>CM048755.1:430699922-440699922 GCA_026315105.1 Locusta migratoria | reverse complement strand
ATCTATACTGACGGCTCTAAAACTGAAGCAGGGGTGGGATACGCCTTCTTTTGCCCCTCTAACGGCACCTACCAAATGTTTGCGCTTCCGCCTGCGTCATCTATTTACACGGCAGAGTTACTAGCCATCAGGGAGGCCATTTATTACGGCGCACGAACATTTAACTCTATATTGATCCTCACGGACTCTCAAAGCGTGCTGAAAAAATTACAACATCCGACGTTTGACAAACGAACGAATAGATATATATTGGACGTCTTGGAGGCCATAACAAATGCACAGTCAGTGGGCATAGACATCCACTTACTTTGGATTAAAGGACATCGAGGTATACCCCATAACGAAACAGTAGACCGCCTTGCCAAGAGAAGTATTACGGAAGGACAACAACGCCCCACGCCGATTCCATATACAGACTTACGAACGACGATTCGGAAAGCTGCCTATCACACTTGGGACCACGAATGGCACCTCTCTCATGTGTTTAAGGGAGGACACCTGGCAGCTATACAACCAAATGTCTCCTCACGACCGTGGTTTTCATCGATGACGCTTAGTAGACGTCATGCAACGTCTATCATTCGGATGAGACTGGGGCATGGATGTTACCCTGCCCACCTACACCGTTTGAAAATCATCGCTTCTCGGCATTGCGACAAAGATGTAACGGCAGTGGCGGATCTCAACCACATCATACTGGCATGCACCAAGTACACGGCCGCACAAAGTGTATTCTACCGAACGCTGGTCGCGAGGGGTTACCCCCTCCCCACAAGTGTCACTGTCCTCCTTCATGGATTCGACAAGCTTAAGTACACTTTACTGAAGGACTACCTCAAAGTCACTGGCATACAGCTCTAATTTTAGAGCTAGTGTGTTTACCTTGAACATGCACAGCGGGAAACTGCATAAGTGATTTTATATTATATTTTGACTTTTATTTGTCTTTGCACCTCTCATTTGGTCCTATGCTTTCTGCACTTTTATTGTATTACAAATATCTGTCGTACTGTTAAATATGTATTGTTTAATGTCTTTACATGTTATTTCTCTATTTTTATTCTAAGGCTATATGATGTAACATACTTATTAATATTGTGCTGTACATTGTAAGAATCTCAATTCTATTGTAATGTTGTCAATGTAATAACCGCTGGCTGTATGGTCACTGTCACCAAAAGCCATAATAAAGAATTATAAAAAAAAAAAAAAATACTCCTGTTGCCTACCTTTGTTCATCTCCTCCATCCAGTGTATATAGAAAAATTACATATATCTGCAAAATGTCGTGGCAATCGGTCAAACGGAGTCGTATACTGGAGCAAAGTACCATAAAAATCTTATATAGCTTGTTTTGTATCGAAACGCTCTAATTTTTCTAATCCTAAGGGATCCAACTGGCAAGGTCATCGGTCCATAGTCCCTAGTTTTACAATATACCTGTCCTAACGTATTCTGAAGACAACACACACATTGAGATCCGAGGGATAATTCAAACTTTCCACAGGAGCAGCCGCACAATCCATAACATGGCGTCCTAGACCACACGGCCATTCCCGCGCGGCCCCAGCGATGTTTCTCTTGTTTTATTTAACAATTCTGATTGTTATTTCGCAATTCTAGCCGCTGCTTAGACTACTTTACAAAGGATCAAAGACTGAATCTACCATGAGCAGCGTGTTTAGCAGCTTTACATGAAAGTAGACAAGTAGGATTCGACCCTATTACTTCACTGAGACATACTTCTGTAACAGTCCCGTTCATAGTCGAATTAATTGGTATTATGTGTCTGTTCAATTTAGTCCTGCCTGGTGAATTTTGGTTCTAGTGAAACCTAAATGAAATCCTGATTGAATTTCCCGTCCTGATTCTGAAAAGAGCACAATTACTAGTATGTCGCACGATGCATCTTGTATTTTGTGGAAATAGACTTTTTGTTAGTCGTGTTTCTTGAGTCTTAGAAAGCTCATTCCATTTTATAGCTCCTGCTTGTAAGGTTTATTTACCTAGCCCATTGGCTCTAATAAATTCTCGAACATATTTGAAGCTACATTTTATTTTCCGTACTAGGTCCATGTTTCCACCATTAGTTACAGTAGCACATCAGGGTCAATGGTGTAATGTATCTTTTTAGAAAACCTCAAAAGTAGATACATATTGTTGTGCGTTAAGCATATAATACCTTATTAACGTGTAGATTCGGCATCTCATCTATCAGACGAATTATTTTTCATTACCTTTGGTAATAACAATTTTTAGTACTGTCATAGTTTGTAGCGAGAACAATTTTCGTTTGGAAAGTACAGAAATTACTATAGCACAGATATTTATTGCGAGAGAACATTCAACTGCATTGACTGAGATAGGAAAAGAATTAATGAAGCCTTTACTTTTCAGCCGCAGTAGCACATTTGTTGATACATGATATGATCGACGACCCTGGAGCATCTTCACACATATGTAGGTGGCCTCAACAGCCCCTCGTGTCTGTGACAGGACACTTATTGGTTCATTCTGACACAGGCAGGACGTGGTGCTGAAGCCACTACACGGGTTTCAAAATGATCCATGGAGATCGAGATGACTATATAAAATATTCAAGTGGGGCTGAGAAATCTAAGATATATTAGAACTCCTTAAAATACAGAAAAATCTTCCGCCTATTCCAGAGACATAATAATACTTAACCTAATATAAATTAGTTTATTTAAGTGGAAAGGTGAAGGAAGAGCCAGAGCTAAATCAGGACCAGGCAGGCCTAATGAAGTGACAATCAACATATGGAATCATTAGTGAATATCAGAGTAACACAGGTAGTTCAGCTAATACGATGTCTGTGCGTTGGAAGTGAAAAGATGTTGGTCTTGCAACATCTCACAAGCCATAGATATCTATAGGCATGGCTAAGCGATACTTGAGCTGCTTTGAAGAGCTACAGCACTGGACAATGAATGATAGGAAACGAGTAATTTGGACTGGTAAATTACGCAATACCGTATGTAAATCAGACGGATGCCTGAACTCCATCCAACACAGGCCTCGAGGGCCCAAGGGGTACCAACCGGCCGTCGTGTCATCCTTCGCCCGAAGGCGTCGCCAGATGCGGTATGGAGGGGGGCGTGGTCAGCACCCCGCATTCCTGGCCGTTGTGTCACCGTTCCAGATCGGAACTGCTCCTTCTCAATCAAGTAGATCCTCTATTTTCTTCATAAGGGCTGAGTGCACCCTTGTGCATCTGCTGCACCTAATGTGTATACCATATTGCATTGATCAGTTAGTTTACTTTGAATTTAGTACCGAATCTGATACTTAGTAAAAGTTGCAAAATAGGACACTTACACTACAAAGTAGAGTGTGACTGTTCGATGTTTCTGAAAACGTCCAGTGCAAAAATAAAATGTAATTTATTGTCAAAATTTCCTTTTTCATCCTTTTGTTTGTCCAACGTTTTGGAAAGTTATAAACATCAAAGTATTTATCTATAGGAAATACCTTTGCAACATATCTGTACCCAGAAAAGCCGATGTTGCACAGAAATAGGAAGAAGCAGATACGATGTGTAGATACCAGGAAAAGCAGAGCTTTCATGTATAATACCATCTCCCTCAGCATTCAACATTTTATTGTTGAACACTCTGTATAGTTTCTTAAGTCTGCTCTCAATCAAAAGATTCGTTGCAATAATGCCACATTTCTACCAACAAAACTAAAAACCTATGTTAATAAATTCCCACTATTACGATTACTGTACTGTTTCTTGATGTGGCATCCAAAATATAAAAGTACAGTAAAAAAAGTACGTGAAGAATTGAAAATAATTGATTACTTAGCAATAGGATACTTCACTGGGTATTCAAAGTGAATATTTAAGCGTTCAAAATGTTCAAATGTTTGTTAAGCTTATGGGACTTAACTACGGGGTCATCAGTCCCTAAATTTACAAACTACTTATGAACTAGCTAATACTAAGGACGGCACAAATATCCATGCCCGAGGGGGGATTCGAACCCCCGACCGTAGTGGCCGTGCAGACCGTGACTGAAGCGCCTCAGTCCCCTCGGCCACCGCGGCCGGCTATTTAAGCGTAATCTATATTTGAACTTGTCACCTACTTCGTAAATTCATTGGATTTGCTTATGGAAAACTTTCAATTCCACTGCGAAAACTTTAATTGCCTTTGTATTAATTATGAAATGAATACGTATTTTAATTTGAAGTTGTTCAGTATGCTACTGTACTATGCATGATATAATTACAACTATTCCTTGCTGGTATTTCTTAATTTTTGGCATGGCTGCACTCGTAATTGTCTGAAATAACGTGCTCGGAGTGAAACTAATGAACACCCCCTGTTGTGTCCATCATCGGTATTATATTATACGATCCCCATGGGGATAAGGTTGCTGACAGTTTAACATTCCACACTGTTGAAAGTAAATTATGCATCAGCTGTGAGTGAAGCATGTCGTTAACGGCTGTAAACGTCAGGTAGAGAACACCTTAGATGGTAAGACACTGTCGTAACAGAAGATTTATTAAAATCTCGAGTCTTTAATTACGTAAATGTCGCTCATTAATCACGAGCGATACTCCAAGGCACAACGGCGCTGCTTGAGTTACAACATCAAGAATTCTTTATGACAGCAATCTGTACTCATTGCTCTCCTCCTTGCTGCGTTTTTAATTCGTTGTTCGTTAATCACGCATTTTTACCGCCGTGCTCACAGCACTGCAAGAAGATACCAATAATGAGACAACATCAGAGTGCTTTATTCTAATTGGTAGATTAAGCGTCACTTAAGAATGACAAGCAGTGTTTACTGGATTACGAGCCTACTATAAATTTACTGCTACGTCATTCGACGTGCAAAATACACCTGGGGATACAATATTTAAAAAGGAAGCAGTCTGCCATTAAATTTATGTAATTATGTAATTTATTAATCTTTCAGTACTATTCAAGTAACATGAATAAGTGACTGACAAGCAGTTGTAACAAAATGGTTGACTACTTAATGGAAGATAAATTTTAATGACTTTACTACCCATCAAAATAATGTAGAAAAATTGGAAGATTATTTTCTACAGCATACCAAAACTGTATGCAGAGGAAGCACAATAATCTTAACATTTTACATTTATAAAGCTTCTACCCTTCCGGTGATTTTATTGCAGAAATTAAAAACTACTACAATTACCAATTACAGCAAATAATTCTGTTAGTCCACTTGCATCCTGAACCAGAATCTCCCACATCTTGAAGACCACATTGTATTTTTAAGATCAAGTGTTCTAAAATAATTAATATTGACTGAAATCTTCCAAACATTAAACTCAAAAAAATTTGGAATTATTTATAGAGTTTAGAACTAATTGCGAAGGTTAACCCGAAGAAATCAAAATTTTCAAAGAAAAAGTTTTCCCATTTTGAGATTAATGATTCTGTAATAGAATTAAACTATGTATGAGATACTCTCATAAATTTATGCTTTTATGGTTAAAGATTAAAAAAAAAGGTATTGTGTAACACATGACGACACTAAATTAAAATTTTAAAAATATCGGATTACCAGTCTAGAGTATTCGAGTCTATATTTCACATAGAATTGTTTATTTATATTTTTGCTGTTATAGACCGGAACAAACATTCAGCTGTCACAGTTCACTATTTCATCATCCCGTAGCAGCTAACGTCGGATATGTATATTTATTCCTTAAACATGTTGCTGATGAGTCGATCCGTGGTTCCTCTTATTTCGCCCGAAATGCCAGTCAACACGCACATAAGAAATTAACTTTCATGTATTAACTTTTTGATTTTTGTTTTGTGGAACGCTCTGTCCTCTTCTTACCCTCGGTAGGTACACCGTTGATGGTTTATCTAGTATTCGTCGTATGCTTTTATTTTCCTTTTTAAATCCATATACATAAAAATCGGTTACCGGCTGTGTGAAAGATCATCGCTTGAGATCCACTAGACCGATTTGCTTGAAGCTGATTGTGTGTCTGTAAAGTCAGGACAAAGATGATGTAAAACAACACTAACTGTAAAGTTTCCCAGAAAACAAAAATTCGTGAAAAACTGAAAAAGTGTTTTATTTTAAATTTTTATGTGAACTCGAAATTTTAATTCACAATTCAAACGATGAATAGGTATAATTCAATTTCTGTTTTGTTCCTGTAAAAGCGATCAGTAAAAAATCCGCAAAAATTGCAAATTGGGACAAACTGCAGAAATAATAATATTTGAGCGTAGTCTGGATCATAACTGACGATAGGATTGACATATTTGATAGATCACCATGATTAAAATAGACTTCGATACAGTTTAATCGTCATTCAAGTTGGTACGTGAATACAGATTTTTGTATTATTTGCAAGCTACCGTACGGTGCATTGTAGAAGGTACCTTGTAATAGATTTAGACAGCGTTTGACTGCTCACCATAAAAGTTGGCACATAATTGTAATTTTCCATAGACATGGATGAGGAGGGGGAGGAAATAGACTGAGGGAGGGGAAGTGGAGATATAGGACGGGGATGGGGCGGGCATTAGGTTGGGGTTAGAAACGAGGTGAAAACAAGATGATGATTTAACGTCCAGTCGACATCATGGTCATTACAGATGGAACACATGTTCGGATATTTTTAACAGAAAAGGGGAAGAAAGCGGCCTTGCCCTTTGAAAGGAACCGTCACGGCATTTGCCTGGAGGGACTGAGGGGAATCACGATAACGCAGATCAGAATGGCCGAGGGAGGCGGGTTTAAACTGCCGCCCTCCAGTATGTCATCACAGCGCCAGCCCGCTCGGTCGGGGATTGAAAGAGAGAGGGCAGAAGGTGGTGGGCAGATGAGAAGATGAGATGATACGAAAGACGGGGAGGAGGAAATGAACAGAGAGAGGAGCAGGAGGGATCACATTGATTAGGGAGGGGGCAGACGAGTGCTACTGGGAATTACATGTACCAACGTTTATATCAGGAAGGCGGAAGGAGGAAATGGACAAGAGAGCAGGGAAGAGCAGATGACTAACAGAAGATCGCCGAACGGACGGAAAAAATAAAAATAAAAAATATCTCTCATCACCAAGCACCGCGACGAACGCATTGAAAGCACCAACAAATGGCTATCAGAACAATGTATTTCACTCATTTCGTTTTAAGAAATACACTATCGTGCTGAGATTGTTTTGTGTCAATTCGCACAGATTCTTTATACATGTGTTATAATTTTTGTTGTTGGTAAATTGCATCCATACGAAGTCAGGGTGGGTCGCTAATTGGCTATCATAAAGAAAGAAAAATGCGTTAATAACTGCCGCCAGTTTACCATTGTATTCAATTGAATTAAAAAAACTCATTTACTCGACTAATGAAACAAATGATCAACGCGTAATGACGTAAGGAAATTAGAGAATCAGTGACGTGTGCAGTATGACTTGGAACTCCTGTGGGCGTATTACAAGGTTTGAGCATTGAGCCAGCAAAGACCCAGGAGCGAGCAGCCACTGCCCTCCAGACCGAGGAAACGTTGAAGAGTTAGCTTTTGTTGCAGTTTCTACAGTTAAATATGTTCATTCAGTGTTTAAGCGCAAATCCAGTTTCGATGGCTTAATGTTTTTAAATATCTTTACAAAAAGGTGAAAGATATTTATTTAATATTACAGTGATGAACTAAATAAATACGTAATTACATTACGGGTGCCTCCGACCACGCGGCCTGTTTACACTTACGTTACGGTTGCTACGAGAAGGGGGGAAAATAGGAAGTTTGGTGTTCACTTTACCGTCACGAGGAAGGCGAAGGAAATCGCTCAGGCCGGCCGCGGTGGCCGATGGGACTGAGGCGCTCCAGTCACAGTCCGCACGGCCACTACGGTCGGGGGTTCGAATCCCCCCTCGGGCATGGATATTTGTGCCGTCCTAGTTCGTAAGTAGTTCATAAGTAGTTTGTAAGTTTAGGGACTGGTGACCCCTTAGTTAAGTCCCATAAGCTTAACAAACATTTGAACATTTTTTTTTTTTTTTTTTTTTTTTTTTTTTTTTTTTTTTTTTTTTTTTTTTTTTTTTTTTTTTTTTTAAATCGCTCACGCCTTTTTAAAGGTATGTTCCGGCAAGAGACTGGAAATCAAGGAAACCTAAAACAGGAATGTTGGAAGCGAATTTGGACTTTCGTCTTCCTGAACGAGAGTCAATTAGCCTATACTAAACACTGCCCCATCTTGCTCGGTGTTACTACTACAAGATTAATTCTTCACAGAGTGAAGAAGGTCTCTACGAAGAGATAGGAATTACCATTCACCTGAAAAAAAAGGCGAAGAACAGACGTTCAATAAGCAATGTACGGTAATAACATGAGTGCCATTCCATTATTGTAAACTTCCTTTAAAGACAAGCGACAAGTTGCGCAAGAGTAGCCGCGTGGTCTAAGGTTAAGGACTGGGCGGCAGTTAGTAAATCTAGGGACTGATGACCATAGGTTTAATACGTTTACAAGCATTGGAATATTTCTGAACTCTCGACAAATATCACATTTATATCTAAATGCCGGCCGCGGTGGCCGAGCGGTCTTCGGCGTACCAGTCATGGTCTGCATGGCCGCTGCGGTCGGGGATTCGAATCCCACCTCGGGCACGGATGTTTGTGCCGTCTTTAGTATAAGCTAGTTCATAATTAGTTTGTAAGTTTAGGGACTGATGACCCCGTATTTAAGTCCCATAAGCTCTACAAACATTTGTACATTTTATATCGGAATTGTTGTAAACCTACTACTGTAAACAGTTGACGATCTATCCAAGCTGGAAGTCTACAGCAATATTATTGCACCTAGAATTCAATTAATGGAACAAATTTATTTCCACACAAGACACAGAGAACACCAGTAACATAAATAATTCAGTATGCAGGGTGGTGGACGGCATGGCATCCGAATCCAGAACAAAAATTTATCCAGAAGAATAAGATACAATACATTTTGAGTTGGAACCATTGTCATATCGTGCAACACATTTAAATACACAGAGGAACATGTATCACCGTGCACTAGCGAAACCAATAATCTTTGTTCATTAACTGTTGGTGCGGCAGCTAAGCGCGTTGCTCTGTAATAGAAAAACTTACTCAACAACTCAAATATTAACATAAAACAATCACGATCCCATGTCCGCAAAGGAACGAATTGCTTCAGGAAAAATAAATAAATAATGCGCATTTGTTCAGCGGACTGACTGGTCCCTGTAATAAATTAAGTGATCAAAAAAGTGATCAATCAATAACGAACACACACCCTCAATGGCCGCAAAGAATCAAACTACCCAAAGAAAAAAATTAAATAGATTGTTGGAACGTCGTATTTACGATGGAACAGTTCAAATGTTCAAATGTTTGTTAAGCTTATGGGACTTAACTACGGGGTCATCAGTCCCTAAACTTACAAACTACTTATGAACTACCTTATACTAAAGACCGCACAAATATCCATGCCCGAGGGGGATTCGAACCCCCGACCGTAGTTGCCGTGCAGACCGTGACTGAAGCGCCTCAGTCTCCACGGGATGGAGCAGTTGCTTGAAATGGGAAAAGGTTCAAATTGTTTTAATCCTTAAGAGCGAAAGTGACAGGCTCATCGGTCCCTAGACTTACAAACTAATTAAACTAATTTATGCTAATGACACAACACAGGCAGGGAGGACTCGAACCTCCGGCGGGAGATGCCGTGCAGTACATAACATAACGCCACAGATCACGCAGCCGTTCCCGCGCTGCTGGCTTGAATCCTCTTCAAGTTCTTTTTTCTTTTCAGTTTTGTGCTCCCTAGTCAGTATTACCAGCACCTAATTTGTATAAATTTGATTTGAAATTGGAACCGATCTGATTCTGCTAGAGAAATTTTTACCTTGAATGGATTAAGATTCACATGTCGACTGCCAGGTGCATGCGGCATGTTTTCTTCACCTTGTATGTACAACTGACCTGAATATATATATGACGAAAGCTTACACTCGACTATTACGCCTCGTCGCTCGTCGACTGCAGCTATTTTACACTTTTATTAATCCCAAATAATTCCTGTCGTTAATAACAGCTATGCGATGCTGCAACTGTTCTAAATGTGCAGGTGTGTGATGCCCGCGTCCTAGTTGCGCACCTGTCTAATAAGCAGAAGGCCCGGTTTCAAAGCTCGGCCACGTCAAAAATTTTCATATGTCTGTGATTCTGATTACAATGCCTTACAGAAGCTAAGACAAAAATCACTTTTACCATTTTATTTGAAAGACATGTGATTTAAAATTTTTAAAATAGTTAGAATATAGCTCATTTTAAGCTAAAGTGTGCTAGTCGTTTTATTCTATCGATTTCTACATATAATTTAATATGCCACGCAAATTTTGCTCATTATGTCACTGAGCGTACAACTCTTTAAATTAATTTGACCTTTACTGTTTTTATCATTTTACATCGTAACGTAAGTTGTACAGTTGTTTGTACCTGAACTGTACATTTACAAGTTTTATCTCCTATCTTCTTTTACGCAAAGTATTTTCCGTTCTTATCTATATCTATAAATGTGAATGTCTGTACGGTGTACGCTTATCACGTCCGAACGACAAGACTCAGAGACTTAAATATTTGTAAGGTTACTAATTTATACCTGAGGAAGGTTTTAGGAACGGTTTTATAGCGATCTGATAGATATTTAGTAATTTGAATAATATAACGCGAAATGTGGAACAATAATTATTCTTTGAAAATTGGTTTTATTGGTTGCATTGTTGCTTGAGGGTTGATAAGGATAAAAGGGTGGAAAGTTATCGGTGTATATAAAATTCTACGTGTGTGTGTGTTAATATTTCGCTCTGCAGCGAACACGCAAACGAATGGTCTGTGTGTAATTGTTGTCCAAAGTCTCCCGTTGTACACCATAGCAGTTTCATGCCGATAGGTATAAGGGGATGGAAGATATGGTGGTTGTAAGTCGTTAAATTATAAAAAAATCGGACTGAAGGCCAGCGATGATGTTTGCGACTCTATAGCAAGGAGTTTACATACAGCGAAACGTGGTGCCACAGACCATATCTTTGGTCTATGCGTGCTACAATGTCTTCAGCTCTTTCTCTGTAAGGTTAAGCATACGAATAAGGAAATATAACAATAAATAAATAGCACACTACTGAAAGATAGCTTAACTGTCATAATCAACCAACACGCGAGCGGAGCCGAGGGTTTAAGCTAGTTATGCAATAATAATGGCAATTTTGGATGCTCCTGGTAATGGCGAAACCAGCCATATAGATTTCACAAGTTTCCAATCCAACAACTATTGTAACATTACATTAATTTCACACAGGTTTTTAACGAATCGTATTTTGGTGTAATTTAACCGATAAACCAAGTGTGTAATGCCTGTAGTGTTGTATGACAAGATGGCAGATTAACAAATTAGCGATGTAGTTTGTGAATGCGGTTGGTATCAGCTGCTTGCGACGTACGGCTGGGTAGCGCAGCGTTGCTAGGCGACGGCGTCGCCAGCGATGGCTTTTGATATTGCGGACAAGACAGCGCAGGCGACAGCGAAGTTACTCGTGGCTGGTGGGCGTGTGTTGCTACGCGACCGCCGTTACGCCGTGCTGCGGGCAGTTGCTGGGCGACGCAGCCTAACGTGAGCATTGCACTCAATACACTTTATTATTCACACCAGTCTCTTCCGTAATGCTCTCTGCTTGCAGTTTGCCAAATATGAGTACATTATTCACGTTCGCAAAAGCCAATTCATTCTCCAGTCGGTTGCCACATACAGCCTTATAAAATAGCCCGACTACTATTGTATTTTATTGTGTTGTATGTAGGTACTCTGTAGTATACAGTTCAAGTCTTTGACGTGAATAATTCTGTGATACATTAATGCCACTTTTTGTAACGTTTACTTGCTCTATAATTCCTATTCTTGCGTTCTACAACGAAAAGCACTTGCACCACTATTTTATTACGTTCAATTTCCCACAATTTGCACCGGTTAAGCGTACTTCCATACCAAATATGTAACAATATATAGAGCTAGAACATAAAATAATATTTTTGGAACTGTAAACACTGCATGAAAATGAAAGTTTTAGTATAGCAACCTTTCTTATGAAAGGTCAACCTCTATCTACAAAAGAAACTCCAACTTACGCCCTTTCTACCCATCCCAAAACATACACATAAGAGTAACTTCGCCAAAAATAGTTTATTCATGATGATGTTAATGATATTGAACGTTCAGCAATCTATTGTGTTTAATATTATAGCGAAATGACTTTTACAGCAGTCAGATACTTAAGAATCCGAATTTTTAACAATCATCTGTACAAATATACCTCTACACGTTACATGTTTCTGTCTCACAGACCACCGTCACAGGATGAAACAACACGTTCGATGGGAAAGAGAAATATTAATTGTCTTTCTTTGTGATTTTTATTTTTAATTTTAATTTAATTTAATTTTATTTTTCTTTCCTTCGTGTGATTATTGTGGGTGATATCAAAACCGCAGAGAAATTAAGGTTTATTTGTACAGATTATGGATAAAAAGTGCAGTTTATTAATACTAGAATATTGGCTTATTCGTTGCCTTCCGTAGGATGTGCAGTCAGTGCAGATATATAGACGCAATACAATTTTTTGCTTTATACAACTATATACAGGGTGTATTAAAAAGGATGGCGCAAACTTACACTGTTAGAAGTATACGGTAAAAGAAGCAAAAATGTTCCATTAAACATGGATCTGCAAATGAGTCGTTTCCGAGATAATAAGGAATGGGTTGTTCCAAGGCGCCACTGACGTCATTGTAAACACCGTCCTAGTAAGTACACATTAATTTGAAATTTAGACTTTACTATTAGGTTTTACATCGCATTTAGTTCACATTTCACGTATGGATTACCTGTTAAAGGAGGTGTTCGAAGTGTCTTCCCGGCATCTGGATGCAATTCTGTGCTCGTCTCTGCAACGAATTTCGAATTCTTTCGAAAACCCCTGGATAATTTCGGAATTCTTGATAAACGTGTACAACTCTCCGCTCCAGTTCCTCAACACTGTTAAAGGATGTGCTGTACACTTCCCTACTGAAGTGACCACAGACACAAAAATCCAAAGGACTTAGAACAGATGATCTTGGAAGCCAAGGTGGTTTGCTTCGACCTATCCATCTACGGCCGTATCTGCGCATTAGATGCCGCCTCACAGCAGCAGCAAAATGTGCCGCAGCTCCATCATGCATGTACCACATACTCTGACGTTGCTGAAGGGGAACATCCTCAACCAATCTCGGATCCATGTCTACTAGGAATTAACACAAAATAATAATAATAATAATAATAATAATAATAATAATAGTAATAATAAAAATAATAATAAATATTCCAGTGTTTGTAAATCTATCGGGCAATCTGCACTTATCAGTCCGTATCTTACAAACTACTTAAACTAAGGTAAACTAACCTAAGGAGCGCACGGTTGCTCGCCGTCGGCGGTTCGAGTCTTCCCTGGGGCATGGGTGTGTGTGTTATCCTTAGGTTAGTTTAACTTAGTTTAAGTGGTTTGTAAGCTACGGACTGATGACAACGCAGTTTGGTCCGATAGATTTACAAACATTTGAACAACACAGACACCCATGCTCCAGGGAGGACTCGAACCTCCGACGGCGAGCAACCGAGCGCTCCGCAGCGAGGCGCTTTAGACCGCTCGGCTACTCAACCGCGGCTTACTAGGAATTTATGCTTGTATTATGGTGACTTCCAATTATGTTACTTTGCACCATCCTTTTGGTACACCCCGTATAAATTTCCATTACATCTTATACACTGGTATTTCTTAACAGCCAAATGTATTCTTAAGAATGAATAATGCTACTAATGATGAAACATGAAAGAGAATATAGGATCACACACATAAGTTGAAGCTTTGATTTTTGAGATTACCAAGAAAACTGCATATAAAAATTTACATTCGGATAACATATGAAACCATTAAGTTATATGGGTCATTCTTTGGTCCCTGATGAGAAATAGTCTTAGGGGATCATTCTTGAATCTGCATTCGTCAATACCACAGTAATAATGCATTGACGGTTCTGTGTAAAGGAGGGAGAGTACGGCCATGCGAAGGACTCAGAAGTATGTAACTGTGAACAATCAGGCGGAAGCAAATGCACACAGACAAAGTCCAATCGCGAATCACTAAAGAACCGGTAAATCATTAATCCGGTACCAAAAAAAAGAAAATCGGACGTCTTCGTGAAGACCCTAAAATCTTACGACTTCTTTACTAAACTGTATACTGTCTCCGTCTGAGCGTGGAACTCACGGAGCCAACATGCATAGCGACGAAAAACCTTTGCTTCGCTTTTCTTACAGTAGCCTGGTAAAAATGCAGGGTTTAGTGTCAGTAAAATAATGAACTTGCTTACGACAAGTAAATGTACGTGTGTCTGTCTTGGCTTATGAGGTCTCTGATTGGCTAATTTTAAAGAAGGAATCATTGTTTGAAACCAAACTGTCGCCGCAAACCATGCATGGAATTTGTGGGTATGGTACTAAGCAGCGTTCGGTTCATGTGCTGAAAATGGACCAGAAGCGTTGTAGGTTCGCGAAATCAGCGAGTTCAGGGTTTGTTGAAAAAAAATGTTCAAATGTTTGTTAAGCTTATGGGACTTAACTACGGGGTCATCAGTCCCTAAACTTACAAACTACTTATGAACTACTTACGAACTAGGACGGCACAAATATCCATGCCCGAGGGGGGATTCGAACCCCCGACCGTAGTGGTCGTGCAGGGTTTGTTGACTTCTCAAACGGCGATCAAGGAGCAAAATTAGTCAATACCATCGGTTATTTACGGGTTTCTGTCTGTAGTTAATACGCTTAACAGCTGGAAAGGGTAAGGCCAAACCAAAACATAGTAGAAAAAGATCACTTCCCATGGTCACATTACTCTGTAACGTTCAAAGACACTCACTCGTTGATACTGATCAGTTTGCGCTCCCAAATACACATCGCTAGCAACAAACTTGGCTGTAATCATCACGAAATCTGATAAATTAAGTTTAACAGGTGTTCCGAAACCCCTACCTATCCCACCGACAAACCAAGTGGTATTGTAGTGTGATTCATAACGGCAGAGACTATCTCTCCACGGTTTCAGGGGTCTTTGGCGCCGTTCCATGGACCAGGTGAGGCAGCGCATGTCATTTATCAGCATGATGTGTGGCTCATAAGCAGCTGCTGGCCGCTGGAAACTAATGTGAACTTTAATGTTTTCTTAGTGTAATAATCGTTTAAATTCTTCTCACGTTTCCACTCTGGAGGGGTTATAAAACCGTACGCTATTTCGACAAACAGCCGTTCTGTCTCCATCTCATGGGCTAGAACCTTATGAAATTTCAAAGGACACATTAATTTCGCAGTTAACAGCCATTACTCTGTATAAATACAACCTTTTTGCAAAATTTTGCAGTGGTGGAACGTTGCAGTACTGCAGGCCGTTACATGGACTGTAATAACATCAAAATAATATTCTAGACTCGAAACTTTCATGGTAGCAGCTGCCAGCTGAACGCGACGTGGAATACACGAATATGTGTTGAACGACGGCAGTGTCGGATCTTCTCTTGGCCAAATGGCACGGAGGCTACCTATGGTCTCACTTGTCTTCAGTTACACTAGGCTTAAACGTTATATAAAGATTGGATTAAAGAAAAGTAGTTCTTAAACGTATTCCAATTGGAGCCACGTATTCTTCTGTCACGAAGTCGACAACACGACGATGTTTCTTACTGATATAGCTACAGGGAATGGACTAAATAATATTAGGCAATAAACTACATCGTGATGCAAGTTCCCATCTCTGCATACGAGTTAACACTGAGACGCGACGTAGAGCACACTTGCCGTATGAAGTAAGGAACGTTTTTCTTAGCATATTATACGATTTGTTCTGCGACGTTCAACGCGGATGAACGCTGAAACGCGCTATCTCTCAGACTTCCAATGTGGCTAACTCGACAGTGCCCAGTTAGTGGCTGCACTGTTTAACGTTTCAATACCGACAATAACCCTGGATAATAACACAACACATGGAAGAACATTATTGGCTACGGGGAATAGTGGGGAAACCCGTTGTCACCCAACAACAAAGACGAGCTTGACGAACGGCTGGACCACAAAAAACTACCACAGCAAATACGCTTTGAATGCTCAACTTTCATTAGGGTATTCCTGTTACGATAAAAACAATACGGCTAACACTTAACAATTATGGAAGGGCAGCAGTTGCTACGTGGAAGTCAACGTTAAGTTGCGAAGTAAGTGGTACCACAAATCATATAACCTGGCACTTGATGACTGGAAGTGTCTGGTAGCCAGCCGCGGTGGGCGAGCGGTCTGTGGTGCGCAGTCTACATCTACATCTACATAGATACTCTGCAAATCACATTTAAGTGCATGACAGAGGGTTCATTAACAACTTTCATAACTTTTCTCTACCGTTCCATTCTCTAATAGTGCGCGGGAAGAAAGAACACCGAAATCGTTCCGTTTTCGATCTGATTTCTCTTATTTTACTAGGATGGTCATGTCTTCCTAAGTAGGTGGGTGCTAGCAGAATATTTTCACATTCAAAAGTAAAAGTCGGTGGTTGAAACTTTGCAAACAGATCACGCCGCAATGAATAACGTCTTTCTTTTAATTATTTCCATCCCAATCCGTGCAACATTTCCGTAACGCTTTCCGCCCCGTAACGTGATAAGACAAAACGAGCTGCCCTTCTCGGAATCTTCTCAATATCTTCCGTCAGTCCCACCTGGTGAGAGTCCCACAATGCGCAACAGTACTCCAGGAGAGGACGCACAAGTGTGATGTAGGCAGTCTCTTTGGTGGAGCTGGTGCATCGAAGCGTTCTGCCAATGAAACGTAACCTTTGGTTCGCCTTCCCCAAAATATTTTCTGTGTGTACTCTCCAGTCTAAGTTGTTTGTAATTGTAACTCCTAGGTATTTGGTAGAATTTACGACCTTAATGTTTGACTGATTTATCGCTTAAATGAAGTTCAGCGGATTTCTTTTAGTGGTCATGTGTATTACTTCACACTTTTCTTTCTTTAGTGTCAATTGTCAATTTTCGCACCATGTAGAAATTTTGTCTAACTCGCTTTGCAGTTGCTTTTGATCCTCTGTTGACTTCACTAACCGATAAACGACAGCATCATTCGCGACCAGTCTAAGGGAGCTATTCAGATTGTCTCCTAAATCGTTTATAAACACAAGGAAGAGCAGGGGGCCTATAACGCTTCCCTGGGGAACGCCAGCTATCACTTCTGTTTTACTCGATGACTTACCGTCAATTACAACGAACTGTGTCCTTTCTGATAGGAAATCGTGAATCCAATCGCACAATTGGAGAGATATTCCATAAGCACGCAATTTCATTAGAAGCCACTTATGGGGTACAGTGTCAAAAGCCTTCCGGAAATCTAGAAATATAGAATGATTTGAGATCTCTTGTCGATGGCACTTATCACTTCATGTGAATAAAGGGCAAGCTGTGTTTCGCAAGAGCGATACTCTCTGAATGTTGAATATTGGTTAATAGGTCGTTCTCTTCGACGTAGTTCATAATGTTCGAACAAAGTATATGTTCCAAAATCCTACTGCAAATCGGCGTCAATGAGATTGGCCTGTAATTTTGGGATCACTCCTATTGCCTTTCTTGAATATTGGAGTAATTTGGTAACTTTCCAGTCTTTGGGTACGGATCTTTCGCTGAGTGATCGGTTGTAAATTATAGCTAAGTAGGGAGCTATTGCATCAGCATACTCCGAGAGGAATCTAGTTGGTATACAATCAGGCCCGGAAGAATTGTTTTTGTTTAGTGACTTAAGTTGTTTTACTACTCCAAGATGACCTAAGTTTCGCATGCTGGCAGCTGTTCTTGGATTGTATTCTTGAGTGTTCACTTCGTCTTCATTCAGTTACGGTCTGCACGGCCGCTACGGTCGGAGGTTCGAATCCTCACTCGGGCATGGGTGTTTGTGTTGTCCTTAGCGTAAGTTAGTCAAGTAATTAGTGTGTAAGTCTAGCGACTGATAACCACGAAGTTTGGTCGCATAAGACCTCACACACAAACAAAAGTGTCTGCTATGATCCGATGAATCGTCGTTTACAATGCAAGCTTGGTGCAAGTTCCGTGAAGATTTGGGCATCTATATTGTGGTATTTATCTGTTTCTGTAATTACACTGGTCGGATAACTATGAATGGGTATCTCACCGCCGCGCGGAAATGGCCGGACGGTCTGAGGCGCCATGTCACTAATTGTGAGGCTGCTGCCGTCAGAGGTACGAGTTTTCTCTCGCGTAAAGGTGTGTCCGTTGTCCTTAGAGCAAGTTAGTTTCAGTAGTTTATAACTCTAAGGACCAATGACTTCAGCAGTTTTGTCTCTTAGGATTACAATCATTTTTTTGAATATCTCACCACCCTCGACAACAATCTGTTTACTATGACTAACATATTGCTAACAAACACTGCCATAATCCAAAATGATAATGCGTACACACCACAGCCAAAAAACCACAGGCGTGCTTTGTGTAGCGACATCTGTTCTGTAACTTGTTTGTAATTGACGTCATATGGAATAAATTGGAACACAGTACAATGGAACTATTTGTAAACAAGGCTTTTTAATGTTTAATACACTTAAACAATCTTGCACTGGGTCAAACACACGATACATTCTTTAGTTCCATATCGCAACCTCCAACTGGATAATGGCAAACTCTTTAGCCAGCATGGGTGTAATAGTCTGTGACAGTAGTCAGTCAGGACACTGTCTGCACATACGAAATCGATAATACGGTTATAGCTAACATTTTTGACACCTGGGCTCATGATTAGACTTACAAAATTTATGATACATGTCTACTCGACAATTCGGTATTATCCAGGTTTAACAGTCCATTCCAAAGCCATATTAGGGACGAAAATCTCATTGAAGTTCCTCAGATTCTCACCTTCCAGGTAGAAACTTTGATTTGATAGCAAGTAGCCGCAAATTTCTATTTTCTCAGGAATATCTTTAGTTATGTCCAGGTCGATAAGAAAATAGTCGTCTACCCGCAGCTGCTACAGTATACCGGCAGTTTCTCTATTGAAACACCCATTTTAACGTCGGTCACCTCTATTATATATTACATCGCCACATGACTTGTATATTTCCTATAAACTGTATCCGGTGCTTCTATGTCGATTTCTTCCAGTAGCTCTCTTGTTGCAACATTGTCATTCTCATAAAGAAGAAATGGTAGCTTTTCCTTGACACCAAGTTTTACTGTGACGAACTTAGACAATTAGCGTCATAGACAGCTACTGAAAGCACTGCATACTTCTTTTCTGCAATACTACATATTTCCCCTTATCGAATAGCTCTTACAGCCCAACTGATAACAAGTTTTCTTTACATCTACATGTACATCGACACCCATACGCCGTAAGTCACCTAACGGTGTGTGGTGGAGGGCACTTTGCATACCATTGTCACTTCCTCCTATTCCAGTCGCGTATGGTTCGCGGGAAAAATGATTTCCTGTATGCCTGCGTATGTGCCTTAATCTCTCTAGCCGGCCGCGGTGGCCACGGGGACTGAGGCGCTCTAATCACGGTCTGCACGGCCACTACGGTCGGGGGTTCGAATCCCCCCTCGGGCATGGATATTTGTGCAGTCCTTAGTATAAGGTAGTTCGTATGTAGTTTGTAAGTTTAGGGACTGATGACCCCGTTGTTAAGTCCCATAAGCTTAACAAACATTTGAACATTTTTAATCTCTCTATTTTTATCCATATGGTCGTTTCGCGAGATATACTTGGGAGAAAGAAATATATTTGTTGACTCTTCATGAAATTACGCTCTCGGTACTCTGACAGAACGTCTCTATTGCAGCATCTGCGACTGGAGTTCGCTAATCATCTCTGTGACGCTTTTTTTATTATTAAATGAGCTCGTAACGAGGTGTGCTCTTCGTTGGATCTTCTCTGTCTTCTATTAAGCCTCCCTGGTACCGATCAACACTGCAATACTCAAGCGCTGGCCGAACCAGAGTTTCGTAACCCACATCCCCTGTTGGCAGACTACATTTTCTGAGGATTTCAATGAATGTTAGCCTCGCATACGCCATACCCAAGATTGATTTTATATGGTCGTTCCATTTCAAATTGTCCCTTATCTCTACCACCAGATATTTTATTTAAGTAACTGCTTCCAATGCTTATTCTGCTATTTTGCTGTCATATAATAAAGGATCTTTCTTTCTATATAAACGCAGCACTGTACACTTGTTTATGATGAGGCTCAATTATCGTTCCCTGCACTAAGCGTTGATAGGCTGATTATCTTCCTGCATTTCCTTTTCTAATGTTGCGACGTTTTGATAAGTCACACTATCATCCGCAAAAAAGCCTCAGTGTGCCTCCAATGTTATTTACGAGGTGATTAATATACAGGGTGACCTTCAAAGACCTTACTGTTATACATCATTAGATTCGTCTCGATAGCCGCTATCAGAAAATAAGTACCGAACAATAGCATCCCATTAAAAAAAAATGCAGTTAACCTTCATACCTCTGAAGCAATCCCACCTAACAACAAAAAAACCAACGTTATATTCTGGCCCCCGTTTTCCCATGCAAATTTAGTTCCACAAAGTTTTCGGCTCCTATCATACTTTCCGAGTTATTCTTGGTTGCAACAGTTACTGACTCACCCTGAATATTCTGAAAAGCAACGCTCCTGTAAAACTCGCCGAAGCACGCCTGAAATCACTGTAACGTTAAAACTTATCTCCGTTGAGAATAACATGTTAGAGAAAGTCTTCAATCTAGTCATACAGTTGGCCTCATATTTCATATGCTCGTACTCTGTTCATGTGGCGACGGTGTGGAACGGTATCGAACGCCTTGAGTAAGTCAGGAAACGCGCCATCTACGTGGGATCCTGTATCCACTACCCTCTGGATCTTGTGGATGAGTAGCACGAATTGTGTTTCACATGATCGTTACTTTCGGAAACCATGCTGATTCCTGCACATTCTGGTGTGTTCCAAAATTCAGCTACAGGCAGGTGTCAGATATATAGGCCTACAGTTTTGCGTATCTGATCGACGATCTTTCTTATAAACGGGAATTACTTGCGTCTTCTTTCCAATCCTTAGCTTCTCTACAGCCCTTCAAATGTTTCAAATCTTTGTAAATCTAAGAGACTTAACTGCTGCGGTTATCAGTCCCTAGGCTTACAAACTACTTAAACTAATTTATGCTAATAACAACACACACACCCATGGCCGAGGGAGGACTCGAGCAACCCCGAGCAACCGCGTGCTCCACAGCAATGAGTCTTAGCGCGCTCGGCCACTCCACACGGCAGAGAGACCTTCCTTACACGGATGCCAATTGAGGGCCAAGTTCCTTTCAGTACTCCGTGTAAAATCGAATTGATATCCCATCAGGTCCAGTGCCTTTTCTCTGTTCAGCGATTTCAGTTCCTTTTCTATCTCTCCGATACTTACTTCAAAATCTACCATTTTGTTGCACGTGCGATGGCTTGGAGGATGAACTGCAGTGCAATATTCCTCTGTGCAACAGCTCTGAGAAAAGGAAAAATCTAATAATTCGGCCTTTCGTGTTTCACCCTTTTCCTGAACATCATTAGGGTCACGGAGTGTCTGAATATCTGCTTTCAACGGGTTTACCGATCTGTCGTAGGTCCGAAATTTCTTAGTTTTTTTCTGCCTAGTCTGTAGGGAAAACATTACTCTCAGACTCGTTGAACGTCGCTCACGTGGCAGCCTTTACGATGATTTTGGCATCTTTAAATTTTCGCTTTTCTGCAAGACTTTGGCTATGTTTTTATTTGCAGTGAAGTTCCCTCTACCTTCGTAACAGTTTCCAAACTCGGTTGTTGAACAATGATGGATCTTGCTCATCTCTCATAATTTTCACACAAATTCAGTCTAGATCAAAATGTTCGAATGTTCGTATAGCTTAAGGGACTTAACTACGGGGTCATCAGTCCCTAAACTTACAAACTACTTATGACCTAGCTACTACTAAGGACGACACAAATATCCATGCCCGAGGGGGGATTCGAACCCCCGACCGTAGTGGCCGTGCAGACCATGACTGGAGCGCCTCAGTCCCCTCGGCTACCGCGGCCGGCCAGTCGAGATCGCTGTTTGTTTGATGGTACCACTTTTGTGTGAATTCAATCATTCAGATCGTTGATACTCCACATTTTCTTTCAAAAATAATCTTACAATTTTATTTGCTAAATACCTTTGTAACGCGTATTGTGCGGTGCACTTGAACTTCGCTCACAATTGCTCAACACTGTGAATGTTAGAGGCGAAACTTTAGTGTTGAGCAGTCAGGTACTCAATACGACACATTCGCTTTTGCTACATAAGACCTTACTACTTTTCCTGATATTTCTCTTTACAGCTATATTCATTGATGCTGCATTGGCCTTACGATCGCTGATTCCCAGGTCTACACTAACTGAGTAGAAAAGTTCGTGTGTATTTGTCATTAGCAGGTCTAACACCTTCTCTCCACGAGTGGGCCCTATATTTAACAGTTCGAGGTAATTTTAGGATACAACACTCCTCTATCCCTTCCACCCTTCTTTAAAATATTTGTCTCTGTCTCTACATCCGACAAATTACAATCTCCTCCTAAAACTATAATATGAGTAGAAAATCTACGGGAAATATTTTTCCAAGATTTCCCTCAGATGTTGTGCCACACTGTTGCTGAGGCAGGAGGTCTATTAAAACTTCCAATTACCATAAGGTTGTGACAAAGACTTCTATAATGGGTGGAATCACATTTCACTAAGGAACTAACCCCGTTTGGTATAATCTAGGGCAGAGGGCGGCAAGTAATCTTGGATGGGGTCCAGATACTTTTGAAAATTTTTATCGAAGTCCAGAAGTAAAACCACATATTCTTTATCAATTTTTCATTTTAATTTTCAGTCTCACACTAATATGAAATACAAAATATGTGAAATAAAAATGTATAATTATCCAGTAAAGCTTGTATTATTTGCTATTTATTTGTTTTTATTTTCACTCACAAAAAGTACGAAATAAAATGTGTAGTCGAACTTCTATCAAAAATCCAGTAATAGGTCATAGATTAAATATGCTATTTTCACTAAAATAGTATGAAATATTATGAATAGTGCGTATTTGTGTTAAAAAATTCGAGGCAAGAAATTACATTTGCGGTTAGGTTCACAAGAGGAGCAGCTTACCCAATAGTGTCTTCAAGGTGGGCGGCAGTTAATCTCGAGTCATACTTATTTTTCAAGAAATTAATTTTTTTAATGAAATTTAACAAATATATGTGGAGCCAAACGTGGTAGCCAGGTAGATGGCCAATGTTTTGCAATTTTCACATTTTTCCAGGTCATATTCACTCCACATTTCGTCAGTGGATTCATTTTTATACGTTTGCAAGGAAATGTCGTCCTGCAAGTCTATTATCTCTATTTGAAGTAAACGCTTTGATAGGTAGAACAACTCCCCAGCCACATCCGTCCATTCTGTTGCTGGAGAAATCTCTAAAGTCGATTTTTAAGAGCACAAAAATGGTGTTTAAATGAATATTCCTTGCTTAAATAGAAGTGTCATACTGTATGAATATTTATAGAATTTTCTTTTCATTGGATAAAGTTCTTTTGCTGTACAGGACTTTCATCCGGATCACGGGCCAGCTTGCTCCGTTTTGCCACCGCTCGTCAGCCTACTCTCCAGCTCTGCACACCATGACAACCATTTATTTAACCTACCTATAATGGTAATGTTATTCAATTTGTACATTGAGCAAGCTATAAAGGAAAGCAAGGAGAAATTTGGTGAAGGAATTAAAGTTCAGGGGGAAGAATTAAAAACATTGCGTTTTGCCGACGACATAGTAATTCTGTCAGATACAGCAAAGGACCTAGAGGAGCAACTGAACGGAATGGACAGTGTGCTGAAAGGTGCAAATAAGATGAACATTAACAAGAGCAAAACTGGGGTAATGGAGTGCAGTCTAAGAACATCAGGTGATGCTGAAGGAATTAGATTAGGTAACGAAGCAATAAAGGCGGTAGATGAGTTTTGTTACTTAGGCAGTAAAATAACAAATGATGGTCGCAGTACAGAGAATATAAAATGCAGAATGGCAATGGGTAGAAAAGCGTTCTTGAAAAAGAGAAATTTGTTAACATCGAATATTGATTTAAGCCTAAGGAAGTCCTTTCTGAAGGCATTTGTATGGAGTGGTGCCTTGAATGGGAGTGAAATATGGACGATAAGCAGCGTGGACAGGAAGAGGATTGAGGCTTTTGAAATATGGTGCTACAGAAGAATGCTGAAGATTAGGTGGGTGGATCGCGTAACTAATGAGGAAGTACTGAACAGAATTGGGGAGAAAAGAAATTTCTGGCATACCTTGACTAAAAGAAGGGATAGATTAGTAGGGCACATTCTTAGACATCAAGGGATTGTGAATTTAGCATTGGAGGGATGTGTGTGGGGTAAAAACAGAGGAAGATCAAGAGATGGATACCGTAAGCAGATTCTGACAGATGTAGGTTGCCGTTCTTATGTGGAGATGAAGAGGCTTGCTCAGGATAGGGTATTGTGGAGAGCTGCATCAAACCAGTCTCCGGACTGAAGACCACAACAACAACACCAATAATAATCATTAAGAGTTCTAATTGTTCAGCACTTAATTGTAAAATTCTAGAAAACTTATAAGGGTGTCTCTTATACGAACTGTTACCTACAGAAAAAAGTATTTATTGAGTGATTTAATGTGTAACTTATAGTTTCAAAATATTTTTGGCGGTCCAGTTCTTAGCCTTCCGCTCTCCGGATCTGGACCGCGGTCTGCCAGTTGGCGACCGCTGATATAGGATTTCAATGTCATTAACGACGTTGTTCATGTTCTCCAGTAATAACCACTTTCCAAAATCTCGTCTGTAGGTCTAGCTTTCTTCCATAATACATGAGAGATGTTTAGCATTTATCTGATAAACCAATTTTGAAGCCGAGAAGACTGATCAGCTAAGGCTGTCGAGCCTTCTTTAATGCCCAAAGACCTCATATGATAGAACTTATGATTACGTGACAGTACTGTTTGTGTAGAGTAACATCTATAAGAAGCGTTTCGAATGGTAGAGAGGGAGACTGCCCTTCATGAGCTCCCCGTTATATGTAGAGTACAATAGCGCATTAGCTGCAAGGTGGACTACACTACAGTACTGTGCTCAAACACGGCTTAGGATCGGAATGTATGGCGAGGTACCAGAATTATTTACTGGACGAGAGAGTACATTAGCAGGGTGGTGGGGTTATAATGGTGAACGTCAACACTTCTAACAGAGGGGCAAAGCAGGGATTGCCATACCTAGCTGGATCTCGTCGACACAATTTTAGAATAAGGTTTGAAACGAAGTAAAATTTATTTAAAAAAATTTATTTAGAATACAATAACATGAAACCTGTTGCTGCAGAAGTAGTTGGTACACCATATTTTTCGGATCATTTCACCTTTTTCCGCAGGTATTATTTCCATTTTCCTTATTTACATAACTCCATGTAAGTCAGCTTGTGGTTAAACTGACATTGTAAGACTGACTTCGCAGACTCTGGTAGCCTTCGATTTCTATTAGCACTCCTCTCGGCCGACATCAACGAAAATACTCTTTCCGCCGTGGTGTTGTGTGCACGAGTGGAAAACAAATGCTAGCATAGTTTTCGCTTGGCATTTGAATTAAAAAATGTCTGTTTCTTTAAGAAAGTAGATCCACCTTTCTTCTACGTAGTGGAGCAGTCTCGCACTCCGCAGCAAGTCACCTTAGAGACCATGGCTATTCCCGCACGGCAACTTAGAACAACATGGAGTTATCTTTTAAGCGTAAGTTAGTGTAGTGTTGTTCAGGAATGTCTGAGTGGAATGGAAAAAATATTGTTCGTTTATGAGAAGTAACGAAAAAAATTCTAGGTGTATCTGTGCTAGAGTGCATTCGGAAATTAAATGTGGCTCTTTTTCTTTTTTTCAAAAAGATTTGGCGTGTTTATTGTAAGCGACCTAAGCTGGATGAGTGGTGATTTAGGGCTTTAATCCGCAACTTTTTACGGCCCTGCTTGCGTCTCGCATTGCTGATGGAACTGCGCGCACCGACCAGTGGAGTGTGCCAACGCAGTTAATTACGCGAGCTCGCCTAAGGCCGCCATAAAAACAACCACAGCTCACCATTTCCACCACTCTGAAGTAAATTATATTTTTGGCGCGGAATATGCAATTCAGATTCTTAACTGAATTATATTAAGGGGAGGAGCATCATAATTGACACTGTTTTGTCAGCCGTGCGGGAATGCGTGTCGATCTGGGGCGCCACGTCACGAATTGAGAGGCCGCTCCTGTCGGAGGTTCGAGTCCTCCCTTTGGGCATGGACGTGTGTGTTGTCTTTAGTATAAGTTATTTTAAGTTATTTTTAAGTCTAGGGACCGATGAATTCATCAGCTTGCTCCTTTATGTTCACAAACATTTGATGTTCAACTTTAAAATCATGAGCTTTGCATTTCGGGTATCCCATTTCCGGTTTACAGGTACAGATTTTTCAGTCCAATACTACATATGTTCAAAAATGTTCAAATTTTTGTTAAGCTTATCTGACTTAACTGCTGGGTCATCAGTCCCTAAACTTACAAATTACTTATGAGCTAATTTATACTAAAGACAACATAGACATGCATGCCCGAGGGAGGATTAGAAACCCCCGTCGGTAGCATAGCGCCTCAATACGCTCGGCGACTCCACCGCGGCAAATACTATGTTCAGTAACTCATGCAACTACTAGGTAGACAGTATCCTGAATAATACCTTCAATCAACAATAATTTGTCCTTGTTCATTGAACTTTTGATCTCCCTGGCCGTGGATTATATTTTATTAATTTATTTACATATACAGCATACGACCACTTTTTAAAACTTCATTTATTTATGCCAAACCGCGTTTCAGGTTTGCACCCATCTTCAGTTGGCAAAATTCCAATTTTCCTTCAATAATAAAACATTGACAGCAGATGGCATGTGCAAAATAACGAACTTTGCTTCACTTTCTTCAGTTTCTCCCTTTTTGATTTGCGAGGTGCTATGCTTGAGAGTACTTAACAATCTCATATGCAACTTGATTCTTGGGTTTTAAACTATGATGTAGTAGCACCAACGCTTTTTAACTCATATTTTGTACATGCTCACTGCACAACCCGCTATGTTGTCGACTGACATCTTTTTGTTATATTGAGATATATGGTCATAGTTATGTTTTACTAGATTTTATGCTATCGTTTATGAACATTGAAGAAATGATTTGAGTTACTGAGTGCAATTTCGGAAAGGTTTTTGATTAATTAAACTATTTTGAAGATAATAAGTCAGCAATTCTTAAATATGGATGAGAATATTATATACATCCTCTACTGCATCCGCTAATCTCCCAGACCATCACTTGCCATATACCTATGCCTATTTCTTACCTCCCCTTTGTCCTCTTATCCTTCCCTATGTATTTGCTATTTACAAAACCGGAGTTACACATTCATTTATTTGTTCCTATATTCTCCTTGTCCACGTGCTTCTCACTCCTCTCTCCGTCCCTTTTCTCTCTGCCCTTCCCTCCCCCTCTACATCAGCCTCTGCCGCTCCTCTTTTCCCCACTGACTTCTGCCCCTCGGTTGCTACCTCCTCCTCCTCTTCTTCTCCTGTATCCGTCTCTGTCGTTACTTACCCCCACTCTCTGCTATTCTCCTCCTGCCCCCTTTGTCACCTCCATCCCCTGTACACGGAAAATTAAATATATCTTCTAAATTCCTTGAAGATCTGTCAGACGGCGCCTACGTCTAGAGGAGTGTATCCTGCTCCATGCACTATGTGAAATCTTGTGTAGGCAGAGACGTTTCATGTTTCTTTTGTTTGTAACTGAAATGTTCAAAATTTCATCAACATCGGAGTGAAACAGTAGCTTGGTGTCGACGTGTGTTATAAAGTATCCTCCGCCATGCATCGTAATAAATCTTATGTAGACAGTGCCGTTTTTCTAGTTTTGAAGTTTAAATGTGAAAAGTATTGCAGCCATCATATAAACGGTTGTTGTTGTTGTTGTTGTTGTGGTCTTCAGTCCGCAGACTGGTTTGATGCAGCTCTCCACGCTACCCTGTCCTGTGCAAGCCTCTTCATCTGAGAATAAGTTCGGCAACCTACATCCTTTTGAATCTGCTTACTGTATTCGTCCCTCGGTCTCCCTCTACGTTTTCTACCCCGCATACTTCCTTCTAATGCTAAGTTGACAATTCCTTGATGTCTCAGAATGTGTCCAACCAAACTATCCCTTCTCTTAGTCAGGATATGCCAGAAACTCCTTTTCTCCCCAATTCGGTTAAGCACCTCCTCATTAGTTACATGATCTACCCATCTAATTTTCATTATTCGTCTGTAGCACCACATTTCAAAAGCTTCTCTCGTTTTTTTATCTGAACTCCTTATCGTCCACGTTTCACTCCCATACAATGCTACACTCCAGTCACATGCTTTTAGAAAGGAATTCCTAAAATTTAAATTAATATTGGATGTTAACAAGTTTCGCTTCTTCAGAAACGCTTTTCCTCCCATAGCCATTCTGAATTTTATATCTTCTTTACATCGACCATCGGAAGTTATCTTGCTACACAAATAACAAAACTCATCTACTACTTTTATTGTCTCATTACCTAATCTAATTCCTTCAGCATCACCTGATTTTCTGACATTCCATTCAATTACCCTCGTTTTACTCTTGTTAACGTTCATCTTATATATTCCTTTCAAGACACTGTCCATTCCATTCAGTTGCTCTTCCCGATCTTTTGCAGTCTCTGACAAAATTATTATGTCATCGGCAAACCGCAAAGTTTTCAATTCTTCTCCCTGAACTTTAATTCTCTCTCCAAATTCCTCCTTGAATTCCTTCACTTCTTGCTCAATATACAGATTAAACAACACTGGGGAAAGGCTACAACCCTGTCTTACTCTCCTCGCCGGCCGCGGTGGCCGAGGGGACTGAGGCGCTCCTGTCACGGTCTGCATGGCCACTACGGTCGGGGGTTCGAATTCCCTCTCAGGCATGGATATTTGTGCCGTCCTTAGAATTAGTTAGTTCATAAGTAGTTTGTAAGTTTAGGGACTGATAACCCCGTAGTTAAGTCCCATAAGCTATACAAACATTTGAATTTTTTACTCTCCTCCCAACCTATGCGGCCCTTTCTTGCCCTTCGACTCTTATAACTGGTGTCTGGTTTTTGTATAGGTTGAATATAACTCTTCGCTCCCTATATTTTACCCCCGATACCTTCAGAATTTGAAAGACTGTATGTCAGTCGACATTGTCAAAAGCTTTCTCCAAATCTACAAATGCTATGAATGTAGGTTTCCCTTTCCTTAGCCTATCTCCTAAGATTGATCGTAATGTGAGTATTGCCTCCCGTGTTCCTATATTTCTCCTAAAACCAAATTGATCTCCCCCGAGGTAGGACTCCACAAGTTTTTCCATTCGTCTGTAAATAATCCGTGTTAGTATTTTGCAACCATGACTTATTAAACTGATAGTTCTGTAATGTTCACATTTGTCTGCACTTGCTTTGTTCGGAATTGGAATCACTATATTCTTCTTGAAGTCTGATGGTATTTCCCCTGTCTCATACATATTGCATACCAGGTGGAACAATCTTTTCATGACAGGCTCTTCTAACGATATCAGCAGTTCAGACGGAATATCATCTACTCCAGGGACCTTGTTTCGACTCAAATCCTTCAGCGCTCTGTGAAATTCGTCTCGCAGTATTATATCTCCTATCTCATCTTCCTCCACTTCGTCTTCCATTTCTAGAACACTGCCTTCAAGTTTATTTCCTTTGTATAGGCCCTCTATATATTCGTTCCACAGTTCAGCTTTCCCTTCTTTGCTTAGTACTGGTTTTCCGTCTGATTACTTGATATTCATACAGCTGATTTTCTTGTCTCCAAATATCTCTCTTATTTTCCTGTAGGCGGTATCCAGCTTTCCCCTAGTTATACATTCTTCTACGGTTCTGCATTTGTCTTCTAGCCACTCCTGCTTAGTCTGCACTTCCTGTCAATCTCATTTTCCAGACGTTTGTATTCCCTTTTGCCTTCTTCGCTTGAGGAGAAAATACAAAAAATATAAACGGTATGACAGCGATAAAAATACGAATTTAAACCGAAGTTACAAAATTTCCAATTTCAATTATTTTGATTTTTCAGCGCCAGTAATCTGGTCCGATTGTGAATCTAAACCATCCAGGAACCAACTCTCTCTCTCTCTCTCTCTCTCTCTCTCTCTCTCTCTCTCTCTCTCTCTCTCTCACACACACACACACACACACACAAATTTAATCAAAATCGGACCTGCGGTTTAGGAGATCACTGACTCACAAAGTATTTTCAACGTGTTTGCGTCGCACCTTTTTAATACATACATTATTGAGGTAATACTTTTTGCTGAATTTTACTGAAAACATTATGCAGTACAATTATAACTAAACATAAATACTTGAAAATTTAAAATGAACGCTCTATTTCGTATGTAAATTAGGAAAAACATGTAATGTGAAGTAACTCTTAGTGTCATGGGAAACGGTAACACGGTGCCATCCCACCGTTGATAGGCGAAGCTTAAGTTCCGCGGACTGACCCTAGCTGACCCAACAGGCCGCCACAGCCTTTCATGTACAATAGAAAAAGTTCATTATTTGACATGGAACGTACCCTATCTTTTAAGTTGTGCCAAATCATACACAATGTGCAAAACAAAATTAAGCATACTTGCGCACTTTTGAAGGTGGGTACACCTGTCACTGGATACCGCTACATCATAGAAAATAAACACTGTCTAGCTTGTCTAATACTTTGATGGGCCACCAACCGGATGTCGAACTCTGGAGTAACTTGTCTTCCGCCATGGACCACCGAAATGAAATATTATCTAGTCAGCGATATTGTTTCTGTTGTATTGAAGGTCAAGTGTGTCAAATTTCATCAAGATAGGACTAAAGCTGTAGGGTGGTGTCGATGTTTGCAGTAAAGTACCCTCTACCATGCACCGCGAGAATTATTATTTAGACTGTGCATTATGTTTGTTTGGAAGATCGGGTATGCAAAAATTTATCGCAGTCGCATAAACGATATGGCAGCGCATTCCATATATATATGCGATTTCTTTTTTTCTAAATTACTTCTAATGCGCAATGGCAATAACTCCCCCCCCCCCCCCCCCCCCCACATACACACATTTTACTGTTTAAATCACCGCTGTATCAAAGCGATCAAAATAAAACTAAATATTATTGAAATCGTTGAATTTCTGACTTCTGGCTAGACTAACCCATAGCAATTGAAACTTTAAAGTTCAAAGTTTATGTAGGTACGGGACCAAAATGCTCAAGTCATCGGGTCCTAATAGTCTCTACTAGTTATACACTACTTAAAATAATTTTTGCTAAGGACAACACACACATCCAGGACTGAGGAAGGACTCTGACGTCCAACGGGAGTGCCCACGCAATCCGTGACATGGGGCCAAAGACCGCCCGGTCATCCACACGCGGCACATAAATTGATTTATTTATATACAGATGACACACATCAAAATTAGAATAAAATTACGTACACGAAAAGTTTAAAGATCACGGTCATTCCTTTAATTAATTTGGAGAAATGTGTAATGTGAAATAAATTGAGAAGTCAAGAAAACGTCCTAAATGAAACACAGAAATAATTTCAGCTGTCTCAGTGATTTCGTCCAACTCTTTCGATTGGACTCAATTTGTACGCCTAACATGTCCCAAACCTAACCCAGTTATTCAGTTAACGTACAGACATATCTCATAAGCTACAAATACTGCACCTAGGCAACGAAGGAAAATGAATGAGTCACAATGAAGAAATTGAAATGTATTCCTACAAGTATGCATCAGCATCTGATATACAGAGCGACCAAACAGAGCTACCAAACAGAATTTTTCTATAAAAACATTTTCATAAGCTGCTTATCAAGCCACAGTCTATGTAGAGTACAAAAAACATAATCTAACATGAGCCCATACAGCGCAACATGTAAATGTAGTTATTCTGCCTTTTAACATTTGTAACTATTATATTCAAAAACTTGTCATTAATTTCACCCAGCATACGCATATCACTTTTCAGGGCCATAAACCGTGGGAGAAACGCTAGTCAAATATAACCCAAATTGTAGATCTCGATGTAAACTAAAAGCTATCAGTCGACAACATGGTGGATAGTACTTGTATCACGTACAATGTGAAGGAGGAATATTGCCCGGCCCTAATAATTTGGAGTCCAGCGTAGTGCTCTCACATCTGGCCGTTTGTCGAGCTTCAGCATCGAGCATCGGCAAATACAAGCGATATAATAGTTAGGAAACATCATATAGCCGGCCGCGGTGGCCGACGGGACTGATAGACTGATGCGCTCCAGTCACGGTCTGCACGGCCACTACGGTCGGGGGTTCAAATCCCCCTCGAGCATGTATATTTGTGCCGACCTTAGTGTTAGCTGGTTCGTAAGTAGTTTGTAAATTTAGGGACTGATGACCCCGTAGTTAAGTCCCATAAGCTCTACAAACATTTGAACATTTGAAACATCATATATCTAGATACATGACAATTTAACTCATCGTATCATTTCTTTTGAAAATCACTATTATTCCAACATGTAGAAACGATCGAATGTGAAAACTCCTCGTCGGTACCATACGCAAAACGACGAGCGGTTCTTGTCTCCTTCAGTGGTGGAGTACATAAGCCGACGATTTACGAACGTAAAGGATGAGCGTTCCGATCAATATGGAGTTATTTGACTTTTTTATAATTTAGAAATATCCTGGTAATATTTTAAACTAGTATTCGCTACAAACTGTGCAGTTGTAGGTTCCTCAAGTATCTATATTCTTTCAAAAGATTCCAGTTTATAATGGTCTAATCTTTAAACAAACAGACTAATGGTCATAGAATAAATATTCAAAATAAGTGTATTTATTTGTAATTACTTTGACTGTTACCTGTTGCCTGTATTGTTTTCAGCTCAGCTAAACGTATAAACGAAGTGCCATATTCTTTTAAGTCTTCAAGCACGATTTACACGAGCAAAGTGGATGTGCTGTCCCGTATCTGTTGTTTCCAGTTTAGTATTCGTTCAGCTACGGTATAGTTATTTCATTGTTATGGTAATTGGTAGCGCTACGGCGTAGCAGTTGTATGTGTCCCATCGAATGTAACTCTAACCTTGTTCTCTCTCTCTCTCTCTCTTTTTTTTTTTTTTTTTTTTTTTTTTTTTTTTTGCGTCACTCTTTTTTGTGCTTTACTTAATTTTTTTAATTAAATTGTATTTTCATTTCCTTTTTTTTTTTTACTTTTTCAATATTCTCTTCAGTAAGTAACTAATTATGGGTTGTGAATTGATGTCGAAAAGCAATCTTCCGTGGAAGGCACTATTTAGGTTAAAAGTCGACCACTGCACGTAACAAGAGCCTTGTTTTATCACTAAAATTATGAAATAAGGTCCGTGTGAACTGCCTGTTACTCCCTGTTATAAAGCCTTGTTCCCTGGTCCAAACTGAGAACTGACTCGTTTCAAATTACTTCAATAACAAGAAGTTAATACTGCAGTGGTCAATATACATAGCAGCTCACACGTTATTACACACAGACATTAATAAGCAAGCCACCACAATTAAAGTTATCTTAGAAAGGTGGCTAAGAAAACATTTATGGCACAACGGAATTTACACTTAAGAAAATTTGCATCTGAGCATGTTCTCAGCACTTGTGACGAACAATATTAAATAAAAGAGGGAAGGTGGTCTAAAACTACAATTTATAGGCAACTTACGGATTATGCTGAACATAAACTTGTTTATTCAGGTAGAAAAAAAGCAAAATGGGGAACCAATTTCGTTAACAGAATAAAAATGCATCTCTTACATGGATTAATGCGGACGGTGCCCAGCCTGAATTATACATGATTTAACGCTACTGGAGGGAAGAATTCACAAACAACACTCATTCGCTGACACACACGCAATGCCACAGCGAAACTCACCAAAATCAGCGTGCTGAGACGAGGCGGAAGCAGGCGCCGCTATCGTAGGTGAAATTCAGCAAATCGGAGATAGGACGAAACACAATATACAAAAATACATTGAAGCTGGCTCTTGTCTCTCGTGCCTGTTTTGAGATGGTGCGTGTGTATAGCAAGTTAAATTACGTCTGAATTGGACCGCGAGCAAACATGCTAACGGCAACACACGGCTACGTTACATGAACGGACTCCACTGAAGGTGAAGTGATTGAAAGTCAGATTCATTATACAAAATCACGGTGGATTCTTAAGTTGCGGTCTGTTAGAAATCGATCTAGGTACTGCTTTTTATATGAGAAGTGGCGTGAATTCAGGCGACTAGCTGCGAACCCCGGAAGTCGGAACTCGGACCCACGTGGTTCCGAAAACCGATAAAATTGAATAAATTCAGTTTCCGAAAAATAAACAATATTAACTACTGCATGTAACCCATAGAATTATATAAGGAAGCGAATGAAATACAGCTACACGCGATAGGGGGCGATTACAGAGACGGATGAAGTCCTGTCTCAGAAAAACCACAAAAATGAAATAATTACAATGTCGGAAAAATAAAATAAGAATTACAGCATGCAACCCATAGAAATGTTTAGAATTATACGAAGAAGCGAAAGAAATGCAGCTACACGCGATAGGGAGTGATGACAGAGATGGATGAAGTCCAGTCTCCAAAACTCGTAAAAAGTGAAATAATTACAAAGTCGGAAAATACAATTAAGAATTACAGCATGCCACCCATAAAAATGTTTAGAATTAAATAAAGAAGCTATTGTAGGAGGTTGTACAAGGCTCAGAGAGAATTACTGACACAGACAGAGTTCGTACTACAAGTCGGAGAAGAAACAGCAACATTAAAATAGGCGGGGAGAGAAGATCGCGAAATATTTGTGGAAATAAAAAGGATACCCGCATAGTTACTTGCCTGATGGGCATGGAACAAAGAAGAGTGGAAGCTGAAGGCTTTTTTCTATGAACCAACCACATGGAACACATATCACTCACGGAAGGAAATGATGAGAAGAATTTTACATGCACTGTACAAAAAAGAACATATCACCTATTAGAAATCGGGCCCCACAAAGATAGAAAATATTTATACAGAGTTCATACACCGCCATATGATTACAAAAGGTTTTATTATACCAGGTCGTTATCAAACTGCAACTAGAATCACACACACCATATTGATTTATTGGAAATCACTGAATTGAAAAACGAGAACACATTTCCGCATGTGACCGGAGAAAATATTTTAAAAAACGATTCTAAGTTTACGAATGTAAGTTAAACGTGCTAGTCAATGAAACGCTACCTTCCCCGTAAACAAGAGCAGAACCAAACTCACCTCACCAGACGACCACCCAGAATGATCAGACCGAGCGGCCACCGGACGCGGGAAGCCACCGGAAGCCAGAAAATCCAATAAACAGCGGTGGTGGGGATGGAGAGCGAGTACACTCGCGCTGGAGAAGGCTCGCCAACTAGACTGTAACCAAAGGGTGTAGAAACCTCTTTGGTAACCTCAGCAGCTATCGACTTTGAGCCAGAGAGAACGATGCAAAGCGATCTATCATTCCCCACATTCAAACAGCCATAGATTCTCGCACATTCACTTAAAAGTACAAGTACACATTCTCACAGGGACAGTGGCGTAGCGGAGAAGTCACATTTATGCCAGATTAATTAATATAATAACAAATTATTAACACAACAAAATAAGAGAAAACTAGCAATATTAACTAATATTTTAACATATGAAATAAAAATGCTTTTCCTCAAGCCTTGAAAAGAGTTTTAACAAAAAATATTTGAAAGACGACAGACGGTCGTCTTTCAAGGTATAATGAAAAGTATGTTACGTATTGGAACAAGGGACAGAGTGAAACAAAGAATCCAAATTTAGTTGTAAATCCAGTTTTCTTTATTTCTGTTACATTGTAATCGATATGATAAATCGATACTTGCTTGCATATTGTAGAACACAACTTTCCTTGCTGACAAGTTTTACTAGTACCTATAAATAAAATTAGAAATTAATCATACATCTGTTTCACTGCCCAGATGTGTGGGGTACACTAAAGCAGGTCATGGGGCGCAGTATACAAGCATTTCTAACATTTCACCTTGAATGTATTTTCGGTTTTTAACCGAAAACAAATTTGTGTAATAATTACTGGACATTACTACTTAAAAACTGCACTCTTGACCCTTAAATGATATGCACTATTTAGGTTTATACAGAAAACCAATATTAAAATAAAAATGTCCACAGCTACCAAAGATATACACTTCAATAACTTTGATGAAATTTACATTGACACTTATGTAATATTTATAGTAGAAATGATAAGTAGCTCTTAAGTATTTCCGTTTGCCCATAGTGAATAGGGTTTTAGGATAATCATTCTTATTTGGTTATGATGCACTCATGCTATGTATTCAACTGCTGGCATTAGAAATGAATTCTCCTTTTTGGGCTTATTCTAAAAAAAGGTTTACTTCGTAGTCTCTTTCAGACTACATATCTTTGGTTACAACAGCGAGAAGTTTGAAATTGCACCAAAACATAATCATCTGTGTCCCAAATACTTGCATAACCATGATGTTTTGGCATAAAAACTAATTGATGAACTGATAATGTCACTTACCTGTGTCTGTACTGCATACAATGTTGTTCTCAAATATATAACACAATGCCTCGTAAAAACCAGTAAAATTACACAATGCAGATTGTTAGGTACTTCAAATATTTACATTCTACCAAGAAAAACAAACACGTAGATGTAATGTGAGTCTATACAATGGTAGCCAGTTTGAAACTAAATCAGCAGCAGGTAATTAAGTCACAGGTTATTCAGTAGGAGCGCCACTGGTAAGATCAAAATATTTTGCGGGAAAATGTTTTGTTTTACTGTGCCGCATGTTTCATTACACCGCTTATTCCCCTCTATCTACAGTATTTTTCCACATGCCATTGACATCAAGAACAACTTGTATCCTTCGACGCGTAGAATTTACAAATTTATGGAAAAAGTCCTCATCCATGGCAATGAAGTATAAACCAAATCACATAGGACATAAGTAGTTCCCTCAGGAGGGTCGGGCAGATTCTTCTAAAGCTGAGCCTATACATGGTGTGTAGGATACAGGTCAGGAGACTTTGGAGGCCACGGAAGACATTGAATAACGTTCTTCCTCCTTTGAAACCAGCTCTAAATCCTAATGCTAATTAGTGATTGATGATTATTTATATTCGGTAAGTCCTTCGGGGTACCAAAGCCGAACTCCAGGGAAGATTATATTTTCAAGCAAATGTTCATAGCATGCTTAATGGAACTTGCCTTGGATACGATCTTAAGTTCCTGCACCCATGCAAGTAGAGGTCCGCGCGGATGCTGATATCTGTCAAAATGTTAGCTGAAAACTTCAAACTTGTGGACCCGTTTACGCGACCGTGTCTTATCTGCGGTCTGCCAAGTGCTTTCTGGGTGGCAAACCGCCCCACTGCCCACCAGAGGTGCCATGCGAAATATCCGCTGCCTTCAGTTAAATGTTCAAATGTTTGTATAGCTTATGGGACTTAACTACGGGGTCATCAGTCCCTAAAATTACAAACAACTTATGAACTAACTAATACTAAGGACGGCACAAATATCCATGCCCGAGGGGGGATTCGAACCCCCGACCGTAGTGGCCGTGCAGACCGTGACTGGAGCGCCTCAGTCCCCTCGGCCACCGCGGCCGGCTGCCTTCAGTTAGCGCTTTGTAGTGACCGAGTGACAACGCATTTCGTAGTGAATACAATAAGAGTTCTTTGTTAAAATGAACACGACATGAATGGATACTATATCGTGTAAAGTGGTGATTTGATATTAGTGAAGGAAAACCAGTTGAAATCGTCAATAGAAAAAAAATTAGATACGTATTTGATGTCAAGGAAAAGATCAACGATTTAGTGGCCTGTTTTCCGTGTAAAAGAAGTATTTCTTACAGTGTTGCATCGCAACCGAATGAACGGTACAACCTCGCATAAAATACAAACAAACATACATTCATGTTTAGGTATTAGATAAATGGTGACGGAAGTAATAAAGACTGAGAATAGCAGTTTATAGCAACTTTCATAATCTGGTACGATGTACAGTGAAAGTAACGTATTTAGGAAGATACACAATGTTAGATTGTGTTGGCTGGCCGTAGTTGCATCCGACGTTGTCTCTTTTTGCTGACAGTTACCAATTAGAAGTAGACGGCAGTTTTAACACTTGAAATGGCAGGCTTTGATTTATGTCACATAACCTCTCGTCCATTAATATGGGAAAAATAAAGTGTCCCTTTTGTAATACTCCGAAAGAACCTTTTCTGTTTTTGAATGTAAGCACAGTAAAATCTCGTCTATACCGATAAGTTTTAACCGCTGATATTTAAGAAGATGCCTGTATTCAACAACTGACGTAGTGCTCCGACCACAAGGGCTCCGAAGCACTACTGTGTGTGTCTGGTGCGCCAATGTTTTCCTGTTTGGAATATACTATTTTGGAGTAGGTATAGAAAAGTTACCCCGATTCGAGAAGTCGAAAGTTGTTAAGTTGTCGCAGAAATGACACTCTAACAATAATTATATCACTACATACCGTGGTTTTAAATACTGCTATGTATTACTATTACCCATTCAAAACTTTAATATCTGCGCATGCGGATAACGAACTTGCGGATGCGGATTAAATGCCGCGGATGCGGTTCAGCATTTGGACCTTGCGGATTTGCTGCGGATGTGGATAACACTTTTCTTATCCGCACAGAGCTCTACATCTCAGGCATCCTACCCCACTTAAGCGCTTCTACTCGCGCACTTAGTTGTGCACTTGTTGGAGGTAATTAATTTTCTCCAATCGACATCTTCACAGGAAAGCAAACTGCTATTCTATCTATGGCTTTTTCGTCAGAAAAACAATTCTTTGCTAAGAGCACGACACGATTTGATACCATCGTCCTTTAATCTTCTGAGAATAGTTCTTAATGAGCCCGGGAAATGTGAAGCTTTCCTTATTTCCTGGATGTTTGAAAAGGAACTTTCGGAGTCGCCGTGACCAGTTCTTCATCTTGAATGAAACTTTCACTCTGCAGCGGAGTGTGCGCTGATATGAAACTTCCTGGCAGATTAAAATTGTGTGCCGGAACCGGGACTCGAACCTGGGACCTTTGCCTTTCGCGGGCAAGCGCCAGGAAGTTTCATATCAGCGCACAATCCGCTGCAGAGTGAAAGTTTCATTCTAGAAACATCCCTTAGGCTGTGGCTAAGCCATGTCTCCACCATATCCTTTCTTCCAGGAGTGCTAGTCTTTCATGGTTCGCAGAAGAGCTTCTGTGAAGTTTGGAAAGTAGGAGGCGAGGTACTGGCGGGAGTAAAGTTGTGAGGCGGCATCGTGAGTCGTGTCGGGATAGCACAGTCGGTAGTGCGCTTGCCCGCGAAAGGCAAAGGTCCCAGGTTCGAGTCCCGGTTCCGGCACACAATTTTAATCTGCCGGGAAGTTTCAATTCTTCATCTTGTCTCCGTGTAGAGACTCGTGGTCTTCCAGGTATCGTAAATCGTCTAAACCATCTCCTTGCTGTTGATGCATCAACATCGTAACTATGTCCTGCCATACATATAACAACACCTTTTCCAAACAGGGCTGTTTCTTTCTCACGAATATTCACATAAGCCATTTTGAAGCAGAACTGTGATGTATGCCCATCAGCTGAATCCTTTCTCCAAGCTGGAAACTATATAGGCACCAGGTGGCGGTCTATGTTATGACACAGAAACACACCCAGTTTCAAAATATTTACTGTGAACATTTGTCTATTGGTTTAAAGATTGGACAATTATAATGTGGAATGTTTCGAAAAATATGGAAGCAAGGACATTCTAAAACTGCACACTTTCTGGCAAATGAAGTTTTAAAATATTATTTCTTTCTTTCGTGGTAACGAATTGCAGTGGTCTAAATAATTACAATGGTCAAAATAATTTGAGAAATTTATTTCCAAAGCAAAGTTTCTGTATAGGCTTCCCAGTCCGTCCACAAGAATTTACCTTAAAGTATTGCCAAATTCAAACGTTTGTCAAGCTTAAGGGACGTTAACTGCGGGGTCATCAGATCCTAAGCTTACAAACTACTTATAAACCACCTTATACTAAAGACGACACAAATATCCATGCCTGAGGGGGGATTTGAACCTCTGACGGGGAGCGGCCTCGTGCATTTGAGAATAAGCGCCTCAATGCGCTTGGCCACTCCGCCGCGGCTGAAGTATTGTTAATGGAAGGAGCTTTTTCCGTTAGCAGATACAGAAAAAAAAAAATAATAAAGAAATGTTATCTCGTCGTGGCGAACTTGTTATTCTTAAGAAACGCAATCCACATCCTACCAAAAGTTAGTTATTGTCGAATCCCTAGCGAATCCTACTTGCTTATACTGTAAATCATATCTGATGTATTTTCGACTAAATCGTTTTTAGCAATTTCCAGGAGGTTGAAATAAGTATTGATGATGAATACACCCACACAGTGCTTTCTACACATTTCAATAATTTGCGATTTTTGCAATAAGTAAATTGTTGTTTTTCAGGGAGTCATATAGCCAATTACAGCTTGAATTTTCATTTTCTGGTGCGTTTTCAGTTTATTACTTTTAACAAACACCTAAAATATCAATGACGAGATTTCCAGTTATGATAGTCGAAAACCGTACTTTACCATCTCAGGTATTTCTGCTGTCAAGTTTCTCTGACGCCTTGTGAAAAAAATGGTTGAACGACCTTAGGAGAGTGATTTGGCCCTTCTTCTTGTATTGCCATGCTCTCTTAACGTAGGATATGGTACACTATATTTTTAGATGAGCTATATCTACTCTCTCGCCCAGATTAGATATCCATCGTATACTGCTTTCCTCTCTCCATTTTCATTACACATTTCCTCGCTACCTCTCACCATATAGTAGTCTTGCCCAAGAGTATCGTTACTTAAATATAATGATAGTAGTCACGAGGAATTAATGTTTTAGGTACTCATTCATTTTTGCCTTACGTGCAAGTTCGAAGAACTGTGTACTTCCCCAAAAAATTGGAATGCACTTGCTCCACTTTTGTCATGAAAAAGTGCACTGCATGGCATAATTCTGTAACACAAAGAAAGTGACTGAGAATGTAAATGCACATGTTACACTAAAACATCGGCACTATTACCTTGTTCTACATCTACATGTATACTATACAAGACACACTGAAGTGCATGGGTTCATCGAACTACTTTCATGATATTTTTCTGTAGTTCTTTTCTCTAATAGTTCATGGGAAAAAGGAACGCCTAACTCTTTCTGTTTTCGTTCTGCTTTCTCTTATTTTATGATGATGATTATGTCTCCATATGCAGGTGGGTGCTAACAGTATATGTTTGCATTCTGAAGTGAAAGTTGGTGAAAGAAATGTCACAAATAGATCTTGCCGCAGCGAATGTGCAGCAATATTCAAAAATAGGACGCACAAGTGCAGTGTAAAAAAATAAATAAATAAAACTGCAGACAATCCTGTGATGATGATAGACCAGAGGAAAGCACTTCAACTGAGCAATAGTCATCAGTCCCAAGACTTACAAACTCCTTAAACTAACTCTAACTTACACTAAGGACAACATACACACCTATGCCTGAGGGAGGACTCGGACCTCCGGCGACAGTGCCCGCGCAGACCATAGTATGATGCCTTAGACAACGTGGCTTCACCCGCGCGTAACTGATGATGGTCCAAAAGCCTCAAAGCAATCAGGGTTTTACCCGAATAATGCCTGCAGCTTCAGTCAAAAGTGCAACCAGCTCTTCTGACGTGTCTGCCGGTGCCTCGTGCACCAAACGCTTCGTTCCTCCCCTTTCCTCTCTTTCTTCACAAAATAGATTCATATGGGATCAGTAATAACTCTAAAACAACATTAATTACACGGAAAACACGGACGTTTAAACACTATTTTTGAAAATCTCTGGTGTCGAAACTTTCATGGAACACTGTCACTGAAACAGTGCACCCGTGAAAGATTTATTGGATAGAAAAGTGTTTCTCTTTTTCTCTCCTAAGATTTCTAAAATATTATATGCACATTTTTTGTATCTGCAATAAAATTCTCTGTTTTTATACCTAAAAGCAAACTACCCTGCATTACGTTCCTCAGTCAAACACCACCTCAGAACATCAGTCTTAAAAATAGCTTAGAAAAAAAGGAGGATTACTCCTTTGGTTCAATAACACTAGTCGCGTGGGAAATTTCGTTGCTACGTAATTGTAAACAACAAAATGCCAAGAACATATATTCTGACTATAACAGTTGCAATTCGGCATAAAAACCATAACTGGTTCGCATTCAGCATGACCGGTTCACATTCTGTATACATATTTGTACCACGACATTTCGTGTCTAGCTATGACCAGCTACTCTAGTCTCTGATGAAAAACACTGAAATACACTATGTGATCAAAAGAATCTGACACCTGGCTTAAAATGACTTACACGTTCGCGGCGCCCTCCATCGATAATGCTTGATTCAAAATTTGTGTTGGCCCACCCTTACCCTTGATCACAGCTTCCACTCTCGCACGCATACGTTCAATCAGGTGCTGCAAGGAGTCCTGCGCTGAGGAGAGGTATCTACATCTCTACATCTACATCTATACTCCGCAAGCCACCTGACGGTGTTTGGCGGAGGGTATCTTGAGTACCACTATCGGTTCTCCCTGCTATTCCAGTCACGTATTGTTCGCGGAAAGAAAGATTGTCGGTATTCCTCTGTGTGGCCTCTAGTCTCTCTGATTTTATCCTCATGATCTCTTCGCGAGATATACGTAGGAGGGAGCAATATACTGCTAGACTCCTCGGTAAAGGCATGTTGTCTAAACTTCGAGAAAAGCCCGTACCGAGCGCCAGAGCGTCTCTCCTGCAGAGTCTTCCACTGGACTTTATCGATCATCTCCGTAACGCTTTCACGATTAACAAATGATCGTGTAACGAAGCGCGCTGCTCTCCGTTGGATCTTCTCTACTTCCGCCGGCCGCGGTGGCCGAGGGGACTGAGGCGCTCCAGTCACTGTCTGCACGGCCACTACGGTCGGGGGTTCGAATTCCCCCTCGGGCATGGATATTTGTGCCGTCCTAGTTCGTAAGTAGTTCATAAGTAGTTTGTAAGTTTAGGGACTGATGACCCCGTAGTTAAGTCCCATAGACTATACAAACATTTGAACATTTTTGCTCTACTTCCTCTATCAACCCCACCTGATACGGATCCCACACCGGTGAGCAGTATTCAAGCAGTGGGCGGACAGGTCTACTGTAACCTACTTCCTTTGTTTTCGGATAGCATTTCCTTAGGATTCTTACAATGAATCTAAGTCTGACATCCGCTTTACCGACGTTTGATTTTATATGGCCGCTCCATTTTAAATCACTCCTAATGCCTACTCTCAGATAATTTACGGAATTAACTTTTTCCAGTTGCTGACCCGCTATAGTGTAGTTAAATGATAAAGGATCTTTCTTTCTATGTATTCGCAGCACCTTACACTTGTCTACAATGCGATTCAATTGCCATTCCCTGCACCATGCGTCAATTCGATGCAGATCCTTCTGCATTTCAATACTATTTTCCATTGTTACAACCTCTCTATATACTACAACATCATCTGAAAAAAGCTTCAGTGAACTTCCGATGTTATCCGCAAGGTCATTTATATATATTGTGAACAGCAACGGACCCATGACACCCCCTGTGGCAAACCTGACGTCACACTTTGGAAGACTTGTCTCCATTGAGTATGACATGCTCCATTCTGTTATCAAGGAACTCCTCAATCCAATCACACACTTGGTCTGATGGACCATATGCTCTTTGTTCATTCAATGTCTGTGAAGAACTGTATCAAACGCCTTGTGGAAGTCAAGAAACACAGCATCTACCCGAGAACCCGGGTCTAAGGCCCTCTGAGTCTCGTGGACGAATAGCGCGAGCTGGGTTTCACACAATCGCCTTTTTCAAAGCCCATGCTGATTCCTACATAGCAGATTTCTAGTCTCCAGAAATGTCATTATACTCGAACATAATACATGTTCCAAAATTCTACAATTGACCGACGTAAGAGATACAGGCCTATAGTTCTGCACATCTGTTCGACGTCCAGTGCCAGCTGTTGCCAGTGTCACATCGTAAACAGCGCTAAGTATCATAATTTAATTTGCGTCAAATTTAATTTCCCAGTCGAGCTCTTCATTTTCGTTAGTACTTCTGTTTTAAGAGGTTTATTCTCGCGTGAGTGGACATGTGGCCGCTCCTTTAGCAGGGACCAAGCACGCACACGGGGAAAGGGTTTATTAGTGATCGGGAGCTCCAATGTTTGGTGGGTCATGGACCCTTAGGAAAATAATGGGAAGGTCGGGAAAGAAGGCCAGTGTGCACTCTGTTTGCCTGCCGGGGGGTCTCATCCGTGATGTGTAGGAGGCCCTTCCGACGGCGATAGATAGCACTGGGTGCAACCGATTGCAAATTGTTGCTCATATCGGCACCAATGACTCCTGCCGGCTGGGTTCAGAGGTCATCCTCAGTTCAAACAGGCGGTTGGCAGAGTTGGTGAAGGCTGAAAGCCTCGCTCGCGGGATGGAATCTGAGCTAACTATTTGTAGTGGCGTTCCCAGAACCGATCGCGGTCCTCTGGTTTGGAACCGAGTGGAAGGCTTACACCAGAGACTCAGACGATTCTGCGGAGATATGGGGTGCAAATTTCTCGACCTCCGCTATCTGGTGGAGAAATGTGGGGTTCCCATGAATAGGTCAGGTCTGCACTACACGCAGGAAGCGGCTACAAGTGTAGCAGAGTACGTGCGGAGTGCACATGGGGGATTTTTAGGTTAGAGAATTCCCTCCTAGGACCGACAAGACGCCTCCTGAGCCGCGACAAGGTAGCAGTAAGCCGAACGAACAGGGAATTAAAAGATCAATGTAGTTGTAGTTAACTGCAGGAGCGGCTATAGAAAGGTCCCATACCTGCTCTTATTAATAGACGGTTACAATATAAACGGTCACAATACCCACGTAGTACTAGGGACGGAAAGTTGGCTGAAACCAGATGTAAACAGTAATGAGAAACTCAGACTGGAATGTATACCGCAGAGAGAGGCTGGACAGTGAAGGGGTAAGGAAATTGACGGAGATCCGAAATTTGAAATAATTTGGGTGAAGGTCAAGGGTAAAGCAGGATCGAACATAGTAATTGGATGTTTCTATAGGCCTCCTGGCTCAGCAGCTGTTATGGCAGAACACCTGAAGGAAAATTTGGAAAATATTTCGAGTAGATATCTCGATCATGTTATAGTTTTGGGAGGAGATTTTAATTTACCGGATACAGACTGGGAGACTCAAACGTTTATGACGGGTGGCAGGGACAAAGAATCCAGTGAAATTGTTTCGAGTGTATTATTTGAAAACTACCTTGAGCAGTTAAACAGAGAACCGACTCGTGGCGACAACATATTAGACCTTCTGGTAACAAACAGACCCGAACTATTCGAAACAGTTAATGCAGAACAGGGAATCAGCGATCATAAAGCGGTTACAGCATCAATAATTTCAGCCGTAAATAGAAATATTAAAAATGTGGGAAATGTTCGGAAAAAGTGACAAAAAGCAGATTTCAGAGTACTTGACGGCTCAACACAGAAGTTTTATCGCAAGTGCAGATAGTGTTGAGGAACAGTGGACAAAGTTCAAAGCCATCGTACAATATGTATTAGATGAGTATGTTCCAAGCAATATAGTATGAGATTGAAAGGAGCCACCTTGGTACAACAACCGAATTATAAAACTGATACGGAAGCAAAGGGAACTTCACTGCAAACATAAACATAGCCAAAGCCTTGTAGACAAAGAAAAATTACACGAAGCGAAATGTAGCGTGAGGAGGGCTATGCGAGAGGCGGTCAATGAATTCGAAAGTAAAGTTCTATATACTGACTTGGCTGAAAATCCTAAGAAATTTTGGTCTCATTTCAAAGCGGTAGGTGGATCAAAACAAAATGTTCAGACACTCTCTAACGAAAATGACACTGAAACAGACGACGACACTCTAAAGGCTGAATTACTAAATGTCTTTTTCCAAAGCTGTTTCACAGAGGAAGATTGTACTGTAGTTCCTTTTTTAGATTGCCGCACAGATTACCAAATGGCAGATATCGAAATAACTGACAGAGGGATAGAAAGACAATTAAAATCGCTCAAAAATAACTGACAGAGGGATAGAAAGACAATTAAAATCGCTCAAAAGAGGAAAGGCCGCATGACGTGATGGGATAACAGTTCGTTTTTACACAGAGTATGCGATGGAACTTGCCCCCCTTCTTGCAGTGGTGTACCGTAGGTCTCTAGAAGAGCGTATCGTTCCGAAAGATTGGAAAATGGTAATCCCCATTTTCAAGAAGGGACTTCGAACAGACGTGCAGAACTATAGGCCCATATCTCTTTCGTCGGTCAGTTGTAGAATTTTGGAACATGTATTCTGTTCGAGTATAATGACATTTCTGGAGAGGGTCATAGACACGAGTTCTCAGGTAGATGCTGTGTTTCTTGACTTACGCAAGGCGTTTTATACAGTTCCCCACAGACGTTTAATGAACAAAGTAGGAGCATATGGTCTATCAGACTAATTGTGTAATAGGACTGAGGAGTTCCTAGATAACAGAATGCAGCATGTCATTCTCAATGGAGAAAAGTCTTCCGAAGTAAGAGTGATGTCAGGTGTGCCACAGGGGAGTGTCGTTGGTCCGTTGCTGTTCACAATATATATAAATCGATGTAGGTCGGTGTTCTATAGGATTCATCAGGCTTGATTCCAATGTGGCACTTGCGCTCAAAGACTTTTTTTTTTTTATTTGTAAAAAATTTTATCAGCAATCAGTCGTAAATAGTCTGTTTATTCATTCCTAGATTTCGACCACTGTGTGATCATTATCAATGCTTTAAACAAACAGTTAAAAATTGGAGGTTATGTTCATACACGTATGAACATAACCTCCAACATGGAGGTCGAAGTGTTTTACACGTTTTAAGTGTTTATTTTAAACACTGATGATGATCACACAGTGGTTGAAATCTAGAGCTCAGTAACAAAATATATACGACTGATTAATGAAAATATTTTCTACTAGGGGATTCAAGTCAGGACTCTGAGCAGGACAGCCCAATACATGGATGTTGTTGTCGTGTAACCACTCCACCACAGGCCGTGTTTTAGGAACAGGTGCTGGATCGTGTTGAAAGATGCAATCACCATCCCCGAACTGCTCTTCAAGAGTGGGAAGCAAGAAGGTGCTTTAAACATGAATGTAGGGCTGTGTTGTGATAGTGCCATGCGAAACAACAAGGGGTGTTAGCCCCTCCATGAAAAACACGACCACACCATAACACCACAACCTCCGAATTTTACACACACGCTGGCAGATGACGTTTATCGGGCATTCGCCATACCCACACCCTGCCATCCGATCTCCACATTGTGTATCGTGATTAATAACTCCACAAACCGCTTTTCCATTCTTCAATCATCCAATATTTACGTGCCTTACACTAATCGAGTCCTCGTTTGGCACTGACCTGCGTGATTATTCGTCCGATTTCAAATGGAATAGCCCGTTTGGACTTCTGACACAGTTAACATCCTGTCACCTGGCCACATTCGAAGAGCAGCCGCTGTTCTTAATACATGGAGTGGATCTTGATGTACTCTTAGTTTTGAATTTCTGTGTGATGGTCTGAACAGATACTTGCCTATTACACTATACGACCCTCTTCAATTGTCGCGGCCTCTGTCAGTCAACAGACGAGGAGCGCCTGTACGATTTCATGCTGTACGTGACCCTTCACGTTTCCACTTCACTTTCACTTCAGAAACTGTGTACCTAGAGATGTTTAGGAGTGTGTAAATCTCGCGTACAGACCATTCCATTTCAAATCTGACAGCAGGAAACCTTGCATTTTTTGTGGGGGTTTCAGTTTTCTGTCATAGAAAGTAGATGTTAGGTTAATATCTTTAACAGACTCGCAGATGTGATACGCAAACGCTTTCGGTTGTTTTTTAGGAACGTAAGTATTGTAATTTTATGAAATCACACGATTATGAAACTCATAGCTTGGAAACAATTGAAAGTAAAATGGCCGCGGTGGAATAGCCGAGCGGTCTAAAGCGTCTCGCTGCGGAGCGCGCGGTTGCTCGCCGTGGAGGTTCGAGTCCTCCCTGGGGCATGGGTGTGTGTGTTGTCCTTAGGTTTGTTTACCTAGGTTTAAGTAGTTTGTAAGCTACGGACTCATGACCACGCAGTTTGGTCCGATAGATTTACAAACATTTGAACATTTTTTGAAAGTAAAATTTTCAAATAAATTACAAAATAAAAGCACTATTGTATACATTGATGTGGTATTGATGCAGAAGAATTTAAATTTCAGGTACTGTTCATCATTTATGACCTTTTGTCTATAAAATGCATTTTTAAACGGAATAAAATACTTGTCATGTTGTTTAGCATTCGATTTACAAACAATACCTGTAAATATTTTATGGTATCTTGAGTAGAGAGCTGTAGAAAGAATAAAATATGTCTAGAAACTGCGCCAAATTTGCCAGTTGAGCTACGCCGTATTGTATGCAACCAGTCAGTCCGTAAGTCTCTGGACTGTGTCCAACTGCAAGACGCCTTCGCCTATGGAGTGGAGGACGTCTCCGAGCCGACTTAACGTGTAATAAAAAAGTTTAAACCTATGTAAGTTTGATCCTCATACAAATTCATTAATTTTAATAAATTAAAAATCTTTTACAACAATAAATTAATTGTCTTAATATTATTGCTATATGCATACATCAACGTCAGATATTCAGTTCCGAAATGAACTGTAGTTCACTGAAATTCGGTATGAGGTTCTGAGTTATACAGCACACAAAGTGTCACGTTCGGAGGGTAACGCTAATTTCATCGAACTTTAACTCGAAACATAGTAATCATTTAAGGGATAAATTCATTACAGTTAATTTCTTTTACATTAATTGGCAGATATTGAAATGATTAATTATTTTAAAAAATTCTTGGTCAATTTTCTTATTATTCGTCCGATTTCAAATGGAATAGCCCGTACAGACTTGTGACACAATTAACATCCAATCACCTGGCCACATTCGAAGTGTTGTGAGTTCCGTCGAGCACCCCATTCTGCCATCTCGCTGAGATCGCTGATATGGAGTATCTGGCAGTAGGAAGGAAGGAAGCTTGGAGTTTAACGTCCGCCGGCCGCGGTGGCCGAGGGGACTGAGGCGCTCCAGTCACGGTCTACACGGCCACTACGGTCGGGGGTTCGAATCCCCCCTCGGGCATGGATATTTGTGCCGTCCTTAGTATAAGGTAGTTCATAAGTAGTTTGTAAGTTTAGGGACTGATGACCCCATAGTTAAGTCCCATAAGCTATATAAACATTTGAAACATAAGTTTAACGTCCCGTCGACAGCGTGGTCGCCAGCCGCGGTGGCCGAGGGGACTGAGGCGCTTCAGTCACGGTCTGCACGGCCACTAAGGTCGGGGGTTCGAATCCCCCCTCGGGCATGGATATTTGTGCCGTCCTAGTTCGTAAGTAGTTCATAAGTAGTTTGTAAGTTTAGGGACTGATGACCCCGTAGTTAAGTCCTATAAGCTTTACAAACATTTGAACATTTGAACAGAGTGGTCATTAGAGACGGAGCTTCCGCTCGGAGTGTTTGGGTAAGGATGTGGAAGGAAATCGGTCGTGCCCTTTGAAAGGAACCATCCCGGCATCTGCCTGGAGAGATTTAGGGAAATCACGGAAAACCTAAATCTGGATGACCGGAGGTGGATTTGAACCACCATCCTTCCGAATGCGAGTCAAGTGTGTTACCACTGCGCCTTCTCGCTCGCTATATCTGGCAGTAGTCGGTAGTATATTGCAACTTATATGAAAAAGTATGTTTTTGGGGGTGTCCGGATATTTTTGGTCACATAGTGTACCTTAATAAATATGTGGCTTCAGTTATTATGAAGGTATTAAAAAAAAATATATTTATCGATCGTATTATTTAATATTCGTGGCTCAAAAGCCTTGATTATTGTCGGATTTCGCATTGTTATGGCAAAGGGTGGCTGAGGGCTATTTCAGACACCGTTCCTTTACCCTATGGGACAGAATGTGCGTATCCCAATGGTCTGCATTGCTGTAATCCACGTGCAAGTATGCATTTTGCTTATGTTTTCGGATTGTGCTACTGAGGCGGAACGTGGGTTCGACCCTGGTACTGAGTTACCAGGATGCTGGAAACCGTGTAACAACGATAACTTTGTTGGCCAGAACACCGACCGTCGGCGTTAATCCGTCGGATGGAGTTAGTCCGTGGCGGAGTGTCCTGCCCGAATCCCCGAAGTGGAGTTCCAACGCGTGCAGCTGTCCGAGCGGCTAAACAGCTTTTGTATTCACAAAAACTAGGGCTGCAGTTTCGAACCCATGCATTGCATTACTACCGCCCGCACATTTTTTGCGCATGAGTGAACAACATAAACTTCTACGTTAATTTTTCTTGTAGATTCCATCACTTCAGGCTATTTACGAATACTTTCTGACAGAGTAAAGTCTCGCTGAATGTACAGCACTCTTCTTACTTTTTTAATAAATTTAGTTTCATTATTAATTGAAAGTTTGTTGCTGGTTGAAATAAATTAAACATCCTGCGGCCAGGAGCAGATGGTGGAAGAACATTTATTTTGTAAAGTATGTGAAATCGTTTCCTCCCGAAAAGGTAATGTTTGTCGTCAGCCAGTTTATTGTTCTTACTTACGATGTTGCATACTCTGAATTGTCAAAATCTGTTATCTAACAGGAGAAACTAAGCGAAAGGTAATTTACGGAAAATGTCATACACAATTTCCCATTCAGCCAATTTCAGAATATTGGCAGAACATTCGGGATTATTTTCTGATCTAAGAGCTATGTACGACTTAAAGCAGCAGAGACGTCTTCCGTGACAGGGATAAGTAGAACCGAGTAGACTTACGAACTACTTATGAACTACCTACAACTAAGGACGCCACAAATATCCATGCCCGAGGGGGGATTCGAACCCCCGACCGTAGTGGCCGTGCAGACCGTGACTGAAGCGCCTCAGTCCCCTCGGTCACCGCGGCCGGCAGCGTAAATTCCACATAATGTGTTTCTGACGAATATGAACTGCATTAGGATATCTAAAAACATGAATCTTATAGAGGACTCACAACAATTCAGCTATGCACACATATCGCAAAATAACAGTTCATCACGAATGCTATTTTTATTTGTTTTTCGAAGTTAAACCGTAGTTTTCCCTGATGCAAATTCTTTATTTTGTTCAGATCCGCTTCGCCCTGTTCTATTCGGGGCATCATCGGTGGACTGATTCATCTAGGAAATACTGTTTTGTTTACAGATGTAGCATTAACAAATTATAAAGTCAGAATGAAACTTTCACTCTGCAGCGGAGTTTCAAATTATAAAGTATTCACTTCGGTTAAATCAAAATAAATAAGGTCTACTCTCGGCTTATAGTCTTACGAGTTGCGTGTTTGTTCTTCCTTTCACTTGGTCGACGTCACACAACTCCACAATTTATGCGATTTCTTGAAAATTTCTTCGCTATTCATCCATTTAAGAGTCTTGTAGCTGTACCTCAATTCGGAATTAGCAATGTTTCCTCTAGAAACGTTCGGTAATAGTTATCAGTCAAAAGTGCAGGTAAAACGAAATGCCTAGTAATGTAATCATCGAGCTTACCCGCCCACACATTTACAGAAAATCATCACTGAAAATGTGTTGCCACTACGTGCAGAGGATTGTGTACACTCCACTCCACTCGGCATAAATTGAATGAATAGCACGTAGTCCATCAATAGTAAATCTCCCTTCGATCCTGACAGTTAACAGAGTTGCAATAACGTCTGCGCAGGTTACTCGACGACTGTCGTCGCTCGGCGTATTACAATAACGCAGCCACTCAGGCCGTAGATGCCTATGTGTTTACGATTCACGCTCGCGGTGTCAATACGTGCAGCTTACGAACTGATCTTTTTCTTTTTTCTGGGACAACCGTAGGAAATACACAAAACATTTTACTAGATTTTTTTTGTCAAGCACACCGAGATGTACCACCTGCATAGTTTTGGCGGCTTATACCATTTACACCCTGTATTGACAAAATTTTCCTCACTATTCAGTGCTGGGAACCTTTTGCTGGGGTATCTACTAGGTGACCTGCGCAAATACTGTGCGCCGTTAGTGGCCAGTCAAGTAAAATAGAAATAAGTAAAATTAAAAATTTATCTTTTAATATATTTTATTATAGGTAGAAACAGAATACAAATATATAACCTTGTGTTTTCATAACTTCATTTCATAACACTTACTTAAAATCAATTGTAATTACAAAAAGTAGTAAAGTTTCTGAAATTAGGTTCACAACACATCCTTTCACACAATATTATCTATGTTTTATTTCCACTTTAACATTTTTTAATGTATTTCTTCTGGATAAAGCAACATACAGTTGCCCGTGACTGAAAACAGGTTCAGGTAAATAGATTCCAACTTGATCCAGTGTCTGACCCTGAGATTTGTTTATTGTAATACAAAACGCTAATCTAATGGGAAATTGCCGACGTTTAAAAGAGAAGGGCATTTTAATGGCAGATGGTGACAAATCTATGCGAGGTCTCAGTATTCACTCCACAATATTCACACCAGTTACAACTTCTAAATCTCTGATATTGTTGTACATTTTTCTAACTGTTAGTCTCGTCCCATTCAGTTGTGCCATAGCTGCATTCAAATTCCTGAGGAACATCACAATAGCACCTTCTTTCAAAGTCAGCACATGGGCAGGTTGACCGCGCATTTCAAAGCTCTTCAGAAATTCTGTGGGAAGCTGCAAAAGTTCACTTTGTTCTTCCGTTATCAATGTATTCAAACTCGTGTAAGTTCTTGAACTTCCAGGAAGAAGAACTAAAACTACCCTATTAATTTAATCACAGTGTTCATTTTTTGGAGCAAGAATTGCACTCATGGAAAGGTTCAAACTGTCATAGGAAAATGAAGATAGACTTTTGCCATATATTTCAGTGACGATGTTAGTCTTTGAAATTATTGAAGAAGGTGCACAGAAGGAATAGTCGGGCCAGAGGGAGAGGGGCGAGCTAACAATTTGACTTAAGTGAATTGTAATACAGTACTTGATGGCATATCTGTGGATTCATACCTTTAATTAAAAAGTAAAAGGAATAGGTTGGGTAGAGCAGCGTGGCCGACTTAGTTTATAACTTTTGTTTGTTTGTTCACTCATAACTTTCTCCCAAATCAGCCAATGAATGTGTTTAAGGGCTCAAATGAAAAAGCTTGATGCACAGAATGTTTTTAGGCTAATACGAAGTGTATACCTTAATTAGAACCGAATACATGCTGCATAAAATCACGAAAAAGTTGGGAAAATGGAAGTAAAGTTGAATGTTTACGCATAGCTTTCTTCGGAATCAATCAGTACAAGTGTTTAAAAGTGTAAATGAAAGAGCTTGATCCGATGAGTCTTGTTAAGTCAAAAAGAACTGCGTACCTTAATTAGAAGCGAAGATATCGTAAACAAACCGATTAAATATTCAATACACGGACAGAAGGTTACCGCGTTTGTATAAAAGTAAAGGATGGAGAGACTTAAATTAATTCTGTTACTTGATGACAAACCTGCGAATGAATACCTTTTGTTTAAAACAAAAATGAAGGAAATCGGTCGTATAGAACGGCCTGACCGACTGACTTTAGTTGGGAAAAAATGGAAGTAAAGTTGAATGTTCACGCATAACTTTCTTCAGGATCAATCAATGCAAGTGTTTAAAAGCGCAAATGAAAGAGCTTCATCCACTGGGTTTTGTTAGGTCAGACAGAACTCCGAACCTTAATTGGAACCGAAGATGTAAAACAAACCGATTAAAATATTCAATGCAAGGACAGAAGGCTACCGCGTTTGAATAAATATAAAGGATGGAGAGACTTAAATTAATTCTGATACTTGATGGCACATCTGCGAATGAATACCTTATGTTTGAAGCAAAAATGAAAGAAATATGTCGTATAGAACGACCTGAACGACTAACTACACTCCTGGCCATTACAATTGCTACACCGCAAAGATGACGTGCTACAGACGCGAAATTTAACCGACAGGAAGAAGATGCTGTGATATGTAAATGATTAGCTTTTCAGAGCATTCACACAAGGTTGGCGCCAGTGGCGACACCTACAACGTGCTGACATGAGGAAAGTTTCCAACCGATTTTTCATACACAAACAGCTGTTGACCGGCGTTGCCTGGTGAAACGTTGTTGTGATGTCTCGTGTAAGAAGGAGAAATGCGAACCATCACGTTTCCGAGTTTGATAAAGGTCGAATTGTAGTCTATCGCGATTGTGGTTTATCGTATCGCGATCCAATGACTGTTAGCAAAATATGGAATCGGTGGGTTCAGGAGGGCAATACGGAACGCCGTGCTGGATCCCAACGGCTTCGAATCACTTGCAGTCGAGATGGCAGGCATCTTATCCGCATGGCTGTAACGGATCATGCAGCCAAGTCTCGATCCCTGAGTCAACAGATCGGGACGTTTGCAAGACAACAACCATCTGCATGAACAGCTCGACGACGTTTGCAGCAGCATGGACTATCAGTCGGAGACCATGGCTGCGGTTTCCCTTGACGCTACATCACAGAGAGGAGCACCTGCGATGGTGTACGCAACGACGAACCTGGGTGCACGAATGACAAAACGTCATTTTTTCGGATGAATCCAGGTCCTGATTACAGCATCATGATGGTCGCATCCGTCTTTGGCGACAACACAGTGAACGCGTAGTAGAAGCGTGTATTCGTCATCGCCATACTGTCGTATTACCCGGTTTGATATTACGGGGTGCCAATGGTTACCCGTCTCGGTCACCTCTTGTTCGCATCGACGGCACTTTGAACAGTGGCCGTTACATTTCAAATGTTTCACGACCTGTGGCTCTACCCTTCATTCGATCCCTGCGAAACCCTACATTTCAGCAGGATAATGCACGACCGCATGTTGCAGGTCATGTACGGCCCTTTCTGGATACGGAAAATGTTCTATTGCTGTCGTTGCTAGCACATTCTCCAGATATCTACCGAGCAATGGGCTCGCCACAATACGCTAGTCACTACTCTTGATGAACTGTGGTATCGTGTTGAAGCTGCATGGGCATCTGTACCTGTACATGCCATCCAAGCTCTGTTTGACTCAATGTCCAGGCGTACCAGGGCCGTTATTACAGCCAGAGGTGGTTGTTCTGGGTACTGATTTCTCAGGATCTATGCACCCAAGTTGCGTGAAAATTAATCACATGTCAGTTCTTGTATAATATATTTGTCCAATGAAGCCGGCCGCGGTGGCCGAGCCGTTCGCGGCGCGCCTGTCACAGTCGGCACGGTCACTACAGTCGGGGGTTCGAATCCCCCCTCGGGCATGGATATTTGTGCCGTCCTTAGTGTTAGCTAGTTCATAAGTGGTTTGTAAGTTTAGGGACTGATGACCCCGTAGTTAAGTCCCATAAGCTCTACAAACATTTGAACATTTGTCCAATGAATACCCGTTTATCATCTGCATTTCTTCTTGGTTTACCAGTTTTAATGGCCAGTAGTGTAGGTTACAGCAACGATATCCCCGTGTGAAATATACAGAAGGATGGAAACGCCATTTAATTTAATAGTCTAAGCAAGTTTTTATATTCTTATTATTATTTTAACTATGTCTAACTATGACTAACTGTCACCTCTGCATATGTTATTATTTCTAATGTATGAGTCACAAGAGCTGTAACTGTGAGCCGCGGTGGAGTAGCCGAGCGATCTAAAGCGTCTCGCTGCGGAGCGCGCGACTACTCGCCGTGGAGTTTCGAGTCCTCCCTGGGGCATGGGTGTGTATGTTTGCCCGTAGGTTAGTTTACCTAGGTTTAAGTAGTTTTTAAGCTACGGAATGATGACCACACAGTTTGGTCCGATAGTGTTACAGACATTTTGTAACTGTGATGTTTTCCGTACGTGTGGATAGGATTCTTCCTATCTGTCACAGATCTTGCAAGGATTTGATTATGTTAGTTGCTGGGTATCGTGCAAGCTCAATACCATTTTCAGCGCGTCTTTGTCATAAGTTTGTCAATCCGGTTTGATGAGTCGCCCCACCGCCGGCCTCTGAATGTGGTTGTTGCGTGTAAGATTTGTCTATGTTCCTTACTTGTTCGTGTTTCCTGCTATCACCAGTTTGTTGGCAGTAAGAGCTTATCTGGCAAAGCCAGTCAGTTGTGGTGTCGTGCAGGGTTTCGATGAACAATGATTTTCTTTGCGTTTCTTAAGCTTACCATAGGTTCTTATCTATTCCTGAGAAAGTCTTTTGGGTCGGTTGTGTATCCACCTATGGTTGTGATTATAGTTTCCCAGACATAAGATGAAGAGGTTGTTGGAGTGTCTAGAGTTTTTGTGCAGTCGTGCCGGTGCGGCGTGTTTTTTGAATACCTCCGTGAGGGCTTCAAGGCGGTATTTCCGGTCAAGATCCGCTGTGCGCGTGTATCGTCACTCGTGGAGCATTGCTTATTATAGGTAGCACCTTGTTCTGTATGAGCTGCAAGCGTCGCAGCCGTGTCGGTGCTGCGAAAGCCCACTACGGAGAACCTTACGTCATCAGAGGTCTCACAAGTGTCGTGTTTATGTTACTCGACACCCGGCTATTCAGTTTGCTTTGCCTGTTGAGCAATGGATAGAGGTGTTTGATCCTCGCGTTTTCCCGTTTGGTCATGTGTTGTATGTGGTCCCACCAAGTGAGTTTTTGACCCAGGCAGACACCAAGGAATTTGACTTTCGCACAGAAACGTATTGGACGTTTGTGTCATGTTACTGGTCTGCAGTGTTGGTGTTTGCGCAGTTGCTTCGGTCTTCTATTGAACAGTACTGCTTCGAACTTGTTGACGCTTACTTTAACACGCCATCGTTTTAATCAAGGTTCGGCAGTACTGAGTGCAGTCTGTAATTGTGATTTAATGTTCGATGGTTTCCATTCTTACGCTAGGATGGCTGTGTCATCCGCGTAGATGGCGACCGTCGTGTTATGTGTGGTTGGGAAGACATTAATGCAGAGGTTAAACAAGAGGGGACTCAGGATACTGCCTTGGGTACTCCCGCTTCTATACCAGGTTGTGTTGACAGTTCGCTCTGAATGTCAGTGATGAAGCATTTGTCAGTTAGGTATGATTTTATGAGATGTATGAGCCTGTCGGGTTAACTCATCATCGTTGAGTTTGCGTATAAGGTCATTGTGACATAGACGATCAAAAGCCTTTTCAGTCATAAATTGCTTGAATCTTATCAAATAGTCTAACTTATTGTATTCTTATTCACTGCAGTTGAATGACTTTATCATGGCTGTAATGTGCAAACGATTCGACTTCAAACGTATCTATGGAAGCTGCAAGAACTGAGGCTGTGCCAGATCTTAACACAAACATTGCATTCGCAGCTTTATAAAGAACGCATAGATCATAGTCAAGTTCAGTGTGCCAAGTTTTGTACCAGAGTGTTTTTGCCTGCTAGGAGCTTTCTCCGGGAATGCTACCGTCACATTTATATTATTTCTCATAAGGTTGGCTCCAGAATAATGCTATTACTGATGGAAAGGCTGCCACCCGAAGAATGTTAACGGCTACTATCATGAAGATTCCTATGCGTAATATTTTGCCATAAAAGCTCTTCTACCACAGTCTACAGTCTGTATACCGTTGGAGAATACATATGCTTGGAAATTCGCGGTATACTCCTACTATAGATTGTATACAATTTTGCTACTAATTCGATAAATTTCCGCGTGTTTGGTTCGATGAAATTTGTACCGGGGACTTCCGTCAAGAAACTGCTTATATTGTCACCAATTATATAGTAGTTTGACATGGAAAAAATGTTGTGAAAAACGTTTAAATTATTTATTGGGGTCAGTAAACTCTAATTTCCGCGGTGTGAAGGGAGAGTAGCCGTCTCACTCCGTCTATGTCTTAGCACCTGGTTTCCAACTGCCAATTCGTGACAAAGATCGTCTGTCTGAATATTATAACCACTTTACGACAGGTCTATGACACTACTTAAGTCTGTGCCCCCTCCATCTTCCATTTTATTAATTCCGCCCGTCCCCCAAAATGCCAAAAACAGACTTTTCTTATATATTTCATAGTGTGCACTTTCTTGCGCACACCATTCCCTCAGCATAATTTCTGAAAATGCTCTACCAGCTTGGGCAACCACAGTCGGTCACCTCAGGCCTACTATTATGCTTGATTTGATTTGATTTTTTCAGGGAAGCCAAAACAGTGTTGGTCCAACCCGCCACTGCCCGCACCGAAACTGAGTTTATTGTGCGGTATCGCTCCCTGTATGTCTAGTAAAGCCAACCAATGCCCTTGAACAGTGCAAGGAGTCCCTTTACCAGTTCTTTATTAGACACAATTTCTTCGGGTCTGGTTGTCCCAAATGTTCTGTGCCTTTTACTCTCCAATGCAATGCATTCGAAGATTAGATGTGATGCAGTTTCATCACCGTCATCACAGATCCTACATTTAGGGTCCTCTTCTGTTAGTCCCATTGTATGTAGGTGTTTTTTGAAATTCCCATGGCCTGTCAGCAACCCAACCATGAGTCTAATCTCTCTCCTGTTCAGACCCAGGATTGCAGAGCTTCTTTAAAACATGGCTTTGACATCATTACCTTGCCATGTTTTTGTTGATGGACTTTGGTCCAATATTCTACGTGCTGTCTTCTGAGCCAGTTACGTAGCTCCAATTTTATCATTGCCTTGGTGATTGTCAGGACAGGTTCCGGTCCAATAAATGGAGACTCTGCCCATATCCTGGCTAATCTGTCGGCATGTTCGTTGCCACTGATACCCGAGTGGCCAGGGACCCACAATAGGTTTACTCTATTGCTTTCCCCTAGCTCCACTAGAACCCTGTGACATTCTGCAACAATTTTAGACCTTGTTGCAGGAGCTGCCAGTGATTTCAGGGCTGCCTGACTATTATGCTTATGGATCCACGGTCCTTTCGTAAGCCACTCACACCGTACATGAGTGAAATGTTAGCTCTGCATAGGGCCATATTACTAATAAACAGCTACATAAAAGAAATAATTCATCCACCCTTAGAATCACCGCTGTTATTATCATATTAAAACAGAAAATGAACCTATCGATATGTACTACAATTTATCACACGATTAACCAGATCTGCATATCAAAATGCAGAAATCTGGGGCCAGCGAAGTCTTGACGCTTCTGAAGACTGAGCTACTGCGTGAGCTACAAAGCAATGAACTCAAGAACTGGCACAAAGCTAGACGGCCTCTAAGGAAAATTTCATTGCGCATACATTCACCTCCGTAAGTGAAAAAACCTGTAAAGACAGCCAGATGCTATTGATTTCGCCTCTCCTTTCAAGTCCCTCCACTATATTCTCATGAGATTCTTCGTCGTCTGACAGAGACTTTGGCAATATTTTAAATCCTATCTTACATCTCTTTCTCATTTTTTGACTGTATTAGACCTTTCAATAACACAAAATTTTTTTAGGCGACTACACATAACTATATTGCAGTACGTTTCTGAGAGCTCTGATCCAATTATTCCTGGTATTTCCTCTTAGCTTCCTTCCGGTCTCTTCCACAGGAGCAATGAGATATTAAGTGGGGAGAAGTAGAGAGCTGCACCCAGTGAAGGCACAGCCGCAGCTGCGGAGATGAAGTCCCGACATCAAAGGCTGCCACAAGTGCCCCGGCCTTGCTGCAATGTCGTGATAAAATATAAGATTTATGCAGTCACTCTATAGAGCTCAAACGTATATCCTACTGCGATTTCGTAAATGCAGTTTGTATAAATATTTATTTATTACATTATACGCTGATTTAATCATTACTAGAGTTGGTAAGTAGTTGTGCTTGTAAATTAAGGGAAAAGCAAATTATCTAAATCCTGTCTCTGCCTAAGAGACTACAAAAGAACTGCTGTAGTCACTGCGCAAGGAATCTATTAATGCCTAGCCTAATAATAAATGACCCTGGATTGATGTACAATTCTTCCACATAAATATTATAAATGAAGTTTAAATACCATTACTTAAAGCTTCCGGGCTGAGATGCCGTGGTCCATATATGAAACATTCCCCTGGCGTTTCGCCCTCGTCTGCGGAAGGCATCCTCGGAGGTAAAGCGGCGTACTGCAACGAGAGCGCGAGTAAGCGTCGTATATATAGGCAAAACAGAGGGCGCTGCTGTCAGTCACGTGGTGTCGGCTGTGCTGTGGTCTCTGCTATTGCCAACCTCCTCGATTGAAATTAATCGATTGTCATGCTGTTGCTGCAGTGTTGACATCCATATCTTATCAAGTTTGAGACCTTCCTCTTTTTTTTAAAATTATTTCGATGTTTAAAAATCTCAATGGCCTCTCTGTACAAACGCGCTTAATAATGCGACGTCTTTGCTATGACGGACGTCTCGTTAAATTTTATTTCGTGGTCACCTTCTTGAAACACGTGTTCCGCTACAGCCGATTTATCAGTATGTCCGAGGCGGCAGTTCCTTTTGTGTTCGCCCAGACGAGTGTTGATACTTCTTTTAGTTGTACCTATATAAACTTGTCTGAATAGCCATTCTTCTTAAATGTCACTCTAAGATGTTCAATTTCACCATCTAATTACGCTGGTTCACAAATTTTGTGGGCCCTGTTTACTAATGTCTTAATCACGCTTCTTTTTTGTCGTGGGTGGTGGTTAGAATCTTTTTGTAGATAACGATCAGTGTGTGTCTCTTTCCTATAGACCTTATAACCCAATGATCCGTCCTCTCCTCTGATAACCGTCACATCTAAAAAGTTCAGTTGACCATTGGTTTCCTTTTCCATAGTGAATTGAATTCTAGGATTGATGCTGTTCAGATGTAACAGGAAGGCATCCAGCTCCTCTTCGCCGTGTGTCAATATAACAAATGTATCGTTAACATAACGATACCATTTGGCTGGTCTTGCTGGCTGTCTGCAGCGCCCGTTGCTCAAAGTTCTCCATGAACAAGTTAGCAACAGCTGGACTAAGAGGACTGCCCATGGCCACTCCGTCAATCTGTTCATAAAAAAACATTCTTATACTGAAAATAAGTTGTTGTGAGGTAATGATTGAATAATACCACAATGTCACTAGGAAAAATATCCGCTATGCATGTGATAGCTTCGTTCACTGGGATCATGGTAAACAACGACACCACATCAAAACTGACCAGGATGTCATCAGGGTCCACACTTAATTCCTTTATGATATCGATAAAGTGACATGAATTCTTAATATGACTATCGGTTCCTCCAACATACGGTTGAAGCAACGAGGCAAGGTGTCCAACTACCTCATGGGTGGGAGACCCTATTGCACTGACTATAGGCCTCAAAGGAACCAGCTGTTTGTGCACCTTCGGTAACCCATAGAGTCTGGGCGAGTAAACTTCTGTTTTACAGAGATGCTTCTTGTCGTCTGAAGAGAAAGAAGACGCTTTAACCAATTGATTGGTCATTTTTAAAATCTTCGATGTCGGATCCTTCTGAAGTTGTTTGTAATTGCTGGGATCCAAAATGTCCATGATCTTTTCATGATAATCTTCACTCTTCAGGTAGAGCGAGAGCGCAAAAATGGCAAACAGCCAATGCATTTGTCGTTGCAAAACAAAGGAAATCATGTACGTACTTCAATGTGGTTCAAATGCCCCACCAAAGCGTCCATTGTCAAAAGATAATCACACCGCCTCTTACATATGGTAACTAACTCGACAGATAGACAAAAATCAAGGATTAAAATAAAATGTAATGTATAATATTCGGATATCGGAAAATGTGAAACAATATAATAGAAATAATAAATAAACTAATTTCTATTATCTTCACAACTGGCGCAAGACGATGAAATATAACAATTTTCAAACAGGTGTTCAGTAAATATAATATAGACACTACAGGTGTTGCATTAAAATATAGGGAGGAAAAAAAAAACAAAGAGAAGTGGATGTTTTAACATAGAGCCAGATGATACACCAGTCTATAGGTGGCATAGTTGTACATAGAGGTTATAATTAAGGATTTACCATTTGAGCTAGTGTAGGCGGAATATATTTAGCGTTTGGTACCAAATTTTATATGAACAATGTTAAGACTGTGCGCTGTAGGATATACATTGTTATTAGAGTCAGTGCAATTATTTGCCGTTAGGTGCAGGTGATGGTACATAGATGTAAGGTTGAAAAGCAAGAATCAGTGTATAAGTCAGTTGCAGATGGTCAACATTGTTACGGCCAAGTTGACCAGGCCTTCACACATAACGCTGTTTTATCAAAACAACAGCAATAGTGCTGCTGGCCTCTGAAGGTATCAACGAAATAAAAGTATAAGTAGAGGTCCTCATTCTGCACCGTAGTCCTAAGATATGATCTGAACCTTCGAATTAACTGGCGATTTGGAAATTTCTACTGGGAGAAATCGATGGGTATTGCACACCAAATTGTTAAAAAAATTACTCTTACTATGGCCGAGAATTCGGGTGCAATGTGTGATTTCCAAATGGTGCATGAGCTGTACCTTGACGTAGAAAGTATACAGAAAAAGAGAACTGTACTTTAAAATGGAAACTCTACAAATTGTTATAGTACATTAATTACCGCAAAGTAATAGTAAAATTAATGCACAGCATCCCTCAGCTGTATGCAGGTCTATCACAAGTAATAACAAATGAACGTTTTGCAACAAGAGGTGAAATCGTTCGTATTCATAGCTGTATTTCCTAGCTTTTTTTCTGGGATGAAATAAACATTAATTACGTAAGATGTAAAAAAGTAACGTTAAAATAATCACCCTAGCTATCTTTAGCCCTGACAGAGACAATAACACTTGAAATAACAGTAAACGGTCGTGATAAACCATTCTCTCTGTAAGGAGATACGTTTATATCGATTGTATGGATGTTGTCATAAACCTAATACCTATAATCTGTATACAGATTGTCCCACAGCTTATTCAATACCTTACAGGCGTAAGAGCTTTTACTTTTCAGTGAGTTTATTATTTTACTAATTTCAAGGGGAGAGGGTGGTGGAATTACAATTGTATCAAACTGTGTATGTATGGTCCCTTCTATTAGTAGCCTAGCAGCTTATAAGGAACATCTAGATCCTGGTTATTGAAAATATTTTCCATTTACGACTTTTTTTAGTACATTTACCATTCAGTTTTATGGTAATACAGTCTTCCTGTGCTTTTGGTTGCCCTGTTTGCCTTTCAATAAAATTCCAAATAGTTTTAATTTTAATATCGGAGGTACTGACCACAAACATGATACGCATGCTTATGGAATTTTTAATAACTTTTCTTAGTATTGCACGATAATTTTTATAATACTGAACAATTTCTGCATCAGTACTTCCTCTTGCTGTTAGATACAGTTACCTTTTACGATTGCAAGATATTCTTATTTATTTGGTCAGCCATAGTTTTTTACATGTTTTCTTAGAATTTTGTTTAACTACTTTCTTGGGAAAACAGTTTTCAAACACCCTTGAAATGTAATGTGAAATAAGTTATATTTCAGGTTTGCATCGGCTTCGTTATACACCTCATCCCAGTCTAGCTGCTGTAGGCTTTCCATAAAGTTTGCAGTGTTTATATTGATAATTGAATGGACTACTTTGCAAGTGTGATTTGATTTATTGCATGGAGCTATGTCATGTACTGTAACAAGCTGAGCACCATGGTCTGATAGGCCATTCTCAATAGGATAAACATTTATGTTCTTAAACTTATCTCGATCTATAAAAAAGTTATCCATCGATGTGGTGCTGTTCTTTGATATCCGAGTAGGAAAATCAACAATGGAGCTGAAATTGAAAGTTCTGATTAATACTACAAGGTCTTTATTCCTATTACACTCTTCCAGTTAATCAACATTGAAATCCCCACAAATGAAAATTTGCTTCCCCCTGTCTGACAGATAGCACAACAGTGCATCCAAGTTTTCAAGAAGTGCAGCTAATTTGTACCCATTGATATTTACCTTTTCCTTATCCGTGACAATGTGATTCTCAGACAGACATAGTACATCTATTACATTATTAGTTTCTAAATTTTCTAAACAAACCAAAAGCTCATCAACAATCCCCCAATATTTTGATGAAATATACAAACACTGTTTTTCACTTTACTTTTTTCATTATCTTGATATTTTTTACCATCTTTAGTACCTACCTGACTGAGTTTCTCACTGGACACTGATCTTAACCTAAAAAAGAGTATCTATCACGAGTTGTAGTTCCTCCCCCTTTAAATTTCCTGCTATAAGCCCAGCCGATTACCCTTCCTTTTCCTGTTGAGGTGGAGGCCATGCCTAGTATAGTCCCATCTAGAGAGAGAATCAACGAGAATCACAACAATGCGAGACCCCTCACCAGATCAAAGAACCCGCACCAGCTCCAAATTAACTCTCCTGAAAGAAGAGTTCAAGTAAGGCTGGTCATGGAGCTCCAGAACCGACACAAACCCAACACTGGTATGACTCGATGCTGAGGCAATCTTTGCCAGGTCACACTCTATGCTGTACCCCGGATCTCTGTCAATACTATTGCCCGGCCCACCCACTATTATGCAAATAAATACATAAATAAAATAAAAAAAATTCATCATACTGTCCAATGGCTACGATTGCAGTGGCAAGTTTTTGTTCCAGGTTTCCAGTGATTATGCTATATTTCAAAAAAATAAATAAATACATAAAAATAAAATAAAATGATGTTAAATTTTAATGCTTCCTTTTGTGCTTTTTTTTTTTTTTTTTTTTTTTTTTTTTTTTTTTTTTTTTTAGGAAGAATCACCCGAATCTACGCGATCGTTTTTTTTATGAAATCTGGAATTACATGTTCAATAGAAGGGGAAAATATATTCCGTAGTAATATGTCAGCATTTTTTTCTGTTACCATTACGGTCATCTGGTAGTTGATCTATCAACTATGACACTAATCTGTTTTACCTGCTCTTAAAATATTAAAAATTGATTTTAATTCCTAATATTTTGGTTCTCTTTGTTTTTGTATGACTGCAATTTTTAAACAAGCCCACACTGACCTTCTACATTACTTCGCCTAGGTTCGCTGTTTTGGGAAATTTTTCTCAGTATAATTAACAACACGATAAACTGGATATACAGTCTTTAGTTGGCATTGTTGGAAGGGGACGCCCTGTTAACAGCATCTTGAAGTGCTCCAAGTGTTGCACGCACTACAAGAATCATTTTCGCAAATATTTCTACAACCACAAACTTCTTCCGTCCATCGTGTTTCACAAAGTGAGAATAATGTTGAATATTAATTAGTGATTTTACAAAGAAGTAAATAAAAATTAAAAATAAAAATTTAAAATGTATATGTCGTGTAATGTTATCTTTTACAAAACTGACAAGTTTTACATCATTACGAATTCTCGTATGTTTCTTTGGAACAGGTATTAATCAAATCCAATCTGAATCAATTTGATCCGAACATTTCTTCAAAAGATAGCTTCTAAGGCCCGGCGCACACTTGATGCAGCACAGGCAGAGGAGAGGCACAGGATAGGCCGCCAGCCGTCTGTAAACCATGCTTTCCAATTGGACAGCCTGCCGCACACTTACCGCAGCCGAGGCGGAGGGCAGGCGTTTCCTGGATCAGGCTTCTGTCCGGTTGGAGGCGCGCACAGTTTTCCTGCGCCTCTGTTAAACCTCTGTCGTAAAGTGAAATTTCAAGTCATTTGATATGCTTCGAATGAAATTGTTTTATGTAGACGAATATAAGCTTCATCCTTCTCTGTATTTAGTTTCTTTGTAACACTTATACTTTCTGCGTTAAAAAAAAATTGAAACACTACTTTCGGATTTGTGCGCGTTCTGCGTTATCGCAGCTTCCTTAGTCGATTTTGCAGAAACTATTCGCTAGAAAAAAATATTTTTCTGTATCTTAAAGCCAAAAGGCACCGCATGATCTTTGACAGGTTTTCTTTTCGTTATTGTGCATAGTTATTGTTGCAATATAAAATAAAGTAGAACGCCGCGCACATTTTGAAGAGTTTGCAGTGAAAAATGTAGTCGCCGGCCAGTTTGCGTTTGGTGCGATTTACACCATATATTACTGCATACGGAATGTAGCTAACATATCGCAATTGTTTTTAACGTTGGAAGGAGAGTCTTATCTCTTTTTATTCTCGAGAAAATACGTGAGGTACGGTTGAGGCGACGCGGTCGGCAGCTACGCGCCACACGCGCGGCTGTTGCCGCCTGCTGTGCCGAGTGCGGAGCTGCCTCGTGTCTCCCTTCTTCGTATGCTGCCGATACAGACCCAAGCTGGAAACGATAAACCTACTGAAATAGAAAGACATCGAGATTCATAAACCGAAGATGCTGATTGTGTCTTTTTACGGTCTGTGGTCTCTAGTCTCAGTAAGCTTTGTGGCAAGCATGACAGCAATATGTAAGCTAAAATTCCCGTTACTACTCAATAATAAGTTAGGCGAAGCCAGAAGGGAGGTGCAGTTTTTTAATTTTTTTTACCATTAGGGACTTTTTTCAATTTCTTGAAACAATGTCCACCCCTTCGTGGTGCTTCAGCTCATTGATAAACCACAGATGATGCCAGGATTGTCTCTCGTCAGTATTTATCAACTTAATTCTATACAACTTTCAGAAATTCAACAATTGCAAAAGTACTAACATAGCTTTATTATTTACTAACAAATATAATGGTTGATAATGGTAATTATCATTAGAAATGATGACAGAGTCAAAATAGGAATGCAATGTAACAAAATACTGGACGTACAAGCAAAGCTGCCGTCAAAGAAGAAGAAAAAAAGCAAACGTCTGTGTCTTAGTCTCAGGACATGGAAGAGCAACGAATAAAGACATAAGTAAGGAAACACTTTGCGTGCAAATGCAGTTAAACAAGGACATTATGATTTGCAAAAAAATTTCAAATTGATATATCTTTCAATCTAAGACATATGAAAAGCATGCCAGGTGTCACCGAGAAGAAAAGTGTTTCTGATCGTATATACTGCACTACAATCATGATTCAATATGTCAGTTGTATAAAGGTACTTTCAATTATCGAATTTGCGGTGGCACTAGTTTCTTTGAATTATAAAAGAAATGAGAGAAAAATAAATCTGATTTTAATTACATTTCCAAACATATCCCGAATTTTTCTTTAGTGAGTATGACGTGTCACATACTATTTTTCTTCTCTGTTAAGTCCTCCTTACTCAGCATGTGACTCGCTTTGAACTGTCGTCTGTTTAGTGGGAATATCCTAAGAGCTTATAATGTCATTTAATAGACCAGACAAGTTCGCCATATATTCGTTACTTTCGCCTGTTGCTCAACATACCTTTTACTGCTCTTATAATCACTTTATCATTATACTGACACACACACACACACACACACACACACACACACACACACACACACATTAAATTAACTGAGTTTTGAAGGAGATTCAGGAATTAAATGTAATTGCATAGAGAGGTTTGCAGTGGACATGCAGCACGTGCTGTGCTGCCCTCCTCTGCCTGTGCTGCGTGAAGTGTGCGCTGACCAGCAGAGGCCCTGCTCCTCGCCTCTGCCTCTGCTGCGTCAAGTGTGCGCCGGGCGCAAGTGGAGGCTGCCGAAATAGGTTACTATTCTTTTTATTGTTCTGTTTCAATTCCGTTTCATAGTTATCTCATATAAATCGAATGTGCTATAACTAATTATATTAGAGGGCTCTTCCCTGCACGTCTCCCGCCACACCCAAATCTCCATTCGCCACGCTGTCTCTTTCCTATATCACAGTCTATTTATTCTATAATGCTCGCAGACACAATACTGTATTCCCGCATCAGGGAGAACAGACCATGAGGTATCGAGACACAATTAATTGTCGTCAGGAGCCCAGCCTCGGCTTGTATACAAGCAGCAGATCCCGGGTTCGAATCCCGGACGGGCAGAAATTTTCATTCGCCACAGCTTGGGTTCCATCGAAACCTCACACAGTGAAGCCAAAACATCGCAAATTGCGATTTATTTCATTAATTTGAACGCTGTAATTATATATATATATATATATATATATATATATATATATATATATATATATATATATAATTGTATACAAGCCGACGCTGGGCTTGTGACGACAATTAATTGTGTCTCGATACCTCATGGTCTGTTCTCCCTGATGCGGGAATACAGTATTGTGGCTGCGAGCATTATAGAATAAATAGGCTGTGGTATAGGAAAGAGACAGCGTGGCGAATGGAGATTCGTGTGTGGCGGGAGACGTGCAGGGAAGAGTCCTCTGCAGTGGGGCTGGTCACTGTGTCCTCGGTGGCGGATTGGTCAACGCGTCTGCCTAGTATGCAGGAGATCCCGGGTTCGAATCCCGGCCGGGCACAAATTTTCATTCGCCACAGTTTGGTATTCCATCTAAACCTTATACAGTGAACTTATAACATCGCAAATTGCTGTAACTAAATTAAGAACTTGAGCGATACATTGTATGAATTGGGCTCTGATGGATTGTTCTGTAGTTATCACAATTCATAACTAAGCGCTCATCACTGCAGCCCCATGAAAGCCTTTCCCAATCAATTAATTGGTATCCTAATTATAAGCTGTGTGTTATGATCGTTGTTGCCATTCTTTGAGATAAAACTTGTCCTTTGCCGAAAAGTACAAGAAAATCGTTCCTGATAACTGCTTTTTCAGATGACTATTCTACACATTGTGAAGACTAGTTGCTCTCTCCGTCTTAATGTCAGGGTTTCGTCAGACAGTACAGTAAGAAATCCGTTGGTCTTTTACCCTTTTAAGCACTTGTGTTTGAATGGCATTACCACATAGTTTAACAATATTCCTGCAAAAGTGTAGGCCTACATGGCTCTACAATAAATGTTTCTTGTAGTTACGTTAAAGCGGAGTTACTAAATAAATAAATTACTACACTAAACAAGACAACGTAAAGATTCTAGGATTGGAAAAAAAGAAAAGCCGGCGAGGAAATTTTGTTCCTCTGCAACATAACTAGCCCTTTATTCTCACGAAGTAATGAAACATGTAATCTCCAATTGATTCCATATTTCGAAATTTCCAGAAGGCTCTTTACACTAACAATGAATTTTTACACTAACGGTACGAATAATCGTCTCATTTGTGTGATGGGATTCATGATTTCCTATAAAGATCACAATTCACAGTAACAGACGGAAAATCATAGAGTAATGTCTTGATATCTAGTATTCCCCAAGGAAGTGTCAAGTCCTCTGGTTCTTCTAATGTATAGGAATGATAAGGAAATAATCTGAGCACTGAGCAACGTCATAGGTTGTTTGCAGATGATGATGATGATGATTTTCACAATGTAGTCAAATCATCAGAAAATGAGTACCATTTTAGTACAGTTCTAGACAATGGATGTGTGGGATGCAAAAAGCCGCAACTGGCGATTCATTAACCCAAAATATCTAACTCATTCCTCTTATAGTTGTTTCAAATGTGACAATTCAACAGCTAAACAGGAACACACGCAGTTACAGGGCACAGATGTTCGTTGAATCATATCTCCATAGAGATTATTGGTTTAAAAAGCAAGTACTTCTATGACTACAATTTTGCCTCAAAGGTTTCAAGAAAGCGGGTATTGGCAAACATTCTAGTTTTGTTGTAATTTACATTTTTAAATGTAAGCTACAGGGGGGGGGGAATCTGTCTGGACCCCCTGGACCCTTTCCATGGGCTGTAGCATCACATTTCAAATGCTTCTATCATATTTCTGTCTAAACTCTTTAACGTTTACGTGTCAGTCTCGAACAGTGCTACATTCCAGACAAATGCTTTCAGAAAGGACTTCCCAACATTTAAATTAATTATGTATGTCAAAAAATTTCGCTTCCTGAGAAATGCTTTTCTTACCTTAGTCATTCTGAATTTTATATATTCTTTACTTTCGCCATCAGAAGTAATTTTACTTCCCAAGTAACAAAAGTCACCTACTCCTTTATTGTCTGATTACCTAATCTAATTCTGTCGGTATTGCCTGATTTTCTTAGACTGAATTCTATTACCCTTGTCCGCTCTTGTTAATGTTCATCTTAGAACTATACACAAAAGTATAATTTTCCAAAAGTAATAAAACATCAAACAAAACGTAGTACAGTGCCTGAAATAAAATTTAACATATCACCTTACAGTCTTCCAACACACTCTAGACTCATTGATGAGAAGTGAATCTGGATTATATGAAACGATTATATACACAGATCAATAGCTCAAGCGGTACTGAGGAACCTGGTGCCGTAAGATTTTTAAACGTCTGAAACACAGTGGTATGTAGTAAGATAGACCTTATGACCAAACTTGCATTGGTGAAAACACACATTATTTGTACGTATCGTATTGGAGCTCTCAAACATTCAAGGGAAGCCTTAATCCTCAATATTTATTACTAGATGACCCGGTGAACTTCGTATCACTTACCTCTTAATATAAACCATATTAATTTAAATAATATGTATTTTAGACCCAGTAGCTTTATAAAGGCATATCAGATAGTCTAAGTATCGGCCCGATAGAAAGGCGGGTAAGAGTGGGCAAATCACGCACACATGTCAAGGATTCGTGGAAGTTCAAGGAAGGTTTAAACGGTGTGAAAGCGTAAAGTTCGCTTTACACGATCTGAACTCGTATATGAAGTATCAAAGATAAAAATGAATTGCTGTTCGTTAGTCTCGCTAAAACTCGAGTACGGCTCAACCGATTTGGCTATACATCATTAGATAAAACACTGAATCTATTGTGATGAAATATGTATTTTAGAAAGTGTGTAATTCAAGATATTTTTTGATTTGAAGTATATAAAGCGAAATATCGAACAATAATTACTCTGGAAAAGCTATTTACTTTTTGACTTCTAAAATATTTTTCAGAAGTTGTAATTAACTTGTAAAAATGCATTGTCGCTTTTGTAGAAAGTGGATAGAACGGCAGAACAACAGAAGTATGTAAGTACTCTTTCTTTGAACGTCAAATTTGCAAAATTTTATCGCAATCGTACGAATGATATTGATATCTCAAAGAAAAGAGCTCTTACAGTTTTCCACAATTTTTCTATTTTCTGGCCAAGTATTCCATACTTTTACTTCACTCAAACCTTCCCTTTGCTTGGAACGTCAAATTATCAAAATTTTATCGCAATCAAATGAACGGTTCTCAACTTATAGTGTTGAGCACATTTAGAAACACATGGAAAAATGAACTTGGTTCGAATGTTGCGACTTTCCTTTTTAACTGTTCCTATTTTTTTCTTTTTTTTTACTGAAAATTTTCCAAGACCATAATGAACAAAACAAAAACAGAAATACCCCTCTCCGTTGTGCGAATGCCGTACTCAAGTGATTCTCTTACAACCATGTGGCAATTCACTTTTATTCATAGAAAAAATCGCTTCCGGTTTTTCCTAAATTTTCCTATTTTCCGGGCGACTTTACCTAATTTTTATTTGATGTGAACCTTCCTCTTGGTTTCAACATGAAATGTACAACATTTTATCGCAGTTGTACGAATGGTATTGATAGCTCACTGGAAAAAGCTGTTACAGTTTTTCACGATTTTCCTCTTTTCACGGACAGCTTTTCCATATTTTATCACCGTTTAAACCTTCCCTGGACTTACACGAATATTTCAAGACTAAAATTAGCCAAATCGGTTCAGCCGTTCTTGAGTTTTAGCGAGACTAACGAACAGCAATTCATTTATATACATATAGATATCGGTCACCAGATGATGGGCTAAGCCCGAAACATGTTATGTTTTTACGATAAATAATCTACTAAAAACAACCAACTGATTATTCAAGCAACCTATAAGCAATTTTAGAATCATTTAAATAATCTTTTTTAAATTACGTACCTCAGTTGCTTATTTGTAACTAGGCTGATCGGTTTAGGCTGTGCCTTGTTTCATGAGTAATTTATTTCTAAGAACAATGTGTTGTTACTGGAGGATACACTGAAGGTAAGTATTAACACAACCATGAATTAAACGAAATAAAGGAAAGACTATCTAAGGCTTTACAATATACTTCTCTGCATCAACAGCTTTCAAAATAACAGCAAAGTATTCGAAAAATATACATAATGACATACACTATGACCAAATGTGAATAAACTGTACGTCTCTAATTATCACATATGCAACATTATTTACACCCACAATCATTGTATCATCCACTAAAAATTCATTGTACTCTGTAATAGGTGACTTATGAAAATTGGCAAAGCCCGAAACTAGTCAGCCTAATAACAACTAAGCAACACAGGCGAAAATGCTGGTTGAAACAGAGAAATATATTTTATTTGTGTGCTGGTGTATCGACACAGAATCATCTTTGGACAGTGGGGATCATGTCCGTAAGTGAATAAGATGGTGCCCTACGAGAATCTCACACTGGACGCTTAAATATATCATACAAATGTTTTGCATAGGAAGCATTCTTCTGACTAGTACACTCAAGAGACGTAAAACAGTTTCTGTAATGCAGAATATATTCGTTTAGCGCAATAGCAATTCATCACCATGCACATTTTTCTTATTGTTCCGTATAGCTGTGGAGGATTATTTTTATTATGTGACAAGAAACCATAAAATACCTGTGATAATGTACTGAGACCAGCTCGCTCTCCATAAAAAATGGCTGTAGTTGCAGTGAGTATTATTCTACTTCATGTTCGTGGCAAATTGTTGCTGTCACGAAGAAAACCTGTACACCACTTCGACTGACCAGGAAGTTAGTTTGTATATTTCCCTTTCTGTCGTTTGGCAGTGTCGTTCTACAGCAGAAAATCGGTTTTACTATTTCCTGACGTGTCTTTATTTATACGCTAAAAAGTGAATCGCGTGAGACAGCGCTGAACTCACGTACGGATTTTGTTTTCCCATCCTCCGTGAGTAAATACTAACACGAGGTATTGCCCCAGGCTGATCGCGAGAGAGAATTCAAATCTCTGTGGACTGTTTATTGGTTTTTCTGTCCTGTATATCTCTGGCATTTCAGTTAAAGCGGAACATAATCTTTGGAACAGATGCTTTCTCACTTGCAAAAGCACTGATGTGGAAGGGAAATAATATGTACAGTACTGTGTTGCTTTTATCTCTAGTATGTGGTTTACTTTGTTTTCACACAAAACAGCACCGTTCTCTTTCCGTCCACATTCTCCATTCTTAAAGAAAGAGGTTTGCATGCTTACAGAACTGAAAGGATACGTTAACTTTAGGAAACAGATTAGTAGTGGTTCTCATATTGTCACTTGTAACTACAATAAAGTAGAATTTATACATCAGGTTCGTCAATTATGTACAAAATCCAGCACTGAAAGTACCAACCGTTAAGTTCGGGGGTTCGAATCCCCCCTCGGGCATGGATATTTGTGCCGTCCTAGTTCGTAAGTAGTTCATAAGTAGTTTGTAAGTTTAGGGACTGATGACCCCGTAGTTAAGTCCCATAGACTATACAAACATTTGAACAGTTAAGTTCGGAACTGATCGTGAGACCGGAGAATGCTGCTGTTTATAAAAACATCAGATTTTGCATAATAAGGAAACAAAAATTAGTCGGAGAAGAGTCCAGATAACAAATAATGCCTAAAGGTCGGGTTGTAACTAATAATCTACAGAACCACTGTAAGTGTAGCTAATTACTATATCAAACTAAAGGCAGCAGGAATCGCTACAATATGTAGATATAGAAATCTAAATGCTTCGTACTGCATGCCTTACGAAACCCTGTCCGCTAGAAATAACGGTATATTTTACGCAATGTAATTACTTTCACTTAAATGTATGTAGAGAAAAAAAAGGATATCGTGAAGGCAGTCTTATAATACACGTCCTAGTTTGTATTCCGAGTTACGAAGCCAATTGTTTATCCAGACCAATACCTTCCGAGGCAGTAAACTGTAAGAAATGGTAATAAAACTTACATCGATAACAATTTACCGAGGCAAAGCCTACTAAAAGCTCAAGTATATGCATTCCACGTGCACCATCTTTAAGCAGCAAAGACAATGATTTTTTACTATTGAAAGTTTGCTGTTTGTGAAAGTTTTCGTTATAATGATAATTTTAGCTGTCTGAACCTACATTGGATCGTTATAACTTTGTAACCGTACATCTCTTTGCGTAACAAGTACAACGGCTTTTTTGCTAGTTTGTTACGATAAAAAGTCGCATCGAAACCAAACTCAATTTGATCAGAAAATTTTTGTAATAAATTTTCCAAACGTGCACTGCTAATAATAACTTCGCAATGGACAGCAGCAGCGTAATAGACCGTGTGTTGCCGTAAAACAGTCAGATTTATTTTGTTTTCTTCATTAAATTTGAATAATCCTCCAGGCGACGACGTGTACTGAAACAGCATTCATCATAGCCAAAACATTAATTACCATGAAATGACTTTGCACGCCTTCAACACATAGAGCCATAAAATGTAATTTTTAAGCGAAAGGCACAGTGAGGAAAAAATAGTTTATTGAAGACTGTACATAATGTGACTATTTATGTAAAAGAACCTTGCACAAGAGAATGTAACTTTGTAAGATGCTTATGACCGTCATACTGTAGAAAACGTTACCTGAATCTACGTGCGAGAATAACTGCAGATACTTGCAAGAGAGAAGTTCCTTGCGCAGCCTTGAGGACTTATTTGTCAGACACAATGTGCAATGTGCCGCCTAGAATTGACTATCATCGCCTAGTGAAATCCTAGAATATCTTCCTCTTCTCTTGTTTATATTTTTCCCGAATCCACGGGGTCACGTTGTTTCTTATTGCAATTGGCGTGGTTAATGTAAGGGGTTACCGGATTCTTTCCCGTCGCCAACCAGTTAACCCCAAGGAGATGAGTGTACCCCGACTGTCTGTGTATAGCGTTATACATGTGATAGAGTAGACGTTCTAAATGTTTGTTAATCGTGTATCTGTGGCGGAACTTATGCACCAGCCAGTATTCACCTAGTGGGATATGGAAAACCGCCTAAAAACCGTATCAACGTTATCTGTCACGCCGACAAAGTCGCCAATACGCCCAGACACATACGTCGCCAGTCTCGGAAAGCGGCGCTCCGGGCGGGTCTGAATCCTTGGACGTAAAAGTTGAGGTACCAACTATTTCCACCAAGAATAACCCCGACAGTATGATACGAACTGAAAAGTTTGTGGGACAAAATTTACATGGAACAGCGGGGGGCAGAATACGACGTTGGTTTTTTGTTGCTAGTTGGGGTCACTTCAGAGTTATAGTCAACATTTTTTTCTTTTTTTTCCCTTAAAGGTTGCTACGGTTTGGTACGTATTTTCTATCGAGACGAATCCAATTATATGCAACAGTAAGGTCTTTCAAGGTCAACAAAGGTCAAAAAGTTCGCATGAACGTCCATTTACGAAGTTGTTCGAAGTGATGACCATCATTGGTATCAGTGAAGCGCTGCTATCTTCTTACCGTGGACTGAGTGCTATAGCATCCCATTAAAAAAAAAGAAACATCAACAACAAGAACAAAGTTAACCTTCATATCTGAGAAGTGATCCCAACTACCGACAACAAAAACAACGTTATATTCTAGTTCCCGTTGTCCCATGCAACTTTTGGCCCACAAACGTTTCAGCTCCTACCATACTTTTGTAGTTAGTGACTCACACTGTATAGATAAGAAATTCTTGTATGTGAGAGACGCAACTATTGATACCGAAATAAGGAATTGAGATCTCGATTGATTTCTTAGTGTTACAAGGTCATGATACAATGCGAACATTTATGAAATTATTACTAAATACGGAGTGAATAAAGTTCAAAGCTTGATTACACGATTGAATTGTATGCCTTCTTTTAGTTGTTGAGCTAGAAAGCTACAAGTACATCTTTCTGAGTTTATCTAATCTAACATAAGAGACAGTGTGGTACGGTATATTTAAGACGCTGACAAAACGAGATTCTTATCTCTGGCAAAACAAAATAGATAAATTATAAGCGCGTCGCAGATGTAACATTAAAACTAAGTCTCACTACACCGATACCTTGTAACTCACATTGGGATGCAAAATTAAACAGTCATTTCAAATAACAATTTCACCTGGCAAGTCAGACCTCTACTCAGCCTCACGTCCGCACACGAGGCAGTTCTCCAACAGACAACCAAAGAATATCTCGCTAAAGATATTTAATCAACTGGAATACAGGAAGACTGTAGTATAAGAAAATGTGATTAACCGAACGACGCGTTTAATATAGACACTTTTCAGGATGTTCAAATGTTTGTAATTCTATGGGAGCAAATTACTGTGGTGATCAGTTCCTTGACTTACAAACTACTTAAACTAAGTTATACTAACCTAACCTAACACACCTAACACTTACAAACTACTTAAACTAAGTTATACTAACCTAACCTAACACACCTAACACACACAACCATGCCCGGACTCGAATCTACAACTATGAAAGAGGCCGCGCGATCCGTAACATGGAGCTCTATACCACACCGCCAGTTCCGCGCGGCTTTTCAGGGTGTTAATGTGGTCTTGCGCTGCAACACTACTTCTTTGAAAAAATGTACGGATTGGTTTGGAAAAATATCCAACTCTCTCTGTACAAGAAAGATGTAAGAATCAGTATTCTCCGAAAGACAAGTGGGAACATATGGGTGCGTAGCTATCTGTGCTTCGAACAACAGTCGTGCCACATTTTCCTCCAGAATACTTTCCTACATTATATGCAGCGTTCTACACAAAGCACGTTTATAAATGCTTCAACCACCCTGCAAGCTGACTGCAGTCACCTACAAGTTTTCGGTGGTATCGCATAGACAGAAATGAAAAAACAAGTAATTGTCTCAAGACAAAATCTTGATGTGATGATCAACTTGCTACACTAAGATTACTTTCAGGTCTCATATTTTTAATTAAGAAAAATATCTTAACAGTATATCAAAACGTTAAAAGAATTTAGAAATGGAGACAAGAATCATGCACTGCTCCTAGCAAATACAAAAATTTAAACAACACACATCTTGAAGAGTCCTTAATGTATACCTACAGCGATGGAAATATTGCCTTAACTACTTGGTATTATATGGTGCTATGAAGAACCACTGGAAATGATATCAAATTCCCTAAGTAATTAATGTATATTTAATATTCCTAATAAATAAAGACAAAAGTATCTAAGTGCAAGAACTAGTAGGTCCCATACGAACTTCTTGGTGGAAGTCCAGTTTGCCAGGTGTAAGTATTTTTGGTAATATATTTTAATGTGTGAGCTTGTGAGGTGGTAATACATCGGTCCGACTGATGCGATAATGCAAGCAGTAAACTGAGGAACTTCGACAACGTGTTTCAAACAAGCGCGCGGCCAACTGCTTTCTTGTCTCCGCCTTCCTACATGAAGTTTGGTTAACATGCAACATTATGGCTCATAAAGGCACAACTGCTTCTAACATACTTCATGCAGCGACCATAAACTGCACAACGTAGAGGACCGAGAATGGGCAGCTGAATACTGACGTAAGTAATATCGAGTGGAATTGTGTGAGCTCTGCTAAAGATACAAGAACAAATATATTAAGTCATGACACTGTTTTACTGTGCAAATACTGGATGAAATGAAGAATAATGCTGCTTTATGAAATACTCAAAAGTAAAAGTAACGGTCCTCAGAGAGATTCATATCTGTGAAGGATACATGGATCATAACCCGCTTCATAATTTCTATGAAGAAACAGCATTAACGTCCAGAATAAAATTAGCCACTATATTTAAATAACTGCAGTAATCAAATATAAATATTGGTTTATGAATTGGAAGAAATATGACAGATAATTAAAAACAAGTCGCCTCTCTAGGTAGTTATTGACTCACAGATTTGAATATAACAGGATGTAGGAAATGAAGAAATAATTAGAAACAGTTCTTCAGAAAATGAAACAAACAGGATTCAAGGGAAAACATAACAATGCTCGTGGATATAATTAACCTAAATTAAAATATCTGAAAAATATAAGGAGAGACTCGTGAGAGAGATGTCCTACAAAATCGATGTTATGAAAACAAGGAAACTTAACATTGGGTGTGTTGAATCACGTCAGCCACGAATTCAAGTTATATTATTCCGATGAAAGAGACAAGATTAAAGAGTTTTTATTTATTTATTTTTATTTTATTTTATTTTTTAATTTCTTTTTATTTTATTTTTTTTTTCTATTTTGCGTGCTTCACCAAAGAAACACGCACGTGGACGAAAGTTGTTGGTTTCTCAAACTTTTTGGCTATTCGTATCCCTGGACCTGAACATAAACACCGGTGTTTCCTTCGGAACATGACACCCGATTCGAAGTATGGAGCCTATTAAATCTCGAAAAAAATGAATAAGAGTTATTTCTTTATTAAATCCTGAAACATTTTAATAAACTATTAATATTGTAACATCTTATTCTTGTAACAGTATCACGCGCCGCGACGGTTAAGCGTCGGTACTGGTATTTTGTGAGTCGGCCCGAATCCACCCAGTGGATTAACGACGAGGGCTGGTGTGCCGGTCAGCTTGGATGAGGCTTTTATGCGGTTTCCCATATCCGACTAAGTGAATACATGGCTAATATCCACGTCCCACCGCAGTTACTCACATTACTAACATGCAGGAAACTTTCGCAGACACTGACATACATAGAACTATATGCAAACAGGTAAGGTACACGAAATATCTCCAGGATAGTGGGGACCCGGAGAATCGACAGGAAGGATCAAAGCCGGCCGCGGTGGCCGAGGGGACTGCGGCGCTTCAGTCACGGTCTGCACGGCCACTGCGGTCGGGGGCTCGAATCCCCCCTCGGGCATGGATATTTGTGCCGTCCTTAGTTGTAGCTAGTTCATAAGTAGTTTGTAAGTTTGGGGACTGATGACCCCGTAGTTAAGTCCCATAAGCTCTACAAACATTTGAACATTTCTTGAAGGATCAAATGTTTGTAGATCTAAGGGTCCAAATTGCACTGGCCATCGGTCCCTAGACTTACAAACTACTTAAACTAACTTATCGTAAGTACAACACACACACACAGCCATGCCCGAAGGTAGGACTAGAACCTCCGGCGGGAGCAACCTCGCGCACAGACACACGACGCTTCAGAACTCACGGCCATCACCGCGTGGCTGAGGAAAGACATTCGGCTACCATTTAATACTAACCATGCCACCTCCGATAGAATTCATGTCATCCATGTGTAGATGGGGTATCAAAGTAAATGGCAAAGAAGCCTCTTACAACGATATCAGTGGGAACGATGAGCATTCTTCTTCATTAGTTCATCATATCATGTTACATGATTAAAATGTGTCTTTCGCATCTATTTCTCCGCATTCATTCAAGATATACATTTCGCGTTAATCACTACCAATGCTGAAAAACCGTGTTCACACAAGTAGGGTGTACACTGTTCAAAACAATTAAGGGATCAGGTGAGATATCATAGACAATATACATTTGTTAACTATTTCATTCAGATATTGGTTACCAATGTAATTTGTGTGTGAGGCAGTATGATATTTTTGCAGTCTAAACTTTTTACTTAAGGTTTCTTAAAAATATCTAATGGTGTATTCCAACAGCCATGGTTCTTTAGCATTTGCTACTTTTTCATACACCAGCTTATTTCCTGACAATTACACTCACCAATAAACTCATCACCACTCGTACTAGCATCAGGATCCTCTTCTGCCTCGCACTCCTGCTTTCTTTCACTTGACACAACACTAACAATTCATCTATTAATCTGAAAAATGTTCAAATGTTCAAATGTTTGTTAAGCTTATGGGACTTAACTACGGGGTCATCAGTCCCTAAACTTACAAACTACTTATGAACTACTTACTAACTAAGACGGCACAAATATCCATGCCCGAGGGGGGATTCGAACCCCCGACCGTAGTGGCCGTGCTGACCGTGACTGGAGCGCCTCAGTCACCTCGGCCACCGCGGCCGGCTATTAATCTGAAAGTCATTTTGGGGTCCTCTGATTAATATTACATGTTTCAGTAAGAAACAAATATTTCCTCATCGTCTTGTCTTCGTGCTTTGACCGTGGACTTTCTAGACCTTTCACGATTCCAGCCAAAGTCTGTCTCTATCAAACTCAGAATGTCTCTCTATATGTGTCCTCTTTGAATCATATTCAGCTTCTTCCTTTAAAGACACCTTCTTAATTACTGTTGCTGTTGTATTACCTGGGTGGTGTAGTCTCTTTTATATTTGCATGCACCGATCTGCAAGTCGTCGTGCTTCTTTCCTCTTTTCAGGGTTGGTTAGAACCTTTTCACAGTGACAGTCTGACGTGTTCTTGTCGATTTCCCACTTTCCTTCGAATTATTATGATGCTCACAACTTCTGCTGCTGTCTGTGGCAATATGTCGTTTTATTAGCACTTACACCTCTAAAGTTTCTTGCTGACCTAGAATCTTCACATCTCTTTTACTCCACATGTGTGTATCCCAACGATGATCTTGCTGAAGTTTCGGATACGAAGCATATCCTCATCATTATGAAGATTCAAGTTCTTTCCCTCGTATATTTTCTTCCACTAATTCCACTTACGCCTACTATTGAGCTATTTACTTGTTTTGCACTCATTAGGGCCTCGACTGCTAGTCAACTAGTTTTGCACATTTCATACAACCTATCCCCAATCTTAACTAAATCTGGGGTGCTGGACATTCTAAGAAAGCGTAGAAGGTTTGTGGTTGTTTCTGATACATCATCGGGTAATATAGTCCCAAACTCCCACACTATGTCCAGTTCTGATCTCCTACCCTTGAGATCTTCAGCTTATCTGAAACACGTATCATGTGAATGTTTCGTGGAGTTTCGTCAATGTTGTCTAAATTTTGTGACTGTAAACTGTTGCCACAAATAATCTGTACTGAAAAGATATATTCTAGAGACTTTTTCCCGAATCTCAAAACTTTAATTTTATTATGTCTAAATTCAGTCCATAATGCTTTGTGACACCGGATTAATTCTTTCTCGGTCTCAGATACCGGCAGGTATCAATTCCATTACTTCTCGGAAAAACAGTTCCATTCTGAAGACTGAAAAACTGTTTGGTTTCTTTTCCTGCACAGGACATCAAAGTAGACGTTCATGAGAAAAAAATGAAACCTGCAAGAATACTGGTTTCACGCACCTCTGGTAATCTCTCGGCGACCAGGAATTCGACATATTGGCAGCACCGGCGTAATTAACATGAAATGTCTTCTGTCTCAAATAATGCGGAACAGGATATATATCACTATCAAGGTTTTTGTTTCAATTGAGTTCTTCATGCACTGAATATAAAGTGTTGAAACGTTTGTAAAGCTATTGGACCAAACAGCAGTGGTCATCAGTCCCTAGAGTTGCAAACTATTTACACTAACGTATGCTAAGAACAACAAACACCCCATGCCCGAGGCAGGACTCGTTCCTCCGACGGGAAGCAGACTCGCCTTCAGCAACAAGGCGCCTTAGAGTGCAGGCCACTCCCGCACGGCCACTGAGTATACATTATTCATCTAGTAATATCCTGTCTATATTGTGGAAGGTTAACTGTAATGAAATCTGTATTTTCACTTTATTTGGGTATTATACGCAAAAAGTTAAACTTTAAGTTTTTGATGGGGATTTATTTCGCGAACCATTAACAAGTTAAAAAAAAGTTCAAATGTTTGTAGAGCTTATCGGACTTAACTACAGGATCATTAGTCCCTAAACTTACAAACTACTTATGAACTAGCTAATACTAAGGACGGCACAAATATTCATGCCCGAGGGGGGATTCGAACCCCAGACCGTAGTGGACGTGCAGAACGTGACTGGCGCGCCGCAGACCGCTCGGCCACCGCGGCCGGCATTAACTAGTTTTCATGCCGCTACAGGCTCATTACTGGATGTGTTAGAAAGATCGTTTGGACCATATACAGCTAAACGTGGTGGATTCCGTTCTTATAATGTATAGGTTCAAACGTATGTAAATCTGTCGGACCAAACTGCGTGGTCATCAGTCCGTAGCTTACAAACTACTTAAACCTAGTTAAACTAACCTAAGGACAACACACACACACCCATGCCCCAGGGAGGACTCGAACCTCCACGGCGAGCAACCGCGCGTTCCGCAGCAAGGAGCTTTAGACCACTCGGCTACTCACCCGCGGCTAATGTATAGGTTACACACATACGCATACGCATAGAATACTCACCGTCAGCTAAACACTGGCTCAGCAGAAAGACTCTAGTTCTGCCCTCCCCTTTTTATCCCACGCCCAATCAAACAAAGATCTCACAATTTTGAAGACTCGGTGCAGTGATAGCACGCTAGCTTCGTGTTCTAAAAAATAATAAAAAGATAAAAAAACGGAAGAGAGAGAGAGAGAGAGAAAGAGGTTGAAGCGGCTGAGTGAGTGAGGCCAACGACCCTTCGGCCTCCCTTTGGATCCGCCTATGGTATACATCGGCACCAACAATGCGTCGGCCTGCCGCTGGATGCCAAGCCCGAGCCACGCAACAGCGCGCGCTGACTGCAGTATTAGTACCCGGGCACCACGAGAGGTCGCCATCAACGAACCGTAGTGCGTGTGCGCGCAACGCCGCCTAGAAGACAAGGCCTGACAACTGGACGTGCCTACGTCACACCAAGAGGCGGCGGCTGCCAACTGACTGGCTGGCCGCTGGGGCACGCCCACCGCCTCGTAGCGGCTGGCCAGTCAGCTTGCGTCCGCCGCCTCTGTGTGACGTAGGCACGTCCAGTTGTCAGGCCTTGTCTTCTAGGCGGTGTTGGTGCGCGACGGAGTTCTACAAGTCACGTGCACTTAAGCAAAGCAATACGAGAAACAACTAATAACTCAGAGCAACGTAGCAACAAACAGCGAATACAGTCTGCTGCTATTACCACACGCGGGGCCTCCAGCATTGTCCCAGTCAGTTAGTGTATCAGTCAGTAGCCAAGTCGTAGTCTAGTAGTGAGTTAGTATTTAACCTAGTGTAGTGTTTTACGACGTCCTAGAGGAAGGATCTCCGCTGTGAGCCGGAGGGCATGTCAACAAGCTCGGCCGCGCCGGAGTGGCTGTCCGCCGTTCGCCTGGGCCTGCGTATGCGGCGGCCACGCCGGCCGCTCCACTGATGACAACCCAGCAACCCGAGCATACCACGACCCGCCAGGAAACGGAAGACGATTGGAACTTTTTTTTTTTTTTTTTCGAGTTTGTCTCCCGACGAAATCAAATAAAATATTTCCTGGCATTGCCAGAATGGGCCATAAACGATATCTTCTTTAACGCTGCAGCCAAAGTATTGCATGCACTCTTTTTTTTTCTCTTTTTTTTCTTACCGGCGGCTTTTAAACGCGGCGGAACGATCCCGTCAATTTGGTAATGGTCGAGACGAACCGATTCATTACCCGCATAATGGATTAGGTCCAGATGTCTTTGACATTGGAGTTGCCAAAGAATCGACTGATTCGTTACGATGGAAGCAATTTTTGAACTCTCATCCGACCATCTAAATAGCGTGTTGCTGCTAAAATTTCAGCTATACCATGACATTAACGCAGCGTCTACTACCCTTGCATTGACGACCACCACAGCCATCGAGTCATCAACACCTCCTCCGAATACACTCACCGGACTAGTTCCGGGACTGTCGCACGAAATACAGGATTTAATACGGGAACGCAATGGCCTCAACCGATAATGGCATGAAATCCGCCAACCACACACCATGAGAGGGTAAACAAACTTCGGCACCAAATAGAGGCTGTGCTCGCTGCTCACCGAATTTGTCAACAAGAAGAAAAACTGGCAGCTTTTGACCTACTATCGCCACGCTGAGAAGTCGATCGTACATTTGCGCGTTACTGGACTCAACCGCCGCCACTTCTCACGGAAATGCGCTCGTGTCAATTGAGGACCCCTAGAAGCATTCTTGGAAACATCCCACCAACAATGGTCCAAGAGGTGAATAAGTTTATGGCATCTGTCAATTGATGAAGCACCAGGGACGATAATATTGACGGATGGATACTAAGACAACGGCCACACGAAGTTAGCCTGTACATACTAACAATTATCAACGTGGATCTCCCTACAAAGAAAACTCCGGATACTTCTATTCGGCAATAGCCGAATAGACCCGGCGAACTACCGACAAATTACAATCCTGGCCATTAAAATTGCTACACCAAGAAGATGACGTGCTAAAAAGGCGAAATTTAACCGACAGCAAAAAGATGCTGTGATATGCAATTGATTAGTTTTCAGAGCATTCATACAAGGTTGGCGCCGGTGGCGATACCTACAACGCGCTGAAACTTTCCAACCAATTTCACATAATCAAACGGCAGTTGACCGGCGTTGCCTGGTGAAACGTTGTTATGATGTCTCGTGTAAGGAGGAGAAATGCGTACCATCACGTTTCCGACTTTGATAAAGGTCGGATTGTAGCCTATCGCGATTGCGTTTTCTCTTATCGCGACATTGCTGCTCGCGTTCGTCGTGATCCAATGACTGTTAGCAGAGTATGAAATCGGTGGGTTCAGGAGGGCAATACAGAACACCGTGTTGGATTCAAACGGCCTCGTATCACTAGCAGTCGAGATGACAGGCATCTTATCTGCATGGCAGTGAAAGATTGTGTAGCCACGTCTCGATTCCTGAGTCAATAGATCGGGAGGTTTGCAAGACAACAACTATCTGCACGAACAGTTCGATGACGTTTGCAGCAGCATGGACTATCAGCTCGGAGACCATGGCTGCGGGTAACCCTTGACGCTGCATCACAGACAGGAGCGCCTGCCTGTGACGCTGCATCACAGACAGGAGCGCGTGCGTTGGTGTACGCAACGACGAACCTGGGAGCATGAAAGGCAAAACGTAATTTTTTTCGGATGAATCCAGGTTCTGTTTACAGCATCATGATGGTCACATCCGTGTGTGGCGACAGCGTGGTGAACGCACATTGGAAGCGTATATTCGTCATCGACATACTGGCGTATCACCCGGCGTGATGGTATGGGGTGCCACTGATTACACGTCTCGGCCACCTCTTGTTCGCATCGACGCATTTAGCTGCTCTCTTTATATCTTGTACAATGAACACGTTTTAAAGGCTCTCTCCAAATGAAACTCAGTTGACTTTTTTGTTTTATTAATTTTTTTACAAGAATTTAATATCACTAGAGGATTAGTTTATTTTTGTTAAAATCTCTTCAAGATATTAAATATTCAGAGGTAAATGTTTTTGTCCTTTTTAACTGCGTTGTACCACCACCAAGAACAGTAGTGTTAATACGAGGCGCGTCCAGAAAGTAAGTTCCGTTTGGTAATAAAATGAAATTGTACACAGATACAGAAGAAATTTTTATTGCGCAAAATTCTACAACTCTTAAACTACTTTTACAATAACTGTCGAAATTTTGCAGGCATTTGTCATAGCGTGGCACCAGGTTTTGTATACCTTCGTCATAGAAATCTGCCGCCTGTGTCTTCAACCAGTCATTGGTGAAGTGAAATTTGGGGGAAGTCCATAGCGAGAGCACTAATTGTAAACCTACGGTTTTCCTGGATTTTGTCATCAATCGCGTTAACCAGTTCTTCTGTAACCAAAGGTAGACGCCCACTTCGTTCTTCATCGTGCACATCACTACGCCCGCCATTGAACTGTCGGACCCAACTTCTCACCATCGAATCACTCATCGCATTTGGTCCGTAAACATCGCAAATTTGCCGATAAATTTCACTTGGTTTCATTTTCCTCGCATTCGACCTGATTTCACAGGCGGCGGGATTTTCAATCAACGCCGACATTTCAAACAAGCACAGCAAAGCGTACGTAACTGACAGCGATCTCCAAATGGCGCACGTTCTTCTCCTTGATACACATCGTCTACAGCGCATGTGTGGAACTGCAATCGCAGCGCTGCAGAGGGGATAAATTGAAACGGAACTTACTTTGTGGACGTGCCTCGTAAAATTCAATAAATTGAATCTGAAACCTAACAGCCTACTTGTGATACACAACAGTTGGTTTTACACTAAAAAACACTAAGTAAAAGCTGTTGAAGAAGTGTGCAATCGAGCACAGGTAAATACAGATTATGTATGTGCACACTATCAGAACGGATTAACTGTGGACACCACGTGACAGTGTAATCACCGTGTCCGAAACGCCTAGTTGCAAATCGTCTGGAGAATGCAGATGTAGCAGCTCCGTTTGATGATTTGCCTAAAGTGGCTTGGAAACTAGTTAACAGTACAGAAAATAAATAGTACCAACACTTTAAAAAAGCAACTGGATTGTGGTTCTCCTTCCTGCTAGTGGTGAATATTACAAAAACAAAACGGAAGTTGATGGGATTTATTGTCTGAAAGCTTATACGTAGTTAATTATAGATAGGATTTCTCTCTTCCGAACATCAAAGAGTCTGCTGTCTGATGCAGCAGTCCATGATTTAATAAGAAAATACGGAAATACGTCGTATCGGATACGTAGGAAATGAAATGTTTCCCCTCATTATTATGAAGTAAGTATAAAGGAAATTCTGCTTTTGTTTTGTCTGTCTTCTGTGTGTAATTTGTAATTAGCCTCACTCGTTAAATTAAGTTTCAGTCTGTCTTCAGTTGCAGACGACGGTTCTTTGCAGCATTGGCGGTTTCTGCTGCCAGTTGCAAGACAAGATAGAAATTCTACAATTTCTGAGAAACTAAGTCACTGGGCGTAGTATGGTGAAACGTCTTGACGTTTCTCCATTTTAAGATCACTAGTTCCTGCAGGAGAAATTATTTCAGCTTAAAAGAGACCGTTCCTAGTGATATCTTTGTTAACCTTGTTACAATTTATTTGAGTAAAATAACACACGGTAAATTTTCAGAAAAATGTTCAAATGTTTGTTTAACTTATGGGAGATAACTGCGGGGTGAATTTTCCACTGTGTACCAACACTAGTGGTAAATCGAGGAGAGGATACGAAACAAAAAAGTTCTATTGAATTTACGTCCGGAATGCATTGTTTCCAGTTTAGAGACATTTTATTCAATCATATATTGTTAGACTGAGATGTAGCACGTGCTGTACCAAGCAGCCTTATTAAGAGTATGCATGGTTTCCACCTGGAAGCTGGTGCACTTCCTCAGACTGTACTATTGATTACTCGATGTGACAGTCACATGATGATGCTACAGGACATTATGCCGTTAGCGTCTGGACGCATCTCAGTCGTGTCTCTCCCGGACGAGGGATCAGAAAGGAGGCCAATTTGCATGGCCTGCTTGTTCACCAGGTTTCAACGAGTGCGATTTCTGGTAATAGGTCCTTCTCCAAAGTAACGTGCATGCAGCGCCCATTCCAGATGTGGAGACACTGGAGCAGCGTATTCATGCAACGTTGTCAGCACTGCGATTTTAGCGCTCCTGTGTCAAAAGAGTCATGAATACTCTCCCGTTAGGGCACGTGGAAACCATATTCAACAGATACTGTTACTGTGGCTGCACGGTACAGCTCGTATTAGACAGCAGTCTTTGTAACGAAGTATGATTGAAAAATGGTCCTAGCGTGGTAATCATGAATTTCCGGATATAAATTCATTGGACTGCTAACGAAGATGCGAGCATATGGAATAGGTTCACAGATTTGTGACTGGCTGGAAGGCCTCCTAAGTAATAGAACGCAGTAAGTTTGTTCTCCATAGCAAGTGTTCATCAGAGACGCGTGTATCGTCAGGCTGCCCCAGAGGAGTGTGATAGGACCGCTATTTTTTTAAATAATTTGTACTGCAGCAGTCACATTTTACTAATATTTTTATTAGCCCAACGCGTTTCGGCAGCAAGATGCCACCATCGGGTGCATTTTACAGTTACAGGTTCATTACCGTTTTGTTATGTTTTGTGTTGTGGGTACCATTGAGGTTATGGTTGGACGTTTTAACCTGTTCAGGAAGATGCAGCTATTTTAGTACGTATGTTTTGTGATTATGGCTCCCGGATTATTATATTGTATTAACTTACAGTTTTGTCGATAATCTTGTTATCTGGCACACACAATACAAGAACACAGTTACGTACACAACACATGTAAACATTTTGCGTTAGATGTTTAAATTGTACCAAAGATCTTTAGAAGCGAATATAACCTACTTACATCGATATTCACAGTGCATATGTAAATAGCATGTGTTGAAACAGATATTGATAGGGACATACTTATTTTCCTAAATTATTAGTTTTTACATTTTAATGAAATATTCAATCAAAATTACATTTTAATGAAATATAGTAACAATGGAGATTTTTTAAAGAAAATTAGTATTATTGCTTTCAAGTCTGTCATTTAGCAGTATGTCACCATCAGTGGCGTAGCTATGTCACCAAGGGCCCCGGGGCAAAAATGACATTGGGGCCCTCTTTACACTAATACTGTACAGATGCAAAACTACTTCATCATCAGCGCCTTACCGCCCACTGGAAGACATAATAAGGCAAACCTAAATACTACTAAGTAAATTATTATGTGTCACGCAGCAGATAATGTTTAATCGTAGGACATACAGATGAAAATGCCCCATGGGATATTTTTCGTCAGCGGTGACAGCAGGCGGACTTTTGTCAGTGCCGACAACTCACTCTCTCTAAACTACTGCGCTGTTAGCTCATTTCGCCGGCCGCGGTGGCCGAGGAGACTGAGGCGCTTCAGTTACGGTCTGCACGGCCACCACGGTCGGGGGTTCGAATCCCCCCTCGGGCATGGATATTTGTGCCGTCCTAGTTCGTAAGTAGTTCATAAGTAGTTTGTAAGTTTAGGGACTGATGACCCCGTAGTTAAGTCCCATAAGCTTTACAAACATTTGAACATTTAGTTCATTTCGTTGACAGCCCAGTCAAAGAAGGAAAATAGGGGAAATATTCCTGTAGGATGGTTTCATCAAAGAGAAGTTGCCGGATTTTGTTTGATGAAACACTTTGGATTGAGCCGTACCCCTACCAGGCTACTTGAAGTATATGTTAGTGTATGGCCAGGAAAAAGTAATATGTAAAATAACTAAGTCGATATTTTTGCTTATTGTCATGACAGTGGGGTAGTGCACAATTCACTATTGAGACAATTATTGCATGAAACTTCTGATCCGTGAATGTAATTAAACCTTTAAATGGCAGAATAAAGAAATAGAGTGCAGGTAGAAACGTACCTTAAAAGATTGCGTGAAGTGCTGAATTCTCACCACCGTGAAGTTGTTTGCTGAACTGAGCAGAATGCGGCGGAGGATATAGTGTTAGTATGAACGTAAATTGAAGAGTGAATAGTTCTTATGGTATGGGAAGGCGCCGTTCCCAGAAAAAAGCCACAGAATGCCGAATCCATTTCCCGCCTACCATTGCAAGATAATGTGTAGAGAGGTATGATACTTTCAGTATCGCGTTTAGTCGCATTTGTGGAAAAAAGATGCCTGTTTCCTGGCATAACGCATTTTGTGGAAAATACGCACTCTCCAGGTCCGTCTGCGCTGTACGTCATCTATGATTTATGAGGTGCTCTGTGGAAGGGTCGGCATAACTTTGTAAAACACCTTGTAATTTCCTTTTGCGACGTAATGGGGTAGACAGAGTGGGGACTCGCTATTCGTTTTGCAGGCGCACAAAGAACGCAATGCCTGACCATTCCAACGGTCTGCCCTTTCCCGCACCTTCTGCGCTCCAAACCCCCCCCCCCCCCACCCACCCCTTCCTGCTGTCACCTGTCACATCCCCACAACAAATCATATGCCCAATACTGTTCTACTGTACTTAAATATGCTGTATACATTTAATATTTTGTCTTAGTCCATTCTGTTTAACAATAACTATATTAACATATTGGCTGCCAAAGGTATACTTGGGTTACCGAACCCCGGGGATCGTTTACTTTTTTTCTATATTTTACTTTAGTTTGCTTGAAGTAAGTTATTTAAGTACAAATAAGTTAAAAATGTTGCAATTTAGTACCTTAGTTCATTTTTTTTTTTTTTGTGTGAGTGACTCACAAGGCGCCAGAGTAAAGTGCCTGGTGTGTCATTTGCTATGTCGCTAATAATTTTGGGTTGGTACTCCTGTAAGTCTTTCATTCCACAACATTATTTGCATACAGTTCCATTATTGTTTTTCTGCATTGTTACTATAGTCTTTATTCAGTGTTGTTTGCTCCGTAACACAGTGATATTGTAGCAGGAGAAAGTGTCTCGTAGAAGTTATGTAGATGAACAAAGGCATGTACAGAAGCTTTTAGATGAAGTTATGGACATAAGTGAAGAAGATGAAGATACTACTGAAATGGAAAACTAAGAGGAATGTGTTGATGCTGAGTACTGTTCATGGAGAGGAAGAAGCTGAAGTTCAAACCACGAGGGGCACAAAGAAAAAACCAGCAATGATAACTGACTATAATCAGTCGTTTATAGATCTGTCTCACCAAATGAAGTCCTATACTGTCTAAGGCGGGGTGTGAAATGGTACAGGAAGCTTGCAGTTGAACTGTTGACAGGGTCAGCACTGGTAAATGCTCTTGTGGTTTAGCGATACATCAACAAGATCATCTCTATCACAGAATTCAAAGAGGAAGTGACCTTGAGACTACTCCATACAGAAGATGTCGATGCCCCTGAGAAATCTCTCACCTGCAGGTTGTGCTCTTGTGAACATTGGAGCAGCAAGTCTTAGGTGTATAGAAGCTACGAAAAAATGAAGAATGAATTTGGACGAGAGCAAGCTGTCCAGAAATGCAAATAAACTACACGGAAATGTAAGAAATTGTGACTCATATTTTTGCGAAGAGTGTTTCTTCATAAAGCACAGTGCATGCAGATGTTAAGAGATACAAAGTGGAATTGCCCAATTTTTTCAGTTTGTTTCACTGTTGTTGCAATTAGAGTTGGAGAATTTAATTAAAACTGTATGTGATATACAATCTACTGTATAAGTAACATGTAACACCAAATAATAAATTATAAAAAAAAGCAAACTCCGATATGACTGGGTCATGTGAGTTATATATAATTCACGATTTCAAGTGTCAATAATTACTCTTGAGCTCTTGAAAACTAAAGACTACGAACATGATTTGTTACTGGGGCCATAACGTACTGTAACACCAAGTCACAACACGCTACTGTGAGTTACAACTGCACCACGGAGCTTTAAATAGAAAAATGTCCGTGAGTTGTATTTACTTAACGTGGCTCGAAGAGAAGACTTCCTCTGACTTATATTTAACTCACGTGGCAGTCAATGTGTTAAAACATTGTTTTTTAAAAGTTGGGAATTTTTCTATTTCTTGTAACACGAATACTATTAGTCCTTGAAAAAAATTCATAATTATTTTTCGCACCTCACTGTGTATCGCGAACTTAATGAGTGGCGTTTTTCAAGTCGTCGGGAATTCGTTCGTGTTTCCTCACGCACCAAAGTCAGAATGAAAGAATACCTACTGGAGTAATACAAAGCTTCAAACTGTTAGATTACAGATGTTGGCAAAGATATGATTTCTGATCGGGAATTATCGGTAAGCGTTTTCGTGAACCGCAGTACATTGTAGTAATAATAGTACACAATTACAATTACTTTACAATCTTTTCCTTGCTTTGGTTTTTGCAAAATCATCAGTAAGGTCTGTTAAATCTAAACATGATGCAGCCTTGTTTTCGATTTCTATGAGTGCCAAATGTCCGAGTCGAGCTTGACCCATACTGTACCTCAGATGCGTTTTGATAATTTTTAATTTGCTGAAAGACCTTTCGCCTGCTACAGAAGAATAAAACTAAATATTTCCGAAACATCACATTCTAATAATGGATATTGTGTTATAATTTCCTTACATAATTGACGAACTGTCAATGTTGGGGTCAATTTCGGGAGGAGAAATTAAAAGTCGAAATTCCTTCATTCAACTAAAATATTATATACAGTATAACGTCTATTATCCGAAATAATTTGGGGACACGGATATTCGGAAAACCGTTTTATTCGGATATTCGAGCTGTACACTTCTATTTGCCAATAAGAAGTACTGTACAGTAAATGTATTTATACTGTATTTGGAGAAGTCCGATACTTCACACTGCACGCCGCAACACTTGGAAGACGCAGCTGTTGCTGTGAGCAGCTGTGATGCTGCTGCCGCTACTTCTGCTGCTACGCCGACTGAAGTGTGCCGATTGTTGGACATATTGACTGGCAGCTTCGCCTGTCGGCAGCGTGTCATGTGAAGGCCCAATTGGAAGCATTGTTCTTCCAGCCAGTGGCACAGTGCGACTACTGTGGGAAACTTGGTTTGAGGGGAAGGGGATATGATATGATGGACGATAGGGTGGGAGGGTAAAACAAAATTAAATAAAAAATTCGACGCTCTACTGTAACTTTTTTCGATTGTCGCTCACGAAGGCTGAGGGGCCCCTGGAACTCGGGGGCCGCGGGGCACTGCCCCGCCTAGCCCTATGATAGCTACGCCACTGGTCACCATATATTTCCCTCATTCCGTCTGGTTGTGGATTAGGAAAGAAAATGCCTAACGCCACGCACTTTACGGTGCATTGCGGAGTATATATATAAATGTGGACCTTTTTGTTCCATACCATTTTCTTGTTCAATCGCTTGAGTTTGTACATGGTGGACAAAATTTTGTACGTTGACAATTCATCAAATAATCTACTGGCCATTAAAATTGCTACACCAAGGAGAAATGCAGATAATAAACGGGTATTCTAATGTTATGTTTGTTAAGCTTAAGGGACTTAACTGCGGGGTCACCAGTCCCTAAACCTACAAACTACTTATGAACTACCTTATACTAGACGACACAAACATCCATGCCCGAGGGGGGGATTCGAAACCCCGACAGCAGACAGCCACGCGCACCGTAACAAAACGGGTATTCATTGGACAAATATATTATACTAGAACTGCCATGTCATTACATTTTCACGCAGTTTTGGTGCATAGATGCTTTAAAAATCAGTACCCAGAACAACCACCTCTGGCCATAATAACGTCCTTGATACGCCTGGGCATTGATTCAGACAGAGATTGGATGGCGTGTACAGGTACAGATGCCCATGCAGCTTCAATACGATACCACAGTTCATCAAGAGGAATGGCCCGCGTATTGTGACGAGCCACTTGCTGGGCCACCATGGCCAGACGTTTTCAGTCGGTGAGAGATCTGGAAAATGTGCTGGCCAGGGAGCGATCGAATCGCTTTCCGTATCCAGAAAGGCCCGTACAGGTCCTGCAACATGCGGTCGTGCATTATCCTACTGAAATGTAGGGTTTCTCAGGGATTGAATGAAGGGTAGAGCCACGGGTCGTAACACATCTGAAATGTAACGGCCACTGTTCAAAGTGCCGTCGATGCGAACAAGACGCGACCGAGACGTGTAACCAATGGCACCCCATACCATCACGCCGGGTGATACGCCAGTATAGCGATGACGAATACACGCTTCCAATTTGCGTTCACCGAGATGTCGCCAAACACGGATGTGATCATCATGACGGTGTGCACAGAACTTGGATTCATCCGAAAAAATGACGTTTTGCGATTCGTGCACCCAGGTTCGACGTTGCGTTTATCAGCGCAGGTGCTCCTGTCTGTGATGCAGCGTCAAAGGTAACCGCAGCCATGGTCTCCGAGCTGATAGTCCATGCTGATGCAAACGTCGTCGAACTGTTCGTGCAGATGGTTGTTGTCTTGCAAACGTCCCGATCTTTTGACTCAGGGATCGAGACGTAGTGGCACGATCCATTTCAGCCATGCGGACAAGATGGTTGTCATCTCGACTACTAGTGATACGAGGCCGTTGGGATCCAGCACGGCGTTTCGTGTTGCCCTCCTGAACCCACCGATTCCATATTCTGCTAACGGTCATTGGATCGCGACCAACACGAGCAGCAATGTCGCGACGCGATAAACCGCAGTCGTGATAGGCTACAATTCGATCTTTATCAAAGTCGGAGACGTGGTGGTACGCATTTCTCCTCCTTACACGAAGCATCACAGCTAGACAACGCCAGTCAACTGCGTTTTGTGTATGAGAAAGCTGTTGGAAACTTTCCTCATGTCAGCACGTTGTAGGTGTCGCCACCTTGTGTGAATGCTCTGTAAAGCTAATCATTTACACATCACAGCATCTTCTTCCTGTCGGTTAAATTTCGCGTCTGTAGCACGTCATAGTGGTGTAGCAATTTTAACCCTTAACTGCCCTGGCGAATGTAGTAACTCTCATACCCTGGCAGGCTCAATTTTGACCCCGAATTCTTGGGATAAATGTCATTGTAAATGACTTTTTGAATGTAAAGCCTTTGTTGTCTAGTTGATATCAAACTGTAAGGTAAACAAATTCATTGAAACATAGAAGTAAGCACAAAGAAATAATTTTAAGAGATTTGAAATTATTTGACATTTTTTAATTCACATAAAAATTAGTTTTCATTTGAAAGATTTTATTTTCTCTGTTTTGAACTTTTGAATGCATGGATCTTGCCATATAAAAATAAAAAAGATGATTTGCAAACCATATTTGTTTAAATTCCTACACTGAATATTGATTTATGTTTTATTCTAATATTTCAAATTTGTACAAAAAATATGTTGGTTACCTTCTTTAGACTTGTCAGCTTTCGTAAAAGCTCCCCACCATGTCACCTAGCGAATAAATTTTAAAATGAAAACACTTGGTGTCAAATATGACCCCGCCAGGGCAGTTAAGGGTTAATGGCCAAAAGTGTACTTGTGGTTAACAGTTTTGATCACTTACGCTGCACCATGATGATTTGTAGCTTCCTGCGACGTATATCAATGTAAGAAAAGAAACAGATTTAGTTAATAATACTTTGCTCTTCTGGCAGTCTGACAACATGTGATTAGGTGAGAAGGAGGTAAACGAGACCGAGAATTCCGAAGCTATTAAATTGTCGGCAGTTGCCCCGCTTTACGAGGCCGGACAGCCAGCCAGCTACATTGAGCACTTGTCAGGTCGGACGTGTCCTTCGCTAGCTGACGTCACAAGTTCAAGTTTTAAAGTGTAGCTAAGGAAACGAGATTAAATTTTAGCGCGGGGGCTCGAATTTTGCAGCTGGCGCGTGTTACGAAATTAAATTTTGTGGTAGCGGGTGGCGGTATTGAGGAAGTTTGGCGGCGGCGCAAATTGCGGCTCGCGTTGTGTTTGACGACAGGTGCGCTGGCCCAGCGCCACCGCCGCTTCCGGCCGCCGTCTTGCCAGGGAATGCGCCCGGTCAGAGCTCTCACCGTGCAATGTCACCGCGGCAAGCCCATCAGCATAATGAAACGTATGCCAGATCAGAATTCTGAAGTAGATTTATTGAATGTCGACAGCAGCAGCTTTAACTGTCTTTCCTTTCTACCAGTGGCGTAACTAAGGGGGGTGATGAGGGGGTAGAACCCCCCCCCCCCCCAGAACCCGAAAAAAAGAAAGAAGAAAAGAAAAAAAAGAAAGGAAAAAAAGAAGAAAGAAATCTTATAACAGCAATCTGGTAAAGGTAAAGATTGGAAACTTGGGGTGTTTTACCCTAAGCTTTCATTGGATGGGAGTCAATTAGTTTCTTCAACGGGAGTTAGAAACTGACTAAAATTTTGCTCGTCGAGCAGATCTATCGCCCCCCCCCCCCCAAAAAAAAAAGCCAAGTCCTAGTTACGCCACTGCTTTCTACAATAAACCTAACCTATTACTTATTAAATTACGCTGGTGGCCATCTTAAATACAACCCCAAGAACAACCAGAGCTACAACAGCCGACCTTGTTTGGAATATAACTCGTTTTATAAAAGTCACATGATTAAAAATATAGCCCCATATGAAGTGAGGAAAATGATGAAGTCAGTATTGGATGAATTAAAACTTCCGGACTAAATTGTCGAGGTCGATCGGTAGGGATGCAAATAATACATCGATGTTTTTAAAACACCGATGTTTCGTCCATAAACATCGATGTTAACATAGATGTTTTGAACTGCAATGTATCGCCGATGCATCGAGGACAGAAGTCCAAAACTATCGGCATCGTTCAACAATTGATTGGCAACTCCCTTATTACTTTATTAGTTGCTCAGCCAGCGCCAGCTCAAGTGTGGTGCTCCTGCTGTCGTCGCTCGTCGCTGTTTTCATACTTTTGAATTAAATTAAATTAAATGTTTGTATATCTATCGGACCAAACTGCGTGGTCATCAGTCCGTAGCTTACAAACTACTTAAACCTAGGTAAACTAACCTAAGGACAAACACATACACCCATGCCCCAGCCGGCCGCGGTGGCCGAGGGGACTGAGGCGCTCCAGTCACGGTCTGCACGGCCACTACGGTCGGGGGTTCGAATCCCCCCTCGGGCATGGATATTTGTGTCGTCCTTAGTATTAGTAAGTTCATAAATAGTTTGTAAGTTTAGGGACTGATAACCCCGTAGTTAAGTCCCATAAGCTTAACGAACATTTGAACCCATGCCCCAGGGATGACTCGAACCTTCACGGCAAGCAACCGCGCGCTCCGCAGCGAGATGCTTTAGACCGCTCGGCTACTCCACCGTGGTCATACTTTTGAAATAGTAGGTAAGTGAAATATGAAACAATCTGATGATTAATCTGATGTTTGTCCAGCACGGGCTGCTGGCATTGCTGAAATTTCACCCTCCAACATCAGTGGAATCGAATCTTTGACAGTGTTACCCAGTCAGACTGATATCGTACTGTCAAAACGTCAGTTAAAACATCAAACAAAAGTCGACGAAAAATCCGAGACGAAAGCCAACAAGCCAAGTATAACATAGACTTTCTTTCAGCAAGGTACATGATTTTATAAACGTCATTGTTCAATATTCATTTTAAAAATACATTATTAAGTAATAACTGAAAGATGCATAATGTTTAATTTTCTCCTCGACGACAGCTAAGAAAAATGCAGTACGTCAACAAAACACAAGTTATTTCGCATGTAATGAACAAATCGATGTAAATCCCAAGTAAAATCAGCGCAATAGGTAGCAAAACCTATTTCCTAACTTCTTTTTATTCTAATCTGCCATTTCGCTGTGTATTCGTAGCCTAGTGAAAGAACATAAATAAGGCCATTCGCGAGCGGCTATCTGTTTACTCAGTAAAATTGGACACATATTATATGGCATTTTATTCCAGTTCGTCTTTACTTTCACCTCGCAATATATTTACCATTCCTCTTGTCACAGAGCGAGGTGGCTCAGTGGTAACACCATAGACTCGCATTCGGGAGAACCGTGGGTCACACCAACACCGACCATCCCTATTTATGTTTACTGTGATTTTCCTAATTCATTCTAGGTAAATGACGGGATGGTTCCCTTGAAAGGTCAAGGCCATTTTCCTTCCTCATCATTACCCAAAAATCCGAGAATGTGCTCCGTCTCAAATGACCACGCAGTCGATGGAACGTTAAATCCTAATCTTCTTTCCTGTCTCGATGCCTTTCATTCCTCCTAAAACATCTTGTATATAGGATGAGAATTCTATCAGCATATTGGTAATTTATTTAACAGAATTGTGAATGTAGGAAAGTTACCAAGAGAATGAAAACTATTACAATTTCATTATATAAACAACAGTAAACAAGTTTTAGATAGCTACCCGGGAGTTACCCTACTTGATATCAACTTAAAAATATTAACATATATAGTAGAAGCAAAATACAAAATGTTATAAAAATAACCATATTCAGGAAAAACAGGTTCAAAAATGTTGAAATGTTTGTAAAGCTTATGGGAATTAACTGTGGGGTCGTCATTCCCAATCTTACATACTACTTATGAAATACCTTATTCTAAAAACAACACAAACATGCATGCCCGAGGGGAGATTTGAACCCCCGACGGGAAACGGCCTCGCGCATCGCAGCATAGCGCCTAAATGCGCTCGGCCGCTCCGCCGCGGCTAGGAAACACAGGAACACAAAAGCACAACAGATGCTATTTGCGCTATAAATAGATCGTAGAAAAGTTTATAGCACCTGGAAACAAAAGCCTGTGTGAAAATCATAGGAGTTAGATTTAGAGATGATAAAACGAGAAATAAATCATACGTGAGATTGAAAGATGAAATTACAACAGATAAAGAAATTAGATGACCAGTCTATTTAAACGGACTCCTACTCTATTTAATGATCCACCTCATAATTGATAGTATGAGAAAGAAACTAAGTAATAAAATGAAAAACAAAGTGATAAAACTTTTATTATACGATAAGCTGCAGATTACAATGGCTTCTTCACCAATTCAGTGAAACTGCTAAGCAATATAACTTCATATAAAAAATCAATGAGCGTAGTAATATCGAGAACACCTGGAAGATGTAAATTACAAGTAGATGGTGTGTCAACTGAATAAGTCATGAGCTTAAACTATATGTTGGCTTTTTTTTATGGGACTTAACTACGAGATCATCAGTCCCTAAACTTACAAACTACTTATGAACTAAGACTAAGGACGGCACAAATATCCATGCCCGAGGGGGGATTCGAACCCCCGACCGTAGTGGCCGTGCAGACCGTGACTGGAGCGCCTCAGTCCCCTCGGCCACCGCGGCCGGCTATGTTGGCTTTTATTGATAGCTATTAAGAGTTAACCTTGCAAGCGAGAAACCAATTAACAAAGACAGTAAACGTAGTCGTATACCTGCAAAATCCTGTATAGAAAAGTAATTATATCACAACTGAAGGTAAATGTAAAACAGGAAACAAAAAGCATCCTTTTATGTGTCATGCAGTAGAATTAGAGCAGGAAGGAAACAGATAAAACGTAAGCTTCCCGCCGTGGAAATGATTACATCGAATCGGATCTCGAAGAGTACTTCCGTGCTGACGAAGTATCCGATTGCTGCCAGGATGCGTCGGGCGATCGTCTATGGCATCGGTAGAATTTGTTCGTTGGGGGAGACAAGTGACTCCAAGTAGGTATTTATGTAAGCGACACACAGATACGTATCTTCAGTGCGCATAACGTCCGATCTGACGCCATTCAGGACTGCTATGAGCAATGAAGTTAAGGGCCACCGTGCACTGTATATCAATCGCGAATACAAGGCCCATACACTTTATACTGTGGCGCATCTGTTAGCCCAGTAGCAAAATTCAAAGCGACTGCATTGCCCACATTCATACGACTACCCGTAACGGCACCTTGTTAATCGAATCTAATGTCGCGTTTGCGTCGTTGACGTTCCGCACCACCAGTGACAGGTGGCTTGGCACTGAAATTATGTGCTCGTATCATACGGTATGTCAAGTATTCATGGATGAAGCTGAGAAGTGGTTCGAGATACGAAGATTTACGTCCGTGGTCAGTCGACAACCTTGTAGAATTAATACTAAGGGCCCTAACAAGCAGTCATTGACGAGCAGTTCAATCATAGTAGCATGTTATAACAGCATCACTGTGGTGATGGAGGGCTGCGGAAACTTCATTTGTTTCAGCACTTCCTAAATGAAGATATAGCTGACCCTAGTCAAACGCTCATCGAAGTTCAAATTCAAATGTTTGTAAGCTTATGGGACTTAACTACGGGGTCATCAGTCCCTAAACTTACAAACTACTTACAAACTTCCTTATACTAAGGACGGCACAAATAACCATGCCCGAGGGGGATTCGAACCCCCGACCGTAGTGGCCGTGCAGACCGTGACTGGAGCGCCTCAGTCCCCGCGGCCACCGCGGCCGGCCTCATCGAAGTCTATGGATATCAGAGCTCATGTAAATTACATCCTTTCAGCAGTAAAATCAATTCGGGGTATTCTCTGAGGTCCATCTGGATGTCGCCGCTGAGGGATCTCTGATTAAGTGACACCACACGGTGCAATAGTCTTTTAAACCGTGCCGCCATCAGTGTAATAAACATAATAAAATGACAGTAAAGGAGGGTTCGCGTGTATAGATCTTGTATTGATCTCTCAGTCTTGTGCCAATACATATTTGAAGTATTGGATGGTCAGATCCTCTAAAAAAAATTTAAAAAAAGAAGGCGGATGTAGCACGTCCGGAGCCATTGATCGCGGCAAATTTCGGTCCAACCGGGAGAAATAAAGTGTTGAAAACACCGATAAAATTCCAAAGGCATTCCGTCCTGCCCGCGGCGCCTTATTAAGAGTCTCCTTGCTTACAGCTTCTGCCACTTTGTCCTCGTTAATTTTCTCCAGCCTCTTCATCGAGCGTCCCAAACAGCGTGTTAGTAACTTCTTGTATGGCCGCTCTCTCTTGTTCTCCTTTGGTATATAATCGGGAATACTGCTCAAAAAAGGAATTTGTTACATTATTTTCTTTGTTACATTATTTTCTGTCGTCTGATGTATGCCATCGTGTGTGTCAATAGCATCTGCTAGGGCGCTTATGCTCATTAATAACTTGTTGCAACGGCGAGCCTTCCCCGCCACTCGTTCTTATGTCGTCGCGCAGACAGCCGCCACTTTCAGTTGCGAACCCATAATGGCAATTAATTTTGCCTTGGCTCGTTGTACCATCGTTTGTCATTCAGGTGAGAGGGTCTGGTTAAAAAAATCGCACTGACGTGTTTTACGGCCCACTTTAGATTTGTAGTTTTATAAGTTTTTGCAAACATTTTGGACCAAAATAATAATCTAAATAATAATTAATTAATTAATAAGAGTGTCTGAAACCCTTTGAGGGAAAAAAAATTAAGTAGTAGCGGGTTACGAACCACCGACCTTTCGCGTCACAGTCCAGCACGTTGCCCACTACCCTAATGCTATAAATCAAACAGGAGGTCTTTAATCTCATACTATTGATGGCCGTTGTTAACTGATGTTAATATGGCATTTGTAGACATTAGATTATGATTTATCGTACGAAGAACGATGTGTCTTTGTTAATGACAACCTGTAAGTTACAATAAGAAAATCATCAAATACGCGTGGAATGTCACGTGACATCTCCGAACGGCTGGTTTTCGTTAATTCAATGGAGGGTGTCAAATCTCCGTTATTTTTGCAAATATGTCTCAAACGATACGAGATATGAAAAAAACATAAGGGAACAAAGTTGTAGAGAATTTTCTCCTCTACCAATTAAGTTATTCAATTTTCGTGTCAGATGAACGGTTCGTTTGCAATTACAATTATATTACAAACCTTTTTTTTGTTTTAGTACTGCATTTTTTGTACGAAAAATTTGAAAAAGGGAGGTTCTGTAAAATTTAATGTTGATCGGTTGAACGGTTCGTCTTAAAAACAGGGAACACGTTACGGACAGACAGACAGACGGACGGACAGATAGACAGACAGATAGACATACATACATCCCAAAATCGCCGTTATTTTTTTAAATATCTCTGAAAAGCTAGAGATATGGAAAAAACATTAGAGAGCAAAGTTATAGAGAATTTTCTCCTCTACAAATTCGGTTATTCAATTTTCGTGTCAGATGAATAGTTAAGCCGTTATTTTCATTTAAATTTCGAGCTGTCAAAAGACGATCGCAAAGGTCCACTTTTAGTGTTACTACCGTAACCTAAAGTGGGCCAAAATTTCTCGTAATATTGTGATATAAAAGTTTTGTTTTCCGTATCCAGTGTGAACGTTCGTCGTCACCGTAATGAATGCACGCCATATCGCCGGATTCATTCTAACCACCGTCTTAAAGTCGTAGGGTAGCTCAGTGAGTGCCATACACGTAGTTGCCAGACTTCTCCGATAACCTGTTGACAAACTGGAGGTTTGAAGTGGGCCACTTTGATTTTATATAGGCCGCGACTCCGCACACTTGTCTTGGGTGGTCGATCGTACAGATAAGTAGCGTGTGATCAATGAAGGCCAATAAAACGTAGCCTTTGGTTCGCGTTCCCTACCATGTTTTCTATGTATTTTTTCGAATTTGTTTTTCGTAATTGAAATTCTTAGCTATTTAGTCCAAATTACGGCCTTTAGATTTGACTGAGTTATCGTATAAACGAAGTTTGACGGATTTCTTTTAGTTCTCATGTGGATTAACTCATACTTTTCATTGTTTAGGGTCTATTTACAATTTTTTGCACCATGCAGATACCTTAGCTAAATCATTCTACAGCTCTGGTGAACTTTGCTAACAGAAAACGACAGCATCATCCGTGAACTGTCTAAGAGAGCTGCTCACATTGTCTCCTAAATCGCCTTCCGAAAATCGAGAAATACCGAATCGATATTTGGATCCCTTGTCGATAGCGCTCGTCACTTCATGTGAATAAGGAGTTAGATGTGGGTGGGATCGGTGAATCGGGAATCTTGAGTTCAAAATTGGGCTCTTTAGGGGGTGTCGCCTAGACCGTGGCATCCGCGATTGAAGGCGGATGTCAGACCAGTATTTCCAAGACGAATCCTTCTACATCTTTGTTAGGGAGCAGCTAGGCTGTGGGGTGGAAGACAGACCCAAGGCCTGACAACTGTTCTCATTGTCAACGGCGGGATCGTCACATTGTAAACGGCAAATAACTTCCCAGAAAATTCTGTATTGCGTGTACCCGTCGGAACGACTTCCTCAATTTGCAGCTCAGATCTTCCACAGTCAATTATAGCCTGGGATGCCTGAACGAAGTCCCATCCGAGGATGACATGACTACATTCTGTTAAAACGACAAATTCAAATGGCTGGGTCCTGTTGTTGTTGGTTATTCTTCTGACACAAGTTCCTGTTGGCTGGACGTACTTTACCACACCACACGTACTTTACCACACCACTGCCGGGACAAATGTTTGTGGCCTTGACTCGGTGGGAAACGGACAGTCCATTCTGCTGCAACGTGTTGACATGATGTTCGCGATGTGGCAGTACGCACCATCACTGCCTTGCGCAAAATACGTCTGTCATCCCATACAATGGTTCAATGAGGTGGCTTTATTCGATCCCGTTTGTCCGTCGTTCCCTCCAACGTAACTATTCTTTCTTGTTATTGCTCCGAAACTTATTTGACCGTGTTCTACGAAGTATTTTTATGCGGATGACGCAGAACAACCGCCGAATAAACAATTCCAGTTCATCCATATAGCTGCCTTAACTGGAATTGTTCATTCGTGCCGTTGTTCTGCGATTTGGAGCAATGTCGAGAAATATTAGTTACGTAGTAAGGAACGACGGACCAACGGGATCGAATGAACCCACCTCGTTGAAGCATTGCACGGGATGACAGGCGTATTTTGCGCAAGACAATGATGGTGCGCACAGGCACATCACGAACATCATGTCAACAGCGCTTTATACAGCGCTTACCTGCGCGGGATTGGCCGCGCGATCTGAGGCAGCGTGTCTCCGACTGCGCGGCCACTCTCGTCGGAGTTTCGATTTCAGTGAAAGATAGCATTTGCATCAGTTGTTTCAGTAGAAAAAGTGAGCCGTGAAATAAATAGCAATTTGCTATGTTATGGCTTCACTGCATTATGTTTAGATGAAATACCAAACTGTGACGTATAAATATTTGTGCCCGGCCGGTATTCGAACCCGGGATCTCCTGCTTACTAGGCAGACGCGTTGACCACTCCGCCACCGAGGACACAGTGACCAGCCCGACTGCAGAGGACTCTTCCCTGCACGTCTCCCGCCACACACAAATCTCCATTCGCGACGCTGTCTCTTTCCTATACCACAGTCCTCTTAAGTCGGGTTGAGCACTGTGGCCACGGTGGCGGAGTGGTCAACGCGACTGCCTAGTAAGCGGGAGATCCTGGATTCGAATCCCGGCCGGGCACAAATTTTCATTCGCCACAGTTAGGTATTTCATCTAAACCTAATACAGTGAAGCCATAACATCGCAAATTGCGATTTATTTCGTTCATTTGAACGCTGTAATTCGTCAAAAATATATGTAATTTTTCTTCGTGTTTGTACCCATAGCATTTAATACAGCACTAATTCTTTTGATAATGTCAAAATTTTAATCTGTAACAATATTATCATTTAGATCAATGTTTTTCAACCTGTGGGTCGCGACCCCTAGGGGGGTCGCCATCACAGATGGAAATATTTACAAAACATGTTCAAACGTTTGGAAAGCTTAAGGGACTTGACTGCGGGGTCCCTAGTCCCTAAACTTACAAACTACTTATGAACTATCTTATACTAAAGACGACACAAACATTCATGCCAGAGGAGGGATTCGAACCCCGACGGCGGACGGCCGCGCGCACCGCAACACTACGCTCCGGCACGCGCGTCTAATCCGCCGCGGCGAAATGTTTGCACCATAAAGTAACTGTGGGTTCAGTGATACAAAAGCGTATGCATCAGTGAAGTTATTTTAATGTTAAAATTATGGAGTTCGTCCTGTAACATTAATTATGAATTGAATAATTCATAGATTGTTTTATATTAGTGTATTATGATGAATAAGCGAAAAGTATGAAAGCGGTTTTCAGAAACCAATTGATAGGTAAAAGAACGTGATACATTAAGCAATTCTAAAAAAATTCGAGAGAAGGATCTACTTCTTCTCAAATTGTCTGTACAGTGGGTACTTTCTTAACGAGCATAATGCCCTTCTAGGTTTTGTCTGAATTGCGAAACACTCGATAAGAAAAATATATTTTTTTTGTCAGAAATCGTGTAAGAATGGGATAACGTGTTTCATTCCGTAAAATACACAAAAAAATTTCATCCAACAATTTAAAAGAAAGCTGAACCAAAACAAAGAAAATTAAATTTGTTTCCTTTGAAATAACACAATTTTGTTACGGTTCGTGAGGAGAGGGTTCGCCAGAATATTTTTATTTGGAAGGGGATCACCAAATATTTTTACTTGTAAAGGTTGAAACACACTGATTTAGACGGACTACGTTGTGTCTCAGTACTGTGACGTAAGTAGTACAGAATCCTCATTCCATTTCGTAAATGCTGACGCACAGTAACGATCAGAATAAAGGGAAGCATAACTTTAAACAGTAATTCCTGTAGTCCAAACCAGCTGTACGTATTTTAGTAAATCACTAGGTAACCCGTGCAAATACTTTGCATCGTCAGTGGCCAGGTTAATAGTCAGAAAAATGTACAACAATATCATAGATTTAGAAGTTGTAATTTACAGAAAATAAATAAATAAAGAGAATCGGTTGGGTAGAGCGACGTGGCCGACTGACTTTATAACTCTTCTTTGTTTCTTCACTCATAACTTTTTCCCAAATAAATCAATGAACGTCTTTAAGGGTGCAAATGAAAGGGATTGATCCACAGAATGTTGTTACGCTAATAAGAAGTTAACGCGCTCATTAGAACCGCAGATATACTGGATAGAATTACGGAAAATATGACTTATGTGAATTCTAACATTTGATGACAAATCAGTGGATGAATACATTTCCGAAAAAAGAGAGAGAGAGAGAGAGAGAGGGAGAGAGGGGGGGAGAGAGAGAGGAATTCGGACGGGTAGTTAGGTCTCGCCGAATGACTTTAGTTTTCGTAGATTCTTTTAATATACAAGAAAGATAGAGGCCCCGTGCGAATACTTTGCGCCGTTAGTGGAATGACAAAAAGTTGAATGTTTACGCTTAGCTTTCTTCACAATCAATCAATGCAAGTGTTTAAAAGCGCAAATGACTGATCTCGATCCGCTGAGTTTTGTTAGGTCAAAAACAACTGCATACCTTAATTAGAACCGAAGATATCGTAAAACAAACCGTTTAAAATTCCAATGCAAGGACAGAAAGATACCGCGCCTGAATAAAAATAAAGGATGGAGAGACTTAAGTTAATTGTGATACTTGATGACAAATCTGCTAATGAGTACCTTTCATTTAAAGCAAAAATTAAGGAAACCGGTCGGATTGAACGGCCGGACCGACTGACTTTAGTTTACAGCAAGGACATCCCCATAAGAAATATATAGAAGTAAATCGTATTTGAGTATAGAAAAAGGAAAGCGAGAGTTATGTGAAATCTGATACTTGATGAAACATCTTTGGATGAATACCTTTCGTTTAAAACAAAAATGAAGGAAATCGGCCGGGTAGTTTGGTCTGACCGACTGACTTTAGTGTTCGTAGATTCTTTTAACATATAAGATAATTTAACGGAAATACTGGCAAGAACTGCATTTTTGCTGAACTTCTGTAACGTACCACAAGACAAAGCTTCGAGGAAGATCTGCGATTAGTGCAAATACTGGCACACTCACATGAAATGATTAAATATGATCGCTGCACGAATGTGTATCTATTATTTTCGTATGCTGACAATTATTGTAGCTGGGCATGTTATGAGGTGTATAGCTATCTTGAGGCTAAGACTATATGGACACTGAAGGATACAAATATGTACGTGATGCTTTCAGAATATCGTGCCATTCCAGAGTAAACAAATGCACGCTCTCAGTTTGCAAAAATGCAAAAAAAAAAAAAAAATAGTAATAAGCATTAGTGAAAGATGAGAATAATACAGAAAATAAAATTTTCTGCTTTCATTTAATTCTCCCTCGTATTTTCTGGGGAGCGATTTCGACGCAGAGACGAGAGATCATTTGCAGACGACGTGCGGAAGGATTGCAGTAAATTGGGGGAGCGTTGAGAGCTTCTCCTAATTTTGTGTTGAGTGCTTCTGACAGGCTATGAGTAGTCGTGCAGTTGAGCCTAACTATTACTGGAAGTTCTGTAGTACATGTGCGTTCCTATAGGCAATTCTCAATTAATTAGCGAACTTCAGCTCGCTTGTTATGATCACGCTCTAGAGCTCAGCGTATTCAGAACTGAGATTGCGGCTGCTTTCTGATCTAATGCTATATTTTACTTTAAATATCTGAGATAAATACAGAGAAAGAAATAATTTTGTGTCATTCGGAGAATGTCTATCGACTCGATACAATAACTGAGATACTGACGTCGTACTCGTGGAGGAGAGATATTGAAATCGTTTTTCCCCAATCTGCATTTTCTTTAAATCACCTTAATAAGGTGTTAGTGTAGTTTTTACCATATTTGCCTCATATTAACTAGACTAATAATTTTATATAATTATATTTTTCCCCTTTCTTTTTTTGGGCGTGTTTCCAGTACGCACAATATTCTGACAAATACTGCGATATATATACTGCGATATATATTTAACGTAGACCAGTAATAGATCACCCACATGTAATAGTACCACAATAAGATGAGCAAATGACCTTAACTACACGACAATCTGCAAGTTAGTTATACAAACTTAGAACTTAGAACGGGGAATAATGGGCGGGGAGCACTTCCTTCGTTGAGAATTAGCTTAATTTGTTAAGGAGACCGCTACTGGTAGCGCGAAATCTGGGTTCGAATCCCGAACCAGCACAAATTTTCAACTTTACCAATAAATTTATTTCAGTGCCTTGCGACGTTCGATGTGTGTAAATATTCCGTATTCGTAACACTAAGTTGGATGATGGGTCAGCAAAGTGTACTCATGTTAGCGTTCGAAACAATAAGAGTAAATATTTACTAAAGACTGAATGGACAAATTCCAATCCTTGTAACATTAATTGTCTTTATAAAATCATATTAACCAGAAGCTTTTTTTATTATTAACCCTTAAATGCTTTAAAAACTTGTATCCGTTGATGATGTCCACGACTGAAACCAGTTGATAATGAAGTTTATTAAAAACAGATTATGATTAAAAATGCATATTATAAACCACGTTGAAGCTGTTGGTAGTTGTCTATCTAAAGCCGTATTTGTCTTTAGTTACAATAGCCATTAAATGACATATAATTGTTGACGAAATTCCTACGTACAAAGGAGTTGGTATCAGACCCGGTAGATCCTGTTGAGAGCAAGTCTTAAATCCCTTATATGTTATACAGCATATATGCCTACACCCACGGAAAGTGACTGACGTTGCCATCATAATCTTAGCAATATTTGTGACACCTGCAAGGTTTACATCAAAGAAAATTTTTGGAAACCTACCATAAATTGAAAAATTGGAGAAAAATTAAATGTGCGTTTTTAGTATGTTTTGAATTAACTCAATGCTTTAACTCACGATTCGGACAATGGAGAGGGGTAATTATTTTTTTTATTCGTTATGGTCCTGGAGACGTTTTAAGAAAAAAATTGTAATAGTTTCAAAGGAAAGTCTTACAATTCGAAAAAAAGTGCAAAAATACATGGAGTGTCTGGAAAAGTTCGATGAATGGTCTTAGGAAATATAGGGAACAGCAGGTACAAGCAAAATAACGTTACTGACGTTCAAAGTAATCGCCATTGACTACAATACAATTCTGACATCGGTTGTACAGCTGTCGGAAACTGTCAACAAACGCTCCTTGTGGAATCGCTCGAAGCACGGAGGTCACGCGTTGTTGGATCTCCGCAAACGTTTCGAAGCGTAAATTTCTCGGGGTTTATTTAAAGCGGGGAAACATAAATAAGTCTGCCGGCTCCAAATCTGGGGAATAAGAAGGGCGTGGAAGAACAGTAACATTGCGTCTAGCCAGAAAGTTGAGCACACGGATTGCAGTGTGCAGATTTGCATTTTCGTGTAGGAAATTCTACCGTCCACTCCGATTCAGTTCTGACCGAACCCGCCGAATGCGTTTGCAGCAGCCGTTTCAAAACTCCCTCGTAAACTTCCGCCTTGAAAGTATTACTGTCGGGTACAAATTAATGATGGATGAAGCCCTTGCTATCGAAAAAGGATCAACACCATCTTTATCTTGGAGTTTATCAGCCGACTTTTATTGGCAAGCAGGGCAGACGATGAATACCACGCCCTTTACTGTCGCTTGGACTCCGAATCATATTGGTAGCACCAACTCTCATCTCCTCTAATGATGGTTTCCAAAAATGGCGGATTCCGGTTAGACATGTCGATGAAATCTCCAGATGCTTCTATCCGAGATTACTTCAGCTCGTCTGTCAACATCTGCGATACAAACTGGCTACAAATCTTCCGCTTTCCCAAATGTTCGTGAAGTATAGTACTTAAACTGTCTGTGCTGATACACAACTCGTCTGCTATCATTCTCATCCGCAAGCATCCATCGCACTCGTTCGATATTGCCTGTGACCGTGATTCGTCGTCCCGGACGTGACATACTCGACACCTTCCTTTTCGTCTGTAAAGCGTTTAAGCCACTCATATACAACGATTTTCCTTACTGGTTCAACACCATACATTTTCACTAACATCCCGTGTGTCTTCGTCACCGTTTCGCTTTATTAAGGAAAGGAAAAAAACCAACAACAATCCTTGATGTTAACGCGTTGTTCCAGTTCTCGCTCCATGCTGCAACGACACGAGTTCTCACAGTGGGTCGCATTGTGTACCAGCGCTTCACTGCAGTGCTTTAAGGCTAGTCTACACGACGACACTAGGTTGCGACACCCGTTGCATGAAATGAATTGCGCGCAACTGGTTTCGTGTATGTCTGTAGACACGGCGCCAATACTAAACACTTCAGTTTCGTCGTTTTGTGAGTGCCGTTGTGGAGGAGCTATTGCTTCTCTGTGTGAAGTCACCGCATAAAAAGAATAAGAAACGTGTTTGGGTTTGTGAGTGGATTAAAAAAAGACGTCAGCTCGGTTGCTTAGCGACCTTGCTGAAAGAAATTGTAATTGAAGAACCTAGAAACTATTTTAATCAACTTAGAATGTCACCGGAGCAGTTCACGTTCCTTTTAAACAGAGTTAGTGATGCAATAAAGAAACAAGATACTGTTATGCGTGATGCATTTTACCAGAACTGAAATTACAAATTGCATTACGTTTCTTGTCAAGTAGATATTCGTCTCTACAATACCTGTATCGTGTTCCCAAATCCACAATCGCCATAGTTCTTTTGTATAGGTATTTAGAATTGAGTATATTTTAGTCTGCAATTCACTAATCGTCAACCCAGCAATATTTAATTCGCGAATAATTGCTTCAAGAGCACTAACACGCCGCTGCTTATTCTTGAAATTTTCATAGTTAAAATCGCACAACGCATATGCATCGCATATATGTTCAAACACCGAATTATTTCTTCCGTTCCCCCCACCCCACCCTTTTGTTGTATTTTGTTCGGTATTGGTTACAACCTAACCCAAAAACACCCGCAATCAGTTTCGCCAAAGTTGGAAGGTGCCGAAACTGTTTAGTTTTGCCAACGAGTTGCGCAAACGCCTGCCGCGCATGCGCACTGGCCAGTAGCGGAGTTTCATGATACGTAGTGTCGTCGTGTAAACTAGCCTTTAGTGCTTTGCACCATAGGGGACGCTTGTTGACATGTCCCTTAATGAGTATGCGCGGACATCTCGATCTTGCCAGCGCGGTTTGTAACATGTGGGACCATTCACTGAATTTTTCAGACGCACCTTGTAATAATATTTGTATTCACACGCCACGTTTCCTGAAGATACGAGCGACATATTAGATTTAACCGATCACCATCGAATTTTACACATTCCTGAATTTTTTCATCGACGTTTTTACATTTCGCAACGCACCGTATGTTGCATGGTGGAGGGTGCGTTGTAATAGACTTCTACACCATTTGACGGATCAATAGATCACCGTTTCACCGATCACAGTGAAATTTATTGACATGTATGTTTGTTTTCATGAGATGGAGAAGTCTTTACCCATTGCAAGCCGCGATGTGATGCAAGGCAGAGGGTAGCTTGCAATAGCCTTCGACACCGTTTGATCACTCACTATGGAGATTGACACGTATATGTAATTTTTCATAGGTAGCGGGAAGGAGGAGACGGACAGAAGAGGAGGAAATGTACCAACACCGGGGCAGGATGGGATGCGCAGGGAAAGGGGGAGGAGTAGGTGAACATAGAGCAGGATGGGAGATGGACTAATGTAAGATTGTAATAAATACACGATTTAAGAAACGTTACTGTGAGTTACACGTACCATTGTTTGCATCAGAAGAAAGGGAGAAGAATGTGAACAGAAACCTGGCGAATGGAGGAGGACGTGTAGGAAGAGGAGGAGGAGGAGGAGGAGGAGACGAAGGCAGAAGTAGATGGAGCGGAGGAGGAGGCGGATAGAGAGAGGAGATGGGCTAACAGAAGTTTGTAACACACAACTGCTGCATGTATGAATCACTTCAGAACGATTGGAGCGATTGGCTGATTGTTGTTGTTTTAGTGGTTACCAGGACAAAGATGGTATGAAATAACTTTTTTTACATCCACCTGGTATGTAGGAAATTTGGATGATATTTATGTTTGAAAATGTCATTGAAAGAAATCTGACGATCGTTTTGACAGTTCTGCGGTCACATATTTTCATAAAAAATTTGCGAAAGTGAGTTCGCCATTTCTTCTGTCGCATGATTTCATAACAGAAACCAAACCAGCGTTAAACATTGATATTTTTAGAAGAAAAGAATACAACGAACAGGGGTATTTCGGTGTGTTATCAGTGGAGTCATATCTTTGGTGGGTTTCAAGATAAGGCGTGTACAGGGAGTGAGTTGAAAGTGATGGCCAGTGGTAGGGGGAGGAGGAGATGGACGCAGGGAGGGGTGAGGAGGAGATGGAGAAAGAGAGGGGGTGATAAAAAGAGGAGATTATGGTGTTTAACAGATACCCAACTGTGAAGCATTGCCGGATTCGTTAGTCTTTTATACAATTAATTGCCTTACGTATGTTTATTTCACAAAATTCGACAAGTTGTCTGTCACTTTTTCATACAGAAGGTATTATGCTATTCACTTCAAAAAAAATTTCAAATTCAAATGTTTGTTAAGCTTATGGGACTTAACTACGGGGTCATCAGTCCCTAAACTTACAAACTACTTACGAACTACTTACGAACTAGGACGGCACAAATATCCATGCCCGAGGGGGGATTCGAACCCCCGACCGTAGTGGCCCTATTCACTTCACTGTAATGTTCAAAGGGGTAGAGCTGGGGGTGAAAAATACGTCTTAGCTTACGATCCAACATTTGTGATGTAAGCGCTTAGTGACTTGTAGAAAAACATTGCCGCACTAAACACCTAGGAGTAACAGTCAGCCGGCCGCAGTGGCCGAGCGGTCTGTGGCGCGCCAGTCACAGTCTGCACGGGCGCTACGGCCGGAAGTTCGAATCCCCCCCTCGGGCATGGATGCTTGTGTGTCGTCTTTAGTATAAGTTCCATGCCCGAGGGGGGATTTGAACCCCCGACCGTAGTGGCCGTGCAGACCGTGACTGGAGCGCCTCAATCCCCTCGCCCACCGCGGCCGGCTAGTTGAAATTGTTGGTAATTTTGGGGACCGATGACCACTGCAGCTAAGTACCATAATTTTACAAATATTTTGAAGTTTTCTTTAGAAACGTTTTACGCATCATTTCAAACGTTTACGAAACTACTTCTCCCTGATACCCCTCGAAAAGATGAAAGGAATAAAGTTTATGACGAGCCGAAGGAGGAGGAAGGAAGCTTAGGGTTTAACGTCCCATCGACTGCTTGGTCATTAAAGACGGAGCTAACGCTCGGAGTTGTGGGTAAGGACGGGGAAGGAAATCGACCGTGCCCTTTGAAAGGAACCATCCCGGCATTTGCCTGGAGTGATTTAGGGAAATCACGGAAAACCTAAATCTGGATGGCCGGGGATGGATTTGAACCACCACCCTCCCGAATACGAGTCCAGTGCGTTACCACTGCGTGACGAGCAGAGTGGGAATGGCAACGTAGAAGAAAGCGGTACGTCTCGGATGCGCGGCCGCTCCTGTCGCAGGCAGCAATCGTCTTTCGGGCATGGCTCTATGTTGCCCTTAGTAGTTAGTAAGTCTAGGGATTGATGACCAAAGCAGTTTGGTTCTTTGGTTTACACACATTTGAACATTTATTTATTTTTATTACTTTTTATAAGTTTATCGCCATCAAAATTGTCACTGTCCATTCGATATGAATGCCGCATAAAGCATAACGTTTTATTTTGTTGCTTCATAACTACCGACTGTATATGCGACAAATTTTTCTTACGGTATTCATACGCACAATTGAATATAATTACAAAATTTTATCTTTGTTCGAGATACAGTTGAGGTGAAAAAATGCCATAAACAATGTGATGTGTGAAAAACGTCGTCACAATTGTGTGGAGTTTTAATGAATACCTTCTTTACTATTAATTTTAATGGCAACCTCTTTCGCAGAGAGTTTCAATATATGCCAAACAATGAACCAGCAAAATAATGTCACACATCGTTCTGGAAATATGACATCATAAACAATGAGATACGCGAAAAACTACCGTATCATGCATGAGCGTGTTATTTAGTACTTCTTTACTACGCAGTGCACCGTATGCCTTATTGTTGGTTGGGATTTAATGTGGTTCGTTTCGGACATCTTTCGGCGCCTGTAAAATTGCCCCGTAAAACTGCCTAACTATGGCCGGTGTGCTACAACTTATACCCTGCAGGTACCTGCAGTATCAGTCTACGATACGTAGTTCAGGAAATATGACGTCATAAACAATCGGCTGCGTGAAAACGAAACTACAGTGAAATATTTGCTATCAATCCCCGCGCATGAATTCCACACATACGATTTACGTCCTCTCTGGAGACGTCCAGCTTAAAACATTAGACAATGAAATACGTCGACACTATATTGATATACATGTAGGTCATATACGTCCAACATCTCATTATAACTGCGTAGATAGATTTCCATTGAAATCACACAAAGTTATGGACGAGAGCAGTGCTGGTAGGAGACGGACAAAGAGAGGAAAATATTCAAATGTTTGTAATTCTAAGGCACCAAACTGCTGGTCAGCGGTCCCTAGACTTGCAAACTACTTAAACTAACAATCAAAATATCCACGGGTGTACTGCCGGTTTATAGTGTCCAACGGGCACATTATTTCGGCGATCATACATGTCGCCATCATCAGTAAACTGACGGACTGAGCTCCTGGAAACGCGCCGGCACGGAGATCCGCACGCTACGGCGGCTCGAAGGGAACTGAGTTCTAGCCCGGTAGCGGGCGATTTAAATACCCTCGGCCCGCGGAGCGACCCCTCCGTGGTCCGCGCCCCGCGCCGCGGTCGCGCAGTGGAACCGATTGTGACGGCGTCTGAGATGAAGTCGATGTGAAGGCTCTGTCCACCATGGTCGTCACTTCGTTACGTTTGATAGATTTACTCTTAATTAACTCAATCGCTGGTTCCAAACCTTTGCTAAGATTATAGCCACAGTCACGGTTTATGAGGTCGTCACTTTTGCGAATTTCAATGGCCTCTCTAACAACGCAGTCCCAGTATCTCGACGACTGTACCAGTATCCTAGTGCGTTCATACTCCATTGCGTGATTCTCCGACAAACAATGTTCAGCGACCGCCGACTTGCTCGGATACATCAATCGTGTGTGCCTCTGGTGTTCAACGCATCGATCCTCGACGGTACGCATCGTCTGGCCAATATATGACTTGCCTCACTGACACGGAATCTGATACACGCCGGTCTTCCTCAAACCGAGATCATCTTTGGCGCTTCCCACCTGTGCACGAATTTTATTCGGCGGACAAAAGACAGTTCCAACCTGGTGTTTCTTCAAAATGCGGGCGACCTTCCCCGAGAGTGCACCTGTATATGTAATGAACGCATAGCCTACCTCCTCCCTCGTGTTTTCATCTGTTTCCACAGGTTGTGCTGTAATGGTTGGGTGGAGAGCCCGCTGAATCTGCCACTCTGAGTACCCATTTTTTAAACTAACTTTTACTGAGGACAACACACACACACCCTTGACCGAGCGAGTACTCGAACCTCTGATGCGAGTGGCTGACGATCCCCAACGTTACTCTCCAGAACCCACTGCCATTCCTGCACGGCATGAGAGAGGTAGGTGGAGAGAGAGAAGGGGGTAAAGAGATGGAGAGAAGGGGAAGGACAAAGGGGAGGAGGAAATGGATAAAGAGAGGAAAAATAGGAAGTCGGCAAAGATAAAAAGAAGGAGAGGAAGAGAAAGATACATTGACATGATCTGGGAGGCCGGCCGCGGTGGCCGAGGTGGCCGAGGTGACTGAGGCGCTCCAGTCACGGTCAGCACGGCCACTACGGTCGGGGGTTCGAATCCCCCCTCGGGCATGGATATTTGTGCCGTCCTAGTTTATAAGTAGTTTGTAAGTTTAGGGACTAATGACCCCGTAGTTAAGTCCCATAAGCCTTACAAACATTTGAACATTTTTTGTTCTGGGAGTTTCGAATTATGGAAGTTGGGAACGAAGGATTTTAGCAAGTCTCAGTGAAACCCATTTATGTTACTAAATTTTAAACACATTCAGGTTTGTTGTTATTTATTAATTTACAAACTGTTAATTTACATTCTAGGCTCAATTTTGTCCTATTGGCAGTTGCATACTCTGTAATTAATGTGAAAACACAATCAGAATATACAGAACAGGTACTAACTGCACGAAAAATAATTTTGGCCTATTCCAACACTTCATTTTATTCATCATCATAACTTTCATTCACCACATTCAGCTCCTTTGGTTCAGTTAAAAGTGTTTGTCCATTTCGAACTCTCAGTTTTTTTTTAATGTTTCTGTTTCATGGTTAATATTTTCTTTCCGCCTTCACATTTGGTACTAAATTTTGCAAGTTATTCATAACCTGTGAGTGAATGACAGCCGCGGTGGAGTGACCGAGTGCTCTTGCTGATGAGTGCTCTGTAACTCGCCGTCCGAGGTTCGAGTCCTCCCTCCCGCATGTGTGTGTGTGTGTGTGTGTGTGTGTGTTGTCCTTAGCATAAGTTTCTTTAAGTTAGTGTAAGTAGTTTGTAAGCCTAGGGACTGATGACCAACGTAGTTAAGTTCCTTAGATTTACAAACATTTGAACATTTGAGGGAATGACAAATAACGAAAAATGTTAAAATGTTTGTATAGTCTATGGGACTTAACTACGGGGTCATCAGTCCCTAAACTTACAAACTACTTATGAACTACTTACGAACTAGGACGGCACAAATATCCATGCCCGAGGGGGGATTCGAACCCCCGACCGTAGTGGCCGTGCAGACTGTGACTGGAGCGCCTCAGTCCCCTCGGCCACCGCAGCCGGCGACAAATAACGTCTTTGCAAATTTTCTGAAATGTATGTTCTTCACATTCACATAAACTTTTGGTTTGGTAATGAGTTCGTAAATACAATATAGTATTTTGAAATCTTCTGTGTTCATTTACTAACCAGAGAAAGTTCAGTTATGGATGGTATTTGTATAACTTGACACGAACAATCACTACATTATATTAGCAGACATAGATAAGAACTGAGTGGTGCAGAACACGGCTCATATGGAAATGAATATCAGATAACTCAATCATATAATTTTTTGTGAGGTGTTGATACATACAGTGTCAGAGCCAGCCTTAGGGATGTGCAAATGGTACAATCGCATAGGTAGCCGCGCTTCTAGAAGCCCCACGTAAAACATTTATAAACTGTCATCCGTAATGTTGTTTCTGAAACTACTTTTTAACAGTCTTTTGATATATTGGTAGTATGTCAATCACGGAATTTATAATTCTTTTGAACGCGGTGAAGGTCTATAACTTTTACTGGAGAGGACAGGGAAGTTTTGCACAGGGTACCACGCCAGCTATACCGGTTCAGTACTGTGTCGACTTATAGCACAGATACAGCGGGTTCAAAGTAAGGTAAACGATGTCAGGAGCATGCATACATGCTATATCTGAAATTTGTGGAATTGTGCTTCGGCTCCGTGTATTTCTGAACTGCGAGCTTACACACGGAATTTCCTAATACAAACTAGGCAAAAATACACTATTCTGCGCAGGGTGAAACAATTTTTTCAGTTATTTCCTGCACTTGGTTCGAGCAACCAGAGCTACAGCACGAAAAAAACACACACACACACATTCACAGCCTGTGTTTGCTTGGGGCTCCGTGAAGTGCGGCTGTAGACCCTAATTTTTTTATACAAATTGGCTGCGTCGTGTCTAGGGCCAGCCACACCTGCTGCAATGTCCCCAAAATGTTTAGCTTTCAATAAATGCAGGCAGGAACAAAAAATGCACAAACGACACGTTCACTTTTAAATAAATTGATGTTTATTCCATCTAATATCCTCAGTGAGTGTTTGTTACACCTGACTTCAGAGCAATGCTGAGTTCCTTAAGGCTGTCACACCGAAAAATGGAAACTTGACTGAATAGTTTCTAAGTCGCACAGGCCCTAAATAAAAATTAAAGTCTAGCAACAATCCTGAGACACTCTAAGTTACACTTTCACAGAATATAGTTAGAGTCCACGAAGCACCCCTGGTGCCTTTCCCACAGACGCAGAATAAAGTCAAAATTATCGAAGCACCACAAAACGAATATTTCTAAGTTCCACACTAAAACACTTCGCTGAAATTTTACAAGTCCTACACAACTATCCAGCGTAACGACATGTCTTGTCTGTCAAACCGACACCAACATACCGCCCCCTAACAAGCCAAAATGACCGCCTTAAGTACCCTCACTGGCTTACTCTGAAGTTATATCAGTATTTTATTTTCACAAAATTACCTCTTTTACATAAAATACGAATGAAATAAATACATGTGATGATAGTATTTAACGGAAATTTTCCGCTGAAACAGAAATGGCATCAAAAACATTGTACACATCGTACTTTTTGCATTATCAAAAAAATTAAACTTTTCTATGTTTGCTTTTTCAGTATTTAAACATAAATTATTCACTGTACTATTGATCCTTTGGTCTCATTAACTATTTACCTAAGTCTAGTTTACCGTACTGCCGCTAATTCTCGAGTTATTATTGTTTATTTATTAAAAATCCAGCCTTTATACTTGGAAAGAATATTACTACCCTCTAATTCAAATTTACTGAATTTGTGCAAAAAATAAAAATACATCTTAATAGTACTCACTTAGATTTATCACCTTCTCCGTAATATTTGGTTAAACCGTTTTCAAGGAATATCGTTCACAAAATTGTTATTTAATAATTATTTTTGATTTACTATAACCCAAAAACTATTAAAGTGGCAGGAGGCGCATTTATATCAGCGCATCTGTTTAGTCTTCATCTTTAAAATGAGCCTTCGCGTTGCTTTGTGTCATGTATAGATCAATAGTTATTAATTTTTAAGTGGTTTATTGCATATTTCTTCAAGGCCAAACAGGGCTTCTACCGCCGATCGCCATTGAGTGTCATAACCAAGGAGGTTAAAATAAAGGGAGATGGCGTTATCAATGCCGAGCACATACGCCAGTTAAAGCCTGTCCGCCATGTTGGTGAATCATGGAATGCTATTTCTCTGTTAAAATTATGCGTTAAATCGACCCTCTTTCCAGGCCCGTGCTAAACGTGCGGCTGCACAGGGCGGCACTTTCCGAGGGGCGAGACGCTTTAGACTCCCCCCCCTCTTTTTTTTTTTTTTTTTTTTTTTTTTTTTTTTTTTTTTGCCTCTATGGATTGTTCTCTTCGTTGCGGACGCTGATCGTGTTTGTTCGTTCTTGTTCGATGAGTTCTTGTCTCAGCTTTTTTATTACAGAGGACGTAGAGCTCTCTGACGGGGCGCGCTGAGCCACGGCGCCCGGTATCGCTCGGCTACTCCACCGCGGCTTTGTTTCTTTACTAGTTACACTGTGCAGCCACAGTTTATTCACATCGAGGAACAATTACTTGAGAGAAAGTGAGAGGGATTAAATGAGGCGTTGTAAGGGAATAGTTTCGTGGGGACACTTGGAATCTGCAATTTTGTGGTAAATCGCGGACATGCTCGGGAACCGTGATGTCTTTTAATAGCTGCAGAGTAGCCGTAGTTCAGGGTTTAATCAATAGATAGCGACACCTCTCATCTGTCAAACGAGCGTCTGGTCACTCGCTTTGCGTATAGACACGTGACTGGAAAATCCAGGCCGTTATGACCAAGGAGGTTAGAATATAGGGAGACGCTTTTACGCTGAAAAAGTGAAGCCAGCCTCCGCCATATTGCTGTGTCTTGGAGAAGTGTTCGTACTGTAGAGCTGATGCTTGATGTCACTTAAAACAGGAATAATACGTCTGGCAGTTTTGCCATGATGTACAACATGTTAAAAGCTTGAAAATTGCCGTTAAATTAATTTTTCAAATATATTGAGATGAGTATTTATTCAAGAAAATATATTGTTAGAAAGTACATAAATTGCACTGACTATCAATTCAATGCATTGATAGCAAGAGGCAGGGCCGGCGCAAGCCCAAGTGCCGCCCCGTGCGAGCTGCTAACTGCCGCCCCCCCCCACCCCCGATTTTTCTTTTTTTGTTACAAAACGTTTATGGAATTTTATTTAAACAAATCTGTAGGAAATGTCAGCAATCAATCGCAATTTTTGTTTTTACTTGTCGGATCTACCTAGGTTTCGGCCACTGTGTGGCCAGTCTCAAAGCTTTTAATATATGCTTACAGCTAAACCGCCATGTTGGCAGTTACGCTCAGCATCACGGTATAGATGTAAACATAACTTAAAGCATTGAGAATAGCCACACTGTGCCTAAAATCTATGTAGATCTGGAAAATAAAAACAAAAATTGCGACTGATTGGTGACATTCTCTACAGATTTGTACAAACAGACGCTGGGTACCAGCTCATAAATGGAGTCTAACCTAATTGAAGAAATCTACCTACTTTTAATAAGCCTTGTGAATTTACAAAAAATATTCAAGTGTGTATGAAATCTTATGGGACCTTAACTGCTTACACACTACTCAACCTAAGTTATCCTAAGGACAAACACACACACACACACACACACACACATCCATGCCCGAGGGAGGACTCGAACCTCCGCCGGGACCAGCCGTATAGTCCATGACTGTAGCGCCTTAGACTGCTCGGCCAATCCCGCCCGGCATGAACTTACAGTTAACGTAAGTAAACATCTTTCAATGGTTGTGAACGGATAATACATTTAACAGAAAACAGTATACACGTAAATAAATGTTGGCAAAGTGATAGCGTACGAGTAGTATTATCAAACAAGAGTGCTGGTCTGAGTTTAATTGTTGTGTTTCATGGGTCAAAATCAAAACGTCCGACTATCACTCAGAAACGTAGAGCAAAAATTTTGAAAAATACGTCGAAATCCAACTAATGTCAGACTTACTACCAATGTCTTCATCCCTTGGAATCACTCGCAGCGTGTTTACCCATTCAGAACGCAGCGTGTTTACCCATTCAGAATACTTCTAGCCATTGTAGGTGTTGGATATGTTTGACTGAAGTAATGTTCAACGATTTTTTTCCATAATGCGGGAAGAAATAAACACTTGGAAACGGCCATCGAAGGGCTTAGCAAAATTGCTTCAGGCTTAAGATGTAACCGCAGTATCGAACATTGCATTCGACTTTCCAAATCAGATTCCGTCTTCTGCAAAATTAGTTGAGAGTAAACACACGGCGCTTAACAGGCTGGCAGCGCCCCACTCATAAGAGTACTGGCATGTACGGCAGTCTGCTTCCTCCAGCGTAAACACGACGCTGCTGCCACAGTGGCGAGGAAGGAATTATTCCTCTTCCCTCCCCTTGTTCAACAGGGGCGGCCGGCAGGTAGTCGAGGCGCCATGCCACAGCTGCCTCCGAGGTTTGGTTTCGAATCACCTTGGGCATAAATGTTAAGTTTGTACTAAAAAATATTTTTTTAAAGGCGGTTGGTCGCCGTGGAGGTTCGAGTCCTCCCTGGGGCATGGGTGTGTATGTTTGTCCTTAGGTTAGTTTACCTAGGTTTAATTAGTTTGTAAGCTACGGACTGATGACCACGCAGTTTGGTCCGATAGATTTACAAACATTTAATTTAATTCAAAAGTATGAAAACAGCGACGAGCGACGACAGCAGAAGCACCACACTTGAGCTGACGCTGGCTGAGCAACTAATAAAGTAATAATGGAGTTGCCAATCAATTGTTGAACGATTTCGATAGTTTTGGACTTCTGTCCTCGATGCATCGGCGATACATCGCTGTTCAAAACATCGATTTTTATGGACGAAACATCGATGTTTTAAAAACATCGATGTATCATTTGCATCCCTACCGAACGACCTCGACAATTTAGTCCGGACGTCACTGGGGCATGGGTGTGTGTGTTGTCCTTAGGTTAGTTTACCTAGATTTAAGTAGTTTGTAAGCTACGGACTGATGACCACGCAGTTTGGTCCGATAGATTTACAAACATTTGAACATTTGAATCAGAGCAATCCCTAGAGATCAACAATACAATTTACTTACTGAAGGCTGGCCGCGGTGGCCGAGGGGACTGAGGCGCTTCAGTTACGGTCTGCACGGCCACTACGGTCGGGGGTTCGAATCCCCCCTCGGGCATGGATATTTGTGCCGTCCTAGTTCGTAAGTAGTTCATAAGTAGTTTGTAAGTTTAGGGACTGATGACCCCGTAGTTAAGTCCCATAAGCTGTACAAACATTTGATTTGAACTTACTGAAGACACCAAAATGTTGACAATTTTTTTAAAGAAACAACTGGTGTCCTATCATTGAAAAAGAGCGCACTGGTCATCATTCCCTTTCTCTTTTTGCCTGTTGGAGCAAATCCCTTTGCATGAAATGTGCAGGCGGACATTCCCTGTACCCAAAAATGATGAAGATGGCTGTGTACAGCGGCGGGCCCGGCTGTGCAGTTGCACGTGTTACAGAGTTAGTTGCGCTGTCATGGCAGGTCGCGTGAATTATTTGCCGAATAGCGGGAATGCATAAACAATGCGCGGGCGAGCTGTGGCGCTGGCGGCGGGCGCGCCTCGTGATGGATTGCCGCCAGGCCCAGCTGCCGCTATTTTATCTCGCTGCGCGGCCCACTCGAAACCCTGCACTCTCACTGCCCAGTGCTGAGCCAATACAGCGCCAAGAAGCTCACAGGCCAACGTATTTGGGAGACAACACGTTGCACGAAGATGACGAGACCGAATATCGAGACCTATGTCAAGTGAGGTTAGTTAGTTATAGTCTTCAGTCCGGAGACTGGTTTGATGCAGCTCTCCAACCTACTCTATCCTGAGCAAGCCTTTTCATCTCCTCATAAGAATGGCAACCCACATCCATTTGAATCTGCTTACTATATGCGTCCCTTGGTCTCCCTCTGCGATTTTTACCCCACACACTTCCCTCCAATGCTAAATTTCCGATTCCTCGATGTCTAAGAATGAGTCCTACCAAGCGATCCCTTCTTTTAGTCAAGGTATGCCAGAAATTTCTTTTCTCTCCAATTCTGTTTAGTACCTCTTCATTAGTTATGCGATATACCCACCTAATCTTTAGCATTCTTCTGTAGCACCACATTTCAAAAGCCTCTATTCTCTTCCTGTCCGCATTGTTTATCGTCCATGTTTCACTCCCGTACAAGGCAACATTCCACACAAATGCCTTCAGAACATACTTCATTACACTTAAATTAACCCATTTCTTCCCAAAAATAGAAATTGTGAAAAAGTGTTATATTTAGTCATCAGGTTCTCTTTAAAATAATTTAAATAACATTACAAATATAAGAAACTAGCAGTATGTGTTGTAATTTGCACCACCCATAATGTAGCGCTGTTTCCTAGTAAAAAAATAAAAAAATTAGTTTTTGTGATCACCTTCTTCTATTTCTTCAAACTGTGCAATATTGTCTATTGTATCATAACTCGGACTTACATTGATGGTATCACTCATGAAATATTGAGAAACACTCTGTGTGAAGCTGAACTTGCCACTTCTTATGAATGTAGATCGTCTGACGTTTGTAAATCTTGCATCTTTTTACGAAGTGTTAAGGTAATTGTGAAACTTGAACACATATACAGAGAGGTCGTGTATGCCTTTTAACGCATGTGTGGTGAGTTTTGTATAATAAGTCCATTTCGACTGCATTTTATAAGGCTAAATTTTGTGTTGCGTGTACCCAACACTGGGAAGAAATGGGTTAATATTCGATGTTAGCAAATTTCTCTTTTTCAAAAATGCTTTTCTTCCCATTGAAATTCTGAATTTTATATCCTCTGCACTGCGACCGTCATTTGTTATTTTACTACCCAAGTAACAAAACTCACCACCACCTTCAGTGTTTCGTTATCTCATCTAATTCCTTCTGCATCGTCCGATTTTCTAAGACTGCATTCCATTATCTTTGTTTTGCTCTTTTTAATGTTCATTTTATACACCCTCTTCAACACACTGTCCATTCCATTCAACTGCTCTTCCAGGTCCCCTGCTGTCTCTCACAGAATTACAATGTCATCAGCAACACGCAATGTTTTTATTTCTTCACCCTGAACTTTGATTCCTATTCCAAATTTTTCCTTGCTTTCCTTCACCGCCTGCTCGATGTACAAATTGAATAACATCGGAGAAAGGCTACAACCCTGTCTTACTCCATTCCCAACTAATGCTTCCCTTTCATGCCCTTCGAGTCTAATAACTGCGGTCTGGCTTTTGTACAAGTTGTAAATAACTCTCCTTTCCCTATATTTTACCCCTGATGACTTCAGAATTTGAAACAGTGTATTCCAGTCATCATTGTCAAAAGCTTTCTCCAAATCTACAAAAGCTAAAAATGTAGGTTTGCTTTTCCTTAATCTTTCTTCTAAGATAAGTCGTAAAGTGAGTATTGCCTCCCGGGTTCCTACGTTCCTCCTGAATCCAAACTGATCTTCCCCAAGGTCAGCTTCTACTAGCTTTTTCCATTCTCCTGTAGATAATTCGTGTTAAAATTTTGCAACCATGACTTATCAAACTGATGGTTCTGTAATTTTCACACCTGTCTGCGCCTGATTTCTTTGGAATAGGGATTATTACATTTTTCTTAAAGTCTGAGGGTATTTCACCTGTATTATACATCTTACACAACAGGTGAAATAGTTTTGTCATGGCTGGCTCACCCAGAGACTTTAGTAGCTCTGAGGGAATATCATCTACTTTCGGTGTCAAGGTGATGAAATAAGCAATGATGAGAGTATTTCCGCCATTGCTGGCAAAACCGCCGCTTCATGCCCGGTGTTGAATCAATGAGACTCTGAATGTGTTGTTGGTGTGTAACAGTCCACGCTACTTCTACATATTGCCAAAGTTCATCTGGTGTAGTACTGGATGTTGAATCGCTGTCCAGTCGTTTCGCAGTCGTCAACCAAACGTGAGAGATCTGCATCTACATACATACTCCGCAATCCACCGTAAGGTGCGTGGCGGAGGGTACACCGTACCACTACTAGGCATTTGCTTTTCTATACCATTTCCAAATAGATCGAGGAAAAAAGAATGCCTATAGGCCTCCGTATGAGCCCTAATTTCTCTTATCTTGTCATTGTGATCACTACGCGAAATGTAAGTAGGTGGCAGCAAGATCGTACTACACTCAGCTTCAAATTCTGGCCCTCTAAATTTCCTCAACAGAAATTCACGAAAATAACGTCGTCTTTCCTCCAGCGATCCCTAATTGAGTTCCCGGAGCATTTCCGTGACACTCGCGCATTGGTCGAACCTACCAGTAACAAACGTAGCTGCTCGCCTCTGAACTGCTTCCATGTCTTCCTTTAAACTGATCTGCTGCGGGTCCCAAACACTTGAGCAATACTCAAGACGTGGTCGTACAAGCGTTTTATACGCCGTCTCCTTTACAGATCAAATACATCTTCCCAGAATTCTCCCAATAAACCGAAGTCGGTTGTCCGCCTTACTCACAACTGTCCTTTCATGTTCGTTCCATTTCATATCGCTCTGCAATGTTACGCCTAGATATTTGAACGACGCGACTGCATCAAGAAGCTCACTACTAATGCTGTATTCGAATATTGTGGGATTGTTTTTCCTACTCATGCGCATCATCATACATTTTTCTACATTGAGGGCTAGCTGCCATTCTTCGCACCAATTAGAAGTTTTGTCTAAGTCATCCTGTATGCTACTACAGTAAGTTAAAGACGACACCCTCCCATACACCACAGCATCATCAGCAAACAGCCGCAAATTACAAATTAATCTGTCCATCAGATCATTTATATAGATAGAAAATAATGGCGGTCCTGTCACACTACCCTGGGGCAAGCCTGACGATACACTCGTCTCTGATGAACCCTCGCTGTCGAGAACAACGTACTGCGTTCTATTACTTGGGAAGTCTTCCAGTCAGTCGCAAATCTGTGAACATATTCTATAAGCTCGCGTCTTCGTTAGCAGTCTGCAGTGTGGCACCGATCGAAACGCCTTTTTGAAGTCGAGAGAATCACAATCCGCCTGTTGCCCTTCATCCATGGCTCGCAAGATGTCATGTGAGAAAAGGGCAAGTTGATTTTCACATGAACGATGTTTCCTGAACCCGTACTGGTTCATAGAAAGAAGCTTTTCCATCTCAAGGAAATTTCTGGGGAAGAGGGAGGCCAAGGCAGCAAAGCCATCCGATGGGCGACGAAGACGGCATGATCGTTGTATATCACGCGTGGTCGCGCTTTATCCCGTTCCAAAATGGCCTTCGTCTGAATTTTTTATTGAGACGACATCGTTCATAACGACGAACCCCTATTCCGCCAGCACCACATCGATGGTCGGGCTAGAGTCTGGGGATACCATGATGAGAGACTGTGCAACAGTTACCTTAAGCACGTAGTGTTCGAAACTTCTTCGTCGTCTGTTGGTTGGTATTGCTGCCTTAGGCTCCCTGATCTCCATTATGTGGCATATCGAAAATGCCTAATGGATAATAACGAATGGACTGTCCTGGTATCCTTGGATAACCTAACAGTCACTAAACCAGATTAATAGGTATGTGTTAGCAGCATGAACTGTTATACCACAAAACCACAATCGTAGTTTCTTTAATTCAATACCGAGGCATGTGTCAGCGCTTATAGCCTGAAATGGCAGCAACTCACGATACTATTCTTGTGATTTTCCTCACTTCACGTGGGCTGTAGTATGAACCATGTGATCTCACAAAATATCTGCTGTCCTACATTTTGGACTGACAGAAGTGTGCTTTACGGTGCTTTTGCTTACAGCAAGTAACAAATCTTGAAGTTCAAAGTTATTCAGATGTCAACGATTGTAAAAGGGAAACTCCTCACTGAGTACCTCTCAGATGTAGTAGCAAGATGACACAGTAGATAGCCCTCCAATGTCTCATCACAGATCGTACAGGAAAACAGAAAAGAGATTTACAGAACTATGAACAAAATAAAACATAGAAACAGTCTGCCACGTGGGAATGACTGCGCGGTCTATGGCGTCACGTCAGGGATTGAACGGCTCCTCCCGTCGGAGGTTCGAATCCTCTCTCGCACGAGCGTAAGTTACCTGATGCAGTTTGTAAGTCTTACGACCGATGACAGTTTGGTCCCTTAGGTTTACAAACGTTTGAACATTTTGAGAAACAATTCATGGTCCACGAGCGAGATGTACAACTTCGAGCAAGTGCTAAACACCACATCACGATTGTTACGTTGTCACAGTACTGGACTGCGATGCTGGAGATCCGTGTTCAAACCTTCATCATACTCTACATTTTTTTTATGTTTTGTCTCAAAAAATGTATGAACTGTCCGTCCGGTCATTGGCATCTCTGTTCTCTGTCGTACTATACCTTAGTTATAGAGTCACGTGTAAGAATATATTACCTTCGCATGTAGCTGTGATAAATAGTGAGTCCAGGCGAGACTTCTCTTATAGACCTCTCATAGATATGAAAACAACAAATATACGGGTGTGTACAAGGCGAGTCCGAGCTCTCACACATGATTAACTTCTGTCTCCGAAATTGCACGACCTATTCAGATTTTTTTGGACATGTGCAGGATTTAATAGTATACATGTCGTAAACGTTAAAAACATGTGTTTTGGCAGTACAGGGAAAACTGTATGAATGTGAAGCTATTGCATTTTTGTTACAGTTTACATTCACATTGATAAAAACACCTGAATCGTGCAAGAAGGCATGTCTCACTTACTCTCCAGGTCTAAAAATTAGGTCTTCTATAACAACAGATTTCCATCATGTGACACACATATGTAAGCAATGTTTTGCAGTGGAGGATTCGGTTAACTTGTCGCATTTTTTAAAAACGTTTTTGGCTCCAATTAGAGAGCCACTTCCTTTCGAGTGATAATAGAGCAGTTGTGCGGCACGGACGTTACACCACAGCAGACAGAACTCAATATAGTGAACAGATACAACACTGAGGAGATGGACAGATCATAATATTATGAAACACAATAATTAAAAATACGCCGTACTAAGGAGATTAATAATAATAATAATAGTAATAACAATAATATGGTTTTCTGTTGCGAAGGACTTACCTAAGGAGTAAGACACCATGGCCATGGAACAAGTCAGTACATGAAGTTTAACTCAAGAATAGTAATAGAACAATAGTCATATGCACAAGAAAATCTTAAGCCGAAGTAAAAAGAATCAATAACGAATGAAAGGAGTTAGCTTAAGTTCTTAATTTTCCCAGGAGTTCGTCGACAGAATAAAAAGATTGAACCATGAGGTAACTCTTGAATTTAGATTTGAAAGCGTGTGGGTTAGTACTAAGTTTCTTGAGTTCTTGTGGCAGCTTATTGAAAATGGATGCTGCAGAATACTGCACGCAGGTGTCAAGGAGGTGTGACCCAAATGTAGATTCAATTTTTGTCTAGTATTCACCGAGTAAAAGCGTCATACTCGTGGGAATAAGCTGATATTTCCAAACAGATCTGCCACAACGCAATCCAAAATTATGACCACAGTGTTGCATATCTTTTGCCTGCACCGTTCACTGTTTGCCTCTGTTGCAGCTCATGAGTGTTTGTCGAAGGCTACAATTAGACATTAAAGAAACTCCAGAAATGTGGTAGAGCATAATGTTGTTCCAAGGAAGTCGAATGAATATTCAAGGCCACTTCGATACCCCGTGAAGACGTGGTTTTAGGGAACATGTAAACGGTTGATTGCGCAGAATATTACTAGGAACTGTGTCGGCCAGCATTGTGACCGTCAGTCCAGATTCTCCACAAAGAGTTGTTCTCATAGTAAAATATTAGGAGGAGATATTTGATCTTTCGGGTGTCGTTCAATAATCAACTGACAACCGCCAGGTGACGAACAAAATTGTAAGTCTACAATGTGGAAATCATAATGTTGATCCGAAACATTATGATCACCTGTTTAATAGAACGCTGGTCCATCCTTGACCGTAAGAGTGCGGCGATTCTAAGTTACATGGGGTCAATGTGTCAGTGGTAGATTTAGAGACATGTAGCACTAGACGTTTAGGCACAGTTTTAATAATAACAGTAAATAACCGGCCAGTGACTCGAGCTGATCCCCTACTGCGTCCACGATTTATTCCGTCGGGTTCAGATCAAGTGAATTTTGGGGAAAGAGCGTTGTTGTAAGTTCAACGTGATTTCTCCGGCCTCGTGACACGGAACGTTATCCTGCTGGAAAATGCCATCGCCACTAGGGAAGTTGTTAAATGTCACCTAGGAAAGGGTGCAAAGAGTTCTGTGGGACGGAGGTGACAATGAGGCAGTTACGGACTTCTTCATGCAGTAGAAGATTGTGTGTCAGCGAACGGTTATGTTAAACCTGGTGGGTTGTACATACGATTTCCTCAATGCCCACAGTGCTTTTGCATGGTAGGTATGCCGATTCTGTGCTGTTTAGAGCAGTTTTATAAATTCTTTGTATATTTTAGTACTGTCTGAGGCACATATCATTGTACGTCTTGATTATTAGTCTAAAGTGACAAAACATATTTGTATCCTACTTACCGTGATTCAATTATATACATTATGTCCGTGAAATGGTCCCCAACAGCTTCTTTTCTAATGCTGTAAGCTTCCTTTAAGTGTAAAGCAATTTTCCTACTATTTTTTTCAACTGTATCATAACTAGTCCTACTCTCTGGTGTAATACAGCACAGTTATTGTAGGGAGTACTGGTTCTCAAAATATGCACAATTCACTTCCATAACCGTGATATATGCTTCTTCACAGATGTCATGTTTGCAGCGACGTACTTGATTTGCCATTACAATAGTTTTCATATGTGGAATTAACGAAGAGAGTAAATTTATCATGTGAGTGCAATGGAATGAGGCATAGGCGCCTGTGGAAAGTTATTTTCTATTATTTCAGGCCTCCGTAATGAATAATTATGAAGCACTGACGAAAGGGCTCCGTCTTTGGGTTTTCCCTTCCTTACGTCTAGGTGCAAACTTTAATTGCCTGTCCAACCATTTATTTGTGGATATCCGGTATAGTTTAAGGTTTAATATCTGGTTTGGATGATCCTTATCCAGTAGTGGAAAGTAAATCATGAACCAGTGTCAGTTTCCAAGATAAGGAACTTTTGATATAACAATTACGCGGCGAATGGTGTTGGGAGAAGATTCAACCACACGGAATGGCCACGTGGTCTAAGGCGTCATGCTACGGATTGGGTGGCCGTAACCGGCGGAGGTCAGAATCCTCCCTCGGGCATGGGTGCATGGACGTGTGTGTTATTTTAGTTCAAATTTTCAAATTTGTATAGCTTATGGGACTTAACTACGCGGTTATCAGTCCCTATACTTGCAAACTACTTACGAACTAGCTAATCCTAAGGACGGCACAAATATTCATGCCCAAGGGGGGATTCGAACCCCCGACCGTAGTGGCCGTGTAGACCGTGACTGGAGCGCCTCAGTCCCCTCGGCCACCGCGGCCGGCTAGTGTAAGTATTTTAAGTAGTTTGTAAGACTAGGGACCGAAAGCATAGCACTTTGGTTTTCAAACATTTGACATTTGATTTGAGAAGATTGAACCACTTTGACCCTCTCGCTGTAGAGCCATATCAGTATATGTCACGTCCCCATAGGAATGTTGTTTGACACAGATTTCAGATCATAAATAGCCCCTCATTTCCAGTTCCTTTATTCGCTTAAGGTGTGTTTGTAGCAATCATACTACGTTAGCACATCTTCACAACAGTTGCACTTTTATTCAATTCCTACAACCATATCTGAATACATTACACTTCAATGCCAATGAAAGAACACATTCCACAGTACACATGATCCTGTTAAGGTGTAAGGAAACAAAAGAAATCTGTAAGCCGCGGTGGAGTAGCCGAGCGGTCTAAAGCGTCTCGCTGCAGAGCACGCGGTTGCTCGCCGTGGAGGTTCGAGTCCTCCCTGGGGCATGGGTGTGTGTGCTTGTCCTTAGATTAGTTTATCTAGGTTTAAGTAGTTTGTAAGCTACGGACTGATGACCACGCAGTTTGGTCCGATAGATTTACAAACATTTGAACATTTTTTTTAAGTCTGTAATACCCTGACTACTGAACAGTCAAAACGGAAACCTTGAAATACTGAGAATGCTTACGTTCTATATTATTAACTCTACTATTTTTTACGTTCTATATTAATGCCTCTACTATTTTTGTTTACTTCTTACAAATTTTATTCGGACATCAAATACATAGTGAATAGCAAAATTACTTCAAAGTTTATAATTTCTAAATCCTTATTAGTCAGAAAATATCTTTATATGCGACGTACAGTGTCCATGTTTATCTACGGAAAACTGCAAATATCCTTCATAAAAACATGCCTGTCTGATGGAACAGACAATGCGGCGACTGCATCTGTTAAGAACGCGAAAAATATATACGCAAATTCGAACATGAATTAGCATCACCTGTAGAATTTGTGACATATGAAAATTTGTGCCGGATCTTGATTCCAATTCGGATTTCAGGCTTTTCGCGTGCGTCGCGTTAACCATTTTAAGGCCGTATTCACACCGCCGGCCGGGCAGAGCCGAGCTGAGCCAGGCCGAGAGATTAAACACATTGTTTTCATTTGCACTGTTCACACTGCCGGCCGGGCCGAGACGACTACGCTTCAACCGGCTCACGCCGAGCCGACGACATTCTGAATGTTTAAAATTTCCGGCGCGAGCCGATTGGGCTATGGTATTGCTGCTGCAGCACAAGTATCACACGTCTCCGGCCTGTTTTCAATAAAAGTCTCTCTGCATGATAGCTTTATTAAAAATAACACTTCTGAAAATATGTTCTGTTTATTTTTTCCTGTATACTATTAATTCTGTAAAATGAATGAAAAATTCAGAAATGGTTATTTAGCTGTTCTCATAAGGAAAAACTCTCCTAAATATCAGTCGCAATTCATGGGATGAGTTCATTACCACCTATTTCTCATGTGCTTAAAACCCGAGTCATTACAGTGTGAGAACAATAATATTAAAATAACAAAATCAATTAACCGTTATACCTCACGTATGCCCGTAGCACTTGCAGCATTTTTTATGAGGTAACTACGTGTTTTTAATGATACTGTTCAGTATTGTTTTTTACTTAATTAATTCGTAATTTTATTTCAGACGTGAGGGTACCGCTTTTATGTGGGACACGCTGAATACAATTATTTTCACGTTGTTGTACAACATTTTTCGAAAGCTACAAAAGGAAAATAAGAAAAAGTGTATATTTTGTATTAGGAGTAGAAAAATCTATAAATATGTGTGCTCTATTTTTGGGCTTCTTATATCATCAAGAATGTTCAAATGTTTGTATAGCTTATGGGACGTAACTACGGGGTCATCAGTCCCTAAACTTACAAACTACTTATGAACTAACTAATATTAAAGACGGCACAAATATCCATGCCCGAGGGGGGATTCGAACCCCCGACCGTAGTGGCCGTGCAGATCGTAACTGGAGCGCCTCAGCCCCTTTTTTTTTTAATTTTTTTTTTTTATTTTTTATTTTTTTATTTTGCGGGTCTCCTTCCTCCCCTTCAACCCGTCCTTGCACTCGCCAAATGTGGCCTTCTCGGCCTGGCTTCTCCGCCATAAAATGAATGGTTCTTCTGTGTTGTTCCTTGTGAATGAGATGTGAGAGTATAATATCAAATAAATAAAAATAAACTTCTTCTTCCTGAGGATTAATACGAGCTGACGACTGCAAAATGTAAAAGAAAAGTCCCTTCTCCTGGGATTAATATTAACGTTAATGATAAAAGTAGAGAAAAAAAACGAAAACATCCTTTTGTGACAAATTTGATATCTGAATCACTGATTTAACTTCTGCGAAGTGCATGCCTTTTCAGGGTTCTGTTGAGGCCTTCACGGCTACCGTAGCGGCCACGGGGCCCACGAAGTCCCCACCGTACTTCACCCTCAACAGCAGTCCCCTACTTCAGCATGCGACTGCGATTCATTCTTCTTTTAATACATAATTATCCTACACCCTGCTTTTCAAACAAAATTTGTAACATATTCCCAAAATTCTTTTTATTATCCTTTTTTCGGTAAATATTGTAATACTCGTGAAGTATATATTCTTTGTAATTTTGCACATTGTCATTACCTTTGTTAGCGATTACGTACTGACAAAAATTGCCAATAATCCAGTGGATGGTGTTGTTCTTTTGTCGAGGAAAAAACATTTCTTCTGGAAAAAAGACGTAATCCAAATTGATTTCTCTACCATCACTTCTCTTTAGGAAAGCTATCTGTTTAATAAGTTCATCCATATTTCGGTATTCCCCATGCAAAGGAATCGATGGTCTAAAGTGTCCGTTCTGTGACATTTTAAACATTGGTTTGTGTCACTGAGACCAATGGCATATAGTTTTTCATTTGTACTTACTATGTTGTTAATTACTCTATACCAAGCCACTTGTGTGTCTGAGGAGAGTACTTTGTTACTTATATTTTTCCAAATAATTTTCCAATTTCTGTTTGGAAACCTGGCCTCCATCTTATTTTTATGGTCCTGTGATCTTAGTCTGTGCATCATATACTGATAGTTCCTCTTGGTCTTGTCCGGTAAAATGCAACTCATATAACTGAGCTCCAAGTAATAACTACGTATATGTTTCAATTTGTAATTAATTGAATTTATATTAATTGGTGGCTGCAGACTGTCAGGTTTAAAAAGGTTGAATAACTGTGCTGTAATACCTTCAGGCTGGCTTTCAATTAGCTGTAAGGATCTCTTAACAAATAAAACTGTCGATTTTTTCTGAATATCAGTAAGTCCTAGTCCTCCTTCTTCCGGTTTTAACGTTGCTTTCCATACTGAAACCCTAAAAATCGCTCCATGCCAAAGATATTGGCAAACTGTCGACATAATAGCTTTTGCTATTTCCTTTGGTAAGGGTAAAATTTGCCCTACATATATAGCTTTCGAGAGGACGACGCAGTTGATGAGTCTAACTTTTTGCTTGATGTTCAGCTCCCTCGTATGATTTAGTATGACTATACCACGAATCCTATCTAAAATCTTCTTCCAGTTGGACGCTATCATTCGCAGAGGGCAGCTGCAGAGAATAAGCCCCAGGGCTGTGTGCTGTTCGACGCACTGCGCCCAATTAATCTGGGGGTTCGTGAGACCATTTAAATTAAGGAATGCACTCTTGGCGCCGTTGATTTGTGCTCCCGACGCGTTGCAATAGAGCTGTACGATGTGTGTTAATTTCGCCAAGTCAGTCTGGCTCCTGACGATCACACCAACGTCATCAGCATAAGCGTTGGTTACATATTTCACTCCTGATAGTGAAATACCTGTGAGAGCATCCGTCAACCTTCTTAATAGTGGTTCCAGTGCTGCTACGTACAGGATCATCGAAAGTGGACTTCCTTGAGGGACACCACTGCTAATTGATATGTCCTTAGTATAATGCCCGTTTATAGTAATCTTTGTTTTTATACCTTCTAACATATTCCTTAAAATTCGGACATTGCATTCGTTAAGTCCCATGTAAGTCAAGGTTGATAAAAGGTATCCGTGATTCACTTTGTCAAAGGCTTTTGCAAAATCGATAAAAGCAAGTCCTCCGTGTTCTACCGTGTTGGAAAAAATCGATACAATGTCCCTGTATTCACTGACGGTCTTTAATATATTGCGCCCTGGGAAACACGTCTGATGGCCGCCAATAATTTTTTCGAGAGCAGAACTTAACCTCTCTTTGATGACCCTCGCTACGATTTTATAATCGGAATTCATCAGTGTAATTGGTCGTAATTTAAGTATATCTTTCGTTTCCATATTCCTACCTTTCGGAAGGAGCACCGTAATACTCTGTTTAAAGTCTATGGGGACTGCCACCCCAAGTAGTGTTTCATTGACAATTTCAGTAAATTTACTTCCTATTATGTTCCAGTAAGTAGTATAAAATTCAATGGGCAATCCGTCTGGGCCTGGTGATTTTTTTTTGGGGCGAGGACTTTAAAATATCTAAGACTTCCTCTTCTGTTATGGCTCTTTGTATGTCACGGTTATCTTCATCAGTGATGGTGTCCTGTAATCCAGAATCTGATAAAAACTCCGTTATAACTATTCCCTCTATGGGCCTGTTACCATAGAGTTTAGTAAAATAACTGAAGGCCGCATGTAGAATGTCTTTTTGATTCGTTAGGACACTGTTATCCTCTGCCCGAAGACTCTCTATAAAACTTTTGCGTCGAAAATTTGCATGGCGTATAAGGTGATAGAGCGAGGCAGTTTCTTCTTCCACAACAGTTTGAGTGTGTGATTTGATTTTTAGGCCGTCTAGCTGTGACTTCTTAATTTTTATGAGCTGAGCCTTTATCCTGTTAATTTCCATTATGTTTTCTTGATTCATTGGTTGTTCGTAAAGATCCCGGAGACAGGTGTAATAGAATTCTACTGTGTGTTTCAACCATCTCGCTCTCTCCTTACCGTATGCTATCAACGTGGCTCTAAGTTTCTTCTTTGCTTCCGTGGTCCACCACTCAATGTTCGATCTGTATTTGTGGCGACGTCGTAAAGCAGTCTGCCACGCCTCGTTGATTGTGTCAGCAATGGCTGTATCTGACAACATGTTGATATTCAGTTTCCACAGCTGCCGACCCCAATATGTTTTTTGTTTCTCTAACCGAACACTGCATCTTACGGCTAGGTGGTCAGAGAAGGCGGTCGGTATGACTTCAATTGCTGACACTTTATTTTCCAGGTTCGAAGAAACATAGAACCTATCAATTCTACTTTGTGACCTACTTGTGATATAAGTATATCTGACTAGGGTGGGATATTTAATTTCCCATGCATCTTTCCAGCGTAGGTGAGTAACAAGTGCCTCGAGTTCCCTGGATTTATTGAAGTTTGGTCTCTGGTCCTTTTCGTGTAAAACACAGTTCCAGTCGCCCCCTATTAAAACTGTTGCAGGATTGTCTTTAAGTAATGTTAAAATATCACTCTTAAAAAACTTAGCTCTGTCCGCCCTCGCATTATTCCCAGATGGTGCATAAACGTTGAGAAAAGTGGTGTTATGAAGTTTACACCGAATGCCCCTTCCTGAGTCTAAAAGACTGACATCTTTTATTTCAATTCCCTCCCTGACTAGGATAGCCGTCCCACAATGGAGTTCATGAGCTATGTTTAAAATTTCCCTAAAGCCAGCCACATTGATGTTCGGTATTTGCACTTCTTGCAATAAGGCAATATCAGTGTCTGATTGGTTCAGAAATTCTTTAAGAGCAGCTACCTTAACATTACTTTGAATTCTATTTATGTTTAAAGTAGTGACATTATACGTTTGCTCCATTAGGAGACGTGGCAAATTACGAATGTGAAAATTATTGAAGGGATAATATAATTCTGTCTTTGCTATTCTTTCTATCATTTCTCTTCAAATTACAAAATCGTGACATATCTCCACTCTGACTAATAATGAGAATAATAAGAATAATGGATAACAGGTACGTATGGATCAGTTCCTTGTCAGTATCATCTTTAGCAATAGCAAGCTTAGTAAAAGACGTCGTCTTCATCTTGTGGCAGTTCGTCTACCATGTCGACGTCCTTGCCATCCTCGTTGCCTTCAGACCAGTCCACTTCTGCCTGTCTAGTGCTCCGTCTAAGCAGTGAATCATCTTCGTTTGGTGATAGGGGCTGCATACTGTCGGAAGGCAGTTGTCTGTTAAGTTCTTGAGGTCGCTCGGAAGCATTCCTTGCTGTAGATTTTTCTTTTTTCTTGTCACGTTCCTGAATGGCACATAAATTTTCCTTCAAAATAGGTGCAACCTTTTCAGCATTTTCATGAGCCACCCGACGTTTTTTGTTTCTCTTCCTTTTTGGGGAGCCCTCTGGAGACAAATTGGGCGATATCTCATTGGAATCAGCGGAAGATTTCTCAGAAGGTTTACAGTCTTGCTTCCCCTCCATATGTCTGTTCTCAACCTCCTGCTGAGTTCCAATGTTCGCAGTGTCTAGACTTTTCCTTTTATCAGTTTTATGTGCACTAAGTTGTGTGTCCCCAGGAGAAATTTCATCCTCTGCTGTTTGCATTTTGTTCATAGTTAGATCGTCATTGACACTGGTGGGACAGTCCGGGTGCACTTCAGTTTCCATAGGTATTTGGTCGGAAATTCGATCCCCTTCCTGTTGTGAAACTAGGGAGACCGGTGCAATTCCGGATGGTTTGGTAGCCTGCGTTTTCGCCTGTACGGTGGGTGGATTGTCGGGCTCATCAGATGTTACTGTCGGCGTATCAGTTGCGTGGCTCTCGTCTGCTGCACTGACGTCATCGGTGCCTCGCTGCTCCGCGTTGTTTCCGGGTGCCAGCAGGGCTTCGGCGAGTTGCGACTGCTCAGTTGTTGTCGCCTCGGCGGGGCCGCTGGGGTAGACGGCGGCCGCGTACGTCAGCCTGAGGCTGACCGCCTGGCCCGGGGCCGTAGGCTCCGCGCGCGGCAGCTGCGCCGGCCGCCTCTTGCTGCACTCGCTCCTCACGTGGTCGGTGGAGTTACACAAGGCGCAAGTCTTAGGCTGACCGTCATATATGACAATGCCACGGTATCCGCATACGTTTATATATGAAGGGATATGCCTCTGTAATTCGATCTTGATTTGTCGAACACCATTAAGTACGGGAAACATATACTCCTCGGACCATTTCTCGGCTATATTAGATATGATTCTGCCATATGGCCTCAGAACTTTGTTTATTTCTTCAGCCGGGACCTCAAAAGGCAGCTCAAAGACACGAACAGTTCGAATTCCTAGTCCGGCATGTGACACTAAAACTTCGCTAACTGAACCGTCGGAATGGTTAAATTTAGCGATACCGCCACATTTATCAACAATTGAACAACATAATTCTGGGTTAATTAACTTCAAATACACAGAATTTGTCACAAATGATAAGTGAACACCCTCTACTTCGGTACCGGTCATCTGAAATTTTTCCATGAACCACCGCCTGATTTCAAAAGCCTTTGGTCTAACAAAATTTCTATCGAAAGTAAATTTTATCGTATCTTTCCTCAGAACATTTATCGTACTCATTCTGTCTTACTATAGTTCGAAACCATAGCTATAAATGAAGAGAGCAGTTCAAAACGAACCTTACTCGCAGCGACACAGCCGTTGTTTACGTCCGGACGCCGAGCAGCCGCCACACGTCCGTCCAGCACCGCAGCTGTCACTCGAATTCACCTCGGCCACCGCGGCCGGCGCAGAATCTGCTTTTGAGTCCCCTCGGCCACCGCGGCCTGCTTTATATCATCTCCAACTAAAAAGCCATTAAGTGTAATGTCAGAAAATTTTATTTCAGTCTATCAACAGTAAAGTCGCAGATTACATTAATTTTTTCTTCTCTTCTAGTTCCAAACACGAAATATATATTCCATTAATTGTCTGGTGTGGACAAAAAAACCAGCTGCATGCCTCTCATAAAGTCAAGTATGTATGACGGTAGCAGATCGTTGTCTATTGTAATCGGTTGTCAGCGAAGAAAAATTAGTTCATACTTGTTATCTGGTTATGGATCATTAACACATCACGAAGGATCTACACACGTGACCAGAAATTCAAATTTTTCCACACTGCAGCGCTTCACGCTACGCTTAACAGCCGCCGAGTTCGTAGGCTTCCAATCGCGGCACTGACGCCGCTCAGATAACTCGATATTACTTGTGAAAGGAGGTAGATGTCGGTGGGACTACTATTTCCAAAACCTTTCTACACCTTGAGATCCAATTCACTCGTTGTAATGTATGGTCTGAAATGCACAGAACAGTAAGCTGTCAGCTATCGAACTTTTTCAACACACGAGTTTTAAGTCAAGTGCACATACTTGACAAATAGCGTTATTTGAAAACGACTGTTACGAATTTCGAAAAGGTGAATGGTTTATTCGAAAGCTAAGCTGTTGTTCCACCTTGTGTCAAAAAATCAGATTTTTTAATCGCATACTTTCATCAAAATCAAGTGAGGAGCGTTACGAAACTAAAAACCCGCGCGGAATGAAAAGTAGAATTATTTTTTTACAGGCAAGTCAAAGCTTTTAAGGAAAAAAGTTGATAAAACGATGTAGCTTGGTCTTATATACCGTCAAAATTTTTTTACAACCCCCTCTTTTTCGTCTCGGTTCCGCCCGGCGTGCAGTGTAAACACCAATGCCGTCAGCGTATTCCGATTAGGCGCCAGCCAGCTCAGCGCATCCTGACTCGGCTCGTCCCGGCAGGGAGTGTGAACGCAGCCTTTAAGGCTAACCATGCACCTCTCCCAAACGGATACAAACTTTCGTATGTCAAACATATTCTGCTACCATGAGTGCGTTCTATTGTGTAAATCCTACAAACGGATAGAAGGTCATTGCAAGTGTCCTAGTCCTTGCTTTGGCTGAAACAGGTTGCGAAGCGTCTTGCTTAAAATGCAAGCAATCCGAATACGGAAATTTTGTTGCCTCTGAAGAACTACTCGGCCATTGTAGCCCGTTCTTTTTAACTCCCTGTACATGATTAATATAAGAGCTGGACTTCCGGTAGTGCTTTGGGACTCAGGACTAATTAATTCTGCTGGTTGCATGCAATTTTTCACACCCTCTCTCTGAAGTGCACGACAGACCGCATCCGTCAGTTCAAGTCATTTGCCTGATCTTGTTTCAGCTTTGTTCCTGTGTTTCTCCGCTTCAGAGTCACATCTCCAGCCGTCAGCTTCAACCGCTATAGAATGATGGAAATGTCGCTGGTGGGTTCGTTCCTAAAGTGACATCTGTGAGTAGTCAGTATAGGAGGTCACTGATCTTTCCATTATGCAATTAATGCTTCTCTTACATCCGACCACTTTTATTTTGTTGGAGATAAAGTAGCCAATTTCACAGTACATAGGAGTCTCAGAAATGTTTTGATCAGAAACTTCCTGATAGGTAAAACCAATGTACTGGACCGGGACTCTTGCCTTTAACTATCGCAGCAGGTGCTTTGCCGACAGAGATTTCCAAGTACGATTCTTAAATTTCCTCCACAGCTTTCATTTCGCCATATCGGCTCCATTTCTACATTCTAAACTAAATTCTGAATACTATTGCTCGGGTCATTTGTGTGCGCGGTACTTTTGAGGTGCGTCTGTGTTTGTTGATTGCGCAAGTAATTATTTGGTGCCTGAGTTAAAGGCGATAGTTTGTTTACAAGCAGAACATAGATAAAGATTTTGTGTTTAAAAAGTGATCTGAGCTTCACTCTGATAGTGACGTATAGGTTAGCTGAGAAGTTTAGTTTCTTTCGGAAGTGATCGCCGAAGGTGCGAATTTTTGGGCTGAGAGCTGTGATCGATGGTGCATTCCGTTGTTGTAATCTGCAATTTACGAGGATAACCACAGATTATTTATTATCTGCAATGCACAGGTATTAAGATATTACCCCTTATACGGGTTTTCCGACACGATGGTGACGTCATATGTCAAAACAGGTGGGTAGAATCGCGACGTAAAGTAATGCCTATTCATCAGATATTGTAATTCTCGGTTTCAGATGTGGTAATGTCTTTTTCATGTGATAATTGTACTTAATTTTCGAAATAATTTCCTTGCAAATTAATGTAACATTAATCCGATTAATAGACTCAATCCGTGAACTAGAATACCTGCACGTATGAAACGTAAATCTTATTAGTTTGTTTTAAGTGAAGGCTTGAAGTTAACGTGGCGTTTTCTACTCAATAGTGTGCGCGTTCTAGCAATTCATCTTCAAATCCCATAGTTTTCCTGTTGTTAAGATACTTTCTCCTTCATACAACCTATATTTTTGGCCAAACACGATTTTTTATATCGTAATCTAATTGTCTTCTTATGTACTTTTCATACAGCTGGCACAGAAGACGCTCGTCGTCTTTAATAGCAAATGAAACATATACGTCTTTTTCGAAGCAGCAGCAACATATTGCACCAACAAAAACAGATTGTTTGTTTTTAACACTGTCCGAACATAAATGCAAGTTACGTTTAGGTACTTTATTTAGATAAGTATTCATAAAACGATGCAACCATATTATAATAAGATTTTTCTTTGTTAATTACTCACGTACAATGTGCAACATTGTTTTATTTGATACGAATTATTAGCTTTTTCATAAAGAGGAAGGCTGATAAAAGAAAGGAAGCCTAGGGTTTGACGTCTCGTCTACAATTGTGTCTTAAGGGACGGAGTACACTCTCAGGTTTGTGAAGGAATTCGACCGTGACCTCTTCAAAGCAACTACCACGGCATTTGAAACAAGGTATTTAGAAAAATCGCGAAAAACGTAAATGTGGGCAGATTATCTGGTATCTGTGTGGCTCTATTCACTAATTCTAGTTCACTGTCTTACTACAACACCACAATGTACGGTTTAAAGGCAGATGGGCCGGCCGCGGTGGCCGAGGGGACTGAGGCGCTCCAGTCACGGTCTGCACGGCCACTATGGACGGGGGTTCGAATCCCCCCTCGGGCATGGATATTTGTGCCGTCCTTAGTATTAGTTTGTTCATAAGTAGTTTGTAAGTTTAGGGACTGATGAACCCGTAGTTAAGTCCCATAAGCTATAAAAACATTTCAATTTGAATTTGAAAGGCAGATGGGCCAGTGCATACTGTGAACTTGTTCAGTATTCTCAGTCGTGTATATAGGTTTTGTATACCCTCGTGAGGGTAAACTTCAATGGATATAGGATCACATCGCGTTTCAGTAGGACATTTGTTAACGATTACTTATAAAGTCGTAGGCTTATTAAAAACATTCGTCAATGCTTGCTCCCTAGGTAAAGAAATCAGAGGGGCAGCTTAAATATGTCATGCCCACCAGTTCATAATTAACGTTAGCTAGCGATTATTTCTTGTGTGGGTCCTCTTTGATTGGGCGATTTAAGTAACTGTTAAGGTGTGCGTATTGTCTTCTGCTTATATCGTGTTTGGTACTTGGTCAGCGGAGTATTTAAATTTCTGTGAATAGTGCTGTCTCGTTACATTTTAGTCTTGAAAGTGATGGGTTTCGTCCTGACGAAATATCATCGACTATTGAAGACATTGAATTCCATTCACAAAAATTGTTTCAATATTTCATACCTAGAGCGAAACTCAAGTTTCGGTATAGAGGGAGAATTTCCGTTGTCGATCAAATGTTCGAAGTTTATGGCGTTACAGTATTACAGTATGCGTTTCAGCGATATACACAACTCGAATATTCTTTTATGCATTAAAAGCAAACCCATTTCCCAGATTAATTTGGCATATTAATTCTGTTGGTACACAATATGGACTTGCACAATGAACACAAAATTTCACTGAAAATATAGAACTTAATAATTTACCGATTTATCAGATGTTTTAAGGCCTTCGTGCGTTATTAATTAAAGTATGATTTTTATTAAGCAACTCCTCATTATGGAGCAAGGAAAAAGAAGCAGGGTCAGTAAATGCTGCAACGGAATATCTCACATCCCTCACTGCAAATAACTGCAGTGATATGAGTATGAAACAATTTCACTTTTGCTCGCATTCTCAAACATTTTAGAAAAGATGATGTACAGTCGTCTTCTCAAACATCAGACCACTAATTATACTATCAGTATCAAAATTTGGATTTGTAAAGGGTTTCGATATTCAGGCGGCTATCGACACCTGCGGTGAAAATGTACTTAATTCATTAGACGATAAATTACATGCCAGTAGTGTATTTTTTGATCTGTCAAAGGCATTGGACGGTGTAAATCACAATATCCTTATAAACAAATTAGAATAGTACCGTGTAAAAGGAACTGCTGCAGAATGGTGCACAAGAAACAGAGGGTGTCAATAGAAAAGAGGCGTATACTGAACTATCAGGCCTCATCCAACATGGTATTACTAACATGTAGAGTCCCCGAAGGATCCATCTTAGGCCCTCTGCTTTTCGTCAGAAACATTAACTGATGCCAGTTTATTTTGTTTGCAGATGACACAAACATTGCAATAAATAGTAATTCAAGTATAGCCTTAGAAATATTGGCTATTGAAACTTTCATGAAGATTAATATGTGGCCCCTAGCAAAAATCTTAGCCGCTAAATCTTAAACACACTATATACAGTTTAGCACTTGTAAAAGGTTACCAAACAGTATATACCTAAAGTATGAATAAAATGAGATAGAAGATGTTGATAGTGTTACGTTTCTTAGAATTACAGCTTGATAATATATTTCATTGGGAGAAGCCTGCCACAGAACTGGTGGAGCCGCCTAAGCCAATCCCTCGTTGCCATTCGAATGTTGTCAGACAGGAGATATAAAAATAAAAAGCTAGCGTATTGTGATCACTTTCCCTCCATAATATCTACAGGATTATTTTCTGGGGAACTCATCAGGAGAAGCTAAATTTTTTCCCGAGTCCAAAATGTGCGATACGAATCAGATTTGGTGTTAATTCAAGAACATCCTGGAGAGAGCTATTTAAGGAACTAGGGATACTAACTACTGGTTTCCAATAAATCTATTCTCTAATGAAATTTGTCATTAAAATGTATCTTTTGTTCAAAACAACAACAGAGTTCATGGAATCATACACGAAATAAAAATAACTATCAATAAGATTTAAAATTACTTACTTTGGCTCGAAAAGGTGTCCACTGTTCAGCGATACATTTTTTTCAATAAAATGTCAGCAACCATAAAAAGTGTAACTCACAATAAAGCTCAGTTTGAAAAGAGTCTAAAGTATTATTTGTGCCCAACTCCTTAAACTCAATTGATCAATTTTTTAGCAGAAGTGATGGGATGTGTGTACGTTTGTGTACACAATATTCTCAAACATATTGTGTTCCATCTAACTTCAGTAGTAATCTTGTGCAGTCATAAGTGCTGTGAAAAAATAAAAAATAAAAATTGATGATCGTGGTTGCAATAGCATACGAATTATCTTAGCATATTGAGATTTAGAATGTGGTAACAAGTTTTATGTCCTTTTAAATGTAAATATTCTTAAGATCTTTTTCCCTCTCCAATTCCACATCCAATAGGACAATTAGATTTGGAATCTGTAGAAGGTACATCAACAGATCTGATCTAATTTTGTTAGTATTTATTGTGTATATGTTCTACATCGAAGAGAATCCCCTAAGTATGGATCAACCGGAACGAAAAGTACATCTAATCTAATCTAATCTAATCCAATCTTTAGCTGTCAAGGTTGCGTCGGCTGGGTGATCAGCTGGAGCACTTAAAGGTTCAGTTGGCTTTCGTCCGTAGGCGCGTGCGGACCTGCTCCGCGCGCAGGGTACTGCCCCGCCGCCGGTGTTGTTTACTTCCGCGTCGCGGTATTTGTATTTGTCTCGAGTCCAGTAACTGTGTACGTTATGGCGCACTCTTACCGCCGAGCGACCCTGAAAGTTACATTCCAAGCAGAACATCCACGACCACGCGCTTACGAAATTGAACAATTTATTCGTGATGAGCTACGATTGAACCCACAAGAAGTGATAGGTATCCACTTCTCGATCACCGGCAGTGTCGTTTACATCAAAATGACATCTGAGACCGCATGTGCTGAAGTCGTACGACAACACGCACAAGGACTGAAATTCAAACACTCGGACGGACATATCGGGGAGGTGACGGTGGACCATGCAGGATTCGGACTGCGAACACTTCGTGTGTTTGAGCTTCCATTCGAGGTACCGCAAGACGCCGTCGTTGAAGCCTTTCGCCCCTACGGCAAGGTTGTGGGACACATGGCGGAAAAATGGCAGACGTTCACGACGTACCAAGTATTAAACGGCGTACGACAGATCAAGATCGAACTGTCAGAACACGTACCATCCTACCTAATGATTGGTGGTGTGCGAGCCATCGTCATGTATGATGGACAGCCGCGGACTTGTGCAGGCTGTGGACAAGAGGGCCACGTTCGATCCGAATGTCTCCATCGCCGTTTACTCCGGATTCCGACAGATGAGGCAGTTCCAGCTGCAACAGCACCACCTGTATCAGACTCCTACGCCTCAGCCGTGCGAAAACCTGAAGCAACACTTCAGGATGCGTCCTTTCTCCCGCCAATGCTTCCCGCCGAGGACTGCAGCGTGGAAGAGACTTCCGCATCCTCTTCTACCATGCCTGAGACGAGACCGACAAACTTTCAGAACATGAAAGACGGCGCGGCCGAAGCGATGGACCTCGACCCAAGAGTGGTGCCCACCGCAGCTTTCATACAGACGGGCACTACGTCGGACGACGGACACCCGCATTCCGACACGGAGCAGCACGTTCGGAAACAGCGGTCGCCCAGGAAACAGAAGAAGAGAAGTCGAACGTCCTCCGATGACATCCCCCCACAGGAAGACGACAGGATGTCTGACAGTGTTCTCTCTTCGAGCGTCACAACCACGGAAAACGCCGTACCCGATGTCCCAACCGAAGAACGTCCTATTCACTGCCTTCTATCTCCCCCGACAACAGTGGACCCTGTAGAGGCACCCCCACAGGATAACACTGTGGCAGCATCACCACCCCTACCACTCGAAGGGAGTGAGAATCACTCGACTTTCGTGTCGGCCCCCTGGAGCGCCGATGTCGAAGATGAGGCAGATCAGAACTCTGGCCCGCCGGATGGGGCGAATCCCTCGGTGGCGCCCGACAAAACTTGCGCCTAGTGATTGCAGACACAGTGGCGGCTTCTGACGCCCCACACCCACCGGACATCTTAACAGGACCCCCATCGACATCAGCAGGAGCACGTCCACAACACTACCGCATTGCAACGATGAATCTTGCTACCATCAGCGCTCCTCACAAATTGGCGATGTTCCGTGACACCATATACGCTGCCGATGTCGACATTGCCCTTCTTCAAGAAGTGTTCGTCTCTGCCTTCTACGCTCCTACCGGCTACGAAGCGCAAATCTCTCACGCCTCCGACAATGGTAGCGGAGTTGCCATCCTCCTCCGCGAAGGGCTCCCTGCTGAAGATGTTGTGTACCTTCCTAATGCGAGGGGAATGGCCCTTACTCTGTTCGGTGTGCGTGTTATCAACGTATATGCACCGTCAGGCTCCAACAGACGTAGAGAACGACATGTCTTCTTTGCTGACGAGGTAATGCCGCTTTTTGTGGGTCCACTGGATGATCTGGTGCTTGGCGGGGATTTCAACTGCACACAAGGACCCACTGATCAACTCCCCACACATTCTCCGTGCGCAGCCCTGTCTTCCATTATCGATCGACTACAACTAATCGATTCATGGACGAAACTCTATGGAACACGCGCGGGGTTCACATACTACACAGCACACTCGTCCAGTCGACTCGACCGCGTTTACCTTACACGCACCCTCGCTGATGCCACACGACATGCTGAAGTATGGCCTATGGCCTTCTCCAATCATGAAGCCTACATCTGCGACGTCGTCCTCGCCCGACAACGAGTGTGGCACAGTCGCGGTCCATGGAAACTGAACGTTGCCCACCTGACTGCTCCTGACTGTCGATGCGTAGTAGATGACGCATGGGCCCTCTGCCGCCGCCGTCGCCCCGCCTACACGTCGACTTTATCATGGTGGTTATCCTGCGCGAAACCGGCACTACGAAAAGCATTGATGGGATACGGTAAAGATTTCAAGGCCTGGCAAGCAAGCACCTTAGACTTTCACTACGCGATCCTACGAGAGTGCACTTCGATGCCATTCTCTCCATCTCGACAGACGATCGTGCATCGTGCTAAAGCACATATCACCCTTCTCACGCGTCGACGATTAGAAGGCGTCATTGTGAGGTCCCGTACTAATGATCGTATACCTCAGGAACCACCGTCTATGTACCATGTACTTGCAGAACGCAGTCATCGACGTCGAGCTCTTATACAAGATCTTGTCGATGTGGAAGGCCGACGACATACATCTCAAAAAGATATTGGTCATGTTTTTCATTCTCACTTCACCCGGTTGTACATGGCCGCTCCACAAAACCCAACTTTAATCGAGGAGGTTGCGGCACTCATCACTAACACTGTTCCGGAAGACGTGGCGACTGAACTCGAAGAAGACGTGACCACTGACGAAGTCCTGGACGCTATCAGGGCGGGAGCCGCCAATAAATCCCCAGGACCTGACGGCCTCCCCCTAGAATTTTACAAGAGTTTTAGCTACCTGTTGGTACCCACTTGGACAGCTATCTGCCGTGAACTGATGTCCCCAGCAACGACGATCCCTCCCGCCTTCCTAGACGGTGTTATTGTTCCCGTCCCTAAACCTCACGGGCGATCACGGATCAGCGACTACCGGCCCATCACTCTTCTCAATAGTGACTTAAAGATATTCACCCGCTTGTTAGCAACTCGACTCAAGAAGGCAGCACCGTACGTAACATCCCACGACCAGACTTCCCTGGGTGGAGCCAACAATGTTCGAACGGCCCTTTGCCGTTACAGGGACATGATTGCGCTCGCCAAGTTCCGACAACTGCCTGGTGCACTGGCTTCGCTTGACTTCAGTCAGGCATTCGATCGGGTAGATCACACTTTTCTGGTAACGGTCCTACAACACATGGGCTTTCCGGCACAAATAGTGAGTGTAGTAAAGCGCCTTCTGAGTGGCGCAACTTCCAGAGTACTCTATAATGGACGCCTTACTGCGCCTCTTAGGATTGCACGGTCTGTTAGACAAGGTTGCCCACTTTCTACAATTATGTATGCATTTGTCTTAGAACCCCTGCTCCAAGGACTTCGCCAACGTCTGACGGGCATATCTTTGCACGGACACCGTTTCTGCTGTGTGGCATACGCTGATGATCTCATGCTCTTCCTACGCAGTGAAGACGACGTTCGCGCAGCTCTGACATGGATAACAACATATGGCGAAGCATCGGGCAGTTCTCTCAACGTTGCTAAATCGAAGGTTCTGCTTATTGGAGAGGGTCTATCTGCTAGATGCGTTGCCCCCCTAAGTGTGGCCACCACCGTCCGCTACTTAGGCATTGACTTTACAAAAGATCTTCGTCGTTCGGCGACCTTAAATGCCAGGCGTCTGCTCCAAACGATCCGGGGAAGCCTCTTTCAACACCGATTTAGATCCCTGGATGTGATTCAACGTGCGCGTTACGTGAACGTTTATCACGCCTCTCGCATTCCCCATGTGGCACAAGTGTTCCCGATCCCGATATCCATTGCCCGTCGCATGATGATGGCGATGGGATCCTTTGTCTGTACTGGACTATTATTCAAGGTCCAATATGCCTCACTTTCCCTCCCACGGGATCGTGGTGGGGTCGGTCTCTTCCACGTCCCACAAAAAGTCACGGCACTGTTTGTTAGTTCCCAACTGAAAATATGGCGACACTGCCCGACGAGCATGACCGGACTGCTTTTACGAGAATATGCACCCGTCTCTAAAACATCCCCAGTCAATTTATCTGACATTCCAGTCCCTTTTTACTACATCCGACACTTCTTTTTGGAATTAAGCTACATTTACCAATCCTTACCTCTTTCACGAATATTACGGGCAAAGACTGTCTATGAGACCCTCCAACTACATCAGCCCCCCAATCCTATTGAACAAAAGTTTCCGCAAATCATATGGCGTTGTGCATGGAAAGCAGTACATGCAGTTTTTCTTGATTCCAGCGTCCAGTCCGCCTGGTATATCACCGTCAACGGTAAACAAGTCAACCGTTTTCGCCTGCACCGTATCCGACTCGCTGACACACCCCTATGTCTTCACTGTGGGGTGAATGACACCGACAACCACCGGTCCGAATGTGGTCCTTCCTCCGACGTCTGGAGACTCGCACAACGCATTCTCGCTTTCGTCACCCGACGTACACCTGCGCAGCTCTCATTCCAGACGCTGCTATTCCCGGACACGATTTATTACCCGGCCACGAAAACTAACGCTGTGAACTGGATACGCGGCCACACCGTCCGCTACCTTTTCGACCGAGACGAGAAATCAGAACTGGATTACTGGACGTATCTCAATGATCGCCATTGCGCTATCGTTCGTAACCCCAAATACCAACAGTTCTTTTCAAATTTTTTATGGAGCGTCTTTCACGATCCGCCTCCCAGCTGGAACGTTCAAACTATGAGAAGCTAATGTGATGTTCTTGTTGATACGAGTCCTGAACGAACTGAAAACGGAACCTATACAAAAATTATCGAGAAGACGAGTTTGGATGTTCCCCACTGAAGGCGTGTGCAGAACTGCACAAAGAGAACAAGACATAGAACACTTCAATAAAGCAATAAAAATAAATAAATAAATAATTGCAAATGACTCCTTCCCATTCCTATGTTTTCCTCCTATCACTTAGTTAATCTAGGTTAGTTTGATTTGGGATAGGTATAGACAGGAGCCAACGCCTGAAGAGGTACAGTTAATTTTTTTTTTTTTGTGTTTTTTTGTTTATTCTTCGGGCAAAAGTGGCGGTGGCACATAGGCCCCTTTATTAAAAAAAAAAAAAAAAAAAAAAAAAAAAAAGAAGTGAAAAAAAAAGGCGATGGAGGCTTTGATCGTCGTGTTGGGGAGGGTCTTCTCCAGCGGCAAGCATGCGTAGATGGTGAACTGCCACGTCCTTGGAATACCCCGTTTGTCTTTCTTCTTCATCCTGTGGTAGGCGTCGGCGAAGGTGTGCATGTTTCTTGCTGGCACGGGCATCAACAAATATTTGCCGTTCCACCCGACAATGACCTGGGTTGACCCGGTCACACACAATGAAAACATACTGGCCGGTTTTCCCGGTCCTCCAAATTTCAGTCTTCCTTGGTGCATAAGCACGTTCCTCACCTGTATTGTAGGATCCTAAATCCGGTAAGACATTGGAGCCAACATTTGTTCCACTTCCTTCCTTATTATCTGTTGAAGTGTATCTATTATCGGCTCGATGTGGACTCTAATTATGTTTTGCAAGTATTTTACAAATGATGTCTGGAAGTTGGGTTTCTCCCTCCAACGCAGCCATCGATACGACGTTCAATGTTTGATGCATTGTATCAGTGTACTGCCGCCATTTTATGAAGTCGTCTGCTGTAGAAATGTCCTTCATGAGTAGTAGGTACATGTTTTTAGCAACACCTTTCGTAAAATTTGCAACATTCCGTTCCTCATTCATCTTAGAGTCGACTATCTTACACAGCCCCAAGACGCCTTGAATGTGTGCTGTCCACCTTGGCGCTGTGATCTGAATTTCAGTTTCTCTCCAGCTTGACTTTTCGGTGCTGTGCATCTCCAAAGTACTTCTGCAGTTCCGCGTGGAATGCCACGCATCTTTACAGCTTGTCCTCGTTATTTTCATACCACTGCTTCTGGGCCCCCTCCAAGTAGACATTAGCCAGGCATACACTGTCGTTCCACTTGTTTAATTTAGAGTACGCTCGTACCCGTTCAGCCACTTGTTCAGATCTTGACCGTTATTGCTAGAGAACACTGAAGGATGTCTCACATGTTGGCAAAACGTTGGCGTCACATTAGCCATCTGCTCTTCTTCAGTCTCAGACGTCTGCCGCTGAGCTGAGTATGCGTCGAATTCTGATTTCTCGCCTCGTGAACCACTCTCTTGTGGCCTGATACGAGTCACTTTGCTGACGAGGATCCGTACTATCCCAAGTTAGCTTTACCAGATAGCTCCACCAGAATAATGTCATATAGCATTGCCGTACTACGTAGCTGGTTGATTAACGAACACTGATTTAAGCTCAACGATGATTTATTTAGCACTTGTCACACACGTACAAGAGCACGAAATATACTGATTCCGGCCAAAGATTTACATAGTATATATACTTCAACAAACTTCTGGATCATTATTTCTCAATACATCTAGAAGAAACAAAAACTGTGTATTCAAATTAAAATGTGCAAATAATGTGGATATCATACCCAGGACCATTTGCTTCAGAGACCAACACAATACACTACACCGAAAAGTTCATTTGCGGCAATATTATACGTTACCATTTAGATTGTTATACTTCATTAAAGTAAAAATTGATAACTTCAGTCTTAATATCGCAGGTTGAAACAATTCAGACCTTCAGATCTTTATAATTCATATCTTCAGAGGTTTCACAGTGAAGTACGTCATCTCATGTACGTCATCTCACACATCACGTAAACAGTAGTAAAACAGTGGTACTTCATGTTACGTGAACTGAGTTTGGATGTAAACAACCTTAAGTATCCACAGACCCATTAATAGGAGTACAATTTTTGAGGGAATTTATGATTTTATGAATACGTAGTTACTATAAATGTTCGGAACAATTTATTACCTGAATACAAAAATCTCCATAGATTTGCATGAAATATAGTATTTGTGAGAATTAATTGAATCTTTACCGTGCAGTTTCGCGACAGAACGAAATTGTTCCTCATCATCGTATGCAGACTAAATCTACATTTAATTAACTATTTAGTAGGACGCTAAAGGAAAGAAATATTCGTGTTGCAAATTTACAGGCCAAGGGACAAAACGACTGAAGAATAAAAAAAAAATAGCGTTGGTATATAGGCGCTTACAAGCATTTGTTCTTCGCTCGTACTGTTTGAGAGTGGAACAGAAAGTGAAACGGCTGGTAATGGTAGGAGCTACACCCCAGAAACTGCGGAGTATGTATATAGCTATACATGTAGAATCTGATGTAATGCCTGCAGGAGTATTTTAACATATTTATTTGCAACTCAGCGATTACATTGAGAGATTGAAAAAAACAAAAAAAAAAAAAAAAAAAAAACAAAAAAAACAAAAAAAAAAAAAAAAACCATCCACTTTACCTCCAGGCTGCTTCTTCACGCTGGCTGCTTTCATTAACTTTATTTTAATACGTAGTTCATCAAAGTATTTACTTTTAGTTACTATTTAATTACACCATAAAAGGGGCAGATATTTTGCCTTCACCATTCAGACTACCTGAATAGTACCCCTCTTTAAATGGCAGTATTGTATGATACAACAAAAATCGAAGACCCGGCAGTTTCTAATTACAGTACAGCTTGCCATATCGTTTAAATGTCATGATTAGGCGTGGGTAATGCTGTAACACGGCAGCGGAAGCACACTGCTTACATGCAGGCACTGAAAGCCTGAGGTTTCTCCTCAGTTTGCTTGCTAGTGTGTTAAAAAGGCCTGCGGCAATATGGATCTCTTTGCTTCGTGTGCATAGTGTTGTCCCTGCCGAAATATCACGACTCACGGGAGTTCACGAGCGAACAAAATTAGAGGGAATGCAATGGCTGAGGAGGAGTACAGAACTTCAAAAAGGTATGCAAATGTTTACTTACGGAGTTACGGCTAATAAAATATTTTTCCTGGAATTTAGCAACCTCGCTAATATGAAGACATCACAAGACTGTACGAGGTTACAGTAAAACTAGATTTACATGTTCTTTGTTGTTACTGATTTGCTGAATCCAATAAACATGTTCCCGACGTGTATCTGCAATAGTTTCCCAGAAATTCCAGAGAACCAAAGAAATAATATGCGAAAATTTGTGAATGTCCAGCCATTACTGCAGCGCCATCGAAAGTGTGAGCAACAAGTTTTTTAACATTATCTATGGTCTTTTTTATTTGTTGAAATAAACCATGGGCTGTTCGGTCAGAGCTTACATCAGTAAAATCAAGAAATCGTTCTTTATAATTTCCTTCAATGTCTACGAAGTGTAGAACAGTTGACATTTGACTTATTGGCGACATCAGTTGTTTCATCGAACATGAACCCAATAAAAATAGCCTTACCAATATATGATTTAATCTGATCTCTAACAACACTGGTCACAACATCGATTAGGTCATTCTATATAATTGCTGAGGTGCCTTTGAAAACGGTAGCTGTGTTTAAATGCAGAGACAGTGCCACATCATAATGATCCATAAACTGTAGCAGTTCTAAATAACTGACTTTATTTAATGAGTTCTCACTTTCATCGAGTCCACTAAAAGATTTCTCTTGTTTTGCAAGAAGTACCACTGCATCAACCTTTTCGATATATTTTTATTTTCTTCAACCTTCTCATTGTGCAAGCTGTCATCAATGTTTTCTGATAATCCAGTAAATGGTTGGAATAAAGCGAATGGCACATATTCAACATTACGCGCTAATTCTTCCTGACGGAAACTGGCTTCTGTTGCCATTTTTGTTAATATTGGTTCTTAATTTCTGGTTTGCTTTAGATATGGGCTTCGGTGATAGTTTTGATAGCCCACAATATACGCCACTGCTTAGTACTCGTCTTAGTAGTCATCTTAATGGAGCAATGTATCTCATGACCAGCAATTTCAGTCGAAAAAGAGAGATGCTACTAAACACATTTAAAAGCTAATGTAGAGTGATGAAAATATGTGTTTCCTCCTCTTTCATAAACAATAGGGCAGCCTTAACCATATACATTTCATCTTACAAGGAAGTGTTAATTTAATGAATATTCAATAAAAATGGCATGTGTCCATTACTTATTACTCTGTGTCACCGTTGTATTTGCGACTAGGAAATTTTTCTCCCTTCATCCCTGTATGACCAACACACTCTGGGAATGTGTGGTGTATGTCTAAAACGAAACAGCATACATGATCGGTTGGTTTTAGGTTGCCATGTTAGCAAACAGCGGAAAAAAATCGTAAAAGATTTGTTTGGATCTTTAATATTTTTCACACGAATGTCTACGAGAACTTTAATTAAAACCTTTTGAAAAGAAAAACTGCATCATTTTCCTTGCTCATCTCTGTTGGGAAATTTAAGAGAACCTTTATTCAACGATGTTTGGTCAACCAGTCCTGATGAGTGTTGGGGGGAGGCAGTAAAGAGACAAAATCCCAAAGTCCCAAGCCTCATGGGGGCTCCAAATCAGTGAAAGGTTCAGGCCATCCGGGTGCTCAGATTGTAAATACCAGAATGTAAAATATGAGATAGCTAATGAACACAAATTTTGTATCACACTGCTCGGCCTCGCGAAATGGCCGCGTCATGCTACGAACTGGGCGGCCTTTTCCCTGGAGTTTAGAGTCCTCCCTCTGGCATGGGTGTGTTTGTTGTCCTTAGTGTAAGTGAGTTTCACTAGTTTGTAAGTCTAGGGAATGATGATCATAGCAGTTTGGTTCTATAGGGCCGACCGCGGTGGCCGAACGGTCTGAGACGTGTAGTCACGGTCTGCACGGCCGCTGCGGCCGGGGGTTCGAATCCCCCCTCGGGCATGTCTTTAATATAAGCTAGTTCATAAGTAGTTTGTTAGTTTAGGGACTGATGACCCCGTAGTTAAGTTCCATAAACTCTACAAACATTTGAACATTTTTTTTGGTTTTGTAGGTTTACAAACATTCGAACAAATATACTGCGCGCAGCAGATGCAGAGTGACTCTAAGACACTCTTTGTTGTCCATTGATGCACAGCATGACGTGTGTAGCTGAGGCAGTTGTCAGATGGGACAGTCTGGTGCCGATCAGTAATGTTTTCCCACGCCTCGACATCTGCCTCAGCTATACACAGGCCGCAGTTGGGCGTCTCCTTGATTACAGCAATGCGTAGGGAAACTTTAAACATTTTACTAATTTTTCTGTAGTAGGTAAGGGCTCCCATATATATCGTTTCCCTCATCTTTCGTAATTGCGGGAATCTCTGAGAACTAGCGTCCGTAAAGGAGGAAGCTTTCCCTAAGAACTTCAGCAGGAATTTGCATATACAAAATCCAGTCCCCGTATGTTGTTCACGTTAGATGTACTGTACTTATTGCTTCACAGAAACCTTCAATTGCTCTTATATGGTTGCACAACAAGTGCAGACGCAGAATCTAAACACGACTGCGTGAAGAGGATCGTAGGGTGGTAGTGTGCGCTATTCTGCGCTGAGGCTCGTCTGCAGTGTTGCCAGACGTAGGGAATTTTCCCTACAAGTAGCTACTTTTAAGCATTAAAATCATGTAGGGAATTTTCATCCAAAAGCCGGCAACGCTTAGGTACTTTGGTAAAATTTTACAATCGCCGATACAAGCCTAGCGGGTAATGTTGGCAACAGAACAGTTGTTAGCACGCGGGAATGAAGCCGACCAATTGTGGCAAAGTTTGAAGTAGCCAATCATATTTAAGACGGCATAGTTGTTTTCTGTTCATAGTAAACATTATTAATTTGAAAATCTAGTTTCAGACATATTAAAATTGATGCGAATTACGATGATTTCGATGTATATCAGTGGAATGGAGAGTCGGGTTGGATATAGTGTTAGAAAATGTCAGCACAAGAAAAATTCATTGTTTTCATGAATGAAACACGTTTTATTACCTTGACTAGACTGTTATTTATTTACGACAGAACGATATACTAATAAGTACTTGTAAATGATTAGATGCTGACAATAAAATGCTAAAACATTTGCGACAGCCAACGTTATAATGAACAAAGCGCTAGATATTTGTTGTCAACGTAGCATTACTCTTTGAAAATCGAATCATGTAGAGTGACGGACTTCCTTTTTTGTGCTGACTGTGATCTAAATGATTACTACTGTTCCTACTCTGTGATTGATAGTGTCTCGATGTATCCTTGTACGGTCAATAAATCAGTTATCCTCGTGTAACAGTGCACTCGGAATTGGTGACATGTTTGGGGAAAGTAATTAATGCTGTTCCTCTCTATGGTTTCCCAGACCCAAATCCTGGCTACGACCCTGATGTAGGGACATTAATGAGGTGGTAGGGAGAAAGTAGGGAAAACGTAGGTTCATTTTTGTGTGACTGTAGGTATTTTCTCTCTCTGCCATCTGGCAACACTGCTCGTCTGCCTTGCCCTGGCATTCCTCTGTTGCCTGCTGTGACTGCGGGCCGGGCCTGGATGGCTCAATAATGCTGTACCGCTTGTAATGTCCTGTGACTGTTACTCGGGATCATTGTTAACCGAGTGGTTCTCGCTTCATTTTGTATTCAATAAATCAGGAAAGTGAAGGCCGTAAACTCCACTAAATACTTAGGAATTACCATTACTTCAGACTTAAACTGGAAAGAACACTTAGATAATGTCGTGGAGAAGCGAACCAGAGACTGCGTTTTATTGGCAGAACCCTTAAAAGATGGAACACAACTACTAAAGAGACTGCATACATTACGCTTGTCCTTATTGCTGCCCAGTGTGGGACCCTTATCAGGTGGGTTTGACGGAGGACATCGGAAGAGTCCAAAGAAGGGCAGCTTGTTTTGTATTATCACGATACAGGGGAGACAGAGTTACGAAAATGATGCAGGATCTGGGATGGGAATCATTACAACAACGGCGCTTATCGCTGCAGCGTGGGATACTTATGAAACTCCAATCGCCAACATTATCCTCCGAATGCGAAAACATGTTATTGACTGCCACTTACATATGTAGAAAAGATCGTCAGATTAAAGTACGAGAAATCAAGACTCGAACGCAGAGATTCAGGTGTTCTTTCTTCCCGCACGCTATTTGATAATGGAATGGGAGGTAAATAGTATAAGGGTGGTTCGATGAACCCTCTGCCAGGCACTTAAATGTGATTTGTAGAATATCCCATGTGGATGTAGAAACCAATCGCTATTTTAACAATAAAATAATTTTATTTAGAAATGTACACTTTTAGAACCACTGATGATGCTGGCTAGACTTCTGCCAGTTTTCTTTGGGTTGGGTTGGGCTGTTTGGTAGCCTTAGGGGGACCAAACTACTGAGGTCATCAGTCCCCCTATGGGGAGGGGAAGGAGTGAGGATAGGGAAGGAGGGGAGGGAAGGAAATGCAGTCCGGGAAGTAAAGAAGGAAGGAAGACTGCATTAGCTCGGGGCACCGTGTTCGCCACGCACGTACTCACGAAAGAACCGTGAGGCCCCTGGGAGGGGAGCAGTTTTATTTCCCCGTTTATTAGTTGTTGGGTTTTTCATAAAAAACGATTATTACTGAAATCAATAAAGAACAAGTAGGTTTCTCTCGTCCTTGTTACCCAACTAAATCAATAAAGAGCAAGTAGGTTTCTCTCATCATTGTTACCCAACTTTCTTCACGTCAGTACAGTAACAGATTCCACACACGACTGCTGAAGTAAAGAATGACTGCAGTTATGTCATTTGTGGGATTTACCTTGATATTCCGTGTATCTGTTACCAGCTCAAAATTATTTGTTGCTACAAGGTAAAGTATGTTTTCACAACCATTTATCATCTTTTAGGTTGATGAACTAATTGCTCGACACAGTTTTCGGAGAATGCGTCCAGTTCAATTTCGGAAGATGTTTTGTGCTTGCCTCCGGGTTTAAACATGTATTTTTGTCAAAATATCTAGGCTAAATTAAAGTCACTAGCGATTAAAATTCTATGCTTTAAGTTTTTGAAATTTGATGCAAGCATTCTTTTAACATTTCTGCAATGTTAAAATAACCAATTATGAACTTATTCCGGTTGTCAAGTATACCCTCCATCTATTCCAACACACAGGAAGTACCTACTTCGATTTCGCTGCAGGATAAACAGCTTGTGACAGGAAAAAATACACCATCACCCATTTTATTCAATCTATCCTTTCTGAACACCATTTATTCCTTTGTAACAATTTCAACTGAACGTATTTCCGGTTTTAGCCAGCTTTCGCTAATGATAATGATTTGTGCTTCTGTACTTCCTATTAGCGTTTGGAGCCTGGTAGTTTCCCCACACAACTACGGCAATTTACTTCTGTTAGACCAATGTTTCTTACAAGGGGAGGCCACCAATTGTGAAATTCAGATTCGATTCATATTGCGCATAATGAAAGCTCATGGCCAGAGGTGTAATTTGGCAAAGCACCAAGATGCACTTCTCAGCCGTTGTCGAGAAAATCGACAATTAAAAAAAGCCTTGCGGTGAGACAAACTCTACGGTGAGTAATACTGTACAGCGGCGTGGCGTAGCGGTAAGCGCTTGGGTTGGTAATCCGAAGGTCGCCGGGTCGAATCTTGCGGTATGCAACATTGTTTTTAATATTTGTTTTTTGTAATTCAAATATATATATATATATATATATATATATATATATCGCACGCACCAGAGTGATAGTTATCATAGAAATATGGAAAGCAGAAAACAGCACGACATCGAGCACATCTGATAAACGATGCGTTTTTACAAGAACAATTGTTTTTTAAATAATCCGTTGGGAAACACAACTGATTGACATTCTGCAAAATTGTTCTATCGTTCGTCAGGTTTGACTTACACTATACGTATTCGTTTCGGAGTATCGTTTATCCTTCTTCCGTTAACTATACGTGTTAAACATCATGAAGACAATTAATAACATTTGTGAAATACAACTTTGTTTGTGGAAAACATATTGATGTTCGAAGTCGCCCGTTGCATATAATAAGTTGTTTGAATGTCGTTTCTCGTAGAAAACTGGCGACTTCGAACATAAAATGTTATATATATATATATATATATATATATATATATATGTGTGTGTGTGTGTGTGTGTGTGTGTGTGTGTGTGTGTGCGTGTGTGTATGTATACATTTGAATTAAAAAAGACAAATAATAAAAAAAGTTGCATGCCGCGAGATTCGAACCGGCGACCTTCGGATTACGAACACGAGCGCTTACCGCAACGCCACGCCCCTGTACAGTATCAAGCTTCGTAGAGATCGTAGAGAGTATTTAATCGCAACGACTTTTTTTAATTGTCGATTTTCTCGACAACGGCTGAGAAGTGCATCTTGGTGCTTTGCCAAATTACATTTCTGGCCATGAGCTTTCATTATGCGCAGTATGAATCGAATCTGAATTTCACAATTGGCGGCCTCCCCTTGTTAGATCCGAGGCCGCGCGGGAATGTCCGTGCGCTCTAAGACACCTAGTTGCGGAGTGCGCGGATGCTCCCAGTCGGAGGTTCAAGTCCTCCCTGGGTCATATATATATATATATATATATATATATATATATATATATATATATGTGTGTGTGTGTGTGTGTGTGTGTGTGTGTGTTTTGTCCTTACCGTAACTCAGTTTAAGTAGTTTGTAAGTCTAGGAACTGCTGAACACTGCATTTTGATCCCATAGCTTTAAATTCACTTTAACATTTAAATTTAGATCCGTTTTCGTCCTATCTGTGGTCAGTACCTTTGAGACTGAAACAACTTTTGTGTGGCCCCGAGCCTCTCCAGTCTAAAAAGCAGTTGAGGCCCCGCTACGCGTTAGCTGCTTCCAGCGTGTAGTTGACCTCTGACGCGACGGCGCAAGTCGACGAATGTGCAGCCTACACACTCGCAGAACTGTCAGCGCCTCTGATTTAGAAACTCTGTAACACCAGAGGGCCGCAGGCGGTGCTGTCAATTACGATGCAGATAGTTGGTAATCTCTGCCTTCATCTTGCAAGCACGACTGACAGTCTTCACCGTTTCAGGTAGCAGTTCAAAGCGGGAGAGAATCTCTCCCGACCCAGAGCGACATACATGGTTTGTACTAACACGAGCCATCATCTGCAGCTGAATGCATGCACCCTCTGCTCTTAGTAGCATCTCTAGACAGTTTAGTTCGTGACGCTGTGATTTGCTTTACAAACATTTGACAGTTGGGAGAGTTTGGTGCGCTAGCTTGTGATGGAAATCAGATGTATGAATGCTAAATATGTGCTCGTAAAAATACATAGGTTCCTTACAAAAAACAGGAAACAGTTCTGTAGCTATTAAGTCGATCATTCTGCACTTTAATAGAAAAAACAATTTAATGTATTTTAACACATGAAACAGAGATTACAGAAGATATTCTGTAAATCATAATATCAAACTACCTTCTTTAGTTTCTGTGATAATAGGAAAGTTGTAACAAGTCTGTGTGATTGATACCGCCTTTGTATAGAAAATCAAGCACTTGCAGATATAATATCATTGATATGTAATGTTTATACTCGTCTCTCCAAGGAAACAGAAAATTAGGAACAGTTTTCTGATACACCTCTATATGAAACCAGTATTCTGAGTTGAAATACTGTGCGTTTTCTTTAGCAGCTTCTCCTTTTTAAATATAATGCAATGAAATCACAGTCTACATAATTTCGTCGAATGTTTACAGATTGTGGAAAAAGAATACCACCGCATCCGACATACAGTCGAAGTTAAAAAAAAATGTTTCAAATGGTTGTATAGCTCAAAATGTTTGTTAAGCTTATGGGACTTACCTTCGGGGTCACCAGTCCCTAAACTTACAAACTACTTATGAACTTACGAAGACTAATGACGGCACAAATATCCATGCCCGAGGAGGGATTCGAACCCCCGACCGTAGTGGCCGTGCAGACCGTGACTGGAGCGCCTCAGCCTGCCGCGGTGGCCGAGGGGACTGAGGCGCTTCAGTCACGGTCTGCACGGCCACTACGGTCGGGGGTTCGAATCCCCCCTCGGGCATGGATATTTGTGCCGTCCTTAGTTGTGGCTAGTTCATAAGTAGTTTGTAAGTTTAGGGACTGATGACCCCGTAGTTAAGTCCCATAGACTCTACAAACATTTGAACATTTTGGAGCGCCTCAATCGCCTCGACCACAGCGGCCGGCAGTCGAAGTTAATGCTAATAATGTTAGATCAAAGATACACGTGTGTATAGTATGAAGTGTATTAAGTAAACGTATCTTTTCTGTTTTATAAGAAATTATATTTCACTCGGTATCTCAACCCAGTGCGTACTTGTGTTTATTTTTAATATTCACCGAATTACGTGATATTTAAATCATGTCAGACTGCCTTCAAAGGAACATTAAAATTGGATTTACATGTTTAGAGACGGGGCTCAATCGCACATCCAGCCAAGTGCCTGTTCTTAGCGGTTATGTGGGCAACAATGCTGTTCTTACTGTACACACTTATTGAAAAGAATGTAAGCGACATTATGATGTGCAAGGAGAGACGAAAACAGTAATTTAGTTCCGATGCGAGAATAAAATAGTATGGAACTGGTGCGATTCACACTCCACTACGTACTATACAGTGGTTTCAGTAGTACAAATATACTAATTTTGCAGTAGTGCATGTGATTTGCTGACGTAGAAACAGCTTTACACTCTATTTTCTCAGAGAATTTGGTGCTCTTATGAGGGTGTTACGTTCGCGGAAAAGGATAGGAAGCGTGTGGGCGGTAACCGGAGAAAACTAAATGAAATAAAAATAATCACTTGGACAATATACAACGTATCAGCAGAGTAGTTCTCTTAAAGAGTAGACTAGGACTACATTTTAAATTCACTCATTTACCGCGCATTAATCACTATTTCAAGCGCCAGAGCACCGCTTGCCAAGGTATTTTGAAACCGAATAGTCGACGATTAATTTGGCGTAAATGTAGCGGTGCGGAAGAAACTGCGTTGATGGAGTGTGACGCCAGCTCGTCCTTCATCGGTCGCTCCTCGGACGAGAAGTTCACGCCGCATCTGCCACTGCTTTTGACCCGTGGAAGCACAGCTGGTGCAACAGAGGCGCCGCTTTTTCCGCTTCATTTGCTTGCAAATTGACGACGCGCCACACAAAGTAAGGCGGAGTTAGTGGTATGACATGTTAACCAGGACGGTTATAGTTTTGGGGTGTTCTGTACAGTCGTATCCCAGTCCTTGGCCCTGATGACGGAACGTTTCAGCTGCAGTAATTATATACAAAGTCAATAGGACTTTATTTCCTCCTTCTCACACAAGATTCACAAGCCAAAGTTTCATATTGTATCCATGCCTAATGACCTCAAACATAACGCCATAACGCTACACTCAAATTCGTATACCCTCTTACTTTTTTTCGCTGCCTGGAGCGAGCATTCCGGGAAACGTGTGATCTTGCTGTTAAACAGAAACTTGAAATAAGGAAGGTAGACCAGGGTTTAACGTCGTGTCAAAAACAGCGACCTTGTTCTGCCGAATTTTGTTTACATTTCTGTACAATAAATCTATCCTTTTACTTCAGATGTTGCGACATTTGTACTTCGTGTAGTCGATGGGTGGACTCCAACCTCAGTACTCGCAGTCACAGAATTAATCAGTCACCCCGCACCCCGAGAAACCATGAGAGATCACAGAAGCTTATGTAGTCAACATTAAACTTTCATACACTCTAGTCGCAAACACCAAGCACTAAATGAACGAACATTTCCGTAAGCAGATTGTTTCGTCATACCGTTTAAATATTCCATAATCCCAAGTGTAACACTGAAAAGAAATGGAAAAAAATTACCTGTATGATGAATTCGTTAATTTTACCTAAACAGTTAATTTGTTCCAATCATGTTTCAATGATGCGTTTGTGTTTGATTTATTTATTGCCGGACGAAGCATTCACAATTTAACGCAGGAGATTGACTTGCTCATGTCCATTTTTGGTGTGGTAATTGATGAAGAGCGGACCCGATTTTTCTTTTGGGATGAAATATTAGTACCTCTTTATGGCGTGATGAGCATCGCTATCAAGCATTACTGGAAAAGATATTTCTTTCTCTGGGAATCAGTATTACAAGATGTCGGGTTCTTACACATAATTATACTCGGAGTGAGCAATTTGTTCATAAGTAAATGAAAAGAAACTCTTTTTCCGTACACGTTTCTCAGAAAGCCATAAAAACCTTCACTTTTTTTTTTTTTTTTTTTTTTTTTTTTTTTTAATTTCTATGGGACTTAACTACGGGGTCATCAGTCCCTAAACTTACAAACTATTTATTAACTACTTACGAACTAGGACGGCACAAATATCCATGCCCGAGGGGGGATTCGAACCCCCGACCGTAGTGGCCGTGCTGACCGTGACTGGAGCGCCTCAGTCATCTCGGCCACCGCGGCCGGCGCCTTCACTTTACAGTCTGCATTTCCTTCAGAATAGGTGCTGTGAGGTTGTGACACCATACCCAACACATAAGAAATTAAATTTTGTTTCCATTATTAAAGTAATTTTTGACTACAAACGTTATCAGAGATTACGACTATGTACATAATTAAGAAGATTTAAATATCTGCATGGCCACTAAAACAAATCCATTAAACATCAGTTAAACGAAAAAATCAGTCAAATACCTAGGAATAATAGTTAGGAACAAATTATATTAGAAAGAACTCACAGAAAATATAGAAGGGAAGGCGAACCGATGGGTACTTTTCATTGGCAGAACACTTAGATGATGCAACAGTTCTACTAAAGAAACTGCTTTCGCTATACTTGTGCGTCCCATTTTGGAGAATTACTGCGCATTGTATAATCCACACCAGGCGTGGACGAACGATTAGAGAAAGTTCAGATAAATGCAGCTCTTTTTGTATTATCGTGACATAGGCGAGAGAGGGTCACGGAAATGATGCACGAGTTGTCGTGGAAATCATCAAAAGAAAGGCGTTCTTCGTTGCGGTGAGATCTATTTGCAAAATTTCTTTCACCGACTTTCCCTTCCGAATGCGAAAATATTTTGTTAGCACCCACCTACATAATAAAATAAGAGAAACCAGATCGAAATCAGAAAGATTCAGGTCTTCCTTTCTCCCACGAGCTATTAGAGAATGGAACTGTAAAGAAATATCATAAAAGCGGTTCGATGAACTCTCTGCCAAGAACTTCAAAGTGAATTGCAGAGTATTTACGTAGAGGTAGACGAATTGAATATGATCATCGTCACTGGTAATAAAGGTATCGATATTTCAAAGTTCTTCGCCGAAACTATGAAAAGAAACAGTAATTGGTGGTGATACCATTCAATACGTATATTGGATTACGTCTCAGGCCACTAAAGTTGGCACAAATTTTATTTACACCTTCAGGTTAAAATACATCTTATGTCATACAGTGACGATCATAAGGACTCTTATTCTGCAATTATTTAGGAACATTATAGGACATAATAAAGTCTAAGTGACATGAGTAGCTAGTTGCTTAGTGACATTTGTAATATGCTTTTAAATTGATTGTGTACGTTTGTGTCTTGCAGCTATCAAAACACTCGTTAAATCTCTTAGACACTGGCCTTTTTTACGAAGAAACTAATCAAATTCCAGAAAGAATATGTTTGTCGGGGAAGATATTATTTTCAAGTTATGTTGCACATTCTTATGTAATTTAATGAGCTATACTCACAAAGTAGTTCGGAAAACATTGCATGCTAATGACAAAAAACTGGGTAAGAAAGACCGAATCTAAATCCAAACTACACATCGTTCAGCAACCTTTTATTAACTATCGTCGCTTTCCGCATTTTAAGTGGAATCAATAATTTTTTATTAAATTAATCAATATTGTGTGCTAGTCTGTTTCTTGTACACTATACTGTTGGAATAAACCAGCACAAAGAAAAAGAAAAACAGACAAATGCGACGCGTCTGAAGACCAGGAAACATAATTAGAAACTGGCATTCACAAAGGCCAGTGAATGCCTTCCATTATTACAGCAGGACCCGGTAATCAGAGCGAGTATTGTGATGAATATCAAGCAATAGATTGCAGAAACTTAGTATAACGAAGACGGTAGATAGCCATTGTGATAAGGCCATTAGTTTTTAAAAGGCATAGGTGGATGGATGAATAGATAAGGAATTTTGGGCACCAGCCTAAAAGCTTATACAGGCGTCGAGACAAATGACAATTAACTCTGATCACACTCGCTTCAGCATCAGATAAAATAGACGGTAGATCAACGTCAAGGTTCGGTCCACCCCACTAGGCACCATATAACACACACTCAGTTAAGATGGGTCGCACAGTTAATTGCACTCCAGAAGCATTACAAAAGGGAGATCCTCCCGACTGAGTAAAACGACACATGTCAGGGGACAATGCCCAATTCGTAGGTGTGTCAGCGTTACTGCATCCCACCTGGGAGACTGGCAGAATGATCTCCAATGTCGGATAGTTGGTTTCACCAAACGCAGCTTATTACCCGTCACGCCAACTATTTATCCTTCCATATCTGCATAAACCTCTGCCGCTGCACAGAGAGGACGTCCTGCAAGGGACTAACACACTGACGTCCATCATAGTCTCTGTATGCCCCGCTGGCTTCTCTGAAGTACCACGTACCCTGCAAAGCAGCACAAGGATACCTACTTGCCACAGTGCTGGAGGGAATACAGTTAGCCATGTATTACCTGAGTGGGTATAGATCCTGCACAGATTGAAGGGCACTTAGTGGAACACGACGGATGAGAAACCGTGTGCTCCGAAAGCGCCGTATATGCCCCAGTGTCTCCACGATCGCGTGCATCTCTGCTGGAAACAACTGAAAGACAGGGAGAAGGCGACTGGAAACACTACAAAGAGCCCACGGCGTCCCCCTGTTTTCAAATCTCCGTATAAACCTCTGTAAAATTGTGATGGTTGTCTATATGTTACAATACATAGAATGAAATGTAAAATGAAAGGTGCAATCTTAAATAGCACAAAGTTTAAAATTATCTAGGTCTCTGGAGGAGCTACCTTGGAAATCTACTCAAACTGTGACCGAAAAACCTTCCACGCCCATATCTAAAAGACAATCCTGAGTGCCAATCCCAAAACATGGAGTTGGCAGTGTGGTATATGACTGACGCACAGTGAGGGGCTGTCGCCGAATCTCAAGTTGCAGCTCAGCGGCGTCGGCGCATAGACTTGGTATGGAGCTGTTCCGGAATGCCCCGGTGGCCAAACTAATGCCTTCATGGTGCACCACGTCTAACATCATTAAATAAGAAAGTCAGACCCATGCACAGTGACCAACAATGAAGCCAAGATCGCACCAAGTCTCTATAAAACTGGTACAGACAAGTTCTGTCAGCTCCGCACGAACTGTAACGAAGACATTTTAAAATGCTCAGTGTTTTGATGCAACGCCGTTTCAAGTCCTGAAGATGTTGCACACATATAAGTTTGTAGTCGAGCGTGAGGCCAAATAACATCTTTGTGTCTTTAAACTCAGTACAGTGTCCCTCATCTCAGCTCCCTCAGCTAAGGAAAATAAAAAATAAAAGGGAAACGGTTAAGAAGACCACGCGTATACTTCACCATTCAAACCTGAAAACCAGTCTTCCACGCTCATTCATCCAACCTTGGAAGCAATTGTGTCGTCCTTGCAAGAGTGGAAGAAGAGTAAAAAATCAGAGAAGTTATCAACAGAGATCACGGGACAGGGATTTTACGACTGACACTGTACTGTTAATGACTACGACACCCATGTAAGTTTGTAGCCGAACGTGAGGCCAACTAACATTTCTGTGTCTTTAAAAGTCAGTACAGTGTCCCTCATCCTCATCTATGGGAAACTGAAAATAGAACGGTAACGGTTAAGAAGAGCACGCATAGACTTCACGATTCAAACTCGCAAATCAGCCTTTTCACCCATTCATCCAATCGTCTAAGTGTTAATTGCAACTGTCGTGTCGTCGTTGCAAGACTGGAAGAAGGGTAAACAAACAGAGAAGGTTTTTTTTTTTTTTTTTTTTTTTTTTTTTTTTTTTTTAGTTTATGCGACTCAACTACGGGGTCATCAGTCCCTAAACTTACAAACTACTTATGAACTAGCTAACACTAAGGACAAATATCCTTGGCCGAAGGGGGATTCGAACCCCAGAGCGTTGTGGCCGTGCAGACCGTGACTGGAGCGCCTCAGTCCCCTCGGCCACCGTGGCCGGCCAGAGAAGTCATCAACAGAGATCAGAGATCACTGAACAGGGATCTTACGATGGACATGAAACTTTTAATGGCTATGGCAAGGACTGTCACGCTTAAAAAACTACCCTGAAGGACACCGTTCTCTTCCTCAAAACGATCAGAACGATCAGAAAGGAGGTCACCGACTCGAAATCTAATATAGCACGGCGAAAGGAAGGACTGAATAAAAAGTGGAACACCCATGAAAACCAGATTCGTGTGCCATAGCATACTATAATGTGTCATCAAGAACAGGACAATTTTCACGAGCTGCAAATAATGCAGACTCGAGCTCCCTCTGGAAAAGGGGCTGTTGCCTTCATCATTGGCGGACCTGAAATTCAAATTTACCCTCTCCATAGCCAACCTGTGGCGCTGGAAAGCCGTTTCCTGACAGGAACTGGTATCAGTACCTTTCTACAAATTTCTTGGGAGGTCTACAGGAGCTGAAACATAAAAGTGGGCCACTGTACGAAATAAAAGTTCAATTCTGGTAGAAGGTACCCAGATAAAAGTTTACTGTAATAAAAAAAACCTTAATTTTAGCAGTAAAATTATAAAAGGTCCGAGTGAACTACCGGCTACTCCCTGCTGCAAAAACCTTGTTCCCTGACTCAAATTCAGAACTGACTTGGTTCAAATTACCCTAACAACAGGAAGTTAACGATACAGTGGCCAATATACGTAGCGGCACACACGAAATTACACACACACACACACACACACACACACAGGCATTAATAAACAAAGCACCATAATTAAAGTTATTTCATAAAGGTGGCTAAAGAAAAAAACATTTATGGCGCAATGAAACTTAAACTAAAAAATTGCATCTGAGCTTGTTCTCAGCACTGGTGAAAAACAATATTAAATAAAAGGGGGGAGATGCTCGAAAACTACCATTTATAGGCAAGTCAAAATTATACTGAACTTGTTTATTCAGGTCGAACGCAAGCAAAATGGGGAACCAATTTTGTTAATACAATAAAAATGCATCTCATTTACATTATCTACTACTGACGATGCCGCCGGCCGCGGTGGCCGAGGAGACTGAGGCGCTCCAGTCACGGTCTGCACGGCCACTACGGTCGGGGGTTCGAATCCCCCCTCGGGCATGGATATTTGTGCCGTCTTTAGTATAAGGTAGTTCATAAGTAGTTTGTAAGTTTAGGGACTGATGACCCCGTAGTTAAGTCCCATAAGCTTAACAAACATTTTAACATTTGAACTGACGATGCTCAGCATTGAATTTAACATAAATTACACAGAAATTAATGCTACTCGGGGGGGGGGGGGGATTTACAAACAAAGCAGAGATGCTGTTCTTTACAGAAATTGTTCAATATGTTCATCATCATTCCTCAACAATGGCTGTAGTCGAGGAATAATGTTGTGAACAGCACTGTAATGCATGCCCGGAGTTATGGTGAGGCATTGTGTCTTTCAGCATCCCTAGAGATGTCGGACGATCACGATACACTTGCGACTTCAGGTAACCCCAAAGCTAATAATCGCACGGACTGAGGTCTGGGGACCTGTGAGGCCAAGCATAACGAAAGTGACGGCTGAACACACGATCATCACCATTCGACGCCCGCAAGAGATCTTTCACGTGCCTAGTAATACTTTCTTTTGTTCTAATAAAACCCCATGTCATTCCAAGCATGTGTGTCAATTTTAACCTCTCAATCTACATTATTCCGTGATTTATTACATTTTTCAAATTTATACTGACTTTTTGATCACCCAGTAATTCAATGTTGAGAGTAATTGCCACTGCCTCTAGCAGGTATCGATACACAACAGATCCATCTGTGCATCTCTACGATTTTCCAACGTTGTTATAGATATCCATGTTGATTCATATAGACGAGACTTTCGCTCAAACACATTTATGCAACATGATTAGGTTTGCGTATCTGTTCGACGATTCTTCTTTAATAAGGGAATTATCTGTCCTTTTATTTTACAAATAGTTGGGAAGGCTTCGCTATTCTAGAGGTCTTCGGTACACTCTTTAGAACGGAATCATATTACTTCGCATACTCTGTGTGGAATGGAATTGGTATCCAGTCAAGTAAAGGGGCCTCTTGCAACACGACTAAACTCGTCCTCATATCGATTGGAAAGCACCTGTGCCATCGCTGGAATGATGTTCCGGATTCAGGCATAGCCACCGTATTCTCTTAATATGGGCTATTAAAATTATATACGCCCTCTTCCGACCAATGTTCTGTAGTCCGTCTCACCCGCTGCTGGATAGCCTATCGCAATTTCTAGAGATCTGGAAAATATCCCGCACATTGGTTCCTTCAATGCCCCAAATACAAACATATTCGAAGAGGCCAACTGGACTGAATAAGGTGGAGCAGCCGAAAGTGGAACCCCGTTTTCAGCGACGGCGACTGTGGTTTTCCAAACCGTATGGGGACAAGCGTAGTCATGATACAAATGCATTTTCCGTGACGGTTCACCTTTTTCATACGCTGCCACCAATCGCGTGTGAATATTCGCCTCGTACGCACCCTCGTTTCACAGAATCCAATTTCACCGAACACCGTAATTGTCTACACAGGTAATTACAGCACTTGGGAATATGGGGTGTACTGACAGAGATTATGTGTCTACTGATTGTCTTTCCACCTACGCTTAGTCCTAAGTACTACAAACGAGCGACTGCAATGATAAATAAAATAGCTCTCCATTACTGATGGAAAAAGAAACTTAAACCACAAGTGAACTACGTAACTAATATACAGTCTGCTCGAAATGTTCTTTATTCGTCGTGGTGTGTTTTTATTGATTTCGAACATGTCGCAGCAGATGTTTTACACACCTTGATACTTCACGTTCCAGCTAAATTAGTGATCCAGATATCAGAAAAGACCCCATCACTGCAGAGGAACAAAATCATGCGGTACAGAATGTGTGAAATTTTCCTCAGCGTAGCAGTGTGATTTTGTGTGCCTCCCTAAGAGTTTTCTACGATTCGTTAATTTTGTGGTATCGTTGTTTCGGACATGCTGCTTCATTATACGTCACAAGGAACTGTCGCATGACGTCAGATCTAGACTTCTAGGAGGCCATTCTATTGTCACTAGTAGATGCTTGGATCCTAAAAATTATCGAACTCGTACAGCGTACTGGATAAAAAAAACTTATTCTTTTTAAACCCGACTATCATTAGGAAAGTTCAGTCTCTGGAGCTCTGGAATGAACCATTCACACAACACAGGCAAGTAAGAATGATGAATCACTGCACCGTTAGTGAAATGATGCTGTTGGCGCGTCACAAACAAATCGATTGATCTCGACGAAGAGTCGTTTCATTGCCGCATGTTCTCGTCACTCAAGTTATGTACGAGTGTTGGTCTACAAGACTTTAATTCCGAATCTTTTTAACGTGTGCCATGAGCGTCATTTTGGAACTCTAAGGCAGACAGAAAGAAGGAAGAGTAGAATTTAATGTGCCGTCGACAGCGTGATCATTATTTACGGAAAATAAGGTCAGATAGTTTTGTGGATTGGTGAAGGAAATCTGTCGCGCTGATTCAAAGGAACCATCCCGAAATTCACGGTAATCTCTAAGGACCGACCGAATATTCGGTTTCGGTTCCGGACAGAAATCAGCTGGCCCAAACTAGCTTTTGTCAACTCATGGATGAAGTCGGGTCGCGTTTGGGACTGATTTAGTGCTCGCAAACATTGTATTTCATTCTTAAACACGTATCTTATAGTGATATTCTCGCACTGTGTTTGTAACCATTTAACTTACTCGGTATTGTACTTAATGGAACGGGTTATCATATTATTATTCTGAAAAGTTTTATTACTGAGTTTCCTTGAAAGCGAGAGACTTTTTCAGTAACCAATATCGGTTTACGAAACATTGATCATATGGTACACAGCTTTTCCTGCGAAAATTTACAGTGACAACAATCACACTGTTAGTCGTAAATGTGACGTCACTATCGAAATACTTTATGCAGCACTAATTGATGTTTGCCGCGCGGGAGTAGCCGTGCGGTCAGGAGCGCCACCTTGGAGATCGCGCGGTCTCCCGCGTCGGAGGTTCGAATCCTTCTTCGGGCATGGATGTGTGTGTTGTCCTTAGGTTAGTTTAATTTAGTTTAAGTAGTTTGTAAGTCTAGGGTCTTATGACCAAAGTAGTTTTGGTCCCATCGAATTACAAACATTTGAACAATTTTAATTGATGTTCGATACCGGACAGGAACGAAGCCTTTTAGTCAGCAGCATTATATAAAAACAACTTTACTTCGCTTCAGTGTAATTACTGTAATAAACAAATGAAAGAAATAATGTTAACTAAGAGATACGAACACCCAACGAAATTTTACAACCTATATACGAGGTCTTAGCTGCGCACCATTCCAGTCTGTCGGCGACAGGAGCTTTTGTGAGTCTGTTGGGTAGTGTCCATGCTCCACAATTTTGTTTACATCTCAATGTTAGGGTAAAAGGTAAATGTTATTTCTGTATTACAGCGTCCTCAGCAACAAACGTATCGTAACTGGGATCCCGAACTTTATTCTGAGAAGAATATCTACTTGCGACAACTTAGTAATTTTCAGCTATTTTGCATCGATTTTTTTATGCAAAGTGCGACGAGAACTGTGAGGGTTCAACAACATTGCTTCACTAATAAAAGGTACGAGGTACTCGTGTGTTCTGGCTCACAAGTCTAGCTTAAGGAGTGGTTGACGTAATATTCGCAAATGCAGGGTGGAAAGCTTAGGTCAGTAAATCTTTACGCCTCATATGTCATCTTCTACGGACTCCTGGCTAGGCTTACACACACTAAAAAAGATTTATTGCGAGGAGAGGATCATGAAAACTGTGGGAAAGTAGTTATTTGCAGTATAACGTAAAGTTACAGAAATTTTAACTTTAGTTTCGGTTTAGGCCGCAAATCATGTTTCAACCGGACTCTGGTAATCACAGAAAACATATCTGGATGGTCTGAGACGGATTTGAAGTGCCGCCCGTCCGAATGCCAGTCCCGTGTGTCCAAAAGGCACCCCCTCACATGTCTTGGAATTCCAAGTTCAGCAGATCTTTTCCGTAATGATTTGGTTGCAGATATGCTCACAGCATCTACGAGGTACGTCCAGAAAGTAAGTTACGTTGGGTTATATAAAACAAACGTGTACAGATACAGAAAAAAATATTTATTGTACAAAAATCTACAACTGTTAAACTACTTTTCTACATAGCTGCCGAAATTTTGTAGGCACTTGTCATAGCGTGACACAAGTTTCTGTATGCCTCCTTCATAGAAAGTTGCCGCCTGTGTATTCAGCCATGTGGTAGCATGTTCTTTCAGCTCGTCATCGTTGAAGTGTTGACAGGACAAATTTTAGGTGTAAGAAGAGGATTTCCATCAACAGGTGGTGTTTGTTTCCACGATAGTGCCCGACGTCATGTAGCGAATGTGACCAAACAACTCTTACGGGAATTTCACTGGGACGTGTTTGATCATCACCCTTACAGCTCTTAGCCACTTTCACCTCTTATTAGACCTAAAAATCTGTCCTTGGTGTTCAACATTTCAACGATGATGACGAGCTGAAAGAACATGCTACCACATGGCTGAATACACATGCGGCAACCTTCTATGAAGAAGGCATACAGAAACTTGTGCCACGCTTTGACAAGTGCCTACAAAATTTCGGCAGCTATGTAGAAAAGTAGTTTAACGGTTGTAGATTTTTCTACAATAAATATTTTTTCTGTATCTGTACACGTGTGTTTTATATACCCAAACGGAACTTACTTTCTGGACGTACCTCGTATTTGATGTCCGACCTGTCCTCTTTCCATCCAAAATGGATCCGATTCTGAAGAGTTCCTTTTGTCAGAGCAATGTCGTTCGCTTTCTTTGGGATACTTGATGAATCGTGACACAAAACCCTGTAGCACATCTGTTGCTTTTTTCCCGGTGCTTATACGTTCGTGAGTCCATTCACTAACCACACTGTAAATATTCGTGGCCGGCCGTGGTGGCCGAGGGGACTGAGGCGCTCCAGTCACGGTCTGCACGGCCACTACGGTCGGGGGTTCGAATCCCCCCTCGGGCATGGATATTTGTGCCGTCCTTAGTGTAAGCTAGTTCATAGGTAGTTTGTAAGTTTAGGGACTGATGACCCCGTAGTTAAGTCCCTTAAGCTTGACAAACATTTTAACATTTTTTTTGAAATATTCGTGTCCTCCAGCTGAAAAGAAGGCTAAAAATACATCATCAACAAGAAAGAGGGCTATGACAGGACATTCTGTCCTTATTGTAGATAAGAATTTCTGTCTGACAAAGAAATAAAAATAATAAGTTCTTTCGGCAGCGGGAGAGAAAAGTGGGTCGACAGACGTAATATCTGGAGAGAGGTAGGGAGGTGAGAAGAGTGCGCAGTGAGACGGAGCGCTAAATAACGAGGCACATATTCTGGTCGCGCCGGCGCCGGCGCTGACTTTTAAATGAGGCTTGCGGCTAATTAACCGCCCCCTTAATTTGTGTTTAGGGCGGCTGCATACGGCGCTCGCCGTGACCAGCATGCGCATGCCGCAGCCTCACTAAAAGCCGACGCCTGTCAGCTGCACGGCCGCGCTTTACATATGCCGCCCACCAGGGAGCCATTCCTGCGCACCGCCTCTTTATTTTTTTCCCTCGCATTTTTTTGTGTGTAAAAATATTCATCCCCTGAGCCTTTGTAATCCGTCCTTCTGTTCAGTGAATTATTTATTCTGAATTTCCTGACCTGTCTTACATGGTCAGTTGATCTACCAACTGAGAGGACCAGCGAAACTCACAACCTGGTAGCACAACTATACTTCTTCAGTTGTGATACGCCAATTCAAGCTAAAAGAGTTGTACCACCCTTTCACCCCTCCCCCGTATCTTCCTTGTGGCTAAAGCTAGAAGCCTGAATATTCGGTTTTCATGATTTCCTACCACAACTAGCTTTTTTTCAAAAATGTTCAAATGTTTGTATAGTCTATGGGACTTAACTACGGGGTCATCAGTCCCTAAACTTACAAACTACTTCTGAACTACTTACAAACTAGGACGGCACAAATACCCATGCCCGAGGGGGGATTCGAACCCCCGACCGTAGCGGCCGTGCAGACCGTGACTGGAGCGCCTTAGTCCCCTGGGCCACCGCGGCCGGCGTAGCTTTTTTCCAAATTATAATATCCTATACCTTATAGTTTACGAAATACTGCCAGTTGAAAATCGCTATTTTGGCTACTAATTCACCGATCATCAAAATCCCAAGATACTTTTACCAGACATACAAACGTCAAATTTCGTATTTAGGACAGTTTTAACCTCAACTCAAAAAATCAAATGTTTGTAAATCTATCGGACCAAACTGCGTGGTCATCATTCCGTAGCTTACAAACTACTTAAACCTAGGTAAACTAACCTAAGGACAACACACACCCATGCCACAGGGAGGACTCGAACCTCCACGGCGACCAACCGCGCGCTCCGCAGCGAGACGCTTTAGACCGCTCGGCTACTCCACCGAGGATAGCTTCAACTGGAAGGAAAAACTCAAACATCTGTAAATACACTCCTAGAAAATGGAAAAAGAACACCAGGAATTCATCGACCCAGTAGAGGGTTTTTGAAACATTCTTGAAGATTTATACAACACACGACCACACAGGCAGAGCCATACGAACGTGAGTACAGTCACCAGAGCGTGTCGGCGTGTATAGCGTCCTTTTGCAGCAATGTACCGAATGTGGTCCTGTGGAATGGCCTGCAATGCAGTTTCCACCTAGAGCTTCAGTTGCGCCACATTTCGTGCCGTTGATGCAAACCGCCCAAAATGACGTTTCATGCGGTCCCATCATGCTCAGTGGGGGACAGATATGAGGATCGTGCTGGCCAGCATATGTGACGTACACCTTGTAGAGCATGTCGAGTAGTACGGGATACATTGGACGTGTATTGTCCTGATGGAAAAGCATATCGCCTTGTGGTGCATGAGTGATAGCAAGACGGGTTGAATGGTGGTTTCAGTGTACCGTGCATTGTTCAATGTTCTCTAGACGATCACTAGAGGGCAACAGCCAGGGTAGGATATGGCTCCCCACAGAGTGATGCACGATCATGCATGCCGTTAGGGTATTCGCTCACGTCCCAGCATCGTTCAGCCCGCCTCTAGTGGTGTCACGGTAGGCAGTTATGAAGGGACGAATTGACATGTGTCGTCTTCAGTGATGAGAGTCGCTACTGTCTCGGTACCAAAGATAGCCGTACGCGTGTGTGATGTCGTGCAGTGGGGCGCGAAAATCGGGAGTGTACGCGACAGAGGCAAACGGGGCCAACACCTGGCATCGTGGTGTGGGGAGCCATATCCTACACCAACCGTTCTCCTCTGCTGACCGTCGAGGAAAAATTGAACAGTGCACGGTACAGTGAAACCATCATTCAACCCGTCTTGTCACTGTTCATGCACCAATAAGGCGATATGCTTTTCCAACAGAACAATGCGAGTCCACACGTATCCCGTACAACACAACCTGCTCCTCTAAGTATACGTCAACTATCGTGCCCATCATTATCCCCCACTGAGAATGTTTGGGACTGGATGGAACGTCATGTTGGGCGGTCGGCATCAGCGGCAGGGAATCTGGCCCAGCTGAGGCACCAGGTGGAGACTGCATGGCAGCCATTTCGCACCACTACATTCGGCACCTCTACGATCGTCTTCACGGGAGAATTACAGCTTGTATTAATGCAAAGGTAGGAAATACACGGTACTAGCGTCGACATTGCTCACGCACTGGTGGCTGTGCTCACGTGCGTATAGCTCTGCCTGAGTGCTGCATACATCCTCAATGCGTCAATAAAATTTCCCTCTGCTGGGTCAGCGAATCATGGTGTTCTTTTTTTCATTTTCCAGGAATTTATTAGCCGCGAGGAAGTATCCGAGCCGGCCGCGGTGGCCGAGGGGACTGAGGCGCTCCAGTCACGGTCTGCATAACTACATTCTAGTTTGTTATATGTACTTCCTTAATTTGTTGTTTTAACGGTGTTTCTGTGCGTCGATCACTGTAGCCGATAGTCGACATTGCTTTCTTACCTCAGTGTAACGTCACGCTGACGACACGTTCGCCTAAACGTGGGTAAGAAGGTGGCTACCTAAGAAAATTGGACAGAGATTATATATAAAAATTAGTGGTGTAAGATCGGCCGACAGACCCGTAGAGTAGAAATACCTCTATATGGTGCAATCAGAGGACCAGAACAGACTTTTTTATTCTCAACAATACGCTGCCCTTTATCTTGGCCACTGTGTGATGTGTGTTTGTCTGCTGACTTTCTGTAGCGTCGAAATGTTCACGCTTCTTTGCAACTGCAACTACATATTAAAAAAGCAAGAAGCAATGGTTGTGAACATAGTGTTTATGTGCATACGGTGTGCTGTCTACACCTTTCCTAAAATTGAGCGAAGAGGCTGTTTTTAGAAATTCCTTTTTTTTTAACTACACGTTGTCTGCTGTGTAAAAAGTACGGGAGGCTTGTTTCAGCAAACAATGCCGATCGTGATCAGAAGCATCAATCCTGGTCAAAAGTTGAGAACATGCGCAGAACATAATGATTACTCCAGAGATATTTCTACTTCATGGTCTAAACTTCTGGTCGAAGGGTCGAATCCAAAGACCATAAAACAAAGACTTAATGACTTAATTGTAATGAAACTGACGGGAGGGGCAGTAAGCCGTTTTCGTAAATACGAACTTGAGTTCGCAGGTGTAGTTTTTCTCATTCATAGCGGAAATTAAGCGTAGATTTGAACAATAAAACGTCTTTCCAAGATGTCTTCTGAGGAAACCCAGAAAAATGGATAGGGTGGGGGTCTGTAAGAAAATCCGTAGCTGATGTACAACAAATTTTACCAAAGAAGAAAAAAGGTGAGGACTACCTACGAAAGAAATGACATCCCAAATCGCTCCTTGAATACTTACACTGTCGCCATTAAATTGACGAAATAGGATCTAAACATAAAAGCTGCTTGTGATGATTCAAGGAAAAGTGAAGGTACAAGATAGAAAAAGCATTTAAAATGTAAGAAACGAAAGTCATTAACATAAATAAAGAGAGAAAAAGGTAATAACAATGGTTTGTGTGTCAAATATTCTTAAAATATTAACTTCAATGTAGATAATATCGAAAAGTGAAACATTTCGGGTTCTGGATTGCAAAAGTCAGGTGTTGTACAGTGTAAGGTATTTAGGAATTTATCTCAGAACTTTATGCCGCTCATTAACACAGAAGGAGTTACGGAATCGATACTGAGGGTGAAAGTGCAGTATTATGCCTATAGACCTTCGTGAAACAGGAGTTATTGATATGTATCTTACAAAAGTGTGGGGATTGAATTGCAGAACTAATGCAGCGTGCATTACACTGCAAGTTCACTGAATAATAATAATGCCATAATGAACGTGTTGCCAAGCTAGAGCCAACAATGATAAAAATTAAAGAAATTTCTCTTTCATTTAAATAGTTGTTATTAACGCTCTCAAGGCTTGATATTTTTCTGAAGAGAAATTAATTTTATGCTGTAATTCTGATAAGCTATAACTGAACTGATTCTAGGAGCAAGATTTATACCATTATATGTAAAAATTTTCATACCATACAATTGTGTACACTGATGAACAAGACTTCTTTTGATCGACTAAAATATATAATGTTGAGTTACTAATCGTTGTATGACGTAAACTGATCAAGCAATAAACACCATGCAAAATAACAACTACTGCTTTACATTACACAGAAAAATATTCCTTACCCACTATTTCAGTGTATTATGAACTGCTGAGAAATGCAACACTAACATGTTGGTACTTTTATAATGATCTATCATAGGTTGCAGTACGTGTATATGATTAGAGGCTTGCACATTAACAATGTAATCGACTTCCAGACTTCCAAAATATTGTTACATCACAGCCTCTAAAAAATAACAAAAGACCGAGGGAATGGGTTTTAAAAAAATCGCACTGACGTGTTTTACGGCCCACTTTAGATTTGTAGTTTGATAAGTTTTTGCAAACATTTTGGACCAAAATAACAATCTAAATAATAAAAAATTAATTAATAAGAGTGTCTGAAACACTTTTAGGAAAAAAAATTAGGTAGTGACGGGTACAGAACCACCGACCTTAGTATAACGCCTTGCCCACTACGCTACGGCTATCAATCAGAAGGTGAGTCCTATAATCTCTTACTATTGATGGCCGTTGTTAACTGATGCTAATATGGCATTTGTAAACACTAGATTATCATTTATCGTACGAAGAACGTTGTGTTTTTGTTAATTCTTCAAATCTACAATATTTTCCTGTCTCAATTCTTTACTTACATGGCACTTACTTAGAGGCAGGCACCATAGGGCTACCATAATAGTGAAAAAGTCATTCTCGTCGCACTCTAATATGGTGTGTGATCACCTTGGACGGACAGTAAAGTTGCACACCTGCATGGCATGGGCAGTATGAGGTTATCAATCAGCTCTTGACTGATATTTTGCCATTCTTCCATGAGTGCAATATCCAACTCTGCGACCGTTGTGGTAGTTCCCGGTCTGGTTGTAATGCGTTTTCCAAGTGCATTCCAGACATGGTTAATTGAGTTTAAGTCCCTCAGCTTGAAGCATGTTATTCATCAGTGCAGCTATGTGAGACTGAGTGTTATCGTCCACCAGAAGTAAATCATCTCCTATGGCATCAGCGTTGTGCCCAAGTAAAGGTCGAAAGATCTCGTCTCCATACCTCTGAGCATTCAAAGCGCCATTCTGGACTACATAGACTTCCATACGTCCGCCAATACTGACTCCTGCCCACACCATTCGTCAACTACCTGGATATGGTGATGTTTCCTGCACATAAGTAGGATTGTTCCGAGTTCCAGAATCCCTCCAGATGATGAAAAGACGCCGGCCGCGGTGACCGAGGGGACTAAGGCGCTCCAGTCACGGTCTGCACGGCCACTACGGTCGGGGGTTCGAATCCCCCCTCGGGCATGGATATTTGTGCCGTCCTAGTTCGTAAGTAGTTTATAAGTAGTTTGTAAGTTTAGGGACTGATAACATCGTAGTTGGGTCCCATAGACTATACAAACATTTGAACATTTTGATGAAAAGACGATTATCTGTACAAAAATTATTGACTCATCTGTGAAATCAACCCGGTGCCATTCTCTGATCTTCCTCCGTTCAGTTTCTGCGGGATAAATGGTATCGGGTTTTAATGGGACTCACACCACAGGCCTCCGTATGTTCAAATGTTCAAATGTTTGTATAGCTTATGGGACTTAACTACGGGGTCATCAGTACCTAAACATAAAAACTACTTATGAAATAGCTAATCCTAAAGACGGCACAAATATCCATGCCCGAAGGGGGATTCGAACCCACGACCGTAGTGGCCGTGCAGACCGTGACTGGAGCGCCTCACCAACACCACCTAGAAGACAAGGCCTTACAACAGGCCGTGCCTACGTCACACTTAGAGGCCCCATCTGCCATCTGACTGGCCGGCCGCTGCGCGGCGGTAGGCGTGCCCCAGCGGCCAGCCAGTGAGGTGGCAGATGGGGCCTCTAAGTGTGACGTAGGCACGGCCTGTTGTGAGGCCTTGTCTTCTAGGTGGTGTTGGCCTCACTCCCCTCGGCCACCGCGGCCGGCGCCTCCGTGTGTAGAACCCACATTCCCAAAGGCAATGTCGGACTGTTTGCGTTATGTTGCTGCCTGGAAGGTGCTTTGCAGCTGAGATGCATTCGGCCTCCTGTCTCGGCGTGCTGTTAACCGGCGATAACGGTCATCTCTTACTGATATTATCCTTGAACGACCTTGGCCTTGCCTTCTTTTAACAGTCCATTTTCTCTGAAATCGCCTGGAAATTACACTTTGGGACACTCCAACAGCTGTAGCTAACTCCCTCTGTGTCTGTGTAGCTTCCAACCTTCCTATGGTCTCCCATGCCATACCTTTCGCTAATTCATTTTGCATTACTCTACCTGCTCATTACACTATCTGAACCCAACTGCTTGTGTAATTCGTTCACTATAGTAAACACAAGCCTAAACCGGGACCCTCTGCAGCAAATTTCTGTTTATAACTATCTCGGTTGCCGTAATATTGTTGTGTCCACTCCATAGAATCGACAGAAAGACGTCGAACCGTTTACATTAATCTGTCGATGACAAAACTTCAGAACCTACAGATCTCAACTGATCCCCTAAGTGTTTTACCCAGAGCAGCCTTCCAGATTATTATTTGGGAGAGCAGAAAGTGCTTAGACTGTAGAGTACCCCACATCGCAATTTATCTTACATCTAATGAAAAGAACCATGATTTCTTTATCCCACGTGTTCATTTCAGGTGCTGATGCCATCTACAAAGAATGGATTCAATAATCAGAAATGAGCATCGTAACTATTCTGCCTTTGTCATTTTATTTGTTTGCTTATGAAATTATAAGTACTGTCAGTTGATGTCCTTGGATTTGCAAAAATATTTATTTTGTTATGAGCTAAATCCTACCCTATTAGAAAGATCCGAAAAACATGACATATTTAAACACTAAGAATTGTTCGCTGTGATCCCTGTTTCTAGTAATTTAATGATATAAATAAGAAACACATTATTGTGTAAATAATATATTAAAATTGTGAAAGAACGGCTTTCTCCAGTATGAGGTATTTTAAAATGGGATACTATCACATATGTGCGTCCTCAAGCTGTCGCTGTTGCAATAGAAGATGTGACGTCTCGTCGTAGAAAACATCACTAGCTACGACTCAAAATCTCAGAAAATAGCAGGAAATGGGCATTCTTTCCAAAGGATCAATATACTCATTTAGCATGAGAAATATAGGCAAACAATGGAAAACCAAAGTATGGGGTGATCATATTGGTCTACAAGCACCTGACGTCCAACGCATTAGCTGGTGCCATAATTTTTTCTATATGTATAAATGGGTTTTTAAGAGTTTCTGCAATTTTAATTATGGAATCCTTTTTAACTGTCAATTTCCTCGCATAACTCCTCGATTCTTGTGAATATATTCTACGTTGCATCATGAAAAACTTATTTTGCCAGTGCTTAATAATCTTGTTCAAACGTTTTTGAAGACCACTGCCAATAAGTAACATGGAAGAGTTATTGTGCAGTTTTCACCCTATTCTGGTTCTATTAGCTAAACTTTTATGAAAAATGTCATGCCCTCTGCATGATATCCTTTAATTTTTAACATCGTTATTCTATTTTATTGTCTAAGATGATTCTGTGTTATCTAGGCCGTTACATCACCAATATTCGATGTGTCGAAGAATCCGTCCAGAAATGCTTTCTCCAACTCTTTTCCTACTTCTTAGTCTGGTCAGTTTATTTTTAGGCTTTCTACGTGTCGATTAAAAGAATACGCCCACTAAAGAGTTGCCTTCTATTACTGTACAAAAATAACTCGTTGAAGACCACGTACTTGCTTCTAAGGAAACTGTAACACTCTAAATGAAAGGTTCGCGTCGAATGATAGTATCAGGATATAATAAATCGTGTAAGACAGTTAAAGAATTATAGATATTTAAGTAAGGAACAATTAGTGTTGTCGCGTGAGAGTAGACGCGTGGTCTAAAGCATCATGCTACGAATTGAGCGGCCTCTCCCGCCGGAGGTTCGAGTTCTCCCTCGGGTACGGAAATGTGTGTCGTCCTTAGTGTATGTTAGTTTATGTAGTTTGTAAGTCTAGGAACTGACTACCATAGCAGTTTGATCCAATAGGTTTACAAACATTTGAACATTTTCAAGTCATGTTACCGTTGGGTTCATATTGTTAGTTGTCCATTAATTCTACGTTCCTTTAGTTCTTCTTTTTTATATTGTTTTGTTGACGAACGTTCGTCTGATGTGCAACAACGACATACCCAGATTTCTGTCTACATTCAGTACTAGAGTTGTTATATCCGTATTTAAATAAGAGTCAAGGTACTATCAAAGTGAAGCTATTAGAGAGAAAACGACTTCTCCGTTGCGGTAAAGAGAAGTAATTTCCGTAACGCGTCCGGGATTTGTGAAGCACAGGAAATTTCATAACGAGAAGAACATCAAAGGGTTCGAAGTAACTCTAACTCCCCCTGAGTAGGACATCGCCTTGTGTCACAGGGATTCTTTTACAGCGAGAGTAGTCACTAGTCAGCGGCCACTGACACCTACTTGCTTCTGGTTACCACACGTTTACCCAGTGAGTGTACATACTGTCAACAAATTTGCCCGTCATTTACTAATTATTTCGTTTCTAATTTTTCTGGCAGTAGGACGAGGATGGTGTGTATTTCAGGACGTAATTCAACACCGCTGTAAGTAAAGGGATTTCATCGTTTATACAGATAAACTGGCTGTTTCCTTTCTTTATAATCGATCCTTATAATTGAGGCATACATCCTTTGCCTTTATGATTTGTCCTACCCATTTCTCTTCTAAACATCCTAAACATCCTCTTTTCGCATAAAATCCCCCTATACTATACTACCTTTGAAGTAATTTGTTTTTCGTTCTTTGGGGCCCGCAGTGTAAAATGTCTTGTAAAGACATGATTATTATAATGATACACCAAAAACACTGATTTATACTTGCTGTTATTATTTATAAATCACAATGAACTCATTTCGGCCTTTAGCCATCATCACCTAGATGTAAGGTAAGAACTAAGATATTGTAAACCACTTCCATCTATCGTTACAATACATATATGTATATTCAGACCATTACAAATGTATTTACAGAGCACCTGATGATGGCTAAAGGCCGAAATGAGCTTATTGTGATTTATAAATAATAACAGCAAGTATAAAGCAGTGTTTTTGGTGTATCATTATAATAATTTGTTTTTGATGTGACTATATTTGTGTGACTAATCGTCTGAACGAGGAAGACTATCCACACGATTAGTTGGTTACTCAGACGTGTCTTACTATTGAGCTCTTACAACGTTCGGTAATAGACCTGAGACCAGCCTGATCATGCCTGGTCATTGGCTTTCTCCGTAGATGGCTGATCGGCGCCGGACGACCCAAGCAAGACCCCACCGGTCCATTCGGGACATCATCCATCCACAAGATTGTTTTCTTTGTTGTTCAGATGAGTGGAAGCCGGTCAGATTCAGTTAATACTTGGCCATCCAGAGGGAGGAATACTCAGTATAAAAGTCTTTTTAGCGTCTACGTGTCCTGGCGTGATTATTGTGGGCAACGTGAAAATGTCTAACAATAATAGTGAACCATAATGTAATTGGCCATAAGAAGAAAATAAGCAAGCCAATCGAATGTATGGCTACTGTCAGAGACATGGCGATCGAAGGCGCAAAGAGATCGTCTGGAAAAGGAGAAACAACAGGAATACTTCCTGCCGGATGTATGAGCCGGATATCCAGGATAGGATCAGAGTAAGGCACGCAATTGTCGCAACATACGTGCCGACAGTCGAAAAGAAATGAAGCCAACAGTCTGCAGCGTGTCCGCTCACTTCCGCGAGTCAACACAATTTTTGAAATGAAAGTGCAAATTCTGTGTTTATACAAGTTTCACTTACATTCTTTGTTCTTATTAAATTTTCAAGGTTGTAAGGTGGCAGTACTTTGCACCTTACAATACTTGTGATCTATGCAATATACCATATTCTGATTATGGTAGATATTTAAATTAATTCAGCAGCCTGAGATCGCAATAGTTCTATTTAGAATGCGCGGTTTCAGCAAAAAGATTTTGCTATCTTCAGGTGCAGTCCACCATTGGGCTGTTGCTGGTGACCTGGAGCAGCGACGTGCCTTCAAAGACGATAAACTTGAGCAGTTTGTTTGCAACAGACTGTATCTGAAGATGGCAAAAGCTTTTTGCCGAAACCTGTCATTTTATTTTGAAATATTGCGATTTTAGACATTTGAATTACTTAATTTTCTAGTAACAGATTGCAGAACCCCCTTAACTATGCTATTTATAAACGTGTTAGATAGGATTTGATGGGAGTAGAGCCGTCGTTTTATGGACGAGGAGAAAGACTGACAACGTCATGTATGTTTTAGTTCTAATAATTAAGTTTTAATTGTATGCTGGGTATTAAATGTTTGAAGCAAAACTGTATAAAACTTAGTGGAGAGTTGGGAAGCTGGTTTGGCTGAGATACAGTAGTGACGAGTGAAGGAAAGGAAACGTGGCTATAGGGACGGACAGCGTGAGGGCTTCAAGGGCACTCTCCATGTATAAGAACATAAGAGAGCTTTACTATTGAGGCTAGGTCGCCGACTTGGATAAACCAACATTCGCTGAATCAGAACTGTGGCGAAAAGAGAGTGGCAAGGCAACGCAATAGTGACACAGGATGCCTGGCGCCAAGTTGTCGAGATAGCGAAACTGTGTACAACATATTGAACAGGGGCGGATGCCATCTGCCGTTAGCCACCGGCACGTTGGCCAGCTGATTTTCCCGAGGATTCTAGCGGGGAACCGTCTGATTCAAATGAGCAGATGCGAGAGAAAATTTATTCTAGACGGTTTCATAGGAGAAAACGCAGTATAATCTGTGTTTGGCAGGACCATGTTGAAATAAATACAGTGTGGATATGAAAATGGGATACCGAGACACGGAATGGCCTGCCTCTTACTTACGTGGGAGGAAAGAAGTCGTGAGCTACCGTAAGAGCACGTTTTTAAAGGGGGATGTCTGTGTCAGTTCCCGACAATGGAAATCTATCTTGTCTGGGTGGGAGAGGATTTGTTTAAGTCTTCCGGCATAGGTAGAACTTGTATTTACAGGGTTACATAGTAACTGCGTCCTGCTGTACGTAAGAGGACGAATTTGAACCTCGTTTACTTAAATACCTAGAAGTTAATTTGTGTCAGTTGAAAGTGTTGTAACTCCGTTATTGTGCGTATAGTACAATTTTATCTTGAATTTCTTCTTTTATTAGAACCATAGGTTCCCTTGTACATTTACGCTGTGATATTTTTTTGCTGTTTTTAACATTAGGAGGAAGCCTCGTGAGGGATTAGCGGATCCTGAGTCCATATTAACAGGAATAAACAGCTGATGCAGTTGCTGTAGCACACTTAAACATTCAGAATCAGTAGGTAGTTCATTTATTTGTACTCTAAGCATCTGCCGCGCGGGAGTAGCCGAGCTTTCTGGAGCACCACGTTACGGATCGCGCGGCCTCCCGCGTCGGAGGTTCCAGTCCTCCAAAAATGTTCAAATGTTTGTAAATCTATCGGACCAAACTGCGTGGTCATCGGTCCGTAGCCTACAAACTACTTAAACCTATGGAAACTAACCTACGGACAACACACACCCATGCCCCAGGGAGGACTCGAACCTCCACGGCGAGCAACCATGCGCTCCGCAGCGAGACGCTTTAGACCGCTCGGCTACTCCACCGCGGCAGAGTCCAATCCTCCCTCGAGCATGGATGTGTGTGTTTGTCCTTAGGTTAGTTTAACTTGTTTAAGTAGTTTGTAAGACTATGGATTGATAACCAACGTAGTTTGGTCCCATAGAATTACAACATTTAAACATTTGAATCTAAGCATCTCCCAGGGGGAATATTTGTGAGTGACAGGACCATTTCAAGACCACGTTTTTGTTTATACCATTCTGGAGTTAACATCTATAAGTATCCTTAGATGACACACCTCGAGGCTGTTAAGTGGAAATGTGGAAAAACAGTGAGAGTAACAGGTAGTGTACTGGGGATGAAGAGGGAGGGGTGGAGATTCTTAGGAGCTTTCACCACTACTGAATTCGGCGTTTTTTTGTGTCTACACGCCGAAGCGATCAGGTGGAAAGCAGTTCTGAGTAGCTCAGCTGATTGCAGGAAAGCTAGCCCGCACAGCCGAGCGTGTTAAAGTTCCAATTTCTCGGACTGGGGGCAGTGCTGGCCACGGTACGAATCCACCCGGCACATTAACGACTCGAGTCAGTATGACGGTCAAACTGGATATGGATAGAATGTTTCACACATTCCAGTAGGCGGAAACCTGGATGGAACACAAATTCTGACTCATTCATACAATTCGAAAGCGTTTATGAAGAAGCAAAAAATATTAGGGTTTAATGTGCGTGATCATTAGGGACTGACCCCAAGCTCGCATTGTTATTGCGATGGATTGGAAAGGAAATCGGCCGTGCCCATTGAAAGAAACAGTCACGGCATTTGGCGGACATCATTTAGGGAAACCTAAGTCAGGATGGCCGGAGGCGGGTTCGAACCGCCGTCAACCCGAATGCGAATCCAGTGTTCAAACTGCGACACCTCGCTCGGTGAAAACATTTAGAAAAGTCCAGAAAGTTTTACATGTATAAAATTATTAGCTGAAAACCCGGCGTTGCCCGGGTATTTATCTATTTATTCCTGCAATTTCTCAGGTATATATTCATTTGTATAAGGGCTGTATAACTGTAAAATCTCTTGAGAACACAATTAGTAGTAAAGATGTAATAGATTAAAACTTGGTGCGTGATGGGGCAGTTTTCCGTGAAAGTTACTGTTTATGTGCTCATATCTCATTAATTACGTGTCGTACTTCGATACAATTTAGAAGGTACACTCAACTATATGCGTGTATACTGTCTGCAAAATTTTCTGCAGCTACAATTGTTAGTGTAAAAATTATAAATTGTAACGTCATACCGACAGCCGTAGTTTTAGTCCATCAACAGCGGAACGTTACTGTTTATGTGCTCATATCTCATAACTAAGTGTCAGAATGTGATACAATTTAGAAGCTACATTCAACTATATATGTGTATACCGTCTGTAAAATTTCCTGTCGCTACAATTTTGGGTGTTCAAATTATAAATTGTAACATCATACCGAGAGCCGTAGTTTTACTCCATAAACAGCCGTAAAGTAGTAAGCGAGAAACTTTTTTCCTTTCATCATTTTACTATGGTTGCCAGCGAGAAAAAGTTTAATAAAGGTTTGAAATTGTGTTTAAAGATTGTTGCAAGTCGCTAAGTACTGTCATTCTCATATAGCGTATTTCGAAAGTCTCGCGGCATTATATGGCATTTTTTACGATTTCTATTGGTTATGACGTAATATCTTTTGAACCATGTGTCGTATATGATTCTTAACCCTGCAGCAATTGTACCTCACGGCAAGGAATGTGTGTACCAAATTTGGTTGAAATCGGTCCAGTGGTTTAGGGGAAAATGAGCAGTATTGTTGCTAAATGCAGCAGTTTTCCGCGCATCTCATCGACTATGACGTTATATCTCGTGAACTATGTATCGTACGTGATTCTTACACTTACGGCGACCGTTCTCATGAATTGAAGCTTACGTGTGGAAAATTTCATAAAGATTGGAACAAAATTGTAGATTTCTATGCAACACGTACAAATATACGGACACTCTGCTTTATATATTAGATAAGCTGGCAGTCGTAAGCACAAGGAGAAGGGGTTCTTGGCACTAGGGCATTCGACTTACGATAAACTTACCACACCAAAATAGTACTAAACATGCTACCGCTCGTCAAAGCGACTCTAAGGCAAGATAAAGGAGAAGAAAAAGAGTAAAGTTTTAGGAATTATTTGGCCGATGGTCGTTTATTTGTAGGTCATTGTTGTAGTGGTTTTCAGTACGTAGACTGGTTTGATGCAGATTTCCGCCCTGCTCTACCCTGTCAAACCGCTTTGTCTCCGAATAGGATTGGCAGTGCATAGCATTCGAACCAGAATACTGTACTGGTCTCTTTGTCTCCATCTCCGATTCTCCCCCCCCCCCCTATCCCGCAACGTACACTCACTTCCCTACAACACTAAATTCACTATTTCTTGATTCCTCAGAACGTGGCTTACCAATCGATCCCTTCTTTTAGTGAAGGTATGCCAGAAATTTCTTTTCTCCCCAGTTCTCTACTGTACCTCCTCACCAGTAACGCGATCTACTATTCAATCTTCAACATTCTTCTGTAGCACCACATTTCAAAAGCTTCAATCCTCTACCTGCCCAAACCATTTATCCTTCATGTTTCACTCCAGTACACGGCTTCTCTCTCGTACACGGCTACACTAAACACAAATCCTTCATAAAATAGTTCCAAATACTTAAACAAATATTCCATGTTAACAAATTTCTCTTCTACAGAAACGCTTTCTTTGCACTGCCACTCTGCATTTTATATTTTCAGTACTGCGACTATCGGAATTTACTTTACTTCCAAAGTAACAAAACTCTTCTACCAGCTTTAGTATTTCGTTTACTCGTGTACTAATGTAATTTCCTCGCCATCGTCTGATTTAATTCGACTACATTCTATTACCCACGTTCTGCTCTTCTTAATGTTAAACTTGAAACCGTATTTCAAGACAATGTCTAGTCAGTTCTGTTGCTCTTCCAGGTCTTTTGCTGTCTGTGATAGAATTATAATGTCATCAGCGAGCAGCAAAGTTTTTAATTTTTCTCTCCGAACTTCAGTTCCTTCTCCAAATGTCTACTTACCTTCTTCACAGCTTGCTCAATGAACACATTGAATAACAATGGAGAAAGACTATAACCCTGTCTTTTCCCTACCGATCCATGCTTCCCTTTCATACTCATCGATTTTTATAAGTGCTATTTGGTTGCTGTAATAGTTATTAATAACTTACCGTTACTCATATTTTACCCCTGCTAACGTCATAATTTGAATGAACATTGTCAAAAGCTTTTTATAAATCTACTAAAGCTAGAATTTTAATGGTTCACATGCTACTACATTTCTCCTAAATACAAACTGATATTCCCCGATGTCGGTTTCTGCATGTTTCTCCAGTCTTCTGTAAATAATTAAGGTTAAAATTTTGAAACCATGACTTATGTAACCGATAGTTATGTAATTTTCACATCTCTTTGTGCCTGCTTTCCTTGGGACTAGGGTTGTGACATTTTTATTAAGTCTGAGGAAATTTCACAAGTCTTACACATCTTGCACACCAGGTGGAATAATTTTGTCATGGTAGCCCTCCCAGAGACTTCCTTAGGTGTGCGGGAATGCTGTCTACTCCAGGGGCCTTGTTTCAACTTACGTATTTCACAGACCTATCAAATTCTTCTCGCAGTATTGCATGTGCTACCTCATCTCCATCTACTTCCACTTCGATTTCTACAATACGGTTTTGAAGTTCATTTTCCTTGTAGAGCCCCTCTATATTTTCTTTCAACCATTCCACAAAAAAAATGTTCAAATGTTTATTAAGCTTATGGGACTTAACTACGGGGTCACCAGTCCCTAAACTTACAAACTACTTATCAACTACCTTATACTAAAGACGGCACAAATATCCATGCCCGAGGGGGGATTCGAACCCCCGACCGTAGTGGCCGTGCAGACCGTGACTGGAGCGCCTCAGTCTCCTCGGCCACCGCTGCCGGCAACCATTCCACTTTTCCTTCTTTACTCTGTACTGGTTTTTCATCTGAGTTCCTGATATTCATACAGTTGTTTATCTTGTCTCCAGATGTCTTAGTTATTTGCCTGTAGGCGGTATGTCTTTCCCGTAGTTATACATTCTTCTAAAGACTTCCATTTGTCTGTAGTGACTCATACTTGCCGGCCGCGGTGGCCGAGGAGACTGAGGCGCTCCAGTCACGGTCTGCACAGCCACTACGGTCGGAGGTTCGAATCCCCCCTCGGGCATGGATATTAGTGCCGTCCTTAGTATTAGCTAGCTAATAAGTAGTTTGTAAGTTTAGGGACTGATGACCCCGTAGTTAAGTCCCATAAGCTATACAAACATTTGAACATTTTTTTTACTCATGCTTAGCCATTTTGCACTTCCTCTCAATCTGATTTTTAATCGCCTGTACTCCATTTCACCTGCCTCATTTACTGCGATTTTGTTCTTCCTTCTTTTATCAAATAAGTTTAGTAGCTCCTGTGATATCCAAGGATTTTTATAGGTCCTCTCTTTCTACCTATTTGTTCCTTCGCTGCCTTCACTATTTCATCTCTCAAGGCTACCCTTTTGTCTTCTACTGTGTTTACTTCCCCCAGTTTCTGTGAAATGTTGCCTAAAGCTCCATCTGGAAACCTCAAGAACCTCAGGTTCCTTCCGATTTTTCCATGCCGCGTCTCCTTATTTTCCAACCTTTCTGCAGTTTTTTCAATTTCAATCTATGTTTCATAACCAAAAATATACGCCCAGAGTTGATATCTGTCCTGGATATGTCTTACAGTTTAAAACCTGATTTCGAAATTTATATCTTAGCATTATAAAAGCAAACTCGTACCTTCCTTTGGCTCCTAGTGTCTCCAACATACACAACCTTCTTTCATGATTCTTAACCCAAGTGCTTTTTATGATTAAATTATGTTCTATTCGCACTTGTTCCTTTTCCACAGGTAATATTCACATACAATTGTTTCTTCCCCTCCTCTTCTAGTCGCGAATTCTAGTACCCCATCACAGTCAAGTTTTCCTCTCCCTTAACTATCTGAATAATTTCCTGTACCTCCGCATACATTTTTTCAACCTCCGCATTACCGGCATAGTTAGTTGGCATATAAGCTTGTGCTGCTTTGGTGGGTATTGGCTTTGTATTAGAGCGCTACATTCTTTTTCTGTTTACGTGGTTACTTAAAGACGAGAAACTTTCAATACAATACAGAGCTCCATGGCAGTGCCGCATTAGCTGGCTTTCCTATCTGGTGTGAAGGAGTCTATTTTATGTAAAACTGCTATTTGCCACTTTCCTGTTTTGTTCACGAATGTTTCCTCGCTCTGTGTGACCTCTAATCTCTCTGATTTGTAACTTCGCGGTTTTATCACGAGCTGTATCTATTAATTAACTAAGACGAAGAAAAACAGAAATAAACGGGAATTTTCGAAATGTATCTGTGTGATTTTTGTGCGTCCATGCAAGCGTCCACTCTCTTGTAATATTAGATCAGAGAACACCGGTCATCTTCGGCAACTATTGTCATTTCTCTCTCACTCGAATACCACCGTCGCACGCTGCGCGTACGGTCCACGCACATGAAACTCGCGCTTGCAGGGCTCTACGATCACGATCACTATACCAGTTTTCTTATTTATTATTAGTCATACTCATCCATTACCCTCAAATTATTTTGTATTTATAACCACCTACAGACCTGAACAGGAATCCTGTTCATCTTTCCACCGTACTTCACTAATTCTCCACTAAATCTGACTTTAACCTATCCATTTCTCTTTTTTTTAAATTCCCTAACCTCCCTACCCGATTAAAGGATCTAATCGTATTCCACACTCCGATCCGAAGAAAGCCAATTTTGTTTGTCCTGTCGACGACATCCCGCTGAGTAGTCCCCGCCCGGAGATTCGAATGAGGGACTACCTTACCTCCGGAATATTTTACCCAAGATGATGTCATCGTCATATGTTCATAAATAAAGCTGCATGTCCTCGGAAAAGTAACGACTGTAGTTTCCCCTTGCCTTCCGACGTTTACTCTGTGGCAAAGCCAAGCAGAAATCCAAACTGTTGCCCCTGCAACTACTGTAACAGCTGCCCGTCTGCAGTAATGACAGTTCAGTCTGGCCTCTCCACAGATACTTCTCCGTTGTCGTTGCACCTACGATCGGGCTATCTGTATCGTTGAAGCTAACGCTAAACACATGACAGCCGCCATTGAGTGCGGAATATGGCAGCTCATCTGTGTATGTTGGGTAGGTCAAACTTCTCTTGAGTAATACGCCTTAAATCTTGCACATTATGTGGTCTTACAGGTTGCTAAATGTGTAAAAGTGTCAATTGAAGCCGCCATAAGAATGTTGTGGCCCCCCTTGTAATTCCACATGATATTTCCGTTTTTCTCACGTTTCAAAACATCTTAATAACAAACCTGAAAATTTTGTTGTCGATCGTGGGCAAATTATTATTCATTTACCTTGTGAATAAATGTAGTTTTTAGATGTATTTGTATAATTGTTGATTATTCCAAATGAATTCTGTTTTATCAAACATATATACTGTTGTTGTTTTGGTCTTCAGTCCGGAGACAGGTTTGATGCAGCTCTCCACCGTACTCTATCTTGAGCACGCCTTTCCAACTCCTCATAAAAATTACAACTCACATCTGTTCGAACCTACTTACTGTATTCGTCTCTTGGTCTCCCTCTGCAATTTGTACCCCCTCCAATGCTAAATTTTCGATTCCTTGAAGTCTAAGAATGTGTCTTCCCAGTCGATCCCTTCTTTTAGTCAATGTATGCCAGATATTTCTTTTCTTCCCGGTTCTGTTCAGTATCTAGCCATTGGTTACGCGATCTACCACCTAATCTTCATAATTCTTCTGCACCACAACACTTCCAACGCCTATATCCTCTTCCCGTCTGAACTATGTGTCGTTATTGTTTCACTACAGTAGAAAGCAACACTCCACGCAAAAGATTTCGGAAAACTCTTCTTAACACAAATATTGATATTCGATGTTAACAAATTTTTCATTTTCAGTAACGCTTTTCTTCTCTTTGCCAGTCTTCGTTTTATATCATCTGTATTTCTACCGTTGTATGTTACTTTACTGCCAGAGTAACAGAAGTCCTCTATAACTTTCATTGTTTCCTTACGTAATCTAATTCTCTCTGCATTGCCTGATTTTCTTAGGCTATATTCCATTAGCCTTGTTTTACCCTAGTTAATGCTCATCTTATATGCTCTTTTCAAGACACTATTCATTCCGTTGTGTAGCTCTTCCAGGTCTTCTGTTGTCTCTGACAGAACTGAAATGTCACTGGTGAAACCAAAGTTCTTAATTCTTCCCCCTGAATTTTAATTCCTTCTAAACATTTCTCGTTGCTTTCCTTCCCAGCTTGCTCAATGTAAAGATTCAATAACATTGGAGATAGTCTACAACACGGTGTTACTCCCTTCTCAACGAATGCTTCCCTTCTATGCCCTTCGAATTCTAATAACCGCTGTCTTGTTTTTCTACAAGTTGAAAATAACATTCCGTTCCCTCTATTTCACCCCTGCTGACTATAGAATCTGATAGAGTGTATTCCAATCAACAATGTCAAAAGCTTTCTACAAATCCACAAAAGCTAGACATGTTGGTTTGCCTTTTCTTAATATATCTTCTAAGATAAGCCGTAAGGTGAGTATTGTCGCCCGAGGTCGGCTCCTACCAGGTTTTCCATTCTGCTGTAAATAACTCGTGTTAAAATTATTCAATCACGAATTTTTAATATCCCTAAATTATTCACGCTGGTACAGCTAATCACATTTATTTTATGTGAAAATTTTGCAATTAGGTCAATTTAAGATATTATAATCTGATTTCGTACGCAAATGCTAGAGTCAACTGCAAGTTAATAACAACATTTTTGTAACATTCTGATCAATACAAATTTGATCACTATTAGGATCATCGTTTTCAGTGTTGTAATAATACTTACAATAACTAGAAACGAAAGTGGTGTGCATTGTTTGACATAAAACGCTGTTATTGTGAGACTACGAATAATTACTTTACTGTGATTCTTCTTTCTTGCACCCACACCAACAAATTGCTGTATTATTGTGAAAGTTGTGAAATTGTATTCCTATAATGTACAGTAACATTTCATTATACAAAAACAAACTTTTTTTGTAAACTAACAGAGTAAATGAGTTATTCATTTGCATTTTGGGAGAAATGGTTATTATAATGGAAGATTATATATTTCAGTCATTGATATGTGGTACGTTGTATGAACGATACTAGTATCCAAAACGTAGCTACCCCATGCATAAATTGTAAGATATCGTTGGAAAAACTTAGAAATTGAAAATGCTGGTTTGAGGCAAACTGAATGACTTAAAATCAACATCCTAAAGTCACAAGTTGAAAATTTTCAGGAGTTACCGCTTTTTTTTTTCAGGAATTCCTTGACGGAGTTGAAAGAGTGGAAACTTTTGTTTAGCCTTGAAAGTTCTCGGATTATTACTAAACATTTTGAATGTTGTGGTAGCTTATTAAAAATGCATGCGGCAGAATACTGCACATCTTTCTCCACAAGCGTTAAGGAGGCGTGACCCTAAAGCAAATTCGATTTCTGTCTAGTTTTAACACAATGGCAGCTGTTTATTGTTGGGAATAGCCAAATATTATTAACAACAAACAACATTAATCTCAGAATAACCAGACTAGTAAACAAATTTCGAGAAGAGGTATGAGAGCTTACTCCAAATATTGGTCGAACAGTTCGTTTCTGTACAATTAATACCCTTTTCGAACCTTACGTCATAAGCAAATGTAATTAAGCAAAGTAGACTACTTTTCTGTTGAACTATCACTTATTTTAGAAACTGTTTGAATAGCCTGTCCACGACAATTTACGCTGAATGCCTAGAAATTTGAACTGTTCAGGCTCACCTATCGTGTGCCCCTTTATTGTAACTGAAATGACAGTTTTAGCATCAATTTAGTTTCTCAGGCCATGTATGTATTCCATTATTGCATTATTTGATACTGCATTAATATTGCAAACATAATCAATGTTCAATGTTCAAATGTTTGTGAAGCTTATGGGAATTAACTGCGGGGGCAAACATAATCCTTCACTACGAAGCCAGTGTCATCAGTAAACACAAATATTTTATAATTTCAAATGTTTGTAAACCTATTGAACGTACAAAATACTTAAACTACACTAAGGACCACACACACACTCATGTCCGAGGGATGACTTGAAACTCCGATGAGAACGGCCACCCAGCCCATAGAATGGCGCATTAGACCACACGGCCATTACGCGCAGCTTCTAGAATTTTCTGTTAAGGCATGTCATTTAAATAAATTAGAAACAACAGTGGCCTCAGAACCGAAATATGGGTCGCTCCCCCCACCCCTTTCCTCCAATTTATTGTGCTCCATTGCGGGTTTACATCAAATCAAAAATGTTCAAATGTTTGTTAAGTTTGTCCCTAAACTTGGAAACTACTTATGAACTACCTTATACTAAAGACGACACAACCATCCATGCCGCAGGGGGGTTTCGAACCCCCGACCGCAGCGGCCGTGCAGACTGTGACTGGCGCGCCGCAGACCACTCTGTCACTGCGGCCAGCTACATCAAATTAATTTTCAACACTGCACAAAATATTATGAACTTGAAATCTGACTTGTAGATAGTGTCCGTGTTTGAAATGTACGGCAGCATTACCAAAGTATCAGTGAAGTATGCAGAATATTTCACTTCCATTCTAGTAAGAAGTTACTCTGCGTGCGTAGTGTTCAGCATAGTCATTGTATCAGGAGGTCCTATCAGTTGTCCTTATTTTGCGACATGAGGCATCTTTTCGCCGAAGACCCACATTATGGTTGTTAAGATCCTACATCCTGTGTGTTTGCACTTGCAAATGCCGTGGTAACAATACAGTGGTAATGAAACAGGACATTGCTTGTTTCAAAGGAAGCAACATTTCTCGACTATTCGGAAAAGAAGGTCAGTTATTCGCAGATACCTAATGTATGTGTTAGTTGGATAACACAGTCTACGACCAGCAGACCTCCGGTAAGTGTAGTTATTAGAGAATGTGTAGTAAAATACGAGGGTTATTCCAAAAGTAAGTTCCGATTCGCCGTGAATATTTGAAAGCGGCGCCAAGGACAAAAGACGCTTGCGCCCCGACTCTTGGCATACCTTGCGCGTTAAACGCCGCCAGTCTCGTTGTTACTGTTGCCGTGTGCTGTTGATAGTGTCAGTTCACAATGTTTAAGACAATCAATCAGCCCGCCGATTGCGAAGTATGGGCAGTAATACGATTTGTGTCTGCAAGAAACATTTCAGCGGCTGAAATGCATCGGCAGATTACTGAAGTGTACGGTCCTAACAAAATGAGTGATAGTGAAGTGCGCAAGTGGGTGCGAGCCTTTTTTATGAAGGACGGGGAAATGTGCACGACGTAACACGCTCTGGCCGACCATCCGTGATTTCAGACGAGTTGGTTCAAGCGGTTGAGGACAAAATTCGTGACGATCGACGATTCACTATTTCAGGTTTAGAAGGGCATTTCCCGAATGTGAGTAGATTGATGGAGTAAAAGAAGCTGTTAAAGACAGGTTCTCTTCGCAGGCGGCCGATTTCTACGACTTAGGCATTCAGTCGCTTGTTGAACGATATGACAAATGTGTAAATAAATATGGAGATTATGTAGAAAAATAAAGACGGAAGGGATGTCAATAAAACAATTGCGTTGGAAACGAGTTTGATTTATGATGTTTTTGGTTTAACAGGACCTTACTTTTGGAATATCCCTCGCACAGTTTGAGCAACCGCTGGAGTTTGTCTACTTTTACGGTATCTAGTGTGAAACTGTGTAAGAATATATATTTTTAGAAATATCTATCAAAACGTGTAAAGGTGACTCCTTAATGAAAGAATAAGCTACGGACTTCTTTCTAAATATTTACGGCAAAGACTCTAAGAAAAGTTTATTTACAAACGTGTCGTTAGATTTCGTCTTCTATTTGATTGCAATTGTTTTGCCTTTGCGCCCTTGGAGATACTAGATAAATGTAAATGACGACTCGTGGAGGAAACGATCGATGAGTGTATTACGTAGGTACATGTGGTTTGCAACTTTCTGAAATGGAACTACAACATGCGAGAAATTAATCTGGACTCTGTTAACCCTATATTTTTTGCAACTCGAAGCTAATGGCTACTTCACACGCACATCGATAGCTTCAGACGACTAGGAGATATGCTGTGGGATGGTAAAGTACCGTTTATGTTATCCGTGTTCCAACAGCATTCTCCGTGGGAATACACTGCGTGACAAGAAAGTGATGCACGCAGAAGGACTGATCCAACATAATCCCATTTCGGTACACATGTCTATCATTAAGGTGTGATAGATATTGGAGGATTCATAGGATTCATAAGGAAGTACACATCAAAGACAACAGAGGTCAATTATCAAACACTTGGATTCCTAATCCGTATAAATAAAAATCTGTTGTCACATGTATGTAAATACATCACTTGAAAACTACTCGACGTTTTATTTTCTGTGTTCGTAAATCTCAGGATAAAGTTTCTTTGTCTCGAAAAACTAGAGAAAACTGAAAATACGTCTTCAAACGACTTTTTGAAAAACTCATCACTATAACTCACAGTTGTGAAGATGGATAGGGGTGTATTGGTTATTTTTCCGTTATGGTGCTAGAAAAATTTTCCTACTAAATATTCGGGACAGTTATGGAAGAAAGTTTGAAAATTCGAATAAAGTGCAAAAATAGTAATTTTTGTATGCACTCTCTACTGTAACTTATGATACGAACTACATACTTGATTTGACTGGTCATCATTAAATTTGGCATATTTCTGTACTTTTTCATCGAGAAGGTTTTTATCCTCCACAATCCACCGTTCGGTGAATGGCGGAGTGTACCTTGCAATAGTCTTCGACGACATTTCAATACCGTTTTACAGATTAGCATGAATCTTGGAACATGTATGTATGTTTTCATGGACAATACTTTTTACCTTCTGCAATCCACTGTATCGTGCATGGCGGAGGGAACGTTCAGTACTCTTCGACATCATTTGATCTCATATCATGAAATTTGGAAGGTATATTTGATTATTCATAGTTAGCGGGAAGAAGCAGGAGGAGGAGGAGGAAACGAAGGTGTAGGTAGATAGTGTGGGATGACAGATGTACAGGGAGATGCGTGAAGGAGATGGACAGAGAGAGGGGGAGGAGGAGGTAGACAAACAGAGGGGCGAGGAGGACAGGGCTAGACAAGGGGGGAGGGAGAAGGAGATCGTGATGTATATTCAATTCCCATACATGTCAGCAGTTTCGAAGCATCACGGGTTTCGCTAGTACATGATAAATATTCGTCGGTCTGGATGCTTACCAATTTGCATAAACGAAACAGGTGGACAAGGTACAAAGGAGAGCTGTGCCCGGCCGCGGTGGCCGAGGGGACTACGGCGCTCCAGTCACGGTCTGCACGGCCACTACGGTCGGGGGTTCGAATCCCCCCTCAGGCATGGATATTTGTGCCGTCCTAGTTCGTAAGTAGTTCATAAGTAGTTTGTAAGTTTAGGGACTGATGACCCCGTAGTTAAGTCCCATAGACTATACAAACATTTGAACACCACGCCCCTGTACAGTATTCAAATGTTTGTAAATCTATCGGACCAAACTGCGTGGTCATCAGTCCGTAGCTTACAAACAACTTAAACCTAGGTAAACTAACCTACGAACAACACACACACACCCATGCCCCAGGGAGGACTCGAACCTCCACGGCGAGCAACCGAGCGCTCCGCAGCGAGACGCCTTAGACCGCCTTTTTTTTTTTTTTTTTTTTTTTTTTTTTTTTTTTTTTTTTTTTTTTTTTTTTTTTTAAGCAGGAATCATACCCCTTTTTTTCTTGACGTCTTAACCGTTTTTTATGTGTAGTATGAACAAAGTAAAGCCGTCTTCTCCATGACGAGCTACTGTTGAAATGAAATTAATGATTAGTAGTAGACAATAGCGTAGACTGGCGATAAAAACGATAAGTAAAGGAAGGAAAAAAATTGTTTTCGGGAAACCGCATTTTATGCAGATTACTCCAATATGGACGCTGCCAAATCGTCAAAGCATGTCTGCTCCTAGCATTGAACAGATACAATTGATCTGTTCGGCCACATTTTTCTTTTTTAATGATTAGAAAACAAGTATGTTTGGCATATAAAAGAAACAATAGTAATGATATTACGGGATGATAACAAAATAACTTTTCCATCATACGTGCAGATTTAATGAAAAAAAAAGCGGGACAAAGAAATCTTGAAAATTAAGCATCTTCCTTCACATAAGGGTGGTATGGGACTTTCCTCGATCGGTGCATGCCTCGTTGCTGCAGCAGCACCGAGTAATTAGTCTGCAATGTCGTACCGTTTGTGGTTTCATGGTTGGCACTTCCCATCAGCAGTCTCATCTATTCTGCTTCGTAAGACGTCAAAAGTAGTTTGGCACTCCCCAACTTTGTAGTGGGTTGATGAAAACACTTCGTAAATAATTCGCGAAGAGTTTTCGGTACCTCGGTGTGCGTTCGAGTACACTGTGTGCGTCTTGTAGATAGTATCAGTAGTCAAGGCATGCCTTCTCTCCTCCGCCGAAGACGTAGTCGATTGTCATTGCCTTGATCCATGTGATCGCTTGATATTTTGCAGGGGGAAAGTAATTATCGTCCGGACTCAGCAGGCTTCGAGGTTCAATCATTTCCGGTGTGACGCGAAGATAACAGGCGATGATCTTTTGGGTCAGCCTCCAATGAACGAAACGATGTTCATCGGTGTCCGGGAGCTGGCAGTCAGGACAGAGTGGAGAGTCTATTCTTCCGATACTGTGGAGTCGGTGTCTCGTCGCAAATTTTTTTGTTGACGACTTGGTACCAAGTCGAGCGCGCTTGTGTGGGCAGGAAAGTGTGGTGTATAGTTTTCCTCACCCATGACCATTGTACAGTTGGATACTTGGCATTATATAACGTTACGCGGAACAGCCCGCAGAAGGTTGTGGTAGAAGTCTTTAGCCGTTGGTGGACGTGTTGTGGGGAGACTTGAGATCATATAACTATAGTCGATGATGAAGGTCGACACATGACTGAGCTGTGCTGCGACGTGCGCCACCGGCACTGGCGGAAGTGGAGACACTGGCATCAGGACCTCCAGTAGCCGACCCGTGAGGGAGGGGTATTGGCTGGTCCATGGTTTCCTCATGATGTTGATGTAGAGGGCGGCTGCCCGTGCTCGGACGTTTACCAGTCCCAATCCTCCACCGCTTAATGGGAGGGTGAGTGTGTCATAACGAACTTTAAATAACTGTCCTAGAGACAGGTAATAGCCGAAGGCCGCCTGTATCCTCTGGCCTATCTGTATGGGTAAGGGGAGAACCTGTGCCACGTGGTTGAGTTTTGATGCCACATAGAGGTTCAGATATTCCACACGTTGCAGGTGATTTAGTTCCCTGAGTAGGTTCTGGCGCACCATTACTCGTAAGAGCTGCAGTATCCGCCGGTAGTTTATCGCGGCGGATCCCCGCACGTCCTTCGTAAATGTGACGCCCAAATATTTCAGTTTAGTAACTGTTGGGAGTGGGGCGACAGCGTCGGGTCCGAGACCGCGTCCGATGTCCAAAGCCGCCGACTTGTTGATGTTCAGGAGGCTGCCAGCGGCCTGCCCGTATCGCTCTATCCAACTTAGCACTCTTCGTACTTCACCTGCTGAGCGAACCAGCAGTAGTAGGTCATCGGCGTAAGCCCTGTAGCGAAAAGTGACATCCCTCAATGTAATGCCAGACAGCTTGTGGTTGAGACCTGCAAGGAGTGTTTCTAGTGCGATCTCATAAAGGTAGGTGGAAAGGGGACAACCTTGTCGTATGGACCTTTTAATGGGTATTGGGCCAACCGTCCTTCCATTGACCTGGGCGTTAGAGCTACCAATGATCAAAAGACGCCGCAGAATGTCGATGAAACTCGGAGGAAATCCCATCCGTTCCATCACCCGTAGGAGAAATATATGTTGTACTCTATCGAACGCCCGTTCAAAATCAATGGAGACGATCGCCGCTCTCAGGCGGCACGCTGACGCGATCGCTATTAAGTCCCTGCAGTCTCCGGTGGCCATCTGTATGTTGGCTTCCCCTCCATGAGACGTCTGTTCTGGGGCAAGAACCATCGGCAACGTCGTCTTAATGCGGCCTGCTAAAAGCCTGGCAAATATCTTGTAATCAGCATTCAACATCGTAAGTGGGCGATAGTCGTTGACTGAACTTCCTGCTTTTTTCTTGTGAATCGGTATGAGAAGTCCTTCGACGAATGAAGGGGGTATGGTGCAGCCTGGTGACATAAGCTCGCGGAACATGGTGACCCAGCGAGACATCATTAGTTCCCGGAAGGACCGATAGAATTCAACTGGGATTCCATCAGGCCCCGGAGACTTGTGAATTGCACCCTTGTGTAAGGCGTCCTCCACTTCTTCAGACGTGATGTCCTCTGTTAGTGTTCTTTTTGCGGTGATATCGATTGTTCGTGATACTTCCTGTAATACTTCTGCAGTGGCCTCTTCATCTGCAGTCCCTTCACGGTAAAGATGGTTGTAGTGGTTCTCCATGGCTTTCACTATTGTCGCTTGGGTTGTGCAGGTGCGACCATCTTGAGTCATAAGGCGTGTGATGACCCTTTGGCGCTGTCGGCGCTTGTCCGCCGTATTATGGTGCATGGTGGGTGCCTCTGCCGTTGTTAGATCATGTCTTCGACAGCGGATTACCGCTCCTTCTAAACGGCGCTTCGTTAACGATAGTATGTGGGCCTTGATTCGGCTTCGTTCTTGTTGCGTTTCTTGTGATGGAGGTAAGGCGTCAAGGTCCCTAAGCGTCGCGTAGTAAAATCTAAGGTCTGCCGGTGCAGCGCCGCCGTGTCCTTGCCAAACTGCATCAGTGTCCTACGGATTGCCGGTTTAGCGCAGAACAGCCACCATTCCAACGTAGTGGAGTATCGCGAATGGCGCCGTTCGCAGGTGGCCCACGTTGCGGTTACCCTCTCTCGACAGTCCGGGTCTTGAAGATGTGAGACGTTCAGTTTCCACAAGCCGTTACTACGCCAGACGTCTTGGCGATGAAGACGTACCGTGCAGATATACGCGCTATGGTCGGAATGAGCATGTGGCCAACGTTCAGCGTCCACGACTCCGTTTGTAAGACTTTGAGACACATATATACGATCCAGTCGGCTCGCTGAATGACTGGTAAGAAATGTATATCCAGGTCTGTCACCATGAACCTTTCCCCATGTATCGCACAACTGAAGATCTTGAACTACCTTACCCAACTCGGGGCAGGGGGTATAGTTTGGGATTTGATCCTTAGGGTGAAGGACGCAATTAAAGTCACCGGCTAAGACAATGTGTTCGTAGCGACCTAGGAACTGTGGGGCGACCTCTGTAGAGTAGAATCTGGACCTGTCGCGCCTTCGGGAGTTGCCTGACGGTGCATAAACATTGATAAATCGGGTGTCAAGGGCGGTCACCGCTATTCCTCGATCAGAAGGGAGGTACGTGATGTCAGTGACGGCAATACCGTCACGCACTAAAATCGCCACACCGCCGTCGCCCTGTGTCATGTAGGTTACATAACCATAAAAGTCTGGTAGTGCGTTCGTCCTTACTTCCTGCAGAAAAGCGAAGTCAACGTCTGCTGCTCTTATTGTGTCTTTCAGAAGTTGTATCTTAGCTGGGGATCGGACGGTAGTAATGTTCATCGTAGCCAAGCGATAGGCCTGGCTATGCGGTGGTTGAGCGGGGGTATCCATGGCGATGGATGGTACGGACGGCCGTCATTAGTGACGGCATCCCCCGCCGGCCGCAAATTTCTTCGTGCTGATCAGACTGAATGGTCTGGAGGGGCCTTGGATGGCCCCAGGTTTGGGTCAAGCTCGGTCATGACTTCATCTGCCCATGATGTGGACGCAGAAGCCTGTTCATGTTCCATAAGGTCGTGTTGGGTCATAGGGAGGGTTCGCATGGCTTCACAGCCAGCACTGGAACCTTCCAGACGATCAGTGTTCATTTCGGTAGACTGTTGATTGGTTGCCGCCTGTCCCACCGTCTGTTCCTCAGGGGCATGGTCAGTCGCAATGGTGTCAGCCTCGTCGTTGGTGTCCTGCGGTATCGGTTCTTCCCCCTCCTGCGAGTGGGAGCTGCCTTGATCAGACACGTTCTTACGGCGGCGCTTCCGGCGTTGCGGCGAACGCTGCTTTCGTATATGACCTTCCGTGTCGGAAGATGGCACCGAATCACGTCTCGTTGGTACAAATGCTGCGGTGGGTACGATAAGAGATTCGACTACCGCCCTGCTGTTGGTGGGTTCTTCTGTGTTCAGTGGCATCGATGACGTTGTAGATATCTCTGTCGCAGGCAAGGCTGACGGATCTACCGCACTGGTGTCCAAAGGGCGTTGTTCTGGTTCCGTGACGGTGGGTGATTGTGTCTGGACAGACGGGGACTTCGTAAGGGCCGCAGCATAAGTCACTGGAAGGATAGTCGGTATCGGCGTAGGTCCTGCTTCTTTCGGTGGCAGTTGTGTGATTCTGCGCTGGAGGCATTCGGAACGTAGGTGTCCTTCCGCGCCGCAACCAGAACAAGTCTTAGGTTGGCCGTCGTAAAGGATTACTGCTCGGCATCCTCCCATCACTAGGTAGGATGGCACATGCCGACGAAGTTCAATACGAATTTGGCGTACTCCGTTTAGGACTGGGTAGGTCTTGAATTGGGTCCACTTTTCTGCCACGTGTTCGTGCACCGTGCCGTAAGGGCGTAGCGCTGCCACGACGTCTGCCGCCGGTAGTTCGAACGGTAGTTCGAATATTCGTATAGTCCGCAATCCCAGTCCAGCGTGGTCAACTTCAACGTTGCCGACATTTACGTCTGGATGGCAGAATCGGAGTCTCGGGTTCATTTCACGAAGAACTTTATCACAGGTGGCGTCGTTAAGTTTTACGAAGACCGTATTACTCAGGATCGAGAAGTGGATGCCGACAATATCGGCAGCCGAGATCTTGGCCTCTTCCCTCAAAAACCGCTCGACGTCAAGCGCTCGTGGTCAAGCAAAGTCGTTCCGGAACGCAAATTTCAGTGTTGTATCCTGTACTGGTTCGCCATGATGGTGCTACACTACGGCGTCACGCTAGTGCCGGCCGGTGTATGTAAACAAGTCGACTGCGCTCGCACTGCGGGCAGGGAACACGCCGCTCGTCCGCTTCACTCGGCTGACGAAGCCGTACTGCGCCGCTCGGCTACTCCACCGCAGCTGAAATCCTCGTACGCATTGACATGTTTAATGTTGATCCTGCCTGCAGCAATTACGTACACTCAACGCAAGAAAAGGAGACATTAGGAACTGTGGAGATGCAGTATAGACTAACACCGTAGACGACAATGCCTAACCCGCACAGTAATACTTGCTTCTTCTACATGCGACCCAACTTCCGAAACACGAAAACTGAATTTCGGAAACCGTTTTTCGCTGTCCTGTGTACATGTCAGGGCCAGATACGGTTTTGCTGGATCGATTGAAAATGGCATCTGGAAATTAGCTGCTCGGATTTCTGATTTAGAATGTTCCCTTTCAGTTCAATATTATCACATTATTTTCAGAAATAAATATAGCGTATTTATGACAAGTGATGAATTATTATTTAAGTTCTATTGTTAGGTTCTTGCTTCACTACGACCTCGGAAGTCCCAACTTATTCGGAAAAATGTATAAATATTCGTGACAAGTAAGAATATGAATGTCATTTCTGGTCCCAGAATCTGTTACATACAGGAAACCGAGAGAAAAAAATATTAATGCATACCAGGGTTCGAACCAACGATCACTGCATTTAAAATACTACTCTCCGTTAATCAAATCAAATGTTCGTATAGCTTATGGGACTTAACTACGGGGCCATTAGTCCCTAAACTTACAAACTACTTACAAACTAGCTAATACTAAGGACGGCACAAATATCCATGCCCGAGGGGGGATTCGAACCCCCGACCAAAGTGGCCGTGCAGACCGTGACTGGAGCGCCTCAGTCCCCTCGGCCACCGCGGCCGGCTCTCCGTTAATCACCCGGCCACACTCCATACTAAACATCGCTACTGAATAGCGACAATTACGACTGATATTACAATCTGTCACAACTTTTACAGCCACTGTGTCGCTGATTGACATTTAATTGTAATAAACGCTACCGAGGGTAAATCCATTAAAAAAAAACGCTCAGGTGCAGCTTTTTGAGAAGGAAAGCAGTGAAGGTTCGTTCAAGCAGCTGCCAGTTCCAGCAAACTGCGCATTGGAAGAGCTGTTATCGAGTATCAGCAGCAGCACTACGCATGCGCATTTTGCTGGAATCTGGCAACTAGGAGCTGCTTCAACGAACCCTGAGTGTCTACTGCTGCTGAAGCAGAGCTGCCGCCTAGCAGTTGAGTTCGCAATTAATGTGCACCAATCATTCCTTTAATAAGTGATCTGTGATACACTGAATGAAGAGAAGGATGATTAGCTGCAGGCGAGTCTTCAGGATAGTATGAAGAGAAGGATATTTTGTGTTATTTTGTGACAAGTTTTTTTAGAGTCTAAATTTGTTAGTCTCGCCACACCCTTGATACTACTACGCGACACCCCAGGGTGTCGCGACACCTAGTATGGAAAGCTCTGTCGTAGAGGTTCCCACCAAACTGCAGTCACGTAAGCTACCGCAAAGGTCGTAAAATAGCACAAAGCCTTATTCGCCATGAGGACGCGTAAGAGAACAAGTGAAGAAACCTACTTCCAGCAACAGACGTCTCTCGTAATGACCACATCAGTGAAACTGTATTCCGTGCCGGCCGCTGTGGCCGAGGGGACTGAGGCGCTCCAGTCACGGTCTGCACGGCCACTACCGTCGGGGGTTCGAATCCCCCCTCGAGCATGGATATTTGTGCCGTCCTTAGTCTTAGTTAGTTCATAAGTAGTTTGTATGTTTAGTGACTGATGACACCGTAGTTGAGTCCCTTAAGCTATACAAACATTTGAATTTGAGTATTCCGTCTCATGCACAGGATAGCATCATCAATCCCTCCCATGCAGCACGAGCGAAAGAAATACGGTGGGGGGAAAGAGCCTGTAGCGCACTACGAACCTTTACTTGTGCATGAGACCATGTGGTGGCTTGCGGAGTTGTCGTGCAGGTGTAGTGACATCCAAAGCAGAGCCCGTGGAGGCGGCGGCCAGCTTGGCGCGCGCATTGTTGTCCCGAGGGCGGCAATAATGTCTGCCGCTGACTCAGCTATAAATAATCAATAGGCCAGCGGCAGCGCCGGTCCGTTTCAATATCCGCGACGCTCGCCACAGCTGACTCGACAACGCGGAAGATCAATACGCCGTGTTTTGCTTGGCCCTGCGTCTGTTTGTGGCCGTCGGCCCTCTGCATTCTTACACACCGCCACCCGCTGCCTCTGCCCAACTATCGCTTTCACAAAGCGTCGCATCTGTATTTCTCTTCTGAATCTTTAGTTACAGTTTCTACTACCAGTCACTGATGCCTTGAGCTGTATCTGTGGAAAAGAGATCACTTTGCCATATAAAAAATTATCATCAGAGTTAATGAAACAATTCTCCAATATTTGATATTCTCCACAAATGGCTCTTAATATACTTCTTTTTTCTTTTTACGGGTTTCCATTTTAACATAACAATAGCATCATCAGAATGTATGTCGGCCGCGGTGGCCGAGCGGTCTGCGGCGAGCCAGTCACGTTCTGCACGGTCGGGGGTTCGAATCCCCCCTCGGGTATGAATTTTTGTGCCATCCTTAGTATTAGCTAGTTCGTAAGTAGTTTGTAAGTTTAGGGATTGATGACCCCGTAGTTAAGTCCCTTAAGCTCTTCAAACATTTAAACATTTTTTTCAGAATGTACAGTTACAGAAAGGTAGTTAGCTGACAGCTTTGAAGATTACACTTATTAAAAGTACTTGCAACTGTTATACAGTGACCTTCATTGCTGTCAGTTAACTAGTGTTCTTAAACTGTGCCTTCTGTCGATGCTATTCTAGGGCTACCATATGTTCCTCGTCAAAAAGGAGGACCATTTGTATAAAAAAGAGGACACTTCATTGTTAACATACTGTAATTTACAACTTTATTAATGAACCACGTAAAACTACTAAAAACTAAATCAGTAACGTTGTGTGATTATTGTAAAACAAAATATTATGAACCTTGACAGTTTATTCATCATCACTAGACTCAATTATCTCAGACTTGTCGTTTTCACTTTTGAACCAACTATATTTACGATCCAGTATTATCCCTTACGATTCTTACACGACTTACCTTTGTTTGCAAAGAATGTACGTTACAGCAGGGTAAATAAAACATTCCGCTTCATGTTCGTTTCTTCCTATCTTGAATTTTCGTATTTCTCCAAGACACACAATTTAACACTGACTTCCTTTTCAGCATTTTGTATTTGTAATTAAGTTCCTAATTTATTTTGAAGCAAAAGCCTACCTACGATCTCTAACATACAATACAGCTTTAACATAAACCACAAAGTATATCAAAGGCAACACCAAAGAACATAATGCAGAAGACAGAATGATAGACAACCGGGTTCCTTCGCAGAGAAGTTCCTAATTCTTTGCAACTGTCTGATCCACGCGGAGAGTAAAGTTGTGAAAGGTAATTTCTCTCTGTGTTTGAGCGTGATAGTTGCGAACAGTTTGGAACTGCAGTGGGAACGGATCCGTTGTCGTCAATGACACAAAAAGAGGACAGTTTGTAGAATTTTATAAATTCCGGTCGGACACATTTTCTAGCTTCAAAAAGAGGACGTGTCCGGCAAAAAAGGACGTATGGTAACCCTATGCTCTTGTTATTATAAGATCGAAAACCGGAGTATATATTACGTGGACTTGGTACAGTTTTCAAGACTTGAACTTAACAGTCGCTTTCCCTACACTAAAACACAGTTGGGCAACATAAAACAGAACATCTAAAAAGCCGATTACGTTCATTGATATGCAGTGTTGGTCATTTCGCTTGTGGTTTGAAGGGAAGAGACTACTAAGATCATCGGTCACTTATGCAGTGCTCGGCTTCCTAGACATTCGTAGTTCGAAAAATTAAACTTCATGCAGTCATTTTTCTGAATACATTGCAGTCCAAGACAGGTCCTGGATCGTGTACTTGAATATCTTCTCTCCGCGTCCAACTTAAACCGTTTTTCATGAATAGCCTCACATCTTCATATCAGTTTTCACCGCATCCTTCCCTTCTCGGTGGGTTAAGTGCATTCCTTGGCAACGCACAATCTTCCAAATATTCTGACAGTCGACATCATCCATTGCATCGTAGGTGAAATTACTGACAGTATGGGTAGTACACCCTCCCTTGACATAAATCTTGAAATGTGGGGGTCAAATCAATAACTCTACGTCAACGTGGGATAAGGGTAGGAAGAAGAAGAACTCCTAGTTTAATTCCCTCAGATGAACTTGACTCTAAGGACACTGCACTCTACTGAACTTATCTTGAAAGTCACACACAGTCTCTGACATAACTACACTGGTCAAAACAATTTGGGGATCAGTTGTGATATCTAGGTTCAGAAGTATTGGCACCGACAGAAAGAACTAAATAGTTCGACGTCTTCCTGCGGGTTCTACGGAGTGGAGACAACTACATTACGGCAACCGAGATAGCTGTAATAATAGTAAGTTGCTGCAGATATGGTTGGTGTAGACTTGTGTTTACTCCACCAAACGAATTACTCATGAAATTGGCTTCAAATAGTGTGGTGAGCAGGTAGTGCAATGCAACAACAACGTGACTTACACGAAACTATGGCACGGAGAGCAATATGAAGGTTGGAAGCGGGATATTCGCAGAGGGAGGTGGATGAAGTTATTGAAGTGCCCCAAAATGTAATTTCCAGAAAGTGGACGCGATTTCAGACAACAGGAACCGTTTCAAGAAGGCAAGGTCAAGGTCGTCCACTGGTAACATCAGAAAGAGATGACCCTTATCTGCGGTTAAGAGTCCGTCGAAACAGGAGGCTCTATGCAACTCAGCTGCAAAGCACCATCGAGGCAGCAGCAGGAGGCGCAATATCAACACAAACAGTCCGTAATCGCCTTCGGGAATGTGTCCTGTACTCACGGAGCCCTATGGTGTGTGTTCCACTAAAACAACGATACCGTATAGCCCGAAAAATCTGGGCAGAGGAATATCAGGATTGGAGTCTAACGAATGGCACCGGGTTCTGTTTACAGATAACCCGAAATTTTGTGTTTAGCCAGGATTGGTGGACATACGGACCTCTTTGTCATTCAGAATGAAGATTTGACTGCTCAGAGGTATAGAGATGAGACCCTTCGACCTTTTGTTTTGCCCTACGCTGGTACCGTAGGAAATGGGATTCTTCTGGTGGACGATAACGCTCGTGCCACATAGCTGCAGTAACGGACAACTTCCTTTAAGCTGAGGTATTTGAACGAATTGAGTGGCCGGCCTGTTCACCGGACTTAAACCTGATTGAGCATTTCTGGGTGTCTGGGATGCTCTTGGCAGACGCATTGCTGACAGACCAGCACCTCCCACAACGGTTACAGAGCTGTATATTGCACTCATGGAAGAATGACCAAATATCCGCCAAGAGTTGATTGATAACCTCATGCTGACTATGACACGCAGGTGTGCAACTGTATTGGCCGTCAGCGGTAATCACACCATATCAGGGAGCAACGAGTATGACTTTTTCACTATTATTGTAGCCCAATGGTGCCTCGGTCTAAGTACGCCCCACGTAGTATTCAAGTAAAAAGTTGAGACAGCAAAATACCGTACTGTATGATACACAAAAATTACAATTGTAATCAATATCTGAATAAAATACAATACCATATGTATATTGTGTTTGATATTTCGATGGATCCCCTAATTGTTTTGAAAAATGTACACTATCATCGATGAAATGTAAGTGATTTATTTCTCTTTACTACAGGTTGACTCTGGCAAAGAAGAACCAGCAAGTAACGCTTATTGTTGAAAAATAGTGTTGTTACCGGTTTAGAACCTAAATTTTCATCGTGATATGGCTGTTAACGTCCAAATACATTGTTTATTATTTACTTCCTAACAGTCGCCTGTGGCTAAATGTTCTTTTTACGGTAGTGCCCTGCAGTACAAATAAGTTGATTGATACGAGCTACTTGAAAGTAATTAGCTCTAATGAAGATACAACACACTGAAAACAAAACTCTCCAGTTGAGCTGTTGTTGTTGTTTCCAGTTTCATCGGAAATTCCTCCATAAACACTTCAGAAGAAAAGGCACAATATTTTTTTTTATGTAAGCACAAACTACTCAGTTGTGGTGATTTGTTTACGAAGTGTTACATCGATAGTAGTGCTACTTACCCTCAAATAGTTCATTTCTATAATCTTTTATGTACTTTGGGGCAACACCACCCAAAGAATATTTTGTCAGAAGGTGCTGTTAAGAAGTAAACAATGTTTGGACGTGAACAGCCGTCAGGTGATGAAACCGGTAACAGTGATATTTTGTAAGAAAAGGTATTGTTAACAGTGGCTGGTTGTTACTTTCTTCTTTGCAAGAATGAACCAGGTTTTTTACACAGCTACGATCTCAAAACGTTAGTTTTAGACAAAGTGGTATTTATTGTTAAAATACGTCTCCACTTACATAGTTCTCGTCAGTTAGTTAACGTTCACATTGAATTATATAAAGAATAGGCTACAACTTATCTCCGTTACCGCCTTTCATGTTTTAGATTAAATTTCAACCACTGCATTTTATCCCGCATTCAACGGTACTCTCCATACGTTGCTGTGGATGCAACGTAGTTGCTGTGGATGCAACGTAGCTACAGTGAATCTTTTCTTAGTGAAAAGCGTTTACACTACGGTCGGGGATTCGAATCCCCCCTCGGGCATGGATATTTGTGCCGTCCTTAGGATTAGCTAGTTCATGAGTAGTTTGTAAGTTTAGGGACTGATGACCCCGTAGTTAAGTCCCATAAGCTATACAAACATTTGAATATTTTGAAAAGCGTTTATTACTCTTAAAAATGCTTTACTTTCTGTAACGGCAAACACTGACAGTGAGCCGTGTACACGGAAAGGCATTTGAGTAGCGGGTGTGGGGGCAGTGATTGAGAAGGCTGCGCCCGCGGCTCGCGTGTCTTTGCTTCTGTATTGTGAACGCCCCATCGATTACCAGCGGGTGACTCAACTTCGCCTTGGAAAAATCAATACAGTGCGTTTGTTAGGTCAATATGTAGCCCTAGCGAGTGCTAGCGTGCTGAAGCGCAGCCACCGTTATAAGCACATCCACATCAGATTATCGCCTTCCGATTTTGCAGGCGATATCAGAGGGAAGCCGCATTGGCCCACTATTGACACCGTGCAGAGCGTACAAATTGCTTATGGAGACCTGTTTTTCTACAAAACTTTCTATATGAAATCCTACCTCTGGCATTTTCTTACCCTACTTAACCTGGAACGTCGCTGTGTAAAAGCAAAACCGTGGCTCACTGGCTGAGTGGCTGTCGCAGACTAAAACGGTCAGGTTTAGGTTACTTTTCTGATATTGTATGTTTTCTGTCATTCGTCGCTTTTTTTATTTCTCGAGATGCTTCCTTAGTGTAAAAGTGGTTTGGAGCCCACGCTGAACTTAATGTCGCGAATCACTTTCAACGTCGGATGAAGGTGGCGAAGTGTCAATTTTGCAAAAGAACTATTGGCAGTAAAACACTGTGGTGTTCAAAGCAACCTTCGTGATGGAGACAGCATTACTTATATGAAACAAATATATCTCCTGTCATACTGTCAAGAGCCGGCCGCGGTGGCCGCGAGGACTGAGGCGCTTCAGTCACGGTCTGCACGGACACTACGGTCGGGGGTTCGAATCCCCCCTCGGGCATGGATATTTGTGCCGTCCTAGATCGTAAGTAGTTGATAAGTAGTTTGTAAGTTTAGGGACTGATGATCCCGTAGTTGAGTCCCATAGACTATACAAGCATTTGAACAAACTGTCAATATACATAACACGGCGCTTTGTTAATGTAGTTCTGTTAGAGGTCCTTACCCGTTCAGTTATAATGAGAACAACAAACTTTAATACCAGAGGAAAATGATGTAATCAAGAAAAAGGAGAGGAAGAGAGAGAAAGTGTGAGAGAGAATTGAAAGGGACACGAAAGCCAAACATGTAAAACTGAAAGAAACACCGAAGTTTGGGGTTTTTATGTATAGTTGAGGCGATGTTATTTGAAGCACATGTTCAGATAAGACACGGCTTGAGAGAGACAGACTGCAAGATACCACGGAAAATTTAATTCATGTCAGATAGATTGGGATTAGGTAATATTAGTTTAGGTTAAAATAACTTTTCCCTCTTTTCTTTCTTTTCTTTTCTTTTGATTTCATTTCTTATTTGTCCTCCATATTTTCCCGTATCTACCACTATTCTCTTGCAGAAAATAAGATTTTACTCTTCTGGATAATGTAAATCGTTAGTTAACGTCCTTAATTAAGAAAGGAAAGATCTGACACTGTTGACGCGGGCAAATATGAGAAAGGAATGACATACATCTCCATAAATAGTGAACTTATTAATTTTTTTAATGTAAACTTATTTTTAACAATCTTTGGTAAGTGGTATAGTATTTTTTGTAAAAATAAAAAATCTGTTGTTTCTTGCACTCTTTCTCGTAGAGAGCAAGTAACTGAGTTTATCAACAGGTATAGTGTAGCGCAACCTGCCGTTTATGAATAAAACCTGTGCTTTTTAAAATTTCTGTGTTCTGCATATATCTTGAGAGTGTTCTGCGCGACTTTAGTTCGTTTCCCCCTCTTTGAAATTTATGGAATGATATTGCCGCGGTGGAGTAGCCGAGCGGTCTAAAGCGTCTCGCTGCGGAGCGCGCGGTTGCTCGCCGTGGAGGTTCGAGTCCTCCCTGGGGCATGGGTGTGTGTGTTGTCCTTAGCTTAGTTTACCTAGGTTTAAGTACTTCGTAAGATACGGACTGATGACCACGCAGTTTGGTCCAATAGATTTACAAACATTTTATATGGAATGATATCTGAGCGCGAACTTCCTTTTTCGTAAACTGAACAGCTATATTCTTCTCATATTTTAATTGAGTTGGACTTTTCATTTCTTGGAACTCTTACACTCACTTATTTATACCTGGTCGACTGTGGGTTTAGGGTCACTGTGTAAGTCTCTTTACTAGACACGAATTTTTACATTGTTCACAAAATTATTCCACTTCATAGATTCCTAAGTTGTATGACATTTAACTTGGATAACCTGAGCAACGTTCAGTGTTGATATGAATGAGCGTGGTACATCCTTTGCAACACCACAGAATCAGATGTTGACCGCTATTGACTTGTATTGCATTTACATACATCGTAGATACTCAATATTTACTATCGGACACTTAATGTTGTAAAGGTGGAGAAAAGCAAGTGGAAGACATTTCTTAATATTTTTCATGGAACAATTCTACAGACGAACAACATCGAAAGAGTCATATATTTGCAAAGTACACAAAGACAAATAATACTCAACCTTTAGCTCTCTCAAGTCCTAATGCTCTCGAAAGTTTAGTTGGGGATGTAACTTCGCAGAACTGTAGTATACCCTTAGTGTGTCCACAGATCAAACTTGCACAGCACACTATCCAGAAGATTACGAGAAATGGGCTCTAAAGTTTTACGTGCAGCTCATATTTTGATCAATTGTAGGTTATGACAGGAAAGACGTAACGTTTACGATATTGGCCCGCCTGTAAAAAACAAAAATACAGTTGCACTAGTGTAAAATGATGTATAAATTCTCCAAACGTAACGTAACCTGCCGTGCCCCCGCCAAGCCGAGCGCGCACAGCCATACCATCTTTTTGTCGAAGCCGTACATGGCACTTTAGACCGCCGTGTATCTTCGTTGTGGATAAAACTAGAAGCTTGAATTTTCGATGAGCAAGAGTACCTACTATAACTAGCTACATTTCCAAATTATACTATTCTACACCTTACAGTTTACGAATTATTGGGAAACGAAAATCGTTACTTCTGTTACTCACTCAACAAACAAAATTCTAAGGTACTTTTAGAAGACATACAAACGTCACATTCCGTATTTAGAAAATTCAAATATCCATAAATATCAATCATGTTTTGGAACGCATTTTTGGGTTAACGAAAGAGTATCTCCTAACTTGACCCTGCAATCAATACGTTGATAAGGGTTTGGTGGTAAGGTGCTGTACTATCATAGTTGACATCTCAGGTTTCAAATGTTCAAATGTTTGTATAGCTTATGGGACTTAACTACGGGGTCATCAGTCCCTAAACTTACAAACTACTTATGAACTAATTAAGACTAAGGACGGCACAAATATCCATGCCCGAGGGGGGATTCGAACCCCCGACCGTAGTGGCCCTGCAGACCGTGACTGGAGCGCCTCAGTCCCCTCGGCCACCGCGGCCGGCCATCTTAGGTTTGATTCCGGGGGTAAATATCTCCTTTTTTTTTTTTTTTTTTTTTTCACTTTACATTTCTACATATCCGTCACCTTTTTGCGATGTGATGAGTTATCAGAAATGACATGTGGTTCGATTTCCATTTTAAAAAGTAAATGCCATCAGTGCACTCATAGATTCTTCCGTGTTCTCATGCGGTCAACTGTTCGTATCACTTTCGAGAGTGAAAAGTTGGGCGGATTACACGTAACGAATGTCGACCTCATCAGTATCGAAGCACGATACTCTGCAATCGCTGTATATAATTTACCTAGACACATTTGCCGTCCAGATTACAAGATTTTTCCAAAACCTCGTGATGTCCTCAAAACGCTAGAGTAATCGTTTTAATGTTCTATGAGTCTCAAATGGCACTCAAGGTCATGTTTCCATATGTTGTCACAATTATGAATCCATATCCGCGTCAACTGTCTTTCTCTTATTTCACAGCTGTGCTAAACTCAATGTTCACTAATTCAACAAAACTGTTTTCATGTGATAATTTTTGTGCAGATAAATTTGAGTTGTCTATTTATCTTATTCATATTGAGTATACGTATAAGTTTTAATTGTTTCATACTCTATTGTTACTCTTAAGAATAAAAGCACAACTTTTTTATCCGATTTACTGCGTACCCTTTAAGCACTGGGCCCACCTGCATTACGCCCCTGTATGGAAGCACAGCAAAATAAATGCGACCGCAGCTCATGCTATTGCCACGTGCTCGATCCATGTTCGATATTAGCTCATGGCAATTACTTATGTTGCTATCGTTAATTGATTTATACATTATAATAAAGTAAATAAAGAGTAGATTGGTTTTTTGGTTGGTTAGTGGATGTAAGGGAACAAACAGATAAATCATCAGACCCATAAAGAATACATTGGATTGGATTAGATGTAATTTTCTTTCCAGTTGATCCAAATGGACGAGATCCTTTTGGATGTAGAACATGTCAGAAAACAAGATACACAACAAAAACTTACAAAATAAGATCATATATCAAATACGTTAGCATACCTTTCACAGATCTTGAAATGTAATTGCACTAGTGGATGTAGAATCGGTAAGAAAACTCTTAAGAATATTTACTTTTTAAAGAACATAAAAATTATTACTACACTGCTCAAAATGATTAGAGGATCAGGAGAGATATCATATACAGTATACATACGATAACGTATTTTATTCTGATATTAGATACACTTGTAATTTGTGTGAGATGCAGTACGAAATTTTGCTCTCTCAACTTTTTACATTATGTTTAGATGCGATTTACTTAGAGCGAGGTACCATGGGGCTACCATAATAGTGAAAAAATCATTCTCGTTGTTCTCTAATGCATGCAATCCGCTCAGACTGCCAGTACATGGAGAGTTTATCAATCATCTCTTCAGAGATATTTGGCCATTCTTCCGTGAGTACTGTAGCCAGTTCTGCAACCGTTATGGCTGGTGCTGATCTGCAATGCGTCTACCAAGTGCATCCCAGACATGCTCAATCTGATTAAGTCTGGTGGCCAAGCTGGTCACTCCATTATTTCAATTTCCTGAGCTTCAACCATGTTATCATCCAGTGCAGCTCTGTGGAGACGAATGTTGTCGTCCATCCGAAGAAACACATCCTCTATGACGCCAGCGTAGGGCACACATAAAATTGAAGGATCTCAATACATAGTGGAGCGGCGAGTCTAGAGTCAAGAGGTGCGTTAAGCTGCGCGTGTAGCGACGCTACACAGCGACGAGGCTGCCTGCGTAAGTCAGGGGAATGTCATCGGACAGCGAAGACGGTGTGTTGTACGAGTGGTTAGTCTATAGGGATGAGGAATTGCCGCGCGGGAGTAGCCGAGCGGTCTGGAGCGCCACATTGCGGATCGCGCGGCCTCCCGCGTCGGACGTTCGAATCCTCCCTTGGGCATGGATGTCTGTGTCGTCTTCAGTATTAGTTCATAAGTCGTTTGTAAGTTTAGGGACTGATGACCCCGCAGTTAAGTCCTGTAATATTTACAAATATTTGGACATTTTTGATGAGGAATTATGTTTTCCACCCTGTAAATCACGAATGTAAACAATTCGGTAAATATCACAATTTATTCCGCTTGCACATTTCAGTGCATCTTCATTTACACGCTAAATCTGTAAATTCAACTGAACAGTTACGAACAACTTAAATTGGAAAGAACACATAGAAAACATTGTACGGCAGGCGAACCAAAGGCAACGTTTCATTAGTATAACACTTATAAGAAGCAGCAGTTCCAGTTAAGAAAATGCCTACACTAGTGTGTCTTATTTTTGGGTATTACTGCCCATTATGGGATCCACACGAAGTGGCACTGCCAGGTGATGGGCCTATAGAGAAAGGTCAGAGAAGGACAGATAGTTTTGTATTATCACTATACATGGGAGACAGTGTCACTGAAATAATGCATGAGTTGGAGTGGAAAACCTTAAAAGAAAAGCCTTATTCGTTGCGGCGAGATCTGTTTGCGAAATTTGTCACCAACCTTCTGGTTCGAATACAAACATCTTGTTTTAACAAAAAATGTTCAAATGTTTGTATAGCTTATGGGACTTAACTACGGGGTCATCAGTCCCCAAACTTACAAACTACTTATGAACTAACTATTACTAAGGACGGCACAAATATCCATGCCCGAGGGGGGATTCGAACCCCCGACCGTAGTGGCCGTGCAGACCGTGACTGGAGCGCCTTAGTCTCCTCGGCCACCGCGGCTGGCGATGTTCCTATTTCTAGCGCGCTATTAGAGAATGGAACTGTAGGGAAATGTCATAAAAGCGATTCGATGAACCATCGCCATACACTTAACGCGGAGTATTTATACAGCTGTTGATCTTGAAGATTGTTGCACCACATATGCAATCGAATTGCGTTAACTTTGTAAAGCAGCCAATTAAAGCTGAAGGGAAACTAATCCTTACTGTAAGATATTACATCTTCGGGAATTCCTGTTTTTCTAAGTTTTCCTCAGGAGCCAATAACAAATTAAAATAAAATAATAATAATAATAATAATAGTAATAATAATAAAGTAGACAACAGGAATACCTGAACATGTCATAACAAGAAATAAATAAAAGTGCATAGAAGATGTTGCAGATGCGATGAAACATGTTTGGGTAATAAAAAGCAGCAATTCCGTACTTTTTTCAAGGCAGATCGCACAAGTTACAAAAGAACATTTACGTAATATTAGTTTTAGGAATAAAGGTAATGAACAGAAGTGGACTTTAGGTAAAATTATGGCTACAACGTCATTCAATTCATTATAAATTTGCTTATTCAAATATTTGCTCTACAAATATGATAAAGTAGACGGAAGACTTAATACTGACAAATAAGAGTCTGTAAGTAAGCTTGAACTTTTAAGTAATATTACCTTTTTTTAAAAGTAAATGTTACTTGTGAAGTAAGGGTGCAGTCAAAAAACGTACCGTGCAACGCGTCTTGGCTGGAGCAGCATTGCAAAGAAATCGGAGCTGAATTGCCGCGCTGAGAGTGAAGCGTCTAGCCGCTGCAAGCAGCGCTGCCTGCCACTGCGCTATATGTTGCCCCATTAGACTGCTTGGATTTTTAGAAGCAGCACAGCTTGACTCGTAATAGGACTCTTGACTGCCGCTCCACTACGTTTTCACCCTGCTGGGCGTTTTTTGTGTAAATATGGTAGCGGCGTTGCATGTGCGCATATTGGAACGGCGAGGCTCACCGCGTGAGTCAGGGAAATGTCGGACAGCGAAGACGATGTGTTGTACGAGCCTAGTGCACTTAAAGTGGCATCAGTAAATCAGGAACGTAAACAATTCGGCGAATACCACTATTTATTCCACTTGCATATTTTGGTCCATCTGCATTTACACACTAAATCAGTTAAATCTGTAAATTCAACTAAATAGCTAGAAACTACTGTTACAAATAACGTAAATTGGAAAGATCACATGGAAAATATTGTAGGGATGGCGAAGCAAAGGCTACGTTTCATTAGCAGAACACTTATAATATGCATCAGTTCTAGTAAAGAAACTGCCTACACTAGTGCATCTTATTTGGAGTATTTCCGCCCATTCTGGGATTCACACCAAGTGGGACAGACGGGTGATAGGCCTATAGAGAAAGTTCAGAAAAGGACAGGTAGTTTTGTATTAGCGCGACACATGGGAGAGAGTGTGACACAAATGATGGACAAATTGGGGTGGAAATCCCTAAAAGAAAAGTCTTATCTGTTGCAGCGAGATCTATTTGCCAAATTTCAGTCACCAGCTTTCTGTTCCAAATGCGAACCTACTTTTTTAGCAGCCATCTATATAGGGAGACATGATCATCGTAATAAAATAAGGGAAATCATATCGAAAACGGAAACATTCAGGTGCTCCTTTTTCTCGCGCGCTATTAGAGAATGGAACTATAGAGAAACATCATAAAAGAGGTTCGATAAACCCTCTGCCATGCACTTAATGTGATTAGCGTCGTACTGATGTCGATCTTGAAGCTTGTTGCACCACATATGAAATCGAATTGCGTTAACTTTGTAAAGCATCCAATTAAAGATGAAAGGAAACAAGTCCTTACTTTAATATACGATTTCTCCAATGTATTATTAGAATGAGGAAAGTGCAAGCAACTAGGTAACATCATATTGAGGTTCAAGCTCCTGTGGTCTGCGTTTGCTTTGACAAAAGTTATTTTGTAATTGGATCGCTCTTCCTTAAGCAAAACACCGTATTTCTTCTTTTCATTACCCATACATGTTTCATTGCAGTTGCATCTTCTTCGGTGGGCCTTTATTTATTTGTTTCTTCTTATAATATCTTCAGGAATCCCTGTTTTCCTGTCTTTTCTCAGGACCAAATAAAAAATTGAAATAATGTAATAATAATAATAATAAAAGACAACAGGAATACCTGAACATGTAATAACAATAAATAAATAAAAGCACATAGAACAAGCTGCAACTGCGAAGAAACATGTTTGGGTAATAAAAAAGAAGAAACACCGTATTTTTCTCAAGGCAGAACGCTCAGGTTACAAAAAAAGATTTACGTAATATTAGTTTTAGGAATAAAGGTAATGAACAGAAGTAGACTTTAGGTAGAATTATAACTACAACGTCATTCAATTCATTATAAATTTTTCCATTCACGGATTTGCTTTACAAATACGATACATTTGATTAAATACTTAGTAATGACAAATAAGTTGTGTGTAACTACACTTTACCTTTTAGGTAATAATACCTTTTTTAAATACATGTTACGTATGAAGTAAGGGAGCAGTCACAAAAAGCACTGAGCAATGCTTCTCGGTTGGAGCAGCGCTGTTGCAAAGAAATCGGGGCTGAATTCCCGAGCGGCGAGTCAACCGTCTCGCCGCTGCAAGCAGCACTGCTAGCCGCTCCACTGTACGTTGCCTCATTGAACTGCGTGCATTTTTAGAAGCAGCGTAGCTTGACTCGCCGCTATTTTTTCACCCTAGAGGTCCGTACGTCCGCCAATACTGTCACCTGCCCACACCATTCGTCCAACAACATCATATGACGATCTTTCCTGCACATCGGCAAGATTGTTCCGCCTTACACATTCTCTCCAGAAGAGGGAACGGCGATTGTCCGTATGAACACAAAATCTTGACCCATCTCTGAACAGAACCCGGCGTCTTTCGTTAGACTCCGATCCTGATGTCCTCCGCCCAGTTTCTGCGGTCTAAATTGTGTCGTGGATTTAACGGGACACACACCATTCGCCTCCTTGTTAGAGGAGATTTCGGACGGTTTATGTTACTAGTGCTGTGCTGTTGGTGCCTGGAGGGAGCGTTGCAGTCTCCCATCTCGGCAGGCTGTCGGGGGATCGGATCATCCTCCTGGCGTGGACTTTGTGTTGTCTTTAGGATAAGTTAGTTCAAAAAAAATGTTCAAATGTTTGTTAAGCTTATGGGACTTAACTACGGGGTCATCAGTCCCTAAACTTACAAACTACTTATGAACTACTTACGAACTAGGACGGCACAAATATCCATGCCCGAGGGGGGATTCGAACCCCCGACCGTAGTGGCCGTGCTGACCGTGACTGAAGCGCCTCAGTCACCTCGGCCACCGCGGCCGGCGATAAGTTAGTATATAATTTGTTTGTAAGTTTAAGAACTGATGACCCTGCAGGTAAGTCCCATAAGCTTAACAAACATTTGAACAAATTGAAAAATTGAACTGGAGGTAACGGTCATCTCTTGCTGATGTTACCACTGGAAGACCTTGGCCTAGCCTTCTTTTAGCTGTTCCCGTTGTCTGAAATCGCGTCCAGGTCCTGGAAACTACAATAGCAGCAGCCTACTCCCCGTGTGTGTGTCCCGCTTCCAACATTCCTATGGCTCTCCGTCTCCGTGCTATAGCTTCGGGTAAGTCACGTTGTTGTCGCATTGCACTACCTCCTGTCTACACAATCTGAACCCAACTGCTTGTGTAATTTATTTGGGAGAGTAAACAGACGTCAACACCAACCCCCTCTGCAGAAACTTTCTGTTATGACCACCATCTTAGTTGCCGTAATGTTGTTGTCTGCATTCCGCAGAACTGACAGAGACGTCGAAACGTTTTACTTCATTCTGCCGAAGACAATACCTCAGAACGTAGATATCTCAACTGATCACCTATTTTTTTGACCAGTGTACATACTAAATGTTAAATATACTACAGCAATATGATAATTCTTAGGCTTTTTGAAATAGCATGAATTAAATAATAAGGAATTCATTTATATGTTTCAAATGACTTTTAAAGCTAATTTAAAAGTGAATTAATATTTTTTACTTTCTTTCTAAAAGTTCAGCTATTTCAAATGCATATTTAAATGAGGCAAGTTAAAATTTTAAATTAGTAATATAACAAAATTTTCGGTAGGTTTTATTTGTACAGAAATACACTCCTGGCCATTAAAATTGGTACACCACGAAGATGACGTGCTACAGACGCTAAATTTAACCAACAGGAAGAAGATGCTGTGATTTGCAAATGATTAGACTTTCAAGGAGGATAAATGCGTACCATCATGTTTCCGACTTTGATAAAGGTCGTATTGTAGCCTATTGCGATTGCGGTTTATCGTATCGCGACACTGCTGCTCGCGTTGGTCGCGATATACATCTACATCTACATGGGATACTCTACAAATCACATTTAAGTGCCTGGCAGAGTTAGCAAAATATGGAATCGGTGGGTTCAGGAGGGCAATACCGAACGCTGTGCTGGATCCCAACGGCCTCGTATCACTAGCAGTCGAGATGACAGGCATCTTTTCCGCATGGCTGTAACGGATCGTGCAGCCACGTCTTGTTCCCTGAGTCAACAGATGGGGACGTTTGCAAAACAACAACCATCTGCACGAACAATTGGACGACATTTTCAGCAGCATATGTGTTACGACCCGTGGCTCTATCCTTCATTCGATCCTGCGAAACCCTACATTTCAGCAGGATAATGCACGACCGCATGTTGCAGGTCTTGTACGGGCCTTTCTGGACTGCTGCCCTGGCCAGTACGTTCTCCAAATCTCTCACCAACTGAAAACGCCTGGTCAATGGTGGCCGAGCAACTGGCTCGTCACAATACGCCAGTCACTACTCTTGATGAACTGTGGTATCGTCTTGAAGCTGCATGGGCATCTGTACGTGTACACGCCATCCAAGCTCTGTTTGACTCAATGCCCAGGCGTATCAAGGCAGTTATTACGGCCAGAGGTGGTTGTTCTAGGTACTGATTTCTCAGGATCTATGCACCCATGTAATCACATGTCAGTTCTAGTATCATATATTTGTCCAATGAATACCCGTTTATCATCTGCATATCTTCTTGGTGTAGCAATTTTAATGGCCAGTAGTGTATTTACAATATCGACATTTTTGTAATTTTCGAATTTTAAATAAAACCACCAGTACGATTATTATGATTACATTGATATAATTTCGCTTTCGCTCAGAAGCGTATCAAGCATACCTGGTCATTTCATTAAAATTGACTACGACAGTTGATGATGCAGTATTGATTGTTTTCTTTATATATAGATAAGCCCCCCTTTGAATACACTTTATTAGATTTTCATTTGTCCACAAAATAATTTTTGAAATAATTAAAAGGAAAATATAGAAGTTACACTGAAGTAGGATTGAACGAGGAATGTCCGCGACAAAAGCGAGTTCGCTACGTCCGCAGCCACTTCGCTGTGGTGCCAGAGCATAAAAATCTACTAGTATGTGGGATGCGCGTAAAACTTTAGAGCCCTTTTCTCGGAAACTTCCGCCTAGTGCGCTTTAAAACTTTTATACGAGGACGTCATTGAGATATCCTACTAACCTGCGAAGTCTCATATCGAACTGAATCTTCGAGACCGTAAGATTCTTTTGTTGGTCTGATAAGGAAACAGAAGTCTGCGTTCAAAACCTGATTGATGTCATAAGTTACGTTACGCCTTACAATGGCGCATTTGTCGTCGTTCAGAAAATTAAGATACGACCATTGGCCAATACAACGAGCCGCAAAAGAGTATCAATTCGACTGAGAGAGTTAAGTATTATTACTGGATGATGATACGGCGGTACTAGTGGTTAGGTAGCGATTCAAAAATGTTCAAATGTTTGTAAATCCATCTGACCAAACTGCGTGGTCATCAGTCCGTAGCTTACAAACTACTTAAACCTAGGTAAACTAACCTACGGACAAACACACACACCCATGCCCCAGGGAGGACTCGAACCTCCACGGCGAGCAACCGCGCGCTCCGCAGCGAGACGCTTTAGACCGCTTTTTTTTTTTTTTTTTTTTTTTTTTTTTTTTTGTTTGTTCTATGGATAGATCAGTTCATTGCGGTCGTTGTTTCTTTTTGTTCGTTGTCGTTCGATGAGTTCTTGGCTCAGCTTTTTTTGTTACAGAGAGGCGTTCAGCCCTCTGACCGGGCGCGCTGAGCCACGGCGCCCGGCTGACCGCTCGGCTACTCTACCGCGGCTAGGTAGCGATGAGGCTGTTTCCCGTTACTACCAAGCTAGACGACGGGAGACGTCGAAGTACCATCACAGTAGCAAGGTAAGCTGCCACGGAACGCATTGACTAGTGACGTTCTGCCCAGAATGCGGTTCTGTTATGGCTTGAGAGGATGAAACAGGTGCTGTAGCAAAACAAGTATAGGGGTAGTCTGTATCAATATTCTTAATATTCAGTAACGTCTATCTTCAACAAGCGGCATCCAGCTGCTAGAAGGGAGCTTTGACGGTTTACAGTATTCGTGACTACGACTTCCATGTGTGAAGATGTTTTCTTCTGTGTACTTAGACACTGTTAGCCGAGGCGCTGTGGTCATGCAGAGTCCAGTGGTGTGCAACTGGTACCCCGAAGCCGTATGATTCTAGTTCATGACAGGTAACGCAGCTGCTCGTCTGATCACACTAGAGCGGGCTAATCTACTGCCTCTACGTTTTGTTGACAAGAGGTAGCGAGGAGGAGATATTCAGATAGTTAGAAAGTGGTGTGTGTGAGCAATCTGCGCGTGTGTTCTGCCTCTCTCATTTTTTTCGTACCTGTGTGTACGCCTGTTATTACTTTTAGCATAACTTAATTATCAATTGTGCATTATCAATTGCGAACGTACTTGTAATTTTGTCATTACTTGCACTGACTTTGCTTGAGGGGTCGCCACCATGTTTCTACAAAACATGGAAAAATAAACACTGACCTTAACTGGATTCAGTGGCATACAGTTGTGACCTGGTCAGACAATAATCTATTTTCTATTTTGTGAGCTGTATGTGCTACATCGGTGCACTAAAACTGAACTCCCGCCGCTGTTCATCTATTTCCTAGTATATAAAAATACAGTGTTGGGAATTGCTAATAAACGTAGTAGAGACGAAACTCTTGTATAAACAATTTTATTCAGAGTTAACACAAATAGACTCTCTAATCAAAGACTATACTTAATTAACTAGTCAAATATGAAAGCATACAGGGAAATAATCCTATATTAATCTACGCAAAACGTTAACAAATTACTAACATCAGTATACAATGACTGGCTATTCCTAAACAGGGAAAAAAAGCTAATAATGAAATCGACCCAAATAAAGTGTCCACACTAAATCAGATTCTACTGGGGGAAATCTATGACACCTACATGTGGACGCGATCCTCAATAGCCCCATAAATTTTGCAATAAATAGTCCTAAATGGCCCTAGCGTTATGCTGGCATCACGTCACGCACACCGCTGCAGCTGGTAATCTCGTGGAGCAGTCGAAGGCCGACGGCGGTCTGCCGACAGAAGCTGAAATGACGCGACCGCGAAAAATAGTTACTTTGCTCTGTTAGGCAGAAACGACATTTATCTATACATCAGCCTCTGTTATCTCGGTAGAAAACAGTGCCAGGCAATTTCACCTGGGCGGCTAGGACTCAGCACAAAGTTACTCGAGTGTAAATAATACAGGTGTCCTCAGACAGGAAGAAAATTTCCCACTACTGCGTCGGTACGACGATTCACAACCGCTGACCTATCGGGAACTTTTTCTGAGAGGGGAGGAAGGAAGGAAGCTTAGGATTTAGCGTCCCGTCGACAGCTTGGTCATTAGAGACGGAGCTAACGCTCGGAGTTTTGGGTAGGGATGGGGAAGGAAATCCACCGTGCCCTTTGATAGGAACCATTCCGGAATTTGCTTGGAGTGATTTAGGGCAATCACGGAAAACCTAAATCTGGATGGCCGGAGGTGGATTTGAACCACCATCCCCCCGAATACGAGTCCAGTGCGTTATTTTCCTAAGAGAATCTACGTTCACTGTGGCTGCAAACTGCGGTACTACAGCACAAATTAAAACACGACGTTCTACTGTCGGCGGCACCTTGCGGCGTCTCCTGAGCTAGTCCCGCGACCGTCCATACAAACCCAACTGCTCCAGGCCGCTCCTCGCGGCCACGCCCCGTCGACAACGAAACACCAGTGTATCCGTGACCTTAATGGGCTGTCCAATGAGAGGACGAACACCCAAGATAAATCGACATAGCTATGGTTCTAATATCTACTGGACAATCAGAGGGCCTTCAATAGACACCACCTTATGCTCCGCCCCTGCGAGAAGATTTCCCACGGCCTTGCCGTCGCTAGGGTGACTGAACCCCGCGGAATTTGCGGACCACTGCCCTGTGATGGACCCAAGACAACTAAACCGTTTAAATTTTATTAGCCTTGACGCCGAAACCCCGTCGTGCTAGACGCCCAGCTCTCTCTAAACCGAACTCGCGAAAACAGCTCTGCCATTAATATCGCAGTAGAACATGGTCCGCCTCATCAGCGGACGCTGGCGACTCGCGGCAATTGTCTTCCACCGACGCCAGACTGTCGGCCTCCCTGTAGGAGGCTGTGGCCGCTCGCCGACGTGTTCCGACCTCCTACGGCCAAAAGCTGCAGATAACACCACTGTGCTGTCTCCAACCCCCATACTGTCCAGCATGACAAGGAAGTGACACCGCTGAGACTCAAGATTAACAGGGGAGCAATCTCCCACTGTCAGTAACCCAAACCAGACCTTCACCAGACCAGACTTACTCAACGCCCAGCACGGTACAATGCAGCCAACCATAAGGACAGAAACCCCCCCGGGGGGGGGGGGGGGCGTTGAGTAACTTGGAAAGTTTCCTTCAAGCCACTCATCACCCAGCACAGTTTCCATGGTTTTGGTGATATTAGTTTCTTTTCTTTATATTGTTTTTTACTTTTTGTGTCTCAGGTGTTGGTATCCATATTAATGTAAAGAAGGTCCGGTTTGGGTTATTGACAGTGGGAGATTGCTCCCCTGTTAATCTTGAGTCTCATCGGTGTCACTTCCTTGTCATGCTGGACAGTAAAGGGTAGGAGAAAGCACAGTGGTGTTATCTACGATCCCTCACGCAGAATGCCTCTCGAAAGCTGTACTGCGGCCATCTCTTTGAGAACGGCCAGCATTCCACACTCCCCTCACTTAAGAAGCCTCTTGCTCCAGTCCAACGCTCCCCTGGCTAAAACTAAATTCTACTGCCCAGGCCAGCTGTCACATATGCTCTAAATGAACGAATAAATAAATAAAATAGGGGAAATAACGGCTCACAAAATGCCCCCACCTTAAAACAAAATAAATTAATAAAAACAAGAGAAACAAAAGCTCACTAATTTCCACACCTTTCAAGTTTCACTTTGCACGTTGCAATTAGATTTGACCAACTGTCAAAGTTAAGTGCAGATAAACTTCCTGTAGCTGTAGGTGTAGGAAGTATGCTGCAGACCTTACCTGTTAGGAAGCCGATATCAGGACAGAGGTCTATTAGGAAGAAGAAGGTTCTGCTGTTACGTAGTTCACATTGCAGAGGTGTAGGCAAATCAAATGTTGAACTTTTGCAAATTAATGATAAAGGAGAGGAAGGAAGAAGGGTTAGGAAGGAAAGAATTGACAGTGGCTGCTTTAGGGCATTGAAATGAAACAATGGCGACAAGTGAAAATGTGAGCCGGACCGGGAATCGAACCCGGGTCTCCCACTTTGGGCAAGCGGTCCCCTTAACCACTTGGCTACCCGTGCTCGCCTCCTAGCCGTCTCAAATTCCCACATGTCCCACGCTGTTTGTAGCGCCCCTATCGTCCATGCCCTCTTACACTCGTCATTTCGGATTCCCGTGCGAGGTCGAACGTATGACCGCATCTGCGGTGATGTAATGATGTAATTGAAGCTGACGCCGTCGTCGCGTCTAAATACTTATTATTTTGGTGTTGTGTCTGTTCTTTCGGACATGTCCAAAAGAACAGACACCACATCAAAATAATAAAAAAAATGTTGAACTGTTTGTAAAGTTATGGGACCTAACTGTAGTGGTCGACGGTCCCTAAACTTACAAACTACTTTAACTTATCGTAAGAACAACACAAACACCGATGCCCGAGGACAGAGACATGCACGGAGGGACGCTAGCGCCCCGAAGCCCGCCACAAGCGAGCTGACCCGTCCTCGGCATTCAGCCCAGCGCGTGGCTCGCCAGCTTGCGGCAGCACCGGGCCGGTTTGCCCAGCCCGGCCACGAGTCCCACGGGTCAGCAACCTTCACTCGGTGAATACTAGACAGAAATCGAATCTACACTTGAATCACACCTCCTTGACTCTTTTGCAGGAAGGAGTGCAGTATTCTGCAGCATCCATTATCAATGAGTTAGCACAACAACTCAAGAATCTTAGTACTAACCCACGCGCTTTCAATCCTAAATTGAAGAGTTACTCATGGCTAACTTCTTTTATTCTGTCGAGGCACTCCTACAAAAATTTGAAAACATAAGATAATTTCTTTGTTTCGTTATTGATTCTTTTTACTTAGGCTTAAAATTCTCATTTGCATAGGATTACTTTAAGCTTCCTTATTACCACTCTTGTGTTAAAATTTCATGTACTAACTTGTTCCACGATCATGAAGTCTTGCTCCTCAATTTCGTCTAGCGGAAAAGAAAACCATATTATTATTATTATTATTACTGCTTGGTATTCCTTCTGCACGCAGTTTACCTCTGGATAAGCTCACCCTTGTCGTATAGTTACCACGCTTTTAGTGGCGCCTTGTCTGTGTGGGGCACTCAATGGATTGGGCTTTCGGTTTCCTAATGGCTGCCGCGACTTCTTCCCTTGCTGCCTACGTCAGCAGGCGTGTACTAGTGCCGCCCCGCAACATTTCTCCTGCTGGTGTAGCTGAGTACTAAATACGAGGTTTTCTTGGACTGATCACTAATCGTGCGACTAACAGGCACCTGTCCACCACACCATTGTTCACTCACGCCATGATATAATGGTTTGTGGACATATAAAATAACGGCTGCTAACAAAGACGATACTGTTATGTTTATGATCAATATTTACGAGAATGTATCAGACGACTACCGATAAAGAAAAGCGTTGGCCAATAGGTGGTGTGTCCATTTTGATGAACAGTAGCCAAACGTGACCTCGGTTTGCATTAGGATTTCAATAGTTCGCTGGCCATGATGAACACATATCTAATACAGATCGTTTGTTATTTATATTGACAGTTTACTTTGTGGTTTTCAGGTTTTCAAAACAATTTTATTCAATGCTAAAGAAACACTCGACTCACAAAATAGCATAGGTTTACCTGTTTCAATATCTGCCTTTGTGAAGATGACCTCAGTCCAAAGGCTGGTTTAAGCACTGCAGGCATGATTCTTTCGGAAATTCCTCGAACCTTTGAACGGATCTATACAGTGAAAGCCCTGTCGAAATATGGTGACCCACAGTTACACGTGAATGAAATCCAAATACCCCCTGAGATCGAAACCAAAACCTTTGTATTCATTGTCGAGTACTTAAACAATAGCAGTTTTTTATATGAAAGTTTACTTGCTGCTTTATGTTTAGGCATTGAGGCTAAACATAATCGTTATACTTAGACAAAAATCACTTTGATTATTGACATCGAAATTTTCCGACAATATCATTTGATGTCACTACAGAGTTTTCTTTCTTTTTTCATCTTCATCTCTATTCGGAGAAGTCTAAACTGCCAAACAAAAATGGAGCGCATGTTACTGTCGTTAATTTGTGAGGAGTAGTAAAGAACTGTTCGATATTCGTGGGTTACTTTCCGATCTTTTCTCTTAACTGAAACCTTTAACCTTTGTGAAGGAGTCATATCAGTTTAAACCCATATGGCCATTTGTTAGTAACATAATTGCCCTCCTGTGAACAATATCATATCTGGAATGTAATTTACAACAAACTACTATCAGGATCAAAAGAAAACCAGACGACTGTATTGCGTTCCGCCTGATATCCTTGCATCCCAAAAAAACTTATGTGTGTTATGGATCCTCTAATCACTTCGTGGATAGTCGTTCGACAATAATAAGTGGATATCACTGCAGACCACTACAGATCGCTGTTCCTTGTCGCAATCATTCCAGATGTAAATTAACACCACGATATTGCAAATACAAGAAAACACGTATTAGCGATCAGACAGTCCTTAATGTTTATTAACTCAACTTTATTAGAATAAGTGACATTTCAACAGTATTAGAGTTGAAGACGGTAAGCTCTGGCTGATTATTAATTCCGTAATTATTACACAAAATTAAATATTGCTTTGAACAAGAGATTTTACAATTCCAAATATTGGAATGGTTTGGTCACGCTGGAGTGGGCGCGCAGTCTAAGATGTCTTCTCACGGATTGCGCGGCCGCACATTTTGGAAGTTGGCATGACATGACGAGCTGTCTATTCTGGTTCTGGCACGGAAGCCAGCACCTCCAGCCATTGCTAACTAAGTGAACTATAAGGTGTACACTAGTGTAATTTGGAAATATTGCTAGTTATAGTTAGTACGCTTGGTCACTGAAAATTCCGGATTCTAGCTTCATCCACAACGAAAGTTACGGGGGTAAAAAAAAAAAAAAAAAAAAAAAAAAAAAAAAAAAAAAAAAAAAAAAAAAAAAAAAAAAAAAAACGTTAATGACTTCGAGAGTAGGATGGTATGGCTGTGTGCACTCGACTTGGTGGGGGTGGGGGGGGGGCACTGCCGTGGCCCCGCACTTAATGATGTTAGTTATACCTGACCAGGAATCGAACCTGAAACCACCGACGCCATTTCTATCCACGAACAGATGATAAATCACAAGTGTTAACTCAACAAAAATGAGAATTGTGCGTGTTTGGTTAGAAATAAGGCTGGAATTGATAATGACGTTAAATTACGTCCATAAACCCAGTGACCACCGGTGTAAGTGGTTCCCTCTAACAAGTGCCAATGATATCGTTGGAGGACGGATGAGCAGCTAGAGGTCTGGGCACCATCTTGTTCTTGGGGAGGGAAACTACCCCTAAAGGCAGATAAGCCACTAATTGGCCAACGACGTAGGATGTGGGAAGGCAAGGGGAAACCACCACATTAAAGATCCTCTTGGATATCCCGAATATCAGCATTTTTACCATGGTGGAAAGTGCTTCAATAAAATTTCCAGAGTTAGAATAGCCTCTCAATCAGATCTCCGGACATGGGCTACTGAAGCACGATCAACGAATAAATTCAAGAAAAGAATAGGAATATTGAATGTTCAAAGATTACTTCAGTCTGGGAAATTAGAAAATCTGAAGGTGGAGATGGAAACGATGAATTTGGATATTCTTGGAATGTCAGAAATGAAATGGCCTGATAATGGAGACTTCTGTAGTGGTGATTATACAGTAATTCACACAGGCACAATCACAAATGGACCAGGTGAGGGGGCTGATGATAACGTAGTTTGTGTCCATAGAATTACAAATATTTGAACATTTTGATACAAGGAAAAGAAATTGACATGTTCCGATTTGTAGACGATATTGCAGTGTTAGCGGGCAATGAAGATGAGTTAACATCTATGCTCAGTGAAATGAAATCAACGCTTAGCAAGTATAAAATGAAGATCAACGGAAGCAAAATTAAAATTTTAACTGTAAACAAGTACGGAACCCATGCAACTATTATGTTCGATGGTGCACCCCGTAAGAACCTCAATGAATTTACATACCTGGAAAGCAAGATCACTTCAGATGCTAAATCTAAACGAGACATTCAAAGTAGAATGTGTGAAGCAAAAATTGCCTTCAATAAGAAACGTAAACTTCTCACACCAAACAACATGAACATCCGTTTAAGGAAGAAGTTATTGAACACTTTTGTACAGTGTGTAATGTTGTATGGAAGTGGACCATGGGAAAACCGGAACATCGAAAGATAGACACGTTCGAGATGTGGTGTTACCGTAGAATGTTGAAAATTAGCTGGGTTGATAAAGTAACAAATGAACAGGTTTTGCAAAGAATTGGTGAGGGGTTATCTCTGAGAATAACACAGCGAAAATGTCACAATATCTCGAGTGGTCATGTCTTGAGGCATGAAGGATTGCTAAAGATCATCTTGGATGGAGTAGTGGAGGGAGTGAACTGTAGAGGAAAACCCAGGCTGTAGTATATGAGACAAGTGATGGATGATATGAACTGTAATAGTGATAATGAGTGACGAGAAATGAAAAATTGAAATAAATTTTCACTAGTAGTCCCATGTGAACGTGCTATGTCTGCAAATTAAATTATGAGTGTATTTTTGATGAACCAGGATTGGAATCCATATATGTGCCTTTCGTGAAAAAAATGGAGGAATCTTCAGTCTCGGAGAAAGCATCGAAATGATCCAACTATGTGGTTGCGAGTGTGTCTAATACCGCAAAAGAGGAGATCCAAATTACATTCCCACTACAGCACCAAAATTTTCAGCGTTCAAGTTCAAATATAATAAAACTCATGTGACCCTAAACGGCCATTTGTTTACTAAATAGAATGAAGTTTGGTAATGTAAGAAAAGTTTTCCTGCGACATAGTTGCCGATTGCCATGTAATCTGCATGTTATTGTCAGCATTAAATCGGTTCTGATCCAGTTGGTAGCTAATTACTATGTGTTTTATAGGGATTATCAACTACGGTGCAACTTGAAATTGAATTCAGACATCGCCGATTTTAAACTAGAAGCGATCCACCAGATCTCAATTAAATGATGAATTATAATTAAGCTTCTCGCACAGAAATTATACAACTCTAATGTCAGTGGGATAAAGACGCTTCTACTCATAATATCCCAATGCGAAGTCATTATGGAAATTTCCACTGTTTCAACAAATTTCTTAGTTCAATGAATACCACTGCAGAGCGTTAAGTTACGACTAGATAATTCGATTATTGCGTGTGTGTGGCTATTATCATCTTTATATGGCTGAAGAACATTTAGCCGCGGTGGAGTAGCCGAGCGGTCTGAGGTGCCTCGCTGCGGAGCGCGCGTTGCTCGCCGTCGGAGGTTCGAGTTCTACCTGGCGCATGGGTGTGTATGTTGTCCTTAGGTTAGTTTGCCTTAGTTTAAGTAGTTTGTAAGCTACGGACTGATGACCACTCAGTTTGGCCCGATAGATTTACAAACATTTGAACATTTGAAGAGCATTTAAGGATTTGTAACCATTTTTAGAAGCAATTGTTCAACTACCAAGAAAATTTATTTATGAACTAAAATTCACTTCAACGTGGTTTGGCGACAGTTTTATCACGAAACCAGTTGGTTCCTAAGAGTATGGAATCGGTAATACACCTGAGCATCAAAATATTCAAATGTTTGTAAACGTATGGTACTTACTTAACTACTGGTGTTATCAGTCACTAGGCTAGTAAACTACTAAAACTACCCTAAATTAACACTAGGAGAACATGCACACACCCATGCAAGAGGGAGGACTCGAACCTGCGCATCGACAGACTCTTTCAGATAATATGAAAACATACCGTACTGTAAAAACCTAAACTACTTTTGACGGAAAGATATCTTTAAGATGCTCCTGTTGATCTTCAATAGCTCTGTCACAAAACAGCTAAGAATATGGCCATCGGTGCGACTGGCTACGTGAGTCGAGTGCACGTACACTTTCCAAACAAATACGCTACCTTATAGCTAGGGAAGACTTTCGAAAGTTTGTTTCCCCTTACTGCTTCAAGAGGTTTTAGACTAGATAAGTCACACATATGGTTCGCATTTATAGAACACTATACATTAGTTTAAAGGGATACAGTAAAATGTAGGCAAGTATTTTAGCGATAACTCGGGACCAATTAAGTCTGAACAGATGTTTCAGAGTGCTGTGTCATAGCACAAGCTTATTGTTGTTCCTCTTTCCTATGTTCGTCCTACAAACGACTTCGCAGAACGAATGGGACACCTGAGCGACTGTGGCTGGTTGTACGCGCTCGTTTCTTTGAGCTATCGCATTTCGGGCCACAGCCAAGTCTGCTGAGGCCCAGTGTGAGGGAGACAAGCGGCCACTGTTGGTGCCCTCGCCTCGGTCATCGTTAGCGCGCGTTTTTGCCGCTCTTCCAGTCGCTCCCGCATGGCTGGGGCATCCATTAATTCTCTTCTTGTTTACTTCCCCCTCCTCGCGACGATATGCAACGTACCTTTTGAGACGTCATTACCTTGTCTCTCTTGACATGAATAGGGAAGGAGAGTTCGAACGGAAGAACACAGTATGATGAACTCATATTCATGTCATGTGTTTTAAATCACCTCCTAATTTGTGAAGGTATCCGTGAGATCTATCTACACATCATCTTCAAAAAATTTACCATAAGTCCACTACAGCGAAATCTTCAAAAGTTTCAACATAACATTGGTCACAAGCATCGCATTAAGCGTTGACTTCAGTTTTTATTCTCTTACGTGTTTATTTAAGTATTTTAAAAATGAAAATAACAGTCAAATTCCTAATTTTTTTTAATTTACTTGATAGGGTGACCGGTTTCGATCTCCTCTGAGACCATCATCAGACCGATTCGTCTCGCCGTTGATGCCAAGACGATGAGCATATACCAGTTGCTGTTTTTCCAAGTAAGAAACTATGTTTTGCAAACTTATGTTAAGTGTTTATTTAACAGTTTAGCCACATTACGGTGGATTGCGGAGTATGTATGTAGATTTACACTTCATCCTCTGATCTCTCTGGCTGTCAACTTCCATATCTCTATGGCTATTTCTTACCTTCGTCTTAGTCCTCGTAGGCCTCTCTCTGTATTAGCTATCTGAAAACCGGGAGCTCGGTAGCTACACAGGTATTTATTTATTCCAATGTGTGTTCCTCTGTCTCCTGCGCATCCCCTCCTCAACTGATATTTGCCTGGCACCCCCCCCCCCCCTTTCGCTGCCTCCTGCTCCTTCTTTTCTTCCTCTTCCTCCACCTCCTTCTCTCCTCCTCCCAACTCCCCATGTATCCACCCATCCATCCGCCTCTCCCTGTCGTTACCTACCCCCACTCTCTCCCAGTCACCATCTGTCCCCAGCCTCTGTTCATGTACTCTCTCTTCTGTACATGTAAAACTACATATATCTGCCAAATTTATGGCGATCGCTCACAAGGTGTCAAAGTCTTGAGTATGGTCCCTCCTCCATGCACAATGTGATTCCGAATGTGGACTGTGATGTTTCTTTTGTTTTGACACTAAAGTGTGAAAATTTCATGAAGATCAGAATAATACTGTAGACTGGTCTCGAATTATGTTATAAAGTATGCTCCGTCACGCATCATACAAAATCTTATATAGATATAGTCATTTTTCTTGTTTTCAAGTACAAGAGCGATAAATTTTATTGCATTCAGATGAACGTTATGGCCGAGTTTAAATACGAATTCGATGAAAAGTTACAAAGTTACCAATTTAAATTACTTTGATCTTTCAGCGCCAGCAACCTAATCCAATTGTGAATCTGAATCATACGGGGACGAACTAAAACACACACACAAATTTCGTCAAAATCAGTCCAGGGGTTTAGAAAGCGTTCAGCGATATCATACAGTTCTCTCAACACATTTCCGTCGTGGATTTTGTTACGCGCATTTTTGAGGTAAGGTTTCTCGGGGATTTTACAGAAAATAATTGACAGCAATAGTTACAATTACAATTACAATTAAAATTAATAAACGAAAAATTTATAAAGCACTGTTATGTCGTATGTAAATTTAGAAGAACGTGTAACGTGTAACGTGAAATAAATTGTATCATGAAGGCAAGTTTTGAAGTCGTAGAACGGCGACATCTGTTGGATGCTAGGTACGGCTAAGTTCCGCGTTCTGGCCTCAGATGGGTTAATAGCGCCCAATAGGCCGCCACAAGATTTATTTTAGAATAATCATTATCCCCCAGGGTGCTGACGGTTCTTTCGTGAGAATGTGCGTGGCGAGCACGGAGCCCCGAGCTAATGCGGTCTTTCTTCCTTCTTTCCTTCCTCTACTGCAATTCCTTTTCCTTCCCCTCCTTTCAAATGTTCAAATGTTTGTTGAGCTTAAGGGACTTAACTGCGGGATCATCAGTCCCTAAACTTACAAACTACTTATGAACTACCTTATACTAAAGACGAAACAAACAACCATGCCCGAGGGAGATTCGAACCCCCGACCGTAGCGGCAGTGCAGACTGTGACTGGCGCGCCGCAGACCGCTCGGCCACTGCGGCCGGCCCCCTCCTTTCCTAACCTCACTCCTTTCCCTCCCCACCGAGGGAGTTTGGTCCCCCTACCCCAAACAACCAACCAACTAACCTGAAATTACTTACTGCGATAAAAACGGGCATATCTTATAAGTTTGATAAATAACACACCGTCTGAAAATATCACTGAGACCAACTGAGTAGTTACCCGCAACATCACCGACGATAAGCAGCCGGCCGCGGTGGCCGAGGGGACTAAGGCGCTCCAGTCATGGTCTGCACGACCACTACGGTCGGGGGTTCGAATCCCCCCTCCGGCATGGATATTTGTGCCTTCCTAGTTCGTAAGCAGTTCATAAATAGTTTGTAAGGTTAGGGACTGATGACCCCGTAGTTAAGTCCCATAGACTATACAAACATTTGAACTTTTTTTTTTTTTTTTGACGATAAGCAATGGCGTGCTTGTCCAGACCTTGCATGGGTCACCGTCCGTGAGTGTCAAAGTCCGTTGGAAGGTGCACTTCACCACGCACCGTGCAAATTTTTAAGTCAACAGTGGTGATTCTTTTGTTTTGAAGTTCCAATGCGCAAAATTTAATCGCAGTCGGGTGAATGGTATATCAGCGGACGCTTATCAGTACCTATGTGGGTATCATCTATTAATTGCTCACAAGGGGCACGATATTTCCCAACAGTCCGTATCTTATCGAAAAAGGCAAGTAGGATTTCTTTTAATAAACTGTGATTAGATGGAATATCTTACCGTAATATATCAAGTCTAGCTCCGAGGTAATCTTGCGAGATGTAGTTAATGTTATGTCCATTGGCTCATAGAGAATGGATGGTTATAGTCATCTTCATTATTACGAAATTCACGATAAGCGTGGAAACATGTAACTGGATTTAACGACGATTTTACTTGGTAAAAGTGATGCACATTGGTCTGAGCGATACATAGGGGCGTGAATTTCAGGACGCCACTGTGCTATATAGCATCAAATTCTTTTCCCAGACATCTTTTCATTGATTCCAATACTATAGTATCTGAAGCTGACCGATTAATGAACTTGAGAATCTCACGCCATGATCACTTCTTGCTCTCCTTAAGAGCCCGCCGTTCTGCATTCGCTAGCCGAAAGGCATTCTGCCGATGGACTTTGTATGAACCTGCTCAGCAGTATCCGCTATTCTTATATCGCACGCCGAAGCTTACCGTACCATCAAGGAACAGGTAGTCTTACACGATGGTCCAGCGGTTTTGGCATAGATGCAACCGTAGCGGAGTGTATGACATCGGAAATATCATCCACCAAATGGTGCCTCCTGTCCCCAAGTTCAAGTACAGCAATAACTGTTAAAATGCTTTCAGTTTGCGTTGTACATTATCCACCACGGTGTTTTGCTCTCTGCTGTACCGTGCCGCGTCCACAAACGGTCGCCGGCTCGGCCAGCACGCCTTCCTGCAGCTCGCCACAGCAGTAGGGGCCGCGCGCTCCGGTAGAGGACACCACAGGCGCCCGGCCGAAGCGCGCGCAGCCGCAGGACCCACTGTATTCTGCAGCCATGTAGTGCCCGCAGGCAGCCAATCGCGGGAATGTGTACCTCCACAGCGACGGTAAGCCCGCGCAAGGACCGACAGCATCGCTCCCCCCTCCTATTATGAATCCCTCAAAATCCTCGAACGCCACGCCCTTCGCCTCGCCTACCGCATCCGCCTCCCCTCCCCCACGCGGATCCTCTACGACCTCATCCCATTCCCACACCTGGTCAAATTCCTTCAACACATCCGCCTCAAGTACATCCACCGAAAGATAGAGTCCCTAACCCACTAGTATCTCCTCTCCTCCTGGATCCCAGGCCCCTGCCACGCCTTTACCGCCACATCCCTCCCTCCCTTCACCTCCACACTCTCTACGTCCTCTCTGAGAGTGGCTTCCGCCACCTACCTCTCCCTGACGACGGTCTCCAAAACTGTCCCGACATCTATCCCTCCTTCCAACTTTGACCCCTTTCTGTGGATTTCCGCCGCCTCCTCCCTCCCCCTCCCCTCCCACTCCCGTCCCCCGCTTGGCTCACCCCCTCCTTTCTCCACCTCCCCGGGAGCTCCTTCCGGTTTCTCCCACTCTCCCTTCCCCCACCTCCTTCCCCTTCCCCCGCGCCTTCTCCATCCTCCCCCCCTTCCCCTGCAGGGCCAGTACAGTGCTGTGTTTTAAGTGTTCAGTGCTTCGTGTGTATAGTGTTTCATCGCCCAGTGTTTTTTAACGTTGCGTACACCAGTGTTCAGTGTTTTTTACCTCAATGTCTCGTCGTCTGCAGTGAGTGTTTTTTAGCCACCGTGGCAATGTCTTGTTTTAACAATCATGTATGTTCTGTCCGCTGTCATAGTCTTTTAACTTTCTCCCAAATTTTCATCTTGATATTGTAAAAGCGCCTTTTATCACCTTTCATTTTATATTCTGTTTTTGTCCATTGTTTACATTCGCTCGGCTGTAGAGCAGCATCATTGGCTGCTGCCAGCCTGCCTTCGGGCATTAAAAATTCAATAAAAGAAAAAAAAAACGACAGCACTGAGACATCGACGGACCACGCCGAGGAGCCGCCAGCCGCCGCCGTCCAGAAGGTGGCCGTTCTGCCCAGGTGCAACACCGCGCCCCGCCGACCGTCGGACTTGTACACGCCGCCTGGCCCGGCCTCTGGTCGCTGCCGTCATATTCTTGCTGAGTATTGTGTGCCCGTACACACGTAACCCTGCTACACTTTCTCTTTACAGTGTGTAGAGCCTCGTAGTAGATTTAAGGAGGCTACCTCAAGAAGAAGCAGTTTAGTTGTTTTACTTAAAGCAGAGACAATTGCAGGAACTGTAAAACAAGTCTTACCCAGTGGACTCTGTTATTTTTGTCTTGACCCAAGGAGGGAATTTCTGTTATCTGTTAAGCACAAATAAACTCTGTCAGCTGTATTTATTTTGTGCTCAATTCAAAATATAGCACTTTCATGCTACGTTCTACGTAAAAGCTGGATCGATAAATGAATGTGGTCACTTCTACATCTACATATAAATAAATACTCCGCTTAAAGTATTTAATAGCATGGAGGAGGGTTCATCGATCCATTTTTATGATATCTCTCTACCGTTCCATTCACTAACAGCACCGAGGAGAAAGAAACACATCAATCTCTCCGTTTTCGATCTAATTTCTCGTATTTTATGATCATGTCTCCCTATGTACACTCCTGGCCATTGAAATTGCTGCACCACGAAGGATCCGTGCTACAGACGCGAATTTTAACCGACAGGAAGAAGATGCTGTGAAATGCAAATGATTAGCATTACAGAGCATTCACACAAGGTTGGCGTCGGTGGCGACACCTACAACGTGCTGACATGAGGAAAGTTTCCAACTGATTTCTCATACACAACCAGCAGTTGACAGGAAAACGTTGGAAATCAGTGGGTTCGGAAGGGCAATACGGAACGCCGTGCTGGATCCCAACGGCCTCAACGGCAGTCGAGATGACAGGCATCTTATCCGCATGGCTGTAACGTATCGTGCAGCCACGTCTCGATCCCTGAGTCCATAGATGGGGACGTTTCCAAGACACCAAATGGTGTACGCAACGACGAACCTGGGTGCACGAATGGCAAAATGTCAGTTTTTTTGGATGAATACAGGATCTGTTTACAGCATCATGATGGTCGCATCCGTGTTTGGCGATATCGCGGTGAACGCACATTGAAAACGTATATTCCTCATCCCCATACTGGAGTACCACCCAGCGTGATGGTATGGGGTGCCATTGGTTACACGTCTCGGTCACCTCTAGTTCGTATCGACGGCACTTTGAACAGTAGCCGTTACATTTTAGATGTGTTACTACCCGTGGCTCTACCCTTCATTCGATCCCTGCGAAACCTTACATTTCAGCAGGATAATGCATGACCGCATGTTGCAGGTCCTGTACGAGTCTTTCTGCATACAGAAAATTTTCGACTGCTTCCCTGGCCAGTACATTCTCCAAATCACTCACTAATTGAAAACGTTCGGTCAATGGTGGCCGAGCAACTGGCTCGTCACAATACGCCAGTCACTACTCTTGATGAACTGTGGTATCGTGTTGAAGCTCCATGGCCATCTGTGCCTGTACACGCCATCCAAGCTCTGTTTGACGCAATGTCCAGGCGTATCAAGGCCGTTCTTACGGCCAGAGGTAGTTGTTCCGGGTACTGATTTCTCAGGAACTATGTACCCAAATTGCGTGAAAATGTAATCACATGTCAGTTCTAGTATAATATATTTGTCCAATGAATACCCGTTTATCATCTCCATTTCTTCTTGGTATAACAATTTTAATGGCTAGTAGTGTATGTGGGTCTCAACGAAATATGTTTGCATTCGGAAGAGAAAGTTGGTTGACAGAAATTTCGCTAATAAATCTTGCCGCAACGGATAACGCCTTTCTTTAAATGATTTCTATTACAACTCGTGTATCATTTCTGTGACACTCTCTCCCCTATATCATGACAAATATTGAACTGCACTTCTCCGAACTTTCTCCATATCATCCGGCAGTCCCACCTGGTGGCGATCCCGCGATGGGCAACAATACTCCAAAACAGAACGAGTAAGTGTAGTGTAGGCAGTATCTTTAGTAGAACTTCTAAGTGTTGTGTCAATGAAACGTAGTCTTTGTCTCGCACCCTCTGCAAGATTTTCTATGTGTTCTTTCAAATTTACGTTGTTGTAATTCCTAGGTATGTAGCTGAAATTACGGCCATCAGATCGTGTAAATGAAGTTTAACCGATTTCTTCTGCTACTCTTTGAATGACATCACACTTTTCATTGTTTAGGTGTCAATTACCAATTTTTGCACCATGCAGATATCTTATCTAAATCATTTCCCTGCATCTTTTGATCATCTGGTTACTTTACTAACCGTTAAAAGAGTGCAGTACCCACGAACAGTCTAAGAGAAACTGTCCAGGTTGTCTCCTAAATCTTTTATAAAGATAAGGAACAGTAGGGGACCTACAACACTTCTCTGGGGAACGCCAGATAACACTTCTGTTTTGCTCGATGACTTTCTGTCAATTACTACGTACTGTTTCCTTTCTGACCGGAAATCGCGAATCCAGTCGCACAACTGTAACGATATTCCACAAGCACCGGAGTGGCCGTCCTGTGCCACTTCCCACTTGACAGAATCTGTGAGAACAAGAGATACGACTTTCAAATACATGGGCGGAAATGTTTCATTGCGCCAATATCTATGAGTATCTATAAGGGATATAGGGTCAGGTTTTAATATCTGGTCAGCCACTCCACCTCTTGAATAAGAGGAAACAGTATTTCAGGGAGTATTACGTGTACTGAAATGTATTAACAGCAAGAAAGACTTGAGGTCGCAAAATACATAGTGAAAACTACTTGTAGTATGATAATTGGGGCTACACGAGAATTGTAAAGTGTGCCTTTACCAACAAGACACTCCTCATTGAGCTCTGTCGTCCCTGGTGTCATCTTTCCGATGTAGACAATATCCCGTGAAAACATGGATGAATTCTAAAACCGTAGTATGTTCATTATCTATTGGCGAGGTTTTCCACGCCCAAAAATTTTTGTCACCTCGGCGGGGAGCCGAAGGTCATTGGCGGTGGATTAAATGGACTTGGAGTGTCCCCAAAAGGAACCACTTTAGTGACAAATCTACAGAAGCATCGCTGACTGCTGATTTCGTTGCTGTTGGTTTACGTTCGATGACAACGAGCCTTTAACTTTGTTTTACTCTTGCCTACACCTTGAAGGTCGTCATAAGGGGAAGTCCTTGAATTAGAATACCAGTGGGTGTTGGTGAAATTTTTGACATTTGGGACAACGGCATCACATTTTCAGCCTGACAAATTTTGTAACCGAATCTCTGGTTTATTTACACTTCCATCTATGTTGACTGAGATCTGCTTCTAGGCTGATGAAAATGAGGTAATTAATTATGATCGTACATGGCTTTAAACAAAGATCATCGCTCTTGCATAATATACACGCCGTTCAACTCTTTTTTGTCGATGGGACACTCTAATCCAGACTGGATCTGAGTTGGAGCAGTTACCCCGTAATGGTGAACAGGTACATTCCACATTTGGCTTATTAGCTGTTTAACCACAGCTGCATGTAGCATCTCTATAATTCACAACGGTAGTGTGACGGAATCTTTTGCACATGATGCCCCACAACATATTTGAAAGAGAGGGCCAACTGTTAAGTGCAAGAAGGTGAGGAAGGAACTTTTATTATCAGGAAAGTATTATGACACGTCTGTGACCTGTTACATTTTGAATATAATGCTCAAAATGACTACCCTCCCAAAATTCTTTTGTTGGATCTGCAGGAGTACTCAGAATTGACCCACCAAACACACTAGGAGCGGTAGTAAAAGAAAAGTGGGCTCCATAAACATCCCACAAGCAGCTAGGGTAACAGAGGACCACGTAGACACTGCCACGCTTGTCAGGAAAAGCCTTGTTCAAATGATGTGCGGCGGCTTTCCCGGAGGTCGCACCACTTATCCCAGTCGTGCCTCAAAATTAACGATTCAGAGTTTTGTGAGAAAGGTGTTTACCATCCTTGCAACCTAGTTGGTTAAGCCAAGATTCTCTACCTCCATGACTCACAACATTCGACCTTCTCGACGCACGATGGCCGTTGATGCCTGGCCGAAAATTACGGTGACCATGACGGTAGGCGCTCTCCAGCTCAGGGAACCTGAAATCGTCAAGCCCATATTCGGCAAATGAATGCTGATCTCCCTTGTGAGGAAGGACAGGAGAACGTGGACAGATAGATGGGAGAGGAATGGATCGATAGAGAATGAGAGGAGGGGGGAAGCATATTAACTAGTGGAATGTGGGAGTAAATACGTAATGCGTGGTATGCTACTGTGAATTACACTTAACATCGTTTGCAACAGAAGAAGGGGAGGAGGAGAGGGACGGGAAGCCACGGACCAATTATGAACAACGTTTCTGACGCAATTTGTAGTTTACTACTCCGGCACGTAAATATATTTTCGGAGAAGTAACGCAAGGAACAAAGGTTAGGTTTTAACGTCCCGTCGACAGCGTGGTCGTTAGAGACGGATGAAATAACGACTGAATTGCGAGCGACATGTGTTTTGTCAGCTGTTACCACCGTCTGAAAATACGGCGGTTTAGCTAGCTACAAGTGGCTTGCAGTGCAAGAATTCCAACATATAACTTTTGTGGTGGCACTTACTTGTGGAGAGTGAGTTACGGCATTTTTACAAGTGACTGTTGAAGTACTGGCATCAGTGCTGCAGATACTTCCATATTAGCCAGTGCCTTTATTAAGGTACATCAATGCTTTTATAATAACAAATATTAACCTCTTAAACACTTCCCACGATGAACCGATCTGGGAGAACGTATTGAACGAAGAAATGTGCATCTGTAATCTAGAGCTGCAAATCTTCGCATAACTTGCTCTTGTTTCTTTAGTGGTTTTAAAATTTCTTCGATTTCGCAGAATTCTAGTGAGTACTTTCAAAGAGGTAGCAAAATAAATTCCTCTCGTGTGTACCCTACATATAGACAGATCGAATGTTTTAAGAATTTCGTTATCTCTTTTTTTCTGTTAACATTCCCAAGACCTCACTAAACTTTCACTATCTGATATTTAAGAAAGTAATTCTGAACTTGTAATGGTCACTTATAAACTATAGTAGTATCTTTAAAGATTATACCATGCTATTTGAACATTGAAACCATTATGTCCAAACACTTTGTGACCATACAGGTATTGAAACAGGTAATGACACACGAAACGCCGAAGTACTAAATATTTTTCCAACAGTGTTTCACTGACGGATATAGCATCCTTGTTCCTCAACTAAATCGTTCCACGGATGACAGATCGACAGACAAGGAAATACGCGAACATGGGATAGAAATGCTGCTGGTCCTGACGGGATAGTAATTCGATTGTACGCAAAGAATAAGAAAGATCTTGCCACCCCATTCCTGGTAGCGGTGATTTAGGCCTCTACCGGAGCGAAAAGATCCAAATTATTGGAAAAAAGCACGGGTCATTCCTCATTTCTCAAGGGGCTCGTCGAGCATTTGGTCAACACTGTAGGTCTATAACACTCAGTTCGATCTGTTACAAAATTCTGCGATATATTTTAAGCTCACGTATTATGACCTTTGTGGAGACTGGAAATATTTTCAGTAGGAATCAAGATGGGTTCCGAAATAAACCCAGCTCGCTCTGTTCGTTCAGGAGACCCTGCTAGCAATATCTGTATAATCTCCCATACAAATTCTGTGTTACTTGACTCCCGGAAGGCGTTAGATATGGTTCAGTATTTTAGCATAGTCACCAAATACAAGCACACGGAATATCAGACCGACTGTGTGATTTTCCTGAACTGTTTCCAGAAAAAAGAACACAGCAAGTCGTTGACAACTGATAAAAGTCCTAATACGTAAAATTAATTTCTGCCAAAATAAAAGGACGAGTTATAGGGTCATTACTTCTCACAAAATATATACATTATCCGATAAATAAAATCTCAAGTTCCGTGAGGCTTTTCCCAACGATGCTGTAGTATACAGAAATTTATAGAACTAAGAAAATTGTAATGAAATGCAAGAAGATCTTATATGGATCGATGTTTGGTGGAGGGACTGAAAATTGAGTCTCAACATAAACAGCTGTCAGATATTGCAGATAGAAAGCGTGAGCCTCCATTGTACCATTAAATGATTGCAAAGCGATTAGTGGATGCAGATGATTCCTTATAACATCTGGCGTAGTACGTACGGTGCGATTTGAAGTGAAACAACCACATAAGATTAATCGTGGGTGAGACAGACGCCACACACAGATTTTTTTTCAAGAAACCTTAAGAAGTATTGTCCACCAACGAACAAACTAGCTTACGAAACACTTGCACGCTCAAAACGTGTCTAAAGCTATTAGTGTGGTACCGTACCAGATAGGATTCGTTGACGGAAATATAGAAATGATCCAGAGAGAAGCAGTACTCTTCGTTACATGTTCATTTACCAAACGCCAAAGTGACAGCGGCCGATGCTGCAAATGTAGCGTTCAGAATCACGTCACGGGTTATACCAAAGGAAACCAATATACAGGATGCGGCACTTAAAATTGTTTTTCGGAATATTTGGAAAATGAGAAATCGGATTTTAAAAAGTTGCAATAAAAGTTGATCACCTTTTTTCGTTTAATGATAGATTGCGTTTAATCGCCAAAATTAAAAATGAGTTGAATATTGGTGAAAAACGCTAATATCTCAAACAAATACATAACAGATTATGAAATTCATAGTAAGGTTTTTGATATTTTTGAGACACCTCCCACAATCGAATGAAGCACAGACTGTGATCAACTCTGACTCTATTGTCAGACTGTTCATTGTAATTTAGAGATTCGGACTGTACACATATCTACGCAATTGTTCCAGATCTTACGGTTGCAGAGAGAGTAAATATCATTTCGTCGTACTTTTAGTCTCATGGAAGTGTTGAAAAAACTCGTCAAAGATTTGTTAATCTGTTACTCGATAGGAATGTTCCTTCTGTAACGAAGTTTCGTGGTGTTATCCAAATACTTGATGAAACTGGAAGTATTAAGCCTAGAGGAGATATACGATGTCTGTCTCTTCCAAATATTACCGTTTTCAACTATTCTCAACTAATGCCCATGCATTTCAATGTCACAGGGTATTTATGTAGATGTATATTTCCATTTTTGCCGATTACAGTGCCTTTGTATTTATCCCTCCTAAGTATATCACATAAAATGATTAATAAGATAAAATTAGAGATATTCCAGTACACAGGATTTCCAGCAATCGCCAAGTCAAGGGCGCACAGCCGTACCATCCTTTTCAATAAGCCGTTCACGACACTTTCTTCTCCCTGTATCTTCGTTATCGGTAAAGGTTGAAGTATGGATTTTCGAGCCATTCCCGAGAGAGGACTTCAACCTCCGACGGTAACAGCCGTTCAATCCATAGCATGACGCCTTAGACCACGCGGCCATTCAGCGTGTTTCTTATTTATTTATATATTTATTTATTTATTTTCACGTTTCATCTTAGCCCAACCGTCACCTTTCTACGATGTGAGAAGCAGTCAGAAATGACATGTAGTCTGAATTTCACCTTAAACCATAGGTGCAGTGTTGGATTCTTACGTGATCACATACAGTGAACTGTACGTAACACGTGAGTTGAAAATTGGCCGTATTACATCTACTGAATGTAGACTTTATCAGTATCAAAGTTCGATAGTCTGAATCGCTGAATATAACCCACTTACAATGGGACCTCCAGGTCTCGGATATTCAGTTCGGGATGAGAGACTTTACAGGTTAGTACTACACCTCAAGGGTGACCTCTCACGGAAGTCTTAAAGCGCACTACCCAGAAAGTTCCGAGAAGACCGGCCCTAAAGTATTAATCACAGCTCATAAACATGTTAATACTAGATGAAGGAACTTGTGTGCAGACAGGCTGGTTAGCTCAGGCAATCACTGGCGTAACTAGGACTTCACTTTTGGGGGGAGGGGGGGGGGAGGGAAGATACATCTGCTTGACGAGCAAACTTTTAGTCAGTTTCCAGACAGACTACCATCTACCACTTACGTTGAAGAAACTAATTCACTCCCATCCAATGAAAGATTAAGGTAAAACACCCCAAGTTTCCAATCTTTACCTTTAACAGATTGATGTTATACGATTTTTTTTTCGGGTTCTGGGGGGGGGGGGTTCTATCCCCCTCATCCCCCCACCCCATAGCTACGCCACTGCAGGCAATAGTGTGTGGGACCGTCACGTAGCTGATCTGGATTAGATCCTGCCTGAAGGACATATGGTACTTTTAATTTTGATTACTTATTTAAACATTAAATCTTGTAAATTAATTTAATGACTTAATATGCTATCAATCAAATCATAACTAATTTTAGTTTGTTTATAAAATGGCTTTCACGTATACTTAAAATTTGAATTTCAGTGTTTTCTTTTTTAAAAGTCGAATAACGTCAGATGAATTTACTGGAGGTAAATAAAAAAGTCAATTACTAATTTAAAATTTAAAAAATTGCACTATTATCTTCATTTGTCAATTTTGCATTTTTTTTGCAAGCACCAGAGTGATGAATGTCGCTGTCACCAAACCTGTGCCGACTACAGAAGCTCCAGAGATCGCAAAATTCCTTGTAGAAAACATTATTTTGAAGCATGGAGCAGCACGTGTGATAATATCTGATCGAGGAAAAGTATTCCAATCGAAACTAGTATCAGAGGTAATGTCACGTTGCGACATTGTCCACAGAATGACAACTGCATACCATCCTCAGAAAATGGCCTTACGGAACGTTTTAACAAGATGTCAGCAGATATGCTGTCGATGTACGTCGATGTTGAGCAGAAGGATTGGGATACAATACTGCCAGTCGGGACATTTGCTTATAATACCGCAAGACAAGACACCACAGGCTTCACGTCGTTTTTCCTGCTCCATGGCCGTGAAGCTGAGACGACAATGGATACGCTGTTTCCGTTCCAACCGGACGACACTCAGGACGACTATGTGAAACAGCTCATCACCAAGGTCGAAGAAGCAAGACAGCTGGCTCCACTTGATGAACTCTTCCGTCGTAGCGACGTCTTTTATCAGAAGAGCTTGGTACATGTCTTCTGCAATACCCTTCATCAGGTGCGTGATTTTGTCGGCCTCAGTCATATTCGGATTGACTATGTTACACAGGGACAAAACATTCTGTATGTACGACTGTGTCGGCTCACCATTTTGTTGGGCCCGGTTCTTCAATTGTTCTTCCGCCGAGCGGATTTGTTGCTGGCGGTCTCCAAACGTCTTCGTAAGTTCAGTCGGGAACGTTTCCCAGTCATTCAGCTTCTCTTCGTTATTTTCAAACCATTGCTAGACTGTTTCGTCCAGGTAGAAATAAACGTTGGCCAAACTCATTTTATGATCCCACCTGTTATACTTGGCGACTCGAACGAACCCTTTTAGCCATTTGTTGGGGTCCTGTCGAGCGTCTCCAGAGAACACCGACGGGTGTCTGATGTGCAGCTGGCTTACCGCTGGTTTCGTGTCCATAGTAGTTCTGACGATACGGACTTTCAGAAGGATGTACTCGGTATATCCCTTGTATTCCGGTTCTAGTCCGTGTAAGCGACGACTTTTAAATTGCTTAATCGGAGCCACGGTGATGCAGCTGTTGCACATGATACCCGGCGCCTCCACCAAACAATGTCGCGTTGAAATGGAAGCTGGCTTGACTTCGAAGGCAGGGTTGTCGACTAAACACAACACTTACGCTGAAAGCATACATAGAATGTACCAGAAATTAGAAGTATAGTTAACATAAGAAACAAATAGAAATTAACAACGGATATTTATAATCTTTTCACATATTATAAGATCTCTCAATTTTGAAATAACGTTGTAATGCCAATAGTAATTAACTCTTTAATTTACAGGGGGAGCTTGCAGTTTAACGACTCGTCGACAGCGTGGTCATTAGAGACGGAGCTAATGCTCGGAGTGTTTGGGTAAGGGTGTGGAAGGAAATCGGCCGAGCCCTTTCAAAGGAACCATCCCGGCATTTGCCTGGAGCGATTTAGGGAAATCACGGAAAATCTAAATCTGGATGGTCGGAGGTGGATTTGAACCACAGTCCTTCTGAATGCGAGTCCAGTGTGTTACCACCGCGCCACCTCGCTCGATCATTTTAATTTACATCCATTAACCCTGTGATGCATGAATCACCAACAAACGAGGAGAAAATTTTGAAATGGTGTTTATATAGTAAAGAACGATGTCTGTTATCGTAAAATATAAAAATTTGTAGCAATTTACCATCTACATGGAAAAATTCAGTTACGTCCACTGAAGTGGACACTATACTTGCAACCTTAAGAGTTCTTTATGTGAGTTTCTTTCCTTTTTCTATGGAAACTTTCGAAGAAATTTAGTCGTAGAGTATCCTTGCACTTAGAGAAAATTTCCTTTGGCTTTTCTGTGTGCAAATGGTAAAATGCATTTGGAAACCGCTCGCTGCCACTTCACGCTGTACATCTTGACACGTACTGCCTGGCGCTTGTCAGTTTATCTGGCGACACGTACAGTGCAGCACTCAGCCTAAGGGTCCCCTGGAGTGGACTCCATGCATTATAAGTTTTGTGTCCCAGCCTCGTCGCCGCTTTTGTGTCTCGTTTCCGTCGTAGGTGTCGGTGGCCGAGTAGGAAGACCGACACAGGAATAAAGGTAGCACGCTTGTGCAGGTACGGAGGGGAGCAGCCAGCGGGACAGCAGAAACTAGAAACACTAGAGTAAATTAGAACGAGATATATATTGCACAGAATTTATACAATACTTAACTTTTACGTAGTTCTGTACTGCTGAATGCTGGTACATATTTGAGAGAGGTCTGCCTAGTGCCTATCCGATAGCCAAGTCTTCACTGGTGCCTATCTGATTCCGAAGTGCTAACTGGTTCCTATGTCAGTCCCAAGTGAACGATGTCGTTCAGAGATGGCCACGAGCGGAGTTCTAACAGAGGGCGCTCGTGGCTGACGTCGTAAGAACGCCGCGCCGTGCGTGCATGGCGGCGCGCGGCGAAAGTAGGTGGCGCGCACTTTGTACTTGTGCGACACCCCCCCCCCCCCCAAACCGCCGCGCCATCGTGGCGAAGTGCTGAGGGCCACGGAGACGGCACTGGGAGGAGGGCGGGGGCGTTACTGGTGGGACGGGCGTCGTAGGTGAGGCTGGGATCGAGACGCCGTCCGCGCCCCGGTATACACCTTGCGATCCCCCGGGAAACCCACCAAAACCAGGGGCAGGGCGCACCCCTCCGCCCAGAGGGAGCAGGTCACCTTCTTCTGAGGTGCGTGGCCCAGGCGGCTGGGGCACGCACGGTCCTGGAGTCCCACTCGATGACGCTGTCAGCCGCGGTGGCGACGGAGGCGCGTCGATCTCCATCGGGACGATCTCGTAGTCCGGGGACGCTGGACCCGTCGGCGGGCGATGTGGCTGTGCACCCTGGCGGTGAACTGGGTCTGGAATCAAGAAACCCGAGACAGGATCTCGTGGCCTGGTTTGCGTGGCCTGGTTTGCGTGGCCTGGTTTGCGTGGCGCCGCAGCTCCGACCCTGTGGAAGAACGTACAACATACATATTGCGACTGAGCATCGTTGAATGATGCCTGGCATCCATCTCGCAGGTCCAGCAAACACCTTGTACAGCACCGGCGTCGAAACCTGAAAACGCGAAGCGCCATACGAACCGACTCGGTGCGTGGGAGGCTGCAGCAGGTGAAGGAGAGTGCGGTGACGGCGGCCGTGTAGCAGCTCGGCAGGAGATGGGCCGTCACGTGGCATGCACCGATACGTAGACAGGAAAATTTGAAGAGCTTGCTGCCTGGAGTGCTGACCTATCATCTTTTCCATGTGTGACTTGAATGTTCGAATGAAACGTTCTGCTTCACCATTGGACTGAGGGTGAAAAGGTGCGGTGGTGATATGCTGAATGCCATTCACACGACTAAACTGTTGAAATTCGCGCACTAACAAACTGAGGTACATTGTCGCTGACGATAGTTTCAGGCAAACCTTCGATGCAAAACACTGATGGTAAGGCACTGATTGTACTAGACGCTGTCGTTGAGTTCATGGCAATGACGAAAGGAAACTTGCTGAAAGCGTCTACAACAATTAACCAGCGCGTATTCCAGAAAGGTCCGGCAAAGTCAATGTGTAAACGTTGCCATGGGCCCTTGGGGCGTGGCCAGTCTGAGAAACGTTGCGGAGGAGCCGCCTGATGCTCCGCACAAACTGTACACTGTGACGTCATGCTCTCTATCTGGGCGTCCATACCAACCCAGGTACAATGACGTCTGGCCAATTGCTTTGTCCTAACAATACCCCGATGTCCTTGATGCAGAAGGCGTAACACTTCTCGTTGCAGGGAACGAGGAACAATCACTCTTGTTTGGTCGTTGTCAGTATGTAACAACAGAACACCCTGACTTAAAGACAATGCATGACGTTGTGCAAAATAACGTCGAACCAGAGGCCGCTCAATGTCTTTGGCTCTGGCAGGCCAACCAAAGCGAACAAAACGTGCTACCACACTTAGGTCTGCATCCACAGCTGTTTCCTGTGCAACCCGACGAGAGTTTAAAGGAAAGTCTGCGACAGCGGAAGCATCTCTGGAGTCTATCTGACAACATGCCATTTCTGAAGAATCAAACGACACATCCAGGCCAACCGGAAGTCGGGAAAGTGTGTCCGCGTTGGCATGTTTAGAGGTAGGTCGGTACAAAATCTCATACTGATAATTAGACAATATCAAGGACCATCTCTGAAGCTTTTGTGCCGTTCGTGGCGGAATTGGCTTTGTGGGTGAGAACAACGACGTGAGAGGCTTGTGGTCAGTCAACAAATAGAATTTTCTGCCATAGAGATAATGATGAAACTTTGTGACGCCGTAAATGATTGCTAAGGCCTCCTTTTCTATCTGACTGTAATTCTGTTGCGTCGGCGTCAGTAGCTTGGATGCAAAGGCAATAGGACGATCGTGACATCCAATACGATTCGACAATACTGCACCCAGACCGTACGACGAGGCATCAACTGCTAACACTACAGGCTTCTGTGGGTCAAAGGGAATCAAACATGCATCACTGAGTAGTGCTCAAATGTTCAAATGCCAACGTTTAAGTTCTGCGGCAACTGTATCACGAATTGCGATAGGCACTGGTCTAGCTTTACGAAATTTTGGCACTGCAGATTCTTTTAAAGTTACATGGGCCACGAAGTCTTTTGCACAACCTAGTCCCGGCGAAAACAAGTCGATGTATTTTTCACACAATGTATTTATTTTGTCCTGAGGCACTACTGACGAAATTTGAAGCACATCTCTTTGAATTGATAATCCAAACAAGTCAAATGCATCTAGTCCAAAAATGTTCTGTGTAGATTTGGCCTGAAGAACTACAAAAGAAACTGTTTTTGTTACACCTTGAAAAGAGGCGGGCAGGCTACACGTTCCTAGCACGAGAATATTTTGACCGGTATAAGTTGTTGCCGGCCGCGGTGGCCGAGGGGACTAAGGCGCTCCAGTCACGGTCTGCACGGCCACTACGGTCGGGGGTTCGAATCCCCCCTCGGGCATGGATATTTGTGCCGTCCTAGTTCGTAAGTAGTTCATAAGTAGTTTGTAAGTTTAGGGACTGATGACCCCGTAGTTAAGTCCCATCAGCTATACAAACATTTGAACATTTTGTATAAGTTGTTAGCACTTGTTTAGACGGCGACAATTTTGGTGCACCCAGAAGTTCATAAGTGTCTTTATTCATTAATGTAATAGCGGAACCAGTGTCGAACTGAAATTTCACAGTCTTATTTTCTATGTACAGAGTCACAAAAAGTTTTTGCTTGGGGCGCTCGATAGCTGCGCGAATGTGGGCAACGTCTAATACAGCTTGTTTGCTGCGCATGCGCGGGTCGCGTAGTGAAGTAAGCGGCGCAGACTCGGCACGCAGCGGATTAACAACACTGTCACTAGATGGCACTACCGCCGGATCGGCGTCCGCGCATTGGGAGGCTACTACAGATTCACTAACTACTGCACTTAACTTTTGAGGAGCTACACCAAGTCTACTGTCACTATCTACACAGTACTGGGCACTATTACAGTGAGCAGTTGCAGAAGGCACTAGGTTCACAACAGGATTGCACTGTACATAGTCATTTTGCTCGTCACGAACCCATTTTCGTTGCACTGTTTTACGCGCTCGTCGGCGCTTGCGACGTGGCTCACCACATAGTTTTGCAGTAGGCGCTGAAGAACTTTCTTGCAATTGAGAACCAAGTAAAGCACTGTTAAATTCCACAACGTCTACGACATTGACAGCAAGAACTGTTCGTGCACTCGGCGAAGCACTGTTTCTAACGGTACCGTTCTTTGAGTTTTTAATTTGCATACACACAGACTGTACCTGTCCCGATTTGCCACATTGATAACAGGTTGCGTTGCGACTAGGGCAATGCGCACGCTTGTGGCGAGATACACACTGAGAGCGAGACTTACGAACATGTTTCTGAAATGAATGTTGGCGCCCGTGATTCAAATTTCTGTTTCTAAGCCGGCCGCGGTGGCCGAGGAGACTGAGGCGCTCAAGTCACGGTCTGCACGGCCACTACGGTCGGGGGTTCGAATCCCCCCTCGGGCATGGATATTTGTGCCGTCCTAGTTCGTAAGTAGTTCATAAGTAGTTTGTAAGTTTAGGGACTGATGACCCCGTAGTTAAGTCCCATAAGCTTAACAAACATTTGAACATTTTTTTCTGTTTCTAACACGACGGGGCGACCTTTGTGTCGAACTTTTACACTGGCTACTGTTTACTGACTTTTCAGCACGGCTGGTAGAATTAAAAGAATCACTAGTGCTATACTGAGAACTGTGACTACAAATGCGTCCGTTGCGGCGCACTGAATTTACACTGTGGCTTTGCATTTCTACATCTGCTAAGTCAAAGGTATCATGCGCTTCAATAAGCTGCAGTACACTGTCTAATGAGGGGTCAGACTGTTTCAGAATTGCTGCCCTAATTCTGGGGTCCTGAATGTTCTGCGTAATTGCATCCCTCAACATAACGTCACTATAAGAGAGTCCACAAGAGCAAGTAAATTTACATTTGCGGTTTAAGCCCTTCAATTCAGTGATCCATTCCTGGTGTGACTGTTCTGGTAATTTTTTTAGTCTGAAAAATCGGTACCGTGCAGTGGCTACAAGAACTTTTCTTTCATAATGAGCATTCAGTGCTTCTAAAATTTGATCGAATTCTAGATCACGAGGAGATGCGTGGGGGAAAAGTTTCTGCAGTAACACGAAGGTCTTGGTGCCGATCACAGAGAGGAACAAATGTTTGACGATTTGACCTGTAATTTGATGAGCCAGGTAGTCACTCCATTCTTCCTCACGTTCGTCGTACTGGCAAAAGGTAGGAAGCGGTGTGGTGGTAGATGTAGGCGGCTGAAGCGACGGCTGTTGTTGGTTAGCTGCTTGCGCTGTTAACTGGGACACAGCTTGAAGTAGTTGCATGATTTGCGCCGTCTGTAACTGAATAATTTCCATTAAGTTTGGGTTCGGGTTAGCGGCTATGCTGACCGATTAGGCACCACGCATACATGTAACTTATAACAAAACACAAATGCAATATGAAAGAGGATGCTCTGCAACAAAAAATTCCACAAAACACGGAACAAAATATCTTCCCCCAAAATTCTTATAATAAGGGCGGGTGGGCGGGAACAATTTCTGCGTGCACTGGCTGCTGCTGTCTGGCTGCTGCAAGCGGGCTGATCCACGGTTCTTCTATCACTCCTCGTCGCCACTTTTGTGTCCCAGCCTCGTCACCGCTTTTGTGTCTCGTTTCCGTTGTAGGTGTCGGTCGCCGAGTAGGAAGACCGCCACAGGAATAAAGGTAGCACGCTTGTGCAGGTACAGAGGGGAGCAGCCAGTGGGACAGCAGAAACTAGAAACACTAGAGTAAATTAGAACGAGATATATATTGCACAGAATTTATACAATACTTAACTTTTACATAGTTCTGTACTGCAGAATGCTGGTACATAGTTGAGAGAGGCCTGCCTAGTGCCTATCCGATAGCCAAGTCTTCATTGGTGCCTATCTGATTCCGAAGTACTAACTGGTTCCTATATCAGTCCCAAGTGAACGATGTCGTTCAGAGATGGCCACGAGCGGAGTCCTAGCAGAGGGCGCTCGTGGCTGACGTCGTAAGAACGACGCGCCGTGCCAGCATGGTGGCGCGCGGCGAAAGTAGGTGGCGCGCACTTCGTACTTGTGCGACACCACAATAAGTTCTAAAAGGATCGCAGATGCTACGAAATACGTCCAATAACAGACGTCCACCACAGTGGACGGTATGCGCCACAGGGTTAAAATGCATTTGGCATTATTCGATTTTTAAAACGAAGAAAACATTGAAATTCAAAATTGTAAGTAAATCTGACAGCCATTTGATAAACTAACTAAAGTAACTTATTTTTTAATTTATAGTACTTGAAATCATTAAAGTTACTTGCAAGTTATAATTTTTAAACAAATAATAAAAATTATAAATACAACGTTTCCCGTAGATAGAATCGAACCTAAATCCATTAAATGGCGAGCGAACGCGCAACAGCCTGACATGCTCCACCACACGCAAGAACTGACCTATTGACTACTACATAAGACTTATATGACCTCCAATTAACACTTTAGAGCAGTTTTTGCCGGGATTTTCTGGATAGAGCGCTTTAACTTTTCTGTGAGAGGATACCCTTGAGGTATCATACTAGTCTGCAAAGTCTCATTCCGAACTGAATTTCTGAGACCTGAAGATCCCCCTTGTTGGACAGTTTTGCTTCTCAGACATAAAATTGTTACATCAAAGCCTCCGAGAAGGGCTATGTTAACACAAATCCTACAAAATCTAAGGTATATTGCATTTAACAATGAAAATATCAAGTCTGATATCTCATTAAACATAATCACTCAAGAGTAATGTATAATATATGAAGTAGTGCAGTACAGGTTCGGTAGTTCTAGGTGAATGGGTCCACTAAGATATACTGAAAACTCGGCCTATAGAATCTTACGTGGAAGAAAAGGAGGAAATAAATTTTGAAAATAATATGGCTCATTAACGTGAGTTGTGTTATCTGGGGGCACGTCAGGGCACCGTTAAGTAGAGCACACAGCCGTAGCGTCCTTTTCTGGAAACCATTCACAGCACTTTCTACCCCCTGTATCTTCGATGTGGATACAGCTACAAACCCGGTCACTCGATGACCAAGAGAATCTACTATTACTAGCTATATTCCTAAATTATACTTTTCTGTACCTTATAGTAAACGAATATTTATAGTTGAAAATTGTTAATTCGGTCACTCACTCTCCGATTATCAAAATTCTAAGGTACATAGTAGGAGATGTGAAATAAATGCTACGTTTCATTGGCAGAACATTTAGAAGGTGTAACAGTTCTACTAAAATTACACTTGTCTGTCGTATTTTGGAGTATTGCTGCGTATTGTAGGATCCCCAACAAGTGGTACTGACGGAGGATATAGAGAAAGTTCGAAGAAAGGCAGTTGGTTTGTACGCGCCTGGCCATTAAAATTGCTACACCACGATGATGACGTGATACAGACGCGAAATTTAACCGACAGGAAGAAGTTGCTGTGATATGCAAATGATTAGCTACTCAGAGCATGCACACAAAGTCGGCGCCGGTGGCGACACCTACAACGCGCTGACATGAAGAAAGTTTCCAATCAAAAAAATGTTCAAATGTTTGTTAAGCGTAAGAGAATTAACTACGGGGTCATCAGTCCCTAAACTTACCAACTACTTATGAACCAACTTATACTAAAGACGACACAAACATCCATGCCCGAGGGGGGATTCGAACCCCCGAGCGTAGCGGCCGTGCAGACTGTGACTGGAGCGCCCCAGTCCCCTCGGTCAGCGCGGCCGCCCAGCTCGGAGACCATGGCTGCGGTTACCCTTGGGGTGGGTTCAGGAGGGCAATACAGAACGCCGTGCTGGATCGCAACGGCCTCGTATCACTAGCAGTCGATATGAGAGGCATCTTATCCGCATGGCTGTAACGGGTAGTGCAGCCACGTCTCGATCAACAGATGGGGACGTTTACAAGACACAGGCCATCTGCACGAACAGTTCGACGACGTTTGCAGTAGCACTGACTATCAGCTCGGAGACCGTGGCTGCGGTTACTCCTGACACTGCATCACAGACAGGAGCGCCTGCGATGGTGTACGCAACGACGAACTTGGGCAAAACGTCATTTTTTCGGGTGAATCCATGTTCTGTTTACAGCTTCATAATTGTCGCAACCGTGTTTGGCGACATCGCGGTGAACGCATATTGGAAACGTGTATTCGTCATCGCCATACTGGTGTATCACCCAGTGGGATGGTATGGGGTGCCATTGGTTACACGTCTCGGTCACCTCTAGTTCGCATCGACGGCACTTTGAACAGTGGCCGTTACATTTTAGATGTGTTATGACCTGTGGCTCTACCCTTCATTCGATCCCTGCGAAACCTTAGATTTCAGCAGGATAATGCATGACCGCATGTTGCAGGTCCTGTACGAGTCTTTTTGCCAGTCACTAGACTTGATGAACTGTGGTATCGTGTTGAAGCTTCATGGGCATCTGTACCTGTACATGTCATCCAAGCTCTGTTTTTCTTAATGGCAAGGCCTATCAAGGGCGTTATTATGGTCAGAGGTGGTTGTTCTGGGTATCAGTAATCACATGTCAGTTCTAGTATAATATCTTTGCCCAATGAATACCCGCTTATCATCTGAATTTCTTCTTGGTATATCAATTTTAATGGTCAGTAGTGTATTATCGCAATAAAGTGTCACGGAAATAAGGCACGAGTTGAGGTGCAAAACATTAAAAAATGTGGTATTCGTTGTGCTGAGATCTGTTTGTGATTCATATGTCACCAATTTTTTCCTCCAAATGCGAACATACTTCGTTAGCACCCATAACATAGAGAGACATGGTAATCGAATAAGAGAAATCGGATGGAAAAAGGAAAGAATTAGGTGTTTTTTTCTTTCCGGGCGCTATTATGTAATGGAACGGCAGAAATAGCATTATGAAAGTGGCTCTGCTAGGCAATTAAATGTGATATGCCGAAAAATATGCGACTCGAGAAATATGTACATGTATATGTCTACAGAGTTTGCGGAAGAATATCCCCTCTTTTAGCGAATGTGCATGGTAGGTCTCAAGAGGAGTGAAAATGTTAACTAGAAAAGAGGTCAACTCATTTCACTGTTCCAAAAAGGGTCGTTGAACGGATGAGCCGGCCGCGGTGGCCGAGGTGACTGAGGCGCTCCAGTCACGGTCTGCACGGCCACTACGGTCGGGGGTTCGAATCCCCGCTCGGGCATGGATATTTGTGCCGTCCTAGTTCGTAAGTAGTTCATAAGTAGTTTGTAAGTTTAGGGACTGATGACCCCGTAGTTAAGTCCCATAAGCTTAACAAACATTTGAACATTTTTTTTTTTTTTTGTGGGAATCAACTTGGGTTGCAGAAGAAGCGAGCGTTTGAAACTCACCTCCATCAATTAGTCACCTGGTCCGTGATCGCAGTAGATACATGTTCCTAGGTATATTCGTATTCCTTGGTTGGAGGAACAGAGAGAAACTTTTTATTGCATTATTACACGCTGCAGAACTGTCACTCGAATCAGTTATTTCCTGAGTCTGGGTATTGAGTGATTTCAAGTGGAAAGTTCGCATTAAATTAATAACGAGTGAAGCAAATGTCAGATTTAGATGCATTTGAAGCAATCTCAGGAAGTTTAATACAAGTAAGAAGGAAACAGCTTACTAAACACTCGTTTGGCTAGTGCTTGACTGTTGTTCGTTAGTGTAGGACCGTTTTCAAGAGAAAATACAAATGATCCATAGAAGGGAAGCAGGCTTCGTAACAGATTAATTTTGTAAGCGCATAAGTGTCGCGGCAGTGATCAGCCAACTCCATTGTCATAAGCTCCAAGAGTGGCATTCTGTATCACATTTTGGGCTAATGTCCAAATTACATCAGGGTACGTTTCTAGAAGAGTAAACTAACATGTTTCTTCCCTCTCGATTCCATATGGGGAGTTTCTGTTTTCCTATCATCCAGCAAAGCTTTTGCGACTGGAGCATATAAAGGACTGTGTGGTAGTGGTACTCAAAGCACTTTCCGCCGTACTCTGTCCTGTGACGTGCGGAATATGGACGTGTGTACACCTTTAACGGATTCCTTTTGGTACTCAAATACATGAACTCATACGTTTAATTCTGTAGATTAAGGAACGAAGGGAGTAAGCTTGTGGTTTAACGCCCCGTCCACAGCGTGGTCATTAGAGAATGAGCTCACACTCTGATATTTGAGTAAGGATGGGAAAGGGAATCGGCCGTGTCCTTTCAAAGAATTATCCCGGCATTTGCCTGGAGTAATTTAGGAAAATCACGGGAAACCTAAATCTGGATGCCCGGGGTGGATTTGAACCACCGTGCTCCAGAATGCGAGTCCAGTGTGTTACTATTGCGCCACCTCGCTTGGTCTTTAGTGGCAATTTCTACTGTTGGTAGCGTACAGATATGTTGTTTAAATCATTTGGTAGTTGGTTTGCTTTTCTGCTAACTATACATGACTGTGAATGATAACGTCAAATGTAAAAAAATTGTCTCCTAAATCGTTTATATAGATTACGAACAGCAGAGGGATTGTAAGACTTGACGTGTCACATATCATATTTGTTGTACTCCATGACTCTTAGGAAATTACTAGGCGGTGCAGCAGAAAATATGAATGCAATCGCACTTATGATACAATACTCTAAAGGCGAGAGTGCTGATTAGACGCTGCTTGTGAGGAACGTCGCCAGAAGTCCTGTCTACACATATCAAATCAATATGAGATACCCTGTCGATAGCACTCTTTACCTCTTGTTAATAAAGAGGTAGTTGGCTTCCACAACAATCATATTATCGACCGAGGTGATGCTGGGAGAAGCACACACTAGTTACGGTGGTTAAAATACGCCTCCGACCATCCAGGTTTAGGTTTTTATGAATTTTTCATATAACTCTCCAGGAAAGTGCTGGACTCGTTCCTTTCAAGGAACACGGCAGACGTTCATACTTGTTACTAACAAAAACATTACTAACTTTTGTTTTCACTATAATGACCAGGATGTTTACGGGACGTGAAATGATTCTCTTTCCTTTTCAATAACCAAGTTTTATGAGACCGTGCTGTTTTCTTAGTAATTCGTCATGTACTAATATAGTATTTGCTCAAAAATACTGCTAAAATTCGACGTCATTGAGATGGCGCTGTAATTCGTTGGACTACTTTTATATCTATTCTTGAATACTGAGATGTCCTCTGCAACTCTCTAGTCTTGGGTACATACCATTTGTACAGCGAGTGGTTGTATACGATTGCTAATTATGAACCTATTATTTCAATATACTCTGAAAAAACGAAATTTATACAGAATCAAGACACGGTGATTTGCCGTTATAAAGTTATTTTAATCAGAATGCGTTCCATGTTTTATGCAATTTGGCGAGCTTCTCTGACTAGAGGTGGGGGGATGAAGAGAGAGAGAGAGAGAGAGAGAGAGAGAGAGAGAGAGAGAGAGAGAGAGAGAGAGAGAGAGAGAGAGAGAGTGAAAAGAGAGATATTTGTGAAGTACACTACTGTCCATTAAAATTGCCACACCAAGAGGAAATGCAGATGATAAACGGGTATTCATTGAACAAATATACTAGAACTGACATGTGATTACATTTATTACATTTTCACGCAATTTGGGTGCATAGATCCTGAGAAATCAGTACCCGGAACAACCGCCTCTGGCCGTAATAACGGCCATGACATGCCTGGGCATTGAGTCAAACAGAGTCTGGATGGCGTGTACATGTACAGATGCCCATGCAGCTTCAACACGATACCACACTTCATCAAGTGTAGTGACTGGCGTATTGTGGCGAGCGAGTTGCTCAGCCACCATTGACACAGACATTTTCAATTGGTGAGAGATTTGTACAATGTACTGGCCAGGGCAGTAGTCGAACATTTTCCGCGTCCAGAAAGGCTCGTACAGGACCTGCAACATGCGGTCGTTCATTATCCTGCTGAAATGTAGGGTTGCGAAGGGATCGAATGAAGGGTAGAGCTACGGTTCGTAACACTTCTGAAATGTAACGGCCACTGTTCAAAGTGCCGTCGATGCGAACAAGAGGTGACCGAGACGTATACCAGTGGCACCCCATACCATCACGCCGGGTGATACGCCAGTATGGCGATGACGAATACACGCTTCCAATGTGCATTCACCGCGATGTTGCCAAACATGAATGCGACCATCATGATGGTCCTGGAACCTGGATTGATCCGAAAAAATGACGTTTTTCCATTCCTTCACCCAGGTTCGTCGTTGAGTACACCATCGCAGGCGCTCCTGTCTGTGAAGCAGCGTCAAGGGTAACCGCAGCCATGGTCTCCGAACTGGCCGGCCGCGGTGGCCGAGGGGACTGCGGCGCTCCAGTCTCAGTCTGCATGGCGGTTACGGTCGGGGGGTTGAATCCTCGGGCATGGACGTTTGTGTCGTCTTTAGTATAAGTTGGTTCATAAGTAATTTGTAAGTTTAGGGACTGATGACCCTTAAGCTTAACTAACAGTTGCACATTTGATCTCCGAGCTGATAGTACATGCTACTGTAAACGTCGTCTAACTGTTCGTGCAAATGGTTATTGTCTTGCAAACGTCCCCATCTGTTGACTCAGGGATCTAGACGTGGCTGCACGATCTGTTACAGCCATGCGGATAAGATGCCTGTCATCTCGACTGCTAGTGATACGAGGCCGTTGGGATCCAGCACGTCATTTCGTATTGCCCTCCTGAACCCATCGATTCCATATTCTGCTAACAGTCAATGGATCGCGACCAACGCGACCAGCAATGTCGCGATACGATAAACCGCATTCGCGATAGGCTACACTCCGACCTTTATCAAAGTCAGAAATGTAATGGTACACATTTCTCCTCCTTACACGAGGCATCACAACAACGTTTCACCAGGCAACGCCGGTCAACTGCTGTTTGTGTATGAGAAATGGATTGGAAACTTTCTTCATGTCAGCACGTTGTAGGTGTTGCCAGCGGCGCCAACTTTGTGTGAATGCTCTGAAAAGCTAATCATTTGCATATCACAGCCTCTTTTTCCTGTCGGTTAAATTTCGCGTCTGTAGCACGTCATCTTCGTGGTGTAGCTATTATAAAGGCCAGGAGTGTATATGTAACATATGCATACGTGGACGAAGCCACTGGTAAAAAGCTGATATACATATCAGAATTACTTAAATAACTCATAAACAGCATAAAAATATTTAAAATACTTTTAGTAATTCCAAAGAATGTCTATGTGTGTTGTTAGGAATCTGTAAAGGGCTGGGGATGTAATATTTGTAGTTCTTAGTACTATTTAAAAAGTTTTAATATGATAATACCAATTTTTCTTACATTTATTTTTAGCATATCTAATTAGGTCAAACATTGCGACCTAGTGAAAACCATGTTAACGGTTATAGTGTTATAAGGCCAGATTAGTCACATATCCAGACTGCTGTCACTGATGTTACTGAAAACACTGCTGCTCATCTTCCGAAATCATAGGATAGTTTGAATTTTCAGTTGTTGTGGTTGCATCAGAGGTATGGATATCTGTGCTGCTGAAGCATACAAGCTACCACGCTTCGGTAATGTTTGCTGTTCTGCCACAGATCGGAATAAATCTCTAGTGATTCGGCTGCGATAAAGTTTTATTCGTTTGAGAAGTTCATCTTTTAGATATTGTGCACCGTTTCTTCAGCGTTATCGGATATCATCTCGTTATATCGTAGGTTTGTCTGGTAACTGTCCACCCTATTACCCGTCAGATTTCTCCAAGAGTTGTCATTTTAACGAGCGTTGTATGTCGCATTGTCAAAAGAGGAAAGCTGATACATATTTCAGACAACTTCAAGAACGGTACACAGCTTTAGTATGTCGACACTTTCGTTAAGATGTTATCTTAGCTCAGAAAATAAGCTGGGATTAGTTTCAAGGGAAGACATACAGATTCTGCTTAGTATACTATAAAAGTAGATGTTCCATAAACAAAAGTGTGTTTTAGTAATAAATTCAGGAGCATCGAAAGTTATGACGACATAAAAAACAAAATGTCTTGCTCTCTCTTTTGTCGGTACACTACCATATAAAAGTTCTTTGCGGCAAAACAGACAGAGAAATACTTTGCAGATATATCATGAATTTAAATATCTCTTTAACAGCTAGTAAATGAAATATATCATAAGCGTTTACCGCATAATTATTGTTGCTGGAAATGTTACATTAATAGTCTAATAGGACGTGTAAAATTTTTGTTGCCGGAGCTATTACATTTATAGTCTACTAGGTGAAAACCCGGCGTTGCCCGGTATCTATTTATTTATTGTTATATTTCCTTATTCGTAGGCTTATCCTTACAGAGAAAGTGCTGAAGACATTGTAGCACGCATAGACCAAAGATATGGTCTGTGACATCACGTTTCGCTGTATGTAACCTCCTTGCTATAGAGTCGCAAACGTCATCACTGGTCTTCAGTCCGAATTCTTTTATAATTTGATGACTTTCAACCACCATATATTTCACCCCCTTATAGCTATCGGCATGGGACTGCTATGCTGTACAACGGGAGACTTCGTACAACAATTACACACAGACCATTCGTTTGTGTTCTGTAGTTTTCGCTGCAGAGCGAAATATTAACACACACACACACACACGTAGAATTTTATATACACCGATAACTTTCCATCCCAATATACTCCACCCTTTTATCATTATCAACCCTCAAGCAACAATGCAACCAATAAAACCATTTTCAGAGCGTAAATATAATTTTCAATGAGTAATTACTGTTCCGCATTTCGCGTTATATTCTTCAAAGTATTAAATATCTATCAGATCGCTATAAAACCGCGCCTAAAACCTTCCTAAGGTATAAATTAGTAACTGTATAAACATTTAAGTCTCTGCGTCTTGTCGTTCTACGTGATAAGCGTACACCGAACGGACATTAACATTTATAGATATAGACTAGACGGTGAAAGCTTTTTGTTGCTGGAGCTGTTATATTTATAGTCTACAAGGATGTGTAAAATTTTTGTTCCTAGAGTGTTACAGTTAACTAGCATATAAAATCAAATGTTCAAATGTTTGTATAGCTTATGGGACTTAACTACTGGGTCATCAGTCCCTAGACATACAAACTACTTATGAACTAACTAATACTAAGGACGGCAAAAATATCCATGCCCGAGGGGGGATTCGAACACCCGACCGTAGTGGCCGTGCAGACCGTGACTGGAGCGCCTCAGCCCCTTCGGCCACGGCGGCCGGCAACTAGCATGTAAATACATGTATATGTTTGTAAATCTATGTGACGTAACTACTGTGGTTATCAGTCCCCAGGCTTGCAAATTACTTAAAGCAACCTAAGAACAACAAACACATGCCCTAGGGAGGACCTGTACCTTCGACGAGGAGTAACCGAACGCTCCGCAGCAAGGCCTCTTAGAGCGCTCGGTCATTTCCCCGCGGCTAGTGGGATGTAATCATTGCCAGTTCGTAGAGGATCTAAATTGAATCTTATCTATAGTCTTACTATTTTCACGTAAGGCCCAACTCTTACCTTATTTGTTTGATGAACTTTAGTCTTATAACCTAGTTTCTATATATTTCTGTCAAAGCTCTCCTTTGTTTTAGAAGGCTACTTTTGCTCTTCACCCACATGGTCAGAAAATAGATCCCTAGTACCACCATTATGTAAATTAGAATCTGCGAAGTATATGAGTCTGTGGTAAATCGTGTCATTGTTGGATACATTGCGATGTAACTTATTATTTTTCTCTAAAGTGACTTGATTGGCAGAAGTATATAATTGCCTTCGTATTTATGACCTTCAGTCAAATATCAGGAAAGCGTCTTATACCATATGTGCCTGTATTTCTGCTGATGACCGGTATTAACAACCCCACGGTATGGATAGTATCATCTCTGGAGCTATACCGGATCCCTCGCAACTGTTCCTTCAGTCTGGCGAAAATATTGTAATGACTCTGACTCATATCGGGTGAGTACCGTCTATGGTCCAGAATCTCCGACTACCAGAAACGCAAAAGGTCGGGACATCAAAAGAAATACACGTGGAAAAAGCCATAAATACTGGTGGCGATTATATTCAAGGAGTGAAACTGGTAGTACAACTGTCAATAAAGTCGTGTGAGAAATTGTTCAAATGTTTGTAGAGCTTATGGGACTTAACTACGGGGTCATCAGTCCCTAAACTTACAAACTACTTATGAACTAGCTAATACTAAGGACGACACAAATATCCATGCCCGAGGGGTATTTCGAACCCCCGACCGTAGTGGCTGTGCAGACCGTGACTGCAGCGCCTTAGTCAGCTCGGCCACCGCGCAAGGCAAAGTCGTGTGAGAGAAAAATTCTAGTTGTCATCGTTTTTTATCCTACCCTATACATACGACGTGAGCTACTGTTAAAAATGTTCATTTGTTGGTAAGGGCTCATTCCGGGCACAGGAAATAAGTAACATCTATAGTCTGAGAAATTTCGATCTCATAATTGTAATTTAGTTAGCCGGCCGCGGTGGCCGAGGGGACTGAGGCGCTCCAGTCACGGTCTGCACGGCCACTTCGGTCGGGGGTTATTTGTGCCGTCCTTAGTATTAGCTAGTTTGTAAGTTTAGGGACTGATTACCCCGCAGTTAAGTCCCATAAGCTATACAAACATTTGAACATTTTATTTGTAATTTAGTTACAGTGTCAATTACGCATTGAAGATAAAATACAGATAATGTTTCCGGTTCATACTAATTGGTCGCAATTTTAAACCACGCTTGGTGTTACATTGTCTAATTTCTGACGTTTTGCTTGATTAACAATTTATGCATAATAGGGAAACAAAACAGCAAAAGATCGACTGAAGAATGGAAGGAAATATACATCCGTCATATATTACGAACTCTGATGATCTTTAATGTTCTTAAGTAGAAACCAAACTCTTTAATATGTTTGCTTAAAATATGTCAGTGAAACGACTAGCTCTTGAATAAAACATTATTGTTTGTAAGGAATATTGAATTCTTTGCAAAAGTCACAGTATCGCTGAATCGCCCGCTATAGTCGACGAGACGTTGCTATCGCGTGCAGGCATACGGCTGAAATGAGCCAGAGGTCTGACTTAAACGATCACATCTACATTTCGACTGACTAAAATAGACTTTTCACCAATGCTGACTACGCTTCATCGCCATAACACATTTATTTGCCGGGCAGTGTTGACAATGGACCTCTGATGATCGGCTATTGTTTTTTAGTAAAAAACAAGGACATAACCATGTCAAAGTAGTGTAGTAAGGAGGGAAAATTTTACAGGTATTCCATATAAATGAAAATATCATGGTCCGGGTCCTTTTGTGTACCCTTCGTACTTCGTAGCGAGGTGCTTTAGACCTCTCGGCTACTCCACCGCGGCATCGACAATAGTAGATTCCGGTTTATAGTGTCTCCACAGAAGTGTTAGCACTGTTTAATTTCCATCCCTTTTAGCAACAAAATATCCTTCTTTGTCGCATTAGTTTGTGAATTTCAGAATACACGGAAGTTGCGGATAAGTATATTAAATGTAAAACTGAAAATAGTAGTTCATAATACGCTGAAATAGTGGGTGAGGAATATACTTTTCTGTATAACTGAAAACAGTAGTTAATATTTTCATGCTAATTTTTGAATGATCAGTTTATTTCATACAACAGTTTGTAATTCAACATTAATTATCTTACTCCCTAAAAAGAAGCCTTGTTTCTCAGTGTACACAATAGTACTGTATTATAATGGTTATATATAATAGTATAAATCTAGTATTATAACATAAGAGAATTACAGAATAAAATTAATTTCCTTCTCGAGAAATAAATCAAGTCTGAGAGCGTTAATAATAACTACTGAAATAAAAGTGGAATTTCTTTAATTTACATCATTGTGGGATGCAGCTGGAAGTGCTTTTGGAGAAGTTCATTTGGAAATTATTATTTAGTGAACTTACAGTATACTCCACAATACATTAGTTGCGTATTTCAATCCACACATTTTTCTAAGATACAAATCAATAGCTCCTATTCCGGGAAGTTCTAGAGACCTAATACTGCACATACACCATCAACATCGAATCCGTAATTCCTGCTTTTCTTTTCATATGCGGCATACCGTTTTGAGACAATTTCATTCATAAAACAATTTTCTGCAAGGAATTCTTAGAGATTTTCAATGAAGCAGCAGAGTTTCCAATGTCCTTCTGTTCCAAGTCATGTCACGTTTCTGCAAAAGATGCTGTCTGGTGTGCAAATTCTATTTATTTTGTTCCTGTACCTGATACATATTATCCATTTTTTGTGAATTCCATAAAGCTATTTTCACCGGCATCCATTGCATTTTCTATGTGAAACATCATTGCCAGCATCAGCGTTGAGTTTTATGCGATTTTCTAAGTAGCTTTCTTCACGTCTGCAGCAAGCCATTGACTTATTTGAAGAAGCTAATGCCATTAATTCATGTGTATAGGTATCCACGGAATTTATTCATCTTGCCAAATTAGCTGGTCATTTTCAAAAAATAACTGTGCTCTGTAAGCCTAAATACCTTCCATAGCACAACATCTGAATTTTGCAGTCCAGAGCCAGAAATGTTGCACAGTTAGGTACTATCTATATTGAATGAAGTCCTTTGAAGAATGTTTGACACACAACCCTTTGTTATTACCTTTCTCTTTCTTCATTTATGTGGCCGTCTTTCGCTTCTCACATTTTATATGCGTTTTATATCTTTTATCATGACGCTTTAATTGAATTACAATAATCAGTTCTTATGTTTAGATCACGTCACGTCAACGAAATATCCACAGCCTAAGTTTCACATCTCATTTGTAGTTTATTCAAGGAGCGATTTGATTCGTCATTTCTGTATGAATTTCTCCACATTTTATTCACTGGTAAAAGTTGTTGTACGTCAGCTACGGATTTTGTGAAAGATCCCTCCCTATCCCTTTTTGTATTTTCCTCGGCAGACTACCCGGTAAGATGTTTTATTGCTAAAATCTACTTTAATTTCAGCTAAGAATGAAGAAAACTACATCTGCGAGCTCACGTTATGATAGTTCGCAGTGAGGAAAACGGCTTTCCGCCCCGAGTCACGTGACTTAGATTTAGGTTTCAGTACAATTACGTCAAGCGCCGTTTATGTTTTTCTGATCTATGGTTTGTGGCTTAGACCCTTCAACCCGAAGCTTCGACCATAAAGTAGAAATATCTTTAGAGTGATCATTGCTGCGTATTTTCTCATCCTTCAGCTGGGATTCATTCTACAGATTTCGATCTCTATTGTTTGCTAAAACAAGTCTCACCTTCTTTTCTCAGAACAACCAACTTACAGCCTTAGAAAAAGAAACATGAAAGGTATTATTGCCTAGCAGACGTAACACTAAATTTGATGGTGAGCCGCTAGAAAGGCTAATATCAACCTCTTTGCTCATTTTTGTAAATGATATTAACTGCCAATACGCAAAATACCGCACACACAGTGACAATATATTCACAAAGGTTACTTATTGCTTTTTTGATACGTAGCCGGCCGTGCCCCAGATAATGTAACACGACGTATCTTACTCGGAAGACCAAAATGCAGCAAGTCTATGCTTGTAGACAGCTTGATATGTGGTATGCATCGTTGCTTTATTTTCAAACATGTTTGGCTCGATAGGATCGTTAATACTATTCTCCACAAGTTTTGCGAATTTTTACGAAAGCATTTCGCACAATATGATCGCGTACCTGCTCAAACTAATACTCTTTTATTTGATTTTATACATTAGAAAATGGATTTGTTTATAAATAACAATACTGCTACCAGTCATTTTTTTATTTATTTCGCACGACGCGTTTCGAGAAATCATTCCCATCTTCGAGTGCGTTTTTTATGCTGTTTCATATTATTTATGATGTTTTGAGTGTGTGAATTCCTGCTTCATTCTGCTGCCGTTAAGTTTTCGTCTGTTCCATCTGTGGCAGCTCTCACACATGTCAAACATCACATATAATATTTTTGCACGCGAGTACATCAGTTGTCACAAACATCCATACAAATAAGCAGTTACAGCAATACATCAGTTGTCAGAAACATATAAATAAACAGTTACAGCAATTGTAACTGTTTATTCATATGTATCTTTGTGACAACTGATGTACTCATGTGCAAAAATATTATATGTGCCGTTTGATATGTGTGAGAGCTGCCACAGATAGACCAGACGAAAACTTAACGACAGCAGAATGAAGCAGAAACTCACACACTCAAAACATCATAAATAATATGAAACTGCACAAAAACGCACTTGAAGATGGGAATGATTTCTCGAAACGCGTCGTGCTAAATAAATAAATCGTGACTGGTATCAGTATTGTTATTTATAAACAAATCCATAATATTCCTTATTTTTCTTTCTTAAATCGTGATGTGTTGTTATAATTATCTGTATATTTCAAGTCAACAACTCTCTTCTTGCTGTGGACTGACTGAAATTAAGTTCCGCCTTGTTTGTTTTGTTTGTGTCTAAATTAGTTCTCCGAGCAGACTTTACAAAACCACAGGAAACGTAACAGCTTCAGCCACACCATTTTATTCACAAAAAGAAGAGGAATGGAGGGAAGTAGTAGAACACAAGTAAAGAAGAAGAAAAATTGGTGTTACTATCTGAAAAACGAAAAAAGAAAAACTTCATGCGAACAATTTATCATTTAATCGATGGTCCTCAGGGTGAAGCATACATAATTTTTTAGGGACAGTGCTAATGCCCAAAGAAAGCGAACGACCTAAACTGCGATCCGCTTGTTATGCATGCAATCCAAATAAAATACGTGTCTCGCGGGTCCCTTGATCGCATCGCTGTATAGTCGTTCAAATATTCGAAATAGATCCACTACAGGCCACTAGAGAAAACTGCTTTTTGTACCAATCATTCCACATGTAAATTAGCTCCCCGATATAGCAAATAAAACGAAACACGTTACTAACTTCTTAACTACTGAAAACCCCACTTTGTTGGAAAAACTGTCATATGAGAAATATTACCACATTCTTTAGAGTCTGAAATTGTGAAATATCGATGTTTTCACCACAAGTATCAGTTCCTAAAAGTAAACATAAAACAAAAACAGCTTTTCTCTTTTACTTTGCTGAATCACGAAAACAATAAATACCCTTCAGTCTCTAGTAATAAGTAAACTTACGTAAAGTCATGTGTAGGGGGGTACGAACCCAGTACCTAATAGGATGATATTGGATGATAAATAATGAAATCAGATGTCAGTACCAGAATTGTTTCACAAACAGCGAGATGTTAGATTCTGTAAAAAGAATATAGTAACCTTATGCCTAGCCGGGAATCAATCCCCGAAACTATCGATATCCTTTCTATCCATGAACTGACGTTAAGTTTCAAATGTTAATAGGTATGAAGATGGCTTCATACCTGTCTAGAAACAGCGACACCTTTCTTTATTATTGGTAATGCATGAAGAGGCATTATAAATTATTTTTCACTAGTAGTCCAATGTGTTCTACCTAGAGCTTCACAGGGAATTATGAATAGTTTTGTACCGCACCAGGATTCTAATCTTTATATGTGCCTTTCATAGAGAAGTAGAAGAGTTTGCAGTCTCGGAGAAAACAACGAAATTATTCAACTGAATTTTTCAGAGACTGTCCAATACCACAAAGGAGGAGATCCGAATTAGAATAAAAGTCAAGCAGCACAATTTTCATTGTCTAAAGTTAACATATAATACGAGCCGTATGTCCCTATTATTGGCTTATAAGTTAGAGTTTTCTAATGTAAGGAAAGCTTTGTGGCGACAGAGTTACTTATGGACGCTTATTCTGCCTGTTACTGCCAACCATAAATCGACTCTGTCCCTGTTGATAGTGAACTGATTTTTGTTTAATACGAATTTTGAACTGGGGGCAACTTTTCTTGGTGCTTCCACAGGTGAAGTAGATATGAGCTTGCCTGTTAAAAATATACTACTGAAAGGGGGAATCGAATCCATACATTGCATAAACCAGAAGCGATCAACCCGGCCACTGTGGTAAGATACACCAGCATAGTGGTGGTTTTGTAATGAAAGATGCTCTTGGCATATTCAAGATAAGTCAGAAGGAAAGGTACATGTTTTGAGGGTTAATGCTACTGTGATTATGAACAAAAAACCTCTAATAAACGTATGAACTTTTCTTGACAGTTTCCCGGCAAACCAATGAAAACGACTATGAACGGCAAAGTTCACGTGGCAGTAAATAAAAATACTGTTATTTCAAGGTTTGTTTCATTGTGTAAATTTTCTCACACAAGATTTTCAAACAGTCTACCGTCAACTTCATCGCATTTTTCTGCGCTTCTACACAGATGATGTGTTGCCGATCGGAGTTCTCTATTGCTTTACTTGAGCATGTAAGACACGAGGAGAAAATTCTCTCTCGTGTCCATTCTACGCTTGTACACTTCGCTCTTCAGTAACCCCCACAAGATCGGGAGACCTCGGTGGTCAAGCAATTACTCCACGTCTACCGAACCAACGATCAGGATACGTTGTGCTGAGATACTGTGTCACTGACATTAAGGTATGTGTAGGACCTCCATAATGCTGAATGTACGGACGAGCTCGTGTTGCCGAAGGGATTTCCACCGCGTATTCTGATAACAAATTTTGAAGACAATCAAGATACCGTGTCCCATTGAGACCGTTATTTAAAACAACTCGGAACTTGACCAATGAGTTAATCATCAATAAAACGCTGACTAAGAAGCGCCTTGGAAAATTAGTTTCCACAGTAGCATGCACATTTTCATCTGCACATACGTGAGAGTTGCGCGTGTAGTTTATTCTGCGTTGACGATGAATGTTGACTCATCATTGAACAGAATACGTGGAATTAATCGACCATTTACAATGATCCATTGACAGAATTCTTGACGCCGACCGCGTTGTCCGAGCTGTCTGCGGCGCGCCAGTCACGGTCTGCACGGCCACTACGGTCGGGGGTTCGAATCCCCCTCGGGCATGGATATTTGTGCCGTCCTTAGTATTAGCTAGTTCATAAGTAGTTTGTAAGTTTAGGAACTGATGACCTTGTAGTTAAGTCCCATAAGCTCTACAAACATTAGAAGAATTCTTGACGAGCGGCAACATCTCCATCTGCTGAAATGGATACAGGCCTTGCTCGTGTACTATGCGTATCATTCGTGTTTTTGGATACCAAGTTGGGCAGTAGTTTTTCTGGAGCCAGAATTTGGGCTGCGTTCCACAACTTGAAGAATGTTCTCAACTCCATTAAGAGTTTGTTGTACGGGACTTTGAGAGGCAACATCTACCACGCTCTCGCAATCCGTGCAACACCCTGCTATCGGTCATTCTGTGATTCAGAAATCGTTGTTGGTATTCTTACGCAGTAGCTCTGGAATTCTCATTGCACAAACAATAGACAAAGGTAATGTCAGCCTACTCTCCAAGTGAAAATATCTGTGACATATTCACTACACTAATCTGCATTCTTTGTTCACGTAAGAACACTGTAGTACCGTGCACTGCGACAAGAACTGTCGGACTGAGTCTCTGAGATAAACAACTACACCACGCGCAAGTGAACTGCGTACTGACACTATTTACGTTCCTTGTTGTTTTTATGGGTTTTCCCGGAAACGGTTAAGAAATGGGCATACAATTATTACTAGTTTGTTGTTCGGAATCACCAGTAGCATCACCACTAAAAGCATGTACCTCTCCTCGTGACTCAGCCTGTATACTAGAGGCGGCGAACATCATGCGGCGCGCCGCACGGTAATAGCCAAGCGGTTCTAGACGCCTTGTCAGGGACTGCGAGCCTGCTCCCACCGGAGGTTCGAATCTTCCCTCGTACATGTACGTGTCTGTTTTCCTTAGGTTAGTTTAAGTTATTTTACATAGTTTGTGAGCTTACGGACATGACCACAGTAGTTTGGTCCTATAGATTTACAAACGTTTGAATATTTAATCAATGTGGCGGCGCTGAGTGAAATGATCGCCTATCAGCAAGCTTCTACACAGGAAATATACTATTCAAAATGTTCAAATGTTTGTATAGCTTATGGGACTTAACTAGGGGGTTATCAGTCCCTAAACTTACAAACTACTTATGAACTAGCTAACACTAAGGACGGCACAAATATCCATGCCCGAGGGAGGATTCGAACTCCCGACCGTAGAGGCCGTGCAGACCGTGACTGGCGCGCCACAGTCCCCTCGGCCACCGCGGCCGGCAAATGTTCAAATGTTTGTTAAGCTTATGGGACTTAACTACGGGGTCATCAGTCCCTAAACTTACAAACTACTTATGAACTAACTAATACTAAGGACGGCACAAATATCCATGCCCGAGGGGGGATTCGAACCCCCGACCGTAGTGGCCGTGCAGACCGTGACTGGAGCGCCTCAGTCCCCTCGGCCACCGCGGCCGGCGGCCGGCAAATATCCTATACATATTATAAATGCGAAAGTTTCTATGTTTGTTACCGCATCACGCTAAAACTACAGCACTGATTTAGATGAAATTTCATATAGAGGTTTCTTACGTCTTGGATTAGGACATAGGCAACTTTTCAAAATGTTTATTACAAGTAATTTATTTGAAATATATCCATAGAAATACGTAACGGTTTTAAGAAGGTTCTAATACAACAGCTGAAGAGCAGTGTAGTGACCGTTCTGTTTACGCAGTGCGGCTGCAAGTTATTCCCCTGACATACTCCTCTGGCCGGACAGAAATTTTTTTCCAGCAACCAAAAACAACACCATTATGTGGATGTTAGGGCATTACGTAGCTTACAACGTCAGCTACACCAGCGAGGACTATCTGATTAGCTTTGAAGCCTATATGAAGACAGCGCAGTGGCACACTAAAAAATACCCTAATGTGAAAAAGTTCTTCGGCAACATGTTAGACATATTTGAGAAACAAGGAGTAGGTTAAAGTTCAACCACGGAGAATGCACTCCCCAGTATCAAGGAATTTACTTAAGTTTTTTGTTCAACACAGAAGATGATAAGACAAATTGTAAAACTTACCTTTTATTTTTTTTCTGTGTGTGTGAGTATTCTACAGTTGAATAAACAAATAAAAAATTTAAGAAAAAGTAAAATGAAAAAAAAAAAAAATAAAAAAAAAAAAAAAAGTAAATAAAAAATTAAATAAAATTGAAATAAAGATACCTAAATGTTAAAAAAAAGTGAGATGCTTACAAGAAGTCGTATATAAATAGGTTTAAGGATGTTAGTGAGGTTTTGTTTTTCAAAGTTCTTTTGTTGGTTCGCTTTGCATTTGTAGGATCTCAACAGTTCGTTTCTCCGTTAGATGCCTTTTTTATCTCTTTACTTTTCTCCGTTAGGTTTGTTGTTTATTTCGTTACATTTCTCCGTTAGGTTTGCTGTTTATTTTGTCCCTTTACTTGGCATTTGTTTTCGATTACTGTATTGTTGTTATTGTACATCCCACAAGTTGGAACTGAAGGTGGGTGTGCCTGTTTTATTGATGCGTAACTTGGATGCACCACGATTATGCAACGGCACCAGGTTACGCATCACGGACCTGAGAAGGCCTATCGTGCAGGCCACCATCACCGGTGGAGCCAGGAGAGAGACTGTATTAATACCACGAATTCCCATCATCCCAACAAACTTGCCATTCCAGGTTAACCGGTTACAGTTTCAATTGAAAGTGGCCTTACTATAAACACGAGTCAAGGACAAACATTAAAAGTGGCAGGTATTCATGTGGCCACCCCATGTTTCTCGCATGGACAGCTCTACGTAGGCTGCTCCCATGTATCCAGAGCTAGAAATCTCTACGTATTCTCGGAGAACAAGAAGTCTCGAAACGTCGTTTCCAGGGACGTATTGCAATAGATTTTTGGCTCTCCATCCGTTCCAAGACAATTATATATTCCGTGCTAACAATGTCGCAAACAGTCATGTAGTTATTTATGCCGTTTCTTGGCACTTTAATGTCTGACTATTGAACCGCGGGTAACACCGCGGGGAGCAGCTAGTACTACTATAACGTCAGCGGGACGCAAAGACGACTCTAGTCATCATACCCCGATGTGAAGACATTATGAAATTTCCGATATTGCAAAAGATTCATCAGTTGGAGATACCCCTTGCGGAGTGTGAATTAACCAGATAATTCGATTATTACTGTAAGTATTGCTATTAGTAACTAAATACTGCCAGTGGTGCACTTACATTTTGATGGCTGTTTACTCGTTTTTAGAAGGCGTTATAAAACAGTCAAGAAAATATAATTCTAGCGTACAATGCAGTAAACATAGTTTGGCTGTAGGTTGTCAGTCACTTTCAGATAATATGAAAGAATGCCGTGCGGGAAGAAACTAAAAAACTGTTGACGAAGTATTTTTATTGAGAGTTCCCTATCGATTTTCAATCTGGATACTTGCAGGTCTGTGACAGGAGAGCTAAAAGATTTACCCTCAACGTGACTGGCTCCAAGCCAAATGCACCTTCGCTTCGCATACAAATAGGCTACCCCAGAGCTAGCGAAGATTTACGATGTTTGGTGTTTCGTTATTGTCTCAATAGTTACAAGACCAGATCAATCTAAACGTAAAGGAATAGATTGGTTGCAATTTTCACGTGGAAAGAATTTTCTGCACCCAAAAAATATGAATTAAAAATATTATGTCGCACCTTAAGTGACAATCACTTATATTATTGAATGGAGATGACATGAATGAAAATAGTAGTTTAATTATGTGCTAACCATAAACTAACTCGCTGGTAACAGAGTTGTCAAACATAATCTACAATGTTTCCAATTCTGTATTAGACTTGTGACAGGCAGAATACATTTGTTCGGCGACTCGGTCCCTCGCGGTGTCTAGCGCTGACGGAGGTCGGAGGTCGGAGGTTAGAAACGCGGTGCACAGCCTGTTCACTGACAAGAGAGACACCTAGCGTAGGCGAACGTGTCTTACTCGCATTTATTCAACTATGATCTATGTCGAAGGTGTAGTTACGAATAGTATACGGCTAAGCAGTCTTGAATTTGAGGCAGATAATTGAAAAATGTCATGAGTTCTGTGTCCCTGCCTACATCTGTTTCGCCGGCCGTGGTGGCGGAGGGGACTGAGGCGCTTCAGTCACGGTCTGCACGACCACTACGGTCGGGGGTTCGAATCCCCCCTCGGGCATGGATATTTGTGCCGTACTTAGTTGTAAGTAGTTCATAAGTAGTTTGTAAGTTTAGGGACTGATGACCCCGTAGTTAAGTCCCTTAAGCTTAACAAACAAATCAACAAACATCTGTTTCCTAGATTACAAAAAGGCCTTTTATTGTATCACAGGGGACAAGTTGTGGAACGTGCTCACCGAATATGGGGTTCCGAAACACCTGGTATCCTTACTAAAAGGTCTGTATAATATCCATACCGCAACCGTAAAACTAGATGGTGAATACTCAGAGTTTTTCGATGTGACAAATAGCGTTAGATAAGGCTGCATACTGACTCCTCAGCTCTACAACGTCTATGCAGAGTATGTAATCGGGAAAGCGCTGGATGGCTAGAATAGTGGGATTTCAGTTGGCGGCAGGAAGAGCAACAATTTACACTTCGCAGATGATACTACACTCATATCAGGAAGTGAGGAAGAATTGGCGATCTGCTCTCAAGAGTGAAAGGCATTACTTTAAATTTTGGCCTGGAGATAAAAATGAAAAAGAAAATGGTTATAAAGGCTTGTATCAACACCAACTTACAGGATGTTTAAAGGACCTTGAAATAGTGAGTGACTAAGTATATCTAGGCTCTCTGATCAATTTCACAGGGAAGTGTGACAAAGAGATAAGACGACGAATCATTCTTGGCCGAGCCACAATGGTCAAACTCACCAAGATCAGGTAGAATCGGGCAATATCCAAGACAACAAAGATGCGCTTCGTGGAAACGTTGGTGTTTCCTGTTTTCCTATACAGATGCGAGACCTGGACCGTGAAAGCCAGCGATAAGAGCCGCTTTGATGCCTTCAAGATGTGGTGTTGGAGGAAGATGCTGCGTCTGCTTGGACACAAAGAAGAACAAATACTTCAATAATAGAAGAACTACACACCAACAGAAGGTTAGCTTCTCGTGTTGGCCAAAAATACCTTCAGTTCCTTGGGCACATCTTGATAAGGATAATTTACAGAAGACCATCTTGCAGGGGAAAAATCGCACTGACGTGTTTTACGGCCCACTTTAGATTTGTAGTTTTACACGTTTTTGCAAACATTTGGACCAAAATAATAATCTAAATAATAAAAAAATAATTAACAAGAGTGTGTGAAACCCTTTTGGGAAAAATTTTTTTAGGGAGCAGCCCGTTTCGAACCACCGACCTCCAACGTCACAGTCCAACGCATTGCGCACTATGCTACAGCTGAAAGTTGCAAGTTGTGTTCTCTAATCTTATACTATTGATAGTAGTTGTTAACTGATGCTAATATGGCATTTGTAGACACTACATTGTCATTTATCGTACAAAGGATAACGTGTTTTTGTTAATTCTCCAGTGGGCCATTGCTTTGAAATGACAACGTGTAAGTTACAATAAGAAAATTATCAAATACGCAACGCAAGACGGCGTATGCCACAGAGAGTTCTGGGCGAGGAATGTAACGTGACATCTGCGAACGGCTGGTTTTCGTTAATTCAATGGAGGGTGTCAAATCTCCGTTATTTTTGAAAATATGTCTCAAACGATACGAGATATGATAAAAACATAAGGGAGCTAAGTTGTAGAGAATTTTCTCCTCTACCAATTAGGTTATTTAATTTTCGTGTCAGATGAACGATTCGTTTGCAATTACAATTATATTACAACGCCTTTTTTGGTTTTACTACCGTATTTTTTGTCCGAAAAATTTGAAAAAGGGACGTTCTGGTCTCTGGCGGACAGACAGTCTGACATACATCGCGAAATCGCCGTTATTTTTGCAAATATCTCTGAAACGCTACGAGATATGAAAAAAAAACATAAGAGAGCAAAGTTGCAGAGATTTTCTCCTCTACAAATTCGGTTATTCAATTTTCGTGTCAGATGCATGGTTACGCCGTTATTTTCAATTAAATTTCGAGCTGTCAAAAGACGATCGCAAAGACCCACTTTTAGTGTTACTACCGTAACCTAAAGTGGGTCAAAATTGAAGACAGAAGACCACGAGGGAGAGCAGCAAGCAGACGGTTAGATCAAGTGAAGAAGATCACCAGCCTACCTTTTCACATCATATTAAGCCCGTTTTACACGAGTGACTTTCTGCTGAAAATTGACTACTCGAGGTCCGTGCCCCTTTCACGCCTGCGTGTAAATCAGCCGCCAACCACATCGGGAGTGCATCTATGACGGCAATCATCAATAGATTGTGCCGAGTGCGGAGTTCTAAATATTTGAGTGGGCTGCAGAATGCTCATGCGCAGAAGCAAGGAACTGTAGTGGCGCCTGCTAACACCGGAAGTTAACCCATTCTGGTCGAGCTCATTCATGTTATAGAAATGGTTTCGCATCGTCTTCAGCTATTTTCTATTGTTTTCTTTGTGTTCTCATCACACCGAAAAGGTTGCAACAAAAACTAAAATTCTGTTTCTACTAGCGTTATCCTACAAAACAGAAGAAATATCTGCAAACAGAAATATATTAACGTTTTACGTGGGAAAAAACTGCACTATGCATAAATGCAAAGAATACAAATATGTAAACGTGTTTTAATGAAATTTATGTCAACACTGAGAGATTCAGATTTATTAGAAGAGAAAATTATTTTCGACGTAATTTCACCGTTAACAAGAAAAAAAGATAAGAAAACTAAAGTAAAGCGGTGCTTTTTACTTCATTTTCGGAATTGTTTTATGGGCTACAAGTTTAAATTTTCATCAACTAATAAATGAATTAGTTTGGAAATTTTTAGATGATACTTTTGTATTTTCTCTAATTTCATCTTGCCCATTGTTTCGGCACTTACTCAGTGGACAAATCGAGTGTAATTTCAATGGATAAACAAGCAGCCCTCGGTCGCAAATTAAAAATTATTTGACCAGGTTTTGGCAATGACTAAGATTGCCTTCATCAGAAAATGTAAAACAAAACAAGTCACATAATAAGATATACTTCTCAGCTGTATAGCTTACGTCACAAAATTTAAAAAGAAATTTTTAGAAAAAGCTAGCCACTTTTTAAACTTTGTGACGTAAGCTGTACAGCTGAATAGTATATTTTATTATGTGACTTGTTTTGTTTTATATTTTCTGATTAAGGCAGTCTTAGTCATTGCCGAAACCTGGTCAAATAATTTTTAAATTGAGACCGAGGACTGCTTGTTTATCCATTGACGATGTAACGGTCGCTGACAATAGCTGCTATGTTTAAAATTTTTCGAGTGTAATTTCATTTTAAGCCTATCAGAAATTATTAATAACGATTTTAAGATGGACGCACTGCATATTAATATGTCTTCCGATATAACTGTTCATCGGATATTGCTTGAGCATCACGTAAAATTTGTTAAAAAAGGAAACTAAGATAAGGATTTAATTTCCCGTCGATAGCGTACGTAGGCATTTGAGATGAACCACAAGCTCTTAAGGTTGGGGTAGAAAATCGGCTGTGATCTTTGATAAAAACCATCTTGGCACTTGCCTAGAGTGATTTGGGCATAAATGTTCAAATGTTTGTAAATCTATCGGACCAAACTGCGTGGTCATCAGTCCTTAGGTTACAAACTACTTAAACTAAGGTAAACTAACCTAAGGACAACACACACACACACACACATGCCCCGGCGAGCAACCGCGCGCTCCGCAGCGAGGCGCCTTAGACTGCTCGACTACTCCACCGCGGCGATTTGGGCATAACACCGGAAAAAAGAAGACCAAGCAGAAATGGAAACTACACACTTCCATTATTATATCACTGTATAATCATAACACAAATACTTGAAAACGAAAACAGAAATAGCAATTTGTAGTACTGGCTATACGTCGCGTCCAGAGAAACTAGTATAATTAGAACTTAAAATCACACGTATACGTAGCCACTAAGAGTTGTAAAAAGAAATAGGTGCTTTGATATCTACAAGGGTTGGAACTTAAATAGGGGCAACATTGCTGTGGATACACTATGCAATGGACTCTATTATTGTCGCTGATAGCACACATTGTTGACATACCTACTTTTCCTCCGAGCAAAAGGACTCGCCTGTCCAGGCCGTTCCCCGTCGGGGTTTCGAATGCCCCCTCGTGTACGGATATTTGTGTCGTCTTTAGTGTAAGGTAGTTCATAGCTAGTTTGTAAGTTTAGGGGCTGATAACCCAGCAGTTAAGGCCCATAAGCTTTACAAACATTTGTCCCAAGTCACCGGCGTGCATACAATCTAGGGAAACACCTTCAACTGTGAGCGAGCTGTCTAAAGTAACGGTGTTACTATGATTTCAAAAGAGGAGTAACGGATTTGACTCGAGATTGAGTATGCCAGAGGTCGTACAGCACGACAGTGACATCAAGGTCTTCAAGAGGCCTACGGGAAATCGGCATCGCCTTACAGAACAGTAACTCGTTGGGTAAAAGCCTTCAACGAACGTCGGCAAACTGCGGCAGATATGCATCGGGCAGGTCGTCCTAGCGGCTCTGAAAAAGAAGTGCATACTGTTGCCGCGTTGGTGGATAGTAATGGAGGCCAGACGATTAGGGAGGTCGCCCACGAAACCGGATTAGCGCATACAACTGTGTTTACCTTACTTTTCAAATGTTCAAATGTTTGTAAATCTATCGGACCAAACTGCGTGGTCATCAGTCCGTAGCCTACAAACTACTTAAACCTAGGTAAACTAACCTAAGGACAACACACACACCCATGCCCCAGGGAGGACTCGAACCTCCACGGCGAGCAACCGCGCGCTCCGCAGCGAGACGCTTTAGACCGCTCGGCTACTCTACCGCGGCTTACCTTACTTTTAATCGTCCAGGTGACTGTCAAGTTAGCTTCTGCTCATCGAATTTACACCCCCCCCCACACTTTTTTTCTGATGCCTAATCACTTCAAGACGTGTTTTGTTAACTTTCCCCTTCTTCAATATATTTGTTTGAACAACACTTTCAAGAAAGTATATAAAATAAAAGTAAATATAAATAACAAAAAACAATAGGTTGTCGTATCGGAATTTCCTTGCTTTGTTTTGGTTACATTAATAACTTGTTTTCAGTTCCCTTCCCCCTTCTGTACATATAAATAACGAAATGAACAAAAAACAAAAGAAATAATCGTAAGAATTATACGCAATAATTTGCAAGTCAGGTACTTGTAGTATCAGAATCTTTTTATTCATACTTTTTTCACTCTGCAGCCATATCACAAGATGATATGGCTATGGTCGTCTAGATGTTCTATAAATAACAAAAAGCACGAAAACCGGGTTCGAATTCCAGGCCAACACAAATTGTAAACTTCTCCGATGAGTATATTTAAATGCCCTGCAACCGTCGAGATGTCTGAATATTTGGAATTCGTTTTAGGGATTATGCGGCCTTGATCATACATCAAAGCCACCGCCATGTACTGGCAGTTGTGTGAACACTTTCACCCCTCTTTCCATGCTACCAACGTACGTTCGCATCCTTCAAACAGCTATGATGGTACCACAGTCCTAGCGATTATGAGTTTGTGTCAAAATCAAGTCTCTCGCGTCATCCCAACAGGTTGGACTATCTCCGTCTCAAGGTTTACTTTCGTGTCTAAGATATCTAAAAACTTTCTTTTGAAACATATTAACTGGATTTTTCTCTGTAAATAAAACGTGTACGAAAACCAACAAATGTTTCTCTGTACTGTTCCTGCAATTTTTGTATACACGGCAGAGAAAAGAAAACTTGCTAAGCCTGGAAAATTCGTATACGCCTGATACGAAAGAAAGAACCCTGGTTAACTGACGGGAGAACTGCATTTTACAGATAATGCTGGAAATTACCACCGTCGGCTCCGATGCAGCAGAGTGCGTGATATGTCAAGCGGTGAATCACGCAAAGTACTCAGAGTGGAGGATGGCGGCAGTAGCACGGCATCGCTGTTCCAGGGTGTTGCTATTATTGACCCTTCCACTTGCGCCACAGATAAACATCTCAGGCAGACAGATCAGTCTATCCTAGAGAGAGTATATCTGATACAATCTTCTCTTCGTGGATCTTGTCATGAATTCGTGCCAAGAGTGTAAGCGAGATAATAATTGCCGGCCGCGGTGGCCGAGGAGACTAAGGCGCTCGAGTCACGGTCTGCACGGCCACTACGGTCGGGGGTTCGAATCCCCCCTCGGGCATGGATATTTGTGCCGTCCTAGTTCGTAAGTAGTTCATAAGTAGTTTGTAAGTTTAGGGACTGATGACCCCGTCGTTAAGTCCCATAGACTATACAAACATTTGAACATTTGAAGATAATAATTGTTGTTGTTATATCTTACTGAAAATGTTCGTGTAGTCATTCATTTTTCGCCAGTAAATGATAAAAGAATGACGATTTTTCCATTGGGCCACAGGCATCTAATAGTTTTTGAAAGGACGTTCCGCCATTTGACTGTTTAAAACTGTTTATTCAGTTAAAAAACAATGTTGAATACTTTTTCATTTTTGGTCACGCTTAAATTTCAGTGCTGTGCTGGAATTATCAGAAGAATACATAATTAACTGTGGTTCTCGGACTCACCTCTAGGATGTAATATTAATGAAGTAAACAGTTCAGTTGTTTTAGATTAACCTGATGGAGTATCTGTCACAGAGATGTTAAATTTGTTTATACTTTATTTCTTTATTACTTTTAGAGGCTGTCCAGATGAAAATACACATGAAATCGAGCATTCAGAACACAATTTCCTTCAGCAGGGAAGAGAAAGGTAGTAGGAAAAACTCGATTGAAAGAAAAGTGGTCCTAGGCCACGAGGAAAGGAAAGATGGAGTGTCGGGTTTTGAACGGAAGTCAAAGATATTGCTTGATAAGTGCTGAGAAACAAAGAGGATACATCGAAAAGTTAAGAGAAGTAAAGAGTTCTTCGTGAAATGAACTTAATAAGATGGATTAACTGTAAATTGTAACTAAGGCATCGAAATACTATGGTCATGGATTCCTTTACTCACACCACTTAACCCTCTACTTAGTGGATTAGTGATCGATATACTGCCCACCTACCATAAGTGGTAAACAGTGTACGTTGCTCTTTGATTCTTCGTTTTCGCCCGTTCCATTCTAAATAACAATATTACCACTGGAATTTGTAATATTTCATAGTATGTAGTAATGTTTTATTGTTTGAATATTATAATGTGTTCAATTTTCGTAATTCAATAAATTATTTAATAAAGTGTATCCTTTTTTGCGTTCCAAATGCCATTTTTAGTTATCTATTCCGGATATAAGAAGGTGGTGTTTTAAATTAGCACCATCCACAGTAGTCTAAGCCCCACCCAAAATGGATAGTGGTCTGTACGTCAACCACCTATTTCTTCCTTTCACTTCCAAGTTAAATGAACATAAAATAATTCTGAGTATATTACATGCCCATATAAGTCAAATGGGATGCAATGAAAATATTACCTTTCTAATTTTCAACAAAAAAAGTTTTGTCCTATATAGGGATGAAATATCTGATGCCAAGTGTGACACACATCTATGCCCGAGGGAGGATACGAACCTCCGGCGGGAACGGAAGCGCAATCTATGGACCGCGAGCAATTCCAGAGCGGCTAAGATGAATAATGCTGAGAGGAAGGGTAAGAAATTATTAATTTAAGAAGAGAGATGGAAAAAGATACACACACATACAGAAAGTGTTGGTGGGCAAATTGCCATCCGTCCAGCTCGCAGAGACTGATATTATTATCAAAGTTTCGCGTTTAGGTACAACCGTGCTCAGGTCTCTGGAGTAATTTTGGTTGTGTTTTCTATTTTCCTATCTGTTTCTTACGATTATAATTAATGTCTCTCCCACCCTGCATGACTCATCTTATTCAGTTGACTTCACACAAATCTCCCTACTTTTGGATCATGTTTGGTTTGCAGCTGCCACAGTAATTAGCATGCAATACGTTTGACTTTAGTTCAATAAGCATCACTCCATCTTTGCTTACCTCATGGTCTAGGACGTGAGAAACTTAAATCCATTTCCCCTCTATCTACTCCTCCTCGTCTCTCCTACCTTAAGAAGGAAAAAAAGGATTACATGTTGGTTTTCTGCAGTAATTTTGGTATTAAAATTCACATTATTAACACTACTTTAATTTTGTGTCGAATAAACTCGGGTGTGCTAGCAAAGGTATTTACAGTGTCTTTGCCGTTCGCTTCACGTCAAAACAGTACCGCTCATTTAAGTCCAAAGTGATGGCATAATTGAAGACACATTAATATTAATTGACGTGTTTGTCATGTTATCGAAGAATGAAGTTAGGACTCGCAGCTTGAATTGTTTAGAATGAGAAAAGCTTGCTGGAAGCTTTTAGGAATGTTGCCTACTGCATATTGTGATACGTTTGCTTACGCCTCGAAAGCGACTGCAAGACGTTATCTTGTCAAGCAGAATACTGAATACTGCTCGGAAGGAGACAGATATTAAATTCCGCGGCTAGGAACGTGGACACAAGGCGCCTGCCAGCGCTTTACATTAACCTCAATAATTTCGCTACATTTTCGTGGCGCACTGTATCGATTAGACTCAGCAAACGACCCTATCGCATGAGAATGAGTCAACGAGACTTTGCGCTAAGCACGTAGCCTACGCTCTCCTTTCGTCGTATTAGTAAAGCGAAAAGGAAGGATAAGGGAAGAAAAAGGCAAGAAAAAAGGAAGAAAACATTCATTTTCACTGATAAGACTTGATCACAAAATCTAGATCGTTGTTTCTTTCCTACCGACGCGTCAGTGGATCAAACTGGAGAAATTCATTATGTGAAAGTTCAAATATACGCAATACGCAAAAAAATTATTTTTGCAATAATTTAGTGTAATGTCGGAAATGGGCTGTTTTCTCGATTATATGGTTTTCAGATTTATTCATTTATCTGTTGGAACCATGGAAATGCGGTGTACTGTTCCATTTCATAAGTGTATCCTCTGTAGTGTCATAAAATTTATGACAATTACAGAATAATCTAGACAAGATAGCTGTATGGTGCAAAAGATGGGAACTGACCCGAAGTAAATACATGTACACGGTCATCCAAATGATTTCTAAAAGAAAGTAGTAAAATTTCGATTACACGATAAAAGAAACTCAGCTCTCAATGCTGTCAATTCAATTTAATACCTATGAATCACATTTACGGGCAGATTTAAGTGGAAAGACTAGGTAATATTGCGGGGAAGGAGAACCAAAGACAACGCTTTCTTGGCAGAACACTTACAGGGTACCTCAAATCTACTAGAGGCAGTTATCTGCTCCAATACTGCTGAGTGGTATGGGATCCATACCAGGTAGAACTCAGAGAGGACATCTAAAAGGACAAAAAATATGGAAGAGAGTGTCGCGAATATGATACACGATCTGGGATGCCAATTATCAAGAAAAATGCGTGTTTCGTTTCGGCGACATCTGTTTACTAAGTTAGTGTCACCAGCGTTCTCCTTCGAATGTGAAAATACTTCACTGACCCCAACTAAATTGAGAGGCACAATACTTTATTCATCGGTCAACCAAAGTGGAATTAATTCATTTTCTTGACAACATACCGCTGCGACTGTTAAAATTCTTTAATAAGAACAGCCTACCGGTTTTGCAAATTAAATTTGCATCATCAGGTGCTTATTTCATTCACGTCATTACCATATGTTACATGGACTTTAAACTAGCAGATCCCCTGCATTGTTCTCGAGTTGTAACCAACTTGCCTATATAACCATCCAAAAAAAAATACCTTTTGTCCAAACCGTGGGGCTCCGTCAAATATGTATTAAAAACCGAAAAAATCCCATACCTAAATACCTCAATTATGAAGCCAATGGCCTGCATCTGATATAAAACATTACACTGAGACAGGTATTCAGCATAAAAGCCGCATCAGGGGGTAAAAGAAGATTAAAAACTGTTAGCGTACTGGCAATTTACCTCCAGAGGAAACAGATGGGGGAGGAAGCGTTGTTGTTGCCGGAGTCTGATGCCGGCAACAACAAAACGACTGCTTTGATGCAGTTTTCCGCTCTACCCTGTACTGTGCAAGCCTCTTCATCTGAGAATAAGAACGGCAACCCAACTCCTTTTGAACCTGCTTACTGTATTCATCGCTCGGTCTCCCTCTACGATTTTTACTGTACACACTTCCTTCTAATGCTAAGTTGACGATTTCTTGATGTCTCAGACTGTGTTCAAATGTTGTTCAAATGTTTGTTAAGCTTATGGGACTTAACTACGGGGTCATCAGTCCCTAAACTTACAAACTACTTATGAACTACTTACGAACTAGGACAGCACAAATATCCATGCCCGAGGGGGGATTCGAACCCCCGACCGTAGTGGCCGTGCTGACTGTGACTGGAGCGCCTCAGTCACCTCGGCCACCGCGGCCGGCCAGACTGTGTTTCGCCAACCTATCCATTCTCTTATTCAGAATATGCCAGAAACTCCTTTTTCCCCAATTTTGTTGAGCACCTCCTCACCTAAGCTTCATCTTTCATCTGTAGCACCACATTTAAAAAAGCTTTTCCCCCAAATTTATTGAGCACCTCCTCACCTAATCTTCATCTTTCGTCTGTAGCACCACATTAAAAAGATTCTATCATCTTTTTGGCTCAACTCCTTATCGTTCACGTTTTTTCCCATACAATACTAAACAAATGTTCTCAGAAAGGACTTCCTAACATTTAAACTAATTTTGGATGTCAACAAATTTCGCTTCTTCAGAAACGCTTTTCTTCTCGTACCATTTTGCATTTTATATCTTCTTTACTTCGGTCATCAGAAGTTATCTTGCTACCCCACTAACAAAACTCGTCTACTACTTTTATTGCCTCATTACCTAATTTAATTCCTTCAGAATCGCCCGATTTTCTGACGCTGCATTCCATTATCCTTGTTTTACTCTTGTTGATGTTCATCTTATAACCTCTTTTCAAGACATTGTCCATCCCGTTTAATTGCTCTCCCAGCACGCTTGCTGTCTCTGACAGAATTACTATGTCATCAGCAAACCTCAAAGTTTTTATTCCTTCTCTCTGAGCTTAATTCCCTCTCCAAATTTCTCCTCGCATTCCTTCAAAGCTTGCCTGTCCGTCGCGCACCAAAGTCAGTGCACCCCATCTTATGATGCACGTCAAAGTAGGCGTAAGAAGTGCTAACTTAGGGTTTTCTGTAGAACACAGGCAATTATGTTGTATAAAGTTGTGTTCTTTGTTTGCATTTACCTGAATGTCTTGTGTGAATTTTCGGTTCTCGTCAAATTTGACTCCAAGATGTCGAATGATTATTTTTCTGGCGATGGAAGTGCTTTATAATTTAACTTTATAATTCTGAATTATGAAAGTCAAGCACGTAACCCTAAAAGACATTATATGGGGCTGCGGTTGGTCTTTTGTTTACGCACCATCGCCGCAACCGGAAGAGCCCACCATTTGTCACTTCCTCCAACTGCAGTCTTGAGTAACCCGAAACCACAACCATGATATCATCGGCATATGCCACCGCCCAACCACTTGGTAATTATCTTCAAAATTACATAATAGAGGTTCGACTGTAAAATCCAAATTCTATGGACATTTCCATAGTTCCATTTATTGATTTTTGTTTGCCTACTGACCATTACACAAATCTGCATCTGCAGTATTCTATGAAGCTATTGTACAGACACTGGAGGACACGTAGTTCGCGCATCAAGTTATACAGAGTCGGCCAACATGATCTATCAAAAGGTCCTGCGATCTCACTTAATGTTGCTATTTGCGTATTTTTTGTTATAGGTGTCTAGTGATTCGATTGTCTTGACAAATTCATCTCCGATACGCTACCTTTTTCTGAAACGAAACAGGAACTGAAGTCCTTGAAGTTACCTATACGAATGTAACCTGTCAATGAGGAACCTTTGCAAGTGTGTTAATCAAACATATTGGTTTATAGCTTTGAGTGAAAGCCGGTCTTTATACTCGCACTTATTCATTGTAACAGCTTTCACTGATTTCCAGCCAACAGGTGTCGTCCCCAATGTTAACTGAAGTAATGAGACACGTTGCACTTTTATTCATCTGAGAACTTTGGCGTGAATAGTATCAGGTCTTCGAGTTTTCCGGTATATTTCAATATGGTTAGAATGACTTCTTCTTTAAAGAATGTTTTATTTAGTAAAGAGTTGCTATACCTATTGTTTAACTCACATCTAAATTGCCTATGGAGTTGTTTATCTTTTCAGTTGCTATCCGAGAGTAGTTTTCCAAGCAAAATTTTGATTGCTGTCCATATCCAATGGACAACGATCTGTGTTCGGTTTTCATTGTGGAAAAAGGACTGCATTTTGAATTTTGTGACATAGTATTTTAAATTGTTTATATCATACACCGATCTATAACTTTTTTCAGATACGTTTCCATTATATTTGTTTGTGCTGATCAAGTACCTCTTTGTATTGGGACTTTAAATTTCTGTAAATCGATTACCACGCAGCTTCCGTGGTTGCAGTAAGTAAGTTGCGGTTGTCCCTCCTTCTCGACTTGTACGTCGTTGTATGCCCATCAGCTCGGGTGACCAAGGCATCTTCTTGAATGATGTGATGACAGTTCTGAAATTCATTCAAGTTACGATTGTTTATCAGTTCTTGTATTGCTCGAGACCTTAGATTTACACTGCAAAATACTGCATACCGAACTTAGATTGTTCGAATCTGTTTCTTGAGATCATTTTTACTGCCTTAATTAGGTTTAGATTCGTAGTATTTCTATCGTTAGTCGTTAATATAATTATATTGCAATCTCTGCTAGTCAATCCAGAAAGGACTGTCCACCACGAAATATTTTAAAAGCTCTTCTGTTTGATAGTGTAATGTCTATGCTAGTACCGCACCGCCTATAATTGTGTAACATACAGTCCAGCCTTTCACGACCGGATGTCACAGTTGCTAATGAATTTTCGGGGTCTACGAAACTTTTCCGTTCCTGGCGCTTCTTCCAGGGCTGCGCTGAAAATCTTTGGACGTGCTGCCGGCGATGCAGTTACGCCGACTGAACCTGCCAGACTCAGCGTCGGTAGAAGCAAGTCAGATGATGTGCAATTCTGCTCTGTAGGAACGGAAAAGTTTCGAGGCCTAAGGCAGCATCATTCGGAGATTCACCAAAATCTTTATGCTACGTTTCAAGTTGTCCTTCACGATTTACCCCTAACTCGTGTAAAACATTGTGACCTTTATCACGGCTGTGTATGTTAAACCGGAGGGGAATACTCGCATTTGTCTCTACATCTACTCTGGAAATCACACTTAAGAGCCCGGTAGAGGGTTCATATCTACAATTAATTTACATTCCGCAAATAACATGTGGAAACAAAGAATACCCATATATTGTTTTGATGATCATTTCTCCATATATATGTTGGGGTAAGCCTTTTATTCCTCGAACCCCCTACGGTGAACGACCGCTCACACCGCAGCACGGTGCCTCAGTGCGCACAGCTAATCCACCGTGGCTTGGAGTAAGCAATATGTTTTCGTATTTGGAGGAGAAAGTAGGCTGCGCCGTTGTAATAATTTCCAATACAACTCCTTTGTCATTTCCGTGAAGCTTTTTCTCGATCGCGGTAATACAAACCGAGCTGAACTTCTTTCCACTCTTTTTATGTCCTCCGTCAGTCCTCCCTGATACGGATCCACACCGCACAAGATTACCCAAGACGAGGACGCCATGAAAATTGACTTACTCTGAGCATATTTCTCCGCTTGAATAAGTTTTGTCATTATATGGCCCTATGTGGTCAGCGTACTGTGTGTATATATTTGTAACTATCTAATCATTATTTTAGAATCGAAATTCAGTAGACGCTGAATGTACGCTACAACTTTCCGAGTTGTTGTATTCGTTATCCGTTTTTTAGTGCAATGATTGTCTTATCATTTTCTAATCAAACAACGTAACGTTTTCCATTTTTCAGATATGGCTCCTGGATACACAACAAGACATTTCCAAATTATTGAACATTTTCACTAAGTTCAGCTATTACGATGAAACTGCCATTTTCGTTAATATGTAGACTTTTTAAGGTTATTACAGGATGGATGTTCGATTGTAGCCCTGGTTATGGGAGTCCAAGCTGCAATTCATTTCGTTCATGGGCTCGTACGAGGTGTCTACAAATAGTATGTTAATCTGTAGTTGCCGACCCTTTTTGCATATACTTAAAGTAGCAAGATATATACATTTTAAAATATGTCAGCAAATTATTTGCTATAACTATTAATGTATTGACTGCATCGGTTGTGGAAAAGGTACTTTACTTCCTTTTATCGTGTTCTGTTATATTTCGGGGACGATTTGCATATTCTTTCGTTCTCTAGTTTATTAAGTTACTGGTTTAATTCGATGTATTTATAAATAAAAGTAAGATGTATTGTGTCTAAATGCTATCTAGTGTCTGCAATTATTAGTTGGTCACATTCTTTCGTAAATATCACAACATTACATCATCTTGAAGTTGACAGATTGTCTCGTCGTTGTGTGTGTTCTGCAGTATGGCTTGTGAAATGTAACCATAAGTTATTACTTCTGCGTTGAATTTCACCTTCATGCTAGTACTGGCGTTTTTGTTGTATGAAACTGTGGATCGCTAGATTTCGGATCTGTTTTCATATAAATATTCTCGGTGATATTTTGTATCGCCTGATCCATACCTGATCCTGTTTCCGGATTAATATTCAATATTTCATATTCTTCCTTTTTAAATCTAGCTGCCATCTGGAGTTTTACTCTCGCACTTAGAAATACAGGGTGTACATTAAGTGCGTGAATACTTTCAGTTATTTATTGCGCAAGTACCATACATTGTAGAAATATCATACATATGTCATTTTGGAGAGAAACCTTGATTTTTTTTCATGTACACCGCCACAGCATAGTTTGATAATTTGCCGATAGTTGCAAACATGGCGAGTTCAGGTGCTATACCGGCCAAGGAGCGGCCCCTGTGAGCAGGCAACACTCATAACAATGTGGTGTACCGGCAAGGCTACAACATGACCCGTACAGTTTTCGATTTGACGAGGTACAAAAAACATTTACCTTTGGGGAACCACGCTCAAATTCATAGCATTCGTGTGTATGCTTTCTACACCAAATTTTACCATTGTGTCTGTTCATTTTCCCATTAGTGTGAAAAGTGGCTTCGTCGCTAAAATTTAAGCGATTAACAATGCCTTCCCCATCCTCCTTCTATTGTTGCAACTGCGAACAAAACTCAAAATGCTTGTCTTTGTCGTCGTCATTGAGCTTCTTCACTAGCTCCAATTTGAATTGTTTCATAAACAGCTTCAGTCGCGAGGATTTTCCACACTATCAATGAAGCCATTTCGAGTTAACCCTTCCATTCTCACATTATGAATCCAGCCTTGAAAAAATTAAAATTCATTTTCTCTGTATTACTACAGCGTAATAAACATCAAAATATGTCTTTTGAAATTTTTGTTAGAACTATTGTTTTTTTTTATGTCATGTATTTCATGCGAAACACAGACGTTTGTATTGAGGTATTTTATTACCTGGGACGTTATTTCGTTGATGGATAACACTGCCAGATCAGTAATGCTAGCACAATCTTCGCCACAGCGCAAAAGACGAGACAATTCACTGCTGAAGTCAAATAACATGAACAACACTCAGGCGCCACACTCACGGCCACATTCAGACGGCAACGTAACACAACCTCCAAGACGGACAAATTAATGCCTCAGAAGTGGCTACACGCAGTACCAAGCGACAAAATGTCGTACTAGAAGCATGATGTTCATCAACAACGATGAGACTTTAAAGACTGATACACTAAATACGGTATAAATCAGCTTTTAATACGTTGTTGTCCAGAAACAACACTGGGAATGAAAGGGTTGACGAGATGCACGGCGCACCGATTTCTTTGGACTCATTATAAATGTTTCTCGCACGCGCTCCACATTCACTTCACTCACACTGGGACGTTCGCTTCTCTTTGCCGGGCACAAGCAAGCCATCGTAACGAATTTGTTGTACCAGTGGTAAATGGCCTTCTTTGTTAGTGGCTTCTTACCGTACTTGGTTCGAAACATTCATTGAACAGCTGTAGCACACTTGTTTTTGTCGAACTCCAACACACCGGAAGCTCTCTCCGCACCTGAACGCCTCGGCGGAGTGGTCGAGCGCATTGAGGCACTATGCTGAGATGCGCAAGGCCGTTCCCCGTCGGGGGTTCGAATCCCCCCTCGGGCATAAATGTTTGTGTTATCTTTAGTATAAAAATGTTCAAATGTTTGTAAAGCTTATGGGACTTGAATGCGGGTTATCAGTCCCTAAACTTACAAACCACTTACGAACTAACTTATACTAAAGACAACACAAACATCCATGCCCGAGGGAGGATTCGAACCATAGACGCGGGAGGCCCTGCGATCCGCAACGGCGCGCTCAAGACCGCTCGGCTACTCCCGCCCGACATCTTTATTATAAGGTAGCTCATAAGTAGTTTGTAAGTTTAGGAACTGATGACCCCGCAGTTCAGGCCCATAAGCTCTACAAATATTTGAACTTTTTTTTCGCCCCTGTACTCGTCTAATTTGCGACTAGCGCTGACTATCGGCAAACTACGCTGTTGCGGTATACATGGGAAAAAAAGTCAGTATATCTCTTCAAAATGATATAGGTGTGCTATCTATACACTGTTTGGTTCTTGTGGAATAAATAATTGAAAGTGTTCCGGACTTTATGTACACCCTGTATCCCTGTCGTAATTTAAGTGGGTAATTCCACTGGGAACTTTTGTTCAGGAACTGAGTTGTCGATCTATTCAGACAGCCTTAACAAATGTATGTATTGTTGTCATTACATGCTGCTGAAGCATCTAACATAACAAACGCGGAATGAGGGAGACGATTTGGGTGTTGCTGTACACGTTGCCCGAACGATATACATTGGCGTTAGTTGAGTAGGTTATACTGTCTTCCACGCTGAAGTAATTGCATTTACTTCCATCTTCTATTCCATCAAATTTGTGTTGCAAAAATAAGCTTATCGCACAATCTTTTATTTTTTGTTGTCTTTTTTTAAGCGGTAATCACAAGGTATGAACCCAACGAACTCATTTTTTAATTCATTTGTGTGGCGAACATGTTGAGAACAATTGCCACATATTTGGTGTTAAACATTGCAATGTTTCGTTGTATGCTTTCAGTTATGGCACTTACATCTCGAAACGGATATATGGTCCTTAATATGCGAACACTTTTCCTCTTTTCAACGTAAGCGATGGAGATACTTCAATAACCTGATGAAATCTATTTCTCCCCTGAAGACCAATTTTGAAGAGGATTATATGTTTTCCAAGAAGTCAGATTACTTTGTTATTAGCATTCAATGCCAAAGAGTTTTATAATATCTCAAGTGTTTGGTATATCGTCTGTTGCCATCAGATGTCTTTTCTTGTTTGTTACTTAGCATTTAATATTCGCAATTCTTTTAACTTCCTCAACCATTTTTCGGACTGTTTTTCGTTATCAGCTTCTAACGTAGCCGTTTTTCTTGTGACGATCTAAGCACTTTTATTTAGAAATCTTTCTTTCGGAAGGTAACTGATTCAGTAAGCCTTTCTCTCACAACTTTGAAATCCTTGTTGTCTCTTACCAAGATGAACACAGTTTCATGTTCTTTGCATGTTGTACCTTTCCCACTATGCTCGAAACTGTGATAGTGATATTATCCACCGTCGAGGCAGCGATAGCTGCATATGAGACCGTTGTCCTGTAAGTTCCTCTTGTTCATCATATCCGTCTTTGAGCCTTCAAGCAATTTTATCTTGGTGTTGAGGTGCGGTATTGATCTCTTGTACAATATTCTGCAATTGGTTTCTAAATTTCACAACGGATCTAATAAATTTTTCATTCCATTCCTGCCTGATCAAGTTCGCATACATCCAACATGTCGATGAGCTATTCTAGGGTCTCCTTCGGCAATTTCTGTTAGTGGTTCTCATTGAAACATACTTTATGAGGTTCTGGTATGTTTTGTAGAGAGACGATATCGACCCATTGTCCTACCGCGAGTGCTGCCATTGCTTAACCTTGGTGAATGTATGGCTTTGGACCTGTACTAGGTGCTTAGCGGACTGCTAAAGATGCAATACCGAATATCAGGGCACGCCCAGTCTTGAAGCCACAGCCTTAGCTGAGACAGCTCGGCCAACGCACCGCCGAGGCACTGCAGCCCCTAGTAGGCAACATACACGACTCCTTGTCAAACTAGGGTGGTCAACGCAAACAAAGTCACTTTCACTGTTCTGTCCCAAGACATGCATTTCAGCTAAATTACTTCGGCAATATCTTTGTAGATGCTGAACAGATAAACAATGTCTTTTTCACGAATGTGACAGCATGATAATCACAAATACTAATTTATGTTCTAGTTTTTCGCCACACCATTGGTAACGCGCTTCGACAAATTACTAGTAAGTACTACACAAAACAAATTTTTCAATGAAACCATCAGCACACAGAGCGTCAGCGATCACCTAAAGTTTATTCACCGATTAGGATTAGTCTGGGGAGCGAACACGATATAACGGAGCGGATCGCGGACACGTCTGCAGGCCACAGCAATGACTGGAGAATGGGCTACATTTGTAGTTGGAAAATATTAGTCCATGAAACCTATGTACTAGATGCGTTTAATTATAAATCTGTTATTCATTTCCACGGTTTAGAATTTACGGCACCTGGTGGTATCAGTAATCAGAATGGAAGTGTTGCGCAATACAAAGTTCGACTCAGAAATATAAACTAAATACGTACGCTACATGAGTTGACCCCTCAGTTATCGACATATCATGTTGGGGGAGAACGAATAGTGTTTCGAATGGTAAAATCAAAACTTATAGCAACTCTTACCATTTGTTGTCTCTGCGAGACCAAAGTATGACTTTGTGAACATTAACACACTTTAAAATTTTTTATTGCCTGCCTATATTTTTCAATTTTCCAGAATCCTTTCCAACTAAATTAAATAGCCAGAAATCATAAGTGGTGTGCAGAGCATCAATGGCCGCGGTGGAGTAGCCGAGCCGGCCGCGGTGGCCGAGGAGACTGAGGCGCTCCAGTCACGGTCTGCACGGCCACTACGGTCGGGGGTTCGAATCCCCCCTCGGGCATGGATATTTTTTGCCGTCCTTAGTCTTAGTTAGTTCATAAGTAGTTTGTATGTTTAGGGACTGATAACCCCGTAGTTAAGTCCCATAGACTATACAAACATTTGAACATTTTTTTGGAGTAGCCGAGCGGTCTAAGGCGCCTCGCTGCGGAGGTTCGAGTCCTCCCTGGGGCATGGGTGTGTGTGTTTGTCCTTAGGTTAGTTTACCTTAGTTTACATAGTTTGTAAGCTACGGACTGATGACCACGTAGTTTAGTCCGATAGATTTACAAACATTTTAGAGCATCAATACTCCAGTAAATCAATTTCTCATTGGTTCATATAAGGCAGTGATGATTACATCACAGATAATTCCAAATCGTGAAGTATGCTTTACAACTTTATTTAATAAGTGATATTTTTCAATAGTTAACACACGGATCGGTCTCTTTTAAGTACTTAACTCTCTTCAAGGATTATTAAAATACAATAGGTATGTACAAATTAAATTTCAGTCAAGATGGACAACGATATTGGTTGGTTTTACACTCACTTGTCAGACAAGAGAATTTGATTGCTTGTGACTTAACGAATGTATTATTCTTTATCCTATAATTCAAGTAATATATGAATTTGATTATTTACAGATATTGTTTTAATTCTACTCGGTAGTTTTGCGAATGAAAAATTTATTTCAGAGAATGGTTTCATATAAAACTTGAAATTTAATTTTCAGATACATTTATTGAGATCTCGTAGGCTTTCCAGTGATACTGAGACATTATGAGGAATAATAATTTAAAAAATAAAAATAAGAACGAAATTAACAGGAATAAAATTTTCCCAAAGTAAAAACTGAAGAGCAGACAAAAAAAATCTGCTAATTTTTACTGATTTAATACATTCAAGTGATCATCAAGATGTCATTGCATAATGTTTCATTATTTAAATATAACGAACCACAATTTAGAATACTGTCATAATTTTATAAAACTGGGGGACACATGTGATGCTAACGTCAAAGACAACTTGATTTATGTTCATGAAACAAAAATATTTTCATACTCCTCCGTCATCACTGCTCTTCGCCTCTTGCACAAGCTGTCCTGTTCTCTTTGCACATTGCAGTCCTCTGCTATGTTTAAGAAAAAGCTGAAACACTTCCATCTGTCATCCTCATAAGACATTTACTATAACTGTCGTATACAGTCAACTTCGCCTCTGTCTGATATATAACGAATGTTTTTCTCTCCGTAATTTATGATCCTCTTTCTTTCACCATAAATCACTCCATCTGCTTTTCCAGTATATATACGTATTATTACACTCACTTTTATCTTCCTCTTCCACCTATTCCTCATTGCTTATTGTTGCTTATTAGCTATAATTAAAATCCTACCGCTTGGCAAACCTGAAATTTTTGTTTGTTATTTATCAAATGCGAATGTAAACTGTGTGTACCTGTTTCTGTTTATGGCTGTACATAACACGCCAAACATAGACTGTCTGTACGTTTTCCATGACACTGTCACATGAATCCTGATGTTCAATAATTTGTAACACTTGTTGTAAAGTATGATCTTCGTGTTTGAGAATCTGCTCGCAAATACATTGTATGTAATTGTATCATGGCTCATTGGGTCATCATAATACCGGCCAGTAACACGCTGAAACCAGTAACCTCTAGTTGAGCCCCGAACTTTTTCAAGCTTCCTAGGGTTTTTATCTGCGGACAGAGAAATTAGTACTGTTTCCTCCCACAAGTCCCCTAAAACCTCCACATCCTTGCGGATGCTGTTGCGTAGCAGTGTGCGTTTGTACCGCCCTACAGTACGCACGAGGTGCCGTAGTTGCTGTCCAAGTCTTTATGGAAAGCATAGAGTTCTGACTAACCTGTTGTCTTCTTTAGTTGTGTTCCAGCGCAGAAGACAGAACACAGGTCGTTGGTTCGTCTACAGCATACAAGTGAGGCTAAAATAAGTTCTGTATGATGGAAGCATAAGAAGAGACTCTCGAGACTTTTTAATTGTCATGGATGCCTTTTATTAAATAAATAATAAAATATGAACAACTATTGTTAATACGGTACGGTCTATGCTGCCCGTAGTTCATGTTGAGACCTCGACTGTTATCACAATTACTCAAATCTTTACTCATGACCGGCGCGGTCCGGCGCGTATAGTGGGCAGTTCGAGACTGCTACTGCGGCGCGTTGCGAGAGGGCACCTGACGCTCTATTTCGCGCCAAAACAGGGCCGTCGCGCGCCTTCTGCAAAATCGCTCTTCTCTTGTTACAATAAGAGAAGGCACCTTAAACTTTTTAAACTGTCAAAACCTAGCCTGTCCTTGAGAGACATTTATCACAAATTCTCAGCTCTGAATAATTAATATTCAGTATATAATAAACAAAACTAATTTCAAAAGAAATCACGTGACATGAAATGCAGCAGCCAATGCGAGGAGAGTACCAGTAACCTAGGCGGGCTTTCCCATAGGAACCATCACCTACTATGCCATATGCTACTGCTCCCCACCCCACATTTCAACATATGCTGTACTTCTATCTTTCTTCCGCGTTTAAGACACGTACGATGCTAGCAAAGAAACGGCCAGCGGCCAGAAATATGAAGTGGCCATGACACGCTGTCGGTATGACTGTTCAGGCTTCTTACCCAGACGGATAAACGTATATCGACCAGCCGCTGCTGGAACTTGATCCTGATAGTATTTAGTAACGGCACAATTTAGTTTATCAAACTGAAGCAACTCAGGACTTGAAGTCGAGAACAAAACTCTACGCGATCCTATGAATGGAGTTGTTGGTCTCTAAGGGATAAAAATTGAATTTTACAGTACGTTGCACGTTTTGTGTGACGCAGTGCGTTTCTAACTGTGGGTACCACGCATTGAAGTCTTTTTCTTCCTCGTTGAATGATCTGAAGAGTGGGATGCTGGCATGTGGGACTGCGCTTGGTGCTGGCGTAGTTGACGCCGTATTAGCTTGCGCCGTGACCAGATTCTGCACTGCTGTTAAGAGTTGGTTCATCTGGTTCAATTGAAACTGAGTAATCTGGATCAGATCAATGCCGACAGAAGCTTGAGACAGATGTATGTATTTTGCAGGATATGTGGAAGTCATGTCTACTTCAGGATATAAAGCAAGAAAAAAAAAAGAAACAAATATACATGGTGTTTCACTAAGTGTGTTTGCCTCTGTAACTTAAAAAATAACAGGTGACAGGAAATCTTAATGCGGTAGGTCAACACAAGAAATGTTACATTTTCTGCGGAGCTATGAACATAGTTTATTGTATCATTTTACAGCACAAAGATATATTTTTTTTAAATGGAACAATAGTTTTTTCTATCGTGCATTGGATTCTTTGAAACCAGCTGCGTCCAAATCAATTTAAACTACATTCCTATCACTGTTAGTTTGGGAGCTACAACCCTTCAAAGTTTAGGGGGCGGAGGCTACGACAGCGTAGCTGACTGGCTGGTGGTCATGAGACAGTGGGCCGTGCCCCAGGGGATAGCTACTCGGCCAGTCAGCTACGCTATCGCAGCCTCCGCCTTCGGAACTTTGAAGGGTTGTAGCTCCCAAACTAACAGTGATAGGAATGTAGTTTAAATTGATTTGGACACAGCTAGTTTAAATGAATCCAATACACGATAGAAAAAACTATTGTTCCATTTAATAAAATTATGTCTTTGTGGTGTAACTCTTTGGAAAATGTTACAATAAACTATGTTCATAGCTCCGCTGAAAGTGTAACATTTCTTGTGTTGACCTACCGCATTAAAATTTCCCGTCACCTATTATTTTATAAGTTACAGAGGCAAACACACTTAGTGAAACACCCTGTATATGAGCAAATCACGCCTCTAGAAAAAAAAAATGAGAGAAAAGTTAGTTAACGAGCACCGCGCTGCAAAATGTTGGCTGCAAGGGCTGCGTAGGTTGGCCCTAAATCGTTGAGTCACCTAGTCTTCATGTGTTGCGTAGACTACTGCGGTATGTAACAGCAACTGGCATGAATATAAGTATGCTGATTCCTGCGCATTACTAGAACAGCCATAATAATCAATTGAATAATTTATTCGCAGAAATAAAACAAATACTTACGTTGCTTCAGGCTTGAAGCAGGGTCACAGGAAGACTGCTGAGTAACAAACACAAAATGAGCTGGGTTAGATTCTCCTGGCTGCTGCTCGTGGGCCGGTGGTCGACCAGCAAGTGAAGCTGTGTAGTCCAAGCCCCCACAATCGCGTAAGCGGCCGACAGCGAACAGCGGACAAATTGAAGAGCGCCTCGGCTGCCATTTTGGTGGCAAACTTCCGCGCGAACATTAAATGTGTGTAAGATTCTCTTGGTTAGAGAGAGTATTCATTTGAGTTTTAGTCGCGAAAACTATGTCTAATTGAAATAGATAACTACAAAACAGGTTCATACTCCTTAAAAATACAGCAAATATCGGTTGTGAGTAAATTTATTACACATACTGTGTAGAAATTAGCCAACGGCGTTTCCTCTTCCTAGCGAAACCGAACTTTAACATGTAGTTTTTTAGCGTTCTAAGTGCAGCATATGTACGGAATTCATCGTCAGACGCGATTTTTTGGCACTTTCTCAGTATATTCTACGATTGTGAAATTTTTATACAGTCAATAAGTTCGGAAGAGTTTCACAATTTACGTCTTTGCTTTAGTGCTGTATTCTTCAATATTTAGATATTTCATAGCAATAAAAAATAAAATAGGCTGCCTGAAACAGCTAATGTTAAAAGTCGATTGTGAAAGTGAAATATGGCATCAGATACATAACTGAAAAGTAGCTTCTTACCGTGTGAATACAGCAACCAGCCACTACAAATTCTTTTAAGAACAAGAAATATGCCACAACTTTTTCATAACTAATGCATCTAACATTAGCATTAGGGTATCTAGCAAGAATATTAGCATTTTTAATGCTGTAAGCCAAATACCTTACAGTAGCGTGAACTGCTTAAAAGTCAACAACTGTTGTCATAGGGTTCAACTTCACAAAGTGCATCCAGTGTGGCTGTGTGTCAATCATATATGGAACTATACACGTTCTGCAAACCCCTTTCAGTTGATATACCTATATGTAAAGCAGATTACCTTTAAATTCTGCGTTACTAGTTGCTAATATTAATTTCATTAAAAAAAATTCGAACTGCAGTGAGGCAACTAATTTCGTGACTCCAATAGTTATTTTACACAATCATAAAATGAAACTTTTTGAACTTTCTGTCCACCAGTGCTGCCTGAAGTAGCTCCTTTTTAAGAGCTACCAGTATTGTAAAAGCCTGTTATTTATTTCATTCAATCCTATATTGTCTTGACTAACAGTCTGTTAAACAAGAGTAACTATCTCTGAACACAAATAGTAGGGCTTCTTGTATTCCTGAGAAATATAAATGGGAAGACAATATTCGATCTTTTTATTCCTTTCTTAAATTGATTTATGCATTTAAACGCTGAGCAACTCTTCACCTTCGTGCTTCATGTACACTGCAATAGTCAAATAATACAGACGTGACTATAAACTGTGTATAATATCCCACAGTAGCCATTTAATACACGATTTACCTACTAACAACACGGCGTATTTATCTGACGCTTGCCACTACCATGGCGACCGGTTCAAATTATCCCGCGACAGCAGCGCCGCTATTGAGTCTAGTTATGTTTACAAGGTCTTTGGTGTAGTCGGTGACGTAGAGGGCGCTCCTCTCCGTGGCGGCCGTGCGTCTTGTAATTGGCGCGTGCTGCTACACCTTCTAAACTCCGCTTCAAACGTTGCTGCACTTGCCAACATGTAGCCTATACGATAGGACTGCGCAGTGAACATTTTCTATATTCTAATTAATTTTTGATCACAATTTTATTTCCTACACCTTGTGACATTGGTGTTCGTAGAAACCACAAAAGCTCCGTATTACTGTAAAAGAAATAATTTAAACAACAAGAAAATTTTCTTCTTTAATACGAGGGTCGTTCACAAAGTAGAATCACACACTAAAATAGTGAGTGAGGTAAATATAGGAAAGGTTGGGGAAATGCCAGCCGACTATATTATAACCCCATACTGCTTCAACAAGCCTTTCAATATAACATTTGGAAGTAGGGAGCAGTGGGAGAAAATAGTTCGACACTGTACGGGGATTATTGTCTGGTTCACTGACGGGTCAAAATCAGACCAAGGCGTTGGGGTCGAGGTATACGGGGTGCAGCCAAGACTGGAGGGCATCATCTCTCTAGGGAAACTGGCCTCAGTATTCCAGGTCGAAATCACTGCCATCAGGGCGTGTGTGGAGGAGAATTTGCGTAGGTGTTACAAAGACCGTAGCATCCATATCTATTCAGACAGCCAGGAAGCCCTGAGATCACTGGCAGCTCCTGCAACAATGTCTAAAATTGTTGCAGAATGTCACAGGGTTCTGGTGGAGATAGGGGAAAGCAATAGAGTAAACCTATTGTGGGTCCCTGGCCACTCGGGAATCAGTGGCAACGAACATGCCGACAGATTAGCCAAGATTGTGGCAGAGACTCCATTTATTGGACCGGAACCTGTCCTGACAATCACCAAGGCAATGATCAAATTGGAGCTACGTAACTGGCTTAGAAGACAGCACGTAGAATATTGGACCAAAATCTATCATCAAAAACATGGCAGGGTAATGATGCCAAAGCCATGTTTTAAAAGAAGCTCTGCAATCCAGGGCCTGCACATGAGAGAGATTAGACTCATGGTTGGATTGCTGACAGGCCATGGGAATTTCAAAAAACATCTACATACAATGGGAATAACAGAAGAGGACCCTAAATGTAGCATCTGTGATGACGGTGATGAAACTGCATCACATCTAATCTTCGAATGCATTGCATTGGAGAGTAAAAGGCACAGAACATTTGGGACAACCAGACCCGAAGAAATTCTGTCTAATAAAGAACTGGTAAAGGAACTTCTTGCACTGTTCAAGGGCATTGGTTGGCTTTACTAGATATACAGGGAACGATACCACACAATAAACTTAGTTTCGGTGCAGGCAGTGGCGGGTTGGACCAAGACTGTTTTGGCTTCCCTGAGAAAATCACTCAATCAATCAATCATGATACTTTTCCATTTCCATCCGCGGCAGCGATACGATCGCAGTTCCGAGCATGCAGTTACTCTGATACAAGGAGAAGACATCTACGCCATTTTCAGACTTCTGCTGCCGACGAGTGCTCTGTAGTGCTTCTTTATAATGACAGCCGTAATTGAAAATGCCGTCGCGTGTGAAATCAGAATTGTGATTCGTTTTCTGAATGCAAAGACAATTAAACCAAAGTAAATTCATCGGTAAATCTGCGAGGTATACGGACAAAATGCTATGAGTGATTCATTGGTTAGAAGATGGGTCAGACTGTTCAATGAAGGACGTTACCAATTGCATGATGAAGAACGAAGTGGACACCCTTCTGTGGCTACTAATGAACTGGTGCACACAATTGAAGAGAAGATGAAGCACAACCACAAGTTTACTATTAGTGCCCTTGCTATGGAAGTTCCGGAAATCTCACGCTCACTAATTCGTAAAGTTGTTACTAAAAAACTGACATTTCGAAAATATTGCTCACATTCGGTACCCAAAATTCTTACTGAACAATACAAAAAACAACGGATGGGCAGTGCACTTCAGTGTTTGACACGCTACAAAGAAGAAGGCGATGGTTTTCTTTCTCGGGTACTCACGGGGGGCCGGCCGCGGTGGCCGAGGGGACTGAGGCGCTTCAGTCACGGTCTGCACGGCCACTACGGTCGGGGGTTCGAATCCCCCCTCGGGCATGGATATTTGTGCCGTCCTAGTTCGTAAGTATTTCATAAGTAGTTTGTAAGTTTAGGGACTGATGACCCCATAGTTAAGTCCCATAAACTATACAAACATATGAAAATTTGAACTCACGGGGGATGAAACTTCGGTTTCGTACGACATCTTGAACCCAAACGGCAATCATTGGAATGGAGGCACATTTCATCCCCAACGAAGGTTAAACCTAAGCAAATCTTGACTCCTCGAAAAATCATGTGCACCGTTTTTGCTGATTGATTTCTTCCCACGAGGCCAAACAATCAATGCACATGGTGACTGCAAGACCATTAAGAAATTGCTCCGCGCAATACAAAACAAGCGCGGAGGATTACTGTCAAAAGGTTTTGTCTTTTTTTTCCACAATAATGGCCGACCACACACGGTAAATGAGAGCAAACAACTGTTAAGGGAATTTAACTGGGACGTGTTTGATCATTCTCCGTACAGCCCGGACCTCGATCCTAACGACTTTCATCTCTTCTTACACCTAAAATCTGTCCTTGGTGGTCAACACTTCAACGATGATAACAAGCTGAAAGAACATGTTACCAGAGGTGGAATACACAGGCGGCCATCTTCTATGAAGAAGGCACACAAAAACTTGTGACACGCTATGTTAAGTGCCTACAAAATTTCTGAAGCTATGTAGAAAAGTAGTTTAACAGTTGTAGATTTTTCTGTAATAAATATTTTTTCTGCATCTGTACACGTCTGTTTTATTTAACCAAACGGAAATTACTCTGTGGACATAACTCGTATTTCAAAAGAAAAAGGTTCTAAAACCTTATACCTGGGCCTAATTAAGGAAGTTTTTAGGAATAGGTAGTAGTTTGTGAGGCTAGAATATCATATTACAAAATATACATGAATGTATTTCATTTATTACTTTGGTCGAAGTTCCTCATTATAACATTGACATTTCGTTTTAGTGTGACAACAGCATTGTTCGTTTTCCTATTCGTTTCATTGACGTTTTAAACGGCACTACACAATTGTTTCTCGTTAAATGGATATTCTGATCAGCAGCCGCGATAAATGTTGCGAAACGAGTGTGCATGTTTTTTATATGAACGCAAGAAAACGTTTTTCTCATATTCGCAAATCTTCACAAAGTGCTACGGCTATTACACACGTTATTTACGGATGGGAGAAAAGAGTGTCGCTTGTTTGCTGGTATGAAACATGCATTTACTCTTGGCCTATGTATCACTGCACACCCTTTCTCTATAAATCAAGGCGCTGCTGGCCGCTTCGAAGCTGCGAGTGTCGCCGAAATGTACATCGTGAGGACGTCGAGCCGTACAAATGGCACCCTGCTTTACGAGATATCTTGCTTTGCCTGACCCAGAATTTAATTATTTGCGTGCTTCTTTTTTCTGAGGAAGGAACCGCAAATGTAATTAAAACGAAGCCACCCTGTGGTGGCGTAATTTATCCTACTCAGATTCAGACCAAACACGTTAAATAAACGAGGAGGGGGGAGGGGAGAGGCAGAAATGTGCTTATTCCGTAATTTATATGACCATGAAACGGAAGTTAGCTCCAACAACTCTTGCAAATTTTATTTGTTTTTCTAATAGGGGAGACAGAAGTTACAGTTATCTAAAGTGTTATATCATTAGTATATCCCATGTCCTAAATATAGGTCACCTTGAATTTTTTATTTTACCCCTTCTGTGACCACAGCCTAAGTTCGAAGCTCAATGAGTATCACAGATTATTATCTTCCATGTTAATTGATAAACAGTGCTATTAGGATGCTGTGTAAAATTATAGAGCCACAGATAGTGATGTAGTCATGCGTTTATTGACGCGTTTCGATAAAAATCATCTTCAGTATTTGTAAAGTTACAAACATCAGTAAGCCTGGTGTCACGAAAAGAGAACTGCATGGACAAAAGAGATACCAAAGTACATTACAAACACAAATATCTTAAGTACTTACCGTGGACAGGGGTTTACGCAAGGTGGCTCGAGTGTAAATGACAAAGATAAGAAAAATAGAAATTATATAAAACCAAATAGAAATAATTAAAACCTAGTAATCCTATAAATATTTAAGTTTAAAATGGAGAGGACGAGACTATACAATACAACTGTAAGCATCTATTATTGTTAAACTCGCACACCTATGGTGGTGCCCCATGACATGGCGAGGACAGAAAGGCAGGAGACCAGGACGTATTCAAATGGGAGTAAAATTGACAGATACCGTCAGCTATTATAAACATGATAAAATCCCTACGTTCCATTAGTAGGGTTACACATATCTGTCATAAAACATGCTGAGGTTAAAAGTCATAAAATATGACCAGAACCTAATCAATGGGAGTAAAATTGACGGATACTGTCAGCTATTATAAAATACCACAATTTAACGGTTAACATGATAAAATCCCTACGTTGCATTTGTAGGGTTACACATATCTGTCATAAAACAATTGGAGGTTAAAAGTAATAGAATATGTACAATTGTCAAAAAGTTTTTTTTATTTATTTATTTTTCCCCTCTCTCTCTTACAGATAAGTCATAAAACACCCGGGAGTTAAAATGAAAAATGACAGATGAAGTTATAAACAATTATCATGAAATGGAGTAAGGGAATATGACAGATGAAATATACTCAATTGTCACAAAATGGAGTAAGAGCAATTAAAATGCCTACGTTACATTCGTAGGCTCACAAAGAAAGAAGGACTTAAAGGCTATGACAAATGAACTAACAAACACTTGTCACAAAATAGAGTAACAAGTAACTAAATGCCTATGTTACAAACTAGTAGGCTTATAAAGGAAGGCATTTTAAAACTTAATTAAAATGTCAGAAATAAGCATCTACTGCCATAAAGTGGGATACATAAGTCAAGTTGAAATAAGTATATTTTACAACCGTTATTCATATCTGCCACATCTACCGGGCTTAGGATGTGAGTAAATCGTTAAAAATGTTAAAGTACCACTGGCGTGCTGTCCCCGTTTGTTCATGAAGTACTTTATCTGGGTCTATTTTCCTGTGGGAGTGAATCTCTACCTCTCCCGCACGCCAGTGGTACTTTAACATTTTTAACGATTTGCTCACATCCTAAGCCCGGTAGATGTGGCAGATATAAATAGCGGTTATAAAATATACTTACTTCAACTTGACTTATATATCCCATGAATTTTTACACCATACTGATATCTTATTCAGATCGTTCTGCAGTTGGTTTTGATCTTCAGATGATTTTACTAGACGGTAAATGATGGCGTCATCTACAAAAAACCTAAGAGAGCTACTTAGATTTTCCCCTAAATCGTTTATGTAAATAAGGAACAGCAGAGGACCAATAACACTACCCTGTGGAACGCCCGATATCACCTCTGTTTTAGTCGATGCCTTACCATCGATTACTACGAACTGTGTCCTCTCTGACAAGAAATCCCCTACCCAATCGCAAATTTGGGGCGATATACCACAACCACGCAATTTGATTAAAAGCCTTTTGTGAGGTACCGTGTCAAAAGCTTTCTGGAAATTAAGAAATACGGAATCGATTTGCGAACCCTTGTCAATAGCACCCATCACTTCGTGTGAATATAGAGCTAGTTGTGTTTCGCATGAACGATATTTTCTAAATCCGTGTTGACCTTGGGTCAATAGATCGTTCTGTTTGAGATAATTCATAATATTTCAATACAGGATATGTTCCAAAACCCTGCTGCCAATTGACGTCAATGTAATAGGCCTGTAGTTTAGTGGGTTACTCCTACTGCCTTTCTTGAATATAGGTTTGATCTGTGCAACTTTCCTATCTTTTGGTACAGATCCTTCTTTGAGAGAGCGGTTGTATATGGCTGTTAAGTAAGGGGCTATCGCTTCAGCATAATCAGATAGAAATCTAATGGGTATACAATCCGGACCAGAAGACTTGTTCTTGTTGAGTGATTTTAGTTGCTGCACTACTCTTATGATATCTACTTCTACATTACTCATTACGGCATCTATTCGTAATTCGAAATCTTGCCATCAGAGTAGTGAACATAAAGCCAGATCTATAACTAATAATCTTAAGCGGTAATGTATATAGATTGATTAAAGTAAGCCAATATGGACGTAAATAATGTAAATAGATAAAAACATCCTTGAAGTAGCAAGAAACGTTCCTTTTTACCATATGTTTAGCAGTGGGACTTCGTAAGCGTTTCTTGCTTTCAGGGCTTGAGAAAGAAAAAAATGATATAATGATCTTGTTTTTCTACGTGAGTGATTTCAAAAATGTTCAAATCTTTGTAAAACTTATGGGACTTAACTGCGGGGTCATCAGTCCCTAAACTTACAAACTACTCATGAACTAGCTTATACTAAAGACGGCACTAACATCCATGCCCTAGTGGGGATTCGAACAGCCGAAGGGGAACGGCCTCGCGCATCGCAGCATAGCGCCTCAATGAGCTCGGCCGCTCCACCGCGGCGTGAATGATTTATTTGCTATTACAATACTGAAGTTCAAGTCATAGTCAGATTCTACTTTTAAAGCTGCTTGCTTTATAAACATGTCTTAATTCTCCACTGACCTTGGCGCTTTTCTTTCAGTAATGTCGATTAAGTTTTTCTAAACTCCGAATAAACTAGAAAATCTTGACAAACACTGGTGTCGGTGTCACAGCATCGTTTCAAATTATGGGCCATCAACTGCAACAATATCATTTGATTTAGAAGTCACACTGGTTTACAGATTCTCGCTACAAGAATTCTTTTTCGCACTTTTATTCTATAAACGCTCTAATCTCTTCTGTTGATTTATATTTTCTAGACTTTTGATAACTGCCACGATCCCATTCATACTCACAAATTGACTTCAAATGTTACTGTGTGGGATATCATTTACTAACTGTTCATTGTCGTGTTGTTCAATTGAGGCTGTGAGAAGCCAATTGATGCACTCCAACCGGGGAAATTAGAAACCACTTAGATAGCTGGTAACGTTTAGATTACATGAAGTAAACAGTAAGGTAAGAGCCTTGCAAATTGCAGATTCCCCTGGCGACGTTAACGCAGTAGGAGTTTCGGTTCGAAGAATTTACAGGTAACTTCATATAGCGTGTAGACGCTGTTGTAAGGTGTTATCGCTGTACTTGGTAGGTAACAGGCACTTCTTAACATAGGTAGCAAACTTTATACCAGCCCCTGAGAACAGCAACCTCAGTGGGTTCACAACAGTTGTAGTAGAATAGTCCCCGCTGTTGGTACAGTAGTCCCCACTTTGGAATGATGGACAAGGGTGAACGAACACTGGGACTTCAGCACTCGTACATAAATACTAAGAGATTAGTGAAAGTGAATTACATCAAAAGGAAGCATAAACAAACAATGGAAATAAAATACAACAACGTAAAGCAGAACCTGTGCGAACCTAATCTGAATAACAAAATAGTTGTACTACGCCAACAGTCAGAAAAATGGAGAAAATGGTAGAAGGAACGGGTGTGGCTGACTGATTACAAGAATAAGAAAGATGAGCCAGCAACACTGCAACACACTACACCCTCCAGCCTAAAAGCTTAGGCCGGAGTCGAGATAAATAATAAAACTTTAAAATTCTGGTCACAGTTGCTTCGTCATCAGCAAATATAGTGGGCAAAATCCATCAAGAGTCCCTTACGCTCTCTCAGCACAATATAAAATACACTCGGAAAAAATGTTGCGCATAGTGAGCAGCGCACCACATGCATTACAGAACTGGGGATCGTCAACCGGCAGGATGGCTGCCATGGTCGAATGGTGCCAAAAATGGCAATTGACCCTTAATAATGAGAAGTGAAAAGTCATCCATATGACCACCAAAAGAAGTCCGTTAAACCTCATTTACACGATAAATAAGTAAAAGCTACAGGCCGTAAATTCAACTAAATGCCTAGGAGTAACAATTACAAATTGGAAAACATACAGAAAATATTGTAGTGAAAGCGCACCAAAGACTTCGTTTCGTTGGCAGAACACTTAGAAGATGCAATATTCCTACTTAAGAAACTGCCTACATTACACTTTTGCGTCCTATTTTGGAGTATTGCTGCGCATTGTGGGATCACCACCCAGTGGGCCTGAAAGAAGATTTAGAGAAAGTTCAGAGAAGGGCAGCTCGTTTTGTACTATCGCGATATAGGGGAGAGAGTGTCACAGAAAGAATGCACGAGTTGGGGTGGAAATCATTAAAAGAAAGGCGTTCTTTGTTGCGACGAGATCTGTTTGCGAAATTTCTTTCACTAACTTTCGTTTCCGAATGCGAACATATTTTGCTGGCACACACCTACATAGGAAGATCATGAAAATAAAATAAAGAGAAATTAGGTCGAAAACGGAAAGATTTTGTTGTTCCTTTTTCCCGCGAGCTATTAGAGAACGGAACCGCAGAGAAACATCATAAAAACGGTTCCATGAACCCTCTGCCATCCACTTCAGTGTGGCTTGCAGAGTATTTATGTAGCTGTACATGTAGTTGTAGATGAATAGTTAGTTTCAAGCACCGCAGATTATTGCCAGTCACTGCCAACCATAGATCCTCCCAAAACTGAATGGATACCCGCCGTAACAAAGACATGACATCCTGTAGGGTGATGGTGGAATGTGCCACGTCATGGTTTCTACACCCGCCGTTGGAGGAAGTGCAATTGGTCATTTATCATCTGTGTCAAGTTTTTAACTGGGTAAAGATTCTGCAACGATTATAGCGCACCCAAGAAATCAGAATAGATAAAAGCGGAAACTGGGAACACGGCAATTTGCTCCAGTGTCTGTTACAATCGCATGAAGCTCTGCTAAAAATGCAAAATAAGTAAAATAATTATTGGTAAGGCGAATCCTGACGACACTGAAGAATCGTGATGCCCGTAAAATTAGGGATGCAATCTCTCTTCAAATGCCTCGGATCTAAAAGAAGTATGGCCCTCTGGTGTAGCTAATATGAAAATTTGCTCAACAACGTGCAAAGCATTGAAACCATGCAAAAGGTAATCCTGACTGTCTATCGCGAAAGGCCTCGTTGCTAGGAGCCGATTACGAATAAACCTTTCCATAGTAGCTGAGCAATGGTATGTTATTGACGTGTGTAAGGTGTGGATAGTGTGTTGATTGCAGGCGCACTATGAGGAGCTGTGAAGTGGCGGCACAGCAGCTTCAGTACAGAGACTCGTCGGTATCAGGCTGGTCAGGAATGCCCTTGGAGCAAACCTAATCTATTCATCGTGCACCACGTCCAAAATTTTAAATAAGAATGCTTTTAAGACCCACACACGTGTATTCATAATCAAGCCGAGACCGCTCTAAGGCTCTTTAAACTGGAGCAGACAAGTCCTGTCAGCTGACCACGAAAATCGAGTAAAATACATTGTAAAATACGCAGTGCTTTGGGTCACTATCTTTTTTTAGTCCTTAAACTGTGGCAGCCATATACATTCAACTAGAACGTGAGACCCACAAACCTCAGTATGTCTCCAAATGCCAGCACAGTGTCCGTCATCCTTAGTTCAAGTAAGTTAAAACAGGACGACAACGGTTAAAAAGAAGAAACACGGACTTCACTGTGGAAAAGTTGAAACCAGACATCTCAACCTATGCGTGCAACCGAAAAGATTAACTGCAGATTAGATTAGATGTACTTTTCGTTCCAGTAGATCCGAATTGAGGGAATCCTCTTGGATGTAGAACATGTCAGAACAAAATCCGCAATATATACTTACAAAGAGAGAGCCTATGTGTTAATTTACCTTCCACAGATCCCAAATGTAATTGCCCTTGTGGATGTGTAATTGGTCAGGAGAAACAATTATCTTAAGAATATTTACATTTTAAAGGACATAAAACTTATTACTGCATACTAACATACTAGTTGCATATTAAAATTCTTAGCATTTTTTTAAAATTATTATTTATTTATGTATTTTTTACAATGATCACATTATTGCACAAAACTTGTACTGAAGTCAAACTGAATACAGTATTCATATATGTGTATATTATATACAATAACATCAATCACTTCTGGTAAGAAATTCATCAGTGGAGTAGAAGGAGTTGGCCACGAAAAAGTCCTGTAGACTCTTTTCAAACTGTAATTTATTGTGAGTTATTTTTTTTTAATTTTTTTTTTTTTTTTTTTTTTTTTTTTTTTTTGTGGATTCTGGCATGTTATTGAAAATGTGTACTGCTGAATATTGGACACCTTTCTGAGCCAAAGTAAGTGACTTTAAATCTCTATTCAAGTTATTCTTGTATCTAGTATTGATCCCATGGACTGAGCTATTCATTAAAAAAAAAAAAAAAGATATATTTTTAACGACAGATTTCATTAGAGAACAAATGTATTGGGAAGCAGTGGTAAGTATTCCCAGTTCCTTAAATAGCCCTCTACATAACGTTCTTGAGTTGACACCACAAATGATCCGTAACGCACGTTTTTGTGTTCTGAAAACTTTTGCTTGGTCTGATGAGTTGCCCCAGAAAATAATCCCATGTGACATTATGGAGTGAAAGTATGCATAATATGCTAGCTTTTTTGTTTTTATATCTCCTATATCTGACAACATTCGGATAGCAAACAGGGACTTGCTTAGGCGCTTTAGCAGTTCTGTGGTATGCCCCTCCCAGTTAAATTTATTATCCAACTATAATCCTAAGAATATGAAGGTTTCAATTTTTTATATTTCCTTGTTGTCATACTCTAGGCACATACTGGCAGGAAACCTTTTACAAATCCTAAACTGCATATAGTGTGTTTTTTCAAGGTTTTGCGACAGAGAATTGGCTAAGAACCATTTATTAATGTCCATGAAAATTTCATTAGCCGATCTATCTAATGCTATATTTGAGTTACTATTTATTGCAATATTTGTGTCATCTGCAAATAAAATAAACTTGGTCTCCGATAATGTTGATGACGAAAGGTCTTTGATATATACAAGAAAAAGCAGGGGACCTAAGATAGAGCCTTGGAGGACCCTACATGTTAGTTCCCAATTTGATGAGGCCTGATAGTTCAATAGACCTCTCTTTCCTATTGACACCCTTTGTTTCCGATTAGAGATATACGATTTGAACCATTCTGCAACACTTCCTGTTACGCCGAAATATTCTAATTTGCTCAAGAGTATATTGTGATTTACACAGTGAAATGCCTTTGAGAGGTCACAAAATATACTAGTGGCATGTAATTTATTGTCTAATGAATGAAGTACATTCTCACTGTATGTGTAGATAGCCTTCTCAATATCAGAACCCTTTAGAAACCCGAATTGTGACATGGATAACAGTTTATTAGGGGTAAGGTGTTTAAGAAGACGACTGTACATGATCTTTTCTAAAATTTTTGAGAATGCAGGCAAAAGTGAAATTGGACGGAAATTTGATGGAATTTCTTTATCTCCTTTCTTATGTAATGGCTTAACTTCAGCATATTTCAACTATTCAGGAAATGTTCCACTGATAAAAGACTAGTTACACAAGCACTTGACGCGATATACACTGGTCAAAACAATTACGGGATCATTTATTGATATGGTGTCTGTTATTTTCGTACATATCAATTATTGTAAATATACCCACAACAGGCAAGCCCGCCGCGGTGGCCGAGGGGATTGCGGCGCTTCAGTCACGGTCTGCACGGCCACTACGGTCGGCGGTTCGAATCCCCCCTCGGGCATGGATATTTGTGCCGTTCTTAGTTGTAGCTAGTTCATAAGTAGTTTGTAAGTTTAGGGACTGATGACCCCGTAGTTAAGTCCCATAAGCTATACAAACATTTGAACATTTTTTTGAACAGGCAATGACAATTTCAGTGCGGACGCATTAATACGCTCGGTTTCTTGCGGGTATCCAGTATAGGTTGCGAGCAAGAGAAACTAATGGGTAGGGGGCACTACAAGCTGATAATTTATGTTGAAAGGGAAGCATGCCTGGATAGCCTACTTGTATAAGGCGACCGCTAGCCCGAAGCGGAAAATCCGAGTTCGAATCCCCGTCCAGCAGAAATTTTCAACTTCGTAGTTGAATTTGTTACAACTCCCCGAATGTTTCAGTATTTAGAATTGCTACCACTTTTCATGCAAAGCAGATGGCAGGGGGATAGGCAACAAACACTGCATACAAGCGCTGCATAGCGCATATGTCCTGGTATCAGTCAGGCGCTGGCCGCGGTGGCCGAGGAGACTGAGGCGCTTCAGTCACGGTCTGCACGGTCTCTACGGTCGGGGATTCGAATCCCCCCTCGGGCATGGATATTTGTGCCGTCCTTAGTTGTAGGTAGTTGATAAGTAGTTTGTAAGTTTAGGGACTGATGACCCCCTAGTTAAGCTCTTAAGCTTCACAAACATTTGATTTTTTATCAGTCAGGCGCATAGCATACGAGGTAAGCACGCCTGGTATCGCTGGGCGATGTTAGCGAAAACTTTTTCCTCATGACGTGATATGTCACAACTAAAAGTTTGAGGCAAAGTTCAAGAAAGACTGTGTATACTGTAAAAATATTCATTTTCAACGTTTCAAGTTTGATAGGCGACAGGAAAGGTACGCTTTTTGTGTGAGTAAAGTTTCTGATATGAGCACTATACATTCAATGGAATATGACGATCTACAATCGTTTTCCAATCATTATGAAGAAATCAATGATATGTTAGAAATTTTACTGAAAGTTTCTTTCATTAATACAATCATCGGAAATGGAGTATGACTAAAGTTTTATCAAAAGTTCGAACTGGGTAAGGATATTTTCCGTGTATTTTTCTGGATCATCCACACAGTATTTGCCTTAATGTGTTTGAGAAACCACGAAAATCTTAACCCTTTAACGTATGACTTATTAATTGAAGCTATAAAAATTATCACGATTGATGAATAGTGCGTATATATTGAGAAAAAATATATATTGAAAAAAATCCTTAAAATTATTATGCACTACTAGCAACAAAAAGTTCATAGCTGGTCAGCTATATAATGCTTCCATGATATACATAATGTAGTAAATGTCACTATTATGCCTCTCATATTTCCAGAAAGTATCTCATGACGCAACAGTAGTATGTGAATGACTAAAAGAATGTTCAAATGTTTGTATAGCTTATGGGACTTAAATACGGGGTCATCAGTCCCTAAACTTACAAACTAGCTAATACTAAGGACGGCAGAAATATCCATGCCCGAGGGGGGGATTCGAACCCCCAACCGTAGTAGCCGTGTTGACCGTGACTGGAGCGCCTCAGTCCCCTCGGCCACCGCGGCCGGCCGTGAATGACTACTTTTACATGGCAAAGGAGGAGTACTAAATTAAACAAACCCACATGTTAGGAGTAACTCAATGCAGCTAACTATCGAACTGATTCAGTAGCATTCTGCAATTTATAATTTCTAGGACGTGCTACTAGCATATGTAACACTATGAATACAAGCAGCTACAAATGAATTTGTGGTAAAATGTTGATCAGTTTGAGAGATAATGAAAAAAAAAAGGTATGTAGATGATCAGTTACACTATGGCCAGATAGGGATTTGAGCTATCATTTTCCCGAATTTGTATCTAGTTTTCGCTGTTGCTCGCCGTGGAGGTTCGAGTCCTCCCTGGGGCATTTGTGTGGGTGTGTTGTCCTTAGGTTAGTTTACCTAGGTTTTAGTAGTTTGTAAGCTACGGACTGATGACCACGCAGTTTGGTCCGATAGATTTACAAACATTTGAACTTTTTTTTTGTATCTAGTTTTTGAATCAGTGCTTCAGATTTGAAAGGTGATCAGTGCCTTGAAGTTCCTAAGTCACTAAAGAACGACTCTATGACATGCAGAATAAATGAAATAAAAGAAAACAGAACCTGAGATGTTCAGATGTTTGTAGAACTTATGGGACTTAACTACGGGGTCATCAGTCCCTAAACTTACAAACTAATTATCAACTACCTTATACTAAGGACGGCACAAATATCCATGCCCGAGGGGGGATTCGAATCCCCGACCGTAGTGGCCGTGCAGACCGTGACTGAAGCGCCTCAGTCCCCTCGGCCACCGCGGCCGGCACAGAACCTGAAAAGTAGCTACCTTAGAAGTGCCTCGCGAGGATGTTGCGATGCTATCTACATTTTATATCAGGTGATGGCAAAGGAAGGGGCTAAATGTCGTAGGTGTAATCTAATATATAAAGCAGAGTGTCCGTATATTTGTACGTGTTGCATACAAATCTATAGTTTTGTTCCAATCTTTATGAAATTTGTACACGTAAGCTTCAATCCATGAGGACGGTCGCCGTAAGTGTAAGAATCATATACGATATATAGTTCGCGAGATATGACCTCTTTAACAATGAGATGCGCGAAAAACTGCTACATTTTGCGACAATGCTGCTCATTTTCTCCTAAACCTTTGGACCGATTTCAACCAAATTTGGTACAAACATTCCTTACCGTGAGGTAACAATTGCTGCATGGTTAAGAATCACATACGGCACATGGTTCAAAAGATATTACGTCATAACCAATAGAAATCGCTCAAAAATGCCATATAATGAGGAGAGACTTTCGAAATTCACTTTATGAGAATGACAGTACTTAGCGACTTGTTACAAACTTTAAACATAATTTAAAAACCTTTATTAAACTATTTTTTGCTGGCAACCATAGTAAAATGATGAAAGGAAAAAAGTTTCTCGCTTACTACTTTTCCGGTGTTTATGGAGTGAAACTACGGCTCTCGGTATGACGTTACAATTTATAATTTGAACACTACAAATTGTAGCCGAAGGAAATTTTACAAACACTATACACGCATATAGTTGAGTGTACCTTGTAAATTGTATCACAGTACGACACGTAGTTCATGAGATATGAGCACATAAACAGTAACGTTCATGTAAAACCACCACATCACGCACCAAGTTGTAATCTATTAATTCTTTGCTACTAATTGTATTCCCAAGAGGTTTTACAGACATACAGCCCTTCTTCTTCTCTCGTTCTCAATCCGAAGTTTGGTTGGCAGCAATTCTTCTCCTCCACACTTATCTGTTCTCGGATAGCCTCTTCATTTCCTGATATGATTCCACTCCTACATCTCTTTGAATCTGTTACACTTACTGCAATCTGGGTCTTCCTCTGCCTCTTTTTCCTTCTACCATCCCTTCCATAATATTAATTATAAACTCATTGTGCCTATACAGATGGCCTATTAACTTGTCTCTTCTCTTCATTAACGTTTTCACAAGTACTCTTTTTTCGCCGATTCTTCTAAGAACTTCTTCGTTTGTCATCTTGGCCGCCCAAGGGATTTTCTGCATCCTCTTTCAACACCACAATTCAAATGCTTCTAGTCTTCTCTGGTCGCAAACGCCGAGTGTCTAAGTTTCCGAGCCATACATTGCCACACTCCAGTACTTTCAGAGAGGGATACAGCCCTTATAGAAATGAATATATACCACGAATAAATTAATAAGTATCCGGGCAACGCCGGGTTTTCATCTAGTCCTTCATAAAATTAAACAAATATGTGTAACGTGACTTGCAGTGCTTAAACAACAGGGGAGCAGTGCGCACTGCAGTGAGGGAAACATTTGAGCGGGCTGGTCCGCTTTAAGCGCGGTTGCGTTAGACTGACGTATCACGCCAGATGTCGTCCGCAGCAGCGGCGCTGTGTTCTCTTTGTGTGGCCATTCAAATGGTAACGGCCCGCTCTCCCGCGATTAGATAACTCATTTCACTTTACAGTATTCCCTGATTGCAGCTTTACGCGCCAGCGTTCGTTCTTCTCTGAGGGCTATTCTGTGACGACAAAAAATGTCAGTGCTTGATGGAAGCTCGGCCTCCGTCACAAATAAACCTTTCCGATCTTTCATGTAGTACTATTTTGGATTATACGATTTCTCACTAAAAGCGACGGAAGGTTCATAAAATTTTGACTTATTTTGCTATCTGCTCTTAATATTATTTATTCGGCTCAATGTAATATTGCCCCTCCGACAGGGGCAATGTTCCAGAACTGTCACTACGTCTAGAAACAAATCTTCTTCTTTCCCTTTAGCCGTGTTCCCGCACATGTCATCTCGGCTTTGTTAAATCCGGATTTGGCGTGTTAATATTAACGGGGTGGCCGGATGCCCTTCCTGCCTTCACCCCATACCCCCAGGGTAACCCAAATGTCTGCGAATAGTGTTATAGCCGCGGTGGAGTAGCCGAGCAGTCTAAAGCGTCTCCCTGCGGAGCGCGCGGTTGCTCGCCGTGGAGGTTCGAGTCCTCCCTTGGGCATGGGTGTGTGTGTTTGTCCTTAGGTTAGTTTACTTAGGTTTAAGTAGTTTGTAAGCTACGGACTGATGACCACGCAGTTTGGCCCGATAGATTTACAAACATTTGATTTGAATAGTGTTATAGGTGGAAAAGTGTGAAGTGTTACGAAATGTTTGCGAATCTTGTAACTGAGGCGAGAGTTGGGTGCCATCACAGTATTCACCTAGGGAGATGTGGAAAACCGCCTAAAAACCACATCCAGGCTGGCCGGCACTCCGACCCTCTTCGTTAATCCAAATGTTCAAATGTTTGTACATCTATCGGACCAAACTACGTGGTCATCAGTCCGTAGCTTACAAACTACTTAAACCTAGGTAAAGTAACCTAAGGACAACACACACACCTATGCCCCTGGGAGGACTCGAACCTCCACGGCGAGTAACCGCGCGCTCCGCAGCGAGACGCTTTAGACCGCTCGGCTACTCCACCGCGGCTTCGTTAATCCGCCGGGCGGATTCGAAGCGGGGCCGGTACGTCTCCCCGTCTCGGAAAGTGGTGCGTTAGACAACACGACTAACCGAGCGGGTTACGCCTAGAAATACATATGCCACTAAAAGTGCTGGATCGTGATCATCTTAATAAACATTGTAATGCCAAATTTTCTCGCCTTATTTATACATGGCATAGTTTACTGCAGGCGACGGAACGTTATAGTCACACCAAACGCAACAAACTGAGCACAACTCTGTACACATCATTAATAGTCCAATGAATTCCGAACATAGTGCAAACGCCACTTCTGGATGAAATAAGTGTATGTGCATAGGTGTACTGATGTGCTAAGCCTGGCATGACACCTATAACCCTAAGACTGATAACCTGGTGCTAGTTTTCTTAGCTTGGGTTTTACTATACAGGGAATAATTCAAATACGAAGTACTGCAATGTTAGGTACATAGGTCTTCGGTCGTCCGTGGAGCGGCCTTATGGATGTTAAAGACACAAAAGAATTTACGACGTTATATTAATTAAATCAATGGAGAAAGTTAAAAATTCTTGCCAGGCCTGGATTAAAATTCGAGTCTTCTGGATACTATGCAGGGGTAATCATCACTTCGCCACCTGGGCACAGTCGTCATTGACTACCGTAGCACGCCTACGCCAGAGCAAAATTTTCAACTTATCCACACAATACTGTAGTAATTCCGAAATTACTCCACTGATTTTAATGAAATTTTGCACACTGTGTACGATTTGCTCCAACTCAAAAGACAGGGTGATTTTATCAAGATTAATTAGCTTTAAATATTGTATTGTAAAGTAAATGTTTACATATAGGTTGGATAAGGTCCAACGACTTCAAGTCTGGGCTTGCGTTAACGCGATAAACAGCAAAGCGAAAACGTCACAGGTTGGAAAGCAGCTCGGATTATGAATTTCTTCACTTTGGGTTTTAACCTAGTCTTCACCTACGAACGATGTGGTTTGGATTCTACATTAAACTGTAGGTCCCTCTTTCTCCTGAACAGTCTGAGCAAGGTGAAAAGACACTGGGGGAAGGAGGAGATGGACCACTGGAAGATTCTGATAAAAACATAACGAGGGAAATGTTACTGTGAATTTCATGTACTATTCCTTATAAAAGAAGGAGAACAGGAGGGGATGTAGAGAGTGGGAGGAGGAAGAGATTATTGTGTAGGAGGAGCAGAATGACGTGGAATTGGACTGAGGGGAGGAGGATGTGGTCAAACAAAGGGTGTAAAGGAGGAGATGGACTGAGAAAGGATGAAATGGATGGAAAGAAGAAGAGGAGTGGAGAGAGAGGGAAGGGGGAATAAGTCGAGAGAGGAAGAGGAACATATGAACAGAGAGAAGAGCCACGAGGAGACTAATAGAGACGGAGGAGGGGTGATGGCTTCACAAAAGATTTCAATAAGTAAATACCGTTGAAACGCCGGGTACTAAGGATGGTATTGTGGTTTTGAGCCCGTAGGCTGGTTTGATGTGGCTCTATACCCTACTCCATCCAGTGCAAACCTCTTTATCTCCTCAAAAGGACAGTAACCTACATAAATTTGAATCTGCTTACGGTATTCCTCACTCGGCCTCCCTTTGCATTTGTGCTCTAACCACTGCTGCTTTGCCATTCTGCTTTTCTTGTCGATCTCATTTTACAGCCCTTTGTACACCCTTTTGCCTGATTCACTTGCTGCATTTTTATATTGTCTCCTTTCCTCAATTAGGTTCAGCATCTCCTCTGTTACCCAAGGATTTCTGTTAGGCTCTGTCCTTCCATACGAGGGTTGGAATTTAAATAGTGGCAACTATTTATTCACAACAGACACAAAAGCTTTACATGATTGCACCTGTTACCGTCCTCAACGTAGTCACCAGCGTTGTGTAGAACCGTTGCCAGCGATGTGGAAGGCGTAGTATAACGTCAGCAGAGCCTGTTCTGTTGATGGTGTGAATGGAGCGGTCTACTTCCTGTCGAATATCTGGAACAGTTCCGAAGTGAATGCCACGAAGTGGTTCCTTCATCTTCGGAATCAAATCAAAGTCACAAGGACTTACTTCCGGGGAGTATGGTGGATGGTACAGTACTTACCAGACCCGTCAATCAAATAGAGCAGACACAGCTTGCGCTGTATGCGCCCGCGCATTGTCGTGCAAAATGATGGGTGCGTTTCGCAGAAACTGTTGCCGCTTGATGACACTTTCGAGCAGTACGACTTCCGCCAATTCAGTCTTGACACAGCTCCGTTGTTCCTGTTTCGAAAGTCTAGTGACACCATCACTTTAGATTGCTAGCTCACAAGTGACTTTTTACTTCAATAGTGCGCACGCCGGTGACGTGGGAGGGACGAGTCCATTTGCTCGGAGGTAAGGCAGGTATGTCAACAATGTGTGCTATCAGCGACAATAGTAGAGTCCATTGCATAGTATCTCCACAGCACAGAAGTGTTGCCACGATATATATATATATATATATATATATATATATATATATATATATATATATATATATATCCATTGATAGTGACCAAGCCAAATATCTCACGAAACAAGCATCAAACGAAAAAACTACAAAGCACGAAACTTGACTAGCTTGAAAGGGGAGAGCAGATGGCGCTATTGTTGGCCCGCTAGATGCCACTGCCATAGGTCAAACGGATATAAACTGCATTTTTTTAAATAGGTACCCCCATTTTATTACATATTCGTAAATAAATATGAATGATTGAAGTGGAACATTTTTTTCGCTTTGTGACAGATGCCGATGTAATAGTCACAAATGTATAAGTACGTGGTGTCGCGTAACACACGGTATTTGCTTCGTGATACATTACTCGTGTTAAAATGGACCCTTTATCAATTGCAGGAAAGGTGTATATGATATTTATGTATGGCTATTGTGATCAAAATGCCCAACGGGCCTGTGCTATGTATGTTGATCGTTATCCTGGAAGACATCATCCAAGTGTCCGGCCCTTTCGTCGGATAGTTACGTTATTTAAAGAGACAGGAAGTGTTCAGCCACAAGTGAAACGGCAACCACGACCTGCAACAAATGATGATGCCCAAGTAAGTGTTTTAGCTGCAGTTGCGGCTAATCCGCACATCAGAAGCAGACAAATTGAGCGAGAATCGGGAATTTCAAAAACGTCGGTGTTAAGAATTCTACGTCAACATAAATTTCACCCGTACCATATTTCTATGCACCAGGATTTGTATGGTAAATACTTTGAACATCGTCTACAGTTTTTCCACTGGACACAAAATAAATTACGGGAGGGTAACAGATTTTTTCACGCGTTCTGTTTAGTAACGAAGTGTCATTCACAAACAGAGGTAAAGTAAACCGCCATAATATGCACTATTGGGCAACGGAAAATCCACGATCGCTACGACAAGTTGAACATCAGCGACCTTGGCGGATTAATGTATGGTGCGGCATTATGAAAGGAAGGATAATTGGTCCCTATTTTATCGGTGGCAATCCAAATGGTGCAATGTATGCTGATTTCTTACGTAATTTTCTACCGATTTTACTACAAGATGTTGCACTGCATGCCAGAATGGCGATGTACTTTCAACATGATGGATGTCCGGCACATGGCTCGCGTGCATTTGAAGCAGTCTTAAATGGAATATTTAATGACAGGTGGATTGGTCGTAGAAGCACAATACCATGGCCCGTACGTTCACCGGATCTTACATCCACGGATTTCTTTCTGTGGGGAAAATTGAAGGATAATAATTGTTATCGTGGTTCACCGACGTCTGAAAACAAGCGTCAGCGCATTGTTAATGCATGTGAGAACATTACTGAAGGTGAACTACTCGCTGTTTAAAGGAATTTCGTTCGCGTATTGCCAAATGCGTAGGAGTTGAAGGACATCCTTTTCAGCATTTATTGAAGTCATGAGGTAATTACAGGTAATCACGCAGTGACAACATGCATTCTCATAATGTATGATAATTTCACAAAAGTACATGTATCACACTGGTACAACCGAAATAAAGTTCAAACGTTCTGTGTTTTAATTTAAAAAACCTACCTGTTAGCCGCGGTGGAGTAGCCGAGCGGTCTAAAGCGTCTCGCTGCGGAGCGCGCGGTTGCTCGCCGTGGAGGTTCGAGTCCTCCCTGGGGCATGGGTGTGTGTGTGTTTGTCCTTAGGTTAGTTTACCTAGATTTAAGTAGTTTGTAAGCTACGGACTGATGACCACGCAGTTTGGTCCGATAGATCTACAAACATTTGAATTTTTGAACCTACCTGTTACCCACTGTTCGTCTAAAATTGTGAGCAACATGTTTGTGAATATTACAGCGCCACCTATCACAAAGCGAAAAAGTGTTCCAAGTAAAACATTCATATGTATTTATGTACTAGACGAATATGTAATAAAATTTGGGTACCTATTTAAAAAAATGCAGTTGATATCTGTTTGACCTACGGCAGCGCCATCTATCGGGCTAACCATAGCGCCATCTGTTTTCCACCTTCAGATCAAATGTTTGTATAGCTTATGGGACTTAACTAAGGGGTCATCAGTCCTTAAACTTAAAAAATACTCATGAACTAGCTAATACTAAGACGGCACAAATATCCATGCCCAAGGGGGGATTCGAACCCCCGACCGTAGTGGCCGTGCAGAAAGTTACTGGCACACCGCAGACGGCTCGGCCACCGCGGCCGGCTCCACCTTCAAGCTAGAACAGTTTTGTTCTTTGTAGTTTTTTTTCGTTTGATGCTTATTTCGTGAGATATTCACTATCAATGGACCACCTGGTCAGCTCATCGTTTCCTCCACAAACAACAAAGGTGAACGGGAGTTGTGGCTTGACGCTCACAAGACCATCAGGCCTGGGGTTGGACTAGTGTCTTGCACGAATATACTCAATGGCAGAGCGCTCGATAGGTCTAAGTCGTACGCGCGAACGATCATCACTTGAGCGCAGACGGAATGTGCTATCTTCGCTGAAAACAACGGCTTGCCATTCTTCTTCTAAGAGATATTCTGCCGGCACCAGTAGAGCCGTGTACGTCCATGTTGTAGCGTGAGAGGAAGACGGGCTAGACGTGTGCGAGCCTGTTGTTTCACTGCTAGTAACCAGTTGGTAACAGTTCGCGATGACACTTCTGGACTCACAAACCTTTTTTTCTGTGCTGTGGGCCGAGCGCTCTGCGGCGCGCCAGTCACGGTCTGCACGGCCACATCGGTCGGGGGTTCGAATCCCCCCTCGGGCATGGATATTTGTGCCGTCCTTAGTATTAGGCAGTTCATAAGTAGTTTATAAGTTTAGGGACTGATGACCCCGTAGTTAAGTCCCATAAGCTCTACAAACATTTGAACATCTGTGCTGTGGTAGATGTACTATCTGCCAGTTTTACACTTACACTGCGACGATCCTGGCGGACGTCTGTGCCGCGTGGACGTTCAGAACCTCGTCTATAGGTGCGAGAATGCTCTCATGAACACAGCAATCAGGACCATCACACCAGTCGGAAGGCCTCCGTTTGGCCACATTCAAACTGATTCAGTTGATTCTAGGATGCACGAGTGCGCCTCCTGGCAGGATATCTATTTTCTACACATGTTGATATCACACTGATCCTTACGGCTGTTAACAACACGGGCTTAGGAAACATCGTTCGTGTAAAACTCAGCTTGTCCTTTTCTCCCATGACATCTTGTGAGCAATGGATGAAGGGCAACATGCAGATTGTATTTTTTTCCTGGATTTCAAAAACTCATTTGACGCAATGCAGACTGCTAAAGAAGATATGAGCACACGAAATAGGACCCCAGATTTGTTACTGGCTGGAATACTTCCTAAGTGGTAGAACGCAGTACGTTGTTCTCGACAGCTAGTGTTCAGTAGAGACGAATATATCGTTGGGCGTGCCCCAGGGGAGCGAGATAGGACCTATGTTTGCTGATGATGCTGTTGGTGTGAAGAATGGCACCTTGTTCTGAATGTGGAAAAATGTAAGGTGATGCACATGAGTAGGAAATACAATCCCATAATGTTCGAATACAGCATTAGTAGTGACCTTCCTTATGCAATCGTGCTGTTCAAATATTTAGGCGTAACATTGCAGAGCGATATGAAATGGAACGAACATGTAAGGACAGTCGTGAGTAAGGCGGAGAGCCGACTTCGGTTTATTGTGAGAATGTTAGGAAGATGTACTTCATCTGTAAAGGAGACCGCGTATAAAACGCTTGTAGGAACACGCCATGAGTATTAGTCAGGTGTCTGTGATCAGCAGCAGATCAGTGTAAAAGAAGGCATGGAAGCAGTTCAGAGGCGAGCATGTGGATTCGCTACTGGTAGGTTCGAGCAAAGAGCGAGTGTCACAGAAATGCTCCGGCAACTGAAATGAAAATCGCTGGAGGAAAGGCGAGGCTCTTTTCGAGAAATTCTGTTGAGGAAATTTAGAGGCCTGGGATTTGAAGCTGACTACAGAACGATCTCGCTGCCGCCTACTTACATTTTGCGTAAAGATAAAAAAGACAAGATAAGAGAAATTAGAGTTCGTACAGAGGCATATAAACTTTATTTTTTCCCCTCGTCCGTTTTCGGAGCGGAATAGGAAAGGAATTGCCTAGTACTGGTACAGTGTACACTCCAACACGCACCTTACGACGGATTGCGGTGTGTTCGTGTAGATCTTCAAGAGTACACATAAATGACGCTCTGGTAACTATGTCACTACACTATCTGTTGACCGACGACGTTGATACCGCTATCAATATATTTTCCACGGCATCAGCCGTAATCGGGTCTGAATCGACTTTGCCTTTCCAGGTTTATTATTTTTTACCGGCTTTTATTTTAATACGAAGCAGGTGCAACCCATTTTCGAGAAATTAACGTTGGAAATTGTGTTTTGTGGTTGAAGAATAAAAAGTACCCCAACTAAATCGCTATTTAGAACGGCTATCGTATCACATAGTCATTTGGACATGTTCTAAAGAACAGACGCGGCAACTGTTAATCCACGAAGTCCAGGTTTGCTGCTTCTTTCAGGGCAGAATACACGAGAATCGGACTGTTGGCAGGAATGGAGGTGCGAGTTGTAAAGTTCAGTAGAAAAAGTAGGAAATATGGAATTGGTACGCATGGAGTACGTGCTAAGTACTCTGTTCAGGTGTGTGAATCCCGTATGCCTCTTTGGTGCAAGGGTTAGCACACCTGCGTAGCAAGCAAGAGACTTAGGTTCGAATCCCTGCTAGGACACAAATTATAGTATGGCCAACAATTTCCAATACATACCAACAGCTGAGACAAAAATATCGCATCAAAATCTATTAATTTTTGTGTTACTGTGGAACCGTTTCTTTAAAAAGTTGAAACTGAATTTCGATTGCTATGTTAAAGAACATAATGATAATAGGATTAGATTGTGTTAATTTTGATTGGTCAAGCAACATTCACTTGTGTAGTAAACTCTAAGCACCGTACGCGCAACATCTTAATTTCTGTTTTTGGTGGAAGGAACCTTGTCTTGATGTAACGTTTCAGAATCTTGGGCTTTAAGAGTCTTGAATGGAACAAACTGCTGTGACACAAATGAAAATTCTTCACTTATCAGGATTTCCTTGGAAACTCCAAAATTTATTTCCTTTTGTTAGGTTTCGCCCTGAAATTTAGATTTGATTGTGTCAGGTCTAAGTGGTAGAAGGGATGGGTTCAAAAATGTTCAAATGTTTGTTAAGCTTATGGGACTTAACTACGGGGTCATCAGTCCCTAAATTAACAAACTACTTATGACCTACTTACGAACTAAGACGGCACAATTATCCATGCCCGAGGGGGGATTCGAACCCCCGACCGTAGTGGCCGTGCTGACCGTGACTGGAGCGCCTCAGTCACCTCGGCCACCGCGGCCGGCGTAAGACATAAGTATAAAGGACCATAGAGAAGAGAACTTTAAGTAAAAAATAAAACGAAGAGCTAGAGCATTAGCTATTAGTATCTATTTTATTGTTAAGCTTTATTTAAACATTTGTACTTATGTTAATGCACAGAACTCATGATACTTTATAATGTGGTTAGGTCTTGCTTAGAGTTGCTACTACTGCCTGATCAGTTATTTTCTAAATTTCTATTCAATTAATCATGCAGTAAGTGCTGGAAAAGTATTTTGAAACGATACGAGTTTGGTGTAAAATGTTCAAATGTTTGTAATCCTAAGGGCCCAAACGGCCAAGGTCATTGGACCGTAGACTTCAAAACTACACAACCTAACTTGCACTCAGGATAACCCACACACCCACGACCTAGGGCGGACTCGAATCTCCGGCCGGGCAATCCATGACGTGGCGCCTTAGACCGTACGGCCATTCCTGCACGACGTGTTTGATGTAAACTGTGGCACTCTGCAGTGTGTCCGTGGAATTGCAATTGAGGGTATTGAGCCGGTACGATCACACCGCACACAAAGTATTACAGATCACTGGCATTAATCGCTTTTCGAACAGGTAAAATATTAAATTTTAAATGCGGTTTTAACGCTTTTAGTTCGGCTTCTCCCCATTTTAAGAGGGAAAATGTGAACTGGAAAATTTTACGTTCGGTCAGATTTCATACAGCAAAAAATAAAGAAGTAAATGCCATATTTAGTATTTATCAGTTTTGGAGCACAGTTATTTTATTAAGTTATTATCTCATTACGACGAGACTCGTTTGCGCATTGCACCATTTTCCAGTAACAATTTTGTATATAGTTTTAAAAATAATTATGAACGTTTAAATCTATTTTGGTAAATATTTAGGCCACAGTATAATATATTGAAATATCTGTATAGACTCTTTCAGTCGTCTGTTCTGTCAATTTCTTCACAATTTTGTTTGTGCACTTTTGTTTTATTGTTAGCAATGTCCATTCCAGTTACACTTAGAAATCACTATATTTCGTATTCGTAGAATTCCAGTGATACTGGTTATATACAAAGAAAGTGTTTTTCTTTCATTTTGCAACTATGTAACTTACGTTGACATTTTTACTGTTTCCAACATGCAAACTCACAAATTATGTTTTTTTTTTTAGTTTTAGGGAATTAGTAAAGTTGTTAAATATTCCATCTGATTTAGAAAATTTTCTCATAAAGTACTAAGTAATAATAATGTTATTTTTGTGGTCCTCAATCCGGAGACTGGTATGATGCAGCTCTCCACCGTACTTTATCCTGAGCAAGCTCCGTCTTCTCACAAGAGCAGCAACCCACATCCATTAGGGTGAGTATTGCCTGCCGTGTTCCGAGATTTCTCCTGGATCCAAAGTGATCTTCCTCGAGGTCTGCTTCTATCAGGCTTTCCATTTTTCTGTGAATAATCTGTGTTAAAATTTTGCAACCGTGATTGCTTCATCGTCGCCGGATTTTCTTAGACTAGATATCATTACCCTTGTTTTTCTCTTGTTAATGTTCGTTAATTTTATACTCTCCTGTCCGTTCCGTTCAGTTGCTCTTCCATGTTCTTTTCTGTCTCTGACAGAATTACAGTGTCATCAGCAATCAGAAAAGTTCTATTACTTCATACTGAACTTTAAAAACCTTCCACACGTTTCTCTTTGTATTCCCTCACAGCTTGCTTGGTGGATACGTTAAAGAGCATTGGGCAAAGGGTACAGACATTTCCCATCCCAAGCAATGCTTCCCTTTCATGCCATTCAACTTTGATGACTGCTGTCAGGTTTGCCTTTCCTTAACCTGTATTCAAATATAAGTTGTTAGGTTGAATATTGCCTCCCGTTTCCTACATTTCCCCTGATTCCAAAATGATCGTCCTCGAGATCACTTTATACCAGTTATTCCATTCATCTGCAAAGAATTCGTGTTAGAATTTTGCAACCATAACTAATAAAACTTATGGTTCAGTAATTTACTCACCTGTCGGCGCCTGCTTTCCTTGGAATGGGAATCATTACAAATTTCTTAAATTCTGTATTTCACATGTCTCATACATCTTACGCACCAGGTGAAACATTTTGTCGTTGCTGGCTCTCACAGAGACTTCAGTAGCCCTGAGGGCATGTCGTCTACTCAAGGAGCCTTGGTTAGACTTACAATTTTCAGTGCTCCGTCAATTTTTTCCCTCAGTATAGTAACTCCTGTTTATATCATCGTCTATTGCCTTGTCCCTTCATGCAATATTGTCTCAAGAATTATTTCCTTTATAGAGCCCCTCTATATGTTCTTTTCACATTTCAGGTTTCCCTTCTTTGCTTATAACTGGTTTTTCTTTGCGTTTTTAATATCCATACAGCTGCTTTTCTTATCTCTAAATGTTTATTTTGTATTCCTGTAGGCGGTATCTCTCTTTCCGCTAGATTTGCATTTTTCCTTTAGCCACTCTTGCTTAGCTATTTTGCATTTCCTTTCAATCTAATTTCTTACTCCGTAGTACGCCATTTGGCCTGCTTCATCTACTGCATTTTATATCTTTTTTGCATTAATTTAATTCAATAGTTCCTGTCATATCCAAGATTTTTTGTAGGTCTTGCTTTTTCCCCATTTCGTCTTCTGCTGCCTTCACTACATCATCTTCCATAGGTTCCCGTTCATGTGTTACTTTCTACCTTTTCTGTCAATTTTTGCCTGAAACAGACCTTCAGGTTCCTTCAGTTTATTTACGTCCTATCTCCTTATTTTCCTTGTATTGCTGTGGTTGATGTTAGCTTCGTATCTGTCTTGACTACGATAATGCGATCACTGCACTGCTCATAGTAATTTACCCGCATTTCTATTTTCTTATTCATTATCAACCTACTCCTGTACTACCACCAACTGATTTTGTATATATAACCTTGTACATATTTGCACCGAACGTCACTAATCCAGAATATATCTAACTTCTACCTGTACGTTCCCCTTTTAAATATTCTAACCACCCAATTCCATTAAGGTATCTAACATCCGACACTTCGATTCGTAGAATTCCAGTGTTGTCTTTCCTGATGACGACATCCTCCTTAATAGTTCCCGCCCGGATATCCGAATAGGCACTGTTGTACCTCAGGAATATTTTACCCAAGAGGATGCCATCGTCACATATTGATACAGTAGAGCTGCATGTCTTCGGGAAAAGTAACGACTGTAGTTCCCCCTTGCTTTCAGCGGTTGGCAATAACTGTATGTCAAAGCCACATTAGCAAATGTTACAAAGCCAGCTAGTCAGTATCCAGACTGTTGCCTCTGCAATTAATGAAAAGGCTGCTGCCCCTCTTCGAAACCACTCGTTTGTCTGGCCTCTCTACAGATACCCCTCCGCTGGTACGACTGTCTGTATCGTAGAGGCAAGCCACCCCTTTTCGGCAATGTCTGTGATTCATGAGGTCAATAATAATAATAAGTAATAATATAATATTTAGGGTAAATCAGGGTGATATTGTGAACAAAAAATTTGAGCCTCGTAGAAGACAATAAATTGTTTATTTAAACAAAATAAAAACACTCTCCTTTGACAAAATACATAAGTAACAAATTAACAGTACCACATCCTCTTTAAGGCACTACAAAAGATAAAAAACAATACTTATTTATATCAATTTCACCCATGTATATGGGTGAAATGGCGAATGCCCTTTGGGTGAAATGGTGAACTTATTTCCCCTGTTTTTTGCCACATACGTCACACATAGATTCATATTTTGGACAGTATTCATGCTGCCAACGTTGGCAGCTAATGCATTTGATACAATCCACATCCTTTTTAGTGTAACTGTACAGTTCAGTTCACCGCACCCTACAGAACAACACTCTTCACCATCCGCGTCGTCATCATCCTCTTGCATCTGGATATCCAGCGACGAGTCGGATTAGGTGTTAGTAGTAGGCGCTTTTCGTTTCTTAGGCTGCTTCTTTTTGATAATTTGTTTGGTAATCTCTTTGGTTACGGTTTTTCCTTTGGTTACGGGTTTTCCTTTGGTTACGGTTTCTCCTTTGGTCTTCTTTTTAGCATTTGCTCTACTCTTCACTGATTCATTTTTCCGTTTTCTGTTTCGCAGGTTGTCGATGTTTTCTGGAGAAGTCAAAACCTCAGCTAAAGCTCTGGACTTCTTCCTTGCAAATCAAACTTTATCTAGGATAGGTATCGGCGAAATATGGTCCAAGAGTTTGCCAGGGGTTCTTTGGGATTCTTGTTGCCACTGTCAAAGTCATATCTTTTGCTTCTGATGGAGACTGCTTGTTTTCCTGTGTATTTGCCGACCGTTGCGAACAGCCCCATGTGGTGAAGCTTGTATGTGTTAAAGTCCATGATCGTTATTTACTGTTGCAGTTGCTTCTTCCGAGGGATAAGGTATCTCCTGCCAGTGCGAACAACTTGGTCGAGGTGAAGTAGGTCTGTTTTCAGGTCGTTCGTTGTTTTACTGATGTTGATCTGAAGCTGATATTAAAAAGGCGTATTCGGGGATGACATCAGGATTAAAAGGGATGATTCCTGTGATTCTGAACCCCGATATTGCATTCTCTGTCGTAGCTACTTGTACCCATGCCTTTGTAAGCAGTCCTCCGAATACTAGTCTGGAAATTTTTCTATTTGGATTCATTTTAATGTACGAATTGCAAGCATTGTAATAATAGGATTTCAGAGCTTTAAAAATGCTCTGTGTAGCGGCTGCAGATAGTGCTGTGGTGTGGCTGGGTTGAGAGAGCATAATTATTTTTTTTCTTCTACAATTTTAATGTATCCACGCTGCTGCAATGAGAGCTATGTCCATCCAAAATAAGCACGATTGTTCTCTCAGGCTTCCTCGGTGCAAATTGGTTCCTTAGCCACAGAAGAAAAATACGTACGCCGACTTTTGTGACATGAACATTGTGGAACCCGGCGGCATACCGTCTTTGTACTTGGTCTTTTCACTTTTTCCCTTCAAAACACAAGCTGGGGGCAAAAACATGCCCTCTCCATTGCAGCAAGTAATTACATATATGGTTTATCGCTGGAACGCTCTTAGACACCTTTGCTGCCAACACGTAACCTGGTCTATTATTTAGCTGAAGTCGGGACTCATTTACGTTGAATATAATTCCCGGCTTATCTAGGAGGTTATGCTCTACCAAGATGTTCGGCAACAATGGAAAATAGTCTGAAACGTTTTTCTTACGTAAACCCCTTGACCGTGCTTGTGAAACTCCTTCCGATTTGCGGATTGAGAGTTCCGGATTTCTTTTTAAGAATAAATGTAGCCAATCCATTCCGTCAATTTCCTTTTCTCGGTTAAATCTGTGATGTTGGTTAATTCCTCAGTTAGTTTACATGCCATGGTACGTACTTCTATCCTTGTCGGTGCAAATCCGAATTTTTGTAATTTTATGATATGTTTTACTAACTTTTTCTCACATTCTTGTGTTAGGACAGGTTGTTTCGTAAAGCACCCGTTTGCTGTTCTTCTCTTCAGCGTTGACCATGGAACGTGAAACTCCTTTGAGGCTTTATTCAGGCTCATTCCCATTGCACTGGTTTTACAGCAACGTTAAGTTGCTCCACTGTCCAATCAGCACGGCTGGATCCTTTGTGCCTTTTATAAAATGTAGGCATCTTTGCCTGTAGCAATGGCGGTATTTAGAACATTTAGTTTTTTAATCACTGACCAACCAAACTGTACTCGCAAATAATTAAATAAATAAATGAAAACTAATTTTTAAGTTAAACATTTTATTGAGACGTCGTATAAAACAGAATATAACTCTCGCATGGGATAGGAAACGCTAAAATTTCGTGACTTCTCAAAAAACCTGGTTGGGATGTACCTAAATAAAATCTTTACACTGTACACATAAGAAAAGTCTTCACCTTATCACCCCTGCCAGAGTTTCCCATTTCTCCCATTTGCTATGGCTTAAACGGTGAATAGCACGGCAAGAAGATCAAAGCAATAGACGCAACGATTTCTAGGTTATTAGTACATAAACAGTGTAAGAAGGCAGAATGTATCAATAAATACCCCGTGGACTACGTTACCTGAAGTAATATCTGCAAATTCATGCAGCATATAAAAATTATTTTGCATCGAAAACAGTTTCGTACAAATTACATACGATTTTCAAAACAGAGCCGGTTTTCAACATGTGCACGCTGCACAGATGATCAGAGACTGTTGGCATGCAGACATACGGACACAGCTGTTTAACCAGTAAAGAATTAAAGCTATTCACAATTTCACCTGATTCACCATATCACCCTGACTTACCCTACAACTCTTTGTTTGGTAATGTAAAACTTAAAATGATTTTTGCTACATCTAAGGTGCAAGAATTTTACGAATTGTAACACCTAAAATAAAGTTTTTGTTGCCTTTGTTATACACTACGAGATAAAAAAAATCTGAAATCCCAATCTAAGATGTAAGTGACTACTACATGCAACGAGAGGCCGAACCGCCAGTTTAAAAACAGTTGAGGATTTGTATGTCGTCAGTAGAGAAGCTGCAACAGCACAGTGGGCCGTTCAGGAGAACTCAATCACTTAGAACGTGGACTAGTCAATGGGTATGGCTGCTATAACTAATTTTGTTACTTCGCAGGCGGTTTTCATTTTGAAATCAATTTGAAATCATAACGATGGAATATGCTAACCGTTTGTGTAGTAGAAGTTGTGTACGTTTACGTACTGGTTGTGTAATTGTGAGCCGCGGTGGAGTGGCGGATCGTTCTAAGGCGCCTTGATGCGGAGCGAGCGGTTGTTCGCTGTCAAAAGTTGGAGTTCTCTCGCGGGCTTTGTGTTGTCCTTAGCAGAAGTTACTTTAAGTTATTTTAAGTGATGACCAACGTAGTTTAGTCCCTTAGATTTACAAATATTTGAACATTTTTGTAATTGTGAAGGAAAGGGAGATTTACATTCCTTGAAAATGATAAAAGAACACCATGAATTCTACGACCCAGCAATGGAAATTTTATCGACACATTCTCAAGGATGTATACATTGATCGATCACACACACACACACAAAAAAGTTCAAATGTTTGTTAAGCTTAAGGGACTTACTGCGGGTTCATCAGTCCCTAAACTTACAAACTACTTATGAACTACGTTATACTAAAGACGACACAAACATCCATACCCGAGGGGGGATTCGAACCCCCGACCGTAGCGGCCGTGCAATCTGTAACTGGCGCGCCGCAGACCGCTCGGCCACCACGGCCGACACGATCACACGGGCAGAGCCATACCCACGTGAGTACATTTACCAGAGGGTGAGCAATGTCGGCTTTAGTACCGTGTATACCATCCTTTTGCAGCAATGCAAACTATAATTTTTCTATGGAAACGATCGTAGAGGTGTCAAATGTAATCTTCAGGAATGGACTGCTACGAAATTTGCAACTGATGCCTCAGTTGGGCCACATTTTGTCCCGCTCATGCAGACCGTCCAACATGTTTCATGCGGTCCCAAACATGCAAACATAGTTGACGTACATCTTGAAGAGCACGCTGGGTGGTACGGAATACATATGGACATGCATTGCCCTGTTAGAAAAGCATATCGCCTTGTTGGTGGATGAATGATACCAAGACGAGTGGAATGTTAGTTTGAATGTACCGTGCACTGTTCAATGCCCTCTAGACGATTGCCAGAGGAGAACGGCCAGTGTAGGATATGTCTCCCCACGCATTGCTGCAGGATCAAAATGTTCAAATGTTTGTAATTCTATCGGACCGAACTGCGTGATCATCAGTCCGTTGCTTACAAACTACTTAAACCTAGGTAAACTAACCTAAGGACAACAACACACCCATGCCCCAGGGAGGACTCGAACCTCCACGGCGAGTAACCGCACGCTCCGCAGCGAGACGTTTTAGACCGCTCGGCTACTCCACCCCAGCAGTGCAGGATCGTGCGTGCCGTTAGGGCGTCCTGCTCTCGCGCCCCAATATCGTTGAGCCCGCCTCCAGTAGTGTCACGCTAGACGCTTATGAAAGGACGAATGAAAATGTTCAAATGTCTGTAAATCTATCGGACGAAATTGCATGGTCATCAGTCCGTAGCTTATAAACTACTTAAACCTAGGTAAACTAACCTACGGACAAACACACACACGCATGCCCCACGGAGGACTCGAACCTGCACGGCAAGCAGCCGCGCGCTCCGCAGCGAGGTGCTTTAGACCGCTCGGCTACTCCACCGCAGCGGACGAATGGACACGTGTCGTTTGCAATGGTGAGAGTCGCTGCTGCCAATGACGCTACTTCTACGATCGTCTCCGTGGAAGAATTACAGCTTGCATTGCTGCAAAAGGAGGATATACACGGTACTAACGTAAACATTGCGAACGCTCTGGTGACAGTACTCACGTGCGTATGGCTCTGCCTGTGTGTTTTATACATCCTCAAGAATAAAATTTTCCTCTGCTGCGACGACGAAATAATGCTGTTCTTTTTTTTTTTTCATTTTCCAGGAGTGTAATTCCCAATAAATTAATTATCAAGTCTTCCGATGTATTTCGCAATTTGCTGTTACTACATTTCCACTGTTTTACTATTGCGAATATTCAACTGTCACTCCACTTGCACTTGCACTGTAGATTCACAAGAGTTGAAGTGTCACAAGATTTTTTGCTGGAATAAAACCAGACGTTCAAATGTGCATATTGCGAAGGTAAGTATATTAGATAAAATTGACGAATCCGATAAAATGTAGCAACAATAATTTAATGGGTAAATTTTTCATTTTTGATAATTATCGTTTCTATTATTCGTTAGAGCATCAAAGGAAATTTCATAAAAACATGATTGCAAATAAAATATTAAATCGCCTTTGAAAACGAAACATGTATGTTAGTTGACTCCCATCGCATAGAAGCAAAACGAGACATTACGATATGCTCGCGTTAACGAAAATGTCAAAGGCTGTAATCAACTGCTTTCGAGATGTGCACAACGCTTCGCGCCAAGTTAGTTCTAGCGCCAGCTGCAATACTGGCAACTAGCCCAAATCTTAATGAGATCTTTTCGAGTCTAATAATAATTTTCCAACAATAATGCTTCTTTTTAAGTTCCAACGTCCCGGAAAATAGCGCGAATGACTGCCTATACTGAGATTACTCCCGATTTATCCATCTTGTTGTCTCAGTTATTTGACCTACTACGTACAGTGTAGCACAGAAACCTGTGTAATGTACAACAATGTTAAAAACTAGCTTAGTAATTAACAAAATCAAATATTGGTCCATCATACATCTTAGTTTCTTTGTCAATTTCATCTCACTTGCATCAAAGATTTCAGTTTAATAATGATACTTCGTTGATTTTTTAACGTTGTTATCACGTAGGTTTCTTCGAGCACTGAAAGGTTTAATGTCAAAAGCTCATTAAACGATTCGTTTACCAAATACATATATGTATATGTTTTATTCTTATTTTACAGGGCTTTTGGAATTGTATGACACGAGTATAGAGGTGTGTCAATTACAACAATACGTCAATTCACTGAATTAGCGAATAACGGGTGTTGAAAATGAATAATTTCTAATGCCTCATTTCACAACTAACTTGATATTTGAAATTAAATAACTGGGCAAAACAATTATACCAGCAGGACTGTAACTAATTTCATGTCTGTTTTCTTTTCTGAGGTGCATATACTATTTTTATTATAATGAAAATCATACGTGTGGTGTCAGGTTTTTCAGACATGTCCGAAAGAAGACGTATAATTGTATATACGTTCTGTCAAACGAAATGAAACTTCTTGTGCATATGACCAATATCATCCAGCCCCTTGAGAAAATACAGTGTGGATGCTAACAGCGCGGAACATGGACGAGAGTGTGGCAATTTGAGAATTTGGGTTGGACGGAAAGCGTGATGTTTTGCCCATGTGGCTCCGGAGCGGTGGTTCATCGAGTTCAGTGAGACGGTTGAATGCCTTTTCTAATAAGAAAAATAAAAAAGTAATAAATAAACTGAGTCAAGTTCTCAATGTACAACAAACAACAAGCGCGATACCACTTTCGGAAGAAACAGGACCTACAGGAAACACAAGAAAAATGTGGTGCATCCGACCGTTCGTCTAAAGCGGGATAACCGAGTTGGAATTCCGGTCTGGTCCGGGAAAAATTCTTAAGTGCAGCCATTGTATTTATTCCATCGCCATATAGTAGCTCAAGACTGTTATTTCCCCTTTGTCGGAAGATTCCTCTGAAGTTATAAAGAAAACGTTTCTTACACTACATTGTACCCACCTGCATGTACCCGAACGTCATATTTTGCCCACTGAGTAACGGAGTAAATGAACGTGAATACAAATCCATAGTATGGTAAAGAGGTATTAAATGGGATGTGTCCACTCTCCATCTTCATGCCGGCTCCAAGTCAGCTGAAGATGTTTTCATTGATCTGTCTTAATGTCTGTGGAGGAATGGACGCTCGATATCCCCCAAGACCCAAACTAGAGAAAACTGGGATAAACTCTAGTCTCCGATACCGCTTTGACCAATGACGTCATACATAATCGAGATATACTACGAACACATGTTTATCACAACACGGTATCGGTAGTTAGATTCTACCTAAATAGGTCAAATATACTTAATGATACCACAACACGGTATCGGTAGCTAGATTTCGCCTAAATAGGTCAATCTACATAATGATACCACAACACGGTATCGGTAGTTAGATTTCACATAAATAGGTCAAATCTACTTAATGATATCACGTCTTCAAAATACATTTAATAATTGGGTAATTTTAAAGAAAGCTTGCACTCGAAGTTGTACGGCCTGAAATGAAATGATATATTTATGTCGAAGATGCAACTGTAAATCGATTGAGTGTTTCTGAACCGGAGATTCTGGCGCTATGCGCCCACACCTACTTAAAAAAAATCTTGTTTAACCTATACCTAACCTTCTTAGGGCTACGCTTCAGATAACTTTTTTTAAAGTGAAAGTGAGGATGTCTTCAAAAATATCAGACACGCAAACAGTAAGTACCGGTATTGAAACCTCGCGCGGGATGGAATGACGTAAAACATGAGTCATTGGTCAAAGCAGTATCGGAGACTAGATTTGACCCGAAAACTGGCGTGTTAGATTCTGGGGACTGGAGTGAAGTCAATGCTGGAACTCAAATCACGTCAACTCGGCAACTGTAGTAATCTGTGCTTGCCGCGAGCGCCATCGGTGCCTTCCTCCGCCTCCGCACTTGTCTCACGGTGCAGTGACTGCGGCAGCAAGTGCGTAGAGGAGACAGCGCTCGCTCTCGTTTCTTTTCCGGTATCCTGAAGTATCCGTTCTGAATATTATGGAACTGGACACCGTTAATCTTTCTTTCAAGCGTTCAGCTTGAACATAAAAGCTATGGATTTAAGTGCTCCATTTTTATGCTCAGTTGGAAGATTCGTATTTTAATTTTTTAATTCTCATGTGAAAGCAGTGTGCTTAATATGCCACGCCAGCGTAAATATCAGAGCAATGACAGTGCGCCATCACTACGAAAACAACACACCACGGGATTGTTGATATATATATATATATATATATATATATATATATATATATATATATAGAAACTTGTGCTGCCGGCCGCGGTGGCCGAGGGGACTGAGTCGCTCCAGTCACGGTCTGCACGGCCACTAAGGTCGGGGGATCGAATCCCCCCTCGGGCATGGATATTTGTGCCGTCCTTAGTATAAGGTAGTTGATAAGTAGTTTGTAAGTTTAGGGACTGATGACCCCGTAGTTAAGTCCCGTAAGCTTAATACAAAAAAAAAAAAGACCCTCTTGTGCTATTTCCCTTTAGATAATTTTCTTAAACTAATTTATGATACTATTTTGTGTAGTAAGATTTTAAAGTTAATTGTTGCTGATGTTTTCCCACAGACATCTTAGACGAACTGCACATCGGAAAGCGCATTTTGATTAAGCTGTATTGTTGCACCGAAAACTGGGAAAGTGGCATACCTTTGACAGACGACAATTTGTAAGAGAATGGTTTGTAGAGTGTTCGGAGGTAATATGCCAGTCTGTAGTGGCCCAATTTGAGGCAATAAGCTTGTGTGAACATTATGAAACTGGACACCGTTAATCTTTCTTTCAAGCGTTCAGCTTGAACAGAAAAGCTTCGGATTTAAGTGCTCCATTTTTATGCTCAGTTGGAAGATTCGTATTTTAATTTTTTAATTCTCATGTGAAAGCAGTGTGCTTAATATGCCACGCCAGCGTAAAAATCAGAGCAATGACAGTGCGCCATCACTACGAAAATAACACACCACGGGATTGTTGGACCCGACAGATTACTAAATTAAAATCAGAATTGCCACAATCTAATGAGGTAAGCCTTGTTTCTACCGTTCATTCTAAAAGAAGAACAAAAGTGTAAATTTTGGTTTTATATATATATATAAACTTGTGCTGCCGGCCGCGGTGGCCGAGGGGACTGAGTGGCTCCAGTCACGGTCTGTACGGCCACTAAGGTCGGGGGTTCGAATCCCCCCTCGGGTATGGATATTTGTGCCGTCCTTAGTATAAGGTAGTTGATAAGTAGTTTGTAAGTTTAGGGACTGATGACCCCGTAGTTAAGTCCCATAAGCTTAATAAAATTAATAAAAAAAAACTCTTGTGTTATTTCCCTTTAGATAATTTTGTTAAACGAATTTATAATACTATTTTGTGTGGTAAGATTTTAAAGTTAATTATTGCTGATGTTTTCCCACAGACATCTTTGACGAATTGCACATCGGAAAGCGCACTTTGATCAAGCTGTATTGTTGCACTGAAAACTGGGAAAGTGGCTTACCTTTTACAGATGGACAATTTGTAAGAGAATGTTTTGTAGAGTGTTCGGAGGTAATACACCCGTCTGTAGTGGCCCAATTTGAGGCAATAAGCTTGTGTGAACGTACCATTTCTAGACGATTGAAAGAATTTGGTGCTGGATTAACGTACCACTTGGGCAATAATTGTCGTAACTTCTTAGTGCTCGATTGCCATCTACGAGAGCACTGACGATTGCAAAATAACGCAAAATTGTCGTAAGGGTCGTCGAAATAGATTTATATGCTGCCGAGATATATATTATCAGCAGTTTGCTGCTTTAAAATGTCCTTATTTTATACTATGGCTATTTCGGCTATATAACATCTACAGTGGTTTGATACAAACTTCGTGCGTTTATATAAAAAATTTCAGGCTACTGTAATTTTTTATTTAGAACTAACTGTAAACCCGACGTTGCCCGGGTGTTTATTTATCCTACACTCTCGTAGTCCACATCCCCTTCCCCCCTCCCTCTACATCCACCTCCAATCTCTTAGTTCGTTGCTACCTTTCCCTCTCAGGGTAAAGTGTTCTGCAAAGTACCCTCTGCCTTGTACCATAGAAATATTTATGTACCCAGTGATCTTCCTATTGATTTACAGGTAATGTGTGCAAAAATTCATAAAGATTGGAGCAAAATTATGCATTTTGTAAAATTCCGTAAGTACCCTCCACCATACACCGAACGAAATTTTATACAGTCAGTGACATTCCTCGTCTTTTTAAGGTAGAGTGTGTAAAATTTCATCAGTATCGGAATATAACGGTAGATCTCTATGCAATAGAAACGCAGGGTCACATTGAAAAACACACTTTGTTGTTCTCAAATATTCCAGTTTTATTTTATACAACCCTTGTTCTGAGAATAACGAAAACAACAAAAAAGTATCTGTGAAATCGGTCAAGCCGTTCTCAAGTTATGGCGCGACCAAGGTATTATTTACGGATCAATTTTTATCTTGCAAAGTACCCTCCCCCATACACCGTATGAAACTGATGGTAGACGGTGACCTTCCTCTTATTTTGAAGGTCAAGCGTGCGAAATGTGAAGATCGGAATGAAACTGTAGATTTCGTGAGTCTGTAGGACAAGTATGCTCAACAATGCACCTATCACAAAATACATTCTTAGCTGACGTTTTCTACCTATAAACTACATTCCTGCCAAATTTCAGCTTCATAGGTGTAGTAGTTTTCGAGAGTTAGTGTTTAGTCAGGGAGTGAGTGTCCTTTCGTTTTTATATAGAAAGAGATTAAGAAAACAGATTGCTGGATGCAAGATAATTAAGGGAGACTTGCAGACAAAAATAAATAGTATCATCCAAATCTGTAATGCTAACTTTATTTGATACAAGTCATGCCTTCATGCCTGATGCGACAATTTTACGGTATCTACAGGGAAACTGTTGTGAGCGGTAGATTTATTTTTGTTTCATCATTTTGTGTGTGTGTGTGGGGGGGGCAGTTACAAAGCGCTTCACAAATGTCCGAAATTACATGCAAACTTTGTTGCAGGTCCCAAACTATTCCCATTTTCTAATAATTGACGCATAAATCTGGGTATTCTCACGCAGTGGCCTCTCATTTATGACGTCATATCTCCCGAGTTATGTGTCGTGCTCTTTTGTTTTTGGATCAGGAATCTTCGTGGGTGTACGGTGAACAGTTCACCAAAGTTTCATTGCAATCGAATGAATGGTTTATGAACACATAGAGGACATACAGACACACATACATTAATAGATTGTACATATTTTCTGAATCGTGTGTTTCCCATCCAATATCATTAATTGTACTGTCATGCTACAAGGTTTCCTGCACTTAGTTTGTACTGCAATTTGATGCTATTGTGACAGTTACTTATGTTGATCAACGATATTGTGTGTTTACAGCGATTTCTTTGGAACTAGAGCTACGATATATTAAGCAATCCAAAGGTTATCTCGTCGGTATAATGTGTATTTTTTTTGTCTCTGGTAGTGCAGTCAACGATACTGTAGGGCTACAGCGGTTTGCTTACTTCAGTACTAACGATATACTAAAATAATGTAGGAGGTATATCGTTGGTGTAATCTGTATTAAAATTTTATCTCTGATTGTGTCGTTGTTAACGTGGTTCCTGTCTGAATATGTCAGTAAAATTTTCTAGGAAATTTTTATGTTTGAGATATGCATTTTTACTTTCCACACGCACCCTGTGTATAAAATGTATCGTAAAAACTGTGAGAAATATTATATCGGACAGACCGGGAGAAATTTCACAACTAGATTTCGTGAACATGTAAGAGAACCAGATAACAATGCATCAACTTTCTTCCACCAACAAAAATCTTAACACCATCGGCTCCTATAATTCATTGGCTAACTTAAATCATATCCAACTACCGCCACCTGCAGTCTATATTGAGATCATTTCATTATTCTGCATACATATTTCATCCTGTTCGCATTCCAATCCTTCACACGTAAACTGATTCAATATCCTACTGCACAATCACCCTGTCAATTTCAAACTACACACTCTTCAAATTAATATAATTTCTTTATTCCTGATATTTAACTATTTTCGAAATGCTTAATCAAAGCGTGAAAAAGTAGCAACTGGGACAGTCGTAGTCTCCTTCCCTACACCATTCCCATTGTAGGTGCGAATGTGAACCTTAATTAAACATTAGAAAGAGTTCATGGAGATTTTAACGTCGCGACATTTACTTAATTGGAAATAAATTGCAGTGTTTTAGGAGACACGGTTTTTCTATTTTTGTTTATGTTTTTCCGACTGTCGCAAATTTAAATTGTTTTCTGTACCCTTCTTTCTTTGCAAGGATTACTGAGGAGAATGAAAAGGGCAAATTGGAAGTTAAAAGGCGTTGTTAATGTTGTACATTTTCACTACAGAGGGGGAGTCCTCAAATATAACTGTGTGCAACCAGTTTACTAGGGGGCACATATCAGCTGCGTCAAACTTAGGATTTTTTAATTAATAACGCGGTTTAGTACGAATCTTGTAACTCTTTACTTCTTAAAAATGCCCTTATATTTCAGTTCTCAGAGATGATCGGTCTGGCTACTAACCGCTGCTTTTCCGTCATTTGTGTAACGTGTCGTGTACCGCGATAACGTGTGTCGTAAAAACTTGACAGCGTTCTTTTGCTGTGCACTCAACTACCAAAGAGGACTGCCATATTATTGGATAGAAATTTATACAGTAAGAGCAGAAAATGAAATTAGAATGCGTGGACTGAAATTAAATTTTTCAATGATACTCTTCTACATTTTTGACCTGACTGCATCGGAAATGTCAAATTTGAGGACAGTTGCAACAACATAATTAATTTTATTTTCGGGTGTGTTGGGTCTGCAGATACCAGACGTTGTATTTCGCCAGTAACTTAATAATACTGGGAGATCATACATGTACAAACTTAGGTAGAACAAGATAGTCTGAATATTTAATATTTTTGTATGGATTACTCGAGCTGACAACGTGATATGCAACGTAGCTTGCGATCTATGTTGGGTTATAGTTTAATTGTGAATTGGGGATGCCAATAAACGTTATGTCACGAATATGATGCGTATTTTTTCATATTGAGTGTGGAATGCTGTTTATGCCCCTTTTTTGGATATCAAGAGTCAATAAAGCGCTGCATAATGTGAGATAAGCGAATATTACTACACTATATCGATAGGCATGCGTAAAGTTTAACAGTTGGCACTATATGTTCCTACAATGCCACAAAAGGCCGCATAGTACTAACTCTATCATGTGGTCATGTGGACGAATCCTGATTGGCCGATGCATAATTGAATACTCAGCGCATACGGCCTGCACACATAATGTGCCTCATATTCATCCGGATTGCAACGCTTTCATAAAGTGTGTGCTTCGAGTTAGCAGTGCTACGATCCAGAAGATATACCTCCACGATTTAGTTAAAAAATGCCACGCTACGTCAAACATTGGCTCAAAATTTATCTTTGTATGGAAACTTGTAAGCAATAGCGAACAGTACAAGAAACTTTGAACTTTAGTGCGGGATAACTGGAATTTATCAGCCATCATTATACTTCTACAACACCAAGTTCAACATTCAAATCTTGTAGTATATAAAGCAGAGTGTCCGCATGTTTGTACGTGTTCCATATAAATCTACAGTTTTTTCCAATCTTTATGAAATTTTATACACGTAAGCTTCAAACCATGAGGACGGTCGCCGGAAGTGTAAGAATCACATACGATACATAGTTCACGAGATATGACGTCGTAAACAATGAGAATCGCGAAAAACTGCTATATTTTGCGACCATGCTGCTCATTTTCTCCTAAACTATTGCACCAATTTCAACCAAATTTGGTACACACATTCCTTACCGTGAGGTAACATTTGCTGCGTGGTTAAGAATCACATACGGCACGTGCTTCAAAAGATATTACGTCATAACCAATAGAAATCGCAAAAAATGCCATCTAATGCGGCGAGACTTTCGAAATACACTGTATGAGGATGACAGTAGTTAGCGACTTGCAACAAACTTTAAACATAATTTCAAACCTTTATTATACTTTTTCCCGCTGGCAACCATAGTAATATGATGAAAGGAAAAAAGTTTCTCACTTATTAGTTTTCCGATGTTTATGGAGTAGAACTACGGCTCTCGGTATGCCGTTACAATTTACAATTTGAACACTACAAATTGTAGCGACAGGAAATTTTACAGACTGTATACACATATATAGTTGAATGTTGTTGTTGTTGTGGTCTTCAGTCCGGAGAATGGTTTGATGCAGCTCTCCAAAATACCCTATCCTGAGCAAGCCTCTTCATCTCCACATAAGAACGGCAACCTACATCTGCCTGAATCTGCTTACTGTAGCCACCTCTTGGTCTTCCTCTGCGATTTTTACCCCACATACTTCCCTCCAACACTAAATTCACAATTCCTTGATGTCTAAGAATGTGTCCTACCAATCTATCCCTTCTTTTAGTCAAGGTATGCCAGAAATTTCTTTTCTCCCCAATTCTGTTCAGTACCTCCTCATTAGTTAAGCGATCCACCCACCTAATCTTCAGCATTCTTCTGTAGCACCATATTTCAAAAGCCTCAATCCTCTTCCTGTCCGTACTGTTTATCATCCATGTCTCACTCCCATACAAGGCAACACTCCATACAAATGCCTTCAGAAAGGACTTCCTTAAGCTTAAATCAATATTCGATGTTAACAAATTTCTCTTTTTCAAGAAAGCTTTTCTACCCATTGCCATTCTGCATTTTATATCCTCTGTACTGCGACCATCATTTGTTATTGTACTGCCCAAGTAACAAAACTCATCTACCTCCTTTATTTCTTCGTTTCCCAATCTAATTCCTTCAGCATCACCTGATTTTCTTACACTGCACTCCATTACCCTAGTGTTGCTCATGTTAATGTTCATCTTATATGCACCTTTCAGCACACTGTCCATTCCGTTCAATTGCTCTTCCAGGTCCTTTGCTGCATCTGACAGAATTACTACGTCATCAGCAAAACTCAATGTTTTTAATTCTTCACCCTGAACTTTAATTCCTGCTCCAAATTTCTTCTTGCTTTCCTTTATAGCTTGCTCAATGTACAAATTGAATAGCAATGGAGAAAGACTACAACCCTGTCTTACTCCCTTTCGAACCACTGCATCCCTTTCATGCCCTTCAACTCTGACAACCGCTGTCTGGTTTTTGTACAAGTTGTAAATAACCTTACGCTCTCTATATTTTACTCCTGCTTGCTTCAGAACTTGAAAGAGTTTATTCCAATCAACATTGTCAAAAGCCTTCTCCAAATCTACAAAAGCTAGAAATGTAGGTTTGCCTTTTCTAAATCTATCTTCTAGGACAAGCCGTAAAGTGAGTATTGCCTCCCGTGTTCCTACATTTCTCCTGAACCCAAACTGATCTTCCCCGAGGTCGGCTTCTATCAGCTTTTCCATCCTTCTGTATATAATTCGTGTTAATATTTTGCAACCATGACTTATTAAACTGATGGTTCTGTAGTTTTCACACCTCTCTGCACCTGCTTTCTTTGGAATGGGGATTATAACATTTTTCTTAAAGTCTGAGGGTACTTCGCCTGTCTCATACATCTTACACACGAAGTGAAACAGGTTTGTCATGGCTGGTTCTCCCAGAGACTTTAGTAGCTCTGAGGGAATATCATCTACTCCAGGGGCCTTGTTTCGACCTAGGTCTTTCAGGGCTCTGTCAAATTCTTCTCTCAGTACAGTATCTCCTATTTCATCTTTATCTACATCCTCTTCCCTTCCTACAATATTGTCTCGAAGCTCATTTCCTTTGTAGAGCCCCTCTATATACTCTTTCCACCTTTCAGCTTTCCCTTCTTTGCTGAGAACTGGTTTTCCATCAGTGTCCTTGATATTCATAGAGCTGTTTTTCTTATCTCCAAATGTTTCTTTTATTTTCCTGTAGGCTGTATCTATTTTTCCCCTATTTATACATTCTTCTACATCCTTGCATTTGCCTTCTAGCCACTCCTGCTTAGCCATTTTGCACTTCCTGTCAATCTCATTTCTTAGTCGTCTGTACTCCATTTTGCCTGTTTCATTTACTGCATTTTTATATGTTTTCCTTTCATCGATTAAATTTAGTATCTCCTGTGATATCCAAGGATTTTTTGTAGGTCTTGCCTTCCTACCTATTTTGTCCTCTGCTACCTTATCTATTTCATCTCTCAATTTTACCCATTCCTCCTCTACTGTTTTATTTTCCCCTGTTTCTGTCAATTGTTTCCTAAAGCTCCCTCTGAAATTCTTAAGAACCTCAGGTTCCTTCAATTTATCCAGGTCCCATCTCCTTATTTTCCTACCTTTTTGTAGTTTCTTTAGTTTCAGCCTACATTTCATAACCAACAAGTTATGGTCAGAGTCTATATCTGCCCCTGGGTATGTCTTACACTGTAAAACCTGGTTCCGAAATCTATATCTTACCATTATAAAATCTATCTGGTATCTCCCGGTGTCTCCTGGTCTCTTCCACGTATACAACCTTCTTTTGTGATTCTTGAACCAGGTGTTTGTTATAACTAAATTATGTTTTGTGCAAAATTCTACCAGGCGGCTTCCTCTTTCATTCCTTCTGCCCAGTCCATATTCACCTACTATCTTCCCTTCCCTTCCTTGTCCTACTACCGAATTCCAGTCACCCATAACAATTAAGTTTTCCTCTCCCTTAATTGTCTGAATAATTTCCTTCAGCTCCTCATATATTTCTTCGATTTCCTCATCATCGGCAGAGCTAGTTGGCGTATAAACCTGTACTACTGTTGTCGGTGTTGGCTTCGTATCTATCTTGACAATGATAATGCGATCACTGTGCTGGTCATAGTAGTTTACCCGCATTCCTATTTTCTTATTCATTATCAATCCTACTCCTGTGATACCCCGTATTGATTTTGTATTTATAATCCTGTACTCACCTGATCAGAAATTCTGTTCATCCTGCCACCGAATTTCGTTAATCCCCACTATATCTAACTTCAACCTATCCATTTCATTTTTTAAATTTTCTAATTTTCCTACTCGATTAAGGGATCTAACATTCCATGCTCCGACTCGTAGAATGCCAGTATTGTCTTTCCTGATGATCACATCCTCCTGAGTAGTCCCCGCCCGGAGATCCTAATGGGGGACTATTTTACCTCCGGAATATTTTACCCGAGAGGATGCCATCATCATATGTTCATACAGTAGAGCTGCATGTCCTCGGGAAAGATAACGGCTGTAGTTTCCCCTTGCTTTCAGCCGTTCGCAAAGCCACATTAGCTGATGTTACAAGGTCAGCTCAGTCATCATCCAGACTGTTGCCCCTGTAACTACTGAAAAAGCTGCTGCCCCTCTTTAGGAACCACACGTTTGTCTGGCCTCTCCACAGATACCCCTCCGCTGTGGTTGCACCTACGGCACGGCTATCTGTATCGTTGAGGCACGCAAGCCACCCCCCTCGGCAATGTCTGTGGTTCATGGGAGTGGAGTTGAATGTAGCTTCTAAAAGACACGTAGTTCATGAGATATGAGCACGTAAACAGTAACGTTCATGGAAAATTTCTCCATCCAGCTGGAAGCGAAAGTAGTTTACTTCCATAGAGCTACAACAAAAGAAGCAGAATGAAACAGAGTACACCCAACGAATACCCATTATATACCACAAATCTACCTTCAAGAGACTACAGTTTCCATTGGAACTTGCATTTTCTATTGCGATTAATAAATTACAGGGCAATCTATTAAATTCTTCGGAATGGATTTGGCATCTTCATGTCAGGGGCGGGCTCACCAAAGAATTTATTCATATTAGATTTTGGAAGATATACATATATCGTATTTGTGTGTGTGTGTTATATAGAAGGGGAAAGGTTATTGCATTAGGAAAAAAGAAATCTTAAAAGTTCTTTTACTTCAAAATTTTTAATGTTTGTTAAGATTATGGGACATAATGCGGGGTCATCAGTCCCTAAATTGGAAATTGTATCACAGTACGACGCGTAGTTCATGAGATATAAACAGTAACATTCATGGAAAAGCGTCCCATCACGCACCAGGTTTTAATTTATTGTTTCTTTACTACTAATTGTATTCGCAACAGATTTGACAGACATATAGCACTTACACATATGACTATATACCTGAGAAAATTATACAATTGTACAACATGTAACTCAATAAATATGACATCATACGAAAATTGTATGTCATCTGTAGTTTACTATCATTATTTGTTCGGATACTGCATTTATAATTTTGTACATTATGCAAGACAGCGATAGTACTTACATATTCTCCGATAAATATAGCATGTTTTTAGAAAAAAAGGAGATGAATAGACAGAGAAGGGATGATAGAAGTAATGATTCAAGGCAGGAATAAATAAATAAGTACCCGGGCAAAGCCGGGTTTCAGCTAGTAATTGTTATAAATTTATCGTGCGTTATTTTGTGGGATCTTTCTGTTAAAATTGCAGTTACGCACGCGTACCGAATAACACCCCACAGCAGTGAAACCTGACTCAATAAATATGACATCATACGAAAATTGTATGTCATCTGTATTTTACTATCTTTCTTTGTTCGGATACTGCATTTATAATTTTGTACATTGCGCAAGACAGCGATATTACTTACATAATCTCCGATAAATATAGCATGTTTTTTAGAAAAAAGGAGATGGATGGACAGAGAAGGGATAGGAGAAGTAATAACTCAAGGCAGGAATAAATAAATAAATACCCGGACAAAACCGGGTTTTCAGCTAGTAATTGTAATAAATTTATCGTGTGTTATTTTGTGGGATCTTTCTGTTAAAATTGCCGTTACGCACGCGTACCGAATAACACCCCACGACAGTGAAACCTGACGGATAATAGTGATGGGGTCATCATTTCTGTGTTTTTGAATGGAACACAAAAAAAAAAAAAAAAAAAAAAAATGTTCAAATGTATGTAAAGCTTATGGGACTTAACTACGGGGTCATCAGTCCCTAAACTTACAAACTACTTATGAACTAGCTAATACTAAGGACGGCACAAATATCCTTGCCCGAGGGGGGATTCGAACACCCGACCGTAGTGGCCGTGCAGACCGTGACTGAAGCGCCTCAGTCCCCTCGGCCACCGCTGCCGGCGAATGGAACACCATTGCCAGCTACAGTTTCCTGCCTGACAACAGAGGAAAAGTGGTGTGGGGCGCCGAATGGAAGTGCGGTGCTACCCATCGAGCAGGGTGACGATGGTAATGAAGCTGAGCCCACGGGCGGATGTCACTCTCGTGGGAAGATATCAGTTTTTGCTCTCTGCGTGCATTTCGGGTGGTTTATCTTGGGTTGACTGGCGCGCTCTGAGCTGCTATCAACGCCCAGAGAGGAGAGCAACTGCGCGAATTTGCACTTAGGTGGCCGCCCCGCTGCCTGCTGCAAAAAGCATTACTGAGGCGAGGGGCAGAGCAGCGGGCATTAGCGTTTCGTCGATATCGACGCCACGGCTACACTACTCCTCCCCGCTTTTCCAACGATAAAAAAAAAAAAAAAAAAACGCTCTCGCGCTCGCACTCCACAAATACATTATACTGCCGTTCAGAAAACATGCATTACCTCGGCTCTCTTCCGCGTTTCTCGAGCGTTATTTCTTTTATCGGAAGAATCGACAGTATTTACCTCCAAAAAAAGTCTCGTCACACTTTCGATGAACGCCCCACGTCTTTCCAGAGCGAGAAACAGCTTGGACTGCGTCATTTAGGGGTATCTTGCTTCTGTAAGATCAAAGATATTGAAGAAACGAGAAAGAAATATCCTAATATGAAAAGTTAATAGAATATCGCTGAGTACGTGGGTGATATGGTGGAGCAACCACACAACACACGTTTGGTCGTTATGATGAATCGGCATGGACATTTCGTTTCGAATACATAATCGTTAATAATACATAATCATGCGAGTTTTTGGGAATTTAGGCGAAACAATTTTATACCAAATGCCAACTCGACTGTGATATAGAAGCGCATATGATATATAAGAACGACACATATTAGTTAAGATCAGTACCTGTAACATATGTTTGTTGCAGATTCTTGGGATGTGTTGTAAGCTTATATTCTTCGATAAAGATGGCTTCCCTGAACAGGAATCGCGACACAAGTAAGGAACAATTAGCGTTTCACAGGAAATATTCAAAAAGTGTTCAAATGTTTGTAAAGCTTATGGGACTTAACTGCGGGGTCATCAGTCCCTAAACTTACAAACTACTTAGAACTACCTTATACCAATGACGGCGTAAACATTCATACCCCAGGGAGGATTCGAACCCCCGACGGGGGACGGCCTCGCGCACCGTAGCATAACGCCTCAAAGCGCTTGGCCGCTCCGCCGCGGCAGGAAATGTATAGAGCTAATGGTGGACACATTTGAAAATTTTATATTTCGCTGTCCTATTTTCCCCATTGCGTTCTATAATTATACGGAACTGAGAATTGATAATAAGGTTACGTCTATACGGAAAGTTTTCTCAAACATGTGATTCAGTTAGAGAATTCTTTATGGCAAAAGGCAATACACTGTGTTAATCAACGGTGACTATACAAACAGGGAAAAATTAAACATTATATTTTGCTGAACTTAGTTTAGTAGCAGCCATAACATTTCTAATAGATGAAACATATTTATCAAACAGTGCCAGTAGCACTCCAGCATGAAGCTAATAATGCTTCTGCTACTAGAAATATCTTGTCCATGGATGATTCTTACAAATTCCCGAAAGATATTGGCAGAATTTTTCTTGTTGTGAGCTTCAGTTACATTTCTGAAAGTAGAAAATGAAGTCTATATAGAAAAAGAAAGACCCGTACAGTGTGATATTTAAAATGAGTGTGGTTAACGCCCTGTAAGAGCCACGTCGTTAGAACAGTACGCAGCTATATGGACGATGTATCGAATGGAACCAAATGATTACGTACAACAAATACTAGCCCGGTAATGAATAATGTCTGTTTGGAATTATAAATTTCCAATAATGGCAAGTTGCAGAGCACCACTTGCAATCTCATTATTCTTCCTACCTGTCTGTGTCACTATGTATGGAGAAATCTATTAAATTTTTGATTAGTGATCGAAATAACTTTGATTTGTATTTTTCTTTAGTTGAAAGGTTAATTTATTTTCAATTCTGTTATTCCACCGAATCATGCGACGACTTACATTTCATCAGTCTATTTCATTTCGAATCTTTATTCGCGTTATTTAATTACTTTTGAATGTAATGACTTCCATTAATTTTTTCCGTTTTCTCAATTTATACTTTCAACCATTTTCTTGCATACATAACTTTTTCATATCCTTATTTTACTTGAGTTTTTATTTATATTTAACCAGTTATTGTGATTAATACTTCATTTACATTATTTTGCTTGTAGGATAGTAAGAGTTTAATTGTTTCTACGGCGAGTAAAATCCAAAGCTTATGGTTTTCGGATCCGGCAACTAACAAGAGGATAGTACACGTAAATGTCACACAAGTGTCATTTATACTAAAAGCATGTGTAGAGCTAGGCTAGAACTGCAACCCATGTAGAAAGGAAAACACACCTCTCCACGGTTATCGATATAATCCAGTTTTAATGTGTTAGGCACACTTCCATACATTACAATGTGGTCGCTAGTAGGCAAGGAGTCATTAGTCCAGTGATAATGCCGCGTCGCGAGTCGCACACGCAAATCGTGTAAAACATCCGCCTTTAGCATACCGCTCCAAGATAATTCTAGTTTTCAATTAGAGCCACGTGTTTCCGGGTAAATTGTCTAACAGAGTTTGTTGTCCGTTCGTCTCTTCTGATTACAAGTTTCTGATAAACTTCAAGTATGCAAGATACGGTCAAAGTTTCATTCAGCCATCGCGATGGAACAACTACTTTGGTTGTTATTGATAACGTAGACGAAGCATTCACCAGTATCAGCTTTTATTATCTCCAGATCAGAGACCGATGACAAGTTCAAATGTTTTTAAATCTATGGGACCAAACTACTGTCATCAGTCCGTGGGCAAACAGGTAGTGGGATGATGGGGGCACGACCCCAAACTGGATCCTACGCCAGACTGTTGATGGGGTAAAACCCCAAACTGGGGATTCTACCCCTGATTGTTGATGTAGGCACTACGTCAAACTGATTACACAAGTGTGGAGTGGAGGGCGAGCAATCAGAGTATGAGCCATTAAAAAAATCAGTTAATAGCGGTACTGCATCAAACTGGTTACGTAACCCATATTACACACCAGACTGTTAGGTCATTAAAAAAAATAAGAAATAAAAAAAACATTAGATGGGTGTTCAAATTCAAACTGCTAAATTAATTGCTTAATAAAATTTTAATATTCCCCAGCTCATGTACATTACTGTAAATGTTTATAACAGAATGTTAAAATTCCCAGCTTCACGGAAATTATTGTTTTTACGATGAGAGCGAATGCAAGTTTGTTTCTTTTTTTTTTAACAAAAAAAAGTAGGAAAAAACTGTTTCAGTATGCTGTAGTGGTGGGATGTGTTCCATTGACGAACTGCTTGTGTTGGACAGAGAAGAGTTCAATGACGTCACAACCTGTAGGCATGGAAGCGAGGACTGTGTCCATAGCATGTTACATGAGGAAAGGAAAATTTATAATTTATTAACCGGTAGGCAGTTGAATGGTTTGAAGTTGCATTCATCAAACCTCAGTGACTTTTGCTTGTGCTGAAACTGCATATATTTTCCAGATACAACGATTAAACATCCTATTCGACGAACATTCCGCTGTCTTAATAGAAAAACAATCGAAGGTTGTGATGTGTATTTCTTTGATCTGTGGGTCTATTTACCTTAACCCTCTAGTGCCTCTGTTTACAGATATGTAACACCAGGAAATTGCAGTAAATGATTCGCTAACAAACTCATTTTTCTCTACTGAGCAACGTGTCATATTTGTAACAATGTATGGAACCCATTATGTTGGTCAGTCTTGTAACCACTTGGTCCTAGCAGCGATTAAAGGAGTTGAAAGTCAAATGTTTCTTTCGAGGGAAACCATAACTGGGCACTACAGGGTTAACAAAGGTATATAAGTGGGTCTGTTGCGTGATTCTTTTTTATTATTTTTTTATTTTATTTTATTTTTTATTTTTTTATTTTTTTATCTTTTTGTAGCTCTCGGCAATTTTCGAGATGCAGGATGTGACAAATAAACAGCCTATATGGAGCGCTGATCTAAACTTTACCTTCTGAGTGTATAAATTATACATACAAACGTTACTTGTTTGGAGGAGAAAATAAAACGAATGGCCCTCGTGTAGTGGTACAAGAATTTAGGAGTAAATAGTAACGCAAAGTGTAAATTAGAGTGTAGATAATTTAGCGTAAAAGAATGGGTATGTAGCTGTTCCAGTATCCGGCACATTGCCACAATCAGAGCAGCTGACAGAAGATGGTCAGTCACCTAGCAGTGTCAGAAGTCTACGTAACATAAGATCCGGTCGCGTGACGAAACTGCGCGCTGCCACCAATCAACAAGGCATCGACCTGAGCTAGGAGGTTCGGAAACATGATAAAGCAGCACGCGGACACCAACCATGAGGCACTGACCCGATATGGAAGGTTCCAGCACAGAATTCAGAGAGCACCAGCCAGCTTTACAGCGGGGCGGTAATGGACCGTCCAGGCTGTGCCACACGTCATCATCGGAAGGAATGCGGTGGTCAGCGGTAGCGCACACTGTCTCTGCCGCGATATCTCAACACTGCTGTTACTTTTGAATTAGGTCTGATTGTTAATAACAAATTTCATGAGTGAATGAATATACTGTGAATCTACAGTGAAGATCCCTAAATCCTTAAATAAATGCCTGCAGGATGATCTTGGGGGGGGGGGGGGGGAGGGGGGCTCCAGCAATTATTCTGATTACACGCTTTTGTGCAATGAATACTTTTTTGTTGAATTGCCCCAGAATATGATCCCATATGAAAGCAAAGAATGAAAATAGGCATAGTAAGCTAATTTACTGAGATGTATATCACCAAAATTTGCAATGACCCTAATAGAATAAGTAGCTGAATTCAAACTCCACAAAATACCTAGGAATTACTATTACTTCAGACTTAAACTGGAAAGAACGCGTAGATAATGTCGTTGGAAAGGCGAACCAGAGACTTCGTTTTATTGGCAGAACCCTTAAAAGATGCAACAGAACTACTAAAGAAACTGCATACACTACGCATGTCTGTCCTTTTTTCGACTGTTGCTGCCCAGTGTGGGATCCTTATCAGGTGGGTTTGACGGAGGTCATCGAAAGAGTCCCAAGAAGGGCAGCTCGCTTTGTATTGTCACGATACAGGGGCGACAGCGTTACGGAAGTGATACAGGATCTGGGATGGGAATCATTACAACAACGGCGTTTATCGCTGCGGCTTGGGATAGTTACGAAGCTCCAATCGACAACATTCTCTTATGAATGCGAAAATATATTGTTGACTACCACTTACATCGGTAGAAAAGATCATCAGAATAAAATACGAGAAATCAGAGCTCTAACGGAGAGACTTAGGTGTTCTTTCTTCCCGCGCGCTATTCGAGAATGGAATAGGAGATAAAAAGTATAAAGGTGGTTCGATGAAACCTCTATCAGGCACTTACATGTGATTTGCAGAGTATACCATGTAGATGTTTTAAGATCTTATAATAAACCTCCTTGATGCAGCATTCCGATTTTGCCACTGATTGGATTTTTCGCGTTTTGAAAAATAAGAAATTTTATATTTATCTCGAGAGTTGTGCTAGGAGACGATTTTAATGGAGTTCAATCCTGTGGACCAGATACCCAACTTCAAATGTAATCGAGAAATTAACGGCGTAGTGACGTCGTTGCAATTCCGCGATGCAAGGCTCTGAACACCGTCCTGCCCTTGTTAAGTATACATATTTTCAGCAACTTCTAGCAACAGGCTTCACTGGATTTATTTCTCAGATTTATTATGGAGCACTATGTTCTGATGACGTCATTAACGAAACACTAATTCGCTTCATTCGTTTCAAAGGAGAATATCCCTCCTTTATGGAATGGTGTATAGGGAATGTAAGACAACGGTTCAGAACAGCGTTAACACAATTCGATTCTGCTACGGCGTTATAAATCCGAAAATCCCGTTATTTTACTATAAAGTTTTACGAGATGTGTATGATTTGCTCTCTGTAATCTCCCTTCAGTAAGCGGAACTTCGGCTTTGAAAAGCGAAACTGCTTCGTCTTAAACGCCAGCACAGTGATGGACGGAGGATGAGATGAAAACCCCTTCCGGTTACTTCAATATGATATGATCTCCTTATACATTCTTATCCAGATGCAATCGCGTTGCAGTCGTCGGCGAATCACGACTGTTGCAAAAAAAAGGACACGTGTTGATGTAATAGAATGACATACCGAGTATAATGAATAAATACCTTTACACTGAAGCGTCAAACAAACTGCTATATCTGCGTAATATCGAATAGGATCCCATCGAGCACGCAGAAGTGTCCCAACACGATGTGGCATGCACTCGACTAATGTCGGAAGTAGTGCTGGAGGGAATTGACACCAGGTATCCTGCACGCGTGTCCATAAATCCGCAAGGGATGGAGATCCCTTCTGAACAATACGTTACAGGGCATCCACGATATGCTGGGAAAATTGATGGCCAGCAGAAGTTTTTAAATTGAGAAGCGTGTTCTCCAACCACCCTGTAGTAATTCTAGACGTGTGAGGTATAGAATTGTCCTCCTGGAATTGCCCAAGTCCGTAGGAAAGCACAATGGGTGCAGGTGCCAGCATCCATACCTACATGTCTCCTGTCAGAGTCGTATCTAGACGTATCAGGGGTCCCATGTCACTCAAACTGCACACGCCCCAGAGATATCATCAGCTTAAAATGTCCCCTGCTGACGTGCAGCGTCCATGGATTCTCCGTACTTGTACAAAATGTTCTAATGTTTATAAATCTAAGGGACTTAACTTCTTTGGTTATTAGTCCGTAGGTTTACAAACTACTTAAACTAAGTTAAACTAACCTTAAGACGACAAACAAACACACATGCCCGAGGGAGAACTCGAACCTCCGACGGCAGGCAACCGCGCGCTCCGCAGCAAGGCGCATTAGACCTCTCGGGCAAGTCCACCGAGGCGTACTCATGCACTTCACAATGTTCAAATGTTTGTAATCCGATGTAACCAAAGTACTGTGGACACACATCCATGCCCATCGGAGAACTCGAGCTGCCACGCAGTCCGTGACATGGAGTCTAGAACCGCACGCACTTTTCCGCGAGTCGATGCAATTTGAAACGTGAGTCGTCACAATGTTCAAATGTTTGTAATCCGATGTGACCAAAGTACTGTGGACACACATCCATGCCCATGGGAGGACTCGAGCTGCCATGCAGTCCCTGACATGGAGCTTAGAACCGCACGCACTTTTCCGCGAGTCGATGCAATTGGAAACGTGAGTCGTCACAATGTTCAAATGTTTGTAATCCGATGAGACCAAAGTACTGTGGACACACATCCATGCCCATGGGAGGACTCGAGCTGCCACGCAGTCCCTGACATGGAGCCTAGAACCGCACGCACTTTTCCGCGAGTCGATGCAATTGGAAACATGAGTCGTCACAATGTTCAAATGTTTGTAATCCGATGTGACCAAAGTACTGTGTACACACATCCATGCCCATGGGAGGACACGAGCTGCCATGCAGTCCCTGACATTGAGCCTAGAACCGCAGGCACTTTTCCGCGAGTCGATGCAATTGGACACGAGAGTCGTCACAATGTTCAAATGTTTGTAATCCGATGTGACCAAAGTACTGTGGACACACATCCATGCCCATGGGAGGACTCGAGCTGCCACGCAGTCCCTGACATGGAGCCTAGAACCGCACGCACTTCTACACGAGTCGATGCAATTGGAAACGTGAGTCGTCACAATGTTCAAATGTTTGTAATCCGATGTGACCAAAGTACTGTGGACACACATCCATGCCCATGGGAGGACTCGAGCTGCCTCGCAGTCCCTGACATGGAGCCTAGAACCACACGCACTTTTCCGCGAGTCGATGCAATTGGAAACGTGAGTCGTCACTATGTTCAAATGTTTGTAATCCGATGTGACCAAAGTACTGTGGACACACATCCATGCCCATGGGAGGACTCGAGCTACCATGCAGTCCCTGACATAGAGCCTAGAACCGCACGCACTTTTCCGCGAGTCGATGCAATTGGAAACGTGAGTCGTCACAATGTTCAAATGTTTGTAATCCGATGTGACCAAAGTACTGTGGACAGACATCCATGCCCATAGGAGGACTCGAGCTGCCATGCAGTCCCTGACATGGAGCCTAGAACCGCACGCACTTTTCTGCAAGTCGATGCAATTGGAAACGTGAGTCGTCACAATGTTCAAATGTTTGTAATCCGATGTGACCAAAGTACTCTGGACACACATCCATGCCCATGGGAGGACTCGAGCTGCCACGCAGTCCCTGACATTGAGCCTAGAACCGCACGCACTTTTCCGCGAGTCGATGCAATTGGAAACGTGAGTCGTCACAATGTTCAAATGTTTGTAATACGATGTGACCAAAGTACTCTGGACACACATCCATGCCCATGGGAGGACTCGAGCTGCCACGCAGTCCCTGACGTGGAGCCTAAAACCGCAAGCACTTTTCCGCGAGTCGATGCAATTGGAAACGTGAGTCGTCACAATGTTCAAATGTTTGTAATACGATGTGACCAAAGTACTCTGGACACACATCCATGCCCATGGGAGGACTCTAGCTGCCACGCAGTCCCTGACATGGAACCTAGAACCGCACGCACTTTTCCGCGAGTCGATGCAATTGGAAACGTGAGTCGTCACAATGTTCAAATGTTTGTAATCCGATGTGACCAAAGTACTGTGGACACACATCCATGCCCATGGGAGGACTCGAGCTGCCACGCAGTCCCTGACATGGAGCCTAGAACCGCACGCACTTTTCCGCGAGTCGATGCAATTGGAAACGTGAGTCGTCACAATGTTCAAATGTTTGTAATCCGATGTGACCAAAGTACTGTGGACACACATCCATGCCCATGGGAGGACTTGAGCTGCCACGCAGTCCCTGACATGGAACCTAGAACCGCACGCACTTTTCCGCGAGTCGATGCAATTGGAAACGTGAGTCGTCACAATGTTCAAATGTTTGTAATCCGATGTGACCAAAGTACTGTGGACACACATCCATGCCCATGGGAGGACTCGAGCTGCCACGCAGTCCCTGACATGGAGCCTAGAACCGCACGCACTTTTACGCGAGTCGATGCAATTGGAAACGTGAGTCGTCACAATGTTCAAATGTTTGTAATCCGATGTGACCAAAGTACTGTGGACACACATCCATGCCCATGGGAGGACTCGAGCTGCCACGCAGTCCCTGACATGGAACCTAGAACCGCACGCACTTTTCCGCGAGTCGATGCAATTGGAAATGTGAGTTGTCACAATGTTCAAATGTTTGTAATCCGATGTGACCAAAGTACTGTGGACACACATCCATGCCCATGGGAGGACTCGAGCTGCCATGCAGTCCCTGACATGGAGCCTAGAACCGCACGCACTTTTCCGCGAGTCGATGCAATTGGAAACGTGAGTCGTCACAATGTTCATATGTTTGTAATCCGATGTGACCAAAGTACTGTGGACACACATCCATGCCCATGGGAGGACTCGAGCTGCCACGCAGTCCCTGACATGGAACCTAGAACCGCACGCACTTTTCCGCGAGTCGATGCAATTGGAAACGTGAGTCGTCAAAATGTTCAAATGTTTGTAATCCGATGTGACCAAAGTACTGTGTACACACATCCATGCCCATGGGAGGACACGAGCTGCCACGCAGTCCCTGACATTGAGCCTAGAACCGCACGCACTTTTCCGCGAGTCGATGCAATTGGACACGTGAGTCGTCACAATGTTCAAATGTTTGTAATCCGATGTGACCAAAGTACTGTGTACACACATCCATGCCCATGGGAGGACACGAGCTGCCACGCAGTCCCTGACATTGAGCCTAGAACCGCAGGCACTTTTCCGCGAGTCGATGCAATTGGAAACGTGAGTCGTCACAATGTTCAAAAGTTTGTAATCCGATGTGACCAAAGTACTGTGGACACACATCCATGCCCATGGGAGGACTCGAGCTGCCACGCAGTCCCTGACATGGAGCCTAGAACCGCACGCACTTTTCCGCGAGTCGATGCAATTGGAAACGTGAGTCGTCACAATGTTCAAATGTTTGTAATCCGATGTGACCGAAGTACTGTGGACACACATCAATGCCCATGGGAGGACTCGAGCTGGCATGCAGTCATTGACATGGAGCCTAAAACCGCACGCACTTTTCCGCGAGTCGATGCAATTGGACACGAGAGTCGTCACAATGTTCAAATGTTTGTAATCCGATGTGACCAAAGTACTGTGGACACACATCAATGCCCATGGGAGGACTCGAGCTGGCATGCAGTCCCTGACATGGGGCCTAGAACAGCACGCACTTTTCCGCGAGTCGATGCAATTGGAAACGTGAGTCGTCACAATGTTCAAATGTTTGTAATCCGATGTGACCAAAGTACTGTGGACACACATCCATGCCCATGGGAGGACTCGAGCTGCCACGCAGTCCCTGACATGGAGCCTAGAACCGCACGCACTTTTCCGCGAGTCGATGCAATTGGAAACGTGAGTCGTCACAATGTTCAAATGTTTGTAATCCGATGTGACCAAAGTACTGTGGACAGACATCAATGCCCATGGGAAGACTCGAGCTGGCATGCAGTCCCTGACATGGAGCCTAGAACTGCACGCACTTTTCCTCGAGTCGATGCAATTGGAAACGTGAGTCGTCACAATGTTCAAATGTTTGTAATCCGATGTGACCAAAGTACTGTGGACACACATCCATGCCCATGGGAGGACTCGAGCTGCCACGCAGATCCTGACATGGAGCCTAGAGCCGCACGCACTTTTCCGCGAGCCGATGCAATAGGAAACATGAGTCGTCACGATGTTCAAATGTTTGTAATCCGATGTGACCAAAGTACTGTGTACACACATCCATGCCCATGGGAGGACACGAGCTGCCACGCAGTCCCTGACATTGAGCCTAGAACCGCACGCACTTTTCCGCGAGTCGATGCAATTGGACACGTGAGTCGTCACAATGTTCAAATGTTTGTAATCCGATGTGACCAAAGTACTCTGGACACACATCCATGCCCATGGGAGGACTCGAGCTGCCACGCAGTCCCTGACATGGAGCCTAGAACCGCACGCACTTTTCCGCGAGTCGATGCAATTGGAAACGTGAGTCGTCACAATGTTCAAATGTTTGTAATCCGATGTGACCAAAGTACTGTGGACACACATCCATGCCCATGGGAGGACTCGAGCTGCCACGCAGTCCCTGACATGGAACCTAGAACTGCACGCACTTTTCCGCGAGTCGATGCAATTGGAAACGTGAGTCCTCACAATATTCAAATGTTTGTAATCCGATGTGACCAAAGTACTGTGGACACACATCCATGCCTATGGGAGGACTCGAGCTGCCACGCAGTCCCTGACATGGAGCCTAGAACCGCACGCACTTTTCCGCGAGTCGATGCAATTGGAAACGTGAGTCGTCACAATGTTCAAATGTTTGTAATCCGATGTGACCAAAGTACTGTGGACACACATCCATGCCCATGGGAGGACTTGAGCTGCCACGCAGTCCCTGACATGGAACCTAGAACCGCACGCACTTTTCCGCGAGTCGATGCAATTGGAAATGTGAGTTGTCACAATGTTCAAATGTTTGTAATCCGATGTGACCAAAGTACTGTGGACACACATCCATGCCCATGGGAGGACTCGAGCTGCCATGCAGTCCCTGACATGGAGCCTAGAACCGCACGCACTTTTCCGCGAGTCGATGCAATTGGAAACGTGAGTCGTCACAATGTTCAAATGTTTGTAATCCGATGTGACCAAAGTACTGTGGACACACATCCATGCCTATGGGAGGACTCGAGCTGCCACGCAGTCCCTGACATGGAGCCTAGAACCGCACGCACTTTTCCGTGAGTCATCACAATGTTCAAATGTTTGTAATCCGATGTGACCAAATTACTGTAGACACACATCCATGCCCATGGGAGGACTCGAGCTGCCACGCAGTCCCTGACATGGAGCCTAGAACCGCACACACTTTTCCGCGAGTCGATGCAATTGGATACGTGAGTCGTCACAATGTTCAAATGTTTGTAATCCGATGTGACCAAAGTACTGTGGACACACATCCATGCCCATGGGAGGACTCGAGCTGCCACGCAGTCCCTGACATGGAGCCTAGAACCGCACGCACTTTTCCGCGAGTCGATGCAATTGGAAACGTGAGTCGTCACAATGTTCAAATGTTTGTAATCCGATGTGACCAAAGTACTCTGGACACACATCCATGCCCATGGGAGGACTCGAGCTGCCACGCAGTCCCTGACATGGAGCCTAGAACCGCACGCACTTTTCCGCGAGTCGATGCAATTGGAAACGTGAGACGTCACAATGTTCATATGTTTGTAATCCGATGTGACCAAAGTACTGTGGACACACATCCATGCCCATGGGAGGACTCGAGCTGCCACGCAGTCCCTGACATGGAACCTAGAACCGCACGCACTTTTCCGCGAGTCGATGCAATTGGAAACGTGAGTCGTCAAAATGTTCAAATGTTTGTAATCCGATGTGACCAAAGTACTGTGTACACACATCCATGCCCATGGGAGGACACGAGCTGCCACGCAGTCCCTGACATTGAGCCTAGAACCGCACGCACTTTTCCGCGAGTCGATGCAATTGGACACGTGAGTCGTCACAATGTTCAAATGTTTGTAATCCGATGTGACCAAAGTACTGTGTACACACATCCATGCCCATGGGAGGACACGAGCTGCCACGCAGTCCCTGACATTGAGCTTAGAACCGCAGGCACTTTTCCGCGAGTCGATGCAATTGGAAACGTGAGTCGTCACAATGTTCAAAAGTTTGTAATCCGATGTGACCAAAGTACTGTGGACACACATCCATGCCCATGGGAGGACTCGAGCTGCCACGCAGTCCCTGACATGGAGCCTAGAACCGCACGCACTTTTCCGCGAGTCGATGCAATTGGAAACGTGAGTCGTCACAATGTTCAAATGTTTGTAATCCGATGTGACCGAAGTACTGTGGACACACATCAATGCCAATGGGAGGACTCGAGCTGGCATGCAGTCATTGACATGGAGCCTAAAACCGCACGCACTTTTCCGCGAGTCGATGCAATTGGACACGAGAGTCGTCACAATGTTCAAATGTTTGTAATCCGATGTGACCAAAGTACTGTGGACACACATCAATGCCCATGGGAGGACTCGAGCTGGCATGCAGTCCCTGACATGGGGCCTAGAACAACACGCACTTTTCCGCGAGTCGATGCAATTGGAAACGTGAGTCGTCACAATGTTCAAATGTTTGTAATCCGATGTGACCAAAGTACTGTGGACACACATCCATGCCCATGGGAGGACTCGAGCTGCCACGCAGTCCCTGACATGGAGCCTAGAACCGCACGCACTTTTCCGCGAGTCAATGCAATTGGAAACGTGAGTCGTCACAATGTTCAAATGTTTGTAATCCGATGTGACCAAAGTACTGTGGACACACATCAATGCCCATGGGAAGACTCGAGCTGGCATGCAGTCCCTGACATGGAGCCTAGAACTGCACGCACTTTTCCTCGAGTCGATGCAATTGGAAACGTGAGTCGTCACAATGTTCAAATGTTTGTAATCCGATGTGACCAAAGTACTGTGGACACACATCCATGCCCATGGGAGGACTCGAGCTGCCACGCAGATCCTGACATGGAGCCTAGAGCCGCACGCACTTTTCCGCGAACCGATGCAATAGGAAACATGAGTCGTCACGATGTTCAAATGTTTGTAATCCGATGTGACCAAAGTACTGTGTACACACATCCATGCCCATGGGAGGACACGAGCTGCCACGCAGTCCCTGACATTGAGCCTAGAACCGCACGCACTTTTCCGCGAGTCGATGCAATTGGACTCGTGAGTCGTCACAATGTTCAAATGTTTGTAATCCGATGTGACCAAAGTACTCTGGACACACATCCATGCCCATGGGAGGACTCGAGCTGCCACGCAGTCCCTGACATGGAGCCTAGAACCGCACGCACTTTTCCGCGAGTCGATGCAATTGGATACGTGAGTCGTCACAATGTTCAAATGTTTGTAATCCGATGTGACCAAAGTACTGTGGACACACATCCATGCCCATGGGAGGACTCGAGCTGCCACGCAGTCCCTGACATGGAACCTAGAACTGCACGCACTTTTCCGCGAGTCGATGCAATTGGAAACGTGAGTCCTCACAATATTCAAATGTTTGTAATCCGATGTGACCAAAGTACTGTGGACACACATCCATGCCTATGGGAGGACTCGAGCTGCCACGCAGTCCCTGACATGGAGCCTAGAACCGCACGCACTTTTCCGCGAGTCGATGCAATTGGAAACGTGAGACGTCACAATGTTCATATGTTTGTAATCCGATGTGACCAAAGTACTGTGGACACACATCCATGCCCATGGGAGGACTCGAGCTGCCACGCAGTCCCTGACATGGAACCTAGAACCGCACGCACTTTTCCGCGAGTCGATGCAATTGGAAACGTGAGTCGTCACAATGTTCAAATGTTTGTAATCCGATGTGACCAAAGTACTGTGGACACACATCCATGCCCATGGGAGGACTCGAGCTGCCACGCAGTCCCTGACATGGAGCCTAGAACCGCAAGCACTTTTCCGCGAGTCGATGCAATTGGAAACGTGAGTTGTCACAATGTTCAAATGTTTGTAATCCGATGTGACCAAAGTACTGTGGACACACATCCATGCCCATGGGAGGACTCGAGCTGCCATGCAGTCCCTGACATGGAGCCTAGAACCGCACGCACTTTTCCGCGAGTCGATGCAATTGGAAACGTGAGTCGTCACAATGTTCAAATGTTTGTAATCCGATGTGACCAAAGTACAGTGGACACACATCCATGCCCATGGGAGGACTCGAGCTGCCACGCAGTCCCTGACATGGAGCCTAGAACCGCACGCACTTTTCCGCGAGTCAATGCAATTGGAAACGTGAGTCGTCACAATGTTCAAATGTTTGTAATCCGATGTGACCAAAGTACTGTGGACACACATCCATGCCCATGGGAGGACTCGAGCTGCCACGCAGTCCCTGACATGGAACCTAGAACTGCACCCACTTTTCCGCGAGTCGATGCAATTGGAAACGTGAGTCCTCACAATATTCAAATGTTTGAAATCCTATGTGACCAAAGTACTGTGGACACACATCCATGCCTTTGGGAGGACTCGAGCTGCCACGCAGTCCCTGACATGGAGCCTAGAACCGCACGCACTTTTCCGTGAGTCGTCACAATGTTCAAATGTATGTAATCCGATGTGACCAAATTACTGTAGACACACATCCATGCCCATGGGAGGACTCGAGCTGACATGCAGTCCCTGACATGGAGCCTAGAACCGCACGCACTTTTCCGCGAGTCGATGCAATTGGAAACGTGAGTCGTCACAATGTTCAAATGTTTGTAATCCGATGTGACCAAAGTACAGTGGACACACATGTCGATGCAATTTGAAACGTGAGACGTCACAATGTTCATATGTTTGTAATCCGATGTGACCAAAGTACTGTGGACACACATCCATGCCCATGGGAGGACTCGAGCTGCCACGCAGTCCCTGACATGGAACCTAGAACCGCACGCACTTTTCCGCGAGTCGATGCAATTGGAAACGTGAGTCGTCAAAATGTTCAAATGTTTGTAATCCGATGTGACCAAAGTACTGTGTACACACATCCATGCCCATGGGAGGACACGAGCTGCCACGCAGTCCCTGACATTGAGCCTAGAACCGCACGCACTTTTCCGCGAGTCGATGCAATTGGACACGTGAGTCGTCACAATGTTCAAATGTTTGTAATCCGATGTGACCAAAGTACTGTGTACACACATCCATGCCCATGGGAGGACACGAGCTGCCACGCAGTCCCTGACATTGAGCTTAGAACCGCAGGCACTTTTCCGCGAGTCGATGCAATTGGAAACGTGAGTCGTCACAATGTTCAAAAGTTTGTAATCCGATGTGACCAAAGTACTGTGGACACACATCCATGCCCATGGGAGGACTCGAGCTGCCACGCAGTCCCTGACATGGAGCCTAGAACCGCACGCACTTTTCCGCGAGTCGATGCAATTGGAAACGTGAGTCGTCACAATGTTCAAATGTTTGTAATCCGATGTGACCGAAGTACTGTGGACACACATCAATGCCAATGGGAGGACTCGAGCTGGCATGCAGTCATTGACATGGAGCCTAAAACCGCACGCACTTTTCCGCGAGTCGATGCAATTGGACACGAGAGTCGTCACAATGTTCAAATGTTTGTAATCCGATGTGACCAAAGTACTGTGGACACACATCAATGCCCATGGGAGGACTCGAGCTGGCATGCAGTCCCTGACATGGGGCCTAGAACAACACGCACTTTTCCGCGAGTCGATGCAATTGGAAACGTGAGTTGTCACAATGTTCAAATGTTTGTAATCCGATGTGACCAAAGTACTGTGGACACACATCCATGCCCATGGGAGGACTCGAGCTGCCACGCAGTCCCTGACATGGAGCCTAGAACCGCACACACTTTTCCGCGAGTCGATGCAATTGGAAACGTGAGTCGTCACAATGTTCAAATGTTTGTAATCCGATGTGACCAAAGTACTGTGGACACACATCAATGCCCATGGGAAGACTCGAGCTGGCATGCAGTCCCTGACATGGAGCCTAGAACTGCACGCACTTTTCCTCGAGTCGATGCAATTGGAAACGTGAGTCGTCACAATGTTCAAATGTTTGTAATCCGATGTGACCAAAGTACTGTGGACACACATCCATGCCCATGGGAGGACTCGAGCTGCCACGCAGATCCTGACATGGAGCCTAGAGCCGCACGCACTTTTCCGCGAGCCGATGCAATAGGAAACATGAGTCGTCACGATGTTCAAATGTTTGTAATCCGATGTGACCAAAGTACTGTGTACACACATCCATGCCCATGGGAGGACACGAGCTGCCACGCAGTCCCTGACATTGAGCCTAGAACCGCACGCACTTTTCCGCGAGTCGATGCAATTGGACTCGTGAGTCGTCACAATGTTCAAATGTTTGTAATCCGATGTGACCAAAGTACTCTGGACACACATCCATGCCCATGGGAGGACTCGAGCTGCCACGCAGTCCCTGACATGGAGCCTAGAACCGCACGCACTTTTCCGCGAGTCGATGCAATTGGATACGTGAGTCGTCACAATGTTCAAATGTTTGTAATCCGATGTGACCAAAGTACTGTGGACACACATCCATGCCCATGGGAGGACTCGAGCTGCCACGCAGTCCCTGACATGGAACCTAGAACTGCACGCACTTTTCCGCGAGTCGATGCAATTGGAAACGTGAGTCCTCACAACATTCAAATGTTTGTAATCCGATGTGACCAAAGTACTGTGGACACACATCCATGCCTATGGGAGGACTCGAGCTGCCACGCAGTCCCTGACATGGAGCCTAGAACCGCACGCACTTTTCCGCGAGTCGATGCAATTGGAAACGTGAGACGTCACAATGTTCATATGTTTGTAATCCGATGTGACCAAAGTACTGTGGACACACATCCATGCCCATGGGAGGACTCGAGCTGCCACGCAGTCCCTGACATGGAACCTAGAACCGCACGCACTTTTCCGCGAGTCGATGCAATTGGAAACGTGAGTCGTCACAATGTTCAAATGTTTGTAATCCGATGTGACCAAAGTACTGTGGACACACATCCATGCCCATGGGAGGACTCGAGCTGCCACGCAGTCCCTGACATGGAGCCTAGAACCGCACGCACTTTTCCGCGAGTCGATGCAATTGGAAACGTGAGTTGTCACAATGTTCAAATGTTTGTAATCCGATGTGACCAAAGTACTGTGGACACACATCCATGCCCATGGGAGGACTCGAGCTGCCATGCAGTCCCTGACATGGAGCCTAGAACCGCACGCACTTTTCCGCGAGTCGATGCAATTGGAAACGTGAGTCGTCACAATGTTCAAATGTTTGTAATCCGATGTGACCAAAGTACAGTGGACACACATCCATGCCCATGGGAGGACTCGAGCTGCCACGCAGTCCCTGACATGGAGCCTAGAACCGCACGCACTTTTCCGCGAGTCAATGCAATTGGAAACGTGAGTCGTCACAATGTTCAAATGTTTGTAATCCGATGTGACCAAAGTACTGTGGACACACATCCATGCCCATGGGAGGACTCGAGCTGCCACGCAGTCCCTGACATGGAACCTAGAACTGCACGCACTTTTCCGCGAGTCGATGCAATTGGAAACGTGAGTCCTCACAATATTCAAATGTTTGAAATCCTATGTGACCAAAGTACTGTGGACACACATCCATGCCTTTGGGAGGACTCGAGCTGCCACGCAGTCCCTGACATGGAGCCTAGAACCGCACGCACTTTTCCGTGAGTCGTCACAATGTTCAAATGTTTGTAATCCGATGTGACCAAATTACTGTAGACACACATCCATGCCCATGGGAGGACTCGAGCTGCCACGCAGTCCCTGACATGGAGCCTAGAACCGCACACACTTTTCCGCGAGTCGATGCAATTGGATACGTGAGTCGTCACAATGTTCAAATGTTTGTAATCCGATGTGACCAAAGTACTGTGGACACACATCCATGCCCATGGGAGGACTCGAGCTGCCACGCAGTCCCTGACATGCAGCCTAGAACCGCACGCACTTTTCCGCGAGTCAATGCAATTGGAAACGTGAGTCGTCACAATGTTCAAATGTTTGTAATCCGATGTGACCAAAGTACAGTGGACACACATCCATGCCCATGGGAGGACTCGAGCTGCCACGCAGTCCCTGACATGGAGCCTAGAACCGCACGCACTTTTCCGCGAGTCAATGCAATTGGAAACGTGAGTCGTCACAATGTTCAAATGTTTGTAATCCGATGTGACCAAAGTACTGTGGACACACATCCATGCCCATGGGAGGACTCGAGCTGCCACGCAGTCCCTGACATGGAACCTAGAACTGCACGCACTTTTCCGCGAGTCGATGCAATTGGAAACGTGAGTCCTCACAATATTCAAATGTTTGAAATCCTATGTGACCAAAGTACTGTGGACACACATCCATGCCTTTGGGAGGACTCGAGCTGCCACGCAGTCCCTGACATGGAGCCTAGAACCGCACGCACTTTTCCGTGAGTCGTCACAATGTTCAAATGTTTGTAATCCGATGTGACCAAATTACTGTAGACACACATCCATGCCCATGGGAGGACTCGAGCTGCCACGCAGTCCCTGACATGGAGCCTAGAACCGCACACACTTTTCCGCGAGTCGATGCAATTGGATACGTGAGTCGTCACAATGTTCAAATGTTTGTAATCCGATGTGACCAAAGTACTGTGGACACACATCCATGCCCATGGGAGGACTCGAGCTGCCACGCAGTCCCTGACATGCAGCCTAGAACCGCACGCACTTTTCCGCGAGTCAATGCAATTGGAAACGTGAGTCGTCACAATGTTCAAATGTTTGTAATCCGATGTGACCAAATTACTGTATACACACATCCATGCCCATGGGTGGACTCGAGCTGCCACGCAGTCCCTGACATGGAGCCTAGAACCGCACGCACTTTTCCGCGAGTCGATGCAATTGGAAACGTGAGACGTCACAATGTTCATATGTTTGTAATCCGATGTGACCAAAGTACTGTGGACACACATCCATGCCCATGGGAGGACTCGAGCTGCCACGCAGTCCCTGACATGGAACCTAGAACCGCACGCACTTTTCCGCGAGTCGATGCAATTGGAAACGTGAGTCGTCAAAATGTTCAAATGTTTGTAATCCGATGTGACCAAAGTACTGTGGACACACATCCATGCCAATGGGAGGACTCGAGCTGCCAAGCAGACCCTAACATGCAGCCTAAAACCGCACGCACTTTTCCGCGAGTCGATGCAATTGGAAACGTGAGTCCTCACGATGTTCAAATGTTTGTAATCCGATGTGACCAAAGTACTGTGTACACACATCCATGCCCATGGGAGGACACGAGCTGCCACGCAGTCCCTGACATTGAGCCTAGAACCGCACGCACTTTTCCGCGAGTCGATGCAATTGGACACGTGAGTCGTCACAATGTTCAAATGTTTGTAATCCGATGTGACCAAAGTACTGTGTACACACATCCATGCCCATGGGAGGACACGAGCTGCCACGCAGTCCCTGACATTGAGCCTAGAACCGCAGGCACTTTTCCGCGAGTCGATGCAATTGGTAACGTGAGTCGTCACAATGTTCAAAAGTTTGTAATCCGATGTGACCAAAGTACTGTGGACACACATCCATGCCCATGGGTGGACTCGAGCTGCCACGCAGTACCTGACATGGAGCCTAGAACCGCACGCACTTTTCCGCGAGTCGATGCAATTGGAAATGTGAGTCGTCACAATGTTCAAATGTTTGTAATCCGATGTGACCGAAGTACTGTGGACACACATCAATGCCCATGGGAGGACTCGAGCTGGCATGCAGTCATTGACATGGAGCCTAGAACCGCACGCACTTTTCCGCGAGTCGATGCAATTGGAAACGTGAGTCGTCACAATGTTCAAATGTTTGTAATCCGATGTGACCAAAGTACTCTGGACACACATCCATGCCCATGGGAGGACTCGAGCTGCCACGCAGTCCCTGACATGGAGCCTAGAACCGCACGCACTTTTCCGCGAGTCGATGCAATTGGAAACGTGAGACGTCACAATGTTCATATGTTTGTAATCCGATGTGACCAAAGTACTGTGGACACACATCCATGCCCATGGGAGGACTCGAGCTGCCACGCAGTCCCTGACATGGAACCTAGAACCGCACGCACTTTTCCGCGAGTCGATGCAATTGGAAACGTGAGTCGTCACAATGTTCAAATGTTTGTAATCCGATGTGACCAAAGTACTGTGGACACACATCCATGCCCATGGGAGGACTCGAGCTGCCACGCAGTCCCTGACATGGAGCCTAGAACCGCACGCACTTTTCCGCGAGTCGATGCAATTGGAAACGTGAGTTGTCACAATGTTCAAATGTTTGTAATCCGATGTGACCAAAGTACTGTGGACACACATCCATGCCCATGGGAGGACTCGAGCTGCCATGCAGTCCCTGACATGGAGCCTAGAACCGCACGCACTTTTCCGCGAGTCGATGCAATTGGAAACGTGAGTCGTCTCAATGTTCAAATGTTTGTAATCCGATGTGACCAAAGCACTGTGGACACACATCCATGCCCATGGGAGGACTCGAGCTGCCACGCAGTCCCTGACATGGAGCCTAAAACCGCACGCACTTTTCCGCGAGTCGATGCAATTGGAAACGTGAATCGTCACAATGTTCAAATGTTTGTAATCCGATGTGACCAAAGTACTGTGGACACACATCCATGCCCATGGGAGGACTCGAGCTGCCACGCAGTCCCTGACATGGAACCTAGAACTGCACGCACTTTTCCGCGAGTCGATGCAATTGGAAACGTGAGTCCTCACAATATTCAAATGTTTGTAATCCGATGTGACCAAAGTACTGTGGACACACATCCATGCCTATGGGAGGACTCGAGCTGCCACGCAGTCCCTGACATGGAACCTAGAACCGCACGCACTTTTCCGTGAGTCGTCACAATGTTCAAATGTTTGTAATCCGATGTGACCAAATTACTGTAGACACACATCCATGCCCATGGGAGGACTCGAGCTGCCACGCAGTCCCTGACATGGAGCCTAGAACCGCACACACTTTTCCGCGAGTCGATGCAATTGGATACGTGAGTCGTCACAATGTTCAAATGTTTGTAATCCGATGTGACCAAAGTACTGTGGACACACATCCATGCCCATGGGAGGACTCGAGCTGCCACGCAGTCCCTAACATGGAGCCTAGAACCGCACGCACTTTTCCGCGAGTCGATGCAATTGGAAACGTGAGTCGTCACAATGTTCAAATGTTTGTAATCCGATGTGACCAAAGTACTCTGGACACACATCCATGCCCATGGGAGGACTCGAGCTGCCACGCAGTCCCTGACATGGAGCCTAGAACCGCACGCACTTTTCCGCGAGTCGATGCAATTGGAAACGTGAGACGTCACAATGTTCATATGTTTGTAATCCGATGTGACCAAAGTACTGTGGACACACATCCATGCCCATGGGAGGACTCGAGCTGCCACGCAATCCCTGACATGGAACCTAGAACCGCACGCACTTTTCCGCGAGTCGATGCAATTGGAAACGTGAGTCGTCAAAATGTTCAAATGTTTGTAATCCGATGTGACCAAAGTACTGTGGACACACATCCATGTCAATGGGAGGACTCGAGCTGCCACGCAGACCCTGACATGGAGCCTAGAACCGCACGCACTTTTCCGCGAGTCGATGCAATTGGAAACGTGAGTCCTCACGATGTTCAAATGTTTGTAATCCGATGTGACCAAAGTACTGTGGACACACATCCATGCCCATGGGAGGTCACGAGCTGCCACGCATTCCCTGACATTGAGCCTAGAACCGCACGCACTTTTCCGCGAGTCCCTGCAATTGGACACGTGAGTCGTCACAATGTTCAAATGTTTGTAATCCGATGTGACCAAAGTACTGTGTACACACATCCATGCCCATGGGAGGACACAAGCTGCCACGCAGTCCCTGACATTGAGCCTAGAACCGCAGGCACTTTTCCGCGAGTCGATGCAATTGGAAACGTGAGTCGTCACAATGTTCAAAAGTTTGTAATCCGATGTGACCAAAGTACTGTGGACACAAATCCATGCCCATGGGAGGACTCGAGCTGCCACGCAGTTCCTGACATGGAGCCTAGAACCGCACACACTTTTCCGTGAGTCGTCACAATGTTCAAATGTTTGTAATCCGATGTGACCAAATTACTGTAGACACACATCCATGCCCATGGGAGGACTCGAGCTGCCACGCAGTCCCTGACATGGAGCCTAGAACCGCACACACTTTTCCGCGAGTCGATGCAATTGGATACGTGAGTCGTCACAATGTTCAAATGTTTGTAATCCGATGTGACCAAAGTACTGTGGACACACATCCATGCCCATGGGAGGACTTGAGCTGCCACGCAGTCCCTGACATGGAGCCTAGAACCGCACGCACTTTTCCGCGAGTCGATGCAATTGGAAACGTGAGTCGTCACAATGTTCAAATGTTTGTAATCCGATGTGACCAAAGTACTCTGGACACACATCCATGCCCATGGGAGGACTCGAGCTGCCACGCAGTCCCTGACATGGAGCCTAGAACCGCACGCACTTTTCCGCGAGTCGATGCAATTGGAAACGTGAGACGTCACAATGTTCATATGTTTGTAATCCGATGTGACCAAAGTACTGTGGACACACATCCATGCCCATGGGAGGACTCGAGCTGCCACGCAGTCCCTGACATGGAACCTAGAACCGCACGCACTTTTCCGCGAGTCGATGCAATTGGAAACGTGAGTTTGTCAAAATGTTCAAATGTTTGTAATCCGATGTGACCAAAGTACTGTGGACACACATCCATGTCAATGGGAGGACTCGAGCTGCCACGCAGACCCTGACATTGAGCCTAGAACCGCACGCACTTTTCCGCGAGTCGATGCAATTGGAAACGTAAGTCCTCACGATGTTCAAATGTTTGTAATCCGATGTGACCAAAGTACTGTGTACACACATCCATGCCCATGGGAGGACACGAGCTGCCACGCAGTCCCTGACATTGAGCCTAGAACCGCACGCACTTTTCCGCGAGTCGATGCAATTGGACACGTGAGTCGTCACAATGTTCAAATGTTTGTAATCCGATGTGACCAAAGTACTGTGTACACACATCCATGCCCATGGGAGGACACGAGCTGCCACGCAGTCCCTGACATTGAGCCTAGAACCGCAGGCACTTTTCCGCGAGTCGATGCAATTGGAAACGTGAGTCGTCACAATGTTCAAAAGTTTGTAATCCGATGTGACCAAAGTACTGTGGACACACATCAATGCCCATGGGAGGACTCGAGCTGGCATGCAGTCATTGACATGGAGCCTAGAACCGCACGCACTTTTCCGCGAGTCGATGCAATTGGACACGAGAGTCGTCACAATGTTCAAATGTTTGTAATCCGATGTGACCAAAGTACTGTGGACACACATCAATGCCCATGGGAGGACTCGAGCTGGCATGCAGTCCCTGACATGGAGCCTAGAACTGCACGCACTTTTCCGCGAGTCGATGCAATTGGAAATGTGAGTCGTCACAATGTTCAAATGTTTGTAATCCGATGTGACCAAAGTACTGTGGACACACATCCATGCCCATGGGAGGACTCGAGCTGCCACGCAGTCCCTGACATGGAGCCTAGAACCGCACGCACTTCTCCGCGAGTCGATGCAATTGGAAACGTGAGTCGTCACAATGTTCAAATGTTTGTAATCCGATGTGACCAAACTACTGTGGACACACATCAATGCCCATGGGAAGACTCGAGCTGGCATGCAGTCCCTGACATGGAGCCTAGAACTGCACGCACTTTTCCTCGAGTCGATGCAATTGGAAACGTGAGTCGTCACAATGTTCAAATGTTTGTAATCCGATGTGACCAAAGTACTGTGGACACACAACCATGCCCATGGGAGGACTCGAGCTGCCACGCAGATCCTGACATGGAGCCTAGAGCCGCACGCACTTTTCCGCGAGCCGATGCAATAGGAAACGTGAGTCGTCACGATGTTCAAATGTTTGTAATCCGATGTGACCAAAGTACTGTCTACACACATCCATGCCCATGGGAGGACACGAGCTGCCACGCAGTCCCTGACATTGAGCCTAGAACCGCACACACTTTTCCGCGAGTCGATGCAATTGGACACGTGAGTCGTCACAATTTTCAAATGTTTGTAATCTGATGTGATCAAAGTACTGTGGACACACATCCATGCCCATGGGAGGACTCGAGCTGCCATGCAGTCCCTGACATGGAGCCTAGAACCGCACGCACTTTTCTGCGAGTCAATGCAATTGGAAACGTGAGTCGTCACAATGTTCAAATGTTTGTAATCCGATGTGACCAAAGTACTGTGGACACACATCCATGCCCATGGGAGGACTCGAGCTGCCATGCAGTCCCTGACATGGAGCCTAGAACCGCACGCACTTGTCCACGAGTCGATGCAATTGGAAACATGAGTCGTCACAATGATCAAATGTTTGTAATCCGATGTGACCAAAGTACTCTGGACACACATCCATGCCCATGGGAGGACTCGAGCTGCCACGCAGTTCCTGACATGGAGCCTAGAACCGCACGCACTTTTCCGCGAGTCGATGCAATTGGAAACGTGAGTCGTCACAATGTTCAAATGTTTGTAATCCGATGTGACCAAAGTACTGTGGACACACATCCATGCCCATGGGAGGACTCGAGCTGCCACGCATTCCCTGACATGGAACCTAGAACCGCACGCACTTTTCCGCGAGTCGATGCAATTGGAAACGTGAGTCGTCACAATGTTCAAATGTTTGTAATACGATGTGACCAAAGTACTGTGGACACACATCCATGCCCATGGGAGGACTCGAGCTGCCACGCAGTCCCTGACACGGAACCTAGAACCGCACGCACTTTTCCGCGAGTCGATGCAATTGGAAACGTGAGTCGTCACAATGTTCAAATGTTTGTAATCCGATGTGACCAAAGTACTGTGTACACACATCCATGCCCATGGGAGGACACGAGCTGCCACGCAGTCCCTGACATTGAGCCTAGAACCGCAGGCACTTTTCCGCGAGTCGATGCAATTGGACACGTGAGTCGTCACAATGTTCAAAAGTTTGTAATCCGATGTGACCAAAGTACTGTGGACACACATCCATGCCCATGGGAGGACTCGAGCTGCCACGCAGTGCCTGACATGGAGCCTAGAACCGCACGCACTTTTCCGCGAGTCGATGCAATTGGAAACGTGAGTCGTCACAATGTTCAAATGTTTGTAATCCGATGTGACCAAAGTACTGTGGACACACATCAATGCCCATGGGAGGACTCGAGCTGGCATGCAGTCATTGACATGGAGCCTAGAACCGCACGCACTTTTCCGCGAGTTGATGCAATTGGACACGAGAGTCGTCACAATGTTCAAATGTTTGTAATCCGATGTGACCAAAGTACTGTGGACACACATCAAAGCCCATGGGAGGACTCGAGCTGGCATGCAGTCCCTGACATGGAGCCTAGAACTGCACGCACTTTTCCGCGAGTCGATGCAATTGGAAACGTGAGTCGTCACAATGTTCAAATGTTTGTAATCCGATGTGACCAAAGTACTGTGGACACACATCCATGCCCATGGGAGGACTCGAGCTGCCACGCAGTCCCTGACATGGAGCCTAGAACCGCACGCACTTTTCCGCGAGTCGATGCAATTGGAAACGTGAGTCGTCACAATGTTCAAATGTTTGTAATCCGATGTGACCAAAGTACTGTGGACACACATCAATGCCCATGGGAAGACTCGAGCTGGCATGCAGTCCCTGACATGGAGCCTAGAACTGCACGCACTTTTCCTCGAGTCGATGCAATTGGAAACGTGAGTCGTCACAATGTTCAAATGTTTGTAATCCGATGTGACCAAAGTACTGTGGACACACATCCATGCCCATGGGAGGACTCGAGCTGCCACGCAGATCCTGACATGGAGCCTAGAGCCGCACGCACTTTTCCGCGAGCCGATGCAATTGGAAACGTGAGTCGTCACGATGTTCAAATGTTTGTAATCCGATGTGACCAAAGTACTGTGTACACACATCCATGCCCATGGGAGGACACGAGCTGCCACGCAGTCCCTGACATTGAGCCTAGAACCGCACGCACTTTTCCGCGAGTCGATGCAATTGGACACGTGAGTCGTCACAATGTTCAAATGTTTGTAATCCGATGTGATCAAAGTAGTGTGGACACACATCCATGCCCATGGGAGGACTCTAGCTGCCATGCAGTCCCTGACATGGAGCCTAGAACCGCACGCACTTTTCCGCGAGTCAATGCAATTGGAAACGTGAGTCGTCACAATGTTCAAATGTTTGTAATCCGATGTGACCAAAGTACTGTGGACACACATCCATGCCCATGGGAGGACTCGAGCTGCCATGCAGTCCCTGACATGGAGCCTAGAACGGCACGCACTTTTCCACGAGTCGATGCAATTGGAAACGTGAGTCGTCACAATGTTCAAATGTTTGTAATCCGATGTGACCAAAGTACTGTGCACACACATCCATGCCCATGGGAGGACTCGAGCTGCCATGCAGTCCCTGACATGGAGCCTAGAACCGCACGCACTTTTCCACGAGTCGATGCAATTGGAAACATGAGTCGTCACAATGTTCAAATGTTTGTAATCCGATGTGACCAAAGTACTCTGGACACACATCCATGCCCATGGGAGGACTCGAGCTGCCACGCAGTTCCTGACATGGAGCCTAGAACCGCACGCACTTTTCCGCGAGTCGATGCAATTGGAAACGTGAGTCGTCACAATGTTCAAATGTTTGTAATCCGATGTGACCAAAGTACTGTGGACACACATCCATGCCCATGGGAGGACTCGAGCTGCCACGCAGTCCCTGACATGGAACCTAGAACCGCACGCACTTTTCCGCGAGTCGATGCAATTGGAAACGTGAGTCGTCACAATGTTCAAATGTTTGTAATACGATGTGACCAAAGTACTGTGGACACACATCCATGCCCATGGGAGGACTCGAGCTGCCACGCAGTCCCTGACATGGAACCTAGAACCGCACGCACTTTTCCGCGAGTCGATGCAATTGGAAACGTGAGTCGTCACAATGTTCAAATGTTTGTAATACAATGTGACCAAAGTACTGTGGACACACATCCATGCCCATGGGAGGACTCGAGCTGCCACGCAGTCCCTGACATGGAACCTAGAACCGCACGCACTTTTCCGCGAGTCGATGCAATTGGAAACGTGAGTCGTCACAATGTTCAAATGTTTGTAATACAATGTGACCAAAGTACTGTGGACACACATCCATGCCCATGGGAGGACTCGAGCTGCCACGCAGTCCCTGACATGGAGCCTAGAACTGCACGCACTTTTCCGCGAGTCGATGCAATTGGAAACGTGAGTCGTCACAATGTTCAAATGTTTGTAATCCGATGTGACCAAAGTACTGTGGACACACATCCATGCCCATGGGAGGACTCGAGCTGCCACGCAGACCCTGACATGGAGCCTAGAACCGCACGTACTTTTCCGCGAGTCGATGCAATTGGAAACGTGAGTCGTCACGATGTTCAAATGTTTGTAATCCGATGTGACCAAAGTACTGTGTACACACATCCATGCCCATGGGAGGACACGAGCTGCCACGCAGTCCCTGACATTGAGCCTAGAACCGCACGCACTTTTCCGCGAGACGATGCAATGGGACACGTGAGTCGTCACAATGTTTAAATGTTTGTAATCCGATGTGATCAAAGTACTGTGGACACACATCCATGCCCATGGGAGGACTCGAGCTGCCACGCAGTCCCTGACATGGAACCTAGAACTGCACGCACTTTTCCGCGAGTCGATGCAATTGGAAACGTGAGTCCTCACAATATTCAAATGTTTGTAATCCGATGTGACCAAAGTACTGTGGACACACATCCATGCCTATGGGAGGACTCGAGCTGCCACGCAGTCCCTGACATGGAGCCTAGAACCGCACGCACTTTTCCGTGAGTCGTCACAATGTTCAAATGTTTGTAATCCGATGTGACCAAATTACTGTAGACACACATCCATGCCCATGGGAGGACTCGAGCTGGCATGCAGTCATTGACATGGAGCCTAGAACCGCACGCACTTTTCCGCGAGTCGATGCAATTGGACACGAGAGTCGTCACAATGTTCAAATGTTTGTAATCCGATGTGACCAAAGTACTGTGGACACACATCAATGCCCATGGGAGGACTCGAGCTGGCATGCAGTCCCTGACATGGAGCCTAGAACTGCACGCACTTTTCCGCGAGTCGATGCAATTGGAAACGTGAGTCTTCACAATGTTCAAATGTTAGTAATCCGATGTGACCAAAGTACTGTGGACACACATCCATGCCCATGGGAGGACTCGAGCTGCCACGCAGTCCCTGACATGGAGCCTAGAACCGCACGCACTTTTCCGCGAGTCGATGCAATTGGAAACGTGAGTCGTCACAATGTTCAAATGTTTGTAATCCGATGTGACCAAAGTACTGTGGACACAAATCAATGCCCATGGGAAGACTCGAGCTGGCATGCAGTCCCTGACATGGAGCCTAGAACTGCACGCACTTTTCCTCGAGTCGATGCAATTGGAAACGTGAGTCGTCACAATGTTCAAATGTTTGTAATCCGATGTGACCAAAGTACTGTGTACACACATCCATGCCCATGGGAGGACTCGAGCTGCCACGCAGATCCTGACATGGAGCCTAGAGCCGCACGCACTTTTCCGCGAGCCGATGCAATTGGAAACGTGAGTCGTCACGATGTTCAAATGTTTGTAATCCGATGTGACCAAAGTACTGTGTACACACATCCATGCCCATGGGAGGACACGAGCTGCCACGCAGTCCCTGACATTGAGCCTAGAACCGCACGCACTTTTCTGCGAGTCGATGCAATTGGACACGTGAGTCGTCACAATGTTCAAATGTTTGTAATCCGATGTGATCAAAGTACTGTGGACACACATCCATGCCCATGAGAGGACTCGAGCTGCCATGCAGTCCCTGACATGGAGCCTAGAACCGCACGCACTTTTCCGCGTGTCAATGCAATTGGAAACGTGAGTCGTCACAATGTTCAAATGTTTGTAATCCGATGTGACCAAAGTACTGTGGACACACATCCATGCCCATGGGTGGACTCGAGCTGCCACGCAGTCCCTGACATGGAGCCTAGAACGGCACGCACTTTTCCACGAGTCGATGCAATTGGAAACGTGAGTCGTCACAATGTTCAAATGTTTGTAATCCGATGTGACCAAAGTACTGTGGACACACATCCATGCCCATGGGAGGACTCGAGCTGCCATGCAGTCCCTGACATGGAGCCTAGAACCGCACGCACTTCTCCACGAGTCGATGCAATTGGAAACATGAGTCGTCACAATGTTCAAATGTTTGTAATCCGATGTGACCAAAGTACTCTGGACACACATCCATGCCCATGGGAGGACTCGAGCTGCCACGCAGTTCCTGACATGGAGCCTAGAACCGCACGCACTTTTCCGCGTGTCGATGCAATTGGAAACGTGATTCGTCACAATGTTCAAATGTTTGTAATCCGATGTGACCAAAGTACTGTGGACACACATCCATGCCCATGGGAGGACTCGAGCTGCCACGCAGTCCCTGACATGGAACCTAGAACCGCACGCACTTTTCCGCGAGTCGATGCAATTGGAAACGTGAGTCGTCACAATGTTCAAATGTTTGTAATACAATGTGACCAAAGTACTGTGGACACACATCCATGCCCATGGGAGGACTCGAGCTGCCACGCAGTCCCTGACATGGAGCCTAGAACCGCACGCACTTTTCCGAGAGTCGATGCAATTGGAAACGTGAGTCGTCACAATGTTCAAATGTTTGTAATACGTTGTGACCAAAGTACTGTGTACACACATCCATGCCCATGGGAGGACTCGAGCTGCCACGCAGTCCCTGACATTGAGCCTAGAACCGCACGCACTTTTCCGCGAGTCGATGCAATTTGACACGTGAGTCGTCACAATGTTCAAATGTTTGTAATCCGATGTGATCAAAGTACTGTGGACACACATCCATGCCCATGGGAGGACTCGAGCTGCCATGCAGTCCCTGACATGGAGCCTAGAACCGCACGCACTTTTCCGCGAGTCAATGCAATTGGAAACGTGAGTCATCACAATGTTCAAATGTTTGTAATCCGATGTGACCAAAGTACTGTGGACACACATCCAAGCCCATGGGAGGACTCGAGCTGCCACGCAGTCCCTGACATGGAGCCTAGAACGCACGCACTTTTCCACGAGTCGATGCAATTGGAAACGTGAGTCGTCACAATGTTCAAATGTTTGTAATCCGATGTGACCAAAGTACTGTGGACACACATCCATGCCCATGGGAGGACTCGAGCTGCCATGCAGTCCCTGACATGGAGCCTAGAACCGCACGCACTTTTCCACGAGTCGATGCAATTGGAAACATGAGTCGTCACAATGTTCAAATGTTTGTAATCCGATGTGACCAAAGTACTCTGGACACACATCCATGCCCATGGGAGGACTCCAGCTGCCACGCAGTTCCTGACATGGAGCCTAGAACCACACGCACTTTTCCGCGAGTCGATGCAATTGGAAACGTGAGTCGTCACAGTGTTCAAATGTTTGTAATCCGATGTGACCAAAGTACTGTGGACACACATCCATGCCCATGGGAGGACTCGAGCTGCCACGCAGTCCCTGACATGGAACCTAGAACCGCACGCACTTTTCCGCAAGTCTATGCAATTGGAAACGTGAGTCGTCACAATGTTCAAATGTTTGTAATACAATGTGACCAAAGTACTGTAGACACACATCCATGCCCATGGGAGGACTCGAGCTGCCACGCAGTCCCTGACATGGAACCTAGAACCGCACGCACTTTTCCGCGAGTCGATGCAATTGGAAACGTGAGTCGTCACAATGTTCAAATGTTTGTAATACAATATGACCAAAGTACTGTGGACACACATCCATGCCCATGGGAGGACTCGAGCTGCCTCGCAGTCCCTGACATGGAGCCTAGAACCGCACGCACTTTTCCACGAGTCGATGCAATTGGAAACATGAGTCGTCACAATGTTCAAATGTTTGTAATCCGATGTGACCAAAGTACTCTGGACACACATTCATTCCCATGGGAGGACTCGAGCTGCCACGCTGTTCCTGACATGGAGCCTAGAACCGCACGCACTTTTCTGCGAGTCGATGCAATTGGAAACGTGAGTCGTCACAATGTTCAAATGTTTGTAATCCGATGTGACCAAAGTACTGTGGACACACATCCATGCCAATGGGAGGACTCGAGCTGCCACGCAGTCCCTGACATTTAGCCTAGAACCGCACGCACTTTTCCGCTAGTCGATGCAATTGGAAACGTGAGTCGTCACAGTGTTCAAATGTTTGTAATCCGATGTGACCAAAGTACTGTGGACACACATCCATGCCCATGGGAGGACTCGAGCTGCCTCGCAGTCCCTGACATGGAGCCTAGAACCGCACGCACTTTTCCACGAGTCGATGCAATTGGAAACGTGAGTCGTCACAGTGTTCAAATGTTTGTAATCCGATGTGACCAAAGTACTGTGGACACACATCCATGCCCATGGGAGGACTCGAGCTGCCACGCAGTCCCTGACATGGAGCCTAGAACGGCACGCACTTTTCCACGAGTCGATGCAATTGGAAACGTGAGTCGTCACAATGTTCAAATGTTTGTAATCCGATGTGACCAAAGTACTGTGGACACACATCCATGCCCATGGGAGGACTCGAGCTGCCTCGCAGTCCCTGACATGGAGCCTAGAACCGCACGCACTTTTCCACGAGTCAATGCAATTGGAAACGTGAGTCGTCACAGTGTTCAAATGTTTGTAATCCGATGTGACCAAAGTACTGTGGACACACATCCATGCCCATGGGAGGACTCGAGCTGCCACGCAGTCCCTGACATGGAGCCTAGAACCGCACGCACTTTTCCACGAGTCAATGCAATTGGAAACGTGAGTCGTCACAATGTTCAAATGTTTGTAATCCGATGTGACCAAAGTACTGTGGACACACATCCATGCCCATGGGAGGACTCGAGCTGCCTCGCAGTCCCTGACATGGAGCCTAGAACCGCACGCACTTTTCCACGAGTCGATGCAATTGGAAACGTGTGTCGTCACAGTGTTCAAATGTTTGTAATCCGATGTGACCAAAGTACTGTGGACACACATCCATGCCCATGGGAGGACTCGAGCTGCCACGCAGTCCCTGACATGGAGCCTAGAACCGCACGCACTTTTCCACGAGTCGATGCAATTGGAAACGTGAGTCGTCACAATGTTCAAATGTTTGTAATCCGATGTGACCAAAGTACTGTGGACACACATCCATGCCCATGGGAGGACTCGAGCTGCCACGCAGTCACTGACATGGAACCTAGAACAGCACGCACTTTTCCGCGAGTCGATGCAATTGGAAACGTGAGTCGTCACAATGTTCAAATGTTTGTAATACAATGTGACCAAAGTACTGTGGACACACATCAATGCCCATGGGAGGCCTCGAGCTGCCTCGCAGTCCCTGACATGGAGCCTAGAACTGCACGCACTTTTCCACGAGTCGATGCAATTGGAAACATGAGACGTCACAATGTTCAAATGTTTGTAATCCGATGTGACCAAAGTACTCTGGACACACATTCATGCCCATGGGAGGACTCGAGCTGCCACGCAGTTCCTGACATGGAGCCTAGAACCGCACGCACTTTTCCGCTAGTCGATGAAATTGGAAACGTGAGTCGTCACAATGTTCAAATGTTTGTAATCCGATTTGACCAAAGTACTGTGGACACACATCCATGCCAATGGGAGGACTCGAGCTGCCACGCAGTCCCTGACATTTAGCCTAGAACCGCACGCACTGTTCCGCGAGTCGATGCAATTGGAAACGTGAGTCGTCACAATGTTCAAATGTTTGTAATCCGATGTAACCAAAGTACTGTGGACACACATCCATGCCCATGGGAGGACTCGAGCTGCCACGCAGTCCCTGACATTGAGCCTAGAACCGCTCGCACTTTTCCGCTAGTCGATGCAATTGGAAACGTGAGTCGTCACAGTGTTCAAATGTTTGTAATCCGATGTGACCAAAGTACTGTGGACACACATCCATGCCCATGGGAGGACTCGAGCTGCCTCGCAGTCCCTGACATGGAGTCTAGAACCGCACGCACTTTTCCACGAGTCGATGCAATTGGAAACATGAGTCGTCACAGTGTTCAAATGTTTGTAATCCGATGTGACCAAAGTACTGTGGACACACATCCATGCCCATGGGAGGACTCGAGCTGCCACGCAGTCCCTGACATGGAGCCTAGAACCGCACGCAGTTTTCCACGAGTCGATGCAATTGGAAACGTGAGTCGTCACAATGTTCAAATGTTTGTAATCCGATGTGACCAAAGTACTGTGGACACACATCCATGCCCATGGGAGGACTCGAGCTGCCACGCAGTCCCTGACATGGAGCCTAGAACCGCACGCACTTTTCCACGAGTCGATGCAATTGGAAACGTGAGTCGTCACAATGTTCAAATGTTTGTAATCCGATGTGACCAAAGTACTGTGGACACACATCCATGCCCATGGGAGGACTCGAGCTGTCTCGCAGTCCCTGACATGGAGCCTAGAACCGCACGCACTTTTCCACGAGTCGATGCAATTGGAAACGTGAGTCGTCACAGTGTTCAAATGTTTGTAATCCGATGTGACCAAAGTACTCTGGACACACATTCATGCCCATGGGAGGACTCGAGCTGCCACGCAGTTCCTGACATGGAGCCTAGAACCGCACGCACTTTTCTGCGAGTCGATGCAATTGGAAACGTGAGTCGTCACAATGTTCAAATGTTTGTAATCCGATGTGACCAAAGTACTGTGGACACACATCCATGCCAATGGGAGGACTCGAGCTGCCACGCAGTCCCTGACATTTAGCCTAGAACCGCACGCACTTTTCCGCTAGTCGATGCAATTGGAAACGTGAGTCGTCACAGTGTTCAAATGTTTGTAATCCGATGTGACCAAAGTACTGTGGACACACATCCATGCCCATGGGAGGACTCGAGCTGCCTCGCAGTCCCTGACATGGAGCCTAGAACCGCACGCACTTTTCCACGAGTCGATGCAATTGGAAACGTGAGTCGTCACAGTGTTCAAATGTTTGTAATCCGATGTGACCAAAGTACTGTGGACACACATCCATGCCCATGGGAGGACTCGAGCTGCCACGCAGTCCCTGACATGGAGCCTAGAACGGCACGCACTTTTCCACGAGTCGATGCAATTGGAAACGTGAGTCGTCACAATGTTCAAATGTTTGTAATCCGATGTGACCAAAGTACTGTGGACACACATCCATGCCCATGGGAGGACTCGAGCTGCCTCGCAGTCCCTGACATGGAGCCTAGAACCGCACGCACTTTTCCACGAGTCAATGCAATTGGAAACGTGAGTCGTCACAGTGTTCAAATGTTTGTAATCCGATGTGACCAAAGTACTGTGGACACACATCCATGCCCATGGGAGGACTCGAGCTGCCACGCAGTCCCTGACATGGAGCCTAGAACCGCACGCACTTTTCCACGAGTCAATGCAATTGGAAACGTGAGTCGTCACAATGTTCAAATGTTTGTAATCCGATGTGACCAAAGTACTGTGGACACACATCCATGCCCATGGGAGGACTCGAGCTGCCTCGCAGTCCCTGACATGGAGCCTAGAACCGCACGCACTTTTCCACGAGTCGATGCAATTGGAAACGTGTGTCGTCACAGTGTTCAAATGTTTGTAATCCGATGTGACCAAAGTACTGTGGACACACATCCATGCCCATGGGAGGACTCGAGCTGCCACGCAGTCCCTGACATGGAGCCTAGAACCGCACGCACTTTTCCACGAGTCGATGCAATTGGAAACGTGAGTCGTCACAATGTTCAAATGTTTGTAATCCGATGTGACCAAAGTACTGTGGACACACATCCATGCCCATGGGAGGACTCGAGCTGCCACGCAGTCACTGACATGGAACCTAGAACAGCACGCACTTTTCCGCGAGTCGATGCAATTGGAAACGTGAGTCGTCACAATGTTCAAATGTTTGTAATACAATGTGACCAAAGTACTGTGGACACACATCAATGCCCATGGGAGGCCTCGAGCTGCCTCGCAGTCCCTGACATGGAGCCTAGAACTGCACGCACTTTTCCACGAGTCGATGCAATTGGAAACATGAGTCGTCACAATGTTCAAATGTTTGTAATCCGATGTGACCAAAGTACTCTGGACACACATTCATGCCCATGGGAGGACTCGAGCTGCCACGCAGTTCCTGACATGGAGCCTAGAACCGCACGCACTTTTCCGCTAGTCGATGAAATTGGAAACGTGAGTCGTCACAATGTTCAAATGTTTGTAATCCGATTTGACCAAAGTACTGTGGACACACATCCATGCCAATGGGAGGACTCGAGCTGCCACGCAGTCCCTGACATTTAGCCTAGAACCGCACGCACTGTTCCGCGAGTCGATGCAATTGGAAACGTGAGTCGTCACAATGTTCAAATGTTTGTAATCCGATGTAACCAAAGTACTGTGGACACACATCCATGCCCATGGGAGGACTCGAGCTGCCACGCAGTCCCTGACATTGAGCCTAGAACCGCTCGCACTTTTCCGCTAGTCGATGCAATTGGAAACGTGAGTCGTCACAGTGTTCAAATGTTTGTAATCCGATGTGACCAAAGTACTGTGGACACACATCCATGCCCATGGGAGGACTCTAGCTGCCTCGCAGTCCCTGACATGGAGTCTAGAACCGCACGCACTTTTCCACGAGTCGATGCAATTGGAAACATGAGTCGTCACAGTGTTCAAATGTTTGTAATCCGATGTGACCAAAGTACTGTGGACACACATCCATGCCCATGGGAGGACTCGAGCTGCCACGCAGTCCCTGACATGGAGCCTAGAACCGCACGCAGTTTTCCACGAGTCGATGCAATTGGAAACGTGAGTCGTCACAATGTTCAAATGTTTGTAATCCGATGTGACCAAAGTACTGTGGACACACATCCATGCCCATGGGAAGACTCGAGCTGCCACGCAGTCCCTGACATGGAGCCTAGAACCGCACGCACTTTTCCACGAGTCGATGCAATTGGAAACGTGAGTCGTCACAATGTTCAAATGTTTGTAATCCGATGTGACCAAAGTACTGTGGACACACATCCATGCCCATGGGAGGACTCGAGCTGTCTCGCAGTCCCTGACATGGAGCCTAGAACCGCACGCACTTTTCCACGAGTCGATGCAATTGGAAACGTGAGTCGTCACAGTGTTCAAATGTTTGTAATCCGATGTGACCAAAGTACTGTGGACACACATCCATGCCCATGGGAGGACTCGAGCTGCCACGCAGTCCCTGACATGGAGCCTAGAACCGCACGCACTTTTCCACGAGTCGATGCAATTTGAAACGTGAGTCGTCACAATGTTCAAATGTTTGTAATCCGATGTGACCAAAGTACTGTGGACACACATCCATGCCCATGGGAGGACTCGAGCTGCCACGCAGTCCCTGACATGGAGCCTAGAACCGCACGCACTTTTCCGCGAGTCGATGCAATTGGAAACGTGAGTCGTCACAGTGTTCAAATGTCTGTAATCCGATGTGACCAAAGTACTGTGGACACACATCCATGCCCATGGGAGGACTCGAGCTGCCACGCAGTCCCTGACATGGAACCTAGAACCGCACGCACTTTTCCGCGAGTCGATGCAATTTGAAACGTGAGTCGTCACAATGTTCAAATGTTTGTAATACAATGTGACCAAAGTACTGTGGACACACATCCATGCCCATGGGAGGACTCGAGCTGCCACGCAGTCCCTGACATGGAACCTAGAACCGCACGCACTTTTCCGCGAGTCGATGCAATTGGAAACGTTAGTCGTCACAATGTTCAAATGTTTGTAATACAATGTGACCAAAGTACTGTGGACACACATCCATGCCCATGGGAGGACTCGAGCTGCCACGCAGTCCCTGACATGGAACCTAGAACCGCACGCACTTTTCCGCGAGTCGATGCAATTGGATACGTGAGTCGTCACAATGTTCAAATGTTTGTAATCCGATGTGACCAAAGTACTGTGGACACACATCCATGCCAATGGGAGGACTCGAGCTGCCACGCAGTCCCTGACATTTAGCCTAGAACCGCACGCACTGTTCCGCGAGTCGATGCAATTGGAAACGTGAGTCGTCACAATGTTCAAATGTTTGTAATCCGATGTAACCAAAGTACTGTGGACACACATCCATGCCCATGGGAGGACTCGAGCTGCCACGCAGTCCCTGACATTGTGCCTAGAACCGCTCGCACTTTTCCGCTAGTCGATGCAATTGGAAACGTGAGTCGTCACAGTGTTCAAATGTTTGTAATCCGATGTGACCAAAGTACTGTGGACACACATCCATGCCCATGGGAGGACTCGAGCTGCCACGCAGTCCCTGACATTGAGCCTAGAACCGCTCGCACTTTTCCGCTAGTCGATGCAATTGGAAACGTGAGTCGTCACAGTGTTCAAATGTTTGTAATCCGATGTGACCAAAGTACTGTGGACACACATCCATGCCCATGGGAGGACTCGAGCTGCCTCGCAGTCCCTGACATGGAGCCTAGAACCGCACGCACTTTTCCACGAGTCGATGCAATTGGAAACATGAGTCGTCACAGTGTTCAAATGTTTGTAATCCGATGTGACCAAAGTACTGTGGACACACATCCATGCCCATGGGAGGACTCGAGCTGCCACGCAGTCCCTGACATGGAGCCTAGAACCGCACGCAGTTTTCCACGAGTCGATGCAATTGGAAACGTGAGTCGTCACAATGTTCAAATGTTTGTAATCCGATGTGACCAAAGTACTGTGGACACACATCCATGCCCATGGGAGGACTCGAGCTGCCACGCAGTCCCTGACATGGAGCCTAGAACCGCACGCACTTTTCCACGAGTCGATGCAATTGGAAACGTGAGTCGTCACAATGTTCAAATGTTTGTAATCCGATGTGACCAAAGTACTGTGGACACACATCCATGCCCATGGGAGGACTCGAGCTGCCTCGCAGTCCCTGACATGGAGCCTAGAACCGCACGCACTTTTCCACGAGTCGATGCAATTGGAAACGTGAGTCGTCACAATGTTCAAATGTTTGTAATCCGATGTGACCAAAGTACTGTGGACACACATCCATGCCGATGGGAGGACTCGAGCTGCCACGCAGTCCCTGACATGGAGCCTAGAACCGCACGCACTTTTCCGCGAGTCGATGCAATTGGAAACGTGAGTCGTCACAGTGTTCAAATGTCTGTAATCCGATGTGACCAAAGTACTGTGGACACACATCCATGCCCATGGGAGGACTCGAGCTGCCACGCAGTCCCTGACATGGAACCTAGAACCGCACGCACTTTTCCGCGAGTCGATGCAATTGGACACGTGAGTCGTCACAATGTTCAAATGTTTGTAATACAATGTGACCAAAGTACTGTGGACACACATCCATGCCCATGGGAGGACTCGAGCTGCCACGCAGTCCCTGACATGGAACCTAGAACCGCACGCACTTTTCCGCGAGTCGATGCAATTGGAAACGTGAGTCGTCACAATGTTCAAATGTTTGTAATACAATGTGACCAAAGTACTGTGGACACACATCCATGCCCATGGGAGGACTCGAGCTGCCACGCAGTCCCTGACATGGAACCTAGAACCGCACGCACTTTTCCGCGAGTCGATGCAATTGGAAACGTGAGTCGTCACAATGTTCAAATGTTTGTAATCCGATGTGACCAAAGTACTGTGGACACACATCCATGCCAATGGGAGGACTCGAGCTGCCACGCAGTCGCTGACATTTAGCCTAGAACCGCACGCACTGTTCCGCGAGTCGATGCAATTGGAAACGTGAGTCGTCACAATGTTCAAATGTTTGTAATCCGATGTAACCAAAGTACTGTGGACACACATCCATGCCCATAGGAGGACTCGAGCTGCCACGCAGTCCCTGACATTGAGCCTAGAACCGCTCGCACTTTTCCGCTAGTCGATGCAATTGGAAACGTGAGTCGTCACAGTGTTCAAATGTTTGTAATCCGATGTGACCAAAGTACTGTGGACCCACATCCATGCTCATGGGAGGACTCGAGCTGCCTCGCAGTCCCTGACATGGAGCCTAGAACCGCACGCACTTTTCCACGAGTCGATGCAATTGGAAACGTGAGTCGTCACAGTTTTCAAATGTTTGTAATCCGATGTGACCAAAGTACTGTGGACACACATCCATGCCCATGGGAGGACTCGAGCTGCCACGCAGTCCCTGACATGGAACCTAGAACCGCACGCACTTTTCCGCGAGTCGATGCAATTGGAAACGTGAGTCGTCACAATGTTCAAATGTTTGTAATACAATGTGACCAAAGTACTGTGGACACACATCCATGCCCATGGGAGGACTCGAGCTGCCACGCAGTCCCTGACATGGAACCCAGAACCGCACGCACTTTTCCGCGAGTCGATGCAATTGGAAACGTGAGTCGTCACAATGTTCAAATGTTTGTAATACAATGTGACCAAAGTACTGTGGACACACATCCATGCCCATGGGAGGACTCGAGCTGCCACGCAGTCCCTGACATGGAACCTAGAACCGCACGCACTTTTCCGCGAGTCGATGCAATTGGAAACCTGAGTCGTCACAATGTTCAAATGTTTGTAATCCGATGTAACCAAAGTACTGTGGACACACATCCATGCCCATGGGAGGACTCGAGCTGCCACGCAGTCCCTGACATTGAGCCTAGAACCGCTCGCACTTTTCCGCTAGTCGATGCAATTGGAAACGTGAGTCGTCACAGTGTTCAAATGTTTGTAATCCGATGTGACCAAAGTACTGTGGACACACGTCCATGCCCATGGGAGGACTCGAGCTGCCTCGCAGTCCCTGACATGGAGCCTAGAACCGCACGCACTTTTCCACGAGTCGATGCAATTGGAAACATGAGTTGTCACAGTGTTCAAATGTTTGTAATCCGATGTGACCAAAGTACTGTGGACACACATCCATGCCCATGGGAGGACTCGAGCTGCCACGCAGTCCCTGACATGGAGCCTAGAACCGCACGCACTTTTCCACGAGTCGATGCAATTGGAAACGTGAGTCGTCACAATGTTCAAATGTTTGTAATCCGATGTGACCAAAGTACTGTGGACACTCATCCATGCCCATGGGAGGACTCGAGCTGCCACGCAGTCCCTGACATGGAGCCTAGAACCGCACGCACTTTTCCACGAGTCGATGCAATTGGAAACGTGAGTCGTCACAATGTTCAAATGTTTGTAATCCGATGTGACCAAAGTACTGTGGACACACATCCATGCCCATGGGAGGACTCGAGCTGCCTCGCAGTCCCTGACATGGAGCCTAGAACCGCACGCACTTTTCCACGAGTCGATGCAATTGGAAACGTGAGTCGGCACAATGTTCAAATGTTTGTAATCCGATGTGACCAAAGTACTGTGGACACACATCCATGCCCATGGGAGAACTCGAGCTGCCACGCAGTCCCTGACATGGAACCCAGAACAGAACGCACTTTTCCGCGAGTCGATGCAATTGGAAACGTGAGTCGTCACAATGTTCAAATGTTTGTAATACAATGTGACCAAAGTACTGTGGACACACATCCATGCCCATGGGAGGACTCGAGCTGCCTCGCAGTCCCTGACATGGAGCCTAGAACCGCACGCACTTTTCCACGAGTCGATGCAATTGGAAACATGAGTCGTCACAATGTTCAAATGTTTGTAATCCGATGTGACCAAAGTACTGTGGACACACATTCATGCCCATGGGAGGACTCGAGCTGCCATGCAGTTCCTGACATGGAGCCTAGAACCGCACGCACTTTTCCGCGAGTCGATGCCATTTGGAAACGTGAGTCGTCACAATGTTCAAATGTTTGTAATCCGATGTGACCAAAATACTGTGGACACACATCCATGCCAATGGGAGGACTCGAGCTGCCACGCAGTCCCTGACATTTAGCCTAGAACCGCACGCACTGTTCCGCGAGTCGATGCAATTGGAAACGTGAGTCGTCACAATATTCAAATGTTTGTAATCCGATGTAACCAAAGTACTGTGGACACACATCCATGCCCATGGGAGGACTCGAGCTGCCACGCAGTCCCTGACATTGAGCCTAGAACCGCTCGCACTTTTCCGCTAGTCGATGCAATTGGAAACGTGAGTCGTCACAGTGTTCAAATGTTTGTAATCCGATGTGACCAAAGTACTGTGGACACACATCCATGCCCATGGGAGGACTCGAGCTGCCACGCAGTCCCTGACATGGAGCCTAGAACCGCACGCACTTTTCCACGAGTCGATGCAATTTTAAACGTGAGTCGTCACAGTGTTCAAATGTTTGTAATCCGATGTGACCAAAGTACTGTGGACACACATCCATGCCCATGGGAGGACTCGAGCTGCCACGCAGTCCCTGACATGGAGCCTAGAACCGCACGCACCTTTCCACGAGTCGATGCAATTGGAAACGTGAGTCGTCACAATGTTCAAATGTTTGTAATCCGATGTGACCAAAGTACTGTGGACACACATCCATGCCCATGGGAGGACTCGAGCTGCCACGCAGTCCCTGACATGGAGCCTAGAACCGCACGCACTTTTCCACGAGTCGATGCAATTGGAAACGTGAGTCGTCACAATGTTCAAATGTTTGTAATCCAATGTGACCAAAGTACTGTGGACACACATCCATGCCCATGGGAGGACGCGAGCTGCCTCGCAGTCCCTGACATGGAGCCTAGAACCGCACGCACTTTTCCACGAGTCGATGCAATTGGAAACGTGAGTCGTCACAGTGTTCAAATGTTTGTAATTCGATGTGACCAAAGTACTGTGGACACACATCCATGCCCATGAGTGGACTCGAGCTGCCACGCAGTCCCTGACATGGAGCCTAGAACCGCACGCACTTTTCCACGAGTCGATGCAATTGGAAACGTGAGTCGTCACAATGTTCAAATGTTTGTAATCCGATGTGACCAAAGTACTGTGGACACACATCCATGCCCATGGGAGGACTCGAGCTGCCTCGCAGTCCCTGACATGGAGCCTAGAACTGCACGCACTTTTCCGCGAGTCGATGCAATTGGAAACGTGAGTCGTCACAGTGTTCAATTGTTTGTAATCCGATGTGACCAAAGTACTGTGGACACACATCCATGTCCATGGGAGGACTCGAGCTGCCACGCAGTCCCTGACATGGAACCTAGAACCGCACGCACTTTTCCGCGAGTCGATGCAATTGGAAACGTGAGTCGTCACAATGTTCAAATGTTTGTAATACAATGTGACCAAAGTACTGTGGACACACATCCATGCCAATGGGAGGACTCGAGCTGCCACGCAGTCCCTGACATGGAACCTAGAACCGCACGCACTTTTCCGCGAGTCGATGCAATTGGAAACGTGAGTCGTCACAATGTTCAAATGTTTGTAATTCAATGTGGCCAAAGTACGGTGGACACACATCCATGCCCATGGGAGGACTCGAGCTGCCACGCAGTCCCTGACATGGAACCTAGAACCGCACGCACTTTTCCGCGAGTCGATGCAATTGGAAACGTGAGTCGTCACAATGTTCAAATGTTTGTAATACAATGTGACCAAAGTACTGTGGACACACATCCATGCCCATGGGAGGACTCGAGCTGCCACGCAGTCCCTGACATGGAACCTAGAACCGCACGCACTTTTCCGCGAGTCGATGCAATTGGAAACATGAGTCGTCACAATGTTCAAATGTTTTTAATACGATGTGACCAAAGTACTGTGGACACACATCCATGCCCATGGGAGAACTCGAGCTGCCACGCAGTCCCTGACATGGAACCCAGAACCGCACGCACTTTTCCGCGAGTCGATGCAATTGGAAACGTGAGTCGTCACAATGTTCAAATGTTTGTAATACAATGTGACCAAAGTACTGTGGACACACATCCATGCCCATGGGAGGACTCGAGCTGCCTCGCAGTCCCTGACATGGAGCCTAGAACCGCACGCACTTTTCCACGAGTCGATGCAATTGGAAACATGAGTCGTCACAATGTTCAAATGTTTGTAATCCGATGTAACCAAAGTACTGTGGACACACATCCATGCCCATGGGAGGACTCGAGCTGCCACGCAGTCCCTGACATTGAGCCTAGAACCGCTCGCACTTTTCCGCTAGTCGATGCAATTGGAAACGTGAGTCGTCACAGTGTTCAAATGTTTGTAATCCGATGTGACCAAAGTACTGTGGACACACATCCATGCCCATGGGAGGACTCGAGCTGCCACGCAGTCCCTGACATGGAGCCTAGAACCGCACGCACTTTTCCACGAGTCGATGCAATTGGAAACGTGAGTCGTCACAGTGTTCAAATGTTTGTAATCCGATGTGACCAAAGTACTGTGGACACACATCCATGCCCATGGGAGGACTCGAGCTGCCACGCAGTCCCTGACATGGAGCCTAGAACCGCACGCACCTTTCCACGAGTCGATGCAATTGGAAACGTGAGTCGTCACAATGTTCAAATGTTTGTAATCCGATGTGACCAAAGTACTGTGGACACACATCCATGCCCATGGGAGGACTCGAGCTGCCACGCAGTCCCTGACATGGAGCCTAGAACCGCACGCACTTTTCCACGAGTCGATGCAATTGGAAACGTGAGTCGTCACAATGTTCAAATGTTTGTAATCCAATGTGACCAAAGTACTGTGGACACACATCCATGCCCATGGGAGGACTCGAGCTGCCTCGCAGTCCCTGACATGGAGCCTAGAACCGCACGCACTTTTCCACGAGTCGATGCAATTGGAAACGTGAGTCGTCACAGTGTTCAAATGTTTGTAATCCGATGTGACCAAAGTACTGTGGACACACATCCATGCCCATGAGAGGACTCGAGCTGCCACGCAGTCCCTGACATGGAGCCTAGAACCGCACGCACTTTTCCACGAGTCGATGCAATTGGAAACGTGAGTCGTCACAATGTTCAAATGTTTGTAATCCGATGTGACCAAAGTACTGTGGACACACATCCATGCCCATGGGAGGACTCGAGCTGCCACGCAGTCCCTGACATGGAGCCTAGAACTGCACGCACTTTTCCGCGAGTCGATGCAATTGGAAACGTGAGTCGTCACAGTGTTCAATTGTTTGTAATCCGATGTGACCAAAGTACTGTGGACACACATCCATGCCCATGGGAGGACTCGAGCTGCCACGCAGTCCCTGACATGGAACCTAGAACCGCACGCACTTTTCCGCGAGTCGATGCAATTGGAAACGTGAGTCGTCACAATGTTCAAATGTTTGTAATACAATGTGACCAAAGTACTGTGGACACACATCCATGCCAATGGGAGGACTCGAGCTGCCACGCAGTCCCTGACATGGAACCTAGAACCGCACGCACTTTTCCGCGAGTCGATGCAATTGGAAACGTGAGTCGTCACAATGTTCAAATGTTTGTAATTCAATGTGGCCAAAGTACTGTGGACACACATCCATGCCCATGGGAGGACTCGAGCTGCCACGCAGTCCCTGACATGGAACCTAGAACCGCACGCACTTTTCCGCGAGTCGATGCAATTGGAAACGTGAGTCGTCACAATGTTCAAATGTTTGTAATACAATGTGACCAAAGTACTGTGGACACACATCCATGCCCATGGGAGGACTCGAGCTGCCACGCAGTCCCTGACATGGAACCTAGAACCGCACGCACTTTTCCGCGAGTCGATGCAATTGGAAACATGAGTCGTCACAATGTTCAAATGTTTTTAATACGATGTGACCAAAGTACTGTGGACACACATCCATGCCCATGGGAGGACTCGAGCTGCCTCGCAGTCCCTGACATGGAGCCTAGAACCGCACGCACTTTTCCGCGAGTCGATGCAATTGGAAACGTGAGTCGTCACAATGTTCAAATGTTTGTAATACAATGTGACCAAAGTACTGTGGACACACATCCATGCCCATGGGAGGACTCGAGCTGCCTCGCAGTCCCTGACATGGAGCCTAGAACCGCACGCACTTTTCCACGAGTCGATGCAATTGGAAACATGAGTCGTCACAATGTTCAAATGTTTGTAATCCGATGTGACCAAAGTACTCTGGACACACATTCATGCCCATGGGAGGACTCGAGCTGCCACGCAGTTCCTGACATGGAGCCTAGAACCGCACGCACTTTTCCGCGAGTCGATGCCATTTGGAAACGTGAGTCGTCACAATGTTCAAATGTTTGTAATCCGATGTGACCAAAGTACTCTGGACACACATTCATGCCCATGGGAGGACTCGAGCTGCCACGCAGTTCCTGACATGGAGCCTAGAACCGCACGCACTTTTCCACGAGTCGATGCAATTGGAAACGTGAGTCGTCACAATGTTCAAATGTTTGTAATCCGATGTGACCAAAGTACTGGGGACACACATCCATGCCCATGGGAGGACTCGAGCTGCCTCGCAGTCCCTGACATGGAGCCTAGAACCGCACGCACTTTTCCACGAGTCGATGCAATTGGAAACGTGAGTCGTCACAGTGTTGAAATGTTTGTAATCCGATGTGACCAAAGTACTGTGGACACACATCCATGCCCATGGGAGGACTGGAGCTGCCACGCAGTCCCTGACATGGAGCCTAGAACCGCACGCACTTTTCCACGAGTCGATGCAATTGGAAACGTGAGTCGTCACAGTGTTCAAATGTTTGTAATCCGATGTGATCAAAGTACTGTGGACACACATCCATGCCCATGGGAGGACTCGAGCTGCCACGCAGTCCCTGACATGGAGCCTAGAACCGCACGCACTTTTCCGCGAGTCGATGCAATTGGAAACGTGAGTCGTCACAGTGTTCAAATGTTTGTAATCCGATGTGACCAAAGTACTGTGGACACACATCCATGCCCATGGGAGGACTCGAGCTGCCACGCAGTCCCTGACATGGAACCTAGAACCGCACGCACTTTTCCGCGAGTCGATGCAATTGGAAACGTGAGTCGTCACAGTGTTCAAATGTTTGTAATACAATGTGACCAAAGTACTGTGGACACACATCCATGCCCATGGAAGGACTCGAGCTGCCACGCAGTCCCTGAGATGGAACCTAGAACCGCACGCACTTTTCCGCGAGTCGATGCAATTGGAAACGTGAGACGTCACAATGTTCAAATGTTTGTAATACAATGTGACCAAAGTACTGTGGACACACATCCATGCCCATGGGAGGACTCGAGCTGCCACGCAGTCCCTGACATGGAACCTAGAACTGCACGCACTTTTCCGCGAGTCGATGCAATTGGAAACGTGAGTTGTCACAATGTTCAAATGTTTGTAATACAATGTGACCAAAGTACTGTGGACACACATCCATGCCCATGGGAGGACTCGAGCTGCCACGCAGTCCCTGACAAGGAACCTAGAACCGCACGCACTTTTCCGCGAGTCGATGCAATTGGAAACGTGAGTCGTCACAATGTTAAAATGTTTGTAATACGATGTGACCAAAGTACTGTGGACACACATCCATGCCCATGGGAGGACTCGAGCTGCCTCGCAGTCCCTGACATGGAGCCTAGAACCGCCCGCACTTTTCCGCGAGTCGATGCAATTGGAAACGTGAGTCGGCACAATGTTCAAATGTTTGTAATCCGATGTGACCAAAGTACTGTGGACACACATCCATGCCCATGGGAGAACTCGAGCTGCCACGCAGTCCCTGACATGGAACCCAGAACCGCACGCACTTTTCCGCGAGTCGATGCAATTGGAAACGTGAGTCGTCACAATGTTCAAATGTTTGTAATACAATGTGACCAAAGTACTGTGGACACACATCCATGCCCATGGGAGGACTCGAGCTGCCTCGCAGTCCCTGACATGGAGCCTAGAACCGCACGCACTTTTCCACGAGTCGATGCAATTGGAAACATGAGTCGTCACAATGTTCAAATGTTTGTAATCCGATGTGACCAAAGTACTCTGGACACACATTCATGCCCATGGGAGGACTCGAGCTGCCATGCAGTTCCTGACATGGAGCCTAGAACCGCACGCACTTTTCCGCGAGTCGATGCCATTTGGAAACGTGAGTCGTCACAATGTTCAAATGTTTGTAATCCGATGGGACCAAAATACTGTGGACACACATCCATGCCAATGGGAGGACTCGAGCTGCCACGCAGTCCCTGACATTTAGCCTAGAACCGCACGCACTGTTCCGCGAGTCGATGCAATTGGAAACGTGAGTCGTCACACTATTCAAATGTTTGTAATCCGATGTAACCAAAGTAATGTGGACACACATCCATGCCCATGGGAGGACTCGAGCTGCCACGCAGTCCCTGACATTGAGCCTAGAACCGCTCGCACTTTTCCGCTAGTCGATGCAATTGGAAACGTGAGTCGTCACAGTGTTCAAATGTTTGTAATCCGATGTGACCAAAGTACTGTGGACACACATCCATGCCCATGGGAGGACTCGAGCTGCCACGCAGTCCCTGACATGGAGCCTAGAACCGCACGCACTTTTCCACGAGTCGATGCAATTGGAAACGTGAGTCGTCACAGTGTTCAAATGTTTGTAATCCGATGTGACCAAAGTACTGTGGACACACATCCATGCCCATGGGAGGACTCGAGCTGCCACGCAGTCCCTGACATGGAGCCTAGAACCGCACGCACCTTTCCACGAGTCGATGCAATTGGAAACGTGAGTCGTCACAATGTTCAAATGTTTGTAATCCGATGTGACCAAAGTACTGTGGACACACATCCATGCCCATGGGAGGACTCGAGCTGCCACGCAGTCCCTGACATGGAGCCTAGAACCGCACGCACTTTTCCACGAGTCGATGCAATTGGAAACGTGAGTCGTCACAATGTTCAAATGTTTGTAATCCAATGTGACCAAAGTACTGTGGACACACATCCATGCCCATGGGAGGACTCGAGCTGCCTCGCAGTCCCTGACATGGAGCCTAGAACCGCACGCACTTTTCCACGAGTCGATGCAATTGGAAACGTGAGTCGTCACAATGTTCAAATGTTTGTAATCCGATGTGAACAAAGTACTGTGGACACACATCCATGCCCATGAGAGGACTCGAGCTGCCACGCAGTCCCTGACATGGAGCCTAGAACCGCACGCACTTTTCCACGAGTCGATGCAATTGGAAACGTGAGTCGTCACAATGTTCAAATGTTTGTAATCCGATGTGACCAAAGTACTGTGGACACACATCCATGCCCATGGGAGGACTCGAGCTGCCACGCAGTCCCTGACATGGAGCCTAGAACTGCACGCACTTTTCCGCGAGTCGATGCAATTGGAAACGTGAGTCGTCACAGTGTTCAATTGTTTGTAATCCGATGTGACCAAAGTACTGTGGACACACATCCATGCCCATGGGAGGACTCGAGCTGCCACGCAGTCCCTGACATGGAACCTAGAACCGCACGCACTTTTCCGCGAGTCGATGCAATTGGAAACGTGAGTCGTCACAATGTTCAAATGTTTGTAATACAATGTGACCAAAGTACTGTGGACACACATCCATGCCAATGGGAGGACTCGAGCTGCCACGCAGTCCCTGACATGGAACCTAGAACCGCACGCACTTTTCCGCGAGTCGATGCAATTGGAAACGTGAGTCGTCACAATGTTCAAATGTTTGTAATTCAATGTGGCCAAAGTACTGTGGACACACATTCATGCCCATGGGAGGACTCGAGCTGCCACGCAGTCCCTGACATGGAGCCTAGAACCGCACGCACTTTTCCGCGAGTCGATGTAATTGGAAACGTGAGTCGTCACAATGTTCAAATGTTTGTAATACAATGTGACCAAAGTACTGTGGACACACATCCATGCCCATGGGAGGACTCGAGCTGCCACGCAGTCCCTGACATGGAACCTAGAACCGCACGCACTTTTCCGCGAGTCGATGCAATTGGAAACATGAGTCGTCACAATGTTCAAATGTTTTTAATACGATGTGACCAAAGTACTGTGGACACACATCCATGCCCATGGGAGGACTCGAGCTGCCTCGCAGTCCCTGACATGGAGCCTAGAACCGCACGCACTTTTCCGCGAGTCGATGCAATTGGAAACGTGAGTCGTCACAATGTTCAAATGTTTGTAATCCGATGTGACCAAAGTACTCTGGACACACATCCATGCCCATGGGAGGACTCGAGCTGCCACGCAGTTCCTGACATGGAGCCTAGAACCGCACGCACTTTTCCGCGAGTCGATGCAATTGGAAACGTGAGTCGGCACAATGTTCAAATGTTTGTAATCCGATGTGACCAAAGTACTGTGGACACACATCCATGCCAATGGGAGGACTTGAGCTGCCACGCAGTCCCTGACATTTAGCCTAGAACCGCACGCACTTTTCCGCGAGTCGATGCAATTGGAAACGTGAGTCGTCACAATGTTCAAATGTTTGTAATCCGATGTAACCAAAGTAATGTGGACACACATCCATGCCAATGGGAGGACTCGAGCTGCCACGCAGTCCCTGACATTGAGCCTAGAACCGCTCGCACTTTTCCGCTAGTCGATGCAATTGGAAACGTGAGTCGTCACAGTGTTCAAATGTTTGTAATCCGATGTGACCAAAGTACTGTGGACACACATCCATGCCCATGGGAGGACTCGAGCTGCCTCGCAGTCCCTGACATGGAGCCTAGAACCGCACGCACTTTTCCGCGAGTCGATGCAATTGGAAACGTGAGTCGTCACAATGTTCAAATGTTTGTAATCCGATGTAACCAAAGTACTGTGGACACACATCCATGCCCATGGGAGGACTCGAGCTGCCACGCAGTCCCTGACATGGAGCCTAGAACCGCACGCACTTTTCCACGAGTCGATGCAATTGGAAACATGAGTCGTCACAATGTTCAAATGTTTGTAATCCGATGTGACCAAAGTACTCTGGACACACATTCATGCCCATGGGAGGACTCGAGCTGCCACGCAGTTCCTGACATGGAGCCTAGAACCGCACGCACTTTTCCGCGAGTCGATGCAATTGGAAACGTGAGTCGTCACAATGTTCAAATGTTTGTAATCCGATGTGACCAAAGTACTGTGGACACACATCCATGCCAATGGGAGGACTCGAGCTGCCACGCAGTCCCTGACATTTAGCCTAGAACCGCACGCACTTTTCCGCGAGTCGATGCAATTGGAAACGTGAGTCGTCACAATGTTCAAATGTTTGTAATCCGATGTAACCAAAGTACTGTGGACACACATCCATGCCCATGGGAGGACTCGAGCTGCCACGCAGTCCCTGACATGGAGCCTAGAACCGCACGCACTTTTCCACGAGTCGATGCAATTGGAAATGTGAGTCGTCACAGTGTTCAAATGTTTGTAATCCGATGTGACCAAAGTACTGTGGACACACATCCATGCCCATGGTAGGACTCGAGCTGCCACGCAGTCCCTGACATGGAGCCTAGAACCGCACGCACTTTTCCGCGAGTCGATGCAATTGGAAACGTGAGTCGTCACAATGTTCAAATGTTTGTAATCCGATGTAACCAAAGTACTGTGGACACACATCCATGCCCATGGGAGGACTCGAGCTGCCACGCAGTCCCTGACATGGAGCCTAGAACCGCACGCACTTTTCCGCGAGTCGATGCAATTGGAAACGTGAGTCGTCACAATGTTCAAATGTTTGTAATCCGATGTAACCAAAGTACTCTGGACACACATTCATGCCCATGAGAGGACTCGAGCTGCCACGCAGTCCCTGACATGGAGCCTAGAACCGCACGCACTTTTCCACGAGTCGATGCAATTGGAAACATGAGTCGTCACAATGTTCAAATGTTTGTAATCCGATTTGACCAAAGTACTCTGGACACACATTCATGCCCATGGGAGGACTCGAGCTGCCACGCAGTTCCTGACATGGAGCCTAGAACCGCACGCACTTTTCCGCGAGTCGATGCAATTGGAAACGTGAGTCGTCACAATGTTCAAATGTTTGTAATCCGATGTGACCAAAGTACTGTGGACACACATCCATGCCAATGGGAGGACTCGAGCTGCCACGCAGTCCCTGACATTTAGCCTAGAACCGCACGCACTTTTCCGCGAGTCGATGCAATTGGAAACGTGAGTCGTCACAATATTCAAATGTTTGTAATCCGATGTGACCAAAGTACTGTGGACACACATCCATGCCCATGGGAGGACTCGAGCTGCCACGCAGTCCCTGACATGGAGCCTAGAACCGCACGCACTTTTCCACGAGTCAATGCAATTGGAAACGTGAGTCGTCACAATGTTCAAATGTTTGTAATCCGATGTGACCAAAGTACTGTGGACACACATCCATGCCCATGGGAGGACTCGAGCTGCCTCGCAGTCCCTGACATGGAGCCTAGAACCGCACGCACTTTTCCACGAGTCGATGCAATTGGAAACGTGAGTCGTCACAGTGTTCAAATGTTTGTAATCCGATGTGACCAAAGTACTGTGGACACACATCCATGCCCATGAGAGGACTCGAGCTGCCACGCAGTCCCTGACATGGAGCCTAGAACCGCACGCACTTTTCCACGAGTCGATGCAATTGGAAACGTGAGTCGTCACAATGTTCAAATGTTTGTAATCCGATGTGACCAAAGTACTGTGGACACACATCCATGCCCATGGGAGGACTCGAGCTGCCACGCAGTCCCTGACATGGAGCCTAGAACCGCACGCACTTTTCCGCGAGTCGATGCAATTGGAAACGTGAGTCGTCACAGTGTTCAATTGTTTGTAATCCGATGTGACCAAAGTACTGTGGACACACATCCATGCCCATGGGAGGACTCGAGCTGCCACGCAGTCCCTGACATGGAACCTAGAACCGCACGCACTTTTCCGCGAGTCGATGCAATTGGAAACTTGAGTCGTCACAATGTTCAAATGTTTGTAATACAATGTGACCAAAGTACTGTGGACACACATCCATGCCAATGGGAGGACTCGAGCTGCCACGCAGTCCCTGACATGGAACCTAGAACCGCACGCACTTTTCCGCGAGTCGATGCAATTGGAAACGTGAGTCGTCACAATGTTCAAATGTTTGTAATACAATGTGACCAAAGTACTGTGGACACACATCCATGCCCATGGGAGGACTCGAGCTGCCACGCAGTCCCTGACATGGAACCTAGAACCGCACGCACTTTTCCGCGAGTCGATGCAATTGGAAACGTGAGTCGTCACAATGTTCAAATGTTTGTAATACAATGTGACCAAAGTACTGTGGACACACATCCATGCCCATGGGAGGACTCGAGCTGCCACGCAGTCCCTGACATGGAACCTAGAACCGCACGCACTTTTCCGCGAGTCGATGCAATTGGAAACATGAGTCGTCACAATGTTCAAATGTTTGTAATACGATGTGACCAAAGTACTGTGGACACACATCCATGCCCATGGGAGGACTCGAGCTGCCTCGCAGTCCCTGACATGGAACCTAGAACCGCACGCACTTTTCCGCGAGTCGATGCAATTGGAAACGTGAGTCGTCACAATGTTCAAATGTTTGTAATCCGATGTGACCAAAGTACTGTGGACACACATCCATGCCCATGGGAGGACTCGAGCTGCCACGCAGTTCCTGACATGGAGCCTAGAACCGCACGCACTTTTCCGCGAGTCGATGCAATTGGAAACGTGAGTCGTCACAATGTTCAAATGTTTGTAATCCGATGTGACCAAAGTACTGTGGACACACATCCATGCCAATGGGAGGACTCGAGCTGCCACGCAGTCCCTGACATTTAGCCTAGAACCGCACGCACTTTTCCGCGAGTCGATGCAATTGGAAACGTGAGTCGTCACAATGTTCAAATGTTTGTAATCCGATGTAACCAAAGTACTGTGGACACACATCCATGCCAATGGGAGGACTCGAGCTGCCACGCAGTCCCTGACATTTAGCCTAGAACCGGTCGCACTTTTCCGCTAGTCGATGCAATTGGAAACGTGAGTCGTCACAGTGTTCAAATGTTTGTAATCTGATGTGACCAAAGTACTGTGGACACACATCCATGCCCATGGGAGGACTCGAGCTGCCTCGCAGTCCCTGACATGGAGCCTAGAACCGCACGCACTTTTCCGCGAGTCGATGCAATTGGAAACGTGAGTCGTCACAATGTTCAAATGTTTGTAATCCGATGTAACCAAAGTACTGTGGACACACATCCATGCCCATGGGAGGACTCGAGCTGCCACGCAGTCCCTGACATGGAGCCTAGAACCGCACGCACTTTTCCACGAGTCGATGCAATTGGAAACGTGAGTCGTCACAGTGTTCAAATGTTTGTAATCCGATGTGACCAAAGTACTCTGGACACACATCCATGCCCATGGGAGGACTCGAGCTGCCACGCAGTCCCTGACATGGAGCCTAGAACCGCACGCACATTTCCGCGAGTCGATGCAATTGGAAACGTGAGTCGTCACAATGTTGAAATGTTTGTAATCCGATGTAACCAAAGTACTGTGGACACACATCCATGCCCATGGGAGGACTCGAGCTGCCACGCAGTCCCTGACATGGAGCCTAGAACCGCACGCACTTTTCCGCTAGTCGATGCAATTGGAAACGTGAGTCGTCACAATGTTCAAATGTTTGTAATCCGATGTAACCAAAGTACTCTGGACACACATTCATGCCCATGGGAGGACTCGAGCTGCCACGCAGTCCCTGACATGGAGCCTAGAACCGCACGCACTTTTCCACGAGTCGATGCAATTGGAAACATGAGTCGTCACAATGTTCAAATGTTTGTAATACGATGTGACCAAAGTACTGTGGACACACATCCATGCCCATGGGAGGACTCGAGCTGCCTCGCAGTCCCTGACATGGAACCTAGAACCGCACGCACTTTTCCGCGAGTCGATGCAATTGGAAACGTGAGTCGTCACAATGTTCAAATGTTTGTAATCCGATGTGACCAAAGTACTGTGGACACACATCCATGCCCATGGGAGGACTCGAGCTGCCACGCAGTTCCTGACATGGAGCCTAGAACCGCACGCACTTTTCCGCGAGTCGATGCAATTGGAAACGTGAGTCGTCACAATGTTCAAATGTTTGTAATCCGATGTGACCAAAGTACTGTGGACACACATCCATGCCAATGGGAGGACTCGAGCTGCCACGCAGTCCCTGACATTTAGCCTAGAACCGCACGCACTTTTCCGCGAGTCGATGCAATTGGAAACGTGAGTCGTCACAATGTTCAAATGTTTGTAATCCGATGTAACCAAAGTACTGTGGACACACATCCATGCCAATGGGAGGACTCGAGCTGCCACGCAGTCCCTGACATTTAGCCTAGAACCGCTCGCACTTTTCCGCTAGTCGATGCAATTGGAAACGTGAGTCGTCACAGTGTTCAAATGTTTGTAATCTGATGTGACCAAAGTACTGTGGACACACATCCATGCCCATGGGAGGACTCGAGCTGCCTCGCAGTCCCTGACATGGAGCCTAGAACCGCACGCACTTTTCCGCGAGTCGATGCAATTGGAAACGTGAGTCGTCACAATGTTCAAATGTTTGTAATCCGATGTAACCAAAGTACTGTGGACACACATCCATGCCCATGGGAGGACTCGAGCTGCCACGCAGTCCCTGACATGGAGCCTAGAACCGCACGCACTTTTCCACGAGTCGATGCAATTGGAAACGTGAGTCGTCACAGTGTTCAAATGTTTGTAATCCGATGTGACCAAAGTACTCTGGACACACATCCATGCCCATGGGAGGACTCGAGCTGCCACGCAGTCCCTGACATGGAGCCTAGAACCGCACGCACATTTCCGCGAGTCGATGCAATTGGAAACGTGAGTCGTCACAATGTTGAAATGTTTGTAATCCGATGTAACCAAAGTACTGTGGACACACATCCATGCCCATGGGAGGACTCGAGCTGCCACGCAGTCCCTGACATGGAGCCTAGAACCGCACGCACTTTTCCGCTAGTCGATGCAATTGGAAACGTGAGTCGTCACAATGTTCAAATGTTTGTAATCCGATGTAACCAAAGTACTCTGGACACACATTCATGCCCATGGGAGGACTCGAGCTGCCACGCAGTCCCTGACATGGAGCCTAGAACCGCACGCACTTTTCCACGAGTCGATGCAATTGGAAACATGAGTCGTCACAATGTTCAAATGTTTGTAATCCGATGTGACCAAAGTACTCTGGACACACATTCATGCCCATGGGAGGACTCGAGCTGCCACGCAGTTCCTGACATGGAGCCTAGAACCGCACGCACTTTACCGCGAGTCGATGCAATTGGAAACGTGAGTCGTCACAATGTTCAAATGTTTGTAATCCGATGTGACCAAAGTACTGTGGACACACATCCATGCCAATGGGAGGACTCGAGCTGCCACGCAGTCCCTGACATTTAGCCTAGAACCGCACGCACTTTTCCGCGAGTCGATGCAATTGGAAACGTGAGTCGTCACAATGTTCAAATGTTTGTAATCCGATGTAACCAAAGTACTGTGGACACACATCCATGCCAATGGGAGGACTCGAGCTGCCACGCAGTCCCTGACATTGAGCCTAGAACCGCTCGCACTTTTCCGCTAGTCGATGCAATTGGAAACGTGAGTCGTCACAGTGTTCAAATGTTTGTAATCCGATGTGACCAAAGTACTGTGGACACACATCCATGCCCATGGGAGGACTCGAGCTGCCTCGCAGTCCCTGACATGGAGCCTAGAACCGCACGCACTTTTCCACGAGTCGATGCAATTGGAAACATGAGTCGTCACAATGTTCAAATGTTTGTAATCCGATGTGACCAAAGTACTCTGGACACACATTCATGCCCATGGGAGGACTCGAGCTGCCACGCAGTTCCTGACATGGAGCCTAGAACCGCACGCACTTTTCCGCGAGTCGATGCAATTGGAAACGTGAGTCGTCACAATGTTCAAATGTTTGTAATCCGATGTGACCAAAGTACTGTGGACACACATCCATGCCCATGGGAGGACTCGAGCTGCCACGCAGTCCCTGACATTGAGCCTAGAACCGCTCGCACTTTTCCGCTAGTCGATGCAATTGGAAACGTGAGTCGTCACAGTGTTCAAATGTTTGTAATCCGATGTGACCAAAGTACTGTGGACACACATCCATGCCCATGGGAGGACTCGAGCTGCCTCGCAGTCCCTGACATGGAGCCTAGAACCGCACGCACTTTTCCACGAGTCGATGCAATTGGAAACATGAGTCATCACAATGTTCAAATGTTTGTAATCCGATGTGACCAAAGTACTCTGGACACACATTCATGCCCATGGGAGGACTCGAGCTGCCACGCAGTTCCTGACATGGAGCCTAGAACCGCACGCACTTTTCCGCGAGTCGATGCAATTGGAAACGTGAGTCGTCACAATGTTCAAATGTTTGTAATCCGATGTGACCAAAGTACTCTGGACACACATCCATGCCCATGGGAGGACTCGAGCTGCCACGCAGTTCCTGACATGGAGCCTAAAACCGCACGCACTTTTCTGCGAGTCGATGCAATTGGAAACGTGAGTCGTCACAATGTTCAAATGTTTGTAATCCGATGTGACCAAAGTACTGTGGACACACATCCATGCCCATGGGAGGACTCGAGCTGCCTCGCAGTCCCTGACATGGAGCCTAGAACCGCACGCACTTTTCCACGAGTCGATGCAATTGGAAACATGAGTATTCACAATGTTCAAATGTTTGTAATCCGATGTGACCAAAGTACTCTGATCACACATTAATGCCCATGGGAGGACTCGAGCTGCCACGCAGTTCCTGACATGGAGCCTAGAACCGCACCACTTTTCCGCGAGTCGATGCAATTGGAAACGTGAGTCGTCACAATGTTCAAATGTTTGTAATCCGATGTGACCAAAGTACTGTGGACACACATCCATGCCAATGGGAGGACTCGAGCTGCCACGCAGTCCCTGACATGGAGCCTAGAACCGCACGCACTTTTCCACGAGTCGATGCAATTGGAAACATGAGTCGTCACAATGTTCAAATGTTTGTAATCCGATGTGACCAAAGTACTCTGGACACACATTCATGCCCATGGGAGGACTCGAGCTGCCACGCAGTTCCTGACATGGAGCCTAGAACCGCACGCACTTTTCTGCGAGTCGATGCAATTGGAAACGTGAGTCGTCACAATGTTCAAATGTTTGTAATCCGATGTGACCAAAGTACTGTGGACACACATCCATGCCAATGGGAGGACTCGAGCTGCCACGCAGTCCCTGACATTTAGCCTAGAACCGCACGCACTTTTCCGCGAGTCGATGCAATTGGAAACGTGAGTCGTCACAATGTTCAAATGTTTGTAATCCGATGTAACCAAAGTACTGTGGACACACATCCATGCCCATGGGAGGACTCGAGCTGCCACGCAGTCCCTGACATGGAGCCTAGAACCGCACGCACTTTTCCACGAGTCGATGCAATTGGAAACGTGAGTCGTCACAGTGTTCAAATGTTTGTAATCCGATGTGACCAAAGTACTGTGGACACACATCCATGCCCATGGGAGGACTCGAGCTGCCACGCAGTCCCTGACATGGAGCCTAGAACCGCACGCTCTTTTCCGCGAGTCGATGCAATTGGAAACGTGAGTCGTCACAATGTTCAAATGTTTGTAATCCGATGTAACCAAAGTACTGTGGACACACATCCATGCCCATGGGAGGACTCGAGCTGCCACGCAGTCCCTGACATGGAGCCTAGAACCGCACGCACTTTTCCGCGAGTCGATGCAATTGGAAACGTGAGTCGTCACAATGTTCAAATGTTTGTAATCCGATGTAACCAAAGTACTCTGGACACACATTCATGCCCATGGGAGGACTCGAGCTGCCACGCAGTCCCTGACATGGAGCCTAGAACCGCACGCACTTTTCCACGAGTCGATGCAATTGGAAACATGAGTCGTCACAATGTTCAAATGTTTGTAATCCGATGTGACCAAAGTACTCTGGACACACATTCATGCCCATGGGAGGACTCGAGCTGCCACGCAGTTCCTGACATGGAGCCTAGAACCGCACGCACTTTTCCGCGAGTCGATGCAATTGGAAACGTGAGTCGTCACAATGTTCAAATGTTTGTAATCCGATGTGACCAAAGTACTGTGGACACACATCCATGCCAATGGGAGGACTCGAGCTGCCACACAGTCCCTGACATTTAGCCTAGAACCGCACGCACTTTTCCGCGAGTCGATGCAATTGGAAACGTGAGTCGTCACAATGTTCAAATGTTTGTAATCCGATGTAACCAAAGTACTGTGGACACACATCCATGCCCATGGGAGGACTCGAGCTGCCACGCAGTCCCTGACATTGACCCTAGAACCGCTCGCACTTTTCCGCTAGTCGATGCAATTGGAAACGTGAGTCGTCACAGTGTTCAAATGTTTGTAATCCGATGTGACCAAAGTATTGTGGACACACATCCATGCCCATGGGAGGACTCGAGCTGCCTCGCAGTCCCTGACAGGGAGCCTAGAACCGCACGCACTTTTCCACGAGTCGATGCAATTGGAAACATGAGTCGTCACAATGTTCAAATGTTTGTAATCCGATGTGACCAAAGTACTCTGGACACACATTCATGCCCATGGGAGGACTCGAGCTGCCACGCAGTTCCTGACATGGAGCCTAGAACCGCACGCACTTTTCCGCGAGTCGATGCAATTGGAAACGTGAGTCGTCACAATGTTCAAATGTTTGTATTCCGATGTGACCAAAGTACTGTGGACACACATCCATGCCAATGGGAGGACTCGAGCTGCCACGCAGTCCCTGACATTTAGCCTAGAACCGCACGCACTTTTCCGCGAGTCAATGCAATTGGAAACGTGAGTCGTCACAATGTTCAAATGTTTGTAATCCGATGTAACCAAAGTACTGTGGACACACATCCATGCCCATGGGAGGACTCGAGCTGCCTCGCAGTCCCTGACATGGAGCCTAGAACCGCACGCACTTTTCCACGAGTCGATGCAATTGGAAACGTGAGTCGTCACAGTGTTCAAATGTTTGTAATCCGATGTGACCAAAGTACTGTGGACACACATCCATGCCCATGGGAGGACTCGAGCTGCCTCGCAGTCCCTGACATGGAGCCTAGAACCGCACGCACTTTTCCACGAGTCGATGCAATTGGCAACGTGAGTCGTCACAATGTTCAAATGTTTGTAATCCGATGTAACCAAAGTACTCTGGACACACATTCATGCCCATGGGAGGACTCGAGCTGCCACGCAGTCCCTGACATGGAGCCTAGAACCGCACGCACTTTTCCACGAGTCGATGCAATTGGAAACATGAGTCGTCACAATGTTCAAATGTTTGTAATCCGATGTGACCAAAGTACTCTGGACACACATTCATGCCCATGGGAGGACTCGAGCTGCCACGCAGTTCCTGACATGGAGCCTAGAACCGCACGCACTTTTCCGCGAGTCGATGCAATTGGAAACGTGAGTCGTCACAATGTTCAAATGTTTGTAATCCGATGTGACCAAAGTACTGTGGACACACATCCATGCCAATGGGAGGACTCGAGCTGCCACACAGTCCCTGACATTTAGCCTAGAACCGCACGCACTTTTCCGCGAGTCGATGCAATTGGAAACGTGAGTCGTCACAATGTTCAAATGTTTGTAATCCGATGTAACCAAAGTACTGTGGACACACATCCATGCCCATGGGAGGACTCGAGCTGCCACGCAGTCCCTGACATTGACCCTAGAACCGCTCGCACTTTTCCGCTAGTCGATGCAATTGGAAACGTGAGTCGTCACAGTGTTCAAATGTTTGTAATCCGATGTGACCAAAGTATTGTGGACACACATCCATGCCCATGGGAGGACTCGAGCTGCCTCGCAGTCCCTGACAGGGAGCCTAGAACCGCACGCACTTTTCCACGAGTCGATGCAATTGGAAACATGAGTCGTCACAATGTTCAAATGTTTGTAATCCGATGTGACCAAAGTACTCTGGACACACATTCATGCCCATGGGAGGACTCGAGCTGCCACGCAGTTCCTGACATGGAGCCTAGAACCGCACGCACTTTTCCGCGAGTCGATGCAATTGGAAACGTGAGTCGTCACAATGTTCAAATGTTTGTATTCCGATGTGACCAAAGTACTGTGGACACACATCCATGCCAATGGGAGGACTCGAGCTGCCACGCAGTCCCTGACATTTAGCCTAGAACCGCACGCACTTTTCCGCGAGTCAATGCAATTGGAAACGTGAGTCGTCACAATGTTCAAATGTTTGTAATCCGATGTAACCAAAGTACTGTGGACACACATCCATGCCCATGGGAGGACTCGAGCTGCCTCGCAGTCCCTGACATGGAGCCTAGAACCGCACGCACTTTTCCACGAGTCGATGCAATTGGAAACGTGAGTCGTCACAGTGTTCAAATGTTTGTAATCCGATGTGACCAAAGTACTGTGGACACACATCCATGCCCATGGGAGGACTCGAGCTGCCTCGCAGTCCCTGACATGGAGCCTAGAACCGCACGCACTTTTCCACGAGTCGATGCAATTGGCAACGTGAGTCGTCACAGTGTTCAAATGTTTGTAATCCAATGTGACCAAAGTACTGTGGACACACATCCATGCCCATGCGAGGACTCGAGCTGCCACGCAGTTCCTGACATGGAGCCTAGAACCGCACGCACATTTCCGCGAGTCGATGCAATTGGAAACGTGAGTCGTCACAATGTTCAAATGTTTGTAATCCGATGTGACCAAAGTACTGTGGACACACATCCATGCCAATGGGAGGACTCGAGCTGCCACGCAGTCCCTGACATTTAGCCTAGAACCGCACGCACTTTTCCGCGAGTCAATGCAATTGGAAACGTGAGTCGTCACAATGTTCAAATGTTTGTAATCCGATGTAACCAAAGTACTGTGGACACACATCCATGCCCATGGGAGGACTCGAGCTGCCTCGCAGTCCCTGACATGGAGCCTAGAACCGCACGCACTTTTCCACGAGTCGATGCAATTGGAAACGTGAGTCGTCACAGTGTTCAAATGTTTGTAATCCGATGTGACCAAAGTATTGTGGACACACATCCATGCCCATGGGAGGACTCGAGCTGCCTCGCAGTCCCTGACAGGGAGCCTAGAACCGCACGCACTTTTCCACGAGTCGATGCAATTGGAAACATGAGTCGTCACAATGTTCAAATGTTTGTAATCCGATGTGACCAAAGTACTCTGGACACACATTCATGCCCATGGGAGGACTCGAGCTGCCACGCAGTTCCTGACATGGAGCCTAGAACCGCACGCACTTTTCCGCGAGTCGATGCAATTGGAAACGTGAGTCGTCACAATGTTCAAATGTTTGTATTCCGATGTGACCAAAGTACTGTGGACACACATCCATGCCAATGGGAGGACTCGAGCTGCCACGCAGTCCCTGACATTTAGCCTAGAACCGCACGCACTTTTCCGCGAGTCAATGCAATTGGAAACGTGAGTCGTCACAATGTTCAAATGTTTGTAATCCGATGTAACCAAAGTACTGTGGACACACATCCATGCCCATGGGAGGACTCGAGCTGCCTCGCAGTCCCTGACATGGAGCCTAGAACCGCACGCACTTTTCCACGAGTCGATGCAATTGGAAACGTGAGTCGTCACAGTGTTCAAATGTTTGTAATCCGATGTGACCAAAGTACTGTGGACACACATCCATGCCCATGGGAGGACTCGAGCTGCCTCGCAGTCCCTGACATGGAGCCTAGAACCGCACGCACTTTTCCACGAGTCGATGCAATTGGCAACGTGAGTCGTCACAGTGTTCAAATGTTTGTAATCCAATGTGACCAAAGTACTGTGGACACACATCCATGCCCATGCGAGGACTCGAGCTGCCACGCAGTTCCTGACATGGAGCCTAGAACCGCACGCACTTTTCCGCGAGTCGATGCAATTGGAAACGTGAGTCGTCACAATGTTCAAATGTTTGTAATCCGATGTGACCAAAGTACTGTGGACACACATCCATGCCAATGGGAGGACTCGAGCTGCCACGCAGTCCCTGACATTTAGCCTAGAACCGCACGCACTTTTCCGCGAGTCAATGCAATTGGAAACGTGAGTCGTCACAATGTTCAAATGTTTGTAATCCGATGTAACCAAAGTACTGTGGACACACATCCATGCCCATGGGAGGACTCGAGCTGCCTCGCAGTCCCTGACATGGAGCCTAGAACCGCACGCACTTTTCCACGAGTCGATGCAATTGGAAACGTGAGTCGTCACAGTGTTCAAATGTTTGTAATCCGATGTGACCAAAGTACTGTGGACACACATCCATGCCCATGGGAGGACTCGAGCTGCCTCGCAGTCCCTGACATGGAGCCTAGAACCGCACGCACTTTTCCACGAGTCGATGCAATTGGAAACATGAGTCGTCACAATGTTCAAATGTTTGTAATCCGATGTGACCAAAGTACTCTGGACACACATTCATGCCCATGGGAGGACTCGAGCTGCCACGCAGTTCCTGACATGGAGCCTAGAACCGCACGCACTTTTCCGCGAGTCGATGCAATTGGAAACGTGAGTCGTCACAATGTTCAAATGTTTGTAATCCGATGTGACCAAAGTACTGTGGACACACATCCATGCCAATGGGAGGACTCGAGCTGCCACGCAGTCCCTGACATTTAGCCTAGAACCGCACGCACTTTTCCGCGAGTCGATGCAATTGGAAACGTGAGTCGTCACAATGTTCAAATGTTTGTAATCCGATGTAACCAAAGTACTGTGGACACACATCCATGCCCATGGGAGGACTCGAGCTGCCACGCAGTCCCTGACATTGAGCTTAGAACCGCTCGCACTTTTCCGCTAGTCGATGCAATTGGAACGTGAGTCGTCACAGTGTTCAAATGTTTGTAATCCGATGTGACCAAAGTACTGTGGACACACATCCATGCCCATGGGAGGACTCGAGCTGCCTCGCAGTCCCTGACATGGAGCCTAGAACCGCACACACTTTTCCACGAGTCGATGCAATTGGAAACATGAGTCGTCAAAAAGTTTAAATGTTTGTAATCCGATGTGACCAAAGTACTCTGGACACACATTCATGCCCATGGGAGGACTCGAGCTGCCACGCAGTTCCTGACATGGAGCCTAGAACCGCACGCACTTTTCCGCGAGTCGATGCAATTGGAAACGTGAGTCGTCACAATGTTCAAATGTTTGTAATCCGATGTGACCAAACTACTGTGGACACACGTCCATGCCAATGGAAGGACTCGAGCTGCCACGCAGTCCCTGACATTTAGCCTAGAACCGCACGCACTTTTCCGTGAGTCGATGCAATTGGAAACGTGAGTCGTCACAATGTTCAAATGTTTGTAATCCGATGTAACCAAAGTACTGTGGACACACATCCATGCCCATGGGAGGACTCGAGCTGCCACGCAGTCCCTGACATTGAGCCTAGAACCGCTCGCACTTTTCCGCTAGTCGATGCAATTGGAAACGTGAGTCGTCACAGTGTTCAAATGTTTGTAATCCAATGTGACCAAAGTACTGTGGACACACATCCATGCCCATGGGAGGACTCGAGCTGCCTCGCAGTCCCTGACATGGAGCCTAGAACCGCACGCACTTTTCCACGAGTCGATGCAATTGGAAACGTGAGTCGTCACAGTGTTCAAACGTTTGTAATCCGATGTGACCAAAGTACTGTGGACACACATCCATGCCCATGGGAGGACTCGAGCTGCCACGCAGTCCCTGACATGGAACCTAGAACCGCACGCACTTTTCCGCGAGTCGATGCAATTGGAAATGTGAGTCGTCAAAATGTTCAAATGTTTGTAATACACTGTGACCAAAGTACTGTGGACACACATCCATGCCCATGGGAGGACTCGAGCTGCCACGCAGTCCCTGACATGGAACCTAGAACCGCACGCACTTTTCCGTGAGTCGATGCAATTGGAAACGTGAGTCGTCACAATGTTCAAATGTTTGTAATACAATGTGACCAAAGTACTGTGGACACACATCCATGCCCATGGGAGGACTCGAGCTGCCACGCAGTCCCTGACATGGAACCTAGAACCGCACGCACTTTTCCGCGAGTCGATGCAATTGGAAACGTGAGTCGTCACAATGTTCAAATGTTTGTAATACGATGTGACCAAAGTACTGTGGACACACATCCATGCCCATGGGAGGACTTGAGCTGCCTCGCAGTCCCTGACATGGAGCCTAGAACCGCACGCACTTTTCCGCGAGTCGATGCAATTGGAAACGTGAGTCGTCACAATGTTCAAATGTTTGTAATCCGATGTGACCAAAGTACTCTGGACACACATCCATGCCCATGGGAGGACTCGAGCTGCCACGCAGTTCCTGACATGGAGCCTAGAACCGCACGCACTTTTCTGCGAGTCGATGCAATTGGAAACGTGAGTCGTCACAATGTTCAAATGTTTGTAATCCGATGTGACCAAAGTACTGTGGACACACATCCATGCCAATGGGAGGACTTGAGCTGCCACGCAGTCCCTGACATTTAGCCTAGAACCGCACGCACTTTTCCGCGAGTCGATGCAATTGGAAACGTGAGTCGTCACAATGTTCAAATGTTTGTAATCCGATGTAACCAAAGTACTGTGGACACACATCCATGCCAATGGGAGGACTCGAGCTGCCACGCAGTCCCTGACATGGAGCCTAGAACCACACGCACTTTTCCGCGAGTCGATGCAATTGGAAACGTGAGTCGTCACAATGTTCAAATGTTTTTAATCCGATGTAACCAAAGTACTGTGGACACACATCCATGCCCATGGGAGGACTCGAGCTGCCTCGCAGTCCCTGACATGGAGCCTAGAACCGCACGCACTTTTCCACGAGTCGATGCAATTGGAAACATGAGTCGTCACAATGTTCAAATGTTTGTAATCCGATGTGACCAAAGTACTCTGGACACACATTCATGCCCATGGGAGGACTCGAGCTGCCACGCAGTTCCTGACATGGAGCCTAGAACCGCACGCACTTTTCCACGAGTCGATGCAATTGGAAACGTGAGTCGTCACAATGTTCAAATGTTTGTAATCCGATGTGACCAAAGTACTGTGGACACACATCCATGCCAATGGGAGGACTCGAGCTGCCACGCAGTACCTGACATTTAGCCTAGAACCGCACGCACTTTTCCGCGAGTCGATGCAATTGGAAACGTGAGTCGTCACAATGTTCAAATGTTTGTAATCCGATGTAACCAAAGTACTGTGGACACACATCCATGCCCATGGGAGGACTCGAGCTGCCACGCAGTCCCTGACATGGAGCCTAGAACCGCACGCACTTTTCCACGAGTCGATGCAATTGGCAACGTGAGTCGTCACAGTGTTCAAATGTTTGTAATCCAATGTGACCAAAGTACTGTGGACACACATCCATGCCCATGCGAGGACTCGAGCTGCCATGCAGTCCCTGACATGGAGCCTAGAACCGCACGCACTTTTCCACGAGTCGATGCAATTGGAAACGTGAGTCGTCACAGTGTTCAAATGTTTGTAATCCGATGTGACCAAAGTACTGTGGACACACATCCATGCCCATGAGAGGACTCGAGCTGCCACGCAGTCCCTGACATGGAGCCTAGAACCGCACGCACTTTTCCACGAGTCGATGCAATTGGAAACGTGAGTCGTCACAATGTTCAAATGTTTGTAATCCGATGTGACCAAAGTACTGTGGACACACATCCATGCCCATGGGAGGACTCGAGCTGCCACGCAGTCCCTGACATTGAGCCTAGAACCGCACGCACTTTTCCGCGAGTCGATGCAATTGGAAACGTGAGTCGTCACAGTGTTCAAATGTTTGTAATCCGATGTGACCAAAGTACTGTGGACACACATCCATGCCCATGGGAGGACTCGAGCTGCCACGCAGTCCCTGACATTGAACCTAGAACCGCACGCACTTTTCCGCGAGTCGATGCAATTGGAAACGTGAGTCGTCACAATGTTCAAATGTTTGTAATACAATGTGACCAAAGTACTGTGGACACACATCCATGCCAATGGGAGGACTCGAGCTGCCACGCAGTCCCTGACATGGAACCTAGAACCGCACGCACTTTTCCGCGAGTCAATGCAATTGGAAACGTGAGTCGTCACAATGTTCAAATGTTTGTAATACAATGTGACCAAAGTACTGTGGACACACATCCATGCCCATGGGAGGACTCGAGCTGCCACGCAGTCCCTGACATGGAACCTAGAACCGCACGCACTTTTCCGCGAGTCGATGCAATTGGAAACGTGAGTCGTCACAATGTTCAAATGTTTGTAATCCGATGTGACCAAAGTACTGTGGACACACATCCATGCCAATGGGAGGACTCGAGCTGCCACGCAGTCCCTGACATTTAGCCTAGAACCGCACGCACTTTTCCGCGAGTCGATGCAATTGGAAACGTGAGTCGTCACAATGTTCAAATGTTTGTAATCCGATGTAACCAAAGTACTGTGGACACACATCCATGCCAATGGGAGGACTCGAGCTGCCACGCAGTCCCTGACATTGAGCCTAGAACCGCTCGCACTTTTCCGCTAGTCGATGCAATTGGAAACGTGAGTCGTCACAGTGTTCAAATGTTTGTAATCCGATGTGACCAAAGTACTGTGGACACACATCCATGCCCATGGGAGGACTCGAGCTGCCTCGCAGTCCCTGACATGGAGCCTAGAACCGCACGCACTTTTCCGCGAGTCGATGCAATTGGAAACGTGAGTCGTCACAATGTTCAAATGTTTGTAATCCGATGTAACCAAAGTACTGTGGACACACATCCATGCCCATGGGAGGACTCGAGCTGCCACGCAGTCCCTGACATGGAGCCTAGAACCGCACGCACTTTTCCACGAGTCGATGCAATTGGAAACATGAGTCGTCACAATGTTCAAATGTTTGTAATCCGATGTGACCAAAGTACTCTGGACACACATTCATGCCCATGGGAGGACTCGAGCTGCCACGCAGTTCCTGACATGGAGCCTAGAACCGCACGCACTTTTCCGCGAGTCGATGCAATTGGAAACGTGAGTCGTCACTATGTTCAAATGTTTGTAATCCGATGTGACCAAAGTACTGTGGACACACATCCATGCCAATGGGAGGACTCGAGCTGCCACGCAGTCCCTGACATTTAGCTTAGAACCGCACGCACTTTTCCGCGAGTCGATGCAATTGGAAACGTGAGTCGTCACAATGTTCAAATGTTTGTAATCCGATGTAACCAGAGTACTGTGGACACACATCCATGCCCATGGGAGGACTCGAGCTGCCACGCAGTCCCTGACATGGAGCCTAGAACCGCACGCACTTTTCCACGAGTCGATGCAATTGGAAACGTGAGTCGTCACAGTGTTCAAATGTTTGTAATCCGATGTGACCAAAGTACTGTGGACACACATCCATGCCCATGGGAGGACTCGAGCTGCCACGCAGTCCCTGACATGGAGCCTAGAACCGCACGCACTTTTCCGCGAGTCGATGCAATTGGAAACGTGAGTCGTCACAATGTTCAAATGTTTGTAATCCGATGTAACCAAAGTACTGTGGACACACATCCATGCCCATGGGAGGACTCGAGCTGCCACGCAGTCCCTGACATGGAGCCTAGAACCGCACGCACTTTTCCGCGAGTCGATGCAATTGGAAACGTGAGTCGTCACAATGTTCAAATGTTTGTAATCCGATGTAACCAAAGTACTCTGGACACACATCCATGCCAATGGGAGGACTCGAGCTGCCACGCAGTCCCTGACATGGAGCCTAGAACCGCACGCACTTTTCCACGAGTCGATGCAATTGGAAACATGAGTCGTCACAATGTTCAAATGTTTGTAATCCGATGTGACCAAAGTACTCTGGACACACATTCATGCCCATGGGAGGACTCGAGCTGCCACGCAGTTCCTGACATGGAGCCTAGAACCGCACGCACTTTTCCGCGAGTCGATGCAATTGGAAACGTGAGTCGTCACTATGTTCAAATGTTTGTAATCCGATGTGACCAAAGTACTGTGGACACACATCCATGCCAATGGGAGGACTCGAGCTGCCACGCAGTCCCTGACATTTAGCTTAGAACCGCACGCACTTTTCCGCAAGTCGATGCAATTGGAAATGTGAGTCGTCACAATGTTCAAATGTTTGTAATCCGATGTAACCAAAGTACTGTGGACACACATCCATGCCCATGGGAGGACTCGAGCTGCCACGCAGTCCCTGACATGGAGCCTAGAACCGCACGCACTTTTCCACGAGTCGATGCAATTGGAAACGTGAGTCGTCACAGTGTTCAAATGTTTGTAATCCGATGTGACCAAAGTACTGTGGACACACATCCATGCCCATGGGAGGACTCGAGCTGCCACGCAGTCCCTGACATTGAGCCTAGAACCGCACGCACTTTTCCGCGAGTCGATGCAATTGGAAACGTGAGTCGTCACAGTGTTCAAATGTTTGTAATCCGATGTGACCAAAGTACTGTGGACACACATCCATGCCCATGGGAGGACTCGAGCTGCCACGCAGTCCCTGACATTGAACCTAGAACCGCACGCACTTTTCCGCGAGTCGATGCAATTGGAAACGTGAGTCGTCACAATGTTCAAATGTTTGTAATACAATGTGACCAAAGTACTGTGGACACACATCCATGCCAATGGGAGGACTCGAGCTGCCACGCAGTCCCTGACATGGAACCTAGAACCGCACGCACTTTTCCGCGAGTCAATGCAATTGGAAACGTGAGTCGTCACAATGTTCAAATGTTTGTAATACAATGTGACCAAAGTACTGTGGACACACATCCATGCCCATGGGAGGACTCGAGCTGCCACGCAGTCCCTGACATGGAACCTAGAACCGCACGCACTTTTCCGCGAGTCGATGCAATTGGAAACCTGAGTCATCACAATGTTCAAATGTTTGTAATACAATGTGACCAAAGTACTGTGGACACACATCCATGCCCATGGGAGGACTCGAGCTGCCACGCAGTCCCTGACATGGAACCTAGAACCACACGCACTTTTCCGCGAGTCGATGCAATTGGAAACATGAGTCGTCACAATGTTCAAATGTTTGTAATACGATGTGACCAAAGTACTGTGGACACACATCCATGCCCATGGGAGGACTCGAGCTGCCTCGCAGTCCCTGACATGGAGCCTAGAACCGCACGCACTTTTCCGCGAGTCGATGCAATTGGAAACGTGAGTCGTCACAATGTTCAAATGTTTGTAATCCGATGTGACCAAAGTACTCTGGACACACATCCATACCCATGGGAGGACTCGAGCTGCCACGCAGTTCCTGACATGGAGCCTAGAACCGCACGCACTTTTCCGCGAGTCGATGCAATTGGAAACGTGAGTCGTCACAATGTTCAAATGTTTTTAATCCGATGTGACCAAAGTACTGTGGACACACATCCATGCCAATGGGAGGACTCGAGCTGCCACGCAGTCCCTGACATTTAGCCTAGAACCGCACGCACTTTTCCGCGAGTCGATGCAATTGGAAACGTGAGTCGTCACAATGTTCAAATGTTTGTAATCCGATGTAACCAAAGTACTGTGGACACACATCCATGCCAATGGGAGGACTCGAGCTGCCACGCAGTCCCTGACATTGAGCCTAGAACCGCTCGCACTTTTCCGCTAGTCGATGCAATTGGAAACGTGAGTCGTCACAGTGTTCAAATGTTTGTAATCCGATGTGACCAAAGTACTGTGGACACACATCCATGCCCATGGGAGGACTCGAGCTGGCTCGCAGTCCCTGACATGGAGCCTAGAACCGCACGCACTTTTCCGCGAGTCGATGCAATTGGAAACGTGAGTCGTCACAATGTTCAAATGTTTGTAATCCGATGTAACCAAAGTACTGTGGACACACATCCATGCCCATGGGAGGACTCGAGCTGCCACGCAGTCCCTGACATGGAGCCTAGAACCGCACGCACTTTTCCACGAGTCGATGCAATTGGAAACATGAGTCGTCACAATGTTCAAATGTTTGTAATCCGATGTGACCAAAGTACTCTGGACACACATTCATGCCCATAGGAGGACTCGAGCTGCCACGCAGTTCCTGACATGGAGCCTAGAACCGCACGCACTTTTCCGCGAGTCGATGCAATTGGAAACGTGAGTCGTCACTATGTTCAAATGTTTGTAATCCGATGTGACCAAAGTACTGTGGACACACATCCATGCCAATGGGAGGACTCGAGCTGCCACGCAGTCCCTGACATTTAGCTTAGAACCGCACGCATTTTTCCGCGAGTCGATGCAATTGGAAACGTGAGTCGTCACAATGTTCAAATGTTTGTAATCCGATGTAACCAAAGTACTGTGGACACACATCCATGCCCATGGGAGGACTCGAGCTGCCACGCAGTCCCTGACATGGAGCCTAGAACCGCACGCACTTTTCCACGAGTCGATGCAATTGGAAACGTGAGTCGTCACAGTGTTCAAATGTTTGTAATCCGATGTGACCAAAGTACTGTGGACACACATCCATGCCCATGGGAGGACTCGAGCTGCCACGCAGTCCCTGACATGGAGCCTAGAACCGCACGCACTTTTCCGCGAGTCGATGCAATTGGAAACGTGAGTCGTCACAATGTTCAAATGTTTGTAATCCGATGTAACCAAAGTACTGTGGACACACATCCATGCCCATGGGAGGACTCGAGCTGCCACGCAGTCCCTGACATGGAGCCTAGAACCGCACGCACTTTTCCACGAGTCGATGCAATTGGAAACATGAGTCGTCACAATGTTCAAATGTTTGTAATCCGATGTGACCAAAGTACTCTGGACACACATTCATGCCCATGGGAGGACTCGAGCTGCCACGCAGTTCCTGACATGGAGCCTAGAACCGCACGCACTTTTCCGCGAGTCGATGCAATTGGAAACGTGAGTCGTCACAATGTTCAAATGTTTGTAATCCGATGTGACCGAAGTACTGTGGACACACATCCATGCCAATGGGAGGACTCGAGCTGCCACGCAGTCCCTGACATTTAGCCTAGAACCGCACGCACTTTTCCGCGAGTCGATGCAATTGGAAACGTGAGTCGTCACAATGTTCAAATGTTTGTAATCCGATGTAACCAAAGTACTGTGGACACACATCCATGCCCATGGGAGGACTCGAGCTGCCACGCAGTCCCTGACATTGAGCCTAGAACCGCTCGCACTTTTCCGCTAGTCGATGCAATTGGAAACGTGAGTCGTCACAGTGTTCAAATGTTTGTAATCCGATGTGACCAAAGTACTGTGGACACACATCCATGCCCATGGGAGGACTCGAGCTGCCTCGCAGTCCCTGACATGGAGCCTAGAACCGCACGCACTTTTCCACGAGTCGATGCAATTGGAAACATGAGTCGTCACAATGTTCAAATGTTTGTAATCCGATGTGACCAAAGTACTCTGGACACACATTCATGCCCATGGGAGGACTCGAGCTGCCACGCAGTTCCTGACATGGAGCCTAGAACCGCACGCACTTTTCCGCGAGTCGATGCAATTGGAAACGTGAGTCGTCACAATGTTCAAATGTTTGTAATCCGATGTGACCAAAGTACTGTGGACACACATCCATGCCAATGGGAGGACTCGAGCTGCCACGCAGTCCCTGACATTTAGCCTAGAACCGCACGCACTTTTCCGCGAGTCGATGCAATTGGAAACTTGAGTCGTCACAATGTTCAAAAGTTTGTAATCTGATGTAACCAAAGTACTGTGGACACACATCCATGCCCATGGGAGGACTCGAGCTGCCTCGCAGTCCCTGACATGGAGCCTAGAACCGCACGCACTTTTCCACGAGTCGATGCAATTGGAAACATGAGTAGTCACAATGTTCAAATGTTTGTAATCCGATGTGACCAAAGTACTCTGGACACACATTCATGCCCATGGGAGGACTCGAGCTGCCACGCAGTTCCTGACATGGAGCCTAGAACCGCACCACTTTTCCGCGAGTCGATGCAATTGGATACGTGAGTCGTCACAATGTTCAAATGTTTGTAATACAATGTGACCAAAGTACTGTGGACACACATCCATGCCAATGGGAGGACTCGAGCTGCCACGCAGTCCCTGACATTGAGCCTAGAACCGCTCGCACTTTTCCGCTAGTCGATGCAATTGGAAACGTGAGTCGTCACAGTGTTCAAATGTTTGTAATCCGATGTGACCAAAGTACTGTGGACACACATCCATGCTCATGGGAGGACTCGAGCTGCCTCGCAGTCCCTGACATGGAACCTAGAACCGCACGCACTTTTCCACGAGTCGATGCAATTGGAAACATGAGTCGTCACAATGTTCAAATGTTTGTAATCCGATGTGACCAAAGTACTCTGGACACACATTCATGCCCATGGGAGGACTGGAGCTGCCACGCAGTTCCTGACATGGAGCCTAGAACCGCACGCACTTTTCCGCGAGTCGATGCAATTGGAAACATGAGTCGTCACAATGTTCAAATGTTTGTAATCCGATGTGACCAAAGTACTGTGGACACACATCCATGCCAATGGGAGGACTCGAGCTGCCACGCAGTCCCTGACATTTAGCCTAGAACCGCACGCACTTTTCCGCGAGTCGATGCAATTGGAAACGTGAGTCGTCACAATGTTCAAATGTTTGTAATCCGATGTAACCAAAGTACTGTGGACACACATCCATGCCCATGGGAGGACTCGAGCTGCCACGCAGTCCCTGACATTGAGCCTAGAACCGCTCGCACTTTTCCGCTAGTCGATGCAATTGGAAACGTGAGTCGTCACAGTGTTCAAATGTTTGTAATCCGATGTGACCAAAGTACTGTGGACACACATCCATGCCCATGGGAGGACTCGAGCTGCCTCGCAGTCCCTGACATGGAGCCTAGAACCGCACGCACTTTTCCACGAGTCGATGCAATTGGAAACATGAGTCGTCACAATGTTCAAATGTTTGTAATCCGATGTGACCAAAGTACTCTGGACACACATTCATGCCCATGGGAGGACTCGAGCTGCCACGCAGTTCCTGACATGGAGCCTAGAACCGCACGCACTTTTCCGCGAGTCGATGCAATTGGAAACGTGAGTCGTCACAATGTTCAAATGTTTGTAATCCGATGTGACCAAAGTACTCTGGACACACATCCATGCCCCTGGGAGGACTCGAGCTGCCACGCAGTTCCTGACATGGAGCCTAGAACCGCACGCACTTTTCTGCGAGTCGATGCAATTGGAAACGTGAGTCGTCACAATGTTCAAATGTTTGTAATCCGATGTGACCAAAGTACTGTGGACACACATCCATGCCAATGGGAGGACTCGAGCTGCCACGCAGTCCCTGACATTTAGCCTAGAACCGCACGCACTTTTCCGCGAGTCGATGCAATTGGAAACGTGAGTCGTCACAATGTTCAAATGTTTGTAATCCGATGTAACCAAAGTACTGTGGACACACATCCATGCCCATGGGAGGACTCGAGCTGCCACGCAGTCCCTGACATGGAGCCTAGAACCGCACGCACTTTTCCGCGAGTCGATGCAATTGGAAACGTGAGTCGTCACAATGTTCAAATGTTTGTAATCCGATGTAACCAAAGTACTGTGGACACACATCCATGCCCATGGGAGGACTCGAGCTGCCTCGCAGTCCCTGACATGGAGCCTAGAACCGCACGCACTTTTCCACGAGTCGATGCAATTGGAAACATGAGTCGTCACAATGTTCAAATGTTTGTAATCCGATGTGACCAAAGTACTCTGGACACACATTCATGCCCATGGGAGGACTCGAGCTGCCACGCAGTTCCTGACATGGAGCCTAGAACCGCACGCACTTTTCCACGAGTCGATGCAATTGGAAACGTGAGGCGTCACAATGTTCAAATGTTTGTAATCCGATGTGACCAAAGTACTGTGGACACACATCCATGCCAATGGGAGGACTCGAGCTGCCACGCAGTTCCTGACATTTAGCCTAGAACCGCACGCACTTTTCCGCGAGTCGATGCAATTGGAAACGTGAGTCGTCACAATGTTCAAATGTTTGTAATCCGATGTAACCAAAGTACTGTGGACACACATCCATACCCATGGGAGGACTCGAGCTGCCACGCAGTCCCTGACATGGAGTCTAGAACCGCACGCACTTTTCCACGAGTCGATGCAATTGGAAACGTGAGTCGTCACAGTGTTCAAATGTTTGTAATCCGATGTAACCAAAGTACTGTGGACACACATCCATGCCCATGGGAGGACTCGAGCTGCCACGCAGTCCCTGACATGGAGCCTAGAACCGCACGCACTTTTCCGCGAGTCGATGCAATTGGAAACGTGAGTCGTCACAATGTTCAAATGTTTGTAATCCGATGTAACCAAAGTACTGTGGACACACATCCATGCCCATGGGAGGACTCGAGCTGCCTCGCAGTCCCTGACATGGAGCCCAGAACCGCACGCACTTTTCCACGAGTCGAAGCAATTGGAAACATGAGTCGTCACAATGTTCAAATGTTTGTAATCCGATGTGACCAAAGTACTCTGGACACACATTCATGCCCATGGGAGGACTCGAGCTGCCACGCAGTTCCTGACATGGAGCCTAGAACCGCACGCACTTTTCCGCGAGTCGATGCAATTGGAAACGTGAGTCGTCACAATGTTCAAATGTTTGTAATCCGATGTGACCAAAGTACTGTGGACACACATCCATGCCAATGGGAGGACTCGAGCTGCCACGCAGTCCCTGACATTTAGCCTAGAACCGCACGCACTTTTCCGCGAGTCGATGCAATTGGAAACGTGAGTCGTCACAATGTTCAAATGTTTGTAATCCGATGTAACCAAAGTACTGTGGACACACATCCATGCCCATGGGAGGACTCGAGCTGCCTCGCAGTCCCTGACATGGAGCCTAGAACCGCACGCACTTTTCCACGAGTCGATGCAATTGGAAACATGAGTAGTCACAATGTTCAAATGTTTGTAATCCGATGTGACCAAAGTACTCTGGACACACATTCATGCCCATGGGAGGACTCGAGCTGCCACGCAGTTCCTGACATGGAGCCTAGAACCGCACCACTTTTCCGCGAGTCGATGCAATTTGAAACGCGAGTCGTCACAATGTTCAAATGTTTGTAATCCGATGTGACCAAAGTACTGTGGACACACATCCATGCCAATGGGGGGACTCGAGCTGCCACGCAGTCCCTGACATTTAGCCTAGAACCGCACGCACTTTTCCGCGAGTCGATGCAATTGGAAACGTGAGTCGTCACAATGTTCAAATGTTTGTAATCCGATGTAACCAAAGTACTGTGGACACACATCCATGCCCATGGGAGGACTCGAGCTGCCACGCAGTCCCTGACATTGAGCCTAGAACCGCTCGCACTTTTCCGCTAGTCGATGCAGTTGGAAACGTGAGTCGTCACAGTGTTCAAATGTTTGTAATCCGATGTGACCAAAGTACTGTGGACACACATCCATGCCCATGGGAGGACTCGAGCTGCCTCGCAGTCCCTGACATGGAGCCTAGAACCGCACGCACTTTTCCACGAGTCGATGCAATTGGAAACATGAGTCGTCACAATGTTCAAATGTTTGTAATCCGATGTGACCAAAGTACTCTGGACACACATTCATGCCCATGGGAGGACTCGAGCTGCCACGCAGTTCCTGACATGGAGCCTAGAACCGCACGCACTTTTCCGCGAGTCGATGCAATTGGAAACGTGAGTCGTCACAATGTTCAAATGTTTGTAATCCGATGTGACCAAAGTACTCTGGACACACATCCATGCCAATGGGAGGACTCGAACTGCCACGCAGTCCCTGACATTTAGCCTAGAACCGCACGCACTTTTCCGCGAGTCGATGCAATTGGAAACGTGAGTCGTCACAATGTTCAAATGTTTGTAATCCGATGTAACCAAAGTACTGTGGACACACATCCATGCCCATGGGAGGACTCGTGCTGCCACGCAGTCCCTGACATTGAGCCTAGAACCGCTCGCACTTTTCCGCTAGTCGATGCAATTGGAAACGTGAGTCGTCACAGTGTTCAAATGTTTGTAATCCGATGTGACCAAAGTACTGTGGACACACATCCATGCCCATGGGAGGACTCGAGCTGCCTCGCAGTCCCTGACATGGAGCCTAGAACCGCACGCACTTTTCCACGAGTCGATGCAATTGGAAACATGAGTCGTCACAATGTTCAAATGTTTGTAATCCGATGTGACCAAAGTACTCTGGACACACATTCATGCCCATGGGAGGACTCGAGCTGCCACGCAGTTCCTGACATGGAGCCTAGAACCGCACGCACTTCTCCTCGAGTCGATGCAATTGGAAACGTGAGTCGTCACAATGTTCAAATGTTTGTAATCCAATGTGACCAAACTACTGTGGACACACATCCATGCCAATGGGAGGACTCGAGCTGCCACGCAGTCCCTGACATTTAGCCTAGAACCGCACGCACTTTTCCGCGAGTCGATGCAATTGGAAACGTGAGTCGTCACAATGTTCAAATGTTTGTAATCCGATGTAACCAAAGTACTGTGGACACACATCCATGCCCATGGGAGGACTCGAGCTGCCACGCAGTCCCTGACATGGAGCCTAGAACCGCACGCACTTTTCCACGAGTCGATGCAATTGGAAACGTGAGTCGTCACAGTGTTCAAATGTCTGTAATCCGATGTGACCAAAGTACTGTGGACACACATCCATGCCAATGGGAGGACTCGAGCTGCCACGCAGTCCCTGACATTTAGCCTAGAACCGCACGCACTTTTCCGCGAGTCGATGCAATTGGAAACGTGAGTCGTCACAATGTTCAAATGTTTGTAATCCGATGTAACCAAAGTACTGTGGACACACATCCATGCCCATGGGAGGACTCGAGCTGCCTCGCAGTCCCTGACATGGAGCCTAGAACCGCACGCACTTTTCCACGAGTCGATGCAATTGGAAACATGAGTAGTCACAATGTTCAAATGTTTGTAATCCGATGTGACCAAAGTACTCTGGACACACATTCATGCCCATGGGAGGACTCGAGCTGCCACGCAGTTCCTGACATGGAGCCTAGAACCGCACCACTTTTCCGCGAGTCGATGCAATTTGAAACGTGAGTCGTCACAATGTTCAAATGTTTGTAATCCGATGTGACCAAAGTACTGTGGACACACATCCATGCCAATGGGGGGACTCGAGCTGCCACGCAGTCCCTGACATTTAGCCTAGAACCGCACGCACTTTTCCGCGAGTCGATGCAATTGGAAACGTGAGTCGTCACAATGTTCAAATGTTTGTAATCCGATGTAACCAAAGTACTGTGGACACACATCCATGCCCATGGGAGGACTCGAGCTGCCACGCAGTCCCTGACATTGAGCCTAGAACCGCTCGCACTTTTCCGCTAGTCGATGCAGTTGGAAACGTGAGTCGTCACAGTGTTCAAATGTTTGTAATCCGATGTGACCAAAGTACTGTGGACACACATCCATGCCCATGGGAGGACTCGAGCTGCCTCGCAGTCCCTGACATGGAGCCTAGAACCGCACGCACTTTTCCACGAGTCGATGCAATTGGAAACATGAGTCGTCACAATGTTCAAATGTTTGTAATCCGATGTGACCAAAGTACTCTGGACACACATTCATGCCCATGGGAGGACTCGAGCTGCCACGCAGTTCCTGACATGGAGCCTAGAACCGCACGCACTTTTCCGCGAGTCGATGCAATTGGAAACGTGAGTCGTCACAATGTTCAAATGTTTGTAATCCGATGTGACCAAAGTACTCTGGACACACATCCATGCCAATGGGAGGACTCGAGCTGCCACGCAGTCCCTGACATTTAGCCTAGAACCGCACGCACTTTTCCGCGAGTCGATGCAATTGGAAACGTGAGTCGTCACAATGTTCAAATGTTTGTAATCCGATGTAACCAAAGTACTGTGGACACACATCCATGCCCATGGGAGGACTCGTGCTGCCACGCAGTCCCAGACATTGAGCCCAGAACCGCTCGCACTTTTCCGCTAGTCGATGCAATTGGAAACGTGAGTCGTCACAGTGTTCAAATGTTTGTAATCCGATGTGACCAAAGTACTGTGGACACACATCCATGCCCATGGGAGGACTCGAGCTGCCTCGCAGTCCCTGACATGGAGCCTAGAACCGCACGCACTTTTCCACGAGTCGATGCAATTGGAAACATGAGTCGTCACAATGTTCAAATGTTTGTAATCCGATGTGACCAAAGTACTCTGGACACACATTCATGCCCATGGGAGGACTCGAGCTGCCACGCAGTTCCTGACATGGAGCCTAGAACCGCACGCACTTCTCCTCGAGTCGATGCAATTGGAAACGTGAGTCGTCACAATGTTCAAATGTTTGTAATCCAATGTGACCAAACTACTGTGGACACACATCCATGCCAATGGGAGGACTCGAGCTGCCACGCAGTCCCTGACATTTAGCCTAGAACCGCACGCACTTTTCCGCGAGTCGATGCAATTGGAAACGTGAGTCGTCACAATGTTCAAATGTTTGTAATCCGATGTAACCAAAGTACTGTGGACACACATCCATGCCCATGGGAGGACTCGAGCTGCCACGCAGTCCCTGACATGGAGCCTAGAACCGCACGCACTTTTCCACGAGTCGATGCAATTGGAAACGTGAGTCGTCACAGTGTTCAAATGTCTGTAATCCGATGTGACCAAAGTACTGTGGACACACATCCATGCCCATGGGAGGACTCGAGCTGCCACGCAGTCCCTGACATGGAGCCTAGAACCGCACGCACTTTTCCACGAGTCGATGCAATTGGAAACGTGAGTCGTCACAGTGTTCAAATGTTTGTAATCCGATGTGACCAAAGTACTGTGGACACACATCCATGCCCATGGGAGGACTCGAGCTGCCACGCAGTCGCTGACATGGAGCCTAGAACCACACGCACTTTTCCGCGAGTCGATGCAATTGGAAACGTGAGTCGTCACAATGTTCAAATGTTTGTAACCCGATGTGACTAAAGTACTGTGGACACACATCCATGCCCATGGGAGGACTCGAGCTGCCACGCAGTCCCTGACATGGAGCCTAGAACCGCACGCACTTTTCCACGAGTCGATGCAATTGGAAACGTGAGTCGTCACAATGTTCAAATGCTTGTAATCCGATGTGACCAAAGTACTGTGGACACACATCCATGCCCATGGGAGGACTCGAGCTGCCACGCAGTCCCTGACATGGAGCCTAGAACCGCACGCACTTTTCCGCGAGTCGATGCAGTTGGAAACGTGAGTTGTCACAACGTTCAAATGTTTGTAATCCGATGTGACCAAAGTACTGTGGACACACATCCATGCCCATGGGAGGACTCGAGCTGCCACGCAGTCCCTGACATGGAGCCTAGAACCGCACGCACTTTTCCGCGAGTCGATGCAATTGGAAACGTGAGTCGTCAGACCAGTAAACATTTTTCCTGTCATTAGCTGTGCAATGTCGGTGTTGACGGGCCCAGGAGAGGGTAAAGCTTTGTGTCGTGCACATGATATCCGCACTTTTGTCAATTTGAATGTTTCCTTTCAATCGTCGTTGATGCCGTTATCGCAAGATATTTTTCCGGTTGCAGCGATGTCGGAGAGTAGATATTCAACCAGATTCCCGATATGCACGGTGCACTCTTGAACTTGTCCTGCGGGAAAATACCCACGTCATCATTGCTGGGAGATGCGTCCCATCTCTCGTGGTCCGACTAGAACACCACGTTCATATTGACATAAATTGTGATAATCTGTCGTTGTACCTGCAGAAAACGATGTAATGCTACCTTTTATCTTACATAGGCGTTGCCAACTGCAGCGCTGTTCTCTGGTTAAATATCGTTTTGTTTGCATACGAGTGCGTATACCAGTTTCTTTGGCTCTCCAGTGTATGTTCCTCACGTAACGCCGGATATAGACAAAATAACAACTAATTATTTTACCTTAATTCTACTCTGTGGTGTCTGTCCCACATTAAATGCGGATTATGTAGTAGAATACGACTCAGACGGTGGAGAGGTCTGTCTATAATTTTACTAACCACTCAGACTCGAGTAAATGAACGTGATATAAGGGTCAGCCTTTAATTTTTATGCGTAATTTCGACCACATACAGGTAACATTGATAAATGAGGTAATGCGAGGGGAGGGGATTAAAAACTATAAGAAATCAAAGAAGAATAAAAAAGGAAAAGAAAGAAATCAGGAAATAACCATTGAGTGAATAGATCGGTAACTGGGCGGGCAGTAATAGCGATTCAACCCAGACCCAATATATCTTCACCAGCTTGAAGCTGCCTTCTTCGATTCTTGTCTGCATAGTGACATGCATTTTCTGATTCCACAAATACTTCGGCTCTCAAAGTGGTATAAAAATAAAAATAGAAATAATACTAAATAATGAAAGTCAGATGTTGTTGTTGCCGTCTTCATTCCGGAGACTGGGTTTGATGCAGCTCTCCACTCTACTCTATGCTGCGCAAGCCTCTTCATCTCCTCATAAGAACGGCATCGTACATCCATTTCAATCTGCTTACTGTATTAATCTCTTCCCCTCCCTCTGCGAGTTTTACTCTACCCACTTCCCTCCAATGCTAAATTCACGATTTCTTTATGTCTAAGAATGTGTCCTACCACTAGAGCCCGTCTTTTCGTCAAGGCGTGCCAGAAATTCCTTTTCTCCTCAATTCTGTTCAGTACGTCCTCATTAGTTACGCGAACCAACCACCTAATCTTCAGCATTCTTCTGTAACACTACATTTCAAAAGCCTCTATCCTCTTCCTGTCCGCACTGTTTATTGTCCATGTTTCACACCCGTACAAAGCAACACTCCACACAAATGCCTTCAGAAAGGACTTCCTTACGCTTAAATTAATATTTTCTTTTTCAAAACCATTTTTCTTCCCATTGCCATTCTGCATTTTATGTCTTCCCTATTGCGGCCATCGTGTGTTATTTTACTACCTAAGTAACAAAACTCATCTACCACCTTTATTGTTTCGTTACCTAAACTAATTCCTTCAGAATCGCCTGATTTTCTTAGAGTGCATTGCATTACCCTTGTTTTGCTCTTGTGAATGTTCACCTTGCATCAACCTCTCAACACCTTGTCCATCCTGTTCAACTGCTCTTCCAGATCCTATGCTGTCTCTGACAAAATTATAATATCCGCGCCGGCCGCGGTGGCCGAGGAGACTTAGACGCTCCAGTCACGGTCTGCACGGCCACTGCGGTCGGGGGTTCGAATCCCCCCTCGGGCATGGATATTTGTGCCGTCCTAGTTCGTAAGTAGTTCATAAGTAGTTTGTAAGTTTAGGGACTGATGCCCCGTAGTTAAGTCCCATAAGCTTAACAAACATTTGAACATTTTTTTTATAATATCCGCAAAACGCAATGTTTTTATTTCTTCACCCTGAACTTTAATTCCTTCACCACATTTCACCTTGCTTCCCTTTATAGGTTGCTCAGTGTACAAATTGAATGACATTGAAGAAAGGCTACAACCCTGTCTTACTCCCTTCCCAACCTCTGCATCCCTTTCATGTCCTTCAACTCTGATAACTGTTGTAACTATTGTAAATAGCCCTCCGTTTCCTATACTTTACTCCTGCTTATTTCAGAATTTGAAAGGGTGTATTCCAAACAACATTGTCAAAAGCTTTTTTCCATATCTACAAAAGCTAGAAATGTAGCCTTGCCTTTCCTTGATCTATCTTCTAAGATAAGCCGTAAAGTGAGGATTGCCTCCCGTGTCCTACCTTTCTCCTGAATCCAAACTGATCTTCCCAGAGGTCGACCTTCTACCAGCTTTTCCATCCTTCTGTAAATAATTGGTGTTAAAATGTTGCAACCATGATTATTAAACTGATCAAAAACCCGGATACAGCGCCTTAAACCCGGATATTAAACTGATGGTTCTGTAATTTTCACATCTCTCTGCACCTGCTCTCTTTGGAATGGGGATTATTACATTTTTCTAAAAGTCTGAGGGTATTTCCCCTATTTCATACATCTTACGCACCAGGTGAAATAGTTTTGTCCTAAACTCTTCAGTAGTTCTGAGGGAATGTCGTCCACACTAGGGGCGCCTTGTATCGACTTAGGTCTTTAAGTGCTCCGTCAAATTCTTCTCTGAGTATAGTACCTCCTATTTCATCTTTATCTACTTCCTCTTCCCCTCCTACAATATTGTAACTAACTTCATTTCCTTTGTAGGGCCCTTCTATATATACTTTTCACGTTTCAGCTTTCCCTTCTTTGCTGAGAACTGATTTTCCATCTGAGTTGTAACGTTCAGTATAAAACGTTTCTTTAAGTATGTTTTGCCGTGTAAAGGTGATCATCGAATTGGTTTCAATAAAATGTTGAGTTCAGCGAATGTGTCCCATATGATTTTTTTAGTTTATAGCAACGTAGGTTGAGACAGTTGTCCGACAGAATGTGTAGTACTGCTTTGAAGCACACGGGAAACGATAGGTCAATTATTCCTTCCACAATTTATGTATTTCATACAATAGTTGCTTTTTGCAGCGGATAAGCCCTCTTTATTTTTGAAGAATGAACAGGTGATTTGTCTGAGCTCACGTAAATCCGAGAAGATAAACTAATGCGAAGTAGTTTTCCTAAAACCTTTGTAATAATGTAAATTATAGCCCATGTCATGTGCTATATACGAAATCTGTAGGTAAACCTGCATCCACTGTAGAAATTAAATTGGGTCAAGGGGAAACAAAAGCGTTACTGTAGTACCGGAGGCCTACTTTACGGTATACAATTACGCAGCCTGGTCCGGGACTCCTGGTTGGTAGTGTTTGCCCTGTTAACGCCGACTTCGGTCATCTTTACCCTTAAATTCTCGGACATTTCTTGAATTTTCGTACGACAGGTATAACCGTCAACATTAACGAACACCAGATCACTGTAATTTTATTTTTAATAGCCATCGAATGCAATTATGAATGTTCAAGTGCTTGTAGAGCTTATGGGACTTAACTATGGGGCCATCAGTCCCTAAACCTACAAACTACTTATGAACTAGCTAATACTAAGGACATATATACATGTGGCCTCTGTTCCGAAAGAATAGACGTCACTTCTGATCCTGCAGCTGTTATTATTTAATATTCATAGAATATATGACATCAACTGCAATTGGGCAAAGCTGAAAATGTGCACCCAGCCGGGATTCGAACCCGGGTCTCCTGCTTTCTAGGCAGTTGCGCTGACCCCTACACCACTGGGGACACAGTGATCACCGCACCTGCAAGGACTACCCATGCACGCCTCCCGTCAGATACAAATTCTTTCGGAACAGACGCCACATGTATATATATAATATGCTGGTGACGGGCAATGATCCTATCGTTAGTGGGGAGGGGTGGGCAAGTTTGAAGCCCTTACTCTTACGGGAATTAGTTAAACTACGAGTTTGAGTACTGTGGGCAGGGCGAAGCTGGGAATTTGTATCTGACGGGAGGCGTGCATGGGTAGTCCTTGCAGGTGCGGTGATCACTGTGTCCCCAGTGGTGTAGGGGTCAGCGCAACTGCCTAGAAAGCAGGAGACCCGGGTTCGAATCCCGGCTGGGTGCATATTTTCAGCTTTGCCCAATTGCAGTTGATGTCATATATTCTGTGAATATTAAATACTAAGGACGGCACAAACATCCATGCCCGAGGAGGGATTCGAACCCCCGACCGTAGTGGCCGTGCAGACCGTAACTGGCATGCCGCAGTTCCCTCGGCTACAGCGGCCGGCGAATGCAATTATAAAAAGTAAGTGGTTCCATTAAAGAAGTACTTGCTTTAATATCTTTGTTGATAGCGGTACTAAAACGGTTCAGCAAACAAAAGTATATGTGCCCCCCCCCCCCCCCCCCCCCGACGCTGTATCATGTGTCGAAATCCGCGTTTCGATATGTGTAACCGTTCACGAAACAGAAGGGGTGTTACCTCTTACGTGACTCACTAAAAAGGTAAAGCAGTCAACAATCCGAAGATTGTTTTTTTTTTTTTCGGGAAAGCGCTCTACCACTTTTTTATTATTTATTTGGTATATTTTTTTCAATTTTTTTTCTTTGCCTTAGCTTTTCCTCTTCAGGCGTTGGCGCCTACCAGCTATATCCCCCACAAACTAAACAACATCTCGCCTGCTAAAAAAAAAAAGTCTAGTGCCACCGCCACTTTTACCCTATACTAATGAAAGATTAAACGAAGGGAAAGGATAAGGGCTAGAGAATGAAAATAAAGTGTTATTTTATTGCATTTTTTACATTTTTTTATTTTTTTATATAATGAAAGAGCGACACTTACGCGCCATTCTGCCGAGATGGCCGTTGCTGCACAAAAGATCAGTTGATCCACAGTTTATATGATTTTTTAACGTATATTACAGTAGACTAAAGGAACTCTTTCATGGCAATTACGTAAAGAATATAAAATAGTAAATAAGTAAACACAAAAGAGTGAAACTGAAGGTACCCTTCCGGTATTAAAATGATGACTATTCAAAGTATCTGAGAGCAAAGTTGTTCTTGTCCCAACTCTTCATAGCGAGGATCCGAGTACGTCTTCTCGTATTATCATCAAGATCGTTGTTCTGTTCTAATTGTGAATCAGTGATCATTGCCTCATCTTCTCTTACCCGGGACTCTCCAGCTATGAGGGGGATCATTGAATATACTACCTAAATAATTAGCAAAATTCTGTCGATATCTAGAACAGTACTGCAATTTATCGTGTCTTTCCTGTAAGAAGATCCAAAAATCAAGGACATCTTTCAGACCGTCACGAAAGAGATAATACACGGACAGGCCTTTTATCCAGTTTATTGTCTGTGTCTTTGATTGGGGAAAGTACGTTTGGTCCGGTTGTAGGAGCATTTTAGGCTCGATCACGTGTGGTGGCACTCTGAGATAATAGGCAAGTATCTTCCGGATTAGAAGCCACACGTCCGCTGAAGATCCACATTCCAGGCGATGGTTATCTGTGTCAGGCACATGACATCGCACGCACATAGGAGACTCGGCCAGTGCAATGTCGTGCAATCTGCTCCTTGTCGGATATTTTTCGTTGACGACGAGGTACCAGGTGGCACGTATCTCCGTCGTTAAGTGTTTTTGGTGAATCGCTCGCCACACCTTTGGCCATGTCACTTCTGGGTGTCTCCTCTCTATGCTATTCGGATGATGATTCTTCATCAGCAGGTTGTACACGTCACGTGCTGTCGGTGACCTGTTTCTGGGAAGTTCCGTGCGTATATAGCTGTATTCCAAAAAAAATGTTTGGATGTGGGAGAGCGTAGGCGCGATGTGCCCGAGTGCCGGCGGCGGTATGCAGGACGTAGGGGCGAGTTCGTCAATGAGGTGCCCGGTGAAACTGTGCTGGCGATGGGTCCACATCTTGAGCATGGTCTTGACATAGAGGGCCGTTGCTCGCGCGCGGACGTTGATAAGACCCAATCCTCCGCTAGAAGGGGGGAGGGGGAGGGTTGCATATCGTACAATGTTCAAATGTTTGTAAGGCTTATGGGACTTAACTATGGGGTCATCAGTACCTAAACTTACAAACTACTTATGAACTACTTACGAACTAGGACGGCACAAATATCCATGCCCGAGGGGGGATTCGAGCCCCCGACCGTAGTGACCGTGCAGACCGTGACTGAAGCGCCTCAGTGCCCTCGGCCACCGCGGCCGGCGCATATCGTACCTTGAAGAGAAGTCCATGACTCACAAAATATCCAAAGGCCGCCTGTATTCGCTGTGCCACCACTGGAGCCATCGGTAGGATTTGCGCCATGTGAGGTATTCGCGATGCAATGTAGGTATTAATAAAAGAGACCTTTTGGACCATATCCAATGCTCTGAGAAGGTGTCCACGGACGGTGACGCGGAGAACTTGTAGTAGGCGTTTGTAATTAAGCGCCGAAGTGCGACGAACGTTTTTCGTAAAGGTGACGCCCAAACACTGCAATGTATCCGTCATCTGCAAAGAGCTTTCAGTTCCCTCCGGTAGCCCTCTGCCTATTTCCATGGCGCGTGATTTTACTAAGTTCATTTTGCTGCCAGCTGCGTCCCCATATCGTTCGATCCATCTCAGTGCTGACCGGATCTCTTCTTCTGAGCGACCGATGAACACGAGATCATCCGCGTAAGCTCGGCATTGAAAGGTAGTTCCTCGTAACGTGATTCCTGTTAGTCGTTGTTTCAGTTCAAATGTTCAAATGTTTGTATAGTCTAATGGGACTTAACTGCGGGGTCATCAGTCCCTAAACTTACAAACTACTTATGAACTACTTACGAACTAGGACGGCACAAATATCCATGCCCGAGGGGGGATTCGAACCCCCGACCGTAGGGGCCGTGCAGACCGTGACTGGAGCGCCTCAGTCTCCTCGGCCACCGCGGCCGGCCGATGTTTCAGCCCACAGATGAGTGGCTCCGTCGCTATTGCATAGAGGATCATTGAGAGTGGGCATCCTTGTCGTACCGAACGTAAGATAGGAATCTGCCCCTCAACTCGTCCGTTCACAATCACCTTAGAAGTGGCATCATGGAGAAGATGCATGATCACTTCGGTGAATGCTGCCGGAAAAGCCATTCGATCCATTACAGCTTTCAAGAAAGAATGGCTCACATTTTCAAAAGCACAGTTGAAGTCTATGGAGACTAGTGCACTACGCAGCCGACGCGCCGAAGCAATGGCAATCACATCGCGATAGTCACTAAGGGTCGTCTGGATATTGATATCTCCTCCCAAAGACGTTTGTTCATGTGAAATAACCTGGCGTAGTATGCGCTTAATCCGTAGCGCCAAGATTCTGGTGAAGATCTTGAAGTCACTGTTCAGGAGTGTGATTGGGCGATAATGTTCAGTTCGGGTACGTCCAGATGGTTTGGGTACAGGAATGATGATACCCTCCATGAAAGTCGGTGGTATGGGAACTGCTGATGATAGTATTTCGTTGTACATGTCTTTCCATCGTGATGCCATCACATCCCTGAATGTCCTGTAGAATTCTAGTGGAAAACCATCAGGCCCTGGTGATTTATTAATTTTGCCTTTGGCAAGGGCGTCTGCGACATCATCATTCGTGATATCTTCTAAAAGTGATTCTGACGCCGCAGCATCAAGTGTGTTGGTGATGGTGTGGGTGACGTCAGCGAAAGCCTCTTCATCATGTTTTTTGAACACCACAGTGCTTTACTAGGCATGGTCCTGTTTGGAGGTGGTATGCCGATGACTTCCTCCGCCCTACGTACCCAGCCAGTTATATGGGGACCTACAGTTTAACGTGAGTTCCGAACCACGATGCTACTCGGTATTTTTCACATTAACATTACTGCAATTAAAAATCCTAGGACCTGGCGGGGATCGAACCCGCGAGCTTCGTATTTGTAATCTGGCTCTCTACCACTGTGCAACCGAGGCGCACACGCACTACGTATGTATATACTGGTCGCGTCTAAAGCTGAAGAGTGCTTTGTGTTTGAAAGATTAGTATACCGCCTTCCAGTAGTTGTATCTTTCTTCTCTACAGTGAAGAAAGTGAGTTAGCAATTACTTGGTGGCGTAAGCGTGATGTGCTTGGATCTCATTAGTGGTGCTTTTGTTTTTAATCCCACGTAAAGGAAATGACACCACGTTGTATTTACAGGGCGAATCACTTAAAATTCACACTCCAGTTGTTAAGGAACTTGAAAGTACCATTATCGTGCGGTTTTACTGGATGGTTTGGTAGTCAGTACAAATGTTCAAATGTTTCTAAATCTATCGCACTCAACTACGGGGTCATTAGTCCATAACTTATAAACTACTTAAACTAAGGTAAAGTAACCTAAAGACAACACAAACACCCATGCCCGAGGGGGGACTCGAACACCCGACGGCGATCGACCGCGCGCACCGCAGCACGGCTCCCTAGTGCGCACGGATAATCCGCCGCGGCGGATTGGTAGTCAGTGAATCGTATTGTTAGCCAATAATACATAGAAATTGTATTTTTGTGCAAATATACTCATTCTCAAATGTAACAATGTTGATTCACACCAACAAACTAAAAGTGGTTTAAATTGGAATGACAGTGGTGTTTGTTGCGGGACTTTTACAGACTCGGGGATGTCTAGTAACTTGTCTTCATTTGCTTGTTTCTTTTTGAACCGAGAAGGTAGGGGAGACCAGGTATCGTAGTCAGACGAGTTTGTTGTCACAAAGTTTGTAACTCGGCCACCAGGTGTCCCATTATACTGGGATGAACTCGTTAAAAGTGGAATCGCTTCCTGCATCTGCTGAGTAAAGTTTCAGTTCTTTCCGCCGAAGGGTGAAGAGCAATCCATATTTATCTGTCAGTAGCGCCGGTGAGTTAAATTTGAAGCATTATTACCTTTAGATTTCACTACAGAACTTTTTCTGTGCTGATAATCGGATTCTACAGTGACACGGGGTATGGTTCAATATACTATGTGGGCTCTTTCTGCATCGTTATGAAAAACACAATCCTACATACTAGCTAAGGTTTTCAGTATTATATTTTGGTGTTGTCAAAAAGCTAATAGGAATGGTTGTGGCGCGGGGTAATCATCCTCACAAAACTATTTGCGTTTGAAATCTGATACCATCCTAACATTTTTCAGTATCAAAATGCCAAAAAATTGGGAAAGGAAAATAGATGGTGGTTTAACACCCGTAGATATTACGCTTAAAGCGGCTCGTTTGGTGAAATTGGAGGATACATCAACACACAGTGTTGCCAAGGATAACAATACAACTTACCGGATGCTGGCTCGTTACTGTATAAAGTTTCCTGATGAGAATATATGATGTGATGTGAGTTGTCCTTCACAGCATGTAGGCTACTGTCCTGAGAGACTTATTCTCACAGTTGCTCTAGAAGATGAATTGGCAGAATATACCACAGCAATGTCTGATATTTATTTCGGTCTCATTCCAAAAAAAGGGCGAAAATTGTGCTACGAGTTTGCTCTTTCTAATGGACTGAAACTCGACAGGCTGGACTGACTGATTTTTTTGGTTCATGAAGAGGCACGAATATTTGTCAGTTATGACTCCTGTAGCTACCAGGTTAGCCCTAGCTTTAATAAAACAAACGTTGGGCTCTTTTCGACAAACTGTCTACTTTAATTGAACGACACATGAACGTAAAGATATGTGGAACATGGACGAGAGTGGCGCTACAACAGTATAAAAGCCAAATCGTATCGTGTTACAAAAAGGTTTGAAGCAAGTGGGGTCGATCACATCTGGGAAACGAGGTAGTTTATTACTTTAGCTCATACTGTTTCTACTGTTTCTGATACTGGGAAGTCCATTCCACAATTATTCATTTTTACGCGGGTGCAATTCAAAGACCATTTTATTTGTGACAGGCCAAGAGGCTGCCGTGAAGATAGTAGCCCTTCTAGATGGATGATGGAAAAGCATCTCTACGAATTTTTGAAACATTTCGTTGTTGACTCAAAGTGCTCTAAACAGAATTCGAAGTCTTCTTCAGCTGGATAATCATATTCTCATCAGTCGATTAATGGACTCGACCGTGTGATAGATAACGGTATTGTTTTTGTGTGGTTACCTCCTCTCTGTTCCCACCGATTACAGTTATTAGATTGGACAACGTACGGACCATTCAAGAAGTACGTAGATGCTACTAGTGATACATGGATGTTAAATAACAACAACAACAAATGATTGAGATGATTGGCTGTACCCACGGACAGTGGTGCGAAATAGGAACTCGAAAGGAGAAAGAAACAAAATTCCAACAATGTCAATAAGCGCCTTCTGCCAGCTGAAAGAAATAAGATTAAAATGCGGAAGCAAAGAAAGAAAATGGTCGAATTAGTGACAGTGAAAACGATGACTACTTTTATATTGTACATCTCGATTCATTTGCCAATGGCAGATGAAGAGAAATGTGAGCAGCCTGGTTTTTCTGACTAATTTTTAATGGGCTGAAAATTTTTTATGACCATTATCAGTGGACAGTTTTCACTGTAGACAATAATTAAAGCCTATGATATTAGCTTTTAAGTCTTTTTTCTTCTGTATGTTGAATTACTGAACTTTTTCTGTAGAACGTACTGGATTATTTTGTTTGAGTTTTAAAATTTAAAATAGTGTTGTTATATTTTAGTCTTGAATGCCCCTTTGCCTTGTAGTAATTTAAATGAATACAAAATGGAATTTGTTTCTTCTAACACCTGCTTTTTTCACGTAACATTAACACGCGACAACCAACCCCTATTCCTGCAATAACATTCCCAGACCCGTGGTCGGTAGTCACGAACATTGCTTAGTACAACAGGCAATGCTTATTTTATCACAATAATTGTGAATCCAAAAATTGTTTATTAACATTCTAAAACTATAAAGTATATAAAAGTAGGAATAATTATGTTCCTTACTGGGTTAAAAATTGAAGAAAAAACTATATTTACCAAACCCTGTCTCCCCTAAGTGCCTTTGATATCTCAGAAATTTCCGAAGATTATCATCTCAGAACAATGGTTCGGTATATAGGTTTCAATAATTCTGCTGCTCCAAAGTAAACCTTACAGAGAGAGAATTGGTAGAGAGAAGCTCTGACAGTGACTGCAGCGCCCACCTGATGCTATTTACAACTATCTCGTCACTCAGCATCGGTGTCCTACCCTGTAGTTTCACTTCTTTCAGATCAAATATGAGCGCTTGCAGACTATGTGAAACATGAAAGATAATTTCATAATATGGTATGCTGTCCTCTTTAGGTGATCAATAATCACCGACGCTCGTGAGACGAGGATTAATGGTTAACAGGCTTGTAGGATGATTGGTTTTGTAGGAGGCGAAATTCACATCAACGCACCTCTTCAGACATTTATAGACGCTTAAAAAAGTAAGCTATTTTCGTTTTGTGCATGTTGGCGGTGGAAGGTGTGATGTGAAAACAATTTGAGACTTTCTATTGCAGAGTGGACTGTATAACATCATCCAAAGGTACAGGCACGACCACCGTACATAATTTTTAAAATGGTTTGCTAACTGAAATAATGTTGTCTTTCACAAGCAAATATTGCATATAAATTCCATCAAAGTTACGCGTCTCAATATATATATATATATATATATATATATATATATATATATATATATATATATATATATATATATATATATGTGTGTGTGTGTGTGTGTGTGTGTGTGTGTGTGTGTGTGTGTGTGTATTGTTCTTAGTATAGGTTAACTTAAGTAGTTTGTAAGACTAGGGACCGATTACCTCAGGAGTTTGGTCACTTATCATTACAAACATTTGAACATTTTGAGGTACATAATTATTAGTATTCACTGATTTGTTCGTAACTGTTTCCTTCACTTTAATATTTTTCTATTTATTTCACATATTGCTGATATTGAAATGTTCTCCTCGTTGATTTTTTAAGTACTGTTCATCTCTATAACTTGTGTGGATTCTACTACATTAAAACGTAAGAATGTTGCTTCGTGTACGAGCACCACGTCATCAGATAACCTGTATGGTGGATTTTTCGACCTAGCAACGTTTGACATTTGCCCCTGGCGCCTATCAGATACCCACTAAGCGTGGGAGCATCGCCCGCCGCCTGACAGGTTCGAGTGGCCTCGCGACGCCCCCGCTACGTCGAACCAGGCGTGTCTACGCTGCCATCCACACTCTCTTCCAAGCGCGGCTGTAGAAAGCTTGTCATGTCATGAACAACGATTCACTTCCTGAGCTTTTCGTATTTTTCTTGCTTTTATTAAACTGTGTCAATTACTGTATAATTATTTAGCAACCTTCTAATGTTCACCATACTATTTATCTAATATATAAAAAGTAATAACTGTTTGTTTGTTTATTTGTTCGTATTTTATGCATGCCCATACCGTAGAGTGCGATAAAAGTTTGTCAACTCATTAGATGCACTCGCGCGAAGGTTGTAGTCATACTAAAATTAGCCGGCCGCTGTGGCCGAGGGGATTGAGGCGCTCCAGTCACGGTCCGCACGGCCACTACGGTCGGGGGTTCGAATCTCCCCTCGGGCATGGATATTTGTGCCGTCCTTAGTTGTAAGTAGTTCATAAGTAGTTTGTAAGTTTAGGGACTGATGGCCCCGTAGTTAAGTCCCATAGACTCTACAAGCATACTAAAATTAACTTCGTATGGTTCACGGCGGAGGGTCCTTTATAGTTAGTTAATTCGTTCCTTCCGCCGACACGCTGAAATGGCTGGGCGGATATGACCGAAATTTGGAACAGAGGTAGCTTATACCCTGATTAATACAGGGGCTACATTTCGTAAGTCACCGTAAGGTGTGTGGTGGAGGGTTTCTTACAATGTGTTAATTCGTTAGCTTCTCTTCACGCTAAAACAGCTGGACGGAATTGAATGAAATGTGGAATGAAGATAGCTTATATCCCGAATTAATAAAAGGGTTACCTTTCGTAAGGCTCCGTAGGTGCTTGGCGGAAGGTAAGTTATAAGAAAAATCCCAATTGTTTGACTTTTCACTATGAAAGTCATCACATAAATGGATGTCTTCATGAAGGAGATTTTTATAATCTACAAGCCAATGAATTTACCATACCACCATAAGCTTGGCGCTTATGTATATGTTTTCGTATATAGGAGCGAGAGGAGCAGCTGGAAGAGGAGATGGACAGAAAGGAGAGGGATTTATTTATTTATTTATTCGTGTACGAAGTACATCACAAATGTAACTGAAAGAAGCCAGCACATAATTTAAACTACAAAGTAAGTGCTTTTACAGAAAGCAGTAGTCAAATACAGAAATAAAATATAAAGTACAGATTTAAAACTATAAAAACAGAGATAGACAAATACAACATATAGTACAATTGAATCATATTTTGCTCGTCCAGAAATCAGTGTAAGCTGCGGCTGTCCCAGTGTATTTCAGGAGGTCCTCTGGAATGCACTCGCTAAATGCATCCACTAAAGGGCATTTTAGAAGGTGTTCCATCGTCTGTATTGCACCACACTCACACTCGTCACTGACTGTGTAGCCCCACCTTTTCATAAGTTGTTTTGACCGCCTCACACCCTCACGAAGGCTGTTCAGCGTTTTCCAGTGTTGCCAGTCTAGGTGGGAGCCATGGGTAAGGCTTCCTCTGTTATAAGGGCTTCAGGATATTGTTCTTGCCACAATGATTTTATGGAAGCTACGGTTGGTTCCACTGAGTACATGAAGCTTCGTCGAGATTGTAGCCTTTTGGGCACAGGTTGGTTTTTGTACATCAGGTGACGATGGTCGTTCGTTTGTTTATTCCTTTCTATCGAGCTCAGGAAAAATCTTCTAATATTTGGTGGAGCGATATCCGATAAGGAATATAAGTAGTCCACTCTAGTAGGTTTCAGGCAGCCATTTATCTTCCTGCAGGTGTTGTTTAGGCTCACATCTAGTTTTTTAGTGTGGTGAGATCTTTCCCAAACTGGGAATCCATATTCAGCGACCGAAAAACATGTGGGGCACCCCACTTTGCAGATGTCAATTTGTTCAGTACGCCATTACGTGCTTGTACCTTAGCTTTTGGTTTTTTAATATGTTTCTTATATGCCAGGGAGGGATGAAACGGACAGAAAGAGGGTAGACGAGTAGACGAAAAGAGAGAGGGGAGAAGGAGGAGAATGATAGCTGGGAGATGGTGATAGACAGGTGGAAGGAGATAACAGAAGCAGGGGGAGGAGGAAAAGGACAGAGAAAGGGACAGGAGGAGACTGGTGTAGAGAGAAAAGGGAAAGGAGGAGATGGACTAACTTAAGACTGGATGAAATACGTACACAGGCGAAGCCGGGTTTTCAGCTAGTCTAATATATAAACATGAATGTTTGTTTGTTCGTATTTCACGCGCTGCCGTACCGTTTATTCTATTGCGATGAAACTTTGTGAACATATTGCATGATCCATCGCAAAGGTTATAGCCATAATTATATGCTGTATGAAACATAGTTCAGGAGAAATGACGTCATAAACACTGACAAGGAAGCTATATGGGTGTCGGATTTTAGAATTTCTTCATATTTACGGTACCTGAAGTTCAGAACGTAAATAACAATCAGCTAAAGCCATTCGACCAGAAAATGGGCTTTGAAGTTTTGCAAAGTACACATAAGTACCAATAATTGAAACAGTTGCAGTAATTGTGGGTGTAGCACACTTGGTAGCATTCTGGCCTCCCAGTCGTGGAGTCGCGGGTTCGAATCCCACTGTGGTATATATATTCATCGTTTTCGAATTCAGTTATATAAAACATTTTGGAATCTCTAATTCCAAGTGTTGTGTCAGTTTTTGTTTGTGTTTGTTGCCATTTGATGTATCATCTCGTCCCAGTCTAGTTGTCAGGAAAGGTACTGGTGCAGGAATCGATGGTCAGCTAAAACATTTCTATTGAGATTAGTATTACAAGTTTTATTGACTGAAGATACAATGATACTCAACTTTAAAACATATGTCTGTTTCTTTTCTCTTCTCGCTTCTCATGGTGTCTTCCATGTGATGCTATCTGCGCTGAGACCTAGTGACTGCTCGGTTCGTAGTCGAGTCATCATTTGCGTGTTCTTTTTTGAACAGAGAGTGCAACACTCTTTGCTTTCTCAGTAGCTTTCTAACATTATTATTATACCACAGTGGATTTTTTCATCCTTAATCGAATTTACAAGCACATATTTCTCGAACCCTTTATGTACAATGCACTTAAATTTAGTCCACAATTCCTCTACATCCATAGTACCGGAACTAAACGATGCCCCTTCATTTTCTAAGTGCGATCCTAACAACTGCTTATCGGCCCTTCCCAACAAAAACACGCTCTTGATTGGTTTATGAACTTTGGTCACCATCGACACTATGACGATATCATGCTCACTAATTCCTGTCTCTACACAGACATCGTTAATAAGGCCATGCCTATTCGTAGCTATAAGGTCTCAAATATTTCCAGTGCGCGTGGGTTGCCGGTTTAACTGCTCAAGACAGTTTACGGAGAATGTGTCCAAAAGTAGCTCGTAAGACTGCTTGTCTGTACCGCCTGAAATGTAACTAGAGAGGTCCCAATCTATACTCTTATGGTTGAAGTCTCCGCCGACCAATATTAAATGGCCACGATACCTACGCACTACCTGGTGTAGACTTTCTTTGAATGACTCTAAAACTGCTACAGCAGCACTGGGGGCCGGTAAAAACACCCAACTATTAACTTTACTTCTTTTAGACCTGTTATACGTGCCCAGATAACTTCACAGTTACTTTCAACCTCGATCTCAGTAGAAACAATAACTTTGTCCACTGCGATGGACACTCCTCCTCCAGTTGTGGCCGATCAATCTTTCCGATATACATTCCACGCCACGCTAAATATTCCTGAACTTGCCACATCATGATTTAGCCAGCTTTCGGTGCCTAAAATTATGTGAGCACAATAATTTCCATGCAGTGTGGCAAATTCGGAAACTTTGTTTTTAATACTTTGAAAGTCTGTGGCTAATATTTTGACAGCCGAATTTTTGAACCGCACGCGGCATGAATTCGCTGTCTGAATTTTGACAGGCGAGTTCTCATCACAGTTAGCGCCTAGTCTAAAAAAAAAAAAAAAAAAAAAAAAAAAAAAAAAAAAAAAAAAAAAAAAAAAAAAACCATGTGCACCCCACAAGTTCTCTGCTACCAGAGTAGCCCCTACCTTAGTGTAGTGCACCCCTGATCTATCTAGGGGCGTCCAACAAGTCCCCACCCGATAACGCAGATTCAGAAATCTGCAGCCATGACTGTCACAGAGTCTGCGAAGCCTCTGGTTCAGGCCCTCCACTCGGCTCCAAACCAAAGGACCCCGATCAACCCTGGGAACAATGCTACAAATCGACAGCTCTGCTTGCACCCCGCGTGCGAGGACAGCAGCCTTCATCAATTCCGCCAGCTGCCCGTGGGAACTGAGAGTGTCCTCAGAACCCAATCGACAAGCGTCATTGGTGCCGACGTGAGCCACGACTTGCAGTCGACTGCACCCCGCACCCTCGATAGCCGCCGGCAAGGCCGCCTCCACCTCTCGGATGAGGCCCCTCGGCAGACACACCGAGTGCACGTTGGACTTCTTTCCGGATCTCGACGGTATCTGCCAAAGAGGTTTCCATCACGCGCCTAACACTGGAGCTCCCAATAACTAATACTCCACTCTCCCCGTGCACATGCTAGGACCCTGCTGAAGGAGTGGCCACACGTCCACTCACAGGACGAACGGGTGCGGACGGACGTCCAGCCTCTACATTGGCATTCCGTCTCGAGCGACGCGAACGCCGTTCAAGCCGCCACTCCCCTTGCGGAGAGGGCGGCCCGACCACGTTCGGTACACCTGAAGGTGCCTCGGTAGCAGGGACAGAGAGCGAAGCATGTGACACCTGAGGTGTCGCACTCGACGCACCAGACTTCCCGCCATCGCTGCACCCCGAGACAGCAGCCTGAAGACGGCTGACCGTAGCCAACAGCACGCTCAGCTGATCGCGAACTACGGCCAACTCTCCTGCGTCCGCACACAGCAGGCACACATCCTATCCATCCTATCGATAAAATTAACTGTAGAAAGTAGAAAACTAAATAATCAAGTTATGACTAGCCTAGTACTTTAATAAAGGCGGCTGGCAGCTGACTGAACTGTGATTAGTTGTTATTACACTGTCAAAACAACGAAACTGAGTCCGGCAGTTTTCAAAATAAAACAAGAAATTCTATGGAATACACTATTATCAAACGGGAGGGAATACAAGCTTTCTTAAAGCAGAACACGAAATAAGGAAGTGACAATAAGACACTTAAATCTCGTAGCTTGCAGCAGACAAAAACTATACACACAGTATTTATCAAAATACGCGAGAATAAATTCTTAAAACGAATCTGCCAAGTAGGTGAGGAGAAACCTCTTAAAAACAGAAGCACTAACGAAAATTAAGAAATTAACCGGCAACGAAATTTCATGCAATTAAATTATGACACTAGCGCTCTGGGAGATGAGGCAGCGATGTTCAAGTTCTCCCTCGGGCCATGGTGTGTGTTGTCCTTAGTTTAACTTAATTTAAATAGTTTGTAAGTCTAGGGACCCATGATGTTAGCTGTTTGCCCCCTAAAATAAAAAAAAATCGCACTGACGTGTTTTACAGCCTACTTTAGATTTTCTTGCGATTTTATGAGTTTTTGCAAAATTTCGAACAAAAATCATAAAAATGCAAATAATGAAAAAAAATATGGACGATACGATTACGACTGTATTATTGTGATAATGTCTATACACCCAACACATAATATTCTTTCTGAGCGTATTTCAACAAACAGCCAAAATTATTTGATATTTGAGTTTAGCTTTGGCAAACATACTTGTTTGTGAACTTTTACCTCTTTAAACTATTATTTTAATATCTCTCCCACATTTTCATTATATTTTAAAATATTATCACCTGTCTTGCCTTGGTAGTTTGTTCGACGTTTATAGGAACACACCATACTTTTGGCGTTCGGAAATCAGTCACGTGACATCCCTCTCCCAAAACACTCTTTTGCATACGCCATCTTGCTTTCTGTATTTGGTGATTTTCTTAGTATAACTCAAGTGTTGTCATTTCGAAGCAATGGCGCACTGCAAATAGTCAAAAATACGTCGTTCTTAGGACAATGAACTATAATCTAATGTCTAAAAATGCCATGTTAGCAGTTAACAACTGCCATCGATGGTTCGAGAATTACGGATTACTAACTCAAAAATGTTTGTATAGCTTATGGGACTTAACTATGGGGTCATCAGTCCCTAAACTTACAAACTACTTACGAACTAGCTAATACTAAGGACGGCACAAATATCCATGCCCGAGGGGGGATTCGAACCCCCGACCATAGTGGCCGTGCAGACCGTGACTGGAGCGCCTCAGTCCCCTCGGCCACCGCGGCCGGCTACGGATTACTCTCGCAACTGTTCGTCGTAGCGTAAATGGCGACGAATTAGATTGAGATGCACGAACATGTTAGCCGGTTGTTCGAAACTTACTAGGGCAATGGCTCAGCGCGCCCGGTCAGAGGGTTGCCGGCATGGTAGCTCGACGCCCTCTCTAACGAAAAAACTGAGTCAACTAGGAAGCGATCGAAATTAAACAAAATAAACCAGTGTCCACAAAGGACCGATCAAACCGAAGAACCAATGAAAAGAGCGAAAAGGAAAGAGGGCTCGACGACACCTGTAATAAAATAACTGAGCAAAATTCCCAACGAACAAGTCAGAACGAACATGAACAAACGACACCAAAGCATCTATCTACATGAAGAACAAAAATATATAAATAAATAAAAATAAAAAAATAAATAAAAATCCACCCCTGTAATTGTTTTTTCATCTTGTTTCCTAAGAGGTTTTCGCACACTCTTGTTAATTGAACACAACTATATCCTACAATATTCTGCGTTGTTCAAAGGTAACAGGGATTTCTCTGAAAATTGCATTTGTTCTATTTTGTGAACATACCAAAGAATTGCAAACATGGACTTCTTTATCAAATGTTCAAATGTTTGTAAAGCTAATGGGTCTTAACTACGGGGTCATCAGTCCCTAAACTTACAAACTACTTACGAACTAGCTAATACTAAGCACGGCACAAATATCCATGCCCGAGGAGGGATTCGAATCCCCGACCGTACTGGCCGTGGAGTACGGCACTTCTTTGTCACATGGACACAAACTTTTACAATGACTGTTGTAAATGACGTAATGGTAATACTAACTTCGAATATAGATTAAGTACTAGAGCTTTGTGGAATTTGGTATTGCCACACTTATTCCGTTTCTTATTTCAGCTGTAAAAGAAAACGTAGTCACGGTTCAAAACAGAATATTTGCTCTTTAATCAAATGTTCAAACGTTTGTAAAGCTTATGGGATTTAACTGCGGTGTCATCACTCCCTATACTTACAAACTACTTATGAACTAACTTATACTAAACACGGTACAAACATCCATGCCCGAGGGGGGGGGGGGATTCGAACCCCCGACGGGGAACGGTCTCGCGCATTGTAGCATAGCGCCTCAATGCACTCGGCCGCTCCGCCGGGGCTATTTGCTCTTTATTTCAGAGCAGAACAAAGTAACATAAACAAAGTCATATCTGAACTACAGAAAAGGTAATACAGTCTACGTTAACCCAGATAGAGCGGAATTATTTTTGGTACATTTCTTTTTAGAAGCTATTTATTACCTTCATATGACTGCACAAGGTCGTTATAACTGATTTCTTTTACAATCACGCCATTAGTTTTGCCATACTGCCCTTCCTTCTGGAAGGACGTTAAACTGAATGTCTTAGAATTTTAATCTGGTGAATCGTTATTATTAAAATAGCATGTTGCCACTGAAATCTAGGACTACATTTATATATGAAACTACCAGTATCTGCACGTTGTTTAGAATATTCATTATTACAGTATCCTCCCCGTTGTTGTGCAAATACTTCAGAAGAGCAGTGTTCAATTCGTTGTTACGTATTTTACGGCATGTTCAAGAAATAGAACAAACGCACATTTTAGAAGGAGCACTCTTACATCTGCACAATTCAAAATGTTTGTATAGTCTATGGGACTTAACTACGGGGTCATCAGTCCCTAAACTTACAAACTACTTATGAACTACTTACGAACTAGGACGGCACAAATATCCATGCCCGAGGGGGGATTCGAACCCCCGACCGTAGTGGCCGTGCAGACCGTGACTGGAGCGCCTTTTTTTTTTTTTTTTTTTTTTTTTTTTTTTTTTTTTTTTTTTTTTTTTTTCCTTTGCCACTTCAGGCGTTGGCTCCTAACACCCATCACTCCCTTCATATTTATGAACAAACCTAAGGAAAAAAAATAAGCTAGTGCCACCGCCACTTTTACCCTAACCTGAAGTGTAAAACGCACGCAGACGCTCCAGTCGTGGTCGATGGAAAAATAATTCAATAAATAAATAAATAAAATGAAATGAAAATCCTCCTCCGAATCGGCCCGTAAAGATGTATGTAGATTGACGGTGGGGAAAAGGGAAAAATAAATAGTTGCTTCATGTATACTCTTTATTAGTATATATAGGTCTGTATTTTTTTTCCGTAGTAAATAATGCCGTTCCACATCCGGCGTAAAAATAAAATAAAATAAAATAAAATAAATAAATAAAGAGGTCGTCGCATTACGACATGGTGCGTTCCAAGGAAGGTCTAGCTGCGGATTATCAATGAAAGTCTTCTCGATTTATTTCGTTGCCGGTTGTAGTTCAATCAGTGCTTCTGTCGTTATTGGGTCAACTTCTCCTTTCATCGATATTCCAGCTGCGAGGCGGGTTATGGAACGCACTCCAAAGGAAATTGGAAAAATATTCTCGGTACTTGGGGTTCGTAACTATTGCACAGTGTCGCTCGTTTATATAGTTCCAAAAATCAAGCACATTCTTCTCTCCATCGCCGAACAAATAGTGTACAGCGTGGCCACATATCCATTTAACAGAATTAGTTTTGGCTCTCGGGTAATACGAGTCTTCTGCAAAGAGAAGCGATTTGGTAGTTATCATTTCGGGGGTCGTGCGTGTGAAGAAAGCCAGTACCTGGCGCACCAAATGCCAAACATCCTTCGCCAATCCACAGTCAAGGCGATGCTCATCTGTATCCATTACTCCGCAGGTGGTACACAAAGGGGAGTCCACAAGATGAATTCGGTGGAGGCGATACTGGCACACCTGCTTCCCATTGACTGTGATGTACCACGCAGACTGTACGTCTGTGTTAAGAGTGGGCGCGCTCACCGCCCGCCACACTGCTCGCCAGTTAATATGGGGGTGTTTTGATTCTATCACGTTCGGGGCTCTGCTCAGTTCCATGGTGTTGTATATTGCTCTCGCCGATATCAATTGTGTGGGCGGTAGTGCGGTACGGATGTAGCTGAGGTCGAGGAAGAATTGCCCGAAATAAAAGAAAAGGGCTGGAATGTCGGATAGTGGTATTGGAGGGGTGAGGGAGATCGGCCCGTAAGGCCTCTAGCAGCAGGCTTGTAAGACTCGTCGGACACTGTCGCCATATCTTCATGTGAGAGCTTACAAATAAAGCCCGTGCTCTGTCCGGAACGTGAAAAAGTCCTAAACCACCTCTGTTCCTCGGTAGTGTGAGGGATTCGTAACGAATCTTGAAGAGCATACCGGTACTTACAAAAGACCCCATAGCCGCCAGCATGCTGCGGGCCAGATATGTCGGGATCGGCAGTGTCTGCGCAACATGGGGGATGCGCGACGCCAAATAGACGTTAGCAGATCGCGACCGTTGCAGAATATCTAGTGTTCTAAGACGGTGATCACCTATTCCTGCCCTAATCTGTTGCAATAGGCGCCTACTGTTGAGGGCAATCGTCCGCCGCAGGTCAGTTGCAAAATCAATGCCCAAACAGCGTATTGTGTCCGTCATTCTCAACGGGGCCACGCACCTACCGGGCAGCCCGTCACCTATAGATAGAGCGTGCGATTTGTGTACATTCAGTTCGCTGCCCGATGCTGCGCCGTAGGTCGCCACCCACGCCAAAGCTGCGCGGACATCGTCTTCACCACGAAGAAAGAGAACCAGATCGTCGGCATAGGCAGTGCAGCAAAAAGTGTGTCCACCGAGTGTTATCCCTGCCAGGCGTTGTCTAAAGCCACAGAGCAGCGGTTCCAAACCGAGCGCGTACAATATCGTTGATAGGGGGCACCCCTGTCGCACCGATCTCTGGATGAGGATCGGCGGTGTGAGGCGTCCATTGTACAATACTCTTGATGTCGCACCGTGAAGGAGAAGCACCAATAACGCTATGATGGTCTCGGTATAACCCATCTGTTGCATTACCGCCTTTAAAAATGCGTGGTCGACTCTGTCAAAAGCTTGGCTGAAATCGAGGCAGGCCAAAACTCCAGGCATTTTATGTGCCTTGGCAAGTGCGATCATATCGCGATACGGGCAGAGGGCAGTGCGAATGTTATGACTGCCACCTAAAGATGCCTGATCCTCTGAAACAACGTATCGGACCGTGTGCTTGAGTCTTGCTGCCAACAGTCGAGTGAAGATCTTCATGTCGCTGTTCAGTAAGGTCAAGGGGCGGTAGTCGCTGATGTTGGTCCCACCTCGTGGTTTGTGTATAGGTATGATCAGTCCTTCGCAAAATGTCTCAGGGATCCGCACTGTGGGGGACATGAGATCGCGGCAGATGTCCGTCCAGACTGGTACCAGCAGTTGTTGGAAGATCCTGTAGAACTCCAGAGGGAGGCCGTCAGGGCCTGGCGACTTATTGGCGGGTCCCATCCGTATCGCTTCAGTGACTTCCTCCTCTGTTATATCGGCTGTCAGTTCAGTAGCCGCAGCTTGTGGAATTTTGCCGTATGTGAGCTGGGAGACCGCTTCGATTACTTCTGGGGGGTGGCGGAGCTCTGAGTACAGTTGCGTATAGTGAGCGTGAAGGACATGTCCTATATCTCGCTGGGTGTCGTATCGTCCTCTATCTGTAGTCAGCACATGTATCAAGGCCCTTCGTCGATGCCGTCGTTCTGCGATGATATGGTGCATGGAGGGACTCTCTTGAGCTACCCTGTCTTGAGTACGGGCTCTGACGATCGTTCCTTCAAGATGCTGGCGTGTAAGTTTGATGATTTGGGCTTTGGCGTGGTTCACCATAGTCTGCCTCGCAGGTGAATATGGCATTGTGGTACATTCCCTTAAAATATTGAAGTAAAATTCCTTCGTATGTCGCCTACATGCTGCTACGTCTCTCCCATAGCCTATCAAGGTCTTCCTCAGGGCAGGCTTAGCGCAGAATAACCACCAAGTAAGGGCAGACTGGTAGGCGCCGCGTCGGCGTATGCAGTTGTTCCATGTGTTCTCTACGAGCTGCCGACATTCTGGAGAGGCGAGATGGGTCACATTCAGCTTCCATGGACCACGACTGTGCCATACTTTCTGACGTCTGAGAGTAACGTTGCAAATATAGGCTTCGTGGTCGGAAAACGCTACAGGCCATACTTCGGCTGCTCTTGTCCCCCTGACAATGGAACGCGAGATATAAATCCTATCAATGCGGCTAGACGAATGGCTAGTATAATGCGTAAAGCCAGGCCGGTCGCCATGAACATGTTCCCATGAGTCCACCAACCGAAGATTGTGGACAATTGTTCCGAGTTCCACGCACGGAGAGTGACGAGGTAGTTGATCCTTCGGAGCTTGAGTACAGTTGAAATCCCCTCCTACTATCAAGGCGTCTTGTTGTCCCTCAAAGAGAGGTGTGATCGCTTCTGCGAAGAAGATGGATCGTTCACGACGTCGTCCCGATCCCGACGGCGCATAGACGTTAATGATTCGAACTCCTTGGACAGTGATAGCCATCCCTCTAGCGTCAGGAAGATACTCGACATCTTCAGCAAGAAGACCTTCACGGAGGATGATTGCCACTCCACTGCCAGTGGCAGACGCATGGGAGATGCAGGTCGTGTATCCGTAGGGTTCTGTGAAGTCTTCTACATGCACCTCTTGAAGGAGGGCAATGTCGATGTCCGCTGCATTGAGCATGTCCTGTAGCATGGCCAATTTATGGCGTGCACGTATATTATTGATGTTAACAGTAGCGATCCGGTATGTCTGTCCGCCTGGTCCTTCTATGGAGCTGTTCAGTACATCGTCGGCAGGCGGATGCGACGGCGCCATGGAAGCTGTTGGTGTAGCCTCAGTCACTGTGTTAGGGGAGTGCTGGATGCAGCCGAGAGAGCACTTCTACCCTCGGCTCCCTCAAGGTCTTCCGCTTCATCCTCGATATCGTCTGCCCAAGCGTCAGACGTGAATCTTCGTAGTTGTGGAGGGGACGTTTCGTCGTGAGTCTCATGTTGGTGTTCAGTAGCAGATGAAGGTAAATCTGAGACAGGAGCAGGTGTTGTGGTCGCTACTGTATCGTGACGTGCCAGACGGGGAGTGGTGCCACGGGACACCTGTGAGGCAGAGTCAGTTGCTTCATCCGACGTCGGTTCCTCGTCCTTATCTGGCGTCTGATCATCAGAAGGCGAATGGCGCCTCTTCTTGCGTTTCCGCGGGGAGCGCTGTTTGCGGACGTGGTGTTCCGTATCGGAGGTCGGTCGGCAGTCATCTGATGCCGTCCCAGTAGGGATGAAGGCAGACGTCGGTACTACTTCAGTTTCGACATCCATCTTCTCAAGCGTGTCAGTCTGGTGGTTTGGTAGGTCGGTGCCTTCAGGATTTTCGGCCGTGTGTAAGAGCGACGTTTGTACGTTGGCCGTTGTATTGCCGTCTGTTGTCGATTGCTGCACTATTGTTTGGTCTTTTGCGAGAACGTCATTAGGCACTACCGGTGATGTGGCGTCCATCTCCTCCACCTGAGACACCTCATTATTCGTTAGTGGTATACGGTCGGACGTGGACGTAGTTTCCTGTTTGTCCTCGTTTCCTTGGTGCGCTACCGCGTTCAGCGAGGGTTCATGCACGTACGTCGGCACAGGATGCTGGAGAGCCTGAACATACGTCACCGGAAGAGTCGTCGGTACAGACAGGAGCTGTTTATCCCCAGGTGGCAATTGTGTGATCCTGCGCTGCATGCACTGAGAACGTAGGTGTCCTTCTTGTCCACAGCCCGAACACGTCTTCGGCTGGCCGTCATAAATTATTATTGCACGGCATCCACCGATGGTCAGATAAGATGGAACATGTTTCTTCAGTTCAATACGCACTTGCCGCACCCCATTGAGCACGGGGTATGTGGTAAACTGTGCCCATTTTTCAGCTTCGTGACTGATCACATGCCCATAAGGGCGAAGCGCGGAAATCACAGTTTCTTCCGGCACCTCAAAGGGAAGTTCAAACACTCTTATCGTGCAGAGACCCGTGTGTTCTATCGTCACGTCACCAATATGTCCGTCCGAGTGACGGAACTTCAGGCCACTTCTGGTCGCGTTTAGAATTCTCTCACAGACTGCGTCGTTGATGAGCTTTAAGTACACCACACTGCTCACTATCGAAAAGTGAATACCTACAACTTCGCTACAGGCAACTTTCACTTCGTCTCTAATGAACTGTTCGATGTCAAATGCCTTTGGTCGTGGATATGCTTTCGAAAAACTGATCTTCAAGGTCGAATGTCTCCAGGATTGAGCCATGCTTGTTCTATCGAGTAAGTCCCGCAGAGGCGGCTGAGTTACGTAAACAACCTCAGGCGCGAGACACAGCGGCGGGACGTAAACACGCCAACCGCACCGCTGCGCTGCCTGACGCAGACTGGCCTTAGTCCCCTCGGCCACCGCGGCCGGCTCTGCACAATTCTAAGCAGACGATAGCTCTATTTAATTAATAAGAGTGCCGGAAAACCTTTTAGCAGCCAAGGGTAAAATAAAAAATTAAAAAATAAATAAATAATGGTTTCGCTGGGTTTCGAACTACCGACAACATGTATTACAACATAACACAGTACCCACTACACCACGGTGAACAGCTACAACAGGTTCCTTTTTCTTTTTCTCTCTTTTCTTTAAAAAGATGTATGAAGCTTAAGGAACTTAACTACGGGGTCATCAGTCCCTAAATTTACAAACTACTTATGAACTAGCTAAGACTACAGACGGCACAAATATCCATGCCCGAGGGGGGATTCGAACCCCCGACCGTAGTGGCCGTGCAGACCGTGACTGGAGAGCCTTAGTCCCCTTTTTTTTTTTCGGGTCTCCTTCCTCCCCTTCAACCCGTCCTTCCGCTCACCAAAGTCGCCTTCTTCGGCGTCGGCTTCTATCGGCCTTTTTGTTCCATTTCTTGGACTTGAAAATAATAATAACAAAAATGTAGCTGATTTGACGAATTTCCGTCTCGCTGTTCCACAGCTTTATATCGGAAATATTGCAAACCAAAAGACCAGTGCTTGCCACCTTTTTTTCGCCATAGTTCGCCTTCTTCGGCGTGGGCTTCTTTTTGCCATATATAACTGAAATATATATTTTTATATTTCCGTATTGTGTCGGAAATATTCGGTAAAACTTTGCGTGTGGCGTGATGTCAAAATAGAATAAGATAAATAAGAAAATATATTGTAAAGAATTAAAAACTGTAATGAAAAGAAAATCTCTTTTCCGGTATGTCTTGTAAGAAATCAAGAATCATTTGTATGAATACATAAGTTCGTTTCCTCGTAGATGTAATGTGGTAACATACTTAAGTTTTTTCTTCTGATTTACCAATGATTTAAAACTGTGTTGATGTTAGTCTTGAGTAAATTAGATTTCTTCTTCTTGTTATACTAATTCAACTAAATTTGTAATTGCAACAGAACGTCCAGTTTCGTCACTGGGTTATATAGAGTCATCAACGCAGTAACGTATCTGAATTTAAATGATCCATGGCGGTCTTCTCTTTGTTTCCCTAAAAACCTTCTCTTGTTGCGTGTAACAGAAAAGTCAAAACAATTACTTTCTTCTAAATGTAAACTTCTTGTAATACTTTACATTATTGTTCTAGTCAAAAAATTTGCAAAAGTTTCCTTGTATTTTTTATTACGCATCAGCATGTGGTGTTCAGTTGTAAGATACACCCAGAAATCCTCCACATTGCTTGATTCTTTGGTTAGGATGTAATAAAGAGTTTGCCCTTTCATCCAGTTGACAGCATTTCTTTTAGTTCTTGGATATGGAATGCTATCCGGTGTTAGGAAGTCAGCAGCTGTGAAGGCGGTGGGTGTCGTTCTGCTGATGCTAGCTAACTTTTGTCTAACATAAAGCCATATGTCTTCAACCTTTTTACACAAGAGTCTATGTTCTTCATCGTTTACTACGTTGCAGAGTGGACACAGCGGTGAAGGTGCCAGCCGAATTGCATGTAGTCTAGAGTTCGTTGCACTTTTCCTGTTGACCGCGAAATACCAGGTCGCTTTCACGGACGTTGGTAAGTTCCTGCTGTGAATGTTTTTCCAGATTATGTTCCAGTTATTCGACGGATATTTCTGTTCTATATTATTTCCGAGTTTGTTTTTCATCAACTGTTTGTAAAGATCTTTAACCTTTACGATTTCTTTTTCTGGTATCCTGCCGTGTATGTAACTGTATTCCACGAAAAAATATTTTAAGTGGTGCAATCCGTTAGGGATGTGTCGGACACTGACAGGTGCATTGAGGTCGACAGGAGCTGTTTCGTTTACCAAGTGTGCAGTAAGGCTACCACCTTGCTTTTTCCATTCCTTGAACGTGTTGGAGAGGTACAGAGCTTTCGCTTTTTGACTGACATCTGTGAGGTTTAAACCCCCAAGTATCGTGGGAAGCGTCAGCGTGTCGTATTTAACTTTGAAGATTCGTCCGCGGGTCACGAAATGTCCTAGAGCAGATATCATGCTTTTGGCCAAGGTTGCAGGAAGGGGCAAGACTTGTGCTACATAGTTTACTTTAGATGTAATGTAAACATTTGCAACTGCGACCTTTTGGAGTTCGTCGAGTTTCATTATACTATGTTCTTGTACACAGGCTCGCATGCTGTTCAGTAGTTTCCGATAATTAACTGCAATAGTTTTCTGGATGGACCGTTTAAAATCAATGCCAAGACATTTCATTGTTGCGAGTTCTGATAGCAAGCTTTGGGTTTGTAACCTGATGCCACGTCCAATATGAAATATCCCGGACTTCGCTTCATTAAGTTTTGCGCCTGAAGCTTGTTCGTATTTCCTGACTATCTCCAGCGCAGTCACGACTTCATTGCCACTCGTGGCGAGAAATCCGACATCATCAGCGTACGCATTGCATACGATCTTTTCTCTCCTAATTTGCAATCCCTGGAGATGTTGTGTGAGGGAAGCGAGGAGTGGTTCGATAGCAATGGCAAAGAGTGCCATGGACATGGGGCACCCTTGCCGGATGGAGCTGGTAACTCCTATCGGTTGGCTAATCTGTCCATTAATTATGAATCTCGCTGCGTTGTTCGTTAACGTATTGCAGATGACGGCAATAAAGCGGGGTGGGTATCCCATTGCGCTCATAGTCCGGAGTAGGAACTGGTGATTGACCCTGTCAAAAGCTTTGTCAAGGTCAAGGGACACCAGGGCACATTTTATTTTGCAAACGTCTGCCGTGGCAATTATATCCCTGTAATCACAGAGCGTCTTCAAGATCTTTCTATCTTTACCGACACTCGTTTGGTAAGGGCCGGTGACAGTGGTCATTGTGCTGTTTAATCGTCGCGCTAGTACTCGACCAAAAATCTTATAATCGCTGTTCAGCAATGTTATTGGCCTAAGGCCGCTTATAGTCTTAGTACCTGATGTTTTGGACACTAGCACTACGATGCCTTCCCGAAGCTCTTTTGGGATATCGTTTTCAGGGTTTAACAGTTCATTGCAAATGAGAGTGAACTTGTCTTTTATTAGGGAACTGAATGTTTTATAAAATTCGGCTGGAATACCGTCCGATCCCGGAGATTTGTTCGTCTTGCTTTCTGCTATTGCTTCTTCGACGTCTTCTGCAGTCACTTCTGAGATGAGGGATTGTGCTTCCGCGTGGTTTATTCTCCTTTGTAGGGTGGACAGAAACTCGTCTTGAAGGCGTTCGTTAACTGGTTGAGAGGACATGAAGGAAGCGAAATGTTGTACGATCGCCTCCTTAATCTCAGAGTTTTTCGTTAGCTTCCTTCCGTCATTCAGTTGTATTGCAGTGAATATTTTGCGCGACGCTCTTTTGTGCTCACGGATAACGTGATATACGGAAGTTATCTCATTCGGCGCCGTATCCTGCACTCGTGACCGTATTTTGCAACCTTCCAGTTGTTTACTTCGAAGGGCCAAGATTTCCGCCTTGATCTTTTTAATTCTTGCATAGTTTTCAACAATCGTGGCATCTGATTTGAATAAATCTCTTAGGCATTGAAAGTAAAATTCCATAGTACTTTTGTACCAGAAGCTTTTTTCTCTGGAGTAGTTCAGGAAAAATCTCCGTATTTTCGGCTTGACATGTTTCAGCCACCAGTCGGTAGCAGTGTTGTACGAGGCGAACCTGCTCTCACACTCCCTCCATAGTGCGTGGAACGCCTCCTGGCACGCCTGGTCTTCTAGGTGAGACACGTTCAGCTTCCAGGTCCCTCTACCTCTGTAAGTCCCCTGTTTGGCCATATTGATTGCGCTGCATGATCCGAGAAAACGACAGGCCATATTTCCGATTGCAGGATGTTGCGCTTTAAATTATGTGAGACATACACTCTGTCTAAACGACTCGCCGAGTGGCTGGTCACATGAGTGAATCCGGGGGCTGCACCGTGCAAGTGCTCCCATGAGTCTACTAGACGTAGTTGCGTGACTATCCGTTCAAGTTCGATAGACTTATTGAGATTGGGAGTTTGGTCTTTAGCATGCAATACGCAATTAAAATCACCTCCGAGGATAATGTGCTCCTGTCGGGATCCGAACAGAGGGACAACTTCTTCTTTAAAAAACTCCGCCCTGCGTTGTCTATTGCTAGATCCCGATGGGGGATAGACATTAATGATTCGTACGTTGTTGATTGTACCTGCTATGCCTTTACTGGTGGTTAATTTTACAACATCTTGGACTATTATGCCCTCTTTCGTGAGGATAGCTGTACCCATTTCCGTTCCAATCCCTGGATTTGTGAAAGCATTGAATCCCGGTATATGTTCAAGGTCAATATCTGTGACTTCTTGCAAAAGGAGAATGTCTACGTCAGCGGCATATATAAAATCTTTGAGGTTTTGTAATTTGAATGAGCTATGAGCCTTATTGAGATTTACTGTGGCTATCTTGTACGTTTGTACTTCTGTCATCGGTCGTTCTGGCTGTTCAATCATGAATTCGTTCTTCAGTTCTTCGTTCCTTCTCTAAAAGTCGTATAGTAAAAAAACAGCTTAATAATACTCATCAGTATCAAAAGGATCCGGAACATAATCTTGTCGCTTTGAGAGATCTGTCATGGAAGTCATGGAAGTGTCTTCTTTCCGAGTGTCGTCATCTGTTTGGAGCTGTGCATTATCTATCTCAGATTCGTGAATTTCGCTCATTTCTTCATCCGCTGGGTCATCTGCCACTTCGTCCGCCCAGTTGGTGTGCGTAGGCGTCTGGGGTGGGTCATGGGGAGCCTCCGGAGAGGGAATTCTTTCTGGTTTCTGTGTGGGTGGTTCCTTTGGTAACCGTCCTTCAGCGCCTTTTTTCCCCAGTGCAGAGACAGCGGGGTTTTTCGGGTGCTGGTGTCGCTTTCTTATCGGAAGAGGACTTTTGACTTAAGCTGGCTGCTATTTCTTTTGCCTTTTGTCGCAGAGGTGCAGCGGCCTCCTCTGCGCCTTCGGATGCAATCCTGCGCTTCTTGTTTCTCCTTCCGGACTTCCTTTTTGGTGAACTCTCTGTGGTTTCAGACCCACTTTCTGGTTCCTGCGGAGTGGTAAGCTCTTCATTTGCCGATGGATCTGCACAGGTTCGGTTTCCTGTGTCGGCCGAACTTCGTCTGTAGCTGTTGGCGGTCGGGAATCGAGTATATCGTCGGCTATAAGTGTGCTGACATCCATTGGGATTTCAGGCTCTGCAACGATTGCTCCTGCAGTTGGATCAGGGAGCAAAACTGTAGCCGGTTGCGTTCGAGCTGCAGCGGCGTAAGTTCCAGGCAGTGACGTCATGGCTAGTGGCCTGGCGGGCTCGCCGGCGGGTAGCTGCGCCACGCGCCTCTGTATACAATTGGCGCGCACGTGGCTAGGCTTGTTACAGACGGAACAAGTTCTGGGTTGATCGTCATAAATAACAATTCCTCTATATCCGCAGACGTTTACATACGAAGGAATATGTTTCCGTAGTTCTACTCGGAGTTGTCGTACACCGTTTAGAACGGGAAATTTATGCGCGCTCGACCACTTTTCAGCAAAATTGCTAAGCACTGTACCGAACGGAGAAATTACAGCATTTATCTGTTCCGCAGTAATTTCAAAAGGCAACTCAAAATTCGGATAGTGCGTATTCCAAACCCAGCATGAGTGATAGCAACCTCCCCAACACGTCCGTCTGAATACCGAAATTTCATAGTACCTCCACAGGATTCAACTACCTTCGAGCATAGCTCCGCACTACTCAACTTGACAAATACCACACTCGCTATAATCGACAGATGAATACCAATAATGTCGTTGCATGATAGTTTTACATCCTGCTCTAACCAATTTTCTATCTCATAAGATTTCGGTCTAGTAGATCGATTCTCAAATGTCAATTTCAAAGTATCCTTCCTAGTCGGTCGTTCCATTTCTTGTTCCATCATTACAATCGGTTCATACCTTTCCCACAGTTCAATAACGAAAGCTATTTGCTGCAGCAAGCGCCGACACTTACCACGCGAAGACAAGCTGTCGCAGCGCACGGCACGGAGCGTCCTGCCCCTAGCACGACCGCGAGCAGACTACCCCTCGGCCACCGCGGCCGGCTCTGCACAATTCTAAGCAGACGATAGCTCTATTTAATTAATAAGAGTGCCGGAAAACCTTTTAGCAGCCAAGGGTAAAATAAAAAATTAAAAAATAAATAAATAATGGTTTTTTTTTTTTTTTTTTTTTTTTTTTTTTTTTTTTTTTTTTTTTTTTTTTTTAATAGAAGCAAGTTCTAGGAGAATGCCAAGGGGTAATGATTTCATAGAAACCTTAGAGGATAAATTTTCGTCACTGGTTTTCATGAGTTATGAACTGGACCCTTACGACTTAAGTTGCGATGGGAGTTTAAAACACAAATAATAATAATAAGTTTTTCGGAGAGTTCATTTCAATCAACATTGCCACAGGCTATAACAGTAATGCTCGAGAAATGTAAATATGAGTCGTTGCATGATACATGCCGTGTATCTCATCAAAAGCTGTTGGGTAAAATAAGGGAATAGACGTTCGTAAAATTATGTATAATGTAATCTCGCTGAAGGACCAAGAGAATAACGTAACTAAATAAACGTCGCGAACCAAGGCATATCCATTGCTATTTATTTCCTCGCGGAATAATCGATTGTAATGGTACAGAAAACTATTGGTACTGGGAGATATTACACTCCAACACTCATCATGCAATGACTTCGTCTTTGATGTTATCGTTGTAGTCCCCTTTATTCTGAAAAAAGGAGTTTGCTACAGCTCTTTACGTTACTCTAAGCAGTGCAAGACTCGTCATCTCATAATCACTACTGCATACCACAACCTGCTCTCCGTATTCGTGCCGCGGTGGAGTAGCCGAGCGGTCTAAAGCGTCTCGCCGCGGAGCGCGCGGCTGCTCGCCGTGGAGGTTGGAGTCCTCCCTGGGGCATGGGTGTGTGTGTTGTCCTTAGGTTAGTTTACCTAGGTTTAAATAGTTTGTAAGCTACGGACTGATGACCGCTGGCCGCGGTGGCCGAGGGGACTGAGGCGCTCCAGTCACGGTCTGCACGGCCACTACGGTCGTGGGTTCGGATCCCCCCACGGGCATGGATATTTGTGCCGTCCTTAGTTGTAAGTAGTTCATAAGTAGTTTGTAAGTTTAGGCACTGATGACCCCGTAGGTAAGTCCCATAGACTCTACAAACATTTGAACATTTTTGACTGATGACCACGCAGTTTGGTCCGATAGATTTACAAATATTTGAACATTTGAACACATCTCCGTATTCGTCTCTTGGTACCTCTCTGCTATAATTATCCTCATACTTCCCTCTAATACTAAATTCGTGGCAGCTTGGTGTTTCAAAATGAGTTCTAGCAATCTGTTGTTGTGTTGTTGTACTTTTTTTTTTTTTTTTTTTTTTTTTTTTTTTTTACTATGCTGTCGGGTATTGTGATCCCACCAAAGACAACAACATCGCCATACGGAAACAATGACAGTTGGTACTACCATCTCTTACATTGCCGCTAGAGGCTACGCATTAAATCTGCATCTACAGATTTACTCTGAAAATCACATTTAAGTCCCTGGCAGAGGGTTTGTCGAACCTTTTTCATAATACCGTATTTCTCTGCCGTTCCAGTCTCGAACAACGCGATGGAAGAAGGAACACTTTAAGCTTTTCGTTTAGGATCTTATTTGTTCTAATATGATAATCATGTCGCCCAATGTAGGTGGGTGCTAAGAAAATAAGTTCGCATTCGGAGGAGAATGTCGGTGAAGGAAATTTGGCAGACAGTCGTCACAGCAACGAATATCGTCTATGTCGTAATGATATTCATCCCAACTCTTGCATCATAACTGTCCTTCTCTCAACTTTCAGTAAATCATTCTTCAGTCCTACTTGATGGATATCCCACAATGTTTTGTAATAGTCCAAAATAGGACGGACTAGTGTAGTATCGGCAGTTACCTTAGTAGAACTGTTGCAACTTGTAAGTCTTCTGCAAATTATCGTAGCCTTCCCCACGATATTTTCCGTATTTTCTTTCCAATTAAACGTGTTCGTAGCTGTAATTCCTTGTTATTTAGTTGAATTTACGGCCTTTAGATTTGACTGATTTATCGTGTAAATGATGTTTAAAGGATTTCATTTAGTGCTGATGTGGGTGACTTCACTCTTTTCATTATTTAGGGACAACTGACGATTTTCACACCACGCAGATATCGTATCTGTATCGGTTTTCACTTGCTTTTGATCTCCTGGTGACTTTACTAAACGATGAACGACAGTATTATCCGCAAACAGTGTAAGAGAGCTCCTCAGATTGTCTCCTATATCGTTTATAAAGATAAGGAGCAGTTGGGGCCCTATAACACTTTCCTGATTAAGCCACATAGCACTTTTGTTTTAATCAATAACTTTCCGTCAATTACAGCATACTGTGTCCTTTCTGACAGGAAATCGCGTATACAATCACACAACTGTAGCGATATTCTATAAGCACGTAATTTGATTAGAAGCCGCTTGTCAGATACAGTGTCCTTAATTTCCAATAACCTGCTAAAAACCGATGTCAATTACGTAGGACCGTAACTTTTGCCTTTCTTGAATATTGGACCTGTGCCTATTTCCAGCCTTTGGATACTGATCTTCCGCTGAGCGAAACACCACCGATTGTCCAAAGCACAGTTAAACAGTCGGCGCATATAGCCTACGGAACTGTGTTCTTCGATCCCAGCGTAGTGTTCGTCGATCCAGAACAGTACAGAGTACTACGATACTCCGAAGTGGACCTCGCCTTAATACAAAGCTTCAAGCCTTGTTAACATTGTGACTTATAAATTCTCGCGGACAGCCAACGGAACATCTAAGTATTCACAGATGTCTGTTCACTATCAGTCTGAAAGTACTTCTCCGGCGCCAAAAGTTGAGTATTTATTTATTTGTAAGAAATTCACATGTTACTAAAGTTCTGGACTCTTTTATGTTAAAGCGTGCGTACGCAACACCACCTAGAGACAAGGCCTCACAACAGCCCCTGTCACGTCACACCGACCAGGTTTTTGGGTGTCCACAATGAGGCAGCGGGCTGTTCCACAACAACCAAAAGAGAGGCAGCGTTGGTCGCGATCGCGTAGCTCACTGGCTGTCCACTAGACTTGCGCATAATAGTTCTCGATCGGGATTGCTCACTTTAGTTCGCGGCTCTGCAGCGAACTAGTTCGTTGTTTTAGTTCGTCCGCTCCCAGTGACGGCTGAGCGGCGTGGTCTGCGCATGCAGGTGGAGGGAGAAGTTCCCCCACCTAGCCGCTTCATGCGCTTGCTGCGTGAGCCGCTAACGATATCACGCAAACCAAATGAAACAGTTTGTGGATAATTTCTCGCGTTTAAGTTTAGAGTTATCTCTATATCTTGGCATTATGGAATTTATTAGTCAGATATTGCAGAGTGCAGAATACTTCAATACAGAAATTTTGTAGCACTGAATTATCTAATCTAGCTGGCAGACGCTCACCTCGAAATGGCTCTTGTCAGCAGAAGCAAACACATGATTTTTAGTTCTGCTGCGCGCCCTCTCGCTAATAGCCGTGGTCTTCGGAGAAGAGTCTAACGAACTAAGAAGCTCAAAAATGTTCAAATGTTTGTACAGCTTATGGGACATAACTACGGGGTCATCAGTCCCTAAACTTACAAACTACTTACGAACTACTTGCGAACTAGGACGGCACAAATATCCATGCCCGAGGGGGGATTCGAACGCCCGACCGTAGTGGCCGTGCTGACCGTGACTGGAGCGCCTCAGTCACCTCGGCCACCGCGGCCGGCAACAAAGAAGCGAGATACGTTTGGCATAATAGTTCGCGACCGGTAACGCATGTTTTAGTTCGCGACCGATTGCACATATTTTAGTTCGCGACCTATCACCCATATTTTAGTTCGCGACCGATCGCGCATATTTTGGTTGGCGACCGGTAGCTCTCCATTTAGTTCGTAGCTTGGCCGCGAAGTAGGTCGCTCTTTTTAGTTCGTCCGCTCTTTTTGGCTTTTGCTACCGCTACAAAAAGAGCTCTTTCTTTTGTTGTGACAGCTTTTTTATATAATGATCAGTGTTGCCCAAGCGTGTGCTATTAGCCGTATTTTTGGCAATTATACATCAAATACTTCAGCAAATAAACCAGCGAATGGGTGATACAATGGTATTCAACTACTTTGCGTACACAGTACTCGTAGTAAATATTATTTAGACACTGTTGAATACCTTAGAAAAGAGAATTTGTGTCAGTGAACTATGAAACTACAGCTGAGCTGCATCTCATCTCGAAATGACGGCAGCTGGCAGAAGGGAATCACGCGATTCTGCGCGCTCTCGCGTGTGTTCCCCGTCAGTCTTCGGAAAAGGAGCGGACGAACTAAGAGGCGAGGGATCTGCGAACTAGTTCGCCTGTGGGAGCGCTCTTCCGAACTAGTTCGTTCGCGAACTACACAAGACTGCTGTCCACTAGGCCCCAGCCTACGAGGATCTAGCGGCCAGCCACTCAGCTACGAGCAGCGGCCTACTCGGCGTGACGTAGCACGGCAGCGCAGCGACCTTCTCTTTAGGTGGTGTTGGCTGTGCCCCATCGGCTGGCGGTCCATGTGACGTGACACGGGCTGTTCTGAGGCCTTGTCTCTACGTGGTGTTGGTTACGTCGCCTTACTAAAAACACACCCCACAACACACAGAAAGATACACTCCAACCAAATATTTTTAGCAGTGGTTGCCTCACACTTAAATATACATTCGATGCATCGTATTTCTCTTGCTAGCAACGATTTTATTGCCATCGCTAGTCTACATTATATATTATGTATACTTCGGTCATCATCAGTTACTTTATCACTCCATTATCAAAAATTATCTATTTCTTTTAGAGTTCCTCTTCTAAACCTACTTGTTTCAGAATCGTGTGATTGACTTCCACCACATTGCATTACTCTTGTTATGCTGTTGGTGGTGTCTTATCTCATATCCAATTTAAAGGCATTTTCCATTTGGTTTAGCTGCTCCGCCTAGTCTGCCTGTGAGAGAATATTAATGTCCTCATCGAACTTAAAAGTTTTTCTTTCTTCTCCCTTAACCTTAACACCACTTACAATTTTTCCCTTGATTTCCCCATGTTTACTCAATTTGCAGGCCGGATAACCCTGCTTATAAGCCAAAAACGCTCAGGCATGTCTTTCTCAATCACTGCTTCCTTTTCATGTTCTTGAACCCTTATGAATGCCCTCTGAGTTCTGCAATACAAATTGTGAACAGCCTCACGCTTCACTATTTTATCCCTGCTACCTTAAAATGTTTTTAAAGAGTTTATTCCAGATAAAGGTCGGAACACTGTAACGGGGCTGCTTGGGTAAAGGAAATATGAATCATTGGAAAATAAATGATGTTGTTCTTATGCGACCTTGTTGCGTAAATTCAGTGAATCGGCCCTTCAGAAATACTATGTTATAATAATGCTGCCACCATCACATATCTACCCCATGGACCCTGATTACGAAACACACTGGATCGCCTTTTTTTTTTCTCACAGAATACATGGAAGAAAACTGGAAGTACTATTAAAATTTACCGTCCGCAGTTTCATTGTACATTGACTTGGAGGGCGTATACAGGGTGACCTAAAAGACCGTTGACATTTGAATATGCACAAAGTCACTTAATAATGTCAGTAGACAGGTGAAAATGGCCAAATATGCTTAAAATAACTTGGGGTTTTAAACCAACAACGAAGCACAACCAGGCAACACATGGCACTGGACAGCAACATGTCAGTGACGGTGCAGGAGAATTGTGTGTACAATGACCTTTAGTGAGGAAGAGAATCACCATGTAGAAAAGGCACTGTTAGTGGAGGCTTACTGTAAGAATAAAGCCACTACTTCAGCTTTAATATTGTGTTAGCCATAATACCGATAAAGGTTCCATGAGAAGGTTCCCGCAAATGGGTGCAAAATTCCAGGCCATGGGTTTTTTGGACGATCCGCCTTGCGGTGAACGACCTGAGACAAATGCTACTTCCACTCGGACTAGTAAGAAAAAATTGGACACTTTATCAAGCTCATCATATTAAGCGCCATCTGTTGGACACTTTGTGTATCATAGGTAAGTATTGTTACTGATTAATGGAAAAAAAAGGTAAAGCAGTCAACAATCCGAAGATTGGTTTGAACACCACGGTGCTTTACTAGACATGGTCCTATTTGGAGGTGGTATGTCATTGCCTTCGTCCGACTTTCGAACTGACTTACCAAGCCAGTTTTATAGGGAGACCTACAGTTCAACGTGGGTTCCGAACCACATTGCTACTCCATATTTTTCACATCAGCAACACTGCCAGAGGTGAAAGAAGTTGAAAGTGACAGATGAAAATCCAAGGGCCTGTTGGGGATCGCACCCGCAACCTTTGGATTTAAAGTCTGGCGCTCTACTACTGTGATAACCCCCTTTTCTTACCGATGGATAGTTCTGTTCCTTGCGGGCACTGCTTGTGTTTGTTTGTTGTAGTTCGCTGTGTTCTTGACTCAGCTTTTTCATTACGGAGAGCGTTCAGCCCTCTGACCGGACGCGCTGAGCCAAAGCGCCCGTCCCCGAGCCGCGATAATTTCGAGACGATTTTCGCAGCCTAAGCAGAGAAGCGAGGGCCCACGTGCTGAACTATCACGGCTGACGCTACGGAGTAAGCGCCGAGATTGTGGCGCGGCACAGGCGGACAACACGCGTTTTCAGAAGTTTTATATTCATAGCGCAGTGCCAGGGCACGGGTCGGATCGAGCTCGAAGAGACGGTAGATTTACCTGATCATTCCTCAAATGTTTAAATGTTTGTAGAGCTTATGGGACTTAACTACGGGGTCATCAGTCCCTAAACTTACAAACTACTCATGAACTAGCTAATACTAAGGACGGCACAAATATCCATGCCCAAGGGGGGATTCTAACCCCCGACCGTAGTGGCCGTGCAGACCGTGACTGGAGCGCCTTAATCCCCTCGGCCACCGCGGCCGGCTAATCATTCCTTCCTCCCCCCGGAATTCCTACTACCTAAATGAACAACTTCAATTTATAATCCTGAAAATCACTGTCTATTCTGTATCCCACAACCCTAGCTTAGTCGTTCATACAAATGGTGTGCAGACGTAAATTAAGCGTGTGCTTGCCTCTTTCTTTCTCTTTGGCCATGTTCCCGTATATCCAGGGTCGGCTTTGTTAATTGTGATTTGGCGTGTTAATTGACCGGATGCCATTCCTGTCGCCACCCGGGAGTAAACAGTGTACCCCAAATGTCTGTTGTATATTGTTACATGTGTGAAAGTGTAAGGTGTTTGTGTTTGTAAAGCTTAAGGGACTTAACTGCGGGGTCATCAGTCCCAAACCTTACAAACTACTTATGAACTACCTTATACTAAAGACGACACAAACATCCATGCCCGAGGGGGGATTCAAACCCCCGACGGCGACCGGCCGCGCGCAGGCACAACACGGCGCTCCAGTACGCGCGGCTAATCCGCCGCGGCAAAGTGTGAAGTGTTACTAAATGTTTGCAAATCGTGTAACTGAGGCGGGACTTGGCTACCAGCCCAGTATTCACCTAGGGACATCTGAAAAAAAAAAAACGCCTAAAATCCACCTCCAGGCTGGCTGGCACTCCGCTCCCCTTCGTTAATCCGCCGGGCGGATTCGAATCGGGCCGGTATAGCGTGCGCTTGCATACTAAAAGATAATCGAAATAATACACCAGCAAAGAATACCTTATTTCCTGATTGTACGAGAGTATTCCAGAACCATGTTACGCTATGCTGTCAGTGTACTCTAATTTTTGTACGTGACGCCAGAGTTTGCGTTGCAACGAAGCAGTACTGGATTCCGTGTAGCTAGAACCCTGTGACGCGCTGCTGTCCGTCAGAACGGCTGCGTACGGGATAACGCGCGGCGCGTGGATGTAGCTACGTCAGCGCCTGGACAGCTGCCTGCCATTCATCGTGGCGGAAGGTCGTGGCTTTGGCTCCTGCTCCCGTCACACGTCAACTGCGCGCCGCCTGTCGGCTGCATGTCGAAGCGGCCGTCACGAGTCACAGCTTGAAGATGTCGACAGTATGTGCTGAGCTGTTATTATTAAAGGTCACCCTCACTTTCCAATCAGAAAATATAAGAAGGAAAACCGATAAGATTTGTTTAAAATGGTAATTAAACCTGGAGCTTAATAGTCAAGAATTGACCCCTGACTAAATTAAAGTGAAGTAACAACTTCCTTCAGAGTTTGCTTAGTATTCTTGATTGTTTAATTGAAGCGTAATTCCTTTCTGAAATCTGGGAAAACTTTAAAATTGTGGTTAAGGTAAATAATGGTGAGAAATAGACCTCCGGAAAAGACACATACAGGTAAGTAATTTCAACTGTAGCAATTATTATTAATAGTAACTGTACGCTGAATTAGGTAAATATGGAACAATCCAATCATTTTTTTGGAATAATAAACTGGAAAGCAACAATACTAATTTCTTCAAAAATTTCTCCAGTATTGAATGCATTTTTCATTAAAATATAAAATTAATAAAAGTAAAATTAATAATGTAACACTGATTGATTAATTCTTTAAAATGTAGCAACTTCTGTTTCAACTCATGCAGCTACATAAGCACTTTTTATGGCATATTCACTATAAATACTGATTTAAGTAGTTTATTTTAGCTTTTAAGGATCTTTGTACAGTAACCTTCAAATACAAAATGTCCACATGTGCTGTAAGTGTATATGTAACTATGTTCTTGTGTTGTGTGTGCCAGACAACAAGATTATCAAGAAAAGCTTGTAATACTGTCGCAGACCTCAGAGAAAATGCAAATAACATGGATAAATTTATGTATATATACAATCCAATCACTTACACCAGAAACGTATTGCGTTCATATGAGAAAATCAACAACTGAAGGAAAGTTGTGGCTGCAGCCATGTCTATTGAGGACTCTTGTTTCAACAGATCATGAAAAAATAGCATTGTAGTACAGCCATACGATTGTGAAAATATCAGAATGCTCTTTAGATTACGGAATGACCCCCCCCCCCAACGTTACAACCGTTTGCTGATTTAATGGTTGGGGAATTAAAACCATCCCTGTTTCTAATTCATCTAGATAACATAACGTTATTGTGTTTTCCAGTTCTCCAAAGGAACACACACACTGATGAAGAGCTGTACCGTCAGATATACAAAACGCAAATCTCACAAAGAGATCACGTGAGTATCGGATTTTAGAATTTCTCGATGTTTGTGGAACGTGAAGTTCAGAACTCAAATAACACGAGCCAAAGCCAAAAATCCTCGAGAAAATAGACTTTGAAGTTTTGCAACAAACCCTAAGAATTAGTCATTAAATGAACAGCGGTGGCATCGCCCTGACCTTACAACCCTAGGGTCAGAAGTCAGAATCCGGTTTTGACAGATTTTTTTCCGTTGTGTTAGAATACTTACACAATTCTGATATGTAAAGGCAATTTTATGAAAAGTGTACGTATTTTTATTTATTCGCAATTTTCTATATTTTATAGACGGTTTCAATAAAAAAGTAAGCTACCTCTTTTACAATATTGACATCACTATTAGTTGACGACGGTTGTATTTGATTGTACAGTTTGTGAAGAGTTACGACGCTGATTTTGTAAAGTAATCTCCATAACCAATAATTGCTTTTTTTTTACGTAAAGAGACAAGGTTTTCAGCTCGTCCACTTACAGACAAACAAAAAATGACAGAACACATGGAATTAGAGATCCCAAAATATTTTATATAATTGAATTTCGAAAACGAAAAGAAATATCTGCAACAATGGGATTCGAACCACCGTCTCTATAGCTGTGAGTTCAGAACACTACCACCTGAGATACACCAACAGATGCTGCAACTCTTTTTAATTATTGGTACTTACGTGTACATTGAAAAACTTTAAAGTCGATTTCTCGAAATTTTTTTAGAGTTGCGTCGAATAGCTTCGGCTGATTGTTGTTTTAGTTCTGAACTTCACGTACCATAAATAGCCTATGAAGAAATTCTAAAATCCGATACCCATGAGGTCTCCTTGGCACTCTGAAATTGGAGAAACGCAAATTTTCATAACCACAAGTTAGTTACTTTGGTCACAGAATTTCAGCTATTGGTGTTCAGTCCTTTTCATCGTTGACTGATGCAGTAGTATATATTCTTTACCCTTGAAAGGTGAAAGAATAACCGTCTTTTTCGGCTTAGCCACTTGTTATTGTCGTTTCATGTAATATGTCACTATTGCCGAACTTTTAAATAACTGCTAAAGGAGGCAGCAATTTTTACGTGTGCTCCTGAGTGTGATACAGGAATGCTAAAATTGAAAGAAATTCTAAGATAATGTCCTGTTTTGGCATACCCCTGTTCTGAGAAAGCTTTCATACTCTCCTGGACACTAAAGAGTTTGCAATTGGAAGTGTTTCTAAACCGAGTACACGGAGAATTGGAACGCACTATTGGTTTGCATCTCGGCAATTAAATCAAGAAGAGCTCAACTACAGCACTACAGAATACGAGAAAATGAGGAGCAAAAAATGGTTATTCTTAGGCAATTATTTAATGATTGACATATACCTCTGTAAAATGTGTTATTCATCTAGTCTCTTGCTTTACGCCTAATGAGTAAATGGTACTGTATTGGTACCTCTCTTAAGGATAAAGTAGGTTAAGTATGATGACTAGCCGTGTGGGAATGGCCGTGTGCTCTAAGACGCCTTGCTGCGGAGTACGCTGCTTCTCCCCGTCCGAGTTTTGAGTCCGCCCTCGGAGATTATATATTTGAACGGACTAAACTTGCTCTGCTACTTGTGAAAAGAAAAAAAATAACCTGGTGTGGTTTGTGATCTGTTAATAGAAGTATCTGCTTAAAGAGAAATAAGTAGACAGCAGTTTTAGTGTCCTTGTTATTTATTCATACATTTGAGTTACAGTAGTTTCAGTGCTTCTGCTACATTCCACATTCTCTTCCTTTTTCCATGAGACTTCAACATTTCATCAAACCCCTATAGGTAATTGTGATGATATGACGTAGAATCATGTGATCCTTTGGGTCAAAACTTGACTCACCCTTTTGCGTTACAATCAGATCATTCCTTTCCAATGTAGCTCGATTTCACATGCACTGATACCTACCACATCCTTGTAGTACCCTTCGTATAGTTTACTTTCTTCCTAAGTAATATGTTTATCATCAAATAAGAAGCCATAGTTTTAATGTTTCTATTCCGTTGTTCACGTATAGACACCAATTTAGCATGAAATATATGTTATTTAAACAATTTGTTATAACTCCCCACTTTCATATTTACATGACAACATCCTGGCATGCTGCAGTAGATGTTTAATTCTGCTTACGAGGAATTAGTAATTACTTCAATAATTATTATAAACCCGAGAGTCACTCTTGTAATAAAACGGTTTCCTATACTTGAAGTAACACTCTCATTACGAAGTATTCCTTCCAGCCCAAGAATTTACCTCATTTATATTCAAAACTTCATTGACTTAAGAAGAACTTGAATGACTGTAGAATGAAAGATGACCTCTGTTATTGCTGACCTGACTAATCCAAACTGAAGGAAATAATAAGTTCCAAAATCAAACGATAATTTTGTAACTTTGTGGATGAATAACCCAATATTTTTTGTGCTTACGTATGTGTACATTGTTTATACAGTACATATACATAATCTTCAAATATTTGTAAAGGATATAGGACGTAACTGCGTGGTCATCAGTTCCTCAACTTACAAACTTCTTATGAACTACCTTATACTAAAGACACCATAAACATCCATCCCCGAGGGAGGATTCGAACCGCGACGCGGGAGACCGCGCGATCCGTAACGTGGCGCTCCAGACCGCTCGGCTACTCCCGCGCGGCTTATATATAACACTAAGTAAAAGTTTTAATGTGTGTTGCCACATTTCTATTTATTCCATATATGTTAGTAGTTGCACTGAAAATATTGGCCCACTTTAGGTTTCGGTAGTAACACTAAAAGTGGGCCGTTGCGATCGCCTTTTGACATCTCGAAATTTAAATGAAAATAACGGCTTCACCATTCATCTGACACGGAAATTGAGTACATGAATTTGTAGAGGAGACATTTCTCTACAAATTTGCTCTGTTATGTTTTTTTTCGTATCTCGCATAGTTTCACAGATATTTGCAAAAATAACGGAGATTTTGTGATGTCTGTCTGTCTGTTCGTAAAGTGCTCCCACTTTTTAAGTCGAACCGTTCAACCGATCGGCACCAAATTTTATAGACATAATTGTTGGTCGCCAGAGACAAGAACCTGGCTTTTTCAAATATTTCGGGCAAAAACTACGTTAGCAACAACAAAAAATGCCGTTTGTAATGTAATTTTAATTGCAAATAAATCGTTCAACTTACACGAAAATATGATAACGGAATTTGCAGAGGAGAAAATTCATTACAAATTTGCGCTCTTATGTTTATTTCGTATCTTGTATCGTTTGAGAGATATTTGCAAAAATAACGGCGTTTTGAACCGTCCACTTATTTCACGAAAACCAGCCGTTCGGAGATGTCACGTGACATTCCACGCCCAGAACTCTCTCTGGCATACGCCATCTTGGGTTGCGTATTTGATGGTTTTCTTATTATAACTTAAACGTTGTCATTTCAAGGCAACGGCGCATTGAAGAATTAACAAAAACACGTCGTTATTCGTACGATAAATGATAATCTACAGTCTAAAAATGCCATATTAGCATCCGTTAACAACTGTCATCAATACTATGAGATTAAAGGTCGAATACTGTAACTATTCGACGTAGCAGCGGCTCGCCGTGGCTCAGCGCCCTCTGTAACAAAACAGCTGAGTCAAATACTAAACGAACACTAAGAACGAACATGAACGAACGTCCGCAAATCATAGATCTACCTGGGAAAAAATAGTGTAGTGGCCAGCTCTTTGGATTGTAATGCACGTGGTAAGTGGTTCGGAACCCGTCACGATCAATAGTTCTTTCTCTTTTTTCCTAAAAGGATTCCGGGCACTATGTTCTCAATATTTAGAGTTGCGCATATGTAAGAATGCTCCCTCTAAAATGCGTGTTTGTTCTATTTCCTGAATATGCCGTGAAATACGTAACAACTACTTGAACAATGGTCTTCTAAAGCATATGCTCGTAAACCAGGGGGATACTGTAGTAATGAATATTCTGAACAACGTGGTGATACTGGTAGTTTCATATTTAAAGGAAGTCCTAGATTTATGTGGCAAGTGTAGTTACTTAATGAAACGAAAGGGAAGTGTATAGATTCCAACAAATTACCTTGTTTATTTTTTAATAAGCATTTATTCACTATTTATGGAATATATTGAAAGTCATTGATTAGAATCAATGCATCTACTAAAATGTCTGTCTTTGACATGGTTGCTGTAGACGCATTTAACGTAGATGGTATTACCTTTACTTAAGTCAGATATGACTTCGTTCATGTTCTGCGCTAAAATAAAGAGCAAATATTCTATTTCAAACCGTGATTACGTTTTATTTTACAGCTAAAATCACAAACGGAATAAGAGTGGTAATAATGAATTCTACATAAATATACACAACGTTAGTACTATTGTTACGTCATTTACAATAGCCATTGTAACAGTATCTCCCCAGTTTATGCACATGTTTACAATTCGTTGTTCAAAAAAATGTTTAAGCTTATGGGACTTATCTGCTGGGTCATCAGTCCCTAAACCTACGAACTACTTATAAACTAACGTATACTAAAGACAGCACAAACATCTATCCCCGAGGGGAGATTCAAACCCCCGACAGGGAGCCGCCTCATGCATCGGAGCATAGCATTGTAATGCGCTCGGCTACTCCGCCGCGACCCAATTCGTTGGTATATATTTGATGGTATGTTCTCGAAACAGAACAAATGAACTTTTCAGAGAAAGCGCTAATACCGCTGAGTAACTCGGAATATTGCAGAGTAGTTGTGTTCAGCTAATTAGAGTCCGCGAAAACCTTTTAGGAAGCAAGAGGGAAAAATTGTCAGTGGATATATATATATCAAAATCAGGATTTTCTACTGTCAGCACGAATACTTCTTTATCAATTTTCAAATTAATCTCCCGTGACGCATTATTTCGTTTACTAACTCAATCACACGATAGCGAGGCAGGCAAGAGTCAAGCTTCTCGTTAAGGGTGGGGTGGGGGGGGGGCGTAAAATAAAGCTCCGGTAGCTGAAAGTATTTTCACGTTTTTCGTATCTAATTAGTAGATCAACGTCACGTTATCCATTTCCTCTAATCCATGGGGCTTCGCCGGATTCATTTGCGTCAATGGGAGCCCGGGAGCGTGTCAATTTCGGTTCTCGATGCCTTTCCCGAATGTATGCCTATGTTATATCCTCTGTGGCCATCTTTTCCTCTAGACAAATTCCTATTTTGCTGGTGCCGTAGCTGAGCGCACTCCTGTTGCATACGACCTTCTTCATGACAATGCGCGTAACACGACGCTCCGGCTACACCGAACAGCTGTCGCAAAAGCGTGACGCACATGATTTGCAAACAGCAGTTTCAAGTTGCTTTGCCTCCTGCCTTAATACAGAAAGCTACGACGCTTCTAGTAAAGAATCAGTAGACGTGATGTTTATATCTACGATCAATCCCCTGTACAAACACATTAAGTGCGCGTCTCAGTAGTCAGTGAGATAGTAAGGTTGTAAGATACTGCTTTGTTCTAGGCATTCCGATTGTACGGCAAGAGCAGCGCGATTTCTGTCGGGAGATTTTAAAATTCTCCTGCAGTATTTTGTTACTTGATGTGGATAACTTTCCACTAAAACAGGCAATCATATCGCCTATATTTTGAAACAAAGGGGGCAATTTCGTTCGACTTCCCTGAAACCGAAAATAAAATTGTACAAACAAACATTCGAAACTCGAAAACCGTCACTATGACAAGTGCTGAAGAGACAGGGGCTTGTGAATTGAATACACCTGCTACAGGAAGGTTAGGTTACGGTAGTAACACTAAAAGTGGGCCTTTGCGATCGTCTTTTGACAGCTCGAAATTTAAACGAAAATAACGGCTTAACCATGCATCTGACACGAAAATTGAATAACCGAATTTGTAGACGAGAAAATTACCTAAAACTTTGCTCTGTTCTGTTGTTTTCATATCTCGTATCGTTTCAGAGATATTTGCAAATATAAGGGCGATTTTGGGATGTATGTCTGTATGTCTGTCTGTCCGTCTGTCTGTCTGACCGTAACGTGTTCCCACGTTTTAAGACGAACCGTTCAACCGATCAGCACCAAATTTTACAGACATAATTGTAAGCCACCAGAGACCAGAACCTGCCTTTTTCAAATTTTTTGGACAAAAAATACGGCAGTAATAGACTACCAAAAAAAGCCGTTTGTAATATAACTGTAATTTCAAACGAACCGTTCATCTGACACGAAAATTGAATAACCTAATTGGTAGAGGGGAAAATTCTCTACAACTTCACTCTATGATGTTGTTTTTTTCATATCTCGCATCGTTGCAGAGATATTTGCAAAAATAACGGCGATTTGACACCCTTCATTGATTTTACGAAAACCAGCCGTTCGCAGATGTCACGTGACATTCCACGCCCAGAGCTCTCTTTGACATACGACATCTTGCGTTGCGTATTTGATGATTTTCTTATAATAATTTACACGTTGTTACTTCAAAGCAACGGCGAACTGAAGAATTAACAAAAACACGTCGTTCTTCGTACGAAAAATGATAATCTAGTGTCTAAAAATGCCACATTAGCATCAGTTGACAACTGCCATCAATATTACGAAAATTAAGGGCGAATGTTGTAATTGTTCGCCGTAGTATAGTAGGTAGCGTGTTGGATTGTGATGTACACGGTCCGTGGTTCGGGACCCGCCACTACGAAAAGACTTTGTCTCCTTTTTTCCTAAAAGCGTTACGTGTTGGGTGCATAGATATTATCACAATAGTAGAGTCGTAATCATATCACTATAATTTTTTATTATTCACATTATTATTTTTGTCCCAAAAATTTACAAAAAGTTGTAAAACTACATATTTAAAATGGGCCGTAAAACACGTCAGTGCGATTTTTTTTGGTCCGAATTAGACTCTGCTGCAACCTCAAGTGCCTGATTCAGGCTTTTCTTCTCCGAACCACTGCTATTAAGTATACCATCCATAATAGAAGTTTCTTGGCTACATGAATCTTTTCCCCGAGCTCTAGTTCTACTGATTCAGTTTCTTACCTATATTCTAATAACTGAACAAAACTTCATGTAATTCCAAACTTGTATGTTAATATTGTTCGTCTGTTACAGCATTTTCCTATGCAGTATTGACTTTTGGAAAGTTAACAAACGATTGAGTCACACTGCATAATATTAAAACCTTCGACCGAAATGTTCGTCTCTAATGAACTAGATATCGTACTATTACATACGTCTTTAATCACCATGATGTCGACAGTGTGTTAAATTTTAACCTTCTTCCGTCCGTTATTCACATCTTCCACAGTACAGGTAACAACTTTGAAGTTAAGGTTAGCCTACACGACGACCCTAGGTTGCGACACTCGTTTGCGTGAAATGAGTTGCGAGCAACTGGTTTCGTGTAAGTCTGTAGACACGGCGCCAATACTGTACACTACAGTTTCGTTGTTTTGTAAGTGCCGTAGTCTCCGTAGAATGAAAGTTTTGATAGCTGTAAGCTTTGTGTAAAAGTTGTGGCGGAGCTATTGCTTCTCTGTGTGAAGTCGCTGCATAAGACTAAACATAAAAAGAATAAAGAACGTGTTTGGGTTTGTGGCTGGATTAAAAAAAGACGTCAGCTCTGTTGCTTAGCGACCTTACTGAAAGAAATTGTGATCGAAGACTCTATAAGTTATTTTAATCAACTCAGAATGTCACCAGAGCAGTTTACGTTCCTTTTAAACGGAGTTAGTAATGCAATAAACAAACAAGATACTGTTATGCGTGAAGCATTGCTACCAGAACTGAAATAAAAAAATTGCATTAAAAAAATGTTCAAATGTTCGTAAATCTATCGGACCAAACTGCGTGGTCATCAGTCCGTAGCTTACAAACTACTTAAACCTAGGTAAGCTAACCTAAGGACAACACACACACCCATGCCCCAGGGAGGACTCGAACCTCCACGGCGAGCAACCGCGCGCTCCGCAGCGAGACGCTTTAGACCGCTCGGCTACTACACCGCGGCAAAAATTGCATTACTTTTCTTCTCAAACAGATATTCGTCTAAACAGTACGGTACCTGTATCGTGTTCCCAAATCCACGATTGTCATAGTTCGTTTGTATAGGTATTTGGAATTGAATGTAATTTATTCTACAATTCACTAATCGTCAATCCACCAATATTTAATTCACGAATAATTGCTTCAAGAGCACTAACAGGCCGCTGCTTATTCCTGAAATTTTCATCGTTAAAATGGCACAAACACCTATGCATCGCATTGTTGTTGTTGTGGTCTTCAGTCCGTAGACTGGTTTGATGCAGCTCTCCACTCTACCCTGTCCTAAGCAAGTCTCTTCACCTGAGAATATGTTCGACAACCTACATCCTCTTGAATCTGCTTACTATATTCGTCTCTCGGTCTCCCTCTACGATTTTTACCCCACACGCTTCCTTCTAATGCTATATGCATCGCATATATGTTCAAAAACAGAATTATATCTTCCGTTCCCCCCTGTATATTGTATTTTGTTCTGTATTGGTCATAACCTAACCTAAAAACACGCGCAATCAGTTTCGCTAAAGTTGGAAGGTGCCGAAACTGTTTAGTTTCGCCAACGAGTTGCGCGAACGTCTGCAGCGCATGCGCACTGGCCAGTAACACAGTTTCATGAAACGTATTGTCGTCGTGTAAACTAGCCTTTAGACGCTTATCGATTCAGGTAACAAGGGTTGAATTTACTAGCTTCTCTAACTGCTTCGACTCTGGAATATAATGTACTGTACTAACGTTGGGAAGTATCAATCCCGTACTGCAACTTATAAGCCATAGATGGTTGAGAAATGACGGCAGGGTATAGGCTAGTCTACACGACGACACCAGGTTGCGACACTCGTTTCATGAAATGAGTTGCGCGCAACTGGTTTCGTGTATGTCTGTAGACACGGCGCCAATACTATACACTTCAGTTTCGTTGTTTTGTGAGTACCGTAGTCGCCGTAGAATGGAAGTTTTGGTAGCTGTAAAAGTTGTGGCGGAGCTATTGCTTCTCTGTGTGAAGTCGCTGCATAAGACTAAACATAAAAAGACTAAGAAACGAGTTTGGGTTTGTGACTGGATTAAAAAAAGACGTCAGATCGGTTGCTGAAACAAATTGTGATCGAAGACCCTAGAAGTTATTTTAATGTCCAAATGTTTGTAGAGTCTATGGGACTCAACTACGGGGTCATCAGTCTCTAAACTAACAAACTACTTATGAACTACTTACAACTGAGGACGGCACAAATATCCATGCCCGAGGGGGGATTCGAACCCCCGACCGTAGAGGCCGTGCGGACCGTGACTGGAGCGCCTCAATCCCCTCGGCCACCGCGGCCGGCCAGTTATTTTAATCAACTCAGAATGTTACCAGAGCATTTTACGTACCTTTTAAACAGAATTAGTAATGCAATAAACAAACAAGATACTGTTATGCGTGCAGCATTGTCACCAGAACTGAAATTACAAATTGCATTACGTTTCTTGTCAAATAGATATCTCTACAATACCTGTACCATGTTCTCAAATCCGCAATTGCCATAGTTCGTTTGTATAGGTATTTGGAATTGAATGTACTGTATTCTGCAATTCACTGATCGTCAACCCATCAATATTTAATTCACGAATAATTGCTTCAAGAGCACTAACACGCCGGCCGCGGTGGCCGAGGTGACTGAGGCGCTCCAGTCACGGTCAGCACGGCCACTACGGTCGGGGGTTCGAATCCCCCCTCGGGCATGGATATTTGTGCCGTCCTAGTTCGTAAGTAGTTCATAAGTAGTTTGTAAGTTTAGGGACTGATGACCCCGTAGTTAAGTCCCATAAGCTTAACAAACATTTGAACATTTTTTTTTTTGCACTAACACGGCACTGCTTCTTCCTGAAATTTTCATCGTTAAAATAGCACAAACGCATATATGTGCAACAACCGCATTATTTCTTCCTTTTCCCCCTTTATGTTGTGTTTTGTTCTGTATTGGTTATCACCTAACCTAAAAACACGCGCAATCAGTTTCGCCAAAGTTGGAAGGTGCCGAAACTGTTTAGTTTCGCCAACGAGTTGCGCAAACGCCTGCCGCGCATGCGCACTGGCTACTAGCGTAGTTTCATGAAACCTAGTTTTTGTGTCCCAGCCTCGTCGCCGCTTTTGTGTCCCAGCCTCGTCGCCGCTTTTGTGTCTCGTTTCCGTCGAAGGTGTCGGTGGCCGAGTGGAATGAGACCGACACAGGAATAAAGATAGCACGCTGGTGCAGGTACGGAGGGGAGCAGCCAGAAACTAGAAACACTAGACTAAATTAGAACGAGATATACATTGCACAGAATTTATACAATACTTAACTTTTACATAGATCAGTACTGCAGAGTGCTGATACATAGTTGAGCTAGAGGTCTGCCTAGTGCCTGTCCAATAGCCAAGTCTTCACTGGTGCCTATCTGTTTCCGAAGGTCCTAACTGGTTCCTATCTCAGTCCCAAGTGGACGATGCCGTTCAGTGGTGGCCACGAGCGGAGTTGCAGCAGAGGGCGCTCGTGGCTGTCGTCGCAAGAACGCCGCGCCGTGCGTGCATGGCGGCGCGCGGCGAAAGTAGGTGGCGCGCACTTTGAACTTGTGCGACACCACACTAGTGTCGTCGTGCAAACCAGCCTTTAGACGCTTATCGTTTCAGGTAACAAGGGTTGAATTTACTAGCTTCTCGTATGTTCAACTAACTGCTTCGACTCTGGAATATAATGTACTGTACTACCGTTGGGAAGTATCAAGCCGGCCGCGGTGGCCGAGGGGACTGAGGCGCTTCAGTCACGGTCTGCACGGCCACTACGGTCGGGGGTTCGAATCCCCCCTCGGGCATGGATATTTGTGCCGTCCTAGTTCGTAAGTAGTTCATAAGTAGTTTGTAAGTTTAGAGACTGATGACCCCGTAGTTAAGTCCCATAGACTATACAAACATTTGAACATTTTAACATTTGAAAGTATCAATCTCGCCGGCTGCGGTGGCCGCGGGGACTGAGGCGCTCCAGTCACGGTCTGCACGGCCACTACGGTCGGGGGTTCAAATCCCCCCTCGGGAATGGATATTTGTGCCGTCCTTAGGATTAGCTAGTTCATAAGTAGTTTGTAAGTTTAGGGACTGATGACCGCGTAGTTAAGTCCCATAAGCTTAACAAACATTTGAACATTTGAAGTATCAATCCCGTACTGCAACTTATAAGCCACAGATTGTTGAGAAATGAGCGCAGGGTATGGCAGGGGAAGAGGAGAAGAACCCGAGGTCGGTTACGAGCAGGAGGAGCTGGCAGCTGGCCAAGAAGCACACCTCGGCCGCTTGCCGCCTATCGCGCATATCCGTCGTGAGCTGTTTGAGCGCGGCGCCGACAGTGGCTGGCCAGCCGTAAATTGTGCACACGCCACGCTGCCCAGCACCAGCTTCCAGTTAGCCGGACACTTACGCGTGTCGCTTTATTGCCTCCGTTTGTGGATTGAGGAGCGTTCCCCCTTCCCCTCCCATACATTTTTACTACACAGCTGGAACGTTTTGTCGTGTTTGGCAACCTGTGGAAAGGTTGCTCCTGGCTGTTCTTTTTGTTATGCTGGAACGTTGTGTCCCGCATTAAATATAAGTCGTTCGCTGTTTCTCACTCGCTTTACAGTTTGCTCTGTATATAAAAGTGCTCGCAAGAACAGGTATCGCACCGAAACCACATGACGTGCTTTGAGGATATTTCTGCATTAGTCAAAATTACAGCATCCTTAGATATTAGTATAATTGTATACTCGTATATAAGGAAACATCTGTTTGGTAGTTGGTAGTTAGATTACAAACCCGAAAACCTTTATTAGGTCGTTGAAATTTTTATTCAGACAGTTCTTGCTCCTTCAATCCCTGGCAAACACTTGCTAAGAGGCAACATAGCTTGCAACTATCTAATATCTTAGCTTTGCTAGGCCATAAAACAGAAAAGTGCGGCTCGGTGGTAGAGTGCTAGACTACGAATCCAAAGGCCGTGGGAGATTAAGCCCAAGACGTTTATCTGCCACGTTCCCCTCTTCGCCTCACTGTCTGTGTTATTAATGTGAATAATACCGAGTTACATTGTGGTACTGAATCCACGTTCAACTGTAGGTCCTCCTGTAAGCTGGCTGGATAAATCAGTTCAAAGACCTGAGGATGGCAACAATAATGTTCAAATGTTGTAAATCTATGGGAATTAACTACTGTTGTAATAAGTCGCTAGGTTTACAAACTTCTTATCTGCCAGGGTCAGAAAACTGCCGTGGTCAAGTGTAATACTTTGACCGTTTATGAGGAGAGCTGTTTTGACCTGTAAGGACACTTAATGTCTCGACTTGGAAGAAAGTTTGATCGATTTATCCTTCTTGGGGACGATCAATAATGGACTGTTATATGAACTCGCAGTGCGTTCTATGACGCCATCAACTAACATCCGCGCAATCTCCTCTTCGACTTCCCACTTGTATACCCATGGAATTTGGTATGGCTTCATAAAGAACTTCTTGTGTAGCCTAACTTTTAATTTATATTGAAAGCCTTTGATCGTGCCTGGGGAATCAGAGGAAACCGTCGCATGTTTCCGCAAAATGGAATCTAAATTAGTTTTCGCTCGGTGTGGGGCACCCACTAACGAACTCATTTTTCGGTCGATCTCGGCCAGGACTTCTACTGTCTCACAATCAACAAGAAATAAATCAAATGTTCAAATGATTGTATAGCTTATGGGACTTAACTACGGGGTCATCAGTACCTAAACTTACAAACTACTTATGAACTAAGGACGGCACAAATATCCATGCCCGAGGGGGGATTCGAACCCCCGATCGTAGTGGCCGTGAAGACCGTGACTGAAGCGCCTCAGTCCCCTCGGCCACCGCGGCCGGCAACGAGAAATATAAACGGGTCATCATACTTCGAGAGCACCGGCTCTGGCGAGTATCTCGCCCAATAATCTGATAGAAAATGGCAACACAGACCCGTGGAACTCAGCCTCGTGGTGCACTCGCTGAATTTTAACCTAATTTCTTCCTGGACGGGTTGTATTAAATTATCGCTTGGCTCGGGTTCCTCCTCTAAGAGGACTTCCCTTAAATCGTCAAACCGTATCAGTCTGAGACTCCGAGCAGAAAGGAACAGAGCTAGAACGTCATTGTTTTGACGCCGATGGTCCGGGTTGCGCATCTGGTTTTTTGTTATGTTTCGGGTCGGGTGAACACACTTCGATACCCTGTGGCAGCGTGTTCGACCACTCCCAGTAAACGCGCTTGGAATTTTCCTCACGCGGTTCTTTAGTATCGGCGTGCCAGTTATTGCTGTTCCACCACTTGCGCTTTTTCTTTTCGCGGAAGTCACTTTTGTACCCGCTCTCATTTTTAATGTGCAGTTGCCCGTTTTGCTGGTTTCGCTGGCCGTTTCCCCAAGACTGACGATTAGAACCATTATTTTGCTCCTTCTGCAGTGCCTAATTTTGATTATTTTTATTCCCCTTTTCCTGTTTGACTGGAAATTTATTTTGCGGAGGGTCATAATCAAAGTCTAGATCTTCTAGGAGGGCTTGAAACGGCTCCACGTTATTTTGAGGGGGTTCATAATCAAAATCTAGATCTTCTAGGAGGGTTTGAAACTGCTCCACGTCGTCTGCCAAGAGAGCGTTGCACAGACGTCGCGGCAACTTACCCAAATAAATTCTAATGAGTTCAGGTACTGGATAGGGGTTCGTTAAAGAATAGTTCTTATTTAACATGTCCTGAAAAAACTCGGGCAGACTGGCAAAGTCCGACTGTCGGAATGGCGGCATCATTTGTATGTTGTGGCGCACGCGGTCCTGCTGATTCTCTGACAAGTACGAGGCTAAAAAGTATTGGTGGAAGCTCTCATAGCTTTCGCCATACCACGGGAATGACCTCATTCGCGTCGCGGGTTCGCCTTCCAGGTGTCCATGCAGGAATTCAATTTTATACCCTTCGGGCCAGTTCGGCGGAAGCGGGAAGTCAGATTGGTCTACCCACGCCTGCGGATGTATTCCACCGGGCGCGTTCCGGAATACTACAAATTTCTGTACGGTGAAAGTGGTTGTAATCGATGCCCAGTACTGCGTCCTAATTACAACGCGCAGTCCTGTTTTGAGCACAGCTCGAGCTTGCCCGGAGAGGCTCACTTTTGTCTTCAAAAGCAGAATCGTAATCGCGGCCCGCGCTCCCGTCGCAGCTGCTACAAGTGCCGCATGCCACGCGGATTTTATTGCACGCGGGCACCTCCTGCTGCCGAGCCACACACACACGTGGTTCGTATGCATGGTCGCAATTCTCGTTTAAGGGCTGCACAGGATTTAATTCGACCCGTGCTATCCGTTGTGTGACATCTTCTAGCGTGGTCTGCACACTAGTAACTGCAGCGGTCACAACATCGACGCAACCAGAAACAGCACCGATAGTGGTTTGAACCGTTTCTACGGGTTTTTCGACGTGTTCACGCAGTTTTCACCTGCATGAGCGCGCCAGCGATACGCGAATCAATGGTTTTGACGCGTTCGGCAAGACCGCCGACCTGCGTCTCCACGCTTTCAGCGCGAGATTTCACGGTTTCTATGTCCGCGCAATTCCTACTGACTCCCTCAGCCAGTTGCTCATGGAGGCTAGACAATTCTTGTAATACCCACGCCTCTCGATTCGCGACATGTTATTTCATTTCGCGAAACTGGTCATTAGAGCGTTGCTCTGTTTTTACTAACAAGGGGAGGCTGCCAATTGTGAAATTCAGATTCGAATCATACTAAGCATAATGAAAGCTCATGGCCAGAGGTGTTATGTGGCAAAGCACCAAGATGCACTTCTCAGCCGTTGTCGAGAAAATCGACAATTAAAAAAAGCCGTTGCCGTGAAATACTCTCTACGAGTAGTAATATTGTACAAGAGGCAAGGTTTAGCGGTAAGCACTCGTGTTCGCAATTCGAAGGTCGCCGGATCGAATCTCGCGACACGCAACATTTTTATTTATTTATTTATTTATTTTTTTTGTAATTCAAAATTCAAATGTATACACACACACACACACACACACACACACACACATATATATATATATATATATATATATATATATATATATATATATATATATATATATATATATATAATTAATAACATTTGTTGTTCGAAGTAGCTAGTTTTTCCACGGCAAACGACTTTCAAACAAGTAATTATATGCAACTGGTGACTTCGAACATCATTATATTTTCCGCAAACGAAGTTGTATTTCACAAATGTTATTAATTGTCTTCATAATGTTTACCACGTATAGTTAACGGTAGAAGTATAAACGATATTCCGAAACGAATACGTATAGTGTAAGTCAAACCTGACGAACGATAGAACAATTTTTTAAAATGTCATCAGGTTTGTTCCCCAACAGATAATTTAAAAATAATTGTTCTTGTAAAAACGCATCGTTTATCAGATGTGCTCGATGTCGTGCTGTTTTCTGCTTTCCATATTTCTATGATAAAAATGTTCAAATGTTTGTATACAAACTACTTACGAACTAGCTAACACTAAGGATGGCACAAATATCCATGCCCGAGGGGGGATTCGAACCCCCGACCGTAGTGGCCGTGAAGATCGTGACTGATGCGCCCCAGTCCCCTCGGCCACCGCGGCCGACTTTCTATAACTATCACTCTGGTTCGTGTGATATATATATTTGAATTACAAAAACAAAAACAAAATAAAATAATAAAAGAAGTTGCATGCCGCGAGATTCGATCCGGTGACTTTCGGATTACCAACGCGAGCGCTTACCGCTTCGCCACGCCTCTGTACAATAGTACTACTCGTGGAGATCGTAGTGAGTATTTCACCGCAACGGCTTTTTTTAATTGTCGATTTTCTCGACAACGGCTGAGAAGTGCATCTTGGTGCTCTGCCAAATTACACCTCTGGCCATGAGCTTTCATTATGCGGAGTATGAATCGAATCTGAATTTCATAATTGGTGGCCTCCCCTTGTAAGTGTTCATCTCTCTTTTTCGACTATTCTTTTATTTCGCGAAATTGATCGTTAGTGCGCTGGTCCATTTTAGTTAAGCGTTCCACCGTGCATTGATCCATTTTTTCTAAGCGTTTTGTAACCTCTTTCAACTGCTCTCTCATTTGTTTGGAAATCAGCGCTGTCATTTGTATGTGAAGGGCGGTGAGCACGTCAGGTAACGCGGCTACCGGCGGTAAAGAGGTCGCTGCCGGTTTCACTTCTAACTGACCCATCACCAACGCTCTGTACGCGTTTGTCGAAGGAAATATTATTTTCTGTTTGAGAAACATCTCCCGCGTCGCAGCGTCATTAACGGCAACGTGCCGATTTTCTGTAGCAGCCGGCCACGGTGGCGGAGGGGACTGAGGCGCTCCAGTCACGGTCTGCACGGCCACTGCGGTCGGGGGTTCGAATCCCCCCTCGTGCATGGATATTTGTGCCGTCCTAGTTCGTAAGTAGTTCATAAGTAGTTTGTAAGTTTAGGGACTGATGACCCCTTAGTTAAGTCCCATAAGATTTACAAACAACAACAATTCTGTAGCAACTGACAAGGAAAGTACTTGGGCTCGAACAAACACATATACACCAAAATCATATGAGAGATATTTTAAAGGTCCCTTATTGCACTAGTGATACTCCCGCATCAGCAAAACTCTGCAGTCGTCCGTTAAAGGCCTCTGCGTGTGCCATCCACATTGCACTTTGACCTGTCGGTTCGCCAGTCAGTGCAGTGTGCCTCCGAAGTTGCGTTTTGTGACGTTATTTGTGTGGTGAAGCGTCAGATGGGGCGGCGATTGCTAATCAATCCTGCTAATGTATTGCGATTGGTTGAGATGAAGTTACGAAGAACCCTTCTCGTGAAGATGGTATTAGTGTAGAAGATGAATCATTCGCATGCTTTCTCGTATCTGTTATGGTACAGAAATATTAGATACTGTTGTAACACTAACACATAATTATGATGATAGGGATGATAATGACGAACAACACTTTGCAAGCGGTAGTGCTACGCTAAGTGTGGGGAGAGGCGATGGAAGCAGTGGCAGTGAATACCAACAGTCTTCCGAGAAGAAGGTTAAAGTTGCAACTATCATCACGGCTTTTGATGACAATTCGCGAGAGAACATGTACGATGATTATTACATAAGTTATAGTTAAGATATCTGCACTACGTATGGCGTCTACAATTACATCTACAGTACTATCTAGATCATGATTGCAAAGTTTTGCATAAAAACGACACCCATCAGCACATTGAGGTGTACGTAGAGATCCTCTAAGCAAACGTTCACACAGGTATGTTTGTTCGAGCCCATGTACTTTCCTCGTGAGTGTAATTCCTGGACCTATCACGTTTTTCCTGTTCCTGTCCCTTAAGAGCGGTTCGCCTTCATGTTTCAGTTGCTGAAACTGAAACGCTATCCATTTTTCAAATCACGTTAAAATATTCACACGAACATTACAATATTGACAATGAAATTCCAAAGCAGCAAGTTCCTGGCCACCCAAGTTGTCAGAGCACGTGGTGCCCCTGAAAGAGTTTCACATACAAAATTTGTTTTCACACGCTACGCAGTAGTAATTGCACCCGTGTTTCACACTGTGTAAACTCGATAATTATTTCCCCCAAAAATGCACATAGTAAAATGGTCACTGCTGAAAGAGAAAACAAATGCACTGCCAATACGCGCTGAAAACACAATGGAAGAACACCAGCGCTTGCGATTTCTACTCACTCAAACGCCCGCACACACACACACACACACACACACACACACACACACACACGCACACATTCTAGGACGTGAAGGCATCTAAAGAAGCAAGCAAAATTAAAAATAAAATCAGGAGAAGCCAGAAGAACGAATCCTGGCAGCGGTAAGCCAAGTGAAAGTAGCCTGTTATTAAAATAAACAAGATCTCGGACAGTTGAGGTCCGCAAATGAAAGTTAAAACGCTCAAAGCTGCTCTAAATTACTTTACGAATGGCCACAGTACATGCGCAATGGAAATTTATCTAACTGCTCACTCTTTAACGGAGCAGCGAATGTTTTAACAAACACAAAATCAATGTTAAAATAATAAATGAATACATAATTAAACATAGGACGGGGAGCATGAAATCATAAAGCAGAGGTTTGGTACTTAAAAATCATAATCTATTCAGAAAAATAACAAGGAAATAAATGTGGGGAGACCAAAATGAAGCACACCCCGTGTACAAAGTGAATTAAATCGTTTAACTACTGCCTGTATTAAAACTGTTTCTGCCCTTTATGAATATGGAGGTAACGTGGGATCAAATTTTCAAATACACAATGGGTAGCTGAAAGCACATTCATTCATTCACAGACACGCGCATAGAGCTGGGCGGTACGTTAGAATCCTGGAACACATGAAAGCAGTGGCGAAATGAAGCGTCGGCGGCGTCTTGACGAGGTGGTGGGTGTCTTGATCACAAATTTAATTAAACTGGGCACTAATCGAACTCATGTTCGGGGAGGAAGCAGCTCACTGTTCTTAAGTACCACGTGGTGTGCGACCCCACCGAATTTCATTACATTTACAAACAGGAATTAATTCAGAATAAGCAAGTAAAGCACGTGCGAGAATTCATATAGAAGCAAGCTAGTATTAACAAAAGCATGGCTAAAGGCCAAAGTAACGACCGTTACGAAAGCATGTGGTGCAATCGGTCATACAAGACAGAAAAGATGGAATCAAACAAGAAAATCTGAGAAATATTCAGTGTTCTCGCGGATACAGTAACGACACGAAAAGTCAGTTAAATACATAAGGAAATTCAAACACACTAAGTTTACACAAAGGCTGTAGGCCACACATGTGTATTCTAACTTGGGTAAAACCGGACACACAATCATCATTGGAATGAAAATGCAAATAATAAATGTACACTGAATTGTAAATTAAGAAAAACTCGCCTCTCATAGCGTAAGAATTACTCCAAAGAATTCTCACGAAAAAACCAAGACTGCCTGATCACAAAGAAAGCAAAATTCTAACAGCATGCCTTCCCCTCAGCACGATATTGCACGGTACTTACTTCCACGTTCGCAGCAAGAGTGCGGCTCTCAGGCCACGGGAAAAACCTTCCCCTGCCACACAACGGATGTAGAGCGCGCTAAAAACGACGCAGATTGCGTTCAGAGACTCCTGTCCACAAGTCTACCAACGCTTGCTACTTGGCGAAGACAATTCCCTCTACATTCGCTCCCAGAGAGATCTCCTGTCACCTCTTTCGTCCAAGATTAGGTTGTTACAACACTAAGACCACGACCACCTCGCCATCTCGCCAAGTAAGCTTGTCTCTGGTCACCCAGCAGACGCTAGCGAAGACGAGAAAAGAAGCCATGCGTTCTTACCTACAGCAAAACGAGGCCTAAAGGGGGAGGCGCCGACTGAAAGCCATTGCGTGGCAGTCAGTCAATATTAAGAGCACACATTCACATTCACATGAACACACAATTTCAATCACATGGGTGGAACATTTTTATAAATATGGGGCAAACGTATATAAACATGGGGCATTGATCATTGATAAAAATTATAAAATAATTAACACACAGATAGATAACATGAATGGTGCAGAAACACTTTAGGTTAACGAATAAATCAAAATGGAACACGACCACACATTCAGTGGACGTGTTTCAAGAGGAAATTCCAGTATAGCTGAAGTGATTCGTATGCCACAGTGTTAGAATCTGCGCAGCAAACGCCGCTTTGTCGGATCTTTAACTTTGGCGTTATACTCTACCAGCCCTCCACCATTCCATTTTCGACTCCATTGTTCGTAATGGCTCTGTATGATCTATATCAACTAACATAAACCGTAATTATACGTTATTGTTTTTTGCAGGGAGCCCTATTAAATTTACCTATAAACGCGTTTTGAAAATTTAAAGAGTTTACTTCACTTCACGAGCTTTCAGACTATCCAAAACTACAGTGTCAACTAGCGTGATGAGAACACGTGTTCAACCTGCATATGTAAGTACTTCGTAAATACTGTTAATGTGGTTTATTAAGCTACTGAAATGGAGACATTAACGACAGCACGGGTCATAAGTCTGGATCCATTATATACGGAAAATGTTTTGCAATGTATTCTGGTAAGTTATCAGGTTTAAATGAATTGCACTATTAGTGTTTTTGTTTGTTGAATGTCAATTTTACAGATTGTTTTAGCAATGTTCCGCCACGGTGAGGTAGCCGCGAGTTCAAAGGCGTGTTGCTGCAAAGCGCGCAGTTGCTTGCCGTCGGAGGTTCGAGTCCTCCATGGGGCTTCGGTGTGTACGTTGTCCTTCGGCTAGTTTAAGTTAGTTTATGTAGTTTTTTAATGATAATCACAGCAGTTTGGTCCAGTTGCTAAGAACATTTGAACGATTTGAGCAATGTTCCTATTTTGTTACATGATGTTATGTGACTACAAAGGTGTCTGTGAGATGTATTATTTATTCAGCGGCACCGAATTCCATATTTCACAATCAAATTTTCATGATCCACCTTCCATATTTTATAAGTATGTTCCGGAGCATGCAGATAAAGTTCAGTCGTTCTGTTCAAGCATGGAGCTTAACCCTGTCTGGTTGTAACGACTCTTCGTTGTTGATGAATTGTGAGAAAATAGATAAATGAAAGAAGAGACGCAGAACCATTCATTTTTATCGATTTTAAATGGAGTCCTAGCTGATATTTCGGAGAGAACGCAGCAATTCATAATTGCATTACCTTTTAGTTGTAGATTCTCATTTGTCATTGTGTTCCGGAACTAACTAAAAAATGTTTGTAAACCCATTGGACCAAACTGCTATGGTCATCAGTCCCTAGACTTACAAACTACTTACACTAACCTATACTAAGGAAAACACACACACCTATGCCCGAGGGAGGACTCGAAACTCCGATGGCGAGCAACCGTGCGCTCCGCAGCAAGGCGCCTTAGAGCGCTCGGTCATTCCACCGCATCGCTACTATTCCTTTGTAATCAGACAAGAGGTGTAGTGGGCCCGCAGGTAAATTTAAATACTGACTTCAATATACAAGGTGTAGTGAGTATAAGCGGTTAAGAATTATACAGACGGAACATCTCAGTTGGATTTTAAAAAATGTCTAATGAAATATTATTGTGTCATGTTCTTTATTTTGTGCCCGTAAAATTCACTATTTGTAGATTGATAGTAGACGTATTCATGTTAACACTGTTAACTGACGGTACACGAGCCTGCTTGTATATTACCTACATCGATGCTGCTGTCAGATAATGTTATTACCCGACAACGTCAAGTAGTTCTGTGGTCGTATAGGTAATTAACTTAGTGACGTGACGAGGTACAGCCATGTTCCGGTTAAAGTGGGGCGCGCTGTTGCATCGCAGTACCCTAATTGAAGGCGAAAATGGATAATGCCTTTACGAGCACGTTGCAATTAACACCATTAAATTTTTGATGATGAGAAAGAATAGTGAATAAGTTAAGTACACCTCAGAAAGCCACGATCATTATTATGCTATAGATAACCTGTTTCGGAGAAATAGGAACGTAGTTCTGCCGAATCAGGTTATTAATAAAATAATAAATAGAGATCTTTAGCTTTTTGAAGTGTACTTATGTGTTCATAATACAATATACAGACCCCTAAGTTTGAAGATATGAAGCGTATAAGAGACATAAAAGTTATGTATCTTTGCCGCGGATGAGACGATAGAATTTTCAGCCGAAATTTTGAAGCTGAATGGCAGGATGGTTTGCAAATTACTGAAAGAGGGACATGAAGCCGACTACAGTGGAATTACAACTTTTACGCCAAAGAAGGAGAAACAGTGTGCTCCCAATAATAATTCCATTAAGAACATCGGTAAACGTTCCATCATGAAGCAATTTCTATTTTTTCACAAACATTGTAAAGAATACAAACTTTGCGGAAATTACTCAGTTTTTGTCGGACAACTTCAGGGAAAGCGATAAAATATATTGTTCTGTCAATAGGATTTAGTAAAAAAATTGCAAATTAATCATGTTGATATATGTAACCGATATCGTTTCAAAAATCACGGGATACTACATTCTGTTTTTAAGGAAGAATGATGTATCAGAATCAAAATGTTCAGTGGCGTGCTTGCACGAAGCAAGAAATCATGCACACTACACTGTAAATGAATCTAGGCAAAGCAACAGTGTGAAAGGAGTACTGTAAAGTAAAATTCCAGCTCAGAATGTAATTGTTTCGCAAGCAGGTAGTTTCATTTATAATACTTTGAACCATAATTCATTAGTAGTAAAGGGTTTTTAAATATTGACAGTCTCAGCTGATACAAGGCTCAGCTGTAACTGGTATTGTCGTTTCTGATAAAGTTCAGTACCACAATAAGTATGATGATGTAAATTATGACGCCCAGTTTTCTTACAGGCAGACGATCTCGGAGACAATCATTTGCTCGTTACAAAACATTTGGTATCTCACGAAGGAAGTTTGGAAGCAATGACGTTGAAAAGATGAAGAAATAGTCACTACAGAAGATGAGAAATAAAGTAAACATAATTAAATATCAATCTAATAATTTAATTCAATGCCTCTCCATATATTTAAACATAATTAATTGAATAACAATAATTAAAATCAAAGTCATTCTGGTAAAATCTTTAGAATAATTTTTTACCACTTGAAAGAATTGAAACTCACATCACACGCTCTTGCATTTCACTCCCGCAATTTTTATTTTATTTATTTTAAACTTAGACACGCAAATCTTTTGCTACAAAAAGGAATTGACAGTGTATAATGTCTGGACAATAGTATCGCGCGAAATACTATTATTGTCAATTATTCAAAGTGTCTGGTTCATTTGGAACTTAAATACCCAAAATGTTAGATTGTAGTTGCGTTCAACCACTGAGCACTTCGCAAGTATGTTTCATTATGCGCGTAATCTGACGGAGTAAGGAAAGAATATGGAACGGAAAAGATTTTTAACATCTCTTCTTGTAAAACCTTCCCTCAACTAACAACAATAACATGGAAAACTACGAAGGCGCCGATGATCACACTTCTCAGAGTGGACTAAATCGGAACAATAGATTTACAAAATTCCCTGCGTTCGAGAAATCGGATATTTGATCGGGTTAGTAAAATAGATTATGGCTTTACATATCAACACGACATTGAACATATCATTCGGATTTCTGAACTGGATTTCACAGATTCTCTCGCGTGGTATACGGGCAGAAGGGGACAGCAGTGTACTTACAAGAATATGGGAGTGTACACCAGTACTGCATCCCCTCCTTGCTTCTCAGGCATTAACACAACGGTGCTGCCACTGTGGCGAGATTACCTCTTGGCTTTGCCAAGTGATTACAGACGAACCATAGCAATACAAACATTTGACGACCTAATGCCTAACAGAGTTGTAATGAAGTCTACATAGTTAACTCGGTGACTGTTGCCGATTGACGGATTACAGGACTCATCCACGTAAAGTATAGTGGCCTATGTATTTTAGTCACGATCGTGATGTTAATATTCGCAGCGGAAAATAACACGAACACATTGCCTACATAACTGGCCGCACTGGTATATACTTTCCTAAAAAGATTATCCAGAGATGAACTATTTTTGTGGGGAAATTTTTGGAAGTGGTTAAACCTTTTGCTTGTTTTCTAGTAACAGATTTTTCGGAAGCTTACACCGTGCATCAATAAAAATGTAATTTTATATCTGAGCCCATCGAGGATACAGTCACCTTAAAACGGTTAATTACCAAATGTTTGCGCAAATGAGAAATGCTGTTGTGAGTTTGACGTTATTTTTCAAGTGAGTTGGTGGACACGTGAAGCCTGTATTGTCACATACGAGCACATATTTCTGGGCTCTTATTGATTGAAGTTATTTGTGATTTACCCATATCTATTAAGGTTAATGCATGTGCACCAACCTTGTCTATCATAATTTATTTAGAAACCATTGACCTGATACCTTATATATCATATGACGCAAACGGCCATTCTTTGAGAAAATTGCAGTTTTCTCCAAGGAATGTAATCACCTGCAATGCGATTTGTTTTCGAAATATATAATATTTATGTAAAGGATGGATAAAAAGAAATGAGGATTATTTTTTTCTCTGAGTACTATATACAGACCCGGTGGGATCGCCAAGCGTTCTAAGGCGCTTTGTTGCGGAGCGCGCCGTTCCTCCTCGTCGGAGGCTCGAGTCCTTCTTCGGATAACGGTGTGAGTGTGAGTGTGAGTTTGTAAGCCTAGGGACTGATAACGGCACTAGTTGAGTCCCCCATATTTACAAACATATGAATGTGTGTGCTATTCACATATGAAAATCAGACAATCGTCGGAAACATCTGCTACATTGAAAAGGGCTGCTTTGGGACGAGACGACCCACCAACCATTCAGAGATCTACGGGAAATCGTCGTTGAGAAGTGGACAATCTGGGCCAACAATCGCTTGATTATCTAGTGGACAGTATGCCAAGAAGAATACAACCATGCATCAATGGAAGAGGACTTCATACCGGATATTAGGTTACTAATGTTATGCTGAAATCTGTAAGAAAAATTCAGAATGTCTAGGTTATTGTTGTACAACTTGTCAATTTCTGTTTTCATTAACAATATACAGAACGGAGATGTTGAGTTTGTGTGTCTGTTTTTATGTACATGCTTTTGAACTCCTGGAATCGTGGTGATACAACACATTTTTCATGTATGTATACGTGCCTCTGTCAATACAGTAATTTCAGAGAAAAGCGGTAATTTCCATTACTTTTTATCCAATCTCTGTATTATATATATATATATATATATATATATATATATATATATAACGCCAGAGAGAACGCAAGGAGAACTGTGCAGTGGCACTAGGTTAAATATTATGTTCACAGTGAGAATTGAAACCTGGCGGTCACAAGGTGTTCAGGAGGCCTGTCTGTGTACCCTCTGTTTTGATCCTGTGGGCATTAACTCTACTGAGGTTGAAGATCAACAGTGGTCACAACATTCAGTCAATTACAACCTTATCCCACCGACGACTACGGTTTAACACCTTCAGCCATTTGAACCAAGTAGTAATGGAACCTGCGTGATGGTGGACCGATCATTGCTTCACCGTATACCAACCTGGTCATATGCGTATCGACGCAGTGTGTGGACAGCAGCCGGCCGCGGTGGCCGCGGGGACTGAGGCGCTCCAGTCACGGTCTGCACGGCCACTACGGTCGGGGGTTCGAATCCCCCCTCGGGCATGGATATTTGTGCCGTCCTTAGTTGTAGGTAGTTCATAAGTAGTTTGTAAGTTTAGGGACTGATGACCCCGTAGTTAAGTCCCATAGACTATACAAACAAACATTTTGTGAACAGCAGGGTACGAAATCTTGGCACAAGTTGCATCTGCTTCGTGATCATGGCCGACTGGAAACAGTTTGTTTGCTTCATGACTAAGAACACGCGTGTATCTGACCACGCTACCACTGATAACATGACACTCCACAACAAGGCTATTCTGGTATTATAAAAGAGTTGACTGGGTAGTGAAATTAAACTCTAGAGTCTTCAGTGATGAGAGTATGTTCTGTCTGTATCTAACTGGTGGACATACACGCGTATGAAGGAGACCAGGTGAACTACCTATTCCAGAAAGATTTCGCCCACGACTCACAAGTCCCGTCCCAGGGGGCCGTTAGCTACAACTCGAGGTTATTTTTGATGGTTTCTCATAGATAGTGTAACTAGTGCCCCTTACATTATACAAGCTGTTATACTCTTGATACTGTCATTTTCGATAAGAATATATTGTAAGTTGTTAGCAGGACACTGCATGGCTGTAGCGACGTAACAACTGCTATAGCCAAAATGTTCATCTTATCTTTTGCCAAATGAACACAACAAGGATTAAAGCATTTACTTTCTCATTCTCCAGCGGCTGCAACAACTGCAACAGAATACGAAAGATCCTTGGGACAATATATTGCAGGTTGCTAATCGACTATTCGACATCGTTATGATCGTTTTCATGAGATAAGTCACGCCTGTCTTGCCGCCAGGTGGAGCAACACTGTGTAATGATACAACTGTTTGGGTGCCCTTCACTGTGAGGAATGTGTTTCGTTTGGTTTGAATTTGCTACCCACAATGACGAACTACCAGAAGCGTTGTGAATAAAAAGACATTGTAGTTCAGGGTGTTGCATTTTTTCCCACTTTGTAGTGTTGAATAAGTGCGACAGAGCATCGCAACAAAAGTGTACATCTGACTTCAGTTATTAGGGAGGAAAGAAATGGAGGAATTTATGCCAGTTTCATGACTAATGACGGCATTTTTATTTAGATTGCTGTAGCTCTTGCTCGATATGCATTCGACTGTATAGGACATGTTGGCCAGTGCGGTGATACTGAAAAAGTCTGCCTCGCATCCACTATCAAGCAATAATACTTTCCACTCGCTCATTTAGCTTTGTGAGTTTTTCAGTAATCGCTGTTTTAGTCGCTGATAACAGAAGTTTATTACGTAAAATGGAGGAGCGTCAACGTGTTAACTTTTCAGACTAACAGACACACTGATAATTATGTTTCTAGTATGGGTGAATATCTCAACTGTTTCCCTAGACCAAATGTCGAAATCTCCTTCCGCCCTGAGAACCGGGTGTGAAAGTAATCGAAGAAAAAGGAACAAGTTATTCCAGTGAGAGTAGCAGCCGCCTGTGGCTTCCCTGTCTTCCGTGATCTGCTCCATTTATCACGTATGCCAGCTTCGGCATTTCTTTGGGGCCCTATCGTCGCCTTCTCCCGACTATGCCACTTCCGGCGTCGGGCTAGTCTCAGAGATCCCAGCTAATCTTCAGAAGTTGTCACCGAGTCAAATCTTTTCTTTCTGATGCCCCTGCGGGTTTCCTTGGAATTGCTGGAGTTTTCTCTCGAGGTTTAGCTCTCTGCACGTGGCATCGCTGCCTTCCAGAATGATTGATATTCACGACTAGGGCACGAAAATTATGAGTTCTCCGAGACTGTGTAACCCAAAAATATTAGGAAACTTTTCTCTCTAACCCTTCAACAGAATACGTAAAATAAAAATTGTGTATACATAATTTTGTAGTGTTTAGAAAAGATAAGCAAACACTAGATATTACTGTGATACAAATATGATAAGTGTATCATTCCCGAGCTACAGTTCTATGAAAGTTTTGAGGCTATCGAAGTTGTAAGACAGTGTTCAAAATGCCATTGATCAATCACGGTTTACCAATATTTAGATCGTTGCGATTATTACACAACTGGAGTAAGTCTGCTGTTCCTTGTCTATCACGCACATAACAACCAAATGTTTCTCGAATACTGGTTGCAACTTGAGGTAAACGGACAATTCACTGTTTACGACTGTCTATCGGTGTTTTGGCAATAAAATGCTTTATCTACATCTACAAAAAGTAATCTATAGGAGATCAGTAATATCTCACCTACCAAGTCGAGCCCGATACTCCTTCTTCCTCCGTAAGACCTTGAATACCACTATTTAACATTCACTTAAGAGTGAGTCTATATTGAGAAAATTGACAGCTGCTGCACTTCCATTAATGTAACATAGTTCTACTAAAACTGTCCACATATTCTCAATGAATTACTTCACAGGGCTGCCCAGTTCCACCCTGCTTATTTATACGTAAATCTCAAATACTGACATGGAGGAAGACGATGAGTAGATAATTACAGGGTCGTAAAACAAAATTATCTTCCTAAGCATATCGTGCATGTAACATAAGGGATACATACTTCGTATGTCACATAATAATTCAAGCAGCAGGAATTGTCTAGGAGGCAGGGCGAGACTCGATCAGTCGAGCGAGACGAGAGCTACAGCTTAGGACTGGGAGGGGAATGATCAAGTTGTCTTGGTTTGACCCAGCAACGCCTAAGCGAGAAAAACCCCGGTCGACAGTAACGAGCAGCCGAAAATGGGTAAAGCCATGTTTCATAGGGCAGCTGTAATAACAGGGAGATGTCTTATTGTAATTACTGGAAGATATTTAAAATAACATTCCCTTAACTTACAAATACATACTAAATCACAGTGCTACGTTTAGATCAATTTTGAATAAATTTACGATGTAACAAAACTTATGTGCATCTAATGAACCAACAATATTTTTAATATCTTGGAAACTACAGAAATTAATGTTTACAATATATGGATATAGCAAAATCATTCTTAAAATTACCACATTTTTAATATATCATGCGATTTCAACAAACTATTACCTTTAACTATCACATTGAAGGAAACACAATTCAATGTATTTATTTAATGATTTATTCTACATCTACATCTACATACATATTCTGCAATTCACCGTAAGGTGCGTGGCGGAGGGTACACTGTACCAGTACTAGGCATTTCCTTTCCTATTCCACTTCCAAATTGAACGAGGAAAAAAAGAATGCCTATATGCCTCCGTACGAGCCCTAATTTCTCTTATCTTGTCTTCGTGATCTTTACGCGAAATGTAAGTAGGCGGCAGCAAGATCGTACTACACTCACCTTCAAATTCCGGACCTCTAAATTTACTTAACAGAAATTCACGAAAAGAACTTCGTCTTTCTTCCAGCGATCCCCAATTGAGTTGCCGGAGCATTTCCGTGACACTCGCGCATTGGTCGTACCTACCGGTAACAAATCTAGCTGCTCGCCTCTGAACCGCCTATATGTCTTCGATTAAACTGATCTAAACACTTGTTATATCAACTTATTATTGGAAATATAGTCAAATAATCCACAGTAACTCAGCAATTGCAGGCAGTATGATGTGTCCCTTGTTTGTGTAACTATTTAATGAATGTTTGCATATTTTGCCTTTAACGTTACAGAAATATTGTTTACTATTGGTATGCCTGATATTAAAAACACTATTTTTATTATAATTATAAATTTATATACCCAGAGACTGTTTTACGTCTCGAAAGTACCAAAGACATTAAAGTTAAAGGTGAAGCATTGAATTAAAATTTGTTCTAATTCAACGTATGTGTTCCATGAAATGTTGCCACAACTTCCAAGGCTCTCCATGCAATGGAATAAGCATGGAGAGCCTTGGAAGTATTGGCAACATTTCATGGAACACAGAAGCTGATCTGCGGCGGATTAGCCTTACTCGGGCACCGTGCTGATGTGCGCGCGGTGCCGTTGGGTGTTCGAGTCCCTCCTCGTGCTTGGTTGTTTGTGTTGTCCTTAAGTTAGTTTAGCTTAGTTTAAGTACTTTGTAAGCTACGGATTAATAACCACGCAGTTGAGTCCGATAGGTTTACAAACATTTGAACATTTTTGAACAGAAGCTGAATTAGAGTTTATGACGTGGAGGGAAGTCTTACTATTCCGTACTATTCCGAGGCGCCTTAATCCCTAGTGTTGTAGTGTAGTGGTTAAGACGTCTGCCAAGCGAGCATGGAGGTCCGGGTTCGATTCCCGGCCGCAGCGCAAATTTGAATTCAGCCATCGTCATTGGTTTTTTTCATTTATTTATGGCCGTGAAAATCAAAACACATTGATTTTAGTACTATATTATGTGTAAATATTAGCCCTAAATATAATATACCTTATTTTTGGTTATTGCCTTGTTTTTACATGTCGTCATGAAGAACCCTTTCTACATAAATACACATTGCAACCAAATAATATATGTGAACCTTGTGAGGACTTAGACCGCTATTTCTAGCGTGAAACATAAATTTAGTAAGTGGGGATTTTTCGATCGTCAGATCGTTGTCTATTACTTACGATTTGTTTTGTCGCACACTTTCTCTTCCGTGTTTTTCTATACAAAACACAAGCAATACACATATTTTGCGGACTTTTTTTTTCACCATCATCTCCCACTTTGACCCACTGTGTACACTTTGCTATTATGCGCACTTACTAGTCTGCCTTCACTTCTTCTCCAGTGGAATTACGGCGGATTTGAATTATGCTTCATTCCCTTCTCTTCGTGCGCACGCATGTACGCTCTCGCGCGCGTGTGTCTGTGCATGTGTTGTGAGGTAATGACTTTATTTTAATATTTTATGTCTGTCTCTATTTTGCTTGGGTGGTGGTTGTGGGCTGTTAGGTGGTCTGGCACCTGTGACTTTTTAGTGCTCTTAGGTGTTCCGATTATCTGGTTGTGATATTCCTCTAAGTCTGTTCTGTGTACACTGATTGACATGTGTTGCATGTGAGTTCATATTTGCCTGACCTGTTGAAATTGTCTTTTGGTGTTATTTGTGTTCTGAGTTTTTTCAGTTCTGTATTGTCTGTCCTGTATCCCCTTTGGAGTCTCTGTTTCTTTAATATGTTGCCTATCCTGAGATCTATTTCGTGCCGGTCGCGGTGGCCGAGGAGACTGAGGCGCTCCAGTCACGGTCTGCACGGCCACTACGGTCGGGGGTTCGAATCCCCCCTTGGGCATGGATATTTGTGCCGTACTTAGTTGTAAGTAGTTCATAAGTAGTTTGTAAGTTTAGGGACTGATGACCACGTAGTTAAGTCCCATAGACTCTACAAACAAACAAAACAAACTATTTTGTTGTTCTAGGTCAGTTTGTGCCATTTGTTTTCATTTGAGCGTTGTGCTGCTCTCACTTGTATGTGGTCATTGTCTGTGTGTTGTGATTTTCTGTATTGTGTGAGGTCTTATGTATATGTAGACCGTGCATTATTATTTTGGCATATTTGTTGGTTTAGTCTATCTATTATATGAGTGTCATAACCATTTTCCAATGCTATTTATTTTGTTGTCTTCAGTTCATGTGTGTAATTTTGTTTGTTCATCGGTGCCCTGTTTAGCCTATTAAGCAAGAATATGAATCCAGATGTACATTGATGTCACATAAAAGGATATGAGAGTTGCTGTGTCTGATATATCCACATTCTAAAAAAAAAAAAAAAAAAAATGTATACACAAGGTATCACTGACTTGTGCGCAAAGAAAAAAGATGATTGTTTCAAAAAATGTGCAAATGTTTGTAAATCTATCGGACTCAACTACTGCGTTATTAGTCCATAGCGTACGAACTACTTAAACCAAGGTAAACTAACCTAAGGACAACAGGACAACACAAACACCCATGCCCGAGGGGGGACTCAAACCCCCGACGGCGAACGGCAGAGCGCACCGCAGCACGGCGCTCCAGTGCGCACGGCTAATCCGCCGCGGCCCTACACTCTTCATTCTGTCCATTAGTTCCTGTGAGTTTTCCAGATTCCTGTTGTTTTCAAAAGTGTATATTTTCTTTAGCGATGTGTGTGTGTATTGAGGAAGGTAATAGGATGGAGCAATTCTGAAATGAACGACGGGGTGTACTGGAACATTTTTCCTGTGCACTATGTTGGTAGGAAATGTAGAGTGGGTGTTTTGTGTTTGTCTGTGTTATTCTTTTTATGTACAATTTGAGAATGTATTGTTTGTGTATTCAGTGTATGTTGGACGTTTACTCTGGTATCAGTTGATTGATGTGATTGTCTTTCAGAGAGTCTACTGTTTCATTTATGTGTTCCTCTCCTTTAATCAAAACCAATTTATTTCCTTTATCTGCCCTGGTTAGTATAGCCTTGTTTTCTTTTAGTCTTCGTTTTTATTGTCGGATGTACTTTTTTCAGATGTTCTGTTTTTAGAGATTATGGTGATAAACTTCTAAAACATGTCTTTGTCGCGGTAGATAATGACATTACACAGCTAACCACTACTTCAGGATGTAGGAAATACGGTAGAGTTAACTAAAGCCACCATGGTGCGGCACACAACGAAAATAACGGTACTAAGTAGAACGAATGTCTTTAATATCACGAGAGCCATCAGAAATGTTACGCAGGAGCTAAAAAAACCTCTTAGCTACTACAAACACGTTAAACGCTGACTTAAGAGTGTTACAAGCACAAGTAGATACGGTGATGTGGAGCTAACATCAGGAAGGCTTCTTCAGTTGCTTACCGACCAGGTAGTCAATGCGAGGTTATCCGCAGAGGAATTGTACGAAGCCATTCATCACACAGTGGAGGGACACTCACCAACTGTATTGTTAGCGGCAACCACTTTCATGTCGATATTGTTCACGGTTAAAAAGCGGTTACCGCAAACGTTGGAATGAATATTTCCTTCAGATAAAACCCACTTACGTCAATATTATCACGTAGTCACAGCAGTCGTAAACAAAGATAATGTTATATTGGGAGTGCATATTTCCTTCTCAGAGGCGGATAAAATGAGCAACTGTGACGGGTATATGGTGCACCCTCTCCCGATAAAGTGGAACTATCTGGTTAAGTTCATACAGGTTAAAATGCAACAAGTACTTCTGGTTTCCCCAACGATGAATTCCAGCACGGTAATTAGCACTTCAGAGTTACAAAATTGCATATATGAATAGGTAATCATATGCCCGTCATGTGCAATCAACTTGAACAATAAGAGCTATGAGACCCAAACTTTTTTTACAGTTGGTTACTTTCGCTTGCTCTACAGCATTTTTTTCAACGGTGTTGATCCATGCACTGGAACTTCGAACTGATATTTTTGCTCAGTGTTTTGATGATGGCGTGGAGTCATAATTAAACATTTAGAAGTTCGCAAAGTGATTAATGGTACGTTGTGTTCAATTACTGGAGCGAATTTCAGCCTAATTGTGACCACAACCATACACCAATATAAAGGTATCATACCTTCTCCTGTACTTGCCACACGTTCCCATGCAGCACCTACCCTACCTTAGTAATTAATTTGACTCCTCAATCCTTGAGTCTCTGGACCTCTTTATTGATGCCCAACAATGCAGATTTGATGCCATTACCGTAATGCAACATGTGATACAACTCAAAGAAGAATCAGATCCCTATTGACTGCACCAGGTTTAATTTTTAGCATTATATAACCACTGTGGTGGATGCAATGATTTTTGTCGCTTCAATCGTTGTTTCCTGTTCACAACAGTGTTAGTGTTAATGTTATAATGTACAGATTTCAGTCGTTTTTTATGGAAAACGATTGCTGTTAATAACTAGACGTTACAGAGTATAATTTACTGAGAGAGTGAGGTCCTAAGGTCTGGGTCGACTTTAGCAATGAGGCGGAGGAGAAAATAGTGTGAAATGGTTACAAAGTTAGTCAGGGTGAATTTTCTTCGTGACTGGAGGAATGTAGGATAAGTAGAAGGCGACGGAGGCAAAGTTGTTGAAACATCAGTAAACTGATGAACTGCCGCTAGTTCTCGTAAAATGGTAAGTAATACTAAATATGAAAAGTCGCGTGTTACTCAGTTCAAACAGTGCGCTAAGTGCTTCGTGTTGCAAGTATAAAGCAATGCTAAATATATACACGGAAACCAGAGGCAGCCGTAATGAATCACGTGCGGCGTGACAGAAATAAAACACATCACTTCCGCTGCCGCGTGCAGGAATGTGAGCGAGGAGTGGCAATTGCCTGCCATGAGCAAAGTGACCGGGTTCAAGAGTTTGTCCACGAATCAAGGTATAGTGCCAGCACCAGCACGGACTCCAACTGCGCCGTTGTTGAAACTGATACCGATCTGTACTGAACCACACTGCACTGCACTGCCTTGGACACCGTCAAACTCACAGTGTCCCCCGTGTTTACTTGGATTTGGAAGTGTTTTTTTTTCTTTTTTTGGTATACGGCCTCAAGAGTATATACTCTATTTTGATGGCTAAATAGAATATATACTCTGGAGGCCGTATACAAAAAAAAGCACTTCCAAATTCAAGTAAAAAAGGGGACACTGTGAGTTTGACAGTGTGCAAGGCAGTGCAGTGCAGGGTGGTTCAGTACAGATCGGTACCAGTTTCAAAAAACGGCGCAGTTGGAGTCCGTGCTGGTGCCGGCACTGTCTGGCACTGTACGGCCCTGACAGCCGTCGCCACAAACCGCCGAGCCACTCTTTTCTCTACAAGCACCAAGCACGGGCAAAAAATTTATTAAAAAAGCCTAATAAATATCCTTCTTTGCGTATGGGTGCTTTTCTATTCGTCTCTCAGCCTATGAAGTACTATACTGTACATTTCTATGGTTATAATTTTAAAAATTGCAAAGAAAATATACAAATTGTATGACATTTTGTCCTGGGTTGGTACTCTAACCCTTAAAGCAAACTGAAAACAGCACAGTGTTGTCAGATGTCCTCCTCTGTCTTCAGCCATCTGGGGACAAATATGGAAAAGACCCAATGAGGTCATCAAGAAAACGAAATGGCCGCCGGGGAAAGCCCAGAAACGGGCGTAATCCAAGATGGCGTCTACTGGGTCCTAGGATTTTTATTTTTCACTTTCCGCTTCTTTCACCTCTGGCAGTACTGCTCATGTGAAAAATACCGAGTAGCACCCTGGTTCAGAACCCACGTTAAACTGTAGGTCCCCCTATAACTAGCTGGGTAAGTCAGTTCGAAGGTCGGAGGAAGGCAACGGCATACAACCTCCAAACGGGACCATGCCTAGTGTAAAGCGCTGTGGGGCTCAAACCAATCTTCGGATTGTTGACTGCTTTACCTCTTTTTTTTTTTTTTTTTTTTTTTTTTTTTGTATGGCGTTGCTGCTTCTAGGGTCGGTTTCTTCATGCGATCGTGTCTTGCTAGAGGGTGACGGAGTTTTACCCTGCAACACACTAAATTCTAGTAACGCTAAAAGACACGTGGAAAAGCAACAGAATCTGTCATGCTAGTCCTAAGTCAACGGAAGAGTCATTAAAAAAATACGTCAAACTTAATTACAAATTCTGAAACCTGATGAAATCCCGCGTTTATTGATTATACAGCCAGACCGGTTAATTTGTTAATTAATAATCATTTAAATTTCATCGCACGATTATAGGCAAAAACTAATTTTCCCAGGCACACAGACACTACTGATGTATTGTCTGCATTGATGAGCATCGGTTGGAGGGAGCAGCATAATTTTGACACTACACATTTAATTAGTACAGAGAAGTAGCCAAGATGGCGAATTCTTGTTTAGTTTCCCTTCGGCCATTATTTTAAACCGTCGCTGCAGCACGTGGTGGCGGAGGGAGACGAGTTTCGCGTTCTGCGAATCCTCGCCGGTTCAGGCCATCCAGCATGACGGTTGGAACTCCACCACTGCTGGCGGCAAGATAGGTAGAGATGAGTCCTCCCTCCTCTTTTAGGTTGGCTACAGGGACTTTTTCGCCAATCGCGGAGGTGCACACAAATGCATTGGTCACTTATTTAAATAGCCTGGAGAGCAGTTCCTGGAGATGTCGACATCGGGAGGTCAGCGTGCGGCAGTTACCGCCGTTTAGTGACACGTGCTTCCCCTTTATTTTGGGAGCAAGCAGCCTGTCATAGTCTTCCGCGCCGGACACGACACGATCACCATACGACATACTTCGCATCTCGAAGGTCGCGACCTCCTTACTTCAGCATTTGCGCAGTCTTTTCGGGAACTTTTATTCCGGTATATAGCATGTTCGATGTCTAGGTCCGACCCCTGTTCTGGTAATCGTGTGCGAACTCATGGCTAGTTTCTTACTTTCGTCTCAGACTCTCTCTGAGGACTGGTTCTTATTTATATTCTTACTCTTGTATTATTTTGCGACTTTGACTAGAGCAAGTCTATTCCACGCCTAGCGGCTGCATTCAGTTTGTGAGGGTGTATGGAAATTTGCTACAGGGCTAACTCACCTCTGTGTGCTTTGATTCTAATATATGTATCGACTGGATATCCCGACTTTCATTTTTCTGTAGCTTCCCTCAGTGTCCCTTTTTATAAACCTTTTACAAGGCGCTGAAACCCCTGCTGTAACAGACCAAGTCCGACCGCCTAGGAAAGAAGATCTGCACGTGAGTGGCCTGTCAGGGAGCAATAATAGTCGGAGACTCTTTGAAGGATAATTTTCCCATCTTTTCTTTATTCAGCCACAGCTACAGCTTCACTCAACATTATCGACGCAACAACCCCACATTCGAAGTGGGGGAGGGGAGTGGTGGTCGTTGTGGTGCTGACATCTAGAGGTGAAAATGATAAGTTTTTCAAGCCAAATAAAATTGAGGTGATGACCAATTGTGTTTGAGAAAAATTCAAAATTCAAAGTTCCCCGCGGACCCCATCTTGATCACATTATGGCAGTAGGTGGAAAAGAGGGCGTGGTGCTTTGTTTTTCTTGGTGGCCATCTTACAATAGAAACAGAATTACTTAAAATAAATGCATATTTCAGGATTTACACCTTATTGTAACACGGGAAAAATTTGCCCTTTGTTGGTGGTCCGTGTAACTTCGCTGCTCCGGCTCTAGGTAGTGAGCAGGAGGCAACAGCAAGTCACCCACACAGGAGCGTGGTATGGACGAATGGGGGCGACCATAATGTAAGCTTCTCCTTTGAGCGGGGAGCAAGACGACGGCCGTCTCCTAGGAAGCGGGAGGGGAGGACGTGTGTTCGAGTTCCGGTCCATACGCTTCTCACCACGCCGCCGGGAAGCCCTCAGCAACCCCAGCAGGTACAGACAGGACACGTAACCATGCGATGCCGGAGAAACCGTCTGCGGCCGTGCAAACCTCGACGTGCCCCTGAATGAGCAACGTTCTTGACATACCTACCTTACCTCCGAGCAAATGGACTTGCCCGTCCCACGTCACAGGCGTGCACTCAGTCGAGTGAAACACAGTCACTTGTAAGCGAACGGTCTAACGTAACGATGTCACTGCGTTTTAGAAACAGTAACAACGGAGTTTGATCAAGTCTGAATGTTCCAAAGGTCCTATAGCACCACAGTGTCAACGGCGTTAGAGCCCCAGAATGGTGAAAGTTACGGTGATTTTCGTGTACTACTGTGATAGTGTTACAATAATACGTTACGTTCCTCCACGGTAGACAGTCAGTGCATACTATTACTGTTCGTTTTTGGAGCATCACCTTAACAGCATTGCGAAAGAAGCAGCTACACTTTATACGCAACCCACTCATCATTTTGCACGGCAATGCGCGGGCACATACAGTGCAAGCTGTGGCTGCTCTGTTCGGTCTCTGGGACTGGGAAGTACTGTACCATCCACCATACTCCCCTGACTTAAATCCTTGTGGCTTTGATTTCATTCCGAAAATGAATGAACCACTTCGTGGCATTCGCTTCAGAACTGTTCCAGAGATTCGACAGGCAGTATCAAATGTTCAAATATTTGTTAAGCTTATGGGACGTAACTGCGGGATCATCAGTTACTAAACTTATAAACTAATTTATACTAAAGACAGCACAAACATCCATACCCGAGGGAGAATTCGAAGCCCCGACGGGGAGCGGCCTCACGCATCGTAGGATAGAGCCTTCAATGCGCTCGGTCACTCCGCCGGGGCGATAGGTGGTAGATAGCTCCTTTAACACCATCAACAGAACGGCTCTGCTAACGGGATACTACGGCTTCCACATCGTGAATAAATAGCTGCCACTATTTAAGTTCGAATCTTCGTAGTATGTCCTCGTACTTTGGGGCTCATAGAATGTTGAAGAATTTCATCAAAAGTATGCTAATCTGTTTCTTAGGGAGTCGAGCTATATGTTATTCGATGTCCCTCGTGAAGGTGAACAACTTTTACTGCAACATTCTTCTAATCCAATTTGTATTTTTCCAAACATTCGAAAAAAAATTTAAGTGTGTACTCGCAATGAAGTCGCATTATGTTTCATGTACGCTGCAGCAACATTTTGAATGGCTTTTAAATTATACAGTCTTTCTGTCTCTCTTTGGCCCTGTCCCGTACATGCAGGGTCGGCACTTTGTTAAGCGCGGATTTGGCATGGGTGAATATTTACAGGGTGTCCGGATTCCCTTCCTGCCGCCACCCCATGCCCTCCAGGAGGAAATGTGTACCCAAAATGTCTGCGTATAGTGTTATCTTTGTGTGAAAGTGTAAAGTGTTACGAAATGTTTACGAATCGTGTAACTGAGGCAGTACTTGGGGACCAGCCCGGTATTCCCCTAGGGGGATGTGGAAACCCGCGTAAAAACCACATCCAGGCTGTTCGGCAACCGGACCCCTTTTCTAAATCCACCGGGCGGATTCGAACCGGGGCCGGTACGCCTCCCCGTCTCGAAAAGCGGTGCGTTAGACCACACGGCTAACAGAGCGGGTAAATTATAGGTATATATTAAAAGCTAAATATGTATTATTTGTTACTCAAGATGATTTAGTAATAAAAGCAGGGAATCGCATATGCTTAGGTAGGTCGATCGGTTGAGTACATACCAGCAAAAGGTATAGTTCTCAGATCCGGATAGTGTTTCAGTCAACTGAATTCCTCTCCTAGACAATTTCAAAAAGACTTTTTTCATGAAGACGGGTATAAATTACTAAGGAGATAGTACTAAACAACTACTTTGTGTTTTAACTTGTCGAGAAATTAGACACCCTTTGACTGTGAGAGGTTAAATACAGGGAAAGTAAAACACTGTTCCAAGAATAGGAGCGTTGGTAGTTCAGATCCCTGCTCTACCAATAACATATTTCTCGTATTTAACCGGTATCGCTTAGTTAAAAAGCGGAGTTGGTTTCTTTGGAAGGGAGACGAATTCATTTCTTGTGTTCCCCAATCCTGTGTTATTGCTCCGTCTCTAGCGACCACATCTGCTGCACTTTAAACGTTAATTTCTTCCAACGTTAGTAAAAGATTCACATTTAAATAAAGTTGTGTCACCCTGTAAGAGTTTCCCAGCGAGTACGTACAATCGCATTTGGGTTCAGAGCGTTGTTCGTCTCACTTGTTTCCGTTGTTTTCTTAAACAAGTTAGGGACATATTCGGATAATTCTTTTGGAGACGATACGGCTGATTTCCTTCCCTACATTTGTTCCGTTCAAGCTTGTGATCCAAAACTTCTGACGTTATCGTTAATAGTAACTTAACAGAAATCCCCTGATTTTTTTAAATTTCTTTGTTTATTACATTCTTTACTCGTACTCACCTTTTACCCAATTATGTGTTTTAGTTGGTACGATCCACTTTCAAATATTGATGTCTATTGTATAAGAATCAGCGTTATTTTAATTTTTTGAATATAATTATCTTACGAAACTATAATAGTTGGTATGGTGTACGTTTTTCGGAAGCAAATATTCTATACAGATTTTATTTCAACACAATCTATTTTAATAGTCGTTATCTTATTTTGTACTATTACTACGACATTACAAACTAACAGTTAATGTCAATATCACATTTAACGGTATTGTAATAATGTAGTACCAAAGATAACTAGGAACCTGAATTGGTGAATTAAACCAGTTAGTATCATGGCATATTCTCCATGAGCTGTGAGAGAATAAACTTAAAATATAATAACAAATATTATTGAACACTGAGATTAGTATGAGTCAAGGCAAAATATGTTTCAATAACAGCCACCAAAACATCTCTCAAAGGAAGTATTTGCTAGTCACTCTAGGAGCTCAGTGATACAAATTTTCCAGATTAGCTGTGATGCTAGACTCTTTTTCATAGATAACCCATTTTTCAGATCTCCTTTTTTCTCCACTTTGAGAACAATTCAAAACTTCCAAACGTTTGTAAAGCTATTTGACCAATCTGTTATGATCATCAGTCGCTACACTTACAAATTATTTAAATTAACTTACAATAAGGACAAAACACACACACACACACACACACACACACACACACACACACACACACACACTCACTCATGCCCGAGGGAGGACTCGAACCTCCGGCGGGAACGGCGGCCAGTGCGTAGCATCACGCCTTAGATCACGCGGCCATTCCATGCGGCCTGAGAAATGTCTCTATGGTCTCTATAAAAGCGCGAAAATGTATTGGAGATAATAATTAGGGATGAATTGCTGAGGTAGTTGAAGGCACGTGCAGGGAATCTGATGTCGTTGAACGTTGGAGTTGAGAGAAGGGAAATTAAGGTCGATGATTTGAAGAAATGGGTAGAATTTAGATGGTGAGGAAACTCAAGTGACAGCGCCATAAGTGATTAAAGGTTGTATTAAGGATGTTTAGACCCGGGGTTTGGTAAAGGGATGCAATTAGTGAGCTCGGCCAGTGAGTAGTTCAAGTGCATTATGGACTTTTAGTTTGATTCTAGTAACTTCGTTTGCCTTGTTCATGGTCGAGAGGTAATATCAGATTTATTAGTCTGTTCGTTAATTGTGCAGAACGATTTGAAAATGTTGTGAAAGAAGTCATGATAGCTGATTCTGGGTATACTTCATCCTTTCATCACTGCCTGTGTGTAATAGTTCGCTAAAAATTCACATTCAATTAATAAATCTTCTAAATACGGCCGAGAATGAAATACACAAAACACATAATACAGCCTACAGGACAGATGACATACATTCCTGTAAGAAACTTAATAACCAAGTTTCGTTCTCCCCCTGCCAACTACTATTGAACGCGACATCATAATGGCAGACATATCCTCATCGAAGACGGCAGTCGCACATAATTCTCAGTGCCATCTAACGTTGCCTGCAGCTCTCTCTCTGCCATTTTTTCATTTCTACTACCCTTTTATTGGATCCGCGGATATTATTATTTGAACCTTAATTCTTTCTGCCCGTCAAGCAGAAAAGCCTTGAAGGAAATATTTTCTTATATCCGCTTTACCAGCTTTGCCCCTGTCTGCCATAAATAACGTTTAGGCTATAATGCGGTGTCTACTCAGCATTCCCCCCACGTGTTCCGCTCCGCAGTCTCCGTAATTGGCTATAAAAAAGCGCTGCTTATCTAGTTCCCACCAACCATTTTACACATTAGCTTTTCCAGAAAGCCACCTGTTTGGGCTACGGGGAATGCACTATTGAGATCTATGCAGTTAATGGTTTTGAATCGTATCTGCCCTGTCTCCTTTACTAGACTTGAAGAAAATAATGAGCATACAAGCCATTGACTCTTAATTTGTTGTGTTGCCAAGTTATGAATAAAGATAAAAGATATAAAGTACTATACGCATTACATGTTTAGCAGATATCCCGATCTAAGGCTGTGAGAAATTAAGAAATACCTGAAACTTACAGCCACTTATCCTGGCTGTCACTTAAGATTCTAGCATCCTGTTTTATTTTGTTCGTTCTGTAACAACGTGTATTCAGTTAGGCAGTTAGGTGCACGATGAAACGTTTTTAAAAATATTCACAAATTTAGTTATTATTGTTACCACATAATGAAGTGACTACAACAGACCAAAATATTATCACGAAGAGACAACAGACCATCACATCGTAGTATCGTCACTGGACTTGATAACTTCTTCTTTTCGACGAGGTTTGCTTCTTTTGGACGAGGGTAGTCCATAAGTTTGTACATTTACACAAATCTTGCTGAAATCACGCTTTTATGATTACATTCCGCAGAGCTACTAAACTGCACGTTCGTTTGGTATCGCCTGTCAGTTTGATGGTGTGGTGCCTGGAGACCTTTTACACCAGAAATGTGTGGGAAAAGAAGCAATGAAGAGGCATATCGAGAACTCATATCGTAGGAGTCAAGTACAAGGCTTAAGGCTAAGGTAAGGTAAAGTAGTCAACAATCCTAAGATTGGTTTGAACAGTGCTTTACTACGCATGGTCCTGTTTGAAGGTGGTATGCCATTGTCTTCCTCCGACCTTCGAACTGACTTACCCAGCCAGTTGTAGAGGGACCTACTGTTTAACGTGGGTTCCGAAACACGGTGCTACTCGGTATTTTTCACATGAGCAATACTACCAGAGGTGATAGAAGTGAAAAGTGACAGATAAAAATCCTAGGATCTGGTGGGGGGGGGGGGGGATCGAACCCGCGATTTTTTAAGGCTATAAATGGGAAAACATATATAGACAGACCTCTATGTATTAGCTTGAGTAGTAACTTTTATAGCAAGAAGGAAGAAATTTTGGTAAACTAAACCACCTTCTACAGAAAAGTCTATTCAAAGTATACTAGTTAGAGGAGGAGAGTATTAAAAATTGTACCAACAGAAACTACAGCAGTTACTTATAAACATTCCAAATGTGGATGATATACATGCAGGTTGGCGAATTTTTTTAGTCTGTATAGAAAGAGCAGATTTTTAAGCAGATGGTAAGAAGAAAGAGGTAAGAAAGAGCAGAGGACCGAACATATAGAATACAGAGAGTGAAGAAAGAAATTTACGACATTAACTGACCGTGGGCACTGAGTTAAATCAATGGGGACGGTTGAATCTTTATGTCCAGCTGGTTTTCTAAACCGGGTCTCCAGCTTACTAAGCATTGCTCAAATGTTGGTAAATCAATGGGACTGAACTACTGTGGTTATCAGTACCTAGGCTTACAAACTACTTAAAGCAAATTTAGGACAACACACAAGCCAATGCCCGAGGAAGGACTCGAAAGTCCGACGCAGAGACTAGGCATTGTCCCTGGCCACTACACTACTGGGACACCGTTATCACTACGACCCTAGCACGCCTTCTGGAAGACATCAATTTTCATCATATATACACGCTACTAAAATAATGTCCCCGCCCCCTTTAGCTCATTACTCTCGTCATTTCGCCGATTTCTCCAATTTCCTCAAGACCCGGGGCCTTCTGTGCATTACCACTGAAGAAAGAATGATGGACCATCTTGTTTGTTTGTTTGTTTGTTTGTTTGTTTGTGTGTGTGTGTGTGTTTGTGTGGTGCTATGTACTTTCTAACACGATGTACTCAAAAATAGTGAACAATCTTTTGAAAGTAATGGCAGATGCATGTCTGGGAGAAGAATTAAGTGGATTGAGAAAAGGATGCTCGTGTAGGAATAGTATTTTCAGCTCTTCGAGAGTTTGAGAAGTACTAAGAGAAAGTAATTAAGAAGCAAATTTTGCTTTCATTGAGTTGGAAAAATTGTTTAAATCGGTGATTAGAAGTATTCTATGGTAATAATGGAAAAACGAGGATAACCCCAAGCTTCTTATAGAGAAATTTAAAAGTATGTATAAAGACACCACAATGATCATAGACACAGTCAATTCAAGGACAAGTTTCAGACAGGAATGCAGCGTATCAGTATCTTAACATCATTATTGAAGACCTCATGAACTGGAAGAAGCAAGCTTATAACGATATACAACTGAAAAGGTACTACTATCTAATTGTTAAACTGTATGTTGATAATGCAACTGAATTACAGACGTAGGCTCCCAATAATTTATGTATAACAAACATGAGTTGGCATCAAACGTTATAGTCTACCAATATCTTCTAGTGCAATAAAAGCTATGTCTAACTACGGTAAATTCTCTGTTCTGTTTAAGACTATTATCAAAACCTATGTACCTTACTTGAACAAGTCTTCAGGTAATTAGGCAGTGACATAAGAGTACACACACAGGTTGGTTGGTTGAATGTTTTAGGGGTACAAAAACTCTGATGGTCATCAGTCCCTCATAGTTGTTTCACTCTCTTCCTTTCCTCAGTTGCTGATAGTAATGTGTGTACTGTACTGTAAAATTAAAAAATAAATAAAAAATAATCTTAAAAAATTCAATTGGCATAAAGAAAAGAAGAGTAACAGCCAACTCGAGGCAACAACGTACGAAAAGCATCAGCTACAAAAACTTGCAAATAAAGTAAGGAGAAGATTGTAAAAAAAAAAAACAAAAAAAAAAAAAAAAACAAAAAAAAAAAAAACCTTTTTTTCTTTTTTCACTCGCATAGATGGACTACATGCACAAATATCTGTTCATTAAATTACAAGGTATCTGTGGATCGACAAAGGATACCTTCAAAAATAAGGTTAGTAATACCAAGAATTTTAGTTGCGTAAATATATTCAGTACTTGTCCTTCCTTGGTACTGGGAATACTATATTAGGAGAAACAGGGTGAAAAATAAAAATTAAATCAGAAGAAATGATATTTTAAAAAATGTGAAAGGTACTTCAATGACGGATTGCAAAGAATGATGACATTACTGACTTTATAATTTAAAATGCTGAAATGTTTGTTAAGCTTATGGGACTTAACTACGGGGTCATCAGTCCCTAAACTTACAAACTACTTATCAACTACCTTATACTAAAGACGGCACAAATATCCATGCACGAGGGGGGATTCGAACCCCCGACCGTAGTGGCTGTGCAGGCCGTGACTGGAGCGCCTCAGTCTCCTCGGCCACCGCGGCCGGCTTATAATTTAAAGGAAAAGACTGAGTAGTGAGTAATACAGGGAAGAGTTGGGACGTTACCTCAATAGTGTGGATGAAGACCGACTTCTAACCGTTGTGAATGAGTACAAGAGGAGATGTAAGACGGCTGATAATGATGTAGAACTAATCTTGTTAAGTCGGAACTCATATCTTGAAGTGCGCAAGAGAAGAAAGTTTCAGCAAGTAACAACCTACTCGTGTCCTCTTGGTGACAGCTCCGCACAAAATTCAGTGTCATTTCGGAGCTCGTGCAAATCATCTCTACGCCATGAAAGAGGGGAAACTAGTATGGATCGATGAATATCTCTTTCAGTTGTATCGCGTTCATTGGCGTCAAAGGGGGAGGTGGATGCTTCTGGAGCCGGCCGCGGTGGCCGAGGGGACTGAGGCGCTTCAGTCACGGTCTGCACGGCCACTACGGTCGGGGGTTCGAATCCCCCTCGGGCATGGATATTTGTGCCGTCCTTAGTATAAGGTAGTTGATACGTAGTTTGTAAGTTTAGGGACTGATGACCCCGTAGTTAAGTCACATAAGCTTAACAAACATCATTGATGCTTCTGGAATTTATGCATCCTGCGTGGCAACAAGGTTGTTACGGCTCGAAGGTAGCTCAGTTATGATCTGGGCTATGTTGAAAAGGTCGTAATTGGGCTCAGTTATTATGCAAATGGACCAAACGAATACTCTTATAACTTCCTGTGGACTATCAAATTATAAACCTGTAAATGTTTGAAAACCGACTCATGGAATAAACGCATAATTCAAAAACTAACTTTGCATTTATTTATTTTTTTTATTTTTTTTTTTTTTATTTTTTTTTTTTTTCGAATAAATACTCACGGGTTCTCAAAATCCGTAATGCATACGCTTAATACGCGAGACTGGGTTTTATTCCCCCTTTCCGATTTTTCAGAGCATATTATAAACGCATTGTGACGGACGTTGCTGAAAACTGGTGTGAAGACATCGTTGTAAGTACCAGAAAAATTTAGAAACTCGGACTGCATATTACATTCTGCAAACTGTAATACACAAACATAAACTTGAAACCATATGGCTGCGGCGGATTAGCCACGCGTACTGGAGCGCCGTGTTTCGGTGCGCGCGGCCGTTCGCCGTCGGGGGTTCGAGTCCCCCTAGGGCATGGCTGTTTGTGTTGTCCTTAGGTTTAAGTAGTTTAAGTAGTTTGTATGCTACGGACTGATAGCCTAGAAGTTAAGTCCGATAGATTTACAAACAAACCATCACGTTATGTTTCACCAAAGACCAAAGTAATGATCGCAGATCGCCTAGTGACAACATGCCTGACAGTAAAGTACAGCTAGTCGGCGCTTGCTTTAGGATGTTTTGCATGTAATAATCGAGACTATGAGCCACAGTCATTTCCTTTGCGAAAATTTCAACCGCTATATGAGCTCGCATTTGGAATTACACCTTCACACTGTGAAAACTAAGCACACCCTCGTCTGAGCTCTAATCTTCCCAATGGTGACATAATCAGCAGAAAAGGTGGAGGGGGACTGCGGATCGAGGTAGGATTCATGCTCTTGAAATGAGATGCTATATATGAGTACTTGCGGTTCTATTGACACAAACCAATGAGTCGATCCAGAGGCATTTCGGCATCAGAAGAATATTTTCGATTCTTCGTAAATAAAAACAGATGAAATATTCTGGTCGCATTGTCAGATGACAAGAGGCAGTGGGAAGGTGTAACATTAATGTATACAATTCATAATTTTCTCGAACTATTTAATACTAAATGTTTGTTTTGCTGTAATCGATATATAAAATTCTAGGTATCGATCATTAATTATTTTCGTGAAGTGTGGTATATATGTTATCTTATTCGGAGTATTTGTAAAGTTAAACATGATTTTGTGTATCTTGATTGCACAGTTTTTTGATGGTAATATTTATTGTTAAAAATTTAAGAAGCTTGTAGTCAGGACCAAACGCAGGGCACGTAATAAGATATTTGTAATGTAAAACCATTGGTACTTCCCCGTTGCTGACGTGGAAGGCGCCAAGTTTTGGCGCGTAAGAAAGAGACAGGAATACACAATGTGGCTTAACGAGAGAGTCGAGTGCAGATCGCTAGTGAGTGAGCATATGTGTAGCGAGACATAAACGAGGCAGCAAAGCGGAGACTTGGAATTGTATCAAGAGTTTCCAATAATTAGCCTCGGATGCTGGTCGACTGTTATATCGTGGCATAGATTTATGAGCACAATGTAAATTTATTCATCGCCAAAAAGAGAATAGAGTGCCACACAGCAACAGCCACGATTGACGACGATTCGCCTCTAGTTGTGAAATCACGCTTGTGCTCGTCTGCAGCACGGCATATTTCATAAGGTTATGTACTTTTAGAATGGTTCAGACAAAAAGTAGTGGGTTGTGTCAATAATCAGTGCATTGCAAAAAAATTGTGATAACCTTTGTTTATCCCTATCACGTACCTAGTCAGGGTCCTATCCTACTGCGTAACTGTATGAGTGCCCTAAATAAGAACAGATAAAAAAATTAAATAATTTTCTGAATTAACTAATTAACTATCTGAAGAGCTTAGTTCCATTTTGGCAGTAGATAATTGATAAGTAATAAGAAACTGTTGCAATTTCTTTACTTATTAATTAAAGATTGCACTTCATATATCAAATTTAATGAAAAACTATAAAACAAAATGATTGAAATAGCAGTTAATAATTTAAAGTGATAGTATTGATCAGTTGGTAACCGTAAACTGATGAAATGCATCAAATCAGTAGTGCAGTATTTATTTTCTCTCAAATTTTATAAAAGACAAATTAATTGTAATAGTTTTTCTTAAAAGTGATAAACATGGTTTAAAGGAACTGCACATACAGTCATTGTTGCTCAAAATTAATGAAAACATTGGAAAAGTGCACTATACCAGTTTCAGGGCCACTACCGTATCTTTAGAAAATCCGCCAGTAAAATTTCCGTAAAATTATTTATGCACTGTTTAATCCAAAGGAAGTTAAATATGAGTTTGTGGTTGGTAAATTTGTGTAAATTGTATGTGCAATCCAGAAGTGACTGAACTTGGGGCACCTATTTCCAAAAATCTTTCATTGTTTGATCAAGTGCAAATATTCCTTTCATATTCAGGGCTGTATTTATGTAGAAAATCAGTGGTTTGGTTTGCCTTGTCTTGCATATTGCTTTCCATAGAGATTATACTGTTTGTTATTAGACCATAAACCTAACGCTTTCTACTTGTTTGTTCCTAGTTGTTTAAAAGTAATATTTACAACAGATCTGAATCAGGTCATGTATAACAGTTTGAACATTTTATTGCCTAATCAGGCTGGCGACCGTATAAATAATATTCAGTAAAATGATCAATTCTTGTGCACAACATTTTGTCACCGTTTAGCAAATAGTCTGTCCAAAATCCGATACAAATCAAGAGTGTGTTATTCTTAGGTACACACCGGTCAGATCAAAGAATTCCACCATGGTTTGTGCCCTTACATTCGCTTTAGACACGGTTTATCGTGTTTAGGGTGATTGGTAGTTTTACCCAGAGGTAAGAGGTTACAAAGAACAATTATTGATGGGAAAGTGAACGTCAGAAGACAGAAGAAAAAAACCTTAATCGGGATGGGCTTACAGCAAGCAGATTTTCTTGTTTGAGACAGAGATTACTGAAGGCAAATTATCTTGTCAAGGAGCGTACCGTTTGGGCCCGCGAAAAACATCATCTCTAGTTCATGAATGAGGGGGGACTTGCATGGATCGATGAATATCTGTTTCAGTTGTATCGCGTTCAATGGCGCGAAGGAGGGAGGTGAGTGCTTCACGAATTTATGCATCCTGCGTGGCAACAAGGTTGTACGGCTCGTAGGTCGCTCAGTTATGATCTGGACCATATTGAAAACGTAATTGGGTCCCATTATTTGGCAGATAAACCAAACGAATACTCTTACAGCTTCATGTGGACCATGAAACGATAAACCTGAAAAGTTTTGAAAACCGCTTCATGAAATAAACACATAATTCAAAGAGTAACTTTTCATTTTCTCAGTCATAAATCACTAATCTTGTACGTTCCAATAATCCAGCACTAACTACACAAAAGTAACTCTGAGTAATACAGCAAGATAGATTAATATCTCTACATAAATCTTTCAAAGTCATTAGTCACCTTGTTACTGAAATTTAGACCCCATGGTGCATAAGTGACACTGACGAAACACACATTGGCGATCCATAAACAAGGAGCTTTACCTAGGGCGTAATTATGAGGCAAGATATTTTCTTTTCCAAGTCACCACAGACCTTCTTTACGCCTCATGGAGGAATGTTTCAAGCTTAACACATAGGCCTCTAATTTAAAACCCAAGGAGGTTGGTCGTACATCGTTTCAGTCCATGTGCTGGGTTAACGACCGTTTGTCTCTTTCATCAGCCTGTTTAAATGTAATTCCTAGGCGGTTTTACATACCTGTCAAACAAATGCGGGGAAGTTGTTCAAGAATACCAAGTGAAACACGAAACACAAAAGTTAAAGTATGGTAACACTTGGAGGAAACTTGGTATGATTGACAGGCAGATGGTGTCTACTGAGCAAGAGCTGAAGAAATCGGGCGCGAAGGAATTCTTGGTGCTCGATTTCTCTTCGGGTAAGTCGCATCTCATTTGACTTGATTGATCGGCGTTTTAGCGTTAGTAGTCAGATGTTTTGCACTGAAGTCGGCGATTTAAGATGGTAAATTAGCAATAAAAATAGAAAGCATTATACGAAATACGTCATCTACCACATGAAAACGTCGTCACGTATCATAACATTTCAGTTCCTCCTGTAAAGTATCAGTCGTTTGGAGACCAAATTTGTTCAGTAGACCTACTTTGTTCAGTGGACCAACTTTGTCCAGTACGGCGAGAAGGGTGGCTCAGTATTTGAGATGAAGGATCGCGTATAGTGGTGTTGGATTAACATCCCTATCTTGCCATCTCTGATTTCAGCGGTCCGTTGCTTCCTTAAATCAATTCAGATGAATCCCACCAAACCACGCCAATTCATTCCTCTGTCACATCAGTTGCGAAAGTGCTTCTTCACTGCAAAACGCTGTATAGTTTTGAATTACTTACGTATCCAATAATAACACGACGGCTATTTATTTCTAAAGGTCCGATCGGTCGCGAAACTAAAACAACATAAAAAGCGATGAACCTATACGCATATATGTTGCGCAGAGCCTCTAATAAGCTCATCGATTCAGTCACGTCGCAATTTTCGAGTATGTGCTCGCACATGCTCACTCAATATTGTCTCCCGCCAAGAGTGAAGCATGTGCTGTTATTTGATATCCTTTTGTTGAGAGATTCAGCTTGATTAATATGCAGCGCAAGTAACGTAACTGTTATAAGCAAAGTGTAGCAACGGTGCTGGAACGTCTAAGCAGGCTATACAGACGTCAATGATGCAGATGGTTAGGGAAGCTAGCTAGTGTCAATCGACAGAATTGATCAGCGAGTGGATCAGATAATTCGCGAAAATCGTATTCGACAAGCATTTCAGAACAAGAGAATGGGAATGTAGCGTTAGAAATCACGCATCATATAGCCCCTACATGGCTCACTCTAATTTGCATCTCTTTATTCACATGAAACATGACATGGGTTATGAGCTGCAGCACACGATATTTTCTCACTATGTGGTGTTTATTTGTGTCTATGTCTGTCAATAACAAATTGTGTAGTTTGTCGGATGCTATACGTTGATGGCTTGTTCACTTTTTAAGGTTAGACTGCGTTATAAAACTGATTATTGGGTTTGACCATTCAAAATAAAACTTAGCTGTCATAAATCACGGATTAATGTATTTGCCAATGTTAGTACACCACTTATTAACGAAGTAGGCCACTTACAACATAGAGCTGTCACAGGAAATTATTATTCACTAAACCAATTTGATCTCGTGTCATACTGGCACGACAGTGCACTTTTCTACATAGATAATCCATTGGTCAATGTTTTAAAAATTGGAATAGACTATTTCGTTTCGTGCTTAAAAACTAGATAATTTCTCTGCTAGTGAACACCTCATAACGCGGTGGACATAACTGGAACATGACTGAATCTTCTTTCGATTCTCAAATTGTTTCTGTCTCTCGAGTTCTGACTGAGCTGTATTCTTCACATATATATTGTAACACAGTTTTTTAGAAAGTGGTTTGAAATGAATAACGATGTTTCCTAATCCATTTTTACACGAAAATGGACCCGACAGCTACATGTATTATTTTGAAGCTGATAGTGGTGTATTATGTGGCATCCATACAATTTTGCTTTGGGACTTATATCAGCCTCCCATGACCGCTGTGAAAGAATATTACGAAATCAACAAGCAGGGTATGGTATTTTAAATAAGTGTTTTTTAACCTTTTCGGATATGCGACCCCCTTCCAAATAAAAATATTCTTACGCCCCCCCCCCTCCTCATGAACCCTAATAAATTATCTCAAAAGAAACAAATTTAATCTTCTTTCTTTTGCTCCAGCTTTCTTTTAAATTCTTTAGCAATGATTTTTTGTGTATTTTTCGTAATGGAACACAGTATCCTATTTTTATATGATTTCCGACAGAAAAATATATATGGCTTAACGAGTGTTTCGCATTTCACGCAAGACTCAGAAGCGTATTTTTGTTATTAGGAAAATTATTAGAGAATTTGTAAGGAAGTAGATCTTTTTTTTTTTTTTCGAATTTTTCTGAATTACTTATTGTATCATGTTCTTTTACCTATTGATATGTTCCTGAAATCAAGTTTCAGACTTTTCGCTTATTCGTCAAATGTTCAAATGTTTGAAAACCTATTGTACCAAACTGCTGTGGTCATCAGTCCCTAGACTTACAAACTACTTAAACTAACTTACACTAAGAACTAATGACAGCACAAACACCCAGGCTAGAGGGTGGATACGAACCTCCGGCGAGAACGGCGCTTATTCGTCGTTAACACTCTGTATTATAAAACGTACAATGTGATTTTGACATTAAATATATTTTACTTTTGTATTACTGAAGATCTAGTTATTTTGTGGGGCAAAAACTTCCTCCTTCAACGGCGACCTCCAACCAAGACTTAGCGACCGCCCTGAGTCGCGCTAGACAGTTTGAAAACACTGTTTTATATCATATATGCGAAACTCGAAAGAAACAACTTTTAATCTGTGTGTTCCACATTTACTTGGAAGTATTCTTGAATATTATTATATAAATGCAAATTTCCATTCTTTTGTGTTATTGTAGTACACTGATTATCAATGAAAACTATAAAAAATATCAATAGTGGAAAATGTTCATAATTCATGCTACCTAAGGTTCTTATACATACTGTATGTACCAATGAGAGAACTTCGTATTTAGTACACATATTATGGTCACTTTTGTTTTTAAATTTCGCATGCTAATAATTATGAAACGTCTGTATGTACTTATCTCTTCTATATTCTGAGTGTGAGCTGGTGTTCATTTTGCAAATTTCGGTCTGTATAAAATCATTGCAAGCTTTATTCTGAAGGTCATTTATATTCTCTAATTTTATTAGTGTGAACAAAGTAGTTCCTTGAGTAAAGCAGCAAGCAGCTGTTAGTGGTAATTTCTTTTGATCAGCAACCGAAAATCAACTCCAATGTCGTTATCGAGAAATAAAGCACAATTCAAGGATAGTTTGAGATTATGAACGTGATCATTTACGTATGTTATCATAACGCCGTATCAGCTAATTGTCGTATTTTGTAAGTAGTCTTTTATGAAACTAGATTGCGCTTTACATGGAAAATAGCCTCTGATATGTCACGATGTCATATTTTTATGTGGTGGAACATTTCATGGATACTGTAAAAGACGTCTTCACTTTTTTTTAAAGTTATAGTCTGGAATAAGTAAGACTTATAAGATACCATTTTTGATAACTGAGATGAGGTCTTGAATATATAAGAGGCTTATAAGTTAATGTTAAGATTCGTATTTATTATAGTAAAAACGGAAAGAAACTTCATCTGAAGGATAGAGTTTTAATTATTACACTGTGTGATTATTGTAAAGCCACTGTTTCATTAAGTATTTTTATGAGAATTCAAGCAGCAAGCTAAACTGTTCCATTTTTTTAAATTAATATCGGGCTAAATATTCAGTCGGTTTTCAGTGCACGTTTAGCTGCGGCAAAGTTTAACATTTCTGGAAAATATAATATAGGATTTCACGGCAGAAGTTGTCATAACTTGATACTTCCGGGCTAAGATGCAGAGGCCCAAGCGTAAAACTTTCCCCTGACGTTTCCGCTTCGACTGCGAAAGGCATCCGCGGAGGTCAAGCGGCAAACTGGAAGTAGATCTCGAGTGAGCACCGTATTTGTAGGCCTTCCAGACGGCGCCATTGTCAGTCGTGTGACGTCGTCTGCTCTATGATCTCTGATGTTGCCAACATTCTCGATTCAAAATAATCGACATACTGATAAATCGGCCGTAGTGGAACATGTTTTTCAGGAAGGTACCATGAAATAAAGTTTAACGATACGAGCGTCATAGCAAAGACATCTCATTGCTATGCGCGTCTGTTCAGAGAGGCCATAAAGATTTTCAAACACCGAAATAATTTTAAGAGGAAAGAAGAAGGTGTTAAACTGAATGAAATTTGGCTGTCAACATTGCAGGGACAATATAACAATCGATTATTTCAAAATGTTCAAATGTTTGTAAATCTATCGGACCAAACTGCGTGGTCATCAGTCCGTAGCTTACAAACTACTTAAACCTAGGTAAACTAACCTAGGGACAACACACACACCCATGCCCCAGGGAGGACTCGAACCTCCACGGCGAGCAACCGCGCGCTCCGCAGCGAGACGCTTTAGACCACTCGGCTACTCCACCGCGGCTCGATTATTTTCAATCATGGAACACAACTAATTTTCTTATTTTAATTTCTTTTTCTGAACACCGTGAAAGGATCGCTTTGGCTATGTGGACTGTAATGTACTTCCACCATGATGGAAACCCTCCGAACTTTATAAGACATATCAACCACACTTTCCGTAATTGCTGGATTATTGTTGTAGTACATTTAGCTGGATACAAAGATTGACAGGCATTGAGTCATTTGATTTTGTTTATGAAGAAGGATGAATCCTACGGTGTACAAACTAAAGAGGAGTACGGCGGTTGAGCTACTAGGTTGCATCATGATCATGTATGCTGTTGCTCTCATTAGAGAAAAGTGCAGAGGTTCTTACACAAGTAACACAGTATGTTCCAAAAGGAATTCAAAAATGCATTGACCATTACTCCAGAATAATCCAACATTTGGTGTTAATCGTTCTACAGTTGCAATGTGACATGTACGATAATGCTTACAGGTGCATGTATTACATAATTTTTTAAAGAACGATTGCGCTTTACATGGAAAGTAGCCCCATATGACACGATATTTTCATATAAAGTTGCATGTATTACAATTAGTATTTTGAAAGTAATTCTATATAAAACGTATGTTTCAATGGTTACTATTGTACCGTACATGTTTAAAACTAAAAAGATAAATAACATTGTACAATAAATATGTTACATCTTGAAAACCATTCTTTCCTGTCATTATCCTTAATTTTGACATCCTGGGACACTCTTTCAGAGCACTAGGTTCTTAAGATGGTGATGTTATACTTTAGAGACAATCGAACTATATTTCCATGACTTCGTTGAAGACGCACTCTTCGTTACACAGTCCTAGGACTCGAGAACTAGTTGTAACCAGCTCATATAGTCCTTTTTTTTTTCAAAAAGTAGATTCAACATCACAACATCAAGTATTAATATTAGGAACAGTGAGTTTCAAAAGAGAATCTGGCAAGGAAATGGATATAAAATAATAATTGGCTGTTTTCACCGGCATAACCAAAAAGTAATGCGAAATAAGAAACCAAGCCCAAGAGAGATCACTGTTCTGTTTTTATTGGAGTGAATAATATATTTACGAACAGTTTTGCATTATCATTATATGCCATGAACATATTTTTTCTGGACGTACATACACATAATCTGAAAAAACATGATCCTCTGAACTGTCATCAAAAGAAAAAAAAATATAGCCCCCATCCATCGAGGTGAGGCAGTAACATTTGTACTTTTATTCAGTACATAGTGTAGCAACAGTATAGCGCTGTTGTAGATATTAAATGAATGTTTTCAAGAAGAGTAATACCAACTTGATGCTGAAGCCCTTTCTTTGATCTGTGTTTGCTTTATAAATATTTAGTTACTTTGGTCTAAGGATATGTCTTGGGCAAAACACTAGTTTTTTTTATGTATGCATGTTTCGCTACAGTTGTAGCATTTTCAGTGTTTTTTGTTTATTTAAAACTGACAACATAAATATTTTTTAAAGTTTAGCAGGCTATTACAAGGTCATACTGTTAATTATAAGGACAAGAATATGTTATGTTTATATATCTCGGTTTACACGTTAACAGTTTTCCTTTATCATCCGTGTAGGTCTTCGTTGACAGTTTGTTATCTTCAACCATATGACACTCTTATATATAAAACTGTTTTATGTAATGTTATTGAATCTGCTTTTTTGTATTATTAGTATGGTTAGGTCTATTACTACTTAATTCTTCGTGAATGGCATCTCTCTCTCTCTGTGTGTTTGTGTTTGTGTGTGTGTGTGTGTATTTGTTTGCTAATGAACTATGTTCATTTGATAAAATTTTCTGGGGCTTCCAGCCGCGTCATGTGGTTTACTGTCCACGACGTTTCGGCTGCTGTCGTCCTTATATAACTGCACTGCGGGCTGTAACGTCACTGGTGCTCCTCGACATGACCATAAAAGGCAATGTTTTGGTCGCGTGGCTGGCCGCTGGGCACAGCCCACTGCCTCGTAGCTCCGTCCAGTGAGCTTGCGATGGCGACCTATCGGTGTGACGTGGCACGGGCTTGTTGTCAGGTCCTGTATGTAGACGGTGTTGGCCTGCCGCGCCCGCTTCAACCTTCCGATCGCCAGGTTCCAAGCCGTGCTCAGTTGCAAGCCGCCGTTCCTATTAAAAGTATTTTCAGCTATTTTGATCTCAATCGCCTCTTTTATTACACTATCCTAGAAGCTCTTCGTTCTTGTAATTATGGATGTCTCCTCAAACGCAATACGATGTCTGTTTTCAAGTGAATGCTCCACAGTTGCTGACTTTTTGGGATAACGTAAATGATAACATCGTTCGTGTTCCACACAGCGCTGTTCAATAGTGCGCACTGTTTGTCCTATATAAAATTGTCCACAATTCAATTTCAATTCAATTGTTTGTAGAACGTATGGGACTTAACTACGGGGCCATCAGTCCCTAAGCTTACAAACTACTTATGAACTAGCTAGGACTAAGGACGGCACAAATATCCATGCTCGAGGGGGGATTCGAACCCCCGACCGTAGTGGCCGTGCAGACCGTGAATGGAGCGCCTCAGTCCCCTCGGCCAACGCAGCCGGCAAATTGTCCACAACTACAAGTTATTGTATATACTCCCGGTGTTCTTAGGCCTACATCATCTTTAACAGGTCTCGTCAACTGACGTATTTTTGAAGGAGCACTGAAGACCGAGTCGATCTTGTGTCTCTTATGGAGTCGGCCAAACTTTCCAGTTATTGAGCAACAAAACGGCAAAAAGGCAAGTTTCTTTGATTCCTCCTCGGGGGTCTTCTGCTTCTGTGAACAGCGCTGTGTGGAACACGAACGATGTTATCGTTTACGTTATCCCGAAAAGTCAGCAACTGTGGAGCAAGCACTTGAAAACAGACATCGTATTGCGTTTGAGCAGTTATCCATTATTACAAGAACGAACAGTTTCTGTGATAGTGTAATAAAAGAGGCGATTGAGATCAAAATAGCTGAAAATACTCTTAATAGAGACGGCGGCTTGCAGCTGAGCACGGCTTGGAACCCGGCGATCGGAAGGTTGAAGCGGGCGCGGCAGGCACGCGACCAAAACATTGCCTTTTATGGTCATGTCGCGGAGCACCAGTGACGTCACAGCCCGCAGTGCAGCTATGTAAGGACGAGAGCCGCAATCACTCGTCAGTCAACCACTTGACAATGGCCGAGGAGATCTCGTCCGAAACGTCGTGGACAGTAAACGACATGATGCGGCTGGAAGCCTGAGAAAATTTTATCAACATAACTCGCCGCGAAACAATGCATTCATATGTTCATGTGTTTGTGTCTTCATTGACCGAGAAGTGAAGGAGAATAGCAGAACATTAGTGGTCACTGGCACTGTTTGTGAATTGTGAGAAACAAGACGACGTATAGAGTAGAAAGCTGACTGTTGGGAGCTATAATCTTGGCAAGGTGGCTGGTGTTGACAGTTCACTGTTTTGGGGGTGGGAACTTAGAATTTTGAACCTGTGTGTCTGTGTGTGTTTGTATTGATAATTTATTTGTGTTTTACGTATATATTTAATTTATTTTGTTGTTCCTATTTTATTTTGTAATGCTGTTGTTTATAGTTGTGTGCGTGTATGAAGGTGTGTATCTTTGTGGATATTATTTCTTTATTTTTATATCTTCATTTTGTATGTGTGTGTTCATGAATTGGTGTTGTCTGCCAGTTCTTTGTGGGCAGAGAATATAGTTCCATTGCAGAGAGCTGCTTATTAATTTATTTGTTTTCCTTCAACGTGGCTTCCTGTATTTGGTAGTTTTCTTCAATTATTAATGTATGTGGGGAGCTATTGCTGCATTTGAGGATTTTTAGATCTGTGCTGATAGGCGAGTATCAGATCAGGCGTCAAGAAACAGTAGAAAACAAATCTTTGTATTCTATACGGCCATGGAGAGGTCCGATTGTTTAATCCAGATACAGCCCTACACGGTACAGGTGGGCCGAAATTAAGAGAGAATGAACTATGAAAATTTGGAGTGAAACTGTCTTCACAGATGAATAGAGCATATCTTTGATGCAAGATGACCATTGACAACTAGTGTGGAGGAAACCTAGTAATGCTGTACGTGAGAGGCATACCATCAAATCGAGTAAAGCATGTTGGTGTATCAGTGATCTTCTCGACGAGTATCATGTAGGGGGCTTCCAATGCCAACCTGATCCATTAATACCAAACCAAAGGCTGCGCGATACAGAGACAACATCCAGTAACAAATCGTTGAATCGTTTTATCAGCATTTTGGGAAATAATTCAAGTTTATAGACGACATGTCTGGAAGCCATCGTACAGGCATTATCAACGATTTCATAGATCGTGTCAGTATTTATCGATTGTATTAGCCTGCTTGTTCCGCCGATATGATTACAAAAGAACATTCTTGCAGTCAGTGTGGAATATAGCATATATTTCCGATGGGGGGTAAGGTTAATGTAAGGATAAGTTAAGTATTTTTAAGTAGACAAAATTCAAATGTTCAAATGTTTGTAGAACTTATGGGACCTAACTATGGGATCATCAGACAATAAACTTACCAACTACTTATGAACTAGCTTATGCTAAAGACGGCACAAACATCCATCCTCGAGGGGGGATTCGAACCCCCGACGGGGAGCGGTCTCGCGCATCGGAGCATATCGTCTCAATACACTCAGCCATTCCGCCGCGACTCCTTCGTCGTCTCTCATGAGGCATATGAGTGCTTGAAAGTTTTATGAACGGGTATATACATAAACAGAGAAATAGATAGCGGAAGATTGGAACCTATAGATGATGCCACCATTCTTGCAGCCCGACAAGGCAGGTTCATATACTGATTGCTGTACACCATGGATTGGAACCTATGTGGTGGTGGGTAACGTACCAGATCCTTTCATCTACATCTACATACATACTCCGCAATTCACCGTAAGGTGCGTGGTGGAGGGTACACCGTACCACTACTAGGCACTTCCTTTCCTATTCCACTCCCAAATTGAACGAGGGAAAAAAAGAATGCCTATATGCCTCCATACGAGCCCTTATTTCTCTTATCTTGTCTTTGTGATCTTTACGCGAAATGTAAGTAGGCGACAGCTTCTCAGCTTCAAATTCCGGCCCTCTAAATTTACTTAACAGAAATTCACGAAAAGAACGTAGTCTTTCTTCCAGCGATCCCCAATTGAGTTGCCGGAGCATTTCCGTGACACTCGCGCATTGGTCGAACCTACCGGTAACAAATCTAGCTGTTCGTCTCTGAACCGCCTCTATGTCTTCCTTTAAACTGATCTGCTGCGGGTCCCAAACACTTGAGCATCACTCAAGACGTGGTCGTACAAGCGTTTTATACGCGGTCTCCTTTACAGGCGAAGTACTTCTTCCCAAAATTCTCCCAATAAACCGAAGTCGGCTGTCCGCCTTACTCACAACTGTCCTTACATGCTCGTTCCATTTCATATTTGAGCGAAGCGACAGCATCAAGAAGCTCACTACTAACGCTGTATTCGAACATTATGGGATGGTTTTTCTACTCATGCGCATCACCTTACATTTTTCTACATTGAGAGCTAGCTGCCATTCTTCGCACCAACTAGAAATTTTGTCTAAGTCATCCTGTTATGCTATTACAGTCAGTTACAGACGACACCCTCCCATACACCACAGCATCATCAGCAAACAGCAGCAAATTACAACTTACTCCTTTATTGGAGGTAAGGCGTAGTATCAGCTAGTCTTGAAAGTAAGAAGATGCATTGAATTCATTGACTGAGAAACTCTGAGCATGTGGATATGACAGCGTTTATTCTATTGTAGCAGCTCATAATGAAAAGCAGAAGAATTATTTTGATCAAACAAGATAATACTGCACAAGTACCTTACAGGACTGATCATAACTACCTTACATCTTACGCAGCCGCGCGGGAGAGGCCGTGCGCTCTATTGCACCTAGCTGCGGATTGCACGTTTGCCCCCGTCGGAGGTTCGAGTTCTCCCTCGAGCATGGGTATGTGTGTTGTCATTAACATCAGTTAGTTTAAACAGTTTGTACCTCTAGGGACTGATGACCACTGCAGTTTGGTTCCATTGCTTTTCAAACATTTAAACATTTTGTAATCTTCCATAGTTCACGTAATTTCAGCCGTGTTGGACTATATCACTATGTATGAAATCGATATAAGCTTCCATACTTATCTCATTTTTGTATTTTTATCCGTAACTATCGTAGAGGCATGTAACTATAGTCAAAGCAGTCATTCCCGAATTATATTCTTCTGTAGGCCTTACAATTTATTGTTGTCTGTTTTATTGGCCTCCATTTCAAAGTGCAGCCGGCCGCCGTGGCCGATGGGACTGAGGCGCTCCAGTCACGGTCTCCACGGCCACTACGGTCGGGGGTTCGAATCCCCCCTCGGGCATGGATATTTGTGCTGTCCTTAGTCTTAGCTAGTTCATAAGTAGTTTGTAAGCTTAGGGACTGATGACCCCGTAGTTAAGTCCCATAAGTTCTACAAACATTTGAGCATTTTTTATTTTTCGAAAGTGCAATAGCTGGGAAACTATAAAACATTTATATCACTACAGCGGGACATCTGAAAAGAATCAGTCGCTTTTGAAATTTCTTAAGGAGTTACCGTCATTTCGATTTTGTTACAAGCTTTTGTACGGGAGTATGAATTGATATGAAATTTTAAATAATGCAATAATTTAAGGAAAGGGAAACCGTTTTTAGCGTTTGTGTATTTGGAGAAAGCTTTTGACAATGTCGACTGGAATACACTTTTTAAAATTCTGAAGTTAGCAGGGGTAAAATATAGGGAGCGAAGAGTTATATTCAACTTATACAAACACCAGACAGTAATTACAGTCGAAAGGCAAGAAAGGGCCGCAGAGGTTGGGAAGAAAGTAAGACAGGGTGGTAGCCTTTCCCCAGTGTTGTTTAATCTGTATATTGAGCAAGCAGTGAAGTAATTCAACGAGAAGTTTGGGGAGGGAATTAAACTTCAGGGAGAAGAAATAAAAAAAATTCGGTTTGTCAATGACATAGTAATTTTCTCAGAGACTGTAAAAGATCTGGAAGAGCAATTGAATGCAACCGAAGTCTCCATGAGTAGCAAAGATTAAACAGAAAAAATGTCCAATATGGGTCACGTTTCTCCTATTATCACCGTAGAGTTTTATGTGTTTCCAGTTTTGACAGTGAATGCTCCAATTATGGGGCTAGTGAATTTCTGTTTTGTGTAACCGTCTCATGATACAACACTTAAAAATGTTAAGTATTCGAAGGATGTACGGCGAGTAGCATGACCAATATTACCACGAGGTTAAGTTTAACCGACATGAGGGTACAATCAACCTGGTCTCCTACACATTCACGATGCCTACAACCGTGTCAGGGTACTCTGTGAAAACACTAATGGCATATTTCTCTCACTGGAAAATAATATTAATGTCTTCACCACACTTAGAAATTTATTTATGCCTAATGTATTTCGTCTTTAATTATTTTAGAAGGCTACAAGAGGACACTGGTATCGGGATTCCATTACATATTTTCTTAAAACATCACAAGCGACTTACAAATAACGTTACACTTACCGAAGCTTTGTTAAAAATTATGCCCCACTTAAAACAATTTGTGTCACAGGCATACACCTTTACACAGAATACTGATTTTTAAAATATATATCCCCAGGCCATCTCTTCGTTACAAAGGCAAGTGAATAGTGACGTGCCGGCCGCGGTGGCCGAGGCGACTGAGGCGCTTCAGTCACTGTCTGCACGGCCACTACGGTCGAGGGTTCGAATCCCCCCTCGGGCATGGATATTTGTGCCGTCCTTAGTTGTAGCTAGTTCATAAGTAGTTTGTAAGTTTAGGGACTGATGACCCCGTAGTTAAGTTCAAATGTTCAAATGTTTGTAAAGCTTATGGGACTTAACTACGGGGTCATCAGTCCCTAAACTTACAAACTACTTATGAACTACTTACGAACTAGGACGGCACAAATATCCATGCCCGAGGGGGGATTCGAACCCCCGACCGTAGTGGCTGTGCTGACCGTGACTGGAGCGCCTCAGTCACCTCGGCCACCGCGGCCGGCGTAGTTAAGTCCCTTAAGCTCTACAAACAACATAGTGACGTATTCTTGACCGACCATAACTATGTGGAGCCCACCGCCGGATGGCGTTAGTAGCTTTCTTTCTCTCTATCTTTCTTCCCTCATGTCTTTTACATTGTATTATAATATATTTAGAATATTTCATATAAATTTATACAGTTGACTACCATAATTACTCTTATTGTTGATTCTACCTTTCTAGCTCAAGCTCCAAATATGAAATAGCAAATCAGTTTTCTGTTACACTGTGCTATTGCGGGGTGGGTTACAGTACAATGTATCATAAAACGGCTTTGCCATTTTATATTCTGGACTTCAGTCAGAATAGCAGAAACAGAAATAAGTATAATTATGGCATTCATTTATATAAAATTGTATGAAATATTGTAAAGATATTACAATACTATGTTGAAGACAGGAGAGGAAGAAGGAAGAAAGGAAGGAAGGAAGCTTATTGTTTAACGTTCCGACGACAGCTTGATTCATTAGAGACGGAGTTAACGATCGGAGTTTTGGGTAAGAATGGAAGGAAATCGATCGTGCCCTTTGAAAGGCTTTACCTGGAGTGATTTGGGGAAATCACGGAAGACCTAAATCAGGATGGCCAGAAGTGGATTTGAACCACCATCCTCCCGAATGCGAGTTCAGTGCATTACCACTGCGCCACCTCGCTCGGTGGAGAGGAAGAGAGAGACAGAGAGAGGTGGGGGAGTTGAAGAAAGAAAGAAAGAAGGAAAGAAAGACACTAACGCCATTTGGCGGTGGTCTCCACATAGTTGCTGGTTGGTGAATGACGTAACGAAGAGATGGTCTGGGGATACGTATTTTGACGATCAGTTTTTCTACTGTATGTAATGACGTATGTCTGTGACACATATTGTTTCAAGTGGAGAATAATTTTTAGCACAGCTTTGGTAAGGGTAATGTTATTTGTAAGTGCTGTTTAATGTTTTAACAAATAACGACTTGTTAGTAACACGGTAAATCAGGTTTTGTTATTACTCTCGTTTCGCAAATGTACGAACACGGTGTTTTATACATCTACTGTGGAAACAAATATCCGCTGACAGAACTTGTATTCTTAATAAAAGTCTCTTAAATTACGTGTCTTCAACAGATTGCGTATGCACAAAATTTTCATGCGTAAATATACCACTTGAGTCCGTTTAGGTTATGTAAGACTCTGATTTATATCAATCAATTATTTGTTGACTAGTTCTGTGACATGTTCGCAGCGTTTTCACATACTGAAAATTAAATGAGAGACGGAAAATATTGACTATACCAGAAAACTGCCGTGTTCCAGGTAATTAAACAACAGCTATATTACATAATTCTTCTTTGTGTTTTTGGCCTCCTATCTCCACAGTTGCAGTTATACAATTTGTATAGGTTAGGTAACCGTCTTATGTAACTGTAAATTAGTCTAATTGAGACCAGACGCGTTTCGCGTTTTCTAAAGCATCTTCAGTGGTCAAGTATTTTTATGTAGTCCTCTCCATGTGTCTTTTGTTGCATATTGCCACTTTCTGTCACTGTTTATATTTACAATATTTCAATTTAAACTTTCTAAAATCGCCATTTCTTTGGCTTGGCAGGATACAAAGCCTGCCAAGCCATAGAAATGGAGATTTTTCAAAACCTTTTGTAAGAAAGTGTAAATATTGTAAATATAAACAGTGACAGCAAGTGGCAATGTGCTACAAAAGACACATGATGAGGACAAGATAAAAATACGTGACCATTGAAGATGCTTTAGAATAAAGCGAAACCCGTCAGGTCTAAATTAGACTTATTTACAGTTTCATAAGACGGTTACCTAACCTATACAAATTGAGCAGCTATGTTGTTGAAGTGATTTCAGTTTCTACCTTTGATTTTTTACCATAATTATATTTAATTACAGTGGTGTTACATCAGGATAACACCAGTACACTCAGATGAAATCTCTTCACTTAAATTGTAGTACCTTTTACTTATAGTAGCGTAGATCATAAGGGACAAAACTGAACATCATTTTAATCTTCGAAATCCTGTAAATTATTTGAAGATATTGTAGTTTTCAGCAATTAGTGTTTCAGTTTGTAATTTCAGAACTACACGACCTTAAAAACAGATGAATAAAATGTTGGATTGTGAATGTATAAAAGCAAGGTTGCTTCGCCGCGATGTCAAAAGAAATGTGTAAGCGCAAATGCACCATTTACATTAGTGTGCGCCCCATTTCGAATTTGTTATTACTGTCAGTGATCTGTATGAAGACGGGAAAACTCGCTAAACAGGACAGCAAATACTCTATCTTCGGATGGTCGTATTACTAATTTTTCCCCGAAACTATTTATTGGATTTCATCCCGTGAAGAGATACTGCAGTTTTCTGTTTCAGATCAACGATATTAGCGACATAGATCGCTATACTTCATCTGAATAAAATATTGATATCGATATGCTACTAACACTGATACGACAAAGAGCTTGGCGTCATTTAATGAGGCCTTTGTTACATTTCAACTAGGTGACACATTTTTTCTCTTTTTTTATTCCTGACATATCGGTGACCTGTATTGACCTCAGTTCTGATATGAAGCTGTTAATTTGTCTGATATGAAGCTGTTAGTTTGTGCCTCCATTAGAATTCTGGTAATTGTTTAATCCTTCTTTGTACACTCCTGGCCAGTAAATTTGCTACACCACAAAGATGACGCGCTACAGACGCGTAATTTAACCGACACAAAGAAGATGCTGTGATATGCAAACGATTAGCTTTTCAGAGCATTCACATAAGGTTGGCGCCAGTGGCGACACCAACAACGTGCTGACATGAGGAAAGTTTTCAACCAGTTTCTCATACACAAGCCGGTCGCGGTGGCCGAGGGAACTGAGGCGCTCCAGTCACGGGCTGCACGGCCACTACGGTCGGGGGTTCGAATCACCCCTCAGGCATGGATATTTCTGCCGTCCTTAGTATAAGGTAGTTGATAAGTAGTTTGTAAGTTTAGGGACTGATGACCCCGTAGTTAAGTCCCATAAGCTTAACAAACACTTGAACATTTCACATACACAAACAGCAGTTGACTGGCATTGCCTGGTGAAACGTTGTTGTAATGCCTCATGTAAGGAGGAGAAACTCTGAAAGTAGCCTGTCATTAAAATTAAGCAAGATCTCGGGCAGTTGAGATCTGCAAACGTAAGTTAAAACGATCACTGCTGCTCTAAATTACTAAATTACTTTATGAGTGGCCACAGTACATTCGCAACAGAAATTTATCTAACTGCTCACTCCTTAAAGGAGCATACAACGTTTTAACAAACACAAAATCAATGTTAAAAATAGATGAATAGATGATTAAACATGGCACAGGGAGCATGAAATCATTAAGCAGAGGTTTGATACTTTCAAATCATAATCTATTCAGAAAAATGAACAAGTAAATGTGGGGAGACCAAATTAAACACACACCTTATACAAAAGTGAATTAAATCATATAATTACTGCTCGTAATAAAAATGATTCAGCCCTTTATGGATTTGGAGGTAACGTGAGAGGAAATTTGCAAACACACTATGGGTAGCTGAAAGCACATTCATTTTTTCACAGACATGCACATAATGCTTGGCGGTACATTACTCTTGGGAACACTCGATAACAGCGGCGAAACGAAGCATCGGCGGTGTCTTAACGAGATGGCAGGTGTCTTGATCACAAATTTTAAGTATACTCTGTGCTAAACGAACTCATGTGTGGGGAAGCAGTGGCTGACTATTCTTAAGTACCACGTGGTGTGCGACCACGCCGAATATCATAACATTTACAAACAGAAATTAATTTAGAATAGGCAAGTAAAGCACATGCGAGATTTTGTATAGAAGAAAACTAGTATCAATAAAGAAATGGCTGAAGGCCGATGTATTGACCATTACGAAAGCACGTGGTTCAATCAGTCATACAAGACAGGAAACATGGACTCAAGCTAGAAAATCGGATAAATATTTAGCATACTTGTGGATACAAATACAAGTTGAAAAGTTAGGTAAAAATACAAAAGAAATTCAAACATACTAGGTTTACACAAAGGCTGAAGGCCACACACATGTATTCTAACTTGAGCAAAACCGGACACACAATCTTCACTGGAATGAAAATTCAAATAATATGTTTATACTGAATTTACTCCAGTTCTGTAAATTAAGAAACACTTTGCCTGGCATGGCGAAAGAATTATTCAAGAGAACTTTCACTGAAAAACCAAGACTGCCTGATTACAAAGAAATCAAAGTCCTAACAGCATGCCTTTCCCTCAGCATGATTCGGCAGAGTACTTACTTCCACAGTCGTCTGAGCCAGAATGCAGAATGTATCTCTAAGGCCACGGACAATCCTTCCACCCCCATACACCGGAAATAGAGCGCTTTGAAGGCGACGCAGAGTGCTTTCAGAGGCTCCTGTCTACCAACCCTTGCCACCTGCCGCAGTCAATTCCCTCCACATCCGCTCCCAGAGAGGTCTCCTGTCACCTCTTTCATCCAAGATTAGGTTGGTACGACACTGAGAACACGGCCACCTTGCTATCTGCCCAAGTAAGCTTGTCTCTGGTCGTCCAGAAGACGCTAGCACGGACGACAAACGAAGCCATGCATTCTTAACTACAGCAAAATGAGGCCTAAAGTGGGAGGAGGCGACTGTAAGCCATTGCGCGGCAGTCAGTCAATATTAAAAGCAACCTTCCACATTCCCATGAACACACAATTTCAGTCACATGGGTGGAAACATATATAAATATGGAGCAAACATATATAAACATGGAACATTGATCATTAATGAAAAGATTAAAATAAATAACACACAGATAGATAACATTAATGGTGTAGAAACATATTAGGCTAATGAATAAATCAAAATGGAACATGACCATACTTTCAGCGGACGTATTTCAACGCGTACCATCAAGTTTACGACCTTGATAAAGGTCGGATTGTAGCTTATCGCGATTACAGTATCGCAACATTGCTGCTCGTGTGGGTCGTGATCCAATGAGTGCTAGCAGAATATGGAATCAGCGGGTTCAGGAGGGCAATACGGAATCCCTTGCTGGGTCCCAACGGTGTTGTATCACTAGTAGTCGAGATGACAAGCATCTTAACAGCATGGCTGTAACGGATTGTGCAGCCACGTCTCGATCCCTGAGTCTACAGATGGGGACTTTTGCAAGACAAGAACCATCTGCAAGAACAGTTCGACGACGTCTGCAGCAGCATGTACTATCAGCTCAGAGACTATGGCTGCAGTTACCCTTGACGTTGCATCACAGACAGGAGTGCCTGCGATGGTGTACGCAATGACGAACCTGGGTGTACGAATGGCATAACGTCATTTTTTCAAATGAATCCAGGTTCGCCGGCCGCGGTGGCCGAGGAGACTAAGGCGCTCCAGTCACGGTCTCCACGGCCACTACGGTCGGGGGTTCGAATCCCCCCTCGGGCATGGATATTTGTGCCGTCCTAGTTCGTAAGTAGTTCATAAGTAGTTTGTAAGTTTAGGGACTGATAACCCCGTAGTTAAGTCCCATAAAAAAAAAAAAAAAAAAAAAAAAAAAAAAAAAAAAAAAAAATCCAGGTTCTGTTTACAGCATCATGATAGTCGCATCCGTGTTTGGCGACATTGCGGTGAACGCACATTGGAAGCGTGTATTCGATATCGCCATAACTGGCGTATCACCCGGCGTGATGGTATGGCATGCCATTGGTTACACGTCTCGGTCACCTCTTGTTCGCATCGACGGCACTTTGAACTGTGGTCATTACATTTCAGATGTGTTACGACCCGTAGCTCTACCCTTCAGCCGGCCGTGGTGGCCGAGCGGTCTTCGGCGCGCCAGTCACGTTCTACGGTCGGGGTTTCGAATCCCCCCTCGGGCATGGATATTTATGCCGTCCTTAGTATTAGCTAGTTAATAAGTAGTTTGTAAGTTTAGGGACTGATTTCCCGGTAGTTAAGTCCCATAAGCTCTACAAACATTTGAACAGTTCTACCCATCATTCGATCCCTGCGAAATCACATGTCAGTTCTAGTATAATATATTTGTCCCCTGAATACCCGTTTATCATCTGCATTTCTTCTTGGTGTACCAATTTTAATGGCAAGCAGTGTATAATACTCAAACGACGTTGTCCCCCTTTTTTACTGATACACAGGTCCTATTATTTTGAGGGAGCGTATAGGAGTACACGTACGTGCTTGTGTGTAAACAATTTTTTTTACTAGTTAATTTACTGCTTATGCATTATTATGTGACCTACAATAGTAAATTTTTGTTGAAAATGTGGCCTTACGATTGTGCACAAAACTCTGACGCAAGTACTCTCTTCTCATACAGCAAAAGATAGAGCAATCCGTCTTGAGAGTGATACTTTTCAGGAAGCCGTTCGCATACTAACGTTACCTACTAGTGATAAATGAAACTCTAGCCGGCCGCGGTGGCCGAGGGGGCTGCGGCGCGCCAGTCACGGTCTCCACGACCACTACAGTCGGGGGTTATAACTAGTTCGTAAGTAGTTTTTAAGTTTAGGGACTGATAACCCCGTAGTTAAGTCCCATAAGCTATACAAACATTTGAACATTTGATTTTTTGGAACTCTATTTACAATTGAGGAACGTGCTTTAAAAGAATATTGCTGTTCTCTTCCTCAATTCCGCATATCTGTACATATTTATTTCTCTCTTCGTCCTTCCCTTTTACGACGAAGTTATCCTCGGGTGAATCCTAATGCTATGAGTCGAACTTAAAGGATCAACGCGAGAAGACTGCTTCGCAGCCATAAAAGGTGTCTCGCTCCCCAAATATCGCCGAAGAAAACTTTTTTCATCACTGGGATTCAGAAACAATAACGTCGAATTGAGATCCATCCCGTGACTCTCTCCCTGAGCCCTCAGAAACGGAAATGAGCCCTGAAATTACTCTTTCACTGCTATGCTGGAGATCGTGTACCTGTCCTTTAAAGAAGCAATTGCTACAATTCCCAGAGCATCGATGCACTTACAGATTTCTTATGGATTCCAGGTAATTCCGTTTTAACATTACTGGAAATAATGCACAAATAAAAAAATCGCACTGACGTGTTTTACGGCCCACTTTAGATTTGTAGTTTTATAAGTTTTTGCAAACATTTTGGACAAAAATAATAATCTAAATAATAAAACATTAATTAATAAGAGTGTCTGAAACCCTTTTAGGAAAAAAAAGTTTAGGTAGTGGTGGCTTTCGAACTACTGACCTTCAGTGTCTCAGTCCAACGCATTGCCCACTACGTTACGGATAAAAGCTGGAAGTTGCGTTCTTTAATTTCGTACTATTGATGGCCGTTGTTAACTGATGCTAATATGGCATTTGTAGACACTAAATTATCATTTATCGTACGAAGAACGACGTGCTTTTGTTAAATCTTCAGTGCGCCATTGCTTTGAAAGGACACATGAAGTTACAATAAGAAAATCATCCAATACGCAACACAAGATGGCGTATGCCAGAAATAGTTCTGTGCGAGGAATGTCACGTGACATCTGCGAACGGCTGGTTTTCGTTAATTTAATGGAGGGTGTCAAAACTCCGTTATTTTTGCAATTATCTCTCAAATGATACTAGATATGAAAAAAACACAAGGGAACAAAGTTGTAGAGAATTTTCTCCTCTACAAATTCTTTTATTCAATTTTCACGTCAGATGAACGCTTTATTTGCATTTAAAATTACATTACAAACGGCTTTTTTTGGTATTACTAACGTATTTCTTGTCCGAAATATTTCAAAACGCGAGGTTCTGGTCTCCGGGAGCCAACAATTATGTCTGTAAAATTTGGTGCCGATCGGTTGAACGGTTCGACCTAAAAAGTGGGAAACGTTACAGCCAGACAGACATCGTCAAATCGCCGTTATTTTTGCAAATATCTCTGCAACTATGCAAGATATGAAAAAACATAATAGAGCGAAGTTGTAGAGAATTTTCCCCTCCATCAATTAGCTTATTCAATTTTTGTGTCAAATGAACGGTTCGTTTGCAATTACAATTATATTACAAACGGCTTTTTTGGTGTTACTACCGTATTTTTTGTCCGAAATATTTGAAAAAGGGAGGCTCTGGTCTCTGACGGCCTACAATCATGTCTGTAAAATTTGGTGCTCATCGGTTGAACGGTTCGTCTTAAAAACAGGGAACACGTTACGGACAGACAGACCGACAGACATACATCCCAAAATCCCCGTTATTTTTGCAAATGTCTCTGAAACGATACGAGATATGAGAACATAACAGAGCAAAGTTTTAGAGAATTTTCTCTTCTACAAATTCGGTTATTCAACTTTCGTGTTAGGTGAATGGTTAAGCCGTTATTTTCATTTAAATTTCGAGCTGTCAAAAAAACGATCGCTAAGGCCCACTTTTAGTGTTACTACCGTAACCTAAAGTGGGCCAATATATTTTCAACTGTCTTTATCGACAAATCTCATTTAGGAAATGAATCTGCAATATGCAGTAAGCTTATGCTCCATACCTATCCCAACGCATAAGCACATTACTAAATAACATATACACTTTTTTAAAGAATAGAAACCTAAGAAAATCAAAAGAATTAGTATACAGAATGAAGAACAACTGCATCCAAGTCAAAGCAAGCTTATAGCGTTTCATATGACAACAGTACACACTACAATTCCGAACGCTGAAAGAAACGAAATCATTATACACGATTAAAAGTGACAAATTAACATACAACCAACACATATTGTTGAAATAGAAAACTATACCTAGAAGCAAGACAGCAATTCACTGCTTTATGTTCAAATACGTATTTTACCTCAACCTAATGAGATCAAGGCCAGAGACGTATACAACAAAAACACACAATGTGAGTAGTACCTTAGTTCTGAGGGGTGTATGTAAGATTACTCAGACTTAGCACAGCTCATGGGATAAGTATATAATAGCGTGTGCGGTTTCCTCTGCCACTGCCGACGCCATGGAAGTGAGTCTAAAATCCCTGGTTCTCCCGCATGACGGCTGCCAATTCTGCTACCTTGGATGGCGCACCATCACTGTCACGGAGCATGCGTTACAGAACATTCCAGATATGTTGGATTAAGTTCAAATCTGATCTCTGACGTGGCCATTTAAGTCTTGCGACACCTGATACATATTCCTGGAACAATTTCCGCGCTGCGTCGGAGAGGTGTCTCTCTGCGTTCTAATCTTGAATCATCAATGAACCGTTATGGAGCTGGAAGGCAAAAGAGTGGGCATGCTTGCACAGTAGTTGAACTGACGCTGGCTATCCTGTTGCTTTCTGAACGACTAGGGGCTCATTCAGTCCAGAGAAATGAACATAGAGAATACCAGAGACACCACAGTCTTGGAACACACCTTTTCGGCATTGATTGATGTGGTGTGCGCCACACGCTGTGCCTCCCATCGGAATTACGTTATTGACATCGTCATTCGTCAGACCATGCTACACTCCACAACCGTTTCAGTGTCTATCCCTGGTTATTGTCGAAAAATTCAAAACAATTGTGCCCGAGAAAACGTTAACACTGGTATATGTGTACGGCGATGGCTCACAATTGCGATGGAAACCATGTTCCTATGGATTAGCCACAGGGGGATCTGTTTTGCTTGTTTTATGTTGCATTGAGCCGTGATTTCTTGCACTGTTACCCTTCTGACACCGTTGGCGATCTGTCTCAGTTGCCGTACGGTTCATGAAGGATGGGTGGATGGACGCTAGATACTCAGTTGTTGACTGTGACACCCTTATTCAGTCTTCGACGACACATCCTTCACATAGTTGAACGTGTGAGTCGAATTCCTGCACCAAAGCCGAGACTGAAATTCACATTCGACAATGACCAACTACCACACCTTGTTCGAACGGCGTCAGATTATTACATAAACCACTACCACGTTCTCCTTATGGGTGTGGTGGTGAGAAGAGGGTCAAGGTATTTATGCCTGTCGTAAGAGGCAACTTAAGAGAGTCTACATCATTTTGGACATACAGATACGATCATCTATTCGGGTTTGTAATTAATTTTGTCAAAATAAAAAAGTGGGATATTTCGAAAAGGACGCCTTACATTGTGCATCATGTACCCATCGTACACTTAGATCCTCTGCGCTTATTATGGTGATGGAACTGTAAATGCACCCAAAAACCACCCATTTGGACAAGGATGCCTTATGTTGTGCACAAGTTACGTTCATTGTGGCCTGTCATGTGTTGCACCCACCACAGTAAGGGATCCTTAATTTGCGCCCAATACCCAACACGGTAGCCAGTACCGCTTGAGCTGCCAACTCTCCATGATGCATGCCAAGGAGTAGAAGCCCATCTACCTGGGAATTGAGGACTCTCGGCAACGGCCATTCTGACAGGTGACCTTCGCGTAACTGGATAGTGCCCATGGAGTGGCCCCTGGTCGTGGTGGGTGGTATTGGAATGGATGGACAAAGTCATCTAATTGTGCTGGTCGACAAGCACCAGCGTTCTCTGTGTGTGGAAAGTTCCAGTTTAATACAGACAAATATGACCCAAATAGTTCCCTCGCCGGAGTACACCAAGGGGGGAGCACAGGACAAGATCCAGAAGAGCCATATTTTCCTATTTTCCAATATACCTAGTATGAAAGCCTCTGATTTTCGTAGAACACCTAAGAGACAATTATGGATAATAGCGGGAATCTACAAGAACAGTAACTGGTGAGTCCTGATAGTGGCAGCACCCCCAGAATGGGTACTACTAACCTGTGACAAACTGCGTGATGTTTCTCCGTCAATCTGCATGAAGCTTAAAGATGGTCCATGGGATTAAATTCCAGAGAGAGCTCCTCTTGCATTCCAATAACAATTTCCATGCCAACGTACAACGACAGGGTGTACTATTCGTCCAGCATATCTGTTGGGGGCCTAAGAACAGCAGGGTTGCCACTAATGCTTTCATATTGGGACTTGAGGGTAATTCGATGCCAGAAAATTTTAAGCTGAAGATACATCGCGGAGACGTGACACTATAATATTTCTCGCCATATGCCGTGCTTAAAAGGTTGGAAATTGGAGCACACGTTTTCCTACTGCAATACGAGCCCCATACATAAAGATTATGAGTGCCCATCATATCCGGACTCTCATTGTGAACCCATTCTCATCTATATAAACTCTGGACAACACAATTATACTTTGTAACAAGGCTGTACCATTCTCCAGAAAGACAGAAAAATCGTGGGATATAAGAACCTGGGTAAACTGAGCTACGCAGAGGGCAAGAAAAGAAAAGAGTAATTTACCACTGTGAACTTGGTGACATCCTTTGATGCAGCCACTCCATCGCTGCCCTCTTTGTGAATGACAGTGCCACAACTTGCACCTTCTACGTGGCCCTCAGGACCCCAGACATCACCTGTCCCCTTGGGGAATCTCTTCACTGGTCCCTTTCCCTGAGCCATAGAAGCAACAGCCTCCTCCAGCTCCTCTAGCAAGGAAGGTGTCTCTTGGGACGCTACATTCCCTGGTTTCCTCCTGCGGGAAAGTGGATTCCAGCCAGTGGCTGAAGGAAATACAAGTTGCTGGTCAAAGAGGTTCCTTTTTTTCATCAGTTCCTGTAGTCACTTAAAAGAAGCACACCCAGCCATGGAAACCGAAGGAAAAGCGGGAGGAGGAGAAAAAAATAATAAGAAGAAGAAGAAATAGAAGGAAAGATGGATATAGGTGGTTTCCAGGTCACCACTTTTTGCAACATTCGGTTACTAGGATGGCGTTGGTCCTAGCGTCCCTGGAGGATCTAAAACTCACCGAAGCCTCCGAAGCAATGGACATAGATATCACTGGCTCTCAACCGTTGACAACAGGTGACCCTGAGACATAAACAGCCTAAAACTGCCCTTTCGTCCTGGCTTTATAATACACCAACAGTCTAATTCTCCAGTCGAAATGAGACGGTTTTTCCATCAGCTGGCTAAGTTAGACAACTTGTAGATATATCTTCAGCCTTCTGCATTGCCCTTCATCAAATGTGGCTTTCAGCTATGTGGATCTGCCTATCGTGGCTATTGGCGATATTACAGAAATCGTACAGAGTATAACAAGGTGTCAGGTGTAGATTGTGTATATATTTAAGAAAAACGTATTGGCTGCACGAATTGTTTAGCTCCCTACATGTTTCTTAGTTTTTGATGACTTCAACGCGAATAACTCTTTATTTGGTGGAACCGTGACCACAGGCTGGGGTAAAGTCGTCGAGAATATATTGGAACAGCCCAAGATTTACTTCTTTAAGTCTGGTGCTCTCTTACGTGTCGATGTGGCGCATGGCATTTACTTGTTCTTGATCTTTCGGTCTGCAAGCCTAGCTTTTACAATCTACTCAATGGCAAGTGCATGATGACCTCTGTGGTACTGACCATTTTCTGATATTCCTGTCACTAGCCCAATTTCAGTATCCTGGACGCTTGCCAGCACTTGGAAACATCGTTGTGATGGTCCAAAAATTAACAATAGCCATCGTTTCTGCTGCTGCAGGATTCTCCCTGTGGAGGACAGTGTCCTGGTGGTCGCTAGAGATTAAGGAGGTACCGACTACTGTAACCAATAGAAGGCAGCATACAGATCGGTGACCGACTTTTAAAGGAAAATAAGACTTGTTCTTTTGATTTTAAGGTGTCAATGAGGAGACAAGTCAATAACATTTAAAGGGTTTAAAAAGTTACATCGCGATCGATACTTACCAGCAACTCTAAGGATGACAGTATCCACTGCAAATACAGGGTGAATCACCTAACACTTGCACCGCAAATATTGCGGAAACGGAAATTGCGATTGATGTGCGGTTTTCACAGAATGGATTGGTAGTGAAGGACTCGTATTTTTGGCCAACAAACAGATTGTAATATTACTTAGAAAGTGTGTTCTTCATGCAAACATACAGTCTTTTAAATGGAACAATGGTTGTTTCTAACATGCACTGGAAATTTTGACACCATCTGTGTACAAAGAATTTTGAATGACATTTCTATCACGTTTAGTTTGGCAGCTACAACCGTTCAGTGTTTAGGGGGCGGAGACTGCGATAACGTAGCTGAATTGCCGAGTGTCTAGGCCCTGGGGCACGGCCCACTGTCTCATAACCATCACCCAGTCAGCTACGCTGTCGCAGCCTCCACACTCGATCGCTAATGCTGGAATACAATATAATGTTGGCCCACTCTTAACCTTCATTACAGCTTTCACTCTCGCAGGCATTCATTTAATCAGATGCTGGAAGATTTCTTGGGGAATGGCAGCCCCATTCTTCACGGAGTGCTGCGGTGAAGAGAGGTATCGCTGTAGGTCGGTGAGGTTTGGCACGAAGTCGGCGTTCCAAAGCATCCCACAGATCTTCTATAGGATTCAAGTCAAGACAATGTGGAGGTCAGTCCATTACAGGGATGTTATTGTCGTGTAACCACTCCGCCACAGGCCGTGCATAATAAACAGGTGTTCGATCGCGTTGAAAGATGAATTCGCCATCGCCGAATTGCACTTCAACAGTGAGAAGAAGATGTTAAAAATGTTTGTAAAGCTTATGGCACTTAACTGCGGTGTCATTAGTCCCTAAACTTACAAACTACTTATGAACTAACTTATACTTATAACCATGCCCGAGGGAGGATTCGAACCTCCGACGCGGGAGGCCGAGCGATCTGCACCGTGGCGCTCCAGACCGTTGAGCTACAACCGCGCGGCGAAGAAGGTGCTCAAACCATCAACTTAGGCCCGTGCTGTGATAGTGCCACACAAAACAATATGGGGTGCAAGACCCCTCCATGAAAAACACGACCACACCCTGATACCAACGCCTCTAATTTTACTTTTGGTACTACACACGCTGGCAGATGACGTTCACCAGGCATTCGCCATTCCCGGACTCTGCCATCGGATCGCCACATAGTGTACAGTGAGTCGTCACCCCACACAACGTTTTCCCACTGTTAAATCGTCTAATGTTTACGCTCCTTACACAAAGCGAGGCGTTAACCCGCATTAACCTGCGTGCTGTGTGGCTTATGAGCAGCCTCTCGACCGTGAAATACCCGTTTCCTCACCTCCAGTCTGTTGTAGTACTTGTAGAGGATCCTGATGCATCGCGCTGAGCCGGCCGCGGTGGCCGAGGGGACTGAGGCGCTCCAGTCACGGTCTGCACGGCCTCTACGGTCGGGGGTTCGAATCCCCCCTCGGGCATGGATATTTGGACCGTCCTTAGTCTTAGTTAGTTCATAAGTAGTTTGTAAGTTTAGGGACTGATGACCCCGTAGTTAAGTCCCATAAGCTATACGAACATTTGAACATCTCGCCGACGCATGGGCACGACACGTGTCCGCTGGCCGTTCCTGGCATGAGTGTGACAGTTAAAGCGTCCCAGACTCCTTTCCCTGCCACAATAATAACCACAACCACTGGTCAATAACAGTACGACATGCGAACTTTATATTTTTGGTGTCCACAGACAAATCAGTATGATCATGGCCTTAGTTTTTTTGATAGCCGTCGTTTTGTCGAAAAACTGTAACTTTAATAATGGAGCTGCAAATATTGGTAAAATTTCACGTTAAACTGCTGCTCAAATCTACACTGTAGTAGTTTGTCACTAACATGAATTTTCGAGTCGTTTAAGCATTTCTGAGATGGCCGAGAAGACCGTGAAGATGACTCACGCTCAGGACGTTCTTCGACATTAAAACGGAAGGAAATATCGCAAAAGTAGATAACCCGATTCGAGCTCATCGTTGATTAAGTCTTCAGTCAATTGCTGAAATTGACAATGATTCCATAAGGCAAATTGTACATAACCTGCATATACTCTTCACGGATTTGCCGCCGGATAACGTTGTGTAAATCCCACAATTTTTCTTCGGAGCAACTGTCCGACATCTTCACGTGGTTGCACCTTGCTGATGGCCAAGTACGACTGACGGTATCTGTATATTGGCGCTGCTATATACAGAACACGATCGCGAAGACTGCGCAGACGTGCAAATTACGCATGCGCAGTAATTTGCCGATAAAGGGCGTCGATATAAAGAGCCATCTGCAGGGACACACAGAGCGGCTATTTTGCGCCTGCGCTGTACGCTGTTTTTAGAAACAGCTACCGCCAGACGTTGCTCACTACAACTAAAGATCGATGCGCGAAGCATACAATAATTACCACACCCATACCTTTGCAAAAGATCCTTCCGAGAAGTCGAAAAAATTCTGTTGCTATATAAAATTGATAAGCAGGTCAGAGCCCACTATCCAGTCACCCGTTGATCATTCCGGGGTGGTAATAGAAAAAAGCAAACGGAAAGATGATGTTCTAAATGTAACCTTTAAGAACTCTTTCATGCAGGAGCACCGCACAAAGGTACCTCTAACCTAAAAAACCGACCAGTCCACGCCATACAGCCCCCGCGACCCGTGTAGCCGCTTCCTGCGTGTGGTTCACTCCTGACATATTCCGTGGAACCCGTAACCCCTCCACACGATGGCGCAAATTAAGGAATCTGCAACCCACACGGTCGCAGAACCGTCTGAGCCTCATTCAGATCCTCCACTCGGCTCTGTACCAGAGGTCCACAGTCGATCCTGTCAACTATGCTGCAAATGGTGAGGTCTGCTTTCATCTTGCAAGCAAGACTGGCAATCTTTACCACTTCAGATAGCCGCTCAAAAACTGAGAAAATCTCTCCAGTTCCGAAGCGACATACATCGTTGGTACCGACGTGAGCCACCACCTGCAGTTGGCTGCACCCCGTACCGTTCATGGCATCCGGAAGGACCCGTTCCACTACTGGAATGAGTCCACCCGGTATGCACACAGAGTGTATATTGGGCTTCTTTCCCTTCTTGGCAGCCATCTCTCCTAAGGGGCTCCATTACCCGCCTAACGTTGGAGTTCCCAACTACGAGCAAACCCACCCTCTTCGAAAGGCGGTGATCGAGCGATCTGCGGCGCGCCAGTCGCGGTCTGCACAGCCACTACGGTCGGTGGTTCGAATCCCCCCTTGGGCATGGATATTTCTGCCGTCCTTAGTATTAGCTAGTTCATAAATAGTTTGTAAGTTTAGCGACTGATGACCCCGTAGTTAAGTCCCATAAGCTCTACAAACATTTGAACATTTTTTTCTGCGCCGGAACTTGCAGACTACGTCGTCACTTCAGGATGAGAGACACCTTCCGGCTCAGGTACATTGTCGTGAATGGATATCGCCTCAAACCTGTTCGGAAGATGAACTGGGGAGGCCTCACGATCGGTCCCTCAGAATGTCTTACGCCCCCTGCGACACACTGGAGAGACCTACGCAACCACGGGTGGAGTGTGTGCCTCAATGCTAGCAGTATCAGGGCACGTCTCTGCCGCAGGCCAATCGGTGGACACGCCGGACAGCCTTCGTTTCCCCCGATCGGCCAACAACAACGACACCCTTCGACCGCAGCCTCAAGCTATGCTACAGAGATTAACACAGCTTGAACCTGTGAGCAAAGTGTCACCAACTAAGAATGCATCCGCACACAGCAGTCACAGTCTCTATTCATGATTAGAATACCAGAAAAACCAACGACTAGAAAGACGTGGGGTGGACTCGACTGAGGGTAACTAAGGTAAACTAAGACGGCCAGAGATGGTAATAATCCAACGAAAATAAAAGACACTACTGTCGGGGTTCAGACGACGGAAAATACACTAACGAGGTGCTTAACGCGAAATCGAATCTAATATAAACCCGAGAACAAAGACAGAAGACGGTCGCGATTCACACGCCGGAATAGTACACTAACTTGATACTTAACGCAAAACTGAATGTAATATACACGTGAGCACGAGATAAATTTAATAAACTGAAGCAAGATCGTCGCAGAACACTCAAAATATGTCGCTTCTAGTAAGAACACTCTTCACTTTCCTGTGAATCTCGGGTTATTGAATTAACTAACGATTTCCGAAATGAAATTTTCTAAGCTCCAACTACCATTCCAAATTTGCTTATTCTCGTAGTTTGGACATAATATTGGCCTTGTCACATGAATCACAAGAATACAATGACAACTCTGTTAATGGACCAACCTGCGAAACCTTGTGTACGCAATACTACCGACATCCATATCTACGTTTTCCTCCATCTCATGACTTTTGTCAACTCAGTGTAAAAAATTAACAAGCTGCACATACGCAAAGCTGCTGAGTGCCACCTAACTAGCAGTAACATGCACTGAGTCACATGGCAAAGCGGGGCGCGTCTGGCTACAACAATCCGTACATCTAACTGCAATTGCTTTTCATTTCTAGTTTCAAATCACATCAATACACTAGTTATTCACTTACGGTCACCAAACACTGCAAATAAAAGATAGATCATTCCCATTTGCAGAGGTTAAGTATCCTATCGATAAGCATTTGATTGGTAAAAAAAAGTAATAATAATAATAAAAAGCCTCATAATGGATGTTAAAATTACGTGATGTCAGTAAAGGATGTTTCAATCAACACACACCTTTCAGGACTACAAAGAAACAATAAAGTAACCTCTTATGTTGTACGCGGTATGTTTCTTGTTAATAATACGCATTCCTCCTATACTGAAAGCTAAATGGCCGCTACTGCCTGTATTGCCCTTCTACATCACGGACAGAATTAATGTTAGGACTCCGAGAGCTCACATTCCGGGAAGACTCAGGCGATATATTACTTTCTCTCTCATTAACCCTTACAAAACGACCTAATTAAGAAAATCTATGTGCATGCGCAATTCTAGAGCTCAGGGTGAAACGATCAATGTAGCTGCTGTACGAAGATAGGGAGTGCTTAAGTAGGTTTTCTACAAAACCAGATCAACATTTGATCCAAAGTACCGTCACAGCTAACGAAGGACATTAAATATGAGATTTATCCACCCTTCTCCTTCAAGTCGGTGACATGATACAATCCTGTAATACTGCCTGGCATGAAACACCAACGTTGATACAATCAGTCGTCGTTTACGAACTATTCCTCTACTGTACACATTTCTATATATAGCAGAATATATTCATATACTTTCTCATATAGCGTTATCTTAAGCTCAGCAAGTGGTACTTCCTCCTTGGTTCACTGTTATAACACGCAGTGTGTGGACGAGCATTGTTCTATTGGAACAACGCATCACCTTCCTCTCGCAGGAATGGTAAAACAAAGGTTCTTAAAACATTCTGCTCGTAATAAAGCTGATTTGTATTCTCTCCACAAACACGACAGATGAACGGGAAATATAGATTATCGTACCTCAGACCATAAGGCAGAGGGTGAAGCCAATGTGTCTTGGATGAATGCACTCTAAAGGCTAGTTTACACGATGACACTACGTTTCATGAAACTGCGCTACTGGCCATTGCGCATGCGCGGCAGGCGTTCGCGCACCTAGTTGGCGAAACCAAACAGTTTCGGCACCTTCCAACTTTGACGAAACTGATTGCGCGTGGTTTTAGGTTATGTTATAACCAATACAGAACAAAACACAACATAAAGGGAGGAACGGAAGAAATAATTCGGTTTTTGAACATATATGCGATGCATAGCTGTTTGTGCGATTTTAAGAGAGGCGTGTTAGTGCTCTTGAAAAAATTATTCGTGAATTAAATATTGATGGGTTTACGATTAGTGAATTGCAGACTAAAATACGTTCAATTCCAAATACCTATACAAACGAACTATGGCAATAGTGGATTTGGGAACATGGTACAGGTACTGTAGAGACGAATATCTACTTGACAAGAATTTGTAATTTCATTCCTGGTAACAATGATTCATGCATAACAGTGTCTTGTTTCTTTATTGCATTACTAATTCTGTTTAAAAGGAACGTAAACTGCTCTGGTAACATTCTAAGTTGATTAAAATAGCTTCTAGGGTCTTCAATTACAATTACAATTTCTGTCAGCAAGGGCGCTAAGCAACCAAGCTGACGTCTTTTTTTAATCCTGTCACAAACCCAAACACTTTTTTATACTTTTTATGTTTAGTCTTATGCAGTGACTTCACACAGAGAAGCAATAGCTCCGCCACAACTCTTAGAGCTACCAAAACTTTCATTCTACGGCGACTACGGCACTCACAAAACGACGAAACTGAAGTATATAGTATTGGCGCCGTGTCTACAGACACACACGAAACTAGTTGCGCGCAATTCATTTCATGAAACGAGTGTCGCAACCTAGTGTCGTCGTGTAGACTAGCCTTAAGAGACAGCGCTTTCCAGCTCTACGCCATACGCGCAAACAAGCATCATCTGCGCCCAGGCAGTATCCGTTTTCATCACTGAAGACCACGGCGCGCCATTCAATCTTCTAAGGTATCCTGTGACGACATCGATTCCGTGGCGTGAGTGGAAGACTGGATAGAGGTGCAGACCCAGTGCTAGTATCCGGCTGACAACAGTTCGTCTTGATATTTCTGGGCTTACAATCCCTCTTAGGTGCACTGTGGTAACTATGCGATCTGCCACTTCAGCCCTTACAACACTGCGATCTGGTTGGACATCTCTGCAAGTGGACATCTGCGGCTGTGAGAAAGTCCGCGTGACCACTGCCAACAGTATACTCGCACAACTATCGCAGCACGTCCAACGTGTGCGACAATTCTCCGAAAGGGCCATCCCACCAGTCTGTAGGTTATAATTTGACCCGTATCAAACTCGCTCAGATGGCTGTAGAATGCGTCTTTGCAGCATGGCACCTGTTTGATTCACACGTTGCTATTCACAGGACCTTGAGTCTGTGAACATTCCCTATTAAAGAGTATACCCAGACGACGCTTTGGCAGCTATTCCACTATGCTGTCTGTTGGCAGACGATGCTGAAACCAGCATCAGAACATCAACTATTCCCCAGGTGGCACCTGAGCCGGCCGCGGTGGCCGAGGCGACTGAGGCGCTCCAGTCACGGTCTGCACGGCCACTACGGTCGGGGGTTCGAATCCCCCCTCGGGCATGGATATTTGTGCCGTCCTAGTTCGTAAGTAGTTCATAAGTAGTTTGTAAGTTTAGGGACTAATGACCCCGTAGTTAAGTCCCATAGACTATACAAACATTTGAAAACATTTGTGGCACCTGCCGGCATCGGATAAAAATCGACGTCGTCTTTCCTTGTGTACCATTTTTTTCTGCTATCGATTTTAAATGAACAGTGCAAACAGCTCTGTGCTCCAAGGAATTATAACAGCACGAGTCTTCCCTGGGTGTGTGTGTTTGTCCGTAGGTTAGTTTACCTAGGTTTAAGTAGTTTGTATGCTACGGACTGATGACCACGCAGTTTGGTCCGATAGATTTACAAACATTTGAACATTTTAACAGCACGAAACACACATCTTACACACCTTATGGTACTTACATTAGTCCTTCAAGTACAAATGTAGGATTTCCATGATGTGGTTAAAATAAAATGGAAGACATACTCGTTCGTTATTTGATTGTCAAAATCATACATTGTGATTTACGATCAGTATTTTACTTCAGAGCTTAAGCCTATGTTGCGACATGGTTGGCGAAACACAGGTTATGACACTGACATAGAAAATTATTGTTTAAAAATGTAATTCTTGTGGCTTTTGATACTAAACTAAATCACTGCGAAAGTGATTTCGGATGCAAAACCATGGATTTAGAGAGTTGTGCACATTGTTATTTTCAAAATGTTTGTACAGTCTATGGGACTTAACTACGGGGTCATCAGTCCCTAAACTTACAAACTACTTATGAACTACTTACGAACTAGGACGGCACAAATATCCATGCCCGAGGGGGGATTCAAACCCCCGACCGTAGTGGCCGTGCAGACCGTGACTGGAGCGCCTTAGTCTCCTCGGCCCCCGCGGCAGGCTTGTTATTTTCCACCCTTTCATCTGAACCCTGCATCTGTTTTTGAGAACTTATATAACCATTATCATGTGCATAAGATACGTGTGTCTTGCGCTTTTGTAATTACTTCAAGCAGAGGTTTTTCGACAGTGTTGGTTGAAAGTGTAATGATACAGTGACGTTTTTGAATTACGTATTATCTGCCTCCTATGGTACTGATATCTTGCTGCTTTGTTTTTTGCTATTAAAGCGTCACTCATGGTGGAATAAAACGTTCCGCATCGAAATGACAAAGGCTACTGTTTTTCTTTTTTACATTATACAATATTCTAAGCAGGATTCTGCGCAGTTCCAGGCGTTGAGGCCAGAGGTGTCCGTTGTAAGTGGCGTTTTGTGTCGGGTCTCTTGGGAGAAGTTCTGCCAGCTGAAGTGGAAGCTGCAGAAACGCAGAGTGCGGGAATGGCGGTCAGTATCGACTGGTGGCGGGGCCGCAAGAACTTGGTAATGAGGCGGCGAGGCGAGCGCAGCTATGCAAGAGATTTCATCGGCAGCAGCGGCGCGCACATCGACCCGCCTGTCTGCTGGCAACAGTCGCAGCCAGTGCGCAGCTGCTCACATTGTCTTACACACAGGCTGCTGCTTCTTTCCCTGTCTTATTGAATGACATAAACATGTATATTAGGCCTACGAGAAGTAAATTTAATAGATGGGTGTTTTTCAAATGTTCAAATGTTTGTAAATCTATCGGACCCAACTGCGTGGTCATCAGTCCGTAGCTTACAAACTACTTAAACTAAGGTAAACTTACCTAAGGACAACACCCACACACACCCATGCCCCAGGGAGGACTCGAACCTCCGACGGCGAGCAACTGCGCGCTCCGCCTTTCACCGCTCGGCTACTCCACCGCGGCTGGGTGTTTTTACCGGCCCCCTAGTGCCGCTGTAGCAGTTTTAAAGTCATTCAAAGTTAGTCCACACCAGGTAGTGCGTAGGTATCCATGTAATATTAGTTGGGGAGGCTTCAACCTTAAGAGAATAGATTGGAACCTTTCTAGTTACATTTCAGGCGGAACAGACAAGCAGTCTTGCGATCTACTTTTCGCCACATTCCCCGAAAATTGTCTTGAGCAGTTAAGCTAGCAATCCACGGGCAATGTGAAATATTTTAGACCTTATAGCTACGAACATGCCTGACCTTATTAACGATATCTGTGTAGAGACAGGAATTAGTGATCATGATATCGTCAGAGCGTCGCTGGTGACCAAAGTTCATAAACGAATCAAGAAGGCTAGGAGCGTGTTTTTGTTAGGAAGAGCCGATAATCAATTGTTAGGATCGCACTTCGAAAATGAATGGACATAGTTTAGTTCCACTATAATGGATGTAGAGGAATTCTGGGCTAAATTTAAATGCATTGTACATAAAGGGTTAGAGAAATATGTACATGTAACGTCGATTAAGGATGGAATAGATCCACCGTGGTATAATAATATTGTTATGAAGCTACTGAGAAAGCAAAGACTGTTGCACTCTCGGTTAAAAAAAGAACACGCAAATGATGACAGGCAAAAGTTAGTAGAGACTCATGCGTCTATAAAAAGATCGGTGCGCGAAGCATACAATAATTACCACAGCCATACATCAGCAAAAGATCTTTCCGAGAACCCGAAAAAAATGTTGGTCCTATGTAAAATCGATAGGCGGGTCAAAGCCCACTATCCAGTCACTCGTTGATCATTCTGGGGCAGTAACAGAAGAAAGCAAACGGAAAGCTGTAGTTATGAATGTAACCTTTAAGCAATCTTTCACGCTGGAAGACCGCACAAATGTACCATAATTTCATCAACGTACTAATTCCTAAATGGAGGACATAGTAATAGGTATTTCCGGTGTAGAGAAGCAGTTGAGAGAGCTAAATAGGAAAAGTTTGCTGATCCGGATGGAATAGCAGTTAGGTTTTAAAAGAGTATTCTGCGGCATTGGCCCCTTACTTAGCTTGCATTTATCGCGAATCTTTAATTCAGCGCAAAGTTACTAGTGATTGGAAAAAAGCGCAGGTGACTCCCGTTTATAAGAAAGGATAGAGAACTAACCCACATGATAATAGGCCAATATCGTTGACATCAGTTTCCTATAGAATTTTGGAGCATATTCTCAGTTCGAATATAGTAAATTTCCTTGAGACGGAAAAGCTTCTTTCTGTGAATCAGCACGGCTTTAGGAAGCATCGTTCATGTGAAACTCAGCTTGCCCTTTTCTCACATGACATCTTGCGAGCCATGGATGAAGAGCAACAGACGGATTGTGTTTTTTTCGACTTCAAAAAGGCGTTTGACGCGGTGCCACACAGCAAGCTGCTAACGAAGATACGAGCTTATGGAATAGGTTCACAGATTTGTGACTGGCTGGAAGACTTCCTAAGTAATAGAACGCAGTACGTTTTTCTCGACGGCGAGTGTTCATCAGAGAAGAGTGTATCGTCAGACGTGCCCCAGGCGAGTGTGATAGGACCGCTATTATTTTCTATCTTTATAAATGATCTGATGGACAGTGTAACTTTTAATTTGCGTCAGTTTGCTGATGATGCTGTGGTGTATGGGAGGGTGTCGTCTTCAATTGGCTGTAGTAACATACAGGTTGACGTAGAAAAAATTTCTAGTTGGTGCGAAGAATGGCAGCTATCTCTCAATTTGGAAAACGTTAGGGGTGTAAATGAGTAGGAGAAACAATCCCATAATGTTCGAATACAGCATTAGTAGTGAGCTTCTCGATGCAGTCGCGTCGTTCAAATATCTAGGCTTAACATTGCAGAGCGATATGAAATGGAATGAACACGTAGGACAGTTGTGGGTAAGGCGGACATCCGACTTGGGTTTATTTGGAGAATTTTGGAAAGACGTACTTCATCCGTAAAGGAGGCGGCGTAATAAAAAGCTTGTACAACCGAGTCTTGAGTATTGCTCAAGTGTTTGGGACCCGCAGCAGATCATTTTAAAGGAAGACATAGAAGCAGTTCAGAGGCAAGTAGCTAGGTTTGTTGCTGGTATGTTCGACCAATGTGCGAGTGTTACGGAAATGCTCCGGGAACTCGAATGGGGATCGCTGGAGGAAAGATGACGTTGTTTTCGTGAATTTCTGTTGAAGAAATTTAGAAGGGCCGGAATTTGAAGCTGGGTGTAGAACGATCATTCTGCCGCCTACTTACATTTCGCGTAGTGACCACAAAGACAAGATAAGAGAACTTAGGGCTCGTACGGAGGCATATAGGCGTTCTTATTGTCTTTTTTTTTCTTGGGGGGGGGGGGGGGAAAATGGAATAGTAAAGGAAAAGCCTAAGAGTGGTACAGTATACCCTCCGCCACGCACCTTACGGTGGACTGCGGAGTATGTATGTAGATGTAGACGAGAAGATGAAAGTTTCGTGTGTGCCCCAAAACATAGCAGTAAGGTTCTCCTCTTCTGAAAGTACATTAACATTTGATGAGGTAAGCCCAGTAGCAATCTGTCTCTGAAAATGATGATGATGCTTGACAAGTGTCTACCAAATGGTGCATGCAGGTTATTAGGTCGTAAGAGCTGTAAGAATTGGCAAAAACGCGTGAACATTTAAAATTACTCTGATCAGAAAACAGTGGTAAGACACTGAACTCACTTTCGGGAGGATGGTGGTTCAAATCCACCTCCGCCCATCCAGAATCAGGTTTTCCGTGATTTTCCTAAATCCTAAATTGCCGTGATGGTTCCTTTCAAAGGGCCGGCCGATTTTCCTCACATCCTTCCCCGAAAATCCGTGCGTTAGCTCCGTCTCTAATGACCACGCAATCGACAGGGCGTTGAACCCTAAGCTTCCTTCCTACCTTCCTATTATTTTACGACGTGGAACCTGTCATTCATTGCCGAATGGTGTTCAGAAGAAATCCACCAAAACATTTGTGAATTCGCTATCCCGACTAATGCCCACAGTCACAAATACTGCCACTGGGAACAACCATATCCGGGAGATAAGACTTTATGTACTTAATGCTTAAATGTGGGAACTAAGGCCCACAATGCTGTTGGGAATGGAAAAGCGTCGGTTGTTTGGGATTTTCATTAAGAGAGGGAGAATCGGGTCTGAATCTGTCGTATATAGCAGCCTTCACGAATCGTCAAGTGACTAAGGCCTAATTTTTCTGATTGGCAGATCTTAGCGTCTTCTGATGTTACCTACGAACGCAGCCAAATTTGTTATATTGATGTAAATCTTAATAGCTATCAAGCCTAGATGGAATCATACTACGGTTATGTCTAAAGATTCTACACCTACTTAAATACTCTGCAAGTCACATTGAAGTGAATGTCAGAGGACTCATCGAACCGCTTTTATGGTGTTTCTCTACAGTTCCATTCCCTAATAGGAACACCAGAATCTTTCCGTTTTCGATCTGATTTCTCTTATTTTATTTTGATGATCATTTCTACCTATGTAGGTGGGTGCTAACTAAATCTGTTCGCATTCGGAAGAGAAAGTTGGTGAAATATATTTCGCAAATAGATCTCGTCGCAACGAGTAAAGCCTTTCTTTTAATGATTTCCACCCCAACTTAAGCATCGTTTTCGTGACACTCTCGCCCCTATATCGCGATAATACAAAACGTACTGCCCTTCTCTGTACTTTCTCTAAATCGTCTGTCAATCGCACTTGTTGGGGAGCCCGCAATGCGCAACAGTATTCCATAGGACGCACAAGTGTGGTGTAGGCAATTTCTGTAGTACAGCTGTTCCGTCTTCTAAGTACTCTGCCAACGAATCGTTGTCTTTGGTTCTCTTTCCCTACAATATTTTCTATGTGTTCTATCCAATATAAGTTGTTTGTAATTGTTACTCCTTGGTATTTAGTTGAATTTACGGACTGTAGTTTTGATTGAGTTATCGTGTAAATGAAGTTTAATGGGCTTCTTTTAGTGGTCATATGGATGACTTCACAGTTCTCATTATTAAGGCTCAATTGACATTTTTTGGCACCATCCTGTTACCTTATCTAAATCATTTTGCAGTTGCTTTTGATCTTCTGGTGACTTTACTAACCGATAAGTGTCAGCATCATCCGCGAATAGTTATTCAAATTGTCACCTAAATCGTTTATAAACATAAGGAACAGTAGGGGTCCTATAACACGTCTCTGGGGAACACCAGATATCACTTCAGTTCGCTCAATTGTGGCGATATTTCATAAGCGCACATGCTGATCAGAAGACGCTTGTGAGGTACAGTGTCTAAAGCCTTCCGGAAATCTAGAATGACGGAATGTATATGACATCCCTTGTCGATAGCACTTATCACATCATGTGAGTGAAGGGCTATCTGTGTTTCACAAGAATGATACTTTCTGAATCCGTGTTGACTATGTGTCAATAGGTTGTTCTCTTCGAGGTAGTCCATAAAATTTGAGGGAAGTGTATGTTCTAAAATCCTGCTACAAACCGACGTCAATGATATAGGTCTGTAATTTTACGGGTTACTTCGGTGGCGTAACCTGTGCAGCTTTCCAGTCTTTAGGTACGGAACTTGCTGCGGCGGAGCGGCCTAGCGCATTGAGGCGCTATGCTGCGATGCGCGAGGCCGTTTCAAGTACTGGGTTCTAATCACCCTTCGGGCATGGATGTTTGTGCTGTCTTTAGTATAAGGTAGTTCATAAGTAGTTTGTAAGTTTAGAGACTGATGACCCCGCAGTTAAGTCCCATAAGCTTCACAAACACTGGAACCTGAACTTAGTACGGAACGTTCGCTGAGCGAGTAGTTGTATAAGATTACCAGGTATGGGGTTATTAAGGTAGGAAGGAAGCTTCGGATTTAACGTTCCGTCTACGACATGGTGTTTAGAGACGGGGCTCACTCTCGGATTGTTGGTTAAGCTTGCGGAAAGAAACCGGCAGTGTCCTTTTAAAGGAACCATCCCAGCAACTGCCTGGAGTGATTTAAGGAAATCACGGAAAACGTAAGTCTGTATGGCCGGAAGTGGATTTGAGCCACCGTGCTCCCGAATGCGAGTCCAGTGTGTTACCACTTCGCTACCTCGCTTGGTGAGAGATTATGAATTACAATTTCACTTTGTCGACAATAAATGGAAGATAAGGCAAATACCTGCCCCCCATGAACCACGGACATAGTCTACGTGGTGTGGCTTCCGTACATGAACGATACAGATATCTGTACCATACGTGCAATCACAGCGGAAGCGTATCTTTATAGAGACCAGACAAACGTATGGTTCTTGAAGACGCGCAGCAGCTTTTTCAGTAGTTGCAAGTGGAACAGTCCGCGTGATTGATTGTACTGACATTATAACATGAGTTGTGGGTATTACAGGATTGGGTCTAATAATGATTAATAAAATAGGAATGCTGGTGAACTACTATGAACAGCACAATGATCGCATTATCGTAGTCAAAATAGATATGAAACTAACACCGACCACAGCAGTACACGTTTATACGCCAACTCGCTCTGCCGATGATGTGGAGATCGAAGAAATGTATGAGGAGGTAAAGGGAGAGGTAAGGGAGAGATAAGGGAGAGGAAATATTGATTGTGATTAGGGACTGGAAATCGGTAGTAGGCAAGGTAAGGGAAGGAGAACTAATAGCAGAATACCTCCGGCGGTACTGTAAGCACGAGTGTTATTAAAATGTTTTGTTACACTGGACCACTGTTTCATTGCCATCCCATCTCCCGAGTTGAGTACTGATCTCACAGCCCACATGGAACGAACTAACTGTCGCTATCCGGACATAGACGAAGTCCTTGTGTAGAACAGTCGTCATTTGGTATCAAAACCACCAAATACACCTCAAACCCGTTACACAACGGTTGTTGAAGAAGGGCATGACCGTATCATGGGTTATTAGGGTCACACACTTCAGTCCTTCAAAATCCTTGTTGTGTCGCTCTGTCAATAAATTCAGTTGTTCCAGCCAAGATGTCAATGTAAGTAAAAGTCATTGTCAGAAACGATGTATCTTCATACAGATGTCAAATGTAAGTAAAAGTCATCCTCCGAAACGATGTACTCTCCTGGACATTAAAGCTGCTACACCAAGAAGTTGACGTGCTACAGACGTGAAAATTAACCGACAGGAAAAGATGATGTGATATGCAAATGATTAGCTTTTCAGAGCATTCACACAAGGTTGGCGCCGATGGCGACACCTACAACGTGCTGACGTGAGGTTTCCAACCGATTTCTCATACACAAACAGCAGTTGACCGGCGTTGCCTGGTGAAACGTTCTTGTGATGCCTCGTGTAAGGAGGAGAAATGCATACCATCACGTTTCCGACTTTGTTGAAGGTCGGACTGTAGCCTATCGCGATTGCGGTTTATCGTATCACGACACTGCTGCTCGCGTTGATCGCGATCCAATGACTGTTAGCAGAATATGGAATCGGTGGGTTCCGGAGGGCAATACGGAACGCCGTATCGGACTCGTATCACTAACAGTCGACATGAGAGGCATCTTATCCGCATGACTGTAACGGATCGTGCAGCCACGTCTCGATCCCTGAATAAACAGATGGGGACGTTTGCAAGACAACCATCTGCACGAACATTTCGACGACGTTTGCAGCACCATGGCTGCGGTTACCCTTGACGCTGCATCAGACAGGTGCGCCTGCGATGGTGTACGCAACGACGAACCTGTGTGCACGAATGGCAAAACGTCACAGGTTCTTTTTACAGCATCATGATTGTCGCATCCGTGTTTGGCGACATCGCGGTGAACGCATATTGGCAGCGTGTATTCGTCATCGCCATACTGGCGTATCACCCGGCGTGATGGTATGGGGTGCCATTGGTTACACGTCTCGATCTCCTCTTATTCGCATCGACGGCACTTTGAAAAGTGGCCGTTACATTTCAGATGTGTTACGACCCGTGGCTCTCCCTTCATTCGATCCCTGTGGAACTATACATTTTAGCAGGATAATACACGACCACATGTTGCAGGTCCTGTACGGCCTTTCTGGATACGGAAAATGTTCGACTGCTACCCTGGTCAGCACATTCTCCAGATCTCTCACCAAATGAAAACGTCTGGTCAATGATGGCCGAGCAACTGGCTCGTCACAATAAGCCACTCACTATTCTTGATTAACTGTGGTATCATGTTAAAACTGTATGGACATCTGTACCTGTACACGCTATCCAAACTCCGTTTGACTCAATGCCCAGGCGTATGAAGGCCGTTATTACAGCCAGAGGTGCTTGTTCTGGATACTGATTTCTCAGGACCATGCACCCAAATTGCTTGAAAATTATATCACATGTCACTGCATTTCTTCTTGGTGTAGCATTTTTAATGGCCAGTAGTGTATCTTCACAAATTTTTTGATACAGAATGAAACATGCCAAAAGAACCAAAGAAAGGTCGTTAAGTATTTAATACACAAAGCAAAATCAGTAACACTATGTTCAATGTTTGTTGGTATTCGCAGAGATAAGATTGCTTAATTCTATCTCATACGTTCGCTTCCTTTCTGTACTACACCACACTTAATTCACAGCAGCGGCGTCTCTCTCTCTCTCTCTCCCTCTCCCTCCCTCCCTCTCTCTCTCTCTCTCTGTCTCTCTTTTGAGATGTTTGTAAATCTATCGTACCAAACTGCGTGGTCATCAGTCCGTAGCTTGCAAACTACTTATACTAAGGTAAACTAACCTAAGGACAACACACACGCACACACACACACACACACACACACACACACACACACACACATGCCCCAGGGAGGACTCGAACCTCCGATGGCGAGCAACCGTGCGCTCCGCAGCGAGGTGCCTTAGACCGCTCGGCTACTCCACTGCGGTCAGTGGCGTCTACTAGTTCTTTGGTGTACTACAGCGCCTCTATCGCTTGGTATAAATGCTTTATGTAGGTTCCTCTGTGAAATCTGTTGTATTTATTCCTTCCTTATCTTAGGGCATATCGTTCTTCCCTTTCTGTCCATCAACTTCTACCTTACCATCTTTCCATTTAAGTTTCGTTTCCATGCAGATCATTTTAGAGAGTAATATTAGCAAACTGTCTTCGACGAATAAATAGTGGATGAATGAAGTCTCGCAAATCACACGTCGCATGATGGGAAACTTTTTTGTTTACGTCGACATATGTCCTGAACTGTGTTGGCGTAGGTAGTTTTTAACCACACAGCGATTGTTGTCTGGTAGTAAGCAATACGTGTACCAAGTTTAATTGAAATTAGTCCATTATTTTAGAACGAGATGTGGAAAAGGAGCGAATGATGTAACAGTTATTCGGAAATTTCATTCTTTATGAAGTCGTATATCCTAAAATATGTGTCATATTATGATGTCTGTGAATTGTCTGGCGTATAAAATGTACAGTGTAGAACTAATAACTTGCCAAATGCCGTAACATGAACATGAACATCAAAAAAGTAGTAAGCGATAAACTTTTCTCCTTTCATCATTAGGTGGGGTTGTTAGCGAGAAAAAGTTTCGTAAAGATTTGAAATTATGTCTACAATTTATTACAAGCCGCTAAGATCTCTCATTCTCAAATAGTTGTCGAATAAAAAGATGGAACATTTATCATTGTTTATGACGTGATATCGTATGAACTATGCATCGTATGTGGTTTTTGCAACCACAGCATATGATTTCTGACCTTAAAGAATATTTTTACCAAATGTGATGGAAATCGGTCCACTAGTTTAGGAACAGATGTAGAATATTATCGCATGATGCTGTTTTTCATGACTGTCTTTGTTTATAACGTCATATCTGTGTATGTGTCGTAGATGGTTCTGCCTGATAGTAAGGATCATGTGTACCAAGTTTGTTTGAAATCGGTCCACTAGTTTAGGAGGAGATGTGGAACACACACACACACACACACACACATTTATACAGCCTATTTTATGAGATGTAAGATTCTCTCACGCCTGATGTTCTGATATCTTTTTCTTTAATAACTGTGCTGCTTTCTACTTTCAATTTTTTCGGTAGAGTCCCTTCGCCATTGATTTTTCAAGCGTTCGTACTGAGACGATAAACTATATCCCTTGATTTTGGTGCTACGAAGGGTAAATATTTCGTTTCTCCTCACTCCCCTTATTTAATCTCGGTACTTTCGTCTAAGTTTTGTTTATAGGACACATAATTCAACGTAACATTACGGCCACAGCTCCAGTCTATTAAAATTTGATTTCTTAATTTACCACTCAAAAGTCTTTTACGAAGTTCTTCCTCCCGCGACTCGTACCTCCAATTTCCCACCGTTAAAGACGAGGAGGAAACTTTATAACTATGTTCACCATCAGCAATGTTTCACTTAACAAACTCACAATTTTCGTCAGTCTTTCTGCGTTCTATCGATTTTTATATTGCTTTTAAATATTTATATACAGCTTGATCAACTACACCATTTGAAATTTTCTTGACAATTTTCCTGAACTTGTGAGTCTTACAGTGTTTATTTCCAGACCCCTTTACAGGCAATCACACTTGGTAAAATACAAGATATTTATTCACAATTACGAATAAAATCAAACATTAGCTATAAAATTTGTTGGTGATACGCGAAAATCTGTGCCTGACTGGGACACGAAACCTGATTATAACATATTCGTAATTGCGAATACATTTCCTGTATTTAGTGTCGCCAACACAGTGCCCTTTCCTTCATCCATGTCTAAAGGTCATACAAGTAGGTAATTAGTAGAAATGCAGACAATGAACGTTGTACACGCTTAATTCAATGCTATACATTCTGCTCTCATTTGTGTTTAAACTGTAGGGTAGACTGATGCCTAAAGCTGAAATGCTGCAATCATCAACACCGACAATGTTAAATCGTTGCACGTTTTCAGTAGGTGGTGGCATTAATCTGAGAACCTTGTAGTCATGCGATGTCGAAAAGTAACAAGAAATATCTAAATAAATACACAAAATGTTGGCCTTAACTATGCGACCTTGAATATCCCGGAAATGAAATAAAATGTGAAAAATACATCCTGAGTAAGGATAAACCTATGGAAGAGCTCGCCTAATGAGCCGAAATGCACAATCCACCAAAGCAAACCCATTATCGCTTTCAACACCAAGTTTCGTTTATTAAAATGGAATACGTCCACTTTTTACCTAAATAAATACCGCAGATTCAACTGAGAGACATGACTTGGCTCTACTTCTCAAAACACAGTTGTTTGTGACCTGAAGTCCACAGAACTGCCATGTTTGTGTATGACATCTAGCACAAAACCGCATTCAGGAATTACTACGAGTGCCATGTGCGAAGAAACGTCAGCAGACTTGTGAAGTGCCCTCAGTTTACATCAGCACACTTTCGTAGGTGCTGAACAAGTGAGTATTGCGCGTGATGTAGTGTTTCTATATATGCTGCCATACACCGAATACCAGTACGTTTCTCCATATTTTCTGGAATCCTTAGGGGTCAGATATACAAACTCCTTGTACTGCGCACCAGACAATGAAGTGTAATCACGTCGAGTGGCGGATTAGGGCTAGCGAGCTCACATGACTTTGACCTCCTATCTTGTCATTTGAGAACATCGCATCCAGAGTTTTCCTTAATTATCACAGAGTTTTCGAAATTTTCAGAGTAGTGATGCTGAAATTCCTCTAACGTTACGGAATCGTCCGATTCGCGTACCATGAAGAGCATGTGGACGTACACTCAGGACCGGATATAGGAAGTGACTCGACTCTCCTTCTTTTTCTTCTTTATCTTTGCCGCAGTCCCACACTGAGACGCAGTTACCATGATTAGTATGAGAGTTGGTATGATTAGCTTTACGGGTTGCCTTCCGAGCGCTGTCGACAAGCGAGGTGCACTCAGCCTTTTTGAGACCAACTTAGAAGCTACTTGATTGAGAAGGAGCGGCTGCTGTCTGGAAATATGACGCAACGGTCGAGAGTGCGGGGTGCTGACCACGTCCCCCTCCAAACCGCATCCGGTGACGCCTTCGGCAGGAGGATGACACTGTGTGGTCTCGACTGTTTCGTGGTGTTTTACATGTGAAAGGGTGTGGACAATTCGTACATGAATGCATAGTTTCTCAGCGAGTCGTGCTGATAAAATTCTCTCGGGCTTCCAGCCGTGTCAAGTGGATATCAAACCACTTGACGCGGCTCGAAGCCCGAGAAAATTTTATTAATTCCTACATGTATACATCGTATAACTGAGTCGAGACTTGGGTAACAGCCCAGTATTTGCCTAATTTGATGTAAAAAGTTGTCTAAGAACCACTTGCAGGCTGGCGGCCACCCCGGCCCACATCAGTAATTCGGATACAGTCAGCTGGAGCGCTTTCCGGTCCCGTAAGTGGGTGCTTTTACGTATTTGGGTATTCGGGCCGGTGAAAGAACGACTCGAGTGATAAGAAAGAAACAGTAAATCAGCTAACAGGATCTTGAGATACTGATGTTGGGCAAACCGATACTGTACATGTAATTTGAATATCAATTTTCTGTCGAAGAGTATGATTAAAATTTCTTCATGGAGAAACGCGGAGGGATATAGGAAAGTCCGGCTTTCTAATTCGATGAGGCAGAGTCAGTTTTGGAAATCTCTAGCACATAAAAAAATTGCTTATCTATAAGGCCCGTTCGAAAAGAAACGACCCGGAGTCTACAATCGTAATCGTATCATGACGTATGAAACGAGGTGTGGTTCCGACTAGAGCGTAGAAGATCACAGCCCGTCGCTAGGGGGCACACGTACTCGTACACGTCACGTGACTGTACAAAGCTAGCAGAAGCTTGTATCAATCGGCCAACGCTGACAGTCGCATTGCAGACACTGACATCGAGGTGCCAAGAGAAGAGCAAAGAGTTGCTCGTTTTGTGACAGCGGAAAGAGTTGTGGGAACGGCGATTCATCTACGTATGTCAAAAATGTTCGGCGAGCACTGCATGTCCGTTGCAAGGGTCAAGAAGTGACAGAAGCCCTTCAGGGATAGTCGGGTTTTGTTAGCCAATGGTGCACGGTCTGGAGAGCCTTACTGCATTATCAACGACATCGTCCAGCTGGATGATATGATGCACTCATTAGCCAAGACCGCCGAGTGACAGTGAAAGCCATAGCCACCGTGATTCGACGATGACGTTTAGCTGTATATGCGTAACTGGTTCACATCACAGACCAGGGAAATTTATAAGGCAACCATTCACCACCTTATGTCACATTGAGACAAGTGTCTCAACAGCCGGGGTCAATGCATATCACATAAAGGTACTGGTTTCTGTAATAATGGCTCTAGCTCGTTTCCTTTTGAATGCCCCCTATATACGATCCGTCAGAAGAAAACTGACCGCTTTACCATACAGGAAGCTGGCAAAGATTATTACAGCCGTCAGAACACCAGTATGAGATGCAGGCCAGGTGACTGAGCACCGCCTCTGCTGCCTGTTCTGCGACATTTCTAGGAGGACTGTGAATGCGTGTTGACGTTAATCACTCACCGCAAAGATGCCTCGGAAGAATACTGCTGAGTACTTTAGAATGAGTTTAATAATATCGCACGTATTTCGTACGCCTTGCCATTCGCTTGGCAGTGGCGAGTATTTTGCGATACCGCGGTAGAACAGCGTCAGTCTTGCGGTAAGTTTCATCAAATCAAATGTTCAAATGTTTGTTAAGCTTATGGGACTTAACTACGGGGTCATCAGTCCCTAAACTTCCAAACTACTTATGAACTACTTACTAACTAGGACGGCACAAATATCCATGCCCTAGGGGGGATTCGAACCCCCGACCGTAGTGGCCGTGCTGACCGTGACTGAAGCGCCTCAGTCACCTCGGCCACCGCGGCCGGCGTAAGTTTCATCGAAGTCTGCCTCCAACCAGTGGCGTATCCAGAATCGTGGGCTGGTGGAGGCTGAGGCCAATCCGAACTGACTTAATTTCTAAAATAAAATAAAAAATTAAAAATAAAAAGTCGCTGGTCGCCGTGCAGTATTGCTCATTTCTGTTTACCTAAGCATGGTCTGGGGGGCTTCAAGGAGGGTCTTGGGGGAGGGGGGGCTGCAGCATTGTTTGGGGAGGGTTCGAGGAGGGTGTGGAGGGGGCTACAGCATTGTCTGAGGGGGTTCGATGAGGCCTGGCAGCCCCCCCCCCCTCCTCCGCTCCTGGATACGCCACTGCTTCCAACTTCTGTTGTAATCTAGATCACATCGTTCTGTTAATTTTCTGTAGCTGTATTCAGATGCCCAATCTATTCATATTTTTGTGAATATCTTTATGTCATAAGAGGCTGCTCTCGGTTAACACTTCCTCGTGACGCTTATTTTAGAATACATGTTGGACCCCATTTATGTAATAGTGTTACAATTCCTAACGGTTTTGATACGTATCCATGAAAATTAGAGCCCCTCTGTTAGTAGGGACGTAGCCCAGGGTCATATACTGGATAGGGGTTTATTCTTGCATTGCGATATAATATTAAAATATCTCAGCTGTTTCAGAACAATGAACAACATTCAGTGACAAAGATGAAAATTGTGGCCGGATGGGGATTCGGACCCGGATTTCTCGCTTTGGGCTAGCGAGGACGCCATGTCCTCCGTTAACTTATAAATCGCACATTTTCCTGTGGGAGTTCATGAAAAATTACAAAAAAGAGTCTCTTCTGTAGACTACGTTTCCAGTGATATGAAGCTGAGAACATCTCTTCTACAGCCACAGAGTTCTTCTTAGCAAGTCCTTCTGGAAAAATTAGTCCAAACACATTTAGTACTCAATTTCTGAAGATGTGGCTATATTATTATTTGATGGTGACGAAACAATACTGGATGAGATAGGTAGGAATTATAGACGCAGGTGAAAACAGTAACAAGATATAAAATGAATCGAACAGGTAGGATCTGTGTCATTGAAATTGATCGCTCTTTAAAAACATTGCCAAATAACGTTCTTGCGGATATTTTCTATTAACACCGACTTTATCGACAAACGCCCATAAACATAAAAGAAGTGCACTGGTTATAGAAATTATACAGAGAAATAGCACAGAAGTATCTTAAAGAATCGCATAAAGAATTATTACAGTTTTTCAGATCGTTGCTGGAAGGAATGTAAACAGCGACGGATTTACCAGTTGGCTGAGTAGGCTATAGCCTATGGTGGCCGATATGGAGGAGGGGGGGTGCGGAAAATTTGGGGCAATTTTTTTTTTTCAGGTGCACACACATAATTCAACGTGTACACTACCAGATATCAGCGTGGGAGCGAGTGACACGACCGCTAAATGTGTCATTTCGAACAGTCTGCAGGAGTGCAGAGCGGCTGCCGCTGACCAGAATAACTTGACGATTTGCGAGATGACTGCTGGGAACGGCCTTGAACCCACATTAAACCTGTCGAGTGGAGAGGATTGGTAAGGGGAGACAGCGTCTCTAGTTTGCACCATTAACCGTAACAGTGTGTACGGTATCACGTAGGTCTACTGCAGACAAACGTTGGCAGTGCGCTTGCCCGCGAAAGGCAAAGGTCCCAGGTTCGAGTCCCGGTTCCGGCTCACAATTTTAATCTGCCAGGAAGTGTCATATCAGCGCACACTCCGCTGCAGAGTGAAAGTTTCATTCTGGAAACATCCCTTAGGCTGTGGCTAAGCCATGTCTCCACCATATCCTTTCTTCCAGGAGTACTAGTCTTGCATGGTTCGCAGGAGAGCTTCTGTGAAGTTTGGAAAGTAGGAGGCGAGGTACTGGCGGAAGTAAAGTTGTGAGGCGCATCGTGAGTCGTGTCGGGATAGCACAGTTGGTAGTGCGCTTGCCCGTGAAAGGCAAAGGTCCCAGGTTCGAGTCCCGGTTCCGGCGCACAATTTTAATCTTCCAGGAAGTTTCAAACGTTGGCATCATTGGGAGTATTTAAAAGGAAAGGCCATGAAATTGAGCGTGACGAAGTAGTACACAAAAGACATGGATAAAACATAAGAGAAAAGGAATGAAACATGATAAAACACCAGCTAAAGACATGTGAATGACTGCGAGTGCTGCTTTCAGGTTGAACACATTTCTCGTTCTCCTTGATAGACTCGCATCCAAAAAAGAAAAACGTCAGGATGCATACAGAGGTTTCAATTAGAAATTTTCATCTCTGACAAAACTGTGTAAACAGTCACCATCAACTGTTACGCAAAAAGACCTTTTGCTAGAAGAAATATATCCTAACGATTTGGAGACTGACATAGTTCAAGACTGCTTACATATCCAATGCCACCTTTCTTCTGAAAGAAGTTTGTTAAAACCAGAGTGTACATCACTGAAAAGTCTTCTGTCCATTTAATCAGAATTGCCGCGGTGTAGTGGCCGAGCGCATTGAGGCGTTATGCTCCAATGCGCAAGGCCGTTCCCCGTCGGGGATTCGAATCCTCCCACGACCATGAATGTTTGTGTTGTCTTTAGTATAAGGTAGTTTATAAGAAGTTTGTAAGTTTAGGGACTGATGACTACGCATTTAAGTTCCATAAGCTTAACAAACACTAGACCATTTTTTTTTTAATCAGAACTATTGCACAAGATTCAATATGATGATTAACTTATTGTTGTTGTTAAAACTGCCAAAACTTGATTGTTTTTCATGGTCTTCATCATATGGATTCTTACCAGATAACTGAAAATTTTAAACGTAAGTAAGCGTAATAAATTATTTAATTACGTTTACCGAATGTGCGTTAATGTTTAACTAGTATTAAGACACACGTTACCCCGCCTTATTAGTAAGTAAGTAACTGAACTTTTATTGAAAATATACACTATTTCTTGTGCAGTCCAGGGCAGTAAAAATTATCTGTGAACAAAGGCATAGATCTCTAGTTTACAATCATATTAATTAAGGGAAAAAGGCGGGGGGGGGGGGGTAATTAGGACAGTAGTGCGCAAATCATAAAGTTATAATTTCACTGATAAAGAAATTCTAATTAATATAATTGGTAATTATGGTATCGAATTGTAGAGGTTGGTAAGGGCTGCAAAAATCTGAATAGCCTACTGGCGGCAAATGTGTAAATTCGCCATTGCTTGTAATGTATTGAACTGTTACAAGAGCATGTCTTAAAAATTAAGATCTTAATTTATTATTGTGCGATAATTAAATAGAAACTGTAATTGAAAACAAGTTTCTATAAAATTGGTGTGTTTTGTTAAAGAGCGTATATGATTCTCATTAACTTCACGTTTTATAGGAAATTTTGGAAAATATACTGTGGACTATTTCGTTCAGAATGTTTCATACCAATTACTATTATGGTCTTTATGGGTTCCAGTAAATTTCTTTCAAAATAAATAGGATAGGATGTTTTGGGCGCACAACAGCAAGGTTTTTAGCGCTTCAGAATAAAAAGTTAAATGTTGCCATGACGAAATTATAGCACATTGTTAAAAATTAAACTATGTGAATGAATTCCCTTACTTCTAGTCCTAGTAATTTATACTTCAACCTGTTTTGTTAATTTAAAAGCATTTAATGGCTAAAACCATGAAATATTTAAGTGTGGGATAGCCTTTTGTAGCCAGCATCCACCAAAGTTTGTAAAGCGGAGCAGTGTGAAGTTTCGCCTTCCTATGATATATTGGCGCAGTTAGTGTCCCTCCTTTGCCTTTTTGTTGCTTTAATGAACGCTCAGTGGCAGACTACGACAACGGCCTATTAATATAGTTATAAGTATGTATACTCTACTTTGGAATATTTTAGCATAAAGTAAAACAACTTGTGAGAAACTGAATATATCAAGACAAAAATACAATGTAAAATTATATTTGCAAAGAAGTATAGAATATTAAACAATTGCCTGGTGCATTACACGGTCACATTTCCTGAACTCAATGTTAATTCAGTGTTGATTATTGCAGGTGGTTTCCTACGTAATTGCGTTAATACATTACGAACAGTTCTCGCGCCTGAAGTCGTCAGTCTGGTTGACATTTTCGTGTTTGTTTACTGACTGAGTTGGCTAGTAGCTGCAGCAATACTCTTTATCCTACTCCGTTAGATCGTCAAGAAACTAGGCCGGCTGTCAGCACAGAGTCCATAGACCCCTAATGAGAAACATCAGGCATGTAATAACATCATGAACATCATTGTAGTACTTCTTGCGTATTTTAAATACTCCATCATCCTTCCTACACACTAGTTTGCATTCGTTTTATATCAGTGACAGAAGCAATATTCCGTAGCTGTAATATTTTATGGAAACTGTTACTGATCGTCTTTGTTGCTCTTTTCAGGCTTGGTACTGGTGAAGTGAGCAGTGGCAGTGGCTAAGGAGCCGGAGCCGGGTACGTACTTGCTTTTTGTATGATTGCCATTAATACCCCCTCTCCCCACACATGCTCCAAGGAGGCAGTCGTGGAATCACACTGGCGTAGATAATTTATTAAAATTGGTATTCCAGAATATCAGGTTGCAACCTTCCTATCGGTTCTCACCAATAAGACTTGGACAATACATAACTCAGGGTAGTAAAAGTTTATGGCTCGTTGTCTCTGTTCAAAGGGGTGAGTTATGTATGTCAGCTTCTATGCCCTAAACAGCTACCCAATCTGTTTAAACAAGATCAATAAATAATATGAAGTTTAGCCAGTCTATCAATCTGCCTATAATGACGTGAAAATATATTTAACAAACATAAATTAAACCTCTGAATTACCAATAAAATGGATTCTAAGATAAAGAAGTGATTCACTCACGAAGTAATTCTTTATAAATGGAGTTTATTACTCTTATTAGACATGAAACGCGAAGGTGGTAAATATCTAAATATTCCCCCAACTATTGTTAATGAGAGGCACAATAAGTATCACACGCACTCGAGAGTAAAAATTCCAAATTATCACTCGTAAGTTAGAGTAGTCCATCGAACTTTGCAGTTCCAAGTTAATCCGCGATAAAAGTACTTGTTATAAAACACATTTTGTCATCACACGAGTACACGATTTCTGAATTATCACAGTTCCACAGCCCTACTACCATGCATAGTTTATCACTTTTCAAGCAGAGACAAAGTTCTGCAGTAAGAGTCCCGTAAATTTTCTAAGTCCACACATGGCTATCTCTTCAAATCACTAGTTCGTAACGCGGCTTAACACCGCCCCCCAGCGTCACAACCTTTCACCACCACGTCCAAGTTTCGAGTCCCTTCCCAAGAGTTCGAAAAGCGTGCTCTCCCTGCTACCAAAATTGTATCCTTCCGCGCATCCTAATGCCTCATCTTTAAAATATAGTTTCCCTTCCAAAATATTATATATTTGAATATCACAGAATTAAAAGCTTTGACCACCTCCTTACAAACAAATATATATTTAACAATACTAAAAAACGGTTGAGACTGAAGCTCTTTGCTCAGATAGCCATTAAGCGTGGCGTCTCACTGTTCAAATATACTGCCACCATCGAAATATAGTTACACAATTAATATTTAATTTATCATGGCTTTTTATACAAATATATTCAGTTCTTGTCCATAAATACATATAATTGTTTATATATCAATCTGCTGCATATCCACTATTTTTAGTCGGCCATGAAATATTTAAGTCGCAGTCTACGACATAAAACGAACGTTACTAAGAATAATATTAAATATAATAAAATACATATATAAATGAACGCGTTGCTGGGTTCATGTTTTGTGTTTCTGTGGTGGAATCGATGTTCTGACACAAGAATATTACTACCTCAAGGAAAAGCAGAAGCCGGCCGCGGTGGCCGAGGTGACTGAGGCGCTCCAGTCACGGTCAGCACGGCCACTACGGCCGGGGGTTCGAATCCCCCCTCGGGCATGGATATTTGTGCCGTCCTAGTTCGTAAGTAGTTCATAAGTAGTTTGTAAGTTTAGGGACTGATGATCCCGTAGTTAAGTCCCATAAGCTTAACAAACATTTGAACATTTTTTTGAAAAGCAGAACAAGAGACTGAAACTGTTACTGATAAACACTACGTATCAATAATTGTAAATATAAGTCTTATAATATTATTATTATTATAGTACTGAAATTTGTCGGTTTTTATCTATAAGGGATACTGAAATTGTAATTACAGCGTTTGATTCTCCCAAGTCTCCTGAATCCATTCCTATAATTATATTTGCCGTATGATCATTTCCTGATTTTATATGGATTGTTAGAATAATGTGTGTGGCTATTCTGTATTTAAGTTGCATTCTGGGTTAGCCGCCCTCGCTCATTCAAGAGCGTTGCTTCCGGTTTCCGACCACAGTAGCAAAACCCTGACTACCTGCTGTATCCCATTCACTAGGTACAAACTGGTAGCCGGCCGGCTGGGGAATCCAACACCCTGGCAAAACCCGCCTTTCACATGGAAGCAATCAGCTTGCCCCTGTTTCTGTAATATCACAAGTTGAGTTGTCAAATGTTCACATGTTTGTAAGGCTGAGGGACCAAACTTCTGTGGTCATTGGTCCACAGACTTACAAAATACTTAAAATGACGTATACTGAAGACGACAAACACAGGGAGGACTGGAACCCTCGATGCGAGCGGGCTCGCAATGCGTAAGGTGTTGCTCCAGACCCCACAGCCATTCCCGTGCGGCGCTGACCAGTCCTACTGATTCCACGTTCATGAACACTGGTTTCTACCGTTCGTCACTAATGGATATGGCTCTGGGGGTCTGGAAAGGGCTGGGGGTACATGGAGTCAGCGGTAAACTGGAACATCATGCGGTAAGCACTTTCCTACATTTGATAAGAAAAACATTGCAACAGTGCCCGATGTTGAGTGCTGAGTGGGAAACCGCCTAAAACTACATCCAGGATGAGCAGCACGTGTCCCCATATCGTTAATCGGGCGCAGAGATATTATCCCTGGGGCCGGCATATCCCCGAAATCGCGCCATAAATCGCGCAGTTAACCGAGTGGTTATTCAGACCACGTCCATATTTAAATAAATGCACATGAGGGTAAGGACAATAGCATATCCTACATATGACTAAACAGATACCAACGAAACTTCAGATGAAGTTACAACGGTAACTGCCAGATAAAGGGGATGGGCCAAATAACATAACTACCAAGCGGTATATTACGTTTTGTTGCAAGATGACACCATGCGGTACATGTTAACACGGTGACGTGACTAAAGTGCACAATTGACGTATAAGATTTTGAATGTTACCTCGCAGTATATTATACCTTATTTTTGCGGCGTTCAATGCAGATCATCGCCGAAATGCGCAAACTTTCAGACTTCCAAGCATCTGTGACGGAAACGAATGCAATGATAACGTTTCACAAGCGACAGTGTCCTCGGCTATGACAGCATATACCAATCAAGGTAAAACATCAGAGGAGAAGAGGAATAGTAGGTGAAATTTGAATATTAACTGACAACGACCGACGAGTATTAAGAACTATTTTTGTCATAAAAATAGGAACGGAAAGAGTGAGTGAAAAAATTCAACGCTTATTTGAATATAGTGTTTCGATAAAAACACAACTGCTGGAGTTTAGCATTCATGAGACAGCCGCAGTTGTATACCCTTAATAAGCCAACGCAAAAGCTGCGAAGTAAATGGTGCCACCATCATAAAACCTTGGCACTTGATGATTGGAAGTATGTCGTATGAAAATGTTCAAATGTTTGTACAGCTTATGGGACTTAACTACGGGGTCATCAGTCCCTAAACTTACAAACTGCTTATGAACTAGCTAATACTAAGGACGCCACAAATATCCATTCCCGGGGTGGGGGATTCGAACCGCCGAGCCGGCCGCGGTGGCCGAGGGGACTGAGGCGCGCCAGTCACGGCCTGCACGGCCACTACGGTAGGGGGTTCGAATTCCCCCTCGGGCATGGATATTTGTGCCGTCCTTAGTGTTAGCTAATTCATAAGTAGTTTGTAAGTTTAGGGACTGATGACCCCGTAGTTAAGTCCCATAAGCAATACAAACATTTGAACATTTCGAACCCCCGACCGGAGTGGTCGTGCAGACCGTGACTGGCGCACCGCAGTCAGCTCGGCCACCGCGGCCGGCTATGTGGTATGATTCGACGAAGCATCGGTTACATTGCTTCCTACCAACAACCGGGTTTATGTATCGAAAACCCGAATGAAGCCTATGATGCAGCTTGCCTGCGTCTACATTTAAGCATGGAAGTGGTTCCTTCATGATTTGTGCATCTGTATCGTGGAATTCAGTTGTTAATATCATTACCCTCAGTGGTCGCGTAAATATGAATGAATAACTTGCCATCCTCGATAACAGATTATTTATAATGATTAAAAGATTTCTAACAAGGTCTGCGATATCCAAAAATAATAATGCGCCCACACACAAAGCCAAAAAGGTTCAGGCGTGGTTTACATAATTGAACTCCTTCCATAGACACAAAAATCTCTGTATCCCAAGATAATGGAACCGTTACAGGGAATTTTAGAGGGTGAATAACATTTTACAGCTCCAACATTGTTAAAGTAATTACAGGATGTTTTGATACAAGAATGGATAACATTCTGCTGGAAACTATAAAGACACTTTAAGAATCTGTTCCTCGAAGAATTCCTTCATATTATTTTGCACGCCCTCTATAAGCTGGCAACACTTAACACACAATGCACATATTCATTACGTGCCTTTTATGTCAAAATATGTGAATATATGTGTGCTGCTGTTATACAATTTGCAATTAGTTGAAAAACTTCAGTGTATAACGCAAGAATACCCTCCCGAAATAATCGTACACTAAACAAAAACGTTAGTGACAAAAAATATCGCTTTTGAAAATAAAAACTATTTTGATATGTAGAAGCAAACCTGGGTTATAATTATGTCTGCTTACACATTTCTGACGGCGACTGAATATAACGACTTTTGAATTATACCATGAAGACGTACATTTTGAAAGATGCAAGGCCTGATTTGAAGTACATTTCATAACTTATTCACGTAACAGTTACTCTACTTTGCAATTTTGAACCTTCAGGTGACGTACAAAAAGAATATTAATATCCATTATTTCAGTAGTTGTAGTAATTAACTACTTCCTATAAAAACTGCAAGTTAGAAAATATGAAAAGAGAAATGGGTATGTTAAAGTTAGATGTGATGGGGATTAGCGAAGTTCGGTGGCAGCATGCTCAGGATTTCTCATCAGGTGAGTACAGCGTTATAAATACATCGGTTAGTAAGAACGTAGGAGTAGGTATGATAAGATATAGGAATGCGGGTTAGTTACAATGAACAGCATAGTGAACGAATTATTGTAGCAAAAGATAGACACGAAGCCAACATCGACCACAGTAGTACAAGTTTATATGCGAACTAGCTTTGCCGATGATGAGGGAATCGAAGAAATCTATAAGGAGGTAAGAGAAATTATTCAGACAATTAAGGGAGAGGAAACTTGATTGTTATGGGGGACTGGAACCCAATAGTAGGAAAGGGAAGAGAAGTAAACATGGTAGGTAAGTGTGGACTGAGGAAAAGGAATAAAAGAAGAGATCGCCTGGTAGAATTTTGTGCAGAGAAAATTTAATCATTACAAAACCTTAGTTTAATCTTCATGAAAGAAGGTTGTGTACGTGGCAGAGACCAGGAGACAATGGAAGGTACCAGACTGACTATATAATTGTAAGACGTGGGTTTAGAAACAGGTTTTAAAGTGTAAGACATATCCAGGATCAGATATAGACTTGGACCATAACTTATTGGTTATGAACTGTAGATTAAGAGAGTACAAAACGATAGAAAATAAAGTCGCTGGAACCTGAACAAATTGCATGAAACAGAGGTGGTTGAGAGTTTCAGAGGAGAATTGCGGAAGGATTGCCCGAAACAGGGGAAAATAATACAGTAGAAGAAGCATGGGTAGCTTTCAGAGGAAGAGAGTAGGGAAGGCCGCAGAGGCTCAGATAGGCAGAAGGACAAGGCCTAATAGATATTCCTGGATAACTAGGATACTGAACTGATGTGAAGAAAGGGGAAAATATAAAAATGCAGCAAGAGAAGAAGGCAAAATGGAGTACGGGCGGCTGAAAAACTAGGTTGACCGGAAGTGCAGACTGGCTGAGCAGGTGTGGCTCGAGGACAAATGCAGGATCGCAGGAGAATGTATAACTAGGGGAAAGCTAGATACTACATACAGGAAAATAGATGAGACATTTAGAGACATGAAAACCAGTTGTGTGAATATCAAGAGCTCGGATGGAAAATCAGTACTATGCAAAGAAGGGAAAGCTGAAATTTGGGAGGATTACATGTAGGGCCTTTACAAAGGAAATGAAATTGAATGCAGATTTCTAGAGATCTATATCTACATACATACTCCGCAATCCACCGTAAGGTGCGTGACGAAGGGTACACTGTACCACTACTAGGAATTTCCTTTCCTATTCCACTCCCAAATAGAACGAGGAAAAAAAGAATGCCTATATGCCTCCGTACGAGCCCTAATTTCTCTTATCTAGTCTTTGTGATCACTACGCGAAATGTAAGTAGGCAGCAGCAAGATCGTACTACACTCGGCTTCAAATGCCGGCCCTCTAAATCTCCTCAATGGAAATTCACTAAATGAACGTCGTCTTTCCTCCAGCGATCACCAATTGAGTTGCCGGAGCATTTCCGTGACACTCGCGCATTTGTCGAACCTACCAGTAACAAACCTAGCTACTCGCCTCTGAACTGCCTCTGTCTTCCTTTAAACTGATCTGCTGCGGGTCCCCAAACACTTGAGCAATACTCAAGACGTGGTCGTACAAGCGTTTTATACGCGGTCTCCTTTACAGATGAAGTTCATCTTCCCAAAATTCTCCCAATAAACCGAAGTCAGCTGTCCGCCTTACTCACAACTGTCCTTACATGTTAGTTCCATTTCATGTCACTCTGCAATGTTACGCCTAGATATTTGATCGACGCCACTGCATCAAGAAGCTAACTACTAAGACGAAGTAAAGGAAGATGAGATAGGACATACGATACTGCTAGAATAATTTGATAGAGCACTGAAAGGCCTCTGGAGAAGATGATATTCCGTCTGAATTGCTGATATCGTTAGGAGAGCAATCATGAAGAAATTGTTCCACCTGGTATGTAAGATGCATGTGAGAGAGGAAATACCCTCGGAATTGGGAAGAGAGTATGACAGTGTTTTAGCCTCTCCCCAATGTTGTTCAATCTTTACATTGAGCAAACTGTGAAGGATTGAACGTTCCCGCTTTAAATTTTATGGTTATCGAGCTGAAAGACCGCTCACTGCGGGTAATTTATTTTATCAGAATGGCAACAACGGTAGCGATGCATTACGGGAATATCGCCGACAGAAACAGCTGTGAATAAGCTCCTAGTCAGTAAATGGAATGTAGGATAAGATCAAGAAATTTGAGGAAACAAGTGAATTAGGCGTCCCATTATCACGGCCGTTGTTGATGACATGCCACAATGCCTGCAACCAGTGCTCGAGTTGTGGTACGGAAACTTTCTCTTGCCTGGTCAACAGATCAAAAGATTTTGGCGCGCGTTTTACTCTGATGTCCCTACAAGATTCATAACGTGTACCAAATACTGCCCCAGGATAGGCTACAAGTCCATGACAATGCCCTTCGCTTTTGGAGCGTTTTTTGCGAGGGAATATACTTTGTACCGATGAGGCACTTTTTTCTCCGCATGGTGCTGTAAATTCACAGAACTGTCTTTGTCGTATATGGGGCTCTACTCCCCTACACTTTGTGGACGAACATCTATTGTACTCATGGCGTCTCGAGGGTTTGTTATGTGTACAGTAACACCTGTCCGTTTTAAAGCCCTCCTCATTCAACTCGTGAATCTGGCTTTACAACAACACAACTGTGTCCGCACCACTATTTTCATGCAAGATGGGGCGACGCCACACGTCGTTTGCCAGTTGAAGGACGTGCTTCGAGAAACCTTCTGTGATCACCGCGCCATCTCAAGTCAATGTCAAGATATATGGTCTCGCAGAGCCCCCGACCTAAAACCATGGGACTTTTAGTTGTGGAAGATATTTGAAAAATCGTATCCATCGTAGATGTATCCGGACTCTTCTTGATCTAAAAGATAGCATACGACGACATACCGCTCACATTACACGGGATGCCCTGCGGGCAACTGTCGATGAAGCTGTGTTACAGATGGAGAATGTTGCTGAGTCGGGAGACAATATTGAACATCTATTTTAAGTTTCGACCTTATCCTAATAAATGTGCCAGAACCACCACTATGCCGTATTTCACATATGATTACTTTGGTGCTACTTTTATATTATCAATAAGAATCTGCGCATTCAAATAACACCCACGACGTTAACATAAATATGTGTATGTTTGCATACATCAGTGTCACGTATTTCAGATTTTGCAGACTCCGGAAGTGCAGCTCCACATCGATCTAACTACGATTGCCGCGACAGTACAAGGGTCTTATAAATATATGCAACAGATAAATAACGAAACATTATTTTTAATGTAGAACCGGCAAACCGCAGATCCGCTCGTCCCAGGTCCTACACTGCCTCTGAATTCTGAAACGAGGTGCAGTAAATGTGAATATTTTTGAAAAATACTGAAACATATCAGGTTCTTTGTTAGAAAAAAGTATCAAGTTACCTCTTTAAAAGAAAATGTCATGGCGGCTGTAGTGCAGCCTTGACAACATTGGCACTGCAACACTACCAACATGTAGATGTAATGGTCTTTACATATCTCTAATACTTCCAGTTAGCCGGCCGCGGTGGCCGAGGGGACTGAGGCGCTCCAGTCACGGTCTGCACGGCCACTACGGTCGGGGGTTCGAATCCCCCCTCGGGCATGGATATTTGTGCCGTCCCTTTGGATTAGGTAGTTCATAAGTAGTTTGTAAGTTTAGGGACTGATGGCCCCGTAGTTAAGTCCCATAAGCTTTACAAACATTTGATTTGAACTTCCAGTTATTCAGTACGTCTGACAGTTCTGATTTCTCACTTAAAAATGAAACTACTTTCTGACTTGCGTAAATTTGCACACCCCCATTATACGGTATGCAACCTATCATGAATGTTTATAAAATCATACCCTAGTATGCCTATGTTAAGCACAGGCGATTACTAGGTGAAATTAAATAAAAGACCAACACAATTTCCAAGCTAATAAAATTTTGGAGTACAGACTATTGGCAACTAGCACCAATTTTCCTTTTTTTTCAGACAGACGATGTTAATAAGACATTAAAGATCTCAGTTTGTTTGGAATAACAAAATCCTGTATCTTTAAGAATTAACATTTTAGGCGAGATATCCTTAATATATTGTACAGCAGTTAAATGTGTAAGTCTCGAAATATCTACAATCGCTACATAAAGCACAGCCTCGTGTCCCGCAATAACAATAACTACTGAAAATTCCGGAAACTTGTGGAGGAATCTAAGTACAAGTTCCTTCAGCTATTATGAAGTCGGTCAGTAGATTAAAACACCGCCCAAGGAGCATAATAAATTCCTGGGTTCCCTACGTTCAATGTGCAGCATTCTCCGTTTGTATAAGCTAGGAAGTAAAATAAACTAGAGAATATTTGACGCCCCTGGAAATGAATTGGGAGATGGTGTAAAGCAGCTGAGATGCTCATATAAATTAGTGAAGTTAGAAGACCAGTGAGTGAAATTACAATAGGAAAATACTCTCTAGTATTCTTTAAAACGCTCAGCATTCTTTGCTAAATACTGAACTTTAAAATCCACAGTTGGCATCACATTTTCTGTATATGATTTCGTGGATCATTGGAAGGTGCCTAAAAATTTATATATTGTATTTCATTTCTACTTTAAGACAAATAATAAAACAAACATGATACAATTTTTCGAATTATTTTTCTATTTTACAGGTTTGTTCGGAAAGCAGGAAGTATAACACATGTAAATAACAATCACTAGTGTAACGTTATTAAGAATGTATAGGTCAAGAAGAAGCAGAGAAGTTTCGATTTATATAGTGATATGAAATTTTTATTAGTATTAGCAGGAATTGTTACTGAAATAGCTACGTTTTTCCTCAAATCACCAGTTTATTTTGTTAATTATACGTATTAATTCTTTTTTGAAAGGTAGATCTCATACTGATCAATTGTATTCCCCTTTTGTCTTTTTTTCACTCATAATATGTCTTTGATAATTCGAATAAAAATACATTGGGTGACATCTAGGGAATCTACTTTTTTGTTTTACTAAAACAGTTGGCCCAAAAAGTCGTCTCGCGGCGCAATTTGTGCAGTGACACACTTTTTCACGGAGATATGGTTCGCAGCTTGGTGGAATATAAGCTTAGTTCATTTCCAGTAGGACAATCCATGTTATTGTATTCTTGTAGCTAACCAAACTCCCATATAATGGATTCTTTATTTTCTGATTCTTAATTTCCGTTTGTATATTTTTCGTCCAGAGAAAGTAACCATTTAACTGTTTAGAGTGAATATACCCTTCTTGATATAAAAAAATAAAAAAAATAAATAAATAAATAAATAAATAAATAAATAAATAAATAAATAAATATGGAAGAGAACTTGAATCTAGGGCTCAATGTTCACCCTGAAGAACTAATTTTACGATATTCCAATGGTTTTATTTATCTTCACCGCTGCTCCGAGAATGTAAATAAATTGTGTCTAAAGCCTGGTATCTGGGAAGCGAAATTTCTCTCACAGATTTTACGAGCGAAGTTTCACGAAGAGCCTAGAGCCTTACGCAGGAGAGCTTTTTTTCATTTTGTCGAGAGTACTTCCAAAGTGAGGTAATGCCGCAGTCACTGAATGGAGCGACTTGAAAGCAAACAACGGCTGTATAAAGAGGTAGATGTAAAGGGACAGACTAAATAGAAGCGAAATGAGAATTGCCTTGCCGCAAGACGGCATTTGTCACGGGGCTGACGAAGTTTCTGTATAAGGAGAAATGGAAGAGGACGAATAGTGGTGGAATTTTGATTAAGAAGAGACGTCTGTTCTGTTTTGCTGTCCTGTGACAAACATATTCTCCCTCATTTCGGTATATTTAGTTTTAATATCAGCACTGATAACATTACATATCTTGTTGACATAATTGCGATGTCTGATCCTCGGGCATGGATGTGTGTGTTGTCCTTAGAATGAGTTACTTGAAGTAGCTAGTAAGGCTAGGTACTGATTACCATAGCAGTTCGCTCCCATATTTTTACAAACATTTTAATTTGGGGACATCTGAGTTCCTTGTATAGTGTGTGTCAAAATACCCTCAGAGACACTGTCGAGTCAGGTGTGTATCGCACCCTGTTACTCTGAACAGACGCAATTCTGAACAACACAACGGTATATATACCTTTTAAAAATAGTATATATATCTTTTAAAAATATTTTGAATCGTCTCTACGGTCCATAAACTCTATAACACAATATGACTATTTTACGTGTTGGCAGTAATTGTATATTCCAATAGAAATTCTTTTTTGATAAAAAGTATGTGTTGTAAATTTGGGGTCTAAATATGAGTTCCTTGTTTATCTAGTGCCAGTCAAATTTGGCTTACTGATTGTCACTGAAATTCGTAATAATCGTGTTTTACTGAGTACTCAAATGTATCTAATTACTGGAAGAAAAGTTTTTTAGACAAACTGGAACTGGTGTTTTCACTAGTAGATGTTAGTTTACCGTCCCTCTTCATTGTTACAGGAGTAAAACAAATTTTTTGTATTAAATAAAGATTTTAGCATCAGTGCTTTTTGGTAATTTGCTGGTTACAATGCCTTCCAGTTATAGTCTCATCCTCAGTGTTTGAAGTTTCTACAGGGACCGTCCTATGGTGCCAGAACTATACGCAATAAGCAGTATATATGTATTTGTTACGTCAGTAGTAAATGGAAGCGATCTACAGTCACAAAACGATGTTACATTGATGCACTTTGTTGTAATTTTGTTAGATGACTTTCAACAGTATGTGCTTGTACTAACAATATACGTTTACATAAATTTTGGTGTTTGCTATACCTAAATTCGTTTAAATTTTTATTCATTTGAACAACTCTTTTGATGATTCAGTGCCAAATACTACGTCGTATACTGAACAACAACTATTGAAAGAAATAAAAAGAATTTATAAAACATCGAAGTGTACAACACTATATATGAAATACACCAAAAACAATATTATTAATAATAACAGTAAAATGTCAAATTAATAACTTCAAGCATACTACATTGACAGTGATATTTTTGCTCTGTTCTCCAGTAGCGTTATTACAACAACGTACACGTATTATCACTTGCAGATAACAATTATTGCACAGTAAACGGATACATATAAAAAAGAAGCCCAACGATAAGACGTTACACAAAAAGCAGACTTTTTGAGTGAGTACTATACCAACATTAATTTCTGCACATACAAAAACTGAGAAGAATGTGTGACACACATCACAAATGCATATAAAACAAAGAAACGACATTGTGGCAACACAACATTTGTTGCAGAAGCTGTGCTGCATTCTCATTATTGCAAACAAAAAGAAATTTTTACGCATAGCTCAGGAAGCTCATTGGTGCGCTTTGTTTAAGCAATTTTGAGAAATCGGTTGTAGCAAATTTCTGCTAGACCTAGAGATTAAAGTAGGATTCATCACAGGTAGCCTAAATGCATTAGAAAGAGCAAGCTAGATGATTGTTTTTGATCTCTTAAAATACAGAAATTTATTTATATTCTCTAAAGCACCCAATGGGCATTATTTATGAAATAAAAATCGTATTCGTACCTTTTTCACAGGTATTCAAAATTGTCTCTGAAGGGTAGAAAACACAACAAAAATAATTTTGCGCTCGAAACATTTTTGTGAGAAACGTGAAAAAATTTATGGCAAATTTCTAATAAATAACGAAAGAAATCTTCCGCAACTTATAATTTAATAGCCTGGGTTTAACTCAATTATACAAAAATCAAATGTGTATGAAAAACATTGCATAAATGTGACAGTTATGTGTAATGCATAAATACATTTAATGGAACTCTAATTATGCTTAGTAAACATAATTAGAGAAATATGTTCAAAAGCATTTAAAGTACCTTTTAATTTTTATGATACAAGTAGCTCTATTTGATTAATTATTCAAAATTCATATAAACTGCTGGAATTAGAATGTGTTGTTAGTTTAAGCAGAAGCGAATGTTAAGTATGCAGGTCGAAAAACAAATACACATTAATAAAAATGTGAGCATTGCTTTTATCAGCTAGTACAGTATTTCCGTACCACTGAGACAACTTGATTAAAATTCTTGCATATGATAGCTTGTTTCGCGACAGAAAAAAAAGCTATTATTACAGATGATTGCTAGTAAAAGTACATTATAGGTATTGGAACTGTCTAACGTTACTGAAGATTTCAGGTAATCACAACACTGCATGTCTAAAGAATATGAACGTGATCGTATTGCGAACTTTCATAGGCATGGCGGATGTAAGGAGTCATTTTGAAAGATTGCAGTGACAGATGGCAGTGTCTGAGGAACGGGTCGTGACAAGGACGACGCAGGACAGCATTGCAGCAAAAGAAGAGGTCGTAGGAATGTTCGACAGATTCTGACGGATCACAGAGGGTGTCAACGTCTGCAATGGAGGCGACACCACTGCCGTAGTGTTGTGACGTTACATTAGATTAATACTTGTTACTTAGATAATGAATATGAGCTATCATAATTATATGGAAGGTATCAGTTTAGTAAAAGTTAAGAAATAACATACATTTTTATTATTTTTAATTACTGTTGTAAAATTGTTAATTTCCATCTAAAAATTCATTTACTGAGTACAAGGAGTGATCATTCAGACGTTCCCTACATTTCTTTTTAAATGCTGGTTCGCTGTCTGTCAGACATTTGACACTTTTGTGGCAGCATAATTCAGCCCCTTCTGCGCCAAAGTTATGTTCAACCTTGAATAGTGTAGAGCATCTTTCACCTGGTGTTGTAGCTATGCACATTTCTGTTAGTTTTGAATTGGGTTGGGTTATTAATAACAAATTTCATAACAGAATACATATATTGTGAACTAATTGTGAAGATCCCTAGATCCTTAAATAAGTGTCAGCAAGATGATCTTGGGTGGACCCCAGCAATTATTCTAATTACGCGCTTTCGTGCAATGAATAATTTTTTACTCACTGATGAATTACCCAAAAATATGATGCCATATGAAAGCAGAGAATGAAAATAAGCATAGTAAGCTGATTTACTGAAATATTACCGAGCGAGGTGGCGCAGTGGTAACACACTGGACTCGTATTCGGAAGGACGGTGGTTCAAATCCACCTCCGGCCATCCATATTTAGGTTTTCTGAGATTTCCCTAAAACACTCCTGGCAAATTCCAGGATGGTTCCTTTCAAAGGGCACGTCCGATTTCCTTCCCCATCCTTAACCGAAGCATCCGAGCGTGAACTCCGTCTCTAATGACCACGCTGTAGACGGGACATTAAACCCTAAGCTTCCTTCCTTCCTTCCTACTGAAATATTTGTCACCAATATTTGCAATAACCCTAATATCGTAAGTTGCTGAACTCAAACGATTCAGTAGATCTTCAGTGTTTTGCTTCAAGTGGAATTTCTCATCAATTCTCACACCTAATAACGTTTAAAATTCCACCTTTGCTACAGACGTCTGTTACAGACTGAATTTATTAACGGTGTCATGTCATTTGCCATATGGAACTGTATATACTGTGTTTTATCAAAATTTAATAAGAGTCCATTTGCAGGGAACCACTTAATAATTTTCTGAAAGTAATTATTTATAATTTAATCAGTGAATTCTTGTTTGTAGGATGCATTTACTATACTTGTATCATCGGCAAAAGGAACAAGATTTGCATCATCGTGAATATAAAAAAATGCAAATAATTAATATATATCAACAACGGGAAAAGACTCAAGACCGAACCCTGATGGACCACAGTCTGAGGAATAAGCTAATTTTTGCAGTTTACTTGAACCAATTATTTCAACTTAATGCATTCTTACAGTTAACTATGAACTAAACCATTTGTGCATTGCCCCACTAATACTGCAATGCTTAAGTATATCTAGAAGAAATCCATGATGTACACAATCAGAAGCCTCAAAAAATCCAATCCAGTGAAGTTCGGTTATTCAGAGCATTTAGCACGTTGGCTGTCATGTGGCCGCCGGCGGTCATAGCAGGCGGCTCTGGGGCGCCTCTGACGTCATCGCGGCAGTCAACGTGTTAATATTTGATCAGTCAAAGCTTATATAGCAATTTATGTTTAACAGCCTTGCTGGAAACCAAACTTACATTTTTAAATTACTTTAGTTTTACAAATGTAGACTGACTATAAAATCCGTTCTAATGCCAAAATGAACGTTCTGAGTAAAACGCAAAGAAAAACTTCTAAAATTAACAGTTTGTCTTTAAGTGCAATTTTTTCGCCTTAATTTGTGTCTACCATCGATCTTTAAAGACTTATTACAGTCGAATTAACCATTCAATTTTTATCTTCATGAAAAAAATTATTTCCTGATAGAAAATAAGAATAGGGCTATGTGCCATACCCTCTACTGTAAAATCCGGGCTATGTCCAAAATTCGAGTAAATGGAAAGCTGTATTGGTTTTTGTGGTCTGGATGAAGATCAACAAAGGCGACATACATTGTCTGATAAATCAAATCTTGGCTTAAACACATAAGTGAACTTTTGTCCCTTGTGTAATGACTTTCCTCTTGGGGAAAATTGCCGTGTGTTCAACTATACGCTATGCATCATCACCTGTGTACTTCCTCTCTTTGGTTTCATTTCCCCTATGTTCAACGTACGTAACGTCACCACGCTTTTTCGATTTAACCAATGTTGCAACCCTACGCTTTGTGATGCCATGAATTTCCATAAATGTTTGCTTGCACACTTGTTTGTGATCACCATTGCCATCAGGAATCGTATAAAATACACTAGCCTGCCTTCTACTTTCTGTCAAATCTGTGTACGACCCATGTCGCCTATGTTTAATACTTATGTTTCCCATACGAATTTTGGTTGACGTTATCTCCTAGTTCATAAAACTGATTGAAGGTGTTTAGTTTTTATTTGAATGCAATGATTCTGCATAGATATGGACATCAGTATGAAACCTACATAATAGAAGGCCATTAGAAGTGTAAACACTGCGTCTAATAACCTATTTTACACTACTTTGCACTCAGAACAAAACCGCATATACAAACAACTGCGACATTAAAAGCCGAAAGAATACAACTTTGAGCTATTAATAAATGACAACCTAGGTCTAGGATGTTATAGAGGTATTTAAACCTACCGCAACAGGTGGAGGTTGTTTCTCAGGCACTGTCACATTCCGGCTGTTCTTGTAGGACTTCCCTTCTGCTCTAAGCTTATTTACCATTTCCATTGCAGGAAAAGCACAAAATGAATAGTTACTGCTTGCTACACGATGGAACCTCAACTCAAACAGTAATAACAAAGCTCACGTGCATCTCTGACCACTGGCACATAGCCCAGATTTTACTTCAGGACAGGTGGCACATAGACCGTCGGGCATTCTTGTGAGAAACATTAGAACTACTTCCACATCGAAGAACAGATAGCCCGCTTTTTACTGAGTTGTGTTACGCATGTTGCCCACATTTTCGCAATAAAACAAAATTTTTCATTTTTGGCACTTACCACGGATTTTAGTATCAGTCTACAAATATGGAAAGCTACTCTTGAATACATTACTTTTTCAAGAACTTTGGGTAAAGCTGTCAGAAGCGAGGTAAGGCGGTAATTGTTGACATCGGACGTATCTCCTTTCCTGTGCAATCGTTTAACAATAGCATATTTTTGTCTACCTGGAAAAATACCCTGCTTCAGCGAGCTATTACGTATGTGGCTGAGAATCCTACTAATCTGCTTGGAACAAGCTTTTGTGCTCTGCTTGAAATGCCGTCAATTCCATACGAGCTCTTGGTTTGAGCGAGTTTATCATATCAAAGGGCGACATGGTTGATATTTCAATTGTTTCAGGGAATGTCTCTACTTCTTCTCTGTATCCAGCGCTCGCTTCCATGCACCGCTAATATTATATCCGCTACTACGATTAAAGTTGTCATCGCATATTCTTACGTACACAACCTTGTTAATTACGTAATCCGAGTATGTGGAGGCCGGACATTAAATTCAGACACCAATCGTCCATATTTTAGTTATGTTCACGATATTTCCATTGCGTGGCCACATGGTGTGGACGATGTTGGGTACTTCATGGAATACGTGAACTGCATAACACCGAACATTACTTGAACGTACAACGGAGAAGGATGGAAAACTGTCTTTTTAGATGTTTTAGTACAACAGATAGGATAGACGTCTCGGCCACTCTTTGAACCGAAAACGAACGCATACTGCTTTATATCTCAGCGCACAGTTCAGAAGACACCCGTTTTGAACAGAGTGATATTCAAAGCAAAAACGGTCTCTGACGAAGACGACCAGGATTCCCAAATTAATCATCTACATATGTGTTACGGAACAACGGCTGTAATATAAAGACAGCGTTTCCAGGGCAAAGGACCGTGAAAATGTTAAAGACTGTATTCATTCTTGTCCGTGGCGCTACATCTATCAGAATGTTCAGAGTCCTGGAGAGACGAGGTATTAGATCGATTTTTGGACCTCCTATTCAAATGAAGGAGATGCTGTGCTCTAATAAGGACTTTCTCGGCCTCAGGATCCCTGGAACTGATAACACGCTGTTCGAGGGCGGAGGTAATTACATTGGGCAGTCCATCTGTATCGTTTTCGACGGCTGTGCGCAACACAAACGGTATATTCAAATCCCAGGACTGGGGAAATAGGCATTCGCTGATCACAGCCTCACAAATGAACATAATATTGTCCTCAAAAAAAGAAAATGTGTCCCCGACTGGGATTGTATGATTTAAGAGGCTATGGAAACAAGACTGTGCCACTACAATTTTAATAGTGGTAGCGGATATAATCTTAGCGTTGTATGGAAGCGTGCGCTCGATACAGAGACGCAGCAGACATTCCGTACAGCTTCCACGATACTATGAGAGATGGTACCATCTGGCAGACGCTGAAACCATCAGTGACAACATTAGGCAGTTCTCGACTAGTCTGAAGCTCACCATTCATAATCAGCTCATGTTACATTTAGGCCACCACAACAGGAGTTTAAACACTCAGCTGCTCCTGACGAACACGAGCTGCGCAGTAATGGCCGTGCCTTTAAGGCGCCTTGCTGCTGAGTGCGTGTCTGTTACCCGTCGGAGGTTCGAGTCCTCCGTCGGTCATTGATGTGTATGTTGTTCTTAGCGTAAGTTAGTTTAAGTAGTTTGTAAGTTCATGGACTGATCACCACTGCAGTTTGGTCCCATGCCTTTACAAACATTTGAACATTTTGACGAAGACGATTGGGTTCTATCCAGAATTCGCGTGGCAAGAAGTCCGAAACATTTTTATACAACAGAGCCGTCATCAAAGACTTCATTCTCATGCCAAACCCTGTTGTTATAAGGTTGGTGACTAGATAACGTATACTGTACAACTCACCTAAACGGCTCGAGCTGAGCCCGACTGGCCTGTCAGGTCCACTGATTATCCATCCTTAGAGCACGTCTAATATGAGATGTTGATGACGGACATTGGTTCAGAATGAAATGAATTTGAATCATTTAGTACCTATTATGTGATGAACCGATCAATAAAGTTTGCGAAAAATCGGACTTGCGCTTCCACTTTTAAAGAAAGTTAGTGTCCTGAACTACGATGAACATTGCTAAAACAGTTCTTACTTCATTTTGTCCGTTTACTACAGTGTTAACACTTCCACAGTACGTAGGTGTTAGATGAGTTCTCAAGATAAAGCAAAAATAACTAGTTAATTATCATCAACTAATCTACGGAATTGAAGATAGGGTGCCTCGTTTTGCATTACTTCATTTTAAAGCTTATCTCAGTAAATTCGCACTTGAATTACGAATAGTCAGAATCATCTAAACTTTCATCGTTCACTTTATATAACATGATTTCAGTACTCGTGCAAACGATACATTAAGATCAGTTGTAAAATCAGTGTTCGCCGGGTGTCTTGCGTTTCGGAGAGAACACCGTGCATAAAAGAGGTCCATCGCAGTTCCCTGCTTGATACCGTACCCGGACTACGACAGCCATGAGACGCCGCCGCGTACGTGAACGGATATCCATCTTGATGCGAAGTATCTCCGCCTATTGATCAGTAGAGGGTGTGCTTACTATGCGTTATTGTAGCGACGGAAAGTAATATCCCGTCGTGTGCCGATACCAGAGCGACTGCTCTTTACAATATTGCATCATCCCTACCGTAAAGCCGATTTGGCGTTCTCGAGCCACTTATCCCGCGTGAATGGATATCTCGGGAGACGGTATTCACGTGCAGTCCACGTGTCCAACGTATTTTGACGGATTTACGGATACAGAAGGCATGCCATATTCAATTTCCAAGAGCAACGACTGCCCCATACGTTCTGGCCTTTGGGAAAACGGCGCAGATATTTGCCCCATTATCACACGAGCTTAATAGCAATATTTATGCCACCAATGTCACTTCTGCAAGATAAGGGAGGCATAAAAGAGCTCGAGATTATATGCATAGTAACTAATGACGTACTTGTATCCGGAGTGCTTACCTATTCCCTTGTGACGGTAAGATGTAGATCTTGCGGAGTTACGGACGCGTGTGTAGCTTGGGTACTGAAGTTTTGTCTAAAGTATGCTGCTGAAGTCGCCTCCAAGGATATCGTACGTTAGCGACGCAGGCATAGAGGCGGGATACTCTTGGACTTCAACCTGTAATAGTCGCGTCTCTTGTCTCTGCGGTGTGGAAGTATATGTTAACGATTCATGTACACTATTGGCCATTAAAATTGCTACAACAAGAACAAATGCAGATGATAAACGGGTACTCATTCGACTAATATATTATACTAGAACTTACATGTGATTACATTTTCACGCAATTTTAGTACATAGATCGTGAGAAATCAGTACCCAGAACAACCACCTCTGGCCGTAAAAACGGCCTTGATACGCATGGGCATTGAGGAAAACAGAGCTTGGATGACATTTACAGCTACAGATGTCCATGCAGCTTCAACGCGATACCACAGTTTATCAAGAGTACTGACTGGCGTATTATGACGAGCCAGTTGCTCAACCGCCATTGACCAGACGTGGTGAGAAATCTGGAGAATGTGCTGGCCTGGGCAGCTGTCGAACATTTTTTCCGTATCCAGAAAGGCCCGTACAGCACATGCAACATGCGGTCGTCGTGCGTTATCTTGCCTAAATGTAGGGTTTCGCAGGGATCGAATGAAGGGTAGAGCCACGGCTCGTAACACACCTGAAATGTAACAGCCACTGTTCAAAGTGCCGTCGATGAGAACAAGAGGTGACCGAGACATGTAACCAATGACACCCCATACCAGCAAGCTGGGTGACACGCCAGTATGTCGATGACGAATACAAGCTTCCAATGTGCGTTCACCTCGATGTCGCCACACAAGGATGCGACCATCATGATGCTGTAAACAGAACCTGGATTCATCAGAAAAAATGACGTTTTGCCATTCGTGCACTGAAGTTCGTCGTTGCGTACACTATCGTAAGCGCTCCTGTCTGTGATGCAGTGTCAAAGGTAACTGCAGCCATGGTCTCCGAGCTGATAGTCCGTGCTGTTGCAAACATCCTCGAACTGTTCGTGCAGATGGTTGTTGCCTTGCCAACGTCCCCATCTGTTGACTCAGGGATCGAGACGTGGCTGCACGATCCGTTACAGCCATGCGGATAAGATGCCTGTCATCTCAACTGCTAGTGATACGAGGCCGTTGGGATCCAGTACGGCGTTCCGTATTGCCCTCCTGAACCCACCGATTCCATATTCTGCTAACAGTAATTGGATCTCGACCAACGCGAGTAGCAATGTCGCGATACGATAAACCGCAATCGCGATAGTCTACAATCCGACCTTTATCAAAGTCGGAAACGTGATGGTACGCATTTCATCTCCTTACACGAGGCATCACAACAACGTTTCACCAGGCAACGCCGGTCAACTGCTGTTTGTGTATGAGAAATCGGTTGCAAACTTTCATCATGTCAGCATGTTGTAGGTGTCGCAATCGGTGCCAACCTTTTGTAAATGCTCTGAATAGCTAATCATTTGCATATAACAGCATCTTCTTCCTGTTGGTTAAATTTCGCGTCTGTACTGCGTCATCTTCGTGGTGTAGCAATTTCAATGGCCAGGAGTGTATCGTGTGTCTACCGCCAACCCTCTGGATGATCAGAAATAAACTCATGTTCAGAAAAAAGCCTACCACCATGACAGACTCCAAAAGAATGGCAAAGAACAGGAAGTTCATATGAACGTCACGTGCACTAGTATGTTCTGTAGAAATGATTAGCATTTGCACTAGCTGGATCGCGGCGTCAAGAACATCATCGATATTATCGTGCAACACTACCTACTGGTAAAATGCATTTGCGGCTCTCAATGTCGTTATAAACCGAAGATAGTGGATCAATGTGCCTTGATCAGACATGCAGGACACCTCGCAGACAAATACTCGAACCAAACCGAAAAATCACAAAGCTTGAAATAGGGTGCCATGTTGGTTTAAGAGATTTGATACCTCCGTCTTGGAAATTGCTGCTCGTGTGGGATGATGTGTTTTGGCAGTGCAGTGGGAGTGTGATGAATAATCCACTGTAAGGTCGTAGGACTTGATTTGACGGTTCAGGTCACACCAACCAGATCATCTGCCGAAAGTATCTACATCTCTTCCGAATGGCACTACAGGACATGTCGGCGTCCTTAGCTCCAGCGCAAGAGAGGATAAAACACAATCAGAAGGGACAGCACGTCGAAGTTTAATACCAGTACGGAATGGATTACTTGCGTGTTCTCCGCATTTCCCCTGAACTTTGATTAATGTTACAGGTAACTTATAGACGGCAATGGTTTGTGAAACGACATCACCGGTGATAGGAATAACAGCAGATATTGTTTTCAGACGAATCTAGGTTCTTTTTGTTTGACAATGATGGGCGCATTGTGGTTCCCCGCAGACATGGGGAGATACATTGTAGTGAGAGCGGTTTCACGAGACATAAAACATTAAGCCAAAGCCTTGTGCTGTTGGATGATATTGGGTCCAACCACAAATCATACCCACCAGGGAAGTCAACATTTGTTTTATGGGTATGGCCTGGTGATTCCAAGATCCCTGAACTGAGAAATGAATCGCACCACCGTAAGCTCTGTGTGTGACTTCTTGCCTTCTCATTATAAAGTCAGTCTGGTACCTCCAGTGTCTCCTGGTCTCTTCCACTTATCTAACCTCCTTTCATGATTATTAAACCAAGTGTTTGTGATGATTAAATTGTGATCTGCACAGAATTATACCTGGCGATCTCCTCTTCCATTCCCTTTCCTCAGGTCATATGTACCTACTATACTTCCTTATCTTCCCGTTCCTACTACCGAGGTCCATTCCCCCATCAAAATTTAGTTTTTGTCTCCTTTAACTGTCTGAATAATTACTTTTATTTCCTCATACATTTTTTCGATCTCCTCGTCATCGGCAGAGGTAGTTGGCATATAAACTTGTACTACTGTGGTCGGTGGGGGCTTAGAATCTGTCTTTGCTACGATAATGTGTTCACTATGCTGTTTATAGTAACTTACCCGCATTCCTATTTTCTTATTCATTGTCAGACCTACTCCTGCGTTACCACCAACTGATTTTGTATTTATAACCCTGTACTCACATGACGCAAAATTCTGTTCATCCTGCCACCGAACTCCACTAATCCCCACGTTACCTAAGTTTAACCTATCCATTTCTCTTTTCAAATTTTCTAACTTACCTACCCGATTAATGGTTATGACATTCCACGCTCCGATCCATAAAATGTCTGTGTTGTTTTTCTTGATGACGACATCCTCTTTAGTAGTCCATGCCATCATCATATATTCATACAGTAGAGCTTCATGTCCTCGTGAAAATTAACGACTGTAGTTTCCCCTTGCTCTCAGCTGTTCGCAGTAACTGCATGGCAAAGCCATGTTAGCTGATGTTACACTCAATCATCCAGACTGTTGCCCCTGTAACTACTGGAAAGGCTGCTGCTCCTCTTCAGGAACCACATGTTTGTCTGGGCTCTCTACAGATACCCCTCCGCTGTGGTTGCACCTATGGTGCGGCGCTCCAGTCACGATCCGCACGGCCACTACGGTCGGGGGTTCGAATCCCCCCTCGGGCATGGATATTTGTGCCGTCTTTAGTTGTAAGTAGTTCATAAGTAGTTTGTAAGTTTAGGGACTGATGACCCCGTAGTTAAGTCCTATAGACTCTACAAACATTTGAACATACCTATGGTGCGGCTATCTGTGTCGTTGAGGCACACATGCCACCCCACCTCGGCAATCTCTGTGGATCATGAGGGTGGCAGCATTCCATTTAGTGGTGTCGTCTATCCTTCTTCTGGCTGGATGATTTTAGTGTGTGTAGAGAGGCTAGATCAGTATATATTATCCTTACGATGATCCAGCCACAGTGTCTTGCTATAATGTTTTAATTAAGTTAAAGAATACTGACGTGATCCACATCCAAGAGGATATCCTTAATATGTATCTATGGAAGGAACAACTGATACAGTCTAATCTGCTCCTTCTGGTTTCCTTCTTCTTTGTTGTCAATGTGGCGTTCGTTGCCGCGCTGTATACCTTGGGGTTTTGGTGGGGGGGGGGGGGGGTTCCATGTGGGTGCTGGGAGTTGGGTTTATACTGTGATCATTCGTTTTCTGTTATTACAATTAGACACAGGGGACCGACGGCACTGCTGCTTAGTGCCGTTCACCACAACACAATCGTCCTTGGTGTTGACCCGTGGCCGGCCGCGGTGGCCGAGGGGACTGAGGCGCTCCACTCACGGTCTGCACGGCCACTACGGTCGGGGGTTCGAATCCCCCCTCGGGCATGGATATTTGTGCCGTCCTTAGAGTTATCTAGTTCATAAGTAGTTTGTAAGCTTAGAGACTGATGACCCTGTAGTTAAGTCCCATAAGTTCTACAAACATTTGAACATTTGTTGACCCGTGCATTGTGACCCATTTTACCATCTTAGCCATTCGGTACAACACCTTAGACGCCATTATTTCGTCTAGGCAATACACGACAACATGTTACTGCACGAACAGGTGCCTTAGTGGGGTCACAGAGATGTCATTTAGCCCCGGCCTGACATATCAGGAGACTTGACGCCAATCGAAAATATGTAAGATATAGTGAAACGATGGGTGCAGTTATGTGAGCCAATGCCAATCACCACAGATTAACTCTGGAACTATGTCACTGCAGCATAGATGGCTATACCTCAGGATGTCATTCGCGTTTAACGTGTCGATGTCATCATGCATGGAATAAGTTCAAATGTTCAAATGTTTGTATAGTCTATGGGACTTAACTACGTGTTCATCAGTCCCTAAACTTACAAACTACTTATGAACTACTTACGAACTAGGACGGCACAAATATCCATGCCCGAGGGGGGATTCGAACCCCCGACCGTAGTGGCCGTGCAGACCGTGACTGGAGCGCCTTAGTCTCCTCGGCCACCGCGGCCGGCATGGAATAAGTTACCACGGCCTCTGGCATACCCTATGCTTACTAGGCAACAAAACATACGCTGAATCGATGTTTTTGAAATGCCAATCTTTTCTTCGGAACATACGTTACAACATGTCGACTGAATATGAACTTCTTTTTTCTAGCCGCGGCGGGTGGAGGAGTGCATTGAGGGGCTATGCTCTGATGCGCGAGGCCGTTCCCCGTCGGGGGTTCGAATCCCCCCAGAGCATGGCTGTTTGTGTCGTATTTAGTATTAGGTAGTTCATAAGCAGTCTGTAAGTTTAGGGACTGATAACCTCGCAGTTAAGTCACTTAAGATTAACAAACATTTTAACATTTCTTATTTCTAGGCTCTTACTACCTGGCGGAAGTAAAGTTGTGAGGCGGCAGCGTGAGACGTGTCGGGCTAGCTCAGTCGGTAGAGCGCTTGGCCGCGAATGGCAAAGGTCTCACGTTCGAGTCCCGGTTCCGGCACACAATTTTAATCTCCCAGGAAGTTTCATATCAGTGCCCAGTCCACTGCAGAGTGAAAGTTTCACTCTGGAAACATCCCTTAGGCTGTGGCTAAGCCATGTCTCCACTATATCCTTTCTTCCAGGAGTGCTAGTCTCGAAAGGTTCGCAGGTGAGCTGTGAAGTTTGGAAAGTAGGAGGCGAGGTACTGGCGGAAGTAAAGTTGTGAGGCGGTATCGTGAGTCGTGTCGGGTTAGGTCAGTTGGTAGAGCTCTTGCCCGCGAAAGGCGAAGGTCCCAGGTTCGAGTCCCGGTTCCGGCACACAATTTTAATCTGCCAGGAAGTTTCAACAAACTAGTTATATACCTCTTATTAAGTGAAGTACCGGGTGATCAAAACGTCAGTATAAATTTGAAAACTTAATAAATCACGGAATAATGTACATAGAGAGGTAAAAATTGATACACATGCTTGGATTGACATGGGGTTTTATTAGAACCACATTTACCGTTATCGGGCGTTTTTTCTTCGAGGAATTGCGTTATTCTTGTTTTGTAACTGCTACTGTGACTGGTGAGAGGTACGCCGATATGTTACAGTTTCGCATCATCCCTAGACTGGCTGATAAACACCTGCTGGAACGTACGATTTTTATGCAGGATGGCGCTCCATCCTATATTGATAGACGCGTGAAATATCTCTTGTGCGCGTCGTTTGGTGGTGATCTAGTGCTCAGCCGCCACTTTCGTCATGCTTGGCCTCCCAGGTCCCCAGACCTCAGTCCTTGCGGTTATTGGCTTTGGGGTTACCTGAAGTCGCAAGTGTATCGTGATCGACCGACATCTATAGGGATGCTGAAAGACAACATCCGACGCTAATGCCTCACCATAACTCCGGACATGCCTTACAGTGCTGTTCACAACATTATTCCTCGACTACAGCTGTTGTTGAGGAATGATGGTGAACATGTTGAGCATTTCCTGTAAAGAACATCATATTTGCTTTGTCTTAATTTGTTATGCTAATTATTGCTTTTCTGATCTGTCGGACATTTTTTGAACCTTTTTTTAAAAATTTTGTTCTAATAAAACCTCATGTCATTCCAAGCATGTGTATCAGTTTTTACCTCTCTATCTACATTATTCCGTGATTCATTAAGTTTTCAAATACTGACTTTTTGATCACCCATTATTACCTTACGTAAAAGCATAGCAGATCATTGCGCATTGTAATCGCTTACCATCATGGAAAAATTAGTGTATAGTTATTTTCTAGTTATGGGTTACTAATACATCACGAGGGACAAACATAAGTGGCCAGCATATAATTTTTTCGGCACTGCGTGCTTCACGCTACACTGAACACACGCCGAGTTCGTAGGCTTTCGGTCGCGGCATGATGCCGCTCAGGTAAGTCGCAATTACTTATGAAAAGAGGTAGATATCTGTGTGACTACCGTTCTCTTATGTCAATTTCACTCGCTTTAATGTATGGTCTAAAATACATAGAACACCTAGCTGCTCGTTATCAAACTTTTTCAAGACACGATTTTTAAATCCAGCGCACGCACTTGACAAATAGCGTCATTTGAAAACGACTGCTATGAATTATGAAAAGGTGAATGATTTATTCGAAAACTTAGATGATGTACTGTCATGAGTCAAAAGATCAGATTTTTTTAAGCGCATAATTTCATAAAAATCGGGTGAGGAGTGTTACGAAATTAAAAACTCGGGCGGAATGAAAAGTAGATATTTTCTTTTTTTACAGACAATGCATTGTGGGATGGTCTTGACGCATTATTTTCATCGAGAAAATCGGAACATGGATTTTCCCCCTTTCTTCCGTTTCGTCTCGGCCGGCAGTGTAAATGCAGCCTTAATATAGACGTGTGCCGGACGGCGCAAATCTCAATAATTACGGCACGGTGAGGAGGGCCGACAGTGCGCATGCGCACTAGTGTCGGCTGTACCGAGTCGCCTCGCTCTCGAGAGAGCATAGGCGGCCGTCTCGCCAGGCGCTCTCGCTGCCAGGAACGAGCGTGAGCGAGGCCGCGTTTGACGGCCTCCAGTATTGACATCGACGTATACCATTCAACGCTGATAAGTTAATGTCATTGGCTTGAGACTGGTGGTTGGTGACAACAACTACTCATTATAGTCAATGTTTTCGTATTACGAGCATGACCTTCACTGTATTCTAATGCAAGGCAGTATCACCTCATGGAATCAGTGGTTCTGTATCTTAAACACGTGCTCGTTTAGCCACTTTCGCGCCTTTAGTTCACGCTCTGCGTACTGACAAACTGCCCAACCAAGAGTTTACCCCAGACACGTTATGTTTATAGCTAACAACCATTTATCTTTTGATGAAAAATTATTATTTCGATTAATCCATGAAGAGGTAGCTTTGTTCATGCAATAGTTATGTACACTACATCAAACCATTCCAGGCAACTGCCTGGTAGTTCCAATGAAACAGACTATTTCTTTCCCCATCTCCAACAAAACAATTCGTACTTGTGGACCGTATGTAATTACGAAACTGTCGACAGGACGTTGAAACCTAATATTCATTTTCTTGTATAGCCTACCATTTTCTAAATAAAAAAAATTAAAAAAAAATGATCTTTTAAATTAACTCAAATGCAAGTGGAAATAACACTCTACCTTTTTAATTGTAACAAATCGCATTTTTAACACCGAAGAGGAAATGCTCCCACCATACGACTGTTACAATTAAAACACACGACCGTGACACCGGTCTACGTGCTTTAATAACGAAGTAATTTGCTACAGGTCGAGAGAGACACAAGTTCATCTGTAATAGTTTTTATTTTATTTTATTTTCCTTGTTCTAGGTACAATTAGTAGATGCCAAACGCCTCGTCATACTCTTTTGATACAGTTGTCATTCACTTCTGTTTCTATAGTACAGCTTCCGTCATTACTTCGCAATGTCTGAGTTAAATGGCAGTGGAGCTAGATTGCAAAACCTTTTTACATTCTTCGTGAAAAGACGTTTTTCTTTTTTCTTGTTTGTTGTTTATCAAACCTGATAATTTTAACATCACTGATCACGTTATGTCTCTGTTTTTATATGTTTGGTGGTCTTAGTAATTGACACATAAGAAAGCTTGGAGATGTTGAGATATTGTGGCAATTTTTTTCTGAAGTACCGCTTAGTACCCGGTGTTTTAGGATGTTGTCGAGGGAAGAAGAATGGTCACTAAGCAAAAGCTGGAAGTATTCTCCACAGGATTTAACTCGTAATTAGTGTCGCCTCTTCGTGAAATAGATCGATATACATCGTCTTCTAAATCTATCGGAACTTCCAGTCTTTCAGAACTGTGGCTCTAGATGCAGTTGAGTCAATATGAGTATTGGTGTGTACTGTTGTTGATCTGGTTCGTACGCCGTACACAGACATGCTCGTCCATAACAAGAGATTTCCCAATCACGATGGAAGCGGATTAAAGGCTTATAAATACTGAGAGCAGCATTCAGTCCGCTGCCCATTTTAAGCCGATGATTGCTCGTTGTATATTTATCAATCGTTTTCAGTGTTCCGTCACAGTGCCTACATGTTCTTGCCCTGCTATTTTACCGCCTGTGACCATTCTACAGTATTTTATGCGCATTTGATCTGTCTCTCTAAACATTTTAAAGAATTGTCAGGGTGACAGAATATTGAGAAAATTAACGCTGCTCTTTTAGTTGCTTTTATATATTTATCTGTAAATGTGTAGGCTAGTGTCACTAATAACTGTACTGCTAAACCTCTGTAATTTGATATGTTAATATTATCAGTATTTCTGCTTTCAGTAACGGACTAAATGAATGGTGCTTTCCGTCACGAAAAATCCGTTACGTTTTTCGTTCTATTATAAGTTGCGATTAGTCACAAATGTCAGAAGAGAAATAAATTTTGCATTCAAAAAATTCTTAATTTCTTTGTTAATTTAATTTTACGACGTAATAATGAACATTGATTGACAAATACTTATCGCTGAAAACATTACGACTGGATATGAAGATAAATTTGTTAGCTGACGCTCATGGTCGTACATAATTGAACTAAAACCAAATATAATCCATAAAGTGTAGTTAATTCATTTTCAAACGTATGTATAATCTCTAATGCAGTCGCAACACAGTTTAAAAATGTGCAAACCGCCCTTTTAGTCATATCATTAAATTAACGTGAAATGCAAACTCTATATATGTAATTATATAACTGAGTCGACAAATCAGGTGATAATTTCAGGGCAGATGTACAAAAAAGACATATCCCTTGACGGAATACATGTTAAGCTGCGAGGGACGGAGAACTCTACAGTAGTAAATGCTGGTGTATCTGTCTAGTGAATTGTCGCACAACCATTACCGTTAGACATGTGGAAAACAATCTGCAGATTACATAAGGTTATGAACCGTACAGTATATAACCACCTACCCCAGTGAAGTTAGATTAAGGTGGAAGACACTGACAGAACGACGTCTGCCTAAGGATGTACAATCTGAGTTTACCTGATAATGGATATTTTTCTGAAACGGACCTATTGTAGAAATAAACAGTTAAATTCATCAGCGTTAATAATTAAATAATTTGAGCCTTATTCTTACATTGATTTTATCATGTCCACTAACAGTAAAACAAAGGTTTATAATTAGATTAAGAGTCTGAAAGAAGGATATGAAGACGCTGAAATTGACATGTACATTAGGCGTCCCAACGACAAAGTAGACAAAGGGGACAGAGTGAAAGAACTGAACTCAATGATTTTTATCCGTAACGAATGTAATTGTAGGATGTTTCTATAATAAGAACAGAGACTAGATTTTCAACACATATCAACTAAAAATAAAATTTTCTCCCCCTCCCCCCCCCCCCAATTCAAAAATAATAATAAAAAAATCATAATTCCATTAATATCTTAGTGCATCTCGAATTTCTGACTTATTATACAGAAATTGAGAACTGTTGTACTGGATCACAGTAATTTTAGTATCACTGACATACCAATTACGCATAAGTTTGAAGTACCATATGTCGTAATCAGACTAACTGTAACCGAAAAAGAGATTTCCGGAACAATAATACTTTATTTGGCAGATTCCGAATTACATTCGTCAATACATAATTTGAAAAAAAAAAGTTTTAATTCACTTAGCAGTGATAGTCCCCTGTTCCACGGTAAAATCTCACAGGTGCATCAAACATCAGTCATAATAATATTATTACTTTCACTGACATTGTCCGGGATGGCATGTACGCTGGGAATCTACCAATACTTTCTATGACCAATAATGTTGTGTGCGCAATTTTCTTGGATACAAAAAGATTTTTTGCTTTTTCCCCTTCATTTCTTTACTTTAAGTTTAGGTACTTTAATATTTACAAAGGTAGTCTATGAATAGTGTAAAACATAACGTGTCAATGGTAAATGGCATTCCATAATAAGATTGTAAAATGGTGCGAGAGAGACGGAGAGAAGGGCTGGAAGATTCCTTGCCTGGCGATCGTAGAGATGTTGTGAATTAGCCAAAAGAAGGGCACTTAACTTATCGAGGGTCATTTGCGGGAAAAATCTTCCTTATTAAAATATTAAATGTTTGAAAATGTTCAAATGTTTGTAGACCTTATGGTACTTAACTACGGGGTCATCAATCCCTAAACTTACAAACTACTTATGAACTAGCTAATTCTAAGAACGCACAAATATCCATGCCCGAGGGGGTGTATTCGAACCCCCGACCGTAGTGGCCGTGCAGACCGTGACCGGCTCTCGGCCACCGCGGCCGGCTATTAAATGTTTAAAGTAATGAATGCGTCAAACAGCAAAAGGCATAAAACAGAAAGAAATTAATGTGAAACTAAGATAACTATTCCTAAATTAGTTTATTCAAATATTGAAAATATGAAATATTGAACAAAATAAAATAAAAAAGATTTTTTCCTAAGAATACAAAATTAGAATTGTATAAATATTCTTCTTAAATTAATAAAAGAAATATAAGATACAAAGTCAGTAAAATTTGAGGATGTGGAATTAGGTAATGTATCTAATACGAATATAAATAGTGTTAAATATTAAATACTTTTAGATACTGAAGGCATGGACTGATAAAAAACATATACGGTGCGATAAACTTTACATAAAAATGAACAGCTGTGCGTCTGTCTCGCTAAAACTCAGAAAGGGAGTGACTTATTCGAATAAATCTTGTTCGGTTTTATATATGGATATTTAAAAATAATAAATAAATAAAATAGGGAACAACCGAAAGGAACAGTTGAAAAATTAATTATAAATACAATTCGACACCTATTATGATATCGAAAGGCACCCGACATACCAAAGTGTTTAGGCGCTGCAGATTTAGGAAAAAAGGGGCACAGTTACTCCTTTCATGCATCATAATATTAAAACATGAACACGAAAATTAAAGAACGTATTTATAATCTTATCTCTGGAATACATAAAGAAGAATGTCTCTTTGTGTCGTTTGTTTGCAGTCCATCACTGTTGTTGTGCTCTGTAGTCCGCAGACTGGTTTGATGCAGCTCTCCACGCTACCCTGTCCTGTGCAAGTCCCTTCATCTGAGAATACGTATGGAAACGTACATCCTTTTGAATCCGCTTACTGTATTCATCCCTCGGTCTCCCTATACGATTTTTACCCCACTCACTTCCTTCTAATGCTAAGTTGACGATTTCTTGATGTCCCAGAATGTGTCCCACCAACCTATCCGTTCTCTTAGTCAGGATATTCCAGAAACTCCTTTTCTTCCCAATTCTGTGCAGCACCTCCTCATTAGTTACGTGATCTACCCATCTAATCTTCGTCATTCGTCTGTAGCGCCACATTTCGAAAGCTACTATTATCTTTTTGTCTGAACTCCTTATCGTCCACGTTTCACTACCATACACTGCTACACTCCAGACAAATAATTTCATAAAGGACTTCCTAACATTTAAACTAATATTAGATGTCAACAAAATTCGCTTCTTCAGAAACGCTTTTCTTCCCAAAGCCATGTTGCATTTTATATTTTATTTATTTCGGCCATCAAAAGTTATTTTGCTACACATAAAACAAAACTCATCTACTTTTATTGTCTAATTACCTAATCTAATTCTTTCAGCATCGCCTGATTTTCTGAAACTACATTCCATTACCCTCGTTTTACTCTTGTTAATGTTCAGCTTTCACCTTTCTTTCAAGACACTATCCATTCCTTGTAATTGCTCTTACAGGTGTTTTGCTGTCAGCCGTCAGCAAATCTCAAGGTTATTTTTTTTAATTCCCTCACCCTGGAATTTAATTCCCTAATTCCCTCTCCACATTTCTCCTTGCATTCATTCACATCTTGCTCAATGTACAGGCTGTCTTACTGGTTTTCCCACCACTGCGACCCTTTCACACCCTTTGTCTGTAATAATTGCTGTCTGGTTTTTGTAGAAGTTGTTTAGAGCCCTTCACTCCCTATTTTTTAACTCTGCTACCTTCAGGATCTGAAAAAAGTGTATCACAGGCAACATTTCAGAAAGCTTTTCCAGATCCACAAACAATAAAAACGTAGTTTTCCCTTCCTTAATCTATCTTCCAAGATAAGTGCAATGTATTGCCTCGCGTGTTCCTGCGTTTCTCCTAAATCCAAACTGATCTTCCGCAAGGTCGGGTTCCACCATTTTTTCCATTCGTCTGTAAATAATTCGTGTTAGTATTTTTCAACCATGAACTTCGTCGTTCCTCCAGCGATTCCCAATTGAGTTCCCGCAGTATTTCCGTGACACTCGCGCATTGGTGGAATTTACCAGTAAAACAAACCTAGCTTCTCGCCTCTGAACTGTTTCTGTGACTTCCTTTAAACTGATCTGCTGTGGGTCCCAAACACTTGAGCAATACTCAAGCGTTTTATACGCAGTCTCCTTTACAGATGAAGTACATCTTCCCAAAATTCTCCCAATAAACCGAATTCGGCTTACTCACAACTGTCCTTACATGTCCGTTCCATTTCATATCGCTCTGCAATGTTACGCCTAGATATTTGAGGCGATGCTACCATACACGAGGCCGTTCCCCGTCGGAGGTTCGAATCTCCCCTCGGGCATGGATGTTTGTGCTGTCTTTAGTATAAGGTAGTTCATAAGTAGCTTGTAAGTTTAGGGACTGATGACCCCGCATTTAATTCCCATAAGCTTCACAAACATTTGATTTTGAACAAAGTTCTTTCACGGTCGAATTTTAAGGGAACGACATAAATGGTGATATCGGGCTCTAGTACGAGGTAAGATGTGTCAGTCTCTGAGGCGTAAATATCTTTCCAACTGTTGTCAGATATCGAATACTGTATTGAAGCTTTGTGTATCGTACGTTAGCAGAGTAAATAATGACATGAATACCACATTTTTCACGTAGAATTTTTCCAAACACTTAAGTTTTCTATCCAAAACTTCATACAGGAATGAATAACTAATTAAATTTTATAACTAAAAATATCTGATGGTGTTACTTTTTATTTAGAAAACTTTAGAAATCCAGACAACATTTTCTTCGTGAAATGCATTAGGAAAGGCTAAACATCTATGGTTGCTGCTTGTGTTATATGATTGCTCAAAGGTTTTTGTCTAGCTGGAACACGGTATTATTGAAAATAAATCAGAGCATTATCATTATGTATAGGACACTCATTTCATTTCAGTATTACTTGAACAGTAAGATGCAAAACGTTATCTTTGATTTTAACGCAGCAGAAGTTGTGCTGTCATATTACTCGGTATTGTAATGCTATATTACATTCTCAGCGGGCTTTTTTCTGGTGTACATTAATAAGTTACATTCAACTTCAGCAACTAACTAAAGCAGGTGCAACGAACGTCGCGGGCACCAGTGACGTCACAGTCGGCTGATAGCGTGTATGCAGACGTACTAGCAGCCTCCATTCATACCACTTGATCATGGCTCAAAATGTTTAAATGTTTGTAGAGCTTATGGGACTTAACTACGGGGCCATCAGTCCCTAAACTTATAAACTACTTATGAACTAGTTAATACTAAAGACGACACAAACTTCCATGCCCGAGGGGGGATTCGAACCCCCGACCGCAGCGGCCGTGCAGACTGTGACTGGCACGCCGCAGACAGCTCGGCCACTGCGGCCGGCTTGACAATGGCAAAGGAGTGCTTGGCCATAAGCTCGTGGACGAAAACTCGAGGACCTTTTATTGAGGTCTAAAACTGCTTCATTTCCAGGTTACGCAAAAACAATTTTAGCTGATACGGTGCAGGAAAGAAAGGAAATAATTTTCTTTCTTCACTGCAATGAAAGCTGAACTTCAAGTTAATTATACACCATCTAATTGTACTCGCGCTCAAAACTTTTACAGTGTTGGCAGATTTACTGAATAACAAGACATTTATATCTGAAATTACGGGTAAAAAAGTAGCGACCCGTGGACTAATATACAAATGCCAGCGGCAGCGGTATTTCCCTATTTTTATGATTAAAATATTGTCCTCATTACTCTACACCAATGCGATGTAATTTGTTAATTTCGTGCAATTAAATTTATTTGTGTCATACTGTATTATTTTGTAATAACTCGGTTGAGTTAGGAATAGTAATAGCTGCGCAGCGAGCCATCAACAACGACCCATGCTATTAGTTTACGGGGCTGAAGCACGACTGTTTAGCGACATCCAATATACAAGAAAGGCAATAAGAGTGAACCACAAATCTGCTGGCCTTTATCATTGACGTCGGTTTGCAGCAGGATTTTAGAACATATACTTCCCTCAAACTTTATGAACTACCGGTACCTTGAAGAGGTTTGTCAACACGGATTCAGAAAGTATCGTTCTTGTGAAACCCAGCTAGCTCTTTAATCACATGATGTGATGAATGCTATCAACAAGGTGTCCCAAATCGATTTCTAGATTTCCGGAAGGCTTTTGACACTGTACATCACAAGCGTCTTCTAATCAAATTGCGTGCTTACTGAATATCGTCAGAGTTCTGCGATTGGAATAACGCTTTCCTGTCAGAAACACCGCATCAATAGTAATAGACGGAGTTATTGAGTAAAATAGGACCGCTACTGTTCCTTATCTTCATAAACGCTTTTTGAAACTATCTGAGGAGCTCTCTAAGACTAAAAGAAATCCGTTAAACTTGATTTACCCGATAACTCACTGAAATCGAACGGCCGTAAATTCAACTAAAAACCTACGAACTACAATTACGAACAACTATAATTGAAAATAAGACATAGTAAATATCGCAGGTGAGGCTGGGTTTCATTGGCAGAACACAGAAAGGTTCAACAGTTCTACTAAAGACATTGCATACACTACACTTGTGCGTCGTAATCTTAAATATTGCTGCGCAATGTGGGATCTCCATCAAGTGAGAAAGTTCAGAGAATTGCTCGTTTTGCATTTTCTTCATATAGGGGAGAGATTGTCACGAAAATGATGAAGGCGTTTTGGTGTATTTCAGTAGAAGAATAAGGTTTTTCGCAGCGGCGAGAATTATTTGCGGAATTTCTTTTACCAACTTTCTCGGCATAATGCGACCATATTATGTTAGCACTCACCTACATAGGGAGACATGATCATCATAATAAAATAAGAGAAATCATATCGAAAACAAAAAGGTTTAGGTGTTAAATTTTTCTCGCGTGCTATTAGAGAATGCAACTGGAGAGAATTATCATAAAAGCGGTTGATGAAACCTGTGCCAAGCACTTCAATGTGATTTGAAGAGTACTTATGAATATGTATATTTAGCTAGCTGCATGTCATATAAAAGGAAAATGTGATGGTTGTTTCAGTATCTCATGAGATATAAATGATACATATGTACATTCTAAAGGCAACCTTACAATGTGTGAGTCATGCAGCAAAGTCAAGGCTCGTTTTCATCTTGGAATTTATGGAAACAACCTACAAAGAACAAAACTTTTGCTCGCCGTGGAGGTTCGAGTCCTCCCTGGGGAGGGTAAGCTACGGACTGATGACCACGCAGTTTGGTCCGATAGATTTACAGACATTTGATTTGTACAAAACTTTTCTAGCTTGAAGGGTGAAAACAGATGGTTCTTTGGTTGGCCCGCTAGATGGCGCTGCCATAGGTCAAACGGATATCAACTGCATTTTTTAAAAATAGGTACTCCCATTTTATTACATATTCGCCTAGTACGTAAATAAATATAAATGTTTTATTTGGAACACTTTCGTCGCTTTGTGATAGATGGCGCTGTAATATTCACAAACATATTGCTCACAATTTTAGACGAACAGTGGGTAATAGGCAGGTTTTTTAAAATTAAAACACAGAAAGTAGGTTCGTTTGAACTTTATTTCGGTATTCAGGTAAAATTTCCATTTCTCAAGTAGAAAGAACGGCTCTAAGGGAGATCAATGTGGACAACAATATCATTGTACTATCCGCTAACAAAGGAAATTCTACAGTTGTGCTAAAGAGCGAAGATTTTCACAAGAAGATCACTGATCTCTTGGATCCCACAACTTACAAAAGACTTGAGAAGGATCCTACTCCGAAAATTGTGAAAACTACGAATCATCTGATAAAACAGTGCTCTCTCTCTTCGGATGATAAAAAACAACTGTGCAAAACAGAAGCTTATCCACCCAGACTATATGGCCTACCAAAGGTGCATAAGCCCATGGTCCCGTTAAGACCGATTGTGAGCGCTATAGGATCTCCCACCCATGAGGTCGCCAGACATCTCGCTTCTCTGCTGTAGCCGTACATTGGAAAAACGGACAGCCACATTGAAAACTCTGTGCATTTTATTGAGAAACTAAAGGAGATTAACGTCAGCCCGAATGATTTTCTGGTGAGTTGTGATGTAGTGTCCTTGTTTACTGTGGTTCCTGTAAACGAAGCTATTTCATCAAATGTTCAAATGTTTGTTAAGCTTATGGGACTTAACTACGGGGTCATCAGTCCCTAAACTTACAAACTACTTATGAACTAGCTAACACTAAGGACGGCACAAATATCCATGCCGGAGGGTGGATTCGAACCCCCGACCGTAATGGCCGTGCAGACCGTGACTGGTGCGCCTCAGTCCCCTCGGCCACCGCGGCCGGCAGCTATTTCATACATAGCAGATATGTTTCCATCTGACAGCGTGGCCTTGTTCAGACACTGTCTTACTACAACGCATTTCCAGTACAACCATGAATTCTATGAACAAATTAACGGAGTGGCTATGGGCAGCCCTCTTAGTCCAGCTGTTTCCAACTTATTTATGGAGGTTTTCTAACAGCAGGCGCTGCAGACTGCCAGAAAGAAGCCAACTAATTGGTACCGATATGTTGACGACACCTTTGTAGTGTGGATCCATGGTGAAGAGGAGTTGGATGTCTTCTTATTGCATCTCAACAGCATTAATCAGAATATACAGTTCACGATGGAGAAAGAGAGCAATGGCCAACTTAATTTCCTGGATGTATCGTTAATAAAACGAGAGGACGGAACTCTGGGCCATAAGGTATACAGAAAGAACACACATACTGATCATACTTCCACAAGGAGTCAAACCATCATCCGACGCAAAAAAGAAGTATCATTAAAACCTTGGTGGATAGAGCCAACAAAATTTGTGAGCCAGTTTAAATGAAGGATGAACTAAATCACTTACGGTCGGCCTTCAAGAAAAATTGATATGGTGCCAAGGAAATTGATCGAGCTCTCCATCAAAGAAGAGAAGAATCCAGAAGTTCTGAGTAACAACGACAACAATCTGGAAAAGTTTTTCTGCCGTACATTAACAGAATTACCGATCGAATCGGGAAAGTATTGGCCAAGCATGGCGTCGAAACCATCTACAGACCCACGAAAAAGATGAAACAATATTTGAGATCAGCAAAAGACGCGCTTCACCCCCTAGCAACACCTGGGGTTTATAAAATTCCTTGCAGCTGTGGTAAAGTATATATTGGTACAACAAAAAGAAGCGTCAACACTCGCATGTCTGAACATAAAAGGAACTGTCGTCTGGGTCACACGGATAAATCGTCAGTGGCTGATGGATATTTGTGCCGTCCTAGTTCGTAAGTAGTTCATAAATAGTTTGTAAGTTTAGGGACTGATGACCCCGTAGTTAAGTCCCATAAGCTTAACAAACATTTTTTGAACAGTGAGTAGTTCGCCTTCAGTAATGTTCTCACATGCATTAACAATGCGCTGACGCATGTTTTCAGGCGTTGTCGGTGAATCACGATAGCAAATATACTTCAATTTTTCCCCACAGAAAGAAATCCGGGGATGTAAGATCCGGTGAACGTGCGGGCTATGGTATGGTGCTTCTACGATCACTCCACCTGTCATTAAATATTCTATTTAAGTCCGTTCCAACTTTACGCGAGCCATCTGCCGGACATCTATCACGTTGAAAGTACATCGCCATTCTGTCACGCAGTGAAACATCTAGTAGTAGAATCGGTAGAACGTTACTTAAGAAATCAGCATACACTGCACCATTTAGATTGCCATCGATAAAATAGGGGCCAATTATCCAATTATCCGCCTCGGGCACGCACAGATCTAAAAATTCAGAAATTATACATTTCGATGGATAGAGCATCTCTCTAAACTTCTCACACATGTTACTGGTACTCAATTAGATACCTTTTGTGAGGTGGCGAATTGCAACTTGGTTTTTAACACAGTCAGGTCACTGACAGGAACTGACTAGAAAAACGCGAAAGCATCCAACTTTGCAAATCTGTTCAGTACAATGCCTACCTGTAAACAAGAACTATGCTGCGAAGCGCATTACGTCTCGAAACTTACAGAGTTACTCTAGCTTCTAATTGGTGCTGTTTTTCTAAATGTCTTTTAGTGTTCGCGCAGTCGTCATCTGAAGTCCTATAGATATTTTGAATATTGTGCTGTTAATCTTTATTTAGCACCATTGAGACGCTTCCCATTTCCGGGTGTTATGAGGATAAGACTTATGGGCATCATTATAAGGTCGGACGAACCGTGCATAGCGAGTGTATACAAACAAGTAAGTGTCAAATACACCGTGTTGACTGTCTAACAAGAGAGAGAGAGAGAGTGAGAGTTACAAATCTATAAAATAATAATAAATAAATAAGTGAATAAGTCTTAAATAGTGGATATTCGAAGAACGCAATCGCACATATCGCGACTACTTGCTTAGAAATTAACCAAGAATCAGGGCAGAATCCACAAATATATTGTTACACCACAAAGCAGATATTCATCCTACTCTCTTTCCTTGAAAAAGCTAAATGAAATAAATATTGCACCAGGAAATAATGGGTAAAGATGTAGAACCTCTGACGGCTGACTGCTTTGGAGACTATGCACGCCATTCACCCCTTACAAGTTTTAGATTGTTTATTTATTTCAATACGCATTGCTGATTCAGGAATTAACAACGCTTTTTTTTAATGTTAAGCATAGATCAGTGATTAATTATTTCTCTAGCAGATATAAAGTACTAAGATTAGAAACTACCTTCCTTGGTCCATGGAAGACCTAAACGCTTGTTTGTTAAAAGACATTGGATGCCGTTGCCACCGGGCTGGCCACATAATCCCGTAATTAGGAAAAGTGGCCAGTATAGAAAACTTCAGGACACTCCACATAGTTCCTTTATCATACTCTCGTGCTCTCATAAGGATGGGTTGTGTGATGCCCTACAATTTGTATATTCAAAACTGTTCGTGACAAATTTCTGTCAGTAAAAATTGTTTTGTGAAAATTCTATGTCCTAAACAGTGGCTTCTTTACACCGTCGACAACTATCACATCGATATAGCTACCAGTGTTTCTTCCAACAACAAAATGAAACTAATGGTCATATTACAGTTACGGGCATTGGAAAAATGTGAAGTTTGAGTGACAATAAAAATTTTAATTAAAATAAAAACTCAGGATGAATTACGGTTCCCTAACATTTATAAAAGGACACGTTAAAGCATTAATATCACTGTATGGAAATGGAATTGCACATATTATGACAAGAGATGCCCACATACAACTGTAATGTCTGTGAAGACTACAAATTAGACGAGAAGTCTAAACCTGGTATAACAGTAACTCAAAATCTTGTACAAGCGTAAGTTCCCCATGTAGCTAACTCGTGCAAACAAATTTTTTGTCGATCAGTGTTATTAGTTCAGTACCGTGTGTCCGGGAACATTTTGAAGAAACTAATAAGAAAAGTCGGGTATTGGCTTACGCAGGTGTCAAGTTACAGGCAGCTCTAACTACGCACTTCCTTGGCACCACTCGACACTTGTGTTGAGGTACCTATATTCAAGAACATCAGACCTATATTCAAGGCCAACTTACTTTTGCACTTACCGGGTATCAGGTTACACATAATAGTAGAAACATGTGGTACCAGTCATGTCAGACGTGATCTCGCATCAGTGCGAATGAAGCTTACTTTCTGAATCTGTATTACTAGGGTATTAGTTTTAGCTGTGCATCACATGTGAACATGTGGTAAAAGGTTATGAAACAACTAAAAAACTGAAGTTAATAATTTTTTATTTACAATTTTATTTTTACTTTTTTTATAAATATTATTTTAATATTTCGACTACGCACTATGATTAATAATATATTAATTACTTTAATTTATATACTATTTTATTGTACCGCAATACTTTGTGTTACAGTTTCTTGGCAGCACGTGATACTTCAGTACTTGATTTATTTACAGTTTTGAACTATTGACAAATCCTGTTGTTTTCCCAAAAGGGTCAGAATTTTTGGAACTAAATACACATATCTTCTTTTATGAAATCTTTGTAAATCTCTTATTTTCTGATGTTATCTCCAGCCGAGAACGTTTGGAGCATTGTGGGTAGGACACTCGAGTTAGTGTGGTGTTTTGACAGGCTAATGCACTGGACAGAATTTGACACAATCTTCCTCACGAGTTAACCCAATGTCTGTATCAATCAGTACCAAACTGAATATCTGCTTGCGTAAGGACCAGAGGTGGATCGACACTTTGCTGGTATTATCATTTTGCGAAACTCTTTCTCTTGAATAAATCATCCATTTTTAGGAAACTGTACATATTTTTTGCCCCTAAATGAACATCACAACTACGTATTTTCGTCCCATTTGCATAATTCTTCATGGTGCATCTTCTTTTCGGTCGAGAATCTCCAAAGTTTTGAAACGCAGTTAAAGCCGTTGTGACTAAAATCAAAAATGTTCAAATGTCTGTAAATCTATCGGACCAAACTACGTGGTCATCAGTTCGTAGCTTACAAACTACTTAATACTAGGTAAACTAACCTACGGACAAACACACACACCCATGCCCCAGGGAGGTCTCCAACCACCACGGCGATCAATCGCGCGCTCCGCAGCGAGGTGCTTTAGACCGCTCGGCTACTCCACCGCGGCTAGACTAAATTAATGTACGCTTCCTGTTCATACAAGGAATACCCAACGTCTGGATGTACAGTATTTGAACTAATGTGACATAAAGAATAAATGAAATCGCTACTAATTTGATGAAAGGAGTACATTTTTCATACGGGTGGCCGAAACGTAAATAAAGGAAGGTGAAAATACGTAAAGCAGCTGAAAAAAAAAGTTGAATGTGCCAGCGGACAAAGAGGAATTCGGTTCGGCTTGGTGCAAGGTTTCTGCTTGTAACATTCAAAAAGGCACTGTGAAAAAATGTGTGAACAATTACTGGTTTCTGTTTTTATGCTTTGTCTTGTAAAATTACCCTTTATGAAGCAAAAACGAATTGAGTGCGACCGTGCAGGTGATTTTGTATTTGTTTTGTGTGGTGTCAGGTGAATGAGGAGGCGCGCCTCTGGCCTCATTTTCATTCTGCGGCGGAGAATTTCGTTCATTACGGGGCGGCGCGTACGCGCGGGCAGCTGTGGAGCCCGGGGCTGCTATTCATATTTGGGGCTGGGCTGGAGGCTGAGGGCTCCCCCTCCCCCTCCCACCCCCTCCAGACCACGGCGGGGGCGGATCGATTGACGCTGGGCCGCTGCAGGCTCCACCACGACCACGTGGCCGGGCCTCTGCCTGCCGATGCATTCACGCGCCTAACGCGCCTCCTCTCTTTACAATTACCCTCAACCGAATCGCACGTTCTGAAATGGATAAAGCCTTAAAAAATGTGAAAGTGTAATTTTCTCCCGTGTTTTAATCTATTACATTTTACTACCGTAATAACTTATACATTTTATACGGCTACAAGATAACACAGGTGGGATTTTTCTACAGTTTCTGTGTATTTCATAAGTGAGGAATACGGCTAGGCGCTCAGCACAGATATTTAATGTCTATACGACAAAATTGTAACACGTGGCTGCAGAACCACAAACTGTTACGAACAGCAGCGTCGACCGTATAACGTTTCTGGCTGAACTGAGGTCTAGTTCACGCCTATTTGGGACAAAAATGGACGAAATTAAGTTGAGGGCGTACTTTATTTTTCACGATGTCACTATGGCTTCATTGAATTATGAGAAGTTCAAAATGTTCAAATGTCTGTAGAACTTATGGGACTTAACTACGGGGTCATCAGTCCCTAAGCTTACAAACTACTTATGAACTAGCTAAGACTAAGGACGGCACAAATATCCATGCCCGAGGGGGGATTCGAACCCCCGACCGTAGTGGCTGTGCAGACCGTGACTGGAGCGCCTCAGTCCCCTCGGCCATCGCGGCCGGCGAATTAGGAGAATGATATATATGCAAGGGTACTCCATTATATTATAAGCCTAAAATTTATTGACAATTTTACACCAGTATTATAGTAACAGTTGACATTTCAGTTTTAAACGATGTAGAGGGTCCACTCTCACTGTTTTGTAATTCCTATCATTTTTGCTGCAAATCTGAAGATGGATATGAGTGACTGAAACTGATAGTCTGTGGGGACAAACGTTTGTGCTCAAAGAGGAAAATAAACCACATTTATTCTACACTTTCCGCCCACTGTTTGAATTCTTCTACATCTATAAATATCTATAAATATGAATGTCTGTTCGGTGTACGATTATAACGTCTGAACCACAAAACATAAAGAGCTAAAAATTTGTGCAGTTACTAACGTCTACGCGGGGAAGGCTTTAGGAACGGTTTTATGGTGATCGGATATATATATATATATATATATATATATATATATATATATATATATATATATATGTGAATGTCTGTTTCGAGTAGGCTTATCACGTCCGAACGACAAGACGCATATACTGAAAAATTTGTACAGTTACTAATTTATACCTGAGGAAGGTTTTAGACACAGTTTTATAGCGATCTGATAGATATTTAGTAATTTCAAGAATATAACGCGAAATGCGGAACAATAATCATTCTTAGAAAATTGTATTTACTCTTTGAAAATGATTTTATTGGTTGCATTGTTTCTTGAGGGTTGATAATGATAAAAGGGTGGAGTATATTGGGATGAAAAGTTATCGGTGTATATAAAATTCTACGTGTGTGTGTGTGTGTGTGTGTGTTAATATTTCGCTCTGCAGCGAAAACTACAGAACACAAACGAATGATTTGTGTGTAATTGTTGTCCGAAGTCTCCCGTTATACACCATAGCAGTTCCATGCCGATAGCTGCAAGGGGGTGGAATATATGGTGATTGAAAGTCGTCAAATTATTAAAAAAAAAAAAAAATCGGACTGAAGGCCGGCGATGACGTTTGCGACTCTATAGCAAGGAGGTTACATACAGCGAATCCTGATGCCACAGACCATATCTTTGGTCTACGCGTGCTACAATGTCTTCAGATCTTTCTCTGTAAGGATAAGTATATGAATAAGGAAATATAAGAATTAATAAATAAAGCACTAAAAAATAAATTTCTTTTAATACATCTCTTTAAAAAATCGATTTGATGTTTCGCGCATTACATCAAGTGATCAATCTGTGATATTATTGCAATCATTATTGTTGAATTTTGTGATTGAAATGTTCGAAACGAGTGCATTTTTACATGTGGTTTGATCTACACTACTTACTTTCCTGATAAACGGTAAGTGCATAGACTTCTGAAGTTCCTTCAAAACCAATCTCATAGCACACTACTGAAAGATTGCTTATCCATCATAATCAACCAACACGCGGATTTAAGCTAGTAACTTATACATTTTACGTGGCTACAAGATAACCCAGGTGGGACTTTTCTACCGTTTCTGTGTATTTCATAAGTGACGAATACAGCTAGGTGCTCAGCAGTGATATTTAATGTCTATACTACAAAATTGTAACACGTGACTGCAGAACCACAAACTGTTATGAACAGCAGTGTCGATCGTATAACGATTCTGGCTGAATTGAGGTCTATTTCACACCTATTTAGGACAAAAATGGACGAAATTAAGTTGAGGGTGTACTTTGTTCTTCATGATGTCACTATGGCTTCATTGAATTAGGAGAAGTTTTTCAAAAAAATAAATAAAAGCAAGTGTGCTCCATTATATTTTAAGCTTTAAAATTTATTGACATTTTTACACCAGTATGATAGTAACACTTGTCAGTTGACATTTCAGTTTTAAACGATGTAGAGGGTCCACGCTTACTGTTTTGTTATTCCTATGATTTTTGCTGCAGATCTGAAGATGGATATGAGTGACTAAAACTAATAGTCTGTGACGACCTATGTTTGTGCTCAAAGAGGAAAATAAATCACATTTATTCTACAATTTCCGCCCACTGTTTGAATTCTCGACTATGACGCAGCTTGTAAAAAAAAAAAAAAAAAAAAAAAAAAAAAAAAAAAAAAAAAAAAAAAAAAAAATTTCTCTGAACATTTTCAGCATCAGAGATTTATCTGCTTGTTGCTGAAAGATATATTCTACAAAATCATGTTTCATTTTACAATTTAGTTAAGCTAGTTAAAAATAAATAAGGGGACTGGCAATCTTTTCAAAAGTAAGCCAATGAAAATATTTTGGAATAAACGTTCTATGGCTCAAGGTATTTCAATTTTACAAAGCCAAACACCAATACAGATAATGGGACGTCTAAGACATTCACACAAAAAAATGAGTTTATGTGCAATATTTAGCTTCATAAGGTTTGACGTAATTCCTTCTAATTACTTTCTTCTCTGCTGGCAACTTGAAGGTATCTTATACGACAGTATGTGCTCTCTTCGAATATACTACTGGAGTTTTCAGTCTCCTCCACACCTATGGAGTTAATCGGATACTTTTACAAGTACGTCATTTCTGTAGGGAATGTTATACTTTCGCTTTTAGCCAGATTAAAACTGCAATATTTTAATCCATCGATAAATTCACAATTTTCAGCATTAACGTATGCTTCTTATGTTCAAACATATAATATTTCGATATACAAAAATAGTGTATTTCTTCATTAGGAGACTTCTTCACTAAGGATTTCGCAGAGAAAACCTTTGTCTTCAAAAATTCTTCGACCGCTTTTTTACATCAGTTAAAAAACACTACTAGAAAACGCACTAGTATTGTTGCACCTTTAACAACCTGCAACATAGTTTTTACGTACTCTGCAGGTCTATATATACGATTAGTTCGTTCCAGGTGTTTCGATGTAACGCCCAAAATACAATCGCAGGAGACGAATGAAATATCCTTTAAATTGTTAATACTGGTTAACATCAGATATCGGAGAACAATATTATCCCGATTTCGTGTTCCTTTGGCATCCCAAAATGAATACAAGTTTGGCCCTATCTGGTATATTGTTTGTAACATAATCTTTGAGAAAAGCGCAAACTTCGTTTTCAGTAAAGCATCAATTTTGGACTGATGACTATTTTCGGAAGATACAGTTTTAACCGTTTTAACTACGGTAATATGTAGTGCACTGGTGTCCTTTTTAATGTAAACTGGTATATATAGTCGTAAAGAACGTGTTAATTCGTAACTTCATTTTCTTTAAAATTTTACCGTGTCACTTCTAACACCACTGATATAATTACTGTTAGAGATCCAGAATACGAATGCGCGAAAACTATAGGACATTCATAAAATTACGCATATCGATTGATGGAGAATCTCTACGAGATTTGAATCGAAATACACTTGGTGCGGTGCTTACGCCAGGTGCAGGTGTGTCAGATCATGTACAGAAATCACTTGCCCAGTAGTGGCTTGGGAATGGTTCGTGTCCGCTGAAAGAAAATTCACTGAAATTTGGAGGTTACTGAAAGCAACGTATTTTCCATAAGGCGGACTTCCGACGGGAAGAGGAGTACATACAACTCTCCCTTAAAAACTGGTAAAAATAAATGTGTTATTTGTTTTGATTTATCGTAACTATATCTAGAAGTATGGAAGCAATTCGAAAATACAGTATACAAAAGAAGAATTACTATCACACTTTCGATAAAGTGTGTTACCAAGGAGGAGGCACCGTCATTAATAGTTATGTATTTTTAATTAAATTATACGTTTTAAACAGATAGTGATGTGTAACTATGGTACTGCACCGAAAAATATCGAAGGACCAATTGACTCCGAATGTAGCATTTACTACTGAAACTAAGACTTTTGAGTTACATTTAACTTTTAATAAATTAAATATATGTGGAACTTCGAATAATCCTTCATTAATGACAATATTTGTCATAATTTTGGAATGTATCTTGCGATATTATGAGGTTTTCAGAATTGAGCGTAAAGTACTTTCCCCTTTAGTACTTCTCGCATTAATGAACCTACACACTATATTAATGGCATTTTATCTATATTTTGGGCTGGTTTCGTTTTACGTTGACACTGCTTTGTATTAGTAATAAACTCAGTTTTCCATGGTTAATACTAGTGTCCATATTGATGAATTCTTGAAATCAGCTGCATTAATATTTATTAAGATCTTGAGAAGATATCAGAATGGTCAAATGATCGACAACTTGTTTTCAATGCTTAGAAATGTAAAATTGTTCCGTTCGCCAAAAGTATATTAACTTTACAAATTCATTTCGTATGCAACGTATATATAGACGGGCAGCACGAGGATCTAGAGGTTCAAGTGTTTCATGGGGAAAATTACCAGAATAACAAACTGGAAGGTCATTCAAGAAAGAAAGGAATTATCCTGTGTAAGCTCACTCACACGGTTTCAAAAACCGGATAGAAGTAAGGAATCAACATATGTGTTACAACACCCAACATATCGCCCCCATAGAGATTGCGAAGTTTGGATTACACTAATTACAGTGCGCACAAATGCGTTTGAACAACCATTCTTCTCGCACTTGATACATGGATTTGCCGGAAAATAAGCCTTGGAAGCGGTACAACGCGAAATATCCCCTGCCATGTACTTCCCAGGGGTTTGCTGATGTAAACTTCGTTCAGTTGCACAACCTGTTCTGACGGACGGTAATGTCCTTTCTATATACGCTGTGTAGTGTGCAACGTACTTTATAGATTATGGTAGTAGGGCTTCATGTTTCTACTTTAATTAAAATATATTCTAACTATGTATGTTTGCAAAGGTCGGTAAGATGAAATAATCCTTGTTTCTTCTTCCATCCATCTTAAAAACTGTCAAAGATATAAATAATTTAGTTAATTATTTCGAAATAAAAATAACCACATGATAGAAAGAATGGATGGCAGAGGGAAACACATACCAAAAATAATAATAAAAACTGATTACACAATTTAAAAGTTATATATTTCTAAACATTCGCCTTCAGAACTTATTTGCAGTAAAAACATTTATCCAAACGGCTACTTTGTGTTCTACGTATATTTGTTAAACTATGCTGAGCGATTGTACTTCTCAAATATTATTTAATAAATTTCAGATTTCCGAAACTCCTTTCTGCAGAGGAAAAATGAACTGTGATGATAAGGGGTATTTTTAAGGAGATATTATGCTCCTCTGTAAAATTATTTTTATAAATTAAACTTGTTGTGGATGATGCAGTGGCAGCTGGCAAACCTCTCACTATTGACAAAGAAATCTGACATTTTCAGTTCCAAAATTAAATTCTTCGTCGTTAAGATACACTACATTGGTTTCTGCCAATTTGGCTGCTTTAGCCTTTAAACCCCCAACTTCTACTTCTGCAAACTGAACTCCACACCAAAGAACTAACATTTGCACTAATTTTCTCCACTAGCTTAAAACAAGTACTCAGTTCCTTTATAATTATTACAGTTATTTCTAACAGGGGCATGATGGACAAATCTTACTGTGGATGTCAGGATACTTCATGCTGCCGATAGTATTTTGTTATTACTTATAATCTTTTTTATCAAAGATTTTCGATGATATATCGATATTTTATGCCAAAACTTTGCCTTCGGAAAGAGTTTCGTAGGTACGGGGGTATCTAGGAGCATTAAAGAACCGAAAAGATCTTATATCTCTCGAGTCGCTTTATCAGTCATAAGGTCTTATCTTTGTAGAATCTCATATTGTACGCAAGAAACAAGTTAAATAAATGGTTCTTAGTTTTCTCAAGTTGCAAACTTCAAACTACAACTTTTTCCAGAGCCTTTATCCCCTTATCAAAATGCTTGAGAACAGTTTAAATCGCCTCCACATTTGCAGAACACTTGAGATTTTTGTTATGAGTACACGGTTTTGTAAGACTTCCCACCATAATGTGGAAAAAAAAAGATACATAAGTAATAGATGGTTTCTATACAGTTTTAGATTCGATATATGGGCTGGATGATTATATGTGGTGCTAATTAATTTCAAGTGTGTACTTACACGGTAAAAAGAATGCCAGGTCATATTTCTCTCTTTTGTACTTTCCAGCCAAGCTGCTATATTCTGTATGGTTTGGAGTACTGCACGTCTAAAACATTCCACTGCCCTTTCTCTAATTATAAAAAAGATAGCAAAACTTCCCTCGGGTTTTGGGTCATTCAAATCGTCTTGACTAATTGAGTCATTTGCTCATGGTGGCTTGTATTTGGTCTGCAGTGAAGAATCAATGAAAAGTACCAAGAATTTAAAACATCCTAAATTATATCTCCTCTTATTTTGATAATTACACCAAGGAAATTATCTTGAATATGTTTGAAATAGTAGCTAATCTGCCCTTTCTTGTGACATTCAATATGCTGTCCGCCTCGTTGCATACGTATTATTTTAATTAGCTTCTGCACTGTCATGCAGCAATTCCTTCTCTGTTTAGTAGTGCTATTTTACTTGAAAATGACAATAATCTGAAAGTTGGTCTCACCTTTATGTGTTGCAAGTTAGTGAATTGTGTTGTTATACTAGTTGCAAAGACCACTTATGTTGAATCAGTTTATGTTATTACCACTTCCAGCAGAATTAGCTGCCATCCTAAGATGATCTCATTTCATAAAACTAGGTGTCAGCGAAGTCGCTGAATTGGGGTGTACTTAAAATATGTCACCATAGTGAGTCGAAACATTTTTTTATAATTTGAGCACAGTATGATTTCATCGACGACGATGACACCTAGTTTTATAAAATGAGATTATCTCAGGATGACATCTAGTTCTGCTGAAACTTGTATTGAAATAAATTGTTTCATTGTAAGCGGTCTTAGCAATTAATATATCAAGTCACACCATATCACCCCAGCAGAATATGTATGTTATACAATAGTGTGTAGTTGTCTACACAATATCAACGTATACAAATCTGCACGTCTCTTCGATAAAATTTGGCTTCTCGTTTACACTATCTTAAGAAAGGTAAATTAGTTCTGAACTTGCAAAAAAGACGTCGTCCCACCAAGCTGTATTCCAAATCTGAGCTGCAGTTTGTAGTACCAAATTCGAGCATTCTCAGTTGCTTATAGATGCATAACTACGTAGGGTAGATAAATGAATGTGATTATATAATAGTCCATTCGACTAGAGCGTGTGTATTGATATTTTAGAGACAATTACTACATTCAGAATTTGTTGATGTTTAACCGCGTGAAACGCAAAATCCCATGCCATGTGACACTGTGTGTAGCATGTTCGTCTATTTTTTCTTTAATGTTTACATCCTCCTCATCACACACGGGCGGTGTTGGGGCGACGCGAAGCTGTCAGCGATTATAATTCACGGCTCGTCATCCAAACGATTCTAAAAATTGTAACTTATAAAACATGTGTCGGAATTTTTGACTGGTTAAATGACTGCATTGGCAAGACTGTACAAGACCAGTTTATGTAGACTGCTAAAGGTAAGGATATTAAAAGATTAGTGCGTTTTCCAATGTTACTCGTCATTTTAGCCTCAAGATTTAAGGCTCTGCTTTCCAGAACGGGCAGATAGATCGGCTCCAGTTAAATCATCACTGCGCATTAACGACATGGGACGGTGTGGCAGCCAGAATGGATGTAGTTTTTAGGTTGTTTCTCACATCTCTCTATGTGAATACCCGCCTGGTACCCAAGTTCCGCTAGGGATACACGATTAGCAATAATCTAGAAAAACTTTCGCACACTTTCACACGTATAACTCCATGCGCAAGGAGTTGAGGGCGACATATTTCCTCCCGGGGGAGAAGCAGGATAGCGGCAGGACAGTGATTTGGTCAATCCTTAAAACTTACTACTCCAAACCTACAGTAAACCACTTTAGTCCCACGTGGGACAAAGTCGATGATAGAAGCGAAAACGGTACGCTTTCCAGATAAGGAGAGATGTTCAAAGTTTGGCTGGTAAAGAATGTGGAGACTGTGTAGGTGTTCCGTTGAAGAAGAAATATGGTATGGAAGTGGCAGTATACAAGGTTGAAAGAGCAGGGGAAATGTATGAGATGGCTAATATCAAATTTGCAAGTGTCTTAAGATATTTGTATGTTTTCAGTACCAAAGAGAACTTCTTAGAATTTTTTTACATTAACAGACGATTCGTGTAGTGGATGATAATCAGATACAAATCTCTAGGCGGCTTTCATGAACCTCTAGGATCTGCCGCACTAGACGAGGAACATAATTATATGCTACATTCTAATAGTAAAGAATGGGTCGGAACAGCACAATATAGGATTGGAGAATTTTGAGGGGTGCAATCTCCAAGTTCGCTCAGAGAGTATAAGAGGTTTGGTTTAGACTGCCGATGGTAGTGGCCATAAGGAAACAGTTTAATTTAGTTAAGTGTGTTAACTGGATAGCTCGGTCGCAAATAATAAGGTAAATTTTATAGGCGGATCTGCAGGTGGTTCTTCGTGTGATTTGTGCTTTGGTTTTGGAAGAGTTTATTTTCAGGTTTGTCTGTTTATACCAGAAGATTAATTGGTTCACATGAATGTGGAGCCGTTGAGATATCTGGATGGTAGGGTGTCTAAAAAGGATCCGATAAGTCATAAATAAATAAATAATTGGAAGTGCGTAGGTCAATATTTCGAAGAGGAGTCCAGAATGTCATACACGGTCATACACTTTGTTAATTTGTTAAATGTTGTAGAGCTTATGGGACTTAACTACGGGGTCAGCAGTCACTAAACTTACAAACTACTTATGAACTAGATTACACTAAAGACGGCACAAACATCCATGCCCGAGGGGGGATTCGAACTCCCGACGGGGAAAGGCCTCGCGCGTCATAACATAGCGCCTCAATGCGCTCGGCCGTTCCGCCGCGGCGTACATACTCTTTCTTAACATAAATGTATAGAGAAAAGCGATATGAGCTCTAGTATTTTGGTGGAAGAGGAAACACGTAAATCATTGGAAATGTTTATGGCAGAGGTTTCAGAGGAAGACAAATTATTTGATAAGATATGGTAAGTTCTAACTCAAGTGTTAAGAGATTGCGTCATGAGAGAATGATATAGAAAACCTTACTAAACAATGCGATGCAGCTAATGCATCAGCAGGAGATCTCACTCGCAGGCCTATCAGGTTCCAGGAAAAAAAAAAGAAAGATTCTGGAAGTTCTCTGCGCACAAATATTGGACCATTTATATACGAAAACGTTGCAAACGGTGTGCAGCACCTGTGGAAAGGAGAGGAGGCACTGGTCGATAATGTAGTGGAGTACCTTTTTAAAGGTCTTCTATTTCAACTGGAGCTTTCAGTAGTGCAGAATGCATGGTACGTGATTTCTATTTGATATGATTCTCATCCCCATCTCTTGTAGGTGGTCACGCTGTTTTTTGCGATATTCTGTATAACACTACAATACCTAACATCTGATTTATATTTTAATTTTCTAGGTTATTCTTCAAACGTTAATGCATATACTTTCATGTTTTGATCTCAATCAGAATTTATCGACCAACGGTTAAATAATACCAATTCAAACTGTTGAAGACAGTTATGTAAACTAACTTATCCTGAGAACAACAGACTCACACACACATCCATCTCCGAAGGAGGACTCCAACCTCCGACAGGGAGTGTCCGCGCAATCCTTGACAAGGCACTTTAGAACACTCTAACACTCCCGCGCGGCTTACCTCAGAGTAACACTATGCGTTTTCAGAAGTCTACAAATGAATATGACTTTTCAGTGTCAGCATCAGTTTACGGAATAATGCAGTATTTTTGTAATTATGAATCATTGCCCGTTGTTAATCTCTTATCGCAGTAATCTTCTGCACGTGAATTAATACATTTCTGTGGATACAGTAGTTGCAAGGTTCTTGGGTTTGCAGCCTGGGGCAGTGTCATCAAACCACGACGTTTCGCCGAGGTACTTAAAGCCGAGTGCTCCACCACGTGGCTGTGTCCGTTGCGGACGGCAGGCGAGGCTGCACAGCAGGGAGAAGCGTAAGCGCCACTCGCATCCCTCCCATAGCATTCCCACGTATTTCAGCTAGCGCTGCTTTCCATGCCGCACTCACCTGATATCCTACGTTCCTCTTCACAAGACGGTCGCGTACGTTTATCTCAATAGATTCATTCATGTCGCTGTCCCAACCTGTACTCAGCAACTGACGTTCTAGAAGTGAAAGGTATGTGTTTCCATGATGCTGTGCTCTGCTGTATCAGATTCCTGTGCTTGACTAAGTCGTACACGCCTCATATGATCCTGATAGCATTGAAATGCATCGCTGCGTTTGTCCAATGTATTGTAGATGGTATTCACAGGCGATGATGTACACCACAGAAATTCACAGAGCTAAGTAGCTGCTCCATGTTCGCCAGTCCCAATTACTCCAGAAAGCGTTTCTCCAACCTTCCTCTTCCTCTAACTTCCGGCATCATGTCTCTTCTTAAAGGCTCAACTAATCTGCATTTGCCGGCCGCAGTGGCTGAGCGGTCTGCGGTGCGCCAGTCACAGTCTGCACGGCCGTTACAAATCGGCCCTCGGGCATGGATGTTAGTGCTGTCCTTAGAGTAAGTTAATTTAAGTTAGTCAAGTAATTAATGTGTAAGTCTAGCGACTGATAACCACGAAGTATGGTCGCATAAGACCTCACACACATTTGAACATTTGAATCTGCGTTTAATTGTACCAGTTGTTTCGAAATACCTTATTTAGGTGGTTCAGTTAGTCTGGAAGGCTTTCTGTCTCACAGACAATGCAGTGCTCCCGCAGTAAGGGTATGGGTACTGTCCGCCGTTGCGCTGTGTGGCACCAAATAGTTGCATACTGTTGTGCCTCCCATTACTGTTTACTGAATGGCCCAGTGTGCCTTACACCTGCATGATATTTCAAATCAAATGTTCAAATGTTTGTTAAGCTTATGGGACGTACTACAGGGTCATCAGTCCCCAAACTTACGAACTACTTAAGAACTAATTTGTAAAGACAGCACAAACATACATGCCCGAGGGGGCATTGGAACCCCCGGCGAGGAACAGCCTCAGAAAATATCATTCTAGAAACATCCCCGAAGCTTTCTCTAAACAATGTCTCCAACATTATCCTTTCTTCCAGTAGTACTAGTCGTTCATGGTTCGCAGAAGGAATTCTGTGAAGTTTGGAATGTAGAAGGCGAGGTGTCGGAGGTAGTAGAGCTGTGGCGACGGACCGTGAAGCGTGCAGGTATATCTAATTCGGTAGAGGTCTTGCCCTCGAAAGGCAAAGGTTCCAGATTAAAATCGCAGTTCCGGCATATAGTTTTAATCAGCCAGGGAGTTCGTCATAAGCTTTTTTAATTAATACATCCAAGAACTGCACACAACCATTTACCTCTGCTTCCCTAGCGAAATTAATTCTTTTATAATTGATGTTCAGAGTAACCTCTAATCTCCATGCTACAGGCCTCGAAAGACCCTCAGGTACCCACGGCCGCCAAATCAGCCTTGGCCCGAAAATATCAACGTATTTGATATTGTTTTGTACGTGTTCAGCGTTCCCATCGTCCCGGCCTTTGTGTCGGTTTTCTTGACCCGAGCCACTACTTCGCAATCACGTACTTTCTGAATCGGCAGCTCAAGGGCTGAGTGCACCCTGATTACCAACAACGCTCGGCAGACCCGGACGGTGACCCATCCAACTGCTAGCCAGGCCCAACAGCACTTCAATTCGGTGATCTACCGGGAACCGGTGTAGCGACTGTGGCGTAGCCGTTGGCCATGGATGACGTACAGGTAGCCTACAAATTCATTCAAAATCTGCCTAATACGCTGCCAGACCACGATCGTATCGTCGACATAGCGGAAGAAGTGCTTGAGTTTTCGGAGAGCAGTTTACAGTCCCATCGCTTCAGAGTGATTCATGTAAAGAAGGTCCGGACGAAAACTTGACCCACTAAGGTACACGGTTGTAAAAGTACTCTTAACGCAGTTCCAGAGTATCGTGAACTTATTGCTCGGAGAAAAGGGGTATGCCAGCCATTCATTAGCACACTAAAACCTCCAGCCTAAAATCTTACGCAACAGTCCAGAGAGTTCACAAAATTTTAAAACGTTCGTCACACTCGCCTCATTATCAGCTGAAACAGAAGGCAGAGCACCATCAAGATTCGCTGCTGCCTTCTCAGCATGGTAAATCAAATGTTCGAATCTTTGTTCAGTTTAAGAGACTTAACTGCGGGGTAATCAGTCCCTAAACTAGTTATAAACTAACTTATATCAAAGAGCCGACCTCAGTGGCCGAGGGGACTGAGGCGCTCCAGTCACGGTCTGCACGGCCACTACGGTCGGGGGTTCGAATCCCCCCCTCGGGCATGGATATTTGTGACGTCCTTAGTATTAGTTGGTTCTTAAGTAGTTTGTAAGTTTAGGGACTGATGACACCGTAGTTAAGTCCCTTAAGCTATACAAACATTTGAAACATTTATACTAAAGACGCACAAACATCCATTCCCGAGGGGGAATTGGAATCCCCGACGGGGAACGGCCACGCGCATCGGAGCATAGCGCCTCAATGCGCTCGGCCACTTCTCCACGGCAGCATTATATAAAATACTTTCAATTAAAATGTGGCGTACAGTTATTTGCACGCCACAGGCATCACGAAATGGGGAATCCTCTCGACAGAGTAAATAGCTATACGTCAAAGGGTAGTGTCCGATTAGAAGACGTGGCAAGGCTACTTCATGCTGCCACAATGACTGACAGGAGGTTCGCAATGGTCGGACAGTTGGCTTAACCAACCGCAGTTTATTGCCCGTCACTGTCAGCCACGAATTTGCCGCAAGTAGCCTCACCCTTGCAGTCGAGAGTGGCATTTGAAACACCGAAATGGGGTTTGGGACATAGGGTCTGACATTCAATCGGAGGAAGCCTGCTTTAACATTGTCCGTGAGTTTGGGAAAGTTAAAGGTGAAGATAAAGGAGTCGCCGCGCGGGAGTAGCCGAGTGGTTTAAGTAGTTTGTAAGACAAGGGACTGATGACCAACATAGTTTGGTACCACAGAATTACAAAAATTTGAATTTGATAAAGGAGTCGGATTTTACTAACTCTCCATCCACCATTTTCGTGATGTTTAGGACATCTCTGAAGCCCATTCAGCCTTTAGTTCGTCAGTTGGAATGCCCACTAAATCCCTACAAGTAACAACGCTTTTAATGTAATTGAGCGTGTTATACAGTTTGGTCTCTATGGCGTATTCTCCAAGGCATTTAGCCTTCACTGCTTGTTGGGAAGTGGGAGTTTCCACTAACAATATCCCATTACTTAAGCGTTTGACAGATTTGAGATCGCCAGCAATTCCCTTCAGAGCTTTTTGAATGTAAAAAGGGGATAACTTTTCAAGAGTACCCTCTTTCCTCTTCACAACAATAAACACATTCTGTGGAGCAGCATGTGTTCCGTTACTATACATTAAACGTTTACTGTTCTGTGCAGACTCCGGAGGACTGAATACCGTAGCCCTCTTGGAAGGTTGGGTGTTAGTACCACCCAGTGGTACACCCATCCCACTTGAAGGCTTGAAATTACTCAATAGATCCATCTAGGTCCCACGAGTAGGTAGGGAACTAAGGGTCCACCTACAGAGCCCTGCATGCCTGTTGTTGTGGTCTTCAGTCCGGAGACTGGTTTGATTCAGCTCTCCCTATCCTGAGCAAGCCTCTTCAACTCCATATAAGAACAGCAACCTACATCTGTTTGAATCTGCTTACTGTATCCATCTCTTGGTCTTCCTCTGCGGTTTTTATCCCACACACGTCCCTCCAACGCTAAATTCACAACTCCTTGATGTCTAAGAATGTGTCCTACCAATCGATCCCTTCTTTTAGTCAAGGTATGCCTAAAATTGCTTTTCTTCCCAATTCTGTTCAGTACCTCCTCATTAGTTACGTGATCCACCCACCTAATCCTCAGCATTGTTTCGTAGCACCACATTTCAAAATCCTCTATCCTCTTCATGTCCGCACTGTTTATCGTCCATGTTTCACTCCCATACAAGGCAACACTCCACAGAAATGCCTTCAGAAAGGACTTCCTTAGGCTTAAATCAATAATCGATGTTAACAAATTTCTCTTTTTCAAGAATGATTTTCTACCCATTGCCATTCTGCATTTTATGTCCTCTGTACTGCGACCATCATTTGTTATTTTACTACCCAAGTAACAAAACTCATCTACCTCCTTTATTGTTTCGCTACCTAATCTAATTCCTTCAGCATCACCTGATTTTCTTAGACTGTACTCCATTACCCTAGTATTGCTCTTGTTAATCTTCATCTTATATGCACCTTTCAGCACACTGTACATTCCGTTCAACTGCTCTTCCAGGTTCTTTGCTGTCTCTGACAGAATTACTATGTCGTCGGCAAAACTCAATGTTTTTAATTCTTCACCCTGAACTTTAATTCCTTCTCCAAATTTCTCCTTGCTTTCCTTTCAAATGTTCAAATGTTTGTAGAACTTATGGGACTTAACTACGGGGTCATCAGTCCCTAAGCTTACAAACTATTTATGAACTAGCTAATTCTAAGGACGGCACAAATATCCATGCCCGAGGGGGGATTCGAACCCCCGACCGTAGTGGCCGTGGAGACCGTGACTGAAGCGCCTCAGTCGCCTCGGCCACCGCGGCCGGCTTGCTTTCCTTTATAGCTTGCTTAATGTACAAATTGAATAACATTGGAGAAAGGCTACAACCCTGTCTTACTCCCTTCCCAACCACTGCATCCCTTTCATGCCCTTCAACTCTGACAACCGCTGTCTGGTTTTTGTACAAGTTGTAAATAACCTTACGCTTCCTATATTTTACTCCTGCTTGCTTCAGAACTTAATAGAGTTTATTCCAATCAACATGATCAAACGCCTTCTCCAAATCTACAAAAGCTAGACATGTAGGTTTGCCTTTTCTTAATCTATCTTCTAGGATAAGCCGTAGTGAGTATTGCCTCCCGTGTTCCTACATTTCTCCTGAACCCAAACTGATCTTCCCCGAGGTCGGCTTCTACCAGCTTTTCCATCCTTCTGTAAATAATTCGTGTTAGGTAAGCCTCATACAACTGAGGTGCGGCCGTATCCCCAGATGTTGCTCGCTAGCAACTGTTCCATCTCAGCTGCCATGCATTCAATCAGCACGTAGCAAACCTTAGGATTGAGGTTTTTTTTATAGAGGTATTTCCTTCCTCGCGACCCGGGCGGTCAAGCCAAGATCCCCATTCCCAAGTACACACAACGTTCCACCGCCGCGCCACACGGTGGTCGCTGAAGCGTGCCCAGAGGTTATGGTGTAAGAGAACAGGCGGCGCTTACTAGTCCCGAGGTCAGGGACCCCGGGTTCGCCAAGCCAGTACCCAACAAATTAATGCTCAGCCCCATGAGGGGTTTACATATACACCAAAGGACGAAGAAACTGGTACACCTGCCTATTATGGTGTGGAGCCCAGCAAGCACACAAAGGTGCCGCAACACGCCGTGGTATGGACTAGACTAATGTCTGAGGTAGTGCTGGAGAAAACTGACACCATGCATCCTGGAGGACTGTCCATATATCCCTACGTATAAGAGTACGACGGGGTGGAGCTCTCTTCTGAACAGCACGTTGCAAGGCATCCCAGATATTCTCAATAATGTTAATGTCTGGAGAGTTTGGTGACCATCAGAGGTGTTTTAACTCAGATGAGTGTTCCTGGAGCCACTCTGTAGCAACTCTGAACGTGTGGGGTGTCACATTGTCCTGCTGGAATTGTTCCTGCACGTCGGAATGTACAGTGGACATGAATGGGTGCAGGCGACCAACCAGGATGTGTACGTACGTGGCACTTGTCTGAGTCGTATCTAGACGTGTCAGCGGCTGGCCCACACTCAGGGGCGTGGGGGGGGGGGGGGGGGGGGGGGCACAGGGAGCCTGCCCCTCCCCCGAAATGTGGAGACTTACATTAGATACAATGCAATTTTTCACTCCTAATATGATTTCTTAGTAATATTCTAAATAATAACTATTATTAATAACATATATTCTTGATTACTATTAAACGTCAAGTGAAGAAGTTGAGAAACAGCAGAGGAAGATTCACGTAACTATTATGAGGCTTCAACTCTTGTGAAACAGAGTAGATTGTAAACAGTTAAATAACATTCCTAAATGTATACTTCCATAAAGTTTTCCGTGTAGTTGTATACAGCTTACCCAAGGACACGATTTTGTTAATTAGCTTAGAGCCACAGTGAAATGGCTGAGCGTTCTAAGGCACCTTGCTGCGGAGCCTGGGGTTGCTCCCCGTCGGGGGTTCGAGTCCTCCCTTGGGCGTGCGTGCGTGTGTGTGTGGGTGTGTGTGTTGTCCTTCAGTTACTATATGTTAATTCAAATAGTCTGTAAGCCTAGGCACTGATAACCACAGTAATTAAGTCTCAAATTAGCATAGTCTCGGTGCCACATTTAACCAACAAAGCAAAGATTTAGGTGCAGTATGGCTGTGTCTGGGCTAGTTTTCAACGGAACAGAACACTCTCAAGATTAGTATCTTTGTTTGTAAACTTCTGAAAATAAATAGTTCGCTTTCAAGTAGGAAAAACAAACAGTGAATGATTTTAGCGGGTTGAGTGACAGGGAGTTTAGTAGACTCAGGGCCGGTAAAAAAGTTTCAGAACAACCGCAACTGCTTTGGGCACCAATGTTGAGAGGGAAGAGTCATGGAGAATGAGAAGAGAGCGAGACTGAGATGGGGGCGCAACTGAGGGGCCCCGAAGTTGAGGGGCATCCGAGATTAATCACTGCCATTATTTGATTTTACGTTAAGATAAATGGTAAAATATATTTTAAAAAATTCAGATGTTAATAGGCAACCTTCAAACTGGTATTGCTCTCGTAAGGATTCCAAGTTTTGATTTAACTTTTCTTTTGATTGGGTAGATTTGAGGAAAACTGTGGCAGTCATTCGCTAAGTAGACTAGCGACAATACAGATTTGCATTTCACTCCCATAACAGGGCATGAATGGGATGCAGTGATTGGTAATAGGGTAAGGCAGGGTTGTAGCCTTTCCCCAATGTTGTTCAACCTGTACATTGAGCATGCTGTGAATAATGCAAAGAGAAATTTGGAGGGGAAATTAAAGTTCAGAGAGAAAAATAAAAACTTTGCATGTTGCCGATGGCGTGCTAATTGTGTCAGAAACAGCAAAGGTGCTGGAAGAGCAATTGAACGGAATGGATAGTGTCTTGAAAGGAGGGTATAAAATGAACATTAACAAGAGAAAATCAAGGATAATGGAATGTAGTATCAGAAAATCAGTCGATGTTGAAGGAATTAGATTAGGTAATGAGTCAATACAAGTAGTGGATGATTTTTGTTATTTTGGTGGCAAAATAACTTCTAATGGACGAAGTAAAGAAGGTATAAACTGCAGAATTTCTACTGGGAGAAAGGCGTTTCTGAAGAAATGAAATTTTTTGACATCCAGTACTAATTTAAGTGTTGGGAAGTTCTTTGTGAAATAATTTGTCTGGAGTGTAGCATTATATGGGATTAAAACGTGGACGATTAGGAGTGCAGACAAAAAAATTATGGAGTCTTTGAAATGAGATGCTACCGACGAATGATGGAGATTAGATCGGTACATCACGTAACTAATGAGGAGGTGCTTAACCGAATTGGGGAGAAAAGGAGTTTCTGGCATATCCTGACTAAGAGAAGGGATAGGTTTGTTGAACATATTCTGAGATATCAAGGAATCGTCAACTTAGCATTAGAAGGAAGTGTGTGGGGTAAAAATCGTCGAGGGTGACCTAAAGACGAATGCAGTAAGCAGATTCAAAAGGATGTAGGTTGCCGTTCTTATTCTCAGATGAAGAGGCTTGCACAGGACAGGGTAGCCGTGCGTACTGGGGCGCCGAGCTGCAGTGCCCGCGCCCGTCCGCCATCGGCATGGGTGTTTGTGTTGTCCTTAGGTTAGTTTACCTTAGTTTAAGTAGTTTGTAAGCTACGGACTGATAAACACGCAGTCGAGTCCGATAGATTGACAAACATTTGAACAGGACGTGGTAGCATGGAGAGCTGCATCGAACCAGTCTACGGACTGAAGACCGCAACAACAACAACAACAACATCCCACTGCAGTGTAGTTTGATAAAACAAAAACAGGGTAATGCAAAGCGATAGACAACATTGTACACATTGAAAAAGTCCACGTGAGGAAGAGGAACCTCAAGGGGCAATAGCATTCTTTGCATTTTCAGGTAATAGACGATTACCAGGTACCAGAGTTAACTGACAGCTTACTTCCTTTCCTTTCACGTTGTTGAATTCTATCTCTTTATCATTCTGAACTATTCACTACCTTCTTTAATTTTCTTTGCTATCCATAGTAGTTATGGAAAACGTAATGTAAAAACTATAAAGAAATAAGGCATAATACTAAAAGTGACGACAAAAATCCAATTAGTGACTGAAACAAGTAACCCAGCAGAATGAACATCTTCAAAGCACGGGTAAAAATGAAAACAGGAACACTACAATACAAACACGCAGGTCATCATGTAAAAAGAAATGCGTTACAGATCCACAGGTAAGAGAATAATGCCACACCAACAGACACCTGTCTGCACGGCCACTACGGTCGGGGGTTCGAATCCCCCCTCGGTCATGGATATTTGTGCCGTTCTTACTTCATAAGTAGTTTGTAAGTTTAGGGACTGATGACCCTGTAGTTAAGTCCCATAAGCTTAACAAACCTTTGAACATTTGAACAGACACCTGTAGACAAACAATTAAGAGAGTGGGAACTAAGAATTTATAATAAAGATACCTAACAGCTTTACTATCGTATTGAAATGTATTTGAGGTAGCATTTGGAGCTGAAGCAGAGGAAGACGCGAAACCAGGAAAGTGAACATGACAATATACGGCAAAAGACTAATTACACAGTGATGGAAATGTCCTTAAACAATAAGACCTGGGTGGTAAGCAAAAGGAGATAGATGGTCTGCTCATTAACACGAAATGCTATGGCGAAGAAGGTTGCACTAATAAATATTATAATATGTTGATAGACAAAGCAATTATACTGACAAAGAGGTTTATTGCATTAAGATGTTTATTATAAGGCGAACGAAAGTCGGAAAATTAAATAGATAAAAGTTCTGTAAAGAAGTAAAAGATGCGAACGAGAAATCGGCCAATTATGTGAAGGAGAAGTAGGTAATTAGAGGTAAACTCTGACGTGAGCATCGGCCAATATGTTTAAGGGTACTGATAGGCGAATGGTTCCGCTAACCGATTATGTAGCGCAATATAGTAAAAATGGTATCGACACCTGCTGTAACCGCCCAGCAATATAGCTCTCAGACAACACGTATACACACATTAAGTATGAAGGATGCAAAGGGACGGACACCTAGAGAAATACAAAAATAATATAGCTATAAACTCGCTTAGTAAACATAAACACAAAATGTCAACAGAGAAGAAGATTACTAAAAGTTATGACAACGAGATGTGTGGTAGCAAAATATTACATTCAAACTTAAAGGGAAACGATTTAATAAACAGTGTATTTTTATAAATGTGAGGAAGAGTCACTGAATTAAATTTGGCGCCTCTCCTTCAGATTTATATCTTTGATATATATCGAGGCAAAATATGTCTCTGGACATTGATTCATCATTTGATAGTGTATTTCTCATATTTAAAAATCAAGATTTCACAATGTTCTCCGAATAGAACTGTGAAACATATTTGTATACCTGATATACGAATACTGTAAGTGTAAACAAACTTACTCACCTACCTAATATTTAAGACGTGTAATGCGACTTTATCTCACACAAAGACACTATACGGCAGTTTTCTAGATGCATGCAATAATATGGCAGCTGACTCGTGTCTGGAGGATGCTTGCCCATCAAAACAAAAATACACTACCTTTGTTAACAAATATTATTTCAAAAACAAACAGAAATTTATGTTATAGGATATCGTTTCATGTCATTAAGTCATTAGAGCTATGACACTAACTTAAAGTATTTTGTGTTTAAAATGTAATGGAACTTGACTTGTAAGCCGAGCTGCAAGGCAGGAGAATGAATTGTCCGCCGTCAAACGCAGTACCTATCCAGCAAATCGAGAATACGCAAAAAAATGTTCAAATGTCAGTAAATCTATCGGACCAAACTGCGTGGTCATCAGTCCGTAGCTTACAAACTACTTAAACCTAGGTAAACTAACCTACGGACAAACACACACACACACACCCATGCCCCAGGGAGGACTCGAACCTCCACGGCGTGCAACCGCGCGCTCCGCAGCGAGGTGCTTTAGACCGCTCGGCTACTCCACCGCGGCGAGAATACGCCATGGACCACAGACACCAATGAATAATGTCGGTGTTTTGGATCGAGTGTATCGAGTAATGGCGTAGCAAGATAGAGTATGTGAAAGTGAAGCTGGGGCTTATTGTATAGCTAAAGATTTACGGTATTTTGTACGGCAAAGCGCCGATAAAATATGTTTTTCAGTGTTACTAAATTAAGTGACGGCACTGCAACGATATTTTTTAGTATAACGCGATTGTCACAGAATTTTATTTAATAATAATGAACGGCAAATCACTGATGACAAATGTGTTGTAAATATGAATAATACTTTGATTTGGGTTACAAAGGACGACATACGATTTTGATGGTTCTTCAAGTTACAAAGATAACAAATTTATATGGTATAATTAATTTTGAAATATGGTGCTACAGAAGAATGCTGAAGATTAGGTGGGTGGATCGCTTAACTAATGAGGAGGTAATGAACAGAATTGGGGAGAAAAGAAATTTCTGGCATACCTTGACTAAAAGAAGGGATCGATTGGTAGGACACATTCTTAGACATCAAGGAATTGTGAATTTAGCGTTGGAGGGAAGTGTGTGGGGTAAAAACCGCAGAGGAAGACCAAGAGATGGATACATTAAGCAGATTCAGACAGATGTGGGTTGCCGTTCTTATGTGGAGATGAAGAGGCTTGCTCAGGATAGGTTATCGTGGAGAGCTGCATCAAACCAGTCTCCGGACTGAAGACCACAACAACAACAAATTATGATGAAAGGATCATAACTGAATGATCATAAGACCGTTAACAGGTTCAAGAGCAGGATATTTTATGGTGAATTTCTTCATATTGAAAGAATGATGTGATATTTAAACATTAATTTATTTTTCTAATTACGAAATAATTTGAGATAGGAGTGGCGATAGGAATTATTACTTTCTTATTGAAGAAAATATGTAGAATTAATTTAGATGTTTGAGATTTGGAGCCGCGGCCGAATAGCCGTGCGCGCTCAGGCGCCCTACTACGGTGCGCGCGGACGTTCCACGTCGGAGGTTCGAGTCCTCCCTCGGCCAGGGGTGTTTGTGTTGTTCTTAGGTTAAGTTAGTTTAAGGAGTTTGTAAGCTTAGAAACCGATGGCCACTGCAGTTAGGTCCCATAACTTTACAAACATTTGACATTTTGATTCGGTACATTTATAAGTAGACCTAATAGTACAGGAAAGACCTTGGGAGATGGCAAGCATAATTGTTTGAAAATTGGGGCATATATCATATTCCAGAAATTGGGCGTTGTCTTCTACAATATCCCAGTTTTGGAATTCTCAGAAGGAAATGGATGTGTAATATTTATGGCTTTTAGCGATCATAATCATAATTGCTAGAGCAAGTCAGAACAGAGCTGTATGAAGCTGACGCAGGGTATGGTGAGCTACCAATAACAGTCGGTACTATTCCCTTGGGAAAAGCCTCCTAAGATTTTAGTACTCCGCTTTGATTGATCAGTGCATATAGATGCTAGGCACCAAAATTAATTTCTCGTCTGCTCAAAATTAGATGTATTTTTCATTACATTTACTTGATGCTCATAAGAAGCCATCTCTCAATAGCAAGCTACCATCCTTCTTTTTCAGATGACATATCATGATACAAATTTTGTAAACAAAAGTAAACCGAAAAGGCAGACGAAACGCGTTGACCATGTGTTAGTGTGAGTTACCGCGCCGGCACACCGAAATGAATTGGTCTTTCGAGTTACTTCGGTTTCGGAAGTCATCAGGGACAAACCCGCTGTCTGATGCTGTCAGTCATATAATATCGGTAGATTATATAAAAGTGCATTTTAACCTTGTCGAAGCAACATAAATAGTCATTGTCAATAAGTTACCGTTGAAATTAAAATCCAGTTAGTTATTTGTGCAGTTTCTTTGTTTCTGCATAAATAAAAAAACTGGAATTGCATGCATAATTTGTTCTACCAGAATAGTTCCTTACTAATTGACCTAACAGCCGCAATATCAAGAACCAACGACCTGCGTGCCGTCTTCTGCGTTGGGGACACAACTAGTGAAGACTGAAGACTAGATGTTAGTGAACTTTTTTTTGTCTATGAATTTCACTCAGGGCGGTGAAAGCAATATGTAGTAGAGTGGCTTGGTCACCCATTATTTCTAAGTAGTCATTGGACACCACCCATTTCTCAAATTTTTAAGCGTGTGTGTAGTCATATTTTAAGCTGGTACGTTTTGTCCCATTTTAAAGTTGTTCAAAGTCATCATTACATCAGTTCTTTACACTTTTAATTTCTGTAAGTCCTTAGGACATGTTCGATTTTACCTTTATCTGTTTATGCTGTGACCATGGTCGCTGATGACCTAGCAGTTTCAAAATGATCAAGTTTTTGTAAAGTTATGAGATCTAACTGCAGTGGTCATCCATCGGCCCCTAAACTTACAAACTACTTAAACTTAAGAACAAGACAAACACTCTCTCATGCCCGAGGGAAGACGCGAACGTTCGACGTGGAACGTCTGCGCGCAACGTAGCTAGGGGTCTTAGGGCGCACGGCTATTCCGCCGCGGCACCTAGCAGTTAAGCGCCCTAAAACACTAACCATCGCCATCATCTGACATCGGTTTATTACACAATTTGCAACACGCTTTGTGTTAGAGTATTATAACATGTCTAGAGATCGAAAGCTTCCTCTGTATCAGTAAAAAAGGTTCCCGAAAGCAACGAACATATGAAACCCAGCTCGCGCTATTCGTCGACGAGACCCAGAGGCTAGTCGATAGAGGCTCCCAGGTAGTTGCCGTATTTCTTGACTTCCGCAAAGCGTTCGATACGGTTCCGCAACGTCGCCTGATGAGCAAAGTGCAAGCATATGGATTATCGGACCAGCTGTGTGACTGTGCTGAACAATTTCTAGCTAACAGAACGCAGCATGTCATTGTCAACGGAGAAAAGTTTTCAGTGGAAGTGATATCTGGCGTGTCCCGAGGGATTGCTATAAAACTAATGCTTTTCATAATATAATAAATGACCTCGTAGGTAACAATGAAAGTTCAATGAGGTTTTTGAGAAGTTTGAACAATGGAAATGGTGGAAAAATGCAGAATGGTCTCTAGCGAATTGTCACACGGATTAGGGCATGGCAATTGACTCTCACCATAAACATATGTAATGTGCTGCGTCTACATAGAAACATAGCTCCTTCATTATATAATTACGCAACAGCAGCACAAATATTAGAAGCGCTTACGTCCATAAAATATCTGGAATTATACATAAGGAGCGATGTGAAAATGAACGACAATATAAAATTAGCTGTGGGTAAGGCAGATGACAGACATATTTATTGGAAGAATCCTCAAGAAGGGTGACACGTCAACAAAATAATTACTTGATAAAACACCCGTTCCGCCAACGCTTGAGAATTGCTCATCAGTATGGGATTCATACGAAGCAGGTGTGAAGAAGACATAAAGAAGATCCAACGGAGGGCAGCACGATTCGTTACAGACTCATTTAGTGAGCGTGACTGCTAACAGAGATCATCGGGAAACTCCTGTGGCATAGGCTGTGCCGCGCGGGAGTAGCCGAGCGGTCTAGAGCGCCACGTTGCTGATCACGAGGCCTCCCGCGAAGGTTCGAATTCTCCCTCGGGCATGGCTGTGTGTGTTGTCCGTAGATTAGTTTACCTTAGTTTAAGTAGTTTGTAGCTACGGACTAATAACCAAGCAGCTGAGTCCGATAGATTCACAAACATCTTTTTTTGCAGACGCTGCAAGAAAGACGTTCTGTATCGCGATGCGGCCTTCTCTCGAAATTCCGAGAGCACACTTTTCTAGAGTACTCAAACAGTATATCGCCTCCTCCTGCGAATGTATCGCTAAAGATCACAGTGATATAATTAGAGACATTAGAGCCCACATAGAGGCAGAAGGAGGAAATGTTAACAGTACGCAAAGTACACTCTGCCAAACACTGTAGTTAGCTTGCGGAGTATAGATGCGCAAAAGATTGCTAAATATCTAGACTTTGTATGGTACGATGTCCTCCGCATAAGTATTAAAGGAAATCCATCAATTTTCGGTTACATGAAAATCTCACAGATCTCAAGGTTTTTATTACAACTAAGTATCTAGGAATTACAGCTACAAATAACTTTGATTGGAAAGATCCCACACAAGCCAAAACAGCGCTTTGTTGGCAGGACTCTTTGAATATGTAGCAAATCCACTAAAGAGACTGTCTGCACAACCCATATCCACCCTCTGCAAGGGTACAAGATACAATTGACGTTTGTCCTCGAAAAAACTCAAAAGAAAAGCATATAGGTACGTGAGTTAAGGGAAAGAGTGTCTCGGAAATAATACATCACAAAATCATTGAAATCAAAGTTGTCTTTTGTTGCGTAGACATCTATTTACGAAATACGTATCAGCAACTTTCTCATCGGAATGTGGAAATATTTTATTGCCCCCCCCCCCCTTAGATAGGGAGAAAAGATCATCATAATAAAATAAATGATGTTCAGGACTTCCTTCTTGCTAATATACCAGAAAGCCAACGTTCGCTCTGGAATCTGTCCAATGTCCAATGCAAGTGGTCAGTGACTGGCCATGTAACATACTGTTGACAGAAGGATGCTTATCCATCTCCAGGGACGTAACAACACCCAGAACTGCGAACTACAGGCCACGGAAAAGTGGCTCAGACACCAGCCGGTGACTGTGTAGTCCGGACTGATGGCATCATTTCATCTTAAGGCAGTATTTTCTTTGAGTAGATGTGTCCTCCGGGTTTTGTTAATTGTATCGTCTCAGGTAAACGTTATGAGAGTCATTAGAGTACTAACGTAGTTCAAATTCTACAATAGCGTGGCTCAAGGAGAGGCGTTTTGAATTTGCTATAAATATCAGTTGACATTTTCTTATGGCCTGGCCGTCCAGAACACGCATCTTAATCCCTGTAACTTATTTTCTTGGAGTTATTTGGAATATGTTGTTCCAAGTGATCCACTTACGAACGTAACTCAAATGAGAGCAACAGTCGCACAATGATTTTTGAACATGATCCCCTAGACAGTTTCATCTATTGTACAGCGTGTAGTGTCAACATTTCAACTGCAGAACATGGTGAGCAGAATATTGACCATGTCAGAAATCGATGTCTTTTTGCTTTTATTGCAGTTTTTTGCCACAGGCCAGTAAAAATGTTACTTTGCTTTTCATGCTGCTTTTGGTCTTCGACCAATTAAAACCGAATCAACTATTTTTTTTTTTTTTTTTTTTTTTTTTTTTTTTTTTTACGCGGGTTTGACTTCAGAGCCGTTCCACATGGAATTTTCACATCTGTCGTGGTATGACCTAACTATGTTTGGTGAGATTAAGAACTTAACAGTGGCCGCAGTGAAGTAGCCGAGCGTTCCAATGCACCTAGCTGCGGAGCGCGCCGCTGCTCGCCGTCGGAGGTACGAGTCATCCCTCGGGCGTGGGCGTGTTTCTTGTCCTTAGCGTAAGTTAGTTTAAATGGCTTGTAAGCCTAGGGACTAATGAGCAGAGTAGTTAAGTTCCATGGTGTTACAAACACTTGAATTTAACAGTGACAAAAATGTTGAGTGCCCAACTTGCAGTCATGCAGAATTAACTACCTGTTGTATTGTGATTCATCTGTCATTTGTAGTCGACGTCATTTAAGGGAAGATGCTTTCTGCGCCACATCGATAATATGTTGTCCAAATTTGACGTCATCCGGTGGGATTTTTCTCTTTTTACAGAGTTCAGAAATGTATACCGTAATTATGGAAACCCTGTTTCGTCACATGCGGGTAGTCAGTCTGAAATTCGCGTAATAACCAGCAAAATCTAAAGTGACAGCATGGGAGTGGCAATGTCCTTAACAGCAATGCGAGACGCTGCTCATTTCATATAAGACTATTTCGAAGAACATCACGCCGGCCGCGGTGGCCGAGGGGACTGAGGCGCTCCAGTCACGGTCTGCACGGTCACTACGGTCGGTGTTTCGAATCCCTCCTCGGGCATGGATATTTGTGCCGTCCTTAGTCTTAATTAGTTCATAAGTAGTTTGTAAGCTTAGGGACTGATGACCACGAAGATAAGTCCCATAAGTTCTACACACATTTGAACATTTTGAAGAATGTCACGCAGACCTTCGCCTCTACTAAAGTGGAAAGACAATCAGGTCTGCTAAAACGTAAGATTACATTTCTGGGTATGTGACAGTAGTAAATTTTGCGTCTGGTGGCACGAAAATCAAAATTTTTGTATACCGACTGAACCGATTTGCTATGGTCAACAGCACCTAGATTCACAAACAACTTAAACTAACTTAAGGCCGTATTACACGATACACCTGAGGCGTACGCCTATGCAGCAGCGCCACAAGTGTGATTATCTGGAACTACGTACTGCATCACGCAAACCTACTACACGATGCACGGCGGATATTACATCACGCTAATCCGCGCATGCGCAGTAGACATCAATAACGCGCATGAAACGCGAAGAAAATAGAGCTCATCTAATCCTTCATTCATACCACACAAGAACCCGGCTCTTTGTTCCATTTCATGTCTATAAGTATGAAGCAACCAATGTAAAAACGCCTTTTCATTAACACCTAGTATAAACGTCTGCTGAAAAACACATGTTTTTTGTTTAATTACTGCATTTATGAAAATCTACTAACTGAAAAAAAGGGGCAAAAACCGCAACACGGAAGTCTGAAATCGCAAATCAGTCCTAACCACGAATGTTATACACAAATAACAAGCAGAAAGCTTCCTGCAACATTCGCTCCTGCGCATGCGCGCGTTAGCGCTGCCTAGCGCGGATTCACGGGAGTTCATAATTGGTCTCTATTCCGGCGCGCGGATGAAGTGTCTGCTACTAATCACGGTTCCGCGGTAGTTCCACGTGTTTCGCCGCTAGGTGGCTGTCGCGCTAGACCTATACCTTTCGCGGCGGATCGTACTGTAATATGTTTGTAGAGCTTATGGGACTTAACGACGGGGTCATCAGTCCCTAAACTTACAAATTACTTATGAACTAGCTACTACTAAGGACGGCACAAATATCCATGCCCGAAGGGGGATTCGAACCCCCGACCGTAGTGGCCGTGCAGACTGTGACTGATGCGCCGCAGAACGCTCGGTCACCGCGGCCGGCGTCGTGTAATACCCCCTTTACACTGAGAACAACACACACACCCATGCCCGAGAGAGTACTCGAACCTCCGGCGTGAACGGCCGTCTAGTCCGTAGCTGGTGCCACACTGGGATACCATCGCCAATTCTCCACTTGGAAGCAACTAATCTATCGGATTTGATGAGGTAGACGCTGTAGCAATGAACAAATGTAATGTATTTAGTAAGTGAACGTGTACATGTTCATAGATACAAAGCAGCCTCCTCGCAATGTTACATCAAGTGCCTAATCTTAACAGTTCCTCTTTCTACCAGACAGCTTCAGTGGATATAAAGTGTCTAAGTGCGAACTAAGGAAAAATTTTCAGCAAGAATCTATCGGGAATCTAAAGTTGCACATTTGAGCTTTATACATTTCACATTTTTCAGGGCTATTAGTTTTCTAGTATACTACACAAACATGTGAAGTAAGTGAATATGCCAACATCATTCCACTGTCAAATTCAGCGTTCTGTTATCTGGGTATGTAGACAGCTGGAAATCTTATATTCCAAGTTCTCAGAACGACCTTTAACAAGAACAAAAAACACAATACATGATTTTATTCATAACCAACAGGTATGCCTGTAGTTTTTTGTTTCATTGAAAGGCGATCATTTCATCACGTTTTACTACATTAGATATCTACAAATAATCTAGTGTACTTTAAGGGGACACCGCCCTGAACTGGCTGCGATTTTAGAATCGTGTTCTCCCTCACGATATTATTGATGTATGAATTAGAGGTAGGATAAATTTTGTGCCAAAGGCCGTGCCGCAAAGGTTACATCGTTCCCCATAGATCACCCAAGTCGGCCGAGAGCGGTTGGCACGCGGGGTAAACTACGCCCTTGTGAGCCAGATTGCGAAGCTACTTGAATCAGATGTAGCGGCTTTGCTAAGGAAAACTAACACGACGACTGGGAGTGCGGGGCGCTGGCCACTGCCTTCATCATGCAGCATCCTTGAAGCCTTCAGGTGAAGGATGACATGGCGACCGGTCGGCATCAGGTGGGCCTTTCGAGGTCTGTAGAAAGGAGTTTACAGATCGAAATTTGTGCACAGAATTATGTTATTAGTCAAAACATTTCAGATACGATCATCGAGAAATTTATTATATTGTGATCTTGACAACATGTATGAAATGAAAAATACTAGAACACTGTTTTTTGTATAATTCCTTTCAGTAACTTTACAGTTTGAATAAAAGTCATGTTTACAGGAAATATTCGGATAATTATTCTATGTCTTCAATTTGTTCGTATAAATTGTTTTACTACGAGAGATTTATTAAAAATGAAGTTAAGTATTACAGACATCATAATCCTGTTGTATTTTTCGTAGAAATAATAGGCAAGGCAAACTCTTTCACTCTTGGTGAGTTTGAATTCAGGAATTTAGAAGAAAATTGTACCCTAATAATGAAAATTGAGTTTTTCGGTAAATCGCAAAGGCATATTTACGAACATATTACCACTATGTCGGTCCAGAAAATTCCAGTTGCATATTACAGGTGGCCACCTGTTTGATTATCTTCTATGCTCATCTGCCTCATTCTTTGTTTTAGCCTCACTGCCTTGGTAGCAGCTTCTGCTGTCTTGTTACTCGCCACTTCTTCATAACAGTCACAACTGAAACCATGTTCCTTGCAATAGGGCTATCTAACTTTTAATAACTTGAATTCTAGGCATTGCACGATCACTGAATATTATTACTGCATACATAATACCTATTCTCAGCTCTGTAAGAACGGAAAATAAAATTTTCGGTATTTGCTCCAGTATGTAGCTATTGAATATTTAATTTGAATTCTCAGAGATAGAGCCAGCAAAAATATCCAAAATATATTCTTATTTCCCAGATCGCTGCATATAACTAATAACGGAATAACGAAATAAACAAAACTATGCATCACGTATACTGACGTCAAACTGTCAGATTATTTATTCAATCGTTTCATGAGTACCAAGGAAAATAAACGAAGGCTATGCAGACTTTAAAACATACATGAATAGGTCAAAGCAAATGAAACTAATGAACTACTCAGATTAAATTAAGTAAAAATTAAGTAAAAACAAAGGGTATAAACAATCACTGTTTACATGGTATATACCAGTTGTGACCAGTATTTGACTACAGTGACTGCATTGTTCTCAGCTAGAGCCACTTCCAACTCTGGAAAAGAGTCTGGGCCCAGACGACAACTGGCTTCAGGTTTGATCTTTCGCACATTGAAATACTGAGTCCAACTTCCATGTACACCATCCTTCTTGGGGGCCAGGTGGTAAAATGTTTTCTATTTCAATTATCCGTGGATGGTCTGGATACCATTGTTGTTCTGATGTTCATGCAGAGCGTGGGCTAGGATGATGCGTGCCTTTTGCCTCTCGGTATTGGCTGCAATATGACGTCTAATATCGCGTGGCCTGTCAGTGAATACAACTTCTGTATGGGCGTTGGTTTCTGACAACCTGTGTTAAGCCTGCAAGTTTCTATCAGGGCGGTGTCCATTTTTGCGTGGACAGATTTGTAACATAGTGGACAAGAATATTTAGCAGTAGAGTAACAGAGTGCCAGGGTAGTTGTCTTTACTGTCAGATGGTGGGCACTCCATGAAAACCCAGTAAACAATTTCTTGATAAAACCTTAGCTTCGAGGTTGGTACAGCACGACTTGACTATCAGAGAGCGCTCCAAGGTGATACCAACGTAAACTGTAGCAGTGCATTGTTCCCAATACTTTTCATTCCAGTTCACATGAAGATTCCGTGAAGCTTCTTGTTCTTCAGATGAAAAGCACAAATGTACCAGCCGTCAGATGTGCATGGCACATTTGCAACTTTGGGATGAAACTAAATTCAGGAACGAACGGAAAATATTTATTTATTTAATGCTGAGACATTTGATACATAGTCATTAGTCTTCTAATTTCACTATACAATTGACCATCTGACATCCCGTCACAATATTGCAGTCTTTCACAGTTTGTGAGATGCTCCCAATTCATAATGGTGTCTTCTCCTTCACATTTCACACTCTTCGGTAAGGGTAAGATTCCAGTCCTGTGCAGGTGTTCCGCAAGGCAGTCGTGGCCAGTAATTCTTCGAAATGCTGCCACACTTTCCCTTCGTGGGTGTTTAGGAAGTGCGTTTTTCTCTTGTAACAATAGAAGCCATGTTTTTCCTTGCCCTTGTGTTGTCAAGTGGTCATACAACTTCTTCTTGAAACTGTTGATGATGAGTCTTTTAATAGAGAGTTATGATAATTTTGGGCAATTTGTTTGAGAAATCTTGGTTCCCTTTTTGGCTAGAAAGTCTGCCATTTCAGTCCCATGTATACCTGTGTGTGCTGGTACCCATTGAAATACTATTTCAGTTCCATCTTTGGTGATTGAGACAATAGAGGATTTTATTTCATTTATGCAAGCACTTTGAGGTGTTTGGAAGGATGCAGTTGCCTGTATTGCAGAAGTAGAATCACAAAATATAACAACCTTTTTGTGACCTTTGGATACGGAGAAAATTTGTTTTAGTGCTAGGTTTATTGCCTCCAACTCTCCATCAAAATGGGAAGTAATACTGTCCTAAAGCTTTGTAAAAACAAAATATTTCACTGTAAAATCCAGCACCAGTGATACCATTTGCTTCAGTCAAGGATCCATCTGTAGCCATTCTATTTGCGTGTAGTTAGCATTTATCATTTATAGAGCCATATTTTTAAGACGTTCTTTATTCATTTCTGTTTTAACAACCTTTTCGTTCAGTTGAAGTCTGAATATGACTGGGCATAGTTTAAGAGGACTTACTGGTCGTCTTTACTGATTGGTGGACAGTGGTCTTGTCTTACTGCATCAATACATTGCATAAAGCCTTTCTGCGTTTTTAGCCGGTTAACATGATGTTGGTAGCAGTTCCAATATGTGTCATTGGGTAATCTGGTTAATTTTTCATATTGGAGTAGTGCCAGTCTCATAATTTCTGATTTTAGAGGTGGAATGCCAGTCGCCGCTTGAAGAGCCAAAATTGGTGTTGCTTTTACTGCTCCTGTAATCACGCGTAGAGCTTGATTTTGAAGAACCTCTAATTTAGATACATTCGCTGGGAGTAATATTTCACATGCATACAGAATACTGGGTTTTATATAAATTTTATAAGTTGAGTTTAGAACATAGAGAGAGCTGCCGAACTTTTTTCCAGCTAATCTCTTAAGGATGTCCAATTTTTTCTTGACCTTTTCAGCAGTATTTTGTATATGGTTTACCCATGTCATTTTTCGGTCCAGAGAGACGCCTAGGTACTTTGAATCGTCACATTGAGTTAATTGTTTATTTTGATACTGTAAATTTATATTAGGGATTGAATGAGCCAGCGAGAAAACTTGAAAGAATGTCTTTTCGGTGTTAACTGTCATCAAATTTTATTTTGATCCTTTTGCTAATATAGTTAGGGCTTCATTCATTTTCGTCGAAGTTGGTCAATTTTTATCTTTGGCAGTGAGATCCACATGAGTAAATAGTCAGCATAAAGAGCTGTTTTAATGCCCTCGACGAACGTTACGAAATGATTTGTTCTTTAGAGCAAAAGTATTTTTTTTTAATGTTTTGGTTACTTTCATGAGCATGTTGCCTTAAAGCAACTAAGCAGTTGAGAAGCAAATACTTAAATTTCGAGGCGACTAACGAGATAGTTCCTTAACTCGTACAGTTTTACTCCCATGTAATTTATTTTTGTAAGTTTCCTATAGTTAGGAACCAAACCTTGCCACGTTCTTTACAGATTTAGTGAATTTATGGAAAAATCCCTGACAGGGATTTCAACCAAGGTAGAACTGACTGTGAGTTCATACCTCTGCATCACTTCGGTTTAAATATACGCTAAAGTAAAATAATTTATAGCGATTACCTTACTATAGTTGCGGATGATGTCACTAGTGGGTTTCCACTTACGTGTGTGTGTCCTCAACAGTAGCCAAATGTTTTCAAATCTAGAAATGTTACTCATGATTTACGTTAAATGGACTTCTTTTAATAAGATATGATTATGTGACAGTGTGGCCATGTAGAAGCAAACCAAAGTTTTAAAAATAAAAACAAAACAGATCCACTAAATCACACATAGACTGAACCACAAATGTTGTGCATGTGATTTTGTGACAGAATATTCCTTACTTATCCCTTATGTATCGATTAGAACTGTGATTATTTTGTAATTTTTATCGGGCTTTAGTAGTCACGAATACAATTTGCTGCAGAAAAAAATAGCATTTAGGTAATTTACACTTATCACGAAAGTAAGCAGTATTCTCTCGATTTATGCGGGCGGGCATTATTTTGCTGAAATGTAAAATCGGGCTGTCTTTCCAAGAACGACAACAAAACAGAATCTAAAATACCGTTGAAGTACCGTAGTGCTAAAATTTTGCCACGGATGACAACCAAGAAGTCCTCGTATGAAACGAAATGACTCCCCTAACCATCAATCCTTGTTCGTGGGCCATGTCGATGGCAAAACTCAGGTTCTGAATAAGATATCACTATGGTGTAAAAATTGGCAATTGACCCTAAATAATGAGAAGTGTGAAGTCGTCCACATGAGTACGAAAAGAAATCCGTTAAACTTTGCTTACAAGATAAATCATCAAATGTGAAGGCCGTAAACTCCACAAAATACCTAGCAATTACTATTACTTCAGACTTAAATTGGAAAGAACACGTAGATAATATCGTGGGAAAGGCGAACCAGAGACTGCGTTTTATTGGCAGAACCCTTAAAACATGCAACAGAACTACAAAAGAAACTGTATACACTACGCTTGTCCGTCCATTTTTGGAGTATTGCAGCCCAGTGTGGGATCCTTATCGGGTGGGTTTGACGGAGGACATCGAAAGAGTCCAAAGAAGGGCAGCTCGTTTCGTATTGTCACGATACAGGGGAGACAGCGTTACGGAAATGATACAGGATCTGGGATGGGAATCATTACAACAACGGCGCTTATCGCTGCGGCGTGGGCTACTTGTGAAACTCAAATCGCCAACATTCTTCTCCGAATGCGAAAATATATTGTTGTCTCCCACTTACATAGATAGAAATGATCATCAGAATAAAATACGAGAAATCAGAGCTCGAACAGAGAGATTCAGGTGTTCTTTCTTCCCGAGCGCTATTAGAGAATGGAATGGGAGATAAATGGTATAATTGTGGTTCGATGAACCCTCTGCCAGGCACTTAAATGTGATTTGCAGAGTATCCCATGTAGATGTAGATGTAGATGTTAATAATCAACAGCTGTCCGGGGCTCCTCAAGATACGGTTTCGTTGGCCATCAGAGCTCTTTTCTACGCGAGACTCATCACTGAAGACAGATGTACTTCAGCCTATGAGATTTCAGGCCGAATGTGCCCTCCCCACAGGCGGACTTGTTGGCGTACGCAGAGCTACGGTACTCAGTGCAAAGGGCGCCGTGATCTCATCCGCCTTCTGTGAGCCGCGTGTTAATGGTCCTCGTGCTTACTAAAGCACAATTTGCACTTCGAATCGATAATGATGATGAATCTGGTGCTCTGAGTGGCCCCCTGACAATTATAACGGTCCTCACGTTCTGACGTCTCCATAGATTGACGCTGTATTCTGCAGTGATTCACCCATTCCTGTCCACATCGTGCGAAGAGTGGAAACACTCCTGTTCATTTGTCGGGACATTTTCCGCTTACTCTAACCGGATTCTCTGAGCTCGACGTTTGCCCCTGAATGTGGTTATCAAGAGTATATCTATGGGGTATTGAAGTAGTCGATATAACAAGGCATTCTACAGCTACATAAATACTCTGCAAGACATATTGAAGTGCCTGGCAGAGGATTCATCGAACCGCCAACTTGAATCACTTAACAAGAACAAGTCTTCTGGTCCAGACTGTATTCCCTTTACATTTGTATTTGATTATGCTGAATCGATAGCTCCTTACTTAGCAGCCATATACAACCGCTTGCTCAAATACAGATCTGTACCAAAACACTGGAAAGTTGCACAGGTCACGCCTATATTCAATAAAGGCAGTAGGAGTAACCCACTAAACTGCAGCCCCGTTTCACTGACGTCAATTTGCAGAAGGGGTTTGAATCATGTCCTGTATTAAAATATTATGAATTATCTCGCTCAGAATGATCTATTGACTCAAGGTCAACACGGATTTGGAATATTTCGTTCATGCGAAACATAACTAGCTCTTTACTCACACGAAGTGATTAGTGCTATCGCCAAAGGATCTCAAATTGATTCCGTATTTCTTGATTTCCAGAAGGCGACTGACACCGTAACTCACAAACGGCTTTTAATCAAATTGCGTGGTTATGGTATAGCCCCATATTTGCGACCGGGTAGGGGATTTCCTGTCAGAGAGGACACAGTTTGTAGTAACAGATGGTAAGGCATCGACTAAAACAGAGGTGATATCGGGCGTTCCACAGGGTAACGTTATTGGTCCTCTGCTGTTCCTTATTTACATAAACGATTTGGAAGAAAATCTAAGCAGCTTTCTTAGGCTGTTTGCAGATGACGCCCTCATTTACCGTCTAGTAAAATCATCTGAAGATCAAACCCAACTGCAGAACAATCTAAATAAAATATCAGTATGTTGTAAAAATTGGCAATTGACTCTAAATAATGAGCAAGTGAGAAGTCGTCCACGTAAGTACGAAAAGAAATCCGTTAAACGTTGTTCACAAGGTAAATAAATCTAAAGTGGAAGCCGTAAACTCCACAAAATACCTAGGAATTACTGTTACTTCAGACTTAAACTGGAATGAACACGTAGATAATGTTGCGGGAAAGGCGAACCAAAGAATACGTTTTATTTGCAGAACTCTTAAAAGATGCAACAGAATTACTAAAGAGACTGCATACATTACGCTTGTCCATCCTTTTTTGGTGTATTGCTGCTCATTGCGGGATCCTTATCAAGTTGTTTTGACGGAGGACATCGAAAGAGTCCAAAGAAGGGCAGCTCGTTTTGTATTGTAACGATTCAGGGGAGACAGCGTCACGAAATGATACATGATCTGGGATGGGAATCTTTACAACAACGGCGTTTATCGCTGCGGTGTGAGCCACTTACAAAAGTCCAAAAAAATGTTCAAATATTTGTAGAGCTTATGGGACTTAACTACGGGGTCATCAGTCCCTAAACTTATAAATTACTTATGAACTAGCTTATGGTAAGGACGGCACAAATATCCATGCCCGAGGGGGGATTCGAACCAACGACCGTAGTGGCCGTGCAGACTGTGACTGGCGCGCCGCAGAATGCCTGGCCACCACGCCCGGCAGCAGAACTCCAATCGCCATCATTCTCCTCCGAATGCGAAAATATATTGTTGACTCCCACTTGCTTAGGTATAAATGATCATCAGAATAAAATACGAGAAATCAGAGCTCGAACGGAGAGATTTAGGTGTTCTTTCTTCCCACACGCTATTCGAGAATGGAATGGGAGGTAAATAGTATAAAGGTGGTTCGATGAACTCTCTGCCAGGCACTTAAGTCTTATTTACATGTATATGTAGATGTATATGATATTTCTCTACAGTTTCATTTTCTGATAGCCCGCGGGAAAAAGGAAAACCTGAATCTCTCGGGTTTCAATCTGTTTTTTTGTTATTTTATTTCGATAATCACGTCTTCCTATGTAGGTGGGTGCGAAGAAAATATGTTCGCATTCGGAAGTTAAAGTTGGCGAAAGAAATTTCGCAAGTAGATATCATCGCAACGAATAACGCCTTTATTTTAATGAATTCCACTCCAACTCAGTGCATCACATCCGTGACAATCTTTCGCCTATATCGCGATAATTCAAAACGAGCTGCCCTTCTCTGTACTTTCTCTAAATCGTCTGTCAGTCCCACCTGGTGTGGATCCCTCAATGTGCAGCAGTATTCCAGAGTAGGAAGCATAAGTGTTGTGTGCGCAGTATCTTCAGTAGTACTTTTGCGTTTTCTAAGTGTTGTGCCAAAGAAACACAGCCTTCGAATCACCTTCCCTATTATATTTTCTATGTGTTCTTTCCAATTTAAGTTATTCGTAATTGTTATTCCTAGGTAATTGGTTGAATTGACGGCCTGTATATTTGACTGATTTATCGTGTAAATGATCTTTAACCGATTTTTTTAGTGCTCATATGAATGACTTCACATTTATTACTATTGAGGGTCAATTGCCAATTTCTGCACCATGCAAAATCATTTTTCAGTTGCTTTTCATCTTCAGGTGACTTTACTAACCTATAAATGGAACTATCATCCGCAAACAGTCTAAGAGAGCTACTCAGATTGTCTCTTGGATCATTTATAAAGTTAAGGAATAATAGGGGCCGTATTACACTTCCGAGGGGAACGCCAGGTATCACTTCTCTTCTGCTCGATGAATTACCGTCAATTAAAACGTACTTTGTCATTTCTGACAGGAAATCACAAATCCAATCTCGCAACTGTGGCAATGTTCGATAAGCATCCAATTTGATTAGAAGACGCTTTTAAATTACAGCGAGAAAAGCCCTCCTTAAATCTAGAAAAATGAAATCGATTAGAGATCCCTTGACGATAGCACATCATGTGAGTAAAGAGCTGGCTGTAATTCACAGGAACTACACTTCCTGAATCCATGTTGACTAAGGGTCAATGGAGCACTCGCTTCGAGGTAGTTCATAATGTTTGAGGGAAGTATATGTTCTGCTGCAAACCTACATCAAAGATATAGGCCTGTAATTTTTCGGATCACTCTAATTGCCTTTCATGAATATTGGAGTGAACTGTGCAACATTCCAGTCTTTGGGTACGGAACTGTCGCTGAGCGAGAGGTTGTATATGATAGATAGATGTGGAGCTATTGCATCAGCATACTCTGAAAGCAACCTAAATGGTATACAATGGGGACCTGGAGACTAATCCCTGTGTCTGTTTTGTTGCTATTTATTAGCTCCGGTTTATATGTTGCTGAGAGATAAAGTATATTCTCAAAACCATTTACTATTCTAGTGGCTTCATGAACAGATTGATAGAGATAAATTTTGGAGAATGCGTTCAGTACAATTTCAAGGAAGTTTTCATTTTGCCTCCAGTATTGAACATGTATTTTTCTCAGCATATCTGGAGTAAGTTAAATTCGCCCCCAGTTAAAATTGTATGCTTTGGGTACGTTTTTGAAATTTAATCCAAGCTTTCTTTGAACATTTATGAAGTCGAATCGTTTGAGTCAGGGGGTCGGTAAAAAGAACCAATTATTAATTTATTTTGGTTGGTAGGTACAACCTCTATGCGTACCAACTAACAGGAACAATCTACTTCAATTTCGCTATGGGATAAAATGCCATTGACATCAATAAATGCGCCACAACCTATTCTATTCTATCTGTCTTCACTGAACAACATTTGCCCATTTGTAAAAATTTCAACTGAACTTATCTCTGGCGTTAGCAAGCTTTCGATACGTATTATGATTTGAGATTCTGTATTTTCTATTTGTGCCTGAAGCTCTTATACTTTCCCCATACAGCGACGACAATTTTCAATTGTTCGCTCAATTTTTTTTTAGATCTGTATTCGTTCTATCTTTGACCTGTACCATTTCAGACTGAAACCCTTTCAGTGTCTTCCCGAGGCCCTATAACGTAAAAATCCACCCAATCCACTCCACACAGATCCCGCTAACCGTGTAGCCTCTTCCAGCATGTAGTGGATTCCTGACCTATTCAGAAGAACCCGGAAACCCAACCATCCGATGATGCAAGTCGAAGAATCTACAGGCTACACTTTCGTAAAACTGCCTGAGCCTCAGATTCAAACTCTCCACTCGGCTCTGTACTAGAGGCACACAGTCTGTCCTGTCAACTGAGCTTCAGATGGTCAGCTCCATCTTCATCTTGCAAGCAAGACCTGAGAGAATCTCTTCTGATCGAAAGCGACACACATAATTGGTACCTACGTTAGCCACCACCTGCTGTTGGCTGCACCATGTACTGCTCATGGGATGGACTCGTTCACATCTGTAATAACTAAACCCTGTATGCACACAGAGTGTACCTTCGCCTTCTTCGCCTCCTTAGCAGCCATATCCCAATGGGGCTCCATTACCTCCCTAACGGTACACCTCCCACCTACAAGCAAACCCACTTTATGTGATAGCCTGGATCCTTCGGGCAAGGATATTTGTGCCGTCCTTAGTATTAGCTAGTTAATAAGTAGTTTGTAAGTTTAGGGACCCAGTAGTTAAGTCCCACAAGATCTACAAAAAAATTTTTTGACCAAAGACTTTTGTGGCAGCATAATTCACCTCTTTCTGTGCCATAGCTAGATTTAACCTTGAATAGTTAAGATTATTCTCTCTCCTAGTGTTGTAGTTATACACACTGCCATTGCTTTTGAATTTGGTTGGATTGGTAACAACGAATTACATAAGTGAGTATGTATACTGTAAAGCTACTGTGAAGATCCCTAGCTCTTTAAATAAGTGTCTGCAGCATTATGTGCTACAGAAATTATTCTGATTACACACTTTTGTGCAATGAATACTTTTTTACTCAATGATGAATTACCCCAGGATATCATGCCATATGAAAGCAGAGAATAAGAAAAGACATAGTAAGCTAATTTGCTGACATGTATATCACCAAAATTTGCATGAACCTAATACCATACACAGCTGAACTCAAACGGTTCAGCAGATTTCAATGTGCTTTTTTCCAGTTCAACCCCTCATCAATACATACACCAAAAAAAATTTAATATTCTATCTTAGCTAAAGATTTCTGATCAAAGTCTATATTTATTAATGCTATCATTCCATTTACTATATGGAACTTTATATACTGTGTTTTATCAAAATCTAACAAAATGAGTAAAACTTTGGGGAATACCTAGAAACACAACCGTATTTGGACTTCTATGAATCTGAATATAACCTAATATCTGTCGCTCTAGTAATGTTAAAAAACTACTCTAATTAAAATACAGATAACAAAAGAAAAAAATTGAAATTAATAATACAATATTACTACTATTTGTAGGAAAAGTTATATGAATGAATTCTACATTCAACACATTGATCTTTAAAATGCTATACAATAAAATTCAATCAATAAATAAAAAATAATTTAATCATATGGACCTTTCCTACTAATATGAAAATTATAAATCCCAGGACATAGATTAACATGGTGCCAGCTGATATGAACCCAGATCATCTAAGAATTTAAAGGTCAAATACACCCATTTACTAAACTACTACACTTATAATTGATCATCATCCAAGGTTGAGGTCACAATCAATTTTGCTGATATGAACTCTTAAAAATAATTATGCTGCTATCCCTATGAAAACCTAATCTTTTCATGATAAATTATGGATGAAATATGAAAAGATTAACAATAAAAAATATGAAATTCATACAGGGTAAGCTGTGTAACATCTTCTCTCCCTCAAGGAGTATTTATGCCTTTTAATTAAAAATTTAAATATTAAAATTTATTAAGATATTGTTATTTTTTGTCAACCCATTCATTACAGCCGTTAATTAAGAAAGTAATGATTATGCTGCGTAGGCACTGTCAAAATTCCTTCAGAGAACAGGATAGACTTCAAAATATGATCCATAGGTCGTGTTTGTCATAAACAGGTGGAAATTATTTTAATATATTAATTTTTATTTTATGTTTATTAATATTTTCAATTCTAATAATTTGTATTACATATAAATTTCTTATAACATAGTAACAAAAATATAAACAATTTAAGTGAACTAATTTAATCATTATTTCAAAAAATTATAAATTAATCTACTCATCTGAATAAAAAACCTAAAGTCATTATAAATCAAAATAAAAAAATGAACTGAAATGCAATCACAAAATAGTTTGTCTTAATCCTATTATTATATCTCAATTATTAATAAATAACAGAATTTTATTTTTATTTTTAAATTTACAGGTTATATACTAAAGAATAAGTAAATTAATATTTAAATTTTTTAAAAATTTATGAAAACAACATATAAAACAATAAAACAGTTTCTTAAGAAACTAAATAACTAAGAAAATGAATATAAAATAATTTCCATAAATAAATTAATAAAATTTATGAAACATTAAACAGTATTTATTTGTAAATTAACCTATATTTAGAGCAATTATTAGAATAAAAATCTTGATAAAGCATGAAACAATAGGTAGAAAAAATAAAATCTACTTACTTAAATTAAGAAAAAAAATCTGTAATTCAGTGATGTTACAAATAAACCTTTCTGTAAAAATTCTTACACAAAAAGGAAAATAATTTGAATTTAATGATATAAATAACATATAACTAAAATAATAAAAAGAACTGTACAGAAAAACATCAGTGTAAATGTTAAATTCAGTAAAAACACTTTCCAGAACATCTGCTATGTTATGACTTACATTATTTGAAAAAAAAAATCAGTAATGAGACTGGTGGGTGATGTGTAGACATTTAAGAATAAATATCAATCAAACTAAATAAATTAAATTACCATCAAATCCACCTTCACTAAAATAATCCTAAATTAAAACGTTAATATGAAAATTATTGTAAGCCCTTCAACTCCTTGCTATATGCTAAATCTTTACCTGATTCAAACTTTAATAAAAATACAAGAAAATTATAAATCCAAAAAGATTTTCTGATAATGGAGATATAAAAAGGAATAAATTAAGTAAATTGCATATTACAAATTATGAGATAGGTTCCTCAGATTGGAATGAAGAACTGCCAAATTCTTTGAGTTTAATGAAATTAATTAATATAATAAAAACAGTTAAGATGAAAATCTTAATATAATAGACTAATCAGTTTTTTTCATAATAGTATCGTTTGACACTAAGATAAGGTAGTACTACCCTCACCCAAATGACATACTATTATAAAATGTATGCTGAACAGCCAGTTTTCATGGGAAATAAAAGTAAAAATTACCTTAGCTCACAAATCAGAGTACAGTACACTAATTTCTGGTCTTTATTTATTACCTTCTTAGAAATAAGTCTTGAAATTGTTAAAGTAAGCTTCCCCTAGTTATTTCCACTTCTTAGAAGTCCAACATCAGTTTACATTAATATAAACTGCCATGAAACAGGTAACTGTCAACACTAAATAGCCTAGATTTGTGAATTACCCAATAACTGTGAAATCAATCGCCGGCCGCAGTGGGCGAGCGCTCTGCCACGCGCCAGTCACAGTCCGCACGGCCACTATGGTCGGGGATTCGAATCCCCCCTTGGGCATGGATATTTGTGCCGTCTTTAGTATTAGCTAGATCGTAAGTAGTTTGTAAGTTTAGGGACTGATGAGCCCGTAGTTAAGTCCCATAAGCTCTACAAACATTTGAACATTTTTTAAATAAATGAAAACACATGTAAAACTAAGTGTACCTTTGCTACCTGTAGAACTATGAAACCTAACAATAGTTTAGATTACTGAAAACAGTCATGACTAAGATAATATTGAGCATCAAGCAGACTACTACAAAATTTAAAAAAAAAAATACATTACAGACTTGAAAATTAGTATTTCTCACGCAAAAGTAGAATTCCTCCACGTTGAGAAAGTCTGACATTAGTTGCAATTATAATATACAGTCGTTTATTTATATTTCAAGTGGTGTTACTAGATAATCTTTTAACAGCTATCCTGACGTGAAATGAGTTATGACACATGTAAAACGAAATATTACCCTTGCAATAGCTGACACATCCTGACAAATATTTCCAGATATAAAGACAGATATTTATGTCAAATAACGCAATTTTTTTAACCCCTTGCATCCCATTCGATGAGGGATCTGCAGATTGGGTTGGCCTCTGACATAACTGCAATTTCCAGGAGCACATTTGTGTACCTTCCAAATGTCATTATATTGATGAAAGCTTTCAATTCCCAGATAATTAATGTATAGAGAACCAGTTCAGCAATCTGTAACATAATAAAATGTATTTGCGGAAAATGGGGGCTGATGGGGGTGGGGGGCAATCCTGTCCTCTATGTGACAGTAGTTGAAGTGCTGATTGTACTGTAACTCCTGGTAGCATGACATCAGCATTCCAGGAATGACCTCTGGGTGAGTGTCTAGGTCATCTAGAATCCATATTGTCTGCTGAATAAAGCACAAGTAGTTCCCCCAAAATGTAATGTTGGTGATAATTGTTTAAACAAATGGCTATGAATGTATGTAGGCCATTTGAATAACAGGGTGGTGACATGTAGTGGTTAAAACTGTTTTCTTTTCACCAAATATTTCTGGGTTGTGGCAAATAGGAATCATGCCTACACAATGATCTCCCAAGTGAGGGGTGTCAGTTGTTATTGTTGTGGTTGCAGTGGTGGTTTCGGTGCCACGTCAGCTTTCACTTGTCCTTATGTGGTAGAGTTGTATTGTATACGAGATTGCAATTTTGTGTTACTTTATATTTGTCCTTAAATGGGGCTGTTAAGTGCAATTTCATGTTAGCTGTCAATCATCCATGATGGTATCCTTTGTTCTGAGAAGAATGCTATTGTATGGGACAGGAGAGGTAGAGGTGCAATTCCTGTGGACGCCATATTGGGGGAGGCGTGGTGGGGTCAAGGAAGTCGCGTAAATCCCTTTCTCTATATCACTAACGTAGTATTTTGCGTGACTTTTAATATTAGACAACTTGACTGCGAGGGTGATTTCGAATTTCCAAAAGTGGATTTATTGAGGTATGCACATTTTTCTCTCCTATTTGTCTTGTTACTACTTCATCGAAATCTCGGATGGGTGGTTTGAGGAATAATGCAATCACTATTTATGGTGTAGCACATGTCTGTTTTCCACTATTTTAACTACTTTCAGCAGAGGGTGTTTAGCTTGTTCAATGTAAATGTAATGATACAATTACATTGTTAAATGACGTTTAATTTTCATCCAATGACACTGATGTCATTCTACTTTGTTCCTCACTATTAACATGTTGTATGTGATAGAGGGCGTGTTTCTATGGAGACAGAAACCACTCTTTTCTGCGTTTCCGAGAATTCGATGGGAAGTAATATGGTTCTTTACTCAGCAAAATTATGACATATAACGGTAATTTATGGTGATTAAGAAACATCCTTAGAAGAACCATCTATTGTTGTAAATTTCCTGTTAAATGCGACGTTTTATTAGGAGAAGTTTTAAGCAACAGTAGACGCTACTTTAAAACGCAAATCATCTGCATTGTCGATTAATGTGAACAAGTATATTTATAGATAATTTCCTGAAGCTTCCTTTTCCGGCATAAATCACTATCTAACGAGTCACTGAAAGTTTATAGGTTGCAGCAGCTACGTTTTCAAGCAGTAAGAACCCCTTGAAAATGTAGAATGTAGTGCCATCAAAGGAAACTGAATCGTATAAGGAAGACTAACTAGTAGGTACTTTGAATTACAAATCTTTGCAGATCCGCTTAATAAGTTTTGAAAAGCTGTAGCTGATGAGATTGCTTGCTTGAAATTCCAATTGGATGTAAAAGATTACTTTCAGGCTGAAGAAACTGATTATGAAGTCACATTTAGCCAGGTTCCACGTTTTGATACGAGTACAATTTTGTGGAGCACATCTATAGCTTAGAAGATGCCGACAGAACAATCTCTCATGGAAACAGGTGGATGCTTCAAAATAAAGCATAACTGGAAAAATCAGAAATTTTCGCAGAAAATGCTAATCTTTTGAGTCCTTTGAAAAATAGTATGTGAATGCAATTCTGAAAGGAAAACGTTATTACAGACAATAAAAACGAGAGTTTATATACCATGATCCGTTTCTTATTGTTGATGTTATGAAAACATATCTTCCCTTTCAATTTTTGCTAATGATGGTCTAATAATCGGCAGGGAGTGGATGGTATGACTGTTTTCTTGAACGTTCAACAACAATAATTTTCCCAGCAAATCGATACAATTTTTCGTTTGTATGGCATGTGCACAATGTAATATGAAAAAATTAAGTCAATCGAAGTATAAGAATGGAATGTTTAAGGACTTCAAATTTCAGAATATAAAATGTTCTGAGGTCTTTTTGCACTTCCAGAGAACAATCAAAATTAATTAATTCTGTCCTTTGCCCTCCATTATGGGTAATTGTTGCTCTTTAACTCACCACAGAAATTCCTCCAGATATCAGTTTTCTTTTGAATAGGTCTGCTAGAGCGTGAAAGCTAATTTTGATATATTAAATTAAAGGAGCGCTATATTTCGGTATCTAAGTGTTATGATAAATTACGGCACTATTTGAAATCGTGTATCGGAGTTAAGAATGTATTTCGCTGTTTACAAGTGGATACAGAGTTTCCACGTCTCTAAAAGTGACAAAGCAGATTCCACAACTAAAGCTTAATTTAAATCAGCAAGTGAGTACCTAATGAGGCTATTCCTATTTCACGGGTCGCAGCTGTCAACTTGTAGAACAATTGAGATGCTTTGGAACATTGCATGGCAGCACCATTTCAAACTATGGCATATGCGCACTCTAGGAGGGCGCGCCTAACCCAGATTGTGGAACGCGAATCGCTGGAGGCATGTAGCGGGCCGGCCGCCATCTCAGCTATTGTGGTATCGAGCGGCAGAATTGCGGCTGCGGGCACAGCAACCGCCGCCGAGTGTCAACACCACGCCACGCACGCCTTTCTGCCACACGACACCTGCATCGCAAACCTCGTCTGCGAGGAGGCTGCTGCCCAACCGCGTTCCGATCATCGAGGTAAGTTAATTACGAATCACGACAATGCAACATCCAGGCTATATTCTATAAATGTGTCCGTTACGGCGCAGACTACCGTATAGTAACCTTAAATAGCCAGATTTTTCACGATTCAATATTATGTGCAAAATACCGTGGTGACCAGTTCATTAGCCCCGCGTTGGTAAGTAGATTAATCTAGCGAATTTAGTTAAGTCACTATGTAAAGCCGACCACGGTGGCCGAGGGGACTGAGGCGCTTCAGTCACGGTCTGCACGGCCACTACGGTCGGGGGTTCGAATCCCCCCTCGGGCATGGATATTTGTGCCGTCCTTAGGATAAGCTAGTTGATAATTAGTTTGTAAGTTTAGGGACTGATGACCCCGTAGTTAAGTCCCATAAGCTTAACAAACATTTGAACATTTCACTATGTAAAGCTTCACAGCTTCAGTGAACTACTAATTATACTGTCCAGTTTGAGCAGGTAATGTAAACCCATTACTTTGGCTCTCTAGCACCGTGGTAGATTGCGGGATTATGAGTCTGAAGTTCGCGGATTCGATCTCCTCTAAGTCCTAAGATTTTTATATGTCACTTTGCACTTCTTTCACCTCTGGCAATGTTGTAACTGTGAAAAATGTTGAGTAGCACCACAGTTCGGAATCCCCATTCAGTTGTAGGCTCCCCTGTAATTGCCTCTGTTAGTTCGAAGGTCGGAGGAGGGCAACGGCATACCACCACCAAACAGGACCACGCCTAGTAAAGCACTGAGGGTATCAAACCAATCTTAGGATTGTTGAGTGGTTTACCTTACATGAGCTAATTATAAACAGTACACTTAAAATTATCATCTGCAGTAAAAATAGTAGTATTACGTGCACTAATGTAAGAACCTGAACAAAAATCCACCAAATTTACTGATTGGAATCGTGATTCTAGTAATGCTAGTTACCCTTTATTGTGTCACTTAACAGCAAATCCTGAAGTGATTGAATTAAAGAAATTAAAGTGTTCTCATTACACGGAAAGGACAGAAAGAGAACTATTTCGATTCTACTAATGAAAATTTCATAAACGAGTTTCCTTGCTCCATTTTTACTTTTCCCCAGTAGCGTCACTTAAAAATGACAGCTTTGTTGAAGTTTCTCCTCCGAAATAAACGTTTTTATGTGACGTTGGAAGAAAGAATTATCAGTGGGAGAAGCCGAAATAATGGCCTAAGCGAAGACAGTGTTCTTTCACCATTTTCAAATAACACATTTAGGAATGACCAGTGCATATATGAGAGTCGATTACACTGCCGTAGCTACACTAGGAAAATCTTTATAGGAACAGGAAGGGACACTGACGAAAACTATCTACGTTTATGTGACTGAAACAGATACTATTTTCTCACGCCAGATCCCGGTGAAAGTAAGTATCTACATCTTCATAGATACTTTGAAAATCACATTGCTGTGCATGATAGAGAGTTCATCGAACAGCTTTTACGATATTTCTCTATAGTTCCATTCTCTAATAGCTCGCAGGAAAAAAGAACACCTAAATTTTTGTTTTCGATCTGATTTCTCTTATTTTATTATGATGATCATGTCTCCCTATGTAGGTGGGTTCAAACAAAATATGTTCGCATTTGCAAGAGAAAGTTGTGAAAAACATTTTCCAAACTGATCTTGCCGCAACGAATAACGCCTCCAGTCCCGCTTGCTGTGGATCCCATAATCCGCAGCAATATTCCGAAATAGTACGCACAAGTACTGTGATGTAGGCATTTCTTTAGTAGAACTATTGCATTTTCATAGTGTTCTACCAATGAAACGTAGCCTTTGGTTCGCCTTCCCTACGATATTTTTATGTGCTGTTTTCAATTTAAGTTGTTCGTAATTGTAATTACTAGGTATTTTGTTGAAATGGTGGTCTTTAGATGTGATTGATTTCTCGTGTAACAGAAGTTTAACGGATTTCTTTTAGTGATCATGAGGATGAGTTCAGACTAACCATTATTCGGGTTAATTGCTAATTTTTGCACCATGCAGATAGTTATCTAAATAATTTTGCAGTTGCTTTTGATTTTCTGGTGACTTTACAAACCGATACATGACAACATTGTAGGCGAACAGTTTATAAGTGCTACTCAGATTGTTTCTAAAATCGTTTATAAAAGTAAGGAACAGTAGGCGCCCTATAACACATCGCTGGGGAACGACATATATCACTTCTGTTCTACTCGATGACTTTTCGTCAATTAAAACGTACTGTGCCCTTGCTGACAGGAAGTCACGAATCCAATCGCACAACTGTGGCGATATACCATAAGCACTCAATTTGATTAGAAAACGCTTGGGACGTACAGCCTCAAAAGCATTTCGAAATCTAGAAATACGGAATATATATGACATCCCCACATCATGTGAGTAAAGGGCAGTCTGTGTTTCACAAGAATAATACTTTCTCAATCCGTGTTGACTATGGGTAAATAGATCATTCTCTTTGAGGTAGTTCATTAAATTGGAGGAAAGGATATGTTCTAAAATCCTGCTGCAAATAGACGTCAACGATATAGGCTGTAATTTTTTTGAGTCACCCCTATTGCCTTTCTTGAATATTGGAGTGATCTGTGCAACTTTCCAGTCTTGGGTACGGAATGTTTGCTGAGTGAGCGGTTGTATAGGTATTGGGCAATTGCATCAGCGTACTCTGAAAGGAACATAACTGCTATACAATCGGGACGGGAGATTTACTTTTATTAAGTGATTTAAGTTGCTTTAATACTCCAGGGGTATCTAGTTCTACGTTTCGCATGCTGGCAGATTTTCTTGATAAGAATTCTAGAGTATTTGCTTCGTCTTCGTTGGTGAATAAATTTCGAAAGGATGTGTTAAGCAATTCTGCTTTAGCTCAACTGCTATCAGTAGCATAACCATATTTATCGTGTAGTGAAGGTATTGATTGTGTTTTCCGCTAGTGTACTTTACATACGGCCAGACTTTCTTAGAATTCTCTACCAAATTGCATGACAAGATTTCTTTGTGGTAACTACTTTAAGCTTCCCGCATTGCAGTTCGAACCATGTTTCAAGTTTCTGTAAAAGGTTGCTAGTTTTGGGGCTTTTGTGTCCGTTTAAATTTAGCATGCTTTTTCTTTGCTTTTGCAAGATTGATTTACCCTTTTTTTTTTTTTTTTTTTTTTTTTTTTTTTTTTTTTTTTTTTTTTTTTTTGTCATCAGCCCCTCTTTTTTTAATTTGTTCGATATATATCTGCTAATGGTTGTCGATATTATTTCTTTGAATGTAAGCCACATCTGGTCTACTATCACATTGTTAGTTTCGAAAGACTGGAAATTCCCACTCAGGAAAGAGTTAATCGAATTTTCATCTGCTTTTTTGAATAAATACATTTTCTTTTAATTTTGGTGGATTTGGAAGTCCGACATTCAGTCTCGCTACGAAAACTCTTTGTTCACTAATCCCTTTGTCTGTTTCACGCTCTTTATTAACTACGGATTATTTGCTGCTAGGAGTTCAAGTATGTTCTCACAGCCATTTACTATTCTGGTGGGTTCATAAACTAACTGCTCTATATAATTTTTGAAGATTGTGTTCAGTACAATTTCGGGCTATGTTTCATGCCTGCCTCAAGATTTTAACTTCTATTTTTTCCACATTTCAAGGGTAAGTTAAAGTAGCAACTCATTAAAATGGTATGCTTTGGGTACGTTTTTGTAATTTGATCCAAGCTTTCTTTGAACATTTCTGAAATCGAATAGTTTAAGTCAGGGGCCAGTAAAACGAACCAATTATTAATTTATTCTGGTTGTCAGGTATAACCTCTACCCATACCAACACAGGAACAAACTGCTTCAATTTCGCTACCGGATAATGTGACAGCAATAAATACGCCGACACCTACTTTATTCAATTCTACTTTTATTGAACACCATTTGTCCCTTTGTAATGATTTCACCTGAACGTATCTCTGGCTTTAGCCAGGTTTCGGTACCTATAATGATTTGAGAGTCAGTGCTTTCTTTTAGCTCTTGGACCTCTGGTACTTTCCCCACACATATACGACAGTCACAACTGGTAGACAAATAGTTTTAGATGTGTGTTCGGCCTATCTTTGAGCTGTTCCCTTTGAGATGGAAACCGTTTCTGTGTGTTCCCGAGGTCCTGTAACCTAAAGAACGTCCAGTCCACGCCACAAGCTCACGCCACCCGTGTAGCCGCTCTCTGCTTCTAGTGGACTCCTGACCTGTTCAACGGAACCCAGAACACCATTACCCGATGTCACAAATCGAGGAATCTGCAGCCCACACGGTCTGAGCCTCTGATTCAGACTCTCCACTTGGCTCTGTACCAGAGATAAACAGTAGGTCCTGTCAACTATGCTGCAGATGGTCAGCTCTGCCTTCATCTTGCAAGTAATCCTGGTATTCTTTTATCACTTCAGAAAGCCACTCAAAACCGCAGAGAATTTCTTCCGATCCAAAGCGGCACGTGAGCAACCAGCTGTAGTTGGCTGCACTCTGTACTCTCCATGACATCAGGAAGTATCTGTTCCACACCTGCAATGACTTCATCCGGTATGCACACGGAGCGTACGTTGGCCTTCTACCCCATCTTAGCACACGTCTCCATTAGGGGCTCCATTACCTGCCTTACGTTGGTGCTCCCAGCTACAAGCAAACCCACCCTCTATGATAGTCCGCATATTGTAGGCTGCATGTGACGTCAGGATGAGAGACACCATGCTGGAACCGATTGCGCTCCAAACGTAATGGCAAGTCGAACAGGCGAAATCTCACGATTGGTGCGTCAGAATGTCCTTCGCTGCCTGCCGCGCAGTGGAGCGACTTCCCACGCAACCATGGGTAGGGTGTCTGCTTCAGTGTCAGAACTTGTTGCTGCCGCAGGCCGATTAGTGAATACGCCGGGCACCCGTTCGGTTCCCACGACCGGCCAACAACAACGGCCTCGAGCTGTGCAAGCGTGGTTGACAAAGATTGAATCTTGGAGAGAAGTGTAACCAGCTCACTCTACATTCTCACACAGCAGTTACCCAGAAACACTAATGGCTGCGGTGGAGTAGCCGAGCGGTCTAAAGTACCTCGCTGCGGAGCGCGCGGTTGCTCGCCGTGGAGGTTCGAGTCCTCCCTGGGGCATGGGTGTGTGTGTTTGTCCGTGGGTTAGTTTACCTAAGTTTAAATAGTTTATAAGCTACGGACTGATGACCACGCAGTTTGGTCCGATAGATTAAAAAAAATCACTAACGACTAGAAAGTCGCTATGTAGACTGGAAAGAGAGTAACTAAAATAAAAGAAAAACGACTAGAGCTAGTACTAATCCCACTAAAACAACGTGCCTTCCACCCTAGAAATAAAGACGAACAAAGAAAATAGAAAATAATGTTGCAACTCAAGAATTGAACCATAATGACATCCGGAAAATTTAGGTATTCTGATGAACAGTACTCTGGTAACACTGTCAAAATATTAAGGGAAAAGTGTGAGCAAGGAATAATATAACCCGGAATCTTACCAGCACGAAATGGGGCGCTCAACCTAAAATCTCAACCTAAAATCTACACACTCCATATACGTCGAAGTGGATATTAATACGACTGTGTGCATAGTGCTGGGTGCAAAAACCAGCGCCAATTAAACAAATTTACCCAACTGTCGACATAGTTCCACCCTCCATCAGAAAATGAGTCCGAAAGCAGGAAACATGCACTCACTATACGGCTACCATATAGAGCACAGCCGACTGAAGTCCTGACGAAGTTTTATGCGAATAAACAAACCTTTAGAAGGGTCGCTTTAAATAAGATGAGAAAATGTATGGGAAAACAGGATTAATGAAACGCTAATATAGCCTAACGGGGAACTGGCTGCTGGGAATAATACACCATTTCTGACACGGAGGGCGGTTAACCACTTAAGAATTAACGTCACACGGCGCAGTACCAACACGAATAATGGGGATTCAAAGAGAGCGACTGCTGTGAGCGTGGTGCAACATATCATCTTTGGCAGATAATGGTATGTCTAAACATAGGCATACACTGCACAATGGCAGACAGTATTATAGTAGATGATAAAGCCTTCTATTAGGCTGATTAATGCGTCGTACAGTATAGTTACTGACCCAAACACGTGATGTAAGCAGATGTTACTTTGAGACTAAAAGAATATCGATAAGCGTACTGTTAGTTGAGTGTGTTAATGAGTTTCATAATGCAGCGTTTAGGCAATGTGTTGGTGCGTACTCAGCGTGTATGATGGCTGCATTTATAGCCAGTAGGATTGTGTGAATTCTGAGACTGGGTTTCGCTGGGCCTCAGACATCATTCATCAAAGACTGATTTTCATAGTCTAAGCCCACGAAATTTGGGCTTCACATGAATTGTAATCGTAAAGTATACCCCAGCCTTTAAATATATTCATGTATTGTCCAGCATTCAGATAACTCCCCTATTGGCGTATGCTTTCATTTAATACGCCAGTTAAGAATTTTCGTGCCACCAATCGAATTATTTTTAGTAATATTGTTGTAATTAAATAACAACGTCTTTTTGTTTCCTAAAATGTCATATACTACTGAATATAATTATAGAAATCGTTTAAGACTAATGATTAGCTCATGGGAATTTACTAAATTATTCAATATCCTCTTGGGTCGAAAACTGCATCATATTCATACTCCTCTGTTGTGCATTATTGCTCTGAGATGTAGACGAACTAAGGAGAGTTAGGTTCCACAGCCGCGTAAATCTCAGGTCTTCTTGTCTGAAGCCTTACTCTCCTTCAAGATGCTCTGCTTGCTACATTCAAGTGTACTCATGTGGTGATATACTCCAATGTTTTGATGGAAACTGTTCTTGTGAAGCAAATTCAACAGTAGAATCTTTCCAGATACAACTTTGTACGTACAATCCGTCCAACTCGGCCTTAGAGATATTACCATTACCATATTGGTTAATAATGAGACAAAGAGTTCTGCTACATTCTCATACAATGAAAGGGTAACTTGTTACCTTTCTTTCTGAATATGTCGTAGATAGTTGTTTCCTGGGTTTTATGCGATTTGCTCAACACACCTAGGTTCGCCAACAGATACTTTTATAGGTTTAAATCTGGACAATGTGACGACAATTTTACCAGATATGTCTAATTTATTTTGAGCCACGATTAATGAGAATAATTACTGTAATTATGTTTCATATAAGGTCGGGTTATAAATTGTGGTTGCTGTTTAGTTTGTACGCAAATCTATACAATTTTGAAATTTTTGTCAGGTATCAAAAGAAATGCTTTATTTGAGGAATAGAAAAAAACCATCTAATTTCATTGCTCACTGCGTCACATGATTTTCAAATAGAACGAATTTGTGCTGTATGCCTCCGTACGCTGGCTGATTACCGAAGACATCATATCCTGGAGATAGATTTATAATCGTAAGACTGAAGACATGTCTGATGGTACTCTTCACACAAGTGTATCCTGTGGAACGATTTTTACCTGTACCACAATATGTCCACATGCAGCTGCTACTGTTGTCCGCCTTTGGTTTCCCTATACATTTTTAACCTCTCCCCCTTCCTTATCTCCTGTACCAAACACTCGATTCATCAGAGTTGAATGGTATATCCACTGACTGCCCTACCTAGTGATCAAATTGTGCTATAAATTTTATTCATCCTGGAAACTATCCAGTATCTCTTCATTAGTTATCCGATATATCATCACATTTTCAGTACTTTTCCGTGACAACATACTACAAAAGTTTCTATTAACCTCTGGTCTCTATTTTTTATCATTATAGGTCCCTTCCATTTAAGACTATATACGAAACAATCATAAAAACAATAGTTTAAAACACCTAGGTATACATTGAATGTTAAAATGCACAGCCGCGGCGGCGTGGCCGAGCTCATTAAGGCGCTATGCTACGATGTGCGGGGCCATTCCCCGTCGGAGGTTCGAATCCCCCCTCGGGCATGGATGTTTGTGCTGTCTTTAGTATATGCTAGTTTGTAAGTGGTTTGTAAGTTTAAGGACTGATGACCCCGCAGTTAACTGCCATAAGCTTTACAAACATTTGAACATTTTAAAATGCACATATTACTGAGATTTTTTTTCTTACTACTCCCAGGCTACACTTTATGTTCTATGTACATCTACTGTCATCAGTTCTTTTCCCCGAAATGTGTCTATTGTTTTCAGTTTCACATAATCCACTCGATTTCTCACAACATCAACTAATTGAATTCCTTTACATTATATTACCTTAGGTTTACTTTTGTTGATGCCCGTCATATTACCTCTTTTAAAGACAGTATCAGTTCCATTCAAATGCCATTCCAAGTAACTAACTGTCCTTTATAGAATGACACTGAAGAACCAAAGGAAATAGTGTAGACACGCGTATGCAAACGTAGAGCTATGTAAGCACTCAGATGACGACGCTGCATCGGCAATGCATATAAAAGGTGTCTTGCTCGATCGGTCACAGTTGCTGCGCTGGGAGGTTGTCACGATTTAAGTGAATTTGAACGTGGTGTTGCAGTCTGCACATCAGAGATGACACACAGCATCTTCGAGATAGCTCTTAGATGGCGATTTTTCCCGTAGGCCATTACACGAGAGCAGCGTGAATATCAAATCTCCGACATCGCTGCTGTCGGAAAATGATCCTGCGCAAACAGGATGATCGAAAATAGAGGAGAATCAATCCTCTTGACACAAGTGCAATTCTTCTGAAAATTGTTGCAGATTTCATTGTTGGCCATCAACAAGCTTCACATCATCGATATGGGTTTTGGGAGCCGAACGCCCACTCGTGTACCCTTGCTCAGTGCATGACACAAGGCTTTACCCCTCGCCTGGGACCGTCAACACCGACATTGATCTGTTGATGACTGCAAACATGTTGCCTGGTCTGACGAGTCTCGTTTCCATTTGCATTTAAAAGGATGGACGTGTAAGGGTGTGGAGGCCACCTCGTTCATCCACTGAACCTGCAAGTCAGTAGAGGACTGTTGAAACTGGTGTAAGCTCTGTAATGGTATGGGGCGTGTGCAGATGGAGTGATAAGGGACCCCTGATAAGTTTAGATACGACTCTGACAGGAGACACGTACGTACGCATCCTGTCTAGTCATCTGCCTCCATTCATGTCCACTGTGCATTCAGACGGACTTCGTCAATTTCAGCAAGACAATGCCACACACGACACGCCCGGAATTGCTAAAGACTGACTCCAGTAACACTTCTTAGTTTAAACACCGGCGCTCCCACAAAATTCCAAGTCATTAACATTATTGAAGTTACACATATTTCTTCTTTGTGTTTGTGCCTCCTTTTCCGCAGTTACAGTTATACAATTTGTGTAGGTGCGAACATCTTGGGGAAACGAAGACTGCAGTGGTATGGCCATGTAATGAGAATGGATAACACAAGAACAGCTAAAAATACTTCAGAATGGAAGTGGGAGGAAGAATACCAAGAGGAAGGCCTAGGAGACGATGGATAGAGGCAGTAAAATCAGACGTAGAGAAGAACTGGGATGATGTCCAATACCAAATGTTATATCAAGATCGGATGAGATGGAGAGCGCTTGTTAGCCACACCCGGGAAACTGGAGATGGAAACTTATGATGATTATGATGATGGGACCGTCAAATGCAACTGTAAATTAGTCTACTTTAGACCAGACGCGTTTCGCTTTATTCTAAAGCATTTTCAGTGGTCAGCTGTACAAGAAATGGTTTGTATTACATTATTTGTTTGATTTCTTACTAAATTCCATCGGTAACAGTTCTCATGCAATAAAACACATAGTAGACAAAGACAAACCTCCCCCACCCTCAAATCCACTACATAATACGACCACATAAAACAACAACAACAAATCCCTACCCACACATACACAGAAAATCAGAATTTCTCTCTCTCTCTCTCTCTCTCTCTCTCTCTCCCTCACACACACACACACAAACACACACACAAACAAAGAAAGAAACACACACACACACAGAAAGTCGCTAGTTCAACTAAAATCATATTTATAAACACACACACAATACAGCCAGAACATCGCACACAAAATTGCTAGCAGACGCATGTTTTGAAAGAAACGAAACAAAAACACATCTCACAGCACGAACCAAAGACCTCGAAAGCAAATAACACACACACACACACACACACACACACACACACACACACACACACACACAATAAACAAAAACAAAACAAACGACATACATAGCCTGCCAGGCCACAGAAATGGCTATTTTTCAAAAACTTTTGTAAGACGTGCAACTGTAAGAAGTGTAAATATAAGCAGTGACAGCAAGTGGCAATGTGCTACAAATCACACATGAAGAGGAAAACATAAAAAATCGAGAGTAATATTAGTAATACATTTTATTCAGAATCAAAACAATCCAATTGCATGACAATTGTTACCAATTGAATTTAGTAAAAAAAAAATCAAACAAATAATGTAAATACAAACCATTTCTTGTACAGCTGACCACTGAAGATGCTTTAGAATAAAGCGAAACGCCTCTGGTCCTAAGAAGACTAATTTATAGTTGCATAAGACGGTCCCATAACCTATACAAATAATTGCAGTTACATGGGACGCCTTGCAACGTGCTGTTCACAAGAGATCTCCACCCCGTCGTACTCGTACTGATTTATGGAGAGCCTTGCAGGATGCGTGGTGACATTTTTCTCCACCACTGCTTCAGACATTAGTCGAGTCCATGTAACGTCCTGTTGCGGCACTTTAGTGTACTAGCGGAAGCCCCACACAATACTACATCTACATCTCCATCTACATACATACTCCGCAATTCACCGTAAGGTGCGTGGCGGAGGGTACACTGTACCACTACTAGGCATTTCCTTTCCTATTCCACTCCCAAATTCAACGAGGAAAAAAAAGAATGCCTATATGCCTCCGTACGAGCCCTAATTTCTCTTATCTTGTCTTTTGTGATCTTTACACGAAATGTAAGTAGGCGGCAGCAAGATCGTACTACACTCAGCTTCAGATTCCGTCCCTCTAAATTTACTTAACAGAAATTCACGAAAAGAACGTCGTCTTTCTTCTAGCGATCCCCAATTGAGTTGCCGGAGCATTTCCGTGACACTCGCGCATTGGTCGAACCTACCGGTAACAAATCTAGTTGCTCACCTCTGAACCGCCTCTATGTCTTCCTTTTAACTTACCTGCTGCGGGTCCCAAACACTTGAGCAATACTCAAGACGTGGTCGTACAAGCGTTTTATACACGGTCTCCTTTACAGGTGAAGTACATCTTCCCAAAATTCTCCCAATAAACCGAAGTCGGCTGTCCGCCTTACTCACAACTGTCCTTACATGCCCGTTCCATTTCATATCGCTCTGCATTGTGACGCCTAGATATTTGAACGACGCGACAGCATCAAGAAGCTCACTACTAATGCTGTATTCGAACATTATGGGATTGTTTTTTCTACTCATGCGCATCACCTTACATTTTTCTACATTGAGAGCTAGCTGCCATTCTTCGCACTAGCTAGAAATTTTGTCTAAGTCATCCTGTATGCTATTACAGTCAGTTACAGATGACATCCTCCCATACCCTCCTACAAAAAAAAAAGTTCAAATGTTTGTATAGCTTATGGGACTTAACTACGGGGTCATCAGTTCATAAACTTACAAACTACTTATGAACTAGCTAATACTAAGGACGGCACAACTATCCATGCCCGAGGGGGGATTCGAACCCCCAACCGTAGTGGCCGTGCAGACCGTCCTTAGTCCCCTCGGCCACCGCGTCCGGCACAATACTACACAGGTGTATCAATATACGAGTACTTTGGATATTCAGTGCATACAGTTTCATTGACCAACCTCACAATTTCTTATTCTCCCCAAATCTATTTATGGTTTTTCTGACGCCCTCTGTCGTCCTGGATACGCCACAACCTCGCGTTATTTCTTTCTCAAATAACGCCTTTCTTTTATATTCTTCTTATTACTACCTTGTTATTTCTTTACAGATTGATGACAACTTTTGATTCCCTATCTTTTAGCTTTACTATTTTCGTAATTTCAAATCATGTATTCCAGTCAATATTATCAAAGTACTCCTTTATATCTACAAACCTACTATGGAGACACGTCATTTTTTAAAGTAGGTCGTACTGACCGAATTTATCCGTATGCTCTTACATTTCCCCAGAAACGAAATCATTCTTCCCCAGATTTTCTTCTGACACTCTTACATTCATTTACGTGTAATTCGCGTTCGTATTTTGTAATCACGTCTGATTACAGCTATCGTACGCTAACGTTCAAAAATTTTACTACCTTTCCTCTGTGGTATTGGATTTATTATAATCTCCATGACGCCTGGGATGTTTAGTTATTTATCTGACATTCTAGGTAAAATAGATTCGTTCTTGGTTGGTTCCTCCTGGTACCACAGTAATTCCCTGGGAATGTAGTCTACAATAGGTGAGTTGTTTTTTTTCTATGGTATTTCAATGTCCTCTTGTACGCTTCTCCCCGTGTAACATATTTAACTGATTTTAACGGTTTTTTCGCAGCTTTCGTCTTTTGTGTAGCCTTTCGGTGCATTATGTCCACCTTTCAGCTTTTACTTCTTTGCTCACTACAAGGGAAACACATAATTCTTTGTTTTCAACTTAGAGACGGTTATTTTGCACAGCAGTTTATTGCTTTAAGATTTACGTATCCTTTCGACTAATGAAATGAAAGTTATATCCCTTTCTCTGAAAGTCTCTAGTACTTTGCAGTTTCATGTTTTTACGGCGCCATAGCTGCTTCATTAAATTTCGGGCGTGCAGCTGCATAATTTAGTCTGAATACCCTCCTGTCTTTCTCAGTGTGAGTCAAAAGACACAAATGGCATCACTCCCATGCAGTTATAGATAAACAGCGAACATAAATTGTGATTGGTGGTAAAAAAAGAACACATGCGCATGAATCTGATATGTGGCTATGCTGTCTTCACACGCTAAGCTATCAAAATATCATTCTGTATCGTACTGAGCCACGTGTTTGCGCGTTTAATAATGAAAGGGACGGATTCAATGACAAACCGTATCCATACTGATGCTGCTATCTCTATTAAAGAAATACGTCGACAAACGAGTCTGAGTTGCTTCTTTCGTCTAAGAAAGTAAAAGTCAAAACTAATATTTCGACATTTTCCATATACCGTAGAGTACCGAGTATCCTATAAAGTGCTTTGCAATAGCCGATTTACTGGGTTGTACCTACGGCGTTCCCTGCGGCTTTCTATGGACGGTACGTCACGTCTGTCCTATGTACAAAAGCTCACAGACTTACGAAGCAGTAATTCATCTTTGGGTGAGATGCCGTCTTTGGCGGAGGGCGAAATATGATCTTCACTCTGTATTTTCTGAGGATCCGTTCAAAATGTTCAAATGTTTGTATAGTTATGGGACTTAACTACTGGTTCATCAGTCCCTAAACTTACAAACTACTTATGAACTAGCTAATCCTAAAGACGACACAAATATCCATGCTCGAGGGGGGATTCGAACCCCCGATCGTAGTGGCCGTGCAGACCGTGACTGGAGCGTCTCAGTCCCTTCGGTCACCGCGGCCGGCTGAGGATTCGTCCTATATTTGACGACATGTTCCGTACATGCGACAGGAAATCCACAGATTTATATCTTTAGTGTGTTCTCCTGCATTCTTAAAGCTCATCGTAGTTTAATTCGTAACTATGGTAGTGCCGGGTGCAGTGGTCGACCGCCGAGCTGTCTGCGGCGCTTCAGTCACAGTGTGCACGGCCACTACGGTCGGGGTCGGGGGTTCGAATCCCCCCTCAGGCATGAATGATTGTGCTATCTTTAGTATAAGGTAGTTCTTAAGTAGTTTGTAAGTTTATTAAAATAAAATTAAATAAAATGGTAGTTATGTCTCTGCTATGGCTTCTAATCTCTCATCAAGTGCAGAAGCTCTTCCAGAAGACTGCTCTGAGCAGAAATGGTGTGTGCTTTGTGAATCACAATTCTGAGGAAATTCCTGGTTTCCAAAGAATAGTGAAATAAATTGGCATCTCGGTATAAATCGGAAAAAGGAACTGTCATTACTTTTCGATTCTCATTGTGAACTGTATATTTTCAAGAGCGGAAGACAGACTTATGGAATTCGACGTTTTCTTTAATAAACGTGAAAATAAATTATATCGTGTGAGTATATCTCACAGTGACACATCGATATCCGAGCGTAGATCGACTGCGCAGCCTATACCGTCTCTTCAATTTTTAATGTTCACCTTCTGCGTTCTATGACGTCAAGGTTCTCTCGCCCCTTTTCTTGTTGTGTGTCAGGAAATACAGGTTTCTTTTAATGAATTCGGAACAGGAAGCGGAATGTTTTCTTTTTTCCCTTTATTGTCATTTCATGCCCATAGTAGGCGGGCTGGCAGCAGCATCATACGCCGCTCTTCAGCCTACACAAAATGTGCAATAGATATGAAGATGTTTAAATATACAATGGCGCGTAAAACGAAGAATTTTAAAATAGACATGGTGAAATATTTGAGATTGAAGCTTAGATTGATCAGACGGCAGAATGCAGCACCGTACTATTCAATATAAATAACTAACAGTGAAATGTAAGGAGCCGTACTCTGACGTCTGATCAATCTGTCTCTGTACCACAAGTGCCCGGAGAATGCACCTAGAATCGACGGATGCGTTGTACCTTTCGCATATATGGGGGTTATTTAGTCCTTCGTCTAGAAATATCAGTCAAAACCATAATTTGAAGAACATCCAGGAGTCTTACTAGGGGAGGATCCGCAGGTTGTGGTGTGAAGTTTTGCGATCAGTGGCTTGATTTACCCTAAGAAGAGAGAGACAGAGGTCCGTCTGTCGCATTTGAAATTTTTCATAACTCTGCACATTTTTCGTGTTGTTGGATGCGAATATAAGCATTCTAGGAATCTTCTTCGGTTGCCATACCTTTTACCCTTCGGAGATGCGTGTAGATGATCTTTACGAGTTGTCAGTTGGCATCGTAAAATACCTTACGCTGTTTCTGCAGTGTTATCGATGTGCTCTGATGCAGTTGTTGGCTGTGTGTGCAGGGTGTGGTCCGCGGGTTTCAAAGGACGCAGCAAGTGCCGGAGCATCAGATCTGATCGACAGTCCTCCATAATGCGAGTCCATTGTGTTACCACTGCGCCACCTAGCTCCGTTGGAGTCTAGGGAATGGACATTAGGCTTCTGAGTTATGAGGTCTTTTCAACATACATCTGTAACCGATTGAGGTGGCACAGTATGCAGTAGCGTACTAAGGGTGGGAGGCAAGGGGGTGCGGAAGGGGCGAACCGCCCTGGGCCTTTCGTCTTGGGGGCCTCAAAATATCTTGAAAGCACGTCAATATTGCACCTTTGGCTTCTCGTTATGGGGCCTCCAAATCTCGAAACCTATTTCTTTTCTTTTTAGGCGGTCCCGCGCCTCATGTCTTGGGGGGCCTCCAAATCTCAAAATTTACTTTTCTTGTAGTAATACATGTATTTACAAGTGGACGGTGGGCCTCATTTTGTTTTGACGCCGCCCCAGGCCTCCGACGGCCTTAGTCCACCACTGTCAGTATCAAAACAATGCCTGTATGTGGGGCTAAATATAGCAGTGAAATATTTTGCTGGGTTACTTATTCTATTTGCAAGTTGTAGGAGCACTATTACTGGTGTTGTTGGATGTGTAATACTCAGCATACAAAGACAGTTCTTATGAAACAGGGTAAACCACTAAGATATGAAGTCTTCCTGAAAAAAAAATAGCATTATTTATTAGCCCATAGTTCCTTTGCATTCCTTTCTTAACATTTTGAGCGTGTTACGGCACAGTAAAGAAAAGATAACATCAAGAGTGAGGTCTGTCTGATGGGAGCTGTGGACAACAGTTTGAACATAGGGAGTTGTCCTATGGGAGTCCTGGAGGAATCAAGATGTCTCACTGGTTACAGCCTTGAAATGATGACTTTGGCAGTACCCCCTGTGTCAAGATGCCGAAAATCTCCTGATGATGGCACTATGAGTTTCGTTAAGCTCCTACATTCCCCACACCTAGGTGCTGCCCATGAAAAGTGCTAGTCATCTCCTGTTTTTTTTTTTTTTTTTTTTTTTTTTTTTTTTTTTTTTTTTTTTTTTTCAACCAGTCATTCAGTTGGAAGCCTTGTGTCACGTCCTTCAGATTCCTTTGCAACTTTCTAGAAATGCCATTCTCATTGTCAATCAGAATTTTGGCGAGTGTTCATCAGAGTGTTCATAGAGACCGCTATTAGTTTCTACCTACATAAATGATCTGATGGATAGAGTAACTTGTGATTTGCGGCTGTTTGCTGATGATGCTGTGGTGTATGGGAAGTTATCGTCATTAATTGACTGTAATAGCATACAGGATGACTTACACAAAATTTATATTTGGTGTGATGAATGAAAGCTAAATCTAAATGTAGAAAAATGTAAGGTGATACGCATGAGTAGGAGAAACAATCCCATAATGTTAGAGTACAGTATTAGTAGTGAACTTCTTGATGCAGTCGCGTCGTTCAAATATCTAGGCGTAACACTGCAGAACGATATGAAATGGAACGAACATGTAAGAACAGTTGTGATTACGGCGGACAGCCGACTTCGGTTTATTGGGAGAATTTTGGGAAGATGCACTTCATTTGTAAAGGAGAGTGCTTATAAAACACTTGTTCGACCACGTCATAAGTATTGATCAAGTGTTTGGGACCCACAGAAGATCAGTTTAAAGGAAGACATGGAAGCAGTTCAGAGGCGAGCAGCTAGGCTTGTTACTGGTAGGTTCGACCGATGTGCGAGTGTCACGGAAATGCTCCGGGAACTCGATTGGGGATCGCTGGAGGAAAGGCGACGTTCTTATCATGAATTTCTGTTGAGGAAATTTAGAGGGCCGGAATTTGAAGCTGAGTGTAGTACAATCTTGCTGCCGCCTACTTACATTTCGCGTAGTAATCACAAAGAAAGGATAAGAAAAATTAGGGCTCGTACGGAGGCATGTAGGCATTCTTTTTTCCTCGTTCTATTTGGGAATGGAATAGAAAAGGAAATGGCTAGTAGTGGTAGAGTGTACCCTCCGCCACGCATCTTACGGTGGATTGCGGATTATGTAGATGTATTTTATTTTTCTGTATCACGTTTATTTCCCGTCTTCTTGAGGATTGTACGACCGCTGAGGAATACTTCAACTGGGTTGAACTTGCGTATTGGGAATCTATCACACTGCCGATTGGATGTTAAACCCGAAGCTCCCTTCCTTCCTACTTGCTGGAATCGACACCATTCACTTACTTCAACTCCCTAAGTATGAAGTAAACCCATAACAATAAATAATCGAGCAAATTTAGGTCTTTAATATGAATATTATAAAAGCACAGAATATTATTTTCCTTGTAGAAGACAAATGAAGAAATCTTTTACTGTTATCATCAGCATCGTGGTTACAATATACTTGGTTAGCATCCATGAGCACGCCACTTAAAATTCCTATCCGAGCATGCAAATTAAGATTTTCCACGGTTTCCGTGATTTGCTTAACATTAGTGCTACAATGGTTTCCTTCCAAACGTCATATTTCCATGCACCATCTAACCCTGTACTCGTCTCTAAGTGGCCCTCAGAGGCTATTTGGTTTCTTTGTTAACTCATTATGTTTTCAAGTATGTGAAGTGACAAAAGTCACGCAACAAATGCACAGTGTATGCAGTTCTACCGTACTGACCGCACACCGGCCAGTGTGACAACGAGGAACCAAAGTTTAGCTGTCGCCACCACACGCGCCAATTACGGTAAGACGCGCGGACACGCCTTCGGCCGCCGTGGAGAGCAGCGCCGTCTACAACACTGAATTAGAAGCTATACTTGATGGAAGGGCCCAGCCAGTTGGCCATCGGACCCACGAGAAGCAGCCAGAAGTTTCTAGCCTAGTTCAGTTTATGTTTGTAACGTAGAAGTCTACCTACATCAAATCTGAAACAATTTGCTTTTGTTCTATGGATAAAACTGTTATATTAGTTAGTCTGTACCAAAAGATTGGAAAGTTGCACAGGTCACGCCTATATTCAAGAAAGGCAGTAGGAGTAACCCACTAAACTACAGGCCTATTTCATTGTCGTCAATTTGCAGTAGGGTTTTGGAACATATCCTGTATTCAAATATTGTGAATTATCTCGAACAGAATGATATATTGGCCCATGGATTTAGAAACATGGATTTAGAAAATATCGTCCATGCGAAACACAACTAGCTCACACCAACTGATGAGTGCTATCGACAAGGGTTCGCAAATTGATTCCGTATTCTTGATTTCCAGAAAGCTTTTGACACCGTACCTCACAAACGGCTCTTAATCAAATTGCGTGGTTACGGTATATCGCCCCAAATTTGCGACTGGATAGGGGATTTCCTCTCAGAGAGGACACAGTCGTAGTAATCGATGCTAAGGCATCGACTAAAACAGCAGTGATTTCGGGCGTTCCACAGGGTAGTGTTATTGGTCCTCTGCTGTTCCTTACCTACATAAACTATTTAGGGGAAAATTTGAGTAGATCTCTTAGGTTGTTTGCAGATGACGCCGTCATTTACCGTCTAGTAACATCATCTGAAGATCAAAACCAACTGCAGAACGATTTGAATAAGATATCTGTATGGTGTAAGAATTGGCAGTTGACTCTAAATAATGAGAAGTGTGAAGTCGTCCACATGAGTACGAACAGAATTCCGTTAAACTTTGTTTACATGATAAATCATTCAATTGTGAAGGCCGTAAACTCCACAAAATACCTAGCAATTACAATTACATCTGACTTAAATTGGAAAGAACACGTAGATAATGTCGTGAGAAAGGCGAACCAGAGACTGCGTTTTATTGGCAGGACCCTTAAAAGATGCAACAGAACTACTGAAGAAACTGCATACACTACGCTTGTCCGTCCATTTTTGGAGTATTGCTGCCCAGTGTGCGATCCTTATCAGGTGGGTTTGGCGGAGGACATCGAAAGAGTCTAAAGAAGGGCAGCTCGTTTCGTATTGTCACAATACAGGGGAGACAGCGTTACGGAAATGATACAGGATCTGGAATGGGAATCATTACAACAACGGCGCTTATCTCTGCGGCGTGGCCTACTTACGAAACCCCAATCGCCAACGTTCTCCTCCGAATGCGAAAATATATTGTTGTTTCCCACTTACATAGATAGAAATGATCATCACAATAAAATACGAGAAATCAGAGTCCGAACGGAGAGATTCAGGAGTTCATTCTTCCCGCGCGCTATTCGAGAATGAAATTGGAGATAAAATAGTTCGATGAATTCTCTGCCAGGCACTTAAATGTGATTTGCAGAGTATCCCATGTAGATGTAGAAAGGCTGTTCTAGTAATGCGCCCACGTCAGCACCCTTATATGTGTGCCGACTGCTGTTACACCCTTCAGTAGTCGACACAGCACATAGCGTTGTGGATATACAACACAATGTATAAACGAGTTAACGAGGAGTACATAGGCAAAGATGCCATCTGTTCTTTTTTTATTCACATGAAAAGCTTCCTACGGATACCAACGGACTCTGAACGCGGAATAGTAGTTTTAGCTAAATGTATAGGACATTCCATTCTAGAAATCATTATGGAATTCAATATTGCGGATTCCATAGTGTCTGAAATATGCCGATTGTACTTATACTGGCGTTATCTCTCGCCACGGATAATGCAGTGACCATTGGCCTGCACTTAATGAACAATAACAGCAGCATTTACGTACACTTAGTGAAATGCGTGAAATAACCGCAAAAAATGATGTGGGACGTACGACGAATGTATCCATTAAGACAGTACGTTGCAGTTTGGCATCAATGGGCTATACATGCTGAATCTAAATTCGCGCACTCGGGCTTCGCTGCGCGATTCCTCACCTGCCAACAATGAAAAATGTCTTCCACAAAATTTCATCCTGCGCATATTTCTGCAAGTAAATGGACGTCAGAGACTGAGATGGCTGTGTGTTCCATAAGTCAGTGTGTTTCATAATTACACCAACACACTTGTAAGGGATGTATTAGGCGTCTTGAGGAACAAAATGAACATGGAAACCCATGCCCGGAAACACCGTTCAACGACACTACGGAGATTCCAACTTACAGGCACCAGCTCTTGCCGCTAAACATCCCCTACAGCAGCTTCCACGCTCTGTAGCGTCATTGCATGACGTTTCCGGGCGTGGGTTTCTATGCTCACTTTCTTCCTGAAGATACCTCCCACAGCCCCTAGAAGTTTGTTGGTGTAGTAGTGTAATTCTGAAACACACTGACGTATGGGACACACACCCATCTCAATCTTCGACGTAAATTTACTGCCGGAAATATACACAGGACGAAATTTTGTGACAGACATTTTTATTGCTATTATGTGAGGAATCGCGCTGCGAAGCCTGAGCGCGCGAATTTAGATTCACCCTGTATAATATAGTAAATTTCCTTGAGATGGAAAAGCTTCTGTCCGTGCATAAGCACGGGCTTAGGAAGCATCGATCATATGAAACCCAGCTTGCCCTTTTCCCTCATGACATCTTGCGTGCTATGGATGAAGGGCAGCAGGCAGATAGTATACTTCTCCTTTTGCGAAAGGCGTTTGACACGCTACCGCACTAACGACTGCTAACATAGGTACTAGCTTATGGAATAGCTACCCAGATATGAGAGTGGCTCGAAGACTATTTAAGTAATAAAACCCATTACGTTGTTCTCGATGGCGTGTGTTCAACAGAGAAAAAGATATCGACAGGGGTGCCCCAGGGAAGTGTTATAGGACCACTATTATTTTCTATCTATTTACAAGTGCCTACAAAATTTCTGAACATTTGCAGAAAAGTAGTTTAACTGTTGTAGATTTTTGTAGAATAAATATTTTTTCGGTCTCTGTACACGTTTGCTTTATGTAACCTACCGGAATTTAATTTGTGGGCATACCTCGTATTTACAATAAATGGTTATCCTTGTGAGGGAATTACATAAATAGATATGATATGACGGACAGAGTGAGCTGCAATCTGCGGCTGTTTACTGATGATGCCTTGGTGTACAAGCAGGTGTCGCTATTGAAAGATTGTAGTGGGATGCACGATGACTTCGAACAAATTTCTAGCTGGTGTTAGCAATGGCGTCTAGCGCTAAATGTAGAAAAATGTAAGGTGATGCAGATGAGAAGGGGAATGCAACAGAACAAAAGAAACTGCATACACTACGCTTGTCCGTCCATTTTTGGAGTATTTCAGCCTGGTGTGGGATCCTTATCAAGTGGGTTTGACGGAGGACATCGAAAGAGTCCAAAGAACGGCAGCTCGTTTCGTATTGTCACGATACAGGGGAGACAGCGTTACGGAAATGATACAGGATCTGGGATGGGAATCATTATAACAACGGCGCTTATCGCTGCGGCGTGGACTACTTGCAAAATTCCAATCGCCAACATTCTCCTCCTAATGCTAAAATATATTGTTGACTCCCACTTACATAGGTAGAAATAATCATCAGAATAAAATACGAGAAATCAGAGCTCGAACGGAGAGATTCAGGTGTTCTTTCTTCCCGCGCGCTGTTCTAGAATGGAATGGGAGATAAATAGTTTAATGGTGGTTCGATGAACCCTCTGCCAGGCACATAAATGTAATTTGCAGAGTATCCCATGTAGATGCATGTAGAATCCCGTAATGTTCGAATGTAGCATTAGTAGTGTGCTGCTTGACAGAGTCGCGTCAATTAAATACCTAGGCGTAACGCTGCACAGCGATATGAAATGGAACGAGTATATACAGAGATCGTGGGGAAGGTGAATGGTCGACTTCGGTTTATTGAGAGAATTTTAGGAAGGTTTGATTCGTCTGTAAAGGAGATCGCATATAAAACGCTTGTACGACTCCGCCTTGAGTCTTGCTCAAGTGTTTGGGATCCCAAACAGATCGTTTTAAAGGAGGAAATAGAGGCAGTCCAGAGGCGGACGGCTTGGTTTCTAACTGGTAGATTCGATCATGCGCGAGTGTTACCGAAATGCTTCGGGAATTCAAATGGGAGTCGCTATAGGAAAGGCGACTTTCTTGTCGAGAAGCATTGGTGAAGAAATTTAGAGGGCTGGAATTTGAGGCGCACTGCAGAATGAATTTACTGCCGCCAACCTACATTTCGCGTAAAAGCTACAAAGGTAAGACCAGAGAGACTCGGAGTCGTACGGATGCATAAAAGAATTATTTTTTCCCTCCTGATATATAGGAGTAGAACAGGAGAGAAAGCAACTGGTAGTGCTATTTAGTACCCTCCTCCACGAAACTTTGGTTGGATTCAGGAGTATGTATATAGATGTAGATGAATGGCAGCAATAGACCGACTCGAGTTCCTTTACTAACATCACGACAACCACTGGGTTCGTTATCATATCAGTTAGATAGTAGAAGACTGGAAAAGCGTGACTTGTGTGAGAGGTGTCCAGATTTCAGTTGTTACTACTGATGGTAGGGATTGAGTGTGGTGCAGATCCCACAAATTCATGGACCCAAGGTGTCAACAAGGCACTGCGCAAGCTGGTGGTAGGTCCATAAAGATGTAACAACTTTCACATGGAAATGAGAGAGTCCTTTGGTCCAACTCAGTCGATAATTCACTCGAAATGGTTATTTTTGGCTTCCTAAAGAACATTTGCTGCTATTCATAGACTATTAATGGAAATTTTTTGACGACAACCGGCAATAATTATTCGTGACTTGTTTGATGAACATTCTGAAGGATTTCAGATACTGCTTTGACCACCAAGATACCCCAATATGGATGCCTTCAAACTTTGTGGCATATAATGGAGAGGTCAGTTCATGAACAAAATCCTTCTCCGGCAGCACATTCACAATATTATGGACCGTCAGATGTAGCATGCCTCCATATCCCAGCAGGTCACTGCCATAGACTCGTTGAATCCATGCCACGCCGAGCTGCAGCACTTTGCTGGGTGACAGGTGATCTCACACGATATTAGGAGGGATCCCATGAAAAAATGTTCAAATGTTTGTAAAGTCTATGGGACTTAACTACGAGGTTATCAGTCCCTAAACTTACAAACTACTTATGAACTACTTACAAACTAGGACGGCACAAATATCCATGCCCGAGGGGGGATTCGAACCCCCGACCGTAGTGGCCGTGAAGACCGTGACTGGAGCGCCTTAGTCTCCTCGGCCACCGCGGCCGGCGGGATCCCATGAGTTATGTCACCTCAGTGTTATATAATATGTTACCCGCTCGGGTAGCCGTTTGGTCTAACGCACCGCTTTCTGAGACGGGGAGGCATACCGGCTCCAGTTCCAATCCGCCCGGCGGATTAACGAAGGTGGTCGGACTGCCGGCCAACCAGGATGTGGTTTTTAGGTGGTTTTCCACATCTACATAGGTGAATACCGGACTGGTCCCCAAGTCCCGCCTCAGTTACACGATTTGCAAACATTTCGTAACACTTTACACTTCCACACGTACAGGGTGTTTCACTGAGTGTGTTTGCGTCTGTAACTTATAAAATAATAGGTGACGGGAAATTTTAATGCGGGAGGTCAACACAAGAATTGTTACACTTTCTTCGGAGCTATGAATGTAGTTTATTGTATCATTTTGCAAAGAGTTACAGCACAAAGATATAATTTTTTAAATGGAACAACAGTTTTTTCTATCGTGCATTGGATTCGTTGAAATCAGCTGCGTCCAAATCAATTTAACCTACATTCCTAATACTGTTAGTTTGGGAGCTACAACCGTTCGAAGTTTATGGGGCGGAGGCTACGTCAGCGTAGCTGACTGGCTGGTGGTCATGAGACAGTGGGCCGTGCCCCAGGGGATAGCCACTCGGCCAGTCGGCTACGCTATCGCAGCCTCCGCCCCCGGAACTTTGAAGGGTTGTAGCTCCAAAACTAACAGTGATAGGAATGTAGTGTAAACTGATTTGGACGCAGCTGGTTTAAACGAATCCAATACACGATGGAAAAAACTATTATTCCATTTAAAAACTTATATCTTTGTGATGTAACTTACAAGCTTCCTAGGGTTTTATTTGCGGACGGAGAAGCTACTACTGCTTCCTCCCACAAGTCCCCTGAAACCTCCATATCCTTGCGGATGCTGTTGCGTAGCAGTGTGCGTTTGTACCGCCCTACAGTACGAACGAGGTGCCGTAGTTGCTGTCCAAAACGTTATGGAAAGCATAGAGTTCTGACTAACCTGTTGTCTTCTATAGTTGTGTCCCCAGCGCAGAAGACAGCACACAGGTCGTTGGTTCTCCTACAGCATACAAGTGAGGCTAAAATAAGTTCTGTATGATGGAAGCATAAGAAGCGACTCACGAGATTTTTAATTGTCAGGGATGCAATTTATTAAGTAAATAATAAAATATGAGCAACTATTGTTAATATGATACGGCCTATGCTGCCCATTGTTCATGTTGAGACCTCGACCGTTATCACATTTACGCAAATCTTTACTCATGACCGGCGCGGTCCGGCGCGTATAGTGGTCAGCTCGAGACTGAAACTGCGGCGCGTTGCGAGAGGGCACCTGACGCTCTATTTCGCGCCAAAACAGGGCCGTCGCGCGCCTTCTGCAAAATCGTTCTTCTCTTGTTACAATAAGAGAAGGCACTTTAAACTTTTTAAACTGTCAAAATCTAGCCTGTCCTTGAGAGATATTTACCATAAATTCTCAGCTCTGAATAATTAATATTTGGTATATAATAAACAAAACTAATTTCAAATGAAATCACGTGACGTGAAATGCAGCTGCCAATGCGAGGAGAGCACCAGTAACATAGGCGGGCTTTCCCAGGGGAACCAACACCTACTGTGCCATATGCTACTGCTCCCCACCCCACATTTCAACATATGCTGCACTGCTGTCTTTCTTCCGCGTTTAAAGACACGTACGATGTTAGCAAAGAAACGGCAAGCGGCCAGAAATATGAAGTGGCCACAGGCCAGGAATATCACAAACTCTTTGGAAAATGATACAATAAACTATGTTCATAGCTCCGCAGGAAGTGTAACATTTCTTGTGTTGACCTACCGCATTAAAATTTCCCGTCACCTATTATTTTATAAGTTACAGAGGAAAACACACTTAGTGAAACACCCTGTATAACTATACACAGACAATTGGGGTACACATTTCCTCCCATGGGGCATGGGGTGGTGACAGGAAGGGCATCCGGCCACCCTGTCACTATTAACACGCCAAATCCGATTTACAAAGCCGACCCTGATTGTTCGGTAACATGGTTCAAGAGGAAGAAAGTGTTATAAAATGTGTTTGAATAAATGGCTTTTTTTTTTAGACCAGTGAACAGATGCGAGACGAAACTTCCTGGCAGATTAAAATTGTGTGCCGGAACCGAGCGCACACTCCGCTGCAGAGTGAAGTTTCATTCTGGAAACATCCCTTAGGCTGAGGCTAAGCCATGTCTCTACCATATCCTTTCTTCCAGGAGTGCTAGTCTTGCGTGTTTGCAGGAGAGTTTCTGTGAAGTTTGGAAAGTAGGAGGCGAGGTACTGGCAGAAGTGAAGTTGTGAGGCGGCATCGTGAGTCGTGTCGGGATAGCACAGTCGGTAGTGCGCTTGCCCGCGAAAGGCAAAGGTCCCAGGTTCGCTGTCTCGGTTCCGGCACACAATTTTAATCTGCCAGGAAGTTTCATATCAGCGCAAACTCCGCTGCAGAGTGAAGTTTCATTCTAGATGCGAGACGTTTGCCCTCATCCGCACCCTCGAGTATTGGTATGGCCATGAGTAGAAGTTGCTAGGCCACTTGTAGTAGTGGCGGTGTGGTGCTAGCGCGCGCCTAGGAGTAGAGGCAGCGGCGGTCGATGCGGCGGCAGCACGCGAGCTCCTTTCAGCGTCTCACTTAATGACTGCGCCGCCGCAGGCTTATCGCACCTGCTCCTGCCTCTCTCCCTGGCCGCACAAACACTCGCCGTATTTCACCGCCCAATCGTCTCCTCCTCCTCTTCTTACAGCTCTTCTTCTGGCTCCAACTTCTTCTCTTCCGTCTAAGTTACGTCGCCGTAGCGAGGGGAAACGTCTTTCGTGCTAGAGTTAGGAATCGTAGATTTAGGTTCTTTGGACTTTCAACAGATCCACCGATCCGCCGCTGGTTTTTGTCTCACTTAAAGCGTTGGATAATTTCTTGCCTAGTGAGAGAACAGAACTATTGTAGGAAACTGAAACTAGGTCGTCATCAAACACGGAGCCCTTTTTCTTTCTGGCGTAAGTCTAAATGTGATACTAAGCTACCTGTGCATTGGTTAGTTCTCTGTGTCGGAAATTCACTACTTAATAATGGGAACGTCGAGCGGCAATGGCAGTGTGGTCTATATCTACATACAGGGTGTTTCACTAAGTGTGTTTGCCTCTGTAACTTATAAAATAATAGGTGACGGGAAATTTTAATGCGGTAGGTCAACACAAGAAATGTTACACTTTCTGCGGAGCTATGAACATAGTTTATTGTATCATTTTCCAAAGACTTGCACCACAAAGTAATAATTTTTTTAATGGAACAATAGTTTTTTCTATCATGCATTGGATTCGTTGAAACCAGCTGCGTCCAAATTAATTTAAACTACATTCCTATCACTGTTAGTTTGGGAACTACAACCCTTCAATGTTTCAGCGACAGATACCACAAGCGCTGCGCATAATGCAATGCGCCTTCTATATGTGGTGCGGCCAAGTTGTAACGTCGCCGGTGTCACGAAGTGAGAAGCTTCCTCGATGCACTGTTAGGCTGCCGACTGTCGCCGCACACGGCCGTATACCCGACAGTTGGAGCCACACAAACAACCGGGGCTCAATATACCACAATTACTGACATCGGAACACGATGTCATACACGAACAACAGCGCATCGAGGAAGCTTCACGCTCCGTGACACCGGCGACGTTACAACTCGGCCGCACCACATTAAGAAGGCGCATTGCATTATGCGCAGCACTTGTGGTATCTGCCCCTGAAACTTTGAAGTGTTGTAGCTCCCAAATTAACAGTGATAGGAATTTAGTTTAAATTGATTTGGACGCAGCTGGTTTCAACGAATCCAATGCACGATAGAAAACACTATTGTTCCATTTAAAATTTTTTATCTTTGTGGTGTAACTCTTTGGAAAATGATACAATAAACTATGTTCATAGCTCAAAAATGTTCAAATGTTTGTTAAGCTTATGGGACTTAACTACGGGGTCATCAGTCCCTAAACTTACAAACTACTTATCAGCTACCTTATACTAAGGACGGCACAAATGTCCATGCCTGAGGGGGGATTCGAACCCCTGACCGTAGTGGCCGTGCAGACCGTGACTGGAGCGCCTCAATCCCCTCGGCTACCGCGGCCGGCGTTCATAGCTCCGCAGAATGTGTAACATTTCTTGTGTTCACCTACCGCATTAAAATTTCCTGTCGCCTATTATTTTATAAGTTACAGAGGCAAACACACTTAGTGAAACATCCTGTATATGCTTCGCAATCCACCATAAGGTACTTGGTGGAGGGTACACTGTACCACCACTAAAGATTTCCTTTCCTACTCCACTCCCAAATAAGCGAGAGAAAGAGAATGTCTATATGGCTCTGTACGAGCCCTAATTTCTGTTGTCTTTGTGATTATTACGCGAAATGTAAGTAGGCGGCAGCAAGGCCGTCCTTCATTAAGCTTCAAATTCCGGCCCTCTAAATTTCCTCGACAGGATTTCTCGGAAAGAACGTCGTCATTCCTCCAGCGATTCCCATTTGAATTCCCGGAGCATTTATATGACACTCGTGCATTGATTGAACCTACCAGTAACAAAACTACCTGCTCGCCTCTGAACTGCTTCCATGTATTTCCTTAAACTGATCTGCTGCGGGTCTCAAACACTTGAGCAATACTCAAGACGTGGTCGTACAAGCGTTTTATATTCGGTCTCCTTTACAGATGAAGTACATCTTCACAAAATTCTCCCAATAAATCGAAGTCGGCTGTCCGCCTTAATCGCAACTGTCCTTACATGTTCGTTCTGTTTCATATCACTCTGCAATGTTATGCCTAGATATTTGAACGACGCGAATGTATCAAGAAGTTCACTACTAATACTGTATTCTAACATTATGGGATTGTTTTTCCTACTCATGCGCATCACCTTGCATTTTTCTACATTTAGATTTAACTGTCATTCATCACACCAACTAGAAATTTTGTGTAAGTCATCCTGTATGCTATTACGGTCAATTAATGACGATACCCTCCCATACACCACAGTATCATCAGCAAACAGCCGCAAATTAGAAGTTACTCTGTCCATCAGATCATTTATGTAGATAGAAAACAATAGCGGTCCTATCACACTCCCCTGGGGCACGCCTGACGATGCACTCGTCTCTGATGAACACTCACCAGCGAGAACAACGTTCTGCGTTGTATTACTTAGGAAGTCTTTCAGCCAGTCACAATGCGCTGTGCCAGGATTGCAAGGTTCTAGTTGCCCTGTGTCATGGGTAGGGGTTGTTCTTAGCATAAATCACTTCAAGTAATTTGTAAGTCTAAGGTCTTATGATCTCAGCAGTTTGGTCCCTTAGCTATTCAAACATCTGATCAGAATATAGAAAACTAAAATGTCTGTAAACATAAAAATTTGTACAATGTATAGTGTCCTTGGTTAACAGAGTAAGCAATGCAAACATCCTTCGGATATCGTATTTCAAGGACGTTTGCCTTGGTTACATCGCTAAACACTAACATTGCACATCATATTTAATCCTGATGTAGGCGTGCGACATATGTAATCAACGAAATATTAATCAAAATATCCACGGGTGTACTGCCGGTCTATAATGTTCAAAAATGTTCAAATGTTTGTAAATCTATCGGAACAAACTGCGTGGTCATCAGTCCGTAGCTTACAAACTACTTAAACCTAGGTAAACTAACCTAAGGACAAAGACACACACCCATGCCCCAGGGAGGACTCGAACCTCCAACCGCGCGCTCCGCAGCGAGACGCTTTAGACCGCTCGGCTACTCCACCGCGGCGGTCTATAATGTCCAACGGGCACTATAGACCGGCAGTACACCCGTGGATATTTTGATTATCAAATACGCCGGGAGAAACTGAAGAATCACAACGAAATATTAATTCATATTTACTGTTGTAGGGATTGAAATTCGAACTCGCCTTCATCCCCAACGAAGGTTAAGCCTAACCAAATCTTGACACTTCGAAAAGTCATGTGCATCGTTTGTTGGGACATAAAAAGCATTTTGCTGAATGACTAACGAGGCCAAACCATCAATGCACATGGTTACTGCGAGAAAATTACGAAATTGTGCTTCACAATACAATCGCCGAGGATTACTGTCAAAAGGTGGTATTTCTTTCCACGACAACATCCGACCTTACACGGCGAATGTGACCAAACAATTCTTACGGGAATTTCACTGGGACGTCTTTGATCATCCTCCGTACAGCCAGTACCTCGCTCCTTGCAACTTTCATCTCTTCTTACACCTAAAATCTGTCCTTTGCGATCAACTTTTCAACGACGATGACGAGCTGAAAGAACATGTTACCGCATAGTTGAATACACTGGCGGAAATCTTCTATGAAGAAGGCATTCAAAACCTTGTGCCAGGCTATGACAAATGCCTCAAAATTTCAGAAGCTCCGTAGAAAAGCATTTTAAGAGTTGTAGATTTGTGTAAAATAAATTTTTTTTTCTGTTGAAATTTGTGGAATTGCCTCGTATTTACAATAAATGCTTATCCGTGTGCAGAAATGACATAAATGAACGTAGGGGCACTAATGGATAGTATACAGTGCGTGGAATCAGAAATTTCTTGGTCAGTGTGGGAGACGTGTATTGATAGCTTAAGACAAAAGCGAGATAACCTGGTTCGAGATCAGTTGGAGGACAAATTTTCATGTACAGCTGAGGCTCATTCATAAGTACGAGTTCGAATACGTACGAGTTCATGCAAGTAAATAACTAAAGTAAGTAATGACTCCAATGCGCATGGAAAGATACAGATGTTTAATGCAGCGATCCGGTCACTGGTACAACCGCATACGCACAATCTTCACATGAACATCAAACAGTAGCTTTCGTTGAGATACTTCTGTGAATATTTTTCGTAAACATAAGTACTTTTGAAACTGGAAAGGAACAAAAAAACATATTGGTCTGTGCCCATGCCACATGGTGTATGAGTTGCCAGATTTGTTGGTGCTTCCCGGCTAAATGTACAACATGTGTAAAAGAAGTGATGTAACAGAAACTACCACGAAACACGGCGTTAGAATTGCGAATTGCGTGCGAAAAAAGATTCTGATGGAGAAGGATAATGTACACGTTTCCCTGCTTGGGAATCGAAATCGCTTCCAAAAGCGACAAGAATCGCCGCAGGTAGTAAGCCGGCTGTGAATGGTCGTGCGGTTCTTGGAGTCATGTCAGGGACTACACAGCCGCTCCCGCCGAAGGTTCGAGGCCTCCCTCGAGCGCGCGCGTGTGTGTATGTGTGTTTTTCCTTAGTTTCAGTTAGTTTAAGAACAGGGTGTCTCACGAAAGACGCCTGCTAGGCGTCCGCGGATCGCGCGGTACGGCTCCCGGCCGCCGCCACTATATCCGACAGCCGATTCTCGGACTCTATTATGCCGCTTGCGCATTCATTGAGTTAAACTGTAAAAAACATTACCATCTGAGTAACCTAAGCTTACCTTCATTTACAGTAGATGTTCAAAATGATGTCCTTCTATGGAAAGAGCGGCCTGACATCTCCTGAACACATTTGTGAACGCTCGATGAATTTCGGCTGCCGAAATCTGGGAAAGGTCAGGCCACTCTTTCCATAGTGGACATCGTTTTCTACATCTACTGTAAATAAAGGTAAGCTTAGGTTACTCAGACAACAATTTTTTTTAGACTTTAACTCAGTGTATGCGCCCACGGCACAATAGAGTCCGGCGGATGCGGTGGCGGCGTATCGCGCGATCCGCGGACGCTTCACAGGCGTCTTTCATGAGACACCCTGTAGTTTGTATGTCTAAGGACTTATGAACATAGCAGTTGCTCCCTTAGATTAACAAATATTTGATCTAAACAAAGAGAACTAAAATATCTGATGACATAAAAATTAGTACGATGTCTAGTGTCCCTGTTTAACTGTGTGAATCTGAATTACAGGCAGTAAGTCACGTTCCGGCTCAACTTTCCTTTTCATTTTCTTCTTATTGTTTTAAAGCCCACCGCAACAAATTTACGGCAAAATATTTTGCGTCTCTGGTGACATATGTGACTTGTGACAAGGCAACAGCGATACGTCGCGAAACAACCTGATTTATTCCAAATCGACTGTGTCTACATGATGCCCATCATCAGTGCTAGAGCAGAAGTCAGGAACTGTATTTATATTAGAATCGACACAATTGTAGTGGTACATTTGAGACTTTTTAAAAGGCCGGCCGCGGTGGCCGAGGGGACTGAGGCGCTTCAGTCACGGTCTGCACGGCCACTACGGTCGGGGGTTCGAATCGCCTCTCGGGCATGGATATTTGTGCCGCCCTAGTTCGTAAGTAGTTCATAAGTAGTTTGTAAGTTTAGGGACTGATGACCCCGTAGTTAAGTCCCATAAGCTTTACAAACATTTGAACATTGAACTTTTTAAAAGGATTACAATTGACATATAAAATAGATTGAGACTGCTATTTGAACACTCCCGTACAGTAATGCATCTCCATTGGCCACAAAAGTCACTAGTCTTTAGCCACACAGAACATCTATGGCGCATATTGTAACATATGTTGAAGCCACAACGTCAGTTGCCAGCAATTAGTTGGTAATGGACGATCGAAACCTCATTGGGCGGCTTATCCCGGATATCTTGCATCTGTATAACCTTGTGGATTGACTTTGTAGCACCAAAGCTACCTCACTGATGAAGGCAGACAGATTCAAATGACAGACAGTCCAGCCCTGTAACAATGGGAGAGTGCTGTAATAAAATTAATCCCGTGATTTTGACAGCAGATTCGGCCCTTACGTGAAATTACGAATCGAATGATATTGGTCGCTGGCTGATCGGCCCAGTACTTTACAAGTAGTATAAATTAATTGTCAATTTAATCTCAAAAAGTGACCGAGCGAGGTGGCGCAGTGGTAACACACTGGACTCGTATTAGGAAGGATGGTGGTTCAAATCCATCTCCGACCATCCTGATTTAGGTTTTCCGTGATTTCCCTAAATCACTCCAGGCAGATGCCGGGATGGTTCCTTTGAAAGGGCACGGCCGATTTCCTTCCACATCCTTACCTGTACCTCCCGAGCGTAAGCTCCGTCTCTAATGACCACGCTGTCGACGGGACGTTAAACTCCAAGTTTCCTTCCTTCCTTCCTTCCTTCAAAAAGTGAATTTTCCCCGACAAGTAAGAACCTCCACAGGGTTGGCTGACACCTTGACTCCCTACTGGTGGAGGATTTATAATTTTATCAAGTACCATTTAATTTATACGTAAATGAAGCAATATGGCGTACTCTTGAAAGTCCCGTTTGCCGTTAGTTTAAATTCGATTCTTCCTCACCAGCGGCGGAGGGACACACGCCCTCGCGCCGTTTGGCGCGGAAGGTGTGTTGTCAGGTTGTCTGCGAAGCCCCACTTCTTCTCGGCGGAGCGATACAGTGTCCTGGAGTGACGGACACAAAAATAACTGGAGACGCTCCCGCCGGCCCAGTCGTGCGCAGTTCCACCCAGTGCTAGTTGAGCGCAGTCGTTACTATAGTCCGCAGGTGCATTGCCGCTGTGATCCACAGTAGCGCAGACTGGCAGGACCTATAGTGGACATGAATCGTGCTCCGCGCTACGGTTTGGTGTAATAACCAGTTCGGTAATATTTACCGGTTGTGTTTCCGCGGAGACGAGGAAACGCGTTCGCCAGTCAACAGGCGAAAATGTGCAGAATGTTACCGATAGTACTGTAGCCGTTGACCCTGCCTTGGCTATTCCGTCCCTCGTGACTACCAATCTACGTAATGTTACTCAGCGCACTCTCTCTCTCTCTCTCTGCTAGGGGTTGGGCTATTCTAGTTTAAATGATTTCACTGTTTAATTGACATTCATTGTGTCTTAGTCCTGCAGCGAGACTAGTTATTATCACTTCTATATTTGATTACGGAAGTAACCGTATTTCATGTGTAAAAGGCAACCACACATTATTCATGCTTACAGGAACAATACAGATAATTATACTAGGTAAACCTGTTTGTTTACTTAGTCTGTAACTCCTCCACTGCTGTCCTATTACTAATATCAATAACACTGAAACCCTGCTAGAACTGACGGAGTTCGATGCCAGCCACAGTCAGACAGCAGCAGGTACAGATGAGGTGTTTATCGCCACTTCTCCAGGGGGAGCAAGTAGCAAGCAGCCATTTCCATCAAATCAAACATTCCCACCAGCCAATCGGTCTACAACTTATTGACCAAGGTGAAGCCTGCAACTATTTCGTATGGGGACTAAGAAATCGAATAATTTTTTTTTTCAGTTTGCATGTATACATCATAGGACTTTGATATACAAAACGTCTCTGTATCCTGTAGTTAAAGATAAATAAAGACACGTATGCCTGTGAATCAGACGGGATCCTATTTCTGTCGATGCGCTGGCACTCTCCCAACAGATTTGGAGATCCTCCGCAATATTCTTTGTGTTTAAGGGCGATGGCGCACTAGTGCGACCACAGCCACGACCAACAGCTGGCTGCTGCAACCACGACTGTTGCTGGTCGGCACGGATGGCCGGAGCTCGGTCGGAAGATGAGAAGAAGAAGAGATTTTGTGTCATCTTATGTTGAAACCCCGCTCTACAAAGGAAATGTTTGTTACTTTATTCTGTGAACGTCGTAAACACAAACATAATTTCTTCTACTTCACTAGAATTTCTACAAAACGTTTTGATGAATTATTAAAAAGAATTGGTGATAGCATAAGCGGTATAGACACAGCACTCGAACAATGTATTTGAAAAAAAAAAAAAAAAAACACCTTCTGGTAAATTAAATACAGTTAAGGGTAAAGTAACTAACACGGCATGTTTTGTGCCTGTTGTTTACACATTCACTGCCCCGAACATCATTGTCACTTTCGTATATTTTCACATTTTTATCAGAAAATTCTTTTCATGACAAGTGCCACAAACCAGGCCCATCCCTAAGTTTTATAATAATTCTCCCTGTATCGAAGTTCATATCGATGAAACGATATTTTGCTTGAGCTCAGCAGTACACGTATATTGAAATGTGAAAGATACGCGTGTACAGCTGGAACCACATTGATGGTTGATCGCACGCTCGCAGCCTAGCGTGCACGCTGCCCCATTCAGCTGCGTGGAAACTTGGCCACGGCGGCCAGCTTGCCGCATATCCAGGTTCTTGCCGGGTATGCGGCTGGCTGCAGTCGGTTTCAGTGCGCGGTGCACGGCGCCGTTTCGTATAAAATTGGATGCATCCGACCAGCCGCATGTATAGCCATGGCCGCACTAGTGGGCCATCACCATAATGGCGATGGCGCACTAGTGCGGCCACGGCACAGACGAAAATATACCCCTCAAACGCCGGCACGGCGGACACAGCCGTGGCCTCGTGGAAGGCGGCACGAGCTCTCCACTCAGCCTCCCCTCCACGCTACCCTCTGATGTTCGAGAGGCTAAAGCTCTGTATAGGGAAAGTATGGCCATCCTTTTCCGCGCCGCTTACCGCCGTCTACAGCTCGTGATTGGCTGAAATCGAGTCATGTTCTTTCCGCCATCTTGGTCTTATACGTTGCTTGCCTGCCATAAGAAACCTTTTGAATATTCGTATGTTTGGGTTTGAATAATGCCACAGTGTTGTACTTTCGGGTGTTCTTAAGAAGCGAAGAAGAGAGGCAAACATTATAGTCTTCCATTAAATATCAGAAATGCAGGAACGTGAACAGCCTGACTGATGAAAGACGTCAGAGAAAACTAGGAGTTCAGAAGCGAACTTCGGTTCTTGCACTGTGATGATTTTAATTCATAATGTAAATTAATAGATTAAAGATTCGCCGACGAATGGATCACGCAGCAGATACCTATATATTTTTAACTTGAATAAATCTGTGAAGAAAATTCCTGCATAATGTGGTGAGGTTAAATTATTCACGCGTCGTTGGTTTTATCTCCAGATAGTTGCCGAAAACACACAAGTTCTGGACATATTAGTGAGTGAACTAGATTCTCGTTTGGATACGAAATTAATATACAGTTCCTGGAGCGAGCTTTTCACATTCATTTTCATGTGTTAAGTGTATCATTACAGGAAACAAATAATTGAAACAAGACAAATATTAGACATTCAAATGTAATTGGCGTTGTAAAGGGACATTTAATTTCTGTTTTTATTAAGAGTCATGTAGTGGGTATCCCCTTGCATTTTTCGTAGTTCATTTTAAATATAAGTACATAATACGGAAGAAAATACTCATCAAAGACTTATCCTTAATCTCATTTGTTTCCTTAATTTACACTATGCTCCGATGACGAGATGCTCGCGGTCTATTGGAATATTTCGCTACAGTACAGGTCAATCTAAATTTATATGTGAACTCTGTAGATCTGGAGCCACAGACGAAACAGTTTTCTTAAAATCGGACGATAAGTGTTTCGTAGAGCAGCCAGGTCCGCATGGACAGAACTACGCGAAGTTCCCGCATCTGTCCGTCGGATATAACACCCTGTATCTAGAGAATGAAATGCGTTATCGTTCTGCTCTCAACCTTAAAAAAAACTCCGATATCTTACCTACATTTATCCGCAGCATTGTATGTGCTAAAATCAACCGTACGCAAAGTCTACACAATACGATTTTTCCTCTGCAAACTCTTCAAAATTTTGCGCAGTAGTTTACGTAATTTGATGTATCACGGAAACTATAAATAATAATGAATAGAAAATCAGATCATTATCGAGCGAATATATCAAGCTACAACATGTGAAAAAATGAAATTTTTTCATCCATTAGTTTTCTCAAAATCAGTTGATAAGCATTGTTAAGCGCTGGGAACGTTGTAGCGGTCGGTTGTTAGTAGCAGCAGAATAGGCCCAACATGGCCGCCGCTGGCAGGCTGGCCATACTTTCCCTATACAGTAGGGATGGGTCGAAAATCGCGTATCTGTTAAAAGTCACAGTGATTTGGAAGTAGCAGTATTCACAGTCGCAACTTTACGGATTCTGACTGCGATTTCAGTCGCAGTTTAGAAGCGCAGTAGCACTAAAAGTAGCAAGTCGCAACTAAGAGTAGCAAGAAGCAGTTTGCACTCTGCCATCTGTTGGTCGAAGTTTGTACTAATATCTTTGCATTGGGCAGGCTATAGAGTCTACCTGCGATTTCAGTGACAAATCGCGTTTAAGAGTCACAAGTAGCAACTAAGAGGCGCAGTTTAGACATTACCAGCTGCCATCTGTTGGCCGAAATTGGTACTTCTAGCTTCCCGCTGTCTGCGTCGTGTATGTGTGGCTTTTTGTGTATGTGTTGGTCGAACGCCATCGGCTCAAACCAGTGAGCTCGAACGTCCTCACTGGTCCAAACTGCGATTTCAGTGAAAAGTCGCGATTAAGATTCGCAAGTAGCAATTGAGAATAGCATTTAATATTCCGCCTTATGCTACTTGTTGACCAACTGTCGTACTTTCACTCGGGTGTTGTTTAGGGATGTTGTCGAATTAATGAGCAAGAAGATAATTTTCTTTGTGAAAATGTTTACACTTTGTGGCACTATTTTACCTGGTGGCAGCATTTACATGTTGTGAAGCAAAGCCTGGCATGTATGTTTTTAGGTTATAGTTGGTAAAGACAACAAATGTGAATGCCAAATAAATATTGTCTTACGGACTTGATCCCTATTTAAAATAATTTTTCGTCATAGAACCTACAACTATTATGAGAATTCAGAATACTTATGTTACATTGCAAATCTGGTTTCGACGAATATTTTTGCTTGCGTTATACATCGTACATAAAATAAATATTCCAAGGGGGTGGTATCAAGTGGTCAACTAAATACAGGTAATTTTACGAAATGTTTAACAGTAGGCCAACTCCATTTTCAATGTGGACTGTGTTAAGTACTGCTATATAGGAGTAAACTTGTACCTTCGAGGATTCTATAAAAATATTACACTTGAAAATAAACAAGTTTTCGCGTAATGGAAAGTTCTCTTTTATCAGATTTGTTTTAGGTTTAGGATTATTGTTTTCCGTCCTTTTCTTTTTCGTACATTCCGTCCTGTGATGACATGAGTGAAAGCAGATGGGTGGTATCGGATCCTTCAGTATTATTAACACTTTTGTTTACTGCAGTGGTGGCATAGTGTGCTTATGTTGGCAACGACCAATGAATGATCGTAGAAATTTAAATCATACAGAATGATTGAAATAATATTTTGTTTATCATAAAATAAATAATTAATGTTATTCTTTATCTGTGGTTGTAAGATTTCTTGTGTGTAACCCTGTACAGTCAGTAAGTTAAAAATTCTTATAAAATGAAGCTTTAGTTGCCAACATGAGCACACTAGGTCGGCACGTCGATTAGTGAAATATAACGCAAGCTCTTATCTATAGCTATTTGGCAGAATATGTAGTGATACCGAAAGGTTTTAAAGAGAATAGGGAATTTTCAGAAGTCACTCACGTTGTATTTCACATTTACTTATCTCTTTCAAATTGGTAAGTGACTTATATCACACAATGTTAAAAAAATCTATTCATTCATTCTACAGGCAAGAACATAGCACTTTCGTTGCACTGTTATAGTTGCTACCAAATGTTTCTGTTAAGGTAGACTATAGGCCTACTTGCCGATTTCGGTTACACATTACTTGCGAATAACCTCACTTTTAATTATACATTACACACCAAACACTGAAATAGCTTTTATAAGACTAATTGACAGTTGTCGATGTGTAAATAATCGCAACATTACACGTAAATTGAGCATCAATATTCTTTTTTTGTATATATTTACACGTAGGAAGAGGATCTGTTATGGATGATATATATATATATATATATATATATATATATATATTGCATTTGCCACAGACATCGCATAAGTCACGGAAGTAGCAGATATCACGGAAGTAGCAGAAATCGCAGAAGTAGCAATATCAGTAGCAGAAATCGCAGAAGTAGCAATGTAGCAATATCAGTAGCAGAAATCGCAGAAGTAGCATTCAGAGTCACCGAAATCGCAGTTTGAGCGCGGAGGGATACATGTCGAGGATTTGTACAGTGCGATTGTAAACAGTGACAAATCGCAACTAAGAATCACAGATATATAAAAGTAGCAGTCACAAAAATCACTGATATCGAAAAATCGCAGTTTAGCCCATCCCTACTATACAGAGCTTTACGAGAGGCACCCTCAGAAGCGCCTCTAGTGTCGTCTACCGGTACTAAGCCAGGGAACCGTCTGACACCTGCTGGCATCTTACGGAACTACGAGGGCAGCGTAGGACAGGGGTGTGTGTGTGTGTGGGGGGGGGGGGGGGGGGGGGCTACTTCTCCGTATGTGTGGCCACGGTCACCAACGGCCGCAGCTGCTGCGACCAGGACTGCGGCTGGTCGGCGCGGATGGCCGCAGCTCGGTCGAAGATGACGTCGCGGAGACAGCTACGGCTGTGTACCGCTAGAATCGTGAGAAGAAGAACAGATATTGGGTGCTTTTTATGTTGGAATCCCGCTCTACAAAGGGAATATTGGTTAGTTTTTTCTGTGAATATCGCGAACACGAACATAAATTCATCTGATTCACTAGAATGTCTTCAAAAAGTCTTGACGAATTATTAAAGAAAACTGGAGGCAACATAATGGTATAGACACAGCATTCCAACAATGCATTTGAAATGAAGAAAAACCACTAGTTACGTAAATACAAATAAAGATAAAATAGTTGACACAGTGTGTTTTGTTCCTGTGTTGTTGCATATTCACTATCCCCAAACATCGGCATTTCCTCCAACATTTTAACATTTTGGCCCACTTTAGGTTACGGTAGTAACACTAAAAGTGGGTCTTTCCGATCTTTTTTGACAGCTCGAAATTTAAATGAAAATACCGGCTTAACCATGCATCTGACACGAAATTTGAATAAACCGAATTTGTAGAGGATAAAATTCTCTATAACTTTGCTCTCTTGTGTTTTTTTCATATCTCGTATCGTTTCAGAGATATTTGCAAACATAACGGCGATTTTCGGATGTATATCTGTCTGTCCGTAACGTGTTCCCTCTTTTTAAGACGAAGCACCAAATTTTGTACACATAATTGTAGGCCACCAGTGACCGGAACCTCCCTTTTTCAAATTTTTCGGACGAAAAATACGGTAGTAATACAAAAAAGCCGTTTGTAATATAATTGTAATTGCAAACGAACCGTTCATCTGACACGAAAATTGAATAACCTAATTGGTAGAGGGGAAATTTTCTACATCTTCGCTCTATTATGTTTTTTTCATATCTTGCATGGTTGCAGAGATATTTGCAAAAATATCGGCGATTTGACGATGTCTGTCTGGCTGTAACGTGTTCCCACTTTTTAGGTCTAACTGTTCAACCTATCGGCACCAAATTTTTCAGACGTAATAGTTGGCTACCAGAGACCACAACCTCGCTTTTGAAATATTTCGGACAAGAAATACGTTAGTAATACAAAAAAAGCCGTTGGTAATGTAATTTTAATTGCAAATAAAACGTTCATCTGACGCGAAAATTGAATAAACGAATTTGTAGATGAGAAAATTCTCTACAACTTTGTTCCCTTATGTTTTTTCATATCTCAAATCGTTAGAGAGATATTTGCGAAAATAATGGAGTTTTGACACCCTCCATTAAATTAACGAAAACTAGCCGTTCGCAGATGTCACGTGACATTCCTCGCCCAGAACTGTCTCTGGCATACGCCATCTTGCGTTGCGTATTTCATGATTTTCTTACTGTAACTTACACGTTGTCATTTCAAAGAAATGGCGCACTGAAGAATTAACAAAAAGACGTCGTTCTTCGTACGATAAATGATAATCTAGTGTCTACAAATGGCATATTAGCATCAGTTAACAACGGCCATCAATAGTATGAAATTAAAGAACGCAATTCCTAACTGTTAGCTGTAGTGTAGTGGGGAATGTGTTGGACTGTGACGCTGAACAAGGAGGTTAGAATACAGGGAGACGCCCTTACGCTGAAAAAGTGAAGCCTGCCTTCGCCATATTGCTAAGTTTTGGCGAAGTGTTCGTATTGTAGAGCTAATATTTTATGTCACTTAAAACAGGGATAAAACGTCCGACGGTTTTGCCGTGATGTACAACGTGTTAGAAGAGTGCAAATAGTCGGTATAAAGTAAGTTTTCAAATATATTATGTTGTGTATTTATTACTATTTATTCAAGAAAGTATATTGTTTGAAAGTACATACTTCCCAGTGACTGTTAGTACAATGCATTAACAGTAAGAGGGCCGACTTAACGCACATTTTTCACAAATAAATAGCATTCCAAAACTGACCAAGACGGCGGACAGGCTTCAAAAAATGTTCAAATGTTTGTAATTCTATCGGACCAAACTGCGTGGTCATCAGTCCGTAGCTTACAAACTACTTGAACCTAGGTAGACTAACCTAAGGACAACACACACGCCTATGCCCCAGGGAGGACTCGAACCTCCACGGCGAGCAACCGCGCGCTCCGCAGCGAGGCGCTTTAGACCGCTCGGCTACTCCACCGCGGCACGGACACGCTTCAACTGACGTATGTACACAGCATAGATAATGCCATCTCCCTTTATTCTAACCTTCTTGACGCTGAAGGTCAGTGGTTCGTAACCCGCCAGTACCTATTTTTTTCCTACAAGGTTTTCAGACACTCTTATTAATTAATTTTTTTATTATTTAGATTATTATCTTGGTCCAAAATGTTTGCAGAAACTTATAAAACTACAAATCTAACGGGGGCCGTAAAACACGTCAGTGCGATTTTTTATCAGCATATTCTTCGCATGACAAGTCGCACAAAGCAAGCCTCTCCACCTCGAAATCCATATCACTGAGAGGCCCGTTTGATGTTCAAATGTTTGTAAAGATTATGGGACTTAACTACGGGGTCATCAGTCCCTAAACTTACAAACTACTTATGAACTACGGCCCGCCGCGGTGGCCGAGGGGATTGAGGCGCTCCAGTCACGGTCCACACGGCCACTACTGACGTATGTACACAGCATAGATAATGCCATCTCCCTTTATTCTAACCTTCTTGACGCTGAAGGTCAGTGGTTCGTAACCCGCCAGTACCTATTTTTTTCCTACAAGGTTTTCAGACACTCTTATTAATTAATTTTTTTATTATTTAGATTATTATCTTGGTCCAAAATGTTTGCAGAAACTTATAAAACTACAAATCTAACGTGGGCCGTAAAACACGTCAGTGCGATTTTTTATCAGCATATTCTTCGCATGACAAGTCGCACAAAGCAAGCCTCTCCACCTCGAAATCCATATCACTGAGAGGCCCGTTTGATGTTCAAATGTTTGTAAAGATTATGGGACTTAACTACGGGGTCATCAGTCCCTAAACTTACAAACTACTTATGAACTACGGCCCGCCGCGGTGGCCGAGGGGATTGAGGCGCTCCAGTCACGGTCCACACGGCCACTACTGACGTATGTACACAGCATAGATAATGCCATCTCCCTTTATTCTAACCTTCTTGACGCTGAAGGTCAGTGGTTCGTAACCCGCCAGTACCTATTTTTTTCCTACAAGGTTTTCAGACACTCTTATTAATTAATTTTTTTATTATTTAGATTATTATCTTGGTCCAAAATGTTTGCAGAAACTTATAAAACTACAAATCTAACGTGGGCCGTAAAACACGTCAGTGCGATTTTTTATCAGCATATTCTTCGCATGACAAGTCGCACAAAGCAAGCCTCTCCACCTCGAAATCCATATCACTGAGAGGCCCGTTTGATGTTCAAATGTTTGTAAAGATTATGGGACTTAACTACGGGGTCATCAGTCCCTAAACTTACAAACTACTTATGAACTACGGCCCGCCGCGGTGGCCGAGGGGATTGAGGCGCTCCAGTCACGGTCCACACGGCCACTACGGTCGGGGGTTCGAATCCCCCCTCGGGCATGGATATTTCTGCCGTCTTTAGTTGTAAGTAGTTGATAAGTAGTTTGTAAGTTTAGGGACTGATGACCCCGTAGTTAAGTCCCATAAGCTTACCAAACATTTGAACTTTTTTTTATGAACTACTTACGAACTAGGACGGCACAAATATCCATGCCCGAGGGGGGATTCGAACCCCCGACCGCAGTGGCCGTGCAGACCGTGACTGAAGCGCCTCAGTCCCCTCGGCCACCGCGGCCGGCCCCGTTTGATGAACCTCAGCGATATACGAACAATGAAATGCGAGCGATACACGTCGACAGGTGTAACCGCATCGGCGGCTAGCCACACGTGGGCAGCGTAGCGTGCGCGCTGCCCCATGGCGAGCTTCTGGCCGTGCGTGCGGCCGGCCGCAGTCAGCTGCCCTCAGCGCCCTCCGTGTAGTACTGGCCACATCCAGAAAGCTGCAAGTCCGGCCGTCGCCATGGCTGCACAAGTGAGCCATCCCCCTAAGGGACAACTTTACTCAGGAAGAGTTCAGGAATTGGACTGAGGAAGGAAACATGCGAGGGATATTATTGCGGAAACATGGAGACACTGCAACTGAGGCACAGTGGTGAATGCAACTGACGAAATGAGCAGTAGTCACAGGTTTAATACGATGTTGCATATACAGAATGTTTCTGAATTGGCTGGCCGCGGTGGCCGAGAGGACTGAGGAGCTTCAGTCACGGTCTGCACGGCCACTACGGTCAGAGGTTCGAATCCCCCCTCGGGCATGGATATTTGTGCCGTCCTTAGTCTTACCTAGTTCATAAGTAGTTTGTAAGTTTAGGGACTGATGACCCCGTAGTTAAGTCCCATAAGTTCTACAGACATTTGAACATTTTTGATTCCACTCCCGCACCCCTATAGAAAGCATTTGCGGTACACTAACCAGCTATCGTTACAATTTTGAAGTGTTGAAGCCTGTTGCCCTCCCGTACATCGGAGCTTGGCGAAGGCCACATTCCAACAGGATAATGCATAACAACTCGTGGCATTCCATGTTGAAGACTCTTCGTCACCCATTCGATTTTACTACTGCCTGACCTCTCGACTATCGTAGAAGAATGGTTGATGATCGTTAAACGTCTGGCCCGGGATACACCACCCGCTACAATACCAAATCCATTTCGTTAATATGTGGAAGAATCATGGACTGCTATATCCCCAAGACACATGAAGAGTCTTTTGGATTCAATGAAGAGGTGTATAGCAGCGGTTAGAGCCTGCAGTTGTGAGAACACTCAGAACTGATGTCATGATTTTCGTCACTTGACGTTGGGATGTTTCTTGAATAATGTGATCTTCGTTCAACATGTTACCTTCCACACCAAGTAAGTGTTATATCCTCAGTTGTTCTTGGTGTTCTAGGGGCCATGCTGGAGTAGTCGAGCGGTCTAGGCCAGGCGCAAATTGAGACGCGTATAGCACTGGCGCAGTGCCGTGACACTCGAGCGCTTACACGCGCCTTCCACACGCGCTGCACCGGACCAGCGCACACTGGGGCGCGGGCGACAGCCGCAGTAAGGCGGAGTGGCGCGCACGTATCAGACGCTGGTTACTCGCCAGTCTGACAATGTCTTGTTGTTACAGCAGAGTTCCGAATCTGATTCGGATACCAACGCTGAGGACGAAGCTTTCTTTCCTCACTAAGAAATAAAAAGTTAAAATCTCCCAACAAATATATTTTGAGTGAAAGGAAATGGTGTGGTCAGTTTGAAATTATCAAGGAAATGAGTGATGCTGATTTCACAAATTATTTCAGAATGAACAGACAACAGTTTTCAGAACTGCATGTGCATTATCACTCCAAATACGATACTTAAGCTTTATCTTCATATAGTCAGCATGTTTTAGATCGTATAGTTCCCTATGCTCGCTCACTGCCTCTATTAACTTTTCTTCTATCATTACGAGAAGTAAACAGTTGATCCACTACAGAAGACGATGGGCAGTGTACTGTAACTGAGATTTATGCCTCTCACGTATATGATAGATAGCCAGGTGTGCCCTGTGAGAAGAAGACGTCAATCGAAAAACATTTTAATTAATATACATTTGACTTTTTAAGCATTGGCCAACAGTGAAGAAAGCAGCAAAACTATTCAGATATAAATAAATGGAAAACAGTAACAAAAATATCGACAGGTTATGTGTCGAAAATCGAAACAGTAGCATGAGAAAGTTCGGTGTGCAGGTTGTCGAAGGGTACAGCTGGCAGACGGCTTCCCCCTCCGGGCATCGCCTTTCCCACGGTGCGAGCGTCGCCCTGCCGCAGGAAACTGTGGCTCAGACACAACGCCACGCAGCGCAGTACGCGTCAGCGACGGGCTGCGTACCAATTTGCGCGGCCCCATTAGACCACGTTGGTCACAAAAACGCGTGCTGCGCCGCTTCACTGCGCGAGTGCTATAAGCGTCTCAATTTGCGCCTAGCCAATTTAAGGAGCCTCGCTGCGGAGCGCGCAGTTGCTCGCCGTCGGAGGTTCGACTCCTTCCTGGGGCATGGGTGTATGTGTTGTCCTTAGGTTAGTTTACCTTAGTTTAAATAGTTTCTAAGCTACGGACTGATGACCACGCAGTTTGGTCCGATATATTTACAAATATTTGAACATTTGAAGTCTCTGGGGATTCGATAGAGGACTGGACAAGAAGCAGAGCATGTCCTGTAAACACATCCTTTATATGCTTTCCTTACCTTGTTACAGGCATTTCTTGTGGTTTACGTAACAGAGAGCTCTTCTCTGTACAGATTGATTATGGTTTACTGGAAGACGTTCCACAGGATTTAATTCGGTGCATGAGGTTCATGCATAATGTAGCAACGTCCCATTTCACTACAGCTACTAGGGCAATTTCACGTCAGTGATTCCCAAACAAATATATAGGAGGTGGTCACTTGAAGGCCATTGTGATCGCCACACCTGTTCAGAACACGGAATTGCCTTATTAGCGCATAGAGCAAGGATGTCAGGAAATGTGAGAGATGTCTGAAATAAGGGAACGATTGAGACAGTCAATGATGCTTCACGTAGACGCATTACGGCTGGTGGTAGCCATTTTGAGCAAGTTCTGTAGGGTACTATATGTAGTAAATTACACTGTAACAACACAAATGACCAACTTATATCTTGAAATGGTCTGTGGTATGAAAGTAACAACAAATTCATGTAACATGGTAACGAAAGCAAATAAACCATATGTGTACCTGTCATGTTCTGCTTGTTGTCAGGACCTCTATCGAATCCTCAGATCTTTCCCACATATTTAGTTACACCCTGTATACATTATACACTTCTGGACACCCAAAATGCAACACACCGAAGCAAGCATCCAAACAGGTGAAATTCGCAGCATGCGTTGCGGCATCGAGAAATGCAAATGATTGGCTTTTCAGCGCAGATGCCCATCACCGGCGCCGGTAGTGCCCTATGGAAGAGGTATATAAAGGAGGAAAGGACGGCCGTGTGACCGTACTGATATTGTTCTTTCATACGGTTTTTCTGAGTACGCAGCTTCTCTGTGCCTCGTAGAAGATATCGGGCGGCTTGCGACCGTCTTTCAGAGCTAGAAAGAAGAAGAATAGTTACTCCTTCAGAAAATCGGTGATCGTGTCGGACGTAATAATGCAATTGTTGCGCTGATCTTTAATTGCTGGATGCAATAGGGAACGAAGAATCGACGAGATAAAATTCACCCACCCCGTTGCGCCGCTATATGTTACAGCAGGCATATTGTGCGCATTAATCTGTGAGCCCCATCATGATGAACATAATTACAAAAAATTCGGCCGGCCGCGGTGGCTGAGGGGACTGAGGCGCTCCAATCACGGTCTGCACGGCCACTACGGTCGGAGGTTCGAATCCCCCCTCGGGCATGGATATTTGTGCCGTCCTTAGTCTTAGTTAGTTCATAAGTAGTTTGTAGTTTAGGGACTGATGACCTCGTAGTTAACTCCCATAAGCTATGCAAACATTTGAACAACAAATTCGGTCCGTTGCGCAAATTGCAGTGTTCGCGCGTACCATTCGACGTCGTTTGCAACAGAGTCGACTGCGTGCAATGCGTCCACTGATGCGCTTGCTACAATGTTAACGTAACAGACTTTTACACCGACAATGGTTCGATGAATGACGGACATGAACAACCGAGTGAAACGAGATATAATTTTCGACGAATCTTGATTCTTCGTACATTATGGCGGTGGTTCGATTAGAGCCTGGGAGACTCCGTCTTGGGGTTTAAATGTTCTCGTATGCATCGCTGTACTGATCCTACATCTGGTATAACGATTTTAGATGGTAGTGGATTCCACTCCCGCACCCCCATAGAAAGCATTTGCGGTACACTAACCAGCTATCGTTACAATTTTGAAGTGTTGAAGCCTGTTGCCCTCCCATACGTCGGAGCTTGGCGAAGGCCACATTCCAACAGGATAATGCATAACAACTCGTGGCATTCCATGTTGAAGATTTCTTCGTCACCCATTCGATTCTACTGCTGCCTAACCACTCGACTATCGTAAAAGAATGGTTGATGAAGAATCATGGACTGCTATATCCCCATGACACATGCTGAGTCTTTTGGATTCAATGAAGAGGTGTGTAGCAGCGGTTAGAGCCTGTAATTGTGAGAACACTCAGAACTGATGTTATGATTTTCGTCACTTTACGTTGGGATGTTTCTTGAATGATGTGATCTTCGTACAACATGTTACCTCCCACACCAAGTACGTGTTATATCCTCAGTTGTTCTTGGTGTTCTAGTTCGGATGGCCTGAGATACAAAACATCTCAGCATTCATACGTTTGGTATTTAGGTGGAATTCCTTTTCAGTTCAATTTGGAGTCGCTTTTCCAGTAGATCTGGAGGAATATAGTACGGACTTAGGCAGAAGTGACAATATGGATTGAGGAGAAAGGCATACCTACTTAAATTCGTATGGTTCGGAGAAGACACTGTGCAGGGTGGCGGTATGGTTTGCACAACTCTCCAGTGAGCATGAGGCCCGGATTCGAATCCCAGCCTTGGTAAAACTTTTCACACAATGCTTCAGTCTACATATTTACCACAAAGAGATCGCGGTACATATAGTTTAACTTCAATTGAAGCGATTTCTCTTCCGTTGATTAACGATTTGTCTATTGAGCTTAGCTTATTAGCATGCGTCCTGTAAATTTCTTCACCACAAACAGCTAGTCCCTACTTAAAGATATTAGAAATGTCTTTTTAATTCGACGAATTGCGACTAGCTGACCACATAACAAAGACCAATTCTAATTTATAAATGAGTTAATCACTGATATACCAACAACAATTTCGTTCCCTTATTCGATTCCTGGTATTATGTGCACTATAACGTATCATTCTGTGACAAATTATAAGCGAAAGCTCTTCGTGAAGTGTAATGAAAACGTACAGAGTAAACACAAAATGAATATCTGAATTTTAGTTTGCCCTGTTTTTCCACTCTCCAGAGAGAGTAGTGTAAACATCAAGTAATTCCGGCCTCAGGAAGGTTAATTACCTTGGGTGGTGGCGTAAATTTCCGACCTGTGTGCCATTCAAAATGCGCTAGAAGCAGCACAAAAATTTTCAGCTACAATGAATCGTTTCATTTCTTCTCAGACGTAAAAGAGGATTATATCGTTCAAATTATCTCTAGCAAACCTGATATTTTACAAAAACCAGAATTAAAGTCTCTGTCTCGGTTACTAATGAAGCTCCTAAATCGTATTGTACTTTGTTTCATTAGCCCCTTCGTGTAAGTGAAAAGAGATTACAAGTTACCTTAACTAGGAAAATGTTATACGTGTATAAAAAATTATAGCACAACTTCCTGTGTATATAAGACACACCCTACAGTATAATACTTCTAAATCTTCGTAATACACGATTACACGGGTTTGCTTGAATTTTTATTAAAACTGTCTCTTGCATTCAATGTGTCGGACAATTTTAGAAAGAGATATAAATATAAAAATCCACACTGTGTAAAATAACAAGTGTATAAGGGAAATCTGAGGCTGTGCTTACAAAACAACCTGTGGTTACCGAAGATATATTTATACCTGAATAAGTGTACCACAGAGCATTTTTACAACTCTGAATTTCTTGAGATTGTAAATTAATATTCTGATTTTATTACAATATATACCGATGGGTCCAAGAAAGGTAATCGTATTTGCTTTCGGTTCTCTTCCCCGACGTTGTCCTTCAGATGGGGCTCCCGCAACAGTTTTCCGTTTATTACGCGGAACTGTTTGCTATCCTTTTTATATCTCCGGGATGCAGCAGTAGAAGGAGGTGGACCATGACGAGCAAGGATGTTAAAAGGTATGGTAAATTTATGACAGAACTTTTTGAGGTTAATATGAACTGTGACGAAGTACTTGTATCAAGAAAAGGAAAGGTGACTGAAAGGTGATACCTATAAATGTAATCCAACGTGACGACGTCGTATGGTTAATTCCTTCACTGCACTTGCGGTAATATATGTCAAGTATAAGAGTACATAGGCAATACAGGCACTACCCCCGTAGTCTGCAACTTGTGGGAATTAGGATGGCAGAGACTTTATAGAAGTGAAAAAGGTATCCAAATAACAAACAGATGATGTTTAATGTGATAAAAAGCAACAATTACCATAACTATCGTTGTTTAGCGAAGACTGTGCTCATTATAACAAATTCTCTACGTAGCGGTTCGTCATCAACCAACAATACCTGTAGTCGAAGGTCAAAGTTGTGAACTGCACTGTGCAGCATATAAGAAGGTATGGTGAGAAATGTTGTCGATGCAGTCGGTCTTATATGAGGTCAGACTATCTAATGTGGTATAATGGTCGAAATAAACTTGCGACTTCTGGGACGCTACAACCAATAATCATAAGGGCTGACGCGTTGGCACCTGGGAGGCAAAGCATCACGGAAGCGGCGGCTCTTCACGCTAACCTCAACAAGCGAAATGTTCAAATATTTGTTTAGCTTAAGGGACTTAACTGCGGGGTCGTCAGTCCCTAAACTTACAAACTACTTATGAACTACCACATTCTAAAGACGACACAAACATCCATGCCCGAGGGGGGATTCGAACCCCCGACAGGCGCTCCGTAGACCGCTCGGCCACTGCAGCCGGCCCTCAACAAGCGATATGCGAAAGAGATGTTTCACACGCCTTTATGCTTTTAAGTCGTCCTCGCTCCATGAAGGGTACAGTGTTTCTGTGTTTTATGACGTACTTGAAGATGTGGGATCACACGGCTTCCCGCGTCGGGGGTTCGAATCCTCCCTCGGGCTCGCATATTTGTGTTGTCTTTAGTATAAGTTAGTTCATAGGTAGTTTGCAAGTTTAGGGACTGATGACCCCGCAGATAAGTCCCATAAGCTTTACAAACATTTGAATTTGCTTCATTTATTTATTTATTATTGATTTATTTATTTTTTGAAGATGTGGGAACGTCGAAATGATGTCATCCAAGATGTTGTCACTTCCGGTTCCGAAACAAAACAATGTAGTACAAGATGGCGTCTGCTGGAAAATTGAATTTTTAAATTTCCTCGAACGATATTATTAGGAAACTACGTGTCTCCATTACACCAGGACCACGCCGATCTCCGTCCCTTCCCCTATGACATAATCGAAGATGGAGTCTACCAGAAAATTTTACTTCGAATTAAACTTGAATGTTATTGGCAACATACCACTTTTTTTTTTGAAGGAGTAACTTACAATTTGACCACCAAATATCAAAACCACAAGCCCCCACTCCTTCCTTCCTCTCCGGTACTATGAAATTATCGCGAAACCTAGTCCATCTGCTGGAAGAGCCAGTCATGTAAGCATGTCGTTTCAGCACCATACAGAATTATTTCTAAACATTCAAGAACAATCCTTTAAGAAAATAGCAACGACATAAAACATTTTGGAGGAAACTATATTTGCATTAAGAATTTCAGAAAGAAACATTGTAATGTTCAGTTCACTAACGCCATGAATTTGTAAGTCTATACACTGAGTTTAGGTAACATAATACATCGAACCTTAATTACAGGTCATAATGCACACAAAATAGCATGTAGATGTAGATGAGACATAAACAAGTTCATATGTGATGCAATAAGTGTGCCTCGGTTACACAGTGGTAGTGTCTGACTACAAATCCAGAAGTCGCGGGTTCGATCCCCGCCAGTCCTAGGATTTTTATCTGTCACTTTCCACTTCTTTCACCTCTGGCAGTATTGCTCATGTGAAAAATACCGAGTAGCACCGTGGTTCGGAACCCACGTTAAACTGTAGGTCCCCCTATAATTGGCTGGGTAAGTCAGTTCGAAGGTCGGAGGAAGGAAACGGCATACCACCTCCAAATAGGACCATGCCTAGTAAAGCACTGTGGTGTTCAAAACCAATCTTCGGATTGTTGACTGCTTTACCTTTTTATGTGATGCAATACGTATGTACCGTAATCGTGCTATTACTTATGATGTTATTTACAATTTCACACACATGTAGGCGACTTGTGAGGCCTCTGGTGGCGTTCCTCTGATCTGTGGCTAGTTCCATTTCACCGCAGTAGAGTTCACTGTTACCTGTTTTCGCCGGCCGCGGTGGCCGAGGAGACTGAGGCGCTCCAGTCACGGTCTGCACGGTCACTACGGTCGGGGGTTCGAATCCCCCCTCGCGCATGGATATTTGTGCCGTCCTAGTTCTTAAGTAGTTCATAAGTAGTTTGTAAGTTTAGGGACTGATAGCCCCGTAGTTAAGTCCCATAAGCTTAACAAACATTTGAAACATTTTTGTTACCTGTTTTCCCCTCTCCTTCAGCCCAGAGCCCACAACAGGCCATTAGTGACAGCTGTTTTTGTCAACACCACATGGCACACTCCACCCTCGTCTCTTGCTACCAAGATATTCTACCATCAGCAAATTACGTAAACATTCTTACAGCCATTTCGATCAACAGTGCTAAAGGTTTAAGCATTCCACCTCAAAAAAAAAAAAAATCTATGTTCACTGTTCCTTACATCATTTAACCGTTGCATCTCCAAAAAAATGTTCAAATGCTTGTATAGTCTATGGGACTTAACTACGGAGTCATCAGTCCCTAAACTTACAAACTACTTATGAACTACTTAAGAACTAGGACGGCACAAATATCCATGCGCGAGGGGGGATTCGAACGCCCGACCGTAGTGGCCGTGCAGACCGTGACTGGAGCGCCTCAGTCCCCTCGGCCACCGCGGCCGGCGTTGCATCTCCAAGCGAGCTCATATAAATCAATGCCTTCTTTCGATAGACACCCAAGAAACACATAATACCTGGCAACAAGTGACACACTTCAGTTAAGGAAACCCACTTTTTGAAACTAAATTCGCCGCACGGCGTTGTGAATATTTTTCTCCCTGCAGCAGTGAGCCGCCTGATCTCAGACACCGTACGTCTGCTGCTGGCCATTGGCCGAAGAGTCTGCAAGCAACCCGCCGCCAAGCTACCTGTCTCAGTCCAGTGTTCATTTGTGACAACGTTCTTAGCACTGCGCTCCAAACAGTCTGAGATTGCCAGTACGATCTAAGCGCTCTTTAAAACCACAAAAGGCCAGTGAATAACACTTAACAAAACCAAGGAAGCAAGAAATGTGATTCAGTTCAAGCATAATTATCATTTTATGATCTCTCTATCCTATTTCACATCTGAGTACAGTAACCCAAATCATATGGCTGCTATCCCACAGTTAAACTACCAACCAAAACGCTCTCACAGTACTCCTCAAAACCAAGTTCAACCTAAAACATCTCGGAAAATCTTTCCTAAAAGATTTATATTAATCTCCAAAACACTTGGAAATTATTAGCGTCTGCCGAGTACACAGTCATGAACCTGGCACATCTTGGAGTAACATTACACAATACTCTTCGAAACTAATTACTGAATTCCAGACCATGTGAAATTATTAATCTCTAGCTAGAAAACCCACGTCAACGTACCATAGACTAATACAAGCTAATAACCTAATACATCATGTAATATACTGACAATGTACGTTTTGAAAGTAAAACCCCTTACAGCATACACAATTAATTTTTTATCTTCTCTTGGAAACCAACCACATTCACAGGTCTTAGACCCACACGGATAAGTAAATTTAAGCCTCAAACCACTGTCCTACCGATTTCAGAACATATAGGGTGGAACTTCAAGCAGAAATTCGTCGGTTTTATCTGTAAGAACTCGGCAAGTAGCATCGAGCATTCTCTCTGTGAATATTTACACCCCTACACGTTTTGCTTGTCGTAAAAGACCATCATACATACCAACATGTCATTACTTACACTTCAGTGTTTGCATATTGAGTCCCCTACCATGCCGAAAGATCCGATAACTTACGACATGCAAAGTTCCTCAACACAGCATATTACATAATCTTTTTCTACCTGTGCACCATGAGTAAAAACTACTTGTGCGAAAAAAAATCTCCAGTCACTCTAACTAGTCACTTTACATTGTAAAGTCCCAGTCTCGTCGTCGCTTTTGTGTCTCGTTTCCGTCGTAGGTGTCGGTGGCCGAGTAAAACACAGGAATAAAGGATGCACGCTTGTGCAGGTAGGAGGTGACCAGCCAGTGGGACAGCAGAAACTAGAAACACTAGAGTAAATTAGAACGAGATATATATTTCTTAGAGACTTAGTAATACTTAACTTTTACATAGTTCACTACTGCAGAATGCTGATACATAGTTGAGCTAGAGGCCTGCCTAGTGCCTATCCGATAGCCAAGTCTTCACTGGTGCGTATCTGATTCCGAAGTGTTAACTGTTACCTATCTCAGTCCCAAGTGAACGATGTCGTTCAGTGGTGGCCACGAGCGGAATTGCAGCAGAGGGCGCTCGTGGCTGACGTCGTAAGAACGCCGCGACGTGCGTGCATGGCGGCGCGCGGCGAAAGTAGGTGGCGCGCACTTTAGACTTGTGCGACACCACAGTAAACGTACTCATTACTATGGGAATCACACACCTAGTTCGATGATGCGCCCACCATTAAGATCAATAATCATGGTAAGAGACAACGGTTGTCACACAACCACCTATATATTCTCTAAGTACTCGATACACCAGCTCCATAGAGATTCTCTCTATCCATTTACTGAAGTATACATGCATATTTAAGTAAGTTAGAAATTGAAGGGCCTTTTGAAGATTCACGACTTACCATATTCATTGCAAAACCATTCGTTAAATCCTGATAAACAAACGTAACACCGCAATTACATCGCCAAATGAACGTCACACACACACACACTCACAGATTGGCTTACCAGGAAAGATCTGTCTCTACATCATCTCACAATTCTTTTATATATGAGCCGTGGGCTCGTTCTGTTCTAAATCCGCGCCCCGATTTGTGTTTGTTTCTCATCCTAACCGTGTTGGCGCTATCTCCGTTGGTGGTTCCGTTGGCCGCCGGGACGCGACGGCCAGGCGAGTGGGTCTGTCACTACGTTTACATGCAACACATCTTCCGGAAGACGAAAACCGATTTTCGTAAACCGTTTTTCGCTGTCGTATTTACATGGCATAGCCTGAATCGGATTTCGTAGCTCACTTAAAATGGCGGCTGGAAAACAGCTGATTCAGTTCATTATTTAGTCTGCACAATCGCTATTTTTCATTAGTTAACTACACAGGTTTATGTTCACTCTAATATTTATACTTTTATTTCACATTAGAAAATATCACTCTTTCTATATGTGCCGAAAATTCTTGACAAGAAAACACAATCTGACAAGCCAAGAACGCTTCAAAAACGGTTGCGTTACATGGGCACGAAAATCGATTGTGGAACTGGAAAACCGCTTTAGAGAAGCGGATTTCCAGAATCGATTTTGGAGTGTTTACATGACCAACCAAAAGCGGAATTGGGAAATCGGTTTACGAAATCCGGTTTTGAGAGCCCATGTAAACGGGGTGTGTGACAGCCGATGCGGAAGCTGGGGCCGGGTCCGTGAACGTTGTGTGTCTGGCGTCGCCGGCTGTTATCTGCCTTTGGAGTTAAGTTTGACTTCGGTGTTGCGTTAGTTACGTGTTTTTGAAATGTCTCGCCTCCCATGCGAGGACGACCTTGAATTGGTATATTGAGGGTAACTAGCGGAATTTATTTTGCGTTTTGCCCTTCTGCGGCTTGGTTGCCACCCCCAGGCGTAGTCGGAACTTAGGGTTTGGCCCTTTTCCCGCTCGTCGTCGTTGCTGCCGTCGGCGAGTTGTAGTTTGCAGCCTTCTGTTCGCGTCTTTTCTTAGTAGTCTGGTGACTATACATATATGTGGCAGTGTCGCTAGAACGCGGCCTTTGAAGAAGTTTGGTTTTAACTGTTGTTCGCTATGTCAGCCGTGGCGGTCCTCTCCCTATAAAAGTGCTCATGTGTTATGATTATTCAAAAAATGTTCAAATGTTTGTAGAACTTATGGGACTTAACTACGGGGTCATCAGTCCCTAAACGTACAAACTACTTATGAACTAGCTAAGACTAATGACGGTGCAAATATCCATGCCCGAGGGGGGATTCGAACCCCCGACCGTAGTGGCCGTGCAGACCGTGACTGACGCGCCTCAGTACCCTCGGCCACCGCGGCCGGCGTTTTGATTATTGATCTAGAGATTGTTGCTTTATCACTGTTTAGCAAACTCGTAGCAGAAGCTTTAGCCGATGTGCGCAATGTGCTCTGGCCAGTATTTATAGGGCACTGTTCAATTACACTGTTGCTTGAATATTGTCTATTGTTTTTATCATCTCGTTTGGACAATGTATTGTGTAAAATGGTATCTTTATTGTGAAGTTCCAAACTTGATTTGAGCCATATGTCTACGAAAGAAAATTGCCTAAATAGCATCCAAAATGGGCATTGTTAATAAAATATCTGGAGTTACTGCCTTTCCGTTTTTTGAGCGCCAGCTGATACTTAGTGTAACTCGTCGAGTTGAAACGGCCATTTAGTTAAAGGTCTAAGCCTTCTCTCTGTTGCGCAACGTGTTCTGGCCAGTATTTAAACGGCATTGGTCAATTACTCTGTTGATGACTTTGGTATAATTGTATAGTAACCCAAAGGGCTATCTTAATATATCTAGTGTTACTGCCTTTCAATTGTCTAGTTTTGGCCAAGATTTTTTAAAGGTATTTTTATTGCGAAAATTTCGAAATTTAATCTGCGCCATGTGTGTCTCAAAACAGGCGGGGCATTGTTTTAATCTATCTAGGGTTACTGTGTGCATCTTTCGGGCCAGTACACTGTAATTGGAGTCTTGTATATTGCAAATGGTCATTTATGTTATGTGGTGAGGTTTCATTCTAAATTGCACAGGGTGATCTGGCCAAATTGTAGCTGTAGTCTTCATTATTGCAAACGGTTATTTATGTTATGTGGTGAGATTTCATTGTAAATTGCACAGGGTGCTCCGCACAATGTCTAGAAGCACGGTCCAGTTACACTGCTGGTGTTTGTATAATTGCCTAAGCAAAGCCTGTAGCGCCCACTGTTAATTATGTCTAGTGTTACTCTCGTGGCTATTCCTTGCTCAATTTTGTGGTGTCGCACACGTACAAAGTGCGCGCCACTTACTTTCGCCGCGCGCCGCCATGCACGCACGGCGCGGCGTTCTCACGACGACAGCCACGAGCGCCCTCTGCGACAACGCCGCTCGTGGCCACCACTGAAGGACACCGGCCACTTCGGACTGAGATAGCAACGAGTTAGGACCTTCGTAATCAGATAGGCACCAGTGAAGACTTTGCTATTGTACAGGCACTAGGCAGGCCTCTAACAACTATGTATCAACATTCTGCAGTACTATGTAAAAGTTAAGTATTGTTACATTCTGTGCAATATATCTCTTTCTAATTTACTCGAGTGTTTATAGTTTCTGGCTGCTCCCCTCCGTACCTGCACCAGCGTGTCGGTCTCATTCCACTCGGCCACCGACACCTACGACGAGGCTGGGACACAAAAGCGGCGACGAAGTTGGGACACAAAAAATTTTTCTTTTAAAAATGGTATCCTTGTTGTAATTTTTTTTAAATCTCACCTTTTATTTGTAAATACAAATGATTTCTCCCTTCTTCCTTTAAATTTAGACGATCTTCTTACTGTATTGTGCTGAGCATCTGTATGTTTATCTATTCATGCCAGCTGTTATCTAATGTTAAGCGTGATGTTAAATTTTGCCCTTACTAATAAATTACATTGTCTTGGTATTTTGATGAAAATATCCATCAGTGATACCCTCCTGTGCCCAGTATCCGTGTGCTTTTATTAAAGGGATTAAAATCCCGGTGTTCAAGAGCCCTCTTGTGCTACGTATTCTAACTCAATCTGACCTCCCTAAATGATTCCATTTAGACCGTATGCATCACTATCTGGCGAGCTGTAAACTTCGAAAGTAATTATTCAACTCAGTACTTGGAAAATATTCTCTGGTGATCAAACAGTTCTCAGTGTTATAATGAGGATGTTTGTCCGCCTATGGCCACACAAACGAAGAATAATTCTCACTGTAAACACATGTTTAGCCGCGACTGAATGGCGAAGAACATTGAGGCGCTATGCTTCGATGCGCGAGACCGTTCTCCGTCGAGGTTCCGAATCCCCCCTTGAGCATGTATGTTTGTGTCGTCTTTAGTATAAAGTAGTTCATAAGAAGTTTGTAAGTTTAGGGACTGATGACCTCGCAGTTAAGTCCCTTAAGCTTCACAAACATTTGAATTTTTAACACATGTTTACACAAGCTTTTAACTTAGGCAACGTGAAGTCCATCAACCACCTGACCTTACTTCTGAGCTGAACACTTTAGAGACCCAATGTAACAAAGCAACATCCACGACTGCAAACGGCTCTACCTCGTTAAATTAGAGTAATTCTACCAACTCTTACTGAAGTTCTGACCAATTACTCTGCGGTATTTTTTGTAAGTACTCATAACAACAGCCATGTCCAACCCAGTGACAGGGCTATCCTTGTAGACATAATGAACCTAAAATAAAAGATTCCACCCATTTTCTAGTTCCTCCCACACACCTTACACAAGCAAGGTAGTACACAAACCTCAAAAATCAAATGTTCAAATGTTTATAAAGCTTATGGGACTTAACTACGGGGTCATCAGTCCCTAAACTTACAAACTACGTATGAACTACTTACGAACTAGGACGGCACAAATATCCATGCCCGAGGGGGGATTCGAGCCCCCGACCGTAGTGGCCGTGCAGACCATGACTGAAGCGCCTCAGTCCCCTCGGCCACCGCGGCCGGCACACAAACCTCCTCTAGTAGCTCTTGATAACAGTCAATCCCATTGCAACATGACTTAGAGTGAGTCTACAACACAATTTTATACAGTGGCGCCGGGGAGAGCGACCCGGTTCGCTCCTCCGCCCCACCCTTTAGATATATTTTCGTTAAGAGATCTGCAGAATGTCTTATTTCGGTTTGTTTGCGCTTGCTTCAACTCGAGCTGAGGCGTTGGCCTACCAAGCTTCTCTATTTCACACTTTTATTCCAAGCTTAAAGCTGAGTAATTTGTTTCTAAAACATACTGAATGTAGTTCATTTTTCTTTTGATAATAAACACCAAGAACATATGAATGTGTACATGAACACTAAAACACATCAAGTTACTGATTACACTTTTAAGTGACTGTAACAAAATGAATCTTACATTGAACAGACAAGCTACCTTCGGGTCACGTGACTCTATAAGTAGCACGCCCTCCTAACATTTCGCATGTGCAAAGGCTGCTCTCCACCACATCTTTTCAAACAGTTAAATAATTGTTACAACGAAGAGTATAGAAGCCTTTTACCCTCAAAATCGCGACACATTTGCTAAATCGTCCAAAGATATGTGGCAAGTAACAATACAAAAGTCATTGTTGTTCCCCTATCTGTTTAAAGCAGACTGGGTTGAAAAAAAACTACTGGCAGTCGGTCTCGAACTCACTAACTTCGACGACGGAATGGGATACCGCTGTCCACACCGCTATTCTTACTAGGTGGGGAGTAGTGACTTCTTTATCATTCATAAGATATTCTGAAGGCTTTTCCAGTTGGTGCGTCTTTAATTTTTTTGTTATAAGACATTTTATCAAATATGACGTGTTTTTGATTAATCTTCAATGCGGCACAATCAAATATGAAGGGCTCATGTTGCCTTCATAGAAGATTTGCACATGCGCAAGGCGAGGTACGCAGTAGCTCCGTTGTCTTGTTTCGGGACCATTCGTGCGTAATCGACAGAGCTCGTGTAGCCAGGCCAGCGCCAGCTACAACGACAATGTTAAAAGTGGTGGATCCCCTGTCCTCTCCCTACGGTAGGAGCGCCCAGATGCTGTCTCCAGAGGGTTCAGAAGAGAATTTGCACCTCAGCCGCGCACGCGCATTGCAACGCTGGGGCCACTGCCGCCTATGTTAAGCGGCCGCGCTACGACTCGCATATGTGCCCTGTCCGCGACGTAAAACGTTTCTCATGCGGAAAAAGTACTTTGAATGTGCTTATAAAATGATTTAACTGAAGAAATAAACGAAGAATGATAGTTTTAAAACGCTTTTTATGTAATTTATTTATTTGCTTTTTTTTTTTTTTTTTTCACGACCATCCTTTTCCGGGGGTTCACTGAATCAGTGAACGCATAGGAGGCGCCGACACTGGTCATAGGGGAAGGGGAGGACATCTGGTAACACTTTACTGTTCCTTGAGTGGCCTTACCACATTACTTATAAAATCTTGGCGTATCTTGTAACTCTTACCCTAGTAGGTTGAAAAGGAGTCTCAAGCATTTGCAGAAGACAGCAGGTCCTATCAAGACTGATGGGAAAATACATACCTTAACGTGGCATCCTTGCCGTGCAGTGCGGTTCGTCGGATTCTGTTAATTTCGTTGTGCAGGGTGACGAGTGTCGACTTTACCGTCCTTGCATGATGCAGCAACGTCATGTATCTCACGTGAAGTAAGAGAAATTGTACACAATCATCATCAATGTTTAAATTTAATATTTTATCTCTACCAACGGATAACGACATAACCAATTATGATTTCCGAATAGAACCCGTCCTGTTTGAGCATGAATGTGTGACTGTAAGCACTTAAATATAATAAAATGATTATAATTTGATAATCTAACTATTAAAGGGAACAATGAATAGATGAAACTTAAATTTAATGCTTGAAAAGCCCATTGCATAAGTACATTAGACACAGTATGAACACAACAAACATTTTATGAATTATCTACGCTTACTTCCGACACCAGTGAGAGCTCGAGAATGACATTACAACAAAGCAAAAAAAAAAAAAAAAAAATTAAATAAAAATAAATAAATAAATAAACACAAAACAAAAAATCAGAGGCAGCAACAAAACAGAACCAAACAGTCGCACTCACCAAGTAAGGTAACAATTACCCAGAATATCCAATAAATGTAATAAGAGAGACATGATAGTACACAATAATACACCAACCAAAACTCACACATAAAATAAGACATCATGAAAAGACGGGACCGTTCACATTTCAATGACTACTCTGGGCGCAGATGTGAAGTACCTGGCAGTAGGTGGCAGCACAATGTACCTAATGTAAAAATGTATCTTTTGCGAGTATCCGGATTCTTTGGATCACATAGTATATATACAATCTAGAAACCACCCGCTTCAGAAAAAGACATGCAAAAAATTCTTCCTAAAAGTGCTAAGCGAAATTAACTAGGATAAATGTTCATGTATATTAAGAAATTCAACCTAATTAACAATCCAATGGTAACCTACTTCTTGAACATTCAAGCGAAATCGAATTCTTAAGTTTGGCAAAGTGTACAAAAAAAAACCAAATTTACTGTTAATAATAAATCGAGAGAAAAAGGCATGTTGCACAGTTACTTAATTTCAAACTCGCACGGTGTGAAGAAAACTCAGACAATCGTGTCAAAGGATAATTTAATCCCTCAGATCAAGCCTTCTCTCAGCCTCACATCGCACCAGGCAGCACTTAAATAGACAGACAACTTTGCACAGCGCGTCAGAGATTTACAGCAACCAAAGAATATCTCGATAAAGGCATTTACTCGTCGCGAAAACAGGAAGACCACAGTATGTGACAATGTGACAATTACTGGGAAATATTACTATTTTCCCGTTCATACCTCCATGTTAGATACTTTTTATATGATATACCTTCAGTTCAACACAGCACAAACGCTTTAAAATCAATTTCAAAAATCACGTTTGGAACGACTACCTTAATTAATTTTTGTTTGCTTTTATGTTTCAAAAATGCTGATTTTTAAGCATTCTGTTATTTTCGAGATGAAGTGTGTCTGATTTATGGAGGAAAATATCGCTTTGAGATCTCTGAAGAAGAATTAACTCAGAAAGTGCAGATGTGAATTTTAGACGTTACATATAGTGTTCTAGAAACAAAGAAAAACTTAAAGCAGTTTGCACTGATGAAAATAACACAAGGCGTTAAACTGTTGGGAGCGGAGGAGACGCTACTTTATGATCACAATTTCCGTCAAAGCTATGATGAGGGTATAGTTAATTATTACGTTTCAGTTTTTCATATAAGAATTTATAGCATTATTGTTCTATTCTTAGGAATTAACATGAACAAAATTAGCTAAGAATGTGATCAAAATGATACTGAAACGATTACGACATAATGTTCTTCAAGAGACACTTTTTAGAAATTACAAAAGAAAAGGGCCCTATCTAAAATGTGATTAGAAATATTCTAAGTTTCACAATTCATTGATAAGTATCTTTTACGACCTTTTATAATTTTAGTTTAGCTTTTAAAAATAACAAATAATCTGTATCTATAAATGTGAATGCCTGTTCGGTGTACGCTTATCACGTCTGAACCACAAGACATAAAGAGCTAAAAGTTTGTACAGTTACTAATATCTACCCGGGGAAGGCTTTAGGCACGGTTTTATGGCGATCGGATAGCTATTTATCTATATATATTAATGTGTATGTCTGTTCGGTGTACGCTTATCACGTCTGAACGACAAGACGCAGAGACTTTATACCTGAGGAAGGTTTTAGGCACGGTTTTATAGCGATCTGATAAATAATTAATTTGCAGAATATAACGCGAAATGCGGAACAATAATTACTCTTCGAAAATTATATTTTCTCTTTGAAAATGGTTTTATTGGTGGCATTGTTGCTTGAGGGTTGATAATTATAAAAGGGTGGAGTATGTTGGGATGGAAAGTTACCGGTGTATATAAAATTCTACGTGTGTGTGTGTTAATATTTCGCTCTGCAGCGAAAAGTACAGAACGCAAACGAATGGTCAGTGTGTAATTGTTGTCCGAAGTCTCCCGTTGTACACCATAGCAGTTCCATGCCCATAGCTGTAAGGGGGTGGAAGATATGGTGGTTGAAAGTCGTCAAATTATAAAAAAAATTCGGACTGAAGTCCAGCGACGACGTTTGCGACTGTATAGCAAGCAGGTTACATACAGCGAAACTTAATGCCACAGACCATATCTTTGGTCTCTGCGTGCTACCATGTCTTCAGCGATTTCTCTGTAAGGATAAGCATACGAATAATTTTATTTTTTTTACTTGAATGTTTTAAAGAAGGTACTGTATTTCTTTTCATCGTTCAAAACCAGTCTCATAGCACACTACTGAAATATAGCTTATCTATCATAATCAACCAACACGCGAGCGGAGCCGCGGGTTTAAGCTAGTTGTACAATAAAAATATTTGCTTTACAAATTCCCTCAAAGAACTATTACACATTAAATTACGTAATTAATGTTTTGTACGATGGTGACGCCAGCTCCTGGGGTACATAGGGACGGGAAATAATTTTCTTTGAAAATCATACGCAATTCACTGAGCCTGGTGGTCTGGCCAAGTCACGGGCCGTGCCGCGTGCCTGCTGCTGGAAGTTTCCACACGCAGCTCCCGACACGTGCCTGTCGATTCGCCACTTCTGGGTGGCACCCCGCAGAACGCAGCCACCAACCAGAAGCTAGCTAAGTGGTCACGTGAGGCACGCATTGTCGCGACCTGTACAGCCACACGAAGAACGGACGCTCTCTTAAGCCCTTTTTAAACGATGAACAAGATAGATAATAGTCTACTGAAGCGCTCGTAGCGTACTAGCCCTGAACTACAAACTCATGCAAGATCTTGTGGCAGCGTGTTTAGACGATAAACGCAATTAGACAGTAATACCCGATGTTGAAAGTGAGGTTATGACTGGCGATCTGTTATTTAGGAAGTCATAGTTCAGTACTGGGATTGAGGAAACAACGCTAAATGTTATCGACGGCCAAAGAATACTACGTAATGTATGTTTTTGGTCAATTTAGTGTGGTAAAGTGCTGTGAAGTGAAACAACGTTTCAAAACATCGACATCTATTTTCAAGCGAAAAAATAAACACATGAACACATCAAACAATATTTATAAGAGCATAAATAGGGCTTGTTTACTTTATCTACTACAATTTACCCACTGACATTGCGAATAACGTCATGCAGAACTAAATTTTTGTCCTTAATTTGGACTGACTTTTTCATTTAAAACGTTGTTTAATGAAAATTGCGTCATCAAATTATAATCTTATTCAAATAATCAATTGGCTTCATTCTTTTCTGTTACAATATTTTGCAAAAATAAACAATTTTTCGGTTTCAGATATACGACCTCACTTTTAGGAGGACGCTCAAATGAGAAAAATATTTAAGTCGCCATGAAACATTTGCAATTTACCGCTAAACCAAAGCTTAATAATAAAGATTAACAAGACACATTTGCGTGCAAACGGTGTAACCGTCGAAGATAATATGAAAATCGCGTGACGAAAATAGGTTAACTTACGAGTCGCGATGTTAGCAGACGACCGTTCCATCAAAACATTCTTCTTGAGAAAGCTCACGTTGACGCGAGGTGACGGTCCGGCGACGGACAGTGTGAATTCCGCCATTAGAAATACATTGTGGAATATATTCTGATTATATGAAGGAAAATGGCGGACTAACTGGAGCGGTGATTGCGGCAGACAGCTACTAGCTCGCGCATGCGCAGTGAACTCACTAGTACCGAATTTAGAACTGGCTCTATTTCTTTATCGCTATGATTATCGCGCTTCGATACTAGCGCGATCATACTAGTGCACCAGTTCAAACGACAGACGGCCGCCATTAACGCAACTTGTTATCAATCTATTACAAGTTCGTTCATCGTTTGTAACGGGATTTATACCCCGGCCTCCGACACGAGCTCTCTTGAGCTCGCTCCTACTTAGTTCGTTCCCACAGGAACCTCTAGGGACAGGTGTCGACCTCCCCCCGAATCCCCTATAGCACCATGTAATAAATTCAGGCAATAAAAGCTGTCTTTTGATGCTATCTTAACTTCGTGCCTGCTCAATCAACCCCATGCCCACTACTCCGCTCAACCATCCTGTCACAGTTTATAAACATAATTCAAATGTTCAAATGTTTGTAAATATATCGGACCAAACTGCATGGTCATCAGTCCGTAGCTTACAAACTACTTAAACCTAGAATGAAACTTTCACTCTGCAGCGGAGTGTGCGCTGATATGAAACTTCCTGGCAGATTAAAATTGTGTGCCGGAACCGGGACTCGAACCTGGGACCTTTGCCTTTCGCGGGCAAGCGCTCTACCGACTGAGCTACCCCGACACGACTCACGATGCCGCCTCACAACTTTACTTTCGCCAGTACCTCGCCTCCTACTTTCCAAACTTCACAGAAGCTCTCTTGCAAACACGCAAGACTAGCACTCCTGGAAGAAAGGATATGGTGAAGACATGGCTTAGCCACAGCCCAAGGGATGTTTGCAGAATGAAACTTTCACTCTGCAGCGGAGTATGCGCTGATATGAAACTTCCTGGCAGATTAAAATTGTGTGCCGGAACCGGGACTCGAACCTGGGAAACCTAGGTAAACTAACCTACGGACGAACACACACACACACCCATGCCCCAGGGACGACTCGAACCTCCACGGCGAGCAACCGCGCGCTCCGCAGCGAGGTGCGTTAGACCGCTCGGCTACTCCACCGCGGCTAAACATAATTGTGTGACATCCGAATGTGCTGGTTGCGGAGAGAGGGCAGTTGCGATGTTACGTTTTATTGCATTATAAACTTTCACGATGCGTCGGAGTGACGCATAAAAAAAAAAAAAAAAAAAAAAAAAAAAAAAAAAAAAATGGAAGTAGTTTGTGAGTAACGGTTTCACGAGTTCTGGAAATGTATAAATATGGGACCTTTGCTGCTCCTTCGATAGTACACATTACGTCATATGAATAGAGAGCCAACTGTGTTTAACCCTCATCCTTTTCGATACCAGTGAAACTGTTTCCCTTGCCATTTCCTCTCCTGGTTTTTCTATTGACGGCGGTTCTACATACTTTGTCGGCAGTTGGTAACATACCTGCAGACAAACGACCGGCATTATCTGATCATCCGCTTTGATACTGCATAGCTGAGAAGTTTATGTGGTGCCATTATTGACCCCACGTCAGCGCAAGTATTCCTATTTTCTCCTTGATCAAAACCCATTTAGGATATAAGTATCATTTCATTTCAACCCTTTTCAGTTATTACCAGTGTTACAAAGTCTTATATATCTCATTTGTGTATGTCAGGCTACCAAAAGAATTAAGAACAACAATCTCACGAGTTCTGAAGAAACCTGTCCAACAATGACAAATACACATACTGATTCACAGAGGACACGATGTCCCCCGTCTCTCTGTGTCAGCTGGAGAAGGATCAATCATTATTACACCTAATGTAGTCGCCCAGATTGCCAAACCTTTCGTACAGTGAAGCGTAAGGAGCGCGGAAAGGAGAACGTAATTGAGCACTGAACGTTTGTGAAAAATTATGTATCTAGTCATATGGGAAATTCATTATACACTGCAAGATTTTCATACCATATAAGTACAGTCTGCAGCTATCTCTTTTTGTTTCATGTTATTTACAATACAATAAACTAATCTATTTATTTCATATTGTTTCATTACACTTCACTGTTATGCAGGGTTACGTGAACTTCATTTTCCTTTTGCGATTTATTTGAGTTCTGATTTTGTGCTAATGTCTTGTACCCTAATACATAATTGAATCATAAACAGACATTTGCGATAAAAGAAAAAGAAAATACGTTTCATTGCTGAATCAAAGTGGTATCATTTTCGACCCCACAACACGATTGTTGATAAGAAGTCACAACTCCGTTTGAGGGTTTCCTGTATCTGTGTTGGTTATGTGTCAATACACATTTTGTATGAGGTATTTCATAATGCTGGAACACAGTTCGTTCTTTAATGAAACGATAAATCTTTGCAAGTTGAATGGAGTCTATAAATTTGCTGATTAGTTGTATTTCTTTCTGTTTCTATTGATGTGACCTGTATAAATTTCTAGTATTTAGTTGTGAACTGTTCGTCGTGCGGATGGTTGTAAATATTGCTAAACATGAAGCTATTCTTTCAGAATCCTTATAAATAAATCGAAAAGGACGATTAGTAAAAACTACTGAGGCGAACCTCCATCCTTCATGTGTCCAGATGTAAGGAGTTTTCTTCAGTCCCCTTTGACTTTCAGAATAAAACTGCACAAAATCACGTTATACGTGATCAATCTGGTAAAGTTTGTGACGCGACAATGCATTTACTTTAAGTCACTGACAAGACTTAACCAGAATATCAAAGCAACTGCAAAATAAGATATCTGCATGGTGCAAAAATTGGAAATTGACCCTTAATAATGAGAAGTGTGAAGTCGTCCATATGACCACTAAAAATGCCCGTTAAACTACATTTACACGATAAATCAGTCAAAACTATACGCCCTAAATTCAACTAAATACCTAGGAGTAACTATTACAAACAGGTTAAATTGGAAAAAAAAAATCACATGGAAAATATCGTAGGGAAAGCGAACCAAAGACTATGTTCAGTTGCCAGAACACTTAGAAGATGCAAGCAACAGTTATACTAAAGAAACTGCCTACACCACAGTTGTGCGTCCTATTTTGGAGTATTGTTGTACATTGTGGGATCCCCACCAAGTGGGATTGACAGAAGATTAGGGGAAAGTTCAGAGAAGGGCTGTTTGCTTTGTATTATCGCGAATAGGGGGGAGAGTGTCACGGGAATAATGCACGAGTTGGGGTGGAAATCATTAAAACAAAGGCGTTACTCGTTGCGACGAGATCTATTTGCAAAATTTCTATCACCAACTTTTCCCGTGAGCTACTAGAGCCGGCCGCGGTGGCCGAGCGATCTGCGGCGCGCCAGTCACGTTCTGCACGGCCACTACGGTCGGGGGTTGGAATCCCCCCTCGGGCATGGATATATGTTCAAATGTTTGTATAGCTTATGGGACATAACTACGTGGTCATCAGTCCCTAAACTTACAAACTACTTATGAACTAGCTAACACTAAGGACGGCACAAATACCCATGCCCGAGGGGGGATTCGAACCCCGACCGTAGTGGCCGTGCAGAGCGTGACTGGAGCGCCTCAGTCCCCTCGGCCACCGCGGCCGGCGGATATTTGTGCTGTCCTTAGTATTAGCTAGTTCATAAGTAGTTTGTAAGTTTAGGGACTAATGGCCCAGCAGTTAAACTCCATAAGCTCTACAAAAATTCAAATGTTTGTCACGTTTAAGGGACTTACCTGCGGGGTCATCAGTCCCTAAACTTACAAAATACTTATCAACTACCTTATACTAAAGACGGCACAAACATCCATGCCCGAGAGGGAATTCGAACCCCCGAGGGAAAACAGCCTCGCGCGTCGTAGCATAGCGCTTCAATGCGCTCGGCTGCTCCGCCGCGGTTAGGAGGAGCAACAGCAGTCCGTCTCGGAAATCTGTTTCTTTGGGTGCCTACATGAAAGCGCAATTCAGTTCTTTGGGATATTACGGAGACAAATATCTGTTAACTGTACATGATCAGACCCGTCTTCACTCCATTGCTATTTCCTCAAGCCACGTATTACGAATCGAAAGTTGCCAAGATAGTGATACTACTGATCTGTGTGACACTTTTTACGCGTCCTCTTTGGCAGTCGTCTTTCGATGCCCCAGACGTACTTACAAATAGCTCTTTACTCCGGTTTACCACCTCAACATAAAATTTTTTACAAGTTATGGGGAAGAATATGGAGGGGAAATGGAAGGTGGCTAGCATATATCGAGCAGGAAGACGTGAGAGATGTGGCGCGTGGCCTTTTATTCGCGGCCGTGGCTGTGGCTAATGCCGGCCGCCGTGGCTGGTGTAGGGGGAGGGGCAGCATCCGGCGCAGTGGCTGCCATCGACCGCCGCCTCCGCCCCCGCAGCCGCCCCCGCCCCCGCCCCCACAGCCCATTCGGCAGCCATGGCCCGCCGTCTGCAGCGCCTCGCCTCGGCTCGACAGCACGTGTTGCTCCCACCGCCCACCGGCCGCTTTCTGGAATTATGGTAACGAGAGCCTCAAAGGGCGCTCTTCACAGGCCTCGCGTTCATGTCTTGGCCAGCGGACAGTTTCAGCCAGCTGGGTAAGCCAGCCTCCTCGCTTTGTGCGCACGCTCACAGGAGCGCCGCTAACTGTAAAGAGAAAGTATCTTTCTTCTCTGCAGAACGCAAGTATTTAAAATACCGACATAGCCTAGAATGGTCGTCGGTAAATGCTCCTTCCCCCATCTGTTCTTCAATTTTCTGGTTGTCGGAAATTTACTCAACATCATAATGAGTATCAGCATGTTTTGCAAATTCTCGAGTAAAAGTACGTAATCGACCCAGAAAGGCCTACACGTTGCAATCGTAGGCACATGTCTACATCTACATCTACATCTACATGGGATACTCTGCAAATCACATTTAAGTGCCTGGCGCAGGGTTCATGGAACCACAATTATACTATTTATCTCCCATTCCATTCTCGAATAGCGCGCGGGAAGAAAGAACACCTGAATCTCTCTGTTCGAGCTCTGATTTCTCGTATTTTATTCTGATGATCATTTATACCTATGTAAGTGGGAGTCAACAATATATTTTCGCATTCGGAGGAGAATGTTGCCGATTGGAGTTTCGCAAGTAGCCCACGCCGCAGCGATAAGCGCCGTTGTTGTAATGATTCCCACCCCAGATCCTGTATCATTTCCGTAACGCTGTCTCCCCTGTATCGTGACAATACGAAACGAGCTGCCCTTCTTTGGACTCTTTCGATGTCCTCCGTCAAACCCACCTGATAAGGATCCCACAGTGGGCTGCAATACTCCAAAAATGGACGGACAAGCGTAGTGTATGCAGTTTCTTTAGTAGTTATGTTGCATCTTTTAAGGGTTCTGCCAATAAAACGCAGTCTCTGGTTCGCCTTTCCCACGATATTATCTACGTGTTCTTTCCTGTTTAGGTCTGAAGTAATAGTAATTCCTAGGTATTTTGTGGAGTTTACATGTAACGGTCTTTATGTTTCAGTTGAATACATTTCAGTTGAATATCCTTGGGAAGGGAGTAAGACAGGGTTGTAGCATTTCCCCACTGTTGTTCAATCTGTACAATGAGCAAGTTGTGAAGGAATGCAAGGAGAAAGTTGGAGAGGGAATTAAAGACCAGGGAGAGGGAATAAAAAACCTTGCAGTTTGCTGACGACATAGTAATTCTGACAGAGACAGCAAAGGAGCCGGTAGAGCAATTAAACGAAATGGACGGTGTCTTGAAAGGGAGGTATAAGATGAACACTAACAAGAGTAAAACACAGGTAATGGAATGTAGTGTCAGAAAATCAGGCGATGCTGAAGGAATTAGATTAGGTAATGAGACAGTTAAAGTAGTAGATGAGTTTTATTATTTGGGTAGCAAGATAACTTCTGATAGACCAAGTAAAGAAGATGTAAAATGCAGAATGGCTATGGGAAGAAACGCGTTTCTAAAGAAGCGAAACTTGTTAACATCCAATATTAATTTAAATGTTAGGAAGTCCTTTCTGAAAGCATTTGTCTGGAGTGTAGCATTGTATTGCAGTGAAACGTGCCGGCCGCGGTGGCCGAGCTGTCTGGACGCCCCAGTCACGTTCAGCACGGTCACTACGGTCGGGGGTTCGAATCCCCCCTCGGGCATGGATGTTTGTGCCGTCCTTAGTACTAGCTAGATCATGAGTAGTTTGTACGTTTAGGGACTGATGAGTAGTTAAGTCCCATCAGCTCTACAAACATTTCAACCCCCCCCCCCTTTTTTTTAGTGAAACGTGGACCATAAGGATTTCAGACGAAAAGGTGATGTAAGCTTTCGAAATGTGGTGATGCAGACGAATGATGAAGATAAGATGGGTAGATCTCGTAACTAATGAGGAGTTGCTCAACAGAATTGGGGAAGAAAGGAGTTTCTGGCGTATCCTGACTAAGAGAAGGGATAGGTTGGTGGCACACATTCTGAGACATCAAGTTATCGTCAACATTAGAATGAAGTGTGTGGGGTAAAAATCGTAGAGGTGACCGAGGGAAGAATACAGTAAGCAGAAGGATGTAGGTTGACATACTTATTCTCAGGTGAAGAGGCTTGCACAGGATAGCGTACCGTGGAGAAATGTTCTTCAAATGTTTGTATAGTCTATGGGACTTAACTACGGGGTCATCAGTCCCTAAACTTACAAACTACTTATCAACTACTTACGAACTAGGACGGCACAAATATCCATGCCCGACGGGGGATTCGAATCCCCGACCGTAGTGGCCGTGCAGACCGTGACTGGAGCGCCTCAGTCTCCTCGGCCACCGCGGCCGGCTACCGTGGAGAGCTGCATCAAACCAGTCTGCGAACTGAAGACCACAACAACAACAAATTTCATTTACATGAAATGAGTGGAGGCAATGGGGATGAAACCAAACCAGCGGCTCTGAAATTCTCAAATATTTATAAACCGCAGAGCCAAACTGCTGAGGTCGTTGGTCGCTAGACTTACAAACTACTTAAACAAACTTATGATAAAGGACAACACACACCCATGACCGAGGCAGAACTCGAAGCTCGGGCGGGAGCAGCCGCGCAATCCGTGACATGGCGCCTGAAATGTTCAAATGTTTGTACAGCTTATGGGACTTAACTACGGCGTCATCAGTCCTAAACTTACAAACTACCTATGAACTAGCTTATACTATAGACGGCACAAACATCAATGCCCGCGCGGGGATTCGAACCCCCGACCGCAGGGGCCGTGCAGACCGTGAGTGTCACGCCGCAGACCGCTCGGCCACCAAGGTGCCTCAGATCGCCCGTCCATTCCCCCTCCCCTCCCGCGGCAAATCTGCAGCAATGGGACAAAATGATACCGCGAAGTAACAATCAGAGATCATGAGCTCCAATATAGCGTGCATACCTTGACGAATCAATATGAATGTCAGAATGGAACTTGCGCTGTTATCGTGCTTTATACGAATATTTTCTGTAACCATTGGGCTATCTGGACATCAACTTAAACTTGACTCAAACTTTCATTAGCAATGGTTTTCCTGTTACTACTCCATTCCGTAATGGCACTATCATAAAGAGTGGAGGATAGTGGATTAACAGCTAACCATAATAGACATATAGGGTGAGGCACGTAAAACTATCTTCGGAATATTTAGAAAAATACAATCGGAATTTAAGAACGTTGCAATAAAAGTAGTTAATTTCAATGAGGGATATTAATTATCACCATCACCATCCCCGGGGCGGCAAGGGGGTTGGCATTGAAAGTTTAAATAGGAACCTTTATTTTGGATTATAGATTTGGAGTCTTCGTGAAGAATATGTAACTTCTGTACGAAACATTTCTCCTATTTCATGATAGATGAAGCTGTAAGCAGAAATATTAAAAAATGTTGAAAATATTTTGAACAAGTACACACCGGACTCATTGTCTAGTTTTAATACTTCCAGATTCGCAACACAGTTGGACAATACTGCGAAAAGTCATTTAAGATGGAACCTTCACATCAGGGAACAGATAGCGTACCTTTCATGAACTCCTTCAACATGTCTATAGGCCTTAAAATAGAAGGAAATTATATCTACTCTCTCTACAATCGTTAATATCGTGGAACAATTGGGTAGAGGTGTGTATAGTCCAAATCACTGAAGTAGAATGAACAGCCTGACCACGGACTAGGAGCATGATCAACGTATGTGCTTAATTCGATGGTGGAAGATGCTACATTATAGCTTTATCAAAAATATAAAAAACTGTATTTTGATTTTCGTAATCTGATTATTATTTATTTAAGATATTACCGTTTTTGAACAATATTCATCTCATTTTCATTTTTGCCAGTTACAGCGCCAATCTCATGAAACGAAAAAATTGTTTCCTACAAAAGTTACTTTTTTTTCACGGAGACTCCAAATATTAAGAAAAATAAGGGTTCCCATTGAAGATTTCAAGTTTACCCCCTGTCGTTCCCGTGGATAGCGCAGGGGGTCGGGGTTTATTTTAATTGATGTCCCTCTTCGAGGTGTACAACTTTTATAGAAGATTTTTTAAATACTATTTTAATTTTCTAAATATTCCGAAAACCAGTTTTAAGTGCTTCATGCCGTTTATCAATTGAATTACTTTCAGTGAATGGAGGTAATGAAAATGTTCGGAACTGTCAGTAGCAAAGCTGACGATGATGATCGTTTAAGTCATGCTTGGAGGAGTGGTTTTATAGTCTTATGGTTATGATCAGTGCTCATTAAACGTAGGTTTAAATCTCGACCTTTTGCATATTTTCATTAGTAACGACAATTTTGCTCTTTGAACAGGAGGTGTATATAAATTCGATACAATGTAGCTTGCAACAAAGGGATGCGTTATTTTTAAATGATTCCTCGAGAATACGAAATCTTGCACTGCACCCCCCTAAATAGTCGGCGAGCAGTGTGAAACACGTTCACTGAATGTATGCTCGTGTTCCATTTTGATTGAGTCATTAACCTAATGTGTTTCTGCAACATTAATGTTACCTATCTGTGTGTTAATTATTGTACTGTTTTTATTAATGATCAATGCCCTATGTTTATATATGTTTGCCCCACATTTGTACATGTTTCCACCCGTGTGATTGAACTTGTGTGTTCATATGAATGTGAATGTGTGGTCTTAATACTGACTGACTGCCGCGCAATGGTCTACAGTCGCCGCCTCCCGCTCTAGGTCTCGTTTTTCTGTAGTTAAGCATGCATGGCTTCGTTTGTCGTCTCCGCTAGCGTCTGCTGGGTGGCCAGAAAAAAGCTTACTTGGCAAGATGGCGATGTGACCGTGTTCTTTAGTGTCGTACCAACCTAATCTTAGACGAAAGTGGTGACAGGAGACCTCTCTGGGAGCGGATGTTGAGGGAATTGTCTCGGCCAGGTAGCAAGGGTTGATAAACACTAGTCTCTGAACGCGCTCTGCGCCGCTTTCAGCGCGCTCTACATCCGGTGTATGGCAGGTGGAGGTTTTTCCGTGGCCTTACAGCTTTAGTCTTCACTCTTCATTCTGGTTCCGACGACTGTGGAAGTAAGTACTCCGCCGAATCATGCTGAGGGGAAGGCATGATGTTAGGACTTTGATTTATTTGTGATCAGGCAGTCTTGGTTTTTTGGTAATAGTTCTTTTGAGTAATTCTTTCGCTATAAGAGGCGAAGTGTTTCTTAATTTACGGAACACAAGTAAATTCAGTGTAAATTTATTATTTGCATTTTCATTCCAGTGATGATTGTGTGTTCAGTTTTACTCAAGTTAGAATACACGTGTGTGGCCTTCCTCCTTTGTGTAAACCTGGTGTGTTTGAATTACCTTCATGTTTTCAACTAACGTTTTTGCGTCTTTTCTGTATCTGCGAGTATGCTCAATATTTCTCAGATTTTCTGATTTGATTCCATCTCTCCTCTCTTGTATGACCGATTGCACCATATGCTTTCGTAATGGTCGGTACTTTGGCCTTCAGCCATGCTTTTGTTAATACTAGCTTTCTTCTATACGAATTCTTATGTGTGCTTTACTCGCTTGTTCTAAATTAATTTCTTTTTGTAAATGCTATGAAATTCGGCGTGGTCGCACAGTGCGTGGTAATTAAGAATAGTGAGCCGCTGCCTCCCTGAAAATGATTTTCGTTTAGTGCACAGTGTACTTAAAACTAGTGATCAAAACACCCGCCATCTCATCAAGACGCCGCCGACGCTTTGTTTCGGCATTGCTTTCATGTATTGTAAGGTACCGCTTAGCTTTATGTCCATGTCTGTGAATGAATGAATGTGTTTTCAGCTGCCCATTGTGTGTTTGCAAATTTCTTCGCACATTACCTCCATATTTTTAAAGGGCAGAAACAATTTTATTACAGGCAGTAATTTTATGATTTAATTCACTTTTGTACAATGTGTGTGCTTAATTTGGTCTCTCCACATTTATTTGTTTGTTCATTTTTCTGAATAGATTATGATTTTAAAGTATCAAACCTCTGCTTTATAATTTCATGCTCCCCATCCCATGTTTAATTATCTATTCATTTATTTTTTAACGTTGATTTTGTGTTTGTTAAAACGTTGGCTGCTCCCTTAAGGAGTGAGCAGTTAGATAAATTCCCATTGTGCATGTACTGTGGCCACTCATAAAGTAATTTAGAGCAGCAGTGAGCGTTTTAACTTTCATTTGCGGATCTCAGCTGCCAGAGATCTTGCTTATTTTAATAACAGGCCACTTTCAAGTGATACGGGGCAGTCTTGAGCTGGTCTTACGTGACTGTGTGGAGGAAAATAGTTCCGCTTTACTGTGCTATCTGGTGGTGCTAGTCGCGTCTTCTGGTGACTCCGGAACTGCTGCTGTAGAACGCCTCACTGGTATGCATCCATGCACTTGTACCCTGCATTGTGGGTTGTCCATTCATCAGGTGAACCGGTATATGACTGGTTTCCTCCTCTGGAGTTGTCCTGTAAGAGCCTAAGAAGCTGGACAAAGCATCGTCCAGGGAGTGGTGTGCAGAGAGCTACAACATTTGATTCTTGAAAGTCCGTATGAACCGCTCTGCCAGTCCATTGGACGCGGGGTGGAAAGGCGCCGTGTGTACCAGGGCAATGCCATTGGATGCACAGAAGGCCGTGAATTCTGCGGACGTAAATTGAGGGCCTTTGTGAGTCAAAATTTTCTCTGGTAGGCCTTCAGTGGCGAAGATGCGAGTGAGCGCCTGGATGATGAGGGTCGATGATGTGGAGGACATCAGGGAGACATAAGGAAACCCAGAGCCGGTGTCGACTGCAATAAACCATGAGGAGCCCAGAAAGGCAAGACCAAATGGAGCTTGCACCAGGGTGTTGATGCCTCTGGCCATGGGAAATACCAACTTGCAGGAGCAGCTTGTTTGCTTTGGCAGGAGAGGCAGACTGCTATCATAGAGGTGATATCTGGGTCGAAATCCTTCCAGTAGACAAGTTGACGTGCGAGGCGTTTAATTAGCATGACTCCCAAATGACCATGATGAAGCAGGCTGAGGACCTTGTGTTGTAGGGAGGGAGGAATGACAACCTGTGGTCTGCCGATTTCACCCTGGACGAGAAGAACACCGTCACGGACAGAGAATTCGTGCTGTCATGTCAATAATTTTGAACCCCTGGGGTAAACACATGCTGTCGATCCAACGGCCAACCCTGATCTCGTGTGGGAATGGGTCCTCTGCAGACTGCTTGGCTACTAGTTTTGCGAGAGTGTGTTCTAATTTTGCGTCTAAGTGCCAGCACGCTTCTGGGTCAGTGTCAAATGAAGGATCCTGACCTAATGGTAGCTGGGAGAGGAGATCGTAATTGGCATAGTTGGTCATCGAGCTGTACTGAATATGATAAGAGTAATTAACCAGAAATAAGGCCCACCGTTGGTGGCGTCTAGCCGTTTTGGTAGGGATGTTTACATCACACCGAATGAGAGGCAGTTGGTGCTCAGTCAAGATGGTAAAATGATGACCATAAAGATAGTCATGGAATTTTTTTATAGCGAAGACTATGGCCAAGGCCTCCTTTTCAATTTTCTCGTAGTTGCACTGTGCCGGTGTCAATTTTTTGGAGATGAAGGCAACCGGTCGTTCCAGCCCATCGTCCCTGTGCGAAAGGACTGCACCCAAATCATAATCAGAGGTATCTGCCACAACAGTCACAGGAAGTGATGGATCAAAGGCCATAAGATAATTGGGCTGAAGCAAGGCTTGCTTGAAATTGCGGAAGGCACTTTCACTTGTCGTGCCCCAATTCCATGTCACATTATTACGGAAGAGACTGTACAATGGGGCTGCGATGATTGAGGCATGTGGAATGAATTTGCTGTAATAATTCAGGTAGCCAAAAACATACTGCAGCTGCTTGATGTCCAAAGGGGACGGTAAACACTGCATGCCCTGGACATGATGAGGCAGCCGCCAAATACTCGTGGCGTTGAGGACGTGGCTTAAGTATTAGACTTGAGGGAGGAAAAAATTAACATTTTTTCCAAATTGCAGTGAAGGTTGTCTGTTTGTAGAACAGAAGAAAGGATGTCCAGGTGGTCCGCTAGGTGCTGAGCGGACTGTCCGACAACAATGATGTAATCCAGGTAGTTGGCAGTGCAAGGCACGTCCCTTGTAAGAGTTTCGAGAAAACTCTGGAAAACCTCTGGGGCACTCACGATCCCAAAGTGGAGCCTATTATAGCGGAAAAGACCAAAAGGAGTGTTGATAACCAGCGAGTTGCGGGACGCGTCATCTAAAGGAAGCTGTAAATATGCGTCCTTGAGGTCGATTTTTGTGAAGACTTTGCCTCCATTTGGGCGAGTAAGGATTTCGTCCACCTTGGGAATGGGGTATGTATCAACAATCGACTGAGCATTGATAGTTTTACTGAATTCACCACATACAGGGATGGAATATCGGGTTTGTCTACAATACTATGGGCGTTGCCCATAAAGTCGTAGAGACAGGTGTTAAGACGCCAGCTCCCTGCAAACGTTGGAGCTCTGCCTGCAATTTCTGCCTCAGCATTTGCCGCGCGAACAGGTGACCTGATTCACACATAATGCGTCAAATGCTGAGTTAGATGGTATTCAGCGCCTCCCACATCGTTGGTGACAGTAGCAGGGGACCACTTTAACGGTCTGTAGGCCAAGATTTGTCACATCACGTCAACTGTATGTGTGCTGTGTTCCTATTCTTTTGCACCGTGAAGGCCATATTGCCCTGTACTACCGTAATAAATTAGTGTGTTACAATATTTCAGTAATATTCATTGTCCACACAAGTAGCTAACACCTTGTCTTTTCGTCTGTGTATGTCACATTTTCCAGCCGGACTGGTATCTGCAAGGAAAGTAAAATAAATTGCCATGACTTTTGCCGCGACCCTCGTATGAAAGATGACATAGTCATAGCCAAATAAGTGAAAACATACAAAGTAATTGTCATCATATGAGCACTTTCGCCCGCAATATAATGGCTGTACTTCATATAGGTACGATCTAAGAAGTCTAGATACGAGTGAAAGATTATACACGAATATGTGCCCACAATAACATAGAAGACATTCTACCTCATACGAGGCGAAATCTGGTACAAAGGTACAATGTGCGTCTGAAACGTTCGGTGATTGGCCCCATATGCCACAAAACGCGCTGACGAGGATGTGGTGCTCGCGCATACACATCGAGGGGCAAGGCAACAAGCGTCCCCTATCGTGAAAACCACTGCAATGAAGTGGTGTTAACCGCCGCTGCGACCCAGCTAACAGGGTCAGAGTGAATACTAGTGTCATTGAAACATGAAGCGCAAAATGAAACAACACGTTATCATCAAGTCTTGTTTGAAATTAGGAAAGACGGCGACTGAGAACCGTGGGATATTAGTGCAAGAGCAAGGTGAGTAACATGTATGTGATTTAAACTTTGTAGAAAGGGCCGACCGTCCACTTTCACAGCCACAGACAACATCGAACGAGTGCGAGGGATACTTGAGGGTGATCGGTTGCTGCAACGCAATGGCAGGGTTTGACCAGAACTGTACACTGCGATCCACGTGCTCAAGTTTCTCGCTAGACGCAAGGTTTCTGTGCTGACACACCCGTTTTATTCGCCAGATTTTGCGCGTAACAACGCGTTGTCTTAGTGCTTCGAGCGATCCCCGAGACAACAGTTGGGGACATTTGCAAGACAACATCCATCTGCACGAACAGTGCGATGACGTTTGCAGCAGCATGGACTATCAGCTCGGAGACCATGGCTGCGGTTACCCTTGACGCTGCATCACAGACAGGAGGAGCGATGGTTTGCACAACGACGAACCTGGGTGCACGAATGGCAAACCGTTATTTTTTCGGATGACTCCTGGTTCTGTTTACAGCATCATGATGGTCGCATCCGTGTTTGGCGACATCGCGGTGAACGCACATTGGAAGCGTGTATTCGTCATCGCGATACTGGCGTATCACCCGGCTTGATGGTATGGGGTGCCATTGGTTACAGGTCTGTCACCTCTTGTTCAGATCGACAGCACTTTGAACAGTTACATTTCAGATGTGTTACGACGCGTGACTCTACCCTTTATTCGATCCATGCGAAACCCTACATTTCAGCAGGATAATGCACAACCGTGAGTTTCAGGTCCTGTACGGGTCTTTCTGGATAGGGAAAATGTTCGACAGCTTCCCTGACCAATACATTCTCCAGATCTCTCACCAATTGAAAACGTCTGGTCAATGGTGGCCGAGCAACTGGCTCGTCACAATACGCCAGTCACTACTCTTGATGAACTATGGTGTCGTGTTGAAGCTGCATGGGTATCTGTAACTGATCACGCCATCAAAGCTCTGTTTTACTCAATGCCCATGCGTATCAAGGCCGTTATTACGGCCAGAGGTGGTTGTTGTGTGTTCTGTTTTCTCAGGATCTATGCACCCAAATGGCGTGAAAATGTAATCACATGTCAGTTCTAGTATAATATATTTGTCCCGTTTATCATCTGCATTTCTTCTTGGTGTAGCAATTATAATGGCCAATTTTAATGGACAGTACACAGCTGAATGAGAGGTCGACAAAAGCATTGTTATTTATTTGAATAATTATTTATTCCATCAAATTGGCCTCAAGAACCAATCTTTCTATTCTCTGAAATTAATTTTGAAATAATTACCAGAAGTGAAACATATTCAAATGACATATACTGAACTCGATTCGATGACACCATTTTATCATAACCTACATGTCTTTCAGTTTTTATCTGAGCAAGAAATCACTTACAACTAAAAAAATACATTACATATCCGAGAAATGTAAGAAAGCATATAAATCTCATCATGAAAGAAGAAATCATACATGTATGTATAGTGCACATTATTTGTTACTGAAGATAACACTAAAACATATTGCTTATCACTAATGAAACACAAACCATGGTATTCCTGGAAAAGCCACAAAGTTAAGATGAGTAGTAATGTATGACATATATAAATACTAATTATGAAACGCACTCCATCCCACTGGAATATATACAATATGATTAGATATTCAAAAATTGCTTTTTGCCTTTTACACGTAAATATGTTTCACGTGTCCTGAATCACATACAGAACAACATTCTCATGAATGTAAAAAGAGTACGCCATCAAAAAGATGAAAACTACCAGTTTTTAACAGGTACATTGCATTAGCACAACAATTTTCAGCATCGTAGACACAGTTCTAGTTTGCTAATATTGGGAGGCACAGATCTTAGCAGCTGATAAGCAGTATTTTCACAAAAATAAGAAGAAATTCCCTGGTTAATTTGTGAGCTGCGGTCTTCATTCCGAAGACCGGTATGATGCAGCTCCCCATACTGTTCTACCTGTGCAAGACTGTTTATCTCAGAATAACTACAGCAATTCGCGGCGGATTAGCCGTACGTGCTGGAGTGTCGTGTTGCGGTGCGCGCGACCGTTCGCCGTCTGGGGTTCGATTCCCCCCTCTGGCCTGAATGTTTGTGTTGTCCTTAGGTTGGTTAACCTTAGATTATTAGACTAATAACCACGCAGTTGAGTCCGATAGATTTACAAACATTTAAACTACGGCAACACACATCCATTTGTACCTGCGTACTGTACACGTCTCTTTGTCTTCCTCTGAGACTTTTAAACGCCACTGCTCCTTTTAAGATTAGTTATCAACATAAAAGCAATAGTACTCCTCGGGTAATTGTACCACACTGATTTGAATTCACCTAATGATGCCTGACTTTAAATAGGCATAAGTTGAAACATATAAACAATGTTTTATTTTACAAATAACTGTCACGAGTCATATGCATGACCAATGTCTGAATCTTTTCTGAGAATTGAGAGGAAGTGCACTTTTGTCTGGATACACGATGAGTAATCGGACTCTAATATAGGCGACCATAATGGTAATATTGGCAACCACACAGCTTATGAACGCTCTGCATTCAAGGTATTGTTTGAATTTATTCTTCATAACCAACTATAAGCCAACAATCGCAGACGAATGCGATAACTCGTGCGATGCAGTTGGCTTGTTGTACGAAATTGGCGGCGTATACAGAGTAGCATTTAGAAATCCCTCGCGGCCAGATAAGCTGCTAGGTTCTGATTGGCGTCTTACTGCAAGTAGTCTACCCCCTGAATCTATCCGCCATAGTTGGCAGTTTCCTGGCGTGGTTGAGACTCGGACAGACATTAATATTGAAGCAATAGATAACTGTTATTTTATGTCATAGCATGTCCAGACTGAATCCCAATCTTGGATCTTACTACGTCGTCACAGCAGCGCCCCTCCTTTTGAAGTCCGGCACTACGGGGTGTTCGTGTGTGGGTGTGCGGCTCCCAGAGGCCTAGTTACCGGGCAAGGGTGGGGGTGGTGATGTTCGCTGGCCCGTGCGATAGTGACCAGTGGTTCGATGTCTACGACACTCAGTTATCCCCGTATACATCGATCGACGGACATTTTTCTCTTTTACCAGAAAAGCCAACATCCTGTCACGCCGTACTGGCGGACCACGATCCGATAAACGTCCCTGAAGTTTATATAACACGGCTCGCTGTAAAAAGACGCGTTTGTTTTTCCAAGACCTGTGAAAAACATCGCGAAAGAGGCGTTCGTCGCAAGTCTAACATCGGCTTAGGGAGGTTCGAAATCTGCAGACGCTCGTCATACACGAACTCTGTTACAGACGCATGACGGACTTGCGCATTCCGAACAGTTCTAGGTTCACCAAAGTTCCAGTGGGAATGCACGTGATAGTAGCATTATACGAACAGTGATGACACTCTACCATGCAGTTATAAGCTGCGGGTTGTGGTGTCATTCTATTGAATGTTCTATAGCCACGGTTTGTTACCGTTCATATCCAATCCGACTGTCCAAGGAGGTGGATCTCATCCATTCGTGGCAGCCAAGGCAGCCAACAGCGGTAGCAGGAGGCACTCTCCATTGTCTCATCTTGTACAAGTAAAACGTCTGGCTAATTTCAGAGCTATTAAACTACTGTGAGTCAGTTCAAATGTTCAAATGTTTGTTAAGCTTAAGGGACTTAACTACGGGGTCTTCAGTCCCTAAACTTACAAACTACTTATGAACTACCTACAACTAAGGATGGCACAAATATCCATGCCCGAGGGAAGATTCGAACCCCCGACCGTAGTGGCCGTGCAGACCGTGACTGAAGCGCCTCAGTCCCCTCGGCCACCGCGGCCGGCTGTGAGTCAGTCAACAACTTTGAGCCAATAGTGGAACGTGTGAACAGACAGTGTGCTGACAAGATCCCTATGCAGGTATTCAAAATACGCGTACCTAGGTTTGTAACCAGTACCTGTGCAGCGTTTAGCACGATGCACTTGTGGATGGGAACAGAGTGTTAGATACAAAGGCGGTAGTATTTCTGTACTCCAACCAATACAGAAAATTGTGACACTTTGACCTCGCAGCGAGTTATAAGTAAAGGAAAACATGATTCTAGTACTCGAATACTAGGTTCCATGGTGATACTCCATCCTACGACCTGTGCCAGATCGCTGAAACATGTTGGCAGATCAATGGTGCTCAGTATCCACAGACTGTGTGGGTATGTGTTTTGGGTCTGTCAAGAAGTTAAGGTTGGATATCGATGGTCGGAGGATATGTTGAAATCGTGGCTTTTGATAGATCTTCAAATGTTCAAATGTTTGTAATGCTATGGGACCAAACTACGTTGGTCATCAGTCCCTAGTCTCACAAACTATTTAAACAAAGTTAAACTAATCTAAACAACACACACTTCCATGCCCGAGGGAGGATTCGAACCTCCGACGCGGAAGGCCGCGCGATCCGTAACGTTTCACTTCAGACCGCTCGACTACTCCCGCGCGGCCATTTGACAGACATGAAACAACGCTGTCAGGAGCTGTGTATAAATGGTGCCAAAAGGCAATATATTGTTCCAGTCAGCTTTCTTTCTTTCTTTTTTTTTCCTTTTTTTCCCCGAGGAACCGTTAGCGTACTGCTGCAAAATTACGGCCCCCTCCACACGGGAGGCCGTGCAGCCAGCTGCAGAGAGCTGAAGCGATTCGCGTTACATTGGACCTTATGCGATCTTTCACACGAGAAACGCAGAGCTTCGACTTCGGCTCACTGAGCCGCAGTGCAGATTGTCAAGTGAATTGCCTGCTACTCGCATTACACAGACACTCATGGGACCGTTCACACGGCACATAGGGAGCCGCTTGTCACCCTCCACGGTACACATTGTTGATTCAGCGTCTCTTTTGTTTGCGTCCACTTACCAGTGTATAACTGTATATCACTAGCAAAGATCTGTCGTGTGCCTCTGTAGGAGAAAACAGAGTATGTTCGAATTAGATGGGAGCATCGTGTCATGAGAGCAAACTCTTTTAATTATCTTTAGTGAAACATTGGAAGTTATTCCAGAACACAGAAAACTTCAGGAAAATGCGAAATAATGCAAGTCATTGATAAATATAAGCTAAAAAATTTTAAGACCTCTCGCCACCCAGGTTAACCCAATTTTTCACCACACATGGCGCAACAGTATGATGTTCGTCCAGTTTCTTTTTATCCACCATAGCAGTTTTCACCAAACGCTTTTGAAGTAAATCCCTCAACTCACCCCCCTCCCCTTCCTAATCCAACTAACCTCCAGAAATTGATAACCCATCTTATAATTTCGCAATCTGGAGTAACTGAAAAAACATCGTACTTCCGTAATACATATTACATTCTTACAGTTTCGTACTATTAGGAAAAGTCCATGAAATAAAATTATATTAAGTTCATTGACATATTTGTATCTATCCTGTTAAAATTGTAATAAAACTTCCGTGGTTTTGCTACAAAGAAGTTTGTTATGCACCTAGCTCAGAGTGACAACCACCCCTCTCTTCCACTGTTATATGCATCCTCATTTTGGTCGACCAACCGAAAAAATGGCTTCTGTATTGCACACTGCTCATCAAAAGAAGTTACTGACATTCAACTGACATTTTCCGTATCCAGAAAGGCCTGTACAGGACCTGCGACATACGGTTGTGCATTATCCTGCTGAAATGTAGGGTTTCGCAGGGATCGAATGAAGGGTAGAGCCACGGGTCGTAACACATCTGAAATGTAACGGCCACTGCCGTCGATGCGAATAAGATGTGAGCGAGACGTGTAACCAATAACACCCCATACCATCAAGCCGGGTGATACGCCAGTATGGCGATGACCGAATACACACTTCCAGTGTGCGTTCACCGCGATGTCGCCAAAAACGGATGTTGTAAACAGAGCCTGGATTCATCCGAAAAAAAATGATGTTTTGCCACTCGTGCACCCAGGTTCGTCGTTGCGTAAGCAGTCGAAGGCGCTCCTGTCTGTGATGCAGCGTCAAGGGTAACCGCAACCATGGTCTCCGAGTCTGTTCGTGCAGATGGTTGTTGTCTTGCAGAGGACAATAATCTGGAACTTGTGCAGAGATGATTGCTCTGTAACAGTCTTTTTCAACCTTTGGGTGGCAAAGTCTTTTTCGGGGGGGGGGGGGGGGGGGGTCAGGGCCAGAAGAGGTAGTACTTGCACAACAAAACAACCAGACCACTTCACGTCTGGGCACACAGTGGTTTCCGCAATACCAAAATTGCTTAAGAGAAGTGAAATTCATTCTGTACGAAAATTACGTAATTCCTTGTTATCATCAATCCTGATTTGAATGGAACACTCTTTTTTACAGTAGATTCTCCATATTAACGATGAGTAAACGAAAAGCCTGAAAAAGTTCTTCACGAACCCTTTCGATAACTAAATTAGCCGCAGGCAATAAGTAATTTCGATAAATTCGAAATCACCTCAAGTTCTTTAGAAATTGCCTATATAGTGGGATTTAACGAGCATAATTCACTTTCGAATCTGATCTGCAACGCGAAACATTCATCATACAATATGTATTTTTTCTGTCGTATTTAATGTAAAAGTAGAATATTTGACATTCAGAAAAATAGACTAAAAACTTCAACCTATAATGTAGAATACTGCACTCTCTTTTTTACAAGAATGTTTTATCAGTAGAAGGAAATGTAAAAATCACCGTCTTAGAATTCACGCACATAGTTCTGATACAGTGCGGTGAGGGCGTGGTCGGGGACGGGGGTCGCCAGAATATTTGTACTTGGAAGCGGGGTCGCGAACTCAAAAAGTTGATAAGCATTGCTCTTTAAGCAGGAAATATACGGCAACCAGCCGGAGTCTTTGTCACCGTGTGTAGCGGCGACACCCACATACTTAAGCCAGCCGTTTCTGTGCTTATTTAACCATTGTGTCGAACCTCACCTCGAAGACACAAAGCTAATAAGAACCAAGAGAGACATTGATACATAGCTGTCGTGGGTAGGAGAGTGCCCGTGAGATTACACATGCGTCACAGCCGGTGTCATCTAGAAACAGCTGCTCTTTGACCGAAACTGTCAACTGTTGGCCGAGTTGTGGTTTCTGACATGCTTTACCATTGGCCATTGGGGTGATTAATTATTTTTCTACAACTTAAGCTTCTTCAGGCAACAGTCCACTTACTAAATTGATAAGTAAACACAGAACGAGGTGACCTACTCAAAAATGGTGATATTAATAGCAGAGTACATAATAAAATCTATCTTCTCGAATGTGGTAAGAAAATGGAAACAGGCAGCTCAGTGAAAAGTGTTTGAAAAAACACTCAAATAAAATTTGAACATGACGAAGAAACTCTGATCTTAATACGAAGCACTTTCACTTTCTCTAAAACTGGAAAGACCTTACCTAGTATGGTAAAGTGTTGATGAAAGGAAATGTGGTGATGGATGGAGATATGAGAATGGCGATGTTTATGATGGAGGACTGGTACGAGGTATTGTTCATAAGAAAGGAGTGGCTGTAGGGAAACGAGGAGAGAGGAGTAGCAGATACTGGAAAGTATTAATTTCAAAAGAAAATAAGAGTGGGGAGTAAAAGCCAAGCTGAGTACGTGTAATATGGGGTAAGTGTGTGCAGGATGATCTGGGGTTTGGAGAGATTAGAAAAGTGGATATGAAGGGTTGGATTCAGAATTAGTATATTTCGGGGAAAATCTCATGGTATGAGAGAGAGACACGGATTAAAATACTTTGGGGGAGGCTGTGCAGTTGGTGGGTTGGAAGGGAGTGGAGGTAGTGGCATGGAGAGTCAGTGGGCTTGTAAATGAGACGGGACTCATCAGGAGTATTTGAGTCAAGTTTGTGCATGGTGAAGGTCATTCCGAGGTGTTCAACGTTAGTGTGGAAATATGGGAATTTGATGAGTTGGTGAAGCTTCATTTTGAAGGAAGGCGATGACGAACACATGACGTTCTAGGATCAGGAGGGACTTAACAGCAATTCGGTGCGTGGGGAGGGGGATATCAATGCAACATTTGTATACCAAAGGATGGGGGTGATCTGGGATCTTAATGTGTGACCGAGAGTTTAGGGGTGTAGTCCTCAAGTTCAGCCGGTTAATATCCCTTCTCTCTCGTGGACTTCCTTTTGGATAGTTAGTAGGTGTCATTTCCACATCAGTTGCTGGTGAATGTTTAGGTCAACTAATGTTAATGTCTTAGTTACCTGAACAGAAGCGTCGTAAATGGTGAGGCAAGCGTGTCATTAAATTCTAGAGATTATGTATCCTACTTTGGCTGTTAATTGATGAAGTGGTTTCATACGCATTACTCATTATGTGTCTTATTTCAAAATAATGGAAAATATTACCTAACAACGCATAGGCAACAGGTATTGGCTTTACGCTATGAAAATGTGACGTGTCAGTAAAGATTGGATGGTAGGATAAATGGAGTTCAGAAACTGTTACAGTCAATGTCATTGTTCTCTCAGCTTCTTAAGCTTTAATTTTAATGCGCGACAATTTAATACCTTTGTGTATCTTCTTTTACTTAGGAGATTTTACAAAAATGTAGCACACGAAGTAAGGTTGGTAACAGTTTCACAGACGTAGGTGTACGAAGATAGAGATAAACTGGTGCGCCAACGGCCGTGCCGCCGTTGAAACACCGGTTTCCGTTAGATCACCGAAGTGAGACACTATTTGGCTTGGCTAGTACTTGCATGGCTCACTGTACGGGTCTTCCAAGCGTTGTTGGCAAGCGGAGCGCATTCAGCATTTGTGAGACCCATTGAGGAGCTACTTGTTTGAAAATTAGCGGCTCAAGTCAAGGAAATCGACGAATGGAGAGTTATAAGAGATACAATAGAAAGATAGCCCATGATCAAATAGCTGAAATGATTAGGAATAGTAGAAACTTTTGGTTCGCAAAAGAGAGATGGAGTTTAAGCAATGAAAATAGAAGCCGGCCGCGGTGACCGAGGGGATTGCGGCGCTCCAGTCACGGTCTGCACGGCCACTACGGTCGGTGGTTCGAATCGCCCCTCGGGCATGGATGTTTGTGCCGTCCTTAGCATTAGGTAATTCATAAGTAATTTGTAAGTTTAGGGACTGATGACCCCGTAGTTAAGTCCCTAAGCTATTCAAACATTTGAACATTTTTTGAAAATAGAAAATGTAAAAATGCAACAAATAAAGCAGGCGGGAGTGACTACAGACGTATAGAAACGAGATTGTCAGTTGGTGCAAAATATCTAAATATGAGTAGCTATAAAAGTAAAGTAAGAAAAGTTAATTTTATTTTCCTCAGAAGTATTAGAAACCTTAGGAGTGCCAGCCACGACGAAACGTTTGTGTGCGAGATAGACGAAGCAGCCTAAATTTGAAGAAGAATGCAGTAAATCCAGCTTCAAAGAAAGAAGGCGCTGAGAAGTGTGAATCTTACCGAACTCTTACCTTTATAATTCATGATTTCTAAATATTGTCACGAACTATTTATAGAAGAATCGAAAACTTGATGGAATTCTACCCGAGGAAGATCAGTTTCAGTTTCTTGGAAATGTAGAAAATCTGTGGCAATACTGAAGATAAAGAAAAGCAAACCTATATTTTCTAATATTTCTAGACATAGGGAGACTTGACAATAAATACTGTAATAGGCACATTGAAATTTTTAAGTTAGCAGGTGTCAAATACACGTAGTGAAAATCTATACCTGTGTACAACCCAGACGGCAGTTATAAAAGTAGGAGGGCATGAAATAAAAGCACTGATTGAGAAGGAAGTGATCCTCGATGTTATACAGTCTCTGCAATGTACAGGCGATAAAAGAAAACAATGAATAATTTGGAGTAGGAATTTAAATTCAGTCCTGATGACATTGTAATTCTGTCAGTGACAGCAAAGGACTTGGAATAGTGGTTGATCGAAACAGACAACGTCTTCAAAGGACGTACTGTGAAGAACATTTATAAAACAAAATTAGTAAAAATGAATGTAGTCGAAATAAAACGGCCGATACTTGAGTAAAAACTTGTAAATCAGACACTAAAAGTAATAGATAAGTTATACTATTTGGTTAGTAAAGTAACTGATGATGACAGAAGAAAAGTGCACATGAAATGGTAACGGCAAGAAAAGCGTATCTGGGAAAAGATAAAATATTGCTATCAAAGAATACTACTTGAAGTGTGTTAAGTCTCTTCATATTGTATTGTGAAACGTGGAAGAAAAGCAGTCAGTGAAGAACAGCATAGAAGCTTTGAAAGTGTGACGCTATAGAAGAATACTGAAATTGAATGGAGTGGGAGTGCAACTAAGGTGGAGGTACCGAACAAATATAAGAACAAAAGAAATGAATGACTTAACGAAAGTTGTAATTCGTTGACAGGACTCATGTAACACTAAAAACGGCAGGTTGTCACGATTTGAATGAGTTTGAACGTTGTGTTAATGTCGAGGAACGAGAAATGGGATACAGCATATCCGACGTAGCGATGAGTTGGGGGTTTTCCCGTACCGTGAACATTAGGAATCCTGTAACACTTCAAATCTCTGATATCGCTGCGCCCGGAAAAAGATCCTGTAAGAATGATGCCAGTGGCGACTGAAGAGAATTGTGCAACGTGACAGAAGTACAACGGTTTCGCAAATTGCTACAGATTTTAATGCTGGGCCATCAAGTGTGAGCATTGAAACTTTCAATAAAACATCATCGATATGAGCTTTAAGAGCCGAATGTCCACTAGTGAACGCTTGCTGACTGCACGACACAAAAATTTACACCTCGGTTGGGCCCGTCAATAGTGACATTGGACTGTTGACGACTGGAAACATGTTGCCTGGTGTGACGAGTCTCGTTTCCAATTGTATCGAGTGGATGGACGTGTACGGGTACGGAGAAAACCTCAAGATTCCCTGGACCCTGCACGTCGACAGTGGACTGTTCAATCTGGTGAAGGCACTATAGTGTTGTGGGGCGTGTGCAGTTGGAGTGATGGAACCCCTGATACGTCTAGGTACGACTCTAACAGGTGACACGAACGTACCCATCTTGTCTGCTCAATTGCATCCATTCAAGTCCATTGTGCTGTCCGACGGACTTGGGAAATTCCAGCAGCACAATGCAAAACCCATCATGACCACGATTCCCACAGAGTGACTCCAGGATCTCTTATCTAAGTTTAAAAACCTCTGCTGGCCACCAAACTCCCCAGACATGAACATTATTGATTATTTTTGGGATGCCTTACAACGTGACGTTCAGAAGAGGTCTCCACTTCTTCATACTCATACTTCATAGCCATGTAGGATGCATGGTGACAGTTCTCTCCAGCACTACTTCAGAAATTTTTCAAGTCCATAATACGTCATTTGGCACGATAATAGATGGGTTTACATGTTTCTTTGCCTTTTCAATGCAAATTGTCTGAAGGAACTTTATGCAGAAGATACTCTTTCGACAATCTACGAAACTTTCTAGATTGAATTAAGAAAAGTATGCACAGTTCAAATGAAGAACAATGGTATTGTTTTCGGGTTTGTTTAGTAAGTGCGAGGGTATTATAGGGAATTTCGCCAAACTGCAGGGACAGACATTGCAAATGTGACTTAGCACATTACAGAGAGATTTATTTTTGAGTTTCGAAGAGATTACGTTGCACAACATTCTCCATCCTTTCATATGTCTCTCGTGATATGATCATTACGAGAAAATCAGAGAAATTTGATCTGATGTGAGGTTTTACTGATATTCGGTCTTTACACACATACTTAGTAGAAAAAGCAAGCAGGAATTGAAAGTAGTATATAAAGTACACAAAAAAAACAACTACACACTTAATTGTAGATATTGTATGTAACATACTTCGTGGCTCTTGTTCGTTGTGCTGTTTTCAAACAATTCACAATCAGTAAAACTCTCCAATTCTGGAATGATAAGTGGAACTGGGAAGAAAAGAAACCTGTCTGAAGCTAGATGAGACAATCTTTCCCAGATCTTCCACTCAGTTCCAGTGAGTTGTAGATGCCTTTCAGAAATGCGAGATGTGGAGAAGCTTCTGTGAATGAGTATGGCGACGATATTTTGACAGTTCTTTGTTTGACACTCGTTTCCGATATTTATTTGTTTTATGATATTGAGATTATAGTAACTTTGAAGTCTTAAGGCTCGATGACAAAATACTACATACTGAAAGCAAACTAGGTTGGCAACTCTCCGTGTTTACGATACATCCGGGAAGAAGTTTTAACAAACAACGAATCACAAAACTTGACTATAACTTTCCACACGAAAGAATGGTAAAGTCTTTCAGCAAGAAATCGACAATAATACCCTTTTCTATAATTTTTTCCTGGCGGGATAATTCTCGTGATGAGGAGAAAATGTGTTTACGCATCAACATGAAGCATAAGAGAACTGAAAACCTGGATATATCATCTAACCCGTCTATTTCAATGAGCTAACGTGCCAAAAAAATGAGGTCAGGCTTTTATACACTGTGTCAACCGAAGGAGTCTCTCATTCCAAAACTAAATATCTCGAAAACGAAGATCGATAGACGAGTGCATCGAAGGTATTTTTATTGTGAAATCTGTAAAAATGTTGATTAAAATAATGTAAAATTGTTGATTAAAATAATGTAATAATGTTATACAGAAGTTTACAAGACCTTTGAAATAGTTCGAAAAGATTATACTCGTCCGTCGCACGCCGTCTTTAAAATCATATTACAATCTTTTCGAAATACTCACCGCCCGCAATACGGACGTAGCGCAAACGAGCAATAAAATTTGCCATCACATTCTGTAGTGTTCCTGCGTAAATGGAGTCAGATGCCTTGCAGATCGCCAATTCAAGCTCGTTCAGCGTCGTTGGGATGGTTACGGTAGACAGTATCTTTTAATGTGCCCCACGAAAAGTAGTCAAATTGAGTCCGCCGAATACGGAGGCCAGTAAATTTACAATAATCCAACGCAATAACCCTCTTCGGTGCGATGTACTCTGGCATCATCTTGCATGAACCAATCGGTTGCTGGTCGGTCAATGCCAACTGTGTGCCGACAAAATATTCCATAATTCCAAAATCGTTGTTTGCATAAAAAAGGCCAATAATGTCTGTCCTGTATACGGTATCCCGTACAGTTATTTTGGGAGAATACACTAGTTTTGCTTCATACAAATGGGGATTTGAAGAACCCCAAAATAGACAATTTACTTATTCACGACTCCATTCAGGTGGAAATGTACTTCATCTGTGAACCAAATGAAGCCAGTACAACATTCTTCATTATTAATAATTGTGACAATCTGGTTTGCAAGACAGCCCGCTTCCGCACTCCTCGTACTGTAAGAATAGCATCATACACAGCTTCAGTGAATCAATAATACTAGAAATTAAAAAATAAATAAAATCTCCAACTGCTGTTACTTCTTCGACTCAAATTAGAATGCTATGCAGTAGGAGATTACAATATAGTGGAAAAAGAAAAAAATATAAGTAATTCTAATTATATTACCAGTAAAGTTATATGTTTGATACAGAGAAATATTTTATTATAATAATGACGACAGTATGTCTGTGACAGATAAATTTTCGGTGGCTGTTGTTGTGATAGCGGTTCCATAGCCACCAGTGGTCGTTATTTAATTAGATTACCTCGCTGCTACAATTGGAAAACAACATGTATAGGTTGTTAAATGTATTGTGGACAGACGAAGAACGCTTTGCTCTTAATGTAAGTTTAAATGCACACAACTGTGAAGCGTCCCATGCCTCTACGTGAAGTAATTGCTCAATCTAAGCACCATCTGCGGTGAAAAAACATAATTTTTTCGTGGTTATTAAGAAAAAATACAATATTCTTTTCAATATTTATCTAAAAATGACACACACTTATTCAGTGTCCAAACATTTTCAATTACATTTGCTTGAGCGGTTCGGAAAAAAAATCCATCGTGAATGAACTACATACTTTCCTTTATGACACGTAAGTGGTAAGTAACGATACATAAATTATAGTAATACATTTAAAAATTTCTGACTCTTTATTAACTATTACATTTGTAGTTAGAGACTACATTGATCTTTAAAAATGCAAGTGGGACGAAGCCATTAAGAAAATATCACATCTCCCCGAGAAGCTTACAAGAAGATTCCGTGATGATGTTACAGACTTTCAGGGATGATTTCTAGGGGTGAATGCATCAATTTGAGACATGGCAATCATTGACTCGAATGCTATATGCGAAACTTTTTGTGAACCAGATTGACTTACTGATTCCACGCACAACGATTATTTCCAACGATTTACAAAACGAATTCAAGCGGGTCCAGTTCGCTTAGCATCTTGCCTTTGCTGTAATCCTCAATAAAGCACAAGGCACATGTTTGACTATCACTGGCTTGAATATTTGATATTCAAGCTTCTCATACGACCAGCTGTATGTGGTTTGCTCCCGAGCAGTGACACGCCTCTACTTAAAATAAATAAATAAATAAATAAATAAAAATAAATAAATCTCCCACTGCCTTTAAAAATAATTAATGAAAAATATAATTTCCCATAGGTCTCAAATGCAAAAATTTATTTCCCTTTGGGAGTAGAACGGTACTTTACATGGGGATAAATCTGCTAAAATGTCGTCAGACGATCTTCTCCGCCCATACACCAGAAGTTGTCTGGCTACAGTAATTTGTGCTCTCGTGGAAAGGTGGGTCGCGTCACTAGAAATGTATAAAATTGACCCGACACCTGTCAAAAGAAATTGCAACAACAAATATTCGATATCAATAGTGTATGAAGCAGAAAATTGTTAATATATCAATTTTTTATTACGGACTTCAATAAATTAGAAGGAAAGTGTACAAATTTACGTTTGAAGAAAGTCCATTGTTCTTCAGACAGGTTATGCAGTTGTGTAGTGCAATAATAACTGCAAAAACCTTAATTAATGCAGCATGTTGAATGTTTCAAAGGACACACGAAGGAAAGGTGTACGTGTATTGGACACCTGCCTTCGCGGCCTGATGTCCTGACTTGTAGTTGTAATCGCCCTGTCGCTGCGATGTACAGATCGCTGACCGTTTGTCACTCACCCAGCCGTAACACGTCACGGTGACGTCGCGTGCTGTCAGGGCAGGGCGCAGATCGCGTCTGAAATCGAGCAGGCTGGTTGTCAGACGCGGGGCCAACGTCAGCGCTCAAGCCGCGTATCTCTGTCGCTGTGAACACGTGTCGCAGCTCGCTCCACACCCGAGGTTCCAAACAAGGTAGCTCTTACAGGACTATCGTGAAAATGTCCAACAGATAAAGCTTCATCTCATTTTTTATGACACCCTTTTTTTCACAAAACTGAGCTTTCACTACACTTGAGATTTAAAAATCACCGCACGGAGTACGAAATTTATAGATAGATACCCGATAGAGAAACTGAAATTGAAAAGTAACAGACGCTCAGCAGCAGGAAGACAACATATCCATTAATTCGTACGCAGTTTATGCAAACGAACTGGCTATATGTGTAGCATACGAACACGCCTCATAGTCAGCGGAGGCATCGTAGTGAATGGAAGTGTCACATGTTGTCCTATATCTTGAAACTGTTGGTTCCATATTATTCAAAGTACGAGGCGCGTCCAGAAAGTAAGTTCCGTTACAATTTATCTCCGCTGCAGCGCTGCGATTGCAGTTCCGCAGATGCGCTGTAGACTATGTGTATCAAGGAGAAGATCGTGCGCCATCTGGAGATCGCTGTCAGTTACGTACGCTTTGTTGTGCTTGTTTGAAATGTCGTCATTGATTGAAAATCCCGCCGCCTGTGAAATCAGATCGATGATTCGGTTTCTGAATGCCAGGAAAGTGAAACCAAGTCAAATTTATCGTCAAATTTGCGCTGTTTAGGGACCAAATGCGATGAGTGATTCGATGGTGAGAAGATGGGTCCGACAGTTCAATGACGGGCGTAGTGATGTGCACGATGAAGTGGGCGTCCACCTTTGGTTACAGAAGAACTGGTTCACACGATTGACGACAAGATCCAGGAAAACCGTAGGTTTACAATTAGTGCTCTCGCTATAGACTTCCAAAAGACGACGAGCTGAAAGAAACTGTTTCCAACTGGTTGAAGACACAGGTGGCAGATTTCTATGAATAAGGTATACAAAACCTGATGCCAAGCTATGACAAATGCCTGCAAAATTTCGGCAGTTCTGTGGAAAAGTAGTTTAGGAGTTGTAGAATTTTGTGCAATAAAAATTTCTTCTGTATCTGTGTACAATTTCATTTTATTACCAAACGGAAGTTACTTTCTGGACGCGTCTCGTATACCGTAGGATGGATTTATTATAGAGCAAAGCACTCTTTTGTGATTATAATTGTGGATTTCGCAAGAAATCGCTATATTACTTGTTACTACTCAAGCATCAGATATACATAATTGATTATTCAAAATAAAAGTTACATTTTCAAATCATTTATAGGTGATTAGTTTCGGAAATAGTGGTCCATTTTGAAAGTATACAGTACGATATAAAGTGGCAACTTCAGTACCCATTTTCAAAGAATATACATGAGACTCTCTCTAATCCCGCTATTCCTGGCTCTTATGGATGCCTGATCAGCAGAAGTTCCAGACTATTGAGGGCACGGGTACAAGTACTACAGTATATCCAGTATATGTTGCAAGGAACCTGATTCCCTTCTAGCAACAGCCCACTGTAGTCTATGATAGAGTGAAGCGTTATTAATGATCGGGAAAACGTAGGTCACTATCGTTTACCCTTTGGAAGAAGGATCATCGAAAAGATGGACTGTACCTCTGACGTCACGGTCGTGTTTTGGCAGTTAAGGCGGCAGTGTGGAACTCTGTCGGACGTATGCCAGTACGAAGAAGAAGACGGCAGTCACCTAGGCACCCACTATCAATTGGTTTCTAGGTCTCGTTTACGAACATAGAGAGTTGTTTTTGACACGATCCTTGTCTTCCGCTTCAGCGTTCATTCCTACATGTTTGATTTTACGTCCCGCGAAATGTCATAATACACGAACATTATAATACAAAGCTTGTTTCCTTTTTAAAAACATGATACAGAGATGTAAATAACGCCACAATTTGAAATACGGTTTGCATAGAATTGTTAAACCCTTTAATGCCCAAATATGTTTTCAGGTTTACAAAAATTTCAGAATTTAAAATTATGCTTATTTTAGGTAAGTGAAAGAATAAATATGTTACAAAAGTTTGTTACAGCATTTAGGTCCTTTTTATGATATGTTGCATTAAGAGAAACATAACAATGTTATTTTTTTATAACATAAACCATTTTAAAGAAACAATGCACTGAATAATTCCTGAACAATTGGCACGTGCTTTGTCAACTCCACCGAAATAATTCAAACATCATGTAACAGATGATATGATCGATATCCTAGCACAGGAAACTAACGTATTTAGTGTTCATAAGACTGACGTCTGAAATTTCTACAATTTCGTCTGTCATGTTAGTGGCACTTACATCCACTTCAGGTTTCACAGTGTATTTTCCAGCGTGTAATTTTCCTCTTTTTCGTTATCTTCTAATTCCAGTATTTTAGACATGTCACTGTCTTGGTTGAACAGAATATTAATTGTATCTTCCTCTGATAACTGGAAATTTGAGAGAAAGAATAAAAATAAATAAATAACTTTATCTCCTGAAATGTAATCATTCACACTACCTAATCTAACCTATTTTACCCAATGCTAAAAATATGTAAATTCATATGCTATTGCTAATAGCACTAAACTTGAGCAATATTTATCATTATAACTGACATAAACACGCACATTAATGATTAATCTTTCAAAAGAGTACATTATGAAAGTTCGTGGTTGCTTTACATTTAGAAAATAAACATTATTATCATACTTTGGGACCCATGGCTTCCCTCAAAATAAATACATAATAAAATTAATTTAAACTGATAAAATCGCCTAATCGTAGTTACGAAATAGACTAACATAATGCATAGCAAGCGTTGTTACAAGGATGTAACAGTGGCCATTAGAGAAAATTACTCACTATAAATTTCCAGTGATCCATATCTGTAATAAGGGGCATTAAAGGGTTAACTAAGCACAGTTTAACGACCAACAATGTTGCGCATGGTTTCCCTAAAATGCTAATTATTTTCATATTTTCTTTATCATTGAGTTCTTACAAGAACTTTTCATTTGCACTTTGTATAATTGTAATTGTTACGGCGGTGATCACATTTTATTCGGCTGTCATGTTGTAGACATTTTGGCGCTTTGAATAAACAGAGCGATGCCCAGGGTGCACCATGTTGGGGGTGTCTACATTTCGCACACCATTTAGAAAAAAATAGGACCACAAATCCGAATACTGCAACCAGGCACTGAAGGCATAAGCTGAGAAAAGTCAAACAACTCAGAAGAAATGCTGAAGAAAATAAGACTGAGCTAATCACATTCCAGAAACCACTCATTGGACGAGGAACAGCCTTATAGAGGAACCGTTACTGTATATAATAAAGTTGGAAGCATAGCATCAAAAACCCATGGCTCCATAATGTCACTTCGCAACATTATTAAATAATATAAAAACACTAACATTAACAGAGAAAATGAGATAGAGTCTGTCTTGCTTGAATTATCAGGGCTAAGGGAAATGTCCATTTACAAACCACCTAACACGAATAAGTCAATTCCACGATTGCCAACTCTAAAGCACCACGCGAGTTACTTTGGAAACTTAACACGGCCACTACGGTCGGGGGTTCGAATCCTCCCTCGGGCATGGATATTTGTGCCGTCCTAGTTCGTAAGTAGTTCATAAGTAGTTTGTAAGTTTAGGGACTGATGACCCCGTAGTTAAGTCCCATAAGATTTACAAACATTTGAAACACTTTTTTGAAACTTAACACTGCCATAACACACACTGGTGATAAGACTCAAACGACGCAAACAGCGATAAATTAGTGAACTGGATGGAAGGAAACGGCTTAAGCCTTGTACACAATGTTAAAGATCTAAAAGCCTTCCGATCAGTAAGATGGCAGGGTGAAATAAACCAGGATTTATGTTCTACCTGGGTTCCCGCATTCCCAACAAAGACAGTTGTTATAATTCTTGGCATACAAATTCCATTAATATGACCAACCACTAAACCATGATGGAATATGAAAGTTAGCTGTTACTCGTGTAGTAATGTACTTGACACTGATGGTCCCTGAGGGGAGCAGAACGCTATCGGATGAAAGTTACTCAATTTCGCAGCTAAAGTAAATAAAGTGAGTAAGCTTCTCCAGAAGGGAACGACTCCCTAGGTGTAAATTTACTGCTTTTAGCTTGCCCAAGCTTGCTTGGAGGTCAGGCGGGCAGGTTATCGCGCGTTGTCAACAGAACGGGCAAGCTGCTGCACTCCTGGCCAAGCCAAGCTGAACCCTACCCAAGCAAGCTACGGGTTACTTGCTTGCCTGCCCGCCTGTGCTACGCTACGTAGCAGTTTATTCTGCGCTCATCATTGTCTGTTAAGGACGTTAATGAAAAGTTCTTACCTATTTTATCTGGGCACCAAAAGTCGAATGTCAATATTATATATATTCACTTCAGGTCAAAATACGAGATGTTGTCTTTTCTACATTTTCGGCGTTTCTTCCTGTCCTAAAAGAGGCACCGATGGCTTGTTTCAAAGGTTTCATTTTCTGAAAATACATTTTTATCAAAACTTAAATTTCACTAGCAGTTCTATGGTATTTAGAGAGAATAAAATTACAAACCTCTTCATCGTCATCCTGCAGAGTACAATGAGCTTTTAAGGCATAAATACACGGTAGAACTAAATGTGAGGTTGGCTCCTTGTCAGACCTTACAGCGACTGTGGCTTCCTTAAATGGCTTAAGAAATGCAATCAGTTGGCCAGCTATATGGTGGTCATAATCCAGCATCTTATCACAAGCACCTTCGCTATCTAAGACAGCCTTCACTGAATCTATCTGAGAATGTACTGATAGAAGCATGTCAAAATAACTATTCCAACGAGTTGGAACACAGGGCTTTAAGGATGCATGAAATCTCACAGAGAGACCTCTTCTCTTGAAACAGGCAACCGTACTCTGCACTAAAATATTGGGGACACTTACTCTCATAAACTGTTGGTTCAGGACATATTTCAAGACTGTGTTTATACAATGAGCCGTGCATGGAAGACGTTTATATGTCTCGAGAGCTTTAACAATATTACTACCCTCGTCTCTGACAAACGTAATTTTGGCTATGTCTTCACGAGAAACACATATAGCTTCTAAGCGTTCTTCCAACTCTTTACGAATGTTTGTGCCAGTTTTTCGACAGTCAGGAAATGCAGAGCGCATCAACACATTTGTATGCAAACGCCAGTCGGAATTTATGTATTGCATTGTGATGGACATGTAATGCACCCCTTTGTAATTTTCTGTTCAGAGATCAGTTGTACTTGCACATGTACCAGAACTAATCGCATGTCCTAAATGTTCAAATGTTTGTATAGTCTATGGGACTTAACTACGGGGTATATCAGTCCCTAAACTTACAAACTACTTATGAACTACTTACGAACTAGGACGGCACAAATATCCATGCCCGAGGGGGGGATTCGAATCCCCGACCGTAGTGGCCGTGCAGACCATGACTGGAGCGCCTTAGTCCCCTCGGCCACCGCGGCCGGCTCGCATGTCCTACGTTTGGGAGCATTTTTCTGCGTACTTTATCAGCTAAGGTTTGGACTTTTCTGGCTACTGTCACCCTAGAAGGCATAAGATTTTTAATAACAACAGACCCATATTTTTCCCCATGTCGATCAGTGTCTGCCCTAAATTTAGAAAGTCTTCTTCCTCTTTACTGCTAAATGGCCTCAGGTCCTTAGCACACATTTCCACACACTTGCCAATGACTAACTCTTTGTCCTCTTTCAAAATATTTATCGAATGAGGCAGCTGCTGGACAAATTTGCAAACATGTCATAACATACTCGAGTTTCCTGTATGCGTACTTAATAGCTTTTTACACTGTTTGCATTGTGACACCGGGGGTTCGGATCCCCCCTCGGGCATGGATATTTGTGCCGTCCTAGTTCGTAAGTAGTTCATAAGTAGTTTGTAAGTTTAGGGACTGATGATCTCGTAGTTAAGTCCCATAGACTATACAAACATTAGAACATTGTGACACACCTTACCGATTTATTCGAAGCTGCTTCATAAACACACGAAAACTTTTCCCATGCGGCACTTGCGCTGTTTCGATACTAGTATGTATTCACCAATTGTTAATTTTTTCTCAATCTCACTGATGTTGGACTTATTCATCTTGTTGCTCCCACTTTGCGACAAATGCAGTCTAACTACCTGGCTGTTGTACAATCACGCTGACTTTACAGCGCAGCCTGTTGTCAGGTGCAGCAAGCTGGATGGGTCCCGTGAAGCTTGCCAGGCTTACGGGAACCCAAGTCGACCGGGCTAGCAGGAACACAATCAGCCCCATTAACCAGTGCGCTTCGGTACACCTGCACCCGTGTTTACGTCACTTCAGGCTAACCTGCTTGAATGGTTGCAGTGGAGGTAGGGGCAAGGAAGCTAGAAGGGGAATTTGTAGGTTGACCAACTTTTGATCAGAATCTAACCTTGATTATAAGGGAGAATACTGGAGATTTAGTCACAGTAAATTTCAGATGTACAACTATACGTCTTTCGTTGGAATGAATGACAATAAATCAGTCATACTTTGCTTAATTTTACAAGTATATCATATTTTGAGGTAACTACAACAAGAGAGAACGTTTTTAAGAGCGCAGTGGCATTAATAAGACTTTTTTGGGGAGCAAATTCAAGAACAGCATGCTAAAACGTATACTAACTGCTGCTCCACAGTATACTTATTCCTTTCTATGATATAAAATCGTTAACTAATAATCGATACGACGCGAGCGCATCGTTGAATTGGCAATATTGACCAGGAAAGAAACATTCCCTTCATGCATTAAAAAGGCTGTATAAGCACAAACAGTAATAGAGAATAGTATCAATTATCATAAAAAACGTTTTCGAGATTTCTCAGTGAGAAATTATCGACAGAACCTCCCAGGTTTCGGGTTATAACAGCGATTACTGACAAAATACGGGAAAAACAGGTGGACAATAAGGGAGACGGGAGAATTTGAAAATAATTGCAAAAATGCGGGAGATCCGCCAGGAATTTGTACACCTCTGAACGACTCAAATCATAATCTGACAAAATTATAGGAAAATACGCACAAAATTAATTATAATAAAATGGTGAAGAGAAAATAATTAAAAGAGAGGATTCAAGTTTAACGGACGTATATTTTCGTACGGCATAAATGGGGAGACCAATTTATTTATAAATAATTAAAAAGCACACACCTTATAGTCTAGAGTAGTTAACAATAAATTTAATACAGATGGTCCAACATAATGCCCGCCTGCCAATAATATTACGCTTTTCAAATAAACTGTAATTGACTGATTACAAGAGGGTTCAAGGGGAGGATTAGGTTGCAGTCTCACATACGTTCAGTCAGCCAAGTTACGCAAGTTGTAATATTTCTGGCTTACAGCCATCATATTCAGATTTGAGATTCGCTTCTGTACAGCAGGTAAGAACCAGCAAGCGACAGATGGCACAGGAAGTGTGATGAAGCATAACCGTTGCTACCAGTAGGTTCGGTTCTCGTGGCATGGAATGTGGAACAGATCCCAAGTTGTCTGTACCACACGCTGATGGGCTGATGCATATGGCGGTCGCCCGCCAAAACGCGATCATATTATAATATTTAATAAACTAATTGTAGAACAAAGGTAAAATACTGAGTAGGGAAGCCCTCATTGTTAAACTACGCCATAATAAAATATGTAAAAATCAATTGTAAATGAGAACAAAATACTAACAAAAATGCAGAGGACGCGCGTCGGCCATGTTTTTGCGCCAGTCACAGCGAGAGGAGTCGACAAGGGTCGCGCTGCCGAAGTCAATTCAGATCGGGTGTTGAGACTGTGAACATGTAGCACTTCACATTCGGCGCTCACACTGTTATCACGTAGGCTAATTGTTCATTTTTCGTGTTCGGACGGTCAACAGTTCAGATTTGGCGATAATGTACGGCCACAGCAGATTAATATTTATTTAATAGTTATGAACTGTAATGCATAGACAAGGAACAGTATAGTTAATTATGAGCATTTTGCTAATTTTCTGCGGTTATGACTAATAAATTAGTTGGTATCCCATCATCTTTAGCTCATCATTAAAACTGTTCAAATGTTTGTAATTCTTATGGGACGAAACTACGTTGGTCATTAGTTCGTAGACTTACAAACTACTTAAACTAAGTTAATCTAACCCAAGGACAACACACATATCCATGCCCGAGGGAGGATTCGAATCTCCGACGCGGGAGGCCGCGCGATCCGTCACGTGGCGCTCCAGACCGCTCAGCTGCTTCCACGCGGCAGCTCATCATTAAACAGAAAAATAGTTCCTAGCTAATTTTAGCCTCAAGAGCAAGAATCAACGACCTGCATGCTGTTCTCTGCTTACGGAAGAAGACGACAGGTTGGTGAAAATAACTATAAGAGGTGATGCATGCTACTCAGAGCGGTAGCAGCAACTAGGCGCCTTACGTATTCCGTAGGCCTTTGCAGAATGCAAACTGAGACTCGATAATGAGATCGCGCACACGTGGATTTATCGTAACGGAAAGTACGACAGCGGAGCACAAGTTCTAAGAATTCTAAAATTTAATACTTCGTAAACCAGTTGAGATAATGCGGTCGTGATGGTATTCGTTTGTAACAGTAGGAAGAGAAGTATGTAACATTATTATTCACAGAGGACAGTCAAGCCACAGGGTGGTTGGGTGAAGTCCAGGAAATCGGAATAAATATTAAGACGCGAGAAATAAATCCAGTAATCGGCTGTTTAACGATTCGTTAAGCGCAAGAGGGAAAGATCTAGTGAAAGCCGAAGGTATCTCTGAGCTACGACGGAGTAGATGTTGAAGAGAAAAAATGCTACTAAATTAGAGAAAAACAATCTACTATAAAATGAAAACACGAGGTAGTTCGTGCAGGGGCTCTCTCGACGCAAGATAAAAAAATCTACTTGACTCTTTCATTCCCACATTATGAATTCAGCTTTAGAAAAATTAAAATGCAGTGTTTCAAAATTTTTGATAGAACTATTGCTTTTTTATGTTATGTATATCATGTACAACACAGACGTTTGTATCGAGGTCTTTTGTTACTTGGGACGTTATTTTTTTATACTTAACACTGTCAGATCAATAATCAATAATCTTCGTCACAGCACCAAAGACATGACAATTCACCGCTGAAATAAAAAAGCATGAACAACACTGAAGCTCACATTCACAGCCACGTACAGACGGCAATCTAACACAAACTCCAAGACGGACAGATAAATGCCTCACAAGTGGCTACACGCCGTACCAAGCGGTAAAATGTCGTACTAGAAGCATGTTGTTCATTAACAACCATGCGACTTTAAGGACTGCTTCACAAAATACGTATAAATCCGCTTTTTATACGTTGTTATCGAGGAACAACACTGGCAATGAAAAGGGTTAATGGAGAGGATTTCAGCAACCTACCGCTCAATGCAGGGTGGAGTCGCAAAACTTCTTAAATAAGAAAAATCAAATTACACACGCGAGATTCTCATGAAACGGTTCGTTTAAAGCAGCAGCAAAAGATCTGGTAAATGGAAAAGGTTTCAGAAGGCTACAGCTTATTACAGGGTGGAGTTAGAAAAGTTTGCTAAGTATCAAAAATCTAATTACATGCTCGAGATATCTCATGCAGCGGTTCATTAAAAGCAGAAGGGAAAGATCTAGTTAATGGAAAGGGTTTGAGAAGGTTACTCACTATTTGGACACGTGGAACATGAACTACAAAGACAAGGGATTTATAAGTTACCAACATTACCGGAGGAAAACGCGTTACACATAATCGAAAGAACTGAGCATAGAATAGCACTACATTTAATAGCCTGGATGGCATAGATGAATTGTGGTAGTGATGGTAGCACAAATGAAATTAGTAATAGACATTGCTAACTCAGACAATGGCCTAGACGCACCTTCAACGGAGAATGTTTGAAGCTCTTAGATGCCCTCACCTCCAAGATCGCCGCAAGAATAACAACTCCATTCGGTCTCCGTAACCTACCAGTCACCCACCAGATAAGGGGGGCGACACCATCGGGTCTAGCTAAAGTGCAGGTATCCAAACCTTTCATTACCTGGACAGAGAGAGAACAGAACCTATCTGCTAATCCGAACTACTGTTGGTAGTTGGTAGCCATAATTTCTGCAGATGTTAGTAGAGCATGCCCTCAAGAGCAGACGACGCCCGCAGTAGCTATTAGCAACAAGGCAGTTGTTCACCAAATTAGTCATACCGCGCCAGCAGGCGATAGAGGGAATATATTGTTACACTCTCTATTAAATATAAGGGGGTCTCACACATAAAATAGGCTTTCAAAATAGAAATAAACTCAACTACAATCCATATAGACAAAAGACGAAAGACAAAAGACGTGAACCAGCGAACATAAAGAAATAGATCACAGTGGCATTATATAATATGAGTGGTATCACTCATTACTGTCGGAGTTTTTCCGACTTGCCTCAGTGATAAAAAGAGATAGTGTTAAGTTACATGAAAAGTAAACATTTTGAGTTAATGAAACACTCTAAATGAACGTTTTTCAAAATTAAGGAACGCAGACTAGGAATCTCAAATGTTCAAATGTTCGTAATCCTAAGGGACCAAACTGATAAGGTGATCAGTACCTGGAATTAAAAAGTACAAAGGACAACACACACCCAACTCCGAAGGAGGGCTCTAACCTTCTAGCGAGGACGACCGCAAATTTCATGACGTGGCACTGTAAAACGTGCGTCCCTCTCCGTGCGTCACTTGGAATCTTACCGGACAAATTGACTCAAACATAAACTTGATAACATCTGGTAGAGCCAACTATAACAGATTTGTTTGGAACGACTGTATCAACAGCAAAACGACACAGTGTACGAGATTATGGGAAAGAATGCACTCCCTATTGGAAAAAAGAAGTGGAATACTTATATAGCGAATATCATTGAACGGACAACCCAGCTCTGTGAGAGAGGATCTTAGAAACCATGAATGAATCACGCAAGGAAAGATGGATAGATTGATGGATGGATTGATTTTGAAAGGGGCTAAACGAGATGGATAGAAACTACAGAAAATCGAATTAGGAAAGTAAGGTCCCTAGTGTGGAAACTCGGTGGAGCAACAGTCATCTGAAATCAGGAAACGTACCAGTTGATCCCGTTTTCGAAAACGAAATAAAGATACAACTCTAGACAAAAGAATATACGGAAGACACTAGTTCAAACGTTCAAATGTTTGTATAGTCTATGGGACTTAACTACGGGGTCATCAGTCCCTAAAATTACAAACTACTTATGAACTACTTACTAACTAGGACGGCACAAATATCCATGCCCGAGGGGGGATTCGAGCCCCCGACCGTAGTGGCCGTGCAGACCGTGACTGGAGCGCCTTAGTCTCCTCGGCCACCGCGGCCGGCGAATACACTAGTCTATCTTTACTCTTCACAAAGGAGAAACTTAACATAGTAATCAAAACGTTGGAAAACAATGAAGCTGTCAACCGGATGTCATATTTCCCAAGCTCATTAAACAGTTAGAATGGAAAGCACGTCAATGGCTATATTGGACAGCGGTAAAATCCCTCAGAAGTTTCAAATTGCAAAAACAAATGCTATACTAAAGCCAGATAGATCTAAGGAAAACCCAGCGAGCTATCGTCCACTCACACTACTGAACATATTCTACAAAATTTTGATAAGACTTCTGTATGTCAGAATATATCCAATAACTGATGCCACAACCTTCTTGCAGGAAACAGGCTTGTGTGCAAATCGAAGCTGCTGGGAGCAAGTTCTCACTCTAACATTATTTACAGAGGCAGGATTTAAAAAAAAAAAAAAAAAAAAAAAAAAAAAAAAAAAAAAAAAAAAAAAAAAAAAAAACACCTTCGGTGGAATTTATTGACCTCACGGCAGCGGGTGGATTATTGTATAAGTTAAATTAAAGTGTTCCAAGCTCAAAGATCACCGCACAATATTGGATAACATGCTTACAAGCGTTCTTTAAAGCTAACATTGGAAAATGCATAACTACAAAAATAGACTTCCACAGGGATATGTTCTGGCCCCATATTCATTTAATTTGTACGCCAGAGGCATTGTCACGCTGACGATCCAGCGGCTGCAAAGCAAAGCAAAACATTCGAAGAAGGTGAGAAAACACTAACGACCTAGAATAGCTGGACCAGTATTATTGTATAAAAAGTAGAGAGTTAAACCGAAAAAAGTCAGTTCACTCTATCTAACCAACAGAATGGCAAATATAGAATTGAATGTAATCTTCCGTAACAAAATTTACGACCTTGTCGAAATCACATATTTGGGTTTGACTCTTAGCAGATCCATGACGTTTACGAAACGCCTACAACTAACAAGACAAAACTTAAAATAATGAGATAACATATTAAGGAAACTAGCTAGTGCTAGCTTGGAATCTTATCATAAGAAATTTTGCACAAGCAATTTTAAGCAACCCTACAAAAATGCGGAATTACGGATGATTACCAACACGAGTGCGGAAAGTCAACACAAACGCTGGAGCACATTCTACGCTATTGCCCATAAAGAAAATAAATATGGACCTAGAAAGAATTTGTAGATGCAACACCCACTGGAATTAACTGGTCGAAATTTCTGTATATCTAACTATGAAGAAAAATGGCTCTCCCAACTTGTTCATCTACTACCACTCTCCAGATTTCTTTATTATTCATACACGAATAAATGTATCTGCTTCTGGTGGTGCATGTTCACATGTTCAAATGTTTGTAAACCTATCTGACTCAACTATTGGGTCAGTCCGTAGCTTACAGCAGACTACTTAAACTAAATGAAACTAATCTAAGGACAACTCAAACACCCAAGCCCGAGGGGCGACTCGAACCCCCGACGGCGAACTGGCGCGTGTACCTCCCTCGGGCATGGATGTTTGTGTTGTATTTAGTATAAGTTAGTTCATAAGTACTTTGGAAGTTTAGGGACTGATGGTGCCGTAGTTAAGTCCCATAAGCTTTACAAACAGTTGAATATTTTGGCCGCATGCACCTCAGCACGTCGCTCCAGTGTCCACGGGTAATCCGCCACGGTGGTGAGGCATGTCATTTTACATCAACTCAATTGAAACTTCCTGGAAGATTAAAATTGTGTGCCGGAACCGGGACTCGAACCTGGGACCTTTACCTTTCGCGGGCAAGCGCAGTACTGACTGTGCTATCCCGACACGACTCACGATGCCGCCTCACAACTTTACTTCCGCCAGTTGGTTTGTTCTTAATATACTGGGTGAGTCGCGTTATACGTAATACCCCTTTAATTCCGTGAACGGTTACACATATCGAAAATGCTGTTTTCGGCAAATGCTGTAGCGTCGACGGGCACTTATATTTTTATTGATATGGTATCTGTTCTTTTCGGGACAGGTCCGAAAAGACAGATATCATCGGTTGACTTTAACGGCCCCAATTTTATGAATTTAAAATGTCAGAAATCAACAGACACTACATCAATAATTGTATATATGCCCCCACACGCAATTGGCATTTTCAATGTGGACGCATTAATACGCTCGATCCTTGCGGGAATTCAGTAACCGACAGTAGTGGCCGAGCGGTCTGCGGCGCGCCAGTCACAGACTGCACGGCCGCTACGGTCGGGGGTACAATCCCCCTCTCGGGCAAGGATGTTTGTGTCGTCTTTAGTATAAGGTAGTTATTAAGTAGTTTGTAAGTTTAGGGACTGATGGCCCCACTGGTAAGTCCCTTAAGATTAACAAACATTTGATTTTTGGAATTCTGTATAAGCTGTGAGCAACAGGAACTAATGGGCAGGGGGTACGACAATCTTACCCAGATAGCACGGAATTATTTTTGGTTCAATTTCTTTTCTCAAAAGCTATTAATTACCTTCATATCACTGCACAAGTTCGTTACAAGCGATTTTTTCACGTCACGCCATTAGCTCTGGAATGAGGTCAAAATGAATGTTTGATAATTTTAATCTGATGAGTAATTATTGTTAAAACAACATTTAAGATTAAATATATTCATATAAATGTCTCAAAAATTGAAGAAAGGTCAAGACATATAAACCCAACTACGAGGAAGTCTTCAGTATCTTCTGTATGAACCATAACTTTGCAACTGTATCTAACCACTTTGCAATCGACAATACAAGATAAAATTGATCTGCGATGGCAGGAGGCGATTCAACGAAATAAAATATGGCACTGTACACGAATTCTTACAGACAAGAATAAAAATGTAAGCTGCTGTTCTCGTCCTTCTGGAAGAACGTCAGCGCTATCTGGTTTAATGTGGTTTAAGTTGAGAATTAGGGCAGGGAGTGAAGCGTGCTTGGAAAACCCTGCTGTGAACCCCTGGTGCGCGTAGTGCATGTGTTTACAGGCGGACGTTGATGGAGACGTGAGTTCTACGCGCTGCATATTCATCAATTTGTGACTAAAAACGTCGACAATTTTCAGAGCTAGTACAGCGCAGTGTGTATTCGATCGATAAGCTTTTCGCCCAACTGCTTTTGAAATACATGAGTGGTTACTTGATTTAAAGTTTCCTGAAGAAATCGTAGACACTTTCCAGTTGGACTTTATCAGTATAGTTTTTTTAGAAATTTTTTTCTGGGAACATATGTGACAAATCTATTGAAAAGGCTGAGATTTGCGTATTCAAACGGGGAGCATACGCGCTGTACAAATTGTGCTTTCCGGTTTTGGTATCAAAATGGTGCATGTCTTTAATATGGCCCCTTAGTGTAGGTAAGAAACGACCAGTCGAGTACTGTCACGTTTTGCGACGTTTTGAGCTTAACAAACGAAAACTTGTCCAGTGGTTGAAGATATAATGTAAACAGTGGCGTGAGGATTGTGCAAATTGTTCTGAAAATGCGCATCCCCTCTTATTTCGTAATCGGTAGCTGTCGTCCACAAATATATTGGGTAAACACCAACATATTCAATCTGGCACTCAACAGAACATTTAAGAAGTGAGTGTCCACGGTGTCGTCCTGTGCAGTTGCCGTGTAAGAACCTTGTAGACAGTAGGGACAATTTCGTACCTTCAATGTGTAAGTGTTGGCGGGCACGGTATTATAACCCCGACCAACAGCCGCCGAACTAGTTGTCCAAATACCCTCAGTGGAACAGATTGAAAACAACGGATGTCGTACCGGCCTCCTCTCCAACACTGCCTAGAAGACAAAACTCTACAGCATGCCGTATCACGTCACACCGAGAGGCCGCGAACGCTAGGTGATTGGCTGGCCGCTGGGGCACAGCCCACCGCCTCGTAGCGGCCGGCCAGTCAGCTAGCGTTCGCAGCCTCTCGGTGTGATGTAGCACGGTTTGTTGTGAGGCCTTGTCTTCTAGGCGGTGTTGCCTCGCCTCCACCAGAAGAGGCAGTGGCTGCGTAGGAAACTTTTCATTCGGATCCTGAGATGCACATGGTTGTAGCAGATCCGCCACAAACTTTGGTTGTAGCGGAAAAGTCTTCGGACGAGACCAAAAAGCTGAGCAAGCAGAAGAGCAAGGGTTAAGGGACCTATGTTCAGACCCTGACTACTGCAACGGGTGTCTCCACCACTGAAAGTGGAAGTGAGGATGATAGCCAGCCTAGGCTCATCACTGAGCTGCAGCCCTGCCAGGAAGGAGAGGACACGCAAACTTACGGGACAGCTGTGACAGATTATCAGTTATGAGAAGTAACAAGACGAGGGAACTGCCAAGGGGAAAATAGAGCAAATTTACGAGCAGCTGTCCCAGCGGCGGCGCAAGAACTCCGTGACGTCAGCACTGGCGGCAGACGAGCGCGGTGGCCGGCGGAAGCCACCTAGACATCAGACGCGTAGCCAGAGCGCCCTGTCCACCAACACAGCGCGGGTTCGCACGTCGGGGACCAGCAATAGCTGCAGCCACACCACAGGCTTTTCGAGGAGTTCACGGCATACCAGCAGTCCCAAAAAGTGGTTCATGTGAACATGTCGATGAATGCAGTGCAACACATGGTAACAACCATTAGTGGCTGTAGCGTCTCCTATATACTGTCAAAGCACCAGTTTTCGGCCTGTTGTTTCACTTCTTAGTATGAAAACCATTCAGCATATTCTAACATGTAACCACCCTATCGCTGTATTTTATGGACTTTTTTAAATGAATACCGCTCCACAACAGAAGCTAATATTTTCACCTTTTACTCAAATTAGAGCGCTCCCTCAGTGACACGTTAAGTTGCTTATTTTACAGACTTTTTTTCAATATGATGGTTATAGCGTGGTTTTCCTGCAAGAAGTGTCTTCCAATGATTTTAGCAAGGTTACAGGCTATGATATCATCTACAATGTTGATGTCGGTAATGACTGCGGTACAAATATTCAAATGTTTGTTAATCTATCGGACCAAACTGCGTGGTCATCAGTCTATAGCTTACAAACTACTTAAACTAAGGTAAACTAACCTAAGGACAACACACACACACCCATGCCCCAGGGAGGACTCGAAGCTCCGACGGCGAGCAACCGTGCGCTACGCAGCGAGGCGCGTTAGACCGCTCGGCTACTCCACCGCGGCACTGACTGCGGTACAGCGATATTATGTAAATCAGCTTTTAAGCATACAGGTGTTCAGATACTCTTCAAATTTCTTGCTATCGCTTGTGTCATTGTGGAGGTGCAGTTTTTGAATATCTATGCCCCATCGGGAACGGATCGGAGACACCTAATATCTACTTTTTATAATCATGAAATATGACCGTTTTTAGCAACGACAAGGCCTATAATACTCGATGGAGAGTTTGATTGTGTTGCCTCCCCTGTGACCAATACTCCACTCTCAACAGGTGTGTGTAACTGGCGACTCTTTTAAATGCTAAGAACCTGTTGGATTCATGGCACCATTTTCACCCCTTATAACGAAATCCACTTACTTTTATACTGGAGGAGCAAGCAGGATCGACAGAATTAATTTCTCCTGAGACCTTAAGACTTCCTTACACAATGTCGATGTTTGTTTTGTTGCGATGAGTGACCATTATCGTTATGAGTGTACTTTACAGCGCCAGTATCGTCTTCCTACAACAGCTCCATCATTATGAAAACTAAATACATGTCATTTGAAAACTGCAAACCTTCGTGCAGAGATATGATTGATCTGGCAGCAGCGACATCGATCCTCCATCGGGATATGAAGTAGTTTTGTTTTCTTTTTCCTGATGCCATTCGCGTTCCAGTTAAGGTAACGGAAGTGTCGTGTAGTCTGCAGTTGATCCATTTAAGAAAGGACAAGCACTTTGATAATTCGTTTCACTAAGCCAAGGAAGGAGGTAATCTTCTGCTGCAGAGAAGTAAGAAGAGGAGCAATGTCGGCCAGTGCCTGCGAAAAAGGTTACATGACGCACTGGGAAGCGAGATAGCTGGCCTCAGCTGTAGAATTTGTAGGAGTGTCCATTTGGTCTTGAAGAGTATCCGAGTATGTTCATCGAGCAGTGCATCCTCTCGGTTGGTTGGGCACTGAGCCGGGTGCCTCCTCTGCCAGTGGTGCAGCAGTGGGTGCTGGAGCTGGTGTCCAAGGTGCCGTCGTGATCGATGGTTGAGAGAACACCAAATCTGGATGCTTCTGTTGTTGTGATTGACGTCTTGCTTTCGGTTGTCGGTTTCCCCTCTACCGGAGCAACTCTTGGTATTTTGGACATCGTTGCCATGAAGCTGGGCGATCTCCATCGCAGTTGGCACACTTGGCTTTTGTGGTGCGAGTTAATGTGCAGATTTGGAAGGCATGGTATCCAGCACACAGCACGTATTGTTCTGGTAGCGAACCGTAGTTCGCTGCATGGTGAAACCGCTGGCATATTTTTACACTGAAGCAGCTCATAACCTCGGCGGTAAGATTCGATGCTCACTCGAGTATATAGAAGGTACTGTATGTCATATAGTCTATCGTTGTCCTTATATTTCGGCAGATTCACCATGAAAACTGATTTTGCTATCAGTTCTTTGGTTTCTTCTTTCTTCCCTTGCACTGGTACACCCTGTATTGTGATGAGCATTTCTCGTGCAGTGTTTGTGTCACGTCTTCTACTAGTACTGACGCTTCACCTTAAACTCCTTAGCCTCTGGTGCTTGATGGATGAAGAGCGATATCTAGAACTGCTGGAAGAATTTAATGACCCTCTGGTGGTCTTCATGGGTCTCCAAGTCGTAGGTCATACGATCTCATTGCTAGATTGCTTTCCAGGAAAGCTATAGGTGTTGTTTCAGGGTGTGCTAACTTGAACGTAATTTTACATATAATAAATAGTCATTGGAGGCACTATTCTCGGTGCAAGGGGCACCGATGTGTTGTTCTGCGGATTGAAGGTGCCTGTTGGTTGTTCATACGTCGTGTTTCCGTATTGTTGTGGTAGGTCGTAAGGGTAAACCGATTAGCTGTCTCTATTTCTGCTTTTAGTTTACGTGTGTTGTACTCCACTTGCATAAGGTTCGTGTTACGGTGTTTGTATTCAACTGTCACATAAATAATAAATAAATTTCGTGTGGCTCATTGGCCTGGTGCAGGTCTTTCAATTAAATGCCACTTCTGCGACTTGCGTGTCCCTAACCTACTCCAGTTATCCAGCCGGGGAAAGAGGACCTTCATCTTAACGTGGAATCCGAACCACGTGTCGTTTTTGGCGACTTTTCTCATCGCTGAGAGATGAAGGATGGGTTAAAAATGCATACTGAAAAAAATCCGAGGTCCGACCGGGCTTCGAACCCGCGACCCTTCGGTTTCCAGTCGAGCGCTTTACCCCAAGACCACCGGGACCAACATTGTCACAGCATCTCCCTTGTTTGGGTCCTCTTCGTGAATTTTTTATATCTCCTCTCCAATTTGAGATGATGAGGATGAGTCGCCATCATTGTCACCTGCCATATCAACATCAGGCGTGATTTGTAGATGTGCTGACGCTTTTAGCGATGGAGGTAGGACAGGTTGTGTAGCTTGAAGCTGCGCCAATTGTTGCACAGCAGTACTCATTCACTGCTGGATTTCAGTGTTGTGACGGTGCCGCCGACCTGGGTCCAGCGCTGCATCGTAGTCGGTGTCACGATGTCAAGAATTCTTGCCTGGGTTGTCACACTCGTTATGCCGCCTGCCGTAGCCGTGATCGTCGTATTCAGAGCCGCCGATGGTGCCGCCTGCAGAGCGGGCTCAGCCGGCGATCGGCTAGCCCCTGCGCGGTCCAGCCAGCTGGCCCGGTCGCGCACGATCCTCGATGTGCTGTCTGCGGCATAGCGCACTCGACTGTCACGAAGATTCGTCCACCTAATACCTCGCACGAGAAAAGCGACATGTACGCAGTAAATACGTATCTGCCTTATGAAACGGTCGCTGGCACACTCCTATCACATCGGCACGAAATCGTCTACCACGTGACCGACTTCTTCACAAGGCTCTTTCGCGACTCATAAGGGGACCACAAAGCAACAGACGTCCATTGAATGGAATAGACGGTAGCATTGCCAACTCTTACCGTGACGACTTAGGTGTAAGACAGCATAAACCATTACTACTATTCTCGAGTAATGGCAAATATTGGTTTTCGCCGCCAATATCCCGAGGTAATTCCTAACCTTTTGAGAGGTGCACATTCGACAGCCATGATCGGTAGGTGGCGGACTTGACCTATATCCATTTAGCGGTCATTTCGCCAAGGTTGCCCCATATACATGTACTTGTTTGATATTGTGATTGACCCTTCATTGCGAGGAGAAGGCTGAGCGATTGAAGGAGTGTGGATCCACACGGCGACTTTCAAATACGTCGGTTACGTCAATGATGTCGACATCCTTATAGAAAATATACATGATATAGACAACACTCGTCCTCTGGTCAGGCTTTACGAAGGCGCCTCTGGTGCAGAACTCAACCAATTGAAAGTTGTTCTGGTCCCAACAGGCGTCACCCAGAGTCGATTGTGGTACAACTTCGTTCGTGAACACAATGTCTTGAGACTAAACATCTCGACGCTCTTGGCACAGATGTAGGCAAGTACCTGGCGCCGACTGCTTCACAACGTCAAGGGACTCAGTAGTACGAACGCGAGCCAAAAGTAAAAAAAATGTTCAAATGTTTGTAGAGTCTATGGGGCTTAACTACGGGGTCATCAGTCCCTAAACATACAAACTACTTATGAACTAGCTACAACTAAGGACGGCACAAATATCCATGCCCGAGGGGGGATTCGAACCCCCGACCGTAGTGGCCGTGCAGACCGTGACTGTAGCGCCTCAGTCCCCTCGGCCACCGCGGCCGGCGAGCCAAAAGTCAACCTACATCAGAAAGATGATGTTATCAACACAGTAATTTTTTCAAAGACGTGATACATGGTACAGGTGCTGAGTGTGACAGAGTTAATCGCCAGAGCTATTTCACAGGCCGTCTACTGGATGTTGTGGCGACATTAAGTATATAAAGTCCGAGCGAAGACCTGCGTTCTGGACAAATAGCTCGGGGGCGTCGGCTTTGCCGGCTTCTCCCAAAAGCTGGTCCACTGCAAGGCCTGCCTGCAGAACAGCGAGCACGCAGAGTTGCCGGCGGCGCTGCTCGCGGCATACCACCCACAGCCAGAGCGCGTCCCCGTGGCCGTGGCGCGCATTCCGCACCAGCTAGCCTAGTAAAGTAGCACACTCCTGGCCATTACAATTGCTACACCACGAAGATGACGTGATACAGACGCGAAATTTAAGCGACAGAAAGAAGATTCTGTGATATGCAAATGATTAGATTTTCAGAGCATTCACACGAGGTTGGAAGCGGTGGCGACACCTAAAACGTGCTGAGATGAGGAAAGTTTATATCCGATTTCTCATAGAGAAACAGCAGTTGACCTGCGTTGCCTGGTGAAATGTTTTTGTGATGCCTCGTGTTAGGCGAAATGCGTACCATCACGTTTCCGACTTTGATGAAGGTCGGATTGTAGCCTATCGCGATTGCGGTTTATCGTATCTAGACACTGCTGCTCACGTTGGTCACGATCCAATGACTGTTAGCAGAATAAGGAATCGGTGGCTTCAGGAGGGCAATACTGAACGCCGTGCTGAATCCCAACGGCCTCGTATCACTACCAGTCGAGATGGAGATGACAGGCATCTTATCTGCATGGCTGTAGCGGATCGTGCAGCCACGTCTCTATCCCTGAGTCAACAGATGGGGACGTTTACAAGACAACAACCATTTGCAAGAACAGTTTGACGACGTTTGCAGCAACGTGGACTATCAACTCGGTGACCATGGCTGCGGTTAGCCTTGACGCTGCATCAGGCAGGAGCTCCTGCGATGGTGTACACAACGACGAACCTAGTTGCACTAACGGCAAATCGTCATTTTTTCGGATGAATCCAGGTTCTGTTTACAGCATCATGATGGTCGCATCCGTGTTTGGCGACATCGCGGTGAACGCAAATTGGAGACGTATATTCGCCATACTGGCGTATCACACGGCGTGATCGAATGAGGTGGATACGGATACGAACAATGTTCGACTGGTGCCCTGGCCAGCACATTCTCCAGATCTCTCACCAATCCAAAACGTCTGCTCAATGGTGACTGAGCAACTCGTCACAAAACGCCAGTCACTACTCTTGATGAACTGTGTTATCCTGTTGAAGCTGCATGGGTATATGTACCTGTACACGCCACTCATGCTCTGTTTGACTCAATGCCCAGACGTATCAAGGCCAGAGGTGGTTGTTCTGGTTACTGATTTCTCAGGATCTATGCACCCAAATTGCGTGAAAATGTAATCACATGTCAGTTCTAGTATAATATATTTGTCCAATGAATTCCCGTTTATCATTTGCATCTCTACTTGGTGTAGCAATAGTGTAGCAATGGTGAAGCAATGGTATACAGTAGTGTATATAGCGAATATCATTGCGGTAGATTGGAACAGGACAGCACGCCGCCTTTAGTCAGCCATGGTAGGACGACCTCCGCCTTACTAGCTGGAACGCCGTGCACTCAGGGTCAACTGGAAGCAAGTATGGTAGGAGGCGAGGTACTGGCAGAAGTAAAGTTGTGAGGCGGCATCGTGAGTCGTGTCGGGATAGCACAGTCGGTAGTGCGCTTGCCCGCGAAAGGCAAAGGTCCCAGGTTCGAGTCCCGGTTCCGACACACAATTTTAATCTGCGAGGAAGTTTCAGCGCCCACTCCGCTGCAGAGTGAAGTTTCATTCTGGAAACATCCCTTAGGCTGTGGCTAAGCCACGTCTCCACCATATCCTTTCTTCCAGGAGTGCTAGTCTTGCGTGTTTGCAAGAGAGCTTCTGTGAAGTTTGGAAAGTAGGAGGCGAGGTACTGGCAGAAGTAAAGTTGTGAGGCGGCATCGTGAGTCGTGTCGGGATAGCACAGTCGGTAGTGCGCTTGCCCGCGAAAGGCAAAGGTCCCAGGATCGAGTCCCGGTTCCGGCACACAATTTTAATCTGCCAGGAAGTTTTATATCAGCGCACACTCCGCTGCAGAGTGAAGTTTCATTCAAGTATGGCTCAAAATTAACCACTCCGTTTTGCCCATAGTAGTCAGAGAACAGTGGTACAAACTAGTGCCAACGAACGAACAACACCAGGCAGAAATACGATTGCTTCCTTCTGTCAACTGCGGGAAGTGAGGTGCTCTTGATACACGAGAGCAACGATTTCAGTGCTGGCACTGAACTATCAAATGGGAATTGTGTCAGATGATGGTAGCTCATATTAAAACGACCACGTCATCTAATGTGGCAATTCAAAATGTTCTTGCCCTTGACTCCAAACCATTCCGCAGGGCAAAGCATAATACGACGGTGTGGCTCTTACGACACAGATTTTTTCTCAACATAGAACTCGACATGACGGATGGCTTCACATACTTTACTTATTTGTGTGACTCTTACCTAAACGTTGAGAAACTGCACAACTATCGTGAACACTTTACAAATTTCGTAACGACAGCGGTTTGACATGGATACGGGAGGACACTACGTAACTAAGAATTAGCTTTTTGACTTGAAATGAAATATGACAATGTTCACATTGCGCGCTTGTTTTGTTTCCCTACTTCTGTTTCTTTCTTTTCAGAAGTTCTCTTTATGTAATATTAGTTGGTGCAACAGAAAAATGTGGATAGATTCCAGCGTTCCTTCAATAAACTTGTCCCCTTGGTTTTTCTCAAAGAAGAGATGCATCGTAGTTTACCTATTCTCTCAAAATATTGTTCCAGTTATTGAAGTTTCCTTCGTGTGTGGACATTTACTATTCCTGGATTATTGATGCCACAGTATTGGAAGAATTAGGACTTCTCTTTTCTGTCTCTTTCTGTTTTGTTCATTGAGATGATCTTCGCTATCAAATCATACATCGGAAGGAAAAAAAAAATGAATCTTTCAATTCAGTTTCAGGTTTTCCCCCCGTTAGGATTGCAGCGACTTGGGCTCCAAGAAGAGTATAACAACGACATTACAACCACGAAGCTAGCTGATGAAGTCACTATTGGTGAGAGCCAGGAAGGACTATAAGGTTAGATGGGAGGCCCTAGAAGAAAAAAGTATAAGAAAATTGAGAAATATGGAAAGAAAAACAAGTTTAAGGCGACCGCTACACCTAAGCGGAAATGCGTTTTGAATCCAGCTCCAATACAAATTTTCAGCTTCGCCAATGAATTTATTTTAATCGCTTGAAATGGTCGGAATGTTTCAATATTTCGAATTCGAACATATAATTTTGTTTGGTGAACGGCTTTAGCACCGATCACTATTGAACTTAGCTGCTAACACTGCAATTACACACTTAAGTTCAGCATGAAACGACGTTTGGTTAAGAAGAATATTTATATTGCGGTGTGCAGGTGCTCACAACATTAATTTTAATAAAATGTTGACTTCAATGAATATCTCCCATATTATATCATAAATTTAGAACAGTATAGGTTGAGACAGTTGTCCGCAAGCATGATTATACATCTTAGAAGCACACAGCCACGTACAGAAAACGATATGTGAATTATTCCTTCTGTAATTTAGGTATTTCATAGAGTAGTTGCTTTTTACAGCATGAAAGATCTCTTTATTTTCGAAGAACGGACAGGTAGTATATTTGTTTCAGCTCACGTACATCCGGGAAGGTAAACAAATGCGAAGTAGATTTTGTAAGCCCTTTGTGATACCGTAGATTCTAGCCTATTGTGACATTACAGATAAAGGGGGAAGCAGATTATTTCCATGTGAAAAGCAATTTTGGCTAGCTGTTGGGTTTCCCAGCCGGCCGGCTAACAGTTTGGACCTAGTGAATGGAATACGGGTCGTTAGGAAAACCCTAAACTGGTCGGAAAAAGGAAAAGGTGGACTTGGACTAACGTCGGTGGCTATCCGAGATTGAAATTGAAATACAATATAGTCACACACACATTACTCTAAAAATCCATATAAAATCAGGGAATGATCTTACGGTAAATATAATTATGTGAATGGAGACTTGTGAGAATCAAACGCCGTAATTACAATTTCAATATTCCTTACAGATAAAAAGTCGACAAATTTCAGTATTATAATAATAATATTATAAGACTTATATTTACAATTATTGATACGTAGTGTTTATCAGTAACAGTTTAAGAAGCAAATGGACAGCATTGCACCACGCTACCTATCTTAAAAGACGCACCACGTTATTTCCGTATTCTTTCAATAAACTTGTTTTACTCTTTTGTTCTGCTTTTCGCTGAGGTAATAATATTCTTGTGTCAGAACATAGATTCCACCACAGAAACATAAAACATGAACCCAGTAAAGCGCATTACATTTATGTATGTATTTTATTATATTTAATATTATTCTTAGTAACGTTAAATTTATGTTGTAGACTGCCTCTTCATGGCCGACTAAAAATAGTAGATATGCAGCAGATAATTTATACATAAACAATTATATGTATTTGTGAATAAGAACTGAATATATTTACATAAAATGCCATGAAAAATAAAATATTAATTGTGTAACTATATTTCGACGGCGGCAGTTTATTTGAACAGTGAGACCCCACGCTTAATAGCTACCTGAGCAAAGAGCTTCAGTCTCAACCGATTTTAGTATTGTTAAATATATACTTGTTTGTTAAATGTAAACAACATTGATAGGAAGGTAGTCAAAGCATTTAATTCTGTGATATTCAAATGTATAATATTCTGTAAGGGAAATTATATTTTAAAGATGAGATGTTAGGATGAGCGGAAAGATACAATTTTGGGAGCAGGTAGAGAACGCTTTCAAACGTTCGGGAGAGGACTCGTAACTTGGACGCGGTGGTGAAAGGTTGTGACGCTGGGCGGTCTGAAGCCACCTTACGAACTTGTGATTTAAAGCGTTAGGCATTTGTGGACTTAGAAAATTTACGGAACTGTGACTGCAGAACTTAGACTCTGGTAGAAAAGTGGTAAGCTATGGACGGTAGTAGGGCTGTGGAACTGTGATAAATCAGCTATCATGTACTCTTGTGATGACAAACTGGGTTTTATAACAAATACTGTAATTAATCGCTAATTAATTTGGAACTGCAATGTTCGTTGACTTCATTAATTGACGAATGATAATTTGGAACTTTTAGTCTCAAGTGCGTATGATACTTATTGTGGTTCTCATGAACAGTAGTTGGGGAAAAAATGTTCAAATGTTTGTATAGCTTATGGGACTTAACTACGGGGTCATCAGTTCCTAAACTTACAAACTACTTAGTAACTATCTAATACTAAGGACAGCACAAATATCCATGCCCGAGGGGCGATTCGAACCTCCGACCGTAGTGGCCGTGCAGACCGTGACTGGAGCGCCTCAGTACCCTCGGCCTCCGCGGCCGGCAAGTGTTGGGGAAATATTCAGTTATTTACCGATGTATGAAGTATGACCACCTCCGCATTTTCATGTGCAACAAGAATAATAAACTCCCTTTATAAAAATTACTTCTTCAATGACTCTCTTCTAAACATTATCTTAGGATCCATTTTGTTGGTTATTCAGAACTTTAATTTGTTTGTTTAAATATATATTTTCCGTGTCATCATCTGCAGATTTATAGACTGGCTAAACTACAGATTAATTATTGATCTTGTTTAAACAGTTTGGGTACCTCTTTAGATCATAAAAGCTGATATACATAACTCACCCCTATGAACAGAGACAACGAGCCATAAATCTTTTACTACCCTGAGTTATGTATTGCCCATTTCTTATTGGTGAGTACCGATAGGAAGGTCGCACTATGTCATGTCCACATACAATGTTCGTACGTGAACCTGCATTCACTGTAGGTCTTAAGTTGGTTCAAGAGGAAGCAAAGCCTTATTATATTCGGGCAATCCTTTTTTAAGGTATACGATTATGCAGCCACGTCCGGGACGCCTGCTAGGTAGTGTTTGCACTGCTAAAGCCGTCTTCGGCAACTGTGCCTTCAAATTTCAGGACATTTCTCCATTGTTTAACGACAGGTTTCACCGTCAACATTAATAAACGCTTTATCACTGTAACTGTCTTCTCAAGAGCCATCGAATGCGGTTATTAAGAGTAAGCGGTACCACTGAAAAACGTACTTGCTTCAATATCTTCGAATCTCCCCTCGGGCATGGATGTTTGTGCCATCTTTAGTATAATCTAGTTCATAAGTAATTTGTAAGTTTAGGGACTAATGACGCCGCAGTTACGTCCCATAAGCTTTACAAACATTTGATCATTTTGCTAAAACCGTTCACCCAACAAAAATTTATGTATCCCTCGACGCTCTAGCTTGTGCCGAAAACCACGCTTCGATTTGTGTAAGCGTTCACCCTGTCTAATTTTGTAAACCATACGCTAAATAAAAAATTTCCATATTCAAGCTAGATGTACGATTCATACCACACTGACATATAGTAGGTTCTTTCTTCATTGTGTTGTAGTTTTTATGAGCAGAAAACTATAATCAATACATGATAAAATAGAAACTCATGTTACATTGTAATCTAGAAGATAACTCGCCATTTTCTTTTCAATCCGAAACATTAAAAATATGTGGCCAGTTTGGGGTGCGAGCTATGATATTTCAATCTTAATTTGTTGTTTTAAACGCTGTGACACAACAGTCAATAAATGGCGTTCCTAAGTTTTATGGTTCAGGACTCAATGGCCTTTACTTTTAAGTTCTTAAATCAATAAAGGTGAAAGAAGCTTTTGTTATTTTATATTTCGGAAACATATGTAGGACCGCAATTTATGCGTACGAAAGTCAGACTGTCGTTGGTTAATACGTGTAAATGTGAAATATAAATTTGCTGCATGGGTTATAAACTGCCAGGAAAATAACCAGTGAAGCGAATAACGGATTATTTAAACAGTAATACTCCAGATACTGGGTGAGTGTGCATTCGATATCAATAACTGGCGATATGCAAGTGAAGAGAGCTATTCACTTTTCTCTTGAGTACCACAGTTGTTGAGTTTTTCTTTATAGATTCCATTATATCATTTTTGACACTTTTATAATTGACTTTTAAATAACGTAACATGGATGAAGCTATCAACGTCAGTTCTGAGAACTGATTACTGCATCTGAATCCATTTAACGTTCGCTGTCGGCGGAATTTCAGCATCAGTCGCTTACCATTCCAGGTTACGATTTGCCACAGTACGCAACTCCCGCTTGTGTTACTTCTAGTAAATTTATTTAGCCATATTAAGTTCGTTATTACCAAGGAAAAAAGGAGGGAAGAAAGGAAAAGCCCTTTCCAAATGGAATTTTCATATTTTACAGAGCGTGAACTGGCAGATTATAAGAGTATATTTGGCATATTCTAGAACAGCATTCCTTGCTTTTGTTAGCAGCACTCATCTGAGACGTCCCAGCATGCCTGTCAGTATTAAGTGGTGCCTTTGTGTGAAAAAGCTGTTTTTCTTATCTTCTAGTCTTGTTTTCTCCGGGTTTATCGTGACTAGTACGGTGCCTGCATTTTTCAGGATTTGGAAACTTTGTTGCCCTTTTTAAAATTGTTATACCTCCGGCACCAAACTGATTACGTCACCGGTCCATACACATACACAAAACTTAAAGTAACTGAAACCAACTTTTGGGAATGATAAAACACACACACAAGCGCGCGCGCACCGCACGGGCGCGCGAAGTATGACTCGAGCCTCCGACGGGAGTGGCCGCGCAATCCGTGACATGCGCCTGAGGCTGCGCGATCATCCACGCGCGGGAATTTTTGAAGTAATCGTGACTTTATGACCGGTTGTCCTTTCCGATGCCACAGTCGCAGAGACAACCTATGTGAGGGAAGTCATGTACGCCAGTAATCTATGAATCAGGTAACACTTGTACGGCATGTTATCGTACATGACCGGCTTCTGTGTCGTGTTCATTGAGGCGTTATCTCCGTAATGGTCCATTACTTCTCTGAATGAGCGCACAGTACCACAAAAAAGATATTTCATAGAATTTGTGCATCATAGTTGGTGGAGGATATGCCAGGCTTTTTCTGACATGATCTGGATAACCTCGCAGTATTACAAACTAGCTCACTGCGTGCTACACTGCAAGACCAGGTTCTTGTTTAATTCAGCGTGAAGATATTTTCCAGCAGTTTCTGTTACAGTTGTTGTTGGGTGACTGATGAACTTTTCTCTTATTCTAGATAATTGCAACGTTCCTTTCCTACGAATATACTCATGTTTTTCGAATACATGTCTGTTTAGTAGTTAACCAACAAGAGACTAGACTGACAAGTTTCTTAGTAAGTTAATTTAGATATTATAATAATTTTAAAAGTGACTGACTTCGTTTCAACGTTAGGGAATCTGGAATATTACTCACGAAATACATGACTAAGGCCGCGGTGGAATGGCCGAGCGTTCTGAGGCCTCTTGCTGTGCAGCGGGCGGTTGCTCCCCGTCGGAGGTTCGATTCCTGCTTCGGGCATGTGTGTGTGTGTGTGTGTGTGTGTGTGTGTGTGTGTGTGTGTGTGTGTGTGTGTGTTGTCGTTAGGTTAGTTTAAGTAGTCTCTAAGTTTAGAAACTGATTACTTCAGTAGTTAAGTCCCACAGATTTACAAACATCTGAATTTTGAAGATTACTATATGTTAAGCAGTCCTAACCCGTTAGGCTGCGTTGGCTTTGGATGCTCGAACTACTACCATTTGGACTGTATTCTAATATTGCATTTGGCTATTCGTACAACGTTACTTCACTGCGGATCATAATACCCGTATAAGTCTGGTGCAGAATGAACAATAGGTTGTGGTAAATTATTTGCTATGAAATTAACCTAAAGAGGAATGGGCAGCCTTTAGTGAACAGCGATCGAGATTCACAAATTACTTTAGCTCTAACGCCGCCACGTGGGAGTGGCCTTGCACTTTAAGGCGCCTTGCTGCGGAGTTCGTGGTTGCTTTTCGGCGGATGTTCGAATCTTCAAATCAAATATTCAAATGTTTGTAAATTATGGGACATAACTGCTTGGTTATTAGTTCCTAGCTTACAAACTACTTAAAATAAGTTTAACTGACTTGAGGACAACACACACATCCATGCCGGAGGGAGGATTCGAATCCCCGACGCGGGAGGTTCGAATCTTCTCTCGAGCATGTGTGTGTGTGTGTGTGTGTGTGTGTGTGTGTGTGTGTGTGTGTGTGTATGTATGTGTGTGTGTGTTGTTCTTAGCGTAAGTTAATTTAAGTAGTTTGTTAGTCTAGGGACTGATGATCACTGCATATATATATATATATATATATATATATATATATATATATATATATATATGATGTTTCACTAAGTGTGTTTGCCTCTGTAACTCATAAAATAATAGGTGACGGGAAATTTTAATGCAGTAGGTCAACACAAGAAATGTTACACTTTCTGCGGAGCTATGAACATAGTTTATTGTATCATTTTCCAAAGAGCTACACCACAAAGATATAATTTTTTTAATGAAACAATAGTTTTTTCTATCGTGTATTGGATTCGTTTAAACCAGCTGCGTCCAAATCAATTTAAATTACATTCCTATCACTGTTAGTTTGCGAGCTACAACCCTTCAAAGATCCGGGAGCGGTGGCTGCGAAAGCGTAGCTCACTGGCCGAGTGGCTATCCCCTGGGGCACAGCCCACTGTCCCATGACCACCATGACCACGCTGTCGTAGCCTCCGCCCCCTAAACTTTGAAGGGCTGTAGCTCCCAAACTAACAGTGATAGGAATGTAGTTTAAATTGATTTGGACGGAGATGGTTTCAACGAATCCAATGCACGATAGAAAAAAACTATTGTTCCATTAAAAAAATTATATCTTTGTGCTGTAACTCTTTGGAAAATGATACAATAAACTATGTTCATAGCTCCGCAGAAAGTGTAACATTTCTTGTGTTGACCTACGGCATTAAAATTTCCCGTCACCTATTATTTTATAAGTTACAGAGGCAAACACACTTAGTGAAACACCCTATATTGCTCTAACGCCGCCTCGTAACACGAGCCAAAAACGTCAGAACTATAACATCCGTAAAGTTAATTTTGTGGCGTACCGGTAACGTAGCAGTGTGAATGAATTACCGTTTTCGATACGCCATGGCAACAATTTATGTCTCAAAACACGCCTGTTTGGAAGTACGTTCATACTGTCGTGAAACTTTATTCGGATGTTTACATTTAATTACATACCGTTCAATTTTTTCTTTGCCTAAGGCATTTCATGTCTAAAGTCTTTTGATACATTATCCTGAAACGACGTGTGCGACACGCAAATAAATGTAAATTTCTGAGGATGGGAAGTAAGGAATGTTGAAATCCCATCTTGGACAAATAAACGCGTATAAAATTTGCTGGTAGCAAATAATTGATTAAAAATTATTTCCACGTTTTACAGCGACAGTACGACTTTCACAAATCATTTAATGGTTGATATTTACTGTGCAACAAACCAAGCGAGCTGACTGTCGGTGTAAATACTGGAAAACGCTTCCTGGGTGGACTACAATGCGAACAAGCCAGCCTCTCAGCCAGAAATTAATTCTGCGGGCCGCATTGAAAACAATGGCAGGCCGCGTCCGCCTGCTGCACACCAGTTGCCCAACTCTGCTCTAGACCGTAATCAGCGAGAAGCTGTGACCAGTTTCATTATATCGTTACAAAATCTGGAACATAATTATTAACAATTATATATATTTTTGACGAATTACAGAGTTCAAATGAATGAAATAAATCGCAATTTGCGATGTTACCGCGTCACTGTAATAGGTTTAGATGAAATACCAAACTGATGCGGGAATACAGTATTGTGGCTGCAAGCATTATAGAATAAATAGGATGTGGTATAGGAAAGAGACAGCGTGGCGAATGGAGATTTGTGTGGCGGGAGACGTGCAGGGAAGAGTCCTCTGCAGTCGAGCTGATCACTGTGTCCTCGGTGGCGGAGTGGTCAACGCGTCTGCCTAGTGAGCAGGAGATCCCGGGTTCGAATCCCGACCAGGCACAAATTTTCATTCGCCACAGTTTGGTATTTCATCTAAACCTAATGCAGTGACGCCATAACATCGCAAATTGCGATTTATTTCATACAATTATTAACATACAACATCGTCAAACTAAACTATGTAGAATAATTAAATAAGTTGTATAATTTAATCATTAATCTTCTGCACCACGTGTCACCCACAGCAACTGCACATGATCGTTGTGAATAATAAAATTTCTCATAGGTCGCGTATTTAGTTTTATCTACTTTGTAATTTGAAGAATTTAATTTCAACAATCTCCTTGAACATATCTACGCAATCAAATAACTTATATTTCCGTGTTATTAGAGATTTCCCATCCACCGACAATCTTATTGTTACCGAATTGTGTGATGATTCAATTCACCAAGACACTCGAAAATGTACAATTTACTTCCATACTGAAAGTATCGTGTAATCTGCACAATATTACTATGAGTAATCTGCTCGTCTTCTTCAGGTACTTACGTTACTGACGCACTTGTGTCGTCTCGAATGTACACATCGCGACTTCCTAAAAATCTCTGTCACAGACTTCCACTGGCGACGTCAGAAAACATGATGTATTCAGTGGCTGGCTGCCTTGCAGTCTCCTAGCTGGGCGTCAGCCTTTACATACCATCCTTTTAAATGATTATCTCAAGTAATTTAGCGGTATGAAACGAGCACTGTAAGCACCTTTACATTTTTATTACATTCAGTAGTATGTCGTACCCATAAAGAAAGTGTAAATATAACGTAAGGTATGTGTACCATTAATCGGCAGTATCCGAGTAATCGGCACTTTAGCGATTAAATGCGTATTTCGAATTTACAAGTAAATAATTCCGTCATCTAGAAATAAAAGTTGAAGTCCCATTGGCGATAAATAGTACGACTGAGTGCTGATAACAGGTCTCGGTACATTTTGCACTGCGGTTACTGCCACAAAAATGCTACTTGTAAATCTAATTATTTTAAATTAAACGGAATGTTGTTAGAAGGACCTGTGCATATGCATACAAGACCAGATTGAGTCATTTGGCATGTCTCAATAAGTTACAGCTAATATTGTAGTATTAAATATGATTTACAAATGATATTTCATTTGAATCCCCTTAAGATGCCGATAGCTAGTAGTTTTATTCTTATTTTGGCGTGGGTAATCACCATCTGCATAAAATATCCATAACAGCTATATACACTTCTGGCCATTAAAATTTCTTCACCACGAAGATGACGTGCTACAGACGCGAAATTTAACCGACAGGGAGAAGATGCTGTGATATACAAATGATTAGCGTTTCAGAGCATTCACACAAGAATTGGCGCCTTGGCGACACCTACAACGTGCTGTCAGGAGGAAAGTTTCCAACCGATGTCTCATACACAATCAGCAGTTGACCGGCGTCGCCTGGAGAAACGTTGTTGTGATGCCTCGTGTAAGAAGGAGAAATACGTACCACCACGTTTCCGACTTTGATAAATGTCGGATTGTAGCCTATCGCGATTGCGGTTTATCGTATCGCTACATTGCTGCTCGCGTTAGTCGCGATCCAATGACTGTTAACAGAATATGGAATCGGTGGGTTCAGGAGGGCAATACAGAACGCCGTACTGGATCCCAACGGCCTCGTATCACTAGCAGTCGAGATGATAGGCATCTTAGCCGCATGGCTGTAACGGATCGTGCAGCCACGTCTCGATCCCTGAGTCAACTGATGGAAATGTTTTCAAGACAGCAGCAATCTGCACGGACAGTTCGACGACGTTTGCAGCAGCGCGGACTATCAGCTCCGAGACCATGGCGGCGGTTACCCTTGCCGCTGCGCTCACAGACAGGAGCGCCTGCGATGGTGTACGCAAAGACGAACCTGAGTGCACGAATGGCAGAACGTCATTTTTCCGTATGGATCCAGGTTCTGTTTACAGCATCATGATGGTCGCATCCGTGTTTGGCGACATCGCGGTGAACACACATTGGTAGCGTGTATTCGCCATAATGGCGTATCACACGGCGTGATGGTATGGAGTGCCATTGGTCACACGTCTCGTTCACCTCTTATTCGCATCGACGGCAGTGGCCGTTACATTTCAGATGTGTTACGACCCGAGGCTCTACCCTTCATTCGATCCCTGTGAAACCCTACATTTCAGCAGGATAATCACGACTGCATGTTGCAGGTCCTGCACGGGCCTTTCTGGATACGGAAAATGTTCGACTGCTGCCCTGGTCAGCACATTCTCCAGATCTCTCACCAATTGAAAACGTCTGGTCAATGGTGGCCGAGCAACTGGCTCGTCACAATACGGCACTCACTATTGATGAACTGTGTTATCGTGTTCAAGCTGCATGGGCATCTGTACCTGTACACGCCATCCGAACTCTGTTTGACTCAATGCCCAGGCGTATCAAGTCATTATTACGGCCAGAGGTGGTTGTTATGGGTACTGATTTCTCAGGATCTATGCACCCAAATTGCGTGAAAATGTAATCACATCTCAGTTCTAGTATAATAGATGTTCAAATGTTTGTAAATCTATCGGACCAAACTGCATGGTCATCAGTCCGTTGCTTACAAACTACTTAAACTAGGGTAAAATAACGTAAGAACAAACACACACACACATGCCCCAGGGAGTACTCGAACCTCCGACGGCAGCTACCGCGCTCTACGCAGCGAGGTGCCTTAGACCGCTTGGCTACTCCACCGAGGCTCTAGTATAATATATTTGTCCAATGAATACCCGTTTATCATCTGTATTTCTTATTGTTGTAGTAGTTTTAATGGGAAATAGTGTATATAGCAAGTGCAAGGCTGGCAGAGCACCAAGCACTTATATCTATAGTTGTATGTGATTTTCAGATGGCGATTGAAAGTCTCTGAAACTAGTACTCAGTGTATATTTCACAGTGGTCTAGAAAGAAAGAAATATTCTTGATAAACAACTGTTTCCACCTCATATAATGGGATCGCCTTCTACATATGTCAATGTCATGCAGTCGCCATAATAGTGGTGTACGTGTGGCAAACGTGAAAAATGTCAAATTTTGTGACAGCGCATAGAATATACGGTGTAATTGTGAAACTGTTTCATTCAATTGTTGCAGCTTGTGTGACTATTAGGTTTTCATCTTTCCATGATGAACATCTTCACCGCCTATGGAAGCATATCTGACGAATCAGGCTTACTGTTGGTAAGAGATTCCTATCATTTGACATACTTACTGTCACCATTGTCATGTATGACACACCAGACGTGTTTTCTTGTGGTGGATTCGGCTGACATGCCACCTTATGTTCAAACCTTTGCTAATCCCCTTTTAACAGCTATTTCTTTTTGATTGCTAATCGAGTAGTTTTGCGGTATCGTATTAGATCCTTCCCTTATAGCTCCCTGTTACAAAGCACGCTGAACAACAATGTACAAAATTAGATACTTATTATAGTGCTGTGGTGTCTGTTCTTTCGGACATATCTGAAAGAACAGACACCGCACTAATATAACAAGTATTTAAACGCGGATGCGGTCATATGTTCGACCTCGCACGGGAATCCGTAATGGCTAGTTTAAGAGGACATAGACGATAGGATCGCTACAGCCGTAGCGTGTGACTTGTTGAAGTTTGAGACGGACGGGAGCTGAGCACGGGTAGCCATGGAAATGCCTATAGTGGTACAGTGTACTCTCCGGCACCCACCTTACGGTGGATTGCGGAGTATGTATGTAGATGTAGAACTGGTTAAGGCGACAGCTGCCCCCGCAGCGGGACACCCGGGTTCGATTCTTGGCCGGGCTCACATTTTCACTTGTCGGCATTGTATAATTTCAATGCCCTACCGCAGTGAATATCAATCATTACCTTCATAATCCTTATCCCTTCCCCTCCTTAATTAATAATTTGCAAAGTTAGATACAGGACACAGCCTGTACGAAAAAAAAAAAAAGATCATGATGAGGTATGAATACTCATCTACCGCTTCGGGGTCAAGCACCTTGACCAAGTAACCACGATACCCTGTCTCTTATAATTCTCTTGGTGTGCAAAGCTTGAGCCGTTCACTCTTTCCATTTTACTTCGTTTTCATAGTTCCGTACTCCTTCTTCCAGTTTTCATGCCGAGCGAGGTGGCGCATTGGTAATGCACTGCACTCTCATTCGGGAGAACGGTGGTTCAAATCGACCTCCGGCCATCCAGATTTAGGTTTTCCGTGATTTCCCTAAATCACTCCATGCAAATACCGTGCAGGTTCATTTCAAAGGACACGGCCGATTGCCTTCCCCATCCTTACCCAGAAACTCGGAGCCTTAGATCCGTCTCTAAAGACCAAGCTGTCGACGGGACATTAAACCCTAATCTTCCTGCTTCTCAGTTTCTCGCGGGATACCCACAAGTCAATTTTGGCAGTATCGTTTAGGGGGGGTTTCCTTTATAACACGAAGGGATTCTAGACAGACAGACGGAGAGGTTGATGAAAAATTATTGTATAAGTCCGGTGAGAGTAAACCTAACACAACCAGAGTGCAAAGGCTTTGTTTTCACAGCGACAGGGAATTTCATTACTTTGGTCTCTAAATAACACCTGAATTTACAAATGTAGAAATACCCCATTCACAAGAGGGCAAGTGCAAATAACTGCTCAAATTATAGAAACTGACAGTTCTATCGATTGCATTTAAAATATTAGTGTCAGTTGTTAAAGTCAGGATTAAAATGACTCTACCGTAAACGATGATAAATCTGGATTCAAAATAGGGAAAGGAAGGTGGGGAGCAATACCAAGGTAGGTATGCAGGTAGTGGGGAGTTCGTTCTTTGGTATATATCTAAAAGAACAGACATGGAACAGCTACATCTGTATTTCTACGCGACGTCCTCTAATGGTGCATTACTTCTCCATAGATACGGTAAATATCGTTCAGCGTCGTACAGCAATTCGAATGGCGAGCAAAAGATGACATATTAGATTACATAAGATTGCTACCCGCAATCTGCGGCTGGTAAGAATTTTGGGCGGACTGAAGGCGTCCTCGGGTAGCCGAGTTATTAAGGTGTCCGCTTGCCCGAACTGTGAGACCTGCGCTCAAATCCCGGCTCAGCGCAATTTTCACTTGTCGACATCGAATTATTTTAATGTCCTAGGGCCGAAAGAATCCTTCCTCCTATCTCTTTTTCCATCGCGTTAAAAATGCACAAATATTCTCCGTCAGATATTGGAAGTAAATAGAAAAATTAGTAGTATTTTTTGAACTAGAAAATGCATTTGATATGGCTGACTGATAGTTACTGTTTAAATCTATCCGCAGTGCGGGACATAACTGAAGGAATAGGCCAAAATGTTTCAAAACACGTAAAACTCAAAGTAATATAATCTTAATGGCAGCAACAAATAAGCGAAACTCAGAAGGTGAATGACATAGAGGTACTCTGTAACACCTTGCTTAGCGAAGCAGGACAATGCTCGCCTGGAAGGTGCTGATATGTGCTTCTGGAAAAGAATTACAAGCTCTAGTTGGACCGGTATAAAATGCAATTACATGGTTCTGAAGAAATCACAAGAGAAGAAAGCATTTCTAAAAGTTAGAGGCCAACGCAAAATAAAAACTCTTAGGACTCCTAATCAGAGGCAATATTCCTCTAACACACATTCTCGAAGAAATAATCACAAGGTAGAAAGACGGGACGGCCGAGAACATCCTTTTTAAGTATGCTGTATATACACGAAAAAGATGACGACTGCTGAAGAGGGTGATAGCTGTGGCGGCAGAGGCAAGGGTTTGCGTTTCGTAAGAAGAAGGATAACAATTTTAGGAATTTTCAGGTTTATTCCTTTAATTTACTGTGAATCCTTGTTTCTTGTCAAATTTTACGAATTTAGGTCAACGGGATATACCCTATTGGTTTCAATTAATACGTCCGAGAGTATCGAAAACTGGCTTTATCTTTGCTCTGCATTTACTAAAAAGTTTACATATTTTCACTGCCTAGAACTGTAGGTCAAGTTATAAGTATGTGACATAAATTCCAACTTGATATCGGGACCCATTCCTGAAAAAAAAAAGAGGTCTTTACATTTATCTCGACCGATAGAGACCTACAGACGAATGACGAAGTGATTCTGTATGGGTTCCGTTTTTTTCGATTAAAGTACTGAACCATAAAAATGTCCGGTTTATTCCTTTACTTTACTGTGAATCCTTGTTTCTTGTCAAAGCCGGCCGCGGTGGCCGAGGGGACTGAGGCGCTCCAGTCACGGTCTGCACGGCCACTACGGTCGGAGGTTCGAATCCCCCCCCCGGGCATTGATATTTGTGCCGTCCTTAGTCCTAGGTAGTTCATAAGTAGTTTGTAAGCTTTTGGACTGATGACCCCGTAGTTAAGTCCCGTAAGTTCTGCAAACATTTGAACATTTGATTTTTCTTCTTGTCAAATTTTACGATTTTAGGTCAAAGGGATATACCCTATTGCTTTCAATGAATACGTCTGAGAGTATCAAAAACTGGCTTTATCTTTTCTCTGCATTTACTAAAAAGTTTACATATTTTCACTGCCAAGAACCGTAGGCCAAATGTATGTGACCTAAATTCCAACTTGATATCGGGACCCATTCCTGAAAAAAAGAGGTCTTTACGCTTATCTCGACCGACCTACAGACGGATGACGAAGTGATTCTGTATGGGTTCCGTTTTTTCCGATTAAAGTATTGAACCATAAAAATGTCAGGTTTATTCCTTTGCTTTACTGTGAATCCTTATTTCTTGTCAAATTTTACGATTTTAGTTCAACGGGATATGCCCTATTGGTTTCAATGAATACGTCAGAGAGTATCGAAAACTGGCTTTATCTTTGCTCTGCATTTACTAAAAAGTTTACATATTTTCACTGCCAAGAACTGTAGGTCAAGTTATAAGTATGTGACATAAATTCCAACTTGATATCGGGACCCATTCCTGAAAAAAAAAAAGAGGTCTTTACATTTATCTCGACCGATAGAGACCTACAGACGAATGACGAAGTGATTCTGTATGGGTTCCGTTTTTTTCGATTACAGTACTGAACCATAAAAATGTCCGGTTTATTCCTTTACTTTACTGTGAATCCTTATTTCTTGTCAAATTTTACGATTTTAGTTCAACGGGATATACCCTATTGGTTTCAATGAATACGCCTGAGAGTATCGAAAACTGGCTTTACTTTGCTCTGCATTTACTAAAAAGTTTACATATTTTCACTGCCAAGAACTGTAGGCCAAGTTATAAGTATGTGACATAAATTCCAATTTGATATCTGGACCCATTCCTGAAAAAAGAGGTCTTTACGTATATCTCTACCGATAGAGACCTACAGACGGATGACGAAGTGATTCTGTATGGGTTCCGTTTTTTTCGATTAAAGTACTGAACCATAAAAATGTCAGGTTTATTCCTTTGCTTTACTTTGAATCCTTATTTCTTGTCAAATTTTACGATTTTAGTTCAACGGGATATACCCTATTGGTTTCAATGAATACGTCAGAGAGTATCGAAAACTGGCTTTATCTTTGCTCTGCATTTACTAAAAAGTTTACATATTTTCACTGCCAAGAACTGTAGGTGAAGTTATAAGTATGTGACATAAATTCCAACTTGATATCGGGACCCATTCCTGAAAAAAAGAGGTCTTTACATTTATCTCGACCGATAGAGACATACAGACGGATGACGAAGTGATTCTGTATGGGTTCCGTTTTTTTCGATTAAAGTACTGAACCATAAAAATGTCAGGTGTATTCCTTTGCTTTACTGTGAATCCTTATTTCTTGTCAAATTTTACGATTTTAGTTCAACGGGATATGCCCTATTGGTTTCAATGAATACGTCAGAGAGTATCGAAAACTGGCTTTATCTTTGCTCTGCATTTACTAAAAAGTTTACATATTTTCACTGCCAAGAACTGTAGGTCAAGTTATAAGTATGTGACATAAATTCCAACTTGATATCGGGACCCATTCCTGAAAAAAAGAGGTCTTTACATTTATCTCGACCGATAGAGACATACAGACGGATGACGAAGTGATTCTGTATGGGTTCCGTTTTTCCGATTAAAGTACTGAACCATAAAAATGTCAGAGGTCTCTCGACTGGACTGGATATTACATCAGACGCGAGACGCAGTACGCTGTTGTTTGCGGCCTTTGGCAGCAGTGGCGGGCGCCGGAGCGCACACGGTGTTTTCTACAAAGGGTGAAGGTGCGCTATTAGCGGGGCTGGAGAGCTGGTTCCCGGGGAGGCCGTCCCAGCGATCGATGTCCACGGGAGCCTGTGGGACGCAGGGGAGGGGAGCCGCGTTTACTCGTTGGCCGCTTAAACGCAGCTGCCTGCGCGTTAGTGGCTCATCTCACCCCTGGTAATCAGAGCCCCCGCCGGCAAACTGAGTCCGCCCCGTGCTCACTTTGAATTTCATTCATTAACGGAAAAGCTTGTTTCCAACAACAGACGCTGGTCATTACCGTCTTTCTTTAGTCCTCTCCTGCTACTCCGTATTCCCTGCTTAACAATCCAAAAGAACAGAAATGACGCACGAGGAACGAAAGGATTTTTTTGACATGAAAAGCAGGCATTCCTGTTACAAGTATAACAGCGTGTATGTTTACATGTCGCAAAGAACAAAGTTTTTGATCCTGCAGTCATTGTTAATCGAGAGACAGAAGAATTAATCACACACACATACACACACACACACACACACACACACACACACACACACACACAGGAGACTTTCCTGGTGGGATATATATATATACAGGGTGAGTCACCTAAGATTACCGCTGGATATATATGACGGAAAGCGTCTCTGAAGAAGCGAAATTTGTTGTCATCCGAAACTAATTTCAGTGTTAGAAAATCGTTTCTGAAAGCATTTGTATGAGGGTGAGACGTGGACGATACGGAGTTCAGACAAGAAGATGATAGTAACATACACACGGGCAGGCAAATAGAACTACTTCAGATGAGGCAGGACACTCATACCGCAGGCCTTTAACATGGACATAAGGAAGAAATCCACGCAGGTTAAATGAGGTGAACGGGCTGGCCAAGGAACTGATCGTATCCACTGCTAGCCGTAGACTACGTGCAGGTGAGTCCCGGCGTTTCGACTGAAGTTCACTCTTCAGCGCTCTCTATCAGCGCAATGTGTCATTACCGACCACACATTCGTATACGAGATCTTCTTATTTTGGTCTCAGGGTGAGTCACATAACATTACCGCTGGATATATTTCGTAAACCACATCAAATACTGACGAACCGATTCCACAGACCGAACGTGAGGAGAGGGGCTAGTGTAATCGGTTAATACAAACCATACAAAAATGCACGGAAGTATGTTTTTTAACACAAACCTACGTTTTTCTTAATTGGAACCCAGTTAGTTTTGTTAGCACTTCTGAACATATAAACAAATACGTAATCAGTGCCGTTTGTTGCATTGTAAAATGTTGATTATATCTGGAGATATTGTAACCTAAAGTTGACGCTTGAGTACCACTCCTCCGCTGTTCGATCGTGTGTATGGGAGAGCACCGAATAAAGTAGGGATCCAAAGGGAACAGTGATGTACCTTAGGTACAGAAGAGACTAGATCAGCACTTTACGTACACATGCTAACACCTTTATTGGTCTTTTTCACCAACGCACATGTACATTACCATGAGGGGTGAGGTACACATACACACGTGGTTTCCGTTTTCAATTACGGTTTGGAATAGAGTGTGTCCCGACATGTCAGGCCCATAGATGTTCAAAGTGGTGGCTATAATTTGCTGCACACAAGTGCAATCTATGGCGTAATGAATGTCGTACACGCCGCAGTACATCTGGTGTAATGTCGCCGCAGGCTGCCACAATACGTTGTTTCATATCCTCTGGGGTTGTAGGCACATCACGGTACACATTCTCCTTTAACGTACCCCACAGAAAGACGTCCAGAGGTGTAAGATAAGGAGAACTGGCAGGCCAATTTATGCGTTCTACACGTCCTATGAAACGCCCGTCGAACATCCTGTCAAGGGTCAGCCTAGTGTAAATTGAGGAATGTGCAGGTGCACCATCATGCTGATACCACATACGTCGACGCGTTTCCAGTGGGACATTTTCGAGCAACGTTGGTAGATAATTCTGTAGAAGCGCGATGTATGTTGCAGCTGTGTGGGCCCCTGCAATGAACGATCGAACAGTGGAGGAGTGGTACTCAAGCGTCAACTTTAGGTTACAATATCTCCGGATGTAATTAACATTTTACAGTGCAACAAACGGCACTGATTACGTATTTGTTTATATGTTCAGATGTTCTAACAAAACTAAGGGGGTTCGATTTAAAAAAGAAACGTAGCTTTGTGTTAAAAAAAATACTTCCGTGCATCTTTTTATACCTTGTAATAACGAATTACACTAGCCCCTCTCCTCACGTTCGATCTGTGGAATCAGTTCGTCAGTATTTGATGGGGTTTACGAAATATATCCAGCGGTAATGTTAGGTGACTCACCCTATATATATATATATATATATATATATATGTGTGTGTGTGTGTGTGTGTGTGTATAAAACTGCCTGTTGAGGAGACCAAAATAAGAAGATTTCGTATACGAATGTGTGGTCGGTAATAACACATTGAGCCGATAGAGAACGCTGAAGAGTGAACTTCAGTCGAAACGTCGGGAATCACCTGGACGTTGTCTGCGGCCAGCAGGGGATACGATCAGTTGCTTGGCCACCTCGTTCACCTCATTTAACCTCCTGCGTGGATTTCTTCCTTAGGGTCATGTTAAAGGCCTGCGGTATGAGCGTCCCGCCTCATCTGAAGTAGTTCTGTTTGCCTGCCCGTGTGTTTGTTACTATCATCTTTTTCTCTGAACTCCGTGTCGTCCACGTCCCACTCTCATACAAATGCATTCAGAAACGATTTTCTAACACTGAAATTAGTTTTGGATGACAACAAATTTCGCTTCTTCAGAGACGCTTTCCGTCCAATAGCCATTCTGCATTTTACGTCTTCTTTACTTCGGCCATCACAACTATTTTCCTACCCATATAACAAAACTCGCCTACTACTTGTATTATCTCATTACCTAATGTAATTCCTTCAGCATCACCTGATTTTCTGACACTACATTCCATTAACCTTGTTTTTCTCTTGTTAATGTTCATCTTATACCCTCCTTTCAAGACACTGTCCATTTCGTCCAGTTAAAAGTCGACCACTGTCCGTAACAAGAGCCTTGTTTTATCACTAAATTTAGTAAATGAGGTCCGTATGAACTACTGGTTACTCCCTGCTATAAAGCCTTGTTCCGTGGCCCAAACTGAGAACTGACTCGTTTAAAATTACTTCAATAACAGGAAGTTAATACTACAGTGGTCAATATACATAGCAGCTCACACGTTATTACACACAGACATTAATAAGCAAGCCACCACAGTTAAAATTATCTTAGAAAGGTGGCTAAGAAAACATTTATGGCGCAAAGGAATTTAGACATAAAATTTGCATCTGAGCTAGTTATCAGCAATTGTGAAGAACAATATTAAATAAAAGAGGGAAGGTACTCTAAAACTACAATTCATAGGCAACTTACGGATTATACTGAACTTAGACTTGTTTATTCAGATGGAAAACAAGCAAAATGGGAACCAATTTTGTTAATACAAGGAAATGCATCTCTTACATGGATTAAATGGATTAATACGGATGTTGCCCAGCCTACATTATGCATGAATTAACGCTACTGGGGGGGGGGGATTCACAAAGAACACACATTCTCTCACACACACGCAATGCCACAGCGAAACTCACTAAAATCAGCGTGCTGAGACGAGGCGGAAGCAGGCGCCGCTATCGTAAGCGAAATTCAGCAATTCGGAGGTAGCACAAAACACAATATACAAAAACACTTTGAAACTGGCTCTGATCTGTCGTGCCTGTTTTGAGATGGTGCGTGTGTATAGCCAAGTTAAATTACATCTGAATTGGACCGCGAGCAAACACGCTAACGGCCACACACGGCTACGTTACTTGAGCCCACTCCACTGAAGATGAAGTGGTTGAAAATTGGATTCATAATACAAAATCACGGTGGATTCTTAAATTGCAGTCTGTTAGAAATCGATCTAGGTACAGGTTTAAATGAGAAATGGCAGCCGGCCGCGGTGGCCGAGGGGACTGAGGCGCTCCAGTCACGGTCTGCACGGCCACTACGGTCGGGCTTTCGAATCCCCCCTCGGGCATGGATATTTGTGCCGTCCTTAGTGTTAGCTAGTTCATAACTAGTTTGTAAGTTTAGGGACTGATGACCCCGTAGTTAAATCCCATAAGCTATACGAACATTTGAACATTTTTTGAGAAGTGGCATGAATTCATGCGACTAGCTGCAAACCCCGGAAGTCGGAACCCGGACCAACGTGGTTCCGAAAACCGATAAAATGGAATAAATTCAGTTTCCGAGAAATAAAGAAAATTGACTACAGCATGCAACCCATATAAATGCTTAGAATTATATAAGGAAGCGAATGACATTCATCTACACGCGATAGGGAGCGATTACCGAGACCGATGAAGTCCAGTCTCCAAAACTCGTAAAAGTGAAGTAATTACAAAGTCGGAAAAATAATAATAATAAGAACTACGGCATGCAACCCATAGAAATGCTTAGAATTACATAAGGACACTATTGAAGGAGGTTGTACAAGGCTCACAGAGAATTACTGAGAAGACAGAGTTCGTACCACAAGTCGGAGAAAAAACAGCAACATTAAAATAGGCGGGGAGAGAAGATCGCGAAATATTAGTGGAAATCACAAGGATACCCGCATAGTTACTTGCCTGATGGGCATGGAACAAACAAGAGTGGAAGCCGAAGGCTTTGTTCTATGAACCAACCACGTGGAACACATATCAGTCACAGAAGGAAACGATGAGAAGATTTTTACATGCACTGTACAAAAATGAACATATCACCCATTAGAAATCGGGCCCCACAAAGCTAGAAAGTATTTCCACAGAGTTCATACACGGCCACATGATCACAAAAGGTTTTAAAATATCAGGCCACTATCAAACTGCAACTAGAATCACACACACTGCGTTTATCTATTGGAAATCACTGAATTGAAAAAGGAGAACACATTTCCGCACACGATCGGAGAAAATATTTTAAAAAATTATTCTAAGTTCACGAATCTACGTTAAACGTGCTAGTCAATGAACCGCTACCATCTCCAAAAACAAAAGCAGAACCAACCTTACCTCACCAGACTACCAGCCCAGAATGATCAGACCGAGCGGCCACCGGACGTGGGAAGCTACCGGAAGCCGGAAAATCCGGGAAACAGCGGTGGTGGGGATGGATAGCGAGATTTGCGCTGGAGAGAAGGCTCGCTAATTAGACTGTAACCAAAGGGTGTAGAAACCTCTTTGGTAACCTCAGCATACTATCGACTCTGAGCCAGAGAGGACGATGCAAAGCGAGCTATCACTCCCAACATTCAAACAGCCATAGATTCTCGCACACACTTAAAAGTAAAACAACTGCACATTCTCACAGGGACAGTGGCGTAGCGGAGAAGTCACATTTATGCCACATTAATTAACATAATAATAAGCTATTAACATAACAAAATAAGAAAAACCTAGCAATATTAACTAATATTTTAACACATTTAATAAAAATACTATACCTCAAGCCTTGAAAAGAGTGGGGTTCCAGTTTTAACAAAATGATAATCTAGCGACATAAAATAAATCATAACTTTACAGAAATATACTAAAAATATATGGAAGACGACAGACGGTCGTCTTTCACAGTTGCCCTACCAGGTTATTCGCTGTCTCTAAAGAATTATCATGTCATCAGCAAACTGCAAATATTTTACTTCCTCTCCCTGAACTTTACTTCCCACTCCAAATCTCTCTTTGCATTCATTCACAGATTGCTCAGTGTACAGGTTGAACAACATTGGAGCAATGCTACAACCCTGTCTTACTCCCTTCCGAAACACTTCGTCCCTTTCATGCCATTCGACTCTTACGATGGTAGTCTGGTGTTTGCACAAGTTGAATATAGGTCTTCGTTCCCTATATTTTATCCCTGCTACCTTCATAATTTGAAATAATGTATTCGAGTCAACATTGTCAAAAGCTTTCTCCGGATCTACAAATGCTTTAGCCTTTGCCTTTCATTAACCTATCTTCTAAGATAAGTCGTAATGTATTGCCTCCCAAATTCCTAAATTTCCCGTAAATCCGAACTGATCTTCCCCAAGGTCGGATTCCACCACTTTTTCCATTCGTCTGTAAATAATTCGTATTGTTATTTAGCATACATGACTTATTAAACTGATAGTTCTGAAGTTTTATATATATATATATATATTGCCGCAAGACCTCTTAGTTATCTGACTGCCGGCTTGGCGCAATGGATAGCATGACCGACTGCGGTGTTGAAGGTCGCCCGTTCAATTCCGTCTACAGGAAAAAATTTATTGCTTCGCAATGTTCATTTTCAGAATGTTCTACATGTTCCTTATGTTCACTTGTAATTTCTAGATGTTTCCAATGTTACCTATTCTTCTAACTTCTGGTACATTCTGTCTGTTTATAAATAGCAGCGCACTCTGCCGGAGAGGCAGTCAGTGCAGAGTGTATGTTTCAGTTGGCAACAAACCCTCTTTCAGTATAAGTGCTGTGTTCAGTTGACAACACTGCTTTCGAAGTGAAGCCTGCTTCCATTTCAACGCGACATTGTTTGGTGGAGGGACCGGGTATCCTGTGCAACAGCTGCATCACCGTGGCTCCGATTAGGCAACGTAAAAGCCGTCGCTTACGCGGACTAGAACCGGAATACAAGGGATATACCGAGTTCATTCGTATCATTGGGGAAAACAGGCATCTAGCTTCCTGATGAATCTGTCACTCTGTGACATCGCTTCCCACGCCGCGTGAACTGCTTCCGACAATGCTGCCTTGGATGTTGGTTTCAGGTCTTTTGCTCCTAATAATTTATTCCACCTCTGCCCAAACGTACTCAATGGGATTGAGGTCAGCAGCTTTTGGAGGCCAGTCCAACAGCTCAGTGTCTCCTTTCATCTGAAACCAGTGTCTTACACGATTTGCTGTATGGATTGGGGAACAGTCAAATCGCTGACGAACAGAAGGAAGCATGATGTCTTCCACTATTTCGCAGTAATAACCACTAACAACGTGGACACTATAGTTCCCACAGCATGGCGCAACCATTTGCTTATATCCAGCCCCAAACTGTGACAGACGTCATACTACATCTTTGCCTCTGATGGACATATTTACGGTCGTATCTCGTTCCATTTGGTCGATACATATGGACAGAGCTATTTTGAGCAATTGAAAATACCTTCTCGTCGGTAAATATTACTCGGTCCCAGTACGAAAGCGGCTTCCTTCTGTAGGTCAGTGAAAATTTAACCTGCCAGCCCTATGTTGCTCTTTCAGCATTTTCTTAACGGCCGCTTTCCGTCCATACCTTCCGTCCTCGTTGTGCCGACGACGTATGGTCTACCTGCTCACTGTTAGCTGCAGGATATTTTAATTTCTCTGCTGCTCCTGAAAAGGTCCTCAACACTGCATCGGAGTATACTCTTGTCTTCATTCTCTGTGGTAGCCCGTGGGCGTCCACAGCGAAGACGATGGTTTACGTGGCCTTCATCTTCGATCCTCTTTGCCTCAAGATGAATACAGTACCTGTCTTCATAAAGCGCAACGGTAGACCTTTATAAAACTCACTGAGCTGTGACATGTCGCCTTGACAGAAGTAAGAACCGACTCACAAGGCAGCAGGAAACGAAGTGCCACACAGGACGCAGAGCTCTTGAATGATCACCGAAGTCAAATTCATTCCCCATTTCAAGATGTCAATACTGTGACAGAGAGATTATAATCACGATTTCACGGGAACGTTTAGAGCAATATCATTAAATCAGTTCTGTTGCAGACGATCCAGTTCGTATATTTACCAAATTCACTAGTCCTAAATACGCAGCTGATGAGATTTTACCACATATGTCTTAAAAAACTATTTTTAAGGAGCTGTGTCAGATGCCACTTTACATCTGTTCAGCAAAATTCGTGTTAAACAGAAATATGTTTTAGTCGTAACTATTACTTCGAAGTAACAAACATGTTTCAGTATAAAAGATTAATATAAACTGTGGCGTTCAATGTATTCGAGGTATTGCATACATTGCTGTATGTCACTTAGAACGCTCGTTGTGGGAAACAGGGCGAAACAGTCTCCACAAAATTTAGATTTGTAAATACACTGCATGGACTTTCTAGCTTTCTGCTAGACACTATCCAGCTTTTGAACAAAACGAGCCCAAAGTTGAGGACGGACAATCGTATTTTAAAACCTGTCACCGAAAGAGCGCCCGAACATAAAACATGTTATTGGTACGTTATGGGATCCAGTGGTTACGTGGTGGCAGAGTGGTAAAGAGCAAGACAAAGAAAACTAAGGTCATGGGTTCGATCCCTGTTCAGTTCACAATTCTTATGTGCCATTTTACACTTTTTCCCCTCGGGCAGTGTTTGTTGATGTGAAAAATGCCGAGTTGCACTGTGGTGCAAAAGCCGCGATAACTGTAGGTTGCCAACAATCGCTATAGGTGTTAAACACGCATACACCTTACTGATACTTAAGTCATATTCGTGGATGATAAAGAAGGACGGTTTGTGGGCGGTTCGATTGTGACGCAAGCACAAAAATTTGTATCCACCTATCAGCTGGTAAGAAAAACCGATACGTAACATTTGATTTTACTTAGTTAATAATCCGATTACGTGCTTTTTTCGTATCTCCGTCACAGAACTTCACATCATGCACTTCATTTTTAAATGTGTGCACACTTTGTTACTTCTGAATGGAGGTACATTAGACATCTTTCGAGGTCCGTTAACAGGGGCGAAAGGTCTTAATAGGAGTCCCGGTTTATTACAGAAACTGTCTTTTATTTTCAAGTTTAGATTTGTTTACTGATATTAGCGAAAATATCGGTAATTCATGACTCTTCATGGCCAGTCAGCAATATGATATGATTAATTAGATTAGATTAATATTTGTTCCGTATTTTATAAATACGACATTTCGCAATGATGTGGATCGTATAATTTTAATGAAAGATTTATTTACACACCAGGATTCAATTTCTTTAGAACAATTTTTACGCTCCCTCAGTCTTTTTATCCTTATATATTCTCTCTACCTCTCTCTCTCTCTCTATCTCTCTTCTGTCTCTCTCTCTCTCTCTCTCTCTCTCTCTCTCTCACACACACACACACACACACACACACACACACACACACACATGCACATACACACATTTCTTTTTATTTGTTTGTTGTGCTCGATTATCGGCCAGGCACGAAGGCGACCATGAATGAGATTCTTAGTTTTCAGTACACTTACGAAAGACATATAAACACAAATATGAGAGTTACTGATTTATGATTCTTAGTTTGCAGTCAGTTCTGAGTATTATTAATAATCACGCTCCAGTCCCTAAACCTGCGGGTCCTGCCTTCTACTCGCGTTTTTAATCGTGTGCTGTGTCTAGTGTTCTCTGTCATATGGTGCTCTTACATTTTATTCACAACCGCCGAGTGGGCACAACAAGTGTGTTTTAAACAGTGTCGACGTTCGGATTTTGAAGACTCACTTCAGTGTATTTTAGCCACCGTGGCATCGTTTTACTCTGCATATGTTATGTATTTTATGCTCCACGTGGTTTTTATTAATCCTTCCAATTTTCACTCAATGTAATATTTTTTAATCACCGTTTTTATCCCGTTTCAGTGATGTTGCGTCTTGTTGTGAACTGTTGTACATACCCTCGCCTGCATAGCGGCGCAAAGGCCGCTGACAGCCTCCCCGTCCCATTGGGCTTTAAAAGGGAATAAAAAAGCTTGTTCTGTTGTAATTAGGGAAAAAATTATCTTGTTAATATAGAACGTTTAACAATTGCAGCAAAAGTAAATATGGTTTGATTTATGGCAACTGATCAAAGTAACCAACAAGCTTGTGCTATGTATGTAGATCGTTTTCCTGAAAGACATCATCCAAGTATGCGGACATTTGGTCTGAGAGTGAATTTATTTAATGAAATCGAAAGTTTTCAGCTAAAAATAAAAACGCAACCGATAACTACAAATAAGTGTGTTAGCTGCATTTGAAGCTAATGTGCACATCATTAGCAGGCAAATTGGTCGAGAGCAGGGAATTCCAGAAACTTTGGTTTTGAGAATTCTAGATCATCATGCATTTCACCCTTACTATATTTCTATACATCAGGATTTGGATGGCGATGATTTTGAACATAGTGTAAATTTGTCGAACTAGTCTCAAAATAAATTACGTGTCGATTTTTTTTAAGCGTCAGTGACCTTGGCAGTTTAATGTATTGTGTGAAATTACGAGAGAAAAAGCAATTGACCCCTATTTTACCCATGGAATTCTAAATGGGGCAATGTATGCCGATTTCTTAATTAATGTTTCACCGAGTTTACTACAAGATGATTCACTTCATGACAGAACGGCGATTTACTTTCAACATGATCCGGTACATAGCACGCGTGCAATTGTAAAGGTATTCAATGGAATATCTAATGACAGGTGGATTGGTCGTAGAAGCACCGTACAATGGCCTCCACGTTCACCGGATGTTACACCTCTGGATATCTTTCTTTCGGTAAATTGAAATATATTTGCTATCGTGATTCACCGAAATCCGTGAAAGCATGCGTCAGCACATTGTCAGCGCATGTGAGATAATTACTGAAGGCGAACTATCGGCTACTGAGGGGAATTTCTTTAAGCGTATTGCAAAAATGCATTGTTGGAGAACGTCATTTTGAACATTTATTACATTAATGAGGCAATTAATGTTTATCACACATGCGTACTCCTAATTTATGATAAGTTCAAAAAATTAAATATATCACATCGGAACAAATGAAATAACAAAGTCCAAACATAAGAACTGTTTGTGTTTTAATTAGAAAAAAAAATGTTACCAATAGTTCTTCTAAAATTGTGACGAATACGCTTTTGAATATTACAGCGCCTCTGTCACAAAGTGAAAAAATTTTCCAAATAAAACTTTTATATTTATTTCCATACTACACGACTATGTGATAAAAATAGGGGCACCTATTTAAAAAAATATAGTTTACTTCAGTTTCACCTATGGCAGCGCCAACCAGTGGGCCAACGATAGCGCCATTTGTTTCCCCCCTTTACGCTTGAAAAGTTTTGTTCTTGTTATTTTTTCATTTGATTTTAATTTCTTGAGATTGGCCCATGCATTATCAGTGGACCACCCTGAATATGTGTATACAAACGAATGCTTTGCAGTTGCTAAATATGGATGGGAATCGGATATACATCCTACACTGCATCGCCCAATATCTCTGCCTATCACCTTCCTTAAGGGGGGACGCACAAGAAAATCGACGTGATTACATAATGTAACACAGTTTTCGGTGTTTGCAAGATAATAGAACCAAATTTTGCACTTGAGGTAATTATGTTATGGGTTACATTCTGGAATTTTTTAAAAACATTTATTCTAAAAGAATTTCATCATGGTATGTTGGAAATTTTCGCAACACATGCTATCACACAAAGAACTTTTTCGCAAAAATTACTTTACTTACAAGATTTATATTGTGGTAGGTAATTCTTAGTAATTAGATAAGCAAACGTGTGGAACAGATTTTTAATATCACTTTTAGAGCTCTTACAATTTATTTTTAAAAATTATGTGTATTAAATAAAGCAATTTCAATTTCACAAAAATGTAAATAATTTTGACAGAAATACACTTAGAAAAAATTTGATCCACAGGAAGTTGTGTTATACTATGAACAAAGTCTGTAGAAAATTTCACTTATCTGTCTCCAGTGGTTCAGGAAAATATGTTCCTAATACACCGAAAAATGAAAGTTACAGGAAATTCACATAAAAGATTTTGTAAAGATTTACACCATACATTTGGTCATCTTGCTCTTCTTGGACTAGTTTCCTTTGTAACTGATGTTTCTGGCGTACCCTTTTGGCTATATCCTTCACAGACATTTCAGATCTTGCAACACGCGCATTACCTATCTTCTATTTCAGAGCTTGCAACACGCGCATTATCTATCTTCTTCAATAGCTTCTCGGTGAAGCAACCAGCAACAACACACCCACGCTCGAGGGAGAACTGGAACCACCAACAGCGAGCAGCCACGCGCTCCGCAGCAAGGCGCCTTAGAGCGATCGGCCACTCCACCACGGTTTAGAGCACTTCTAAATCATTCCGTTTATTCCTAGAATCAAGTATACAGCTCTTCATTTTAACTGAAGATATTCAAATATGGTTGGTTGGTTGGCTGTTTGTTTGGGAAAGGAAATGCAGTCCAGGGAGGTTCAAATCTTCAAATGTTTGTTAAGCTTAAGGGACTTAACTGTGGGGTCATCAGTCCCTAAACTTACAAACTACTTATGAACTACCTTACACCAAAGACGACACAAAAATTCATGCCCGGGGGGTGATTCGAACCCCCCGACCGTAGCGGCCGTGCAGACTGTGACTGGCGCGCCGCAGACCGCTCGGCCACTGCGGCCGGCGTCCAGGGAGGAAAGACTGCATTATCTCGGGGCCCCGTGCTCGCCACGGTGGGACCTTCAAATATATCCGAAAATACACGTCGGATTAAACAATGTAGAACACTAATTTGTTTGTGTCGGGAGGGGAACATCCAATGATACAACATTCCCCCCCCCCCCCAAAACCCAATCCCGTGCGTGTGTGGTAGGGGTATAACTTTGAAATCTTCGATGGTAACACCCGGTTTTAATCGAAGATTAAGACTGCACGGCGAAAACTACATACGTTTCGCCTTAAAAGAATTTGCATTTCACTTCTGATAGTGCTGTAATCAGTAGAATCGAAATGAGTCCACAACTGTAATTTACGTCATGCAACTCAATGTCCATTTAATATTCAATGGGACGGGGGACCATACCTCTATGATTTGACGCTAGGGCAGGCCAATACAGCATGGCTTTTATTAGTACACTCTATCAAAGTTGTATACCTCCAATATATCGAACAGGGGACTACTTGATGCGCTTCTGTGTGATGGAAATTAAACCGCAGTACACGCAATGACCCTGTCAACAAAAGGCTGCTCACAAGTAATAACAGGATATGTGGAAATATCAGCACCAGAGTTACGTATGCGGTCGCTCCTGTCTTCATGGCCTGTTGGCATTTGCTGGTACACGGTACCTTTTAAATATCGCCGCTTAAAGAAATCTAGTGGCGTGTAATCCGTGTTTACTAATAGGCCAGTTAATAGGGTCACCTCTGACGATCCTCGGACCACTGTAAACATGGTCTAATACTTCGCGTGCTTCACTTGCGTAATGCGCTGGGCACACGTCGTGCTGAAACCATATACGTTGTTGTTCGTCTAGGGCAACATCGTGGAGTACTATCGGTATTTCCTGTTCCAAAACGTTCTGTATTTGTGTCCATCCAACGTCCACCAATAAAATTTTGGTCAATGTGCTTTTCTCCATGATATTACACCATACGTTAACCGACCAAAGGCGTTGACGGTCGGCTTGCCGTAGCCAGTGAGGATTGTCTACACTCCAGTAATGCAAATCATGCCGGTTAAAGCTAGCATGATTTGTGAAGGTAGACTCATCGGAAAACAAAAATGTTCAAATGTTTGTTAAGCTTCTGGGACTTAACTACGGGGTCATCAGTCCCTAAACTTACAAACTACTTATGAACTACTTACGAACTAGGACGGCACAAATATCCATGCCCGAGGGGGGATTCGAACCCCCGACCGTAGTGGCCGTGCTGACCGTGACTGGAGCGCTTCAGTCACCTCGGCCACATCGGAAAACAGTACCTCCACAAAGAACGTTGGGGTCGTTCCCATTTGTTGAAGTGTCCATTCACAAAACCCTATGCTGTTATGGAAATCGCCTCCATACAGTGACACTTGATATGAACGATATCTATGACGATGTAATATGTTTCATATACTATCGATGGACATACCACAATCGCGGTGTAATTGCCGAACAGTTACCCGTGGATTATGATGTATTGCTGTTAGAATTGCTGTTTCATTAGTTTCCCCTGTAAATGGTTTTGCCGGCCGCGGTGGCCGAGGAGACTGAGGCGCTTCAGTCACGGTCTGCACGGCATCTACGGTCGGGGGTTCGAATCCCCCCTCGGGCATGGATATTTGTGCCGTCTTTAGTATAAGGTAGTTTGTAAGTTTAGGGACTGATGACCCCGTAGTTAAGTCCCATAAGCTTAACAAACATTTGAACATTTTTTGTAAATGGTTTTCTTCGTTTCCGCATGGGAGTGTGCACACTGCCACTAGAGAAAAAGGCGTTCACAACCTTGTAATAGAAAGAAAGAGAGCGAATATTCTCTGGAAAACGCACGGCATAAATGGCAACAACAACGTCAACATTTCTCTTAAATTCGCAGTAAATGAGCATTATTTCCATTTTCCTTCTGTGATTACAGCGTTCGTCGTTTATTTGTAGGTCTTGTCCACGAACGATGGTGTACAGGAAGGAAACATTGTACAAGCAATGCATAGAGTTGGAGTGTGTTCTACGCCTGCTAGATACATGAGCCCTGGTTACAGTGTACTGCGTATTGTGATTCGTCCTATTTCTCTACACGTCCACAGTGGCGCATCGAATAGTCTCATGTTTGATATGTCAGAGGAATACAATGTTGGGGATGAAGTTTCGAAATTAACTTTATGAATTATTGGCGTCCCCTACTCTCGCTGTATGAATATGGAGCCCTTGTACCACGGAATATTAAGTAGACATAGAGCTGCATATTGTAAATTACAGTTGTGGAATCATTTAAATTCCGCTGATTACAGCGCCATCGTATGTAGTTTTACCTGTACAGCCGTAATTTGCGAAAAAACCGGGGGTCTCATTTAAGATTTCAATGTTTCTCCCTGCCAATTACGCAACTATAGTAACATTGCATGTCTACCCTGGATACAAAGAAATTATAATTGCACCTATTTCTGATACGAGATGTAGTTTCGGTGATATTTGAATGTCTTCAGTTAAACACTAGGGAAAAAGCCGAATGATTCTCCAAAGATTTAGAAATGTTCTAAAGAGACTCGCCATCTAGTAAGGAGGGTGTTGGCTCCAATCTCCATCCAGATATTCTAATGTACAGTTTTCAAAATGTTCAAATGTTTGTAAATCTATGGAACTTAACTAGTGTGGTTATCAGCCCCTAGATTTACAAACAACTTATACTAACTTAAACTAACCTAAGAACAAAACGCACACATGTATCAGAGGGAGGACTCGAACCTCCGACCGGAAGCAACCGTGGGCTGCTCAGCAAGTTGCCCCAAGCCGCTGAGCCATTCCACCCCGGCTTAGATTTTTCTTTCCAAAATTACTTCGTGTAAATGGCGATTACTTCCCCGTCCTGGTCAAACTATGTATTATATTGGTGTGGTGTCTGTTCTTTCGGAGGTCCGAAAGAACTGACACCACACCAATAGAATAAGTATTTAAACGCGAAGACGGCACTAGCTTCAGTTATTTCACCGTAGATGCGGTCATACGTCCGACCACGCACGGAAATCCGTAATGGCGAGTGTAAGAGGGCGTGGACGATAGGAGCGCTACAAACATAGCGTGTGACATGTGGTAATTTGAGACGCACGGGAGGTGAGCATGTGTTGCCAAGTGGTTAAGGCGACCGCTGGTCCGAAGCGGGACACCCGGGTTCGATTCCCGGTGTAGCCCACATTTTCACTTGTCGCCATTGCTTAATATCAATGCCCAAATGCGGCCACTGTCAATCCTTTCTTTCCTATCCTCCTTCCTTCCCTTCCTTTACCAAACATTTACAAACTACGTATGTAAATGACAGTCTACATGAATTACTTTAATTTTGCTGTCCCCAGTTTTAATACCAAGTCATACCCAACAGTCTTTTAAAAGTGATTTACAGCTATCTGCTGCTGCTACTACTATACTCCTGGTCATTAAAATTGCTACACCACGAAGATGACGTGCTACAGACCGCGAAATTTAATCGACAGGAAGAAGATGCCACGCACCTTACGGTGAATTGCTGAGTATGTATGTAGATATGCAAATGATTCGCTTTTCAGAGCATTCACACAAGGTTGGCGCCGGTGGCGACACCTACAACGTGCTGACATGAGCAAAGTTTCCAACCGATTTCTCATACACAAACAGCAGCACAGCCTGGGGAAACGTTGTTGTGATGACTCAGGTAAGGAGGAGAAATGCGTACCACCACGTTTCCGACTATGATAAAGGTCGGATTGTAGCCTATCGCGATTGCTGTTTATCGTATTACGATATTGTTGGTCGTGACCCAATTGGCAGAATATTGAATCGGTCGGTTCAGGAGGGCAATACGGAACGCCGTGCTGGATCCCAACGGCTTCGTATCACTAGCAGTCGAGATGACAGTCATGTTATCCGTATGGCTGTAGCGGATCGTGCAGCCCCGTTTCGATCCCTGAGTCAACAGATGGGGACGTTTGCAAGACAACAACCATCTGCACGGACAGTTCGACGACGTTTGCAGCAGCATGGACTAACAGCTCGGAGACCACGGCTGCGGTTACCCTTGACGCTACATCACAGACAGGAGCGCCTGCGATGGTGTACGCAACGATGAACCTGGGTGCACGAATGACAAAAGTCATTTTTCGGATATATCCAGGTTCTGTTTACAGCATCATGATGGTCGCATCCGTGTTTGGCGACATCGCGGTGAACGCACATTAGAAGCGTGTATTCATCATCGCCATACTGGTGTATCACCCGGCGTGATGGTATGGGGTGCCATTGGTTACACGTCTGGTCACCTCTTGTTCGCATCGACGGCACTTTGAACTGCGGCTGTTACATTTCAGATGTGTTACGACCTGTGGCTCTACCCTTAATTTGATCCCTGCGAAACCCTACATTTCAGCAGGATAATGCAGACCGCAGGTTGAAGTTCCTGTACGGCCTTTCCGGATACGGAAAAGTTTCGACTGCTGCCCTAGCCAGCACATTCTCCAGATCTCTCACCAATAGAAAACGTCTGGTCAATGGTGGCCGAGCAACTGGCTCGCACAATGCGCCAGTCACTACTCTTGATGAACTGTGCTATCGTGTTGAAGCTCCATGGGCATCTGTACCTGTACACGCCATCCAAACTCTGTTTGACTCAATGCCCAGGCGTATCAAGGCCGTTATTACGGCCAGAGATGGTTGTTCTCGGTACTGATTTCTCAGGATATATGCAACCAAATTGCGTGAAAATGTAATCACATATCAGTCCTAGTATAATATATTTGTTCAATGAATACCCGTTTATCATCCGCATTTCTTCTTGGTGTATCAGTTTTAATAGCCAGTCGTGTATTACTAACGCCCCCCGTCCTCTTTGTGCTACTGTTACTACTACTACTACAGTACAAGAAAATGTATGGTGAAGACTCTGTGAGCAGCATTGCTGACGCCCATTTCTCGGACTTCAGCAGGTGCCATATCGTTTTTCGCCGATCCAGACAGATTTGTTAAGAGTTTTAAGGTCGCACACATAGGCACAGTTTCCTCGCTTCATGTGAGTGTAACAGGAGAGGGAAAGACAGTGGTTAAGAATATCCTTTGCCATACACGGTATCGTGTGTTTCGAAGTATTTATGTAGATTTAGAGGTAGATTAATATGCTATAGGGATTGGCCGATCGCGTCGGCCTCTGTACTAATGGTGGAGGTACTTACTCTTTAACTAGACACCGGAAGAAAATTTTTTGAATCAATAAGAGAAAACATACTGTCGTTTCTACAGGCACACAATGTCGAAGTACACAAAATTCTGAGTTGTTGAATTTCATCTGCTTTATCAGTCGTCGCTCGTGTTTACTTTGAAATTTATAAATATTTAGAAGGTCTTTTGATTTGACGAGTCAATTACATTTTGTTTAACGTCATGTTCTGGTCGATTATTACTCTCATTTTTTTCGAATAAGTTAATTCTAATCTCTGCACGTTTATTAAAAATGCAGTAACAGATTCAACTTGTGATAAATGAAAACTTGTTTTCTGAACGTAAATGTACTAATAAAGCAGCGTGGGAGGGCCACGCAGTTTGTGGAGCCATGTCACAGACCTCGAGGTCGCTCCGGCTGGAGGTTCTCGTCCTCCCTCGGACATCGTTGCGTGTGATGTTCTTAGTATAAGTTAGTTTATATTAGTTTAAACTAGTGTGTAAGTCTAGGAACCGATAACGCAGTAGTTTGTTCTCTTCGTACGCAAACTTTGAAGTTTGATCTTTTACTATTAGAAATGTTATATTCACGAGTGATCATGACTCTTCTTTCGTTGTTCGATCCTTCCTATAGTTCGTTGAGGGATTTCTCACAATGATTAACTGATGGTTAATTATGTTTCCTAATGTGGCTCTATGTTGTCAGTTTTCTTTGCGCAATTCTATTTCCTTGCTGTCTTCATAACTTTCTATCAGTGGTATCTATACTCCATCAACTAAACTAATTTCAGATTTTCGTTGGGAGCCTATTGTTATTCACTCTGTTATTCATTATTTGATATAAAATTCATAAATGTCATTTCGACATTGATCTCGTCCTCATCCATAATTCATTATCCTCATAACTTCCCTATTTTTTTAAATTTGAAACCTCTACTCATCAGAGTTGTTTCAGATGTTCTTGAGTGCCACGAATAGTATGACCGAGATAATCTACTTCACTATTTGCCATAAAAATTCAGCATCGTGAAGGACAACAGATAACGTACTTTACCTATTGTGTGTATACAGTGAAGTAGCAAGAATACACAATTAAATTTGTAGGCCTACTTTGAACTTTATCAGTAGTATTTCGTGGAAATGATGTTTTCTTTCCTAGAGGAATTCTGATACGAGTGCAACTAGCGTTTCCTTTTATTCGTATGTTGATCAAACCTGCCGGTAACAGATTTAGCAGCACCCTTCGGATTCCCAAACAATGTGAACCGTACTTAAGAGTCGATAGCTCAAGTGTTCCATACGTAGTCTCCTTTACACATCAGCTACACATTTCTAGAATGCTGCCAATAAACCGTAGTCGCCCACACGCCTTCTTTACTACTGACTTTACGCGCTCGTTTCACTCCGTCTCCTTTTGCGTTACGACTAGGAACGTAATCGTCATGTCTTTTCAAATAATACTACTAATGTTTTAGTCGTATATTGCAAGGTCGCCCTGTATCTTCCTGCCGTCACGCAACCTTAGCTATAACAACACATTTTCCAGATTGGGTATTAACAATGAGGTAGGGGTGGGTGGGTAAAACTTGATCATAAAAATAAAAGTTATTCATTTTAACCTATGCATATAATTCTGAAAATCAAACATCTGCGGTGTATTTACGAAAACTGAAACGGTGAAAGAATTTTTTTTTACTTTATTTTTCCAAAGCTGGCATTCGAACATGGGTCTCCTGTTCACATGCCATTTGCACTAACCACTATGCCAACCTGGTACAGTGCTTATCACAGCCCCACGTATTTGACCACGTACGTCTTCCTCCACAAACCAAAATTCTCATCTCTGTCCGTCTCTCAGGAGGCAGGGTAACTGTCTTGTGATTGTGGGAATCAATTTGCAGAGTGTTTAGCGTTACCGCCAAGAGAGCAGGCGACCCAGGAAAATCAAATGTTCAAATGTTTGTAAAGCTTATGGGACTTGACTACGGGGTCATCAGTCCCTAAACTTACACACTACTTATGAACTAGCTAACACCAAGGACGGCACAAATATCCATGCCCGAGGGGGGATTCGAACCCCCGACCGTAGTGGCCGTGCAGACCGTGACTGACGCGTCTCAGTCCCCTCGGCCACCGCGGCCGGCAGGCGACCCACGCCTTAGTGCAAGTTTTCATCAGATTCTCCGGTCTCATTAAACGCAACATACAAATTTGTAGGTTGTTGATTTACATTAACGACATACTTTTTAATGAGGTCCTTATGTGTATGTAGTTTTTAAATATTCAGTAAAGTGAACTAAAATGACGTGGTTACATTATGTCGACCACCAAAGCTAAGGATATTAAAAACTTTTTCATACTTTGTTTTGATTTTTACTCATAATATTCATTTTAAAGAAATACTTATGGTTGTGAACATGAATACATTGATTGTGACATTCAGAGTAAAAACTCACATTTTACTGGGATTTTATTGGCTATTGTTAAACAGAGTAAAATAAATATGTATGGAATCAATAATTGTTTCAAAATCTTGAAGCAAGTGCGCCAAGTATCTCGTGATGCAATGGTGGAATTCCCGTCTGAGGAGATGATCTAGCCGCGTGGGAGTGGCCGAGCGCTCTATGGCTTCATGCTGCGGAGTGCGCAGTTGCTCCCCGTTGGAGTTCGAGCCCTCCCTCTGGCATGAGTGTGTGTGTTGTCCGTTGCATAAGTTAGTTTCTAAGACTAGGTCCTGATGACCACTGCAGTTTGGACCTATAACATTGCCGGCCGCGGTGGCCGAGGGGACTGAGGCGCTTCAGTCACGGTCTGCGCGGCCACTGCGGTCGGGGGTTCGAATCCCCCCTCGCGCATGGATATTTGTGCCGTCCTTAGTATTAGTAGTAGTTCGTAAGTAGTTTGTAAGTTTAGGGACTGATGACCTCGTAATTAAGTCCCATAATCTATACAAACATTTTAAAAACCTATAACATTAAAAATATTTGAACATTTTTGAGATGAAATTGATGGCCGTTGAAGGGGGCACACATTACAACGCTGTGCTCGCGCCGTCCTTCGTGCCACGGCTATTTAGTGGCCAATAGCATTCAATGCGTCCAGTACGTAGTTGCCGCCGAGAGGACAATTAGTTTTGTGCTTGCGGTCATATCGTTCGGATCTATGTCTGCTGCACTGGGTCTTCATAATTGCAATCTGGATGGTGCACCAGTCGCTCTCTTTCATCATATAGTGTATTTGTCTTTCCAACACTCTTGCTCGCTGTGATTAGCGCCTTGTAGTCGTACTGATTGTTGTCTCTGATCATATCGGATGACTCGTACGCAGACTTTCTGTTGCATTAGCAAGCCTACTATTAGTGAGATTATAACTTCCGCAGCTAGTTATCCTGACTGGAACCTTCCTTCCGGAGCTAGAACGTGCATACCCATATTTGACTATCCGCGTCTGTAAAAGTACCAGTACCTCAATAAACTACAATATTTTGAGGAGCTAGATATAACGATACCCTCCTACTCCCCCACCCTTCTTCGTTGAGTCTTAACAGTAACACTTCTGTGCATTACAGCCTGATCAGCAAACGGACGCGGATTTCTGCTCATCCTATCTTTCATATCGCGTATGTACTCTTCCTGAAAAAATTTAAACTTTGAAAAAGGCGTCGATTTTGATCCGATGACGGCACCTGGAGGATGTTAGATATTCTTATATTGCTTTCAACGTCCTTCTCCAACAGACAGCGTAGTATCATAGCTGCCACAGTGTCATCTGTGATTACCTCTTAATAAGGAACATTTAACATAAGACTTAGTGTGATATCAATGTGTGAAGCAAACAAACGCCAAGCTTAGGAGACGAGCTCGTGCCTCCTACAGCCAAATCAGTACTTGAGATAGGCTCAATCTGTGGTCTTCCGCGTGGCGTGATGATCTTTTCCGGTAATTACCATAGACGGTGTACGTGGTGCGTCAGTTGCGCAAATATGATGGTTGCAATGGCCACGTGAACATTTTCAGATCCGTAATCGAGGTTCTAGAGACTTTGGTCATGATGGTCGCACTGTAAGCGCAGCATTGTTAGATCGTACAGCTACCACAGCAAATATTAGAAGGTTTCTGAATCCAGAAGCCTCATCACGAACTGTAACCAACGGTTTACTATCACTGATATTACTTGCACGCACACCTCTAGCGCGTCTTCCTTTCACGCTACGGAATTTACGTGCACGGATCCACTGCTGCCATCGGAGAATCACTTCGAAGATGGAATGGTAGGACGTGGTCTTCATCGATGAAAGCTTATTCTGCACGCAAGTGATCGTAGTATGCACGTATGACGTAGACCTAGCGATCGTTGTCTCGTAGAATGCATTCATTCAAGACACACTGGCCCCATCTCCAGACATACGGCCTCGGGTGCGATAAGCTAAAACAGTGGTTGAACATATGGAGGGCACGCTGTCCAGCGCTCGGTGCGTCCAGAATGTTGTAACAACGGTTCATTTGCCCTTCTTCGTGCCCTGCAAGATTTGTACCAATTTCCCTGTCCAGCACGATCTCCAGGTTTGTCTCAAATCTAGCACGTTTGGGATATGACTGGACAACTGGCTCGTGCGACTCATAAGGTCACAACTCTTACAGAACTACGTGAACAGTTCAAGAAGGCGTGGAATGATGAATATCAAGACAGTATTCGCCATCTTTATTATCGAATGGATGTTACACCAGTACCTGCACTGTTGCTTGATGGGGCTACTCCACGTACTAAAATGGGTGTTTCAGCATGCATTAACACCTGGTTCCTATCCACAGTTTCAACAACAGTTCTTGAATGAATTGGAAAATTCTAAGATTGTGTGATAACGTTTATTTTCGGCAGTGTATATAGTGAACAAGAGCGACCCTACCACTCTTCGCCAGGGAACCCTTGCAAGCCTATGTGGTGATTACTTGCAGTTCGCCGCGGTGGAGCGGCCGAGCGCATTGAGACGCTATGCTCCGATGCGCGAGACCGTTCCCCGTCGGGGGTTCGAATCCCCCCTGGGGCATGGATGTTTGTGCTGTCTTTAGTATAACGTAGTTCATAAGTAGTTTGTAAGTTGAGGGACTGATGACCCCGCAGTTAAGTCGCATAAGCTTTACAAACATTTGAAGCAGTTTTGACGAACGTACTGCCTATTTCGTCATTTGGATTTAGTATGGAATAGCATGGTGGTAAGGAAATCGTAGTATCAGCCATTGCCAGCTTTCCAGAGCTTGTAGCCAATACGCCTTACTTAGGTAGTCCTTCAGTTGGTGCCACGAAGCTGAGTGCCACGCACATAGTCACCTCCTGACGTAATTACAGAAACGAAATAGGCCCCTCCAAAAGGCAGTCGGATACGCTAATTATTCTACCGTAAATGCGAAGACCCATTTGGTTAGTTACATTTATAACATTACTCTTTGCAAACGCTATAGGCTTATCGATTGGGTTACAACAGTAGTTAGCATCGATGGTCAAATCCGGGTAGATACAGAGTGAAATTTAGCTTGCATGAAATATCGAAGTTATTCCATGCTGCCCTATATCTATGCCAGTGGTCATCAACCACAGAGTCTGATTAGTGATAGTATGATAGTCACCCGGGAACGCATGAACAGGTATTCACAAATGTTGAAGGATGTGTAGAGCGAGTCTTAAAGCAACGTTGCTTCATTTTGGAGTAATAGGCAAATCCGGTGGGAACGATGGTCGGCGCAACATAGCTTGTTAGATCGTACAGATACCATATAACAGATTCGAACATCTAAAAGGCTGTGGTTCTCGGATCAACGTCACATATTCAAGGCAAGAGGGAACATCTCATCACTCTAACGAAAGCGGTTACCTCAGGTCACATTGTCCGCGTCGTGCTACGTTTTAGCGTGGCCGTATCAGAAACAAAGGACACTGTAAGAAATTTTACTGGATCAAAGACGCTGCTATATGAAGAAATTATTTATTAATTACGACAGGCCTGTCTCAGCACAACTGCCGTCTTCAGTTTTCTGTGAAGATGATGTAGGTTGCATAGGAATAATATTGCAATTTTCAGCGTGATAATATAGACTAATAACATAGGTATAATACGTTTACGTACATGAATCTTTACTTGCTTGTAACGTCGTTGTCCTATTTGCTGTCATGATGATTCGACTATTTTATTGCTGTAAATACCGTTCTTATATATCATTCAGATTCCAAATTTAATTTCTTTTTTAATTTTTTTGTTTTGACAGCTAATTCAGCGATGTTACATGGTAACAATCGTTTCTGTTTTATTGGTATTAATTAATTATTTCTCTGTCTGTATACGTTTTCTTGAGATAACATTAAGCGCAATGGCTTGTGAATTGCTGCACGCCACGCGTAATGGTCTCGGATTTTCGAATACTCCCTCAGGCATGGGTGTGTGTTATCCTTCGTATAAGTTAATTACTTCGAAAGTCTAGAGACTGATGACCGTAGCTGTTTGGTCCATTAGATTTATACATTTAAATAATTGGAATCCTGCCGAAATCGGCTCGTTCGAATGCGGCCCCTGCGCACGTTGGCGCGCCGGCACAGATCAAACGAAGGTGGACTCAGATAACACCACCTAGAGAGAAGGCCGCGGCTCTCTCGTGTGACGTCACACAGTGTAGGCATCGTTCGCGTATCTGACTGGCTGCACGCTACGGCATAGTGGGCCGTGCCTCAGCGGCCACCCAGCCAGCACGCGAACGATGCCTACTCTGTGTGACGTCACACGAGAGAACCGCGGCCTTCTCTCTAGGTGGTGTTGACTCAGGAAGGTGCAAGTCCGAAGACTCTGCCTCCACAATCTTGTCCTTAGAGATGGCGTCGATAGAGCATGTATCTTCCTGTAGTGAGGAGTTGTCAACTGACGTACATTGTGTTTCTGGTATTACTAACTGTTCAACTGTTTGTATAGTCTATGGGACTTAACTAAGGGGTCATCAGTCCCTAAACTTACAAACTACTTATGAACTACTTACGAACTAGAACGGACAAATATCCATGCCCGAGGGGGGATTCGAACCCCCGACCGTAGTGGCCGTGCAGACCGTGACTGGAGCGCCTCAGTCTCCTCGGCCACCGCGGCCGGCGTTATTACTAAGGATGTGCTGCTGCGTAATGCAGTATGCACATTCGACGTCACTGTTCAGGAGACGTAGGAACCAATGTGATACAACGCTTTTTAATATTTGTAGTGTATTAAGTATCTGGAGCAGTTGTTAGACTACTGAAGGACTTTGGATGAAAGATTCCGTAATGTAAATTAATTGTACTGTGTGTGCAACAGTTCTGAACTCTTGTGTTTACATAACCAGAAAATGGGACGTTTCCTATTCAAATTTATTTAACATAGCCGACCTCTGAAATGTAAAGTACATTATCAAAATAAGTCATATATGGCTATCTAAGAACGAACCCACTACCAGTAAGAACTCTGGCTCACTGCGCTTACATAGTGACAAGTTTGCAACGCATTCGACGAGTCGTCATAGAGGTGTATCGACTCAAAGCAGTTACGGTTGAAGGTTAAGCGCAGCTTAGAACATAAAACAAAAATTCGCACAGGCGTGTTTTACTGTCCACTTTGGATATGCCTGTAGTTTTATGAGTTTTTGCAAACATTTCGGACACAAATAATAAAAATATAAATGATAAAAAATTATGGACGATACAATTACGACTCTATTATTGTAATAATATCTATGCACCCAACACGTAATATTCTTTCTAACCGTATTTTAACAAACAGCTAAATAATTTGATACTTGAGTTTAGCTTTGACAAATACACTATTTTTGAACTTTTTTCTCTTTAAAGTATTATTTTAATATCTCTCCCACATTTTCATTATCACTTAATTTACTCATCTTAGGGAACGATATTATTGTATAAATAGGATAGATGCTACGATCGCAATTTTCATTTTATTTATTCAAGACGACCGGTTTCGACACTCTATGGTGTCATATCATCTAGTCTCATTGACATAAAACTGGTTATTACAGTGCTCCACATAAAATCTGTTAGGTGTACTGAACGATAGTTATGTAGAAAATCATGTGATGGTGGATAATCAGATATAAAATAGATGGCTGGTCAAAATTAAAACAGTAAAATATACATAAAATAATAACCACCGTTGAGTACATGACTGCATGGTTTTATGGAGGTCCTCAACATCTGGCGTTCGGAAATCAGTCACATGACATCCCTTGCCCGAAACTCTCTATCGTATACCGGTATGACATGTAGTTTTCTGTATTTAGTGATATTCTTATTATAACTCAAGCGTTGCCATTTCAAAGCAATGGCGAACTGAGCAGGCGCTGATGACCTCGCTGTTGAGCGCCCTAAAACGCCAATCATCATCATCAGCGAACTGAAAATTATCAAAAACACGTCCTTGTTAGGACAATGAATTACAATATATCTAAGAATGTCATGTTAGCATATAACACCTGCCATCGATGGTACGAGAATTGCGGATTACTCTGGCAACTGTTCCGCATAGCGTAATGGGTAGCGAATTGTTTTGTAATGCACGAACATCTTAGACGGTGGTTCGAAACTTTCCGGGCGCAGTGGTTCAGACCGCACGGTCAGACGGTTGCTAGCATGGTAGCTCAGTGTGCTCGGCCAGGCTGCTCGACGTACTCTGTAACGAAAATACTGAGTGAACGACGAAACGATCAAAATTAAACAAAATGTACCAGCGTCCACAAAGTACCGATCAAACCGAAGAATCAATAAAAAGAGAGAAAAAGAAAGGGGCTCGACGCCATATGTAAAAAAAAAAAAAAAAAAAAAAAAAAATGACTGAGCAAAATTCTCAACGAACAACCCAGAGCGATCATGAATAAACGACCGAAAAGTAACAATCTACCTGAAAAACAATAAATAAATAAATACAAAATAAATAAAATGAAAATAAAATAAAAAATCTTGTTTCCTAAAAGGTTTTTGCACACTCTTGTTAATTGAACACAACAACATACTGCAAGATTCTGAGTTGGTCAAAGGTAACAGCGCTCTCTCTGAAAAGTTCATTTGTTCTATATTGCGAAGATATCTGAAACATATAAAAACGATTTGAAGACATAGACTTCATTATCATATGTACACAAACTGGAAGATAATTTCGCAACACACTTATTCCGTTTGTTATTTCAGCTGTAAAAGTAAACGTAGTCATAGGTTGAAACAAAATATTTGCTCTTTATTTTAGCCAGAACAAAGTAACATGCACAATGTCATATCTGAACTACAGAAAAATTAACACAATCTACTTTAAAAGCGTCCATAGCAACCACACCAAAGACAAACATTTTTGTACACGCACTGATTTTAATTAACTTTTCATTAATGTTCCATTAATAGTGAATAATTGCTTAGAAAAAACAGGTAATTTGTTGCAATGTATACACTTCCTTTTCGTTTCATTAAGGAACGACAGTTACCACAGAAATCTAAGACTCCATTTATATATATAAAACCACCAATGTCTGCACGTTGTTTAAAATATTCATCATCACAGTATCCTCCACGTTGTTGTGCGAATGCTTCAGAAGACCAGTGTTCAATTAGTTATTACGTATTTCACGGTATGTTCAAGAAATAGAACAAACGCACATTTTGAGGGAGCACTCTTACATCTGCACAACTCTAAACATAGCAGAAGATAGCTCTATTTAATTAATAAGGGAGCCGAAAACCCTTTTAGGAAAAAAGGCGAACCACCGAACACATGTGTCACTACGTAACTACCCACTACACCACAGCGAGCAACTGTGGCGTTAGTTCTCCTATTATTGCTGACAGTTGCTAACAGCTCAAATGACATTATTTAGAGACTACAGTATAATTTATCGTACTATGAACGATGTGCCTTTGTTAATTCTTCAGTGCACCACTGTTTTGAAATTATAACGCGTAAGTTATAATAAGAAAATCACATAATGTAGGAAGCAAGATGGCGTATGCTAAAGACAATTCTGCTCGTGGTATGTCACGTCATTTTTCCTAACGCCTGGTTTGCGTAAAATCAAGAGACTGTGTCAAATCGCCGTTATTTTTGCAAATATCTCTGAAACGATGCAAGATATGAAAAAAACATAACAGACAAACGTAGTAGAGAATTTTTACCTCTACAATTTTTGTATTCAGTTTTCGTGTCAGATGTACGGCTAAGCCGTTATATTCATTTAAATTTCGAGCTGTCAAAACGCGATCGCAAAGGCCCACTTTTGGTGTTACTACCTTAACCTAAAGTGAGCCAAAACTCACTCTATCCGAAAAGTCCTGGAAGACCTCACGGTACCGACCGGTCGACGTGTGATTCTCAGCATATGGGCTCTACAGAATGCTTGTATGGACTGGCATGTGGCCTCACAGAGTTATTCCGATGGGTGTTAGCTTTCGAGACCGTTGCCGTCGAAAGAATGTGGAATGCGCATACGAGAAGAAGTTCCTCCTTAAAATACAATTTGTCTCAGATGTGTAAATTGTGTCATTCTAAAAACTGTTGCACAAAGGGAACGTAAGAGAATTCAGTTAGCACTATGCAGAACATAAGCTTAAGTGCCTAATGTGGTTCAGAGTCTTATGAAAGGTAAGAGAGCAGGTGTAGGTTTAAATTCCTGTCGACGAAGGTATTAGAAACGAAGAAACAGCTTCGTTATTGCGAGCATGAGGAAAGAAATCAGTCACTCATAGAAATCATTTAGAGAGATCATGGAAAAATTACGTAAACAACTAAAGATTTGAACATCGCTCGTTCAGAAAGGACACCTTTGGTTTCTTATATTGACTTAAATTTTATTGTATTTATCCAGTCAATTCAGTATCTATCTTATTACTTGTTCAATGCATGAATGTTTCGAAGAAAAGGCGAATATTTTACAAGTGAAACAAATGTAGCAAATTTTATTAAGTTTCATAAGAAAAGAAACAGAGTAAGACAGTTTTGCTTTGCCCCGCATGAAGCTGCGTTTGTGTTTGATTGAATTCTGAAGCCTATAGAAGTTACTTCAACCCAGTTCAAAAGGGTATCTTCACTGTCACCTTTAATAAGCCATATCAAGGTTTCGAGTTGTGGTTTACAAACAGGTGTTGGATTTAAGGAAATGGACACTGCGTGTGGAAGTGTGAGCTCTATTGGAAATACAGTAGTTTCTTTGTTCGTCGACGGGGCGTTAAATCCTAAACTTCCTTCCTTCCTTTGTAGAGTCTGATGTGGATAGAATGCACTGTTAAAAGGATAATTTCTATAATTGAAAAGTCATTTAACAATTTCTTTTAACATCTCGTAAAAGTCAACTGAAATATTAGTAAAACAATTGAAGAATTGGGAAGAAGCTAGCCCTCTCATGCATCGCGTCCTCAAATGAGGACACTTAAATTTTGTCTTATTTCTGTCATCTTTTACATCTGAGGTGACCGTAAAAGCACAGGTACCTAATATGAGGTCTAATAATGAATGATAGAATGTCTCCCAGACGGCAGTGTTTGTCGTTGGGCTAACAAAGAAACGAAAAGTAGAGTTTACAAGAAAGGGTAGAGGCTGGCCTTCACATGAAAGTACATTGTTGTCTGTACATCGAAAAACAAGAAAGCCTGTCATTCGGTACACAACGATTTATGCTTTAATGGGGTATAAATAATACTGGCCAGCCAAGTCAGGTGATCCCAATGCCAAGAGGTTCCAAGATCGGGACTACCGACATAAAACACGTTTCATTTGAGAAAAGTGTAAACTTGCTGTGCGCCCTGAGTGCCTGAAACAATTTCATTGTACGAAAAATACAAAATAGTGGACACTGTTCATGTATTCTTTGATATTCTTAATAGATGTTCCATGTAAAATGTAGCAGTTTTCGTAATCACTGTCCACTTTTGAGGACACCTCCATACTGGTCTATGAAACTATTTTTTTAGATAAATTATGATGAAATCAGTACAAGATAGGTCTTAAGTTATCTATATCAGAAATTTTGTTCATTGTCGGGTTGATAATTCGTGCATGAGAGGGCTAGACTACCACTTCTTGCAGAAGTTGGTGTCAAAACATACAGGGTTATTACAGATAGAGAAATTTCAGGAAAGCGAGAGTCTGCGGACTGTTTACGTAAACAGCTCAACTTCAGCTTGAAGTAACGCACGAAAACCAAGGGACGCTTAACAGTTACTACAATCACGCTCATACTAAACACGAATCCAGTGACACAAGGAGAAATGTGTTACGTGTTGCATGAGGTTGAAGCCTGTGGACATATTTGCAAGAAGGAAAGATAACTCTTTCAAAGAAGACCTCAAGCAAAATATAATATGCCGTGGAACCACATCACGACCTCATATCCATCGCTTCGAAATGAAAAATTGAAAAAGTTAGGTCATATCGAAAATTAAAGTGAAGTTATACCGATATTAATTCTAATATCAGAGGTGTACGAAATCTCTGGTCTCCGAAACTACATAACTTTGGCATGTCGTCTAGATGCCTTTTCCCAATATTTGTGGGGAATACGGCGCGCACTGTGGAGCTTCGCAAATTAATTACTTGATGGAAGAGTTCTGTGGAGCCGGTATTCTTCGGTCGCGCGATCGATGGGCCGTCGGCTCCATCAAAGCGCGCTATTCAGCGCCGCAGATTGGTTCTGCACTCGTAAACACGCCGGCGCACTTTCACAACCGAGTGCCTGTCTGCACCGGCCGCCTACAAGTTTCACTTTCTGTTCATCATTTCTCGCGCTCATGTACCTTTTAGTGGTAAAATGGTGTTTTTTTTCCGCGCGTATACTTGAACTCCTCTTTCGTGTGTTGTTTGTGGGAGCTACAGTAAAATAAGAACTTCAAGATCAATATCTGAGAAGTAATTCATTACAACGTCGTCGTCTGAAATAAAGGGTGGGGCTAATGAAAGTTTTCTGAAGAATTGCGTTCCAAGGTACAAATAATCACAGTAGAGCAAAGGGAATTCAGTACTAACCTGACTGTTTTAACCGTGTTAAAAGTGACCAATGTTTATTGCCCTTTATTCACATGAAGTGTTAAGTGCAATCGACAAGGGATCCCAAATCGATTCCATATTTCTGGATTTCCGGAAGGCTTTTGACACTGTACCCCACAAGCGGCTTCTAATGAAATTGCGTGCTTATGGAATATCTCCCCAATTGCGCGATTGGATTCACGATTTCCTATCAGAAAGGACACAGTTGTAATTGACGGTAAGTCATCGAGTAAAACAGAAGTGATATCTGGCGTTCCACAGGGAAACGTTATAGGTCCCCTACTCTTCCTCGTGTTTATAAACGATTTAGGAGACAATCTGAACAGCTCCCTTAGACTGTCCTTTATCGGTTAGTGAAGTCAACAGAGGATCAAAAGCAACTGCAAAGCGATTTAGACAAAATTTCTACATGGTGCGAATATTGGCAATTGACACTAAATAAAGAAAAGTGTGAAGTAATACACATGACCACTAAAAGAAATCCGCTGAACTTCAATTACGCGGTAAATCAGTCAAAGCTTAAGGTCGTAAATTCTACCAAATACCTAGGAGCTACAATTACGAACAACTTTGACTGGATAGAACACATAGAAAATATTGTGGGGCAGGCGAACCAAAGGTTACGTTTCATTGGCAGAACCTTGCGAAGATGCACCAGCTCCACCAAAGAGACTGCCTACATCACACTTGTACGTCCTCTCCTGGAGTACTGTTGCCCCTTGTGGGACCATCACCAGGTGGGACTGACGGAAGACATTGAGAAGGTTCAGAGAAGGGCAGCTCGTTTTGTTTTATCACGTTACGGGGAGGAAAGCGTCACGGAAATGTTGCACGAATTAGGGTGGAAATCATTAAAAGAAAAACTTTTACTTCTGCATGCGAAAATATTTTGCTAGCACCCACCTACTTAGGAAGACATGACTATCCCAATAAAATAAGAGTAATCAGATCGAAAACGGAACGATTTAGGTGTTCTTTCTTCCCGCGCGCTATTAGAGATTGGATCGGTAGAGAAAAGTTATGAAAGTGGTTAATGAACCCTCTGCCAGACACTTAAATGTGATTTGCAGAGTATCTATGTAGATGTAGATCTGTTGGTACTTTTAGGCCGTGGGTAGCAATTTGTAGAAGGCGAATCGAAACTGGACTGCTGGAATTGCTGCGCTCTGATCAGCGATGTTCTGCTGCAGTTCTTGACGACTGTGACGGTTGTAGCCATACAGTCTAGAATTTAGGGTTCCCCACATAAAGTAATCGTACACTGACAAATCAAATGAGCTGGGTGGCAAACTAGGGTGACGACGAGACAGTCCTCTTCTAAAAATTCTATCAGGCGTGGAGATTATGAAAATATGCTATCCAAGCTTCGGCCGGCTCTATGAACAGTTGTTCCGTCGTGTTGAAAGTAACTGTCGGTCTTCTCCTCATCTGGCATTGCTGCCACAAACTCACGTCCAAGCGTATCCACCCGTACGGTCCACTCTTATTTGACCTATCCTGTAATATTTATGTCAAGTAATCTCGTAATTAAAACCTTAAGAAAAAATATTAACCTTCACTTACTTGGAATTACCAACGCCATATTACGGGGTGCGGTGTTTAAAAAAAGGTATGAGCGTTCTTACCGCTATTTTCCTCTCCCATGATTAAGGTCGGCATAGAAAAACATCCCACAAAATTTTACTGCAAATTATGTGCGACGTAATGAGGAAGCGATAATAATGATAATATTGACAGTTGAAAATTTAATGGAATCAAAAGTGTTCAAATGTTTGTAAGGCATTATGGGTCTTAACTGCGGGGTTATCGGTCCCTAAACCTACAAAGTACTTATAAACTAACTTATACTAAAGACAGCACAAACATCCATGCCCGAAGGGGGATTCGAACCCTCGACAGGGAACGGCCTCAATGCGCTCGGCCACTCCACGCGGCTTAATGGAATATTTCGATAATTAATGACTGTTATCACAACGTGAGTTTCATTATTTTAAATAATCACTCCGGTGTGAGTGTCTTCTACTGTAATCATAACTAAAATGTGGTTATCTAATATGATTATTACAAAAAAAAAAAAAAAAAAAAAAAAAAAAAAAAAAAAAAAAAAAATTGCCGATCGCGGTGGCCGAGGAGACTGAGGCGCTCCAGTCACGGTTTGCACGGCCACTACGGTCGGGGGTTTCGAATCCCCCTCGGGCATGGATATTTGTGACGTCCTTAGTATTAGCTAGTTCATAAAGTAGTTTGTAAGTTTAGGGACTGATGACCCCGTAGTTAAGTCCCATAAGCTATACAAACATGCAAAACAAAAATTACGAGTGTTAACGAGCACAGAAAATAAATGAATGAGTTTATTTTGTCTGATACATAATTAGAGCATAGACTGAAGCAGAATATATGTTTGGCAAAGAAGTGTGGAAATGGATCACTTTCCTTAACACTCCCCTTTGTAGAAATACGGTTATCACTGTGTGACATAAGGTAAGAAATGTTTGATAATAATGAGTGCGAACCACGCTATTCGTTAGCATGACTCGCATGATGAAGCATTGCAGATGAAGTGGCTTTTCAACAGTGATTGCTATCCATCGATAAATATCTGCCAACTGATCGTAATCTGTCGAAACCGCAGTGTTTCTCAACCGTCTTCCGTGGCTGACGACTAAAATGCTGCTACAACGTGTTTGTGTCGGACCAACTCCTCCACTCCTATTTACGAAGCTTCCAGGACGAGACAGCTGTCTGTATTTACTTTATAAAGGCGGGAGCCCATCACTCCACTATCCAGTCTTTTTACTGCTTTCTAAAGCCACTCCACGTGATATACTCTCTCCAGAAACAATCAGTAGAGTATATATTTTTCACCACAAGTTTGATTCTTTCTGGTTACTAATGTACTAATGGATCCTCCCTCACAAAAACCCGATTTTAACACTACCAGTCATGGCGTTTCCCGTACAGGAAAACAAGGCTACGATACCATTTTGTGGCGTCGATTTTAGCATCACGATCAAAGACCCGTCGCACTGATTAATGCGAGATGCCTTCTATGATACTGAGACACATTACGATTCATCCGGCACCTGCGTAGGGTTGCCAGATTGAACTCGAGGCAGGCCCGGAGACCAGACGTGCCCCCCTCCCCCTTGGCCAATGACGCACCCCCCCCCCCCCCAACTGCGACCAAAGCCCCCCCAACCAGAATTACACGTGAATTCTAAAAAAAAAAAAAAAAGAAATAGTATCCCCCTCCCCCCCACCCGGTGGAAAATAGCTAGGGGTGGCCTTCATATGCCGCAGCTGACCGGCCAGGCCGCCAGTTGCTGTGAATCAACAATCGGCACACTTCAGTGGGCGTGGCAGCAGAAGTGGCGGCAGCATCAAAGCTGCTCACATCAACAGCTGTGCCAGAAGAGTTGCCGCTTGCGTCTCCGCGCACTGTGTAGGATCGCGCGCCACCAAGAAGAGCTTCTCACTGGCTCCATGTGAAGGGCCACAGTTGCCGTCTGCTCCCTGTTACGACCACTTGCTGCCACATGAAGAAGTAAACTTGAGGGCATAAAATGATTAAACGCAATAGTGCTGTCCTTTCTATGAGAGATATGTTGTGTTCGTCCTTAGATTAAGTTCGATGTAGATTGTCGCTACATGAGCATAGTACTTAAAAAGCGTAGTAAAAAAAATTAAGATGAAGGTTACATTCAAGCCCAGAAATGAGAGTCATTGGCCCGTAGACCCGGAGAATTCATTCCAAACCCGGGCACTCCGGGCGGCGCCCGGAGATCTGGCAACCCTACACCTGCGTAGTAGATCCATGTTTTCTGACATTACTTTTAGCCTGCCGATAAGCCAGCTGAAATCGTATGACAAAATGAATGCTACAGTCAGCGATCCCTAGACTTACACACTGTTTAAATTCGCTTAAGCTAAGGACAACACACACAACAATGCCCAAGAAAGGACTCTAACCTCCGACTGCAGTGGTCGCTCATTCCGTGTCATTGCGCCTCAGACCGTGCGGCGATTTCCGCGTGGCAGCAAGTAAATAATAACATTCATTTTGTTATACTGATACCTGAGAGTGTGTCCCACTATCTATAAGGCTGACCAATATGGATAATTACGGATATGGGCAGCTGAAATTGGTGTAGTAATGACTGATTACACAAATATTCATTCTAATTAATATTCCGTCGGTATCGGTGAGTCACTTTGCAAACGAGCCTCGTTAGTTTTTCCTGTTGTCCAATTTACGATGGGCGATCTGTAATTAAGGATACAAAGCCTGCAGTGTATGTGGACAGTTTATTTGTTACAACCAATATAGTCAATTGAGACTACATATTTCGGGCTATTTTCTGTGTTGTTTCCATATCGGTTTAGGCAACTGTGACTTTGTTGAATTACTTCAACCACGTTGGCACGAAAATTTTCAGCTCTTGCTCATACGCCGTACAGTGATTCTCCTATTGCTCTCATCACGAGAAGTGTCAAATCTGTTGATTCCGGGCTGGTTCGGCCGCTGCAATCCACGTCCGAGATATTTTCTCTACCTGCCGCAAACTTTGTGCAAAAGTTGACTAGTCCTGATAGTCTTTCCGTAGACCTCTACCAGATATTTTCTCTACCTGCCGCAAACTTTGTGCAAAAGTTGACCTGTCCTAATAGTCTTTCCGTAGACCTCTACCAGCTGCCGGTAAATTAAAGCTGCAGATACAAAGGTCGCCCTAAGAATAACTGATTGGTTTCCTTCGAGAGACTTGTATTGCAAAAGAGTCGCAACTACAACTACAAATATCACTGTCGGTGGTTGGTGACGAAAACTGTCCATACCGACTGGTAACCTGAGAAGAAGGTAACTGATTCAAGACAGAAAGGGTGGTCGTTGAAAATAATTTTGCACAACTTCAGAAGGGTCAAGGACAGGAACTATCTCGTTAACAGAGGTATTATCAACAGCTACGGTAGAGTGGCCGAGAGTTCTAAGGCGCCTTACTGTGGAGCGGTTGATCGCCGTCGGGGGTTCAAGTCCTCCCGCAGGCATCGGTGTTCGTGATGGCCAACGTGGTTAAGTCCCTTAGATTAACAAACATTTATTACGAACAACAAGGTACCAAATGTGAGAAGCATCAGGTCATACGTAGTGTCTTTGGTCTCATTTTCAAGAGGCAAAAGCTAATGCCATGGGCATGCGGCCATGCGTGAAAGATAGAGCGCTGGGACTGACCGATTTCAAAAGTGGTCCTACCTGAGTGTGGAAGATTAAAGCAATTGACTGACTGTGAGTCGCAAGGTTATACAGTTTGCAACGTACAAAAATGCTTCAGCACTAGAAGAGATTGTGAAATCTGTAACTGCATGTGGTATTGGTTTTAGAGACACGGTAGTTCCTACTTCTTCAGCAGCTCAAATTCTTAATACCTACATAGAATGGCGACAACCGTTTGACAAGACGGGCCGCTGGCGGCATTCTCGAGAGTGAAGATATCAGAAAGGAAAATAGCCACATCTCGAATAAGAACGGCAAACGCACCCAAAACTACCACGGCAGACAATCTAGTATGAATCTATACAAGTGTAACAAATTGATCTATAATTGATATTTTATCAAAATTATTAATCATAGGCATATGAAAACATATTGGCCCATAACACTAATACATACGAATATTTAAAAGGCAGAGAATAGACTTTGCTAAACCATAAGCTGATTTATTACATTCCACTAGCTGATAAACTATTGGTCACCAAGCGACGGCTCGAGTACTGCCTGTTAGAAGATTTTCTTGCATTTCGATATTTTTTTTTTTTCATTATGTTGTTCACGTTTCGAAAGGAGTCGCAAAAATAATCAGTATCGCAAATATTATGACGAAATGATTATTTTCAGTCACAGACTTGTTCCATATTCTTGGAAAAAATCTTGACAGTACACAGAATTGTGTTACGCGAAACGAATTTCTTGAAGGTATCATATCGGAATATGCAATAATATTTTTATTATGTATCTTGAAATAATGACATGAAGGTTACGTTTTGTGTCTAAGTAACATGAAGAATATTAAATCTCCCGTGACAACCAGATCCATCGTGGTCTAATATAATCCAATTTCACTGCAGTCGGCAGAGTAAGGGCGAGAATTCCGCATAAACCCGGGCGAGGGTTAGTCTCAGGCGTGAGATAACATTTTTGTTTCTGGTGACTATCGAACACGAGAGGTTTTCGCATACTAATTAAAAAACAAAATTCAACTCCTCAACCTCCGACCACATAATTCAGGAAATAGACCTCCGATAAATGGCCTTAGATTGAAGTCGGAAATCTTTTCCAAGAAGCAGGCGCTAATTTTAGAACAGTGAAAAAATATGTACAATATCGAGCCTAAGATTCGGCTTTTTGTATTCCTTCTTCGAAGCGGAAGTAGTGCTGACAAATTAAGGACGCAAATGACAAATTTGAAGGTTAAGAGATTCGAACGTTGAACTTTGGGTTTTAGAAGTCGACGTTTATTGTGCAACGAACGCTGATTTAGTAAGGCAACTTTGATGGGTCTCAGTATATGGAATTCGAAACCACGGTTTGTCCTTAGCGTGGAAAATGGTGCGTGGTTTCCATATGAGGATCTGCCACTTCGCCACGGCAGAGTGGCCGAGCGAATTGAGACGCTATGCTCCGATACGCGAGGCCGTTCCCCGTCGGGGGTTCGATTCCCCCTCGGGCATGGATGTTTGTGCTGTCTTTAGTATAATGTAGTTTGCAAGTAGTTTGGAAATTTAGGGACTGGTGACCCCACAGTTAAGTCCCATAAGCTTAACAAACATTTCAACTTAAAACTATGTCCTGGAATGAAGCCCATATCCCTAGCAGGTTTATTTTTTAATACTCACTCATTTGCACGAGAATAAAAGCTGCAAACTGTGTATTTCACATTATCAAATACGTTATTTCTCTGTCCAGTAACCACATCTTGAACGAAAATTGTATCGAAAGATTTTAACTCGTGGTTCATCCAGTTCATATTATGTATGATACAATCACAAAGACAACTGGTGGATGACTGAGCAAAATGGACAACCTGTTTGCTTGTAGACGTTCTGAGCAGATCATCACTGGCACCGAGATAATGCAACGGAGATACTGAGTCACAGAGTGAATGCAAGTTTCAGGCCACGTGTCGTATGCATTTATAAATATCAAGCATAATTTGAGACATATTTTACTATCTCAAATGAGTGCATACTGGAGAACATTGCCTGCATGTGTGCTCAAAACTTCGACTTCGCATATACGAGCAGAAAGTAACAAGCACGTACCAACTGTGTAAGAACTACACCATCAGTTTTCACCAATCTTTGAATGCGATTGTGTCGACGGGGGCTGAGGATTGCTCCTTATGCTTTCGCATAATGGAAGTCTCACAAAGGGACCAGATGCGTATCGGATTTTTGTAATTTTTTATATTTATGATACTTGAAGTTCAGGCCTAAAATAGTAATAATCAGCGAAAGCCATTTCATGCAACTCTCAAAAATTCTCGTTAAAGTCGACTTCGAGGTTTTGCAATCGTCTTTAAATACCTGTTATTGTCGGCGTAGCGTATTTTGTAGCGTTCTCGATTGTCGATCAAAGTAACATGTGTTTTGAATGCCTTCGTAACCTTATTTTCTTTCGTTTTGTTTGCATACTTCAACCATTTACATATAAAATTCTTCAAATATATTAAGTGTAACACTTGTTATGAAAAAGCATAATTTTTAATAGTTGTTTTTTTATATTTCATGAATAATGACGGGTTCTATTAAAAATTACAAAGTATCATATTTTTGGGGCAGTACTGTAAAATCAGCAGCCCTTCATTTGGAGTGTCCAAATGTTATTCAAATGTTTGTTAAGCTTAAGGGACTTAACTGCGTGGTCATTATTCCCTAAACTTACACACTACTTACGAACTACCTTATACTAAAGACGGCACAAATATCCATGCTCGAGGGGGGATTCGAACCCCCGACGGGGAACGGCCTCGCGCATCGTAGTATAGTGACCCAATGCGCTCGGCCGCTCCGCCGTGGCATTTGGAGTGTTTCGTTGCCTTACATCATAGTTGTGGTCTCACATATGCCAGGATGATAAGCATCGTAAAAACAGGGAAAACGATAAATTTTTACGGTATCGAGCAGATCGTACATATGCACCGTATTTACAGTCGCTATTTTCGTCGATGTATCAACCAGGAGTAAACTTTATTTACGTTTATGAAGACTCATCTTTTTCAACGCAGCTTAGAAGGAACTATGCATACCTCGCCATTTCACAGAAGATTGCAGATGATAGCTTGTGCTGAATAACTGAATGCAGTTTTATGCAATCTTCTCTCACTAATTTCATATCGTCGTTCTACCAAGTAGACAGACAACTAAAAAGAACGGACTAAGGGAGGAGTCGAATCACTGAACATATGTTGACTTGAGAGAAAGTCTACGACGCTACTAAATCAGCTAAGCGGACAATTACTATAAGAGACGACATAAAAGGTATTTAAATGTGCTTGCAAAACTTCGAAGTAGTTTTTTTCTTTTTAATAATTTTTGAGAGTCGCAACGAAGGCTGTTGCTGATTATCACTTTAGGTCTGAACTTCGCGTGCTATTTATATACAAAATTCCGATAACCATATGGTCTCCTTGTCAGCTGTGAACTTACCTAAGCTGCATGAGAGTCGAAATTGTTATTGTCAGACCTTCGACACGGTTACCAACATAAGATGTTAACGTGTACGTATTTCTCACAGTTCTTTATCTCGTGAGTGATTTATAGTTTCAAGGCACACACTTTAAAAGGAGAATACCTTTGCGGGAAAGTCAGAGAAAAAGTGTAGTATACTTATGTACACAGCTCAGACTTTGAAACACCCACAACTAACGTCTTGGTTTGGGAAGGTGTTCTTACTACTGTCAACTGTTGTGGTGTTTCACCTGACTCTATTGCGAAACAGAATAGTTTATTTATAAATAAATCGTGTAAAGTTAAACACAGAAACGTGGTCAAATATTACATCCTGAATGTTTAGTTAACAGTTTCATGTTACCGGTACACCCAACCCAAGGAGCATTTCAAAAACGTCTGAGGTAAACTGTACAACATTCAGTGACTTTTTGTTGTAGTAGCTTCCCGTGTAAGAAGTAACATTCGTTTATCAGATCTCGCCGAGCTGACAAGTGTCACTGTTTATTCCGGTGCAGAGATGCCTCCTGCCCCATGCACAGACATTTGAGTAAAGAAATGCATCGCCTTTCCTCGACTGCCCACTGTCGTGTTTGGAACTTTATTTTCTTACATGGGCAGCCTTGCTTTATGAGGCATAGTTTTTCTGACACCGATTAACTAATGGTCTGTGCTACTAGTTTATTTGTGTAAAGAATTATACCAGAATTGTATGGTTGGTTATTTTCAAATAATCCACCTGCCATATTTCATGGTAATTATTTCGTTGCTAAACGATCAATGTAGCAACTATCAGCGTAGCATATCTTCTTTAACTTGGTAACGTAAGTAACAAGCCGTAATGCTTTAAAAATGGTATGTGTGGTTCACTAAAATTGTATCTTATTTCATGAGTGGCAGACTAAACAAAAGAGCTACTACAAAGAAAACGAAATTATAACTTACTAAGAATTGTGGCATCTGTTCACTCGGACATGTCCTAAGGATCAGAAGTTGTTAATTTGTGCTGCAGCTATTGTAAATATAGACTTTAACTCTGGTTTTTCACTCACAGCTCCTCGTAGGTGTAGGAATCACGCAACGTGGACATATAAAAGATTGTGCTAAGACTACCGCAGCGTGTACAATGTCCCTCTGCCAGGCACTTAAATGTGCTTTGCAGAGTATCTATGTATATTTATTTTATTTATTTATTGGTTTTTTCTGTTCCATAGGACCCAATTGAGGAGTGAGACTCCATGGTCATGGAACAAGTCAATACATTAATTGTTACACAAGAATGGTAATAGAAAATTTTTAAGTAGTCATTTGCACACGACAATCTTAAGACAAAGTGAAAAAAAATCAATAAAGAAAAAAAAAGGAATTAGCTTAATTGTTTAACTTTTCTATGAGTTCCTCGACAGAATAAAAGGAGGGAGCCATGAGGTAACTCTTCAATTTAGATTTGAAAGCGTGTGGATTAGTGCTAAGATTCTTTAGTTCTTGTGGCAGCTTATTGAAAATGGATGCCGCAGAATACTGTACCCCTCTCTGCACAAGTGTTAAGGTGGTGTGATGCAAATGTAGATTCGACTTCTGTCTAGTATTCACCGAGTGAAAGCTACAAGAGGCACGGAGCTCATTGTATTTTTTTCTATAATATCACACATACTTTCATCATCAGCTTTTATGCACTTTTGTTACAGTTAAAAGTATCGAAATTAAAAATAAATAAAAATAAATAAATACGTAACTGCCATTTCATCATTAAGATATAAATTTCAGCTGGGATCTTTGAGTCTCAGCCATACAACACGAATACGCCAAAAATTGTGCTGGAGATAGGATTTCAACCCTCCTACTCGTGGGAATAAGCTGATATTATTAACAAAAAACGACATTAAAGAAAAAACGTATTGTGACGCCAGAGTCAAAATTCCCAGACTACTGAAAAGGGGTCGACATGACGTAGATGTAGATGAATGTCGGAAAGAACTGACGCCTCAATTCCTAAATGCAATGAAACTTGCCGAGGTTCGATGTTTATTTCAGTATTGATTCAGAAGAGAACTAGACTCCTGGGACCTCTGCGAGCCATGGGGGCTCGATGATCGAAGTAAGAGGAGATATGGCAGCTTGGGTGGGACGCGGTATGTGCTTGGCTAATCCTTGCAGGTGTGTTAAACCCCTGTTCCTGGGGTGGCGCGGAAGTTTAGCGCAAGTTGTTAGTAAGTAGGAGGCCCGGGTTGAAATCCTATCTCCAGCATATTTCTTGGTGTATTCGTGTGGTGTGGCTGAGACTCAAAGATGCCAGCTGAAATTTATATCTTAATGATGAAATGGCAGTTACGTATTAATTTGAACATCTAAGTTGGTTGCTTTTTAATTTCTATACTTTTAACTATAACAAAAGTGCATAAAAGCTGATGATGAAAGTATGTGTGATATTATAGAAAAAAAATACAATGAGCTTCTTGCCTCTTGTCATCGAGTCTCTCTATCTGTCAGCTTTTTCAGAAATGAGTACTGCACACGAATTCAAACAGAATTTGAATCTAATCTCGTATCGGTTATATCACTACCACTTCTGATAGCGATTACCATGTATACCACCAATAGATGGAAATGTTATTCTTATATGTTGTGCAAATGACTTTGCAGCCTACCTCAAGATAAGATCACCCTAAAAGCTCAGAATAAGTAATAAGAGCCACATATCGTTAATGACATCCTACCACTAGTAGTCCTAACCAATATATATTCTTTAAGGAATTATTTTATTTATAAATGCTGCTAAGTATTTTTATTTATCCACTACAACTGTTTCATTATTATGGCATTATCAAGTGGTCTGCAAAAGTATAAATAATTTTTTAACAAATATTTTTCGAAACGAAATATAGTACATTACCATAAATTTAAATGTGTTACTTACATTTTATGTCTTGTTGCTACATATAGCGTCTGTACCCCTACATGATATTATGCGGGTACATTTGTCAGAAAGTCGTTTATAATTATTTGTTACTTAAATGACTTTTCTGTGTTGCTTTTGTGATGCTATATGTTTACGAAGATTTTTACACTCTGAATTTCGTGGTGTCTTTGGTTGTGGTCTACTTTGTATCTCTGTATTAGACTTTTTCAGATCACTTGATAGTGCCATAATGGTGAAACAGCTGTAGTGGATAAATAAAAATACTTAGAAGCATTCATATATAAAATAATTCATTAAAATGCCATATTACGAAATAATCAGTTCTGCATGCCCTATAATAAAAAAAAAAGTATTCTTTAGTTTTCATTTGACCTTCACTACCCTTTAAAGACCATCTTGCACTTTCCACAACGACTTTTCTTAATTGCTTCTTCATCTGTATTATAAATATTGATTTGTTCAAAATATTTTTTGTAGTTCATTCCCTAAATTAATAACTTATTTCTTCTGTGTTGAAACGTTATACTGTCCACTCTCATGGGTAAAACGCATAGCATTAACGTTAAATCATACATTAGAACGTTGAAACACACTGCAAGCGTTTCCATCAAACTAAACAAGAAATCATTTTATCTTCTTGGTGCAAACTTGTTACTCTTAAGAGAACTTCAGTGCTTCTCAAAATGATTGACAATTTCGCATTTTTCTTATGGCTGAGAAACAGTGCATTTTACTAAGTTGCACTGTTGAACCGTCACGTTCTAAACCATTATAAATATGTAAAGCACCTCCGTTAATGCCGCTCAGAATCGCGTAAAGGCGCCTTCTGCTTTCACAACGACTTGGAGCCTATTGGGTATTCTTGTTTCTTTTTCTTCGGGCCTCCTTACCTTCCCTTCTAGCCCGACTTTTGCTCTCCAATTACGTCTTCATCGGCGAGCTTCTCCGCTGTATTTTACTTTTTGTAAATTCTTTTTTACTTTTTCTGCATAGAAATTAAATATTAAATATTCTGTTAAAATTAGTTTCTTCTCCCATTTTAAACTTCCTCCTTTTCCTTAAAATGAAAGTAAATTAGACTTCTTTACAAAAAATGAATCTTCTGAAGGTGAATGGTTAAGATATAAAAAAATAAAAAACCTTTAATAATGCTGCTCAGTATCGTGTCTGCCTCCACAATGGCTTGAAGACTGTTGTCCATTGAACCGGAAACTCAAGCCATGTAGCGAGTATATTCAAGTAACTCATTTCAAGCGTCATGAATCACATCAGAAAACTGTCGCGCGACGGTACGGTAAATATCCCTTTTACTTCACTATTTTGAACATTTCTGATCAAATATTCTCAATCGGATTCATGTCAGCCCCTTTAGGAGGTCACCCCAATACAGTAATATTTTCATGGTTGTTGGACTACTTCTTTACCACACGTAACATACTAACAAGCGACCGATAATGTTGGCTAATGGTCTGATTGCAGCGAAATATCGATGCCACAGAAGGCAACATCACATTCTCATGAAAAGAAATACAGCTGCGTGACTACATTTTTCCTTCCACTTCAAATATGAGCCCACACTCTTCGGGCCTATATCAATGCCAACACCGCTACCGATTCCCTGGAACATCTTCGACAACTGTAAATGTATTTTGGGTCATACCTAGCACCTGTTGGTCGATAAACAAGTAATCTTCCAGTGAATACTGTACAGACAAGTTTTTCTTCTGTGAAAACCCCTCGCCTCCAAAATCGTAGAGATCTGTCGACATTTGCAGCAGCAGAAGCAAGGCGACTTCTCTGCGGGATACAGACAATGTCTCTTCAGAGCATCGTTTCTTGCTATCAATCCAACTTTCTGATACTGACTGTAAGTACCAAAACATGGATGATTTCCATTGAAATGGTATATGTGCCAATTCTGATCTGTAGATGTTTCACGCTGAGCTCCAAAATGAAGCCGTTTATTCAGATTATCATCATGTTCCTTTCATCTGATTCTCCTCGGTGACCGTCGACTTATGAACGCCCATAGTTCTTGCTGTACAACTATTTGAAAATTCTTGTTCGTGTAGTCATAAAACCCTTGTCTACTGCCACTAAATGAAACGTTTGGTGCTGACTGAAACCTACGAGGCGTATAACACATGCTGCGAATACGATGCTGTCAGGAAAGAAGACAATGCCAGCGGTCGGATACTCATTTTGCCCCACTCCACCACTGCAGACATACGCTGATGGTGAAGCACGTAACATGGAAAGAGGAGAGAGGAAAAACCGAAAATGGTTGACAGCAACGAGGACACACAATCCTGTATCCGCATAATCACATAGAGGAGCGATTATAATCTGACGAGGGAAGAGTCCTTCTTATCATGCCCTAATCTGTTTCCATTTTATTTTAACATTACTGGTTTGATTTGATTTGATTTTCTCAGGGAAGCCAAAAGTGTCTTGGTCCAACCCGCCACTGCCCGCACCGAAACTAAGTTTATTGTACGGTATCGCTCCCTGTATATGTAGTAAAGCCAACCAATGCCCTTGAACAGTGCAAGGAGCCCCTTTACCAGTTCTTTATTAGATACAATTTCTTCGGGTCTGGTTGTCCCAAATGTTCTGTGCCTTTTCTCTCCAATGCAATGCATTCGAAGATTAGATGTGATGCAGTTTCATCAAACATTACTGGTAGTTAGCGTTACACAATTCCCAGTTGTCGCTGATTAGGACTGGACAAATTCTAGGTATTAATTCGAACTCTGTGAACAGACCTTGATACGCTCAACGGGAGTAACAGGCCGCAGTGTCATCCTCGGTCTGAAGGCGCCACCGGAAATTGCCCAAGCCCTTTGCAAAGAGCCATAGCGTCATTTGCCTAGAGTGATTTGGGGAAAACACGGAAATCTGCTACACCCGGACGGTGACGCAAAACATACAGTGCTTATCTTTGACGATCTCACGGGAAGCGGTGTATCTACTGGCACAAGTACGTTACCCCATATTAGGTGTTACATGAAATTGAATAGTTCAGTCTTTACTTGGTTTATTCACCCGAAACTTTACTTTAGCACACCTGTAAAGTAGAAATCGCACAGTTATCGTGACGCATTTTAGGAAATTTGCGGTGCCCTCTGGCAGCTGTAGTATGTAATTTAGGTTTGATCTAACGTTAACAGCGAGTGACAGGAAATTCAGAACATGTCTCAACAAGCCACGAAAGACCATTGACGTTTCCTAGTTACTTGAGCTTTAGTCTCATCAAAGTAATTACCATTGACTAGGACAGGCTACAAATGCAAACAGCCGATGAAACCACTTTTCACTACACGGGTACGATATGCGCAGAACGTAGGCAAGCTCGGATTATGAAGTGCGCTCTGTGAAATAATATCGCGAGATAAGTTCTATAAAAATATTGACGCTTCATCTACTGTGATCTGTAAAATGTGCATTGGTTTTTTACGCGATGAGTAATACAAGCTGCTTTCTATAATCGTTGAATGACCGATAATATGATTTCTGTTACAATAAGAGAGAAGGTGCAGCAAACTGTTGTAGAGGGAACTGAATGTGATATGCACAGTACACATCGCTCCACTACAGTCGATTTGGTCAGAGGAGTAGCTACACCTTGTTGTACAGCTCCAAATGTTCCCTGAAAAAAGATTATCAATAAACGTTAAAGAAAATGGAAATACTGCAATAATTAAATGAAGGCTTTTAAGGCAGTGATTGTCATTCCATAAAACATTCGTGCTGAGATGCATGGTCGTTGCATTAAACGTTCCCCTTCCACTGCAGAAGGCATCTCGGTGAAGCGGCGAAATGCAAGTACAGCGAGCGTCCTCGCTTCTTCTGGTTTCGGGCTGTGTCCTGAGATTTATTTTGGCGTTGTTTTAATCTAATGCCTTAGCCTACATCTTTCTTGAGTCATTGAAAGTTATTGGGCTGCTTTATTTATTTTGATACTGGTGGTGGAGCAGCTGTTTATATTATTTATTGCATTGTTGCCTTGCTTTTATTCAATCAGGACTATTGGCCGCCTATACCAACCAACTGCAATTGGAGATCGAGTGAGCGCGGTATATATAGGTCATCCAGAGGGCACCACTGTCAGTCACGTGACGTCTCCTGCGCTATGATCTCTGATATTGCCAACATTCTCGGTACAAAGACATCGATTGTCACTTTGTCGCTGCAATGTTGATATCAAAATTGATATCACAACTCCCTCTTTCCTGTTCAAATTATTTCGCTGTTTCTCTGTGCCCTCTCTATACATACGCTAATAATAACGTGATATCATTGTTATGCAACTCGTCTCTCAAACCTTGATTTCATGGACACTTTCAAGATAAACATGTTGCGGTACGGGCGATTTATCAGGAAGTCGTATGCCGCAGTTCCTCTTATGTTCGCTCACACAGGTGTAAGCACTTGGTTTTGTTGTACCGATGTAAACCTGTTCACAACTACAAGTAATTTTTTATATACGTGGTGTAGCCAGAACCTGTCGCAAACGTTCTTCAGATATTACATGTTCTTTTATTTTCCTGGTTGGTTTAAAACCAGTCTCAAAATCAAATTTGCTTAACACTTTCTCAATGATATCTGTGAGCTTACAGATGACGAAAAATTTTCCCCTTGGGCTAGTGACGTTCCTCGTGTCTTCTGGTTATGCGACTAGAATAGCCATTCTTCTTGAACGTCAATCGTAGGTGTTTAATCTCATCTTCCAAGTATACTGATTCACATATTTGGATGCTCGGTCGACTATTATTTTCATCACACCTCCTTTTTGTCTTGGGTGGTAGTTAGAATCTTTATGTAGATAACGGCCCGTGTATATATCTTTACTGTACACCCTGTGACTAAATTTCCTTTCGTTTGGAACAACTAAAAAGTTCAGTTGACCATTATCCTCCATCTGTATATTGATTTTTTTCCACTGCTACTGTTGAGAAGTAACGGAAGGCAGCAATTATTCTGCACCCTGTGCCAATATGACAAAGGTGTCATCTACATAACGATAACATCTGGCTGGTCTTTTTCTGACAGTCTGCAGCGCCTGTTGTTCAAAGGACTCCATAAACAAGAGAGCCACAGCGGGACTAAGAGGGCTTCAAATGTTCAAATGTTTGTTAAGCTCAAGGGACTTATCTACGGGGTCATCAGTCCCTAAACTTACAAACTACTTATGAACTACCTACAACTAAGGACGGCACAAATATCCATGCCCGAGGGGAGATTCGAACCCCCGACCGTAGTGGCCGTGCAGACCGTGACTGAAGCGCCTCAGTCCCCTCGGCCACCGCGGCCGGCAAGAGGACTTCCCATGGTCATACTGTCAATCTGTTTGTAAAATTTGTTATTACATTGAAAGGAATTTGAGGTGACGCAGAGTCTGAAAAAAAAAAAAAACGGTGTGGCGGAGCGACCGAGCGCATTGAGACGCTATGCTACGATGTGCGAGGCCGTTCCCCGTTGGGAGCTCGAATCCCCCCTCGGGCATGGATGTCTGCACCATCTTTAGTATAAGCAAGTTCATAAGTAGTTTGTAAGTTTAGGGACTGATGACCCCGTAGTTAAGTCTCTTAAGCTCTACAAACATTTGATCATTTTTGAAAAAATATCCGCTGTGCAAGACATAGCTTCGTTCACCGGAATGATGGAGTCACGATACCAAATTAAAACAATCCAGGATGTCATCAGAGCCCATGCTTATTTCCTTTATTATGTCGATGATGTGAGATGAATTCTTAATATGACTGTGAGTGTAGAGGAACTGACTGGATGCCTTTCTATGTCAGTTCCAAAATTCAATTTACTTTGGTGACAGAGAGTAATAGTCGGCTGAACTTTTGAGATGTGTATGTGTGATCAAACAAAATATCGGTACATTGTGTCACGGAAAACACACAAACACACACCATTATCTATATAAAGAGTTTAACCAAAACCCAAGACAAAAATAGGTGTGATAAAACATTAGTAGGCAGGGCGTACAAAATATGTCATCCAGTAAACTTGGTAGATGAGATGAAACACCTACGATTGACATCCAAGAAGAATAGCTACTGTAAGAAGGATATAGATCGAGTACTTCGCCCCAGGCAGGGAACCAGTATCAACAAGGAACATCACAAGCCGTAGGGGAAGACGTTTCTTCCATTTACCTGGAAGGTCACAGATCACATTTGGAGAGTGTTAACAAAATATGATGTGGAAACTATTTTAGACCCACCAAAGAAATGTAAGATCAGCAAGAGATATGCGACACCCTCTGGCTACACTAGGTGTTTATACAATTTCTTGTCAATGTGGACAGGTTAATACCGGTAGACAAAAAGGAGTGTTAACACCTGTCTGAGCGAACATAAAAGGAACTGCAGCCTAGGAATTAGTGATAAATCAGACAAGGCGGAAAATCTTTATAAAAAAAGCTGATTATGAAATAAAGTTTAGCGAGATGAGCGTCATGGCAAACAAATCACATTATTATCCGTGTATTTATAGAGAGTCCATAGAGAATTCCAAACAACGAAATAACTTCATCAGCAGAGAGGAAGGTGTTAAACTGTGTAAAATTTTGATTCAGACATTGCACCGAGGAAATGACAGTTCATTATTTTCAACCAAGAACGTTTGAAATATAAGAGACTGTAGTGCAGGCGACGTCACGTGACTGTGGCACGTCAAACCGAGAGGTCGCGATAGCTAGCTGATTATTTGGCCGCTACGAGACAGTTGGCTGTGCCCCAGCGGCCAGCTAGTCAGCTAGCGATCGCGGCCTACTCGGTATGACTTTACATGCCCTGTTGTTAGGCCTAGTCTCTGGACGGTGTTTACTTTATTGGTCGTTTGACACTTCACCTCTGAAGATGCCTTCTGCAGTGGAACATGAAAAGCAGGAGAAAGTTAAATGCTTGGGCCACGGCATCAAGCCCGGAATTTTAAAGTGATAAATAACGGCATCTCAGCCCGGATTTTTAAAGTGATAAATAACGGTAAGAGGCATGGAGGTAACAAATAGTACAAAAATCAAGTGATAAACTATGTACTGAATAGTTAATGAATGACCCAGCCCTTTGCCGCGAACAAAGATCCTAGAACATGTGCATTAGCGAGATGTATGACCATTTCACATACGACACTGGACGAATAAAGGAATGCAGTCGAATGTGTTGTTATTGCTGAGGAAAAAAATTGCGATCGTTCACAATTAGCATTCAACATCTAAGTAAATATTCAGAAAATAACACTGAAATGGATGGCAGAGGCTTCACTGAACTGCATTTGGATTAACGTATTACTCTGACCACATCTGAGAAATGTAGAGTCAGTTGAAATACTCATGATTGCTCATTATCTAACAGCCTATTTATGTGATTCATCACCGACTAATATCAATAGCAGCGTCACGAGGCAACATCGGGAGTACTATATATGGAGTAATGGAGGTCTACCTTAGCTTGTAAAGAGTCATTTGGTTCAAATGTTTGTGTAGCTTATGGGACTTAACTGCGGGGACATCAGTCCCTAAACTTACAAAGTACTTACGAACTACCTTATACTAAAGACAGCACAATCATCCATGCCCGAGGGGGGATTCGAACCCCCGACGGCCAATGACCTCGCGCATCGCAGCATAGCGTTTCAATGCTCTCGGGCGCTCCGCCGCGACGAGTCATTTGGACCTCATAGCACGCTGTTGGATGTTCCTTCTCACTGCTCATCATAACTGATCAGGAGGCATAGTATTGGCCCGTGCGAGAGAGGCCACGATGGAGTGGCCGAGCGTTCTAAGGCTCTTCGTTGCAGAGCGCGCAGTTGCTCGCCGTCGGTGGTTCGAGTCCTTCCTCGGACATGGGTGTGTGTTGTCCTTAGGTTACTTTAAGTTAGTTTAATTAGTTTGTAAACCTAGGGAGTGATGACCAAAGAAGTCCCATAGATTTACAAACATTTGAACATTTTTGTACTTATATACAGATCTTTACCTATAATCAAATCAGTTGGTTCGTGTTCTGATATGCGAAACTGTGTGGACGTCGTTATGTGGACATCCAGCTGTCCGACCGGCGTCCAGAGCATAACTTTATTCACGCGTTGTTTCTTATAAACTGTAACAACAGCGTATGAATAACCTAGCAGTGTTTCAAGTTTACTTCGTCATTCACAATAAGCTGATAAGTTCTGTTGCTATGTTGTGTACAAATTCCCGATTCTAAGAATCTGATAACATTTTTGTTGCGAATTTTCACTCTGAAAAGATGTTTACTTTGAGTTTACGCTTCCTGGATGACACGGGTCTGTAAGCTGTGATGTTTTTTTTTTTTGTTTTCCTGAGAGAGCTGAGTGTAAGCGACTAGCGACCCGTCTTCACTTTTTACTTTTTGTAGAGACTCCTCCCCGCCCGACACGTAGCCAGTAAGCTGTAGATTAGCGCATGCTTTACCGCAGCGTGAAAATGCATTCTGGAACTAATCCACTTCCCTTGGGCTAAGCTAATTTTCCTCGCTGTTTTTCTGACCTGCAGTTTTAGTGCCGCCAGAATATGTCAGGTGATATTCCACTTAACCACTACAAGGATTTAGACGAAAAACGCAATGTAGAAAACAAATGGGTGGAACTGTCGAAAAGGGATAATACCTAAGTGTTAAATTACTTTAAAATGCCAACAACAAAGAAAAACATATGACAATAAACGCGTTACATGTAATTTTTATTTGGTGATTTATAATATTATATGCAAATAAGGAAGTTCAGCGTTACTGTTGTTGTGGTCTTAAATTCGATGTCGGAACTGGTGTAAAGTTCCATGCTACTCTAACCTGAATAACTTCTGCAGCGTATATTCTTTTGAATCAGGTTACTGTGCTTATCTCCTTCTCCCTGTCCGTAATTTTATCCATCCCCCTTCCCCAACACTACTAAATTCGTAATCCCTTATTGTATCAGAATGTGTCCTATCAACTGATCCTTTCCCTTAGTCAAGTTATGTCTCTACTTTATTTTCTCCTCAGTCCTTACCAGCTCCTCCTCATTAGTTACATGATCTACTAATCCTTGAAATTAATTCTTAGTACCTCATTCCAAAAGCTTCAGTCCGCTATGTGCGAAATGTTTATTGTCCATATCTCACTTCCACACAAGGCTACACTTCAGAAAAAATCTTCGACCAAGACACCCTAACACACACACACACACACACCCACACATACAATTTGAACAAATTTCTATGGTTAAGTAATTCCTTACTTGCCGTCATTTGAAACAAAAATGCTGTCAAATAAACAGCTTGGTTTCAGCATTTGTTTACCTACCGAAAATGCTATATTCTCTTTTCCCTCTGTGGCACTTGATGGATGAAACAAAAACAACTGTGAATGCTAGACGTATTCTTTGATTTAGCAAATGCATTTGTCTCTGTTGATCACAAGATATTTTTGCCGAAGTTGGAACATAATGGAGTAAGGGGAGTAGTTCACAATTGGTTCACTTCATACTTTAGTTACAGACAGCTGAAGGTGGTGATCCTCCGCAGAGTTTAAAGAGTCTGTGTACCAAGAGAGACTTCCTGATTTGTTTGGTGTTTCAATATGACGTGTGAGTTTAGGTATTTTGGATACTAGGTGCATAATAGAAGACTTTGAACATTTCAGGTAATACCCAATACATAACATTGAACAGCAATCTTCCTTCAAAACCAGGAAAAATATTGAAAAAACTCTATATCACAAATATAGAAATTACAATAAATTATTTAATTATGAAAAGTGTTCCTTTGTCTTATTTACACACTTTTAAATAATAAGTGGGAGTCATTCATAAATATCTATTCTTGTACAAAATAATTTGTTGCTGCGGGGACGGCATTATATTGTTTGAACACGGGCACCAATAGGGCTCCTAGCAGGTCTGTCCAGGATGAATAACGCTAAAACGTCTACACACTGTATTTCCAAGGAGTCCGTATTTGACTTGTCATGGATATACAGATTAAACATGATAGGGACCAGAAATAAGCCTTGGGATACGCCGTTACTTAGAATCCTCTGTCTGTTAGATTTTTCATTCAGAAAAAACTTAAATAGCCTCTCAGAGAGCATGTCGTTCACTAGAAAGGCCAATTTTTGGTATGGAATGTTTGAGTGAACATCAGTCGTTCCCTCCATACAGTATTGCAAACTGCGGTAAGAGCCACAAAACTGCAGCTGATTTGTGACCTCTTTGGAATCCAGCTTCTAATAAAGTTGTAAAACTTTAGATCTGGATGCAGTAACTTCCATGTTTCCAAATGCCACTTGTTCGATAAAGATGATTTTTTTAAAGTTCTCATGAATGCGATTTAGAATGTGTTTTTCTAATAGTTTATAGATCGTGCTAAGTATTGATACTAATCTGTAGTGAGAATCGTTTGTACCGTCTTTACCTGGTTTCAGGATAGCAATTATCTTGGCCTGTTATATAGCGTAGGTAATTTTCCAGTTTACAGCATCTAACTGAAGAATTCAATGAACCACAATTTTGTTGTAGATCTGAAGACATTAGGAAACATAAGCGAGCAGCGAGCAGTAAAGCGAGCAGCTTTATTTCCTTTTAGCATATTAAAGGCTCTGTCAACTACCTCAATGGTGTAGTCACGTGAATATTTTCGATGGGGTTTTAGATGGGACCTGTTTATGTATAGTTAATTTTCATCGTTCGTATGTGTGCCCTATCTATTTTAGGTTTAGAAATCTTCATTAGTCTGGCTGCAAGGTAATTGACATGAAAAGCTGTGAATCTGTTTGACGGCATTGGGTCTCTACATGTTTCTCTTAAGGTTGTATGCTGTCCTAATTTGTTCTTACCGTTGTTTTGTGCTATTTTCCTCTTCTGTACTTATTGGGAGTTCTGAAGTGGTGATCAGCTGTTAAGTCACTACAAGATTTTTGAAATTCAGAAAATAACACTTCGCTTTATTCAAACCATGCGTGATTGTTCCACTTCCAAAACGACGTGTAATATATTTCTTGGAATTGATTGTTTTGCTCCCAGAAATAGGTGGTAACTGAATGGGTGTGGAGGATTTCATTGTACTCTATTATCAAGACTACCCTGAAACTTTTTCCCGTTCGCAGGTTGAAAGTTCTATGGAAGTTGAGGGATGGACATGTCTAAGATAACTTCTGTGCCAAAATGACTGTACTGGCTTTGTGGAAAAGATCTGACAATCATTCGTTGTGTAATGTTATTTCCTGATATTTGTATCTAATAAAAATAATTTCATTAAAGAGCACACAGAAGTGTAAAAAATTAGAAGGTTTACAATTATGGAATAAATAAGAACAGATAATGCCGAAATCAGTATATTGAGAAAGCAACTATCGGATGAATAGAGTAAGACGTCTCAGTTACGTCTCCTAGATTATTGTAAACTCGGTAAGAATCGCAGTGGACTTTATTTTACATTAATACCAAGTGAAAAAAAGATAGGGGACTACTTTATGGCCGGCCGCGGTGGCCGAGGGGACTGAGGCGCTCCAGTCACGGTCTGCACGGCCACTACAGTCGGGGGTTCGAATCCCCCCTCGGGCATGGATATTTGTGCCGTCCTTAGGATTAGCTAGTTCGTAAGTAGTTTGTAAGTTTAGGGACTGATGACCCCGTAGTTAAGTCCCATAGACTCTACAAACATTTCAACTACTTTATGTAGACGTGTTCGTAAGGATTAAATCGGTAAAAGGATACAAATATTGTTGGAAGCGTGAATTGTGGACCCTTCCTTCCGAAACAAATCTAAATTTTGTAAGGGGTCTCAAATGCTCACTTGGAATTAACAAACATGCTGTGGAAACAATTAAAAATCAGTTTTGAGATGAACAAGGAGAAATCAAACGCTTCTATCTGCTGAATTTTGGTGAAGTTAAGCTCCAAAAAGTACTGCATTTCAACAACACTAAATTGTAACTTAGTGGTTTCGTCAATTTATGGAAATATAGTTGTGGTATATCACATTAGTACTGAAACTATGAATGTTAAATTCTGTGATGGACATCATTCCTTAGCTGATTTTTCTTTACATGAAATGCCGGTTTTCACAAGAATTAAATACTCTTCGAAAACTTAGAAGACTGCCCAGAAACTACCGAAACTAGCACAAAACTGATATACACGTACTACTCATTTCATTACATATATTTAATGGATGTATGAATTTTTATGCTACGATGACGTATAGTAACTTATACTTAGGTGGGTCACAAACGGAGTCACTGACATATGGCTGGGGAACCGATGAACTACGGGAGTCAACAAACTGTATATTCGCAATGCATTTACTTATTTTGCTATCTTGAAAAAATTTTGTACACTTGACCATCAAAACTAGACAGACATCGTTTTACTAGTCATTTGAAAGCTCTCTCGGATATAAATGTTTTTATGGAAAAAGTTGTAATAAACCATAAGTCAGCGTAAGATGTATGGCAAAGGGCACATTGCAGTAAACTTTGACAGTATTTCACTGATCAATGTTCAAATGTTTGTTAAGTTTAAGGGACATAACTGGAGGGTCATCAGTCCCCAAATTTACAAAATAGTTATGAACTACCGTATACTAAAGACGACAAACCATCCATGCCAGAAGGAGAATCGAACCCCCTACGGGGAATGGCCTCGCGCATCGCAGCATTGCGCCTCAATGCGCTTGGTCAGTGATAATTACGAAAGTTGTCAGAGATATGCGAACTTTCACTGATGAGGAGGAGATGAACTGAAAAAGCGGAATGAACAGAGAAAGGAGCAGTAGATAGCGGGGGTGCGAGAGAGCTGGGCCCAGAGATCGAGAGCAGGAGACGGCCATAGAGGTGGGAGCGGAAGAGACGGCTGACAGAGAAGGGATAGGAGGGAGATGATCTGTGTGAGTAAACAATATTTAAATACGCAGGCAACGTCGGGTTTTCAGATAGTAATAAAATGTTTAAGAAAAATGTGGATCTTGCCTTTGGAAATGTCCTTTCAAAACTTACAGATCGCTTCCAACACACATACATGTGCAACTACCGGGTGATCAAAAAGTCAGTATAAATTTGAAAATTTAATAAATCACGGAATAATGTAGATAGAGAGGTAGAAATTGACACTCATGCTTGGGATGACATGGGGTTTTATTAGAAAAAAAAGTCCGACTGATGACGCTGGACGGCAAAACGTCAGTGACTGCTATCGTGAGAAGTGAGCCGATATGTTATAGAATCGCATCATTCCCAGCCTGGCTGATAAACACCTGCTGGAACGTACGATTTTTATGCAGGATGGCGCTCCACCCCATATTGCTAGACGCGTGAAAGATCTCTTGCGCGCCCCGTTTGGTGATGATTGTGTGCTCAGCCGCCACTTTCGTCATGCTTGGCCTCCCAGGTCCCCAGACCTCAGTCCGTGCGATTATTGGCTTTGGGGTTACCTGAAGTCGCAAGTGTATCGTGATCGACCGACATCTCTAGGGATACTGAAAGACAACATCCGACGCCAATGCCTCACCCTAACTCCGGACATGCTTTACAGTGCTGTTCACAGCATTATTCCTCGACTACAGCTATTGTGAAGGAACGATGGTGAACATATTGAGCATTTCCTATAAAGAACATCATCTTTGCTTTGTTTTAATTTTTTGTGCTAATTATTGTTTTTCTCATCAGATGAAGCGCCATCTGTCAGACATTTTTTTAAGTTTTTTCCGGTTCTAATAAAACCCAATGTAATTCCAAGCATGTGTGTCAATTTTTACCTCTCTACTACATTATTCCGAGTTTTTATTAAGTTTTCAAATTTATACTTACATTTTGATCAGATTTCTGAACTGAATTTTATGTACTGCTTGTTATAAATTAATTTGCATAACATTACATAAAAACGATAGCTAAAGTATTTCGGTGATGATATGACAAAAACGTTCAGTACATCTATGAGCTAACTGTGGCAGAAGTTCATTTTTTGTTTCTTTTTGGGTGTGGATGTACGCTGTGTATGAACCTAGACGTGGATTCTTTGTTGCTCTCTTTCTCAGGGGAGTCTAGATGTAGCCTCAGTGAGGCCGTCGCCCGCAGACGAGCATGGCGTGTCTCGTAGGGAGCACACAAATCCCACTGAAGCCTCCTGAGGTCTGGCGCCGCGCCGCTAGGATTGACCTGGCCGCCTCGTCTCAATGCTACCGTCTGCAATTCCCTCCACGTGGATTTTCCTGCCTCCTAGGGGATTGCACAAATTTGGCACATCTCTCTAACAAATATACGCTTATAGTTAATAATACGTCACATTACACGCGTATTTCATACATCCGATGTAGACGCAGAGATATGCATAAAATTATGTATGAACTCTTTTCTGACAAGGAAAGTACATGGGCTCGAACAAACATATCTGTATGAACGTATGGTTACAGGATCTCTACGTACACCTCAATGTGCTGGTGGGTGTCGTTTTTCTGCAAAGCTCTGCAACCATGCTCTAGATGGCACTGTAGATGTAATTGTAGACGCCATACGTTATGCAGATATCTTAACTATAACTTATGTAATAATCATCGTACATGTTCTCTAGAGAATTGTCATCAAAAGCCGTGATGATAGTTGCAACTTTAACCTTCTTCCCGAAAGACTGTTGGCATTCACTGCCACTGCTTCCATCGCATCTTCCAACACTTACCGTAGCACTACCGCTTGCAATGAGTTGTTCGTCATTATCATCCATATTATCATTATTATGAGTTTGTAATAACAGTATCTAACTTATGCTCATATTTCTGTACCATAACAGATACGAGAAAGCATGCAAATGATTCATCTTCTACACTAATACTATCTTCACGAAGAAGGGTTCTTCGTAACTTCATCTCAATTAATCGCAATACATTAGCAGGATTGATTACCAATCGCCGCCCCGTCTGACGCTTCACCACACACATAACATCACAAAACGCAACTTCGGAGTCACACTGCCTCGTCCCTACTGGCTAACCGACAGGTCAAAGTGCAATGCGGCATGGCACGCGCAGAGGCCTCTAACGGACGACTGCAGAGTTTTGCAGATGCGGGAGTATCTCTCATACGATTTTGGTGTATATGTGTTTGTTCGAGCCCAAGTACTTTCCTTGTCAGAGGATGTCAGACGACGAGCCCCTTGAAAATTTTAAGTCGATTTTAATTATCAGGGAAAATTACAACGAGCTGACAGATGGCGTAATAATGGGTGTCCCCAATCATCATCATAAGATAACATGCTCGAATGAGGCCTCCGTCTCCGAAGGAATGGCTCAGAGTTAGGCTTAGTTGCCCCCGCGGTTGACTCACATACATTGACGATACTCTCGTCGTATAGTTCCTTGATGCGTTACAGTTACTCATATAGTTCCGGATGTTGATGCAGTGTACGTGGAATGTAGGTGACTTCACATGCACCGATGTTTAGGCAAATGAATCATTAGTGCCATTTCGACGTGCTTGCTGTAAGTGTGGAAACGTAGAATGTGGCTACAGTATTTTCAAATGCGTCAACTGGAGAAAAGAAAACGTGTTTGAGGAAGCATGTTGAAGAACACCATAGTGAATTGATGAGCAATGCTGGATGCGATCCGTTACAGATTCAAGTGGGTAACACGTTAGTACCGCCCTATAATCCTGAGCATAGTTCATACAAATATCACAACGTTGTTACCTTGAAAAGACTTGAAGGACCGATGATTCCTTCGGGACGAGAATTTGCAGCAAGCAATTACGGACTTCTTTACGCAACAAGACATCATGGTTTAACAGCTGGGTGCCATCAATCTAGTACGTCTGTGGGTTAGTTGGCTCAATGCTCCCGGAGTTATCGGCTGATTGACATTTCATTTCTGGACTCTGTGGCTTTCTCAAGACGACGTTTTAAGGTCTCCTTACAATACACTAACCAAAACAATTAGACGATCAGTTGAAATATCTATGTTCTGAAATATTGTCATCGGCAGAATGAACTAAAATCGTTCGACAACTTTCCTAGTTTCCTAATGCCTAAACCAACATAAAGAATAGCCGAGGCTCCATATAATTTGTTTTAATATGTTCTTTTTAATAACCCAAATTTTGTGAATGCGAGGGATAACCGCTCAAATGAGAAGAGGACCTAGTGTGTCAGAAACATATTTATTTTCATATTCACTGAATGTATGACATTAACTGCGAATCGGTGAAGTTGAATATGTGTACCCAGACGGGACTCGAACAGGTATACATTTTCAGCTTCACCCATTCGCTGTTAATGTCATACATTCCGTGAATATGAATAGATAATAACTGTAGGATCAGAAATGTCTGTTCCTTCGGACATGTCCGAAAGAACAAACACCATATATATGTTGTTGTTGTTGTTGTTGTGGTCTTCAGTCCTGAGACTGGTTTGATGCAGCTCTCCACAATACGCTATCTTGAGGAAGCCTCTTCAACTGCGCATAAGAACGGCAACCTACATCTGTCTGTTGCCGTTTTTACACCACACACTTCCCTTCAACGCTAAATTCACAATTCCTTGATGTCTAAGAATGCGTTCTACCAATAGATCCCTTCTTTTAGTCAAGGTATGCCAGAAATTCCTTTTCTCCCCAATTCTGTTCAGTACCTCCTTATTAGTTACGCAATCCACCCACCTAATCTTCAGCATTCTTCTGTAGCACCACATTTCAAAAGCCTCTCCTCTTCCTGTCCGCATTGTTTATTGTCCATGTTTCACTCCCATACAAGGCAACATTCCACACAAATGCCTTCAGAAGGGCATCCTTAGGCTTAAATCAATATTCGACGTTTACAATTTTTTTCTTTTTCAAGAATGCTTTTCTACCCATTGCCATTCAGCATTTCATATCCTCTGAACTGCGACCATCATTTGTTATTTTACTGCCCAAGTAACAAAACTCATCTACATCCTTCATTGTTTCGTTAACTAATCTAATTCCTTCAGCATCACCTGATTTTCTTAGACTTTACTCCATTACCCTAGTTTTGCTCTTGTTAATGTTTATCTTACGCGCACCTTTCAGCACACTGTCCAGTCCCTTCAACTTTTCTTTCAGGTTCTTTGCTGTCTCTGACAGAATTACTATGTCGTCGGCAAAACGCAATGTTTTTAATTCTTCACCATGAACTTTAATTCCTTCTCCAAATTTCTCCTTGCTTTCCTTTATAGCTTGTTCAATGTAAAAATTGAATAACATTGGAGAAAGGCTACAACCCTGTCTTACTCCCTTCCCAACCACTGCATCCCTTTCATGCCCTTCAACCCTGAAAACCCCTGTCTGGGTTTTGTACAAGTTGTAAATAATCTTACGCTCCCTATATTTTACTCCTGCTTGCTTCAGAACTTGAAAGAGTTTATTCCAATCAACATTGTCAAAAGCCATCTACAAAAGTGAAACATGTAGGTTTGCCTTTTCTTAATCTATCTTCTAGGATAAGCCATAAAGTAAGTATTGCTTCCCGTGTTCCTACATTTCTCCTAAACCCAAACTGATCTTCCCCGAGGTCGGCTTCTACCAGCTTTACCATTCTTCTGTAAATAATTCGTGTTAATATTTTGCAACCATGACTTATTAAACTGATGGTTCTGTAGTTTTCACACCTGTCTGCGCCTGCTTTCTTTGGAATGGGGATTATTATATTTTTCTTAAAGTCTGAGGGTACTTCGCCTGTCTCATACATCTTACACACCAGGTGAAACAGTTTTGTCATGGCTGGTTCTCCCAGAGACTTCAGTAACTCTGAGGGAATGTCATCTACTCCAGTGGCCTTGTTTCGACTTAGGTCTGTCAGTGCTCTGTCAAATTCATCTCTCAGTATAGTATCTCCTATTTCATCCGCATCTACTTCTTCTCCCCTTCCTACAATATTGCCTCTAAATTCATTTCCATCGTAGAGCCTCTCTATATACCCTTTCAACCTTTCAGCTTTCCCTTCTTCGCTGAGAACTGGTTTTCCATCTGTGTTCTTGATATTCATAGAGCTGTTTTCTTATCTCCAAATATCTCTTTTATTTTCCTGTAGGCTGTATCTATTATCCCCCTATATATACATTCTTTTACATCCTTGCATTTGCCTTCTAGCCACTCTGCTTAGCCATTTTACACTTCCTGTCAATCTCATATATATATATATAATTTCTGACACAAGTGAAATCATATACAATACGAATACGAAATGGTAATATTATATCACAATGGTGAAACAGAATATGCCAAACGAGGATGGAAGGAAGTAGTAAATGCTACCGTTGTCCCCCTTCGAAAGCTAAATGCAAACTATAGCTCAGTAGAGACTCTCTATTGTGATACTGCCTGCTCAACAACGGCGAGAAGCTCAATTTGCAGGAGTACTGACTTGTCTGCAGTGACGTAGGAGTGGTTGAATACTTTTAAATCACGATGTTACATAGCGGAAAGTACTTTACCCAAAGTAGTTAATGCACTGTGTACGTATCAGGAACACCTTACGTATGGAGGGTGGTTTCCCAGTGAAGCCGAGCATCCAACAAGAGTGCAAGTCAACAAGACTCACAAGGAGACCGCCTGGGTATCGGATTTCAGAATGTTTTGATACTTATGGTACATGAAGTTCAGAACCCAAATACCAAACAGCTGAGGCCATTAGACGCAAGTCTAATAAATTGTTGAGAAAATCGGTTTTGAAGTTTTGCATGGGATATCGGTGGCTCGAATCATTCCGTGATAGGTTTTTTTTTTTTTTTTTTTTTTTTTTTTTATTTTTTTTTTAATACAATTTTAATGTTCAATGGTAATTTTTACGAAAAATGCCTGTGTTTCTGTATATTCGTAGTTTTTTTACATTTTTAAAAGGTTTTTAATGATGATGGTTTCAATTACAATACGTTTTTACAGTATTGGTTTCACTATTATTTGACGACGGTAGTCTTTGATTGTTCAGTTTGTGATGAGCAACGACGCTGTTTCTGGAAAGTTATCTCCATAGTTGGTAATGGCTTTCCAAGCAGTTAACCTTCTCAACCATCGCTTTAGGTGACGACAAGGTGTTCAGTTCGTCTACATACACATAAACAAGAACTGACACACGTGGAGATCCCAAAAATGTTTTATATAACTGAATTCGAAAAAAAAAAAAAAAAAAAAAAAAAATCTGTCACAGCGTTCTCCAGGCACTCCAAGTGGAGTCAGCACAACAGTTTCAAATGGCCAATGTACTTGTTATTTCAAAAGGCACAGCCCATCACGATCGTTCTTGGCGTATGAAAATTGTTCCCATGACACGTACAATCGTCTTGAACCCATCATGCACCTTCGTCCATGAAGCTTCTACACATCCCGCATATGATTTGACATCATTTGATCCCAGTCAGCCGGCCGCGGTGGCCGAGGGGACTGAGGCGCTTCAGTCACGGTCTGCACGGCCACTACGGTCGGGGGTTCGAATCCCCCCCTCGGGCATGGATATTTGTGCCGTCCTAGTTCGTAAGTAGCTCATAAGTCGTTTGTAAGTTTAGGGACTGATGACCCCGTAGTTGAGTCCCATAGGCTTTACAAACATTTTTGATCCCAGTCAGGGAACAGCAGATATTGGAGAGACTTTCTTCTTTGGCATCTAACTTACAGGACAATGAACTCGCTTGTTTACTAGAGAGCTATTGCGCTACTCTCTTGATGAGGCACAGTTCAGATGCTAGCGAAAGACAAATAGCTCTTGTGCAGCCCTACTGTATCGACTGGACACCGACTTGCGCTGCTACGCGAGAATGAGAACTTAGATGGCGCGCCAATTACAAGACGCGCGGCCACGCCCACGCCCGCCACGAAGAGCAGCGACCTCTATGATGCGGATTTACCCAGCTGCACTTGCTAATCGCGCCAGACAGTCGGCCAAGTCACCTAATAGCAGCCGGAAGAATCAGCTAGAAGAATCTAGCCTATACTCCGTTCACCGAAACGAGAAACCTACTGTAAACAGACTGAGGCGCGTGTTCGCCTTAATCTCGTTGAATCCGTTTCAGGTGTAAGGTCGTTGTATGTTTCTTTATACTGCAGTGCTATTAGAAACCAAACAGTTAAAATTAATTTCTGTTAATAATCAGTAATTTTTTTTTCAAAATCTCCCAAATCTGCATCTTCGCTTACCACGGGAAGCACTTTGTCAAGTCCTGGAAATTTCTTACGAAAAACTTTTCTTCGTATCGCATTTCAGTCAAAGTCATCAAGACGTTCTTAAATCTGATTTTTTTTCCTGGGAGGCTACAAAGAGAGTGTGGCTTTCTGTTGCCTGTTTTCATAACAATAATCTGTCAGTCAATGACTGTTCTGGACATAACAGCTGCGTTTTATACACACCAGGAACCATCTGTTTCTCTAAATACCTCAATTACTTCTTCTTTTAACGCTATTCAAAAATCAAATGTTTGTAGAGCTTATGGGACTTACCTACGGGGTCAACAGTCCCTAAACGTACAAACTACTTATGAACTAGCTTATTCTAAAGATGGCACAAACATCCCTACCCGAGGGGGGATTCGAACCCCTGACCGCAGCGGCCGTGTGAACGCTTTTGGGTGGTCTCAAATTGAACGTGACGTAATGAGGTTACTGATACCAATGTGAGATAAAAAGAGACACATAGACTATAAATGCTGAATGTTATTGTAAACACTAAAACTTACGTTACAATTCAGCAAGTGATCCTTTAAGATGAAGTTGACAGTCAACTCCTATTACCACTGGTATATAACAACATACACACACAACGACCATACACGTGAAACGTATGCATCGAAATTGAGCGAGCGAATCTGTTTTGTCCACCCCTGGTCACGTGACTCAGTGTGTTTACAGTACGTCTGTCGTTTCGGGCCGGCCGCGGTGGCCGAGGTGACTGAGGCGCTTCAGTCACGGTCAGCACGGCCACTACGGTCGGGGGTTCGAATCCCCCCTCGGGCATGGATATTTGTGCCGTCCTAGTTCGTAAATAGTTCATAAGTAGTTTGTAAGTTTAGGGACTGATGACCCCGTAGTTAAGTCCCATAAGCTTAACAAACATTTGAACTTTTAACTTTTGTCGTTTCGGTGAACGGACTATAGTTTATGTTTGTTAGCAGACTTCCTTTAGCCCCTCTCCAAGGCAGGAGTAGTTAAGAATTTTCGTTTGTTCTGTGAGTTAATTGTTCTATTAATCAGTATGGCTGTTGTAGTATTGCTCCCACGACCGCAACATTATGTGATTGGCGGCTGTAGTTACATCCGGCAGTAGCCGATATTGGCAACTGCCGCTCTCTCTGGCGCTGAGGCCTCTTTCACACCACCTTTAGATTTCATTCACCTCGACACCCTTTAGAGAATATTCATATGTATGTAATCCTAACAGACCAAACTGCCAGGATCAACGGTCCCTAGACTTACAAACATACTCGCATATGCGAAAGACAACACAAACATAAATACCCGAGTGAGGACTGGAGGCTCCGACGGGAGCGGCCCGGACCGTGCGGACCACTCAACGACGGTAGCCTCAAAGTGACCGTGGTCACAGACAAATATGTTACCCTGTGCCGTGGTACTGCTGCAGGTCCCGTCCTTCCTGGAATTTGGCCGGCACAGAGCCGCTACTACAGATACCTCTCGGCTCTATTTGCAGCGTTCTTCCGATAAATGCCTTCTCACCGACTGAAAAAACATGCCATCTATACAAAACTATTCATTATTACTGAGGCAATTTACAGTTGTCTGTATGTTCAAAATGTTCAATTAAGGGACTTAACTGCGGGGTCATCGGTCGCTAAACTTACAAACTACCTTATACTAAAGACGACACAAACATCCAAGCCCAAGGGGGGGATTCGAACCCCGACGGGGAACGGTCTCGCGTATCGCAGCATAGCGTCTCAATGCGCTTGGCCATTCTGCCGCGGCCTGTCTTTACGTACGAAGCTGTGCTGTACGATTGGTATTACTGATAACGTCATAAACAAAATGTAAATTTTACTTAAGTTTAAAAATAAATCACTAAATATGTGTGCTCGTCTGTCTATTAAGCCACTATCCTCCATTCAATCACATTTGACTGAAATGGTAGTCAGAGTACAAATCTGCTGTTTCAAAGTTTTCTTTCATTTCCATAAATCGCTACTGGCAAATGCTGAGATCGTTCCTTTGTAAAGACAAAGCCAATTTTCTACCCCACCATTATCAATATTACACGAGCTCATGTTTCTTGTGCGTACAAATTTCAGTATACATATTTCATTACTTTTCAAGAATTTTTAATGTGCTTTTTCTTTCTGGAGAACTGCAAAATGTCTTTTGTTTTCTTGTGTGTGTGTGCCTGCAGGTCGAAAAGGAAGTGTGGAACTAGGTGGGGAAGGTCCTGATACTAGTAATTTACTTGGTCTGTATCTTCCACGTCGATATCTATACTCTGCAAGTAATCTCATGATGTGTCAGATGGTTTACTCTTCGAGAAACGTGCGTTCTCGGAACTTTGATAGTAGCACATCCTATGATGCAGAATGCGTCTCTTGCAGCGTCTGCCACTGAAGTACGACGATCATATCTTTGCTTTTAGCGTTCGCTACAACACTATACTCAGCCAGATGGGTATACGTATTTCTTCCAATAGGAGTAATGGGGTGGCGGCAGGAAAGTCAACCAGGCTATCCTTAACCCATTTCTTCCCAGTGTTGCGTACACGCAACACAAAATTTAGCCTTACAAAATGCAATCGAAATAGACTTACTATACAAAACTCACCACACATGTGTTAAAAGGCCTTCACTGCTCTCTCTGTACATGTGTTAAAGTTTCACAATTACCTTAACACTTCGTAAAAGATGCAAGATGTACAAACGTCAGACGATCTACATACAGAAGAAATGTTAAGTTCAGCTTCACACAGAGTGTTTATCAATACTTCATGAGTGATACCATCAATGTAAGTCAGAGTTATCATATAATAGACAATATTGCACAGTTTGAACAAACAGAAGAATGTTGTCACAAAAACTATTTTTTTCTATTTTTTTACTAGGAAACAGCGCAACATTATTGGTGGTGCAAATTACAACACCTACTGCTAGTTTGTAATATTTGTAGTGTTATTTCAATTATTTTAAAGAGTACCTGATCACTAAATATAACACTTTTCACAATTTTTATATTTGGGAAGAAATGGGTTAAACCAACTACGCCAAATCCGATTAACCACGCTGACCCTGTTCATACTGGACAAAGGTTCAAGAAGCAGATTTCCACTAATCGCGAACATGTAGAATGCTTGCTGCAAATATTCATTACGACGAGAATACTTTATGCGCTCACTTAAAGACAATATTTTTATAATTTGCTTATTTTTATGCTCACACTGAGATTTGTGATAATTTCTTTGAGATAAGTAACAATTGATTCAAGGACTTGGTGACATAGTTCCGTTCTAGTCGTAGTTCTGGGTGGTCGTGTAATAAACGTATTGTAGCACTTTATCGAAAAGAACATAGATGATTAATAATCTGGAGGAGACAGTTGCAGCTACAATTTCTGCCGTTTCAAAAACTTGTGCCGTAACTGATGGTAGAATGGGTAACTAAGTGTCAAGTAGATCAGAGTGAGTAGTTTCGAGCATATTTGAAGGAAGTACGCAGACTGTTTGCCCGAGATTGAAGCTGCACTTTGTGAAAGTAATGAAACTGACTTCTATACCGAGGTGCCTACCAACGTGGATTTATATGAGTGTTCTAAATTTATTGTTAACCCATTCGGAGGAGGGCATTTATTTACTAACAGAATTTCACTATGCTTGTTTATTGCAGATTTTTCAAACTTTTTGGAATATATATCGTGCTCCTGACTCGTTTCTATGAATACTCCCATAACGCATATTGGTCGCTGGACGTCGAAATCTATAAAAAATTAATCAGTTTCATTGATAAATTTTTCCTAAGAGAACATAATGAGGTGTGTTTCATTGTTATGCAGGATAAAATATTTTGTCACTTTGAAAGGGCCTGTTTCTCGTTGGACGCGGATTCTGCCACATAATTTTGTATCATTTAGCAGTAAGTTGCAACATTGTTTTAGTAGCACGAATTCTATCTGTTTGTAAAATCAACATGTTTGCAGTACACTTCAGTTCATATCCGTCAGCATAGATTAAGCACTATGTATCACGTTCTTTGAGCAGCGAGTAGTAGTAGCAAGCAGTGTGTGGACAGAGTTGGTTATGAATATTCATGAAAGGTGGAAGTTTGCCTATCCTATAATCGAGGCAACATTTATTTGAGAGAAATTTTGTAAAGAATATTTTCATCAAAAATGATATAAATGTTATTCTGTGGATGTACAAAAACAATTAACTTAAATGATTTCAGGTTAACTACGTCATTTTTAAATTTTTAATTGTGAAGCTAAGTTAGTCACTGTTAGAGAAATGTACAAGAGTCGGTTTTGTACCAGTAATATTGTAAACAAAAATATGATTTGTAATTCTTATGGTAAGAAATGTAAAAGAATCAACTGCGCACAGAAAACTACGAAAATATATATATTTCAATGTGACCAGACAGAAAGAGTAAGAGTGTCCATATGTGTATTGTTAAATTTTCAATTATGTATAGTTAATTAGAAGTCAGTAGTTTTCTTTTCTATCAGACATGAATGACGACTTTCTTCCATTCATTATTCCTTTTGATTTTTAAGTTCTACAATTAATATATATTTCATGATTTGTCTGTTGCTAACATATTGAATTACACCACGCAATTACGGCATTAATATGTAATTATTGTTATAAGTGTCACAGCACTAAACTTTAAGGACGATAGGTTACATGAGAAAACGAGCGTTTCCGTGTGTACAGGCAGCCAAACAGAATAAATCACTATTCAAAGTCAAACTTATTGTCACAATATATATAATCAAGTATCAGTTGTTTGCTTCGATGTGTATGAAAGTTTTCGCATTCAATTTTCAGAAGAAAAATTCTGATGCGTAAATTTTGTGTTGATTTTGCCATGCTGTTTTTAATACAGTGATCGGTGAGAACATAAACGTTAAAGTTCATGTGCACTGATGAGAAACACTTTCCATTTTCATTTTCAATTTGTTTCATAGTCAGACAGCGTACCAGTATTTAAATTTCATTGAAGGATTTAAATTCTCGCAAGTTAATTACTTGAGATACTGGTCAGTTTACACTCCGAATCGTGTAGGGTGACCTCTGCAGTTTTTTTTTTTTTCCAAATGCGATAAGTTAAAGCAGAAAATTTCACCTTAAGAGTTTAAATAGCAAGAAAATTAGAACAATCAAATTAGCAATTAAGGGACGACAGGAGATGAACAATACGGTTCTTTTATTAGGTGTCTACCAGTGGGGAAAGGCTTGGCAGTGTGTGCCGGAAACAATAAGGGGGTAAGAGAGGCGCTTTTCCGCCGGGCCGCATCTAAATAATTGAGCGCCGCGTCGGCTGTAACCCCAGCTCTGATCGGCCGAAAGCACTTGCTGCCGTCGCCAGATATTCTCTTCAGAGGCCAGCTTCATCGCCTTTAAAACGTGTAACTGATCCCGCAGTGTAGCTAAAGCTAATAATGTTCCCAGAATCAGACCATTTACTTTTTCCTTCTATTCGAGTTTAAAACTGAGAGGGAGTTACGATCTATACGACTCAAACCGTAGAATAATATGTAAAATGCATTGATATCTTCTCAAAATTAGTAAAATAATTGTCCCGTTTGAGACGTGATTCGATGGAAACGTATTAATATCAAAAAGGTGTGTCATAATGGCGTTATTGCTTCTTTCTGTCTGTGATACAGTGAAGGTTATGTATGTCTTCCACAAACACCAATTTAAGGCGTTACTAGAGTTTTTACTAACGACTCTTTTTTTGCTAATAATGTGACATACGTCAGATATCGTGAAAGTTTCAGACCTGATAATTATTTTTTGTATTCACAACAATAATTAGCTTAGAAAGCAAAAAGCCACCAGTTGCTGGGTTGCAGATTTATTCACAACCGGTTTAAGGCAATTATTGCCTTCTTCGGGTATCTGTGCAGGATACAGTTACAAAATAATATGTTGTTGTTGTTGTGGTCTTCAGTCCGGAGACTGGTTTGATGCAGCTCTCCACAATACCCTATCCTGAGCAAGCCTCTTCAACTCCACGTACGAACGGCAACCTACGTCTGTCTGAATCTGCTTACTGTATCCATATCTTGGTCTTCCTCTGCGGTTTTTACCCCACACACTTCCCTCCAACGTTAAATTCACAATTCCTTGATGTCTAAGAATGTGCCCTACCAATCTATCCCTTATTTTAGTCAAGGTATGCCAGAAATTTCTTTTCTCCCCAATTCTGTTCAGTACCTCCTCATTAGTTACGCAATCCACCCACCTAATTTTCATCATTCTTCTGTAGCACCACATTTCAAAAGCCTCTATCCTCTTCCTGTCCGCACTGTTAATCGTCCATGTTTTACTCCCATACAAGGCAACACTCCATACAAATGCCTTCAGAAAGGACTTCCTTAGGCTTAAATCAATATTCGAGGTTAACAAATTTCTCTTTTTCAAGAACGCTTTTCTACCCATTGCCATTCTGCATTTTATATCCTCTGTACTACCTCTTTATTGCTTCTTTCCCAATCTAATTTCTTCAGCATCACCTGATTTTCTTACACTGCACTCCATTATCCTAGTTTTACTCTTGTTAATGTTAATCTTATATGCACCTTTCAGCACACTGTCCATTCCGTTCAATTGCTCTTCCAGGTCCTTTGCTGTTTGTGACAGAATTACTATGTCGTCGGCAAAACGCAATGTTTTTAATTCCTCACCCTGAAATTTAATTCCTTCTCCAAATTTCTCCTTGCTTTCCTTTATAGCTTGCTCAATGTACAAATTGAATAACATTGGAGAAAGGCTACAACCCTGTCTTACTCCATTTCCAACCACTGCATCCCTTTCATGCCCTACAACTCTGACAACCGCTGTCTGGTTTTTGTACAAGTTGTAAATAACCTTACGCTCCCTGTATTTTACTCCTGCTTGCTTCAGAACTTGAAAGAGTTTATTCCAATCAACATTGTCAAAAGCCTTCTCCAAATCTATAAAAGCTAGAAATGTGGGTTTGCCTTTTCTTAATCTATCTTCTAGGATAAGCCGTAAAGTGAGTATTGCCTCCCGAGTTCCTACATTTCTCCTGAACCCAAACTGATCTTCCCCGAGGTCGGCTTCTACCAGTTTTTCCATCCTTCTGTAATAAATTCGTGTTAATTCTTTGCAACCATGACTTATTAAACTGATGGTTCTGTAGTTTTCACACCTGACTGCACCTGCTTTCTTTGGAATGGGGATTATAACATTTTTCTTAAAGTCTGAGGGTACTTCACCTGTCTCATACATCTTACACACCAGGTGAAACAATTTTGTCATCTCTGGTTCTCCCAGAGACTTCAGTAGCTCTGAGGGAATATCATCTACTCCAGGGGCCTTGTTTCGACTTAGGTCTTTCAGTGCTCTGCCAAATTCATAATATATGAGTACAAATATTACAAATATTTGAAGTAGAATCAAAGAATTAAAGGGGCAAGAAGTACAATGTATATAAAGCTTTCTTGAAAGTGACAAAGTGTGAAATATTAATACGCTGTTCTGCTGCATTTTGATAAAATAAGGACCTACATAATGAATTAAGTTCATATAAACGAAAAAGCTTTTGTTACTTACATTAGTTGTGCCCTATATGTACACTGTGGGCAAACATCAAGTGCAGAGATTACGTTAGAACTCGTAAACTAAGTTGTTAATATGTGCATAGATCATCAACTTAGTTTACGAGCTTTAGCATAATCTCTGCACCTTCAGTGTTATTACACAATACTCATAGTAAACATACAGGGCACAACTAATGTAAGAAACAAAATATTTTTCGTTTATATGAACTTAATGCTTTGTATAGCGTGGATGCCGTTTCTAATGACCACGCAGTCAGAGGGACATTAAACCCTAAGATTCCTACCTTCCTTTGTAAGCTGGATGAGGCAGTAATGTCCGACCTAACTTAGCGATATGTTCCGGGCTCTCAGACTTGTGTGTGGGCGTGTATTATCGTGTTGGAGCACGTTTTCTGCTGAATTCTTGTCCGATCGAACAGGTCGGAAACGGTTCTTGAGTTTATTCAGAGTCTTCACGAATGACTCTGAATTGATGGTTGATCCTCTTGGCATCACATCCACGAGACTGGCGCCATCACAATCCCAGAACAATGTCACAATGTCTTTTTAGGCAGATGTGGTTGTCTTGTATTTCCTCTTCTGTGGCGAATGAGGATGATGCCACTCCACGCACTGTCTTTTGCTTTCCGTTGCAATGTAGTGCACCCATATTTCGTCCCCCGTAACGATCCGTGGCAGAAAGGCCTCTACGTCGGTCTCAAAATGCTCCAACAATTCGGATGAAGTGGGTACACTTTGAATCTTATGGTCCAGCGTGAGCATTAGTGAAATCCATAGTGAGTACCTATTTGCATATCCGAGAGTCTCGATCATTGCAGACGCACTTCCAATGCTGACCGGCTACTGTCGAGCCAATTGTCGAAGTCTGAAGCGCCGGTCGGCAAGAGTAATAGCATCCGCACGATTCAGCATGTCTGGAGCAGTGGCTGTGACAGGACTTCACGAGCATCCTGATCCTGGAGCTCTGTTTACGCATTTATTAAAACTTCAACATTTTTATCGCCCAGCAGTACACCTATCTACATCGCCATACTCTGCACACAAACATTTATGGATCTTCAAAATTCAAATGTTTGTAAAGCTTATGGGACTTAACTACTGGGTCATCAGTCCCTAAACTTACAAACTACTTACGAATCTAGGACGGCACAAATATCCATGCCCGAGGGGGGATTCGAACCCCCGACCGTATTATGGATCTTCACCACGATTTTCTGCACACAAGAATTCAATAATAGTTGTCTGCATGTAACGTGAGTCGCATATATAGACAACATTTTTACGCTCTCCTACTGTTCTGCCATTTTCCGGGACGCTTCGAAAACTCACCGGCGCTCAGGACGAACATAAAATACGAAGCACCGACAAGAACGTTTTCCTACGTATATTAATGGCTTGAAAATGTAGGGTATTATTTAGGGAACGACCCTCATAGGTATTAGATTCTCAGTAAGCAGTATTACCTTATCGGGCATTATGTCCCACTTTGGAAATTCTATTGATGATGACTGTCAAATTATTGAGGGATCCTAGGTGGATGTTGACCCACTCTATAGCTGGAGCGAGCGAGATGGCGCAGTACTAATACATTGGACTGAGAGTTGATTCAAATCCACATCCGGTCATTAAGATTTAGTTTCCTATCCTTGGAGCATGAGCTCCGCCTCTCAAAAAGTTCAAATGTTTGTTAAGCTTATGGGACTTAACTGCGGGGTCATCAGTCCCTAAACTTACAAACTACTTATCAGCTACCTTATACTAAGGACGGCACAAATGTCCATGCCCGAGGGGGGATTCGAACCCCCGACCGTAGTGGCCGTGCAGACCGTGACTGGAGCGCCTCAGTCCCTTCGGCCACCGCGGCCGGCAGCTCCGCCTCTAATGACCACACTGCAGACGTGTCGTTAAACCTTGATCTTCCTTCCAACTTCCTTCTCACACTCGTTTTCAGTTTTTGCACGGTTCCGAGACAGGGTGCTCGTTGAGATACACATCTAACAGGCATCCCTGGCACGCTATGTACAGTTAAGGTTCCGAGACTACGCAAGCTATTCCAGCAGTCAAATATTTTCACTTTCCAGTGTGTCCGACCTCTCTCCTCCATTAAGGGGGAGGGAGAGGGAAAGGCATTCTCGTGCATAAATAGCCCGAAATAAGTGGGTATGTACCGGTTTTCGGCCATTGTGCTTAATTACTTCTGACTACTGATACCGTAACGGCTATGCCATAACAATGAAGTTTATGAATATTCTATGGTATATAACTGGTCCCTCTGTCTGCACATTAGTTTCAGAATTACTATCCAAAGAAGCATGATTTATCAGTTAACGTCACTCTAGACCACTACTGCAGCCATATAACAAATTCATAATTCTTCTTCCTCGATAACTTGGTTCGATTGGGATGCATTTAACAGGCAACCGAGTATATAAAAACCCCGTTTAATCGCCGAGAAATGGTACACCAGTATCTGCTGCAAAGTCTGCAGGGATCTGCTTAAACAGGCATGCTTTCGTAAAGTATTTCCACCTTCATAGGCCTTTTTTGAATGGCGAGATGATACTTTTGGATGCACCTATTGCTGCGAATTACAACAGTAAAGTTTTTGTCAGATTCGGCCCGCCCAGCTACTCGTCCACGATCGGGAGCACTCAAATACTGTCTTACAGTCCTGTTTGCGTACCACGCGGTAAGTTGCACAAACTGGTTTTCAAGCAAATTTCCTCAAACTGTCGATAACATACAGAACGTTTTTTACAGATTTTGCTACAGCTAACACGTCCCACCTTCTGCATTTCCATTTACTGTATCGTACAAAAGACTTACTATATCTCTGGCATTAAAGTACGTGCGCCAATACAAGTTCATCGACAGGATAAAATATCTGGGGATACTGAGGGCAATTCAACGAGAATTTGTACGTCGTGAAAAGGGTTCGGAAGATGGGGCCGTTGGTTTTAGCACTGCGTGACGTGTATTTTCGCTTTACCTTTCGACTAACAAAGGGAACCAAACGACTCGTGATCACCGATATTTTGACAGAATCGATGCCATATGCAGGTCGACGCCAGTAATGAATGTTGCAGAAGTGGGAGCTGTAGATGGCCAAGCGTTAAGAAGTTATTGTTTTCGCCGCGGAACAGGTGCAGCATCGACCATTTATGTTAGCGTTGGCGCCAAGCGGTGGTTGACGCAATGGGAAGATAGCAGATCGGTAATCGATGGTACGCGCCGGTGGGGTCGGAGCAAAGAACTGTACTATCGACATAGAAAAGCATGATCCCACGTTCTTAAAGATATGAATTACCCATAGAAAAAGGAAATACATTAAATTAAAAATATCATAGTATGAAGATCTACTTTTTTAATTTTTTAATCCACCAGTTTACACTTTATTTACACAGTAAGTACACCAATGGTATGAGCGGTATGACGTGTAACGTCGACAAGGAGTCTGCAAATAGCAAAAGTATTGTAATCGAAGTGTTCAAGACTTAGCTTTCTTTGATTTAATTTCGAGCAGTCCTCGATTGCTACAGGCGAGCATGAGTTTGGTGGTGCCGATAAAATGGGCCCTTCTGCCGTCGTTCACAAGGTTAGGAAATTCAAATGTTTGTAGAGCTTACGGGACTTAACTACGGGGTCATCAGTCCCTAAACTTACAAACTACTTATGAACTACCTACAACTAAGGACGGCACAAATATCCATGCCTGAGGGGGGATTCTAAACCCCAACCGTAGTGGCCGTGTAGAACGTCACTGGCGCGCCGCAGACCGCTCGGCCACCGCGGCCGGCCCACAAGGTTACGGCTACGCCGTTCTTTCACTTGCCAGAATTTAACCGAGTAACGTAACGTCTGCGACAATAATGTGGAATATAACGAGTCGGCTAAAAATGCCTATTGGTTCTTGTGAATATCTTGATTCGGCTGTAAAATCGGTAGGAGAAGAATAAAATCATCTGGAGGACGGCAGCCACAGTGCAACTTCGCAGCAATGACTTAAAATGGTGTTGGATTATTGTTTACATCTTTTCTCAGAAAATAGCCTGATTACATCAAGAGGTTGATGATAAAAATACAAGAACGTATTCAAATGGGACTGTAGAGGCATGGAGATATTTGTTAATTTTATCAGTTAACAAGTGAAGTTATATTGCAGTTTTCGCGAGTACATGTTCTAGCAGCAGAAGGCGGCAGAAGCAGAAGGTGTTGAAACAAGTCTGCTGGTGACAGTAACCCGGAAACTGGGGCGATGCTGTCGTCGCCGTGAGACCATTGACCGACGGTATGCAGAGCGTCGGAGTTCGGTGTACGCAAGTGGGCCATGCCGGACAACACCTAAGCAGAAAAGCGGTACTTATAGGCGCTGTACTGAGCAGTGGGATTCGTGGAACGCAGAATGCATTGACCGTAACGCCTCTACGCCGGATGTTGCCGCCGCGACCCTACAGGGCAGCACGCCACCGACAGCGGGCGTCGAAGTGAGGACCTGCAGCGGCAGGCCGCCACGTCATGACGCGGGCCGGGCTAGCGCGGGGTTTCCACAGCGAGCGCCGCCAGACACCACGACGCCGGCAGGCGGCGAGACGTCATCGGCCTACATCTGGGCGGGTCGGCGCCCCCGGGGCGTTCGGCAGAAGGCGGCGCGTGGCTCCAACGGCAGGGGAATCCGAGCTGCGTCTGCCGGCTAGTCTGGTGCCTTAGCCACCGCTTCCGCCTGTCACTTGCAGCGCCTGCCCGACCCACGGGGAGAGGAGCCATTCAACCACAAAAAACTAATAAAGAAATAAATTGAATTTTCCCAGGCACCACGAGTCTTAATCTGCCACTTCCCCACACCCATCCAATCCGCTACGGCGCTCCCCGTTACAATATATATATATATATATATATATATATAAAATAAAAAAAAAAGTTCAAATGTTTGTTAAGCTTAAGGGACTTAACTACGGGGTCATCAGTCCCTAAACTTACAAACTACTTATGAACTAACTACAACTAAGGACGGCACAAATATCCATGCCCGAGGGGGGATTCGAACCCCCGACCGTAGTGGCCGTGCAGACCGTGACTGAAGCGCCTTAGTCCCCTCGGCCTCCGCGGCCGGCTCCCCGTTGCAGGACCTTTAGTATATAGCAAAATGACATTTTAATGGAGTATATATTTGTGAGTTGACCGGGTCGGAGAAAGTCGACGAACGCGGAGAATAAAATGTTCAAGTGTTTGTTAAGCTTATGGGACTTAACTACGGGGTCATCAGTCCCTAAACTTACAAACTACTTATCAACTACCTCATACTAAGGACGGCACAAATATCCATGCCCGAGAGGGGATTCGAACCCCCGACCGTAGTGGCTGTGCAGACCGTGACTGGAGCGCCTCAGTTCCCTCGGCCACCGCGGAAGGCGAACGCGGAGAATACGATGGTACCTCTTCCTCACCTAATGACTATGAACCTGATGAAAACGCAATGAAAGGAGAGCCACATTTCATTCCACTCAATTAAAATTTAACAGTGGCTAATTAGGCAAAAACACATCCAAAGTGGAAGTTCAAGATTCAGCAAACAAACGGAGTTCAAATGTTCAAATGTTTGTAAATCTTATGGGACTTAACTACGGGGTCATTAGTCCCTAAACCTACAAACTACTTCTGAACTACTTACGAACTAGGACGGCACAAATATCCATGCCCGAGGAGGGATTCGAACCCCCGACCGTAGTGGCCGTGCAGACCGTGACTGAAGCGCCTCAGTCCCCTCGGCCACCGCGGCCGGCACCAACGGAGTATCTCGTTTGGAGTACGTGCAGTATTTGAAACTTTGGGAGAAAACATTACTATGGTGGAAACCAGAGAGCAAAATATATTACTCAAATGATCCATAGGCATATTATCGCTTTGTAGAAGCGCGGAATTATAATCAACAAGACAGCACAAGAAACCTTCAATAATATACACTCATAGCTTTGAGTCACTTTCCAAATTTGGACTCAGAGAAACTGCCACCGTTAACGAAGCCTTTGCTGCGGTAGAGAGGTTTAAAGTCCATAAAATGTTCAAATGTTTGTATAGCTTATGGGACTTAACTAAGGGGTCGTCAGTCCCCAAACTTGCAAACTACTTATGAACTAATACTAAGAACGGCACAAATATCCATGCCCGAGGAGGGATTCAAACCCCCATCCGTAGTGGCCGTGCAGACCGTGACTGTAGCGCCTCAGTCCCCTCGGCCACCGCGGCAGGCTAGAGTCCATATTCTGGCTCTTATTCCTCCCTCCCCCCCCCCCCCCCCGTGCGAATGCAGTCTTACTACCTTCTTCGTGGACTACGTTTCCTTTCCCTTCCTCTCCTTTACTATCCCCCCTCCTTCAACGTCCGGCCGGGAGACTGATGACCTTGGCTGTTTGGTCCCCCTGTCCTCAACAACCTATCCCTCCATCGTTCCCCAGCTACGACAAGAAGTCTATCAACACTGATCAAACTACGACAAGAATTCTTATTCATTATCATTACTCAAAATACTCTATTCAATGTAACGTATAATTGAATATGGACATTCGTAAGTTATCGTTCCAGGTATCCGGTGCCAACTGATTTATAACTGATCTCTGGAGAACCAGGAGACATTAGTTGTTAACTTGCAACTACTGGATATAAACAAAGTAACACACTCGTGTACTGCGGAAAATGCTGTAACTCTTTCAGCCCTTTACATAGGCCTACAAGAGAGAACTGACTCTTGTGGACTGAGGGTTCAATGAAAGTTGGAAGACTACACGGCAAGTTAAATGACTGTAGTCTTATGGGAAACTTACAACGGACTTATAACAATGTTTTGACTGATCTGATGAAGACTTAACTGCAGGATAACATATTTTTTCTGTTATTCAACTCGTGGGACAAACAAATCCACAATTATACGACGCGATTTTTCCAGATGAAAAAGGATTGCCGTCGTACAGTATTAAAGAAATTGCCCCCAAATGCATTTCACTATGACTTCAATGCGATGTCTGTTTTTTTCATCACGAAAAGAATTTCATAAAAAACATCAACACAGTTTTTTCCACATTGGAAGAGAATAAGAAATCCCAAGAAAATTGTATCAACATACAATTCATCTCACATCACCATCGAACCTTGTCAGTATTTTGCGCAATGACACGTTACGCGTCATTTGCTAGAATGAAGATTGGTTTTCTATAGAAAGTACAAAACGACAATGCAATTTTTTAAATGCGGTGTTGATATCGTGCACGCAATGTCACAATAATTCATTCTTCCTTTGTTTATACGTTGATCATTACTGCAGCATGTGTAAATTAACTGTCTAGTAATATGAGTATCGAATTCTACATTTGAAGGGCTCGTCCACATATTAAAATCCAAAATATTCCCTTGCCTTTCATTTTTATCTCTTTTATTAAATATTACTATAAACGATATACTGATCATAATTTTCTTTACTTACAGTGTAAATAATGTATAAATTGATATGCTGGAAAATAAAAAAGGTTCATACATAAGAATTTGACCGTATGCTCCTCCCATTCATCGATTACCCAACTACGTTCTTCCCACTGCGCAAACCGTCGCTTGCCGGTATTGCTAACGTAAATGGCCCATGACGCACCCACCCTGGGGCAAAAACGATAATTTCTGCTAAACACTTAGCCTTCTCACAGATCAATTTATGTAAGAGCGTAAGAGACTAACATCAAAACTCGCCATCGTCTTACAAATGTTACTTGACTGACACTGGTATTTTCAACGAATCTCCCTTTTCCAGTCATAATGTGTTGTTCTACCTGCAAAAAATAACGTAATCGAACCTGAAACCATATTCAGTGCGCTAACTTACAACAGTTCCTAAATCTAAACGACATTTCGCTACAAAGTTCGTTATATTTTACTCTATAATTTCAACATATATTATGTCATGGTCTTATAAATAACTACAGTTTCGAAGAGTCTTCTTCTTTCAGTTTTTCCTAGGCGACTCATTTCCTACAGTATGATTCAGCGAGCTTGGAGTGTATTTCCTCCGCTTTTGGTCCTTTGCATGGATTAACGCAGCCCATAAGATCCTACGTAAGCTGAATCATCTCTTCAGCAGGGTGATTACCAATGGGTCGTTATTCGTAGGAACTACTCTCCAAAGCTTCCATCTCGAAAACGAAGCTCTGTCCACTGTAGCATAACTTACATCCACATGCACATATTTTCTCTGCAAATCACTTTTATGTGCCTGGCGTTGGCGTCATCGAACCTCTATCTGAATATTTATCTACCTTTCCACTCTCTAATGAAACTGGCCGGCCGCGGTGGCCGAGGAGACTGAGGCGCTTCAGTCACGGTCTGCACGGTCATTACGGTCGGGGGTTCGAATCCCCCCTCGGGCATGGATATTTGTGCCGTCCTTAGTTGTAGGTAGTTCATAAGTAGTTTGTAAGTTTAGGGACTGATGACCCCGTAGTCAAGTCCCTTAAGCTTAACAAACATTTGAACATTTTTTTTCTAATGAAACTGGAGACAAGGAACACTTAAATCTATCAGTTTTCGATCTAATTTCGTGACTGACTAAGCATACAGAGATTATATACTTCGATTTTAGAGTATCAGTTAGCAAATAACAACTTTAAATTATATAACGTAAGCATTTTTAATCGACGGGAATTCCTACCCAGCATCTATTTTCCCTGTTAACGAACTACGAGAGGTGTTAAATATTGCTTCTTCACAAGTAACTTACTTGAAATGCCGTGAGGTAAAGCTTTGTGTTGGACAGGGATTCGAACCCAGAACCTAATCGGATTGTTGTCGAAGCACAATAAACTGTGACATATATAATTTTTTCGGCAGTAGCTAGATGTTTTAACTCAAATGAGTCCTTCCCAGAACTCTAACACAGCACCTATCGCTGTTAGATACACCAGCAGCGACATGTGAGCATGTTTGAACTAGAAATAATATGACGAAGAGTTCAGTTCTGACTGGGAATCGAAGCCATACATATCGATGTTGACTACGCACAAAGGGACGTCAGCTACCGAATTTTTCTCAACTAGCAGCTCGAAGTAGCATCCTTGAAGTTACAGTGATCTCGGAAGTAGTTACGTGCCTCAATTGGAATCACAAGCGTCAGATATCGCTAGTGTTGACTACCAATGAAAATACATTGAAAATCAAAATTATTTTTCACCAGCAGATAGGTGCTCTCATGCTAGAGCTGGATAATACATAATGAAAACTTTAGTGCTATGCCACGCGCAGTATGTAGAGATGTTGAGGAATCTGCAGCTTTGAACAAACAACAAATTTTAGTCAAGCTTTAATGTCACGAAGGGGTCAAATTCCACGCTAAGGGCGGTCTGAGTTGCATTCCCAGTCCAGAAACAATTTTATCGACATACAGAGGCTCAAATAAAAGATGGAATAAGTGTCCTGTGACGGTACATAGCGTCTGTTTCGGCACTAGAAAGAAATAACTAGTAGAAGAAAGGTTACTAGTGACAGAGTTTCTACATGTCATCTCTCATGACTTTCTTGTGGTTCAACCTAACCTCTACTTGTTGGAGAAGGAATATCATGTTTAATGTGAATTTCAGACCACAATGCCATTATACCTTCTTCACTTGGCGTATCCAGAAGAGAATAGTATCTGTCTCTCCCTATCAAAAATTATCGGAAGACGTTGGCATCAAACCCAGACCATAAGTATATCAACCTAGCATCAAACCGACAGACCACCATCTCCTCTTCTCTGTGACTCATTTTTCTATAATAACACTGTTGCGCCACACTGGACGAGAATTTTGACACACAGGCTCCGTGTAGTGGTTTGCAGCATGTTCAGTATATTCAATTACTTGGTTGACTGAATCGCCGTGAACTTGCTGCCTCGCCTTACCAGTGCATACATTCGACTCTATTTTGTAATCACCGAAATCAGATCACGTAACTGCCACTTACACAGAACTGCCAACAGTGTAGGTCGCTGAAATTTAAATAGGAAGTTTTCCTTTCCACTTGAGCTACTCTACAGCGCTATCTGTTCAAAACGTCGTGCAGTGCAAAAGAAAAGCTGTAACTGTCGGACTGTCAGAAGTCTAGACCTGCCATATGAATTATCTGACAGCACTGTGGAATGCGGAGCATCTGGAGGAATTGCTGTCGACTTTTGGAGGAGCTGTAGCCACGTGTCAGCTAGTAGCGTAACGGTAACTGTAGTGCACAGTACATGAGAGGTCGCGAGTTCGCCGTGGTGGAGTAGCCGAGCGGTCTAAAGCGTCTCGCTGCGGAGCGCGCGGTTGCTCGCCGTGGAGGTTCCAGTCCTCCCTGGGGCATGGGTGTGTGTGTGTGTGTGTTGTCCTTCGGTTAGTTTACCTAGGTTTAAGTAGTTTGTAAGCTACGGACTGATGACCACGCAGTTTGGTCCGATACATTTACAAACATTTGAACATTTGAGGTCGCGAGTTCCAGTACATTTTAAAAAATGCAATTCTGCTGTCTGGTGAAGTTATCAATCTAATAGAACTTTGAACATTATTCCCTTCACGTCTCAATCCAAACTAGTCGCACGTGGAAAAAGGGCTAACTTCTGCGACACTTTGTTCTTTTCAAGTTTAATAGACGGGTGGACGCAGCAGATGCATCTCTTAAACTTTTGTATTACGTATGGGGAGAGCGCATCGTGCGAATATACGTCAGATAAGTATTTTATACATTAGCTGTCGTGTGGTAGTGGCATTTTATTCTTCTTCAAATCTTGTTTAACAGCTTTAACTCAGAACAAGTTTTCTACATGCGTGTAATCAATAAACTGCATGTACATTGCCAGACTGTTATAGATAACATCAAATAATTCGCATATATCGTTGATTATTAATTTCTCTCTCATGTTTACTATTGTTTCAACAATACTAAAAGATACTTGACTAAAATTGTGCACTGTATTATAGGAAATAAAATAAAACTACCCACGATAACCTTACGACGAAAATCTGTTTTAATAAAACTGAGTATCTGTACACAAGCATGCCTCTATCGGCACGAAATAGTAAAATACTACTCACTTAGATTTCGATTGGGTCTGTGTTTAATTGGTATGCTGTGTCATACTCAAGAGGTATGCAAATGCGGCATTTCATAAATAAAGTTATGTATTCCCAGAAACCCATAATTTGCTTGTCAGCAGCGGAAAGAGGCCTTACCTGTTGTGCAGCATTGCACTATGAGCCCAAAGTATGTTCTTGCGATTTCCTTATCGACGTTTGATCTCACTGCTTGTAGCTCTTTCACAGAAGGGATAAAAATGTTGCAGTCCGCAAGACTGGAACCGCGAACCATAACAGACGATGTTTGTTATGTCAGCACGTTACCACATTAAAAAAAAATTCTGGATGTAATCCTTTGCCGTGTTGTGTTGTACCGGTATTGTATACCAGTGTCTCCCAACTCCATTAAAATTTGTTTCTAAAAAGAAAGAAAACGTTGTAAAATAAATGTCTCTCTTTTATCTTTTTGTGTTTATCAAGAGGAAAAACAACAGAGAAGGCGCTTCCCTTTATATTTTTCTGGCTCCCTGAACGGTTCCGAGTTCGTCTTTCTTTTTTTTATTTTCTTTATTTATAATATTATACAACATGACCCATCACCTATGACAAAATGGGTCTTTATATTAATACAATGTTAATACAGGCTAGTGACTTAAACTACTTTTACACGTTAACAAACCACTGAACATCCGAGTTCGTCTTCTCGAACGTTATCGTTTTGTTTCTATCGTTTCGACAATTCAATTAACTTCCTTGCCTCTTCTCTTTATTTATCTTCTCTTAACTCGCGAACCGTGACCTGTCAGATTATGTTGTTTATTATTATAGATGCTACATAATGGAATGCTTATTACATGATTAAAATAAAGGCGTCCTCTCGCCGTTTAAATGTAGAACATATTGAACAAAATATTTAAAATAACAGAAAATAAATGTATGAAAATGCTCTTATTCCAAGGACATCAAAATACATTCTATCTTCGTAATCCATGTTTTTAAAGATCTGGGAATCTCAGTAGTTCCTAAATTCTTCTCTGAAAACAGCTTCTAGAAAATTCGCATAGTTTCTCTTGTAATGGTTTTACTTTTCCTTGATAACTGCTGAAGTTGCTCAACTATATACATGGAGAAATCCTTTGTGCTTTTAGCTGAGCCTGAAATTAGATACCGGACGAAGTGTCCTTTCACAAAGTTAACAGAGTTCCGTTTTGTTTTAGGGCACGGAACAGTGTCTGGGTGCAAAAAATCATCAGGGTGATATGAATGACCGATGTTCTTGTGATGGTTGCAAGCCTCTTCCGAATGAAGTTCCAGACGTCTTGGATCTTGGAGCACACAAAGAAGAAGTTCGTCGATGTCCATTAAGTTGCACGTTGCGCACTATGGCGTGTCCGCCAAATGTATGGCATATTGCTTGCAGTTGGTGTGGACTTTTCTGGTCACTAAGCTATACCAGGAGGCTCTGACCGCAGTTGACAGATCACGGCTTTTTTTTTCAGATTATTGGCCATCTGTGATTAGGGTATTTTTGTTCAGTGATGTTCCGGTTCTTGTTTTCAATTAGCTTCTTATAAACTTTATGCACCGTCATGAGCTCATCATCTAGAATGTTTGGCTGCAGATAGCTCAACTCAATTAAAAAGGTTTGAAAATATGATATAGCGCTCGGAATATGTTGGACGTTGATTGGAGGCTTCAGACTGATAGGATTTATCTCGTTTAACAGGTGGGGTGTTAAACTGTTTGCTAAGTTCTCCCAGACCTTGTACGTATTATCCACGTTTAGCGCCTTTACCTTATTTGCAACATGCGTACGGTTTTATCCACCATCCCAAGTGTCCAAACTCAGCGTGTCGTATTTAATTTTAAAGATGTACCTTCGAGTGACGAAGTGATCCACAGCTGACATAATTCGTTGCATTGTCCCGTGTGGCATCGGTAAAACTCGTGCAACATAGTTCACCTTTGAAGTTACGTAAACGTTAGCGAGGGTAACCTTTTGTACGTCATCAAGCTTTCTGATGTAGTGACTCTGTATGCATGCACGCAAACGTGCGATAAGGTTCCTGTAATTGACAGCGATCGTGTGCCATTGTCACTCCGGTATTCGATGCCTAAGCTTGTCAGTTTGAAAAGCGGAGTTAAGTATCCATGGCGCTGCACTGCAATTCCACACCCTATGTTCATAATACCACATTTTCTTTCTTTTAACTTCGCCCCTGAGGCAAGTTCTTACGTGTTAATGATTTGGAGTGCTGCTCCTAACTCCTGTTCGTCCGTGACTAAGATAAGAACCTTATGTCATCCGCGTAAGCAATCTTGATTCCAATAATTGTCAATATTCGTAGACGTTGGTTCAGTGTAGCAAGCAGGGGTTCAATGCCGACATCGAAAAGCGCCATTGACAAGGGGCAGCTCGTTATTCTAATTTTTTCCTTCCCAGGAGTCTAACCCGGAACCTATCGCTGTCTGATACACCTGCAGCGTCATTTGAGCATGGTTGAACTATGTATAATATGACGAAGAGTTCAATGTTGGCTGGGAATCGAACCCACACATATCGTTGTTGACTACACACAAAGAGACGTCAGCTACCGAATTTTTCTCCACCAGCAGCTCCTAATAGCATCCTTGAAGTTACATTGATCTCGGAAGTAGTTACGTGCCTCAATTGGAGTCAGAAACGTCAGATATCGTTAGTTTGACAACGAATGAAAAAACACTGAAAATAAAAATTATTATCCGCCAGCAGATAGTGAGCTGTCCATTGACTATTGCTCTTATTACACCTTTACTGAGGATTTCACTTATGAAGTTTGTGAAGCGCTGCGGAAACCCCATAGCATTCATGGTGCTCAATAGGTACTGGTGGTTCGCTTTATCAAATGCCTTCGCAAAATCAAGTGATAACAAGGCACACTGAATTTTGCAAGTCTCTGCTGTAGCGATCACGTCTCTGTATTCGCATAAATTTTGTTGGGTTTTTCTATCAAGACCCACGCACGTCTGGTATTTGCCTATTACTGTATTCAGCAACAATTTCACTCTATGGGCAAAGATTCGTGCCACGATTTTGTAATCACGGTTTAGCAGCCTCAGGGGTCTAAAATCGTCAAAATGTCTGCTTCTTCGGTCTTTAGGGACGAAAACTACAATTCCTTCTACCAGCTCTTTAGGCAGATTGAAATGTGGCAGCAACAATTCATTATACATAGCTAATAATTTTGGCTGCAGTTGTTCTCGAAAAGTATGATAGAATTCCGCAGTGAGGCCGTCAGGGTGCAGTGATTTGTTTTTCGCGCTTCGTTGTATAGCATATTCTAGTTCCTCGGCATCAATTTCTGTAAGGAGGGTTTCGGCTTGTGCGTCACTTAATGTCCCTTTAAGGTTGTGTAACAGCTCCTGTTGCATCATTGCGTCGTTGCTTCCCGTTGCCAGCAGCTCTTCCAGGTGAGTATGGTTTGCATTTTTTATTTCGTTTTGCTGCACGAGGGTGGTCCCGTCACGTAACCGGAGTTGTGTGATAATTTTTCTTTTCCCTCTCTTATTCTCGCGAATTACGTGGAACATAGAAGTTTCTTCCTGCTCTACCAGGTTACCGGACCGAGACCGATCTTTGTACCCATCAGACTGTTGTCGTTTAAGTTTCAGAAGTTCGCTCTAATTTGCTTTATTTGTACGTAGTTGTCAATTATTGCTCCCTTCGATTAATATAACTCTCTTAGACGAGAAAAGTAAAATTCTGTGGTCTTCTTTCCCCAGTAACAGTTTTCTCGTGAATAAGTTTGAAACACACTCCGTATTCTTGGTTTGGCATGTTTCAGCCACCATTCCGTCACGGACAAGGAAAGTACTTGGGCTCGAACAAACACATATACATCAAAAATCGTACGAGAGATAATGTAAATATCCCTTATTGCACTGCAAAACTCTGCAGTCGTCCGTTAGAGGCCTCTGTGTGTGCCTTGCCACATTGCACTTTGACCTGTCGGTTTGCCAGTAGGAACGGTGCAGTGTGCCTCCGAAGTTGCGTTTTGTGACATTATTTGTGTGGTGAAGCGTTAGATGGAGCGGCGATTGATAATTAATCCTGCTAAAGTATTGCAATTGGTTTAGATGAAGTTACGAAGAACCATTCTTCGTGAAGATGGTATTAGTGTAGAAGATGAATCATTCGCATGCTTTTTCGTATCTGTTATGGTACAGAAATATGAGCATAAGTTAGATAATGTTGTAACACTAACACATAATGATGATAATAAGGATGATAATGACGAAGAACTCATTGCAAGCGGTAGTGCTACGGTAAGTGCGGGAAGAGGCGCTGGAAGCAGTGGCAGGAATACCAACAGTCTTCCGAGAAGAAGGTTAAAGTTGCAACTATCATCACGGCTTTTGATGACAATACGCTAGAGAACATGTACGACGATTATTACACAAGTTATAGTTCAGATAACTGCATTACGTATGGCGTCTACAATTACATCTACAGTGCAATCTAGAGCATGATTGCAAAGTTTTGCATAAAAACGACACCACCAGCACACTGAGGTGTACATAGAGATAATGTAACATACAGATATGCTTGTTCGAGCCCAAGTACTTTCCTTGTGAGTTGTACTGTGCTGATTTACGCTCACATTCCCTCCATGTATCATTAAATGCACCCTGGCATTCTACATCATGGAGAATGGAGTTATTCATTTTCCACTTGCCTCTGGCACGGCATGTGCCTTGCTTGTACATATTAATAGTACAGATATATGCGGCATGGTCTGATAAATTGTCGACCAAATTTTGGAACGTCGGACGGTAGAAGTGAGTTGTTCGGTGACATATATTCTATCCAGCCGACTTGCAGAATGGCTCGTGACATACGTGAATCCTTGTAACATGCCGTGCAAGTTCAGGTCCATCGATGTGTTGAAATGGGGTGTCTGGTCTTTATGGTGAAGTCCACAATTAAAGTCACCTGTAAGTGTTAGATGATCATAATTCCTTCCAAAAATCTGTACGATTTCACTGGTAAAGAATTCTGCTGTCCCTCGCCGATTGCTACTTCCGGATGGCGCATATACGTTAATGATGCGAGTGCGGTAAACTGTGATTGCAATTCACCTGCTATTCGGTATTTTTCTACATCAGTCATTATGATACCTTCTTTTGCTAAAACAGCTATCCCGAGGTCCTTTCCACATCCCGGATTGGTGATAGCAATTCGGTCGAGTTCTATGGTAGCCACTTCCTGTAGCAATGCCGACCGCGGTGGCCGAGGGGACTGCGGCGCACCAGTCACGGTCTGCACGTCCACTACGGTCGGGGGTTCGAATCCCCCCTCGGGCATGGATATTTGTGCCGTACTAAGTACGGCTAGTTCATAAGTAGTCTGTACTTTTAGGGACTGATGACCCCGTAGTTAAGTCCCATAAGCTCTACAAACATTTGATCATTTTTGAACTGTAGCAATATGATATCAATATCGGCAGCATGTAACAGATCCTGTAACATGTATAGCCGGAAACCTAACCTGATCTTATTTATGTTAAGGGTGGCTATTTCATAAGCTTGCGACTGATTCATGGGTTTACGGTTTGCTAGCAGTTAATTTGACTTGTTAGAGTGACTGGAAATAGAAGGCTTTAGGTCCACAATCGGGGTTACCAACGTGCCATCTTTTGTAGTTGTTGTCTGCTCCGTCGAGATGGTTGAGGATTCCGTCCCCAATATCTGCACCGCGGCCGTGTCAGCTTTCTCCTCTGCTTCTTCCATTTCCTCTGCCCATGATTTTAAACATGTGGACTGGTGCAAAGCCTCTGTTTGTTGTACCTCTGCATAGGACTCCAGTGATAGCTGTATAGCAGGGATAGAGGCAGTGCCACCACTCAATTCTTGGTGCGAAATCGATTCGGTAGAGGCAGACATCTCGCCATACATTTCTTCCGAGACCGGTTGGCTTACATCAGCTGTCACAGAATTTTCCTGACGGATCTTGGGTCTGATCTGCTTTGCTTTTCCTCGAAGTAATGGGGCGACTTAATTAGCGCCTTGGTGGGTTCAAAAATATTCAAATGTTTGTAAAGCTTATGGGACTTAACTGCGGGGTCATCAGTCCCTAAACTTACAAACTACTTGTGGACTACCTTACACTACATCTACATACATACTCCGCAACTCTCTTATACTCTCTTATCTTGTTTTTGTGATCACTACGCGAAATGTAAGTAGGCGGCAGCAAGATCGTACTACACGCAGCTTCAAATTCCGGCCCTCTAAATTTCCTCAACAGAAATTCACGAGAAGAACGTAGCTTTCCTGAGTTGCCGGAGCATTTCCGTGACACTCGCGCATTGGTCGAACCTACCAGTAACAAACCTAGCTGCTCGCCATTGAACTGCTTCTATGTCTTCCTTTAAACTGATCTGCTGCGGGTCCCAAACACTTGAGCAATATTCAAGACGTGGTCGTACAAGCGTTTTATACGCGCTCTCCTTTACAGATGAAGTACATCTTCCCAAAATTCTCCCAATAAACCGAAGTCGGCAGTACGCCTTACGCCTTACATGTTCGTTCCATTTCATATCGCTCTGCAATGTTACGCCTAGATATTTGAACGACGCGAGAGCACAGAGAAGCTCATTACTAATGCTGTTCGAGTCCTCCCTGGGGCATGGGTGTGTGTGTTTGTCCTTAGGTTAGTTTTCCTAGGTTTAAGTAGTTTGTAAGCTACGGACTGATGACCACGCAGTTTGGTCCGATAGATTTACAAGCATTTGAACATTTGAACTAATGCTGTATTCGAACATTATGGGATTGTTTTTCCTACTCATGCGCGTCACCTTACATTTTTCTACATTGAGAGCTAGCTGCCATTCTTCGCACCAACTAGAAATTTTGTCTAAGTCATCCTGTATGCCATTACAGTCAGTTAAAGACGACACCCTCCCATACACCACAGCATCATCAGCAAACAGCCGCAAATTACAACTTACACTGTCTATCATATCATTTATATAGATAGAAAATAATAGCGGTCCTATCACACTCCCCTGGGGCACGCCTGATGATACACTCGTCTCTGATGAACATTCGCCGTCGAGAACAACGTACTGCGTTCTATTACTTAGGAAGTCTTCCAGCCAGTCACAAATCTGTGAACCTATTCCATAAGCTCGTATCTTCGTCAGCAGTCTACAGTGTGGCACCGCGTCGAACGCCTTTTTGAAGTCGAGTAAAACATGTGAGAAAAGGGCAAGCTGAGTTTCACATGAACGATGTTTCCTAAACCCGTGCTGATTCATGGAAAGAAGCTTGTCCGTTTCAAGTAAATTTACTATATTCGAACTGAGAGTATGTTGCGAAATTCTACATGAAACTGATGTCAACGTTATTGGCCTGTAATTGTGTGGGTCAGGATTCGAACCTCCGACGCGGGAGGCCGCGCAGTCTGCAACATGGCGCTCCAGACCTCTCGGCTACTCCCGCGCGGCAGGTGGGCTCACTAAAATACTAGAATCAAAAACTCTAAGCGTATTTGCAACTGTTAAAACCTGGTAATCTCTACGGTACAGGACTTGTGCTCAACCGTCAATATTGAAACCTCACAGCCATAGGACGAATCGTCAGGAAATAAATATTTTTTTGGGATGACAAATGTGCCATGTGACTCATGTTCAGCTAAACAACCAGAAACAAACACTAACCGATTCTATTATGTGATGGTATAACATAAGCACTGTTTAAGTTTCGTGTATAAGGTATACATTCTGACATTTTTGTTTCTTTTTGTTGAGATACGTATCTGATAACGAGAGTCTTGGCCACGAAACCGTTGGTGCCTGGATAAAAATTGACAGTTGTTAGCAGAATTCACTTTGTAAAATGTAGTAACGCAGCTGCGGATACCTTGAGCACCGAGTCGTTGTGGTATGTCCATTTGACGTTGACGTTTCCGTAATTTCCTTTGCTTGTGTAAACACGGAGTCATTCCGTTCAGAAGGGGGAAATTTGAATACCTGCCGGCACTTTTCTCAAGCGCTAGCTTTTCACATGTAAGCATTGTATGAACGAAGAGCAAGGCGTGTATAAAGACATGTTAGCAACCATGAACATTAAGCGCCTTTTTTGTTTTGTTGTTTCGGCTCGGGCGTTGGGATGCAGAGCTTTGTAACAATGGAGGATGAAAGTTGTGCATCCATTTTGTAGGTTAAAACATTTTTGCCGGCAGGTGTTCATTTGCGTTTTTCACATTGCCTGAACGTGGCCCCAGCCCAGCCTTTCAAGCGTCTGCATGCAATCCGACCGCTGGATGCTGCAGGCTGTGTGGCTTTCGGTCGTGGCCTTGCGCGATCCGGACCGGCGTTTGCATGCCTTGGTCCCCATACCTCGATATCTTTAACGTTACGGTCTGTGTAAGCGTGAGGAATTCAACCAAAGGCAGTTACATCTTGCTAATAGCGAGATAATTAAAACAAAATAGCTGATCTGACTTCAAAATAACAGCTACATTCCTATACCATCTTAAAAAAAATATCTATCGGTCTGTCCCCGAATTTATTGGCTGATGAAATGAATTTTGCTTATCAAAGAATGCAAAGTGACAGACCAGAGAAATCCTGACGCTTCTCAACTTCTAGCCGTAATTTTTAAAGTTACATATTTTTATTGTGTGTGTTGTGGTCTTCAGTCCGGAGACTGGTTTGATGCAGCTCTCCACAGTACCCTATCCTGAGCAAGCCTCTTCATCTCCACATAAGAACGGCAACCTACATCTGTCTGAATCTGCTTACTGTATCCATCTCTTGGTCTTCCTCTGCGATTTTTACCCCACACACTTCCCTCCAATGCTAAATTCACAATTCCTTGATGTCTAAGAATGTGTCCTACCAATCTATCCCTTCTTTTAGTCAAGGTATGCCAGAAATTTCTTTCCTCCCCAATTCTGTTCAGTACTTCCTCATTAGTTACGCGATCCACCCACCTAATCTTCAGCATTCTTCAGTAGCACCATATTTCAAAAGCCTCAATCCTCTTCCTGTCCCCACTGTTTATCGTCCATGTCTCACTCCCATACAAGGCAACACTCCACACAAATGCCTTTAGAAAGGACTTCCTTAGGCTTAAATCAAGGCTCTTTTTCAAGAACGCCTTTCTACCCATTGCCATTCTGCATTTTATATCCTCTGTACTGCGACCATCATTTGTTATTTTACTGCCCAAGTAACAAAACTCATCTACCTCCTTTATTGCTTCGTTTCCCAATCTATGTCCTTCAGCACCACCTGATTTTCTTACACTGCACTCCATTACCCTAGTTTTTCTCTTGTTAATGTTCATCTTATATGCACCTTTCAGCACACTGTCCATTCCGTTCAATTGCTCTTCCAGGTCCTTTGCTGTATCTGACAGAATTACTATGTCATCGGCAAAACGCAATGTTTTTAATTCTTCACCCTGAACTTTAATTCCTTCTCCAAATTTCTCCTTGCTTTCCTTTATAGCTTGCTCAATGTACAAATTGAATAACAATGGAGAAAGACTACAACCCTGTCTTACTCCCTTTCCAACCACTGCATCCCTTTCATGCCCTTCAACTCTGACAACCGCTGTCTGGTTTTTGTACAAGTTGTAAATAACCTTACGCTCTCTATATTTTACTCCTGCTTGCTTCTGAACTTGAAAGAGTTTATTCCAATTAACATCGTCAAAAGCCTTCTCCAAATCTACAAAAGCTAGAAATGTAGGTTTGCCTTTCCTTATTCTATCTTGTAGGATAAGTCGTAAAGTGAGTATTGCCTCCCGTGTTCCTACATTTCTCCTGAGCCCAAACTGATCTTCCCAGAGGTCGGCTTCTACCAGCTTTTCCATCCTTCTGTACATAATTCGCGTTAATATTTTGCAGCCATGACTTATTAAACTGATGGTTCTGTAGTTTTCGCACCTGTCTGCACCTGCTTTCTTTGGAATGGGAATTATAACATTTTTCTTTAAGTCTGAGGGTACTTCTCCTGTTTCATACATCTTACTCACCAGGTGAAACAGGTTTGTCATGGCTGGTTCTCCCAGAGACTTCAGTAGCTCTGAGGGAATATCATCTACTCCAGGGGCCTTGTTTCGACTTAGGTCTTTCAGGGCTCTGTCAAATTCTTCTCTCAGTTCAGTATCTCCTATTTCATCTTCATCTACATCCTCTTCCCTTCCTACACTATTGTCTCGAAGTTCATGTCCTTTATAGAGCCCCTCTATATACTCTTTCCACCTTTCAGCTTTCCCTTCTTTGCTGAGAACTGGTTTTCCATCAGTGTCCTTGATATTCATAGAGCTGTTTTTCTTATCTCCAAATGTTTCTTTTATTTTCCTGTAGGCTGTATCTATTTTCCTCTATTTATACGTTCTTCTACATCCTTGCATTTGCCTTGTAACCACTCCTGCTTAGCCATTTTGCACTTCCTGTCAATCTCATTTCTTAGTCGTCTGTACTCCATTTTGCCTGTTTCATTTACTGCATTTTTATATTTTCTCCTTTCATCGATTAAATTTAGTATCTCCTGTGATATCCAAGGATTTTTGTAGGTCTTGCCTTCCTACCTGTTTCGTCCTCTGCTACCTTCAGTATTTCATCTCTCAATTTTACCCATTCCTCCTCTACTGTTTTATTTCCCCCCGTTTCATTCAATTGTTGCCTAAAGCTCCCTCTAAGAACCTCAGGTTCCTTCAATTTATCCAGGTCCCATCTCCTTATTTTCCTACCTTTTTGTAGTTTCTTTAGTTTCAGCCTACAGTTCAGAACCAACAAGTTATGGTCAGAGTCTATATCTGCCCCTGGGTACGTCTTACACTGTAAAACCTGGTTCCGAAATCTATGTCTTACCATTATAAAATCTATCTGGTATCTCCCGGTGTCTCCTGGTCTCTTCCACGTATACAACCTTCTTTTGTGATTCTTGAACCAGGTGTTTGTTATAACTAAATTATGTTCTGTGCAAAATTTTACCAGGCGGCTACCTCTTTCATTCCTTTTGCCCAGACCATATTCACCTACTATCTTCCCTTCCCTTCCTTGTCCTACTACCGAATTCCAGTCTCCCATAACAATTAAGTTTTCCCCTCCCTTAATTGTCTGAATAATTTCCTTTAGCTCATCATATATTTCTTCGATTTCCTCATCATCGGCAGAGCTATCTGGTATATAAACCTGTACTACTGTTGTCGGTGTTGGCTTCGTATCTATCTTGACAATGATAATGCGATCACTGTGCTGGTCATAGTAGTTTACCCGCATTCCTATTTTCTTATTCATTATCAATCCTACTCCTGTGATACCCCCAATTGATTTTGTATTTTAATCCTGTACTCACCTGACCAGAAATCCTGTTCATCCTGCCACCGAACTTCACTAATCCCCACTATATCTAACTTCAACCTATCCATTTCCCTTTTTAAATTTTCTAATTTTCCTACTCGATTAAGGGATCTAACATTCCACGCTCCGACCCGTAGAATGCCAGTATTGTCTTTCCTGATGATCACATCCTCCTGAGTAGTCCCCGCCCGGAGATCCGAATGGGGGACTATTTTACCTCCGGAATATTTTACCCGAGAGGATGCCATATATTCATATGTTCATACAGTAGAGCTGCATGTCCTCAGGAAAGGTAACGGCTGTAGTTTCCCCTTGCATTCAGCCGTTCGCAGTAGCTGTGTGGCAAAGCCACATTAGCTGATGTTACATGGCCAGCTCAGTCAATCATCCAGATTGTTGCCCCTGTAACTACTGAAAAGGCTGCTGCCCCTCTTCAGGATCCACACGTTTGTCTGGCCTCTCCACAGATACCCCTCCGTTGTGGTTGCACCTACGATACGGCTATTTGTATCGTTGAGGCACGCAAGCCACCCCACCTCGGCAATGTCTGTGGTTCATGGGAGTGGATATTTTTATTACTTTCATTGAAAACCTGCCTTGAAAAGCTCCCTCTCACTGTATAGTTTGCAGAAAACTGTATGTGAAACAGTAGTTCCCCAAACAGTAGAAAGTATGAATACTGTGGACGTTTAAAGAAAATACAAAATTTTACTTTTCCCTTTCTTTTATTCCTTTTTTTAATATACGAGGCGCGTTCAGAAAGTAAGTTCCGTTTCAATTTATCTCCGCTGCAGCGCTGCGATTGTAGTTCCGCACATGCACTGTAGACAATGTGTATCAAGGAGAAGATCGTGCGCCATTTGGAGATCGCTGTCAGTTACGTAGGCTTTGTTGTGCTTGTTTGAAATGTCGGCGTTGATTGAAAATCCCGCCGCCTGTGAAATCAGGTCGGTGATTCGGTTTCTGAATGCGAGGAAAGTGAAAGCAAGTGAAATTTATCTGCCAATTTGCGACGTTTACGGACCAAATGCTATGAGTGATTCGATGGTGAGAAGATGGCTCCGACAGTTCAATGGCGGGCGTAGTGATGTGCACGATTGAGAACGAATTGGGCGTCCACCTTTGGTTACAGAAGAACTGGTTCACGCGAATGATGACAAGATCTAGGAAAACCGTAGGTTTACAATTAGTGCTCTACCTATAAACTTCCCCCAAATTTCACTGTTTCCAACTGGTGGAAGACACAGGCGGAAGATTTCTATGAAGAAGGTATACAAAACCTGGTGCCACGCTATGAGAAATACCTGCAAAATTTCGGCAGTTATGTGGAAAAGTAGTTTAAGAGTTGTAGAATTTTGTGCAATAAAAATTTCTTCTGTATCTGTGTACATTTTCATTTTTATTGCCAAACGGAACTTACTTTATGGCCGCGTCTCGTATTAGAAGATGCAATATACTAAGTATTATTGCGATTCGTTTTCAGTGCCAGTAACATAAAAATTTTTAATCAACAAGAAAAATTTGCGGTTTGATTCTCGCATCGTCCATCTGCCGACTTACCATTCTGTTCAAATGTTCAAATGTTTGTATAGTCTATGGGACTTAACTACGGGGTCATCAGTCCCTAAACTTACAAACTACTTATGAACTACTTACGAACTAGGACGGCACAAATATCCATGCCCGAGGGGGGATTCGAACCCCCGACAGTAGTGGCCGTGTAGACCATGACTGGAGCGCCTTAGTCCCCTCGGCCACCGCGGCCGGCACCATTCTGTTAAAGCGCTTCGGTTTCACAGTGGTAGAGTGCCAGACTACAAATGCAATGGTCCCGGGTTCGATCCCCACCAGGTCCTAGGATTTTTATCTGTCACTTTCCATTTCTTTCACCTCTGGCAGTATTGCTCACGTGAAAAATACTGAGTAGCACCGTCGTTCGGAACCGACGTTAAACTGTAGGTCCCCCTATAAATGGCTGGGTAAGTCAGTTCGAAGGTGGGAGGAAGGCAACGGCATACCATCTCCAAACAGGACCATGCCTAGTAAAGCACTGTGGTGTTCAAACCAATCTTAGGATTGTTGACTGCTTTACCTTTTTTTATTGGTTTCTCAATGTCCACGTTACTGCTCCATACAAGGCCACACTCCATATTAGACACTTAATCAGTCTCTTCGTTAATTCTTTATTTAAACCACTGGTTAGGAGTCTTCTTTGCTTCTGAAACGCTTCTTTTGCCAGAGCCATTCTCACTTTGATGTCTTGTTGGCAATTCATATCTTACTTAATCCAACTTCCCAAATACTTGAATGCTGTCACCTGTTCTATTACTTCTGACTCCAACTTAATTTTCACTTTTCTTTTCTTTTCTTTAAACCTATGACCATGCTTTTGGTTTTCTTTTTATCAATTTTCATGCCATATGATTACAGGTTTCACTCAGTCATTTAGTATTCGGGTCACTGTATCTTGGATGACCACGTCGTCAGCAAATCTTATACATTCAATTTTCCTACCGCCTATCCTTACGCTTCTTGTCCCATCCAAACTACTTTCCAGTACTTCCTCAAGATAGACCTTAAATAAAATTGCCATGAGAGAGAACAACCTTGACTGACACCTCTCCCGAAACAGTAAAGATTAAAATATAATTTTTGTAATCGAGATAGTGTAATTCTTAGCTTCTTAATACACAAGTTACTTCTTCATTACTGACAACAGTCATAGTAAAATATTCTTTGGAAGAACAGATACTGTACAGATAATGTCTGATGTCGGATTGTTGACTGCTTTACCTTTTTTTTACCCTATCCGCTGTTACAAACGATGCTTGTAAACTCCATCATCATTCATCTTAAATGGCTCATGTCTCCCAGACTCTCATTATATATATATATATATATATATATATATATATATATATATATATATATATATATATATATATACAGGGTGTTTCACTAAGTGTGTTTGCCTCTGTAACTCATAAAAATAATAGGTGACGGGAAATTTTAATGCGCTATGTCAACACAAGAACTGTTACACTTTCTGCGGACCTATGAACATAGTTTATTGTATCATTTTCCAAAGAGTTACAGTACAAAGATATAATTTTTAAAATGGAACAATAGTTTTTTTCTATCATACATTGGATTTGTTGAAACCAGCTGCGTCCAAATCAATTTAAACTACATTCCTATCACTGTTAGTTTGGGAGGTACAACCCTTCAAAGTTTCAGGGGCAGATACCACAAGCGCAGCGCATAATGCAATGCGCCTTCTAAATGTGGTGCAGCCGAGTTGTAACGTCGCCGGTGTCACGGAGCTCGATGCGCTGTTAGACTGCCGATTGTCGCCGCACACGGCCGTATACCCGACAGTTGTAGCCACACAAACAACCGGGGCTCAATATACCACAGTTACTGACATCGGATGACGATGGCATACACGAACAACAGCGCATCGAGAAAGCTTCTCGCTCCGTGACACCGACGACGTTACAACTCGGCCGCACCACATTTAGAAGGCGCATTGCATTATGCGCAGCGCTTGTGGAATCTGCCCCTGAAACTTTGAAGGGTTGTAGCTCCCAAACTAACTGTGATAGGAATGTAGTTTAAATTGATTTGGACGCAGCTGGTTTCAACGAATACAATGCACGACAGAAAAATCTATTGTTCGATTTAAAAAATTATATCTTTGTGCTGTAACTCTTTGGAAAATGATACAGTAAACTATGTTCATAGCTCCGCAGAAAGTGTAACATTTCTTGTGTTGACGTAGCGCATTAAAATTTCCCGTCGCCTACTATTTTATAAGTTACAGAGGCAAACACACTTAGTGAAACACCCTGTATATAACTGACTCACGTCGGTGACCACGAGTCGCGTCGTCGATGTGTGTTAAGTAAGCGTTGCAGTACGCTTTCATTGCAATGCAATTTACGAGCTTGTCTGCCATCTTCGCTGTTACTTGTTAACTCGCTTAAGCCCTTAGAGTCAGCCCGAATACACATTAAATTCGGTTATGAGCGGTGCGCAGTGAGGCGCGAGACGCCCCGCCAGGTTCAGGGCTGCGCTTAATTAAGGCCCCGGCCCTAGCTCTAGCTCTGATTTATACTCAAATACTGTCTCCAATTACGTGGCTAAACACTGCGCAGTTCCGTCGCCTTAGATCTACTTTGGTGGTAAATTATTTCAGCCGTAGTTCTACGCGAATAACGTCAATACCGAAGGAGACAAGAGCTGACAGGTGAGTATTACCAAACTATCAGTACAGGTACACAAGTTTTTCGTGATTTCACTAAATCACTTCAGTCTTTTTCTAGAATTAACCCCTTAATGCCCGAATTACTTTTTACGTTTATCGGTTAGTGAAGTCAACAGAGGATCAAAAGCAACTGCAAAGCGATTTAGACAAAATTTCTACATGGTGCAAAAAATTGGCAATTGACACTAAATAAAGAAAAGTGTGAAGTAATACAAATGACCACTAAAAGAAATCCGCTGAACTTCAATTACGCGATAAATCAGTCAAACCTTAAGGTCGTAAATTCTAACAAATACCTAGGAGTTACAATTACGAACAACTTTGACTGGAGAGAACACATAGAAAATATTGTGGGGAAGGCGAACCAAAGGTTACGTTTCATAGGCAGAACGCTTAGAAGATGCACCAGCTCCACCAAAGAGACTGGCTACATCACACTTGTGCGTCCTCTCTTGGAGTACTGTTGCCCCTTGTGGGACCCCCACCAGGTGGGACTGACGGAAGATATTGAGAAGGTTCAGAGAAGGACAGCTCGTTTTGTTTTATCACGTTACGGGGGGGAAAGCGTCACGGAAATGTTGCACGAATTGGGGTGGAAATCATTAAAAGAAAGATGTTATTCATTGCGGCGTGATCTGTTTGCAAAGTTTCAATCACCGACTTTTAGTTCTGAATGTGAAAATATTTTGCTAGCACCCACCTACTTAGGGAGACATGAGGATCCCAATAAAATAAGAGAAATCAGATCGAAAACGGAACGATTTAGGTGTTGTTTCTTCCCGCGCGCTATTAGAGAATGGAACGGTAGAGAGAAGTTATGAAAGTGGTTAATGAACCCTCTGCCAGGCACTTAAATGTGATTTTCAGAGTATCTATGTAGATGTAGATGTAGATACGTGACACAGAAAATCAAAAATGATGTATTGTTACTAGCAAACATATACCAGAAATTATTTTGTGTCCCAGCCTCGTCCCCGCTTTTATGTCTCGTTTCCGTCGTAGGTGTCGGTGGCCGAGTAGAATGACCGACACAGGAATAAAGGATGCACGCTTGTGCAGGTACGGAGGTGACCAGCTAGTGGGACAGCAGTAATTAGAAACATTAGAGTAAATTAGAACGAGATATATATTGCACAGAATTTATACAATACTTAACTTTTATATAGCTCAGTACTGCAGAATGCTGATACATAGTTGAGCTAGAGGCCTGCCTAGTGCCTGTCCGATAGCCAAGTCTTCACTGGTGCCTATCTGATTCAGAAGTGTTAACTGGTTCCTATCTCAGTCCCAAGTGAACGATGTCGTTCAGTGGTGGCCACGAGCGGAGTTGTAGCAGAGGCCGCTCGTGGCTGACGTCGTAAGAACGCCGCGCCGTGCGTGCATGGCGGCGCGCGGCGAAAGTAGTTGGCGCGCACTTTGGACTTGTGCGACACCACAAACTATATAACGACAAATATGTGATGTTGTTTACTGATCTGGTGTAATTAGGCATGTCGCGTATTTGCGACAACGGGCATTTGAGAAAGTAAACACTTACAAGACTTCATTTAGTACAATACTTAATTTAACATTTTTATATTGCAGTGTCTGGCATTGGATTAGTTCAAATTTAACTTCTGTAATTAAAAAATCGAAAATACATTCTTTCTTTCAGTTTGACTATACATATTGCATGTAGGCCTATACATGAAATTCGCAGAAACAGTTTTTCTCTTGTTCAAACAGAGATTTACGTTACATTTTCTACACATTCCTGCACCATTTCTATTTTACATCTCTGCCTTGTTCCTGTAACTTGAGGCCAGTGACCTACTGCATCAATGAGGGTAGTCCTATATAGAAAAGATGTTGCTGGACCCCGATGCTTTTTAGGCTGCAGTTCATTCTGTATACTGGTTAAAGATCTACCTATTCTGTTCTTTGTTACATCTTTTCACTGTTTGCCTCTGCTACTCTAGACTTGATTTCCATCAGGTCATTTTGTTCATTATAGGGAATTTTGAGAGGGTCTCACAGTCCCACAGAATAACAACCAGCAATTGACAATTACAAGATCCATAATTAGCAACTGAAGAAGTCAGGTAGTGTACATCGAAAGAACTGTCCATTTACACTTTATTTGTTACATGGACACACAAAGGAACGCAAATGCCCAATGGTGCATATTTTACACAAACCGTATTTTGCAATTTACTTATACTTTAAACACCATTATTACATCAAAATGTGATTTACGTAACGCCACAGACACTATAGAATACATAATCAATTTTCAGAACCAAACTTACTTCTTTATTCTGCCGTAATTCTCCAAACAAAGACGATAACTTCATATGTGTGTCTCCCGAACAAATGCGCGAACATGTAACTGCTGTAGCAGTCCTTGCACCACCCAGAGGGGTGGCAGCAGGTGTTAGAAACATTATCAGCTTCGTGTAGATTCGGCATCTATCAGAACTAGCTCTCAAAAACTTTTATCCTTCCATTTATAAGCATCACAACGGTATGATGCAAATTCGCGACATTGGGCATTAATGGGTTAATCATGGTATGACGACGAGACGTTAAACTCGAAGCTTCCTTCAAATGCCGCTATAAATAAATAACGTTTTAATGTGTAATACCGTATTTCTGTGCACAAATTGACCATAAATCAATCATTCTAACGCTACTATTACATGCAGTTGGTGGAAAAATACCACGATGTGGCTGCCCATATCATCACCGAGACCCAGCCATCTTTCACTCTTAGGGTTTAAACATAGATAGAAATGGCAACCAGTGTGAAATGAAAGTCATGCCGCCAAAGGACTTTCACTTTTCTGTTATTTATCTAAAGTTATTGGTCCGACTTATAACATTCACATGAACGAAGACCTTTTTTATGTAGAATTCTACAAGGAATATTTCTTGTGATTACAGTTATTTCCCAAAAATGAGTTATCTTCTGCTCGAGTAAAATAAAAAATAAATAAATAAAATAAAAAAAAGGAAGACACTGTGATTTCTAAGAAAGGGGGGGGGGGGGGTAGGGTGTAGGGGGTAGGGGGGGAATATGTGGGAAACAGGGGATGTAGGATGTGCTCCAGCTGTAAAGAAGAACTTTTCTGCCTATTATTTCTGCGCCCCATATGAGTATTTTCCCGAAATTTTAAAGCTGGCAGAGGGTTCATCGAATCATTTTCAGACTATTCCTACACAGTTCCATACTTGATATACGATCGTCTAAATCTTTACTTTCTAATTCTGATGTCTGTTACTTTATTACGATCATCATTTTATCCATATAAGTAAAGGGAACACAAAATATTTTTGCAATTGGGGGAGGAATACGATCGTCTAAATCTTTACTTTCTAATTCTGATGTCTGTTACTTTATTACGATCATCATTTTATCCATATAAGTAAAGGGAACACAAAATATTTTTGCAATTGGGGGAGGAAGTTGGTCATTCAATTTCGGAAATAGATCTAGCCGCAATCAAATCGCCTTTGTTTTAACGATTACCATAATTGCTACCTCAACCCGCGCCTACTATCCGAAACACTCCCTGGCCAATACGTATCAATTCAAAACTTTTAGCCCATCTTATTTAGATTTCTGATGTCTTCGTCAATCCTATATGGAAAGAGTTCCACAGTGAAGAGCAGTACTCCAACATAGAACGGACAGGCTCGGCCAACATAGCACAGTCTTTTATTCACCTTCTATGTTGTCTCTTCGACAACTGAAGTTGTTAGTTTCTGTAATTCCTACGTATTTGGTTGGATTGGCGGTCTTGAGGTTTGTGCGATTTACCTTCTAACATAAATGTAACGGATTTGTTTTAATACTCATGTGCATGACGTCACATTTTATTTTATGTGCGAGTAACTGCTCTTTTCACACCATGCAGCTACCTTAGCTAAATCATTTTGAAATTGATTTTCTGATAACTTTGCTAGACGATAAATGACACTATAATAATCATACAACCTACGACGGTTACACAGATTATCTCCAAGATCATGTTTATCAGTAAGGAACAGCAGATAGCCTATGATGGAACGCCACATACCACATTTGTTTCACAACTGATTTTTCGACTACTACTATGGACTGTGATCTTTTCGACAGGAAATTAAGTATTCAATTAAATAACTGAAACGACACTCCATCTAAACGCAATTTGATTGAATGTCACGTTTGAGGAACGGTCTCAAAATCCTTTTGCAAAGTAGAACTATTGCTTCAGTTTCGAATCCCCTGTGGTAAGCACTCATTAGTTCCTGAGACTTCTTGTGTTGCCTAAGAACGATGATTTCTGAACACGTGTTTTAACGGAAAAATATAATGAAAATGTGGGAGAGATATTCGAATGTTTGTAGAGCTTATGGGACTTAACTACCTGGTCATCAGTCCCTAAATTTACAAACTACTTATGAACTAGCTTATACTAAAGACGTCACAAACATCCATGCCCGAGGGGGGCATTCGAACCCCCGACCGCAGCGTCCGTGCAGACCGTGACTGTCACGCCGCAGACCACTCGACCACCGCAGCCGGCGGTAGTTCATAGCCCAAGAGGAATTCGTAATTGATTCATAGAGTTCGAATTAAGTATGTGTTCCAAAATCCATCTGCAATTTTTCGTCGGTGATATAGGTCTCTAATTCAATGGATAAGTCCAATTTTCTTTCTTAAGTATTGGTTTGACTTGTACAACTTCAAGAGTCTTTTGGGACGGATCTTTCCTAAGCCAAAGGTTGTAGATGGTTGCCAAGCGTGGTGCTAGAGTATCAGTATACCCTGAATGATACCTAAGTGGTGTGCAATATGGTCTGCAATATTTGCTTTTATGTATTGATTAGTTTTCCTTCCCAGTCCCTAGGATATCTATTTCTATGTTACTCATGCTAATAGTTGCTCTTGTTTCGTATTTTATAATATTTATTTCGCCTTCTATGCTGCAGGATTTTCAGAAAACTGTATTTGGTAATTCTACTTTAGTGACACTATCATCACTAACGTTTCCATCGCTGTTGTGCAGTGTAGGTATTGACTGTGTCTTACTGCTCGTGTATTTTCTCGACAATCAGAATCTCTTTGTATTGTCTACCATGTTTCAAAACGTTTAAAAGTTTGTAAATCTATGGGACTGCACTGCAAGGTTATTAGTCCCTAGGTTTGCAAACTACTTAAACTAAGTTAAACTAACCTAAGGACAACAGAAACACCCATGCCCGAGGGAGAACTCAAACCTCCACGGCGAACGGCCGCGCGCACCGCAGCACGGCGCCTCAGTGCGCACGGCTATTCCGCAGCGACTACCACATTTCGAGAAAGGGTGACTTTGTGTAATCTGTTAAAAAGGAAGTCGCATTGAAGTCCGTTCTAAATTTCAAGTTTCTGTAAACTTCTTCAAATATAGCTGATTTTGCGATTTTCTAAATTTGGTACACATTTATCATTTTTCTTGTCACCCTAGTTCAGGGCTGCAACAATTACCGTATCTACTCCTAGATTTGATGTGCAGGGCACACTAAATTGAAGGAATTTGTAAATAGCGTAAAACAGTAAAATGTTTCCCTATAAATCGTGACTGCTTATAGTTTTTAGTAATTTCGATACTTCATTTGATCTTGTGATAATGGCTATTCCAGTTTTCATTTTATTCCTCAGTTGAACTAGAGGTGTGTTCAAATGAAAAGGTACGAAGGTCTTAACAATAAAACAGGTTGACATACGAATATGCGACATCTAGGAACGCGAATTTGTATCGTCATCTCCCCCTAAAAAATTCAAGGCTGTGTCCTCAGCAAGCAAGGTGAACATCACCGTCGTTTTCGACGTCTACATCTACATACATACTCCGCAATCCACCCAAAAGTGGGTGGCGCAGGGTACTCAGTACCACTACTAGTTACTTGCTTCCCTATTTTACACTCATACAGAACGAGGAAAAACTCTCTCTGATATTATCTTTATGGTATTTACGCGAAATGTAGGTTGGTGACAGTAGAATCGTTTTACAGGTCGCCTCAAATTCTGACCCTCTCGATTTCTTCAACAGTGTTTCTCGAAAACAACGCCGCCTTCCCTCCTGCTACTTCCAATTGAGTTCCCGTCATATCGTGTTGGGAGCAGTGAACGCGAGATGGCACCCAGGTGCAGCGTAAGCCTGAAGCGACCAGCATAACGACGAGGTGAGAGTATCGAAAGATTGTGTGACAAGCGATCAAGGATCTTACAGTTTAAATGTTCAAATGTTTGTATAGCTTATGGGACTTAACTACGAGGTCATCAGTACCTAAACTTACAATCTACTTATCAACTAGCTAATACTAAGGACGGCACAAATATCCATGTCCGAGGGAGGATTAGAATCCCCCGACCGTAGTGAACGTGCAGACCGTGACTGGAGCGCCTCAGTCCCCTCGGCCACCGCGGCCGGCGATTTTACAGTTATTCGCTCTACGACACAAGCAGACAGACGGATATCAGTTGTTACACAAACCATTTCCACACGCTTTTCCGTTGTAAATTTGCAGTGCAGATGCCTTTCTCGTGTACTGAAATAAACAATAAGGTATTGTCGATTTGCCTATAGTAATTCCAAGCCAGATCGACTTGGACTGCCGCAGGTTGGGAACACGTAGTTTTAATGATGCATCGCGATCATTTTGGGCTACTAATGATAACTGCATACGAGTAGCCTGGTAAACGGTATAGGTCCACCTACGATCCCACACGTCACACGGCCCACACATCTGGTTTAATTGTTTAGGGGTTCCCTGCTTACGACAGCCATTTCTCTCTCATTAAGGTACATGGTTCCTTAACTGGTCTTAGTTATGCTGACGACATGACCAAACTGCGTGGTCATCAGTCCGTAGCTTACAAACTACTTAAACTAAGGTAAACTAACCTAAGGACAACACACACACCCATGCCCCAGGGAGGACTCGAACCTCCTACGACTCTTCCACGGCCGGTCTGCTCACCAGACTTGTGACCTATAGAGCATGTGTGGATCCAGCTTAAACGTCAGATCCTACTGCGTCACTCTGAACTTGATTTGCGGATGGATTTTCAAAATTTTTAGGCCAGTCTATCTGAGATCAGTTGGGTATGTCAAATCAACTCCATGTTGTTCCTTATTGCGGAATGTACTGCTTCAAAATGTGACCCAATGCTTTATTTATGATGTACGTGTCTACTTGTTTTAACTGTATTGTTGATTTCTGATTTTGTGATACAGTGAATCTCTCATCATTATGTGTTTTTAAATTCGATGTCCATCCAATGTTGTACTCTTCGTGCGCTGTTTTCAATATTTCTGAGTGTACATCTACATATAATAAAACGTAATATCAATATCGTTAAAATTTACCGCCTATTATGCCGTGGCCTTGTGGATTTGTTATTAAAACTCAACGTTTCGTTCCCATCTGCGGAGGACATTCTCAAGGGGGATCGTGGCTCTTTGTAACATGCGATATACACTCTGGCTCGTTACTGACTGCAGTCGAATTCCGTTTACGCGTGCTCGCGCACAAAGGTGTGACGTCAGATATTTTGGACAGGCGCACGCAATTCACCGTTGTCGACTAACGTTGTCCGTTGTTGATATCGTCCCTTGCTGGGAGACTTACATTTCTTCTTCAACACCGGAATCCAGATTTCATTCAGTTTCACGTCCTCCTCTATTCTATTGAAATGATTGGGGTGTTTTACAATTTCTATAGCCTCTCTGTACAGTCTTTCGGTATATCAGTGGCTGCCAAAACCTGAGTCTTATCAAATTGAATAAAGTGGTCTTCTGGTTGAAAAACATGTTCAGAAACAGCTGATCTGTCAATCTCTCTACTTCTACAGTTATCCTTGTGCTCTTCTAGTCGTTTTTTTTTTACTATTCTTTTCGTGGTACCCACGTATACGTCTCCACAGCTACTAGGAATCCCTTAAATTCCTGCTTTTCCATCGATTTACGAGCAGCCTTTCCTGTCTTCAGGTGATCCCGTATCTTCCAAGTACGTTTGTGTATTACGACCGACAACATTCCGTTTTGTCTAAGTTTTACCGATGCGGTCAGTGACGTCCTTAATAAAAGGCAGGAAGACTTAAGACTTCACAGTAACCTTTTCATAATTCTGAATTCTACGTGACACTCTCAGTGCTCTCCTTATCTTTGTGAACGAGTAGCCATTCTTGAGTAAAGGATCAGCAAGCTATTTTAATTCCGCGTCTAGTAGTTCCAGCTCACAGATGCTCCTTGCACTGTACGCCAACGTATTTATTATGTACCGCTTTTATTGTGGATTGTGGTTTGAATCCCGGTGTAGATAACGGTCAGTGTGTGTGGGCGTTTGATGAACTGTATGGCCCAAGCTGCCATTCCCCCCTTTTTGAAAACTGACACGTCTAGAAAATTCAGTTTCCCGTTAGCCTCCTTCTCCATGGTAAACTGAATTCTAGGAGTAATCTCGTTGAGATGTTGAATTTTCATAACAAATCCACAAAACCATGGCATGACAGCCCGGAAAATTTCAACAGTATTAACATTTACGGCAGTGAAAGTTTACATTTTACAGACCACGATAGCTTTATAGGCTTTCTTAAATATTTTCGGTCAAAATGATACAAATGATGAACTGTTTAACACTAGTAATTTAAGGTAAGAAAACAATCATTAAATGTAATATTTGGTTCTATAGCAATAAAAAAACCTCATCATGAAAGCAACCAGTCGAAGTGGCAGCTATCAATGTCAAAGTATTGCAACACGATGTTATACACTAACTAGGCTGAAATCACCTTGACCTCCACTTTGCACTTCTGCCTACAGACGTTTTCTTTTTATTGTGAGAGCGTTATTTCTACTCCATGTTCAGTGCAATTAGTCATTTTCAAAAGAAGGGAAAGAGAGATTATGATGAAATTAATCATTTCCTAGTAGACTCCTCTTGGTAATGAGTACCAACTTGTCTTCTGCAAGTCTTTTTGTTTTCTTCTTGCTTCGTACATCGCAGTTAATTCTTGTTTCAAGAGAGTACCTTTCCTTAACGTCATTTATGTTGTGACGACCAATTTCGCTGTTAACTTTCTCGCCACTGCCATTTCCATAACTTCTAATTACGTTTTCTTTTCCCTGTTTACTCTCATTCTATATTTTCTGCTCACTAGACGTTTCATTTCCATACAACAGATCCTGCAATTTATTAACTCTCACTGAGAAAATCAACGCTATCAGTGAATATTTCATTGATATCTTTTCACAATTAATTATATAACAATCTCCAACCTTTCTTTGTTTTCGTTACTGCTTCTTCGATGTATAAGATAAACAGTATGGGAGGAAAGAATGTATCCCTATCTTACACCCTCATTATACCGAGCATTTCGTTCTTAGTTTTACAGTTTTATTATCGCCTTTCCGTTATTCTGTATATTATACTAGCCATATGCCCGGCTTATCATAAGTGGAATTTGTATTCTTTATCTACAAGAATCGATGTGTATACGTATTTTATTGGGTACTGTGTTCTATTTAACATGATTAATACAATGCATACCATGCTTATACAATCCTCGGCGTGATTGATCCGTATTTACACACTAATATCAAAGTGTAACGTATATTTAAAAGTTTACACCCGGCCCCTAACCGAGAAAGAGACGAACCGCCACGGAAGCGACGCTAGCGCTACAAGCGGCAGTAACAAAAGAATGGGCTGTTTCACTGCTAGGAGGACTACTGTCCTTCCAAACGCCAGACGTAAGCTTTTAAGTATATGTCAATAAGCACCTCGATCCGATCGCTACGAAACTTCAAAGGATTACCTGCTGGGCTAATTAGAAGATTTTCTGATATTTTCATCTAAATACCTCCAGCCATCCTAGAGTCTATAGAAAACATACATACATACAAACACACACACACACACACACATCCATCCTTATAGATATTGATAGTTTGATCTCGGCCTCCACACAAATAAATGTGTCAAGTAAGGAATGAATATATGTCCTCGTCCACACAATCGTAACTGACTGTAACAAAGAAGTTTTCACAACCGCTAGTTAACTCCAAGTAGCCGAGATGAGACAGATGTGCGAACTGACATTACACAGAAAACAATCATTAAATTTAATATTTGGTTCTATATCGACAAAGAAACCTCATCATGATTGCAACCAGTCGAAGTGGCGGCTATCAATGTCAAAATATTACAACACGACGTTATCCACTAACTAGGCTGAAATTTAATTTGCAGTGCGTGCAGAAAATTTTTTTAAGTCACTACTGTAGAAAGACCCTAAGTATACGTCACTGTGCTACCTCTGAAACACCAGTTCGTACTGAAGTCCATATGCAAGCCTTTTATTTATTTACCCAACCTACAGTTTCCTATCAACCTATATCAATATCAGTGCACAATAGCAATATATTCTTTGGCTTACACATTTTTATATTTTACTTTTTATTATTTATTTCTTTATTTGTGACGCAAGGTTCAGCGGTTCTCTTTTAGATTTAGAGTGATAAAACTTCAGCAGATTATGAAAATATGTCTCATCCTAACAAAACATTCTGCAGTAAAACTTTACGCTCACACATTACCAGTTTGGTATCCAGTACAACAGAAATATACGACTGTAACAAAGACTGTTTGTTCAGTGTTTGCAATGACGCTGAGTATGATGCACGAGGGGTAGCTAATCTGTGTAAATAACGATGGCTGTAGTTCCATCACCAACACAGCGCCATCCGTCGACGAAAAATACAGGAATTCTGATAATAAATAGCCTCTATTAAAAAAATTCCTGCCAGTATCTAAACGCCTGTGACAATCACCGCAACTGTGTTTCTTGCAATACTTTAGGAGTTATTGATTGATTGAGTTTTTGTCTTGGGAAGCTGCCACTGGCATATATAAATAACGGACTTAAGGAGGAATGGAGAATGCCTCCGTCGCTATTTAAAAATCTACTTTGCCAGTGATATTAGAAGCCCAACAGAATGGAAACTATTACAGTTTGGTGAAGATGAATTAATTCTTTGTGAAATTAAGCCAAACTACGGTGTACTGTACATAAATCACAGGTGTGTTCAGATAAATAACAGATTTCAACAACTAGCTTCCCGAGAAAAATAGAGAGTGACAACAGGCAGTAAATGAGACAGTTGCATAAATACTCAATGGGACAATGAGAAATGAGACAGAAATACATCTTGTTGCAGTAACGATAACTTTCAAAGAGTAATGAGTGAGAGTAGAGACCGTAAATTTTGTTGAGATAAAGAAAGATTTGCAGCGATGCGTGTTCATGGGTTGTAAACATTAATGATAACAATAATAGTAATAATAACAATTTGGTCATTTTCCCCTCTTTTCTGTAACAGAAATACTGGAGCCCAAGAATCGAAGATATAAGAAAGTTGACAATATTAAGAAATTGTGTTACCTCATAAATGTAAATGGTTATAACAGAGTTCAAATGTTTGTAAATATGTCGGGCCAAACTGCTTAACCTAAGGTAAACTAACCTAAGGACAAACACACACACCCATGCCCCAGGGAGGACTCGAACCTCCGACGGCGAGCAACCGCGCGCTCCGCAGCGAGGCGCCTTAGACTGCTCGGCTACTCCACCGCGGCTATATATAACAGAGTAAGTGAAATTAACATTTAGTGCGTTATCTATTGCAGAGAAATCTGCAAAAACTATAAGTATATGGAAGGAACACATTTTGCATATGTGGACACAATGATCCCAAAACAAGTCTCACATTAGAAGTCTTTGCGAAAAGGTTAGTGGTCTGACCGAGGAAAGTGGAAGATGAAATTTTTATGTTATTTTTGGACATCTTAGCGTACTACTTGTAAACTGCATCTTCCAGAATTAAAATTGCTGACATTTTCAAGTTACCATTGAATCCTTTTTTATTCGCCATTCGCGTTTTTTGCACGGCGGTGATACTGGTACGCAAGCCCAGGTCTCTCGGTCTCCGGTGTATTAACGCAACACCATCTGTAAAACTGTTGTTGTATGACACCGTATGAGGAGCGCGATATGAATGGCAACAGCTGTGCGCCGGGTATTGTCCACCCCAGGGTTGTGAGTCAGTGGGGGAGCGCCGTATCGCAGCCAACGAGTTTTACAAAAGGGTTGCGCTCCCCTCTGCGCTGCCCCGCGAGCATTGCTCTTCTGTAGGGCGTACGAATACATTCTGTTTACGTGCACAACGGCGTCGCTCAGAATAATGTTACTTTATCTGGGTTTTAAAGCTTTATACATTATAGTATTTTAAGCAACTTCTTTGTCTTCAAACTCGATAGTATTTACTGACGAACGTAGGACTATTATCCTTACACATTTTCGACCACTTTCGTCTGTAAACCACCTTTAAAATGTGCTGTGCGAGAGGCACGCAATAAATTACAAAACAACTTAATATATGCGTAAAATTTCAAACGAAGTGAACATTAAGAAGAATCAATTTACGTCAAGTACTTCCTATATTGATGGAATTCTCGTAATCCAGATACATAAAAATTGTAATGTAAAATTAATGGTAACTACGATTTGCTCACGTAAGTAAAAATAAATTTTATTTCACTCGATTTTTTGTTGGTACCAGCCGTCTTACGTATTGAGCTGTCCAGGCTTCATCGGGCAAGTTAAAATTTCTTTTCATGTAAATCAGTTCATATGTCTCACACTGCCGGCCGCGGTGGTCGAGGGGACTGAGGCGCTCCAGTCACGGTCTCCACGGCCACTACGGTCGGGGGTTCGAATCCCCCCTCGGGCATGGATATTTTTGCCGTCCTAGATAGTAAGTAGTTCATAAGTAGTTTGTAAGTTTAGCGACTGATGACCCCGTAGTTAAGTCCCATATGCTATACAAACATTTGAACATTTTTTGTCTCACACACAGGTAATAAATTAGAAAATTACAGGTAATATCAGGTAATCATGGATACTAAGTGCCCTGCTTCGTAAAGAGCAAAAATGTTTCAATAAGCAAAAATTAATTTTATATTTATTGAAACATTTTTGCTCCTTACGAAGTAGGGCACTTAGTATCTATGATTACCGATTATTATCTGTAATTTTCTAATTTGCCTCGTAATTTATCGTAATGTCGAGGCGGTTAGTCGCTTTGAGCTTGTGTGAGACATATGAACTGGTATACGTGAAAAGAAATTTTAACTTGCCCGATGAAGCCTGGACAGCTCAATAAGTAAGACGGCTGGTAGTAACAAACAATCGAGTGAAATTGTTCTAAGTGCTTTACCATGAAATTACCTTGAGCAGAGGACTGAGTCACGGAGATGGCATCTCAGACGTTCCAATGACAGACACAAACCTTTTGACTCAGTCAGCGCAGAACAGGGAGTGTGTGGTGGTAACTCCGTTAGCATCACTGAATAAAGCTTAAATTTTATTCTCAAGAAAGGTAAGAAAGTATTTCTGTTTAGCTAGAGCGATAAGACACAGATTTAACAGACTCTAGGATTGAAAATGTCAAGCAACAATGAACAAAGTTTAAGGGCATAATACAACACGCTCTACACATGTGATTGCCGAGTAATGCTGTGATAGGCGGAAAAGACGCTCTGTGGTTCTACAATCAAAGTTACAAAAATGCTATGAAAGAGAGCGTTACTGTATGTCTAAACCTTGACACAGTCTGGCATACGAGAAATGAGGAAAAATATCAATATCAGCGTAGGGAAGGACTTGCATGACGCGTTTATTTCCTAAAAAATGTTCTAAGCACCGAATTGACGGAAAATAAACTTCGGTGAAATCAGGAAACGGATCCAAACCGTGTGTCCAGACACTCTGTTAACATAACGGCAACGAAACAGAGGGTGACACACAAAAGGCTGAAATACTAAACTTTCTTTTTTACTATAGTTACTTCTTGAAATCGTCACAAGAATGGAACAATGGCAGATAACGAAATTAATGACCTAGGGATGGAAAAGAATTGGAATTTCTACACAGAGGAAAGGCCACTTGATCTGAGGCGTACAAATTCTTTGCTGTTAGGTACTGTGACATTTATGGAGCGCAGACATTCCTGAATGAATCAGTATAGATTCCGAATGTAACGATATTCTGAAAGGTAATTGGCTCTGTTCGTCCACGATACCTATGGAGCAATAGTTACAGTTTTCTACAGAAGGAGTTCGATACGTTGCTGTACTATACAGAGAAGTGGTAATGCTGGAAAAAATATTGCAAAGTGTAAGAGGAAGGTCAGCTTATCGACGCTTTATAAGGTAATTTCCATGGACAATAACATAAACAAATGTCACGTGTTTTGTATACATAGTAATAAAAGTACTTGACTTCAATTAATTTTATTATTGGAACCTATTACTTGTGCAAAATGTATGGGTGGGCGCATAATGAGAGATCTGAAGTCGGACTACCACATAAAATGTAATCGTGGGCAAGGCAGACGCCTAACTGAAGAATCATCACTGAAGAGACGTTCATTAACAAGTGAAGTACTTCACAAAATACTAGTTTACCAGTACTTCAATCTTGCTCATTATTGTTGGATGGATAGCAAAAGTGAATGAAATATTAGATACAGAATATCGAAAGTAGATCAGTAATCTTCGTCGCAGTATCATTTAGATCGAAAGCGTCACGCAGACGTTGCAAGAGACGCGTTCTACCTCAAGGTATGGGCTACAGTCGAAGTGCCATGTGCGTAATTTTCTAAAAGAATCTGTCAATATAAAGATTCCTCCTAGATATAACTGCCAAGTAAACCATGAGGATGAAATTAGAGAAGTTAGATCCCTCGCGGAATCTTGCCGGCAGTCGGTTTTCCCGCGAATCATACACGACAGGAAGGCACAATTGCACACAAAGCATTCCCCGCCACGCACCAAGAGGTAGCAGATGTAGATGCGGCAAAATGATGTTGTTCGATCACTAGAGGCGCCACGGCTTATTTCTGTTACCTAACCTCACGTACACCTGTGACAAGCAACTTCGATACTTGTTAAAAATTAAATAGCATCTGGGCTCGAATTCAACGTTAATCTGTCGATATCCATGCAAATGAATAGTTATGACAAATTATAGGCTGCAGAGAGGCAAGAGCGTATCATCCTGGATGGTTTCACAAGTATCAAACGAATGCGGTGTTATAAGCGACGAATGAGGCTTGTTGACTGTATAGACGTTCTGAATATGATGAAAAAAAAAAAAAAAAACTCTGCAACTGAAGGAGTGTTTGAAATAAATATATGGCTACTTTCAGAAAGGCTCCGTTAAAAAGAGAAAAAATGAATGGAAATGGTGTACTTCATATTTTCGACATGTTTTGGGATTTGAATTTGAGATGCAAATAAAAAGTACAGGGGGCTAATAAGAAAAGGATGTTTTGCCGTTCACAATGTTACAAGAAACTAAATCACGGTGGTAAGTATCCCCCTGTTACCTAGACAACATTGCTCAATGTATAAACGGGATTATGACCTGAGTGCATATATTATGTATGCTTCCGTTTCCAATGGCACTTGTGATGTGGTGTGGGTGGGGGAACCTCTGAAAGCAGTCTGAGTAAGCCCTGCGGCCACTGTGGAAGGTGTAGAGCAAGAAGAAGTCCTCCCTCATAGCCTAAGTTGAACCCGGGACCTCAACGAGCTGTTTCTACCGGCCTACCTGTTACACCAACAGGCTTCTTCAATGTTTTATACAAATAAAATTTCTTGATTAGATGCAGAATGTCAACCTAGTAAATTGACAGATTCAGAAGAGACGTCCATAGTTGTCTTGCCGAAACAAATAATCATGGAAGTTGGTATCATATACTGAACGGGAATGAAGGTAATCAACGTACGAATACATATAATAAGGAGCGAGTATGTTATGTTGCATAGGGAAAGAGACGAGAGATAGCTAGATAGATATACTCGTAGACAGATAGAGAGTAGAGAGAGAGAGAGAGAGAGAGAGAGAGAGAGAGAGAGAGAGAGAGACAGAGAGAGACGTAGAGTGACACAGAAAGAGACAGAGAGTCAGTAGTGGCGGGGAGGGGTTGGGGGGGGGGGCGAAAGAGGGAGCATACAGAGCAATATGCGTTCCTATTGATTGCCGCGCCGTTGCATGTCTAATGCCAGAAAAAGGAAAAAAAAGTAACGCGTAGGGAAATGAGCTGACCCCGGGCCTGCATCTCCACTCCCCCCTCCCCCCTCCCCCCCCCCCGCGCGCCATGTGTGGGGTGGGGTGGGGTGGTCTTTTTGCGTCGTCTCATTCGTGCAGCCTCGGAGCGGAAGCGCAGAACCACAATGGGAACAGCTCCCTGCGTTCTGCAGCGCTGGATCCGACACTGGACTCGTATTCTGGAGGCCCGGGATTCAAATACACTTGTGATCATTCGGGGTTGTGCTTCGCATGGTTCACATAAATATTGGTTTCCTAACTTTAGAAACGCTACGGATAATTCCATTTGCCGTCCTGCTCCCTTATGAGTCTGTGCTCCATCTCTAATGGCCTCTTCTTCGACGATATATTAAACTACAGACGTTCTGTCTTTTGACTTTTAGCACTTCTGCAAATAATATTTGATTCTCCGTCAAAGAACGTTAAACAGCTTTTCATTTCACGTGTTGGCCTCCAACTGCAATATCTTTCCATGCCAGTCGGTTATATATTTATCGATAGCTTACAACATCCCTCAGAGCATATATTCCCTAATGGAGTGAATGTAGGAATTATCGGAGGAATAATTTTCTTCATCTTGGCAAATGAATTAATACTTATTTGACAAATTTCAAGTTTTCCAAGTACTTCTTCCTCTCTAATACGTTAGTAGTACTCCTACTTACAAACTGTACCGAAGGAGATTCCATGCCCATTATGAAATACGTTTTATCAGCATTTAAATTTAGTTGGCACGCCCTAAATTAACATCGATAAATTTGATTCTTTAGCGCTTTTCAGAAATCACTTCAGCGCCTGACGTGAACCCTTAACTAAATATTACACGGTATGTTCTTAAATTACTGAACAAAACTACTTACATTCCAGCCAGTGGTTTAGGAAATACATTTTTAAACTATAAATTTCAAACTCTACGTGTTTCCTTATATTATCCTAAGTAATTTATGTATAGCTAAGCAAGTGTTGCCTAATACAAGTATAAACAAATTGAGAGAAACTTGCAGACTAACATTAATAACACATGATACGTAAGGAATTTAATGGCAGGCACTAAAGATGACCACACAGTGACTGTAATGGAGATCTGAGAAAAAAAAAGTAATAATTACGAATGATGTGCGTAATCGTTTACAAATTTTAGGTATATCATAATCTTGGAACCGTGGTGTTGAGGAGTTACTGTACTGTTGTTTGCTTCAGTGTTCAATGTTTGTAAATCTATCGGACCAAACTGCGTGGTCATCAGTCCGTAGCTTACAAACTACTTAAACCTAGGTAAACTAACCTACGGACAAACACACACTCCCATGCCCCAGGGAGGACTCGAACCTCCACGGCGAGCAACCGCGCGCTCCGCAGCGAGGTGCTTTAGACCTCTCGGCTTCTCCACCGCGGCGCTTCATTGTTCCCAGTGACTTAATTACTCAAAGTAAAAAAAAAAAAAGTGTCAGTCAAAGATGGTCTGAAAATTTCAGTGCCTCAAAAGTTCTCCATTTCAACACTACTTCTTTCATTATTTCTATTACAGATATACACAGCTTGGTTTATCTATTTACATTTTCATTTATATTTGTCAGGGTCTGAATGTCGATCATTTTTCCGGTATGTATACTAGTAACTGACTCAACCGAGCTTTAACACACAACTTCGAGTTATATGTTAAAAATATACTGCACTACATTAGACAGGGCAGCCAACAGAAGAAATTTAATTCGGAGTTTGTAATGATGGAATACAAAACGTTCAATATAAGAACTTACCGAATTTATATGAACGTTGAAGCATTTCATATAATTTTTTTAGTATATCACACCATTTAAACACCAATTCATTGAGAAAATTGTAAAGATAGTGATGGGATAAATATCCTAAAAGTAAAAAGATAAAATCCATTTTAACTTCTCTTTATAACGCAGTACTGACATAATGATGGTAAAAGCGAGCAACATACTGCAGTAAACGTGTTAAAGAAATTCTGATTGGTTCACCAGATACTTAGGAAAAGAACCAGCATCTGGCAAGAGCTTACTTGGTCTGAGACTTTCAGTTACAGATAAATCAGGGAATGGTTGTGGGTGCTGTGAGTATATTTTTTAAAATTATATTAACTGAACCAGCTTGGGTCAATTCCGGAAGTGTGCACAGCCGCATTATCGTCTTTCTGCATAGGCAGATCACTAGGTAAGACTGTTCCTAGTACTGGGCGAGATCGTCATTGAGCAGGTGATATTATGCTAAAAATTATTCACGTTTGATAGCATATACGACATGACCACAATGCAACATTATGCCTAAAGGGAGCTACCAGGCTTTACTGTAGCACGAATGTTGCCTACATGATTGTCCTTAGAGGCATTCCGTAAAATTTAAACGAATGATTCTCTTTGGAATTAGTTAAGTATAGCTAAGTAATTCTTCAATCGCTTCTTAGTAGATAACTTCATACCTGTATGTTTCATTCCCATAGTCCACAAAAAATTAAAATGTTACTACTTCAGTGGCGCATAATTGTCTCCCATTGTGGCGCAAAAGATTGAAATTTGGTTTAATGGTGCTCACAAATGTCTGTAACTTCTCTGCCACTTGACCTTCACGCCCAGCGCCGTTTCAAACGGCAAGGTGCCGACACTTACTAGAAATGGCTTGAGCAAAGAATATCAGTTGAGCCTTAAAGTGGGTCAATGATCCCACATTGGCATCAATTGCACCAAAACTTTTCCCTACCACACCATGGACATGGACAAGCCGCTCGATGGCAAATTCATCACACTCTCTCTTACACACTTCTCACCCTTTCGTTTAATTCCTCTGCGATAGAGATCAGCACCTTGGCATCCAGCGTTGAAATCATACAGTCCTTTATGATGTGTTGAATAGGATGTTAAAATGTTTGTAAATCTATCGTACCAAACTGCGTGGTCATCAGTCCGTAGCTTACAAACTACTTAAACTAAGGTAAACTAACCTAAGGACAACACACATACCCATGCCCGAGGGAGGACTCGAACCTCCGATGGCGAAGAACCGCGCGCTCCGCAGCGAGGCGCCTTAGACCGTTCGGCTACTCCACTGCGGCTGGTTGAATAGGATAACGATTCACACACACTGTCGCTTACGACACGAAAGATTCCCAGACAGTAGCGTAGAGGACGTCAGCTAAAAGTTTCATCAGATCAATGCGCAAAAGACAAAGTTATTGACACAGTTCGACACTACTGACACCTCCCGCACAATTCTACTCTACTCTGGCAACACTTCAATGGAAGTAATCTGACCCATTTGAAGTGTGGTGGAATCGAAATTTTTGTTCTGGTGAATAGGGTGCCGCCAATGGAGACTGTTAAAAAATCATTCGACGAAATTTGAACGTGATACAAAGAGGCAATGGCTTTTCATACCTCCAGTTATACATCCTCCTGAACGTGATTACGGGCGTTGGGACGCGAAAAAGACACATCCCTGAATAAAATGGCATTGTCTCCCTAAGACTCGCGCCTTCGACAACTGTTATCCGTGCACATTTATTGAGCACTAGATTTAGTGCTTAAGGGCAGGTAACTCATTCACCCCCTGAAGTTTGCTTGCCTCGCTTGTATACAAGACAGCAGCACAGCACTATTCTGCTGAATGGTTGACGGAAACTCGGAATGGAACGTGATCAACAAAGTGCACAAGAGGCACTAGTGTGGTATTGAACTTCAGGATATTAAAGGGGACTATTAATTCCATTTTGTTCACGCATATGTCATTGTTGCGCCGTCCTACTTCGTGATTACGTCACAAGAATACGTGAAACATGTGGTCTGCAAAAGTGTAAAGCCTTTTGTTACTTTCGAACGTGTTCAAATTTCGTCGAACAGTCTCTAGTGGTTCCGCCTTGTATACTATGGTAAAAATTGCGGTTTCACTACATTCCAAATAGATCAGACTAGTTTCAGTATGGTTGTACCACCACAATGTTATCACAAATAGCTTGAATTGTCAGGATGTATCTGCAGTGTCGAACTTTATCAAGATCGTCGTCCTCTCACCCATTGCACTGCAGTTGCGGAAGTCAAATCTCCAATGGAAGGGGTGGCTTCACTGACATCCTTATGGAGACTGTTTGATATTATTTCTCAGCTGCCGTGTGTCAGAAAAATTTCCGTTGGCAACTTTGAAAATTTCGTGAGTTCGTATTTGGTCGTCGTGGTTCCGATCTCCATCGCAGAGGCGTCAAACAAGGAGCTGAAGTGTGGGTAAGACAGGAGAAACGTGACGTATCTGCTGTGGCATTGGAAAGAATTATGTTATAATTTTAAGACCATATTGCATTATTAACCACCTGAAACCGGACTATAATTCTGATCTCTGACCCTTTCTTGGCAAGAGTCGACACTTTCCTATATGTCATCGTATGCCCTAGTGCTTGTGCACCATAAATATGATTGTAGACACAGTTGAGACGGTGTCCCGACACTTGCCACGCAGGACATTTGCCACACTTTTACCTGCTCCGAAGGGTCGGCGGCCCCTGTCTCCTCCTCCTCCTCCACCCCTACCACTCGGCCCAAGAACTCCATGGACGGTGTCCCGACATATGCACACTGGTCGCTTCCGCATTTCGTAGTACGACCGTCAGTATGAAAGTTATTACAACGGCCAACGGCATGCAGTTTGCCCACTACAATGGTTACGCGATAATAAGGTGTGGATGTGCTTACTCCGAAAACAGAATCATTGCAAGGGAAAGCTGCTTCCGACGAACGGAGAAGTTTTGAACGTAGAGAACACATGTGAGGACCACCTAACGATGTGACCTTTATTAATTGTGAAAATAAAAAGAGTGTATCAGACCTCAGTATCCTTAAATAACTTAATGATGAAGCTAGCTGGTCACAGTTCGGTTCACTAGCGTTTAATCAATACGCGGTGAAATATGACTCAACGAAGCAAATACATTAAACATCACTCAAATGATCCTCATGCAACCAGAACTTATAGTTAAATCTACCGCTTTTCAATTTGTAATTTACTATTTAGGTAAAAGCTCCTACAGTTGACACGTTAAGAGAACATATTTCTACCTTCTAATATTATGGCCATACCGTCAAAGATTGTGAGTTCTAAAATTATTCCTGTAACTTCAGAACCGCAATTAGCTCCTAAAAATATCATTTTTGTTAAACTAATAAGGTACACTTTAGGTTCTAAAAAGAATCTGAACTTTAGAATTGCACCTAAAACACACACTCTAAAACAGATCTGCTCTTAAGATTGACAAGTTCGGCAGCTATAGTGTTGAAATAATTCCCTTATCTCCAAAATCAGAAAAGGATTGAAATAACTTTACAGTAGACGTAGATCTCATGAAGTACATTTAGATGTAGCACTTAAAAAATTAAAGTCTCTCACCATGTTGTTGATTATCTTTAATCAGGCCAGTAAAACCTTTGGAAACAAGGGAAGGAGCTTACTATTCAAAACTAATTGTTACAAAAGAATATCATAAAGAAATATATTAGACTTAATTTTCTTATGCATTAAAAACTTTAGAAAACATAGCATACCATTTCGTCTGCAACATCACTTATTTGATAGGGTGATTTGCTTTGCATCACCAAGGGTATTTATTTTTATGTTATGTTTGCAGGACTTCTCATTTCGAATTGGGGAATATTTACTTCGTCTTATTTGATGAAAGAATTTCTGAAAACTACATTTAATAACTCCGCTTTAGTGTCATTGTGTTCAGTAACATTACCGTCCCTATCGCGGAATAAAGGCATTCACTTAGTCTTTCCGCTGCTGTAGATAACATAGGACCAGAATCTTTTTGGATTTTCCGCCACATTTCTACAAAGAGTTTCGTTGTGAAAAATACTAAACGCATGTCGCATTGAAGGCCGCGCTAAATTTCGAAGCTTCACTAAAACATCGGCAATCTTGGGGATTTTGAATTCGTCTAAATTTTCTGCAAAAGCTTTCTATTCTGTTTTATGTAACATGGGGGACCAGGTCAATCTCTTACTAATTTATTTGGTAGGAATCCCTCCAATGCTGTTGACACTATTTCTTTGAATGTAAGCCACATATGGTCTTCACTTACATAGTTAATTTAGTAAAAATGGAGAATGTCTCCTAGGAAGAGGTCAACACAATTTTTATCTTTTTTCATTTTTTAATAGACGTATTTAGCGTTTAGTTTTGATGAATATCTTTGTTACAGATTTGAGCTCGCTACAACTTTGTGTTCACTTATCCCTTAACCGTCGTGATGCTTAGGAGTGTTTGTGACTAAGAGCTCAAGTTTGTTTCCGAAACCATTTACAATTTTAATGGGCTCGTGAACTAATTGTTCAAAATAATTAAAAAAAAGCATTTAGAACAATATCGGAAGATGTATCTGCCACCCTGTCAGAAGGTGTGTATTTATCAACATACGGATGGTCGATTTATGTCACCGCCAACTATAATTGTTTGAGTAGTGTACCTATTTGTGTTGAGACTCAAGTTTTCTATGAACTGTTCAGCGGCTGCATCATGAGAGTGCCGGGATCCGTAAATTAAAATGTTCAAAAGTTTGTTAAACTTTAAGGGACTTAACTGCGGGGTCATCAGTCCTTAAACTTACGAACTACTGATCGATAGGCTTATACTAAAGACGACACAAACATCCATGCCCGATGGGGGATTTGAACGGCCTCGCGCATCGCAGCATAGCGCCTCAATGAGATTGGCCGCTCCGCCGCGGCAGTTATTAATTTATTCCGGTAGTCGAGTATAACATCTGCTCACACTAACTGACAGGAACTATCGACTTCAGTTTCGCTTGTGAGCTAGTACACATATTACATTATGCTTTTTGTTTATTTTGTAGTGCAGATCATGGGAATTATGGCATTTCCATTAAAAAAACAGTGTACTTTACAATCATAGCATTCTATATTCCTTTATTTCTTTATTTCAAATTTGTATGTCGACTTTAGGTGATCCGTCAAACATAGACGCTCTTATCTATATTTTGTGAACGTATTTTCTGTCATTGATATGAACATTGTCCCAATTCACTTTATTAACTAATATTTCGCCGCAAAAGAGCAAATTTATGAAGTGTATCGTTCTTCTTTCCTCCATTTTTTCTAACGCAGTTGTAGCAATTAATATATGTACAAATGCAGTGATCAAACTTGAATGATAAGCGAACATTCGAATAATCTTTATATCGTTCCTTTCATGTTTCTTCCATGGCGATGGACTGTTTCTATCGCAATCAGTAAGTGTGGAAGAAAGCTACCGTACAAACGGAGGGATAATGGATCCATATTTGTGGTTGGAAGAACTAATTACACACTGACAAAGTTATAGCCGGTCGCGGTGGCCGAGGGGACTGAGGCGCTTCAGTCATGGTCTGCACGGCAACTACGGTCGGGGGTTCGAATCCCCCCTCGGGCATGGATATTTGTGCCGTCCTTAGTGTTAGCTAGTTTATAAGTAGTTTGTAAGTTTAGGGACTGATGACCCCGTAGTTAAGTCCCATAACCTATACAACCAAAAGTTATAAATATTTCGATTTCCGGATATTGAAAAGAAGTTGTACATTTCGGCGAGACGTCGAACAGAAATATCTCTTTCGTATTGGCTGTATCGTGTAAGATACGGAGACGGAGGTTTGGAAGCAAACAGCAGGTGTACGGAGAAGGGCGTCCCTTGCCTGAGGGGCCGCTAATCCGACTACCTGCCGAAGGGTCAGGTGTGGAAAATGTCCGGCGTGGCATGTGTCCGGCGTGGCAAGTGTCCGGTATTCGTTGAGACAACATTCAGATATCTGTGTTAGAGTTGGAGGCAATTTATTGGGTTTCGAAAAAGTCACCCTTTATTTCTCTTGTCATTATTTCGACTTTGGGCGGTTAAGGTAAATTTCTTCTCTGCCCGTTGTAGGCTATCGTATACGTTGTTTCAAAATAGTAAGGAAGACGCTTTGGTAGTGAAACTCCTGCAAGCCAGTGGCCAAATAATAGTACCTCACTTGACATCTAAGAGTACATCAATAACGAAATTTTTGTTGCCGCAGTATAATGCCGCGAGTCTTCGGACGGAACGCGTGGTGCAGTGGTGCAGATTGCTGTGCTGGCAGTCACAGGTTCAAATCCCACCACTGGCAAAAATATTTATTTTTTGTATTTAATATTTCTAGAATCTTCAACGTGTTTATTATGATTAATGTACTTGTACGTTCCAGAAAATTCTTTCTATGTATGAGTAGCGAAGTAGTCTAGTCAGGAGGCAGTCTATTCTGAGTGTACGCTTGTGTTAGCAATAACACTTTTTGATGGACGCCCCGGGTATACTACAAAATATCTTCATCACCGTGGCTCCGATTAGGCAGCGTAAGAGTCATCGCCTACACGGAATACAAAGTATATACTCACTACATCCTTCCGAAGGTTCGTTTCATCAAAAGAGGGAAAGCAGCGATAAGCCAGCTGCACATCAGACATCCATCAGTGTTCTCGGAGGACGCTGGACAGGACCCCAACAAATGGCTGATTCGGCCGAGTCGCCAAGTATAATAAGTGGGATCACACGAGGTGCTTGGCGATCGTATATTTCTACCTGGTTGGAACAGCCCAGCAGTGGTTTGGAAACAATGAGGACAAGATTGAAAGCTGAGAAAAATTCCAGACAGAACTTAAAAAAAAAAGTTTGGAAACCATCAGCAACAGGTCCGTTTATGTGAAGAGAAACTGAGAACCACGATCCAACGACATAGTGAGTCAACGCAGTCCTATATACTGACCATTTCTGCCCTATATCACGTAGTTAACCCGGGTATGACCGAGGCCGATAAAATTTCACGCCTGATGAAGGGCATTGCAGAAAACGTGTATCAGGCTCTTCTCTTAAAAGACGCCTCAACGACACAAGAGTTTATCAAATGGTACCAGAAAATTGAAGAGACGCAACAGAGGGGGGTTGAACGCAAGCAGTATAACAGACTACCAAATGTAGTCCCTATGGTCATTGTGGAAGACCAGCATGCTTTGCACCTCTCATACGACAAATTGTGAGAGAAATATTACAACAGTTAATGTCAGTCGGGACTGTTGGACCGAACGAGCACCAGATTATGGCCATGGATGTTAGTCCTGTACGTCATGAGGGAGCCGACGCTACTGAGAAAGAGGTATTTCAAACATCGGTGTCTATTTGCGCCGCCAGTTGCAACCGCCGTGAAGAATGGCCTCGCCCTACTAGTACTTACGCTGCAGCCACCAAACGGCAGCCTAGGAAGCGACCAACGCTGCCACAACCAACACCCTCGTCAACTATGACGCCTCACTAGAGGACAACACGCCATTGTGTTTCCACTGTGGGCTTCCTGGACAGGTCGTACGTTATTTTATGGAGAGAAGATGAGTATTTTACAAGTATTATGCCGCAAGACGCCAACCATCGGAGCAGTTATTTCAACGGCATTCAACTGCAGACAATTACTGACGACCTATGGGGCGAAGTCCGAGGCCGTGTCCTAGGCGTGGTCGCTCACCAACACGCCGCCGCCGTTCACCGTTGCCTTATAGAGATACCAGTCGCTCGCCTAGCCGTCGTGTTCAGGAAAACTATGCGAGGCGACCATCTACGGAGGTGAGGCCGCGGCAGATGAAAATCCTCCATGGACGACAGTTACAAAGATGTCGGGAAATCTCGTTGATGCCCAACCTGTAGGGGAATTGTTAAATGATTACCGCCGCAAACTAAATGGGACAATGTTCAGTGATACAAAAGCAACTGTGCTGAAGATCCCAAACGGAAAATACGTCCGTCCCGCAGGAACATGTGTCGCATGACTATCAACAACTGAATGCAGCGATTAGAATTTATCGTTTTAACAGAAAGTAGTCATGACGACATCCTCGGATGGGACTGCCTTCGGGCTGTTATTGACTGTGGAAGATCTGAGCTGCAAATTGAGGAAGCTATTCCGTCGAGTACACGTAACACGCACTCCCCTGGGCGGTAGTTTCCTGTCGAGAATTTTGAGATCCCGCCGTTAACCATGAGATCAGTTCAAGTCAGCAGCCGAGAAGACCAGTTGAACCGTGAAGTGCTTGTCGATCGCAAAAAGCTAATACCGGCGGCTATCATAAGCATTACATGTGGTCTAGGACAGCACTGTATCACTAATTTTCACGAGAAATCGCAACTCATCCCCAAAGGAATGTGTATTGGAACAGTTGAATCAGTCCAGGACTGTCATAGACGAATTCTCCTGCTCTTCTGTTGCTGCTGACAACGCACTGGAGGAAACTACTACGGAATTGCATATATGGCCCGGTCTGACACAGGAACAACGGCAGAAGATGTTAGCCATGCTGCACCAATTTTCAGGCGCTTTCAGGGCCAGGCAGGAGAAGATCCAGATGAAACGGCCCACGATAAAATACCGTATCAACACTGCGAATCCTCCACCAACTAGCCAGCATTGGTATGGAGTGTGACCAGCTGAAAGACATATAATTCGGGCGGAAATGGAGAATATGGTGCACAATGACGTTATTCAACCTTCAGAGTGTCCTTGTTCGCCTCTATGAATTCGTAGTCATGCCGCTTGGCCACATTCGAATGTATGACGGGCAACTTGCTTCAATGTATTAAATGGACGACATGTCTTTGTTACCTAGATGACATTTGCGGAACGTCTAAGCTGCCTGCCAACTGTTCAGAAGTCTGTTCAGACTTCAGGACTGAGCCTGAACCCAAAGAAGTGCCTCTTCGTCGCCAAAGAGGGAAAATCCCTGGGGCACCTAGTGAACGGAGATGGTGTACGTCCTGATTCAGATAAAGTAAGGGCAGTCGCCGAATTTCCAACTCCTCAGTACTTTCGTGATGTGAGAAGTTATCTCGTGATGGGCTCATAATACTGGCGTTTCATAAAGGTTTTTCTAACAAGGCAGGTCCATTGCAAAACCTTTTGCAGAGAGACTCCAAGTTTTACTGGAATGAGACGAAAGAAAGAGCTTTCCGGATACTTTAGGAGGCTCTAACGTCCGCACCAGTTCTAGCCTTATACGACGAGAATGTGGAAACCGAACCTCACACAGACGTTTATGGAATTGGTGTAATGCTCGTACAAGATCAAGAAGGTGCTGAAAAGGTCAGAGTCTATGCTTCAAGAGTACTCAAAGTCCTAGACAAACTGCTCTACCACCGAGAAAGAATGACTCGCACTTATCTGAGATAATACAGGTTCTGGTCGTATTTATTTGGCAAACCATTCACCATCGTCACAGACCACCATTCTTTATGTTGGCTGAGTAGCTTGAAAGATCTATCTGGTCGACTAGCAAGTTGGGCACTAAGACTCCAAGAATACGATGTCACAGTCGTATTCAAAAACGGGCGCAAACACAAGGAGGCCGACTGCCTTTCGAGAAATCCCTTGGTCAAACACAACAGCATGGATGAAATTTCAACCATCACTGAGTTAGGTGATATTACATCTGAACAAAGGGAAGATCCAGTGTTATTGCAAGCCATAAATGCCTTAAAGAAAGGAGACCCGACCAAAGAGGATCAAAAAATGTTCAAATGTTTGTATAGCTTATGGGACTTAACTACGAGGTCATCAGTCTCTAAACTTACAAACTACTTATGAACTAATACTAAGGACGGCACAAATATCCATGCCCGAGGGGGGATTCGAACCCCCGACCGTAGTGGCCGTGCAGACCGTGATTGGAGCGCCTCAGTCCCCTCGGACACCGCGGCCGGCACCAAAGAGGAGTTTCATCTCATAAACAGGACATTGTATAAGAAGAACCACGATCCACTGGACCCAAATGTTTACTGGTCGTTGCAGCTCATCCCTGATCAGTTATCCTCAAATATTTCCACGATGCTCCAATATCTGGTCATCTGGGATTCGTGAAGACCCGAGACAGAATCACACGCAGGTATTACTGGCAATATCTCTACTGATCTGTCGTTCTCTATGTGAGTCACTGCAACGAGTGCCATAATACAGAAGCATACGTCGCAATTACCTCCAGGTCATCTGGTACCAAGTCCACCTGCAGCAGCTTCATTCCACCGGACTGGACTCGACCTTCTAGGGAGGTTCCCGAAGTCAACAACCTGTAACCGATGCACTGAATACCTTACCCGCTACGCTACCACCAAATCCTTGCCGACTGCAGAAGCTCGAGAGATCGCAAAATTCATTGTAGAAGGCATTATTTTGAAACATGGTGCACCACGTGAGATGATATCTGATTGTGGAAAAGCATTCCAGTCAAAACTAGTATCAGAGGTAATGTCACGTTGCGACATAGTGCACAGAATATCAACTGCCTACCATCCTCAGACATATGGTCTTACAGAACGTTTGTTCAAATCAAAAACATTCAAATGTTTGTAGAGATTATGGGACTTAACTACGGGGTCATCAGTCCCTAAACTTACAAAGTACTTATGAACAACCTTATAGTTAAGACGGCACAAACATCCATGCCCGAGGGGGGGGGGTATTTGAACCCTCGACCGCAGCGACCATGCAGACCGTGACTGGCATGCCGCAGACCGCTCGGCCACTGCGACCGGCCAGAACGTTTAAACCAGACTATTGCAGATATGCTGTCGATGTACGTCGATGTTGATCAGAAAGATTAGGATACAGTACTGCCAGTCGTAACATTTGCTTATAATACAGTAAGGCAAGGCACCACAGGCTTCACGATATTTTCCCCCTGCTCCATTGTCGTGAAACTGTGACGACCATGGATACGCTGGACGACACTCAAGATGACTGTGTGAAACAGACCATCACCAGGGTCGAAGAAGAAAGAAAGCTGGCTCGCATACAGACACTGGACGCCCAGGAGAAGGACCGCCAGCGGTACAACGACAAACACTGACATGTTGTGTACAGCACAGGAAATCTGCTATGGATTTTTACCCCTGTATGGATAGTTGGGCTATCAGAGAGGTTACTGAAGAGATACTTTGATGTTTGTTAAGCTTAATGGACTTAACTGCGGGGTCATCAGTCCCTAAACTTACAAACTACTTATGAACTACCGTATTCTAAGGACGACACAAATATCCATACCCGAGGGGGGATTCGAAACCCCGACAGGGAACGGCTTTGCGCATCGTAGCATAGCGCCTCAATGCGCTCAGCCGCTCCGCCGTGACAGAGATACTTTGATCCGTATCGTGTCAAACGCCGCCGGTCAGACGTCACATACGAAGTCGAGGATTATGATCCTTCTTCAAAGTGACAAAAACGAAGAGACATTGTTCACGTCCTCTGTATGAAGCCTTACCACGATCTGAAAGAACAGATCGATGGAAAAGGCATCTTGTTCAAGGACTCTAAAGACCGTTATGATAATGATGAAGCCACGAGAGGAGGGTCTTTCTCCGGTCATCATCACTGCAAGAAAGGCGTGCAGACAGAATGGAAGGATTTTCCGGAACTACCCTATAGAAGACCCATGACAAGATCAAGATCCAGGACACTGCAGCTGGCTCCAAAAGGAACCTAACAGCGGATCCCTGTTCTTTCTGCCGCGGATTTTTCAGCGGAATGCTTGATGCAGTTGTTAGCGTCCTTGATTGCTGTACTGGCGGTCACCGGTTAAAATCCCCCCACTGGCTAAAAAGATTTATTTTGTTGTATTGACTAATTCTACGTGTTTCTTATTATTTATGTACTTGTAAGTACTAGTAAATTCTTTCTATGTATAAATAGCGGAGTACTCCAGTCAGGAGGTGGTCAGTTCTTATTACACGCTCGTTTTAGAGATAAGCGTGTTCTAAGTGTAAAGTGTTGTGCACCATTAACAAACCAGCCTTCGAATTCCGACCCACGTGCAGTTTTCAGCGTGACAATATTTTACAACCTGCTGCTATCAGTTGCAGTAATAGATTCACCCGCTGTACTTCAACGTTCACCACTGAAATGTAAAAGTATGCGACATACGAAACTGAGCGCTGGTCTTAGACTCATATGTTCGTAACATTTAATACAACTACCATGTTTTACGATGATCAAAACCATTCTTTTTTTTATTTTGGTAGTAGAACGACATGTAATCACTAGTGTTAATGGTATTTCATTTTTTTTTTTACAGATAGACAGCGAAATTAGGCAACGGGAGATCTTCCTTCAACATCGAAAAGCAGCGGCGTACCTAAGGACATTCGCCGTGCTGCTCTTTCCGTGTTTCTAATATGGATTCTGGTAAGTGTTGATTAATCGTAGTTGTTGAAGGTAAGTTGATCACTTAATTATTTATTCTTCTGTGTTCTGCAGTACACAGTTACACGGCGATTAAACTTTCTTATTAATTCCCATGACATATAGATACTAATACAACGGACAATCAAAATGTTTTCGTTTGAGGCTGCTGCTGTAGCATACGTCTCCAACGTAGCGCAGGAACAATACTGGTATATACGATGGCAGAAACAGTCTATAAAGCTTGTGAGGGTGTTGTAGGAAGATTGTAATGGCCGCGCGGAATGGCTGCCTAGTAGAAGGCGTCATGCTTCGGCCTGGGCGGCAGTTCCCGCCGGAAGTTCGAGTCCTCCCTCGGCCATGGGTTGTGTGTTGTCCTTAGTATAACTTACTTTAATTAGTTTGTAAGTCTAGGGACTGATGGCCATAGCAGATTGTTCCAACAGGTTTAATATTTGAACATTTGAAGGTTATGCTGAGAAATAAATGTGAACTAAAAACGTGAACCATTATTCCGTTTCCGATAAAATTTGCATGGACGTTATCCATTTAGGACTTTGCTCCCATAAATTCAAGCAGCGTGCCAGGAGTGATGTTGCTAAACGTGTTCTGATGGTTTCCTCAAATCTAACAAGAGAGCGATTCTTTACTTGGCTGCCGAATGACAAGCATCTGCAGGTATTCATAGGAAAATGAAGAGTATTCAAATGTTTGTAAACCTATTAGACCAAACTGCTAAGGTCATCAGTCCCCGCACATACAAACTACTTAAACTAACCCAAGAACAATATACAAACATACGTAGGGAAGACTTGCAGCGCAGTCCCTGACATGGCGTCTAGAACCGCACTGAAATCCCGCTCGGCAAGGAAGAATGTGATGGTGCAGCATGCCTGTCAGAAAACACCGTTGTGGAATGGTGGTGCTTTATAACAACACTGGCACCATATCGCAAGTATAACGCAGAAGTTAACGCCAAGTCTAGCGGAACACACTCGAGTAGCCACTCTTGTCTTGATTTCTCCCCATGCGATTATAACGACTTCGGTCCCTTAACAAAAGCCCAAATGTTCGACGATTCCTATTGGATGAGCATGAGGAGCCGGCAGTTACGAGTAATTCACATGGTAAGACACGTTGTTTACCAAACTGATGCGGCGTCTTGATGATTGTCTCTATACTGAAGGCAGTTTTGCTTCGTTGGAGCTGTACCGAGCGGCCTTGGAAACGTAACTTTTAATCGACCCTTATATTTGCCCTTGTGGAATTTATTCAACGTTTCTACAGCATTCCTTTTATCTGATGGACGTCTAGCAATTACAATAAATACAATGTTTTAACTAGATAACGTATCAATAGCTTTCTAGTTCTTCTAATCCGACGAATATATTCTGTGTGAAATTCGCATGATTGAAACAAGAAGGCGATCAACTGAGTGACTGTACAAATGTTTACGACGGTGTGACCGCACGTAATGGCGTGTACGATGTCTGTTACAAAATAAATGTAGTTGCGAACATGCGCGCTTACTGGAAAGTACAGTAACTGATAGTCGCCTCCACGATAGGGAAAATTTATATGCACTAACTTATATGTTCACCCCTTCCACCGTTTTAAAATATCTATGTGCATTGCTTTGTTGAGGTTGCGCAACATCTCTGTAAGATTTCTCTTCTAGCTTGATCCACTATCTGTGAGTTGACTTCTCCCAGTCTAATGACATAACTCAAAGGTGAAATAAAATTTTCTTAGTAAAGTGAGCAGTCTTTTTCCACTTGTGCTCAGGTGACGTTAATATATAAGGTGTTCCACTCAACTTTTTCACCCCAGATATCTCTGAAACTACGATAGATATTGAAAAACGATCTTCACGGTCGTGAACGTACAGAAGGAGCTTATGAAAGTAGGTACTACGAGACAGTCTAAAACGTAATAAATATTATTTTCACCGCAAACTTATGTTTTGTAAATTGATACCCTATAGTATTTCTTAAGCAATCAACAGAATGAAAAATCACAAATAGAATGGTGTTGGTTCCATCACAATCCGTCAATTACATCCGGAGAAACTGCGAAACGAAGTTGCACAGCTAACGCGTCCCGAGACTCAAGCGAGACTCACGGTTGAGTCTCGGACACGCGCTAGCAGTGCACCTCATATATTTCAAACGTCGACTTCGCTTCGCAGTTTCTCCGGATGTAATTGACGGATTGCGATGGAACGAACACCATTTTTTTGTGATTTTTCATTCTATTGATTGCTTAAGAAATAATGCAGGGTATCAATTTTTAAAAAGTTCACGTTGACGATAATATTTCTTATGTTTTAGACTGTTTCATAGTACTTACTTTCATAAGCCCCTGTCGTACGTTCATGCCAGTGAAAGGTCGTTTTCCAATAGCTCTTGTAGTTCCCGGGATATACTGGCTGAATAAGTTGAGTGGGACACCCTGTATAGTGATGAGTACTGTACAAATATTGAGTTACGTGGTGCTCATATTTTGAGTTGTATAATGTTCGTGTATTAACGCAGAAGCACTTCAAAGTGGCAGCGGGGCTAATTGGTGAACCACGTTGGCATGAGTACTGTACAGTTTATTCAAAAACAAACTGTCGTTGTGCTGCATGTGAAGCAATGTTTATATTCTCAGTTTCTGTGATATTTAGAGCAGTATTTTCATTGTAGAAAATAGCTAACAGTCAATATTTAGCAGTTAAATGTGAAATATTCAATAAACTAAATAAAAGCCATCATAAAGGCTCTGGATATACTGTTCATATGAACTCCACTGCCTTATCCACTCTTGATCATTAACGTTTGTTACCCACGAAGACTATTAAGAAGGTGCGCTTGTAATGACCAATAACCATGACCTATTTCCCTGTTTGTACATGTAAAACATGTTTTTTTTTTTCATTTGCCCTTTTTAACTAATAAAATGAATTATAAATATGTGATCCATCTGCAGACTACTTTTATCTAAATAGTAAATTCAGTGAGCTGTGGTTTGTGCTGATTCCAACCGCATATTAACACAATTAGTGAAATATTACTGAAGTTTTACTTATTTAATGTCATTAAGAAAATTACATAAGCCGTGAAATACACGATTCTTGTGACGAATTGATCTTTCGCGTGCATCTGAAGAAAATTTTTCCACGTATGAACATGCAGTTTTAGTGCTAAACTGGAAGTGGAAGGCTGGATTTCGGAATAGCAACTTGTCGAAACTACATTGTTGTGGGGCAACACGGAAATGCAGGTCTTACATGGCGTCACTGAAAAACTATTCAACATTTCGTCAGTAAAGAAAAAGGTGCAAAAGGCTCTACGGTTAACACTGCAAATTGTGTACTTGTGGTAAGCAACATTAGAATAACATAGGAGCATAGTAGCATATGTATCACTACAGATCTAATGGGCATCGGTTAAAAATATACTACGCACTTATTTTGCCTTCTCTGTGCTGGGCAGAGAATAAGCGAAACGGCAACTGAACTAAAACGCCGGACACAACCCGACGCTCTAACGTTCGGGACTGGATTAATAAAAAATACAGAAGAGATAAGATGGTGGTTTCAGTGCTTCATTGCTTCTACATAGCCTCCCCACCCAACCCTCTGGAGTACTGTGGTGCCGAAGTTAGTGGTGCCACAACGATAGCGACAGCACAATCAATACAGTCACGGTCCCAGCCGCGGGAAAATCGTAAGGTTGGCAACAACATCTCTTGATTCTTGTCGGTGGCCGCGTGCTCAAAATGTTAAAATGTTTGTCAAGCTTAAGGGACTTAACAGCGAGGTCATCAGTTCCTAACCTTACAAACTACTTATCAACTACCTTATACTAAAGACGATACAAACATCCATGCCCGAGGGGGCATTCGAACCCCCGACGGGGAACGGCCTCGCGCATCGGAGTATAGCGCCTCAATGAGCTTGGCCACTCCGCCGCGGCTGGCCGCGTCCATTACGAAATCAAACACATGTGTCTAATACGATTAGCTGAACTGTAGTTAAAGAGCCGACCATACGGCCAGGAGGGGAGTGCATCGCTTCTTCTAAAAGTCTCCTCACCATGCAAAGGTGTCCCGCAGTGTCTCAAAACTCGTCGCTAAAGACATCACTTGCTTACGGACCGACACTTATTGTATGAATTATCGCTGACAGTCCCAAGATAACTTTGAAGTATCACACAATAACGGAATTTTTAAACATTTTACACAGCTGAAAGAAGAGTATTTATAATTGTTAGCAAACAGCACATATTACCAAAGTGATTGGAACATTTCTGGTAGAGTGTTCATACGCCACATTACCAACACATTCATAACAAATACAACACAAAGAATATTCATATAACTATGTGAAGATACCAGAAATATCCATCTTTGGGATGTAGTTCAAATTGCGTACCACATTCTGTCTCTTCGGGTTTGGCGAGCCACCACAGAATCATTCAGAATATGGTAGTTTTGAGGAAAGTTCGCACTGGTAATACCAATTCTAATTACCTGCAATGAATTTTTTTCTCCAAAAGATTTCTTCATGTTTCTATAAACTTGTCTCTTGAAAAGTCTTAAAAATTTGATTTAGATTCGTTCATGTCGTTCCTCACTTGTGATGTCACATTACAACGCCAAAATATGGCCCCATGTTAACTGTTTAACTCTGCCCACTCACAACTGACTGGTCGAATCCTCATTTGTTGTTTATACGAGGCGCGTCCAGAAAGTAAATTCCGTTTTGTAATAAAATGAAATTGTACACAGATACAGAAGAAATTTTTATTGCACAAAATTCTACAACTCTTAAACTACTTTTCCACATAACTGCCGAAATTTTGTAGGCATTTGTCATATCGTGGCACCAGGTTTTGTATACCTTCTTCATAGAAATCTGCCGCCTGTGCATTCAACTAGTTGGAAACAGTGAAATTTGGGGAAAGTCCATAGCGAGAGCACTAATTGTAAACCTACGGTTTTCCTGGATCTTATCATCAATTGCGTGAACCAGTTCTTCTGTAACCAAAGGTGGACGCCCACTTCGTTCTTCATCGTGCTCTTCAATACGCCCGCCATTGACCTGTCCGACCCATCTTCTCACCATCGAATCACTAATCGCATTTGGTCCGTAAACATCGGAAATTGGCAGATAAATTTCACTTGGGTTCACTTTCCTCCCATTCAGAAACCGAATCACCGACCTGATTTCACAGGCGGCGGGGTTTGCTAAGCCATGTCTCCACAATATCCTTTCTTCCAGGAGTGCTAGTCTTGCAAGTTTCGCAAGAGAGCTTCTGTGAAGTTTGGAAAGTAGGAGGCGAGGTACTGGCGGAAGTAAAGTTGTGAGGCGGCATCGTGAGTCGTGTCGGGGTAGCTCAGTGGTAGAGCGCTTGCCCGCGAAAGGCAAAGGTCCCAGGTTCGAGTCCCGGTTCCGGCACACAATTTTAATCTGCCAGGAAGTTTCATATCAGCGCACACTCCGCTGCAGAGTGAAAGTTTCATTCTGGAAATATCCCTTAGGCTATGGCTAAGCCATTCGGCGCTCGGCTGCCGAGGTGGACGGACGCGCGGCGGCAGCGCTAGACGTGCTGGAGTAAACAACGGCTGCGTGGCTGCTACGTAGGTCAGTAGAGCGCTTTGCGTACTATTGCGTCTTTAAGTGATTTAAAATGACAAAATGAACGAGACTGAATGTGCAAGAATAGATACGATTAGATTTACCTTTGATTGGAACTGTACAAGACCGAAAGCGTTCGAGATAAAAAGATGGTTATCAGAAGAGGTTAAGATCACACGAGAGGAAATTATTGGAGTACATCTTCATTTGTAACAAATTCTGTCTTTTTAAAATTGAGTTCTTCTGATTTGTGTTGCTCTATTGTTGACAAGTGTGGTGGTAAAATGAAATTTCGCCACTCGGACGGAACCGTTAGTGAAGTTATTGTTTCTCATGTCGGGCTAGGCATCCGTACAGTGAGAGTTTTCGAGCTGCCATTCGAGGTTCCAGCTGCAGCAATAAATGCTGCGCTTCAGCCTTATGGTAGGGTTCTATCGAATATTGCCGAAAAGTGGTCAGAGGAACATATGTTTCCTGTTCTGAATGGAATTAGACAAATTAAGATTGAGCTTTTGAGGCATATACCTTCTTATTTGAATATCTGCGGGCATCGCGCTCTCGTAATTTACGATGGTCAGCCGCGGACTTGGTCGTTATGTAATGCCACCGGGCACGTTAGAAATCAGTGCACGAGAAGGCGAGTCCCTCAATTACCGAATAACGAGGCGGTTGTCTCAGGGCAGGCCGTAAGCATGAAAGTGACGTACGCTGCCGCGGCCGTCAACCGGGCCCCCTCTCCACCGAGTATGGCCGAGCAGGCGGGACCTTCCGACGCGTGCGCGGAAACCGGAAGGAATACAGAGTTGGGCAAAGGAGGCGAACCGATACCGGCCAATGATGACGTCACTGAAAGCGCAACACGCTTGCTTTGTGAAACCGAAAACTTTTCAAATGAGAGACAAGCTTCACAGACGACACCTGATGTAGACGTGACGAAAAATGTAACGACAGTCGCACACGACGATGCCAGTAATTTAGAGGGGCCTACAATGGATGAATGTCCAACGACAGACACACTAAAAGTGACAAAGGAAGACCATGCGGATGACAAGGTAACACAGGAAGAAACAGATAACTCCAATTTACCGGCAAAAGGTAGACAAAAACAAGAAGACTCCGAAGCACCACCAACTTCACGTGTCGAAGGAAAAGAAGCAACATTCGACTGCGAAATTAACGGAGTTAAAAAGTCTTCTACTAAGAAGAAAGGCGAGGAAGGCTCTCGGCGATCTTCCATGGAATCGCCAGAAAGTTCACCAAAGATTTCACCGGAGAGCTCACCAAAATCATCAAACAAGAAAAAGAGGAGAATCGCACATCAAGCTGCAGAGATCTTGGCTCCTCCTTTAAGAGAGCGGCTGAGACAGATACAGGACCCTGACAAGAGAAAAGAAGACACAAAAACGCAAAGAGTAGTTGCGTGCTCTGATCGGAAAAAGAAACAGGAAAAGGTTGCTACACCGCACGGATCATGCGAACAATTGCATGAAAAGACGAAACCGGATATAGACGATGACACCCGACATAGACATGCGCACGGACATGACACCAAGGAAACAAGAATCAACTGGGCGGATGACAAGGAAGATGAGACTGATGCAATGGAAACGGAAGGGGCCTTTGAGGAAGAATGTTTTTATTAAAATTTGTGCATTGAATTTAAAGAAGAAAGAAAAAAAAGAAGAAAGAAAAACGAAGAAAGAAAAATTTAACTAGGAAAAAATTATTATAAGAGGCTCCATTTACGTGTCTTCTATTACACGTCTTGTAGCGTTGCAAAGTGGAACATACATATAATGTGACTACTATAAACATAAACAAAATTCAGAGTCAACCAAAGGTGGCTGGACTGAAAGACTTCCTGTATCAGTCAGATACAGATATCGCTTTCTTGCAGGAAGTTAACATAAAGGATTTGTATATTTCTGGGTATAAGGAGGTGTTAAATGTAGCTACAGAGGAATCGTGTGGGACAGCGATCCTAGCTAAAGAAGGGATTGAGATAACGAATGTGAGTCTTTTAGAGTCAGGGAGGGGAATCAGCTATAAAATTTTTAACACCACTTTTATAAACATTTACGCGCCATCAGGCAACAACGCAAGACAAGAGAGGGCGACCTTTTTCAGGAGTGACATTTTATATCTACTCAAAGAGAACCCGGCAGAAGTTTTAATAGGGGGAGATTTTAATTGTGTTTTGAATAAAAAGGACCAGCGACCAAATTTTAATTTTTCTCGAGAACTGAAGGCATTGGTCGAAAACTTGAAGTGGTTTGACACGTGGGAAATTAAATATCCTACGATGGTTAGATTTACGTACATCACTAGCACTACACAGAGTAGAATAGACAGGATATATGTCACCCCCAATCTAGAGACCAAAGTAAGTAGCATTGAGGTGATACCAGCTGCCTTCTCTGATCACTTAGCAGTGAAATGCAGTGTCAAATTAACAAGGCAAAAGACTTACTGGGGTCACCCACTATGGAAATTGAACATCAATACCCTCTCAGAAGATGCTCTGGCTTTAAAGATACAAGCAACTTGGGAAGCTGTTTTAAGAACGCGTAACAAGTATAGAACAAATATCGAATGGTGGACGATGGCCGCCAAGAGAAAGTTAAGAGCAGCGTTGATATCTTACGCAAAGGAAAGAGCAATTTGGTCAAGACACACAATGGAATTCTACTACAGTTGTCTAAGGGACCTTTACGACCAACCAATATCTCAAGAGGCCATTATAAATATTAAAAAAATTAAAGCCAAAATGATAAGTATCAAGAGGAAATATCTCGAAGGATTGCAAATAAAATCACACACTAGAACGACAGTAGAGGAAGAAAATACCTCCATCTATCACTTGATACAACACACAAAGAACAGAAGAAGAAATTTTATTGCCAGCCTCAGAACGGAAGGTAACAGAGTACTAACAGGCCAAAAAGATATTTTAAATGAAGCACATATATTTTATCAGCAGTTGTATTCTGTTAATGCTACTGATGACAACTCCGTGCAAGAGCTTTTACAGAGCTCTGAAATAGAAGAGATAGTTTCAGAGGAAGACAATAGAGGTCTTACTTTAGACATTACGAATGAGGAGATCCTTGACATCATTACATCTTCGCCTTCGAGGAAGTCTCCAGGCCCAGACGGCTTGCCGGTGGAATTTTATAGAACATTTTGGCAACTAATAGGTAACGAATTCACGGAAGTCGTTAATGACGTCTTGAGAGGCGTGGATATTCCTCCTGCATTTTAGGAAAGTGTAACTGTATTACTACCAAAGGGAAAGAGCACGGACATAAAAGATATTAATAACATGAGGCCGATCACCTTAATGAATTCCGATTATAAAGTAGTTGCACGTGTAGTTAAAAAAAGAATGAAACCCATTTTAGAAAAAGTTATTGGAAGGTACCAGACTTGTCTCCCCAGACGTACCATTTTTAAATCTGTATGTGAATATCGCGACATAATTGCTCTTTTCGTAACATCGTCAGCTAACGGCGGCATTGCCTTCATTGATTTTGCTAAAGCATTTGATAGCGTGAACTACGAATACCTCTTCAAAACTCTGAAACACATAGGCTTAAAGGACAACAACTTAACGGTTTTAATGAACATCGTCAGGGGTATCAAAACCAAAATCTCGATAAATGGACAATATACTAACGAGATATTGATATTAAGTGGAGTTCCTCAGGGAAGTCCCTTGTCTATGTTGTTTTATGTAATATCTCTAGAACCTCTCCTACGGCGTTTGAATGCAACCTTAGAAGGCATAACAGTAGCCGGACTCAAGACAGTTACAAACGCATACGCTGACGATGTGGGAGTTTTAGTGAGGAGCAATGAAGACTGTGCAAAACTAACGGAAACGTTAATGCTTTATAGCAGAGCAACTGGTGCGAGGATCAATGAGACGAAAAGTTCTTTTTTAAATTTAAAGGGACTTGAAAATGTGCAGCTACCGTGGGCACACACAGTGGAACACCACAAGACTCTAGGAATAACGTTCTACAGTTGCCCGTTGAGAACAACGGCCGCAAATTGGAAACAGGTGCTAGGAAAAATAAGAGGCAACTTAATACTGAACGAAACGAGAGATTTAAATATAAAGCAGAGAATTAAGCTAATAAATTGTGCAGTTCTATCAAAAGCGGCATACGTCGCTCAGATTTTACCTACACCTCCTGCAACTGCGAGAACTATAATGAGCACTATCTGCAGATATGTATGGAAAGGCCAGATATTCAGAGTAGCGGTAGGAACAACCACCATGAGACCAGAAAAAGGAGGCCTCGGGCTGACAGACATTCGGAAGAAAAGCACGGCCCTCTTCATTAAAAGGACACTCAACCTTATAGAGACGCAACCGAGCAGCATAACTGCTGCTCTGTTCGACCTTCTGAAACCTGGCAGCCTGCAGCCACCAGTAGATGTTAGTGAAATAAGCTACAAACTGAAGCACATTCAGTCTTTTTACGTAGAGCTAAGCTACTTGACATGTATTCCAAGGGATAAACACAAGAGGACAAGCAAATATATAGTAGATAAGTTGAAATCAACCGATAACCAAAATAAGATGGAGCTGAAATACCCTAACAAAAACTGGGGGAAAATTTGGACGAATATAAATAACCGAATACTGACAACAGATGTGCAAGCGTCATGGTACAGAGTAGTAAATAATGTCGTTAGTACGAACGAAAAACTTTATTCAATAGGACTAAGCGCGACCAACGAGTGCCCAAAATGCAAACATTTGGACTCATTAAGCCATCGCTTCATTTGTAACGGATACAAAAATATATGGAAAGACGTTAAATTTCAAGTCGCTTTCATCAAACGGAGCGATGGAAGGGAATTAACAATAAACAATTTACTCTTTCCAGAAGATGTTTCTTTCCCATCACAAAAGAACAACGTAATATTATGGCTATTCGGAAACTTTGTAAATTATGTAGTCAACAAAAAAGGAACCGACAATGTACTAGAATATCGAGAATATATAAAAGAAGAATACTTCAAAATATACAAGAAAAAAGACCATAAAAAGAATTTTGGAAACATGTTGAAAATTTTGTTTCAAAAACAAGGTATAGGTTAATATCTACATATCATGAAATAGACAGAACAAGGTAGAATGCCAAAGTAGGGGAGTGCTGTTGAGGGTGAAGTACGGTGGGGACTTCGTGTGCCCCGGGGCCGCTACGGTAGCCGTGAAGGCCTCAACAGAACCCCGAAAAAGCATTTCTGCTGAAGAAGAAATGGAAACAGATAAAATTCCAGTAATCGAAATTAGTACTGGAAAACTATACAAATGCATGAGAAGAGGTAAAGTGACGAAGATTATTTTTCTTAACTTTACTTTTCTTTCCTTTTGAAAAATATCATTAGTTCCGTATTATTCAAGTAAACTATTAATAAAGCAAGGTATTCGGATAAGGAATTTCACGTTTGTCTTTAAAATGCAGAAAGGCATATTTCTTTCAGTTAAAAAACAAGTATGTAAAATAAAAATAAAAAGTACCAAGAACGGTACTTCAAATACGAACTGGGAAGAAACGGATATTTTCGTTTGAAAGGCGTATGAAGCCGGCGCCGAAGAAGGCGATTTTGGAGAGCGTAAGGTGGAGCTGAAGGGGAGGAAGGAGGCCCTAAAAAAAAAATAAAATAAAAAAATAAAAAAAAAAGTGGTAGAGCGCTTGCCCGCGAAAGGCAAAGGAACCAGGTTCGAGTCCCGGTTCCGGCACACAATTTTAATCTGCCAGGAAGTTTCATATCAGCGCACACTCCGCTGCAGAGTGAAAGTTTCATTCTGGAAACATCCCTTAGGCTATGGCTAAGCCATGTCTCCACCATATCCTTTCTTCCAGGAGTGCTAGTCTTGCAAGTTTCGCAAGAGAGCTTCTGTGAAGTTTGGAAAGTAGGAGGCGAGGTACTGGCGGAAGTAAAGTTGTGAGGCGGCATCGTGAGTCATGTCGGGGTAGCTCAGTGGTAGAGCGCTTGCCCGCAAAAGGCAAAGGTCCCAGGTTCGAGTCCCGGTTCCGGCACACAATTTTAATCTGCCAGGAAGTTTCATATCAGCGCACACTCCGCTGCAGAGTGAAAGTTTCATTCTGGAAACATCCCTTAGGCTATGGCTAAGCCATGTCTCCACCATATCCTTCCTTCCAGGAGTGCTAGTCTTGCAAGTTTCGCAAGAGAGCTTTTGTGAAGTTTGGAAAGTAGGAGGCGAGGTACTGGCGGAAGTAAAGTTGTGAGGCGGCATCGTGAGTCGTGTCGGGGTAGCTCAGTGGTAGAGCGCTTGCCCGCGAAAGGCAAAGGTCCCAAGTTCGAGTCCCGGTTCCGGCACACAATTTTAATTTGCCAGGAAGTTTCATATCAGCGCACACTCCGCTGCAGAGTGAAAGTTTCATTCTGGAAATATCCCTTAGGCTATGGCTAAGCCATGTCTCTTCTGACATTAGAAACGTTACCTCACATGCCGTGTTGATAGTTTAAGGATATTTTTATAATTAATTTTCATTAATATGAAATTTCTTTTAAACAATAATAGGCCATACTACTATTACATACTAAATAATTTCTGCTTTATTACACAGTGGTTGTACTGCAATTTTTAAATATATTTCCACCTGCATATCGGTCTACTTTGCCTTGATTTACTCTTCTTATCGATCTTCAGTCGCTAGAATCGTGGCCGGCCATGGTGGCCGAGGAGACAGGCGTTTCAGTCACGGTCTGCACGACCACTACGGTCGGGGGTTCGAATCCCCCCTCGGGCATGGATATTTGTGCCGTACTTAGTTGTAAGTAGTTCATAAGTAGTTTGTAAGTTTAGGGACTGATGACCCCGTAGTCAAGTCCCATAAGCTTAACTAACATTTTTTGAGCTAGAAACGTAAACGCGGGACTGTAGTATCCTGCGATCCTACAATACGAAGGTAAAGCCCACACCACACGTTGGTCACCCTGCCGCCGCTGAAACCGCCTCTCCTCAATGAAGACGCGCCGGCTTGACCACACCCCAGTTTGCGAACGCAGCCTAGACAGACCGAAGTTTAAGCTGTGACTAAATGTTTAAATGTTCAAATGTTTGTAAATCTATCGGACCAAACTGCGTGGTCATCAGTCCGTAGCTTACAAACTACTTAAAGTAAGGTAAACTAACCTAAGGACAATACACACACCCATGCCCCAGGGAGGACTCGAACCTCCGACGGCGAGCAACCACGCGGTCCGCAGCTAGGCGCGTTAGACCAAGCTGTGACTACGGAGCTGTGTGGTCACTTCACGCTAGGCCTTCATCGGAGTCATTTACTTCCTACAAATATGTGTATCCTAAGCTGTTTACTGTATCGAGTTATACAAGTTCAGTAAAACTATGTTTGCTCCTGTCTTCAAGCGTGTGATTATTGTGGTGCTTCAGAATCTGGCTTGTCTTGGGATGTTTTGTTATGCTATGTAATAATGATGTGCAGGCTGAGTTCTACAGAATATTTATTCTTGGTAGAGAGCTGTCGGATTATTTTTACTTGCAAAGGGTTCGCAGTTTCGTAAATGTTGAAAAACAGTGTCCTGTGTTAAAGGGACGTATTTTATTCTTGAATTGAAAATTCTGTTGTAACAGGCCATGGGATGGAGGAACATGTACCATAATTATGAGTGTTTCTTGAGCAGCCGTGCAGAATACCGTGCAGACGCCGCGCGCAACGTACCGTCAAATAAGTTTGAAGGAAGGTGCATATTGGCAGAAGAGAGTGCGATGCAGCCTTCAGGGAAATTGTTGCTTTTTTTAAATAAACGTTTCCGGCATTACAACGGGTGTGTGCAGAATAGTTCAGGAAAGGACGTAGACCCCAATGCAATTGGTGAGGTGTGACCACACAGAGCACCCCGCAAGAAGATCGACATCTCATCTCAGAGCCATTGCAGGACTGATTTGCATCCTCCGCGGCTCTGGCGCGATTGCGAGACAGTGTAGAACGTTGAACAAGATCAGTGGTGGCAATCCATTGCTGTTTGTCCCTTTCCTGCCCAAGCTCCTGCGGAAGTTGCGGCACAAATTAGGCATTTTGCGGGACACTTTTATTAAGTCTTTCGTCAGAATCCGGGAGGGTTGGTCGCCTTATCCAAGAGGGTATAATGCATTTGGGAGACGACATAAAATGCTTATCTCTGTTAACGAAAGATTTACCAACAACAAACAGATAGCAAAAATTTCATATCGAACTGCCCTTTTAGATATTGATCTGAAGGGGGGAAAAGGAAACTGAAATTATCCCTGAATCGTATTCATATTTCGTAATTAGTAAAAAAAAAATAATTTATTCCTGAAACCTAGCAACAAAGATAACTACAAAAGTAACATGCAAAAATGCTTTTGATAAATTGTCAGTACAAAAAGACTACCGGGCACAGCCACGAACGCTATATAAATAAAAAGAGCTCTATTCTTCGAATAATATCAGTTTCCATTAGCTAAAAAAATACGAAACCAAATTACTAATATGAGAACGCCCAACAGCGTCTTTTTGCGACAACAAAACTCGCCACCGAAATCGTATACACAGACGTACGACAGTCTACATCTACATGGGATGTAGATGTTGTTTAGTGCTGTGAGCAGTGATATTGAACAATCTCGGCCAGTGAGAGTTCCATATGATACATCAGAGGGACCCTAACGTCCCGTCAGGAACACAAGTCAGATGTCATTCCACTTCGTATTATGACGCTGTAAATGAGCAGGGACACTTAAGTCCCGCCGGGCAGGAAAGGGTTATTACGGCATGAGTTAGCTGCGCGTCGTCCACTTCTATGCCAATCTTTGACTTATATGAAGAAACATGCTAGACTACAATTGTGTGTGAAACGACACTACTGGGAACAGGAATTGCATCACATTTGTTTTCGAACGAATCGCGAATCTGCTTGTTGACAAATGATGACTGCACTCAAGTTTGCCGTGGAGATGGGGAGCCGCATCACAGTACGGTGGATTGCGGAGTATGTATGTAGATGTAAGTGCATTCGTACAACACATAACTGCAAGCCTTATGGTGTAGGGTGCTATAATACACATACAAAAATCACTGTTGGAGAGTATCAAAGGCAATGTGACCAATGTGACCTACGATAATGACAGCCTATGACTCACAGCTACAATCGTTCTGCACGATTCCCAAGAGGCCATGTTCAGCAAGGCAATGCATGACCATCTGCCTTCCTGGTGTAACAGGTCAGCCTTTTGGCCTGGCCTGGCCTGCCAGATCACCAGACTCGTCGCCATCAGAAATGTGTAGCGTATGGTGAAATGACGGGTACAGCACTGTGACACACCGTCCACCACCACACACGAACTAAGCGTATGCAGCGTGGATGGCTACACTACTAGAAGCCATTCGTGCTGTGAATGCGTCCATGACGTCAGGAATGGAACAAGCTGTCAGTGCCCATGGCAGACCCTGTGCCTGCTAGGCGACAGGAAAATCGAAGTGATGGAAATTGTCTTTTTTTTTTACGTTATACTAATAAATATGCCCTATTAACATGAGCTTCCGATCTATAGGCTTTCAAAATGTTTTGATTCCTTTTCTGAAGGTGAGTGCTCAGAAGTTCACTATCTTTGGGTCAAATTCTCTCCATAGTAGATGGAATTGGGACGCAGGTTAATAGAATATGTCGATGGATGAAAATACCAGCAGCAGTATGCAAATTAAATTTTGTGCGACCGGTTTCGGTGCTTCAATACACCATATTCAGGCTCCTAGCCGAACAAGACAAATTTTACAATAGTAATAGTGTTAATCAACAAATATTATTAAGTTACGTATTACAAAAACTGGTAAGTAAAAAATATCTCATACTTAAGATAAAACTACTGTCCAACAGTAAATATTTTATAAGGTCACTATGTACAAAATTTAGTTTCAATTATATCGTAACACGGGGCTTCCCTTTTTTATTTTTTGTACATTCTCTTACTGCGAATTGTCTTTCTTCACGATCACTTATATTTGTAATACATTTATATATGCGCACAAATAAATAAATAGAAAATAAATAAAAAAGGGAAGCCCTATGTTACGATGCTTACCTAGTATTTTTATACATAACTTTATAATGCATTTGTTGATTAACAGTATTATTATTGCAATATTTGTCTTGTTCGGCTAGAGACCTGAAGATGGTGTATTGAAGCACCGAAACCGGTCGCACAAAAGTTAATAAAGAATTTGCATACAGCCGCTGTTATTTTCATCCATCGATATAATCTTTGGGTCTGGTGCTAAAGCCACCGACGGAACTTAACGTTGTTCTCAGTACCCTCCTCACGACTACGGAAAACTTCACAAGACAAAAAGTGGCCCCACAAGTTCGACCCGTATCCCACTACCGAGAGAATTAAGCTTTCGTGGTACAGTCTTTTTGTACAGGGAGGGAAACCCACCACATTTTGCATTACTCCGAGTGCCACTCCAACAACTTTCTCTGTGTAAGGTCCGAACATTATCATCGGCCTAGGTGCATTCTCGGAAATTTACGCTACGTCTGCGTTTGCACGACTATATCGTTAATTATTAATGAAGGATTACACTTTAATTTACATTTCACTTACTTGAATGTGGATTTTCGGAACGGCTGTGTCGCCTACATTTATTACACCACCTTCCGGTGTACTGCTCCTGTTTTGTACTCGTAATCGGCTGGTACCTGGCAATCGGTTCAGAAGGTCGTCGACATCTGTGACCTTTCTCAGTACAGATGCTTTAATGTAGTAGTGGCTGCACTTTCACGTTCCAAAAGACAGGTCTACATACTGAGCTACAGGAACAGCCCTTTGTGATATATTTTAGCACATCCATGTCGTTAGTTATCATTTGTGCCTCGCGGTTCACCTAAGAGACAACAGGTACGGTTCGGCGGAACGCTTTATCTCTCTAAACAGGGGAACAGCACCGAATGAAAAATTTTTAAATAGCCTACCCCCTGATTCATTATTTTCCCATAGTCTACAGTTTTTCTCTCTTTTTTTTAATTTTTTTAAATTCCTTTTTCACTGCATTAACCCGGCCCAAGAAGTATTCCTCACCTGCGCCATCCACATCAATTGTTAGTGTTTTCATTGTGGCTCTTTCTTCTGCCTATTATACGGAGAACTTCCTTCTCTGTTGCAATACATTTTAAATGCTTTGATTCTCTTCAGTTCCGTTATTGCCACTGTCCATGTTTCACTTCCATTCAGAGCTGTCCTGCAAACGTAGAGTTTCAGATATTTCCTTCTCACATTATGTTGCCAGTACAAATCACTTGGTCAGTAATGTCAACTTCACCTCTACCAGTCTACTTCCTATTTCCCCCTTGCTTTGTCTGTCATGGGTTATTTTACTTCCAAAGAAAAAGAATATTTTAACTTTAACTACTTCAAGATAATCAATTATGATGTTAAGCTTATTACGTATTTCATTTCTAGTACTTTTCATTAGTTTCGCATTTTTGCTGTCTACTCTCAATCTATATTCTGTACTCACTGGACTTCATGCCACTCAGCGGATCCTATAATTCTTATTCATTTTCACTGAGTATAGGTATGTCATCTCATCACTGATATCCTTTCACTCTGAATTCTGATCGCATTCTCGATCCTGTCTTTTCTTCCATCATTGCATAAGTTGAACAGTTAGACTGCATCCGTGTCTTGCACCCTTTGTAACACGTGTACGTTGTTCTCGGTCTTCCAGTCTTATCGTCTAAAAATGTTCAAATGTTTGTAAATCTATCGGACCAAACTGCGTGTTCATCAGTCCGTAGCTTACAAACTACTTAAACTAAGGTAAACTAACCTAAGAACAAAACACACACACACACACACACACACAGACACACACACACACCCATGCCCGAGGGAGGACTCGAATATCCGACGGCAACCAACCACGAGCTCCGTAGCGAGGCGCCTTAGACCGCTCGGCTACTCCACTGTAGATCTTATCGTCCTTCGTCGTTGTATATATTATATATTAACCGTATTTTCCTATAAATTATTCATATTTCAGTCAGATTCCGAATGTATTGCACCAATTTACACTGTCCAACGCTTTGTCCAAGTCGATAAATCGTACAACATGTCTTGCTTTTCCTTTTGTCTTGCTTCCATTACGAAGTACAATGCCAACAGTGTGTTTTGCTGCCTTTACATTTCCTAAAGCCACACTGATCGTTTTCTAACGAATCCTTGAGTTTATTTTCCTCTTTTTTGTGTATTATTGTCATCAATAGCTTGCGTATGCGTTGTTACGCTGAAAGTGCGTTAGTTCTCACACTTACCTGTCCTTATTATCTTAGGAATTAGGTTTTCATATTTTTTAGGTTCCTAAGTAACTCTTTTGTGGTCGTGTATTTGCTTCGAACGATGGCGTGCATGATTATTTGAAATTATGAATTAGTAGGAAAGTGCATACATTTTCTGTCAGGACACTGACCATTTTATCTCAAAGTAGTACAAATGTATCAACAGTTATGGCAATTAATCTTGAATTAACAAATATTTTCCATCCAATTTTCCCATCTGTCACGTTTTCATTTGACTACTCCTAATAATATAGTTTCAAGGTACGTAGACAATGAGCCCTGACCTGTGAGCTGTGCAGGAGCCCAAGACATGGATATGTGTCTATTACACGTTTTCAGCTTCTCTTTTACATGACGAATTACGTTCTCTTTAAGTCGAGACGAAAGCGCGTTCTTGGAGCTCCACCCTTGGCACTCATAGCGATGAACGTAATGTTGCACCCGAGGTTTGGACAGATAAAAATATTTAGGTAGCGTCTATGATTTATAATTAAAACGTCCTCGGTCCCGGGTACGAATCCAGCTACTACTCATATCTTGAATAATAATCATAAGTAATATTGAACGATATATTCCAGCGTATGAAGTCTACCTCGCTATGCCAACGACCCCGTAAATGAGGGCTAAGACGCGGGCAGGTGGGAAACAGCCACAAAAAGTAGGAGAATAAGCAAACCTATGACATAAGGATGCAGAACACAATACAAACCAGTGTATTGAAGACACATAATGTGTATCGACAAGTGGCCTGCAGTGGCATGATGCTTTCTCCACTGGTAAAAGAATTCCGAATAAAACTGGTTCCATTCCATACTGGTGGCTGGTACAGCAATAGATTATGAATTTATTCAGAAGGTCAGTCTCAGTTGCAAACTTTTCTTTATTTCAGTGACGCGGTTTGCCCTTTTGAGGCACCGTAAGATAATCTGATGAGCACTTATGATGTGGTGCATACTAGATACAAGTACAAGAATTTTAACAGTTATGAAAAAAGAACTATAAATCGGGGGTAGGGATCGGAATTACCATATATGGCCTAGTTCTATGCTGTACGAACTATAACTGCAATTAATGGAAAGTAAAAGAGAATAAACTTACATAAACGATATATGGTGAGCTACCTGAAATCATTGCAAAATAAACTACTTAGGATGGAAACCTATCGTCGTAGTAGTATAAAATTTTGGCCTGAAATGGGAGAATACAGGCACATGTTAAGTGATATGCCAAGCTGATAAATAAGAATGCGCGACAGCAGGACAAAAATAGAGTGACTTACGTTAGGGCCGGCCGTGGTGGCCGAGGGGACTGAGGCCCTCCAGTCACGTTCTGCACGGCCACTACGGTCGGGGGTTCGACACCCCCTCGGACATGGATATTTGTGCCGTTCTTAGTATGAGTTAGTTCATAAGTAGTTTGTAAGTTTAGGGACTGATGACCCCGTAGTTAAGTCCCATAAGCTATACAAACATTTGAACATTTGGGAAATGTTTTAGTGACCCATCGTGGTGGGTAGATGGCGTTGTTCACCGGTGTAGTTAAGAGCACCAAGGACATTATGTAAGATCATTAATACATTGAAAAAGACTTGAAATTAAAATAATGAAAAATCAACGAAGGAGTAGCTGCGAAATCGTAAGGTGTTATAACCGTGAGCAGAATTGTTTGTACAATTTCATATTAATTAACATTGTATAGCCATAAAATAGTAAAATACTAGTAAAAATGGTGTATAAAATAGTCAAAATGCTAGTCAAATCTGGTGTAATTAAAAGGAATGCAGATTTACATTACAAAAATTGCACATTAATGAACCTGAAATATATGAAAATATCAAGTAATAGGAAGAGCTTATGCAGTTAGAGGAAAACACGGCTTAACCATTTACAAAGTGAGATGTACCTGGGATCGTGTCACACTTCTGATATAAGATATCCAATACGTGGAGTAGATGAACTACTCGTCAAATCTGGTACAGTTAATAAACGGGTTAATCACGTGTATAATAGGGTGTAAGTGGATGGTATCATTCTCAAAACAAAAATATAGTTATTCGAGGGATAGTATATTGGGTACTATGATGTCATAGTACGCTTGCTTTTTACTAACCAACTCATCGTTCATAAACTGCCTTTCCCACCATCTGAGTGTTCAACAATTTCTATTTCCTCCAGGCAGAAGGTCGAGTTTTTTCCCTTTGCGGGAGTTGTGGGAGTTCTTCAAAGTTAGTGGCTGATGGCCGTTCGATTTAAGGTACTCATCAAAGGCTGAATGTTGCTTAACATGTCCTTGCTTCTTAAGTAAATGCCGCCGGCCGCAGTGGCCGAGGGGTCTACGGCGCGCCAGTCACGGTCTGCACGGCCACTACGGCCGGGGGTTCGAATCCCCCCTCGGGCATGGATATTTGTGCCGTCCTTAGTATTAGCTAGTTTCGTAAGTAGTTTGTAAGTTGTCCCATAAGCTCTACAAACAGTTGAACATTGAAGTAAATGCTCGCTATGTACCGTCTAACATCACAACCTGCACGTTCAATTCTGTAGACACCGGAGCCAGCATGTTTATCGTAATTAGGCAGTTCATTATGAATGTACTTATGCTGAACTTTATTAACAGACGAAAAGGAGACATCCGCATCGCATTTCTTAAATACTTTAGCCGGGCCGTACGATAGTTGCCTACAAACTGCATGACCTGGCTCCGGCGTCTACAGAATTGAATGTGCAGGATGTGATGCATCATATGTGTGCCAAACTGGTAGAAAATTTCGAACTAGATTTAGTGAGTCGTATTATGGAATGTCATAAGTTCTAATATACAGGGTGAATTACCTAACACTTGCACCGCAATTATTGCGGAAACGGAAAGTGCGATTGATCTGCGGTTTTCACAGAATGGATTGGTAGTCAGGGGCTCGTATTTTTAGCCAACAAATAGATTGTGATATTACTTACAAAGTGTATGTTTTATTCAAACATACAGTTTTTAAATGAAACTATGGTTGTTTCTTTCATGCACTGGGATTTTTGACACAAGCTGTGTACAAAGAATTTTGAATGACATATTTATCAAGTTTAGTTTGGCAGGTACAACCGTTCAAAGTTTTGGGGGTGGAGGCTGCGATAGCTGACTGGCCGAGTGACTAGCCCCTGGGACAGGGCCCACTATCTCATGACCACCAGCCAGTCGTAGCCTCGCCCCTAAAACTTCGAACTGTTGTAGCTGCCAAACTAAACGTGACAAAAGTGTCATTCAAAATTCTTTGTACACAGCTGGTATAAAAAAATTCCGGTGCATTATAGAAACAACCTACGCCATACATGAATGTCTCTTTTGAGGAGCCGTAATTGTAAAAGATGGTATGGGTATTCGATACGATGGCGATTCTAATATCCGCGCGGTTATCTGTATTTACGTTTTCAGTGATGTCCCTGATGCATAGGATTTTTCTGTCTCTAATTTTACTTTATCATCTCAGAGTCAATTAACTCCAGATCTTTGTTCCTTTTCTTGCAACACCCATTGTTAATGCAGTGACATGTACCGTCTAACATATTTATTTTTTAACAATGGTTCCTCGAATCAGGGGTATCAGCGTACTATCCATTCTTATCTGTACAGTACTGTCGATTAATATTCGTACACGTTACTGAAAAGTGAGTGTGTTTCTGCATCTCAATAAACTTCTAGTGTACATTAGTGTAAGGAAATATTATTCATTCTATCCATGATAAGTATTTTACGTATTGCTCTTACGCGATTGCTATTGAACACTGTACAGGTGTCCTGTTGTAATCGCCGGCCGCTGTGGCCGAGGGGACTGAGGCGCTCCAGTCACGGTCTGCACGGCCACTGCGGTCGGAGGTTCGAATCCACCCCTCGGGCGTGGATATTTGTGCCGTCCTTAGTCTTAGCTAGTTCATAAGTAGTTTGTAAGCTTAGGGACTGATGACCCCGTAGTTAAGTCCCATAAGTTCTACAAACATTTGAACATTTCCTGTTGTAATCAGATATGGTGTTTCATAGATCGTGGTTTTTGAGAAGACAACGGTTATATACCCAACTTCACACACGAACCTCCGGCGGGAGTCTCCTCACATTCCCTCACAAGGGGCTCACTCCCTCGCAGCAAACCCCAAATTTTCTTCATTTATACAGGGTGTTACAAAAGGGTACGGCCAAACTTTCAGGAAACATTCCTCACACACAAAGAAAAAAAAAACATGTTAGGTGGACATGTGTCCGGAAACGCTTAATTTCCATGTTAGAGCTCATTTTAGTATTTACGGATGAAGCTTCATTCCAACGTGATCAAATTGTAAATTTTCACAATCAACATGTGTGGGCTGACGAGAATCCGCACGCAGTTGTGCAATCACGCCATCAACACAAATTTTCTGTGAACGTTTGGGTAGGAAATGTTGGTGAAGTCTTGATTGGGCCTCATGTTCGTCCACCTACGCTCACTGGATCACGTTATCATGATTTCATACTGCTAGAACATGTGCCTTTACAAGTACGACACAACATGTGGTTCATGCACGATGGAGCTCCTGCACATTTCATTCGACGTGTTCGTTCGCTTCTCAACAACAGATTCGGTGACCGATGGATTGGTAGAGGCGGACCAATTCCATGGCCTACACTCTCTCCTTACCTGAACCCTCTTGAGTTTCATTTATGGGGGCATTTGAAAGCTCTTGTCTACGCAATCGCGGTACCGAATGTAGCGACTCTTCGTGCTCGTATTGTGGACGGCATTGATACAATACGCCCTTCTCCAGGGCTGCATCAGCGCATCAGGGATTCCATGCCACGGAGGGTGGATGCATGTATCCTCGCTAACGGAGGACATTTTGAACATTTCCTGTAACAAAGTGTTTGAAGTCACGCTGGTACGATCTGTTGCTGTGTGTTTCCATTCCATGATTAATGTGATTTGAAGAGAAGTAATAAAATGAGCTCTAACATGGAAATTAAGCGTTTCCGGACACATGTCCAAATAACATATTTTCTTTCTTTGTGTTTGAGGAATGTTTCCTGAAAGTTTGGCCATCACTTTTTGTAACACCATGTAGGGTAAGGTGGTACAATTTCGATCATTTCGGGCAAATGTTATTGTAACTGCAAATATATTGAGAAAAGAAATAATTTTAACTATGGCACTTGTTCTTGAATGTTTAATGAATATGTAACATAAATGTTAGACAATTACAAATGTTGCTAGAACCACAAAAACGGTTACAGAATTGAGAAAAATCGATCGAAAATGTACCACACTAGGTACAATTATGATCACTTCCTCGTACAATTGATGTTCAAATGTTTGTAGAACTTACGGGACTTAACTACGGGGTCATCAGTCCCTAAGCTTACAAACTACTTATGAACTACCTAATACTAAGGACGGCACAAATATCCATGCCCGAGGGGGGATTCGAACCCCTGACCGTAGTGGCCGTGCAGACCGTGACTGGAGCGCCTCAGTCCCCTCGGCCACCGCGGCCGGCTCGTACTATTATGATCACTGACTTTTTCCACATGAAAATCACTTTTTCCTTCGGGCACCAACGTATACTTCGTGGCACCAAACGTTGCACAATAATGAACTTACAAGCGCGCGGAAATTTATAAGAGCGTGTTCGACGAAGTAGCTCTACGTACATCTCAGCAGGAAAAATTTTATATCTCCGTAGCACAAAGTGGTGTATTCTTGGAAAAGTCTGAGAAGCTGTACAAAACCTGCTACACTACAACGACACACAAAGGCAAGTGCTACCAACACTACGAGACTGAAAACTTATGTTGATCGGAATTGTACCTATATTGAATTTGTACCACCTTACCCTATATCAGAGTAGTTACGTGGTAGCAGTACTCATCTGAATGAATTCATGTGACGCTCAGATTCTCTTTTCCAGTTACCACTTTACTATATAAATCGTTTGTTAAGCAGATTATGTCCTCTTTAATTCTTATACTGACGTTTCATTCCAGGATTGCAGGTGTCGATCGTGTGACGGTTGCTCTGGTAACCCTGGAGCGGGTGTTCGCTTAGACGAGCGTCCGCTTCCCGAGAAAGACGTCCGTCCGCGGCAGTTTCAGGACGTTGCCTCGTCACGAGGAAAATAGTTGGCCTCTTTACAGCCAGCTGTAACTCCTTTTATGTCGCGGGCCCTCCTTCTTTACGAGTCAGGTCGGATTTAAGGAGCAGAACCGCTTTTTCGTTTGTTTGTTTTAATTAATCTCTGGGTGACGAGGCGGGCCGGCGGTGGCGTACTAATTTTACATCTCGGCTCTGGAAGCCATAGCTAATAATCCGGTGCTACAGTAATGAGGGCGGACAAGTCGTAAAGCGCTTCGGCCAGAGTAATCGGCTTGCCCAGAGGCGTCACGCACTTCCCGTCAAACGCTGAACGTCGCGCCGCGCCCGAGTTTGTATTCCCTCACCGCTGGCGCCGCACGTCCCTCGCTTCATGAATGTTTAATCCCGGTTTACTCAACCTCTGCCGTAACGAAAGCTACCGCCGCGTCTCACAAAAGGAGCCGCACCCAAAGCCTCGCCGAAGCACTGTTTTATACCGCCAGCTCGATGACGTCGGCTTAAGACAGCGGCTTCGGTTAAGAACTTGTTACGGTTATTGGTGAACAGTACAGTTGCCACTTAAACCTAGAGCGGGCGCATTGGTGTATTTTATACACCAGTCACCGTTTGTTCTCAACCATAATAATGACTAACCTTACAACAATGTCATGGTTAATACAGTTATAGTCATCGTTTAGCTGATGTCTAATTTCTTCTGTCATATTACAGCATGAACACATCAAAGGCAACCGTAAAATTTTCCTGCAGCTGCAGTAGTGGTGTACTGTTAGAACACGGGACTGGTCATGTAAGTACAGGGGTATTTCAAATTGCCGGCGTTATCTGCTGTGCGATTACATGAAGTGGTGTGCTAAAAAGCGGTATGTCTGCCCTCATTTTTATGTATTTTTCACAGTAGTGTTTGTTTAGAGAAAACGCCTTAGCCGGCCGCGGTGGCCGAGGGGACTGAGGCGCTCCAGTCACGGTCTGCACGGCCACTACGGTCGGGGGTTCGAATCCCCCCTCGGGCATGGATATTTGTGCCGTCCTTAGTGTTAGCTAGTTCATAAGTAGTTTGTAAGTTTAGGGACTGATGACCCCGTAGTTAAGTCCCATAGACTATACAAACATTTGAACATTTCAAAACGCCTTCTGCTACTGCAAATGAAGGTTTTATATTTTTACAATTCACCCTTACGCGTTTCTTCTTTTGCACAAGGCATCGTCAGTGGGTGTCCTGAAATATTTAAATCTTTTTTGATTACACATATAGGTTAGTATTTTTCAGGACACCCACTGATGATGCCTGATGAAAAAGACGAAACGCGTATGGGTGATTTTTAAAAATAAAAATAAAAACTACATTTACAGTAGCAGAAGGCGTTTTCTTAAAAAGAAAAAAAATCGCACTGATGTGTTTTGCAGACCACTTTACATTTGTAGTTTTATAAGTTTTTGCAAACTTTTTTAACGAAACCAATAATCTAATTAATAAAAAGTTTATTAATAAGAGTGTCTGACACCCGTTTAGGGAAAAAAATTTAAAGTTGTGGTGGGTTTCGAACACAATCTAACGCATTGCCTACTACGCTACTGCCAGCAGTTAGAACGTGCGTTCTATAATTTCATACTATTGATGGCCGTTGTTAACTGATGCTAATATGGCATTTGTAGACACTAGATTATCATTTATCGTACGAAGAACCACGTGTTTTTGTTAATTCTTCACTGCGCCATTGCTCTGAATGACAACGTGTAAGTTACAATAAGAAAATCATCAAATACGCAACGTAAGATGGCGTATGCCATAGAGAGTTCTGGGCGAGGAATGTCACGTGACATCTGCGAACGGCTGGTTTTCGTTAATTCAATGGAGTGTGTCAAAGCTCCATTATTTTTGCAAATATCTCTCAAACGAAACGAGATATGAAAAAAAAAACATAAGGGAACAAAGTTGTAGAGAATTTCCTCCTCTACAAATTCGTTTATTCAATTTTCGCTTCAGATGAACGGTTTATTTGCAATTAAAATTACATTACAAACTGCTTTTTTTGGTATTACTAACGCATTTCTTGTCCGAAATATTAAAAAAAAAGTGAGGTTCTGGTCTCTGGTAGCCAACAATAACGTCTGTAAAATTTGGTGCCGATCGGTTAAACGGTTCGACCTAAAAAGTGGGAACACGATACAGCCAGACAGACATTGTCAAATCACCGCTATTTTTGCAAATATCTCTGCAACGATGATAGATATGAAAAAAAAACATAATAGAGCGAAGGTGTAGATAATTTTCTCCTCTACAAATTCGGTTATTCAATTTTCGTGTCAGATGAATGGTTAAGTCGTTAACATCATTTAAATTTCGAGCTGTCAAAATACGATCGCAAAGGCCCACTTTTAGTGTTACTACCGTAATCTAAAGTGGGCGAATACTACTGTGAAATACATAGCATTCGGCTGCTGCTAAAATGGACACTACAAGCAATGTATTCTCCTTTTTAATTTCTGGGACAGAAAACACTTGCGAAAAGAGGAATTAGAGCGCACGCTCCTAGAGGTGTTTTCAACAGACGGATGTTGCCACATGGATCTTTTTTTTTTTTTAATGGAAAGGATGAAGCATCATTACCGAGTAATCGTGATCGTAACTGAAATTGAGTGTGGTGAAAGGTAACCGTCTTTGATACTGAAAACTGATGATGATTACACTGCCTTTTTGGCTGAGAAATCATTAATTGGAGTTCGCGTGCATTTTTAGTTGACGCCACTTGGGTGACTTTGTGTCGATAATGATGAATGATAATGACTACTTCCAGTCACTTGGAGGGACTCAAACCTGGGCAATCTGCGTGGCAGTCAGCGACGCTCTCAACTAATGTACGGAGGCGGAGACGATCTATTTTTTGGTAGGGACACACAAACAAAATGGATGAATACAGAAATGCATGAAAAGGCACCTCATGTATCAAATCAAATGTTCAAATGTTTGTGAACCTATGCTACCAAACTGCTGAGATAATCGGTCCCTAAACTTACAGACTGCTTACACTAAGTTAAAGTAACTTATGCTAAGTACAACACACACACACACACACACACACACACACACACACACACACAAACACAAACACACACACACACACACACACACACAAACACGCCCGAGGGAGGACTCAAACCTCCAACGGGGAGAGACCGCGCCGCGGTGGAGTAGCTGAGCGGTCTAAAGCGTCTCGCTGCAGAGCGCGCGGTTGCTCGCCGTGGAGGTTCGAGTCCTCCCTGGGGCATGGGTGTGTGTGTTGTCCTTAGGTTAGTTTACCTAGGTTTAAGTAGTTTGTAAGCTACGGACTGATGACCACGCAGTTTGGTCCGATAGATTTACAAACGTTTGAACATTTTGGAGAGGCCGCGCAATCCACAGGATGGTGTCTTCGATCACATGGCCATTCCCCCGTGGCCTTCACGTACCAGCAAAATAATTATCAACGTCTTCCCAGGCACTAAAACGGTAACAAAAGTTATTGCACAGGAAATTAAATTGTTCCGTAATCTGTATTGATAAAATATATGGAATTGTACATTTTACAATCCTGTATACTAGAACAACATGTAACTCTTGCAATGATTATGTTCAAATGTTCAAATGTTTGTTAAGCTTATGGGACTTAACTACGGGGTCATCAGTCCCTAAACTTACAAACTACTTATGAACTACTTACGAACTAGGACGGTACAAATATCCATGCCCGAGGGGGGATTCGAACCCCCGACCGTAGTGGCCGTGCTGACCGTGACTGGAGCGCCTCAGTCACCTCGGCCACCGCGGCCGGCGCAATGATTATGTTTGCATTTCCAAAACAACTGTACTCTACCATAAACCAGAGGTCTAACATGTTTAATTTTCGAGCAAATTATTCCTATAAGAACTTAGCATTAATAACTTCTATGAAACTATTTATTAGCATAAGATAAAATGTTAATTGTAAGCACTGAATAATGTCTTATAAATAACTGCAATGGAAGATAAAGCAATAGCAATATATATCCATTTAAAATGTTCAAATGTTTGTGAAGTCTATGGGACTTAACTACGGGGTCATCAGTCCCTAAACTTACAAACTACTTATGAACTACTTACGAACTAGGACGGCACAAATATCCATGCCCGAGGGGGGATTCGAACCCCCGACCGTAGTGGCCGTGCAGACCGTGACTGGAGCGCCTTAGTCCCCTCGGCCACCGCGGCCGGCTTATCCATTTATATCAGTTACTAGGTAAACCACCGCGCATCGTCCTGTAACATTAAAAAGCGCACCCGCTCTGGGGTTATCTACCGTATTTGTGACGCTACAGCTGCCACAATGACTTCCCGTTTCTCCTTTGCGGTGTCATCTTTCTCAGAGGCATATAGAGCAAACGATTCTCACATGAGCCCTGGCTTTTGTTTCCGTTGTGTTAAAAAAATGTTGTAATGTTTGTTAAGCTTAACGGACTTAATTACGGGGTCATCAGTCCCTAAACTTACAAACTACTAATAAACTACATTGTACTAAAGACGGCACAACCATCCATGCCCGATGTGGGATTCGAACCCCCGACGGGGAGCGGCCTCGCGCATCGGATTATAGCGCCTCAATGCGCTTGGCCACTTCGCCGCGGCTCCGTTGTGTTCATGCAGTAAAATCCCTCCGTTGTTTATCATTTACATAAGAACTAGTAAAACCCCGTGTCGTACAAAGAACTGAATTCCTACAATTACAGCTGCTCAAAAAGTGTGATTACCTGACAAATGATTTAATATGCTGAATACATGACATTATGCACGTAATGTGGAAAGTGCTTAGCAATTGTTTTAAACTGTGTTTAAATGTTACTGGGAACCACTCGGCTCATTATCATCACTGGATCAATATAGAATAATTTGCGCCCTGTATTAGGAACTGGTTAGTTTTCCAGGTATCGCAATGTTTTTAATGTCATATCTCGTGAACCACATGTATTTTTATGCTACAGGTGTGCAGAAAGATTTAGTGATACATGTGGATAACGTCAGAGAAATGCAAATGAGTAATAAATTAAAACGCCGAGTCTGATTCTGAAGTTTTACTGCTCGCCATTGTGAGAAGAATGTTTTTAACAAATGTCATTTCTCCTTAACTATTTTTCATACAGTGATATAATTTAGAAGGTACATTCATTGACATAGTAGATACTGAGTGCAAAGTATATTGCGAATAGTATCATTATATAAGAAGTAATAATCCAAATCGCCATGGCAGATGCTGAAGTTTGTATGAATAGCGATAAATAATTTTGCCGTTGGGACAAGTTATTTTAAGTAGTTTGCAAGCCTAGGGATTGGTGACCACAGTCGTTCTTTCCAATAGACTTAGAAACGTTTTTGATGTCGATGATATCAGCGAAAAGAAGTTTTGTAAACGTTTAGAGCTGTATGTTAATTTTATTGGAATTAGCTAAGTGTTATCAGTTTGTAGTATCAGCTGGAGTGTGAACCTCAGTTTTCTTCCAGTTTATAGCACACAGAATAAAAAAACTGAAATTTTTATTGCACGGAATGGGTAAGCAGTTCTAATTTCTAGGCTGTCGTGGAAAGATCATATTGAGGATCTTGTTCAAAAACTAAAAGTTGCGTTACTTACCATTAGAACAGTAACTAAAGTAAGTGACAGTTCAACACAAAAAGTAGTCTACTTTGCTTATTTTCATTCGCCTGTAACGTTCGCTGTCATTTCTTGGGTTGCTATTCTGATGCAAAAAGCAGACTCGATATATTATGGTGTAAGCTCGCTATCCTCTTTTCGAATCCTGTTAAGTAGCCTCGGAATTCTGGCATTGGCGTCTCAATACATATTTTCTTTATTTTCGTTCGTTGTTTACAATATCAGTTTTTTTCCAAAGAGGTAACAGGTTTCACGCAGTTAATACTATGCACAAATCTAATCTGTATTTCGATCACACTTCCTTGACCTTTGCATAGAAAGTCGTGCAGTTTTTGCTGCATTCATTTTTAGTAAGCTGCCAAAAGAATTAAAAAAGCTTAGTATTAATCCATGTATTTTTCATGTTTAAACTGAAAGTTTTCACGTGGCTCACTCTTTCTATACTATCGAGGAAATCCTGGAAAAATAGAATGTTATGCTAACTTCTGTGTTACGTTGTTGATTTTATTAATTTATGTTAAGGCCTGTCGTGTGCAAAGGATTCCTACAAAAATTCATTTTATCTACAACAAATCTTCTGTTACAATGTCATACACTTACACATTCTATTGACATGGAGACTTGCTTCTCAATAGGATCCTGCGGAACATTATGAATATAAATATATAAAAAATAAATGAAGTTCCAATATTTGAGTACAGTCATGTTCAAGACAGATACAAAGATACTAATTGCTACACGCCCCTTATTGTGTTAAACTTTAGACAATATTATATATATATATGTAGGGTGCGACATTTATTTTGTAAAATTCGTCCAATAATTACGATAATTATAAATACAAAACTTTTCATATTTACGGAAGCAGCAAGTTAGTACCGTGTCCTGGGATAGGCAATTAGTAAACTATTATTCGAAAGTTATTTTGTTACTGCTATTGCTTCAACTAGTTGCACCTTATTGTTTAAGGCACCTTCAGTGATCTACATAAACGTAAATGATATATTTTATTTTAATAGTAACATATATATGTGCTTCGGTTGCGGGTTCGATCCCCGCCAGGACCTGGGATTTTTATCTGTCACTTTCCACTTCTTTCACCTCTGGCAGTATTGCTCATGTTAAAAATACCGAGTAGCACCGTGGATCGGAACCCACGTTAAACCGTAGGTCCCCCTATAACTTGCTGGGTAAGTCAGTTCGAAAGTCGGAGGAAGGCAACGGCAAACCACCTCCAAACAGGACCATACCTAGTAAAGCACTGTGGTGTTCAAACCAATCTTCGGATTGTTGACTGCTTTACCTTAGTAACTTATAATTTATTCTGTGCTTCTTAATGTTGCATAACAGCGCAATTTCACTGTAGAACCTACATTAAAATGCTTCTACGAGACTGCATATTTCCATGTATTTGTCGTTCTGTAAACAGTTTTCACTTTTACGTCTTGCAGTCAAGTAAAGTTGCCTAGACGACTGATTAAATATATATTAAAAATCAAGTTTCATGAGACGAGTCATATTTATCTACTACATAAATAACAGTAAATGCGTTTAGATACATTTCTTTATATAGCACCCTGTTATTTTCGTTAATCGTAATCTTCTTATTCCTCACCAACAAATTTACGTTTCTCTTGAGACTATTTCCTCATAGAAGAGGATTGCCGCCCTATCCAGGGAGGAATCTTTCCATATTTCGTTCAATTCGCTTATTAACAAGCAAAAATTTTGCAGTACTGTTATTCAAATTCAAATTTTTGTAAATCTATGGGGCTTAACTTCTATGGTTATCAGTCCCTAGACTTACAAACTACTTAAACTAATGAAACTATCAAATGCACACACCCATGCCCGAGGGAGGACTCCAACCACCGACGGCGAGCAACCGCGCGCTCCGCAGCAAGGCGCCTTAGAACGTTCAACCACTCCACCCCGGCAGTTCTGTTATTGTCCATTCGAAGAAAATGTTCTTGCAGTTAAATTTATTGCGCCAAATTATACAGTCTATATACGGTGAAAGTGCTTTGACTTCTCTTTTGAAACTGGAGATAAGCTTAAAATGTCTGTTAAAAAAAACGTCTCGCAATGAGTGTACTAATTATGCTAATGGAAAAATTATATGAAAGGTCGTTAGTTCATGTAGCTTGCTGCCTGACCACACGCCTGAATATGATAAAACGCGAAACTACACTGCCGGAAAAAAATAGTTAACCTGAAAAGACTATGTCGAATTTGATCCTATGACGGAAGATGCCACCTGGGGGGTAGTATATGTTGAAATGTTTGTTAAGCTTAAGGGACCTAACTGCGGGGTCAACAGTCCCTAAACTTACAAACTACTTATGAATTATCTTATACTAAAGACGACACAAACATCCTTGCCTGAAGGGGGATTGGAACTCCCGACCGCAGCGGCCGTGCAGACTGTGACTAGCACGCCGCAGACTGCTCGGCCACTGCAGCCGGCGGTAGTATATGTACTGATAATGTTTTCAACGTCGTCTGCCAACATTTACCGCAGTGACATGGCGGCCAGAGAGCCATCTGTGCGTACTATTTTTAATAGGAAATATTTACAGCCATCAGGCTCACTGTGATATTAACGTACAATACAAACTGGTGCAATGCTACGAAGACATACTCTTGCTTCCTACAGTCTGTGACAGAATTTGAAAGGGATTTCGGACCCTGAGTGGGTGGATGGTCCTTTCGGAGAATTACCACACCAGTTGGACGTGCTGCGTCAGTTGTGCAACGATGTTGGTTGCAATGGTCACGTGAACATTCCCACTTCCGTACAAGAGGTTTGGAAGTGCACGCAGTAAAAAGCCCGCCAAGATCGTCGTATTGTAAGTGCAGCTCTTGCAGATCATACTACTCCCACAGCACAAAAAAAGAGTTTGTGAGCCCAGAAGCTCTAAAAGCCTTTTCAACACATCCTGTGGTAAGAAGACAAGAGTTCCAACCTACCAAACAACAAGCCAGATGCCTGTTACAGCGTGACTCTGATATGACCTATAATTTCGCCTTTCTTGAATATAGCAGTGATCTGTGCAACTTTCCAATCTTTGGGTAAGGATCTTTCGCTGAGGGAGTGGTTGTACATGATAGCTACGTATGGAGGTACTGCATACTTTAGAATTAAACTAATAGATACACAATTTGGCCTAGGTGATTTAATTTGCTTTGCTACTCGAAGGGTAGCATACTGGTAACTGTTCTTGTTTATAATTCTGGCATACTTTCGTGAAGGAATTTCGGAAAGCTGTGTGAGATAGCTCTGATTTAGCAACATTGTCACCAGTAGGATCACCATTGTTATCGCGGAGTGAAGGTACTGATTGTGCTTTGCTGTTAGGGTATTGTGTGCTTTGAGTCTACCATTTTTCAAAATGTCTACATTAAATGTCTACATTATTTTGTACTGTGAAATTAATGTGGTACGCATAAATAAAAGAAACGTGTGTTTTTCATTATGTCAACAGAATCCTAGCTAGATATGAACAGAGTCTGAAAAGGTTGCCAACAGTAGGACATTACTGCAGTAGGAGGTGACGACAAAAGACTAGTCCTTGAGTTGCAGGTTGCTTAAATAACATTTTCAGCTTGCAGAGCTCGAATCGCTATCTTACTCGAACGAAAAAGAATCTATTCTACGTACCGCCCAGGCGATATCCAGTGCTGCCGAACGTAATCCGGACTTTTGCCACAGCTGAGCTGATTCCTGGATTGAGATGACAGAGGGAGAATTTCTATACTGTCTCTAAGGTTGTGCATACCTACGGCATAATGCATAATTCTATGCACATGTCAGTGGTGTTTATAAACATTCCCTGTCAAAATTCCTCTTGTTAACAATTAAATCGTTGGTACTTATGTTGATACAAGAACACCAAACTCTCATACAATTAAGGTAAAATACATTTGAAAGAGTCTCTAAACTCGAAATACTACAGAGAGAAGTATCGCTGATCTCCAGTGATTTAATGGAAAATATTATCAAGGAATATACGTTATCAAATATCAATTATAAGAACGATATTATCAACATTGCAAACACATTACAAAGAAGGCAAATCTATTTTTCACATAGGAAAATACATATTGTGCTGAGGTGACCATATCCAGTATTTCATAAGCATGTCCCATATAATTCATGACATTAGAAATTTTAAACAGTAGCTACTGAGATGGTGGGAATCTAACAAGTGTCGTACAGACAACCAGGAAGCATCTATAACCGCTGTTCCACATTGAATGACCTTACTGCGGTAAGCGACGACAAACAAAAGACTTGTACTAGGGTTTCTGGTTTTCTAAGGAGTTCGTAAGACAATGAGCTTGGTTAGACTTACAAACTACTTTAACTTATGATAAAGACAACATACACTCTCATGCCCGAGGGAGGACTCGAACCGCCGACGAGGTGCAGCCGCACACTCCGCAGCAAGGCGCCTTAGAGCGCACAGCCATTCTCGGGCAGCCTTCTCCCTCTAGCGAAATAAAATAATAGTTTATGTAACACCTGGGCTCTCCCTTCTAAAATAACATCCTCATTATCATTGTTAGTTGATACGGAGCTACTGCCACTGGGGTCTTGCAATAGGTACGTTTTCATGCTCCTTGTGTCAGAAACTCACTATCGTCCAACAGCGACACATGACTGTCGTGACTAATACAACACAAAACCTTGGAAACACGGTTTATTCAACACGATATACAAGTCTGTTTGCACACCACAATAGTTCGTATTAACTGAAAACACTTCGGGCCCATTACCGGTACAGCGTAACGAAGTCTATTTCTTTATTAACAAAGGTATAGGCCGTAGCCCGAAACACTAAGTCCTAATCGTGATACCATCGGTTGATGGTGGCCGAGTCGGAGTCCGTAAGTGGTCCAGTGGCGTAGTCGGTCCTCGGCGTAGTAGTGGTTCGTAACATTCCTCGAGGTAGAACGTGACGTCACGTCGCTGCGTCCTCCAGATATAGCTGGCGCTTGGCGGAAGGATCCACTGTTGCGAGTGACAGCGACCTCTGTATACGTCAGCGGACAGTGACGTGGCGTGTGAGCTGCGACCTCTGTAAAAGATAGTCCCCCGTTTAGCTTTGGTGTTTATGTGGATGTTTTCCTGTTAATGTTCACCAGGCGTGATGGCTGTCTCTAGTCGTCGGCTTTCCGGCTTCGCCTGGTACTCCGCTACCTGCGTACGTGGACGCCTGCCGGGTGGTTTGCTTTGTAGGGGCTATTCTTACTGGCGTAACAATGACTGTTACAGTATGTCATGTATAATCACAAACGACGTGTCTGTGCTTTTTTTTATCAACGATGTAGAGTAATTACGCTAGATCTAGGGGAGACGTCTGACAAGTTACGTCTAATTTGGTATAATAATTTTTATTATAGGTGAATCGTCCTGTGCTGGTGATAAAATACGGCCGGCCGCGGTGGCCGAGGAGACTGAGGCGCTTCAGTCACGGTCTGCACGGCCACTACGGTCGGGGGTTCGAATCCCCCCTCGGGCATGGATATTTGTGCCGTCGTTAGTTGTAGGTAGTTCATAAGTAGTTTGTAAGTTTAGGGACTGATGCCCCCGTAGTTAAGTCCCTTAAGCTTAACAAACATTTGATAATATACGTATTTGGTAACCTAGAAGATAATTCACTGGTCGGAATTTGGTGTTATACAATTCACAGCCGCGGCGTATTAGCCGTGCGCACTGGGGCGCCGTGTTGCGGTGCCCGCGGCCGTTCGCCACCGGGAGTTCGAATCCACCATCGGGCATGGGTGTTTGTATTGTCCTTAGGATAGTTTACCTTAGTTTAAGTAGTTTGTAAGCTACGGACTGATAAGCATATGAGTCCGATAAATTTACAAATATTTGAAAAATTGTTCAAATGTTTGTTAAGCTTATGAGATTTAACTGCGAGGTCTTCGGTTCGTAAACTCACAAACTACTTATGAACTAACTTATACTAAAGACTGCTCAAACATCCATGCCCGATGGGGGATTCGAACCCCCGACTGGGAACAACCTACGAAGATTTGAACAATTCACAGTCCTCATGCTTGGCGTCCATATCTCCGGAAGAATACCAGCTGTCTCCTCCTTTACTGCAGGTGCTTAAGTTCATGAGATAATCATCCTAAGTGCCAACATGATTAAATGAGAAACAAAATATCAAGAGTTGTAACAGTCTCTCGATCGTGAATCACCGACAACAGAAGTAAACTTGAAGGTTTCGTGTATGAATTCCCCTTTTTGTCAAATCCTTTCCTTCTCCCGCTATTTTACATATCGAGTCGACGAGCAAGAGAACGGTGTTACTCAGGGTAGTGTTCTAAGTCTGACTTTGTTTTCCATAGAACTTAACAGTCTTGTGTCCGTTCCCGTTCTGTTTTAAACTTACCTGAACTAAGTATGAAGAAAACCGTTCTCTGTATTAAAGACACATTAAGGTTTCTGGGTCTTACTTTTCACTCTAAAGTCACTTCGTGGCCACACCTCAAGAATCTGAATAAACGGTGCCTCAGAGTACCGAGTATTTTAAAATGTCTTGGCCACAATTCATTGGGTGCCGACAGAACGTGTCTACTTCGGTTTTATCTGGCCTTCCTGCGATTTCGCCTTGATTATGAGTGTACAGTGTATTGCTCTGACAGACCCTTTTATTTGAAGATACTGGACGTGGTGCTAGTTGGGAATTCAGAACAAGCCCCTTTCCAACCTGATACTGTATATCATCATTCATCACCATCTGCGGGGAAGTCTTGTTTTTTGAGACAAATTTACTTTTTCTTCTGTAAATGCATTGACTTTGCCAACACTTAATGAACATGGAAAGGCCGCAGCAACTGGCCAAGCCGTTCCCCACCACAAAGGAAGAGAGAGTAATAAAATTTATCATATAAATCGGATCAGGAATTCGAACAGCAAATAAAATTCCTGGTAAATTGATAAACATCGACCGGCCAATTAATTAACTGAAATTCGTGGAACCTAGTTACTCAGGTGAGATTACTACATTATTTTTCCAACTTTTGCGGTCACTAACGACGTGTTGTTTATGTAGAGGATCCCTGGTTATAGGATGCTGGATAGTTTTAGCATCCCCAATTTCATTAACATAGAAAACGTTCAAGATGCCAAAATATAATTTGGTTTTCTGTTCGGTGAAAGAATGCGGCGGTGTAGGCAGTCACAGTTCACCTACCTTCTTCGAAATCGCGCCATTTCGGGGTTACCCAATTCAAGAGTCGGTACTCCGCCACTGCATGTGACCACGGCAGCAAGAACGTTTAACATTCTATTAGAGTAGCTATATGAACTTTTTCTTATAGAGCAGAATTTCACAGTAGTTCATTGGCTGAGTCTTTATGTAACGAGGGGAGCAACTCTCCACTCCAATACCGTCGCAGTTTATAGAGGTGTCAACATGGCGGGATGCCGTGCTCGGGAATTACCGCCATTTGTGGCAAGTGTTCCCCATTACCTTTGAAACAGCTGTGTCTTAGGCATCTGCGAACTACTCGTGAAGTTTATAGTTGCGAAGCACTCCTCAACTGTTATGGTTGCTCTTGTTATACGACTATATCTGTACCGTTAGAGACTTGCGCTGAAATCGAGAAGCACTGTGCTAAGCTCCTTCGTTCGTCCTCATCGGATCATCATGCTCGTCAGCTAGCACAAAGAATGACGGTTAATCGACACTGTGGATGAGCTACTGTATAAACTGAGTCTGAACTGATTGTCTCAACAACTGCAGGAAACTCTTTCTGTCACAGACTAAACCTTCTAAGACTGCGAGAGTATTCTGGAGATGTAATCAATCAGTCGTTCAGCCTATTTCTGGATTTGTTCAAGAAGCTCACCTATTCTGTAAGCATTAGTTCAGTGAATACTTCCGTGCGCTATCCACATCAAACAGAATCAGTACAGGTATACTTGCCAGCATGTACTTACGTCCATAAGAAGACGTTATTCTTCTTCACATCAAGAAAATTTGGCTCTATACTGTGGTAGTTACTCGAATGACAGTGACTTCAAAACTGAAATCTAATATATAAAAATGAATGTTTTTATGTTCGTATTTTATACGCGGTCGTACCGTTCCACCGATTGTGATGAAACTTTGTCAACATATTTCTTGCACTATCGCGATGTTCATAGGCTTCATTAAATGACTGCACTACAAATAGTTTAGGCGATATGACGTAATAAACAATGAAATGCGCGGAAAAGTGCTACATCATGGGACCTCTGCTTGTAAACCACTGTACCGATTTCATCCAAATTTGGTACACGTATTCCTTCCATGAGGTAACAATTGACGTAGGGGTAAGTACTGCTTACGACATATAGTTCAGGAGATATAACGTCATAAATATGGTTGAAAAGTGTCATTATGCAACATGCGAATAAGGACACTTTATTCATCCTAAAATCTTCATGACATTTTGGACACTTGACCTTCAAAACAAGAGGAAGGTCACTGTTACATAAAATTTTGGATAGTGCATGACGTATGATACTTTACACATATGGACTTCGTCAGACTATACAGTAATATTCCTATTCTGGTGAAATTTTTAAATACGATCGAACCATTCAATTTATCATTGCAGTATTAATACGTTCAGATTACCTACAATCATTTCAAGTAATTAACGTGGCTAACAGTTAATTTTCAGACTTCGGCGGAGTTTCGAATGAAATAAAATTTCTGAAAATTCTAGTAGCTCTCTCTGGAAGTTACATTTTTCAGGGTGATAATCATTAAAGAAACATGAAAACCATAAATATTGTTCACACGATGTGAATTTTATGTAATCAATTTAAAGTAACAGTTTTTTAAATATGCTTCAGTGGAAAGCATACTTCATATAGATTTTAAAAAACGGTTTTTTGGCTGTCAGGTTTGATGCATACCAAGCGTACCGAATCAATGAAGTGAAAACCACCAGCAGAAGGAATTTGTTGTTACCAACGTATGCTTTTAATGCGAATTTAAAAATAAATACATAAATCTTCTAATATATACTACTGGTCATTAAAATTGCTTCACCAATAAGAAATGCAGATGATAAACGGGTATTCAATGGACAAATATATTATACTAGAACTGACATGTGATTATATTTTCACGCAATTTTGGTGCATAGATTCTGAGAAATCAGTACCAGAACAACCAACTCTGGCCGTAATAACGGCCTTGATATGCTTCGATGGCGTGTACAGGTACAGATGCCCATGCAGCTTTAACATGATACCACACTTCATCAAGAGTAGTGACTGGCGTATTGTGACGAGCCAGTTGCTCGCCCACCATTGAGCTGACGTTTCGATTGGTGAGAGATCTGGAGAATGTGCTGGTCAGGGCAACAGTCGAACATTTTCCGTATCCAGAAAGGCCCGTACAGGACCTGCAACATGCGGTCGTGCACCGCAGAGGAGTAGCCGATCGGTCTGAGGCGTCTCGCTGTAGAGCGCGCGGTTGCTCGCCGTCGGAGGTTCGAGTCCTCACCGGGTCATGGGTGTGTGTGTTGTCCTTCGTTTAGTTTACCTAGGTTTAAGTAGTATGTAAGCTACGGACTGATGACCACGCAGTTTGGTCCGACAGATTTACAAACATGTGAACACATGTGTGGTCGTGCATTATCCTGCTGAAATGTAGGGTTTCGCAGGGATCGAATGAAGTGACGTCGAGGCGAACAAGAGGTGACCGAGACGTGTAACCAATGGAACCCCATACCATCACGCCGGCTGATACGCCAGTATGACGATGACGAATACACGCTTTCAATATGCGTTCACCGCAATGTCGCCAAACACGGATGCGACCATCATGATGCTATAAATGGAACCTGTATTCATGCGAAAAAATGACGTTTTGCCAATCGTGCACCCAGGTTCGTCGTTGCGTATACCATCGCAGGCGCTCCTGTCTGTGATGCAGCGTCAAGGGTAACCGCAGCCATGGTCACCGAGCTGATAGTCTATGCTGCTGTAAACGTTGTCGAACTATTCGTGCAGATGGTTGCTGTCTTGCAAATGCCCCCATCTGTGACTCAGGGATCGAGACGTGGCTGCACGATCCGTTACAGCCATGCGGATAAGTTGCCTGTCACCTGGACTGCTAGTGATACGAGGCCGTTCGGATCCAGCATGGCGTTCCTTATAGCCCTCCTGAACCCACAGATTCCATATTCTGCTAATTGTCATTGGATCGCAACAACGCGAGCAGCTACGTCGCGATACGATAAACCGCAATCGCGATAGGCTACAATCCGACCTTTATCAAAGTCGGAAACGTGATGGTACTCATTTCTCCTCCTTACACGAGGCATCACAACAGCTTTTCACCAGGTAACGCCGGTCAACTGCTGTTTGTGTATGAGAAATCGGTTTGAAACTTTCTCATGTCAGCACGTTGTAGGTGTCGCCACCGGCGCCAACCTCGTGCGAATGCTCTGAGAAGCTAATCATTTGCATATGACAGCATCTTCTTTCTGTCGGTTAAATTTCGCGTCTGTAGCACTTCATCTTCGTGGTGTAGCAATTTTAATGTCCAAGAGTGTATAAAAATTTGTTTGTTTGTCTTTTCGTTCGTATTATATGCATGGCCATACAGTACATCCGATTTCGATAAAACGTTGCCAACTCATTGCTTGCACTCGCGCGAAAGTTTTAGGCACATTAAAATTAAATTAGTGTGGTGCATTGAGGAGTTTGCTTTACAGTTAGTTAATTCGTTTCTGGCGCCTTCACGCTGAAATAGCTGGGCGGATATGAATAAAATTTGGAATAGCGATAGCTTATACCCTGCATTAATATTGGAATACCTTTCGTACAGCACATGTCGGAGCATACCTTACAGTAGGTTAACACGTTTGTTACTCTTCATGCTGAAATGGCTGGACGGAATTGAATAAAATGTGGAATGAAGAGAGCTTATACCTCGAATTAGTACACGGGCTACTTTTCGTAAGCCTCCGTAGGTGCATGGCGGCGGGTACGTTACAACGAAAATCCAAATTGTTTGACTGGTCACCATGAAAGTTAGCACATAAATGTATGTTGTCATGAAGGAGATTTTTATAATCTGCAACCATTGAATTTAGCATGGTGGAGGGAACCTTGCGACTTTGACACCGTTTGAACAGCCACTATGAAACTTGGCGCGAATGTTTTCATATATATGAGGGATAGGAGTAGTGGAGGAGGAGACGAACAGAAAGAGACAGGAGGAGACGGGGAGAGGAGCAGAGAGAAGGGGAAGGAGGAGATGGACTAACTTTAGACGTCATTTAATAAGTACCCGAACGACGCTGGGTTTACAGCTAGTGATATATAAATAACCTTTCGTGCTTCTAGATTCCGAGAAAGCATATCGCATCGCGAACGTTTATTGTATTGTAATATCTTTTAAGGTCCTTCGTTTTGTAGATCGCAAGGGATCTGTTTTTTGTTCACTGGGTGTTTGAAGATTTTTATATCTTTGGCGATGATGAGGCAGTGCCTCGAATTCAAGTAAAGGCATGCGTCTAGAATCCACTTCAACACATAGGCCTAGCTGCTCATGTACTCTTCAAATCTCTATTCATTCGTTCAGCAAAAGCAAGTCGTCTATTTAAGCTATCGAAGCAGTTAGCCTATCACTTCTTTAAAATGTCACTGCAACGCTTCACATATAGTCATTATAGTCATTATTTTCATCATTACCATTCGCATAATAACCCTTTGCGTACCTTATCTTTCTTCAGAGCATTAGTACACCGTTTCTCTGTCACCTTAGCCCCACCTAGGTTGTGGTCACCAAGTTTCTTCAGCAACTGCGTTGAATATCTTCTTAATTACATCTACAACTACACACCTTAATGTAGTTGACAACTGCTGGTTCGTTATATAAATTATGAATATCACCACTGAGACACCAATTTCGACAACTGCCAAATGAATTTCTCACGATTTTCTTTTCAAACTCGCTATATTAGATGTCATAAAAAGTTTGTTAATGTCTTTGAGTATATATAATGTTATAGTTTACTAAGGCGATTGTGCCATTGGTTATTAAACAATATTAGTTTTTGTATTTCAGAGCTGAAATGTGAGCCAAGGCAAGTGAAAAACACAAGACATGAAAATTTCTGAGACAGTTACAATTAATGTGGTTTCATACGCATAATAATTTGTTACGGATGTGTATTTAGTTTTCCCTTCATATACCTATAGATTAATATTTCTAACAGCTAATGTGCAGGTTAAAAACAGGTGATGCTTATCAATTCTAAATTGTTTGCATTTTCTTAGTAATTGCCGTATCATGAAGCAACGATATACACTAGATCTTCCGTGACTAAATTTGTATAGATAGTAACGAACGCATTTTAATACATGATACAAGTATGCCAGCCGCGGGGAGCGGCCGAGCGCATTGAGGCGCTATGATCCGATGCGCAAGACCGTTCCCCGTGGGGGGTTCGAATCCCCCCTCGGGCATGAATGTTTGTGTCGTCTTTAGTATAAGGTAGTTCATAATGATGATTCTACAGTTAAGTCCCTTGCGCTTTACAAACATTTGAACATTTTTTTTACCACAAGCCTGCTGAAGTTGATGTGGATAATACTTATATGCTGTAGATAATACGCAAATTCTCCTCACTACGTTCACTATGATACCACCTTCTTGAGTAATGGCCACATGATACCTTTTTTTCACTAGAGAAGGTTACTTTATCCTTTCCGGATCATATTACAAACTTGTGAAATTGTTTGATAAATTGGTCTACTGTATTTTTCTTTTAATCAGTTTTGCTTGTACTATATCCAGTCCTGGAGCCTAATTATTCTTCAGCTTCTTAGTGGCTGCCTGTCACTTCCTTATCAATTTGCACTGGTTTCTCTGTTTCTAAAATCCTCATGATTAAGACTGTAAGATTCTATGGTCCTCATATAAATCCTCATTCAGCAGTTCATCAATGTTTTGCTTCCAGAAGTGAAACACCTCCGTTTGTAAATAATATAGCCTGGAAATCCTTTCGGCTCTTACTTAACTTTTGATGAAAATCTCTCCCTCATACAGCTCTTTCAGCCATTCCTTTTCTTCCAGTATTTTCATTTCATGCTCGTTCTTTTTCTGTCTGGTCAGCCTTTCTGCTTCTCCTGTTGCAATTTCATATTTTCCTTTGCGTTTGGAATTTTCTTTTAGGCTTTATTTTCAATCTGTGTTTTCTTGTGTACACTTTTTGACAACCGAGCCAGTGTATATGTCTCCATCTACTCTTTCTATCCCTTGATCTACAGCTTTGGTAAGAGCGTGTTTTTGGTTCTTCGATATTTCCTCACTACTCTTTGTCTCAGGTAATGTACCAGGCCCATGCGTGAGATACCCTCCTTATATTATAGAGGACGCTTTTAATTCTTGGTTTTTCAAGGTAATGAACAGAGACAACGTTATCACATCTGTAGTTCTCTAATATCCAATGGCTACGACATAATACTAAAATGAGATGCTCGATTTTGTTAAACGTATCATTATGTGGAAGTTTCCGCGTACGTTTATATGTGTATTTGTGCTTGAAAGTTGCACTGACCACTACCATGTATCTCTAAGAACCGCAGTCTTCAAATATGATCCTACTATCATTTCAATTATGATGTATACTATATTTTCTAATAAAATAGTGATATTTGTTTTTTTTTTCTTTGTTGTATTTTAATAGCCCGTTGTGTAGGCTGGCAGCAGCGTGGTACGCTGCTCTTCAGCCCAATGTACATAAGAGTTTGACAGCTCGAATATTAGTTTAAAACAGAAGATAAAATGTTGAATTTAATAATAAAACAGAAGAAAAATTGGCGAATTAAAAAACAATGAAATGAAGGCTTTAAAACACACATAATCAGTATTAAAACTGCCATGGTGGCGAAAAACACAGATTTTGTACAGTGAATGGCGACGATAACAGAGAGACAATTAAGAAAACATGGCAACACAGTGTTCTGCCCGTGTGGCGGTTGCTGAAGTCTTAAAACCATGCTCACCACTTAACAATGACACAACACTTTAACACGGTGCACTGTTAAAAAGTAAAGCGCTGAGACCCCACAGGGAGAGAGGATTGCCGGTGGGAGAGAAAGAAAGCGATGAAACAGACGTAATTAATAGCAAGAGCGTAGGAGTGGAGTTTGAAAAGGAGACTAGAATGCCATTCTCGATCGTGAGCCTTCACAATGTCGAGGGAGACGAAGATGGAAGCGCTACGGGGATTTAGCTGGACGGAAAGGAGGTGAGTGAGGCGGAGGAGTTGGTCATCGACAGAGAAGGAGAATCGGAAGTCATACTGGGAGAGGGGGAGGAGTTGGTGTTGACGGAGATCACAAAGGCTAGTTTCCAAAACCTTGCTGAACACAGAGGTGAGGCTGATAGGACGATAGGAAGAGGCATCCGTAGGAGGCTTGCCAGGTCTGGGAACTTAATAATAGGGGAGGTTTTCCACAAGTTGGGGAAGAAGCCGGTGTAGAGGATGACACTGTATAGAGAGGCTAGGGCAATATGGAAGCAGTCAGGGCAGGTAAATAGGTGCCTGTAGTTTAACCGGCCGCGGCCGGGGACTTTGTTGCGTATTGTGCTTAGTGTAAGTTGGATTTCTAGGTTGGTAACAGGCGTGTTAAGTTCTGAAGGAGGGATGTGGTCCAAGTACTGGAAGCCGGGGACGAGTGGGGGCGGATGAGGTATCGATGCACTCGTGGACATCAGGAAACAGGGTGAAATCAAATCTAGGATCGTCAGGAATGGAAAAAAAAAACATTGGAAAGTTGGGTGGCGAAATGCTCAGCCTTACAGGCAGAGTCAGGAAAAGGATGGTCATTGTGGAGGAGAGGGTAGGTGGGAGCGGAGCCGCTGCCAGTAATGCGGTGGAAGGCTTGCCAGTACTTGTTGGAGGATTTAATGGGGAGTGAAGCATTAAGACAGGTGCATGTCTGTCGCCAGGACCGGCGCATTTTCGCGGCTAAGAGGTTTCTTATATGTCGTTGGATTTGCTGGCGACGTTGGAGTGTATCCCGGTGACAAGTCTGCAGGAAGGAGCGATAGATGCGGCGGGATTCATTGAGGAGAAGGACAGCTTATGGAGGGAGGATGGGGCGGTGGGAATAGATGGCTTTGGTAGGAATATGGGCATGAACGGCGTCCAGGGGTGTGGAGAAGCAGAGGGTGATTAGCGACCGAGGTGTCTATGGAACGATGGTAGGCATCCCAGTTGGGGCGGGAGTAATCATGGACAAGTTTAGGAGGGGGGTGAGGATGGGGAGTGCGGTCATGTCGACCGCAGAGGTCAATGGTCAGGAGGACAGGGGCGTGGTCACTGCCAATAAGGTCAAGGACTTCCTCCTGAAGGCGCCCGAGGAGGTTGGGAGAGGCAAGGATGATGTCGGGGGTGGTGCTGCTTTCGGGGCTCGTACAGTGAGGGAGGGGAACAGTGTCACCCCGAAGTGAGACCACAAACTGACGTCACCACCGGAGTTCACCAATGGGATGGGAGGTAAGGTTAAGGTCGGCGGCAACTACATAGGTCGTAAAATTCCGGTCAACGTGGGAGAGGAAATCGTAGGGGAGAGGGATATTTGTTCTCTTATTCCCATTTTGGCAGTGATACCTCCAATATTATCTGACAGTCTCCTCTTAGACATTCACGGTATACTTCATTGAAGATAAGAAGCAGTCTCCTCTTTGTGCTGATACGGATACACAGGGTGGTCTATTGATAGTAGCCAGGCCAAATATCTCACGAAACAAGCATCAAACGAAAAAACTACAAAGAACAAAACTTTTATAGCTTAAATGGGAAAAAGAGATGATGGTATGGTTGGCCCGCTAGATGGCGCTGCCATAGGTCAAACTGATATCGACTGCATTTTTTTTTTAAATAGGTACCTCCATTTCCATTACATATTCGTCTAGTATGTAAATAAATATGAATTTTTCTTTGGAACACTTTTTTCGCTTTGTGATAGATGGCGCTGTAATAGTCACAAAGGTATAAATACGTGGTATCGCGTATCATTTCTCCAGTGCGGACGGTATTTGCTTCGTGATACATTACTCGTGTTGGTACTGTTGACTAGAATATTCAACGGTTGCATGCTGACAAGATACTTTCCTGTGGCATGGAAGCTAGCTAAGGTAGTGCCAATACCTAAACCGAGGAAAGACACGACGCAACCAGCCAACCATCGCCCCATCAGCCTTCTCAGTGGTATGGGGAAGACCTTTGAGAGGGTAATACAAAAGCGGATACTGGAACCACTAGTAGAGGACGGAACTATAAGAGCGGGACAATACGGTTTCCAGAGAAAACTGTCGGCGGAACTCCAATTACTACGTTTGGCAGAGCACATCACCAGGAACATGAACGTAACCAAAGCAACGGCCGCCGTATTTTTGGATATAGAGAAAGCTTACGACAAGGTGTGGAGGGAACTCCTCATTCGGAAGTTACACGAGCAAACGCCCATACAGGATTGTTACATCAAGCTTATCGCGAGTTATCTTCAAGACAGAGCTATATGATGGTGACGGTGGAGGGGAAGACATCATCAACCAGACCCGCAGCAGCTGGGCTACCCCAAGGTTCGGTGTTATCGCCGATCCTGTTTAATATATACGCTAACGACATTCCAACGGTGGAAGGAGTGCAAATTGCACAATTCGCCGATGACACGGCTTTTATAACCAGCGGAAGGCATGTTCAAGCTAACATAACACGGCTCCAACGACAACTAGATAGAACTGCTGAATGGTGTAGGCTGAATAAAGTACAACTCAATGCAGCAAAAACCACGGCGATCTATTTCTCCAGGAAACGACCACAGATGCCAACTAACTTACGACTTCATGGACAGGTCATCCCATGGGGGGCGGCGGTCACTTACCTGGGAGTTACCCTCGATAAGCACTTTTTTCTCCACAAACATATTGATAACTTGCGATCTAAGGTCTATGCAATGGCCAAAAACTTAATGCCGTTCTTTCTCAGCGCAGAGTTGAATACCAGTACCAAACTGCGACTATACAAAGCAACAGTGCTATCCAAAATGTTATATGGCAGCTCAGTCTGGGGCCTAGCTAGTGCGACCCAAATCTCAAGACTGCAAGTTATCCAGAATAAGACGTTACGATGGATCCTCAGGACTGGCCGTTACACGAGAAATGTGGACATCCACCAGGAACTCCATATGGACACTCTCATGGAGGCAATTAAGAAGAGAACGACGAAGATACATAATAAAATAGATCATCTTAGGGCAACAGTCCATAACATCCAAACCTTAGGAATGACAGCTCCACGCCCGTGGCATAGGTACAAGGTGCCACGATCGTTAGTTACCTGAACAAAATGCGTTAGTAAGAAGATGTGGTAACGTAATTTACCTTGTAACCTTTATGTGAATTGCTCTACAATGGAACTACGTACTAAAATCAAGTGGGGTACCTTACGGACCGACATACTGGCCCTTAGAAGCCTACCCCCAAAGTTTATTGCACAATGAAGTCATCATTAACCCACATACCTCTGTTATCCCAGGAAGTGTAAGTCGCCAGTTGGCGATGGGACTTCATCTACCTTGTTCAACTGAAAAAAAAAAAAAAAAAAAAAAAAAAAAAAAAAAAAAAAAAAAAAAAAAAAAAAAAACAACTCGTGTTAAAATGGACCGTTTACCAATTGCAAAGAAGGTCAATATGATATTTATGTATGGCTGTTGTAATCAAAATGACCAACGGGCCTGTGCTATATATGCTGATCGTTACCCTGGAAGACATCATCCAAGTGTCCGGGCCTTTAGTCGGATAGTTAAGTTATTTAAAGAGACTGGAAGTGTTCAGCACAAGTGAAACGTCAACCATGACCTACAACAAATTATGATGCCCAAGTAAGTGTTTTAGCTGCAGTTGTGGCTAATCCGTACATCAGTAGCAGACAAATTGAGCGAGAATCGGGAAACTCAAAAACGTCACGTCGGTGTTGAGAATTCTACATCAACATAAATTTCTCCCGTACCATATTTCTATGCAGCAGGATTTGCATAGCGAAGACTTTGAACGTCGTGTACAATTTTGCCACTGGGCATAAAATAAATCACGGGAAGATAACAAATTTTTTACGCGTACTGTTTAGTGACGAAGCGTCATTCACAAACAGAAGTAACGTAAACAGGCATAAGATGCACTATTGGGCAACGGAAAATCCATGATGGCTGCGACAAGTGGAACATCAGCGACTTGATGGGTTAATGTATGATGCGGCATTATGGGAGGAAGGATAATTGGCCCCTATTTCATCGATGGCAATCTAAATGGTGCAATGTATGCTGATTTCTTACGTGATGTTCTACCCATTTTACTACAACATGTTTTACTGCGTGGCAGAATAGCGATGTACTTTCAACATGATGGCTGTCCAGCACATGGCTCGCGTGCAGTTGAAGGGGTCTTAAATTGAATATTTAATGTCAGGTGGATTGGTCGTAGAAGCAGCATGCCATGGCCCGCATGTTCACCGGATCTTACATCCCCGGATTTCTTTCTGAGGAGAAAATTTAAGGATATTTTTTATCGTGATTCACCGACAACGCCGAGAACATGCGTCAGTGCAGTGTCGATGCATGTGAGAGCATTACTGAAGGCCAACTACTCGCTGTTGAGAGGAATTTCGTTGAGCGTATTGCCAAATGCATTGAACCTGAAGGACATCATTTTCAGCATTTATTGAAGTAATGAGGTAAATGCAGGTAATCACACAGTAACAGTATGCTTTCTCATACTGTATGATAATTTCGCAAAAGTGCATGTGTCACATTGGAACAACCGAAATAAAGTTCAAACGTACCTACGTTCTGTGTTTTTTATTTTAAAAAAACCTATCTGTTACGCACTGTTCGTCTAAAATTGTGAGCAATAAGTTTGTGAATATTGCAACGCCATCTATCATAAAGCGAAAAAAGTGTTCCAAATAAAACATTCATATTTGTTTACTTATTAGACGAATATGTAATAAAAATGCAGTTGATATCCGTTTGACCTATGGCAGCGCCATCTAGCGGGCCAAGCATAGCGCCATCTGTTTTCCCCCTTCAAGCTAGAAAAGTTTTGTTCTTTGTGTTTTTTTTTCTTTTGATGCTTATTTCGTGCGATATCTGGCCCGGTCACTATCAACGGACCACCCTGTATTCTCCGTATGACACATCACTATTCTAATACTGGAAATGAATGGAAGGCAGGGAGAGGTATGCATCTCCTGTTTAGGAGGAGGAGGCTAGCGACCATATACACGGGTTTCGCCACAGTAAATGGCTTAAGACCGCTGAGACAGTGGTGGACAATGGCGAACCGCGGGAAATGGGCATTCCCGTACAATGGGAGCTGAGCCGAAATACAAGGAATGTTTTAATGGCCTGCTGGCAGATTCTTCAATCGATAAATACCATCTTACCTTAGAAATAAATAATAAATGACAATTTTACGTTCCCATTAATTTATAAGGTATATACGATGTCAGAAAAATTATGTGCAGCTCATGAAAGAAGAATAACTGTGACATCTTCAAAAGTTAATGTTTAAATTACTTAAATACAGCAAAATTTATTTTAAAATTACCAACTTTTGAATTATTATACCATTTCAATAAACTGTGTATCAGATAATAGCTTATCACCTCATGCTATCATGAAAAAGTGAATCTCTGTTTATTTAAGATTTTATTACACTTATTATATCAGTTAACGATGGAAATATACTCAGATAATCGTACCCTCCATAGTAGCTCAACAAAATGCAAGAAACGTTATATGCACCTCTTATCCTCATGTTCGAGAAACTTACGAATATTTGTGTATTTTTCAGTTACATTACGTAAATATTGTGTAGTAAGAGTGGTCGAAATCATGATGACAAGTTTTTTTTTCATATAATATTTGTAATACCGATAAGTACTCCCAAGGTGACTCAATGTTTAAAAATTTTCTATTTAATATTGTCAAAATAAAAACTTTGTGTGAAAGTGGCCAGACTTTAACTCACTACAAATATTTCCTGTTAACAAATCTGCTACTTTCGGTGGGGATGGCGATCTGCCAATGAAAAAGTGGATAGGGCATGAAACTTTTGAGGTCAAGGAAAATACTTGTACGGTACTGCGTGTCGCATGATGGCAACGGTTTATAACCATATAATTGTTTATGATGTCATATCTCCTTATCTATACGTCGTAAGCAGTTATTACACCTACGTCAATTGTTACCTCGTGGAAGGAATATCTGTACCAAATTTGGTTGAAATCGGTACAGTGGTTTAGAAGCAGACGTCACATGATGTAGCACTTTTCCCCGCATTTCATTATTTATTACGTCATATCTCCTGAACTGCCGCGACAGAGCGGCCGAGCGCATTGAGGCGCCATGCTGCGACGCGCGAGGTCGTTTCCCGTCGGGGGTTCGAATCCCCCCTCGGGCATGGATGTTTGTGCCGTCTTTAGTATAAGCAGTTAAGTCCCTTAAGCTTAACAAACATTTGAATTTCCTGAAATATTTGTCGTACACTTATTTAATGGTGCCGTTGAAATGTTCAAATGTTTGTTAAGCTTAAGGGACTTAACTACGGGGTCATCAGTCCCTAAACTTACAAACTACTTATGAACTACCTACAACTAAGGACGGCACAAATATCCATGCCCGAGGGGGGATTCGAACCCCCGACCGTAGTGGCCGTGCAGACCGTGACTGAAGCGCCTCAGTCTCCTCGGCCACCGCGGCCGGCAGTGCCGTTGATCATCGCGAAATTGCAAGCAATATATTGACAAAAGTTTCATCACAATCGTTTGAACGGTACGGCCGAGCATAAAATACGAACACAAAAACATTCATTTTTGTATATTAGATTGCGTATCTAGATTTCCGTCACTGTGTGACTATTTTCAGTGCTTTAAAAAGTAATTTTAAGCATATAGAATTATTTATATTTTCATGGTTAAGTGGGAACATAATATTTAAAGTGAAGATCGATACGTAACCGGCGGAGCGGCCGAGCGCATTGAGGCGCTATGCTGCGATGAGCGAAACCGTTCCCCGTCTGGAGTTCGAATCCCCCCTGTGGCTGCGATGTTTGTGCTGTCTTTAGTATAAGGTAGTTCATAAGTAGTTTGTAAGTTTAGGGACTGATGACCCCGCAGCTAAGTCCCATAAGCTTCACAAACATTTTTTTTATTTATTTTTCTTTATTTGTTTTAAATACGTAACATTCAACAATAAGATCTACTGTTAAGTGTCTCTTTGATTGTGTTTGGGGAACTTGGGTTCTGTGGAAATCTGTGGTTTTATTCTACATTATTCTAATATGAGTGTTATCTCCCCCCCCCCCCCCCCATTCCACGCAGGGTTTACAAGTTATGCCACTGTTTACAAACCTAATTGGTGGCTGTTTCCCACCAAAGTGGCCGGTGTTAGCATTGCAGTTTTCTGTAGATTTTTTTCTCTTAGTCTAAAATGAATGTAAGTATTTTGATTTAAGACAATATCTTGATCTGGCTGGCTACACGCAGCCCTCCTGGACCAGAGCGCATGAAATTCTGGGCATTTGTGGTGGCCGATGCATACCCCAGTGACACTGCCAGGTGCAGCAGCCAAGTTCTGTGAATTGTCTCAATCATGTTTTATGAACTCACCCCTGATATGATTTGGAATTATGTCTGTTAATTTATTCAAGGTGTTAAATGTTTCTTAGTTTATGATTTGTTCTCTGACATTAGTGATTGGTAATTGACATTTTAGATGTGAAACAAGGTTGTCATGTATAGGATAGTCAAATGCTACATGTTCTGGAGTTCCCTCTGGGGCTCAACAGTCACACCCTGGAGTTGCTTGTTTCTCGAACCGACATAGGTATGCTGGTTATGGGCCATGGCCAGGGGAAATGTGTATCTGTCTTCTGCTGCATTAAAGTATCCCATTCCTAGTCTTTCTTCCACGCTGGGTAGGTAGTGATGTGTTCTTGTGTCTGTTTACTCCTGGTCCCAGAATTCCTACCATAATTCAGTCCACCGTTTTTTATTGTAGATTTTACTTCCACACTTACCCCTAGAATTTTTTGTACCTTGTTCATGTTCCCTTGTCTTTACCAAGTACATTTCAGCTTCCTCCCAAATAATGATGTCATAGGGGCGAAGCCCAATTCACTTCAACAGAGCACTGCCTGGAGATGTTAAATACGCCTCTATTGAGAGCAGCTGGATGTTTCTCTGCACTTTTCTCACTGTCATCACAGGTGCCCCACTAGTGAGTCTATGAGCCCTACTGCCAGATCCGATGATCATAATGGATATAACGATGAATTGTTGTACAGTTTGATGCGATTGGGTGGGTGGTGCAACCTCTGATGCCCGATCCAGCAAGTCTGTTTAGTGCCACTAAAGCTCTTTTAGCAACGGCATCTCTATGGGCCTCAATTTACCAGCGGTCATCCAGAATTACACTCAGATATCTGACCTAGGCCCTTTGATATTCAATGTGCTGTTGATTCTGACTGTGGGATTCCTGATAAAGGTTGCCTTTAAGAATGACGTAGGTTGACTTTGCCACTGCAACTGTAAGTTTAGTCCTTTGGCACCATACTGTAGCATCTCAACTGTTCTGACAATTCTGGGTTTGAAGTCTTCCTGGTTCTTACCACCGACTATCAGAAGGAGGTCGTCAGCATAGCCTATTTCTTCTAGCACATCTTGTTTGTTCTTCATGTCGTATAACAATGGTTCCATATAGATAACCCAGACGAGTGGCCCCAGGACAGAGCCATGTGGACACCCTTTTGTTATTCATTTACTGATTGCTCCGTTAGGTTATAATAGACAGTCCTCGCATTCGACAGATTAGTCCCTGAGACATCCGTAAAGGGACACTGGGCACTGAATCTCTCGAAGTTGAGAGAAGAGTGAAGATCACTAGAAGTTGTCAAAGGCACCGTTGATGTCCACCATGATGTCCACTACATATCTGCGCGGGGTTGAGCTGCAGACGTCGACAGCTAGGGCGATTGCGTCACATGCAGAAAACCCCGACCGAAAGCCGAATTGCCTGTTGCTCATCCCACTCAGAACATGGTGTACTTCAAACCTGAGATCTAGGAGTCTCTCAAGAAACTTTTACAACACGTCCAACAGGCAGATGGGCCGATAGGTCTTACAATTGCCAGGCTCTACCAGACCCCTTTTTGTTATTACCACATTGGCCTTCTTCTATAGTGCAGGAAATTTCCCTTACCTGAAGCATTTGTTGTAAGAGTTTTGTTATTTGCTGGACCAGCAAAAAACTGCAAAACCTCAGAGGTTATCTGGTTAGGCTCTGGGGTTTACCTCTTTTTGGTTTGGTATGTGGTTGGTCAGCTTCCCCTCTGAGAAAGTGTACACCGAAACGTTGTTGTTGTATCGTAGGGCATCATTTGCCTGAATCACCCTATGGATATCTGAGTCATTGGCCTCCTCGCCATCAGGGAGTCCAGAGCAGAGAAAGTCCTCAGCAGTCTCCTGCTAAGTGTCTGTATACCGGTCCCAACCATTCTAACTGAAAGGACCGTGGCTAACTTGATCTTGTGCCTAGCCTTTTGTCACAGTTCTACGACTGAGGACGGCAAATGGACTCACTTTTGTTCCATCAGTAAGCACACATTAGATCCCGTGAATTGTAAATTCTTATTGTCTGCAGAGTCAACCAATACACTTTTGGTGACTACGTCTTCAACTGTTGTACTGGATGTTATGTAGAAGTAAACAGCCGTCTCATCAGCGTTTCCGATTTCTCGTAAGAGGTAAGCATGTTCCTTTATCACGCCTAAAATATCTTTCTTATACTCGACATATTATCATTTAGGACGCTGAACAAATGATGATAGACGACATGGTTCACCATCCAGTGCAGGTTTTAAACCGAACAACGAGTTTTGTGACAGTACATTTTCTTTAACTCGTATAACATTTGCGGGACTCTGCTGCGTTTCTTTCACACAGATACCGTTATTTCTATTTCATTATTTCCGAAACGTCCACACTGTAGACAGCAGAGAGATGTCACTATTGTTTTCGCATTTTTCAGATGTCGCTTATTTTTTCGCTGTCATTGAACATTGTGACTCCATACTGCCTCGAACCCACACAAATCGTTTATTTCTGAATGCCGAACAACCACGATTTTGTATTTTTTTTTTTTTTCCAGAATGACTTCATTACGTCGATAATTCCGATGTCGAACCACGTAGTTCCACATTACGACGCATTAAACAAGCTAATTACAAGTGACTTCTCAAATTTAATAAAATAGCTACCAACCAATTCCACAAAATACAAAAATGCATGTAACACATGCAGACATCGTGGTTAAAACCGTACGCGTGTACAGAAAGTAGAGTTACAGCTTAGTGTAATATAAAGGTTGTATTCCACAAAGAAAACTCCAGGTTTTCTGTTGTTCAAACGTTTGTTAAGCTTAAGGGACTTAACTGCGGGGTCATCAGTACCTAAACTTACAAACTACTTATGAACAATCTTATACTTACACAAAAATCCATGCCCGAGGGGGCATTCGAAACCCCGACGGGGAACGGCCTCGCGCATCGCAGCATAGCGCCTCAATGCGCTCGGCCGCTCCGCCGCGGCCCAGGTTTTCTGGCATGGGCATCAAACTAAACAAAGAGAGTTTCAATGAAACATTTATGTAAACGCGTTACAAATTGGTATTTATACAGGGTGGTACGGCCAAACATTCAGTAAACATTCCTCACACACAAAGAAAGAAAATATGTTATGTGGACATGTGTCCTGAAACGCTTAATTTCCATGTTAGAGCTCATCTTCCACCTACGCTCACTGGAGCACGTTATCATGATTTCATACGGGATACTCTACCTGTGCTGCTAGAACATGTGCCTTTACAAGTACGACACAACATGTGGTTCATGCACGATGGAGCTCCTGCACATTTCAGTCGACGTGTTCGTACGCTTCTCAACAACAGATTCGATGACCGATGGATTGGTAGAGGCGGACCAATTCCATGACCTCCACGCTCTCCTGACCTCAACCCTCTTGACTTTAATTTATGGGGGCATTTGAAAGCTCTTGTCTACGCAACCAAATGTAGAGACTCTTCGTGCTCGTATTGTGGACGGCTATGATACAATACACTATTCTCCAGGGCTGCATCGGCGCATCAGGGATTCCATGTGACGGAGGGTGGATGCATGTATCCTCGCTAACGGAGGACGTTTTGAACATTTCCTGTAACAAAGTGTTTGAAGTCACGCTGGTACGTTCTGTTGCTGTGTGTTTCCATTCCATGATTAATGTGATTTGAAGAGAAGTAATAAAATGAGCTCTAACATGGAAATTAAGCGTTTCCGGGCACATGTCCACATTACATATTTTCTTTCTTTGTGTGTGAGGATGTTTACTGAATGTTTGGCCGTACCTTTTTGTGACAACCTGTATAGGTATACAGGATCGTAAACTAGGCGGACATTACATGAATGTAAGACAATTTAGAGCATCATCATCGCGTAGCTAACAACGATAGTAAACAGGAAAGGACAAGACACACACACACACACACTGCAACGTCCAGCGGGAACAGCCACTCAATCCGCGACATGGCGCCTCAGCCAGCGTGGCCATCGCCACGAGGCTGCGCAAACACAGCGTCAGGAAGGAAGCGTCCAGTCTAGATAGAAGACAGAATGTGAGGGTCGTCGGAGAAACACTCCAAGCCCTGTATTCATTATTACCATCGATCAGGCGACCAGCTGCTGCTTCAGTGAAAGGGACTCTGAACAGGCGGCTGCGGCTGAGAGAAAGGACCGGAGCTGCGGTGGTTCTGGCAGTGACTACCATTCACCTCCTAATAACTAGCAGGGGTGTCCGCCACATTGGGCCTGCAATCTCATTTAATGGAATACAGCTGTTTTCAGTAACAAGTCCGGAACGGAATAGAAGCTCAGCGAGAAGAAATAAGAAGGTTGCGGCTTGCCGACGACATTGTAGCTCTGTCGCAGACGGTAAAGGGCCAGGAAGAGCAGTTTCATTGAATGGATAGTATCCTGTAAGGAGGGTACAAGATGAGTGTTAACAAGCGCAAAACAGTAGTAATGGAATATCGTCGAATTAAATTAGGCGATGCTGAGGGAATTAGAGTAGGAAACGAGACAATAGAAGTAGCAGATGAATTATGTAATTTCTTAATAACGTCTTATGGCCAGATTAGAAAAGATGTTAAGTGCACACTGGCAATGGGAAGAAAAGCATTTCTGAAGAAGGGTGTTATGAAGTCTTTTCTAAAGACACTATTCTGGAGGGTACCTTGTGCGGGAATGAAACAAAGATGATAAACAGTTCAAACAAGAAGAGGATAAAAAATTTTGAATTTTGGTGCTGCAGATTAAATGCGTAAATCAAAATAAAATATATGTTAACCTAAGCGACCAAACTGTTTGGGTTCTCGATCCCTAGACTTACAAAATACTTAAACTAACTTATGCTAAGAATAAAAATAACACACCAATACCCGAGGGAGTATGTTGAATGCGCGGCAAGACGCCTTAGACAGACAGTAAGTAATGTGGAGTTGCAGGGAAAACTGAATACGAAAGAAATTAGTGGTGTATCTTGACTAAAAAAAAATTTAAAAAAAAGGATAGATATGTAGGAACATTCTGAGACATGAAGGAATCGTCAGTTTGTACTGGTAGGAAGTGGGAGGGGGGAGGGAAATAGAGAAGTGAGACAAAGACATTGGTATGCATATTCAGCCCCAATTACAAGTAAAGACGCGACTGGAGACTACCAGGACAGCAATAGGTTTCCTGACTGACTACCACCCGACATACGGCCCGACAACAGAGACTGAACGTCGAAGTTGTCATTGTAATTCATAGTAGGGCCACTTTAGCTGTCATCCGTATCAATGTTATAGCAAATCTGCGCGTCTAAGATGTTCAACTTCCCGTTTTGTTATCCTTCATTCAAACCATCCTGAGCTTAAACTTCAACAAAATAGTGCCAGACAGTACACAGCGAAAGTTTCTACCGCTCGTCTGAGTTTGAAAAACCCTACTTGGGCTATTAATGCTCTCAAATATCTCTACAAATTATTTATTGCATTAAGAGGAGGCTGTCCACCAAGCTTGGACCTTAGACGATATAACGCCCCAACTGTATTGCATTTGGAACGATATTTCTGAGGAGGACATCCAGCTAGTCAGTCACTCCGGCTTGCATAAAGGCCAAAGGTTGACCAATGCTTTATAGGGTTACTCAATTTGTGAATCTCGTTCTTTCAATAAATCATCCGATTGTTCTGTAACTGTATTCATTTACTTGTCTGTACTTGATCAGTACGGTTGTTTCCCATTCGGATAATTCATTCGTGGCGTGCATTTTTTTTTTCGTTGATCCTGATTTATATTATAGTTTCAAACCACTGTTAAAATGAACCATTATGCAGGTTGACGTCAGATGTTCACGGAATATTATTTGAGAATGGTGGAATGCTAGGGAAGCAATCAAAGTAACAGATATTTTTCTAGATGTAATTGAACCAACGGAATATACCAAGTAAATGACTTGGAGTACACACCTATTCATCAGATTTAGGCCGCGATGGAGTAGCCGAGCGGTCTAAAGCGTCTCGCTGCGGAGCGCGCGGTTGCTCGCCGTGGAGGCTCGAGTCCTCCCTGGGGCATGGGAGTGTGTGTTTGTCCTTAGGTTAGTTTACCTAGGTTTAAGTAGTTTGTAAGCTACGGACTGATGACCACGCAGTTTGGTCCGATAGATTTACAAACATTTGAACATTTTTGATCAGATTTAGTCTCAGAAGTTTTTAATGATTGTCTCAATGAACAATGGCACACTTGAGGTAACGCTCTTTAGCGAAAATACTGACTCTGTTCCAGTATTGATGCAGTGGTTTCGAAAAGAAAATCAGTGTTTAAGATTGTGTTTAATAAAGTCATCGTGAAAAGTTGCTCAGTCAGTGTCACTGGAAATTTTTATAGATCACCTGGCTCAGCACCAGTAGTGGCAAGAACATTTGAGGGGAAAATTCCCTTAGATGTTCTAGAAATGTTATAGTTTCAGGTGAGATTTCAACTTATGGGATATAGACTGAGAGACTAACGTGTTTAAGACAAGTAGCAGAGTTCTAATTGTTACATCCGAAAATTAGCAAGAGTAGTTAGAGAGCCGACTCGTGGAGTTAACGTGTTAGACCTACTGATGTCAAACAGGCCAGAATTTTTCGATTGAGTTGGCATAAATCAGAAATCATAATCCCATTACAGCGTCAATGAATAAAGCTGTAAATACAAATACCAAGAAAGGTAGGAAGATCTCATTTAGCAAAAGCGAAAAGGGGCAAATTTCAGAGTATTTGACTCCTCAAGACGCTAGTTTCGTCACTAACACTGCCAGTGTTTAGCAACTATGGACGAAGGTCAAGTGCACCGTACAATACGTGTTAGAAGTATGTATCTAGTAAAATTATAAGAGATAGGAAAGATCCACCATCGTACAACATCCGAGTTAGGAAACTGGTAGCAAGCAAAGCGAAATTAACTGTAAATATAACTGTAGCCAAAGTCTTGCAGACAACCAAAAATTAAACGATACCAAAATTAACGCGAGGAATGCCATGAAAGGCGTTCAGCGACCTTGAGAGTAATGTTTTGTATACCGTCTTGGCAGAAAATCCTAAGACATTTTGGTCCTGGCCGAGGGGACTGCGGCGCGTGAGTCACGGTCTGCACGACCACTACGGTCGGGGGTTCGAATCCCCCCTCGGGCATGGATATTTGTGCTGTCTTTAGAATAAGGTAGTTCATAAGTAGTTTGTAAGTTTAGGGACTGATGACCCCGAAGTTAGGTCGCGTAAGCTATACAAACATTTGAAACATTATGGCCCTACGTCAAATCGGTAAACGGGTCGAAATCAGATACCGAGATACAATGTGCCCATAGTGGTGTTGAAATAAAGTATGACACACCAAAGGTCGAAATATTTAACATCTTTTTCCAAAACTGTTTCACAGAGGAAGATTACACAGTAGTTCCGTCTCTAAACCATCGAACGAACGACAATATGGCGGATATTGAAATAAGCGTCACGGAAATATGAAAGCAACTGAAATCGTTCAACAGAGGCCGCTGTACCTGATGGGATACCAATTCGATCTTACACGGAGTATGTGAGGGAACTCCCCCCCCCCCCCCCTAAGTGTTGCGAAGGTTTCTAGAGGAGAAGACGTTCCTAATGATTGGAAAAGAGCGCAGGTCATTCCCGTTTACAAGAAGGGTGGTCGACCAGATGCGCAAAACTATAGGCGTATATCTCTAACATCGATCAGCTGCAAAATTTTGGAACACACATTATGTTAGAACGTTGTGTCATTTCCGGAGACCGGAAATAACCTTTTTCGTCAGACCGGCATAATCACTGGCGTAAGGAGGGGAGAATAATGTCATTCATATCTGCATAGTTTGATAGCCTGAGTGTGTGCTGAAGACGTCGATTATTCCTTCTATTACCATAGCTGTTGTCCTCGATATCGACAGGACGTCATAACGTGACCTCTCTTCTTCCTTGCTTGCACATGCCATCAGACGTTTTGATACCACATTGTAAGTAATGTGCACGTATTCAAAAAACATATGGGTATGCAGGCAGGTATGAAACTTGGTTGTGCTCCTGCCGAAATATCGGCCGACTTCGGGATTCGTACATCGCTATATATCCGTAAGTCTTTTGAATAAGCCATACGCCGGGAGAAATTAAGGAATCACTATGTGCACGCACTTCACAAACAGTATCGATTCCAAACGACTATTAGGATGTAACAAAAAGTAAATTGTTTATGTAGAAGCTAACGTGTTACATTGTTGCTTGTACAAAAACTAGATATTTTAACGGCCTAATGTTTTCCGCAATCAACTGAGAAACGCTATGGAACTATAAAATCTTGTGAAACTAAAAACATAATGTATAAAATCATTGGGCGTCGCCTTATATCCTGCTAACAGTTTTTACACTCGGTGAAAAGAATTTCCTCCTTTTGTTACATGCGGACGCAGCTCGCAGTGTGAATACCCCAGAAGGCAGCCGGCAAATCGCGGACCGATGCTGTCTATCGCATACCGGGCCAGCAGTGTGATTGAAGCGCAAATTGAGACGCATACGGATCGTGTAAAGCGACACGACATCACCGCGCAAGGCGAGCGTTCCACGCGTGCCTGCCACAGCTGCGCATATTGAGGCGCCTATCACGATTGTGTCCTTCACGCGCATTCACTGAGAGGCGGCGGCCCCGTGCATATGAAATACTTCACAGACGATATTACCAAAACTGTTCGGCGAAAAATATGTTTACTCTTCCTACACAATAATATCTTTATTGACAAAGGAGAGAATGTATTTTCGTTATTCGTCGCAGCTACTCTGCAGCATGATATTACATAAAGTATTACACTGTAAGAGTACACCTGTCGCTGTATCTTACAGTTTGATTTAACGTAATGTATATATTGTCTTGTTCTTGTATGCTAGATATATTTCTTATGTAACGTCATTTCCTATATTGAATCATTTAGTGTAAGCATGTACTGTATGTGTAAACCCGCATGAAAGCACGTCATTCGTATGCTGTAAGTTGGTAAAGCGCCAGAGAAAATGTTGAGCCTGTTGTAAAGACTGTCTTTGGTACAGACGTAGTAGCTGTGAGTGTCGCGCTGTTGAAGCAGTCGCGGAGCGGACTCGCCAAATTAAACAAATAAATGTTTTTTTGATGGTGCAAAGGCACGGTAGGCGCAGTGTGGCGCGAGTTTAATGAAGTAGCAAAGTTTCAATAAGCCTGAGAGGCGTACTGTTTAATGTATTGAAGGAAGTGCGAAACAAGTTTATTTATACTCGAAAGTGATCAGTGTAATGTTTTTTCATGTGTGCAAGAGAAGTAATTGTTTGGTTAAGTCTATTGTCACCGAGAGTGATCGTTGCTGTAATTACAGAGATTAGAAGGTGTATCGAGGTGATATCAATGCATGGAGATTTCAGCCAGACGAGCTGAACAAAGAGTTGTCGATAAAAATATTTTTGGGCCAGCAGTAAGAGTACCTATTGTAATCATATCTGTCTTGTATGGACTTCGCGACGAAGACGACGAAAACAGATGAGTACTTTTGTAACATTTTATTTTGTATGCATGTAATTGTAGTGTCAACCCAATCAGAATTTTGGTTCAATTATATATGACTTTTTTGTTAAAAAAAATCAAACGTTTGTAAATCTATCGGACCAAACTGCGTGGTCATCAGTCCGTGGTCATGCCCCAGGGAGGACTCGAACCTCCACGGCGAGCAACCGCGAGCTCCGCAGCGACACGCTTTAGACCGTTCGACTACTCCATCGCGGCTGACTTATTTTGAGACCAGTCTTAATTTTGTAAGTAGTTGTAGTCACCCCATTATCACCATTATTAGATTATGTTGATTATGCAAGCCTGTACATTGACTAACAAGTTCAATCATTTTTCAAGGTAATTACGATCAGTTTTAAAGAAATTGCTAGACGAGTTAAAGAATTGCTAAACATGTTACAACCACAGAGACTAGTAATTAAAGTGCAGTGCTGTTCTAAGTTTTGCAAACAATTATTATGCCAAAGCTTTTAACTTGCAAGAGAGTTTGCACGTAAAGTTGGTTTCATTTATATAGAAAGTAACCAGATTAACCAGACTTGACGAAAGTAATTTTTATGAAATACGTTAAATGCCAGACTCTGCTCAGCCAGTTACACGCGTACGCTACCCAGGCCCTGGAACCAATTAATCAGAAAATAGTTCACGTAAAGTTTTATAAGGAAGTTGAATGCTTTAAACAATATTATCAAAATTATTGGGAATTTTGACTGTAGTATTTGTGAAGCTCATTGCACAACGCAGTTTCACAGTACTGAGCTATTATCATTGCAATCAGAGTCTATCAGCTATTAATATTTTGATTATAACACGAACACGTCAGCACCACTACATGAATTCTGACACATTTATTAGTGAAGTTGTGCTGTTCGTGAATCGTAAGAGGTGCTGGTTGGAGGCTGTAGTCAATGCTAAGTCAGATAGGGCCAAAATTAATTAATTACCACAGTGACTGTTTCAAGTTAATTAACATCAATTTTTTTTTATTTATTCAAAATTTTAACTTTCACTGCGAAAGTGTTGTTGCGACCCATTAGTTGTGATTTGCTGCAACATTCAATAACGAAATTATTATTACTACACCCTGTGACGCATTCTTTTCATTTCGACAATATTTATACACAAATTGATCTCCTCCAATCAAACACCTCTTACAACACGACATCGTAAATATTGTGCAGATGTAAAAGCGCATTGCGTAGGCTTTTTGAATAGTTTGTTTAGCCTATGGGTTGCTCTGTATAATACATAGAATAAAGTAAGGATATTTTATTTCAATGGTGGAAGAGTTAGGCACCTCATTCCGTTCTCGAGATAATGGTTATTATATCTGCCGGACACTCTCGCTCGACACTTCCAGTTCCATGCCCAGTGATCGGCTGTCATATGGTCACAACATCTATAGAGTAAGTAGGTCTGTTAAGTATGAAGTGCTTTTTTATTAATTAATTTCGTACTTACGTTTGTAAGCTAATCTATTAAAAATTTTGACTCTGCAAATAATTAAAATTAACTGAAAAAAAAAAAAAAAAAAGAACCAGTTTCTACCCACGACAGAGATTGACGGTTATTTTATATATCACTTCGGAATGACTAGAAACGAGTTTTCTGCAACACAAAATTGGCTCCAATTGATGTTACTCACAAGATTTGACAGTAGATTAACAAAGGTAGTATTTTGGAAGTAGTGCAGTCAGACACTAACTTCCTTTTTTAAGTTCAAATGTTTGTAAACCAAAGGGACGAAACTACTGAGGCTATCGGTCCTTAGACATACAAACTACTTGAAGTTACTTATTATGAGGACAACACACACAGACGTATGCTCTAGTGACGTCTCGAACCTCCGACGGGAGCAGTCGTGCAATCCCTGACGTGGTGCCTTAGAGCACGCGGCCATTCGCGTGTGGCTTTATTTAAGTACACCGAAGAGCCAAAGAACCTGATATAGACGTAAGAATGCAAACACAAATATGCAAACACCCAGAGGACGGCGATGAGGTCGGCAACACCTACATAAGCAAAAGGTGTCTGGCCCAGGCGTTACATCGGTTACTGCTGTTACAAGGGCAGGTTATCAAAATTTAAATCACTTTCAACGTAGCTTTATAGACGGCGCATGAGAGATGGGGCTCAGCATCTCAGAGGTAGCGATGAAGGAGGATTTCCCCGAACAACCATTTCAAGAGTGCATCATGAATATAGGGAATCAGGTAAAACATCAAATTTCTAACATGGATGCTGCCGGAAAAGATCCCGCAATAACCATGTAATATTTCTGGTTTAAGTCATCATATTAAGTTCTAAGTATTGCTTCAGTGCAGCCGGTTAGGACCAGTAGTCGACAGATGGTAAAAGCTTGTGGAAACCACGACAGGTGGTCGAGTTCTCATGGGAAAGAGCACTGGCAAATCTCCCCGAATTGTAGGGTACTTCCCGAGCGGCAAGAACTGGACGCTGATTGACTGTAGCACTGGCGGTCACGCGCCAAAACGCATTCATATTTTTGTTAATATTTATTAAACTAATTATATGTTCAATGTCATACTCAATTTAGAAAAACCCCTCAAAGTTAAGCTATGCCCTGCGTAGGTAAGACATTTTAATAATTGATAATTATATAAACAAAATAATTAATTTTAGTCGGACGATGCACGGCAGCCATGTTTGCGCGCCAAATTGCGGAACGAAGGCAGTCTTGCATCGAGCCGCCACTCTTCAGTTCAGAACAGGCACTTGGAAGAGTAACAAGTGACTTCAGTACGCGCACTCGGTGAAGTAACATGCATACGTAGGCGGTCATAATACATTGTTTAATCATCTTAGAGCAAGAGACATGACTTTATATTTAATTTTCTTTAAAATCAGTCTATGTCAGGTGGATTTTATTATGCAGTTTACTGGTTTTCTGCTGACTTTAAATAAATCAGTTGGCATCCCGATTCCCGAGGATTTCAGTTTTATTCAGTAACTAGATCAGTTCCTACCAGTAGTTTAGCAATTTCAGCCTCATTCAAGAACTCCGACCTGCGTGCTATCATCGGCGGGGGGACATCTATAGAAGACGTCAGATTGGTGAACTTTCAGAGTTTTTACTCTTCACACAGTACAGTGGGGATAACTACAACCTTCGCGTACCCTGTCATTCCGATACAAACGCAAACTGTTGTGCGTCATCCATGGCAATATGGACGGGGAAAGGAAATGATATAGGACCGGTTAACATACCCTCTGTAGACATTATTCCCGTTGTAATCAGACCAATAACGACTGAGAAGGATAATCGTTCAGTGCCACCTTTTTCGCAAATTGCTGCTTATTTGAATGCTGCGCCATAAACATATTGCCGGCCGCGGTGGCCGAGGTGACTGAGGCGCTTCAGTCACGGTCAGCACGGCCACTACGGTCGGGGGTTCGAATCTCCCCTCGGGCATAGATATTTGTGCCGTCTTTAGTCTTAGCTAGTTCATAAGTAGTTTGTAAGCTTAGGGACTGATGACCCCGTAGTTAAGTCCCATAAGTTGTACAAACATTTGAACATTTGAACATAAACATATTGGCGTACAACCCATTCTACAAACATCATTGATTTGTGCTTTCGGAGGCGAACGTCCACTCATGTACCCATGCTGACTACACGACGCAAAGTTTTGCGCCTCGCCTGGAATTAGCCCCTCATTGTACCATCACTGGACTGGACTGGAACATGTTGCCTTGTCTCATGAGTCATGTTTCGAATCGAGCCGATCGACGTGTACGAATATGGAGACAACCTCATGAATCCCTGGGTCCTACATGTCAGCAAGTAACCGTTAAAGTTGATGGAAGCCCTGTAATGGAGTGGTACGTTTGCAGTTGGACTGATATGGGACGCCTGATAAATCTAGATACGATTCTTACAGGTAACACGTACATATGTTTTCTGGCTGATCGACTGCATTCATTAAATGTCTGTTGTGCATTCCGAGGAACTTGTGCAAATCCAGCATGACAATCCGACACCTCACATGTCCAGAATTGCTACAGAGTGGCTCCAGGGACATTCTTCAAACACCTCCGCTGGCCACCAACTCTCCAGAAATAAACAGTATTGAGCATATCTGGGACGCCTTGTAACGTACCGTCCATAAGAGATCTCTAGCCCATCGTACTCTTACGGATTTATAGACAGCCCTGTAGAATAGTCTTGTGTAGTTCGCGAACGAACTAGTTCGGAAGAGCGCTCCCACAGGTGAACTACGCGAACTAGTTCGCAGATCCTTCTCCTGTTAGTTCCTCCGCTCCTTTTTCGGAGACTGGCGGGTAACAGCGAGAGGACGCGAGAGCGCGCAGAATCGCGTGATTCCCTTCTGCCAGTTGCCGTCATTTCGAGCTGAGATGCACCTCAGCTGTAGTTTTAGTAGCGGTAGCAAAAGCCGAAACGAGAGGACGAACTAAAAAGAGCGACCTACCTCGCGGCCGAGCTGCGAACTAAAAGGAGAGCTACCGGTCGCGAACTAAAATATGCGCGATAGGTCACGAACTAAAATATGCGCGATAGGTCGCGAACTAAAAGATGCGCGATAGGTCGCGAACAGAATTAAAAATCACGTGTTTGCCTTCTCCTGATGAGAGCCATTTCGAGGTTAGCGTCTGCCTGCTAGATCACATAGTTCAGTGCTACAAAATTTCTGCTTTGAAGTATTCTGCACTCTGCAATACCTGACTAATAAATTCCATAATGCCAAGATATAGAGATAACTCTAATCTTAAACGCGATAAATTATTCACAAACTGTTTCTTTTGGTTTGCGTGACATCGTTAGCGGCTCAAGCAGCAAGCGCATGAAGCAGCTAGGTGGGGGAACTTCTCCCTCCACCTGCATGCGCAGACCACGCCGCTCAGCCGTCACTGGGAGCGGACGAACTAAAAGAACGAACTAGTTCGCGGCAGAGCCGAGAACTAAAGTGAGCGCTCCCGATCGCGAACTAATATGCGCAAGTCTACTGTAGAATGCATGCTGTCAATCCCTTCTAGCACTACCTCAGACATTAGTCGAGTCCATGGAATTGCAACGCTTCTGCGCTCTGACGGGGATCATACACGATATTAGGCAGGTGTATCAATTTCTGTGGCTTTTCAGTGCAATTACAATTTGCTATACCTGTATATCTATTATATATTTTCCACCTTGATTCGCTATAAATAAAAATATACTCCCTTTCTCCTTGGTCACGGGTTTTTATGACGTATCTTACAACTGCACTACACTCACTTTAGTCGTTTGTTTCTTATTCCGATATGACGATATGTGAAGGCAGAAGATGTAATCGTGGTGGCTAAGATTTCACTTTACTGACAATAACAAAATAGCAGACTTTCACAGATGTAAATCAATGAAAACAATATACTGGTAACAATATATAGACGACTTAAATGGCGATAAACGACACTATATGCAATGACAACATGAAGTACAGTAGCAAGTGTATTTTTGCTCGTATGGCCAATAACACCTCTGTCCATGGGCGTGGTGTCGAAAGGAGCATACGGGCGGCTGGTTGGCCGCTCCCAGTGGCTGTTCACACAGGACTAGCACGGCACGCGGTGCCACTGCAACGCCACGTCAAGTGGGGCAGGTACGAGTCGCTTCAGTATCGCGTCGCGCCCTAGGCTGCACCATTCCACTGGAAACGATTAGTTACAAAAACGCCAGCTGTGCTGCCCCACCCTATACGTCATATGCATCTCAAGTTATGCCTGACTTTCATACAAATATAGTTTGTTCATCTGTAATCAATTAGGTCATCTATTTTCATACATATGTAATTATAGGAAACATAAGAGCCACATTTTCATACACTTATTATCGTTTAAAGTAAAATGGTAAGATATGAAAAAATGTTCAGATGTTTGGCAACCTAAGGAACCATACTGCTAGGGCCTTCGTCGCTAGGCTTCCAAACTACCTAAATAAACTTACGCTGAGGACAACACATACACCCATGCCCGAGAGAGAACTCGAATCTCCCACGGGACCAGCCGCACATTCCGTAGCATGGCGCCTCAGAATGCGTAGCCATTCCCGCGCAGCCAAAATGTGAAAAACTTAGAGACACTTACAGTCAACAACTTAGAGACGTCAAAGAACGATCTCAGGGAAGAGTCCATCAAATACAGTCCCTCTTCTCCTTGGTATCATATCATTTATGGCCTGAAACTTTACTCCACCATTTCAAAATGTTTGTAAATCTATCGTACCAAACTGCGTGGTTATCAGTCCGTAGCTTACAAACCACTTCAAGTAAGGTAAACTAGCCTAAGGACAACACACACACACACACACACACACACACACATACCCATGCCCCAGGGAGGACTCGAACATCCGACGGCGAGCAGCGCGCGCTCCGCAGCGAGGTGTCTTAGACCGCTCCGCTACTCCACCGCGGCTCCACCATTTCCTCTGGAGTAAAAACTTGAAGAGGCACTGCACTGTCAATAAAATTATGAAGATACTGTTGTATAAAATAGTCTTGATTAGCTGGTAGCTAACTAATGGCTCCATAACTGTTATCTACAAACTTGTAGAACACAGCTCCTTCCTTACATGAAGTCAAGTAGATTCCGTGATTCTAGATTTCCGGAAGGCTACTGACACTGTACCTCACAAGCGTCTTCTAATCAGTTGCGCGACTGGTTTCGTGATTTCATGTCAGAAAGGAAACAAAACGTTGTAATTGACGGAAAGTCATCGAGTAGGACCAAAGTGTTATCTGACGTTCCCCAGGGAACTGTTATAGGGCCCCTACTGTTCCTTACCTTTATAAACGATGTATGAGACAATCTGAGTAGCTGTCTTAGACTGTTCGTCGATGATGCGGTCATTTAGTTAGTCACCGAAGATCAAAAGCAACTGCAAAATCATTTAGATAAGGTATCTGCATGGTGCAAAAGTTGGCACTTGACCCTGAATGACGAAATGTGTGAATTCATCCATATGAGCACTAAAAGAAATCCCCTAAACTTCACTTACACAATAAATCAGTCAAATCTAAAGGCCGTAAATTCAACTAAACACCTAGGAGGAACAATTACGAACAACTTAAGCGGACCTGGACGTCAAAATAACTGAAAAAATGAAAAATAATGAAAAAAAATTCCTCAATCTGAAAGACAAATTTCTCCCGTTTTCAAAAATGCATGGCTTATTTACTTTTAAATAGTAATTATAGTCTGAAAATCTCTTGAAGAAATGTATGCACCCTGGCTACACTGATGCTTCAGGCAAGGAATATCACCATAAAAATTCCATGCCTGCTACAGTCATGGAAAATATATACAGGACCTTGCAGATAAAAAATTACTTAGCAAATGTCTACATGGCCATACATAAAATCCTAATGAGACTTTCAACCGCTGCGGGTGGCGACGTGTACCGAAAATAGTGTTTGTTGGATGGATAGTACTCAAAATAGGTGTGATGGATGCTGTTATCTGTTTCAATGATGGTATAATTAGCAGGACAAAAGTAATGAACAAATTAGGCATCCAACCAGGAAATAATATGATAGCTGCTGTGACTGCCATAGATCGGCATCGACTAGTTAAAACTGAAAGGACTGCGGAAGCCACCACTAGAGTCCAGAGTAAGGAAAAGACTCTTGAAAAATTATACAGAGAGCAAAGAAGCAGCTGGCCAGTAACATTATGCCACTGGAATGTTATGAAAGAGGCATACGTTGAGTCAGAAACACTGAAAATTCTTTTCTCATTTTCTCGAAACTACATTTTCAGAATATTTGGTACATATATCTTCGTAATGGTTTTGGCTATGGTAGCCAAATGTCTCCCAATTGAAGAATGGGACAGTATCTTTGTATTATGCCCAATACATCGCAGAAATGATCTATGTTTGTCACCCTGTATATAATATTAATGGTAATATTTAAACAAAATTATAATGAAGTGTAAGAAGGGTTTTTCTATTTCCTCAGATATGCTCCAAACTACAAAACAAGAGGCATAATGTGTTCCTTCGAATGTTGACAGCAGCTTGCCACAGTCTAAATACTTTAGACTGAAGATGCATCAGACAAATAGTTCCAAAATGCGAACGTCTATTATAAAACATCTACTAGGCAAAATATTGCAAATTTTAAACTATAACAGATATTGCAATAAATTTCCTATTGCAGCTTGAGTTAATGTCATTCATTGGTATTACAAAATCGCAACTTCCTCTGCATTGTAGATCCAGAGTAATGTGCACCGAAAACAAGGTATGAAAATGCAGCCCGTTCACATAGAACATATGGTAGGGAAGGCGAAGCCGCGGTGGAGTAGCCGAGCGGTCTAAAGCGTCTCGCTGCGGAACGCGCGGTTGCTCGCCGTGGAGGTTCGAGTCCTCCCTGGGGCATGGGTGTGTGTGTTTGTCCTTAGGTTAGTTTACCTAGGTTTAAGTAGTTTGTAAGCTACGGACTGATGACCACGCAGTTTGGTCCGATAGATTTACAGACATTTGAACATTTGGGAAGGCGAACCATAGGCTACATTTCATTGGCGGAACATTTAGAAGACGCAACAGTTCTACTAAGGAAACTGCTTGCAATAGATCTGTGCGTCCTATTTTGGAATAGTGTTGCACATTGTGGGATCCACACGAGGTGGGACTGACGGAAGATTTAGAGAAAGTTCAGGGAAGGGCAGCTCGTTTTGTATTATCGCGATATAGGGGAGAGAGTGTCACGGGAAGGATGCACGTGTTTGGGTGGAAATCATTAAAAGAAAGGTGTTATTCGTTGCGACTAGATCTATTTGCGAAATTTCTTTCCCCAATTTTCTCTTCCGAATGCAATGATATTTTGTTAGTACCCCCTTACATAGTGAGATATGACCATCATAACAAAATAAGAGAAATCAGTTCGAAAACGAAAAGATTTAGGTGTTCCTTTCTCCCGCGAGCTATTAGAGAAGGGAACTGTAGAGAAATATAAAAGCAATTAGATTAACCCTGCCACGTATTCTAATGTTACTTGCAGAATACTCATGTAGATGTAGATTTAGAACCTACCGAAGCTTGGAAATTATGTTAGTGCTGATACGCAGGTCGCCATGTCACACGCACATTTGTGTGGTTAGATAGTTTCAGGAATGCGCCCATTACAACGAGGTTTATTTAATAATTAATGAAACAAATTGGTCTGGGGGAGGGCTTTTGGTAGGTCATGTTTGGTGCTTATATGTGTTTTAATTGTCATCTCTGGAATGAGCCCTGATCAGGTGATGTATCAATATTGTTTTGTTTATGACCCAAGAAAATACTTTTCTAGATGGCGAGTACGCTTGGAAGTTACATTAGTTTAATAACTATCCGTTATTCGTTTTTTACTTGCCGAACGCGAGAAACCAGTGAATATATACTGTAGAATGTCTGAAGATTCTGTAAAGCTTTTATGAAATTTGCTAATTTTTACCAGTGGGTGAAGCCGTTAAAAATTGGTCCCGACTCTGTAACTGACGTTCTGGCCGACCAGTTGCAGTTTAACCTCACTCACTTCAAAGTAGAATTGATGTCATTACTCGTGATGATCGTCGTTTGACTTTGATTTTGAAGCATACCAACTCACCCGTCAAGAAAAAATTCAAAACCCAAGCATCAGCAAGAAAAGTCATGATGATCGTGTTTTAGGAGGCTGACGGTCTAGTTTTTTGTGATTACCTCGAAAACTAGCGTACAACGAACAGCCAATACTACTCAGATTTGCTTTTAAACAAGGTGAAGTCAGCCATGAGACAGAAAAGTTGTGGATCTCAGAGTGGAGGTGTAAACTCCAGCTAGACAACGCACGTCCTTACATTGCTCAACAAACCCTTGACACTATCGAAAAAATGGTCTGGGAAGTACTACCTTATCCCCCTTGCAGTCCTCATTCAGCAACTCGTGATTTCCATTTGTTTAGTGCACTGAAGGAGGCATTACGTGGGAAAAGGTTCCAGGACAACGAGGACGTGAAAACGTTTATGGATAATTGGTACCAACTTCAAGATAGAGAGTTATTTGCAGCTGGAATAAAATAAAGCTTTTGCAGAAATGTTCAAATGTTTGTAAATCTATCGAGCCAAACTGCGTGGTCATCAGTCCGTAGCTTACAAACTACTTAAACTAAGGTAAACTAACCTAAGGAAAACACACACACACACACACACACACACCCATGCCCGAGGGAGGACTCGCACCTCCGACGGCAAGCAACCGCGCGCTCCGCAGCGAGGCGCCTTAGACCGCTCGGATACTCTACCGCGGCATAAATGTTCAAAGGGATTATGTTAGAAAGTAGTGAAGGTATTGTTTTGTAAAAATAAAAAGTTTTCTTCCAGACGAATTTGTTTCTTTAAATATTGAACCACCCTCGTATTTTTAGTAATAATCTTAAGTCAGCTCTCCGTGGACAATATGTTAAAGCCTAATTTTCTTTTCATCTTTCTTTCCTTCTTTCAATAAAAATTGTTAGATACAGATATGAGAAATTAAGAATTGCTCTAGGTGGCATCAAGGGATTCAATATATAGTTCATTATAACTTAATCCATTTGTCCTTGTCCCATAATATGAAGTTCCTGAAAAACATTTATTCCAAAGTTATTAGAAAGTGGTGGTAATCGGTGAAACGTAATACCTTCTCGTACTACACACTCACAGAAATACGCTGGTGAAACTTTCAACAAGGACTATCTTGCGTATTAAGTAAACTTACTTGTTCTAGCAACTCAACATGTATTTCTTTGTATTGGCATCTATCGTTTTATCTCCAACTACAAAGCAAAGTTTAATCTTAGATTACTTAATTCTGCTCTTATGATTTCAACAAAGATATTTAAATTCCCTCATTTGTAGCATGCGCACAAGAAATAATTTATTTCCTTGTTTAATTCCAAGCGTGGCTCATTACAAAATACGAAATAGCTGTTCAAAAAATGTTCAAATGTTTGTAACTCTATGTGACTTTACTACCGTGGTTATCAGACCCTCGTCATACGAACTGGTTAAACTAACTGAAACAAAACAAAGGACAACACACACACACCCTAGCTCGAGGAAGGACTCTAATCTCCGATGGGGAGCAAAAGCGCGCTCCACAAAAGCGCCTTATAGCGTTCGGCCGTTCTACCGCGACCGAAGTAGATGATTGTCCAGTGTAAACGCTTGTTACCATGAGAAAAATTCCTGTACACTTCGTGGCTTTTGAAGATTAACTATTAAAAGCACAGGAATATTCGATATTAAACGTGCAATGATCACTATTAATCGGTTTTTGCATCTCGCGATGAAAACGCGTTTCAAGAACAAAGACTTGCGATCCCGGCGCTGACGTATTTCAGGAAATCGCATCTCCTTATAAAGAAGACATATATCGGTGGTACAAGTATTTCAGAAGTTAATTTGTACTTATACTTGTATTCCATTTACAATAATGCGTCGTCTGAAACGTGTGCTATCAGACAAGGTTGTTGTCACTTGTTTATTTTATTTAAGATCTGTCTGGAGAAAGTACTGGAAAGCTGTTTGGATGGGACAAAAAGCGTAAGGATAGGTGGTCGGAAAATTGAATGTATAACATTTGCTGACGACATGGTCATCCTTGTAGAAAATCAAGATACATTGACTCAAATGCTAAATGACTGGGTGAAGCCTGTAAGCAAATGGCATAAAATTAATAAAAAGAAAACCAAAAGCATGGTCATAGGTTTAAGGAAAAGAAAAGTGAAAATTAAGTTGGAGCCAGAAGTCATAGAACAGGTGACAGCATTCAAGTATTTGGGAAGTTGGATTAAGGAAGATATGAATTGCCAACAAGACATCAACGTGAGAATAGCTCTGGCAAAAGAAGCGTTTCAGAAGCAAAGAAGGCTCCTGACCAGTGACTTAAATAAAGAATTAACGAAGAGACTGATTAATTGTCTAATACGGGGTGTGGCCTTGTATGGAGCAAAAACGTGGACATTGAGACAGCAAGATCAGAAGAAAATTGAAGCTTGTGAAATGTGGATATGGCGTAGGATGGAGAAGATCAGCTGTATGGATAAAGTCAGAAATGAAGAAGTACTGAGTAGAGTTGGAAGGAACGGAGGATGATGTTGACGGTAAATAACAGGAAACTAAACTGACTAGGTCACAGCTTAAGACGACATTGCCTTCTGGTAGAGTTAATTGAGGGGTTGCGTTCTGGGAAAGACAGGGAGGGGTAGAAGAAGGTACCAGATGCTGGATGACGTCACTTAGCTACTAGGAGGGTACCAAAGAATGAAGCTAACTGCAAAAGACAGAGAAGCATGAAGGGCTATGCAGTCTAAACCTGCCGCACGGCAGACAACCGAATGATGATGATGATTTTCGGTATTCGAGAGAGAAGCTTTCAGTCATTTGAAAGGGTAGCCACGGACGCTTTGCAGGCAGTCCACGTTTCTACAATCGACGTCGAATGGTACGCACCGAAGGCGTTTGTTCCGCGACAGACTCATTTTTTTGTGATACGGTTCGTGTTGTAGTTTATGGTGTGTCCGGCGCATATTACGCCTGTCATCACGCGCAGTGATGCAAGGAGCAATCGTCACCGTCAGTCCATCGTCCCTTCCTCCATCCAGAGGTTACAGATCCGCATCACAATTACTGGCTGACGTTCGACACGATCACCAATTTTTCTGAAGGTTATTTCACAATCTATATTGGAGCTATTTTTACTCCGACGAACTCCGAAACGTGCTCGATAGACGCCCGCTGTCTTCCGTGAGGCATACTGAGGCTGCTTACGCAAAACCAGCACAGGAAAGAAAACTGCCAGTACGCCGACACGTTCCCTTTCGATGCAGGCCATGCAGGTGGCGCTACTGGCGGCTTTGAAATGCTACGCTTGTGCGTATTCGTGTGCAAAGGCAAATTGGTTTGGATGTTACCTGCATCGAACTGTAGGTGTGCAGTGTCGAACATCGCAATCTTTAGGTTAGGCTAGCATTTTATTCTGTTTTTATGCATCCATTTGCAAAAATGTTCAAATGTTTATGAATGTAAAGGACTTAATTACGTTGGTCATCAGTCCCTAAGCTTACAAACTACTTAAAATAAATTAAACGACTTATGCTAAGGACAACACAAACACCCAACCCCAGGACTCGAACCCCCGACGCCGAACTGCCGCGCGCACCGCAGCTGGGAGCCTTTGTGCGCACGGCTTTTCTGCCACGGAAATCCATTTGCGATAAAGTGCAATCTTCAAACTATCTGTCAATTATACCCTGCTCAGAACAATTAGGGGTTCACTTAAAATATCATACATAGTATACATACAGTAACTTAATTTATTCAGATATTGGTTACAACTGTAATTTGTGTGTGATACAGTACGATATATTTCTGACCCGCTCGGTTAGCAGTGTGGTCTAACTCACCGCTTTTCGAGAAGGGGAGGTGTACCGGCCCAGGTTTTAATCCGCCGGGCGGATTAACAAGGGGGGTCGGAGTGCCGGCCAGCCTCAATGTGATTTTTAGGCGGTTTCCCCCATCCCCTTAGGTGAATACCTGGTTGGTCCCCAATCCCGCCGCAGTTACACGATTCATAAACATTCGTAACACTTTACAGTTCCACATATAAATTTATACTCAAATATTTGGGGTACATATTTCCTCCCGGGGGCGTGGGGTGGCGACAGGAAGGGCATCTGGCCACCCTGTAATTATTAACACACCAAATCCGAATTAACAAAGCCGACGCTGCATGTGTGGGAACATGGCAGAAGAGAAAGAGAGAAAGTACGATATATTTCTGTCTCAACTTTTTACTTGAGGTTTACATGGTGTTTACTTAGAGCGAGACACCATGAGGCTACCATAATAGTGAAAACGTCATTCTCGTTGCCTCAGAAGGTCAGTAAAGTTGCACAACTGCGTGGCTTGGACAGTATGAGGTTTTAAAACAGCTGTTGGGGGACATTTGGCCATTCTTCCATGATTGCAATGTCCAGCTCTGCAACCGTGATGGGAGGTGCCGGTCTGGCTGTAATGCATATAAGTGCTTCCCAGGCATGCTCAATCGGGTTGCAGTCTGGTGACCAAGCTTGCCAGTCGATTTGTTAATTTTCCTCGGCTTCCAGCATGTTGTCGATCAGTGCAGCTCTGTGGGGACGAGTGTTATCGTCCACCAGAAGGAACCCGCGCCGCGGTAGAGTGGCCAAGCGCATTGAGGCGCTATGCTCCGATGCGCCGGCCGCGTTGGCCGAGGAGACTGGGGAGCTCCAGTCACGGTCTGCACGGCCACTACGATCGGGGGTTCGAATCCCACCTCGGGCATGGATATTTGTGCCGTCCTAGTTCGTAAGTAGTTCATAAGTAGTTGTAAGTTTAGGGACTGATGACCCCGTACTTAAGTCCCATAAGCTTTAACAAACATTTCAACATTTGAACATTTTGAGCTCCGATGCGCGAGGCCGTTCACCGTCGGGGGTTCGAATCCCCCCTCGGGCATGGATGTTTGTGTCGTCTTTAGTGTTGCGTAGTTCATAAGTAGTTTGTAAGTTTAGGGACTGATGATCCCACTGTTAAGTCCCTTAAGCTTCACAAACATTTGAACATTTGAAGGAACCCGCCCCGTCCTGTGACTGTGCCGTTTCCAAATTCGTATGGCTCTTCGTGTAAGTCACGGTTTTGTTGCATTGCACTACCTGCTCACTACATTATCTGAACCTAACTGCTTGTGTAGTTCGTTTGGTAAACAGAAGTCAACACCAACACCCTCTGCAGCAACTTTGTGTTATTACCAGTACCTCAGTTGGTGTAATCTTGTTGACTCCATTCCGTAGGACCAACTGAAAGACGTCGAACCATTTTAGTTCATTCTGGCAATTAACATACCTCAGTACCTATATATCTCAACTGATCCCTTAATTGTTGTCGTCAGTAAATATAAACTTTTTACATGACGTTTGCAGTTTGATTTCTATTTCGTTAGACTTTCAGTGTTGGCCTATTTTATATATAAAAAATGTACTTACTTTCATATCAGTGGGCAATGTAACGATGTCATACAATAAGCTGTCTTTTAGTTTCACACTTACGGTGTAGGCTGTTCCGTAATATTTGTATTCGACTTTCATCATCAGATTTGATAGTTTAGTGTTATGTCATTTTGGCAAAGATGTTACATGGTTGCAGTTAATATGCTATGTCATAAAAATTAAGTTGTCAAATCTGAGGATGAGCCGTCAAATAAAAATATTACGCAAAATCATAAAATATATGTGTTAAACTAAACTTCACCACAAGGATAAAAGGAAAGCGTGACATTGTCCACTGATGAGATATGGACGTAAGTACCAAATTTTGTTCATCGTAAATAGGCCTGTCACTAAAAATGTAATCACATAAGAATAAAATTGTTTATGTATATTACGCACTTCGCCTGAAGATGACACTTCAGCTGAAATGGATCCGTAACAATGTAATAAAAAAACCATACAAAATAGCAGCAATTATATTATGTCTCGAAGAGATTTATCTATGCTACAGCACAAATGGTTCGGAAATTTATGTTCTACAAAAATGTTTGCTAAACGTATGAGACTTAACTGCGGGGTCATCAGTCCCTAAACTTACAAACTACTTATAAACTAACTTGCACTAAAGTCGGCACAAACATCAATGCCCGAGGGTGCATTCCAACCTCCGACGGGGGATGGCCTCCCGCATCGGAGCTTAGCGCCTCAATGTGCTCGGCCACTCCGCCGCGACTATCTTTTACAATCAATGTCTCCTGATGTATCGTTATTTTTAGCCAACTCATTTACCTGTTTTGCATCCAATTTAACTGTTATTGTGATCTAAAACCGCGTACTTGGCCTTGTTCTTCTATAGATTCTTACACTGCTGTCAGAACCACTAGTTTTCAGAAACTAGCCCAGTGAGAGATTCACCGTGCGGTCTTTCCCGCCGTTCCTGTATACCAGAAAGGAACAGGGTCTGCATAGAGACATAAAATATGAGCTGTACTGACGAGCAGTGGTGTCGGGCTCCCCGGGAGAATTTCCCCCGGAGCTGCGGCCGGCGCAGAAGGTTGTATATCAGAAGCAGACACGGGCCGGGTCAGCGCCGCCATACGGATGGGGTGTCACTTCAATCCGGTTTGCGCGGGTAATTTATTGGCCGGCGTTCTTTACGGGGGAGTGGTTCCTGGTGGCCGCGATAAGCCGCACGGCGCGGGATTACCGCCGACCCCAACAAGTGTCACTTATCGCCGGCCGCAACACTCTGCAACTCTAAATCTCACACCCAGACCGCTGCTCTCCAGCCACCGGGCTCTCTCAGGTCACGTTTTATGGCGCGTTCTCCTCTGCCTCCGGGCTCCTGGAGGGCGTTGTTCTAGCCCAACTCCGTATCGAACAAATATTCTTGCAATACGGGAATGTGGCTACCCAAATACCATTATCCGACACCTTTTCTGATGGTCAGTGTAAAGACTCCGTCATTCTGAAAATGGGATTTAGCTGCGTGGTTCATTCTGAAAAATCGGCTTTTGTTCGTGCAATCAATCTACGACACTTCTGTCTTTATTTGGTCTGCAGCTAACTTGCTACAATTCGAAATATTGTTCAATGCTAAATGAATTATGTAGCGTGTAATGAGAAGTGGGAAAAAAGAAAAGTCTTAGACTTTCCAGAAAATTGTATACCTTAATAAAAAAAAAAAAAAATAAAAAAAAAAAAAAAATAAAAAAAAGCAGTCTTCGCTGCACGAAATTGATGTTTCGCCGGCCGCGGTGGCCGAGGTGACTGAGGCGCTCCAGTCACGGTCAGCACGGCCACTACGGTCGGGGTTTCGAATCCCCCCTCGGGCATGGATATTTGTGCCGTCCTAGTTCGTAAGTAGTTCATAAGTAGAATGAAACTTTCACTCTGCAGCGGAGTGTGCGCTGATATGAAACTTCCTGGCAGATTAAAATTGTGTGCCGGAACCGGGACTCGAACCTGGGACCTTTGCCTTTCGCGGGCAAGCGCTCTACCGACTGAGCTACCCCGACACGACTCACGATGCCGCCTCACAACTTTACTTCCGCCAGTACCTCGCCTCCTACTTTCCAAACTTCACAGAAGCTCTCTTGCAAACACGCAAGACTAGCACTCCTGGAAGAAAGGATATGGTGGAGACATGGCTTAGCCACAGCCTAAGGGATGTTTCCAGAATGAAACTTTCACTCTGCAGCGGAGTGTGCGCTGATATGAAACTTCCTGGCAGATTAAAATTGTGTGCCGGAACCGGGACTCGAACCTGGGACCTTTGCCTTTCGCGGGCAAGCGCTCTACCGACTGAGCTACCCCGACACGACTCACGATGCCGCCTCACAACTTTACTTCCGCCAGTACCTCGCCTCCTACTTTCCAAACTTCACAGAAGCTCTCTTGCAAACACGCAAGACTAGCACTCCTGGAAGAAAGGATATGGTGGAGACATGGCTTAGCCACAGCCTAAGGGATGTTTCCAGAATGAAACTTTCACTCTGCAGCGGAGTATGCGCTGATATGAAACTTCCTGGCAGATTAAAATTGTGTGCCGGAACCGGGACTCGAACCTGGGACCTTTGCCTTTCGCGGGCAAGCGCTCTACCGACTGAGCTACCCCGACACGACTCACGATGCCGCCTCACAACTTTACTTCCGCCAGTACCTCGCCTCCTACTTTCCAAACTTCACAGAAGCTCTCTTGCAAACACGCAAGACTAGCACTCCTGGAAGAAAGGATATGGTGGAGACATGGCTTAGCCACAGCCTAAGGGATGTTTCCAGAATGAAACTTTCACTCTGCAGCGGAGTGTGCGCTGATATGAAACTTCCTGGCAGATTAAAATTGTGTGCCGGAACCGGGACTCGAACCTGGGACCTTTGCCTTTCGCGGGCAAGCGCTCTACCGACTGAGCTACCCCGACACGACTCACGATGCCGCCTCACAACTTTACTTCCGCCAGTACCTCGCCTCCTACTTTCCAAACCTCACAGAAGCTCTCTTGCAAACACGCAAGACTAGCACTCCTGGAAGAAAGGATATGGTGGAGACATGGCTTAGCCACAGCCTAAGGGATGTTTCCAGAATGAAACTTTCACTCTGCAGCGGAGTGTGCGCTGATATGAAACTTCCTGGCAGATTAAAATTGTGTGCCGGAACCGGGACTCGAACCTGGGACCTTTGCCTTTCGCGGGCAAGCGCTCTACCGACTGAGCTACCCCGATACGACTCACGATGCCGCCTCACAACTTTACTTCCGCCAGTACCTCGCCTTCTACTTTCCAAACTTCACAGAAGCTCTCTTGCAAACACGCAAGACTAGCACTCCTGGAAGAAAGGATATGGTGGAGACATGGCTTAGCCACAGCCTAAGGGATGTTTCCAGAATGAAACTTTCACTCTGCAGCGGAGTGTGCGCTGATATGAAACTTCCTGGCAGATTAAAATTGTGTGCCGGAACCGGGACTCGAACCTGGGACCTTTGCCTTTCGCGGGCAAGCGCTCTACCGACTGAGCTACCCCGACACAACTCACGATGCCGCCTCACAACTTTACTTCCGCCAGTACCTCGCCTCCTACTTTCCAAACTTCACAGAAGCTCTCTTGCAAACACGCAAGACTAGCACTCCTGGAAGAAAGGATATGGTGGAGACATGGCTTAGCCACAGCCTAAAATCATTCTGGCTTCAGCTGTCGCTGCGAACGGAAGTACACGCTACCGCTCCGCCTCGCCAGTGTTTACGCCAGTGCTGTATTGAGTCGTGATTCTAGTTCTCTGTTCTGAGTGTTTGTTTCTGTGCCGTTTTACGCCGTCAACTTTTTTCTTTTGTGCGTGTTTTCCTTGTGTTCGGCGATTCGTCGTCGATCTACGGAATTTCGGTTGTAACCGGAATCCCACAGCACCTGCAAAACATGTCTGCATCCAAGAGGAAGAACACCCTGGCCTTTTACTTCGACAAAGAGACCCGGCGAATCCAACCGTCACGAGTTGAACTGGACGACTGGCTTACCGAGGTAATCGGCATCAGCATTGATTCTGTTCATACCATTCAGTTAGACCAAGACGAATATTGTGTATTTGTGAAGTTTTATGACCCGGTAACTGTCGATAAAATCCTGTCCACGGTTGGTAGAAGTGCAGAATTTCTACATAGAAACGGCGCCAAAAGTAGAGTCGCTATAAAAAGGGCAGATACAACTTATAGGACTGTTTGCGTGCTCAATCTGCCGATTGAAATTGATAACGAGAAAATCAGGGAGGTCCTGTGTAAATACGGGGAAGTGAAAGAAATCATTAATGAGAGGTGGGGTCCGCAGTACAAACTGCAATGTTTTAGTGGTGTGAGATCCGTAGACATGGAAGTTAAGACTAACATTCCATCTCATATAACAGTTGACGGTTGCAAAGCACACGTCATATATACTGGACAAACGCCAACCTGCCACGTATGTAACGAGTCGGGTCACTTTAGGTCAGACTGTCCCCGTCGCGTAACTGTGTTGAAAACCAATTTAACACTGCGACGAAAATTAACGTTGAATGAAGTTTTATCGAGTGACAAGTCTGCACAATCGGAAATTGAAAAGGTTAATACCAACGGTCCCGAGAACCTTGCTGAAGAAATCAATGAGTTTCCAGTTCTGAAAGTTCAACAGGGTTCTGATCCTGTCCTTCATGACAATGAAATACAGAATAAAAAAAGGCCGCACGAACAAAGTGAGGATCACTCGGACGAAGAAATTTCATGCAAGTCCCCTGCAATTCGTAAACCAAGAGCCTCTGGTGAGGAACAATTAATAGATGACGACGGAATGCAGATCGATCCCGTAATACCAGAAGAAAAACTCGAATCTCCGGTAGACTCGGAGGCAGAAGAGGTAGAGCAGGAAAGGGTAGCTGCGACCAGTGCCGCCGCGAGTGACGCGCAACTTCCGCCTCAGAGCGGGCAGCCCGAGGTAAACACCGGCTGTAAGCAGGAAGTAAACAGCAGTACACAGCGGCCTCTAAGCAAAGCCTTACCACAGGTAGCAGCAAGAGGCATGCATGACGTAGGGCCAACCGTGCCAACAGTTACGCCGGCTAGTGTGCTTCTTACGCCCACCCAGTCTGGTGGCTGCATTACCACAACCTCGACAACAAAAGAACCTGTCATAAGTGCTAGTCACGTTGCAATTACAACGCAGACTAGTTCATGCCCTCCGACCACCTTAACTGCAAAACAACCCGTGACGTACACTACAGTAGCCGCAACTCCCATACAAACCAGCGGCTACGTTACAACCACCGCGGGCACTCAGGAAGGAAGACGTCGCAAACTCAAACCTCAGCCTAATCTCACTGTTCCTCGAAATGTAGGAAAAACGAAACCAGGGGGACCGGAGAAGACGCAAAAAAATATCAGTTATGAAATAGTGCAAGAATATCATGATGATGACCATACCAAAGATTTCAGTTAGGTTGCCTCACGACTTAGTATGGATAGCAGGAATTTTGTCAATTGTTCAACGAATTTGTTGTAAGTCTGTTCGTTATTTGATTTATTACTGAGAACCGTTACTTCTCTGCTCACTGCAACTGATTTTTTATTTTAATTTTTATTTTAAATTAAGGTTAAGAAATGCAAGCATACACTATAGCCACTATCAACATAAATAAAATAACTTCAGATTTAAAAATAGCTGCACTAAAGGAATATTTATATCAGTCTGGAACAGACATTGCGTTATTGCAAGAGGTATGGACAACTGACCTCAAGGTTTCAGGCTATGTAGAAATTTTAAATGTGTGTCCTGTAACGCATGTAGGAACAGCCTTTTTAATACGCGAAGGGATACCCGTGACGACCATCGAAAGACTTGAATCCGGGAGGGCATTATCTGTACAGATTTTCAATATCACCTTTATTAATGTATATGCTCCGTCAGGGAATACCAACAGATCCGACAGAGCCACATTTTTTACAGAAGACATTGTGTATTTATTGCGGAAAAATCCAAGCAATTTGGTATTGGGCGGAGATTTTAACTGTGTTATTAACCGCAAGGACCAGACACCTAATTTTAATGGCTCTGTTGAACTGAAACATTTAATAAACGACTTAAAGCTTAATGATGCGTGGGAAATTTTTAACCCAACGGCCGTTGAGTTCACTTTCGTGACCAGCACTTCACGAAGTAGAATAGACAGGCTTTATGTATCTGAGAATCTGAGACAATTTGTCCTGAAAGTAGAGACCATACCTGCTTATTTTAGTGATCATAGTACAGTCGTCTCTTGTCTTAATCTCAGTCCTCAACCAACAAGACGTTTCAAAAATCAGTGGAGTCTCAATATCTCCCTTTTAAATGAGGATGATCTCGAGGAGGAAATGTTAGCAGCGTGGGATTTGTGTCTTCGGTCAATCGAGAGATATCCGTCAGTGTTAGACTGGTGGACCAAAAGGGCGAAGCCGAAGATGAGGACAGTTCTAATGCAATTCAGTGCACGGAGGAATAGAGAGCTGAAGGACACCATGGAGCATTATTATACCGTTTTGAGGGAACTGTACGAACGGGCAAGTGTGTCACCTCCTCGCATTGAAGACATCCGGAAAGTCAAAGCGAAGCTCCTGAATCTGAAAAGAAGGCAATTAGAAGGTCTGAAAATAAAATCTAAGGCAAAATCTGTATCTGAAGACGAAACCACTTCGCTTTATCATCTTCTGCGACACGCCAGAAATAGAAGAACAAGTTTCATCGAGGAGATACAGACGGAAGATGGGACGAAACTCTCTGTTCAAAAAGACATCGTCAATGAGATCTACAGATATTACCACGATTTATATTCAGATAACCGAACTGATGAAAATTCTCCCGCAGATTTTCTAAACATCGTTGAGTCGCACATATCAGAGGAAGACAATGACGAACTGTTGTCCCCTGTCACCAAAGAAGACATGTATGACATGATATGCAACTCTCCGCCCAAGAAATCTCCCGGCCCTGACGGTCTGCCAGTAGAATTTTACAAGCGGTTTTGGTTTCTCATAGGTGACAAAATTACGCAAATGGCAAATGAAGTTCTTGCTGGTAAAATGGTACCACCAGAATTCAAAGTGTGCAAAATTGTTTTGATTCCGAAAAATACAGGGAGGAAGGACCTGCAAAATTTCCGTCCTATTTCTTTACTGAATTCCGACTATAAAATTATATGCAGGATGATCAACGGCAAACTTCTAAGCATTTCCACGAAAATCATTAGTCCTTACCAGTCAGGTGTTGCCAATCGGACCATATTTCGCAATATTTCAGAATACCGGGACGTAATAGCTCTAACGGCCGTTACCAACATTAAGTGCGCCCTGCTCTTTCTCGATTTCCACAAAGCCTTTGACTTAGTAAACCACAGGTATCTCTTCGGAACAATGAAGAAAATGGGCTTCCTACCCAGATATATCGATATGATTAAAAATACCGCCACAGGAATAAAGGCAAACATAACTGTTAACGGCCAAAACACCAGGCAACTAAATATTAGCAGAGGGTTTCCACAGGGCAGCCCGTTGTCGATGTCCTTATTTATTATATCCTTAGAGCCCTTTCTGCAACACGTCCATGCCAATCTAACAGGTATTTTGTTATCTGGGCATAAGGCAGCTATCCGAGCGTATGCGGACGATGTGGCCGTCATATTAAGAGGTAACGATGATGTAATGAACCTAGACCGGATTGTAAAAAACTACTGCCTTGCGTCCGGCGCTTCAATCAATGCTTCCAAAAGCAAATTCCTAAATTTACGGGGCATTCCTCAATTCCGAATACCATGGGCGGAAGAAGTAGAGAAGATTAAAACTCTTGGCGTACTCCTAACTAAATGCCCATTAAAAATGTCTGCGGTGAACTGGAAAAACACTTTGGGGAAAATACAAGGATCCATCATCGGGAATAGAGATCGACGTATGAACCAGATCCAAAGAGTAAAATTCATAAACTCCTGCATTTTTTCGAAAGCTTATTATACGGCTCAAGTGTTCCCTGCCCCCGTAATGGTTACAAAAAAGATAATGTCTATTGCAACAAACTTCCTATGGAGAGGGGAAACCTTCAGGGTAGACGTTCTAACAGCAGTGTTAGACCCTAAAAATGGAGGTCTCGGTCTTGTGGACATGAAGAACAAGGCTTCTGCATTATATATAAAAAGAACTGTTAACATACTCAGGACACACCCAGATAGCATTACAGCTAAGATATTTCAATGTGTTAAACCCGTTAGCCTGCAGTCTCCGGTGGATGTACAAGCAATAAACCCCCGTCTCCGACACATAAGGACCTTTTATATCGAAGCGAGTTACCACACTGATATTGTCAACAGCTCGAGGGATGTCACGACAAGAGATATTATACGCAAAAAGAAGGAAAATGAGGGAAAAAACAAAATAGCAACTAAGTTCCCAAATATTAACTGGACAGCTGTCTGGAAAAACGTAAACCTGACATGTTTGTCATCTGATGTCGTCTCTGCATGGTATAAGGTAGTGCACAACATCTGCAGAACAAATGAAAGATTACATGCAGTGGGTATAAGTGATACCAATCTTTGCTCCAAATGCCAACTGGTGGACACAATAACACACAGATTCACTTGTGCGGGTCATTTTGAAAACTGGAAATGGATCAGACAGAGCATCGCTTCCCTGTCGAGGTCTTCGCCTGCTTACATTTACCCGGAGGCAATTTACAGGCCACAAAAAATTCACTATCCGGCTGCAAAAAACAACGCCATACATTGGTTGATGGGCAAGTTCGTCAGTTATGTCATAAACAATTTAGGTACGGATAACAATACAGAATTTACCGCATACATGATGTGTGAATATTATAAAAGTAAAAAATACACGGAACACAAAAAACAATTTGGAAACATGCTAAAAATTACTTTTGAGAGGTTAGGAGTTGGCTAACAATTACAAACATGAACTAAGCCCATACTGCAGACATCGGGATCTCCTAAGGATACCAGCAACAGCGACACTACTTTTGCTTGGCATCGCAAATTGAATATTCACAAAATGTATGTGAGTTAAAAAAGAAGAACTCTATGTTCACAATTACGAAAAAGTTCAGTAAACAAGAAGATGCAGCAAATACAAATATGTCCGTCCGAGGATGATGTGAGAGAAGGTAGTATGCGTGCCATCTGTTTTCGCAATTGATCACCTGGTGTTTTATTTAAGTTTTCCAGGATACTGGAATGATGAAGAACCGCATCCCATTCATTTTTATTTTATTTTTTTTTCCCAAGAGAGATAATTGTTTCAGTTGTTACAAGAATACTCTCATGCTCCAACAAAAGAAGTAAATTCAATTGGCCATTTCAAAGTCTAGAAGAGGAAAAAAAAAAAATTAAAAAAAAAAAAAGGGTTGTTTCCAGAATGAAACTTTCACTCTGCAGCGGAGTGTGCGCTGATATGAAACTTCCTGGCAGATTAAAATTGTGTGCCGGAACCGGGACTCGAACCTGGGACCTTTGCCTTTCGCGGGCAAGCGCTCTACCGACTGAGCTACCCCGACACGACTCACGATGCCGCCTCACAACTTTACTTCCGCCAGTACCTCGCCTCCTACTTTCCAAACTTCACAGAAGCTCTCTTGCAAACACGCAAGACTAGCACTCCTGGAAGAAAGGATATGGTGGAGACATGGCTTAGCCACAGCCTAAGGGATGTTTCCAGAATGAAACTTTCACTCTGCAGTCTGCAGCGGAGTGTGCGCTGATATGAAACTTCCTGGCAGATTAAAATTGTGTGCTGGAACCGGGACTCGAACCTGGGACCTTTGCCTTTCGCGGGCAAGCGCTCTACCGACTGAGCTACCCCGACACGACTCACGATGCCGCCTCACAACTTTACTTCCGCCAGTACCTCGCCTCCTACTTTCCAAACTTCACAGAAGCTCTCTTGCAAACACGCAAGACTAGCACTCCTGGAAGAAAGGATATGGTGGAGACATGGCTTAGCCACAGCCTAAGGGATGTTTCCAGAATGAAACTTTCACTCTGCAGCGGAGTGTGCGCTGATATGAAACTTCCTGGCAGATTAAAATTGTGTGCCGGAACCGGGACTCGAACCTGGGACCTTTGCCTTTCGCGGGCAAGCGCTCTACCGACTGAGCTACCCCGACACGACTCACGATGCCGCCTCACAACTTTACTTCCGCCAGTACCTCGCCTCCTACTTTCCAAACTTCACAGAAGCTCTCTTGCAAACACGCAAGACTAGCACTCCTGGAAGAAAGGATATGGTGGAGACATGGCTTAGCCACAGCCTAAGGGATGTTTCCAGAATGAAACTTTCACTCTGCAGCGGAGTGTGCGCTGATATGAAACTTCCTGGCAGATTAAAATTGTGTGCTGGAACCGGGACTCGAACCTGGGACATTTGCCTTTCGCGGGCAAGCGCTCTACCGACTGAGCTACCCCGACACGACTCACGATGCCGCCTCACAACTTTACTTCCGCCAGTACCTCGCCTCCTACTTTCCAAACTTCACAGAAGCTCTCTTGCAAATACGCAAGACTAGCACTCCTGGAAGAAAGGATATGGTGGAGACATGGCTTAGCCACAGCCTAAGGGATGTTTCCAGAATGAAACTTTCACTCTGCAGCGGAGTGTGCGCTGATATGAAACTTCCTGGCAGATTAAAATTGTGTGCCGGAACCGGGACTCGAACCTGAGACCTTTGCCTTTCGCGGGCAAGCGCTCTACCGACTGAGCTACCCCGATACGACTCACGATGCCGCCTCACAACTTTACTTCCGCCAGTACCTCGCCTCCTACTTTCCAAACTTCACAGAAGCTCTCTTGCAAACACGCAAGACTAGCACTCCTGGAAGAAAGGATATGGTGGAGACATGGCTTAGCCACAGCCTAAGGGATGTTTCCAGAATGAAACTTTCACTCTGCAGCGGAGTGTGCGCTGATATGAAACTTCCTGGCAGATTAAAATTGTGTGCCGGAACCGGGACTCGAACCTGGGACCTTTGCCTTTCGCGGGCAAGCGCTCTACCGACTGAGCTACCCCGACACGACTCACGATGCCGCCTCACAACTTTACTTCCGCCAGTACCTCGCCTCCTACTTTCCAAACTTCACAGAAGCTCTCTTGCAAACACGCAAGACTAGCACTCCTGGAAGAAAGGATATGGTGGAGACATGGCTTAGCCACAGCCTAAGGGATGTTTCCAGAATGAAACTTTCACTCTGCAGCGGAGTGTGCGCTGATATGAAACTTCCTGGCAGATTAAAATTGTGTGCCGGAACCGGGACTCGAACCTGGGACCTTTGCCTTTCGCGGGCAAGCGCTCTACCGACTGAGCTACCCCGACACGACTCACGATGCCGCCTCACAACTTTACTTCCGCCAGTACCTCGCCTCCTACTTTCCAAACTTCACAGAAGCTCTCTTGCAAACACGCAAGACTAGCACTCCTGGAAGAAAGGATATGGTGGAGACATGGCTTAGCCACAGCCTAAGGGATGTTTCCAGAATGAAACTTTCACTCTGCAGCGGAGTGTGCGCTGATATGAAACTTCCTGGCAGATTAAAATTGTGTGCCGGAACCGGGACTCGAACCTGGGACCTTTGCCTTTCGCGGGCAAGCGCTCTACCGACTGAGCTACCCCGACACGACTCACGATGCCGCCTCACAACTTTACTTCCGCCAGTACCTCGCCTCCTACTTTCCAAACTTCACAGAAGCTCTCTTGCAAACACGCAAGACTAGCACTCCTGGAAGAAAGGATATGGTGGAGACATGGCTTAGCCACAGCCTAAGGGATGTTTCCAGAATGAAACTTTCACTCTGCAGCGGAGTGTGCGCTGATATGAAACTTCCTGGCAGATTAAAATTGTGTGCCGGAACCGGGACTCGAACCTGGGAACTTTGCCTTTCGCGGGCAAGCGCTCTACCGACTGAGCTACCCCGACACGACTCACGATGCCGCCTCACAACTTTACTTCCGCCAGTACCTCGCCTCCTACTTTCCAAACTTCACAGAAGCTCTCTTGCAAACACGCAAGACTAGCACTCCTGGAAGAAAGGATATGGTGGAGACATGGCTTAGCCACAGCCTAAGGGATGTTTCCAGAATGAAACTTTCACTCTGCAGCGGAGTGTGCGCTGATATGAAACTTCCTGGCAGATTAAAATTGTGTGCCGGAACCGGGACTCGAACCTGGGACCTTTGCCTTTCGCGGGCAAGCGCTCTACCGACTGAGCTACCCCGACACGACTCACGATGCCGCCTCACAACTTTACTTCCGCCAGTACCTCGCCTCCTACTTTCCAAACTTCACAGAAGCTCTCTTGCAAACACGCAAGACTAGCACTCCTGGAAGAAAGGATCCTTTCTTCCAGGAGTGCTAGTCTTGCGTGTTTGCAAGAGAGCTTCTGTGAAGTTTGGAAAGTAGGAGGCGAGGTACTGGCGGAAGTAAAGTTGTGAGGCGGCATCGTGAGTCGTGTCGGGGTAGCTCAGTCGGTAGAGCGCTTGCCCGCGAAAGGCAAAGGTCCCAGGTTCGAGTCCCGGTTCCGGCACACAATTTTAATCTGCCAGGAAGTTTCATATCAGCGCACACTCCGCTGCAGAGTGAAAGTTTCATTCTGGAAACATCCCTTAGGCTGTGGCTAAGCCATGTCTCCACCATATCCTTTCTTCCAGGAGTGCTAGTCTTGCGTGTTTGCAAGAGAGCTTCTGTGAAGTTTGGAAAGTAGGAGGCGAGGTACTGGCGGAAGTAAAGTTGTGAGGCGGCATCGTGAGTCGTGTCGGGGTAGCTCAGTCGGTAGAGCGCTTGCCCGCGAAAGGCAAAGGTCCCAGGTTCGAGTCCCGGTTCCGGCACACAATTTTAATCTGCCAGGAAGTTTCAGTTCATAAGTAGTTTGTAAGTTTAGGGACTGATGACCCCGTAGTTAAGTCCCATAAGCTTAACAAACATTTGAACATTTTTTGATGTTTCATTTATTTATACATGACGCGTTTTGTTCAAAAACTGTTCAAATGTTTGTAGAGTCTATGGGACTTAACTACGGGGTCATCAGTCCCTAAACTTACAAACTACTTATGAACTAGCTAATCCTAAGGACGTCACAAATATCCGTGCCCGAGGGGGGATTCGAACCCCCGACCGTAGTGGCCGTGCAGACCGTGACTGGAGCACCTCAGTCCTCTTGGCAACCGCGGCCGGCACGCGTTTTGCCTCTTCTGGGCATCATTAGACGCCGAAGGGGGATATTTACAAACTTGTTTAAAAAATAGAACTAAAAATATGTGACATCTTTCCCAAGCAACATATATTAGAAATAGGGAAGGTGCATAATGATAAAACTGCAGGCCATATGACCACATCCACGTTTTGTTGTGCGGGGAATGAAGAATGAACTAATAAATACCGCTAAACAGCATAGTTTAACAAATGAAATTACTTATCTCTGAGGTTGCAGACCGTCAAATTATTAAATTCAATAAAATAGAACCTTTACAACAGATGTGAATTTAATAATATGACGCTGTACAACCTCAAAGATAAGTAATTTTATTTGTTAAATTATGCTCTTTAGCGGTATTTATTAGTTTAATCTTTATTCCTCCCACGCCGAAATGTGAATGTTGTCATGCGGCTTGTAGTTTTATCAGTTGAAACACGTACACTGAATGTGTAGTCGTGTTCCATTTTGATTTATTCATTAACCTAAAGTGTTTCTGCACGATTAATGTTATCTATCTGTGTGTTAATTCTAATGTTCTATGGGACTAAACTACGGGGTCAAAAGTTCCTAAACTTACAACTTATGAACTAGCTTATACTGAAGACGGCACAAACATCCATGCCCGAGGGGGGATTCGAACCCCCGACCTCAGTGGCCGTGCAGACCGTAACTGGTACGCCGCAGACCGCTCGGCCACTGCGGCCGGCTGTGTTAATTATTTTTTTTAATTAATGATCAGTGCCCCATATTTATGTATGTTTGCCCCATATTTATAAATGTTTCCAAAAATTCAAATGTTCAAATGTTTGTATAGTCTATGGGACTTAACTACGGGGTCATCAGTCCCTAAACTTACAAACTACTTACGAACTAGGACGGCACAAATATCCATGCCCGAGGGGGGATTCGAACCCCCGACCGTAATGGCCGTGCAGACCGTGACTTGAGCGCCTTAGTCTCCTCGGCCACCGCGGCAGGCTAAATGTTTCCATTCATGAGAATGAACTTGTGTGTTCATGTGAATGTGAATGTGTGATCTTAATATTGACTGAATGCCGCGCAATGGCTTACAGTCGCCGCCTCCCGCTTTAGGCCTCGTTTTGCTGTAGTTAAGAACGCATGGCTTCGTTTGTCGTCTGCGCTGGCGTCTGCTGGCTGGCCAGAGACATGCATACTTGGCATGGTGGCGAGATGTCCTTGTTCTTAGTGTCGTACCAACCTAATCTTGGAAGAAAGAGATGACTGGAGACCTCTCTGGGAGTGGTTGAAGAGGGAACTGTCTTGGCCAGGTAGCAGGGGTTGGTAAACACTAGTCTCTGAACGCACTCTGCGTCGCTTTTAGCGCGCTCTACATCCAGTGTATGGCGGGGAAAGGTTTTTCCAAGGCCTTAGAGCTTTAGTCTTCACTCTTCATTCTGGCTCCGACGACTGTGGAAGTAAGTACTCCGATAAAACACGATGACGGGAAGGCATGCTGTTAGGACTATGATTTACTTGTGACCAGGCGGTCTTGGTTTTTCAGTGATAGTTCTTTTGAGTAATTCCTTCGATATGAGAGGCGAAGTGTTTCTTAATTTACAGAACTCCAGTAAATTCAGTATAGATTTATTATTTTCATTTTCATTGCAATGATGATTGTGTGTCCAGTTTTGCTCAAGATAGTATACAAGTGTGTGGCCTTCAGCCTTTGTGTGAACCTAGTACGATTGAATTTCCTTCGTGTTTTTAACTAACGTTTTCGCGTGGTTTCTGTATCCGCGAGTATGCTAAAAAATGTTCAAATGTTTGTAGACCTTATGGGACTTACCTACGGGGTCATCAGTCCATAAACTTACAAACTACTTATTAACTAGCTAATACTAAGGACGGCACAAATATCCATGCCCGGGGGGGGATTCGAACCCCCGGCCGCAGTGGCCGTGCAGACAGTGACTGGCGCGCTACAGACCCTTTGGCCACCGCGGCCGGCGCGAGTATGCTAAATATTTCTTAGATTTTCTTATTTGATTCCGTGAGTGTCCGGTTTTGCTCATGATAGTATGCACGTGTGTGGCCCTCAGCCTTTGTGTAAACCTAGTACGTTTGATTTTCCTTCGTGTTTTTAACTAACGTTTTCGCGTCGTTTCTGTATCTGCTAGTATTCAAAAAAATGTTCAAATGTTTGTAGAGCTTATGGGACTTAACTATGGGGTCATCAGTCCCTAAACTTACAAACTACTTATGAACTAGCTAATACTAAGGACAGCACAAATATCCATGCTCGAGGGGGGGATTCGAATCTACATCTACATCTACATCTACATGGGATACTCTGCAAATCACATTTAAGTGCCTGGCAGAGGGTTCATCGAACCACAATTATACTATTTATCTCCCATTCCATTCTCGAATAGCGCGCGGGAAGAAAGAACACCTGAATCTCTCTGTTCGAGCTCTGATTTCTCTTATTTTATTCTGATGATCATTTCTACCTATGTAAGTGGGAGTCAACAATATATTTTCGCATTCGGAGGAGAATGTTGGCGATTTGAATTTAGCAAGTAACCCACGCCTCAGCGATAAGCGCCGTTGTTTTAATGATTCCCATCCCAGATCCTGTATCATTTCCGTAACGCTGTCTCCCCTGTATCGTGACAATACAAAACGAGCTGCCCTTCTTTGGACTCTCTCGATGTCCTCCGTCAAACCCACCTGATAAGGATCCCACACTGGGCTGCAATACTCCAAAAATGGACGGACAAGCGCAGTGTATGCAGTTTCTTTAGTAGTTCTGTTGCATCTTTTAAGGATTCTGCCAATAAAACGCAGTCTCTGGTTCGCCTTTCCCACGATATTATCTACGTGTTCTTTCCAGTTTAAGTCTGAAGTAATAGTGATTCCTAGGTATTTTGTGGAGTTTACGGCCTTCACATTTGATTGATTTATGTTGTAAACAAAGTTTAACGGATTTCTTTTCGTACTCATGTGGACGACTTCACACTTCTCATTATTTAGAGTCAATTGCCAATTTTTACACCATACTGATATCTTATTCAGATCGTTCTGCAGTTGGTTTTGATCTTCAGATGATTTTACTAGACGGTAAATGACGGCGTCATCTGCAAACAACCTAAGAGAGCTACTTAGATATTCCCCTAAATCGTTTATGTAAATAAGGAATAGCAGAGGACCAATAACACTACCTTGTGGAACGCCCGATATCACCTCTGTTTTAGTCGATGCCTTACCATCGATTACCACGAACTGTGTCCTCTCTGACAAGAAATCCCCTATCCAATTGCAAATTTGGGGCGATATACCATAACCACGCAATTTGATTAAAAGCCGTTTGTGAGGTACGGTGTCAAAAGCTTTCTGGAAATCAAGAAATACGGAATCGATTTGCGAACCTTTGTCGATAGCACCCATCACTTCGTGTGAATATAGAGCTAGTTGTGTTTCGCATGAACGATATTTTCTAAATCCGTGTTGACCTTGGGTCAATAGATCGTTCTGTTCGAGATAATTCATAATATTTGAATACAGGATATGTTCCAAAACCCTGCTGCAAATTGACGTCAATGAAATAGGCCTGTAGTTTAGTGGGTTACTCCTACTGCCTTTCTTGAATATAGGTGTGACCTGTGCAACTTTCCAATCTTTTGGTACAGATCCTTCTATGAGAGAGCGGTTGTATATGACTGTTAAGTAAGGAGCTATCGCTTCAGCATAATCAGATAGAAATCTAATGGGTATACAATCCGGACCAGAAGACTTGTTCTTATTAAGTGATTTTAGTTGCTGCACTACTCCGATGATATCTACTTCTATGTTATTCATTACGGCATCTGTTCGTAATTCGAAATCTGGAATATTGGTTTCGTCTTCTTTAGTGAATGAGTTTCTAAAAGCTAAGTTTAGTAACTCCGCTTTAGTAGCGCTGTCATCGGCAGGATCGCCATTACTATCACGTAGTAAAGGTATTGTTTGTGACTTTCCCCGAGTATATTTAACATATGACCAAAATCTCTTTGGGTTTTCAGTCAAATTACGAGAAAGAGTTTCGTTGTGATAAATGTTGTAGGCATCTCGCATTGAAATCCTCGCTAAATTTCGAGCTTCTGAGTACAATCGCAAATCCTGGGGATTTCGTGTTCGTTTAAATTTAGTATGCCTTTTCCTTTGCTTTTGCAACAGTGTCCTGACCTGTTTTGTGTACCAAGGGGGATCGCCTCCTTCTTTTATTAATTTATTAGGTGTAAAACTTTCTATTGCTGTCGATACCACTTCTTTGAATTTGAGCCACATCTGGTCTACACCTACGTTTAGTGTTAGAAACGAGTGGAAGCTGTCTTTCAAGAAGCAATGTATTTTGTTTCTATCTGCTTTCCTGAACAAATATACTTTGCGTTTATTTTTGGTAACTTTGGGACTTTCGATATTCAATTTCGCTACTACAGCTCTGTGTTCACTAATACCTGTATCCGTTTTGATGCTCATTATGAGCTCAGGATTATTTGTTGCTAAGAGATCAAGTGTGTTTTCACATCCATTTACAATTCTAGTTGGCTCATGAACTAGTTGTTCGAAGTAATTCTCAGAGAATGCGTTGAGTACAATTTCGGACGATGTTTTATGCCTACCACCTGATTTGAAAATATAATTTCGCCAACAGATCGAGGGTAAATTAAAATCACCACCTACTATTATCGTGTGAGTCGGGTACGTTTTTGTAATTAGACTCAGGTTTTCTTTGAACCTTTCTGCTATTGTATCGTCAGAGTCGGGAGGCCGGTAAAAGGAACCGATTATTAACTTCTTACGATTTTCGGGTACAACCTCTACCCATAATATCTCGCACGAACTATCAACTTCAACTTCGCTACATGAAATACTACTTTTGACGGCGACAAACACGCCCCCACCTATTTTGTTTAATCTATCCTTTCTGAATACCGTTAGATCTTTTGAAAATACTTCTTCTGAACTTATTTCCGGCTTGAGCCAACTTTCGCTGCCTATAATGATGTGTGTTTCGGTGCTTTCTATTAACGCTTGCAGTTCTGGAACTTTCCCGACACAGCTACGACAATTTACAACTGTTATACCGATAGTTTCCGGATCTACATTTCTCCTGTGATCCACCTGAACACTTTGAGATTGCCCATTTTCTATTTCACCGAAGCTCTTTATCCTAAAAAACCGCCCAGTCCACGCCACACAGCCCCCGCTACCCGTGTAGCCGCTTCCTGCGTGTAGTGGACTCCTGACCTATTCAGCGGAACCCGGAAACCCACCACCCGATGGCGCAAGTCAAGGAATCTGCAGCCTACACGGTCGCAGAACCGTCTGAGCCTCTGATTCAGACCCTCCACTCGGCTCTGTATCAGAGGTCCACAGTCGGTCCTGTCAACTATGCTGCAGATGGTGAGCTCTGCTTTCATCTTGCAAGCAAGACTGACAGTCTTTACCACTTCAGTTAGCCGCTCGAAACCTGAGAGGATCTCTTCAGATCCGAAACGACACACATCATTGGTACCGACGTGAGCCACCACCTGCAGTTGGCTGCACCCCGTACCCTTCATGGCATCCGGGAGGACCCGTTCCACATCTGGAATGACTCCACCCGGTATGCACACGGAGTGCACGTTGGCCTTCTTCCCCTCCTTGGCAGCCATCTCTCTAAGGGGCTCCATCACCCGCCTAACGTTGGAGCTCCCAACTACAAGTAAACCCACCCTCTGTGAAAGCCCGGATCTTGCAGGCTGGGTGGTGACAGGGTGAGAGACACCATCCGACTCAGGAACGTCGTCCTGAGCAGACAGCGCCTCAAACCTGTTCGCAAGACGAACCGGGGAGGCCTCACGATCGGTCCCCCGGAATGTCTTGCGCCTCCTGCCACGCACTGGAGCAACCTCCCACGCAACCACGGGTGGGATGTCTGCCTCACTGCTAGCAGTTTCAGGGCATGTCGCTGCCGCAGGCCGATCGGTGGAAACGACGGGAATCCGTTCGGTCCCAACCGCCGGCCAACAACAACGACGCCCATCGATCGCAGCTTCCAACTGTGCAACCGAGGTTAACACAGCTTGAAGCTGGGAGCGAAGTGTCACCAGCTCAGACTGCATCCGCATACAGCAGTCACAGTCCCTATTCATGATTACAATGCCAACAAAAGCAAAAACTACAGTCGCGATGCGTTCAAAGGAAAACTAAACTGTTCGTTAGAACGCGGATGTGAATCCAATACGCACGACAGCACAGTATAACTTTACAAATTGAGACGAGAAAGTGTAGACGAAAATCAAAATACTATATGTCGCTTCTAATCAGAAAATAAAGACAGACGACTGTCGCGACGCGATTCACACGGCGGAATAATACACTAACCAGATATTTAACGCGAATAGGAATCAAACAAAAACGCGAGCACACAATAAATTTAATGCACTCAAGGGAAAACGCACTGAAAAGTAAAAATATGTAGCTTCTAGAGAGAAGCCGGTTACACTTACAACTGATAAATTACTGCTACGCTACTGGAGAGGTGTGCTCTGGACCACGTCCGCTGGGCGACTGACTGGAGTAAACAAACGGTAACTGTTTCAAAACAAAGACAGACGACTGTCGCGACGCGATTCACACGGCGGAATAATACACTAACCAGATATTTAACGCGAATAGGAATCAAACAAAAACGCGAGCACACAATAAATTTAATGCACTCAAGGGAAAACGCACTGAAAAGTAAAAATATGTAGCTTCTAGAGAGAAGCCGGTTACACTTACAACTGATAAATTACTGCTACGCTACTGGAGAGGTGTGCTCTGGACCACGTCCGCTGGGCGACTGGCCCCGACCGCAGTGGCCGTGCAGACAGTGACTGGCACTGCAGCCCCCTCGGCCACTGTGGCCGGCGTGAGTATGCTAAATATTTCTTAGATTTTCTTATTTGATTCCGTATTTCCTCCCTTCTATGACTGATGGCACCACGTGCTTTCATAACAGTTGTTACTTTCGTCTTCAGCCATGGTTTTATTAATACTAACTTTCTTTTATATGAATTCTCGCATGTGCGCTATGTGCTTATTCTGAATTAATTTCCTTTGTAGATTCTATGTAATTCACCGTGGTCGCACACCACGTGGTACTTAAGAATAGTATGCCACTGCCGTCCCACACATGAGTTCATTAGGGCACAGTATAATTTAAAATTTTCTCATCAAGATGCCGCCGACACTTTGTTTCGCCATTGCTTTCATGAGTTCCAGGATTGTAATGTATTGCCAAGATTAATGCATGTGTCTGTGAAGAATGAATTTGCTTTCAGCTACCCATTGTGTATATGTAAATTTCCTCCCACATTACCTCCATATTCATAAAGGGCGGAAACAATTTTAATACGGGCAGTAATTATATATTTTAATTCACTTTTGTACAAGGTGTATGCTTGATTTGGTCTCCCCACATTTATATTCTTGTTATTTTACTGAATAGATTATGATTTTAATATATGAAACGTCTGATTTATGATTTCATGCTCCCCATCCCACATTTAATTATCTCTTCTTTTATTTTTTTAACATTGATTTTGTGTTTGTTAAAGCGGTGGCTGCTCTGTTAAGGAGTGAGCAGTTACATTAATTTCCTTTGTGCATGTGCTGTGACCACTCATAAAGTAAATTAGAGCATCAGTGAGCGTTTTAACTTAGATTCGCAGATCTTAACTGCCTGAGATTTTTCTTATTTTTAATAACGGGCTACTTTCACCTTTCCTATTTCTAATAGTGTTTGCTTAGGATAGATTTAATGTACTTTTAGTTCTGTTTTTTGAGCAAGTTTGTAAATTTTCCCCTTTCAACTGCCTAGAAGAGGCGAAACGCATCATGTATAAGTAAATGAAACATCAATTTTGCCTTGCCTCTGAGATGCAAATATCTACATGGCTAATTTATGAACTTCTATACCACCTGTATCTATGTGTAGAAATGGCTCTGTTCCCAGCGAATGGATACTAATAAGACTTTCAGTGATTCAATTACACTTACAGGCTATCGTATTTAGAAATTCCAAGGTTTTATACCCTCGCTAAATCTTCAGACTGTAAGTATGCGAGAATTTTTATTAATAATACTAGCACAGTAGGTTCTACTAATATACTTTCAATAATCTTGTTAACAACAGCCATGCGGCAGTGAATACACCGATTTCGGTAAGTGTTGTGGCGTAATGTCCGAGCCACACGCCAGACGTTCGAGAACAATCGTGCAGAAGACAGCGGACGATCGGCAGCGAATCACATGCCGGCGCCGCGCATCCTGGAGGGAGAAACCGAGAAGCGCGCCCTCTACAAGCGGCTATATCTAGGCCGACGTGCGTCTGGAAGAGCCCATCTGAACTCGACTCCGAACTAGGCAGTCACTAGGACTCCGCGCAGCTAGCATCGAGGAAGACGACGCCGCGAGAAGAGATAGATAAATGTATAAAAGTTTAGTATTGTTTATTTCTGTAAATAAAACTTGTACTACTAATCTGTAAAGCTGTTACAGATGTCCACGCATCCTGATAGAACCATTCCTGAAAGACAGGCCGGGAAAAACTAAACAAGGACAAAACAGTAAGGATCAAAGAGTATAAGCACATTTGGGCTTGGCGAGCACTTTTATGGGACACCGTATGGGTACGTCGAGCGCTGTTGGCAATCGTGATGTATTCAGACTTTTTGAGGCAAACTACTTGACTGAGAAAACGGACAATAGCCCAGACCACGATTTGCTAACTACGTCGTCCGCCGTACCGCATGCCGCTGCACCCTCGAGCTAAGGATGAATCGGCGGCCGGACGTTACCGTTGAGTCTTCCGAGGCTTGTTCGGTCGGAGTTGTAATACAGAGATCGGTCTGGAAGTCCAAGATACGTGGCACACCTTCATCCAGGGAGAGAAAATTTCAGATATGAAAATAGACTCTCGTGTACCACAACCAAACACTATTGGATCGTAGCACTCATTTATAAATGACCTGCTAGATAAGTCACTAGCTTACTGAAGATAACTGAAAATGATTCTGTTGTGTATGACGCCAGGATAACATAAATCTGTAAGCAATTGCAGGAAATGTATTAGATTATTACCATTTAGTGCTTGAACTGGGAGTCGTGCCTCAACCTAAGAGAGTGTAGACTACTGAGCAGCGATACGCGGGAGATTCGTTCTCTCAAAGTAGACATTAGGTGATCCAAGACGAGAAAATACCTATAAATATCTAAGCATATGAGTCTGGTGTGATTTAATGAGGAAATAATACTTTAAACTACATGAAAAACACTTGCCACATTTATATGAAAATATAAGTAATCCACGCAGGATAAAACTTATAAATTCCTTCGTGGACTGAAATACATATGTTTTATAGAGGTTAAACATTAATACAATCAAGAAACCTCTAGTGAGTACTAGTATATCAAGTAGTGGAAAGGAACCCCTGATCGGAAATATGACGGTATGAGCACTATGGTGACTATGTATATGGCGAACAATTTGAATAAAAGTGGGGCCAGAACGGAGTCCTGTGGAAAGTTTATTTCTATACTATAGGATTTACTTGTGGCTTTCCCTATTTAACTTCAAAAGTATGTTTTAAGCGTGTTTTCCATGAGTGCAGCGATCTTTGAGTTTGGAACAGTTTAACTTATACAGTAATGCACAAAGCCATACGGTGTCATAAGCTACAGTAAGCTCAATAAATGCAACTGAGGTTTTCTCTGTTGAAGGCTGGTTCTATAAATGATGTCACACCGAGAACTTTCTCGCAGCAGCTTCGATTTGCACGAAATACTTCTTGGTGTAAGTGGGTTACGGCATCAAGTGCGGAAATGGAAATGATTTTATGGCATTTTTGGCTGGGAAGTCCAGTATGGGATTGTTTGGCCGCCGTAGTAGAAGTCTTTCTACTTGACGACCCTTGATCGTCTTGCGTGCCGGTGATTCTGAAATAATGATGGCAACATACAACACTCAGTCCCCTGCCAGGAATCGAACCCAGGCCCTCTGTGAGGCAGTCAGCGACGCTATCGTCTGAGCTGCGGAGGCAGACAATTATTGGATATAATCAGCGATACAACATTCTTTCCAACATCTTGTAGCAAATGCTAAGTAGTGCGATTGGACTATATCTTGCTGGGTCTTCTTTAGGTTTCCCTGATATGAGTAGAGCAATAGTTTTTGGAATTTTAAATTGTTGAGAACTTTTTCCGCTGTCCAGTATGTCATTCTATATTCTACTAGCGATTGCCGTGCTTTCAATGCTGGTTGTTTAATGAACCCGAGAAATATATCATCCATTCCAGTAGCTTTCATGTGTTTGAGGGATTTGAATACTACCTCAAGTTCCTCCCTTGTGAAATGTAAGGATAGACCGTGTCCTCAGGTTTTTCCTGTCCTGTCCCTCAGTTATTTCTTCATTTCTTTTGCGAAAACACTATCAACCAATACGTATTCTGTGCGGTTCTTTATGTGTACCACTACTTGGGAAGCTGTTATATCACATACCTGATTACGGATGACTGTTGCTCCACCTAGTTTCCTTAGGAGGGACCAGGCTTTCCTGAAGCTATTAGTGAGATCTAAATTTTTTTGTGGAAACTGTAGTAAGTGTAACTAATGTGGAGGTGCTGAACAGATGTGGGAAGAAAAGGTATCTTTGGCATACCTAGACAAAAACATGTGTAAGATTGTTGGGACGCATTTTTAGACATCAAGTAATAATCAATTGGAGGACAGTGTGTGAGGTAAAAATCGTTGATACAATCCATGAGACTAAAACAGTAATCATATTCAAATAGAAGTGGGTTGCTGTTCTTATGACGATATGAAGAGCCATGCTCAGGATAGGGTAGGTCGGAGAGCTTCTTCAAACCATTCTCTGGACTTAAGACCACAACAACTAATTATGTTGTTGTTGGTGTGGTCTTCAGTCCGGAGACTGGTTTGATGCAGCTCTCCGCCCTACTCTATCCTGAGCAAGCGTCTTCATCTCCTCATAAGAACGGCAACCTACATCTCTTTGAATCTGATTACTGTATCTCTTGGTCTCCTTCTGCAGTTTTTAACCCAAACACTTCCCTAAAAGGTAAAGCAGTCATCAATCCGAAGATTGGTTTGAACACCACAGTGCTTTACTAGGCATGGTCCCGTTTGGAGGTGGTATGCCGTTGCCTTCCTCCGACCTTCGAACTGACTTACCCAGCCAGTTATAGGGGGACGTACAGTTTAACGTGGGTTCCGAACCACGGTCTTTACAATGCTAAATTCACGATTCCTTGATGTCTAAGAATGTATACTACCAATCGATCCCTTCTTTTAGTCAAGGTATGCCAGAAATTCCTATTCTCCACAGTTCTTTTCAGTACCTCATTAGTTACGCGATCAACCCACCTAATCTTCAGAATTCTTCTGTAGAACATCATTTCAAAAGCCTCTATCCTCTTCCTGTCCGCACTGTTTATCATCCAAGTTTCACTCCCATACAAGGTAACACACCACACAAATGCCTTCAGAAAGGACTTCCTTAAGTGTAAATTAATATTCCATGTTAAAAAAGTTATATGTAAAATACGTATTTCAACTTACAGATCTATTGGCAGTCAGATGTGTGTATTGTAATTTAAATTTAAAATGGTAATGTATTCAACTTGAACAAAATTTTGGGATTACGTATATACTATGGGATGATAGGGATAAACATCTGTTACCATTAAACCTGATGTTTTCTCTTGTCTCATCAGAGTAGGTGCCCAAAGGAAACCATTTGGTGAACTTTAGTGTGAAATGAGGAGTAAGAATATATTATCTTCTGATCGTTAGTGATTCGAAAAGATTTTTCTGCTTTCCTACCCCTTTTTCAATCAAAGAAGATGTAGTAAGGTTATCGTAATTAGAAGTTTCGTAAATCTCAATATTTCGTGACACAAACAAACGCAGACTTAGTGCCCGAAACAGGAGGTGGGATGCGGAATTTAATTATGTCATTATTACCGCTTATATTAAAGTGACCTTAGTTGTAGCATTTTTGTCATTAACTGGGAGTAATTCATTTTGAGTTGACACAGGACGAGGTTTCATTTGCCGTATCTAGCCTAGCCTTGTTGGTTGATAAATACTTTTCGTGAATATCCAGGGAGGTTCCTTAGTTGTCGGTACGGTGGACTCTTATGTGGGAGGATGACAGATACCCAAGCTTAACATCCAAATTTAGTTTTTCCACGATTTTCCTGGCCAATGCTGCATTGGTTCTTTTGGAAAAACCAAAGCGAATTTATTCCTCATCCTTCTATAATTCCATGATATATACCGTCACTAATAATGTCAATGTCGACGCCACGGTAAACAATAATTTTCGTTTCTTCTTCCCTCCCTCACTTATTTTCTAATTTCTCCTCTTCCTTCTTTCCATTCTTCACTCTACATGCAAGGGACGAACAAGATCCTGGGAAGATTTCCATTAGTGTCCCTTTATAACATTCCTGTAAATTTTACATGACATTTACTGATACTTTAGCATCTCAGTTCCGCGTTGCGTACTTTAAACATGTCAGGTAGAATAAAGGGTAATTGAGTTTGTTCAAATCAGCCACAATTCAACATATTAAGTATATTTATATTTATTCTGTATCTGTGTGGCACCTACATTTTAATATAACATGTGTCTTTACTTCCTATACTAAGCCCACACTCAACTGTAATATACATACATTGCACTTATACTCCTTTACCATTTCCAGAACTTAAAATTACAGAGGGAGTGAATGCGGATATACAATTGTTAAATCATTAAAATTACAACCTGTAATTAACTTTTAGCCTTCTCATCACAATCTTAGCAGATATGGTACTTCCCAATGGGATCCCGTGTCACAAAGATAACTACTAAATTCCTTCCCGTAATACATTTCATGTTAAATTCATGTGATCCGCTTCATGCCAAATTCTGTAATAGATTTCATGTATTCTCTGCCGAGCTTGATTAAAATAATTTGCTTTAAGTAAAATGTTAGAAATAATTTCCCATTATTTCATAATATTATTCTACGTAATGATATTTGAATGATACCCTTAATCCTTAATTAACATAAACATTTTATCCTACACTTTCTAATTGATCCTACAAACAGATAATAATCAAAACAACGCAACGGCCATGCTGAAGTCAAGCAGGACCAAGATTCAAGGATAGATTTGGGCATCATTAGGTTAACTCTTTGAAGGAAAGAGAAGCAGAAGAATTGTTCATGTCGATCAGCCCACGATCACAAATCTGGTCATAGATTATTGAGTTTAATACTTGGGTGGAATATGCACATCACAGGCACATAGTACTATACACCTGAACGTATACACAAAAGAGGGCAGATTTCGATAATTTTACGTGGAAATTCAGAAATTCAGTGCAAAAAGCCTCATTACATAACTGGATTAATTAGAGAGCCTTTATTGGGAGAGAGTGGCCAACCGGCCGGTGTCCGCCATGTTTTTACCAGATGTGCATCTACATAGCGTCCCTGGCAGAAGTGCAGCCACTTGACGATTGAAATACGCCATCAATTCCACCCACGACACCAAAGCACATCTTCTAGCTTACTAATCTGCACGTAGTTAAAGAAATGCCATCCATCTATGTTCACACAGGTCTAATAAATATGTTAGCAAATAAGTCTCGTGATTCAGTTTCTATGGCTGTCGATTGTTAATACCATATTTTACACTGTTCTGGCAATTTCGACAGTTGGTAATTGATTAATAAGAACGAGAGGTATTTCATATTATGTATCTCAAAGAAAATAACGCTGTTACAAAATTTTCTGTCTTCATATGCATCTATGAAATTTGTATAGTATTATCGCTTTCTGCCACGATATAATGCATTTTAAATGTGCTGTCGATCTTATAACGTTTTCAGAAACTAGGGAATACCAAAAACCGTCATTCTGTAGATACTTTTACGGACACTGTATCACAGAAAATCGGAAAAATAACAATACTATCTCTAGTGAAACAGCAGAAATAGACTCAAAGTAGGTAACTGAATATCTACAATGAGTTAATAGTCCCGCCCCCTCCCTGTCTCGCGTCTCGCCGTAACCAATTATCGGATTTTGGATAGCCAATAATACACAGCCAAGGGGGAGGTCCTGTAGCCATGTTAGAACATAACTTGTAGCACTACATGTCAAAAACCAGAACCATGAACTAACAAGAGGCAAGAAAATGCTGTTTAAAAAGTTTACCGATTACCGTATTCGAACTCGCGACCTTCAAATTTATGAATTCAGTACGCAACCACTACACCACGCTTATAAGATATACAACAGTACAGAAATGCACACTGTAGCTATTGACTCATATGTAAAGCCCGAAAAATCTGGCAAAAACATGGCGTCCTGGGCTCTCAGCCAATCAGGAGCGGTCTCACGCATGGCCACTCTCTCCCTATACAGGATCTCTAGGTTATGATCTGCGTTGTAATGGTTCTATGAAAACGTACTCAGATACAAGATCCGGAGAGTAATTAGCAAGAGGGAAGACTATGCATACAAAACTACGTTAAATTCTAGTGATCTGCGTATTACAAATTTGACATTGTGACTGATGGTGTTCGGTAGACTCACATATATCACTTCACTGTAGATAAGGAGGTCCGGTAGAACTGAAGATGGAATGGCGTAGTGTCCGATACCATAATTGGGAATATCGTAAAACGCTCTGAATACTGAATCAAGAACATATTAATTAAGTATTCCGGCTGTCTATCTGAAACTGAGGACCTAGGAGAAAATTCTCGTTTAAAGTTAATCACCGAATCCATAACGTAACATACAGTTCGGTCCAAGCCAATGTAACGAAGTGACTACCTGATGTTAAGTTCTACGTAAAATGATGAAATTTTACTCACAAAAGTAAAGCTAGTACGTTAATCAGTCCATACTGCTGCGGGTGCTGATACCAACGGATTTAACACGACCCGACCCTATTTAAAATCTATTCGATGTTCTACATGAACGTCAGTACTCACCGGCTGCTCGCATTCGAGTCTGTATTTAACGAAAATGGAGAAAATTCGCTTGGTCGCTGTGTCGAGAGACACATTTTAATTCAGATGCTGCAACTAACCAAACCTCAGCTCCTGCTTAAAGCATGGACCGCTAAGCCACGCAGAAGGGCTGGAAAAGCTCGGACGGTCGTTGAGCCTAAGCTCTTTCTGAAAAGAGATAATTTCTAAAAAGTTCTAGAAAGTTTTGTACGAGATTATACAGAGATAGTCAAAGGACTCGGTATTAATAGTGGCGTTAAAGCTGGCTTCTGACGTCCAGACGTGCTCCTACCAGGCAGGTATAAAAGAAGCCAACAAATTCTTTCACCGCTCCAAAACGAAGGAAAAAAGTGAACTGACTCTAACTTGCATCCATGTCGCAATGTTCTCATGTACAATGGAATGTACTCTAATTAAATCAGGTGATGAAGTAATTACTTTATGAAGTGAGGCATTAAAAGTGGTAATTTAGCAATAAAGGAATAGAGGATGGCCAAAGCAGAGAAGATACAAACACAGAGTGGTTAAATCAAGTAATACGTTTCTAAGGAAAACAAATTTGATTCTATCAAATGCAAATGTAAGTATTACTAAGTATTTTATGAATGAAGCGCGGAGGTGAAACGTGGGCGGAAAACGGTTCAGACAAAAAGTGAACTGATGCCGACGAAGTGCGGTGTAATAGAATGCTGAAGGTGGAATGATTAGATTACGCAACTAACGATGACGCACTAAATGCAACTGGAGAGAAAGGAAATTTGTGGCATAACGTTACTAAAAGAAGGGTTCATTTGATAAAACTCACTACGAAACGTAATGGAAGCACAATCGTAGGGATAGAGATGCGTTGAAAGCAACATGAATCGAGTCTTCCGAATTAAGACTATGGCAATTAAAATAAGAGGTTTATGAACTATTCTATTTCACTGTGACAAGAGTGTTCACAATCACGTTGTTCGATTAGCTCCAGCAAACCGATCTGTATTACGCTCTTGTATTCGGTGCGACGTGATGCAACTCGACATCTCTCCATGGGCTTAGGACTCATAATAACAATTAGAAAATAATAATAATAACAGTGAACAAACGTTGATGACATATGCTGTGGACTTGGTCAAATATGATGATACATGCTTCACTGCCTTATGCGTTAAACATCCTGCGCAGAGGATGATACATTTCCTACTTCAAGTGCTTGCTGCGAAGTTCTGTGAATACGCGATATAACAAAGTAGCTGATCTTATCAGATCCCTTCAACATCATTTTTTTTAATATTTCATTTATTTAACCTGGCAGGCTTACACCTAACGAGTCGTTCTATATATTTTGCTGTTCCAATATTACAATATTTATACTAAATCTAGAATAATTAATGGTTCCGAACAGTACAGGTAACAAAAAGACATACACAGACTTCATATTCGTATTTGATAAATAGTAGACAAAAACGTCAGGTATACGAAACGGTGGGGTTTTAATTAAGGCTGCTAACAGCAATGGGCATGGAGGAACGGGTCGAAGATGGAGAAAAGTGTTAGTGTAATAATACACAAATAATGAGATATAACGGAAGAGTAAACGGCGTGATTTTTGGTGAAACAAACGGTTGGATGAGAAATAACGGAGAGACGAACATTGGTTTTACTTTTAGACAGAGAGGAAGTTGACTGTATACTCGAGATTTGGGGAGAGTTTCAAGAGGATGATAGAAGGAAGTGCTGCAACGTTTAAACGCAGTAGAAGACTCATTTTTGCTAAGAGATCAGAACACCTTGTTCTAGAAGCGAAGAGCTGTGACAGCAAAATAGATTGAAAATGTTTTGATTCTATGAACCGGCAAAGCTGGGATAGTACATAAGTGGGATCTTGTGTTAATTTTATTATGAAACAAAATACGTTTAAATTCTAACGCGAGGTACTGGGATGTTTGCTCGCTGTACAGTAGATGGATAACGCACAGCGTGTGGTAGTCTGCCCGACCGTAGCTACCCTAACTGGATGTATTAAGCACTAATATTGTGTTATCGATGAATGTTGAATATGCTGCGTGCACATGCATTCATGGCTAACTCTAACCGTCTTGTATTTTCGCAACTTGTACAATATTAAATCATATCAGATTAGTTTAGTTTCGGTAGTACGAGTGATTTCACCTGTTCCCATTTTACATCTTGTAGAAATATGTTAAGAAACGTTTTGAAGGCATAGAAGCAAGCGGAAATCTTCCTGAATACGTCGCCGGTATTATCGGCCGAATTTTTAAGTTGGCCTATAATTACACCCAAAGTCTTAATTGATTTCTGATATAATATTGAGAGTTAACTGGTCGCGTAATTCGTAACTTATTAATTTCTTATGGGGGTGTAAGATTAGTTGTGAATTCTTTGCATTTAATTTTTCGTCCATGTCTCGACCGAAGACAGATCATCATTCATCTGGGCAATCGCAGTATTTATATCTTCAGGTTTGGCACTTTGGTAGAGTTGGATATCGTCTGAATAGAAGTGATATTTACAGTCAGTGACAACAGATCAAATATAATTGACACAGTAGGAGAAGAAAAGTGGACCTAAAACTAATCCTTGTGGCATTCAAGAAAATACATTTTCTTAGGAGGATATTTCATTCCCACAGACAGCACTTTGTTGTCTAATTTTAAGTAGCTTACAAATAATTTCAGTGCACTATTTGAGAAGTTTTTGCATTTTATTAAGCAGTATATCAAAAGTTTTGCTGAAATCTAGTAATATCAATATAGAAACTTTGGAGTTGTGCATGTGGAATTCCATGTCACCAGTTACCTTGGTTAGGGCAGTGTTTGTGCTATGGTGTTTACCAAACCGGATTTATTTTTTAAATAACCTCAATTTGTACAAGAGTTCAGCAATTTGGTGATGAACGATGTATTTAAGGGCTTTGGAAAAGGCAGGCTATTTGCTGATCGGGCGAAAATCACTTCGGCTATAGGTCGGTTTATGCTTCTTTCCAAGAAGTAGGATAAGTTCCATTCACAAGAGGGAAAATGAATACATCAGTTAACACAAGTTGTAAGCTGTGTGCAACGTTCTTAATCATAGTTATACTAATACCGTCGTTGCCTATCGCTTCAAAAGAAATGCTCTTTATCGCTTTTCTTGTTGTATTTATTTTTACGTGTCTTCGGTGGAATGTATCATAATTAGTTATGTGACTACAAGATTCTTCAGGGCGATTGTTTATTTGCGTTTGGCAGAGAGAAAAAGTAATTCAGTTCGTTAGCTGAGATCTGAAAAACAGGTTCTGCTGTAGCCTTTCCAATACCCAGGTTACGGAGATTCTTCCACAAGGTCGCTGGCAGTGTGTTGTTACATACGAAACAACGAACGTTGTTAATTTTGGCATTTCGAACGCGCTGTTTTACCCTGTTACGCAGCTTTTTGTATTCTTCGTAATATTCAGGCTTCAGACTTACCTTCAATCGTCTATGAGAAGCATTCTTATTATTCATAATTCGACGTATGTCTTCTGTCAGCCATGCAACAGGTGTTGTCTTGCGCGAATTGTACATATAGGGGCATGCTTGTCATATAGTGAAGTATTTGTATTCGTAAGTTCAGAAATCTTTCCAACAGTCGTGCATTTCTTGGTTATTTGGTGTCATGAGATTTTTGAGCAGTCGGCTGTTCGAACGTCATGGTGTGTTTGGGCTATGTCCGCGATAGCTTCGATGTCAATGCTGCCGCAGCACCCGTGGAGTGGAGGCACGCGAGAACCACTGGGTAGACTTGCGCATAATAGTTCGCGATCGGGAGCGCTCACTTTAGTTCGTCCAGTGACGGCTGAGCGGCGTGGTCTGCGCATGCAGGTGGAGGGAGTTCCCCCACCTAGCTGCTTCATGTGCTTGCTGCGTGAGCCACTAACGATATCACGCAAACCAAAAGAAACAGTTTGTGGATAATTTATCGCGTTTATGTTTATAGTTATGTCTATGTCTTGACATTATGGAATTTATTAGTCAGATATTATGGAGTGCAGAATACTTCAAAACAGAAATTTTGTAGCACTGAACTATGTAATCTAGCAGGCAGACACTCACCTCGAAATGGCTCTCACCAGCAGAAGGCAAACACGTGATTTTTAATTCTGGTGCGCGCCCTCTCCCTATTGCCCGTCGGTCTTCGAAAAAGAATCCAAGGAACTAAGAAAGGAGATACGTTTGGCATAATAGTTCGCGACCGGTAACGGATGTTTTAGTTCGCGACCGATTGCACATGTTTTAGTTCTCGACCGATTGTACATGTTTTAGTTCGCGACCGATCGCGCATATTTTAGTTCGAGACCCGTCGCGCATATTGTAGTTCGCGGACTATCGCGCATATTTTAGTTCGCGACCTATCGCGCATATTTTAGTTCGCGACCTATCGCGCATATTTTAGTTCGCCACCTATAGCGCATATTTTAGTTCGCGACATATAGCGCATATTTTAGTTCGCGACCGGTAGCTCTCCTTTTAGTTCGCAGCTCGGCCGCGAAGTAGATTGCTCTTTTTAGTTCGTCCGCTCTTTTTGGCTTTTGCTACCGCTACTAAAAGTGGTCTTTCTTTTATTATGACAACTTTTTTATATAATGATCAGTGTTGCCCAAGCGTGTGCTATTACCCGTATTTTGGGTAATTAGACATCAAATACTTAAGCAAGTAAACCAGTAAAAGTATTCTATTTGCACGAGTTGTTGATAAAATGATATTCAACTACTGTGCATACAGAGTACTCGTAGTACTTTATTTTTAAAATTGATTTATTTATTTATGTAATAGGTCATTGAAGGAACATTACCTACAAATCATGCGATGCTGCGCGCTCTCGCGTCGTCTCTCTGTTTCCCGTCAGTCTTCGGAAAAGGAGCGGACAAACTAGGCGGCGAGGGATCGGCGAACTAGTTCGTTCGCGAACTAAACAAGACTATCACTGGGACAATTTGGTTGAGCTGCGTGCGGGTGATGGTCCTTGCGAGCGCACAACACAGAGGAAACACAGACTGTGGACACGACGACAGACAGGGATGAGACAGCCACAGAGACTAGCGTTGGGACATTAACAAGAACGTCACCCTTAGTCGCCGCCGCCGAATTTCTCCAAATTTATGGTACATGTAGGGCGTGGTAAAACTTGAATGAAGCTATCTAAGGCGCCTTGATGCGGAGCGCGCGGTTGCTCGCCATCGGACCTTGGAGTTCTCCATCGGGCATGGGTGTGCGTGTTCTTCTTCACATATATTAGTTAAAGTAGTTTTTAAGCCTAGGGACTGATAACCCCCCAGTGGCAACTCCAGATGGCCAAGCGTTTAGCAAATAAAAGGAGTTTTGACACGGATGTATCGCCATATGCACCTTATCAATTGTCCCTGTGAGAGTGTTTGCCTCAGTTATGAGAGATCGTATTTGTATTGAAAGAATCGAGTGAGATCGAGGACGGAGGTGATTGTGGTGGCGGCTCTCGAACCCATTTGAACCGTGGTTACTCTACTGCCTTGCGTGTGACTAACGGTCCCGCTACCAACCCCACTGTGTCTCATAAGAGTGAGCCTATAGATATGTGACAGGTGCGTAAAGCCGGGTGGTTTGGGTGCAGTGTGCTGAGGTGTGCAGCAGGGTCTGTCGGTTGCCACCCATGAAAGAGTTCGGCAGGGCTACGAACGTCAGTTGGTGTGATGCAGTATGTACTCAGAGTAAGAGTCGATGTAGTGGCTGAAGGGTAAACAGCTTTATTCATTTGCTGTTTGAATGTCCTAACGAGACGTTCTTCTTCACCGTTTGATGAAGGGTGGAACGGTTTGCTGGGACATGGCTGTGTGAGTAATATTGGTCTTGATGCACGCAGTGCCTTACAACATAGGGGTACTTGGAGTATACGCCCACCTGAAGTAGCCACATCAATCTCTGAAACCGGCTGACAAAGTCTAGGTGGGTTCGGTTCCATGGACGGCGGGGCGTAGGCCACGGTGCAAAAACTTGTGGGCCTGTTGCCTGGTGTCAGGAGCATACCGTACAACTGCAAAGCATCTTCTAAATTTCATTATTAATACACGGCCTGTATTCATGTCGGTGAGCCAAGGCTTTCAACCGGGACATCCCCCAATAACCTCGGTGTTGTATTTCAGTGCCAATGAGGACCCAATGTGTGTCAGCCTTCGTATCCAGCAGAAATACATCATTCACCACTTAGAGCCCATAGAGGCGGGTCAGATAAGTTCGTCATTCATGGTTCACAAAGTGGAGAACTTGGGTTCCTGACGGGTGGCTGTGTCCGTAGTGTCTATATGGAAGCAGAGGACTTCCTGTTGGTCAAATACTTGAATTCTTGATCGGTGCCAGCCGGTAGGCGCAACAGAGCGTCCGCATTACAATGCTGTTTCCTGAGTTCACAAGCATGGTCCACTTGTGGGGTACACACTTTTTACGCAAGTGATTAATGGGTCGCGCTATGTGAACTTCTTGAGGTAGAAATTGAAAGTAATAATTTACCCTCGCAAAAAAAAAAAAAAAAAAAAAAAAAAAAAAAAAAAAAAAAAAAAAAAAAAAAACTGTAGTTGGGGTAAGTTACTTGGATGGGGAAGGCTATCTATTGTAATGACCTTATGATTGGTGGGCTTAATTCCATCTTTAATGAGACAATATCCCAGATATTCTTCTTCTGGTTGGGAGAAGCGACTTTTCTCCAAATGACATCGAAGGCCTGCGTTCTGTAGGCTTGTAAAAAGCGTACAGAGGTAGCCCAAATGCTCTCGGCGGGAGGATCTATAAAGGATGACATCATCCAGATAATTCACACTAGTGGGAATGTGTTGTAAGAAATCTTTGAAAAATGTCAGGAGCCGAGGCGATGGTGAAAGGGAGTAATTAATATCACTTAGGTCAAAAGGTGTGTTGATAACCATAATTTTCTGTGATTCCTCATCTAAAGGCAACTAAAGATCAGCATCAGCAAGGACGATCTTCGAGATATATTCCTTTCCAACTAGTTTGGTTGAGAGGATCTTCCTGATGGGTAATAGTATAACTATTGATCTGTGATTGAGAACTGATTGTGGCCATAAAATCCCCAAATAATCGAAGGGAACCAATTGGTTTTCTGATAATGACGAGTGGTGTAACCCAAGCAACAGAGCATCAGATCTGATTGGCCCGATAAAAACTCGGTGTAGCGTTCGGCTGAAAGGCGATGTGCGCCTGAAAATCCTTGGCACATCCTAAATCCGGTTTAAAGAGAGTTGTAAAAGCTGACCAAAGGTCGTCTAGATCCTCGAAGTGCACCACAGTGGATACGATCTTGACTTCATCTGAGATGAAAAATCCAACCAGTTGGAAAGTTTCCAGGCCAAAAGTGTTATTAGTCAGCAAGAAATAGCGTAATGGCCCGTGTCACCTATTTGTAGGCGGCTGTGATAGAGATTGGATCCCACAGTTGAATGGAACTGTCTATATATGTCCCTAAACGTCGGGAAGGTGGAGATAGCTCTGGGGCACCCAGACGGGCATTAGTTGCCCAATTGATCTGTATGTATCGGTGGGGATGCAGTAGGCTCAAGAGGTAGACCGTGACTGGCAAGGATTTGGACATAGTCTGTAATTAAAAGAATTGATTGGTCAACATATAATTGATTTACAAGATGAAATGAATACTTAACTATGCTGGGCCTTGTTTGGCACAAAATTATTCCTAATTACTACACAGTTCTGCAATGTATCTCTAAGACTTCTGTCAAAAATATACTGTTCCGGTTTGTACTAAAGGTAGGCTGCTGGCTGTTGTAGATGGAACTCCTCTGTTGAGCTCCTGAATCGTACTGTCGAACTGTTGTGTAGCTGAGGTGTACCGGCATCGTAGGCGAGGGCCGACGCGCGAAGCAAGCAAAGAGATACAGAGACTACAGGCGCCCCCATCGGCCGAAGTACGATACAGCGACTCATGCCCGTTTGTACCGGCGCGGCGACTTACGTGGACCGCCGGCGTTGTGGCGAATAGCGACGCCACAACATGATCAAAGAGACAGTTGCTCCTGAAACCGTATAGATGCAAAGCGTGAGAAAGAGCTTTCGCATGAACTGATCGTTCGTTTGGTCTAGTGACTGCAGTGTATGCACTGTATCATGTTGACCTCATGGGCTGCAACGAGTGCGCCTTGGGCGGCTGTGGCACACCGATTGCAAATGCTACCCTTTGCCACAAAGCGTACAGAGACTCCAGCGATCCGGACAATTTGCTCTGTACTGAGTAGAAAAGCACTGTGGGCATGAAGGAAGCAACGCCTTTGGCTACTACGAGGAGCGACCAGAGGCTCGTAGGTATTGGAGACGTCCGACAATGACGAATCACAACGGCGCTATACCCTGGCGGCCTGCGGAGTACAGCGCGCACAGCTGAAGTGCGTGATGGCGCGTTGATCGACGCAACTAGTGGTCTAGGCTGAGCGATTTCGAACGGATGTGCAAAGCGCAAAATATCCTCATGTCTACAGTGACGGAGTATGCAATTTCAACGCTGCCGTGCGGAATTCCGGATCCGGCGCGATTTGAAACACAAAGTAATGAATCAAGGAGTCTGCGCCGCAGTGGAGTAGCCCAGCGGTCTGGGGTGCATTTATGCTGCCACCTGGCTGCTCGCTGCTCGCCGACATGGCACGACGATGAAGAATCAAACCCACAGTCTTACTGCCCCATTTAGCGTGCACCATCGCAGCTCGCCCAGCTCACTGCTCGCTACGATCCTCGCCAGGCGATGATATCAAACTGGTTTGTGTTTCGCGCTACGACCATCGCCGCCCGACCCGAAACTTGCGCTGTGATTGGTTGCTTCAAGGTCACGCAAGGAGAGCGGCGTTTGACTGTTGCGCGCGTGGAACTCTCGTGAGCATCGCGCACAATGTTGTTTGTTAGAGATAGTTTCAGTACAGGCAACAATGCGTGAAGATCTGAAGCAGTTGATTATTATGTCAGGCAAAGCGATCTGGCTATATTTTGAGCTGTTGGTAGTACTTGTGAATGTATGCGCAGTGAGGATGTTCAGCATTAAAAGGATGCACTCCATAGCTTCTCTTCCTCCTCCTTTCCAATTACATTTTTGTAGCGAACAAACCACTGTCACTGTCGCCAGACGATGTGGAGAACATGTTTCACACTTCAGCCACTGCAGTTCTGGACTCAGCAGTAATGTAACAGCTGCAGGAGAATATATAAGGCGAGCTGCGAGGTACCTGCAGCGAGAACGCAACAAGGCTGCCGGCGAGCAGCGAGCTGCCAATTGCGAGGTGGCAGCATAAACGCACCCTAAGGCGCCTCGCTGCAGAGCGCGCGGTTGCTCGCCGTCGGAGGTTCGAGTCCTCCCTGGGGCATGTGTGTGTGTGTGTGTGTGTGTGTGTGTTGTCCTTAGGTTATTTTACCTTAGTTTAAGTAGTTTGTAAGATACAGACTGATGACCACGCCGTTTGGTCCGATAGATTTACAATCATTTTTGAAGGAGTCTGCATAGGAAGCCTCATACGAGGGTCATTACAAAAGAAATGCACACTGTTTAAAAAAAAAAACAGTTTTCATTCTGCATGTTTGAATTTTTTTACATTGTGTAGATACATCCTTATCGCTTAGTTCAACCTATTGCTGTGAGTGGCGCTGTCACAGAATGTCTTCAAGATGGCTGCTACTCTTGACGTTCGCCAGAAGCAACGGGCTGCCATTGAATTCCTGTGCTGTGAAAACGAGACAGTTGGAAACATCCACAAGAGGTTGAAAAATGTGTATGGAGAAGCTGCTGTCGATCGCAGTACAATTAGTCGGTGGGCAAGCAGGTTACGTGATGAAAGCGGGCACAGCAATATTGAGGATTGTCCTCGCAGCGGCAGGCCTCGTACTGCACACACTCCAGACAACGTGCAGTGAGTTTACGAACTGTTGACTGCTGACAGACACATCACAGTGAACGAATTATCACGCTACGTTCGGATAGGGGAAGGAACTGTTTGTAGAATACTGAAAGCGTTGGCGTTAAAAAAGGTTTGTGTCAGGTGGGTTCCCAGGGTGTTAACAGTGGCTCACAAAGAAACACGAAAAACGGCATATGGGAATGGTGGAGATGAATTTCTTGGAAGAATTGTCACAGGTGATGAAACATGGCTCCTTTGTGCACACTGCCAAACAGTGGCTCCAACGTGTAGGTCCAGAATTTTACCGCGCGGGTATACAGGCACTGGTTCCAAGATGGCGTAAGGCAGTTGAGAGGGATGGGTATTGTGTGGAGAAATGAAAGTATTGTTCCTAAAGGATGTATCTACACACCGTAAAACGTTCAAACGTGTAGAATAAAAACTGTATTTAAAAAATAATAGTGTGCATTTCTTTTGGAGTGACCTTCGTAGTTCGGATTAGTGCACATGAAATCGTATTTACGGCTGAAACCTTGTAAGTCCGTGACCCAGGAGCGGTATGACGGGCAGGATGGAATTCAAGCCTGGAGGAACCACATTGTATCGCTGGCAATAATAATTAGTCAACAAAACACATATCTCCTAAAAAGGAGATTGCGACAAGATCAGAAAATGGCGCCAACTTACGGAGCAAAAATAATGTGTCCAGTGAGGTCCAAGACAACTATGAATCGTCAGTTATTTGAAAGGCCGTGAAATTCTGTTTAGGACTGTGCAAGTACGTACCCCAATTCTCCATGGCGTCACTGAAGCGCGGAAACAAGGTAGGACGTATGGTTGCCTCACTACCTAGAGGTGGTGCGATCTTTTTTGACTAACCCTCCAGCAGTTGAAGTTTCCCAGTCTGTAACTAAAGCAATGATTGAATCAAGTGCAAATGGACTTACTACTGTTGCATTAGCTGTTGTTCCAAAACAACAACAGTTTGTCCTTCAAAGCGCACAACAACTTCCCTTTTCCTCGTCGCCACTCGTCGCCAAATTTATGTCCGCATTGACTTGGTTGTCGGTGCTGCCGGAGCATCGGAGGAGCAGAGGCAAGCGAGAACCACTAGGAGGTGGAGCCACCAGCACGAGGGCAGTACACAGAAGAAACACACTGACTGTGGATACGACGACAGACAGAGACTAGACAACAACAGAGGCTAGTGCAGATACACTGAGTCTGCTTAACCCTCTCATCCCCAGTGTTGTTTCTAGACAACAACATATTAAAACACATTTTGAAACACATACCTTGATGTTTACTGCATTGTATTGTTACACGAAACACTGAATTTTTATTTTTCCAAAGCAGACGGTTAAGAACTAACGACACCAGACTTCAAAGAAAGAAGACATCTACAACGAAGATCATGAGAGTGGCGAGTAGATAGCCTCATAGATTGCATAACCACGAGGCGATACGATGCAAGTAGTATTAGCACGAGAACAGAACTGACTGGTGAAGTGCTGTGTGTCTGCCTAAATAGCTTCTGTGTGGAACGCTACTGGCCACTCCGGACGGGCGCGGACAGATGGTGGTGCCCTCAGCAGAGTGTAGCGCCACTGCGCTGAGGTGCAATCAACACCACCTAGAGACAAGGCCTGTCCCTGCAACGTCGCAGAGAGCCTGTGCAACGTCGCACTGACCAGGCCGCGGTCGCCAGCTTACTAGCTAGTCGCTACAAGGCAGTGGGCGTGCCCCAGTCGCCGGCCAATCAGCTGGAGGCTGCAGCCTGATCCGAGGCCTACGAGAAAGACAGGCCCTAGCACAGTCGTCATGCCACGTAAGCAAGGTAGTTCCAGGCCTGCGGGATCGCTAGCCGATTGGCCGGCCGCTGAGGCACTCCCCACTGCGTCATAGAGGGCAGCCACTGATCTAGTGATCGCGCCGGCTCAGAACTACCTTGCTTATGTGGCATGACGACTGCGCTGGGGCCCGTCTTTCTCGTAGGCCTCGGCCTGGTCAGTGTGACGTAGCACGGGCTTTTGTGATGCCTTGTCCCTAGGTGGTGTTGGTGTAATCCTCCGCCGGCCGCGGTGGCCCAGCGTTTTGCGGCACGCCAGTCACAGTCTGCACAGCCACTATGTCAGGGGTTCGAATCCCCCCTCGGGCATGGATATTTGTGCCGTCCTTAGTATTAGCTAGTTCATAAGTAGTTTGTAAGTTTAGGGACTGATGACCCCGTAGTTAAGTCCCATAAGCTCTACAAACATTTGAACATTTTTGTAATCCTCCGTATTGCCATTTCTGGTCCATAGCATATGGCCGGCGTTCAACGTCTGCGGTGCCTGACGCCAGAATTTGTTTCACGTTCCTACTGGTATTGTAACGTGATTTGACCTTCGACGACTGCATTGATTAGGCCATGAAAATTACATCGTCTTCTGAGGGGCATGTGGCTGAAGTTTGAACTAGATCGGTTAATTTTTCGATCTTTTTCGTTGGGTCATATCTATAACAGTGTGTTACGCTCTAATGGTAGAATTTTCATGTCATTGGAGTTAAACAATCTTCGTAGGATTATTGCGGATGTTGGGTCTCTTAACAAGGATATGATCAGGTCTGCCATCACGACGAAGTGTCCATATTGATGGTGTAATACATGTCATTGCAATTGAAAAGAAGATATTGAGCTTGTGTTTGATGATTTATAGAAGATGATAGTTGATGGCTATGTGCATTTAGTTGAATGAACATGAATTCGGTCTATAGTAAGTGGGGCTTCTTGTGCCTTAGACTTAGTTCTAAGATCCGCTCTTACATATTCCCCGACAACTCTGCCACGTTTATTTACTCTGTTCATCCTAAGTCATGTATATGCTCGGAGATGAACAGATACGGAGGATAGGCGTGTTTTTAATTATGTTTTGACAGGATAATTGTTTAAAAATTAAGTTGGTAGAAAGAAGACTCAGTTCTTCGTGATGTGCAGATAGAGAGTTGATGTTTGAATGAGCTACCAACAGGTTTGTTGGATTCCGGTGAGCTGTTTCTTGAAGGCTGTAAGACAGCTAAGTTGTCGAATACGGCTCTACTTGCGGGGACGAGAGAAGGCCAGCCCTTAGCAGAATCAGCGTGCTTTTCTCAAGGGTGGCCAAAACATTGTTTCCTAAATTGACATCCGCTCTTTTGCGATTTAGCGAGAAAGAAAAGCATCCTTGGCAAGGAAAGTGGAGTCTGAGAAATGCAATAACTCCGCTGAAATAAAGGACTGAAAAGTAGCTAGTATATTACACAGTTTGGAGTGGAAAGTGAGAAAGGAATTAGTTAACAAGTCCAATGCTACTGGTACGTAAAAGTACGCTTGTAGTAACTGCAAGATTTGTACAGGAAACTAGAAATTTGTACAGTGTCACTAACCGTTGACAACCTACATCTTGTAGGTTCAAATAACAAGGAAAAAGAGCAACAATTAATGAGTTACAGAAACTAAGGATGAGTAATACTACAGTTAGGAGTAATGTATGTATTTAGAGTCATGGCACTAGCACAAAAGTAATTGCAGACAATTACAGAGACCTAATAAAATATCACGAATAATCGACGAGACAAAGAATTTAAAAATACCGTTTCAGACGTTAATACAAATGTAAGATACTAGCTTATATGCCCGTGCTTCGCAACGGTTCTTAAAGAGGGACCTGTGTATATCATGGTTTTTTAGGGTACCGGATCTAGGTCAGCAAAAACAGAATCCTTGTTGGATCCCTTTGTTAATAAACTCAGTTCGCATAGCCAAGATGTCAAATTTAAGTAGAAGTCATTGTCGAAAACGATGAATTTTCATAAAGTTCCTCACATAAAATGTGAAATTAATTTAAGTCCGTACTCCTGAACGATGTAAATTCAATGTTAGGTTGTGTGCATAAAGTTAAGACTGCGGTGTGTAATTGTGTGCTTGGAGTAAACTTCTGAAAACACTTCTGTCGTTAAGATGAGAAATAGTAATAATAATAACAGCGCCATGTATTGGTTCTATTTTGTAGTACTAAACAGTTTATCTCTCACATTAAGTGTATACTGAAGTGTTAGTACTGGGGACAATGTAGTTGTTCTATATGCAGTGCTCTCTATTATCGAAAACTCGAAGAATGCTGAAAGTCTGGTAATTCAATCAACAGAACAGTTCATGTCTGTTTAAATAAGACGTCATGGTGGTGTTAATGTGTGATAAAGTACGTCTGGGTAATCGTTGAAGGAATGGCTTCATCTGATTGTCTGTAGAGAACTTTCCACTAAATATAGTATTTCCAGTGAATTGTCTTGACTCTGTTAACAGCATCGGCGTGATTACTTCGTACAGCACGAAGTTGAAATCGACCTTGTGTAATAGAACTATATATTCAGAAGTCGGATTATAACTAAGTGCAACTGTCTCTGCAAAAGAAGAGTCCTCTCTATCTTAATGTAGTCCGCACCAAAAGTAAGTAATTGCAAATTTTAATCACAATATTGTACCGAACAATTGTGAAAGCAGAGACGATTCTGATGAGATTGTCGCTTGCGTGTGTATCTTATCTCTAGTGGCAGGCAGAGAGCAGAAATATCTCTGGAGTGTGCATTCAGAGCAGATTTTGTGAACTCAACATTAAGGTGGAATTGTCACTACTGGGAAAAATCTACTAATCGCTGGACTGATGACCCCACAGTTAAGTCCCTTAAGCTTAACAAACATAACAATACTAATAGCTGGCTTTACCTTTTTGTTCGGTTAAGATGCTATGTGTAAATTGCCCTTTTATCGACGCTTCCTCGACTTTTTTGTTGCTCTGTGACACATTTATTTCCATGATATTTCATGTTATGTGCTTACTCTGCGAAAAGGAGGTGGGGCTTCTTTGCAGACAATGCGGTACAAACAAATCGTAATAGCAAATAAATGTGTTTAAATAATGAATTTGTCTCATTATCACGTGGAAATTCCAGCTTAATGTTGAGAAGATGCACAGAACGCAATGCTCACTCCATACATATTTTTACTCTATATACAATTTAGTGGTTATACCCATCAAAAGATGCACTTCTTTTCTTTCCATGACATTGAAAATCATAGGGGATACATCAGCGCACAACGCCGCCGTAAGTAAAATTGTACCCCTTCTTGTAGTCTATTATGCTACAGTTTGAGAATAAATAAAAAAAAGAAAAAAAAAATCCGCAGCAACTCCATAATTAGTTATTTGGTGTACTATGTAACTAATGTCGCCCAACTTTGTCCTTTCCTGTACTATGGCGTTTTCGAGGCATTCCTGAACGGAACGCCTCAAAATGTAATGAGGATGCACGGAAATCAGAAAGGGACCTACATAAATTCGATTTTCCTTGCTAAGAAATCTTATGTAAATTGGAGCATCGATAGACGCGAAAGAATGTCTTTAAGTTTTATATTCAAATGTTCCCTGCCAGAAGGAGCAAAGAAATATTGTTAAGCTGTGAATATACGAAGTTAGTTTGTATTTGCAGAGATAAGATTGCGGCTCTTAATTCAAAATACTTCTGTTACTGAAGGAAAACACATAACACGATCATGTATTGTTTCTTTGCAGCACTACAAAACCAACAGCACCTTTAATGGTGCGATGCTGTTCTATGGCGTAACCATCGAAAAGAAATAAACAATTAAAAACTGCAGCAGCGTCAACTGTTAGTTCTTTGGTGCACTACGCAACTAACAGGGTCTCAATTTGTTCTGTACTGTACTACATTGTTTTCTAGGCATTTCTAAAGAGAATGGACTCAAGATGTAATAAGTACTCACCGAAATCGGAAAGGAAATTACATAAATTCGTGCTTCCTTGCAAAGAATTCTTAGTGAATGAAAACATCAATAGACGCGAAAGAACGTCGTTATGATTTAAATTCAAATGATACTCGCGGAAAGAAATACTTTTTCTCTTTCCATGCGATTGCAAGGTATGCGGGATACAGCTAGTAAAAAAATAAAATAAAAATAAATAAATAAAAAAAATTGTGTCGTACCAGGGTGAAATATTACTTGCAGTGGCAGCGTTTTAGTATGTTAACTTGGCAACGAAATATTCGTTTTAGGGCGTTCATTAATTTACTGGTCGGAACAACATTAATTATTTATTTCATTATCAACACAAAGAATTATTCCCCTCATTGTAATGACTGATCTTTCAAAAAGGATTCAATATCAATACACTACACCGCTGCCGTAAGGAAAATCGTAGCCCTTGTTTTAGTCCATTACACCTTAGTTATGTGAATAAAAAACGCAGCATCGGCTTCTATTAGTTATTTGGTGTACTATGTAAGTAACAGCGGCTCTATCGGATCTTTGCTATATTACGCTGCAATTCAAGCATAGCATACACAAGAAACTACAAATTACGATACCTTTTATACCCCTGATCCGATTTCGGTGAAATGAAGCTTATATATTACCCCAAGGTTCTCTCAGTTGACCTATGAAACCCTATGAAATTTCGTATAGTACTCTTGGAGATTTGCTGTACTACACTATACTTATAAGCATAGTATACACAAAAACTTCAAATTACGATTTCCTTTCCCATCCTTACCCAAATAATCTGTGGGGAAGCTCCGCCTCTAATGACCACGTTGTCGACGGGGCGTTAAACCCTAATATTCCTTCCTTCCTTCCTTCCTTCCTTCCTTCCTTCATGACTATAAACAATATTTCTTGTGAGCTGTCCAGGATATAATATGAATATTTTCTGTGGAGAGCCCATGTCTGAGCAAGCGATATAAAGCTGTCAGTGTGAGAAACATGGAGATTTCAAATACGCTCCACAGTATTGAGTAGATTGCTCTGCAATTTTCTAATCATAATAGAAAACGCAAGTCCCACTGCAAACTGCAGATTCTTAAAGTTAAAAGCCAGATATGTCAGAAATAATGGGTATTCGTCGGATGTACTCTGTTTCTTTCCCTTCCTTTTCTTGTAGCTCTATAGATATCTACTGTTTCTTCCTATAGCGGTATGCGATTCACAGTTCAAAGTTGTTTCAAACTTTTCAACAACACTGTCATATTTCAGGAACTTCCTTGACCTCACTGGAATACAGGAGTGTCTTAGCAGTAAATAAGAAATGTAATAAAACGTGATGCCTGATGTGAAAAGTTTTTACCCATCGCAGTATATATGATCTCATATTTACTGAGTTATATGTTGTACAATTGTATAATTTTTCAGGTATAGAATTTCTGTGTGTTTGTAAAATCTGTTGCGAATACAAGTAGTAGTAAAGAAGTAATAGATTAAAACCTGGTGCTTGATGGGGCGATTTTCTATGACCGTTACAGTGTATTTGCTCGTATCACATGAATTATGTGTCTTACTGTGATACAATTTCGAAGGTACATGCAACTGTATGTGTGTATACTGTATGTAAAGTTTCCTGCAGGTGCAATATGTAGTGCAGAAATTATAAATTTTAACGTTATACTGAATGCCGTAGTTTACTCCGTGAACAGCGGAAAAGTAGTAAGGGAGGAACTTTTTCCTTTCATCATTCTCCTATGGTTGGCAGCGAGAAAAGTTTCCTAAAGTTTTGAAATTATGTTTAAAGTTGGTTGCAAGTCGCTAAGAGCTCTCCTTCTCAAATACTGGACTGATAAAGTCACAGTTTCATGTGCCACAAGAAGGAGAAGTCTTAATTGTTTATGAAAACGACGTCATATCTCCTGAACTATCGGTCCTATCGCAAAATCGTTTCTTAGCTGACGTCTACTGCCTATAAACTACATTCCTGCCAAATTCCAGTTTCATATGTGAAGTAGTTTTCGAGATTTCGTGTTTAGTCAGTGAGTGAGTGAGTGAGTGTATGATTGAGTGTCCCTTAGCTTTTATGAGATTACTACTGTAAGGGACTTTGCACTAAGTAGTATTGAAATAAGGCAAGGGGTTCTCAGTCTTAAACAAAGCAGCAAACATTTATGTATGTGGTTCCCCATGCCCTAGGAACAAGAAAATATTTTTGTAAAGTATTACATTACACAAATATTTTCTAGTTGCTATGGCATTGGGGACCACATACATACAGCTTTGCTGCTTTGTTTATGTTGTAAATTTTAAAAGAGGACGTGGTGGCCAGGACACAACTCAGAGCTTGAACATAAATTTATGGCACAATTAATTACATTTATTTTCTGAGGCCAACAGGTATAAATATATAACAACTTAACTTTTCCTGCAGGCTCAGCTACTAATACTTCTGGCAAGTTCACAATCAATTTCAGGAACAATATAAATCTCTGAAGGCTGACTAACATAGGCCGTCCAGTAAGACATTGACATACAAGCTATACATCCATGTAAACCAATGCTGCGGTGCGGCCCTGTACATCTGAACAGCCAAATCTACTCGGTGCTTCGTTGCTACACTGCCTACCTGGTCGGCGGCCCGGAAGCATACTTCTGAAGTAAACAAATATTACGAAACAGAGCATCATTGTCGTATTCTTCCATAATTCTTGATATTAACAGTATTTACGAAATCCATTTTCATATTAATCATATAGTGTCGTTTCGGTGTTGATTGGTCCCTAAAATTTCAGAAGATGTAGCAGCATTTACGCACCTAATGTTGCTATTTTTAACGAAATTAGCCGATCACCCTAATGTTCCCTGGGAATTTGTGTGCGATGTGTGTTCATTGCAGTAGCCTACACATTCCTCTCAGAGGGTCAGGATTAATTTGCTGAGTACGGGCTTGGCGAGCCTGGGCTCTCGAGCTGGGGTCTGCGTCACGCCAACAGTCCTCCACACTGTAAGCTCTGTGCGTACCTCATCGACCACCGCAGGGCGCAACGGTGGAATGTTGCAGAGCCAAAGAATCTTGGCTTAATCGCCCGGATCGCGAGGACGGTAAAAATCCTTATGAACAACCCCCCAGTCTCCAAGTGTGGTACGCGCCGAAGAGATGCATGGTTGTTGAGGTTGAACAGTCGCTACCAAGAAACGTCTGTGGAACCTGCCGTACCTCAATTGTATCAGACTTACCCAGGCAAGTGTGGCTATGCCTGGGTGGATCTTCATATCCCTAGCTGCTCGTCGGACCACCATGAAACGAGCTAAGAGTTGCGTTATTGGACGTACGATGGTTGTCTCTAAGCGGGGTAAGACGGAGTTTGATGCAACAGCTTATAACCCAGAATCGCTGTGGCGGACTAAGGGTGGTGGTGGTGGTGGGGGGGGGGGGAGGGCCGTCCTGTGCCTCTCGTCTTGAGGGCCTCCAAAACCGTTCCCTTCCCTGGTTACGCCATGGGAGGAACGTTGGGCCCTCAACCAATATGAACCCTATTCGTTCATGTACATAGCGTGTACTCGGGTGGATGGGGAATCCTACTTCACAACCAAGCCGCAGTTCTCTGTCGAGACTATCGAAGACAAGTTTGGCGAGGTGCCGTCATTTTCAAACACGAGAAGCGGATCTGTGTTGAAACAAACTTCATCCCCTGTCTAGTAAAAGGCGTTACTTGCCTGCGACAACCTGGGTGATGTTGCTGTCAGTATCACACCACACAAGACTCAATATAGTGCAGGGTTTAATTTATCACCGTGATCTCCTTCCAAAGTCAGAAGGTAAGATAATGAAATATAGGTGTTGTCAAAGCACACATCCCTCCCCCTATGCGGTGCTTTCGATACTGGAAGTCCAGGCATATGTCCTCCCGATGCACTTCCAGCCCCACATGCAGGGACTGCGAGCGTCCATCACATCCAGACACTCCGTGTACACCACCTCCTGTGTGTGTGAACTATGGTCAGAAACACCCACTTTACTCACCGGCCTGTAGTATACTCCATAAGGAAGATCATAAGGTTCAAAACCCTGGACCGACTAACATATACCGAGGCAAGAGAGAAATATGAGCAGCTTACCGGTCTGAATATCATAATTTGCTGCTATCGCCTCGCCTCCAATCTCTTTGGGGACGTCCACACCACAAGTAATATGTCATTAAGTGGGCCCTGTGGGCCACCAACATCAAACCCTTGAAGGTTGGGTGCCCTTATGCTGTTTCCCACACACTACCTCCCATGGGGGCAACTTCCTCCCAACAGTTGTGTACACCAGTACCCATCCCCCAGCCAGAGAAGCCTTCTCTGGCATCTCTCGCTAGGAAGGGATCCCTTGGAACCCTTCCTTCCATGATTTCTTCCACTAACATAGTGGGTACCAGTGGGTGTCTGACACAGCCAGAGACTGCTGGTCATAGGGCTTTGAGGTCCTCCTCAGTCTCTGAAACTGAATCGAAGAAGCCCTCCCAGCAAGAGAAACCAAAAGGCCAGCAAGAGAAGGAAAAGGGTCCCAAGAAAACAGATTTCATGGTGGTAACCGTGCCACTACAACAAACCTCTGCTTCTGATGACAAGGTAGAGATCGTCGCGTCCACTGAGGACTTGGCAATTGTCCAGACTTCGGAAGCCATGAACATTGTGGCTCTGTTGCCACAATCAGCGACGTTAGACGACTCTGTGAACCCCACTGCACCTTTGACATCAGCATGTCTCAGCGATCAGGAGACACTATGATCCTATGGAACTGTGGCGGTTTTTCCCGCCACTTGTCTGAGTTGCAGCAATTGTTGTGCCACTTTCCAACCATTTGCGTACCACTACAGGAAACGTGGTTTCCTGTGTAATAGACCTGTGCCCTTCGTGGGTATATAGGTTACTACAAAAACCGCTCCATATACGACAGGGTATCTGGCGGTGTATGTCTGTATGTCCTCACTACTGTCCCCTGTGCTCCTGTACCTCTCTGCACCACTCTCGAGGCAGTGGCAGTCAGAATCCGAGCAATTCATGAATTTATAATGTGAAGCGAATACCTTCCTCCAAATAAGGTCGTGTCTCTAACCGACCGTACTGCTTTGGTTGCCCAACTTCCCCCACCAGTTCCCCTTTTTGGGGCTTTCAGAGCCCACCATCCAAAGTGTGGTGGAACCCAGAGCACGGGCCGTAAAAGGGACGATGAGAACCTTTCGGCGCAGGAAGACATCTGTGTCCTGAACACTGGCGCCCCCACGCATTTTTGCCTGGCGCGAGGCACGTTTTCAGCTATAGACCTCTCTAGCCCGAGCCTTCTATTGTATATTAATTGGAGGATCCATGACGAACAATATGGCAGCGACCATTTCCCCATTTTTCTGTCACTCCTGCAGTAGCAACCTCTAGCACGCTTGTCGCTGTGGTCTCTTCATAGGGCAGACTAACCATTTTAAACTTCGACTGCTGTACTTGCTGCACCGCTAGAAGCCGACTTCGATACTGCTGTGCAACAGATGACTTATAGTATTGTCTCTTTCGCCGAGGCAGCTGTTCCGCATACCACCAGTTCCCCTCGGCACAAGTCTGTGCCTCGGTAGACACCGGAGATCACTGAAGCTATCGGGGAATATCGATGTGCGCTCCAGCACCACTGAGGCCATTCTTCCATGGAGAACCTGATAGCTTTTAAACGGCTCCGTGCACGAACCGGCGAATGATCCAGCAGAGAAAGAAAAACTATTGGGAGAGGTATGCAGCCACTATCGACTTCCACGCCTCTCTTTCTCGGGTATGGACGCAAGTACTGCGCCTCTTTGGATACCACCCACTGACAGAAATCCCATCCTGCACCATCCAGGGTATTCTCTGTACTAACCCAACAGCTATCACCGAACAAATGGAGAGCACTACTCACGTTGCTCCACGACTGCAACTTACAGTGATGACTTCTGCGCCCTCAAAGAGCAGGCCGGCCGGAAGTACTTATCATTCCGCACCTGCCGCCGGGAACAATACAACGACCCAATGAGTGGGAGTTCCAATATGCCTTTGCTGCGTGCCCCAATACCATTCCGGGAACAGATAGGAATCACAGTCTTTTCCTCTATCATTTTTCCACAGAGTTTCAACACTAGATTCTCGCCCTGTTTAACTGTCTATGGGCAGAGAGGGTTTTCTCATTGCAATGGCGGGAAAGCACTATCCTTCCGTTGTTGAAACCTGGTGCAGATCCGCTGGTGGCTGATAATTACCGCCTGATCAGCCTGACCAACGTTCTCTGCAAACTCTTTGAACGTATGGTGAGTCGGCGGGTCATGTGGATCCTTGAAGACTGTGGACTCCTCGCCCCACAACAGGCGAGGTTTGCACCACGGCAATTGACAACTTCGTGTTACTGGAGTCAGCTGCTTTCACCAGGTGTGATCATTTACTTGTGGTCTTCTTCGAGAGGCCTTGCCCGATCATATTTTATCGATACTTTATAATTTGGGCTTAAGGGGCTCACTTCCTATCTTCATACAGAAAGTTCTATCGCTCTGCTCTTTTTATGTTCAAGTTGGCACCTATCTTAGCTCCAATCATGTCAAAGAGAATGGTGTCCTGCAGGGCTCAGTTCTTAGTGTCCCCTTATTTCTGATTGCAATCCAATGTTCAAATGTTTGTTAAGCTTATGGGACTTAACTATGGGGTCATCAGTCCCTACACTTACTACACTTACAAACTACTTACGAACTACCTTATACTAAGGACGGCACAAATATCCATGCCCGAGGGGGGATTCGAACCTCCGACCGTAGTGGCCGTGCAGACCGTGACTGAAGTGCCTCAGTCCCCGCGGCCACCGCGGCCGGCTGATTGCAATCAATGGTCTTGCTTGCAGCAGTGGGATTATTGGTTTCCTACTCTATTTGCCAATGACTTTGCATCATTTTCAGCTCCGCTAGCATTGGTGTCGCTGAACGATGGCTGCAGGGAGGCTTTAGAAAGGCACAGTCATGTGCTTCTTCCAATGGTTTCTAATTCTCGGTCTCTAAGACCCGAGTAATGCACTTCTGTCGACGTCGGACGCTTCATCTCGATCCAGAGCTGTAACTGGGTGATCAACTCCTCTGCGTTGAAGAGACGCATCACTTCCTAAGCATGATTTTCCTTCCCTGGCTGTCTTGGGTGCAGCATCTTCGTCACGTGAGATAGAAATGCTGGAGTCATCTCAATAGTCTTCGCTCACACTGTTTGGGTAGCCTCACGTTCAACACCCCTGGAAGCTCTAAAAATCCCTTATACAATCACGCATCGACAACGGGAGCATCATTTACTACTCGGCAGCACCTCCAGCACTTCAGGTCCTGGCCCCGTCTTATATAGTGGTGTCCGTTTGGCGACGATGTCCTTTCACACGAGCTTGGCGACAAGTCTCCTAGTCGAAGCAGGGGTCCCTCCCCAGCGGTTCAGAAGGCAACAGCTGATCACTTCCTACGTTGCCCTTCTTCATACCTCTCCTCAACACCGGAATCACAGGCTTATCTTTCCAGCTGTTGCCCTCTCTTCCCCACGACGACGACCGAGTTCGGGTCTTCCGATTGCGGTTCGTGTTCCTTTCCACCTATCGTCGCTTTAGTCCCTTCGCATCCCTCCCACTTTTCACTAACATTGCCTACCCCTCCTTGGACCATTCCTCGCCTACAGCTTCGGTTCGACTTGTCCTGAGACTCGAAAACCTCAGTCTCAACATTACATCTCCGTCGCCAGTTCCAGGTATTTGTTGAATCGTTCAATGGTGAAGGAATCGTTTACACCGACGGTTCCATAGTAGATGGCCGTGATGGATACGTTTATCTCCATAGTGGTCACGTCGAACAGCGATCCCTGTTCTAGTGGGAATAGAATTTCACAACGGAGCTGGTCGCTATCCCTAAAGCTCTAGACCATCTCAGAGCCTGCCCTGGGGAGTCTTTTGTCATCTGTGGCGACTCCCTAAATGGCCTGCAAGCACTCGATCAGTGTTTTCCCAAACACTCTGTGATACAGTCTATTCAAGACTCTGTATCCATCCTAGGCAGGTCAGGCCATTCTGCGGCCTTCGTTTGGTCCCTGGTCCATGTTGGCATAAGAAGGAACGAACGTGTTGATCAGCTGGCCAATCACGGCACCACGTCACGGCACTTGAAGATTGGTCTACCGGAAGAGAATCTCCGACGGGAGTTGAACCGCAAGATGCTAGGGCTATGTAATTCTGAACGGCTGACTCGAGGGTACCGAAGAAACTCCATGTAGTTAAACTGTTCACGGGCTTGTGGTAGTTCTCTTGAGGTACTCTCGTCGGAATTCTGTTGTTCTTTGTCGACTGTGTCTTGGGCATACTTAGTTAACACATGTTCAAAATGTTCAAATGTTTGTATAGCTTATGGGACTTAACTACGGGGTCATCAGTCCCTAAACTTACAAACTAGCTAATACTAAGGACGGCACAAATATCCATGCCCGAGGGGGGATTCGAACCCCCGACCGTAGTAGCAGTGCAGACCGTGACTGGAGCGCCTCAGTCCCATCGGCCACGGCGGCCGGCAGTTAACACATGGCCACCTCCTTCGCAGAAAGGACCCACCAAAGTGCCGTTGTGGTGATTTGTTGACAGTGGTCCACATTCCGATGGACTGGCCGTTTTTAGTCGTCTAACGGCACTCATTTAATTGCTAACTGCGCTTCCCTCAATTTTAGCTGACGATGCCGCGATGGCTGACCGTGATTTAGGTTTTTATATGCGCAGCTCTATTTTATGGTTCTATTTAATGGTGGGTGCCATCGCCTGGACTTTCAGGCTCCCCACCTCTCCAGAACTTTTTTTTAATGAGTTGCTATTTTACATCTTTTTTTATCACTGGGCATTTTTAGTGTGAGCAGAGTGGCTGGCTCACCCTTTATTATCTTCGTGATCAGCCAACCACAATCTTCTACTGTGATGTTCTAGCACCATTTATTATTTGGTTCACTACTCTTGAGGTTACCCCTTTCAAAGTGTCATTATCTCTGTACATCTCGTATAATGGATGTGGAATGTTTGGTTTTAAATCGTTAATGTAATGTTGTGACCTCTTAGCTTGGAACAGGGGACTGATGACCCAGCAGTTTAGTCCCCTTTAAAAGTCCCAACAACCAGCCTACTAATTGCAGTGTCATATTTCTTCTTATATTTTGGCAACACATGATGCCGTTCGGAAATTGGTCCATCATTAAATTTTTCAGATTACGAAGCTGTGAATGGTATGGCCGGATCTCGTAACTAGGATAGCTGTCCAAATGTATTACACTGTCACGTTAGATGCCAGCCTTCTTCTGAATTTCGTACAACTCACCTTGACAACAGTTAATTTCCTGTTAAAGTAATTTACATAAAGAAGGCAGCATGTTATCTTGCCGTTAACCCTTTCCAGCACAATTACAGTACTTCGATATACTCCTGCATATAATCCTGGAAAACAAAAATTACACCATCAATTCGTCGACCCAGCAAGAGAGTTTTATTGACACATTCTTAAGGATGTATACAACACACTATCACACAGACAGAGCCACACGCACCTGAGTACTGTCACCAGAGCGTGCGCAGTATCGACGCTAGATCCGTGCATACCCTCCATTTGCAGAGATACAAGCTGCACTTTTCCCATGAAGACGATCGTAGAGGTGTCTGATGTAGTCTTAGGGAATGGCCTGCCACATAGTGACTCAGTTGGGTCACATTTCGTGCTGGTCGTGAAGACCCTGCAAGATGACGTATCTTTCGGTCCGAACGTGCTCAATGGAGGACAGATCTCGGGATTGTGCTGGCCAGGTTAGTTGTACACTTTGCATGCATTTTGAAATTTATATTTATAGAGAAAAATGCGTACAGCCTTTCAGCAATGCAGTTATAAACAAATTGGTGTGACCACGTTGTCCTAGTGGGGAAATGTATAATGATGGGAGTTATGTAATAAAACATTAGTGTGTGAAGGATGGAGAAAGGAACGTTGGAGTTTCACGTCCTGTCGACAGCGTGGTCATTATAGACGGAGATCAGCTCGGAGTTTTAGGTAATGATGAGGAAGAAAATCATCCGAGCCCTTTCAAAAGAATCATCCCGGTCTATGCCTGGACTGATATAGGGAAATCACGGAAAACATAAATATGGATGGCCGGACGTGGATTTGAACCACCATTCTCCGAATGCGAGTCCAGTGCGTTACCACTGCACCACCTTGCTTGCTTCGTTAGTGTATGACTAAACCTGGTTTATTTTCCCTTGTAGGAGTCTTAATTATCGGAAAAAGAGATCATAGAGATTATGATGGATGGCGAGTTTACTTATACAGAAGTATTGCAGGAAGATTCGGATGATGACGTTAGTCAAAAACAATGTGGAAAGAACGTGCATCTATATAGACCAAATAGAAAAATAATACCCTAGTTAAAAAACTTTAATGTGTTGCTAGAAGGAAAGAATAATAAATCAAAATTTGGCTCGCAAGGGTGAGAGGCAGTGAAAGCAGTCACCGCTGCATAAACCCTGAATGTATATAACAGCTGTTCCTTCAAGTAAGTCTCTTATGCTTTTATTTCGTAAGGGCATTGCTTTTTCCAATATTCAACTGAAGATATACTCAGTTTGTAAGAAACGATTCAACAAATTACCTGACAGTCTGGTCTGTTCGCATTATTCAAACAGAATACATGCCATAAAATACTCTATCTACAGTCATAATTTCTAGTCAGAAAATAACTGTAAGAAATTATCCCATATTGAGATGTAAATAACATATACAGGTCCGCACCAAACGTCCCATCGGTTTTAAAATGCGTTTGGTTTGTCTTTCGTATAGTGCACTTTGACATTCGGTATATTTCTTCTGTCACGCAATCCGTTAAAATAATACACAGCAGCGATATGAATTCGAGCCTCTGTGTGCTCAGAAGCGAAACCTCTTAGAGCACTCAGCTGAATAAACAAGACTGTCAGTGGAACTCAGATCGGTTAGTTCTCCTAATCCTGAAATACTCACGTCTTCCTAGGTGAAGGATATCAGGAATTTCTCGTGCTTATATCGGGAAGATAAACTTACTTTTCTCTCATCATTTTCTTCCGAACAAATTAAAAACAACCTGTGAGAGTTTGTCCATTATTTTGATGTTTTCCTTGTTTTAAATTACACGAAATCTTAATCGCGCGACGTCTAATACACTTATATAGATTCTGGAGTTTGTACAGATCGAAATCGACATACAAACTGTGCAGTACGTACTCCCGCTGTTTGCATGAAATCGCTAAACCATAAGTTTTCTATGACATTGTAGTTTTCATGTCTAAGACTGGTTGGATCCAAATCCTCTCGCTAATCAATTAATTTAAAGTGTATACATTGTATATCTGTCAACAATAATTACGCAACAGAGTATTACTCGTATTCACAGCCTTAACTAAAACTGTCATAGTCACCGAATATATGACATCAACTGCGAATGGGCAAAGCTGAAAGTGTATACCCAGCCGGGACTCGAACCCGGGTCTCCTGCTTTCTACGAAGTTGAGCTGACCACTACACCAATGAACAGAAAGAACAGACGCCACACGTGCATATGTATAATATGCCGGTGACGGGCAATGATCCTTTCGTTAGTGGGGAGGGGTGGGCAAGGTTGGGGCCCTTATTCTTACGGGAATTAGTTCCAAAACTGCGAGTTTGAGTACTGTGGGCAGGGTACAACTGGGAATTTGTATCTGACGGGAGGCGTGTTTAAGTAGTCCTTGCAGGTGCGGTGATCACTATGTCCCCACTGGTGTAGTGGTCAGCGCAACTGCCTAGAAAGCAGGAGACCCGGATTAGAGTCCCGGCTGGGTACACATTTTCAGCTTTGCCCATTCGCAGTTGATGTCATATATTCTGTGAATATGAAAGAATAACAACTGCAGAATCAGAAGTATATATACTTGTGTATATAAAAATTACGTTTCTTGAATAACAAAATACTACACCTATCACAGGACACGCAACTGAAACACAATTTATTCCTCTGTGGAAAGTCGTACAGTGTGTTCCGTTTTGTTATATTCATTTCAGAGTAATTTCGGCAACCCGATGTAGTAATTACGAAAAATATCCATGTTTCTGTTTTCCCAGTTAACCCTTTAATGCATTGTGCAGCTGATCAGATACGTACCTTATTTTTCCCATTATCTCTCAAACTGATGAACATTTTACCACAAATTCATTTGTAGCTGCTTGTATGACTAGTGTTACATATGTTTGTAGCTCGTCCTAGAAATTATAAAATGTGGAGTGCTTCTGAAGCATTTCGACAGTTACCAACATTGAGTTACTCCTAACATGTGCGTTTGTTTACATTAGTATTCCTCCGTTGTCATGTAAAAGTAGTCAATCACATACGACTGTTGCTTGATGAGCTACTTTTTGGAAAGATGAGAGGCATAATAGTGACATTTACTATATCGGGTACAGCATGGAACAACTATGTAGCTGACCAGCTATGAACTTTTTGTTGCTAGTAGTGCCTAATAATTTTAAGGATTTTTTCAATATTTTTCTCATTATACACGCACTATACATTAATGGTGGTATTTTTATAGCTTCAAATAAAAATTTATGAATTAATGTGTTAATTGCGATGACGCCCAGTTTAATGGATTAAACTAGTTTTGGTTCTGAAACTGTCGTAGATAAATTTCCACGAAGTTCTACTCAATCCACAGCGAACAGATAATTTTTCCACAGTTCACAAGAAAAAGCACGATAAGATATTTTGCTTGATTATTTTTGATTCCATAGCGTGTTACAGCGTGAAATCTGAAAGCAACTTAAAGGAGATGAAAAAGGAAAAAAAATCCCTGCGCGGGAATGTCCGTGCGGATATAAGTGCCATTAGTGTCCTTTCTCGGGTATGGGTGTGTGTTTTTTATTTATAATAGGTTTAAGAAAGTTTAAGTAGTTTGGAAGTCTACGGACCCATGACCACTTAAGTTTAGCCCCATACGTTTACAAACATTTGAAAATTTTTTATTTGAAAACAAAATTTTTATCTCAAAGGGGGCCTTCATAATCGAACGTGATAACGAATCAGGTTGCACGCGTAATCCTCTAATTCACCGTGTGCACTGCCGTATGCATTGATAGTGCACTATACAAAACTTTGAAGTATATTTTCTGGTATTTCCTGGAAATTTTATGTACTTTCTAGGCGTCTAAAGTACAGTGGGGTGACAAAATTCATGCGATAATTCCTAATATCCGCCGGCCGCGGTGGTCGAGGAGACTGAGGCGCTCCAGTCACGGTCTGCACGGCCACTACGGTCGGGGGTTCGAATCCCCCCTCGAGCATGGATATTTGTGCCGTCCTTAGTATAAGTACTTCATAAGTAGTTTGTAAGTTTAGGGACTGATGAGCCCGCATAAGCTTAACAAACATTTGAACATTTGAATCCTAATATCCTGTAGGATCACCTTCAGCCCAATGAAGTGCAACAATTCAACATGACACGGACTTAACAAGTCGGTGAAAATCCCCTGCAGGCATAATGTGCCACGCTACCTTTGTAGCTGTTGAGAAAATATTGCCGGTTCAGGAGTCTGTGCATGACCTGACTTTTCAAGTATACCCCATATATATTTTATCATATTCTTTTCGAATAGTCTGAAATTGTTCGCCATCTTCTTCTAACCAATTGAAACCAATTTTGACCCGTTGACATGGCGCATCGTCGCCATTGAAATTACAACGTTGTGTGAGGGTGGTGGGGTCCGTGAAAGGCTGCGAATAGTTTACAAGTATGAAGATATATTGGTATGGTGTCTGTTCCGTAGAAGATGTCCTAAATAACAGACTTTACACCTGCTTTCGCAGCCTTCTATAAGTACCTTCCATGGTAGTATGGAGGAGGGATAGAATGGGAAGTATTGCCTTTGGCTGTATTAGGCCTTTAAAATGATTCAGTAGTGACAAGTGAGAATTTGTGTCAGACAGAGTTTGGCACCCGTATTTTCCGTTTCGGGCCAGTGATCACCTTAATCAAGATGCTATCCAAGTACACCTTCCGTCTGACCCAAATTCCCACAAGTTGTACTCCAAGCAAGAATTTCTCTGAAGTACATAACATGATGCTATCATCGCACATCACTCTGCTCGGCCATTAAGTGCAGGCGGTCGTCTCTTGACACTGTGTTTCCCAGAATATTGAAGTTATATGTGGAATGTGCCCAGCCTCTAGCTGCAATTACCACTCCGAGTTCAGTGTCTGTTAATACCAGTTTTGCGGCAATAAACACGTTAGAAAACTCTTCACACTCGTCAGTGGAGTATAAATGACACCTCTGCCAATGCAGATACGCAATGTTACCTCCATTTGTATCTATGCTTAGCGCTACCCCATGAGTATTATCACCAAAGTGTTTGCAGAGCTGCATGAAACCTGCAATTTGTAGCAGCCACTGAAAAAACCTTAAAGAGTTTCATATGAAACTCCAAATTCGTTAGGAATACATAAGTGTCTTTATGTTCATACTGTCAAAAATTGGTGAAATATAAAAACCTACGTAATAGGATTACGTCATGAAAGATTAATACACCTAAAAATTAGAAGAATATTGCTTGAATTTGAAGCCATATCCCTCAATTATACATGAGGTACGTCATTGATTTTAATTAAAAATGCACCAACCAGTTGCAGGGTAACAGGTTTTCTTTCTAACCGGTTTCTGGCAATTATTTCCCTTCCTCAGGTGTGTAATTATGTCCTACATTATCGATCTGAAAATGATGGAGCCTTTTTCAACTTAAAATCTTTTTTATTCGTCGGTACCATACATGCTCCACCTATTCAACGCTAGGCATCTTCAGTGCTCGATAATGCACGGAAGAAATTTGTTTAAATTATTTAAATATCTAATTTTTATTTAGATATGTAGTGATTTCTAGCAGTTTTTGCTTTATTTAATTAATTTCCTTTATTGTGTTTGGCACTTTAGGTAATTATTTATAGTTCCTCGTTGTCTAAGAACTGATCTCTTCTTTTAGTCAAGGTATGCCAGAAATAAGCTTTTTTCCTATGTTAAAAATATGGTTCGAATAGTTTTTATTGTAAATGATTATAACGTTCAAATAGCATTTTCGGTTGTTATTCTTACAAACGTGAACTTATAACTTAAAAATCTTCCAAAGATTAGGACCGTGGTCGAAAACGCTCTGTCACTTAAAGCAGTGTTAGTGAAAGTTACTACATTTTATCTTACTTTCTCTGCGTATAATTTCTTGACGAAAAACGGACGTACAACTGTAATGTAAGGATGGGAGAGCATTTTGTGGATTCTGACGGTGAAATCCTTCTCAAAGTAGATGCGTTTACGGTATCTTAGTCTTTCAAGAAGAACCTAGATATTTTCGTATCGGAAATGGTGAAGGGGAAAACTGCGTTTAAAGTAAAATATACAAAATTCATACCAAACTGTTACTTGTTTGTATCAACAGATCGCTTCTTGATACAACCTATTATACACAAGAAAAATCTTAGATGCAGTCTTCATTTTTCTACTAAATATATTTAACATTGAACATAACACTGTTATTAGTGGCAACTGCCAAAGTTACATGGTAAGGGCACAACTATGTAGTTCCACTTCGGTTTCAGATTAATTCTTGCGTTTACGTAAATTAATCTCACGTACGTGTCACTTTCCACATAACAGTATGCATTTTTCTCGTGGTCATGGGCTACAAAGAAAGTCGTCACGTTAAATGGGAACATGGGATGTTACAGTAGGGTGAAAATATAACGACAAATATTTTGTTGTAGCTTCCAATATTAAATATTTTCGAAGAAAAATAACGATTAAGGATTGACTTCCTGTCACTCTCACTATTTAGTCATCTTGGCTCCATCATAACTGCTTCTTTTACTGTCTCTTTATATTTCATCCCTTATTCAATTACTTTGGTATTTCCAGTGATATTAAAGAATTTTATATAGGTCCTATCTTTCTAACTATTTCTACCTATTTGGCGTTTTGCTACCCAAACTATTTCATCTCTCAAAGCCATCCATTAATATTCTGTTGTCTTTTTTCCCCTTTCTGTTAATTGTTGTCAAAATATCCCTCTGAAATCACAGGTTTCTTTAATTTACCCAGGACCGATCTCCTTATTTTCCTACCTTTACGCAGTTTCTTCAGTTATAGTCTACAGTTAGTAACCAATAACATATGGTCAGAGTCTATTTTATTCCTTTGGCATCTCTTACACTTTGAAACCTCGTTCCGAAATCTATATCTTACCATATAAAATGTATTTGGTTCCTTGCGGTGTCTCCTGGCCTCTTCCACGTATACAACATGATTCTTAAACCAAGTGTTTGCTATGGTTAAATTATGCTCCATGGAAAATTCTACCAGGCGGTTTCTTTCGTCCGTCATTGTCCGTCATCCCTTTTCACCAGTCCATATTCAACTACTATTTTCCTTCCCCTCCTTTTCCTACTACCGAATACCAGTCCCCCATCACAATTAAGATTCCCTCTACCTTAGCTGTCTGAATAGTTTCCTTTACCTCCTCACATATTTATTTGATCTTCTCTTCATCGGCAGAACTAATTGGTCACTAGTGTGGTCAGTATTGTTGTCGTATATATCTTGACAACGATAATGTGATCACTGTTCTCTTGATCATTTTTATACCTACCCCAAGTTCGTTTGTATTTATAACTCTGTAAATATCTGATCAGAAACCCTATTCACCTGTCCACCGAACTTCACTAATTCCACTATGTCTAAGAAAAGCCTATCCATTATCATGTTTAAATTTTCTATCCCTCGTATTCGATTAAGGGATTTAATATTTCACACCCCGATCCGTAGAATTTCAGTATTGTCTGTCCTGTTACGGAAATCCCCCTGGGTATTCCCCACTGCCCACACTGTGATCCAAATTGGGAACTATTTTGACTAAGGGATATTTTACCCGAAACAATGCCTTCATCATACAATTCACAGTAGAGCTATATGTACTCGGGAAATGTAACGACTGTAGTTCCCCCATGCTTTCAGCTGTTCGAAATAACTGTATGGCAAAGCCACGTCAGCTGCTCTGACAAGGTCAGCTCAGTCAGTCATCCAGACTGTTGTACTGCAACTACTAACAAGGCTGCTTTCCTCTTAAGGGACCACATGAGTTTCTGCCTCTCTACGGACACCCATCGGCCGTGGTCTGGCTACCTTTATCGTTGATGTCCGCAAGCAGTCCCAACTCGGCAGTGTCTGTGGCTCTTAGATAACTTGAAAAATACCTTCCGTGTGATGTAGACCAATGAAGATGTCTAACTCTGAATAGGCGGAACATGTATCATATTAATGAATATAAAACAAATAACAGTTGTAAAGGACGGGAATTATAATATCTTTGTTATGAAACGTAACCAACTACGAAACTTTTTTGTACAGTGAAGGATATGCATGCAGGAATGGATGTATCTATACCGTAATGGGTTATCTTCACAACGAAAAATCATTGGAGTAAGTACTTCAAGAATAAAGAACTATTATTAACGCTGCCTCCCATCAGCGATTATGTGCACGCTACGTATCACTCTCCTGGTGTCGCAGTTACCTACCGCTGCAATTAGTTTTACTATGGAGCTTTGTGTGCCTGTATTGTCATAACGCTGCTGGTGTATAAAGTTTCTCATGTGCCTACTGCTGTAGGTAAACACATATTTCATATGTAGACACAAACGTGCATCGTTATTCATCTCAGAACGGTAGTTCGGAAAACTGATCAGCTTCTTACTTATTCAGGGAAATGACGTCTGAAGAAATAGCCAGAAATCTGCAGGAGTTGTCAGATTTGTCAGACGAATCTGATCACGAACTGTGCGGCAGTGGCAGTGCTCAGGAAGAGGAAGTAATTCAGGAAAGTGAGCATGGCGGTGATTCGGAACAAGACGTCCTGTCTGGTACTGAAGGTGACAGTTATTTGAGTCTAAATGAGGCGTTGTTTATAGGCAGAGAGAGATAACATCACAAAGTGGAGGAAAAATACGTCAAGCGGTGTAAAGTGAGAAGTAAGGATGCAGTGAATGTCGTTCCTGGTCTTAGAAGCAGTGCAGATGATCTCATTACCGAACTTTCTGCATTTCATAAAATGATAGACGAAAGTATGGTAGATAATATTGTCACACGCACTAGTTTGTATATTCAGAAGAAAAGTGAATTAATACAATACTCTCGTAATAGAGATGCAAAGGAAACATCGTGGAGTGAAATACCGGCTGTACTGGGATGTTTATATCTAATTGGAGTAAAGAAAAAGGTATGGAACTCAGACGGAACAAAACTGCAAGTTCTAAGAGCATGTATGAGCTACAAAAGATTTTTGTTTTTACTCCGATCTCTACAATTTGATGACAAGAACACACGAGCTGAAAGAAGAAAAACTGACAAATTAGCAGCCTTTCTTGAAACCGTTTGTTCTCAACTGCAGAAATTCATAAAACCTGGGACCCTAAGTGACTTTTGATGAGAAACTGGAAGCATTCCGTGGGCGCTGCAGTTTCATTCAATATATTACCAATAAACCTAAAAATACGGAATAGAGATATTTGCTATGTGCGATTCAAAAACATTTTTTACAAGTAATTTGGAAGTAAACAAGAGGATGGTCCATATCAGACTTCAAACACACCAAGCGACATAGTGTTGCGCCTAATTCAAAATGTTCAAATGTTTGTATAGCTTACGGGACTTAACTACGGGGTCATCAGTCCCTAAGCTTACAAACTACTTATGAACTACCTAAGACTAAGGAAGGCACATACATCCATGCCCGAGGGGGGATTCGAACCCCCGACGGTAGTGGTCGTGCAGACCGTGACTGGCGCGCCGCAGACCCCTCGGTCACCGCGGCCGGCTATTATGAAATTCATGCTCTGAGGTATAAGATACTCCGCACGCCTATTCGACACTTCGCACTGCGGCGTGCCCGCTCGAGGGTTAAATTGTAATATTTTATTTCCTGGTACTGCGTTAAAATGTGAATGAACTAGAAATTTTGGAAAGTAGAATTATAGGAAGAAACCATAGTAGTAGTGGTGAAATATATCAAAAAACTTACAGTGTTATACAAACGATGAGAAATAAGCGTCGATAGCTTTTAATTGCGTATATTAAGATGAATGACGTCAGGTTAGCCAAACAGAGAGAGCTCAAATAACACTTGTAAGAAACTACACACTTGGCCATTAAAATTGCTACACCACGAAAATGACGTGCTACAGACGCGAAATTTAACCGACAGGAAGAAGATGCTGTGATGTGCAAATGATAAGGTTTTCAGAACATTCACACCAGGTTGGAGCCGATGGCGACACCTACAACGTGCTGACATGGGGAATGTTTCCAACCGATTTCTCAGACACAGAAAGCAGTTGACCGGCGTTGTCTAGTGACACGTTGTTTTGCTGCCTCGTGTAAGGAGGAGAATATGCGTACCATCACGTTTCCGTCTTTGATAAAGGTCGGATTGTAGCCTATCGCGATTGCGGTTTGTCGTATCGCGACATTGCTGCTCGTGCTGGTCGCGATCCAATGACTGTTAGCAGAATATGGAATCGGTGGGTTCAGGAGGGCAATGCGAAACTCCGTGCTGGATCCATACGGCCTCGTATGACTAGCAGACGAGATGACAGGCATCTTCTCCTCATGTCTGTCTCGGATCGTGTAGCCATGTCTCGATCCTTGAGTCAACAGATGGGGATGTTTACAAGATAACAACCATCTGCACGAACAGTTCGACGACGTTTGCAGCAGCATGGACTATCAGCTCGGAGACCATGGCTGCGGTTACCCTTGACGCTGCATCACGGATAGGAGGGCCTGCGATGGTGTACGCAACGATTAACCTGGGTGCACGAATGGCAAAACGTCATTTTTCGAATGAATACAGATTCTGTTTACAGCTTCGTGATGGTCCCATCCGTCTTTGGCGACATCGCGCTGAACGCACGTTGGAAGCGTGTATTCGTCATAGCCATAATGGCGTATCACCCGGCGTGATGGTATGGGGTGCCATTGGTTACACGTCTCGGTCACCTTTTGTTCGCATCGAGGGCACTTTGAATAGTGGCCGCCACATTTCGGATGTGTTACGACCCTTGGCTCTACCCTTCATTCGATCCCTGCGAAATCCTAGATTTCAGCAGAATAATGCACGACCGCATGTTGCAGGTCCTGTACGGGCCTTTCTGGATACGGAAAATGTTCGACTGCTGCCCTGGCCAGCACATTCTCCAGATCACCCACCAATTGAAAACGTCTGGTCAATGGTGGCCGAGCAACTGGCTCGTCACAATACGCCAGTTACTACTGTTGATGAACTGTGGTATCGCGTTGAAGATGCATGGGCTTTTCTTCCTGTACACGCCATCCAAGCTCTGTTTGACTCAATGGCCAGGCGTATCAAGGCCGTTATTATAGCCAGAGGTGGTTGTTCTGGGCACTGATTTTTCAGGATCTATGCACCCAAACTGCATGAAAACGTAATAACATGTCAGTTTTAGTATAATATATTTGTCCAATGAATACCCGTTTATCATCTGCATTTCTTCTTGTTGTATCAATTTTAATAGCCAGTAGTGTAATTTTTTCTCTATCGGTTATTGGATAAAGATGTGTTTTTCGAAATTGGATAGGTCTTCGCAGGGGATCGACCTACAATAGTGGTGTCAGGTTTATTTCCTTCGTAAGGAATTGTGCTGTCATTGTGTAAAATTATTTTTAAGAATTTGTTAATTGTAAGGATCAAGAAATGACGTCAAATAATTACATTGGCCAGACAGCGGCAGTGCAGTGTATTCAGTCAAGTGTTTTATGTGAAATAGTATTTTACTCACCAAAGAGTAACCACGTATCATTCATACGTGCGTACAGAATCAGTGCATGCACTAAGGGGATTGGTAAATAAATTTCGTGAAACGGTAAGTATTCTTGACAGGAAATATAAACAACTACAACAGAAACTCTGCATAACATTAGAAATGCACTCATAATGTTCCCAGAGATTTAGTTGGACGTCTTTCTCAGCAGATGGGCATTTCCTATGTATCTGTTCAAACGTCAACGAAGTTACTTGAGTTACTGGCCTATAAAATAACTACCGAGCGCGAACATGAACAGGGTTTTGTATCCTATCCTCGTCGCCACTTTTGTGTCTCGTTGCCGCCGGTTGTCCTAGGTGTCGGTGGCCGAGTAGAGAGAGACCGACACAGGGAAATAGGATACTGAGGTGACCAGCCACTGGGACGGCAGAAACTAGAAACACTAAGCTAGATTAGTATAAGATATGTATTTCGTAGAAAGATGGTAATACTTAACTTTTACATAGTTTTGACTGAAGACTAAGTGTAATGCTGAGACATAGGTTAACTAGGTAGAGGCCTGCCTACTGATGAGTCCTAGTGCCTGTCCTAATCCCAAGTGACCGATGTCGTTCAGTAGTGGCCACGAGCGGAGTTGCAGCAGAGGGCGCTCGTGGCCGACGTCGAAAGAACGCCGCGCCGTGCTTGCATGGCGGCGCGCGGCGAAAGTACGTGGCTCGCACTTCAGACTTATGCAACAGCACACAGGGGGACCCTGCAAAACTTTGCAGTTTCGCTAATGAATTCTGAAAGGTGTGCATGATGGACAAAGAAAATCGCATTTTTTAAAATTGTTCCACCAATCTTGATAAGTAAACTAATCTAGGTGTGTCTGAAAAGTTCGTTGAATGCCTCCATATTTTACATACACATGGAGGGAGGTTTCAACAAGCGCACCCTGTAGGGCAAAGCACTACAGTGAAGCGGTGCTACACCTTGCGACCCAGCTAACAGGATTAGCATGGGAACTCCTGTCATCGCAACATGGGGCACAAAATAGAGCACTGCGTTAACATCAAGTTTTGTTTCAAATTAGACAAAACGGCGACGGAGACCCATGGGATGTAAATGCAAGTGTACGGTGTTGAAACAGTGAGTAAAAAGTGTCTGAGTGGTTTTAAACGCTTTAGAGACGGGAAGGAACTTGTCAAAGATGAGCCACGTTCGGTCGACTGTCGACAATCACAGTCCCAGTCAACAACGAACGAGTGCGACGGATGCTTGTGGATTCCACAAGAAACGTTTGCTGACAGTTTCCAGCAGCTGTACAACAAATGTAAGAAGTGTTTTGTAGCCCAGTGACGATAACTTTGAGGGCAAGTAAAGGTATTTTGTTTGTAACTCTTGTTTCCTATATTTCCTGAGAACTTTTGAAACGCACCTTGTAAAATAACCGCTATTGGACTTCTGATCAACCTAACCTAATACACGTGCAACCTTTACACTATCAGAAAATTTGAGCGCCGTGGAATATTAGCGGCGAGAGAATAGTCGCTACATTTTTTTCCTGGAATTAATTAATTCTATGATGGAGTAGTAATTTTTATTTCCGGCAGTAACGTTGGAAAGCCATGACATGTAATTAAAATAAGAAGAATTGATATTATCCTGTATATCTAAAAGTTAATATTGTAAAACATATTGCCATCTAGGTGGCATGTCCTTATTAAATGGAGATGCTGTAAGATTTGTCAGTGACAAATGTCAGATCAAAAACTAATAAATTCATAATCTGACAAACGTTAAATTAAACAAATACGATCGAAAGATTATTTAGACTGCAATTATATGCAGCTATGCAGAGATGCTGGATGATGCGTCAGTGACAAATGTCAGATGAAAAACTAATAAATTCATAGTCTGACAAACGTTTAATTACATCGATAAGATCGAAATAATATTTAGACTGCAATTATATTCAGCTATTTAAATAGAACCGACAGCTCCATGATGCAATATGGGCATAGCCTGACGATTGAAACCAAGGAGATTAGAATATAGGGAGGTGGAATTACCTATGCTGTGAATAAGATTGGTTGAAGCCAGTGGAGCAATGCTTTTGTGCCAAGAACAAAGATTTCTCGGTTAAAACCCTGTGTGAATATTTCCTTCTTTACGTAAAGCAACTAAATTGACAGTCACATTGGAGTATTTACTTACATATGACGTACATACATTTCAACGACTAGATCTGCTATACACACACACTATGCCCAATATTTTGGGCACAAACAAATGCCAAAATACGCATTTTGTCGGCTTCACTTTTTCAGTGTTAGGGCATTATTGAAACAAAGGCGAAATAGGCCTGTTGCTGTACGTCAAAGAAATTAATAACACCTATTATGTAAGACAGCAGTTTGGTATCACTTATATTATCAACTAAATAATTTATTCACAAGAACCACATTTAATCTTATAACTCAGACTTTTCATCAACAGTATTACATGAGACGACACACACCTCGGCTATCACAAAAAATTATTAGTTTACTTACCGTACCCATTCCTTTAAGCATTCTATACACGGTGGTAAAATATTGTGATTAAAGCTAGGTACTTATGAGGAAATAAACCTGTCTGATAATATGGCTGAATCTGCATCGATGATGTAGAAGCACACATATTGTAACTATATACGGCTAAGAATGTAATGTCAGCTGTTGCAGCTATTCCGATGGCGCTATTATTCTGAATTGTGGTGATGAGCATGGCCTTTCTTAATTGTGCACAGGTTCTGAACCAAGAGCTTCCTTGATTTTGTTTCGCTGTTGACTTAGTTAAGAATAATTGTATCAAGTTCCTTAGATCTTATCGTAGTGAGAGTGGCCTCCTCACCTCTAGAAAGAGATTTAGCATTCACCCACAACCTCTGACGTTCGAGTCCTGTAAGCAAGTAGAATAAATGTTTACACGAAATGCAGATGTTGCATTGTCTTTCTGCTTATTTTTCTTGCTTCATTATGCTCTGACATCTGATTTCCTATGTGCTCTAATAAGCATTAATCTGTGATAACCTAACACATTAATGTAACAGCTGCCGGCCGCGGTGGCCGAGGTGACTGAGGCGCTCCAGTCACGGTCAGCACGGCCACTACGGTCGGGGGTTCGAATCCCCCCCTCGGGCATGGATATTTGTGCCGTCCTTAGTCTTAGATAGTTCATAAGTAGTTTGTAAGCTTAGGGACTGATGACCCCGTAGTTAAGTCCCATAAGTTGTACAAACATTTGAACTTTTTTTTAATGTAACAGTTTGATTACTTGATACACACAATTGTTTTATCCATGAGACTTTATCAACATTGGCAACTTATGTCTTAATATGCTTTAGAGTTATCATCATAATCATCATCATCATCATTAGAGACTGATTATGCCTTTCAGAGCTCAATCTGGAGCATAGTTCCCTTAACAAAATTTCCATATTCAATGCTAACATTGATGCATCGTCTGAAGTTATGCCTGCTAGTTTAAAATCATTCTTGACCGAATCTGAATACTTCCTCCTTGGTCTACCTCGACTCCACTTACCCTCTGCTGCTGAAATCATTAGTCTCTTAGGTAACGTTGCTTCTCCCATGCATGTATCATGACCTCGCCATCTCAGACTGTTCGCTCCAACTGATTCATCTCTTATGTTCATTACCAGTTTTCTTTTTTGATTTCCTCATTATGGACAACCTTCTGCCATTGTGCGCATCTATTAGTATCTTCAATCATTCTTGCTACTTTCATATCTGTAACCTCTACCTTATGAATAAGGTAACCTGCATCCACCCAGCATTCACTCCCACACAACGAAGTTGGTCGAAAGATAGAACTGTGCACTGCTAACTTAGTATTGGTACTGACTTCTTTCTTGCAGAAGAGAGTAGGGTATAGCTGAGCACTTACAGCAATAGCTTTGCTATACCTTGATTCAAGTTCTTTCTCTATGTAGTAATCCTGTGATAAAATTCATTCTAAGAATATGAAACTGTCCATCTGTTCTAACATTTGTTCCTCCTATTTGACACTCAGCCCGTTTAAATCTCTATCCCACAGAAATTACTTTCTTTTTGGACGCTGATCTTAATACTACAACTTTTGCAACTTTGATCTACTTCTGAAATATTTGTGTACGGAGCAAATTTATTGTTATTAATTCCGTAACGGCCATGATAATTTTGATCCGTTTCTCACGGCCAGAGCAGTGAGGCAGTCTTGCGCATAATAGTTCGCGATAGGGAGCGCTCACTAGTTCGTTCTTTCAGTTCGTCCGCTCCCAGTGACGGCTGAGCGGCGAGGTCTGCACATCTAGGTGGAGGAGAAGTTCCCCCACCTAGCTGCTTCATGCGCTTGCTGCTTGACCCGCTAACGATATTACGCAAAACAAAAGAAACAGTTTGTGGATATTTTCTCGCGTTTAAGTTTAGAGTTATCTCTATATCATGGCATTTTGGAATTTATTAGTGCCGGCCGCGCTGGCCTAGGGGATTGCGGCGTGCCAGTCACGGTCTGCACGACCACAACGGTTGGGTGTTCGAATTCCCCTTCGGGCATTGATATTTGTGTCATCCTTAATATTAGCTAGTTCATAAGTAGTTTTTAATTTTAGGGACTGATGAGCCCGTAGTCAAGTCCCATAAGCTCTTTAAACATTTGAATATTTTGAATTTATTAGTCAGATATTTCAGAGTGCAGAATACTTCAAAGCAGAAATTTTGTAGCACTGAACTATATAATCTAGCAGGCAGCTGCTAACCTCGAAATGTATCTCATCAGCAGAAAGTAAACACGTGACTTTTAATTCCGTTCACGACCTATCGCGTATATTTTAGTTCGCGACCTATCGCGCATATTTTAGTTCGCGACCTATCACGCATATTTTAGTGCGCGACCCATCACGCATATTTCAGTTCGCGACCTATCGCGCATATTTTAGTTCGCGACCTATCGCGCATATTTTAGCTCGCGACCGGTAGCTCTCCTTTTAGTTCGCAGCTCGGCCGCAAAGTAGGTCGCTCCTTTTAGTTCGTCCGCTCGTTTTGGCTTTTGCTACCGCTGCTAAAACTAAAGCTGAGCTGATCTCAGCTCGAAGTGAGGCAGAAGGGAATCACACGATTCTATGCACTCTCGCGTTCTCTCACTGTTACCCGTCAGTCTTCGGAAAAGGAGTGAACGAACTAAGAGACGAGGGATCTGCGAACTAGTTCGCGTAGTTCGCCTGTGGGAGCGCTCTTCCGAACTAGTTCGTTCGCGAACTAAGAGACGAGGGATCTGCGAACTAGTTCGCGTAGTTCGCCTGTGGGAGCCCTCTTCCGAACTAGTTCGTTCGCGAACTACACAAGACTACAGTGAAGCGAGTACTCGCGTGCTGTACCGTCGGTGCTGATGCTGTGAAGTCAGCGCTGTTGTTGCGCCACAGGCGAACAATAAGCTTTTTACGGATCTTTTATACTAACAGCGGAGCAAAGAGCCGCTCTCTATGATATAGGGATAATGGCACGCGTGGTATCGGTCTTGAAGAGACGCGAGAGTACCGCATTTGCTCCCCCTATGGAGACCCCTGAATTCCTTTTCCTGAATAAATCACTTCAGAGTCAATCATTAATTTATCGTCCTGACATTCAACGCCTATTGTGTAGCCCACAATCCTAGCTTGGTAATTCTGTACATCTGGTGTGCATAAGTGCGATATAACCTGCAACCTTTTGCCCTGTGTATGGGTACTAATAGATATCCAAACCAACACATCCGCACACACGCCTTATTTCCTTACGGCTTCTTAGTCCTAAACGCTTCTGCGCGGGTTAGTGGATGGTTTCGCAGATAAAAATGTTAGTTTTTATAGGGATAAGTTGTCCACGAAGAGGAAAAAACCTGCCGAAGACTTTGAATCATTTGCCGACAGAATCCGTGCAGTCTCTTGCAGTCACAACAACATCTTATTACGTTAAGCCCACGCTCGTGCAATTGATGTATTTGTAAAGGGGATTGATCCCAGAATTGGAAGTGAAATAAAGTTAGCGTCTCCAGATACGTTACAAGAAGCGGTACGGCTTGCTCTATTAAGGGAGAAAGCGAACCAGTTTGTAACTGCTACAAGCCGTGCAAATGATGTGCGTCACGTTTGTGTGACGGGTACTCGGTGTAGTCGATGTCAACGCTCCGGACATCGGGTGACCGCCGTGTTAATGCGAGAAAAGTAAAAATTCTCTTCGATACCAGAGCGCAGGTGAGTTTATTGTTGGCTTCGCTTAACGAAAGGCGTGCCTTGCGGCAGCCACGCTGTCGTCTGAGTGGGTTGGGAAATGGAATAATACGCCCTTTAGGCTCGCGGGAAATTAATTAAAAAATTTGTAAAGAAGTATTTGGGCTTACAGTAGAGGTATTGTCACGGGAAAATCCAGATTTTGACGTGCTCCTGGGGAGTGATTTTTGCGCTGTGTTCGCGGTGCAGTTGACTTTGCTTCGCATACTGTCCGAATATGAGACCAAAAATTCCTGTTTGGCTGAGACAGTACTGTACAGGCGTCTGAGAAGGATCTATCCTACCAATCTCAGAAGATCGACACACTTCAGTGCTAAAGGCAACTGACTGCGAAACTATGCACAGTGGAATGGGAAGAATTCTCTGGGTTAGAGTCAGATTCAAATTCCCAGCTAACACAGTTAATGAGTTGCTTGATTATTTGCAAGTACGTGTGAAAAGAAGTATATGTTAACCGGTTCAATTAAATGAGGAAATATTTTTGCCAGTTAGTGTTGATAATTTTGGCAGAGCAGATGCTAAACTACTGAAGGGGACAGTTTTAGAAAGTATACAAGACTTGCCTCCAAATTTATGGGAAGACAAAAGGAAAAGAAGAACAGAAAGAAAGTAAGATGTAGAAGTGCGTATGTAAATAATGTAAATGCCACAATCCCCTTAAAACGGAAATTACAAGAAAAGTTGATGCATTTGCCTGAGAAGGACAGGAATTTGTTGTATTCAGGAACAACTGGAAGTGGGGATAATACAACGCTCGTGCTGTCCTTGGTGTAGCCCCATGGTTATTGTTCCGAAACGGACACAAGATGAAGAAAAAGCTTATCAAATATGTGTGGATATGCGTGCCTTAAACAAAGTAACAACTCCAGTCTCATACCCTCTGCTGAGAGTAGATGAAACTTTGGACCATTTAGGTAACTGCCAATATTTTACAACATTAGACATATGGTCTAGTTATCATCAAATTCCTCTTGCGCCAGCAGATCGTGAAAAGACAGCATTTGTATTGTGGTCAGGACATTGAGTCTCTGAGAATGCCCTTTGGATTACGGAGTACACCAGCAACATTCCAAAGGCTTGCAGATTTATTACTGAGGGGATTAAAACCTTCCATTTATCTAGTTTATTTAGATGACATTATAGTGTTTTCCAGTTCCATAGAGGAAGATGCACAACGACTAAGAGATGTGCTATCACATATACATAATTCAATTCTTAGCCTGAAATTAGAAATATGCAAATTTGCAAAACCACAAGTTAATTATTTGGGTCACATAATTTTATCTAATGGTGTTCAAACTGATATACGGTTAACTGCTGCAGTAAGAGATTTCCCTTCCCCTTTAAATGTGAAAGAATTACAGTCGTCCCTTTGTTTATCCAATTATTATGGTCGTTTCATGCCTGAGTACGCCACTATTGCCAAACCCATCGCCTAATTGTTAAGAAAGGGAGTAAAATTTACATGGATCTCTAAGTAAGCAAGCAAGCAAGCTTAACGTCCCGTCGACAGTGTGGTCATCAGAGACGGGGACCCCTAAGTGTGAAGCAGCAATGTTCAAATTAAAAGAAATTCTAACACAATCACCTGTTTTGGCGTACCATGATTTTGACAAATCTTTTATTCTGTTATGGCAGAGATTTTGCAATCGGATGTGTAGTTAGCCAAGTATATGGGGAATTTGAACGGCCAATTGGGTATGCATCTAGGCAATTAATAGAAGCTGAGCTCAACAACAGTACAACAGGAAAGGAGCTGTTAGCTCTAGTGTATAAAGTGAACTATCTTAAATGTTACTTATATGGGAGAAAATTTACTTTTGCGACATATCGTGCTACCTTAATGTGGTTGTTGAGCCTCAAGGAATCCAGCAGTAGACTGAATAAGTGGGGGGTTAAATTAAGCGAGTATGATTATTCATTAAGCCACAAACCAGGAAGGCTCCATCAGAATGCAGATGCATTAAGTCGCAAAGTTCGGTATAGGCAGGCCAACGAGGTTCTTATTGCTGAACTAGAAAAAGCACAGCAAGATGATGAGGAATGCAAAAAAAATTTGCAAGATCCCCAGATTTCTTGGTTATTGACAAACTCCTCTGTCGTAAGACACCTCTACGGAATCGCTTGGTTGTTCGAAATCTCTTAGATAAAGAAGTTTACAGCATTCAAATGATAGTACGTATATATGTATGCCACTGTGGTAAGAAGGCAACCAATGCACGGATGGCTTCACAGTTCCAGTGCCCCACTCGTAAGAAGGATATTGACAGTTATGTACAGTCTTGCTTACCATGTGCACAAAGAGCACAATACATAAAGCCAAAAATACCCCTTCAAACTCTTCCCGAGGCCATGAAACCGTTCAGCTTGGTCGCCCTCGACACCGTTGGCCCATTTCCAATTTCATCTCAAAATCATAATTATGTTTTGTCAATTATAGACCACTTTTCCCGTTACCTAATTATAGTGCCTCTAGCAGATACGACTGGGGAGATAGTTGCTAAAGTGTTCATAACACATTTTGTTTTGCCACATGGCAGCCCTGAAGCCATAATTACAGACTGAGGGAGTAATTTTTTTATCCTTCCGTTTGACACAGGTTTGAATATTATTAAATATAAAAAAGTCGCGAACAACCCCATTCCACCCAAAAGGTAATGGTAGGGTAGAGCGTGTCTGTAAGTCTGTTCTCAAAATGCTCTCATACTTTGTGAACCACAGCCACACAGACTAGGACAGACTACTCCCTTTCACAGAGCGTTCATAAAATGCAAGAGAGCCTGAATCGATTGGGTGCACGTCATTCGAAGTGGTATACAGACGCAAAATGCATTCGCTATTCGAACTAGATAAGTTGCCTCCAGATGTTGATGTTCCATCAGTAAAACAACCGTTTCGACGTTTGAAAGCTGTCTGGGAGCAAGTAAAGAAAAACAATGCTGCTTCTGTTGCTAGACAAGTTAAATGAAGTCAAAAGAATGCAAGAATTCCTGATTATAAGCCTGGACAGTAGGTGTTGCTGACGAATCCGGCTGTAAAGTAAGGAAAGACAAAGAAGTTCACACCTCTTTGGGAAGGCCCTTACCAAATCACATGCCTAACCTCACCAGTAAATGTAGAATTACAGTTGCCAGACAGAATAGTTGTGGTACACTTTGGCCAGCTACAACTTTACCAGGGACGTCATGGCAGCTATCAGCAAAAATCAGCTGACAAAGCATACCGGACATGTAAAGGCCAGCCGCATGTTGTGAAATAACGTACTACCTGGCAGCATACAGTTAAACGCCGGTATAATCATCGGCTCCCCAATACCAGCTCCATTCTAAGGAGTGAACAGGCACTATATACGAGAACAAAGGATTATAGGAGTTGCTGCTAGCTACTAGAAGATTTATTATTGCTAATGAAATTAATTCATGATTAATGTATCTGTAAGTACAATATGTTATTCATCTTACTCATTGTTTCTAGGTGAATTGAATGGAAAGTTGCCACTGGTGATAGCTATTTCAAAGATAAAGTAGGTTAAGTATGGTAACATATTCTAATTTTTTATGGTTAATGACATTATCCATTACTTTGACATGTAACAGCTGATATGAAGGTCCTAGTATCAGCACTTGCATTAATGTGGAGTTGAACATCAGGTAGTTTTGTGTCCCAGCCTCGTCGCCGCTTTTGTGTCTCGTTTCCGTCGTAGGTGTCGGTGGCCGAGTAGAAAGACCAACACAGGAATAAAGGATGCACGCTTGTGCAGGTAGGAGGTGACCAACCAGTGGGACAGCAGAAACTAGAACACTAGGCTAAATTAGAACGAGATATATATTTCTTAGAGACTTAGTAATACTTAACTTTTACATAGCTCAGTACTGCAGAATGCTGATACATAGTTGAGCTAGAGGCCTGCCTAGTGAGTATCCGATAGCCAAGTCTTCACTGGTGCCTATCTGATTCCGAAGTGTTAGCTGGTTCCTATCTCAGTCCCAAGTGAACGATGTCGTTCAGTGGTGGGCACGAGCGGAGTTGTAGCAGAGGGCGCTCGTGGCTGACGTCGTAAGAACGCCGCGCCGTGCGTGCATGGCGGCGCGCGGCGAAAGTAGTTGGCTCACACGTCAGACTTGTGCGACACCACAGGTAGTATAATTTTTGTGGCAATGGATACGTTAACGGATTTGTTGGTAAAATGATGTGAAGACCTGGAACGCTTGGCCAGCAGTCCCGAAAAACTAACGAGCGTACTAAACTTGCTATTTTACTTCTAATTAGGAAAAATAACCTATACTGGGTAATGAGGCAATCAGCTGTGAGAGTAATAATAACACAGTCACTTTTAAGTCGTAGTCATTTCATCACACATAATAGCTTTGTTGCCTCCGCTGTTTCCCACTTCCTCTTAAAAATAAGTACGTTACCATGAAACAAGATTTCACCAAATCCCTATTGGTATGATAAAATTACCTAGAATCATGATCTCCGTATCTCTCACAGACATATAATTCCTTTCCATTGTAGCGTGCGTTTGTGATCTAAATGAAAGGAAAATAGACCGACTGGCCAGCGAGTCTATTTTCTTAGCCTGTCACGATATCATGTAGACATTGGATACCTTCTCCATCCTCGTAGTATCCTTCCTACAGTTTACTTACTCCATAAGAAATATGTTTATCAATAAATCGGAGATCAGTTTCGATATTTCTATGCTTTTGTGACCAGTAGTTACCAATTATGCCATTTACCGTGATTTATAACTATCCATTCTACTTTTTGTTATAAATGCTCACTTTCATGTTCGGTTTAGAAAATCCTGACCTGTTTCTGTAACTGCCTAAGTCTACTAATAAGGAATTAGTACTTTCTGAAACAATAACTGAACAACCGAGAGCCACTCGAATATAAACAATTTCCTATACTGTGGAGTGGCACTCACAAAAATACTCCGCCGCGGTGGAGTATCCGAGCGGTCTAAAGCGTCTCGCTGCGGAGCGCGCGGTTGCTCGCCGTGGAGGTTCGAGTCCTCCCTGGGGCATGGGTGTGTGTGTTGTCCTTAGCTTAGTTTACCTAGGTTTAAGTAGTTTGTAAGCTACGGACTGATGACCACGATTTACAGTTGCAAGTCTATTAATCAAAAGAATATTTGTAGAATGAAGGATGCCCTTCTTTGGTTGTTGTAGTAAGTAATCCATACTGAAGAGAGTGCTCAAGAATCAGCAGATATTGGTTTGTAACTGGGCGTGATGAACATAATATTTTTGTGCTTACATACGTGTAAATTGGTTATACAGTAGCATTGTGTGTTATATATGATATAATAGAGTTATTAATAGTTGTAAAGTGTAGCGCCATATTTCAATTTATTCCATGGAAGTTAGTAGTTGCATTGTAAATATTTATTTTATCGAATTCTTTGATTTGTACACTTTGGACAACATACATGGTATGGAATAAGTCTAGCTAGCCTTGAATTAGGTACTTCCACCAATTTCCCTCAATAATGAGAATGATTATGTTATCTGCATATTATTTCTACCTCTAGGTATGATGAATGTATTAATGTCAACATGCAAGCACCTAGAAATAGTTTATTAGTTTCTTATTCACATAGTCTAGTTAAAGACATTTATGGTTCCATCACTTTATCTTATTACTATAATACCTATAGTAAAGAATCCATACTCTTTGTATCAGTCAAGTTTTGGATATAAGACATCATTAGCTATATTTAAATTACTACTAGATATTAAAAAAAATCACTTGAATCGCACTTGTTTTCTTACCCTAGTCTGCCGTAGTTACCTTACAACCTGATAAAGCACTTGGAATATGTCGTCATTAACTGACTACAGTGACAAAAAATATGAGAAAAATAAATAAATTATTGTTCATTGTTACATTCTCTATATTAAATTGAGTGTCAAAGTATCGGTAGCACAGGCTACCAGTAAGATGATTGTATTCCCCAACCACTATGCTCATACTAGTTGTACAAGTTCCAGCTCACCCCCACTACCTACCAATACCAGTCTGGCAACTGCTCTGCCCTGTCTGCTACCTCCGTAATGCCGCCAAACATCAGATGCTGTTGTAATTGTAATGATTGCATTAGACTCAATAGTCCCTCCTTAGTTATAAGCCCCTATGTGAGCAAAATTATTACGTCACCTGGACCTTTGTAAAGGGGGAGGAGCGTACGGCGCAAATTTATTGTTATTAATTACGTAAGGGCCATGATAATTTGAGGCCATTTTTCATTACCAGAGCAGTGATGCGACGGCCCACGTGCCGTACCGTCGGTGCTGATGCTGCGAAGTCAGCGCTGATGTTGCGGCGCAACCCAGATGAACAATAAACTTTTTTCGGATCTTTTATACTGGCAGCGGAGCCACGAGCCACTAGCTACGGCACGCGTCGCATCGGTCTTCAAGAGACGCGAGATTACAGCATTTCCTCCCCCTATGTAGGACCCTGTACTCATTCTGCTGAATAAATCACTTCAATGACAGTCATGACTTTAATTTATCACCCTGACATTCAAAGCCTACTCTGTAGCGCACAGTCCTAGCTTGGCTATTCTGTACATTAGATTGCAACCTTTGAATCGAATCTGACATCACCAGTAAATCGTCTGCATATGCGAGACTGCTTATTTTGTTTTCACCTATTTTAATCTCACCTTGCCAGTGTATTGTTTTCAACATATGATCCATAAATAGTATGAACAACAGTTGTGACATGTTATAGCCTTGTCTTACTCCTAACACTACCCTGCACCATGAACTCAGTTTACCGTTAACTGCCGCCCGAATTGCCTGCAGAAGTTTGCCACCTATTTCATAATCTTGTAGAACTGACAATAGCTTCATCCTAGCAACTCGGACATAAGCCGTTTCTAGATAGAACCCTGTTCCACTTATAGCACTTCTCCCTTATCTGTCGTCAGCTAAAGATACGGTCCTGACAGCCTCTAAGAGTCGTAAACCCACACTTATTTTCATCCAGCTTAGCTTGCACTGATACTCGCACTTTCCTTTCAACAATACCCGAAATGATTTTGCCCAACACACTTTACTGTCATATTCAGGAAAATTGTCCTTCGTTTAGTTTATCATTTTACAAAGTGAACTTTTGTAACATAAAATACATGGAAGTACTTTTGTAAATATATTGTGTGCATTAGGCGCATTTCACGTTATTTTACATAATTATACTACAATCTACGTAGTACTGGGAACCTTACTGTGTGGTCTTCAATTCCAACTTTGTGGGAGCTTGAGTCCTTGAACTTCTCTACAGTAGCTCGTATTTCTCACAGCTTTATTGTTTTTCCCACATGATGTTCGTTTTAGTGCAAACTGTTTCTCCTAAACTGTCTAATTTATGGTACAAGCAGTAACAAATCGTAAAAAATATTTTCATCTGGATTATAATCCGTGACTGGTTGCAACGTTGGTTGTTATATTTGTCAGGGTGTTCCATATAAGACGGCTGGAGTAAGCCCACTGCCCTACGGCTGGCATTGGCCACTGAACGGCTATTGGAAGGAAGCTTATGGTTTAACGTCCCGGCTATTGGCCCCTCACCTGTTGGGAGATGGCTGAGTGCGCTTTCCCTGAGTCGGGCGGAAACATTAAGAATATCTTTACTTCCTGAGCCTGCTCTGAATTATGTCCACCTGTGAAAAGATTAGATTACTATGTTCTGAACAAAATGCCAAACACGAACAAATTTCAGGTGCCGAAATTTGGGTTATAATGAATCCCAAGTCTTTTAAATCCTTAAATGTGTATGTTTTGTTTGCATAGTACCTTATCTTCTGACATTCCGCAAAGAGAAAAATCACACGTATTTAGATCTATAGAATAAGAGGTTGAGTGTTATATTGTGTCATTAAAACCAATTAGTAAAACTGTCATAAAAGAAATAGTGGTGTATGGCCTTATATTGTATTGCAGGAAATGGCCGCAGGTCTTTCATTTAGGTTTTAGTTACCTAAAAAAGAAAAAAAAAATGTAATTATTTGTTGGTCCACTGATTTTTCTCGCAATTATTGCACACCTCACACCTGCTTTCACATTATACAGTGCTTGTTAATGTAACTAATGTTGAGTTTCGGAACCCAACATCCTATTTATCTGATACTTCAGATACTCAGCCGAGCTTCATCAGAAAAAAATATCAGAATTTCGGGATCAACTTCCCCGTCCTACAAAGAGTGTCGCAGTCAGTTGCAATAATGGCTTCAGGTAACAGGACCTCAGTTATTCAGTCGATAGACTGCCATTATATGAAAAAATGGAAGAAAGAAAGTTAATCGTTGGTGACGGAGTTCATGCTCGTATTTTTGGATAAAAAATCAAATGTTCAAACGTTTGTAGAGCTTATGGGACTTAACTACGGGGTCATCAGTCCCTAAACATACAAACTACTTGTGAACTAGCTAATACTAAGGACGGCACAAATATCCATCCCCGAGGGGGTATTCGAACCCCCGACGGGGAACGGCCTCGCGCATCGTAGCGTAGCGCCTCAATGCGCTCGGGCGCTCCGCCGCGGCTTTTTGGATAAGAACGGGGAAGGAAATCGAATGTGCCATTTCGAAGGAACCATCTCGACATTTGGCTGGAATGATTTAGGGAAATCACAGAAAAAATGAATCTGGATACTCGGAGGAGGATTTGAACCATCGTTCTCTCGAATGTGAATGCGGCGTGTTACCACTGTGCTACTTCTCTCTGTCTTAATTTTGAGTTCATTCAGTTGGAGTCTGTGAACAACTGTCCGAGCAGCTGGTTTTGATACAGTATTCAGAAGTGCTGAACGGCACAGTGACTTTCATGGACTTCTTTACAGTGAGTGTCCTACCTAATGTAATTTATTCTCAGAGTATCTAAAGATGGCGATCAGTATTGACAATGAAACTGAGTTGAAAGATGGCCATACTTTCAAATACAAAATTCAATAGTATTTCATCCTATTGACCTATAGCACATCCAAATACACTAATGAACTCAGAACAATAAGTTCATCTCATGAACTAACACCATCTTTAATATCTTGAAAACATACAAAAGTAATTATTCACTGTATCTAAATTCCTCAAGCTATCATATTGGAAGCGACACCCTTTTACCTACTCATTTAAAGATTTATTACATTTGTTATTATAATTTATTATTAAATACAATCAGATCATCTAAGGCTTCACAGTAATCAACAACTGCATGCAGCATGATTTGCACCTCTTCTTCAACTTTATATACCTAGTTTATGAATAATTGTCTTATTTGCCAGTGAATTTACGTAAATAGTGAGAGCGATCAAGCTCATGAAGGCTATCTTGTTTATTTAGTTATTTAATACATTATTTGTTATTATGATAATTAGTCACAAGGTGAGTAAATGTTTATAACTGTTTTATTTAATGTTGCAAAATGTTAGGATAACGTGGAAGTCGTCAAAGTTAAGTCGAAACAAACCTTTTTTCAAGAAGCCTACTACTTTTGGAGGGAATGGCGATCAGCCAAAGAGATTGCTGTCATCAAGTGAAAATCTTAGACGTTGTGGGTGGAGAGCTTCTTCTGGGCTGTAGGAACGCTTTGTGACTTATTCTGGAAGAAGGAAGACCTGACTGGTTACCTGAAGCGCTCCGTGTAAGACAGTGTTAGAATCTGCACATCAAACGTCTTTTTGTCGAGTCTTGAACGTCGTCGGAACCCTCACTTTGCCAAAAGATAATTTGTGACGGTTTAAGAACTTAAACTTTTCACGAATCCATTTGGGAATTGTAACTGAACACCGTCCGTCATTAAACACCATAATTAACGAGTGTTGATATTTCTCGGAGTAACACTTGAACTATTTTGAATTGACGATTATTTCGTGCTGTCTGCTCACAAATGGACTAAGTATCTGAACATCGTCAATAATTACTCAGTTGGCGATTTTGCTGTCATTCTCATAACGTAGTTACAACATCTGATCTGATAATTTTATAAGACTTTATCCCATTTATTACTTTCATTTGTGTAGGACCACTTCCAGTAAATAAATCGTGTGTTTGAATGAACATCATCCAATTGAGTTATCTGAGATTTCCTTGATCATTTGCCAAATATAGAATAAAACCTCTTTTATTAATTAATTATTATATGTACATTATATATCATTGATATTTCGCAAATTTTAGCCTATACATAGAGTGATTACAGGTACTATTTGCAGCTATTGCCGTTCCTGGGCATGAAAGCAGACGTGTATGGTTCAGCCCTTAGGCTACATCGAGTCATGATTCATTTACTCAGCCGTACGTAGCTCAAGAAGTGCATGTTGTGTTTGGCAATACAACTTACTGTGGTCAACACAAGAAGACATGTGAAATCGCAGTCCTCTAGATTTATATTCGTCTAACAGTGATCTAGTTTCTTAAAATTCGTCACTAATTTACGTATTGTTGAATGATATGGAAAGTACACACCGAAAAATTTTTGTGTGAATTAAGCCAGCTTTCCACACATTCTTCTTTCGCGTAATTCAACACAATAAACCCGCGTTGTCCCTATGTGTATGCCACAGTGACCGAAAACACTAGCACACCGATTGTTCTATATACAAAATCAGTTGTATTTTTGGGGGAGGGGTTAGTTTTCTCCACGTGGGAGGGGGCAGGTTAGGATCAGATTTCGAGTTCATTCAGGTCAGTATCCAAACTAATATAGGAACACAGGATGTATTCTGAGAAACTACAAAACAAAAAAATATCCATGTATACGACGCGAAAGAGGTGTTGCCTCATTCCCCCGTTATCGATATCCATGAATGTTGCACATGACCGCACTTTATTTACTAAATATGCTGCTCTCTGCGTTCGGACAACATCTAAAGACGATCTTAAGTTTGTGAGAATCAATAGAACTTCAGTGTTCCGCCGTGACGAATTAGAATACAACTTCTCCTCGCAAATGTCCTGCACAGAAATGTACATTTGTAATAACACGAATGAGGGTAGAGCTAGATAAAAAAGACATACTTCAAGGGATTGTGAGCTGCTAGGGACTAAATGCATCTACAGTAACACGCACTGCTAGTGCCATTAAAGTACGAACTGTCTTATTATTAATCCGCCCACTCCTTCACAGTTTTACCAATCTCCCAAAATGACTTCATCTAGTACGCACAGGAATTATTCTCACCCTTTCTCCGCCTTAAGCTGCACAGTTAGCCTACCACGACAGCTCTGGAAGTAATATTTTACCTGTTTGTAACAATCTTCATTTCAGCATATAGATGCTTATGGTGTGTACTCTTCATAGTCTTTCTGACGATAATTTGTTACTGTGCATACCTGGTAAATTTCTTGTATCGTTAGACATAATTTCATGTTTTTGATCTTTTGTGTTTTCCAGACTTTCTAATGATGGATGATGGCCAAAACGCGTCCAATAAGTTCTTTTTTTTATTAACTTGTAGCTTCTTATTCAGTGACTAATACAGCACTCGTGTTAATTTGCAAAATTGTCTCATTCTTTCTGCGTGATTTCATGTCACAATTACTATATTGGAGAATGGACAATAAATATTTTTTCTTATTTGTTTGATACAATTTAGCATTTTGTGCAGATAGGGAAATGTGAGATTGAACTATGTGTAATGAGAACAAAAAGTTTATTTTGGAATGACCACGACGTTAACAGTGTACTTTCATTCTTACAGCTTACAGTAGAACAACTCATTCCCCAATTCGAGAGCTTCGAAATATCGTAAAAATTTATATCACATTAAATTCTGAAGGTACATTGTTTAATATTTCTAGGTACAAATCAGAACCTACTAGTTTACCTCTGTGTCTGTGTCGTTCATATACATGATGTTGTAATAATTTTCTAAGGAACTCTGACTGCCCAATTTGCAGTACGCGGTTTTCATTTATACATTCAAATTATTTTTCACTTACGTTCAAAACCGACAATACTTCTTCTCATTGACAACTCATGAGAATTATTCAGTATGTGTTGTATAATAAATTCCTTTTTTCTTGTTACATAAGTTACAAATAAAATTACGTATCTTTACGCCGTGTTATGATATTTTAAAAGTTGAAACAAGATACAATACGCTGCAATAATCAGGTGACACTTATTAAATCATCATTCAATGTGTCCTTAAATACGGTAGTTCCCTAAAATATCCATATGAAAGTTTACCGCTTTTGCATGAAATACGCTATCTCATAATCAGTACTAAACCGTACGCCGCAAAAACTTTTTGATAGCGTCTGAAATAAATCTCTTCGCTGTAATTAGTTCCATTTCGCTAATGAACAAGAACATCTGCAGCAATCTTAAAGAATACAGAGCAGAATTAAAGGAATAAATCTCTCCTTATAAGAGACCACTGGGCCTGTAATGCTGTAATTAAGCTGTTGGCGATCGATTAATGTGCGAGGGAGACGGACAAATCTTGGTGCCTTGCAAGAAAGATCCCCTCCTCGAGATAAATGAAGTCTGCTCAAGAGCAAATAGTTTTCTTTTAAGAAAAAGACGTGTGGTCAATTATTCTGAGTTATTTTTCTTCCTCAGGAAACAGTTTGTTAGCTTGTGTGTTTATTAGATTATGGAATGAGCCTCATTTTATGAAATCAATAAAAACAAACAAGATGTGTATTACGCGATATGTGAATTGTTTGCAGAACATTTACATCCGCATCCAGGACGTCGAAGGAAGAGACATTCATTTTGACATTAGTGCCCTGACAATCAGGAATTATACCTTATGTCGGGTTAAAACGAATAAACTGTTTTGTCCTAATGGTTCTTTGTTCTCTTCAAAGTAGTTTTCGGCTTATTAGGCCATCATCTTTGAAGAATATAAAAAGTTAGTAGAACAAAAATAGTTTAATTATTTTAACCCGAAATATGGAATTGTTCTAACAAGAATCCTTACAAAAACTATTTGTTACTTCAGTTGCAAAAAATAAATGTAATTTCCGATTTCAGATGTAAGAGTAAATCGTAAAAACGCCATGTTTACTTAATACCATCAACATAAATTATATTAAAAACTGTGATTTATTAAAATGCATTCCTTGGAGCTCTACTCGTACTATACGTAAGAGGCATATTTTGTTGTTGCATATACGTAATTATAACGTGGACTGGTACTGTAATTTTTAAATTGACTTTCATTCTTCTCAGGGTATTACTAAAACATTGAGCAGTTCTCCTCACTTTGTTTGAAATACATAGTTTCGCTTGTAATTCGTCTATCGTATATCAATTCAGATAAAAACTTCATTGTGATTTGCAACCATATGCAATAGAACAGTATGCCACAGGGAGTAAATCTGACACAGTAAGTAGGTCAGCTAAGTGCTGAATAGGTAGGTGTAATCAATTCAGTAGTCAGAAAATTAAATAGTACGTAGAGCAAAGAATGCGATTAGATAAACCGAAATCTTTCATCCTTAATCGAGGTTTATGCACATGTTTGTCAGATGTTTTTACATTGTGCACAATGTAAAAATAAAATAAAAAACAGAATGTAAATTATATATTACAGTAAAGTATAATTTATTTTATCAAGTATTGGACAACGTCACGCACTGAGCAGAACATATGTGGTAATTATACTGATCATATTCTGTGTCTGAATCGAAGAAACTAAAGTGTTTGCTTGTATTCATCAAATAATTATTTTTGTGTGATGAATTAGTTATATTAATGAGTTTAAAATTGTAGTAGACTTCTTGGGACTGTACCAAAAGCATCATTTTATATCTCCTCCGCCTCAAATTACCACATCGTCCAAGTCATGCCCCCATCCGAATTCCCGCCTGAGATAAAACGATATTACAGCATTTGTAAACATACGCCGTCGTCACATAAAAATACAGATATATGAATGGTGTGATGTCTTTTCTTTCAAAAAAATGTTCAAGTGTTTGTAAATCTAAGGGACTTAACTACGTTCGTTATTAGTCTCTAGGCTTACAAACTACTTACAGTAACTTAAAGTAGCTTGTACTAAGGACAACACAAACACCCATGCCCAAGGGAGGACTCGAACCTCCGACGGCAAGCGGTCGCGCGCACTGCAGCTGGGCGCCGCAGTACGCAAGGCTATTCTGCCGCGGCGTCTGTTCTTTCGGACATATTTATTTCTTCACGGCATATACGATAATATCGTTCGACCTTGTGCGGGAATCCGGGTGGCGAGAGTAAGAGAACATGGATGTTAGAGATGCTACATGCGCAGTGTGTGACTAGTGGAAATTGACGGTGGACCGTAGACCTGCGGTTAAGATGAACATTGGCTCAAAGCGGGAGACTTAGCTTCGAATCACAGCCCGGCACTAATTTTCACTTTTCGCCATGGAATTATTACAACTCCCTAATACACCCAGAGACATTCCGTTCCTTTCATTTACTTATTAAAAATTCTATAGCTAAGTGGCTGCGAAATAGTTGTGATGTCTGTTCTTTGGAACATATCCGAAACAACAGGCACCACACTATCCATGTACTTGTTATTTAATTAACATTGAAGGACCGCGGTTTTCGGTTGGCACGACTGACTTCTGTTCAGAAGAATCATTGTGTCAGCGCTGCTTATCCACTGCTATTTGTTTGTGGTAACAAGAAAGTTCAAAGATACAGTGGATGCAGTCTAGTGGTCTATTGTCACAAGCCTTTATGAATGAATGGAATGACAGAACCGAGGTATGAGGATACTAAATATCTCTTAGCCGCCTATACCAGTTACTGCAAATTTGTCATGAAATAAGATTACAAGACCTTGTAGAAATAATTTAAAGATGTACTTGACGATGAAAGAACAAAATATTACGATCGATAACTGGGAGTCATTTTTCTGATGAACAAGAAGTATTTTGCGATAAATTTGCAGTCATGGAGCAAGTGATTGATTGAAGAAGCAAATAGCAAATTGTTCAAAGGCGTAGAAATTATTCCAGAGTCAGCTGCAACTCTTTTCGGTGAAAATTATAGAGACTTTAAATATTGCTTTAAATACGTTGGTTAAATCAACAGGCCTTCCTGGAACGTTTTTTCGATCTAAAACCACCATTATTATATTTATGAAAGAAAAAGTAGATGAGAGTCGAAAAATAGAGTATCTGTAGCGATTTGAAGATCTCGCACCTAAAGTGGCTTGAGTGTATGCTGCCCATAGGGAGACACTGTAAGGCGAGAGACAACATATATATTGTTTGATAGCAATGCATTTGAAAAGAAAACCACTTTCCAGTTCCCTAAGATCACGGTCAGTGAAAATACGGGTTCTTAAGAATTTTTCGGCATTGAAAGAATATTACAAGGCTAGTTTTCTAAACGTTTTTAGGAACTGCAAATATTGAACTTATTTTTAGAGTTGTTTTAAATACCGCTTGCCGTTTCAGGTGAAAGTACCCTCGTGCATGTCAAATGAACTGTAGAATAATTCCCGCATTAAAGACAAATTATTTCACGTTAAAATTTCCAAGACATCTACATTGCTTTCCTCGGGTAGAATTTCTATATCCACATTTTGATGTTGTAAAACTGCTGCCATTTTACGATCAATATCAGTGTGTGGACTAGTACTTCTCGAATGTAAAAATAAAAAACTCAAGATTGAATAGCAAACTAATTGTAAAAATCTGTGAAGCTGTGTTCGTCTGCACATATCCCGACAGTTAATACCTCGTAAAATAGTGTCTTTCGTTGTGGCTGTAAATAAAGAAATATAAATGGATTTTTTTTTCGTTTTTTGTGTTATTGAAAAGTATGAAACAAGACATATAAAACCAAGTCGTATCCAGTGCGATTGTATGGCCATTCTAAAGCATACTCGCAATTTATCTCCCCCCCCCCCTCGTTGCGGCAGTGTGGTAGTGTGGTGGGGAAAGTGTGCAATCAGGCTGAGTGCTACGCACGCAGGTCAGTGTGGTCCGCGAGCTAGTCTTGCCCGCCTCTGCTATAAACTGCCTTTCAGTCAGTTAAACCAATTATACAGTCAGTGTTGGAATGTAAGATGTTTATCACCTGACAGTAGTAATAATAGTTAAAATACTGTGGACGATCTTGTAATTAGACGTTTGTTAGTGAATATTTTCGTGTAACATTTATGTCATTACACATATAATTAACGACGTTTCAAGCGTTTTAGTCTATAAATACATTCTTTATAGGAGGGGGCGTGTATAGTTTAACCTTCTCACGCAAAAATTATCGATATTTATATTTTCGCGTTGAAATGGAAGCAGGCTTGACTTCGAAGGCAACTGAACACGCAGCACTTACACTGAAAGCACGTTTATTACGAACTTAACATACACGCAGCACTGACTGATTCTCGGGTACAATGCTCTGCTATTTATACACAGACAGAATGTACCAGAAATTAGAATAACAGTTAACGTAAGAAACAAGTAGAATTTACAAATGAACATAAGGAAGATGTAGAACGTTCTGGAATTGTTAATTAGAAAGAAAGAAATTTTGCCGGTGGACGGGATTGAACCGGTGACCTCCAGCACCGCAGTCGGTGACGCTATCCCCTGCGTGGTGTCTCGCGGCAATATGCAGTGGCGGACTAAGAGGGGGGGGGGGAATACGTAGGAATTACTATTACTTAAGACTTAAACTGGAAAGAACACGTAGATAATGTCGTGGGAAAGGCGAACCAAAGACTGCGTTTTATTGGCAGAACCCTTAAACGATGCTACAGAACTACTGAAGAGGCTGCATACGCTGCTCTAGTGTGTCCTTTTTTTGGGTATTGCTACCCAGTGTGGGATCCTTATCAGGTGGGTTTGACGGAGGACATCGAAAGAGTCCAAAGAAGAGCAGTTCGTTTCGTATCGTCACGATACAGTAGAGACAGCGTTACGGAAATGATACAGGATCTGGGATGGGAATCATTACCACAGCGGCGCTTATCGCTGCGGCGTGGGCTACTTACGAAACTACAATCGCCAACATTCTCCTCCGAATGCGAAAATATATTGTTGACTCCCACTTACACAGGTAGAATAGGTAGAAATGACCATCAGAATAAAATACGGGAAATCAGAGTCCGAACGGAGAGATTCAGGTGTTCTCTCCTCCCGCGCGCTATTCGAGAATGGAATGGGAGATAAATAGTATAACGGTGGTTCGATGAACCCTCTGCCAGGCACTTAAATGTGATTTGCAGAGTATCCCATGTAAATGTAGATGTAGATGTAGACCACTCCGGGCCTCTCGTCTTGGGGGCCTCCAAATACATCGAAAGCAAGGTGCTTTTTTCCCCTTCTTTATTGGAGCGCCCATGGCTCCGTCGTTCTCCGGCCTCCAAATATCGAAAGCTATTTTTATTTTTATTTTTATTTTTATTTTATTTATTTATTTATTTTTTGACTGGCCCGTGCCTCTCGTCCTGGGGGCCCTCCAAATCTCAAAAGGTACTTTTTTATAGTAATACATGTATTTCCAAGTGAAAGGGGGGAGGACTCATTTTGTTTTTTCGCAGCCCCGGGCCAAACACTACATTTCATCCTGTACACAATCCACCCCCATGAACCACGGACATTGCCGAGGTGAGGTTGCTTGCGTGCCTCAACGATGCAGATAACAGTACCGTCGGTGCAACCACAGCGGAGGGGTATCTGTGGAGAGGCCAGACAAACGTGTGGTTCCTGAAGAGGGGCAGCAGCCTTTTCAGTAGTTACAGGGGCAACAGTCTGGATGATTGACTGAACTGGCCTTGTAACATCAGCTAATGTGGCTTTGCCACACAGCTACTGCGAACGGCTGAAAGCAAGGGGAAACTACAGCCGTTACTTTTCCCGAGGACATGCAGCTCTACTGTAAGAACATATGATGATGGCATCCTCTCGGGTAAAATATTCCGGAGGTAAAATAGTCCCCCATTCGGATCTCCGGGCGGGGACTACTCAGGAGGATGTTGTCATCGGGAAATACAATACTGGCATTCTACGGATCGGAGCGTGGAATGTTAGATCCCTTAATCGGGTAGGAAAATTAGAAAATTTAAAAAGTGAAATGGATAGGTTGAAGTTAGATATAGTGGGGATTAGTGAAGTTCGGTGGCAGGATGAACAGGATTTTAGGTCAGCTGAGTACAGGATTATAAATACAAAAGCAGTTAGGGGTATCACAGGAGTAGGACTGATAATGAATAAGAAAATAGGAATGCGGGTAAACTACTATGAGCAGCACAGTGATCGCATTACCATTGTCAAGATAGATACGAAGCCAACACCGACAACAGTAGTACAGGTTTATATGCCAACTAGCTCTGCCGATGATGAGGAGATCAAAGAAATATATGAGGAGCTAAAGGAAATTATTCAGACAGTTAATGGAGAGGAAAACGTAATTGTGATGGGAGACTGGAATTCGGTAGTAGGAAAAGGAAGAGAAGGAAAAATAGTAGGTGAATATGGACTGGGTAGGAGGAATGAAAGAGGAAATCGCCTGGTAGAATTTTGCACGGAACATGATTTAATCGTAACAAACACGTGGTTTAAGAATCACAAAAGAAGACTGTATACGTGGAAGACACCAGGAGACACCGGAAGGTATCAGATAGATTTTATAATGGTAAAACATAGATTCCGGAACCAAGTTATAAACTGTAAGACATACCCAGGGGCAGATACAGACTCTGAAGAATAACTTGTTAGTCATGAACTGTAGGCTAAAACTGAAAAAAAAAAAATGCAGAAAGGTAGGAAAATAAGGAGATGGGACTTAGATAAATTGAAAGAACGTGAATTTCTGGAGAATTTCAGAGGGAGATTTAGGTAACAATTGACAGAAACAGGGGGAAATAAAACAGAGAAGAGGAATGGGTAGCATTGAGAGATGAAATAGTGAAGGCAGCAGAGGACAAAATAGGTAGAAAGGAAAGGCAAGACCTACAAAAAATCCTTGGATATCACAGGAAATACTAAATTTAATTGATGAAAGGAGAAAATATAAAAATGCAGTAAATGAAACAGGCAAAATGGAGTACAGACGACTAAGGAATGAGATTGATAGGAAGTGCAAAATGGCTAAGCAGGAGTGGCTAGAAGCCAAATGCAAATCTGTAGAAGAAGGTATAAGAAGGGGAAAAGTAGATACCGCCTACAGAAAAATAAAAGAGACATTTGGGGACAAGAAAAGCAACTCTAGGAATATCAAGAACTCAGATGAGAAACCAGTTCTCAGCAAAGAAGGGAAAGCTGAAAGGTGGAAAGAGTACATAGAGCAGCTCTATAAAGGAAATGAACTTAGAGACGATGTTGTAGGAAGGGAAGAGGAAGTAGATCAAGATGAAATAGGATATACTATACTGAGAGATGAATTTGACAGAGCCCTGAAAGACCTAGGTCTGAACAAGGCCCCAGGAGTAGATGACATACCATAAGAGCTAATAAAGTCTCTGGGAGAGCCAGTCATGACAAAACTATTTGAACTGATGTGTAGGATGCATGAGACAGGCGAAATACCCTCAGCCTTTAAGAAAAATGTAATAATCCCCACTCCAAAGAAATCAGGCGCAGACACGTGTGAAAATTACAGAACCATCAGTTTGATAACTCATGGTTGCGAAATTTTAACACGAATTATCTACAGGAGAATGGAAAAGCTGGTAGAAGCTGACCTCGGGAAAGATCAGTTTGGATTCAGGAGGAACGTAGGAACCCGGGAGGCAATACTAACTTTACGTCTTATCTTAGAAACTAGATTAAGGAAAGGCAAACCTACATTTTTAGCTTTTGTAGATTTGGAGAAAGCGTTTGACAATGTTGACTGGAATACACTCTTTCACATCCTGAAGTCAGCGGGGGTAAAATACAGCGAAAGGAGAGTTATTTACAACTTGTACAAAAGGCAGACCGCAGTTATTAGACTCGAAGGGCATGAAAGGGAAGCATCAGTTGGGAAGGGAGTGAGGCAGGGTTGTAGCCTTTCTCCGATGTTATTCAATTTGTACATAGAGCAGGCGGTGAAGGAAAGCAAGGAAAAATTTGGAATAGGGATTAAAGTATAGGGGGAAGAAATAAAAACATTGCGTTTTGCTGATGACATTGTAATTCTGTCAGAGACAGCAAACGACCTGGAAGAGAAGTTGAATGGAATGGAAAGTGTGTTGAAGAGATCGTATAAAATGAACATTAACAAGAGCAAAACAAAAAAAATGGAATGCGGTCTTAGAAAATCAGGTGATGCTGAAGGAATTAGATTAGGTAACGAAACAATGAAGGCGGTAGATGAGTTTTGTTACTTGGGCAGTAAAATAACATGCGATGGTCGCAGTAGAGAGGATATAAAATGCAGAATGGCAATGGGAAGAAAAGCATTTTTGAAAAAGAGAATTTTGCTAACATCAAATATTAATCTAAGTGTAAGGAAGTCTTTTCTGAAGGCATTTGTGTGGAGTGTTGCATTGTACGGGAGTGAAACATGGACGATAAGCACTGCGGACAGGAAGAGAATAGAGGCTTTTGAAATGTGGTGTTACAGAAGAATGCTGAAGATTAGGTGGGTAGATTGCATAACTAATGAAGAGGTACTGAACAGAATTGGTGACAAAAGGAATTTTTGGCATACCCTGACTAAAAGAAGGGATTGCTTGGTAGGTCACATTCTTAGACATCGAGGAATCGTAAATTTAGCATTGGAGGGAAGTGTGTGGGGTAAAAATCGCAGAGGGAGACCAAGAGACGCGTATAGTAAACAGATTCAAGTGGATGTGGGTTGCCGTTCTTATGAGGAGATGAAAAGGCTTGCTCAGGATAGAGTAGGGTGGAGAGCTGCATCAAACCATTCTCCGGACTGAAGACCATAACAACAACAACACAATGCATAGAGACACGAAGGAATATCCATTACCTGCCAGTGGACGCTGAATTAAGTTAATGGAGAATGTTGAAAATTTCTGTCGAGCCTGGATTGGAAGTCGGGTGTTCTGCATACTAGGCAGTTGCGCAGTCCATTACACAATTTGGACAAAGATGGACAAAGAGAACACCACACCTGCACCGACTAGCCTATGACACTTCCAATAAAGCGCCAATATTCAGTTTATCCGCTAACTACTGATCTAGTGCCCCTGCACATTTACTCAATACTTGAGACATTTTTCTATTCCCGTAAGTATTAGAGCATAGTGTGCATCTACAGCTACATCTAAATGGGATACTTTGCAAATCACATTTAAGTGCCTGGCTGAGGGTTCATCGAACCATCTTTATACTATTTATCTCCCATTCCATTATCGAATAGCGCGCGGGAAGAGAGAACACCTGAATCTCTCCGTTCGAGCTCTGATTTCGTCGTTGTTGTAATGATTCCCATCCCAGATCCTGTATCATTTCCGTTAACGCTGTTTCCCCTATATCGTCACAAAACAAAAAAAACGAACTGCCCTTTTTTGGGCTCTTTCGATGTCCTCCGTCAAACCCACCTATAAGGATCCCACACTGGGCAGCAATACTCCAAATGAGAACGTCCAAGCAAAGTGTATGCAGTTTCTTTAGTACTTCTGTTTCATCTATTAAGGGTTCTGCTAATAAAACACAGTCTCTGGTTCGCCTTTCCAATGACATTATCTACTTCTCTGAAGTAATAGTAAGTCCTAGGTATTTAGTGGAGTTTACGGCCTTCACTTTTGATTGGTTTATCTCGTAAACAAAGTTTAACTTATATCTTTTCGTACTCATGTGGACGACTTCACACTTCTCATTATTTAGAGTCAATTGCCAAGTTTTACACCATTGTGATATCTTATTCAGATCGTTATGCTGTTGCTGTTGATCTTCAGATGATTTTAGTAGACGGTAAATAACGGTGTCATTGCAAACTGAAGAGAGGTGCTAAAATTTTTCTACCAAATCGTTTATGTAAATAAGGAACAGCACAGGGCCAATAACACTACCCTGTGGAACGGCCGATATCACCTCTGTTTTAGTCGATGCCTTACGATCGATTACTACAAAGTGTACTCTCTGACAGGAAATCCCCTACCCAGTCGCGATATACCATATTCACGCAATTTGATTAAAAGGCGTTTGTGAGATACGGTGTCTAAAGCCTTCTAGAAATCAAGAAATACTGAATCAATTTGAGAACCCTTGTCGATAGCACTCATCACTTCGTGTTAGTAAAGAGCTAGTTGTGTTTCGCATGATCGATATTTTCTAAATCCGTGTTGACCTTGGGTCAATAGATCATTCTGTTCGACATTATACATAATATTTGAATACAGGATATGTTCCTCAGTGAAGAAAGGGTCACTGACCATCTTCGCCTTAAAGTGATAATTTGTGTCTCAGACTCTAATATTCCTCCCTTCTTAACATTCTCTCAAGAAAAGGGAACGTCTAAAATGTTCTGAAAAGTGCTTCATTAGATATGAAATTGTATCGACGTACTGCAAGAGCTGGAATCCATGACCTTGCCAAAATTTTCAACCTTGCCCGCTGATTTCTTTCAGTGCCCACTAGCAGCTAATGTAAGTTCCTTTATATCTGGGCGAAGTGTCAGGCACAATCAAAATAGTTTGTAATACATTTTTGGTGCAATAAGACCTATCGTATGCAGAAAGCATCAGAATTAAACTTAACTTTTTACCATGGACTAATAGGGACGTATCCCAAATGAAAACAGCAAGCTCCAGAAATGAACATTTTTAACTTTTACAGTATTCAATTGCATTTCTTTTCTCCCCAGTTATTTTAGTAGATCTTCATTAGTTTTGCAGTACCACATTTCAAAGTCTCTTTTCTCCTCTTGTATGAACTGTTTCTCATGGAAGTTTCACGTCCGTATAAAGCAACAACTCAGACAGATGCCGTAAGAAAAGACTTTCGTTCCATGTTTAGCGGTGTCTCTTCTCCATAAACGCCTTTCATGCAGTTATCGGTCTTCATTTAACGAATCCCGACTTCATTAGTATCAAAGATCGATAGACTGCAATCGCTAAATATAACCCATTTAGACACACCCACCGTTCAGACTTTTCATAAATGTCACATCAAAGCCTCTGAGAAGTACTTTGTTTACATAAAACCTGTATAAAATGAGGCATATTACTTTAATCATTAATGTGCAAAGTCTATTATCTAAAAGAAAGTCACTCAAGAGTAAAGTAAAATCACATAAAAAAAGTTAAGCACAGGTTCCATAAATCGATGGTGAAAAGAATGTAGATGTCTATTACGAAACTAGTTATCTAGGGTCACTGCAAGGAACCCACGAAGTCGAGCATACAGCAATAACATCCTTTCCTCGAAATCTTGTTGCGTGTGACAATCCTTAACAGGTTACTCAAATACCGCTACCAGTCAAATATTTGTTACAACTGTGAAAATGAATTATGCAGCTACATATTTACAGACTGCGCTTCATCTTCAAAGTGTTATGGCATAACAAAAATTGGAAAATTATTTTAATATATAGTAAAAGAAGAAATTCTGTAACAATACAATTTGTTCTTGTGGAGTACCTCCCTTCTTGTGGTGTCTAAATGCTGCACCATTAGGCGTTTTGCGTAGAATGTGATCAGTTTGTAACATGGCACACTATTTATGAACGGCAGTTTTCGACAGATATGCGTCCTATTCATATCTTTCATTCGCTGGCGGATGTTTGCATGTGTTCGTCCCTTAGCACCCAAATATAAAGCATATCTCGTTGATACTTTTTGGGTGTATCTGGTAATGATAACGCAATAGTTCGCAATTACTAATGTGCCGCACGCATATCGGAAAGATCCAAATGCAACACCAACATTTTGCCTACATGTCGTTGCATATGAGTCACGTCGGAGTAAAACTACGTTGAATACGAACGGTTTCTACGCTGCAGTAATGTTTTCAAACGAAAACTCTGAAATGGCCCTTATATAATAACTAATGATTATAATTATGGTGTCTGTTCTTTCGGACATGTCCGAAGAAAATGACACAATTGACTGACATTAACGACCTTAAATATAAGAATTCGAAATATTCAAACATCTCTACTGAAATAAATTCATTGACGAAGATGAAAATTTGTAGTGGACGGGATTCTAACCCGGGTCTCCTGCCTCAGCCCAGCAGTCATCTTGACCAACATTTTTTTTAGTATTATTGCCTCTATCTTCCTGTTCTGCGCTGCCTATCGCTCGCTAATTTTGTGCCTTGTAGCCTGGCTTCAATTCTGTTATTCTTCTCAATAATAAGAATTAAAAGGTAAAATTCTGTAAACACGAAAAGTAAAGTAAAGGCTGTTCACACACGCTGCCCGATATGGCGAAAAATTTAGAAGGCCAATTTTATTTCATTTACTATTCCTGTTATAGATATTATGGTTTTAATTAAGAAGGTTAGACGCATATTCATCACCGTGTTGCTCATCATGTTTTAAGTTTTGTAAGCACATTACCAGTACAGTCGTCGGCAGGAAATTTCGTCGATCATGTGAATATGTATGTTAAATTTCTCTGTGACATTTTACGAGACTTACGGAGATGAGTGTTTGTGGAACGGTACATTTCAAGACGAACCTACGTAATTGATTAAATCTCACTTGTGTGTATACAAACTCTGGCAGAGTTTCACGGTTTGCACGCAATGTACCGTCTGCGATTATACGGAACTACAGACTGCGTCGTAACTGAGCGGAACCCTGCTTGATACCACAAATATTTTACCTGTGGTGTCGCACAAGTACAAAGTGCGCGCCACCTACTTTTGCCGCGCGCCGCCATGCACGCACGGCGCGGCGTTCTCACGACGACAGCCACGAGCGCCCTATGATGCAACTCCGCTCGTGGCTCCCACTGAACGACATCGTTCACTTGGGACTGAGATAGCAACCAGTTAGGACCTTCGTAATCAGATAGGCACCAGTGAAGACTTGGCTATCGTATAGGCACTAGGAAGCAGTACTAGGCAGGCCTCTAGCTCAACTATGTATCTGCAGTACTGAGCAATGTAAAAATTAAGTATTGTATAAATTCTGTGCAATATATATCTCGTTCTAATTTACTCTAGTGTTTCTAGTTTCTGGCTGCTCCCCTCCGTACCTGCACCAGCGTGCTATCTTTATTCCTGTGACGGTCTCATTCCACTCGGCCACCGACACCTACGACGGAAACGAGACGCAAAAGCGGCGACGAGGCAGGGACACAAAATTACCTATATTTTGTTTGTAGCTCACGAACACATTTATTTTCTGTTTGTCCTTTCTGTTTCTTACATATTTAGCAAATCATGGTATTTTTAATGTAAGGGGAATTTTTATAATCAAACATTTCCACTGTTTATTTTGTCGCATATTTATTCTATCATATTTAACAATAGAATTTAAATACACAAAAATTGCAACTGAAATATAACTCGTACTCTAGAAGTAATCTCTGTTCATATGCAAATTCAGGTTATGAAATATTTCGATTTATACCTCAGCAGCTCTAATAACCTTTACTCGTCTCCCAGTAAACAAACCGTTGGGAGAACGCTGCGTAACACGATACGGCAAAAGTTAATTTTACATATTACTGCTACTCATGTTATACATGGTGGAACGTATGTCACAAGAGCATCAAATTTCAGAGCCTTTAATTTATTGGTGTGTAGCATACTGAAACAGTATCCCAAAGACCATGGCAAGGCCGACCACATGCGACATCAGAAAGGGAATACCGTTATTCCCGCCTTAGTGATGCACAGAAACAGGCATCTGACCTCGCAGAATAGACTGGAAGAGTTGTAACTAGGCAAACAGTATACAGACGGCTTCGCCAGGGTGGTCTTTACTGTAGGGACCTGCTGCAAGCTCACTCCATAAGCCTTCGATAGCGACAATAACTACCGTACAGGGGACCCGGGTTCGATTCCCGGAAGGGAACTGGGTGTTGTCTGTTATGCTTATCATCATCTCATTATCATCAACACGCAAGTTGTCCCATGATGCATAGAGTAAAAAGACTTGCACTAGGCAGCCTAAAAATCCCGTATGAGTTCTCCCTGCCAAAAAGGTTATACGATCATTTCATTTCAACCGGGATTGTCTCTATTGGTCGTAAAAATGCCATTTGGAGGTCAGCAAAGATGAGTCCTGATTTGGTCTGGTCAGTGATTTTCAACGAAATCGCATTTGGAGGGTTTCAAACATTGTGGTAAGAGGCTGATACTAAGGAGAATATCTAATGGTGTGGACACGCATTATGGTGACAATTACAACGCCAGTTCATGAAATTGAGCTGGAAATTGCCAAGAGTTGACTGCCTTCAACTATCGTGAAGAGATCCTGGGTCCTGATGTGGAATTGTAGTGAGGAGCTGTGGGCACAGACTTTGTATTTACGGAAGGTAATGCTCATCCTCATAGGTCATGGGTGTCTGATGTTTTCTTGAAAACGAAAGGTATTTCGCCGCGGCGGAGTGGCCGGGCGCATTGAGGCGCTATGCTCCGATGCGCGGGACCGTTCCCCGTCGGGGATTCGAATCCCCCCTCGGGCATGGATGTTTGTGCTGTCTTTAGTGTAATTTAGATCATAAGTAGTTTGAATGTTTAAGGACTGATGACCTTGCAGTTAAGTCCCATAAGCTTGACAAACATTTGAATATTTGAAAGATATTTCACACATGGTATATCCAGTTCGCTGTCCGGATTCGAATCGCATAAAGCATGTCTAGGAAGCAGTAGCGAGTCTGGCTGCATTACGTCAGCTTTCACCAACCATTCTCCAAGACTCGTGAGTATCGCTGCAGAAAATATGAACGTTACTGCTTCAACATAAGATAGGTGACATGATTTGCAGCATGCCACGTCTTTGTAAAGGCTGTATTTCTGCCAGAGGTGGCCACAACCCACACTAAGCACTTTAATAATTTGTCGGAATGTGTGTGTAAATCCATTAAGTTGTAAAACAAAGAAGAAAATATTTGTCTACTGTTGTGAATTCTACAGTTTTCCAATTCTTAATTCAATACAAAATTTCTACTTTATTATCATCTGGTTGTATAGTTTCCTGTCTAATCAATGCAGCTCTGGAAATTTTTTATTTTATGCCTTAATTTTGACACTAGTGTGCATATGAGGTGGTATACATCTCCTTTCGACGTTGTCATACTTAAAGTAAACTCTAATGATAAGTCAGTGGAGAGGTTCGATAGCTAGTGGAGGATGTTTAATGGACGGTCAAACAAATCAGCAAAAATGTGAGGAAACATTCAATGAAAGGATAGACACTTTTCCAAAGGCCTCGACACCAAGCAGGAACGGAAAAATATTTCCAAAAAAGCAAAGAAGGAATTTGTTCTACTACTTCTGAATCATGGAATTATTGTTCAGCTGTTTTCAGGGTTATGTTGGTTGTCTTTGGTAGATTAATTTGTACAGGTTTTTGTATGGCAGGCCTTCTCTCATGCATCACAACTTTCCTTTCTTTCCGGTGGCGTGCCATCACAAGCAGCAGGATCGAATCTGTGACCTTTACTGTTTTTGCACTTTGTCCTATGAAGACTAGTATTGAGTGGAGTATGCTACCGGCCTCTTGGATCTGAAAATTTCTCGACGCAACCTGAAGTCCTGATAATGATTCATCAGAGGGTATTTGGAGTTACTCTAAATGTATTGAAAACGATGATCGAGTTACGTCCATGGATAGATAACTTTAGGAAAGTACAGAGAGAAGCAGAGAATACGGAATTCTAATTGGAGTTAAGGACGAGTATCACAAACTGTAACTGTCCTATGTGAAGCTGTTGAAGCAGATTTTTTTTAATCTAGTGCCGAAGAAGCTAGAAGAGAGGGTCAGTGAAAGTCGGTAAAAAGCAGTTGAAGATATTTTTGGGATCAACGGATTAAGAAACCAGGAAATAAAACGACGCTTTAAGACAAATATAGACCGAGTACTAAGGTGGAATGGCAAGCCACTCAGAGTCTGTACTGAACAACTCAAGGAAGACGGCTATTATAAAACACTCAGAGCAGGAAGCCGACACTCAATAACAATCTGGCAGGAACACAGAAACGATTGAACATCATAGAACGGCAGATAGCTATAGGTAGACTACTATGAACCCAAACAGTGACAATGACACGGGGTTGGAGAAAGCTACACTATTGGAATCCATTTCTAATTCCTTCATAGATAATTAAGACATCCAATATTTCCTCCAAATCAGGGGACTGCGGGACCAGAGAGGAATTTTATAATCTTATTTCATAACATAACCAAGAGAAAGAATTTGGCATTAGTGCCACACGTTGGTGGTTGAAGTAAAGGACGATAGTGAAAGGTTATATGAGTCAGTATTTTTTCCAATACTAATCTTGTATGCCAGAAATCGCGGAGGAAAAGCAAATGTATTTCTAAATAAACGATAGCAAAACGATTTCAATCATAAATTTATCTCAATAAATTGCCAACATTATTTTCTCGGGGGAGAGTACACGAACATTACACTGCCGCGGAGGAGTAGCCGAGCGGGCTAAGGCGCCTCGCTGCGGGGCGCGCGGTTGCTCGCCCGTCGGAGGTTCGAGTCCTCCCTGGGGCATGGATGTGTGTGTTGTCCTTATGTTAGTTTACCTTAGTTTAAATAGTTTGTAAGCTACGGACTGATGACCACACAGTTTGGTCCTATAGATTTACAAACATTTGAACATTAAACTGCTGCCGATTTAAGTTCTCTTATAATCTGTAACATTTGTTTCTGGGTATTTCTTGGTCATGTCACTTCTTAACGTACCTAGAAACGTAGTCGAGCATCTTCATATTGGTGGTCCAGGTGTTAAGGTGTAAACAGTTATAATGTTGTATGGGCGTTCTGCCATCTAGAATTTTGTACAGAGTAGACTCCCCTGTCAGCGTTATTGTAACACCTAATTCAAAAACATATTTACGTGAAAAACATTACTGACTACAGGTACAGCAAATTTTGAGCTATTTTTCTACATATTGAGTTTGTAGAAATATAGGGAAACTTACCGTCTACTTTCGCCTCATATGAATGCACTCGGGAAATTCGAGTATCAGATACTATCAAATCCACAGCAGGCACTAATGTTGTATTTCATCAAGAACAACACATGCACAGGTTCCTTGATACGATGCAAACGAACATCGTGGTTGGAAGAGTATAGTGTGTGGTTGTTGGTACGTTACGTAATGTTATGTAAGTTATGTTAAGAATGTATACATTATGTGATCGTCGTATGATAGGTGCTTCTGTAACCAAGCACCTGATGTTTCAAGTGGAAACGTGTGGAAGATTGATACTGCATATTGAGAAATCGGGAAAACATGATTGAGGTGTGTGCTGAGTGACTGTGTGGACAGATATCGAAGAGGACTGTGACGAATAACAAAACTGACTGATGCAAAGATACTAAAGAACGGAATATCGCACTCACGAAACGTGTAAGCACTATAGCAACACGAAGGGTGACCAAAAGCAAGCAGGCACTGTTTTTTAATTCTTCTTCCAACGTCTGGCCAAATTTAAGTTGCGAAAGCGGAATATGACGGTGATTCAATGATGATTCGGGATGCAGTACCGTGTCCATGGGCACCATGGCTACTCGGCGCGGTCGCATTGCAGCCAAAGATTATGTGACCAATTTTGCTGATCAGATCAATCCCTAGGTACAATATTTGTTTGCAACTGTTGGGGTGTTTCAAAGACGATAGGGTCCCAGTTCTTATTGCAGGAATTGTCCACGATTTGTTGACTGAACATGGGAATGAAGTGCCACATTTCCCATGCACGCCACAGGCAACAAACCTCTGCATTATTCATCTTTTTGCCTGCTTAGGAGAGATGGATATGACATCACTGTGTGGCGCTATATCTATTTATTTATTTATTTATAAACGGCGTGTTTTTGTTAATTCTTCAGTAAGCCAGTGCTTTGAAATGACAACGCGTAAGTTATAATAAGGAAATCATAAAATACAAGATGCAAGATGGCGTATGCCGCAGGGAGTTCTGGGCGAGGAATGTCACGTGACATTTATTTTATTTATTTTATTGTTTTTTTTCTGTTCCATAGGACCCAATTAAGGAGTGAGACTCCATGGTCATGGAACAAGTCAATACATTAATTGTTACACAAGAATGGTAATAGAAAATTTTTAAGTAGTCCTTTGCACACGACAATCTTAGGACAAAGTGAAAAGAATCAATAAAGAAAAAATGAATTAGCTTAACTGTTTAACTTTTCTAGGAGTTCCTCGACAGAATAAAAGGAGTGACCCATGAGGTAACTCTTCAATTTAGATTTGAAAGCGTGTGGATTACTGCTAAGATTCTTTAGTTCTTGTGGCAGCTTATTGAAAATGGATGCTGCAGAATACTGTACACCTTTCTGCACAAGTGTCAAGGTGGTGTGACGCAAATGTAGATTCGACTTCTGTCTAGTATTCACCGAGTGAAAGCTACTAACTCGTGGGAATAAGCTGATATTATTAACAACAAACGACATTAAAGAAAAAACGTATTGTGATGCCAGTGTCAAAATTCCCAGACTACTGAAAAGGGGTCGACATGACGTTCGTGAACTTACACCAGATATTGCTCGAACCGCTCGTTTTTGAGCTAGAAATATCCTTTTTGCATCAGGCGAGTTACCCCAAAAAACAATGCCGTACGTCATAAGTGAGTGAAAGTAAGCGTAATAGACTACTTTTTGTGTTGAAAAATCACTTATTTCAGATATTGTTCTAATGGTAAATATAGCTGAGTTTAGTTTTGAAACAAGATGCTGAACATGGGCTTTCCAAGACAGCTTACTGTCTATGCGAACACCTATAAATTTGAACTGTTCAGTCTCACTTATCATATGCCCATTATGTGTAATCAAAATGTCAGCTTTCGTCAAATTATGTGTTACAAATTGTAAAAACTGAGTTTTACTGTGATTTAACATCAACTTGTTTTCTACAAGCCATGAATTTATCTCTTGAACTGCATTATTTAATACATATATTACGAGCAACATCCTTCACTACCAAGCAGGTATCATCAGCAAACAAAAATATTTTACAGTCACATGTTATACTCGAAGGGATATCGTTTATATAAATAAGAAACAGCAATGGTCCCAAAAAAGACCCCTGGGGCATCCCACACTTAATTGTGCACCATTGGGATTGTACGTCAAAGCCAATTTCTAGACTGCAGAGAATTACCTTCTGTTGTCTATTATTAAAGTAAGAGGTGAACCAGTTGTGAGCTACTCCCCGTATTCCACAGTGTTCCAACTTCTGCAACAATATTTTGTGATCAACACAATCAAACGCTTTTGTTAAATCAAAGAAGACGCCTAATATCCGTAGACTTTTATTTAACCCATCAAGTGCCTCACAGAGAAACGAAAATATAGCATTTTAAATCGTTAAACCACTTGTAAAACCAAACTGTACACGAACTTATCACTAAAACACAGTAGTATCAATACCGAATGAAACATATAGGACCTCTGTTAATTCATTCCGAGTAGGGTAGAACGTCGTTTTAACGCATTTCACAGAAATGGGCATGACAATGATTTGCGTGTATTTATTCATCCTCGGCATAATACTAATAATATAGACCATAGTAGTAGGTTCCGAACGGCAGGGAGCAAGGGGAAACTACAGCCGTTACTTTTCCGAGGACATGCAGCTCTACTGTATGAATATATGATGATGACGTCTTCTTGGATAAAATATTCCTGAGGTAAAATAGTCCCCCATTCGGATCTCCGGGTGACGACTACTCAGGAGGATGTTGACATCAGGAATGACAACACTGGCATTATACGGATCGGAGCGTGGAATATTAGATCCCTTAATCGGGCGGGGAGATTAAAAAATTTATAAAGAGAAACGGATAGGCTGATGTTAGACATATTAGGGATTAGTGAACTTCGCTGGTCAGGTGAATACACGATTACTTGGACAATAAAATAACACATGATGGTAGCAGTACAGAGGATATAAAATGCACAATGGCAATGGCGAGAAAAGCGTTTTTGAAAAAGAGAAATTTCTTATCATTAAATATTAATTTACGCGTAAGGAAGACCATTCTGATGGCCTTTGTGTGGATTGTTGCCTTGTATGGGAATGAAACTTGGACGATAAACAGTGCGGACAGGAAGAGGATAGAGGCTTTTGAAAATGTGGTAATACAGAAGAATGCTGAAGATTAGGTGGGCTGATCGTGTAACTAATGAGGAGGTACTGAACAGAATTGGGAGAAAAGGAATTTCTGGCATACCTTGACTAAAAGATGGGATCGATTGGTAGGACACATTCTTAGACGTCAAGGAATCGTAAATTTAGCATTGTAGGGAAGAGTTTGAGCTAAAAATCGCAGAGGGAGACCAAGAGATGAATACAGTAGGCAGATTCAAACGGATGTAGGTTGTCGTTCTTATGAGGATATGAAGAGGCTTGCTCAGGATAGCGTAGGGTGGACAGCTGCATGAAACCAGTCTCCGGACGGAAGACCACAACAACAACAGTAGTGATGGTAGAAAATGTAATTGTAGTCTTTATCAAGAGTAAACAAGTAATAAATGACGTAATAGTGAGCATTAAGAATGCCCGCTCTATAAGCTGCGCGGTTTAACGCACCGCTTTCAGGGACTGGGAGTTTTGCCAATTCCGGTTCGGAGTCCCGCCCAGCGTAGATGGGTTTTTAGGTGGTATTCCATATCTGAGTTACCCAAGTCTAAAACATTTAGGAAAGTACGAATTCGAAATACTGAAACATTTCAACCGTTTCAAGATATTGAAATAAATTCAACGGCAAAACTGAAAATTTGTGCCGGATGGGATTCGAATACGGATGTCCCGCTTGGGTCCAGCGATCACCTTAATCAATTAGGCAATCCAGGCCCGCTTCCCTTCCAATTAAAATTTTGAACTTGTGAGATGGTTGTGCACCCTGGCCGTTAGTTCCTATTGGTCACAGCTTATACCATATTCCAACAAGGGATCGAGCATATGGATGCACCCGCATTGAAATTGTCAATTGCCTGTTCGGAGCATATTTTACAATTATTGATATGGTCTCTTCTTTCGGACTTGTCAATAATTTAGCAAATTATTGCCGATATTAGATATACCTGGGAGTAAGGCCGTGGTCCAAGGGATATTATTCTGCCCGACGTTTCGTCTTCTACTTTTGAAGACATCTTCGGAGGCTTTGGAGACAGCGGTTCACAATGATGTCCCCTCTGCAAGCCGTACAGCTGAGGTGACATCAATGTGAACCAGTGTCTGCATAGCCTCAAAAGATGTCTTCAGCAGTAAAAGACGAAACGTCAGGCAGAAGATGTTGCCCTGGTCCACGACCTTATTCCCTGGTGTCTAATGTGGGGCAATATTCCACCAACAGAACGTGATAGCTTACGCTGAATTATTTGGAAAATTTTCACTCATCTCCGTATGCGTAGCACTGTATGCAGACATTTCATGTAGACAGATTTCCTCCAAGGAGATAACGGGGTGGCGAGAAGAAGGACATCCGGTCAACCTCTTACGGTAACATGCCGCTGCGGTGGAACGGACGAGCGCTATAAGGCGCTAGCTGCGGAGCGCGTCGCTGCTCGCCGTCGAAGGCATGGATGTATTTGTTGTCCTTAACATAATTTGGTTTAAGTAGTTTGTAAACCGAGGGACTGATGACCAGAGTAGTAAATTTACAAACATTTGAACATTAGCATGCCAAATCTATAATAACAATGCTGACCGTAGGTCAATACGGGTCAAGGAAAAAGGGGAATGAAGACAAAAACGTGGGTAGTAAGAAAGAGAAATTCAGATGGGCAATCACACCTAGGTTATGAGTTTTAAATGTTTGTATAGCTTATGGGACTTAACTACGGGGTCATCAATCCCTATAGGTTATGAGAATACGAAGAATGTGCATAGTGAAATGTTGATACTATCGCGTAATGGGCTAAAAGATGCGTTGTAAAAATTTAGATATTATTGTGGGTTTATTAAATAGGTCATTTATTTTGGTTTGCAGCTAGAGATGGTGTTACAGTTATGTGGCCGGCCGCGGTGGCCGAGGGGACTGAGGCGCTCCAGTCACGGTCTGCGCGGCCAATACGGTCGGGGGTTCGAATCCTCCCTCGGGCATGGATATTTGTGCCGTCCTTAGGATTAGCTAGTTCATAAGTAGTTTGTAAGTTTAGGGACTGATGACCCCGTAGTTAAGTCCCATAAGCTATACAAACATTTGAAACATTTTTGAACAGTTACGTGTAAATGTTAGGGAGATTACTGAAATAGAGGCTTCGTGTTACGGAAAAGTATTTGAAGAAGCAATCTATATGATCGGGGAGGTTGTGGGAGCAGTAAAATACTTTCTTTTGGAGGGAAAGACTGTTTTGTGGCAATAGTGGCACTGTATCGTATTGGAAACCATACACCTGGAAACGGTTCCTGTGCAGCTCATGGCGAAATCGGGTCACACAGACGAAAGTCTCAGAGATATTACCCGTAAACCTTCATCGCCAGTTGCATACACAGTAACCTATTAGGGGAACGATATGGTCCACTAATATCGCTATAATCGATAATCTGAAGTACAAACCCTGCCGTCTATTGAGTCTCGCTATTCCCCCGTTGTTTTCCGTTTCCCTTCTTCTCATTTCTTCTTTAGTACGTAGTATTAAAGTTAAAAATAACTCTTATATTCGCTGCGATCTTCATGGATAAACACATACAGATATCAGCCATGATTTGACACCTGATAAATCTGGATGATACATAAATTTTAATTACTTATTTCAAGAAAACGGTGAATTTAATTGATGATGGTTCAGAGAACATAGTAATGAATGCATTTAATTGTTCTTCATTCGTACTGTTACAAGCACCGCTAGGTATTTCGCGAAAGTTGTGCCATTATTTTGTGTTACCGGTTCCTACACAGAAGGAGATGCGAAGGAGGACGTCGGCTCATGACGGTAAATAACGAAGTTGGCTGGAGGGCCCGGCTGCACCAGTTTTCTCATAAAGAAGCGCCTTCGTAAATGGCTGCACCATTATCTGTAAGGTTTCCTGCCCAAGTTGTACTTAAGGTATCGAGCCAACTTTCGTAATTTCGAGCGCCCGCTAGAGAAGGGGAGTCTCGGCGATTGATAGCTGTTCGGCAGTTTGCGATGTTAAGACCCTCTCTTGAGCAATTATTTTCGTAACTTGGCCGACCCGAGTAGAACAACGCTTCTGTGTTAGACTTGTAATACTGACTTTATCCAATAATGAGATCACTTTCGGTTTCTTCTATCATGAACCGCTCAGACGGATTATTGCCGTCTATCACTTCCGCCTATTTTCACGATGCTTTCCAGTTCTGTCACTTAAAATAATCTGTACTCTCTTTTGTATCTTTTTTTTTTTTTTTCAATTTTTCAGATTGATTTCAGAAAGAGCCTGCATAAAATACCGAGTTGACATTCAAGCTTTTGTCTCAGGAAATGTAATAATGTTTTCCTCATATTCCGTTACCTCTCAAACGCTGCAATTATTAACCAAAACTTTGTGAACTGATAATGTGAATTACCCTTATGCACCATATTGAATGAATTTGATTGCATTGTCGGTTGAAATGAGAGAAGTGTACATTAAATCATTTCCCGGCAGATGAAAATACAAATGTGGTAATTACAGTCCTCTCACTTAATTAGAGTAATTCCTTAATTCCATAAATTGTGGATACAAATACAGCAGTTTTCACATTTAATAATAAAGTTTTACCTAGTGGCCATGCGGAAGTGGTACAATTTTCTAGTTACTTAATTTTTAAACAGTAATTACTTGTTTAACCTTTGTGATAGGCAAACGGAAAGAAATACTCGCACCTTTTTACATGAACAACACCCAACCTAAACTCTCTCGAAGAAACTGCATAATCCATGTGGTGCGTAAATGGGAAAAATGTTTATGTATAAAATGCGACGGTACTCTTTTGAAGCTACGTTCAGCAAATTAAAAAGTTCACATCAGAAATATTACGTTACAGTACATGTTATATACTAGAAAGCGTTGCTAAACGTGAAACATAGCTCTCAGTAATAATAATGTAAGAGACTACTTCCTTATTCTGAATTAGGTGTCAAAATTACTGCTGTGTTCCCAAGTAACGCAACAAACAGTCATTTTGTATTAATATTGTTTGAAGTAAACTTGATTTGAAGGGGAAACAGACTTCTTTATGAAACAATGCGTCCATGTAATCTTTTTTATTCAATAATATAAAAGTGATTTATTTATTGCAGGTGCCAAGTAGCGAATTGAAGTAAAATTCTGATGACCGTCTACATTCTACTCCTCACTGAGCTATAACACACAAATTATCAAGAGTTAGTTTGCGTTTCTTGCCCACTCTTTGGTTTGACATCCTGGATATTTGACACCTCATAATCGGTAGTTGTTAATACCGCAGTAAATCAGGAAAAAAGTAGTTGTGCTGCAAATAACGTAATAACTTTTGTCACTCATCTTTGAAGCTTTTTCTTCTGCTGCCGCGAGTTTACCGCTGCAGTGGATGAGGCAAAGCTACTGATGAGGTCCTTTCATTTGTTTACACATATGTTTCCGTCATACGCCCACAGACAGAAATGCTGGTTTCCGTTACAAATAATTTTGTTTTTGCGAGAAGGAAAGCAGTCTATTATTTATATCAAGCTTTGTTTGTGTACCGTGCACCAGCTGTATAAGCGCTTGATTATGTATGGAAATGCCTAATTCCGCGTTTCAGTTGTCCATTTTAATCATGCACAAGCAAGGGACTGTTTTGCAAACGCCGAAACATTTTTGTACTTAATCCTTAGTGCACGGCGAAACACTCGGCAGAACAAACACGCTAAAGATTACGCCCGAAAATATACTGCACAGCACTCCGAGCAGAGGCCCACATGCTGCCATCTGCTACGTAAACGAAGCGTGCGGAAGACGCCTTTCACTAACACAAACAGCCTCCAGAAATTGCACTAATCCGTCTCGTGTTCAAGCCAGTATCATCTCTTCATTCCACCTCCAGTAATTACGACTCGGAGAGTTCTTCCAGAAGCTGGTTGATGTATAAGCAGATTAAGGTTCCGCATAAGCACTGATGTTCCTTCATAAATCTTCAGCTACAAAAGCGTTTCTTCTACCACAACTAGTATGCAATCAAGTATCCTAAGTTACAGCGTGTTTAGACGAAAATGGAGGATAAGAATAAACGTCAAATTTTATTTTTATTGAATGTATCGTCATATGAAAGAAAATCTGCTTCACGCAAAGGATATTAAAATATTTTATTTTTTAATTGTAATGGTAACAGTAACAGCTAACTTTCCCAATGTTATTTCTTTTTTTATAATCAGTTACACTGTTAAGGTATTTATAAAAAGAAATATTTGTAACAACAAAGCGGCACAGACTAAGTTAGTACACATTTTTACACAGCTTTTATTACTGTCATTCGTTTATTGGAGCATTTAGCAAGTATTTTGGGGAAAGTACTACACTAACCAGACAGAACATAATAACCACCTATCTAACAACCGGTATGTTGCACACAAGGTCTCATCTTGTGGTAGTTTAGTTTTCCTGTCTGTGAATGAGGTTTTATTTCGGATTGCACAATTATCCTGATGAATAGCGAACCGAATATAGTTTTGTGAATAGTTGTCAATGTAATTATCTCATAAGTTAATAAATGTTTTCTAGTGGAACCATTATTATTAGTAATTTAATCCGTACACTGTAAAAACAATGACATATAGATAGAACAGTTTGATATTGTTAAATCAATGAAACTGCAACATTAGAATTGTGACTTGTCACATCGTTATCTGCAATACGATTGATTGCAAAAAACTCTACAGGCTTCACTTACTTTCATTCAATACTTCCATATAGCATAATATATTGGGATGAGTCATCACAGTGCCCAAATGCGTGCAACATGAAACGCTTGTTGTGTGGTTTGTACCGCTTTAAGCAAATAGTTGTACAAGCATAGAATTACTAATTAGCTAAATACTAAGGCGGAAGAAGAAGAAGAAGATCAAGAAACAATAAACGGATCTCTATTTGCGGACTGCAATAAAGTGTTAGTGTAAATGCTTTCTTTTTCTGGTGGATTGATACACTAATTACATGAACTAGCATGAATGTCAGGTCACTGGATCACCATGTTAGAACCAGGGTTATATTTCCTTCTACTCTCAGGGACATTATATTGACAGAAGCACTGGGACAGAATTTACTGTTACTTTTGAAACTATCTGAGCAATCCCTCAAATTAAAATTTACAAATCCAAGGTGTGGAGAGCTAACAATGTTAGTAAATTGGTGAAGAAGCCTAGGAGAGTGTTTGTGCAAGATAGAGGAGATAAGCAATTGTTAGCGCCCCGCTTAAGGAATGAATGGACATAGTTTAGTACCGGTACGGTGGACGTAGAGGAATTATGTACAAAATTTATGCATTGTAAATAAAGCGCTGGTGAAATATGTGCCGAAAAAGTGGATTAAGGTTAGGAAAGACCCACCGTGGTTTAATAGTAATATTCGAAAAATTCTGAGAAAGCAAAGGCAGTTGCGCTCTCGATCCAAAAAAAAAAAGGTCAAGCAAATCACATCAGGCAAAGGTAGGTAGAGATTCGCGCGTCTAATCAAGGTGGTCGGAAATTCCCATTACAAACTTCTAGGACTTCTAGAGGGTAGTGAGTACATAACATTTTGAATAAGAACCCCTTTCTGGAAATGTATCGTTTCCGTTCTTACGACAGTTTCAGTTCAGATGTGTAACAGAGGAAGATATGCTGGCACGAGTACTGGCCGCTGCGCAAAACATCGAAGATACAGGAGGTGGGATGGAGAGAGTGTACCAAAACATGTTTCGGTGGTGTAATGTGTATAACGACGTTGGTGGTCGCCACATCGAGCCGCTCTTGCAATGTATCAGTACGTTGCGGCTGGTGCCGTAGATGCTGGGTTCTTGTTGCTGTCGACTAAAACATAAGGTGTAAATTGTAATGAAAATGCGTAATTAATAACAGAACGATTCATTATTATTTTCAAATTGATTGCAACAATTGTACTGGGTCACGCCTAATTACATTCTTCATGTAGGAGTGGATGAGATAATCATCTGAATTGAAACTGTCGTGGAACGGAAACGATACGTTTCCAGGCATGTGTTCCAATTCAAAATCGTATGTACTAACTACCCTCTAGAAGTCCTAGAAGGTTGTAACAGGAATTTCCGACCATCCTGTATAAAAATATTGCGTGAAGCACACAATAACTACCACCATAACACCTTAGCAAAAGATGTTGCCGTGAACCCGAAAAAATTCTGGTCCTATGTAAAATTGTTAAGCGGATCAAAAGTCTATCCAGTCATTCGTTGATAATTCTGGGGTGGTGAGAGAAAACAGAAAAATGAAGGCTAAATTTTTATCATTTAAGGAATAATTGACGTACGAGGACTTTGCAAACATACCTTCATTTGATGGTCGCACTAACTCCCAAATGGAGAACATAGTAATAGGCATAGCTGGTGTAGAGACGCAGCTGAGAGAGTTGAAAACAAACAAGACGCAAGGTCCAGATGGGGTTCCATTACGGTTTTGCAAAAAGTACTTGGACTCCTACTTATATTTATCGCGAGTCTTTGATCCAGCGCAAAGTACCAAGCAGCTGGAAGAAGGAACAGGTAACTCCCGTGTACAAGAAAGGCAAAAGAACGCATCCAAGAAATTACACAGCTATAACATTAACATTAATTTATGTAGAATTCTTGAACATATTCTCAGTTCTATCATTGTAAATTTCCTTGAAACGGAAAAGTTTCTGCCCATGCAACATCACGGATTTAGAAAGCATCGATAGTACGATACCCAGCTTGCCCTTTTCTCTCATGACATCTTGCGTGCTATGGATGAAGGGCAACAGGCAGACTGCGTATTTCTCTATTTTCGAAAGGCGTTTGACTCGGTACCGCACAACAGACTGCTAACGAATATACGAGCGTAAGGAATGGTTCCACAAATATATGAGTGGCTCGAAGGCCAGTTAAGTGACAGAACCAAATACATTGTCCTCGATGACGAGTGTTCATCAGAGACTAGGGAATCGTCAGCAGAGCTCCAGTGAAGTGTGACAGAACCGCTGTTATTTTCTGTAGCTGTATACTGTTGATGCTCTGGCGTACAAGACGGCGTCGTCATTGAAAGCCTGTAGTACGATGCAGGATGATTTGCAACAAATTTCAAGATAGTGAGATGAATGGCAACTAGCGCCAAATGTAGAAAAATGTAAGGTGATGCAGATGAGTAGGAGAAACAATCCCGTAATGTTCGAATACAGTATCATTAGTGCGCTGCTTGACAGAGTGGTGTCAATGAAATACATAGGCGTATGAAATGGATTGAGCACATAAGGACAGTCGTGGGAAAGGCGAATGGTCGACTTCGGTTTATTGGGAGAATTTTGGGAAGGTGTGATTTGTCTGTATAGGAAACCGCATATAAAACTCTTGTACGACCCCGTCTTGAGTATTGCTGAGGTTTTTTTATGGATCCCCACCAGATCAGTTTAAAGGAGGACATGGAGGCAGTTCACAGGCGGGCGGCTAGGTTTGTAACTGGTAGATTCGATCAATGCGCGAGTGTTATTGAAATGCTTCGGGATTCAAATGGGAATCTCTGGAGGAAGGTGACGTTCTTTTCGAGAAGCACTGTTGAAGACATTTAGAGGGCCGGCATTTGAGGCGGATTGCAGAACGATTCTACTGCCGCCAACCTACATTTCGTCCGAAGACTATAAAGATAATAGAGATTAGGATTCGTTCGGATGCTTAGAAGAATTCAATTTTCCCTTGTTCTATATGGGAGAGGAACAGTAAAGCAAGGCCGGCCGCGGTGGCCGAGGAGACTTAGGCGCTCCAGTCACGGTCTGCACGGCCACTACGGTCGGGGGTTCGAATCCCCCCTCGGGCATGGATATTTGTGCCGTCCTAGTTCGTAAGTAGTTCATAAGTAGTTTGTAAGTTTAGGGTCTGATGAACCCGTAGTTGAGTCCCATAAAAAAAAAAAAAAATAAATAAATAAATAAAAAAAAAAAAAAAAAAAAAAAAAGGTAAAGCAAGAAACTAATAGTGGTACTGAATACCCTCCGCCGCCACGCACCTTTGCGAGATTTAAGGAGTACGTATGTAGATGTAGATATAGATGAGATATAGACATAATGGAATGTACGAACAGTTGTAGGTAATAGACAGTGTGTGGCTTATTAAAGTTTTGGTTAGTCAAGGAAGAAGAAAATCCGTGTTCGAATCCTGGTTCGGCACAAATTTTCATATATCACCTATGCATTGAACAGTTGATGCTGATAAATATTCGGAATTGTTCCCATGCTTTATATGACTTTAGCAATGAAAGTGTGTTTCACAAATTTCGATGCACGCACCATTTCACTAATCGAATGACATGAGCACACTACTTCTTCCGAAAATGAAAATTATGTAATTTTGGCTCCTGGCTTCTTTAACAGCATCAAGTCTCTCCTTACTATGGGTCTACTAGATGCTTATTGTGTTTAATTTAATGTGCGCTGCAGAATTTTCTTTCTGAAACTCTGAGCATATGAATACAAAGCACTTGAAAGTCTTACACAATTTGAGAGATGTCAATATAAATACAGACTACACATAACATTCACATCATGAAGTCTGCCATTCCATTTCCTTCCACAGAATGCTTTCAACGATACAAAAGATCAAAACATTAAATACCTAAATTTACTCTTCACAAAAAAACTTATAAATATACAGGCTTCCCACGTGGAAAGCACATCAAAAGGAAATGAAAAATATTCCTCTGGTATCAAGAGACAGAGCATAAAGGGCTTAACTTTTTTTCTGTAATACTCGTGGAGAGGCCGCCGTACAAAGGCGCAGCCGTAAAACGACCCGATAAACTAATTTTTAGCGCCATTAATTTCCCATTAGCGAGAAGCATTGCGCAATGAATATTGATCTACAGTCTGCTGCGGGGACCGACCAGCAGAACGAAGCTACAGCGCTCGCTACGATTACCGTTATGTGCTGTTGTACAAGTGTTTATTTCTCTACTGCAGAGCATGTGTTGATAATAACTACCTGCTGTTTTATTGCACTCCAGCTAGTAAAGTGAGATATTGTTCTTGGAGTTAGGGTGGCCACCGAACCTTGAAACCGGGAAAAAGCCTTGAATTTGAAAAAAACCGGGGGAAACCGGGAAAAAACCTTGAATTTCAGCCAGAAACCGGGATTTTTAACCAATGAGATCTCGCGGCTTTAAGAGTTAAACGATCGTTCGCGTGTATAGCCTATTGCTCAGCTTACACGACCAGTTCGAAATGTACTTAATAAGTGTAAATAAGCAATCCCTGGAGTTTTAGTAAGAAAAAACCTCAAAGTTTAATATTTAAAAGTAACAAAATGCCAGTCGTATCAAAATTACGGTGAGCAAAATGCTAAGATCGCTAGTGCCCGCTGATTAAATAATATTCATCGCTTCATTTTTGTGTACAAAAACATTTTCAAATATATTTCTGGGTTGTTTAAAAAGTTTTATAATTGTAGGTTACGTATTCCGTTATCTATTTCTGTATTTATCTCGAAGTGTTGTTCAACCACGCGATTTAATTCCTCGCGATGTACGTCGAAGAGACGCGATGTTATCGTAAGGCGCGACTGCGAAATCGCAGCTAGAATGAAAGGCGATATTTATTCGTACTAAATTTTAGCAATTTTCGTAATTGACCCCCTCCCTCCAGTGATACTCATCAACACAGATCTTATTTGATTCTGTGTTGAAAAAGCTCTTCACGGAAGCATTTTGTTGATTTTAACTATAAACACCGTAAAGATTCATATTGCGGTGCTTCGTTAGCATAGGCACCGACTACGACTATGCTCGGTCGCTCAAGCATACCCCGAAATTTGAGTGGATATGCTAGGCATACCACACTGAAAATTTTGGTATCATTTTTTCTTTGCGTTATATTTCTTGACTGTAATTAAAATTGACTCTCTCATCCCATTGCTGGCCGGCTGGCTTTTGTAAGACACCACTCTAAAAAGATTATTTTAAACAGGTAACTGAATTCGTAGGCATTAAAATCCACGTTCACATGTGAGTGAAGTGACCGTTTTCTAATTAGTCCGAATGTTAATGGAATTCCGATTGTTAAGTCAATATTGTAAACTGAAGGCGACAACCTTTATTATTGTATTAAATAACTAGAAATGAAGTGGTTTTGGTACGATACATTGAAAATGTTTACACTACGAATTTAATTCCCGCTATCTTCTGAGATAACCTTTTTACAACCACATACGTTACCAGTGAGCCGACATACTTGCTGAGAAGACTGCCCTATCCCTTCTAGCTAAAACATTCTGTAAACAGACAGTCCTCATAACAACTTGCGAAGGTCTTCGTGTTTTAATTGACAGCTCTACAAAATTCTCGAAACGCAACAGCTAGTGATAGATTTTTTTTTCTGAATTTGAATTTTCAGGCTTCAACAATTTCTCAACAATACTCTATTTGACCTGTCACCTGTGCGTGGAATTACGTCTTAACCCTTTCCTTCCCCTCATCTTTATCTGTCCGTCTAGCCACAACCATTTGTTCAAAGATTGTAAATAACATCGCAGAGCTTCCAATAATTCATTGTGACTAGATTGTCTATCATTACCTCGAGGAATCAAAAAGCATTAGGCTACAATGCATTGTCAAAATATATATCGTTGCTTGATGTCTAAGTTGGAGTAAATGCAACAATACTTTCAAATAATTGTATCAAGGTAAAGGAAACAAAATAATTTAAAAACTTTATTACTAAATAATTGTCCAATGTCTAAATTAGTAGTCAACAGTTTGAAAATGTTATAAGTTACGATAAAGGAAACATATCCTGCACAATTAAAAACTTTGCGTTTTGCCGACGACATAGTAATTCTGTCAGAGACAGCAAAGGATCTGGAAGAGCAGTTAAACGGAATGGACAGTGTGCTGAAAGGTGCATATAAGATGAAGATTGACAAGAGCAAAACTAGGGTAATGGAGTGCAGTGTAAGAAAATCAGGTGATGCTGAAGGAATTAGATTGGGTAACGAAGCAATAAAGGAAGTAGATGAGTTTTGTTACTTGGGCAGTAAAATAACAAATGATGGTCGCAGTACAGAGGATATAAAATGCAGAATGGCAATGGGTAGAAAAGCGTTCTTGAATAAGAGAAATTTGTTAACATCGAATATTGATTTAAGCCTAAGGAAGTCCTTGTCAAGTGTAAAATTTTAAATGGGAACCCCGATTTTTTTATTCCAGATTCGGATTCTAAGGCCCACATCATGTATGATCTGGTTGATATTTTTTTTACGACAGATGGCGCTGTAATAGTAAGAAATACTTGCCATATTGGTAAATAAAATAAAATAAATGGAAACCATATTCATGATGCTTCAGAACGCTACCAAATGATCCCCAAAGTGATCCCTCCCTCTCCCCGCAGTGGACAGGGTAGTCTTCTGAAGTGATACCTTAGTCCAGATCGCCCTTTCTGAATACCAGTTATGAATTGCTGAAAAAAAAAAAACAGCTAATTGAATTAGCCGGGAAGAAATGTACATCTGGTATTATTTGGTTGGGTTCTGAAGCATCATCAATATGATTAACCTTTATTTTCTTTCCTGGGTGGTACATTTCTTCAGCAGTATGGCAAATAATTCTTACCATTACAGTGCAATATGTTGCCAATTTTACACTAGCCACCCACACCGCCCCTAAACGGTGGAGACAGTTCAAGTTTAGTATCATTTCCTAAGCCTATGCCGTCCGTTCATAATGGTGACAACCGTTGTTGAATATATAGTTTTTTTTCTAGTTATTCTGGTTTGTCAACTAAAAATGTGCACCCTGTACTACACATTGTCAGTGTCGAATCTGGGGTGGGGGGAGGGGGGTCTATGGGGCTGCAGATGCCCCAAAACCATGAGGAAAACCTCATAATATGAGCTGGTTCTTTTATGAGCTCTGCTCCCCCCCCCCCCCTTCCACCCCAACACAAATACTGGATTCGCCACTGCTTGGTGTATATTACAACGTGACATGGTTCAACTTGGATGACATGTGTTATAAAAATCTGTAACTAGTTTCTTTACGGAATAGTTTTTTGCTAACCCCTTTGAGCAAAATTAAGTTTCGTGAAAACCTGGAAAATAATTATTTTTAACCTGGAAAACCTGGAAAAAACCTTGAATTTTAAATGAAGATTTGGTGGCCACCCTGCTTAGTGGCAGTATTTCGAGGTTACCGCTTTATCGTCCTACAGGTGGACTTTAGCCAAGTAAACTGAGAAATAATTTTGCAATTCATTTTCCGTGTGCATCATAGTTTCCACATTTCACACAGTAACCCTGTACCTTACTAGAGTTTAAGCGACATAGACTCAGTTACTGCAGGCATACTGCTTACTGATTAGACGTCGATGTACTTCGTGACATTTCATACTCGGGTAAATTAATATTAGTATTTTTTGTAAATATCTTTTTCATTTCATTTTATGAATAACTTGACACTATAGGAAGAGGTATCCTGTATTACCTCGTATAAAATATTATCAGCATAAAATTTTCGTAGATAGAAGACGAGATATGAACTCATTAGTCCTGCGACGAGATAGTAGTCAACTTATGTTTAGAAGGAATAGAGATTTATATTATTGGTATGAATACTCCATCTATATTGCATAGCATGTTACCTCGTGATGACAAGCTTGTACGTGAGTATTCGTCGGATGTTTCCTCACCTCCCATTGGTTGGTCTTCTATGGTAGGGCTTCCTTAATTCTCCTGTAACTGGTCAGATCAAAGAGACAAAGACTCCATTGTAGCTGCACAGCCTTTCGTTGGCTTCAGTCACTGTTAGGAGTCTCGGAGACAGTCACTCACAGAGATCTCGCGGTCTGAGCAGAAGGAAGCAAGGAATATTACGGATTAACGTCTCGTCGACGACGTTCTCATCATAGACGGAGATCTGTAATATTGTTTTTCAGTGATGGGGAAGGAAATAAGCCGTGTCCTTTGAATGAAACCAACTCGGCGATTGTTGGACTGATGTAGGGAAGTAATGGAAAACTTAAATGTGGATTGCTGTAGGCGGGTTTGAAGCACCATTCTTCCGAATGCAGTCCAATTGTTACCACTGCGCCATATCACTCGGTATCTGAACAGAAGTGTCTTCACTGATCAGTACATTTATTTTTCATGCTGTATTATTCAACATTACGAACACTTCTGTGAGTTCGATTTTCCTCAGACAATAAGGTTAAACTATGTTGTAATGTACATGAACATATGGGACTACACAATAGTGTATGATGTTATATGATATGTCAGTATCATCAATTTGAAACTTTGTAGTGGAATATTGTTATATATTATTAACGATAACAACAAAGATAGATTTTTAATTTTTATTTTGATGACAGGTATCTGCAGTTTAACTGCCATCTTTAGATCTGAAAGTACATTCAAAATCATACTCAAAAAGCCATAATAAAACAAGCCAGATAAAAGTACATATCTTTAAAAATCCACGTTCGAAACCCAACTTTCGTTTTATTCCTCAGATCATAATAAATAAATACTTTTGAAAAACACACATTATTGTTGGCTTGTCATCATATAAATGAAACCTCAAAAGCATCATCCTGCGATAAGATGCGATCACTAAGTTAAAACAAAAATGACTAAGTCAGCCATCCAACTCACAAATTGGTACAAATGGTGCTCTAGATATGACATTGGAGCATCAGTTCCTAATGTCAAGAACAATGATCTTGTACACATTCAACGACATTGACATTTAGAATATGAAAATAGAAAATCAACATGTATCTCAACATATTGTTTATGTTTAAAAAAGTAAACTAAATGTTCCACAATTCCGGTCATACAATTAAAATTATAGAAGATGACCATCTAAAAACGTTGTTTCCCAATGTTTAGGTACTATAGTTATTATCCAAAGTTGGAAATTGATGTGCGCAATTATAGGTAACAATTATATAACTACGATAATTTTTCTTAGTATGTAGGACAGCTATTTAAAGTGATTAGGGAATATGATTGTTCAATATTGCACAAAGTAACCACAAATAAGAAATTGGAGTAATTAGAGCTTTTTTGGGGGTTACTGAGAGTCATATGTCCAATTCACCATACGTAAACAGAACAGTAAAGGAGAAAAGAACAGCACTGAAGATATACCTGCTAGACTCTCTACGGAGGAGGGGCATAGGAAGAATAATGGTAGGACAGGCCCAAATCGATGTGGATCGTTAGCTTAATATGGATCGATCTCTTGTTTCTCTAAACTATATACCAACGTCCAGGAACGGGCCTTCCAAGCGTGACATCGGAAAGGCAGGAACGTTATTTAGCTGCAGGGGTACATCGGAATCCATCGTTGTACTGGACGGCAACAACCATCTGACCTCTCATAATCCACTGAATGAGTTATATCGAGGCAAGCACTGTACAGACGGTTTCGACAAAATGGTCTTCGAACAGGGGCAGCGTTATTTTCGGGATAAGTCTCAATTTTTCGTGGAGAATGGTTGTCGACTGGTTCGAAATGCGATGGGACGTGGAGAAAACTCTCGGGACGTAAACATTACTGAAAGATCGTTATCGAGAAGGCTCCATAGTGGTATGGACATGGATTATGCCGAGTTGTAAAAAGCATGGGTGGGATGCACTGAGATGACATGTTGCGTCACGTCAGAACCCACCAACCAATCTCTAAGACTTGTGACCAGGTGTGTAGGAAGCGTGTGTCACACCATAAAAGACAGTATTTTAATATTGCTATAGTTCATCAAAATGTGCAAATTTGTTGCATATCGATTTTTTTTCCGTAATCGTATTCATGTATGTGTAGTAATGTTCTGTGGATGAGGTGTGTTTACACTGGTAAAAGCTTTGAATATTTTTATATTTTATTAATGTATTTTAAAAATGTGTATTTCATCTTGTGTGGATTGTAATGTTAATAATTTTGAGATTACTTTATTGTAATAGCTTTATAGAGTATCTGGCTTAGGGATTTTATAAATGTATGTGAAATGTAAAGCCTGTGGGAAGAACTAAAAAAAATGGAAAATGGAAAAAGTGTGAAAGCGCGCCAAAGCAGCGTCGTTGCGCCTTACGAATATTCTACTTGAAATAGTAGTGTCTAAGTCTTAGACGGGTGAGCAGCGTGCAGCTGAGGCAGTGTTTTATCATGACAATATTGCAAGATTTTATGGAAATGTCCTCGGATGACGAACTCTGCATATTTTGGGCAATGGCGCAAATATTGGTGGCTTAATTGTTTTGCCGCGCGTGCTGCCCCGCCGTCGGGGGTTCGAATCCCGTCTCGGGCATAATTGTTTGTGTCGTCTTTAGTAGTTTGTAAGTTTAGGGACTGATGGCCCCGCAGTTAAGTCCCTTAAGCTCTACAAACATTTGAATTAATTGTTTTGAATTCCCGACGCCAAGAAGATTGCAAAAGCCACAGCACTGTATGAGCCCATACTTGCGGAACGGCGAACCACGCACCTGCTCTTCTCTGCGAACACAGACAATGCAAACTTTATTACTTTTGTAAGCCAGAGACTCACATTTATATGTATTATGATTAATAACCAAATTTCATTTTAACCTGTGATCCACCCATCATTTTCCAAAGTCGCAGACCTATGTAGGTTCCTAACTTTATAAGTGTACCCCAGTATCCAAAATGTTTAATAACGCACTGGAGAAACTGATTTTATTCCTTAATAACTGCATTCTCAACAACAACAAAAATACGTGGGAATTTTCTCAGACAGTTTAGATAAAAGTTTACATTAACAGACTTGGGGAAAGACTAATCGTTTAAATCAAAAATCAGATGATAGCTAGAATTCTTCATAATAATCTTGATTTGTAAGGTATTCAAAGACTGTTAGATTTATGAACAATCAGCAATTTAGTTAGTTTGTACAGTGTGCTTTTTACTGTTTACTGATTAAGAAAATAGCTTAATCAATTCAGTTTAAAAAGAAAAAGAAAAACAGAGGACAGAATAATTTTTTGTAATTCATACTCTGTTCAGATTTGCTATATCAGTGTAGACTTTTCTGACTTACAAATTAAATATCCTGCAGTCATTTGATTTTACTGATAGGTATCAATAAAATTAGTTAAAGATAATTACAGTCTTACACTGCAACTTTTTAGCCTGAAAGTCATCTTATTTGAATGAAATGAAAAGGTTTGTTCCATATAAGTAAATTATTAATGTAGGAAAAGTGTTCTACTACTATAGTACATAGTGTATATGAAAATATACAGTTGTCACCTATTGACAGTAACAAGTTTGCTAGTGTTTATGCAAGCAGGCAATTTAGGCCAAGAATATTCAAAGTTTGGTATTTCCTGCAAACCTCTTAGACTTACTTCCAAATATTTGGTACAACATCTTAAGAACAGTGTATATTACTGTGAGACATATTTTTCACTTTCTGATTACAAAATTTACCATACAAATTAATAATTATTTTAAATCTTACTTTCATAACAGAGTGCATACTTAGATACTGACAACCTTTACTTATTACTAAATTTCTTGGTACCTCAGTACAGGGAAACATTAATTTTAACGTCAGTAGTGTATCAGTTTATAAGTTTTCCCTTGTATAAAATCTGCTCAGGAACTTTACGTAATTGTGGGAAGCGGCTGGGTACGGTGCAGTAGGTGGAACTTTAACGGTACAACTTATTGCACATAACTTGCCGTTTTCTATAGATTACTTCAGGGTATCCTGGATAGCAGGAACGTTGCAAATGGGCATTACTGTCTCGTCATTGGATTGATTATCTCATTCACAGCATGCCCTATCTTTGTCAGTCTTGTAATACCGCCTCAAGTTGTTACTCCTGAACTGAGCTCATTAATCACTTGTAATGTGTGAGCAAATCCATCACGTTGGAAGAAAACATTCAAAATGTCTTTACTGGAAGAAATCATGGCTGGTTTTTGTTATGCAACAAGTTGCAGTTGTTTCCATTCCACATTCTTTATATTGTTTCTACTTTAATATAACTTGTTTATACTGTTTTGTACAAAATAACAGCAGCGTACTAAAATTACCGTTTCTTGCTTTAATTTTGGACACCAGTGTATGTGTAGTGAGCGTTTCCGCTCAAGACGCCAATGATTTGACAACAATGAATCTACTGTGGTAGCAAGTGTGCATTGGTCCAACGCGAAACGACGCCGAATAGAATAAAAATTACCAAATTCAAATTTAATTAAAAATAAAACAATGATGCTATATTACTTCTGTCACTCTTAAAGCTGGTTCATTGCAGCACTCCATGTTACTCTATCCATTCCGATCACTTCACCTCTGCAGAACTACCGCAACCTACATCCGTTTGAACGATCATACACTATTGGAGTCTTTGTTGTCCTACAGAATTTGGAACATCAACAGATCTTTACAATAGCAAACTGAAGATCCCTTCATAACTCAGTATGCTTCCTGTGAATCGACCCCTTCATTAACCATATTGAGCCAAAATATTCTTTTTGGCCCGTAATCGGTTTATTACTTCCTTATTAAATTATGTATTTTCTATGTGGGTGGTGACTGCAGTTGTCATCGGAGATTTATTTGGGTACACAACTTTATCATCCACTTTTGATACTAATTAAGGTTTTCAAGCCACTGCAGTTTCGGCAATGTTTGTTGATTTTGTTTCTACCGTTGTTCTTGTTGTTGTCTTCACTCCAAAGAGTCCTCTGATGCAGGTCTCCATGCTAATCTAGCCTGTGCAAGACTTCCATATTTTTCAAATGTTTAAATATTAAGTTTAAATGTTAAGTTGATGGGACTTAACGGCGGGGTCATAAACTTACAAACTACTTATGAACTACCTTATACTAAAGACAGTACAAACATCCATGCTCGAGGGGGGATTCGAACCACAGACGACCGGGCGCACAGCAGCATGGCGCCCCAATGCACACGGCCATTCCGCCGCGGCCATATTTTTCATAGCTACTGCAACCAACATCCGTTTGAACTTGATTAGTCTCCTTTGTGCTCCGCCTCCGTCTGTGACTTTTAACATTCCACACTCCCGTTCAATACAAAATTGGTCATACCTCGAAATATCACGATTTATCCTTTCATCCTATCCCGCCCTATTTTCAAAATATGCGACACTTATCTTTTCGACTCAGTTCAATTCAGCTCCCCTTCATTAATTTCATATTCAACTCACATAGGCTTCATTACTTTTTTTTCAGCAGTTTCTAAAAGTTCATTCCGTTCATTTACTCTTCCATGTACTTTGATGTCTGTTACATATAACAGTGCCATTAGCAGAAGTGGAAGTTTTTATTGCTTCTCCTTGAACATTAATTCCTTCTCTCCCAAATTCTTGTTTCATTTCTTTCATTGTTTGATCAGTTTAGAGATTTAATAACGTCTGAGATCAGCTGAAACCCTGTTTTACAACCTTCCTAGTTACTGCTACTCTTTCATGCCCTCTGATTATGATATCTGCTTCTGGTTTCTGTAAAAGTTGAATATAATCTTTCACTCCATGTATAAAAATCTCGATTGACATCCGCAAACGCTCTATGCAAATTTCAATATTAACTGTATATCACCAAAAATTAATCTGTGCCATGACTGAACAAATATTTGTAATCAATTTTTTCAACTTGGAATGATACGACGAACTATCTTGTTTTTATTCTGGAATCAAACCCATCACCCCCAGTCATTGCTAAGCAAGCAAAGCATTCGCGTCTTACAGATATTCAATCATAACAAAGATCGTCACAGCTGACAAGGCATAAAATGCACCAAATATCGGAGATGGCAAGACAAGCATCAGTTCGCACAGCTGAACTTGAATTGGATGATAAATAAAGAAAGTCAGATGTTAGCAGTCGAATTTTATAACTGATATCTACAGGTAATTACATTAGACCTGACTGGGAATCGAACTCCAAACCTGTCGGCGTCCTTTCTGTGCACGAATAGGCGTAACATCCCGTAGACATTGGACTAATATGATTTCTATGTTAGAAGCTTCCTCATAGTTGATCATTTCAATGAGTGCCACGTTGTCTTCACCGCCTCTAGTATGAATGCTAGGATCATCTTACGTACTGACACCATCTGACCGTAGTGGTCTAGTTTTAACGTCTGCAACGTATGAATTCTATTCCCTCCTTCAGACATATTTTATTAACCAGCTCGATCACTTCTATTTCATCTCCGGTAACTCCAAGTGAAGGACGTCATGTTGCACCGTCGTTAAAAAACCGTATTAAACAAAAATTAATTCGCTGTCAACCGGGAGAGGGCCGATTTATGGTTGGCAGTCACTGGCAGAATACACGACAATCGGTAACTCTGCTGCCAGAAAGCTTTCCTCACGTTACAAAACATTATTTTATTTCATAATCCAATTGTTGTTTAAGGTCACATGGCTGTTATTGCCTTTGAACATTAGACGTTGACAATTTGCTACTGAATTTGGATTATACAGTATTATACCTTCTCGGAACCATATAGCTGGATCATTTCGTTGCTTTCTCCGACACTGAAGAATCCTCTAGATCTCCACGAAAGGCATATATATGGATTTGTATCCTGGAACATCACAAAAATTCATGATTTGATTTGAAGCTCTAGATAGTGCACTTTCGACTATCTTAGTACGACAAAGATGACATGTCAACGGATGGTCGTGAAATACTACATATGGTTTGTGGAGTTCACTAACAAGACTCACTTTTACACACTTTCGAACAACTTACTGTACCATACAAGTATAGGTTATAGACCCGTGGGGACAGACACAAAGCTTAAAATGAGTCTATAATCCTCTAGAGCTGATATATATTGCAGCGTTCGTTTCCTGGTTGACGAACACCTTTGCCTTGTCTTAGAAATAAAATGTGGTTGATTGAAACACTTCGGCCTTACTACAATCCAGATATACTGACGCTGGTCATCTTTCTTAATGACTTTTCCACAGAGTATTTTCCTAATATGGAGACAGACTTTGTGAGAGAGATGAAATGCATCATCTCGAGTTCTGTCGCGTTTTTTGGAGACTTTCAATCGAACCATGCTGTAGAGCGGAATATAGTAAGATGTAGCAAACTCAGGTGTCGAGCGACAAAATGGATACATATATGTCTTTCTTTCGACAAAATGGTGCACACCTTAGTGCCAAGCCATTACACGGATTTTACGTAATTTCTGCAATATAAGGTAAAATATTATTTCAGAGATATCAAATACAATTACGTGTCGGGTTCCTCAAAATAATGCAGAAGTAATGTGACATTCCTGTGTAAACAAGCAACATGATGGAACTCTCATACAGCAAGACTAAGGAAAGAGCTATTAAATGGTACAAGTGGTAAAGAAAGGAAATTAGTGTACTTGAAATTTTATAGAAGTAGATCCAAAACTTGGCAGGACAATTGTGTAATTACAAATGCGCTGTGAATCGTCGTGAGAATATTCTCCTACCATCATTCCATGGAATGGTTGATATACGCGACATGACTCTCGGCAAGGGCGAAAGGTTAGTTTGTTTGTAAACCTACAGCACGAAATGGGTTTGATCATCGGTCCTTAGAGTTACAAACTACTTAAACTAACTTGCACTAACAATACACACACACGCACACACACACACACACACACACACACACACACACACACACACACACACACCCAAGCCCGAGAGACTCGAACATCTGGCTGGAGTGACCACCCAGTCCGTAGCATGTTGCTTTAGACCACGCAGCCATTCCCGCACATCGGAACGCTAGGAAGTCCGGACATTCAACCATGTAATTTCGATTTTATTTCTGCATACTCCATCTCCCATGTACCAGTGTCTACAAGAAACTAGTATGCCGTTTATTTCAATACATGCACTCGATTGCGCCATCGTACTTCCTCGGGAAGATCATTCGTGTTTCATGCATTATTTGTGCTTCATTTCCCACGGAATAAAGTCAGTGAATGATTATCGGTATAAAATTTCTTCCACCGAAGACATACAGAATTTGTAATCAAATGGTCAAATGTTTGTAAAGCTTACAGGACTTAACTGCGGGATCATCAGTCGCTATACTTACAAACTACTTATTAACTAGCTTATATTGAAGACGGTACAAACATCCATGCCCGAGAAGGGATTCGAGCCCTCGAAGGGGAACGGCCTCGTGCATCGTAGCATAGCGCCTTAATGAGCTCGACCGCTCCGCGCGGCGAATTTTTAGTCATGTAGTAGGATGAATGGGATGATGAATCAGTATTTTCTTCATTCTTTTCTATCCTCGTTAGCGCTACAATCGCAGTTACGAGCATGTGTCGCAGTTACTCCGACTCAAGGAGAAGACATGTACGCCATTTTCAGGTCGCTACTGCCGACGTGTGCTTTGTAGCACTGCTTTACAATGTCAGCCGTAATTGAAAATACCGCCGCGAGTGTAGATTAAAGATCACGGACTGATCATCAAGAAGACTCTACATATTCATTACCCTGTCGGCGACCGCGCCATACCGTTACTCATATTGTTACACACTTGATCTGGGAACAGGACACAATATCACACGCGGAATCGCTGCAGCTTTCTGATCTGCAATTGTAATCCTGAGAGATGGGTCCCTGTGTAACCCACTCTACATGTCTTCTCCGTCCACCAACGAATTCGTATTCGGTTTGAAGGTCAAGGGTGCAGAGGGAATACTGTGTGTTTGGCAGTGACTGGACGACCAGGATATTGGAGTGCGGCAGCACAGGTGAGTGACAGTAATGTATGTGAATGCCGGCAGCAGCTGGGTTTTGCAGGCGGCTCTCGAGAGCGCCGCGCTGACAGGGACATGACGCGAGCCAGTCGATACGGCCGGGAGGTAAAAGCCTCATCCATTCCAATACGTCGCTCACAACACGCCGGACATCGTCGAGCCTACCCACCTGAGCGCCAATCTCAGACCGTTTCTCACACTGCAGCTTCAACCTCTGACACCATCTCAAGTATAGGCATGTGACTGTAACACAACTTATTAATAAGAATGATTCTGTTCTTAAGTAGTGCCTCAATCACTTTTCCTTTCCCGTTCCCTACTTTCCTCTCCTCACTCCTTCCTCTCCACACCGCTCACAACCAACCAACCTCAATTACAGTACGAAGGTTACAAATGGTCGAATTAGTTTCTATTAAATACACTACTGGCCATTAAAATTGCTACACCACGAAGATGACGTGCTACAGACGCGAAATTTAACCGACAGGAATAAGATGCTTTGATATGCGAATGATTAGCTTTTCAGAGCATTCACAGAAGGTTGGAGCCGGTGGCGACACCTACAACGTGCTGACTTGAGGAAAGTTTCCAACCGATTTCTCATACACAAACAGCAGTTGACTGGCGTTGTCTGGTGACACGTTGTTGTGATGCCTCGTGTAAAGAGGAGAAATGCGTACCATCACGTTTCCTACTTTGATAAAGGTCGGATTGTAGCCTATCGCGATTGCGGTTTATCGTATCGCGACATTGCTTCTCGCGTTGGTCGCGATCCAATGACTGTTAGCAGAATATGGAATCTGTGAGTTCAGGAGGGCAATACGGAACGTCGTGCTGGATCCCAACGGCCTCATATCACTAGCAGTCGTGATGATAGGCATCTTATCCCCACGGCTGTAACGGATCGTGCAGCCACGTCTCGATCACTGAGTCAACAGATGGGGACGTTTGCAAGATAACAAATATCTGCAAGCACAGTTCGACGACGTTTGCAGCAGCATGGACTATCAGCTCGCACACCATGGCTGCGGTTACCGTTGACGCTGCATCACAGACAGGAGCGCCAGCGATGGTGTACGCAACGACGTACCTGGGTGCACGAATAGAAAAACCTCATTTTTTGGATGAATTCAGATTCTGTTTACAGCATCATGATGATCGCATCCGTGTTTGGCGACACCGCGGTGAACGCATATTGGAAGCGTGTATTGGTCAACGCCATACTGGCGTATCACCCGGGGTGATGGTATGGGCTGCCATTGGTTACACGTCTCGGTCACCTCTTGTTCGCATCGACGGCACTTTGAACAGTGGCCGTTACATTTCAGATGTGTTACGACCCTTGGCTCCACCCTTAATTCGATCCCTGCGAAACCCTACATTTCAGCAGGATAATGCACGACCGCATGTTGCAGGTCCTGTACGGGCCTTTCTGGATACGGAAAATGTTCGACTACTGCCCTGGCCAGCAGCTTCAGATCTCTCACCAATTGAAAACGTCTGTTCAATGGCGGCCGAGCAACTGGCTCGTCACAATAGGCCAGTCACTACTCTTGATGAACTGTGGTATCGTGTTGAAGCTTCATGGGTATCTATACCTGTACGCGCCATCCAAGCTCTGTCTGACTCAATGCTCAGGCGTATCAAGGCCGTTATTACGGCTGGAGGTGGTTGTTCTGCGTACTGATCTGTCAGGATCTATGTACCCAAATGGCGTGAAAATGTAATCAAATTCAGTTTTAGTATAATATATTTGTCTAATGAATACCCGTTTATCATCTGCATTTCTTCTTGGTGCAGCAATTTTAATGGCCAGTAGTGTACATTGAGCTGTTAAGCCAAATACTGCACATGGTGCGGTCACCTTGTACGAGGTATGTCGACAAAATAAGTACCGTTTGGTTATATAAAACAAACACGTACAGATACAGAAAAAATATTTATTGTATAGAGACGATATCATATATGAGACCCAACAGCGTCGTTTGTTCTCGCCCTTGACATATTTGTAGTGTCATTCACGATCAGTATCGTCTACAATACATTTTGTGCAACGACATTTTTCGTCGTTGTTTGTTTCATTATGCTGCTGCTAAGTGAAAAACCTAGTAAAAGTTGAGGTTTACGAGCAGTTCTGGGTATGTCCTCCTAAATGGAGATAAATACATTAGTACAAATGTTCAAATGTTTATACAGCTTATGGGACTTAACTACGGGGTCATCAGTCCCTAAACTTACAAACTACTTATGTACTACCCCCCCCACCCGAGGGGGGATTCGAACCCCCGACGACGGACTGCCGCGCGCACCGCAACACGGCGCTCCAGAAAGCGCAGCTAATCCGCCGCGGAATCAATGGTTCTGAGAAGTACTTTGTTTACATGAGCCCGCAGAATCTGAGGAACTTACATTTAATAATGAATACCAAAAGTTTGTTTACTACATCTACATAGATACTCTGCAAATCACATTTAAGTGCCTGGCAGACGGTACATTAACCACTTTCATAACCTTTCTCTACAAACTAAACATAATTACACAATACAGTATCATCACAGAGGCAAAAAATGCAATACAGGTTCGATGGTTGAAGGTGATAGGGATCACTTTGAAATAATGAAAACTAGGACTATAGAAACTTACACGGGGAAAAAGGAATAAATATATTTTGAAAAGAATGTGGAAATAAACGGAGAGAAAGAAACCGTTAATGATGACGACAGTGCCGATAACAATTTCCATTTTGAAGCTGTGGAGGCTGCAAACGAAATGGACGATTTTCATAGAATTAATCTGGAAGAAAATGAGCAGCCTGATGTGGGCCCCCAAAATATGATCGCAAAGCTTAATCCCAACAAAACGTAAAGTTGTGGAACCTAACTGCAGTGGTAATCGGTCACTAAGCCTGGAAACTACTACACTAAGCACAACACTCACGTACGCACACACACACACACACAACCATGCCCGAGGGAGGACTCAAGCGGCCGCGCGCACCGCAGCAAGTCACAGCGCGCACGGCTATTCCGCTGCGGCCCGACACGCTCACAAAAAAAAAAAAAAAAGACTACACTTATAATAACGCTGATATACTACTTTCTTTTGTGAGTGGAACTTGTGGGGCTGGAAAGAGCTTTTTAATAAACAATTTCAGTTTGGTTCAAACGCAATCAATTAGAAAAGTGGCCATCACTGCTCCAACAAGAATAGCCACATTGAATGTGAATGTCTTGACAAAGATCTAAGTACAAGCCATTTTCTCATCAAGTCTTCCAAGTGGTCAGATCAGATATGAAACAAGTTGTACTGTTCATCATACATAAATCGTCGATGATATCCTGTGTTACAATGACGAATATACATTTACGTTTGCCTGAGGATTCCATACTGGTAATGATCAGAATAGATGGTTTAGAAACAAAATTATTGTAGTCTTCGCGAATCTCTTCCAGCTTCCGCCGTTAAGAGGAAATTCATATATTGAAAAACTCTCTACAGCTTACACGAACTACCTATTGGGTTCTCTAAGTAGACCTACGTATACCAGAAATGTATTCGCAATTTAGAATATGAATAAGCATCAGTTGTACGATTTAATGGTGACATATGAAAATTAGTGCCATACCTCCTCTCGAATCCAGATTTCCAACATTTCGTGAGCGCTCTCGTAACCATTACGCCACACATGATTACTCATGCAATCACTTATTCTTAGTATTGAAGACAAAAGTGTGTTTGCTCTTGCACGGTCAGTTTGTCCTGGATGCAGAAAACTGGATTGGCTTGACAGTGAAGGAAACAAAGCCTTAAACTGTCACCAAGTGCTTCAATAACGTGCAGTTTTGGGTTCAAGAACAAGACGGCACTGTAACCATCGAAGCTCAGGTAAATGAAGCAGTAATTGCTGAATTAATTAAAAAGCGAAATATGTCATGTAGCGCAGGTGACTATGTTCGAGATGATGACATACTGTCAACTAATTTCACTTTCAGTTTAGCAATAGGTTTAATACAAATCCGCAACACAGAGGATGATAAGGAAGAAACAAAAGAAGATGAGGAGCAAAGTGATATCCCTAAGAACATTAATACGCATGAAGAAGACATAGCAGCATAAACGATGTTATGCAATTTGCAGCACACACAAATTCTTCCAATGTGTTGGAACAATTGTATAGTTCAAAAAATTGTATGGAAACATCAGCTGTGAGCAAAAAATTAAAATAAATTTCCCTCCTTGATATGTGGCGAGAAATGTGGATGTGAATGAAATAAACACAGTAATAATACTATATTGTGAATGTACATGAAATAATAAATAATTTTAAAGTTTGAGTAAACGTGTAAAAACGTTGGTATTTATACATTAGTGTAATAGTTCAATGTTCGGTTACACAATATCCAGCTAGTAACATCTGCAGTGAAGCTTGTAAATATGTGCATAATTAAATTTATACTGTATTTTCGTGCATGATAATTGATAAATTTTTCGTAGCCCAGTATTTGTTGTGTAGTTCCGAAACTTTTTCAATTCGGAAAATTATTTTCGTCCCAGGCGATTCCGATTCGAGCAAATTGTACTGTATATATTTATTAGTACTGATTGTGGTGTCGCACAAGTACAAAGTGCGCGCCACCTACTTTCGCCGCGCGCCGCCATGCACGCACGGCGCGGCGTTCTTACGACGACAGCCACGAGCGCCCTCTGCCACAACACCGCTCGTGGCCACCGCTGAACGACATCGGGCACTTCGGACTGAGATAGCAACCAGTTAGGACCTTCGTAATCAGATAGGCACGATTGAAGACTTTGCTATCGTACAGGCACTAGGCAGGCCTCTAACAACTATGTATCATCATTCTGCAGTACTATGTAAAAGTTAAGTATTGTTACATTCTGAGCAATATATATCGCTTTCTAATTTACTCGAGTGTTTATAGTTTCTGGCTGCTCCCCTCCGTACCTGCACCATCGTGCTGTCTTTGTTCCTGTGTCGGTCTCGTTCCACTCGGCCACCGACACCTACGACGAGGCTGGGACACAAAAGCGGCGACGAAGTTGGGACACAAAAGTGGCGACGAAGTTGGGACACAAAAGTGGCGACGAGGAGTGATAGAACCTTGGACCAGCCCGCTTGCAGCAGCCAGACAGCAGCAGTCGGAGCACGCAGAAATTGCTCCCGCCCACCCACCCTTATTATAAGATTTTTGGGGGAACATTTTCAGTTACGTGTTTGTGGACTTTTTTGTTGCAGAGCGAGTCCTCTTTCATATTGCATTTGTGTTTTGTTATAAGTTACTTGTATACGCGGCGCCTAATCGGTCAGCATGTCCACTACCCCGAACCCAAACTTAATGGAAATTATTCAGTTACAGACGGCGCAAATCACTCAACTACTGCAGGCCGTGTCGCAGTTGACGGCACAGGCTGCTCAGCAACAACAACAGCCGTCACATCAGCAGCCCACACCTGCCGCTGCACCGCTTCCTACATTTCGCCAGTACCACGAACGTGACGAAGAATGGAGCGACTATTTCGCACAGTTTCAAGAACTCGTCGCGGCTCATCAAATTACAGGTCAGAGAGTGAAGAACCTTTTCTTATCGATTGTGGGCCCCCAGACCTTCGTACTATTGCAAAAACTTTTCCCTCTCGCATCTCCTCGTGATGTAGACTTTGAACAAATTGTAGATGCACTGAATGCTCATTGTAGCCGCTGCACGATACCGATTTTTCAGACTTAAAAAATTACCGCAGCAATCACACCAAGAGTGGATTACGGAATTGAAGGGCTTAACCCGCCAATGTAAATTTACTTGCTCTTGTGGACTTTCGTATAGTGACGTGATGTTGAGGGATGCGATTACGCAAAATATTCAGGACCCCAGAATTAGAGCAGCAATTCTGAAACAGTCTGACCCCTCATTAGACAGTGTACTGCAGCTTATAGAAGCGCATGATACTTTTGACTTAGCAGATGTAGAAATGCAAAGCCACAGTGTAAATTCAGTGCGCCGCAACGGACGCTTTCCTAGCCGTAGTTCTCAGTATAGCACTAGTGATTCTTATTTTTCTACCGGCCGTGCTGAACAGACAGTGAACAATAGCCAGAGTAAAAGTGCGACGCAAAGGTCGCCCCGTAGTGTTAGACACAGTAATTTGCATAACGGGCGCCAACGCTCATTTCAGAAAAATGTTCGTAAGTCTTGCCCCCAGTGTGCGTCTCGCCACAAGCGTGCTCATTGCCCTAGTCGCAACGCAACCTGTTATCAATGTGGCAAATCGGGACATGTGCAGTCTGTGTGTATACAAATTAAAAACTCAAAGAACGGTGCCTTTCGGAACATTGCTTCGCAAAGTGCGAGAACAGTGCATGCAGTACACGTTATAGACACTGTGGACTTCAACAGTGCTTTCCTTGGATCTCAATTGCATGACAGTAGTTCTGCGCCTATGGCAAAACTATATAGTGCACCACCTAGCAAGCGCCGACGAGCGCGTAAAACAGTGCAACGGAAAAGGGTTCGGGACAAGCAAAATGACTATGAACAGTGCATTCCTGTAGTGAACCGAGTGCCTTCTACAACTTCTCCTTGTGATAGTGCCCAGTACTGTGTAGATAGAGACAGTAGACTTGTTGTAGCTACTCAAAGGTTTAGTGCAGTAGTTAGTAAATCTGTAGTAGCTTCGCAAGCTTGCGAGGACGCCGATCCGGTGGTAGTGCCATCTAGTGACAGTGTTGTTAATCCGCTGCGTGCCGAGTCTGCGCCGCTTACTTCACTACGCGGCCTGCGCAAGCGCAGTAAACTAACCGTAGCAGACGTTGCCCACATTCGCGCACCTGTCGAGCGCCACAAGCAAAAACTTTTTGTAAATCTCTCCATAGAAAATACGACTGTGAAATTTCAGCTTGATACTGGTTCTGCTGTCACTTTAATGAATAAAGACACTTATGAACTTCTGGGTTCGCCAAAATTGTCGCCGTCACAGCAAGTGTTAACAGCTTATACAGGTCAAAATATTCCCGTGCTAGGAAAAGGTAGCCTGCCCGCCTCTTTTCAAGGTGTAACAAAAACAGTTGCTTTTGTAGTTCTTCAGGCCAAATCTACGCAGAATATTTTTGGACTAGATGCTTTTGATTTGTTTGGTTTATCTATTCAAAGGGATGTGCTTCAGATTTCGTCAGTAGTGCCTCAGGACAAAATAAATGCATTGTGTGACAAATATAGTGACTTGTTTTCGCCGGAACTAGGTTGTGCAAAAGACTTCGTGGCACATGTAACTTTAAAAGAATCTGCAGTTCGGAAATTTCGTAAAGCTAGACCAGTGCCTATCGCCTTGCGTGATACAGTTGCCGAAGAACTTAAACGTTGGCAAGATAGTGGGGTGATTTCTCCTGTTTCTGCGAGTCAGTGGGCCTCGCCTTTAGTAATTATACCCAAGCCGTCAGGAAAACTTCGTCTCTGTGCGGACTTCAAATCAACAGTGAACAGTCAAACAATTGTCGACACTTATCCCCTGCCCAGACCTGAGGAACTGATGGATAAATTAGGACAGTCTCGCTTCTTTTCCAAGATTGATTTAGCAGAGGCATACTTACAGATTCCACTTGATGACGAGTCGAAAAAGTTTTTCGTCATTAATACTCACATGGTCCTTTTTCAATTTCAGCGCCTACCCTTTGGCAGTTCTTCCGCCCCCGCTATTTTTCAGCGCTTTTTGGAACAGCTGACAGTTTCTGTACCGTGTTGCTCGAACTACTTAGATGATATTGTGGTATCCGGACGTACAGTTGAAGAACATTTATCAAACCTGGAGTGCCTTTTCAAAGTGTTGACTGCAGCAGGTCTACGCTGTAATAAAGCAAAGTGTTCGTTTTTTCAAACTGAAATAGAGTACCTAGGCCATGTGATTAATGCCCAAGGAATACATCCCTTACAGTCACATCTTCGAGCAATCAAAGACTTGCCTCCTCCTAAGAATGTGCACGAATTGCAAGCAGTGATGGGGAAGCTGAACTATTATTTCAGATTTATTCCCAATGCCTCTCAGAATGCAGCTCCACTGCATCACTTATGTAGGAAGAATGTTCCTTTTGTATGGTCTAAAGATTGTCAGGTTGCCTTTGACAAACTAAAGTCTGCACTACTCAGTGATGCATGTTTGATTCCCTTTGACCCACAGAAGCCTGTAGTGTTAGCAGTTGACGCCTCGTCGTACGATGTGGGTGCAGTTCTGTCACATCGTATTGGATGTCATGATCGTCCTATTGCCTTTGCATCCAAGCTACTGACGCCAACGCAACAGAATTACAGTCAGATAGAAAAGGAGGCCTTAGCAATCATTTACGGCGTCACAAAGTTTCATCATTATCTCTATGGCAGAAAATTCTATTTGTTGACAGACCACAAGCCTCTCACGTCGTTGTTCTCACCCACAAAGCCAATTCCGCCACGAACGGCACAAAAGCTTCAGAGATGGTCCTTGATATTGTCAAATTGTACCGACCTACCACTAAACATGCCAACGCGGTCACATTTTCCCGACTTCCTGTTGGCCAGGATGTGTCGTTTGATTCTTCAGAAATGGCATGTTGTCAGATAGACTCCAGAGATGCTTCCGCTGTCGCAGACTTTCCTTTGAACTCTCGTCGGGTTGCACAGGAAACAGCTGCGGATGCAGACTTAAGTGTGGTAGTACGTTTTGTTCGCTCAGGGTGGCCTGCCAGAGCCAAATACATTGATCGGCCTCTGGTTCGACGTTATTTTGCACAACGTCATGCATTGTCTTTAAGTCAGGGTGTTCTGTTGTTACATACGGACAACGACCAAACAAGAATGATTGTTCCTCGTTCCCTGCAACGAGAAGTGTTACGCCTCCTGCATCAAGGACATTGGGGCATTGTTAGGACAAAGCAATTGGCCAGACGTCATTGTACCTGGGTTGGTATGGACGCTCAGATAGAGAGCATGACATCACAGTGTACAGTTTGTGCGGAGCATCAGGCAGCTCCTCCACAGCGTTTCTCAGACTGGCCACGCCCCAAGGGACCATGGCAACGTTTACATATTGACTTTGCCGGACCTTTCTGGAATACGCGCTGGTTAATTGTTGTAGACGCTTTCAGCAAGTTTCCTTTCGTGATTGCAATGAACTCAACGACGGCATCTAGTACAATCAGTGCCTTAACATCAGTGTTTTGCATCGAAGGTTTGCCTGAAACCATCGTCAGTGACAATGGACCTCAGTTTGTTAGTGCGGAATTTCAACAGTTTTGTCGTGTGAATGGCATTCAGCATATTACCACTGCACCTATTCACCCTCAGTCCAATGGTGAAGCAGAAAGTTTCGTTCGAACATTCAAGCCTCACATGGAAAAGCTGAAAGGTCAGCACTCCAGGCAGCAAGCTCTTCAAATTTTCCTGTCTACGTATCGGTGCATGCCACGTGACGGCCCGTCTCCTGCCGAGCTGCTACACGGCCGCCGTCACCGCAGCCTCCCACGGACCGAGTCGGTTCGTATGGCGCTACGCGTTTTCAGGTTTCTACGCCGGTGCTGTACAGGGTGTTTGCTGGCAACAAGAAGACATGGATGCCGGGCACCATTCAGCGCGTGCTCGGTCGCAATATGAATGTTGTACGTTCTTCCACAGGGTCGGAGCTGCGGCGCCACGCAAACCAATTGCGCTTGCACAGGCCGCGCGATCCTGTCTCGGGTTTCTTGATTACAGACCCAGTTCACCGCCAGGGAGCACAGCCACATCGTTCGTCCCCGGACTACGACATCCCTATGGACGTCGACGCATCTCCGACGCAGTCGTCGCCGTCGCTGTCGCCGCCGCAGATGACAGCGTCACCGAGAGTGACTCCGGGACCGTGCGCCCCCCCCCCCCCCCCCCCCAGCTTGGGCCACGCACCTCAGAAGAAGACGACCTGCTCAATCTGGGCGGGGGTGTGCGCCCTTCCCCAGGTTTCGGTGGGTTTCCTGGAGGATCGCAAGGCGGATGCCGGGGCGCGGACGGCGTCTCGATCCCAGCCTCAGCTACGACGCCCGTCCCACCAGTAACGTCCCCGCCCAGGCCCTCCTGCCAGTGCCGTCGCCGTGGCCCTCAGCCCTACGCCACGACGGCGCGGCGGTTTGGGGGGGAGGGGTGTGGTGTCGCACAAGTACAAAGTGCGCGCCACCTACTTTCGCCGCGCGCCGCCATGCACGCACGGCGCGGCGTTCTTACGACGACAGCCACGAGCGCCCTCTGCCACAACACCGCTCGTGGCCACCGCTGAACGACATCGGGCACTTCGGACTGAGATAGCAACCAGTTAGGACCTTCGTAATCAGATAGGCACGATTGAAGACTTTGCTATCGTACAGGCACTAGGCAGGCCTCTAACAACTATGTATCATCATTCTGCAGTACTATGTAAAAGTTAAGTATTGTTACATTCTGAGCAATATATATCGCTTTCTAATTTACTCGAGTGTTTATAGTTTCTGGCTGCTCCCCTCCGTACCTGCACCATCGTGCTGTCTTTGTTCCTGTGTCGGTCTCGTTCCACTCGGCCACCGACACCTACGACGAGGCTGGGACACAAAAGCGGCGACGAAGTTGGGACACAAAAGTGGCGACGAAGTTGGGACACAAAACTGATGACTTTCTGAAATTGTTTAGTGAGAGAAAAGTAATTATTGTATTTCGAGTATTTATATAATTGATTCTTTACCGACAATTTGCCCCATGTTCAAACTAGTAATAATCTAAAAGAGGGGAATAACTGAATTCTGTCTGTTGTGTTTTCAATTTTCAATTTTTCTAGTTAGGTCAATTTTGCATCTTTACCTCCTACATGTAAGACTTTTGTATCTATTGCATATTTGTTCTCCCGGTTTAAGCAGCGTTCGGAAAAGGCAGAAGCTAAGTTTTCAATTGCCTCCTGTGTCGTTCCCGGAGACTAGTAGTGACCACAGCAGCTGCCGTTCTTGCGAAACCCACAAACCAGCGCTGATTCCACTAAACTCCCTGTGAACCATCTTGCTAAACTCATTTCATGTATTTCTTTTTCTACGTAAAAAGCATTAATTTACTTTCACAAGTTTACGAAGATACTAAGCTCGAGACTACTCATTCCTGTTGCGTAATAGTCCAGACAGTCATGTTGTACCTAAATATTTGCTTAGATGGTTAAATATTGCGTTGAGACTATGTTAATTAGCTCAGACCTGGCCTGCGATTTTCTGTTTTCATCTACAAGCAAATCTTTATCGAAATACTGATTTATAAATATTATGAGGCTGAAACTTCCTGGCAGATTAAAATTGTGTGCCGGAACCGGGACTCGAACCTGGGACCTTTGCCTTTCGCGGGCAAGCGCACTACCGACAGTGCTGTTCACTACCTACTCTAATTTACAAGAGTAGAAGCCTCGTGATTGTTACGCGAATCTCCCTCGCCTGGTTTTCAACTTCTTCACTTGACGTTCAGTCATATTCAAGAGTGAATATTATCAATAATTATTATTAGTAGGTTCCGAAATGTATTACCATTATAAAATCTATCTGGTATCTCCGGTATCTCCTAGTCTCTTCCACGTATACAAGCTTCTTTTGTGATTCTTAAACAAGGTGTTTGTTATAACTAAATTATGTTCCGTGCAAAATTCTACCAAACGGCTTCCTCTTCCATTCCTTTTGCCCAGACCATATTCACCTACTGTCTTCCCTTCCCTTCCTTGTCCTACTACCGAATTCCAGTCTCCCATAACAATTAAGTTTTCCTCTCCCTTAATTGTCTGAATAATTTCCTTGAGCTCCTCATATATTTCTTGGAACTCCTCAACATCGGCATATAAACCTGTACTACTGTGGTCTGTGTTAGCTTCGTATCAACCTTGACTACGATAATGCGATCACTGTGTTGCTCATAGTAGTTTACCCGCATTCCTATTTTCTTATTCATTATCAGACCTAATCCTGTAATACCCCCAACTGATTTTGTATTTATAATCCTGTACTCGCCTGACCAGAAAGCCTGTTCCTCTTTCCACCGAACTTCACTAATCCCCAATATATCTAACTTCAACCTATCCATTTCTCGTTTTAAATTTTCTAGCTTCCGTACCCGATTAAGGGATCTAACATTCCACGCTCCGATCCGAACAATGCCAGTGTTGTCTTTCCTGATGATCACATCCTCCAGAGCAGTCCCCGCCCGGAGATCCGAATGGGGGACTATTTTACCTCCGGAATATTTTACCCGAGAGGATGCCATCATCATATATTCATACAGTAGAGCTGCATGTCCTCGGGAAAAGTAACGGCTGTAGTTTCGCCTTGCTTTCAGCCGTTCGCAGTAACCGTGTGGCAAAGCCACATTAGCTGATGTTACAAGGCCAGCTCAGTCAATCATCCAGACTGTTGCCCCTGTAACTACTGAAAAGGCTGCTGCCCCTCTTCAGGAACCACACGTTTGTCTGGCATCTCCACAGATACCCCTCCAGAGTGGTTGCACCTACGGTACGGCTACCTGTATCGTTGAGGCACGCAAGCCACTCCACCTCGGCAATGTCTGTGGTTCATGGGAGTGGAATAGATTTCTGAACCAGGTTTTAAACTGTAAGAAATTTCCAGGGGCAGATATAGACTCTGACCATAACTTGTTGGTTATGAACTGTACGCTGAAACTGAAGAAACTACAAAAAGATAGGAAAATAAGGAGTTGGGACCTGGATAAATTGAAGGAACCTGAAGTTCTTAAGAATTTCAGATGGAGCTTTAAGCAAGAATTGACAGAAACGGGGTAAAATAAAACAGTAGTGGAGGAATAGGTTGAAATTGAGAGATGAAATAGTGAAGGCAGCAGAGGACAAAAGAGGTAGGAAGGCAAGAACTAAAAAAAACCTTGGATATCACAGGAGATACTAAATTTAATCGATGAAAGGAGAAAATGTAAAAATACAGTAAATGAAACAGGCAATATGGGGTACAGACGACTAAGAAATGAGATTGACACGGCCACTACGGTCGGGGGTTCGAATCCCCCCTCGGGCATGGATATTTGTGCCGTCCTTAGTTGTAGGTAGTTCATAAGTAGTTTGTAAGTTTAGGGACTGATGACCCCGTAGTTGAGTCCCTTAAGCTTAACAAACATTTGAACATTTTTGAGATTGACAGGAAGTGCAAAATGGCTAAGCAGGAGTGGCTAGGAGGCAAATGCAAGGATGTAGAACAATGTATAAATAGGGGAAAAATAGATACAGCCTACAGGAAAATAAAAGAAACATTTGGAGATAAGAAAAACAGCTCTATGAATATCAAGGACACTGATGGAAAACCAGTTCTCAACAAAGAAGGGAAAGCTGAAAGTTGGAAATAGTATATAGAGAGGCTCTATGAAGGAAATGAACTTAACGGAAGTATTGTAGAAAGGGAAGAAGAAGTAAATGAGAATGAAATAGGAGATACTATACTGAGAGATCAATTTGACAGAGCACTGAAAGACTTAAGTCGAAAGAAGGCCCCTGGAGTAGATGATATTCCCTCAGAGCTACTGAAGTCTCTGGGAGAACCAGTCATGACAAAATTGTTTCACCTGGTGTGTAAGATGTATGAGACAGGTGAAGTGCCCTCAGACATTAAGAAAAATGTAATAATCCCCATTCCAAAGAAAGCAGGTGCAGACAGGTGTGAAAACTACAGAACCATCAGTTTAATAAGTCATGGTTGCAAAATATTAACACGAATTATTTACAGAAGGATGGAAAAGCTGATAGAAGTCAACCTCGGGGAAGATCAGTCTGGGTTCAGGAGAAATGTAGGAACACGGGAGGCAATACTCACTTTACGGCTTATCCTAGAAGATAGATTAAGAAAAGGCAAACCTACATTTCTAGCTTTTGTAGATTTGGAGAAGGCTTTTGACAATGTTGATTAGAATAAACTCTTTCAAGTTCTGAAGCAACCAGGAGTAAAATATAGGGAGCGGAAGGTTATATACAACTTGTAGAAAAACCAGACAGCGGCTGTCAGAGTTGAAGGACATGAAAGGGATGCAGTGGTTGGAAAGGGAGAAGACAGGGTTGTAGCCTTTCTCCAATGTTATTAAATTTGTACATTGAGCAAGCTATGAAGGAAAGGAAGGAGACACTTGGAGAAGGAATTGAAGTTCAGGGGGAAGAATTAAAAACATTGCGTTTTGCAGACGACATAGTAATTCTGTCAGATACGGCAAAGGACCTGGAAGAGCAGTTGAACGGAATGGACAGTGTGCTGAAAGGTGCATATAAGATGAACATTAACAAGAGCAAAACTAGGGTAATGGAATGCAGCCTAAGAAAATCAGGTGATGCTGAGGGAATTAGATTAGGTAACGAAACAATTAAGGAGGTAGATGATTTTTGTTACTTGGGCAGTAAAATAACAAATGATGGTCGCAGTACAGAGGATATAAATTGCAGAATGGCAATGGGTAGGAAAGCGTTCTTGAAAAAGAGAAATTTGTTAACATCGAATATTGATTTAAGCCTAAAGAAGTCCTTTATGAAGGCATTTGTATGGAGTGTTTCCTTGTATGGGAGTGAAACATGGACGATAAACAGTGCGGACAGGATGAGGATTGAGGCTTTTGAAATGTGGTGCTACAGAAGAATGTCGAAGATTAGGTGGGTGGATCGCGTAAATAATGAGGAGGCACTGAACAGAATTAGGGAGAAAAGAAATTTCTGGCATACATTGACTAAAAGAAGGGATAGATTGATAGGACACATTCTTAGACATCAAGGAATTGTGAATTTAGCGTTGGAGGGAAGTGTGTGGGGTAAAAACCGCAGAGGAAGACCTAGAGATGGATACAGTAAGCAGATTCAGACAGATGTATGTTGCCGTTCTTATGTGGAGATGAAGAGGCTTGCTCAGGATACGGTATTGTGGAGAGCTGCATCAAACCTGTCTCCAGACTGAAGACCACAACAACAGTACGAATTATGATCAATATTATCAGTATTATTAAGAATACATGGTAGTAGTAGAAAAATTCCATTTTATATAGTGTAAGTCGAATCATTTCGGAATGGGGGATGGGGGATATTTTTGTGTTCCCACACCTTGCTTCCTTGCGTGCGGGCCTATCAGCAGTGAAAGTGTATTACTACATTCGTGAGCGTTCGAGAAAGGTAGCACAGTAAAGTACAGGACATTTAGTGCCGCAAGTGATATCGAGAACGCCACAAAATTAGTAGGAATTATCACACCTTCGTAAATTTAGATGCGAGACACTGTTATATTGGTATAATTCTAAAAACTCTTACACACGGTAGGCAGCGCCAATCGGCAACTATGTTCATCGATCAGGTATGATTACCAAGTTCGATTGAGGTAAGTGATAGAAACTATCTGAAGAACACTAAATCTAATCGTCACGTTATGTTACAGAAGCGTGTTGCAGAAATGCACTAGAATCTGCAGAATGAATTGTCACTAAAATAATGAATTTCTTCATAAAGAGACTCACTGTCAAAATTGCAGGTGCCACATATAAAATATATTCAAGAAATGAAATTATTTTTATTAATAAATGTCTCGCAGATTTTTTATAAGATTAAGAATATGACTTTAGTTTCTATTTCAATCCATGTTCCTAGCTTCCTTGGTTGACAGTTTCTGAAACAGTTAGTGCTTTTGGGAAAACCACTTTTTCTAATGCCAAAGTGTTGCATTTTGGGAAATCGCTCATTTATTACAGTGATTCAGTGTTACTCTGAACTTTTTCTTGATTTTAATAGCTCTTCCTAAGTCAGTTACGATTCTTCTGGCATATGTGATGGAAGACTCGCATGAAAGTGTCCCGTATTTGATTTTTGTTGACATCGTATGATATTTTGATGTCGGTTTTCCATTAAATAATTTTCTTGTATGATATTTGGTGGCCTGTCTTTGATTTTATCTCGTTTAACTTTTCTTTGTCACATTTAGCATCTCACTAGTCTTAGAGAAGATAGTTAATCGTCAGCAAATTTAAACACTCTACTTTCAATGTCAGTCCGAAGATCCGAATGTTTATACTCTATATCTATTCCCTCACTTGCGAAAAGCTACGTTAAACTCCTGCTGGGAGAGTACAACTCCTTGTCGAAGTCTTTTACGTGCTTCAGAAGGCGCAGATAATTCACTAAGAAATTTCGCTTCATGTGCAACCCACGTGAGACTCTTGAACGTTAATTGTTTGGTCTTCCTCTATACTCTAAGAATTTCTAAGGTGACAAAACTATATGTCTATCAACGGAGGATTACGCCTTTTTGAAGCCAAGAAACGTGACAAATGTGTTCGTAATTAGGCATATGTTTGGCACTGTTTTCAAACGTCAAGTCTGCTCAACAGACGACCTATCTTTCCTGAAGTTTGAAACTCAAATCAAATTATCGATTTGCAAACGTTTCAGTATTCCTAGTTTCATTTAAATTAAGACCACAACGCGGCCCGCTTAATGGGGAGAATTTCTTGATGGTGTGGTCCATATGTAAAGAATACAGCGTATACACTCCTGGCCATTAAAACTGCTACACAACGAAGATGACGTGCTACAGACGCAAAATTTAACCTACAGGAAGAAAATGCTGCGATATGCAAATGATTAGCTTTTCAGAGCATTCACACAAGGTTGGTGTCGGTGGCGACACCTACAACGTGCTGACATGAGGAGTTTCCAATGGATTTCTCATACACAAACAGCAGTTGAGCGATGTTGCCTGGTGAAACATTGTTCTGATGCCTCGTGTAAGGAGGAGAAATGCGTACAGGTTTTCGACGTAGATAAAAGTCGGATTATGGTTTATCGTATCGCGAAATTGCTGCTCGCGTTGGTCACGATCCAGGAGGGAAATATGGAACGCCGTGCTGGATCCCAACAGCCTCGTATCACTAGCAGTCGAGATGATAGGCAATTTATCCGCATGGCTGTAACGGATCGTGCAGCCACGTCTCGATCCCTGATTCAACAGATGGGGACGTTTGCAAGACAAAAACCATCTGCACGATCAGTTAGACGTTTGCAGCAGCATGGACTGAGCTCGGAGACCATGGCTGCGGTTACCCTTGACACTGCATCACAGACAAGAGCGCCTGCGATTGTGTACGCAACGACGAACATGGGTGTACGAACGGCAGAACGTTATTTTTTCGGGTGTTTCCAGGTTCTGTTTACAGCATCATGATGATCGCATCCGTGTTTGGAGACAACGCGGAGAAGTGAACGCACATTGGAAGCGTGTATTCGTCATCGCCATACTTGCGTATCACCCGGCGTGATGGTATGGGGTACCATTGGTTACACGTCTCGGTCACCTCTTGTTCGCATCCATGGCACTTTAAACAGTGGCTGTTACAGTTCAGATGTGTTACGATACGCGGCTCTACCCTTCATTCGATTCCTGCGAAACCCTACATTTCAGCAGAATAATGCACGACCGCATATTGAAGGTCCTTTACGTGCCTTTCTGGATACGGGAAATGTTCAACTGTTGTCCTGGCCAGCACATTCTCCAGATCTCCCACCAATTGAAAACGTCTGGTCAATGGTGGACGAGCAACTGGCTTGTCACAATACGCCAGTTACTACTCTTGATGAACTGTGGTATCGTGTTGAAGCTGCATGGGCAACTGTACCTGTACACGCCATCCAAGCTCTGTTTGACTCAGTCTGTATGAACCCAAACTGCTTGAAAATGTAATCACATGTCAGTTCTAGTGTAATATATTTATCCAAAGAATACCCGTAAATCATCTGCATTTCTTCTTGGTGTAGCAATTTTAATGGCCAGTGGTGTAGACCCGTCCGCGGTGGCCGAGGTGACTGAGGCGCCCCAGTCACGGTCAGCACGGCCACTACGGTCGGGGGATCGAATCCCCCCTCGGGCATGGATATTTGTGCCGTCCTAGTTCGTAAGTAGTTCATAAGTAGTTTGTAAGTTTAGGGACTGATGACCCTGCAGTTAAGTCCCTTAAGCTTGACAAACATTTGAATTTGAGTGGTGTAGAACGCTTGTGCATCGCTTTCTTGAGTAATGCGCAAGTGTTTAGAGGTCGCAAATTGAAGCTGACTGCAGAACGATTATACTGCCACTCATATTTCTCGTAAAACCAACGCAGATAAGACAAGAGATATGAGGGTTCGTTCTCAGGCATACAAGCATTTGTTTTCCCTCGTTCTATGTGGGATGTAAGAGTTACCCTCCGCCAACCACCGTATGGTGGATTGTGGAGGTTGGTTGGTTGGTATGGGGGTTTTAGGGGGACTAGACTACTATGGCCATCAGTCCCCCCGCTTCATAGCTAGGCGACACACAGAAAAACATAGTCGTCTATAAATGCGCCTGAGCTATATTTAAAGTAGGGCAAAAGAAAAGAACATACTGTCAATGAAATATTGACAGAGTCAACAAGGGACGATACTAAGACGCCAGACACACAGTAACAAATACGAGACAAAAATGACTGAGCCAGTGAATGTGGTTGATCGACCATGTGTATAAAAAGGGAAAAGCCAACCACATAGCGTACAAAATAAAAACTGTAGTCTAAAGACACGTCAAGGAGAACATAGAAAATTATCTAAAAGACCACCCAGAGGACTCACAGCAACTGGTAAATCCCCCCAACACGAAGAAATCGTAAAACCAAATGAGCCACAGAGGCATCGTCACCGAGCACCAAAGAGAGAGTGTTCGGGAGGGTGAAAGAATGCCGCAGTGGAGCTAAAATGGGACAGTGGAGTAGGAGATGGACCACAGTCAATGGAGCACCACATAGGCACACGGGCAGGTCCTCTCGACGGAGGAGGTGACCATGCGTCAGATGGGTGTGACCAATGCGGAGACGACAGAGAACCACGGAGTCCCTTTGGGATCCCAGCTGCGAGGACTTCCAGACAGATGTTGTGTCCTTTATCGTCCGCAGCTTATTGGGCACGTCCAGAGCGGACCATTCGGCGTTCCACAGTTCGCGTACTTTATTGCGAAGCAACAGGCGGAAGTCTGCTTCTGGGAGGCCAGTCGCCAGAGGGCGGCAAGTGGTAGCCTGTTTGGCTAGCTGGTCAACGCTCTCGTTGCCCGGAATGCCTACATGGCCCGGGGTCCAAACGAATGTAACACTGCGACCAGAGTCACTAAGAGCCAGTATCGACTCCTGAATGGCCCTGACCAATGTATGACGAGCATAACACTGATCACGGGCCTGTAAACTGCTCAGCGAGTCGCTGCAGATCAAGAAGGATGTCCCACGGCATGTGCGGATGTGTCTAAGGGCGCGGTATATAGCCACCAGTTCTGCGGTGAAGACGCTGCTGCCGGGTGGCAAAGAGCGTTGTTCAACATAGGCGCCATGCATGTAGGCATATCCAGTGTGGTCGCCATCTGAAGAACCGTCTGTATAAATGACGTCGGAGTTACAGAACTCACGGAGCAGGGCAGAAAACTGATGCCGTAGGACCAGAGGAGAAACAGAGGTCTTCGGCTCACAGGAAATATCCAACCGAATCCGCGGCCGAGGAACGGTCCAGGGAGGAGCATGGAAAGTCGAGCGGAAGGGACGGTGAAGAGGAAAGGAGTCCAGCGTCGATAGTAGCGATTGGACACGCGCTGCTATCGGGAGTCCCGACCGAGGTCGCCTCTGCGGCAAACGAGTGACCTCTCCCGGAAAGAGGAGTCTGTTATTCGGATGCCGAGGGGTACAGTGAACTCTGGCAGCATACTGGTCGAGTAGTTGTTGGCGCCGGTATCGCAATGGGGCGACTCCAGCCTCTGCCAAGAGACTTGTGACAGGGCTTGTACGAAAGGCTCCAGTGGCCAGACGGATGCCGGTATGATGCACTGGGTCGAGAACTCGCAGTGCAGGTGGAGAGGCTGAGCCGTAGACCTGGCTTCCGTAGTCTAGACGTGACTGCACCAGAGCGTTGTACAACCGCAGGAGGACAGGGCGTGTTGCCCCCCAGACAGTCAAAAAGGAGACCCAGGAAACGGTGTGTATCCACAACCTGAAGGTGCTCACCATCAAGGTAGAGCTCCGGATGCGGATGTACCGTGTGTTGGCGACAAAAGTGCATGACCCTGGTTTTCGCAGGGGAAAATGTAAAACCATGGGCAGAAGCCCAATTCTGTGCCCGATGAATGGCTGCCTGCAGTCGTCGTTCAGCTACAGTTGTACTAGTGGTAGAGTAGTACAGGCAAAAGTCATCCGCATAGAGAGAGCAACAAAATGATGGCCCCACTGCAGCCACTAGGCCATTAATGGCCACTAAGAAGAGGGGTACACTTAGGACGGACCCTTGTGGTACCCCATTCTCTTGGATATGGGAGGAACTGAAGGAGGTGCCACCGCGGACTCGAAAGCGGCGCGAAAGTAAAAAATTCTGAATAAAAAGTGGGAGGGAGCCATGGAGACCCCACCCATGTAGTGTGGCAAGGATGTGATGACACCATGCCGTGTCATATGCTTTCCGGAGTTCGAAAAAGATGGCGACGAGGTGGTGACGTCGGGCGAAAGCAGTACGGATCGCCGACTCCAAAGAGAGGAGGTTATCAATGGCAGAGCGACCCTGTCGGAAAGCACCTTGTTGTGGGGCGAGCAGACCCCGATACTCGAGAACCCACAGAAGTCGCCGGCTCACCAAACGTTCAAAAAGCTTACAAAGAACGTTTGTGAGACTTATGGGACGGTAACTGTCAACGTTCAATGGATCCGCACCTGGTTTCAGCAGAGGGATAACGGTACTCTCCTGCCATTGGGACGGGTATGCTACCTCGATCCAGAGACGATTGAAGAAATCCAAAAGATGGTGTTGCGAGGTTACAGAGAGATGTTTTAACAGTCGACAGTGGATTCGGTCCGGTCCTGGGGATGTATTGGGGCAACTGGCAAGAATACTTTGAAATTACCACTCGGTAAATGGCGCATTGTACGGCTCCTGGCGGTTTGTGCGAAATACCAACTGCTTTCGCTCAGTCCGCTCTTTTAAGGTACAAAAACCTTGGCTGTAGGCAGTGGACGCCGAATTAAGAGCAAAGTGTGCTGCAAAAGACTCGGCAATGATGGTCGGGTCGGTATGAATAGTTCCATGGATAGAGAGACCCGCGATCCTTGCCGGTGGACGGTAGCCTGATATACGGCGAATCTTCGTCCAAATCTGGCTGGACACGGGGTCCAATTGCGGAAACGTATTTTTCCCAGCATGCCTGCTTGTGCTGCCGGATAAGCCGACGTGTCTGGGCCCGAAGACGTTTAAAGGCAACCAGGTGGTCAACGGTGGGGTGGCGCCGGTACTGCTGCAAAGCTCTATGGCGATTGCGAATTGCTGCTGCTATCTCCGGTGACCACCAGGGTACTGGTCTTCGCCGGGATACGGCAGAAGAACATGGTATCGCGGACTCAGCGGCAGAAACGACAACGGAAATAATTTGGTCTACTGCCATTGTTGCATCAGCAGGGAGAGGGGTATCCAGCGTTGCAGCTGACGTGTATGCTGCCCAGTCGGTTCTATGGAAGGACCAGCGGGGTAGACGTGCATGGCGTTGGTGGTGGGGAAGCGAAAGGAAGATGGGAAAGTGGTCGCTTCCACAAAGGTCATCATGGACCCACCAGTTAAGGAGTGGACGTAAGCCCGGACTACACACAGAAAGGTCTATGGCGGAAAAGGTGCCATGGGCCACACTAAAATGGGTAGGAGCTCCTGTATTAAGAATACAAAGGTCAAGTTGGTTAAAAAGTAGTTCAAATTCTCGACCACGTCCTGTAGTCACGTTGCTCCCCCATATGGGGTGATGTGCATTAAAATCTCCTAAAATAAGAAACGGTGAAGGAAGTTGAGCGATCAAGGCTGTTAGGTCAGCTGGTGCCACTGCTGCATCAGGAGGGAGATAAAGGGAACAGATGGTAATATCCCACAATGCTCGAACCCTGACAGCGACAGCCTCCAGGGCTGTGTTAAGTGGCACTGGGGAACTGTAGGCAGAGGTATGTACATATAGTCATACCCCGCCCGACACCCTATTGTAAATGGTGCGATTATTGAAGTACCCCCGGTAGCCCCGAAGGGTGGGGGTCCGATCACCAGGAAACCAGGTTTCCTGGAGAGCAACACAAAGAGGTGGAAATGCGCTCAACAGCTGACGCAATTCAGCCAAATTGCAGAAAAATCCTCCACAATTCCGTTGGAGGATCAGACTGTCTCCTGGTTGACGGTGCGTGAAGATGAAGATGGAAGAGGAGTGGTATTAGCACTCGTCTCTGGCTGTGAAGCCTGATCCTCCGTGTCCATGGTATCCCCGAGATCGGCAAAGGCCAAATCTTCTGGCGTCGCTAGAAGGATCACATCATCCTCAGGCGCGTCAGGTGCAAGGGCTGGGGGCACCGAGGCCGCCAGTGTCTCCTTGCGCTTTACCGTCTTGTCTTTCTTTTCTTTTTTGTCTTCCCGTCGTTCCTTGGGCCTACCGGAGGACGGGGGTTTCTCCGGCGGGGCTTGAGGAGTGTGGGAAGACTGGGGAACCAGGCGGCTTTTTAGCCGAGGGTCCTTCGGCCGCTGGCTGGTATCTATTTTCTTAGGTGGTGAGTTTGGAAGGGAGGAACACATTCCCTTCCCAGAAGAAGAAGCCATAGAAGGGGAACCCTTTTCCGGCTGGGGAGCGGGGGTAACCACTCCCGATGTGGAGGGCCGTACAGGCCCCGCAGAAGATGGTATGCCCCCAGATGTCTGGGTGGCCAAGGTAGAGGGGCGGCCCATGGGGCCCACAGATAGAGGTACAACAGGGCGAGAGGTGGCCACCGGTGGTGGCGCCATCGATGTAGCAGCAGCGTAGGAACTTACTAGTGAAACAGGATGCAGCTTTTCATATTTCTTTCGTGCCTCTGAATATTTTAGTCGGTCCAACGTTTTATAGTCGACTATCTTCCGCTCTTTATGTAGAGCGGGACAGTCCTGCGAACAGGGAGAGTGGTGACCGCCGCAATTGACACAATAAGGTGGAGGGGAACAGGCAGTGTCAGGATGTAAGGCACGGCCACAGTCCCTACAGGTTGCAGCAGCGTTGCAACGAGAGGACATGTGCCCGAAGCGCCAACATTTATAGCATCGCATTGGAGGGGGGATGTATGGCTGGACGTCACACCTATACATCATGACTTTGACCTTTTCGGGCAGATTGTCACCCTCAAAGGCCAAAACAAATGCGCCAGTGGCCACCCTCTTATCTTTTGGTCCCCTAAAGACGCGGCGGACAAAGTGGACTCCGCGTCGTTGTAAATGGTCACGTAATTCCTCATCTGCCTGCAACAATAGGTCTCTGTGGTATATGACCCCCTGTACCTTATTTAAGGACTTGTGAGGCGTTATTAACACGGGGATGTCGCCTAAATGGTCACACGTAAGGAGGTTTCGTGACTGAGCCGGGGTCTCCGCCTGTATCAAGACCGAACTGTCTCGCAGTTTCGACATTCCGGCAACTTCGCCAAACCTTTCTTCGAGGTGTTCCACGAAAAAAGAGGGCTTAGTTGCCTGGAAAGATTCCCCATCTTGTCTGATAAATACTAAATATCGTGGTGTATATGGCTCAGTCTGCTTTGTGGGCCCACGTTCCCCCCATGATGGAGTTAGGGAAGGAAACGATTTGGGGTCGTATCTTGCAGCATTGAAATGAAACTTACCACACTTGGAGACACCTGAATTAGAGCCAGGATTTTCAGAGGGTTGTTTCCTCTTCATTGCGGAATGTCCGCCCCGATGCCACCCACTCCGAAACAGGGGCTCTCCTCAAGGGCGCCACCCAGCCACAGCAACGTCACCTGGCAGGATGACCGTTGCCGGGAGTCCTGATGCCTCGCAAAGACAAGCATCGACTCCTTGGCGTTCATGAGGAGGTCACAGCTCAGGCATCGGCAGTGTGATCCCTGTGCAATTCAGGGTGCTCAACCATGAGGGTACATAACAGCTCCACCACACGGACTGGCTACCGTGCTGGTGACCTAGCGGGGGAGGGAGCTACGGCGAGGAAAGGAATGTGGAAGGAAAGGGCGGGAATCCGCGCCGTAGGGGCTAGGTTGGGAGTTCTTCCCCAAATGGCTCACACTTACTCGGAAATTTTGGTGGAGGTCAAACCACAATGGGGACCTAACTGGGCCGAAATCAGTGAACACGGCAAACAAGGACACAATTGCAAAACCAGCATACCGTGGAAATAGCCGGGCTTTCAACACGAGAACACCTAGAGACGGGGTTGGAGAAGGGTAGGGTGGGAAAAAGGATTAGGAAGGGAGGGAACCGGGGTGAGGAAAAGCGGCCTGGGAAACAGGAAGGAAGGCCGCAATGGCTCGGGGACCCGTGCGCGCCACACACGTACCCACAAAAGAACTGTGGGCCCCCTGTGGGGGATTGTGGAGGATTTATGTAGTTGTAGGCTTCTCTTGATAGGGCTGCAAATGAAAACAAAATAATTTCTATAGCGCAAACTGCGAACCATACCTCTATAAAATGTTGAAATTACAGTTACAATACCAGAAGAGCAAAATAATTTTTGTGAGTTTCCAATCCTTTCCCTAATTCCACTAATTTCGTGGATTGTTGGGGGACTGGTCTCTGCGTTACGTACAGATCGCTTAAAATGCACTCTTTCTACTGGAGACTTGCATCACTGTAATTCTGAAAATAAATAATATCATGGAGTCTCCTTTACGGTCTGTCGCTTGTTAATTTGACGAAAACAAAATATTTTTGTAATAAATTCCCAGACATTGTCTTACAGAAATTTGTGTTTTCGTCTATCTGTAAATCGCAACGAGTCCGCTATCATAGAAGGCACATTTTCGCGACGAAATGTTATCTACGACAATTTTTGCATCCCCAGGAAGGGTTGACACCGTGCTGTGATGCAGTTATGATCGACTTCCTCACGGATATGTTCCAACATTTGTCTTTACGTTTTGTTTGTTGCTGTCGTAAGTACATGGGTGCTGTTTCTACTGTTTTCAGGAAATATGGCCATTCCCTGACATGTTGTTGTTGTGTGTCAGTAGCAGAAGCCTCGGTGTTTGTCGTATGAGATCTATATCAGCTCTTGTAAACCGGTCCCAGTTTGGTTGGAGCTCAATCTGACTTTGTGTTAAGTAGTGATCCAAATCAACGAATTTAATCCTTACTTTGAGATTTTGAAGCTTGTGCATATTATTCGCTGAATCTATTACATGATCAATCAGGTATACCTCTAATAATTAGTTAGGTTCTCTCGAGAGCTTTTTATAGTGAAGGGCCGGCCGCGGTGGCCGAGGGGACTGAGGCGCTCCAGTCACCGTCTGCACGGTCACTACGGTCGGGGGTTCGAATCCCCAATCGGGCATGGATATTTGTGCCGTCCTTAGGATTAGCTAGTTCATAAGTAGTTTGTAAGTTTAGGAACTGATGACCCCGTAGTTAAGCCCCATAAACTATACAAACATTTGAACATTTATAGTGAAGGGATGCAGGAGGCTGAGTGGACTTAGGGCTAATCAAAAAATTTTACAGCTTATAAGACGTTCCCATTCTTATTTTTGCGTAGTTGTATGAAGTTCTATTATTAGTAATTTTGGTGTGTGACCAAGGTAGCTACAGTTTAGAAAATTGTATAGCGACAGGAAAGAATGTAATATGACGTTAAAAGGAGGTAGGAATGATATGGGATATTAATCTAACAAAGGAAGTCCTAAGAGGTTTCAGCGTTGAATTTCAGAAACTAGGCAAACCCGGGGTCACTGATCTGGGGACTGGTAAGCACAGCCAGTCTTCTGTCGTCGTGACCTCTGAGATACTGCCACGTGCCAGCTGTTTAAATGTTAAACAGGCAAGCTGTTATCTTTCTTTGGAAGCAAGGAAACTGAGGGTTGAACGTCCCGTCCACAGAGTTTTCATTAGAGATGGAGTTCACACTGGAATTTTTTTGGAAGGATGGGGAAGGAAATCGGGCATGCTCGTTCAAAGGAACCGTGACGGAATATGCCTGGAGTGACTTAGGGAAATCACAGAAAATCTAAATCTGGATGCCAGTAGGTGGATTTGAACCATCGTCCTCCCGAATGAGAGTCCATTGTGTTACCACTGCACCACATCGCCCTGTCCTCTTTCTTCTGTGGACCGTCTGCCCTAGCTGTTCGTGGGAACGCAATGAAGGGTAAATCGAAAATTTTCCCACACTCAGTGGTACGTGTGGTCCTTTAGTCATAGGCATGACTAGCAGCTACTTCATCGCGTAATTGTTGCGTTTACCTTAGTTACTCTGTAGTCTACAGCGCGAATTTAAATTCGTTCGTTTTTGTAGGTGTTGTAGTTACGGAGAGGGACTGACTCTGCTGTGGACAGATGTGAGCTGAGATGGTGACTCTTCGCTGCCAGCTTTAAGCGGTGTTCACTTAGGTTGCACAGCTGGTGACCACAGTCGGTGAGCACCGATGTTGTGCGTCGGTCGTGGAGAACCATCGGTTTTTCTGGAAGAGCACTGCATGCCACGTGCAAGCATAAGAAAGCTACGGTATCTTTTCTTTTCTTTTCTTTTTTCTACGACGATCGCTAACAGAAATACCGGGTAATTTTGCTCACATCAATTTTTGTAATTACACTGATATACGCCCCAGTCCACAACGGGCGCTGGAGAGCGCTGCGGTCGCAAATTACGATGAGCAGCGCGTTCCGTGGGATGTAGCGGTTCAATTCAGAGCGTGCAGTAGCTAGGTAGACAGCACGACTGGCCTGCGCCACGTTGGGAAAACACGTCCGGTGTGATAACGGATTTAGGGCTACAGACGTTCCAGCATTTTAAGATGTGGTAGGAACCTGTGTGACTGGGCGATTGCGCACTCTATGTACTAGATTGAGTTTTTTCAGAAGTTTAAATATGTATCACAGAACACAATACAAAATATTGAGACATTTGCCAGTTTTTGTGGACACTGACATGGATCACAGTGGATTAATGTGTTCAGACGATCTTCATTAGACTACTGGAGCCTTCCTGAACAAAACGAGTCACTAAGGTTAAAACTGTTTTCCTCAAACCGAAAACGAAAAATACTTGCTGTTCTCTCTCCAAAGGAGTTATTACCACACACGCCGCAAATTTTTCTGCCTAAATATACTGTTGTCATCCCTCTTTTGAATTCAAACTGATGAATATGTTGGAAACGTTCCGATTTCCCCATGTGGTACTAACTTTTGAACCGTCCACAGCTCCTCTCACTACCTTCAAATGACAACATATACAGAAACTATAAATAAATGAAGGGTAAATAAATCAATAGTAAGTGGAATATCAACCTGCGAAACAAAAATGCTACGCACTTATGGAAATTCAAATGTTTGTAAATCTATCGGACCAAACTGCGTGGTCATCAGTCTGTAGCTTACAAACTACGATAAACTAACCTACTAACCTACGGACAACACACACACAAAGCGCCTTAGACCGCCTTTTTTTTCTATGGGTAGTTCTGCTCGTTGCGGACGCTGATCGGATTTGTTCGTTCTTGTTCGAAGGGTTTTTGGCTAAGCTTTTTTATTACAGAGGGCACGCTGAGCCACGGCGCCCGCACCGCTCTGCTACTCCACCGCGGCGCACTTATGCACCAATATAACAACTTATACAGTTTAAAATGTGAGCTGAGGCACTTTCTCAACTCATTTTACTCAGATGCTCGCGCTTTTATAGTAACCAGATCGATAGCTGGTCTCTGGCACAAGGTAATACACACAAACTACTTGCTTATCAAAAACACTTGCCGGCCGCAGTGGCCGAGCGGTCTGCGGAGCGCCAGTCACAGTCTGCACGGCCGCTACGGTCGGGGGTTCGAATCCCTCCTCGGGCATGGATGTTTGTGTCGTCTTTAGTATAAGGTAGTTTGTAAGTTTAGGGAGTGATGACCCCGTAGTTAAGTCCCTTAAGCTTAACAAACATTTGAACAAAAATACTTACAAACTCTTCATTGTATTCTGAAATTTTATACTAGCCAAGTCTTAATTAGCTAAAAAATTTTGATGCAAGGCTAGCTAAACAGGTTTCACCTCTGAAAGCGACCAGTTCTACATTGTGGAATTAAACGGTTCGGTGACGTCAGCATTTCAATTTGGCCTATAGCAGCGCTCTGCGCACTTTATGCTCAATGTGGCAGAGCAATTTGTTCCACTGTTGACGTTGTTTTACTATCGCTCGCATCAAAGCCAGTAGCCGGGTGACGTTTTAGAGAGTATTCCGGCTGTGAGTTATGGCTTTGAATAGACTCGGAATGGCGGGCAGGTTGGCAGTTTGGCGCGGGTAATCGCGCGCCGGCAGGAAATACGGCAGCGGCGTGATGGCGCGTTTATTTGCGGGCTACGGAGCTTTGAGGCGCATGTCGCACTAAGCAGCTTACTTTACAGCCGCGCACGCCGGTTAATTGAGCCCAGGCCCTGGGGATACGAACGCTAGGCTCATGACCGCTGCCTAGGGACTTCGGCTTCCAGCATATCTGTTCCTCCAATTATTTTGATAACAGTCACTGATATTTCGTGCCTACATCAGTTTGTACTCGACTGCGTCTGTTACTGTTTCGGCAATCTACAGACACCGTGCACGAGCGATACGTAGGAGGTAAACGGTGTGCGGTCTGTTAACAGCTGCTGTTACTCAACCTTGCCTTCTCACATGAGGAGTAGCCAAGCGGTCTAAAGCGTCTCGCTGCGGAGCGCGCGGTTGCTCGCCGTGAAGGTTCGAGTCCTCCCTGGGGCGCCGGCCGCGGTGGCCGAGGGGACTGAGGCGCTCCAGTCACGGTCTGCACGACCACTACGGTCGGGGGTTCGAATCCCCCCCTCGGTCATGGATATTTGTGCCGTCCTTAGTCTTAGGTAGTTCATAAGTAGTTTGTAAGCTTAGGGACTGATGACCCCTTAGTTAAGTCCCATAAGTGCTACAAACATTTGGAACATTTTGAACCTCCCTGGGGCATGGGTGTGTGTGTTGTCCTTAGGTTAGTTTACCTAGGTTTAAGTAGTTTGTAAGCTACGGACTGATGACCACGCAGTTTGGTCCGATAGAATTACAAACATTTGAATTTTTTTTTCACTTGTGTTTACATGACTGTTACAGCATTATAGCTTTGTGTGGCGCCAGAAATCGATTGAAACAAGCCTAAACCAACTCACAATACTGTCGGTCACAGAGTAGTGCTGGAGCATTAGGTAAATCCAGCAAAATCCGCTAGCAGAAGAGACCCAGCAAGTTCTTTTCCTACCTGACATAAAAGACAGTGAGAATGGAATGACGAAGCCAGTCGGAACAATGAAACGCTCTCAGGTTACGGCCACAATGGATGCACTAATTTTGGTGCCAAGTTCTTGGATGCTTTATAGTCAAACGAATCATCAATGAGAATCTCCGTAGGCGTGTCTCTCCATATAGTGATTAAGAAAGTATTTATGAAAGTAAGCACTGCCTGAAGCTACGAAATGTTGCAAAAAGTAGGCCTACACGAAAGAACAAAATAAACTGGTTCATCTGGCTGATATCGTGGAGGGCACACACGAGCGCGGTTGAGTGCGCTGAAAGGCATCACAGATATGCTCAATAATGTTCTTGTTTGGTGAGTTTGGTTGCCAACAGAGGTGTTCAAATTCAGAAGAGTGTTCCTGAAACAATTATTGAAAGCACAATTAATATGATTGGTTGCAGGTGATCAGCGCGGACGCGAACATACGTGTCACTTGTCAGAGTCCTGTCTCGACATATCAGGAGGTTCATATCACTCCAACTGCACACGACCCACACCATTAAAGAGCCTCTACAAGCTTGAACAGTCACCTGCTGATATGCATGGTCCATGGATTTATGAGGTTGTCTCCATACCCGTACATGTACACATGTCAGCAAAAAAAAAAAAAAAAAAAAAAAAAAAAAAAAAAAAAAAAAAAAAAAAAAAAAAAGCGCACTGACGTGTTGTATAGTCCACTTTAGATTTCCTTGTAGTTTTATGAATTCCTGCAAACATTTCGAAAAACAATGATAAAAATGTAAATAACAACATTTTCATTATATTTTTTCTTTAAAATATTATCGTCTGTCTTGTCTTGTTAGGTTTTTCAAAGTTTATTTTCTATGCCTGTACTGGTTACTAATGACTATAGCCTGGAAGGAACGTAGCGTACATTTGCCGTTCGGACGAGTGACTATAGCCTGGATGGAACACGGCGTACACACGCCAATTGCTATCTCTATTAGATGATTTTCATATTATAATTCAAGCGTTGTCATGTCAAAGCAATGACGCACTGAAAATTATCAAAAACGCAGTTCTTAGGACAATGTCTAATGTCTACAATTGTTAGCGGTTAACAGCTGACATCGATGGTACGAGAATTACGGATTACTCTCGTATCTGTTCCGCAGCGTAATGGGCGACGAATTAGTTTGTGATGTGCGAACATGTTGGACGATGATTCGAAACTTGCTAGGGCGCAGTGGCTCAGCGCCCTCGGTCAGAGGGTTGTCGGCATGGTAGCTCGACGCCCTCTGTAAAGAAAACACTGCGTCAACGACGAAACGATCAACATAGAAAAAAACAAACCAACGTTCACAAAGTTCCGATCAAACCGAAGAACCAATGAAAAAGAGAGAAAGAAAGATAGTTCATCGCCATCTGCAATAAATAACTGAGTAAAATTATCGATAAACAACCGAGAACGAACATGAAAAGACGACCGCAAAGCATCTATCTACCTGAAGACAAAAAAATATATATATTTAAAAAAATGCAGCCACCACTGGCAATTTTTTGTTCCCCTTGCTTCCTAAAAGGTTTTCACACACTCTTGTTAACTGAAAATAACTTTTTTCTGCAATATTGCGAATTGTTCAAAGGAAACAGCGCTTTCTCTGAAAAGTGCAATTGTTCTGTTTCGAGTACATACCATGAAATACATACCAACGAATTGCAAACATAGACTTCTTTATCGCATGTGCATGAACTGGAGTGATACTAATACAATGACATAATGAGCCGGACGCGGTGGCCGAGGTGACTGAGGCGCTCCAGTCACGGTCAGCACGGCCATTACGGTCGGGGGTTCGAATCCCCCCTCGGGCATGGATATTTTTGCCGTCCTAGTTCGTAAGTAGTTCATAAGTAGTTTGTAAGTTTAGGGACTGATGACTCCGTAGTTAAGTCCCATAAGCTTTCAAACATTTGATTTGACATAATGATAGTAATAAATATTGAAATGTTTGAAGAACTATCGGTCTTAACTGCATGGTCATCAGTCCGTAGCTTACAAACTACTTAAACTAAGGTAAACTAACCTAAGGACAACACAAATACCCATGCCCGAGAGGGGGACTCGAACCCCCGACGGCGCGCACTACAGCTCGGCGCCCCAGTACGCACTGCTAATTCGCCGCGGCAATGATAGTACTAACTTCGTATGTATTATTAAGTACTAGATTTATGTGGAATTCAGTATTACCACACTTATTCCGTTTATGATTTCAGCTGTAAAAGAAAACGTAACCACGGTTTGAAGTAGAATATTTGGTCTTTATTATAGCACAGAACATAGTAACATGAATGAAGTCATATCTGAACTACAGAAAAGGTAATACCATCTACGTTAAAAGCCTCCATAGCACTGATGTCAAAGACAAACATTTTATTCGATGCAATGATTCTAATTAATGATTTAATATATTCCAAAAATAGTGAATAATTGCTTAGAAAAGAAAGTAAACAAGGTAATTTGTTGCAATGTATACACTTCTCTTACGTTTCATTAAGGAACTACACTTGCCACAGAAATCAAGGACTTCTTTTATATACGAAAAAAAGAAAAATGGTAATGGCGAGTTCCGAACCAGTGACAATGGACACTGCAGTTTAACGCGCTGCCCACTACACTACGCCAAACAATTAGAGTACTGCTCCTTTAATCTCGAACTATTGACGACAGTTGTTAAATGATACTAATATGGCATTTTAGACACTAGATATCATTTATCGTACGAAGAACGACGTGTTTTTGTTAATTCTTCAACGCGTAAGTTATAATACGAAAATCATCGAATACGCAACGCAAGATGGCGTATGCCAGAGAGAGGTCTGGGCGAGGAATGTTACGTGACATCTCCGAACAGCTCGTTTTCGTAAAATCAATGGACGGTGTCAAGTCGCCGTTAATTTTGCAGATATCTCACTAACAATACGAAATATGTAAAGAACATGAGAGAGCTAAGTTGTAGAGAATTTTCTCCTCTACAGATTGGGTTATTCAATTTTCGTGTCAGATGAACGGTTTATTAGCAATTAAAATTACTTTTAAAAATGCTTTTTTTGTGTTAGTAACGTATTTTTTGTCCGAAAATTTTGAAAAAAGGAGGTTCTGGTCTCTGGTGGCCAACTACTATGTCTGTCAAATTTGGTGCCGATCGGTTGAACGGTTCGACCTAAAAAGTGGGAACACCTTACGGACAGACAGACTAGACGGACAGACAAACAGACATCTTAAAATCGCCGTTATTTTTGAAAATATCTTTGAAACGATGAGTTATATGAAGAAAGGGCAAAGTTGTAGAGACTTTTCTCCATTACAAACCCATATATTCAATTTCCGTGTCATATGAAAGGTTAAGGCGTTATTTTCATTTAAATTTCGAGCTGTCAAAAGCCGATCGCAAAGGCCCACTTTTAGTGTTATTAACGTAACCTGAAGTGGGCCAAAAGTGCATCACCCCTGAATTTCCAAGTGGAGGCCGCACCTGAGAGTATGCAACTTACATAAGCATAGCTGCGTCGCAGGTCATCAAATCATTCCACATTACAGTCATTACCTACCCACAATAACTACTACGTAAGACACTATAGACTACTTCTCCTTATGGCATTCAGTCAAGGTGCAAACAAATACTGTCGTGCAACAAATATTAGAATACACGTTATTAGAGGTGAGGCAGTAACACTTGTAAAAACATTTGTGTCACTGCTTTGCGCTGCATGAGAACTCTCTCGAATAACTAGCAGTCTTCCTCCTCTTCCGTAGCTTCCATGTACTTTCGTAGTGCCAAAACGAAAAGCTTTTTACACCGAGCACTGCGGCGCATGTTGGTCGTTCGCTGTACTGCCACGTCACATTGACCCACGCCTAGCAAACTGTGCGTCGCAGCCAGCTGAACTCGAGCGGCGCTAGTACACCGCCCAATGCGTTTCCGGTCTAGGACAAACGGCAGCACCCAAAGCCTTCCGACAAATTGCAAAATTAAATTCTAACCAATCCAAAACTTTTTCTCGCTTACACCCTCACAAAAAAATGTAAAGGGAAAAAGTTTGTCGCCTACTACATTTCGGATAATGATTTGGTACTAGTTCTGCGTCAGACGTGAGATTGTAATTTATTGCTTCACTATTACCGACTCACTTGGCCAGAAAATTTGCAGGCGTCATAAACATATAGTACTGAAGATAATTGTAAAATTATTTTGGTGTGCGAAACATAGTTTAGGAAATATGTCGTGATAGATATAGAGTAACGCGAAAAAACAAGTTTCATCAAAATATTAAATGTTTCTTTTTTAAATGGGAAAAAAATTAATTTAATTAAAAAGGAAGTGTCAGAAGGTAGTTCTCGGATCACTCTATCATATTCAGTTGCCAAATCATAAAAAACGCCACTTTCATTTTTTACGTTCTGACGCGCCCCGTCGCGCAGCTAGAAAAACTTTTCTCACAGAGACCTGCGGACCGCAGCAGACAGCGTAAAAAGCAGGCTTGTGCCGCACCAAGCTGCGATCGGTTCCCACACCTAGGTTCAAATGTTTGTAATTCTATGGGACCAAACTACGTTGGCCATCAGTCCATAGTCTTACATACTACTTAAACTAAGTTAAAATAACCTAAGGACAACACACACATACATGCCCGAAGGAGGATTCGAACCTCCGACGCGGGAGGCCGCGCGATCCGCAACATGACGCTCCAGACAGCTCGGTTACTTCCGCGCGTCCCGCACCTAGGGAAACGTAGCTTAACGTTGGGAAAAGCATTTGTTCAAACGTCCTACTACAGTCGATATCAATACAATGGATCTGTAACTCAGTTGATTACTTTTATTTTCTGCTGCGGTGGAGTAGCCGAGCGGTCTAAGGCGCCTCGCTGCGGAGCGCGCGGTTGCTCGCCGTCAGAGGTTCGAGTCCTCCCTGGAGCATGGGTGTGTGTGTGTTGTCCTTAGGTTAGGTTACCTTAGTTTAAGTAGTGTGTAAGCTACGGACTGATGACCACGCAGTTTGGTCCGATAGATTTACAAACATTTGAACATTCTTTTATCTTCTTTCTTATGTATCTGTGCAACATTCCATTCGTCTCCCTCACTATTAAATACTTCAATACTCGACACCAGGTAGTAGGAGAAGTAATTAAGCCATTGCATAGTGTGTGCACAATATGTTCTCCTAAGGTGTTGGACCATTCGAGAAAGACATTGCCTGTAGAAAATTTCTTCCCGATACGACTACGGTAGTGAAATGACAACATGTCTGGATAATGTCTGGTGATTGTGATAGTTGTGTTGCTTCCTGGAATGACAGAGAAGAATCTAGATTAAAAGAAATAATCCGACACAAGCTGCTTGTGGTCATTGAGTAAACGCATTGGGGAAGTTGAACATTAGTGCCCAGCCGGAATTCGGACCCGGTTCCTACTGCTCTCTAAGCAGTTACGGTAACCACTGCGCGAGTGGAGAAACAACGATCATCACAAGTGTGAGGGCTACCTCTCCCTCCCCCCCTCCCCCAACACTCGTCTCCCACCAGATTCAAACTTCCGTGCTTACGTAGTTGCCATAACCAATTTGCACTCACTGCTCGTGGCACTTTGCCGATTACCTCAACAGTTCAGGCGTACTGTGCATCTGTACTGAAGCACCACCACCTAGAGACAAGGCCTCACAACTGCCTGTGCTACGTCACACTGACCACCTGAATGGCTGGCCTCTGGGGCACGCCCACTGCCTGCCAATAAGCTGCCGGCCGCGGCCTGGTCAGTGTGACGTAGCACGGCCTGTTGTGAGGTATGGTCTTCTAGGTGGTGTTGACTGAAGACTGGATCTGTGATCGTCTTCTCCTTACTCATGTATATTTATTTGGTGTCTGTTCTTTCGAAAGAACAGCCACCACACTTATATGTATAGAGAAGAATCTTTCAAGAATCAGTTGATATATTGGTGGTATTCCAATTAAAATATAAAAATAAATTCTTCAAAAATGAAACGCCAAGTTCGCGAATTAAGAATGTATTTATGACGACCGGTTTGGGAGGACTGTGCCACCATGATCTGATCATATACATTTTATAAGCTGGGTATCTTATTTAAAAAAAATGGATATAAAATAATAAATATCTTGTGAGCTGTCATGTTTTAACTTACGTATTATGACTAAGTGCTATGTTGCACTTATTATTTAATATCCTTTTTTTAAGATGACCAGCTTATAAAATGCATATGACCAGATGAGGTGGCACAGTCCTCCAAAATCGATCGTCATTAAATAAATTATTAATTCGTGATCTTGGCGTTCCCTTTTTGAAGAATATTAAACTATCAGAACGCCTTCTAAAACGGCAATGACAGATAATGTTTCCCATTAAAATGTCTGAAAATTCAACTTATCAAATATATGATTACAGACAACGGTGATTAATTTCATGTAGCAAATACAATTATTCTAGTTCCCTACTTTATAAATTATCTGCATCAGCCTTCACAGGGGCAATGAGGAGACGATTCACGCTGCAGCTATTCGCTTCCTACATGAAAATGACGACGCTTTATAATGATTAAGAGGCAATGCCTCTCAATTACAAAGTGGAGCGGGAATAACATCACCCCAAAAAATGTTCATATGTTTGTTTAGCTTATGGGACTTAACTAAGGGGTCATCAGTCCCTAAACTTACAAACTACTTATGAACTAGCTAACACTAAGGACGGCACAAATATCCATGCCCGAGGGCGGATTCGAACCCCCGACCGTAGTGGCCGTGCAGACCGTGACTGGAGCGCCTTAGTCCCCTCGGCCACCGCGGCCGGCAACATCCCCCCCCCCTTTCTGATGACAGAGCTACAAACTGTTATATCGAACTGAGAAATATTTCTGGTTGATTATGTTGCTGTCTAGTAGACACCTCAGAAAAGCAAAGCCAATTTCAAAATGATATTGAAATTATATCTTCACGGAGCCAATTGAGACAAAAATGTGTGTATAGTTCACTACATGATTACTAGAAAGTTTTCGTCAGGGTTTTGAGAAATCGACAAGCAAAACAAATTTAAGAATTATATATCTAACGAAATTTCTGGTGGGTACTATTGAAGCCGGCCGCGGTGGCCGCGGGGACTGAGGCGCTTCAGTCACGGTCAGCACGGCCACTACGGTCGGGGGTTCGAATCCCCCCTCGGGCATGGATATTTGTGCCGTCCTAGTTCGTAAGTAGTTTGTAAGTTTAGTACTGCTGAGCCGTGTGCGATTACTACTTAACGGGATAGAGGGATGACGTTGAAGAAGTTGAAAAAATAGATCAGATTGTGCAGTATAGCGAAAAGAAGGTCTCGGATATTTTTCGTTTTTTCGTTGTGGTTGGGGGAGAGGGAGGGGGGGCAGGGGGATTAGGTGGGGACGTAATATTAACACTGCAATGGTCGCGGCACTAGGAATTACATTGGTGATCGCGTTATGTCTGAGAGGTACAGGGTCAACATTGCACCGTTAGCTTTAATGAACCTCAGATTTTGCAGTTAACAAGTTAAAAAAAGAGGGGAAAAACTTGTAAGTATTACAAAAGTAAAAACTATACGTTTATTTTATTAAAATTAACCATCTAGTGTTTAGATCCGCTGACGTGCGGGTTGCCTATTTTGGGAATACGTATCTGTGAGATCCTACGCGACCATTCTAGTGTTAAAACAAAAGCGTTTTCATTGTAGCACGCTTCTCCATGAGATTTTAGTTACCAAACTTCTCCTACGAATGCAAAGAGCTTTTGTACTCACTACCGTAGAAAGTATGGTGTTACAATTAAAAGAATGCCGCACAGAGTAGCCGCGCGGTCTAAGGCGCCATCTCATGGGCTGCTGCTCACGTACGAGGTTCGAGTCCTCCATCGGGTAGGGGTGTGTGTATGTTAGAATAAGTTAGTTTAAGTACTTTAGTAGGGACTGATGACCATACCAGTTAAGTCGCCTAAGATTTCACACACATCTGAACATTTGATATGAATTGTAAGAATAACATAATCATTATTAGAACTCGCACATACGCTTTTCGGCACATGTTTTACTCGAGCTTCGTGTAAGCGTGGAACAGTCGAGAAGCTGAAGTGATTCTATGAACCCATTACAAACACTTCGCTGTGAATAACAGAACAATCGTGTATATGAAAGACATCAGCAGAAGGTAATTTCTGACGTGTAGCACTTACTTTTCAGATGACATTGAGAACACTTTATAAGTGCACGAAACGTGAATGGTATACTACATGTATACATTTGTGTTGTTGCCACCAGAACTGTTTAATTTGACAACACGCTTAGTTTTCTAGGTTGAATACATGTTTTCTTATGTCTAGATCTAATGCAGAGCGCTGAAAACAAACAATAGTGCCTGTATCGTATGATGGCTAGTAGATAGGTGAAACATTATGTGTTAGCTACGTTTATCATGATTCTATTCTTTAACTTCGTTAAATATTTGAATGAAACGCCAAAAGATAATGTGGCTGCTCATTTTATAGCAAAATAGTTCCAGCTGTGGTAGTTGATACTACAAATTTGGGTAGGTTGGCAGAAACTTTTGAGCCTGGTTTTACGGGCTAGGCCTGTATTAGCCGTGGCTCGCGAGCTACGGGCTCGCCGGTCAACCACAGCTCGTGCCAAGGCGAGGCTTGATGGTAGCCAGCGAGGTGGCGGTCGCAGTGGTGGCCAACAGCTCCCAGTACAGCGCAGAGTGGAGCTCTCACGTAAATACAGAATGTTTACTTCCTGGCATCATAGTAAGAGCGAAAAGCACAAATACAAATCAGACTGTCTCATTGTGAGCAATCAACTTGAGGTACAGTAGTCGCTCTCACTGAAGAAAAGCTGGTCCGACGGCATTATAGATTCTTTGCTGAGATGCATTATGGAAGAAACAAATAATGAGGGATTCTGAATGAATTATTAGTCCTTAATTTTTTCTTATCTCGTCTGTAATTTCATATTTCCTAAGTGAGAGACTATGGAAGATCTCTTGGCAACTGAAATGAAATATGAATTTGTTTTTCTGTTTAGCTGTCTTCAAATTAAAGTTTCTTTTGTTAAATATGCAGTTCCTTCATTATCCTATTTTATTATAAATTTATATACCTAGTCAGTTTTCTGTCCCAATATATCAAAGAAGTTGAGTGCAAGGAAAAGCATTGAATTAAAGTAAGTTTGGACATATGGCTTCGATTCCCGCCTGTGGCGAAAATTTTCATCCAATGCTGCTACTTTCACTCCATATCCTATTTTTATTTCATTTATACCTAGCATCCATGCATACAGAGCAATCAGTTTAGAGGGACGCTGTCAAAGTATAATTTTGTTACTTCAAATACGTCTCTGTCGTCCCCTCCACCCATTAATACACGCTCCATTCTTCACAAAATATGGAAACGATTTGTTTTGCATTTATTCATTGTTAATTTCTCTTGTATTCTCTCTCTCTCTCTCTCTCTCACACACACACACACACACACACACACACACACTCCCTGTCACCTCTCTTACATAATAACCTCAGTTGCCCTTCTGGTCTGTTCCCTCAAAACGCTATGATCAAGTCTGTTGGTTTCCATTGACAGCATACTTTCTCTTTTAATTTACGCTTTCGTTACTGTTTGTCACTCGTCTCTAAGAGACCATGATCTTTCATATCTCCTTACCTATAATCCATTCTTCGTCCTGTGAAATACAGACCACTGGTGTTTCGATTGATCTCCTCTGCTTTCATGCCAACAGAATACACTGTTACCAGAGGCGCCGACTTTTGAAAATCAGTGTGGGTGCTCTATATCACGGTCACAAGTGTTCGAAACCAACCCTGCTGAAAATCATGTTCATGCAGTTTTGAATGAGCAGTACTTGATAAAAGTAGATAGACAGTTGTGTGGCCTTTTAAAGATAGAAGGAAGAAGGAGGAGGAAGAAAAGGAAAGCATGGCTGCATTAGGACACTACAATAAAGCGATGTAATTGTCCGAAGTGGATATTTCGATATAAGTAACACCCCAAAACTTCTACATTACCAACTAAATAATTTTTCACTGTACACTAATTTAACACTTTTTATGCGAAGCTATTCTTTCTGACAAAAGCGTTTGGTAGAACATCGTCACCAAGGTTAAAGAAATCTTTGAAATATTTTGAGATTTTTAAGTCTGACATCAAACGTTTTTGGTCAGTTCCAAGCAAGAGCTGTGTACTTTATCGAAACTGTCATCACTTCGAGATAAATGACATCTCTGACAGTATTAATATAGTCCAAGTTTTTTTAAGCCTGAGAGAAAAGCATTCCAATTTCAGCTGAATCTATAATTTTAATGACAAGGAGCCGCAGTGGAGTAGCTGCGGAGCGCGCGGTTGCTCGCCGTCGGAGGTTCGAGTCCTCCCTGGGACATGGGTTTGTGTGTTTGTCCTTAGGTTAGTTTACCTTAGTTTAAGTAGTTTGTAAGCTACGGACTGATGACCACGCAGTTTGGTCCGATAGATTTACAAACATTTGAACATTTTAATGACAAGGGAAGTGACAAAGATAAATGAAAAACAATCAACTTTAGCATCAGCATCAGATTCTTCAAGCTAAATTCCTGAAAGGACACAATTGAATGTTCATAAATACGTACACCTGAAAGGTCAAAAGGACCGACGTGCTTCAGGATGAATAAAGCTAGTATAGTGGGTAAAACACGGACACTCATTACTACTCGCCTGGGGACCCGAGAACAGAGATGATCATTTCTTTCACGTATGAAATATCGTCTCTCGCTATGGTCACGTTTTGCATTGCCTATTGAGTCATAAGGTAGGTTTTGATTTCTCCATCGGGCATGGGTGTGTGCGTTGTCCTTAGATTAAGATAGTTTAAGTAGTGTGTAAGCTTTGGGACTGTTAACCTTAGCAGTAAAGTCCTATAAGATTTCATACACAGTTTTGTACGAACTTGAGCAAACTGAGAACATAGTTAAATAAGCATATAGAACATGCCATACCAAATGACCATGGAGCATGCTGAAATGTATTATATTAACATAAGCAATGTTACGTAATTCTACATGCCGTATATAATTTATTTCTTGTAGTCCTAATGGACCAAACAGCTGAGGTCATCAGTCCCTACCTAGCCTTACCTGCTACGTTAATTACTGTACGCTAAGGACAACACACACACACACACACACACACACACACATAACTACATACGCCCGAGGAAGGAGTTGAACCTTTGGCGGGAGTGGCCGCAACTCCGCGTCAAGGCGCCTGAGACCGCGCGGCCAAGAAAGTACTGTTTCATAGACAGATACCCACGAACTATTTTACTTCTCGTACGAAGTCTTCTGCACTCCATTTTGACAAAAACATTATACTACCACACATGAAAATCGGCAGTTGGCCGGGCTGATGTTAGCTTGTAATGGCTAAGATATGGTTTGATTCCTGCCAGGGTAACAGTTTTTACAATCGAAAACAACCCCCACCCCACCTCCAGTAGCTCCAAGTAAATAATTTAGGACTGTGGCGTGTTTCAAATCAACATTACACATGTGCATTCACTACTGACTAAAACAAAGTTGGATTAGTTTTCGTGTTTCCTGAAAATTCCATCCCCTCCAGGTCTCTACGAACAGCGCGATCCTAATTACTACTAAATAAAAATGGGAGAGTTGTTACGTTGTCGTCTGAGGTCAACGCTAACGATAGGCGCGTGATTGGAGTCCCCAGGCAGCACAACGTTATTTATTGCGCTACTTCGAAATGTTTGTAAATATATCAGATTCAATTACTTGGTCATTAGTCCGTTGCTTACAAACTGCTTACACCAAGGTAAACTGCCCTAAGGACAACACAAACACTCATGCCCGAAGGGGGGACTCAAACCCTCGACGGCCATAGACGGCGCACCGCAGCACGGCGGCCCAGTGCGCACGGCTAATCCGCCGCGGCTTGCGCTACTTCTAGCCGAACGTGTGCACATCCCGATAATGGTGAGAAAAGAGTAATTGTTTCATCTTTTTGTATATATATATATATATATATATATATATATATGCAAAAATATGAAACAATTACTGTTTTCTCACCATCATCGGGATGTGCACATGCCATATATATATATATATATATATATATATATATATATATATATATATATATATATGGCTCCAGTCACGGTCTGCACGGCCACTGCGGTCGGGGGTTCGAATCCCCCCTCGGGCATGGATATTTGTGCTGTCCTTAGTCTTAGCTAGTTCATAAGTAGTTTGTAAGCTTAGGGACTGATGACCCCGTAGTTAAGTCCCATAAGTTCTTCAAACATTTGAATATTTTTTTGAATAAGTCGGGTTTGAGTCCGTGTTTGGAAAGAAGTTCAAATATAGCGCTATTTGTGAATTTGTGAATTTATTTAATATCTGACATATGATCGTGCTTAGCTAACGATTCATATAGGTACTGCGTTCTGTTCCACAATTTTATGACGTTTGACACCTGTGAGTTGCACTGTATTATATACCTTTAGTGGTTACCTCACAGCATCAATTTGATCTTCATGGAAATCCTGTTGCAATGCCATACATTTCTGGGTTCGGACATCGGCCTTGTAAACCGATACCAATGAAAACGTCAATTGTTTACGTCTCTTTATGCCTAATCGAGTCTCGATCAGAAATGCCAGCTTTTTTTGGTCAACAGTGCGTTCACATTCAGAACACGAACAAAAACTCATCGTGTCATTGGATGAGTTTGATAAGGTATCCGATTTATCACTAATTGTAATGAAACTGAATTTAAGTTTCTGTCTTGTCTCTCATAACTTGTATTCTAATATGTTTTGTATGACGAGATTGTATTACAAGTGGACTGACTGCCATAAGGAGTAATGTTCTCTACTGCTTCTTATGGTACCCGTTGTGTATACTCAAACGACTGTACTTCACGGGGTTTGGTGGTTAGGGGACCTGTAACACAGCTACGTTAGTTGGGTTGCATTTAGCAGTGATCCAGGTTTTTTGCTGACAAATGTACATCAGCTCGATACAATTCGAAACGAGAGTCGTCAGACCAGGCAACATGATTACAGTCATCAAGAGTTTAATGTCGGTGTTGACGGTCTCAGACGAGGAGTAAGCTTTGTGTTATGCAATCAGCAAGGGTTCACGAGTCCATATCGATGATCTTTCGTTGAATGGTTCGCAGGCTAACGATTGTTGATGGCCCAGCATTGAAATCAGATGTTTTATCGGATTCCCGATATCCACGGTGCACTCATGCAATGGTCGTAAGAGGAAATATCTATCTCATGTCTACCTCGGAGATGCTATACCCTGTCTCTCGAGCGCCGACTATAACAACACGTTCAAACTTACTTAAATCGTGATAACTTGTCATTGTGGCAGCAGTAACCGATATAACGCTGCTGCAGACACGTGAGGTGTTATATAGGCATCGCCGACCGCATTGCTGTCCTGTTTCCGTACCTCTGTGTTTACATACGCATGCCTATACCAGTATCTTTGGCTCTTCAATGTATTACTAACTGGGAGAGAAGTGAATTCAGCACATGTAACACACTACTTCGGTAATTCTAAGATAAATTTTTCATTTGTACAGGGCTGACTGTTAAATAGTGCATATTTCTCTACAGGAAAACTACATAAGCAAACAGAACAAGTACATCTCACGAAGCGTGTCTAGAAGTAAAATTTTTGTTATGGTCATAAAATGGAATTTATTATAAGCAGTATTATTATTGTTAATACATATGTTGATAAATCTGCCATTACTTTCCTTGCTAATAACAAACTAAAGGTTACCGGAGCTGTGAGATTACTCTCCCACACATGCCCATATCTTTTTTGCAACCATTACGTTTCTGTGAAGATCATGCAATGAGTTCCGAGAAATTTCTTTTTCAGATGACGATATTTATGGTTCGTCATCAGTGTAAGAGAAGAAATAAACGAAATTTCATCATCAGCTAGGTTCACCTAGTATATAAATTTCAAAGTCACTAGACGCCTCGCCACGAATAAAAGGCATAACCTTTCGTCTAGCGAGTCGCCCAGCGACTAACTCTGTTACCTGGCTTTCAGTGCAGATCGTCTCGTTAGCTAACAGCTGTTTTTTCAGGAACTTATGTGCCTAGCCAGTTGCGAGACGACTAGCTGCCTAGCGAAGCGCTTCCTACGTGGCCGTAGCCTCAGAGTCAATATCTCCGCTCAGCCTAATAACAAGTTACGAAGAAGACGGTAGGTGAATCTTATATTTCCATAAACACTCAATGAGGGAGCTTATATACCTTCAGTCTCAATACTTAATGACTTGTAGAACGGTCTTGGTGCTGAATTCAGTCACTATAGATTATAACGGTGTTAAAAATTAAAGCAACAATCTGCAAATACACTATGTTGTGCCGAATTCACGATATAATCATAAAAACTGTAGAAAGATGCCCATATAATAGTGTTCTGCACGGATGATGGTTTTCCGTTCAGCATATAACCGAACCAACGATGACATCAGGGAAAGCATCAAAGAGGATAGCTTATGGGTAGTCTCACATCCACGAACGCTCAGTACACATTCACACACGGTGCAGTACGACACAGAAGAGACGCCTACTAGACTCTCTGCAGTGGAGAGCCGTAAGAAGAATGGAAGCAGATCAGCTTAACAAGGAGAGAGTATGACATATGGGTCACCGAGTTCGATCGAATTTTCATGGACGTTCTACGCTGAAAATAGAGAAAACGTCTTTCGGCCTTTTGCTAGACACCCAGTTGTTTTTGAAAAAATCAAGGTCAAAGTTCCTGATGGAAAATCGCGTTTTCAATGCTAAAGATGAATATTTTTACATATACGGGGTCAAAAGTTAATGGCGTTCGAGTAATTAAAGTTTTCTTGTTTTTAAGCTGTACCATGGGTACCTGAAGAAGAAGAAGAAGAAAAAAAGAAAATGAACGGTCACGGGCTTTGACTATGAAACCGGGTTTCAAGATTTGAACCTCCATCATGGCAATTTTGTTACATTTTTCTCTATTTATTTGATAATATACTCATATTTTTAATACCGTTTCTTTCCTTATTTTCAAGTAGAGCATTTGGAAGTGTGATTAATATTCATTAAGTGTATTATTTGTTTACAGCTGTTTTATTTGTAATATAGGCCCCTACAGTGCAAAAACAATGAAAATAAGAAGTAAGTAACGTAAAAAAATCTTAAGTATATTATTACCTAATTCCAATTACTGGCCGCGTATTCATCCACATTCTCATAGCCAGTAGAGTGAATCTTATCATACAGAAACTTAAACCCAAATATTTATCACACCATGCACAACACACGAACAACATATTGCCCAATTCACCAGTTGTCTGAGATATTGTTCATGGAAAACATACCTGGTCTATAGTGCTGGTGACAGGTTTATAGGATATTAACTTCAATGTGTAACAAGAGTGGCGCGGACAACTGATTATGGACAAAGGCATGAATTTTAACATCTGGTCTGTCATGAATTTCTCTGCTCTCGTTTAATGTGGCATGATTTTGATTTTTTTTTCATAAAATTCTAGTGCTCTCGAAACAAGTAACGTCATAAACTTGACAAAGAAAAATGAATTTCGGTGGTATCACTTTAACAGTAAAGGTCGGTTGAGCGTCATCATCGACAAATATCCTGTCGTAGCGCTTCATGTCGGTTTGGCCACCCATGAATCCAGTATGAAGCAAAATTTATTTTTATGCACATAAGGTTTCAGAAATGATTCAGATATAAATGATTCAGTTCGGAGGTCAGCTTTCCAGGTTATGAGCACGTGAGTCACGGGGATCGAATTTTCCACTGGGTTCTTGAAGACACAAGAACACTGTGGGTAGCAGTTTACTATTTGTAGTAAACAGATAATACACATTATTGAATATTAATCACACTTCCCGATGCAAGAAAAGGTATTACAAATGTGAGAATGTGATCAGAAACGACGAAAAGAATCTAACGAAAACTTGCCATGTCGGAGGTTCGAACTTGGATCTACGGTTTGACAGTTCAAGCCTTGTACCGCTCGACAGGCGACGGTGTTCGGAAAGTCGCTCATGTTTACGAGTACCCAGGGTACAGCTTGAAAACACAATAACGTTAATTACCCGAAAGTCTTTAATTTTTGACTCCATATATATTAGTACAAAATGCTCATCTTCAGACGATCTTATTATGTATAGCATTCAAAAGGCACTTTCCAATAATCAATTTTGACCATGATATTTTCAAACATTAGTGAGTGTCTAGAAAAAAACCGAAATATAAGTCTGTATATTCGATATAGAAAGTCCATGCTAAATTTAATCGAAATCCGTGACTCACGTGTCAGAACCTCTCCCTGTAAGACCGATGTGCCCCGATGGTTTCATGTGTACTGTTATCTACATGGGATACTCTGCAAATCACATTTAAGTGCCTGGCAGAGGGTTCATCGTACCACCTTTAAAGTATTTATCTTCCATTCCATTCTCGAATAGCGCGCGGGAAGAAGAACACCTGAATCTCTCCGTTCGAGCTCTGATTTCTTGTATTTTATTCTGATGATCTTTTCTACCTATTTAAGTTAGAGACAACAATATATTTTCTCATTCCCAGGAGAATGTTGGCGATTGTAGTTTCGTAAGTAGCCCATGGCGCAGCAATAAGCGCCGTTGTTGTAATGATTCCCATCACAGACCCTGTATCATTTCCGCTGTCTCCCCTGTATCGTGACAATATGAAACGAGCTGCTCTTCTTTGGACTCTTTCAGATAAGGATCCCACACTGAGCAGCAATACTCCAAAAAAGGACGGACAATAGTAGTGTATGCAGTCTATTTAGTAGATCTTTAAGGGTTCTGCCAATAAAACGCTGTCTCTTAATTGTAGCGACGATTTTTCGAGATCAAAGCATTATCCCGAAGCTCAGGGTAAGGACGACCAAGTGTGACTTGGAGAGTACTGTTGTTTGGTCGTACTGCACGGCAAATGACATGTAAGCCAACTGAAAAAGTTGCATCGAAGAAACAGTATACAGACGATATCGCAAGGGTGAAGATTTTGGTTGGAGAAGCGTGTGTAGAGTGCAGTCATCAGCATGCCACCTGGACGGTCGAACTGTGAGCTGATGCTCTTTTTAAATACGAATTCCGATTTGGTCTGGACAGTAACTGTAGATGGATTCGCATCCGGATGGAATGTGGTGCTCGATTTATTAACGCTAATACGGTCGATGGAAACCAATATCGAGGCAGATTCCTAGTGGGGTGAGCAAGTATTATATTGACCAAACGAATACCTGTTCATGAAATTGGGCTCAGACGTCGTACTGATGGGCGACAATGCTCGACCTCATAAAACACTGGTGATTTATGTGTTCTTAGAAACGGAAGATATATCACGCATGGTATGGCGTAGTCGTTCTTCCGATCTGTATCGCACAGTGCCTCCCTGGGATGCGCTAGGGAGGCGGTATAGATGACATACGTTTCCACCAAAAACTCTCTGAGAGTTACTAGCCTACCTGCAGGAACTACGAACGTTATTGCCTCAACAAGAGACCGATGACATGAATCTCAGGATGCCCCGTTGTGGTTAGGCAGGTATTGTTAGCAGAGGTGGACACTCTATAATGAGCACATTAGCCAAGTAAAGCTGAAAGGTGTCGGTATCCTCATGAATAGTGATAGGGAGTGGAAATGCTCCTGGCAGGTTTCCGCTAAATGAAAAGTGTGGATAGTAAAGGAATTATTATGGAAGGAAGAACAGATGTCACAGATAGATGTGACTGATCCTCAAATACTCTGATAATCCCCAATCATTCACAATTAATCAAAAATGTGTTATCACCTGACTGCAGACTTCGATTACAAGCTTTATATCTTGTTCAAATGTTTGTAAAGCCTATGGGACCCAACTGCGGGGTCATCAGTCCCTATACATACAAACCACTTATGAACTAGCTTATACTAAAGACGGCACAAACATCCATGCCCGAGGGGAGATTCGAACCCCCGACGGAGAACGGCCTCGCTTATCGTAGCGTCTCGCCTCGATATTAAAGTAATATATTGGCCCTTTTATGCACAGGATTAACAATTTTTCTTGTGCTTTTTATAAATCTAGCTTCTGCTGCAAATTCCAAAAATCAACATTCACCGCTACAAAATAAGTGACACGAGTCACGAACAAAGAAATATAATGATTACAATATTGGTGGGTGACACAAAACAAGTAATAACAAACACTAATGATTACTCAATCCTGCAGCAGACGATTGAAAGAAAATGATAACTGACATAGTTCACTGATTCCACTGACTGGCAAGTCCATTCTTTTCCTATGATATTCGAGCTATGTAAACGTTTCATAAACAGCAAGTTAAAATGCTATAGGTTTCACATATTCAGTGTGGGGCTCTAAGTGACAACACTTCTCCAAAAGGTTGGACATCTGCCACGGTGGAGTGGGCGAGCGGTCTAAGGCGCCCCGCTGCGGAACGCGCGGGTGCTCGCCGACGGAGGTTCGCGTCCTCCCTAGGGCATGGGTGTGTGTGTTGTCCTTAGGTTAGTTTACCTTAGTTTGAGTAGTTTGTAAGCTACGGACTGATGACCACGCAGTTTGGTCCGATAGATTTACAAACATTCGAACATTCGATTCGGTTGGAAATCCATCGCAATTCCAGTCTGTTACAGGCGTGAGCAGGCGGTACATTACCCAAACGTGCTATGGCGGCGAGATCTCTGTGAAGAGCTGTGGGCACCCGACTGCCGATTGCTGAAATATTCGCAGCTTTACTCTGAAAATCGGAAGCTGTAGCAGTGCAAAAGACCTCAGAAAACTCTGCAAAGTGTGTGCCACTTCAGTCTCCGTGTATCGATACAAGTAAATTAATGAAGACCACAAGTGACTAAAGAACGATGAGGAAGTCGCAATTAAAGCATCGGTGTTATTAATAAGGCATGCTGGCCTTCTTTCCTTTCATTAGCACTTTCAGCGTAAGTGCAACCTTCAGAGCAAGCTCCATAGTTTGCACGAAGACTAAAAGTCCGTTTTAAACTAAGTAAGTATCCTTTGCAATCAAAGCAGTGATAGACGTTAGGCCTTCAGTCCTCAGTTGCCGTTCGCAGCACCTCTCTCTCTCTCTCTCTCTCTCTCTCTCTCTCTCTCTCTCTCTCTCTCTCTCCCCAGAGTTTGGGCCACGTCCAGCAGTCTCTTAAAACCAATGATCTACTACATTCCGAGCGCCGACCAGTGAAAAGACTTCCTTGGAAGATTAATGTCTTAAACTGCCAAAAATTACGGCTAGACCAGACGAGAGAGGATCATGAGTTCTCAGCACTCTGCTCTTCTCTTGGCTTTCGTTTACCCACGCCATGTCCATGTTTGCAAAGAACACGCAAATAGAACCACTGTCGGTGGAATTTGGTGCCCGTTAGAAACAGCCCGCACTAGCCTTCTCGTCATCCAACGTCCCGGCTCCAGATTTCCGCACCAACCACAAGGTGCTCTTTTCGAAAACATATTTGGGCGAATTCTTCTCATAAAAGAGCTGAAGGGACCGCTGCAGTATTTTTCTATACGTGAGAAAACGGTCCTTTCAGGCGATTTGCACAATACAGTCTCCACCCCTCATCTCAGGAATGTTGGCAAAAGATTTACAGGTGCTATTCAACTAGATAATGCTTCTGGATCCTAGTATCGGCAGCAGAACTCCCCAGCAGTTAAACAATGGCAGAATGATGGAAATGCCCGTGTCCGGTGAGGTGTGCAGACGCCCATCGTTTCCAGAGGCTAAAGCGAGCAGCTAACGCCGTAAACGGCCGCTCCAGTTTTCTCTCCACTATCTTCTACAAAGGCCCACCTCTTCCTACCGACACGTCAAAGAATGACCCCCTCAGTCTCGCTTCTCTTGCCTTTTTCCACACAATAGTGCCCTGCACCGAATATGTCACCTTTGGCAGACCGCACAAGGTCCGTAATAAAGCAGTGATAGAAATGAAATAAAGTGAACTCAAGAAATAATGTGTGAGTTGGACAGCCATCTCTCAAACCCAATAAATTGGAAGAAAACGTTGCTCTCTACTGGTACCATTCTACAATTGTTTCCGTTGTACATTCTTTACGTTGCTTCTACTTTACATACCATTGCAAATGTTCAGTTTGTTGCTTTAGACACCTGTGCAGATTGTAGAGAAATTATGACTCTGTTGGAGTGGGTGACACTACGCAATGCAGTGCAGCTTCAACACGATAACACAGTTCATTAAGAGTAGTGACTGGCGTTTTGTTACGAGCCAGTTGCTCGACCACCATTGACCAGACGTTTTCAATTGGTGAGATATCTGAAGCTGCTGGCGAGGACCACAGTCGAACATTTTCCGTATCCAGAAAGGTCCATACAGGACCTGCAACATGCGGTCGTGCATTATCCTGTTGAAATGTAGGATTTGGCGGGGATCGAATGAAGGGTAAATCCACGGGTCGTAACACACCTGAAATGTAACGGCCACTGTTCAAAGTGGAGTCGATGCGAACAAGAGGTGACCGAGACACGTAACCAATGGCACCCCATACCATCACGCCGGTTATACGTCAGTATGGCGATGAAGAATACACACTTCCAATGTGCGTTCACCACGATGTCGCCAAACACGGATGCGACCATCATGATTCTGTAAACAGAACCTGAATTAATCGGAGAAAATGACGTTGTGCCTTTCGTGCACCAAGGTTCGTCGTTGTGAACACCATCGCTGGCGCTCCTGTCTGTGATGCAGCGTCAAGGGTAACCGCAGCCATGGTCTCCGAGATGATAGTCCGTGCTGCTATAAACGCCGTCGACATTCTTCGTACAGATGGTTGTTGTCTTGCAAACGTCCCCATCTGTGACTCAGGGTCGAGATGTGGCTGCACGATCCGTTACAGTCATGCGGATAAGATGCCTATCATATCGACTGCTTATGATACGTGGCTGTTGGGATCCAGCACGGCGTTCCATATTACCCTCCTGAACCCACCGATTCCATATTGTGCTAACAGTAATTGTATTGCGACCAACGCGAGTAGCAATGTCACGATACGCTATAGGCTACAATCCGACAGTTATCGTAGTCGGAAACTTGATGGTACGTATTTCTCCTCCTTGCACGAAGCATCAAAACAACGTTTCACCAGGCAACGCCGGTCAACTGCTATTTTTGTATGAGAAATCGGTTGGAAACTTTCCTCATGTCAGCACGTTGTAGGTGTCGCCACCGGCGCCAACCTTTTGTGAATGCTCTGAAAAGCTAATCATTTGTATATCACAGCATCTTCTTCCTGTCGGTTAAATTTCGCGGCTTTAGCACATCATCTTCGTGGTGTAGCATTTTTAATGGCCAAGAATGTATATACATGTGGCGTTTGTTCCGAATGAACAGACGTCACTTATGTTCCTGCTGTTGTTATATTTCGTATTTACAGAATATGTGACATCAATTGCAAATGGGCAAAGCTGAAAATGTGTATCCAGCCGGGATTCGAACCCAGGTCTCCTGCTTTCTAGGCAGATGCGCTGACCACTACACCAATGGTGACACAGTGATCACCGCACCTGCAAGGACTATCTCAACACGCCTTCCGTCAGACACACATTCCCAGCTTTACCCTGCCCACACTACTCAAACTTGTGGTTTCACAAACTCTTACGGCAGTTAGTTTGCGAAACTACGAGTTTGAGTAATGTGGGCAGGGTAAAGCTGACAATGTGTGTCTGTTGGGAGGCGTGCTTAGGTAATCCTTGCAGCTGCGGTGATCACTGTGTCCCCAGTGGTGTAATGGTCAGCGCTACTGCATAGAAATGATGAGACTAGGGTTCGAATCCCGGCTGGGTACACATTTTCAGCTTTGCCCATTTGCAGTTGATGTCATATATTCTGTAAATGTGAAAGTCTGAAGATGGTTGAAAAACTGTAAGTTCTTCGATATATAAAGAAGTCAATGAGCTCTTGAGAGGTTGGTTGGTAGCCCTGCACAAGGCCAAACGTGCGGTGTCAGTGCGATCGGGAAAGATAAGTAATTTAACTAGAAATAAAACGTAGTTTAACACTATAAGTAGCTAAAAACATTTATTAGTGTGCTCTTAAAGCTTACCACTAAAGGGTTTTCTTTTATTCACGTATTGATCCAGTAATCACTAAAAGTACGGTTTGTTTACATACGTCCTTGTTAGGCCTACATTCCGAGTGTACATATTTAGCGTTTCTCCGTAATTTTAAGTGCATTTAACACAGTTAACTAACTAAATACATTTATTAGTGTCGTCTTCAAGCTCACCATTAAAGGGTCTTTTCTTTTTTCGCGCATTGTCTCAGTAATCGCGAAAAGTTGTTTTGTGTACATTCATAGGCCAAATTCGCGAGTGTGAAAATTTAGTGTTATACCGTAATTTGAAGTGCATTTACTAACAGCTTACACGTATTTTAGTGTCCTAAGCAAATCTAGTAACCCTTTGTATCTGTAGTTAATATATACTGTCGATATCACATAAGTAACAATCATGAATGCAATCTGTTTGAGCTGCAGTAGGTTTGTTCGTTTTGGGTTTCAATGCAGCTGTTGTGACAAGTGGTTTCATTGGGGGCGGGGGGGGGGGGGTAGAGGATGTGGCGGTGTGGGAAAGAGGAAAACAAACGATTCCCTTCCTTTGATTTGCAAAGTGTGTTCAAGGGACAGAAAAATAGCTGAACAGGAAGGGAAGATTAGAGCCCTTCAGGCTGAACTGGATAGTGCTAGGGAACAGGGGCCACAGAGAGAGTATAGTTCCTGACAGCTTCACAATTGGCACAAACAACAGATTTGCCTTGCTACCACAGTCAAGTGAGGAAGAGGCTCCTTTAGAAGTAGGTGCAGTTAGGAAGCAACAGACTTTCACAAGGAACCCAACGGTTAAAAAAAAAAGTAGATAGTAGGAGGAATGTTCTGTTGTTAGGAAGTAGTCATGGAAGAGGTGTGGGCCAGATTTTGCAGGAAAAACTAGGTGACAGGTACCAGGTCACAAACTTTTTCAAGCCCAGTGCAGGTCTAAGCCAGGTGTTAGAGGATATAGGTTCCTTGTGTAAGGGTTTCACAAAACAGGATCATGTTGTTATAGTGGGTGGGGTGGGAAACAGCATTGATAGGGATCAGGGCTACAATATTGAGTGTGACCTGGTTAAAATATCTTCTGCAACGACCCAGACAAATGTTGGACTGTTGCCTGCTTTCATGCGGTATGATCAACCCCAATTGAACCGCTCTGTCGGAAGGATCAATATGGAGATTGATCAACTGCTTATGGCGTCTACATTGTCGGACATAGGTTTGGTTCCTGTTGATGCTATTGATAGGTGGGATTTCGCTAGGCATGGCCTGCATCTCAATAGAAAATGGAAGGGGAAACTAGCTGGGTTGATAGCAAAATCCTTAAGGGGGGACACTGCAATTCATGGAAGTACTTCTTTTTTATGCTAAGATCAGTGTCCAGTGAAAAGCTCAGGCAGGCAGGTGCTAAAAATGTTGAAAAATCAAATGTTTCTTAGAAAAGTAAAGTAAAAAATAATGTTAGCATTTTTTACCAGAATATTGGGGGACTAAAGAATAAAATAGACGAGCTTTTAGTTTGTTTAGATGGTGTAGAAACTGATAATGTAATAGATATACTATGCCTGTCTGAGCATCACATTGTCACCTGTATGGAAAATGTGAATGTCAGTGGATATAAATTAGTCTCAAATGTAAGTAGAGATAATAATATAAGAGGAGGGGTTGCCATATATGCCAAAAGCTATCACAGTGTAAGAAATTTAGAAACAAAAAAGTTTTGTGTAGAGCAGCATATTGAAGCATGTGCCTACCAGCTTAAACTCAGTGATGATTATCTTATAATTTTAACAGTATATAGGTCCCCCTCAGGGAACTTTCAGTTATTTCTGGAAAACTTGGATGCCTTGTTGTGCTATCTGTCAGATAGGGGGAAGCAAATTATTATTTGTGGTGATTTCAATGTAGATTCACTGAAAGAGTGTAATAGGAAGAAAGACCTGGAAGTCTTACTTGGCTCATTCAATCTGACATCCGTTATTGATTTTCCTACTCGGGTAGTAAAGGACAGCAGTATATTGATAGATAACTTTTTTATAGACCAAGATAAGTTTAACAACATAAATGCTTGTCCCATTGAGAATGGTCTTTCGGATCATGGTGCACAGCTAGTAACAGTATATTCCATAGCTCCGTTCAGTAACTCGAAACAGTCCACCAGAATTGTGCGCTCGATTAATGACTTAACAACTAGAAATTTCAAAGAAAGTCTACAGCAGTTAGACTGGGATGAGGTTTACAAGGAACATAATTTAAAATATAATTTATTTCATGATACATTTCTAAGGGTATTTGATAACTGTTCCCACAGAAATTAGTAAAATATAATTCTAAGAAACCATGCAAAAAACCATGGCGTACTAAAGGAATAAAAACATCGTGTAACCGAAAAAGGGAACTATATCTGTCCGCAAGAAAGAGTAATAACCCAGAAACAATAAAATATTATAAAAGCTACTGTGCTACATTAAGAAAAGTTATTAAAAAATCAAGAAGCATGTGCATCAAGTCTGAGATTAATTCCTCTGATAATAAAATTAAGCCGGCCGCGGTGGCCGAGAGGACTGAGGCGCTTCAGTCACGGTCTGCACGGTTACTACGGTCGGGGGTTCGAATCCCCCCTCGGGCATGGATATTTGTGCCGTCCTAGTTCGTAAGTAGTTCATAAGTAGTTTTTAAGTTTAGGGACTGATGACCCCGTAGTTAAGTCCCATAAACTATACAAACATTTGAACATTTTTGAATAAAATTAAAACAATTGGGAATATTATTAAAAGGGAGACCGGGCAACCAAGAGCAAAGGAAAAGGGTATTACCATCAAAACAAATGAAAACTTTATTAACAAAAAGTCAGAAGTTGAAAACATTTTTAATGATTAATTTTTAAATTTTGTAGAGAAAATAGGATCTAAATGTTCAGTAGAAGGAGCAAGGCAATTAATGGAAGAGGCCATACCCACACAATTTGATACAATTGAAATTCCAACCACCTCACCTGCAGAAATTAGGAAAATAATAAACTCTCTCAAGAGTAAACGGTCATATGAAATTGATGGCATTTCCAGCAGGGTATTAAAAACTTGTGCCCAGGAGATAAGTAGGATTCTCAGTCATATTTGTAATAGCTCATTAAAGCAGGGTATTTTCCCAGATAGACTGAAATATGCTATTGTTAAACCTTTGCATAAAAAAGGGGTCCCACAAGGTTCGGTCTTGGGTCCTTTGCTTTTCTTAATATATATTAATGACTTGCCATTCTACATACACGAAGATGCTAAGCTAGTACGTTTTGCTGATGATACAAGTATAGCTATCACACCTGACAAACAGGAATTAACTGATGAAATTGTAAATGATATCTTCCAGAAAGTCATTAAGTGGTTCTCTACAAATGGACTCGCATTAAACTTTGATAAAACCCAGTATATACAGTTTCATTCAGTAAATGGCATGACACCATTAATAAATTTAGACTTTGAACATAAATCTGTAGCTAAGGTAGAATATTCAAAATTTTTAGGTGTTTGCATTGACGAGGGACTGAATTGGAAGAAACATATTGAAGAACTCCTGAAACGTCTGAGTTCAGCTACTTATATTATCAGAGTCATTGCAAAATTTGGTGATATAAATCTCAGTAAATTAACTTACTACGCCTATTTTCATTCACTGCTTTCATATGGGATCATATTCTGGGGCAATTCAACATTGAGTAAAAAAGTATTCATTGCACAAAAGCGTGTAATCAAAATAATTGCTGGAGCCCACCCAAGAGCATCCTGCAAACATTTATTTAGGGATCTAGGGATACTCACTGTAGCTTCACTATATATATATATATATATATATATATATATATATATATATATATATATATTCACTCATGAAATTTGTTATTAACAATCCGACCCAATTCAAAAGTAATAGCAGTGTGAATAGCTACAACACTAGGAGAAAGGATGATATTCATTATTCAAGGTTAAATCTAACTTTGGCTCAGAAAGGGGTGAATTATGCTGCCACAAAAGTCTTTGGTCACTTACCAAGTAGCATTAAAAGTCTGACAGATAGCCAACTAGTATTTAAAAAGAAATTAAAGGAATTTCTGAATGGCAACTCCTTCTACAATGTAGATGAATTTTTAAATAAAACTTTAAAAAATCCTTAAAAATATTGATTGTCAAGTATAGACAACATTTACTAAACTGACATGTTCCACATCATTACGAAATATCGTATATATGATCTATGGAACAAGTATTAATCTAATCTAACCTAATCTGTCTGCCTCGGTAGGACAAATTTCTTGGCCGCGGGACCTAAGGCTTCATGTCGCGGATTGCGCTTTATTTCCCGCCGAAAGTTCGACTCCTTCCTCGGGCATGGGTGTTTGTGTGTGTGTGTGTGTGTCGTCCTTGCCGTCAATTACGTGAACTGGGATATAAATCTAGGAAATGATATTCTAAGCTAGTCCCTTAGGAAGCCAAGAATATATACATACATATAGACTGGCTGTATCAAAAATAATGGGGCAAACTTACACGGTTGAAACTACACAATAATAGAAGCAAAAATGTCCCACTAATTACGAATGCATGGTAGCAAGCCGCCGCCATTGACATCATTGTAAACAGTGCACATTTCGCCGGCCGCGGTGGCCGAGGTGACTGAGGCGCTCCAGTCACGGTCAGCACGGCTTCTACGGTCGGGGGTTCGAATCCCCCCTCGGGCATGGATATTTGTGCCGTCCTAGTTCGTAAGTAGTTTGTAAGTTTAGGGACTGATGACCCCGTAGTTAAGTCCCATAAGCTTAACAAACATTTGAACATTAGTGCACATTTCAAGTGTAGACTTTACTGTTGAGTTTTACATCGCACATATTCCTAGATTGAGCTTTGTTGTGTAGCTATTGCCATAATACCCTGAATATTACGCATTCTTAAAGTTATAGGAAGCATTAGAAAACGGATACTGAAAGAGGAAATATCTAACATGTGTAACAATGTATTCTGTTGGTGTTTAATAAAGGAGTGGAAGCAGTGGAGGTCATTCCAAGTACCGGTTCTCTGTATGGGGTGAGTGCTACCGAGAACAACAAGTTGTAGAGTTTCAAGTAAGACCCATAACGACCCGTACGAATCCTTCCCACCGTTAGTGGAATGACAAAAAAGTTGGGAAAAAATGGAAGTAAAGTTGAATGTTCACACGTAGCTTTGATCGGAATCAAATAATGCAAGTGTTTAAAAGCGCTAAAGAAAGAGCTTGATTCGATGAGTGTTGTTAGGTCAAAAAGAACTGCGGCTCTTAATTAGAGCCGAAGATATCGGAAAACAAACCGATTAAAATTTTCAGTGCAAGGACAGAAGGATCACTTGTTTGAATAAAAATAAAGGATGGAGAGACTGAAATTAATTCTGATACTTTATGACAAATATGTGAATGAATACCTTTCGTTTAAAGGTAAATCGGTAGGACAGAACGGCTTCACCGACTGACTTTACAGTATACAGAAGGAAATCGCGTTTGAGTATAGAAAAAGGAAGGCGAGAGTTATGTAAATTCTGATACTTGATGACAAATCTGTGGACGAATACCTTTCGTTTAAAATAAAAATGAAAGAAATCGGACGGGTAGTTTTCTCTGGGCGACTTGACTTTAGTTTTTGTGGATTCTTTTAATATATAAGATTCTTCATCACGTTCAGAAAGAGAAGCGTTGACGGAGGAAGAGTTTGCGATTTACTACTATGGTCAATGACAATTTATCCGATAACTGGCAAAAGTGTCGATCAATTCTCCATCGTGGTGCAGTTGCTAGCACATTGAGGTTAGAAAAAGGAAGTAGCACTACAGTGCAATAGCGCATCGAAAATGTGATTACATGCGAAGCAGAATTTCGAACTGGGAAGGATGGGGGGGGGGGGGGATATACCTATGTCGGCCAACATTAAGTGTTTCGTGTTATGAAGAGCTTCGCAGGGATGTGATCTACGCAACTGACATTTTTCGCCAACAGATGAGATGCCTTGGAGTAGCAGAGAAAGAAATGCGGCATGGACGACAGCACCAAGGAGCTTACTTACATTGTAACCGTCACATGAAAAAAATTGTGGGAAAGGCAACCCAAAGACTGTATGTCTCTGGTAGAATAGAATACGTAGAAGGTGCAGCAAATCAATGAAAGTGACCGCCTACAACACACCTGTCCGTCCTCTCCCGCGTTATGGGAGACGAGGTAGGACTGACGGAACACGCCGTAAATGTTCAAAAAGAGCAGTTCGTTTTGTATTATCACCAAATATGCGCGGATGTGCCACGGGTATGGTAGGAGACTTAGGATGGAAATTATTTAAGCTTGGGGAGGTGTTTTCTCTAAATTCCAATCAGCAGCCTCCTCTGCTGAATGACACGATATTTCATATGCCCCGGCATACAGAGGAGAAATGGCCATTTTGATAGAGACATCAATGCTTGTACGTCGTAGTTTAGTTGTTCATTATCCCCACGCATTTTTTTTAGAGTGGAACGGTAGAGAAATAATACCAGTGGTTCAAGAAACCCCCTGCCAAACACAAAATAGTGAATTGCAGCGTATTCAGGTAGATGCAGAGATGTGAAGGGAGGGGTAGCAGGAGCGACGGCGGAATCTGGGTATGGAGAGGGGTGCAGAAGCGCACAATAAAGAGTGAAATGCGTGCAAAGTATTCCTTAGTTAGACTTATGCCACAGTTAGTTTTATCTTAGGACCGAGAGGAAAGGCATTATTTACGGTATGAAGAAAGATATGAAAGAACACTGATTCATAAAGAGGACTGATAGTAAAGAAATAAATTAAAAGAGAAAGAATAGTCTCAACGGAAGCCACTAGATTTGTTTATAATGTTTTGGAGGTATAGACCTGAAGGGTAAGAGAGAAAGGTAGAGATTCGATGAAAAATTAGCAATGAATAAGCGCAAGACGAAATAGTTTGCATATTTTGTGAAGCACGTAGGTTGTATTAAAGAATGGAAGGGATGAGAGAGCAGTATACATTGCAGTGTCAATCTAAATTACTCTGTGTATGAAGGAAGGGCATAAATGAAATAACGATGGAGTAATAAACAGACTGTTTATTTAAAAAAAAAAAAAAAAAAAAAAAAAAACTTCAACTAAAAAGGCAACTCGAAGGAAAAGTCATACTTTATTTTTGTTCCCAAGTGAACTTCTACTAGTTTTCAATGTGGTAAACTGAAACTAACGTAACAAAACGCTTTGAGTGCTTTTAATATTTTGTCCTGAATCCATCATAATTTTTTACTTTTATCATGCGTATTGTGATAGAATCTGTAAGACATCGGACGTAACAGCCTGAAGAAGCAACTTTGGTCCAGGCTTCCAAAACACAGTCCTAAAGAGTGTCCGCTGTAGTCGGCCGGTTTCGCGATCAGTTCTCTCTTAACGTTCTGGCGACCTCAGCTCACATATTGTCCATGGGGTTCATGTCAGCCGCCCACGGTGGTCATTCCCTGACGTTGAAGCCCAACGTGGAGAGCCGCTGATGGACGAATAGAGACTTGTGGACGGGAGAATTATCCTCTTGCAATATGAAGTCCCTTTCTCCGTATAACATTTGCACGGACAGAAGCATAACATTTTCTAATATGTGGGCGTACTGGTCACTGTCCAGGATTACTTCTATTCTGTGAAGAATTCCCGCTTCTCGTGCAGATGTCCAACCCCAACAGGAAACAGATATCCATCTACTCCTTCTCCTGGTGGTACGTATTCGTGTCGATGGCGAGTCCTTTGGAGCTGTAAATGAATCTTAGATCGTCGTTAATGGTGGAAAACAAAATATTGTCAGTGAAAATAACGTTTTCCCACGACGCCTTCGGATGAAGCTCTACAAATGGCAGCCGTTATAAAATATTTTCTTCGCCGAGCTCTTGTTTCACGGCAGACCGTCGTGCGTGTAGTCCAGCGTCCCTCAGACTTCAGCGAATATCGATACATCGACATTGGAGCCAAGGAAGTTAGTGTCCCGCCGCAAATGCTTCGCGTTGAGAAAGGGATTTTCTCTGCTCGTAGACAGTAGCCCCCTGTACTACTACTGTGAGATAACTGTCTTCCTGGCTAAGCCAGGAGCTCTGTTAGTGGTGACGTACTGCCAGATTCTTTAATGGAATATCCTCCATTGCCGCGGTAGAGTAGCCGAGCGGTCTAAAGCACCTCGCTGCGGAACGCGCGGTTGCTCGCCGTGGAGGTTCGAGTCCTCCAAATGTTCAAATGTTTGTATAGTTTATGGGACTTAACTACGGGGTCATCAGTCCCTAAACTTACAAACTACTTATGAACTACTTACAAACTAGGACGGCACACATATCCATGCCCGAGGGGGGATTCGAACCCCCGACCGTAGTGGCCGTGCAGACCGTGCGTGACTGGAGCGCCTCAGTCTCCTCGGCCACCGCGGCCGGCTCGAGTTCTCCCTGGGGCATGGGTGTGTGTTTCTCCGTAGGTTAGTTTACCTAGGTTTAAATAGTTTGTAAGCTACGGACTGATGACCACGCAGTTTGGTCCGATAGATTTACAGACACATATCCTCCATCTTCAGTAAGAGTGACGACTCTATTTCGAGTTGACCTCTGCCAGTGAGCCATTTCCACCGACTGCCTGACGTGTATTTCCGTTTGCCACTCGTATTCTGATGCCAGGCGAGGAAGTAAACATATTTACGCCAAACTGAGCATCAGAGGCAGCGCGGGCCAATCACGGCTGCGAGAGGGGGGGGGGGGGGAATGCTGTTGGGCTGTCAGCGGCCGCTTGATTGCTTGGGTGCCGCCTCGGCCTGGCCTCGCCTCGGCGCCATCGGCAGGCTGTCACCGGCCGGCCAGCCCGTCAGCCGTCCAGCCTCGATGGCTCGCAGCTCGCGAGCTACGGCTAGCACCGGCCCAGGCCCACAGCCACGTGCACCCCTTGAAGGACCGAAAGTCAAATGTTCGTAGAGCTTAAGGGACTTAACTGTGGGGTTATCAGTCCCTAAACTTACAAACTACTTATGAACTACCTTATACTAAATTTCCTTGAAACGGAAAAGCTTCTTTCCATGAATCAGCACGGGTTTAGGAAACATCGTTCATGTGAAAATCAGCTTGCCCTTTTCTCACATGACATCTTGCGAGCCATGGATGAAGGGCAACAGGCGGATTGTATTTTCTCGACTTCAAAAAGGCGTTCGACGCGGTGCCGCACTGCAGATTGCTAACGAAGATACGAGCTTATGGAATAGGTTCACAGATTTGTGACTGGCTGGAAGACTTCCTAAGTAATAGAACGCAGTACGTTGTTCTCGACGGCGAGTGTTCATCAGAGACGAGTGTATCGTCAGGCGTGCCCCAGGGGAGTGTGATAGGACCACTATTATTTTATATCTATATAAATAATCTGATGGACAGAGTAAGTTGTAATTTGCGGCTGTTTGCTGATGATGCTGTGGTGTATGGGAGGGTGTCGTCTTTAACTGACTGTAATAGCATACAGGATGACTTAGAAAAAATTTCTAGTTGGTGCGGAGAATGGCAGCTAGCTCTCAATGTAGAAAAATGTAACGTGATGCGCATGAGTAGGAAAAACAATCCTATAATGTTCGAATACAGCATTAGTAGTGAGCTTCTTGATGCTGTCGCGTCGTTCAAATATCTAGGCGTAACATTGCAGAGCGATATGAAATGGAACGAGCATGTAAGGACAGTTGTGAGTAAGGCGGACAGCCGACTTCGGTTTATTGGGAGAATTTTGGGAAGATGTACTTCACCTGTAAAGGAGACCGCGTATAAAACGCTTGTACGACCACGTCTTGAGTATTTCTCAAGTGTTTGGGACCCGCAGCAGATCAGTTTAATGGAAGACATAGAGGCGGTTCAGAGGCGAGCAGCTAGATTTGTTACCGGTAGGTTCGACCAATGCGCGACTGTCACGGAAATGCTCCGACAACTCAATTGGGGATCGCTGGAAGAAAGACGACGTTCTTTTCGTGAATTTCTGTTGAGTAAATTTAGAGGGCCGAAATTTGAAGCTGAGTGTAGTACGATCTTACTGCCGCCTACTTACATTTCGCGTAAAGATCACAAAGACAAGATAAGAGAAATTAGGGCTCGTACGGAGGCATATAGGCATTCTTTTTTTTCCTGGTTCCATTTGGTAGTGGAATAGGAAAGGAAATGCCTAGTAGTGGTACAGTGTACCCTCCGCCACGCACCTTACGGTGAATTGCGGAGTATGTATGTAGATGTAGATGTACTAAAGATGACACAAACATCCATGCCCGAGGGGGGATTCGAACCCCCGACGGCGGGCAGCCACGCGCACCGCAACACGGCGCTCCAGTACGCGCGGCTAATCCGCCGCGGCACCGAAAGTCAAATGTAATATATCACAATCTCTAGAATAAACCAACACAGCTAGAGTTATAACAGGAGCAGCTTCATAATCCTCAGACATTTCACTCTAATATTTAAGGAAGTTAAAAAATATAATCATGATAAACATAGCTGTCACACAATATTTCACCTACATAGTAATCATATAACGCAGGGAACCATTCTTTCACATCAACTCTGCCATAGATCTAGTCTTCAGAAAATATGTATTCAACCTAGATAACTAAGCGAATTGTAAAGTTAAACTGGTATGGAGGCAACATCGCAAAACGGATGTATGTACATAGTACATCATTCTTATTTTGTGCACATATGAAGTGTACTCAATGTCGTTGAATCAATAAGCTCCGCACTACGAAAATTACCTTCAGCTGATGAACTTCATTTAAGTCTCATTGATACAGGATTGCTCTGTGATTCGCAGTTAAGTATTTCTTAAAGGTTTCATAGAATAGCTTCCATTTCTCCACTGTTCCACTCTCATACAAAGCTCATGAAAAACTAGTACCAGAACCCTTATGTGCGAATTCTAATTACTCTTTTGTTACTATTACGGTTGTAATATCATACATTTTACGGCAGGGGGAAGCAAAGCTGTTTGCATTCGGAAGAGATGGTTGGTGATTGAAATGTCATCGAAAACGTGCGTTAATGAAAACACTTTTGATTCAATATTACCTCCAACTCATCTCCCTACTCTGTCCCCCTCCAACCTCAAAGAAGTAAAGGAAAACATCCGCTCCACCTACTGTAATTCACCATACTACAAGATCCGCTACATTCGTTCAACATTTTCGATGTCATCCCCGTATCCCGTCAGGTAATACACACTGCTCAGCAATACTGGAAAAAGAGGTGAAAAACCGTAGGGTTGGAAGTCTCCTTAGTAGACTTTTGGAATCTTCTAAGGTTTGTGTCAATAACGCAGCATTTGTTTTCCCTTCGACAAAACATGTACTGTTTCCCAGTAACGTTGTTTATAGTTGCACACCAAGAATTTAGTTAGATGTATAGCCTTCAATTTTGTTTTGCTAAACGATATCTCGAATCATTATGAACCTTTGTTAGTAATCATGAAGAGAATCGTACACATATTAATGTTTAGTATCAATTGTCACAATTTTCGCCGTGGAGATATGATTTCAAAATCATTGACCCTCTGCCAGGCACTTAAATGTGATTTGCAGAGTATCCCATGTAGATTTGTCACTTGGTTCATAAAACCTTCCATTTTGTGGACAAGCGACCATACGTTGGCATGCATGAAAATCTTTTTGAAAAGTCTTGGTCGCAATTAGCTTTATTTCATATGACGCGTTTCGAGAACATCATCATCAGACTGTGGTACAAAAGAAGAAAATTACATTTTAGATGTTTATAGCACGTAATTATGATATGTATAAGGAGTATAAACCATATTAATACATATATACTTACAAAAGATTTTAAAAAAAGATGGGAAATACAACCATCTTGGTATAGATGCCTGATTACAACTTAAAATATCACCATGGACGTCTGGTGACAGTGTTGAACCAGACTCACATGCCCAACTGTGGTGAGATTATGTCGGATTATGTCAGTTGTCTCGACATCATGGCACATAAGTGTTATACAACATATTGTCCCTTCACATAATTTGTCTACCTGGTACTCGTGAAAGACTTTTCTGCAATGGTAGATTGTAGCATGTGATGAGCGGCTGTGTCACTGTAACGTCGCAGTGGCCTGGCTTGCGTATTTTTTAACATTTATCATGTGGTTTGTGCTGTATTTAGCAACGCCCAATCCTATCCTTTGGCCCTCCCACGCCTCCTTTGTCGTGCGCCCTATCCCATTAATAATTTTAATGTACTTAAATCGGTGTCTTATATATTTTTATATGACCTAACACATTTTTGTAGACATGTCTTTCACAGTTTGTATGACTGCTCACAGTATAGTGTCCCCAAGATGTTTTATGTGTAGTTTTATTCACGTAACTTTCACAGTTTTATGACTGCACATAGTATAGTGTGCCCAAGATGTTTTATGTGTAGTTTTATTCACGTAACTTTCAATGCCAATCCTGCGCCATCTGGTGGCGAATGGGGCCTAGGTTACCTGTTACGGTGTCCCCCCCCCCCCTCACCACAGTTGGGCATGTGCGTCTGGTTCAACACTGTCACCAGACGTCCATGGTGATATTTTAAGTTGTAATCAGGCATCTATACCAAGATGGTTGTATTTCCCATCGTTTTTTTTAAATCTTTTGTAAGTATATATGTATTAATATGGTTTATACTCCTTATACATATCATAATTACGTGCTATAAACATCTAAAATGTAATTTTCTTCTTTTGTATCACAGTCTGATGATGATGTTCTCGAAACGCGTCAAGACTTTTCAAAAAAATTTTCATTTATGTAGATTTGTCTTTGCTCTTCTGAGGAGTTTACTAGACAGCAGCATAACCAACCACAAATATTTCTGAGTCCGATATAGCGGTCTGTAGCTCTAACACAGGGGAGGTAAAATGCTACTCTCGCGCCAGTTTGGAACTGACAGCCACTGCCTCATACTCTTTTAGAGTGGGTCGGCATTTTCATGGAGCAAGCGAACAGCTGTAGAGTTCATCGCCTCCTCAGTGGCATTGTGGTGGCTGATGCAGATAATTCAGAAAGTAGTAAATGAGAGCAGTTTTAGTTACTGCGTGAAATACGGCACGCTTGTCTTTAACCAGATTTTTCGTGTATTTCATTTAGTTCTATTTGTGCTGTGTGCTGTATTCAGTAGAATGCCGAAAAAGAAAACCTGACCACAACTATGCTCCGCACGTAGGTGCCAAGATATTATTAGAAATGTAATTCCTTTCGTTGACGGTCGAGTCGAATTTCTTCAGAGGTTTTTGTATGGTAAATCAGCGTGCATTACCCAAATAGATATCTATGATAATTACCACAAATTACTGAGACGAGTTTCCGATAAGACTCCCATACTGTAATCAGTTCATCTGAGAATTCAGAAGAAATAATACATAAATTATTTCCATTAACAAAGAAACTAAATTGCAGATGTGGGCAAGGTGCAGTTCTGCGCTTATTCATCTTCAGTCATAAGAATGTAATACAAAGGCTACTTACCAGTCTTTCCACCGCTTTCACAAAGTTTACATTCATGTTTGGTTACGAAATGCTGAGAAGGATTCAAACCCGTGTCTCTGATAGATCCTTCGAATCTTTATATCCACTATTTATATGTGTTGTTGCTTGGTACATGGTTGTAAATCAAACTATGACGCTTGCTCTCACGAGCTGTTTGGTCTATGTAGTAAGGGGGTTTAAGAATCATATTCGAAATCGAATGTCAGAAGTTCAACAGACACTTGATTGCCAGAAACTTTCATATCGGTTAACATTGCAGAGTAAATGAAATCAATGAGAAACCCAAATTTATCAACTGACATATCTTATTCGAACAAAAGTAGATTAATATCAAACATGGTCATCAATTAAAATAAAGTCACTACAACCAGCAAGTGAACCACCAACAAGCCATGGTCTTGGCCACAAATTTGAAGCTATATTTAGCAAAGTATCCCAATTACATACACGATAATTTAATAACATACTTCCACACGAATCTGTCTGAAAAAAAAAGTTCAAATGTTTGTAGAACTTATGGGACTTAACTACGGGGTCATCAGTCCCTAAGCTTACAAACTACTTATGAACTAGCTAATCCTAAGGACGGCACAGATATGATGCCCGAGGGGGGATTGGAGCCCCCGACCGTAGTGGCCGTGCAGACCGTGACTGGAGCGCCTCAGTCCCCTCGGCCACCGCGGCCGGCAATGTGTCTGAAGGCATGATGATCAATCAACAAGAATTATTACATTTTTGTTTGCGTCACTGGTCTCCCATAATTGTCTTTTTTCCTTTCTTCTTATTGCCCTGAACAGAAGACGGCGAGATAAACGTATGTATTTTCCATGCCAAACCTTCCATCAACCATTCTTTTGCATGCTCTGGTAAAGAGCAGCGGTAAAATGCGAGTCGGCAAAGCATTTGCGGCTGCAGAAATATCAATAATAATTAAACTAATAAAAACTAGTCTTCAAGGATGTTTTCTGCATTAAAGAAGATTCTTAACAATTGATGTGATATATTAAATAGGCGCTCGGTTTCGTTTTCACGTTTCACAGAGACATTTGTAATTTTGTTACTAAACTTCGTTTAAGGAAAGGAAAAAGCCTGAAACCATACACATCACAAGTCCAACTGTATCTTAGATAACATGGCCTCACACAAGTAACACGACACTGCTGCATGCGTCACTGCTATTGCTCTGTAGGTAGTGAGCACAATTCATTACATAAAATACAAAATGTTTACAGTTTAAACGTGAACGAGTTTTCTGGGAGGAAAAATAAATGTCAAGTAAATGCGAACACTATACAGATTACTTACCAATCGGAAAGGGGAATTTTATGGAAATTTAGCAGAATAGTCCAGCACGTTTGATGGAAGTGGGTAAACCAGAGGTGGGCACAAATCGGCTCAATGAGCAGCGCCCCGACTCAGGCCGGAGAAAGAGCAGCGTTCGTGCTCGGCCGGTAGTTATCCTAGTTGCCGCTAGAGGTCTGCATGCTTTCTGGTGCACCTGACAAACGTTCGATACGGCGAATTATAGTACGCCGCGACAGACTCAAACTTGCGAAAGAACGTGATAACTGTGGACATAGTTCGTCTGCTACGACTTCCAAACTCTGCTTCACAAATTCATCGTCACAAAATGGTCGGGAAGTACGGGCTATCACCAAAGCTATTCTGTAACTAGCACGAACAGCTGCATCGGACGATGAGGCATCATATTCCTGTGTAAGAAATTAACAGAGTTGTCATTTCAAAGGAAAATTGGTTTTATTAAACAAAACACTGTGATTAAGTAATCTCGTAAGTAGGTACAGCATTATAATACATACCTCTACTTTACTTCCTTCCTCGCGTAGATTATTAAGATTAAGTCGCATTTCAACTTCTACACTTCCATACTGGTTGAAGTGATGTGTTCTATAGTGCCGTTCTAAATTGTACTTTTTTATGCCTAGTATTTTGCCACATACCAAACATTTTGCTCCTCCTTCGCTTTTGGTGAACAAGTAATCACACTCCCAACTAAAGTTGAACTGGAAAATAGAACGCCGCTTTACCGCGCCGATTTGACTAGCCATTTCAACTCCACAGCATACTGTACCATAACGTAATATCATACATTATAACGAAAACCCTGAAGTACAATATTCGAACTAACAGATGGCACTGTTAGCGGTCTCTTCTGAAACAAAACAAAAAATCGCCCTTATCTTTATAAGATATTTGCCGGCTCGACTGCACGCGCTGGACGTTTTAGAGAAGAGTTTCCAGTATCATGTTTAAAAGTTACTTACTTATAAACATAATAGCATTTTTCAGGAGATACCCCTAGCAGTGGAATCTGTTCATTCGAGTTGGATACTAAAGAGTTTGCACTATTATCTTTATAAGTTATTTTATAACAAACTCAGCCAGATGCATTTCTGCGGCTACGTTAGCGCGTTGGCTGCGCATAACGCCATCTAGTGTTTTGAGCAGGAACTACGTGATGGACGCCAGCTGCTCGCGGCTCTGCTCCGGCTCAGGCAGGCGGCTCCGAGAGCGCGGCTCGCTCATTGCCCACCTCTGGGAAACTCTGTGACACAGTTTCATAACATTATCAGCAGTACCGGCAAGTCCCCACTGTACTGGAAATAGTAAGACGTTACTGGATCGTTCAAATCATCCTCACACCTATTCCCAGCTGCGCGTAGTAGTCTCATGGTCTAAGGTGCCATGTCTGCGATCAGGCGGCCGCTCTCGCCGCAGGTTCGAGTCCTCCCTCCGAATGTGTGTAAGTATCGTCCACAATGTAAGAACGTTCAAGTAGTGTGTACGTTTAGGGAACCCTTTACCCTGCCAGTTTCAGCCCATGAGTGTTTACATTTAAAAATTTTGCCTATTAACAGCCTGCTGCAGCTGATCCTCAACCGTGCTGCGCTGCCATATTCCTATAAAACGGAAGGCCTCAGTCCAGTATGTAACATCTCTGGAAAGATCGCAAACAGTGGTGGGCGTGAGCGGTGGCGGTACGGGCAGCCAGAGGGCGCTCGCGGGTGTGAGCGCTCACGTGTAGAGGCCTGCTGACTGCTGACGCCACAGCCTATCTCTCAGTCGCTCTCCGTCGTTCTCAGTTGCTGTTGAGATCTACTAGCAGTCGTTTTACTTGGAATTAGATATTGGCTTGCTGCTAGTATCATTTTGTCTAAGTTCAACTCTTTTTTATATTTAGCAAATGATGAGCTGTAGTTTATGCCAGTTTTGTATGGACCGCGCATGTTGCGCACTGATGGTTACTTGCTATTAAAATATTGTGTTCTCAGTTTCAGACAGTAACCAACTGTACTTAATACTCCCCTGTTCCAATACGTGTTAGCCTGTCCCGGGTCCATTGCATAGAACCTGCAATTTTATTCAAAAATGTTCAAATGTTTGTTAAGCTTATGGGACTTAACTACGGGGTTATCAGTCCCTAAACTTACAAACTACTTATGAACTACTTACGAACTAGGACGGCACAAATATCCATGCCCGAGGGGGGATTCTAACCCCCGACCGTAGTGGCCGTGCTGACCGTGACTGGAGCGCCTCAGTCACCTCGGCCACCGCGGCCGGCACAATTTTATTAATCACCGTGATAAATATGGGCTCAGGAGCATGGAATTGAAAGGAAACGGCGTTGTTGCCTTCCACACGTAACTAATAAGGTAATTATGCATTTTTTCGGAAAAAGGGGTGTTATAAGTAGCACATTACACCATTGAAAAATGTAGATTTACTGCAAAAGTATCGTTATAAAGTTGCAACGGAACATCCTTTTAACAATGGCAAATTTAATTGAAGAACGACTTGTTCCAAATTGTTAAGCAACAGATGTATACTGCACACTCTTCTCCTGAAACGGATTGTATTCACTTTCAGTCTGTTGTTACAGATCATTCAGATTTTCGGAATATGGGGTAAATATGCAAATTTCATGCATTCTACGCCTTGTACTCACAACAACATGTACAGGGTGTTACAAAAAGGTACGGCCAAACTTTCAGGAAACATTCCTCACACAAAAAGAAAGAAAATATGTTATGCGGACATGTGTCCGGAAACGCTTAATTTCCATATTAGAGCTGATTTTAGTATTTCTCTTTAAATATAAATTGAAATAATTCGTGCAGACAATTGTCAAAATACCAATTGTTTCGTTAGTATGTACTGTACTTCCTCGATTCACCATCAGTTGGCCAAATTGAAGGAAGGTAATGTTGACTTCAGTGCTTGTGTTCATGTTCTTCCACCTATGCTCACTGGAGCACGTTATCATGATTTCATACGGGATACTCTACCTGTGCTGCTAGAACATGTGCCTTTACAAGTGCGACACAACATATGGTTTATGCACGATGGAGCTCCTCCACATTTCAGTCGACGTGTTCGTACGCTTCTCAACAACAGATTCGGTGACCGATGGATTGGTAGAGGCGGACCAATTCCATGGCCTCCACGCTCTCCTGACCTCAACCCTCTTGACTTTCATTTATGGGGGCATTTGAAAGCTCTTGTCTACGCAACCCCGGTACCAAAAGTAGAGACTCTTCGTGCTCGTATTGTGGACGGCTGTGATACAATACGCCATTCTCCAGGGCTGCATCCGGGATTCCATGCGACGTAGGGTGGATGCATGTATCCTGGCTAACGGAGGACATTTTGAAACAAAACAAAGTGTTTGAAGTCACGCTGGTACGTTCTGTTACTGTTTGTTTCCATTCCATGATTAATGTGATTTGAAGAGAAGTAATAAAATTAGCTCTAACTCGGAAATTAAGCGTTTCCGGACACATGTGCACATAACATATTTTCTTTCTTTGTGTGTGAGGGCCGCGGTGGAGTAGCCGAGTGGTCTTAAGCGTCTCGCTGCGGAGCGCGCGGTTGCTCGCCGTCGGAGGTTCGAGTCCTCCCTGGGGCATGGGTGTGTGTGTGTTGCCCTTAGGTTAGTTTAACTTAGTTTAAGTAGTTTGTAAGCTACGGACAGATGACCACGCAGTTTGGTCCGGTAGATTTACAAACATTTGAACAATTTTTGTGTGTGAGGAATGTTTCCTGAAAGTTTGGCCGTACGTTTTTGTAACACCCTGTAGAATAAACGGGCCCAGAATCAGAAACGAAACAAGTTAGTAGGCAGTTGTGAAGTTACATAAATCGCTTATCTTCCTGTATTATTTGAAATCAAAATGATAAAGAACTTACAAATTCGTGTTCCCGACAGTTGCTACAAATATTTTCAGGGATTTTATTTTGTTTTGTTGCTGATATTACTTGGTTGGAGCGTGTCTGCTACAAGGTTTCCTTGATCATACGACATGTTAAAAAAATGTTCAAATGTTTGTTAAGCTTATGGGACTTAACTACGGGGTCATCAGTCCCTAAACTTACAAACTACTTATGAACTACCTTACACTAAAGACGGCACAAATATCCATGCCCGAGGGGGGATTCGAACCCCCGACCGTAGTGGCCGTGCAGACCGTGACTGAAGCGCCTCAGTCTCCTCGGCCACCGCGGCCGGCCATACATCAAGTGATGACTTATCATACAACAAAATGTACTGTTAGTAGAAAAATGGGACATATGCATATAGAAATTGCAATCGACGTGCAATTCTTAAAATATCATGCTATATTACGTAACATTATATTCGCGGGTAACACTAAAATTTAATTTCATCCTAGTCATTAATGAAGTACTGAATAGATTCCGAATTTTCCTCATGGGTGTCTGCATCGTTTATTTTGTGAAAGTGGACAAATTGATGTTTTAGAACCTTGTCTGTTTTCCTGTTGTTACTGAATGTTTGTTGTCTGTAAACATAAAAATGAACCTCATTGATTAACCAATTATCCGAGTAACCGAAATGGGTATAACACTCAGCAAAGTATTGATTTTTATTTCTATTTTCAGACACAATGCCACATGTAATTTCTGAAATTTAGCCAGCACAGTACCTCGCACTGGAATTGACTTGCGGATCCCATCTAGATTTTTCAGCTACAAAAATGTATTTTCAGGCTGCCAGTGCAGCACTGTAGTGAAGACTTTGCATACAGTAGTTTGCGGGTGTGAGACTGATAAAGTCGTTTCTCTTTTTCTTGTCATTTCGGTGAAATATTCTGAACAACTTCCATTTTGAAATATTACATTAAGCTACTAAACTGAATAAATTCGAGGTCAATGCGTGTTTTCATGCGTACGTTAATACTAGTCTCTTTCCGGTTGCGAGCAATTTCCCTCGTCCGTGAGTATGACAATGACATTGCTTTTTCTGAAGTAAAACGTTGTTCACATAGTTGTAAGATGGAAACTTTCTAAAACTGAACTGCTTTGAAATCAGTTTTAATTGATTCTCTAAAAGATGTATCTTATCAGTACCTTTCGTCACTCTTTTAATTAACCTGGTAACTGTTTGTTGACAAATTTTCAAATGTTTGTAGCCGCGGCGGAGCCGCCGAGGCGCTATGCAACGATGCGCTAGGCTGTTCCCCGTCGGGGGTTTGAATCCCCCGCCCCTCGGGGATGGATGTTTGTGCTGTTCTTTAGTATAAGTTAGTTCATAAGTAGTTTGTAAGTTTAGAGACTGATGACCCTGCGATTAAGTACTATAAGCTTTACAAACATTACACAAATGTTTGTAAATCTATCGAACTCAACTACTTGATCATTAGTTCGTTGCTTACAAACTACTTAAAGTAAGTTAAACTAATCTAAGGGCAACACAAACACCCAAGCTGTAGGGGGGACTCGAACCCCGACGGCGGACGGCCGCGTGCACAGCAGCAAGGCGCCCCAATGCGCATGGCTAATCCGCCGCGGCATAGTAACTTTCACAACTAAAGTCAAAAATGTGTGCAAAGTGCCATGGGACTAAACTGCTAAGATCATCGGCCCCTATACTTACAAACTGCTTAGAATAACTTATTCTAAGCACAACAGACACACACACATATATGCCCGAGAAAGGAGTCGAACCTTCGGCGGGGGCTACCGCACAATCCTCGACATGACGCCTAAGGCCGCGCGGCCATCCCCACAAGGTCAATAAATTTGTCAAATGTTCAAATGTTTGTATAGTCTATGGGACTTAACTACGGGGTCATCAGTCCCTAAACTTACAAACTACTTATGAACTATTTACGAACTAGGACGGCACAAATATCCATGCCCGAGGGGGGATTCGAACCCCCGACCGTGACTGAAGCGCCTCAGTCGCCGCGGCCACCGCGGCCGGCAATAAATTTGTCCTACCTAGACAGACACTCACGAGCACGTGTCACTCATTGTAACGATATTTAATAACGTATATTCTAATATTTGTTGCATGGCAACGTTGGTTTACTTCTGGTGTGACTCCCATAGCGGTTGTGTATAGAAAAGCGAGTGTACCCCACCAGGGTTTTGGTGTTTGGCGGGCGTGCAACACAGTTACGTTAGTTGGGTTGCATTCAGAATATTTTTTGCTGTACACCCTGTTATGACGATCAAATTTCTCAACGGCAGTGACATTTTTCAACAAGATGATGCGCTATCTCATACTGACATTTGATGAAGTGGTTCGCGAGACTCAGTGGCGTGTTGCAGTTGATATGCCTCCGTACTCACCAGATCTGAATCCTATCAAACACGCCTCAAGTGTGACAGAATGCGACGTCTGTGGTCACTGCTCCTTTTCCCGGAACTGATGGCAAGTAGGGGCTTTTCAGCGATCACCCAAGGCCTCATTGTTTCCATGGAAAGACGCTTCGCGGTTATTGTCCATCCGAGAATGGGACAGAATCGTCTGTTAGGTGGTCTTCATGTTCTGTGTGATCAGTGAACTTTGTTTCTTGTAAATGCGACATTAACAGTTTAGCCTCATTTGGGAATTGAGTTATCTACTAATTTTAGTATTTCTGATCGATATGATCTCAACCACAATTATAATAGTTCCTTTACAGTTACTGAGAATAGTAGTGATTAAAAGGAATCCTTTTTTACCTACGACTTTCAGTTCTGAAGTTGTCACCTTCATATCCGCACATTTGCACGGTTCTCGTTTTGCTCGTTTTATTTCTTTGTGATTCACGCTAGGAAGTTCGGGCTTGCATCACACAATCGTGGATGGACTGTGGTAACGTGCGCAACGTGTTTTAGTTCCATGTTTCTACAGAGAATGACACCAGCAGTCGGCAAACTTACAGTATACTTGCAATGGCGGCAAGAAAGACTTGTTGACAAGGTGTTGATATCCTTGTTTTGACATGTGAAGCTATCATATCTCACAGTCAGTTGATTTTATTTGACCCTGTGATGTTGTTATGTCATTTCTTTCAAAGGAATGTTACTGTAAGATGGTACAGATCATAAAAAATTCTAGTGAAGGCTCAAAACAGACAACTTTGTGGGTACAAATTTTTTGAAAATAAATTTTTTTTTTTTTGGTAATGAATTAATGTATGTATTTTGTATCTTAAACGTCCCTCTCTATGTTACTGTCACATCACCTACAAACTTGGAGCTGAAAGGGTTAACTAAGTCTAAAGATAATTGAAAAATTGAAGTGAATGCTCTTCGGTATAAAAGAAATAGAATGAATGTTCGCCTTGTTTCTAAAGCTGAGTTAATGTACACCTTCCCTTGAAACTAAGTCAAAGGCTCTCTCAAAAACAATGTATCAAAAGTGAAGTGGCGATATTCCTTAATCCTTTCATCCAAAACTTGGTAGCGAATGATTTATTGTGCTACATATTGTAACGAAAACATCTTTATGTATTTAATTACCCTATGATGTGTTTAGTGACGATATGATTCCAGCGCAGCGGAGGTTTGTCGGGTTACTGTTATTTATATTTTATTTGTGTCATTTCTTACAAAGAAGAATGATTACAATATTGTGTCTCAGTTTTAGGAGCTTCTACCTTCTAACATATGCTGTAAAATGTTTCGGTGTTTATTTTCTATTTTATTACTTGAAATATGGTCCAAGGGTAGACGCTTTATTGGAATATTGCAGATACCAAAACTACAGTTACGATTTACCATGCTTCATTACACAATTTAATGCATAATCAATTTAGAAAGTTGTGGCTTAATTCTGTAGCGTCTGACCTCCTTTAAGCTATAGACCAAGCTCTTCAATAGGTACAGATTAAAGAAGTTTCTTGTACAGTTCATTCCAATGCATTATTCAATCTACTTCTCGTCTCAGAACCATTGTGCGCATACAGTTACGGGAAAACGAAGACGTTCAATAAAATAAGAGTTTACTCCGGGTTTTTCTTCGGATATTTAAAGCAAAGGGAAACTTCTTCCAGTTGCTGTTGATTGAGAAAAGACCTGCGCCTGAATGTGAAAAAGGAAAGACAATGCATTCCTTAATCTTTAAACAGCAACCTAGTTCGATAACTCACTCGTCGTACACTGCTGCTTTGGAATAGTTATCGCTTAACTGAAACGTACGACTGAAAAAAAAAATGTTTCATCTCTCGTTTATTAAAGTGAATTGTTCTGAAAACACGAAAATGAAAAAAACATTTACGTCACTGTTAACGCACGTAGTAATATCTGCTTCATCGCAAGCAGATCCCCCCAAATGTTTGTATAGTCTCGTTGGAAAAGATAAAAAAACGCAAAAACAGAAGTTTTTAGCTTTGTTTATTTGCGCCTTCCATTTTCGCTAATGACTCTGCTTAATCTCGGCTCCATTTTAAACAGCAACAAGTGCGCATGCTTTCTGGCTGTTTTTTCAGGACAGTGGTGTTTGCGGCTACGCGTCAGTTTTTTCTCACACGTTAAGTATACTTAAGAGAGATAGAAGGAGCTATCCTATAATGAACTGTTAGTCACCTAGTTTTGGTTATGTGCAGTGTTTAGACATAAATATCTGTACGAAAATTATATTTTGAGTAAAAGTCAACAATAATTTTCTTATCGTGCTCCCTCTTTGTACTACACAGTATTGATTGTGTCTTGGTATTTATCTGAATGTATTGAAAGATGTTTTAAGGTTCAAGACTATGGAATTGAGAGGGCCACACATTTTAGATGCAGCTCATGATATTTGCAAGCAAACATACTTTTCCATGTCGCCATTGCCAAAAACATGATGCAATAATTATGGATTGATCTCGCCCACTTTCCGAAGTCGATGTCTCCTGAAGGCCTACAGGCGTGAAATACCTAAAATCGTAAGCTTACATCACCATTCATTCTATACATTTTTACCCTTCCCTGCCCTAATAACTGTGAAGTTTTCCCACTGCAGTCACTGAATTTTCCTGTAATCTGATATCAATTCTCCCAATGTAACTTTAAATGTCTGGCTTAGATAACAGAGTCATTGTGGGAGGTCGAATTGTTCACAGCACAGAACGTAGAAATTCTTAATATTATTCAGAATCATATTACTTCTAGATTAACAGCTGATAATTTCTTTACAGGACCATATGCCCGTGCATTGCAGCAGTACCCTTACAATTGATTGAAACGCAAGGAAAGAATAATACTTCTTCCTTTTGTGTCGAAGTCTGCAGATCTCTACCTTACTAAAACAAATAGGCTATGGTTACAATACAGTTGTCACCTGTGGAAACGAGTCCATATTATCTATCTTCAGGAGGAGCTTCCTCAGTGAATGGTAACTGTTAATTGAACTAGCACATATTATCTAGGAGACGTATACTATCTGTTCAACCGGATATACTGAGACCGACTGCTGGCTGTCCAAATTATTTAGCCACGTTCCTGATTTCTTTCCTACCAGCCTCTAGGTTTTTCTTTGGTGCTCCACACATTTCTACGGCTGCTGATGAGTTCTTCTTTCCATAGAACAACAAGTTATTTTTATTACTAGCGACCCGCTCCGGCTTCGCACGGCTGCAATTAATCTTCTGTATCTATGAAAACCGATGTGTGTATGTATTTTAGTGTTTGCGGTGTTGTACGTAATATGATTTAGCACAATGAATAGCATGCTCATAAAATCCTCACCACGTTTAATTCATATTCGCATACTAAATCACAGTCTAACATATGCGTAAATATTTTTGTTTGGCACTTGGAACGACAGTAGCGCCCCTAGCGGAAAGACAGCCAACCACAGTGTCACTATAGTCTAACACGAACAGTCATGGAAATGACGCTAGCACTACATGGGGCAGCACAGGTTGTAACAGTAGAAGCGCATCGTACAAAAGCTCCACCCTTTCTCCACTCGTTCAAAGTGCCAGGCGTTCCATATTTCGCGCTGTTTTCTTAAAATTGCTAAATCTCTTGATCTGCACCGAACTTCACAGTATCACCCACTGGGCCACTCTGAACACTATCTGAAGATTTCATCAAAATACCTCCAGCCGTCTTATAGCCCACAGAGCAATGTTTTTCAATCTGTTCGAATATGCGACCACTCAAGTAAAAATATTCTGGCGACCCCTCCCCCTCCATCATGAAAAAAACTGTTATCTCAGAGCCAAATTTTAAATAATGTTTACTTTGCTACAGCTTTCTTTTAAATTGCTGGACGATTTTTTTTGTGTGTGTGGTTATGGAATGGAACACGTTATCCTCTTTTTACATTATATATATATATATATATATATATATATATATATATATATATATATATATATATATATATATATCGAGTGCTTCGCATTTCAGGCACGACTCAGAAGCAAATTATGCTCATTAAGAAAGGTCCCACTGTACAGACAATTTATAGAGAGGTGCATCTTTATATTCGAACTTTTCAGATTTACTTACTGTATCATGTCCTTCTATCTACAGATTGATTCAAGCTTTGCGCTTATTCATCGTTAGCACACTGCATTATAAAACAATCTATGACGTATTCATTTCATAATTAATGCAACGGAAGGAACTCTGTAATTTTAACATTAAATAAATTTCATTTAGGCATACGTTTTTGTATTTCTTTAAATCTTTATTCTTTAGTCTATAATTCTTCTGTACAACCTATTACCTAATACATTCATGGGTCTAATATTCTACAAATTTTTATTAGTGAGTATTTTATGTTAACTTGAAAAATTAGCCTACATTAAATGTTGTTAGTGACTACCATTTATTTTGAACTTCTAATTTCTAAGGGGAATTGGAGGATATAAACTAATATCTGCAGTGTCGCAGGTGTGCCAGCGTTTTATAAACTTACTATTGTGGCGTAAGTGTCTGCCGAACGAAAACCAGCAGACGTGGCCCTGGCACTGGGCAGACCATTCTCACTGCAGATGCAAAGGGTGTTAGTATCTTCTTACATCTAATTGTTAGTCTAATTAGCGTCTTGATCGGTTGATGATGCCCGGATCCCCCTGGTCCAGGGGGCATGGTCGGGCATCTTGGTCAATCCAGGTCGGCAGCACCTTCCTGCAAATCTGTCACATAGATCTCCAGAATATTGTTGGAAATTGCTTCAGCAAGATTGTTTAGGGTTTGGAAGGTGTCTGCTTGTCGAATCAGTGTGTATGTCTCGTGATTGGGTAATTGTTGTCTTAACTCGGTAGCAATGTCATTATGAGTGGAACACTCATACAGGACGTTCTTAGGTGTACCTATTTCGACTCCACAGTGACACGCAGGCGTGGCCTTTCTCCTAAACCGGCAGAGGTATGCCGGGTAGGGGCCATGGCTTGTGAGAAAGTGAATCATTCCTCGGCTCTGCTGGAAATGCTTCATCGCCATTCTTTCCTCAACGATTGTCAACAGCTCGAAGGTCCTCCTTCTTGTCTCTTCAGCTTCCCACTGCTCTTGCCAGAGATCCCCACCCCTCCTCCTGATGGAGGCCTTGTCCCCAAGAGGGATCCCCAGAGTCTCTCTGGGTTGCCTTTCTTGGCCCAGCACCAAGCGGCCTGCTCTCGGATTTTTATATCCAGGGGACAAAGTCTCATCAGCAGGAGGAGAGCTCCCCCTGGCGTGGTCCTGTAAGCTCCTACCGAGTGTAGCAGGATGTTTCGTTGCACTCGCCTCACAGCCAATGCAGGCGCCAGCCTAGAGAGCCTGTATGCCCAGCTTCCATAGCCTATGATGGATGTCAGTATGCTGCTGTGGTAAAACTTGATGAGGTTCGGTGGGAGGTGAACTCTCCGGTGCCCAATCCCAGCAAGGCGATGTAGTGCCACCAGCGACCTCTCAGACACCGCATCCACATGAGCCGTGAAGTTCCAGCGCTCATCTAGGAAAACTACTAAGTACCTAGCGTGTCCCCTGCGAATGACTGGGGTACCATTAATGCGGACCATCAGGTTTCTTACTAGACTTCTTTACGGAGCAAGTAAGCGAATTTGTTAGGTGCTATAGTAATTTTGGTGTTTTGGTACCATGTGACAAGGATACTGATTGCTCTTTCCATCCTTGGTTCTAGGTCCTCGTGGCTATGGCCATCCACCAGCAGGAGAAGGTCGTCGGCGTAGGCTATTACCTCTAGTATATCCTCGGTATTCTGTGATTGCCTCAACAGAGGCTCCATGTTGAGGTCACAAAAGAGTGGCCTCAAGACAGAGTGCTGGGGGCACCCTTTGGTGATTACTTTGGATATACGTCCACTAGGGGATGATAGCCAGACCTCTCTGTTCATACAGTAGCTCCTCAGACACCCATACAGCGACCCTGGACACTCTATCTCCCTATGGTAGAAGAGCCAAGCCACGACAGGTTTTTGAAGCCGCTGCTGATGTCAACCAAGATGCCGACTATGTACGTGTGTAGCGTTGAGCCACAGACCTCAGCTGCCAGGGCGATAGCGTCACACGCTGAACGCCCCGGGTGGAAGCCGAACTGCCTGTCACACGCTGAACGCCCCGGGTGGAAGCCGAACTGCCTGTCACTCATGCCACATAATATCCTGTGTGCTGACGGCCTGTCTACCAGCAGCCTCTCGAAGAGCTTCCCCAGAGTGTCTAACAGGCAGATGGAGCGATAGGACTTGTCCAGAGCCGGGGCCTTATCAGGCTCTTTCTTGATAATAACGATGCTCGGTTTCTTCCACACATCAGGGAACTGACCAGTTACCAAACACTCATTGTAAACTAATGTCAAATGAGAAACTATCTGGGGGGCAAGGAATTCCACCTCCTTGGCGGTGATCTGGTCCGGGCCTGGGGCGTTCCCTCTCTTGAACATTCTGATTTAGGGGTAGACCAGCGTATCGTTCTGGTAGGGGACGCTGCCCAAGGCTCTTATGCACTGTTGCTCTAGCGTGATGATCTGCTCCTTATCATCAGGGAGCAGGACTTGATGGAGGACTTCACCAGTTTCCTACCAGGATTCCGTCATCCGATTCCCATCCCTGATGGTAGGTGCTCGTATCTCCTCCCTCACCAGCTTGCAGGGGAAACCCCATGGATCAATGCCTTTGACGTAGTTTGCCAAGCTGCGGAGTCTGGTGGCCCTTAGTTCCTCCAAAAATTGCTTCTTAAGATCTCTGTATTGGTGCAGCCAGTATTATTTTTGTTCCCAGACCACACACCGTTGGTAGTACCTCCTGGCCCTTCGGACAACCTGCCGCATCGGAGACCATGGCGAAGGGGAAGCCGCCACGGCCCTCCTCCTCACTGGTACCACTGCTCACACCGCAGCCCTTATGGTCTCCACCAAGCCTTCCTCCGCCCTATTGACAGCGAAACCCTCCAACAATGGGGGAAAGATGCACTTCCGAGATAGGTGCTCCCAAGTGGTCTTATTGTAGTTTAACTGCCATTCCCACCCTGCATCTCAGCCGCATTGGCCATCTCAAACGAAGGTGATGACATAGTGGTCACTCATTATTTTATCATGTACCCACCAGTTCTGGACCTTCCCTGCCAAATTAGGAGGCCAAGGTGACATCAATGTTTGTGCTCTCTCCACCGCCCCCTGTGTAGGTGGGTGGATTACCAGGATTGTTCAGAATCACTAACTGGAGGGACATGTAAACTTCTTTGGCCGCACTTCCATCAGTATCCCTGATGCGGCTGTAGCACAGGGGGGACTTGGCATTGGCATCAACAGTGACAATGATCCTCCAACCACGCAACGCGGAAACCACAGGCGGAAGATGATTGAGGTAGGTCTCGACATGTCCACCATACTGGAAATACATGTTAATTATTACTATTAGTCCAACTGGCGACTGTAGTTCCACTACGCTGCAGTGGTTATTGGACACTTGTGTTATATGAGTCACTCGCAATGATTGATTTATGACAATTATGGCTGCTCGTTGTTTGTCTCTAGAGACAATTATCTGCCACCTTGCAACTGCAAAAGTCAGCTGCCCAGCTTGGCTGTAGGCTCCTGCAGACAGACCAAATCCAGCCTCTTCTACTCCACCACCTTATGGAGCTCTTGCATTACTATTCTACTATTGTGGACATTAAGTTGCCCAATGGCAATTTTATGCGTCATTATGGGAAATATGTGTGCACGTTGCACTCGGGCCATGCCTTTTGGCAGTCGAGTGCAATTCGTCCATTCGCAAGAACTGCTTGCTGGTAGATTTAGTTAGGTCAAATGCCTCACCTATACAGTCAAAAACTTTTCTGATTAGATTCACAAGTGCTCCGAAGTCAGTGGGGACATTCATCGATTTGAGATGGATACTGTACACAGCCTCCATTGTTGGAAAGGTGACCTTACGTACGTATGGGTGTCCCACTAGTACCACGTGCCTCAAAGCTGTGGTGAGAACTGGTGGTTGCTCCAAGTTAGCAAGTTGAAGCTGAAATTCCAGATTCGGGTTTATACACTGTGGGTCAATTGGTGGGTATCTTTTGAGAGGGCACTCAGCCACTCCAGACTCACTGTGTTTGGTATTACTTTGGGTGTTAAAAGTGTCACTTGCTTGAGACATTTCGTCAGTGTGATTTTCGTGACTAGTGGAACTAGATACGTGAGGCACTTGAAGAACCCGCGCTACCTTTTGCCCAGCGTGCCGCTTAGGTATTGTGTTCGGCAACGTCACCCAATTCGGGGAGGAGATGGTTTCGGATTGGGGAGGTGGCTCTGTTTGAACGCCAAACCGAACTTGCAGTGGTTTTTGCCAATGTTGAATTTTGATGCTCGTCAAGTAGGCTCTAAAGAGCCTAGCCCTGTCAGCATCCCTCCTCGTCTTACTCGGGGACTTCCTTTTGATTTTGGGCATCCCGCGCGCATTGATGGCATCAGCCATAGTCAATGCGCGCTATAAGTCTTTGCTTAAGCAGTTTGTACATTGGTCAATTTCTCCCAGAGGCACCACAAGTCTTCTTCTTACCCCGTTTGGTGCAGGGGATACATGATGTCACCTTACAGCACTCTTTTCGTGTGTGTTCTTCAGACCCGCACTTGCCGCTTTGTTGCCACAGTGGGCTTCCATGTCTTCCTTTAAACCGATCTGCTGTGGGTCCCAAACACTTGAGCAATACTCAAGATATGGTTGTACAAGCGTTTTATAGATCGTCTCCTTTACAGATGAAGTACATCTTCCCAAAATTTTCCCAATAAACCGAAGTAGGCTGTCCGCCTTACTCACAACTGTCCTTACATGTTAGTTCCATTTCATGTCTCTCTGCAATGTTGCGCCTAGATATTTGAACGACGCGACGGTATGGTCCCTGACAACATGTTCCATGCAAGATGGCATCGAAATGTGTAAGGCGAGAATGGTGTCCTGTGGAATAACCATCAATACCTCATTCACCATGCTCCAGATTTCATCTGTGTTTGTTGGCATATCCCACACATCTCCGACTGGTGAGAAGTCGGTGATCTGGCGGGCCAGGACAAGAGGCTGACATCCTGTGACACCAAAAAGGCAGACATTCCTGCAGCATCATGTGATATTGCATTGTCTTACTGAAAAACGGCGTCTGAGGTGTCGTGCAGAAAGGGTATGGCTACGGATGTTATTCACGTAGATCAAACTGGACACTTTGCCATCGACACGCACCAGCTGTGCTTTGTGTTTGTATCCAACACCACACAATACTATAAGGCTTTGAGATGGCTCTGTGTGTCTTGTGCGAGCGCAGTCTCTCTGATGCTGCTCCCCTCGTGCTGTTGGCGACCACCCAAATTGCGGCCAGAATTTCTAAACAAACAGAACGGAGGTGTGGGAGAATCTCGTCCCATTCCTGATCTCAATGGCGTCGTTCCATACAGCTTTGCCGTGTAGCATGTTTTCTCACATCAGTCAAAGGTATGCAGGGAGGTTGGCGATACGCACGTAGCGCTTGCCGTCATAAACGCCTGTCAGCGTTGACAATGTAGGTGGGTTACAATGTTGCAGCGTCGTGCCATTACAAGGAGGACGCAGATCTCTCTTGCAATGCCATTCGGATGAGGTGTCAGTCTTCTCGGCGGGTGGTTTTGGAATTGAGACCTTTGCCTTCTCGTCATGTTCTACGGCTTTTAGTGAATCATTCTGCACACATCAGTTGCACTGCCGAAACAATTTGTTCCATACAAGCAGCAATTCAATTTCGCGTCTGGATGCATCACATCCTCTCCTCCCTCTTTCAAGGAGATTTGACGGTACGGGAATATTGCACGTCTGCTCAAGTGACACTGATCTATTACCTTTCATTTATAGTGACAAAGAGATCCGCAGGCACTCCCCCCCCCCCCCCCCCCCCAAAGGTGGAGTTGCGCCGCGATAATTATATTGACCTTGAACGTCCGGAAAGAGAGACGAACTAATCTACAGGTCTAATGAATACAAACATTTTATATGTAGTTCTTATGAAAATGCGTGTAGAACATTTTCTTGGTTGAATAGCATAGACATAGTGTCGGGACGACTTATTGCTTGGTTACAGTGGTAACACATGGAGCCGCGACGGAGCTCCCGAACACATTGATGCGATATGCTCCGATGCGGGAGGCCGTTTCCCGTTGGGAGTTCGAATCCCCCCTCGGGCATGGATGTTTGTGCAATCTTTAGTATAAATTAATTTATAAGTAGTTTGTAAGTTTAAGGACTGATGACCCCGCAGTTAAGTCTCTTAAGCTACACAAATGACACACATGAACTCGCTTTCGGAAGGACGGCGTTTCAAACCGTTTCCCGCTATCCAGGTTTGGGTTTTTCGTGATTTCCCTAAATCATTCCAGACAAATACCGGCCGATGTTCTTCCCCGGTCCTGACAAAAAATATCGGAGCGTGTTCTCCGTCTCTAGTGACAACGACGCCGACGGAACATCTTTCTTCATTTCGTGGAGGGAGCAGATGTGATTGGTAACATTCGTCTCTACAGCACGTCATGGATGGTAGAGGGGATGAGGGGCTGCACCTATCTCACGCTGGAGGATATATACTGTCCGGGAGTTGGAAACCCATAATTATGATAAGCAGGTCACAAATGTATTTTGTCGACCTCGTCAAGCGAGACATGTAACTTGTAGTTTTCTATATGTCCGAGTAGCAATGAGACAAAACTACCGCACTTTTATAGTATTTATTTAAAAAATAAAATAAAATAAAATAAAACCTTACAAACTACTTATAAACTAACTTATACTAAAGACTACACAAACATCCATGCCCGAGGGAGGATTCAAACATCCAAGCCCGAGGGAGGTTTTGAACATCCGACGGGAAACGGTGTCGTGCATCGGAGCATAGCGCTTCAATGCGCTCGGCAGCTCCGTCACTGCTCCATGTGTTACCACTGTAAACAAGAAATAAGTCGTTTCGACACTATATCTATGCTATTCAACCAAGAAAATGTTCTACACGCAATTTCATAAAAACTACTCGTACATATAAAATGTTCTTACGCCGCGGCGTACTTACTCCTTACATAATGGAAAAATTAGTCACAAATTTGTTGGTAGGTGTAGCCACTCGATCTTACGAGTCTGTACAACGAATGGTCCCCATTAATACCTCACTGTACTATTGGCAGAACAGGTCTTTTCTGGAAAAGATTATAAAGCTTTGTACAAAGCAAACTGTGATTTTTCGCATTCTGTCCCCATCGAACAATCTCTTTTGGAGTAATACAGCGAAAGTATTGCGCTGATGACAGACAGGTCGATGAAGTCGTTTGGCAATAGTAAGCAGAAGGCACTTATCTTCGTTTTCGCTTTACTCCCATGCATACATGTTGGTTACTAACATTTACAGTAATATATTTTTCTTTCATATAGTGTACGAGGTTTCGTTGGTATCGTAATTCTTGTTTAAACTGTAAATGTTGGACCGCGGTGGAGTGGCCGATCACTCTAAGGCGCTTTGTTACGCTGCGCACAGTGGCTTCTCGTCGGAGGTTCGAGTCCTCCCTCGGGTTTGTGTGTGTGTGTGTGTGTGTGTGTGTGTGTGTGTGTGTGTGTGTGTGTGTGTTTGTGTTTTATCCATGAGATAATTGAAGTTAGATTAAGGAATATCTAAGCGAAGGATTGGTAATCTCAGTAGTTTAATCACACAGATTTACAAACATTTCATTTGTAAACGGTGCGCTTGGACGTTCTCTTCATTTCTCAGTGCTCTCTAGAGTTGTACCGCTCGCCGCATAATAATGGCTTACTACAGTACTTAGTTATAAAATGGTTTATTTCACATCTTATTTGAAAACGTTTATTTTTCGACACATAAACGACACATGAAGCAAACAGAGATAATTTTGATATATTTGGTATTTTTCGTCGTACAGCATACTTCCTGTTTGACACCAACATGAAATTCTGATTCAGCATGCCATTAAATATACATAATCGACCAGAAGACTTCCTCCGCAATTTTGATGGAAAAACCACTGTTTTGAGCACCAGGTGAATGGATAAGCGATTTAAAAAAAATCACGATCTTTGGTAATCAGAGTTGTCTATGGCGCTCTTTCACAGTCAGCAAACACCACTGTTATTGTGGTTTGGTAAAGAGCATATTTGTTTACGAAACTAGAATTTGAAAGCAGTAGCGTGTAGCAGAATCTTCTCTGCAAAGTTTCAAGCTTGTGGCAAGGATTTATTCCTTAACTGTCACTGTAGCAACCCTCAAGCAGTAACTCACTCCAGAAGTTTGACTCTTACCGCGGGTAGCTTTAAAGTTTACGCTTGAAGTCTTTCCCGGAATTATTATAGAGTTGCTGCTACGTGGCAAGGAATGGAGACGTCTAGCGCAAAGAGCTTTCAGATTGCAACAACGATTAATCATTATATTATAAATAAATCCAGGTAGCTGATGTTTATTATTTTATTAGTGCGCGATATACCTATCATAGAAGTGACGACTAAAGGCATGGTTGCGAACTACTTACATATTTGGACATACTCGAAAACAGGGGTACAAGAAAACGAAAATTATAACTATTATTTTAAAAAACTAAAACTGCACAGGAACAATTTCATAAAATTAAACAGACGGCAGTAAAATTTGCATACACATAATATAAAAACACTACTCCATTCAGATAAAACAAAAATATCGATATACACCAACGCGTGACTTTATAAATTAAATTTTATAGACTGCGACAAATTTTATATCGAAAAAACAGGCCTTAACTTTACCATCAGATACAATGAACACACTAGAAATAGCGAAAAGAACATGTCCCCATTTTAATCTCATAAAAAACGAACACCATAAAACAGGCAATATTAACGAAGCAATGGTAATACTGAACGTAATTCCCAAAGGTTTTACGATGAACATTTGGAAGAAATGGAAATTTAAATACAGGCACACAAGCACCCAAATAAAATACTCAACGATCAAACAGATCTAAAGCACAAATATTTTCTCGAAAACTTTATCAGTCATCTGCAATTGAACGCCGGATAAAATATAAACATTACAAAAATTATAGAAAAGATACTAATCGCTGAAAGTCTTCCATAGAACATATTTGACAAATGTAAACATATATCATCTTAGGTGCGCTGTCAAATGAAATAGCATATAAACAATAACGGAACCTCAGCCCACAACTAAAACAGTGAACGAAGTTGTTATCTAAAAACATTTACTATATCACAGGGGTCACGTCGAAATAACTCAGATATTCCGACGCCTTCTAACGACAGCGTCCACACCAGATAGTTTATGTGTATTTGATCACAGCCTTATGCAAGTAAAATTATAAAACCATCATTGAATAACATGATTGTAACTAGATCATTATCATCTCTGTTAATTATACTTCGCAGGAGCTTGATAATGGCAATAAGATGCCAAAATAGATCTATCGCGCGCACTTATCTCTATATATAAAAATGAATATTTGTCTGTATGTCCTATATAAACTCGAAAACGTCTGGAGCGATTTTGATGACATCGTAATACAATTTTCAGATTAGCCCATAGGGTGCACCTGTGAAGTTTGGTAGCGATCGGATCAAGATTTTTATTGATTTGAAGATATTTACTTATTACAAGCGTAATGCGGTATCGTGTGCAACATACGAATCGTGCAGGTTGTGTATCCTCCATGCGTCAAGTCTCCAGCGGCGTAATGTGGAAATGTCACAACGAAATATTCGCTTTCCGACGGTAATTATTTGACTGACCAGACAGGGATACACGCAAGAACCTGTCACCCAACACAACACATTTTTCTTTCCATGGCATTGTAAAGCATGTGGGGTACAACCAATATATATATTAAAAGTGGGCCACTGTACGGAATAAAAGCTTAAATCTGGTAGGAGATTCCCAGATAAGAGTTTACTGATATAAAAAAGCTTTATTTTAGCAAAATTAGCAAAAGGTGCGTGTGAACTACTGGCTACTCCCTGCTGCGAGACCTTGTTCCTTGGCTCAAATTGAGAACTGATTTGGTTCAAATTACTCTAATAACAGGAAGTTAACGATACAGTGGCCAATATACGTAGAAGCTCATACGCAATTACACACAAGTATTAATAAACAAACCACCATAATTAAAGTTATTTCATAAAGGTGGCTAAGAAAAAATTTATGGCGCAACGGAAATTAAACATAAAAAAATTGCATCTGATGTTGTTCTCAGCAGTGGTGAGAAACAATATTAAATAAAAGGGGGAAGGTGCTCGAATACTACAATTTATAGGCAAGTCAAAATTCTACTGAACTTAACTTGTTTATTCAGGTCGAACGCAAACAAAATGGGGAACCAATTTTGTTAATACATTAAAAATGCATCCCATTTACATATCTAATACTGACGACGCCCAACATTGAATTTAACATAAAATACGTAGAACCTAACGCTACTGGAGGAAGCATTTACAAACAACACTCACTCGCTCACACACACGCAATGCAGCAGCAAAACTCGTCAAAATCAGCGTGCTGAAACGAGGCAGAAGCAGGCGCCGCTATCGTAAGCGAAATTCATCAAACCCGGAGGTACCACACAACACAATATACAATAAAACTGCGAAGATGGCTCTGGTCTGTCGTGCCTGATTTGAGATGGTGCGTGAGTGTAGCAAAGTTAAGTTGCATTTAGATTAGACCGCGAGCAAACACGCTAACGGCGATACACGGCTACCTTAAATGGTCGCACTCCACTGAAGGTGAAGTGTTTAAAAATGGGATTCATTACACATAATCACGGCGGACTCTTAAGTTGCAATCTGAGAGCAAACTATCCAGGCACTGGTTTTATGAGAAGTGACGTGAATTCAAGTGACTATCTTCAAACCACTGACGTCGGAGTTCGGACCCACGTGGTTCCGAAATCCGATAAAAATGTATAAATTCAATTTCCGAAAAATAAAGAAATTAACTACGGCATGCAACCCCTAGAACTGCGTGGAATTTCATAAGGAAGCTACTGAAATTCAGCAACATGCGATGGGGAGTGTTCACAGAGACGGAAGAAGTCCAGTCTCAAAACACGGAAAAGTGAAATAATTACAAAGTCGGAAAAATAAAAATGAAAACTACGGCATGCAACCCATAGAAATGTTTAGTATTGCATAAGGAAGCGAATGAAATGCAGCGACACGCGATAGGGAGCGATTACAGAGATGGATGAAGTCCAGTCTCAAAAACCAGAAAAGTGAAATAATTACAAAGACAGAAAAATGAGAATAAAAACTACGTCATGCAAACCTTAGAAATACAAAGAATTTCATACGCAAGCTATTGAAGGAGGTTGTACAAGGCTCGGAGAGAATTACTGATAAAGACTGAGTGCATACTATAAGTTCGGAGAAGAAACAGCAAAATTAAAATAGGCGGGAAGAGAAGATCGCGAAATGTCAGTGAAAATCAGAATGATACACGCATAGTTTCTTCCCTGATGGGCATGGAAAAAACAATAGTGGAAGCTGAAGGCTTTGTTCTAAGAACTAACCATGTTGAACACACATCACTCACGGAAGAAAGATTTTACATGCACTGTACAAAATTGAACATATCGTCAGTGAGAAATCGAGCCCTACAAAGCTAGAAAGAATTTACACAAGAGTTCGTACACCGCCACATAATCACAATAGGTTTGAATATACCACGCCATTATCAAACTGCAACTAGTAACACATACACCGCATTTATCTGTTTGATCACTGGATTGCAAAACTAGAACACATTTCCGCGCACGATCGGAAAAAATATTCCGAAAAATGAATCTATGCTCAAGAGTCTAAGTTAAACATGCTAGACAACGAACCGCTACCATCTCTGCGGACACAAGAGCAGAACCAACCTTACCTCACCACCATCTCAGCTCAAAGTGAAGACCGAGCGGCCAGGGGGCGGGAAAGCTACTGGAAACTGACAAAACCCAAGACAACAGCGGTGGTGGGGGGAGAAGATCGCGAGACTCGCCCTGGAGAGGCTCGTCGACTGGCTTGTAACCAAAGGGTGTAGAAACCTCTTTGGTCGCATCAGCAGCAGGGGTTGGTAACGACTAACTATCGACTCTGAGCCAGAAAGAACCATGCAAAGCGAGCTATTACTACCTACATTCAGACAGCCGTTAGATTCTCGCACATTCACTTAAAAGTAAAACAAGTACACATTCTCACAGGGACGATAATAAATTATTAAAATATCAAAATCCTAGCAATATTAAACATTTCAGAAACAAATATTTTAAAACATGGCATAAAAATGCTTTTCCTCATGCCTCAAAAAGAGTGGGGTTCTAGTTTTAACAAAATGCTAATGTAGCGACATCAAATAAATTACAATTTTATAAAAACTATATGGAAGACGACAGAAGGTCGTCTTTCAATATAAAATGTATGTTTGTTTGTATGTCCTCTATGTGTTCATAAACCGTTCAATGGATTGCAATGAAACTTTGGTGCACTGTTCACCGAAGGTCCCTGACCCAAAAACAAAAGAGCACGACACATACCTCAGGAGAGATGTTATAAATAATGAGAGACCACCGCATGAGAATACCCAGATTTATGCGTCAATTATTGCAAAATTGAGTAGTCAGGGACCTGCAATAAAGTTTGCATGTAATATCGCACATTTATGAAGCGTTTTGTAACTGACCTCTTTGCCCCCCCCCCCCGCCCCCCACAAAATGATGAAACGTTGTAGATACCGTAAAACTGTCGTATCAGACATGACCTTGTATCAAATAAAGTTAGCATTCCAGATTTGCATGTTGTTATTTATTTTTGTCTGCAAGTCTCCTTTAAATTTCTTGCATCCAAAATTAAGCAATCTGTTTTCTTAATCTCTATCTATATAAACGCGAAAGGACACTCACTCACTCGCTGACTAAACACGAAATCTCGAATGCTACATCACCTATGAAGCTGAAATATGGCAGGAATGTAGTTTATAAGTAGAAAACGACAGCTAAGAAGGTATTTTGTGATAGGTGCTTGGCGGAGCATACTTCTCCAACAGACTCACGAAATCTACAGTTTCATTCCGATCTTCACGAAATTTCGCACGCTTCACCTTCAAAACAAGAGGAAGGTAACCGTCTACCTTTAGTTACATACGGCGCACGGAGGAGGCTACTTTGTAACATCAAAATAGATCCCTAAATTCCTTGGTCGCGCCAGAACTTGAGAACGGCTCGACCGATGGCGTTTGTATTGCATAAAAATCTATAGTTTTTTCCGATATTGATGAAATTTTGCACACTCTACCTTAAAAACTAAAGGAATGTCACCGACTGTATACAATTACGTGCATGGTGGAGGGTACTTAACTTACGGAATTTTACAAAACGCATAGTTTTGCTGCAATCTTTATGAATTTTTGCACACATGACCTTTAAACCAAGAGGAAGATCACTGGGTAAATAAATGTTTGTCCATACATGACAGAGGGTACCTTGTAGAAAACTTTTCCGAGGGAGGGAAAGGTGGAAACGAACAGAGAGATGGGAGAGAAAGAGATGGATGCAGAGAGAGAGAGAGGAGAAGGGGATGTGGACTACAAGAGTGTAGGATAAATAAACACCCGGGCAACGCCGGGTTTACAACTAGTAAAATAATAAACATCATTATCGAGGAGCTGCCTGAATTTTTTTTTAATAATATAACATGACTGTAAGAGACATCAAACGTGCTGCGGGTCCCCAATACAAGGAAAATAAAGAGAAAGAGAAAGAAAAACGCTTCATCTGTTACTATTCGTGAAGGTCTCTCATCACACATAAATTAACTGATTGTAACTTACAAAGTCATTGTAAATATATCCGTTAAGAAGTTGCGTGCAGTTCAGTAAACTCTGTATTTATGGAATTATGGGTAAATGTGAATGTAAAATGCCGAGAATAGGTTCGTAAGGAATACTCATCATGCTTAAGTGTTGACGATACGTAAAATCTCGTTTTAGTTTTATAAAATAATTGTTATAATTTTCGTTTTCTTTCATTTTGTACCCCTGTCTTCAAATGTAAGTAGTTCGCAGTAGTGCCATTAGGCGTCACTTCTACGATAACATAGGGATCATATGAGAATAGTATGTGTCCAATACTAGTGGTCAAAAACATTTGAGAACTAACAATGGCCGCGGCGGAGCGGCCGAACACATTGAAGCGCTATGCTACCATGCGCGAGGCCTTTCCCCGTCGGGGGTTTGAATCCCCTCTCGGCCATGGATGTTTGTGTCGTCTTCAGTAAACGGTAGTTCATAAGTAATTTGCAAGTTTAGGGTCTTATAACCCCGCAGTTAAGTCCCTTAAGTTTAAAAACGTTTGAACATTTGAACTGACGGTTAAGCTGTCATTGAACTGATTTGACATCAGTCGTCAGGCGTTGAATGGTCAACGGGACAGATGAAAATGAGTGCGTAAGGCACGATTGTTACCCGCTTCCCATAGTTAATAGCTAGTTTCGCTAACCATTCATGCCACACGGACAGTATGGTTTGAAACAGGAGACAAATCGCTCACGTCAACCAAATCCTGTAGGTCGAACGATACCAGATTAATGCTCACCATCTCCTGCTCAAGAAGAGTACGTCTCGCGGAAAAGAAAATGTTCAAATCTCTGTAAATCTATCGGACCAAACTGCGTGGTCATCAGTCCGCAGCTTACAAACTACTTAAACCTAGGTAAACTAACCTACGGACAAACACACACACCCATGTCCCGGGGACACGGCGAGCAACCGCGCGCTCCGCAGCGAGGTGCTTTAGACCGCTCGGCTACTCCACAGCGGCCGCGGAAAAGAAGACTGCTAGAAGGTCTTTGTCTGGACCCTGTTTTGTTCTGGTGTTCGGTCCGAAGACTGGATTGATGCAGCTGTCCACGCTGCTCTATTCTGTGCAAGGCTCTTCATTTCTCAAAATTAATGTCAACCGTTATCAATGTAAGCCTACTTCCTGTGTTGGTCTCGTCTTCCTTTTCCATTTTTATCCACCACACTTAACGTCTATACTAGATTACAGATTTTTTTATGTTTCAAAATGTGTACTCTTCTTTATTCAAGTTACGTCACAATGTCATTGTTTACCAATTGTGTTCAGATCCTCGTCATTAATTACGCAATCAAATTATGTGATCTTAAATAAAATATTCAATTTTTTTTTAATTGTAAGGGTCCAAACTACTAAGGTCACCGGTCCGTAGACTTACATTTACTTGGCGTAACTTAAGCTAAGGACAAGACACACACACACACACACACACACACACACACACACACACACACACACACACACGTCAGAAGGACGACCGGCCACATGATCAACAACAAAGACACTCCAGACCTCACGGCCATTTCCGAGTGACGATCGAATCTTCTGCATTATTCTGTAGGACTGAATTTAAAAAGCGTTTATTCTCTTCTCGTCTCTCCCGTACAGGGCTGCACTCTCACAACACTTATATTGATATTCTGTTTTAATAAACTTCCCTCCTTCAGAAATGTTTTTCTGCTCGTTGCCATATTACATTTTATGTCTTACTTCGGCCATCATAGTTGTTTCATTGGCCAAATAACGAAATTAATTTACCACTTTTTCCGTCTCATTTCCTAATCTAATTGCTTCAGCACCGCCTGGTTTGTTCCAACAAGTTCTATTACCCTTTTTTCCTCTCCTTTGTATTGATCTTGTACCATTAATTAAAGACATTAACATTCCTTTCAGTAGCTCTTTGAAGTCTTATGTTTTCTTCCAAGGAATTACAATGCTGCCGGTGAAACAGAAGACTTTAATTTCTTCTCCATTTCCTTTAATTCTGTTTGCAAATACTTCTTTCCCGTCCTTAAAAACTTGCTCAATTTAATGACTGATTAACTAACATTGGCAATAGGCTACAAAGTATCATACTTACCACAGTAACCTTTCCATCCTCTTGGGTCTTTCAACTGTCTTTTCGTTCCTTTATAACTTGTATTTAAATTTTCATCTCTATATTTTACCCCTGATACCACCACAACTGTGAAGAATGTATTACAGTCAACAGTGTCAAAAGGTATCCCCACAAGGTATCCCTACACACGTACGCTTGCATTTCCTTAACTTGTCTTCTAAGTTGAAGTGTCTGTATTGCCTGACGAGTTTCCACATTTTTACTAAATCAAAATTGGTGTTACCTGTGACGTCTATAGATTTTTCCATTCAGTTGTAAATAATTAATGTTACTATTTAGCAACCAAGAGTTATTAAACTGAAATGTCTGTAATATTCACACCTATTTGCACCTGTTTGCTTTGTTAATGGCAGTATTACATTTTTTAAGTCTGAGTGTATTTGCCTTTCTCATACATCTTGCACGCCAGGTGGAATAGTTCCGTCGTGAAAGGTTCTTCCACAGCCACCATTAGCTATGAGGGAATGTCTTCTACTCATGGGGTCCTGTTTCGATTTATAATTATCAGAATATATGTGAAACTCTTCTCGCATTATTGTATCTCCAATCTCATCTTCATCTACATCCTCATCCGTTACTGCAGTACTATTTTATTTCTCGAAGCTACCTATTAGTCTTCCACCATATTACTTTCCCCTGTTTCCACCAATCGTTGCCTATTACTCCATCTGAAACACCCAACAACCTCAGGCTCCTTTCATTCATTCGCCTCCTTTCTTTTTCTACCATTTTGAAGTTTGTTCAGTTTTATTCTGCAGCTCATAACCAATAATTTATAGCCAGGATCTGCATCTGCCTGTGAATATTCCTTGGAGTATAAAACTATGTCTTGTGATTATAAAATAAAATTGAAATCTCTCCGTGTCACTTACTCTCTTTCACGAATAAAAGCATCTTTCATAATTCTTAAATCAAATGGTTCAGATGATTAATTTGTGCATTGTTTACAACGTTACTAGGTGACCTCCTATGTTACTCCTTTTCCCCAGACAATATTCACCTGTTATTCATACTCTCCCTTTTTTCTGCCACCGAGTTCCAGTCCTCTATCACAATCAGGTTTACCTGTCACTTAACTGATTAATTCATTATTCATTCTGTCAATATCATCGATTGATTAGCTACTTGTAATATAAACTTCTCCTACTATGCTGTTTGTTGGTTTCGTGTGTAGCATGGTTTTGATAGAATCTCCGCTACGCTGTTCATAGCAGCTTACCCACATACCTACATTCTTATTCATGATTACACCTAACTAAATTTTTATTGTTAATCCGGTATTCACATGATCAAAAGTACTGTTTTATCCAAACCTCGTTAACCCTCACTATATCGAAAGAAATCTACAAATATTCGTTCTAAAATGCTGTAACTTACAATGCGATTAAGGGATTGCAAATTCCATTCTCCGATCTGTAGAATGCTTATTTCCCTAATGACGACGTCCTTCTAAATTCTTCCCGCCTAGATAGCCGAATTGGGAAATATTTTACCCTCGAAATACCTTCCCCGATATAACGCCATCATCATGTTCCCATAAAAAATGTTCAAATGTTTGTACAGCTTAAGGGACTTAACTACGGGGTCATCAGACCCTAAACTTACAAACTACTTATGAACTACTTACGAACTAGGACGGCACAAATATCCATGGCCGAGGGGGGATTCGAACCCCCGACCGTAGTGGCCGTGCAGACCGTGACTGGAGCGCCTCAGTCTCCTCGGCCGGCCATGTTCCCATACACAAAGTCTTCAGGAACAGTAACGGCTACAATTTTCCCTTGCGTTAACCTGTTCGTAGTAACTGTATGGCAGTGTCATATTAGCTGATGTTACAATGCCAGATCAGACAGTTTTCCACACTACAAACCCTACAACTACTCTAAAGACAGAAGCTCTTCTTATCTGGCTTCTCCACAGATGCGCCTCCAGTTTGGCTGCATCTGCCGTGTTGTCATCTTTATCGTCTGGGCACGCAAGCCTCCACACTTCCCAACTTTGGCAACTTTGGATGTGGGCTTCAATCTCACGAATTTATCCACATTGTCTTATGCGATATATGTATATGAGGGATCAATAAAGTCGTGCGGTCCGAGGCGTCATACTACAGAATGGGCGACTGATCCCGGGCATGTGCGTGTGTGTGATCCTCAGTGTAACTTAGTTTAAGTAGTTTGTAAGTGTAGGGACTGGTGAGCATTGCAGTTTGGTCCAATAGGTTTACAAACACATTCAGATATTGGTTGTCTCTTCCAGAAACCTACACCCTTCGTATAATGACAGTAGGCCATCTCTGTTGCAGCGTTCACCACTGGAGTGGGCTATTTATCACCGTGATGCTTTCATGTTTGCTTTTTAAATCTCTGACTAAGTATGCTATTCCTCTTTGTATCCTTTCTAACGTCCTGTGGTTCCACACTGAAAAGCAATATTTCAGGAAATCTTAGACGCAGCATGGGAAACGCCGCGCGGTCTTGGGCATCAGGATACGGGTTGCGCCGCTGTTCCCGTGGGAGATTCGAATTATCCCTCTAGAATGGGTGTGTGTTCAAATGTTCGAATGTTTGTATAGCTTATGAGACTTAACTACGGGGTCATCAGTCCCTAAACTTACAAACTATTTATGAAATAACTAATACTAAGGACGACACAAATATCCATGCCCGAGGGGGGATTCGAACTCCCGACTGTAGTGGCCGTGCAAACCGTGACTGGAACGCCTCAGTCCCCTCGGCCACCGCGGCCGGCAATGGGTGTGTGTGTTGTTCTTTGCCTAAGTTAGGATTGCAAATAAGTGAACATTTTTTGGAAACATGGCCGTCATTCAGGATAAAGACATAAAGAAATCTTATGGCATTAGCTGCCAGTGGTCAGTGAAGTAAATCTATGGTAAATTTCTGCCAGGTCGAAATTTGAACCCGGTGACCTGATTACTGCCCAGTCGAACTGACTAGTGTGCCACCTGGACAGAGTGATCACGACTGGTGCACGGATTAACTTAGCATGCCTCCGCAAGAACCAGATTTCGAACTTAACAACAGATTACTGACGTAATACACCTACCCATTTTAATCATTATTCACAGCATGTGGCCATCTCCCGTATTACTTATAGTGGGTATACGGACTCAGGAAATGGTCACTGGGCACCTTCGCCTTAGCTGGTAAGTTCAGTTTGGGTGGCAGGCGTGCAGGAGTATTCCGTACAATCGTGCTAATATTTATGTCCATGTGGAATAATGGTACTGGTAATTAGGAGATCCGCGTTCAAATCCCGGCCTGACACAAATTTTTTACCTTCCATATTGATTTAGTTCAGTCTCTACTGGCAGATAATGTCGTAAATTTCTTATTATAGGCTTATTATAGCCTTCATAATGGCTGCATTAGCTGCAGGGTCAAAAATATTCTCTGTTCTTTCCGACATGTCCTAAAGAAAAAAAAATTCAATAGGCTTCCATTTCTCCATTTTCGTTATCAGTAAGAATTGTTTGGCATGTAATTGTCGATATCATGCATTAATATATTGTCGGTTCATTTTTTTTTCTTCTGATTGTGTTTTCGTCAGTGTGTGTGTGTGTGTGTGTGTGTGTGTGTGTGTGTGTGTGTGTGTGTGTGCGTGTAAAATATTTCCATTAGGTTAATTTTACACATACCAGCTGTTACGTAAACGTGTAATTTACGGTTCAGTGATCCAAACCTTAGATATATTTTGTGATTTTTTTAAATTATAAAACTTTGTATACAGTTCACAGTAATGCCGTTATTACAGGGTAATACACATGAGGATGACGTAAAATTCTTACGAAACCGGTTGTGTATAACTCCGTATTAAAGAGTAATCATGACATAAATATGGCTACCGAAAGTATTTTAGAAGATTTTCATTACTTTTAGAAAATTCACCAATACATAAATTTCCGGTATTTCTGTGGGGTTAACGGATGATAGATCACTTGTAGAATTTTAAGAATCACGATACTCATAACCTTTTTAATGTAATGACTATGAAATACGATAATGAATCCCGTCAGCACATCGAAAATACAGATCCAAGTTTAGTGTTTCTGAGCTACAGTGTGTTATGTAAAAGACAAAAAAATATTTGCGCTACTAGATTATATCTAGTATTCAAAATTGTTCATATGTTTGTAAATCTGTGGGACGTGGTTATCAGTCTCTAGGGTTACAAACTACTAAAACTAATTTAAAATAACCTAAGGACAACACGCACACACCCATTCCTGAGGGAGCACTCGAACCTCCGACGGGGAGGCGTCTTAGAGCGCTCGGCCATTCTCCCGCGGCCAACTAGTATTAAATATTACCGATTCTTGAGTGCAACTCAAGTGTCAAAGATACTATATGCACTGGTCTTCCACTTTGTACAGCCTTTAAAAATACACTTTTCTCAGTCGGCTGATAAGGATTGAGTCATTTTGTTTTTGTTTATTTGCATAAGATCAATACATGTATATACCATAGTTATTGTTGTAGTAGTCGATATCACATATTTCTAAATTCTTTCCCTTCGTGACGGTAGCATTTATAAAAAGATGAAAGCAATCATTGTAGAAGAAAAGTTTTATCTATAAAAATAATCTCGACTCACAAAGTGTGTTTCTCAAAATCAAAGTAGTTTTCTTTGTAAGAAAGACTCCTTGACATCTGTTTGAGATCATACTTAGAACTGATGACTATTTTCTGTTTACTTATGCGTAAAATCTTGCAATAACTTAGAAAACACAATGTTTACATTACTGAATGTTGTTATATGTATTTATTCGTCAAAATTTCTATTTCTGCCTATGTTGTCAATCTTAAGTCATAGATCACTATGAATATCGTCAATGCATATCGCTCCTTTCAAAGGACACTGCCCATCTGTCAGTAGTATTTCTGTACTCCGGTAGTATGATGAAACAGAAGTATTTGTAATTTATGTATATTGAGGTAGTACTTCATATAATACACCTACATTGCTTATTAGATTATGTAATTCTTACAATGTGTTAAGCAAATGGACCTTAGTTCAATTTTGTACAGGATGTGGGACCGTCTTTGGAACTGTAAATTAGTCTACTTTAGACCAGACGCGTTTCGCTTTATTTTAAAGCATCTTCAGTGGTCAGCTGTACAATAAATGGTTTGTATTACATTATTTGTTTTAGTTATTACGAAATTCGATCTGTAACAGTTCTCATGTAATTGGATTGTTTTCATTCTGAATAAATTGGACTATTAATATTACTCACGAATTTTTTATGTTTTTATCTTCATGTGTGGTTTGTAGCACCTTGTCACTTGCTGCTACAAACCACACATGAAGATAAAAACATAAAAAATTCGTGAGTAATATTAATAGTCCAATTTATTCAGAATGAAAACAATCCAATTACATGAGAACTGTTACAGATCGAATTTCGTAATAACTAAAACAAATAATGTAATACAAACCATTTATTGTACAGCTGACCACTGAAGATGCTTTAAAATAAAGCGAAACGCGTCTGGTCTAAAGTAGACTAATTTACAGTTGCAAAAGACGGTCCCACATCCTGTACAAAATTGTATAACTGCAACTGCGGAAGACAAGGCCAAAAAACCGAAGAAATATGGACCTTAGTTCATTGGAGCTATTTCATTCTACCGAATGCCTAGTTTGGAACTCTTGTTTTGTATTAATTTTTTTCAAATTATCCGATACGAACTGCTGCACTTCGTAGTTAACTGTCGGTAAGTTAACGTAGTGTTCGAGGCGAAAGAGTCCAAAGCGAAAGTGTTAGTTCTTATAAAATAACTGGAAACATTACAAACCCAATTTTTAATGCCGATCATTTCCTCCTCCGTCACTTAAGGGAAATGTTTTCGAGCTGAATCTGATTTTACTTGTTTCTGTTTATAAGATGCAATTTTTTTAATATCAGTCAACAGAGGAATATGAAAATTATCTATTCTATTTTTTTTTTCAAACAACATAAGATAATACTGTCAAATGTTTTAATAAACTGGGCACTTGTTTCCTATGAAAAATTTGAAGCCGCGGTGGAGTGGTCGAGTGTTCCTAGGCACCTAGCTGCAAAGTGTGCCGCTGTTCGCCGTCGGAGGTACGAGTCCTCCCTCGGGCATAGATGTATGTTGTCTTTTGCATAGGTTAGTTTAACCGTAGCTCACAAAGCTTCCTCATTTTGACGATGCGTGATTGGTAACATCTCTGTTGGGTTTTTCGCACCATGTAGCTATAACTCACTCTAGCTTCCAAACTTTCTCAGTGCTGGTTAGTGACTATATATTGTTGAAATTCGTTCATTTCAACAGTATTGAGCGCTACGTCGTAAAATTTACGAGGATTTGTGTTCACGTATTTTGCATTACACAAGGTACTTGCATCAACAGGAAACATTTCTAGCAATACTTTTGCTTCGGTACATATTTGCTACAGTACAGCGTGCATAATATGTGCCAGCTAGTATCTGAATTTTGATTTTATATGATTTTAGATGAGTATTCTGTATGGAGACGACCCAAAATTCGATGAAAAGCTTTTGAAAATGCTTGAAGAAGAAGTGGGTGAAAATGGATTTGACAGCGATTCTAGTTCAAACACAGAAATTGATAGTGTAAAGGTTGGTTAAATAATAATGACTGATTCAGATCACGAAGATATTCCAGGCCCAATTTTTGATATGACTGGCAATCCCAAAGATTTTCTTGCAGATGGGGAACGCGGAGGAAACGGAATTGACTTGAATCGGAAAATACAAACACATCCGAGTTCGGTACCAGCAGCATGGACCCATTTACATAAGTGAAACGGGAATACCAAGTCCCAGATTTACCATAGACATTGCAGATATCACCAAACTTTTCCCTAACGAATTAGTGATCGTCGCCGTCGTCAGTCTAGTTGACTGATTTTGACGTATGTTCCAAAAAGAGTGCCTCATCAAATTTGTTTTGCTTTTTCTTCTCCGTTTCCGCACATTTATCATTCTATTTTTCCGTTCTTTTTTATTACTTCCTCTTCTTCAGTTTGGTTTCTTTTGTGGTGTGCAGTGAGGGTAACTTTTTCCTGTGTTTTCTTATCGAAGTTGCCTACACCTCATCACCATTCTGTACTCCCTGTACAACAATGCGTCAGGGGTTCTAGTCCTCTCTGGGGCATGGGTGTGTGTGTTGTCCTTATGTTAGTTTACCTTAGTGTGAGTAGTTTGTAAGGTACGGACTGATGACCACGCAGTTTGGTCCGATATATTTACAAACATTTTTGTACAACAATGGCCATCAATTACTGTGACCATTGCTGCCTGCTGGCCCTTCCTTTATACTTTTTACACACGTTCAACACAGCGAGTTAGTATGAAGAGCTCATTAAAATGATTTACGAATTTTTTGTGTAAGATAATGACTGGTCATCTTGTCCGCTCAATAAATTCGTCAACTTACCGGAAATGGCCATTCAAAATTTAAGCCTAAGAGAAACTAATTATTACATTCTCTTTGGAGTTTATTTTATACATTAAAGAAACAGCATAGGTTATATTTTAGGTGAAAAATGGAACCATGTTGGGAAAATTAGATATTATTTTGGTGCACTGATTTAAAACAGCCAACGTCTGTGTAAATATAAACGATGGCGTCTCGGTGATCAATGGCGGCGTTTGGGTTTTGTAGATATTTTAACACACTACTCACCTGCAGAGAAAGATGTGTATTTGCTGCTTTGTCTCGACAATTGCATTAATTCGTCATCTTTGACTTTCTCCTAGCACTTATTCGCGCTGTTTCCTGAAGTGCAATAAAATCACTCTAGTATACTGATTTAAAAATTTGAAAATATTTTTGTGAAGTGTTTCATGTAATGACTTTGCCAAACACAATTAAATGTTTTACGTGAAATCGCTGTGTGTTAGAGTGACATGCATTTCCTGTGGAGAGTGCTTAGAAACATCACCTGGAGCTGTTCATCTCTTTATTATTTTTCTATATCGTTGGCATTGAACTTGTTCATACATACCAAACAGTATCATTATAAATTCAGATTTTGTGTGTGTTGTGCATTGTATTCTTCATCAACGGCACTAAAGTCATCCATGTGCCAGATCAAAAGAATTTCTTTTGGTGGGCGTACGATAATTTATTTTCACACTGCCGGTCATGACTTCGTGTGACACTTCACGACTCGTTTTGGCCGAACACTACTTGACCAAAAACAGTCGGACTGGCGTGTTTTATGACCCACTTTAGATTTGTAGTTTTATAAGTTTTTGCAAACATTTTTGACCAAGATAATAATCTAAATAATAAAACATTAATTAATAAGATTGTCTGAAACCCTTTTAGGGAAAAAAAAGGTAGTGACGTGTTTCGAACTACACACCTTTAGCGTTATAACGCAACGCCGTGCCCACTACGCTACGGCTATCAATCCGAAAACGTTTCCTTTAATCTCGTACTATTGATGGTCGTTGTTAACTGATGCTAATACGGCTTTTGTAGACACTAGATTATCATTTATCGTACGAAGGAACGATGAGTTCTTGTCAATTCTTCAGTGCGCCATTGCTTTGAAATGACAAAGTGTAAGTTACAATTAGAAAATCATCAAATACGCAACGAAGATGGCGTATGCCGTAGAGTGTTCTGGGCGAGGAATGTCACGTGATATCTCCGAACGGCTGGTTTTTGTTAATTCAGTGGAGGGTGTCAAATCTCCGTTATTTTTGCAAATATGTCTCAAACGATACGAAATATGAAAAAAAAAAAAAAAACATATGGGAGCAAAGTTGTAGAGAATTTTCTCCTCTACCAATTAGGTTACTCAATTTTCGTGTCAGATGAACGGTTCGTTTGCAATTACAATTACATTACAAACCGCTTTTTTTGTTATTACTACCGTATTTTTTGTCCGAAAATTTTAAAAAGGGAGGTTCTTGTCTCTTGAGGCCTACAATCATGTCTGTAAAATTTGATGCTGATCGGTTGAACTGTTCGTCTTAAAAACAGGGAACACGTTACGGACAGACAGACATACATCCCAAAATCGCCGTTATTTTTGCAAATATCTTTGAAACGCTATGAGATATGAAAAAAACATAAGAGAGCAAAGTTGTAGAGAATTTAATCCTCTACAAATTCGGTTATTAAATTTTCGTGTTAGATGAATAGTTAAGCCGTTATTTTCATTTAAATTTCGAGCCGTCAAAAGACAATCGCAAAGGCCACTTTTAGTGTTACTACCGTAACCTAAAGTGGGCCAATATGACTAATGGTAGAACCAATTGCATACAGCTATCTGTACACGAGACGACTGGCAGGGAAATAAAACGAAAATGCCACAGAGGAAATAAAAATTGGAGCATTTTCCAGAAACCCAATAGCCCTTGCTTTAATTTGAGAAGTACGTTAATGGGTTTCTGCAGTTACGCGGATATTCTTCTTTGAGACGGTGCAAGTGATTAGAGCGTGTATAAAGTTTCGCGTGTTGCAGACACAGAGGCGTCCGAGTGAGCCGGGAGCACACAGGTAGGCGCGCGCACGTGCGCGGACAGCACAAAATTTCTTTGCTTTCCTTTGCAGTTTAAAGCGGAAAAAGTTAAGCACGGCGGCAGCAAATTAAGGCGGACTGCGCGCTGAGCCGGCCGGAATTAGGGCGGGCCTTTGAGGGCGGCAAGTTGTTGATGATGCACGCGTCGACGTGCCGCGAATGCCAGCGCCGCATTGATTCACAGTCGCCGCACACCCGGCCGCTACGTGACAGCTGGCTACCTTTGTGCACAGCGCACTACACGCGTCCGCTTCCTTCCATTAAGGCAATGTAAAAACCGCAACAGCGTGCCAGAGTATCTCCCAGTGTGGTGTTGGGATAATATTTCGACGTCGTATGAGTTATGTATTGGGCCGATACCGTCTGAACTGCTGATGTCGTTAGGAGAGCCAGTCATGAAAAAATTGTATCACCTGGTATGCAAGATGTACGAGACAGGGGAAAAACCCTCCGCGCCGGCCGCGGTGGACGAGGGGACTGAGGCGCTTCAGTCACGATCTGCACGGCCACTGCGGTCGGGGGTTCGAATCCCTCCTCGGGCATGGATATATGGATATTTGTGCCGTCCTTAGTTGTAGGTAGTTCATTAGTTCATAAGTAGTTTGTAAGTTTAGGGACTGATGACCCCGTAGTTAAGTCCCTTAAGCTTAACTAAAAAAAAAAAAAAAAAAAAAAAAAAAAAAAAAAAAAAAAAAAAAAAAAAAAAAAAAGACCTCCGGCTTCAAGAAGAATATTGTAATTCCAATTCCAAAGAAAGCAAGTGAAGACAAGTGTGAAAATTACAAAACTATCAGTTTAATAAGTCATGGGTGCAAAATACTAACACGAATTATTTACAGACGAATGGAAAAACTTGTGGAATCCAACCTCGGAGAAGGTCAGTTTGGGTTTAGAAGAATTGTAGGAACACGGGAGGCAATACTCACATTACGTCTTATCTTAGAAGATTTGCTAAGGAAAGGCAAACCTACGTTTTTAGCGTTGTCGATTTGGAGAAAGCTTTTGACAGTGTTGACTGGAATACACTCTTGCAAAATCTGAAGGTAGCATTGGTAAAATATAGGGAGCGAAGAGTGATATTTAACCTATAGAAAAACCAGACAGCTGTTATTAGAGTGGAAGGGCAAGAAAGGGACGCAGAGGTTCGGAAGGGAGTAAGACAGGGTTGTAGCCTTTCCCCAATGTTTTTCAATCTGTACATTGAGCAGGCACTGAAGGAATGGAAGGAGAAATTTGGAGAGGGCATTAAAGTGCAGGGAGAAGAATTAAAAAAAAACATTGTGGTTTGCTGATGACATAGTAATTCTGTCAGAGACCGCAAAAGATCTGGAACAGCAATTGAATGGGATGGACAGTGTCTTGAAAGGAAGATGTAAGATGAACATCAATAAGAGGAAAACGAAGGTAATGGAATGTAATGTCAGAAAATCAGGCGATGCTGAAGGAATTAGATTAGGTAATGAGACAATAAAAGTAGTAGATGAATTTTCTTATTTGGGTAGCAAGATAACTTCTGATGGCCGAAGTAAAGAACATATAAAATGCAGAATGGCTATGGGAAGAAAAGCTTTTTTAAAGAAACGAAACTTGTTAACATCCAATATTAATTTAAATGTTAGGAAGTGCTTTCTGAAAGCATTTGTCTGGAGTGTAGCATTGTGTGAGAGTGAAACGTGGACAATAAGGAGTTCAGATAAAAAGATGATAGAAGCTTTTGAAATGTGGTGCTAAAGACGAATGATGAAAATTAGATGGGTAGATCACGTAATTAATGAGGAGGTGCTTAACCGAATCGGGGAGAAAAGGAGTTTCTGGCATATCCCGACTAAGAGAAGGGATAGATTGGTTGGACACATTATGAGACATCAAGGAATTGTCAACTAAGTCTTAGAAGGAAGCGTCTGGGGTAAATATCGTTAAGGGAGACCGAGGGATGCATATAGTAAGCACATTCAAAAGGATGTAGGTTGCCGAACGTATTCTCAGATGAAGAGACTTGCACAGAACAGGGTAGCGTGGAGAGCTGCATCAAACCAGTCTGCTGACTGAAGACAACAACAACAACAACAACAACCGGGTAGTCCTAAAATATTTGTGGAAAATAAAACGGCCGGTAGAGGGGACAGAATCAGATTTCGTATAGGAATATGTGGTCGGTAATGAAACCTTCAGCCGGTAGAGAGCGCTGAAGAATGCACTGTTTACATGTGCTACCTAGTCGTTTAACTGACCACACATAGAAAATATTCTTACAGGAGGTCTTACATGAACTTCTGATGTTCCAGTAGCTGTTCGCTGACGAATTTCGTTCCAGCAAATCCCAGTGCACTTCATTCGACACGCCATAAATCACCTGGACGCTGTGTATAGCCAAGAGTGGATAGGAGGGGGCGGACCAGTTCCCTAGCCACACTGCTCACCTGATTTAACTTGCGTGGATTTCTTCCTTTGGGGTCATATTAAAAGTCAGGTATACTGAGATATGGCAGCCAATATCTCATCTTTATTAACTGTTTTGTCGTTTGTATAATGACGTACAGTGGCCAGTACCCGCATATTTCTATTGCTGTCGGGAGTGCAGTGCAGGGAAGATTTCGTCAGAGGTGACAAACAGCGCTGACTTTGTCTTGACGGGGAGAGTGGAATTCCGGTGAGGGCGGCCGTTACGGCCCTCTCTACCTGCGACAGGGGGCTCGCCGTAGGGGCCGGGGTAGCAAGGTGCTTCTGGCCACAGAGTAACATATATTTTTCTGTGCTCTGGCCGAGCGGCAGCTTGTAAATGTGTTAGCCTAGTGTTCCAAAGTGAGGAGGAGGAGGAGGAGGAGGAGGAATATTGTCAGGTCTCTTAAAACCGCTCCTTCCGATTTTAAGGGCCCTACACACGATGCGATTTATTGGACCAATTCGGTGGTCACCCGTTAAATTGGGCGGTTTTAGGCGTTACCCGACCAACATTCCATGTCGGCCGGTTGGTTATACCTGACCTCCAATTCCCCCACCACTTCACCCGACAAATTGTACCGTGTGTAGCGCATACCGACCAACTTCCATGCCTGAAGTAGTCTGCACAGCGAACACGCGACAACAAAAACAGTTCTACAAACAGACACCAGAACGGGGTGGCGCTGCGTGCAGTTGGTCGGAACGTGTGTAGGCTGCTACCAATTGGTTGGTACGTTGGACATCTTGTTGGTCGTACGATAAATCGGAGCGCTTGTAGGGGCCTTTATAAAAAGATAGCCACCAGCACCTCCGTTGAGACAAGCGCCCAGAATCTTGTCTGCGGCTATTTTTTTAGAAGCTTGGTATTCGCTTTTACAGTGACGGTTTGGACCGTTCGTGGAGAATCGCGCCAAAATATGCGTAGGGAAGGGGTAGCCGACTCAGATTGGCTTATGTTCTAAGCGTCATGTTTTCGAAATCGGCCAGTCGTTTGGTGAAATTTCACTAGCCGTAGTTCGAGAACTCGATTGGGTTGGTTTTCCGTACAAACGGGGTTCTCGCGGGGTCTTGCGCGGCAGACGCGGTATCGGACTCGGTGTTTCGCTCCGCTGGATTGCGGAGGTGACAGCCCGCGCTCTGTTCTCCCAGTGGGCCGAGTTGGAGATTTTGCTTATTGAGCCGATACTTGGACGGGAGAACCTGTATAAATTTCAGGGTACACTATGAGATTTGTACTTGAGCTGAAAGTCCTTGTTTTCGGTTTGGATAAGGTCAGCCAGGCAATATTAGTGCACCAAGGCACTAGTTACGATATACTCAACTTCTGGAGTCATCTGGGCCTTCAGTACTTGTGCGTACTTGTCTACGCTAACTGAAGTGGCCCAGACTTGACAGAACTGCTTGAGATAGGCACTGTGTACTGCCGAGCACACAGAGGCTGATAGGAGGGAGTACAGATTCCGAGTAACGGAGTGTGTTTCAATTTCGTGGTCGCGGAAATTTTTAGCTTACAGCCGCCCAGCGCCCACGCCACTGCAGCGCAGCGGCTCCTCACGCAAGTCGTCAGTTTGGTAATGTATGCCAAAGCGCTCGCCAGCAACAAATAGCCGTTGCATCAGTTCTGCATTATAGTGGGATTGTGTTGTTAGTAAAATCAACCCTGCACTGTTATTCCGGTTCAATTATTAGGTTGCGAATGTTGTATCAGTTCATGACAGGGTTTTTTGACTTGTCAGTCGGTGTTAAATTCAAGTTTCATAGTGATCAGTGTAACGTCTTAATCTGTTAGATTATTCTTGGCATTTGTGAACTTGGTTGTTCAATCAAGTTAGTGTTTTGTATTTGTTTTCATTGTGAGTATTTGAGTCAGAAATACTTACCGGTAATAATAAACTTATTGTTAAGAAGGAAGGGTGTTTTTCTAACATTCATAGCTGTTAGATCCGAGTTAGCTCATTAGATATTTTGTGGGGAGAAGTTATTAATTTATTTTATGCTGCTTGCAGGAAATGGGAGGGAGACTGTCAATTAGGATTGAATCAGGGCCATCTTCAATTAACCAAACAATTTTTAATATGAATCATTAATTTTGTTTCACAGTTATTAATTCAGGGTCAGCCGCACCTGTCTATCATTCCAATTTAATTCACATCCCCACTATACATTTAGCGTTCCCTGTGTGACAGTACCGCGCAACGAGTAGCACTCAATCATTGTTTGGATAGATTAAATGAACCGCGAACACTGACCTTGCCAATGCACAAAATTTGTTACACTCTTTTCTTTTATTAATTTTAGTAGCATTATATCTATGTAGACAAGTGATATTGATGGGAATGCATTATCTGTATAAATCTGTAATTTGGAAAAATCATGCTAAACAGCCGTGAAGCTCGGGCTCATAGTGGGCTGGGCAGCGGAGAACAGGTGTGTGTGTGTAAGGTGGAAACGGCAGCAATGTGAATTGCAGTAAAATAAACAAAGGCACTTGCAGAGGAACATCTTAGCTCCAAATGTTACTCAGTTTTTAAACAGAAAGAAGCAACACACCACGAACTCCGGCAATATGGTTCTTTGGTACCAGACGAAAAGGTAATATGGTCTCGTACTTAGCTAAAATATTATTGCAGTTATAAGCAATGGTATTGTGATTCTGTCAGAGAGAGCAAAGGACCTGGAAGAGCAATTGAACTAAATGGAAAATGGCTTTAAAGAATATTATCGAGATTTATTTCCAATAGGAAATATTTACAATTCCATGATCTGGGGCATAAATGCTGTACCAAATGGTGGCAGATGGAAATTTGTGCCGGACGGGAACTCGAACCCAGATTTTGGTCACGTTAAAATTACGTTATCCGAACACATTTTCAGGACCGATCCAAATCTCCATAATGCCACACTGGAAATCTAAAAGACTCATACAATGGAGTTGTCAGAAATTTACTATTGCGAATAAATTTCTTGACATTACCTAACATCGCAGGATGGGGTTATCTGAATTGATTAATTATCGCGGCGGAGTGGCCGAGCGCATTGAGGCACTATGCTGCGATGCGCAAGGCTGTTCCCCGTCGGGGGTTCGACTCCCCCCTCGAACATAGATGTTTAGTTTGTAAGTTTAGGGACTAATGACCACGCAGTTAAGTCCCATAAGCCTTACAAACATTTAAACATTTGAACATTTTTGATTGATTATCTTCAAAAGTAAAATGCCAAGATCCCAGTGTGATTAATTAATTTATTGACGACCGCTTCCGTCCGGCTGTGCCATCATCATGAAGTCGTATAAATTCTACAATGCAGAATATACATGGTGTTACAAAAAGGTACTGCCAAACTTTCAGGAAACATTCCTCACAAACAAATAAAGAAAATATGTTATGTGGACATGTGTCCGGAAACGCTTAATTTCCTTGTTAGAGATCATTTTATTACTTCTCTTCGAATCACATTAATCGTGGAATGGAAACACACAGCAACAGAACGTACCTTCGTGACTTCAAACACTTTGTTACAGGAAATGTTCAAATGTTAGCGAGGATACATACATCCACCCTGCGTCGCATGGAATCACTGATGCGCTGATGCAGCCCTGGAGAATGGCGTATTGTATCACAGCCGTCCACAATACGAGCACGAAGAGTCTCTATATTTGGTACCGGGGTTGCATAGACAAGAATGCCCCCATAAATGAAAGTCAAGAGGGTTGAGGTCAGGAAAGCGTGGAGGCCATGGAATTGGTCCGCCTTTACCAATTCATCGGTCACCGAATCTGTTGTTGGGAAATGTGCAGGAGTTCCATCGTGCATGAACCACATGTTGTGTCGTACTTGTAAAGGCACATGTCCTAGCAGCACAGGTAGAATATCCCGTATGAAATCATGATAACGTGCTCCAGTGAGCGTAGGTGGAAGAACATGAGAAATACTAAAATGAGCTGTAACATGGAAATTAAGGGTCTGCGGACACATGTCCAAATAACATATTTTCTTTCTTTGTGTGCGAGGAATGTTTCCTGAAAGTTTGGCCGTACCTTTTTGTAACAACCTGTATACGACCAGACGATGATGGCACAGCTCAGTGAAACCGGTCGTCAATCAATTAATTAATCACACTGCGATCTTGGTGTTTTCCTTTTGAAGTTGCTGATAAGCTTAAAACGTATAATATGCGATAATAGTTTCCCATGAGTATCAATAATCCGATATTTTATCTCTCCGGAAAGAGACAACCACGACAAGTTAAAATGAACTGTATATAGCTAGAATTCGTGTGGTTTTTCAAATCTTTGATAGCCTGTATAAAGACATGCCTGGGTGTCGGTTTCACTCGAACGAAAAGGTGCAGGAGTGGATGCGGTTTTGTATCCGTCAGCGGCCGATCGCATTCTACCGATCAGGAATTGTTCGTCTCTTCTTCAAAAATGTTCAAATGTTTGTAAATCTATGAGACTCAACAGTTTGGTTATTAGTCCCTAGCTTACAAACCACTTAACCTAAGTTAAACTAAACTAAGGACAACACAACACACCCAAGCCCGAGGGAGGAATCGAATCCCCGACGGCGGACGGCCGCGCGCACCGCAACACGGCGCTCCAGTACGCGCGGCTAATTCGCCGCGGCTCGTCTCTTCTCCCAGTTCGATAAATCTATTGACGTATTTGGTTATTACTTGTGAATAAAACCATACATAGTCCAGTTGTATCACGTGTTCCATCGTCATTTGTCTGCCTTTTCTATCAAATCTATATGGAGCTAGCTTCTGTCCACTGCAGTAATTCAAGCATGAAAGACCCCAGTTAGGTTAATATTTCTTTTTCCCCACAGTTTTTTGTAGTTTTAAAGTTAAGCCGACTTTCTCGAATACAATCTGTTAAGTATTTCATATTCCACGAAGGATTCTGTATCGTAAGGAAACGAAGTTACTTATCTTTCATTTTCTGTTTAACAATTATAATACTCTTGCACTATCAAACGGATGTAACTCAAATATGCTTTTTAAACAGATACCTAAATACAGTAATGCTAAACTACTCTCACTTAGCCGACAACATTTACTTGTGACTGCTGGAAACCTTCCGGAGAACATAATTATTTAATGATTATGCGTTCATACTAAACCTGCAGAGGAGACAAAATCGTGGTCTTCTGATCGCCTGTACCACCAACAAAGAGCTTCAAGGCTCGATTCGCGATAATTACCTCAGATGTTTCTATGGCCGAAAAATATGGATTGAGTCCACTCAGCTTCGTTAAGTAAAATAAATAAATAAAATAAAATAAAAACTTTTCAAATGTTTGCTATGCTTATCGGACTTAACTGCGGGATCATCAGTCCCTAAACTTTAAACTGTTTATGAACTACCTTATATTAAAGACAGCACAGACATCCATGCTCGAGGGGGGATTCGAACCCCCGACGGGGAACGGCCTTTCGCATCGCTGCATAGCGCCTCAATGTGCTCGGCCGCTCCGCTGCGACCGTTAAGTGAAATATACTCTTAGTGTAAATATGCAGCGAAATTGTTTCACAATGAATAGAAGTGCCGTAAAATGCAACGGCTACTCCCAAAATGGAACCCACGCGAAATTTAAATTACTGACTTGTCAAGTATGAGAAGATTACATTTTCGTAAAATTAAAATAGTTTTCCACATACGGTGATCTCTCTCATGCCTTCAAAGCGTCGGAAATAGCTTGATGTTTTCTGCAATTGTCACTGCGAGAAAAATAAAGTAATACATTTTCGGGAAAAGTTAATTTCACAGTGTCGAATCGTAGAGAATACAAATGTTTTTTGAGCTGACTGTACAGAACACTCCCTGCGGAAATTCACTATTGCACTAGTTCCCATTTGGAAACGTAGAACTGCTATAGCCACTGTAACTAAATTTCTTCTTTAAAGCTTTAAGCGTATGTCAAAATTAAATCAGTCTGATTTGTACTGGCGTTAGGAGACAGCACAGCAGTTCCCACGAGTATCGCAGTGCATTTTTGTGCATTTAATTGCACGAATGAGCAATATTTTTCCGTTTCATCAAACACCAATGCGTTTGCTGTATGCGATCGGCAAAATAATACAAAAGAGTCTCTGATATTGTGTATCCGAATCATACTACATCCTCTCGGGATGAATGCATATAAATCCTTTCTATTCATTTATTGCATTTTACAGTTTTGAAATTGTCTCGGGTTGCCAACTAAGTTACAAAGAGTGTCTGAAGCAATATATCCACAAGTCATAGTCCGGAGATAAGCAGAATACTTTACTTCGAGACGTCAACTGATAACCTGAAATATTTCATTAATGAAATTGACGGAGGGAACTTAAATATAGGGTTGTAAAACGCTTCTTGAAAATTAAATATCCGAAATACTTTAGAGATACAGAACAAGATTAAATGTTTTCCAATACGATGCACATTGGCTTGATGAAATTAAAAAATTGATGCTTTGCAAGCAATTTCATTGCAATACTGAACTATCCAAACTTCCACACAACTAATCCTGTCACTACATTAAGACTTTTGATATATAGCTCCTACATAATGTCTTGCGATGTGTATTGTAGGTACTGCTAAATGAAAATCGCTTTCAAAGTAGTTACATATACATTTCTTAAAGCCTTTCGTTTCAGAAACCTCCCAACTGCAGTTCATAAATCGTTATTAGTTTAACAAAACTTTTGCACAATTTCTACCCCATGTTACACAGCTGGATGACGATTATATGTGTTGGAGCCGTGTTATGGCATCCGTTGAATGTTAACCCTTTTGTTTTGGGGAACGATTTTCTTTATTTTAATAATGATTTTTCTCTGCCATTATCTGCTTTGATAGAGGGATTGTAATTCGACGTCTTACCCCTTTATTCATTTTCTTCACCCTGTTTCCGCTCATCCTATACCACACACAACCACTTTAGTGACTTTTGTACCGTCCATATTTTTCGCAAAGGTAGGAAGTTGGAAAACTCAGCAGTGCTTTACCGTGTATATCAGTAAGTTTAGTTTCGCTTCTTGAATCCAGACGTTCTGTCATGAACACTGTACTCCGTCGTAATGTCTTAAGTTTAGTAATAGTGACAAGTTACATTTGACGTCTGCAACGTTGTAGTTATTCGGTTCGACAAATAAAATACTGCCGAGAGGTAAGGGAGACAATGGCAGGTCCATTCAATTTCAGATTTTAGGCAGCTTGCATCTTAAATATTTTGTAACTATTTTATGTGCAAAAACGCAGTTTTTCCATATTTTTGTAAATAGGTAGTCAAGTAGAGTAATATCACTGGGCCAGCCTATTATCATTTATTTTAGTTACTACATAGGTTACTTTAATACTCTCAGTTTGATACAAATTCCTACTGCATTATAAAAAAAGTTACAATAATATATTGTGTTGTCACTTATTCCACATATTTCAAGGAATTATATCACGTTATTAAGCTTGATTCCAGCAACGTATTTTTATGGACGGAAAGCTTTTTCGCAGAACATCCATATCACTCTTTAAAGTTTTGGCCCACTTTAGATTACGGTAGTAACACTAAAAGTGGGCCTATGCGATCGTTTTTTGATAGCCCGAAATTTAAATAAGGATAACGGCTTTACTGTACATCTGGCACGAAAACTGAATAAACTAATTTGTAGAGGAGAAAATTATCTACAACTTTCCTCTGTATGTATTTTTCGTAACTCGCACCGTTACAGAGATATTTGCAAAAATAACGGCGACTTGACACCATCAGTTGATTTTACGTAAACCAGGCGTTAGGTAATGTCACGTGACATTTCTCGCCCAGAACCCTCTGTGGCATACGCCATCTTGCTTCTTGTATTTTATGATTTCCTTATTATAACTTAGGCGTTGTCCGTATATCGCAAACTAATTCATCGCCCATTGCGCAACGCCAAACAGTTGCGAGAGTAATCCGTAATTCTTGTACCATGGATGGCAGGTGTTATCTGCTAACATGGCATTTTTAGACATTAAATTATAATCATTCTCATAAGAACGAAGTGTTTTTGATAATTTTCAGTGCGCCATTGCTTTTAAATAACAACACTTGAGTTATAATAAGAAAATCATCAAATACAGAAAGCGAGATGGCGTATGCAACAGAGAGTTTCGGGGAAGGTTTCGGGCGAGGGACGTCACGGAACTGATATCCGAACGCCAAATGTACCCCACCTTCTTTCCAGGCTATAGTTGTTCGTAACCAGTAAAGGCAAAGAAAAGAAACTTAGAACAAACTGCCAAAGCAATGCAGATGATAATATTTTAACCGAAAAAGATAATGAAAATGTGGGAGAGATAATAGTTTAAATAGGTAAAAGTTCAAAAAAGAGTATGTTTGTTAAAGCTAAACTCAAATATCTAATAATTTTGGCTGTTTGGTTAAAATATGCTCAGAAAGAATATTACGTGTTGGATGTATAGATATTATCACAATAATAGAGTCGTAATCGTATCGTCCAGAATTTTTTATTATTTATATTTTTATAATTTTTGTAAGAAATGTTTGCAAAAAATCGTAAAAGTACAGGCAAATCTGAAGTGGGCCGTAAAACACGTCAGTGGTAATTTTTTTTTCTTCTCCGTCTGTAGAGGCTTATTGTACATGCTCCATTGCTACTAAACTCGTAATTGCTTAGGAAAAATTACCTCTTACAGTTTTGTTTTTACAGTTTCCCACCATTCTAAATACAAAAAAGTAGAGGGAATAGGAATAAAAGTCGATCTTTGACGAATTTTAAGAGGTTGACTATTTTCCAGATTGAACGGTGACATGCATAATAGGTCTTTAATTATGACGATGATTACGTGTAAAGAGGCTGCCTGAGAGCTTGACGAAAAGAGCAAGTTAGCAGTGACCACAGTTCAGTAAGCTGTCATTTGCCTTTGGAGAAGCACTTCTGTAGTAACAACGCCAATATTTAACCTTCATATATTTTTACAGTTAATTATGACAGGTAGTAGTGATGTGATGTATGGGATGTGTGTGGAGAGAGAGGAATCGACCGCTGTTCGTGAACAACTGAAGATGATGTTGGCTACCACCGAACATATTGAGGCTGCTGCCTCGAAATGTGGAGCCAGTTGGGAGTCTATCACATCCTATGGGCCACAGGTGTCACATGTTTCGCCTTGAGTCTCTGCTACCACTACATATTTATGAATCCGGACGCGGTGGAGCCGTCCTCACCGCAAGGAGAGTGGGTGGGTCGTAGTGCGTTTCTGTCGCACGAGGAGGAAGGCCAATGTAGAAGCTGGATGTCTGGTCTCGCTCGTCCATTCTGTGAGCGGACAAGTGACCGCTCCATCGGTATGGTCAGAGCAGGGACTGAGGAAAGGCGTTTGTTATTTATTGTGAGCTCAACTGTAAGGCTGATTATGGACCCTCTTAGACAGATGGCGTTCAGAGCCGAAAACAATACCGATGTGCAGTTGGCTTATCTGTCTGGAGGCCTCGTGGGAGATGTGGTGGCGGCCTTGTCTGCACCATTGGAGCGTATGAAGTTGCAGTCGTCCCCAAGTTGTGGAACACGTCAGCACTAATAAAGCCTGTCGCTTAGCTTCTGAGGCCGTCCTCAGTTAATATGAGTGGCTGGCGGATATGGTGAAGATTGCATGCCTTGCATACAGAGGTCAAGCAGAGCCTTCAATTTACAAAACTCTTCGGGGTCCTTTGACTTGGAGCTGAGTGGAGGGACCCAACCGAAGGCTTGGTCGACTCTGCGATGGTCTTGGCTGCCGAATTCTGGAACTGTGGTATATGATGAGGGTTTGTAGGACTCCCCTTGATAGGTCATGGGTGCATTGCAAAAAGTAAACTGCTATTGCGATAGCAGAGTATTTGTGGATTGCACATGCTGACTTAAAGCACCTCATCTGTAAAACTATTAGCAGTAAATTTTCAAAGTATTGGTAACAAAGTTCCAGAATTTACTACATTGCCAGAAATGTGAGTTTCCTCCGGATAGAGAGCAGGCTGAATCCTGTTGTAGGAAGCTCTGTAGATTTATGTCGCAAGGAGAGATAAGACGCAGTTGGAGAGTGTGTGTTCGTTGCAGTCGATAAAAGTATTGTCTCTATTGCAGACGATGTCGAGAGTGACGGTGAAGCTATCTGGACACTATAAAAGGTCTGGTAGAAAACAAATCACTTTTTAGGTGTTTCTCCAACCATGCGGTTCCTCCATCGCAATTCCAGAATCATTCAGAGGAAGACTACAAGCTATAGTGCTAAAATTATTTGATTATAAAGTACTACTTGACCCTACTTTGACCTACTGAGTACAGAGTTGAATACCTATAATTTCATTTTAGGTTCTAGATTCAGCAGTCTTGACTACTACTATCGAAAACGATTTCCGAAAGCTACCTTGAGCAGCACAATAGATAGCCCACAGGCAATAGAAATATTTTACATCTTGTAGCTAAAATAAAGCCTGATCTTGTCAACGATACAATGAATAGTGATCATGATATCATCATAACTACAGTGGTACCGAAGTAAATAAATCAGCCAAGATGGCTGGAAAAGTGTATATTTTAGAAAAATCTGCTGAGAAATTGGTATCGTACTCCTTGGACAATGAATGGAAATCATTTGTTTCCGGTAAATTAACGTGAAGGAATTATGGGCAAAATTTAAATGCATTGTACATCAAGCACTGGAGAAATATGTGTCAACAAAGTTCATTAATGATGGAAAATACCAACAATGATTTAACAATAGCATTCGGAAAATGTGGAGAAGTTTCATTCTCGGTTCAAGAAGAACCAGGCAATGATGGCAAACAAAATGTAATAGAAATCCGCAAGTCTATGAAAAGACCGATGCGTGAAGTATACAAAATTATCACCGTCATTCTCAGTAAAAGGTCTTGCCAAGGACCCATCCGTCGCCCTCAATGAAAAGAACTGGTACTATCTATAATCAATAGGCGGCTCAAAGGCCTCTATCCAGTCATTCGTTGACCATTCTAGTATTGCAGTAGATGTCAGCAAAAGGAAAGCCAAAGATATAAAATAATTTTATGTTTATGAAATTGTTCATGCAGGAGAATAATACAAATGTTCCATTGTTTAATCATCTGAAATTGCTGAAAACAAATATGTCGGTAGGTCCGGATGGAATCCTAGTTCTATTTTACAACAAGTACCATACGCTGCGGCTCGGCAGCACAGTGGTACGATGCCAAACTATAAGTCCAAGGGTCGTGGGTTTGATCCCCACCAGGCCCTGTGATTTTATCTATCAATTTCCACTTCTTTCACTTCTGGCAGTGTTGATTATGTGAAACATATCGAGTAGCACCGTGGTTCGGAATCCACGTTAAACTGTAGGTCCCTCTATAACTTGCTGGGTAAGTCAGTTCGAATGTCGGAGGAAGGCAACGGCATACTGTCTCCAAACAGGACCATGCCTAGTAAAGCACTGTGGTGTTCAAACCAATCTTCGAATTATTGACTGTTTTCTTTTTTTTTATCCTACGGTATTGACCCCTTAATCGCCTTGCATTTATCACGAATCTTTGGTTCAGTGTAATGTCCCAAATGAATAGAAAAAAAGAAGAAAAAAACAGCTGACTCCCGTTTATAAGAAACGTAAAAGAAGGTACCTATATAATTACAACCAATAGCATTAACATCAGATTGTTATAGAATTCCTTAATATATTATCAGTTGGAATAAAGAAAATTTCCTTGGGACGGAAAAACATAGCTTTGGAACGCATCACTTGTCTGAACCTCAGGTTCCCCTTTTATCTTATCGCAAGATAGTGTGTGAGTTATTGTTGAAGGACATTTGTACACTGGATACACCAGGATTTCCAAAAGACGTTCCGTATTGTTCCGCATAGCTGACTACTAACGAAGGTAAGAGGGTCTGTAGTACGTTTCCACGTATGTGTCTTTAAGATGGGTTATGTAATAGTAACCACACTATTGATGTCTTTCGCAGGTGTTCTTCAGTGACAAGGGTATACTTATGAGTGCTCTAGGGAAATTTGATTAGACGTTACGTTTTCTGTACTTTTTGCGTGATGATGCTTTGGTGTATTGGAATATGTCATTGAATGGCTTTAGTAGGATGACTTAGACAAAATTTATAGGTGCTGTGAAATTTTTTTTATAGAAAGTTATTAGTGTGCTGATTGATCGAGTCGTTACGGTTAAGTATCTAGGTGTAATGTTTCAGAACGATGTGAAATGGAATGACCGAAGAAAGGAAGTTTAGGGTTCAACGTCCAATTGACAGGGTGGTCAATTAGAGACGGAAGCCACGCTCGGATTTTTGGGTAAGGATGTGGAAAGAGATGGACAATGTCCTTTCTATAGAACCATTCCGGCATTTGTCTGGAGTGATTTAGGGAAAACACGAAAAACCTAAATCTGGATGGCCGGAGGCGAATTTGATCCAGCGTCCTGAAGATTACGTGTCCAATGTCTTCTCATTGTGACATCTCGCTAAGTTGAATTGGAATGCGTATGTAAGGACAGTCATGGGATATATGGGTAGTTGACGTTGGTTCATTGGAACTATTTTGAGGAGATGTGATTCATCCGTAAAGAAAACCACATATAGAATGCTTGTAGGCCTTCAAGCGCACTGTGTTTGGGATCCCCACCAGATCGGTTAAAAGGAAGACAGAGAACCAATTCAGAGGCAAACTGATAGGCTTGATGGTTGTAGATGAAGTCAGTGCGCAAGTGAGATGCTTCGGGGACTCAAATGAGGATTGCTAAATTTAAAGCTGACTGCAGAACGATTTTACTTCTGCCGACTTCAATTGTGTGTAAACACCACAAAGATAAGGTAAGAGAAATTAGGGCTCATACAGAGGCATAAAAGCATTCGCTATCTCATATCTAGGAGTAGAACAGAATGGTAATGCCTAGTAATGCTAAGAGGCACCCTCCGCCACACTCCTTCCAATGTATTGTGGATTATATACGTAGATGTACGGGACAGCTCAGAGTGTCTATCACCGTAACTGCCTGCGTGGCATGCAGAGAAAAGTTGGCTGAATTGCCGCAAGCGTATTTTGTTGGCGAGTTGGGCGTCGTTATCTCACCATGGACAATTTCCGCGGTCGGAGAGAAGCAAAATTCGCACAAACATCAGAATGTCAAATAAGCGAGCTAGATGGAGTTAGGGGTTCTGAATTTAGTTAGCGCCAAGAAGATTCGGCCTTCAACAATGAGGCATGTTTTTTCCATCTTACAGTACGACATAAAGAGAAGTGTACATTTTTCTCCGTGACTCATGTTAGGTTTTTGATATCTGGTCATTCCAAAGACATGGCCACGCGGAACTGCATTTAAATCGTTTTTTTTTTTCTGTGTTGTTAATTACTGAAGTGCTACCACCTTTGGTGGCTGGACTTCCAAGTGTATGGAATAGGTAATTTTTCTCTTTATTTAGACTTTTGCAGGACAGTGGCCTCACTGGGGGTCTTTTGCCCTACATATTTATAATTCATTTCACGCCTCTTCTATGATCGCCCTGGGGACCTTAACCCTGTGCCAGGGTTGTGGTTGTATTGTAGCAACATGCGCTAGGTGTCGTGTAGATGGCCTGAGGATCTCAATTTTATCGAGGAGTTTCCTTGTTCGTTCCTCAATCTGTGTTTTAACCATGGGCATGTCCAGTTCCCGGTGTACGTCCACTGTCCTTGTCCATCTAGGTGCTCGTAGTATTGTTTTTAGACATCTGTTTTGTACTACTTGAAGTTCGTGTATGTTGGAATCACTAGCAGTTCCCCATGATGCGCACCCATACAACATTGCAGGTAAGATTGTACTAGTGTATAGTCGTTTCTTAGTTGTTTGTGTCATTTCTCTGCTACTGAGGAAGGGATAAAGTCCGTGAGTGGCTCTGATTAGTTTGTCCTTCTTATCCATGATGTGGTTTTTATAAGTGAGGTGGTGGTCTAAAGTGACACCTAAGTACTTTGTAGACGTTGCCCATTCTATTTCTTGGTTGTTTAGTGTGAGTCTTCTCGCTAGTGGTGGCTTCTTCCTCGTGAAGAATATGGCTTTGGTCTTCTGTGGGTTGACCTTAAGTTTGTTGTTGGCTGCCCACTTTTCCAAGACGGTGATCTGACGTTGCAGTCGATTTATCATATAGTTCGGTTGTCTTCCACTTGTTAGCATCGCCGTGTCGTCTGCAAACTGGGCGAGTAAAGTATGTTGTAATGTGGGGATGTCGTTGACATATATTGTGAACAGGGCCGGCGATAACACCGAACCCTGCGGTATGCCTTCGTGTTGAATTTTCGTCTCCGATCGTTTTCCTTCAATTTGAACGAAGAAGCGTCGATCAGTGAGGAAGCTGTCTATGATCTTTATATAACAGTCAGGTAAGTCTGTTGCTCCATGGAGTTTTGAAATGAGCTTGTCACGCCAGACTTTGTCGAAAGCTTTTTCGACATCTAAAAAGATGGCTGCCGTGTAGTTGGAAATGTTCACGTTGTATGCTAGATATTCTGTGATGCGTAACAGTTGTATTTCAGCGGACAATTTTGTCTGAAAAGCAAATTGTACCGGTCGAATGATGTTGTTGTCTAGCAGTGGCTGTTTAATCCTTGCCAAGATTATTCGTTCCAGTGTCTTCCCCAAAGTGGAGAGAAGACTGATTGGTCGGTAGTTTGACGGGTCCTGTAAGTCTTTCCCAGGCTTGGGTAGTGGCACGACTTTAGCTAATTTCCATTTGGTCGGAAAGTATTCTTGCGTTAGGCAGCTGTTGATAATTCTCGTTAGTAAGACTAACGGTTTCCGCGGCATGTTCTTGATTTCATCGTTGGATACCCCATCTGGACCAGGGGCAGAGTTGGTATTTAAGTTCTTTATTATCCGTTTTATTTCCCGTGGTGTTGTCAGCTCTGGTTGGTCTCGGCTCCTGTTAGTGCGGATTTCTCTTGCCAGTTGTCTTGTTCTCCTGTCTTCCTCTTCGTCGTTTTGGTAGTCATTAAAGTCCAGGGTATTTTGAACTTCATAATTGTTAGCAAAGAGTTCGGCTCTTTGGAGTGGATCGTAAACTAGCGTGTTATTGTCCAGTAGTGCCGCCTTCCGCTGTTTAGGTCGTCTGACATTTCGAATTAGCTTCCAATCGTCTTTGGTTGTTAGGTGTAAGGCGTCCATGCGGTCTTCCCAGCCTTCAGTTCGCAATTCCTGAATTCGTCGTGTTAATTCCCGTGATAAAAGTCTCATCTCTCTGCGGTATTCCGGATTCCGAGTACGTTGCCACAATTTCCTCGCTCTATTTTTTAGATATTTGAGGTCTTGTAGCGCTGCAGGGAGCTCTCTGTAGTATGGGGAGTCAAAGTACGTGATTGTAGATGCCATTTTCGTTGCTTTCCTTATCTTGGACGTCAGTGTTTCAATGGCTTCATCAATTTGGTCTCTGTTGCCCAGTGGGATGGTTGGTCTGACGTTTTTGTTTAGCCATCGACTGTATTGGTCCCAATTTGTCGTAAACTTAGATCGGGGAGGTGGTTCTGCAATTGCTCTCTCCAGCCTGCCCAGCACTGGATTGTGGTGAGAAGTCAAGTCAGAGATAGATTTAAGGTTAAGATCTGGGTTGACGTTTTTGACTACCGCAACATCCAGTACGTCAGGTATTTGATTTGGAAAAGGTGGAATGTACGTAGGATCTTCTGGAGCTACAGTTATGGCATGAAGTCTTGGTTCCATTTCGTATAGTTTGTCACCTTTTCTGTTGCCTCTAATGGAGTACCATGCCATATGTTTGGCATTTAGGTCCCCTCCTAAGATTAATTTTTCGAATCTGTCGAATATCGCTGTGAGGTCGTCTTCTACTATGTCCGCAGCAGGGCTAATGTATCCTGCCACGAATGTGATTTTTCCTTCTGTCGTTTCTATGGTTACTGCCGTTGCTTCCAGGGTTTCCAATTCCGGTAGGATCTCTACGTTATGTGTGATAGTAGATTTCAAGAAGATCGCAGTTCCTCCTCCTCTTCTGGCACGGCGATCGGTTCTGTAGCCGACCATATTCTTTATGGTAAATCTTTGAGATGGCCTGAGGTGAGTTTCTGTTAAAAGCACTATGTCCACTTTATGTCTTTCAAGAAAGTCCGTCAGTTCATCTTTCTTGAATCGAACTCCTGTGGCGTTAAAAATGCAAATTGTGAGGTGTTTCCTTCGTTGGGCTGTAAAATCCATTAGTCTGTCGAAAACATCGTCATAATTCCTTCTATCACCACCATTATCTTGGACAGAAGATCTGGTGCTTGGTTGAATTTTTGAGCTGTATCTGTAATGATGGCGAGGAAGTTCTTTTGCTTGAACATTGTGAGTATAGATGAGAATCCTGATATGGCTTTCAGAATTTCGGTCATGCTGTTGGGTTGATAGCTTTGTTGTTGGTTCCTTTTCTGACGAAAAACATCGCTGTAGGTGCGTCGTTGTTGTGACGTGTTTGATGTTGCCGTGTTGGGAGACGTTGTTGGTCGTCGTATTTGAGGAAAGGCCTCTTCGATGAATTGAAAGATTGGACTTCGTGATTGGGTGTCCGTTTTCTGGGATGATGGCGCCTGTAGCTGGTACTGAGCTATTGCTGTTTGGAACTCCGGACATCCTCTCCATGATGCTGGATGTCCTGTTTCATTACAGTTAGCGCACTTCGGTGGTTCGTTTTTTGGATGGGAACAGTCTTTGGTGTGGTGGTGTCCTGCACATCGTACACATCAGGCTGGCATTGTACAATAATTTGCAGTATGAAAGAATTTTTGACATCTTTTACACTGGGAGGGTCCGTTTTTTGGTTTATAGTCCTCTACTTTAACTCTAGTGTTAAACATGTATTTCACCTCGTAAATGGCGTCGTTGTTTGGTCCTCTAGGAAGTGTGATGTTATACGCTGATTGCGGTATGAGTTTCCTTGTCTGTGAGTCTCGTTTTTTAAACTGGTGGACAGCTGAAGCTTGGATATTTTGTTGCTGCAGTTCCATCATTACTTCGTCTTCTGTTACTTCTTCAGGAATTCCCTTGATCACTACTTGCAATTCTCTGCATTGTGCAGGCTGGTGGGTGAAGAGAGGTACATTGTTGTCTCTGAAGAACATAAGTGCCGCCTTGTAATCGGTCATATCTTCAAAGTGAAATTTTATTTGGTCCCCTTTGTATACTGCCTTTAGGGGTCCCTTTAGATGTTGTTTTAGGGCTGCATTCAGCTGCAAATAGTGCCCTGTGTAATTTATTGTGATTGGAGGTATCTTTGGTTGTGGCGGTGGTTTAGTTGTCTTTCCGGTTGAATGTTCCAGGTTGTTGTATGTCTTGATTGGGAAGGTCTTGTTCGGTAGAGTTTTGAAGTGGTTCACATCTATTCTTCGTCGTAATCGGTGTAGACTTCTTCGGTGTTTCAGCGGAATCGTCGCGTTGTTTCCGTTTTCTGGTTTGTTTCTTGCCTTTGGGCATTTGAAACTCGTGATCAGGTCCTCTTTGGTGGATATCACAGTCCATGTCACTAGTTGAAAATTCGCTCTCAGTCCAAGCTTCTGTGTTGCCTCTCCTTTTAGCCAATTCCTGGCCTCTTCTGTCGCGATCACGTCGTTCTTATTTGTATTTGGCAGTTTTATCGTGTATGACTTGTGTGGTTGGTTTGTCAGTCGGATTGATAGTCAGTCCTTGGTTTATCATTTGATGTTGTGTGGTGTCTTGGGGGATCCTGTTCGCGGTATCTGTCTCAGCCCTGATCTCCTGGCCTGGCCTAGAGGAACGCGGGTTGGCCATCCGCAGATGGGACCCTGGCTCCTCAGCGTCCCCTATGCTAGCCATACCTAGCAGTGTGGCTAGCCCACACTATCTCGCCTATCCTGATGTCGGCCTAATTCAGACACGACAAAGTTGCTGTGGTGTTGAAAAACACCGTTCTGTGGCGACAAAATTAGCTCTCCGGTGCACAGCACCTTTATTGCGCAAGCGCAGCCGTATGATGAGATCGCTCCGTGCACGATGCGTACGGTGCCCTCATTAGCGGCGAACGACGACGACGATTTAAATCGTTCGGTCATGTACACCAATTTCGTGCAGCCTACAGTGCACGTGGAAAGAGGATAATCGAATTGGCTGGTGACATAAATGTGGAAACACACTTTGTACCCTCATATGCGTTCTGGAGAAAAAGCCATTGCTTGGAAGAAAAATTGTCTCTCGACCTCATGGGTAGGGGGGAAAGCATTCAATTCAAAGTGATTGGTACTAGCATTGGTAACCAATACCGCATGCGTGCTTGATTGGCTTGCTCTAAAGGAATCCATGTTGACACAAGCGGCCGTGTGAGGGCAGGAGGAAACGGAGTCTTTTTAACTTGCAGCAGCCACGAAATGTTTACTGGGTCACATAGGTGACTTAGACTGGTAGTATCGTTCTGGGTCACACTGACGATTTAGGAGAGTCGTGTGTTCTGGAACGCACCTGCGATCCACTCAGTCAAGTGTTCAAATGTGTGTAAATCTATCGGACCAAACTGCGTGGTCATCAGCCCGTGGCTTACAAACTACTTAAACTAAGGTAAACTAACCTAAGGACAACACACACACCCATGCCCCAGGGAGGACTCGAACCTCCTAGGGCGAGCAACCGCGCGCTCCGCAGGGAGGCGCCTTAGACCGTTCGGCTACTCCACCGCGGTTCAGTTAACTGTAGGGACTAAGAATCCTTCCATGCTTACAGCTGGCATTTGTGACTCTGGAAGTATGAGTTTCTTCGTTTCATTTGACTACCAAGACTCTGGGGTTCGTCTTCACGCATACCAACATATAGCGAAATTACACAAGTTGCAATTTCACTGTGAAATCCAACTTTTAAAATCCACTTCCTTCCGGGTGAGTACCTGATCAATGCGAACTTTGATATCGTACTTAAAGAAATTCAGCGGCATACGATAAAATGCAACTGAGCTTCAGGTACAGTTGTATGCAGTCCAACGTCTCACTGAGCATTGTACCTGAGGCGTGAAGTATTTCTTCTCCAGCATCTAAGGTCATGATCTTTTAGTCACTCATCTGCATTCCAATTGTGCCTTGGATCTGGTCATTTGTGTCATTTGTCGCCATCGCCGCCATAAATGTGTCGAATCAGTTCAAAAAGATGGTAATATGCGTTTTTCAATAACATTTTTCAGCTAGGTAGAGTTTCCTGCGGTACTTCAAACGGTAAACATTGGCTGCTCTACTTTAGACTTTAAAGAACAAAAGATTTTGTTACGTGACTGCGTTATTACAATTGTCTTATGTCATGTGTATAAACGAAATAAATATGGGTATTAAGTGCATTTGTCTTCCCATCCAATAAATGGTACTGCATTAAATAATTCGCTTTGGATATTTTCCCTTAAGAATAAGAAATAGGGAGAGGAAATTTTATGCGGTCTCACAATAGGGGTGAAGAATACTGTCTTGTGCCACATAATACATTCCAAATCAGAGAGAGTGGATCTGTGATTATTACCAAATTAGACACAGCAATCGCGGTCCTTCGCAGGACCAATATTTGCAAATACCCACATTAGAATTAACATAGACACCTCCTAACCAAGCGACTTTAATTTTGGTTTATGAACAGAGAATCAACTACTTTTCTTCCATATATGTCTTCTGTGTTGATAAACAGTACGATTTCACAGGCTGTCAAATTGGTCATTCTGTGCTCACTTTGTGAGCAATTTTGGTGTAGTATTTCCCAATACTTAAAGGTGTTAAAATGCAAATTAATTGACAAACAACAGTGACGACTGCGTAAAGAAAAAACTGCAGCCACCCCTTAGTACTTTGCAATGTCTTAGGATTAGGTTGCTAAAAATGAAAAAATCTGAAAGAAATGATAGGAAAGGAAAATATGTGCAAATAGTCAATGATGTTTATCGGCATAATTCAGATCCGATTGGTCTCTTATATCCCATTTCTCACGAGTCTTCTCGGAACAGAAAGACACACGAATTGTGCTAGAATTAAAATGAACTATATGTTTTTAAACTGTCCTATGACGATTATATTGTGTTGATATCGTGTTTTGCTGGACTCCATGTAAGATTCTAAACTCAGTGGCACTTACAAATTACTCGTGGGCGTATATTTCATACATTATTTCTCACCTAAATAAAACGGAAAGTATAATGCCGGAGGACGGCAGGTTTTTTTCGCTCTCTTAATCTGGCTAATTGATTTGAATTTTATGAAAAGAAGCATTCATGTGCCGCAAATGGAGCACTAACGACCCTCCAAGGATGTTTTATATAAAAGATAATGAACCCCAGTAGCGTGTTCCAGCTCCCTATTTTGCATCTCGTGAAGTAACCGAAGAACAAATGGGTACAAGTAACGCTCCATACTGAAATTAATCACTCAAAGAAATAGAAATATGTTAAACATTTAATTATTTTCTATTCCTGAAAAATTAATTTAAGATTTATAGTAAGGTTAGGAACCAACTACTGAAAGACTGCGGCTACACGTCTGAAAAGTTTTAATTGGAATGTTTATAGCCTAATGTTCCAAATACAAAGAAATATTAAGATACAGTACATGAGTGATACGCTTAGCATGTTCTAAACTGTCTGCTGTTGTCTTATTGAAGCAACACTACATTCTCTCAACTGATTACCATAAATATAAATTTAAATTGTCGTAGTTGTGTTGGGAAAATTCCAGAGCGCTGACAGAAAGTACTGAGACACACATTGTTATGGTTCTGAAAACTGGCTGACGGCAAAGATAAGTTCGACGGAAATTTTCACAAAGGGCCACATGGTCTAGAGAAATGATACATTAAATAAAAAAGGGGTGACATGTTTATTGCTGTTACAAACGGTTTATCCTGCCGCGAAATTGAGGTAGATACTTCCTATGAGTAAGTATGGGTAGAGTTTATACCGGACAACCGGAATAAATTAATAATTTGATCTATTTATCAGTCCCCTGACTCAGACGATGCAATTGCCGAAATGTTCAAAAAAGCTTGAATCACATTTCAAACAGGTGTCCGAAGCATACTGTTATAATCGGTGGCGACTTTAATTTAACCTCGATATGTTGGTGTAAATACGTATTCAAAACCGGAGGCAAATATAAAACATCGTCCGAACTAGATCTGAAAGCTTTTTCTGAAAACTACTTCGAACAGTTAGTTCATGAACCCACAAGAATAGTAAAAGGTTGCGAAAATACCATTGATCTCGTAGCAACAAATAATCCTGAGCTAGTAAAGAGCGTCAAAACAGATACAGGGATCAGCGAACATAGAGTTGTAGTAGCGAGACTGAATATCGAATTTCCCAAATGCTCCAAAAATAAACGAAAAATATATCTATTCAAAAAAGCAGATAAAAATTGGCTTCACGCTTTCCTGAGTGATAGTCTCCAGTCTTCCAAAAATAAAAATTCGAGTGTAGATCAGTTGTGGCTTACTTTCAAAGACATAACATCAGAAGCAATCGAGAGATTTGTAACAAATAAATTAATAAAAGAGGGGGCTGACCTCCGTGGTACACAAAACAGTTCAGATAACTGTTGCAGAAGCAAAGAAAAACGCATGAAAAATTTAAAAAGACAATCTTTTACTGAAACTCGCGACCTAGCGCGGACTTCAATACGAGAAGCCTACAAGAGTTACCACAACGAAATCGTGTCTCGTAATCTTGCAGAAAATCCAAAGAAATTCTGGTCATATGTGATGTACGCTAGCGGCAAAACACAAACAATACCTTCACTACGCGATAGCAATTGTAATACTAGCGATGACAGTATTACTACAGCAGATTTGCTAAACACAGATTTCCGAAATTCTTTCACCAAAGAAGATGAAGTGAACACTCCAGAATTCGAACCAAGAACAGCTGCCAGAATGCGAAATTTAGAAGTAGATGTTCCTGGAGTAGTAAAACAACTTAAGTCACTGAACAAAAACAAATCTTCCGGGTCAGATTGTATACCAACTAGATTCCTCTCAGAGTATGCTGATGCCATAGATCCTTACGTAGCTATCATATATAACCGAGTGCCGTGGGAGTATGAGAATGTATATTGAGGTTGGCGACAGTTCACATAGGTCGAGAACGTTCGGTCGATATGGGTAAGCCGGCCGCGGTGGCCGAGGGGACTGAGGCGCTTCAGTCACGGTCTGCACGGCCACTACGGTCGGGGGTTCGAATCCGCCCTCGGGCATGGATATTTGTGCCGTCCTAGTTCGTAAGTAGTTCATTAGTAGTTTGTAAGTTTAGGGACTGATGACCCCATAGTTAAGTCCCATAAGATTTACAAACATTTGAACATTTGATATGGGTAAGGAAGTTATAGTGGAAGGGGTTGAAGGAACAGACATATATCATGGCGAGGATATAAGAGTGGGACGTGAGGAACAGGCTAAAGATCAGATGTTCAGAGGGATCATTGAGGATGGGTTGAGGCTGAACTGTGTGATGTTGGAGGTGGCCAATGGGAACCCCACCTCGCACTGGTGGATGAGGGTCGTCGGTGCAGTGGAGGAGGGAGGGGGCTGTACTGATGGTATGGGAGGGTTTCGTTAAGGATGAAGGTTTCCAAACATAGTGGGTGACTGTAATCATGAACAGGTATTTATTGGAGGGGGAGGGACCGGATATTGTTGTAGATGATTGAGTAGCGCTGCTGCGCCATATTTGAAGGAAGGAAGAGGGACGGGAGGGCAGGGAGAGGGCTGCAGGAAGAGAAGGGGCTTAGAATAGGGAGTCGAGATGGGAGAAGATAGAATGGTAGATGTTGTGAGGATATGTAGCGAATATTATCAATTGGGGATCTGAGTGGGTGGTGAGAGCTATTTGCTGGAGTGTGTGGTGGCGTGGAAAGTGATGGACATTCTGAGGAACAATAGATACAAAAGAAGATGATAGCTGTGGGAGTGGGGCAAAGGGAATTGTTAGAATTGAGGGGGTGGCCAGCTGAGTAGACAGGGTCAGTCCGTTCAGAGGTAAAAGAATGGGGTCTGGCTTTGCATTTACAGGAGTAGGTAGGTTAGTCTGGCCACAGGTGTTACAGGAGGAGACAGTTTTGAGGCTAGGACATTATTTAATGGAATGAGGACCTTTTCAGTGGAGACAGGTGTTTGTGTTTTTAAGTTTTGAGTGCGGTGGTCGTTGAAAACTAGATACTTTTGGCAATGATAGGATTGTGGAGGGGAGTGGTAGGTTGCCGACCTTGTACCTACGGTTGAAGGTGAGGGCAATTTCGGTGAGGACACGTTCCATGGATGTTCTGCCTTTAGTGAGGACTTGCTTCCAGATTGCGGGGTTCATCACATTTTAAATGCTCTGGGCAAAACGGATGTACAGGTAAGGATGCGTTTAGTTCTGCAAACACCTCAGCCTTCATCATCCTTAGGCTAAGCTTTGTAATCACGGTGGTAAGGTTGGCGATCGAAGGAGAGGGAGGGTTTTCTGGGGAACCAAAGAGGTGAGGGAAGGGGTTAACGTGGCACAGGGTCTGAAAATTGTGTAGGTAATATTCTGAAGGAAATTGGTGTTGAATGAGGGGTCAAGAGATTTAATGATGACGGAATCCATGTGGAGGATAATGAGGAGATGGCTAATTGGCTATGTATTTTCTTATTTCAAGTGTGAGGGATGGTCTTCAAGGAAATGTGGATTGGGTTTAGAGAGGATAAAGGTACATGTACATCGACTGGGATTGTGGTTGTGATGGAGGAGGGGGGAGGGAAGAATGTATCCATGGGATTGGCGGGTTCAGAAGGGACTGGTGACTTAGTAGAGGCGGCGGTCATGGTCAGGGTTGAGGTGGTAGGCCAGCTTTTTCATGACGATCAGGTGAGGAGAAGGTTGAGGTGCGGCTTGGAGTGGAAGGTGGCAAGGGGCATACCCTCCGGAGACGGCGACTTCAGCTGGTGATGGAGGCGGCGGCATTGAATCGGTCTCAATGGTCACCTGGCGGACTTGCAACTGGGCAGGCGACGATGGAATGCCACTGAGTGTGAAGGAATCAGGATGGGGCAGCCTTATGGGAGGAACAGGATGCTGTGTAGTAGGAGGTGATTGTGAGGAGTAATGCGATGGTGAATTGGAGGTGGTGTGAGGAGGAACTCCAAGAGACTGTGGTGGGCGTAGGGGAGGGGAAGGTTAATGGATTGTTGTGCTGACAGAAGTTACTGGGGATGATATGATTACAAGGACGAGGGACACTTACATCAATGATGGTTGAATACCGGGTTGACACAGGATGTAGATGTGGAATCTGATTATGAGGACGAACGAGTGCGGTGGCTCCAAGGGACGTCCGATGGCTGATGGCGGCTGGCAGCGGGAGACAGACGGACGCCGTTTAATAATAGGAAAGAACTACCGTCGTTCAACAAAAGCCGTTGGTATAAAAGCTGTAACACAATATTTTGGCTGTACTTACATCCTGAACTATGTTTATAAATCTCCATAATAATCTTAATATTTATGCTTCCAACAATATCACTACTAAAAGAAATTTAATTAGATGTTTAATTAGGAGTCATTATATTAACTTTAAACTGTTATTAAACTGCTCTACAGGCAGATACGCAGGCAACGTATCTGGAAAAATCGGCAGAATACGACACAACATCAAATGCTTGTACCGCCCGCCGGCAAAGATTAAATCTCTTCTAGGGACAGTGAAGGACGATCTGGGACTCCGGAAACCGGGAGTTTATCACATTCCATGTGAGTGCGGGAAAGCGTATGTTGGCCAAACCATTCGAACAATTGAAGAAAGGTGCATAGAGCATAAGCGCCATACCGAACTCCAACAGCCCACTAAATCAGCAATTGCTGAACATTGCTTGGAAACAAAACACAAGATGAAATATGAAGACACAGAGGTTCTACACAACACATCGCGATACTGGGGCCGGCCGCGGTGGCCGAGGGGACTAAGGCGCTCCAGTCACGGTCTTCACGGCCACTACGGTCGGGGGTTCGAATCCCCCCTCGGGCATGGGTATTTGTGCCGTCCTAGTTCGTAAGTAGTTCATAAGTAGTTTGTAAGTTTAGGGACTGATGACCCCGTAGTTAAGTCCCATAGACTATACAAACATTTGAACATTTGATTGCGATACTGGGACTGTCAATATAAGGATGCCACCCAAATTCGGCTACGCGAGAATCTCATAAACAAGGACAGTGGATTCCAACTAAGCCAATCGTGGAATCCGGCACTAAAATTTCTTCGACGGAGCGTAAGCAGAACACCGAGCACGACGAAGGTAGAGTGCAAACAGAGGTCCGCCAGTCGAGTCCAGAGCAGGAGCTACCCCCACCACCGCAGCATCCCAGTGTCCGCACACGACGTCAGTGGAGGGGGGTGACCGCAGGTATATATAGTACAACCGCCTGTCCAGCGCCTCAGTCAGCGGGAGTAACCTGATGATGATGATGATGCCACGTTACGCTGTCGAAAATTCCTTCCACAACGATCAATCCATCTGGCTGCATGTCCCAGAGATCTTCATTCAAATATATAATAAATAAGGGATTTGTAACATGCGTGATGTAAAAGTAAATACTCCTTGTTATGAATAAATAGTGTAATGTGGGCGCTACAGCTGCCGAAGACGAACACGGAAGCAACCTGTGTAAATTTGCAACTGCCTTAATATCAATGTAACCTTCAAACATTAAGTATGACAAGTTTTAACGTTTAAACAACGTTTTAAAGTATTATTTCATTATGACTGGAATAAAAAACAAGCGTAAGTGATGTGTAATAAGACATGCAAGTTAACTGTTGGTAAATGTATCTCTTTGTAGCACTGATAATCATAGAGAAACCGAACTCTTGAATTGCACCAATAAAGAAACAATTGCCATTGACTGCTGTTCAACATCCACAATTTCATTTTAATATTTCACAACAAGTGAACGAATGTTGGAAGCTAAGATTTTACTAAATCTAGTTTCAGCAAGTAATAAAATATGTTACCGAAATTCTTCTAATTCTTTAAAATTTTGCTGCTAAAGTATCGTGCTTTTTCCAGAACTTTACTCCTGTACGGAGGAGACATCATGACGTTTCTTGACAGATGCCGGCCGGAGTGGCCGAGCGGTCTGCGGCGCGCCAGTTTCGTTCTGTACGGCCGCTACGGTCGGAGGCTCGAATCCTCCCTCGGGCATTGGTGTGTTATCCTTAGCGTAAGTCAGTTTATGTTAGTCAAGTAAGTCTAGCGACTGATAACCATGAAGTTTGGACGTATAAGACCTCATACACATCTGAACATTTACTTGGCAGATTATACTGTGTAGCACGATGGTCTGTGGTTAACGAGTCTCTTGTCAGTAGTTCTTCCAATGAGTGCTACGCTACCTAGGCATGCGAGATAGCTAATGTAGTAACGGAAGTGATAAAAAAGGTAAGATTATAAATGTATTCTTTCGTCACTTCTTGGTAGAACACTTCCGTATTTAAGGTTGAAAACAAAACAAAAAACTGTTTCTGTTCTACTAACTTTTTTGTTTATTTACAAACTAGTTTTCGGCTTATTAGGCCATCATCAGGTAAACCGTTGACAGGCGTTGACGAAGACGCTATTGCTTAGGTTCTCAAAGATACAACACACAAAATACTCGGTATTTGCATATGACATTTCATGGAAATGAAAAAAAAAAAAAAATCATCTGTTGCCATGTTGACTTATGTTTGCATAATTAGTGGCATCCTTAACAATTTTACAGTGTAATTTGCAAGTGAACAAGGGGAAACCATTACCATATGCAAAGACCGAGTATTCAGTGTGTTGTATCTTTGTTTACCATCTTTGAGAACTTAAGCAATACTGTTTTCGTCAACGCCTGTCAACAGTTTACCTGATGATAGCCTCACAAGCCGAAAACTAGTTTGTAAATAAACCAAAAATTTGTAGAACAGAAACAGTTTGTTTCCAATCTTAAACAGGTAAGATTGTATTTCAGTATTGCGACTCGGGCTAAGAAGTATCTTCGGGTGGATAATTTTGTTTGAAAATTGTTAATGAAAGACAAACTGATGCATATGCTCACTGGTTTCAGTGGTTCATAAAAAGAGTGCAGTCTTACAATATTAATATCAGATAGCTCGTTCAATGCAAATCCTAGCTCCTCTAGAGCGCTGCCAACAGCCATAATTACGTTATTCTATTGCTGATCTTCTCCAATATCATACTAAAATCTATTAGTTCGTCCTTCTGTACTATGTTAATTCAAAGAAATGAATTTGTAGAAATTGTCGTAAGACGATATAAGTTGCATTACAAAATTGATTGGACGATGTTATTTCAGAACATTAGGTGTCGTTTTCAACATACCAATAGCGTAAAGAAAGCAGTACAACATACACGGGCCTGCGGTAATAACATCACCATCAGAAAATTTGCGTGTGTCCACTTACTACACACAATCGCCGAGTATCGGCTTGTTGGCATCCATAACAGGATTATGCCTTTGACAATATGACAAAGCCAGCCACCACAGCCATAAAGTGTGGTTATTAGGTCCACTGCAGCCAGTGTCTCTTGCAGCGTACACGGGGGAGAGTGAATTTCTGTTCTTGCCTCGTACATAGCCTGTGACACAAAGGCTACTTTGATGGCTACGTTCCCTTGATGCAGCTATGGCGAGGAAATAATGTTAGGCAAGCTTTAGGTACCGCTGTTTTTCACTGTATTTTGCATCAATGAGCAAGTCTTGTTAATTACAAACAGCAGAGCATACAAATCGACACTAATGAAGGTGGCCTCTTTCAGCCGATAACCTTACTAAGGGATTTCCGTGGTTGTGAAGCTATCGAGCCATTGGTAGAGAAAGATGAAAACATAACTTATGTCGTAGGCTCAAATCACTACAAGATGCCGAGCGATGCCGCGATGATGGGTCACAGATCAGTTTCATCGTTTAGCGATAGTCTACAACACTTTACAACCAGTTATAGTAGCATTCATAATGTTTCTGACAAAATGTTTTATTAACATTTCTTTATTTATAACCGTGATTGACGGCCTTTCCAATATTTAACTTTATCTATAGATTACATTAGTTGTTCATTCCATAGATCCGTGTTGAGGAGATCCTCGTGGACGTGGATCATGGCTTTTATGTATAAGTACATGAATAAACAGAAAATAAGTCTTCTATGAATAGTGTATTGCAAATATAAGAAATAAAACTGCATAATCCACAGTCTGCGAGTATTTTGATGTAGGTACACGGAAACTAATATATCGTTGCAAAACCCTTAATTATAACAGCCTCGTATCTTGCTGGAATGGAAGCGATAAGGGCTTTAACTTTTCCCTTAGGAGTATGTTTTGCCATTCACATTTTAACGCGTAGAAAAATTTCACTTCACTTGGAAACCCTCTTGTTCTGACAAGTCTGTGTAACAACTCCAACAAATATTGAATGAGGTCGACTTACTAGTCATGGCAAAACATTTTTCCAGTGTAAATAATCTATTACACAGGGAGAACGATGTTTCGAATCACTATCATACTGGAAACCTTACGTTTATCAAATACTTTCCTGTAGTCAGGACCCTTTATTACACTCTCTTTGCGCACTAAAGAACCTACGCTCTTAGCGTAGAAGAGCTCCAACACCGTAAAATTCCCTCCGTGTTTTAGACTAGGAGCCTAGTAGCGTAGACTGAATCGCTTACCTTTATGTCGACGAACATAATGAACACAATCAGAAGATAAGAATTTAAATTTGCTTGCATTATTCCTTTATTCTCTTGACATTTCCTGCTCTGTCCAGTGACGACGTTCTTTTAGAAACTCCAGTGTCTTCTGTCTGTTACAACGACATATGAAGAGTGTCTTGCATGGGCAATGACATATCAAATTCCGATCCTTAAATCTATGTTTTAAAGTAGATACATGGATATCTACTCCAAAATTCTGCTGCAGAGGGAATTAATTAGACGTGTTTACTTTTGAGAATCAACTAATGATTTCCTTCTAATAAATCTGTATCTTTTTCAAGTTGTTTTGTAGGTCGGCCCTGTTGTTATTTGTTGTGTACATGACTACGGACTTCGTAAAGTTTGTTCCCACAGAAGCAAGTTGTCTAAATAGATGAAAATTACGGCCAATCTCTGTTTGTGATTTCCCTTCTTGTAAAGCTCGTATTACAGCCTGTCGAAAACTACACACTGTGTTATTTACGTTGAGGTAGTAGCACATTATTTAGTGAATGGTTAAAAATTACTCTGAAAGACGTAGGAAGTAAAATTTCAAGAAGATAAATTCAAACAATTTTTGTCAAGAGGTTATTGATCCAGCTCTGCTATGGTTTTGCCCCACGTAGAGCACACTTACCTGGACTGTTGACTCTGCTTGCATATTTTGAATTGTTGTAGTAAGCACTGTTATCGATCTACAGCCTTGTACAATACATGTGGGTCGTTCAGACAAGTACTGCCAACGTACCAAAATTAAGGTTCAATCACGCTATGTCAAAAGACTTATGAGCGCTTCTGTATATACAACTCTCTGTTCAATGCACCGTACTTTATACACCGACGTCGTATATGTATGTAAATAATAAATCATATTTTACTAATTCTACCAGACTGCATATTTGAAACATCTGGTGAGTGCATACAACATATGTTCCATTAGCAACATACTCAAAACAGACAGTTTGGCTCCACAAGGCAAAAATTATTAAGTATGTTGGTCACGGTTTTTTATCACTTTGTATCTTAGGTCCACAGTAGTTTACTACTTCCTGTGCACTGGATGATTTCAGCTGTAAATCTACATTACATTCACTACACTAATTTGAGTGATCTTTACTCGTAACGTTTCCTGTAATGTTCTCCTGCTTTTCTGAACTGATTTAGAAAAAGGTTGGACTGACGAGGAATTTCGGTATTTACAGAAAATTAACAATATAACTCCTACTCAAATCCGAAAAATCATGACCATCGGAAGTTGTACGGGATACGTCTTCAAACATTCTTGGTGTCTCGCATGGTTTGCAACCTTATTGTATACCGCTTCGATTAAAAATTGGACAAATCTGATAAGAGCAATACTAATAGTGCAAAAAATAATGGTAAACAAATGCAGCATAGAATTATAAATAAACGAAAGGGGTAACCGAATTAATTTGGAAATATGCGTCGATATCAAGTTTCACTCCATACTGGATCCACGTGCTCAGCGACTGTCTTGTAATACGTCAATGATGAGTAGCAATGAGTCGCAAATATTTATTTGTTACTGCATACCTTGATTTCGTTTCTGTGAGGCTGTTCTCAATGCTTGTCGTCAAGTTTCTTGCAATGCATGTCTTCCTGAAGGTAGTGTGTAGGTTCAAAACTGCGAGTCTCACTCGAAAATCTTTGTACTTGTAGTAGGTGGTATTTGTTACGTTAGGCAGTAGGCAGCAATCTGAAACACAAAAGCGAGGAATTCTACACTACCTAATAGTTCCACGCAGTGTTAAAGCAACAAACTCCCACCGCGGTGGAGTAGCCGAGCGGTCTAAGGCGCCTCGCTGCGGAGCGCGCGATTGCTCGCCATCGGGGGTTCGAGTCCTCCCTGGTGCATGGGTGTGTGTGTTGCCCTCAGGTTAGTTTGCCTTAGTTTAAGTAGTTTGTAACCTGCGGACTGATGACCACGCAGTTTGGTCCAATAGATTTACAAACAAACAACAAGCTCCCCAAATAAGGAAACAAATGATGAGTCTGAGTGGATATGTGACTGAATGTGACTACTTTTTAGCAGATTGTTCGTGTTGCATAACATCTAGATAGCTTGCAAGCGAGACAGGTTGCTGGGCTACGTGTGAGTCGAGTGCATCAGGAAGTATTGCGCGGCGGAATGGTCCGTGAGGCACCTGAGGCCTTGATGGTTATGTATGGCTCATCCCCGCCTCCTCTGTGTTTACTACAATCAATACGTTCATGAAATAAACTCTGCTTTGAATTTTTTTCTGAAATGTAGACAACATTACACACAAAAAAAAAAAATAGATTTCACAAAGTTTCGCACATCTTTTACTACAGTAACGTTAACACCTTTCAGTTTGATAGTGCTGCATATAATACAGATCCTTTTAGGAGCACATTTTATTGATTCAATAAAACGTATCTTTGTCATTTCTCTGGTAGATTTCTTTTGTCCGGTCAACGTCCTCTTGACGACATTCTTTATTGCTAACATATGTCTAAAATATTACGAATCATATTGAAATGAAATTCGGCGATTGAAGTATTTTTGCCGGGATGAACTTTGTTAATAAATTGGGAATTTTATATGCACACGGCTAAAGATAAGAAAATTTAATTTTATGACAGTGTTTCGAAAACGCATTTAGTTGAAATAAACACCATATAATTACCCACTGCAGTCCTAGATTCGTTGTACCACAACAGGTAATTTGGTTTTAATATTTCAGTATTAGTTTTGTGGGCCATTTTCACTGTTGATTCCATTACAGCTGGATGGAATGTCGTCAAAATTCATTTGTATATTTCTCATACCGCTTCAAAGCCAGTATAGTCTCTTCTGACTTAAATTCTATCTCACTTCCATGCTTTTCCGCCTGTAATGACCACTATGTTACGGAACGTTAAACTTCTTATAAATACTGGAAGAGAGAAGTTCTTGCGTACAATATTTCCACACAGAGGTTGCGTTCTATAGTGTCCAGTTACGAAGAAATCATTGAACATGTAACCAACGTTAGCACTCCTGAACGTTCATCTGCAGTATCATGCACTAGGTTATCACAAACAGTCTGAAAAGCTTGTGAGGCTGTTTAAGGGTACTTTATGCTAAGAAATAAATGGGACAACAAATACATAGCTCACGCCGGTTCAGATTAAATGGCATTGAAGGTTCCCAACCAGGTAGCTGCGCCCACAAATTTAAACGACCGAGTAATCAAGTCTCACTATAGCCTAGCACCGCACCTGAAAGCCTCAGCGTCTAAAACGAGACCATAAAATTCAGAATTCCCACTGAATACTCCGCGAAACACTCTGATAATATCTACTCTTGATGCACTAGTAACGGCTCAAGTAACTTGATGTCGGAGATACCGAAAGTCCTAATTCTGCGCTATACTAGTCATGAATTTCATTCACCCGCGCACGTCTCACTTAGTGCTACAAGGTATGTTCAAATGAAAAGGTACGAAAAGGCACTGTAGGTATAATTGGAGTCGTTAAACGTAATCACCAGAGGCCTGAGCAATACTATCTCACTGTTTAATGCCAAAAGCTCCCTGTTCCCGGAATTCCTGTGGCTGTGATAAGAGCTTGTCCCCTCCTGCGTCCTTTACTTCGTCATCCGAGTTGAAGTGCTTCCCTTCGTTTTTTTTTTTTTTTTCGTTTTTTTTTTTTTTCTTTAGCGAAAAAAAAAAAACATGGAAGTCATAGGGCGACATGTCCAGATTGTAGGTCGGCTGTTCAAGTTGCTCTCACTTGAGCTTTGCCAGTACACCTTGCGTTTTCTTGGTGACCTGTGGATTTGCGTTATCACGAATCAGAATCATTCCCTCCTTGAGCAGCCCAGGTGGTTTGCACTTCATCGACTTGCGTAGGCTACGGAGTGTCTCACAGTACACGATGCTGTCAATGGTTTTTCCGTGCTCGAGGAATTCGACGAGTATCAGAAATCGGACGTCGTAAATGATGTTGAGCATCACGTTGCCTGCTGAAGGCACAGCCTTGATTTTTAGGTGGAGGTGACGACACATGTTTCGCACAACGTTATCCCCAGGCGGCGTATTAAAATTTCAAACGATTTGGTTGTTAAGACGTTTGGTACCTTTTCATATGAACACCCCTCGATCATTTACTACTGTTGGTCAAATCGGCGTCCGCCTTGCTAAATACAGGCAAGGACAAATCTGTACAGGAGATGTGCTGCAGTCTCATCAGGTTCACGTGTTGAACACTAAACAAGACCTCCTGTTGTTATTCGTGTTTCTCCCCGACTTAGGTGTTGAAGAGCTCTCTGAAGAAAGTGAGGTGGGGTTCTGCTATTTAAAGTTAATGAAATTCGGTGAGACACACAATCAGTATATCCCACCTGTAATGAACAATTAACTTCCAAGTGCAATTCACATGGTAAAAGTTTTCATTCAATTGATTAAAGTCAAGTTCGCGGAGTTTTAAACACACGGGCATACATGAATTAAAATTATTGGCTATTCAGAAAAGTTTGCATGAAGTAACACCAAAAGTTAAAGTGACTGGTTCGTTAATCTTAGCAGCGGCCAAGTGTTGTGACAGAAGTTTTTCATAAGTGGGGCCGGCAGCGCTTCTGACTCACGCTTTAGAACTTCGTGTAGTAGCTGTTGCTTCTGGCGCTGCATGACTTCGATTAAGTCGTTTATTAACGCCGTCTGTTGCGCCTGTTACTGTTGGAACATGGCCGTTATGATCTTTTGCCTCTTTTCAGGACGGCACTCTCGCAAGAAGTGACTAAGTTTTAAATCAAAACTCAATGGAAATATTCTAGACCTTATAGCCACAAACAGGCCTGACCTTATTAACGATGTCTGTGTAGAGACAGGAATTAGTGATCATGATATCATCATAGCGTCGATGGTGACCAAAGTTCATAAACCAGTCAAGAAGGCTAGGAGCGTGTTTTTGTTGGGAAAAGCCGACAAGCAAATGTTACGATCGCACTTAGAAAATGAATGGGCATCGTTTAATTCTGGGACTATGGATGTAGAGGACTTGTGGACTAAATTTAAATGCATTGTTAATGAAGGGTTAGAGAAATATGTGCCAGTAAAGACGATTAAGGATGGAAAAGATCCACCGTGGTATAATAATGATGTTAGAAAGCTGCTGAGAAAGCAAAGGCTGTTGCACTCTCGCTTCAAAAAAGAACACGCAAATGATGACAGGCAAAAGTTAGTAGAGATTCGTGCGTCTATAAAAAGATCGATGCGTGAAGCATACAATAATTATCACAGCCATACCTTAGCAAAAGATCTTTCCGAGAACCCGAAAAAATTCTGGTCCTATGTAAAATCGATAAACGGGTCAAAGCCCACTGTCCAGTCACTAGTTGATCATTCCGGGGCACTAATAGAAGAAAGCAAACGGAAAGCTGAAGTTCTAAATTCAACCTTTAAGAAATCTTTCACGCAGGAGGACCGCGCAAATATACCATCATTTGATCAACGTACTAATTCCGAAATGGGGGACATAGCAATAGGTATTTCCGGTGTAGAGAAGCAGCTGAGAGAGCTAAATACGAAAAAGTCTGCTGGTCCGGATGGAATACCAGTTCGGTTTTACAAAGACTATTCTGCGGCATTGGCCCCCTACTTAGCTTGCATTTATAGCGAGTCTTTAATTCAGCGCAAAGTTCCTAGTGATTGGAAAAAGCGCAGGTGACTCCCGTGTATAAGAAAGGAAAGAGAACTGACCCATACAATTACAGGCCAATATCGTTGACATCGGTTTCATGTAGAATTTTGGAGCATATTCTCAGTTCGAACATAGTAAATTTCCTTGAAACGGAAAAGCTTCTTTCCATGAATCAGCACGGGTTTAGGAAACATCGTTCATGTGAAACTCAGCTTGCTCTTTTCTCACATGACATCTTGCGAGTCATGGACGAAGGGCAACAGGCGGATTGTGTTTTTCTCGACTTCAAAAAGGCGTTCGACACGGTGCCACACTGCAGACTGCTAACGAAGATACGAGCCTATGGAATAGGTTCACAGATTTGTGACTGGCTGGAAGACTTCCTAAGTAATAGAACGCAGTACGTTGTTCTCGACGGCGAGTGTTCATCAGAGACGAGTGTATCGTCAGGCGTGCCCCAGGGGAGTGTGATAGGACCGCTATTATTTCCTATCTATATAAATGATCTGATGGACAGAGTAAGTTGTAATTTGCGGCTGTTTGCTGATGATGCTGTGGTGTATGGGAGGGTGTCGTCTGTAACTGACTGTAATAGCATACAGGTTGACTTAGACAAAATTTCTAGTTGGTGCGAAGAATGGCAGCTAGCTCTCAATGTAGAAAAATGTAAGGTGATGCGCATGAGTAGAAAAAACAATCCTATAATGTTCGAATACAGCATCAGTAGTGAGCTTCTTGATGCGGTCGCGTCGTTCAAATATCTAGGCGTAACATTGCAGAGCGATATGAAATGGAACGAGCATGTAAGGACAGTTGTGAGTAAGGCGGACAGCAGACTTCGGTTTATTGGGAGAATTTTGGGAAGATGTACTTCACCTGTAAAGGAGACCGCGTATAAGTATTTGGGACCCACAGCAGATCGGTTTGAAGGAAGACATAGAGGCGGTTCAGAGGCGAGCAGCTAGATTTGTTACCGGTAGGTTCGACCAATGCGCGAGTGTCACGGAAATGCTCCGGCAACTCAATTGGGGATCGCTGGAAGAAAGACGACGTTCTTTTCGTGAATTTCTGTTAAGTAAATTTAGAGGGCCGGAATTTGAAGCTGAGTGTAGTACGATCTTGCTGCCGCCTACTTACATTTCGCGTAAAGATCACAAAGACAAGATAAGAGAAATTAGGGCTCTTACGGAGGCATATAGGCATTCTTTTTTTCCTCGTTCAATTTGGGAGTGGAATAGGAAAGGAAATGCCTAGTAGTGGTACAGTGTACCCTCCGCCACGCACCTTACGGTGAGTTGCGGAGTATGTATGTAGATGTAGAAGATGAAATTCTGACTTGGCAATTGCCTGAGGACGATGCTATGTCCAATGATCCACCTGGAGGGTAAGTTTAAAAACGCACGAAATTATTACAACGTTCCGAATATCACTCCGTCAAAACATAATAGTGGGCGTCGCCTAGACTGCAATGTGCGGTCTCGAAGACGTCGAGTATGGGCTGCTCCTTAGGACGGAACTGCTCTCATGCTTGGTGTATCAGCGATAATAGTGCTTTCGTGGCGTGATACAAAATTCGTGTTGGTGGCACATGAACATGACGCATAGGAAGAATACTGAAGGCTACAGCCACCTCCCTGCGAACGCACCCTACTGGTCAGGAGGCTTGTGTAAGGGTGGGTCCTGTTCTTATAGTGGACTGGCAGTTGTGGTGTGAAGTACTGCATTCGTGGACAATGGGCCGGAGGCACGCACCATACGCCAAAGTTAATGCAAGTCCGTGATGTAGGCTACAGGCGGTGTCTGCTGGTTTGCGTACCACGGCATACCCTCCCCCTCTCCCAATAATAACCGCTTAATAGGGAGGTAATATGGGGGTAGACTTCTTCGAAGATGTGACATGTCATATAGTTCAGCCCCAAATGTGATAAATCCCGAAAACATTGACATTATCAAGCGTGTCGTGTGAAACCGACTGCTGCTCAATAGGCGCTTATTATGGTTGATCATTTGAATGCGAGTCCGATACTGTCCTTGATTTTAGGACATACAGTTGTGTCATTATATGGTGATAGTTCGAGACTTGGACGAACCCAGCTGCATTTTTCGTAGCGGGAACCATTCTGTCATATTATTTTCTACGTGGCACGTACAAATAGATATATTACAAGAAACAGCGATCCACTGGTAGCGATGTCTTAGAAGTGGGAGGACCCCCACCAAATCTCGCAATGAGAACAGTTGTCGCAGAATGGGCAGAGATTTTGGAGGGGAGGGGGTCGATTGGTGACAACGTACGAATGATGCACCTCATTGTAGCAGCATAGATTAGGCGTTTGGGTTTTAAAAGTACGTACAGAATGTTCAGCCAATCCAGTCCTTTCGATCTGAATAAAAATGATTCGCACTGATTAAGATAATCATATTGGCTGTGTACAAAACGAATAAATCCGTAGACGTTAACTGCGTGCTACTGTAAGCGACAGTGCCCACGGGAAGACCTTCCATTGTTAAAAATACGTCTTGGAGCTTGAATGGTGTAGATGGACAAAGTTAATGTTGGCTACAAAGCACCTATAAAGCGGCCAGCAAGTTCACGGTGTATTATGGACCATGATGTGAAGGAAAATGTGAGACGATGATGACTTGAATTGTCAATTGACGCAGAAGTGAACATGTTAGAGATGTTTTAATTCACACTTCTCCAATGAGCATGTTCACGTGTCGACCCGTCATTCTCCCCTCCCTCCCGAGCAAAACAATACCCCCAAAAGGAATGTGCCTGGCACTGTAGCGCTGCAGATATGGTTACTCGTGGTCGATCGTTGTCACAAAATAGAAGGATGAGTCATTTAAATGTCGAGAGTTTTTGTTTGTGGGACCACTATGCATGCTGTCTGGATTGGTTCAAATGTTTGTACAGCTTATGGGACTTAACTACGGGGTCATCAGTCCCTAAACTTACAAACTACTTATGAACTAGCTAATTCTAAAGACGACACAAATATCCATACCCGAGGGGGGATTCGAACCCCCGACCGTAGTGGCCGTGCAGACCGTGACTGAAGCGCCTCAGTCCCCTCGGCCACCGCGGCCGGCGTCTGGATTGGAAATTGCCTTCTTGTTCGATGGAGAACTGTAATTGATGCAGTGCAGTACCTTCCATGGGACTGAATCATCCGATGTGTGACGGAGGACCAAGTGCTCGTCGATGAACAATTTGAAATCGCCTGTGTCTGCTTCAGAGACTGTGTCCAAACAGACTTCAGAATTTCCACCCGCTACAACCGAAGCACCCAGCGCCTTCCGTGTCGACTACCCGTCAAGCCGCACGACGTTACAGGCTGCCGGCACAATAGGCGGCAGTTCCAATAAACAGCCAAAACACGCCGAAGAGAAGCTACGAAGTAATGCGTCGGAGATATCCAACGGACAGGGGACTCCACTTGAGCGAACCTGGGCGTGGCCTGTAACAGCACCGTCCGTGCCTGGCAGATAAACCATCTGACAAAGGTTTAAGGTTAGCAAAGACGCACCAGCGAGGCAGTTCATTGACCGCCGTCGCCGAGGAATCGTGGAAGCGCCGACGTCCAGAGACTGATATATGCGACGTGTTTGTGCTCACCGTACTTTCCCAGTTGTTTTTGTGTTTATGCGTAGTGGCCATAGCCCTTATCCGGCCACAAGACAGTGACTTGTCCGTTAGACTTGAACGTTACTGCTGATCAGACTGTACAGTGCAGTTTAAATTACGTTGGTATTGTTTACATCTGGGTCTGTTTATAACGCAGACTGTGTGTCGGTTAGGATGGCCGACCCAGTTGAAATTTCACAATTGTAACTGTTAGTAACAGTCATGATCCAACAACAGGCGCAATAGAGGGCGCTAATATAGTACTTAAATGCAGTCACGCAGCGCCAGACACAACAGCTTCTACAGGAAGTAGTAAAGCATCAAGCAGCAGCACTGCCGTACCCATTCCCTTCATACAACGAGGACTAGAAGGAACAGAGTCGTACGAAAAACCTCTGGGACAACATTTCGCCGATACAAAGGTAAACGTACCAGCCACCGTCATATCTCTCTTGGAGTAACCCTAAAGTTTATGCTTTGCTCCGTAAATTTCAGTCAGCTGATCTAACCTTCGAGGACATAGGTACTTTGCTGCCGGAATATTACCTAAGTCCTTCCCACATAGTCTCGGAGAGAGTGGAATTTATTCACTGGTACAACAAAACCCAGTAATCATACCAGGAATGGGCTGCAGAACTTCAAGGCCTGAGTAGACGTTGTGACCAAACCCTCTAAACAATCGTATGCAAATGAAATTACCAGAGACATGCTGATTCTCGCAGCTCCTGATGTCGCGTTTCAACAAGCAGCATATCGGTTGAAAAAACCTGCTCTAGAAGAAGTTCTCGCTTTGACGCAATGTCACGAAAATTCTTAGGTAGCTGAATGTAAGTTCATATCTTGGGCCATCGTGGCCACGGTCCAGCCAGCCCCTCCCGTAGTGCCGCCCTGCAGTCAGCCCAGAGCAGCGCCGATTTGAAAAGGATCAGGCTGCAGCTATTCTGTCCTGCAACGGGTCTCGTAGCCAATCACTCACCTCCAGCTGCTCCCGCCATCCACAGACATCACGAGCCACAGGGAAACGTCTGTTCGGTTCCTCACGACATCCTCCCAGGCTCCTGCCCTCATATCCTAAGTGCTTGAAGTCTCATGTTCAGGACAATTGCCCAGACGGGGGGCACTATTGATACAGATGTATGTGGAATGGATATTTAGCTTCTGTCTGCCAGACCCCAGCCTCGGGGGTGCCCTAAGCCCCGCGACTCGACCCTCAATCCATGGAAATCAATCACATTGGCACCGAGTCCCCGTTCCCTGGATACAATCTTCCTGGATACGGTCATCAGTGGGAAAGACGTCCGAGAACAAATAGACACCGGTGCCTCAAGTAGTCTCCTTGACACTGATTCACCGCCTCTGGGAGAAGCTACTCAATGGTTAGTGGCCTGCAATAAACAAACTATGTCCCTCATTGACAAAGTCAGAACTGATGTCACATTTCGGAATGTCAGAAGAACTCACACCTTCTTAATTGTTAACAGTTACAACACGGACAAAATTCTCTGGATGGAGACTTTTAGACCATTTGGATTTTCCATTAATGAAATCGTTAACTGATCTCCCAAGGGCGTTCCATTTCCGCAATTTGACACCGCTTGCACTGAATATACTGACCTGTTGGTCTCCAGTATTGGAAGAACGAATAATGTCACATCCACATATATTCATCGGCGAATGGGCTACTCGCATTGCTTTCTCAATTGAAAAGGGATCATTTTTTCCCTACGAAGATTGAATTTGCAGAATCTTACCTTCATAACCCTCGATGAAGCCTCGCAAACGTTGTCTGTCATCAACACTCCTTGCTCAAGCGATGGATGTTTAGGATTTCCACCGCATCCGCCATTTTCCAGCGTTACTTATCACAACTAATATCCCCCATAGGATCATATTCATACCTTGCATCTCTTACTGCCCCGCATGCAATTTGAAGTCATGTGACTTTTTTTAGCCTCAAACAAGTACCTCGTCCACATCGTAATCGCAGCGGAGAGTGAACAACCTTTATGTATATCCAAGCCACCCAGAATCTCCCGCCACGCCCGACAATACTGACACAGCTCCAGTCATTCCTCAAGCAAATTGCTTATTATCGAACTTTCATTCCAGTAGCGACAGAGCTGACTTCCCTACTTAGCAAGCTGTGCAGGAACAAGTGATCCGAGGAGTGCGAGAGGCCGGCCGCGGTGGCCGAGGGGACTGAGGCGCTCCAGTCACGGTCTGCACGGCCACTACGGTCGGGGGTTCGAATCCCCCCTCGGGCATGGATATTTGTGCCGCCCTAGTTCGTAAGTAGTTGATAAGTAGTTTGTAAGTTTAGGAACTGATGACCCCGTAGCTAAGTCCCATAAACTTAACAAACATTTGAACATTAGTGCGAGAGGGCTTTGCAGAAGCTGAACAACGCTTGCAAACAGAACCTTGCCTGCTTACATTCCACATTCCATCTTTCTGATCGTGTCTGCCGACGCCTCTTACCATGGTGATGGAGCTGTCCTTACCCACAGAAACCCCGACGATACATAGCAGCCCCTAGCTTATGCTTCAAAGACTCTCATACCCGCAGAATCCCAGTATTTGATGACTGAAAAAGAAGTCTTAGCAACTGTGTTTACTTTGACTGAGTTAAAGGTTTTCCTTTATGGTTTTACGCTTAACTTAATAACTGATTACAAACCACTGCTGGCCTTACTTCCCTCAGCATTACAAATTCCAGCTAAAAGGTTGCACATATTTCAACGCTGGGCACTGTTCATCTTTAGATTAACATCAGAATCCATTATCAAGGGTCAACTATGCACTTCAACGAAAATGCCCTCTCCCACTTACCAGCCATCCCGGATCCTGACACTCCGAAAATACTGGTATTTCAAAGCGATGTCGACATCGAGGGAATCATGCAGGCATTTTCAGTGACCAGCACCCGGGTGGCAGATGCCACACCCACAGGCGCTGTTCTTAGACAGGTTCTGGGCTACGTCCTCCAGGGATGGTCGTAGCGCCTTGCTAACACGCTCCGCTTCCCAACTCCGTCTAATCTTGAACATCCGCCACTAACTGCAGCTCGTGGATGGTGTGTTGCAACAAGTGGACCAGCCGACGCAACCCCGCGTCCTAGTGTCACCTTCGCTCAGTGCGTACATAATCACCTTGCTACACGATGGCCATTGCGGCATCTCTAGAATAAAGACCCCGACTCGTCGACATGTGTCCTGGCCAAGTATGACAAGGGACGTAGAGCACCGCATTCTGGTATGTACGCAAGGCAAGTCGCAGCTCCCCGACTCCCGCCAAATATTCACTTTCTGGCCTTCCGCCTCCACTCATGAAAGTGCTTCCAGTTAGAATTTGGTGGCCCGTTCATTAAGGCTCAATAGCTGGTGGTCATTGACGCCTAATCCCATTACTCCTACATCATCAAATGCAGCTCCACCACTACGAAGACTATCATTAATGCTGTTTCCGCTATGTCTGCAATAGAAGGCTTACCCCAGACAATAGTTACAGACAATATCCCCCAATTTCCATCGGTTAATTGCATCGTTATTGTCAAATGAATGTTATCCACCACCTACACACCCCTCCTTTCTACCACAAATCAAACGGCGAGACAGGACGCCTCGTGCGAAATTTCAAAACCCAGATGCAGAAGTATCTTCGAGACAACGCTACGGATGACGCGCTCACATTGTTTTGTTTTTGAGTTCATACAGGTTAACCGCCATCGGCAATAATTAACAACAGAAGACATGCATGGCCGCTATTCAAGAACCATGCTTCATCTCCTAATCCCGAAACCGCATTCTCCACCAGTTCCGAGGCAACCTCGTTTCGCCCAGGCACCCTATCGGACATCACAGTTTTGGGCACCAAAAACCATGGATTCCAGCTACCATCGCTCGCCATCGGGACAGGAAGCTGTTTGCAGTACAACTCCCAGACCGAGAGGTCGTCCGTTACCTAAACTAGATCCGCCTCCTACAGTTGCTATACCGACCCTCATCCCTCACTCCTCCGCCGCCTCACAGGAACATGCACTGCCGGCTGATGATGATAGTTCTTTCGTCGGCCCGGTCCCAAGTCTGTACACTAGACCTCGGGATCCCGCCGCCAGGGATACCAGCCCATCCACACATGGTGCAACCTCTCAACCAGACAGCATCAGATGTGTATCCTGTACTGCCACTCCCAAAAATACTGGACGTGGCGAGCGGTATAGAGCGCTATGTCACGGATCGGTCAGCCTCCCGCGTCGGAGGTATGAATCCTCCTCGGGCATGGATATCTGTGTGTTGTCCTCAGGTTAGTTTAACTTAGTTTAAGTAGTTTGTAAGTCTAGGGACTGATGACCAACGTAGTTTGATCCAATAAGATTTACAAACATTTGAACATTTTTGATCTGGACCTGGATATGGAAACTCCGCCTCCACATCCCGCGGTCGCCTCCACGGCGGCTGGTAGTGGTGGACCTGCCAAGCGCCGCCGAGTGCCGCCGCCATACCCCACTAGATCTGGGTGCGGGCGCCTATAGTGAGCCGAGAGGCAGGTGGACGCTGATACGTCCATGGACATCTCCTCGATTCATCTTTCTCCTCACGCTCCATGACATGCTCCCGTAAGCGGAAGGTGAGCTATAACCCCGGCACACGACGCCTGACGTGTCGACTACCCGTCGAACAATGAGACGGCACAGGCTGCCAGCGCAATAGGCGGCAGTACCAGTAAAAAGCCAAAACACGCCTCAGGTAAGATACGGAGCGGTGAGCCGGAAGTATCGAACCGTCAGGGCGTTCCACTAGAGTGATCCTAGGCGAGACCTGCAACAGCGCCGTCCCTGCCAGCGAAAGTAACCACCTGACAACAATTTGACGCTAGCGGAGACCCACCAGCGAAACAATTCATCGGCCTCCGTCTCCGAGGAATCGTGGAAGCACCGACGTCTAGAGAATGGTATATGCGACGTACTGGTGCTCGCCGGACTTTCCCAGTAGTGTTGTGTTTGTGCGTAGTGGCCTCAGAGCTTAGTCGGCCAGAACATAGTAACTCACAAGGAAAGTATTGGGCTCGAACAAACACATATACACTAAAATCGTATGAGAGATAATGTAAAGGTCCGTTATTGCGCTAGTGATACTCCCGCATCTGCAAAACTGTGCAGTCTTCCATTAGAAGCCTCTGCGTTTGCCTTGCCACTTTGACCTGTCAGTTCGTCAATAGGGACGGTACAGTGTGCCTCCTAAGTCGCGTTTTGTGGCGTTATTTGTGTGGTGAAGCGTTAGATGGGGCGGCGATTGGCAATCAATCCTGCTAATGTATTGCGATAGGTTGAGATGAAGTTACGAAGAACTCTTCTTCGTGAAGATGGTATTAGTGTAGAAGATGAATCATTCGCATGCTTTCTCGTATCTGTTATGGTACAGAAAAATGAGCATATGTTAGATACTGTAGTAACACTAACACATAATGATGATAATAGGGATGATAATGACGAACAAATCATTGCAAGCGGTAGTGCTACGGTAAGTGCGGGAGGAGGCGATGGAAGCAGTGGCAGTGAATACCACCAGTCTTCCGAGAAGAAGGTTGAAGTTGCAACTATCATCACGGCTTTTGATGGCAATACGCTAGAGAATATGAACGATGATTATTACATAAGTTACAGTTAAGATATGTGCATTACGTATGGCGTCTACAGTCACATCTACAGTGCCATATAGAGCATGATTGCAAAGTTTTGCATAAAATCGACACCCACCAACACGCTGAGGTGTACCTAGAGATCCTGTAAGCAAACGTTCATACAGATATGTTTGTTCGAGCCCAAATACTTTCCTTGTCAGTAGTTAGATTCGAACTTCAACCCGTATCAGACTGTACAGTGCAATTTATAATAATTTGTTATTGTTTATATCTTGGTCTGTTTATAACACCGACCAAGGCAACAATTGGAGTTAGGGACATATGGGATAGAAAATTGTCAATTGCATGTCTCGTTATTCTACAACGAGTTCATATGTTTATCAAAGCAAGACTTATTAGTCTCCAGGGAGTTACTGCGATCGTTATATGAATAAAATTCGGAGACGGATATTCAAGAATTTTATGAGTTCATATGTCGCAGAATCTGCAGAAAAAATATTTCTGGCTGCATTACGTCAACTGAGTCAGGAGCATGTCCAATGCCTTAAGAGAGAGTAGACTAGCTATAACTAGGTACGTAGAAATAAATCCGTAAGTCCTTTCGAAAAATAGCTAGTGAATACAGTCAACAAAATTTTGTGAGACGGCAAGAAGTCAATATGTCAAACGTTTAATGAACAATTTACTTCCTAACAAAACTCACATTAAAATTCTAAATTAGTTAAGAAAATTTAATACATTCCAATTAAAATAAACAAGGAGAAACATAATTTTAAATCTTTAATTGTTGAGCGACTGTTTTCATCAAGTACAAGAAAAGAAAACTCCGAAATTCTTTGCGGCGCAGAACCCTCATATGAAGTAACTAACATCAGAATTAAAACATAAAATGAAGTTTTAAATTCGAAGTGGCCTGCACCAGGGGCTGTCAACTATGCGGCGAAGCGGTTGGAACACATCCAGTGTAGGCTTCTCTCTGCGACGCAACAGCTCCGTTGGGCGGATTCCCTGACGAACATCGTGGGATTGCGTCCCGTTCATGGCTGTCGAACAGGCGGACGCAGGAAGAGGCATGTAGCCATAAGAGACCTCTGCGAATTATTCCTGCTGTCTCGACTGTTGTGACAATGCAATGTGCTGTATTTATAAGAAATCCTAGTTGCAGAAAATCTTAGTCGTAACCTCGTGACATACGCTAACCATCATTCACACGTGTGTTGCTAGATCTTGATGGCGCCTGCTGGTTTGCTCACCTTAGTAGGAAATGTTCAAATGTTTATAAAGCTTATGGGACTTAGCTGCAGAGTCATCAGTCCTTAAAATTACAAACTACTTATGATCTAACTTATATTAAAGGCAGGGCAAACATCCATGCCCGAAGGGAGATTCGAACCCCCACGGGGAACGGCCTTGCGCATCGGAGCATAGCGCCTCTATGCGCTTGGCCACTCCGCCGCGGCGACCTCAGTAGGACTTCGTCATCCTGTAACCACATAGAATAATGGAAAGTAAGATAAAAATGATCCCGGAACATGGGCAGTATGTCTGAAATAAATACTTACTACCGTGGTGATTCTATGTGGGAAGGAGGAAGAATCCGAATAGGAGGTAATCACTAACTGTACTTGACTCATAGTGTGTGTTGATGGCACTTCACAACTATAGCTTGGGGTTTTCATCAGCTCAAAAATAATTATTGCGGCTACTGATCATTGCGCCTAGAATGAGACAGGCTTCACTAATAAGGCCACCAATAAAAAAAAAACTCAAAGGAAAAATTCAAAGATGGATCGAGGTACCGAAAAATCGAAATCAATAAAGAAATTTTCCACAACATATAACAAAATAATGTTTTCACTATTAAATTTATCACATTTTCTTCATAACTATACATCGATACTTGTTATTAAGCTTTGATTGTTCTAACTTGGGCTTAATATTGTCATGTTGAGAACTGCAGGTGGTTCTGAATTCGAATGCTGGGTCGTTGCTAAAGCACAGCAGTTTACAGTTACACCAGGTTTATTGTTAACACAAGCGTAAACTCAGAATAGACTGCCTCATGACTGGAGTACTCCGCTATTTACACACAGAAATAATTTTCTGGAACTTATAAGTACATCAATCATCAGAAATACGTAGAACATTCTAGAAAGAATGAATAAGAAATAAATAAATTTTTGCCAGTGGGGAGGTTTGAACAAGGGATCGCCAGCACAGTAATCTCCGACGCTACCACCACACCACGCGTTCCGGTGGAAGACTCGCGGATCCTGAATCAACAGCGAGCCGCTGTTAAGCTCACTTTGGAGCCAGCTGCAGTGTACTGGATCTTGACCGTCGCATGGTCTCTCTGTATCACAATTCCGAAGACTTCTTCCATTCTGTCTGCACGCCTTCCTTGCTGTGACGATTAGCGGTGACAGACCCTCCTTTCGTGGCTTTATCATTATCGTAACGATATGTACAGTCCCAGAATAAGAAACCGTTTTTATCTTTCTGCTCTTTGGGATCGTGGTGATGTTTCATACGGAGGTCGTTGACAATGTCTCTCCGTATTTTTCGTATTGAGGACGGCTCATAATCCTCGACTTCGATTGTGACCTCTGACAGGTGGCGTAAGGCAAGAAACGGAACAAAGTATCACTTCAGGAACATTCTGACTGCCCAAATTCACGTACACGGGTAAAAATCCACACCATATCTCCTGGGCTTTACACAAAAAGTCGGTGCTTGTCGTTATACTGCAGACGGGCCTTCTCCTGGACGTCCAGTGTTCGTTTGCCCGCCAGCTGTCTTGCTTCTTCGACTGTGGCGATGAACTGTTTCACATAGCCATCTTGATTGTTGTCCGTTTGGAACGGAAACGGCGTTTCCATTGTCCTCTCAGCTTCACGTCTGTGTAGCAGGAATGCTGGCGTGAAGCCTTCATTGTCTTGCCTTGCTATGTTATAAGCAACTGTCACGACAGGTAGTATTTTGTCCCAATCCTTCTGCTCACCATCGACGTATATCGACAGCATATCTGCTAACGTCTTGCTAAAACGTTCTGTAAAAAAAAAAAAAAAAAAAAAAAAAAAAAAAAAAAAAAAAAAAAAAAAAAAAAATCTGAGGATGGTAGGAAGTTGTTATTCTATGGACAATGTAGCAGCATGACATTACCTCTGATATTAGTTTTGACTGGAATACCTTTCCACGATCAGATATCGTCACACGTTGTGCTTCAAAATAATGTCTTCCACAAGGAATTTTGCGATCTCTGGAGCTTCTGCAGTCGGCACAGGTTTGGTGACAGCGTAGCGTGTGAGGTAGTCAGTGTAGACTATTATCCATCAGTTACCGGTTGTCGACTTCGGGAACCTACCTAAAAGGTCGATTCCAATCCGGTGTAATGGAGTTGCCACATGTGGAACTAGTACCAGATGCCCTGGAGGTAATTGCTGCACATTCTTCCGTCGCTGGTACTCCTTACAGTGACTCACATGGTGCTTGACAGATCGGTAGAGACCTTGCCAGTAATGCCTGGGTCTGATTTTGTCTGTGGTCTTCAAGAATCCCAGATAACCGGATATTGGAGCAACGTGGAAATATTTGAGAATAGCTGGCCGTAGATGAGCTGGAACGACCAGTACCCATTTGTGACACAGTGAATCGTAGTTGCTCTCACACAATGTCCCATTTGTAAGTTGAAAATCTCCGTTAGTTTATTTCTGTTGCCAAAGGCCCCTATGATTTGTAATATTGCTAGATCTTCCCTCTGTTCATCTGTAATGTCACCTAATTCAGTGAGGGGGGAAATTTCACCCATGCTGTTGTGTTCCACTAAATGATTCTTCGAAAGGCAGTCGGGATCCCTGTGTTTGCGCTCGTCTTTGATTACCAATGTGACATCACACTGTTGGAGTCTCACAAGGAAAGTACATGGGCTCGAACAAACATATCTGTATGAACGTTTGGTTACAGGATCTCTACGTACACCTCAATGTGCTGGTGGGTGTCGTTTTTCTGCAAAGCTCAACAACCATACTCTAGATAGCACTGTAGATGTAATTGTAGACGCCATACGTAATGCAGATATCTTAACTATAAGTTATGTAATAATCATCGTACATCTTCTCTAGCGAACTGTCATCAAAAGCCGTGATGATAGTTGCAACTTTAACCTTCTTCCCGAAATACTATTGGTATTCACTGCCACTGCTTCCATCGCCTCTTCCCGCACTTACCGTATCACTACCGCTTGCAATGAGTTGTTCGTCATTATCATCCCTATTATCATTATTATGAGTTTGTAACAACAGTATCTAACTTATGTTCATATTTCTGTACCATAACAGATACAAGAAAACATGCAATGATTCATCTTCTACACTAATACCATCTTCACGAAGAAGAGTTCTTCGTAAACTTCATCTCAACTAATCGCAATACATTAGCAGGATTGATTAGCAATCGCCGCCCCATCTGACGCTTCACCACACAAATAGCATCACAAAACGCAACTTCGGAGGCACACTGCACCGTCCCTACTGGTGAACCGACAGGTCAAAGTGCAATGCGGCATGACACACGCAGCGCCCTCTAACGGACGACTGCAAAGTTTTGCAGATTCGGGAGTATCACTAGTGCAATAAGGGATCTTTACATTATCTCTCATACGAATTTGGTGTATATGTGTTTGTTCAAGCCCAAATACTTTCCTTGTTAGTGGCCATCTTGCTAGTCGACCTGATAGATCTTTCAAGCTAATCAGCCAACATAAATAATGGTGGTTTGCAACGACGTGTAATGGTTTGCTGAATAAATGCGGCAGGAACTTGTTAATAGCCCAGATAACTACGAGACACTCTTTCACGGTTGCAGATTAGTTCATCTTGTACTTTGAAAGCACCCTTGACGCGTAGGCTATCACCTTTTCAGCACCTTCCTGAATTTGTACGAGTACTACAACAATCCCATAACCGCTAGCGTCAGTGTGAAGTTCGGTTTCCTCATTCTCGTACTGTAAGGTTAGAACTGGTGCGGAAGTTAGAACTTCCTTAAGTGCCCAGAAAGCTCTTTCTTTCGTCTCACACCAGTAAAACTTTGCATCTCCCTGCAGAAATTCTTGCAATGGAGGTGACTTCTTACAAAGCCCTTTTATGAAATGCCCGAAAAAACTAGTTACATCACGAATGTACTATGAGCTGAAAATTTTGTGACTGCCCTTACTGTTTCTGGATGAAGGCGGATACTATAGGAACGCTGGCTAATTGGTTTATGATCCCAAATATTGACACGGTGTTTTATCGTGGATTGTTTCATGTGGCTCTTCTCCTACCCGTTCCTGAAAGCACCTGAAAATTAGTGTAGTATTGCTAACACCAGCTGACGTTGTTCCTTGGTCAGACCGGGCTCTACATGCAATTCCATAGTAGTTTCCGCCAGTGCGTTGTGAGCAGTAACAGCAGAGCATGAGACTTCGTCGATGAGATTGAGCTACCCGCCCTGAACTGGTTCATCTGTTCTGATAAACAATTAGGGATGAGCTGCGATTGCACGTTAAAATTGGCTCCTGGACTACCTGTAATACTTCTGATAGCTGCTGGTAAGTAATTTTCCTCCGTTAAACTGGATAGCTTTTTCGATCTACAAGCACTTCACAGTTCAACTGGACATCTCGACTGCTGGCTGGAACTCTTCCCATTGTCAACGGGTATATCAAAATTTTCCACAGCAAACAGCCTCGTAGGGGAGTAGGTTTTATTTCTACTCGTCGGAACAGCTACCTTAATTTCTTGCTCAGACTTCCACAGTAAAAGAAAGACTGGGGTGTCTGAAGGATGTCCCACCCGAGGATGGTGTTATGGCTGCGTTATGTTACAATGACAAATTCAAATTGCTACATTCTGTTGTCGATAGTTATTATTGCGACACATGATCTTGCCGGCTGGATGTATTGTGCATTTGCGACCTCAGCGCAGTTGCTCTTGTTCCACAGTGCATTTCCTTCTTTGGTTTGCAGCGGTAATCATTCGACAATACCAAGAAGGAAGCTCCTGAATCATCTAGTGTCCGGACAGGTTGGCCGTCGATGATGACGTCAATGAGATATCCCGACATCTTAGTGACTGTCGTCCATGGATGATTTTCATCTGCCGCGGCCTCACCCCTGTAGATGGATGCCTCGCCTAGTTTTCCTGAACACGGCGACTAGGCCAGCGGCTGGTATCTCTGTAATGCGACGTCCAATGGCAGCGGCGTGTTGGAGAGCGACCACGTCCAGAACACGGTGACGGACTTCCACCCATAGGTCGACAGTAATCGACTGCAGTTGACTGCCGTTGAAAAGACTAATACAATGGCTGGCGTCTTGCGACAAAATAATTGCCAAATATTCGTCTTTTTTCCCTATAGTGTCGTATGACATGTCCAGAAAGCCCATAGTGCAAACACAATGGCATTTTGTCTTCTGTCTTCTAGACATCTGCCTACCTGCGAGGCGTCATAGTTGCCGGTGTAGTTGGTTGTGGTCGCATCGGTCGGTTCCTAGGCTGCCGTTTGGCGGGTGCAGCATAAGTGACAGTAGGGTGAGGCCATTCTTCAAGTAGGGTGCAACTGGTGGAGCAGACAGGAACTAATGTTCGAAATATCTCTTTCTCAGCTCTGGCGCTCTATCTGTCCAGTAGTCCCGGCTGCCATAAATTGTTGCAATTCTTCTCTCATCATTTGTCGTAGGAGAGAAATTTATTGCTGTCACAAGCATCACTGAAGTAGCTAGTTCCTGTGAGTTGGTTTGGGTAGAGGTTATAACTGACACCAAGAATAAATTAATAATTTGCCCTTTTGACCGATGCCCCGCCTCAGATAATTAGATTGCAGAAATGTTCAAAGAAAGTTGTGACCAAATTAAACGTACCACAAGCATACAATTTTAATTGGTGGCGACTTTAACGTACCCTCGATATGTCGGCAAATAAACATGTTTAAAACCGGAGTCAGGCAGAAAACCTCGTCCGAAATCGTACTGAATGCATTCTCCAAAAATTATCTCGAGCAGTTAGTTTAAGAACCCACTTGAATAGTAAATGGTTCCGACAATATACTTGACCTCTTTGCAACAAATAATTCGGAGCTAACAATGACCATCAAAACAAACGCAGTGATTAGTCAATACAAAGTTATAGTATCGAAAATGAATATTAGATTTCCGAAATCTACTAAAAATAATCGAAAAAATAAATCTATTCAAAAAAGCAGATAATTCGACTAACGCTTTCCTGAGTAAATATCTCCAGTTTTTCGAAACTAACAATGTGACGGTAAAATAAGGCTTACGTTACAAGTTGACCACAGAGAGGAACGAAAGCTTAATTCTGGGAGGAGGTATCCTGATAAGAATTTGCTGTTATAAAAAAACTTAATTTTAGCAGTAAAATTAGCAAAAGATCCGTGTGAACTGCCGGCTACTCCCTGCTGCAAAAACCTTGTTCCTTGGCCCAAATTGAGAACTAAGTTGGTTCAAATTACTCTAATAACATGACGTTAATGATACAGTGGCCAATATACGTAGCAGCTCACACGAAATTACACACAGGCATTAATAAACAAGCCACCACAATCAAGGTTATTTCATAAAGGTGGCTAAAGAAAACCATTTATGGCGCAACGGAACTTAAACATAAGAAAATTGCATCTGAGCTTGTTCTCAGCACTTGTGAAAAACAATATTAAATAAAAGGGGGAAGTTGCTCGAAAACTACAATTTATAGTCAAGTCAAAATTCTACTGAACTTGTTTATTCAGGTCGAACACAAGAAAAAGGGGGAACTAATTTTGTTAATACAATAACAGTGCATCCCATGTACATAAGTCCATACTGACAATGCCAAGCATTGAATTTAACATAAATTACACGAAACATGACGCTACTGGTGGGAGGATATACAAACTCGCTCATACACACGCAATGCTACAGCGTGCAACAGCGTGCTGAAGCGAGGCAGAAGCTGGCGCCGCTATCGTAGGCGAAATTCAGCAAAGCCGGAGGTACCACACAACACAATATACAATAAAACTACCAAGATGGCTTTATTCTGTCGTTCGTGATTTGAGATGGTGCGTGAGTATACCAAAGTTAAGTTGCATTTAGATTAGACCGCGGGCACAAACGCTAACGGCGACACACGGATACGTTACATGATCGCACTGCACTGAAGGTGAAGTGGTTAAAGATCGGATTCATTGCACAAAATCGGGGCGGATTCTTAAGTTGCAACCTGAGGGTAAACTATGTAGGCACTGGTTTTATGAGAAGTGGCGTGAATTCAGGTGACTAGCTGCAAACCCCTGAAGTCGGAGTTCGGACCCACGTGGTTCCGAAAACCGACAAAAATGTATAAATTCAATTTTCGAAAAATAAAGAAAATTAACTACGGCATGCAACCCATACAAATGTTTAGATTTACATAAGGAAGCGAATGAAATGCAGCTACACCCGATAAGGAGCGATTACTGATACGGATGAAATCCGGTCTCAAAAAAAAAAAAAAAAAAAAAAACAGAAAAGTGAAATAATTACAAAGACGGAAAAGTGAGAATAAAAACTACGGCATGAAACCCTTAGAAATACATAGATTTTCATAAGCAAGCTATCGAAGGAGGTTGTACAAGGCTCGGAGAGAATTACTGACAAAGACTGAGTGCATACTACAAGTTCGGAGAAGAAACAGCAAAATTAAAATAGGCGGGTAGAAAAGATCTCGAAATATTAGTAGAAATCAGAAGGATACATGCATAGTTACTTGCCTGATGTGCATGGAAAAAACAACAGTGGAAGCTGAAGGCTTTGTTCTAAGAACCGACCACGTGGAACACATCACTCACGGAAGGAAACGATAAGAAAAAAATTTACATGCACTGTACAAAAATGAACACATCGTCTGTTAGAGACCGGGCCCCACAAAGGTAGAAAGAATTTACACAGAGTTCGTACACCGCCACATCATCACAAACGATTTGAATATACCAGGCCGTTATCAAACTGCAACTAGTAACATATACACCGCGTTTATCTGTTGGAAATCACTGGATTGAAAAACTAGAACACATTTCCGCACACCATCGGAAGGAATATTCCAAAAAATGAATCTAAGTTCAAGAGAAGAACCAACTTTACCTTACCACGATCCCAGCACAAAAAAGACCTAGCGGCCAGGAGGCGCGGGAACCAAAGGGTGTAGAAACCTCTTTGGTCGCATCAGCAGCAGGGGTTGGTAACGACAAACTATCGATTCTGACGAGAGAGAACCATGCAAAGCGAGCTATCACTAACCACATTCAGACAGCCATTAGATTCTCGCACATCCACTTAAAAGTAAAACAAGTACACAATCTCACAGGGACAATAATAAATTATTAAAATGACAGAATCCTAGCAATATTAACTAACATTTCAGAAAATAATATTCTAAAACATGAAATAAAATGCTATTTCTCATGTCTTGAAAAGAGGGGTTCTAGTTTTAACAAAATGCTAATCTAGCAACATCAAATAAATTACAATATTATTAAAAAATATATGGAAGACGACGGACGGACGTCTTTCAACGTTCAGAGATATGATATCGACAAACATTGACAGATTTATACGAAATAAATTAACTAAAGAGGGGTCTGACCCTCCCTGGTACACAAATGAGATTACATCACTCCTGGAAAGGCAAAGAAACATGCGTGACAGATTTAAAAGGACACAAAATCCTCAAGACTGGCATTCTTTTACAGAAACTCGAAAATTAGCTCGAACTTCAATGCGAGAAGCTTATAATAGTTTCTCCAACGACACCCTGTCACGTAATTTGTTAGAGAATCCTTAGTAATTCTGGTCGTATGTAAAGTATACTAGCGGTAAAAGACTATTAATACCTTCACTAGGTGATAGTTATGGTGACGCCACTGATGACAGTTCCGCTAAAGCTGACATGTTTAACACAGCTTACCGAATTTCCTCCTCTAGAGAAGACGAAACAAATACTCCAGAATTCGTATTAACAACAGCTGCCAGCATGCGTAATTTAGAAGTAGATACCCCTGGAACATTAAAACAACTCAAATCACTGAACAAAAGTGAGTCCCACGGGCCCGACTGTATATTAATTAGGTTTCCTTCAGAGCATGCTGCTGCAATAGCCCCATATCTCTATCATAGACAACCGGCCGCACAGCGAACGATCTGTATCCAAAGACTGGTAAGTTGCACAGGTCACTCCAATATGCAAGAAAGGTAATAGGATTGATCAGCAAAATTACAGGCCTATATCATTCATGTCCACCCTCATGGACCACAGACATTGCCGAGGTGGGGTGGCTTGCATGCCTCAACGATGCAGATAGCCGTACCGTAGGTGCAACCACAGCGGAGGGGTATCTCTGGAGAGGCCAGACAAACGTGTGATTCCTGAAGAGGGGCAGCAGCCTTTTCAGTAGTTACAGGGGCAACAGTCTGGATGATTGACTGAGCTGGCCTTGTAACATCAGCTAACGTGGCTTTGCCATGCAGTTACTGCGAACGGCTGAAAGCAAGGGGAAACTACAGCGGTTACTTTTCCCGAGGACATGCAGCTCTACTGTATGAACATATGATGATGGCATCCTCTCGGGTAAAGTATTCCGGAGGTAAAATAGTCCCCCATTCGGATCTCCGGGCGGGGACTACTCAGGAAGATGTGATCATCAGGAAAGACAATACTGGCATTCTACGGATCGGAGCGTGGAATGTTAGATCCCTTAATCGGGTAGGGAAGCTAGAAAATTTAAAAAGGGAAATGGATAGGTTGAGGTTAGATATAGTGGGGATTAGTGAAGTTCGGTGGCAGGATGAACAGGATTTCTGGTCAGGTGAGTACAGGATTATAAATACAAAATCAGTTGGGGGTATCACAGGAGTAGGACTGATAATGAATAAGAAGATAGGAATGCGGGTAAACTACTATGAGCAGCACAGTGATCGCATTATCATTGTTAAGATAGATACGAAGCCAACACCGACAACAGTAGTACAGGTTTATATGCCAACTAGCTCTGCCGATGATGAGGAGATCGAAGAAATATATGAGGAGCTAAAGGAAATTATTCAGACAGTTAAAGGAGAGGAAAACTTAATTGTGATGGGAGCCTGGAATTCGGTAGTAGCAAAAGGAGAGAAGGAAAAATAGTAGGTGAATATGGACTGGGCAGAAGGAATGAAAGAGGAGGTCACCTGGTAGAATTTTGCACGAAACATGATTTAATCGTATCAAACACGTGATTTAAGAATCACAAAAGAAGGTTGTATACGTGGAAGAGACCAGGAGACACTGGAAGGTATCAGATAGATTTTATAATGGTAAAACATAGATTCCGGAAACAGGTGATAAACTGTAAGACATACCCAGGGGCAGATATAGACTCTGACCATAACTTGTTAGTCATGAACTGTAGGCTGAAACTGAAAAAAACTGCAGAAAGGTAGGAAAGTAAGGAGATGGGAATTAGATAAATTGAAGGAACGTGAAGTTTTGGAGAAATTCAGAGGGAGATTTAGGCATCAATTGACAGAAACAGGGGGAAATAAAACAGTAGAGGAGGAATGGGTAGCATTGAGAGATAAAATAGTGAAGGCAGCAGAGGACAAAATAGGTAGAAAGGCAAGACCTACAAAAAATCCTTGGATATCACAGGAAATACTAAATTTAATTGATGAAAGGAGAAAATATAAAAATGCAGTAAATGAAACAGGCAAAATGGAGTACAGACGACTAAGAAATGAGATTGACAGGAAGTGCAAAATGGCTAAGCAGGAGTGGCTAGAAGCCAAATGCAAATCTGTAGAAGAATGTATAAGAAGGGGAAAAGTAGATACCGCCTACAGAAAAATAAAAGAGATATTTGGGAACAAGAAAAGCAACTCTACGAATATCAAGAACTCAGATGGGAAACCTGTTCTCAGCAAAGAACGGAAAGCTGAAAGGTGGAAAGAGTACATAGAGCAGCGCTACAAAGGAAATGAACTTAGAGACGATGTTGTAGGAAGGGAAGAGGAAGTAGATCAAGATGAAATAGGAGATACTATACTGAGAGATGAATTTGACAGAGCCCTGAAAGACCTAGGTCGGAACAAGGCCCCAGGAGTAGATGACATACCCTCAGAGCTACTAAAGACTCTGGGAGAGCCAGCCATGACAAAACTATTTGAACTGGTGTGTACGATGTATGAGACAGGCGAAATACCCTGAGACTTTAAGAAAAATGTAATAATCCCCATTCCAAAGAAAGCAGGCGCAGACAGGTGTGAAAATTACAGAACCATCAGTTTGATAAATCATGGTTGCAAAATTTTAACACGAATTATCTACAGGAGAATGGAAAAGCTGGTAGAAGCTGATCTTGGGGAAGATCAGTTTGGATTCAGGACGAACTTAGGAACCCGGGAGGCAATACTCACTTTACGTCTTATCTTAGAAGATAGATTAAGGAAAGGCAAACCTACATTTTTAGCTTTTGTAGATTTGGAGAAAGCTTTTGACAATGTTGACTGGAATACACTCTTTCAAATTCTAAAGTCAGCAGGGGTAAAATACAGGGAAAGGAGAGTTATTTACAACTTGTACAAAAGCCAGACCGTAGTTATTAGACTCGAAGGGCATGAAAGGGAAGCATCAGTTGGGAAGGGAGTAAGACAGGGCTGTAGCTTTTCTCCAATGTTGTTCAATTTGTACATTGAGCAAGCTATAAAGGAAAGCAAGGAGAAATTTGGTGAAGGAATTAAAGTTCAGGGGGAAGAATTAAAAACATTACGTTTTGCCGACGACATAGTAATTCTGTCAGATACAGCAAAGGACCTGGAAGAGCAATTGAACGGAATGGACAGTGTGCTGAAAGGTGCTTATAAGATGAACATTAACAAGAGCAAAACTAGGGTAATGGAGTGCAGTCTAAGAAAATCAGGCGATGCTGAAAGAATTATATTAGGTAACGAAGCAATGAAGGAGATAGATGAGTTTTGTTACTTGGGCAGTAAAATAACAAATGATGGTCGCATTACAGAGGATATAAAACGCAGAATGGCAATGGGAAGAAAAGCATTTTTGAAAAAGAGAAATTTGCTAACATCGAATATTAATTTAAGTGCAAGGAAGTCTTTTCTGAAGGCATTTATGTGGAGTGTTGCCTTGTATGGGAGTGAAACATGGACGATAAGCTGTGCGGACAGGAAGAGGATAGAGGCTTTTGAAATGTGGTGCTACAGAAGAATGCTGAAGATTAGGTGGGTAGATCGCATAACTAATGAAAAGGTACTGAACAGAATTGCTGAGAAAAGGAATTTTTGGCATACCCTGACTAAAAGAAGCGATCGCTTGGTAGGACACATTATTAGACATCGTGGAATTGTAAATTTAGCATTGGAGGGAAGTGTGTGGGGTAAAAATCGCAGAGGGAGACCAAGAGACGCCTATAGTAAACAGATTCAAGTGGATGTGGGTTGCCGTTCTTATGAGGAGATTAAAAGGCTTGCTCAGGATAGGGTATTGTGGAGAGCTGCATCAAACCAGTCTCCGGACTGAAGACCATAACAACAACAACATCATTCATGTCTGTTTTCTGCAGGATTTTAGAACGTCTTTACTGACATGATGTGATGAGTGCTATCGACAAGGGATATCAAATAGATTACGTATTTCTAGATTTACGGAAGGCTTTTGACACTTACCCCACCAGCTTCTTTTAATCAAATTGCGTGCTTACGGAATATCACCACAGTTGTGCGATTGGATCCGTGATTTCCTGTGAGAAAGGACGCAGTACGTTGTAATTGACGGATAGTCATGGAGTTGAACAAAAGTGATATCTGGCGTTCCCCAGGAAAGTGTTATAGAGCCCCTACGACTCCTCATTTTTATAAACGATTTAGAAGAGCATGTGATTTGCTCTCTTAGGCGATTTGCAGATGCTGCTGTCATTTATCGGTTAGTAAAGACACTAGAAGATCAAAAGCAACTGCAAAATGATTTAGATATCAGCTTGGTGCAAAAAGTGGCAATTGACCATTAATAATGAGAACTGTGAAGTCATCCATATGACCACAATAAGAAATCGTTTAAACTACGTTTACACGATAAAACAGTCAAAACTGCAGGTCGTAAATTCAACTAAATATGTAGGAATAACAATTACGAACAAATTAAATTGGAATAAACACAAAGAAAATACTGTAGGGAAAACGAACCGAAGATTTCGTTTCTTTGGCAGAACACTTATAAAAAGATGCAACAGTTCTACTAAAGAAACGGCCTACGTGACACTTGTGCGTCCTATTTTGGAGTGTTGTTGCACATTGCGGGATCCGTACCAAGTGGGACTGACAGACGATTTAGAGAAAGTTCAGAGAAGGGTATCCTGTTTTGTATCATCGCGATGTAGGCAGGAGAGTGTCACGGAAATGATACACGAGTTGGGGTGGAAATCATTCAAAGAAAGGCGTTATTCATTGAGACGAGATCTATTTGCGAAATTTCTTTCATCAGCCTTCTCTTCCGAGTGCGAACGTATCTTGTTAGGACCCACCTACATAGGAACACATGATCATCAAAATAAAATAACAGAAATCAGATCGAAAACGAAAAAATTTTGGTGTTCCTTTTTCCCCGCGGGCTATTAGAGAATGGAACTGTAGAGAAATATCATAAAAGTGGTTCGATGAACCCTCTGCCACGCGCTTCACTGTCACTTGCAGAGTACTTATGTAGGTGCAGAAGCAATGTCATGTTAGTCTTGACAACGCCTATAGGGACTACATTTGGGAGTCTGTCATACTTCTTTCATCCAGTCCTCCTCTGTCGCATCTCTTCCATTTTCTGACACCATTTGTTAAACTCTTGTGTTGTTGAAACGTCTTAACAGGAGAGTTCGATACATGTCTTCTGCAATGCCTTTCATCAGGTGTGAAACTTTATCGGGCTCAGTCATATCCTGGTTAATTACGTGACATAGGGCCAAAATATTCTGTATATACGACTGCGTTGACTCACCACGTCGTTGGGCCCTGTTCTCCAGTTGCTCTTCCGACAAACAGGCTTCTTGCTGGTGGTCTCTAAACGTCGTCTTAAGTTCCGTCTGGAATTTGTCTCAGATTTGGAGTCTTTCCTCGTTGTTTACAAACCACTGCTGGGCTGTCCTATCCAGGTAGAAATGTACGTTCGCCAAGCACATCGTGTGATCCCACCGATTATACTTGGCGACTCGGTCGAATCCTCTCAGCCATTTGTTTGGTTACTGTCCATAGTCTCAGGTGAACACTGAATGGTGTCTGATGTGCAACTGGTTTACCTCTGTTTTCGTATCCATTAGTGTTTTGATGATACGGACCTTCGGAAGGATGTAGTGAGTATGTCTTTGCACTTCGGTTCTTCTCCGTGTTGGCGACGGCGCTCTTACACTGCCTAATGGGAGCCACGATGATTCAGATGTTCTGCAGTATACCCGGCGCATCCACCAAAAACCGTCACCTTGAGAACTGTTGGTGGTTCGGAATTCGAATGCTCGTTCGTTAACAGAGCACAACACTTTATACGTAGGGCATGGTTTTGCTAACACAAGCGTACACTCTGAACAGAATGTCTCCTGGTTGATGTGCTTTGCTATTTATACATAGGAGGAATTTTCTGGAACTTAGCGAGTACATCAGTCATCATAAATATGTAGTTCATTTTAAAAATAGTAAATACATAGAAATGAATTCATCTGTCAGTGACAGGCTTCGAACTGGAGACCACCCGCACAGCACTACGCGACGCTAACCACAACATGACGCGTTGCATTCCTAGGTGCGTGGCTATATTGCTTGAATATTGTTAAGAAACATTTATTACCAAGGACAGAATTTACACTATATTGATGTATTGTACCTGTGGTGTCGCACAAGTCTGAATTGCGGGACACGTACTTTCGCCGCGCGCCGCCATGCAAGTACGGCGCGGCGTTCTTACGACATCGGCCACGAGCGCCCTCTGCTGCAACCCCGCTCGTGGCCACCACTGAACTGCATCAGCCACTTGGCAATAGGACAGGCACCAGTTAATACTCTCATCAGTAGGCAGGCCTCTACCTAGTTAAACCATGTATCTGCATTCCACTAGTCTTCAGTTAACAAAGTTAAGTATTCTACTATTTCTTCGAAATATATATCTTATTCTAATCTAGCTTAGTGTTTCTAGTTTCTGCTGTCCCACTGGCTGGTTATCTCAGACTCTGTACCCGCACACGCGAGTATCCTATGTTCCTGTGTCGGTCTCACTTTCTACTCAGCCACCGACACCTACGACAACCGGCGGCAACGAGACACAAAAGTATCACCATACACAACAGAGGAAGTTGTATGGTATAAATAAGTAATTTCACCTGGGATGTGAGTTTCTACTGTCCACTGTGGTAGAAACTTCGCCATAACACTCAGTGCCAAGGATGGCAGTGTGGAGAAAACGTCACGGGTATTGGATGATTTTTAATTGCAAGCGTTTAAGGATTACATGGATAAATGCAAGGAAAGTACTTCGTAGGAGCACGAATAAATGTCTCTAACATGACAAAATTAATGGTACGTAAAAATTCGGTTATGCTTAATAGAATTCGGAGATAAATAGTTGAATTCAAAGACTGGTTACATAAATACCATTTCTTCCTATTTTAGGTGAATGGTGACTAGCCAAGATGAACAAAATTTCCTTGGAGAAATTTAAACGTTTTAATTTTTAAATGAGCAAATACTTTTCAGAAAATTTGACTACTATAATGCAAGGACAACGAAAAGAATAAAAGACACGATGCCCGTTTCAGACGCACAATTTTGTGCATTTTCATCTTCTGAAAATACCACCAGAAATATGCATATTTATTAATGTACTGAAGTGCTCATGTTGGTAATGTTGGATACTGAAAAAGTGTGTGTGATACATAATGAGTATTTTATGTAATTCATGCAATTTAGATTGTGGAGGTTCGAAATACTCCTAGGGATTAGCGTAAACAAGAATAGTTAATTAAAATTTGTATTTTAAAGGCCACATATCCAAATACCATTGCTTCTGAGATGGTTTTCATATCATTTTTAGATACACTCACGAATATTCAAAGAGATGTGAAAAGCAAAACACAGATGAAAGGAACCGTAGGTGTATAACGTTTCTTCGAGCTCGCACCTTCGTCAAAGGTCTAAAGGACTAAAGGGGAGATAAGCAGCCGCCTCAGTGGCCATACATAATTCTCACCCCGAGAGCCTAGTGCTACCGTGGGAACTAAAGCAAGTCGTATGTGTGGGAGTGTTGGCTCTCTGCTTCTGAATACATCCCTGTGACTCATTTAAACTGAGCGCCAGACGTTGAAAGATATTACCCTGCGCAGTGAAGAGTGCTTCACCCTTAATTGCTCATCTACCTTCCCACATTAGCTGCAGCACTGATTTACGAATTTTTATACCAGCGAACAGCGGAGACTTTTGTAGAAGGATAGGTCCTGTTTAAAATTTTTTATAAAAGGGGTCTCTGCTTTGAAAGAACCACAATTCTTTCTCCTAATAACCATTTCGTGGACCTTGTGCAGGATAATGTAGAAGGATTGGTCATGTTTAAAATTTGTATAAAAAGGGGTCTCTGCTTTGAAAGAACCACAATTCTTTCTCCTAATTACCATTTCTTGGACCTTGTGCAGCAATACTTGAGATCGTTTCTGCTGCATTTTAACGTATATTGAAACCGCAGTCTACGTTGCAGTATCAATAAGGTGTCGAAGGAGTATGGTCATGCACCTCATGTGACTGTATTTGATGTACATCAGATTTCAAGTTCCTAGCATGCAGAACAAGGTCTGATAACAACTAGAAATTTTCTTTGTACATAAAACAATATTTAGTTCATAACAAAGCGTTTAGTATAATATCCAATTATCTTTATTCTATGTAATTTTACGGTAAATCTAACTGAAACGTAATAAGTTGTGGCTCATGACCGTATGTCCAAGAAAATAATTTAGATCACAATAAAGAACTTACAGAGAATTTTGTTTATATATAGAGGAACATAATCCTGTACTGTTATTACTTTTACACAATTATGAATAATTATTAGCCCTTTCAGACCAACAACATACTTTATATAGAGACAGATACGGAAACCTTAACACCATCTTTTCTGATATCCGTGGGTGATGCCGGTGTAGTAGCTCAGCACGCTCGGTCAGAGGACTCGATGCCCTCTGTAATAGAAACTGAGTCTGTAAGTCAAGGAACAGCCTAGAACAGACACGAACGAACGACCAGAAAGAACGGATCTACACGAAGAAAAAAAAAAAAAAAAAAAAAAAAAAAAAAAAGAACTGTGTCAAAGCGATCACTTCTGGAAATGGGAAATGCGCCATCCCCAGTTCGAATCCAGCAGGCGGTTAAAAAGCGATAGCCCATGTGCGGCTAGCCTGGGTAAAGATTTTAACTGCTTTCCACATACCACTAGGTAAATAACAAAATGTTCAAATTTTGTTAATTTTTTGGGACTTAACTGCGGGGTCATCAGTCCCTAAACTTACAAACTACTTATAAATTACCTTATACTAAAGACAACACAAATATCCATGCCCGAGGGGGGATTCGCACCCCCAGCGGGCTACGGCCTCGCGCATCGGAGCATAGTGCCTCAATGCGCTCGGCCACTCCTCCGCGACGGTGAATACCTAATTAGTACCAATTGTACAGCACTTGATCTTTATCCTACGGATGATAGGAAAATTATACAACCCATCGCAGTGCTGCATAAATAAAATGGGTTGGAAGCGTTGTCAGGATGGAAGGCGGAGCGGTGAAGGCTTGTGGGCGCCCTAGGAAAGGGTTGCTGAATGGCAAATAAAAGATAGAATCGAAGTTAATATTTGGTATATTCTGAAATACGTGATACATGGCGGGACTCGCCCTGGGGTCGGATGCAATGAATGAAGGCCAGTCTAAGTTAGAGGATTAGAAAATGGGAAAAGTTGCGGTAATGGTTCACACAGTTGGTGGCTGATGCCCAACAGCCGCTAGACGGGAGCGGACGGCATGCGGCCGTTCGCCCCGCACCGAGGCTGGACCTCGGAAGTGCTTCTGTTCTGTACGAGAACTCAAAACGAAGAGAGCGAAGGAAGTGATTCACGCACCTCTGAGTCCGACTGCAGTAGCACACGTGATCGAACGTGGGTGTCTGCTATTGGCTCCACGGTAGCATGGAAACGTCAGTAGTTACAGCACGGACGCCAGAAGGGTGGCGTGATTTTAGAATCAGCATTCAATACTGGTTCAGGCCGGCTCTGTCCTGCAAGGTGGACAGCCTTGGTCTCGTTGTCAAGACGTATGTCGCAGTGGAAGAACACTTGTAAAAGTTAGGTGAAGTTTTGAAATAAAATATTGAATTTTTTCCTAAACTATTTTAGACTGGCTGGTCATCCTGTACACCAAGTCCCGAAAACACGATTCGCCAACATTTAGTAAACGTCCACAAACTTTCACTTGAATCACGATATGCACAAACTTTTGGACACACATTTTCTCCACGGTGGTAATTGGGCATCGTCAAGAAAATCATTCCACCATACCATAAGTTAATCATGTCACCAACATAGTAACCAAGCCGCTCCCGGTTAATGGTTGATAATGGCATAGAAGAAGAAAAAGAAGAAGAAGAAGAAGAGATAGTTGCAACGAAGAAGATGCTGTAGCACACTAATTTTCAGAATGTGTGCGCAGCTAGAGTTTGCTAGTGTTTTTTACAGGACTGTTTACCATAAAAGACAGAATATGATCTATTTCTTCTGCTTGATGGGAAGTGGATTGGTTTCAACGGATGTTCCATTTCTCTGAATATCCACGGACTTTAGGGCTCCTATGTCTGAGTAGCACACTCTCCTTGAACGGATTTTAAGGCATAAACGTAACCTGAGTGTCTACGATAAAACTATTGGGGTCTACATATTTGAACCAGATAGGTTGTGTGGTTATTGTCTTACAGTTAGCCAAACAACTGAGATTTTCCCATTGCATTTCAGTCACAATGAAATTATGTGACTCGCAGGTCTTACTACTTATTCATCTGTTCTGAATAGTATTAGACGTCTGTACCTTCCATATACTTCAATGTAACCAAAATCACAAAGAGAAGAGATTTTAGTGTGACTCACCATATAAATAATGCTGAACGGATTCAAATGTTTTGGTGAAAACAAGTGACTGTTGCAAGGCAACAAAGCCCACTTCTTGTACTTTCAGTAATCTATTGTTTTGTTGAAGTGTTTACTTTGACGAATGGTTACTTCCAAATATGTTATCATGTAGCTGTCAATTTAACTTTACACTTGTTTCTCTATCATACACACATAGGCCCTTGTTTTCCTATTTTAACGTTCTGTAATAATAGTTACTTGAGACGCAAAGAACTTTCGCTACATGTCTATTGCTATTACATGGTGCCCTAGTTTGGATTCTAATTAGAGCAATTGAAGACAATCATTATGTTTTCCCAGTCAATTTGTCTAAAATCCAATTACCTTTCTTGGTTATTTACTGCAAGTTCTACTACACATTTATCCTACTATAAACATTTCACATTTTGTATAGGCGCTCTTATTGGCAGTTAATGTCGAAGGCAAATATTTCTCCGATTTTAATTCTTTAAACTAGAAGGACATGATATAATTATAAATATGGTGTATTTTCTTTCGGACAGCTACCATATATATAACTGTATGTATGCCTCCAACAGACAAATGATAATTTCTGTGCCTATGCAAAAATACTCCAAATCCCTTGCGGAAATTAAGTTAAAGCTGCGTGGAATGATCGCGTGGTCTAAGACATCATGATACGGACTGGACGACCGTTCCCGCCGGAGCTTCGAGTCATCCTTCGGGCGTGGATATGTGTGATGTCTTTAGTGCAGGTTAGTTTAAATATTTTGTAAGTCTAGACACTGATGAGCAGTTTGGTACAGTGAGTTTACAAACATTTGATTTGGTTTGCTGCGAGAAAGAGTTGTGTGATATATTTTCACGATTTGGGATGAACGGAAAACGTATCTGGATAGCATAATAGGTTTTGGCGACCGCTGGCTCGATGCAAGAAATCCGGGTTCAAATCTTGTCCAGTACCAAATACCAACTTCACTATCGAATTTATTTCAATGCACTTTCACTTTGCAGATTATTGAATATTTCAAACACGATATTCTTTGTAGTATTCATAGTAATTATCGTGTAATAATGATGCAAACATATTTTAAGTCATCCTTTATACCAAGACTCACGGAAAATTAGGAAAAAATATTGTAAAACTATTAACTCCCATAGAGTCGTAAACGACCTTGCTGCATGGCGATAAGGACGTCTTTGCAACAACTCATTCACAAAGCCCGTTTTCCAGGCGGATAGCATCGAGCATATGTTAGGCACAGTCTAACAGACCTGAAAAAGATGCCAATAGTATTTCTTTAAGACATGGAAAACAGCGCATCGTCATGTTCTTAAATGGACAGGGACACATTTGTGTCCGCAGCAGTGTGAATGGACAGTGCTCTCTCCCTGGTCCTCGAGATATTTTTTATGGAACACCTCAACAAACACGTTGTACAGGGAACGGTGATGTATGCTGCTGAAAACACAAGACAACACCAGTTTTGGTCTTTCGGGAGATAAAATTTACTGTACTCCAGATATGGATTCTTAGCGATAACATGCCTTTATCGAGAAGTCCATTTGTCGGTGGCTCAAACGACTATATTCACAAGGTCTTAGTGGCCAAATTTATGTTACGCAATCGTTCTAAGAGTTGTTTATCTGTTTTCATGTTACAGATAGTTACAAAATTCGTATAGGTGACAAAATGACTGCACGGCCGCTACGGTCAGGGGTTCGAATTCCCCCCTAGGGCATGGATGTTTGTGTCGTCTGTAGTGTAAGGTAGTTCATAAGTAGTTTGTACGTTTAGGGACTGATGACCCCGCAGGTAAGTCCCAAAAGATTAACAAACATTTGAACATTTTCTTTGGGCACGGCAGTGACCCCGCCACGTCGCGCGCGCACAGCCGCAACATACGTTTCTTGAAGCCGTTCACGGCAATTTCTAGGCTTTCTACCCACCTGTATCTACTTTACGAATAAAACTGGAAGCCCCAATTTTCGTTCACCAAGAGTTGCTACTACAACTTGCTATACTTCCATTTTATACTATTCTATCCATAATAGTTTAGGAAATATTGGCAGTCGAAAATCCCTACGTCTGTCACTTACTCACTCACCGATCATCAAAACTGAAGGTACTTCTGGCATAGACACAATCTTAAAATTTTGTATTTATTGTTTCGCTTGTCATGGAAGGATAAGTTCACACATCCCTAAATATCTATCCCGTTTTCGAACGTTCAGAGCGCTTGGCAGAATAGTATTTGCAAACATTGTGGAGCCTTAAATGAAACAAAGGATGGAAACGATTGATTGAGCTCAGTTTAGTACAATTTATTATACAAAAATAGATACATACGAGAATATTGCACAAAATTAACATAACAGGTAACCCTTGAATTTATACCCACTTAAATCAATATCACCATTCCCCCATGGTAATCTGGCGGCTCCTGTATGCATATAACAAAATTAGGCAATAGATACCGACTGGTCGTAACTTATGAAACAGATATTACAATTCCAACAAGGTTCTTGGTATCAACTGTCAACCCTTCCTAACAGTCAAGCAACAGCTTTGAAAGACACAATACGTCGGACATTGTCAATTATAGCCCAGCAGCCTCTGGTTCTATACATAAATACATCTGCACAGGAACAGCATGATGTTCACATATCAGTAAGAATCCCTGCGCACGCTCGTTACCCGAGTCCAGTATGTATCTATATGTAATAGCACCAAATAATCTAGGAAGACGATCGGGCAAGAATACACATGTTCGCCCCTATACGATCATAATGCGTAATCATACGCCACACCTTCGACTGTAGCAAACACGTTAGGAATCTTCTTTCCCTTGTGCATGTCCAGTCTTCCTCGGCCACCACCTCAGGATTCCTTTGGCCAAACTCGTTGTCTCTCCTCCGGTGCAGCAGCACTGGAACTGCCGCAACCTCGGCCGCACGTTAGCCGTAGCTGCGTTATACCAACATCACCGCTACCCCCGGTGTCCACCGTCCGACTCCACGTGCTCTCTCCCCTGCCCATGCGCTCGCCAAACACCTTGTTCCCCACTCCACCAGTGAGGTTACGTCTGGTCCACAATTGGCACTGCCAACCGCTAGCGTATCGATAATTTTCGGGCATATACCGATCACGGCACAACATATAATTGCAATGTGGTAGTATGGTTTTGCAGTAAAGCGGTGGATCGCCCGTGAGAGGTCGTAGGTTCCACGCCTGGTAGGGTAAAGTACGTCTCTTTCAATACTAGCCTACACATCACTACGATGTGATGTAGCTGATTAGAGAATGAAGAATTAAGCAAATATTTCGCGATTCATTTTCAAACATGTGGCGCTCTCCAAATGTGTAACAGTTAATAATAAAACACTGACCTCCAAGCAAGCCATTGAAGTTTATTTCTGAGATGGGCGAAATCCCTGAACCAAGAACACTGTCAGAGATGAACAATTCTATGTCTGCGAGGTGATTATTGACTTTGTCATTGGTAAGATACAGCTTAAACTGCTGCAAATGGAACCAGAACCAAGACAATGATGTTTTGAAAAAATCACTACCTAATGTAGCAATATTTATATAATGCAGTGGACAAAATGCAAACATGAGTTAATGGCCCGTTAGCAGCGTGAAAACCCGGAGATGAATACAGGAAAAAGTCTATTCGTGTTATTGTTTTGTCGTTCAGAATGAATGTTTCATGTTCGAGAGGAGAACTTAGTACATTTTTCTATAGAGGTAAGAAGTAAATTTATATAATGTAACAAATAATTTTTAAATCAGTAATACTGTATACGGTGCTTTTGGATAAAGGCATTGTCTAGCACGTCCTAAAATGACCTTGATAGGGCCTTTAAATTCATTGTAAACAAGCTAAATAGTGAAGAATTTCTTAATGATTTTTTCACACGGGGCGACTCCATGTTCATGGGAAACGGAATTCATTTATTATGTAGTTTTTGTATTAGAAAAACAGGACAATTTACTTTCTGAATGCGCTTCTTAGCACGACATTACGTATGGTGGTTAGTATAGTGCATTTGTGTGTGTGTGTGACTTTGTCTCTATCTTTTGTGAGACGTTTACTGTGCGATTGTGTATATATTATTTTCTTTGTTCCTGTGGACAGTTCCTGATCAGCAAACTACACGCGAAAAATAGAAGAGTGTTTATGTATGTAAGAACAGCGGCGAATTTTAGATGCTGTTTTGCGTTTATACCAAACTTTAAACCTTATACAGTTTTCAATAACTCAAACATATATTGATAAAAATGGCATATCAAGAGACTCCATCCGTTTTAGAGAAACGAATGTAAAGAAATTCAAGTGTCCTTACTGACAATAAATTAGCTAGTAGCTCCTTTGCGAATAAGGCTGAGTTAAATCGTTTTACAGCTTAGAAATTCACACTTCATTGCCAGTTCCATCTACCTAACCCTCCCCCGCCCCCCCCCCCCGCCCCCCCCCGCAACCCCCCACGGACTCAGACATAGTACAGTCAGATACTATTATTCAAAGAGGGTAGTTCAACAGGCTACTATAGTCGCTGCAAACTGGAAAGCCTTTTCCTCTTTCCCCATTTCTATATCGTTGTATGTATCTTTCACTTTTTTCGTGTGGTGATAGATATTCATAAACACACACACATAATACAGTCAAAACATGACACACAAATTTCTAGCAGACGCCTGTTTTGACAGAAACAAAACAATAACGCATCTCACACTGAGAGCCAAAAAACTTATAACATACATTCAGACGATAAACAGAAACAAAACAAAAGAGAAATGCAGCCCACCTGGCTACTGAAATGGCAAGTTTTCGGCAACTTTTGAAAAAAGTGAAATTGAAAATAGTGACAGCAAGTGGCAATGTGTTACAAAAACACATGAAGTGGATGCCTTAGATGCCTTTAGGTGCCTTAGAACTGTCGCATTAGGCATCAACTTTTATCCAAAAAAAAAAAAAAAAAAAAAAAAAAAAATAGCATTAGAGATTTGCATGTTACTATTTAATTTTGTCCGAAAGTCTCCCTTAATTCTCGTGCATCCAAAATTAAGCAATCTGTTTTCTTAATCTCTATCTATATAAAAACGAAAGGGCATTCACTCACTGAATAAACACGAAATCTCGAAAACTAGTTCACCCATGAAGCTGAAATTTGTCAGGAATATAGTTTATAGGTACAAAACGTCAGCTAAGAAAGTATTTTGTGACGGGTGCATTGGCGGAGCATACTTTCCCTACAGACTCACTAAATCTACAGTTTCCGATTTTCACGAACTTAAGCACGCTTGACCTTCAAAACAAGAGGAACGTCATCGTCTACCGTACGTTTCATGCGGTGCATGGGGAAGGGTACTTTGCAACATAAACATGAGAACGGCTCGACCGATATCACAGATCCTTTTTTGTTGTTTTCGTTATTCTCAGAACAAGGGTTGTATGAAATAAAACTGAAATATTTGAGAACAAAAAAGTGCGTTTTTATATGTGACCCTGCGATTCTATTTTTCCGATATTGATGAAATTTTTCACACTCTACCTTGAAAACAAGAGGAATGTCACTATCTGTATAAAATTTCGTTCGGTGCGTTGTGGAGGGTACATAATTTTACAAAACGCATAGTTTTGCTCCAATCTTTATGAATTCTTGCACCCATGACGTTTAAACCAGGAGGAGATCGCTGGCCACATAAATGTTTGTATGATATATGACGGAGGGTACCTTGTAGAAAACTTTGCAGAGAGAGGGAAAGGTGGAAACGAACAGAGAGGTGGGAGAGAGAGAGAGAGAGGTGGATGCAGAGAGAGGAGGGGAAGGGGATGTGGAGTGAAGAATAAATAAACACCCGGGCAACGCCGGGTTTACAGATAGTCTACTCATAAAGAATGGTGAGTGAAATTAAATTAAGAAAAGTCATTATCAATAATCAGTTACTACTCATGCTGAATTAGCCTAGTTGCAACTAACTCAAAATTATATATTTAAAGCTAGGGATTAGAATACAGACTAAATGAAATCAGTTCATGTGCATATATCTCATGTTCAATTACAAGGTTGAAGATCGTGTATGACGGACGAAGTACGTCCAACCTTGTACATGTTCGGTAACGTACAGAAAATTACTCTCCACATATCTTCGTTTTAGAAGAATTTACAATTTTCTCGAAATAATTTCAATTTACTGCGCAGAACTTAATTCCACACAAAACACGCCATGAAAAGTAGACACAGTTGTTAATGTCGGAAACTGCTTATGAGTTTTTAGTGTCCATTCCGTCACGTGTGTCTAAAATAATCCACTAGACTAAAACACTGACACCAAGCAGAAAGTTTTCCTAGGCACTTTAACCAACAACAAAAATGTTCAAATGTTTGTTAAGCTTAAGGGACTTAACTACGGGGTCATCAGTCCCTAAACTTACAAACTACTTATGAACTACCTTATACTAAAGACGGCACAAATATCCATGCCCGAGGGGGGATTCGAACCCCCGACCGTAGTGGCCGTGCAGACCGTGACTGAAGCGCCGCAGTCTCCTCGGCCACCGCGGCCGGCTACACTTTAACCTGCAGATACGATTCCGCCGTATACTTCGTCCAGTTTGGAGCCTTACTGGGTTGTATTAATGGAGCAAATAGAACATATTCAAAATAAGACCGACATTTGTTGTCACTAAACCTTTTAATGAGAAGATTATGGAGGTGTTCGTAAAACTCCAGTGTCACAAAAAGAGGTAGTGGGACTACTACTGCCTCCTTCATGCATAAAAGTAATTAAGACGAGAAAAAGAGTAAAACTTCAGCTGATATAGTGGCTTTTTGGCAGTAATTCGTACCATACACCATGCAGAAGTAGGGGAGAATCGTGGTAGTTCGACAAATACCCATCGTCACACACGTAGCTAACAGAGTTTAGATGAAGGAAATTCCCGTGACGTCGTAGGAAATGATCTGATTGTCCTCGTGACCAGCGGAAAAAGGAATTCGCTTGTGAAATTATCACCGTAGATTGAAAACGTTCCTGAGTGCCACTGATGCTGTTCTCAGGTGAGCCTCGACTCGGTCGACATGCAAAATGTACACAATTGAATTCTTTGGATTGAAACCTGGTTCCAGTATTTACTAATTCGATAAATGTAGAAAATAGGTTACAGACGTGAATTTGGTGGTCTGCAGAAACGGCGCTAGTTGTGCAAAGTGAACGAGTCGCTGAAACACAGCGGAGCGAGACGTCAGGTAAGTGGATGGGGCGTGTTGCCCCTTGGGACGGAGGGGGAAGACGTGGGTAGCGTCAGCTTCCACGCGCAGAGGGGAAGAGTTAGCCAAGTTCATTCCGTTACTTCTGCCGTTGCAATGGAAACGACAATATGATCTGTGTCTTGAGTAGTTATTGCCGTTTTTGTATTCTATACGTCTGAAATGTCATAATTTCACTTATAATTGTCATGGGTGATTGTTTTCCGGGTCTGTCCCGGAAATACGGGATTTTTTAATGATGCATCCGAATAGTTCCGGGTTTGCGTACAGGAAATCAGTGATTTTCAATACACGAAACAAATGTTTTTGATTTTGCCTCTATGTATAGCCACAGCGTGCGATCTATAATGTATTTATCCGCCTTTCGGCTTAACCTACATGGGCGACAAAAGAAAGCGACAGCTACAAGCGACAAATCACATCCGCACGTACTGCTGTGAGTGTCCTACGTGGGCGACATTTGTAGAGCTTCACGTCAGACACGACGACGAGCGATGTTCCATCAAAGGAACCATTGGAAAGACAGTTTGTACAAAACTTAATGAAAAGTTGGTCGTTTTATCAGTCGACACTACACAAAGCCAAGTCATCAGATTCATCGAGGCCTAGTTCTACTTGAGAAAGTTCTACTCATGAGTTGCAGGATAAACCGTCCAGTTCTGAAATATATTGCTCAGCTGGCAAAACTAAATTAAACTCTACACGTGAATTAGTGCTATCTACAATTTCTTCTTCATTCTCTGTGAGAGCTACTCTCATTGACCCACAACCTTATACAAACGTAGAAAATGATGGGAAACGAAAAAATACATATTTTCAGAAATAAAAGGAAAATAAATAATTGAAAACTTTTTTCAGGAAAAGTAATTTTCTTACAGCTTCCACCATGCTTCATTGTCAAAACAATACTGTAATTATCCCAACTAATCAAACTACTGATTTTTTTATAAAAAAAATTTGCTAAACTAAAATTTAAGACGTTTTATCTTGCTTGTAATTGTACTGTATAATTGAGTTTGTAAACTTAGGCCCAGCTGAAATTTTACGTTATCTTGTACATATAAATGATAGGCAAAATTTCAGGGATTTTAATAAAGCATCACAATCACCCCTGAATTGTAAAACTATACCTACCATTCAGATCTAATTTTAAAAAATATTAAAATATCAGGTTTGGATATTTATTATTTTATTTATTTATCATAGTCCAAATTGTACCTTTATCCTTTTTAATTTATGCTATCAACACTCTTAAAATGAAGACGATTTGGAAGCAAGACTCGCTGTAAGGAGGTGTGACTTAGGTCAGAACCTGTTGCTGACCACATTCAGGCACCGAACTAGTGTCATATCGTAGGTAGACGTCTAAACTCTTGTCCTATGTCAGCATTCGTCCACGAACGACTTCAACATCCATTGTTATTTATATTTCCAACCAATGAGCACAGCGATACACATCATTATCACAATGAATGGGACGCATATGGTGGAACAACGTGGCCCACACTGTCATAGGGGAGTACATACAAAGATATTAACTATGTGACCATTTTATCAACACAACAACGTACCTGCTTCATAGCCGAAACACTTTTACCGCATAAGGGCCAGTGGTACAGCTGATTAGTAAGACGCTTAAACTAAACTCACGAGAAAAAATGAAGATGCAGAAGCAGGAGTCAAAAGTTTTTTGGCTGGTTTGATGCGGCCCACCTGGACGTCATCCAAGAGTAGTAGCTGTACCCAATATTCTGAATTTTTTTGAATGCCTTCCGTTATAGTTTTTGTTTAATACTCTATTGTGTAGTGGTATGGACGTCACTTTTGATAGTGACACTAGTCATCCCTTCTTTCACAAAATTCGTTCCCTGTCGATAGTGCGTAGAACAGTTGTGGGAAGCTGTTTTACCAAGGGCACCATTGCCCTTGCCTGCACACACTGTTTGCCCACAAACACTATGAGCCAGTGGCGTCCTCTCCACCCCTCTCCTAACATTGCTAGATTTTTAGACCCTCAAAACGAAAATAATAGTCCCTGTGGATTTTAAACCTAGCAATTGTAAATAGGCATACAAGGCGCTTGAAAATTCTGATTACAACTCTGAAAGGGACTGACAATAATTTCCGATGTTTCTGAAAATTTATATTATCGATATAGAAACTTTCAGAAAGATCCTTCATTTGTTTTAGAATGACGCGCCAGCTATAATTGAATGCACATTGAAAAGGAGACATTGAGCGGACAATCTGATATAAGTGTTGCAGTCTCCTTCTCTAATGACCACCCTCTCATGGGGCTCAGCATTCACTTCCTGAGTACGGGCTTGCTACCGTAACCTCTGGGCATGCTTCAACGACCACCGTGTAGCGTGTCGATAGAACAATGGGTGTCTTAGGAATGGGGATCTTAGCTTGATCACCCGAGTCGCGGGGAAGGAAAAACCTCTATAAGAAAATACTTTAATTACAAGTTATGCTGCGTTGTAGCGGAACAATAGTTAGTGGGTAAACTCTGCGAATGTTGTCGAACCTCAGTTGTATAACGCTTATCTAGGCATGCGAGTCTCTGTCTATACGGACTTCTAGATCCCTAGCTACTCGTGGTACCAAGATGGAGCCTACGACATGCTGGTTTGAACCCCCAGCAGGATGGATGTAATACTGGAGGATATCAACACCCAATCCGAAGCGAGGGCTCAGGTTGCCATTTCTACAGACATAGCAATTTAAAAAAGTGTAATGTAATGATTAACAGAGCATAAGCATCAAATCAAAATGTATATCTGATTATTGTGAATAATAATAAGTTAATGGAACAAAATGTCCAAATGTTTGTAAATCTATCGGACTCAACTGCGTGGTTATCAGTCCGTAGCTTACCGTCTACTTAAACTAAGGTAAACTAACCTAAGGACAATACAAACACCCATGCCCGATGGGGGACTCGAACTCCGACAAAAGCGTTCTCGCAATCCATGACATAGCACCTCAAACCGTGGTGGCATTCCAGCGCGGTTAACTGGGCTTGTCATGGCAATTAACAGTATAAAGTTATGTACTGTCCGGTGTTATCTGCTTGTGGATGACACCTCTTTTTTTATGCTCCCCTTCCAGCCTCGTAACGTGAACACTTCAGTAGCAATTAACCCTTCAGCGGTTGGATGAATGGGGAAAAATAAAGTTCTCGACCGACAAAACTACGTGTGTTTGTTTCAACCTTTACAGTATACTTTTTACTGGGCTGAACTGAGGATGAGGGTTGCTGTCCGAATTTAACGACATTGTGAGGCTCCAGGCCATCACTTGGTTTCCGATAGTAAGGGTTTTGAAAATACCTTTCCTGGAAGCAAACTGTATTTTGAAATGTCTTAGCCACACGTCGTGCGGAGCTGAGAAAACGTGTCAGCTTCTGTTCATGTTTTATAGAGTATTTGGGCGATGTCTGCTTGATCATAGGAGCACGATGTATGGGTCTACTTACTTAAAGTAGTTGTACGTGATTTACCAAGAAGGAATTACCGCACGGTCTAAGGCGTCATGCCACGCATTGCGCAACAGCGCACGTCGAAGATCCCAGTCCTCATCACATACGAATAAAGATTGATGTGGCTGGTTTTAATGTTTTACAACATGGTTTGAGCAGATTTCCACCATGGCTCGTCAAAAGGCAAACGCGTATTTTATAAATGACGAATTAAAAATTAAAAATATCACACTTCAGACTTTGCGTTCTAGAGATATTTTGCGTTTTACAGTGGTACTCGCTGGTGGATAGGAACAGGGCGACTCCGTCGGTTGTTCTGTAGTGTTCCCCGACAGTGGCGTCAGGATTTGCCTTCCAAAAGTGCAGCTTCTGGAATTCAGTTGGAGCTCTGTGACTATCGCTATAGACGTGTGTTCAAGTGGAGGTTTCCCACGGTAAGAGATACGGAAATATTTTACGAGAACTTCCTTTCATACCAGCTACCAAAGTTGTTAAGTTGTTTGTAATAGATACTCGGATCTGCACTATGTTCGGTCCCTCATGCTTATGTGAAATAATTTTTATCAACGAACTTAAGGAAGTCGAAACTTAGAACTCGTCTTAGTGGTCATCTCACTGTAGCAATATATTTGACGACCAGTAATCACAGACCAAAGATAAAGATGCTAATAAGAGAAGGAAAATGTGAAGTTATGTAAATGTTTGTTTCTCTTTCATAAATGATAGGGTAGCCTGAACTGTGTAAATATAAACTTCCACAGAACTATCACGTAAATGGATGTGCAATCAATAGCAGAATGTGTTTTTCGCTATACTTGGTGGTCATGTTGTATTGGAGACTGAGAAACAAAGTCGAGTAAAATACTTTTCCCACTTTTGTGCTGCACAGAACGGCAGAATTTGGAACGTTCCGTGCAGCCTGCGCCTACTGCCAACCCATGCACTGCAATACTTTGAATTGCTGGCGCATTCTTCAGGCATTATTCAGTGACAAATCGTTCTTTCGTTCTTGCGCCACTAACTCCGCAGTGCCCACGGGCAACCCACGTTGCCAGTCCTAGAGTACAATCACAATCCGTTTAATGTCCTTCATACTTCTGGAACTTACGAATAAAACTTTTATTTTTCATCTTTCCCTGGTTTCCCACAATAATACGTCGTGCCAAACGAAAATCTATGGCAGTCAGATGTTGGAAACCGTAACTTCGCTTGTTGCGAATAGTCGTTTAAAGAAGCTGGACGCTTTAGGACATCTCCAACACTCGTACATCCGCGTTACTTTTACTTCCTTATATCAGTTCATGGCAGCACTGGACGTAATCTTTGCTTTATTATTTGAAAATTGACTTCAATCACACAGTGACCATCATCAGTGCAGATATAGAAGCTGAATACAAGATAAAATAAAATAAAGAATCAGAGCTATATGCAGAGGAATAAAGAAAACCTGATGGATATATTTTTAAATTTGTACATACTCTTCGTACGAAGTTGCTTAGAGATGAAATTACTATACATATTAGATTTTAAAGTATGTTGATGTACATTTTACTGTTTTAACCGTGTTAGGTACTAGTATAAACGGAGCTCGTTTTATGCAAATTTGACGTAACTGAGCTCTCTGAGCGTCTTTAGTGCCCTCTATAATGTACTGAAAAATTATTCAAAATGTTCAAATGTTTGTAGAGCTTATGAGACTTAACTACGGGGTCATCAGTCCCTAAACTTACAAACTACTTATGAACTAGCTTCTGCTAAAGACGGCACAAACATCCATGCCCGAAGGGGGATTCGAACCCCCAACCGCAGAGGCCGTGCAAACCGTGATTGGCACACCGCAGACCACTCGGCCACCGCGGCCGGCGAAAAATTATTATTTTACGTATTTTAAAACCAACAGATTTGAATAAATGAAAACGCAAAGTACATGAAGTATGAGTAAAGCAAATAATTATTTTACGGTTGAAAGACAGGTGTAGTACTATTAAAAATGAAATTGCGTAATAAAATTGTAACGCTTGTGGCGTTACATGAGTTTGGTAAAACTCAATGTTACAGTTACATTATTGGGCCTACATTATTGCATAAAAAATTGTTAAAATAATATGCAAGATATTAACAATCTGAGTGGTATGTATGAGCAATAATTTAAAAATTTATCCATAAATGTTTTCTTAATTTTTTTGTACATAGCTCTGCTTGTGTTATTTTATTTTGTATTCGGCTTGAAGATCCGCATTGATGGTCACTCTGTGACTGAAATCGATTTGGTATTAATAAATCAAGAATTACGACCAATGTTGCTTATTCCAACTGTTATATTAATCATATTATGGTTGTGGTGCACCCCGATTCATGAAATGAAATCGAATTTCAAGTTTATTTCTACTGTTTTTCACGATAACTTACAAATTCAAACAGAAAATGTTTCATTTAGTCTTACAATCTATGGAGGCTTTTAAGGAAATTAATATGCTGTTCGCCATGGTCTATGTCTATGGTCTAGAATAGGTACTGGGTGAATTGAGTCGCTGGTTAACTGTTGTTGGCGGTCGCAAACGTGTATAAGGGAGGAAGGTTGACGACAGAAAGACCATACGGTCACAAAGATTTACGGTCAGATCCAGAATAATAATAGATACTTTTCAAAGTAAATGTTCCGGGTAACATACCGGATCTCCGGGAGGGACATTATTAGAACAAACCAGAGGAAAAGCAAGTAGGTGAGAAAGAAGAAGTGAAACTCAGAATAAGAGCAGCAACTTTAAACATACGGACAGTGAAAATAACGAGGCGAGAGATCATAGATGAGATGCAGAGAACGAAGGTGAATATTCTGAGAGACCAGATGGAATGATGACAAAGTGAAACTATTGGCAGAAGGATACAAAGTGATCTATAGGAGGGCAAATAAACAATCCAGAAACGGAAGAGAAAGACTAAGTTTGGAAAATACTAGCTGGAGTAACAATGATAGTACCAGAAAGCGAAAGTGTGATAATTTGGAGGTTATGAGTGGACATGTTGATTAGAGGACAAGTGTGGAATTCATAGTGGAAGGTGTTACAGAGAATGGAATGAAGGGCAAAGGATTGTAGAATGTGCAGTGTCCTTTGACCTAATGATTTCCAACAGATACTTTAAACGACGAAAGAAACAAAATTGCAACATAAGAGTGCAGACAGGAAAAAAAACAGCTAGATAACGTGTTGTTGTGGCCTTCAGTCCGGAGAGTGGTCAACTGCGGGATCATCAGTGCCTTAACTTACAAAACTACTTATGAACTACATTATACTGAAGACGACACAAACATCCATGCCCGAGAGGGGATTCGAACCCTGACGGGGAACGGCCTCGCGCATCGTAGCATAGCGCCGCAATGCGCTCGGCCGCTCCGCTGCGGCTAGATTTTATTATCCGGCAGAAATCCCGATGAGACTGAGAAGACACACTGTTCATTCCGTTCAATCGCTCTTCCACGCACGTCCTTTGCTGTCTCCGGCAGAATTACAGTGTCGTCAGGAAAAGGTAAAGATTTTATTTTTTCACCCTGAACTTCATTTCCTTCTCCAAATTTCGCCTTGCTTTCCTTCACAGCTTGCTCAGTGAACGGATTGAATAACATTGGGGAAAGGCTACAAACCTCCCTACTCCTTTCCCAACCGATGCTTCCCTTTCATGCCTTTCCACTCTAACAACTACTGTTCTGTTTACAAGCTGTAAATAATCTCTCATTCCCTATATTTTACCCCTGCTGACTTCAGAATTTCAAAGTACATATTTCAATCAACATTATCAAAAGCTTTCTCAAAATCCACAAAAGCTAGAAATTTAGGATTTCCTTTCCTTAATCTGTCTTCTAAGATAGGTCGTAAAGTGAGTATTGCCTCACGAGTTCGCATATTTCTCCTAAATCCAATCTGATCTTCTTCGAGGTAGGCTTCTATCAGTTTTTCCATTATTCTGTAAATAATAAGCCGTGACGGAGTGACCGAGCGGATTGAGGCGCTATGCTCCGATGCGCGAGGCCATTCCCCGTCGGGGGTTCGAATCCCCCCTCCCACGGGCATGGATGTGAGTGATGTCTTTAGTATATGCTAGTTTATAAGTAGTTTGTACGTTTAGGGTCTGATGTCCCCACAGTTAAGTCCCATAAGCTTAACAAACATCTGAACATATTTTGTAAATAATAGGTGTTTGAATTTTGCAACCATGGCGTATTAACCCTTTAAGGAATGACTTTTTATTTGAAACTATAAAACCTACCACGATTAATGTATAGTGCGTATATACTGAGAAAAATATTGAAAAAAAATCTTTAAAATTATAATGCGCTACTAGCAACAAAACTTTCAACAGCTGGTCATCTATGTAGTGCTTCCATGATGTACCCCATGTCGTAAATGTCACAATTTGCTCTCATCTTTCAAGAAGGTAACTCGTAATGCAACGGTAGTACGTCATTAACTACTTTTACATGGCAAGGGAGGAATACTAATGTAAACAAACGCATATGTTACGAATACCTCAATGCAGCTAGCTGCCGAAATGATTCAGTACACTCAGCAATTTATAGTTTCTAGGACGAGCTACTAGCATAGTAGCTGCAAATGAATGTGTGGTAAAATGGTGATCAGTTTGAGAGATAATAGAAAAAATAAGCTGATCAGCTTCACTATGCATTAGAGGGTTAAACCGATGGTTCTTAATTTTCATAACTGTCTGCGCTTACTTACTTTGGAATTTAGATTAGCAAATTTTTCTTGCAGTTTGAGGGTATTCAGCCTGTCTCATACACCTTTCACACCAGGTGAAATAGCTTTACCATGGCTGGCTCTCTCAGAGACTTCAGTACCTCTTGACAAATGTTGTGTACTCAAGGGGCCTTGTTTCGACTTAGGTCTTTATATGCCCTGCCACATTATTCTCTCAGCATCGCATCTCCTACTTCGTTGTCATTTACTTTCTCTTCCTTTCCTAAAATACTGTCTTGTATAAAATGGAAACACCTAAAGGAAATAAAGAATACCAAGGTCGTACACAGTGGATGTGTGGCTGCATAAACAAAATTTTAATGGCCGATTAGGAGATGGTAGTGGGAAACGACGCAAATTTATCAATGTAATATAACAAAGAATAATTTGGTGGAAACTGAAAGAGGAGGCACTGCGAGAAAAATTCAAGTAATGAGTATTAAGGGAAGTCAGATTAGCAAAGGATGTACGAGAGTGCTGGAGATGCAAGTGCAATGTAATAATGAAAGCTGGAAAAATAGGTGCTGGGAATAACTACAGGAAAAGGACCGCTAGTTGAAAATGACGCATGGTGGTGGAATGAGGACGTTCAGGAGGTGGTGAAAGTGAAGAATGGTGCTAAAAATGGGATTTGATGGAAAGACAGGAGGACAATGAACGCTAAAGGACTAAAAAAGGGGGCAGTGCTAAAAGAGCAGGCTGAGGTAGTGGAAAAGGTGTATGAAAAGCTGAAAAGAAGACAGGATAGAAGACAGCTAAAGCGTAAGATAAGTTATCCACGACATAACGCCGACGAAGCAGATTAAGGATGAATTAGGTGTACTGTTACACGACGAGGAGTAAATCCTGAGGAAGTGGATGGATTAGTTTGAAAGACTATTAAATGAGGAAAATGTGTAAGAGAAGTACGAGGATGCAGAAGTAAATGAAAGAATGACCCAAAGTATAAATTGTGAAGAAGTGAAAACGCGATAAGGAATATGAAAAATGGGAAGGTCATTTGTGCAATCCAAATTGCAATAAATTCACGGGAAGTCTGGAAGAACAGGGCATTGATATTCTCTGGGATATAATGGAAAAAAATCGTATTGGCGTGTTTTACGGCCCACTTTAGATTTGATTGTAGCTTTATCATTTTTTGCAAACATTTCGGACACAAATAATAAAATTATAAATATTAAAATTGATGGAAGATTCGATTACGACTATACTATTGTGATAAAATCTATGCCCCCAACACGTAATATTCTTCCTGGCCGTATTTTAATAAACGGTGAAATTTATTTGATATTTGAGTTTAGCTTCAACAATTTTTTTTTTAACTTTTAACTCTTCAATCTATTACTTTTATATCTCTCCTACATTTTGATTATCACTTAATTTACTCATATTAGAGAACGATCTTATTGTATAAATAGTATAGATGCCAAGATCGCCATTTTTATTTTATTTATTCAAGTTGACAAGTTGGGACACCCTATGGTGTCATCATCTGGTCTCAGTGACATTAAACAACTTACTACAGTGCTCCACATAAAATCTGGTAGCTGTGCTGGATGATAGTGATGTAGAAAATCATGTGCTGGTGAATAGTCAGATATAAAATGGATGGCTGGCGAAAATTAAAACAGTAAAATATACATAAAATAATAACCACCATAGTGCACATGTCTGGTTGGTTTTATGGAGGTGCTCAACATTTGGTGTTCGTAAATCAGTCTCTTGAAATCTCTCTTGACATCTCGACGCCCTCTGTAACGAAAAAACTGAGTCAACGACAAAACGATCAAAACTGACCAAAATAAACCAACGACCACAAAAGACCGATCAACTCGAAGAACCAATGAAAAAAGAGGGCTCGACGCCATCTCTAATAAAAAAGCTGAGCAATATTCTCTACGAATACCCCAGAACGAAGATGAACAAACAATCGCAATGCATCGATTTACCTGAAGAACAAAAAAATAAAAAAAAAAAAATAAAAAGAGAAAACCGCCACTGGCACTTTTTACACCTCGTTTCCTAAAAGGTTTTTGCACACTCTTGTTAACTGAACACAACTATACATCTTGCAAGATTCTGAGTTGTTCGAAGTTAACAGCGCATTCTCTGAAAAGAGCTTTCGTTCTATTTTGCGAACATATCATGAAATACACACCAACTAAATGCAAACATAGACTTCCTTATCAAAAGTACACAAACTGGGGCGATCCTTTTACAATGACTGTTGTAATAATAGTAATGATAATACTAAATCTGTATATAGATTAAGTTATAGTTCTTTGTGGAATTTGGTATTACCACACTTATTCCGTTTGTTATGTTAGCTGTAAAAAAACGTAGTCACGGTTTGAAACAGAATATTTGCTCAATGTTTCAGCGCAGAACAAGGGAACACAAACAAAGTCATAGCCGAACTACAGAAAAGGTAATACAATCTACGTTAAAAGAGTCATTAGACACCATCTAAAGACAAACATTTCAGTAGACACATTGATTCTAATTAATGACTTTCAACATATTCCATCAACAGTGAGTAATTACGTAGGAAAGAAACAGGTAATTTGCTGCAATGTATACATTTCTCTTCCGTTTCATTAAGGAACGACAGTTCCCACAGAAATCCAGTACTCCACTCATATATGAAACTACCAATATCTACACATTGCTTAGAATATTCATTATCACAGTATCGTCCCTGTAGTTGTGCAGATGCTTCAGAAAACCAGTGATCAATTCGTTATTACGTATGTCACGGCATGTGCAAGAAATAGAACAAACGCACATTTCGGAGGGATCACTCTTTCATCTGCACAACTCTAAGCACTGCAGAATATACCTATATTTAATTAATAAGAGTGCCGCAAACCCTTTTAGGAGCGAAGGCGAAAATATTTGTATCGTCTGGTATCGAACGACCTACCACATGCGTCACAACGTAACGCACTACCCACTACACCACGGCGAACAACTACGGCATTGTCCATTAATTCTTGTACTATTGCTGGCAGTTGCTAACAGCTAAAATGTCGTGTTTAGACACTACATTATAATTTATCGTACTATGGACGACGTTACATTGCTAACGCCTGGCTTACGTAAAATCAAAAGGCGGTGTTAAATCGACGATATTTTAGCAAATGTCTCTGTAACGGTGAGTGTTAGGAAGGAAACATATAGAGGAAAGTTGTAGGGAATTTTCTCATCCACAAATACGGTTATTCACTTTTCGTGTCAGATGAACGGTTTGTTTGCAATTATAATTACATAACAAACGGTTTTTTGTGTTACTACCGTATTATTAGTCCAAAAAACTTTAAAAAGGGAGGTTCTCGTCTCTATTACGTCTATAAAATTTGGTGCCGATGGGTTGAAGGGTTCGATCTAAAAAATTGAACACGGTACGGACAGACAGACAGAAAACGCCCAATCGCCGTTATTTTTGCAAATAAGCCTGGAACGATGTAAGGTATGAAAAAAGCATAACAGAGCAAAGATGTAGAGAATTTCCTCCTGTAGAAATTTGTTTATTCAATTTTCGTGTCAGATGTACGGTTAAGCCGTATTTTCATTTAAATTTCGAGCTGTCAAAATGCGATCGCAAAGGCCCACTTTTACTGTTACTGCCGTTACATAAAGTGGGCCAAAATTTGGAAAGGAGAAAGAATGCCATATGGATGGAGAAGCAATAGCCGCGGCAGAGTGGCTGAGGCGTTATGTTCCGATGCGCGAGGCCGTTCCCCATCGGGGGTTCGAATGCCCCCTCGGGCATGGATGTTTGTGTCGTCTTTAGTATAAGGTAGTTCAGAAGTAGTTTGTAAGCTTAGGCACTGATGACACCGCAGTAAAGTCCCTTAACCTAAACAAGCATTTGAACATTTTGGGAAGCAATTTACTTGTCCCCAAATTAAATGTTCAAATGTTTGTAAATCTATCGGACCAAACTGCGTGGTCATCAGTCCGTAGCTTACGAACTACTTAAACCTAGGTAAACTAACCTAAGGACAAACACACATACCCATGCCCCAGGGAGGACTCGAACCTCCACGGCGAGCAACCGCGCGCTCCGCAGCGAGACGCTTTAGACCGCTCGGCTACTCCACCGCGGCTACTTGTCCCCATATACTAAGAAAAAAAAAAGATTACCAAAACTGTGGCAATTATAGAGGGATAAAACTCATGGGCCGGCCGCGGTGGCCGAGGAGACTGAGGCGCTCCAGTCACGGTCTGCACGGCCACTACGGTTGGGTGTTCGAATCCCCCCTCGGGCATGGATATTTGTGCCGTCCTAGTTTGTAAGTAGTTCTTAAGTAGTTTGTAAGTTTAGGGACTGATGACCCCGTAGTTAAGTCCCATAATCAATACAAACATTTAATTTAAAACAAAACAAAACTCATGGCTCACATATTTGTATAAATTATTAGGCGAAAACTCTCCATACCACCATGCCATGTGGGATCTCATAAGGAAGTGGAGTTCTGATTATATGTGTGACAAATACAGCAAATATTTCCTGTCCAGTTTTCTTTCAAAGCTTGTTCGTTAGTATGTCACTTTGCTGTGGAATGTTGACTACTTCGGTTGAGAAATGTTACGTTTTCGTTGATTACGATGCCGCTTGGTGTCGGACACGGTACAAGGTGGCTGGGTAGGATGCTGGAAGCACTCAGGACAAGTTAGGGTAGTAAACCGGGGCACGGGGCAGGGTGGCCAATTACGAGGCAGCGGTGTGGTGGCCAGCCTGTTTTTAAGCACCGCTGGCGATCCGGACCGCCTCCGCCTGCGCTCCTTTGTTTAAAGTTACTGCCTCTCCTCTGCTGAAAAGCCAGAGGGAACGCTATTCACAGATGGGACTGTTGTTCCCCGCCATCTATTCATAGCACGCCCGCGGCTAATGGAACCTGCCCGAGGTGCGCATAATTAGGTCCGGGACAGCGTTACGTTTAATAATTCGTTGCCTTCGAACATGCTGCTCTTAAGAATGTCTCAGTCATCCGCTTAATGCCGCCGACTTAATACCCCGGCGCTAAATTTTCCGCACACTTGCGATAACAGTAACCACCTGCGGAGCGATTATCCTGTGTAATCCCACTCCTGAGGCACCAAAGCACATTCAACGTCTCAGAGGTAATTCGTCGTTTACTGGGCTGTGTAATATAAGAGGCAATATCAGACGAGTGTCTTTTTATGCATGTGCTTCTATACACAGTTTACATCGTTAATAAATAATGAAGATGTTGATTACCCTTGCAATTTTTTGTAATCTTATAACCACTGTTATATAATCTGCAATAGATTCATACACGTCGGAAGAATCTTTAGTAAGTCTTCTCTGTCGGTACTACCATGGGGTAATGGTGGGTTCTGTCTTTCTGAACTAATACATCGCTAAAATGCAGTTTCATCGAAGAGCCTATGGACTCGAAACGTCTCAGCGTGTAAGCTGAACAATTCATGCAAATAGAACTGTAAACACTCAGAAAAAGTCAAATGCTAGAAAATGTTTATAAATCGGGATAAGACTACCAGGTTGTTCTATCCATACTGCACTCATAAATGTTTCGGAAAACAAGTCTTTTATTGAAATACCAATAGTACATAAATCAAAATCATCTTTTTTGTTTGGTCCAAATTGGCTTCCTTTCATGCAGATGTTACCGCCATACAAAATCCAGAAGATTTTTCATATTGCGTATTGACATCAGATAATCGATCACAGCATTGGCGTACCACCCATTTGACTAACATAAAATATTCACTGCTAGTTTAGCTCAGGTATACTGGCGAAATACATCTTTCCACAACAAGAGACTGACAGCGTTCGCTGTACCAGTGTATATATTTCACAGTTTATCTCATACTTACGTCACCTCATGTGGCACACAAATCTCAGGATTTTAGCATATTACACTTCGAATAATACCTATATATAATAATTGTATTAAATTGAGTCATTCCAGATATTTTATGAACGTAATTACTCTTAATAAAAAAATTGTTAATATCATAATAAGTTGATCGGCAAACATAAGATCGTCAACTGTCATTTCTTAAGAATCTTTGAAATACATCTAGTGTAATAGGAAACAAAATACAACATGGGCTAATTCCGACCTTAAGTGGTATGTTATACTAAATTCCATGATACAAAAAATGTTCAAATGTTTGTAGAGCTTATGGGACTTAACTACGGGGTCATCAGTCCCTAACTTACAAACTGCCGGCCGCAGTGGCCGTGGGGACTGCGGCGCGCCAGTCACGGTCTGCACGGCCACTACGGTCGGGGATTCGAATCCCACCCTCGGGCATTGATATTTGTGCCGTCCTTAGTATTAGCTAGTTCATAAGTAGTTTGTAAGTTTAGGGACTGATGACCCACTAGTTAAGTCCCATAAGTCTACAAACATTTGAACATTTTTGAAACTTACAAACTACTTATGAACTAGCTTATACTAAAGACAGCACAAATATTCATGCCCGATGGGGGATTCGAACCCCCGACCGCAGCGGCCATGCAGACCGTGACTGGCACGTCGTAGACCGCTCGGCCACAGCGACCGGCGCCATGAAACATTCAACCTGAAATGTACATCAGTAACAGTAATAAAGTGAGTTGGAGTATATTCCGTTCTTGAACCATAAAACAAATGATTAGTAAAAAATTCCAAAACAATTATGTATCGTCACAGACTTTCATTAACTAAACTTTAACAGTCTGGAACAAATTACTCAATGTCTCCAAAATTATTATGTTTAACATCTTGAAATATCAAGAAACCACATATCAGTCATAAATTATGCCACTGTTAAAAATGTATTTGGAAAGATAGAAGAGATATTTTGAAGTTATAGAATGTGACTCTGGAATATCGACTGTTGACGAATCTTGCAAGGTGTAAGTTATCGGATCTTTCGACAACGTATTGCCTATTTTTTGTGGTGTCTATTGCTCTGTTACATTGGGAATCTAAAAAAATAAGCTCAGACGTGTGGTCATGTTGCTGTTGATATGGACTTTTCATTGTCGAAATCATAGAAATTTTCAATGAGATGTTAATAATGTCTCATAAAAATAGACACATTCGTGACGACGTTTTAGTTGTTTGTGTGATGTGGGTAAATGGTGGATGGAAATTTGAGGTTCCATCCAACTGAATAGTACGAAATCAATGCGTTGCTGTATTCTCGACACGCGTTTACAGATCATCGCGTCATTTTCGGATGGTACTCAGAGAAAAATACGTATTCCACGCAACAACTATTTTAACACTTCCGGCAGTTTGGTTCGGTATGTGTGATTTACATCTTACAGATTACTATCTTAGATGTTTGTCGGTTGTGTAGTGTAACGCGATTTATAGAAAAAAATTACCCTCGTTAGCTATAGGAAACTTTCGAGTTGTTGTTGATAATTTTGATTTTAATGTGTCATGTACCAGTATTACTGTATGAATCCTACGGTTACATGATCTGGCGTTGTGGTTTAAAACGTCATTGTAACTCACACTTGAAAGTTCGTACTTCATGTGGAGAGGTTCTTGGATCTGTGAGTACTTTATGTCACGTCTTGGAGGAAGAAAAAGGAGAACCTGTCAAGATATCTTTTCAAGAATCTTTCTTGTGAAATACAGCTAGCTCTTTACTCACATGAAGTGCTATCGACAAGGGATCTCAAATCGATTCCATATTTCTAGATTTCCGGAACACTGTACCTCAGAAGCGTCTGCTAAACAAATTGTGTACTTATGGAATATCGCCCAGTCGTACGTTGAGATCCGTGATATCCTGTTAGAAGGTACACAGTAATGTCTACAATACGTAGTAATTGACGGAAAGTCATCGAGTAAAACAGAAGTGATATCTGACGTTCCCCTACTGATTCTTATCTTTATAAACGATTAAGCAGTTCTATTAGAATGTTCGCGAATGATGCTGTCATTTATCAGTTAGTAAAGTCAACAGAAGGTACTGAAAAACGATTTATATAAGATATATTAATAGTGCAAAAATTGGCAATTCACCTTAAATAATGAAATGTTTGAAGTTATCCTTATGAGTACTAAAAGAAATTCGAAAATCTTGTAGGCAAGGCGGACAAAGGGCTATGTTTCATTCGTGAAATACTTCGAAGATGCAACTGTTCTAGCAAAGAAACTACCTATACTAGTTTGGAGTTTTGCTACGCATTCTGGGATCGGCACCACGTGAGATTGACTGAGGATATACAGAAAGTTCATAGAATGAAAGCTCGTTTCGTATTGTAACGATATAGGGGAGAGAGTATCACGGTGATGATGTACGAGGTGGAGTTGTTGTCATTTATAGAAAGGCGTTATTCGTTGCGGCGAGATTTATTCGCTTAATTTCTTTCGACAACTTGCTTTTTCGGATGTGGACATAGGGAGACATGATCGTCATAATAAAATAAGAGGAATCTTGTGGAAACCGGAAAGATGTAGGTGTTCCATTTTCCCGCGCGCAATTAGAGAAATATCGTAAAAACGGTTCGATCGAACCTATGCCCTGCACTTAAATGTTGTATGCATAGTATTTATGTAGATGTACAGGGTGTACCTATAGACGAATTATACATCTCAGTGAGTGTTATAATTTTGATTCACGTGCTGATATGTTCCCGTAGAAATCGCAATTAATACGCGTATGGAAGTTTCTACAAGGCTTTTTACATTTTTATTTTTATTTTTGTGTAGGTTGTGAGCCATAATGTTCCTTTTCGTGCAGCTTTTGTAAATGTTTCAAATTGTAAGTACTCAAGTATTGTATAATATCCGAAAATTACTTTCCGGATGTGGTTATATTATGTAAAGAAAAATTGTTATATCTTTTTAATTAGTTCATATTGTATTGACGGTTATACATTACTTTTTCAGTCGTGCATCATCTTGTTCCTTGAAAGAGTCATAGTTATTCTATCTTGCAGCATGTGATTTTTCCGAAATGAAGGGAGCTGCCACAATGGCTAATTATTTCATTTCTTGGAAACGAAAATTTGTTGTATTTGTCAAGATTTAACATTTTAAAATATTTTCCACTTGTAACAGTTTTCTGATAATAAGTAATAGTCTGTAGCTAACACACTGACTATTAAATATATATTGACAATATTTTCACTACTGCAACATCTTTAAATTTTGGAAGGTTACTTATTTCCAAGAACATGACTATGTTGTACGTTTGAACAGTTTATCACGTTTGGGAAAACTTCACTTTTCAGTGTAATATCAACAGAAAACGTCGGTACGTATAAAGTTAAAGCAATCATTTCCATAGAGAGTACTAGAATACATTAAACTGCCACTAAAAATATGGAAATAAACAAGAGTCTTAAGAATATTGCAAGATACAATAGTCTCTCCTATTAGTGGTACACACCATCCGGATATTTAACATTCAAGGACATGCCAATGGTTCCATATTTTGTTGTGGAACAAGCTATGATAGATTATGGTCTGTCGTCCCATTGACGATAAGGGCCTAGAGACATTGTAAAAGGTAGTACGAAATACCTATACGAATAATTTAGTCACATTAATTGCAAGTAAACCATATCAGCATTCCTATTATTTTAGGGGATAAGTAATATCCTATTTTTGTTTTTTACTTCGGTTCAAGATGAAAATTATCAAAGAAATAGCTTGGTGTCGTTGGTTTTCACATATGGTTCTAACGGAGTGTTTTGTAATATCATTTAGGCAAGGCCGTCTACCAGTATGCCAGTTTTCAGGGGACGGCGCATTTTTTTTTTTTAAGTAAAAATGTTCATATGTTTGTAAATCTATCGGACCAAACTGCGTGGTCGTCAGTCCGTAGCTTACAAACTAATTAAACTAAGGTAAACTAAGCCAAGGATAACACATACACCCATGCCTTAGGGAGGACTCGAATCTCCGACGGCGAGCAACCGCGCGCTGCGCAGCGAGGCGCCTTAGACCGCTCGGCTACTCCACCGCTGCTATTTTTATGTAGTTCCATGTCTTGCTTAAACGAAGAAAGTTGTAAAAGTGTAAGTTGTAAATGTAAATTATTCATATAATCAAGGTTCTTACCGGTATAGAATATTATCTACGTTACAGAACCACTGTGTTTTGATTTATGAAATAAACGATGACCCCCACAATAATAACAATAATAATAATAGTAATAAAAAGATGTATTTATTGCTGAACACACTGATACAGTGACGTGAGTCATCTTACGAGATTAACCCGCGAGAACTCGCGCGTGACTATTGTGCTCACAGTTACTTTAAAACAATCGGCATTTAACAAATTTTAAATAGTCAAATATGTGTGTTTTCTTATAAACGGCACTAGAAACACTTATTTAAATATATTAAGTACATTACAAAATATTCTTTGACTGTCAGAAAAATGCTGTGCACGCCATCGATCGCATAACTTTTAAAGGCGCGAGTTCTCGCGGGTTAACACGATGGAAGATTATTACAGAGAAGGTTGAGTCAATGTGATCTGCAGCGATCGGGCGCTTGCGCGTGACGTCACTGTCGAGGAACCGGGCCCCACGTGAATTTCCCGTAGGCCCAGCGAGGACCGCCAGCAGTGTGAGTGGAGTTCTCGCATTCGTCTTTGGCAATGTGCCGCTTAAAAGTAACACTAATCTAGGAAAACGGATGTGAAATGTACTGAATTATGGGTACGATTAAAGCATAAACTTACAGGAACCGAATGTTAAAATTTACTCCCGTCAGAAAACGTTTAAATTGATTTCTATTCAGGACCAGTGTATAACGGCCTCCTTGACGTATTCTGTTACTCTTGCTCACTCATCACGCGCAAAAAACCACTGGTTGCTGTCTCGCTCCCATAACGGTATCGAGAAATCGCTTCAAATGTTTGGAAGCCCATGGGACTTAACTTCGTTGGTTATTAGTCCCTAAGCCTACACACTACTTAAACTAAGTTAAACTAACCGAAGAACAACACACACACACACTCACACACACACACACACACACACACACACACACACACACACATTGCCCGTGGGAGGACTCGAACCTCCGACAGTGAGCAAGCACGCGCACCGCAGCACGTGAAATAGGTGACAGCCCGACAACGCCAATGTTAGCGAATTAAAAAGCGGACATGAAGATTTAAGAGGCTTGTTACTATACAGTTATTTAATAGTATTTCTAACGTAACACTGACGCTGCTTCGATCTTAAGGAGGTAATTGTGACAAAGAGACATATGAGAAAATAAGTCATCATGTATTAATTATATTGTGGAAAAAGTTGACTATGTCGAAACAGTCGTCCCAGGAATCGTCCCCGATTTAAAGATGATATCGTATCAAATCATTTGCTCCTACAATAACTTGCGAAAACCACTCCTTTGTTGGTGGCTGTCCAAACATGATTCGACCTACCGTTAAGGTAACCGCTATAATGTAGTTCGAAAAGTAATTGTACACATAGTGGTGAGTATTTTTCTGTCCGATTAACGCACCTATTCCTTTCCAATCTACTGAAAACAAAGAGAAAAGTGTACTTCTTTTCCAATGGTTTGATGGACTGCCTTAACGGAATTACTGATCGAGGCGAGGACTAAATATAGTGTCAAAGAAGAGGTCATTAGGCTCAAAGGCCAAGACCGGATAGGGCGAGGATAGCGTTGTACTTTCACCTTGCTAATTTTTCAGAGTAAAACAACCGGGCGTCATTTACATTTAGAGTAACATAAAAATTATATTCGGGCTTGCAGATAGATACTATCAGCTTGTGAATTGCGCGCAGATTACTCGAACAAGAGGTTAGCATTAATAAAGAAACTCTTTTTTTGTCACATACTGGACTGAAACAGTAAAATTTTTACAGTTTTGTCGACTGCCTTGAAAACCTTACACATAGAAATTGTGCACAATATTTCACTCGTGATCCTCCACTATTCCATCATAGTTCTGAAGTATCAGTAGAGATCTTAAAAAAAAATTGTACAACGCGCCTCCCTGGGAAAGAACTTTACCAGATATCCTTCTTTGTTTTCTTATATCTAAAGGGAATGAAAAATATCTAAGAGGATAATATTATTTCAACTTCAGATTTTCCATAATTCTTATGCAGCGTGTTTAAAAAAAAATAAAAAAATTGAGACGATGTCAGAAATGAATAAATGATCAGTTGAAGCGATAATGATCACATGTCACACGTGATTGCCTGTACATACAGTTTTCACGAGCAAAGTGTGGTTTCGAAAACGGGCACTCAGCAGAATTCAGTGACTTATAACTCTAATTAGTCCCTGAACCTACATAGATTAACAAATACTAAGGGTACATTTATAAAACTCCCAGGTCGACTGCTGCTGTTTCGATTGTGAACCGGAATTGCAAAACAACAGGCACACTTAAAACCAGATCAAGTGTGCAAACGGAATGGCATCATCGAGCATTAATTGTAGAAACTTCCATAAAACTAACATAAGAAATGAAACCTACGTTTGAAAGTGCTGCAAGTAGTGTAACTAGGGTGAATGTATGTATGAAGCTATAGAATCTGTGCTACAATGATGGACCATATCCCAATAAATCACAGTTTTTTTACCAACTATAATCTAATCTTGGGGCAGTGTAATGAGAGATGCCACTGCACCGCTGATGTCTGGAAATGAGTTATTAAGAGTGGTAAATCACAGTGTACCTTGCAGCAGTCCCATGGAAAAGTTTGTGTTTGGCGACTGCATAGAGAGTGTTACCTGTAATCATGTGTAGTGCCATTACTGGGTACAGCTGAGTTAGTATCGGAGTGATTTACGTTGTTATGACATAGTTCTGTTATTGTCTTAAAGGAAACGCTACATTCAGAAGCACATGGACACTCTTATAACAAGATGCACTGCATCCACTCGAGATACAATAAGGAGAGGATTATTAATTGTATGAGGGTGCCTCCTGTCGTGCAGTGGCATCTGTAATTACGCGGTGAAGTGGCCGAGCGCACTGAGGCACCTTCCTGCGGAGCGCGCGGTTGCTACCCGTCGGAGGCTCGAGTCCTCCCTTGGACATGGATGTGTATGTTATCCTTAGATTACGTTTAAGTAGTTTGTAAGTCTAGGGAATGATGTCCATAGCAGTTTGGTCCAATAGGTTTACAAACATTTGCAACTGTGATGGTGTGAGAACGATAAGTGATAAAAACCTTTGGGATGGCGATATGCAGCGTTGTGTGTAACCAATGCATGCCTGTGTAAAGGACATTTGTATTGGACACTGCACATCGCTTATTTGCCAAAGCAAGACCGGCGATATTTGTAACAAATGTCTTGCCCTGTGCGAAAATTAAATAATAATCTACGAGCTCTCGTGAGTAGTAGACAATGTTAGTCTTATGGAAGTTTGGACCAGTTGAAGAGGCGTACACGGATACGACAATGTTTAACAGCACCTCTCATGAAAATCGGGAAATCCGGGCTAGAATCCAGGACTAGCACATCTTTTAATATGTCACCAATTAAAGGAATAATAGTCGTCCTCGGTTTGCATCTACGTAAATACTTTGCAAGTCACACTGACGTGCATGTCAGAGCTTTCATGGAATCACTTTTGCGGTGTTTCTCTACAGTTCCATTCTCTAATAGCTCGCGGAAATAAGGAACACCTAAATCTTTCCGTTTTCGATCAGATTTCTTTTATTTTATTTTGATGATCATGTCTCCCTATGTAGGTGGATGCTAACAAAATATGTTTTCATTCGGAAGAGAAAGTTGGTAATAGAGCAATTTCGCAAATAGATCTAGTCGCAACGAATAGCGCCTGTTTTAATGATTTCCAACCCAACTTGAGCATCATTTCCGTGACACTCTCTCCCTATATTTCGCTAAAACAAAAAGAGCTGCCCTTCTCTGAACTTTCTCTAAATCGTCTGTCAATCCCACAACGCGCAACAATACTCGAAAATAGGACGCAAAGGTGTGGTGTAGACAGTTTTGTCATGTAGAATTGTTGCATCTTCTAAGGGTTCAGCCAACGAAACGTAGTCTTCGGTTTGCTTTCCCTCCAATACTTTCTGTGTGTTCTTTCCAATTTAAGTGGTTTGTAAGTGTTACTTCTAGGTATTAGTTAAATTTACGGTCTGTAGTTTAGATTGATTTATCGTGTGAATGAAGTTTAACGGGTTTCTTTTAGTGGTCATAGGGATGACATCACACTTCTCATTATCAAGAGTCAATTACCATTTTCGCACCATCCAGATATCTTATCTAAATTATTTTGCAGTTGCTTTTGGTGTTCTTGTGACTTTACTAACCGATAAGTGACAGTCTCAACCACGAAACAGTCTAACGGAGCTACTCAGATTGTCTCCTAAATCGTTTATAAAAATAAGGAACAGTAGGGGCCCTATAACACTTCCCTGGGTAACACCAGATATTACTTCTGTTCTACGCGATGATTTTCCGTCAGTTACAACGTACTGTGTCCTTTCTGATAGGAACTTACGAATCCAATCGCACAACTGTGGCGATCTTCCATAAGCACGCTGTTTGATTAGAGACGCTTCTGAGGTACAGTGTCGAAACCCTTCTGGAAACCTGGAAATACGGAATCTACTTGACATCCCTTGTCGACAGCATTCATCATATATGAGAGTAAAGACCTAGCTGTGTTTCACAAGAATGATAGTTTCTGAATCCTCGTTGACTATGGGTCAGTAGGTCGTTCTCTTCGAGGTAGTTCATAATATTTGAGGAAAGTATATGTTCTAAAATCCTGCTGCAAACCGAATTCAACGATATAGGCCTGTAATTTTGCGGGTCACTCCTATTACCTTTTTTAATGTTGGTGTAACCTGTGCAACTATTCAGTATTTGGGTACGGAATGTTCGCTGATCGATCGGTTGTAAATGATAACTAGGTATGGGGCTATTGCAAAAGCATATTTAAAAAGAAAACTACTTTGTATACAATCGGGACTGGAAGATTGACTATTGTTAAGTCATTTCAGTTGCTTTAATATATCAGGGGTTTCAACTTCTAAATTATTCATTCTGTCGGCTGTTCTTGATACGAATTCTGGAGTATTTGCTTCGTCCTCTTTCGAGAAGGAATTTCGGAAAGCTGTGTTAAGCGATTCTGCTTTAGCAGAACTGTCATCATTAGCATCACCGTTACTAATACGTAGTTAAGATATTTATCGGTTTTTACCGCTAGCATACTTTACATACGACCAGAATTTGTTAGTATTCCCTACCAAATTACGTGACAGGGTTTCGTCGTGGAATTTATTATAAGCTTCTCGCATTGAGCTTCGAGCTAAATTTCTAGTTTCTGTAAAATACTGCCTGTTTTGACGATTTTGTGTCAGTTTAAATTTGGCATGCTTTTTTCTGTGCTTTTTCATGAGTGATCTAGCCTATTTTGTGTACCACGCCGGGTCAGACGCCTCTTTTGTTAATTTGTTTTGTATAAATATGTTAAAGGTTGCCGATATTATTTCTTGGAACGTAAGAAACTGATAGTCTAAAGAGGGGTGGACGCCACTGATCTCAAGGATATTCTGCGATGTCCATTTCAGTCTCTTAATATAGAGGCAACATTTCATCTGACAGTGCTACGCCCAGATTTTCATAAGATTTTGTGTTGTTTATGATGAATCTTGTCTGATATAAGTGTATTTTTAACCTCAGGCTAGAACCAATAAATGTTTGCTATATGTTAATAGTCCTGTGGTGAATTCCTCCATTAGTTCAGCACTTAAGTTAGTAATGAAATTTTATTTATTTGTTGAATCTATGCAGTTATTAACTGAAATATCCAATTTTATATAAGAATTTTTTTCGGAGTACTAACTGCGACGTAAGTTTCCTCTGAAAATTCTACCGTCATATACTCTCAATATGGTTCCAAGTTTCTAACTTCTGTACCATATTCAAACTCCTAGTAGTCACCAAGGGGAAAAATAATACTGTTGACAACTATTCAAAAGAGAAAAGTAGCTCTACGACATTCAAGACGGTATTCCATCACATATTCACGTCGAGTATATTTTAAAACGTAAAATGCTTCATTAAAAACCGTTATTCAACATTTCTCAGAAACATCTAATCACGAACCATTAATTAAATAAGGAAATGAAGATGTGTCTAGCTTTTGACTCAATGGATTCATGTACACACATAATGAACTAAATGGGCACTTCCAATGGATTCGGAAATGTTTGTATAAAAAATAATGGGTCACCCATGCTGACCATTATCAAAACCTTATAACTGGTCTTCTGACAGTAAAGTGAACATCAGAGGACTGTAAATATAATAACTACTTACATGATGTCTCATCCCGAGCTTCCAATGAGGTGTATAAAAATATGTGTCATAATATAATAGAGGAATTCGTTCGCGATATCTACAAAACAGGACATCACACATGATCATGTGCCTTTACATCAGAGGGAAGATTGTAACAATTGATGTCAAAGAAAGCGATAAAGAAGTATGTAGTTGAGGAATGGTTCTACAGGTCTCTTGCATGCATGTTTTGAAAACTCCAACGTGTGACTTTATGGAAGTAATGTCCATAGAGTCGCAGAATTAGTATAAGTAGTGGAAAGGCTCATCCTTTGTGCTCAAAACCAATGAGGGGTTTCTGGAGGACATCTTTGAATTCCACACTCTAGTAATTCAGATTAAAATAAAATAATGTATAAAATGGTTTACCGTCAACATACAAGACATCTATTAAGTCGGAAGCACATCTCATGATTCCTATAACTCAAAATTTACAAATGTTGATGACAACTAAAACATAATATGGATAAATCAAGCTTAAAAAATCAACTATTGAGTGCGTCATACAATTTCTACAATCTCTGTTTTAAATGATGGCTTATCGTCTCTAGCTACCATCTTGAAAGCGTCGCACTTGTATATATTTATTTAATGACTGATTTCAACTGGTGTAACTTTATAATGGAAATATGAACAGATTCTCATATTCTCTACAGTAGCACTGGAAATTCAAGCAGCGTCACTTACCTCTCGTATATTCAATTTATGTGTCGATTTATTGTACAATTTGACAGTATTTTACGTATATATTGTATGACGTGTGCGGTCGAGCTCATGAAAGCTGGTTTGTCTATTTATTTATCTCAAACTTTATGTAATACTAATTAACAGTCATTTTGGCCCACTTTAGGTTACGGTAGTAACACTAAAAGTGGGCCTTTGCGATCGTTTTTTGACAGCTCGAAATTTAAATAAAAATAACGGCCTAACCATTCACCTGACACGAAAATTGAATAACCGAATTTGTAGAGGAGAAACTTAGCTACAATTTTGCTCTGTTATGTTTTTTCATATCTCGTATCGTTTCAAAGATATTAGCAAAAATAACGGCGATTTTGGGATGTATGTCTGTCTCTGTCTGTCCGTCTGTCTGTCTGTCCGTAACGTGTTCCCCGTTTTTAAGAGGAACAGTTCAACCGATCAACACCAAATTTTACAGACATAATTGTAGGCCGACAGAGACCAGAACCTCGCTTTTTCAAATATTTCGGACAAGATATACGTTAATTATACCAAAAAAAGGCCGATTGTAATGTAATTTTAATTGCATATAAACCGTTCATCTGACGCTAAAATTGAATAACTGAATTTTTAGAGGAGAAGATTCTCTACAACTTTGTTCCCTTATGTTTTTTTCATATCTCGTATCGTTTGATAGAGAGAAATAACGGAGTTTTGACACCCTCCACTGAATTAACGAAAACCAGCCGTTCGCAGATGTCACGTGACATTCATCGCCCAGAACTCTCTCTGGCATAAGCCATCTTGCGTTGCGTATTTGATGATTTTCTTATTTTAACTTACACGTTTTCATTTCAAAGCAATGGCGCACTGAAGAATTAACAAAAACATGTCGTTCTTCGTACGATACATGATAATCTAGTGTCTACAAATGCCATATTAGCATCAGTTAACAACGACCATGAATAGTATGAAATTTGGCTGTAGTGTAGTGGGCAAGGCGTTGGACTGTGACGCTGAAGGTCAGTGGTTCGAAACCCGCCACTAGCTAACATCTTTTTTTCCTAAAAGGGTTTCACACACTCTTATTAATCAATTTTTTATTGTTTACTTTATTATTTTGGTCCAAAATGTTTGCAAAAACTTATAAAACTACAAATCTGAAGTGGGCCGTAGAACACGTCAGTGCGATTTTTTTGTATTTAAATGATGTATATTATTAATAGTTTCTAATGATCAGTATTTACTCACACAAATATCTCGTGTTAAGTTGTATAAGATTTTGGAAGGGATGGCAACCGGCCAAGGGACGGAACTGGTGGGGATGTGTGCTTGAGAGAGGGAGGTGAGCGAACGTTTGGCGCAAAAGAAGGAGCTCCATGTCTATCTCAGGTAGTGCGTAGGTATCCGGGCCATGTAATATTAGCCGGGGGAGACTTCAACCTTAAGAGTATAGATTAGGACCACTCTAGTTTAATTTCAGGCGGTACAGACAAGTAGTCTTGCGAGCTACTTTTGAACACATTCTCCGAAAACTGTCTTGAGCAGTTAAACCGGCAACCCACGCCCAATGGAAATATTGTAGACCTTATAGCTACAAACAGGCCTGACCTGATTAATGACAGGAGGTAGTGATCATGATGTCGTCATAGCGTCGATGGCGACCAGAGTTCAAAAACCAATCAAGAAGGCTAGGAAGAGCCGATAAGCAATTGTTAGAATCGCACTTACAAAATGAATGGACATCGTTTAGTTCCGCTACAATGGATGTAGAGGATTTGTGGACTAAATTTAAATGCAATGTGAATAAAGGGTTAGAGAAATATGAGCCTGTAAAGTCGAGTAAGGATGGAAAAGATCCACCGTGGTATAATAATAATGTTACAAAACTACTGAAAAAAGCAAAGCCTGATGCACTCTCGGTTCAAAAAAGAACACGCAAATGATGACAGTCAAAAGTTAGTAGAGATTCGTGCGTCTATAAAAAGATCAATGCGCGAAGCATACAATAATTACCACAGCCATACCTTAGCAAAAGATCTTTCCGAGAACCAGAAAAAATTCTGGTCCTATGTAAAAGCGATAAGCGGGTCAAAGCCCACTATCCAGTCTCTCGTTGATTCCGAGGCAGTAATATAATAAAGTAAACTGAAAGCTGTAGTTCTAAATTCAACATTTAAGAAATCTTTCATTCAGGAGGACCGCACAAATGTATCATTATTCGATCAACGTACTAACTCCGAAATGGAGGAGGATCGCTATTATTTTCTATCTATATAGATGATCTGATGGACAGAGTAACTTTTAATTTGGGGCTGTTTGCTGCTGATGCTGTGGTTTATGGGAGCGTTTCGTCTTTAATTGGCTGTAATAGCATACAAGATTACTTAAACAAAATTCTAGTTGGTTCGAAGAATGGCAGCTAGCTCTAAATGTAGAAAACGTAAGGTGATTCGCATGAGTGGAAAAAACAATCCCATAATGTTCGAATACAGCATTATTAGTGAGCTTCTTGATGCAGTTGCATCATTCAAATATCTAGGTGTAACATTGCAGAGCGATATGAAATGGAACGAACGTGTAAGGACAGTTGTGAGTAAGGCGGACAGCCGACTTCGGTTTATAAGAGAATTTTGGGAAGATGTACTTCATCTGTAAAGCAGACCGCGTATAAATCGCTTGTACGACCACGTCTTTAGTATAGCTCAAGTGTGTGGGACCCGCAGCAGATCAGTTCAAAGGAAGACAAAGCAGCAGTTCAGAGGCGAGCGGCTAAGTTTGTTTCTGGTAGGTTTGACCAAAACGCGAGTGTAACGGAAATGCTCCGGCAACTTCAAAATGTTCAAATGTTTGTTAAGCTTATGGGACTTAACTACGGGGTTATCAGTCCCTAAACTTACAAACTACTTATCAACTACCTTATACTAAAGACGGCACAAATATCCATGCCCGAGTGGGGATTCGAACCCCCGATCGTAGTGACCGTGCAGACCGTGACTGGAGCGTCTCAGTCTCCTCGGCCACCGCGGCCGGCTCCGGCAACTCTATTGGGGATCGCTGGAGGAAAGACGACGTTAATTTTGCGTAATGATCACAAAGACAATATAAGAGAAATTAGGGCTCGTACAGAGGCTTATAGGCATTCTTTTTTTCCTCGTTCTATTTGGGAGTGGAATAGGAAAGGAAATGCCTAGGTGGTGGAACAGTGTACCCTCCACCACGCACCTTGCGGTGGTTTACGGAGTGTGTATATAAATGTAGAAGGACCCTCCTGGATGATAGGAGTGATTCGATCGTGGAGAGTGTTTAGATTTGCGCTGCTAACCGTCGTTTGTCCAGCTCTAAATTTGACGAGAACCAGTGCAGCTGCTATGTTTATGTTTTCACACAATAACGTACGACTATATAAATGATGTTCGGGAAATAAAATACTTTGAACTGTTGACAATTTAATGTTGAGTGCTCCCGAAATATACTAAGTTTCTGTGTTTCTTATAGTTATGATTACTTAGGTGGGGGTAAGTGCTATCAATTTCTTATCGCAGACAATTCAACCGCTTACTTACTTAGTTGGGGAAAGAGCTACCAATTTCTTATTGCAGATAGTTTACCGGTTTAACAATTTTATTCTATTTATGACTAGCTTAAACCCGCGGCTTCGCCCGCGTGTTGATTCATTATGATAGATAATGGGCGAAACGTCAAATCGATTTTTTTTAAAGCGATGTATTAAACGAAAATTCTTTTTTACTGCTTTATTTATTTATTCTTATATTTCCTCATTCGAATGCTTATCCTTACAGTGAAAGAGCTGAAGACATTGTAGCAAGCATAGACCAAAGATATGGTCTGTGCCATCACGTTTCGCTGTATGTAACCTCCTTGCTATATAGTCGCAAACGTCATCGCTGGCCTTCAGTCAGATTTTTTTAAATATAATTTGACGACTTTCAACAACCATATCTTCCACCCCCTAATATCTATCGGCATGGAACTGCAATGCTGTACAACGGGAGATTTCGGACAACAATTACACACAGACCATTCGTTTGTGTTCTGTAGTTTTCGCTGCAGAGCGAAATATTAACACACATACAAGTAGTATTTTATATACACCGATAACTTTCCATCCCAATATACTCCGCCTTTTTATCATTATCAACCCTCAAGCAACACTGCAACCAATAAAACCATTTTCAAAGAGTAACTATAATTTTCCAATACCTTCCTCAGGTATAAATTAGTAACTGTACAAATATCCGACTTGTCGTTCGGATGTGATAAGCGTACAGAATATATATATATATATATATATATATATATATATATATATATATATATATATATATATATATATATATATATATATATATATATATATATATATATATATATATATGCGCCTCGGTTGCACAGTGGTAGAGTGCCAGACTACAAATCCAAAGGTCGCGGGTTCGATCCCCGCTAGGTCCTAGGATTTTTATCTGTCACTTTCCACTTCTTTCACCTCTGGCAGTATTGCTCACGTGAAAAATACCGAGTAGCACCGTGGTTCGGAACCCACGTTAAACTGTAGGTCCCCCTATAACTGGCTGGGTAAGTCAGGTCGGAGGAAGGCAACGGCATACCACCTCCAAACAGGACCATGCCTAGTAAAGCACTGTTGTGTTCAAACCAATCTTCGGATTGTTGACTGCTTTACCTTTATATATATATATATATATATATATATATAGCTATCTGATCGCCATAAAACCGTTCCTAAAGCCTTCCCCGGGTAGACATTAGTAACTGTACAAATTTTTAGCTCTTTATGTCTTGTGGTTGAGACGTGATAAACGTACACCGAACAGACATTCACATTTATAGATATAGATTAATAATTCGTCTGACCACTTCCAATGACAAACCAATTTGAATAAATAAACCTTATTCAACTATATCTCTGCATTTGCAAACGTCAGACTAAAACACTTTTTGTTAATGAACCAGTTATTTTACGTAATATTTTTCAATGTTTTCGCAAACTACAGCCTATGCATCGAACGTTTTTAACTACAGGGTCACAGGTAAAAGATATCATCTGCAACTAAGGTAGTTGCTGGGGCATGAAATCAGACATATAGCTTTCGACCCTAAGATAACATCCAGCCAAACCAATACTCAGGTTCTTACAGCGTATACTCAGACTTGCTTTAATTGCGGTGCAGGATATAGCGTAAAGTCACTAACAGCCATCTATCATTGAAGCCATTTATTGGTATTGAAATGTTCAAATGTTTGTAAATCTATCGGACCAAACTGCGTGGTCATCAGTCCGTAACACTACTTAAACCTAGGTAAACTAACCTAAGGACAACACACACACCCATGCCCCAGGGAGGACTCAAACCTCCACGGTGAGCAACCGCGCGCTCCGCAGCGAGACGCCTTAGACCGCTCGGCTACACCACCGCGGCTATTCGTATTGACCTTGTAGAGACGTGAAAACAGGATGATACTGAAATAAGCCTTTGTGTATCGTATAATGGTACACTTTTCATTAGGATTTTATAGCATATATACAATACATTAAAAGTTGTGTATCCATGTTATTCCGCTTCATTAGTCGTTGTTTACAGAAAGATTTTAACTCGACATTTGAGTCGTTGGAGTTTTATTGATTGAAGCGACTGCTACAGTTTATTGTGACAAACGTCGCCGATGCTATCACCCGGTCCGTTCGTTACTGCGGAAGGGTAGGATATTAATAGCAGGGCAGTAGTTTTGAGCCGGTTTGTCGCGTGTCAGCGCTGTTTGTCGATGTCATCACTTACCCCAGTGCGGACCGCCGATGCGGCAGCAAATGTCAACACGCGGGGCAAACACGGGCATCCTCCCTCCTCCTCCTCCGCTGTACCTCCTACATTTCATCACTTTCCCTTCCGAGCGACAAATATCCATTTTAAACGACCAGCTGGAAACTTCTGTTGTACACGCACTAATATCTGGATAGTGCCAAATTTATCAGTGAATCATTGCAATATTAAATTTTATTTTGTTGAACACTGCTCACTGATCAATTACTTAGTTACAGACCCTTCAGTAATTTGACTTAATTGTCAGTTTATCCATGTTTTGAGTTAGGTGCTTCCGCTACTATGGTTCAAGTAATGAAATGTCACTCTAATTGTTTAATTTGAAATATATTATGAACACACGAATAGTTCCGACTTTTCTATTAGGTCATTATCATGTGTTTCAGAAACGAATACAAAAATATAAATTTATATACACGATTTTTCACAATAACATAAAGAGTATGCTTACGGGTGTGTATTATTATTGCACAAGTTTTAAGTTTTGCTGTAGAAGAACAACGTTATAATGTATCAACGATTAAACGGCAAGTGGATTAAAAATTGAGCCCAGTAACGAAATGAAAATGTTCAAATGTTTGTTAAAGTTAAGGGACTTAACTGCGGGGTCATCAGTCCCTAAATTTACAAACTACTTATCAACTAACTTATACTAAAGACGACACAAACATCCATGCCCGAGGGGGGATTCGAACACCCGACCGTAGCGGCCGTGAGGACTGTAACTGGCGCGCCACAGAGCGCTTGGCCACCGCGGCCGGCTAACGAAATGAGAACTAGTGGGCGTGTCAAAATAACAATACGATACCGTACTTGGAAAGTGTTTACTTTCTTTATTTTGGTCTGTTACTACATGTTTCCAAATATAATGCATTCATTATTTAACAGCATCGTCGATGATAAAAATAAATGACAATCAAGTGAGTGTAAAAGGAAATTTGTGCTTTCCATAAAGGACATGAGAATGGACGTATCATAAACGTAAAATGCGATTCCTGAACAAAATTTTATACAATTTCCTTAAAATCAGCTGTATTACGACGTGATTCATAATTATAATTGCTTGTATTATGAGTACCATACTGAAAATAATTGTTTATTTGGATGTCATAAGGTGTTAATTCGTTGAAAAGTGGGAGATTTTTAAGTCTATCATAAGGGTACGATCACTATCAAATAAAATCACAGACATCAACAGACGTTGAGGTTCAAATGTGACTTGGAGGCACTGTGGATTGCTTACAGTAGTGTGTTCACAAAGACCGAAATTCAGTTTCCTAAAGCCACAATGTTTTAAATGTTTTTATCACTTGAATTATCCCTTCTAAATCATAATGTAAATTTTATGAACGAGCAATATATATATACGTTAGTATACTCCTTGTGTTGTTATTTAAATTTCTTCTTTATGTATGTATCTATGCAGTTTCAGACATACTTGCTAAAGGCCTAATATAAAGAACGAAGCTGGCCGTGTAGTCTTAATAATGTTAAAATTAAGCTGTTCGAATGGAGTTTCATAGACTTTGGTTCAAGACTATTAGATCGCAAAGATCCATGATTCATACCCACATAGAAAATGCCATGCGGTAGTGAGGAACAGATGGTGCAAGTGTATTGTTCGCTTAACACACTTCCGCCGTGCTAGCAGGCGTGGTTGTGCGTCCGGTTGGTATTCGACGCCCTTCGAACGGATTATGCTGTTCGGATGGTAATTTAGATTTTGGCAGTGGTTGAGGAGGTCGTCTTCACACGCTCAACCTTATCAACGGTGAGTTGTGAATGATTCAATGAGGTTGTCTCTGTTCACAGCAGACGAAATGGGGCCGTCCATCTCCCCACGATAGACGAGACCAAACGACATCTGAGACAGATCGTCAAAGCTTACAGAAGCACAACACCGCAACAAATCACTCATCAGTTCAACACAATAGCTGCTAGACATGTTTTTCACTGAACATCCGTAGGTACACGGATACCGTGGAATACTGGAGACAGTGCCACACACGGATGCTATGTTGCTACAATATCATCGGACATAACGATGTGCATTTGTCGCCATTCACAAATAATGTACACTAGAACAATGGCGGAATGTAATATTACAGGAGGAATCACGATTTCACCTGCAACATGCATATAGGACACACTGCCGATAAGGTTTGGACAAGACGGTAGTGCTTTCGTTATGGCCTGATTGGGTTTTATTGGTAGGTAATGCGCAGCCTCCAAAGTGTTCTAGAAGAGACTTAGTATGGTACACGATATGTTGTGTTAGTCTGGGATAATGTCAATATATTTTTGGCCTTCATACGGCTCTCCGGTTCTACAGCGTTTCAAGATGAATAACGCACCGCCACATCACTCTTCTGCCACCCGGGGAATAGTTTCAGAAACATGCACGGGAAGAACATAGACTGAAATGGACACATCTGACACCAGATTTGAGCCTCATACAGGATATCTGGGATGTCATGGAAAGCATGTTCCTTGCCATAGTACAGCACCAGAATATGTCGCTGATGTGTCAACGATTTCGTGTTAGCTGCATCCAAAGGAGTAACTGTGACTTACAGACTCACTTCCAGGGCCCTTCAATGCAGTACGTCGGCGGGAGGAGGCCCTGCATGATATTATGTGCATGTTGTTGTTGTGCTCTTCAGTTCGCAGACTGATTTGATGTAGTTATCCACGCTACCCTGTCCTTTGCAAGCCTCTTCATCTACGAATACGAAAGGCAACTTACATCCTTTTGAATTTTTACCCCACAAACTTCCTTCCAATGCTAACTTGACGATTAATTGATGTCTAAGAATGTGTCCCACCAACCTGTCTCTTTTCTTAGTGCCGCGGCGGTGCGGTGCTGCGGTGCGTGCGGCTGTTCGTCGTCGGGGGTTCGAGTCCCCTCTCGGGCATGGGTGTTTGTGTTGTCTTTAGGTTAGTTTACCTTAGTTTAAGTAGTTTGTTAGCTACGGACTAATAACAACGCAGTTGAGTCCGATAGATTTACAAACATCAATTTCTCTTTGTCAGGATATGCCAGAAAGTCCTTTTCTCCACACATCTGTTAAGCACCTCCTCATCAGTTGCGTGACATGCTCTACCCATATAATCATCATGATTCGTTTGTAGCACCACATTTCAAATTTTTCTATCATCTTTTGTCTCTGCTCCTTATCGTCCACGTTTTATTCCCACACAATGATACACTCCACAACTATGCTATCAGAAAGGGCATCCTAACGTTTAAATTAAATCTGGATGTCAACAAATTTCGCTTCTTCAGAAACTCTTTTCTTCCCACAGACATTCTGCATCTCCTTTGCTTCGGCCATCAGAAGTTATTTTGTTACCCAAATAACAACACTAATCTACTACTTCTTTTGTCTCATTACGTAATCCAATTCCTTCAGCATCACCTGATTTTCTGACATTCCAATACTATTGTTTTGCTCTTGTTAATGTTCATTTTATACCCTCCATTTAAGACACTGTTCATTCCGTTCAGTTGCTCTTCCGAAAGAATTACTATGTCATCGGTATCCCGCAATATTTTTATTTCTTCTCTTTTAACCTGAATTCCCTCTCCAAATCTCTCTTTGCATTCCTTCATAAATTGCTCAATGCACAGATTGAACAACTTTGGAGAAAGGCTACAATCTTGTCTTCCTCCCATCCCGAACACTACGTCCCTATCATGACCTTCGACTTGCAACTTTACTCTTACGCATTTGGCACAGCTAATATTAAAGCAAGTGTGACTACACGCTGTATAAAACTGTGTATTGGGCTATAAACTGTTCTGGTTTAGAAGCTTGGCTTGATGTTATCTCAGGATGGAACCGTACATGTCTGCTTTCATGCCCCAGCAACTGCCTTACTTGCAGACATTATCATTTACCTGTGATCCTGTTGTTCAAAACACTCTATTCATAGGTGTAGTTTGTGAAAAAAAAGAAACATTAGCTACAACAACCGGTTCTTTACTAAAAATGACTTTATTCTATCGTTTACAAATGATGTACAGGAAGTTAGAGATTTAGTTGTTTAAGGCTTATTCAGTCAAATTGGTTCCTTATTGGAAGTGTTCAGATAAATTATTAATAAAAATAGAATAAAATGCTCAAACAGCTGCATTGTTTGCGATAATCAGTTGGTAGCACTTTGCCCTAACTAAGGCGCCGTGCTGCGGTGCACGCGGCCGATCACCGTCGGGGGTTCCAGTCCTCCCTCGGGCATGGGTGTTTGTGTTGTCGTTAGGTTAGTTTAACTTAATTCAAGAGTTTGTAAGCTAGAGATCCATTACTAAGCAGTTATGTTCAAACAGCTTATGGGACTTAACTACGGGGTCATCAGTCCCTAAACTTATCAACTACTTTTGAACTAACTAATACTAAGGACGGCACAAATATCCATGCCCGAGGGGGGATTCGAACCCCCTTCCGTATTGGCCGTGCAGACCGTGACTGGAGCGTCTCAGTCCCCTCGGCCACCGCGGCCCGCAAGCAGTTAAGTCCCATAGATTTACAAACATTTGAACATTAAGAAATCACGGAGCCACTCTAACGTCAGTGATGTAGCCGAGGAGACGTTCTCTAGTAATGAAGCGTGAAGGATAGTAAGCCAAGTTGTGGATTACACGACGGAAAATGAGTCCACGAGCTTACTGTTGTAAACTGGCACTAACACGACGGAATGACCTATTATCAGAACCAGATGGCCTCTAAAGAAGATGGGTTTATTGGTGCTCTTCCGAACACAATAAAAACAAGGGTGATTCAGTGTATACAGGGCGCTGTGCTGCTATGCGCGAGGCCGTTCCCCGTCTGGCCTTCGAATCCCCCCCCCCTTGGGCATGGATGTTTGCGCCGTCTTTAGTATAAGGTAGTTCATAAGTAGTATGTAAGTTTAGGGACTGATGACCCCGCAGTTAAGTCCCTCAATCTTAACAAACATTTGAACATTTGAATTCTTTTGGAGGTGGTAGTACTTATAAAAACAAGACAAATAAGTACAATAAATACGAGTATGGAAGCGTCGGTCGAGGGTTTGTCCAAATCAGTGGAAATCGGGGGCAGGCCCATGCTTTGTCCTCAAAACTAATTAGGTCTTTTAGCCGCGCATTTCTTAAGTGGTATCTGGAGGACATCTGTGAGTTCCACACGCCAGTAATTCAAAATAAAATAATCTATAAAATATTTTACCGTCAACTCCTAGGACATCTACAATGTCAGAATAATTACGCACATCTCATGATTCTAAAACTAATCTAAATATCTGAAATATTACAAATTTTGATGACTATCATATCAAAATATAGAAAAAACGAGGTTCACATAACTACCTTCTGAAAGTAATGCAATTTCAAAAAATTCCGGTTTAGATGGTAACTTATTGCCTTTAGCTATGATTTTGAAAGCGTCACACTTGTCGATATTTATTTAAAGACTGAGCTTAACAAATATAAATTGATATTGGAAATATTAACATATGATATTCTCCAAAGTAACACTACAAATGCAAGAGGCATTATTTACCTAATGAATATTTAATTTTGCCAGTAATTTATGTAAATATTGTATGCTTTAAGCGGTCAAGCTCATGAAAGTGGGTTTGTCTATTTACTTATTTCAGATTTTATTTAATACTACTTAACTTTTTTTTGCATTTAAATAATGTTATATTAGTAATGAAGTGGTTTCAAGCGGTCAGTTTTTAATTAAAGAAATATCTAGTGATAAGACGTATACAATTTTGGAAGCGATGGTGATCGGCCAATAATAACGTCCAATGTATAGAACTGATGAGCAGAGTGTGTTTGTGAGAGGGATGTGAGCCAAGGGTGCGCGGGAAAGGTATCTCCATGTCTAGTCTTTGCTGGAGAAAAACCCTCTTGGATGATAGGAAAGTTTCGATCGGGATGATTGTTAACATTTGCGGAGTTAACGGTCGCTTCTCAGGGCTCTAAATTTACAAGTGTACGCCACTGTAGCTGATGTGTCTTTATGTTTTTACACAAGAACGTAATAGTATAGAAGTGGTGTTCGAGAAACTTAAATTATTTTTAACTGTTGACAATTTCATGTTGACTGCTCGTGAACTATACAGTTTCTGTATTTCTTCAAGTTATGATTATTTTGTTAGGGGAAAGTGCTACCCATTTCTTATCGCAGACAATGGAACTGTTTGACTATTTTATTCTATTTATGATTAATAATTCATTCGACTAATTTCAATAAGGAGACAATTTGATTGAATAAATCTTATTCAACTAAATCTCTAACGTCGCGTACATCATTTGAAAACGATATCATAAAGTCCTTTTTAGTAAAGAACCAGTTATTTTATGTGATATTAATTATTTGTTTTACAAACTACAGCCTATGAAGAGAGTGTTTTGTATTACAGGATCACAGGTAAATGATAATATCTGCAACTAAGGTATTTGTTGGAGCTTGAAATTAAACATGAAGAGGTCGACCATCAGATAGCATGGAGCCAAACTTCTAAATCAGAACCCAATACGCGGGTTCTTACAGCGCATGGTCACACTAGCTTTAATCTTAGCAGCAGAAAATGCAGTGTAAGGTAAAGTGTAACGTAGAAACTCATCTTGCCGAGTCTATCTGCCAGTCCTCTCTTCCATAGTCTGTTGCGCAAACTCCCTCTACCCCCTCTGTCGATTTCTCATCATGTGTCTCTTCCTACCCACTTTGTTTTTGTCCCTCACCTATACTTCCACTATCTCTGTTTAATTATATCCTCTCACTCCTATTTTCCATCCCTTTCTGTGCACTTCCTATCTCTCTCTATCTCTCTCTATCTCTCTATTCATCTACTTACCAGCTATTTCCCTCTCATGTAACCAAATCGATGTGTACATCACCTCATAGTCCTGTTCCGAGCCATCTCTTACTATCATTTAGTCTCCTCCTTCTCTTCTTTATCCATCTTCACAAAACTACACTCTCCGACCACTCGTACATTCCCCTCTCCCCCCTCCCCACAACTCTTATGGCCCTTCTCTGTCACGATCCTGTGCTCCACCCCATCCTCTCAGATGATTTCCCCTATGCCTTGTTTTGTATATATCTCCTGCCCTCTCCTGTCGCATAGTGACACTCCTATCTCCCTCTCACTGTTAATCTCTTGCTACCCCTTTTTGTGTATCCTATATCTCATTGCCCACCCTTCCTCTCACTCTGTCTACCTTATCCTGAATCTCTCCGTCCATCTTGTCCTCACCTTATCTGACTGTTTATTGCTTCTGACATGTAGACTACCCCGCAAATCATGTGTATAAGGCATGCTGATACTACTCCCACACTAGACACCTGGTTGTGCAGGACAGGACCAATACATTTTGCCCTATATCTGCTCCTACTCTTGAATCTCAGTTTTTAAGCAACATGTGTGCCAAATTTGTTTTTAATCAAGCAAGTGGTGTAGAAGGAGATACTGGACATCCAACAATAAACACACATACGTACACTCTGCTGTAGTATATACACACTGCTATAATATATACACTTATAACTCGTCCTCTCCCCCTTCGCTGTCTGCTCACATCGTCCTCCCCATTCTCTCTGTCCCTGTCCTCCATTTATTGCCCCTCACATGTACTCGTAGACTGTCCAACAGGGGAAGTCCAGATTTATCCGAAATGCATACGTTAACATCCTGTTTCAATACAGTCCGTTCCTTTTCATCCCAATTAATCCGTCTTTGCATAAGGTGTCTCACGCACCGCATCCTTCACTTCACATCACACGTAAGGCAGTAGTAGAAGATTTCGTTGGCAGAACCATGAAAAGTTTCCAGACGAGATGCCGCTTCATCAGGAGTCACTCGTCTGTCTGGAAGACCAACGTGACTTTCATGGTTACTGTTGCCGACATTTGTGGTCGCAGTTGGTCATCCAGCTCCTTTCTCATCCGTTACATTTGTTTGACAACTTTTGAATCTTCTGCTTCATTCGAAAAACAGTAAGTAATGGCGAGACACCCCTTCCGTATTGCCTTCCGTATTGTGCTGAAACCATTTGGTGGCCTACCATCCCTTTATAAAACTTCAAAAGATAAAATCTTGATCAGTTATCGTGCGTCTTGGTGCAAACCCATTATGGAGCGGGCATGATCTGTCTGGAGCAAAAGGGAAGGACATGGAGAAATTTAGGTCAAACTTGCATAGCACTTCCATGAGTACATAACATTAAAAAAGAAGGCTTATGTAACCATTACGAATCGTTCTTCAAATATGACATCAGAGATGTAGGCCTGATGGTTTGTGCATATGTTCTATGATACTTCTTGTAAATCATGTGGCCTGTGCTTCATTCTAATCATTACGACGGCGCTCCTTAGTATATCGCTGTTAGAATGAGGGCAAGCTCTTTCTCATACTATCTGTAGAGTCGAATTGTTGTCCCACAAGGTCCATCATCCATTCCCCTTTTTAACGTATTTTTTAACCCTTTACCATTAATTTTTACGTCTATCATTTTCTCGTTCGTGACATTTACAGAAAGAAGTACAATGCGATCTATCACAATAAATTGGGTTTGAGGAAGAGGTTTAGAATTTCGTTCTCCATGTGCAATCCTCTTCTTCAATACCACTGTTGTCACTGAATATTTGGAAATGTTATTTCGATACGTTATCTTCTTAGTGTTTTATGTCAAGTCGGTGCATAGAAGAACCGCTTCTCAATTCGTTGAACGATTCAAGCATAGCCCTCCCTAGTAGATAAAACAGCAATAGGGAATTATCGATTGATGTATAGGTTGCTTTTACCATCACAACGCACACGGTTGCTTTTTAACTGGTTGTGTGACCGGAAAGCGTGAACTACTATTGAATTGCGCATCCCTCTTCTGAATTGTACCACATGTCGCTTATTTGCGAGTATGTCGGAGACCTGTGAAGAAGTTCCATTATTACAAGCCTTTTGGAGAGGCAGAAGAATGTTAATCTTAGCGTAATGGTGAGGAGAGCCATCAGATATGACTTGAAATCACTGCTGATTTGACTAACGGATCTCCGACACCACAAATGTACGTCACGGAAATGTTGCAGGATCGACACACCTATTCCCCATTGTTGATAGGTGGCTTCAGATCTGATGTCAACACATTCCCAGTGTCACGCTCGTGTATATCAAGGAACAGTTCCAACACTTTTGAGCCATCTGGCTTCAAGAGAACATAGAACCTGTGGTGTCGCACAAGTACAAAGAGCGCGCCACCTACTTTCGCAGCGCGCCGCCATGCACGCACGGCGCGGCGTTCTCACGACGACAGCCACGAGCGCCCTCTGCTGCAACCCCGCTCGTGGCCACCACGGAAAGACACCGGTCACTTCGGACTGAGATAGCAACCAGTGAGGACCTTCGTATTCAGATAGGCACCAGTGAAGACTTTGCTATCGTACAGGCACTAGGCAGGCCTCTAACAACTATGTATCAACCTTCTGCAGTACTATGTAAAAGTTAAGTATTGTTACATTCGGTGCAATATATATCTCTTTCTAATTTACTCTAGTGTTTATAGTTTCTGGCTGCTCCCCTCCGTACCTGCACCAGCGTGTCGGTCTCATTCCAGTCGGCCACCGACACCTACGACGAGGCTGGGACACAAAAGCAGGGACGAAGTCGGGACACAAAAGTGGCGACGAGGAGTGATAGAACCTTGGATCAGCCCGCTTGCAGCAGCCAGACAGCAGCAGTCGAGCACGTAGAAATTGCTCCCGCCCACCCACCCTTATTATAAGAATTTTGGGGGAACATATTCAGTTGCGTGTTTTGTGGACTTTTTTGTTGCAGAGTGTCCTCTTTCATATTGCATTTTTGTTTTGTTATAATTTACTTGTATGCGCGGCGCCTAATCGGTCAGCATGGCCACTACCCCGAACCCAAACTTAATGGAAATTATTCAGTTACAGACGGCGCAAATCACTCAACTACTGCAGGCCGTGTCGCAGTTGACGGCACAGGCTGCTCACCAACAACAACAGTCGTCACATCAGCAGCCCACACCTGCCGCTGTACCGCTCCCTACGTTCCGCCAGTACAACGAACGTGAGGAAGAATGGAGCGACTACTTCGCACAGTTTCAAGAACTCGTCGCGTCTCATCAAATTACAGGTCAGAGAGTGAAGAAGCTTTTCTTATCGATTGTGGGCCCCCGGACCTTCGTATTATTGCAAAAACTTTTCCCTCTCGCATCTCCTCGTGATGTAGACTTTGAACAAATTGTAGATGCACTGAATGCTCATTATGAGAGAAAAGTTCTTGTAGCCGCTGCACGATACCGATTTTTCAGACTTAAAAAATTACCGCAGCAATCACACCAAGAGTGGATTACGGAATTGAAGGGCTTAACCCGCCAATGTAAATTTACTTGCTCTTGTGGACTTTCGTATAGTGACGTTATGTTGAGGGATGCAATTACGCAGAACATTCAGGACCCCAAAATTAGAGCAGCAATTCTAAAACAATCTGACCCTTCATTAGACAGTGTACTGCAGCTTATAGAAGCACATGATACTTTTGACTTAGCAGATGTAGAAATGCAAAGCCACAGTGTAAATTCAGTGTGCCGCAACGGACGCTTTCCTAGCCGTAGTTCTCAGTGTAGCACTAGTGGTTCTTACAATAGTACAGGCCGTGCTGAACAGACTGTGAATAGTAGCCAATGTAAAAGTGCGACACAAAGGTCGCCCCGTCGTGTTAGAAACAGTGATTTGAATAACGGGCGCCAACGCTCATTTCAGAAAAATGTACGTAAATCGTGCCCCCAGTGTGTGTCTCGCCACAAGCGTGCTCATTGCCCTAGTCGCAACGCGACCTGTTATCAATGTGGCAAATCGGGACATGTGCAGTCTGTGTGTACGCAAATTAAAAACTCGAACAGTAACGTTAGTAACAGTGCTTCGCAAAGTGCGAGAGCAGTGCATACAGTCAATGTTATACACGCTGTGGACTTGAACAGTGCTTTTCTTGATTCTAAAATGCAAGACAATATTTCTGTTTTTTTTTTTTTTTTTCTTTATTGGTAATTTCACTCCGACTTTCGTCGGCGGGCTGGCAGCAGCATCAGCGCTGCTCTTCAGCCGAGAGAACAGACACATGACAAGCGAGATAAAAAGAACAAAGACATGAAGTTAAAAACAATGAGTATAAAAACATGGTACGGAGGAAAAATGGAAGACTTACAAACTGGACATCGGAGACAATACTGCAGACTTAAGACACATGAACAAGAGAGACTGACACACATAAGCAGATTAAAAACAGTCAGTGCCACGTTGGCGATAAAATCCACATGGAGAGACAACACTGGACACACGAAGTCACACGATGATATAGGTGGTGACGACACGAGTTGCGACGCACTGGAGATGAACACACGGAGATGTCGATACACTTGACACGAGAATACACTGTTAAAAGGTGACGCTGCAGTCCCCGCGGGGCAAGGAGAGGGAGGAAGCGCGGGGGAGGGTCGAAAAGAGAGAGGGGGGGGAGAAGGGAAGGAGAAGGAAAGACAGGCGCGATTGAGACTCCAGGTGGGGAAAGGAGGGGGGAAATCCAAGCGGGGAGGGGGAGAAGGAGGGGATGGGGAGAGGGGGCCGCTAAGTCTACGGGGAAGGGATCAAAGCTGATAGGAGGGGTATATTTCGGGACGAAGGGCGTCATCCGGTAGGGGAAGGGAGCGGAAGTTACCTTGGGAGAGGATATGTAGGGTGTGCAGGTGGAGAGAGGGAGGAATGCAGTGGTGGAGGCGTGGCAGAGGCCCAGGGGCGGTGAGGATAGGGTAAACTAGCGGGTTGCGGGAATCGAGTTTTCGGGTGACATACAGGAGGCGGAGGCGTTCAAGGTGTTGAAGGAGGTGAGGGAAGGGGATGAGATCGTAGAGGATCCGCGTGGGGGAAGGAAGGCGGATACGGTAGGCGAGGCGGAGGGCGTGGCGTTCAAGGACTTGGAGGGTGTGATAAAAGGTGGGAGGAGCAGATACCCAGGCAGGGTGGAAGGAACAGAGGATGGGGCGCATGATGGATTTGTATGTGTGGAGGACGGTGGAAGGGCGTAATCCCCACGTCCGGCCGGTGAGCAGTTTAAGGAGGTTGAGGCGGGACATGGCTTTTTCACGGATGGATTTCAGATGGGGGGTCCAGGTAAGGTGTCGGTCGAGGGTGAGGCCCAGATACTTAATGGTGTTAGTGTGGCGGATGGGACGGTCGTGGAGGGTGATGTAGAGATCGGGGATGCGGAAGGTGCGGGTGGTACGACCTATAATGATCGCCTGGGATTTGTCAGGGTTGACGGAGAGGAGCCACCGGTTGCACCATGCGGCGAACGCGGTGAGGTGAGACTGGAGCAAAACCTGGGATCGGGCAAGGGAGGGGGCAAGGGCTAGGAAGGCGGTGTCATCAGCATACTGTAGGAGATGGACGGGAGGCTGAGGTTGGGGCATGTCGGCGGAGTAGATAAGGTACAGGAGAGGGGAGAGGACAGATCCTTGGGGCACCCCGGCAGAGGGGTAAAACAAACGGGAGTTGGAATTGCAGACAGTGAAATAGGACGGGCGATTGGTGAGAAAGGAGGCAATGAGGCGGACATAGTTAATAGGAAGGGCATAGAGTTGGAGTTTGAAAAGGAGGCCGGAATGCCAGACACGGTCGTAGGCTTTTTCTATATCTAGGGACACAAATATGGCGGAGCGACGGGAATTGAGCTGGACGGATAAGAGGTGGATGAGGTGAAGGAGCTGGTCGTCGGCAGAGAAGGATGGTCGGAAGCCACATTGAGAAGAAGGAAGGAGCTGGTGCTGTCGGAGGTGTTGGTGGATACGACGGGAAATGATGGATTCAAGGACCTTGCTAAACACGGAGGTGAGACTGATGGGACGGTAGGAAGAGGCTTGGGATGGGGGCTTGTTGGGTTTGGGGAACATGAGGATGCGGGAGATTTTCCACAGGCGAGGATAGAAACCGGTATAGAGGATAGTGTTGTAGAGGGCGGCGAGGACAGTGTGGAAGGAGAGGGGACAGGCACGGAGGTGCCTGTAGGTGAGCCGGTCGTGACCGGGAGCGGTGTTGCGTTTGGTGCGAAGTGTAGCTATGATGTCGTGTGCTGTGATGGGTGTGTTTAAGTCGGAGGGAGGAATGTGCCCCAAGTACTGGAAGCCGGGGGCGAGCGGGGGAGAAGAGGTGTCGGTACGCTCATGGACATCGGGAAAGAGGGAGTAATCAAAATGAGGATTATCAGGAAGGAAGAAGATGTCGGAAAGGTAGGAGGCAAAGTGTTCCGCCTTACTGGCATTGTCGGGAAAGGGACGGTTATCATGGAGAAGCGGGTAGTAGGGGGAGGAGTGACGGCCAGTAAGGCGATTGAAGGCCTTCCAGTACTTTGAGGAGTTGATGGGGAGAGTGGCGTTAAGGCGGGTGCATGTCTGCCGCCAGTCCCGGCTTTTTTCGCGGACAAAAGGTTTCTAATGTGACGTTGGATTTGCCGGTGGCGTATGAGTGTGTCCCGGTCCCGGGTACGGAGGTACGAGCGGTAGAGGCGTCGGGATTCTCGGAGGAGGAGAACAGCCTGTGGAGGCAGGGTAGGACTGTGCGGGTATATTGATTTGGTAGGGATGTGGGCTTCAACCGCTTTAGCAAGGGTTTGCTGGAGAAAGGTGGAGGCGTGTTCAATATCTTCGGGTGTGCGGAGGGGAAGGGGGTGGCTTTCGACCGAGGTATCTATGGAGCGACCGTAGGCATTCCAGTCGGCACGGGAGTAGTCATGAATGAGTTTGGGAGGAGGTCTAGGACGAGGAGCTCGGGCAGGGCGGGGGCGGTGGTCAAGGGTGAGTAGGACAGGGGCGTGGTCACTGCCTATAAGGTCAAGGACGTCTGCCGTGATACGCCCAAGGAGGTTGGGAGACACCAAGACGACGTCAGGGGTGGTATTGCTTTCGGGGCGAGTCGGGCGAGGGAGGGGCAGGATTCCGCCCCGGAGCGAAGTGGTGACAAACTGATGCCACCGCCGGAGTTCAGCAGGCGGACGGGAAGACAGGTTTAGGTCTGCGGCGACCACATAGGTTGTGTAGATGCGGTCAACGTGAGAGAGGAAGTCATATGGGAGAGGAGAGGTGCTGCGGACATAGATGGTGGCGAGGGTGACGGTGAGGGATGGGAGGAAGAGACTGAGGAGTAAATGTTCTGTAGGATCATTGAGGAGCGGGTGTAGCCGGACGGGGTGGTGACGGAGATGGCCGATCGCCACTCCGCCTCTGGCCAAGGGAGGGGGACCATCAGTGCGATGAAGGAGGTAAGGAGCGGTACTGACGGGACGACGGGGTTGGAGGAAGGTTTCATTCAGGAGGAAGGCGTCCACGCGGTGATGGAAAAGGGTATGCATGAAGAGGTGCTTGTTGGCTGGGAGAGACCGGACATTATGGTATAGAAAGGTGTATGATGAACCTGCCATGGTGATGGTGGGGGGGTACGGGAGGAGGAACGGAAGAAGGGGGAGCGGGCGGGCTTAGACTTGTGTTTTAAGGCGGGAAAAAGCGAAGTGGGAGTGGGCGCGGGAGAAAGTGGCAAAGGTTTCTAGGTGGAACACTGACCGTGCGGCCAGTGCAATCTGCTGGAGGGTGTGCGGGCGTTGAAAAGGATGGATGTTGGCGAGGACCGTGGTTACAAACCGGATGACGTCCTCGGCAGTGGGGGGAGGGAGCAAGGAGTTGTTGGGGTGCATGGGTGGGTCGACGGGGCGAATGGGGACGGTGAGTTCGGGGACGGTGGGGGCTGGGACGGACTTACATTTGTAGGAGTAGGTGGGATGGGGTCCGCCACAGGTGTTGCAGGTAGGAGGGGAGGCAAGGTTAGGACAGTGCTTGTGCAGGTGAGGGGACTTGCAGTGAGGACATGTGGGGGGGTTGCGGCAATTCTGTGTCAGGTGGTCGTTGTACACGAGGCACCTGGCACAGCGGTATGACTGAGGTGGGGAACGGGAGGGCTCCACCTTGTGGCGGCGGTCGTAAATTAGGGCCCCCTGGAGGAAAAGGTGATCAAGGGACGATGCGGACTCTGTGAATATCCGCATCAGGTATGTTGGGCCAGTGGCATTGAAGATACGCTTGGCGGAGCAGATGGTGACGTCGGGCATGGAGTTGAGCTGACCCAACACCTCTTCCTCCGTGATCAGAGGGCTGAGCTTCGTGATCACGGCGGTGAGGGTGGGTGGGCGGCGGGAAGGAGGCGGTTGGCGAGCTGAGGTGGCGGTGTAGTAAGGGGTGAGAGTGGCATGGGGACCAAATTGGATGCGGGGGAGGCGGTGGAAGATGGCAGTGTGTAGGGTGGGGCTGGGGGATTTGAGGAGGACGGAGTCTCGGCGGGGATGATCTGAGTCAGGGGGACGTCGGGGTAGTATTTACGAAGTTCAATGGAGAGGGTCTTGTAGTCAAGGAAACGGGCGTCGGGGCGGGAAAGGACATAGGAGTATAGGTCAGGCTGCACGGGAGCAGGAATGGGGGCAGTGTCCATGTGGTTGGATGGAGGCGGAGAAGGAGGGGGAGGAGGGGGAGGAGCCTTTTTGGGCAAAGTTGGAGTGGGGTCCGCGCTCCCACGTTTGGATGACTTTTTGGGCTTGGCGCCCGTGGAGGAGGATGCAGAGGCGGTGGAGGGAGGGGGCAGGAGAAACGGAGACTGGGTTGAGGGGGACAATCGTAGGTTGGTGTGGGGGCAGGAAGGACGGCGGGGGCGACTGTGGCGTGTCAGCCACCGTGGCACGGCGATGTTCAATTCGGGCAGGCGGTAACGGAGGAAACTCATGAGGCGAAGTCAGCGGCGTGTAGACAGGAGGAGGGGGGACGTGGGAAGCGGAGGAAAAGGACATTAAGACCGACAGGGGAATTGCCGGTTGGGGGAGGGAAGTGGAACTCCAGGTGGTGGTGGTGGAGGCCTGGGACGGGGAGGTGTAGTGGATGGATGTGGTTGTAGCAGGTGAGTGAGACATATTACCGGGATGACTGAGCGGCGACGAGGATGATGATGATGATGATGACGATGGCGAAGACACTGAAGACGAAGAGGCGGTGGTGGCGATGAAAGGCAGCAGGCTCGATGGGACGACAGCGACGTTGCAGACACCCGGCGGCGACGGCTGGCTGGCGACAGCTGCTGGGCGGCGGCAGAGGCTCGAGGAGGCGACAGCGGCTCTGCAGACGCCTGGCGGCGACTGCGGGCTGGCGACGACTGCTCGGCGGTGGCTGCTGCTGCTGCTGCTGCTGCTGCTGCTGCGAGCTGGCGGCGGCGGCGGCGGCGGCGGCGGCGGCGACGACGACTGCGGCTGGCTGGCTGGCTGGCTGGGACGGCGGCGTCTCGACGACTGGCCCTAAAATCGAGAAAAGAACGATATAACGTATCGCCTTTTGTCGATCGCCTAGAGACTTGCGACTCTAGGCCGGTGGATGAATATTTCTGTGCCTACGGCAAAACTATGTAGTGCGCCACGCCGCAAGCGCCGACGAGCGCGTAAATCTGTGCAACGGAAAAGGGTTCGGGACAAGCAAAATAACTATGTACAGTGCATTCCAGTAGTGAAAATAGTGCCTTTTGCAACTGCTCCTTGTAATAGTGCCCAGTACTGTGTAGCTAGTGACAGTAGACATCAAGTAGCTACTCAAAAGTGTAGTGCAGTAGTTAGTAAATCTGGAGTAGCTTCGCATGCTTGCGCGGACGCCGATCCGGCGGTAGTGCCATCTAGTGACAGTGTTGTTAATCCGCTGCGTGCCGAGTCTGCGCCGCTTCCTTCACTACGCGGCCCGCGCATACGCAGCACACAAACCGTAGCAGACGTTGCCCACATTCGCGCACCTGTCGTGCGCCAGAAGCACAAACTTTTTGTAAATCTCTCCATAGAAAATAAGACTGTGCAATTTCAGCTTGATACTGGTTCCGCTGTTACATTAATTAATAAAGATACTTATGAACTTCTGGGTTCGCCAAAATTGTCGCCGTGTCAACAAGTGCTAACAGCGTACACAGGTCAAAATATTCCCGTGCTAGGAACGTGTAGCCTGCCTGCCTCTTTTCAAGGTGTAACAAAAACAGTTGCTTTTGTTGTTCTTCAGGCCAAATCTACGCAGAACATTTTTGGAGTAGATGCTTTTGACTTGTTTGGTTTATCAATTCAAAGAGATGTGCTTCAAATTTCGTTAATAGTGCCTCAGGACAAAATTAATGCATTGTGTGAAAAATATAGTGACTTGTTTTCGCCGGAACTAGGTTGTGCAAAAGACTTCGTGGCACATGTAACTTTAAAAGAATCTGCAGTTCCAAAATTTCGTAAAGCTAGACCAGTGCCTATCGCCTTGCGTGATACAGTTGCCGAAGAACTTAAACGTTGGCAAGATAGTGGGGTGATTTCTCCTGTTTCTGCGAGTCAGTGGGCCTCGCCTATAGTAATTATACCCAAGCCGTCAGGAAAACTTCGTCTCTGTGCGGACTTCAAATCAACAGTGAACAGTCAAACAATTGTAGACACTTATCCCCTGCCCAGACCTGACGAACTGATGGACAAATTAGGACAGTCTCGCTTCTTTTCCAAGATTGATTTAGCAGAGGCATACTTACAAATTCCGCTTGATGACGAGTCAAAAACATTTTTCGTCATTAATACTCACATGGGCCTTTTTCAATTTCAACGCCTACCCTTTGGCAGTTCTTCCGCCCCCGCTATTTTTCAGCGTTTTTTGGAACAGCTGACAGTTTCTGTACCGTGTTGCTCGAACTATTTAGATGATATTGTGGTATCCGGACGTACAGTTGAAGAACATTTAGCAAACCTGGAGTGCCTTTTCAAAGTTTTGACTGCAGCAGGTCTACGTTGTAATAAAGCAAAGTGTTCGTTTTTTCAAACTGAAATAGAGTACCTGGGCCATGTGATTAATGCCCAAGGAATTCATCCCTTACAGTCACATCTTCGAGCAATCAAAGACTTGCCTCCTCCTAAGAATGTGCATGAATTGCAAGCAGTGATGGGAAAGCTTAACTATTATTTCAGGTTTATTCCCAATGCCTCTCAGATTGCAGCTCCACTGCATCACTTACGTAGGAAGAATGTTCCTTTTGTATGGTCTAAAGATTGTCAGGTTGCCTTTGACAAACTAAAGTCTGCACTACTCAGTGATGCATGTTTGATTCCCTTTGACCCACAGAAGCCTGTAGTGTTAGCAGTTGACGCCTCGTCGTACGGTCTGGGTGCCGTTCTGTCGCATCGTATTGGATGTCACGATCGTCCTATTGCCTTTGCATCCAAGCTACTGACGCCGACGCAACAGAATTACAGTCAGATAGAAAAGGAGGCCTTAGCAATCATTTACGGCGTCACAAAGTTTCATCATTATCTCTATGGCAGAAAATTCTATTTGTTGACAGACCACAAGCCTCTCACGTCGTTGTTCTCACCCACAAAGCCGATTCCGCCCCGTACGGCACAAAAGCTTCAGAGATGGTCCTTGATATTGTCTAATTATCAGTATGAGATTTTGTACCGACCTACCACTAAACATGCTAACGCGGACACACTTTCCCGACTTCCGGTTGGCCAGGATGTATCATTTGATTCTTCAGAAATGGCATGTTGTCAGATAGACTCCAGAGATGCTTCCGCTGTCGCAGACTTTCCTTTGAACTCTCGTCGGGTTGCACAGGAAACAGCTGCGGATGCAGACCTAAGTGTGGTAGCACGTTTTGTTCGCTCAGGGTGGCCTGCCAGAGCCAAAGACATTGATCGGCCTCTGGTTCGACGTTATTTTGCACAACGTCATGCATTATCTTTAAGTCAGGGTGTACTGTTGTTGCATACCGACAACGACCAAGCAAGAGTGATTGTTCCTCGTTCCCTGCAACGAGAAGTGTTACGCCTCCTGCATCAAGGACATTGGGGTATTGTTAGGACAAAGCAATTGGCCAGACGTCATTGTACCTGGGTTGGTATGGACGCTCAGATAGAGAGCATGACGTCACAGTGTACGGTTTGTGCGGAGCATCAGGCGGCTCCTCCGCAACGTTTCTCAGACTGGCCACGCCCCAAGGGACCATGGCAACGTTTACATATTGACTTTGCCGGACCTTTCTGGAATACGCGCTGGTTAATCGTTGTAGACGCTTTCAGCAAGTTTCCTTTTGTGATTGCCATGAACTCAACGACGGCGTCTAGTACGATCAGTGCCTTAACATCAGTGTTTTGCATCGAAGGTTTGCCTGAAACTATCGTCAGTGACAATGGACCTCAGTTTGTTAGTGCGGAATTTCAACAGTTTTGTCGTGTGAATGGCATTCAGCATATTACCACTGCACCTTTTCACCCTCAGTCCAATGGTGAAGCAGAACGTTTCGTTCGAACATTCAAGTCTCACATGGAGAAGATGAAAGGTCAGCACTCCAGGCAGCAAGCTCTTCAAATTTTCCTGTCTACGTATCGGTGCATGCCACGTGACGGCCCGTCTCCTGCCGAGCTGCTACACGGCCGCCGTCACCGCACTCTCCTTCACCTGCTGCAGCCTCCCACGCACCGAGTCGGTTCGTATGGCGCTTCGCGTTTTCAGGTTTCTACGCCGGTGCTGTACAAGGTGTTTGCTGGCAACAAGACAAGATGGACGCCGGGCACCATTCAGCGCGTGCTCGGTTGCAATATGTATGTTGTGCGTTCTTCCACAGGGTCGGAGCTGCGGCGCCACGCAAACCAATTGCGCTTGCACAGGCCGCGCGATCCTGTCTCCGGTTTCTTGATTCCAGACCCAGTTCACCGCCAGGGAGCACATCCACATCGTTCGTCGACGGGTCCAGCGTCCCCGGACTACGAGATCGTCCCGATGGAGATTGACGCGACTCCGCCGCTGTCGCCGCCGCAGATGACAGCGTCACCGAGAGGGACTCCGGGACCGTGCGTGCCGCCGCCGCCTGGGCCACGCACCTCAGAAGAAGATGACCTGCTCCCTCTGGGCGGGGGGGTGCGCCCTTCCCCAGGTTTCGGTGGGTTCCCTGGAGGATCGCAAGGCGGATGCCGGGGCGCGGACGGCGTCTCGATCCCAGCCTCAGCTACGACGCCCGTCCCACCAGTAACGCCCCCGCCCAGGCCCTCCTCCCAGTGCCGTCGCCGTGGCCCTCAGCCCTACGCCACGACGGCGCGGCGGTTTGGGGGGGAGGGGTGTGGTGTCGCACAAGTACAAAGAGCGCACCACCTACCTTCGCCACGCGCCGCCATGCACGCACGGCGCGGCGTTCTCACGACGACAGCCACGAGCGCCCTCTGCTGCAACCCCGCTCGTGGCCACCACGGAGAGACACCGGTCACTTCGGACTGAGATAGCAACCAGTGAGGACCTTCGTATTCAGATAGGCACCAGTGACGACTTTGCTATCGTACAGGCACTAGGCAGGCCTCTAACAACTATGTATCAACCTTCTGCAGTACTATGTAAAAGTTAAGTATTGTTACATTCGGTGCAATATATATCTCTTTCTAATTTACTCTAGTGTTTATAGTTTCTGGCTGCTCCCCTCCGTACCTCCACCAGCGTGTCGGTCTCATTCCACTCGGCCACCGACACCTACGACGAGGCTGGGACACAAAAGCGGCGACGAAGTCGGGACACAAAAGAACCAAATCAATATACACATCCGGGCCAAGGGGCTGTAATATCATATTAGTAAGTGCATATCGCCTAGTTCTAAGCAGCTATGGTTCTATGTTTTTTATTTACTTAAATACACCAAATACGCTCACAATGTGTGAAGTTTGCAAATTATTGATAAAGGAGGGGAAGGAAGAAGGATTAGGAAAGGAAGGAATGACAGTGGCCGCATCAGGGCATTGAAATGAAACAATGGCGACATGTGAAAATGTGAGCCGGTTCGGGATTCGAACCTGGGTCTCCCGCTTCGGGCCAGCGGTCGCCTTAACCACTTGGCTACCCTTGCTCACCTCCCCTCCGTCTCAAATTCCCACAAGTCGCACGCTATGACTGTAGCGCTCCTATCGTCCGACTGATGACCCCGTAGTTAAGTCCCATAAGTTCTACCTCTCCTATCGTCCATGGCCTATTACACTCGCCATTGCGGATTCCCGTGCGAGGTCGAACGTATGACCGCACCCGTGATGAAGTAATCGAAGCCAACGCCGTCTTCGCGTGTATATACTTATTCTATTGGTTTGGTGTCTGTTCTTTCGGACATGACCAATATAATAAATGTGTGAAGTTTCATTTCATTTCTTATTCAATCCTAGAATTCTTTTCTGTTATCGTGGAGTGTCTTCTTCCTCTAGGATTATTTATTTTACTTTTCTGCAGAGAAAAAAGATTACTTTGCACCAAAACTCCACAAAGTTTTGACTGTTTTTCATTTTCAGAGAAAATGGTATGCTTCCCCAAGTATATCCAGCTGCTATTCGGCAGCATCCCTAGACTTTATAAATGTAGAACCTATAGCCTAATATTTCCCCAGTAGAAAATGTTATGGACAGCAGCAGACTGTATTGTTCCTTAATCACCGGTTTGATAATGGCATCTACGTGCCTCGTGTAACTGATGTAACAGGCTTAGCAAAGGCTTGTGAAAAAGGATTCTTAACAGACAGACTTGTAGGATATCAATAAAGTTACCGTATATGTCTGACGTCCTTGAGCCTATCACTATGACATGCCGAAGACTATTTTTTCACAGCGACAGGGTACTTTACATATTTACAAGTACTCCAATTACTATAAAACGTTTTTAAATTATATAAAAAAGTTCTTCCCGGATCATTTAACGTAAAGCAGACCAAAATAGCAGGTGCAGTTCTAAAACTTTTTGATGGATTACGAATTAAATATAAGTTTTTCAACGTCAAGAAAGTATTTCACGGCATATACATACACAAATAACTATTTTGGAATTCTTTCGCTTATTTGTGTTGAGAAATTTGTCTTCTTCTCAAATTTCATAAGTTTAGGTCAACTGGAAATATGAGTATGTATTGTTGAGTGAGTTTACGAGTATCAAAACAAGGTCATATCTTTGGACTGCATTGACTTACAAGCTAAAAAGTATTACCCTGGCAATCGACCCTAGATCTTACTCTAACACATTAATTTCAAATTTATACCTCCATCCATTCCTTGTAAAATGATGTTTTATCAGTCTAACAGACAGTAAGGTGATCCTGTAAGGATTCCTTTTCTCCGATTGAGGTACAGAACACTGAAAATGAACGGTAAATTAATTTACAGGTAACTGCTTTTCATTGTAGTCTAAAATGCTTTAAAGCTTGTTGGTTTATCGAGTACTGCCTACTCGACCTCTCTCCACTTTATGTTCTAAACGTTTAACAAAGTTTAAAGTTCATCTCTCCAGGACTTTAGAGTTTGTACCGAAAAGAAGCGTCGGATGAAGAAACCATGGAACACTTTAATCAGTTCGTGCCAATCGCTTTTCTTTATGAACTGAAAGTGCTCGTAAATTAATGTTTCACTGTAAAGAAAAGAAAGCATTCATTAACCTTAACTTTTAAAAGCTTGTCTTAAAGATTTTGCTTCTTTGATTCTGTAACGCTGCTGGCTAATTATAATTGGCGGAAGTTGTAGAAGCAATACCAAAAGAATCTGGAGCGCACCATTAGCATGCCTGTCATATTGTGCCTTGTGTAGCCAGATACAAAACAATAACTTTCTGTAATCTACTCCTACAACTACTAAATCATTTAATATTTATTAAAACAGATGAGTATTATGGTATTTATCAAGTATCACCAACATCTCCTTAAAAGTGCACATTCGATACAAATTCTTTGTGTCAGCTTCCCTAAAGCTGAAAAAACGCTCGGATGTGCGATTTGGTTAAACCATAAATGGAGCGTGAGAAGTCTGTTGTTCGTACAGTGCTTAGCTGCAAGACAGAATTGTTTGAAATGAATGAAATTTTTTATGCATGAACCAAACTCATCGACTATATGCTTTCTGGTGGTATTAGGTGACGATAATGGTGTTATACCATCACTTGGTGCAGTCATTTAAAGAGACGCTAAGAAAGGCAGATGAACATATTCTGATTAGTACGTGAGACACGAAAAAGAATATGAGTAATACGACAACTGAACATCAGTCATATATATCTCTCTAGATGAAACGTGTCGCATTAATGCGCAAAATTCTTTTCCTTTATTTTTTTCTCCAAAGGCGCTTGTAATATGTACGTGACGAAAAAGGCTGTGTGAAAAGCTGATAGCCCACTATCTTTCTTCAGCTCTGTTAAGAAATGTTTCGTAAGCAAACAGAGGTTAATTATACAGTTAAGCGAAATAAGGTTCGCGGACAGCGAATATTCTGTAAATACGGTGACTAATATTTTGTTGAGGGACCGGACGAAAAATTCTAAAACACAAAAATACCAGCTGAAACGACCGAATAAGTTAGCGCAGGCTTAGCACACTGCACTCTCATTCGGTTGTCGTTTTTGTTGTGGTCTTCACCCCGCAGACTGGTTTGATGTAGCTCTTCACCCTACCCTGTCCTGTGCTAGTCTCTTCATCTCAGAATACGTACGGCAACCCACATCCTTTCTAATCTGCTTACTGCATTCGTCCCTGGGTCTCCCTCTACGATTTTTACCCCACACGCTTCCTTCTAATGCTAAGTTGACGATTCCTTTATGTCTGTTGAGAATCTCCTCATTAGTTACGTGATCCACCCATCCAATCTTCATCATTCGTCTGTAGCACCACATTTCGAAAGCTTCTATCATCTTTTTGTCTTTACTCATTGACGTCCACGTTTCACTCCCATACAAGGCTACACTCCAGACAAATGCTTTCAGAAAAGACTTCCTAACATTTAAACTAATATTGGATGTCAACAAATTTCGCTTCTTCAGAAACACTGTTCTTCCCATGGCCATTCTACATTTTATATCTTTACTTCGACTATCAGAAATTATCTTGCTACCCAAATAACAAAACTCATCTACTACTTTTATTGTCTCATTACCTAACCTAATTTCTTCAGCATCGCCTGATTTTGTAACACTTCATTCCCTTACCCTCGTTTTACTCTTGTTAATTTTCATCTTATACCTTCCTTTCAAGACACTGTCCATTCTGTTTAATTGCTCTTCCAGGTCCTATGCTGTCCCTGACAGAATTACTATGTCAAGGGTACACCGAAAAGTTTTTATGTCTTCTCCCTGAACGTAAAACCCTCTCCGAATTTATCTTTGCATTGCTTCACAACATGCTCAATGTACAGATTGATCAACATTGGGGAAAGGCTACAGCCCTGTCTTACTCACTTCCGAACAACTACGACCCATTCATCTCTTTCGTTTCTAAAAATTGCTGTCTGCTTTTTGTATAAGTTGAATATAACTCTTCGCTCCCTATATTTTACCCCAACTACCTTCAAATTCTGAAAAAGTGTATTCCAGTCAACACTGTCAAAAGCTTTCTCCAGATCCACAAATGCTAAAAACGTAGGTTTCTCTTTCCTTAATCTATCTTCTAAGATAAACCGTGATGTGAGTATTGCCTTATTGTCTCGCGTGTTCTTATATTTCTCCTAAATCCAAACTGATCTTCCCCAAGGTCGGATTCCACCAGTTTTAATGATTCAGACTCGCCTCCGGCCATCCAGGTTGAGGTTTTCAGTGATTTCCCCCATCGTGTCCAGGCAAATGCCGAGATTGATTCTTTAAAATAACACGGCCGATTTCCTTTCCCATCCCTAATGAAAAAATCCGTGACTATGCTTCGGTGAATATGCTGTTAACGCGACAGTAAACTCTGATCTTTCATTCTTCCTTCCTTCAAGCCGAAACAAACTTAAAATGTATTAAGAAATTTGAGTAAATTCAGAAAATGAATAAGATGAATGAGACAATCGAACATTAAAATATAACTACACGAATCAACATTACTACTAATATTCTCCCATTACCGACAGCTTTAGTAACAGATGGAAAGTCTGACATCTTCGTGTAGTTATTATCCTTATCAAATAAAGTACTAAACCGATTGCTGAAAACCCCAGTCGATGTTGTCATAGAATCTCCTCGAAAGCTCGGGTTTGCATATAGTGATGCGACTAGACTGTGTGAGAAACTTCTGAAAAAACATCGTATTTATATTAATAGGTATTAAATGTGAGAGTGTTTCCTTGGTCGCGTAAAATACAAAACTGGAAGGAACGGAATCACTTGTGAATTCGGTTCGCCCTGTTCGTAGGCAAATAACTGTGCGGTCGTGAATAGCAAGCCGCGACGACGGCAACAAAGGGGAGAGAGAGTGAGGTGAGAGGCAGCGACACGTATTTTTGCGAGGAGGGCAGCCGAACAAAGAGGTGGGCTTCATCTGAGGCCGCTCCCCTGGGAGATTACGCGAGGGCGAGGGCGGCAAGAGGCTTTTCGCGTCGCCCGTGTTTGTCCGCCGTGGCTTTTTGTGAGTCCCGTTCCTACCTTCGTTCTACGCTCATCGTCGGATGCTCTCTGCTCATCTCTCGCGACAGGTGTGTACTGAACTGCTAACGCACTGATTCCTCGCCGCTATTTCCCGTGAGAAGTAATACAACTGCTGCGTTGTTCGGCAGGCGAGGTGGCAGTCAGCGACGTTTTTATCAACCTAGTCACGAAATGAATTTCAACAGAGCAATACTTATAAGTTAACTTTGAACGAGGCTTTAGGAAAAATACCATGAAGGCTCCACATGCGTATTGGATCACTGACGTGCTTTTGTGGTCATGACCTCCACAAGTCTGCGAACTTGTTCCATATTAGTAATCACTCTGTCGTTATCCACGTGTGTGAATTCACGTTACACAATAACTACATCAATAGCATAAGACGCCATGTATATAAAAACATTCGAATTTATTGGTGATCGATGGGTGAAATTTGTTTCCTTTCTCTCTCTCTCTCTCTCTCTCTCTCTCTCTCTCTCTCTCTTTCATACACACACACACACACACACACACACACACACACACACACACAGACAGACAGACAGACACACACAGCCGGCCGCGGTGGCCGAGGAGACTAAGGCGCTCCAGTCACGGTCTGCACGGCCACTACTGTCGAGGGTTCGAATCCCCCCTCGGGCATGGATATTTGTGCCGTCCTAGTTCGTAAGTAGTTCATAAGTAGTTTGTAAGTTTAGGGACTGATGACCCCGTAGTTAAGTCCCATAGACTATACAAACATTTGAACATTTGCAGACACACACACACACACACACACACAGAGAGAGACACACACACACAAACACACGTATCACCACTAAGACATAGGGCGCATTTCCGTAACAAGTTCAAGTCACATCACGTCTAAATATTTAAGTACCGTGTGTAACACGCCAAGAAAAGATCTTTTTTCCAGGTCCGACCAACATGCTTTCATTACTTGAGGTTCTTATATCATTCCCAAAACCTAATTACCGAGCTCCATTTCCACTGACCGCTCAAATATGAATAAAAATATTTCATGGGCCAATCATATTCCAATAACAAATCTCAGTGGCGTTTGTTCCGGCCCACTGTAGGTTTTTCTGTAGTTTCATGATTTTTGGAAACATTTCGGACAAAAGTGTTAAAAATATAAGTAATAAAATATTATGGACGATTCGATTACGACTTCACTATTGTGATAATATCTATGCACTTTCTGGACGTATTTTAACAAACAGTCAAAATTATTTGATATTGTAGTATAACTTTAACAAACATTTTTACTTTTACCTCTTTAAACTGTTATTTTAATATCTCTCCCATATTTTCAAAATCTTCTTCCGTTAAAATATTATTACCAACCTTGCCGTGGTAGTTTGTCCTCTTTTTCAAGTTTATTTTCTGTTATTAATTTGGAGAACATTGTCACAGAGGCAATATAGAATTTCTTGGAGATATTTATGTTGTACTAATAATAATAATAATAATAAAACAGTCTAGATCGCAGAAAGTTATTTTGTTTAATCGGTTTCGACCTACTGCAGATCATCTTCAGACACATTCATACAGCCCATGTGGACTCCCGTGTTTGCACGTTGGTGGTTTTCTTTGCCTGTATTAGTTTATATAAAATCGCCGTTAGTTTAGCAAATATCTCTAAATCGGTGCGAGTTATAGAAATAATATAACAGAGCAAAGTTGTTGAGAATTTTCTCCTCTACAAATGCGTTTATTTAAATTTTGTCTTATATGAACGGTTAAGTCGTTATTTCAAATTAAATTTCCTTTTGTCAAAAGGCCATCATAAACGGCCTATTTGTTGTGTTACTAACCTATGTTTTATCCGAAAGACTTAAAAAAGGGTGGTTCTTGGTCGCTGGTGGCCAAACATTACGTCTTTAAAATTTGCTGCCGATCGGTTGAAAGGCGCGATCTAAAAAGTGGAAACACTTTACAGACAGACAAACACTGTCAAATCGCTATTATTTTTTCAAATATCTCTTAAACGATGCGAGATGTGAAAAATACATAACAGAGCAAATTTGTAGAGAACTGTCTCCTCTACAAATTCGTTTATTCAATTTTTATCCCAGATAAACGGTTAAGCCGTTATTTTCATTTAAATTTCGAGCTGACAAAAGGCGATCGCTAAGGCCCATTTTTTTGTGTTACTACAGTAACCTAAAGTGGGCAAAAATCACACACAAACTCGCACAGACCAACTGAACTGCACACTGTGCCCAGTCACAATACTATAAAAATCCCACTGGAACCGATTTCCGTTAAAATGCACTAAACTTTTATCCAAAAAACCAGTCTTGGATGATCTCATTCGATCTCTTCTCAATGAAAAGCACATTATACTATACGAACATGTCAACTAATGTGGGCGATCGTTAGGCTCCAGTGGCCTATAGCAATCAGAATTCCTGTTACCGGTGTACTAATGTCTCTATTTTCAGCAAAATGTTGTTTAAACGTTTGTTAAGCTTAAGGGACTTAACTGCGGGCTCATCAGTCCCTAAACCTACAAACTACGTACGAACTAGCTTATACTAAAGACGACACAAACATCCATGCCCGAGGGGGATTCGAATGCGCGACCTTAGCGGCCGTGCAGACTGTTACTGGTGCGCCGCAGATCGCTCGACCACTGCGGCCGGCCTATTCTCAGCCTCCAGGCGTAAGGCAAAATAGCAAACTTACAGAGAATCTTCCACTGGCTATTTGCACATCTGCGCTCTTCCCCATGTATCTACTGAGTTATTGTACGACTTTTTTGACACTAATCGCGTCTTTCTGTATTTCCTCCTAGCCCTGTAGCCCTGAAAGCTGAAACGTTATACTTGCAACGTTCTAATTCTTTACAGCATTTATATGACACATGCCGAACTTTCAACCGTTGGTGTTATATTTCAAGTAACCCACATAAAGAACAATTACCCATTACCATACATAGCATTGCAGCGATGTTAGTGTAGACGTAGATTCGTTGGTTGGTAAAGTACGGGACTGTACATGAAATTGCTATTTACACTGATTAGTATGGCGCTGCACTTTGCTAAGCAACGAATCTGCTCATATAGCATGCATCTTCATAAAACAATGTAAGGCAAATGGGGTAATCGGTCTTTGTATGGGCCACTTGAACCACAAGGGAAACACCACTGTTCTTCTAACAATGCGGTAGACGTGATTTCAAATGGATCTTCGTATTACAGGAAGATCACATAAAAGCATAATTCGAACACCATGGTGTCTTACTAAGGAATGATCCAATGGATTCCTCTGAATCACCTGTAAAACGGATAGAGGTGGGGAAGTTGTGTATTAAGTTTTCGGAGCTCTGTACTTTCTTTGCATTCTTTGCATTACAGTAGGCAAATTTATAAGCATTCTGGATTTCTTCCTTCAGCAGAATGACACTTTTACCTTTCAGCAGTAAATACAGACATCCCCTTAAGATTTGTCTACTGGAGATTATATGATATCTAGTACCGCTTCTCTATAAACACACAGTGGCATAAAGAGTTCATGTAATAGTATTGACTGTGTTCTGTCTTCGATGTGTTTTTATCAGGTGCATAGAGGGATATGGTGTAATCATTAATGTTGATACAGCCTTCTTCTGAGAAAACGTATTGGATGGTTAACACAATTGTATGGTTAGTGAAGTATATACCCGCAACTAGTTTGTTATATTCTATATTTATCGACACAGAACATTCAGGGAATCGTTGGATCAGTTACAAAGAAGCTTAAATTCTTATGAGTAGAATTTTTGTTTTATTGAGCTATGGAACTGGAGGAAATACAGAGACACGTCAACATATGAAGACCAGTGCAACGACCCAATGTACTGGGTGCAGTGCCACGGAAAGGGGGGGGGGGGGGGGGGGGGGTAAGGGAACTAATGGGGCTGGAGGCCCCCTCAAAACTTCCCTGCCGGCCGCGGTGGCCGAGGGAACTAAGGCGCTTCAGTCACGGTCTGCACGGCCAGTACGGTCGGGGGTTCGAATCCCCCCTCGGGCATGGATATTTGTGCCGTCCTAGTTTATAAGTAGTTTGTAAGGTTAGGGACTGATGACCCGTAGTTAAGTCCCATAACCTTAACAAACATTTGAACATTTGAAAACTTCCCTAAGATTTTTTAATTTTACAATTTTTTATTGTTTTTACTTTTTTAAATAGGTCGTCACCGGAAATGTGAAATAGTACACATGTAATAAATCACAAAAAAGCTATAATTTTCCAAGCACAAGTCAATGTGAAAGTGGGTCGCCAACGTGATGCCGCCATAGAGAACCTGTGATGCTGTCACTAAATGTTCAAATGTGTGTAGAGCTTATGGGACTTAACTACGGTGTCATCAGTCCCTAAACTTACAAACTACTTATGAACTAGCTAATACTAAGGACGGAACAAGTATCCATGCCCGAGGAGGGTTTCGAACCCCCGCCGTACTGGCCGTGCAGACCGTGACTGACGCGCCGCAGAACGCTCGGCCACTGCGGCCGGCACTGCTGCTACTGTGAGAGGTTTCAATGTCGCCGCGACCAATTTTGATGCTGCCGCTATTGTTTGTGACAGCTATGCTGAACCCAAGAGCCGATTGTTCATATGCGGCGACCCGCTGCTTGTAGGTAGCAGCATGAGGAGAACGGTGTTTTTGCTGTTTCTTCTCAGGGACACCACAATGCACTGCAGTGCTAATTTATGACAAATAAAGTGTAATTTAGACAGGTCATTAAACAGATTAGTTGGTCTGTACCTGTCGGCTGCACAGATTAGTAGTTCATCTGGTCTTGCATTGGAGTGTGAACACAATTGATATCTGAAAGTTTTAAATCATCTAGATAGGCCTGTGAGCAATGTTGGATGAGGGTATGAAGGTGGTAAATAGGGCAGGGCAATGCTGGATGTGATAGACTTTTATTTCTGAATTTCATTATCGAGTATAAATCTATTGCAGGTGAGGGGTTCATGTAGGGGAGTGTTTGTTTGTTAAGTTTAAGGGACTTAACTGCTGGGTCATCAGTCCCTAAACTTACAAAGTTTCCAGACATGGATTACCATTTATGTACTAATGCCAGTTCATTGAAACAACGTAAGTCTATGTTAATTTGCTCTTGTTTCTCTGTAAAAAGTGTCAAAGTGCTGGATATCCTTTTGAAGGCCTAATATCATTGTAAAACATTTGTTTATATGTGATCTGTTGTGTCGAACATATTCTGACATGTTAGGAGTGTGTTTAATTACTGACAACCTTAACAGGTGCGATATGTTGTAAACAATCTAGGGCTGGGTGTAGTTATGTATCAAATAGTTTAAAGTTTGCAGATGAGGATATAACTTTTATATTCTTTTATGTTTTAAGAGTGATGGCGGAAAATAGTGGATGATGATTCCTTTTTTTATTCCTCTGTGTCACACTTCATTTCTTCTTTTTTGTGGACATATATATTTTCTAAAGTACCTTGATCTTTATTTCGAGTGCAGGATACTGTGTGAGGGTCAGTATTCAGAATAATTATAAGAAACAAAAACCATTAAAAATACGTGATAGAGGAGTATAGCGCTAGTAGGTGACTAGGTTGAATCGAAAGGGGCAAATTCATCTCATGATTGATGTGCAGATAAACTATAACATGATGGGTATAAGCAAAAGAAGAGAAAACCAAAGTATCTGGAGGGATAATTGCATTGCAAACATGGTGAGTTTGGTATAGTGTTGAGTAGGCTCTGGGGTTTTCAATCCTTCTGGCATTTTACTCTGGAGATTGTGAAGTTAGAGTCCTCCACTGAAAAATACAGAGTTCTAAACTATATAATGATATGATGTACTGTAAAGCATAGGTACAGGTGAGAAATTGTAAATATGCATATAAAGTTGAAGTACAATGGGTGTAAAAGGGTTGTGGCGTATTCAGATTATGTGGTAGTGGTACTTATGATAGGAATGGAAGCAACTCAGAAATGTACGGGGGATGACTGTTGCGGTAAATTGTTGTTCAGCCAAGATTCAAAAAGTTTAATAAATCTCTGATACTTTGATGACTGGAAGTGGACTAATTTCCACCAATGGTGGTATATGGACAAGGTGTAACGTATGTTTAATCTCAAAAGGAATGCTCTTAGCGGTTAATAAAATTTTAAAGATATCGAATTGGGATAGAATTACAATGTACTTGGGATCTGAATGAGTTGATAAAAAAAGAAAAAAAAAACTCGGTAATGACGTATAGATAGATTTTTCCTGGTAAAATGTTATGTGTGTTATTCATATTTTATGATGTATTTTGTTGTATTATGCAAGATGTTGTGAATCGTCAGAAGGGACATGACGTTCACTGTTTGTAGACAGGTGATCGTTAACCACACGAGTTAAGTGTAACGATTACTCACAGAAAGCGGTTCAGAAATATGCTCCGGTAGACTATGAATATCTTGAGTTACTAGATCCTGAGATCCATCAAAATGATGGGTGCCCCATTGAATTGATGTTTTTGTGTGATGTCGGTAGTAATGCAAAGTGTACGATGTAAACTACACTACTGGCCATTAAAATTGCTACATCAAGAAGAAATGCAGATGATAAACGGGTATTCATTGGACAAATATATTATACTAGAAGAGACATGTGATTATATTTTCACACAATTTGGGTGCATAGATCCTGAGAAATCAGTATCCAGAACAACCACCTCTGGCCGTAATAATGGCCTTGATACGCCTAGGCATTGAGTCAAACAGAGCTAGGATGGCGTGTACATGTACAGATGCCCATTCAGCTTCAACACGATACCACAGTTCATCAAGAGTACTCACTAGCATATTGTGACGAGCCAGTTGCTCGGCAACCATTGACCAGACGTTTTCAATTGGTGATAGATCTGGAGAATGTGTTGGCCAGGGGAGCAGTCGAACATTTTCCGTATCCAGAAAGGCCCGCACAGGACCTGCAACATGCGGTCGCGCATTATCCAGTTGAAATGTAGGGTTTCCCAGGGATAGAATGAAGGGTAGAGCCACGTGTCGAAACACATCTGAAATGTAACGTTCACTGTTCAAAGTGCCGTCGATGCGGATCAAGAGGTGACCGAGACGTGTAATCAATTGCATCCCATAACATCACGCCGGGTGATACGCCAGTATGGCGATGACGAATACAGTCTTCCAATGCGCGTTCACTGCGATGTCACCAAACACCTGGATTCATCCGAAAACATGACGTTTTGCCATTCGCGCACCCAGGTTCGTCGTTGCGTACCCCATCGCAGATGCTCCTGTCTGTGATGCAGCGTCAAGGGTAACCGCAGCCATAGTCTCCGAGCTGATAGTCCATGCTGCTGCAAACGTCGTCGAACAGTTCGTGCAGATGGTTTTTGTTTTGCAAACGTCCCCATCTGTTGACTCATTGATTGAGACGTAGCTGCACGATCCGTTACATCCATGCGGATAAGATGCCTGTCATCTCGACTGCTAGTGATACGAGGCCGCTGGGATCCAGCACGGCGTTTCGTATTGTCCTCCTGAACCCACACCGATTCCATATTCTGCTAACAGTCATTGGATCGCGACTAACGTGAGCAGCAAAGTCTCGATATGATAAACCGCAATCCGATATGCTACAATCCGACCTTTATCAAAGTCGGAAACGTGATGGTGCGCATTTATGCTCCTACGCGAGGCATCGCAACAACGTTTCACCAGGCAATGCCGGTCAACTGCTGTTTGTGTATGAGAAATCGGTTGGAAACTTTCCTCATGTCAGCACGTTGTAGGTGTCGCCACCGGCGCCAACCTTTGGCGAATGCTCTGAAAAGCTAATAATTTGCATATCACAGCATCTTCTTCCTGTCGGTTAAATTTCGTGTCTGTAGCACGTCATTTTCGTGGTGTATCAATTTTAATGGCCAGGAGTGTAACTTGCCAGAGCTATTTGATTTTTTCCGCACAGGTGGCTCTTTAACATATGTGGTAATACTCATGTTGGAGAGCTACAAATTGTCTCTGGAAGATAATGTGTTGGAGGATTTTGCATGGTATAAATTACCAGATATTTTGTGTAATCATTGCCCATTTGCATTGGTGTATGTTGCTCTGTTACGTTAAACTCTAAAGAAAAACAACCACAGAAGTATGGTCATACTGCTCCGGATATTGGTCTTGCCACTGTCTAAGTAATGGAAATTTTCTATTAGATGTTAATATTTTCTAATAAGGAATAGACATATTCATCCTACGACAATGTTAGAATCTGTACAGTAACTGGGGGAAAACGTCTATAAAAGTGTATACTTTTGACTTAGGAGTATCTTTGTTTTGCGTATTTCTTTAATGTGGAGGACTCAGTAGGGTTGGATGTTTGCCTTGATATATTTTCATGTGGGTTAGTTAGAAGTATTTGCAAATGTTTGTATACTATTTGGACCAAACTGCTATGGTCATCAGTTCCTAGACTTACTGACTACCTATTCAAACTAACTTACACAAAGGACAACACACACACGCCCCTGTTAGAACTCGAATTTAGATTGTATTGGGATATGCAGTATACCAGAATGTTCTTTGTTACTGTCGTTGTTGTTGTGTTTGATGGCAGTAACATGTTTATTTGCGTTGTAGGTCAGGAGAATTGGAGGTGGAGTTGCGTTCATGCTGAGATGGTCATTGGCTGCATTAAGTTGCTTGCATCCAATGTAATGGCTGTTCGTGACCGTTTCTAAGTTAGATGACCAGTGGGAATTTACTCCAAATACAATTATGTTGAATTTCCTTGTAGGTGTTATTTGATTTTAGACTCTACGAAACCCGAAAATGAGCCAAGTGTTGTGGACTGGGCTTGTGTGTGTGAGCATTGGTGTCGAATGGAAATCGCAATCGTTTATCAGGAGTAACGATTTATGTGGATAGTGACACTTCGACATACGAAACAGAGGCTTGTTTACTCCAGCAAGTGCATTAACTTAGCTAAATTATCATGTTGTGAAAGGTGTGTACTCTGTAGTTCGAGGCGTTGTTGGTTCAAACAGATCAGTTAAATGCTGTAAAAACTTAGTACGTTTAGAATATGGTGTTCAGTTTTTCGTCGCTATTGGGTGATTAAAAAAAATAATGACTGTTACTAGTGTCAAAAGAATCGTACACTTGGACGATGAACAAGCTTTGGCTTCATGGAATCGATTACTTAAATATATTTTAGGCCCAGTAACAAATTTACGATGGCGGATAAGAACATTTAGAAACTTCCTTTACTGACGTTTTGGTTAATATGAAGATTGATGAGACCTTGTGGCATAGTGTAAATTGTAAACCCACGCATACTGATATTTATCTTCATCAAGTGACTAGTTGCCACCTGCCACACCAATGGATGGGAAAATTGCGTAGTCTGGTGAAAAGAGCATATGTCTCTCTCTGACGCCAATATTTGAATTAAGAACTGGAGCATCTTAGGATTATTTTTAAACAGAATGTGTACACTGCTCAACAAATTTGTCACGCGCTTCACTATGGAACACCAGTTGAACTATTAGAAGACAAGCAAAAATCTGTTGCTTTTATTTTTATGCCACCAGCGATGGATAGGGCGCTCCTTGGTCAGTCAAGGGTGATTTGGGACTAGGAAGGTCCAATGTATGTATTCCATGCCATACTGATAAGACTTATATTAGAAAGACTATGTGGTCTGTTCAGGATCGGTAGCCGGCCGCGGTGGCCGAGGGGACTGAGGCGCTCCAGTCACGGTCTGCACGGCCACTACGGTCGGGGGTTCGAATTTCCCCTCGGGCATGGATATTTGTGCGGTCCTTAGTATTAGCTACTTTGTAAGTTAAGGGACTGATGACCCCGTAGTTAAGTCCCATAGACTTTACAAACGTTTGAAGATTTTTGAACAGGATCGGTATGTGAAAGACGCGGCGGAGTGGCAGAGAGCATTGAGGCGCTATGTTACGATGCACGCGGCCGTTTCCCGTCGGGGGTTCGAATCCCCCCAGGGCATGGATGTTTGTGCTGTCTTTAGTATAAGTTAGTTCATAAGTAGTTTGTAAGTTTAGGGACTGATGACCCCGCAGTTAAGTCCCATAAGCTCCACAGACATTTGAACATTTTTTGGTATGTGGAACATCATCGTCATAGTCGCTTGCTTTAACCAGAAAAGTCGGCTGTCGCAGAACATTGTCTTAATGAGGGACACAAGATATTATATGATAAAACACAAATGATCGCTCCTGCCTCCCGCTACTGGATATTGTGTTCTTAAAGCATCCGTGGAATTTCGTGTTTCCGTTAATATTATTAATAGGAACAAGGGTTTCCCTGTAAGTAAAACTTGGAGCCCAGTTTTATATGGTATTAAATAACAACGGTCTTCATTTCGAGCTTCAATTTATTTTAACTAATGCATGTTTCAACTCATCGTCTTTACAAATTTTCTCCGCCGGTGCGTTACTAGTTACATTGTGCCTAGAGAGCGTCTACTTAGGTATAGCGCACGCGTGGTCGGGCGTCAGCGTTCTATAAAGGGGTCGCTGTTGCTGTCCGAATCTCAGTATCTGCCGGGTCAGTGCATAAAGCTAACTCACCTGAACATGGCAGCCAGTTAGTTCGTTGAAATATTCTGTCTAGATGACGACGTTATTCTGTTGTAGACCCGAGAAGAATATTACAAGTCAAAACCTTGCTCTCGTAAATACAACCAAGACCTTTTGAAATATGTGTTTGTGTTTCGTGTCACAGAAGACTAGCAGCTTCCTCAGTGTTGATTGGTTGGTTTGCGGTTCAATGGACCGAAATACACTGGTCATCGGTACCAGTCTTCCTAAATGTGTTGTGCGTTGTTGTGCGTTTCGAAGTACTAGCTAATTATAGTATGAAACCTTCAAAACTAGAGAGACATTTATAAAGAAAACATGCAGAATACGTAAATAAGCCAACATTTTTTTTTCAGAAAGAAAACAGGATTTTTAAAGTCAAAAACAATAATGAAAAAATGGAATTTTGGCGAACAAAACAGCTACTTATTAACTATCTTTATTGATATCCAGAACGGAAGCAACTCACACCGTAAGAGAGGACATTAATGTACAAGCTGCCCAAATAATATCTAATGCTCTATTTACCGAAAATCAAATAAAACTAGTGTAATACCACTATCAAACATAACGGGACAGAGAAGAATGGATGAACTACTGTCAGATTTTGTTAAACAGTCCATGATCATAGTCTTATAGCAATGTGATTTCTAATTAATTCATCTTAATAAAAGCACAGGTGTAGCTGGCGAAGCTGTTGATTTAGCTTTGAATTTGATGACAGGCTGGAACAAGAATTTTTTTGTGTGTGTTTGCCAACGATTACAAGCGTGGAAGAAATTTTTACATGTCTTGATGTCTTTATACGAGAAAATGATATAGAAAGCGCAACATATGTTTCACTGACAACTGACGGTGCCCCTGCTATATTTGGTATTTACTCCGGTTTGATTGCCAGAGCATGGACAGTAGCTCTTTAGTTCAGTAGACTCACAGTAGCATACTCCTAGAGGCCGTTGTACTTAAATGTATGGGCGAAAGCTTAAAGAAAATCTGTAATGACGCAGTGAAAATAGTGAATTTTGATAAATAACCGCCTAACATTCAAGACTATTTGCCGCACTGTCTGATGAGTTGTGCTGTGAAATACCCTGGTTGTTAAGAGGGAAAGTGCTGTCGAAATTATTTGAGCTCTGAGATAAATTAAGAATGTTTCTGTTTGAACAGAATAGTGATGCGAAATCTGTGTATATTATTTTGGAAATGTCAAATCAATAAAACTAGCTTATCAAGATTTGGTATTTCGTTGACATATTCAGTGCTATCAATACCCTCAATTTATCGCTGCACTATTTTATGTACAAGATAAAATAGAACATCTTATTAAAAACCTAGAAAGATGGTTTACTGAAGTGGAAGATAATGGATTTGGTGCACTTCCACTCCTCAGTGACGTCTTACATACGGAAGGAAGCAATTTTAACGAGGAAACTGCAACTACCATGGATGAAAATCTTGAAGCAATGGCCTGTAGTTTCAGGTAATGATTCTCAAATGAATTTACTAAGAACCACATAGATTTGAAGTATTTCGTATTAAACGTGACTTATTCCTTTAATGATATTAGTTTTCGCCCTTCACAGAAAAGTAAGAAGTCTGCCTTTCCCTTATTTAATATGATAATGGTTTGGGTTTATGTTTTACGATTAAAGTTTTTCCCAGCTAATACTTTTACGTTAGGCCTACTGAATGTTGTACGTTTATCCACGCTTATTACTTAAAATTGGTTCTTGTTCCATGAGTTACTTCACAAGAAAGACCGATAACAGGAACAGTTAAGTCCCAGAGATTTACAATCTTGCAAAAAATGTTCAAATGTTTGTAAATGTATGGGTTTTAACTACTGGGGTTATCAGTGCCTAGGCTTACAAACTACTTAAACTAACTTAAGGATAACACACACACATATACGCGAGGGAGGACTCTAACCTCCTAGGGGGAGCAACTGTGCGTTCCGCAGCAAGGGGCCTTTGAGCGCTCGGTCATTCACCCACGGTTTACGTCCCAAGAAATCGCAATCAGTTTTCAAGGACAAAAATTGCGTTTGTACTTGAAAACTTAAAAATCTTAAGCTGTCAGCACCCCAAGACGACTCCCTTACTGAATTGTCATGTGATTCTTCTTTGACGGCGTTTTTTAAAGATGCAAGCCTAATCTGATTTTGGATTGAAATAAATCAAGACACTCGAATGCTTGCAACTATAGCTCTGAGAGTATTAATGGGCTTAAAAAACGTACTTATGCGAGCGTGCACTTCCAACTCTCTCTCTCATAATAATGTTACCTTCATCATTTTCAAAGTTCTTACTCAGCAAAGCATTTGCACATACAATAATCAGTTTCCTATTACGAGTAATTGTTATATCACCGGTAATTATTTTATAGTCGCTATATATACACACTAGGGTCAAAGTTAATGGTGTTTTCCGCATGTGTATTCATTCCGTTGTTATGTTACTCTCCCCTCTTCCCCCTCGTCCATCGCTTTCTGTCCCGCTCTCTGTCCATTTCAGTTTCGTATTCATGCAGCTCAATCCTTATGACGTCATGTCTCCTGTATAATATGTACTCAATAATATAATTTTCCAGGTACGTAGACTCTAAACTATACAATACTAAAGAAGTTTTAAATTACTGTCTCGTGCGAGATGCGATGGATTTTAAACATTGTTTATGACGCCGTATCTCGTGATCTAAGTGTCGCATTATTATATCACTTCTAAGTCACATTCTATGGTATATGTGCAAACTGACTGTAAGAAGTCTCAAAACTACATTTACGAGTAGTTGTAATGCCGTAGTTTACAAGCGGACAACAGCGGAAAAGTAGTAAACGATGAACTTCTTCACGTTCATTATTTCCGTGGTGTTACCAGGAAGAAAAGTTTCGTAAGCGTTTGAATTCGTGTCTGAATTTTGTTGCAAGTCGCTAAGAGCTCTCATTTGCAAAGTCTCGTCATTCACGCATCGAATGTTGCGCCAGTTTTCTGCGACTCTCTTTCCTTACGACGTCATATTTCCTGAACTATTTGTCATAGTTTGTTCTTAGCCCACAACTATTGTAGCCAGACGGTAAAGAATTTGTGCGTCAAGTTTGGTCGAAATCGGTCGACCAGTTTAGGAGCTGATGTGGAATATTTCCATATGTTGTGGTAGTTTTTAGCGCATTTCAATGTTTTTGAAGTTATTTTTCCTGAACTGTATCTCTTCTCCACAGCGAATGTTGCTTCGCCACGCCACGCCACGTAGAGCGCGGTTCAAATGTTCAAATGTTTGTTAATCTATGGGACTCAACTGCCTTGTTATTAGTCCCTAGCTTACAAACTACTTAAATTAAGGTAAAGTAATCTAAGGACAAACACAAACACCCATGCCCAAGGGGGACTCGAACCCCCGACGGCGGACGGCCGCGCGCTCCGCAACCTTTATTAATTATAAATGTATCACAATCAAAAGAATTATAGAGCTTCTGTGAAGTTTGGAAAGTAGGAGGCGAGGTACTGGCGGAAGTAGAGTTGTGAGGCGGCATCGTGAGGCGTGTCGGGGTAGCTCAGTCGGTAGAGCGCTTGCCCGCGAAAGGCAAAGGTCCCAGGTTCGAGTCACGGTTCCGGCACACAGTTTTAATCTGCCAGGAAGTTTCATATCAGCGCACACTCCGCTGCAGAGTGAAAGTTTCATTCTGGAAACATCCCTTAGGCTGTGGCTAAGCCATGTCTCCACCATATCCTTTCTTCCAGGAGTGCTAGTCTTGCGTGGTTGCAAGAGAGCTTCTGTGAAGTTTGGAAAGTAGGAGGCGAGGTACTGGCGGAAGTAGAGTTGTGAGGCGGCATCGTGAGTCGTGTCGGGGTAGCTCAGTCGGTAGAGCGCTTGCCCGCGAAAGGCAAAGGTCCCAGGTTCGAGTCCCGGTTCCGGCACACAATTTTAATCTGCCAGGAAGTTTCATATCAGCGCACACTCCGCTGCAGAGTGAAAGTTTCATTCTGGAAACATCCCTTAGTCTGTGGCTAAGCCATGTCTCCACCATATCCTTTCTTCCAGGAGTGCTAGTCTTGCGTGGTTGCAAGAGAGCTTCTGTGAAGTTTGGAAAGTAGGAGGCGAGGTACTGGCGGAAGTAGAGTTGTGAGGCGGCATCGTGAGTCGTGTCGGGGTAGCTCAGTCGGTAGAGCGCTTGCCCTCGAAAGGCAATGGTCCCAGGTTCGAGTCCCGGTTCCGGCACACAATTTTAATCTGCCAGGAAGTTTCAAAAGAATTATAACTTACGTAAAAAACAACAAAAGCCCAATTCATATCTACATGGGAGGAAGGAACTGTCATCCAAATAATTAATTCAATTATTACCGACATATTGTGTCCTCTATTTCCTTTTGGGGGATAAACATTCGTGAATGGAATACTTCAATAATTGCATCCTTGACTTAGACGACAGTTGTGCAGAGAATTAAGTTTCAGTGTTTGTCTGACACAAATTCTAACTTCGGTTTTCATTCAGTAAAATAATAATATGGAAATTTTCGTGAACAAAAGGTACTATTTCACGTTACTGATTAATTCCAAAATTTTGTAGTAACTTAATGGTTATAATCCGTGTCGACTGTATTCATCCGATTAGATAAAGGCTAGCTACAGCGCAGTACATTGATTTTACACTTATTCGCTGCCTGTACATGCTTCAGATTTAGCCATGATATGCAGTAAGTATTCATTAGTAATGATGGGCCTTCCGAGTCATAAAATTATCATAAATTGTGACGAAAATGGCAGTGCGTTGGTGGTAATAGCCCATAAATGAGAACATGTCACCCGAAGTGTAATTTGTGGGCCGGAACTAACTTATGCGTACTGTTCGTTAACCTATATGAAACATTAATAACTAAAGCAGGTGTGCGACATGTTTTAGTACCATTACCTAATTTTAACTATTATTTATTAATTTGCTTCATTTTGTTTGTTAATAACCGTTATCAAAAAAATCACTGACTTTTAATACTTGAAATTGCAATAAATTTTTCGAAATATTTCAAATTCAAGTAAGGTGAAAACCAATGTATTGTAATATCCGCATGTATAGAACGAAAAATATACTGAATTTACTGAACCCTGAAATGCAATGAAATATTTTTCCTCTGGTACTGTCAGCTGGACATTACGTTTATATTCATAATTCGCCGTTAGTGAAAGCAGAGGCGATAGATCATATCCCGCACAAATCAATTTAAATTCGGTTCTCCCATTTCTGCTTGCTTATATACAGTAAATGATAGCCTATGGTAGTCTTCTTCTAAAGTGTGTCACAAAATTTATAAATTGTCTGCCTCAAAATAATAAACTAGACAGCAATGCAGAGAGAGCAAAATCCTGTCACATGTTGTGCCTAGAATTTTTTTCTTATCTTCGGAAGATATCCTAAAGGGATCGTTTCAATTTATTCTGTGATACATTATTACCCACGTTCAAAATATAGTAAGAACAAACTGTACACATATTCCGATTTGTGATGTTTTCACCATTCTGTCATTTCTCTGATGGTCCTTTTATGCTTTCTTTCGTTAAAGAAAGGTAAAGCAGTCAACAATCCGAAGATTGGTTTGAACACTACAGTGCTTTACTAGACATGATCCTGTTTGGAGGTGGTATTCCGTTGCCTTCCTCCGACCTTCGAACTGACTTACCCAGCCAGTTATAGAGGGACCTACAGTTTAACGTGGGTTCCGAACCACGGTGCTACTCGCTATTTATCACATGAGCAATACTGCCAGAGGTGAAAGAAGTGGAAAGTGACAGATAAAAATACTAGGACCTGGCGGGGATCGAACCCGCGACCTTTGGATTTGTAGTCTTCTTTCGTTATACGTTAAAATCTGTAAAAGTGCATGTGAAGGCCAGTTAATTTTGTATGCACTCCATTTTTAACTGTTCACATACATTGATTTTGCTACGCCGCGTGTGGATGGTTGCATGGTTCTAGGTGCCATGTCACGGATTGCGTGGAAGTTCAAGTCTTCCCTCAGACAAGGGGATTGTGTGTGTGTTGTTCTTAGCTTAAATTAGTGTAAGTAGTATGTAGTTTAAGTAGTGATGACATCAGCAGTTTCGTCCATTGTAATAGAAGAAAAAAGAAACAAGGAAAAATTGTACAACGGATAACGTCAATATGTAAACTGGTTAACATATGAAAGCAGTTTATCAAACTGACTGAAGGTCAGAACATTATCTCATAATCTTCTTGTCTTACGACTCCATTTGAAGGCCTTTACATACAGATGAAATAGAGATATACAAAAAGTTCTCTTTATTGCTCATGGAAAGAGAAATTTACAAGTTGTACAACAATAACATAGACATTCTAGGTTTGTGATCCAGATTGCAGCTTACTCTAGAATCCCTAATATCCGTTAACACGTCCCCTTTCACTGATGCATGCCTGTATTCGTTGTGACATACTGTCCACTATGTCGTAATATAGCCGCACTCGTCAACGGGGATTCGGCGTAGTTCTGTCAGATTGGTTGTTAGACTGCCTTGTCCAAAAATAGCCCTTGTCAGTGTACCACAGGCATGTTCAGTAGGATTCATATCTGGAGGACATGCTGACCATTGAAATCTTGCGATGTTTCATGAAGCTACGCATTCACAAGATGTGTACGATGAGCGTAATAAATGCCGTCCATTAAGACGAATTCCTCACTAAAATGCTGCCGATATGGTCGCCCTATACGTCGGAGAATGTCGTCCCTTTACCGTATTGCAGTCTAACTGCTTCCACGAGCACCAGAGATCCCAAAAGATCAGGGACTTACCATATTCATGTTCTCGCTGGATGTTGTGTCTAAGACGTTCAGCCGCGGTGGAGTAGCCGAGCGGTCTAAAGCGTCTCGCTGCGGAGCGCGCGGTTGCTCGCCGTGGAGGTTCCAGTCCTCCCTGGGGCATGGGTATGTGTGTGTGTTGTCCTTAGGTTGGTTTACCTTAGTTTAAGTAGTTTGTAAGCTACAGACTGATGACCACGCAGTTTGTTCCGATAGATTTACAAACATATGAACAATTTCAACACGACGGCCTGTGGCTGCAAGAAAATCATTATTCTGCATGGTGGCGTTCCTTTCAGAGTTCCTCCGAGCTGAAATCCGCAAGTAATGATCATCAGCTGCTAAGCCTTTGGGCAGACAGAGCGAGGCTAATGATTCAACATCGCTTTGGTTCACTCCGAGATGTATAGGATCTTCCGTTGATACGTTTCTCTCCTGCCACAAAGTAACAATGCGGAGCCGCGGTGGAGTAGCCGAGCGGTCTAAAGCGTCTCGCTGCGGAGCGCGCGGTTGCTCGCCCTGGAGGTTCGAGTCCTCCCTGGGGCATGGGTGTCTGTGTTTGTCCTTAGGTTAGTTTACCTAGGTTTAAGTAGTTTGTAAGCTACGGACTGATGACCACGCAGTTTGGTCCGATAGATCTACAAACATTTGAACATTTTAACAATGCGGATACGATCAAACTTCGCAATTTGACCTTCTTTTCGTGGCAGAACTACACAGTATACTTCCTCCTGGAGCTTCGACTGGAGGTGATCGGCCGTCTCACCCACTCCGTCGTGCCGGCACTGCTCGTGCATGATTTGTTTACATATTGGTGCAGGTAGAGTGACGTTTGTGTGCAATATAAGATCATGATCTTGATGCAATAAACACATTCTCGGTCAGTGTTCCGAAGAATCAAGGTGGTGCAACAAATTTTTCACGTTTCGGGGACTTTCAGCGATCAAGAACCATCTCAACAGGCTCAAAGACTCATAAATGCAAAGCGACAATTAATGTCGTATATACAGCAACCTCAGTGGGTTGAATCACGCTATACGCTGCAATTCTTACATGCCAATTAAGTATCTGAGTGCACCGCTGCTTAGTCTTCCTTTCAACGAAAAATCGCTGGCATTATGGGGAGTCGAAGCGAAGTCCTTCCCATGTCAGTGAGCTACTCCACTAACCTCACTAAGCTACGAAGGAAGACACAGTTCAAAAATTCAAATGTTTGTAAATCTATCGGACCAAACTGCGTGGTCATCAGTCCGTAACTTACAAACTACTTAAAACTAGGTAAACTAACCTAAGGACAAACACAGACACCCATGCCCCAGGGAGGACTCGAACCTCCACGGCAAGCAACCGCGCGCTCCGCAGCGAGACGCTTTAGACCGCTCGGGGGAAACAAGTGGAAGCTTGTATGGAAGCGAAACACTTTTTAGCGAAGCAGGTGTACAAGACCACTAATTATGACCTATGGCAGTCGAGATTAACTGCCTGCTGGCTGAACTCGTCCGTGTTACGGCTACGAGTGCAGTACAATGAGGCGCTAGGTTGGTGCGGTGTAATTGGCAAGCGATCGGAAGTGCAGTGGAGGGGGCGAGGTGGCGTGTTTCACACCACTCAGTCTGGGCTGCAGCCGGCACGGAGCAGCACGCTAAGCCATGGAGGCCTGCGACCCGCTCGTGCACGCCGACGTCTACCGGAGGCTGCCGCACCAAGGTAAAGCTCGCTTTCCACTGCACAGTGTCTTAGTGTGCATCACCCTTGTAATGCTGCCGTGCAGCTATAATTATGTACGGTAGACGTCAGAGGTCATTTTTCCTAGTGTGAAGCAATGCTTGTTAATGCCTAAATGAAAACAATTATCTTCATTAGCCGTGCTTATTATTTCAAGCCACGGCGTGTTTCGAGAGTTTACACCATTAACTTCATGAGAAACGTGAGTTACCAGGCATTCGCTAGCGTAATATGGTATTAACATTACAGTTTTAAATGGTTACATAGTTATTTACAGTTGGTCACAGTGGACAGACTCGTGAGGTTGTCATAAATTGTCGCATTTTACTGTGTAAAATTGAAACCAAAACAAGCCCGCGACCGACCGCGCGGGAGTCGCCGCGGGGTCTAAAGCATTATGCTACGGACTAAGCGGTCCCTCACGTCGGAGGTTCGAGTCCTCCCTCGGGCATGGGTGTCTGTATTGTCCTTAGTGTTATTTCGTTTAAGTGTGATTAGTTTCTAAGTCTAGGAAATGATGACCATAGCAGTTTGGTCCAATAGGTTTAAGAACATTTGAACAAGCCGCGCCGCGGTGGAGTAGCCCAGCGCTCTAAGGCGCCTCGCTGCGGAGTCCTCCCTGGGGCATGGGTGTGTGTGTGTGTGTGTGTGTGTTTGTCGTTAGGTTAGTTTACCTTAGGTTAAGTAGTTTGTAACCTACGGACTGATGACCACGCAGTTTGGTCCGATAGATTTACAGACATTTGATTTAATTTGAACTAGCCGCGCGGGGAAGGCCGTGCGGCCTTAGGTGCCTTGCTATGGATTGCGCGTCCGCTCCCCGTCGGAGGTTCGAGTCATCCCTCGGACATTGGTGTGTGTAGAAGTTAAACTAGTTTGTAAGTGTAAGTACCGAAGATCTCAGCAATTTGGTGCCTTGGGTTTGCAGCAAACATTTGAATTTGAAACCAAACAAACAATCGGCTACATCCAATTGGCAGAAATATAAAATAAATCATTGTTCCATATTAAGATGAGTGTGTGAACCATTCAAAGGGGTCCTGGAATGAAATAAAAACAGTGACAGACGTAGATAATTATTTTCGTTTGAACTTGTATTTTAATAAACAGTCGCTATTCCTTACTAAAGTTAAGTTTATACAACATTAGATCACATTCTTTCGAACTACTTCAATAATGTTGAATACTTTAATGTAGTGTTTACACAAATCGGTTTCGGGTGTCATCGCTCGTCATTGGGATGACAGTGTTTATTTCATTCCACCAAAACTAATTAAATACGCTCATTAGAAGTAATAATAAAAATGAATGGCTACAAGGTTTTTCTGCGAGTCCCACTATCTATTTTCATAACTGATGGACAGGAAACATAAAAACTGACTGCATTTCAAGTGACGACCACATTGCATAGAGATAGTTTTTTTCTGTGTGAGATGGTGGTTAAGTATAGTACTCCTATTTTCTAGGAACTGAATGTAAGAAATAACTTCGTATCAACCACATCTTTGAAAAAAATGTATTTCTAAAGCTTTGAAAAACCGGATTTTCTATGTTTTTGCAACTACAACACAATTAAATTTATTACCTTTGACAGAGGAAAGTGTATTGTGTTTATGATTGTCAGTTGAAGTTACAGGTCACTTGAAAATACAATAAAGGTAATAATCGTATTGTAAGATATACTACATACAGGGTGAATCACCTAACACTTGCACCGCAAATATTGCGGAAACGGAAAGTACGATTGATGTGCAGTTTTCACAGAATGGATTGGTAGTCACGGCCTCGTATTGTTAGCCAATAAACAGATTGTAAAAATACCTAGAAAGTGTATTTTTTACGCAAACATTCCATTTTTCAAATGGAACAATGGTTGCTTCTATAATGCACCGGAATTTTCGACACCAGCTGTGTATAAAGAATTTTGAATTACTTTTTATCACGTTTACTGTGGCAGCTACAACCATTCAAAGTTTTGGGGGCGGAGGCTACGACAGCGTAGCTGACTGACTGGTGGTCATGAGACAGTGGAACGTGCCCCAGGGCTAGCCACTCGGCAGTTAGCTAAGCTGTCGCAGCCTTCGCCCCCGAAACTTTGGACCGTTGTAGATGCCAAACTAAGCGTGATAAAAATGTCATTCAAAATTATTTGTCAGCTGATGTCAAACATTCCAGTGTATGATAGAAACAACCATTGTTCCATTTAATAAACTGTATGTTTGCATGAAAAATACACTTTTTAAGTAATACTACAGTCTGTTTTTTGGCTAAAAATACGAGTCCCTGACTACCAATCCACTCTGTGAAAACCGCACATCAATACCACTTTCCGTTTCCGCAATATTTGCGGTGCATGTGTTAGGTGATTCACTCTGTATATTGAACATAGCGGAATTAGTATTCCTTTTATTACATTTATGTTATACTATCACCTATATAATGCGATGCCAACCGAACGGATAGTTTGATCAGGTGTTGGTACCGCGCTGGTTAACTCCATACCAGCACAACTCGTGCGGACTAACTGTCTGCTAATCTCTCAGAGAATACTGTGTATTTCTCCAGTAGTTGCCAAATAGGTACAAAAATGGGGCAAAAGTATCGCATGGTCGTGTAAATACTTCTTCGTCCCGCTGTTCGTTTTCCACATGATTCGCTTATTATTTGTTGATTTTGCAGTTTATTTATTACTGTTTTGTGCTCTAATGTACTTCCTGCCTTCACGCAGATCAGCTTATCTATCGCAGGAAAGTCATGGGAATCATGTAAATTCGTTTTGTGTGTAATCGTATACCAAATGTTCGTGTGTCCTGTTATCTGAAGCTAGGACTGAGAACTGGTCAAAGATTTACAATAAGCAACTAAGGGATATCGCCAAAAAACGAAACTCTGGCAAGATAGTGTTCAGTATAAATTGCCATTAATTTTTACTCGGTTTCTAACCGGATCTCCCTAGCTTCTTAGTCTCGGATATTACCGCGCTGCGTTTTTAATATTTACAACACGTCTTCCAAATTTCATGGATGGTTTTATATAACTGTCTCAACAACAGATATAATTTAGTTTTCTGAAACCTATTGCTTATATGAAAACCCTTAAAGCTTTTTAAAATATTCACACTTAATAATGTTCTAGATTTTATCCATCTTTCTACGTAATAATTTTTCAATGTAGTCAACCTGGCGCCAAATACATTTTTCTGAATTAAAGACTAGTTTGCCACGGTTGAATGGCAGAGTGTTCTAAGACACGTTGCTGCGGAGCGCGATGTTGCACGCCGTCGGAGGGACGAGTTATTTCCCGGACGTAGGTGTGTGTGTGTGTGTGTGTGTGTGTGTGTGTGTGTGTGTGTAGTCCTTACCATAAGTTAGTTTAAGTAGTTTAAAAGTCTAGTTACTGATAACCGCAACAGTTAAGTCCCTTAGATTTATAAACATTAGAATTTGAAATTTGGGAGACCGGTTTGTTGATAACGTCACTGCGGAAGTTGAACCAAGTTGACGTAGCCAATACCTCATCTCAGCTTGCTTCATTACCATCAAAATGAAGGCTCTAAGGAGTTCCTAAACTCTTTAAACATATGAAAAAAAGATTGGGAATTTTCGGGAGTGTATGGAGAATAACGAGGATAGTCATTACACTACTGATCGATACAATCATCAGGATATCCGTCTTTCATTATCCTATGGATTTCATTTCGATACACGTTTCCGATGTGTAGAAAACCTATTTTTTCCGACTCACCAACATATTCATTTTGTGCGTAAGTTCATAGAGTTTTGTATCAGAAGTTGGTCTTTCGGTTGCTATGAATTTATTTATCGGTTATCATTTTTATTGGAAGTTCTATTTTGTTATACGTGATTTACATGTTATCATTTTGTTATTTGGAGATAGATATTGTATTTTCTACGTGCTCTGTGTCAATAGAGGGGTAACAGAAGCCGAGGCGGACAGAAACATTAGCGCTGAGTTCAAATGTTTGTCAATCTAAGGGACTGAACTACTTTGCTTATTAGTCCCAAGGATTACAAACTACTTTAACTACGTTACACTAACCTAAGGACAACACACACACACACACACATACACACACACACACACACACACACACACACATATATATATATATATATATATATATATATATATATATATATATATATATATATATATATATATATATACGTACTCATGCCCGAGGGAGGACTCGAACCTCCGACGGCGAGCAACCGCGTGCTTTGCAGCAAGGGTCCTTAGACCGCTCGAATATTCTTCCGCGGTATATGCGCTGTTTTTGCGGATAATGACATTGCTCAGAGTACGACAAGAAAGTAATGACCTTGTTTGTAGTTGCCTCATTTCGACCTAAGTGAAAACTTACTGAGTGCTTTGAAGATTGTTTAAATGCAATAAAGGAAAATTATTGAAGTCACTCTCTGTTGTTAGTAACTGATGCGTTTATTAAACATATGAGAAACCGCAACGAGCTTATTCACTAACGTAATACAGGTTATGGAAAAATAAGTTTAACACCTGACATACATGCAATATTTATTAGTAAGATGTTGGCTCGCCATGGGCTTTGTGAACAGTTTCAGAACTTCGAGGAACTGATTGATAAAGTTGCTTCATACTTTCTAACGGAATTTTATCCATTCTTGTACCATAATATCCGCCACTTCCTTCAACGATGTTTCAGCTGCAAATTTGGCCCGCACTCTGCTCTTAAACATTCAAATGTTCAAATGTTCGTAGAGCTTATAGGACTTAACTACGGGGTTATCAGTCCCTAAACTTACAAACCACTTACGAACTAGCTACAACTAAGGACGTCACAAATATCCATGCCCGAGGGGGGATTCGAACCCCCGACCGTAGTGGCCGTGCACACCGTGACGGAAGCGCCTCAGTACCCTCGGCCACCGCGGCCGGCTCTTAAACATTCCAGTTATGTTGGGACAAGGTGGTTCTGTCATCCACGGGAGATTTCTTATAATTTCTTGATTCTCTACAAAGCAGACCAAACCTATTTGGCTGTTTGTGTGGGTGCATTATCATTTTGGAATATGACAGCGTGTGTTAGAAGTATGTTCATCATAGTTAGCAATTCGTTGTCGACGATGGTGAATTATTCTTTCATAGTTAAACGATCAGTGAGGGAAGTGACAGGAACAGTTGAATACCACGATATAGATGCCCAAATGATGACTGGATCTCCATCGTGCTTGATTGCAGGCAGCAGGCATGCCGTATTGAAAGCTTCTTTTGGGGTTTCGGATAGACAAACCCTTTTGTTTGTGGAAAGCAATATAAATGATGATTCTTCGAACCATACCAGATAGTTCCAGTACGGAATTATCTAGGTTTTATTTCAGTGGCACCACTTCTCTAGCCGCGGTGGAGTGGCCAAGCATTTTAAGGCGCCTTGCTGTGGGGCACGCAATTGCTCAAAATCTGGGGCTCGAGTGCTCCCTCAGGCATGGGTGTTTCGTGTCGTCCCTAGTCTAAGTAAGGTTAAATACTTGGTAAGCCTACACACTGATGACCATAGCAGTTTTGTCCAATAGGTTTACAAATATTTGAACACATTTGAACCACTGACCTGGCAGCTTTGCATTGTCTTCCATTATTAAGGCAAAAAATGAAAACGTTTGTAAACCTACTGGATCAAACTGCTATGGTCATCAGTTCATAGACTTACAAACTACTTCAATTAATTACACCAAGGAACACAGAAACACACACACACACACACACACACACACAAACACACACACCTATCTATGCCCGAGGGTGGCCACGCGGCCATTCCGCGTAGCCTGTTATTAAGGGTTCAGCCTGCGGCCCTTCCAAGAATGTTAAACCCCAACAGAAGTATTTCCATCGAAACAGTATTATTCAAGTAAGTTGAGTTTGGCAGTGTTTTTTTTTTTTTTTTTTTCTTAGGTAGCTAGCCTACAATACTTCTTAATGCTCGTGGTCTTTGTCAATTAACTTCGGGTTTTTCCCATTATCTCTCATCTCCAATGAAGTTTTACCCTGTTTTGTATAAACTGTCATTACGGAGGATACTGTAGCTAATGAAACGTAAAATTCTGTTGTCGTATTTAGCCTCATACGCTTCCAATAACTTCGCAACATATAGTTGGCCGCTTTAGAACTCTGATAGATCACGTTTTTAACTGATGATTTGTGATGACAGTTGCAGAACCAAACGTATGATATACTGCAAGGTAACATCCAAGACTTGGCACGTTAATTCTATCCTGCACCCTCGTCTCAGTTTTTGTAAGTACGCAGTGGTCCAACTAGCTACAAAATGTGTAATGCATGGTGTTTATAATATTTTGTCCACTCAGTTATTTCACACACCGTTGAATTACTCGCTACTGATTAGGAGTTCTGTATACAAAGCTTATAATTATTTGGTTGAAAAGCTATAGCGGCAGGGGAAGCGTTGCTGGTGTGTAGCCAGCCACATTTCATAAGGCGCTGCAGGTACCTACGAAACAGCAACACTGCGAGAACATGACGCTTCAGAAAGAACGATGGTTGAATGACGGCTGGCCTCTGCCACTCGCCTCACAGTAACGTCAATCACAAAACAATTTTAATTGGAGTGTAGCGGCAGAGGATCGCTACGTGCGTCAGTGTACCGGGAAAGGCGAGCGAATAATATGCGTGACAACCCTCGACCGATATTGAAAACAGATGAAAAAATTTTGGGCACATTACTTTTAATCGTGCCTTCGAAGCCTATTGGCTTCCTGAAATGAGATACAATCCACGACACTAGCGGCACCCTTCTCTGAAGCATCTCGTAATTCTCAAACTGATCCATGCTCATGTACGCCATCTTATAAAATGACGGAAACAGGCGTGTTGGGAGAGCTATATCTCAAATGTTGTGTCACGTACCTCGCCTTAGCAAGTTTAGACGAATATCAGATGCCTTTATGGTTACCAGACCCAGCAGGTATAATAGCGATTTCAACAAATGGAGCTCTCTGTTCGTATCCAGATGCACATTGTCCTGACACTACCCCTGGGCCAGACCACATTTACAATGAAATGTTGAAACAATTATCGGCGCAGTCTAAGCGAAATGTTCTCAGCGTGTTTATCTGCATTTTGTATAATGGTGTATTCCCATCAGAGTGGCGACAACCTTCGTTCCAATCCACCCACACCCAGAAGTTCATATTGATGCTCACTTACGTTATGTAATGCACACTCACCGTTTTTGGCTCTTGTCTTGGATGCCTGGTTAACATGACTTACACAAATTCTTTAGTTTAAATCAGACGTGCTGGAAGCACCTTAAATGCCTCTGGTGCCTAAACACACTGTTTGGGGGTGCAGATCGTTGTAAACTGCTGCAACTCTATAAAGGCATCGTTCAGTTTTACATTGACTATGCGGACCTGGTTTACGGCTCAGTTGCACAGTCAGCAATGCGGCTCTGATCTATCACTGTGGAGTTAGGCTTGTAACAGGAGTTTGTAGAACGAACCATGTAGGCAGCATATTCGTCGAGGCTAGAGTTCCTCCACGATGGGTTAGGCGTTTACAACTCCTGGCTAACAACATATCTAGTGTTCGTGATTTTCTTAACCACTCAAACCACCATCTCCTTTCCCCAAACGTGGAAATCCATACCTCTAAATGGCGACCGAGATCATGGATTACAATTACACCTCGTATCCAGTCCCTTCTTAATGAACTAGAGCCTTTTCCCCTCCCACCCCTTTTCCTATTCTAGTGACATACGCCTCCAGCGTGTGTACGTCGCCCAATACCCCAAAGGATCATTTCACCCTGAAAACTTTCGCCGTCAATTCTTGCCTATCCACGATGTGTCACAGGGCTCTGAAGTGGTCTACATGGATGTTTCGGTGGTTGATAGTTTTGTTGGCTACGCCTATGTATATACAGGACATACGAGCTGTGCTTCTTACCAGACGGCTGCAGTGTCTTCACTGCAAAGCTTGTTACCTTATTTTGTGCACTTGATCACATCCATTTCTACAATGGGGAATGCTTCTTCATCTCCAGTGACTCCTAGAGCAGCCTACGAGCCCTCGACCAGTGCTACCCACACAGTCCCTTGGTAATGGCCATCCAAGTGTCAATTTCTCTTCTTGATCAAGGTAGACGGTCAATATTCTTCTTGTGGACACTAGGGCATTTAGAAATAGCGGGAAACGAACTCGCTGACAGGCTAGTCAAAGAGGTTACTTGCGAACTGATTCTGGACATCGGCATACCAGCAACTGACATCTGATAAATACTACGCAGCCAAGACGTAGAGTGGCACTTCCTAACTTCACCAATTAACTTTGGGTTATAATGGAGACAACAAAAGTATGGAGGTCCTCCATGTGAGCCTTTCGCAGGTACTGTATCATTCTTTGCCACCTCTATATTGGCCACTCCTGCCAGACACACAGACACCTTCACCATCGCATGAATCCTCGCCAGTGTCAATGTGGGTTGAGAGTGACAGTTGCCCTCATCTTAGTGGAATCCCCAATTTAGTGCACCTTTATTTTCCTACCGTTATACCTCTCATTTTAGCTGACAATACGTCAGCAGCTGATTCATTCTTAAACTTTATCCGCAAAGGCGTTTCTTTTCTTTTTTCCTTATAAGATTAGGTACAACGACTTGCCTTGTCAGGCCCTCACCCTTGTTGCCGTTCTTATACCTCGCTACCCCATTTTGAAGATGTTTTCTGTATCATGTGGTTTTGTGTTGTGTTTTGATTCCAGCCTAATCTTTTAGATTTGGGGTTTCAATGTGTTCCAGAGTGAATGGCTCGTCCCGCTTTCCCTTGGAATCAGCCGACTGCAGCCATCTGCTTTATTGTTGTAATTCCTTATTCCACTACCCACTGTATCTTTGTGTTTTTCTCCTCTCCTTCCTGTCTATCATAACCTGTAGCTATGTTTTGTGCATTGTTTTTCAGAAATACACATAAATTTGTAACCAGGGACCGGTTGTTCCTTATGTAAGGTCCATTCTCTTCTAAACCAACGAACCATCAGTGAGGACTTTCACGTGGCCGTCGTGAGCCGTAGTGACCTTGCAGTTTAATGTCAATCTGATATCTCCATCTGGGGGACCAATCTGGATGCTACTGTGGCCCAGGATCCAAACAAACACCACTGTGCAGCCAGACTTGCCAGGATGAAGACAGAGACATGAATGGACCACGTCAAAGCATGGTCGAGGGCTTGAAAGCCTCAAAGGGAGTCATTACAAATAACAAATGACTTTCTGGGGCAGGTTCTAAGATGTTCAAGTTCATGAGAAATGGCTACCAGCTCTGTGCTAAGAACATTATCCTCCCAGGGAAAGCAACATATTTCAATGAGGTCACCATAAATATAGGCATACCCAACACGTCCATTTACCAGAGTACTGTCAATATACACAACTTGTGCATCATGGAACGAATTTAGTAGTGCCACGAACCGGTAATCGAGGTATATTAGTGAAATGGAGGCTGTCAAGTCACGGGACAAGCCCATACAACTCGCAAGTGAGGTAAGGACCAAGATGGGGCATTGGAAGGGTAGTAGAAAATCGGAGGTCGGAGGGAGGAGAAGCGACCTTGAGTGACGAAAGTAAGGAAAGGACCTGGAAGACAATTAGGAGACCTAACCTGGGTGACCCTGGTTGGCAGGGGAGACAGCGGCTGGAAATTATGCCTGTGATTTGGGTGGTGTGGCAATGGAGAAACAAAGGCAATGTACGAAACAAGCGGCTGTTGCCGGCGGGAATAAAGGGGGGGGGGGGCAGCTACAACAAGAGGCCTTGTCACCAGACATGTGCAGAAAGCACCCAGCGCCAATAGAAATCCCCATGGAGAACTGGGTTGAGGGTCCGCTATGATGTCGGTTCTGGTGAATCGTACTCTAAACTCCCATAATAAAGGTCAGAATAGATTAAGTCATTGTAGAACGTCAGGAGAGTTGAACGTGTGGCTCCCCAAAAGGTGTGGCTAAGGAAGCGAAGAATATTCATATACCGGCAGCATTTTTCTTTAAGCTGACGATGGTGGGGCATCCAAGTGAAACGGACATCAAAAACCATCCATAAGAAGTGATGAGTCTCCTCAACATGGTAGAGTTCGTCAGCCACATGTAATATCTGTTAAGCATATCACCTGCTTTCTGAATTTACCTCTGGAAAAGTTGGTTTCCACTGTGGCCGAGACTCACCCTTCATTCCTGTTTTGGCTACTATAAAAATCTTCAGCCTGTAACAGATTATCTGTCTCTAAGTCCTCATAATTGTTAAGAGTTCCCTGTGCCTCTCTACACAGCTCTCGAAGAGGTGGCTGTCAGAATTTGGGTAATGCAAGATTGCATTGCAGTTAACTTTCCCTATGTGAGGCTGCCTCTCCCAATGACCTCGCTGTCTTGGTCACCCAATTCTTCCTGCCATTTCTTGTTATCGGAGACGCCGATTCCGGCCACCCATTGTGGGATGGAACAGACCGCGAGCTGCAGTGGGACAATGAAACCTTATTGGAACAACATGACTTGTGCCTTTTGAACACCAGTTCTCCCACAAGCCTTAGCGTGGTTCATGGCACACTCTCGGCCATTGTAGCCCATGCCTTCTCACACCTCTCAGCAGGAGATTCCACAACGACATTTGTTGTAGAATCAACTTTCCCATCCTGTCTCTCCTTCATTTTCAAACTGACTGTCCTAATGGTCTGCTGTGGAATAGGATGCCATCGTGCTCAAAATGTGGACCATTTGGTACTTCCTCGTTGCCTCTGAATAGGTCAGTCTGTAGAGAGCCTTACACAGACTGGTGGAGTGGTACGTGGTACATTTGGATGTGACATAAGTGGGGTTGGGATCACTTTGGGAGTGCGATCGTGCATTTATATGCTGTGAGGTCCGACAAGGCCACAGTCCACATTTCTGCATTAAGAACAACGTTTATGGGACTACGTGTAACATAAACTCGGTCAATATGACTTGCTGATTGCCTTGTAGCTTATGTGTGTCCATTCGGTTACTATGGATGCGTGTTCAAGTATTGATCAGGTTCATATCTCTCACCAGCAGTCCCAACTCTTGACACGAGGTGTAATGTGGGTACTGATATTTCAGGGCAGGTACGCAGTTGAAATCGTCTCTAAGTGAAAAATGGAGATATAGTCCCAAGAAGAGAGAATAAAATTTGGCACGGTCCCGCCACCGCTCTGTACCAGATGGAGCATATATTTACTATTGTGGATCGGAAGTACCGTCAGAGCAAGCCCCCTTGCTGACGACAGATACATCACGACTTCAGCTTCGATACGTTCACGTCAAAGTACCGCAGTCCGCTGCCGTCCTCGTGCGTTGGTGCAATATATGAATCGTACCCATACATTGCTGGAAAACTATCGACACAGGCTTGCTGTAGGAGGACTATGTCAACATTTGAGACTCTTAACATAACCCTTAGTAACCGTAGTTTGACGTGCGCTCTATTCGTATTGGTTTTGATGAATCCTACTCGATACGCCTTCTGTTGCACCGCAAAGTGTAAGGCGTTCATAATGTTTCAATTTGTCGGTGTACTGTTATCTGTCTGCTGGGTATTTTCGTGACCTTTGAAGCCTTCCGCATCTCATCTCCTGAGTGACTAGTGCTCGTGTGGCGTTGTGGCAGCAGCCATGTCCGTGGTGTCCTTCATTGATTCATCATCATGATCATCGGACCAGATGACATGAGAAAGTTTCCTTTCTCGTTGAGATTCCCCGCTTGGCTTTTCAGGGCGGTGGTTCTGCACCAGGGTTTGATGATCACCTACTTGTTAGTCTCCAATGAATGATTCCAGATGCTTCTCGTGTATTGGGTAGTCCGCATCATTCTGCTGTATTTTGAGAAGTGACTTCACACGTACGCTTTGAAGCTCATTGTCCTCACCTTGTGCTTCAGCGTCTCCTGTTGAGCAGCTGTCCGACGTCGTCAGACGGCGTTTCTTGTGACGCTTCTGCGATCGTTGCTTGCGTGTATTTCCGTAATCAGAGTGCGGCAGCGTGACCTGGCGTTCAGGAGTAACGACGAGTGTAGACGCTACCTTGTCAACGTACATTCGTGTATCGGCGTCCTTCTCTTCAGCCGTCTACGTCAACGGAACAGTTGTGGGCGTTGTGGTCGATATTACTGCTGTGTCGGCGGTCATCGATGCTGATGGGACCTGTATTCGATCTTGAGTAAGGGGCAGGTCAATAATCAGCATAGTGTCGTTCGGGAGCACGTTGACGTAGGATAGTGGGAGTGACGTCGGTGTGGGCGTAGGCACAGCTTCCCCGGTTAGTACTTGTGCGATCTTCCGCTGTATGCAATCCGAACGAACATGACCTTCCTGTCCACATCCTGAGCATTTATTCAGCTAGCCCTCCATCCTCCTATAAAGAGGTAGAACGGGGCGTGTTTTGAAAGGTCCATCAGGATTTGTTGAACCCCGTTAAGAGATGTGTCGTGAAAGTCGACCACTTATCTGCAATGTGACTGAGCACCGTACCATAAGGTTGTAGCTCTTCAACCGCTAGATCAGATGGCATTTCGAATGGGATTTCGAAAATGCGAATTGTACGTCGTCAGTCCGGCATGATCAACAACCATATCGCCAACATGGCCGTCTGAGTACTTAAATTTGAGTCCATGATTATTATCTCGAATGATTCTTTCACATTGATCACTTTCAAGTAGGCAGCAATACTCAAAATAGAGAGGCGTATGCCTATAATATCTTGTGCGTGAATATCGGATAAGTCTCGATTTCATAAGCTTCAGGTCGGGCATGTGCATTCGAAAAGCAACTATTTATGGTCGACTTACGCCATGACTGAGCCATTCTGTAGTAAGAAATTCAACATATGCGAGAGCGGCTGAACACGTAAACAAACGCTTCGCCCGAGAAACTATGAAGCGGGACGGAACACGCCCGTCCTCACCGCTATACTGCCTGATATAGATTTAACCACTTGACTACCCGCGCTCGCCTCTCATCCGTCTCAAACTTCCAAAAGTCACACGCTACGGCTGTAGCGCCTCCATCGTCCATGCCCTCTTACATTCACCACTACAGATTTCTGAGCGAGTTCGAACGCGTGACCGCATCTGCGGTGAAGTAAATATCCGAAAGATCACACAAATCTACAATAAGATAAACTTTTGTTGAAATATTCAAATGTTTGTACTGTGGAAGACTCGAACCTCCGACGGGGAGCACCTGAAACCACACGCCATTCCCACACGGAGAAATTTTTGGTCAGTTGGGACGTCACGATATATATTGGCAACGCATGACACCATATCTCAATACATGTTTCTAATTCAACTGGTTATACTGCTTCTTAATCAAACCCCTAATTATTTTATCGTGGTGAACTACCCACTTTAAATGAACACCGGGATCTCTAATGCATATAACTCTTGTTCGCGTTTGGTCGAGAAACCATTTAGCGATTCCATTAACTTTTAACGTAGTCAAAATGGTGCTGAAATATTAAAGAATCCGTTAACAGCGGACTTCCGTCAAACTAAAAGAAACCAAAACGCGATCATATTTTAACTGCAGGCTGCCGACAGATGATCTTACAGTCGCTCACTTTACGATACGATACAGTCAGTACACACACTAACATTATATTACTTGAAAACATACGTTAGTCAGTCCACGTTCTATAGTTTTATGGCATATCTTATATTAGTGTCATGTTTACAAACACAAAAACTCCATGCATAGGTGGACAGTCGAATATGAGAATCAAGTTCACCATCAAAATTTGATCGTTCAAAATAAATTATTTGTGTTGTTTATGTTTAGTAAAATAGTACAGGCACATTACGATGTGTCGAACGTTTTCCTCGAATGACATGAGACTCCTGATAGTTCTGCATTATTTCTCATCAGTGCAGGATCCAATTACCTGCTGTTCAGTGATTACACATGTTTGTTCGCACACAGCATCAGTAGGTCAGCTTTACCTTCACCACACAATGCCGCCGACCAAACACACCCTCTCACTGCGTTACGGCAATTTCTGAAACAAATCTTTATAATAATATATCACGAATATTTCGGTACGCTGTAGCCACCTGAAGGACGTAAATATTTAATTACGTGTCTCGGTAACTAATTAAGAAGATAAGACTATTATTAAGTTATTTGCACATTATCTCCTTCGTACTAATTATGTGCCATTCTCTACAATATGACAGACTATATTGCCATTACGACAAGAGAGAAGTTATATCAGGTTCAATACCAAATCCTAATAATTCTGGTAGAATTTACTTTTCCAAATCTTAGTCTCACAGGGAATTCCATCACCATAGCTATAACGTACCATCGTGTCGCAATACGTAGACGTATGATTCAAGGAAAGCAGTTACTAAAATATTGACAGTCTCATAATACGGGGATAAATTGTAATGTTTGACAAGCTATGGGTTTCTAAAATGATTTTTATTTCTCATCATGAAGTTTCTATTTCGAATTCATATCTGGATACCGTTTAATTTCATGGAATTCCTTTTCATATAACACTACAAATTACCCAAGGAACATGGCAGTAATCAAAGTGAAACTACCCTTTGCATATGATTCATTCTTTACATCAGTGTATATATATCGTTCCTTCATCGACTTACGTCAAGCCTAGGAATTGCTCACAGTGTCGAATCATTGCGATTGTAAATCAATTTACGTAAGGCAATTTTAAACAAAAATGTTTGTAGAGCTTATGGGACTTAACTACGGGGTCATCAGTCCCTAAACTTACAAACTACTTACAAAGTAGCTAATACTAAGGACGGCAAAAACATCCATGCCCGAGGGGGATTCGAACCCGCGACAGTAGTGGCCGTGCAGACCGTGACTGGAGCGCCTTAGTCCCCTCGGCCACCGCGGCCGGCAATTTTAAACAATGTATTATTTCATAATGGATATTGATATGATTATAGAGATGGTGTCGATTCTTTTGGACATTTCCGGTGAAATATGGCCTAATTGGCATTGTAACACGATGGACGTTATTGATTTGTCCTGGAGATGACACAACTAGAGCGTCGAAACCGCCAGTGAAATAAAATCGAATCAAAACTTAAAGGCTGGTGGCATATTTTTTTTATCACTGCGCCGCACCTAGGGCAGAATTTAACAACGGCTGTTTTCAGATGGATACCTGCTGGTGTTTTTCCTTCGGCAACCAAGATAATTTAAAAGTTTATAAAGCTTATGGGACTTAACTGCGGGGTCATCAGTCCATAAACTTACAAACTACTTATGAACTAACTTATACTAAAGACAACATAAACATCCATCCCCGATGGAGGATTCGATCCTCCGACGCGGGAGGCCGCGCGATCCGCAACGTGGCGCTCCAGACCGCTCGGACACTTCCGTGCGGCGGCAACCAGGAAAAGAATAACAGAACATTGGTCCTCTTGGTAGTCATTTCGTAATAACCGTGCCTTGTATACCTTTCCTAAAATGAACTTAACCAAGATTGGAAATACACGAATTCTGCACCAGATACTTTCCTACATGTCAATGATTGTATAGCAGCAAGTGAATCGTGCGATGTTAATATATAACGCAACGCCCCATATGGAAACTTTTCTATTGGGTCTTCTATGAAAGGTGGCATCCTTTAATCGGCCACGGGGCCCCAAGATAATGCAGTCTTCCTTCCTTCTTTACTTCCCGGACGGCATTTCCTTTCCTCTCCCCTCCTTTCCTATCCTCACTCCTTCCTCTCCCCACCTGGGGACTGACAACCTCAGTAGTTTAGTCCCCCTGCCCCAACCAAACAATCTAACTCTTTAATTGGTATCGATATGTTACTGCTTGGTCGCGGGAACCGTTACAATTGTCATATCTGATATTTTTCAGGAGAATGAAAGAGCAATGTGTCTGTTTGTACAAATGACTTAAATTCATGAAACTGACAATTTATTCTGATACAGCAGAAACGAGCTTCTCACAACAATACCACAACAATTTATGATATGAATTATAAAATAAATTCTTTTAAGAAAACTAGATATCTAGGCGGTTCTAGGTTCCAGTAAGAAACTTTTTACAAGCTGAAGGAGAAGAAAGCGAAGATCCACTGTTAACAGCTGTTTAGTTACACAGATAGCACTTTTACGGTGTCTAACCGACAGGGTGATACTTGAATGCTTGGTAAAGATAATATTAAACCAGTTGACAGTTATTTTCCTTTAGATTAATTGGCATATGTAGAAATTATTAATTATTTTAAAAAATATGAGGTCAATTTTCTCATTTTCCGTCTGATTTGAAATGGAAGAGCCCAAAAGCGAAATAATGTACATTGACTCTGTATTCACCAGTTCTCCCTGTCCTAAAGATTTCACTCTTTACTACGCACATTATAGACCCGATTGACTACAAATCGAGGGTACTGGACACCAGCAAATATGAGGCAGAGAACTACAAATCTTTCACAATGTGTTCACAAGGCCTCAATATTTTACCTACAACTCCGACTTATCTGAGAATAAAATAAATATTTTCTCAACTACTTAGCTTCAAAATTCACTCAAATCATTGTGTGGAACTGGAAATGATACATTCGTAGATTTTAGGATGAACTGCGGTGCTTAAAGACGTAAATCTTTCGTCTGTATATTCTGCCGCAGTGGTTAGAAAACTAGAATAGTAGTAGTTTGAAAGTGTGGAATTCAGAGATACTTCATTCCAGAACCACTGGCTACTGGAAGTGATAATAGCGAACCTACGTAGACGTAAGATGTGGCAGTTGCCCTTAATTTTTAGTTTCATTGTGCTATATTAACATTTGCATTTGCAGGAAGTATATTGTTACGTTTTTCATTCATTTCTATGTAAAAAAAAGTCTTAATTGACTAGTCATAAAATCTGTTGTTGCTCATGGAACTTGATAGCCCGAAGCATATTCATCTTCTCCAATTGGAGTGATAATTTCGTACTTTTGGAACAAAGATTGAAATCACGAAAATAAACTTCCGTGATTGTTGGTACTAAAATGTGCAAAGAAACAGATCTAATATCTGTATCACATGGCGTAATAGAAGAGATTATAGCGCCTACTCTTTTTGTAGTTGATTAGAAATAAATGAAACGAGATTGAGCAATTAACTAACCCGCCTTATATCCACTTCCTAATTAACAGGTTACCTACCTGTCAATCATCCGTTGCTGGGACCGTTGCCAGCATCGGGCCTCCTCTCTTCTAGCAGGGGTTTCTGTTATTTAATAAGTGAATAAAAATGGTAGGCCGCGGCGGAGCGGCCGAGCAAATTGAGGCGCTATGCTGCGATGTGCGAGGTCGTTCCCCGTCGGGAGTTCGAATCCCCCCTCGGGCATGGATGTTTATGCTGTCTTTAGTTCATAAGTAGTTTGTAAGTTCAGGGAATGATGATCCCGCAGTTAAGTCCCATAAGCTTTACAAACATTTTGTAAAATGGTCGCAACAGGGAAGGCTACAGACCAGAAGACAGACATTTATAATATTCTGGGCCTGCTGCGACATATATGTCAGAGACATAGTAAATTATTAATACCAATATATCGCTGACATATCATCAAAACAGCTGTCAAACATCGACAACATACGAATTATTTTTAATATATACAGCTATATAAGAGCTACAACAACAACATTCTTTTACATATGTAAATAAGAACGTATACATATAAGAGAAGCAGCAATCTTACAAGGTACAACTGACGATGGCATTCACCCAGAAAAAGGCCTGTCTGAATAAATAGTTTATTAAAAGCAGCGTCTTTGGTATTAATAATTTACAAGAAGAGAGAAAGATCAGTGAAATAATTAATATATTCTGCAAGTATCACACAGAATTACTAGATAGCCTGTTACATCAAACAAAACAGTTACGAATTATTGTTGCAGGACAAGACAAAAATCTTATGGAACTTGACGTCTGAGGTTATCAGTCCCTAAGCTTAAAAACTGCTTACACTAACTTAAACCTAAAGACAACACAGACACCCATGCCCGATGGAGGACTCGAACCTCCGATGGATAGCAACCGCGGGCTCCGCAGCACGGTGCTTTAGACCGCTCGGCCATTCCACCGCGGCACAGGGATGAGTGTATTGTATTTAATGAACCTTGCCGAACTAGACGTTCAAATAGCACCTACCTCGCTACTAGCGATGGGAACGTCTGAGGCCCAACAGCTATGAAAAGCTTTTGCATTAGAGGCATAATCCATAGGTAGAAGTCGATAAAAATCTTCACCTCTTCCAGTTAACATTTAATGACAAGCATGAAATCCAATGTTGTGCTGCCAGTTTTATAATAGGAGTACTGCTAATTCATAAGAGTTTTAACGACTCCTTCATTTCGCCATAGTTCTCGTTAGAAAATTACTCATTAACAATAGGTCGAAATATTCTATTAATTGCGAAACTATTAGCATTGCTCCGGAAACAGTTAGGGATAGGTAACTGTTAGGTTTAGCTATACAGGTTTCTAATACTTCTTAGCTGAACTATTAATTAATGTATATTTGGTTCTAGCTTTTCATTAAAGGTCTCCAAAAATAGGTTTTGCGTATCAATTATTTGACGTATGTTGTTATATCTTTCGCGATGCAGATATCAGATGGATGGAGTGGAGGGCATAGGGGCGGCGCAGCTCACGACTGCACTCAGACAAGACTCTACGGTAAACTGTTAACATTGTATATTGTTTGCTTTAAGCAAAGCAAGAGTATGTTGTGTCGATCACGTCGTATTCCGCCCTCTTGGCTGTTTGGTCACTCTGCTTTGCTGAGGACGCAGGTCCGACACTCATGGCAGAGTTATGACAGCTGTGACAAGAAGCGTTTCCTAAGTAGTGAACTCTTCGGTGAAGGCTGCACGCCGGTCCCCAGTGACGAAAGGGTTTCACGTCACACCATTCCGCAACTTTCGACGGAAGATGACAATCGCTGGTTATCGAACGACTTCTGCATCAGCCGGGACACGACACACCGGCCCACAGCAGAAGTCGCTCGTGCCGCTGGAAGGCCTAGGATGGCTTCCCGCTGGCTAGCTCAGCCAACTCAGATGATCGAGTCATGGCCCCACCACAGACTCGAACTGTGGTACTCTGTTGTGGGAAACAAGTGGCAGCCCGTGTAGCACAGCCCCGTCTTCAGATAAGGTACTAAAGACTCTGATATAAATTACGGGTATTCATTATTTTCAGCATGCATACGTTATACAGAATGACCAAGCTACGATTGTGGGCTACAAGATAGGTAGTGAATTTCCGAATGAAAAATGAAAGGCGTGAATCATATTGAAGTGATTTATTTAGGACTAGCTTAAACCCGCGGTTCCGCTCGCGTGTTGGTTGATTATCATAGATAAGCTATCTTTTAGTAGTGTGCTATGAGACTGGTTTTGAAGGATGAAATGAAATACAATAACTTCTTTAGAAACAAACATGTTCAATCAATATTCAAATAAAAAATATAAAATTATGTGAAGTGCTTAATGATTTACAATAAATAATACATACATTATTCCTTATAGCCTGTGTTGAAATATCTCAACACGTATGGTGAGTGCCCGTTTATCAGGAAAGTAATAATATCACAGATCGATCACTTGATGTAATGCGCGAAACGTCAAATAGATTTTTTGTAAAGAGATGTGTTGAAAGATATTTCTTTTTTACTGCTTTATTTATTTATTCATATATCTCCTTATTCATATGCTTATCCTTACAGAGAAAGAGCTGAAGACATGCACAGACCAAAGATATCGCTGGCCTTCAGTCCGATTTTTTTTTTTTTTTTTTATAATTTGACGACTTTCAACCACCATCTCTTCCACCCCCTTATAGATATCGGCATGGAACTGCTATGGTGTACAATGGTGTAGGTTACGCTGCAGAGCGAAATATTAAAACACACACACGCAGAATTTTATATACACCGATAACTTTCCATCCCAATGTACTCCACACTTTTATCATTATCAACCCTCAAGCAACAATGCAACCAACAAAACAATTTTCAAAAGGTAAATATAATTTTCAAAGGGTAATTATTGTTCCGCATTTTGCGTTATATTCTTCAAATTACTAGATATCTATCAGATCGCTATAAAACCGTGCCTAAAACCTCCCTCGGGTATAAATTAGTAACTGTAAAAATATTTAAGTCTCTGCGTCTTGTCGTTCGGACTTGATAAGCGTACACCGAACAGACATTCACATTAATATATATATATAGCTATCCGATCACCGTAAAACTGTGCCTAAAACCTTCCCCGGGTAGACATTAGTAACTGTACAAACTTTTAGCTCTTTATGTCTCGTAGTTTAGACGTGATAAACGTACACCGAAAAGACATTCACATTTATAGATATAGAAGAGAAATACAGGGGCCTAACAGTGGGAGGAAGTGCAGTAATCTTGCGTCTCTTCAAGACCGATCTGTCACGTCCCGTGGCTAGTAACAGAAATAGCGTCTCGAGGCTCCGCTACGCGTATAAAAGCTCCAAAAAGCTGATCCGTGTCGCAAAAACATCAGTGACTTCACATCAACACAAACGGTACGGGACGTGAGCCCTTGTCTAGCTAATCTGCTCATGGGAAACGGCTAGAAATTTTCAGGTTGGTTACAGAATTAATAACAATAAATATTCATCCTACAACTGCAAACGCGCTTTATCGAGTCACGTATGTTAAACACTGAGCTAGCGTAAGTGCGCTGCTGTCGATAGTAATTTGTGGCAAGGGTTACTCGCAATCCCGCTGAAGTCCTCTTATAGCACTTTTTGCGCTCTAGTTAGTCAGACCAGATATCAACAAGCCCGCACCTGACTTATGGGTATGGCTGCAATCCACTCCCACAAAATTACACTAAAATTACCTTATACAGCGACTATAGCTCCTTGAGGATAAATATCCGAATTGCAACAAATAGCATCAAAAGCCGTGATGACAATACGCTTTAACCTTCTTCTCGGAAGACTGTTGGTATTCACTGCCACTGCTTCCATCGCCTCCTCCCGCACTTGCCGTAGCACTACCGATTGCAATGAGTTCTTCGTCATTATCATCCCTATTATCATCATTATGTGTTGGTGTTACAACAGTATCTAACTTATGCTCATTTTTCTGTACCATGAGAGATACGAGAATGCATGCGAATGATTCATCTTCTACACTAATACCATCTTCACGAAGAAGTTCGTAACTTCACCTCAACCAATCGCAGTACATTAGCAGGATTGATTGCCAATCGCCGCCCCATATAACGCTTCACCACACAAATAACGTCACAAAACGCAACTTCTGAGGCACACTGTACCGTCCCTACTGGAGAACCGACAGGTCAAAGTACAATGTGGCAAGGCACACGCAGATGCCTCTAACGGACGACTGCAGAGTTTTGCAGATGCGGGAGTATCACTAGTGCAATAAGGGACCTTTACATTATTTCTCATACGATTTTGGTGTATACGTGTTTGTTCGAGCCCCAGTACTATCCTTGTGAGACTACAATGTGGTATCAACAGTCTTCGTAGTCACAAAAATATTATTTTAATGTAATTCGTTAACGCCTATGATAATAAGAAACAATTTCATTAAATGTAACTTCCAATTTCACTGCAAAGTCGTAAAATTACAGCTTTGTGGTCTCACAGACCAAACTTGGAAGACCGAAAGCTATGAACGGGCTCAGATTAAAAGTTGATTGTAAAACTGGACCATAGTTAATCTTGAATGGTAGCTTTTGAACGCTTACAGGCACGTGGCTAAATATTTTATAGCTACTGTCCCCTATATTTGTTGGTGTACAGTTGCTGTCGCTGTAATTGGAACATTCAGTCTCGTCCATCATCTGCGTTGCGTAGGAAGTAGTTTTAAGGAGATAGGAAACTGACGAATAAAGAGTCAGCGTCGGATATCTCGCGTCTCATCAATCAACGACACGGTTTTTCTCCATGATGTAAATCCCTCGCCCAATTTTTGGTTGATATCGTTTGCTTTTTCAGCGCTTTCTTCATAGTCTCCCAGAAATTTGCTGTAAACTCTTCTTTATATCAATATTATCCAATATGTCTTCTCTTGGTAACATCTGTGACTTTCGAGAGGGATTTGCCACTTAGTCTTCCTCATTATCTGTTCTCTAGATTTCTCAAATAGGGTTTCGCGAAATCCATTTCTCTTTATCTCTTTTTTCTTCAAGAGTAATGCCCATCTGCGTCTAATGTAATTATCTACTGTGACTAAAACTTACGTCAAATCTCATTATAGTCAGAGTGCAATTAATGAAGGCTCTTATCACTTAACACAACTCTTTAGAAAGATTTGGTAAACAGTTAAAGAGTTGTCTACCGAAACATGGTAGATATTCTGTAGGAGTAAGACCTACACATGTCAGATACTGTTGTCTTCCATGTGGACACATTTATCTCTTCCAAGCGTTATATTATATTCATGTCATAACATCATCGATATCTGAGAGGAAATAAACAGTTTGAGATACTTCAGACTTAATTCTAAATATACAGCTTTGCAAACAGTCTTTTCTTTTTACAAAGTTTCTTATATGTTTAAGCGAAGTTAGTTAATTTGAACTACAAACGTTTATTATGGTAACACCCCCCCCCTCCCCAGTTATATTTCTTTGATGAGAGTTGTATGCCAGATTTTTGTACACTTGCATTTTTGCTCGCAATTGCGATGCATGAAATTAAAATCTGAGCGACAGTATTCAAAGGCTTGTTGCTAAATTATTCTAGCCACTTAGCGGTGGGCTCGTGTGGCGTCCGTTCTTCGATCTGCAGCTTTTGTGCAGCGAAAGGTAATTATAATCCTGGACGAGACCTCCAACTTGCAAACTTATTTGCATGATAATTGCCTGGGTGCCATGAATAGTTGTCGCGTGAGGCTGTTTCCATGGAACTCTGTGCGTCTCAGTGGGCTTTCACAACTGGTCTTCCAACAAGGTGAACGAGTTATCAACGCTGAGATTATTCTCTTCCCTAAAGCTACAGAGATCACATCTATTAGGCTTCGTTGTCGTTTTTAATATTGTGTATCAGTTTACTTCAAAAATAAGTGTTATTTAGTTTACCTTTTGGCATATACAAATCTATTTGTGAGTCTTAAGAGACATTGCTGCTAGTAAGCTATTTCTGTTGTCTAGCATATATTTTTTTTCTGCAGCATATTTCGTGGTGTAACCCTGATACCAAAAACGGTAATATAATAAAACCGGACTGAAGTAGAAATAAATTTTACATTGTAATTTTTGTCTCAGCGTGTGCTGTGGACAATCTTGTTCTCTGTTTTCTGGTCGACGGTGAGCGAGTCACTCCGTTTGTTCGTCAAAAAATAATTGTCCTCTAGATATCAGTTATTCTGCCTCCATCCTTATACTTAAAAAAAAAAGAATTTTACACAACATGTAATCTCGTAAAGAACGCTAAAAACACGCTGGATATGACTCTGGACTATAACCAAGACGTTGGTCAAATCAAAACATTATTGGAATTTACACTCGACGTTTGAACATTCATGGATTCTATAATGACTTTTGTGTAGTTGATAAAATACGTGTTTAATTTTATAATAGGAAGTGTGTTGTTGTTTAGCGGGTAAGACTCGAAAGGCATCGCCTTACTGAGCTTTTTGATATTTGAAGCATCTGGTTCTCTTACTTTCCTAATTAAACTTTTCTCTAGTATCCTTTTCCGCTATGGTAATATTTGGTTAGTTGTGAAGAAAATCTGTCGCTTTTAAGAAGGGAAAGATAAGTTTCGTTTATTTCAAATAAAAAAGTGAACTTTAATCATCCGTGATTATTCAATCTTTTCTTGTATACTTCTAATCTTCCTCTTCGTCTTCATTCTTTGACTACTTTTCAATTTGTGAGCGATAAGCTGCCTGTATATGTAGTCGTAACCTTTCTTAAATTTCACAAAGAGAATAAATCGTAGTTCTTCTCTTTGATCTTGAGGACTATTCGCAAGTTCCAAATCTGTTCCGTACAGGATACACCTATCTTTGCATCAGGTTGTGCTTCTAGTCCGTGGCGTAATATCTTGGGGTGAATTTTGAAAGTGATAGGTAATAATGTGATACATCTGTAATTATTAGGTTATGCCTTGTTGATCTTTCTTCATGTAATTTTCAGTTCCCTTAGAGTATACTCTGTAACACCTACTTCTGAGATTTTTATGATTTTTCTTTGATATATGTATTTTCCTGCTCTTTAACTATGTAGGTGTCTAAGAAAACATCGTCTTCCCCGGGAACTCTGCTTCATTTTACCATTCTTTCTCAAATTTCTTCTGTTGTTGTAGACTGTTTCCAAGTGCGTTTGCTACCATTTTCGTGAAGTGCAACTTTGATTCGGTTTTTCGTTCTTTTTATCAAAGTATATTTTTAATACTATTGCAGCTTTGTTTAGTATTTGTTTCTAGTGATACCCTGTTCTTTGTAAGCAGATTTTTCGAGGCTTACGACACTTCATATTTCCCCCCAACATTCTGTAGAAACTTCGCATGTTACTTCTCTTAAAGTCTTGCCAGTTCCATTATGTGCACTTAAGTCGTATACCCTTTTCGCTCTTCTTATACATTGTAAGGATTGTTTTGAAGTGTGTGACTATCGTATCATTTACATGTTCTGTTACTGCTAAGCTTTATTCGTACCTGGCTTTTACGCTACATGCCGTGTTCAAATATTGCGTTTCATCGTCTTTGTTTGCATTTTCTAGGATATTAAACCTAATAATTGCTTGTTTGTCTTTGTGACGTCTGTCCAATTTTATTGCGTTTTGATTAACGTTTTGAATTACCTGCAATTGGCCTTATATTTGTTTCAGGTAACGTTTGGGTTTGAAGTGCGTGTCCTCATATTCAGAATTTTCTTGCATTTTTGTTTGTTATGGTCTCGTGACCAACACTCAACAACAAAACTAAAGAGTCATTTTCCTGAAACTCATTAATTCTTTCCCATTGTGATGTAGAAGTTTTAATTCAGACTAAAAGGGCCCACAACCTTCTCCTGTATATGTGCAAATTTCAGGAAATCATAACACGTCTGGTCAATGTTTAAACAGCAAGGTGTCAACGTTTGCTGTGGGAGGTAATCTACCCCGTAATATTACTTATCACCTCTACTTGAGATATAACTGTAATGGAGGTCGGACCCGAGACGTCCAAACTTGATATCATGCTATTTTCTTGTATTTGGCTAAGGAAAACATTTAAAACTCATTGCTGCACATAACTGACTCTGAAAGATATTGTCTTAAAGAAACCACTCCATTTTCTTTGGGTATTGAGTTCCACACATTTCCTAACGGAAAACTATATTACTCATTGCAGTAGACACTAGACAGTACCACCACTGCAATTTTCAACTCTGACAACATTTGACAATACAACCCTTTTTTGTAAACATTCTGGAGATGCAGTTCCACTGAACCTGATTTGATCCCTCTGGAGTATGATGCACTTGCATTTGTTGCCCCGGTATTTAGTTTGCACCACTCGAGACCACTGTAAACCATTTAACAAAATTTTAACATTATCAGGTGTTATGTTGAACGCTTTCTTGCAGCATCATGGTCACTTGGGATGGGTAGGGCAGGTAACTGCAACATTAACATTAGAGTAAATAAAACGACATAGATTGCCCGTAAGACTACCACTCCAAAATCACACTCAGTTATACTTGTGAGCCTACGTTGTGCACTTTTGACCATATACCCCTTCATTTATTTCGACGCATTCATGTTAATTTTGATAGACTGCTTGTAGGCAAGCAAACTCTAAGGGCTGTCGCAAAATTTGTCTGTCCTCAGGCTGTATACCAGAAATTGCGTGGCATATAGCTGCATGATTGTCGAAATCACTGAATAAGTGTATGTCCAAACTGCTCAGCAGTGGTGTATGGGTGTTGTCAAACTGGGCTGTCAGTAGTATACGCTAGGTACTTTCAGGTGCATATCAAGGTCTCTGGTATCATATTACAGCAGATGCAAAGCAACTTCTAGGAATACTACGTCATCAAGGTCACCGGTCCACATGTCAAGGAGAGGGGAGGGAAGGTCACCCATTCTGAATGAAGTTTCACAATACGCTACGTCCAATCAGAGCGCTCTAACGAGGTCATAGGTCTCATATTCCTTCTTTATCATCCCGCCACCCCTCTCCCTTTAACCCTGTCTCAAATGTGCATATTTTGCCTCTGTTTGTATTACTGACTACCAGATATTCGTCATTGGCTGGGTACATGTGCACTCAGTCCCCCAATTAGGCTTTGAGGCTGGGAAAATAAGTAAACTCCATCGCTAGTTACATAAGGTCCAATAGAATGATATGATGAGTATGTTTGAAACTGTGTATAAATAATTGATAACCAATATTTGCTTATAAAATGCAATTAATGAAAGAGTAATATGCAGATGTTGACAAGTGATTTATATTATTTAATCCTCAACTTGAGAAATGCGAAATAACAAACGTTCTAGTGAAACCTCGGATTTGCTCATCTCTAACAACAGAAGGTAGCACCTTGTCAGCAGATTTTAGGTACGGCAATATGGCATTTTAATGTTACTGTAATATTACACTGTCTAAAGTAAATTTTCTGACACCAATTTCAAGCTAAATAAAAGGTGAACTATCTAAAAAATTGGCCATAAATTAATTTTTGCCTAGAAAACCATACCTAAAGCCTAATTTTGTCATCAAGAGATGGCATCACTTCTGTGGTATAAAATTAATGTCTCAGATTATTACACAAAACAGTAATGCTTATAAACTCAATGAAGGAAGTTCTATGATGTCATTTTCATGTGGAATAACAGCTGAAATGCAGCAAATTAGGTAAAAAAAATCATTAGCTCCAAAATGTGTTTACACATGATGTTCAACTGCTGACATTTTATACTGAACGGGAATATGCGCAGAGGTTTTTCAGCACTGTCTGTATGCTGGAACGCTTCCAACCAGTAATTCCTTGAGTTCTTCGGATGGATTTCTTTAGATGTTGTTGAGTAAGTCCAGAAACTGTCAGGATATTTTACGGAGTATACGCATTAGGCCTTGGAGCGAAATTACCGTCTTTATCATCGGCCATATCATGAGTTACTTGGAATATGGGTAAGAGTTTGTGAATTCTTTTAACATCTCTTCAGTTTGGAACATTAAATCCTGTCTAAAAACTGACCCTTGCCGCTGTAGCGTCGTGTGCTGGTCTGTTATATTCTAGTACCAATAACGGACTTTATGATTCGAACCAAAGTCGTACGTACGTAAAACTCTTTCCACATTTCAAGGATGGAAAAGATCATTCCGGCTATGGAGGGCTGTTCGTAGGCACTACATAATGTTATTTCATTGCCATCTGTTGGACGTTTGGTAGATACAACTTCGAAATTTCTGTAATAATATCTTACAGCACTTATGATATATGTACAGGTCGTTGTATCCTGCCTTCGGACTTTGCTTTTATGTTGTTTACTTTTAAAACCAAAGTTTTGTTTATTGTGCAACCTTTACATTATTTCCAACTAGATCTAGTGAGGTGGCGGAGTGGTATCAGACTAGACTCTCATTCTGCAGGACTGTTGTTAAAATCCACTTCCGTTCATCCGGACTTAGATTTTCCGTGATTTTCCTAAATCACTCCTGACAAATGACTGAATGGTTTCTTTTAAGGGGCACGCCTGATTTCCTTACCCTAACAATTCAAGCGTGAGCTCTGCCTCTAATGACCACGCTGTCGACGGGGTGTTAAACCATAATATTCCTTCATTCTTCCTTTAGTTCCAAATTAGAGTCCTGACTGTCCGACTAAGTGACCACAAAATATGTGATCGAGCGAGTACACTCTGCCTAGATAGGCTGTCCTCACCAATGCTGTCACTGAGCGTAGAAGACTTGATCGAATGGTAGTTTCTTTTTTTTTTTTTTTTTTTTTTTTTTTTTTTTTTTTTTTTTTTTTTTTTTTTTTAAGCGAAGTTTCGCGCATTCTTACCCCTTCATCATATCCTTTTCATTCTTAGATTGTCTGTCTAGAAATGGAAACACAATTACTTATTATGCGTAAACTGTAAACTGGTGTAAATTATTATGATTCCAGTTGGTAATGCCTCATATCAAGAAAAAGAGGTTTAAGGAATTCTACATAAACATAGCTTGTTTGGGGATGCCAGCTGAAAAAAAATAATAACTAGGTGACCGGTGCAAATACTTTAAAACATTTGTGGTCAGTCATGTGAAATGGAAATAAGTAAAATTAAATACTTATCATTTAAAAATATTTTATTATAGATAGTAATTGTATACAGAATATTATGTAACCTTGTGTTTTCTTAAATTCATTTAATAATACTTATTTAAATCAATTGCTATTATAAAATGTTGGAAATTTTCAGATATTAAGTTCACAACACGTCCTTCCCCATAATATTAACTGTGCCTTGGCCCTGATGCTTTATTTGCACTTCAACATTTTTTAATATTTTGCTTCGGTGACTGAAAACAGATTCAAATGTTTAAGCTTATGGGACTTAACTGCAGGATCATCAGTCCCGAAACTCTTGAACTACCTTATACTAAAGACGAGGCGGGATTCGAACTCCCGACCTTTGCGGTGTGCAGAGTGTGACTTGCACGCCGCAGACCGCTCGGCCACTGCCGCCGGCCCACAGGTTCAGGTAAATAGATTCCAACTTGATCAAGTGTCTGATCCTGAGCTTTGTTTATTGCAATACAAAACACTAATCTAATGGGAAATTGCCGACGTATACAAGAGAAGGGCATTGTAATGTCAGATGGTGACAAATTTTATGCGGGGTAGCAGTATTCGCTCCCCAATATTCACACCAGTTACAACTTATAAATGTATGATATTGTTGTACATTTTTCTAACTAATAGTCTCGTCCCATTTAGTAGTCCTATAGCTACATTCAAATTCCTCAGGATCATTACAATAGCACCTTCTTTCAAAGTCAGCACATGGGAACTGCAAAAGTTAACTTTCTTCTTCTGTTATCAATGTATTCACACTCGTGTAAGTTCTTAAACTTCTAGGAAAAACACCTAAAACTACTCTATTAATTTCATCACAGTGTTAATTTTTGGAGCAAGAATTGCAATCGCGGAAAGATTGAAACTGTCATAGGAAGATGAAGATAGACTTTTGACGTATATTTCAGTAACGATGATAGTCTTTGAAATTATTGAAGAAGCTGCACAGAAGGAATAGTAGAGCCAGAGGGAGACGGGAGAGATAACAACTTGACTCAAGTGAACTGAAATACAGTACTTGATGGCAAATCTGCTGATTCATACTTTTAATTTACAAAAAAGTAAAGGCCGTCGATTGGGTGGAGTGGCCGACTTAGTTTATAACTTTTGTTTGTTTCTTAACTCATAACTTTCTCCCAAATCAACCAATGAATGTGTTTAAGGGCTCAAATGGAAGCGCTTAATGCAAATAATGTTGTTAGGCTAATACGAAGTGTATACCTTATTTATAACGGAATATATGCTGGATAGAATGCCGAACAAGTTGGGAGAAATGGAAGTAAAGTTGATTGTTCACGCATAGCTTTCTTCAGAATCAATCAATGCAAGTGCTTAAAAGCGCAAATGAAAGAGCTTGATTCGCTGAGTGTTGTTAAGCCAAAAATAAATGCGTACCTCAATTAGAACCGAAGATGTCGTAAAACAAACCGATTAAAATATTCAATACAAGAACAGAAGGCTACCGTGTTTGGATAAAAATGAAGGATGGAGAGACTTCAGTTAATTCTGATACTTGATGGCAAATCTGCGAATCAATACCTTTTGTTTAAAGCAAAAATGAAGGAAATTGGTGGGATAGAACGGCTTGACCGACTGACTTTAGTTTACAGCAAGGAAATCTCCATAAGAAATATACAGAAGGAGATCGCGTTTGAGTGTAGAAAAACGAAGGCGAGAGTTATGTAAATTCTGAAACAAGATGAATAATCTGTGGATGAATACCTTTTTTTTAAAACAAAAATGAAGGTAATCGACCGGGTACTTTGGTCTGGCTGACTGACTTCAGTTTTCATAGATTCTTTTAATATATAAGGTAATAAAAATAATTAAATAAATAAATATAGTGTGATTTTGGTTTCAACGCTTGTAATTAACTTGCGTACCATATATATATTTTTAAGAGGAAATAGAAGTAATTAAAACTGAACCCTGATTTCCCTCCTTGAGGCAATTATAAGTACGCAAAGCAAAAAACAAATAAATAATAATAATAATAATAATAAATGGTGTTCCTCTGACCATAAATCCGTTGTCAATATGTCTGAAATAAATTGAAAAGCAGGGTATACTTCGCAGTGTGTCATATGTGTGTGAAAGTCATGGAGGTACAATATGCAGTCAATAATAATTTTTGTACACACTGAGTGCAAAGCATTTCATACCTAAAGCGTAATATAATTTGTACAACATTTCAACAGCGTAAAACATACTTTCCGATGTAAACCTTAACGATTTATCCTGTTACGAGAGAGAAAGTGTATGTGTGTGTGAGAGAGAGAGAGAGACAGAGAGAGATAGAGAGAGAGAGAGAGAGAGAGAGTTTAAATGACTATTGCATCTGTGCAACGTAGCCCGGGTCAGATGCGACTATAGGAGCATGAAGACAAGGAAATTAAGTGGCATTCTTGGATTTATGAATTCAGAGTGGTAAATGAGCGGAATAGCCGTGCGCACTGAGGCTCCGCTACGGTGAACGCGGCCGTTTCACGTCAGAGTCCTCCCTCGGGCATGGGTGTTTGTGTTGTTCTTCGGATAAGTTTAAGTAGTTTGTATGTTCAGGGACCGATAACCACTGCAGTTTGGTCCCATAACGTTATAAACATTTGACATTTTGTAACGTAAATTATAGTGACGTTATTATCAAGTAAGTCCAAACAGGACAACGGCCAGTTATTCTATTCATGGCAGCCGAAATGCAAACACCGGCAGATGTCCATAGCATAATGTAGAATGTGTATTGGATAACGTAGTACGCTAATAGCCACTAGCTATTCATACACTGCCGGAAAAAATTAAAACGCACTGACGGACGACGTCCATTTCGTTCCCATGACGGCAAATACAACCTTGAGGATAGTAGTTGTTCTGATGATGCTTTCAGCGTCGTCTGACAACATATAACTTAGTGACATATTTGATTAGCTCCAGTTGTATGTCCTTTTACTATGGAATGTTCAGAGCCAAATAGGCTCCACGGTAAGGTTTGATTTTTACAGCCAACTGTGATAGTTTGAAAAGGATTGAATTGTCGGAGTGGTACTTTCAGAGCATTCTCACACAAGTCTACGACAGTTGGGCAACGATGGTGGTTGCAATGCTCACGTTAACATGCTCATAAACGTAGACGAATTTCTGGACGTCCGCCAATATCGTCGTATTATAAGGGCAGCCGTGACAGATTTAACCGCCACCATAGCATAGATAACAGGGATTGTGAGTCCAGAAGTGTCAAGACGAACTTATGTTAACCGGTTATTGCCAGTGGGAAAAATGAAATATTTGTAAATCTAAGGGACTTAACGGCTGCGGTTACCAGTCCCTAGGCTTAGAAACTACTTAAATTAATTTTAATTTATGCTATGGACAACACACACACACACGCATGCCAGAAAGACGACTCGAACCTCCGACAACGAGCGATCGCGCGCTCCGGAGCAAGGCGCCTTAGAGCGTCCGGCCACCCCACCGCGGCGACAAGTGTTGACATAAACAACTTTCGTTGCTTAGCATTTTAATTCCGTATCTGTCATATTACTACTTACTAGAAAATACTTTCGTGATTATATTCTTTAACCACAAATGGATCAGAAATTCTCATTTCCTTCCTTTCTCAGACTACATATCTGCGACTGCATTTTATTTCGACGGAAATCACGGAAAATAAAGTTTCCGATTTCTATCACGGAGAGAAATAAGAAATTCTATCACGACTGTGTATCAACGGCGGTGACACAAAGAATTTCTTGCTTTGGCGTGAATCAAATTATCGTCGCAGAGCGAGGGAAGGCTGCCTCTTGTCTGGGACGTGTTGCGTTATTGAATCAGCACGACGGGAAGCGCTGCTGATCCAATCACTGGCACACGGTGGCTCAGCCATCTGCCCTGGCCCATTCCACGCTCACTTTCTCAACTTCATTCCACTTTCATTACCGTAACGAATCAAATATTTTAATATATAGTGTAATTTCGATAATTTACTGACGCAACAAGCAAACTACATAAGCACTCGCGTTTCTGTTGCAACTAAAGGACAACTAGGGTTTTACATGGTGCCCATGGCGAGGTCAGCAGAGATGGAGAACCACCTGGCATTGGTGTCAGATGAGGACGGAAATCGAGGTGACCCTTTTAAAATTTCCACAGTTAAAATAGCGTTTATTCCATTTAATATCGTTCTATGCATTCATGATCTACATTTTGAAATCAGAGTGTCCTTTTATGAACGTCCTCTATTTGAAAATTAAATATCTTGATGGCTTTATTAGTCCTCTTCTTCACCTACATCTATATCAATAAATGCACTCCTCAAGCCGTCATACGTATGAGACAGAAAGGCTGTTACTACGTCCCCCTTCCTCCGTTTCCACATTTATATTCGAGATTTGATGTTGTGTTGTTAAATTCCCTTAAGTGCAGTAATTTACATCATTGTATCTTCATTCTTGCTTTGTGGGCCAATCTTGGGCGAAGAATAATGTTGCCTAACTACTACTGCAACCAGCTCCATTAGAATGTTTAACAGAACACCATATTGCGATTTTCAGTGACACTCCTGTAGTATTTACCGCTTGTGTTTGTCGAATATATAAGTAATACTGTCGAAGTTAGTGGAAGATTCCATGATAAAACTCTTGAATCGATTATCTCTCCCCGGAAATTCAAATTGATAAGTTGTTCAGACTGATAAGAAGTGGATAACAATGGCTGTAAAGAATGTTTTATAAGACACCTCGATTGTGAATAGTTTAAGTTTCTTCCAGTGAATCACAACCAGGAATTCTGGTCTCTTATAAATAATGTGATGTATGTAGTCATCCCAATTTAGATCACTCTGGAAGTTTGCTGTATGTATTTTAAAGTTGTTACTAATATTCCATTGTTCTCTAGCCCATATCTTAAGCGATCAGTAAAACGTGAATCGATATAAACTGTTTAGATACACTACGGGCAAAATAGGTAAATAAATATCCAATGTTGTCAAGCCACTTGCGTAATTTTGATGTGGCTCTCTTCAACCAATCTGATAAGCTTCTGCCGATGGAGGTCGCCCAGTAGTTAGTACAATGGAAGCTCGTTCTGGAAGATAGTGATTCAAAGCAACTTTATGCCTTCCAGATTCAGATTTGTCGCGGTTTCCCACGGCCACGGGTGATTCTCTTCCCTCTCCCTACCCAAATAATTCGAGCGTGAACTCGATTTCTCATTACCACACTGTCAACGGGACGTAAAACCCTTATCTTCCCGCCTTCCTAAGCTACCTACTGTACTGGTGTACTTGATTCCTGCATGCTGTAGAATATTGTACTATTTCACAGTGTGTTATACATTAGGAAACGAGTTGTCAAAGCCCCCGCAGCTAGTGCAAGTATGCATGAAAGCACTTCGGCCGGTAGCTTCATCCAGTTCATACGGTGCATGTATATGGCGCAAAATCCACACCATTCATGTGCTGAATATGCAACCAACTAGTTACAGTTGCATCAGGTAGCAGCCGCCGGACTAAAGTAAGCTAGCCTTGGCCTTTCAGGACTCAGAAATAGTATTGCCAAGGCGAGGCCTCAGGGTGGTCTTGGCGTAAATTTATATACCATCGGGGTAAGATCTGGATGCGCCTTGCACGAAACGTATCATGTCGAAATCAGTGTTACTTTAGACAAATCTAATGAAATCATCTTCCAACACCTTCATTCATCATTCGGTAGTCATCGTACCATCAAGGAATATCGAACCCATTACTCCACGACTGGCCACTGCACACCAGTCACATACTCAGGATGACGATATTATCCCATCCCAAAATGCGGATTCCCCGTCCCTCAAATGCGCAGATTTTGCTTATTGACGATGCAATACAAATTAAAGTGGGCTTCGTCGCTAAACCAAACCATACATGTTTGTATTGGCGCTCTAATTCCCTCATGCCTCGCAGCGCAGCGTAGCGTGAAATTTGAACGTCCTAACGCAAACCGTTAAAACGTTATGTAGATATTATTTCATATAGTTCAATAATTCCCCTCAGGGGCTCAGCATTAATTTGCTGAGTACGGGCTTGTCGAACCCGGGGTCCTGAGCCGTGGGCTGTGTCGCGCCACCAGTCCGCTACATCGTAAGCTCTGTGCGTGCCTCAACGACCATCGTTCGGCGCGACGGTGGAATGTTGTACGTTTCAGAGCCCGGGGATCTTGGCTTAATCGCCCGGGACGCGAGGACGGTTCAAACCTCTATAAAAAAAAAGAACCTCAATTTCAAGGTGTGCTACGTTTCGAGGAGATGCATGGCTGTTGAGGTTGAACAGTCACTAGCGAGCAACCTCTGAGGAACCTGCCCCACGTCATTTGTATAAGGCTTACCCAGGCAAGCCGGGCTCTGCCTGGGTGGACCTTATTTCCCTAGCTGCTCGTGGGACGAAAATGAAACGAGCACTAAATTGCGTAGGCGGTCGCAAAAGCGCCGTCTCTAAGTGTGGCAAAACCGAGTTTAATGGGTCTACTTATGACCCTAAGACGTTTCCTTCCCTGGCCACCCCATGGGAGGAACAAAGGGCCCTTAACAAATCAGAGCCGTACTCGCCACAATATCTGGTCCGTGCACGCACAGATGGTGAATCCTTCACTTCCACTAAGCCTCAGTTCTTTGTAGACACCATTGAAGACACGTTTGGTGAAGTGGCTTCATTTTCGAAGATGAGGAGTGGGGCCGTTCTGAAACAGACGGCGTCCTCGGCCCAGTCGCGGGCATTACTTGCCTGCGACAGGCTGGGTGATATTCCGGTGAGTATCACACCCCACAAATCCTTAAATATGGTCCAGGGTCTCATCTCACACCGTGATCGGTTGTCCCAGACCGATGAAGAGCTGCAAGCAAAGCTGCAGCGACGAGGGGTTCACTTCATCCGGCGGGTGTACAGGGGACCTAAAGATAATAGGGTTGCCACCGGTGCTTTTATCTTGGCCTTCGAAGGCGATACACTGCCTGAGAAGGTCAAGATAATGATCTACCGGTGTGATGTCAAGCCATATGTCCCTCTTCCTATGTGGTGTTTCCGGTGCTGGAAGATCGGGCACATGTCGTCCCGATGTACTTCCAGCACAACGTGCAGGGAATGTGGGTGGCCACCTCACCTGGACGCCCCATGCACCCCACCTCCGCTATGTGTGAACTGTGGGCCTCCGCTATGTGTGAACTGTGGGCAACATCACCCGCCATTCTCAGCGAACTGCTCTGTTTTACATCGGGAACGTAAAATTATGGAAATCAAAACCCTGGACTGGCTGACCTACTCTGAGGCACGTAAGAAATAAGAGCGGCTACACCCTGTCCGTATGGAAAGTCTTTTGCCACAGTCACAGCAGCACCAGTTTCCTTGAGACCTGTGAAACCACCAGTGGTGCCTCCTCCTGTGGGCCCTAAGGGCCGTCAATCTTCCACGGTGGGTGGGGGCCCGTCTCCATCTATAGCTCCCTCAACGCCAGTGGGAGCAACTTCCCCCCCCACCATCGGGGACACCGGTCCCCCGCCCCAGCTGGAGAAGAAACAGTCTTCTCCAGCCCCTCTCACTTGGAAGGAGTCCCTTGGGACTCTTCCTTCCGGGAATTCTCAGAGTGCGTTAGGAGATCCTAGCCTTTGGCTAAAGGATCCAAAAAGTGCTGACGAAACGGCTTCTGGCCCTTCGACACTCCCTGATATCGCTTCCGGGAAGCCCTCCCAGCCATTAACACCAAAGGGCCAGCGAGAGGCAACAAAGAAGAAGGAAAAGAAGAAAGACAAGACCAAGGATCCTTCAGTGGCTCGAAAGGGACGGTCACTTACATTTTCGGCCTCTGAAGACGAGTTGGAGATCCTCGCTTCCCCCGAGGATCTTGCCTTCCTAGGATCGCCAGAACCCATGGCTCTCGATCCTGTGCATTCTGCGGAATTGGCAGCAGGTGCCCCTGCTGAATAACCCTTTCAACCTTAAACTATGGCTATTCAGCACACTGTCAACGAGATCTTGCAGTGGAATTGCGGCGGTTTTTTCCGCCATCAGGCTGAGCTACAGCAATTTCTCTGCCACTTCCCTGCGATCTCTCTAGCCATGCAGGAAACATGGTTCCCCGTCGACAGGACCCCAGCCCTTCGATGCTATCGGGGCTATTTTAAAAACCGAACCATCTATGACAGAGTTCCCAGCGGCGTCTGTGTTTATGTCCATGCCTCTGTCCCCAGTGCTACTGTGCCTCTTCAAACGCCTCTAGAGGCAGTCGCTGTTCGACAAGATTTTACCATCTGCTCTGTCTACCTTCCACCAGATGATGCCTTCTCTCCCACAAACCTCGCTGCCTCACCCTTTCTTCTTTTGGGGGATTTCAACGCCCACCACACTCTGTGGGGTGGCACACAGACCTCGGCCCCAGGTAGGGATGTTGAGTCTCTCCTGTCAGAGCAGAATCTCTGCCTTCTCAACACCAGTGCTCCTACCCACTTTAGCACAACACATGGTACGTATTCTGCCATAGACCTGTCTGCCTGCAGCCCTAGCCTCCTTCCACGTCTCACCTGGAGGGTCCATGACGACCTGTGTGGCAGGGATCATTTTCCTATCTTCCTGTCACTCCCACAGTGTTCACCTGCCGATCGTCTGCCTCGCTGGTCCCTCCATAGGGATGACTGGCCAGCTTATTCTTCAGCTGCTGTGATTTCCTCTCCCCTTCCGGCTGATGTTGATGCCGCCGTTTAGCAGGTCACAGAGGCCATCGTTTCTGCAGCCGAAAACTCTTTCCCCCCCACATCCGGTTCCCTCCATCGTCCGTCGGTGCCCTGGTGGACACCAGAGATCGCTGCGGCCATCCGGGAACGTCGGCGAGCACTACAGCGCCACTGACGTCACCCTTCTGTCGAACATCTTGTAGCCTTCAAGCGTCTCCAGGCACGGGCCCGGCGACTGATACAAGAAAGTAAGAGGCCCTCCTGGGAGAAGTATGTCGCCTCCATTGGTTCCCGCGCTTCTCCTTTCAAGGTGTGGTCGCAAGTTCGACGCCTCTTTGGGCATCGCCCACCGGCGGGAATTCCGTGCCTCAGAGTCCAGGTTACACTGTGTACTGACCCTGTCGCCGTCGCTGAGCATCTGGCAGATCATTTTGCACGCACCTCAGAGACCGCTGACCATGGTCCAGACTTTCGCGCCCTCAAAGAGCGAGCCGAGAGCCATCAGATTTCATTTCGAACGCGACGTCAGGAACCGTACAACGTCCCATTTACTGAGTGGGAGTTTGAAGGTGCCCTTGGTGCATGCCCAGATACCTCCCCTGGACCCGATCGCATTCAAAGTCAGTTCCTCCGACACCTATCAGCGGGCTCCAAGAGCCAACTTCTCGCCCTGTTTAATCGTATACGGCTTGAGGGTGTTTTTCCGTTCTCCTTGCGGGAAAGCATTATCATTCGGGTAATTAATCCTGGGGCAGATCCGCAGGTGGCTATTAGTTACCGTCCAATCATCCTCACCAACGTTCCATGCAAGCTCCTCGAACGTTTCGTGAATCGGAGGCTCATGTGGATCCTCGAGGACCGGGGACTCTTGGTGCCAGAACAGGGTGGGTTCCTTCAAGGCCGCTCCGCTATCGACAATCTAGTGTCACTGGAGTCGGCCATTCGTACAGCATTTACCCGCCGCGAACACCTAGTTGCTGTATTCTTTGACCTGCGGAAAGCATACAACACCACCTGGCGCTATCACATCCTGTCCACGCTGTATGAATGGGGCTTACGGGGTCCACTTCCTATATTCATTCAGAACTTCCTAGCGTTGCGTTCTTTTCGGGTTCGTGTTGGTTCTTGCTTCAGCTCATCTCATTGTCAAGAGAACGGAGTCACACAGGGTTCCGTTCTTAGTGTTCCTTTATTTTTAGTCGCTATTAATGGTCTTTCTGCGGCTGTGGGGTCATCGGTTTCTACCTCCTTGTACGCCGATGACTTCTGCATGTATTACAGCTCCTCCAGCATCGGCGTAGCTGAACTGCGGTTGCAGATCGCAATTCGAAAGGCACAGTCATGGGCGTTTGCCCACGGTTTTCAATTTTCTGCGTCGAAAACCCGTGTGATGCATTTCTGTCGACGTCGCACAGTACACTCGGAACGCCGCGGTGGAGTAGCCGAGCGGTCTAAAGCACCTCGCTGCGGAGCGCGCGGTTGCTCGCCGTGGAGGTTCGAGTCCTCCCTGGGGCATGGGTGTGTGTGTGTTTGTCCGTAGGTTAGTTTACCTAGGTTTAAGTAGTTTGTAAGCTACGGACTGATGACCACGCAGTTTGGTCCGATAGATTTACAAACATTTGAACATTTGAACACTCGGAACCCGAACTTTACTTAGCTGGCGACCTGCTACAAGTCGAAAAGACACACAGATTCTTAGGCATGTTGTTTGATGACCGTCTCACCTGGGTGCCGCATCTTCGCCAGCTGAAACAAAAGTGCTGGCGACACCTCAACATCCTGCTCTGTCTCAGCCACACTGTTTGGGGAGCCCCACGCCCAATGCTCCTACAACTTTAGAGGGCCCTCATTCAGTCGCGCCTAGACTATGGCTGCATAGTCCACGATTCGGCTGCGCCTTCGGCACTGCAGGCATTAGACCCAGTTTTACACTGTGGTATTCGTTTGGCGACAGGGGCCTTTCGCACAAGCCCTGTGACAAGCCTCCTCGTCGAAGCAGGAGTCCTCCCGCTGCGGTTCCGCAGGCAACACCTGCTAGCTTCTTATGTTGCCCATGTTCAAGCCTCGCCCTTCCACCCGAACCGCCGGCTCATTTTTTTAGACGCTGCAATGCCTATCCCTCTACAGCGGCCCAGGTCAGGTTCCTCGATCTCGGTCCGTGCTCGATCCTTTCTTTCGTCCCTCGCAACCTCTCCACCCCTACCATATTCCACTATTCCTCTCGAATCCCACCTTGGTCTGTTCCTCGTTTGCAGCTCCGTCTGGATCTGTCCCGTGCGTCGAAGGACTCGGCTTCCGCTAGACATCTCCGTCACCAGTTTCTACAACTTATCGACTCGTTCCATGCAGCAAAAGCCGTCTACACAGATGGTTCCATAGTAGATGGCCATGCTGGGTATGCATTTCTGCATGACGACCATGTGGAACAGCATTCTCTGCCATGTGAGAATACCATTTTCTCTGCCAAACTGGTCGCCATTCTCAGGGCTCTGCAACAACTCAAAGCGTGCCCCAGGGGGTCATTTGTCATCTGTTCTGACTCCCTGAGTGGCTTACAAGCGATCGACCAGTGTTTCTCTCGCCAGCCATTGGTACGGTCGATCCAAGATACTGTTCACTCTCTGTACCAATCAGGCCGTTCTGTGCTCTTTATGTGGACCTCGGGCCACATCGGCATCCCAGGGAATGAACATGTCGATCGATTAGCCAAGCAGGCCACTATGGCACCATCGCTTGATATTGGTATCATGGAACCTGATCTTAAATTGGTGTTGCACCGGAAGTTGCGCGAGGCTCGGAGCACCGAGTGGGCTATGGCGAATGCACCAAACAAGCTTCGGGCAGTGAAGCTGTCCACAGCCCTGTGGAAATCTTCACTGCGGCCGATCCGCCGTGAGTCGATTGTCCTCTGCCGCCTCCATATTGGGCGCACGTGGCTAACCCACGGCTATCTCCTCCGCCCGTGTGTCGATGTGGTGTAGTAATGACAGTGGCCCATCTTTTGAAGGACTGTACGATTTTAGCCAACTTGCAGCAATCGTTTAATCTCCCAGACGCGATATCCTTAGTTTTAACCTCTATGGCTAACGCAGTTTTAAGTTTTATTCGCGCGGCTGGTTTTTATGACTCTATCTAGAGATGGGTGTTGTGGTCTGCTGTCTTAGGCCACCACCAATCCAGAACTTTTAACACTTTTACAGACCCTTATCTGAAATACCTAGGGGTTCTTAGTGTGTGCAGTATGGCTGGCTCATCCTGTTATATCTTTGTGATCTGCCAGCCATGGTACTCTGCTGTCCAGTTTTAGTTATGTTCCTTCATTTGTTTTACCAATTGTGTGTGTCTTCGTTCTGTATTGTCTCCGACTCGTCCATTGTTAGCCTGTGCCTTTTGTGCGTTCCCATTTTCAGAGCTCTGTTTTTACTTTTTACTTTCTTGACAGTGGACTCTCAGCTAGGAACAGGGGACAGATGACCTAGCTGTTTAGTCCCCTCAAAAAACCCACAACAACAACAATTTGAATAATTGTCACCTCACACATACTTAATCCAGAAGCCACTCTACGAAACATGGTGGAGGGTACCTCGTACCACTACTAGTAATTTCCTTTCCTGCTCCGCTTTCACTCGAATGTGTGGAAAACGACTGTTTATATGCCTCCGTTTGAGCCCTAGTTTCTCTTATCTCTGTGCTCCTTGAGTGATGTGCAAGTTTGCTTCTTATACAGGTCCTCTCAATTTCCTCAGTTGTGTTCCTGAAAACAACGGCGTCAGTAGGTATACTGGACGGGCTTTGGAACATTAGGGACTCCATTAATCATTCCCTCTTACCCCTTATGAATAATGCATGATTTACTCCTTTCCCCTCCTTCTTCCGAGAGGTGAATGACCCCCCTCCTCCTCCTTAGAGGTCAAGGTCATTGTCCTTACAAATAATGAATAATTATGTTTCAAAATGTTCAAATGTTTGTATAACTTATGGGACTTAACTACGTGGTCATCAGTCCTTAAACTTATAAACTACTTATGAACTAACTAATACTAAGGAAGGCACAAATATCCATGCCCGAGGGGGGATTCTAACCCCCGACCGTAGTGGCCGTGTAGACCGTGACGAGCGCCTCAGTCCCCTCGACCACCGTGGCCGGCAGTGATTAATTATCGTCATTTATGACCCTAATTCAAAAATTGGCATGATTTATGAGCCTAATAAAAATTAACATGATTAATGATTTCTATGAGTGTCCCCTCCCCATCCCACCACTCCCTGACACCAAGACAACCTCCCCCTCTCACCACTGTCTCAGGAACGAGGACAAGTTCACGTTCCAGGAATCAAACCCACAACCTCCCACGTCTGAACCCCCCACAGCACGTGTGTTCAGAGTTTTTTATTATTATTAAGAACTGCATCAATGTTTATGTAAATTGTTCTCATTGTAAAACAGATCGTGCGCTGGCATAATAGAACCCAGTTTAATCTACTGAAATATTTGTATGGAGATAGTTATAAATAGCAATGTAGTGGTAAATATCTCTCTTCCTTCCTGTTACATGTTTACATAGAGAAACCAGATCATTGTATAAACATTTAGATGCAGAAAACAGCTTGATCTTTATTTTGTTCGGTGTAACTTTAATAGCATCCAGCTTAATTTTTAAATTTCAGTTCCAAATAGTAGCATATCTCTTCCATCCTGCAAATCCCCCAATCAACAGCGTTCAAGATTTTAACTTTTATTACCTAAATAATACAAATACTAAGGCAATTATACTCCACACTAATGCGGAATTTCCATATAGAATTTTAAGACGGGTATTATTTTAAAAACGAGTCGTCATTCCACTATAAATATAGGAACATAGAGCACAGTAATATGGAGTTCTTAGAATTTTTAGTAAGGGCTATACTTGCGATGTTTTTGTAGGTACCAGACCTAATTCGGCGATAACTGTTTTTGAGGGCATTGTGAGGAATATTGTTCTGGACTGGAAGAAATAGGTTTCTCCTACATAACACAACCGTTATAGCACTCCACATCTTCTTGTGAGTATGCTGTCATCTCTTCTGATGCGCAATCGTCTGGAATCTCCATATAGACTTAAGGTTTACAACTTTTGCAAACGAATGCTGGTTAAATATTGTCATTCCGACAGATTTTAGTTCCGCAAAAGGTTTTTCCGTAGTAGATGGACAACATCTAACCCACCACATTTAGAAACAACGTAACCGTTCTTTTTAAGAAGATCTAAACGGTTGTGAAGCTTTTCAAACACATTTTTGTGTACCCCTTAATGTAGTAAACGCCATCGTTTCCGTTGATTTTACCGAGTACTCCAACACGAGACAAGTCTCCCTTGCTGTTTACTGTAAATTTGATTATTTTATATTCCCAGTCACAGCAAGAGTCTTTCCTTATAGTGTGTTTAAACCAATCAGTGAGTCGTACTTGCACATCTGCCGTAGCCTCCTCTTTTTCCAAATGCAATTGGTATTCTTACTTTAGAGCATTTGTCTTCGCCATATAATCCAGTTTTTGTTTCTTGACGTCCATTTCCTCCATTTCCAATCGTATTTTTCGTGCACATAGCACATTAACTGCACAGAGTTTTTTTAATAGCGTGTGTTAGATAATAAACGGCATATAGTTGAAACGTTTTGAGTACTACTTTATGGGGTGTTAGTTTAAACGTTTAGGACATTAGTTGAACCTTTTTGGGTGGTATTTGAAACAGAGGTACTTTACAGGAACAAAATTAGACATGTCCTGAAATTCGAGAGCAAATCACCTCTGTATTTGTCAGATTACTGGTTGGAAAAAGAAGTTGATTTCCATGTGGATTTGAAATATAAGTTTAAAATTAGGTGGATGCTAATAAAACCGATTCTACCTCTATGTGTGTAGGATGTCATCTCCTCTGATACACAATCCTGCGGTAATTCTGTATGGAACTCTAGGTTTACGACTTTTGCAAACGAACGCTTCTTCAATATTGTTATTCCATAGGTTTTTAACTCTGCAAATGGATTCTCTGTAGGTACAAATACATCCAGTCCTTCACATTTGGATACAATGTATCCGTTCTTTTTAAGAAAATCCAAACGGAAGTGCATCTTTACAAACACGTTTTTCGTTCGTCCTTTAATGTAGAATACATCCTGCCTTCCGTTCGGATAGCACACTGACGCATGACCAATCTCCCTGGCTGTTTACTGTAAATGCAAATATTTTATCACTCCCAGTCGTAGTTAGATTTCTCTACACCCTCTGTTTAAAACCCTATGTAAACCTCAATTGGACATCTGCTATAGCTTTTCTTTCTCCAGCATTAGTTTGTATTCGTCCTTTATGACAGTTGTTGTCCCCATGCATTCAAGATTCCGTTTCTTGGTTTCGACATCTTCCCGTTCCAATTTTCTTTTTCTTGTACATAAGGCATTAATTGCACGCAGCGGTGTAATTTCTTTAATGGGGAATGGTTTGAGTCTGCACGATACATTTACTCTTTTTCACTGGACTTATGGAATAGCGCTGTTTGTAGATACCAGACCTAATTCGGCGATATCTGTATCTGGAGAATAATGTTCTGGCTTGGGAGAAATATGCTTCTCCTACACCGCCGTAGAGTAAAAGGCTTTTTCCACAGAGGAAAGAAACCTATGATGCTAATATATCGGAAATAAGATACTGTTTTACAGCAGTTCACAACTCTACTCCTTTTAGGATAAAGCGACCCACAGGTCAGTGATTTTATGGATAATATTGTTCTGGATAGGGAGAAAAAAGGTTTATCCTGCTTTAATGTAGCTCTTCTGTGTAATACTTATATAATTGTTGCTGGTGTCAGTATTAAGAATTGCAGGTAGACAGTTGAAACTAAAAGTCACTCGCAGTCTGTCAGCACACTTGATAAAATCGATAGATCCAGAAGATAGAAGTCATTATGATATCAGCAGTGCAGAGAAAAATAATCTACTCCATGGGTCTTGTACTGAAAAAACTCCCCAGATACCGTACTGACAATTACAACTGCAACAGCAAACAACTCCGCCATGACTCCATGTGTTGCAGTGAAAACTTGCGAATTTACTGCGCAGGTAAAGGTTAAAAGATCTGTGCACTTCCTTCTTTACCATTACAGACCGGCTACTGACAGTCCACTTGATCACAGATTTTACCTACTATAATTTTGTCGCAATAAGATTCTGTAAAAAATGTTCAAATGTTTGTTAAGCTTAAGGGACTTAACTGTGGGTTCAGCCGTCCTTAAACTTATAAAACACAGCACAAATATCCATGCCCGGGGGGGGGGGGGATTTGAACCCCCGACTTTAGTGGCCATGCAGACTGTGACTGGCGCGTTGTGCAGAACGCTCAGCAACTGTGGCCAGCAATGATTCTGTAAATGGGTGTAGGCACACTCAAGTTCTTCTTGCTAAGGAGCATAACATTTTCGGCGTAATTTATGTTACCAATGTCAGTGACAAGATTGTCGACTTTTCCCAACATGCCTAATAACCAGCAATGCAAGTAGTCTACACCATTTCGAACTAATACAACACCCAAAAAGTTGTATCGAACACCAAGAGCAATCCTTTAAGAGACTAAACATATGATGAAACATACCTCCCAATGGATTTTTTTTAAAGAGTTATGGTTCGCTCTGGAAGGGGAAATCAATTATCTACATAAACATTGATGCAGTTCTTAATACTAATAATAAAACAAAAAACCCTGAAGGTGCAAACTGTGTGTGTGTGTGGGGGGGGGGGGGTCGGAGTTGGGTTGGGAAGTGGTGGGTTTGATACCCGGAACGTGAACTTGTCTTCATTTCCCAAGCCATTGTTGGGAGGGGTATCTTAGTCAGCGAGTGATGGAAAGGGGTGGGAGGAGAACGGCAGTCGCCCTCGGGCATCCCGGTGGCACAGAGTAACATATACAGAGAAGCAGCCCCCCCTAAACCACTGTCCTACGCTCCCCTCGTAGTTCCGTAAGATGCTAGCAGGTGTCAGGCGGATCCCTGGCTTAGTACCAGTAGACCACACTATAGGCACTTCTGAGGGTGCCTCTCGCACGTCAGAGGGTAGTATGGAGAGGAGGCTGAGGTGAGAGCTCGTGCCACCTGCCACGAGGCCACGGCTGTGTCCGGCTTGCTGGCGTTTGAGGGGAGGTGGTGGTGGGGACAGCCGCTCCTGCCGCCTACTCTGGCCAATTTAAAGGGCTGCTTCTGACCGCAGCGCCATCATGGGACATCTTACGGAACTGCTTCAGCATTCCCCCGCCCCACACCCCTGAGCGTGGGACCGGCCCCTTACGGAGGTTTCCTGTCTATATATTTGTCTGTGCCGGCGGCCACACCACCCTTGCTGGTGGTCGCGAGCTCTAGCCACCTGTCCTGTTTTTTGTGTTGCTTGGTAAGGGCTGAGGGTCAGCATGTCATAAACATTGATGCAGTTCTTAATAATAATAAAAAATAAAACTGAACACGCACGCTGTGCAGGGTTCGGAGTTGGGAGGTTGTGGGTTTGATACCCGGAACGTGCACTTGTCCTCGTTCCCGAGCCAGTGGTGGGTTGGGGGGGGTATCTTGTAGTCAGTGAGTGATGGGATGGGGAGGGGGTCTCGTACTCATGTCAATTTTTAATTAGGATCATAATTCGTGACAATTTTTAATTAAGATCATGAATTAGGGTCATAAATGTTCAATTATTCATAAGGACAATCACCTTGACCTCTAGGGAGGAGGAGGGGTCATTGACCTCTAGGGAGGAGGGGGAGGGGGTAAATCATAAATTATTCATAAGGGGGGAGGGGGAATGATTAATGGACTCTCCTATTGTCCCGAAGCCCACACAGTGTACCTACTGGTGTCTTCTTCCAGTGATTACCATTTTGAGTTCCCGAACCATATCAGTACCACTCTCATGCAGATTGAACCTACCAGTAACAAATATATCAGCCCGTCTCTGGATTACTTGCATCGCTTCCTTTAAATCGATCCGCTTGGCATATCATTTAACAAAATATGTCTTTGTTATTTGTCGCATCTTGCAGAAAGCACTCTGATAACTGTAGAGAAATGGTTAATTCGGTCAAAAAGAGCTGGTTGCATTTTGGGCTCGGTTTAAACTGGATCACGGAAAATCGAGGAACAGCCAAAGCCTGTTGAATGCGCCAACCAAGATGTTGCGAAATCGTTTCCCTCATGGATGCAAGACGAGAATACTGATTATTTTTTTTTTTTTTTTTTTTTTTTTTTTTTTTTTTTTGGGCTTAACTACGGGGTCATCAATCCCTAAACTTACGAACTACTTATAAACTACCTTATACTAAAGACGGCACAAATATCCATGCCCGAGGGGGGATTCGAATCCCCGACCGTAGTGGCCGTGCAGGCCGTGACTGGAGCGCCTCAGTCCCCTCGGCCACCGCGGCCGGCTACTGATAATTGCTGTGTGTAGTTCATGATAAATGGGGCACTTCTTTCTGGTATCGAGCAGTCACCACATAAAGCCATAATTGGTCTAGGGGCAGGAGGAGATATAATTTGAAGATGATCTTAAGGTTTCTTTACACGAAACTAATGTGTCAGACGCAGCAAATGAGGCATCTGTTGAAGTCCAACTATTACACGGCTCAGGGGAGATAATGACCACAGGTTATCGCACTGGACAGATTACAGCTGCTGTCGGACAAGAAGATGCAAGAGATTTACCAGTGCAAATATACAGTTTGCAATTACAGAAGTAGCCAGTCAAGAAGACCCAGAAACTGTAGTTAGTACCAATACAAAGCCTCAAATAATTCCATCTAGTGACGGACGTGCATCAGTTGTAGTTAATACGAATCGACAATCCCAAACAATCGCAGCCAGACAAACAGCTCATGAAATTTGACAAAGCAGGCAAAGAGAATGAATTGTATTCGGATTCAATATACGCCCCAGCAGAAATCAGTGACAATGATTTCAATATATAGGGACAAATGTGACAATCACAGTCATTGGCTCCTTGATTTAAAGCTCTAAAATGTTGCTAACTATTCAACTAATTTTTCGGTATAATATTTTTATTGTAATATGCATTAAATACCTAATCACGTTTCGAAATGTTCAAATGTTTATAAGGCTTAAGGGACCTAACTGCGGGGTGATCAGTCCCTAAACTTAAAAACTACTTATGAACTACCTTATACTAAAGACGACACAAACATCCATGCCCGAGGGGCGATTCGAACCCCCGACGGCGGATCGCGGTTCAAGTAAGCCAACTAAACGTGCTCTTCCAGTTACGAATTCGACGTGTCCAAAGATGAATTCTTGCAACTACAACACGTGCAAGAGACAAATGTATCATTCCTAACTGCTGCTAGAATGGCAGGCTTTGTAGCAAGACAAGAATTTGTTCGCTTTGTATGTAAGAAGGCGGTGTAATCTCAAAAATATGCTTTTGTAAGAGAAATGTCAAACTGTATAACTCGTAACGTCATGACAGTTTGCCTTGCAATAACTAACAATGCAAATTTAATTGTACATTTTTATGGAATGTTTCTATCATATTAATAGTGTGTTATTTGTGTTAAATGTATGAATAATTAATATAGTTTCACTGTAAGATAATTTTTCTTTCATTTAATTAATTAATACTCTTAATATCATTTTGTAAGGTTCCTCAACTTGTTCCTTTAGTGTACGACTATTATTGTGCTACTTAAATTAATATGAAAGACGTAGGTGTATGATAAATAATCTCAATAAATATGGCACTAAATAATATAAGTGTAATTTACTTCCAGTCAACATGCAATTCCCACTGACTTTATCATTTATCCCAATTTAAGTTTCTCCAGTTAAAACTAGTTTTCTGTAATATGAAAACCGATTCTTGTAAGATCGCATTCTTCCTAGCTAAAACTAGTTGAGACTGATTGCTTATGATGTAACTAGATTTACTACTAGTTGTGGCGTAAAATCAGCGCTACATGCCAGACGTAAGAGAACGATCGTGGAGAAGGCAGCGATCGACCGAAAGCCAATCACAAGCAGGCGCCGCGCATGCTGGAGGGAGGAACCGAAGATGCGCGCCCTCTACAAGCAGCTATATCTAGACCCACGTACGTCTCGACAGCCCGTCAGTTACTAGTGAGAACTTGGACAGTTACTATTTAGGAATAGGGCAGTACTAAATCAGAACGCAGCTACTAACTTAGCAGTAACTAGGTCTCAGCACAGCTAGCATCATACGGAAGACACCGCAAGAAGCAAGAAGAGAGAAGAAACAGACATATGTTCTAAAGCTGAATATTATAAATTTCAGTCAATACAAATTGTATTATTAATCTGAATAGTTGTTACAGTTAACTTCAATTCCTGCACCAGTACATTTACTGACGACTAGACCGGGATGATGAAACAACAAAAGGCGACGAGGTCACAACACTACTAGTCAGAAATGAATGTCAGTTAAAACTGGTTTTAACTAGACAAAAAGCGTTTTGATAAAATGACTCAGTATCAACTAATTTTAACTAATAAGAACGCGTTATATCTAAAAATGGGATTCGACTGTAAAAAATACACTTCAAATTCGCCAGGAAGACGTATGACGTTATCTTCGAATACACCGTCTCCATGTGCTTGGAGAGTTGATTCAATTACTCAATCGATGATGACAAACTACTAAAATAAATTTGCAACAATCTTCGAAAAAGTTATAGGAATGAATGACGTACTACGAAACTCGTGGGTAGGGTGTAAACGCAAGTTCCCCTGTAAATGAAAAAATAATCGAACACACTTTGTAGTTGCAAGCACATAAAAGTGACGTGTCTGTGTCTCCAGTTTTTGTCTCATATAGCACATTTATTTTCGCATGGCGTATGTGCAATGAACAACAACGCACATTTAGAAAGAGCAGGCATGGCATGTAGGGGAAAGCGACTATTGAAAATAAATTTGATTTTATAAACAACCACAAGTCACTATAATTATTTATTGAATTACCGTTTTCATTCTATACACTTACTCTTTACTCTTTAAATCGACAGCTATCAATTATTATCGAACTATTATGACGATGCTCTTGTGTAAAGATTGAAATCAGGTAATTCAGTAAATAATTATAGCGACTTATGGCTGTTTATAAAGTCAAATTTACAAACACTTTGTTTGCATTGAACGAAATTTTTATGTATTTCCCTTGAAAAGTTAATTATAGCGTATAACTTATTATGGACATCACTGTTTCCGAATGGAACGCATTTAAAACTGACTGAATTTATCTAATTAACTGTAGTCATACTCCGTACACAGCGTCACAAATCACAATTTGTTAAAGGTCATATAATTCAAAAAATCGTTCATTTAGCATTTTCAATATTAATTTACAACGGCAAGATCGTGTAGTCAGTTTCTTTACTAAGTCAGCATTAGTTTTATGCTTCAACCAGCTACAATAAGAAAGGACGAGTCTACGTATTGGGAGCGACCTCAGTCGCACCGATATATCCGTGGAAATGTTGCGGGGACGGAAGAAGGTGGTAACAACGCCTTCATTTCCCGAAGTATGTCACCCGCATCATTAGTTTCGGATTCCTCTCGTTTATGATGTCTAGTAACTTCATTCCTCCGGCGTCGTGCAGTCGTTAAGCCCCGTCTCGTCTTCATGCGCCACCGGGATGTGCAGTCAAGCAGCTGCAGTTTCACGGTGCAGCGTAATGTACTAGGCGACGCTGCTCACCACAGAGCTATCAGATAGCCCCAATGGTTTTCTGTTTCTCCATTTGTTGCCTCATAAGGAAGTCTTCTCTGCACTACGTTCATTCCTAGCAGTGGAATCTGCCACATTACTTGAAAAACTTTAAACGAAGGAGCTTACATGTTACTAAGATCAGGAAGACTTTCTTGCTTCAGCCGCATCGATAATGTCAGCTAGTACTTTCTCCACAACAAATATTTAGTTTACCGAAGATCGACTTAGTACTAGTAAGTTAAAAAATTAGTAGTGAACGTTTATTATGGTATATGCAGCAAACTTTCAGCATACACTAGAGAAGCATACATAGCAGTTCATGCCAAGTTATAACAAATTGCAATTTTTGGAAAAATCCGAATAGTAGATTCGGCCTAACAAGAAAGACTTTTTTACGTACCACCTTCCCTTCACAGAGTTTGAGTGCCTAACGTGATGTATCAGAAAATAATACTGTAATGTTTAAACATTATCTGTAGTGTTATGCTGATATTTTTGACAATAATTGCAGGGAAGAGACATTTTGCTATGAGTTGCTGATATCCATGATGTCATCCGGACCAATCAACATCTATTGTAACCCTGATCTTCATTTCGGAGACTGATTGTGTCTCTAAAGACTACGACATTGGAAGGACGACGAACTATGAAGATCTTTACCTCCGTGGTGATCAATAAGAAAGATTGGAGTCTGTATTTGTGGACCTACATCAAGTAACCATTCTATCATTTGGAGTGGAAACGTGACTACCCTCGTCGAGCCGTTTAGATCTGCAGTAAGTACGCTGGCAACTATTGCACGGGGATGCGTGTAATTTCGTGTGATAGGGACAACAACTAGCTTGTTTGAAACACAGATACAGTCATGACAGAATTTCGAGTTTATGCCCTTTAGTCCCAAGTTGTAATTACGAGAGTTAAGCGTCACCCATTGCATCATGTATGTAATGCCAAGAATTAAAGATATTTAAACTAAACATTCCTATCAAGCATACGATGAGAAATCATCAATTTATGCATAGATACACACACAAGTGTGAGCCGTAGCTGCTAATACGAATTTTAAGATAATTACTGCAGTCATTTTCCCCACCCCTCTCTATCTCTCCCTCTCCCTCTCTCTCTCTCTCTCTCTCTCTCTCTCTCTCTCTCTCTCTCTCTCTCTCTCACACACACACACACACAGACTGAGAAATGAAGAAACAGGATGTTATATTGGTACTAAATTAAAAGTCTGTATGTGAACTACCAGATATTACGCTAACCTGTACCACAATATTGCTTATTTACATCTAGTTCATATAAATACTCTTTGCTATAGAAGATGGTTGTGTTAAATGTTTAATCAAATGTTCAAATCTTTGTTAAGCTTCTGGGACTTAACTACGGGGTCATCAGTCCCTAAACTTACAAACTACTTATGAACTACTTACGAACTAGGACGGCACAAATATCCATGCCCGAGGGGGGATTCGAACCCCCGACCGTAGTGGCCGTGTTGACCGTGACTGGAGCGCCTCAGTCACCTCGGCCACCGCGGCCGGCAAATGTTTAATATATAGAAGTGTCTACAACAGATATGACCACCAAACGATACACTGCTGTTTGGACTATTTACAACACTGTGCAAAATTGGCATCCGCAGAAAAAGAGTGTAAGTTATGATCCATTTATTATTATATTTTGGTTACAGGCATACTTTGTGCTTACCACTGATAAGAAATTTGTGTCTATTTCTTCACCCAACAGGTACTTCCTGATGAACGATTCGGCATCTTAATTTTACGTTCTTGTGAATATGAATATCGTGTGTAAGATGATATGAGTGTACCTAATTAATATGGGTGTGCTGTCTGGAATTGTATATAAATGACTTTCCATCCCATCCTGGTTACTGGAATGGATTATAGCGTCTTGACTATGGCAGTTTGGCTTCTTCTCTTACACCACTAATATAATCTGTGTTCAGCAAAATGTAACCGCTGCCTTCTTTCCTGTATGATACTCTCTTTCCTTCTATCCTTCTACTGTGATGTATTGGAGGCCATAAGTCGTTCAGAATTTCTGAAGAGCATCACTCCATAATTCTAGTTGGAAAAGTAAGCATATACATTACTAAATATATCCCATAGCATGAAATATTTTATGGAAGTAGATACTACATTAAGAAAAAAGTATGAATGTCCATGTCACTTTGCCACCAAATACGTTCAGAGAATGAATAAATATGTATTTCAGTTGTTAAAATGTTGGTGTGTACGTACACCCCCACACACGAATACACAGAGAGAGAGAGAAAGAGAGAGATAAAGCGTGCTGCAAAAATTGTGTTTAATAAATCTCTAAGTTATGTAAGTTTGATAGACTGAAGTAACGAATACGTGTAGCTCATACAGTGAAGTGGAACGAATTTGACTTTCCGTGATTAACGAGAGCTGTCAGGAGTTCGGGTCATTAACTCGGTATTCCTCCTTTTTCTGAAATAATTGTCAGAAGATATATGGCACTCTCGACGCTGGAGCGATATATAAGGGCTATTGATGAAAAATAAAAGTTTTAGGCAATTAAATACAAGCGAAAGTCGTTATCGGTACTTTATTTTACCGTTACCGTTACTGTTACAAGGCGGGTCAGAAAAAATTCAGTGTAATGTAGTTTCTCCGATTTGTTTAAGAATCTAACGGTATCCTCATAAGTTTCGTATCATCAGATTCATGCATGATTTTCATGTATAGTATAGTCACGTACTTCACAAAGTAGGTGTTGCATCCTGTCTTCGCACATTATGACTCCTCAAACGATCCAACTGTCACAGTAAAGTTTCTTGGTGTATGTTACAAAACAGAAGTAAGTATTCATCATTATCAGTAATATCCCCCTCCCCCCTCCAGCCGCGGTAAAGTGGCCGAGCGCTCTTAAGGTTTCTTGCTGCGGAGCGCGCGGTTGCTCGCCGTTGGAGGCTCGTGTACTCCCTCGGGCATGAGTGCGTGTATTGTCCCTAAGTTAGTTTACGTTAGTTTCAGTAGTTTGCAAGCCTAGGGACTAATAACCACAGAAGTTCCTTAGATTTACAGACATTTGAATGTCCCCCGCTCCCTTACTCGGATCCACAATTGTGATGATCTAATTGTCCCTGAAGGGACTTTTTCTTGTTAGAAGAAAATTCATTTTCTATATCACTCATTTAGACCCTTTGGTAACTATCCAGTATTTACATATATATGGTTTTACAGTAACATACCATTTATGATGCCAGGGATGTATGACAGTTTCACCCGTTCGGTCTAACACACCGCTTTCCGAGACGGGGAGGCGCAGCGCCCCCGGTTCGAATCCGAGAGGCGAATTATAGAAGGCGTCGGAATACCGGCCAGTCTGGATGTCGTTTTTAGGCTGTTTTCCACATCCCCCTAGGTGAATACCGGGCTGGTTTCCAAGTCCCGCCGCAGTTACACGATTTGCAAACATTTCGTAACACTTTACACTTTCATACCTATAACACTACACGCAGACATTTTGGGTACGCATTTCCTCCCGGAGGGCATTGGTTGGCAGCAGACAGCGCATCCGGCCATCCCGTAAATCTTATCGCACGCCAAATCCGAATTTAACAAGGTCGACCCTGCATGTGCGGGAACATGGCCAACGAGAAAGAGAAAATGTATAACAATTTCGCAAATGATTATGAACAAACTCCTGAAAGCTAGCAACGAAATCTGAGCTAGAATACTGATGAAGGCTGATAGGCTAATCTATATCTATAAATGTGAATGACTGTTCGGTGTACGTTTATCACGTCTGAACCACAAAACATAAAGAGCTAAAAATTTGTACAGTTACTAATTTATACCTGAAGAAGGTTTTAGGCACGGTTTTATAGCGAATCTGATAGATATTAAGTAATTTAAAGAATATAACGCGAAATGCGAAACAATAATTTCTCTTTGAAAATTATATTTACCCTTTGAAAATGGTTTTATTGGTTGCATTGTTGCTTGACGGTTGATAATGATAAAAGGGTGAAGTATATTGGGATGGAAAGTTATCAGTGTATATAAAATTCTACGTGTGTATGTGTTAATATTTCGCTCTGCAGAGAAAACTACAGAACGCAAACGAATGGTCTGTGTGTAATTGTTGTCCCAAGTCTCCCGTTGTACACCATAGCAGTTCTATGGCGATAACTATAAGGAGATGGAAGATATGGTAGTTGAAAGTCGTCAAATTATTAAAAAAATCGGACTGAAGGCCAGTGATGACGTTTGCGACTCTATCAAATGTTCAAATGTTTGTTAAGCTTAAGGGACTTAACTACGGGGTCATCAGTCGCTAAACTTACAAACTACTTATGAACTACCTACAACTAAGGACGGCACAAATATCCATGCCCGAGGGGGGATTCGAACCCCCGACCGTAGTGGCCGTGCAGACCGTGACTGAAGCGCCTCAGTCCCCTCGGCCACCGCGCCCGGCTGCGACTCTATAGCAAGGAGGTTACATACAGCGAAAAGTGATGCCACAGGCCATATCTTTGGTCTATGCGTGCTACAATGTCTTCAGCTCTTTCTCTGTAAGGATAAGCATACGAATAAGGAAATATAAGAATAAATAAATAGCACACTACTGAAAGATAGGTTATCTATCATAATCAACCAACACGCGAGCTGAGCCGCGGGTTTAAGCTAGTTATACGTAATGAATGATAACTCCAGGGCGCTGGAAGCCCATAAACCTGGAAAAAGTTGATTTTGTCAGATAATTCCTGAAAGATCACATAGATACCAACTTTAATAATTCTCATTAATTTTATATCCTTGTAACTGTTATTTTATTTTAATCATTGTAACAATATCTTTCTTTAGTAATTGTGAATAAACTATATTAAACTGTTTCATCGTAGGTTTCTACTGCTTCATATTAATAAGGCCAATAGGGTGATACTATGTTAACATTGCTAGTCGAGTCAGACTGAGATAAAATTGTTGCAATCCTGCCGAGAGTCCCGTACATATAAATGATCAAGGTAGGTATCCCACAGCTTTGTGAGTTGTATCTATAGACGTATTCACTAGTCACCAGGGCTCAATTGGAGTTGTACTCAGCACCCATCACTGATGGCAAGTGTATGAAATTCAATGAAATTCCAGTCCAAATGTGTCCGACACCACTGCAAACGAACTTGTTGGTGTTTAGATGTCAATAATTGTCAGCGCAAGGAGTGCCGTGACATCAGTTCGATTTCTGTGGGCTGCCTCTTAACGTTGTTTTTGTCACTGAAGCACCAGATGGATGATGGTGGCCTAACTCCTATTCATAGGAATAGTTAAATTGGTCTCTTTTTTGAGGCAAAACTACACGCCCTCTTCTAGATGCTGTAACCTACGTATATTGCTGGTTTGCGAGGATTAGTTGCAGTCGGAATACAGGGAATTAAGTTAATAAAGACGTTATACTCTGGTATCGACATGTCCTGTGTTTATGATCCATGTCAGCTGCCAGCCAAATTTGCATTGTGGTGCCACATATTCATCCACGGGCCACCGAAGTTAATAATTTTGAATTTTCCGTCGAATACCTGTATCAATATCTGTTAGTGACGAATTTGCATAACTCTTTCCTGGAGCGCCTTTCTTCTTGAGGTGTTTGTGAGTCCTTAAGCTGCAGTACCCAGCACGTTGCCCTCGACTCGAAGGTGAGTGTTCATTAGGGACAATGGTAATGTCATGAGAGCTTAAGGGCTTGATCATGAGACCTACCTTTCTCTGCACGATCACTTATGTCTCACAGGAAGAGTACTGCTTTTATGATGCGGCGTCGTACAGGAAGTTGTCATTATCGAGTGACAGTAGGAGGATACAAAATGACGGTGAATTTTTTAGTTTTTCGGATGAATGGAAACATTACACAGCTATATAAAATGAAACGAAGGCATAAAGGCGGTAGTAGGGAATAACGAATGGACAACTTTGGTGTACTGGGAGAAATGTACGACGGTTTATCTGTAAAGCAGACCACGCATGGAACATTAACGCTACCTACACTTGAGTACTGCTTGAGAGTGTGGAATTTCCACCAGGTCTGATTAAAGGAAGACGTCGAAGCAGCTGGATTTGTTAATGGTAGATGCAGTCAATAGGCGTGTGTTATGGAGTTGCACCGTGAACAGTAATGGGAATCCCTGGAGGCAAGACGATTTTATTTTTGAGTACACTTAGTGAGGAAATTTAGAGGACCGATATTTGAATCTTACTTGAAAACTACCACCAACAAATATTTTGCACGAGAATCACAGTGATAAGAAATTAACTATAGTGTGGAGACATGTAAACCGTCTTTTTTATAGCTCTATTTGAGAATAGAACAGTAAGGGAAATAACTACTACTAGTAGTAGTAGTAGTAGTAGTAGTACACGATGCCTTCCGCTATGCGCCGTATGTGCCTTCCGGAATATGTATGTGGGTATACAAATGAGCCAAATAATTGTAGTATCTACACAAATATGATGTAGAACAGATAAAAAAATTCAATTGAATATTAAACCGTGTTTTCAGAACCATCATAAGTGAAAATTTCATATGTGGTTCCAATATACAGCACCGAAACAAATATTAGTTCAGCTGCTTTTTTTTTTTTTTTTTTTTTTTTTTTTTTTTTTTTTTTTTTTTTTTTGTAAATCCAATGACAGATGCCACCTCGGGGATGATAAATGTACCCATGTTTTCAACGTCTTACGCCAATAGATATCATAGTGACAAAGCTACCAGAACGCCATCTGTAGGAACCTTCTAATGGGTTATCTGCATAGACATACTGATGAGTGTAATATCAACTAGGGAAGCAATTGGGCGTCATGCCAAGGGAACGCACTCATGCTTCCTACAACCAACTTAGCGAATTTGAAAGGAGTCAAGCTGTGGCTTCCGAGTGGCAAGAAGGTCCATCCTGAGAATTGCCACACAAGTTGGAATTGCTGCACCGTTTGTACCACGAAGCTGGTTGCAACTGCCACGTAAACATTCTCACACCCCTAGACAAAGTTCTGAGCATGCGCTCAGCTCAGCCGTCCGCCAAGATCATAAAAGAAGCAGTGGCAGATCGTAAAGCTACTGTGGCACACACAAGAGCGTTTGTGAGCGAGGAAGCGTCTACATGAACTATAATGTCAACCGGTTACTAGCAGTGAAAGCATGCCTCCTTCCAGCCCGTCTTAAGTCACAGCAGCGGTGTCGGCAATGTCTCTTACGGTCTGTCGTCTCTTCTTTCGTTTCTTATTGTCTGAGGTGTATAAGCTACAACTCTTGTTGGCAATCGGTGTTTGTGAGGGGAATACTGACCAACGATCGGTTAATTCAAAATGTTGTAAGAAGCGTACTTATACTATTATTGCAACTGAACGGTGGTGCGTTGTTCCACCAGGTTAATCTTCGCCCACACACTGAGCGTGATATCCAGCCTGCTGTCGAAGGCGTGTAGCAACTTTCCGGGGCAGTATTATCACCAGAATTGTATCCAATCGATTACGTGTGGGATTTCATCGGACGATAACTGACACATGAGACTCGTCAACGCACAACTCTTGAAGAACGACGTGAACAGGTTGAGCAGGCGTGGAAAAATGAATCCCGAGACAGTATCCGCTATCTGTTGATCGAATGGATGCCAGAATGAACGCGACTATTGCCGTCCGTGGAGGCTACACCACGTACTAATATAGTTGTTTCGTCATGGTAACTCCGTAACCCTTGGGCTGTTGATTTGTAAATGTAATCATTTCATGTACTCCATATGCACCGTTTCAACAATAAATCTTGAATGCATTGGCAAACTCCATGAGGATACACTAATTTCTGTTTCCGGCAGTGTACAACCAATGGCCTTTACAGGCAGTTAGAAAAGCTTTGTCAATAGTGTCAAAATATTCGTTCCCATACAGATAAATTGAACACACTTTAATGGACGAAACTTAATATATGGCACACACCCAGCCCCAATACGTTATATTCTAAATAACTGCTACTGTTGTGTATCATTGACAGTTACCATGATGCATTACAAACGACGTTACATAGAATGTAGTGTATAGCAGATAGTTGTATACAATCAGGTTGTGAATCCTTGGCTTACCATACAATAAAACTAGCTTTGGAGGTCAATGTTAATGATAAAAATAATCTGAAACCAGTAACCACTAATAATACAATGATAATTTGCAGCTTCGACGGAAAATCGGCAAAATAATAAAGGGGCTGTTCCCTTAAGTACTTGCGTATTAATATTACATCCACTGCTCACTATTTGTCCTAAAGAAGTAATAGACTATAAATATGCAAGAAAGTTTTCTAATTAGTACACAGCTGTTTATGCATGTCATCCACTATTGGTGATTATTTAGCTATGAAAATCATAACATAGCGAAACAATTAATACACTACACTTTGGAAATGTTATTGTCTAATAACACATTTGGAATACAATTGCTAAATAAAAAATCTGTTGCGAAAAAGGTAGTTGATTAGCAGCTTCGGTGAAACGAATCTTGGAAATTGTATAGGAGAAACGTGTTTGCCACTTTAGTATGATCATTGAGAAGATAGTATGATGCTGTGGTTTCTTAATATAAAGTTCCATTAGTTCAGGGAGGTCATTTGCATAACTTTCTCCGGAAAACGAACTGCTAGACCGTTGTATCATTTATTATGTCCAGAATAGCTGTGTCGAGAAAATGTGTGGGAAAATGGAATGTGTGCGAAATAAAATGTTTATCCCACCACGCAAAATGCACGAACAACGACAGATGTGCTTCAGACTAGTACCGACATCATGAAGCTACGACTAGGGCTGCCTGCTGATACAACTGCAACAATACAACAATTATCACACTGATGTTTCAGTCGAGAGAACAGTCTTAACGTATGTGGTGTGCCATTTTGACATAGCGCTTGTAGTGTAGCCGTCCGGTTGTTTCATGCTCCAGTCGTGGGACCGTTTAGGCATACGTGATGGGAGTCAATACCTTGGCTAACTCAATACACACCAGAACTATAAAAGGTATCCCACTTAAATTCTTCACTCGAAATATCTCTGGAACAAAAACAGATATTAAGAAATGACTGACACGAGCGTGATCGTACTGCAAGGGCTGATGAAAGTAATTAGTATAAGGCAGTCTAAAAGTACACAAATATGATTTTCAACACGAAGCAATGTTGTTGTTTTTTTTATAATGGATACTTCCTATTATTTCTTTTGCAATCAATAGTATCAAAAATCACAAATAGAATGGCGTTGGTTGAATCGCTATAATTCAATCACATCCGGACAAAATGCGAAGCGAAGTTGAGTCTGAAGTAAATGAAGCTCGCAGCTAGCTCATCCCGAGACCGAAACGTCAACTTCGTTTCCAATTTTCTCCGTATGTAATTGACTTATTGCGATAAAACCAGATAATATGCGCCGCACAGCTTGCCCTGGGTGGAGGAGTATGTATGTTTCTCTATATGAAAACTCAAATATTAGTAAGACCCCTTCGCAATGAAAGTGAAATTATGTTGCACTAAAGTTTCGGAAGTACGACTTCATTGTTAAAATATACACGTCGGCTCTCAATACTGGAGATTTGATCATGATATTTTATAAATACCACACTCGACACCAACTATCCTCTGCGCTCACCCTGGAGGGTTTGGCCACAACACAGAGTTGCTAGGAATACTGAAGCTTGTTCGGCAACTCCGGCAAGGATATTTATGTTGCACCAACGATGCTTTCATTTTGATGCGATGTGTGAGAGTCAAACGTGAACCCATTGCATCTCTGCTAGCTTGTTCAGAGTACTGAAATACTGGAACTTGGTACTAGCAACCCAGATACAACCATCCCGATCACTGCGCATAAACCTCCGCTCCTCATAACATTTTTTTTTTTTTTTTTTTTTTTTTTTAAAGATTACTTCTTGGTGTTCCTTTTAATTCTAGTTGTGGAACTTGAAATAACTGATTAAGAGTAGTAAGTTTTATATGAATTGAAGTAAGTTAGTAAACTCTTGGCTATTTCAATTTTTATACCAGTTCTGATATTCTACTTCATAGTTACTTTCTTGCTTTTCGACTGAAATTACTCTTACGACATTTGTTTTAAAATGGGTACAGGTCTAGTCTGTGAAATGTAGATTTCACTGCTCTTAGATAGTAAACGTAGTTTTATTTTTGTTTAACGAGTACCAACTTCTGTTTAAAACTTCCAAGCATAACACAGTAAGCTATGAAAACACAACTATCATGCGTTTCGTGGGCAACTACAAGACAAAGAACACATAAAAAATTAACGTGATACATATCATGAAAAACTTTCAAATAGTAGTGCCCTTTTTCTTAAAGCAGCCATATTAAACTGACACCATTTTTGAATGTTAGAAAGCTGTAATATAATCCATCCTCTGCCAAATGTGTTTCAGGATGGTAATAGAGAGGGTCATGCGATTTTTTTCAATGTTCTCATGATGAGTGAGGCTTGTTACATTCGTCCACCACAGTTTGCAAGTTCAAATGTTCAAATGTTTGTAAATCCATAGGACTTAACTGCTGGCTTATTGATCCCTAGCTTACAAACTATTTAAACTAAGTTAAACTTACCTAAGGACAACAAACACATCCATGCACGAGGGAGGATTCGAACCTCCAACGCGGTATGCCGCGCGATCCGTAACGTGGCGCTCCATACCGCTCGGCTACACCCGCGCGGCAGTTTGCTATTGTCTTCGGGGAAGCAGACAGTCGAGTCATTCAGTTGTGGAGACATAAAGTGGTAATTGCTCTAACAAAATCATGATAGACATAGTTTCATATACTCTGATTTTCCTTCAGCAGTCGTAAATTGAGATTGTGCATCACTATTTATACCAAACACGTTTGTATTACTTTGTCTCGCTATTGTAACAGTCCAAACATTCACATCTCGATTTGAGAATACAATATTTAATACATGGCATTGCTGTATGCTGATGTTCTACAAACCATCTCATCTACAATATATGGATACCGCTGTGTGTTGCGGAATTTAACACTGTGCAACGAGAGGTGAAGCCGCAAGAATAAAATCTGAAGATTGAGATTTCCGCGATAAAGTAACAGCTGAATTGATATGCCAGGACAGCTGAGTGATATCCAACGTGTTTCAATAGTGGACTGATTATACGATGCCACAACATTAACATATATATTAGAGACATTTTAACACTTCCAAAACTTCCGAAGCCTCCTGTTGCAATGTGACTCTGAGTAGAAACATGAAAAAATAGCCACAAGACTAGGCCGCCTTCATGTAACGCTGTAAAAATTGCATGAAATCGGCACAAAGAATCAAATGTACATTCCAAAATGGTACCATCAGGTCATCTAGCACTGTGACTCTGCTAGGAAGTTAAAAATAAATGGGTACAATGGTAGGGAAACGCTTCATAAATCACACCCTTTTGTAACCAATGCAAATCGCCACGTGAGGTGCGGAAAAGAGCGGCGCCAAGGAGCAGAGGATATCTGTAAATAAGTTATTGGGAGTGATGAATCACGCTATATCCTATCAAAGGGTGGCTTTCGCGAATGACTCGAAAACTTTACCTGCCGTCACGTTTAGCAGCTATCGCTCAGGCCAGTGTCAGGAAGTATAGCACAATAAAACGATTGTGTAAATGTAGGCCTTTGGCGATCAGTAATATTTTCATTAAAAAGAAAGAAATAAAACTGGCCGTTGCTGCCTCTTATGACAAACATAGTATGTGGTTTCAGTCACTGTGCTATCAATGAATGGAATATATCCTTTTGCTCTACAGCTGTACATCGATAAGACTTTTTCTTTAGATAATTTTCCACACCCTTTACAACTTAAAAGTGAATGATGTGTTTTGTATTATGTGAATCTCTGTAAACTTTGTTAATAGGCACTTACTCGTGGGTGTAGTATTTTTCCTTTTTAGCACCTATCGGTTAAATGTTTGCAATGAAAGTTTCTTTGATACTTCTTTTTCTAACCAATCTGCCGTGCATTAGCAACCTCTGTTATGGAAGCTATTTACTACGTGGACAGTGGTACATACAGCAAGATTCCCTGATGATCATATAAACTGTCAGGGAACCTGTAGAAGGGTAGATGTATCAATTTCAGTCAATGGAACACAGTGCACAAATTACTGAGTCGAAAAATATAAGCACAAATGTACTCAAGTTTTGTGTTGCCTCGTGCAGCACTGAAATAAGGCACCTTGGTGATGACCCACAGAATTACCTATGAATATTACCCAATGTACTTAGAAAAATTACGTTGATGGACCAGTAAGGGTGATAATACCTTGACGTGAGAAATACCGAATGTCCTAGGTATTCGTTTGAGTAACAGTGAATTCCATTTACACACACGTTTCAGAAGCTGCAGAATTTACAAGAGGGATTCAAAATGGCGTCCTCAGTGTCAATGTAAGACATAGCATTGTCGCATAGCTTTCTATGATTCCCGTTCTTTCAGCCTGATTGTTGTTTGGTGAGTGTCACGGGCGGCGACAATTCTTGCCATGGGGTACTTTTCAGACTCGGCAGTCGTCTAATAAACAAAATTTTCTCACATGGATCCAACACCAGAGTCGTCTTGAGATGAGGTCAGGTGAACATGATGCCACGAAAGAGGACATTCTCGACATCATTTTCGATGTGCAGCTCATGATCTCAGTGTTTGCAGCTAAGTTGTGGAAAGTAAAAACAGTGTTTTGTATATCAGGTGGACCTCATTTGCAGAACTTTCTCTTTCTATCAACTTCTCAGATTTTGTCTGACCGCGGTGTTCAGTACATCTCATTTGAAAGTGAGGTGGTCTCCCATCATGTAAGATAGATATGCGTTGAACGGGGATATCATTATAATCTAAACATATGTGAGAAACATATTCGCGCACAACATTTGACTCTGTCGTTTCCGGACGAAGGAACCGCTCTTCAAAGTTGATGCAGTCACCCTTATTCATCATCCTTTAAAGTTGTTTACATAATCAGGGAATCACTCTGTATACTGTGGCATAGGTGTGATGACTATTGGAAGAAAAGGTGACAATAAGGAAGTTTAGGCCATTCGTACGCCTGTTTTACATATATTAGAAGTAAGAGAGAATCAAACACGGAGAAAACACTGTTGTTTCACCATTTTTAGCATTTTAAAATACTTGCATTTTTATGTGCTACATCCATTGTCACAATTTATGTCTTAGGTGGCTTCCTATAACATGCCAAGCAGTAACTAAGGAAAACGTGGATCGATTTTTACGCAATATATTTGTTCACGGTATCACAGTTGGCTATTAACTTCGTAATAGCATTACAAAAAAACTTTGAAAATATCTTGCTTGTCTAGAGAATAGGTCAGTATCATAATTATTTCCATTGAGCTGGTTTGCTGCAGTCCATGACACACACACACACACACACACACACACACAATTGTTGTTGTTGTTGTTGTCTTCAGTCCGGAGACTGGTTTGATGCTGCTCTCCACAATACTCTGTCCTGAGCAAGCCTCTTCAACTCCACATAAGAAAGGCCACCTACATTTATCTTCATCTGCTTACTGTATCCATCTCGTGGTCTTCCTCTGCTGTTTTTACCTCAAACACTTCCTCCAAAGGTAAATTCACGATTCCTTGATGCCTAAGAATGTGTCCTAACGATCGAGCCCTTCTTTTAGTCAAGATATGCCACAAATTCCTTTTCTCCTAATTCTGTTCAGTACCTCCTCATTAGTTACGCGATCCACCCACCTAATCTTCAGCATTCTTCTGTAGCACCACATTTCAAAAGCCTCAATCCTCTTCCTGTCCGCACTGTTTATCGTCCATGTTTCACTCCCATACAAGGCAACACACCACACAAATGCCTTCAGAAAGGACTTCCTCGCCGGCCGCGGTGGCCGAGTGGTCTGAGGCGCTCCAGTCACGGTCTGCACGGCCACTATGGTCGGGGGTTCGAATCCCCCCTCGGGCATGGGTATTTGTGCCGTCCTTTGTCTAAGGCAGTTGATAAGTAGTTAGTAATTTTAGGGGCTGATGACCCCGTAGTTAAGTCCCATAAGCTTAACAAACATTTGAACATTTGAAAGGACTTCCTTAGGCTTAAATAAATATTCGATGTTAACAAATTTCTCTTTTTCAAGAACGCTTTTCTACCCATTGCCATTCTGCATTTTATATCATCTGTACTGCGACAATCATTTGTTATTGTACTGCCCAAGTAACAAAACTCATCTACCTCCTTTATTGTTTCGTTACCTAATCTAATTCCTTGAGCATCACCTTGTTTTGCTCTTGTTAATGTTCAACTTATATGCACCTTTCAGCACACTGTGCATTCCGTTCAACTTCGTTCCAGGTCCTTTGCTGTCTGTGACAGAATTACTATGTCGTCGGCAAAACGCAATGTTTTTAATTATTCCCCCTGAACTTTAATTCCTTCTCCAAATTTCTCCTTGCTTTCCTTTATAGCTTGCTCAATGTACAAATTGAATAACATTGGAGAAAGGCTACAACCCTGTCTTACTCCCTTCCCAACAACTGCATCCCTTTCATGCCCTTCAACTCTGACAACCGCTATCTGGTTTTTGTAAAAGTTGTAAAGAACCTTACGGTCCCTATATTTTACTCGTGCTTGCTCCAGAACTTGAAAGAGTTTATTCCAATCAACATTGTCCAAGGCTTCTCCAAATCTATAAAAGCTAGAAATGTAGGATTACCTTTCCTTAATCTATCTTATAGGAGAGTATTGCCACCCGTGTTCCTACATTTCTTCTGAACCTAAACTGATCTTCCCCGAAGTCGGCTTCTACCAGCTTTTCCATCCTTCTGTAAATAATTCGTATTAATATTTTACAACCATAACTTATTAAACTGATGTTTCTGTAGTTTTCACGCCTATCTGCGCCTGCTTTCTTTTTCTTAAAGTCTGAGAGTACTTCACCTGTCTCATACATCTTACACACCAGGTGAAACAGTTTAGTCATGGCCGATTCTCCCAGAGACATCAGTAGGTCTGAAGGAATGTTATCTACTACAGGGGACTTGATTCGACTTAGATCTTTCAGTGCTCTGTCAAATTCATCTTTCAGTATAGTATCTCCTATTTCATCCTCATCTACTTCTTCTCCCCTTCCTAAAATATTTCCTCTAAGTTCATTTCCTTCGTAGAGCCTCTCTATATACTCTTTCCACCTTCCAGCATTCCAGTGAACTGATTTTCCATCTGTGTTCTTGATATTCATAGAGCTGTTTTTCTTATCTCCAATTATCTCTTTTATTTTCCTGTAGGCTGTATTAATTTTTCCCCTATTTATACATACTACATCCTTGCATTTGCCTTCTAGCCACTCCTGATTAGCCATTTTGCACTTCCTGTCAATTTCATTTCTTACTCGCCTGTACTCAAGTTGCCTGTTTTATTCACTGCATTTTCATATTTTCTCCTTTCATCAATTAACTTTAGTATTTCCTGTGATACCCAAGGATTTTTTATAGGTCTTGCCTTCATACCTATTTTTTCCTGTGCTGCCTTCACTATTTCATCTCTCAATGCTACCCATGCTACCCATTCCTCCTCTACTGATTTGTTTTCCCCCGTTTCTGTCAATTGTTGCCTAAAGCTCCCTTTGAAATTCTCAAGAACTTCAGGTTCCTTCAGTTTATCCAGGTCCCATCTCCTTATTTTCCTACCTTTCTGCAGTTTTTTTCAGTTTCAGCCTACAATTCATGACCAATAAGTTATGGTCAGAGTTTATATCTGCCCTTGGGTATGTCTTACAGTTTATAAAATCTGGTTCCGAAATCTATGTCTTACCATTATAAAATCTATCTGGTATCTCCCGGTGTCTCCTGGTCTCCTCCACGTATACAACCTTTTTTCGTGATTCTTAAACCAGGTTTTTGATACGACTAAATTATGTTCCGTGCAAAATTCTACCAGGCGGCTTCCTCTTTCATTTCTTTTTCTCAGACCATATTCACCTACTATCTTCCCTTCCCTTCCTTGTCCTACTACCGAATTCCAGTCTCCCATAACAATTACGTTTTCCTCTCCCTTAATTGTCTAAATAATTTCCTTTAGCTCCTCATATATTTCTTCGATCTCCTCATAATCGCCTGCCGCGGTGGCCGAGGGGACTAAGGCGCTCAGGGCAACTGCGGCCACTGCGGTCGGGGGTTCGAATCCCCCCTCGGGCATGGATATTTGTGCCGTCCTTAGCTGTAAGTAGTTCATAAGTGGTTTGTAAGTTTGGGGACTGATGACCCTGTAATTGAGTCCCATAGACTCTACAAACATTTTAACATTTTTTCCTCATCATCGGCAGAGCTAGTTGGCATATAAACCTGTACTACTGTGGTCGGTGTTGGCTTTGTATCTATCTTGACTACGATAATGCGCTCACTGTGTTGCTCATTGTAGTTTACCAGCATTCCTATTGTCTTATTCATTATCAGACCTACTCCTGTAATACTCGCAACGGATTTTATATTTATAATCCTGTACTCACCTCACCAGAAATCCTGTTCTTCTTTCCACCGAACTTCACTAATCCCCACTATATCTAACTTCAACCTATCCATTTCTCTTCTTAAATTTTCTAACTTCCCTACCCGATTAAGGGATCTAACATTCCATGATCCGATCCGTAGAATGCTAGTGCTGTCTTTCCTGATGATCACATCCCCCTGAGTAGTCCCCGCCGGGAGATCTGAATGGGGGCTATTTTACCTCTGGAATATTTTACCCGAGAGGATGCACTAAATACTCCGAGAATTTTGACGGTATGAGAAAATGAATCGAGGGTTACTCCAGGAAAGCATCTACTGCTGAATTGAGCTGATAAAACAGAGAAAATCTTATTTGTATCAGAGGTGATCCCAGGTGCAGCCGAATTCGAATACAATGTTGCCACCGCAGTTATCAAAATGCTTAGTATCTCATGAAGCCAGGTATAACCCTTAAGACTCTATAAGCAATTATAACAAGCGAATCAGCATGTTCCTGAAAACTAACGTTGCTGGAAGATATATTTTGTACTAATTTTCAAAATAGTTAATCTGGATTTATATAGGAAAATTGCAGAATCATATATAAGGAAGCCTGGAGCAGAAAATTGGGAATTATTATTTCATTGTTGATCAGGTCATTAGATACGGATTAAAAATTATGTTGAGGCAAAATTAGGTGGTGTACTTTCCACATCATTCAGTCCAGCTCTCGTTTTAATGAATATCAGAAAATCCCAAGATTCCTACATGTCGATGGTTGAAGGGGATTTGAACCTCGCTTTTCTTAAAAACTAGTCCGGCGCCTTAACCACTTTCTCCTTTCGTTAAGTTGGAAATTGTGTATGGTACAATGAATTAGCACACATACGTTTTAATTTCTTTGTCACTTTGTTCCCTTTATACCTTAATAACAAGAAAATTACAACCTGTTTGAATGTTTCGTGGAGGGCGATATCATAAGATGGTACCCAGAAATCATAATAATTATGACAACTTTTCTACGGATTTTCCAGCAGTTATTGAATATGAAAATATTGACGATTGTGGTCGTATAAGTCCCAATTAACTCGATGAATTAGGACGTAGTGTAATGGAAACAGATTATAGTGAAGGAGTAGCCGTTTCGGTACCTAATCTGATAATTTTTTCCAGTTTATAGATAATCGTACAGAGACTAAAAAACTTGCTGTTCATAAACAACTGTCTAGTTCCTGTATCACAACAGCAGCCTGAGTCCGTTGCTGTTAGAAAGCTGATGTGTACTCCAGCGGCGAAACTCCGGTGTTATCGTGTGCTGCATACTGCGGCTCTGTGCCTGCAAACTTAGGCGGCAGCAACAGCTATCCCATTACTGCCGACTGACTCCGCCTGTCCTCCTACACAAAGGCCAGCAGGGGACAGCAAACAAAGACGTAGTCTCCGAAACGGATGTTTAATATTCCATTGTTTTCTCCAACCGAAAACTTTATGCTGTAAATGTAGTACTATTTTGCAATGGAAATGAAACAACTATATGTTGCTTCTTTTGTCACAGAAGTTACCAGGACAATATGCAGCAACATGTGTGACTTTTCTGAAAGGATCTCGTGAAAGTACCAGGTAATTGGGGTAGCTAATTCTAAGAAACAGATATTCCAATGTTCGGCTTTAATGCAGCAATTGGAACAGTCACAATGATACTTACGACAGTATTGAAATTAATTGCACACCATTAATTACATTGTCTTCACATCATGCATACTTTTTTTATATAAAATTGACGACTTTCTAAACTCCAATGCGGATTTTTCTGTATATTCATGTGGTCCGACAAATAAAACTGTGTCTCATGAGAAATAAAGAGCATATCAATATCACAAATAGATTGCAATTGTCAGTAGCAGTAGTGCCACTGAGTAACAATATCTCGATTGGTCATTCGAAGCACTCATGTTACTTTGTTAGGATTTAGTTTTCATTTGTGTGCAGTTCTCTTCATGGGGAGAGAGAGAGAGAGAGAGAGAGAGAGAGGATATTAATCTAACTTTGTGATCACCTAAACCTTCTACAGTGTTGCTGCCCATGTTATTCGGGAATATTTTATTCTCTAAAATTGACACTTTAATTATGATATCAGTTTGTTGATTTTGTCCTGGGTATTCGTATTCGAAGACAGCTGGGGCCACCTCTGATACAAACACGACTTCTCTGTCTTATCAGCTCAACTCGGCAGAATATGACTTCCTTACCTACAAGGTGCCGGGCACTCTAGCTAACACCCTACTACTCTCTTTAAGTCGCCAAGTATAGAGATTCAAAAGGACGCAGAATCAATGAAAGAATTCGACTTCCTCGTACGTTAGTCATTCTCTCTCACCAGAGATCGAAAAGTGAATCTATTGTGGGGTTCATTTGTATCATTTTTTCACTTCTTGCACGAAAAAAACTATCTTCAGCTAGATATAGCACAAACTCCTGGTTACCGAAATGAGAGCTTTTGTGTATACCTCCAAGCAAATTGATCAGGACCGAAATACTGGAAATACTTCAGAAAACGTCCCACTGGTGTATTATATGTTGTATCCTTTAGAGAAACATTTCACTTTCCAAGTGTTCAATAATATAAGCTTGGAATTATTCTTCCATAGAAATTTACTTCACGTATTCGTCTCATATCGCTCTATAAACAGCGTGTTTCACGTGCCACTCAAATTGGCACCGGATGTGAAACGATAGGTTGACTTAAAAAACTCAGTGCGTCTTCCCAGAGTTCAGCGTACATTAAGACCCCAATGCTAGTTAATTAAAATTATCTTCATTGCAATAACAGAAGCTTGGCATCTACTGAACACATTGCCAAACACTGGTATCGTGTGTGGGAACTTACATATCCTCATAAGTTAATACTAATATGAATTTCACCTGAATGTCTCGGATGCTAGGTAACTATGCGTAATATATCTGTGTGTTCTTGCGATTTCTTGTAACAAATAAGTGAAAGCCTTCTCGTTAGCTGTTACTTCTTTGGAAGAGGATGAAATAGTAACAATGGTATATTGTACACAACCATTAGTATACTTCAGGAGAAAAAGACAGGTACTGTAGTTCAGACACGCCGCACGATGAAAAACGAACATCTCGGGATCAGTATCTCGATTATATACAATCGTAATACATTAAAAATAAGTGCTGCAAAGCCACGATTCTAGAGCTTCATGATCCTTGACAAGGTGAGGTGACAGTAAGCTAGACATTCTGAATTTGTGTTCCAGATTGCAGTATACAACAATACCACTAATACCCGGCAACACGTCCTCCGGCACTGATGCACACCTGTATTTGTCGTGGCATACAGTAAACTAGATCATCAAGGGGCTGTCGGTCCAGAATGTCACACTCCTCAACGGTGTTTCGTCGTAGATCAGATGTTCAAATGTTTGTAAATCTATGAGACTGAACTACTGTGGTTACGAATACCTAGGCTTACAAACTACTTAAGCTGACTTAAACTAAGCCAAAGATAAGACACACATTCATTTCTGAAGGAGAACTCAAAGCTTCGATGAGCAGCAACCGTAGGCTCCGAAGAAAGTCACTTCAGCGCTTGGCAATTCCACCGTGGCTAGATCTCTGACAGGTTGTTTCGTCGTTTCGTCCAAAACATCCATTTTCAAAATATCCAAGGCAATCTTCGATCAGTTTTATGTCTGGAGAACATGCTGGACATTCTCATTTTGCGATGTCGTTATCATGAAGTGGCGTATTCACAAGATTAATAATTGCGGGACTTGTCCATTAAGACGAAACGCTCACCGTAAAGTGGCAGCCGTGTTTGCTCTGTACGTGGACGATGTCATCCCTGTACCGTATAGCTTTCTGACTGCCTTCTACGATCATTAGTGTCGTAAGGTAGCCCCAAATAATGCCATCTCAAAACATCAGGGAACCACCACCACCTGCTGCACTAGCTGGATGGTTTGTTCAAGATTTTAAGGCTGCCTCCAAAATCGTCTGACGATTGTTTGGTTGAAAGCAGGTGTGAGTCTCATCTGTAAATAACACTTGATGCCAATTCTGATTATTTCATTCAGCATGCTGTTGGGCCCATCATTACCAAGCTACATGCTGTCTAGGTATCAAAGCTAGACCTCGTCATGGACGTCAAGAGTGACGTTGAATGTAAATGCAGCGTATTATGTACAGTTTGAATCTAAGCACGAAAATGATTATTCATATGGATGGAAATACTCTTAGGCTTCCTCCGAGCTTAATTCCTAGCTAGCGGTCATGAGGTGCAGTAGTAGCATTTGGGCGGGTACACAGTTCTGTATCTCTCTGCCTCTTCCACGTTCTACCAACATCGTTTTGGTGCACTCCGAGAGGTCTGAAAACATTCCTTGAAGAGAGACCCTCCGGACACAAAGTAACAATGCGGATACGTTCAACTTCAGAATTGACCTTCTAGGCATGGGAGAGCTACAATCAACAGAACAATGTACATCCAGGTGTTATGACTGTAACTGATGGACCGTGTTACAAACTTCGTCACATTGGCTTTCCTCATACGTTGTTGTCTACAACTATGTGTGGTTTGAGGGACATCTATGGACAATCAAAGGAACTGTGTTCTTGATGTTATATATCCATTCAACGTAGTTCTTCAAGAGCCAATGGAACCAAGGTCATGACAAACTTTATTGATGTGTGTACATAGTTGCAACTTAGACTTCGAGCAACAGTATTTAGTTTGATCAGTCGATCTATTACAGATACTCATTTCAGTTTGTATACAGTCGCATGATCAGATGCCACTGTCCAATGGATTTCAAGATCGTTCCATCTCCTCAGCATCCCGCGAGCGTAGGTCAATGTTGTATGACAGAGTTTTTCGAACTGTGGGGCGCGACCCCCAGGGGGGAGCAATGTCTTGGTCGGGTGGACGCCGTCACAGGAGGAAGTACTTGCACTATGAAATGTTGTGTAACATTAATTATGAATGGAATAACTCGTAGAATGTTGTATAATACAGTGTGTTATTGATGACTTGATGTCTTAAAACTGATGACTTGATGTCTTAAAACTGTTTTCAGAAACCAATCGATAGGTAAAAGAACATGATACAATAAGTAATTCTGAAAAATTTTAAAAAGTGATCTACTTCTTTACATGTTGTCTGTACATTGGCACCTTTCTTAATTAGCATAATTCGCGTCTGAGTGATGCCTGAAATGCAAAGTACTCGTTAAGCAAAATAGGATAATGTATTCCAGTCCAACACAGAAAACTTCGTCCAACAATTTAAAAGAAAGGTGAAGCAAAGAAGAAAACAGAATTTTTATCCTTTGAGATAATGTAGTTCTGTTTCGCTTTGTAAGAGGGGTGGGAACTCGCCAGAATATTTTTACTGAGATAAAAAATTGTTTGGATAACACTGTTCTATGGCAATAGACACCGCCAAAAGCAGGTACCAATTTCGGAGAATTGCTACGCCAATGCAGGATATATAGTGGGTGTTTTCGTGTATAAAATTTCACGTGGTGCAATTGGCGGGGGACCACCTCCTCTGTCAGTATTCTGCTTCCCACGAAGTCCGTACATAGAGGAATATTTCCCCCTTGGACAAATTATTACCGGAAGAAATTAACGAAAACAGACGGAAGTTTAAATACACAAGAAAATCAATATGTGGTTCTCCTGCAAATTGGCAATGTCCGTTGGTAGTTTAATTTTGAAATGTTGGTACCAGGGTTCGGAATGGTGTCAAACATCCTTTGAATTCTGCCCTGAGGCAAGTTGTCCACAGTTTTTGCAGCTGTCCGTCCAGAATTCGTGGATTGAGACTCAGGTCCTATCCAAAGTCCTCCATCACATTCGAAATGGTGGAGAGGTCCGGCGATCTTGATGGCCATGAGACGACCTCAATATGCTGTAGGCATTTCATAGACACAAGTGCCTTTGTGTGCTTCAGTTATCGTACTTGAATGTTGTGCGAGGGTGCTGTGCCATCAGGGGTAGAATGTTCAGATGCATAGTGTTTGCTGTTTCCCTCATTATCTGCCAAAGCACGAGGAGATGTGACTTTAATGCATGTTCTGTGGTTCCTCACATCTTGATTCGAGAAGTTACACCCGTGTACCTTTGCACAATATTGGAAAATTAGGACGGCGCGGAGTCTGCCCTTGGCACCTTGTAATAAGCCAAGAAACAATGGATTGAGCAATTACAGAAAGAGGTATCTACGGTCGAAGATATAGTGGACGTGCACCATTGAGGCCGGCCGCGGTGGCCGAGGGGACTAAGGCGCTACAGTCACGGTCTGCACGGCCACTGCGGTCGGGGGTTCGAATCCCCCCTCGGGCATGGATATTTGTGCCGTCCTAGTTAGTAAGTAGTTCATAAGTAGTTTGTAAGTTTAGGGACTGATGACCCCGTAGTTAAGTCCCATAGACTATACAAACATTTTAACATTTGAATTTTGCACCATTGAGGTAGATCGAACTCTTTTAGAAGCTCACCCTGGTGGGCCAGCAGTAAGCAGATCGCCGTGCCACATATAGAGCTTCGTGAAGGTAGTTCGACAAGCCGCAAATCCAGCTATGCAACTGCACGCGTGTATATAGGTAAACCAATTAAGAACGTATCAAATAATAAATCAATGTTAATAGACCTATTTTTCTTACTATATACAAAGATAAAGAATTGAAGGAGAGGTATTGCAACAAAATTTTGTCTCGACTTGGATTCGAACCTTGGACCTCCTGGTTAGTGAGCAAGCGCTATAACCACTCACTGCAATCTAATGGATATGACAACTGCACGGACTGTCATAAAGCACGTCTTCCTCAACGACGCAAACTTCAATTTTCCCTCCTGTTCCCGTATATTCAGACACGTCAAAACGTTGACACGTATATATATAGGGGAACATGAGGCAGAATTGAAATTTCTGTTGTGTTGGGGGGCATGCTTTAAGACAGTCCATACAATCGCCGTATACAATAGGTCGCGGTGACCTAGTGTTATAGCGCGTGCCTAGTATGCATGAGGTCTCAGGTTCGAATCCCGGAGGCGGTACAAATTTAATTCAATGCCTTTCCTTCAATTAAATTAAGAATATTTTAATCCGATTGTATTCCCTTTCTTAAAATCAATGTAATCAGGATTACTCGTGAGATCTGATTCAGCTCGTTTATTAGTTAACGAAGGTCTTAAGCTGCTAAAGTTGATGGAAGTATTTCATCTTCCCATGATATAAGAAATAAGTTGAATGTATTGGTGTTCAACTGTATTGAGGACATCTCTTAGTATTTAAGTGGCACGTGGCTTCTCGAAATATTCAGTGGCGCAGTAATATTGTTTCTCAAACTTGCCGCCAAAGTTGGTGAAAATCCCATCGACCGACAACGTATTTTCTGGAATGTGGATAGGAAACACTTCGGCAATGATACCAGAGAAGATACAACGATATGGTAACAGCAAAGAGAGCAGAACGAGGAATAAGCACGAATGTGTCGGATATATGCGAGTTGTTAATGCAATAAAATCTTTTATTGTCTTTAATTGATAAACTGGTAAATTCTGTGTCACTGGCATTAGGCCGTTGTACAGGACTGATTTCTATGCAGCGCGTCGATTTTCCTAAGGTTGAAGAGCTCATAATAGAGCATAAAGACTCAAATAGCAATCTAAAACGTGCTAATGATGTATCAAGCACCGAGATAAAAATAATAAGGCTCAGAAAGATTCCTTCGGCCAAGGCGAAATACCACATGCATGGATTGTTACGTGGTACTTATATTAAATGAAGCTTCTGGATAAAATTTCGTTATTTATCTGTCATGTGGTAAACTGAGTGCAAATTTCATGTCTGAAAAAGTATCTCGTTGACGCAGTTCCCACTCATATAAACCCAAATACTTGTAATTATCCATTAAACATCTCCAGCTTTTGCTTCCGGAATGCCATTTAATTTTCCAGCTTATATTTCCACCTAACATATTGAATAGTTTGGTCAGCTACTCTTCAGTAACCTTCAGTGATGGTACAGTAAGAACCTTTGTTCGTCTTTCATACCCCCTTTCGAGGCTTCCTCTAGGATAACAGTTTGATGCAACAATGGAATATCTAGTTTCTATGGAAGTGTTTAGGAAATTTTGGCGGGAGCGTGGCCTATTGTACATTCTTGCCTTGAATGTAAATGTTAATGAGAGTATTGGAAAAATGAAGTTTCTTACGTTTTCTGTAGTGGTTATCTCTCTTTTCATATCAGCGGGTCTATGGCTGCAAACAACACAGAGACAAGAAGTTGTTGTGGATTTCAACGGTTTATTTCTAGCGTCTATTAATTCACTTAAGTGTAAATCTATTTTATTGAAGTTTTTCCTCAATACTTTGCAGGGAGACATATAAAGCACTGTCCGTTACTGCGTAGAACAACTACTGTTATCGCTCACCAAATTGTTTATGCAGATTTCTTTGTGTCGTTTTGATGATTTCTCGTGCTTGTTCCGTCGGTAGAAGATAGATGCCTTTATTATAGCCCACTTTAGAAGGAGGTAGTTTCAAAAATTGTTGTTTATTTCTTTTGTTAAAAAACACTTTGAAATTATTTTGGTACAGTCACCATTTTCTTCAGTATTAATTAACCTTTTATACATAAGCTACCAGAATTCTATCCCCCTAATTTGAATATTTTTTACAGAAAAACAGTGCCGTGTCATTTACTTATCAGAATTTCCATGTCAGATGCATAGTGGCTAAAGAGTACACGAAATACTGCTCCTCGAGTTTCCGTGTTTTCCTGTAATTTTTTTTTATCCTTTCATTGTTAGAACTTTTCTTCGGTTTGTTAGCTATACTAGCAACTATGAGTCAGTAATCATATCATTTTGCTTGGAGATCAGTCCAGTCTGTGTTAGATGTAATAGTGTATTTCTCGAAGGTTACTGACCTCTTTGTATCATCTTGAAATCTTAATTCCAACCGCACATTGATCTAAAGTTTGATTGTTAGAAGGAACGCCAACAAAGTTTTATTATATATATATACATATCTCAAGCAATGTAGGAATATTAGCGAAGCGCAGGTTAACTAAAGTTAATCGTCATTTCCACGAACCATTGTATTGAGACATGTGTTATCACTGAACATAGGTGCATCTATAGATGCATGACTAAGAAAAATCCTTGAAATAAAATATTGCGTTTTCTCTTCTTGATTTAGTGAACGATTATTTTAGGTGAGACGTGTCTAACTAAACATCGGGAGCTGTTTTCACTTGTATTTTGAACCACAATAGTAGTACTATTACTGATGAAAATCACTTTACGCGGTCGTTTAAGTACCGCAGAGGACGAAAAAACCACGACTAGACCGAAAAGCTCGTCTTCGAAGAAATTTCTGCGTTAACATTCTTGTGTACACCGTGGTGCTCCACTTTCCTCGGGCTTTAATTGCTTTTAATGGAGTACGTCCGGAATGGGAGCCATTCAAAGACTGCGTCGGGGGTGCAGGTGACTCTCCATGATAATGGAAATGTCTTAGCGTAATTACATCTTCTTAAATATATTGTCTTGCTCCGAAATTAGTTTCATGCAGTTCCGACGACGCTAAAAGCTCGAAATTATTGGAGCGCAAAACGCTGCGTTATTTCAGAAGGGAGAGACAATTTATGTGGCTTTGGTGTTAGGAGGGGTGGCAGAAGCAACTTGCTGTATGACAATAGGCACCTGGCCGTTCTGTTTCCTCCAGCACCGATCAGAAAACCCTACGAAACATAAAATATATTTTAGGACCTTTATTTAAATATTACTCATACTTCAGAGCCTCTCTCGTCTCCACATTCCTCAGTTCTTAGATCTGAGTCTGAATAACGACAAAACAGTAACTTAAGTCTTTCAAACTGATGTAACGACCATAATAATGTTCGTTGAGTTGTTATATTAAACATGATAGATTATACTAATGGCTTACTTTATATATGTAATATGCAATAATTGTATCACTATCTTAACCAATAATATTTTCAGGCGTTGTACTCTGCTATATTCTTATCAAGAAATAATTATAACTGACCAGCAATTTTCCCAGGAAGTATCTTAGCAAACCACATGCAAAATGAATTACTTTTACTTGCTGCTGAAAATTGAATGTATTATTTGCATGAAATAAATCAACATCTCGGAAAAATTAGATAAACAATATTTGAGTAATATTTTTCTTTCGCTTCCTCTTGCAGCGTGCTATGGCATTGTGGTTCAGGATTTTGGAAGTGTACCAGACGTTTACATGTAGACAAACAGAGCAACATTTCGAAGTTGTGTTAAACATTAGTAGTACCCTTAACACACTAATCTGAGAGTACTTAGTAGGCCGAGACAAGCGTAGGTCGCAGTGTTTATTTCACTATTTGCAGTCCTTTAGTACTATGCATATCACGCTACAAGGAAATGGTTACTAAGAGGATTCCCATCTTCTTCTACAAAACCCCTATACCTTGGAGAGTTACAGGGCTTCGACATAAATATAGAAAACAAAATACGTAGAAAGGGCAGCACATTGCATTCGTATTTAGTGTTTTTGAAAGGCCTCGTAGGACAAATGAAGGTCGTGAACTCGTATAATCATCGCAAGGAAATATGGTATAATTGTTTACCAAGCTAATAGAGCTAGGAGCTGTGTCTAACAAGGAGACTACATGGGTATCGGATTTTAGAATTTTTTTATTCTTGTGCTACGAGAAGTTCAGAACTCAAATAACAATCAGCCGAAGCCATTCGACCCAACTCTATAAAATTATCGAGAAAATTGACTTTGAAGGTTTATAAGTACATTTAAGTACGTACCAGAAATGAAATCAGTTGCGGCATCAGGTGGTGTAACTCACATGGGATTAGAACCATCGACACTATAGTTGTGAGGTCAGAACTGCGCCACCTAAGCTACTGGACTACACCAACAGATGCTGCAAATGTTTTAGATATTGGTACTGTGCTGGAGTAGCCGAGCGGTCTGGAGCCCCACGTTGCGGATGGTGCGGCCTCCCGCGTTGGAGGTTCGAATCCTCCATCGGGCATGGATGTTTGTGTCGTCTGTAGTATAAGTTAGTTCATAAGGTCGCTGGTTAGATCCCCGCCAGGTCCTAGCATTTTTATCTGTCAAAAATACTTCAAATATTTGTAAATCTATCGGACCAAACTGCGTGGTCATCAGTCCGTAGCTTACAAACTACTTGAACCTAGGTAAACCAACCTAAGGACAAATACACACACACACCCATGCCCCAGGAAGGACTCGAACCTCCACAGCAAGCAACCGCGCGCTCCGCAGCAAGACGCTTTAGACCGCTCGGCTACTCCTCCGCGGCTTTTATCTGCCACTTTCCACTTCTTTCACCTCTGGCAGTATTGCTCATGTGAAAAATACCGAGTAGCACCGTGGTTCGGAACCCTCGTTAAACTGTAGGTCCCTCTATAACTGGCTGGTTAAGTCAGTTTCAAGGTCGGAGGAAGGCAACGGCATACCACCTCCAAACAACACCATGCCTAGTAAAGCAATGTGGTGTTCAAACCAATCTTCGGATTCTTGACTGCTTTACCTTTTTTTAAGTAGTTTGTATGTTTACGGACTGATGACCCCGTAGTTAAGTCCCTTAAGCTCTACAAATACAACAACAACAACAACAACAACTTCTTTTAAAGTCCTGCCCAGTTCCCTTTTCAAAAATGTTCACACGTTTGTAGAACTTATGGGACTTAACTACGGGGTCATCAGTCCCTAAGCTTACAAACTACTTATGAACTAGCTAAGACTAAGGACGGCACAAATATCCATGCCCGTGGGGGGATTCGAACCCCCGACCGTAGTGGCCGTGCAGACCGTGACTGGAGCGCCTCAGTCCCCTCGGCCACCGCGGCCGGCAGTTCCCTTTTCGCTCTTCTTATACATTATAAGGTCTGTTATGAAGTGTGTGACTTCATATCATTTACACGTTCTATTACTGCTAAGCTTTATACGTACCTGGATTTTACGCTACATGCTGTGTTCAAATATGGCGTTCCATCGTCTTTGTTTGTGTTTTCTAGGATGTTAAATCTAATAATTGCTTGTTTGTCTTTGTGACGTCTGTCAAATTTTATTGTGTTTTGATTAACGCCTTGACTGACCTTTACGTTTGCTGCGATTGGCCTTATATTTGTTTCAGGTGCCGTTTGGGTCTGAATAATTCTGCGCGTGTCCTAACATTCAGAATTTTCTTGCATTTTTGTTTGTTATGGTCTCGTGACCTAACCTCAACAACAAAAGTAAAGAGTCATTTTCCTGAAACTCATTAATTGTTTCCAATTTGGAAAGTCTCCACCCCAGAGTAAGTCACCACAGCGTGCACAATGTCGGCGCTACTAACGTATATACCCTCCTTTTGTAGCGATGCAAGCTGCCGTCCTCCCTTGGAGACGATCGTAACGGTAGCGAATATAGTCCTATGGAATTGTCTGCCATTCAGTTTCCATGCCGGCCGCGGTGGCCGAGGGGACTGAGGCGCTCCAGTCACGGTCTGCACGGCCATTACGGTCGGGGGTTCGAATCCCTCCTCGGGCCGGCCGCGGTGGCCGAAGGGACTGCGGCGCGCCAGTCTCGGTCTGCACGGCCACTACGGTCGGGGGTTCGAATCCCTCCTCGGGCATGGATATTTGTGCCGTCCTTAGTGTTAGCTAGTTCATAAGTAGTTTGTAAGTTTAGGGACTGATGATCCCATAGTTAAGTCCCATAAGCTATAGAAACATTTGAACATTTTGATTTTTCCATGCCGGCCGCGATGGCCAAGCGGTCTACGGCGCGCCAGTCACGGTCTGCACGGCGACTACGGTCGGGGGATCGAATCCCCCCTCGGGCATGGATATTTGTGCCGTCCTTAGTATTAGCTAGTTCATAAGTTTGTTAGTTTAATAAGCTTTACAAACATCTGAACATCTTATATCTGTACTTGCGTCTACTTTGCAAAACTTCAAAGTCGATTTGCTCCAGAATTTTTTAGGGATGCTTAAAATAGCCTCGGCTGATTGTTATTTAATTTCTGAATTTCACGTACCATAAATATAAACAAATTTTGAAATCCGATACCTCGTGGTGTCATTGTAAGAAACGTGGACTGTTGTTGAACTGTGTCGCACTGCGTTTTATGATGACTCACAGTTCTGCAATATACGGGCTGATCACTATCAGAGAATATAACCAACACACCCTCAGGGATTCAGCATTGATTTGCTGAGTACAGGCTTTGTGAACCCGGGTTCCCGAGCTGTGGACTGTGTCGCACCAACAGTCCGCCCCACCGTAAGCTCTGTGCGTGCTTCAAAGACCATCGTTTTGCGCGACGGTGGAACGTTGTACATTTCGCAGCCCGGGAATCTCGGCTTAATCGCCCGGGTCGCGAGGACGGTACAAACCTCTATATATAAAAAAAAAACTCAATCTCAGGGTGTGCTGCGTGCCGAGGAGATGCATAGCTGTTGAGGTTCAACAGTCGCTAGCGAGCAACCTCTGGGGAACCTGCCGCACGTCAGTTGTATAAGCTTACCCAGGCAAGCGGGGCTCTGCCAGGGTGGACGTACAGTTCTCCAGCTGCTCGTGGGATGAAAATGAAACGAGCAGTTAATAGCGTCGGCGCAAGCAAAACCACTGTCTCAAAGCGTGGAAGAAGTGAATACAATGCTGCATAGTATAACCCCCAATCGTTACCTTCCCTTACCCCTTGGGAGGATCGTAGGGCCCACAATAGTCTGAGCCAAACATGCCCCAATACCTGGTTAGCACACGTGTCGATGGGGAGTCTTTCATGAATATCAAGCCACAGTTCTTCGTTCAGAAAATCGAGGATACGTTAGGTGAGGTTACTTCATTTTCAAAACTGAGAAGCGGGTCTGTCCTTAAACAAACGGCGTCACCAGCTCAGTCGAAGGCTTTACTTGCCTGTGAAAAGCTGGGTGATGTTGCCGTTAGTATCATGCCCCATAAAACTCTCAACATGGTGCAGGGGCTGATTTATCACTGAGACTTACTATCACAGTCAGATGACGAGCTACGCGCCAACCTCCAGCGACGAGTTGTTTACTTCATCCGACGCATTTATAGGGGTCCAAAAAATCAAAGGGTTGCCATCGGTGCTTTTATCTTGGCCTTCGAAGGCAATACACATCCTGATGTCAATTTAATGCTATACCGGTGAGATGTGAGACCCTATGTCCCTCTCCCTATGTGGTGTTTCAGGTGCTGGAAGTTCGGGAATATGTCCTCCCAATGAACTTCCAGCTACACATGTCGGCAATTCGGCGGCCATCCCACCCCGACGCTCTCTGCACCCCACCTCCTGTGTGTGTGAACTGTGGGCAGTACCATCTACCTTTCTCGCCGGTCTGTTCTACTTTACATAAGGAGCGTAAAATAATGGAAATAAAGACCCTGGACAAGTTCACTTACTCTGAGGCGAGAAGGAAATACGAACGACTCCACCCCGTTCGTATGACAGCAATATTTCCAACTGTTGCATCGTCACCCGTCTCCTTAGGGACGACCGCTCCCAATTACAACATCCTGCTGCAGGCTCTATGGGCCATAAATCCCAAACTGACCCCTTAACGGGTGGTGGCCCTTCTTCATCCATCGCTCCCTCAATACCTGTGAGAGCAATACGCCCACCGCCACTGAGGACGCCAGTCCCCACCCCCAGCTGGAAAAGCAACAGCATTTTCTAGCTCTTCTCGCTGGGGAGGGATCCCTCGGGACGCTCCCTTCTGATGCTTCAAGTGCCATGGAGGACCCCAGCCGACGGCTGGTGGACGCCAATGCTGCTGGTCGCAGGCCTTCCCGGTCCTTATTGGGCTCCGAAGCCACTGCAGAGAAGCCTTCCCAGGCCTTGAAGTCAAAGGGTCGGCGAAAGGTTACAAAGACCAACAAGAAGGAAAAAGATCCTCATGTGCGTTCAAAGCCACAGCTTCCAAGATCTTCTGCTTCAGAAGATGAGGTGGAGATCCTCGCTTCTGCTGAGGATCTGGCCATCACCAGCTCACTAGAACCAATGGTTCTAGACTCTGTTGGCTCTGACGACTTAGCGACAGGCGATCCAGATATTTAAATCCATTTATCACCTTTATCATGGCCTTTCAGCAAACAAACAACGAAATTCTCCAGTGGAATTGTGGAGGATTTTTTCCACTATCTGACTGAGTTGCAACAATTATTGTGCTACTTCCCTGCGATCTGCTTAGCCCCTAAGGAAACTTGATTTCCTGCTGACCAGACCCCAGCCCTTCGTGGATATTGGGGCTACTATAGAAACCGGACTGACTACAGTCGGGTATCTGGTGGTGTTTGTATTTATGTCCTCACCACTGTCCCCAGTGCTGTCGTGACGACTCTTGAGGCAGTGGCTGTTTGCATACAGGCAACTGACACTCACCTTTCGCCGGATGAGGCTGTGTCTCTGACAGATATTGCTGCCTTAGTCGCCCAGCTTCCTCCACCATTCCTCCTTTTGGGAGATTATAATGCCCACCACCCTTCGTGGGGAGGGACATGCACGACAGGTCGTGGTAGGGATAGCGAGACATTCTGGTACAACATGCCATCACTCTTTTGAACAATGGTGCCCCCACACATTTTAGTGTGGTGTGTGGCATATTTTCTCTTTGTAGCCCCAGCATTCTACCACATGGTAACTGGATCGTCCATGATGACCGTTGTGGCAGCGACTATTTCCTCGTTTCTCTGTCGCTCCCACAGTCTCAGCCAGCAGACTGCCTGCCTCGATGGTCCTTCTGCCGAGCTGAATGGCCATCTAACACCTCATCTGCTATGCTTTAAGATAAGTTTCCTGATGATGTTGATATTACAGTTTGTGAGGTTACTGCTGCCATAATTTCCGCTGCTGAAGCCACTGTACCGTGCACGCCTGGTCCACTATGACATAGGTCCGTGCCATGGTGGACGCCTGAGATTGTTGAGACCATCTGATATCGCCGGAGAGCGCTTCAGCGCCATCGGCGCCACCCTTCACAGAACATCTGATCGCTTTTATGCGCCTCTGGTCCCAAGCTCGAAGGCTGATTCAATAGAGAAAGCAGGACTCGAGGGAGAGGTATGTTGCTACCATCGTTTCTCGCGCCTCTCCCTCTCAGGTGTGGTCCCATGCTCGGCATATCCTTGAGCACCGTCTTTCGGCGGGCATTCACTGTCTCCGCATCCAGGGTACTCTGTGCACCAACCCACCCACTATCGCTGAGCACATGGCGGAACAATATGCATGCAGTTCTGCGACTGCAGTTTACAGTGTCAACTTTAGTGCGATCAAACAGTGAGTCGAGCTAAAGCCATTGTCGTTTAGCACGCGTCGTCAGAAGTCGTATAATGCTCCCTTTAGCGACTAGGAGTTCCACAGTGCCCTCGCTACATGGTCTGATTCATCAGTCATCTGTCAGAGGACTCTAAGCATAAAGTGCTCGCCCTGTTATATTGTCTATGGGTCAACAGTGTCTTCCCATCTGAGTCGTGGGATAGTGTCATCGTCCCTGTGATAAAACCAGGTTCCGATCCGATGGCGGTCGATAGTTACCGCTCAATCAGCCTTACTAATGTTCTGAGCAAGCTGTTTGAGTCGGTGACTCATGTGGATCCTTGAACATTGGGACCTCCTGTTACTGTAGCAGGGGGGCTTCCATCCAGCCTGTTCTACTACAAACAATCTAGTGGCGCTGGAGTGTGCTATCCTTACCGCTTTTACTCAGCGTGAGCACCTTGTTGCATTCTTTTTATACCTCCGCAAGGCCTATGACACCACCTGGCGGCATCACATCCTCGCAACACTGTACGATTGGGGCTTACAGGGTTCACTCCCGATCTTCATACAAAATTTCCTTTCGCGCCCCACTTTTCGTGTTTGGGTTGGTGCATCTCTTAGCCCACCCTACGTGCAGGAGAACGGTGTCTCACAGGGCTCTGTTCTTAGTGTACCTCTGTTTTTAATAGCTATTAACGGTCTTGCTTCGGCGGTGGGGTCTTCTGTTTCATCTTCCTTGTTTGCTGACAACTTCTGTGTGTATTTTCGATCTGCCAGCATTGGTGTCACTGAAAGGCGTCTACAAGGAGCCATCCGAAATGCGTAGTTCTGGGCCCTCACCCATGGATTCCAGTTCTCTGCAGCCAAAACAAGGGTCATGCACTTCTGTTGTTGTCGGGCGGCACACCCGGAACCTGAACTGTACTTAGGTGGCGACATGCTTCATGTTGAAAAGTCGCACCACCTTCTGGGCATGCTCTGTGATGACCGGCTCATTGGGTTCCGCACATCCGACAGCTGAAGCATAAGTGCCAGTGATACCTAAATATTCTCCATCTCAGCCACACTGTTTGGGGGGCTAGCCGTTCAACCCTTATACAGCTTTATAAGACACTAATGCAATCACGGTTTGACTACTGAAGCTTGGTTTATGGTTCTGTAGGTCCCTCAATATTGCGGATTCTTGACCCCATTCTCCACGGTAGGGTCCATCTCGCAATGGGGGCTTTCCGCACAAACCCTAATATTAAGCCTTCTTGCAGAAGCTGGGATCGCTCCCTTGGTTTTTCGCCGCCGTCAACTGCTTCTCTCATACGTGGGCCATGTCCATACCTTGCCACACACCCAAATTGTGGGCTACTCTTTCCAGTTGCTGCAATTCTCATCCCACCTCGCCGGTCCCGGTCAGGTCTTACGATCGCGGTCCGGGTTCATACCCTCCTTTCCTCCCTTAAGTCCCTCCCTCTACCCCATGCTTCCTCCTACCAACTCCATACACCCCCTTGGTCCGACCCCCGCCTGTAGCTGCACCTGAAAATGTTTCGCGATGCAAAGGCATTGGTTTAACTACAAACTCTATGTCGGAAGTTCCTGGCCACTCTTGACGTGTTCCGTGGTGCTGACATCATCTACACTGAGGCTCCTTAGTAGCTGGCCAAGTTGGGTATGCCTTTATACACAGTGACCACACTGAACAACTCTCCTTGCCTCCTGGCTGTAGGGTTTTTACGGCGGAACTCTTGACCACTTTAAAGGGTGCCCCTGGAAGTTGTTTGTCATCTGCAGCGACTCCCTGAGTGGCCTAAAAGCCCTTGACCAGTGTTTCCCTACCCATCATGTGGTGCGATCGAGCCAAAGCTCTATCTTCACGCTCGTAGCTTCTGGCAATTCAGTAGCCTTCGTGTGGACCCTGGGCCATGTTGGCATCCTGAGTAATAAGCAGGTCGATCGTCTGGCCAAGCAGGCTACCACGTCCCGGCCCCTCAATATTGATATCCCAGAAAGGGATATCAAATTGGGGTTACGCCACAAGGTCTTCGCTGCCTGGGAGTCGGAGTGGTCTACTTTGAGCATGCCCAATAAGCTCCGTGTGATAAAGCCCTCTACAGCGGTATGGAAGTCCGCCCTGTGGGCCTCTCGCAGGGAGTCTGTAGTCCTTTGTCATCTGCGTATTGGCCATACCTGGCTAACACATGGCTACCTTCTTCGTGGAGAGAACCCACCAGAGTGCCGCTGTGGCGTTCTTATGACAGTGCTCCACCTTTTGTTGGATTTCCAATTTCAGCCGCCCTCCAGCAGTCTTTTAATCTGCCTGCCGCACTAAATTTACTTCTTAGAGATGATTCCTCAATGGCTGACAGTGTTTTAGATTTTATTCGTGCAGCTGGGTTTTACCATTCTATTTAGGGGTGATTACCCTCATATGAAGTGACAGGTCCCCACCTCTCCACCACTTTTAATCTCCTTTTCCGAATTTCATGTAGATTGTCTAGCGATTTTAGTGTGTGCAGGATGGCTGGCCCATCTTATATTATTTTTGTGATCAGCCAGCCATGTTAGCCTGCTTTCAAGTTTTCGTTCAGTTTCTGACTCGATTTCCTCTTTCTTTGTGCCCTTCCTTTGCGTGTTGCCAACATGTTCAATGTAGTTTTGTATATTTTATGGTTTTTTCTCTCTGGGTGTTTTTTAACCTTTGATTGTTAACGCTTCGCTCGGAATAGGGGACTGACGACCGAGCTGTGTAGTCCCCTCTAACTCCTCACAACAATAACAATAAAAAATATGACCAACACCACGTCATGCAGAACAGGTCGATATCGCGTAGCGGAGTGGCTGGCCGTTAGGAAGCAGTGGGTTGTGCCCCACCGGCTAGTCACTCCTACGCGACAGCGGCCTGCCCTGTGTGACGTGGCACAAGCGCGTCGCGGACGCTCTTTCGGTGGTGTCAATATGACGCCGTCGTGTGGAGAGGTCCTTTGCTTCCTGAATTTTAGAGAGGCACTGTGTCACGGCATGGTGAAATACCGGGTATGACAAGAGACAACGTTTGGTACTGATTAACGCAACTATGGAGGCAGAAAGATACTTTAAGGACACCCTACTTCTTCACCTCTTGAGTCTTAAGTGAATCTTTTGGTGACATTTTTCTGCAGGACGATAATTTTCCACACAGGAAGCTAGTTGCAGTGATAACCAGATTTGTAGCCGATACCACATGTGTCGATCATTTACAACTGTCCACCAGCTTGTTTCAGGAGTGGATAAAGCTTCTTTGTAACGTAATCAGTATCCGGACCAGAGAGGATGGAATGTCATACTGATACGTCTTTGAAGTGTCGGTCTTAGTGTCATGAGAGATCACGACAGTACTATCGACTGCAAAAAATATTCAAATGTTTTGAAATCTATGGGACCGAACTACGGTGATCATCAGTCCCTAGTATTCCACATTACTTAAACAAACCAAGGACAACATACAAAACCATGCCTCAGGAAGAACTCGAACCTCCACCGGGAGCAGCCTCGCAGTCAGCGACAAGGCGCCCAGAACCGCTCGTCTATTCCCGCGCGGCCACTATCGACTGCCGTCGTAGTCACGGCTGCGGGGACACTGACAGTTGCCAATAACAGTTACTGGATTCCCGTGAGAGGCGGCGCATTACGAAGACCAACGCGTGTGTCAAACCTGGTAAAACAGATGGCACATATGGCACTTAAGACAGTTTACATCGATTAAGCAGAGGATGCATCTTTTCATCGGAGACTGCATAGCTTCGCCAAACCTCGCCTTGCTACAGCGTTTCGCTGTTCAAATGTTTGTAATTCTATCGGACCAAATTACGTTGGTCATCAGTACCTAGACTTACAAACTACCTAAACTAAGGTAAACTAACGAAAGGACAACACACACATCCATGCCCGAGGGAGGATTCGAACCTCCGACGCGGGAGGCAGCGCGATCCGTAACATGGCACTCCAGGCCTCTCGGCTATTCGGGCGCGGCCGTTTCGCAGTGTCTCGACACTTCTCATCACAGACTCAATGTTGACGTCGATAGAAATACCGCCGACTGAAGATAACTTCAAAATATCACTACTACTACTACTACTATACTACTACTAAAGTAGAGAGATTGTTTCTGTTAATTGCACCAATGCCGCCTTATTAATACCCCCACAGCAGTTTTCACATACTGAAGACCTTTGTAAATTTAATACTGCACTTTAATCACTGGAATTACGTAATCCATGATCTCAACGCATGAAGTTTCATTTCAGTGTTCAGTATTTGTAGGATGAGTGAAGTATTGCGAATGTAGAAACATTCATCTCACGCGAACAGTCGTAATTCTTATTTTATCTTGCATAAAATATTAAGACCTACCCAGATATATGAATTGAATAATTTTTGTTGTAACCTTTGCCGCGGAATCTATGAGGAGCAACACGCTGCGCTCACCTCTGGCGAAGTTAACATTGTTTCCGTTATGTATGCCGGGAATGCATCATACTCCGGATTCCACGGCGTGAGTTTCCAATACTCCGCTGCCTGTACTAGCAAGGTCATCTCACACAGAAGGCGCCAGGCTTGATACAACGAGGCAGCAAAAGCTGTGTGTGCAGGTGACCCGTATACGTAAAACAAATTTTTGTTCCTTGTAATACACTATAACCAGAAGCAGCACTCTGCATTGGCAAAATCTGATTAATTCGTTTGCGACCTGTATGTTCAACAGGAATTTTCAATTAATTTTACTATCCTCTTAAGCGATTAATGTCTGAACCACGTAGATGCGTAAAAACATCCACAGCTGTAACAATTCTATTGGTTTGTTACAAACGACGCATTGCCTGCGCAGTTAGCGTTATCCACGTAGAAAAGCCGTTAAATGAAACGTCGCACTGTAGCCCCAGCTTGAAAACCAGCTCAATGTTCAAAGTTTGTGTACATTAGGGAACAAACTGCTAAAGTGATCGCTCCATACACTTACACACTACATAAACTAACTAATTCTAAGGACGACACACAGACCTATGGAATGGCCGTGCGCTCTAATGCGCCATACTGCGATGTGCTTCCTCTTCCATGGCTGTGTGTTTGTGTGTGTGTGTGTGTGTGTGTGTGTGTGTGTGTGTGTGTGTGTGTGTGCGTGTGTGTTGTCTTCAGCATTTAGTTCAAGTAGTTCGTAAGTTTAGGGACTGATGACCACTGCAGTTTGGTCTCTTAACTCTATAAACACACTCCTATGTCCGAGGAAGAAAGGAAGGAAGAAAGGAAGCTTGGAGTTTAACGTCCCGTCGACAGCGTGGTCATTAGAGACGGAGCTTACACTCGGAGTGTTTGGGTAAGGATGTGAAAGGAAATCGGCCGTGCCCTTTCAAAGGAACCATCCCGGCATTTGCCTGGAGTGATTTAGGAAAATCACGGAAAACCTAAATCTGGATGGCCGGAGGTGGATTTGAACCACCATCCTTCCGAATGCGAGTCCAGTGTGTTACCACTGTGCCACCTCGATCGGTCCTATGTCCGAGGTAGGACTAGTTCGAAGAATCGTAACATTGGCTTTTTCATATAAAAGTAACTGTTTTGTACTAAAAGCAGTTGCGATTATTAATTTGATGGAACTGAGTTTTGCCCGATCTCCCTTTCACTTTCCCAGCAGGTGACCGAAATACTCGTATAATAATTGTAACAAATTGAAAGTATGGGTAAGCACTATGTAAACGTATGACAACAGAGCATTGTCTCCAAAACACCTAGAATACTAAATATCAGTGCAAAATTAAAAGTTATTTGTGTAATGCAACATCCTGGCAGATTAAAATTGTGTGCCGGAACCGGGACTCCAACCTGGGACCTATGCTTTTCGCGGGAAAGCACTCTACTACAGACGTATACCGACACGACTCACGGTCCGTCTTCACCACTTCAATTCTGCCAGTATCTCGCCTCCTACTTTCCAAACTACACAGTTCTCCTGCGAAGTTTGGAAAGTAGGACGCGAGTACTGGCAGAATTGAAGTAGTGAGGATGGACCGTGAATCGTGTCGGGATACGTTAGTGGTAGAGCTCTTTCCCGCGAAAGGCAAAGGTCCCAGGTTCGAGCCCCGGTTCCCGCACACAATTTTAATCTGCCAGAAAATTTCATATCAGTGTACACTCCGCAGCAGAGTGAAAGTTTCATTCTGGATTTGTGTAATATTTATAAATATCATCCTCCTTTCGTTAATTCAATTACAGATAGTTGCAGCTACCCTTAAACAGGTTAATTCATTTCAGAATTAACAGGAGAATCAGAAACATATAAGTCAGATATTTTAGTAATTAGTGAAGCTGAGAAGAGCAATTGGATTTCTGGTAAGGTAGTAACAGGGTTTCAACACAAAACCAAATACGGTTAATACAGACACATCTACAACTACATGTACATAAATACTCCACAAATCACATTTAAGTTCATAGCACAGGGTCCATATATTTCTCTACCGTTCCACTGCCTAACAGCACGCGGCAAAATGAAACATCTAAATCTTTCCGTTTCGATCTGATTTCTCTTATTGTACTATAATATGTGATAAAAAGTATCAGGACGCTCCCCTTATTAGGTGCATTGTGCTGCCACATACTGCCAGGTACGACCTCAGTAGTCGTTAGACATCGCGAGAGAGCAGAATGAGGTACTCTACGGACCTCACGGACTTCGTGTCAGGTAATATACTGTCATTTTTGTCAGCAGTCGGCACGTGAGATTAAAAATAACTAACTAAACACCCCTAATTCCACTTTTCCTGATGTGATAGTGAAGTGCAAACGTGAAGGGCACGTACAGCATGAAAGCGGACAGGCCGACCTCGTCTGTTGATTGACAGAGGCCGTCGACAGCTGAAGAGGATCGTACAGTATAACAGGCAAGTATCTTTTTAGACCATCACAAAGGAATTTCAGCCTACATCAGGATCCAGTCTAAGTGCTATGACAGTTAGGCGGGCGGTGAGAAAACTTCGATTTCATGGTCGATCGGTGGGCCATAAGCCACACGTGACACAGGTTGAAAGTGGCCTGTTATTAAAATAATCAAAATCTCGGGCAGTTGAGATCCGCAATTGAAAGTTAAAATGCTCACTGCTGCTCTAAATTACTTTTTGTGGCCACAGAACATGCGCAACGGAAATCTAATAAACTGCTCAATCCTTAAATGAGGAGCCAACTGTGGTGTCGCACAAGTACAAATTGCGCGCCCCTACTTTCGCCGCGCGCCGCCATGCACGCACGGCGCGGCGTTCTCACGACGACAGCCACGAGCGCTCTCTGCTGCAACTCCGCTCGTGGCTCCCACTGAACGACTTCGGTCACTTGGGACTGAGTTAGGAACCAGTAAAGACTTCGGAATCCGATAGGCACCAGTGAAGACTTGGATATCAGTTAGGCACTAGGCAGGACTCTAGCTCAACAATGTATCAACATTCTGCAGTACTATGTAAAAGGTAAGTATTGTATAAATTCTGTGCAATATATATCTCATTCTAATTTACTCTAGTGTTCCTAGTTCTGGCTGCTCCCCTCCGTACCTGCACCAGCGTGCTATCTTTATTCCTGTGTCGGTCTCATTCCACTCGGCCACCGACACCTACGACGGAAACGAGACTCAAAAGCGGCGACGAGGCTGGGACACAAAAGCAACATTTTAACAAACGCAACATCAAAGTTAAAAAATAAATGAACAGATAATTAAACATGGGACGTGGAGCATGAAATCATAAAGCAGAGGTTGATACTTTAAAATCATAATCTATTCAGAAAAATACCAAGCAAATAAATGTGGGGAGACAAAATTAAGCACACACCTTGTACAAAAGTGAATTAAATCATACAACTATTGCCCGTATTTAAATTGTTTCTGCCCTTTATGAATATGGAGGTAACGAGGGAGGAAATTTTCAAGCACACATTGGGTAGCTTCACAGACACGCGCATAAAGCTAGGCGGTACATTACAAGCTGGAACCCATGAAATCAGCGGCGAAACGAAGCGTCGGCGGCGTCTTGACGAGATGGCGTGTATCTTGATCACAAATTTTTATCAAGGAATTGTCAACTTAGCATTAGAAGGAAGTGTGTGGGGTAAAAATCGTAGAGGGAGACCTACGGATGAATATAGTAAGCAGATTGAAAAGGATATACGTTGCCGTGCGTATTCTCAGATGAAGAGGCTTGCAGGGGACAGGGTAGCGTGGAGAGCTGCATCAAACCAGTCTGCGGACTGAAGACTACAATAACGACAACACAACAACTGTGCACTAAAAGGAACTCATGTGTGGGGAGGCAGCGACTCACTATTCTTAAGTACCAAGTGGTGTGCGACTACGCCGAATTTCATAGAATTTACAAACAGAAATTAATTTAGAATAAGCGAGTAAATCACACGCGAGAATTCGTATAGAAGAAAGCTAGTATTAACAAAAGCATGGCTGAAGACCGAAGTAACGACCGTTACGAAAGTACGTGGAGCAGTCGGTCATACAAGACAGAAAAGACGGAATCAAACAAGAAAATCTGAGAAGTATTTAGCGTACTCGCGGAAGTTCGGAAGAGCGCTCCCACAGGCGAACTCCGCGAACTAGTTCCCACAGCGAGATCTTTGGCGTGACGTCACGAGTGCTGGACTGCTGTGCACATCGCTCTCGACTTTTTATATAATTTTAGGATTAATATAATTATTTTAATTGTTATTTCGTGACAATATTCAATCTAGAGGTGTTCTAGTAAAGGTTCGTCAGTTATTTTAGCGTTTGTTGTGCCGTAATTGCTTTAAGTGGTGTTATTTGTGTTCGCGTGTGCGCCGGCATCGACGTCTTACTGCTTTGTTTACATCTGGTGGCGAGTGGTTCCAGCCGTAGCGGTCTCCGAAAGCTAAGTTCTAATAAGTGTTTGTGTATTGTAGTTAAATTATTAAAGTTTTAGATTTCAGGAGGTGTTATCGCGCTAGTTGTTTATTAACTTTAGTACTTTTCAACAGGTGACTTGCTGTTTTTAACGTAGTTAAGGTTGGGAAACTTTAAGTTACGGTATTTGATAACTCTTGTACTCTCACAGTGTTTAGTTGTTTTATTAGTGACGCTTGAATTTGAACTTGTTTATACAAGCAACAGTGTAAAGTTTCTGTGGTAGTGTTATTTGCTCTTTTCTGATACTATTAGTTGTTGTTACTTGATTTGTAGAGACTGAGGTTTGTTGATTGCTGTAGTTAAGAGGTACTTCCTACTTATTTTGTAGAAACTTAACTTCATAACTTAGACGTCTAGTTTTTCTTAACAAATTATTGTAAAATTTTACCATGAGTGAAAAGTGTGGGCTCTGTCGTAGGTTCGTGCGTAGTGGGCTGCAGTGTGGGATTTGTAGTAAGTATTTTCATGGGGGGGAGTGCAGTGGGGAAGACAGTGGGCATTGTGGTGAGGTTCTCTCCTGGAACTGTAGGATTTGCAGCAGGAATAAGTTGATAGAGGAGCAGGAGCGTTTGATCTGCGCCCTTCAGGTGCAGTTGAAAAACGCTGAAGAGGAACTAGGTAGGTTGAGGAGGGGAAGGGGGGCTGGGGAATGGGAACTGGCAGTTGGCAAGAAGGTAGCTAGGAGAAGGTATTCAGATAGCTTTACGTTGCAAGTTGCAAATAGGTTTGACCAACTGTCAGAGTTGAGTGGAGATGAACCTCCTGTAGCTGTAGGTGTAGGAAGTACGCAGCAGACCTCAGCTTTTGGTAAGCCGAAATCTGTAGAGAGGTCTCTTAGGAAGAAGAAGGTTCTGCTGCTAGGTAGTTCTCATGGCAGAGGTGTTGGCCAACAGTTGCAGGAAGTACTTGGGAGTGAGTACCAGGTCACCAGCATAGTGAAGCCTAGTGCAGGGTTAGATCAGGTCACTTGTAACATAGGGGACTTATGTAGGAATTTTTCAAAAGAGGATCAGGTAGTTATAGTGGGTGGGGCCGGGAACAGTCTTGATAGGGACGGGGAATATGATATAGGTGGTGATCTGGAAAGGATAGCAAATGAAACTGGTGGCACGAATGTGCATTTCGTGCAGCTGTTTCAGCGTCATGATAGGCCTTGTCTTAATACGGCTGTCAGCCGTCTTAACATGGGGCTTGAAAAGGCGCTGATGACGGAGGGCATGGATCACATTGCAGTGGTGCCAGTTGAAACTATCCAAAGGTCGGATTTTACTAGGCACGGTCTGCACCTCAATAGGTATGGGAAGGGGAGGTTGGCAAAGCTCATAGGTGACAGTGTAGTAGGGGGTGGGGGTTTCACTCATGGAAAAATTCCTGTAGTAGTTGGTGTTAGGGCTGCACCTTTTTTAGACTGAAGACAGCTGATAGATATTCCTGCTTAAAGGAAGTCCCTCTAAGAAATGAACCACCTTTGACAAAGTCTAAGAATATAAGTAATAAGGGAATTACTGTTTTTCATCAAAATATACAGGGTATCAGAGATAAAGTTAATGAAATGCTTATTGATACTGATTCTGACATTATTGGTATTTCAGAGCACTTTTTAAGTGGTGTGACAATTCAGAGACTTCCTTTGCCAGGATACAGGTTAGCTGCCTTTTACTCTAGGAGTTCCTTGCAGTGTGGGGGAGTGGCCATGTATGTAAAAAACGATTTTTCATCGGAGTCAATCGATTTTTCTAAACACTGCACAGAACAGATATTTGAATGTTGTGCAGGAATTGTTAATGTTAATGGAACTAAACTAGTAATAGTTGTTATTTATAGATCCCCTGACTCAGATTTTAAAATGTTTCTGCCCAAGCTGGAATTGGTTCTGGGTTCACTGTATAGGAAGTATAAAAATTTAATTGTGTGTGGAGATTTCAACATTAATTGTGTAGGTGATAGCTCAAGGAAACGTCAGCTGTTAGATCTATTTAATTCCTATAACATGATGCAAACAGTATTTTTTCCAACGAGAGTGCAAGGAAATAGCAGTTCTACCATTGACAATATATTTGTTCATTCTTCATTATTAGAGGGGCACTCTGTCAGCAGAATAGTAAATGGCCTATCAGACCACGATGCCCAACTTTTAATTCTAAAAAGTATTTGTTCTCAAACAAATGTTAAACATAAATATCAACTACTCAGAAAAGTTAATCCAGTTGCAATTGAGACCTTTTTAAGCCTAATTAAGGAACAAGAATGGCAGGATGTTAATAGTGCTGATAATGCAGATGATAAATATAATGCTTTTCTGAACACATTTATTATGCTATTTGAAAGTTGCTTTCCACTAGAACGCTCAAAACAGGGTACTTTCAGTAACAGACAGCCAGGGTGGATGACAAAGGGGATAAGAGTATCATGTAGAACTAAGCGGGAGTTGTATCAAAATGTTAGAAGCAGTCAGAATGAAGATGCAGTAGCTCATTACAAACAGTACTGTAAGGTTCTGAAAAATGTCATTAAGAATGCAAAAAGTATGTGGTACGCAAAAAGAATAGCAAACTCTCGGGATAAAATTAAAACTATCTGGTCAGTCGTGAAGGAAGTGTCTGGTCAGGAGCAGCAGGTAGAAGATATAACGTCAGTGCGTAGTAGGAATGTTTCTGTTACTGACAAGTTAGATATATGTGCAATATTCAATAATCACTTTCTGAATATAGTAGAGGAACTAAACAAAACTCTAGTTTCTACAGGTAATCATATAACGTTTTTAGAAAATGCGTTTCCGAGGCTGTTGCCTGAAATGATCCTTCATGATACTTCCATAGGTGAGATTGAGTCAATAATTAAATCACTAAAGACTAAGGACTCTTGTGGATATGATGGGGTATCTAGCAGAATTCTAAAGTACTGTTCTCCATATGTTAGCCCAGTACTAAGCCATATTTGTAATTTTTCCTTTCGGAATGGTCAGTTTCCTAACAGATTAAAGTACTCAGTAGTGAAACCGCTTTATAAAAAAGGTGAAAGGGATAATGTAGACAATTATAGACCTATTTCTATGCCATCGGTTTTTTCCAAAGTTATTGAAAAGGCTGTATATTCAAGATTAATTGATCATTTCAGTTCACATAATTTCCTGTCAAACGTACAGTTTGGTTTTAGAAGTGGTTTAACGACCGAAAACGCTATATTTTCGTTTCTCTGTGAGGCACTTGATGGGTTAAATAAGAGGCTACGGACATTAGGCGTCTTCTTTGATTTAACAAAAGCGTTTGATTGTGTTGATCACAAAATATTGTTGCAGAAGTTGGAACATTATGGAATACGGGGAGTAGCCCACAACTGGTTCACCTCTTACTTTAATAATAGACAACAGAAGGTAATTCTCCGCAATGTAGAAAATGGCTATGACGTGCAATCCCAATGGGGCACAATTAAGTATGGGGTGCCCCAGGGGTCTGTTTTGGGACCATTGCTGTTTCTTATTTATATAAATGATATGCCTTCGAGTATAACAGGTGATTGTAAAATATTTTTGTTTGCTGATGATACCAGTTTGGTAGTGAAGGATGTTGCTCGTAATATTGACACAGTATCAAATAATGCAGTTCAAGAGATAAGTTCATGGCTAATAGAAAACAAGTTGATGTTAAATCACAGTAAAACTCAGTTCTTACAATTTCTAACACATAATTTGACGAAATCTGACATTTTGATTACACATAATGGGCATGTGATAAGTGAGACTGAACAGTTCAAATTTCTAGGTGTTCATATAGACAGTAAGCTGTCATGGAAAGCCCATGTTCAGGATCTTGTTCCAAAACTAAATTCTGCTATATTTACCATTAGAACAATATCTGAGATAAGTGATTTTTCAACACGAAAAGTAGTCTATTTCGCTTACTTTCACTCACTTATGACGTACGGCATTGTTTTTTGGGGTAAGTCGCCTGATGCAAAAAGGATATTTCTGGCTCAAAAACGGGCGGTTCGAGCAATATCTGGTGTAAGTTCGCGAACGTCATGTCGACCCCTTTTCAGTAGTCTGGGAATTTTGACTCTGGCGTCACAATACGTTTTTTCTTTAATGTCGTTTGTTGTTAATAATATCAGCTTATTCCCACGAGTTAGTAGCTTTCACTCGGTGAATACTAGACAGATGTCTAATCTACATTTGCACCGCACCACCTTAACACTTGTGCAGAAAGGGGTGCAGTATTCTGCGGCATCCATTTTCAATAAGCTGCCACAAGAACTTAAGAATCTTAGCACTAATCCACATGCTTTCAAATCTAAATTGAAGAGTTACCTCGTGGCTCACTCCTTTTATTCTGTCGAGGAACTCCTAGAAAAGTTAAACAATTAAGCTAATTTATTTTTTCTTTATTGATTCTTTTCACTTTTTCTATTACCATTATTGTGTAACAATTAATGTATTGACTTGTTCCATGACCATGGAGTCTTACTCCTGAAGTGGGTCCTATGGAACAGAATAAATAAATAAATACAGTAACAATTCGAAAAGTCAGTTAAAAACACAAGGAAATTGAAACACACTAAGTTTACACAAAGGCTGAAGGTCACACACGTGTATTCTATGTTGAGCAAAACCGGACACACAATCATCACTGGAATGAAAATGCAAATAATACATTTACACTGAATTTACTCGTGTTCTGTAAATTAAGAAACACTTCGCCTCGCATAGCGAAAGAATTACTCAAAAAAACTGTCACTGAAAACAAAGACTGCCTGATCACATCGAAAGTAAAGTCCTAACAGCATGCCTTACCCTCAGCATGATTGGGCGGAGTACTTACTTCCATAGTCGTCGGAGCCAGAATGAAGAGTGAAGACTGAAGCTGTAAAGGGGCCCTCACACGGTCAATATTTATCGAGGAGAAGTATTGTGTCAATATATTGCGCAAAAGTGCGAGGCAACGAACGGCACAATATTTATTGCGCAATATTTATGCCGGGGCGCGTCAGTCAGAGCTCAGCCCCCGTAGTTATCATGTCGGCGCTGGACGACGTGGTCGTGGCGTGTATTGCGATTGCCATTGGTACGTGCTGCAAAAAGAGAAACAAGAGTAAGCGACGGTTTCTTCTGTAATTGTTGACAATGAGGAATCAGGTGTTTCTTGGTCTATCAGAAACTTCATGTCCTCAAAATACCAGAGAGTACCTTCGTAAACATCGTCACGTCCACTCCCCGACTTTCTCTCATTGACTTTTTTCAGCTCTTATCTGAAATTTGTACGGAGCGAATTAAATTTCTTTTTCATGTCTTCCTTCGTTGCCGAATGCTATCTTTCTTGAAAGACTCTCAAGAGAACACCGTAGGCCTCATTTTTAACTCACGATTCATGTATTCGCCAGATTTTATCCTCCATCAAACTGGAAGCGATCTATATGCCTGAAAAGAGTACATTATTGTAGAGAACAGATATGAAGGTAGAGCTGGATAAATAATTCTTCGTGTAGAAAGTAACAAAAAAGCTTTTGTGCTATTTCTCTGCACAAACCTTTTTATTGAATGTTTCTGCAGCTAATAACTAAATACGTATTCAATATTTAATGAAATTTCTCACCTGAATGCACTTCAATAGATGAGTCCTCTCATCTGCCTTTTTTTTTTTTTTTTTTTTTTTTTTTTTTTTTTTTTTTTTTTTTTTTTTTGTAGAACTCATGATCAGTTTTGTCGCCAGATAACCTATATCACGTCCGCAAAGCATAAATTCCCGGCGTTAACTACCGTGTATTGCTCAATATCGCCCTCGCACGGTGCAATATATTGCGCAATATATTGAGCGACCGTCAATATTTTTAAAGCTCGTCAGTCTCCTTCAATATATTGCACAAACCGTCAATACCGCTCTCAGACGATCAATATTACTGTAAAATACTGAGTATTGCCCCTTAAGGCCTCGGTAAACCTCTCCCCGCCATACACCGGATGTAGAGCGCGCTAAAAGCAACGCAGAGTGCGTTCAGAGACTAGTGTATACCAACCCTTGCTACCTGGCCAAGAAAATTCCCTCTTCAACCGCTCCCACAGAGGTCTCCTGTCACCTCTTTCGTCCAAGATTGGGTTGGTACGACAATATGAACATGGCGACCTCACCATCTTGCCAAGTAAGCTTGTCTCTGGCCGCCTAGCCTACGCTAGCGCAGACGACAAGCGAAGCCATGCGTTCTTCACTACCGCAAAACGTGGCCTAAAGCGGGAGGTGGCGACTGTAAGCCATTGCGCGGCAGTCAGTCAATATTCAAAGCACACATTCACATTCACAAGACTACACAAGTTCAATCACACAGTCGGAAACATATTTCAATATGGGGCAAACATATATAAACATGGGGCATTGATAATAAAAATAATAAAATAATTAACACTCAGATAACATTGTTGCAGAATCACTTTAGGTTAATGAATCAATCAAAATGGAACAAGCCCACACATTCAGTGTACGTGTTTCAAGGTCAGTGCGAAACGACGCCTCACTTGATGTAAGGAGCGTAAACAGTGGACGATTGAACAGTGTAGAGTGACGAATCACGGTACACAATGTGGCGATCCGATGGGAGAGTATGGGTATGGCGAATGCCCGGTGAACTTCATCTGCCAGCGTGTGTAGTGCCAATAGAAAAATTCGGAGGCTGTGATGTTACTGTGTGGTCGTGCTTTTCATAGTGTGGTCTTGCAGCCCTTGTTGTTTTGTGTGGCTCTATCACATCACAGGCCTACATTGAAGTTGTAAGCACCTCCTTGCTTTCCACTGCTCAAGAGCAATTCTGGGATGGCGATTGCATCTCTCAACAAGATCGAGCACCTGTTCATAATGCACGGCCTGTGTTGATGTGATTACACGAACATAAAGTTCATTTAATGGACTAGTATGCACATAGTCCTGATTTTAATCCTATATAATGCCTTTGGGATGTTTTGGAACGCCGACTTGGTGCCAGGCCTCACCGACCTACACCGATACCTCTCCTCAGTGCAGCACTCCGTGAAGATTTGGCTGCCATTCCCCAAGAAACCTTTTAGCACCTGATTGAACGGATGCCTACGACAGTGGCAGCTATCATCAATGCTAAGGATGGGCCAACACCAAATTCAGTTCCAGCATTACCGACGGAGGGCGCCATGAACTTTTACGCTATTTTCAGCCAGGAGTCCGAATACTTTTGATCGCATAGTGTATGATCATCATGTATTCCTATGTACGTGGATTCTAACATATTATGTTCGCATTCAGAAGAGAAATTTGGTGAAATAAATTTTGCAAATAAATCTCGGCACAACACATAACGCATTTCTTTTTCTGATTTCGATCCCTACTCGTGCATCATTTCCGTGCCACTCTCTCCCCTATATCACTTCCTCTCTACCATCCCTCAGCCCCATAATGTGCAGCAATTCTCCAAAGTCCGACGCACAAGTGTAGTGTAATCAGTATCTTTGGAGGAAGGTAGGAAGCTTAGGGTTAACGTCCTGTGGGCGACTTGGTCATTATAGACGGACGTCATCCTCGAATTGTTGACGACAGATGGGCGAGGAAACCTGCCGTGACTTTTGAGTGGAATCATGTCGGCAATTCCCTATAGTGATTTTGGAAATCACGGAAAACCTAAAAATGTATGCGCGGAAATGGATTTGAACCACTGCCCTTACGAATAAGAGTTCAGTGTGTTTGCAAAATTGTTGGATCTTTTAAGAGTTCTACAGGGAAACGTAGCAGTTGGTTCACCTTCACTACAATATTTATATGTGTTATTTCTCAATTAAGTTGTTCGTAATTGGTATTCCTAGGTATTTGGTTGCATTTATGGCCTGTAGATTTGACTGATTTATCGTGTAAATGAGGTTTAACAGATTTTATTTAGTGGTCATATGGTTGACTTCCTACATATCATTATTTAGGGTCAATTGCAAATTTTTGCACCATGATGATGTCTTATCTAAATTATTTTGGACTTGCTTCTCGTCGTCTGGTGACTTTACTAACCGATTATTGACAGTATCATCTGCGAACAGTCTAAGAGAGCTGCCCGCATTGTATCTTAAATTGTTTATACAGATAAAGAGAGTAGGGGCCCAATAAATTTTCCTGGGGAACGCCAGATAACACGTAAGTTTTACTCGATGATTTTCCGTCGATAACAACGTCCTGTCCTTCCTGACAGGAAATCGAGAATCCATTCTCACGATTGTGGCGATATTGCATAAGCATACAGTTTGATTAGAAGACGCTGGTGAGGTGCAGGTTTAAAAGACTTCCTAAAATCTAGAAATATACATTCTGTTTGAGATCCTTTGTCAATAGAACTCTTCACTTCATGTGAATAAAGAACGATTCTTTCTGAATCCGTGTTGACTATAGTTCAATACGATGATCTCTTCTAGGTAGTTCATAATGTTTGAGGAAACTGCATATGTTCTAAACTCTAGTTGCAAATCGACGTCAGCGATATGTCTGTAATTTTTTTGATCTCTTCTGTTGCCTTTCTTGAATATTGGAGTGACATGGGCAACCTTGCAGTTTGTTGGTACGGATCGTACGCTGAGCGATTGGTTGTATATGATGGTATAGAGCTCTTGCATCAGCATACGATGAAAGAAACCTAATTAGTATACAGTATGGACTGGGAGACGAGCTTTCATTAAGCGAGTTAAGTTACATTAATACTCAAATGTTATCTACTTCTAAATTACGCATGCTGACAGCTGTTCGTGTTTCGAATTCTCGAGTATTTACGTCGTCTTCTTTGGTGAAGGAATTTCGGAATTGTGTGGCCAGCAATTCTGATTTAGCAAAACTACCAACATTAGCATCGGAATTTCTATCGCGTAGTGAAGGTATTGATTTAGTTTTGCCGCAAGTATACTTTATATACCACCAGAAATTCTTCGGATTTTCTACCTAATTACGTGGCAGGGATTTTTGTAAAACTATTATAGCTAAGCCTCGCGCATTCCAGTTCGAACTAAATTTCGGGTTTCCGTAAAAGATTGCCAGTTTTGGAAATTTTGTACCTGTTTAAACTTGGATGCTTTATTCTTTGCGTCGCGGTGGAGTAGCCAAGCGGTCTAAGGCGCCTCGCTGCGGAGCGCACGGTTGCTCGAGTCCGAGTCCTCCTTGGAGCATGGGTGTGTGTGTGTGTGTGTGTGTGTGTTGGCCTTAAGTTAGTTTACCTTAGTTTAAGTAGTTTGTAAGCTACGGACTGATGACCACGCAGATTTACAAACATTTTTTTTTATTCTTTGCTTCTACAACAGTGATCGAACCAGCTATGCGCACCACGAGGTTATCAGTCCCGAAAATGTTCAAATGTTTGTACAGCTCTTGGGACTTAACTACGGGGTTATCAGTCCCTAAACTTAAAAACTACTTATGAACTAGCTAACACTAAGGACGGCACAAATATCCATGCCCGAGGTGGGATTATAACCCCCGTCCGTAGTGGCCGCGCAGACCGTGACTGGAACGCCTCAGACCCCTCGGCCACCGCGGCCAGCGGCAAAGAGCACCCGATCATTCCCCTTGAAAATACTCTATGCCGTATCGCTACTCTGTCCAGGACCTATTGAGCCTCTGGCAAAGAATTAAAATGTTCAAATGTTTGTAAATCTATGTGACTTACACACTCGGGTCATCAGTCCGTAGGTTTACAAACTACTTAAACTAATTTATGCTAATTACATTAAATACATCCACGCCGAAGAGACTACTCGTATCTCCGACAGCGAGAAGCGGGCGCTCCGCGATCCGCACCTAGGCTCCTTAGAAGACTCGGCCACTCCACCGCGACTCTAGCAAAGAGTGTTTCTGGAACATGTGTGCTACTCACCCGGCACCAAACTCTGTGGTTACGAACTCTTTGCCGAACTGAAAGAACCACTAGGATGCATGCAGTACAGTAGAACAGGCGAAATTACCCAAGCCGTATGTCGGTCAATACGCAACATTAACAAAGAGGACAAAGCAAGTGAGGTACAACACCTTCCAATCATTTGGGTATTGGTTGTAAGTCACGGATATTGATTATGTTGAAAATGTGACTATAAACACGTCTGTCAATGAAGTCATTTCAGAGAAAAATAATAGCCCTGATTGCGTTTTTTGCAGACCTTGTTGAAATAAGTTTGTTCCTATACTTACGAAAGCACTATATTGGACACTTTTTAAGCTGCAGTGCGGTCTTTTTCAGCCTGTCATCGGAAACACTGCTTTACATTTTTTTACTGCACCCCTTCCTCCTCCATAATACGTCAGAATTTTCCGAAGAAGGCACACGAAGCAGTATGTTATACTTGTGTAGGTTGGATGGTTGCTAGCTGCCTGAGACTGCACACGCACTCACCCAGCACCCGCCGTGTCGCGTACGTACCCCATGTCTGTCTCTGCTACTCATACATTTCACGTCTTTCTTAAGCACTTTCCTGCTTTCCAACCGACTAGATTACGTCGTACAGTTTAATAACACAACTATAAGTGAAATGGACACATTTTTCTTCCCTTGAAAACTTAAGACAGTTGCTTAGACCCTTCCAACTGTGGGATTTTAGCAGTGATAAAAACACACACACACACACACACACACACACACACACACACACACACACACACACACACACACACAACATATACACAAACAATGAAATTCGTGTTACCTAGGATACCGGTGAGTACATTTGACCTCCCTAGACATCAAGTTCTTTTGCCTAATTTATCTGAAAGTTTTCATGAACATTCCACCTCGGGTATGGATGTTTGTGACGTCTTTAGTATAAGCTAGTTCATTTTTGGCTAAAACATGGAAATTCGTTCCGGAAGAAGTCGTTTCACACTAGCACTCGATCTTCGAAGTTCAGGTATTCAATGATTTCCCAACTTGAGTGAGTGTGCACGAGGTCTTTCATAATTCTGTTAATGACTGCAAATATACTCAGAACTGTTATTATAAGATAAAAAGTTACTACGTACTTGCCATTTCTCAGACGTACAGTCACATTTTCTATGAATATCATGAAAATTCTCACAACTGTTATACAAAGGAGGCATTAGGAAAACTACAATATTAAATTAATCACACATTAAGTCAAGGAATGTAGGGGTTGTAGAGACGTATTTACCTGTATAAATACGTCAAACGACGCTAAAATAAGTACTTTCAGATAAAAAAACTAATCAACGTAAGTGAATACTTAGCCTTTTAGAAATACGTCGGGGTAGCTCAGTCGGTATAGCGCCTGTCCGCGAATGGCGAAGATCCCAGGTTCGAGTCCCGGTTCCGACACACAATTTTAATCTGCCAGGAAGTTTCAGTAACAGTATAATTCAACGAATTGTATCAGTAAAATCCAAGTACGATAATCTTCGATATATAATGTGGTCAGTAAATGCTTCAGGGTAGGTTGTGCTGAATATTTATTTTTCAGAAAGTAATGTCTATTCTTTGCCCCGCTTCCGATTCAGTTACCGTAGAAATTAGAAACATTCACTTAATAATCCGCCTGAGGTACTATTACCAAACGTATTCACAATGTTGTTCTCTCGAACCAAACAAGAAAGCTATGTAAAAGTTGAAGTTGGATGGTAGTAAGGGTCAAGCCACAGGGAGCGGCTCAGCAGTTTCGTGTGCTGCCATGTTTCGGTTGGCTCAGTTTCTTCCAACCAAACGCTGAAGTAGTTCGGCAATACTACTTCTGGCAGCCTGCATGAATTTGGAAGAACAACAATCTGATTGTATAACGTCTGTGAAACGGCCAAGTGTAAGGAAGATTTAAATTTACTTATAACCGTTGAATTTGCGAATTAGATATCAGCCATATGTTCAACATATTTACAACTCTGGTCTTTCATGCGTCATAAAATCTTCCTATGGATTTCCTATCGCCGCGCGGGAGTATCCGAGCGATCTGGAGCGCCACGTTGCGGATCGCGGAGCCTCCCGCGTCGGAGTTTCGAATCCTCCCTCGGGCATGCATGTCTGCCTCGTCTTTAGTATAAGTTAGTGCATAAGTAGTTTGTAAGTTTAGGGACTGATAACCCCACAGTTAAGTCACTTAAGCTTTACAAACATTTGAACATTTCATTTGATTTCCTATGCCCATGTAACTAACCCTTTGATTTTCTCGTTACGATTTCCACTGACATAAATGTTTACTTCAGATAAGATTTTAATAGATTACTCAGTCCAAATTCATCAGGAGAGTCTGACAGTGCTTTGGCTATTTCTTTTATTACGTAATTTACTAACTTGAATAATTGTTTCTTGATGAAATGACTTGTTGGACGTAGTAAACTGAATGTATTGAGCACCTTGTATGTATAAAGCAGTAGTTAGAATGAAACAATAACAAATGAACACATCTATCTATATCTATAAATGTGAATGTCTGTTCGGTGTACGTTTATTACATCTCAACCATAAGACATAAAGAACTAAAAATTTGTACAGTTACTAATGTCTACCCGGGGAAGGCTTTGGGTACGGTTTATTGGCGATCGGATAGCTATTTATCTATATATATTAATGTGAATGCCTGTTCGGTGTACGCTTATCACGTCCGGACGACAAGACGCAGAGACTTAAATATTTGTACAGTTACTAATTTATAAAATGTTCAAATGTTTGTTAAGCTTATGGGACTTAACTACGGGGTCATCAGTCCCTAAACTTACAAACTACTTATACTAAGGACGGCACAAATATTCATGCCCGAGGGGGGATTCGAACCCCCGACCGTAGTGGCCGAGCGGACCGGACTGGAACGCCTCAGTCCACTCGGCCACCGCGGCCGGCTGCTAATTTATACCTGAGGAAGGTTTTAGGCACGGTTTTATAGCGATTTGATAGATATTTAGTAATTTGAAGAATATAACGCGAAATACGGAACAATAATTACTCTTTGAAAATTATATTTTCTCCTTGAAAATGGTTTTATTGGTTGCATTGTTGCTTGAGGTTTTATAATGATAAAAGGGTGGAGTATGTTGGGATGGAAAGTTATCGGTGTATATGAAATTCTACGTTAATATTTCGCTCTGCAGCGAAAACTACAGAACGCAAACGAATGGTCTGTGTTTAAAAATTGTCCTACGTCTCCCGTTGTACACCATAGCAGTTCCATGCCGACAGCTATAAGGGGTCAAAGATATGGAGGTTGAAAGACGTCAAATTATAAAAAAAATTCGGATTGAAGGCCAGCGATGACGTTTGCGACTCTATAGCAAGGAGGTTGCATACAGCGAAACGTGATGCCACAGACCATATCTTTGGAATATGCGTGCTACAATGTGTTCAGCCCGCCGCGCGGTCTTTAGCGCGCCAGGTCAGAGGGCACAATGCCCTCTGTAATAAAAAACTGAGCCAACAACACACCGAACAAGAACGAACAAAAACGATCAGCGTCCGCAACGAAGAGACTACCCCCTCCCCCCCCCCCCCAAAAAAAAAAAAAAGGCGGTCCAAAGCGTCTTGCTGCGGAGCACGCGGTTGCTCACCGTGGAGGTTCGAGTCCTCCCTGGGGCATGGGTGTGTGTGTTGTTCTTAGTTTAGTTTAAGTGCTACGGACTGATGACCACGTAGTTTGGTCCGATAGAATTACAAACATTTGAACATTTTTTGTCTTCAGCCCTTTCTCTGTAAGGATAAGCTTACGAATAAGGAAGTATAAGAGTAAATAAGTAAATAAAGCAGTAAAAAATAAATTTCTGTTAATACATCTCTTAAAAAATGGATTTGACGTTTCGCGCATTACATCAAGTGATCGATCTGCGATATTATACAATCGTTATTTTTGAATTTCGTGATTGGATTCTTCGAAACGAGTGCATTTTTACGTGTGATTTGATCTACACTACTTACTATTCAGTATCATAGCACACTATTGAAAGATAGTTAGCCCATGTGGTGTTCGCAGCGGCTTTGGTGCATAAATGATTAGGTCCACGGCGCACTGGTAACACGCAGGACAGCGTTTCAAACCAACCCCGCATAAATAGGAGACCTGTGCTATATCGTGTCTCGTCACACAGTGTAGGCCGGGATCACTTAGCTAACGGGCACATTCCAGTGTCCCATGGGGGCAGCCAGTTGTCTACGCGATTGCGACCTATTCTGTGTGACGTGACACGACAGAGCTCAAGCTTTCTCTTTAGGTGTTGTGCAAAACTGTCTCCGACCATTCTGACTTTGATTTTCCATGATTTCCCTTAATCACTCCAGGCACTTGGTTCCTTCCCTATCCCTGACGCAACCTATCAGAGCGTGTCCAGCCGGCCGTATTGGCCGAGGGGACTGAAAAAGGCGCTCCAGTCACGGTCTGCACGGCCACTACGGTCGGGGCTTCGAATCCCCCCTCGGGCATGGATATTTGTGCCGTCCTTAGTCTTAGCTAGATCATAAGTAGTTCGTAAGCTTAGGGCTGATGAACCCGTAGTTAAGACCCATAAGTTCTACAAACATTTGAAGATTTTTAGAGCGTGTCCTCCGTCCCGCATTACCACTATGTCGACGGGACGTCAATATATACTCTTCCTTTCTTCTTTTTATATCAGGACCAATCAACTCTGTAGCTATTTTAGTGAGTCTATAGAAGTCGCTTCTTGTCGTATCTAGTGGACGAAAACGTTTATGTATAGGTTTTGTATAGGTTGGCAGACCAGTGTATGGTTGTCATGTTGTTGCAGACAGCGAGGACAGCGAGACAGAGGGCGGCCTGGGCAACGTGGCGCGCGTCGTGATGCGGCCGCCAGGGCAGAGCGGCAAGGCCAAGCGCGGACACCTCTGCTTCGACGCTTCCTTCGAGACAGGTTCGTTGCTCCTCATTCCTTCACCCACTTCTCCCTCTGTGTGCCACTTTACTCTCTGCTATTGTGTAACCTGTTTTAATCAAGCATTGGGCTATTACAGAGGAAAATTTGAACAACGAGTTATTTTCCTCAGTTACGCTCGAACTCTGTTCAGCGGGCCTAACAAAACACATATGTCATTCACTCTTTCAATCCCACATTATGAAATCAGTGTTTCCTGTATTAATACAGTGCAGTAAGCATCAAAACATGTTTCCATAAAATCTCGTGGCGAACTGCCGGATGTCAGTAACTTCCTGCCACGATATTTCGGCGCAGAGTCTTCTGGCCATCTTCAGGTGAGTACCGCCGAAGTACTGGCGAAGACGCTTTTTTTTCCTTTATTGTTATTTCCATTCCGACGTTCGTCGGCGGGCTGGCAGCAGCATAAGGCGCTGCTCTTCAGCCGAGAGTACAGACATATGGCAATGAGTGAAAATGAACAATGACATGAAGTTAAAAACAATGAGTATTAAAACATGGTACGAAGAAACATGGAAGATTTACAAACTGGACATCGGAGACACTAATGCAGACAAAACACATGAATACGAGAGACTGATACATAAACAGTTAAAAACAGTCTATGCCACGGTGGCGATAAAAGAACATTGAGGAACAACACTGGACACACGAAGAGTTTACACGACGAGACACGTGTTGCGACGCACTGAAGATATACACACGGAGACGATGAAGCACTGGACACTGGAAGACATCGGCGTTAAAATGTGTCATTGTAGCCCCCGCAGGGCAAGGAGAGGGGGAAGCGAGGAAGCGCGGGGGGAGGTTAAAAAGAGAGAGAGAGAGAGGGGGAGAAGGGAGGGAGGAGGAAATATAGGCGCGTTTGAGACTCCTGGTGGGGAAGGGATGGGGAGGGAAGCCAAGCGGGGAGGGGAAGAAGGAGGGGACGGGGAGAGGGGGCCGCTAAGTCTACGGGGAGGGGATCAAAGCTGATAGGAGGGGTATATTTCAGGGCGTCATCCGGTAGGGGAAGGGAGCGGAAGTTGCCTCGGGAGAGGATATGTAAAGTGTGCAGGTGGAGAGAGGGAGGAATACAGTGGTGGAGGCGTGGCAGAGGCCCAGGGGCGGTGAGGATGGGGTAAACTAGCGGGTTGCGGGAATCGAGTTTACGGGTGACATACAGGAGGCGGAAGTGTTCAAGATGTTGAAGGAGGTGAGGGAAGGGGATGAGGTCGTAGAGGATCCGCGTGGGGGAAGGAAGGCGGATACGGTAGGCGAGGCGGAGGGCGTGGCGTTCAAGGACTTGGAGGGTGTGATAAAAGGTGGGAGGAGCAGATACCCAGGCAGGGTGGAAGGAACAGAGGATGGGGCGCATGATGGATTTGTATGTGTGGAGGACGGTGGAAGGGCGTAATCCCCACGTCCGGCCGGTGAGCAGTTTAAGGAGGTTGAGGCGGGACATGGCTTTTTCGCGGATGGATTTCAGGTGGGGGGTCCAAGTAAGGTGTCTGTCGAGGGTGAGGCCCAGATACGAGGTGGGAGTGTGGCGAATGGGACGGCCGTGGAGGGTGATGTAGAGATCGGGGATTCGGAAGGAGCGGGTGGTACGACCTATAATGATCGCCTGCGATTTGTCAGGGTTGACGGAGAGGAGCCACCGGTTGCACCATGCAGCGAACGTGGTGAGGTGAGACTGGAGCAAAACCTGGGATCGGGCAAGGGAGGGGGCAAGGGCTAGGAAGGCGGTGTCATCAGCATACTGTAGGAGATGGACGGGAGGCTGAGGTTGGGGCATGTCGGCGGAGTAGATAAGGTACAGGAGAGGGGAGAGGACAGATCCTTGGGGCACCCCAGCAGAGGGGTAAAACAAACGGGAGTTGGAATTGCAGACAGTGACATAGGATGGGCGATTGGTGAGAAAGGATGCAATGAGGCGGACATAGTTAATAGGAAGGGCATAGAGTTGGAGTTTGAAAAGGAGGCCGGAATGCCAGACACGGTCGTAGGCTTTTTCTATATCTAGGGACACAAATATGGCGGAGCGACGGGAATTGAGCTGGACGGATAAGAGGTGGATGAGGTGAAGGAGCTGGTCGTCGGCAGAGAAGGATGGTCAGAAGCCACATTGAGAAGAAGGAAGGAGCTGCTGCTGTCGGAAGTGTTGGTGGATACGACGGGAAATGATGGATTCAAGGACCTTGCTAAACACGGAGGTGAGACTGATGGGACGGTAGGAAGAGGCTTGGGATGGGGGCTTGTTGGGTTTGGGGAACATGAGGATGCGGGAGATTTTCCACAGGCGAGGATAGAAACCGGTATAGAGGATAGTGTTGTAGAGGGCGGCAAGGACAGTGTGGAAGGAGAGGGGACAGGCAAGGAGGTGCCTGTAGGTGAGCCGGTCGTGACCGGGAGCGGTGTTGCGTTTGGTGCGAAGTGTAGCTATGATGTCGTGTGCTGTGATGGGTGTGTTTAAGTCGGAGGGAGGAATGTGCCCCAAGTACTGGAAGCCGGGGGCGAGCGGGGGAGAAGAGGTGTCGGTACGCTCATGGACATCGGGAAAGAGGGAGTAATCAAAATGAGGATTATCAGGAAGGGAGAAAACGTCGGAAAGGTAGGAGGCAAAGTGTTCCGCCTTACTGGCATTGTCGGGAAAGGGATGGTTATCATGGAGAAGCGGGTAGTAGGGGGTGGGGTGACGGCCAGTAAGGCGATTGAAGGCCTTCCAGTACTTTGAGGAGTTGATGGGGAGAGTGGCGTTAAGGCGGGTGCATGTCTGCCGCCAGTCCCGGCGTTTTTTCGCGGACAAAAGGTTTCTAATGTGACGTTGGATTTGCCGGTGGCGTATGAGTGTGTCCCGGTCCCGGGTACGGAGGTACGAGCGGTAGAGGCGTCGGGATTCTCGGAGGAGGAGGACGGCCTGTGGAGGCAGGGTAGGACTGTGCGGGTATATTGCTTTGGTAGGGATGTGGGCTTCAACCGCGTTAGCAAGGGTTTGCTGGAGAAAGGTGGAGGCGTGTTCAATATCTTCGGGTGTGCGGAGGGGAAGGGGGTGGTGTTCGACCGAGGTATCTATGGAGCGACTGTAGGCATTCCAGTCGGCACGGGAGTAGTCATGAATGAGTTTGGGGGAGGTCTAGGACGGGGAGCTCGGGCAGGGCGGGGGCGGTGGTCAAGGGTGAGTAGGACAGGGGCATGGTCACTGCCTATAAGGTCAAGGACGTCTGCCGTGATACGCCCAAGGAGGTTGGGAGACGCCAAGACGACGTCAGGGGTGGTATTCCTTTCGGGGCGAGTCGGGCGAGGGAGGGGCAGGATTCCGCCCCGGAGCGAGGTGGTGACAAACTGATGCCACCGCCGGAGTTCAGCAGGCGGACGGGAAGACAGGTTTAGGTCTGCGGCGACCACATAGGTCGTGTAGGTGCGATCAACGTGAGAGAGGAAGTCATACGGGAGAGGAGAGGTGCTGCGGACGTAGATGGTGGCGAGGGTGACGGTGAGGGATGGGAGGAAGAGACTGAGGATCAAATGTTCTGTAGGATCATTGAGGAGCGGGTGTAGCCGGACGGGGTGGTGGCGGAGATGGCCGATCGCCACTCCGCCTCTGGCCAAGGGAGGGGGACCATCAGTGCGATGAAGGAGGTAAGGAGCGGTACTGACGGGACGACGGGGTGGGAGGAAGGTTTCATTCAGGAGGAAGGCGTCCACGCGGTGATGGAAAAGGGTATGCATGAAGAGGTGCTTGTTGGCTGGGAGAGACCGGACATTATGGTATAGAAAGGTGTATGATGAGCCTGCCATGGTGGTGGTGGGGGGGTACGGGAGGAGGAACGGAAGAGGGGGGAGCGGGTGGGCTTAGACTTGTGTTTCGAGGCGGGAAAAAGCGAAGTGGGAGTGGGCGCGGGAGAAGGTGGCAAAGGTTTCTAGGTGGAACACTGACCGTGCGGCCAGTGCAATCTGCTGGAGGGTGTGCGGGCGTTGAAAAGGATGGATGTTTGCGAGGACCGTGGTTACAAACCGGATGACGTCCTCGGCAGTGGGGGGAGGGAGCAAGGAGTTGTTGGGGTGCATGGGTGGGTCGACGGGGCGAATGGGGACGGTGAGTTCGGGGACGGTGGGGGCCGGGACGGACTTGCATTTGTAGGAGTAGGTGGGATGGCGTCCGCCACAGGTGTTGCAGGTAGGAGGGGAGGCAAGGTTAGGACAGTGCTTGTGCAGGTGAGGGGACTTGCAGTGAGGACACGTGGGGGGGTTGCGGCAATTCTGTGTCAGGTGGTCGTTGTACACGAGGCACCTGACACAGCGGTATGACTGAGGTGAGGAACGGGAGGGCTCCACCTTGTGGCGGCGGTCGTAAATTAGGGCCCCCTGGAGGAAAAGGTGATCAAGGGACGATGCGGACTCTGTGAATATCCGCATCAGGTATGTCGGGCCAGTGGCATTGAAGATGCGCTTGGCGGAGCGGATGGTGACGTCGGGCATGGAGTTGAGCTGACCCAACACCTCTTCCTCCGTGATCAGAGGGCTGAGTTTCGTGATCACGGCGGTGAGGGTGGGTGGGCGGCGGGAAGGAGGCGGTTGGCGAGCTGTGGTGGCGGTGTGGTAAGGGGTGAGAGTGGCATGGGGACCAAAGTGGATGCGGGGGAGGCGTTGGAGTACGTAAGTGTGTAGGGTGGGGCTGGGGGATTTGAGGAGGACGGAGTCTCGGCGGGGATGATCTGAGTCACGGGGACGTCGGGGTAGTACTTACGGAGTTCAATGGAGAGGGTTTTGTAGTCAAGGAAACGGGCGTCGGGACGGGAGAGGACGTAGGAGTATAGGTCGGGCTGCACGGGAGCAGGAATGGGGGCAGTGTCCATGTGGTTGGACGGAGGCGGAGAAGGAGGGGGAGGAGGGGGAGGAGCCTTTTTGGGCAAAGTCGGAGTGGGGTCCGCGCTCCCACGTTTGGATGACTTTTTGGGCTTGGCGCCCGTGGAGGAGGATGCAGAGGCGGTGGAGGGAGGGGCAGGAGAAACGGAGACTGGGTTGAGTGGGATAACCTTAGGTTGGTGTGGGGGCAGGAAGGACGGCGGGGGCGACTGTGGCGTGTCAGCCATCGTGGCACGGCGATGTTCAATTCGGGCAGGTGGTAAAGGAGGAAACTCATGAGGCGAAGTCAGCGGCGAGTAGACAGGCGGAGGAGGGACGTGGGAAGCGGAGGAAAGAGACATTAAGACCGACAAGGGAATTGCTGGTCGGGGGAGGGAAGTGGAACTCCAGGTGGTGGTGGTGGAGGCCTGGGACGGGGAGGTGTAGTGGATGGATGTGGTAGTAGCAGGTGAGTGGGACATATTACCGGGATGACTGAGCGGCGACGAGGATGACGATGATGACGATGGCGAAGACACGGAAGTCGAAGAGGCGGCGGCGGCGGCGGCGGCGGTGGCGGTGGTGGTGGTGAAGGGCGGTGGGCTCGGAGTGGAGGCGGCGGCGGCGGCGGCGGCGGCGGCGGCGGCGGCGGCGGCAGGCTCGATGAGGCGACAGCGACGTTGCAGACACCTGGCGGCGACGGCTGGCTAGCGACGACTGCTGGGCGGCGGCAGAGGCTCGAGGAGGCGACAGCAACTCTGCAGACGCCTGGCGGCGACTGCGGGCTGGCGACGACTGCTCGGCGGCGGCGGCTGCTGCTGCTGGCTGGCTGGCGGCGGCGGCGGCGGCGGCGGCGACGTCTCGATGACTGCCCTAAAATCGAGAAAAGAACGATAAGATGTATCGCCTTTTGTCGATCGCCTAGAGACTTGCGACTCTAGGCCGGTAGATGGCGAAGACGCACTAAGCTGTGCTATTTATGCCCAATTTAGTCGACATTGCGCATGCGCGTACTTAGCGTGCGCGTTCACTACAACTACGTACGCTGCTCAGAGCGCCCTCCGTGGTGGAGGCTTGCCGCTTCGATATCAGTTCGATTATCATTGTCATTCAGTTGCAGGAAACTACGCCGACTACGAAGTTTTTCAATTACAGGATCCAATGCAGCATTTATTTGGAAACTGCTGTCTCGATTGATAAGAGTCTCACTGTCAGACAGTCTTATTTCCACAGCTTCATTGATAATTGAGCTCCAAAAGTTTGTTGTGTGGGCCACAATTTTAGTTTCGTCGTAGTTCATCGAATGACCTGTGGAAATACAATGTTCGGCGATTGCGGATTTGGTGGGTTGGAGTAGCCGAGTATGACGCTGGAATTCCACAATGCGCTCCTGCACAGTGCGCGTCGTCTGCCCTATATATGACTTGCTGCACTCGCACGGAGATTTGAGTACTACTGTATCCACGTCTTTTCGTAAGTTACGGAGGGCAGCCCTCTCCATAGGCGAGATATTGCTCTTTGGTGGTGTGGCTCTCGTCAATACACGACAAGACTCTCGACGTACTTCTTCCGCTTCATCTGTAGGAAGACGGCGCACAGCTTCTTCGATGGAGCTAACAAAGTCCACTAATGGCGGTGAAACAGGGTGGATGGTGTAACGTGGTTTAAAGCAAACTGGAGCCATGACAAAGCTGTGACGAGGCAAACTGCCAAGATTGACCGTCTTTCTACACAGAAGATGCAGGAAGTTCCAACTCGACGATCCGTCATCAATTTGACGGGGAAAACTATAGATGACGCCACTGTATCTGTGCTGGCAAGAGGTCTTAACTTTGCTCCAACACCTGTTTCACCGCCACTAGTGGACTTTGTTAGCTCCATCGAAGAAGCTGTGCGCCGTCTTCCTACAGATGAAGCGGAAGAAGTTCGTCGAGAGTCTTGTCGTGTATTGACGAGAGCCACACCGCCGAAGAGCAATATCTCGCCTGTGGAGAGGGCTGCCCTCCGTAACTTACGAAAAGACGTGGATACAGTAGTACTCAAATCTGACAAAGGTAATGCTACTGTTCTCATGCCACGGGAGGACTACATTAATAAGATCAAACTTCTATTATGTGACTCAACGTATCGCAAAATTGACAATGATCTAACAAACCGAGTGGTGCGAAAAACAGCTGAACTTTTATCAAATAGTTCTCTACCGAAGGAGGTCATAAAGAGACTGAAACCAAGCAGTTCAGTTCCACCTAGGCTATATGGACTGCCTAAGATCCACAAGGAAAGTGTGCCATTACGTCCAATTGTGAGCAATATTGGAGCAGCCACTTACGACCTGGCTAAATACTTGGCGTCTTTGCTCAAACCTGTGGTAGGCAAGTGTCCACATCATGTAAAGAATTCAAATGATTTTATCAGCAGACTACAGTTACTTCAGCTGCAAAGTACCGACTTGTTGGTCAGTCTTGATGTGGTTTCACTGTTTACAAAGGTGCCTCTTGTGGACTCTTTACACCTTATCGGCAACATGTTTGGAGACGACATTACAGCGCTATTTGAGCACGCCCTCTCCTCTACATATTTTTTATTTAACAACGAATTTTATGAACAATCTGACGGAGTCCCCATGGGGAGTCCTTTGTCTCCCCTGGTGGCCAATCTTTTCATGGAAGATTTTGAGGAGAGAGCACTTGAGTCAGCTACTTTTAAACCAACAGTGTTTTGGCGATACGTTGACGACACTTTTATAGTGTGGCCTCATGGCGTGGACCGTCTCCAAGACTTTTTACATCATATGAACTCCATACACGAAAACATAAAGTTTACTATGGAGATCGAGAAAAATGGATGTTTGCCATTTTTAGATGTTTTCGTGCGACGCAGAAGTGATGGCTCACTTGGTCATTCGGTATACAGGAAGCCCACTCATACAGATTTGTACTTACAAGCTACAAGTTGCCACCATCCGGCACAAACAATGGGTGTCCTAAAGACTTTAACCCATCGAGCCCATACTATCTCTGATGCCGACAGCCTTCACACGGAACTGGAACACCTGCAAACAGTATTCCTAAAGAATGGATATACAAGGAAGCAAATAAATCGAGCGATGCACACCTCCAAACGACAGAACAAGGAAGAAGAAGAGGCTTTCAAATCGACTGCTTATCTCCCATATATTGGGAACATTTCATCGCAGATAGGCAGAATATTAAAAAAGTATAAAGTAACAGTCATCTTTTGCCCTCCTCCTAAAATTTCATCGCTTTTGGGTTCTGTCAAAGACGATCTGGAGCTGCGTAAAGCAGGTGTTTACACGATTCCGTGCGAGTGCAGCAAGTCATATATAGGGCAGACGACGCCCACTGTGCAGGAGCGCATTGTGGAACACCAGCGTCATACTCGGCTACTCCAACCCACCAAATCCGCAATCGCCGAACATTGTATTTCCACAGGTCATTCGATGAACTACGACGAAACTAAAATTGTGGCCCACACAACAAACTTTTGGAGCTCAATTATCAATGAAGCTGTGGAAATAAGACTGTCTGACAGTGAGACTCTTATCAATCGAGACATCGGTTTCCAAATAAATGCTGCATGGGATCCTGTAATTGAAAAACTTCGTAGTCGGCGTAGTTTCCTGCAACTGAATGACAATGATAATCGAACTGCTATCGAAGCGGCAAGCCTCCACCACGGAGGGCGCTCTGAGCAGCGTACGTAGTTGTAGTGAACGCGCACGCTAAGTACGCGCATGCGCAATGTCGACTGAATTGAGCATAAATAGCACAGCTCAGTGCGTCTTCGCCAGTACTTCGGCGGTACTCACCTGAAGATGGCCAGAAGACTCTGCGCCGAAATATCGTGGCAGGAAGTTACTGACATCCGGCAGTTCGCCCGAGATTTTATGGAAATATCAATACGCCGGGAAAGCTTTAAATATCGCATCAAAACATGTGTTTTAAAATTTTTCGTCGAACTATTGATTTTTATCATACAATGTCAGCTTTCACGGCCGGCGTCAACTTCATTTAAAACTTCCGGGCTCACAAGCCGTGTTCGGTTTGTAAAACATTCCCCTAACGTTTCATCTTCGGCTGCGAAAGACATCTTCAGAGGTCGAGTGGCGAACTGCGTTGAGATTTTTTTTTTAGGTGGTACAAAGTACCATCGTCATGGACGATTTACACTTCACAGTTGAGGATATGGGGGTTAACTGTAACTTTATTTATGACAATAAACTTTAGGGGTTAACTTGTAAGGGCCTTTATTTTGGTCCGTAAGGTACCCCTGTCGATGTATTAATGACAATTTCAATTCAACTTTGTATTTACATTTAATTTAAGACTTTATCGATTAGTCAAGGCCCGTGGCACTTTGTATCTATGCCATGGAAGTGGCATTGTCCTCCCCAATGTGCGGATATTGTATGCGGTATCCCGTAGTTGGTCAATCTTGTGGTGGATCTTCGTCGCTCTTTTTTGGACGGCTTCCATGTGAAGCGCCTCATGGATGTCGGTGTTCCGTGTGTACCTGTTTGCCCTGAGGATCCACCGTAAGGTTTTGTTCTGTATCACCTGCAGCCGTTGCTGCACGCCCTACCAAGCGGCAAAATGTCGTACTAGAAGCATGTTGTTTATCAACCAAAATGCAACTTTAAAAATTGATGCACAAAATACGGTATGAATCAACTTTTAAAGCGTTTTTGTCCAGTAACAACACTGGAAATAAAAGGGTGAACGAGGTGATTACAACGTAGTTAGCGAAGAAAATATTAATCTGTGGGGTTCTACCAAGTCTAAAAAAATGTTCAAATGTTTGTAAATCAAAGGGACTTAACTACGTTGGTCATCAGTCGCTAGGCTTAAAAACTACTTACGCTAACTTAGAGTAACTTATACTTAGGGCAACACCCATGTCCGAGTGAGGACTCGGCCCCTGACGGCGAACGGCCGCGTGAACCGCAGCTGGGCGCCTTAGTGCGCACGGCTATTCTGCCGCGGCTCTACAAATACCCTGCACTACTATAATACGGAACGCCGTTTAATAAGCCACTAGTCTCTTCTTTTCCTCAGGGAGATAGTTCGGAGTCACGCCTTTTGTACTATTAATCACTGACCTGCAGCAATACGATTAATTTCTTGGAAATTACCAGTTACGAACACTTGTAATGGAATACACGGTACTCCAGAAAAAAAATTAAAGATGCTAATACGCAAGTGAGAGCATAAAAAAGTCATATAAAAAGCGAAAGTCTCAATTTCCACGGAAATTATCAACTTCTAGCACTCTGCAGTGGTAGTGCACATGCGCATTAGTTCCTCTTGCGCGCAGACTATACTGGATTCCCGCAAGGATGGAGCGTATTAATGCGTCCGCATTGAAACTGTCAATCGCCTGTTGGAGGCATATATACAATTACTAATACGGTGTCCATTTGTTTTCTGACATGTCCGAAAGAACAGGCACCATTGGTTGACAATAAAGACAGTAATTTTACGAAGTTGAAATGTTAAAAGATATCGATCGTTTTGAGGATTGAAATAAATTAAACGGCGAAGTTGAAAATTTGAGCTGGACCGAGAATCAAAATTCCCGCTTCGGGCCAGCGCTCGTATTAACCAATTAGGCTATCCTGGCACGTTTTCCTTCCTGGCCAAATTCTCAACTTACAGCACACTACTATCGCGGTGCCTCATGTTCATTAGTTCCTCATTGTCCCGCGGAATGGACGGAGGGCACTACCATTGTAGTATGCTATAGTTGACAGTTTTGGGTGTACGGGTAAAAGTAGGCCACTGTACGAAATAAAAGCTTAATTCTGGTAGGAGGTACCCAGATAAGAGTCTACTGTTGTTAAAACGCTTAATTTTAGCAGTGATATTAGCAAAAGGTCCGTGTGAACTACCGGCTACTCCCTGCAGCTAGTCCTTGTTTCCTAGCCCAAATTGAGAACTGATATGGTTCTCATTACTCTAATAACAGGAAGTTAACGATAAAGTGGCCAATATACGTAGCAGCTCACACGAAATTACACACAGGCTTTAATAAACAATTCACCACAATTAAAGTTATTTCATAAACGTGGCTAACTTAAACATAAAAAAATTGCATCTGAGCGTGTTCTCAGCACTGGTGAAAAACAATATTAAATAAAAGGGGGAAGGTGCTCGAAAACTACAATTTATAGGCAAGTCAAATTTATACTGAACGTAACTTGTTTATCCAGGTCAAACGGAAAAAAATGGAGAACCAATTTTTCTTAATACAATAAAAATGCATCTCACTTACATGAGCTAATACTAACGATGCCCAGCATTGAATTTAACATAAATCACACAGAAATTAACGCTACTGGGGGAGAGGATTTACAAACAACAATCACTCGCTCACACACACGCAATGGCAACAGCGAAACTCACCAAAATCAGCGTGCTGAAACGAGACAGAAGCAAGCGCCTCTATCGTAGGCGAAATTTATCAAATCCGGAGGTACCACACAACACAATATACAATAAAACTGCGAAGATGGCTCTGGTCCGTCGTGCCTTATTTGAAATGGTGCGTGAGTATAGGAAAGTTAAGGTGCATCTAGATTAGACCGCGAGCAAACACGCTAACAGCGACACACGGCTACGTTACTTGATCGCACTCCACTGAAGATGAAGTGGTTAAAAATCGGATTCATTACACAAAATCACAGCGGAATCTTAAGTTGCAATCTCAGAGTAAACTATCTAGACACTGGGTTTATGAGAAGTGGCGTGAATTCAGGCGACTAGCTGCAAACCCCTGAAGTCGGAGTTCGGACCCACGTGGTTCCGGAAACCGATAAAAATGTATAAATTCAATTTCAGAAAAATAAAGAAAATTAACTACGGCATGCAACCCCTAGAACTGCTTAGGATTTCAGAAGGAAGCTATTGAAGGAGGTTGTAGAAGGCTCGGAGAGAATTACTGATAAAGACTACTACAAGTTTGGAGAAGAATCAGCAAAATTAAAATAGGCGGAGAGAGAAGATCGCGAAATGTTAGTGGAAAATAGAAGGATACACGCATAGTTACTTGCCTGATAGGCATGGAACAAACAATAGTGGACGCTGAAGGCTTTGGTCTAAGAACCAACCACATGGAACACATATCACTCAAAATGTTTACATGCACTGTACAAAAATTAACATATCGTCCTTTAGAAATCGGGCCCCACAAAGCTAGAAGGAATTTACGCAGAGTTCATACACCACCACATAATCACAAAAGGTTTGAATATATCAGGCCATTATCAAACTGCAAGTAGTAACACATACACCACATTTATCTGTTGGAAATCACTGGACTGAAAAACTAGAACACATTTCCACGCAGGATCGGAAGGAATATTCAAAAATATGAATCTAAGTTCAAGAGTCTAAGTTAAACATGCTAGACAACGAATCGCTACCATCTCCACGGACACAAGAGCAGAACCAACTTTACCTAACCATAATCCTAGCACAAAGTGACCACCGAGTGGCCAGGAGGCGCGAAAGCTACCGGAATCCGGGCAAAACCCACGAGAACAGGGTGGTGGGGAGAGAATATCACAAGATTCGTCCTGTAGAGAGCTCGTTGACTGGCTTGTAACCAAAGGGTGTAGAAACCTCTTGGGTCGCATCAGGAGCAGGGGTTGGTAACGGCTAACTACCGACTCTGAGCCAGAGAGAACCATAAAAAGCTAGCTATTACCACCCACATTCAAACAGCCATTAGATCCTCAGACATCCACTTAAAAGTAAAACAAGTACACATTCTCACAGGGACAGTGGCATAGCGTAGAAGCCGTACTTATTGCCACATTCATAACCACAATAATACATTGAAATAACAAAATCCTAGCAATATTAACTATCATTTCAGAATCTAATATTTTAAAACATGAAATAAAAATGCTATTCCTCATGCCTTGAAAACAGTGGGTTCTAGTTTTAATAAAATGCTACTCTAGGGACATCAAATAAATTACAATTTTATAAAAATATATGGGAGACGACAGACGGTCGTCTTTCACGGGAAGCGTGTCTCGATAGCCTAATTGGTTAACGTGTCTGCTGGCCCAAAGCGGGAAATTCGGGTTCGAATCTCGTCCCGCACAAATTTTCAATTTTGCCGTTGAATGTATTTCATTGCCCCGAAAGGGTAGGTTTCAACATTTGAAATTCGTAAAATTACGGCCTTTAATATCCGAAAGAATAGACACCACATCAGTAATTACTCATATTAGTTGAACTCGTAACACTTCATAGATGACTGTGTCATAGTTCTCCACTTAACCGCTGTTTATATGCAGAGTACACACGCGTGCTGTCTCAGGCAGAAACGCTGCTTTAATGTAATGCACCCACGTGCCGGTCGCATGTATATGCGAGGTACCTGTACTGGGAGGGGAATGGCTGGGATATAGCATCCCTGTCCACAGGGGAGAGATCGAAAAGCACTCTGGTGTAGTGCGACATGTAAGCATGGTAAGTCAGGTGTGCAAAACAACACTGTAATATAATTATTGGAACATGTTATCCTCGGCGGGTGAATAGCAGTGCAGGAACACATTAAAATTGAATGGCGTAACTATTTTTCCCGAGGGAGCGGACTTGCAGTTATGCAAGAGGATATTCTAGTGATGTGTTGTCTCCTGATCGGGGAGGATACAGGATACAGCAATAAAAGAAGGTCTTGTACTAAAAATGTACTTCAGTTGTACCTAAAAAAATATATATATTATCGTGTGTTAATAGAAGCACTTACTTGATGTGGTAGAAGGTTGTCTGACAAAATGGCTAAATGGTGTAGTAGAAATTGAACCTGGAATTACTCTAGAGTAAACGTCTCGTACCAAGGATTAGTGAAGTAAGAACGACTCTCAAAAACTGGTTTGTATGGATTAGCGTAAAAAATTTGGTTAGGAACAAGATAGAATTTTGTGTGAAACAGGGCAAAGTAAGAGATACGACCGTCCTGAGCCACTGATGAAACTGTCAGGGAATTTCAGAACGTGAAGACTCTACATCTACATGGGATACTCTGCAAATCACATTTAAGTGCCTAGCAAAGAGAATCTAAGAAAACAAACCGTTAACACGTATCGCATGATGATTAATATCTGATAAAAAGCCGTTATAAAGGAGGAATTCAGTTGTTTCAAAGTTCTGTTGTGTAGTCCGAAATTGGAAGCAGTAGCGGTACTTTCCGGAGCAGGTTGACCCTGAACAAAATCCGGAGGTGGCGTCTTGGTTTCTTCGATACTGTGGCAGTGCTGGTCATTATCTCTTGTATGCCTAATGGTAGGCGAATTGATAGCTGCAGAATATATATCCTATAAATAATCAAAGTTTAAAGAATATTGAAGGTTTCGGGGTATGTTACACCCATGATGGAGGCAGAAGGAGAGTAATATTGCATAACATTTACGAACAAATTATATCAAAGTCTTCAAGTGGACGAATCTGAAAACGTAGCAGCTGACAGAGTTTACAGCAAGAAATTTCTTGTTAGGTATGATGCTCAGCGTTGGTGGAACTAAGTCTAAAACTAAGACCTATAATTTCCTGGAGTATGAACTAAATTACATTTTTCCACCACCAAAAGCCAGTAATATGCATACGACGTCAACGATCAGTAAAAGCGGTTGGAATTGCAATCCGAAGACGATATGTGCCAACACAGTGTGCTAATGTCCAACATCCGTGGCCAGAGGCTGACGAAATTGGAGGTACCCAGACATAACCTAAACTGCCGGTAAAAGGTTCCGATCGTTACCAGCAAAAGGAGTGTTACATGTTGCACCACCCAACTCCTGTGGTTTCATAGTGCATGTAGCAGCATTCTAATGAGAGAACTGTTGATATTCCGTCGTAATCTCTGGGTCGACTGGGCACGACAAAGATGCGAGAAATGAAAATTTACGACAGTGTAACATTACATTTGACAAGTATCTACTAAACTGTTCTACATGAACATAAAAATGTTCCAAAATCGTTAATACAAACAGTAACATATGGAGAGAAAATAATATTCACTACAAGATCCCACGGGGAACGTTTCTCCAGGACGCAATGTCTGGGTACAACAGAGAGACGGAAGCATTTGTTTGTACGGGTGGTTCGCCTGACGAGCGGACAACCCGCAATGAAGAGTAAAACCTCATGGATGCATATCAATGAGGCGTCCTATAGCGACGGTTCCAGAGTCACCAGAGGACGCGACGAGCACCGCCAGAGAGCACACTAAACCGGAACTGTTTTCTTCCGCACAGTCACGTAAGACTAGCTCGAGACTGCGATCACTACGCGCCGACTATTTAGGGGAGCGCAGTACAATACGACGGCAATTCTCCGCCGAGCGCCTACAAGAACCATAGCTGAGGGATCGCGACCGACGCCTCCGGGAAGAGTCCCTGCCAGCGACGCCGCGCCTCCAGGACTTCTAATAAATGTTTGTATAGCTTATGGGACTTAACTACGGGGTCATCAATCCCTAAACTTACAAACTACTTATGAACTAACTACGACTAAGGACGGCACAAATATCCATGCCCGAGGGGGGATTCGAACCCCCGACCTCCAGAATTTCCCGCAACGGAATACGTAGTCCGGCTCCGTCTCCCTGACCGTTCTCTCAAGGCTGTCGTTATCCCCCTGACTAGTATCTAATTGGTGAAGAAGAAAACTTTTAGTTGATGTTTGTTGTTTTCGCCTTGGTTTCAGAAGTTTGTTAGTTTGTTTTGTTTCCAGAAGATGATTAGTTTGTCTTGTCAATAAACACAATTTTCGTATCAGACAGTGTCTTTCAGTTATTATCTCCTGAGGCGAGATATAGCAATAGAGTTGTAGGATTTCCCCAAGTTTATTCAGTCCCTACAGTGAGCAATCTGTAAAGGAAATCAAGGAGATATTTGGAGTAGGATTTAAAGTTCTCAGTGAATAAATAAAAACTTTCCGGTCTGTAGATGACATTGTCATTCTGTCAGAGACAGTGAAGGACCCAGAAAAGCAACTGAAAGTAAAGGACACTGTCCTGAAACGAGCATATCAGTTATACATTAACAAGAGCGAAACAAGGGTAATGGAATGTAGTCTAAGAAACATCAGGTGTTGCTGAAATAATTTGTTTAGGTAACGAAATAATAGAAGTAACTGATGAATTTTGTTACATAACATACTATGGTCGCAGCACAGATGATGTAAAATGCAGGATGGCAATGGGAAGAAAAAATCCCAAAAAAGAGGTATTTGTTAACTTAGTATATTAATTTAAAAATTTGAAAGTCTTTTATGGAGGCATCTGTGTCGAGTGTGGCTTTGTACGGTAGTGAAACATGGACGATAAATAGTCCTGGCAGGAAGAGTATAGGAGCTATTGGAATCTGGTGTTACAGACGAATGCTTAAAATTAGGATGGTAGATCGCGTAACTAAATGTGATTTGCAGAGTATCCCATGGAGATGTAGGAGATTCTGAACAGAATTAGGGAGAAAATAAATTTCCGGCATACCTTGACTGAAAGAAGGGATCGATTAGTGGGACACATTCTTAGACATCAACGAATCGTCAGTTTAACATTGGAGGGAAGTGTGTGGGGTTAAAATCATACAGTGAGACCAAGAGACGAATACAGTAAGCAGATTCAAATGGATGTGGGTTGCCGTTCTTATGAGATGAAGTGGCTTGTTTAGGATCGAGTGGGGTGGAGAGCTGTATCAAATCAGTCTCCGAATTGTAAACCATAACAACAACGGTCTATAGAAGATGAAGAAACGAGACGGTTGCGTTACACTTGCTTCAGTGCTGAGGTGTCAGCAGCAGATAATTGTAGACTAGGAACCGCAGTCCAGCAGCCCACACAGGTGTGTTTCAAAGCATCTAGGATGTTAATGATGAGACGACTCATGGCACTATTAGCAGTAAGATGTTGGCCGGATGGAAGTAGTTTATATTTGCGAAAGTAACCCTTTCGAATTATCAGTGTTAACTAGTAAGACATCTTGACACTACAAATGCCGTTTCCATCTCAATGCCGAACTGTCTAGCCAATTGATGTCCAATCCTTGTACTTTTTGTCCCGTTGTTCACTTGCACTGATTTCGCGCTGCTGTTAGAAAAACGAGCTTCCTTCAAGAGTTATCGGAGTCACTTTTTCCAACCACTTAATCGCCCTCCAAACAAGAAGTGGACGGGGTGTTACAAGAAAGACGTTTTGTTTCCTACAAACAATGAAAAAGGAAGGAAGGAAAATTAGGGTTTATTGTTCCGTCGATATCGTTGTCATTAAAGATGGAGCACATGCCTGAATACTTTGTCAGGGATAGGGAAGGAAATCGGGCGTGTCTTTTGAAAGAGAACATAACGGTATTTGCATGGAGGGATTTAGCGAAATCATGGAAAATCTAAACGAGAATTGCCGGAGGCGGGTTTTGAACCGTCATCTTCCTGAAAGTAACTCCAGTGTATAACCAATGAGCCACCTCGCGTTGTCACAAACTATGATTAAAGCTGTGAATCAGAATCATATGCAGTGCCTACACCAGAATGTGGAATCACCTAGCTTGAATCTCACATGTGATGAGTAGGAACACTCTTACATTCATTACAATATGTAAGTATATTCGTATTTCAATTGCCGCCATTGTTTCATTTCAATGGCCTAATGCAGCCACTGTCAATCTTTTCTTTCCTAATCTTTCTTCCCTCCCTTCCTTCATCAATAATTTGCAAATGCAATTTGCTTGCGAAGCAGGAGTGGTGTTCTTGCGAAGCAGAAGTGGTGACCGAAAGAACAAACACCACACCAAAATAATAAGTAATTACGTACTACTTTAACTTATGCTAGAAAGCACTCGAACCTCCGGCGACAGTGACCGCACAATCAGGAACGTGGCGCCCCAGACCGCGCGGCTATTCCCACGGCGCTGCTGTGGAAAGAATCACGAAAATATGAACAAGAGATGAAAGTGGTACTTCATATTTGGCCTATTTTTACAGTATATAACTGTTGACCTTAATTACGTTTAAACAGATAATTAGGTTGCCTAACTTTGTGACTGCCCGAAGAGAAGAGCGAGGAGGAAATCAAATGAATATTCACAAGTTGACAGAGGAGGTAAAATTAATAAACGAGTAGCTAAAAACCCGGCGATGTCCGGGTATTTATTTATTCCTGCCTTGAGTTAGTACTTCTCCTATCCCTACTCCCTGTCCATCTTCTTTTCTTGTAAAAACATATTTATAGGAGAGTATATAAGAAATAACGCTGTCGTGCATAATGTACAAAATTATATGTGCAGTACCCAAATAAAGAAAGGTAGCAATCAAAATACAAATGGCGTATTAAATTCGCACGACCTCTTATTTATTGAGTTATACGTTTTAAAATTGAATAATTTTTAGGTACATATTTGTATAAGAGTTGTTCGTCTGTAAAATCTGTTGCGAATAAAATTAGTGATAAAGAAGCAATAAATTAATACTTGGTGCGTGATAGGACGGTTTTATTAACATTACTGTTTATGTGCTCATATCTCATGAACTGCATGTCTTACTGTGATAAAGTTTTAAAGGAACGTTCAGCTATATGTGTTTATACTGTCTGTAAAATTTCCTGTGGCTACAATTTGTAGTGTAGAAATTATAAATTGTAACGTCAAACCGAATGCCGTAGTTTTAGTCCATGAACAGCGGAAAAGTAGTAAGCGACAAACTTTTTTCTTTTCATAACTTTGATATGGTTGTCAGCGACAAAAAGTTCAATAAAGGTTTGAAATTATGTTTATAGTTGGTTGCAAGTATCTAAGTACTGTCATTCTTATACCGTGTGTGAGTAAAATCTCGTCGCATTATGTGGCAGTTTCTTGCAACTATATTGTTTACAAGTTCATGCCTGATGCGACAGTTTTACGGCATCTACAGCGAAACTGTTGTCAGCGGTAGACTTCTTCTCGTTTTGTGTGTGGGTGGGTGGGGGGGGGAGTCAGTTACAAAACGCTTCATAAACGTCCGAAATTACATGCAAACTTTATCGCACGTCCCTAACTACTCCCATTTTCCAATAATTGACCCATAAATCTGGGTATTATCACGCGGTGGCCTCTCATTACTTATGACGTCATATCTCCTAAGCTATGTGTCGTGCTCTTTTGTTTTTGGGTTAAGAACCTTCGTGGGTGTACAGTGAACAGTTCACCAAAGTTTCTTTGCAATCGAATGAATGGTTTATGAACACATCGAGGACATACAGACAAACATTAGAGTGTGTGTGTGTGTGTGTGTTTGTGAGAGAGAAAGAGAGAGAGAGAGAGAGAGAGAGAGAGAGAGAGAGAGAGAGAGAGAGAGAGAGAGAGAGAGAGAGAGAGATAAGAGAGATAATAAGATCAAATGAAGCGGTCAAATATCTTGGCAGTAAAATACCATTGCACTATGGAGTTTATCGGGTACGGATTGGGTTCGTCTTACGATTCGGTTGACCACAATTGTTGCAACTTATCATTGATATACTTGATGCGTTGGGACCGAGCTGACTACAGAACTAGTGACACATATACTGCCGGGGACAGATGTAACGAACTTAATGACAGAGGGAAAGTTACAATATCAAACAGCCAGATAACAGACACATGTGCCATATGAGAACGAGAATTATCAGTAGAAATAACGTAGCACTAGGTAGTCTCATAGAAGATAACAAATGAGGACACAGGATGGCTGTGAACACACTTTGTGCTATCAGTGGTCCCTCATTCAACACAACACATCGTCAACGTCATACAATACGTCTCCTTGTAAGATGACGTCATGTGTAACACCATGAAGCCTCCGCAGAACAAATAAATATTGGGCCCTTTTTCTGGTTTGTATAGATACTTAACCAAGATGATCATTCGAGGTGCTGAATAACCACGAATCAAAGCTTAACAGACTGCGACGTCATTCATCAGGCATCTCGGTCACAAGCACACGTCCAAACGCACCTTTGTATTAACGGCATTCTAATCCCTTTCGGACTTACTAAACTAGAAATTGAAATTCTAAAATTGATGCGATTTTCGTGTTTTGTGATAAAAATATTGGTAGAATACTTAGTTACATTGATAAGAAATTTTTAATATCTCGTTTTCATTGTAATTTTATAATTACCCAGTTTTGTGAGTCAGAGCTATCTTATACACATTTTTATTATTCCTTCCAAAGATAAATATTATATTTTCACATTTTATTCTTGTTTGAAAGGCTTGTTTGTATCCTGGTGTTTCAATTCGTTTGCTTCCTTCAAGGGGAAAATTGCCAATCATGAACAGTAGGCCAGTGCTGATATCCATCTAGCTTCTTATAATCACAGGGTGTATTATTTAGTCTGCATACTCCCAGTGCAGTTGGGCTTTTTGGAACTTTCCAGGCTGTATATGTTGATTCAGTGATGTAGCCATTAAAGTGCTTACGATCTTTCATAAACTAATGTTTACTTTACTAGACATTTTATATTCTCAAGCACATTCCTTTTCAAATTTGAACACGCAATAAACTACGTATAATTAAGACTTACTTCGACAAAGACGCTCCCGAACCCCCACCCCCTATCCAACTTGAAAATTAAGAAAAAAAAATTTCGCAAGTGCTACAGTATATCGATATGCTTTGGGTTTTATTCGATATATCGATTCCAGCACAGTAGTTTCAGTCATAACTCTGTTTAAGCCAATAATAAGACGCTACCTGACAAATAAACCGCACTCACACAAATGTGCATGCTAGATCAGAAATTAATTTGGGACTGTACAGCCCTATATGTGATGCTGCCGGTGAGGCAGCACGAGAAAAAATGTTGAAATGACTTCTTTTCGAATGATTGAGGTCATAAAACACGTCCACTGATTGTGTGGTCAAGTTCCATTTTGATTTATTTAATATTGAGTGACTGCCGCGCAGTGGCTTACAGTCGCCGCCTCCCGCTTTAGGCCTCGTTTTTCTGTAGTTAAGAACGCATGGCTTAGTTTGTCGTCTGCGCTGACGTCTGCTGGCAGGCCAGAGACAAGTTTACTTGGCAAGGTGGCGAGGTGGCGATGTTGTTAGTGTGGTACCAACCTAATCTTTGACGAAAGATGTGACAGGAGACCTCTCTGGGAGGTCTGTAGATGGAATTATCTTCCCCAGGTAGCAAGGATTGGCAGACGGGGCACTCTGAACGCTCTCTGCGTCGCTCTTAGTCTGCTCTACATCCAGTGTATGACGGGGAGATTTTTCCCGTGGTCTTAGAGCTTGACTGTTGATTCTGGCTCCGACGACCATGGAAATAAGTACTCATGCTGAGGGGAAGACATGCTGTTAGGACTTTGCTTTCTTTTTGATCAGGCAGTCTTGGTTTTCAAATTATAGTTTCCTTGAGTAATTCATTCGCTATGCAAGGCGAAGTATTTCTTAATTTACAGCACATGAGTAAAATCTGTGTAAATTTATTATTGCCATTTTCATTCCCGTGATGATTGTGTGTCCAGTTTTGCTCAAGTTAGAATACATGTGTGTGGCCTTCAACCTTTGTTTAAACCTAGTATGTTTCAATTTCCTTCGTGTTTTTAATTAACGTTTTTGTGTCATTTCTGTATCCTCGAGTATGCTAAATATTTCTCAGAATTTCTTGTTTGATTCCGTCTTTCCTGCCTTGTATGACCGAGTGTACCACGTGCTTTCGTTAAGGTCGTTACTTTGGCCTTCAGCCATGCTTTTGTTAATACTATCATTCTTCTATACGAATTCTCATGTGTGCTTTACTCATTATTCCAAATTAATTTCTGTTTGTGAATGCTATGAAATTCGGTGTGGTCGCTCACCACATGGAACTTGAGAATAGTGAGCTGCAGCCTCCCCACAATGAGTTCGTTTAGTGCAGGGTATACTTAAATTTGTGATCAAGACACCCGCCATCTCATCAAGATGCCGCCGACACTTCGTTTTGCCGCTGCTTTCATGTGTTCCAGCATTGTAATGTATCGCCAAGCATTATGTGCGTGTCTGTGAATGAATGAATGTGATTTCAGCTACCCATTGTGTGTTTGCAAATTTCCCCCCACGTTAACTCCATATTCATAAAGGGCAGAAACAATACGGGCAGTAATTTTATGAATTAATCCACTTTTGTTCAAGGTGTGTGCTTAATTTGGTCTCCCCACATTTATTTGATTGTTATTTTACTTAATAGATTGATTCAATGTATCAAACCTCTACCTTTATAATTTCATGTTCCCCATCCCATTTTAATTATCTATTCATTTATTTTATAGCATTGATTTTTCTGTGTGTTAAAACGTTGGCTGCTCCATTAAGCAGCGATCAGTTAGATAATTTTCCATTGCACATGTACTGTGGCCACTCGTAAAGTAATTTAGTGCAGCAGTGAGCGTTTTAACTTACATTTGCAGATCTCAACGTTTCCCCCATGTAGGAATTTAACAGATGATTTTTGATACTCTTTTTCTTCTCTTGTTCACGACTATTAGATGTAGTTTTTAAAGATTTAACGGGTAGTTCAAATGTTTGTAGAACTTATGGGACTTAACTATGGGGTCATCAGTCCCTAAGCTTACAAACTACTTATGAACTAGCTAAGACTAAGGACGGCACAAATACCCATGCCCCGACCGTAGTGGCCGTGCAGACCGTGACTGGAGCGCCTCAGTCCCCTCAGCCACCGCGGCCAGCTTAACGGTAACGGGTAGTATCCTGTTCGTAATTATGTTGCAAATATCTATGTTCAATCGCAATAATGTAAGTCATCGATTAGGAAAACTGAACCATATTAATGAAATAATGGTTATATATAGTAATGTATCAGATGTTTCATAAGGTTTTTTTTTGTCATAGAACGTATAGTCTAGATACAACCCAGGGTATTATGACCATACATTTTAATAATATATTAATACTGTTATTTGCATCTTTTCTCATTTCATAATATGAAAGCCTGAGCCATATGTAATGTTCTTGGAGTATTTGGAATGGTACTGATGGATAGCCATATGTATACACAGATTATGGTTAATGTGCTGCTTTTATTGTTTTGGTCTTTAGTCCGGTGACTAGTTTCATGCATCTCTCCATGTTACTCTATCCCGTGCAAGGATCTTCATTTCTGAATAACAATGGCTATCCTCATCTTTTTGAGCCTGCTTACTGAACTCGTCTTGTAGTTTTCCTCTGAGAGTTTTACCACCCATTCCCCCACATTTACCACCAACAGTAAACTAATATTTCATGTCTGAGAATGTGTTCTATAGATCGATGCTTACTTTTAGTCATGTTACGATACAAATTACATGTTCCCCGATACTGTTAATTTACTCCTTTTTAGTTACAAGATGTAGCCCTCTGATCTTCCTCACTCTTCTGTAGCATTGCATATGAAAAGTTTTAATTGCAATTTTTTCTTAACAACAGCGGTAAAAACAAGTAGGGGATAAGTTGAGTTGTCTCGGTTCCGAAGTATTGTCATTAGCAGAATGAACTATAATGGTCCGACGTCTTTCTGTCGATTCTACGGATTGGAGACAACACTACTGCAACCGCGATAATCATAATAACAGAACGTTGTGGTAGAGGACGTTGATGGTGAAATGTATTTACTCTACCAAACGAATTGGGGCTCAGATAGTGTAGTGAGCAGATCGTATAATGCAACAATACTTCCCCGAAGCTATGGCATAGAAGGCCTTAGGAAGGTTGAAAGTGGGACACACACAGAGTGAGGTGACTGCAGCTATTGGAGTGTCACAAAGTGCAATTTCCATGACGTAAACACGATTTCAGACAACAGGAACCGTTAAAAGTAGGGAAGGCCAAGTTAGTCCAGGAATAACATCAGCAAGAGATGACCGTTAACTCCGGTTAACAGCCCGTCCAAACAGGAGGCTGAGTAGCAGAGCCAGTCAAAACGTCCGCCATTCCCGCTCGGTTACCGCCGCGCTCGCACCTCGCACTCGAGAGCTGACGGCGGGTAAAGGGTTGGTAGAGGGGGAACGATGACGTCACACTCGCGAGAGCCGAGGCCAACGAGAAAGATAGGATCCAGGGCAGACGTCATGCTACGTAAGCAAGGTAGTTCCGAGCCGGCGCGATCGCTAGCGGATTGGCCGGCCGCTGAAGCACTGCCCACTGCGTCATAGCGGGCAGCGACTGAGCTAGCGTTCGCGCCGGCTCGGAACTACCTTGTTTACGTGGCATGACGCCTGCGCTGGGGCCTGTCTTTCTCGTTGGCCTCGGGCAGACACAGTCACGATACTCCCGCGTTCGCGTTGCGCCGGCTGGGCCGAGCTGAGCCAAGCTGAGCCGCCTCAGCCTAGTCGGCGCATACCACCGGCCTGTGTGCTCACACAGCGCGCCGGGAAGGGTCAACACGAGAGGCATACATCTGTTTTTTTCCACATAATACAATTCATGGAATATATGTTTCGTGTTTGGAATTAGAAGAGAAGAACAAAGTAATGTAAACTGCAACTTTGCTATTAATGACTGAAATAAAATTTTCTGACGTTACAGTTAATGGCTTTCTAGTTATAGATGAAGAAGAAAGTCCAAAAATATTTATATTTTTAGATGCATCTACTCCTAACACACTATATATACCTTTTCTCTTTTGCAGCTTTCAGAAAATTTGTTACCACAAGGTGAAAGTAATTGTATACGAATGAACTGAGTTGCTTTTGGAAACCTGTCTGAGACGAACAACGTTTCTCCCAACATTTTTCTGAATCATTTGAAGACAATTTTCTTTGTCTGCAAGATGATACTTTCGAATTTTCTAAATACGCTGTTTTAGTTTAGCCTCAGACACTACAGGATAGGTCAGTAAAGGATGAGAAGGGTCTGTCACGTTTTTCCATTTTTTTTCGGGGAAAGGGGGGCGGATTGCCACCAGAAGTAAGGAATCCCAACCCACTGTCAGCAGGAGATCGATTGCTGTCCACTTTAACAAGCCAGCTAACAGTACACCGATTTTCTTATATATTTAAAGAATCTACGAAAACAAAAGTCAATCGGCCAGACTAAATTACCCAACCGATTTCCTTCATTTTTGTGTAAAACGAAAGGTATTCATCCACAAATTTCTCATCAAGTACCACAATTTATATAACTGTAGTCATCCTTTTTCTACACTCAAACGGGATTTCCTTCAGTATAAGAGGCGCGTCCAGAAAGTAAGTTCCGTTTCAATTTATCTCCGCTGCAGCGCTGCGATTGCAGTTCCGCACATGCGCTGTAGACGATGTGTATCAAGGAGAAGAACGTGCGCCATTTGGAAATCGCTATCAGTTACGTACGCTTTGTTGTGCTTGTTTTAAATGTCGGCGTTGATTGAAAATCCCGCCGCCTGTGAAATCAGGTCGGTGATTCGGTTTCTGAATGCGAGGAAAGTGAAACCAAGTGAAACTTGGTTTACAATAAGTGCTCTCGCTATGGACTTTCCCCAAATTTCACTGTTTCCAACTGGTTGAAGACACAGGCGGCAGATTTCTATGAAGTAGGTACACAAACCTGGTGCCACGCTATTATGAATGCCTGCAAAATTTCGGCAGTTATGTGGAAAAGTAGTTAGAGAGTTGTAGAATTTTGTGCAATAAAAATTTCTTCTGTATCTGTGTACAATTTCATTTTATTACCAAACGGAACTTACTTCTGGATGCGCCTCGTATTTCTTATGGGGATGTACTTGCTGTAAACTGAAGTCATTCGGTGAGGCCGCTCTATCCGACCAATTTCCTCCATTTTTGCTTTAAACGAAAGGTATTTATTCCTGATTTGTCATAAAGTAACAGAATTAACTTAAGTCTCTCCTTGCTTTATTCAAACGCAGTATCCTTCTGTCGTTACATTGAATATTTTAATCGGTTTGTTTTACGATATCTTCGGTTCTAAAGAAGGTACACAGTTCCCTTTGACCTAAGAACACTCAACGTTTCAAGATCTTTCATTTCCGCTTTTAAACACTTGCAGGGATTGATTCTGAAGAAATCTATGCGTGAACATTCAACTTTACTTACATGTTTTCCCAACGTTTTTGTCATTCCACTAACGGTGCGAAGTATTCGCACTGGTCCTATTCGCATGGGTCCTCTACCTTTCTCATATATTATAAGAATGTATTTTATAGTTATAATTGACTTTAAATAAGTGTTATGAAATGAATTTCAGAAAACACAAGCTTATATAATATTCTGTATACTGTTACTATGTATAATAAAATATTTTTAAATGATTAAATATTTAATTTTACTTATTTACATTTCACATGACTGGCCACTAATGCTGCAAAGTATTTGCATGGGTGACCTAGTTTTCTTACTATTGTTCTCACACTGTAGTGAACCGTGGAATTTTATGTTCAAAAATGTTCAAATGTTTTCTCTAAATTTACAAACTACTTATGAACTATCTAACACTAAGGACGGCACAAATATCCATGCCCGAGGGGGGACTCGAACCCCCGACCGTAGTGGCCGTGCAGACCGTGACTGGCGCGCCGCAGTCCCCTCGGCCACCGCGGCCGGCGGAATTTTATGAACCTAAGAAATAGGTGGTAATGGAGTCATCCCATGAATATAGACTAACATTTAGGAGAGTATTTCCTTCCGTTAACAGTAGACATCTTTATCATTCCCGGCGCGAGTCGGCGCCGGCACGAACCGATTGGGGTATAGTGTTGCTTCTGCAGCACAAGTATCACACGTGTCCAGCCTGCTTTCAGCGAAGCTTCTCTGAATGATATTTTTTTCAATTACACTTATGAAAATATGTTTATTTTTCTTCTATTACTATTAATTCTTTAATATGAATAAAAAAAATTATGAAATGCTTAGTTGTGCACATAAGGAAAACTCTCCTAAATGTTAGTTGTAATTAATGGGATGGGTCCATACCACATATTTCTAATGTGCTTACAATTCTATGAGTCACTACAGTGTGCAAGCATTAGTAATGAAATTACAAAATCAATTAACAGTTAGCTGGTTCAAAGTAGATGGCAGTGAACAAGTACTGGTCACACCTGTGTTTCCTTCTATCTTCCACTGACAGTGGGTTACGATCTCTTGTTGCTGTCCACACGCCCACTAAGAAGGAAAGAACAAATCACAACATCATACAAAATGAAACATGCTTCTCATCCTTTACTGGTGTGCATTTTCTTTCATTTAAAGTAAAAAATCGACATGAAAGTACCATGGAGACAAAGAAAATTGTGAGAGTCAGGAAATGTTCATAGAAAAGCAGTACCCATCAGACAGCTTCCTAATAAAATAAATAAAAATTCTGAGAACCGTGTAGAGTTCTTTGAAAGTGGAGATGAGCTGAAACATAGTACAGCGAGTCCCACATAAAACCGACACACCTGACCTACCCCCATGTCATAAGTTGCAGCATCCCTTATCAGGACGTAACTAAATGTTTTTAATTTTACTGTTCAGTATTACTTTTTACTTATTTCACATACTTTAGTCTCGGTCTGAGGGATAGCGCTTTTATGTGAGACATTGTATACAAATTGTTTCACCTTGTGGTACAACATTTTCCGAGAGTTACAAAAGCGAAAATTAAAAGAAAGCTAAATATTGTAATCTTAGGTGTAGATGCATCAAGAAATGTAAGTATATTTTTGGGCTTCTTCTGTTTATCATCTCTAACTAGAAAGTCATTGAGTAGAATTTCAGCAAATTTTATTTCAGTCCATCAAAGCAAATTCGCAGTATACATTAATTTATTCATCTGTTGTAGTACGAAACACGAAATATGTATTCCATCAATTGTACGATGTGGAGAACAAACTACTTGCATACCTCAAGTGAAGTATTACCATACATAAAAGCATAGCAGATCATTGTCCATTGTAATCGGTCGCCACACAATAAAAATTAGAGTATAGCTATTTCTGGTTATGGATTATTAACACATCACGTGGGAAATACAAAATATTTTTTTCGGCATTGCAGTGCTTACGTCACGCTCAACACACGCCGAGTTCGTAGGCTTGCGGTCGCAATATGATGGCGCTCAGATAACTCGCTATTCTGTTGTTTTAGCTCCATTTCACTCGCTGTGAAATGCATAGAACACAAAGCTGCTCGCTGTCGAACTTTTCCAACACACGATTTGTAAATGAAATGCACGCACTTCACAAATACCGTCATTTGGAAACGACTGTTATAGATTATGAGAAGGTGAATGATTTATTCGAAAGCTAAGATGATGTACTATCATGAGTCCAAAAATCAGATTTTTTAACCGCATACGTTCATAAAAATAGAGTGAGGAGCGTTACGAAACTAAAAACTTGGGCGGAATGAAAAGTAGACTTTTTTTTTTCACAGGCAAGGCGAAGATTGTAAGGTGAAACTTGGTTGATAAAACATTGTGGGATGATCCTATATACTGGCGACATTTTTTTTCATCGTAAAAATCGGAATGTGTATTTTCCCCCTTTCTTCCGTCTAGGGCCGGCCGGCAGTGCGACCGCAGCCTTAATGTAGAAGTGTGCCGGACGGGCGCAATAATTAACGGCGGGGTGAGGAGGGCTGGCCTTGCGCATGCGCACTGCTTGTTCTACATGCTAGCCGGGAGTACACAGTCGCCTCGCTCCCGAGACTGCATACCCGGCACGGCCGGCTCCCAGGAGCGGTGGTCTCGCTAGCCGCTTTCGAGCTGGCGGGAACGAGCGGGAACGAGATTCGTTTGACGGCCTCTACTGAGTAGTCCGTAGAAACTTGGCAGAAGAACATCAGGATTGAAGTCGTAACGAATGGCGCCGGGCTCTGTTCACATATGAGTCAAGATTTTGTGTTCAGCTGTACCATTGCCATTCTCTCATCTGGAGACGACGTGGAACTCGGAATAATCCTGATTAAGTGCAGCAAATATTAACATATCATGGTGGTGGACGGATGGTGTGGGCAGGAGTCAGTAATGGCTGACATACGGATCTCTGTGTCGTTGGGAACGACGCTTTGACTGCTCAGAGGTATAGAGACGAGATCGTTCGAACTTTTGCTGTGTCCTACACTGGTGCCATAGGAGAAGAGTTCCTTCTGGTGGACGACAACGCTCTCCCTCATAGATATGCATGCTTGAATTTGAGGGAATTTAAGGAAAGGATTGGCCAGCTTGTTCAACGGACGTGCCGCAGTGGAGTGGCCGAGCGTTCTAAGGCGCCTTTCTGTGGAGTGCGCGGTTGTTCGTCATTGGAGGTTCGAGTCCGCCCTCCGGCGTGTGTGTGTGTGTGTGTGTTGTCCTTTTTGTGTCCCATCGACGTCGCCACTTTTGTGTCTAATTTCCGCCAGTTGTCGTAGGTGTCGGTGGCCGAGTAGAAAGAGACCGACACAGGAATAAAGGATGCACGCTTGTGCAGGTACGGAGGTGAGCAGCCAGTGGGACAGCAGAAACTAGAACACTAGGCTAAATTAGAACAAGATATATATTTCATAGAGTCTTGGTAATACTTAACTTTTACATAGTTCTTGACTGCAGAATGCTGATACATAGTTTATATAGAGAGGTCTGCCTACTGATGATTTCTAGTGCCTATCCGTTAGCCAAGTCTTAACTGGTGCCTATCTGATTCCCAAGTGAACGATGCAGCAGTCGTGGCCACGAGCGGAGTTGCAGCAGAGGGCGCTCGTGGCTGACGTCGTAAGAACGCCGCACCGTGCGTGCATGGCGGCGCGCGGCGTAAGTACGTGGCGCGCACTTCATACTTGTGCGACACCACAGTCCTTAGGTTAGTTTAACTTAGTACAAGTAGTTCGTAAACCTAGGGACTAATGACCAAAGTAGTTAAGTCCTATAGATTACAAACATTTGATTTTCACTGGACATAAACCCGATTGAGCATGTCTGGGATGCACTTGGCAGACGCATTGCAGCCAGACCAGTACCTCCTACAACGGTTGCAGAAATGCATATTGCACTCATGGAAGAATGGCCAAATATCCCTCAAGAGATGATTGATAACTACATACTGCCCATGTCACGTAGGTGTGAAACTGTACTCGCCGTCTGAGGTGATCACACATCATAATTGTTAGAGAGCAACGAGAATTATCTCTTCACTATTATGATAGCCACATGGTGCATCGCTCTAAGAAAGGCCATGTAGTTTAAGTAAATAATGGAGACAGTAATATATCATACTATCCCACACATTACAATGGTAACCAGCATCCGAATAAAATATGTTGCCATATGTATACTGTGTAAGATATCCCACCTGATCCCCTAATTGTTTTGATAAGAGTATTTATCGCCCACGTTTCACTGCCGTATAAGTCTATGCTCCAGGATACTAACTTTATGAAATATTTCCTAACATTTAGATTAACATTCGATATTATGATACATCTCTTCCTCATAAATGATTTTCTCTCCTTGGTTATTTAGCATTTTATGTGTTCTTCGACCATTATACATTATTTTACTGTCCATATAATAAGATTCACGTAATATTTCCTATCCTAGCTCCCTTAGCGTCACCTGATTTAATCTACAAAAGGTGTAAACGTACGTTTACCTTTCTTCAACCTAACTTCTAAAATACTTTCTAAGATCAATATTACCTCACGGATTCCTAAATTCATCCTAAATCCGCACGGATCATCCGCGGATCACCTCACAGATGACTTTGGCTGACAACAAAACCTTCAGATCTCAGAGACTCATATCGGTAGCAGACGTTGTATAGCGATAGAGTAGCAACCAAAACGTCGATATAATTCGTGCTATGTGCTGCCGTCCAGTAGAACGTTCGTAAACTGAAATAATTAGTAAGACCTGTCCTACGGAGTACAGGAAACACATATCTGTGAGAGTGTGTCGTTTGGAGCTCCCTTGGGGAAGTCAAGTGTACGTTGGTCGTTTGATGGGTCCTGCGTTCAAGCCATGGTGATGCGAACTGTTTTTCTGTAGTACGTTGGAAATTTGTTCTACATCAACATATACCAAGTGTTACGTGGAACAAAATGTTCGTGACATAAAAGTAATTATGTTCATATTTTATAGTAAAGTGGTATCGGCAGTATGCTTTTACTTCGTTTATTTGGAAGTAACAAACCTGTAGAGTATATCCGAATTTCAGAGAATAAACAGAAGCAATCGGAACACAAAAATAATGAAACAATTCCATCACACGTGCGAAAGTATTAATAGTAAATAATAATAATAATAGTAATAATAATAATTATGGCGATGATAACAATAATAATGACTACTATATTGGAAGCACCGCCATTCAGCAGATGTGCGTTTGCTCACACGAACAAGTCTAGCTGGCATTGCTGTCTGGTCCTCTCGCTACTGCCATTGCTGTTCCTGACTCCACTGTCACGCTAGTTGAATTGTTTGGTAGCGACGGTTGTGAGCCTACAAAAACGGGAATCACTGAAGATTAAAGAAACTGTCCTGCGTTCAGTGGAAGACGTGGAACGTCACAACAGATTTAATTATACTGCTATTCGTTACTCTTATTTTACTCTGGTTTATGTTCATTTGAATCTCTTTTTTCAAGATACTGTCCATTCCGTTGACTTGTTCTTCTGAGTCTTTTGCTGTCTGCAAAAATTTTACTACATCATTAGCAAAGTGAAGATTTTATTTCTTTTCCCTGCACATAAATACCCTTTACAAATTTGAAAAAAAATGTTTGTATAGTCTATGGGACTTAACTACGGGGTCATCAGTCCCTAAACTTACAAACTACTTATGAACTACTTACGAACTAGGACGGCACAAATATCCATGCCCGAGGGGGATTCGAACCCCCGACCGTAGTGGCCGTGCAGACCGTGACTGGAGCGCCTCAGTCCCCTCGGCCACCGCGGCCGGCTTACAAATTTGTATCTCTTTCCTTCACAGGTAGCTTAGTGTACAGATTGAATAACACTGGTGAACGGATAGAATCATGTCATACTCCATTTCCAACTACTGCTCCCTTTCGTGACCTTCGACTCTCATTACTGCGTTTGGCTACTGTACAAGGTTGTACAAAGCATTTCCTTCCCTATATTTTATCCTGTTACATTTGTAATTTGAGAGAGGATATTCCAGTTCTCATAGTTAAAAGCTTTCTTCCAATCTACAAAAGTTATAAACGTACGTTTACCATTCCTCGACTTAACTTCTAAAATACTTTATAAGGTTAATATTGTCTCCCGGGTTCCTAAATTCGTCCTAAATCCGTCCGGATTTCTTCTGTTAGTAATTCGTGTTTTATGTTGTAACAATGGCTAATGAAGTTGATATTTTAGTAATACACCTGTCTGTACCTATTTTCTTTGGATTTTTATATGTTACATTCTTTAGAATGTACGACGTCAGACCAGCGATCGACTATAGTTTTCTACTTACTACCCTATCCACTGTCCCAAGTGAACACAGTAGGATTCTGAGATTCAGAAACTCTGGCACGCTCCAGCTACACCCAAATTTTTGTGCTATATCCTTCACTACTATTGTAGTGTCCCTTGTCCATCAATCTCGTTTACTCGTGAACACAGTTAAACGATTCCAAAAGCAGAGGTCTATCCGCGTTTGAATCCGCATTTAAATTGAATAATATTTTCATCTGGTCACATAACTTAAAATCTGAATGATTTTCTAGGGTATTACGGCTGTTTCATACATCTTGCACGGCAGCTGGGATAGTTTTGTCAGGGGTGTCACACCAAAGCACTTGAGAGCTTTGAGAAAATGCCATCTCATCCAGGGCACTCGTTTCGACTCTTATCTATCAGAGCTCTGTCAAATCTTGGTCGCAGTGTGGTATTTCCCATCTCATTTGCATATCCTTCTTCTTTCTTCGCTAGAATACACCCTCCAAGATCTTATCCCTTCTACAATACCTTAATAATATCGGTATCCTTCTTCCTTATAGTTATTCTTTATTTGAGGAGTACTGTTTTTCCAAAAATTCAAAATGTTGAAATGTTTTTATAGTCTATGGGACTTAAATACGGGGTTATTAGTCCCTAAACTTACAAACTACTTATGAACAAACTAACTAACGTCACAAATATCCATGCCCGAGGGGGGATTCGAACCCCCGACCGTAGTGGCCGTGCAGACCGTGACTGGAGCGCCTCAGTCCCCTCGGCCACCGCGGCCGGCTGTTTTTTCATCTGTGGCATATATTGAGCTCGTTCACTTTTCTGTAAACTTTCCTTTATGTATCCAGTACGCACTATCCATTTTTTCCTGGTCGTACATGCTTCTACGACTTAAATTATTTCTCTAAGCCGCGGTGGAGTAGCCGAGCGGTCTAAAGCGTCTCGCTGCGGAGCGCGCGGTTGCTCGCCGTGGAGGTTCGAGTCCTCCCTGGGGCATGGATGTGTGTGTTTGTTCTTAGGTTAGGTTACAAAGGTTTAAGTAGTTTGTAAGCTATGGGCTGATGACAACGCAGTTTGGTCCGATAGATTTACAAACATTTGAACATTTGAACATATTTCTCTAGTCACTCTTGCTTAGTCATTTTGCATCTTCTATCAGTCTCACTTTGTAGTCGTGTGTAATCTGTTTCACCTGCATTATTTATTGCAATTTCATATTTTCGTCCTTCAGCAATGAAATTTAGTATCTCTGGTGATATTCATAGATTTCAAGTAGGTCTTGACTATTACGCCGTCTGTGGCCTTCACAATCTCGGCTGTCGAAGCTACCCATTGTTCTTCCACTATGTCACTTCACCTATTTCAGTCAACTTTAACGTAATGCTCAAATATTTTTAATTTTATAGGACAAAACTACTGCGGTCATCAGTCACTAGAAATGCAAACTACTTAAACCAAGTCAAACAATCCTAAAGACAACACAACCACTAATGCCCGAAGAACGCGAGAGGCCGCGCAATCCGTAACATGTCGCTTCAAACCACAGCGCCATTTCCGCGAGGTTGCCTAATGCAGTAATAAGTAACTGAGGTTCCTCCAATTTATCCAATTCCCATCTCTTTAATTCCCTACAGTTCTGCAATTTCATCAGTTTTAATTTTCAGTTCATAAACAATAAGATATGGTTAGAATGAATATATTAACCTGGATTTTCTAATGCCTAAACTTCGATACGAAATCTGCTGTATCCGCTTTCCAACTAGCGGCAGCCAACAGACACATGCGTGGGATATGGAGTTTGCGAGGAATAGGGCGGACACTGGAACACTGAGACTAATGAGAGTACACAGAAAGTAACTTCATTGATAACAAATACTTAACTTTGAAATGTCGAAAGAGTCGACAAATAAAAAATATATCAATGAAGAAGGCCTTGAAGACAACTGAGATTCACAAGACGACATAGACTTTATAACAATGTCCATGGGGCGACAGTGCACTTCCTTCTCTATTCAAATGTTCAAATGTTTGTATAGCTTATGGGACTTAACTACGGGGTTATCAGTCCCTAAACTTACAAACTACTTATCAGCTAGCTTATCCTAAGGACGGCACAAATATCCATGCCCGAGGGGGGATTCGAACCTGTGGTGTCGCACAAGTCTAAAGTGCACGCCACCTACTTTCGCCGCGCGCCGCCATGCACGCACGGCGCGGCGTTCTTACGTCAGCCATGAGCGCCCTCTGCTACAACTCCGCTCGTGGCCACCACTGAACGACATCGTTCACTTGGGACTGAAATAGGAACCAGTTAACAATTCGGAATCAGATAGGCACCAGTGAAGACTTGGCTATCGGACAGGCACTAGACAGGCCTTTAGCTCAACTATGTATCAGCATTCTGCAGTACTGAGCTATGTAAAAGTTAAGTATTACTAAGTCTCTAAGAAATATATATCTCGTTCTAATTTACTCTAGTGTTTCTAGTTCCTGCTGTCCCACTGGCTGGTCACCTCCTACCTGCACAAGCGTGCATCCTTTATTCCTGTGTCGGTCTTTCTACTCGGCCACCGACACCTACGACGGAAACGAGACACAAAAGCGGCGACGAGGCTGCGACACAAAAAAGAGGATAGAGGCTTTTGAAACATGGGACTACAGAATAATGCTGACGATTAGGTTAGTTCATCGCTCAACTAATGAGAAAGTACTGAACAGAATTGGGAAGAAAAGGAATTTCTGGCATATCTTAACTAAAAGAAGGGATCCATTGGTAGGGACACAAAAGAACCCCCGACCGTAGTGGCCGTGCAGACCGTGACTGGAGAGCCTCAGTCCCCTCGGCCACCGCGGCCGGCCCTTCTCTATTGCCCAGTTATAAAGACCACGCCCCAGTATCGGAAAACGTAGGCAGCATCGGCTAGACTGCACTGTCACGACGCCCGACGACTGCCACACGAGTCCCCGATGACTGCCCGGCTCCTCCTTGAGAGAAGGGCGCGGCGCTCTCGTGTGACGTCAGGCAGAGTAGGTTGCGCGAGCATAGCTGACTGGCTTGCTGCTTCGGCATAGTCGGCTGTTCCCCAGCGGCTACCCAGTCAGCTATGCTCGCGCAACCTACTCTGCCTGACGTCACACGAGAGCGCCGCGCCCTTCTCTCAAGGTGGTGGTGATACGGGAGGAGCTATGCGTGCGCAACCTACTCTGCATGACGTCACACGAAAGCGCCACGGCCTCCTCTGGTGGTGTTGCCCTTATCTGCTCCTGGAGGGCGCCACTCTGCGGTGTCGCTGGCGCCCAACTCCGGTGCGTGGCGATGGCGTCAATGATCCAACACCTTATAGACTGGAGGACACTACAAAATCCACGTCTCGCCGGTATATAACGAATGCAAAAAAATTTCGGTATTAACTCGGTCTTTTCCATATATTTTACTCTGTCTTGATTCTTAAACAAAGTTTTAGTGATAATTAAATAATGTTCTGTGAAAAATCCTACCTGGGAAATTCAACTTACATTCCTTTTTACCAGTCAATATCGAACTAATATTTTTCATTCTCTTCCTTTTCCTACTACTGAGTCCCAGTCACCAACCACATTCAATATTTCCTCTCCCTTGACAGTCAGGGAAACGTCTTTTGCCTCTTGACATATTGTTTCTGTTTTCTGAGCTAGTTGACATGTGCAGGCCGCAGTGGCCGAGCGGTCTGCGTCGCGCCAGTCAGTCTGCACGGCCTCTACGGTCGGGAGTTCGCATCCCCCCCCCCCCCTCGGGCATGGATGTTTGTGCTGTTTTTAGTTAGTTCATAAGTAGTTTGTATGTTTAAGGACTGAATACCCCGCAGTTAAGTCCCTTAAGCTTAACAAACATTTGAACATTTAGTTTACACGTAAACATGTACTACGGTGGTCGGTGTTGGTTTCGTGTCTATGTTGACTTTGATAATATTTTTACTGTGTTCTTCACAGTAGTTTTTGAGCATTCCTATTTTTCTCATTCAGCATTATACCTACTCCTGCATTAACCCTAACTGAGCTCATAATTATAATTCTCTATTCAACTGACAAGATATCCTGATAATCCTGCCACCGAACCTCACTGATTCTAAATGTTCAAATGTTCGTAAAGCTTATGGGACTTAACTGTGGGGTCAACAGTCCCTAAACTTACAAACTACTTATGAACTAACTTATACTAAAGACAACACAAATATCCATGCCCGAAGGAGGATTCGAACCTCTGACGCAGGAGGCCGCACGTTCCGCAACGTGGCGCTCCAGACCGCTTGGCAACTCCCGCGCGGCTCTCTGATTCCCATTACATCTCTATTAGATCAATTAATTTCGTTTTTAAAATTTTCTGACCCACCTATCAGATTATGAGCAGGCTCCAATCTAAAGAAAACCATTTTGTTTTGTCCTGAAGACTATATGATCCTCAATGATCCTCGCTCGGAGATCATAATATGGATACTATTTTATGTGCGAAATATTTTACCCCAAGGGCACACCATAGTCTTGTATTCATACAGTAGCATGTCCTGTGGAAACTAACAAATTTAATTTCCCCTTGATTTCAGCAGTTCAAAGTAACTGTATTAATCATCACATTGGATGATGTAACATAGTCAGACAGTTGCCCCTGCAACTATTGAAAACGCTGCTGCTCACCTTCAGGAAGCACAGATTTGTCTCACGTCTTTACATCGACCCTTCGCTGTTTTTAATCTTACGGTCCGGTTATCTGTATTGTTGAGGTACGCAAGCCATCCCACTTCAGCAATGGCTGTGGCTCATGCTCTTGGTAATTTTAGTAAATGAGTGTAATATCTACACAGTAATTGTTTTCATCTCTGTGTTGACGGACTATCTCTGATATGGTGCCAGTGCCCTGAAACTGCTGAAGAATGAAATAATATTATACGACTGCTGATAAAATGCAGTACTTTAAATAAACAATGCCCTTAAAAATTCACATCAGCAATATATTGTTTGTGAATTAGTTTCACTGATACTATTTCAAAGGATTTCATTTAATTGATCTTATTGTTAGGGTTAGTATTTTCTTTTATTTCAGAGAACGTAATCTAACAGAAGGAATTTGTAATTCTTTGTTTTGTCATTGAAATGAAATGAAAGTGTATAACAGCAAGACGCGCTGAATGAAGGCCGTAGTTGTATGTCTCCCAAATTTGGAGATGCATCTATGGGGCGAATTCTATTTATAAGTGAAATCACCTCACAGATGACTTTGGCTGAGAACAAATCTTCACATCTCAGGCACATCTACATGGGATTCTATGCAAATCACATTTAAGTGCCTGGAAGAGGGTTCATCTCGGACTACCGTTATACTATTTATCTCCCATTCCATTCTCGAATAACGCACGGGAAGAAAGAACACCTGAATCTCTCCGTTCGATCTCTGATTTCTCGTATTGTGTACTGATGATCATTTCTACCTGTGTAAGTGGGAGTCAACAATATGTTTTCGCATTCGGGGGAGAATGTTGGAGATTGTAGTTTCGTAAGTTGCCCATGCCGCAGCGATAAGCGCCGTTGTTGTATCGATAGAGTATCAACGAAAACCTCGACATAATTCGTGCTATGTGCTGCCGTCCAGGAGAACGTTCGTAAGGGGTAAGTAACAAGTAACACCTGTCCTACGGAGTACAAGAAAAACATCTGTGAGAGTTCGTCTTGTTGAGCTCCCTTGTGGAAGTAAAAAAAGTGTACGTTGGTCGTTTCATGGGTCTTGGGTTCAAGCCGTGGTGATGCGAACTTTTTTTTTCTGTAGTGCGTTGGAAATTTGTTCTACATCTACATACACTAGGTGTTAATTGGGGCAATACGTTTCTGACATATAAAAGTAATTATGTTTATATTTTACAGTACTGTGTTATCAGCAGTATGCTTTTGCTTCGTTTATTTGGAAGTAACAAACCTATAAATTATATTCGAACTTCAGAGAATAAACAGAAGCAATCGGAACACAAAAATAATGAAACAATAACATCACACCTGCGAAATTATTATTATTATTATTAATAATTACTATATTGGAAGCACCGCCATTCAGCAGATGTGCGAGATGTGGCTAAGGTGTCGTGTGTTTGCCCACACGGACAAGTCTGGCTGGCATTGCTGTCTAATCCTTACGCTACTGCCACTGCTGCTCCTGACTTTACTAACACCCTCGTTGAATTGTTTGGTAGCGACGGTTGGTAAGGACCAAAACGGAAATCGCTGAAGATGAGAGAAACTTTGCAGCGTTGCTACTGTACATAATTGATCAGTGAAAGACATCGAACGGCACCACAGAGTTAAATATTTGATATCAAAGAGCGCACACCAGTTGGAGCGGAATCGTTCAGCCGGCCGCGGTGGCCGAGGTGACTGAGGCGCTCCAGTCACGGTCAGCACGGCCACAACGGTCGGGGGTTCGAATCCCCCCTCGGGCATGGATATTTGTGCCGTCCTAGTTTGTAAGTAGTTCATAAGTAGTTTCTAAGTTTAGGGACTGATGACCCCGTAGTTAAGTCCCATAAGCTTAACAAACATTTGAACATTTGGAATCGTTCATTAGTGACAAAATGCATGGACCAAAGTAGGCATCTTCAATGTTGCCGTCATAAGAATGCTCGAGTAATGGAAATGAAGAACTATCAAAACAGGAGAAAAGTCTAGTGTATTACATAAGGAACGAGATACTCGTAATGCTCAAATACAGGCATAACGTCAAACATTCACGCCAAACATTGCCATACCACACGATGTTTGCAATGAAAAACGGATTTCGCACTAAATTTCCTCCACGACGTATGCTGTATGGACGGGAACGGCAGTGGGAACGTGGATTATTTATGTGTGTGAAAGAAAAGTACAAACATATAACCATGCATGTGACGGAGACCATCAAACAGCGCCGCCAGGAGAGTAGATGCGTTGACGATGTAGACATTAAATTGTCGGCAAAGGCAAAAGTAAGAAAGTTAGAGCCCCCACGCTTTCATGGAATTTGAAGTTGAGTCTTGCGCTGGAAGCGAAAGAAGAATATTGTAAGCAGTAACTTCAAATCTGTTTTTACAGTGACAACGTACCACACAGAAACGTGCGCTGGAAGCGTAAAAAGAATATTGTAAGCAGTAACTTCAAATCTTTTTTCACAGTGAAAACGTACCACACAGAAACGACATCCAAAAACGGTAGAGGACTGGCAACAGTCAGGTCGTACACTATTGACAGCCTACATAGATGAAACAATCTACTACGCTTACGGAAGTAGATTCAACAAGGAGATGGCTGTGGGCCGCACTCTTGTAGGGGTTGTACAATCAGTTCAAAATGTTCAAATGTTTGTAAAGTCTATGGGACTTAACTACGGGGTCATCAGTCCCTAAACTTACAAACTACTTATGAACTACTTACGAACTCGAACGGCACAAATATCCATGCCCGAGGGGGGATTCGAACCCCCGACCGTAGTGGCCGTGGAGACCGTGACTGGAGCGCCTTAGTCTCCTCGGCCACCGCGGCCGGCTACAATCACTTCACTCGACAACCCATACGTGCACAATTATTCCTTTGCTTTCACTGACGGGCAAAAAAAGTTTCAAATGTTTGTAGAGCTTATGGGATTTCACTACGGGGTCATCAGTCCCTAAACTTACAAACTACTTATGACATAGCTTATACTAAAGACGGCACAAACATCCATGCCCGACGGGGGATTCGAATCCCCGACCGCAGCGGCCGTGCAGGCCGTGACTGGCACGCCGCAGACCGCTCAGCCACTACGTCCGGCCCACTGACGGGCAAACTTGCTCCAAAGCTGTTTGTTCTCCTTCTAGAGCGTTATTCTTTGAGTGATCATATACGTCAGTCCACGCTCGAATCATCAAATTTAATCGACCACTCTCACTCGTGCGGTAACATAACCAAAGAACCGTTCAGGACATTTCTACTATTGTCGGTAGATGAACAAATAGGTGGAGACAAACTTCTGCTAATATAGGACTCTTACTGGCCCCAGAAAGACGCTAGTAATCTACGTGACTGGCACGTACAAAATAAACAAACAGAAGAGAAAATTAAAACACACATAATTCCACTATACACGACCTCCATGTGTCAACTGCTCTATCTTAATTTTGTTCCCAGAATTTACAAACATTTGGTACGCAAATTCTCTAATGCCACTCCTTATTCTTCCAAAGTTTTCAACAACTGAACATTTTTAAAGTGCACTCGCTCACATACAATCAATTGTATTCTCCACGTTTCTATAATTCACATCGTCACGGATAGATACTGGGTAGTCGTTGATGAGCTCAGACCCTTTCAAATGTTGACACAAGCTTCCATTCAGCAATCTATAGGTTCGATACTGACACAAGGGATTCATTAAATATGCTTGGTGCACAAAAGTAATTTGCTTCACATACTTCTTTGGGCGTAATCACATGTACTTATTATTACTAGTATTATTACTTTAATTAAGTGTATTATTTTTATTGTTACTGTTATTATAGTTATTGCAGTTATTATTAATACTATTAATACTGTTTCACGTGTGATGAAGTTGTTTTTTTATTCTTTTACTGCAATTGTGTTTGTTTATTCTCTGAAACTACAAAAACATATTAAAAAACTTAGAGGTTTATTGCTTTCAAATGAACGAAGGAAAAGGAAATGCCGATAGCACGAAGTATATAGGCGTTTTGGTTGATACTCTATCGATATACAACGAGTTTACCGATCTGACTGTCTGATATTTGGAGGGTTGTTTGTGAGTTTCACTTTCTTGTTAAGACATAGCAGCATGTTAGACACTCTGTATTTTGTGAGGTTATTATGTTCTCTTTAGAGACACTTCAGTAATGCACCTAAAAATTATTTCAATCTTCCGGACTCACTCTGTACATACTATATGAAAATTTTGTTCTGAATAACATTAGGTATCAGTAGAGAATTTGTAAATTAAAGCGTCACGTCTCAAGTGTAAATTTTACTATACGCCAAAGTGGGCAGAAGGTAGTTTCTGGCGCACCTGAGAGTATCACGTCTTATCTCTTATACTATGTGCAGCACAGTGATATAATAATGCACGTACTTTGAGTGACAATTGAAGATAATGTGTACCAAGTATGTTGTGATAGAATTAGCAATTAAAAAGTAAGTAATTTTGACCGCATGAACGGCAAAAACGAAGTAAGCTATAAGCGTTTTCCTGTTATTTGTTAGCAGTGTTAGCAACGAGAATTTTTCGTTATATATAAATTTTGTTGGAAGTCGGTAAGTGTCATAATTGTCGACTGATAGATGAATAAAGTTGGAATACTTGATCAGTGAAGTTTCAAGACAAACGCATAGTTTCTAATTATAATATTCGTCCTATCATGATGAACTTAAGGCTTTACCTCATAATTAGTAGATTATAACAGCATTTTTAATTTCCGTCAAAATTACGCAAAATATTGCAAAACAAATTTTTCTTCCCACTGGAAGCTGGAAGCTGGAAGCTGGAAGCAATCTAGACCGAGATGTAGAAAGGACGGACGGATTCCAAAAATATATTTCATATTGTAAGCAGATAACTGGAAATAGTCTTTGAGAATTAATTGGCACCAGTCCGGCGCGTATGAAACAAAAGAATTAATCCGTTCTTTTTTGTATTAAAACTTCAAACTGAGTGGTTATGTCAGTTAAAAAAAGTGCAATAAAGATCCATGGACGAAGTAGAGAACGACTGTACTAACTTAATATACATTATTAATGGCGTGAAACGAGTGTATCTGAAACAAGTTATAAATGAACATTTCCCTAATGATGAATTATGAAACTTTCGTGAATTACGCATCTCTGGAAACGAAGTCACTTTGCAGAAATGGTGCGTAACGGTTGTTCGTTGGATAGATAGTTCCAATTTGAAACAACTGCTCTCGCAGTTGAATTAGACTAAAAGAAGTATACAAAAAGTATTTAAAACAAAAAGAAGTCCTGCGTCCGATACGACAAACAACAACCGCCATGTTCAATTTTTGTTTGGCGAAAAGGAGAACATTATCCAATGTGAAAAGTAAAAATAGTAACATATAATGCGAAGACAGTCAACAATGCTTTCTCCATTGCAGATGCACAGCAGGTAAGAACGTTTACTGTTTTCGGCGAAATGCCACGTATAATGTATAGAATTGGCAGGGACGTTACAACTTTAGTGTGTGGATAAGCAGAAATTTTGTTTCGGTAGGAGTAGTGTAAGGGTAGTCACTGCATACCTGGAGATCACTGTGTGTAGGTGATGTAGCAGTAAGCACATCTACGTAGTTAGTAGGGGGACCCGGTTTCTAATCCAAACTTCGCACAAATTTTTAACTTCCCCAATTGATTTAATTCAACACCCACTTGCAGTCAATATCCTATATTCCTTTGTGTCTTAAAAATAAAACGAGCTGCAGTGCTCCAGTCCCAAGTATATTGTATTTTACTTATCGCTTGCTCACTAAAGGAGATCTGAAATTTGACATCACATGTTAAATATTCCTAGTAGGAAACTTCGTAGTTCAATTCTGGGGTGGCTGAGATATGACAGAAGACAATTAAAATACTACGTCGTTATCTCATGGTTGTATTTCATAAGTAAAGAATAGGATAACTTATTTCACTGGGGAATAATAAAAGAGAAAACTGCCGTTACGCGTGGTACGTACAACACACCTCTTTCGGACGTGGGCAGTTATAAGCACTGTCATAATTTTCTAACTTGTCCTTCCTTCTACTCTGGCTTGGAGTGACGATATATTAACCTGTTGCGGTAAACTCAAAGAACATTTCTCAAATATATAATCTGGAGAATTGTTGGCAGAATTGTCCCACTCGTCTAGAGGAAGTTTGCTCTCGTGGCCCTCCGTCAGAAAGGATAGTGCTTGATTTCCCAAGGCGCGACGGAAGTTTGTATATCACGTATGTTACTCCACCCTCTCACAACACTGCTAATAATTTAGTTCTAGTGACAAAGCGTGGTGGTATGGTATTAGAGTTAGGAAACACCTAGAGGTAATTTCAGCTCTCTATTTGTGAAGTTTTTCTTTATTCAGCACAAGTAGGAAAGTTTCATTCGAGATATGTGTGTTACGTCCTAAGTATAAATGTCGAGGGTAGCTGACAGTGATGAGTGCGTGAGTTGATGGTATTGTGAGGGGAGGAACGCCCTCAAACTCGGTACCAGAAGATAGCCCCCTCTCTCCAATTACACCAAGTAAACTAATGTCCTCATACGCCGAATGCATCACCATCAACAAGACATAACTCACTGCCAAGACAAGGCGGCAGAATCTGAACAAGGATGATGTATGGCGTTGCAGAGTTTTGGTTATTAAGATAGAAACAACGACACCTTTCCTCTCATTATCGATCAAATATTGGCTGTTCAAGTCTATTTCAAAATCAGCATTTGAACTGAATAGTTAAGAGTAGATCGCTTCCGGATATTTGAATGTTACATATCTTCTTTTATAATCAACTAGCTGTAAACCCGGGTATTTGTTTATTCTGCACTCTGGTAGTCCAAAAAATGTTCAAATGTTTGTAGAACTTATGGGACTTAACTACGGGGTCATCAGTCCCTAAGCTTACAAACTACTTATGAACTAGCTACGACTAAGGACGGCACAAATATCCATGCCCGAGGGGGGATTCGAACCCCCGACTGTAGGGGCCGTGCAGACCGTGACTGGAGCGCCTCAATCCCCTCGGCCACCGCGGCCGGCTCTGGTAGTCTACCTCCCCTTCCCCCCTCCCTTTGCATCCACCACTTTTCTCCCATCTCTCTGTTCGTTTCCACCTTTCCCTCTCTCGACAAAGTTTTCTGCAAGATACCCTCTGACATATACCATACAAACATTTATGTAGCCAGTGATCTTCCTCTTAGTTTAAACGTCATGTGTGCAAAAATTCATAAAGATTAGAGCAAATCTATGCATTTAAGTTCCGTAAGTTAAGTACCCTCAACCGCACACCGAACGAAATTTTATACAGACAGTGACATTCCTCCTGTTGGTTTAAGGTAGAGTGTGCAAAATTTCAATATCGGTACAAAACTATAGATTCCTATGCAATAGAAACGCAGGGTCACATTGAAAATGCACTTTGTTGTTCTCAAATATTCCAGTTTTATTTCTTAAAGCCCTTTTTCTGAGAATAACGAAAACCAATCAAAAAAGGATTTGAGAAATCGGTCGAGCCGTTCTCAAGTTATGGCGTGATCAACGTATTTAGGGATCCATTTTTATGTTGCGAAATTCCCCCCCCCCCCTTGCACCGGATGAAACTTAAGGTAAACGGTAACCTTCCTCTTGATTTGAAGGTCAAGCGTGCGAAATTTCGGGAAGATCGGAATGAAACTGTAGATTTCGTGTCTGTAGGAGAAGTATGCTCCATCATGCACCTATCACAAAATCTTAGCTGACGTTTTCTACCTTTAAACTACTTCCCTGCAAAATTTCAGCTTCATAGGTGAAGTAGTTTCTAAGATTTCGTGTTTAGTCAGTGAGTGAGTGTCCTTTCACTTTTATCTAGATAGAGATTAAGAAAACAGATAGCTTAATTATGGATGCAAGAGACTTAAGGGAGGCTTGCAGAAAAAACAAATAGTAACATGCAAATCTGTAACGCAAACTTTATTTGATACAAGGTCATGCCTGATGCGACATCTACTGCAAAACTGTTGTGAGCGGTAGACTTCTTTTCGTTTTGTTGGAGGGGGGGGGGGTCAGTTACAAAACGCTTCATAAACGTCCGAAATTACATGCAAACTTTATTGCATGTCCCTAACTACTCCCATTTTCTAATAATTTACGCATAAATCTGAGTATTCTCACGTGGTGGCCTCTCATTAATTATGACGTCATATCGCTTTAGCTATGTGTCGTGCTCTATTGTTTTTCGGCAGGAACCTTCGTGGGCGTACGGTGAACAATGCACCAAAGTTTCGTTGCAATGGAATGAATGGTTTATGAACACATAGAGGAAAAATATGTTCAAATGTTTGTATAGCTTATGGGACTTAACTACGGGGTCATCAGTCCCTAAACTTACAAACTACTTATGAATTAGCTAATCCTAAGGACGGCACAAATATCCATGCCCGAGGGGGGATTCGAACCCCCGACCGCAGTGGCCGTGCAGACCGTGACTGGCGCGCCTCAGTCCCTACGGCCACCGCGGCCGGCCACATAGAGGACATACAAACATTCATATATATATATATATATATATATATATATATGGTTTTTATTAAGTTTTTGTATTCTTCATATTAGATTCGGCATTTATCACTGTAGTGCCATGGCTCTTGACTGAAAAGAAATTTTTATCATGAACTTAGACGAAAGAATTCGGATCGCCAAAAAAATAGTCTTCATAATTAGGAGCTTCGTAATTTAACCCAAATCACCAGTAAAGTTTTATGAAAGAAGACAGTCGTGCTTGGTTTCATAAAATCTCGGGATTCAGAGGTTTCCTGACAGAAATGGTACTTTTTGAATTCGAGGTGCTTGAACTCTTCGTATAATTAATAAATTATATTATTACATGAATGTTCAAATGTTTGTAGAGCTTATGCGACTTAACTACTGAGTCATCAGTCCCTAAACTTACAAACTACTTGTTAACTACCTTATACTAAAGACGGCACAAACATTCGAACCTCCGACGGGAAACGGCCAGGCGCATTGTAGCATAGTGCCTCAATGCGCTCGGCCCCTCCGCCGCGGCCATGAATGTAGTGACTACACTGCTTCCTTCCTATATCGATATTTTAGCAGAAGGTTTCAGGTACATGCTCATCATCAGTGGTCTTAAATTTTATTTTTATGCTGTCATCGGAATTCTGTTAGCTGTTCTATGATCTTTGTCAGAACATTTTCCATTATTTTATGCAAGAAACGCGACATTCCTGATTTAACACAATGAAAATCATGCTAAATGACTAAAACCTGCTAGAAATCTAAAACAATTTCAATGATGGACTAAAAATTTAAGGCCGCTGATGAACATTTGCTCGAAACCGGTCGGGTAAAATAAATACTTTATATGCAAAAGGAACAGTCTAGTCATTCCATTCATGTGTGAATGTCATTCCTTAATAAATGGTACTTAAACTAAATTACAAATAGTGAGTAGGAAACGCACTCTGCTACCGAAAGAAACTAGAATAACAACTAGTAACTGCTGCAGCCTCATTCCACTCCAGTGCCGAGGTGGATTGTATTCTATATGTCTATGGCCTCTAGCCGCAAGGAATTGTTTCCTTAAACAGATGACTTGTAATGACGATTTTTGTAAGTTGGAGTTGCAGAGTCGTTCTATAGACTCAGTAGATTAGTCAATCAAGGGACAGAAACTGCCTAGTTCGTACGTCCTTTATCGATCTCGACCAAGGTGCATCAGATGGAATGATTGCTTACCTTAATCTAAGATTACACTGTACGCGCCATCCGTCTAGAGGTAACAGCTTCGTACATGGAGTTGAGTACTTTCCGTGTTATTAGCATGTCAGGCATACTCTCTGCTGTACGGAAACATATTATTATGCTACCATTGTATACGTTTCATGATAAGTGATGCCCAAGTAATACTAATGTGCAGTGATCCTCACGAAATCTGAACTACAGTGTTTCAGATTACAGTTTACTAGCTTGTCTGCTCTCAGACGTAGTACCTTACACAAGTGCCACCCGCTGATTCCGATGCACTACCAATATGTTGTAGTATATGAGAAAATATGAGACCCCCAGTTTTTAAACGTGTCCAACGACCGTTGAAGTGATGGAAACCCTCCCAGAGAAAGCGCAGTTTGTTATCTTTCTGAGCACATATCGTAGAAACAGTAGGATAAACAAGAAAAATTTTAAAACATAATTTCCATGGTATTGTACTGGACAACTGTGCAATCGCATCTTCAAGGATTTTGATATATTTCGAAATCCTCCCCTCACACAAATAAAACAAAAACTATGAAAAGACACAATGGGAATAGCTTCTCGCCACCTTCACGTTGGTTCTTCTCGGATTCGACAGATAAGGAGATATTGTGGCTTCAATAAAATTCTTCAAGAACAACACAGTGGCTACACATGACATGCATCATGCGGCGGACAGAACATTCGTATAACTGTAGGGATACTGCCATCTTATATCTAACTACTGTGCCTTCTTGATGCAATTTTGTCATATACTGTTGAAATTTTTGTTGAATACAGAATTAGGTTTATTACATACAGAATTTTTACCGTTTCAGAAAATATGAATTGATGGCAGTATTTATAATTGAATCAAAATGTTTAAATACGGCCGCGCGGGAGTAGCCGAGCGGTCTGGAGCGCCACGTTGCGGATCGCACGGACTCCCGCGTCGGAGGTTCCAATCCTCCAAATAAAATGTTCAAATGTTTGTAAATCTATCGGACCAAACTGCGTGGTCATCAGTCCGTAGCTTACAAACTACTTAAACCTAGGTAAACTAACCTAAGGACACAGGGAGGACTCGAACCTCCACGGCGAGCAACCGCACGCTCCGCTTCGAGACGCTTTAGACCGCTCGGCTACTCCACCGCGGCTCAAATCCTCCCTCGGGCATCGATGTTTGTGGTGTTTAGTATAAGGTAGTTCATAAGTAGTTTGTAAATTTAGGGACTGATGACCCCGTAGTTAAGTCCCATAAGCTTAACAAACGTTTGAAGATTTTGTTTAAATATGTTATTACACAGCTGTAATGAACAATAGAAAATATAGAAATTATGTTTGAACATTGTTTTAAATCTCCTACTGTTTGACGATATGTGCTCAGCAAGAAAAGTACGTTTCTTTGAAGGATTTTACCACTTCATTGGCCGCATGGACACGTTTTTAAATTCATCCCTCACATTTTGAGCTAGACTACAACGTATTCGAAGAGTATCGGAGTCGGCGAGCGGCACTTGTTTAGTGTTACTTGTCAGTGAGACCATAACACCGAGTGCTTGTTTGTAAAGATTATTTGAAACTGGAGTGATTGATACTATTCGTAAAGGGATGGAGGTGTTTATTCTTATGCAAAGCTTGATGAAAATATTGCCTTCTTACTTGTCTAATTCTGATCGAGATAACTGTATACAAAGAAATGATATTAAAATGGTTTTTGTTTCTCCTTTCTTGATTTTTTTCGTCGAATATAACGAACTAACAATGTATGTCTCTCATACCCAGTGTTTGAGAGAAAATGCCACGAGGGTGAACTTTAATAGGCTTGATAAAGTGCCCCCACACGGTGGGAAATGGAAAAGACAAAGCCGGCCGCCGTGGCCGAGGGGACTGAGGCGCTCCAGTCACGGTCTGCACGACTACTACGGTCGGGAGTTCGAATCCCCCCTCGGGTATGGATATTTGTGCCGTCCTAGTTCGTAAGTAGTTCATAAGTAGTTTGTAAGTTTAGGGACTGATGATCCCGTAGTTAAGTCCCATAGACTATACAAACATTTGAACATTTTTTTGAAAAGACAAAGTAACTGGAACCTAATCTTTTGGACATTGCACCACTGGAAAAATCTGACAATTTGTGCTCAGGTGATTCGAACACGGATCTCCTGTTTACTATGCAGTTGCGCTGGCAACTACGCTACTGGAACACAGTGGTCAAGGCGACGCGTAGCTACCCTAGCACGCCTCCCGCTATATGCAATTTTTTTAACTTAGCCACACACTACCAATGTAGCGCTCCTCCACATTTTCACCCATTAATTTTGACATTTCGACGATTTACGGTAGAGTTCGGAACTGCACTGCAATCGCGCTGAAAAAAAGATAATTGGCTGTTTTAGTGACACGCAATTGGTCGCTCGATTAACATCAGAATAACGTGCCATTAAGGTTTAATAACGCGCTAACATTGTGCATTATCTTGTTATTTAGTGTACACAAATTTTTGTAACAGTTGTTTGGTACTTAAGTGAATGTATAAGCTGCACTGTGTGAATCGTTCTGTATTTAAACTGAAATTTTTTCTTTACTGCAATAGTGTTTGTGTCATGGATTGTATGAATAAAATTACATGTTACGCCATTTAAATCCGAGTGGAATTGTCGACTGAATTCAAATCCCACACACGCTATTTAAATTTACAGTATCACTTATAGACAGCGGATCCGCGACATGAGAAAATCCATATGCGCTGGGAGATCTACAGTTGAGAAGACCTCAGGTTAGTTACCAAAAATAAACGAAAACTATATTTGTTCAGGAAAGCAGATAGAAATAAAATACATTGCTTCTTGAAAGACAGCTTCTACGCCGGCCGAGGTGGCCGAGGGTACTGAGGCGCTCCAGTCACGGTCTGTACGGCCACTAAGATCGGGGGTTCGAATCCCCCCTCGGGCATGGATATTTGTGCCGTCCTTAGTTGTAAGTAGTTCATACGTAGTTTGTAAGTTTAGGGACTGATGACCCCGTAGTTAAGTCCCATAGATTCTACAAACATTTGAACATTTTTTGAACAGCTTCCACTCGTTTCTAACACTAAACGTAGCTGTAGGCCAGATGTGGCTCAAATTCAAAGAAGTGGTATCGACAGCAATTGACAAAAAATGTTGAAATGTTTGTTAAGCTTATGGGACTTAACTACGGGGTCATCAGTCCCTAAACTTACAAACTACTTGTCAACTACCTTATACTAAGGACGGCACAAATATCCATGCCCGAGGGGGGGTTCGAACCCCCGACCGTAGTGGCCGTGCAGACCGTGACTGGAGCGCCTCAGTCCCCTCGGCCACCGCGGCTGGCTGCAATTGACAGTTTTATACCAAAAAAATTAATAAAAGGAGGAGGTGATCCCCCTTGGTACACACAACAGGTCAGGACACTGATGAAAAAGCAAAGGTAAAGGTATGCTAAATTTAAACGAACACAAAATCCCCAGGATTGGCAATCCTACACAGAAGCTCGAAATTTAGCGAGGATTTCAATGCAAGATGGCTACAATACTTGTCACAACGAAACCCTTTCTCGAAATTTGACGGAAAACCCAAAGAGATTTTGGTCATATGTTAAACTAGATTATATGCCCGTGCTTCGCTACGGTTGTTAAAGAAGGGCCTGTGCGTATCATGGCTTTTTAGGGTTCCAGACCTGAGTCAGTTATAAACATAAAGTATCTGTAAACCCGGGTGCTTACTTATCCTGCAATCTTGTAGTCCACCTCCCCTTCCCTTCTCTCTCTGCATCCATCTCTTTCTCTCCCATCTCTCTATTCGTTTCCACCTTTCCTTCTCGGCAAAGTTTCTTACTAGGTTACTATCTGTCATGTACCATACCAACATTTATGTACCCAGTGACCTTCCTCTTAGTTTAAAGACCATGTGTGCAAAAATTAATCAAGATCGAAGCAAAACTATGCATTTTGTTAAAGTCCGTAAGTTAAGTACCATCCATCATGCAATAACCGAATTTTTATACAGACAGTGACATTCCTCTTTTCTTTAAGCTCAGATATGCAAAATTTTATTACTATCGTAAAAAAACTATAGATTTGTATGCAATAAAACCAGGGTCACATTGAAAAACGCACTTCGTTGATCTCAAATTTTCCAGTTTTAATTCATACAACCCTTGTTTTGAGAATAAAGAAAACAACCCAAAAAGATCTGTGAAATCGTTCGAGCTGTTCTCAAGTTATAGCGCGACCAAGGTATTTAGAGATACAGTTTTAGGTTTTAAGATACCCTCCCCCATGCACCGTATGAAACTTTAGGAAGACGCTACCTTTCCTCTTGTATTGAAGGTCACGCGTGCAAAATTTCGTGAAGATCCGAATGAAACTGTAGCTTTCGTCAGTCTGTAGAAAACGTATCCTCTCCCTTGCATCTTAATTCTGTCATATCGCAAAATACTTTCTATATTACGTCTTCTACCTATAAAATACATACCAGCAACATTTCTGCTTCATATGTGCATTACTTTTAGAAATTTCGTGTTTAGTCAGTGAGTGAGTGAGTGCGTGACTGACCTTTCGCTTTTATATATATAGAATACCTCCTGAATTATGTGTCCTACAAAAAAATTATTTACCAGATTCGTACAGTGAAATATTAGAAAACTGACTACGAAATGTGTTGTTAATGGAGTTTGTAATCTACTACGTATTTACTACCATCTCATGCATGTTAGAGCGAATTTACATGCAATTCATTACCTTTGACGTCATAGCACCTGAACTATATGTCGTAATACGATATTATTTCGAAGGTACATCTAGTGGTGTCTATGTAAAATGTATGCAAAATACGTCGCGAACAGAGATAGTAGGAAAGATTCAATAAATCAAAACGTCACGCCTTATAAGGTGGTTTTTCATCATCCTAATTGTTTACGACTACATATCTCATGAACTGCGTGTCGTACAACGACAAAATTTTGAACGTACGTTCAGTGGTATGTGTGTATACTGTCTGTAAGATTTCTCACCAGTAAAATTAATAGTGTACGAGTAAGAAATTATAGCGTCATGCCAAACGCCGTAATTTCACAGCATGAACACCGAAAATGTAGTAAGCAAGAAACTTTCCTTTCATCATTTTGCTATGGTTGTCAGCGAGAAAAAGTTTCCCAAAGGTTTGAAATTATGTTTAAGGTTTAATGCTAGTCGCTAAGTGTTCTCCTTCTCAAATACTGGTCTGAAAAAGTCACACTATCACGTGCCGCAAGACGGGGAAGTTTTTATTGTTCATGACGTCATATCTCCTGAACTATCGGTCCTATCACAAAATCGTTTCTTAGCTCACGTCTACTACCTATAAACTATATTCCAGCCAAATTTCAGCTTAATAGGTGAAGTAGGTATCGAGATTTCGTGTTTAGTCAGTGAGTGAGTGAGTGTATGAATGAGTGTCCTATAGCTTTATATAATTAGAGATACACCAGGGTAAAACACAAACAATACCCTCACTACGTGATAATAATGGCGATCCTGCCTATGACAGCGCTACTAAAGCAGAGATACTAAACATAGCTTTTAGAAACTCATTCACCAAAGAAGACGAAACCAATATTCCAGATTTCGAATTACGAACAGAGGCTGTAATGAGTAATGTACAAGTTGATATCATCGGAGTAGTGCAGCAACTAAAATCATTTAACAAGAACAAGTCTTCTGGTCCGGACTGTATATCCATTAGATTTCTATCTGATAATGCTGAAGCGATAGCTCCCTACTTAAAATCCATGTACAACCGCTCTCTCAAAGAAGGATCTGTACCAAAAGATTGGATAGTTGCACAGGTCACACCTATATTCAAGAAAGGCAGTATGAGTAACCCACTAAACTACAGCCCTATTTCATTGACGTCAATTTGCAGCAGGATTTTGGAACATATCCTGTATTCAAATATTATGAATTATCTTGAACAGAATGATGTATTGACCAAGGTCAACAAGGATGTAGAAAGTATCGTTCATGCGAAACACAACTAGCTCTTTATTCACACGAAGTGATGGGTGCTATCAAGAAGGGTTCGCAAATCGACTCCGTATTTCTTGATTTCCAGAAGGCTTTTGACATTGTACCTCACAAACGGCTTTTAATCAAATTGCGTGGTTACGATATATCGCCTCAGATTTGCGATTGGATAGGGGATTTCCTGTCAGAGAGGACACAGTTTGTAGTACTCGATGGTAAGGCATCTACTGAAACAGAGGTGACATCGGGCGTTCCACAAGGTAACGTTATTGGTCCTCTGCTTTTCCTTATTTACATAAACTATTTAGGTGAAAATCTAAGTAGCTTTCTTAGGTTGTTTGCAGATGACGCCGTCATTTATCGTCTAGTAAAATCATCTGAAGATCAAAACCAACTGTAGAACGATCTGAATAAGATATCACTATAGTGTAAAAATTGGCAATTGACTCTAAATAATGAGAAGTGTGAAGTCGTCCACATGAGTACGAAAAGAAATCCGTTAAACGTCGTTTACAAGGTAAATAAATCAAAAGTGAAGGCCATAAACTCCACAAAATACCTAGGAATTACTATTACTTCAGACTTAAATTGGAAAGAACACGTAGATAATGTCGTGGGAAAGGCGAACCACAGACTGCGTTTTATTGGCAGAACCCTTAAAAGATGCAATGGAACTACAAAAGAAACTGCATACACTACGCTTGTCCGTCAATTTTTGGAGTATTGCTGCCCAGTGTGGGATCCTTATCAGGTGGGTTTGACGGAGGACATCGAAAGAGTCCAAAGAAGGGCAGCTCGTTTCGTATTGTCACGATACAGGGGAGACAGCGTTACGGAAATGATACAGGATCTGGGATAGGAATAATTACAAAAACGGCGTTTATCGCTGCGGCTTGGGCTACTTACGAAACTCCAATCGCCAACATTCTCTTCCGAATGCGAAAATATATTGTTGACTCCCACTTACATAGGAAGAAATGATCATCAGAATAAAATACGAGAAATCAGAGCTCGAACGGAGAGATTCAGGTGTTCTTTCATCCCGCGCGCTATTAGAGAATGGAAGGGAGATAAATAGTATAACGGTGGTTCAATGAACTCTCTGCCAGGCACATAAATGTGATTTGTAGAGTATCCCATGTAGATGTAGTTGCAAAATTGGTGATTGATGCTGTGTTTTGTCTTTGCGCGAAAGAAGACGACTAGGACCCGTAAATGTTCTGCATTTCTAGTAAAAATAACGACATATAGATGTAGGCTACGACAACGCAGTTGACGTTAAACGAAAAATAGGAAGTGTTTTGAGATGGAAACATTGGAAATAGAAGCTGACGGTACTACAATATCTTTGACGTGTCACGTGTCAGTCCACCGTTAATTTTAACCCTTCCGATTCTACACCCCAAACCCCTCTTGTTCATCCGTACTGTACGCGAAATGTTGCATTACGTGATTGGTGTACAACTACCCCTAACTAGCGTTTATCTCTCGGTTAGATATTTATTCAGCTAGTAATTACGTTTGATATTGGATATTTCGATACTGTTATGTCCATGTTAGTACTTTAGTAAAGGCTAATAAAGCACGAGCGAGTAAACTTAATAACGGTACAAATAGCAGTAAAACAGCTTTTGTCGCACCGTAATACGTCAATCATGCCGTGATGACTAGCAATGTGTGGTTCACGCTTGAATCTCTCGATATGAAATGGCTACGCTTGTCGCTTGTTTCCAGCATCATCTTCACATTCCGATAACTCGGGACTAAAGGTACTGTGATACAACCAATGCCATTTCTCTTGTTAATTTCGTAAGAAAGAATAAGTGTTGTCCATATAAGGACATTGGTTTTTGTTGAAAATTATGTCCCTTAGTAATTGTATATCGTTTCTCAGAGGTATTAGTGGGTTACACGAGGCTTTTCGAAAATGTTCAAATGTCTGTAAAGCTATCGGACCAAACTGCGTGGTCATCAGTCCGTAGCTTACAAACTACTTAAACCTAGGTAAACTAACCTAAGGACAAACACACACACCCATGCCCCAGGGAGGACTCGAACCTCCACGGCGAGCAACCGCGCGCTCCGCAGCGAGGTGCTTTAGACCGCTCGGCTACTCCACCGCGGCGAGGCTTTTCGAGGATGATGTTGCATACAATGCAGTAACAAGTCGCAACGCTGGGTAATTATTGTTAAATGCAAGAAGATTTACAGAGGAATGGCATAATGAAGTTCTTCCTTAAAAGAAACAAATGAATCGTAGTGTGTGTAGATAGACATGAAAACCGATTACTGCGTGATTTCACGATAGAGGAACTATCACTGAAAGGTGTCACTCCATGAAATATCTAGCAGCATGCGGAAGTATGGATTTGAAGTGATACGACCACAAAAAATAATCTCAGATCAGGCAGCTGACATACAGATCCATTTCAAGAGTCGTCATGAAATTAAGTCCACCCACAACGGACGGACTTTGAAAATACTCATTCGACCAGCACATAAATATTGCCCATTATTCTGCGATCAGTGAAAGACTGGTCTTATAGAGGAAATACAGATAATACGTAGAAGAACAGCGACTTCCCTTGTAGATTCATTTTGTAAGCGTAGGCGTATCACGGAAATGCTCAGCCAACGGCAGAGGTGGACGCTGCAGTAGATAATTGTGCGGCACGTTGTGGTTTCTTTTGAAGTTCCGAGATCGTGCGTTTTTAGCAGGTACAACAGATAATTCCTTCCTCCTACGCTTAACTCACAAAATTCACTGAACGGATATTACAGAGATTCGGGTGTATACAGTCTCCTACTAGGAACCGTTCTTTTCGTGAAACGGCACTGGAACAGGGTAAGTAGAAGAGGCAGCCCCTCAGGGGCTCAGCATTAATTAGCTGAGTACGGGCTTGGCGAACCCGGGCTCCCGAGCTGTTGACTGTGTCTCGCCAACATTCCGCCACACCGTAAGCTCTGTGCGTGCTTCAGTGACCTTCTTTCGGCGCGACGGTGGAACGTTGTACGTTTCAGATCCAGGGGATCTTGGCTTAATCGCCTGGGTCGCGAGGTCGGTACACACCTTTATAAGAAAATCCTCAGTCTCACGGTGTGCTGCGTGCCGAGGATATGCATGGCTGTTGAGGTTGAACAGTTGCCAGCGAGCAACCTCTGGTGACCCTGCAGCGCCTCAGTTGTAAAAGAGCTACCCAGGGGAGCTGTGCTCTGCCTAGGTGGACGTATAGTTTCCTAGCTGATCGTGGGAACAGAATGAAACGAGCCTTTAATAGCGTGGGCAGTCGGAAAAACGCCGTCTCTAAGAGAGATAAGATTGACTTTAATGCCTAGAGATATGACACCAGATCGTTCCCTACCCGGGCCACGCCATGGGAGGAACCGTCTCATAACCGACCTTAGACGAATTCGCCGCAGTACGTGGTATGCCTGCGAACAGATGGGGAATCTTTGTTGCCAACAAAGCCGCAGTTCTTTGTCGAAAATCTTGAAGACAACTTCGGTGAGGTGGCGTCTTTCTCAAAGATGAGAAGTGGTGCAGTATTAATACAGACGGCATCCTCTGCCCAGTCGAAAGCACTGCTTGCCTACGACAAGCTGGGTGATGCCCGGTCAGAATCACGCCCCATAAGATGCTCAACATGGTACAAGGTCGGTCTTATTTACCACTGTGATCTCCTGTCACAATCAGATGATGAGCTACGTGCAATCCTAGAAAGAAGAGGAATTCACTTCGTCAGGCTTGTCTCTAGAGGACCCAAAGATCACAGGGTTGCCACTGGCGCTTTAATTCTGGCCTTCGAGGGCGATACACTGTCCAAGGAGGCCAAAATCATGATATACCGGTATGACATCAAACCGTACGTCCCTCCTCCTATGAGGTGCTTCAGGTGCTGGACGTTCGTGCATATGTTTATCCGATGTACTACCAGCCCCATGTGCAGGGAATGCGGGCGTCCATCCTATCTGGACGCTCCGTGCACCCCACCTCCCATCTGTGTGAACTGCAAGCAGTTACATCAGGCTCATATTTGCACAAAGGAACGTAAGATCATAGAGATAAAGACCTTGGACTGGCTCATACAGAGGCAAGAAGAAAGGAATAAAGTACGAGCGGCTATACCCGGTTCGCATGTCTACATTTTTTGCTGCTGCTGTGTCGTCCCTGCTCCCGTTGGGTCCAACAGCTCCCACTGTACCACCTCCTCCTGTGGGTCCTATGGGCCAACAATCTTCCACTGCCCTATCAATGGAAGCGGTCGCCTCTCCATCCCCTACTGCAACACCTGTTGTTGGTGAAACTGCCCCAACCTTCAGGGGTACCAATCCTCACCTCCCAGCTGAAAAAGGATCAGCCTCCTCCAGCTCCTCTCGTGCGGAAGGGGTCCCTCAGGACACTCCTTTCCGAGGCTTCTCAGAGTCCTCCAGAGGATCCTGGCTGCAGGTTTAAGGATCCACAACCTGCCAGTAGAAGAGCCTCCCGTTCTTCATCCGTCCTGGATGCCTCCTCTGAGAAGCCCTCTCATCCCTTCAATCCAAAGAGCCCACGAGGAAGAAAGAAGAGAACAAGAAAAAGGAATGTTCAGTGGCTTCAGAGCCACAGCTACCTTCGTCTTCTGCTTCAGAAGATGAGGTAGAGATCTTTGCGTCATCAGAGGATCTCACACTGACTGATGCTCCAGAATCTATATTTTTGACTCAGTAGATACCGAACAGTTGGCAGCAGGTGTCCCTGTGCAATAACCTGCTCTATATTCTATCATAGCCCATCAGCCCATAAACACTGTCATCCTCCGGTGGAACTGTGGGCGATTTTCTCCCCCAGATGGCTGCCTCAACTTTTGAGAATAACACCTGCTCTCTGCATTGCCCTCCAGGAAACCTGGTTTCCAGCAATGCGAACCCCTGCCCTTCATGGCTAAATGGGATATTATTGTAATCAGAGTGTGTATAACAGAGTCACAGGTGGCGCCTGTGTATAGCCTTAATTCCGTCTATAGTGAACATGTGTCCCTTCAGACACCATTTGGAGCTCTGGCTGTCAGGGTGAGGATATCACACGACATAACTATCTGCAACCTATATCTTCCACCAGATAGTGATGTACCACTACACACACTGGCTAAACTAATCTCCCAGCTCCCACCGCATTTTATACTTCTGTGTGGTTTTAACGCCCATAATACCATGTGGGATGGTGTAATAGTCAATGGCCGCTGCAGAGAGGTCGAGAACTTAATATACCAGCTCGACCTCTGTATTTTAAACACTGGAGCCCCCACACATTTCAGTGTGGCGCATGGCACCTTCTCGGCTATTGATTTGTCAGTTTGCAGACCTGGCCTCTTACTATCTGTCCATAGGAGGATACATGCCGATTTGCCTATTAGTGATCATTTTCCTATCTTTATATCGCTACCCCATCGTCACTGCCCGAGACTCCTTCTCCCGTGGGCTTTAAACAAGGCAGACTGGGATGAATTTGTACCTGATGCCAGTCTTGGACCTCTCCTAGACGTCAAAATGGACGTGGTGGTAGAGACTGACACTCAAAAGATTTTATATGCTGCAGAGCATGCAGTTCCGCGTTCATCGAGATGCACCCGATGAAAGACAGTGCCTTGGTGGTCGTTGGAAGTAGCAGACGCCATTTGAGACGGTAGGCGTGCTCTTCAGCGCCACAAGCGACACCCGCCACTCGAGAATCTTATAGTGTTCAAATGACTCCGTGTTCGAGCTCGGCAGATAATACGGAGACAAATACAGGAATGTTGGGAACGGTACGTGTCAACCATAGGGTCACATACCTCTCCTTCGCAAGTCGGGAAAAAGATCTGACGCCTGTATGACTACCAGTCCCAGGTGGAAACACCTCGGATCTCTATCGAAGAGGCTGTATCTATGGATCAAGGTGCCATCGCCAAGGCTTTTGCCGAACACTACGCTCGGGCCACTGTGTCCCAAATTTATCAACCTGCCTTTCGTACATTCAAACAGCGGATGGAACGCAACCACCTGTCATATACTTCACGCCAAACTGAGGTGTATAACACTCCGTTTAGTGAGTGGGAGCTTTCAGTGAACTAGCCCATTGCCCTTACTACGCCCCTGGGCCGGACAGACTGCAATAATCAGATGTTGAAACATCTGTCTGACGATTCAAAGCGACATGTTCTTCCGTTGTTTAATCGCATCTGGAGTGGTGGTGTCTTCTCGTCACAGTGGCGAGTCAACACCATTGTCCCAGTGCTTAAACCGGGTAATGATCCGCTAGACGTGGCCAACTATCGGCCCATCAGCCTTACAAATGTCATTTGTAAATTACTATAACGCATGGTGAGCCGGCGGTTGTATTGGCTCCTTGAATCTTGGGGCCTGCTAGCTCCATATCAAGGTGGGTTCCGCGAGGGGCGCTCGACCTTGAATAATTTGGTCTATCTTGAGTTTGCCATCGGGACAGCGTTCTCTCGACGTCGCAATCTGGTAGCCGTGTTTTTTTGACTTGTCGAAGGCGTATGACATGACCTGGTGACACCACATTTTAACCATATTACTTGGGAGGGTCTCCAGGGCTCACTCCCACTCGTTATCCAAAATTTTTTAGCTGTCCATAGCTTTCGTGTTCAAGTTGATGCATCATATAACACGCTTCATACCCGGGGGTCTCTCAGGGCTGTTTTAAGCGTTCCATTGTTTTTAGTGGCCATCAACGACTTAACGACAGCAGTCGGGTCGTCAGTATCCTCTACATTGTATGCTGACAACTTCTGCATTTACTTTAGCTCGTCTAACATGTGTGTTACAGAACTACATCTGCCTCCCATGTGTTCCAGTTTTCTGCCGCCAAAACGTGCGTTATGCACTTCTGTCATCGACGCCCTGTCCACTCACATCCAGAGTTGTATCTTGTCGGCCAACTACTCAATGGTTGAAATGCATCGTTTTCTAGGACTGGTATTTGATGACCGGCTCACATGGCAACCACATATTCGCCAGCTGAAATAGAAGTGCTGGCGGCACCTCAACGCCATCCGCTGCCTTAGCAGCACCAGTTGGGATGCAGACCGGAATACCCTGCTGCACTGCTATAAAGCTCCTGTCGCTGCTTGATTACTGGAACATAGCATAAGATTCCGCATCTCCCTTGGTGCTGCAGATGCTGGATCCTATCCGTCACTGTGGAGTTAGATTCGCGACTGAAGCTTTCAGAACAAGTCTTATGGAAAGTCTCCTTGTGAAGGCTGGGGTGCCTCCTCTGCGAATCATGCGGCAACAAGTGCTGGCGAATTACGCATCACACGTCTATGGTATGTCTACTCATCCCAACTACCGTCGCCTCTTTCCGAACGGTGACTGTTAGTGCCCATGTTCGGATTGTTCTGAGTGAATTGGAGTCTTTTCCCCTGCCATCCCAGTTCAAATTACAGTCGCATATGCCACCATGGTGTATACCTCGACCTCTTATTCGACTGGAATTGTCACAGAACTCCAAACACTCTGTCCACCCTGAGACCCTTAGACACCAATTTCTGTCAATTTTTAACGGATACCGGGGCTCCACGGTGATATACACAGATGGTTCGATGGCAGAAGGTCGTGTCGCCTTCGCTTATATGCACGCAGGACACAACGAACAGTGTTCTCTAGAGGACGGCTGCAGTGTATTCACTGTAGAGATTGTGGCCATCCTTCGTGCACTAGAGCATATTCCTGCCTGTCCCGGGAGTCCTTCATCTGCAGTGACTCCCTGAGCGGTCTACAGGTCCTCGATCAGTGCTTCCCTGCCGGCCGCGGTGGCCGATGGAACTGAGGCGCTCCAGTTCAAATGTTCAGATGTTTGTTAAGCTTATGGGACTTAACTACGGGGTCATCTGTCCCTAAACTTACAAACTACTTATGAACTACTTACTAACTAGGACGGCACAAATATACATGCCCGAGTGGAGATTCGAAACCCCGACCGTAGTGGCCGTGCTGACCGTGACTGGAGCGCCTCAGTCACCTCGGCCACCGCGGCCGGCGGCGCTCCAGTCACGGTCTGCACGGCCACTACGGTCGGGGGTTCGAATTCCCACTCGGGCATGGATATTTGTGCCGTCCTTAGAATTAGTTAGTTCATAAGTAGTTTGTAAGTTTAGAGACTGATGACCCTGTAGTTAAGTCCCATAAGCTATACAAACATTTGAAACATTTTGTTAGTGCTTCCCTCGCCATTTTTTGGCTCAGGCCATACAAGAATATCTATATGCTATCGACCTGGACGGTCAGTAGTGTTTCTCTGGACTCCAGGACATGTTGGAATAGACGGAAACGAGGTAGCTGATAGGTTATCAAAGGAGGCTATTCATAAACCTACTCTGGATATGGGTATCCCACATAATGACCACCGTTAGAAGTTACACAGTCGAGTTCTTGGGTTGTGGAATGCAGAATGGCGTTCCCTCCAAACACCCAAAAAGTTACGGGCGATAAAGGAGAAAACTAACGTGTGGAGGTCCTCTATACTGACTCCCCGCAGGAATTCCATCGTCCTCTGGCGACTCCGTATACTTGGCTGACGTACGGTTACCTTCTCCGTCGCGAGGACCCTTCTCGGTGTCAATGTGGTGAGCATGTGACAGTCGCCCACATCTTAATGGAATGCCCTTATTTCGCCGCTCAGATGCAGACTTTTAATCTCCCTGACTCCTTAAACCGTGTTTTAGGCGACAATGCTTCTGTGGCTGATTCTGTTTTAAATTTTATTCGTAACAGTGGATTATATAATTCCATCTGCCGTTTATTGACTATGCGTTATCTGTTTGCTCTGCACCTGCTTAATATTTTTATGCAGATGGTTTTAATGTGTTCCAGAGTGGCTGGACGTTCTTTTATTTCTGTGAACTCGCAGCCTAGACACTCTTGTATTCTCTTTTAAATCACTCTTCTTTCTCCCCTTTTAATTGCTTTTTTTTTTATTTCTGACATCTTCCATCCACGGTTTGATGTAGTTTAACACATTCTGTCCCATTTTAGCAATATTTCATGCCATCTCTGTGATTGGAAAAAGGGACTGATGACCATAGTAGTTTGGTCCCTTGAAACCCCAACCATCCATCCATCCATCCATCCTAGAAGTGGAAACGGTACGCTAACGAGGAAAATAAACCAGCTGGAAAGGGTAAAACCGACTGGAAACCAAATTAATTTATAATGTTAAATCTGTGCTAAATTCATTCGACATTTATCACTAAAACTATGTATCTCCATTTGAAAGTTAGTGTACCAGTCGGACTGTGCTGTAGCTTTACAGACCGTACGATGCAGCGTTCGGTAGTCAAGTGAAGACAATTTAAAGCCATGCTGACTTTGTATCGGCCGTGACTGTATCTAAATAATTTAAAGGTTGCTTGAAATTTTCACTACCAGTCACAACCATGATTTAAGTGTTAAAATATTTAATAGCGATATGTTTCGATTCTGTGCATCATCCTGCGATAGGCATACAAAATATATTTCTAAAAGTGTACATTAATCTATATCGACAACATCTTGAGGTTTGTGGCAATGAACCTGTGAAAACAGAATGATGACCTATGTAAGGTTATGTCTCTTTATGGGCTGAGACACAGACTGTTTATAAAGGTGTCTGTTTTAAACACTTACATCCTTGTTGAGCAGCTCTCTTCCTCGTTTCATTGAGTGCATAGAACTTATACTTCTAGGCTTGCTAGCCCTAAAACACAGCACTTTTCGACACTTTCACTGTCATCACAAGGCTAACACACCAAAAAAGACGGCGGTCAAAACACAGCTTATATCGATTAGTCGATATTTAGCGTCGCCAGTCACTTCAAACGTCTTCTGCTGTTCTTGCTGTCATATAACTGATTCAAACAGTCCCATAAAGAGACATAACCATACATAAGTCATCTTTCTGTTTTCACTGGTTCATTACCACAAACCTCAAGATGACAATATAGATTAATGTACACCTTTAGCAATATATTTTGTATTCCTTGTCACTATTAAATATTTTTAACACTTACATCATAGTTGCGACTGGTAGCGGAAATTTCAAGCAACCTTTTAATAGTGAAGCCAAGCATGATTTCAGTGAAACAGGTTAATTCGTGTGAACTTCGTTACATTGTTGCGCGGAAAGGTAAATCGAACGTACACGCCAGATATTGACGAGTTGTTTCAATGGTAGAAATCTCATATCCAGTGTCTGAATCACCGTCACACCCGTCGTAAATGTATCTACCCTTGTGTCAGTATGTATTTTTGTTAAATCTTCATAGTATTTTAGCTGTATGGTGTTATATGACAAACCTGCTAACTGCTCATCCTGTATTCCTGCTTGAACAACATGATCCTGTATGCGTTCGACATACTTTCCCAGGCAGCAGTTTAATATCGTTGACAGTATTAACTGTCTTCAGCCTCCTCATATTTGACTTCAGTACTTACACATCATTACTAAAGACTACATCGGTCACGCCAGTACATTCTGTAAAGACCGAGCGAGATGGCGCACTGGTGACCCAATGGACTTACATTCGGAACGATGGTGGTTCAAATCCACCTCGGGCCAACCAGATTCAGGTTTACCGTGATTTCCTTAAATCACTCAATGGAAATTCCGGCATGGCACGGCCGATTTCATTCCCAGTTCTTGCCCAAATAATACGCCTATACCCGTATAATAACCACGCTGTCGCCTGGGCGTTAAATCAGCACCACCTTGATACAAGGGCTCACAACAGCCCGTGTCACGTCATACCGACGCCGGCCGCGGTGGCCGAGGGGACTGAGGCGCCCCAGTCACGGTCTGTAGGGCCACTACGGTCGGGGGTTCGAATCCCCCCTCGGGCATGGATATTTGTGCCGTACTTAGTCTTAGCTAGTTCATAAGTAATTTGTAAGCTTAGGGACTGATGACCCCGTAGTTAAGTCCCATAAGTTGTACAAACATTTAAACATTTTGTCATACCGACGAATCCGCGACCGCCAGCTAAGGCCGTGTCTTACGTGAGCGACAAAACCGAACGACAGCTTCAAGCGACATACCTTAATCACGTGTATAGTTACGGGTCTGTCCTACGTGAGGGATATCTGCAGCGCTGAGCGTAACACGCGACAACGGGCGTCGTTTGAGATTCAAAACTGCTTGAATCTTGTCACTGACGCACGCGCTACTAAGTGCCGACGTTCGCTGAGACTCGTCTGCTTGTAGAGGTTATAGAGGATGTTGCAAGATTTCTTCGAGCTAATAATCCCGGAAGTATTCAAATCAGTAATTGTTTCTAAAATAATATAAAATTGAAGTTGTACATATAATGAAAAATTTTTATTTGGATAAGAAGTGTCCTTAAAGAACTAGCTCGTAAATTTCTTTTGGACTTTATAGACGACTGAAGTTAATTTTTTTTTCTGCCAGTCTTCCATATTTTTATTCTGAGTGTTAGTCTGATTTGAAGCATGATGAACGTGTTTTGATGAATTACTAACATTTGTGTGCCTTATGCATTTGCAAATGTTTGACAAGAGAGAGAATACTAGGGAGTCAAATTAGGTTTCTGAGTAAAATATCTTGATATAATGTTTCATTAGGAATTTAATGTGTTCTGCAAATTGGGATATGTGTGTTTGCAATGAAAGATAAAGTATATTGGGAAGCACTTAAAAAAATAATTTGCGGTGCTGTGTAGAGAGAATATATAAAACGTTGCAGAAATAACAGGTGAAAGGTTTCTAGTTGATGGAATTAAAATATAAGATGGAACGGAAATCGACAGAGTATCCGCAAAAAATACAATTTCAGAAGTGCAGTTTTCATAATTTCTTTCGATAAGATTCTCTTCGTACTTAATCAATTGTTAATGGTTTGTACTCAAAAAAGAAAAAAAGCCATTGACGATATAGTCGAAAGTATCTGTTCCTGATGGAAATTCCAACAGAGAAACTATATATACTCGTCGTCGTATTTTCGAAGAATTTGGATGGAGATCTTTATAGTCTATTTTCGTATTTGAAGTTATGAATGAAATAGTAAACGAACATTCCTCGCTTTGTAAACTTAGTGCAGAGCACCCTGTTTACCATTTTTCCCCTAAAGTAAATAAAATTTAAAGTAAGTAAAATTTGTAAGGAGCTATCATTATTCTACGGTCTATGGGTGCCAGACTTTAGAAACAGCTGATCGGTTCTAGATACCATACTGTAGCGAGAAGCTGTCGCACTGACGTAGGAGACACGTCCGTGTCGCCGAATGCCGCTGATTGTAGCTGCAGTATCGCATAGCTGAATGTCGCGCACTATCGCTCGCTTTGTCGCTGGGGCATAGACCACTGCCTCGTAGCGGCACACAGTGAGCAGGCGGTCGCGATCTGGTCGGTGTATCAATGTGGTGTTGGTTAACCAAAAAATGTTCAAATGTTTGTTAAGCTTATGGGACTTAACTACGGGGTCATCAGTCCCTAAACTTAAAAACTACTTATCAACTACCTTATACTAAGGACGGCACAAATATCCATGCCCGAGGGGGGATTCGAACCCCCGGCCGTAATGGACGTGCAGACCGTGACTGGAGCGCCTCAGTCCCCTCGGCCACCGCGGCCGGCGTTGGTTAACCCTTCCATTCTCAGTGTTGTTGCAGGACAACAACGTATTAAAAGTTGATTTATACCGTATTTTGTGCATCAATCCTTAAAGTTGTGTTTTTGTTGAAGAACAACATGCTTGCCGCGGCGGAGTGGCCGAGCGGATTGAGACACTATGCTCCGATTCACGAAGCCGTTCCCCGTCGGGATTTCGAATCCCTCACCCCCCCCCCCCCCCGAGCATGGATGTTTGTGCTGTCTTTAGTATAAGTTAATTCTTCAGTAGTTTGTAAGTTTAGGGACTGATGACCCCACAGTTAAGTCCCATAAGCATAACATACATTTGAACAACGTGCGTCGGCCGCGGTGGCCGAGGGGACTGCTGCGCGCCAGTCACGGTCTGCACGGCCACTACGGTCGGGGGTTCGATTCCCCCCTCGGGCATGGATATTTGTGTCGTCCTTAGTGTCAGCTAGTTTGTAAGTAGTTTGTAAGTTTAGGGACTGATGACCCCGTAGTTAAGTTCCATAAATTCTACAAACATTTGAACATTTTTGAACAACCTGTTTCTAGTTCGGCATTTTGCTGCATGGTACGGCGTGTAGCCACCCACTTCTGAGGCATTAATCTGTCGATCTTGGAGAGTGTGTTGCATTGCCGTCCGTACGTGGCTGAGAGTGTGAGCGTGAGTGCGGTTAAAAAATAAGTTCAAATGTTTGTAATTCTATGGGACCAAACTACGTTGGTTATCAGTCCCTACTTTACAAACTATGTAAACTAAGTTAAACTAACCTAAGGACAGCACACACTTCCATGCCCGAGTGAGGATTAGAACTTCCGACGCGGAAGGACGCGCGATCAGTAACGTGGCGCTCCAGACCGCTCGGCTACTCCCGCGCGGTTGAGTGTGGCTCCTTTTATTTTATTCCAGCAGTGAATTGTCTTGCCTTTGCTGCTGTGGCTAAGATTATGCTACCATTACTGATGTGGGAGTGTTAACTATCAACAAAGTAACGTCAACGTAATAAAATACCTCGATACAAACGTCTGTATTGTGCATTACATACATAACCCAAAAAAAAAAAAAACAGTAGTTCGACCAAAAATTTTAAACCACATCTGTTGATGTTTCCTGCACTGTATTAATACAGGAAACACTGAATTTTAATTTTTCCCAAGCTGATTTCATAATGTGGAACTGAAAGGATTAAACCCTAACCTCTGCCTTCCTTGTGTGTACAGTGTGGCTGGTACTGTTTCAGATGACTATATGGGCTGCATACGTAGTTTTACAAACGAATGGCATGATAACTATTCATTCAGGTGGAAAATTATGTACTTACTTCAGGAGGAACAGTAAATAATTTTGGAGTTATGTAACCAAAGATATATAATCAAAACAAATTTGATTTTCAAAAACTACTCTACCACCCTGATTACACTTTTATCTTGATAACAAGTGCATATCTTCTGATGTTGTCTTTGCGGTCCTGTATGAAGGTTGCACTATTCGTAATCAGAACGATCGAATCGTGTCTTTTGTTTCCTGGCAATATCAGATTTACATGATGTGTCACCTAACAACTGGAATTTTCTGGAACCCCGTCATGATGGAAGAACATACGCATTCTTGTAGTCTCTCTTTCAATAATGATGGATGTTCATTTTCAAGAAATTGTACATTACGGGTTCCTGTTAGGCGGTAACACATCAAGCCCAATCAACGGATTTTGTATCAAACCGAACCTCACATTTATAGAGAAGCGTTGTTGAAAATGTCTCTTCACAATGGTATGTCGGTCTTTTTCGGGCCACTGATATGAATTACGGGAACTAATGATCTCGTAGCGATTAGTGGCTTCATCAGTGGCAATATTCAATTATCCAACTACGAAATGCCAGTCGTCTATCTTCATCTCCTGCTGCAAGGTGCTGAATGAGTTGTAAATCATACGTATGTGACCCGTCCTTATGTAATGTCCGCCATACTCTTGAATGTTGAATAATACGTGCGCCGGCCGCGGTGGCCGAGGGGACTGCGGCACTTCAGTCACGGTCTGCACGGCCACTACGGTCGGGGGTTCGAATCCCCCCTCGGGCATGGATATTTGTGCCGTCCTTAGTTGTAACTAATTCGTAAGTAGTTTGTAAGTTTAGGGACTGATGACCCCGTTTTTAAGTCCCATAAACTCTACAAACATTTGAACATTTTTTTGAACCAATACGTGCAGAAATCCTATGTTTGTTTCCTGGAGGACATGTTTGCCGACTGAATAACGTCTTCTACTGAATCCGCAGTATGTTCATTTACACATTCAGATGCAGTGTGACTGTTGGACCCTGCACCATTGTGACGCACTGGACACACGAGTCAACCGTCTCCAATCTGGTAGCCTAGCTTAGGAAATTATATGCCCTAATCTATAGAACTAGCAGCAGCATTTCCACATTCAAAAATGCCACATCGCTATACTCTGTTTGTATATATACGTGCGGCATTTTTACACCCTACATTCTGTAGACTCTGGCAACAAATGACAACGAAAACTGCAGTATAAACTAAAACACGCCTTCACAACTCGAACATCAACGCTCTACTGATGATGTTCAGATATTTGTAAATGTATCGGACTTAACTACTGAGGTTATCAGTCACTAGCTTATAAAGTACTGACACTAACTTAAACTAACCTAAAGACAACACACACATACACCCATGCCCGAGGGACGATTCCAACGGGGAGCAACCGCTCGGTCCGCAGCAAGCGCCTTGGAGCGCTCGACCATTCCACAGCAGCTACACTGACGACATTCCATAAATGCACTCAGAGCAACTCCTAGCTATCAGGGAACTAACACAACAAACCAAAATGGCCTCTCGGTTTTAGTTGCCATACCAGGACCTGCGCGGCCGCTCCACTACTCCGTCGGGAATGTGTGTGTGTGTGTGTGTGTGTGTGTGTGTGTGTGTGTGTTGTCCTTAGGGTAATTTAACTTAATTCAAGTAGTCTGCAAGTCTAGGGACTGAGACCACAGTAGTTTGGTCCCACAGAATTAAGAACATTAGATGTGATTTTGAAAATTTCTGAAACGCACCTATATGTCTGTAGGCTACTCAATAAAAAATTAAACACAACTTATACAGCCTTTAATTTAATTAATCTATTCTACTGCATCCTAAAATATTTATTATTCTTCCTGAAACACCGTCTATATTAAACACGTTTAGAATTAATTGTAGTCGTTCGGAACGCCTACATCCGTTGCAACTGCCCTCGGTAGCAACCAGGCATTTGTGTCGCGGAATATAAATATAGATGATGTTATACACTCCAGGCCATTAAAATTACTACAGGACGAAGATGGCGTGCTACACAAGCGAAATTTAACCGACAGGAAGATGCTGCGATGTGCAAATGATTATCGTTTCAGAGCATTGACACAAGGTTGGCGATGGTGGCAACACCTACAACGTGCTCACATGAGGAAGGTTTCGAACCGATTTCACGTACACAAACAGCAGTAGACCGGTGTTGCCTGAAGTAACGTTGTAGTGATGCCTCGTGTAACGAGCAGAAATGCGTACCATCACGTTTTCGACTTTGATAAACGTCGGATTGTAGCCTATCGCGATTTTGTTTTATCGGATCGCGACATTGCTGCTCGCGTTGGTCGCAATCCAATGATTGTTAGCAGAATATGGAATCGGTGGCTTCAGGAAGGCAATACGGAACGCCGTGCTGGATACCAACGGCCTCGTATCACTAGCAGTCTTATCCGCATGGCTGTAACGGATCGTGCAGCCAAGTCGCGATCCCTGAGTCAGCAGATGGGTACGTTTGCAAGACAACAACCATCTGCATCAACAGTTCGACGACGTTTGCTGCAGTGTGGACTATCAGCTTGGAGACCATGGCTGCGGTTATCCTTTACGCTGTATCACAGACAGGAGCGCCTGCGATGGTGTACGTAACGACGAACTTAGGTGTACGAATGGCAAAACGTCAGTTTTTCGGATGAATCCAGGTTCAGTTTACAGCATCATGATGGCCGCATCCGTGTTTGGTGACATCGCGGTGAACGCACATTGGAAACCTGTATACGTCATTGCCATACTGGCGTATTACCCGGCGTGATGATATGGGGCGCCTCTTGTTCTGCATAGACGGTACTTTGAACAGTGGCCGTTACATTTCAGATGTGTTACGACCCACGGCTCTTCCCATTATTCGATCCCAGGGAAATCCTACATTTCAGCAGGATAATGTTCAACCGCATGTTGCAGGTCCTGTACGGGCCTTATTGGATACGGAAAATGCTCGACTGCTGCCCTGGCCAACACATTCTCCAGATCTCTCACCAACTGAAAACATCTGGTCAATGGTGGCCGAGCAACTGGCTTGTCACAATACGCTAGTCACTACTCTTGATGAACTGTGGTATCGTGGTGAAGCTGCATGAGCATCTGTACCTGTACACGCCATCCAAGCTCTGTTTGACTCAATGCCCAGGCGTATCAAGCCGTTATTACGGCTAGAGGTGGTTGTTCTGGGTACTAATTTCTCAGGATCTATGCACCCAAATTGCGTGAAAATGTAATCACATCTCAGTTATAGTTTAATATATTTGTCCAATGAATACCCGTTTATCATCTGCATTTCTGATTGGTGTAGCAATTTTAATGGCAAGTAGTGTACGAGTTCGAGCTGTGACGTCTCTGGAATTTTTATTTTGTTTTAAATATCAGTTGAGATACTACATGTAGTGCATGTGAATCAGTCCCCGCAAATGGGCTCCGAACTGTAACGTCTGACATGGGGGCGTTTAATATAACGCGTCGGTGCGTGAAAAACAGCATCATACCGTAAAAGCGTTTCTAACCAGTGATGCGATGATATTAAACTTTTCTGTTTTAGTGATACTTTGCGGCGAAACTCCATTGATGCTCTCTTGTTTTCGGTGCCAAAACGGCAAACGCATATTACATCGCCTTCCACATCGTTGTTTAGGGCGGTTAAAACGTAAAATAAATTGTTGACACGTTCAGTCTCCTCTCTATCACGTCAGGATTGAGCATTCAATGCTGCCACTGTGAATAGTGATTTCTGTTGCGCAGTACTGCAATGACATCCGGTGCCGAACAGTGATGCCGGCGGCGCTGAACCGCACACAGACTGCAGACTGCTTTCACTGGACAAACACCCAGTGCAGGGAAAACGAGGTTTACAGTTCGATTGAAGGAAAGCTGCTACACCGTGGAGCCAAGTATTCTATAATTTATGACGTAGTAAATCAAGTATACTGAAATAGTAGAAAACAGTTGCATTGGAGTTAAGTATATCAAGTAATTATATTAACGCTGTTATTCATCAACGAATAGATTTATATGTTCACTGTTAATGGGAATTCTAATACGAGAAAAGCAATTTAAAAAAGGCAAGAGTACTTCCGTTTTGGAGGTATTCATTAAGATTACAACTATGAAATGGAGTAATTTTCTCTTCAGGGTAGCAATAATTTATCGAATTGTGTGAACAACATCCAAACAATACCAGGACGTCAAGCATGTCAGGCGCTACAGCAGTAGGACTATAACAGATTAAACACTTCGTGTAATAGCACAGGGCGTTTTTCTGGCAATGGAGTAGCATACCATAATGTCGTTGTGTTATAGCAACTTGTCTCGGACTTGGTGTCATAATAAAGTCATAAAAGCAAGAGCTTCTTCTCCAGTCAGGACATGGGATGACATTGGATTTGTGGCTGGGAAATTCTTTGGCGCAGGGTATTAAACTCCTCTGCTGCTATTTTCATCCCTAGAGCCAATTTTTGATACCACCCAATATCATTCGTAAGAAGTTTAACTCCTGTTTCTGAGGAAGAAACACACACACTGAAAGTCGACCACTGTACGAAACAAGAGCCTTGTTTTATCACTAAAATTAGTAAATGAGGTCCGTGTGAACTACTGGTTACTCCCTGCTGTAAAGCCTTGTTCCGTGGCCCAAACTGAGAATTGACTCGTTTCCAATTACTTCAATAACAGGAAGTTAATACTACAGTCGTCAATATACATAGCAGCTCACACGTTAGTACACACAGACATTAATAAGCAAGCAACCACAATTAAAGTTATCTTAGAAAGGTGGCTAAGAAAACATTTATGGCGCAACGGAATTTAGACATAAAAATTGCATCTGAGCTACTTCTCAGCACTTGTGAAGAACAATATTAAATAAAAGAGGGAAGGTGCTTTAAAACTACAATTTATAGGCAACTTACGGATTATGTTGAATGTTGTTTCGGATTTCATTGGTGAGCCATCAACAAGTATCAGCGTGCGAACAGTTCAGCGAAACATCATCCACATTTGCTTTCGGTGCCGAAGAACCACTCATCTACCCTTTCTCACTGCACGACATGAAAAGCTTTACGCCTCACCTGGGACAGTCAACACTGACGTTGGACTGATGATAATTGGAAACATTTGACCTGCTCTGACTAGTATCGTTTCCCTTTGTACCGATCGTGTGGATATGCACGGGTATGGGGGAAATATTATCAGTCCATGGACCCTTAGTGTCAGGAGAGCACTGTTCAAGCTAATGAAGGCTGTATGATGGTGTGGCGCGAATGCAGTTGGAGTGATGTTGGACCCCTGATACGTCTAGATACCACTCCGATAGTTGATAACGTACGTACACATCCTAGCTGATCAGCAGCATCCAGCCATGTCCATTGTGTATTCCGACATTTTTGAGCAATTACAGCAGGACAAAGCTATACCCTACCCGTCCAGAACTGCTCTTCTGAGAGTAAACACCTCCCCTACCATCACACACCCCAGACATGGACATTATTGTCCCTTTCAACGTGCTGTACAGAAGAGATATCCACTTGCTCGTACTCTTACGGATGTTTGGCAGCCCCCTGCCGGATGCATGTTGAAAATTCCCTCCAGCACAACTACAGACATTAGTACAGTCCTTGCGACGTCGTGTTGCGGGTTGCGACACTCCTGCATGCTCGAGGAGGCCCTAAACGATATCAGGTAGGTGTATCAGTTTCTTTGGCTCCTCATTTCAGTTAACATTACTACTAATGATGACCTTTTTTCTGTACTGGATTATATCACAGTTTTCGGCTGATAATTCCCAAGGAAAATTAGCATCCATGTTCCACTTTTGAACAACAGTATGTGCCAGGCACTTACTTGTATTGTGTTCTTCCTGCGATGTTTAAATATACGGATAGATGTGAAAATGTATCTTCTCTTAAAAAAAAGGCCTGGATGATTCGGACTTTAACTTCCTATTCTGACATTCCATCTGATATTTTACTCTGTAATTAGGTGAAGGTTTTGACGGTCTCCATTCACTAATTGTAAGTAATTTTCATATTTTAGGAGGACTTGAGACCGAATTCCGTCTGGCCCAGGATCGTTTCCAGTTTTTCCAAATCTTCAACTAACACTACGGTTTGATCTGTAAATCTCACCATGTTAAATTTCATACCCTTCATTTTAATTGCCCGTATTGCTCCTAGTTCCTCAGTAATTTTATCTACTGCTCTCGGAATGTATTCACTGAAAAAATCGCACTGACGTGTTTTACGGTCCACTTTAGATTTGTAGTTATATAAGTTTTTGCAAACATTTTAGACCAAAATAAACATCTAAATAGTAAACGATTAGGGTGATAAGATTACGACTCTAATATTGTGGTAATATCTATGCACCGAACACGTAATATTCTTTCTGACCTTATTTTAACAAACAGCCAAAATCATATGATGACTGAGTTTAGCTTTGACACACATACTCTCTTTTTGAAGTTTTACCTCTTTGAACAATCATCTTAATATCTCTGCCACATTTTCATTATATTTTTCTGTTAAAATATTATCACCTGTTTGCCTTGATAGTTCAAAGTTTATTATCTTTGCCTGTACTGATTACTAATGACTATAGCCTGGAACGAACGTAGCGTACATTTAGAGTTCGGACGAGTAACTATAGACTGGATGGAACACAGCGTGCATTTGGCGTCGTAAATCAGTCACATGACATCCCTTGCCCCAAAATCTCTTTTGCGTACGCCATCTTGCTTTCTCTACTTAATGATTTTGTTGTTATTACTCAAGCGTTATCATTTCAAAGCAATGGCGCACTGAAAATTATCAAAAACACGTCGTTCTTAGGACAATGAATTATAATCTAATGTTGGTTAGTTAGTTAACACCTGCCATCGATAGTTAGAGAATCAAGGATTACTCTCGCAGCTGTTCGTCGTAGCGTAATAGGAGAGGAATTAGTTTGTGATGTATGAACATGTTAGACGGTGGTTCGTAACTTGCTAGGGCGCGGTTGCTCAGCGCGCTCGGTCAGAGGGTTGCCGGCATGGTAGCTCGACGCCCTCTGTAACGAGAAAACTGAGTTATCCGAAACGATCAAAATAGGACAAAACAAACCAACGTCCACAATGTACCCGTTCAAACCGACGAACCAATCGAAAGAGAGAAAACGAAAGTCGGTTTAACTAACGCTATCTGAAGAGAAGGCCTGTTCGCTCTCCAGCCACGTCACATCACACAGAGCAGGTCGCGATCGCGTAGCTCACTGGCTGGCCGCAGTGAGGCGGTGGGCTGTGTCCCATCAGACAGCCAGTAAGCTACGAGATCGCGAGCTACTCTGCGTGACGTGACGTGGCACGGTAGTGCACAGGACTTCTCTTCAGACGGTGTTGATTCATCGCCAATAAAAAACTGAGTAAAATTCTCAACTAACAACCTGTCTGTAAATCTATCGGACCAAACTGCGTGGTCATCAGTCCGTAGCTTACAAACTACTTAAACCTAGGAAAACTAACCTACGGACAAACAGACACACCCATTCCCCAGGGAGGACTCGAACCTCCACGGCGAGCAACCGCGCGCTCCGCAGCGAGGTGCTTTAGACCGCTCGGCTACTCCACCGTGGCAACTAACAACCCAGAACAAATATGAACAAACGACCGCAAAGCATCGATTACACTGAAGAAAAGAAAAGCACCACTGTCAATGTTTTTGTCCACTCTGAACGCAACGCAACTGTATTCTGCATGATTCTGAGTTTTTCGAAGGTAACAGCGCATTTGTTCTGTTTCGTGGACATGCCATGAAATACATTGCAACGACTTGTAAACATAGACTTCTTTAACGCATGTACATAAACTGGGGAGATACTGTTACAATGACTGTTGTAAATGACGTATTGATAATACTAACTTTGTATATATATAGAGTACTAGAGTTATGTGTAATTCAGTATTACCACACTTATTCCGTTTGTGATTTTAGCTGTAAAAAACGTAATCACGGTTTGAAATAGAATATCTGCTCCTTATTTTAACGCAGAACAGTGTAACTTGAACGAAGTCATAGCCGGCCGCGGTGGCCGAGGAGACTGAGGCGCTCCAGTCACGGTCTGCACGGCCACTACGGACGGGGGTTCGAATCCCCCCTCGGGCATGGATATTTGTGCCGTCCTAGTTCATAAGTAGTTCATAAGTAGTTTGTAAGTTTAGGGACTGATGACCCCGTAGTTAAGTCCCATAGACTATACAAACATTTGAACATTTGAACGAAGTCATATCTGAAATACAGGAAAGGTAATACCATCTACGTTAAAAGCGTCCATAGCAACCATGTCAAAAATTTTAGTAGATGCATTGATTCTAATTAATGACTTTCAATATATTCCACAAATAGTGAATAAACGCTTAGAAAAAAAATTAGGTAATTTGTTGTAATGTATACACTTCCCTACTGTTTGTTGAAGGAACTACACTTTCCACAGAAATCTGGGACTTCCTGTATATACGAAACTACCTGTATCAGCACTTTGTGCAGAATGTTTATTATTAAAGCATCCTACCAGTTTACGTGCATATGCTTCAGAAGACCATTGTTCAATTCGTGGTTACGTATTTAACGGCATGTTCACGAAACAGAACAAACACGCACTTTAGATGGAGCATTCTTACATATGCACAACTCTAAACATTGAAGAACATAGCTCTATTTAATTAATAATAGTGTCTGAAACCCTTTTAGGAAAAAAATTAGGTAGTGGCGGGTTCCGAACCACTGACCTTCAGCATTACCCATTACGATACGGCTAACAATTGGAAATAACGTTCGTAAATCTCGTACTATTGACTATTGTTAACTGATGCCAATACGGCATTTTTAGACTCTAGATTATCATTTATTGTACGAAGAACGTGTTTTTGTTAATTCTTCAGTGCACCATTGCTCTGAAATGACAACGTATAAGTTACAATAAGAAAATCATCAAATACGCAACGCAAAATGGCGTATGCCAGAGAGAGTTCTGGGGGAGGAATGTCATGTCACGTGACATCTCCGAACGGCTGGTTTTCGTTATTTCCATGGAGGGTGTCAAATCTCCGTTATTTTTGCAAATATCTCTTAAACGATACGAGGTATGAAAAAAAAACATAAGAGAGCAAAGTTGTAGTGAATATTCTCCTCTACAAAATCGATTATTCAGTTTTCGTGTCAGATGAATGGTTAAACCGTTATTTTCGTTTAAATTTCGAGCAGTCAAAAGACGATCGCAGAGGCCCACTATTAGTGTTACTACCGTAACCTAAAGTTGGCCAAAAGGCAGAATTACTGTAGATTGTATCAGCTTCTACTTGATGTTCTTCACATTCTATCCTAACCACATATATCCTATACCGTCTGTGCATTACACTTCTTCCATTATACTTCAGCCACTTTTCCAGCTGAAAAAGAGAGAATTACTCCACACGTTATCTCCTGAACTCTAAAGATATAATTATACCTTGAAAATGCATTACATGAAACAATGCTGAAAACTGTAAGAGAAATACGGAAGAATTATTGATCCAGTGCGAGAAGCATATAGATACAGGACGAAAAAGGAGCTTCATGAACTGATGCGACAGCTAAATAGTATCCAACAAGCAGAAGGAAATACGCTTCAATAGGCAGTGTGAATATGGCTGAAGCAAGTGATGCACAGTAGTAACCATGGTAAAACGACCAGATTTGTGCATCACGTCGAAACAAGGTCAAACTATATAAGTGCATACATGTAGGTATTGGTAAGGATGTGAGATAGACAAACAGTATTCCACAACCTGTAAGTCAAACAGTAAATAATTTCCTCTCAGAAGAACCAATTTTCGTTATTGCTAGAAATATTGATAAAGAGTATTGTATAATTTAAGAATCTCTTAAATTAATGTCTATGGAGAAAAAAATTAGTACCAAAACCCCTTATTTTTGGAGAAACCTATTACGTGCAGCACATTCAAAAAATGCTATGTCAATAAGAGTTTTACTAATAATATGGCACATCAATGAAAATCATTTCAGTCTCTAGTAGTCTTTCGTCATTACTGACCGAGCTGCAGCGTATTTTTTGATAGCGTCTAGCCGAAAAATATTGCGCAATCAGTCCCACCGATCATAATTATTTTTATACATTACTCAAACAATCCATCATTAGGTAATATAACTGAAGTCCTAAAAAGTGATTATAAAGCAGCGTAAAAGAAGACTCGAATTAAATAGGTGCTGGCTTTGTCCTATATATGAATCAGTGTGATTTATTTACTGCAATATCCAAATACAAATCTGGTATTACAAAAACACATGATGATTTTTAACATGAATTTATAGGGAAATAATTGTAATTACAATAGCTTCAAATTCTAGAGATCGTGCTTTACTAATGCGAGAAGGCAGACTTCCTGTTAGCGGAAAGGATTATAAAAAAAAAATTAAAAAATTAATTGCTTCCTGTAGTAGGTTTACAGACAATTCAGATATTTCTTTTAGTGGGTATAGAAGCATATAAAATCCACATATACTTAAAATTCCGCTGAATGTATATCTCGTTATCTTGCCGGATTTCAACTGATGTAGATCTGTTGGAAAATATTTCTAGGAAGTTCTACACTACGTCCCAGAAGGTAGTGGTGGCGCGTGTTATTTTTTCAGTGTTCCACAAACCTCTATTTCTTGATATTAAGTATGTCTCCTTTTCTTATATATTTTTTCGTTTAGGAAACTAAATCTATACCATGAAATATGTTATAATCAACTACATTTCCTCCCAGGGGTCTCACGGTTCGTTCGTGAGTACGTGAGTGGCGAGAGCATGGCCCCGAGCTATTGCAGTCTTTCTTCCTTCTTTTCTTCCTGGTCTGTATTTCCTTTCCATTACCCTTCTTTCCTATCCTCACTCCTTCCTCTCCCCACCGGGGCTACGCTGGCGTAGCCTCCGCCCCCTTAACTTTGAAGGGTTGTAGCTCCCAAACTAACAGTGATAGGAATGTAGTTTAAATTGATTTGGACGCAGCTGGTTTCAACGAATCCAATGCACGATAGAAAAAACTATTGTTCCATTTACAAAATTATATTTTTGTGCTGTAACTCTTTGGAAAATGATACAATAAACTATGTTCATAGCTCCGCAGAAAGTGTAACATTTCTTGTGTTGACCTACCGCATTAAAATTTCCCGTCACCTATTATTTTATAAGTTACAGAGGAAAACATACTTAATGAAACTCCCTGTACATAACAATACCAAAAGCTAACTAAGTTTTAGGGGCGTGCATCATTTCGCATGCTCGTGGTGAACCCTGGGTAATGCTAAACTAACTGGTATTTTCAACGAATTTTTTAACAATGTCTGTTATTTTTATGATCAGGTTATTGCTAACACTTAGCAACTTTAATTCTTCAGTTTGCTACCATGAGATGTCAATATCTTAGCAGTAAATCTCGCACTCCCAATCTACAATGAATATATGGGCCTCTCCGTTTATTATGTCTAGTAGTTCGTAGGAAAATTTCAGCCAATTTCTCCGTTTAATTGCTATTGGGCTAGTTTATATCCATCCGTTTTACGGATATTTTACTGTCTAACGGAAATTCTGATATTAAAAATGAATTTACCATGTCACATTTACGCCAGGTCAGCCAGTATCCAGTAAACTGTTTATGTGAACTTTTACGGGAGCTTTACCGACAGTCTGGTTTTACAATGTCCACTTAAGAGACATCTGTCCGTAAACTTTCAATAACCGGCAGTTATCTTCATCGCAACATTGTCTTAACGGAGGCGTATTTTAAGGTTACGTGTCAAACGGCAAAAAGAAAGATCTTTATGACGTACTCTTAAAATAGCGACGTCTGTCAGATTATCATACTTACAATTAGACTGGTCGGCCCATTATACCTGTAACGTGCGCGTAAGTGACGTCACAGTAGTTTACAGACTGCTTGGAAACTCATGACCAGAAGAAGTTCCTAGCGCTCCGCTAAGTAGCACATCTCCCGTGCATCTGCCAGCATTCTTTCATCTCCGGTATGCCATTGTGCCACTCAATACTGACATTTTAAAACAAGACGCAATAATTTTGCTTAATTCACAAATTATTTTTACATCTACATCTACATGGGATACTCTGCAAATCACATTTAAGTGCCTGGCAGAGGGTTCATCAAACCACAATTATACTATTTATCTCCCATTCCATTCTCGAATAGCGCGCGGGAAGAAAGAACACCTGAATCTCTCTGTTCGAGCTCTGATTTCTCTTATTTTATTCTGATGATCATTTCTACCTATGTAAGTGGGAGTCAACAATATATTTTCGCATTCGGAGGAGAATGTTGGCGATTGGAGTTTCGCAAGTAACCCACGCCTCAGCGATAAGCGCCGTTGTTGTAATGATTCCCATCCCAGATCCTGTATCATTTCCGTAACGCTGTCTCCCCTGTATCGTGACAATACGAAACGAGCTGCCCTTCTTTGGACTCTTTCGATGTTCTCCGTCAAACCCACCTGATAAGGATCCCACACTGGGCTGCAATACTCCAAAAATGGACGGACAAGCGCAATGTATGCAGTTTCTTTAGTAGTTCTGTTGCATCTTTTAAGGGTTCTGCCAATAAAACGCACTCTCTGGTTCGCCTTTCCCACGATATTATCTACGTGTTCTTTCCAGTTTAAGTCTGAAGTAATAGTGATTCCTAGGTATTTTGTGGAGTTTACGGCCTTCACATTTGATTGATTTATGTTGTAAACAAAGTTTAATGGATTTCTTTTCGTACTCATGTGGACGACTTCACACTTCTCATTATTTAGAGTCAATTGCCAATTTTTACACCATACTGATATCTTATTCAGATCGTTCTGCAGTTGGTTTTGATCTTCAGATGATTTTACTAGACGGTAAATGACGGCGTCATCTGCAAACAAACTAAGAGAGCTACTTAGATTTTCCCCTAAATCGTTTATGTAAATAAGGAATAGCAGAGGACCAATAACACTACCCTGTGGAACGCCCGATATCACCTCTGTTTTAGTCGATACCTTACCATCGATTACTACGAACTGTGTCCTCTCTGACAAGAAATCCCCTATCCAATTGCAAATTTGGGGCGATATACCATAACCACGCAATTTGATTAAAAGCCGTTGGTGAGGTACGGTGTCAAAAGCTTTCTGGAAATCAAGAAATACGGAATCGATTTGCGAACTCTTGTCGATAGCACACATCACTTCGTGTTAATATAGAGCTAGTTGTGTTTCGCATGAACGATATTTTCTAAATCCGTGTTGACCTTGGGTCAATAGATCGTTCTGTTCGAGATAATTCATAATATTTGAATACAGGATATGTTCCAAAACCCTGCTGCAAATTGACGTCAATGAAATAGGCCTGTAGTTTAGTGGGTTACTCCGACTGCCTTTCTTGAATATAGGTGTGACCTGTGCAACTTTCCAATCTTTTGGTACAGATCCTTCTATGAGAGAGCGGTTGTATATGACTGTTAAGTAAGGAGCTATCGCTTCAGCATAATCAGATACAAATCGAATGGGTATACAATCCGGACCAGAAGACTTGTTCTTATTAAGTGATTTTAGTTGCTGCACTACTCCGATGATATCTACTTCTATGTTACTCATTACGGCATCTGTTCGTAATTCGAAATCTGGAATATTGGTTTCGTCTTCTTTGGTGAATGAGTTTCTAAAAGCTAAGTTTAGTAACTCTGCTTTAGTAGCGCTGTCATCGGCAGGATCGCCATTACTATCACGTAGTGAAGGTATTGTTTGTGACTTTCCCCGAGTATATTTAACATATGACCAAAATCTCTTTGGGTTTTCAGTCAAATTACGAGAAAGAGTTTCGTTGTGATAAATGTTGTAGGCATCTCGCATTGAAATCCTCGCTAAATTTCGAGCTTCTGAGTACAATCGCAAATTCTGGGGAATTCGTGTTCGTTTAAATTTAGTATGCCTTTTCCTTTGCTTTTGCAACAGTGTCCTAACCTGTTTTGTGTACCAAGGGGGATCGCCTCCTTCTTTTATTAATTTATTAGGTATAAAACTTTCAATTGCTGTCGATACCACTTCTTTGAATTTGAGCCACATCTGGTCTACACCTACGTTTAGTGTTAGAAACGAGTGGAAGCTGTCTTTCAAGAAACAATGTATTTTGTTTCTATCTGCTTTCCTGAACAAATATACTTTGCGTTTATTTTTGGTAACTTTGGGACTTTCGATATTCAATTTCGCTACTACAGCTCTGTGTTCACTAATACCTGTATCCGTTTTGATGCTCGTTATGAGCTCAGGATTATTTGTTGCTAAGAGATCAAGTGTGTTTTCACATCCATTTACAATTCTAGTTGGCTCATGAACTAATTGTTCGAAGTAATTCTCAGAGAATGCGTTGAGTACAATTTCGCACGATGTTTTATGCCTACCTGCTGATTTGAAAATATAATTTCGCCAACAGATCGAGGGTAAATTAAAATCACCACTTACTATTATCGTGTGAGTCGGGTACGTTTTTGTAATTAGACTCAGGTTTTCTTTGAACCTTTCTGCTATTGTATCGTCAGAGTCGGGAAGCCGGTAAAAGGAACCGATTATTAACTTCTTACGATTTTCGGGTACAACCTCTACCCATAATAGCTCGCACGAACTATCAACTTCAACTTCGCTACATGAAATACTACTTTTGACGGCGACAAACACGCCCCCACCTATTTTGTTTAATCTATCCTAGATCTTTCGTTAGATCTTTCGAAAATACTTCTTCTGAACTTATTTCCGGCTTGAGCCAACTTTCGCTGCCTATAATGATTTGTGTTTCGGTGCTTTCTATTAACGCTTACACTTCTGGAACTTTCCCGACACAGCTACGACAATTTACAACTGTTATACCGATAGTTTCCGGATCTACATTTCTCCTGTGATCCACCTGAACCCTTTGAGATTGCCCATTTTCTATTTCCCCGAAGCTCTTTATCCTAAAATTTAGATGTTAGATTTGCCAATTTAGATGTTTATCTAGTGCTGTTAGGCTGGCAGAGTTTTCAATAACCAACAACCTAAGGAAAACGTTCACTGAGTACTCTAATTAGCCGTTGAAGCTAACTTTAATAAGCCCCATTACGTCAGTAAGAGTAGAAAGGTAGTTTTCAAGAATACGATAAGGAAAGAGTTTCGGCCTTGGCGATGCTTTCCACTGAAAGAGATCTTGTGACGAAGATCACAAGACTTGTTAGAAAATAGGAGGGCTAATTTTCAGTACAATTGATGTAAATAAAGTTTACTAATAAGTTGTAATGTATAATATGTGTCTTGCTTCCAGTCTTCAAAATGACGAGGAAGTTCATTTCGACTAGGAATGTAGTTCATTTAATTACGTTTATTGATAAATATCAATTTAATACAAATAAACAATCCCTGAGACGGATTTTCGTCTCGAATATGTCAAAGACAATAATGATAAATTTGAAGCATCACAAATTTTAATCCTATGCTTCGCATTTATCATTATTGTATTTTACATATTCAAGACGAAAATCCGTCTCACGGATTATTTATTTGTATTACATTGATGTTTATATCACCTTAACAGGATTGTTCCAATATGTCCATTGCCGAGGTGCTAATCCGCTGCATGGAGAGCCTTGGCAGTAGTGGCAATTATCTTTGGAACACAGAAGCTGAATTAAAGTTTGTGACGTGGAGGGAAATCACTTAGACTATTGCGAGGCGCCTTAATCGTTAGTGGTCTAACGGTAAGACGTCTGCCTACTAAGCATGGAGGTCCGGGTTCGATTCCTTGCCGCATCACGAATAAAGTTTGTGACGTGGAGGGAAATCGCTTAGACTATTCCGAGGCGCCTTAATCGTTAGTGGTCTAACGTTAAGACGTCTGCCTAGGAAGCATGGAGGTCCGGGTTCGATTCCCGGCCGCATCACGAATTTTAATTCTATGTTTCAGATTTATCATTATCGTCTTTGATTATTGATAAATTGTAGCATTCACTTTTCCACAGATGTTTTCCTATAGGATCGTTAGTTAAATTTGCAAAAATTGTATTTTGTGACCCTGCCTCATACACCAAGAATTCTATAGATATTTATAACATGACAAATGTCAAGATGCGAGGAGCTGAGGTAAAGAATTTAATTTTCTCCCGCGTGAGCAGCTCATATAAAAAGGTAGACTAACACTGAAACTCGGGTGCAGCACCGAGGTTCAGGTACCACTGGCCGCCGCTGTCAAAAGGGAACCAGTGGCCTTATGAACCAGTATAAAGTGATGGTTCACAGCCATCTCTCTCGTCTCCTCCTCTCTTTTATACTCCCTTCCTCTTCCCACTTCTCTCTCTCTCTCTCTCTCTCTATCTCTCTCTCTCCCCACTCACGATGGTATTATTGAAGAACTTGTTGCAGAAGTACGTCGTTGCATCCATTGAAGTGCTGGTAACGGAAGCAATAAAGCACTATAAAACTCCGTGGGCGTAGGAGCTAACTGCCTCTGCAGGAGTATTCATGACTCATGAAATGAAGTTATAGTTCCAGATGCATTCCTTCTATATTTCCATGAAACGCAGAGACGCGTTGCTGGCAGATATGTATTTCAGCGCTACAATATTGACCTGCATGCAGTTACGGACGTCGTCAACAGCTCGTTTTTTCTGTGAATACTTCCCCAATATCGGCGGAGAAGTTTTGCAAGGGAAGAAACGTACGCAATAAGGAAAAGATGTAATAAACGAACGTCTTGTAGGGACAGACGCTTCAGTGTTTTCTCGATTTCAGATGATTTTTGTGATAATTGTTAGATTGTTGTACTGCAAATCGACGGAAATTATTGTTATTTCTAAAGCTTCCAGTAGAAAATCAGAGAAAAAGCAACTAAAATAATAGGGGAGGGACTTTTGGTATAAAGTGCTGTTTTCAGCACTATTTATGTTATTATTAGACTCCACGCGATAATCACTGTTCTGTTTTGCGATGTCTGGCAAGCTTGATCTTTATATTATGTGAAAACCCCTACAAGTACTATGTTAACACGGCTGAAATCAAGCCTATCGAGTCCTAAGTATTACTTTCAGAACTTTTTGTGAATTCTTGTTTCTGATTTGTCGCTCTCTGTAAGAATAATTTTTCACGTATTTCAATGTTTAATTCTTATTTCTTGAACTACGTGTCGTAGAATGACGTAATTTTCAAGCACATTTAGCATTACATACAGATACAGTCGGCAAAGTCTGCCGTGAAATAGTTTGTAGTGAAGAAGTAATACAATGAAATGTGATACCCAATTCTAAGATTTAACTACATGCTATTTCAGAGAGAAGCTACTTTTTCATGCTTTCAATGAGTCAGTTTTGGAGATACATTCAGTGGCAATATAGAAACTGTGTAAAAATGTGTTTCTCTATTTACCACTCAGAAAATAACGTCATCCCTGATGCTGCATTGTACAGAAGGATGTTATCGGAAAACGTTTTTGAAACGCATGGAATTTTCATAAAGTGGTAAAATACTCTTATCGTAAAATACTTGATTAATAATTATTCACCGTCAGTTATGCTGCCTCAAGACAAGCACATCGTTTTTACATTTAGAACAGTTATTTTGAGGTAAAATTATAAAATACAAAAAATGTTGCATTCAGACTATTAACAGCAGCGTAGATATTTTTCTGGAAACTAATGACGCAAACTGATATTAGCCTAATCTATTTACTACAGATTTGAGTCTAAAACCATCTCCTCCTATCAACGTTAAGAAGACACTAGTGACAAAACAACCTCGAAGTACAACATACAATATAAACAACAACAATAATATACAGCACTTTTCTCGAAAATGTGGACATTACAACGCATATCTCACTCATGTAATAATATAAATTGCAATAACTATCAAGCTAACAAACAATAGCAAGGTAAACAACGACTTATTGGTATTGTCACCTATCACCAGCAAGAACAAGTAAATGATCAGATTATTAGTGAGGGCAACCAGATTGACCAAAGTACGTGTAACCACCAAGGTAAAACCACGAAGTTCCTTGTAGCGGCATAACAGAGTAATGATATGTCAATAACAACCATTACATTAAATTCTTAAGCAACTATAGCGCGTTACGGAATGTATATTTGTTCCAAATGATAATAATAAAATTTATTATACAGTTACCATAACAGAACTTTTTTTCATTCTACTTTATATATTTACAAAAGTGTATAAAAATGATCTTTTCATGAAAACGAACGAAAATAAGATGAACTGTGACAGATGGCTTAAAATATAATTCAAGGGCATGTGCCCATAGAATTATAACATAAATATTTTGAGAACCACAAACAGATTTCACAGTCCAGAAACTTATACGTCCTGAAGAACAGGGATCCAGAAACAACAATATCTGTGTAAATATCGACAATTAAGGTCTCATGTTAATTAATAACATGCTTCATAATCATAAAGAAGACAAAAACTTATCAGGCTTAACAAAAATGGTGTACTGTTTCTAAATTTATCAACTATCTTACTGAAGAGTATCTCAACGATTAGCATACATTAATACCGTAAGTACAAGAGCCACCCTGTTACTTTGAGACGTGAAATAAACTGGCATACCATATCAAAGAACCATACAGTCGACAGGAATAAACGGGAAGTAGATTTCCTAGAACCTGTTAGACATGAAGGTGAATAGGGAAAGATGAGACTAACAATAGTTTGCTTTATATGTCCATAAAACGGAGCAGCCAGGTAATGTTTCACAGGCAACTGAACACTGTATTAAATGCAAATTAAACATAAGACAAATGAACGAAATTATAAAGATGTAGCTTTAAAGAAGGTGCTACATATGAAATGGGTAAACCAATCCCAATCATAAGTAATCTTAATTATCCAATAGGCTAGTAATACACAGTAATAATGGAGAGCACCATAAAGCTCTGTAAAGCCATTAAAAATCACAAGCTGTAATCCTATTTAATATTGTAAGTCAAAACCTGATATTATCCTAGGGTTGAACTGTAAGGTCTGGAGATAGTCTTGTAAGCGGAATACAAACTAACTAAATAAAAATAAACTTGTAGAACCATACACACACACACACACACACACACACACACACACACACACACACACACACACACACACGGGAATGTGCTAGGGAACAAACGGTGCAACAGTGATCAGTTATAAGAGAAAGGGGTGGGGATATGAGGAAAATGTATTGTAATGTTTATTATCCTAACTTTGAAGGATTGTAAAGCTTGACAAAATAAAAAATAAAACGTTAATTTAACAAAAGACAAGTCAGTTTACCTTATCTTGTTGTCCTGTTTAAGAAAATTTGCAAACCAAATACGAAGGTACATTGCTAAGAATGTCTAGTCTTGTAAAATTTTCTGAATGTGGTGTACAATAAAACAATCACGAAGAGCTCAAAATTTTAAAGTATTTCAATAACTTAAATGCTTGTCTGGAATTAATTGCTATACTCTTAGTCAGTTTATTAATTTAGCATTTAATTTGGTGATGATTATGTTAAAATGTATTTCAGTTTCTTATTTTGCTGCAATTGTGTAACGTTTCTATCTGAAGATTTATTTTAGGTAGAGGGTGTTTGTTAGTTTTTAATTGTGCCCCCAATATTTGGTCAGAATGCCGTTTAAAAAATCGCTCTAAGTTTTCTTCCATTGTCACCTACTTGAAGAATCTCACCACACTGCAAACATTAAAGCTTATACACTCCATATTGGTAGTACATGTGATGTGTGTCATGTTCCAGTTTCATGACAGTCCTGCAGTTGGTGCCAAAAGAATCCACGCTTTTACGTTTACTAAATAGTAATTTAATGTAATACACCACCACAATAGGAGAAAAACTCATACATAGTTTTTTGTTGCCATTTACTTTACGCCAATTGATTTCTTGTCTGGCTATCTTTTCTTTTGTTTTAATTTTCTAGTTAAAGCCTGTCTACAATAAATAGCTCACACCCATTTTATTGGTATGTACCTTAGAGTATTGTGATCAGCCTTAATATTAGCTTAACTACCATACCCACCACTGAATATATATGTAAATAATGTGGAGAGCAGACGTCTTAAATTAGTTTTTTTCTGTTTCCTGAGAATATTAATGTAGTGCACAGTTTCACTTTTAAGAACTATTAGATCAAGAAATTTACTGCCCCCATTTCATTCTGTACCAACTACAAATATAATTAAAAGATGAAAATTATTAAGAAGATGTTTAACCGCGGCGGAGTGGCCGAGCGGATTGAGGTGCTATGCTCCGATGCGCCCCGTCGGGGGTTCGAATCCCACCTCGAGCATGGATGTGTGTATCGTCTTTAGTATAAGGTAGTTCATAAGTAGTTTGTAGCTTTAGAGACTGTTGACCCCGCAGTTAAGACCCTGAAGCTTAACAAACATGTGAACATTTGCAGATGTTTTCCCGCCGATTGCGAAGTAGAATAGTAACGGGTAAGAAATGGAAACTACCCTAATTTGTCACCGACAGTAATCTTTAACACTGTACGGCGATTGAGACAGTGTAATTGCGTCGTTAGTAAACATTCAACACTACACAAGCTTTGTGACTTTCAGTCATTGAGGCGAAAAGGAGGTAATCACGCAGCAGAATGTTGTTGGAAGGAAGTACAACACACACAAACGCATGCTCGAAAGAAGACTCGAAAAAGGAGAGATTTAGGTGTTCCTTTTCCCCGCGAGCTATTAGAGAATAGAACTATAGATAAATTTTATAAAAGCGGTTCGATGAACCCTCTCCCATGCACTCAAGTCTGACTTGCAGCGTGTTTATGAAGATGTAGATGTGGATGTTACAAAAAAGATAAACAACTCGTGCATGTGAAAGATTCTCACAGTACAAAAAAGCTTACACACTTCAGATTGGTATTACATGTGATCTGTGTCATGTTCCAGTTTCATGACAATCCTGCAGTTGGTGCCAAAAGACTCCACGCTTTTAAGTTTACACTGTTTAATCTTGCTACGCTAGCTATGCAGTTTCACCACCCTCACTTTGTTGTTGACAAGTGCAACCTGTATCTGCAGGTGGAAGCGTCCAGTGCAGTCCCGAAAGCACGTACAAGGGATTTCGGAAATCATAACAAGTATACAACTGCCGCGAAAACGTGTGTGTTTGGTCATTTACTTGTCGCAGATTATAAATGTGATTCTTGTTGTAATAATATACTTATGTAAACAGACAAATAACACTGAACATTCAATTTGTCTATACAACTACACTTATTTTTTTCGTTATAATACCTTTGAAATGTGATATATATGAACTAATATGACCAGTGTTAAGAAAAAAAGAAAAGAAAAAAAAACCGTATGAGCTAGAATCGAACTAGCGTTTCACCGATTAATAAGTCAGAACGGTAACCATTTATTTATTTATTATCATTTATTTATTTTTATGTTTGTTCTTCGGTTTGATCGGTCCCTTGCAGACGTTGTTTCGTTGTTTTGTATGTTGATCGTATTTTTGGTAACCCAGTTTTTATTTATTTATTTTGTTATAGACGGTGTCGAGTCCTCTGGCCGAGCGCGCGGAACTACCACGCCGGCGTCCACTAGACCACCGCTTTGTCTTGCTTATTGTTTACTTATAGCTGCAACACAAGGTCACATATCGACGCGTGGAACTACTACCCGCGATTGTCTCGAAATCTTTTGAGTATTGCGCATATTATGTTGTCCTAGTGGTCTGTTAAAATGGTATAAAGTTTGACGAAAATCTGTGATCTGAACGTCGTGGATTAAGTCTTGAACACGGTATGAAGGTGGTGAGAACTATGTTCTAGCCGCGTTGGAGTAGCCGAGCGGTCTAAAGCGTCTCGCTGCGGAGCGCGCGGTTGCTCGCCGTGGAGGTTCGAGTCCTCCCTGGGGCATGGGTGTGTGTGTTGTCCTTAGGTTAGTTTACCTTAGTTTAAGTAGTTTGTAAGCTACGGACTGATGACTACGCAGTTTGGTCCGATAGATTTACAAACATTTGAATATTTTTTTAAACTATGTTCTGCGTACCGTGGCACACTACCTGACGATGTATACTGTGCTGACTCGCAGTACACTACCCTGATTCGATTAACACTGTCTGCTGGATCGATGAACACTCAGTTGGATGGAAGGACACTCTTACAGGATGTGTGTGGTAGTGTGCATATTGTACGGCGTCTTCCAGAGACTTAGGAACTGCTGTTAAAACTGGCCGTGACTGTCCTTCGATAGTTGCGTAGTTTTCTTTGGGGCCCAAGGCGTAATAATCACATGGGCCGAGATCTGGACAGCATACCAGGTGCTCCAGGGTCTCCTACCAGGGATGGCTTAATTGTAGATGTTACTGGCTTTACAAAATGACTGTCTTTTATCGAATCATTCCGCAACGGTGCTTTCCAACAAACATGCTGACTTATATCCATTCTTTATTCTCCCGTTAATGTCAAATGGTGTCTGTCTTTCGGCAGCAAAGAAAATAACAATGAATTCGTACTGCTTAGGTGCAATTTGGTGATAACATCGCCATTGTTAACTTTTCTACATTTATCACACGCAGGACGGAAGGACATGAATACCGTACCGCGCGGGAATTGCCCCGTGGTTAAAGGCGCCATGTCATGGATTGCGCAGCCGCTCCCGTCCGGAGGTTCGAGTCCTCACTCGAGCTTGCGAGTATATGTGTTGCAATTATCGTAGGTTCGTTTAATTCAGGTCAAGTAATTTGTGACTATAGGGACCAAGACTAAGTTAGCAGTGCACCGCTCTATCATTCGACCAACTTTGTTCTATGGGAGTGAAAGTTGGGTGGATACAGATTACCTTATTCACAAGGTAGAGGTTACAGATATGAAAGTAGCAAGAATGATTTCAGGTACTAATAGATGGGAACAATGGCAGGAGGGCGTCCATAATGAGGAAATCAAAGAAAAACTTGGAGTGAACGCCATAGTTGAAGCAGTTAGAGCGAACAGACTGAGATGGTGGTGTCGTGTTACACGCATGGGAGAAGCAAGGTCACCTAAGAGACTCATGAGCTCGGCAGCGGAGGGTAAGAGGAGTCGAGGTAGACCAAGAAGAAAGTACTTAGATTCGGTGCAGAATGATTTTGAAGTAAAAGATATAACATCAGATGAGGCATCAATTTTGGCATTGAATAGGGGATCATGGAGGAATTTTATTAGAGGTACTATGCTCCAGACTGAACGCTCAAAGGCATAATCAGTCTCTAATGATGATGGTGATGATGATGATGATGATGATGATGATGATGATGATGAGGGACCGATGACCGATGTCCTTACCAGTTTGGTCCCTTATTTTCACAAAGACTTCAACATTCGAACGAACACCACTCTAACCCTAGACTACCTGTTAGTGCTCCGTAGCCCCACCGGAATGGCATTTCGTTAAGTACGAGGTACGTTCAGAAAGTAAGTTCCGTTTGGTTATATAAAACTAACGTGTACAGATGCAGAAAAAATATTTATTGTACAAAAATCGACAACTGTTAAACTACTTTTCTACATAGCTGCTGAAATTTTGTAGGCACTTGTCATAGCATGGCACAAGTTTCTGAATGCCTTCTTCATAGGAGGTTGCTGCCTGTGTATTCAGCCATGTGGTAGCATTTTCTTTCAGCGCGTCATCATCGTTGAAATGTTGACCACCAAGGAAAGATTTTTAGCTGTAAGAAGAGGTGAAAGTGGCTAGGAGAGAGGCCCGGGCTGTACGGATGATGATCAAATACGTCCCAGTGAAATTCCCGTAAGAGTTGTTTGGTCACATTCGCCGCATGAGGTCGGGCACTATCGTGGAAACAAACACCACCTTATTTATGGAAATCCTCTTCTTACATCTAAAATTTGTCCTGTCAGCACTTCAACGATGACGAGCAGAAAGAACATGCAACCACATGGCTGAATACACAGGCAGAAACCTTCTATGAAGAAGGCATACAGAAACTTGTGCCACGTTATGACAAGTGCCTACAAAATTTCAGCAGTTATGTAGAAAAGTAGTTTAACAGTTGTAGATTTTTGTACAATAAATATTTGTTCTGTATCTGTACACGTTTGTTTTATATAACCAAACGGAACTTACTTTCAGGACGTACCTCGTATAAGCTGCCGGAGTGCCCTTACACCCAAACCTCCAGCTGTCAGACACTCAGATCGGTACCAAACGTTGTATATCGATGGAGTATCAACCGAAACTTCTGTATAATTCGTGCTATGTGCTGTCGTCCAGGACAACGTGCGTAAACTATAAGCAACACCTAACCTACGGAATAGAGGAAGAGCACAACTGTGAGAGCTTATCATGTTGCGCTAACGTGGGCTAGTTGATAGAGCGTTAGTTCATCAACAGGGTCGTGGGTTCGAACCACGCCTAGAGCCTTTTTATAACTGCAGTACATTGAAAATTGTTAAAAGAGAATATCTATAACGTTCCGCTGGTTCATTTCGCAAAAAAGCACTGTCAGCTGCAGCAGTAGCAGTAGCGTGCGGACTAGACAGCAACGTCAGCCCCACTTGATGGTGTGGGCAAACACACGGGTACTCAGCCACAACACGCACATTCGCTGAACGGCGGTGCTGCATACCTAGCAGTCACTTATTATTCACTATTATTATTATTATTATTATTATTATTATTAAATATTATTACTATTATTACTTCCGCACGTATAGTGCAATTGTTTCTTTGTTCTACAAATATACTCTACAGATTTGCTACTTTCAAACAAAACGAAGCAGAAGCAAATTGCCGATTACACAGTTATGAAATCCGAACAGTCCTTTTACTTTACATTTCAGCAACATGTTTTTCCATGTAACACTCGGTGTACGTTTGTCGACGTAGTAAAATTTGCAACGTTATACAGAAAAAAAAAAAAAAAAAAAAAAAAATTAAAAAAAAAAAAAAAAAAAAAAATATCGACCCACCAGCGTTTGAACCGAGGACCCTCGTAGCGACAAACATTCGCTCTATAAACTACCCCACGGGAGTCCAGCGCGGCAGACCACTACATATACGCTTTTCCTGTGCTCCGTAGGACAGGTGTTACGTATTATTTCCCGTTCAAGCACGTTCTCCTGGACGGCAGCACATAGTACGAATCATATAGAAGTTTCGGTTGATACTCTATCGATATACAACGTTTGGTACCGATCTGAGTGTCTGACATCTGAAGGTTTGGGTGTTAGACGAAAACTTTTTGATATCCCTTTCATAATTCGTGGCACCTACAGCTTATTCAGTAAATAAGGGAATTTACTAAAGAGGCCAGGAACGGTGTACCCAATGCTGATATTAACCTCAATCTACAATCAATGTGAGCGCAACATTAATGTGAGCGAGGTGCATCTGGCCTGGTGCACAGCAGCAGGCGGGCAGTGCCAGACGGCGGCTGCTGGGATTTGGGCGACCCTCCTCCGCTCCGCGGCGGATGTAGTGATCAATACCAACAACGAGTGCCCTCATCAACGTCACCCCTCGCCAAAACTGCACTTCCGAATAATTTAACGGCCGGGGGGGAAAGCGCACGCAGGCACGCGCCGCTTGCTCAACATCGCATCTGCCCCGCGTTCAACATTTCTCCGTCGCCTGTAGCGTTAATAGGCAGCCACAAGCAGGAGACCATCTTGTGGGGATGAGGAGTCTTGGAAGGCGCAGATACTCACGCAGGTGGATACTGGATAGCTGGCTGGAAACACCCATCTTTGCAAACTTCTCTCCACCCTCTTGGGGAGTAAATATTTTGGAAGATCTTGATAACCGCATGGACAACTAAATATCGTAGAATTTGAGAATTTTGTTAGTTTTTGACTGGACGAAAGCGGTAATCACGCCAATTTTCAAACATGGAAACAGAAAGGATTGTAACAACTATCGAGGTATCTCTTTAATTAGCGTTGTAGGCAAAATATTCTCAGGTTTTGTGGAAAGGAGAGTGCGAGTATTAATTGAGGACAAGTTAGATGAAAATCAGTGTGGGTTTAGGCCTCTTAGAGGCTGTCAGGACCAGATCTTTAGCTTACGGCAGATAATGGAAAAGTGCTATGAGTGGAACAGGGAATTGTATCTATGTTTCATAGATCTAGAAAACGCTTATGACCGTGTCCCTAGGAGGAAGCTACTGTCAGTGCTACAAGATTATGGTATAGGAGGCAAACTTTTGCAGGCAATTAAAGAGCTTTACGTAGACTGTCAGGCAGCAGTTAGAGTAGATGGCAAATTAAGCTCATGGTTCAGGGTAGTTTCAGGGGTAAGACAAGGCTGTAACCTGTCACTACTGTTGTTCATACTCTTCATGGATCATATGCTGAAAACAGTAGACTGGCAGGGCGGGATTCAAATAGGTGAAAGCAAAATAAGCAGTCTCGCATATGCGGATGACTTAGTTGTAATGGCCGATTCAATTGAAAGGTTGCAAACTAATATTTCAGAGCTCAATCAGAGGTGCAAGGATTATGATACGAAGATCATCATCTCCAAAACGAAAGTAATGTCTGTGGGAAAGAGATTTAAACAGATTGAGTGCCAAATAGGAGGAACAAAGTTAGAACAGGTAGACAGGTTCAAGTACCTAGGATGTATTTTCTCACAGGATGACAACATAGTGAAAGAACTGGAATCAAGGTGTAGCAAACCTAATGCAGTGAGTGCTCAGCTGAGATCTACTCTCTTCTGCAAGAAGGAAGTAAGTACCAAGACTAAGTTAGCAGTGCACCGCTCTATTTTTAGACCAACTTTGTTGGATGGGAGTGAAAGTTGGGTGGAAACAGGTTGCCTTATTCACAAGGTAGAGGTTACAGATATGAAGCCGCGGTGGAGTAGCCGAGCGGTCTAAAGCGTCTCGCTGCGGAGCGCGCGGTTGCTCGCCGTGGAGGTTCGAGTCCTCCCTGGGGCATGGGTGTGTGTGTGTTGTCCGTAGTTAGTTTACCTAGGTTTAAGTAGTTTGTAAGCTACGGACTGATGACCACGCAGTTTGGTCCGATAGATTTACAAACATTTGAACATTTGAACAGATATGAAAGTAGCAAGAATGATTGCAGGTACTAATAGATGGGAACTATGGCAGGAGGGTGTCCATAATGAGGAAATCAAAGAAAAACTGGGAATGAACACCATAGATGAAGCAGTTAGAACGAACAGACTGAGATGGTGGGGTCATGTTACACGCATGGGAGAAGCTAGGTTACCTACGAGACTCATGAGCTCGGCAGTGGAGGGTAAGAGGAGTTGAGGTAGACCAAGAAGAAAGTACTTAGATTCGATGAAGAATGATTTTGAAATAAAAGGCATAACATCAGACGAGGCATCAATGTTAGCATTGAATAGGGGATCATGGAGGAATTTTATCAGAGGTACTATGCTCCAGACTGAACGCTGAAAGGCATAAACAGTCTCTAATGATGATGATGATGTTAGTTTTCTAGAATTTTCTTAACATAACGTCATACAGGTATCGACTGCGAAATGTAGTTTCCACATAGATAGAACTTTATCAACTTCATACTTTAATTCAGAAAGAAACAGTGCTACAGTGTACAACGAGGTATTAAGAAGATGGAATACTGTCACAAAGGTACCCCACCTCACTCATCCAAGCATATAAGACAGCTGTTACATAAAGTCTAACAAGGAAATTACTTGGGCTCGAACAAATATAAATACACGAAAATCGTGTGAGAGATAATCTGAAGGTTCCTCATTGCAGTAGTGATATTCCCTCATCTGCAAAGCTCTGCAGTCGCCCATTAGAGGCCTCCGCGTGTGCCATGCCGCATTGCACTTTGACCTGCCGGTACACCAGTAGTGACGGTTCAGTGTGGCTCTGAAGTTGCGTTTTGTGACGTTATTTGTGTAGTGAAGCGTCGGATAGGTCGGCGATTGGTAAAAAATCCTGCTAATATAGTGTGACTGGTTGAGATGAAGTTACGAAGAAACCTTCTTCGTGAATATGGTATTGGTGTAGAAGATGAATCATTCGCATGTTACCTGGTATATATTATAGTATGCTCATATTTCTGTACTATAATAGATACCAGAAAACATGTTAATGATTTATCTTCTACACCAAGACCGTATTCACGAAGAAGGGCTCTTTTGAATTTCATCACAACCAATCGCAATACATTATTAGGATTGATTACCAATCGCTGACCTATCTGACGCTTCACTACACAAATAACGTCACAAAACGCAACTTCAGAGGCACACCGCACTGTCCCTAGTGCTCCCGACTGGTGTACCGGCAGGTCAAAGTGCAATGCGGCGTGGCTCACGCAGAGGCCTCTAATGGGCGGTTGCAGAGTTTTGCAGATGCGAGAGAATCGCTATCGGAATAAGGGATCTCGACATTATTTCTCAGACGATTTTGGTATATTTGTGATTGTTCGAGCCCGAGTACTTTCCTTGTCAGATGGAGAATGCAGAGTTAAATTCAGCAATCACAAACCTGCAAAATTTTAATAATTCTGTTTCATGCATGGGCAGGAATTACACTTCTTACAAAATTTCCTAATTTTGTGAGGTGAATTTTTCCAATTTTGTTAAAATCTAATTAATTGCAGTCTCTTCTTAACTGAAACGAAGCAAAATAAGATACAACCATAACTACAAGGATTAAAACAAACTGTTACAAATTCGTCTCTACGTCTGTTCTGTGAAAGAGTATAAGGAACAAACTGCCCACAACACTTACATTTTAAAGAATATATGACTTCAAGTGCGAATGGGCAATGCCGAATATGTGTACCCAGTTGGGATTTGAACCCGGGTCTCCTGCTTTCTAGGCAGTTGCGCTGACCCGTACACCAATGGGGACACAGGGATCACCATACCTGCAAAGACTACCTAAGCACGCCTCCCGTCAGACACAAATATGCAGCTTTATCCTGCCCACAGTACTGAAACTCTGGCCGGCTGCGGTGGCCGAGGAGACTGAGGCGCTCCATTCACGTTCTGCACGGCCGTTATTGTTTTCATATGAAGGGGATGCAAATCTGGCTGTGTTTGGTAGGGGGATGTCTTTGATATTTTACTTACAGTTTATAACTATTGTTTAAATATAAAAAGATCAGTCTACCTGAAATTTATGAACTTGTTGAGATTCTTACATTAGTGTTATCCCACAACTGTTTTTAATTCAATAATAAGTTTTATGAACAGAAAGCCTTGCAATGCCGAGTTGCCTGGCTAGCCTACTAGCCAAGATTTACACAAATAATTGGGCAACATTCTTTTTCAAAGCCAACATGTCAATAAAACAGAAAATTATTTATAAAAAAAAAAGTTCAAATGTTTGTAAGTCTTATGGGACTTAACTACGGGGTCATCAGTCCCTAAACTTACAAACTACTTATGAACTACTTACGAACTAGGACGGCACAAATATCCATGCCCGAGGGGAGATTCGAACCCCCGACCGTAGTGGCCGTGCTGACCGTGACTGGAGCGCCTCAGTCACCTCGGCCACCGCGGCCGGCATTATTTATCACAGACGGTATGTTGACGATACGATTATTTTGTTTGATGGAAACAAATAGATCAGTTTGCAATAGAACCTAAGGAACTACACCCAAACATAAAATTTACTGTTTGCATAAAACTGAAAATAATATAAACTTCTTGAATCTAACAATTAAAAACACAGTGGCAAACATAAATATCAAATGTAAAGAAAACCTACTACACCAGATGTTTCAATCAACACTTCTTCATGTCATCCTGAACGACATAATATGACATATTATAGGGCAATACTAAACAGAATGGAAAAACTCCTATTAAAATAGTAAAGAAAAACAGCAAGAACTAAAAACAATGATGCTAATAGCACACTTCAGTTTTAACACCATTAACGAACTTCACAGTATTATTAAAAAGGAATACAGTAGTAAAGAAAGCTCTATGTCCACATCATACACAACGTTAACACAAATATCCCCTCAAAACTCTGTAATAATGTCTGTATTCCGTTCAGAGGCAAAGTGTCATATCAGATCACAATCCTGTTTCGTACCAAAAATATAAAAATCAGTTTTTCCACTAGTAATAAAGTGAAAAACAAAATAATTCATAACATAAATATAAAGGAACAAGTACATTTTAAATTAAATTGTTTCATGTGTCCCAAATTTTACATTGGCCAAAATGGAAGGTGTTTTAATACACAATACTATGAACACATATATGCTCTAAGGTTCAACAACCTAAATAAATCAACCTTGCTGCTCACTTAACCCTACAAAATCCCAAAATGATAGGCATTGATGAAAATCTAGAAATATTACTTTTTTCAGAAGAAGGAGCACAAATGAATTTGCTTGTAGAATTTGAAATATATAGTCACATTCACAATAAACCAGATTGAATTTTGAATGATCAGCTAGAATTAAGAACTGAATCGTACCTCCGAAATTTCATACAGCTTTTATAATATCACCCAACAAAGATGAAATTTAATAGATAGAAAAGTTTCTGCATTGGCCATTAGAAGCTGATTTCAAACGTAAAGTTAAATGTATTTATTTAAAATAAGTTGCAGTTGTACTGTAGTGCTGAATATGCCATATCTGTAAATATGTCATGTTCTCTGGGGCATCAAATTAGCCGATGTAAACAAATGGCACCATCTTACATTGAGTTACTTTCGAGATAAACCTGCAGCGTAACGAAAACAAACCTCTTTCTCTTATAATGTATAAGAAGACTTTTCTCTGACATAAGTTCAGTGTATAAACATAGACGTAATCTCATTTCATTTGTAAATAGTACAAACAAAAGAATTTTGTTAAATTTAGGATAGAAATATATAAACTTTGTATCTTAGGGTTTCACATAACTCTGTTAATTTAGGACAACAATGTAGATCTGAAATCAACAGTACTGTCTGATGATGGGCTCAAGCGTAAATCTAGTAACGGTGAAATGAACTGACTTACAAAAGTCATGTGGCTGGTTACAGTATTTATTTACTTCGATATTATTACGTAGGCAGCTGCGGTGTTCTCAAACCAAAAATGGATAAAATAATACTTGTAAATCTTTGAGTGTTATGTACTGTGGTTATTGGTGCCTAGGCTTACAAACAATTTAACTAAATTAAAGTAACAGATGGACAAATCTCTCTTTCTCTCTCTCTCTCTCTCTCTCTCTCTCTCTCTCTCTCTCTCTCTCTCTCTCTCTCTCACACACACACACACACCCATGCCTGAGCGAGGACTCGAACCTCCGACACGTAGCAACCGCTTGTTCGGCAGCAAGGCACCGTAGACCGCTCTGCCATTCAACCGTGGTGCACATAACTGTTCGTCAGACTGTAGGAGGAGATTGCGTTTGAAAACAATGTCCTGGACATCTTTGAGTCTCTTGTGTGGAGTGATACAGACCAAAACATCAACCACCCTTTCACTCTCATGAACTGCTAGCGACTGGGCAAGGGATGGTGTCTTTATTATAACTGACCAATACTAGCCAGTTGTCCCAATTTGTCTTCTAGGCTCTCCACAAAGAAAAGAGGTTTTGTGGACATAAAATATTACACAACAGTCCGTGCACCCACAACTAAATCAGGAGAGTATGGCTCATTCCCACCTTTGGCCCATTGTTCCTCCCATGGCATAGCCAAAGAACGGAACAAATTTCTGTCGTATTTCTCTGTAGTGAACGCAAACTTTCCACGCTTAGAGACGGTGGTAACCGATTTACCACCAGCATTACCAGATTTTGCCCATTTATTGCAGGTTATCCGCCCCGATGACATCCACTCCAACCAATGTCTCTCCTCATAGGAACCACGCAGCCACAGAACAGGTCACTTGGTGGGACAACCATTGCTAGGAGTGCTGATGTCCCAGGTAAACTCCTTGGCATGTGTGAGGAGTTCGCAGCTCAGGTATTAGCAACACTGTGGCTAAGAGAAAACAAAAAACCGTCCCACAATTGACTGGCTACCGCGCTGGATATCGGATGCAGGTCAGACCATTATGATATTGGGTGCTGTAGGCGACAGTGCACAGCAGACGTAACTACTGCTCGACAACAGTTGTCCTTGCCCAATGGCTGGATATAGGGTGCAGTTACAAGTCCTATCCGTAATGGGTGGTGAAGGTTTTACTGAACATTAAATGCACGACGTACACAGTGAGTCCTTCAGCAAATTGCCCACACTTTTGTAAAAATTGGAGAGTGGGAGGTCAAACTCACGCAGAGCACCTTACTTGTATGTCTAAAAAGTTTGTAAACTCCTTTATGTCGCCTCTTTTAATCGGCAGGAATGCCTTGGTCCTTTTCTAAACCCCGAAGTCACGGGAGTGTCGAGGACAGTTACAAGAAAGATAGAGAATTTTCAGACACGTTATCTGCTCTTTTTCATTCAAACAAATTCAACAACATCACGTGAAGATTTATATCGGATCGGACTAACACCTCTACTCTATTCGTCTTGATCACATCAGCTGTCCAGACACGCTTCCTGATCTATACAACATCTCAGATACTACTGATGTAATGTCCGCATTCATATACCCCCACAGCCACATCTATATTCCCTCAACCTGAACAAACGATATTTGTCCATCGACACTGAAAATGTCGAAGCTTATATACGGTTCATGTATGGTGTATGTTCTTTTGTACATTTTCAGTGCATATGAACAAATACCGTTCATCCTCTTGAGGAATTACACATGAGGCTGGGAACAGTGAATAACATGAATGAGGTCGTGGCATCAGGGTTGTGTAGCTCTAGAGAATTTGGGTTGATCGGAAAGTGTGTTTGGATAAATAAGTGTAGCCGTTAATTGCACACATTAAAAGTGTTACATGACCTTGGTTCCAAGGTCTCCTGAAAAGTGACGTTGAATGTGTATATTGCATCAGGAACATAATTCCTGAGATGGTCCATACAGTCACACAACTTGCCCATTGATGTAAATAAACACACAAGATGTGTCGATGAGGTGGGGTATGTACGATCGTCGATTAGTTCCAGTCATAACAATGGGAAGGAAGTAGACTGTGTTGACTGCAATTCGGTCATTCTTAGAATGTCAATTCCGAAATTTGATCGTATCCGCATTGTTACTTTGTGTCAGGTTGGACTATCACCAAGGCAAGTTTCTTCAGAGTGAACCAAAGCGATGTTTTTTGAACGTGGATGAGGTTCAGAGTTACAGGAACTGTCTATGACTTTTCACGATATGGCCGTGAAAAGGCTACCACAGCAGATGATGACGACCGCTATTTACGGATATCAGCTCAAAGGTACGCTTAGAGGAACTCCACCAAGCTTAATAACGTCTTAGGTACACCCACAAAATGTTCAAATGTTTGTAAATCTATCCGACCAAACTGCGTTGTCATCAGTCCGTAGCTTACAGACTACTTAAACTAGGGCAAACTAACCTAGGGACAACACACACACCCATGTCCTAGGGAGGACTCGAACTTCCGACGGCGAGCAACCGCGCGCTCCGCAGCGAGGCGCCTTAGACAGCTCAGCTACTCCACCGCGGCTAGGTACACCCACAGGACGTCATTTGCATGACGTGCAAATTCACCCTCTGAAGAAATCTTGACAGCCGAAGCTAACATGCAGTTGGGCTCTGTTTATCTGTAATGAATTTACCCTACACATGGAACAGCTCAGTGACTTGGACTTAGTTGAATTACTACACTAATTGAAAATAGGTGTGTGTACGCAAAGAGCCCATGATACACTCGTGGCTAGATTAATTACTCTTAAAAGGTATTAAAATGACAGCAATTTACTAAGAAATTACTGAATATCTCTCAACACTTTCAGACAACACGGTATGTATATGTATTACCTACAGTAACATGTACCAACTGTTAAACAACATAGTGATTAAATCTTTCCATTATAAAACTATGAGCCGTAGATTGATACAATTAACTCTCAAAACGGGCTCTAAATTTATGTACGGCTTAGTTAATGGTTCTATCTGTATCGTACATGGAGTAAGGTTTGATCGTGAATATACAAAAAGGAAAACGAGACATTTTGCGTTTGATAATGTTTAACTTTACGAGATCCACATCCATTCAAAACTGAATTTGAAATTATTAATAGAGGCTCACCGCGAACAGTTCAAATATGTATAGCCTATAATGTTATTAGCATACACAAAAGTCATGGACAAGGTATAAACAATGTATTGACGGATATTGGTTCTTCAATGTTCACGTGCGGACAATCGTATATGGCGCTTTCCAGAGTGACAAGCTCGAAAGTCGGCAATCGCACTCACAAAATACAAGCGACTTAGAAGAAGGACATACAGAAAAGACTTTTCAAAAATTGCTGCCTAAAAGTCACGGAAGAAAATAAAAAAAAGGATGAGGAGTGACCTTTAAGAAAATCCGTAGCTGACATGAAACAGATGTTAGAAGAGAAGAAACGGAGGAGGGATACCTACAGAAAAAAACGACATCTCAACGCTGTCCTTGAATTAACTACAAATGGTGTGTGATACACTGCGGCCATTACATTGACGAAAGAGGATCTAAACTTAGGAATTGATTTCGGTCATTCAAGGAAAGAGTCAAGGTACAAGATAGAAATAGTACTTAAATCGAGAGAAACGAAATTCATCCGCATCAAGAAGAGGGAGATAGGTAATAATATTCCCTTGTCTGTCAAACATTCTTCAAAAGACTACCTTCAATGTAGATAATTTCATAGTGTGCAACATTTCGGGTTCTTGGCTGAAAACTTCAGATACACTGCAATGGAAGATACATAGGCATAGAGTTGAGAATTGCATTTTGAAAAGAATCACCACCAAATGTGGCAGTATCTATATTGCAGTGGAGACCAGTCAGACGTTAATTAACAGCAGTATTCCCTTCAAATAAGTTAATCCAGAAATGATGACAATTAGTTAGAAAATCAAAGCTCATTACTGATGTTACACATGGAACGTACCATGGATGATGTGAAGAGATTTATGGAATTGACAAAGAATTGAAGATTTTTATCAGGTACAGTAGCAACAGAAATAAAAGTTTCGCACCAGAGGGCAACTTTTGCAGAAGCATGGATTGCTTTTGAGCAGAATGACATTAATATTACTTCAGTGGAAACCTTTTCAAAATTTCTTGCAGATATGTTTTTTTTAACTACTTTGAAATTGTCTCAAAACACTATGCCGCACACGAACACAGGAGAATGAATTATGAATTCGATACTGAGGGTGAAGGTGCAGTATTAGGCCTATAGACTAACCTAAATTGAGGAATTGGACACGCTAACAGCATTAATGTATTTACCTTGTTATTACATATATCCCAATTTTAAAATCCTAGGAACATTTTGTTATTAAACAAGCCGGGTCTTAGTTCCGTATGATTTTCCTAGAGGTCAGGAGCTGTCACAGACTGTCAGCGCGTGCTACACTATTATTGCAAAGATCTATAGTGTACTGCATGAGCAGTGGGAGAAGGAGAAAATAGTTTCTAGTAGTGACATGTTAGAATTGAAACATGTGAGTCATTCTACTGATTACGTGTATTCTGTATCAAGTGAAAATGGTTCAGATGTGTGTGAAGTTACGATAAGTGCGAATGATTGTTTCACACCTTAAGGTAGCGGGAAAAAAGAAAAAGCGACCCAAACAATTGGGTAAGAAATATTTCCAAATGAGCGCGAAATAGGGGCATTGGTTACGTTTCAGTCGCTACTGGAAAGAAAGTGAAGAAGAAGGTATTCCGAAAAGTGGATAATTCCTGTACGAAAAGGTAAACCTAAGCATATTATTTTACTACACTGAGCCGACTCACTACTTTTAAGCCATTCTGATTGCTAGGCTTGTATATCTGTCTTTTTATGTCCTTTATTTCTAGGTCATTTGAGACTATTTGCCATGAAATGGAATGTTTAAAATGTTTTGGGATACTAGAAGTGCTGCATGATAAAATATTATTGGGCTGCACGAGGTAGAAAGAAAAACAATATCAGAAACAAGAGAAAACAAAGGAGCGGAATAAAATATGGTGCTACTATATCAAAGTGAGGAATTCCTTCCACCATATAAAATGGTGAGATGTAAGTTCATTATTGTATTTAGTGGTCATGGAACCACCAATTCATAGCCTGTTATCTAATTAGTTATCTACCAACATTCATATCAGTATTACACATCTTGATGTTTATAATAAATATAAGGACTTGCCAATCGCTCTATAATATGATGACATAAGACTAAGAACTGTACATTGGTATAATGACATAACAATAATTTATATTCCGTTATGTATACAAATGTTTACAGAAATAAAGAACACTCACAAGCATAAAGTGTTTTATATCTTGGTTTATGTTGCCATGTGACGACCAAATCATTAAATTTTTTATAGATATAAAGATGTAGAATATTCAGATAGTTGCTTTAAATGTTGGTAGATGACTAAGTAGATAATAAAAATGATAAGATGTCGAATAGATGTTTCCACACACACTAACTGAAGTAATCGACTTGGTTTCCCATGAGACCACACCACTTGTTACAGTGGAGGGAATTCATCAAAAGACTTGGATTTTTGTAGCTTTTAAGTTTTTGATGGGATTTCTGCTTTCATGAGCAATAGATTGAAATCAAATGTTGCTTTTGTGTATTTCAACTCCAGTTAAATGTAAATGTTCACAAAACCCATGATTCATTGTCATGCAGAAGTTTTTTATGTGTGTGTAATTTCAGTTTGCAAGATCTGCTCACATGTCTGAAATTCTCTTTCTTCATAAATAGGTCGATACTGAGTCGATCAATTCTGTTGTATGATTTGGACATGTCGACGGAACGGACACCATACTAATATTTGTGAAGTAATATTGTTTAACTTCTCTTCCTGTCCATTCCTCAGTAATTTACTACAAAGACATAGATAAAATTTACTACATAAGCAGTGCATTATTTGACATAAAATTTAATAATGAAAATGAATAATCTAATAGCAGAAGAAATGAAATAATTTATTGCAATTAAGTGTAATACAAATAACCGAAAGTTTGTGTCATACTATTGAAGATTCTTCACCAGTGATACTGTACATAACTAAATTTACTGCCTGCTATCTCTAATTTTTTGTCACATAATGCTACCTTTCTTTTTTTAATTTCATATCGTTTGGCGTATTTATTTACAAATTCAGTGTCAGCCTTCGTCTGAAGTTTTTTTCAGTTTTCCAATATCCAAAATATATTCAAATGTTTCGATTTTTTCTGCCACTGTGATGACATCATTAAATAGTGTTGTCACTTTTGGATGGATGGATGCTTAGGGTTTAACGTCCCGTCGACAGCTTGGCCATTAGAGACGGAGCTAACGCTCGGAGTTTTTGGGTTAGGATGAGGAAGGAAATCGGCCGTGCCCTTTGAAAGGAATCATCCCGGCATATGCCTGGAGTGATTGAGGGAAATCACGGAAAACCTAAATCTGGATGGCCGGAGGTGGATTTGAACCACCATCCTCCCGAATGCGAGTCCAGTGCGTTACCACTGCGCCACCTCGCTCGGTTTGTCACTTTTGATGACATGAGTAATTTAACTGATATGAAATCCTGGACTGTGTTGTCATGAGTATATCAGTCACAAACGTATAAACATTGCTCCATAATCCTCACAGCATTCCTACTGCTGATTTAAAGTGTTAATTCGCAGTCATTAATGCATATTGTTTATCATTAATAACTCTGTACGACCTCTCAAAATTACTTTGCGTGTTTCCAGTAGACATATATATATATCTACGTTTGTAAATTACAAAATTCCGTGTATCGATGTTCTGAGATTAGTCTCCTCATAATTAAAGATTATTGCCACTTGAGTGAATATGCAACTACTGAATAAACATAACACTTCATGTAAAATTTGATACAAAAGCTCAATCTATTCTCTAAAAAAAGGAAAAGTAAATAAATTACAAATGAAAATAAAAAGCGGGATTCAGTCTTCGTTGTATATTGCACCATTCTATTTACTCCTTCATAAGCTTATTTATAAGTCACCATTGACTTCTATGCGTGTAGTCGATGTGTATTCTGCACTATTTATTTTCCCAGTAATGTATCTAAATCATACTTCAGGTGGATAACCAACTAAAACTAAAAAAAAAAAAAAAAAAAAAAAAAATGAAGACACTCTACAGTTTTTAAATGATTTAATATGTGTCAAAATGTTCGACAGACTCAATATTTTCATCATTTCTACATGTAATCACTGTAGGATGTTGCTTATATCAATAATCGTGCTGCATTTCTATTAGCTTTTGAAGAATATTGCTGTATATTTATTATTGGGATTGTCTGTGCGAATTATGTGGTACTCCTGTCAAATATTCCACTTACCGATAACTGTGGTGGCAGAAGAGTCACTTTCTTACATTTTTAACTGTCGGTAATGAACAAATACCTAATTCCGGTATCAAACATAATTATGAGTGTATTTGACAGTTTCATTTGATAGATTTGTACATCTAAAATATATTGTATGACAAAATACGACGAAGGACACTATCAAATAGTTTAAAGTTTTCCTTCTTTTAAAATACCGCAGTAAAATATACTACCAACGATGTATCATAAGAATATAATGTTGGTTGTTATTTGAAATACCCGACGAAACAGTAGTTATTCATCTCCTACAGGAAAGGAAATGAGAGAATAATTGCCCTTCTGTTTCTTTACCGGAGTGTTTTAATTTACAACCTGTAGCGCTTCCCTTTTATTATGAATTGACGCTTTAAAAGTTACCTTCACTTTGTGTGTAGCAAAAGGGCGCGGGCGCGGTTCCTCATTATTGAAGTATTTGCTACAAGCTGTGGTGGCAAAGGAAAAGTACAGGAGAGCTCGACACCGCTGCTGTATCGAACCATCAGCTTCAGTAGCGCCAGCAATTCACGCGTAATTCGGTAGGAGAGGCAGCTTTTCGTTTGAATTTAGTTTCAAATGAGCTTTTGAAGTTCGCAAATTATCGCTGTTTCCCTCCAAATGTAAACTTCAAAGCGGATAAAAGACATATTACCTCTTACATGCGTTGAATGCGTACCCTTCCAGTTCGGACATTTTCGTTGTTGGAGCTATAGTTACAGGGACTGCAGGAAATTCTGTCAACAGAGGTGTAGAACAATGCTGCAAATTTTAATTCTGTTAAATTCCAACATAAAATTTTGTTTGTCCAACAATTAATCTTCCGAAGCATGATAAGGTACCAAAACATAAATTTTAATCCTCTTCCTCCGACGGTTTAACTCACTCCAGTCCACTTACAACTGTAAGACTGCCTCTCTTTTCAAACAGAATTAATAATTTAATGTGAATCAGAAGTCAACATTGCGAATAACGCATACAATTCGTTTAATGAACACATCACAAATACGTGCCAACTTTATAGCGTATGACTCGACGAGTCATACAGTCGTGGTGCTGTTGAATCTTTTTCATACTTTTACGAAATATTGCTATATATATATATATATATATATATATATATATATATATATATATTTGATACATTTACAAGCTGCTATTAGCATCAAGGTTCTTTCAGTAGTTGTTGCTGTTTACATTGATTAAGACACAAGAATTATGCCTAGTTAGGTTTGGACGGCTTCCACTCATTATCTCAACGATATATTTATTAGACTATAATACTGTCCAATAACTTCAAACCACCTCAGGCAGAAATAACTGCCTTGATACGCCTGGGCATTGAGTCAAACAGGGCTTTGATGGCGGAAACAGTTACAGATGCCCATGCAGCTTCAACACGATACAACAGTTCATCAAGAGTAGTGAGTGGCGTATTGTGACGAGCCAGTTGCTCGGCCACCATTGACCAGAAGTTTTCAATTGGTGAGAGATCTGGAGAATGTGCTGGCCAGGGCAGAAGTCGAACTTTTTTCGTACTGAAAGGCCCGTACAGGATCTGCAACATGCGGTCGTGCATTATCCTGCTGAAATGTAGGGTCTCGCAGGGATCGAATGAAGGGTAGAGCCACGGGTCGTAGCACATCTGAAATATAACGGCCACTGTTCAAAGTACCGTCGATGCAAACAAGAGGTGACCGACACATGTAACCAATGGCACCCCATACCATCACGCCAGGTGATACGCCAGTATGGCGATGACGAATACACGCTTCCAATATGCGTTCACTGCGATGTCGCCTAACAGGGATGCGGCCATCATGATGCTGTAAACAGAACCTGGATTCATCCGAAAAATGACGTTTTGCCATACGTGCACCCAGGTTCGTCGTTGAGTACACCATCGCAGGTGCTCCTGTCTGTGATGCAGCGTCAAGAGTAACCGCAGCCATGGTCTCCGAGCTGATAGTCCATGCTGCAGCAACCGTCGTCGAACTGTTCGTGCAGATGGTTGTCGTCTTGTAAACGTCCCCGTCTGTTGATTCAGGGATCGAGACGTGGATAAGATGCCTGTCATCTCGACTGCTAATGATAGAGGCTGCTGGGATCCAGCATGGCGTTCCGTATTGCCCTCCTTAATCCACCGATTCCATATTTTGCTAGCAGTCATTGGATCGCGAGCAACGCGAGCAGAAATGTCGCGTTACGATAAACCGCAATCGCAATAGGCTACAATCCGACCTTAATCAAAGTCGGAAACGTGATGGTACGCATTTCTGCTCTTTACACGAGGCATCACAACAACGTTTCACTAGGCAACGCCTGTCAACTGCTGTTTGTATATGAGAAATAGATTGGAACCTTTACTCATGTCAGTACGTTATAGGTGTCGCCACCGGCGGCAACCTTGTCTGAATGCTCTGAAAACTAATCATTTGTATATCACAGCGTCTACTTCATGTCGATTAATTGCCGCGTCTGTAGTACGACATCTTCGTGGTGTAGCAATTTTAATGGCCAGGAGTGTAATTTAGGTTAGTTGTTTGGTTGGTTGATGGGTGGATGGGACCAAACAGCTAGGTCATCAAGTCCCAGAGTGTAATTTATTCAGTGATCATTTTTAATATCTAGAAATATTCTGCATTTTAATACATAACGTTCCCGCTGTTCTAAGAACGTAATTCTACTGAATTCAGTACATACTAACATGTAATTACTTTGCATCCTGATTACTGCACTAAACCGTTGTTCGCTGTATTCAAGTAAAAGAAAACCAAAATCAAATGTTTTTAAATCTGTTCGACTTAATTACTGTGGTTATTTGTCCCTAGTCTTACGATCTACTTAAACTAACTTAAACAAACCTCAGGACAAAACATACACCCATGCCCAAGGAAGGACTCGAACTTCAGACCGGGAGCAACCGCGCGCTTCCCAACAAGACGCCTTGAAGCGTTTGGCCATTCCATCGCGGCAGTTCGGCAAACTTGGTTATCACGCAATATAACAGGATAATAAGCAATAAATGCTGTCCACATAGGGTCACTTATTAGAAATGTATACACAGTTGCTGATATAATTAAACATGTAATGTTCCAAATCATTACGAAATGTCATATATATATATGATATATGGGACAAGTATTAACCTAATCTAATCATGAGTTCCAGGAGTTTTTGGTAGAAATATCAGAATACGTGTGGCAGTGGCACTTCAACCTGGATTTACCACTTGAAAGCTCAAAAAATAGAATATTACATTCAGCCTAGCTGAATGACTTAATATCGGCAGCCTAAAGTCACACTTTGAAAATTTTCAGGAGAAAGCACTGCATATTGATCGAACGCAGAATTCCCATCTGGGATCCTGTGTGAAACGAGCAGGGGGTTTCGCATCGTGTGTAGCTACAAGGCTCTTGCTAGCAGAGATAAGATGTGGGAACATGGTTGAAAATATTTGGCAACACTGTGACATTGCAGTTATTTCTGCAAGTGGTACTGACACACTAGATTCACCTAAATTTCCTTTTCCAGTATCATAACTCATGTTGTATAATCCACCTGCAACAACAGACACAGATATAGAAATTTTAATTTTTTGTGTCAAGGAATGCCCTTTTATGTAAAAGTGAAAAATTTTATTATCTTTCGCGATGTGTTGCGAGGCCCTAGAAAAAATGTCATAGAGAGAAAAGCAGTGTCGCCATCTCTGTAGCTGTGTGTTTCCGTATGTATCTTGCTTTGAAAGGACGTCGCAAGTCGAACTGCCATGGATCTGGAGCACGCAGCGTTCAGGGAAGGTTGACAGCCGAGATGTGTAGTTTTTCACCGAATTATTATTAACGGTATGTCGCACATCAAAATATATTGTAGGTGTGATTCCATTACACGCAGCCGCAGCGGAGCGGTCGAGCGCATTGAGGCACTATGTTTCGATGCGTGAGGCCGTTCTATGTCGGGGGTTCGAATCCCCCCTCGGGCATGGATGTTTGTGTTGTCTTCAGTATATTGTAGTTCATAAGTAGTTTGTAAGTTTAGGGACTGATGACCCCGCAGTTAAATCCCTTAAGCTTAACAAACATTTGAACAACATTACATGCATAGCTTCACCTCTGAGAAAAAAAGAAAGGATAAACATTTTCAATGTTCAAATGTTCGTAGAACTTATAGGACTTAACTACGTGGTCATCAGTCCCTAAGCTTACAAACTACTTATGAACTAGCTAAGACTAAGGACGGCACAAATATCCATGCCCGAGGGGGGATTCGAACCCCCGACCGTAGTGACCGTGCAGACCGTGACTGAAGCGCCTCAGTCCCCTCGGCCACCGCGGCCGGCGATAAACATTTTGAATATGGGTAGTTTCGATCGCCAGACGCCACATTTAGAACGAATGTGCTTTACACTACAGATGTTACAGACATGTGTTTTACTGGAGATATTACTTTCTACAGAAAGTGGGCGGCCTACAGTGTTGTGGTTTTGTGCAGATAGCGGGACGTAGAGCATAGAGCTGGTCAAAACGGCCGCCACTCCCGCTCGCTTCCCGCCGCGCTCGCGGCTCGCTCTCGCCGGCTGAGGCAACAACACCTAGAGACAAGGCCTTACAACAGGCCGTGTCTACGTCACACTTAGAGGCCCCGGCCGCCATCTGACTGGCCGGCCGCTGCGCGGCGGTGGGCGTGCCCCAGCCAACAGCCAGTGAGTTGGCGGCCGGGGCCTCTAAATGTGACGTAGGCAGGCCACTCAACTAGCGATCACGCCGGTTCAGGCCTACATTGCTCACGTGATTTGACAGGCGCGCCACAGCCTGTCGTTCTCGATGGTCTCGTGCGAGATCAAGCAGTGTTGGATCAAGAAGTCTCGCGACAGGGCGAGTCTCGGTACTCCCGCGTTTACTTCGCACCGGCTGGGCCGAGCTGAGCCTACACCACCTAGTGGACAATGCCTCACAACTGGCCATGCCAACGTCACACTTACAGTCCGCGTCCGCCATCTGACTGGCTGCCGGCTACGTGGTGGTGATCGTACCCCAGCGGCCAGAAAGTGAGCTGGCGGCCGCGGCCTGTGAGTGTGACAGCCTATTTAGTCAGCGCACGCCAGACAGCGCCAAGACGAAAGAAAGGGGAAAATCCACTGTTTCGGTTTTCATGTTGTAAAAATTGTTGACAGTATACATGACCACGCTATATCGTTTTACGAAATTATTTCCAAGCTCTGCCTGGCCTGTGAAAAAATAAAAAGTCTTCTCATCATTCCGCGCGAGATTTTAGTTCCGTAACGCTCCTCACTCAATTTTGATGAACGTATATGGTTAAAAAATCTGTTTTTGGTCACATTGTAGTAAAATATCTTAGCTTTCGAATAAAACATTCATCTTTTCGAAATTCGGAACAGCCGTTTTCAAATGACGTTATTTGTCAAGTATGTGCACTTTATTTACAAATCGTGTATTGAAAAAGTTGGATAGAGGGCAGCTTACTGTTCTGTGCACTTTAGACCATATGTTAAAAGAGAGTGAAATGGAGCTAAAAGTACACAAAAGCTTTCGAAAGGGTAGTCACACTGATATCTACATCCTTTCACAAGTAATTGCGAGTTATCTGAATGGCATCATGGCGCGACCGCAAGCCTGCGAACTCTGCGTGCCGGCCGCGGTGGCCGAGGGTATTGAGGCGCTCCAGTCACGGTCTGCACGGCAACTACGGTCGGGGGTTCGAATCCCCCTTCGGGCATGGATATTTGTGCCGTCCTTAGGATTAGCTAGTTCATCAGTAGTTTGTAAGCTTAGCGACTGATGACCCCGTAGTTAAGTCCCATAAGCTATACAAACATTTGAACATTGAACTCGGCGTGTGTTGAGCATAGCGTGAAGCACTGTAGTGCCGAATAATTTGAATTGCTGATCATGTGTGTCGGTCACTCGTGACGTGTTAATGATCCATAACAAGAAAACAATTATGAACTGATTTTTCTTGGGTGGCGACCGTTTACAATGGACAACGATCTGCTACCCTCACGTCTGAGATTAAAGTAAGAATGAACTAAGTTCTTTTTTAGGTACCTGTCTGAGAGGAAAAACGTTTCTACAAACATTTTGCGAGTACCCAGAATTTTATACTTTAACTGAAAGAAAAATACCCTTAAATAGTTTAGCCTCAGACAATGCAGCTCATGTAAGGGATAAAGTGTGGGTCACTTTTTCATAATTTCTTTTTTTGAGGTGGGGGCTTGTCCCCAGCAATTGTACTTACGAAAATAGGTTTATTTTTTCTCTGTTGCTATTAATTCTGTGATATGACTAAAAAATTTCCGAATTTTTTAAAAGTTTTTCACACAAGGAAAAACTCTCCTATACGTTAGTCAAAATTAATGGGATGAGTCCATACCAGAATTTTCTGATGTCCTTATAATTCTGTGAGTCACTACAATGTAAAAATAATAGTAATAACATTACAAAATCAGTTAACTGTTAACTGGTTTGAAATAGACGGCAGTGAACAAGTATTGGTCACCCTTGTGTTTCCTTCGATCTTCCACTGATAGTGAGTGACGATCCCTTGTTGCTGGGCCACCAAGAAGGAAGAAACAAATCACAACAAGAAAAAAATGCTTTTCATCCTTTACTGATCTGCAGTGTCTGAGGCTAAACTAAATATGCGCATTTTTCATTCATTTAAAGTAGAAAAATCGAAATGAAAGTTCTGTGGAGACAAAGAAAATTGTCATCAGGTGATTCCGGAAATGTTCATAGAAAAGCAGTTCCCACCAAACAGATTCCTAACAAAATAAATAAATATTCTGAGAACCGAATAGAGTTCTTTGAAACTGGAGATGAGTTAAAACAGTTCAGCATGCCCCACATAAAACCAGCACACCTCACGTACCCTCATGGCCATACGTTGCAGCATTCCTTATAAGGAGGTAACTAATTTATTTTTAATTTTACTGTTCGTATTCCTTTTTTACATAGTTAATTCCTACTTTAGTCTCAGGCGTGAGGGACAGCGCTTTTATTTGAGAGATAGTATATAAATTGTTTCACCTTGTGGTACATTTTCCAAGCATGTTTGTGAATTTTTACCTCTCTATCTACATTATTCCGTGATTTATTATGTTTTGAAATTTATACTCACTTCTTGATCACCCGTTAGATTAAGTACTAGAACTTTGTGGAAGTCGGTATTATCACACTTATTCCGTTTGTTATTTTAGCTGTAAAAGGAAACGTAGTCACGGTTTGAAACAGAATATTTGCTCCTTATGTTAGTGCAGAACAAAGTAATATGAAAAAGTCATATCTGAACTACAGAAAAGGTAATACAATCTACGTTAAAAGCATTCATAGCAACTATGCCAAAGACAAACATTTTAGTAGACGCATTGATTATAATTAATGACTTTCAACATATTCCATTACCAGTGAACAATTGCTTAGTAAAAAAATTAAAAAAGGTATTTTTTTTTTAAAGTATACACTCCCCTTCCGTTTCATTAAGGAACGACAATTGCCACAGAAATCTAGGACTCCATCTATGAAACTACCAGTATCAGCACGCTGATTAGAACATTCATTATCACAGTATGCTCCCCGTTGTTCTGTAAATGCTTCATAATAGCAGTGTACAATTCGTTGTCACGCATTTCACGACATGTTCACGAAACAGAACAGACGCACATTTTAGAGAGAGCACTCTTAAATCTGCACAACTCCAAACATTACTGAAGATAACTCTATTTAATTAATGAGAGTGCAGAAATCCCTTTTAAGATCCAAGACAAAAAAATGTAGTGGTGGGTTTAGAACTACCGACCACATGCATTAGAACATACCGCAATAACCACTACACCACGACGAACAAGTACGACAATGTCCCTTAATTCTCGCACTATTGATAGCAGTTACTAATAGCTAAAGTGACATTTTTAGACACTACATTTAATTTATCGTACTATAAACGACGTGCTTTTGTTAATTCTTTAGTGCGCCACTGCTTTGAAATGACAACGCGTAAGTTATAATCAGAAAATCATAAAATACAGAAACCAAAATGGCGTATGCTACAGAGAGTTCTGGGCGAGGAATGTCACGCGACATTTCTTAACGCCTGGTTTACGTAAAATCAGCTTATGGTATGAAATCGGCGTTATTTTGACAAATATCTCTGTACGAGTTACGAAAAACATAACAGAGGAAAGTTGTGCAGAATTTTCTGTTCTACAAATTCGTTTATTCAATTTTCGTGCCAGATGTACGGTTAAGGCGTTATTTTCATTTAAATTTCGAGCTGTCAAAAGACGATCGCAAAGGCCCACTTTTAGTGTTACTAACGAAACTTAAAGTGCGCCAAAATGTAGTCGCTGGCTACTTTACGTTTGGTTCACTTTAGGTGATACATTACTGCGTGCCGGCCGCGGTGGCCGAGGGGACTGAGGCGCTTCAGTCGCGGTCTGCACGGCCACTACGGTCGGGGGTTCGAATCCCCCCTCGGGCATGGATATTTGTGCCGTCCTAGTTCGTAAGTAGTTCATAAGTAGTTTGTAAGCTTAGGGACTGATGACCCCGTAGTTAAGTCCCTTAAGCTTTACAAGCATTCAAGCACATTACTGCGTACGAAATGCAGCTAACATTGCGAAATGGTTTTTATAGCCGAAAGAAATCCATACATCGCTATGTCGAATAGGATGTTGTAATTTGAGTGTGCTGGCGGTGCGCGATCTAGTTTAGCATGCCATGTGCAACTACCGTGGCCTCTGGCCTGCAGATTTGTCAGTCAACGTTGGTAATAAAGCATACGCCCGAGCCAACAGAATATGACTTTTAAAAATAGCATGATTTCTTATGACTGATGGCAATTCCCTAACTGGTTTGAAAGTATTGATGACAAATATGTACGGATTAATAAAAAAAAAAGAAGACGACAGTAAATCTGGTTCTGTGTATTATTGTTACATATACTGGATTGCTAGCTGTCACTGATGGAAATTAAAAGTTCATAATCGTGAATGTAGGGTTCTACGGAAAAGAGAATGGTGCTAATGTTTTTGACGAATGTCCCTTCCGTTATGTAATAGAAATGGGTATAATAAAATCACCAGACGAATTTTTTTCCAAGATCCAATATCAAGTGCCCGAATGTTTTCCTAGGCGATGCAGCATTTTTCCGCTGAAGTAATATTTAATTATATCTTCTCCAGAAAGAACAACAGCAAGGAACACTAAAGATGTTTACAACTGTCTTGAGCAATAATGTCACTAGAATGTTCATTCGGTTCTGTAACATCTAAATTTTGATTTTGCATAAACATTTGGAAACCAATGTAGAAACTGCAGTACACATTGTGAAAGCTGTATCTTTAATGCACAGCATCATCCGTGACTTTCAATCTAACAATGATGTTGAGGTTCCATTTTATCGATACGTATAACGAAATACGGCGAAAGCAGCACAAGATAAATTTCAAAAGAGGTAAAATGCTTCTTCGAGAGCAGCCTTGGAAGTATGAAAATATATTAATTTTTATTTTGAACAAAATCCCACATGAAGAATGTAAATTTTGCTGTTTAATAAACATGTTATATTTTATTAATTGTAGTAGCAGTTATTTTGAAATGTGATGGAAAACGTAAGCGAGTAATGTAAATTATTCTGCTTAGTAAATATGTAAAAACGACTTCATGTACTACCCGTTTTTTTAACGAGCACAAAAGAATTAAGTTTGGATTTTGAATAAAATCTTGCACAAAACACGCGAACAACACTAATACATATGTCTTATCTGAACTTACTGGTAGTACCAATTATTTTTACAACTTCCAAGCTCTGGCGGTACGATAATAAAACGGTTATTATAATTGTTTTTATTGTCCCACAATATAGAACCTTCTTAAACGGCAGCGATCAAATTTTCAGACATTGTTACTTCAAATTCCAAACGCAAACCGCGCCCGCTTCGGGCGAAAATATCAAACTGTCTGATCGCGTCCGCTTCGCGGAATCGCGGGTTCCACGCTCTCCGCGTGGGCGCGCTCACGTAGGACAAGGTAACTGGTGGCAATGCGACGTGGCGCTCATTCTGCTCACCGCTGCCAGTCAGTTCCTGCGGCCGCCCGCCTGCTCGCAGCTGACCTAACGGGCTCGAACAGCCTAATCTAGACTAATACAAAGCACACAAACTGATGCCATGCCCAATGTACAAATATGTACTTTTCCCCTTTCGGGCCACCGCTCGGCTTAATCAGACATTTCTGGACTTGGCTTCGAGTTTATTGTATGTTGATGGATGTGTTGTTGGCTCACTGCCTTCTTACCGAATGCGCTGAGCTACTGCTCAGGCAGAACCAATTAGGCCACCAGACGCGCTTCCAGTCAGTCCAAATTATCAACTTTCGCTCACCATTGTTCTCTGGTCCTTGCCCATTCGTGCCTTTTTCTCACAACTACCAGCCGCGGTGACCGAGCGTACTGCGGCGCGCCAGTCACGGTCTGCACGGCCATTACGGTCGGGGATTCGAATCCACCCTCGGGCATGGATATTTGTGCCGTCCTTAGTATTAACGAGTTCATAAATAGTTTGTAAGTTTAGGGACTGATGACCCCCGTAGTTAAGTCCCATAAGCTCTACAAACATTTCTGCTCGGCACAGAAATGATCATTAGCCTGTTGGAGGCCTATATAGGATTACAGGCTAAATTGAAGACCATCGTCTTTGACCAATGACGTCATATCTGCGTCTCTCAAGATACGCTAAGTAGATATACCAACTAGGACTCAGGGGTGGGCAAATAGCAGCCAGCGGGCCACATGTGGCCCGCGGAAGTGTTTTGTGTGGCCCGCTAAGACATTTACAAAAATCATAGATAAAACAAATTATCCTTCCCCGCGCGTCTAAAAATCCGCGAGCGTCTGCGCTACTTGATTGTGCGTACTACTGACAGATGAGGTACAAGTGACAGTTCCCAGAAAAATGAGATTAATGAAACTACCATGATAAAGCGTGTGTAATTATTGAGGCAGAGGGATAGAAGTAGACTCTCACTGTGCTTAGGTACCCGTGCTTCCGGAAAGCACCAGTTCCGAAACCTTGTGAACTTTCGACTTCAATGTTATCAAAGTTATAAGAAGTATACTTATACCCCTTTACTTCTGGCTCTATCATTTATATCTAATGATGTTTATAATACCTTTTATGAAATATCAATGCATTTAACGCTTTCACTGGTACACGCGAAATTGCAACTCTGTATGTGATATATGATTAGAAATAAAGAGAACTTGCATTTTCATAAAAAAAATGGGAATACTGCATACACACACACACACACACACACACAAACACACACACACACACACACACACACACACACACACATATATATATATATGACGCCAGTAAAATACGGCATTAGAAGTGAAAGGTTTATTAGGTGCGGCCCTCCGCTAACCTCTGTGTCTATAAAGTGGCCCCCGAGCCAAAACAATTACCCACCCCTAAACTAGATAAACAAACATTATCAACGAATAGAAACCTACGGGATAATATCGTAATATTTACCTATTGTAGATAATAAATAATATGTTATTATCCTCGTAAATTACAGATTTCTACAACAGAATGTACCATCGATCACAGGTCTCAGTCCAAAAATTCGATCCTTCGGCGCTCATTTGCCAGAAAAAAAGCCTCTCTGTTAACTCATACCTAATTATCAGAGATAAACTACAGATCAATTTTTAAACACAAAATCGTAATCTATACTCTACATTCCGCTAGTAAAGAAACTATCGTCTTTAAGTCAGATATGACGTCGTTGGTCAAAGCCGACTAGTCGTATCGCGGACTTCAATTGACCCTGATAACAGATAGGTGTCTCTTATTTCAGATGAATGCGAGAGAACACACTATATTACAATAATAGTGAGCTGTAAGCTATAGAATTTGGGGAGAAAGTAATGCATGTTTAGATAGTCTCACTCTGTTATGAGTCGTACTGTCCCACCCACACCAGGAACAACGAATTCTGAGCTTCGAGAACGTTATAATATTATTATACCAGCTTAAACCCGCGGCTCCGCTCGCGTCTTGGTAGATCAAATCACACGTAAAAATGCACTCGTTTCGAAGAATCCAGTCACGAAGTCCTACAATAATGATTGTCATAATATCACAGATGAATCACTTGATGTAATGTGCGAAACGTCAAATCGATTATTTAAAGAGATGTATTGAAAGAAATTTCTTTTTTACTGCTTTATTTATTTATTCTTATATTTCCTTATTCGTATGCTTATCCTTACAGAGAAAGACCTGAAAACATTGTACCACGCATAGACCAAAGATATGGTCCGTGGCATCACGTTCCGCTGTATGTAACCTCCTTGCTATAGAGCCGCAAACGTCATCGCTGGCCTTCAGTCCGAATTATTTTACAATTTGACGACTTTCAACCACCAAATCTTCCACCCCGTTACAGCTATCGGCATGGAACTGCTATGGTGTACAACGGGAGACTTCGGACAACAATTACACACAGACCATTCGTTTGCGTTCTGTAGTTTTCGCTGCAGAGCGAAATATTAACACACATACACACTTACGTAGAATTTTATGTTGTTGTTGTGGTCTTCAGTCCGGAGACTGGTTTGATGCAGCTCTCCACGATACCCTATCCTGAGCAAGCCTCTTCATCTCCACATAAGAACGGCAACCTACATCTGTCTGAATCTGCTTACTGTATCCATCTCTTGGTCTTCCTCTGCGGTTTTTACCCCACACACTTCCCTCCAACGCTAAATTCACAATTCCTTGATGTCTATGAATTTGCCCTACCAATCTATCCCTTCTTTTAGTCAAGGTATGTCAGAAATTTCTTTTCTCCCCAATTCTGTTCAGTACCTCCTCATTAGTTACGCGATCCACCCACCTAATCTTCAGCATTCTTCTGTAGCACCACATTTCAAAAGCCTCAATCCTCTTCCTGTCCGCACTGTTTATAGTCCATGTTTAACTCCCATACAAGGCAACACTCCATACAAATGCGTTCAAAAATGACTTCCTTAGGCTTAAATCAATATTCGATGTTAACAAATTTCTCTTTTTCAAGAACGCTTTTCTACCCATTGCCATTCTGCATTTTATATCCTCTGTACTGCGACCATCATTTGTTATTTTACTGCCCAAGTAACAAAACTCATCCACCTTTTTTATTGCTTCGTTACCTAATCTATACACCGATAACTTTCCATCCCAATATACTCCACCCTTTTATCATGATCAACCTTCAAGCAACAATGCAACCAATAAAACGATTTTCAAAGAGTAAATATAATTTTCAAAGAGTAATTATTGTTCCTTATTTCGCGTTATATTCTTGAAATTACGAAATATCTATCAGATCGCTATAAAACCATGGCTAAAACCTTCCTCAGGTATAAATTAGTAACTGTAAAAATATTTTAAGTCTCTGCGTCTTGTCGTTCGGACGTGATAAGCGTACACCGAACAGATATTCACATTAATATATATATATATATATATATATATATATATATATATATATATATATATATATATATATATATAGATAAATAGTTATCCGATTGCCATAAAACCGTGCCTAAAGCCTTTCCCGGGTAGAAATTAGTAACTGTACAAATTTTTAGCTCTATGTTATGAGGTTCAGACGCGATATACCGAACAGATATTCACATTTATAGATATAGATTGCAATGTTTTCAGTATCATTTTCGAGTACTGAGGGTAGAAACACATAAAGAACGCCTCCATTTTCTAAAAACCTCATTTGTGCCCTTGGAGTTTATTACATAGTGTTATTGGAGTTGTTAATGTAGAAAGGGTGTTTGTGGCGGACGAAAGCCGGGCTAAGATGAGTGTGTCAGAGGCCGCAGCTGCAGCGTATCGATTGCAGCGGCTGTATGGCGCTCAATGCTACTCCACGATTGCCGCCCGCGAGATTCCTGTCACGTGACACCATACACGCCTTTGCACTTGTTCTCTGGACAATGACATTGTTTCACGCCCGTGTGACCCACAAAAGCGAATTGATAGTGGCAAGAAATCATTAATCGGAAACGTGTTCGCAAAGCCAGTTCCATAAAAGGGACTGTTTGAGCCACACAATAAAGCGCATTAAAAGGACCGTGAAACTATCACGCACAACTTTAGTATCTCGAAAACGATACTGCAAAAAATTACGTAATATTAAAGGTAAAGTGTTGTTATGAGCAGACGTGTGATGGGTGTTGTTATTCCTGAACTGAAGACCTCGGTGATCAACTTAGATCTAGAGTGGACAGATGGATGACGTCGGGAGATAGGCACTGGGTTTAACCAAAGGAAGAATTGGCACCAGGCTACATTGAGGACTGAGCAGTATGGTTACTAAACAGGCTACGCACCAACATTACACGGTCAAGAGATAACCTTTTGAAGTGGGGATATTTTACATCTAACTTCCGTGATTGTGGAGGCCTGTAGACGTCTCAGCATATGCATAAGTTTCCTGAATGTCCACATTGGACTTTAGAGGCCCTGATGTTGGCAACCCTAAATGCTTTTGACGTAGCCCGTTATTGGGCCAAATGTTTATAATGTTTCTCTTTGTTTATAGTTCGAAATTTATATGAATGTAATTAATTTCTGTCTGTTCAATCTTTTATACTCACGTATACACGATGTTTCTGAAGCAAATAAAATAAATTCCTTAACTATTTGATCATGATGCACTTAGTGGAAATAAACGATGAAGTCATTTATAATTGTGAGATATACAAGTACGATTTATTAATAATACGAGGTTACAACAAATGTTATTTTTATTTTGCGGACATCGGAAGCCAAATACCAACTTTTTAAGTAAAATTATCTACTCTGCCAGTAAACTATTTTTATTGAAAGCTAACCTGATAACTACTGACTCGACCGTTGCTTCTCATCCACCTCTTGCTCAGTTTTATGCTACCTCTTCCGTTTCAGCCACAGAATATTGTTACTTAACTTAATACTTGACCTGAGTGGCTTTAAGCCACTATGCGCTCCGATGATGTGTCTTCAATTGGAGCTAAGCTTGTCATGACTTCAGCCTGAGCGATGTAAAAACCACTGTAAATACATTTGTTTCATTCTTATCCGTCATGTTACGGTTATGAAACCAAACAGCTACTTAATAACAATGCGGTGATATTTTGTTCCCTATGAAATGGGTTAAAATTCTACGAGATGTTAATTACACAAACCATAGCGACCTAAGATGTCAGCTGAGTTTCTCTTCGGATTACGAAAGATGAGATGAGACTTATCTCCCAAAAAGGAACTATCTATGCGTTGCTATACAAGACTGGATGAATGAAGGAAACCGCCTAAAAAGTATTTGTATTAATTTCTGTCGACTAACTGTAAACAATTTATGGTCTTTTGAGCGTCCTTCTCTCCCTCTAAATACCGCACTTGCAACGACGAAATTGGATGGGAGGCATCACACGAAATCCTGTTTTGTTTCAGAAGGCACCTGTTTAATCCAACGAAAAATACAGTTAATAATATTTTTACAGCAGTCGAAAGAGGCGCACATAAATCTATTCGGCGCTTTTATCAGTTTATCCTACCGTTACGTGAGCCACTAGCTATTATCACGGTTGATTAGATTATCGCAGGCGAGGATCTACATAATCAGCCGTGACATTGGTGACAAGCTCAGCAAAGCATGAGACGCAGAGATAAGCCATTGAAAGCGCAACCCCGGGCCGCATAATTGTAATGCCCAACTATCCCCACGTTTGTTGGGTGGGGTCTCTTAGAGACGTATAGCAACGCCTCAGAGCCCGATACATTAACCTGAACAGACAAGTACAATTGTTATGTTTTAGAAGTGCGAAGTCAGTTCGACTCCCATATGTATTTACACAACCTTTTGTAACTTGAACAACAGTGGACATAGAACTTTAATCCTCGTGACTTGAACGTGGGTTTGTTGTTACGCAAAAGAGTTAATGCATTATATTTATATTTATCTCTTATTTACTGAACTTAAGAATATATATATATAGTGCCGGAAATAAAAATTAGTACACGTTCTTAGATAATTCCAATTCACCCAGGATTTATTTTTGAAACAATGAATATGTAGTACATGAAATTATTACATTTACAGATCAATAGCTCGAGCATAAAGAGGTACAAAATGTCGATCGAGGCTGAAACACGTCTACGGCCGGCATCTATTCGATTATAGAGAAGGTGATTACTGTCTTGCTATACATTATTCAACGCCTGGTCGAACTGTTCAAAAGTTGTGGTTTGACGAGTCACAAGTATCAGCTGTCTTTCAATCATATGGACGTCTTTCGGGGAAGCTGAGTTTCACGCGCAGTGTGTGGGTGAGCATTGTCATGCTGAAACAAGTCATCAACTTACTGTTGCAATAGTGGCTAAAGAACAGGTCTTAAAACATTATGTACATACCGATGGTTCTGGTGGACGTTCCCTTCACAAACACAAACGTGAAAGAGAGTTGTAGCTTATTGCACCCAAGACCGTAAGGCCTGGGGTAAGGCCAGTGTGTCTTGGACGAATGCACTCTACTAGATAACGATCGCCAAGTATGTGTCTTTATAGCAAACAACTATTACTTCGAAGCAAGCAGAATCTGCTTTCATCGCTGAAGACTATATCCCGCAATTCCACGTTCCAAGCGATCCTTTGACGACACCAGTCGAACAGTGCACGTCGATGCTGTAGCGTAAGTGGAACACAGGCCATAGGTGTGCCTATTCGTAGCCTCACTGCTATTAAGTTTTTCCAAAGGTTTTGTGTCGACACTTCTGGACTCACAAAACCTCTTATCTGTGTTCCGGTAGCTGTACGATATGCCACTGCTACCCTTAGAATACAACGATCTTAGCGGACGCCTGAACTGCGCGGACGTCCAGAATTACTTCTACGGGTGTGACAATGTTCGTGTGACCATTGCAACCGGCACTGTCGCACATCTGATGGAGCAGGTCCCACTTGCGGGGCAATTCTTGGAAATGTCCATCTCGCCTCTCGGAAGGCCATGATTTGATCCCTTTCAAACTCACGCATTTGGCTGTAGGAAGCACGAGTGCGTCTCAGTTGCAAGGCACCTGTTTGGTTCACACCTTGATATCAAAATGAGCCTAATCCCTCGAAATCGATGTCATCTTTCTATGTGTACTATTTTTTCGGCAAAGAATTTTTAATGTTACTTATAGTACTGTTATGACTGTAAAACTACTGTAATTTAAACATTGTCTCATAAACTGACTTAGATCATCTGTTTCATATCTATATCTACATATTTACTTTGCAAATCACATTTAAGTGCATGGCAGAGGGTTTATCGAACCGCTTTCACAATTAAACTTCCTGGCAGATTAAAATTGTGTGCCGGAACCGGGACTCGAACCTGGGATCTTTGCCTTTCGCGGGCAAGCGCTCTACCGACTGAGCTATCCCAACACGACTCACGATGCCGCCCCACAACTTTACTTCCGCCAGTACCTCGCCTCCTACTTACCAAACTTCCTACTTTCCAAACTGGCGGAAGTAAAGTTGTAGGGCGGCATCGTGAGTCGTATCGGGATAGCTCAGTCGGTAGAGCGCTTCCCCGCGAAAGACAAAGGTCCCAGTTTCGAGTCCCGGTTCCGGCACACAATTTTAATCTGCCAGGAAGCGGGCAAGCGCTCTACCGACTGAGCTACCCCGACACGACTCACGATGCCGCCCCACAACTTACGTTCCGCCAGCAGCTCGCCTCCTACTTTCCAAACTTCCTACTTTCCAAACTTCCTACTTTCCAAACTGGCGGAAGTAAAGTTGTGGGGCGGCATCGTGAGTCGTGTTTGGGATAGCTCAGTCGGTAGAGCGCTTGCCTGTGAAAGGCAAAGGTCCCAGGTTCGAGTCCCGGTTCCGGCACACAATTTTAATCTGCCAGGAAGTTTCATATCAGCGCACGCTCTGCTGCAGAGTGAAAGTTTCATTCCGCTTTCATAATATTTCTCTACCGTTGAATTCTCTAATAGTCAGCGGGAAAAGAGAACACTAAAATCTTTTCGATTTACATCTCATTTCTTTTATGCTGTAATTTATGCTCGTGTCTGCCTAATGTAGGTGGATATTAAAGTATGTTCGCATTACGAGGAGAAAGTTGGTGAATGAAATTTAGCAAATATATCTCATTAACGTTTGCTACTCGATATCTTAGATCATTTCTTTGACACTCTCCACCCTGTTTCGCGATAATAGGACACGAGCTGCCCATCTCTGAACATTTTCTGTATCCTCCGTCAGTCCCACCTGGTCAGGATGCGTATCATACTCCAAAATAGGACGTACAAGTGTAGAGTAGGCAGTTTCTAGAGTAGAAATATTTCATCTCCTTAGTTTTCTACCAATGAAACGTAGTCTCTGCATCACCTGATACACAATAGTTTCTTTGTGTTCTCTCGAATTAAAGTTTTTCGTTATTGTAGTTCCTAGGTATTTAGTGGAATTGACGTCCTTTATATCTGAGGGGACTGATGACCTAGCTGTTTATTCCTCCAAAAACCAATAACAACAACTTTATATCTAACCGATTGCCGCGTAAATAAAGCTTAACGGATTTATTTTACAGCTCATGTAGATGACAGTACATTTATAATTATTTAGTGCGAACTAACAATTTTTGCACTATGCAGATATCTTATTTAAATCGTGTTGCAGCTGCATGACATTAGAGCCATCTACGATTCACTCTCGTGTGCTGGTCCCTTCCTATAAACCTAGTCCATTTCAGTCAGATTTTACTATTTTTTCCCGCCAATACTGCAGCTGTCCTGGATTCTTATTTTGTCTGACCACTCCGTAACACATATCTAAAACCTCTGTATTAATGTCATACTTTTTTCCAGTACTCACGATTCACTTTTATAAAATGATGTGCTATAGAGGCACATACGGAGCAATGTATATCTCAGACTGTCAGATGTTAGTCCTTCTTCTTCGTATATTACTACGCAACGCAGATGCTTCGCCTCTTACACTACAAGACTCTTAATTTTGATTTTACTTTTTGATAATTGCAGTTTAGATAATCCTGCTTATTTTAATTATACTTTGGTTAACTTATAGTTAGTATTTTCTTCTCATGAGTTGCCATATCCGTGTTCGTAACCTTTCTTCCAGAATTTTATGTTCACCAGTTAGTTATAGTTTATTTCCTACGATTTTTTTCACCCTACGTGTTGCACAGTGTAGGAGGAAACCCGGCCGCGGTAGCCGAGGAGACTGAGGCGCTTCAGTCACGGTCTGCACGGCCTCCGGGGTCGGGGGTTCGAATCCCCCCTCGGGCATGGATATTTGTGCCGTCCTAGTTCGTAAGTAGTTCATAAGTAGTTTGTAAGTTTAGGGACTGATGAACCCGTAGTTAAGTCCCATAGACTATACAAACATTTGAAATTTTTGTAGGAGGAAAACAACATCCCTGCATTACGACATTTATAATGTTATAAGTTTTCCGTTAGCCTTTTCCCTTACCGTTGGCGTTTAATTATTGTATATTTTCTGTGGTTTTACCTGTCTTCTTCTATAGCATATGCCAATCATCCCAGGTATTTAAATCAGTTTTCACCTCTTTAAAGTGACGAGCGCTTCTTTTAAGAGAAAAATCCTGTGAAAATATGTCGCCAATAGTACTAGGCGTAACCGTTCTAATGTGTTACCTTTCATCAGTCACTAGCGATAGTTATCATTTAGATTCTCAGATATACTTCCCGTACTTACATAAACTGCTCTTGTCAGCAACTTGGATGCAAGATCGGAAGTCACACTCTTCGATAGTTGTCACATTGGTTACATCGTAAAAATCACGGACACTGCACATCGTACGACAGAATATCAGGGTTTACTATTTAGTACGATTAAGTAATTGCGTGAGAGTAAGCAGGAAATTTTCTGTGAAGAACATATGATAGCACAGTTATTAAGCTCGCAGTGATATGTTAACGATCACTACGTAATTTAGTGAAGCAGACATATGTGCATTTAAATGGTAAACAAATGATTACACAAGAGAAATAAGTGAAACATCGTCTGAAACTACAACTTCTACATCTACATCTGTACTCCTCAAGCAACATCTCGATGTTTTGCGGAGGGTACTTTGGGTAACATTGTTACTTCCTCCTATTCCATCCGCGTATAGCGCGGGAACAATGATTGCCCTGTATTCCTCTATGTGGTCCCTAATCTGACTGATCTTATCCTTGTGGTCGCCTCGCGAGGTGTACGTAGGTGGAAGCAATATATTTGTTGACACTTCATGAAATGTTTGGTCTTGGAAATTTGACAAAACTGCGTACTGAGATACACAACGCCTCTCTTGCAGCGTCTGCCGCTGGTTTCTTTCTTTCTTTCTTTCTTTCTTTCTTTTTATAATCCTTTCTCTCTGACCCTTTCACGCTTATTAAATGAGCCCGCTTATTAAATGAAGTGTGCTCGTCTCCTCTGGATCTTCTTTATGTTTTCCATTACCCCTGCCTGGTATGGATCCCACACTGATGATAAATACTCAAGCGACGGTCAAAAGAGAGTTTTGAAACTTACTTTCTTTGTGATGGACTACTGCCTTGTCAGAGACAGCAAAAGACCTGGAAGAGGAATTAAAGGGAATGGACAGTGTCATGAAAGGAAGGTATAAGATGAACATTAAGAACAATACAACGAGGGAAATGGAATGCAGTGTCAGAAAATCAGGCGATGCTGAAGGAATTAGATAAGGCAATGAGACAATAAAATTAGTAGATGTATTTTGTTACTTGGATAACAAAATAACTTCTGATGGCCGAAGTAGAGAAGATATAAAATGCAAATTGGCCATGGGAAGAAAAGCCTTTCTGAAGAAGCGAAATTTGTTGACATCCAATATTAGTTTAAATGTTAGGAAGTCCTTTCTGAAAGCATTTGTCTAGAGTGTAGCATTATATGGGAGTGGAACGGGTCTGCCCAGCCACTACGGTCGGGGGTTCGAATCCCCCCTCGGGCATGGATATTTGTGCCGTCCTAGTTCGTAAGTAGTTCATAAGTAGTTTGTAAGTTTAGGGACTGATGACCCCGTAGTTAAGTCCCATAAACTATACAAACATTTGAACATTTTGGAGTGGAACGTGGATGGTAAGGAGTTCAGACGAAAAGATGATAGAAGCTTTCGAAATGTGGTGCTACAGACGAATGATGACGATTAGATGGGTAGATCACGTAACTAATGAGGAGGTGCTCGACAGAATAGGGGGGAAAAGGAGTTTCTGGCATATCCGGACTAAAAGAAGGGATAGGATGGTGGGACACAATCTGAGAGATGAAGGAAGTGTGTTGGGTAAAAATCGTAGAGGGAGACCGAGGGAAGAATAAAATGTTTCAAATGTTTGTATAGCTTATGGGACTTAACTACGGGGTCATCAGTCCCTAAACTTACAAACTACTTATGAACTAGCTAATCCTAAGGACGGCACAAATATCCATTCCCGAGGGGGGATTCGAACCACCGACCGTAGTGGCCGTGCAGACCGTGACTGGATCGCCTCAGTACCCTCGGCCACCGCGGCCGGCGAGGGACGAATACAGGAAGCAGATCCAAAAGTATGTAGGTTACCGTACATATTCTCAGATGAAGAGGCTTGCACAGGATAGCGCGGAGACCTGCATCAAAGCAGTCTGCGGACTGAAGACCACGAAAGCAACTTCATTGCATAGGACTGATTTATATAGTACTTCCATTTACGATCACCCCTTATGTACTGTGAAAAGCAAAGGTCCTTTAGCACTCCCCTGGGGCACGCATGAGGTTACTTGAACATATGAAGACGTCTCTCCGTTAAGAATACACGCTAAGTTCTGTTTGCTAAAATCACGTGAATCAAGTCACACAGTTGATCTGATATTCCATATGTTCGCACTTTGTTCATCAGGCAACGCTGTGGAAAAGTATCGAACATCTTGTGGAAGTAAGGAAACAGGGACCTGCGACCCCGCATCAACTGCCTTCTGGATATTTGAATAACTTGAGTTGTGTTTCACATTATCGTTGCTTTTTGAAACCACGTTGATTACCACAAAGGAGTTTTCCGGTCTCAATAAATGACATAATATTGGAGTATAAAATATGTTCCAAAATTCTGCTACTGACCAATATGAGGGATATAGGCGTATAGTTTTGCGGCCTCTTACAATCCTATACTATACTATACTATACTGAAAGATGAACTTGACGGATCACTGAAAGACCTAAGTCGAAACAAGGCACCAATTACTTACCAAAGAAAAGAAAAGATGGTAGAGGCCGACCTCGGGGATGATCAGCTTCAATTTAGGAGAAATGTTCAAATGTTTCGAAAGCTTATGGGACTTAACTGGGGGTCATCACTCCCTAAAATTAAAAACTAAATATAAACTAACTTATTCTAAAGACAGCACAAACAACCATGCCCGATGAAGGATTCGAACCTCCGACGCGGGAGGCCGTGCGATCCGCAACATGGCGCTCCAGACCGCTCTGATACTTCCGCGCAGCTAGGAGAAATGTACGAACACGTCAGATAATACTTACTATACGACTTATCTTAGAAGATGCATTAAGGAAAGGCAAACCTACCTTATTTCCTTTTGTAGGCTTGGACAAGGCTTTTGACAATATTGACTGGAATACACTCTTTCAAATTCTGAAGTCAGCAGGGGTAAAATATATGGAATGGAAGGTTATTTACAACTTGTAGAAAAACTAGACAGCAGTTGTTAGAGTCTAAGGTCATGATAGGGAAGCATCGATTGGTAACGGAGTAATCTTTCTTTCATTTCTCTAATGCTATTCAATCAATACATTAAGTAATCTGTCAAGGAAAGTAAGAATAAATTTGGAAATGCAATTGCAGTTCATGGAAAAGCAGAAGATCTTTGTGGTTTCCTGAGGATGCTATAATTATGTTTTGGAAGAGCCGTTGACAAGGAGGATAGAAGATGAGCGTTAACAAGAGAATAACAAGTGTAACGGTATGTAGTCGAGGAAAATGACACGACGCTTAAGGAATTATGTTAGGAAACGTCATGATATAAGTTTAAAATAAGTTTCGTTATTTGGGTAGTAATATAACTTGTGATGGTCGAGGTAGAGGCGCTACAAAACGCAGAATGGCTACAAGAAATAAAGTATTTTAAAGAAGAGAAATTTGTTGGCGATCATTATTAATTTTGGTGTTATAGAGGTTTCTGTTTGGTGTGTAGCCTTGTACGAGAGTGAAATATGGACGGCAAGAAGTTTAGACTTGAAGAGGGTAGTAGTTTCCGAGGTTCGGTGCTACAGACGAATGCTAAAGATCAGTTGGATAGATCGTGTAACTAATGAGGTGGTACTGAACAGAACAGAGGAAAAACGAAATTTCTGGCCCATTTTGACTAAAAGGAGGGATCGATTGGTAGGACACATCCTGAGATATATAGCAAACGTCAATTAAGCAGTGGTGGGAAGTATGGGAGTTAATAATCGCAGAGGGAGACCAGGAGACGAATACAGTGATCAGATATAAAAGGATGTGGGTTGTCGTTCTTATGAAAAAGTGAACATGCTTGCACAGGTTACAGTAATGTGGAGAGCTGTATCAAGTCATTGTTTAGTCTGAAGGCCACAACGACATCAACAACAAGCGTAACAGGATAACAAATTTTGAGCAAAGTCACTAGTCACTAGTCACTAGAAAAAGCAAATGACTTAGGAAATAGATTTGTTTTATGATTAGATAGACCAAGGATATTAGATAAGCGGAACAAAGTTCTTCTACTGCGATGTCATGAAAAACATTCAGTCTCTGATGCAACGTACTGGTGTGTTTACATTGGTGAAGAAGATGTAGTGGGCATTGATCACGTATCTGCCAGAAAATGCATTATGTGGATGTATGAATCTCTGGCATGGCAATAGCGATGTATGTTGCATATGAAACGCACAAAAGCTTTCATGGATTTCATGGCATTTGCGCGCCTCTCATTCTAACGTTATGAGTGATAAACCACACGGAAAAATAAACGCCGCTTTGGAGTGGCCGAGCGCCCTGGTGCTGAGCACGGTTGCTTGCCGTCGTAAATTCGAGTCCTCCCTCGGGGATGGGTGTGTGTGTGTGTGTGTGTGTGTGTGTGTGTGTTGTCCTTAGCATAAGTTAAAGTATTTTTAAGCCTAGGGACTGATAACCACATAAGTCCATTAGATTTACAAATATTTGTAAATTTTTGAAAAATAAGCTTTAAAGAAAATTGTTACCTATCATCTACATGCCCATAATATATTCAAAACACTTAGCATTGTTAGTATCAAGAAGTAATTGTAGAAACTGAATAAGTGAATACTGTTTGGTTCGGAATACAAATGTTCCTGTGAAACACGCTAGTCCGACACACAGTCTAAGCATTCTGTGTCAGCGTAATGTTAAATTTGCAAAAGTTATTACCTGAAAACAATAAATATGAGCGTATAGGAAATTAAATTTTAAATAGAGTTTTTGTTTCGTGAAACTCGAGCCGAGTTGCCAAAAAGATTCACGATGTAGTAAAAAACCGTTTTTCTTAAATAAATAAAAAAAAGAAAACTCCGATTGGAATATGTTAAATTTGAAAGTTATACGCCTAAAGATTATCGATCGAAAACTTTTTGTACGTATCGTTTGCTTTGTTATGTTTCCAGATATTTCGAAAAAACTCATATAAGCCTTTAAAAACTAGATACTGTGTAACTCGTCACCATTCGCGATTCCAAACTTACTGTTTGCCGCCAAGTATGGCACGAGATAAGTCACAAAAAATAAGTTCGAATAATTTAGAAATATTGACTGTTTTTCTGGATATCCCGGTTTAAAAAATGGCCGTCTGGCTCGTGTTGCTCAGGGGATCGACCTAGAGTAACAGTTTTTGTACTTTTTTCTTCGTATATATGATGCTATTAAATAATTTTTAGACTTTATTAATTACAAGCTGAAAACCCGGCGTCGCTCGAGTATTTATTTATTTATTTTTAAGTTAGTCAATCTGTCCTTCCATATTCTCTCTCTCTCTCTCTCTCTCTCTCTCTCTCTCTCTCTCTCTCTCTCTCTCTCTCTCTCTCTCTCTCTCTCCACCTTTTCTTTCATCCTCCATCTCCACAGCTCATTCCCCCCGTCTCTCACTCTTTGTTCATCACCTTATGTCGCCTCTCTCTCTGTTCATCTCCTCCTAGCCTTTTCTCTGCCTGTCTCCACCTTCCCCTTTCTTTCGCAATCATCTCCTCGTCTCTCTATCGAACTCCTCCTACTCCTTCCACTCTGAGTCCATAGCCTCCTGCATCTCTGAAGAATTGCATAACTCTTTTAACTTTCTTGGTTATCAGTGAAGTGAGGTCTAAGTTTATTGCAAGGTAACCTCCGCTATGCACTGTATGGAATTTTAGGAAGACGGTGATGGTTCTCTTGTTTTCAAGTTTAAGGTACCGTCCGCCACGCTTCCTAAAGGTAGCTCATTCGTTATTTAGGGTATAAGCTATCTGCATTCTACGTTTCAGCATGGAGATAAACAAATGTACGCATTGTAAGGCACCCTCCGCCACGCACTGTACGAGCGCTTTCGAAAGGTAGCCCATGGATTAATGCAGAATATAAGCTATCTCCATTCCAAATGTCATTCATATATGTCCAACCCTTTAAGCATAAAGAACAAGGAAACATATTAACACATTGTAAGGTACCCTCCGCCACGCACAATACGGTGACTTACGAAAGGTACCAGATGTATTAATCAGGGTATAAGCTACATCTATTCCACATTTCATTCATGTCCGTTCACCAATTTCAACGTGAAGGCGTAAGAAACGAATTAAGTAATATTGTAGCACCTTCGGCCGAAGTTAATTTTAGTAAAATCAAATGTTCAAATGTCTGTAAATCTATCGGACCAAACTGCGTGGTCATCAGTCCGTAGCTTACAAAGTATTTAAACCTAGGTAAACTAACCTACGAACAAACACACACCCATGCCCCAGGGAGGACTGGAACCTCCACGGCGAGCAACCGCGCGCTCTGCAGCTCGGTGCTTTAGACCGCTCGGCTACTCCACCGCGGCAAATTTAGTATGTTTATAACCTTTGCTCTAGTGCAAGCAATGAGTTGACCAAGTTTCGTCGCAATCGGATGCACGTTATGGCCGTGCGTAAAATAGGAACAAAAAACAAACAATCAATTTTATATACTAGATAAGTATCTAATAATGATTTTAAAAATTTGCACTTGTTTGGGCCTTTTTTTCAACTGGATATTTCTGTTTTTACGTTGCTGACTTGTTCTTGGATATATTAAACCAAAACAATGTTGTTCTGATACCTTCTCGAACCGAGAGAAATATTTTTCTTAGAAAAAATCTAGTGGCCGTAATGAATATCTTACAGCGATAAACTTCATCGAGCTGAATACTGACAACTTTTATTTATAAGAAAAAGTACTAGTATGTTTCATTGTTTTCTAGTATTACCTACGGATTTGTAAAGGGAAGCATGCAAGCGCGCAGTGCCTTGATCTAGAGGGGCGAGCGGAAGGGAGAGACTGGCACGTGTTCTCTCTGAGAAAATTCTAAACTTGCAAAATCTTCTGGTCCACGTTCAAAAGCATGTAAAGTATATTAATGCGGTAGAAACGGACTTAGGAGCAAAATAGCCACGGAAATATTCAAAATTCATTGAAACACCATTTTTTCGTTTATTGCCGTTTTAAAAATCCTTTATTGTTATAACATTATGTTTAAATTATTTGCTTAATTATTGATACTTACATTAAGCTTGTTGGTGGTTTCTTTAACAACTTACTTCATCATTTCACAACTTATGTACTTTTCCACACAATATTGTATAAATGAAATTTTAGAATGAGCTTAAGGAATTACGTTTATTCACAAAAGAGTTTAGAATATAGCTAGATCGTTATACGAGGGCCATTTAGAACCTAGAGAACGTTTGCGTCTGACGCCGCTAGGCTCGCGCTGATCGCGTATATTTTGGTATGTGCGTGATCGGCAGGTCAGTCGGTATCCAGCCGTAACAACAGGAATGTCTCTGCGCTCTGGTTTCTTCGATATTCGAATTTGAAATGTGTGCTGCAATCAAAAATCTCGCCAATTGGGAGGTACGGTCTGTGATAAGGTTTTTGATGGCAAAAAACCTAAAAACTACAGCAATTTACAGTGAACTGTGCAAACTGTACGGGACCAAAGTAATGAGTGAATGTTCCGTCCGGAAACAGTGCATTCAGTTTAAAAGTGGCCAAACCACCGTACATGATGAAGAAATAGTGGACGTTCGAGCATTGTAACTTACGATCTTGCCGTTAAAGTTGATGAAACGATTAGTGAAAACCGTTGCCTCACAATAACGGAGCTTTCGCTTGTTTTTTTTTTTTTTTTTTTTTTTTTTTTTTTTTTTTTTTTTTTTTTTTCACCATGTTTCACGGACATCGTTGTTTGACATTGTCACTCAAAAACTTGGCTACCATAAATTTTGTGCACGATGGGTGCCAAAAATGATTACAGAGAACCATAAAAAACAGCGAATGAGGGCAAGTTTGGTATTTCTGGGGTCTACCACAAACAAAGCGATTCATTTCCCGATCGAATCGTAACTGGTGACGAGACTTTGGTGAAACACGTCAATTGTGTGACAAAATTACAGTCCATGGAGTGGGGGCATACAAGCTCCCACTAAAAATTAAGAAAAACCCTGACAGCAAGGAAGATGATGGTGCCAGTCTTTTGGGCTAATTATTGATTTTCTCGAACGGGGAGCAACCATAAATTCTGCCCAGTAATGGCAAACATCGCACAGCCTTAGAAGAGCAGTCCAAAACAAACGCCGAGGAAAGCTGACGTCCAAAATTTTGTTTTTGCACGACAATACGAGACCTCATACGGCAAACCGCTCTAAAGAACTCCTTAATTCATTCAAATGGGGAATTGTTCCCTCATCCTCCCTACTACCCAATCTTCCACCAAGCAACTTTCACTTTTTTCCCAACATGAAGGACTGGCTTGCAACGCGGCGCTTTGATGACTACGCGGAACTCCAGGCGGGCGTGACTCACTTGAAGTCTCAGGCGGCAGAATTTTACGACCAAGGAATTTCGAAGCTTGTCCACCGGTATGATGAGTGCCTCGATTGGTTTGGTGAGAATGTGGAAAAGCAGTATCGTAGTCGCTCATTCAGATATATGTAGTAAAATTAAAATGTTTTTCTTGTAATTTTTTTAATGACAAAACGTTCCCTATTTTCAGAATAACCATCGTATTTCAAGAAACAAGTACTCACATAAAGATATGAGTAATAGCATTTTCACTTGAAGTTCACATACGTTTTGTAATAGTGTTCACTATTTCTCAAGTTATTCACAACAAACATTCAATCGTGGTCTATAGTTCGCTTGTGGAGAGACTTGAGACAATGTATGCTGCTGTAGATAATGAAGCGCACGAGATAACAAAGATTTTGCAAGTGCGGGCGGTTGAGGATATTGTCAGAGAGAACACTACCACCCTATTCCCCACTCCCGTTCCTGACCGACACTGGACTTCTCATCCGTTCGCCGGCTCCAGCTAAAGGCACTACACGCTTGTATACTTCACTTTCCCAATCGGTTGGAAATTCTAGGAAATTATGTAACACAATCTATAATTTTTCCTTACAAATACAAGTGTTCTAAATTAAGCTCCATGAAGTACATCGCTTTATAACGTTAATTACGTCCTCTAGATTTTTTCTAACAAAAATGTTTATCTCGGCTCTAGGAGGTCGTAGAACAGTATTATTTGTTTTAAAATCTTCGGAAAATGTCGGCAATTTGTTTCGTTAACACTTCCTTTCATTACGTAAAATTACAAACAGTCACTTGAATACAAAGCAGGCCCAAATAAGTATATGTTTACCAAAGTCATTCTTTGATACATAAAGTTAATAAGTTCCTAATAATTATTTAATCTTTACTAAGAAAACAGACCAAAATCCGCTACTCAAGTCAATCCCCTAAGGAACTCTTCCCAATTTCCGTGAAGGACTTAAAAAATTATCGATATATCTCGAAAAATACACCTCTTTGACTAATCCAGTGCCATGCCGGTGGCAAACAGTAAGTCTGGAAACGTGAATGTTGACGAGTTGTGAAGAATCTATTTTTTAAATGTTTTTTAATATCTCGAAACGTAACAAAGCAACTGATACGTACAAAAAAGATATCGATAGAGCGTCTTTAGGCTTAAATTTTTTTTAATTTAACAGTTTCCAATCTGAGTTTCGTTTTTATTTAGTTTAGAAAAAAAAAAAAAAAAAAAAAAAAAAAAAAAAAAAAAAAAAAACATTTTGCAACATCTCGAATTTGTTTAGCAAATTCACCATTTTGGCTCTAGTTTCATGAAACTGAAATTATATTTAAAATTTAATTTCCTATACGCTCATATTTTTTGTTTTCAGTAGTAATTTTTGCCCCACTTCTCCGTAATGTTTGGACTAACATGGCGGTTCAGCTATCTGTGCGATAATACGATGAGGAGACCTTTAAAGACTACTTAGAAACATATCATCACATAAAGAACAGAAGTCTTTAAATTGCCGGTGCGATCATCCAGTATTTTGAGCACTGATAGGTGGAACGCCGCAACATCGACGAAATCCACGTACACACTTGTCAAGTACTGCATCTACTGCTACGGTAAATACAGAAATCTTTCGTTGGTGTATTACCACTACCTGTAGTTGGTGTACTGAGAGTAATGAAAAAAATAAGGGAAGATCGAGATCGAACGCCTCGTCGACAGCGTTGTCATTAGAGACATAATACAAGCATGTGTAATTTTTATCAGGGAGTTTGAAGGAAATCGACGATGCCCTTAGAAAGGAGCCATCCCGGGATTTGCCTCGAGTTATTTACGGAAATAACCACAATCAGGATGATCCGAGGTGGATTGGAACCGCCGACCTCCTTAATGCGTTTCCATTGTGTTACACTGTGCTCGATCTTAATGAAGACGTGCGCGAGTAAGGTAACTACCCCACCGCAACGTCACTGCTAAGCAAATCCACCAATTGCATCACCATTACTTTAGAAATGTAAATTTCTCCACGGTTTCATTTTTGAATCAAGTAGAAAGTATTGCCCTGATAAATCATATGCATCTTTTTGAGACATCCAATCCATTAATAATGCTTTAATAATGCAAAACTGTCTGAAAGTACTGTATATCAGTGACATAGGAAGGTAAACAGCTGTAAGACGCGAATAAAATGTCATTGAGAGTAAAAGTTCTACCACGTTAGTAGACAATCGCAAGCTGCTTTTCAGCTAATAAACGTGCCGTTGTTCGCTCGAAGTACTGTAAATAATGACTCCATGAAAAGCATGTCGGCAGAGCCGAAGCGTTGTGTGAACTTAAACAGAGGGACGCGTGTGCAGCCACGGATGGGTAGGACTCTTGACATGTGTCAGACAATATTTGTTCTGTTCTCATGAAATCATGTTATCGCCTGATCGTTATAGTAATGTGTTAAAATGGTTCTCGTGATGCTTCCAAATCAAGGATACTCCAACAGTTTCTCTGTTGTTACAGTGACCTGACACTAGTTCCACTTGGAGTGAAAATTACTTAATTAACTCTGCCAAAATTTTGTGTTGATTACCTGTTCTATCCTATTAGCCCGTTCAAGTGCTAATACGTAAAAGAGAGTAGTGAGGGTTGCAGAGATGCTTCTCCTCAAACTACGTGAGTATTACGATAATTGCACACCTTAGCCCATAAAATAAATTGCATGTCAATACGAAAAGAAATCGTTCTCTAAATATTTGAATTAATGTGTAATTTTTATGGTGATACGAAAATATTGTGAAGTCAATGCGCGGACAACCTATATGAAAATACTATTTCTTTAAGCAAAACCTACTACATCATATGTTGCAAATGCACTATAAAAACCCATGTTTTGGGTTTTGAGTTAGTACATTACAGTGATAGGCTAGACACAATTTCTGTTCCATTTGTGTCCAAATACACTGCAGAAACAAACTGCAGAATTTATGCCCAGAGACCATTACATGCAGCTTGGAAAAAAAATATAAATTTTGTTTAGACGGTAGTTTGTAAATCTATCGGACCAAACTGCGTGGTCATCAGTCCGTAGCTTACAAACAACTTAAACTAAGGTAAACTAACCTGAGGACAAACACACACACCCATGCCCCAGGGAGGACTCGAACCTCCGACGACGAGCAACCGCGCACCTTCGCTATAAATTTTGTAGGAGGATTGTTAGGAACAGATATACTGATACTAGGAATTACATTTCTGACGTTGCGCGATTCCATGGCACTGTACGGTACACTCAACAGATAAAGTCCTAGAAGTTTGCGACTGTGAATTCGGTACGGTTTCCCAAGTTCGATCGTGAGATTTAGTGATTGGAAGTTGCCAATCTGTCTCTACTTTCTTCGCTGTCGCGTTATAACACGAAAGCGGTAACAAAAAGTCTTATACGTCATCTTATATTGACAATAGAACAACATTGTTTCTCAAAATGATTGAAAACGTTTTGATTAATCTAGAAATGTTAGTTATGTCTGATGATACCGTTGTGCGTATGTATCAATAAGCATCAGAACTGATAAGATCAGAATTAAACTCTTACATAATATGGAACCTTATCAGTCAGTCTCAGTTTCTTTGTACGACGCATACATATTTTAACAATCACGAATAGCCGGCCGCAGTGGCCGAGCGGTCTGCGGCGTGCCAGTCACGGTGTGCACGGCCGCTGCGGTTCGGGGTTTCGAATCCCCCCTCGGGCATGGATGTTTGTGCCGTCTTTAGTATAAGCTTAGTTCATAGGTAGTTTGTAATTTTAGGGACTGGTGACCCCGTAGTTAAGTCCCATAAGCTCTACACACATTTGAATAACGAATATCATTTTATTGATATGGTGTCTGTTCTTTTCGGACACAATTTGTTGACATTAACGGCCGTAATTTTAGGAATTCGAAACATTTAAACATTTCGACCGTTTCAAGACATTGGAATATATTCATTGACAAAATTAAAAATCTGTGGTGTACCGAGATTCGAACCTGGATTTCCCGCTTCAAGGCAATGGTCACCCCCCACCACTTTGTTTTTTCTTTTCTTGTTTGTTCCATGGGTAGGTCTGTTCCTTGCGATGCAGTCGTTGATCGTGTTTCTTCGTTGGTGTACGATGTGTTCTTTGCTCAGCTTTTTCGTGCGTACAGCCCCCCTGACGGGTCGCGCTGGGCCACGGCCCCCTTCACCAAGTAGGCTATCCATGCACCGTTCTCTTCCATCCCAAATTCTCAACTTATACTACATAATGGTAGTGCCCCCCCCCCCTCGACCATTACTTCCTGTTGCTTGGGACATATATACAATTATTGTTATGCTGCGAAAAATAACAGATATTTGGAATTTTGAATAACATTTTATTATTATTTGACGTAATTATAGGACACTCATAGTTAGAGGGAAGAGTAAATTTCATCAAAATAGTCATACTTTTCAGACATGGAAAGTAGTAGTTTCTACATACACTTATACGAAACAAGAAAAGTTTTGTATTTAACGTTTTCTGTTCCAAACTTATTCACGTGTAAATTTGGAGTCAGTAGAATCGAAATCAATATCAACGTATGTTCAAAATTCAAATGTTTGTAATTGTAAGGGACCAAACTACCGTGGTCATCAGTCCCTAGATTTACAAACTAGTTAAACTAACCTAAGGACAACACACCCACCTTTGTCCGAGGGAGGACTCGAACCTCATACGCGGGAGGTCGCGCGATACTTACGGTGATGCTCCAGACAACACAACATGTGTTTATCTTTAATACTTACGTTGCGTAAATCTTCGCAGTATTTACTAATTTACATGCGTTTCAAAATCTTTACTCACACGGAAATAATCATAGAGATGTTCGAAGATAATCAGACTATAACGAATTACCTACATCTCCAACAACAGGTAAAGACGAGAGGACATGTTTGTTACAAAATTCGTTTTTCTATTTGCTATGAATGTAGATTGCTATGCTGCTTGTTTAGCCACTTACGTCACGGTCAGGAATAAAACTATATGATGAAATAGCTCAGTGAAGTACTATCCAATATCACCCCATTATTTATTTATTTATGTTTCAGTTATATCACAAACTGGTGACCAATCAAAATTTTAAATAAATTATGTCAAGAATCACCTGTAACATTTGTTATTCAGTTAGTGGTATAGTGTCTGTTCATAAGAACATGTCCGAAAGAAAAGATACCATTGGCTGACATTGACGACCGTAAATTTGTTAATTCGAAACATTGGAACATTTAGACCGTTTCAGGGCATTGAAATAAATTCAGTGTCTAAGTTGAAAATTTGCCGCTTCGGGTCAGCGGTCACCTTAACCAATTGAGCTACCTTAGCATCTTCTCTTCCTTCCGAATTTCACAACTTACAGCATACTACAATGGTAGTGCCCTCTGCCAGTTAGTTCCTCTTGCTCGCAGCCTATACTGGATTCCCGCAAGGGATCCAGCATATTTGTGCATCTGCACAGAAATTGTCAATTGCCTTTTGGGTCACATACAGTCTTACTGATATGGTGCCTGTTCTTCCGGACATGGCTCGAAGCGGGAAATCCGGGTTCGAATCCCTGCCCATCAACATTTTTTTTTAATTTTGTCATTGAACTTACTTAATTGCGCTGAAACGTTCGAAATGTTTCAATATTTCAAATTAATTTATGTTATTTCTTTCTGTGATAAACGATCAAGCTGTTGACGTATATATCGAGGAATTACGTGTTGTCTACTTTGCCGATAAAAGAAAGACGAAACATTTAAAAATTTTGGTCAGTATACATATTTACAGTTATTCTAAATGGATTTACGACTACCAGTTTGTTTTTAGACAGTTTCCCAAATCAATAACTCTCACAGTTGAATGGAATGAGATTTACTTAAGTCGTAAAACAAATGAAATATTATGGAAAGTATACTCATCAAATTTAGCATGGTGCCATGACCCGATGTCATTCCCTGTGTTATTATGTACAGAATTAATTGAAGTCAGAAATGTACTCAGTAGCTGGGAAAGTTCATAGTTCATGACATTTTTAAACTGGTGTAGATGTGGCCCACAGAAGTATTATCTTGCAACAGTAACAGCTGTTTGTAGCACAGTATTGGAAGATGTTAGGAAATAATATATAGTAACCTACCAGAAACAAAATTACCTCCTCCATTGATATCAGCTTTGGTTATGAAAATATTCATAATAAAAACCGCCACAATATTCTTACATGTACAGTCGGTGACAGAATTCGCGACGTGAAGGCGACTTCGAAAACTGATTTTAGAAACTGCTGTGCGAATTAGCCATAGCGTTTTAAGCTGTTCGCGACCAACAAATTCCTTTCCACATTTCTTTTCTTATAGTTTCAATGAACAAAGACAGCAATTCGAATTGAGATGCTGCAGTCGGTGAATATTTTCGGACGTTACTGACACATTCAAATGGAAAAATTGCATGCTTATCATAGAATTAATTCAATTACATGAATGGACTTTGTTATGAAGCTAAGTGTTACATCATGGTGAATCCAAACACAGGGGAGGAGTCGAACCTCCGGTGGGTGTAGCCACGCTACCCGTGACGTGGCGCTGCCTATCCGCGTGGCTTTCCTCTACTCATATCATTTAGGATGACGTACGTACGTCATCCTAAATGATATGAATAGGATGACGTACGTACGTCATCCTAAATGATATGAATAGAGGAAAGCCACGCGGATAGGCAGCGCCACGTCACGGGTAGCGTGGCTACACCCACCGGAGGTTCGACTCCTTCCCTGTGCATGGATTTATGAGTTGTCCTTAGTATATGTTAGTGTAAAGTCAGTATTTGGCTATAGAACAATGACATTACCAGTTTGATCCCTTAGTTACTAAAAAACTAGAGGGAATTAGATTAAAATAGGATTTGCAGTCTCGAGAAAAGTAAAGAATTCAGGGCAATATCAAGAACTTGCAACAGATTTTAAAAAAATTGTTCCTATGTGATTTCTTACCAGGATTGTTGCACAAACGAAAATTTTCCTTCATCACGTTCTCTTGAGCAGAAAGTCACCTACAGACCCCTGACAGAAGTATTTTGAAGTCCAGGGGAGATTGACTGTACCAATGAAGACAGCAAACCGCTTTAGTTGCATTCTTACATGCAGTTCCGTATGAGGTAATTGTGTGCGATAAAAATTTAGGTAAGTCTCGTCAAAAATTCAAATCTGTGCAAAAATTACAGCTTACGTTTCATAAAGAGAAATTCATAGTAGGACATTTTTTCTAAATGTAAAAGTTTGTCATCTTCAATTACAGGATGATGGAGTAAAAACCAGAGTCATTAACGCCACAAAAGTTATGGGGAGTCAGAAGTGTGTACAAATGTGAAATAGAACTATCACAGAGTACAGGAAATCTCTGGCTATAATTCGTTGGTATAATACTCGGTAATTTTGTTTACAAAAACTGTTGTTAACCAAACTCTTTAACATTAATCTAATGTATTGGACCGTCATCAAGTCCGGCTAACAGGAGACATCACTCACAGTAACGTATTGCAGAAATGAAATACCTGGACGCATTCAGCACCATTTCTGTTTGCCATATGGGCCAGTATTAATGGGGCTTGGTGCCAGCGCCCGTATCCAGTACGGGCGCAGTTTTTCATCCTGTCGCATATGGCACACAGCTTACGGCTATACGGTGCCGTAATGGCTCTCACTAGATGCAGCAGCTGTCCAAGTTTCCAGGCGTGTAAGTCAGGCACTTGTGATCCCCACACTTTAACCTCAGACCACAAGTTAATATGGCATGCACCGTAACTTCGAAACCGTCCGAGGGCGTCTACACTAAAAAACGTCGGCAGAGAAGTGATATTGAAACGAGTGATGACGGTAGTAATTACGAGGCAGGATGTAGTTCAAGTGACGAATCTAGTAATAATTTCCTCCTTACTTTCACGGTTTGGTTACCAGTGTAAACGTAGACTTCATTAAATAAACCAATATTGCTTTTCCTTTCGGCTATCAGCAATCACAAACGTCTGTTATCTTATTTTCTAGGACAGAACAAGAATATTCTATGCTCGAACAAAATATGAAGCAAGAAAACAGCCACATGTATGATTCGAGCCGAAATTTCAGTCAACAAGAGCTTTTTTCTGATTTAAATGTTGTCACATCTATAAATCCGACTTGACATATGACAACGGGTAGGTAATTTTTGGTACAAACCATCGACTTAATTTTATTCCAGTTGAAATATACCGTATAAGATAATGATGTAGGTACACGATATGCTTTTGAATTATCGTCCAGGTAACACAACGGCATCACGTCGATTGTTGATAAAGGGATCTTTCTCTGCCGGCCGCGGTGGCCGAGGAGGCTCAGGCGCTTCAGTCACGGTCTGCACGGTAACTACGGTCGGGGGTTCGAATCCCCCCTCGGGCATGGATATTTGTGCCGTCCTTAGTTGTAGGTAGTTCATAAGTAGTTTGTAAGTTTAGGGACTGATAACCCCGTAGTTAAGTCCCTTAAGCTTAACAAACATTTTTTTTATCTTTCTCTGCAGCTTGTTTATCGTCTTCTTCTTCGTCACAATTATAATCTAGTCTTGGTCGCTTCTAATCCTTAGTTTGTCGTGATATCCTTTGTTAGTATCGTCACTCCAAACAATAATGAACGTTAAATAACTGGGATCTTGTTCAAAGAAGTTTCGGGTGTGCAGCCGCATAAAGTTGAATTCTTCTAATATTTCGGCTGAGAATCGTTCAGCCATCTTCAGAGAGAATCAAAGACTGACACTCCAGCTCGCGCTTCGTGCTTATAAACGCGCGGACCGAGCTACTGCGCATGCGACCACAGATACAACAAGGCTCCAATGACGTTACTCGGCGGCAATGTAGTACACGTGTTTGTAAATTATGTCTGTGGCTGCATGATCGATTATTGCGAAGAAATCGATGCGTTATGATCTGTGCTGTGGTGGCGTCTTTGTAAATTTATTAAAGAAAGTGCCGGATTCCTAGATTTATCTAAACTGATGCCGCTGTCTCTGTTAATTAAATTTGTCCCCAAGCGAATTTCAATTGCTTCTTTCACCACTGACTCCCAGAAAGATGGAATGGAGGCTAAAATTTTGACGTTTTAGTGCGTCATGGAGTGACCAGTATCAATACAGTGCTTTGCCACTGCCGATTTATTAGGTTATAAGAGACGGGTATATCTTTGGTGTGCCGTGCATCTTTCCTGGACTGTAGTTGCCGTCTGTCCTATGTACGAAAGGCCACATTTACAGGGGATCTTGTAAACCCCGGCCTTCCGGAGCTACAATTCATCTTTGATAGAATCCAAAAGTGCTGCTGTCTTTGTTGGGGGCCGAAAAATTACCTTAACTTTGTGTTTGTTCAGAATCCGTCCGATTTTTGACGACAGGCTCCCAACATATGGCAGAAAAGCTCTTGATTTAAAACTTTCTGCATCATCTTCTGAGTTCTTAAGACGTGCCGTTGGCTTCATATGTTGTGCCTTATGTATCTGATGTGGAGAGTACCCGTGTGCTACAAAAACTTCAGCTTTGTTCAAACATGTCATAACCTCGACAAATTTTTTATTCAATAACGAGTTCTTTTAAGAAACTGACGGTGTCGCCATGGGTAGTCTCTTGTCGCCTTTGGTGGCCAATACGTTTATGGAGGACTTCGAGCAAAAAGGTGCTGGAATCTGCCAGATTGAAGCTCACAGTGTTCTGGAAGTATGTTGATGACATATTTGTTGTGTGGCCTCACGGTGAAACTAAGTTACAAGAATTTTTAAACCATCTGAATTCCATCCATAACCAAATCCAGTTTACAATGGAAGTCGAAAAAGAGGGATGCCTTCCATTTCTGAATGTAATGTTACGAAGCAAAGACGATGGCACCTTAGGACTTTCAGTGTATAGGAAACCGACGCATACTGATTTACATTTACATGCAAATTGCTGCCATCATCCAACCCAGACGATGCGCGTTCTTAGAACACTGGTCCATAGAGCACACGTCATTGCCGATGAGAGCAGTCTGCAGAACGAGCTTCTACACCTGAAGAGAGTTTTTGAAGCAAACGGATTCTCTCCACAGCAGATACATAAGGCACAACGTATGAATCCAACGGCACGTCTTAAGAACACAGACGATTATGCAGAAAGTTTTAAATCCAGGGCTTTTCTGCCGTATGTTGGGGGCCTGTCGTCGAAAATCGGACGTATTCTGAACAAACACAAAGTTAAGGTAATTTAAAAAGACAGCAGCACTTTTGGGTTCTATCAAAGATGATTTGGTGCTCCGGAAGGCCGGGGTTTACAAGATCCCCTGTAAATGTCGCCTTTCGTATACAGGACAGACGACACGTACAGTCCAGCAAAGATGCACGGGACACTAAATAAATCGGCAGTGACAAAGCACTGTATTGATACTGCACACTCCATGACGTACTAAAACGTCAAAATTTTAATCTCCATTTCATCTTTCTAGGACTCAGTGGTGAAAGTAGCAAATGAAATTCGCTTGGGGACAAATTTAGTTAACAGGGACAGTACCTTCAGCTTAGATAAATCTTGGAATCCGGCACATTCTTTAATAAATTTACAAAGACGCCGCCACAGCACAGACCATAACACATCGATTTCTTCGCAATAATTGATCATGCAGCCACAGACATAATTTACACACACGTGTACTTCCTTGCCGGCGGGAGGCCGCGGCCTGCGTGGGCTCCACATTCTAGCGACAGCGCGCGACATCCAACGACGCGACACTGCTGCGACAAGCGGCGACATTCGGCGACATGGTCGGGTGTCCGACGTGAGCGCGACAACTTCTCTCTACAATATGGCCGCTTCAACCGATCAGCTGTTTCTAAAGTTTGCCATGTGTAAGCCGTAGAATAATGATAGCTGTAGAGTAAGGCAATAAAGTTTTATTAACTTTAGGAAGTAAGGCGTAAAACGAATGCTTGCATTACATTTACAAAGCGAGGAAAGTTCGTGGAATATTTCATTCGTATCTTCAAATACGAAAACAGACTGAAGATTACCGATCAAATTCTTCAAAAGTACAAGACGAGTACAGTTACTTTCGCCTATGTTCTCAATGAATTTATGTGACTATAAACAACTGAATAAGTTCGAAATAAGTGTTACTGGAAGACGATAGAAAATCATTAGATTCGAATGCGCGTCATAATTGTTTCTGTTGCGTAGATGTAGCGACCTCGACTACCATTTTGTAATTTTTGCGGTCACTGGTTCCCTTCCCGTTCCATCTTATATTTTAACTCCTGCAACTACAACCCTTTCACCAGTTATTTGTGCAAAGTTTTATGTTTTCTCTTTATAAAGTACCATAAATAATTTTTTTAAAGTTTTTACCCCTAGTTCAGCTTCATTGCAAACACACGTATCCAACTGTAGACCTACCAAACACATTAAATTCCTACTGAAACATTATATCCTGACATTTTACTCAGAAACGTAATTTACACGCATCTCGTTTGACATTTCCCAGACTTATCTCTCTCTCTCTCAGGAGTAACTTTGTTGTTACTGCAAGTGCAGATGCAGAAAGCACACAAATGCGAGTAATTCATTTACACCACGATGAACGTGATTTGAAGAAACTATCAATCAGAATAAAAATACACGAGACTGATGTATTAGAAACAATTTAAAAATTTTACTTCAGTCGTCTATAAAAGCCAAAAGAAAAATTACAAGCTAGTGAACCAAAGCAAAATACTTCATTATATATGCAACTTCAATTTTATTTTCTGTTATTTCTCAAATAGTTGCCGTTTCATAAACTTCAGGGATTATTAGCTCGCAGAATTCTTGCAACAACCTTCATGACCTCTAAAAGCAGTCAGTTCTCGACGAAACTCGGCACTTTGTAGCGCGTGCGACGGCGACAAGATTCAGACAGGTTTGAATCTCAAACGTCGCTGGTTATACCGCGCGACACGCAGCGACAGGCAGCGCCACAGTCGGCGCTCACGCAGTAGCGCAGGCGGCGCGTTTAAAAGCACGCTGCGCGTGCTGGAGTGTCAGTCTTCGATTTTCTCTGAAGATAACTGAACGTTTCTCAGCCGAAATATTAGAATAATTCAGTTTTATGCGGCTGCACGTCCGAAACTTCTTTGAACACGCATTGCGCCGCGAAAACATGAAGATGCACAACTTGGATCTTTTCTGTCAAACGGATTTTCATGTACTGTGCAGCCTTAAGTAATAACTGTCGTTGCATCCGCACTTAAAAATACCCTCTGCCTCTTTTAGATGCAAAAACTGCGTCAAGTTAAAACGAAACACTAACCACATAACTCACAGGCACTATACGTGTGAAATGATCAAAGCTGACCAGTATCAAATCTAGATAGAGGTTCTTTGTATCACGTTTCCGAAGCAGCTCAAGAACATCGAGGATATATTGAGTCCATCAGAATTTTGTTTCTGTTGAAACTCAGATGTATTAAAGGAATAATTTTAACTATTCGTTACAAAATTAGAACGGAATATTCCAGTGACTCGCGTGATCTTCGGTACGAAGACAGAAAGATAGAATGTAGTGAAAAAATTCTTGATCGATGGGCTTTACCCCTGCTGTAATACAAAAACACACAAAACATCATGGCATCTAAAGAAATAGAGCAGTTTAAAAATTGGAAGTGATCTAGTGTTACCCGTATGTAGGCTTAGAATTCATTCACAACTCGGTCGTAATATTTTGTTCTGTCATTTGATGCTTCCTACACTTCTGCCAGAAATTTGCATGTATCAAAAGTGCTGAATGTCACCGAATTCTAGATTAAAATGTGCACCATCGTATCATTAACTGTGTAAATCTAGTCAAAAGTTCGATGAAGGCAATGGTACAACACATCCAGTTATGATCAGACATAGTAATGCAAAGTCGTGTTCATACCAACAGATTGCGATCGTTTTCCTGTACCTTCTCCCGTCATACCGTATTTGAATAATTTATTACAAACGGTTGATCCAAAACATAAATATAATCGTTTTTGAACAAAACGCTTACCTGACTGATAGGTAAGTAGCCGTCTTCCAGTCATTGGAAATTGAAGCAATCTAAGTATGTATCCACCGTTACCACATAAGCTTCCATTCTCGAATGCAGGTGCAGTAACGAAGTCAATTAAATCCATTTAATTTGGAAATTTGTTGTCATTAGCACATCACCAAACATCTGTATTTCCGTGGAACCCTCGCGAACAAACTTGTTTCGATATCCCCCGCTTACTGCAGAAGGTGGGCATATTTGAGGGTTTTGTCGCCACAATTAGCAACAGTTGGAGAAGTCCTCCAGCACAAAAGCTGAGGTCATATTAAATTTTCCTGCGGCGAGGAGTGGAAACCGCGGTGTTCTCCACTTAAACCTCAGTCCTTGGGTTTTCTGAGGGTTGAGCGACCGCTGGAATTAAGCATGTCCTCTTTCTGTTCATCCTACACCAGTAGAGCCCCCACTCTATATTCTCCGCAGAAGGTTCAGAGACGATTGAACAAATGAAAATTCATAGTCGGATACGTCTTATCAATATAATCACTCCACATTGCATTCTTCGATGAGAATGAGAGACGGAAACATGTTGTCTGGCGCAACATGTTTCACCCAAAATATGTATTGGTTTAGTTTTTATTACACTGTTATTTTTCTGAGAATCACGTAAGATAACTTAATGCTCTAAAATGTTCCATTTATTATCAGCAGAACATCCCTTTTTATTCTAATCTGTCCCTGGTTTATGACGATGAAATCTCAGGATCAACAAGTTAAGATGCATTACTTTATTATGTGATAGACTGAAGTCTTCCCATGCCGTACATTAATCGTATTAGTAATTCACGTCACATTGATACAGGATTTCGGAATACACAGTCCACCTTTGGGAAGAGCAATGCGCACATTTGAAACTGCGAGTGTTGAGCGTGGATTAGAAATTTCCTAGAAATTCTCTTACTCTAGATCAGAAATTTCCAAACTTGTCTTCATGGCCAAACGCTTATACACAACATATAACTTCACAAGACATCCTTTCACTAATATTAGTAAAATATATCGTAATTTTAAAGATTTATTTATTTTTGTAATACGTTTCTAAGTACTTTATACGTTAACCACATATTTCAGATAAAACGTTATCAAAGATATAATTACGTAGGCTACCGTGGCCAGAGTCAGATGACATAACAGTTTTCTGGGTGTTGTGCCGCATCTTGATGTAAGAAGGCTATTACTTTAATAACCGACGTTTCGGCCATCGTTACAGTGGTCACTGTAACGTTGACGGAAACGTCGGTTATTAAAGTAATATCCTTCTTACATCATGATGCGGCACAACACCCAGAAAACTGTTATGTCATCTTATCAATGATATTATGAATTTAATAATGAGCATCACAAATCTGTCTCATTAACTTCGCTATAGGACAAATTCTTATGCCTTTAATGTAACTTGCACAAACTCGACGTTTAATTTTTATTATATTAGTAAAACGAATATTTTGTAGAAAATATCACCAAAATGGAGAGTGTTCCGTCATTTAGGTGAAGTGAAATCCCAGAAGTCCCAGAAATCTGTTTCTTCGTATCTAAGTCTTAAAGCAGAGTAGTTCTTTCGGGTCTGCCAATTCACTATCTTCAACAACTTGGTGACCAAAAGCACTGGAAAGCGCGGAAGCATTTATTTAAAAAAATGCATATTGCCAACCATCAGCTGCTTATTATATTTATAAATTTACGGGTTTTGGTTATGGACCATCATCAGAAACGTAAATTAAATAAACTGATTACGTTGGTACATCGTCCATCACCTTATCCATGTCAATCAACAAAACATACGTAAAATGTGATTTGGAAGTAGGTCTTGATGATAAATGATTAATTTATTTTAGACGATGTACTAACGTAATCAGTTTCTTTATTTTTTTATGATAGTTCGTAACCGAAACCTATAAAGTTATAAATACAATAAACTGCTTATGGTTGGCAATGTACATTTTAAAAGTATATTACGGCTGTTACCACACATCTCAGTAAAAATTTGAAGCATTTATTGTCCAGCGATACTGCTTTGTATCTAATATTTGAGATAGCCACTCCCCATCAGATTCTATTGTCCTACATACTTGTATTTGTTACTAATGCACTTTCAGATGTCGATGGAAACATTATGCTGCCTCACTGTTGTGTACTTTCCACTGTATCGTGGCGCACAGCAGGCTGCGTTTTTACTGCAATTTCATGCCCATTGCTTGACTGTTGTTCTGTATGTGTTGTGTCGTAAGCTGCACTAGTCCTCTTCTTGACAGTAAATTTATCCATTTGTTTTACATTTTGAATTTAGTAGTCACGCAACACCCTCAGGTTCGGGATATCCAGTATAGAAATCTTTGATGTAGGTCACGGTTAGAACCTAAGCTTTGAGAATAATCTCATAAGTTTGAGAATAATCTCACAAGGAACACCTTTGACCTCGAACACTCGGAACCGCTTAGAATAACAAGCAGTCAAAAACACAACAGTGGTGTGCATCATTTCCAAGCAAAATGCCACACTTTGCTAGCGTCACTAGATGGTGGAATAGTATAGCTACACAAACCAGTGTTCCAGTTGAGTGATTGGTTTAGCTGCAGTACATATTTATCTGTTTGAGTGATCGCAAGCAAAATACTGTGAATAGTTCAGTGATATCATAATGAAAAATAATCCTACACATATGGTCCAAATATATAACAAATTAAAAGCCTGTTGTTGTGCGATTCCTGGGCGTATCAATAAGATCGTACACTTCTAGGTGCAAGCTTTCCAAACAAAAGTAATACGCTGAAGATCTTGACAGTGAAAGCTATAACTCCTTGATGTTTACTTCTTTCGCCAATATAAACTCTATATAATAAGGATTACTGATTTTGTACGACTACAAGGTGCCAAACCACAAGTGAAGGTACATGATCATTATTTCATCGTGAAACTTCACTCTGTGAATTACAGTCAATTTTCTGCACCTACGTGTAAGCCTACGTTGCAATACGCTTGGCGAACATCATTATTTAAACATGTAATTAGTGTGGCTTTTGATAATGGATTGCGTGATTGCGGAAGTGATTTGGAATGTAATAATGGGACTTTAGCCAAGTGCGCACATTATTCTCTTCCACCTTGTTTTAACCACTTAATCGAAATCACGCATATGCACTTTGTGGACTAATAGATGCATTTTCAGGTGTGTGGTACTGCCGTATAAGTGGGTTTTGCGCTATTATAAGTACTTTAAGCAGAGAGCTTTTGGCGCTGCTGATTATGTAGTGACACATTGACGCCATTAAATCTCTATTTGTATAAAAGCGAAAGGACACTCACTCACTCACTGACTAGACACGAAATCTCGAAAACTACTCCACCTATGAAACTGAAATTTGGCAGGATTGTGGTTTATGGGTATAAGACATCAGCTAAGAAAAGATTTTGCGATAGGACCGATAGTGCAGGAGATATAATGTCATAAACAATGAAAACTTTCCCGTATTGCCGACGTGATTCTGTAACTTTCTCAGCCCATATTTAAGAAGGAGAGCACTTAGCAACTTTCAACAAACTTTAAACATAATTTCAAACCCTTAGGAGACTATGCTTTTAAGTATGGTGTAGTACAGAAATTCTCAATGAGTACAATACGCACATTCAGGGGGTTTCATAGGTATACTGAGAGTTCCTTAGGGCAGCATAATCTTCATTTCATCAAAATCGGATCAGGGGAAGAAAAGATATCGTAATCGATTGAATTGCAGCGTAGTATAGCAAAGATCCGATAGAGGCGCTGTTACTTACATAGTACACCAAATCTGTATACTTGTAAGACGCATTTGTTGTCTATCTGTCAAACTATTCTCTTATAACTCAAGATCCAGACAACCAAATAACGTGAAATTTGGTACACGTACACAAAATGACATGGGGAAGGTTCTTAAATAGGTTTCGTTTCATCCCAATCTCACTCTGGCCATGTGCCTGTTATAAGTCGTGTGATAATGAGGCCCCATCCCCTCCCCAAAGAAGGAAATTATCACATTGCTTTAACATAAATGTACCTTTTTTTACATGCAAATAAACGGTTTGGTACTCTTCTACAGAAAACCTTATTTTAAACCCGGGCAAAGTCAGGTATTTGCAGCTAGTTACATATAATTTTCTTCATAAGGTACTGATATCTTTTTTCTTTGTTTCACTCTGTTAACATGTTATTTGAGGTACAATACAACGTTTTGCATGGAAATGACGCACACCACTTACCTGTTTGTGTTTGCCTTTTATTCCAGGCATGGTGTCGTGCTGTTCCGAACGTTCGAGATCAAAGGCGTCACTTTTCAGTGACACGAAACTTTTAAAAGTGTTTATATTGATTGCACGTTTTCTGGGATAAGATCATGTCTTGATCCACGACCTTATGTCCATAAAACGAATTTCAGCAACTACGCAAATATCGGCCGTTAAATCTTCCATTATATATTTATATGGTTTCAGTTTCAGTCCTCAGATTCATTGAGTATGCTGTTTGCAGCAAATCTGAGCATTCACAGTTAATATTCTTAGCAGAGACGTCGTTTCATCTGATTGTGACAGCACCCAAAAGACGCGCTATTTTAATGAGTGACGAGTTCCATGCTATCTGTACCCTCATCTGAAATCGTCATTTCGTATCAGGTTGAATTGTTCAGTTGACATACAGCCTCTGCGATTTAACTCTTTTATTGTCAAAAATGTTCAAATGTTTGTAGAACTTATGGGACTTAACTACGGGGTCATCAGTCCCTAAGCTTACAAACTACTTATGAACTACCTAAGACTAAGGACGGCACAAATATCCATGCCCAAGGGGGGATTAGAACCCCCGACCGTAGTGGCCGTGCAGACCGTGACTGGAGCGCCTCAGTCTCCTCGGCCACCGCGGCCGGCTTTTATTGTCACACTCTTGACGGAAGACTCATTTCGACAATTGCCGCGTCTCTACACACGTTGATTTCAGTCGTATATCTAAAAACTAAGAAGGAATTCATATTATGCCGCTGTGGCCGATGACATTGTGTTAAAAGTAGGAGCCGCGAGCGGCGTCAGTACCCATACGCCAAGGAAGTCATGCTCCTACAGTGTGTTCACTGGGAGACATGTCTACAGTGGCGGACTAAAGAGGGGGGGGGGGGGGGTGGAGGGGGCGGACCGCCCGGGCCTCCGGTCTTGGGGATGCCGGACACTTGCCACGCCGGACTTTTGCCACGCCGGACACTTGCCACACCTGACCCTTCGCCAGGTAGTCGGATTAGCGGCCCCTCAGGCAAGGGACGCCCTTCCCCGTACTCCCGCTGTTTGCTTCCAAACCTCCGTCTCCCATCTTAGACGATACAGCTAATACGAAATAAATATTTTTGTTCGATATCTCGCCGAAATATGCAACTTTTTTTCATTATCCCGAAATCGAAATATTTATAACTTTTGCGAAACGAAAGCAATACTGTCGGCTATGTCAGTGTCTAATTAGTTTTATCCAACCACAAATATGGATCCATTCTTCCTCCGTTTGTACGGTAGCTTTCTTCCACACTTACTGATTGCAATAGAAACAGTCCATCGCCATGGAAGAAACACGAAAGGAACGATATAAAGGTAATTCGAATGTTCGCTTATCATTCAAGTTTCATCACGGCATTTGTACATATCCGGCCGTGGTGGCCGAGGGGACTGAGGCGCTCCAGTCACGGTCTGCACGGCCACTACGGTCGGGGGTTCGAATCCCTCCTCGGGCATGGATATTTGTGCCGTCCTTAGCATATGGTAGTTGATAAGTAGTTGATAAGTTTAGGGACTGATGACCCCGTAGTTAAGTCCCATAAGCTTAACAAACATTTGAACATTTGTACATATATTAATTTCTACAACTGTGTGAAAAAAAAAGGAGGAAAGAAGAACGATACACTTTATAAATTTACTCTTTTGCGGCGAAATATTAGTTAATAAAGTGAATTGGAACAATGTTCAAATCAAGGACAGAAAATACGTTTACAAAATATAGATAAGAGCGTCTATGTTTGACAGATCACCTAAAGTCGACATACAAATTTGAAATAAAGAAATAAAGGAATATAGAATGCTATGCTTGTAAAGTAAACTGTTGTTCTACGTTATTTATCTGAGTCACAGAGGAAACACCCTAGTTTTTTAATTGAAATGCCATAAGAAACTGAAGTCGATAGTTCCTGTCAGTCAGTGTGAGCAGATATTATACTCGACTTCCGGAATAAATTAATAACTGCCGCGGCGGAGCGGCCAAGCGCATTGAGGTGCTATGTTGCGATGCGCGAGGTCGTTCCCCGTCGGGTTTTCGAATCCCCCATCGGGCATGGATGTTTGTGTCGTCTTTAGTATAAAGTAGCTCGTAAGTAGTTCGTAAGTTTAAGGACTGTTGGTCTCGCAGTTAAGTCCCTTAAGCTTAACAAACATTTGAACATTTTAATTTACCGACCCCGGCACTCTCATGATGCAGCCGCTGAACAGATCATAGAAAAGTTGAGTCTCAACACAAATAGGTACACTACTCATACAATTATAGTTGGCAGTGACTTCAATCTACAAAAATACACCTTCTGACAGGGTGGCAGATACATCTTTCGATATAGTTTTAAATGCTTTTTTATAATTATTTTGTACAATTAGTTCACGAGCCCATTAAAATTGTAAAAGGTTTCGGAAACACACTTGAGCTCTTAGTCACAAATACTCCTGAGCATCACGACGGATACAGGGATAAGTGAACACAAAGTTGTAGCGAGCTCAGATCTGTAACAAAGATATTCACCAAAACTAAACGCTAAATACGTCTATTAAAATAGAAAAAAGATAAAAATTCGGTTGACATCTTTCTAGGAGACAGTCTCCATTTTTTTCTAAATTAACTGTGTAAGTGAAGACAATATGTGGCTTACATTCAAAGAAATAATATCAACAGCATTGTAGGGATTCATACCAAATAAATTAATAAGAGACTTAACTTGGTCCCCTATGGTACATAAAACAGAACAGAAAGCTTTTGCAGAAAATTTAGACGAATTCAAAATCCCCAAGATTGCCGATGTTTTACTGAAGGTCGAAATTTAGCGCGGCCTTCAATGCGACATTCGTTTAATATTTTTCACAACGAAACTCTTTGTAGAAATGTGTCGGAAAATCCAAAGAGATTCTGGTCCTATGTTATCTATAGCAGCGGAAAGACTAAGTGAATGCATTTATTGCGCGATAGCGATGGTAATATTACTGATGACTGTGCCACTAAAGCGGAGTTATTGAATGCAGTTTTCAGAAATTCTTTCATCAAATAAGACGAAGTAAATATTCCACAATTCGAAATGAGAACTGCTGCAAACATAACATAAAAGTAAATACCATTAGTGATGCAAAGCAAATCACCCTATCAAATAAGTGATATTGCAGCCGAAATGATAAACTATGTTTTCAAAAGTTTGTAATGCATAAGAAAAATACGTCTAATACTTTTGTTTATGATATTCTTTTGTAACAATTATTTTTGCCTTGTTTCCATACCTTCTACTGGCCTGATTAAAGATAATCAACAACATGGTGAGAAACTTTTATTTTTATGGACTACAGCTAAATGTACTTCATGAGATCTACGTCTACTGTACAGTTATTTCTATGCTTGTCTAATTTTGGAGATATGGGAATTATTTCAACAATATAGCTGCTGAACTTGTCAATCTTAAGAGCAGATCTGTTTTAGGCTGTGTATTTTAGGTGCAATTCTAAACTTCAGATTCTTTTTAAAACCTAAAGTGTGCCTTATCAGTTTAACAAAAATGATATTTTAGGATTTAATTGCGGCTATGAAGTTACAGAAATAATTTTAGAACTCACAATCTTTGACGGTATGGCCATAATATTATCAGGTTGAAAAAAGTTCTCTTAACGTGTCAACTGTAGGAGCTTTTACCTAAATAGGAAATTGCAAATTGAAGAACGGTAGATTTAACTATAAGTTCTGGTCGCAGGAGGAAAATTTGAGTGATGTTTAATGTATTTGCTTCGTTGAGTCAAATTTCACCGCGTATTGATTAAACGCTAGTGAACTGAACTGTGGCAAGCTAGCTTCATCATTAAGTTATTTAAGGATATTGAGGTCTGATACACTCTTTTTATTTTTACATCTTATAAAGGTCGCATCGTTAGGTGGTCCTCACAGGTGTTCTCTACGTTCAATATGTCTCCGTTCTTCGAAAGCTGCTTTCCCTTTCAATGATCGTGTTTTCGGAGTAAGCACACCCACACCTGATTATCGCATAACCATTGTAGTGGGCAAAAGGCCTGCCCTTGGCCATTGTAACAATTTCATACTGACGGTCGTACTACAAAATGCGAAAGCGACCTGTGTGCATATGTCGGGACACCGTCCACAGAGTTCTCGGGCCGGGAGGTAGAGGAGGGGGGGGGGGGGGAGGAGGAGGAGGGGGAGACAGGGGCACCCGCCCGACCCTTCCGCGCAGGTAAAAGTGTGGCAAGTGTCCGGCGTGGCAAGTGTCCGGACACCGGTCTTGGGGGGCCTCCAAATGCCTCGAAAGCATTTTTTTTTTTCTTTTTTGAGCGCGCTTGACATCTCTTTCTTCTGGGGCCTCCAAATCTCGAAAGAAATTCTTTTTAGACTGGCCCGTGCCTTTCGTCGTGTGGGGCCTCCAAATCTCAAAAGTTATTGTTTTATAGAAATATATTTCCAAGTGGACGGGAGGGGGTGGCCTCATTTTGTTTCGCCGCGGGCCTCCAACAGCCTTAGTCCGCCACTGCGTGTCTAGTTTGTTCTGTACTGAACTGAACCGTGATTTGTTGCACTGCTTCCCTTCTGTCACTATTAAGGCAGGCCGCAAGATGCGACGGAGGTCCGTGACGTGACGCAGGGTGACTCACGTCAAATTTCTCACGGAGCGCCGCAAGTTGGATCGCAGGTCCACGTCGCAGTTTTCAGCGGAGCGTCAGCTGCGATGCGTGAAAGTGGCGAGGGGGAGGGGGGAAGACAAGGCTCACGTGCACCTGGCAAGATGCTGACTACTTCTGCTGTGGTAATAGACATAAGTTTTTACTCTGACCCACTTTAACTGATCTTTGACTGGAAATTGATACATTCGGCTTCATAATTTTCGAGATAGAACGAAAATGTAACCGTTCATTTGATTCATTAATGTAATGAATGGCACGTTGGAACGATTTCGTCCATGAAATGACCTCTCAATTACGTTCCATAAACATTTGATAGAATTCTTGCAATTCTTGTCGGGCGATTTCGAATGCCAAATCGTTTACTGGAACTGTGCAAAAAGTTCCTCATACGAATTGTCAACTGTTGTGGTCCGATGACGTTGCACATTGTCATTCACAAAAATTCCATCGTCGTTTGCTTTCATGAGAATGTGGTCCAAATCTTGGCAAAAATAAACTGTGACGAAGCACAGGCTGTAAACTAACACCTGTATTTCATAGTTGCCCGTTCCTTCCCCCTTACATTACGTTATGTACACTCTATTACATAAAACATTACTAATATTGAACCTGGTCTATACGTTATCATTGTTTTCGTTCATAATTGATGAGTTTAAATTTTTTAGTGATTAATAATCATCTGTTATTATTAACAAGATTGTTATATTTATAGAAGACGATAATGGAGTGCGATAGCGTCGCTTGTTTCTACGATACGTACAAAGGAGCTGATGGACAACGTTTGTAGCCCTGTGAATTTGTTTACTGCCGACATGATTCTGTCCAGTGAGGTGACACCTAACAAATATATTTCCCACTTGAGAGAGATGTGCAGATAATGAACGCTAAGCAAATAACAGTGGTAGATGTTGCAAGAACGACATAGTGTATCTCATAACGCCCTACTCTTATTATCCAGTGAGACCACGCAAAAATCTAGTCAATATACCACTTCTTCTAAGATATGAGACGGCTAATAAACACATCGTTCAAATTAGAGACAATGTGATTTATTCAAGAGTTAGAAGAAGTCAGCTGCGGGTACGATACTATTAATACTGTGAACCTTTCCTCGCGGAGCATGCAGCGGCTACCAAAGTGCAGGTGTTGAGGTACGATCTAAGACACTTGGCCACGAGGCTGCCCTCCAGGCATTGCTGTTATGAGTGTCGCCGTGGTGTCAGTATGAGTTCCCAGCTCCACATGCATGGTTCAACACTGCCAACAATACACCCTTGACAGCTTCTACCCCTTTTCGTTGGCATGATAAATTGCACTATAATTATGACCGTACGACAATGCAGCGAATAATAATGGCTCAATTCCTATAAGAGGGACGTAGCATATGAGGAAGTGTAGCCATAAAGACCAATCTAGTGTGTACAGAATACCATCGAATGAAAATAACAGTACGTAACAATTATGTTATAAAAAATTCGAATGATTTACATTATACAGCATTTATTCTATGTCAACTATTTTGATTTTTATATTTCTCCCTATGCGGTCAGCTCTTAATTTTTCACTTCCCTTTGAGCGCGAATGTACCCTTCAGGTTTCCTTTGTAGAACAAAAGGCCGGTATAAATGTTCAGATGACATCTGCAGACAGTAAAAGAGCTATTTACCGTCTGCAATTCGGTATAGATATCACAGAGCTGCAATGAAACATATTTTTAGAAAGGTACACTTTCGGTTCTTCTTTGTTTTATGATCAACGTTAATCTGCAGACTTCAACTTCTAATATTAAAAGTGTGAGTTAAGCCATAGTGAGTCAGATCTAAAAAGATTTAGAAAGTGACTTTCAGAAATGTGTGAATAGTGAATAAATAAGAGCTGATTTGCTTCTTACAGACACAGCACATCTCAAAACACGCTGCCCAGACATCATTATCATTGAAAGGTTATTGTACGAATTTGAAAGAAAGAGTGAAAAAACATAGTGCCTCCTGCAGTAGTGTCAGTAGAAAGACGTATGTCAAGGTATTATACCCCCGCGTTTCTTATCAGACTTAGGACACACTACAAAAGCTTAAGCGAGGAATAAGGTAGCTCAAGACTGACAACATGTGGTTGATTATACACAAACACTGACTACGAGAGCTTAGTTTATTTGACACGTATATAGCTTATTAATAATAAATAGAAAGTTAGGTTTACATCAAACTTCCTAAGCACTGATTGTTCCAAAGAAGAAACTGCATTTTTACTACTTATAAATGTTACGCAGCGAAAGTTTATTGCATTCAACGTTTATTTGGAACACAAAACTAAAGCTCGCACCTCGAGCGTTCTGCTCATTGCAAACGCCTTTGAATCAATGAAACACACAAAACAGACTCCATTAAAACCAACAACGCAATCGGGAGATTTTAATTGAAGTATCAATTATAACGTAAAATTAATCTCACAGACAGATAAAATAATTATTGGGCATTTAATTCCCTTATATTGAGAAAATTGAAATTATTGTGTAAATAATTCAACAAAATATTTCCCTTCCAAATCCCGGATTCCCCTTGGACAATATTTATCCATTAATTGCCGATTCTGGAACCAAGTAGTAACCACATTTGGTCACTAGTTACATCACTGGATGTCAAAAGAAACGAAGTAATTCCGACACAACACATGGCACATGCAACGTGAAGTCAACCATAACACGTTCTACAGAGATTAGTTGTTAAAAACAATGTCGTCTCAATAAAGTTCTGTCTGCACTTCCATGGTTGTCGTATTGAGGTCTGAAGACACCGTGGTGAGAAACAAAGTGTCCTCACATTGAATTCCACTCACGCACTCGTCTAGTACGCATTCCCGGTGATCTTACCAGCCAGCGTCAAATCTCTGAAGTGTTTGAGCTTTCTCCCATACTTTTGCAGCTCGTAAACGGCCACATTGCAACATGATCGACCACATGTAGTTGTTGTGGTCTTCAGTCCGGAAACGGGTTTGATGCAGCTCTTAACCCTATAACCTGCTTACTTTATTCACTTCTTGATCTCCATCTGCGATTTTTACCCCACACACTTCTCTCCAACACTAAATTCACGATTCGTGATGTCCAGGAATGTATCCTACCAATGGATCCCTTCTTTTAGTTAAGATATGCCAGAAATTCCTTTTCTTCCCAATTCTGTTCAGTACTTTCTCATTAGTTGAGCGATGAACTAACCTAATCGTCAGCATTATTCTGTAGTCCCATGTTTCAAAAGCCTCTATCCTCTTTTTTGTGTCGCAGCCTCGTCGCCTCTTTTGTGTCTCGTTTCCGTCGTAGGTGTCCGTGGCCGAGTAGAAAGAGACCGACACAGAAATGAAGGATGCATGCTTGTGCAGGTACGGAGGTGAGCAACCAGTGGGACAGGAGGAACTAGAAACACTAGAGTAAATTAGAATGAGATATATATTTCATAGAGACTTAGTAATACTTAACTTTTGCATAGTTCTTGACTGCAGAATGCTGATACATAGTTTATATAGAGGCCTGCCTACTGATGAGTCTTAGTGCCTATCCGAAAGCCAAGTCTTCACTGGTGCCTATCTGATTCCGAAGTGTTAGCTGATTCCTATCTCAGTCCCAAGTGAACGATGTCGTTCAGTGGTGGCCACGAGCGGAGTTGTAGCAGAGGGCGCTCGGGGCTGACGTCGTAAGAACGCCGCGCCGTGCGTGCATGGCGGCGCGCGGCGAAAGTACGTGGCGCGCACTTTAGACTTGTGCGACACCACACTCTTCCTGGCCGCACGTTTATCGTCCATGTTTCACTCCCATACAAGCCAACACACCACGCAAATACCTACAGAAATGACTTCCGTACGCTTAAATTAATATTCGATGTTAACAAATTTCTTTTTTTTTCAAAAACGCTGTTCTTCCAATTGCCATTCGGTATTTTATATCTTCTGTACCGCTATTTTCTTCGACTGCATTCCATGACCCTTGTTTTGCTCTTGTTAATGATCGTCTTATACACACCTTTCAACACACTGTCCATTTCGTTCAACTGTTCTTCCAGGATCTTTGCTGTCTCTGTCAGAAATAATGCGTCATAGACAAAACGCAAGGTTTTTACTTCTTCACCCTGAACTTTAATTCCTTCTCCAAATTTCTCCTTGCTTTCCTTTATAGCTTGCTCAGTGTACAAATTGAATGGCATTGGAGAAGGGCTACAACTCTGTCTTACACCCTTCCCAAACTCTGCATCCCTTTCATGCCCTTAAAGTCTGATAACTGCTGTCTGGTTTTTGTACAAGTTGCAAATAACCTTCCGCTTCCTATATTTTACTCCTGCTGATTTCAGAATTTGAAAGAATGTATTCCATCAACATTATGAAAAGCTTTCGCCAAATCTACAAAAGCTAGAAATGTAGGTTTGCCTTTCCATAATCTATCTTCTAAGATAAGCCGTAAAGTGAGTATTGCCTCCCGTGTTCCTACATCTCTCCTGAATCCAAACTGACCTTCCCCGAGGTGGGCTTCTACCAGCTTTTCCATCCTTCTGTAAATAATTCGTGTTAAAATTTTGCAACCATGACTTATTAAACTCATGGTTCTGTAATCATCACAATTGTCTGTGCTTGGTTTCTTTGTAATGGGAAGTATTACATTTGCGTGTCACAGCCTCTTCTTCCTGTCAGTTAAATTTCGCGTCTGTAGCACGCCATCTTCGCGGTGTAGCAATTTTTATGGCCAGGAGTGTATGTGAAACGTGTTATCTCCTGAACCAGTTTGTCTGTGATATCTGTGGTTCTTCTGGATGTTGCATTTTGGATTGCAGATCTGTTATGTACTCCATCCCGAAACAAGAAATATGATGAAATTATTTAAATACTTAAAACGCTTCAGTTCAGCTGTGAGACGGAAATGCGTACTTGTTCCCAGGTCATCAGATGCTGCCTGAACAGTCACCGCGTGCTTAAGTGGCATGTGTTACTGACCTTACTGTCTATTGGAAATGCATGCAACACGGCTTATGGGAGTCATTCTAGTCGTATGTTTGATCTCTGTACATTCGTGTACATCGAGCTCATATTTACTGTTAGATAATCTGGATATATTGACGATCTATTGTATTCTTTCAGAGTCTTATGTTGTATTTGCCTATAATTGACACACTTGATCATAAGATTTGATGTTAACCAGAGATATGAATCCACTTATTGCTTTTGTCCTACCCGCAAATTAGGAAATATTACATCAACCAAATTTGATTGAAATTCATAAAGAAATTGAGACGTCCTTTATTCCACTGTAACACTCAAATTTAAAGCAATTATCATCCTAATAACCTCATTATTCGTACGAATTTAACACGTAAGTACACAGGGTGGAAAAAATCGAAACACACGATTTACCTTCACTAATATTGTGTACGAAAACATTTTTTCATTCAAATACAGGCCCTTCTGCAAAGTAATGGGGGGGTGGATAGAGATTAGCAATATTCGCCACCGACCAGCATCTGTGATCCGTATGCGCAGGACCCCGTGATGGGGCATAGAGTGCCGCGCCTGACACCTTGTCCGCTCTCTTGGACTCACTCTCAATATGGTCGGTCCAAAAGCGGCTTAAATATTAATTACTCTTACGGGAATTAGTTTCATAACTACGACTTTGAGTACTGTGGGCAGGGCGAAGCTGAGAATTTGTATCTGACGGGAGTCGTGCTTACGTAGTCCTTGCAGGTGCGGTGATCACTGTGCCCCCAGTGGTGCAGTTCGGCTTCAGCTGCCAACGCGAACGGACCTGCCCGCTGCTGCTCCGTATACGTTAGCGCTCGCGCCGGTGTATTTGTTTACGTTCAGTGTTCCTGTTCTTTCTGTGTTCGTACACGTACTTGAAGTGCTGTATAGTGGTGTTTACGCGTTTCGTTTGTGAACGTCTCGTCATTTGGCGGGATTTCGGTGTTCACCGGGATTTCTACGCCGCTGAAGAAAATGGCTGATTCTGCACGAAAAAATAATCTGGTTTTCTCTTTCAAGAGGGAAACTCGTCCTGTTCAACCGTCTGCTCTGGAAGTACACGACTGGCTGTTTGAGGTAATTGGTATTAATTCTGATTCTGTACATACCACTCAATTAGACGCTGATCAATACTGTGTGTTTGTAAAGTTTTTTAGTCCGGTGACGGTCGACAAATTTCTGACAAAGTGGGGTAATGCTGTAGAATTTGAACATAGAGATGGATCTAAAAGTATAGTCTCAGTACAGAAAGCTGATATCACGTATAAAACTGTGAGGGTTTTAAATATCCCTATTGAAATTGATAATCTGTTGATTAAGGAAGCACTCTCAAAATATGGGGACGTTATTTCAATTGTGAATGAACGGTGGTCCAAGCAGTACAAACTGCAGTGTTATAATGGAATACGATCTGTAGAAATGGAAGTTAAAACTAATATTCCCTCTTATATTACCATAGAAGGTTATAAAGCTCACATTGTGTATTCTGGACAAGACCAAACTTGTCAAATTTGTAACGAATCTGGACACTTCCGACAGGACTGCCCACGTCGTGCCGTTGTTTTGAGAACCAATTTAATACAGCGGCAACGACTCACACTCAGTAACATTATGGCCTCTACTGAGCAACCCCCTCCTGTTAAGGTCGCCATGGAAGGTACTTCCGATGTGGTCACCATACCCGAAAAGGAGTTCCCACCCTTGAATCCAGTTACAAATAGCGGTTCTGCTGTGCGTGAAAGTGAGTAGCAACCCAAGAAAAGACCCCTAGAAAAAACGGAAGATCAATCTGATGAAGATTCCTCTCCTGTACATTCCGCCCGCAAGCAGAAGCCGTGCGAAGCGGAAGAGCTAGAGGGAACAGGGAACGTAGACATGAAAGAACTGCCTTCGGAGGACGAAACCACGCTACAATCTCAGTCAGACAAAGAACAAGAAGTAATGCAAGAGACGGAATCTGATAAAATAGTGTCTGACACGTCGGCGAACAAGTTGCTGCTCTCTGAGGAGCCGGACGTGTCTCAACACAAGCAGACCGAGGCAGCAGTCGACGAGCAACACGCCGCGTCAGACACACCGGTGCAGGTCGCGCTAGACCGTCAACAGCAACGCGGAAGCGGACAACGGATTTCGCCTGATCGAAGTTGTCACACGGCAGACGAAAACAAGGAAAGTGAACAGGAAACCGCGGCGACTCAGGACTTGCTGCGCCGCCGAGTCAAACCGCAACAAAATCTGAGAGTTACTCGGAAGCAAAGCAGACAACAGCCCGCCAGGGGTAATAAAAAGCCGCCAAATATCAAATATGAAATAGTCACTGAAGGTTCCTTGAAGGGAAATTCCAAAAATGTCTTACAAGGAACTTCCCCCTGTAATGAACGTACAGATATATCCCAGGGTTTGACATCTGAAGGCAACACTTAGCGGAAAAAAAGAGGGATTCAATCAGTTTTTTAACAAATATTTGCTGCATCTAAAAGACGTTCATGAAGTATCATAGCAATATGATGTTTTTTTTCTTTTTATATTTTCGTAAGTATTTTATTGCTGCTGTTGGCCATGGCATGCTTTATTCGGATATCCTCCCAACTTTGTCAATTAATTCATTATATAGTCTCAAAAAATGCTACAGGCCTATACAATAACGTCAATAAATATAAATAAGATTACGTCTAAAGTTAAAACCGAAGCTTTAAAACAATTTTTGTACGAATCAGCAACAGACATTGCTCTCTTGCAAGAGGTGCTAATGACAGATTTTACAATACCCGGATATGTTGTTCTAATTAATTCTGCACTTGAAATGAATGTTGGCACGGCAATTTTAATAAAAGACGGTATTCCTATATATGATGTAGAAATGCTTGAATCTGGAAGAGGAATAGGGGTGAGCATAATGGGTGTCACAATTATTAACCTTTACGCACCCTCTGGCAATACGCATAGTTCCGAAAGAGCAAAGTTTTTTAAAGAAGATATAATTTATCTACTTCGGAAGGACCCTCAAAAACTCATACTATCGGGTGATTTTAATTGTGCTCTGAACCGAAAAGACCAGTTTCCCAATTTTAATTATTCAAACGAGCTGAACCGTCTTGTCAGAGAACTGAAACTGAGGGACGTTTGGGAAATTAAGTATCCGACACTGGTCCAGTTCACCTATATTACCAGTACATCCTCCAGTAGAATCGATAGGATCTATGTGTCGGACAACCTAGCGACCAATGTACTTAAAGCGGAAACAATTCCTGCAAGCTTTTCAGATCACAGCAGCATTTCTACCTGTATCAATTTAGATCAACAACCAACACGTTGGTACAGGGGCCAATGGTGTTTGAACGCTGCTGTTTTAATGGACAAGGAATTAGAAGAAGAACTTAATCGTGCATGGGAACTGTGTCTACGCTCAGTTAACAGCTATAATAGTGTTTTAGAGTGGTGGACCACTAGAGCGAAGCCAAAGTTACGTAAAGTAATTATTTGTTATAGCATAGAGCGCTCTCGGGAAATCAAACAGTCAATGGAATTCTATTACAGTGTATTAAGAGGGTTATATGATCAGGTAGACGGAATTACGACTCGACTGCAAGATATTAAAAAGATAAAAGCAAAGTTAATAGCATTGAAGAGACAACAATTAGAAGGACTTAAGCTTAAATCTAAAGCAAAATCAGTCAGTGAGGACGAATCTGCGGCTTTGTATCACTTAATAAAACACAACAAAAACCGCCGAAGGACTTTCATGGATGAGCTCAAGCTGGTAGATGGTACTGTCCTCACCAAACAAAATGAAATAATTCGTGAAATACATCGGTACTACAGAGATATATATGAATCATGTGACTCTAATGAAGACTATTACGATGAACTGTTTGAAAACGTGACTCTAAAATAACTAGAGACGACAATGAACAGTTGTCTTCAGCCTTTACTAATCAAGAAGTACTGGAAATTATACGCAGTTCTCCCACTAAGAAGTCACCAGGACCCGATGGTTTACCCATCGAGTTTTATAAAAGGTACTGGGATTTGATAGGAGATAAAATGATAGACATTGTGAATGAAGTGTTTCAGGGTAAATGTGTCCCCTCAGAATTGAAAGAATGTAAAATTGTTCTGATCCCAAAAAGCAAAGGATGCAAGAAAATCAATAATCTTCGACCAATTTCCCTACTGAATTCTGACTACAAGATTATTGCAAGGGCAGTAAATAAACGTATCGTACCACTAACTGAGAAAATTATCTGTCATTATCAGACTTGTGCCTATGGAAGGACGATACTCCAAACTGCTGCGCAATATAGGGACATTATTGCTTTAACATCTGTTAGCAATATTCACTGCGGTCTCCTCTTCGTCGATTTTTATAAAGCTTTCGACCAGGTCGAACACAAGTATCTTCTAGAAACCATGAAACGAATGGGATTTCTTCCAGGAACTATAAACATCGTCAAAAATGCCGCACGGGGGATCTCGGCTAAAGTTTCTGTTAACGGTCAACTGACGAAACAGATACAAATTAAACGAGGAGTACCTCAGGGAAGTCCTCTATCGATGTTACTTTTTGTAATATCACTGGAACCATTATTAAGGCAACTGCAAGCTAAACTGACAGGTCTTACAATCTATGAAAGGAAAATAGTGGTTGGCGCCTACGCTGATGATGTAGGGATAATAGTAAGGAACAGAGAAGACGTGATAACTCTAGAGAGACAACTAAATAACTATTGTCTAGCATCAGGAGCAAAAATGAACGAAAATAAAAGTAAATTTTTAAGTATACGAGGATTGCAAGACATCAGGCTCGACTGGGCTAAAAACGTCGTGGAACATAAAGCTCTTGGAACTATTCTGGCAACCGTCCCCTTACAGATGATGGCAAAAAATTGGAGGGATGTAGCGCAAAAAATCAAGGGAGCACTGCTTGAAAATAATTACCGAAGTTTGGATCAGTACCAGAGGGTTAAGTATGTAAATACGTACATCCTGTCAAAAGCATATTACATAGCACAGTTATTTCCAATCCCTAAACTGGTAGCGAAGACAATAACGTCAAAGACGACATCATTTATATGGAAGGGTGAACTATTCAGAGTAGACTCTACGACTGTAACGCTAGACCCCACACACGGCGGACTGGGTTTGACTGATATAAGAAATAAAGCAACTGCGCTATATATTAAACGAATGACCAACCACATACACAGCAACCCTGACAGCCTTACTACGAAGCTGTTCGAAGCAGTCAAACCAGAAAGTACAGATTCACCGATAAATGTCCAAACAATAAGTTTTCAGTTAAAACATATCCGGGAGTACTATCTTGAGAGAAGTTATCTGAGCGAACGACTAAAAAATTACAAGAACTTAACTGCTAGAGACATTTTGGAATACAGAAGAAAACACGAAGGAAGGAATAAAATAGAATCGAAGTACATTGGAGTCAACTGGGAAGCAGTGTGGCAGAATATTAACAGCTGCGTACTTCCTTCGAACGTTAAGTCAGCGCTATACAAAACGATAAACAACATCGTAAGCACCAATGAGAGGCTTTATGCAATTGGACTGAGTGACACAGAACGATGCCTCACCTGTAATCTAGTGGACACTATTCCACACAGATTCACGTGCGGAAACCGCGACCATCACTGGAAGTGGATTAGGCGACAGATAGCGCTTGTAACCAGGACCTCACCGGAATGTATAGAAACAAAACTATTGTATAGACCAGACAAAAAATACTATCCGCAATGGAAAAACAATACTGTGATGTGGCTACTTGGGCATTATACCAGTTACGTCGTTAATAAAATCGGTAGTGACAACCTCATAGAGTTTATGACTTATATGGAAACGGAGTATGCGAGAACATGGAATTACGGGGACCATAAGAAGAAGTTTGAAACGCACTTAAGATAATCTTTAAAAAGACAGGGATAGGCTAGAACTTCTGCTCTGAAAGAAGATGCAATTCTGCGACCGTTGCTCTTCGGCTGCTCACACACCATCATTTGGGTGCAATGAGACACATATCAACGTCAATTTTATGTCTATATATTCAATCACTTGTACTTACGCTTTAGTTTCTTACTTTGAAAGAATATACATATAATGTATACATGAAGACATTTTAGTTTAAATGTGGAAATAATTTCACATTAAAGAACTAAACGGCCAATCAGTTCATTACTGATGAATTTACAGAAAGAGAATATTATTTTTGTCGACATTACTTACATAGGAATCGGTTCAACAAAGAATAATTTTAACAACAAGTTCTTAAGTTTTGGAGGAGAAATTTAATTTTGTTACAACGATCGTTAGGAGAACGTCTGAGTTAATCTGAACACAAGTTTCATTTCCGTTCCAAAAACTTCACTTAAAACAAAAGCAAAAACAAAAAAAAAAAAAAAAAAAAAAAAAAAAGTGGTGTAGGGGTCAGCGCAACTGCCTAGAAAGCAGGAGACCCGGGTTCGAATCCCGGCTGCGTACACATTTTCAGTTTTGCCCAATCGCAGTTGATGTCATATATTCTGTGAATATTAAATAATAACAACTGCAGGATCAGAAGTGACGTCTGTTCGTTCAGGACCAGACGCCGCATGTATATATTAATCGAAGAAATACAATTTTTGCGGCTGCATACTAAAAAGTCCTTTAAGTGTAATCACGCTTACTTGCTACTATTGCGATAAAAGGCCAGTCATTTACAAAAACTAGTACGTTACAAATTTAATTCCAGTGTGGTATTTGATGCATTCCGCATTCAATATGTTGGTGTCTTAGCTGGAAGCATTGTGTAACAATTCATATTTTCTAATTTTAATTTTTATTTTATATACGAGGGTTGGAACTTAAATAGTGGCAACTATTTATTCATAACCGATACAAAAGCTTTACATGTTGATACATGGAATGTAATGCGTTACGATAATACTATCACAGTCGTACACGAGACTCACCATAACTTTCACCATACAGGTGCTCTGAATCACTTTTGACCTTCGCGGCTAACCACAATGACGTCATTCGTTGGATTGGCGTTTCTGTTATGGCTCGTACAATGTGGCCCATGCCTCATTCAGTGTTACGATACGGCGTAAGATAGCCTCTCCATCGCGCTCATAGCGCTCCAAGTTCGTCTGAGCAGGGTCGTAACGCATCCATTTCTGCATTACCGCCAATTAATGTGGAACCACCCTGATGCAATTATTCGCATGGCGATACGTTCCTTCAGGATTCAAAATCGTATGAGCTAATCCGGTTTTGTAGGCGAGCTCACTAATCGTCGGGCGTCGATCACTGTCCACTAACGCGGCAACAGTATGCACTTCTTCTTCAGAGATTCTAGTGCTACCTGCTCGATGAATGTCTGCCACAGTTTGCCGACCTTCGTTGAAGAATTTTACCTAACGTGCCTCTGATCTGTACGGAAATACCGATTCCGGGGACGCCTCTTGAAGACCTTGGTGACACTGTGATGCTGTACGACCTTTGGCACATTCAACTCGATCCAACTACGTTGTTCCATTTTCGAAAACGTATTTACATCCTTACGTTGGACCGCTCGCTCACAAGTGACTCTTCCCCTCGATTGTGCACACGGCGGTGACATGGGATGGGCAAGTCCATTTCGTTCGGAGATCAGGTAGCTATGTCAACAGCGTGTGCTATTAACATATTTGTAAATGTTAGATCAAATCAGATTCCAGTTACTTACGTATCATTTTAAAGCAAATGTAGGAAGATTTCAAATAACACATTCTTCCACTGCAGCACTCATAGTATATGCCTTGTTAATTATAATGCAAGTGTGTACTATGCAGTACAATATTTTAGTGTTTTACTCATACCGTAATTCGTTTGCTTAGGATTCCTCCATTGACAACTATTTAACAGATAATCCTACTTTTGCCTGTATGAACAGCTAGCGTTCTCGTAGGATTTTCCTCTATTGGTCCGCGGTGCGTGGAAATTGAGATCGCCGACTGAGGCTGTGGATAGTCGCGGGGACCTATCACGTCTGACTTATGTTCGTCCCTCTCTCTGAGATTGCTCACTATCGTCCACAAGCCTGACGCTCTTCTATTGATTTTTTATGTTGTAATAGTGTTTATAAGTCGAGGTGGCTTTTCGGATCATTCGGGTATGCTAATTCCGTTTCATGGGTATAAGTGGCTTAGTGGTGAAATTCATACACTATTGAAGTTCTTCCTACGTACAGTTCAAGTTTCGTCGAGCTATGTTACTAGGCGGAGATATAGAATTTGGAGATTACTTTCGTCCTTAAATTTTGCAAACAAGCTTAATTTAATTTATAAAAACTTCACCTCAACGCTACCAGAGCATCCTCAGAAACAACACCGTTGTCAAACAGTATTCCCGTTGAATGTCATTGAAGAGCTTTCACGTATATGAGGTAAAACTACTTGTTAAGCAATGTGACGGTGCTTAACACACTGAATAATTTTAAGAAAAGTTAAGTAACTGTAATATTAAAGATGGCAAAGGGGATTTACAAATGTCTATACAATAAATAACGCATTATACTGGAAGGTTTCAAACAACTGTGACGAACTTCTGCTCGGAGTAGAAAGAAGCCTCTCAGCTTAGATCTGAAAGCCTAAGCAAATTTTATCAGGTAGATTGTAGGGTTGTACTAGAATATGCATGGTATTGCACACATTTCTGTGTACTGGTGAAAATGTTACAGGAAATTTGTCAGTCTACTGTTGACTGAGTTTCTGTCACAGATCATTTTATATTAAATTTAATTACAAACGCTACAACAGAACGTGTTTAATGGAATCATAGAGAATTTATTAAAGCGACATTTCTTGTAATGAATTCCGCTTTACACCATGATAACGGCAATTAGATGAGTGCTGACATAAGATTTTCCGCTTTGATTTTCTGAAGTAACTGCAAGCATTTGCTATAACGGAATCGTCGTTAGGTCAGAACCTACGAAGATACAATGCTTTCTGTATCTTGAGTTGATTATTTAATTTTTGTGATAACTCTTTAAGAACTACGCACTTTATGTAGTCCTGACATTTTCCGTTACCCAGGAAACCTTGGACGAGTGGACCTGATATCAGAGTTTGAGTACGACCTCTTCATACGGCCTGACACTTGTAATCCCAGATTCCGGCTGTGGTTCAACTTCATCGTCGATAATGTCAGAACCGATCAGGTAAGTGTATAAATATTCATTTACATATTTCTGATTTTTCTCGGAACATATTAATGTAATATTGAAAAAGTAATTGTCGATGTGTAACTTATTACGCCTGACAGGCTACAGCAGTAGTACATACATTATCGTTAGAATGCAAACCAGGTTTTAATGTAAATACTAGGTGTCATATGATATATTCAGGGGATGTTCAATAGAATAAGAACAAATTGTCATCATCAATACGTCACCATTCGAAACAGCTTCTAGTGGCCTCAAAATAGGTAAGTACAGGCGTAAAATTCTTTTAAAGGGAAACTTGTACCACACTTCCTGGAAAGTAGTGGCACGTCGTATCAATGATAGGGTAATTAGCGCTCATGTACTCTTCGGTCCAAAGCAGTCCACGAAGGCTCAGTAATACTGGGACCTAGTGACTGTGATAGGGGGCATGTGGCAGTTAATCATTGCGCCTGACGCTGCGAGCTTTGTGAACAGGGACCCAGCATCACTCGGTGGAACTCATAAGACAAAATGGTCACACAACTCTTGGCGTTAATGTTACCTTTCAAAGTAATCATAGGGCCCATGGATGTCCTGATCATCATGAAACCTACAACATATATCACTATTGGGGCGAAATCTGGGCCAGATTGTGGAATTAGTGTTATTCTTTAACTTCTTTTGAGATTTGATTTCATTTCCAGGATGGTTGAGCTCAACGACCACAAAATGATGAACAACCCAAATGTAATATGAAGCATTGGTCGTTAATACTTTATTGTTACACATAATGATAAGTTTCAATGCATCTTCAAACTGTAGAAGAGATGACAAAATCAGTACCGAGCTGAACTAAAATACAATATCAACTTGAATACAATTCCAAATGCAATATACAGTAAGAATACATACCAGGCATTGTGAATGAAGTGAGTACAAATTGAAATATCATCTTCAATTGCGTTGGAAATCAATTTCAGTAACATAACATTGCAGTGCCAGAGATTCGGATGGAGTGAGCGAGCTGCTTACTAAAGACATGCAGTGGCACTGTAGGGATGGCTGTTACTAACGCCCTCTAGTACATAGATATTCCACTAACACTATTTTTTATGCAATTTCAATTATACAAAGATTAAATAAAATGTAGTTTTGTATACAAGGTGTACAAGATGTTTCAAATTCAAATGTTTGTATAGCTTATGGGACTTAACTACGGGGTCATCAGTCCCTAAACTTACAAACTACTTACAAACTAGCTAATACTAAGGACGGCACAAATATCCATGCCCGAGGGGGATTCGAACCCCTGACCGTAGTGGCCGTGCAGACCGTGACTGGAGCGCCTCAGTCCCCTCGGCCACCACGGCCGGCTGTACAAGATGGATAACATATGAAATGAAAAGTCAGAATACAGAAAACATCAGGGAAAAGAAAAGAATATGACGCTAGGCGTCTTATGTCAGCTATAGATACTACTAACGTAGTAAGCTATTTCAAACAAGGACAATTTAAAGCCGGCCGCGGTGGCCGAGGGGACTGAGGCGCTCCAGTCACGGTCTGCACGGGCACTACGGTCGGGGGTTCGAATCCCCCCTCGGGCATGGATATTTGTGCCATCTTAGTATTAGTTAGTTCATAAGTAGTTTGTAAGTTTAGGGACTGATGACCCCGTAGTTAAGTCCCATAAGCTGTACAAACATTTGACCATTTTTTGACAATTTAAATGAAAAGTACCATGAAGGATGGTACTATTTATGCATTTACTATAGCTATGCTGCAAAGTCTTAAAGAAGAAGAAGAACAACTAGGAGATACAGTTTTCAGTTTCATGATATATAGTAACGAATTTTAAATGCAGCGACATCTCGTTTATCTTGCTTGAAGCCCGTTATAGAGTTGACAAAGTTACAGTACAATACAAACACAACATCAGTCAGAAAAACAGAGTATGCATAAAACATGAAGCAAAAGGTTAATGTAGTACAGAATAGTGCGATTTAATGCTAAAAATGTAAAATAACATGGCGAAAGAAAGCAGATACCGTTCAATGTAGATGAAGTCTGGGAAATGTACTCGCAGTGTGGGCATACGAAACCTTGTACATGTGAGATGGAGCTCAATGAATAGAGTTTTCGTTTTAACTGGTTTTCAGCCATGATGAAAGGAATTCCCAAAACTGTGCACTTTTCGTAAGTCTGCTCATTGAGCACAATGATGCCATGCACTGTTTCGTGGGCAAATATTTCCATCTCCTCAAGGAGAGCCAGCTATCTGCCCTTTGACCCCGATGCATGAGTTTTAATTGTGATGTTAGATGAAGGGTGCGTGTCCTGTGGTCACCAGATGTGCGGCGAAATTCGATTTCTCTGCAATAACTTTCTTGTCCAAATGACTATCGAATTCACTTTTTAGTGACATAATGCATTCACAACCGTACAAAAATCCAATCACGAATTACGCTTGTAAAATACGTAGAGCATTTCACAAGTATGATGTCGTTCAGGAGTATATACAAGCGCGCAAATTTCAGATTCCGTAAGTTTGTCCATCCTCTGTATTTAAGACAACTAAAAATAATGAAGTCTGTCATGATACATGGTTCTAACTCAACAGTTAGTAGATATCTGGGTAGCTAATGATTGCGTCAGTAAGAGACGTGTTAGGTATAATGAAGGGGAGGGGAACTTACTTTACACTCATCGTACGTGCTGCAATCGTTTGGGAGAGCAGTTACTCCGATCTGTAAAATGACTTCATCTGGTAGGTATTAACAAAGGAATTGGTTGTGAGTGAAGTTAGATCAAATAACGCAAATTACCTGTTTCTCAAAATATTATCATTATTTTTGCGCTTATTGGTGAAAGTAGGACGGAGTAGCAGGACTAGGCTTGAATTAAAGTGTATGTTAAGTTTGACATAAGCTGCGGTGACCCGGTTACCCTTCTTACATAAAAAAGATTTTATTGAAGTTTGACTAATTACGTATTCTTTATTGCACTATCTAGATTGTATCCAAAGGTTATTTTCAAGTTTTACGCTAGAATATTTAACAAAAATCACAGGAAATTGTGTATTACCAAAGTCATGCACAAGTCTGATGCTTGTATCATATATTCCACTGTAGCACTTAAAAATATCCTAAGGCTTGTATCTACGTACTACAATAATGAACACTTAATCAGTGACATATCGGAAAAATATATGAAAAATGTACATGTCTGTGGATACTCAGGAAGCAAACCCTTCTTACTCTTCTCAGATATTCAATGGTTTACTAAATACTAGGGTTGGAGCTTAAATAATGGCAACTATTTATTCACAACCGTTACAAGATCGTTACATGTTTGCACCTGTTATTGTCCTTCAATGTACTCACCAGCGTTGTGTAGAACACGTTGCCGACGATGTGGAAGGCGTAGTATATCGTGAACATAGCCTGTTGTGTTGATGATGGAAATGGATCGGTCTACTGCCTATGGGATCTCTAGAACAGTTCATCTTCGGAATCAAATCAAAATCACAAGGACTTATGCCCGGAGAGTATGGTGGATGGTACAGTATTTCCCAGTCCCATCGATCCACCACAGCAACCACAGTTTGCGCTTTATGCGACAGCGCATTGTCGTACACAATGATAGGTGGATTGGACAGAAAGTGTTACCGCTTCTTTCGCAAAGCTGGTCGTAGGTTATGCTCCAAAAGCGAACAGTAATACTGTGCACTGACGGTCTGCCGTAGAGAAACGTGCCGCGGCGGAGTAGCCGAGCGGCCTAAAGCGTCTCGCTGCGGAGCGCGTGGTTGCTCGCCGTGGAGGTTCCAGTCCTCCCAGGGGCATGGGTGTGTGTGTGTTTGTCCTTAGGTTAGTTTACCTAGGTTTAAGTAGTTTGTAAGCTACGGACTGATAACCACGAAGTTTGGTCCGATAGATTTACAAACATTTGAACATTTTGGAGAAACGTAATGCGTTAGGATAACATCATTACAGTCGTACACGAGAATCAACATAACGTTCACCTTACTGGGGCTCTGACGGATATTTGACTTTCGCGGCGACCCATAATGACGCCATTCGTTGGATTGGCGTTGCAGATTTGGCTCGTACGGTGTGGCCCATGTCTCATCCAGTGTTACGATAGGGCGTAAGAAAGCCTCTCCCTCACGCTAATGGCGCTTTAATTGCGTCTGAGCAGGGTCTTGACGTATCCATTTAAGCATTTCCGTCAATTCATGTGGAACCCATTGCGATGCAATTTTTCGCATGCCTAGGCGTTCCTTCAGGAGGCGAAGCACAGTCGTATACGCTAAACCGGTTTCGTGGGCGAGCTCACGAATCGTCTGGCGTCGATCTCTGTCCACTAACGCGCCAACAATATGCGCTTTAGACATTAGGACGACCTGTCCGATGCATGTCTGCCGCAATTTGCCGACCTTCTTTACAGGCTTTTACCCAACTTACCACTGTTCTGAACGGCAATACCGATTCACCGCACGCCTTTTGAAGACATTCATGCACTGTCGTGCTGTACGACCTCTGGCACATTCCATCTGGATCCAACTTCGTTGCTCCTGTTTAGAAAATGTGTTGACACCCTTACGGTGCACCTCTGTCTCACAAGCGACTATGTTTCCCTCGATTGTGTGCACGCCGGTGACGTGGGACGGGCGAGTCCATTTCCTCGGAGGATAGGTCGGTATGTCAACAACGTATGTTCAAAAATGTTCAAATGTTTGTTAAGCTTATGGGACTTAACTACGGGGTCATCAGTCCCTAAACTTACAAACTACTTATGAACTACTTACGAACTAGGACGGCACAAATATCCATGCCCGAGGGGGGATTCGAACCCCCGACCGTAGTGGCCGTGCAGGCCGTGACTGAAGCGCCTCAGTCCCCGCGGCCACCGCGGCCGGCAACAACGTATGTTATCAACGACAATAGTAGATTGCATTGCGTAATATCTCCACAGCACTGTCGCCATTATTTAAGTTCCAACCTTCGTATATACGTTTCTGGTCGCGTCATAATGATAGAGTGACGATGCCGCTACCCTTGCGGTCGTGCATAAACAGCGAGTTTTGACATGCAATTAAAGCAACTATCTACTCAATGTACAGTAATATAGCGTTATTTGAACATATATATTAAATGCGACAATATTCATACCGTTTTTAAGTTATTTTAAAAACCGCCTTCGTCTGTAGTATTTAATAGACTTATTAGCGAAACACCAGGAAACAAATTACACGTTCTCTTCTTATCATCATCTACCATTAGGCCAGACAATATTTTGTCTTAAATCGTAGTGACAGTATACTGCTCTGAAACCATGATCTTTACTGTCTAATCTTGTGATTAAGCCACCATAAATTCAATATATTCCAGTTGCCAATTTCTGGCGGTACTAATGTAGAAAATAAAATTTCATGCGTTCAAACTAGCACCAACACCGAATTAAATTTTTGTCTGCAATTAATTAGAGAAACTAGAATAAAAGTAACAGATTAAATTTAATTTAGACTCCAGAGGTCAGTTATTAATTTATGTGCTGTTCAAACAATCCTGATTAAAACTGGCAATGAAACTAAATTCTACATTAAATTTACTTTGAATAGCACAATATCAATAATTGTATTTGAATGTTTTACTGTTCAATGTGACCCATCACATTAGAGGAAGCTTTAACTACCCAGGAACATTCGTATATTAACATTAATCGACAAGGACATTACCTTAAGTTTTTCCTTAAAGATAGAGAAGATGGATCACGAGGTTCAGAAATGGTCTCGTGAGAACGTGGCTGAATTCTAACAAATCCTCTTGCCATCGTAGGCACGCTTTGTAAATATTATTGAATCTCTGTCGTCTGATTTGGAGAGACGCGTGCATGATCACTATCCGTCTCCTTCATATTTACCTGAATTGGTACAACTTTGGAGGAAATATGAGATACGATTCCTTTAAAAAACCACACACGACCAGTATTTTTCTATTTTGAGTATCTACGGGTATCCTAATTTTTTTTTCAGGCATTTTAAAGAGATGCTTTTGTAATGTTTCAATAATCATACCAACAATATGTATTATCTTCCACTGCGGGCTTGACTATAGTCTGTCGCTAGAATTAGAAAGTGAGAATTTGAAAGTGCTATAAACTCGTGCTTACGAAGCGCCAGAAAAATCGTTAAAAAATCCGCAGATGACGATCCCGATCAGAATCCAACGAGCAATACATTGACAACAGAAGGGTTATCTGCTTAGTGAAACTACACGTTATTTCGAATCGACCTCAGAACATCTGTACAGAACAGTGTACGGCTAACAGAGTGCCGTAATATTTCTTTCAATAATTTTGATCTAAAATTGACGTATCACACACCATGGAAACCTGCTGCATTGTCTGCGGATGCTCGATGAAGAACAATTATTATTTTTTGAGTATACAATGCAACACGTGTACGCACAATCGATCAGGGAAACTGCTTATGTACTTTGGGCTTAAACATTGTTGCTCCCATTTTCTCTCTGTTCAGCCAACGCCGAAACACAAAAGATACGTCGCTGGCAATCTGCAAAACTTTTAATTAGGCTTTCACTAGCTACAGGTTTCCCAGCTTAACCTACCGTTTTCTTTCACGATTGGAACCAGTGCACGCCACGTTTTGCATCGTTGTTATTATGCATCGTCGACAATTTAGCAAAAAAACAAGAATCAAAGTTATATATCAGATTTGCCGATCAAGTACCTACATGAACCGTTTAATGTTAATGAGTGCATTTTATAACTGAACACACCGCTGTATTTCTTTATTAGTGGTATATTCGAGCCTGTGTTACAGCTCCAATAATCAGGACATGACTATTAAATTCCCTCATTCAGCTTATATGTGTTTGTAAAGTCATGCTATACATAGAAATAGGTAGCTGTAATGCGTGACATATCCACTTGCACCTGCTTTGACTGCACCGTCTTAATCAATTAGCCATATCGCTTGGTTATTGGAAGTAGGTTCATACTGATGATGATCACAGACAGCACACTTAACGAGGAAAATTATATATTTCAAAGTAGTTAACCAAATTAGTTACAGTTTAATTTTCGTTCTTTGGGGCCATCAGTGTAAAATATGCCTTGTAATGACATGATTATTATAATGATACATCAACAACACTGATTTATACTTGTTGTTATTATTTATAAATCACAATGAGCTCACTTCGGCCTTTAGCCATCGTCAGGTGCTCTGTAAATACATTTGTAATGGTCTGAATATACATATATGTATTGTAACTATAGATGAAAGTGGTTTACAATTTCTTAGTTCTTACCTTACATGGAATATCGTATGTGTCACTGATGTCTTTATTTTTCACCTACATGTAAGGTAAGAACTAAGAAATTGTAAACCACTTCCATCTATATTTACAATACATATATGTATATTCAGACCATCACAAATGTATTTACAGAGCACCTGACGATGGCTAAAGGACGAAATAAGCTCATTGTGATTTATAAATAACAACATCAAGTATAAAGCAGTGTTTTTGGTGTATCATTATAATAATCATATATTTACAGTTTGATAATGAGAAACTTTGGCAACAGGTGGTTATTGGGCTATTCAGCACTGCACTTTTAGTGCGCAGCTAACAAGTATAGTGAACAGCTGACTTGTCGCTACCAGGATATGAAATCTTTAGGATTTTCGTCCGTCCGCTAGACACTAAGTATGCCACGTAGACAGGTGCGCGAACAATAAACGGTGATGTCGGCATCTGTGAGAACGGGACGGAACGTCCAGTTGTGGGCGCAAAAGCTGGTTAGAGTAACAGGCGAAACGTTTGACATTTGAACAGTAGCGATTCTACTACTCGACGATTTTGGTAAGAATGTGTGAGCCACGGCCGAACACAGCGTCACGAAGAAAGCAGTCGACACAGGGAGACGACAGAACGTGGGGCCCGAGCAATCATCGGAGAGGCACTCAGAGTCCCGGATACGTCATTGCCATCGATCGGACGTAGAAATGCTGCCTTTGTGACCTCAAGGACCATTCGCAGGTGGCTCCCAGAAGGGGGAGACATTCAAGGCACCACTTAGGCTGCTAGCATTGACCTCTGTACACCTTCAAACTTGCTGAAAGTTCTCTTACAAATTAATTAATTAGTGAAATTTGAATAACTTTTCTTTTCGAATAGTTAAATTTGAGGGTGACTGCAGAACTGTAAAATCTTTGCTTTTGTGCTAGTGACTGTTCTCTGTATCGTATCTTTTCTGTGTATACTATGCCATAATCATTTCATCGACTTCTGCTACCCAATCCAGTAAAAGAATGTTTAAATAAATGTATCATATGACTTGTATTTACTGTGAAAAGAGAATACCTAATAACGTGAAACGAAGCTTTACTAACACACTGCTCGTTTGTGTCAGCTAAATCTACACTTGGGATCAAAAGTATCCTGACACCTGGCTCAAATGGCTTACAAGCTCGTGGAGCCCTCCATCGGTAATGTTGGAATTAAATAAGGTGTTGGTCCACCCTTAGCATTGAAGACAGCTTACACTCTCGCAGGAATACGTTCAATCACGTGCAGGATGGTTTCTTCGGGAATGGCAGCCCATTCTTCACGGAGTGATGCACTGAGAAGAGGTATAAACGTAGTTCGATGAGTCCTGCTACGAAGTCGGCGTTCCAAAAACATCCCAAAGGTTTCCCGTAGCATTCAAGTCAGGACTCTGTGCAGGCCAGACCATTACAGGCATGTTATTGTAACGTAACCACTCCGCCACAGGGCATGCATTATTAACAGATGTTCGCTCATGTTGGAAGGTGAACTCACCATCCACGAAGTGCTCTTCAACAGTGCGAAGCAAAAAGATGCTTAAAACATCGATATAGACGTGAGCTGTGGTAGTGCCATGTAAAACAGCAAGAGGTCAATGAAAAACACGGCCTCCGAATTTTACTGTTGGTACTACACACGCTGGCAGATGACGTTCACGGGGAATTCGCCATACCCTGCCATCGCATCGCCACATTGTATACCTTGATTTGTCAGTACACACAACGTTTTCCCTCTGTTCAATCATCCAATGTTTGTACTGCTTACACCAAGCGATGTGTCGCTTGGCATTCACCTGCGTGATGTATGGCTTATGGGTAGCCGCTCGACCATGAAATCGAACTTTTCCCATCGCCCGCCTGTCATAGTACTTGGAGCGGATCATGATTCAATCGCTAAACTGTCGCTATATTCCATAAGCTCGCAATTTTATTAGAAGATTATTGTGAGGAAAAGTGTCTGAAACCTTCCGGAAGTCTAGAAATATGAAATCGATTTGAGATCCCTTGCCGGTACCAATCATCACATCATGTAAAGAGCTAGCTGTGCTTCACAAGAACGATACTTTCTGAATCCGTGGTGGCTATAGATGAATAGGTAGTTCTCTTCGAGACAGTTCATAAACTATTGCTGTAAATCGACGACAGTGATATAGGCCTGTAATTTTTCGCATCATTCCTGTTTCCTTCCTTGATACTGGAGGGACCAGTCTTTGAAAAGGATCTTTCGCTAAGCGAGGGGGCCGGCCGCGGTGGCCGAGGGGACTGAGGCGCTCCAGTCACGGTCTGCACGGCCACTACGGTCGGGGGTTCGAATCCCCCTTCGGACATGGATATTTGTGCCGTCCTTAGTGTTAGCTAGTTCATAAGTAGTTTGTAAGTTTAGGGACTGATAACTATGTAGTTAAGTCCCATAAGCTATAAAAACACTTGAATTTGAGCGAGGGGTTGTATATAATAGTTAGGTATGGTGGTATTGTTTCAGCACACTCTGAAAGGAATTGGTATACAATCGGCACAGGGAGAGTTATTTTTGTAAAGTGATTTAAGTTGCTTTAACCCTTTAAGACCCTGCACGCACAATTGTGCAGTTCTGGTTTTGCTCGCTTTATTTACTTGTGATTAACTCTAGAAGTTGAGGCCTGCATCACACAATCGCGGATGGACTGTGGTAACGTGCGCAAAGTGTTTTAGTTCCATGTTTCTACACTGTGTGGTACCAGCAGTCGGCAAACTTCCAATAGACTTATAATGGCGGTAAGAAAGACTTGTTGACAAGGTGTTGGTATCCTTGTTTTGATATGTGAAGCTATCATATCTGACAGGCCGGTTGATTTTGTATGATCCTGTGATGTTATCATGTCATTTCTTTGGAAGGCATGTTACTGTAAGATGGTGAAAATCACAAAAATAGTAGTGAATGCTCAAAACAATTGTGTGGGTATAATTTTTTTTAATATATTTATTTTGTGTTTTGTAGTGAATTTCTGTATGTATTTTGTATCTTAAACGTTCCTCTCTATATTAATGTCACGTCACCTACAACTTTGGGTCTGAAAGGGTTAATAGACCAGGGGCATCTACTTCTAAATTTCGCATGATGGTAGTTGTTCTTCATAATAACTCTGGAGTATTTGCTTCTTCAGAAAGCTGTGTTAAGCAATTCGGCTTTACTGTCATCAGTAGCTTCACCATTGCTATCGTGTACTGATGGTACTGATTGTGTTTTATCGCTAGTATGCTTTACATACGATCAGAATTTCTTGTGATTTTCTACCAATTTACGTGACAGGGGTTCGTTTTGGTAACTATTGTAGCTTCTCGCATTGAGCTAAAGTTCTAGTTTTTGTAAAAGTGTTTCAGTCTCAGGCACTTTGTGCCCGTTCAAATTTTGCATGCATTTTTCTTTGCTTTTGCCAGAGTGATCTAACACGTTTCGGATACCACGGCGGGTCAGCCCCTCTTTTGTTAATTTGCTCGGTATAAATCTGCCAATGCTTGTCGATATTATTTCTTTGAATGTAAGGTACATCTGATCTACGCCCACATTGTTAGTTTCGAAAGACTGGACATTCTCACTCAGGAAAGCGTTAATCGATTTTGTATATGCTTTTTTGAATTAAAATACTTTAAATTTTGGTGGATTTGGGAGGTCCAATATTCAGTCTCCCTACTCTATGTTTACTAATCCCTGTGTCTGTTTTGATGCTCTATATTACCTCCGGATTATTTATTGCTAAGAGGTCAAGTATGTTCTCTCAACCATTTACTATTCTAGTGGGTTCATGTACTAATCGCTAAAGAATTCAAATGTTCAAATATTTGTATAGCTTATGGGACTTAACTACGGGGTCATCAGTCCCTAAACTTACAAACCACTTGTGAACTAGCGAACACTAAGGACGGCACAAATATCCAGGCCCGAGGGGGGATTCGAACCCCCGACCGCAGTGGACGTGCATACCGTGACTGGCGCGTCGTAGTCCCCTCGGCTTCCGCGGCCAGCAATCGCTACAGATAATTCTCGGAGAATGCGTTCAGTACAATTTCTGACGATATTTTATGCTTGCCTCAAGTTTTGAACATGTATTTTTGTCAATATATCGAGGGTAAGTTAAAGTCGCCACTAATTAAAATTGTATGCTTTGGGTACGTTTTTGAAACTTGATTGAAGCTTTCTTTGAACATTTCTGCAATCGAATCGTCTTAGTCAGGGGATCGGAAAGAAAACAAGTTATTAATTTATTCTGGATGTCAGATATAAACTCTACCCATACCAACTCAAAGGAACACTCTACTTCACTTTCGCTGCAGGATAAACCACTTGTGAGAGCAATAAATCATAAGCAGGAGATGTTTCAGAGTGTGGAAATGACGCGTAAAGACTTCCGACAAAAGTGTCACCCAAACGCCAGACTACGTTCGATATCCGTGAGTTCTGCAGAGGCCCCATTCCTCTCTCTCTCAGGATGTCTAATGACTACTGAGGTCACAGATATGGAGTACATGGCATCACAATGCACTTTTGGGTGTGTCCGGATACTTCGAATAATGTTCGAATGTTTGTAGAACTTATGGGACTTAACTACGGGGTCATCAGTCCCTAAGCTTACAAACTATTTATGATCTAGCTAAGACTAAAGACGGCACAAATATCCATGCCCGAGGGGGGATTCGAACCCCCGACCGTAGTGGCCACTCTGTGCTTGTTCAGATCATCACCAAAAAAGCGAGTGCAGAAACTTTACTCACTCCCATCCTCTTGGGCAATCTCCCGCACGTCCAAACGTCGATCTGTCATAGCTAAATTATGCACCCTCTCAACAACAGCTGCAATCCCAGCAGTTTGGAGCCCGCCAAAATGCTGATTACTCTACGATGATGTGCGGCCATTTTTGAATCGGTTGAAACACTCGTTCATATATGTTACAAACCATCGCATCTTCTCTAACTATTTTCTGAATCTTACGAATTGTTTCGCTTTGACAATCACCAAGCTTTTGACAAAATTTGATGCAGTATATTTGCTCAACGCCTTCAGTTATCTTGAGAGAATTGGTAATCCGATGAACACGTTGTGTAGTACCTCACTCAGCGACCGACAGGCAGCGACTGACGCGCTGGAAGGAGGGGACAAAACTCACGCATGCGGGTAAAGGTCTCTTCCTTTACTGTGTTTACAGTAGCACCGCGCTATCGTCTCTAGTTTGCGGGGAAAACTCAAAGGTCGGATACTTTTTAGACATACCTCGTTTTTGCAATGAATATTTCATTTCAACTGCGGTGGAGTAGCCGAACGCTCTAAGGCGCCTTGCTGCGAATAGAGCGGTTGCTCGCCGTTGTTGGTTCGAGTCCTCCCTCGGGCGTGTGTGTGTGTGTGTTATCCTTAGAATAAGTTACTTTAAGTTGTTTGTCAGCCAAGGGACTGGTAACAGCAACAGCTAAGTCCCTTAGATTTACAAACATTTGAACATTAGATTTACGTCATGTTATAATGATGTATGTGCATTCCTTATGTTGTATTAATAACTTTACTGTCTTAAATGCAGGTAAGAAGGAAGGAATATTAGGCTTTAACGACCTGCATTTAGGTGTTGGTAACATATTTCAAGAGTAGTTTTACTTCTTGCAAGCATATGTTATTGAAGTTATGACTTCATACCTGTGTTCTTATTACATTACCTCATGCTCATAAAATCACGGCATTGTTGTTAGTTAAATACAAAAGCGTTTCTAGAAAAGTGTGGAGCACATGGGTTACAGGTGTGGCAGTTTGGAAACATAGGTAAAAGTATTTGTGACACGTTGGTTCCGTGGAAGGACACGATGCCATCTATTTGGTCGGGCTGCGAAAACCCCCTGCGTCGCTAGTCGTCTGTTAGTAGCAGGATTTGATGAGTGGCCGTTGGCACCGCGAAGACCATAAAACATCCATCTAAGTTTAGAATCTACAACGGAGAGTGAGATGCATTGAATACTTGTAGGTGGACAACGGGACAGATAACTTCTTAAAACTAGAAAGGGCGCGAGCCAGTGACATTTTGTCACACACCCTTCTCCTACCCTCAGCTTTTAGTCTAACGCAACTTTGTCAAAGCTACGAATTTCAGAAGTTTAGTCGTTAGTACACTGGGCCTGACGTCGGATGGACGGTATGCTAACCACCGTCAAAATTTACCAATTTTATGACGGAGCAACGCACTGAAAAAGGCAGTTGTAGAGTTAAAAATATTGAAAATTTTCACAGCGGCGACCTAGTTGTGATAGTGCATCATATTCAGGATGGGAGGTTGTATTTCCCTCAAAATCAAAAGTTGAATTTATTGCAGACCGAAGAGACGAAATTGCTGAGATCATCGGTTTCTGGACTTAAAAACTATTTAAACGAACTTACACTAAAGAAAACACACACATCCATGTCCGAGGGAGGATTCGAACCTCCGATGGGAACGGCAGCGCGATGTGTGACGTGGCGCCCCAGCCCGCAGAGCCAGCTGTCTTCCCTCATAGAACAAACTTTCTTAATGCTTTATTTTAGGATTCCGTTTTCGAATTTCATTTTATGAATTCAGTTTAACTTCATGTTCTTCACTTCAGGTGACAGTCTCATTACATCTTTTACTCCATACGAATGCAAGAATATTCTATGATTGCGCGCAGCCATGATGGATTTCACCTTGTGTTTGTCTCACTGCAGGAAACTATCTGTAAAAGGGTTGCGAATACAATTGGCAGTACAGATATAACAAATTACAGTCGCATGCGTGGTGGGGTGGGTTTTTATAATTTTAATTGATTACGTCGTCATTTCTCATTAACTGTGTGTTGTAATATGATATCAAAGCTACATTGAGAGAAATACTTTCATAATGCAAAATATGTCACGAATAGAGTTAGTTGTAAAGACATAGCAAATTGCAAGTTCATATGTGATTGGGCGGTTTTTAATGAGCCTCAATGTTTATTACCTCATATCTCATGAACTGTATGTTGCACCAGGATATACGTTCGAAGGTAAGGTAGTTAAGTCCCATAAAGTATACAAATATTTGAACATTTTTTGAAATTCTGTGGAATTGCCTGTATAGTGTACTGCCAACGCGCTTTGTTGTGGTGCGCGCGGCCGTTAGCCGTCGGAGGTTCGAGTCCTTCCTCGTGCATGTGTCTGTTCAAATGTTTGTAGAGCTTATGGGACTTAACTACGGGGTCATCAGTCCCTATACTTAAAAACTACTTATGAAGTAGGTAATACTAAGGACGGCACAAATATCCATGCCCGAGGGGGAATTCGAACCCCCGACCGTAGTGGCCGTGCAGACCGTGACTGGCCCGCCGCAGTCCCCTCGGCCACCGCGGCCGGCATGGGTCTGCGTGTTGTTTGTAGGATAAGTTAGTTTAAGTATTTTGTAAGTTTAAGGATCGATGACCACTGCAGTTAGGTCCCATAACTTTGCAAACATTGGAACATTTTCTTCCCTTTTATCATTTTGTTAGAGTTGTCAGCGGGAAAAATTTTGTTAAAGGTTTGAAACAATGTGTACAGTTTTTGCAAGTCACTAAGTGCTCTCATTCTGAAACATTGGCTCAATAAAGTCTCATTGTTCATTCGTCGCAAAGGGCGACTATGTTTTGTGACGTTCATTGTTTATGACGTCATACACTGAAGAGTCAAAGAAACTGGTGTAGCCATGCGTATGCAAACATAGATATATGTAAACACTAGCAGGACGGCACTGCGGCCGGCAGCGATTATATAAGACAACGTGTGTGTGGCGCAATCTTTGGATCTATTACTGCATCTACAATGGCAGCTTATCGCGATTTAATTGAGCTTCAACGTGGTGTTAGAGAGATGGGACATAGTATTTTCGAGGTAGCAATAAGGTGGTGATTTTCCTTTACCAGCAATTCACTAGTGCACCATGAATATTGGGCATCCGGCAAACTGTGAAATCTCCGACATCGCTGCGGCCGGTCCTGCAAGAACGGGACCAACAAAAACTAAAGGGAATCGTTCAGTGTGGTAGAATTGCAGCCCTTCCGTAAATTGTCGCGAATTTCAGTTTTGGGCTTTCAACAATTGTCAGCGCGCGAGCCATTCAACTAATCAACGTCGATATGGGAATTTGGAGCAGAAGGCCCATTCGTTTAACCTTACTGATTGCACTACAGAAAGCTTTACGCCACGCCTAGGCCCGTCAACATCGATATTGGATTGTTGATTACTGGAAACATTTCTCCTGACGAGTTTCATTTCCAATTGTATCTATCGGATGGACGTGTACGGGTGTGGAGACAACATCATGAATCTATGGAACCTGCATTTTAGTACGGGACTGTTCAAGCTGGTGGAGGGCCTGTAATGGCGTGGGGTGTGTGAAGTTGTAGTGGAATGTGCCCCTAATACATCTAGATACGACTCTAACAGATACACGTACAATCGGTACGCATCCTGATCACTTGCATCCATGCATGTAAATTGTGCATTCCGATGGACTTGTGCAATTGTAGCAGTACAATGCGACACTCCACAAGCTTAGGATTGCTACAGAGTGGATCCCGGGGCATTGTACTGACAAGGAATGTACTTGGGCTCGAACAAACACACATACACCAAAATCGTATGAAAGATAATGTGAGGATCCCTTATTGCACTAGTGATACTCCCGCGTCTGCAAAACTCTGCAGTCGTCCGTTAGAGGCCTCTGCGTGTGCCATGCCGCACTGCACTTTGACCTGTTGGTTCGCCAGTAAGGACGGTGCTGTGTGCCTCCGAAGTTGCGTTTTGTGATGTTAGTTGTGTGGTGAAGCGTCATATGAGGCGGCGATTGCTAATCAATCCTGATAATGTACTGCGAATAGTTGAGATAAAGTTACGAAAAAACCATCTTCGTGAAGATGGTATTAGTGTAGAAGATGAATCAAATAAAATGTTCAAATGTTTGTTAAGCTTATGGGACTTAACTACGGGGTTATCAGTCCCTAAACTTACAAACTACTTACGAACTACCTTATACTAAGGACGGCACAAATATCCATGCCCGAGGGGGGATTCGAACCCCCGACCGTAGTGGCCGTGCAGACCGTGACTGAAGCGCCTCAGTCCCCGCGGCCACCGCGGCCGCCAGAAGATGAATCATTTGCACGCTTTCTCGTATCTGTTATGGTACAGAAATATGAGCATAAGTTAGATACTGTTGTTACAGACTCATAACAATGATAATAGGGATGATAATGACGAACAACTCATTGAAAGCGGTAGTGCTACGGTAATTGCGGGAAGAGGCGATGGAAGCAGTGGCAGTGAATACCAACAGTCTTTCGGGAAGAAGGTTAAAGTTGCAACTATCATCACGGCTTTTGATGACAATTCGCTAGAGAACATGTACGATGATTATTACATAAGTTATAGTTAAGATATCTGCATTACGTATGGCGTCTACAATTACATCTACAGTGCTATCTAGAACATGGTTGCAGAGCTTTGCAGAAAAACGACACCCACCAGCACATTGAGGTGTACGTAGAGATCCTGTAACCAAACGTTCATACATATATGTTTGTTCGAGCCGATGTACTTTCAAATGTCTGTAAATCATTCGGACCAAACTGCGTGGTCATCAGTCCGTAGCTTACAAACTACTTACACCTAGGTAAACTAACCTACGGACAAACACACACACACACACACCCCCATGCCCCAGGGAGGACTCGAACCTCCACGGCAAGCAACCGCGCACTCCGATGCGAGGTGCTTTAGACCGCCATGTACTTTCCTTGTGAGTTTAAATTCCCGAACTCACCAGACATGAACATTATTCAGCATATCTGTTACGGCTTGCAACGTGCTGCTCAGAAGAGATCTGCACCCCCTGTACACTTCCGGAAATATGGACAGCCTTGCAGAGTGTCAGTTCACTGCAACACAACTGCAGACATTAGCCGAAAGTAAGCCGCGGCGTGTTGCGGCACTTCTGCCTGCTCGCGGGGCCCACACTATTCTTGAGAAGTGAACCAGTTTCTTTGGCTCTTCAGTCTACATCAAGTACTGTCTGTCCCAGGTGGTTTAGAGAATATTTTTACTACTTTTCTTTGAAGCTGGTGCATTCGTTCAGAAGGAGATGTGAAACACTGCCAGAGATGTCAGTTTTCCGCGAATTTAATTGTTTATCTACATCCATTCGTATGCATATGGCGTAATATATTCTAGTCTGTCACACGTGTATCGTAACGCTACGTCGCTTATTTGCTGATAGTGGAGAATGTGTATGTCAAGTTTGTTTGGAATCAGTCCGTTTGTTTAGGAGATGTGGTAAATACACACATGCATACATAAGTTTTTATACAATTTAACGATTTCGGTATAATACTCTTAAAACTCCAATAATCCGTAAATGAATTTTATTTAGGATTAATAATTTTGTCAGATGCGTTCGTTACTGTTAATGTGGAGTAATAGTAAATTTCTTTTACAGCGTCTAACTAATTATTTGCGAAAGCTCCGGGGATTAAAAAAAGGCGCTGATAACGAGCAGAACGTATCCCGTACACCCATGGTTTCTTTGCTTTCGTTACCGGCTTACGGTGCTGTGTACATAACACATACCTGTTGAGAGTTTGGTCATTTGCGTTGACGTACATTTCTCAGTAGATAATGCTCAAAATAGCTTCCATGAGCTGTAATGCACGCGTTAATGCACCGCATCATCGACTGTATCACTCATGCTGCGCGGGAATGGCCGTGCTGCTGGAGAGTCTCGTTACGGTTCGCGCAGCCTCTCGCGTCGGACGTTCGATTCTTCCTTGGGCATGGGTGTGTGTTGTCCTTAACATATGTTAGTTCAAGTAGTTCCTAAGCCTAGGGACCGATCCCCGAAACAGTTCTGGACCTTAGAATTACAAAAAATTGAACATTGGATTTGTATCACTACGTCTCATATTCTAGGCGTTTGTCGTATCTACACTTGCTCTATTCGCTGACGCAGCAGTTCCATTGTACGAATAGGTGAGGCATACACAATGGCTTTCAAATGATCCCATAACTCGCGGTGGAGTAGCGGAGATTTCTAAGGCGCCTTGCTGCGGAGCGTGCGGTTGTTCGCCGTCGGGGTTTCGAGTCCTCCCTCGGGCATGGGTGTTTCTGTTGTTCTTATCATAAGTTACTTTAAGTTAGTTTAAGTAGTTTGTAAGCCTAGGGACTGATGACTAACGTAGTTACGTCCCTTAGATTTACAAACATTTGAACATTTTTTACTCCGTAAGTAGAAGTCTAATGAAGTGAGGTCGAGAGAACAAGCAACCTACAGTGTTGGCACCTGAAGCCCTACCCAATTGTTTGAGAATCGCTTACATAAAATTGTTGTAGCAGCACTAGCAAACTGAGGCGGTGTTCCGTCATGCATGAACCACATTCACTGAATTACTTCCACTGGAACGTCTTCCAACAAAACACCTAAATATTTTGTTAAAGAAGCGCACTATGATGGTCCTGTCAATGTTCCTGATATGAAATGTTGAAATGTTTGTTAAGCTTATGGGACTTAACTACGGAGTCATCAGTCCCTAAACTTACAAACTACTTATGAACTACTTACGAACTAGGACGGCACAAATATCCATGCCCGAGGGAGGGGGGGGGGATTCGAACCCCCGACCGTAGTGGCCGTACAGACCGTGACCTCAGTCCCCTCGGCCACCGCGGCCGGCTCAGTGTTCCTGGTAAAATGAGAGGACCAAATAATGTTTGACCTATTATTTGAGCCCAAACGTTGATACTGATCTGTTGTTAATGTCTGGTTCCCATAACTTCAAATGTTCAGATGTTTGTAAATCTATGTGACTTAACTGTTTGGTTATTAGTCCCTAGCTTACAAACTACCTAAATCAAGTTAAACTAACCTAAGGACAACACATATTCTCCTTGCCCGGGGGAGGACTCGAACCTCCGACGGTGGACGGCCGCGCGCACCGCAACACGGCGCCTCAGTAAGCACGGCTATTCCGCCGCGGTCCCCACAACTTCTCAGCGATTTTAATACGCACGGATATGCATGTTGTGAAAGTACTGCACTCCATTTCTGGTAAAATTCGCTTCATCGGTAAACAGAATATCAGAGATAAAATATTCCTTCTGACCACATATCTGTCGTTACTAGATAGAAAATGCTGCAGTGGGTGGAAAGTAAGCTGCACTAAGGTGATAAAGGTGGATAAAGCAACTGTTATCGTAGAACCCTCCACACTGTCACATGACTGACATGAACTTTTGCCGTTACTTCCGTGCAACCGCTCGTGCTATTTTCCTTAAAATGATTGAGAACCGCTCTTTGGTTTCAGGTACTCCTCTGATCGTAGGTCATCCGTTATCAGCAACACGGCTGATAAACGAACTTGTTTCGCATAGATGCTCGTGTATTCTTTGGAACGTCTTGCTGTTTGGTAAACGTCTATTAGGGAAGTCATCAGCATACAAACGCCGTGCTTCATTTGCATTGCACGGAACCCATCCATATAGAAAGAGCATGTGTGCGATTTCCTGATTCGATTACCCCACTGTAATTATATATGACTTGTAATCTACGTGCACTCAGTAACAACTGCCAACACGTATCATTTCACTCTAACTTATGTGCAGTGTGGACGTATTTACTTAGCTACGCAAAAGACATCACGTGTCTATGAATGCAAAACAACTGCACAAAAATGAGAATAGGGACAAAACGTACATATGGCCTTCAAGCCCTACAGAGATGACGCACCTGAATAGTGAAGTGGTTTGTAATATGTAGACCACAACTACTGCCTGTAACGTAATAATGAAACAAATAAATCAAATGTTTACAGGAAATGTTATACTTATTGTGCGGTCCCCTATCGAATCTTCGGAGCCTTCGCAAATTTTTAGATACACCCTGTATAACATCATTCTCATTCCAAGATTCCTCGCCTCAGGTTAAATATTATAGTGTTTTATTCCTGCGTACTTCTTTCTTTCATAAATTTAAATTAAGGGTATTAGTGTGATGTTTCACAGGCGCACACGCAAATCTAACTGACGGAATTTCACTAAATCGCTTAATTAGACGAATACACACAGGAATTCTCATACACATTGTAAACATTTGCTTGCACATAGCGTCTTATTCCGTCGCTTCGGGATAATGTCTTCGTGATGCACGTTTTTCTTTTTTTATTGCTATAGGCCGCTCACAAGGGAAAAAAATTTTCAAATGTTTGTTAAGCTTATGGGACTTAACTACGGGGTCATCAGTCCCTAAACTTACAAACTACTTATGAACTACTTACGAACTAGGACGGCACAAATATCCATGCCCGAGGGGGGATTCCAACCCCCGACCGTAGTGCTCACAAGGGAGATTAGAAAGTTAAAGCCGCCTAATACCGAATCCTCAAATATCAATCGTTGACTACTGGACGAATGGTACATCCGAAAACAACAGGACATAGAGCTTGCCTTTTGTGGCAGAACTGCCACAGTTTTCCCTGCAGTAATTGATATCGACGTGTTTAATGAGCCCTCAGGCATGAGCTCTTAACAGTGAGTCATCCATCATGGTCGCAATAACGCAACTCACGCGGCACGTCAATAATATTTGCCTGAAGGGAGAAATGTATTGTAGCAGAATTATATAACACGCGAGAAAGCTGATATCGTCTAGATTCTTAAGTCAAAGTTTTTGTTAAATGGCTTTATTTTCGAATACATAGTTGGAAGGTTAACTACATATTTTACTTTCATGCAGCTTAATAATTCAACTATTCAGATATTATTTGTTTTACGAGGCATTTACATATTATTTATCCACTTCAAGCATACAGCGCAAAGTCTTAAATCAAATTAGAGTAAAAGCGAAATGATATAATATCTTGGAATAGTATGTTCACTGTTGGGGCCGCGGTGGAGTAGCCGAGCGGTCTAAAGCGTCTCGCTGCGGAGCGCGCGGTTGCTCGCCGTGGAGGTTCGAGTCCTCCCTGAGGCATGGGTGTGTGTGTTTGTCCTTAGGTTAGTTTACCTAGGTTTAAGTAGTTTGTAAGCTGCGGACTGATGACCACGCAGTTTGGTCCGATAGATTTACAAACATTTGAAGATTTTTTCACTGTTGGGAGGCTCTTATATGGTAGTCTTGCACTGGTATTCATTAACAGAAAGATTGGATTATGTTTGTTACACATGAAAAATGTTCAAATGTTTGTATAGCTTATGGGACTTAACTGCGGGGTCATCAGTCCCTAAACTTACAAACTACTTATGAACTAGCTAATACTAAGGACGGCCGAAGGGGGATTCGAACCCCCGACCGTAGTGTCCGTGCAGACCGTGACTGGGGTGCCTCAGTCTCCTCGGCCACCGCGGCCGGCACACATGAAAAATTTAATACAATTAATTCAATACTCAGCTTAGTGTTGTGGAAGTATACTGATGAATAATAAAGTCCAGGCTTCGTCCATTAAACTTCAATCTTTCTTTCTCTTCGGTAGAATCTATGTTTTAATACTCAGGTAAGTCTTGAAGCACTACTTCGCGAAGCTAACACTTTGTCTGAATTCAGAGGGTTCTATCTGCTGGATCGTAGCACTGCTAACGTGATGCGCACACTAGGTGAACACATTGCGTTCCGGAACATGGTGCATATTCTGTCTACAGGTGGTAAGTACCGCCTATTTAATTATGCTTCCAACAGTGTGATTTCGCGCACGTCATTGAGTTTGTGATGCGGGATTGTAGGAATTTGTAGTGACAACGGTCGACGTTCTTGTGTGCCTATGTATATGGTGTAGTATGTTTTCGTTGCCTATAAAACCGCGATGCTACATTCATTCATGTATTTATAAATTGACTGACAGTTTCTACTGCGAGATGCATGACAACAAAAATAATACTATTAAAATACTATCTACATGTACAGCAAGTAAATTTATGCGGAACGAAATCCTTTCTTGACTTATTACCGCTTAAGTTCACTTTCGTAGAGAACAGTACAACTTGGCTGTAATGAAGTACAGTTCTCTCAAACATACAGTGGCGATGTAACACACGATACTTAGAGTTACAGCCCATTATTGCTAACGTTGTTATGTTTTAGGACCCTAGGTGATATTCTAAGCTCATAGTAATGAGGTTTCTAGACGGTAACGTGATTTTCTTGCGCAATCAGGCTGCTTCCTGGAATAAACACTGGTGTGAAGTACAGCTTAACTGTTCCATACATCATGTCTTACATACAACAAATGGATCAGGACATCAAGAGTCCGTTCATTACAATCATTCTGAGAAACATGTCTTCGTGTTGGGCTGTATCAGCTGACGAACTGGATCTTAGATGAAGTACGTCTTGTCAATGGCGGTAAGGAGTACTCCTTCACGCTGAGCCGGGTAGTAACAACAATCACCATGCAGATAGAAGATGGAGTGAGTTTGTTACCTACATTTAGTACATTCCAGCGCCTTATTATTACCCTTCCACCTCGCCATTAGAGCACGCAAGGGACCGCAGCCATCATTCTCCACCTCTATCGAGAAACCAATTTACCAGTGGATTGAAGCAAGATTTTCTAAAAAAAGACGATTAAATTCGCGCTACTATGAGGCCAATCAACAGAAGTATTATCTAAATATCTATGAAACAACTGGTTTTAATCACACTGCCAACAAGTCACGTTCTTTGCATTCTTGCGTAGATAGTGATTTCTCTAAATGACTTCAGGCAAGTGCAGGGATTTATGCTGAAGTCTTGATCGAAGAAGGTTATTATATTTAACCATTTTCGAGCTTATCATAGCCATCTTCAGTACACAGCCTATGCACTGGCGCTGACATCTCCAGAGCTGCATCAGCTGCACTCTGTGGCTGAATGTTACCAACGTGTAGCCACAGAGTGCAGCCAATGCAGCCCCAAAGATGTCGCAACCAGCATGTGGCTGTAAAAATGTTCTGAAGATGACGTAAGATAAGGTCGTAACCGGTTAAATAAACTTCTCGGTTTTTATTCCAACATAAATACCTTTTTTAAGGAGATCGCTGTTACTCCTTTGATAATGTTGTCCAAATAAATGCCGGGATGGTTCCTATAAAAGAGCACGGCCGATTTCTTTCCTCATCCTTACCTAAAAATCTCAAACTCATCTCCGTCTACAACGACCACAATGTCGACGGGATGTTCCCTTTATATGATGTTCCACTTACACTGAGAAGGCTCTTCAAAGCAGGACAAAACTGGAATCGTAGCTTAAACCCAGATATAGGTGTATTTATACACAGTAAACGAATTGAACTTGCGACTTTGACAAGTCTCAAACATATTTGCCGTGTATATGTATAATCTCCGTAATCAGCTTAATACGGCGTTTAAAGCCTCTGAATCGTTTCATTTGGCTCTTGCTTTGTTGTTAACTTTTTCACCGAGTACTCAAGGAGAGTAGGTTTGACGCTGAGAAAAATGACACAGTAATACGAAACTGAAGGTGGAAGAGTAAATCCTTATCTAACTACCCACATTTTGGTTAACCGTGGTCTTTCTAAATCTTTTATGGCTAAAGAATCTATTGCTATAGTGATAGAAAAGACAAGTAGAAGTACGGGGCGGTTTACATAGTTGTTGACAATGCCTTGATTAAGGGACATCAAAGTGCTTTTTGAACTGCATCACGGAACATCAGGTCACTAATATCAGAAGGAACGTAACAATTGGAGGAGGTACTCATCAGCTACAGATACATCGTGATAGCCATCCAAGATTCAAGAATTTCTCAGGGATTATGAAGATCGGTGATCAATAAACTCTTTTAATAGCACTGAGTGAAGCCCACAATCGATCTCGAGAGCTGGGTTTCGCTGTCCAAAAGAAAGTATCATCGTCAGTTATCAAATGGATACCGATAAATTATCGTATTCTTCCGATGGTGTTAAATGCATCTACATAAAGTGTGCATCCTTACATGACATACACCAACAGAGAACGTAAACAACGAGGTGAAAATCCACTTTTGGTGTAGGAAGTCGTAGACAAATGACCAAAACATGCACTATACATAGTGCTGGGGAACTTTATTTCTTTATATTTATTACGTTCCGAAGGTCCGAATTGAGAAGTAAGTCTCCATAGTCATCGAACAAGTGAATACAACAGATTGTAACAAAAGAGTAGTAGTAGATAATGTGAAACTTAAAGCAATCCTCTGCCCACAACAGGCCTAAGCATAAGTAAAACAACATAATATAGATGTTAGCTTAATTTTCTAATTTCTTAAGGAATTCCTCGACAGAAAAGAAATAATGTACTATACAGAAACCCTTCAGTTGAAAGTGCATGGATTACTACTAAGTCTTTTGAATTCTTGTAGATATTTACTAAAAATAAATGTCGCAGATTACTGCACGCCTATCTGCACTAGGGTCAAGGAAGTGTAATCCAAATGCAGATTCGATTTGTCTAGTATCGACTGAGTGAAATCAGCGAACTCTTGGGAATAACGAAATATTATTAACAAAAAACGACCTTCTAGCAAATATGTATTGAGAGGCCAATGTCCGAATTCCCAAGCTACTAAACAGGGTCGACCAGAGGTTCAGGAGCTTACAGCACATATTGCCAAAACCTCGCGTATATGAAGAATAAATACCCGTTTCAAATCAGAGGAGTTACCCCGATTAAAAGCACCATATGTCAAAGCGAAAATAAGTAATGGAGAATACTTTTCCTAGTGAACTATCACTTTTTTCACAAATTTTTCTAATGATTAACAACACAGAATTTAGTTTTTCAACAAGAACCTGAGCATGGGCTTTTCACGACAGCTTGCTACCTATCTGAAAACCTAAAAATTTTGAATGTTCAGACTCACTTACCATGTGCCATTCTGTGTAACTGAAATGCGAGTTTTTGCTGAAACTGTAAGATCTGAGTCTTACAGTGATTTAGTTTCAATTCTGTGTTGTCGATATCGGTACCACGGCGTTCAGTACCTTGGGGCCGCGTAGCACCCAGCCGGCTGTTCGCGCCCAATAGAGGGCGTCAATAGGACTACGAGACCGCGCAGGAGTGACAAGTGCACTGCTGCGTCTGCGGTCTCCCTGCCAACGACATACAGTGTCTGCCAGGAGAGCAGAACCTGGCCAGTCAGCCAGGACATACCGCCATGGCCCTTACCACGCCACTGAGGACACAGTATCATCTTATGAATTCCTGCGCACCACATATGCACCACGCCATGAAACGGCAGCCTGTTCCCGAGCGAGCTTCAAACTCCAAACCTATGCTCTTCCCATCAACCTCGTCAGGGACATTACCTCCTTCCTCTCCAACCACACCACCAATGTTACCATCCACAACATCGACTCCCGTCTTTTCTATACCTCTGCTGGTGTGCCCCAAGGCTGTGCCCTTTCTCCCCTCCTATATCTCCTGTATACCTCCGATATGCCTAAGCCTGCCTCTCCCATACACCTCTTCCAATATGCTGATGACACCTCCCAATAACATCTTGACCTCTTCGGCAGTTGGTGTAACCAGTGGCTCCTGTCTATAAATCCTACCAAAACCCAGGCGATCATTGTAGGTCGTACTACTCCTTCCTTCCCCGAAATTTCTTTCTCACCCTCCATCACCGTCCCATCCGCCTCACACCTACCATAAGGTACCTGGACCTCACTATTGATCTCACCCTCTCGTAGACTCCCCACCTACGCACTATCCAAGAAAAAGCTCCCTCCCGCCTCCATCTCCTCAAAAACCTTGTTGGCCGAACATGAAGCCTCAACCCTTCTACCGTCCTCTACACCTACAAATCCCTCATCTGTCCTCTCCTACGTGTCGCCCATCCAGCCTGGATCTCTGCTCCCCCATCCTTCTACAAGTCTCTGGAGCTACTGTAGCGCCATGCCCTACGCCTCGCCTTCTGTATCCCCCTTTAGCCCCCCGTCCCCCACGCGGATCCTCCTCCTCTCATTCCTTTCCCCCGCCTCTCAATCTCTTTATTGAAAACCTCAGCCTCCGTTACATATCCCGCAAATCAGACCCGTCTAGTCCTCTAGTCCATCCCCTCCTCTCCGCACCTGGTCCGTTGCCACGCCTCCACCCCTGTATTCCTCCTGCTCGCCACCTGTCCACACTCCAGATCCTTTCCCGTGGCAACTTCCGGACCCTCCCACTCCCGGATGATGCCCTCCAACCTGACATCTACCCTTCATACCCGCTGTAATTCTTCCCTTTGCTCCCTCTCTCCCTTCTCCCCCAACTGTCCTTTCCTTCCTGCCCCTTCTCCCCTTCTCATCCTACCCAGCTGGCCCTCCAGCTCCTCCTCTTCCCACCCTCCCCTTTCCTTCTTCCCTGTGGCTTCTTGGGACAACATCCCCCCGTTCCTCTCCACTGGCCCTGTGGGTCCTCCCCACCTTCATCCCCCTTTCCCCCACATCACATCACAACTTTAATACTGTGTGTGCTCCGCCGTATGTGAAACCTTCTAATGTGCTTCTGTGGGAGTGCTTCACAAAGTGTGGTGTCTTTTAAATACATCATTTTATCTTAACGATGTGAACGGCCAACCCACAGCCGACACCAACAGTTTTAATGGTGTGTTTCTTTGTAAGTGTGGTGTATTTCTCGTTTTAATTCAACAATAACGGACGGTAAACCATAGCCGCCGCCCGTTGTTTTTTTTTAATTGTGTGTGCGCGTCACTGCACCTCGAGCGCCTCTGTTTCGCTCCGTTTTACATACTTTGTCTTACCTCCATTTTATATGTGATTTATCTCCAAACTGTTATCTCTTTTATATTTTACATGTTTCTGGTGTGTCATTTTTTTTTTTTATTTCTGTAGGCTGAAGAGCGCCTGTGAGCGCTGCCAGTCCGCCCCTTTATAGGGGAATTGAAATAACAAAAAAAAGAAGAAAAAAAGCGAGCATTATATTCTTATGTTTTGTTTGGAGATGATTTTGTGTTTTCTAGTAAACTTGTTCTGAACTCACACCTTTTGTTGTTGTTGTTGCGGTCTTTTGAAACACAACACATGACTGGCGACAAGACTGGTAGTTACTTTTCTGTATGACGATGTTCCGCCTTGCTTCTGATCGGGTGTCTCATAGACTCAGTCGATGATATTGTCGTGTGTGCAACGAGCGTTGATTTTGGCTCTAGGAACATCCATTCCCCTTTCTTCTAGCTTTTTTTTTTTGTCCCTTGTCTCTCTTTACCTTTGCACCATGGCGGCTTCTCAGTAGGAGGTCCCTATGTCGTTCGAGTTTCTTAAGCGTCGGTCAATGCAGTGAACTGAGATAATAGGAAAACTGACGTTCCTGCTCGACGTGAGGCAGTTGGTGTTTCAGTTAGTGATTGAACTTATCAACCAGACCGAGGACACCGGTGGCTGCCACCCCATGGCATCACAATTCCGCACGTTCGACGCTACTTTGGAAGAGTCTGTGTACAAGCTGGAACTCTTGCAACACTTTGCGGCCTGCAACATCTCCGATGATGTTTAGCGCTCATATTTCTTTTCTTGGGTTGATGTCGATATCTTGCAGTCCCCTTACTGGAGGCAATTGCAGCTCTTGATAAATATTTTGACTCTCAGGAATTGGTCGCCACTGCACGCTACAAGCTTTTTTCCCCCACTAAGGGTCAACCGACCCATGCATACAGATAATGGCTCATGGAATTACGCGGGATGAGTTTCTAGAGTTAAATCTGCCAGTGGTGATTTACTGAACAGTGTTTTTAGGACTAATTTTGGCCGTTGAAAGCGAAGTGTGAACTGTTAGCCCGTTAATTTGAAACGAGGCAAATCACGTACGTACGTACATATACAACTATGCCAATTTGTCCATGTTCTCGTAGTGTAGCTTGGACAAACTATTTTATTCGTTTGCACACAGTGTGCTGGGGCTCGAGCTAAAATTATACATATCAGCATGTAAGTAATTTACGATGTCGGAATAATTACGCACATGCCATGATTCTACAAATTATTTCAATATCTCAGAAACTAAAAATGTTTATGACTACGGTACTAAATCAAAATATAGAAACATCAAGTTTAAAATAACTAACTTTAGCTCATTGCCTCAAGTTAAAAGCGTCACACTTGTATGTATTTAATGACTGATTTCAACTGATATAAATTTATTATGGAAATATAAACATATCATCATATCCTCTACAGTGATAACGAAAATATTTAATTTAGTGTGTCGATTTATTGTACAATTTGCCAGTAATTTAAGTGAATATTGTGTGGTAAGAGTGGTGAAACTCATGAAAACTGTTTTGTCTATTCATTTCAGATTTTATGTAATACTAATAAACAGTCCATTTTGTATTTAAAAACTGTTTTATTAATAAGGAAGTCGTTTCAGATGGTTAGTTTCTACTTATAGATATATCTCATATTGAGATGTATGCGATTTAGGAAGGTATGGCGAACTGGTAGGGAGTGTAAGCGCAGGATGTGCGTGGAGAAGGAACCCCATGTCTAGTCTTGGCACAAGGACTCTCCTTGATGATAGGAGTGATTCGTTCGGTGAGAGAGTTGAGACTTGCACAGCGAATGATCGCTTCTCGGGGCTCTAAATTTGACGAGAACAAGTGAACGCCGGTGTAGCTGACATGTGTTTATGTTTTTACACAAGAACTTACAAGTGTAGAAGTGGTGTTCGGGAAACTGTTGACAATCTCATGTCGAGTGCTCGAGAAGTATACAGTGTTTCTGTGTTTCATAAATTTATGATTACTTTGTTGGGAGAAAGTGTACCAATTTCTTGTCGCAGACAATGCAAATGTTTAACATTTCATTCAATTTATGATTAATATTTCATCTGACCACTTGCAATAAGGAACCAATTTTACTGAATATACCTTATTCAACTAAATCTCTGACTTTGCGTACATCATTTGCAAACGTTATAACAAAACCCTTTTTATTAATGAACAGTTATATAGGAATCAACTCTTATTTGTTTCGCAAACCACAGCCTATGCATAGGGTTTTTTTTAACTACAGGATCACAGGTAAAAGATTGTATCTGCAACTGTGATAGTTGCTAAGGGACGAAAGCAAACATGAACGGTTCGACCCTAAGATAACATCGAGCCAAACTTCTAAATCAGAACCGTACATAGCCAGATACGTAGGTCCTTACAACGTATAGTCACACTTGTTTTAATCTTAGCAGTGATAAGTGCTATGTTGGACATAGCGTAAAGTCGCAACCCACACGCAAATCTCGCACACCGCAGTTACATTATGCATGGTATCCTCTTAGTGGGTGATGCTGTTCCTCACACTGTCATTGTAATTGATGATTCGAATGTTTAAAGTGGCTGCTACATGTTGGTGCTACAGACAGCTTCGCCATTTACGTCCGGACGCACCTCAATAATGTCTTCGCTAGTCGATAGATCGGACGAGGAGCTCCAGTTGCATGGCGTTCTGGTTCACCGAATCTGAACGGGTGGTATATCTGGTTATGGTGCCTCCTCAAAAGTATTGTGTATGCAGAGCTCATTCGAGATTTGGAAACGTTGGAGCAGCGTATTCATTCATCGTTGTTATCATTGCGATTTTAGCGCTCGTGTTTCGAAGGCTGACTGGAAACGCATGCGTTGATACACATGAAAACCATTTTCAAGAAATACTCTAACTGTGGCCGTATAGTACCGCGTGTAGCAGAAGGCAGTTTTTGTACCCAAGTATGATTCAATAAATGGTCTCTAGCATGAAAATGATGCATTTCCGGCCATAAGGTCATCAGACAATAATTTTTGTTCCGTATCCTGTAGTATATCAATCCCTAGAATTTGTACACGATGAAAAAATTACATTTTATATTGGCCATAAGTAGACAAGTTATTGACTAGCTCAACTGGGAAGTTATATCTCACGAAATTTTCTGAGATACGTATTAGTTTCTTGTTCATACGGGTAGGTGACATTTACATTTTCCTCTCACCGCAATCTTCTGTTGCTGACAGTAGCCCGAAAAAACGTTCGCTACTAATTACCCTTCAAGACAATCACGAGGAAAGACAACACACAGCCCGTTTTTAATAGGCTCTTAAGATTCAAACTCTGTTTCAGTTTTATACGTTGAAACTGCTTGAGAGTTCAGAAGCAGATATTTTGTATAGTGATCTGAACTGGAACGTATCTGCCCATAGAAAGAAACAGAAGATTAAATTATCTACGTCCCTGAGTTAGAGTATTACCTTTTTCTGATCAGGGAAAAACTTTTGACAATGTCGACTGGAACACACTGTAACGGTACGGACCCGTAAACTAACTTCGTCTTAGGGGATGGCTTATTCCTGCTACCTTTTAGCTCGTTGCTGTCCGTACACGTATACATTTATTTTTTTAAACTAAACTTTCGATTTCAAAGTCAGGGAATGTTTAACTAGTGCTGCATCTACTAAACAATCGACTACAACATGATATTTGCGCTTTTACTAAAATTGTTTATTTCCCACTGCATGATTACGTATGGCGAGAACCACTAAATCCGTTAGATTCCGTCTGGTATGATTATCTCGAGCCCCCAATATTGCTAACAAAATAGCTATATGAATGTTTAATTATTTGGATAATGTTCCTAAAATGATTGATATACTGTCCAAAAAATGTTCAAATGTTAGTTAACCTTATGGGGGTCATCAGTCCCTAAACTTACAAACCACCTTATACTAAAGATAGCACAAACATCCATGCCCGAGGGAGGATTCGAACCGCCGACGGCGAGCGGCCACGCGCAGCAGAGCATAGCGCCTCAATACGCTCGGCGACTCCGCCGCGGCATTCTATCCAAAGAAACCCAAGTCAGTATGCGATGACAAATTTCTGATTTCCGATAACTATTTCAAAAATCAAATTCCACATACGTACGAAATATTTCAGTGTCCAGTGCGGCGGATTCTGCTGCTATGTTCAACACATATCGTCTCACTTGATTCCACTGCACTCGCAACACACATCTGCCATCAAGACTGCACTGTCGTAGACTGATCCTGCGCCTCTCGCGGCACCAAATATACGATCTGTGGGGTCTTTCCAGTAATACGTCACCCTAACGAGGTTCCGTGGCTCTCCCAGTCGTGTACAAAACTTTTAAATAATGTTTGAAATGTTGATATGACGGCATCGTTAGATTCTAATGAAAATACATACTTTAATTTCTAATGCTAATGTTTAAGTAATCACTTAGGTTAAGTGTTTTTGCCGGCCGTAGTGGCCGAGCGGACTGCGGCGCGCCAGTCACAAATGTTTCAAATGTATTGTTTATGGGACTTGACTACGGGGTCATCAGTCCCTAAACTTACAAACTACTTATGAACTACTTACGAACTAGGACAGCACAAATATCTATGCCCGAGGGAGGATTCGAACCCCTGACCGTAGTGGCGGTGTAGACCGTGACTGGAGCGCCTCAGTCTCCTCGGCCACCGCGGCCGGCGCGCCAGTCACAGTCTGCACGGACGCTACGGTCGGGGGATTCGAATCCCCCCCCCCCCCTCGGGCTTGGATGTTTGTGTCGTCTTTAGTGTAAGGTAGTTCATAATTACATTGTAAGTTTAGGGACTGATGACCACGCAGTTAAGTCCCTTAAGCTTGACAAACATTTGAAGATTTTAAAGTGTTTTTCAGGTACTTTTCCAGTCCTCTTTTCAGTGCACTGTTCAGAATTACTGTGCTCATAAATTGAAACAAATTACGGTCGATAAACAAAATAATTTAGTTTACACAAAGACAACATATTAAAGTAAACAAAAATTACATAATCTGAACAGGTCGTAATTTATGTTTACGATACCTGCAACGTATCGCTGTCTTGCTGTTTGTATCTGTCTTGTATTAATTGTTATTAAAAATTACTGTTGTTCCTCTTTAAAAGGGCATTTTTATGCGCAATATAAATGTTGTAGATAATATGGTTATACCAATCTTTGCGTCTCGCTGAGACCTTTCATTTGAGCCCTCGCTCATTACTGTACTTTAATTAGTATAGCTTCTGGATTTTCCAACTGAATGAATATTAGTTTTTTAAATAACTTTTCACACAAAATTAATATAAATGATGTCAACACATCATCTGAATCCAATTGCTCTCCTCTTTCATTTGCCATTTCGTACTAATCTGTAACTCTAACAGTGTCAGCGAGGTATGTAAAATAAAGAAAATGCCGTTTTTCGGCGGGGAAAATGGCAATTGGATCTGACGTCAGGTCCGGCAGCGAGCTTTCCATTTGCACGCGGCCCGCCAAAGCGAAGCTGGATGTCCCACCGCCTCGCTGCGGCCGATTGCCTGTTTACTCGACGCAACTTTCGACGCTCTCCGCTTTCAAACCAGCGCGTTTTGCGCTTCATATCGAGTTGCACGCTGTTGTAACGTCACAACACTCTTTCAAATTATGAAGGTAGGAGTGCTAAAATTTAAGTAACTGGTTTGATATAACTTGTACATCAGCCATCTATATCTTCTTTCAAACTCCGTAAGCCACGTATTGAGCTTGTCAGAATGAATGTCGTTCCTCCAACAGTCATTTCGTTTTTACTCTCAAACAGAGCGAGAGAAAAGACTGCCTGTACGCTTATTTTACGTGCCCTAATTTCTCTTTGTTCTGTTTTTGGTACTTACGGGAAATGTAAACTGGCGGAAGTAAAATCTATGTACAGGCGGGATCAAATGCTGCCCATTCCTCTGTAATGTCCCATACAAAGAAAACGTCATCTTACCTCGCAGATTTCCACTTTAAGTTTCTAAAGAAGTTCCGTAAGACTCTCATCGAACAAAGCAGCAGTATACCTAATAAGCCGCCACTGAATTTTTTCTTCCTTCAAGACGATCTCCTGGGCATCCCAGACAATTGGTCGCGCTAACGTACCATAAGTGGTCTTTTTTTATAAATGAACTACATCTTCCAGAAATTATCTGATCAAACCGAAATCAAGAATCTCCTTTCCTCACAACTGTCGTTACGTGTTTGTTGCGTGTCATAACACATTCCACGCTATGCCTAGATACTTAATCTGCGAGACAGCGTCAAGCTACTCACTAATAATGCTATATACTGTATACGTCTTCCTACTAGTGTACATTAATACACAGTTTTGCACATTTAAAGCAGTCTTACATTCATTACACCAACTGGAAAGTTTGTACCGTGGATAACAAAGCACTGAACTTCACAACTAGCTACGCGTGTTAGCACTACATTACCGTGTTTCAGGAAAGAGCGCTGAATTCTGATTGGAATTCAAGCTCGCAAATACCACACTAGAAACCATGTTCCGCCTCAAATACACGATTAATAGACATTCTGAAAAACTACCTGTTTTCCCTAAACTGTTTAAGCGGAACGTCACGACGACTTCGTCAATTTCATAACCCATTCTTGGTAACGAGGTGTTAAGACATCATATTTGATTTGTCAGCCACAAAAATTCTCATATAAAGGGAAAAGAGTTATTTTTGTTCTGAGTCCTAAAAGCATACGTGCATTTCCAATGAAGAAATCAATGAAACTAGGATATATACATACATAAAAAAAGGTAAAGCAGTCAACAATCCGAAGATTGGTTTGAACACTACAGTGCTTTACTAGGCATGGTCCTGTTTGGAGGTGGTATGCCGTTGCCTTCCTCCGACCTTCGAACTGACTTACCCAGCCAGTTATAGGGGGACCTACAGTTTAACGTGGGTTCCGAACCACGCTGCTATTCAGAATTTTTCACATGAGCAATACTGCCAGAGGTGAAAGAAGTGGAAAGTGACACATAAAAATACTAGGACGTGACGGGGATCGGACACGGGACCTTTGGATTTGTAGTCTGGCACTTTACCACTGTGCAACCGAGACTTTGTTTCAAGAATGGTTTACGTTTTGATATATACATACATAAACCATTCTTAAAACGAACATCAGTTCCGTGGTAATAGCTACAACCCACACAGGTAGGCAAATGGTTGAGCAGAATAAACTTCTTTCATTTTCTTGATAAACAGCTTATATTATATATTCAGTTAGCCTTATTCTTTATTTTTTGGGGTTTCGTCGCCCTGCCATTGCAGAAGATATGGAATCAATATTGACAATATGCGATTAATAAGTGGGAGTCGAATTGCACTAAGAAATAATCCACTTCATTTGAATAATGGAAATCCCGAGAATTCTAACCCAGAAAAACTGGGCAAGGACAAGGACTGAAATTCGGTTTCTTCCGAATAACATTACTGCAGTTCATAGGTGCTCCGCGTCGCTCGACTGATGATCGATTGAGGTGATTCGCGAAACTGCTCCGTTCCGGAGAACAGGGTTATCTTTCATCTCGAGAATACACCTCCGTTCACAACATGGTGGCAGGGCGTCGCACAGCGGCTGTCTGGTGCAGCTACGTGACGCTGTTCGGGTGAAGTATTACTGGACTGATACCCCAAGGCCTGGCGCACCGTTTTACTTTTCCAGCCATTCGTCTCGAAACTGCTCGCCAACTGCTATTACACCGGTACCCGCTACTGCAGTTAAGCACAGCTATCGCTTATATGCCACCAACTTCAGATGCATCTTTCATCTATGAATCTCACTACTGCACGGCTATCAGCCACAACTAAGGCATCAAGGAAACTTTTAAACACTTTATAAGCTTTCATTGTTGCATAGCTGTTTTCAAGCACACAGTGTTTATATGTAAAAAGCAGCATCATGAAAAGCGTGAACGTTTCCTACACACCTCACTTGAATGATTGCAATGAAAAAGGTTCATCGTAACCTTTATCATTTACAACTGTTTGTTCTGAAACCGAGGACAGTCTTTAGAGAAATTTAAAAAACTCTTCAAAATCAGTTTAACAAAGAAGTTAAATTCGATATGTCGTTACAGGCTGTTCACGCTCTAAATGTTCACTATACTGCGGCATAATGTGGTTGCACTGTAAATGTTTTCACGTCCACTGAGAAGACAAAAAGTTATGAGCGTCTATCATAACGAGATAGTTAACCTTGGGAACGCATTTGAGCAATTATTCTGCGTAGAATGGATTCTGTGATATTCCTGGCCTATGGCCACTTCATATTTCTGGCCGCTGGCCGTTTCTTTGCTAACATCGAACGTGTCTAAAACGCGGAAGAAAGACAGAAGTGCAGCATATGTTGAAATGTGGTGTGGGGAGCAGTAGCATATGGCACACTAGGTGCTGGTTCCCATGGGAAAGCCCGCCTATGTTACTGGTACTCTCCTCGCATTGTCTGCTGCATTTCACGTCACGTGATTTCTTTTGAAATTAGTTTTGTTTATTATATTGATATTGCAATTTACATTGCAATTACATTGCATTTTAACCGGCGTAATATTTAACCAGATCGTGAACAATATCTTCACTTACGTCCCTACATCATAATACGTATCATGGTTTACCATATTTAATACAGTGTGACATGTGGTAACTTCACCTAGCGTTTTGTCAATTCCTTCCATGTTCCCGTAGGACGTTAGACACAATAATATCACGGTTATGTAATAGTGGATAAAAACTGAGTGAAACATCAACCATTCCGTTCTGTATAGAAATATTTATCTGCTCTCTGACAGTAGTATGATCCTAGGTATAAGGCTTCGTCAGTATGCGCTGTATTGTTCTTAATATGAACCTGGCAGCTAACATTTTCTTTACAAGTTCTTAACAGAATTCACTTTTCGCGGTAACCGAGCGCAATGCCACAATGGTTAGCACATTGGACCCGCTTTCTGGAGAACGGTGATTGAAATCAACCTCCGACCATCCAGGATTATGCTTCCCTAAATAACCCCAAAGAAATGCCGGAGTGGTATTTTGAAAGGACAAGACTGATTTACTCCCCGTCCTTAACATAATTATTCCGAGTTTGTGCACCGTCTCGAATGACTACAATGTATAGGGGACGTGAAACCCTGACTTTCTTCCGTCTTTCTTACTGTTTTACTCTACAAACACATATTGTCAACAGAAATCCACCAAAATACAATATGTGCCACACACATCACATCCGGTATTCATCTGCCAAGAGTAAACTCCAGTAAGTGAGAATGCAATCTCTTTACAGCGGACTACCCAAAGAACCGGCGTTTGTCAATTAAGCTTTGATATATGTACACTGGAGACGTCTGCAGTGTTATTGAAGGCACGTGTTTTAAATGGGCACTCAGGCTTTGAATATTTCTGACTAGTGCCAGAATACCACAATAGACTGCATGCAACCAGGCACGCGATTATGTTGACGAATGCGGCCACTGGAGGCAATAAAAATATGACCCCTTTCAAATTCACTCAGTTTGCTGTAGAAAGCACAAATACGTCTTTGTAGCATCGCATGTGTTTGCTTTACACGTTGATATCACACTGAGCCGTAAGTATGTAAACACTGCTTATTGAAGGGTGCACACAGATTGTGACCTGTTAGTTCTGTCACTGTGCTATATGTTGGAGCACGACGTTGAAACCATTATTAGTTCATTTGTTGTCCCCCAGGTAGCATCTGCTGTAACAGGATCAAAATAACCATTGTCTTTCCAGGTGTACTATTTTCTCGGCAGTATATAAAAATGAACATATAGAAAAATATTTGATTTAATCATGTATTTCAAATTATGTAATCAGGGGCTAATGAATCATTTTCTGTAATAATGACGTAAACCATACTAAGCACATAGCATTAATCATGCCACGTTTGGTTCACTATATTGTAATTTTTATTTGTCCAGAGGATTCAGATACCATCGCCATCGCTCTGGAATACCTCGATGCCAATTCGCACATCATTAATGGATACGAAACTGATAACAAAAGAGTCACAAAAGAGGCAGTGCCTGTTACCTAGTTTCCTCTTTTTTCTTCTTTACCTTGCCGGCTACTGTTAGCTGGATGCCTCTTGTTGACTGCCGAGTGCCTTCCATATCTCAACTACTAGGAATCGCCCTGCTTCATAGAGCCCGTTAAATACAAACATCCAACTCTACGTCCCGAGATACATGTATAATTGCAGACGAGAGGAAAATGTGGAGCATTTTTCACAGGCGGCAAGGAATAACTATAAACAATCAGTACAATAGAAGACAGTACATAGCCAATATGTTCTGATTTCGTAATCCTTCCAAGAACTTGTCAAATGAACTCCACACGTAATCACTGGTATAGTGCATTTCGAAGTTGGACCAAGGCTATCATATGGAATTAAAAATAATATTTTGGCTCATAAGGGATAAAATATTGCGCACATTAAGAAGGCTGGCAAAGTCAATGCAATGTGTGTTTATTATCTTAAGAATCATCAAAGATTTTCCGGTCAAGATGTCGTATACAACCGTATACTGTAATGAGTATTCTGTTTATGCATAATAAGTTGAAATTTTTTAAGATGTGAATATCGCAAAAATGAGGAAATAAAGTTGATTCTTCAATTACGTAAAATATGTTCAAACAATAAGGTACTTTTTAGAGGCTCAAAGGACACATGCGGTAGCAAACAAACGTAGTAGCAAAAGGAATACAATGAAAACCGCATCCGTAATCGAAGTGTTAACGTCGCTGTTTTACAAGGAGGCGGCCTAACATATGGATCACCTCCTTCGACCGAATTTTGCATGGATGTTCTATGTTGAATATGAAGAGACATGTGTTTCGGCTGTTTGCTAGACATTGAATAGTCTTTGAAAAATAAAGATAAAAGAAATGTTCAAATGTTTGTAGATCTATCGGACCAAACTGCGTGGTCATCATTCCTTAGCTTACAAACTACTTAAACCTAGGTAAACTAACCTAAGGACAAACACACACACCCATGCCCCAGGGAGGACTCGAACCTCCACGGCGAGCAACCGCGCGCTCCGCAGCGAGACGGTTTAAACTGCTCGGCTCCTCCACCACGGCCGTTATACATCGAAAGATCGTCTAAAGACAAGCATTTATTACTAAAATAAATGGAGTCAAAAGTTAATGACTTTCGAGTAATTACCGTTTTTGTGTTTTAATGCTGTAGCCTGGGTACTCGGAAACATGAGCGAATTTTTCCGAGTGGCAGTCGAGCGTAGACCATTTTCAACATAAGTGTTGTTGAAGTCCGAGTGTGCACACCGAGAGCTCCTAGGCGGATAAATAAAGTGTGATCATATTGTTTCATATCACTGTCGAACTGCATGTATATATTTACGTCAACATTCGAAATAATGGCGAATCAACAACCTCCGACAAGTTCGCCAGTGGAATGTAGTCATAAAGCACCCGTTCATCACGACAGTAACATACCTGTAATGGACAGAAATGCACAGAGTCGTGACTCGAATCCTATAGAACACCTTCGGCATGTTTTGGAAAGCCGATTTGGTACCATGCCTCACGATCTTCATCGATACCTCTTCTCAGTTCGCCGACCGCGGTGGCCGGGGGGACTGAGGCGCTTCAGTCACGGTCTTCACGGCCACTACGGTCGGGGGTTCTAATCCCCCCGCGGGCATGGATATTTGTGCCGTCTGTAGTCTTAGCTAGTTCATAAGTAGTTTGTAAGTTTAGGGACTCATGACCCCGTAGTTAAGTCTCTTAAGCTCTACAAACATTTGAACATTTCTTCTCAGTTCAGCACTCCCTGAAGAGTGGGATGCAATTACCCAAGAAACCTTGCCGCACCTGATTGATGGTATGCCTACGAGAGTGGAAGCTGTCACAAAGGCTGAAGGTGGGACAACACCATATTGAATTCCAGCATTACTGATGGAGGGTGCCACGAACTTCTCATTTTCAGCCAGGTGACTGGAAAGTATTTATCACCTAGTGTATCTACTGTCTGACTACGTGCTGCATTTTGGTTATAAAGCAGAGGCCTTTCTTTTATCTAACTTGAAGTAAGGTACCTTGAGTACGCACATTCCCTCATAACTACTGAGGTTCTTTGGAAAACCTACTGCCACAAAACATTCCACCTTGTACGGAAGATACGTGAAGTAGACGACATACGTCAAGTCTTCCAGAAGCGTGTAATTTTACAAATTATTCAGGTCTTGAGAGTTACGTGTTTAACAGAATTACGCTTACAAAACAATCTTCTGAATTATTGGCAATAGTATTGAATGACTAGTAGAAACTGATCCTGGGAGATCGGTTTGTGGACTACGAAATTTACAAACACATAGATACTTATCATACAAGATAGAATTAAGGAATTTCAATGCTTAACGTTCAGAGAGGGGAAATAATGCTCTTTTCTTCGGTAAGAGGCCACAGAGGACTTACAACGTTACTTAAACAATATGTATGGTCTAGGATAATGATTACATGACGAATTTAAGTGAAAGGAAAACAGAGGTAACGGAGTGAATCGTATTAAAATATGTGATTATAGGGGAAATATAATTGTGAAATGTAGCACTAAAATTAGTAGACGAATTTTGATATTTCTTAGCTAAAGAACCAACGGCCGCTTGATAGAACTGGATATGATTTGTTGATTTCAGTTTAAAGAAATTAATTTCTGAAGAAACCGAATGTACATTCATATCACTCACGGTTTTAGAAAGTATGTAGGGAGGTATATATAAACCTAATAAACAAAACTGTTAGGTAGTTAATTCAAAGTTTCACAAATCAGTAGCAACATATGAAAATGTCGTACTAGCGTAACTTTACAGGATACATACAGCGGAGGATGGGGCACAATAAACACTGATACATATACATTTTTTATCTTCTGTGGCTACATACGAGCATATCATCATATCTTAAAGCTTATAAAAATATATTAAATGTGTTAAATTAACATATAAAATTAACAACAAAATTTAACTTTTCTATTTGTTTACTGCAACTGCAAATTCATCTGTAGGACGGAATTTATTGAAAAAGTGTTTTTTTAGTTGGAACTGAACAACTTTCTGGGCGACTGATTACCTTAGTAAGAAGTAATGAAGATTATTTCTTATTGTAGTTTTATAACTGTGGTGGTTAATTCTCTTCTAACATTGTAATTAATGATTTATTATATGTTTCCTGAAAGTGTGTCATAAGATCCTTGGTTTACGTTAGTAAGGCTGAGATAGCTTTTGGTTAAAACATTATTCCCGTTAATTATCAACACGTATTCAGTGTATATATTTGACTTACTACTAATGGAAAACATATTACAATCAAGGTATTGGTTACGACGTTGGTGGCCAAAAAGCGTGATGGTTGTGTCGATTTCTCATCTAAGGGAGGAAATCCGGATTCGAGTTCCGTTGTGGCAAGGTTTATTATAAAAAAAGAGTGTAAAACATTAGATACCTAAACAATAAGAACATAATTACTATAATAATAACATACATGCCAAAACCATTAGGCGAAATATGTCTTATAAAGGAGCAAAATAAAATTCTATTTAAAATGGAAGTATTCTTATCAGGAAGATAAACGACAGAGAATACGGATTGTGTAGCGGGCCGCAGCAGGTTAGACGGCTTTCAGGAGGTCTGAATGGACGCTCGTCTGCAGCAGTGGCTTTGAATGGAGCCAGCCGATGCCCGATAAAGTTGCTCGCGCAGATCCAGCTGCTATCTTAGGCGCACATTGTGGACGCCAAGGGGCGGGCCCAGGAGTTGATAGCAACGGCAGTAATATATAAAGCTGCTCACAAAAGCCACTCTCCTTTAGCATTTGGTCCACGTGACGGCAGAGAAGGGGGCATTTCGATCTGCCTCCCTCCCTGCTCCGCGTGGACTCCGTGCTGTAACATACTTTCTCACAGTTATATAAAAATACTTTAAGTAGTGAAAGCAACATTTCAGCAAATCAGTATCAGTGCAATATCCCGGAATCATTATACTTTCCTTTAGTTAATTATCAGTAGCTGGAAACTGTCGCAGTATTTCAAAACGGTGTCATTATCGTCAATAAATATTCATCCCTTTAGAATACAGAGTATTCACGCATGGTTTCCAATGTCTTCTACCCATTCTTTATACAGTTTATTCTAAGTCTGTTCTCATCCCAAGGAAAAAAAATGAATAAATAAAATGAAAAGATACTTAGAGACGTCTATCACGAATCTTCCATCCGTTTGCATGGATGGTAGTCCTGCACAAACCCAGCGGTCACTATTGCGACAAGGACTACAGTTTGTTCCAAGAGATACTTTTTGTTTTCTTTCCGGTCGTAATTACTCTGAACGTGTATTTCTCCGCGTTGCGGACCGCGTGGCCTCCCGCGTCGCATGTTCGTATCCTCCCTCGGACATGGTTGTTTGTGATGTCTTTAGTATGAGTTAGTTCATAAGTAGTTTGTAAGTTTAGGGACTGATGACCCCACAGTTAAGTCCCATCAGCTCTACTAACATTTGAACATTTTTTCTTCATTTTTCGCCGAGTACCGTACCGATTTTACTTATTTTCGCATGGCGGTATGTACTACTTTCAAAGTTAAGACCATCAGGGGGCTCACGGTTCTTTCGTGAGTACGTGCGTGGCGAGCACGGGGCCCCGAGGTAATGCAGTCTTCCTTCCTTCTTTACTTCCCGGACTGCATTTCCTTTCCCCCTCCCCTCCTTTCCTATCCTCACTCCTTCCTCTCCCCACAGGGGGACTGATAACCTCAGTAGTTTAGTCCCCCTATCCCAACCCAACCCAAAGTTAAGAGAGCATCCGTTTCCGAAAGAGTGAATCAGTATATTGCTTCCTCCTACGTATATCTTACTAAAGTAATATGGAGATAAAATTACAAAGATTAGAGCCCACACGGAAACTTCCAGACAGATAGTTTCAACACGAACCTCGCGATTGGAGCAGGAGAAGTAGAAAGTGACAGGGATACACAATGTACCCTCGGGCACACGAACCGAGATATGACTTGCGGAGTTTAGATGTAGACGAAGTGAAAAGATGAACTTCCCTCTTTGAACATGAATGACTTAAGTTCGAAATTGTATGACGTCTAACGATTGTATTTGCCGCGCGGGAGTTCTGTGTAGTTGGCGAAAGTTCAAATCTTATGCTGGCTGTCAGTTTTAATATTTACAAAGGTGATTATTTATTGATAAACAGTCGATTTGTGTTTAAAAATCGCCTTTAGAGCGCATTTGATAAAGGCATATATTTTAACAAAATTCTAAATGATTACAAATTTCATCTACAATTCGATTCTGTTTTACATTATCACATTCTTCCACGACAACTGGAAGAGAGAGAAAAATAGCGGAGGATTGTTTGTCAATACGGTAGGCAAAATTGGCAACCCATTACGCTAAACGTTAAGCTGCCAAACAAGGCATCGGACCTTCAAAGAAAGACATTGCTCTAAGTTACATGCTTATTGGCTGTTTTTGCGACGGTAAAATACTGGATGGAGATTAGGAGTGCAAAGTGAATGAGTGATAATGTATACTACAAAGCAGCCTCTGCCACCAGTTGACCGTTCAAAGTTAGTTATTATCCAGAATACACATTATATTTTTATCAATTTGCAACTGTTTCTTACTGAAAGATATACCGATTCATCTCCAGCAATAATTGAGCACAATTAACAATAATCATGAAATAATCAAGCGTTGGATATATATATATATATATATATATATATATATATATATATATATATATATATACCTTTCGCTGCTTAGAAAATAAACAAAATGGAAGGATTCACTCCCATGAAAAGTAAATACAATCGTTAAAAATGTTCAAATCTTTCAGTAAGAAACAGTTGCAAACTGAATAAAAATATAAAGTGTATTCTGGATAATAACTAACCTTGATCGGTCAACTGTTGGTAGAGGCTGCTTTGTAGTATACCGGGTGATCATAAAATCAGTATAAATTTAAAAATTAATAAATCACGGAATAATTGAGATAGAGAGGTAAAAATTGACACACATGCTTGGGATGACACGGGGTTTTATTAGAACAAAAAAAGTGTTCAAAAAATTTCCGACAGATGGCGATCATCTAATTAGCAAAGCAATAATTAGCGTAACAAATTAAGACAAAGCAAATATGATGTTCTTTACAGGAAATGCTCAATATGTTCACCATCATTCCTCAACAATAGCTGTAGTCGAGGATTAATGTTGTGAACAGCACTGTAAAGCATGTCCGGAGTTATGGTGAGGCATTGGCGTCGGATGTTGTCTACATCTACATCTACATGGGATACTCTGCAAATCATATTTAAGTGCCTGGCAGAGGGTTCATCGAACCACCGTTATACTATTTTATCTCCCATTCCATTCTCGAATAGCGCGCGAGAAGAATGAACACCTGAATCTCTCCGTTCGGGCTCTGATATCTCGTATTTTATTCTGATGATCATTTCTACCTATTTAATTGGGAGTCAACAATATATTTTCGCATTCGGAGGAGAATGTTGGCGATTGTAGTTTCGTAAGCAGCCCACGCCGCAGCGATAAGCGTCGTTGTTGTAATGATTCCCATCCCAGATCCTGTATCATTTCCGTAACGCTGTGTCCCGAGTATCGCGACAATACGAAACGAGCTGCCCTTCTTTGGACTCTTTCGATGTTGTCCGTCAAAGCCACCTGATAAGGATCCCACACTGGGCAGCAATATTCCATAAAAGGACGGACAAGCGTAGTGTACGCAGTTTCTTTAGTAGTTCTGTTGCATCTTTTAAGGGTTCTGCCAATGAAACACAGTCTCTGGTTCGCCTTTCCCACGACACTATCTACGTGTTCTTCCCAATTTACGTCAGAAGTAATTGTAATTCCTAGGTATTTTGTGGAGTTTACGGCCTTTACATTTGATTGATTTATCATGTAAACAAAGTTTAACGAATTTCTTTTCGTACTCATGTGGACGACTTCACACTTCTCATTTTTAGAGTCAATTCCCAAATCTTACAACATACAGATATCTTATTCAAATCGTTCTGCAGTTGGTTTTGATCTTCAGATGATTTTACTAGACGGTAAATAACGGCGTCATCTGCAAACAACCTAAGAGAGCTACTTAGATTTTCCCCTAAATCGTTTATGTAAATAAGGAACAGCAGAGGACCAATAACACCACCCTGTGGAACGCCCGATATCACCTCTGTTTTAGTCGATGTCTTACCATCGATTACTACAAACTGTGTCCTCTCTGAGAGGAAATCCTCTATCCAGTCGCCAATTTGGGGCGATATGCCGTAACCACGCAATTTGATTAAAAGCCGTGTGTGAGGTACGGTGTCAAAAGCCTTCAGGAAATCAAGGAATACGGAATCAATTTGCGAACCCTTGTCGATAGCACACATCACTTCGTGTGAATATAGAGCTAGTTGTGTTTCGCATGAACGATATTTTCTAAATCCGTGTTGACCTTGGGTCAATAGATCATTCTGTTCGAGATAATTCATAATATTTGAATACATGATATGTTCCAAACCCTGCTGCAAATTGAAGTCAATGAAATAGGCCTGTAGCTTAATGGGTTACTCTTACTGCCTTTCTTGAATATCGGTGTGACCTGTGCAACTTTCCAATCTTTTGGTACAGATCCGTCTTTGAGAGAGCGGTTATATATGGCTGTTAAGTAAGGAGCTATCGTTTCAGCATAATCAGATAGAAATCTAATGGGTATACAATCCGGACCAGAAGACTTGTTCTTGGTAAGTGATTTTTGTTTCTTCACTACTCCGATGATATCTACTTCTACGTTAACCATTACGGCATCTGTTCGTAATTCGAAATCTGGAATACTGGTTTCGTCTTCTTTGGTGAATGAGTTTCTAAAAGCTATGTTTAGTAACTCTGCTTTAGTAGCGATGTCATCGGCAGGATCGCCATTACTATCACGTAGTGAGGGTATTGTTTGTGTTTTGCCCCTAGTATATTTAACATATGACCAAAATCTCTTAGGGTTTACAGTCAAATTCCGAGAAAGAGTTTCGTTGTGATAAGTATTGTAGGCATCTCGTATTGAAGTCCTCGCTAAATTTCGAGCTTCTGTGTAGGATCGCCAATCCCGGGGATTTTGTGTTCGTTTAAATTTAGTATGCCTTTTCCGTTGCTTTTGCAACAGTGTCCTGACCTGTTTTGTGTACCAAGGAGGATCACATCCTTCTTTTATTAATTTATTCGGTATAAAACTGTCAATTGCTGTCGATACCACTTCTTTGAATTTGAGCAACATCTGGTCTACACCTACATATAGTGTTAGAAACGAGTGGAAGCTATCTTCCAAGAATCAATGTATTTTATTTCTATCTGATTTCCGGAACAAATATACGTATCGTTTATTTTTGGTAACTTTGGGAGATTTGATATTCAATCTCGCTACGACAGCTCTGTGTTCACTAATACCTGTATCCGTTTTGATGCTCGTTATAAGCTCAGAATTAGGAGTATTTTCACATACATTTACAATTCTAGTTGTCTCATGAGCTAATTGTTCGAAGTAATTCTCAGAGAGTGCGTTGAGTACAATTTCACACGATGTTTTATGCGTACCTCCTGATTTGAAAATATATCGCCAACAGATTGATGGTAAATTAAAATCTCCGCCTACTATTATTGTATGAGTCGGATACGTTTTTGTAATTTGACTCAGGTTTTCTTTGAACCTTTCTGCTATTGTATAGTCAGAGTCGGGAGGCCGATAAAAGGAACCAATAATTAACTTCTTACGATTTTCAGGTACAACCTCTACCCATAATATCTCACAGGAACTATCAACTTCGCTACACGAAAGACTACTTTTGACAGCGACAAACACGCCTCCACCTATTTTGTTTAATCTATCCTTTCTGAAAACAGTTAGATCTTTTGCAAAAACTTCTGCTGAACTTACTTCCGGCTTGAGCCAACTTTCACTGCCTACAATTATGTGTGATTCGGTGCTTTCTATTAACGCTTGGAGTTCTGGTCTTTTCCCGACACAGCTACGACAATTTACAATTGTTATACCGATAGTTCCTAGATCTGCATTTCTCCTGTGATCCACCTGCACCCTTTGAGATTTCCCATTTTGTTTTTCCCCGAAGCCCTCTATCCTAAAAAACCGCCCAGTCCACGCCACACAGCCCCCGTTACCCGTGTAGCCGCTTCCTGCGTATAGTGGACTCCTGACCTATTCAGCGGAACCCGGAAACCCACCACCCGATGGCGCAAGTCAAGGAATCTGCAGCCTACACGGTTGCAGAACCGCCTGAGTCTCTGATTCAGATCCTCCACTCGGCTCTGTACCAGAGGTCCACAGTCGGTCCCGTCAAGTATGCTGCAGATGGTGAGCTCTGCTTTCATCTTGCAAGCAAAACTGGCAGTCTTTACTTCTTCAGTTAGCCGCTCGCATCCTGAGAGGAGCTCTTCAGATCCGAAACGACACACATCATTGTCTTTCAGCATCCCTAGAGATGTCGGTCTTTCACGATACACGTGCGACTTTAGGTAACCCCAAAGCCAATAATCGCACGGACTGAGGTCTGGGGACCTGGGAGGCCAAGCATGACGAAAGTGGCGGCTAAGCACACGATCATCACCAAACGACGCGCGAAAAAGGTCTTTCACGCGTTTAGTAATTTTTTTTTCTATTAAAACCCCATGTCATTCCAAGCATGTGTGTCAATTTTTACCTCTCTATCTACATTATTCCGTGATTTATTAAGTTTTGTAATTTATACTGACCTTTTGGCCACCCGGTACATTATCACTCACTCACTTTGCTCTACTAATCTCCATCCAGTATTTTACCTACGCAAAAACAGCCAATAAGCATGTAACTTAAAGCAATGTCTTTCTATGAAGATCCGATCCCTTGTTTGGTAGCTTAACGTTTAGCGTAATGGGATGCCAATTTTGCCTACAGTATTGACAAACAATCCTAGCTATTTTTCTCTCTCTTCCAGTTGCCGTGGAAGAATGTGATAATGTAAAACAGAATCGAATTGTAGATGAAATATGTAATCATTTCGAATTTTGTTAAAATAGATGCTTTTATTAAATGCGCTCTAAAGGCGTTTTTGAAACACAATTCGATTGTTTATCAATAATTAATCACCGATGTAAATATTAAACTGACAGCCAGCATAAGATTTGAACTTTCGCCAACTAAACAGAAAATGACTTTAAATACAAATCGTTTGCGTCTCATACCGTGAACAGCTGTTTTGCAAATGTAAACATCAGCTAACAAATCTGTACATAAGAATACTTTACACCTTTGCAACAGCGGAGCAAAATATTGAATAGTTACCTAATAGAACAATAATTATCGCACTGGTGTGGAGATTTTACTTACACAATATTGATTGTCATTAAAAAAAACGAAGTGACCGCTATCTAATTTACATCTCTGACAAGGGACAACTTTGACTTCGAGCGCTTGGAACGGCACGAAACCATGCTTAAAATAAGAAACAATTCTAAACAAAACAACGATGTGCGTCATTTCCACTCAAAACTCCGCATTTGTCTTTTAGCGCCACTAGATTGTGTCATAGTGTAGCTACACTAACTAGTGCTCCAGTTGCGTGAGTGTTATAGCTGCACTGCGTATTTGTCTCTTGGAGTGTTCGCAAGCGAGTTAGTTTGTAAACTGTGTGCAGGGCAGTGATATTAAGAGAATTAATCCTACGCATGTGTTCCAAATATTAGGGACCACGTTGCGACGTGCTGAATATGGAATTGACCACGGACCAAGGATATGGAGTTCGCGGACATATTATATAACACGATAATTCAGAAATGTATGGCGACGACACAGAAATACACGACGTTACGCTGGATAGATATACGGAATTGGAAGGACAGGAGTAACCTGACCAACATCATCATTTGAAAATATTATTAGTGTGGCTTTCGATACTGGACTGCGTGAATACGAAAGTGATTTGAAATATGATAATGTTGATATAACAGGAGAGAAACGGAAGCCCTCACCCCATTCGCCGATGAACACCAATCATGTCCCGCTGTGCAAGAAGCATCGGCTAACCCCCACTCCCTCCACCTCAGCATCCTATTATAATAAAGTATCATTCTTCCGCCAATATTCCACCAATAACATCGCTGATTTAAAAAATTATGACGTAATGTCTAATTCAAAGTAAATATTAAGTATAGTAACAACCAGCTTACATCAGTATACCCAGATGAAGGCCACTGTAACGTTGGCCGAAACGTCGGTTATTTAAGTAATAGCCTTCTTACATCATGACGCGGTACAACACCCAGAAAACTTTTATGTCATCTGATAATGTTGATTTAGTGAGGTGTGCACATTGTTCCTCCCACTTTGTTTTAACCAAATCATCGAAATCCCGCATCTGCACTGTGAGACTAATCTAAGGACTATCAGGTGTGCCGTATTGCTTATAGATGTCTTTTGCGCTATTATAAGTACTTTCACCAGAGAGTTTTTGGCGCTGCTGACTGAATATGTAATGATAGACAGACGCCATTAAACTGCATACAATTTCCTTCCTATAGTATTGTTATCTTGTTACTTTGTTTCTCTCTGTTAACATCTTACTTAAGGCACAATGCAACGTGTTGCGTGGAAATAGCCCACACCACTATTCTTCTTATTATTGCCTGTTGCATTCTTGATCAAAGGCATCTCTTGTGAGAGCGAGTTTCAATCAGATTTTTCACATTTCTCGTAATTTGGAATATACAAAAATAAATTATCCGGACTTCTTATAGATGTATTTTTACCGCTGATAGTACGAAATATTTGTTGACCATTTTAAGAAACGTAAGTGTCTAAACAAAATATCAGTGTTATTGAATTTTACGGCAGCAGTGTTAGCATCATATCAGCAGTTGACTCGCAGGCATCACATGATAAAATTTGCGTTTTAGCAGGCTTTCAAATTATTTGAATTTCATTTCATTTTTTTTAAATACTGTCTTTCACGAGACTAAAAAGCAGGTTATTAGCACAAGATGACATAATGAACGACGTCCAGAAATCAGTCCGATACCCTATCAAAACTATAGGCAGAAAACCTACTTTTCCTTCTGTATAGTTTAGTTTGACAACAGTCAAAATTCATTCATTCGTAGTGTTCAGTAGAAAATGTGCAGAACATAGTTACAAAGCACACACGAACTATTGTGTAGTCTGTACAGTATTTTACACCAAATGGAAGCGACTGGCAGTAGCAGGAGCCCTGGGTTCTTGCAGGCGCTGTAACTCTCTGGAAGATACCGTAGCTCTTGCTCTGCTTTGCACAATCTCTGGTCCACATGTCCTGAAGATGATCCTCACATTGTTCAAAACTACTTAAGAATAACGAAATTATCTGCACTCTAGACAGTTATTTTAATTGCCAAAAGACCGTTATATACCAGAGAAAACAATTTTCCCCCCAAAAATATGTTAATTGCAAAAATGCTTAAACCTGAAGTATGGAAAATTGTAGAAGAAAATAATAATTTGGAGTTTTTTTTTTTGGCCTTTTCAGGCCCTCCAAAACTTGAGGCATGTTTATTTTACCCATGTTACTTGGCTATTTTCTGACCATGCCTTCTGCGTTATGCAAATGAGACAGAGTACTGTTTAAATTCTTTTTGTTGGTATTTAATATGTTAACAGTCTCCTCAGGGACAAAGACATTGTCTGTTAATTAGGTGCAAGTAGAGTCATCCAGTCTGTTACTACTGTGTTTTTTGGTCGCGGAAGATGCAAAGATCTTCTGTATGCGCGTATCAGAAAACTTGACTAGATCGATAAGATGGGTGGTTACCAATATCTTTATAACACCTGTTTCAATATGTTGTCATACTGTTACAAAACTTTACTCTTCAGCTGGAGCCGATCCACGTTAAGCAGTCTTTTCAAACCTTCTCATCATTGACTACATTTGCACTTCTAATTACTTGCCAATCTTCTTCTATGATTTGATATTAGTTTGCATCATGTCCAGCTCGATAAGTCTGTTCCCTCATAAAAGTAAAATAGTTTGTAGTGTTTCCCTAGCAAATTTTTATGCACTTTCTCTTGCTGACACATAGTAATTTCTGCGTAGGAGAAACAGTAAGTAGTTTCCCTCTTATAGCGTGTTTTCAAAAGATGAATTTGGATAATATACTACACAAGTAACTCTTCAATCTACGATAAATGTTATTTTAGAGTACAGAATATCCCACATATAGTTGGTTGTTCTTGGCATTCCATTAGTACATGGCTGCATTCTATGTCAGAAACCTGAACTGTCTATGGCTACCACAAATGAAGTGGAATTCGTTTACGTTAAAATTAATTAATTAATAGAAGAATACAACAAAGTGATTGTGAATAATGTTAAAACGTAAGGAACAAATAGTTGACCGTGGATGAGCTCCAATTCACAAATAAAGTGATGTAAGGCTTTATGTGTTAAATCACAAATTCAGGAATGAACAAAGATACCAGTAACCATCTTATCGAATTTATAAAGCACCCTAATACGTATATACAATCACGTTTTTCGTCTTCAGTGGCTGAAAACGTGGCAGCACGGTATTTCGATGTATGATTCGTAATGATTTATAGCTATAAATTATATGAAAATTTTGACTCAGTAGAAGAGTTTCTGAGTATATTAAACGCATTCGTACAGCTAATAATTGATGTTGTAGATACATTTAACTGTTATTCATTTGCTAAAGCAGTAATCGTAAATGTGTTTATGGTAATTCCCTTCCAATGCAAGGAAAATTACACTAATAGCAACAAATATTAAACCAGTATAAATATAAATGAAATTATTCTAGTGCAGAATGTGATGCATAAAGTTTCTCCCTAATAGCAGGGTATTTGGTGAGGTGAAACATTACTGGAAACGACAATTTGTATATTGTACACACTACTCCTCAAATAGTATACACAATATCTGAAGTTATTCCCACTCGTTTTTGAGTTTTTCATAAAATAGTGACAAACTGTTGTATACAGTAAGGAAATAAACTGTTTTGCGATTAATAATAACAATTATATAATTTCAACACTGTATATTTTTAATTCGTTAGTTACACTATAAGCGTATTTCAACATAATAGTCATCTTCAGGTGTTATGCCTGCAATACATGTTTTCATAATATGTAGTACTATGCTGCCTACTTGTTTTATACAGATGTAAAAGAAATGCTACATACCACATTCTGTTATGTTGAACATTTCAAGATTATTGTGATGTCATATATTTTATTATTTAAAATTGAACGAAATATGTTGGGCTTTTTATCTTTGATAATTTTGTTGGAATATTTTATGTTACATCAATGATGAGATTGTCTCTATGGACAATCATTAATGGTAATTTTGATATTGAGCTATTATCTATGATTGGCAGTGGGATTGTTTATCCGTTGTCATGCACTAGAATATGAATAAAATTATCGAAATAATTTTTGTGCTTGAAATTCGTTTGATCGTTTAGCAAATTATTTGTGTTTTTAATTGCATGTAGGAATACTTCCATTTCTTCAAGAATATTCATCTCGTATCCTTTCTGTACAGTATGCAAAATCTCTAATGCGTTATCTGTTGTCTTAACTGTGTGATTTTCGGACTGCAAATGTTGATAAAATTTTTATCCATTATCAACCTATTTACAAATATCCCTGTCAAAGAAACCATTAATATAATAGAACTTAACTTACTCAGTTATAACAAACTTCCAATTAACAGTACATACGAAATTATAAATCTGCTACACCTAGTCATAGAACAAAACTATTTCAAATTTGAAGATAATTTTTATACACAACCAGATGGTGTTGCAATGGGTTGTAACCTAGCAAGCACCATAGCAAATATATTTTTAAATAACCTCGATGAACGATTTTTCCTACACCAAGAAACAAACAAAATTACATAGTATTATCGATATGTGGACGACATAATCGTTCTCATAGATGGAAATGAAACAGAGATAAATAATATTCATGGCCTTATCAATAAGCTACACCCTAAAATTAAATTTACTATGGAACTATAATCCAACAAAATGATTAACCATCTGGACCTCACTATACAAAATGTACAAAATAAACACAGATTTGAAATATATAGAAAACCAACAACAACGACCAACATTATCCACGCTCATTCTTGCCATCGTAGTTCACATAAATTAGCCTTCTTCCATTCAATGATAAATAGACTTATAAACATACCATTAGATGATGCAGCCAAACAAAAAGAATTGACCATACTGCAATACATTGCACAACAAAATGAATACGACCCCAACATTATTCTAAAGCTCTATAACAACAAAACGAATCCTAAACCACCAATAGCACGTACAGAAATTACATTACAGAGGGCAACTTCAAAGGTAAATAAACCAATTTACATCAGTAAACCATACCTAGATAAAATATCTAATAAAGTGCAGCAAGTTTTTAGAAAGAGTAACACCACTTTTGCGTTTCAGAACAGACACACCCTTAAACACAAATTCGCAACACATACCACAAAACCTTAAAAATTTCTTAACTCTGGAATTTATAAAATATCTTGTAATTCATGTAATAAGTATTATATAGGAAAGACTGGACGAAATTTCACTATTACATACAAAGAACACACTAGAAAAAGTGAAAAGAACCCTTCCACATTTTATCAACATTTGCAGTCCGAAAATCACACAGTTAAGACAATAGATAACGCATTAGAGATTTTGCATACTGCACAGAAGGGATACGAGATGAATATTCTTGAAGAAATGGAAGTATGCCTACATGCAATTAAAAACACAAATAATTTGCTAAACGATCAAACGGATTTCAAGCACAAAAATTATTTCGATAATTTTATTCATATTCTAGTGCATGACAACGAATAAACAAACCCACTGCCAATCATAGATAATAGCTCAATATCAAAATTACCATTAATGATTATCCATAGAGACAATCTCATCGTTGATCTAACATAAAATATTCCAACAAAATTATCAAAGATAAAAAAGCCAACATTTTTCGTTCAATTTTAAATAAAAGCTTTGCCTCATAGATATCTAATCTCTGTACAAATAATACTGTAAACATATTACATCTCTGTAGAGCTGTCAAATAAATGTCAAAATCTGTGTTTTGATAAAGATCTTGCATGGCAGCACAATATTATAAGTTACGTAATATATATATATATATATATATATATATATCACGTCACAATAATATTGAAATGTTCAACATAACAGAATGTGGTATGTAGCATTTCTTTTACATCTGTATAAAACAAGTAGGCAGCAAAGTACTAAATATTATGAAAACTTATGTATTGCAGGCATAACACCTGAAGATGACTATTATGTTGAAATAAGCTTATAGTGTAACTAACGAATTAAAAACTATTCAGTGTTGAAATTATATAATTGTTATTATTAAAATGTCTATGTACGACATCACTAACACTGTGGGCCCTACAGATAACATGTTTTGCGATTAGCTTAGTAACACAGTCAGAAAGAGAAAAACAGAAACATGTTTTTGTCTTCGAGTTGGTATTCGGTATAACGTCGCTTGTTTTTCTCAATCCTCGACGGAGATTCGAGCTCTCCCTCGGGCATGGGTATGTGTGTCGTCCTTATCGTAAGTCAGTTTAAGTAGTTTGTAAGTCTCGGGACCGATGACCACTGAAGTTTGGTCCCATAGCACTACAAACATTTGAAAATATTTGTTTCTCTCACAAAAATGTAAAATTCGAAATTAAGGCACGATCGCTTTTAATGCGAATAAGAATTACGGACATATGTTAAGGCAGATAATTCTTGCAATAGGCTGACACTAAACAGAAAATATAGACCTAACTGAAGGCTGGTTATCTGTACATGCTCGGCGACCCGATCTTCTGACTGTTAGTAATAGAATTTACGACGACACCATAGACCATTTCACAACCGTCGATATGTCCACGGAAATGCTAATGGTTGGTACTATCAGAGACTTCCGCTAGACGGGACGCACGTTTGACCATTTAACGTGCTTGAAAAACCTATCTGGCCGTTGCTTTATTAAATACTCGACACATACGGCATATAAGACACAGTGTGTGCATCGAGTGCTTAGATGAAGCGGACAGATTGCAACGATTCAGGTCAAAGTGCTACGCTACGCAAATTAGACCTCAAGGATTGTGTTTGTACTAACACTTAGAAATCAGCACGAACTTTGAGGTTTTACTCAGATGCATAGAATTTATTAGTCTGATTTCACTTCTACAACGCAGGAGTTCAGTATTTACTTAATTTTAATCAATTTCACCTAAGTTGTTAAAGTTGTGGGATCTTTCTGTTGACGTTTACCTACCCACGCCTTGAATATAGAGAACGATATTAAATCTGCCCACAATGGAAGGATCATGAGCGCGATGATCACATGCTGTCTAAGGAGGATGTCAGCAAGCACATAATGCCATATGCACGTCTTAGATTACCTTAATGGACGTTCAGCCAGTTTGAAAAGGGACTACTCATCGGCATAAAAACTGCAGCTGGTCGACACACCGTGTTGTTCTACAGGACGATTGTTCAGAGTGTTCTGACAGAAGATGTTGGCGCTAACGCACACTATATTGCACCCACGTGTGACGTGCCTAGAACCATCATCAAGACATTTTAGGTGATACAACTGAAGTACAAAATGGCAAGCGATCAGAGCCTCTACAGTGATTCCATCCATGATATAAACAGACGCACCAGTACCAGTTATTCCAGAAACCATGTCCAGACACCTTGTAGATGTGTATGTGCCATCCATGTACCCCGTGCTGTAGTTAACATTAAGACATAGGCAAATCCAGCTATAGTGGTGCCAAGATAGAGCGACGTGGACTGCTACACATTTGCAATAGGTTGTGTTTAGTGGTGAATCCCGATTCTTTTTGAAAACTGATACATCGGCCTACAGATGTGAAGGTAGCGCATGCTATTTCACTCCATACTACCCGCAGCTGGCGTAATTATTAGGGGGAGCCATGGCTTCTGACAGCTGGTCTCCTCCAGCTGTGCTACGTCGAACTTTAAATATCCAGTTTTATGTTTATGACATTCTTAAAACCCAATTGGGGTCTTTCCTTCAGACTCTACCAGGGGCATCTTTCCAGCAGGATATAGCTAGAATTTCTCAGGATTTCCTACATCATATTCCAACAATTGCATGGCCCTTTAACTTTAGAGCATGTGTGGAACCAGCTAAAACGCCAGATGCCGTCAAGTCATTATGAATTTGATGTTCTTCCTCATACTGCTAGAGTCGCTGAAAACTTCCTGTGTCATATTCTGACTCCTCCACGGTCCCTCTCCCGTGGAGCATGTAAGGTACCAGCTGAAACGCCTATTACCACTATATACAACCTCCGACAATACAGTTCGCTGAATAGTCCGTTAACAGAGACCAAACACTACTTAAGAATTCTGATACATAGCACATCATATTCATCAGGGTTCTTAGTCTTTACTCTTTAATTATTGTCACAATCTCTTCGTTGTTAGTGTCACGGAGGACTATTTCAGGTAAATGTCTCGGTATGCTTTTTCCTAAGAGATTTACAAGCTTCCTAGGGTTTTTATTTGCGGACGGAGAAGTTAGTACTGCTGCCTCCCACAAGTCCCCTAAAACCTCCGTATCCTTGCGGATGCTGTTGCGTAGTAGTGTGCGTTTGTACCGCCCTACAGTACGCACAAGGCGCCGTAGTTGCTGTCCAAGACTATATGCAAAGCATAGAGTTCTGACTAACCTGTTGTCTTCTATAGTCGTGTCCCCAGCGCAGAAGACAGCACACAGGTCGTTGGTTCTTCTACAGCATACAAGTGAGGCTATAATAAATTCTGTATGATGGAAGCATAAGAAACGACTCGCGAGATTTTTAATTGTCAGGGTTGCCATTTATTAACTAAATAATAAAAAAGAGCAACTATTGTTAATATGATACGGCCTATGCTGCCCATAGTTCATGTTGAGACCTCGACTGTTATCACATTTACGCAAATCTTTACTCATGACCGGCGCGGTCCGGCGCGTATAGTGGTCAGCTCGAGACTGAAACTGCGGCGCGTTGCGAGAGGGCACCTGACGCTCTATTTCGCGCCAAAACAGGGCCGTCGCGCGCCTTCTGCAAAATCGCTCTTCTCTTGTTACAATAAGAGAAGGCACCTTAAACTTTTTAAACTGTCAAAACCTAGCCTGTCCTTGAGAGATATTTATTACAAATTCGCAGCTCTGAATAATTAATATTTAGTTTATAATAAACAAAAGTAACTTCAAAAGAAATCACGTGACGTGAAATGCAGCAGCCAATGCGAGGAGAGCACCAGTAACATAGGCGGGCTTTCCCACGGGAACCAGCACCTACTGTGCCATATGCTACTGCTCCCCACCCCACATTTCAACATATACTGCACTTCTGTCTTTCTTCCGCGTTTAAGACACGTACGATGTTAGCAAATAAAACGGCCAGCGGCCAAAAATATGAAGTGGCCATAGGCCAGGATTATTACAAGTTATATGATTACCTGTAGGAGTTGAGGTTTCTTTTCATTCACCCACTATATTCAGTAAGTGATTATTGAATACTGTATATATATCTGACATTAACAGAACATTTTCCACTAAGCACTGACTTACATTCTCAGCTCTGTACTGCTGATCCGATACTTCCTTCTCGACTGACCATATGGTTTTAATTTTATTCTGAGAATTAGTGATTCTTTTAGCATACCATATACTTTTTGCCTTCATTATGAAATTTTTCAGATCCTTACAATACTGTTTGTAATAGGCTGCTGCAGCATGATTCAGACTTTGTCTAACATTCTGATATAATTTTCTATTTGTTCTAGACGATACTCTTATTTTTCCCGTTAGCTACCCAGACTGCCTGTTAGAGCAGTATTTTGCTTTGAGCGTTCTAACGGAAAGCAATTTTCCACGGTCATGAAAAATGTCTTAAGGAAGGTATTATATTTACCATCTATATTATTAGCACAATAAACAACCTACCAATCTTGATCCTTACTTTGGATTGAAACGACCTCTGCAGTAATTGGGTTAGATTTTCTACAAAGTTTATAATTACATTTAACGCTTTTAAACCACCCTGCGAGTTCTAGGGTAAGAATAGGCCAAGGGTATTCCTGCCTGTCGTAAGAGGCGATTAGAAGGAGTCGGCTCACGTTTGGGCTATTAACTCTAGGTCCCCCTGTGGGTTTGACCTCCGTACTGTTCAAAATTTCTGCAGTGCGAGCCATCTGGGGAAGGACTCCTTATGTAGTGCACCATACATTTCCTGTGCCATTCCATCTTAGGCACCCTTTATGGATTGGGCTTGTAACCGCATCCTCTTTAGCCCTTGGGCGGGAGCAAGGGTGAGGAAACAGGCTAAGACTGGTGAGATGCGTCAATTGTGCCTTGTCATCGTATGTACACGTAACATAATGGTTCCATTAGCACCCAAAATCCAGCACGTTAGCCAGACCGTTGTGGCGGGGTCGTCGGGTACCCTCTTGGCTATAGCCCCCTGACTATACAGGACAGATACGTACATGCTACACAAGTCTTCTTACACAACAGAACGAGGGCCATTCACCTTATGTTCTCCTCCAAACAACAAGTAACATTTGTAGGTATAATTTATACGCTCTAAAGGTAAAGTTTAGATCACCGCTACATCTAGGTTGCTTATCACATGCTACATCGCGAAAATTGCACAGATCTATGAAAAAAAACAACAACAGACCCGCTTTATATCTTTTCTAACCCTCTAGTGCCCAGGTATCCTTTCCCTCGATAGAAACATCTGTACTTAAACTCCTTTAATGGCTGCTAGGACCAAGTGGTTACAAGCCTGACCAACATAATGGGTTCCATACATTTTTACAAGTATGACACGTTACCTATCAGAGAAAAATGAGTTCGTTAGCGAATAATTAACTGCATTTTCCTGGTCTTACATACCTGTAACGAGGGGCACTAGAAGGTTAAGGTAAATAGACCCACAGATCAAAGAAATACGCATCACAACCTTCGATTGCTTTTCTATTAATACAGTGAATTGTTTGTCGAATAGGATGTTTAAACGTTGTTTTCAGAAAGTATATGCAGTTCCAGCTCAAGAAAAATTCACTGTGGGTTGAAGAATGCAACTTGAAACCATTCAACTGCATACCGGTTAATAAATTATAAGTATTCGTTTTCAGCAACACTTTTTTCCATTCGTCATGTAACATGCTATGGACACAGTCCTTGCTTCCATGCTTACAGGTTGTGGCATCATTGTACTCTTCTCTGTCCAACCCAAGCAGTTCGTCAATTGAACACATCGCACCACTACAACAGACTGCAACAGTTTTTTTTCCTGACTTGCATTAGCTCACATCCATTTTTTTATTTCCTGTCTGAATGATACTGTTGACCTTGCCATGTGTGCAATGGACATTGCACACATACGAGGCCACGGACGACTCTCCCTCACTGTCTGTGTATGTGATGTAAAGCAGCCTTGACGCGATGTCACAGTGAGAGTCAAGTAACATGCACGTGCCATCTGATTGCATGCACCCACATAGTCATAGTCATAGTTGTATGTTTATTAACATACAACACCGTTATAAAAACATTACGTCACATGGAAAAAAATATCCATAAACAATAATTTCCGTGAGCTGGGTAATATTAACATTTTATTGAGAAATTAATTTAGTAGTTTCGTGCAGTACCACTATTAATTGATTTATCAATGATTCATGCTCCTGATTGCTTGCCCTCCCCTTCACACGTGTGTAATCAGTTTGATGTCGCACCACCATCAACAGTCTGGCATATATAATCCCCAGTTTGAATTCGTACCCCCATCAATAGTCTGATATATAGAATCCAGTTTGAAGAAGAGCCCCAATCAATAGTTTCAAAAAAATGTTCAAATGTTTGTATAGCTTATGGGACTTAACTACGGGGTAATCAGTCCCTAAACTAACAAACGACTTATGAACTAGCTAACACTAAGGACGGCACAAATATCCATGCCCGAGGGGGGATTCGAACCCCAGACCGTAGTGGCCGTGCAGACCGTGACTGCCGCGCCGCAGTCCCCTCGGGCACCGCGGCCGGCAATCAATAGTTTGACATATAGAATCCAGTTTGAAGTAGTACCCCCATCATTCCTCTACTCTGACGCTCCCCTTTTGGTGCACTAATTTCATTAATACTGAAGGTATTTTCATATACATTTGCATATTACTTTCATCATTTCTCCAGATAAACTTCCTTTCGGGGTAAACAAACAACTGGTTCTTGTCGCATTTTAGTATCAATTCTACTACTATTAACTATTATTAAATACTACAAAGACTTATAACTACCACTCTATCATGTGCCTAACATACCGTAACTCGGTAGAAAATGTTAATCTTGATATATAACATGATATCCTGCCATCATTGAATTAAGATAGTCAATTAACTGCATTTTATATTGGGGGTTCGAATCCCCCTCGGGTACGGATGTTTGTGCCGTCTTTAGTATAAGCTAGTTCATAAGTAGTTTCTAAGTTTAGGGACTGATGACACCGTAGTTAAGTCCCATAAGCTCTAAAAACATTTGAACATTTTTTTTTAATTTTTTTATATTGACTGTAGGAAAGCATGAAGCTCATAATAACATTTATTCTCCTTATTAACAGAACGAGCGTATGCGATATAAAGCGAAATATGCGGTTTAATTACTATTTTACGGGAAAGAAGTAGAATTGTATATTGGATAAAGAGGCAGAGAGTGACAGTTGTAGAAAAAAAATGATTTATTACCCCCTCCCCCCGGAAATACGTTACATGTATTTCTGTTGACACTGCATCTTAAAATAGCTTAAATTATGTTGTTATATAGTATGACGTACTCTAAGAAATATATAACTACTCAAATGTTCAGCCAGATCTTGATAAAATTTCAAACTAGTGCAGAGACTGAGAATTTAAGTGTTCAGAAACTGGAAATTCTGTACATTAAGAATAGATGAGCATTCAGTGAAACTCAGTTTGCATTGATTATCTCCTACAAATATTTGTGCTTGAAATATTGTAGGGGTAAGAAGGTGGATGACCTGATACTATAACATACAGGTAAAGCAGGCGCAAAACTTCGATTCACTGGTATAATACTAGTAAAACGCTGTCAACCTTCAAAGGAGATAAATAACAAAATAGTCGTATTATTCGTCTTAAGTTATTTTTCAAGTATGTGGTACCCCTTTCTAATTTGATCAACAAGTAATACTGAACGTATAGAAGGAATGGAAGCACGAGTTGTGACGAGTCAGTTAGGTCTACGACCTCGCATTACTGATGTTTTTGGTAACTGAACCAACTGATGCTTGCAGGTAGACATTACCTACTCCATAAAAGTGTACTTACAAAGATTAAAGCATCTGTTTTCATCGAGGAATTCAGGAACATAATAAAACTTAATACGTATGATAGACTAATAATTATAGTATATAACAAGCATTTAAGCATTTCGTCTACATTTCATTGGTGAAAGGATCAATAAAAAGCCCTAGTATTTGGTAAATTCATTTGTTGATTAGAATCACTCTCTGCCATGCACTCTGCAGTTGTCTAAGAGTATATGTTTGTGTTTAAAATACGCATAAGAGGAGGCATTATAGCAACACATTATCAGAAAATTGTAAGGCAGCTATCCAATTTAGGAATATGTGAGAGTTCGGCACACATCCGTGTAATTAACGGTATACCCAATCATAATCGCATTGGTATACACAGGATGTGGACCACATACGTTACCACTTTAGCTGTAATTCAATATGACAGTTTCGGACATGTAAAATATGTTATCTGTTTTATATTTTCCTTTGGTTTTACGATTTCATTACTTAGTGTGCCTAAGGGGAAAAAATAATCTATTGACGCCCTAGCTTCTGCATTCTACTCACTAAATACTTGTAATGTTTCAATTTTATTTGCAGCACTGGCACTTTATTTAGCGTGGCTTCTGCAGTCCCCCACATCTTTTAAGCCGCTTTCCTGCGGAAACCTCTTATAAAGGATTATGTAACAGACGAAAGCAAACGAGACTTTCTGAGGCTGGAAACGAAACTGGTGACCATCGATTTCAACAAAAGGGCTCTCTGCTTTAAGCTTCACAAGTGGTGACGCAGCATTAAACTGCTGTGAGAATAGAAACGGCTGAGACGAAACAAAGACCCTTCAGAAAGCACCCGTGGGGAAATACAGAGAACGTGCCTCGGTGCTTGTGAGCGCCCTTTCATTTACCCTAACTGTGAAGCACGGTCTTAAGCAGCTAGTGGCTCGGAAGGTAAGCTGATACTTGTATACACGCTTCATTACTAACAACATCAGATAACAAGAAAAGGTACACGTTCGCCCAACTTCTAGAATAATTTAATTAGAGAATCACAATTTTTGCCACTAAGAGAGCAATATAAATTTACCTCGAGATAAATCAGAATGAAGGGTCATTTAAAACTACTAATTCAATTTTAGTAGCATCAAAATCCAGAGTTGACAACGGTTTAAAATACAGAATTACTGAACCGCATTTTGTGCAAGCCACGTTTAAAATTTCAGTTTGATTATCACGATTCTGTCATCCTTGGCTTTGCAAAATCACTTCTACATCTACAAACATACACTGCAATTCACTCTTAATTGCATGACAGAGTGTTCATCGGTTCGCTTTTATTATGTTCCTCTACAGTTCTAATCTTTAATAGCTCGCGGAAAAAAGGGACAACTAAATCTTTCCATTTTCGATCCGATTTCTCTTATTTTATTTTGATGATCATGTCTTCCTATGTAGGTGGGTGCTAACAAAGTCTGTTCGCTTTCGGAAACGAAAGTTGGTGAACGAAATTTCGCAATTATATCTCGTCACAACGAGTAACTTCTTTCTTTTAATGATTTCCACCCTAACTCGTGCATCATTTCCGTGACACCCTCTGCCGTATATCGCGATAATACAAAACGAGCTGCCCTTCTCTGTACTTTCTCTGAATCGTTCTAACTGTTCTGCCAACGAAACGTGGCCTTTTGTTCGCTTTCACATCAATATTTTATATGGGTTCCTTCCACTTTAAGTTTTTTTGTAATTGTTACTCCTAGGTATTTACTTGAATTTACGGCCTTTACTGATGTAAATTATGCGACATTTCTTTTAATAATGCCATAACCGGACTTCATATAATTAAGATATCTAAGCTATGTCTCTCGATGTCAACGAGAGGTTAAGGTTACCTGGCCCCTTTAATTTCCAGGAACAGCATCAATCGATTGAGTCCATTCCAATGATTACACTTTGCAAACATATATAATGCTAATATGTTCGTCTCTCGAATGATTTCCACATAAAAAATATTCAGCTGGTTTGTATTAATTGTTTCTGGCATAAAAGCTCTTTTCATATAGAGGCCATGAGATCGAGCAATACTTTAACGTTCCAGATATGTATTTATTTAATTTAATATAAATGTGCTATTCAGTCGTTACACTGAGCAAACAGTAGAAGAAAGAAAAGAAAACAAAAAGCTGTAGAAGGAATCAAAGCCCTTGCTGGGTGGTCTATGACCTCATAATTCTATTAGAGGCAGCGAGGGCTTGGAAGGGTAGTTAGACGGACAAGGCAGTGTATTGACAGGAGAATATAAGATGAACATTAACAAAAGTAAAACGGGGGTAATTGAATGAAGTAGAAGCAAATCCTCAGATGATGAGGGAATTAGATTAGGAAACGAGAGAATAAAAAACTATAATATTATTATTATTTGGACCGAGAATTACTGATGATGGCCGAAGTCGAGAACATATTAAATGTGGAGTGGGAATAGCAAGACAAGCGGCAGTTGTTTAAGAATCTAAATTTGTTGACATCAGATTGATAGGATTTACGGAGATTACCTTTAAATGGTTGTAGAAGAGAGCGAGTACACAATGTTTCGATGAGGAACCCATGTCATCCAGTGAAGCTTGGAGCTGTTCCTTGTTTTAACTCTATTACACAAGTCTTTTCTACCGCAATCTCCTTGCTTTCCATACATTCGAAGGAGGTAGTATGAACTAAATCACTACAAAATGTCTGGTAAACATGTGATCAAAATTTGTAACTTAAGATCTATGAACAGGTCTTAATCTTCGAAACTGGAAAAAATTTTCTTCTACTGGTTATGTGCTCATAGCTCTTAAGATACGAGTTTTCGAGTCCATGTTTACCACACACTGTTTTCCTTGTTTTAAGCCATAATACCTCCGTCCAAAATATAGAAGGGAATAAGCTTGCAGTAGAAGTTACTTATTTCATTGTGCCTCAAATAAAGCAGTGCACATAGATTCTCTGGATTTTCGGACATGGGTTCCTCGTATTACATACTTGCACCTTTCCACAAGTTATCGACGTTTGTAAGGGCAATTCTTAAAACGCTGTACATTTGAAACAATGATTATATGGAGTGTAGCCTTGTATGGAAGTGAAATATGAACGAAAGGAAGAAAAAGTAGCGTTAACGTCCCTTCGAGAGCATGCTCATTATAGACTAAACTCATGCTTGGAATTTTTAGTAAGGATGGGGAAGGAAATCCGTGCCCTTTAATAGGAACAATTCCGGTATTTGCCTGGAGTGATTTAGGTAACTCACGGAAAAATTAATCTGTATGGCAGGATGTGGATTTGAACCACCGTCCACCGGAATGCGAGTCCAGTGTGTGACCAATGCACCACCTCGCTCGGTGCCTTTTCAGCGATGCGTCTGATCGTGACTTTATTTTTACAGTTGACTGTACACGACTGCGTAGGTGGAGGGTACGTTGAAACCAGAAGATATTCAGTGAGTGGATTGGCCTTCCCATTCCTCGAGTTTCAAGGGGACTTATGTACACGGAAATTCAGTTCCATATAATTTCGTAGATTAGTACTATATATCAAGGGTTTCCACCCACAAAATTTGTAATACGAATCCAGTATGTTACCATACCGTATCTCACTCGGTTAGAGATATGGACGACGAAGAGTTCAGACAAGAAGATAATTGAGGATTTTGAAACTTGGTGCTACAGAGGAATGCTGAATATTAAATGGGTAGATAATTTGATCAATAAGAAAAAAGATTAGATGGGTAGATCATGTTATCAGTGACGAGACAATGAATAGAAATGCGGATAAGAGAAAAATTTAGCATTACTTGACTAAAAGAAAGGATTGGCTGCTAGGACACGTCAGTGAATAGCCAATTTAGTATTGGAGGGAAGTGTCGAGAGTAAAATCTGTATCGAGAAAGCAAGAAATGAATACCATAAAGGTAAAGCAGTCATCAATCCAAAGATTGGTTTGAACACCACAGTGCTTTACTAGGTATGGTCCTGTTTGCAGGTGTTATGCCGTTGCCTTCCTCCGACCTTCGAACGGACTTACCCAGCCAGTTACAGGGGGACCTACAGTTTAACGTGGGTTCCGAACCACGGTGCTACTCGGTATTTTTTACATGAGCAATACCGACAGAGGTGAAAGAAGTGGAAAGTGACAGATAAAAATCCTAGGACCTGGCGGAGATCGAAACCGCGACCTATCGATTTGTAGTCTGGCACTCTACCAATGTGCAACCGAGGCGCACATGAATGCCGTAAGGAAGGTTAATAGGCTGCAGTACTTATTCAGAAATGAAGAGGCTTACACCGTGTTCTGGCCATCCAGTCGTAGCATCAAAGACCACAACTACAATATGTAAGCCAAGACCCGGAAGTTTCTTTAACCCACTGATGTGACAAAACATTATGACCACTGCCTGCCACTAGGTTAAGTATCGGCCGCAGGAGCCCTGCAAATAAGCTGAGACAAAGAAAGTATACTCTGAGAAAAGTAGATCCCATCAAACACATACAGTGTTCAAAAGTGCAAGACTCGTGAATAATTTCTTCCATCGTAATAAGTTGTGAAATCTCGTGGGAAACCAAATCCGTTGTTTCAGTTAGCGTTCATGGAACCACGTATTCAACACCTGATCATAATTTGTTATCTAATTAATTGTCTTCCAATATTTATAGCAAGTACCTGTAATGAATATAATGACTAAACAATAAATATAATGATATGGCAATTAAACATCGACATAATGACGCAACTTATATTGCATTATGCATCCAACTGTAGTAATATGAGAATGAAGGACACTGACATATGAATAAAGAATTTTAAATATTAGTCTATATTTCCATTTAATAGACAAGTCATTATACTTATTATAGAGATAAAGATGTATACAACTGGTATAGAAACTGTAAATGTTGGTAGATAACTAATTAGGTAACAAATAATAACATTGTGTTGAATATGTGGTTCCATGTACAGTAAATAAAATAAACGATATGATTTCCCACGAGACCTCGCAAAATTTTCCGGTGGAAGGAATTGGTCCCAATACTTGCATTTTTGTACAGTTTGTGTTTTAAACGGGATTTCATTTATTTTTATGGATAACCTTGTTTTTCATCTTAGGTAACAATTTTTGTACATCAGCCACAGATTTTCTCTCTCTATTGGTTTATCTTAGAGTCTATGGGAAGTCTGGAAAGTCGAATATATTATTAAAGTTCAATCCTTTTATCATGAACACGTACTGCGACCTTTGGTGGATCACCGTAAAAATATCAACCTGTTAGTCTAGTATTTCGCATCAGTTTGATAACTTCAGAATACACGGAAGTTGCGGATACAATATATTTTCCTGTATAACTGAAAGTAATTGTTGTTAATTTCCGTGGTTTATTGACTGATCAGTTTATTTTATACAACAGTTATTGATTCAAAATTAATTAATTTACTCCATATACTGAGACCGTGTTTCTCAGTGTACACAATGGTGTCTAACGAACATGATTATACATAATTATACAAAACTTGCTCCTAGGTTTAGAGAATTATAGCATAAAATCAATTTGATTCATAGAACTAATAGAATACCTTTACCCTCGATGTCGAATACGTAAATCTTTCTTCTGTATTGATGTGCGACATAGATTTTTGAGAGACTTTCACTTGAGTTCATAAGAGAATTTCCTGCAAGACATTTTGCAAACGTTTCCAACGAAACAGCAAAGTCCTTAATGTTGTTCTGCTCCAAGCCAGTTCACGTTTCTGCGAAAGATGCTACCTAATGCTCAAACTATGTTTGTGTTCTTCCTGTACTTTATACATCCCTTCCGTTCTTTGTGATTTTCATGGAGCTATTTGCACCCTCACCAATTGCAGGTTCCATGTGCAATATCAATACCAACATCAGTGGTGTGTTGTATTTGATTTTCTAACTTATTGCCTTCAGGTCTGCGTCAAGCGATCAACTGATCTGAAGAGAATAATGCCCTTGAAACATATTTGCATGGTGTCCACAGTAATGTGCAAATATTGCCATATTACCTGGTGAATTTTTCAAAACACCACTATCCACTGTACCGCTAAACATCTTCAGTAGCACGACATCTGAATTTTGCTGAACAGAGCCGCGTGGGAGAATCCGAGCGGTCTGGAGCGCAACGTTGCGAATCGCGCGGCCTCCGGCGTCGGGGGTTCGAATCCTCCCTCGGACATGGATGTTTCTGCTGTCTTTAATATAAGTTAGTTCATAATAGGCCAGTCGTCGTAGACAAAAAATGGCCTTAAGTCCAAAAACATTGCAGGAAGCTGAATTTTTGGTATGTTGTTAGGGCATATTAGAGTAGTATTAAACCAAGTTTGCAGCTTCGAAATCCTTTTGCGTAACTTTTAAGAGCCAAAAAACGTCGTAATTTTCGGACTTTTTTCTGGTTTTGGCTTATAACTCATGAAGGGTGGGTTTTCGACGAAAAGTCACTCGCACCTCTATTAATGTAGATAAAATATTCTAAAATTTAAGCCCAACCGCAGCTCTGTAAGTCCAATAGTTCCCGAGATATTGGACTTCACAAATTGACTTATTTCTCCAAAAAATTCAAATTCTCGATTTTAGTCATCTTTCGGCTAGAATATTGGCTCTAATGATCATCCCAAGGGGAATTTCATACCAAATAAAGTTGTAGAGCAGTTATTTAACTTCAATCTAAGTACTGAACGAAGTCCATACGCCCAATAGAGTTCTAGTTATCGTTAAAAAACGGAAATAGCGGAACTTTGAAAATGCATAGCCTCCGTATATGTACAAGAAATTCCTATACAGTGGCAAAGTTCAACAAGGTGCTTTGATTCAAAATTTCTATACAAATAGGTTCCAAAGCTTATTTGAATTGAGGATAGGAAAGATTTGGGCCTCGTTGCAGCCATGATTGCATGAGCAAATCCTATGCACTTCTTTTCCACTGTTCAGGAGAAGGATGCCTCTGCGTCTTTTAAAAAGGCATGTGACGGGGGATATTGAGTAGTGTCAAATGTTTAGGAACGAATGTCTTGCAGGATAATCTCTGCTGCAGCTTTGACAACTATAAGCCCCTCTTCAGCAGCATCGCTAAGTCTTTGATTGTACCACTTTTCATAAAGAATGTTTTGTCCAATGTCTGTGAACATCAAGACTGGCCTGTGATACGGACCAACCTGCGCAAAAATTATTTTTCCTCCATATCGCTTTTGTTATGTTAAATGGTGACAGATACACATGGAGGGCTTACGAGCAGCTCACAAAGGCCCATTATCAATCACAAATGGTGTCGGCGATACAGCGATGGTTGCGAGTGTCAGTGGCATTTCAGAAGATATGTTGGCACACATGTGGGGAGGTGACACACGTCTTGGTGTTTTTGGATACACTACTGAAACAGTAAACATGCTGCTAGTGCCAATGATTAAGACTAAGTAAGTAACAAAGTTTAATGTTCTTTTTTATTTATAATTTTTATTTAGTAGTTTAGTATTTTCAAAACTACCTCTGCAGAACCACTATAGTGATTAACAAATTACATGGAATGAAAGTACAATATAATGAGAATAGTTTGCAACGCACGACAGAGTTGTATTTCGAGCTGCAGCAGGCACAAAGAAGAGACACTTGTTCAGATGGAATTTAAGCTTTCAGCCATTGGCCTTTGTCGGTGGGGACATCACTCTCATCACACAGGCACACTTCAGACACACAACTGTAATCTCTGGCCGCCACACCCCAAATGGGATGACCGTTGTGTGTCCATGAAATGATTGTGCGAGTGATGTCTGTTCTGCTATGGGCTAATGGCCAAAAGCATGCATTCTATGTATGAGTGTCTTTTTTATGTACCTGTTGCATCTTGATGTATGTTTTTAGGGTGAATTACGAACTGTCCTCATTACATTGTTGAATTCCAACTTGGAGTTTCTATTGCATTGCTACTTTTATTATATCTAACATGAAGGTTATTTGACAAATATAGATACAAATGCCACTCCCATGAACCACAGACATTGCCGAGGTGTGGTGGCTTGCGTGCCTCAACGATACAGATAGCCGTACCATAGGTGCAACCACAGCGGAGGGGTATCTGTGGAGAGGCCAGACAAACGTGTGGTTCCTGAAGAGGGGCAGCAGCCTTTTCAGTAGTTACAGGGGCAACAGTCTGGATGATTGACTGAGCTGGCCTTGCAACATCAGCTAATGTGGCTTTGCCACACAGCTACAGCGAACGGCTGAAAGCAAGGGGAAACTACAGCCGTTACCTTTCCCGAGGAAATGCAGCTCTACTGTATGAACATATGATGATGGCATCCTCTCGGGTAAAATATTCCGGAGGTAAAATAGTCCCCCATTCGGATCTCCGGGCGGGGACTACTCAGGAGGATGTGATCAGCAGGAAAGGCAATACTGGCATTCTAGGGGTCGGAGCGTGGATTCAAAAATGTTCAAATGTTTGTTACGCTTATGGGACTTAACTACGGGGTCATCAATCCCTAAACTTACAAACTACTTATTTACTACCTTGTACTAAGGACGGCACAAATATCCATGGCCGAGGGGGGATTCCAACCCCTGACCTTAGTGGCCCTGCAGATCGTGACTGGAGCGCCTCAGTCCCCTCGGCCACCGCGGCCGGCGAGCGTGGAATGTTAGATCTCTTAATCGAGTAGGAAAATTAGAAAATTTAAAAAGGGAAATGGATAGGTTGAAGTTAGATATAGTGGGGATTAGTGAACTTCGGTGGCAGGATGAACAGGATTTCTGGTCAGGTGAGTACAGGATTATAAATACAAAATCAGTTGGGGGTATCACAGGAGTAGGACTGATAATGAATAAGAAAATAGGAATGCGGGTAAACTACTATGACCAGCACAGTGATCGCATTATCATTGTCAAGATAGATACGAAGCCAACACCGACAACAGTAGTACAGGTTTATATGCTAACTAGCTCTGCCGATGATGAGGAGATCAAAGAAATATATGAGGAGCTAAAGGAAATTATTCAGACAATTAAGGGAGAGGAAAACTTAATTGTTATGGGAGACTGGAATTCGGTAGTAGGACAAGGAAGGGAAGGGAAGATAGTAGGTGAATATGGTCTGGGCAAAAGGAATGAAAGAGGAAGCCGCCTGGCAGAATTTTGCACAGAACATAATTTAGTTATAACAAACACCTGGTTCAAGAATCACAAAAGAAGGTTGTATACATGGAAGAGACCAGGAGACATCGGGAGATACCAGATAGATTTTATAATGGTAAGACATAGATTTCGGAACCAGGTTTTACAGTGTAAGACATACCCAGGGGCAGATATAGACTCTGACCATAACTTGTTGGTTATGAATTGTAGGCTGAAACTAAAGAAACTACAAAAAGGTAGGAAAATAAGGAGATGGGACCTGGATAAATTGAAGGAACCTGAGGTTCTTAAGAATTTCAGAGGGAGCTTTAGGCAACAATTGACAGAAACAGGGGAAAATAAAACAGTAGAAGAGGAATGGGTAAAATTGAGAGAAGAAATAGTGAAGGTAGCAGAGGACAAAATAGGTAGGAAGGAAAGACCTACAAAAAATCCTTGGATATCACAGGAGATACTAAATTTAATTGATGACAGGAGAAAATATAAAAATGCAGTAAATGAAAGAGGCAAAATGGAGTACAGACGACTAAGGAATGAGATTGACAGGAAGTGCAAAATGGCTAAGCAGGAGTGGCTAGAAGGCAAATGCAAGGATGTAGAAGAATGTATAAATAGGGGAAAAATAGATACAGCCTACAGGAAAATAAAAGAAACATTTGGAGATGAGAAAAACAGTTCTATGAATATCAAGGCCACTGATGGAAAACCAGTTCTCAGCAAAGAAGGGAAAGCTGAAAGGTGGAAAAAGTATATAGAGGGGCTCTACAAAGGAAATGAACTTCGAGACAGTATTGTAGGAAGGGAAGAGGATGTAGATAAAGATGAAATAGGAGATACTTTACTGAGAGAAGAATTTGACAGAGCCCTGAAAGACCTAAGTCGAAACAAGGCCCCTGGAATTACTGAAGTCTCTGGGAGAACCAGCCATGACAAACCTGTTTCACCTGGTGTGTAAGATGTATGAGACAGGCGAAGTACCCTCAGACTTTAAGAAAAATGTTATAATCCCCATTCCAAAGAAAGCAGGTGCAGACAGGTGTGAAAACTACAGAACCATCAGTTTAATAAGTCATAGTTGCAAAATATTAACACGAATTATATACAGAAGGATGGAAAAGCTGGTAGAAGCCGACCCCGAGGAAGATCAGTTTGGGTTCAGGAGAAATGTAGGAACACGGGATGCAATACTCACTTTACGGCTTATCCTAGAAGATAGATTAAGAAAAGGCAAACGTACATTTCTAGCTTTTGTAGATTTGGAGAAGGCTTTTGACAATGTTGATTGAAATAAACTCTTTCAAGTTCTGAAGCAAGCAGGAGTAAAATATAGGGAGCGTAAGGTTATTTACAACTTGTACAAAAACCAGACAGCGGTTGTCAGAGTTGAAGGGCATGAAAGGGATGCAGTGGTTGGAAAGGGGGTAAGACAGGGTTGTAGTCTTTCTCCATTGTTATTCAATTTGTACATTGAGCAAGCTATAAAGGAAAGCAAGGTGAAATTTGGAGAAGGAATTAAAGTTCAGGGTGAAAAATTAAAAACATTGCGTTTTGCCGACGACATAGTAATTCTGTCAGATACAGCAAAGGACCTGGAAGAGCAATTGAACGGAATGGACAGTGTGCTGAAAGGTGCATATAAGATGAACATTAACATGAGCAAAATTAGGGTAATGGAGTGCAGTGTAAGAAAATCAGGTGATGCTGAAGGAAATTGATTGGGAAACGAAGCAATAAAGGAGGTAGATGAGTTTTGTTACTTGGGCAGTAAAATAACAAATGATGGTCGCAGTACAGAGGATATAAAATGCAGAATGGCAATAGGTAGAAAAGCGTTCTTGAAAACGAGAAATTTGTTAACATCGAATATTGATTTAAGCCTAAGGAAGTCCTTTCTGAAGGCATTTGTATGGAGTGTTGCCTTGTATGGGAGTGAGACATGGACGATAAACAGTGCGGACAGGAAGAGGATTGAGGCTTTTGAAATATGGTGCTACAGAAGAATGCTGAAGATTAGGTGGGTGGATCGCGTAACTAATGAGGAGGTACTGAACAGAATTGGGGAGAAAAGAAATTTCTGGCATACCTTGACTAAAAGAAGAGATAGATTGGTAGGACACATTCTTAGACATCAAGGAATTGTGAATTTAGCGTTGGAGGGAAGTGTGTGGGGAAAAAATCGCAGGGGAAGACCAAGAGACTGAAACAGTAAGCAGATTCAGACAGATGTAGGTTGCCGTTCTTATGTGGAGATGAAGAGGCTTGCTCAGGATAGGGTATTGTGGAGAGCTGCATCAAACCAGTCTCCGGACTGAAGACCACAACAACAACAACATCGCTTTTTTAGATGAGCTTGAACACTTGCAACTGCTAGTTTGTAATCACATGTGAAGGTCTCTGCAAACAAGTCACTTATGGAAAACTGGTTTTCCCTTCTTGTTTCTGCAGGGTATGCATATATACGCTCCATACCTTCAATAAGGAAGGGATGTTCAGGACGGCCTCGTTTACCTCCTGCACCAGTAGATCGCGACAAGGAGTGCAATTTTACGTAGCAATGTTTGTGGTACTTACCCTCAGTAGCAACAAGTTCACTTATACATGAAAGACGCCGAAGAATGTGTTGTCCCCATTCACTAGCTTGTCTAGCTTTTTCCACAATCGATTCTTTCACTTTCTGTGTTTCCCTTTGATGGAGTTCATGCTGTAGATATTTGGGCAATTTTATCTGCTTTTCGAAATATTCCTTGGAAAATTTTTCACCACAAAGGAAAAAATAATACCCAATGATGTGACGCCTTGAATCCGACGCACTTTTTAGCCTTTCCCCACACGAAGACGATGGTTGAGCAAATCAAACATCTCCTTCTCGCTGGACAGATGCTTACACATTATTTTCCACAGTGTACCTCTTCCTGCATGCGTCATGTACAGTCACTTCGTTTAAACTGCACAAAAAACCTCATGTTCCTTTCAAGCCCAAGTTTCTGACTCATTTTTATCAGCGTCTAAATTCCGCGTTTTTTCACTGTCACTATTCCCTCTGCAAGCACTTACCGACGACCCCGAAACAAACATGCGACGGGGGTAGCTCCGACATACTGTAAAACAGAAAGTACTTAAAACGCCACCAAGATCAAGATTTAGACGATTTTTGTTTGAAACGTTCTTCATGGATCCGAATACCGCTGTTTCTAAGGGCAGACTGGGTGTAGTGGGGAAGGCCTCGGAGGCAAGAAGTTTGGGAGGGAGGACAGAATACCCGCTAAGTCACCACTCTGAGTAAGGGGGACGGGAGGGGGATTGATACCTTCGCACAACAAAAGGCCTCGCTACGAACGAATGACACAATCCCTTAATGGCTGACCAATACCCAAAAACGGAGAGGCTGTCGTCTTTTTTTCTTACTTATCTTTTTTTCTTACTTATCTGACTTCCACAATAACACACAGCCATAGACTGTAACTAGACTATAACTGTATTATTTTATTATTTTTAAATGAGTACCTCCAAAGGGAATCATCGTTACGAATCATACCTAGGACACTATATTTCAGTTACGTTATATACACAGAGTGAATCTTAAACGTCAAACGTAATGAAATTTGAGGAACATCCTATGCAGCCTCGAGCGGAAGCTCGACTAAGAGCAAGAAATATATGTCTCATCAACTGTACGAAGCGAGTTGGAAAATATTAGGTCTGGTTGCTAATGTGTATTTTTTTAGTTAAACATTTTTTTTAAATATTTCTGTTTATTATTAATACACCTCTTCGACACATTAATACTGCGTAAATTACAATCCTGAGATACCTTTCTGAGAGATTTGCAAAATATCCATTTGTTGCTGCCACTACGTCTTCTCTGTATTTAATAGTTTTTAATGCCACAAATGTCGCAAAATTTGGAATATTTAGAAGGTAAAGGATGAGAAATCACCAAATGCAGACGAAGTTACAATAATTCGCACTTCAGTTTCGCATTTTTCCACATAAAAACACACTTAGGAGTAAGCTGTCTTTATTTTCCTTTTTGTATTCTTTTGTAACCAAGGCGTAAAATTTTATTTATTGCTGCGGGAAATTTCCATAGTATTCACTAGTCATTGTCTTCACAGCTTCAAGATAACACATTACAATTATTTCTTTTAGATACTACATACCTAATGACTGAAACGACTTTGAAAAATGTTCGTATGTTTGTAATTCTATCGGACCAAACTGCGTGGTCATCAGTCCGTAGCTTACAAAATACTTAAACCTACGTAAACTAACTTACGGTCAAACACACACATCCATGCCCCAGGGAGGACTCGAACCTCCACGGCGAGCAACCGCGCGCCCCGCATCGTGACGCTTTAGACCGCTCGGCTACTCCACCGCGGCTACCGCGCGCCCCGCATCGTGACGCTTTAGACCGCTCGGCTACTCCACCGCGGCAACCATTCTTCATTCTCCAGTTGATGTCGAATGGTGTCTATCTTTCGGCAGCAAAGAAAATAACAGTAAATTCGTACTGCTCCACCGCGGCTGAAACGACTTTCACGTACTGTTCGGATGCTGTTTCGATTATAGCTTTATTTATAGTCATGCATCTATTCCGCAGTAACAAATTGACACCGAAAGTGAATAGAATAGTTAATAGATTGACCAAAGTCATGTTTTTTCAGGCTGCTGGAACAAAGAATGTGTCAGTGGATTCTGAATACATAACTACGCAGTATCTTATAATGTATACTATTTTTTACGATTGTGTCATATGTTATTTGTTTTCACTATTTAATCAACCTGTGTACATTTAAATTATTTCAGATGTTTTTACTGGTTTGGCCCGTACGCTGCTAACCTAGAATATTCATGAAGACCATAGAAGGTTTTCAATAAGTGATGATATTCAAAGAGGTGACAGTACCTAATATAAAATTAGCATCTAAATCGATTCCCAGAAGGTGAAGTGACATAATCTGTCGAAATAACGGGAAAATTTTTCACATAAATACAGAGAAGTCATCTCAGTGTACATGCAAAAAAAGAGAATATTAGATATTTGAGTCCGTACCATTTTAATCATTAATGCAAGCGCACGTCACAAACTACTTACGAGCAATTTAAAACATATATTCATATGTGGACTGCGCCGAATAACACTTGGTCATATCTCAGTTTTTTTTTTTTTTTTTTTTTTTTGCTATTCCAATGAATAAGTACTGTCTTTCACACAGGAACAGATTATGAACTAGTAGTCTGTAAATATTTTCTATTTCAAAAACTCAAGAAAACTCTGAGTCAGTGAACTAGAAAAAAATTGAAAATATTCTGAATTTCTTAAAATACAAATATATCCATATCTGGAAATGGTGCATCAGGGCTAAACCCGAACCCTAGCGTTACCGTGAATCGAAAATAAAGGAAGAGCAAATGGACTCCCTTGTCGCATCTCGTTTGCGAAATTCGTTACTGATGCAGTGAAGATGCTATTGGTACCTGTTATACAGTTCGCATATGATTATGTCACTTACCGGTTGGTAAAGTCACATGAAGATCAAAAGCAACTGCCAAACAATTCAGATATCTGCATGGTACGAACATTGGCAGTGACCCTAAACAATGAAGTGTGTGAAGTCACCCAAATAAGCACTAAAATAAATCTATTTAAATTCGTTTATACGATAAATCATTCAAATCTGCAAGTCGTAAATTCAATTAAATAACTAGGAATTATAATTACGAATAACTTCAATTGGAAAGAAAACACAGAAAATATCGCAGGGAAGGCGAACCTAAGGGTACACTTGGATGTTGCAGCAGTTCTACTAACGGAACTGCCTACACTATACTATATTTAAGACAAATAAAAATTGTACCCTGTAACGCTTCCGAAAGTCAATCTAACAGTTTATTATTCTGTCTATTATTTTTGTTTGCAAACACACGGAAAAGAGCTGCGTTTTGAAGGCAGTATCCAAGTATTAAAGAGTTTGAAACTGATAAAGTTTGAAACGTGCGAATTTTACGGTACGATAAATTCGTTAAAGGGTGACCAAATCCCATTTGATTTCTTCGATACTCTGACATGAGATGAAGCCAGTTGACATTTACACGTCACCTGCCGCATCTGCGGTAAAAGCCCGCCTGCCGGTACTTTTTGGAAGCTGACAGGCCAGGCGGGGATGAGAGAATCTCGGAGGGGTGACGTGTGCGAAAAACTGGCGCAGTCAATAGTCCGGATGAAATTAGCCGCGGCTTTTGTTCTAGCACAATGGCTCGTCTCGCGCCAGTCAATGAAAGCTAATTGAATGTGATTCACTCCATTAATTCCTTTATATGCACTGCCGTGCTACTCAGAATAATCCAGATGCACTCAATGTGCGCCCCGTCCTGCTTCGCTTTGCCAAGGAAATGAAAGGCACTCAATCACGGAGAAAGGTGCTCCAATTTTCTACCTATCTTCTCAGAGCAGAAAAAGGCACGTTTTATGCTCGATTATTTCGTGTAATATTTGGCTCCCATTCCAGTACAGAGAAATACTGCCCTTGTCAGGAACGAGGGCACGTACGCTTTATTCGACTTTATTTCTGGGATGCGTTGATACATGGAACTATAATTTCATTTATATTTAGCGCCTTTTTGGAGAAAAGTTGTAACCAGCTAGCCATTTATTGCGGTCACGTGGTACGTAACATAAGCAACGAAGGACTTCCGCAAGGGATCTCCGACGTGGAGGTATGTAATACTATGGACTACGAGGTTTTAATGTATGACCTTTACAATAGAAAAGAAAACTGCAGTAAAGGCACATGTTTCGTTATTCGACATCAGTCGTATTCTACCATTTGAGTACAGAAGGATCTCTGGAGTATTTAAGGAACTCAGAGCTGTACACATTATTTGAGTGCATTACAATGAAGTGATTTATGGAAATTTTTGTTTCTCTCTCTTCTGAATGGTATGATGCTGCCCGCGACGACTTCCTGCCAACATATTCGTGTGAGAGTAGGAACTGCGTCCCAGCCATCAACTTTTTAAAAGTAATATGCCACTCTGTGTACTGCAGTACAGTCTTCGCCGTCTTTGTTCCTTTTAATGCGATGGGCGTTATTGCTTTGTGTGTTAACACGCTTCATACCATCCGATCCCCTCTTCATACCACTACGAAATTTTATCTTCACAGAAAAAGGAAATACTATTTTATTACAGTACTAATTTTATTTAAATGTTTTATTAATTTGTGAAAGTAAGGGACCAAACTGCTCAGGTCATCGGTCCCTAGACTTATACCACTTTAGCTACTTCATGCTGATGACAACAGACACAACAACGCCCGGAGGAATACTCGAACGTCTGGCGGAAGGGGCCGTGCAATTTTGAAGTTCAAGTACAAAAAAAAATAATAATAATAATTCAAGAGTTTCTGTGAAGATAGTAACCAATGAGTTAGAGGCAGTTACTAAAATTAAATCTTTTAATTCAGTCATGAGATCCACCATTTTTTCTTTTAAGTATTTATTATTCCCTAATATGTTTCTGAAAGCATGCGTACCTCTGAATTATAGATAATCTACTGAATTCACTCAAAATATTGTTTTTGAGCAAAGCTTTATTTTCACACTTTTCACTACGTTTTGTTGAAGAAATGGATGTATCGGTGAAGTTAAGGGTCGTCACTACCTCACTTCCTAGACTTAATAATGCCTCTCAGGTTATCTATAATGTCAATACGCGTCCTTACTGCTCCCTTAAATACAAAAGTAGAGAAAGTAGTATATTCTGCAATTTTCTGTCAACTAAAGCCAAATGGATTTTTCCCCTTAATTGTTAATTTAATTGCATGAGATGTAGAATACAGAAGCTAGCTATGACTTACATCTTATGGTAAATGTAGAACGTTGAATTCATTAAACATTTACATACAATAATTTGTCCGCCAGTACATCAAACCAAAGAAGGTACTCTACAGTTTACAATGCAGCGAACACACTTGCATTCCGTGTAGCCACTGAAATACCAAACAAATCCTTCTTACAGGCAGAGATAGATTTTCACTTTTTCCGGCATGTTAGATTATGAAGCAGTCCACGAGTGGACTGCCAATTCCAAGTGTCCTCCCTGTACAATCTTTCGGCGATATGACACGTCACAATTGTCACATGTAGTGACTATATGTCTTTCGCGTATCGTAGCTTGTTGAGCAACCCACCTCGTGAACATATGTGATTGTTCAGTTCCGAGTGGAGGGTCTGAATCAGAGGCTCAGACGGTTCTGCGACCGTGTCGGCTGCAGATTCCTCGACTTGCGCCAAAGGGTGGTGGGTTTTCGGGTTCCGCTAAATAGGTCAGGAGTCCACTACACTCAGGAAGCGGCTACACGGGTAGCGGGGGCTGTGTGGCGTGGACTGGGCGGTTTTTTTAGGTTAGATGGCCTCGGGAATACACAAAATGGGTTTCAGTCTCAAAGGGGGCAGGTCAGACACGGGAAGAAAGTAGACATAAAAACCATTGGTGTAACAGTTGTAAATTGTCGTAGCTGTGTTGGGAAAATTCCAGAGCTCCAAGCGCTGATATAAAGTACTGAGGCACAAATCGTTATAGGTTCTGAAAGCTGGTTGACGCCTGAGATAAATTCGGCCGAAATTTTTTCAAAGGGCAAATGGTCTTCAGAAAGGATAGAATAAATAAAACAGGGGGTGGCGTGTTTATTGCTGTTACAAACGGTTTATCCTGTAACGAAATTGAGGCAGATACTTCCTGTGAATTGGTCTGGGTAGAGGTTATACCTGACCACCGAAATAAATTAATAATTGGATCTTTTTATCGACCCCCTGACTCAGACGATGCGGTTGCAGAAATGTTCAAAGAAAGCTTGAATCATATTTCAAATAGGTATCCGAAGCATACTGTTATAATCGGTGGCGACTTTAATTTACCCTCGATATGTTGGCATAATTACGTATTCAAAACCGGGGGCAAATATAAAACATCGTCCGAACTAGTTCTGAATGCTTTTTCTGAGAACTACTTCGAACAGTTAGTTCATGAACCCACTAGAATAGTACGTGGTTGCGAAAATACTCTTGATCTCCTAGCAACAAATAATCCCGAGATAGTAAAGAGCATCAAAACAGATACAGGGATTAGCGAACATCGAGTTGTAGTAGCGAGACTGAATATCGAAATTCCCAAATGCACCAAAAATAAACGAAAAATATATCTATTCAATAAAGCAGATGGAAATTCGCTTCACGCTTTCCTGAGTGATAGTCTCCAGTCCTTCAAAACTAAAAATGCGAGTGTAGATCAGTTGTGGCTTACTTTCAAAGACATAATATCAGTAGCAATCGAGAGATTTATACCAAATAAATTAATAAAAGAGGGGGCTGACCCCCCGTGGTACACAAAACAGGTCAGATCACTGTTGCAGAAACAAAGAAAAACGCATGCAAAATTTAAAAAGACACAGAATCCGCAAGACTGGCAATCTTTTACTGAAACTCGCAACCTAGCGCGGACTTCAATGCGAGAATCTTATAGTTGTTTCCACAACGAAATCCTGTCTCGTAATCTTGCAGAAAATCCAAAGAAATTCTGGTCATATGTGAAGTACACTAGCGACAAAACACAAACAATACCTTCACTACGCGATAGCAATGGTAATACTACCGACGACAGTACTGCTAAGACAGAATTACTAAACACAGCTTTCCGAAATTCTTTCACCAAAGAAGACGAAGTGAACACTCCAGTATTCAATCCAAGAACAGCTGCCAGCATGCGAAACTTAGAAGTAGATGTTCCTGGAGTAGTAAAACAACTTAAGTCACTAAACAAAAATAAATCTTCCGGGCCAGATTGTATACCAACTAGATTCCTCTCAGAGTATGCTGATGCAATAGCTCCGTACTTAGCTATAATTTACAACCGATCACTCAGCGAAAGATCCGTACCCAAAGACTGGAAAGTTGCCCAAATTACTCCAATATTCCAGAAAGGCAATAGGAGTGATCCCCAAAATTACAGGCCTATCTCATTGACGTCGATTTGCAGTAGGATTTTGGAACATATACTTTGTTCGAATATTATGTACTACCTCGAAGAGAACGACCTATTAACCAATAGTCAGCACGGATTCAGAAAGTATCGCTCTTGCGAAACACAGCTTGCCCTTTATTCACATGAAGTGTTAAGTGTCATCGACAAGGGATCTCAAATCGATTCCATATTTCTGGATTTCCGGAAGGCTTTTGATACTGTACCCCACAAGCGGCTTCTAATGAAATTGCGTGCTTATGGAATATCTCCCCAATTGTGCGATTGGATTCACGATTTCCTATCAGAAAGGACACAGTTCGTTGTAATTGACGGTAAGTCATCGAGTAAAACAGAAGTGATATCTGGCGTTCCACAGGGAAGCGTTATTGGTCCCCTACTCTTCCTCGTGTTTATAAACGATTTAGGAGATAATCTGAATAGCTCCCTTAGACTGTTCGCGGATGATGCTGTCGTTTATCGGTTAGTGAAGTCAACAGAGGATCAAAAGCAACTGCAAAGCGATTTAGACAAAATTTCTACTTGGTGCGAAAATTGGCAATTGACACTAAATAAAGAAAAGTGTGAAGTAATACACATGACCACTAAAAGAAATCCGCTGAACTTCAATTACGCGATAAATCAGTCAAACCTTAAGGTCGTAAATTCTACCAAATACCTAGGAGTTACAATTACGAACAACTTTGACTGGAGAGAACACATAGAAAATATTGTGGGGAAAGCGAACCAAAGGTTACGTTTCATTGGCAGAACGCTTAGACGATGCACCAGCTCCACCAAAGAGACTGCCTACATCAAACTTGTGCGTCCTCTCTTGGAGTACTGTTGCCCCTTGTGGGACCCTCACCAGGTGGGACTGACGGAAGATATTGAGAAGGTTCAGAGAAGGGCAGCTCGTTTTGTTTTATCACGTTACGGGTGGGAAAGTGTCACGGAAATGTTGCACGAATTGGGGTGGAAATCATTAAAAGAAAGACGTTATTCATTGCGGCGTGATCTGTTTGCGAAGTTTCAATCACCGACTTTTAGTTCTGAATGTGAAAATATTTTGCTAGCACCCACCTACTTAGGGAGACATGACCATCCCAATAAAATAAGAGAAATCAGATCGAAAACGGAACGATTTAGGTGTTCTTTTTTCCCGCGCGCTATTAGAGAATGGAACGGTAGAGAAAAGTTATGAAGGTGGTTAATGAACCCTCTGCCAGGCACTTAAATGTGATTTGCAGAGTATCTATGTAGATGTAGATGTATATGAACTCCCACTTATATTCCAGCGATCTCAGTATCACGACGATCAAGCATGTCTCCATACGCAGCTACGCTGACTAGCTGACGACAGTGACATTTATTCAGCCTCTTTCGATGTACTCATAGTGACGCCAAGAATAATAGGAATGATAAAAGAATTTGGATAAGACTTCTTTCAAACTAATCAGTATCTATGTTTTCAGGAATACTAGGATGAATGTGCATAATATGATGGACATGAAACATGTTGGTAAGGTAAATGTGGATTCAAAGATGGAATTTCAAGTACAGTTTCATATCTATTGAACTATGTGTCCTAAAATAACAGAATTATTTTGCTTTCTAGAGTGCAGTATTATGAAACTGTCTGCGAAATGAGTTGTGAATAGATTTGATGATAAAGACGTAATAAATTACAACCTCATGCATGGTGAAGCAGATTTTCATTCATTTCATTTTTATCGACGTCTTATCGTCTGAACTTTGTGTCGTACTGTGATATAATTTCGAAGGTACTTTCGATAATATAAGTGTATAGTGCGTGTATAATTTCTCGCGAGTACAATTAGTATTGTAGAAGTAATAACAAGAATGTAATGTGCAATGGCGTAGTCTTACTGTATGAATAGCGACAACAGATTCCTATAGGTCTGAAATTATGTTTCAAGTGTGTTTCAAGTCGCCAAGTGCTTTCATTCTCAAATAGAGAACGAATAAAATCTCGTAATTTACGCATCGCGTGATGAGATAGGTTTTTTTCTGACACTCCTTGTTTATGACGTCATATCTGCTGAACTGTGTGTCGTAAGTCATTGTTATCGCCCCCAGCCACCAGTGACTGTTGTCTCATAGTAAGGAATATTTAACCAACTTTGGTTGAAATCGGTCCAAGTTGTTTAGCAGATGTGTAATATGCACACACACACACACACACACACACACACACACACACACACACACACACATACACACATACATACATACACAAACATTTCTATTTTTATAATATGTATCGATGCTTTTGTCAAAACCATGGAAATGGGATTAGATATTACATATGTATCCGTGATGGTTCTTGTCTATTTGTGAAGAGACTGTTAAAACGCCTTGCATAGACACGTACAGCATGAATTTAATAATAATTTCACTCCATTTTAGCCACCTAGTTCAGAAACCGGTTTTGAATTTTTTAAAGGGAGTACGGTAGTCCACGGCTGCAGAAATTTAATTTTTAAAATGTTATTTTAATAACGCGTTTAGCCCTTGTGCGGCGTCTTCAGATTACGTAAACAGAAAAAACTAAATTGTAAATATTGATGGCAAAGAGGCATGGTTCAGAACTGTGCATCCATGCAAGCTAAAAGTCAGTAATCAGCGCGATCCATTCGTCAAAATATGAAATGTAAGGAATCTAAACGGAGGGTAAAATTAAATGTGAAAGTAGTAACGGTAAAGGAGAGAGTAAAATAATACTAGTTGTGGGACTAAAACCTTACAGATAATATCTGACACTAGTTTGGTAAGTTAATCGTGGAATTCTGTTCGCTTCCAGAGTGCACAGCACGGAAGCTAGGCCGGCCGCGGTGGCCGAGGGGACTGAGGCGCTTCAGTCACGGTCTGCACGGCCACTACGGTCGGGGGTTCGAATCCCCCCTCGGGCATGGATATTTGTGCTAGCCATTCGGGTCCTCCTAACGCAGTGTGTGAAGCGTACGACCACAGGGGAAAGTGTAGCTGAGGCGATGCTAGCGTTCCAAGCGGCCAAACTAGAGTTACAGAGGACTGTCATGATACAAACTGACAAGTTGCTATTATTAACTCTATTAATTTCATATTTCATAGTCACCAAACGTGGTGGCGAATTTTCTAATACAGACCACACGAGACCTTTCTTGTTGAAACGTGTCCATAAAAAATTATTTTTATAAGAAAATGTCTAATATTATGCCTCCTGTTTTGTATCGAGTAACTTGCTTGCAAGAAAATGTATAATATCGCTTCTACTGTATGTATCGATATGTGTAAAGTTTCATCTCTGGCAAAGATCATGTATTGCATAGCATTGTAGCTCGCACTGAGAGAGAGAGTAGCACTAGTGGTTCAGCTCGCTTAGAGAGCGGTTGGGTTGTGTGTATGGCTCCGATGTAGAGCAGAGGCTGCTTTGCCAGCAAGTCAGAAGTTGTATTATGTAGGTAATGTAATGCTGTTTATCAATAATAAGTAACTTAACCCTGTTTCATATTTCATTTACGTAGTTAGAAAATTAACCCACTTCCTTCATTTGATAATTACTTGATTTAGTGGAGTGTTGATTTGAATAACATTATTGAACATATTTCATTATTGGTGCGATAGTAAGATAATAGTTGATTTGGATTTCAATAATAACTGATCGACATTAATTCTCACAGTCAAGCATTAAGAAAGTGATTTGTGGTTTTTCTTATATCTTTCTCGCAGTCAAAATTTTTGAGTATAGTCAGTGTCTGTTTCAAAAGGTTACATGTCACAGTTGTTTACTTAAAAGATCCGTTGCGCACAAAATCAATTTAATGCACTGTTTCTTGTACATTAAGATCAGGGCCATAATTAAACCAAATAGCTGAGTTAATGAACAATTTATTGTCTGATTTAACGAAAGGTTCTACATTCCAAAACACGCGTACAGTTTTTATCTGGCGACCTTTCTGCCAGGATAGTTCACAAACAGGATCGTGACGTAGTTAGATACGTAGTCTTATTTCAGTTAGTTTGTCTTTTCCACTAACCAACTTACCTTTTGGCTCTTAATTTAATTTTTGTAGCACCATCCTCTGTTGTAGCAACAGTAGCATAGTAATTGTTTCTGTAGTCTGTTACTTACCATTCTTGAGATTGTGTAGTATTGTTTATAGTAGATGAATTGAATATACAAATAATTGCATTACTACTGAACAAGCCTCTCTTTTATATTGCCTGATGTTTGTTGTGATGAAAGTTCTAGTACCGCGGAACTCGTGTGATAATTAACGGTTTGCGTAATCTCGATTGTGATTGTATGTTGCACTAGCCCGATTCAACCTATTGTTCTCTCATAATTACTGTGTGTAATTTTCAAAAAAAATTAGCAGTAGGTGAAAATAAATATTATTGGTCACTTTACTGCAAAATTCTGTTAACAATGTCGAAGAATAGGAGAGTCCGCGCTGATACTAAAACTGCTTCCGAAAATGAGACCTTGAATGAAGCAAGGAGAGAAACTGAATTTTTACAAGAGTCTTCTCACTGCACTGATACAAATACGACAGTAAATACCGTGTCTGAAAACGCGGAACAGATTAGTTCGGGAACAGACAATATGGATAATGACAAAGTACAGGATTTGACAATACAGAATTCCGATTCTTGTAATGTGGTTGCGGAAAATAATGCATCGGTTCCGCCTAGCTCTGCTACAAAAATTACTTGTGCGACGGCTATGGAAAACGTATTACCAAATGATTTCATGCAAATTTTATTGTCACAGCTCTCTAAATTAAATGAGAATAGTCAATTACAATCTCAGAAATTAAATGAAAAACTTGAGAATAGTCAATTACAATCTCAGAAATTAAATGAAAAACTTGAGAATAGTCAATTACAATCTCAGAAATTAAATGAAAAACTTGAGGAACAATCTCAGAAATTAAATGAAAAACTTGAGAAAATTGAACAAACGTGCGATTCGAGGTTTGTGAGTATTCAAAGTAGTTTTAATAAGATAAACGAGGACAACAATCGGTTCAGGGAACAACTGCTCAATACTTTCAAACGTGAATCTCAGCAAATAAGACAAGATATTCGCGACGAGATTAACCCGGTAGTGGAAAGCCTAGCGTCACGAGTGGAAAATATGGAAAGCCTTGCGTCACGAGTCGAAAATATGGAAACTACTGAACTCGCTCAATTGAAGCAACAGAGTAATCTAGTTGTTGAAAAGTTGCAGAACTTCCAGTCAGTCACGACGGAACAGATCAATAAAATAAATAAACAGTTTGAAGATATTACTGTTAAGATTACCCAAATTAGTGATAACACTGACAAAAGTTCGGATGTAACGCATCCTACCCCGTTTAATGAAACTAATGAATATCTCGCCCTTGACCGTTTCAAACAAGATCAAATGACCATTAATCAGCAATACAAGGCTGAGGTCAGAAAATTAGATGATCGCGTGGCGCGAATAGAGAGGAAATTTGACCACACTTGTGGAAATCCATACGAAGATGTGGAAGAAAATTTGAACGAAAATGACAATGATGATTCGAGCCAAGTAGGTCGCTTGGTACGTGAACGAAGTGTACCTCATAGTAACAACAATGAAGACGCAGTGCGTAGTTTACGCTCACTTACGCCGCACGGGCGAAAGGAAGCGTTTGACTACAAGCATTTCCTGACTGTACGTAAATTCAAGACATTTAAAAACTCTCCGAATGACTTGCACCCTAAAGAGTGGTTGCAGCAATTCGATTATTGTCTTCCCCCGAATTGGCCACTTGAGCACAGATTAGAATTTATATGTGGTTATCTGGAAGGCGAGCCAGCCACCAGAATGAGAGCTATTGCACAAGAGTGCTATAGCGAGAATCACTTCCGACGCTCATTTCTATCCGCATACTGGTCGGAAGCGGCACAAGACCGCGTTAAAAACAGTATTGCGACTTTCAAAACTTTTGAGCGATCAAATTTCTCGAGCCCTGTGGAATATTTCCAAAACTTAGTATACAAAAATCAATTTTTATCGGCACCTTACTGCCCTGCGGAATTAATCAGAATTTGTTTGAACAAATTGCCTCTACACTTGCGTCAAATTGCCATTGCGGCACGATGCAAGAATGATATTGAAGCCTTTAGAAATCTCTTACAAGACTTAGAAGAAGAAGACGAGGAAAATTCCTCGCGCAGTCGATATTTTGAAACAAACAGATATGATCGCCGGTCGCAACAAAGCCCGCCGCGTACTAAACGTTATTCAGAGCACGACGATAAACCAAAAAATAACTCTTTCACTGATGAATCTTACAAACAAAGTCGCGACAATGAGAACGGTGAGTTTCATGATCGTGACATTAACCGTGGAAGTTTTCGTGGCCGCAACCGAGGTGGTGGTTTTGGCCGCGGAGGACGCTACAATAATTACTATCATAACAGCAATACTTCGAATGATACTAATTGGCGTGATAGACGCAATACTGATAGTGATCGCGAGACTGAAAATCACAACAATAACGCTGAGAAGCGTAGTCGGGAGGGCACACGCGATAATTCTCGTGATCGCCTTCCACGATACGAAAACACAAATCGGGCCCAAAGCAGATCGCGTACCCCGGAAAGACAAGAGCAAAACATTGAAATCAGACCTGCTAATCCACGCTACAATTCGTCAAAAAAGGGGCCGCGTCAGGTATGACTAGCGGACTCGACGGCAAATAATTCGGCCGTACAGAATTTGTGTGATCCTAACTATACGCTGAAACTTGTTCATTGTGAACTACCTCACAGAGAGGAAGATTACGATGAACAACCTCCCGAACAAAACAGAATAGTAGTTTGTGCAGAAGTGCACAATACTGATGCTGGTAGCACTTCAGTAAGTGATAAGGCAAAATCGACACAACTTGTGTCAAAACCTAAAGCCGTTACTCCTGAAAGTAATGATAGTAACAAAAATTGTACTATCAAATTTAACGAAACAAATGAAAAGGTATCGAACAAACGTTATACTGCCCAACGGTTAAACGAGATAATTGTCGATCAGCAATATAATGACGACAATTCAGATTGGGAGACAGAAGCTTCGTCTTCAGACTCTGAGGAAGACACTATATACGAAATAAAATTCTTACAGTATCAACCAACAATTGCATATGACAGACCGGTCATGTACTTTGAAAGGCACGACACAGTACTGCCACACAATAATGCAACTAACAGTAACCTTGGAACAGCAAAAGATGATGTCGAACAATTAGATTTGCAGCACACCTCTGTTGCTGATTGGATAGACAATTACATGTTTTCTAATGACGATGATAGCGAATGCGAAGTTGATGAACAACCAAAATTTGAAAAGCATTTATCTTGTGAAAGCCTCATTAATCTTGGTAACACTTGTCTCAACAAAGAAATTTCTTATGAACCTTCTACCGAACAAGACGTAAAATTTGTACAGTTAGATGACATAAAAGAGGCACTATTAGAAGAGAAGGTAGAATGTCTCGATATTCCAATTCACCCTATTGTATCTGTGAAAATTGGCAAAATCAATCTTTCTGCTGTCTTAGATTCTGGTAGCCCAGTATCAGTAATCAGTGAAGTGACTTTTAAGAAATATCAGAACTTGCTTAATGGTCCCATTCTGCCTTTGCATTGTACTAAAATTCGTGGCGTCATTTCTAGCAAACCTGTCGAAATTCGACAGCAAACATACGCAGAATTTTTATGTCAAGGTTATCTCTTTTCTGCCAACCTATTGATTGTCCCCCGTTTAACTACACAGATAATATTAGGTGTGGACTTCCTATCCAAGTACAAGGTTATTTTAGATTTCAATACGGCTTGTGCCACTGCTTTTGTTCAGGAAAATGCCATTCAAATTAAATTCGAAGACTGGATTACCAGATATGAAGAAGGTGTCAGTTGTTTAAAATTTTTACCTATTTCTAATGCGACGCAGGATGTCAAACCTGATGATGATATAACAGATAAACATTTCGAGACTGAGCGAATTGACTTGATTTCTGACATCATTAAGAAAAAATTAGTAGAAGTTGAAGGTGCCTCAGAACGTGATAAGGAAGAATTGTTCCTTATCTTGCGGCGTTATTCCCGTGTATTCACTAACAGTCCTGGTACCATAAAAAATTTTCTCTATGAATTCAAGATCAAAGAACATAATAAATTTTTTGTACCTCCATATCCCATTCCGATTGTATACAGGGAAAGAGTTAAGGCTGAAATTCAGTCCATGCTCAGTCAAGGTATAATTGAACCTGCAGTTAGCTCGTATAACAGTCCCCTACATATTGTTGAAAAAAGAGATAAGTCAATTCGATTAGTGCTCGATTCCAGACAAATTAACACTATCATTTTACCTGAAACCGACCGACCCCAAACCCTTGAAGAATTGTTACAAAAATTCTATGGTGTCAAAGTTTTATCCTCATTAGATCTTAGGTCTAGCTTTTGGCAAGTGAAACTGCACCCAAACTGTAGGAAGTATACCGCGTTTCTCTGCTTCGGAAACTGTTATCAGTTCCGTAAATTGCCTTTCGGACTGAACATCTCCTCATCTGCTTTCATCCGTGCGATGAATGCCACACTCCCTGAGCACTTAAAACAACAAATCACAATTTACGTTGATGATATTTTAATTGCAGAATCTTCCTGGGAAAAACATAACAGTACGTTGGCATCTTTACTTGAAGTGTTTGCTCAATCCGGAATTACTGTCAACTTAGAGAAGTCACAGTTTGGTCGTTCTCAGATTAAATTTTTAGGGCACATTATTTCTAAAGATGGGATCCAGCCCGACCCCGAAAAGTTAGAGGCGATAATGAAAATGCCTGTTCCCACTACTAAACGCCAATTAAGAGCTTTCTTGGGTTTAATTAATTTCTATCGCCGTTTTATAAATTTGAAAGACCTAACTACTCCCAGATTATATGAATTAACTGGAAAGAATACTGTTTGGTTCTGGGATGAAGCTGCCCAAAGAGAATTTCTTTGCTTAAAGGATGCACTCCTTCATGCACCTATTCTGCACCATCCAGATTTGTCTAAGAACTTTTGCATCTCTACCGATAGTTCAAAATTCGGACTTGGCGTTCACGTGTTTCAAGAGGATGAAGAAAATGGCTTTGCCACACAGAGAACTATTGCATTTGCTAGTCGCATATTATCCAAGTCAGAGCGGAACTATTCCGTCACTGAGCTTGAAGCTTTGGCAGTAGTTTGGGCATTCGAAAAATTCCGTTATTTCTTGTTTGGCAGACACACTAAAGTTTACACGGATCACCGTGCACTTCAATTCCTCATGTCGGCAAAACTTAACCATGATAGACTTAGACGATGGGCTTTGTTCCTTCAAGAATTCGATTTCTCTGTAATTTACATTCCTGGTAAACAAAACATCGTTGCAGACTCGCTATCTCGTTCGCCTGTTGGGCTCATCAAGGCGACGGAAGAGGCATACTTAGAAAATAACTTTACTATCCTCTATATGCAGCAAGTTGCTTTCGAAAATTACATATCTGCCACATTTTCTGACATTGCTAAAGAACAAGACAAAGATCCAATCTGGCGAGATATTAAAATAAAATGGCATGATAAATATAATGTTTCCATCAGACAATTTTACATTATCCATAATAACATTCTCTTCAAACGTAAAGCCCCTGACAGTCAATTTTGGTTAGTGTGTGTTCCGGAGGAGTCCGTGAACAAATTGATTTGGTATATTCATCTCAGTTACGGACACTATGGTGCCAAGAAGTGCTTCGCGAAATTACGCGACTCTTGTTACTTCATCAACATGGAGAAACGTATACGCAATGTGTTATCTCGATGCAAATTGTGTCAGAAAGCAAAGCCGCCGACCATATCGCATTCTGCTCCACTTTTTCCGATTATACCTTCAAAATTAAAGCAGTTAGCAGCCGTTGATCTGTTTGGACCTCTTCCGAGAACTAACAATGGTTTCTCTTTTGTTTTCGTTGCTATTGAGCTCACATCAAAATTTGTATCTTTTACTCCGCTCCGCCGTGCCACGGCGAAGACAGTAACTAACGCCTTTGTCAAAAACTTCCTAAAAGATGTTGGCCATATAGATAAAGTCATCTCCGATAATGGACCTCAATTCCGTTCTCATGATTGGGCACGGATGTTGCAGCGCAGAAACATCAAACCTGTGTTCATATCACTTTATCATGCCGCCTCTAACCCTTGTGAACGAGTGATGAAAGAACTTGGAAAACTTTGTAGGCTATATTGCTACCGACGACATAACATATGGGATAGATATCTTCTTTCATTTCAAAATATCATAAATGAACTTCCTAATGATTCTACAGGTCTTTCACCAATTCTGGTTCTGAAAAACAAGCAACCTCCCGACCGTATCAAGGAATTGATACCTTTTCCTAAACACAGAAGACTACGTCATCATGAGATCATTGAATTGGCGCTTAAAAACATTAAGAAAGCCGCTGAAAAAAGGAAACGCTCTCAACGTAATTGTTATGCTAAACAACTCTATGTAGGACAAAAGGTATTAATTAGATCCCACCACTTATCCCACAAGGGAAGATCTATGATTCACAAATTCTTCTTACTGTACAATGGTCCGTATCGAATCAAACATATCCACGACAACGTCGTTGAGGTAGAAACTTTAAAGACGCACAAGTCGAAAGGCATACACCACATTTCCAATATTAAAATTTTCAGGGAATAAAGATGGGGTAGAGAGTCCATTAATCTGTTTTGGACACACCAAGTGGCGATTGGTGCCCCGTTCTCGAGCTGAGTGTCACTATTCTTCCGCTTTTCCTTAGTGCGCTCTATCTACCTCTTTTTCTCACTGTTACTTTTCTCTAACTCTGAATACTTATGCTCTGTGCTACGCTGGGATATTGTCATACGAAACTTTGATTATCTTGCAATTTACATATAACGAACTCTGTGGCTGTGCAAGACAAATAAAATTAATGGAAATTTTTGATTGTGTAATCTAATCAAGTTCCTATGTTTCAGAAAATATCAGATTTTTCTTCTGTGTTACTAATTGCATAACTTACGAAGTTCTGAGCAAGTGAAGAAGATTTTGAGTTGACATGAGCATTTGGTAAGCCAAGAACATTATGGAGGATGATGAGTAAGGCAATACACAATATGTCATGGTGGTCTTTAAAATGCATTATTGTTTATGGATAAATGATGGTAAGGAAGGTATTGGTAACAGTCAAAGATGTTTGATAAATGCAATTATGAGGAGAATCGCTATGTTGCTAATGATGACGAGATTATACAATGATTATGAAGCAATTATGAGGAGAATCGCTATGTTGCTAATGATGACGAGATTATACAATGATTATGAAGCAATTATGAGGAGAATCGCTATGTTGCTAATGATGACGATTATGAAGCAATTATGAGGAGAATCGCTATGTTGCTAATGATGCTATGTTCTGTTCTTTTCTTATGTGCTTACTCGCACTGCCCTTTTGTGTTTTCTCTTTGTGCTTATGTGCACCATTTTGTATATTGATGCATTGTGCCTTCAATGGCATGTGTGATTGGTGAGATTCATATCCTTCTGATGATCTGTAATTATTTGTAATTATGTGTAATGAATATTTCTAATTATGCTTGCAGCTATGCGTATTGCTCTTGTAATCAAAGCTTACCGCTATGCTCACTAATTATATACCTAAGCCCTACCACTATGCTAATTAATTTTATAATGAAGCTCAATGACAATGTATGGTTATGCTTATACGTTCCACACAGCCATCTATCTTGCAAACTTGCAGCTATGCCATAAACTGCGCCTAGTTAAGTCTAGAAAGATAATGCACAGAAATATTTTGCTTTTGCTTACTACTATCTACCAAATTTTATTGATGATCTTGTTGATGAAAATCTGCAGCTATGCCTAACGAATATTACGTCTGTGTTTATGTTATTGGATGATTTACTGTGATGTACATCTAGTACTGTGCCAAAATTTGCACTAATTGTTTTGTTGACCCTACTGTTGACCCAGACAGACACAGACATGACCTGTTGACTTGAACCTCTTTTGATATTCTCACGAAACTACCCTGATGTGTTATACCTTAAGGCAATGAAATATGTAGCTCAGTTGAGACAAAAGCCTGGCCATGGCAACTTATGTAATTTAAGTGTTATAATTTGTGGTAATGTAATCACCATCATAGTGATATATATTAATTTAAAGAGATATGAACTAATGGTAATTGGAATGTCAATTTAAGTTATATCATGCCAAATTGATGACAAGCACCCTCAATGTATTTCATACGATTATGTGTTTGTAAAGCAATATGTACATAGTATGTAAAGCCTTGTGCTTATATGAAATGACACTAATGTTGTAGATACTCTAAAATAAGAATTAAATTACTCATTAGTATTCAAATGTATCCGTCTTCAAGACACTACTTGTAATGTTAAAATATGGTTTAATACCATGACCCCATTTGTACCACTTGAATTTGTGGGAAAATATTTCTGTAGATATGTTCTAATCAATGACTTTTCTTTCAGTCTAAACTGAAATATCATGACTATGTTACTAATTTGTGTGTAAAATGCTTTATTTCATGTACTTTGGACACGCATGGGAAGTGGCGATTTCGCACACGAGATTCCAGAATGCACACAGAACAATGGACGAGTTACTATACACCACTGATTTTGGGCCTTTTAATGAAGATGTTTGTTGGATGATGTTTGGCCACACAGTACTGTCCATTGCAGCCTTTGCCACCCACCACCAGTTTGCTCTAATTTTGGCTATGCTGATGCAGTCTGCTAATAGCTCTGTTGGTTGGAGCACACTTGGTTGTCGAATTGCATGGAGGAATACATCAGAACCTTTTCCCCATGACTTCCACTTCAATGCAACCAGCCAGCCCGCCTACAGTGTGGTGTAATCTTACAGTGTTTTGTGTTCGTGTGCAGACCTAAAATGAGTGTTAGGAGCTAATGTGCTATTCGTGTGCATATACTATTCAGTGCCTCCCATTGCAAACGTTGTCCACAGGTTCATTACCAGTGTTTAGGTATATTTCATGGTTCTTTCACAGTCAGTGACCAAAATAAAATTGTGCTCTTGATAGATACATATACTTAGTCTGAAATGTCATTGTGCCTATTCGATTGACAAACGTTATATTGAAATCCTATTGTGCTGAAGTAGTAACATTATTTTGTACATGATCAGAAGCCTATGTAGTCAAAAATTCTACATGTATGTTCTAGCATCCATGAAAGTATAGCATTTTAAATGCATCACAGAATACAAAACTGACACTTTATCTTATACTAAGTGCACTAAAAATTTACATAGACTACATTGTGCACAAGATACAAATGTTCATTTTATGTTCCCAAAATACTGATCTCTTGTACAAAATGTAAACCCATGGAACTTACACTACTGTGTGTATTACTTGTAATTACCACATTTTCTTTAAAGAATGATGACATTAGTTAAAATATCTTTTGTAAAACTTTGTATATGTTCATGTTTATTATTGTATATTTTTTTCCATTTGTGTATTACTTCTAGCTATCTAATTTTCTCCACTATATCATTTGTCAAACTATGTTTTCTGAAATTCTATATATATACTTATGTTTACCATTATGTATAATTGTCATATATTCCACTTATTGCTGATATTCTGTAAATTTTGACATTTGCTTATGCCTGTCACACCCTGTACCTCTCCATGCATGACTTTTGATGGTACTGTTCTGTAAAATGGCATGTATTTATGACTGTCACATTTTTTTTTTAAAATTTTCTATGTACTCCATCTGTTGTTTTGATCTTGTTAAATTTTGGATGTCATTAATGGATTTTTGGACTTGAAATTCAGTAATTTTGCTGGCTAGGCAATGCCATTGGCATCACCCACCCTACAAAATTTTAATAGGTAGGAGGGGGGTGATGAAACGTGTCCATAAAAAATTATTTTTATAAGAAAATGTCTAATATTATGCCTCCTGTTTTGTATCGAGTAACTTGCTTGCAAGAAAATGTATAATATCGCTTCTACTGTATGTATCGATATGTGTAAAGTTTCATCTCTGGCAAAGATCATGTATTGCATAGCATTGTAGCTCGCACTGAGAGAGAGAGTAGCACTAGTGGTTCAGCTCGCTTAGAGAGCGGTTGGGTTGTGTGTATGGCTCCGATGTAGAGCAGAGGCTGCTTTGCCAGCAAGTCAGAAGTTGTATTATGTAGGTAATGTAATGCTGTTTATCAATAATAAGTAACTTAACCCTGTTTCATATTTCATTTACGTAGTTAGAAAATTAACCCACTTCCTTCATTTGATAATTACTTGATTTAGTGGAGTGTTGATTTGAATAACATTATTGAACATATTTCATTATTGGTGCGATAGTAAGATAATAGTTGATTTGGATTTCAATAATAACTGATCGACATTAATTCTCACAGTCAAGCATTAAGAAAGTGATTTGTGGTTTTTCTTATATCTTTCTCGCAGTCAAAATTTTTGAGTATAGTCAGTGTCTGTTTCAAAAGGTTACATGTCACAGTTGTTTACTTAAAAGATCCGTTGCGCACAAAATCAATTTAATGCACTGTTTCTTGTACATTAAGATCAGGGCCATAATTAAACCAAATAGCTGAGTTAATGAACAATTTATTGTCTGATTTAACGAAAGGTTCTACATTCCAAAACACGCGTACAGTTTTTATTGTTTATTATTTTCATTGCTGGCACATTACATACTCGTCACTGTAGGTATTTCAAAGGTGCCGCGGACGCTTTTATTAGGAGGATGTACGCCGCGCTCTTACAACATGAAGTGCCTGTTTTAAATCGTTTGCGTGTCCATACAGCTCAAGCGTGCTTTAATGTAGTATTTATTTACGTAGTTGGGCTGTCCGTAGACCCCACGGGTGCATTTATATAGTATTCATGTACGTAGTTGGGCTGTCCGTAGACCCCACGGGTGCATTTATATAGTATTCATGTACGTAGTTGGGGTATCCATAGACGTAACGCGTGATTTGAAGTAGTATTTAATTACAATATTCTAATACAGTAATTTGCCTTTATTTCAGTAATATACCGGTATATAACAATGGCTCGCTTTATCCGTGATAAGGATATCTTACAAATGTTATAGGCATTGAATAACGCATATGATCTTTGGGTCGGTTCTGATTATTGAAAAATATTTTTAAAAAACGTGAATTTCAATGAGTCTTGTAAAGCCATTCGTTTGCAGCAACGCCCGATGAAGATGAGCCTCTCCTAGTGCTTCTAAAATGGAAAAGTGTTAAATTTTCCGGAGATCGAAAGATATAAAGAGCTCTCTAATATGTAAAACTTACAAAAAATATATTTGTAAGCCTCATCCAAATACAATTATTGTTTATCATGTGAGCCTAAAGAAAACTAATGATCTTGTAGGCACATAACAACGTGCCATAATTTTTTCTTCTTATTTTTATTTTCGTTTTACAATTTTTAGTCCCTTTTAGGCTCTTACTCGGTAAAATCACATAGAGTTCAATTAGAAGTTCTTGGTTAATTTTTATATCATTTTATCTGAACTATAAAAATAAAAAACAAAAAGATAAATGAATTGAAGTTTATGTTATGACCGATTATGACAAGCACAATAAATGATTTAGACAATAAATACGTTGTCTTTTATTATGTATATATGTAAATATGCAAATTATTCGAATAATTACTTAAAAACAAACCTGAACTCCGTTGGGATACTTCTAGACCCCAGACGTGACTGGACGTTACCAAAAAGAGCTTGTGTACTTCGGTTAAAGACGGTTTTGATAACAAATGTCAGTGCAGTGTAATACATACGGCTCACAATGAGAGTCCTAATGATATTGTTCGAAAACGTTCTGCCACCGGAAATAAACTGCAATCCGATATGCTGATAATGATTATATTCGCTTTTTCGGTGCGTACTTTCACGATACATCAATTTTGTTTGGCAGATTTCGGGTGTTGAATTATATTAATAACCAAACACAGTTTTTACACTCTTGGATATTAGTTGCTATGTCTCTTTATAAACGGCCTTTTCACCTTGTCCTTGATTCTATGCTTTCTGTCTTCAGCTACTTGGCAAGTATCCAACTATATATCTTCAAGAACATGCTAATATTATCTGTCCCTTATCAGTTTATAAACGGACATATTTATTTGTGGCTACACGTTCGCTTGATTCAAACTAGTAGGTAACCACCAAAATGTGTGGGAATTGTGATATTCCTGGCCTATGGCCACTTCATATTTTTGGCCGCTGGCCGTTTCTTTGCTAACATTGTACGTGTCTTAAACGCGGAAGAACGACAGAAGTGCAGCATATGTTGAAATGTGGGGTGGGGAGCAGTAGCATATGGCACAGTAGGTGCTGGTTCCCGTGGGAAAGCCCGTCTATGTTACTTTTGCTCTCCTCCCATTGGCTGCTGCATTTCACGTCACGTGATTTCTTTTGAAATTAGTTTTGTTTATTATATTAATTATTCAGAGCTGAGAATTTGTAATAAATATCTGTCAAGGACAGGCTAGGTTTTGACAGTTTAAAAAGTTTAAAGTGCCTTCTCTTATTGTAATAAGAGAAGAGCGATTTTGCAGAAGGCGCGCGACGGCCCTGTTTTGGCGCGAAATAGAGCGTCAGGTGCCCTCTCGCAACACGCCGCAGTTTCAGTCTCGAGCTGACCACCATTCGCGCCGAACCGCGCCGAACCGCGCCGGTCATGAGTAAAGATTTTTGCGTAAATGTGATAACAGTCGAGGTCTCAACATGAACTATGGGCAGCATAGGCCGTATCATATTAACAATAGTTGCTCTTTTTTTTATTATTTATTTAATAAATGGCATCCCTGACAATTAAAAATCTCGCGAGTCGCTTATTATGCTTCCATCATAAAGAACTTATTTTAGCCTCATTTGTATGCTGTAGAAGAACCAACGACCTGTGTGCTGTCTTCTGCGCTGGGGACACAACTATAGAAGACAACAGGTTAGTCAGAACTCTATGCTTTCCGTAAAGTCTCGGAAAGCAACTACGGCACCTCGTGCGTACTGTAGGGCGGTACAAACGCACACTGCTACGCAACAGCATCCGCAAGGAAGTGGAGGTTTTAGGGGACTTGTGGGAGGAAGCAGTACTAACTTCTCCGTCCGCAAATAAAACCCAAGGAAGATTGTACATGGCATCCCTGGTGGGGATAAACATTTCGGAACGAAATAAACAGATACAGTGAGGCGATAAACGGTGGAAGTGATTTTCAAACTGTTAGACATCAAGAATTTCACAAATAAAGTGACCGTTAGCCAGTTGATGTACGCGAGTGAAGCAAGTGCAAGTGTTGAGTTCGCGGTCCATTGGATTACGTAACTTGAAGAATCGACGAGCTACAGAACGGCGTCGTCGCAACACTTCACCGGGGCACGTCGACGGAACAGCCACGCTCAGCGCCATAGCAGACAGAAGAGGGGTGCGGCGCCTGAAAGAAACGGCCGTAAACATCGCCAGCAGCGGCAGACGACGACTCCATCTATTAGCAGAGCAACAAACACCAGCCTTCACGTCGCAACAACTGCACATCGCGACGCGAGGGAAAACGGGAGTAAGTGCCAACTCCTGTAAATTATAATTAATTGTGTATATCTGTTAGTAAAATTTTGCTAAAAACTAGCGTAAAAAGTAAATTAGAAGAACGGGTATTCTCTCAGAAGTAGGGACAGAGAATGTATTCAAAACAGAGGTAATGAGCATTCAGGTCAACAACCTCAGATGCAGGGTGACAATATCAGTCCATATTTTGTAGCGAATATGAGTGAATTGCAATGTAATATTGTCCAGGATATGGATGTTAATCAGATCAATAGCACATATAATGTAGAACAAAGTGCTGTTGAAAATGTTGTAAGTAACGTGCAGAGAGATACACAAGTTCGTCAATCTGTCGCTCCTAACCATACTGACGTGGTAAATCTGGATGCAGCTTTCAGAGAAAATGTGTCTGGCGCCTGCATAACAGAGGAGCAGATGGAGGTATCAAGTGACAGAAGCCATAGCACAGCTTCAGCTGATACGTTGCCAGTAGAAAGTAGTGGGGAGAAGGAAGTTGGTATTGACAATAATAGTATATCAACGCTTATCGTCATGATAGCTAAATTAAATCAAAACATGCTTGCAAAGTTTGAAGCACAAAAACAAAGCATGAATAAGTTGGTAAACGAAATTATTGCTAAACTTGACCAAAACAATGAAAAATTAGACCGTGAGATAGAGGAAATACGTACACCAATGGCTAGTGTAAATAATAAATTCCAGGGCTTAGAAAACAGGGTAATTGTTAATGAAGAAAAAACTCAAATGTGTTTTAAACAATTAGATTTGAAAAATTGTAAAAATGACGTTGTACAGCCGGCCGCGGTGGCCGAGGAGATTGAGGCGCTCCAGTCACGGTCTGCACGGCCACTACGGTCGGGGGTTCGAATACCCCCTCGGGCATGGATATTTGTGCCGTCCTAGTTCGTAAGTAGTTCATAAGTAGTTTTTAAGTTTAGGGACTGATAACCCCGTAGTTAAGTCCCATAGACTATACAAACGTTTTTGACGTTGTGCACAGGACGGACTCTGAAGTAAGTGAAATTAACGAAAGATTACAGGTTAATAGTGACACTCTGTATACAGTTACAAATAATGTAGAGTGTTTGAGAAAAGAACAGGCTAGCGTTAGTAAAACATGTAAAGACAGATATCGGTCACAGCAATCAGACATCGAAAAAATGAACAGGAATGTAGCATTAATTGGCAGTAAAGTGTCACAGGTAGGCACATCATGTACAAGTAATGCAAATGCACCTCACAGTAAATTAACAGAGATCGAGCAGAAACTGAATGAGCTGCCCGATTCAGGTAATTTAGTAGAAAATATTAGCACCATTGAAAATGAACTTAGGAGAAAACATGAAGCGTGGGTGGAACAAGAACGTAAGAAAGGTAACACAGTTGATGTTGCAAATAATACTTATTCATACAAATTTCACAATTTTTCAAAGACAGGTAGTGTACATCCTGTTGCTTTCATCAGGCAGTTCGATGGTGTTACTCCTAATAACATGACAGAACAACAAAAGATGAAATTCGTAGCGTGTAAATTTCTAGGTGATATAATTTCGTGGGGAACAGTAGCTATAAACATTTGTAAAACCCATCAGCAATTTGTCACTGCGTTTCTCAACCAATATTGGTCTGAAAGTACACAAAATAATATACACACTGAAGGCCGCATGAAAGACTACAAGTATAAATTTAAAGTCAGGCCCAAAATAATTGAGGAACTTGTTCAGAAGTTTCATGGAGTCAAGATATTAAAAAGCATGGACTTGACTGCTAGCTTCTGGCAAATACAGATAAAAGAAAATTATTGCAAATACACTGCTTTTACATATGGAAGAAGGTGTTGCCTTTTGGTCTGAAAATATCAACATCTGCCTTCATACGCAAATAGGTACATGTACCTTTACTTTCTTCTTTATCCATACCTCAGGGGGCAATAGCGCTCTTTGTTTTGCCATGTAACTGACGCCTACCAGGTACCCGAGTTAACTAGCAGCTTACTTCCTTTCCTTTCACGCTGTTAGTTCTTCCTCTTACTATTCAGTCTGAACTCTTTTCTATCGCCTTTACTTTCTTCTCTATCCAAATACCAGATTGCACGAAAACACTAATTTAGACGAGTAAATAAAAACATGATTTAACATGAGTAAGTAATAAGAGATTTAAAGACTTATTACGTAATGAATTTGGCTTAATGTGAGTAGATAATAAATATGGAGTATGGTAAATATTGTAACTCAGCAGTAAACAACTGCATAGCACGAGTTACCATTGCAAAGTTAGGTGGCAGTCACAGATCTTCTCGGAACTAAACATAACATTGAAAATAGCTGACTACATTATTGGTGGATTTTTATTTAATTTATTCCAATACTGTTTACTCTGATTATTATAAGGTAATATTTGACGCTGAGAAGAGGACGGCGCAACAACAGGTGAGTGAACTTAGTAAAAAAATGGATGTTGGACATAGGCAATGTAAAACATTATGAATGATATGAGAAACGAGCTGTATGGTCTGCTAGGTGTAGTTTTAAGCAAGTATTGAGAAGGTAGTAGGTAGGGTCAAGTACAGGTGACTGATAAATTCGGCCTGGAAATAGGCTCATTATTGAGAATGAAGTGAAGTGGTAAGAAAGGGTCAAGTACAGGTGACTGGTGGATCCGGCCTGGAAGTCGACTCATTATGAATATATATATATGGTGTTTCAGGCGGCAGTGAAGTCGTCATTTGTATAATATTGAAAATAGGCAGGGGACGCAGTGTGTGCCTCACTCTAGTATCCTAAATAGGTTTTTAACTTTTGTGAAACTGAAGTACGAAACTACACAGCCTCTACTGATATTGTTGATGAACTGCAGTCACAAATGTAATCACATTACTTTCAGCCGGCCGCGGTGGCCGAGGGGACTAAGGCGCTCCAGTCACGGTCTGCACGGCCACTACAGTCGGGGGTTCGAATCCCCCCTCGGACATGGATATTTGTGCCGTCCTAGTTCGTAAGTAGTTCATAAGTAGTTTGTAAGTTTAGGGAGTGATGACCCCGTAGTTAAGTCCCATAGACTATACAAACATTTGAACATTTGATACATTACTTTTATACAGCAGTAGTATAATGAAGTGGCGGTAATGCTTTTGCGATTCTCAACAACAGTCGAAGTTTTGAATTACATGAATTGTTATTAAAGATTTCCTTTCACACATAAAAGTATAACTAACTACCGTAAACGAACACTTCTTGTTCGTAACATTATTCTTTTCCTTCTCACCATTCATTCAGATCGAAAGGAGAGGTTTCAATATTAAAGTTTTTGATGGCTACTACAATTTATAGCCCCACGAAAGCTTGGAAATACGATGCTATTTTGAATGTGCTTGTCCAATCCAGATACACATTCAATACTCAGTCGTTTCGTGGCATGTTTATACAACACAGCCGCTTGCAGTTGTGAAGCTGAAGAAAGTCGCTTGCAGTTTATTTAGACTTTGGAGCTTATGAAATCAGTCGTGCTAATGTCGGGAGTGTGCGGTAGACGATGTGTTATTTTATGACAGCCTGAGAATATGAGCAAGAAAGGAACTTGTGAGAGATCTATATGGAGGCATAATTTTTTTTATTTCATTTTATTTAATTAATTATTAGACAGATTTTGTACGCGAGCCGGCGACAAATACTTCTTTTAGGCACGGCTAGGCAGCTCGCCGACAGCAAGAGCCGTTATAGTTTCCCATGGCCGAGACGCAACATATGGCGTCAGCCGAGGAGGTGGGGTAACCAAAGCTCCGGATCGCTGCTGCCGTCAGATATTCCGTTGCGGCCGCCGCGCCTATAAGCCGGGGAAGTCCCTAAGCTATGGCGCGAAGCTTTCATTTTTTATTTATTATTATATATTGTTTAACAATGTTTGGTGGCATACAGGCTGTAGTAGCAGCCTAGGGGTCATTAGAAGTCGGTGCTGATAATGTTACTTTGTTTAATATTGTTCAGATAACTAAATAAATGAATAAGTAGATCTTTAACGAACACTTCCGAAAATGTACGACGACACACGAAATTTGGTAGGAGGTCTCGGCTGCGCGCCACTGTAGTCAGTCGGCGCTAGGACCTAATCCGTACCGGACAAGTAGGAATATGCTCTCATATCCACAGTAAAATTAAAATTGTTCGACATTGTATTATGGAGAATCGAGCAATAAAGCCCCATAATTGGCAACCCAAATTTTATTCAGAAGAAATACCTACCCGTAACTCCTACACGTCGGCTCACAAGTCTGACTCGAAGGTGGGTCGGCTTATTTTGCAGATCCTGGATGGGAAGTGTGGGCTGGTAAATTCACACGCCCCCTACACCATCTTCTACGGACTCCTAAGTACGCCTACAACTCCAGTATAGGTTTAGTACTAGGAGGGGTTCTTGCAAACTCCAACCAAAGGCTTTTCCAAATTTTCCTTGTTGGGATTCCGCTCAGACACATAGGTTACATATCAGCGGTCACTCTGCTCCAAACAAGAGTGCTATTCCGGCAAGCTTCAAAGGAGACTTTACAGCGTGCGAGACGAGGCATTGAAGGATGTAGAGCTGTACCGACACTTCGTGGATCGTTGTCAAGTAGTTTGGTTGGTAGAAAACTTGCACTCAAAAAACCAAGTTCTTGGGTTTGCTCCGGGTCCAGGTCCATAACACGATTTTCATCGGTCAGAAAGTTTCATATCAAACCAGATGCCGTCTGTAGAGTAAAACATTCATCCACATTCATCCACATTACCACGTATAGCATGTAAGTACCTCATATACTTATTATGTTGCAGAATCTTAAGAACATGGCTACTTTGAAAATTCGAGACGTTAAACCCTAAACGTCCTCATTTTTTCATCTCGAAAGTCCCAGTTGCCGTGATTATAGAATTTACAGGATTTTCACGTGCCTACTAAAAGAGGTTGTTTAATGGAAAACTAATTATTGGGCGATATTATTGTAGAATTCATAGGACTAAGGAGAAATTAAATTCTTGAAATCGAGAAACAACCAGCATTTCCTTTGTAGTAAGATGTGTATTGAATTAGTTCATGAACCCACTACAATAGTAAATTGTTGTGAAAACATACTGAACCTCCTAGCAACATATAATCCGGAGCTAAATAATAAACATGAAAACAGACACAGGGTGTAATGAATTCAGAGTTGTAGTAGCGAGACTGAATATCGAAATTCCTAACTACACCAAAATCAAACAAAAATATATTTAATCAAAAAAGCAGATATAAATTCCATTAACTGTTCCATGAGTGAGAATCTCTTTCGAAACTACCAATCCGAGTGTATATCAGATGTGGCTTACATTCAAAGAAATAATATCTACACTTATTGAGAGATTTATACCAAACAAATGAATAAAGATGGGGTTGACCCATCACACAAAATAAGTGAGAAAACGCTTGCAAATGCAAAGAAAAAAACATGCCAAATTTAAACACACACAAAATCATCAAGACTGGGAATCTTTACAGAAATTTAGCTCCAGCTCCAATGCAAGAGGCTTATATTAATTTCCAGAAACCTCTAACGTAGTTTCGTAGACAATCCGATGAAATTCCGGTCGTATGTAAAGTATACTAGCGGCAAAATGCTATCAACATCTTTACCATGAGATAGCAATGGTGATGCTACTGTGCTAATGCAGAATTGGTGAACACAGATTTCCGAAATACCTTCACCAAGAAAGACGAATCAAATACTCCAGGTATCCAGTCACGAACAGCTGCCAGTATGCTTAATTTGGAAGCAGATAATCGTGGAGTATTGAAGCAATATAATCACTTAAGCCGCACTGGAGTGGCCGTACGCTCCAAGGCGCCTTGCTACGGAGTGCGCGTCTGCCACCCGTCGGCTACTGTGGCCGGCAAAAGCGAGTCTCCCAGTCTACATTGTATACTACATAGGTTCCTTTCAGCTAGCATATACGACAGTACGCTCAGCGGAAGATTGGTATCCAAAAAAGGAAAACTGAGCAGGTCACTCCAATATTCAAGAAAAGCTCTCTTTGAATGTTAGTGGATGACGCTGTGGTTTATCGGTTAGTAAGGTTACCCGAAGAACAAAAACAGTAGAAAACGATTTATATGAGATATCAGCATGGTACAAAAGTTCATGGTTGACACTAAATAATGAAAACTGTGATGTCATCCACATGAACACTGAAAGAAATCCGTCGTCTACTGATTGCTAGAAAAATTTCTATAAATGATTAAAATGGTTCGACGTACCCTCTGCCATGCACTTAAATGTGATTTGCGAATAATTCATGTAGATGTAGAATACTGTCTCGTAGTCTATTCGCCGTATATAGTGTGCTAGCTGATACACTTTGCTTCTTTGTACACCTTCATTGTCAAATTGTAGACAGTGCGGTGTGGTGTATTCCCTTCTAAAGTCACTTCGGTATCTGTACGAGCGAAAACAGTTGAATATGCCGGTACAACACTATTATATTTATTTGCATCCATCCGTGCCTCATTTCCGAAATCTTCTACCAGAGAGTCACCTAACGATGTTGTAATAATGCCTCATTGGGAACATGTACGATGGACGTTAGTGGTTGAAATTACTGAGATAAATTTGAAGAAAAGTTTTTATTATTGGAAGAATAGCAATACGATGCAATGAAATGAATGGATATCAATTCAGCGAGCCATAAATATTTAACTAATAGTATAGAACAAGTACATACTGACTGCTACGGAGGTTCAAACAGCATGGTAGATATGAGTCACAAGAAAAGCACTAAAATGATAGTTTTCTTATGTAATTTGCTTCCTTTCAAAGTGGAATGTTTTTGTATCCACTACCCGCGAACAATCTTTGCTATTACATCTGTATCCACAGATAAATTTTGCATAGATTCACAGCCGTCTTTTATATTCTATTTTTCTCTGCTAAGTCCGTGATATCTAAGAGTGGGCTCAGCAATTTACACCTGAGGTCGCTGTATGGCTTAAAATGACTTAAAATTTGAAGCGTAAAAAGATTCATCTTCTTGAGATTCCTTTCCAATGACTTCTGGAGTGAATTTATGCTTTAACTTTTGCGTAGTACGCTGAGTGTGAAATCAGTGAACTGGACTGAAAAAAAAGAGGTCAGTGGCGTATGAAAGCAGCCTTATATTTGCATTCATTTAGCTATACTGAGAATTGTCACAACATTTCAATATGTCTAAACTGGACGATCTTTAGTATATTTACGAACTGTGTAGGTCCTAATGAAGACATATATGTACGGAAGCTGAACGAATATCAGAGTAAAAATTCGAGGAGACAGTTTGTGTTCTTCATGCACGTTGTATATGATATTTAATTATTGTCAGAAAAGTGACGTGTTTGTGATTAATGAGTGCAGATAAACCAGGAAAAGTATCACTTCCATAGTGAGTAGAAAGAAGATTTTTTTTATTGTTACAGTGGTTAAAGAAAAATGTATATGTTTGAGATGCAACGCTCCTTTATCCGTACCTAAAGAGGATAATATTGAACACCATTGCAGAACAGTTCATAAAGATTTCAAATTATAAGCAGCTGTTGAGTAGGAAGAAACTTTCTAATCTTGAAAGTAAATTAGAATCATTGCAGTCGTTTTTTGTAAAGCCTGTACAAAAAGTCTTTCATAAACAAAGCATCATTTCATGTATGTGAACTACTGATGAAACATGCAAAACCGTCTGATGATGGCAGCTAGTGACTCTTTGTTTTCCACCCTGAATTACAAATCAGAGATCATATCAGCTACCAGAGACATGCCTGTCTTACGACCAACTGTAACAGGAAAAGTTTAATTAATGGCAGAAAATATAAATTATCAACTGATGACAGATTTGCAATCCTGCTTGTGTTTCTCATTGCAGGTAGACGAGTTAGTAGATAGAGTCAATTCACCTGAAGTTACGAGTTTCGTTAGGTAGATACTTTAGGATTCCAGTGTAAAAGAAGACTTGCTTACAATTTTGATCTTGAAAAGATACTACACGAGTAGAAGGTTTTTTACAGTACATTCTGATATTTCATTTCTGATTCTGACTTGCCACTACAGAAACTTGCATCTGTTACTACTGACGGGGCGCCTAGTATGACAGGAAAACACAAATGATTTGTTACCTTGTGTATGAACGGAGTTTTTCTCACCTTTCTTTAAATATCATTGTATTGTCAGTCAGCAAATGCTTTGTGGACACGTTTTGAAAATCGCACATGTTAAGAGTATAGCCTCAAAAATTGTGAATTCAGTTTGCTCACAGTTACTACAGAGAAGAAAGTTTAGTGCTATTAGAAAAATTGGACTGCCAATTTGGAGAGCTATTGTTGCATACTGAAGTTCAATGGCTGAGTAACTGTATGGTTGTCAACAGATTTAGAGAACATCTGCCAACGATTAAATAATTTGTTCCGACAGAGAGGAAGATTACCAACAAATATATGATGTGAGTTGGTTGTTTGATTTGGAATTTTTAAATGATATGACAGTTAAATTAAATGGGTTAAACATAGGGGATCAAGGAAAAAAGGAAACTGTCATAACTGTTATGTCTTCTGTGAAGAGTTTCATGCAACAGCTTAACCTTTGGATAACAGAGTTACAGAAATTAAATATGAAACGCTGTCTTCGAAACTGTCAGAAATGTCGGATCATCAAACATCATTGGATCAAGAAGCTGCAAAGAACTATACTGCCAACCTGACAGCGCTGAAGACGGAATTTGGAAATCGATTTCAGATTTCAAGCCAATGGAACCTGTCCTAGATTTCATAGCTCATCCTTTCCAGAAAGTGAATATGGAAGCCGTTTCTAGTAACGTAAGTAGTCTTTTCTCCTGTATCGAGACCGAACTTGAAAAGGAAATAATTCAATTTCAAAATTATATTTCATTAAAGTAAGAATACAATGAAGGTAACTTTTGCAAATTAGTGAGTGTAAAACCTACCCTGACATTGTAAAAGTGGCATCATATGTTTTATCATTTTTGGCTCAACTTATCTATGTGAGGCAGCGTTTTCTATGATGAATATAGTGAAATCCAAGTGTAGATATAAATTGACGGATTCGTTATCTTTCAGACTGTGTAAAGTTGGCTCTACTAATTATTCGTCAGATTACAAAACACTTAACAAGGATAAGGAGAGCCAAGTATTTCACTACACGTTTTCATTATCTCTGATGTTCTAAATTTTTTCATGAGTGTATTATTTAGAAAATGAAGTAGTAGGCCTAAACCTTTTATGGTGATTAAATTGCCTTTTATGTATTTTGTCTAATTAAAATCGTTAGTTTTGACTGTTGTTAATGATGTTGTTTCGTCTTTCTTGTTGTTTTTAATTAAGTCTTTTACGAGAGTACACAAATGCTTCAAACTTTTCAGCAAACCCAAAACTGAAAGGTTAGTAGTAGATGTGACTTTTCATACTGAATGACATTTTTTGTATTTGCAGGTTCAGGGTGCTACTTACAAATCCATCTCACTTTTGACATTCGCGTTGTGAGTGATATTCTACGAGTAATGACATTTGTGGTTTTTAATTTTTTTGTGGTCATAAAGTAATACTACCATTTGGAGTACACGTTAGTGAAAATCACTGGTAGAATTACTCGCATGTCAGTTCCTCTTAAAACAGTATGCTGTTAATGTCTTATAGTATAAGATAAAAAGTAACGAATTTTGAAGTTCTTTTTAATTTTTTAGGATGAACATAAACTAACCGCTTTCCTGCCAATGCGCGTTAATGAAAATAGGTTGATATTGCTGGGATTAAGTCAGTAGATCTCTATATGGACTAAACTGCTCATAGTAGATCTCAAGCCTAAAAACGTTGAGCACCCCTGATATACAAGGTTACTGCTTCAATCTGATTACATAAAATATATAGAAAATTTCAGAATAAAAATGGAACTAGATAAAGTAGGCCTAATTTTCTACTACCTTGGAAGAGATTTTTAAATAATTAATATAGGAAGTCAAGGAATATGCATAGACAGATGTCAGCTGAACTATGTTCGCTTTGAATATCATTTTGTCTCTACTTGTTTCAGACACACAAGAGGGTCAGCAAAGAATAGATGTTGATGAAGTGCGATCGCAGTTCTACAAAAATAAAGTACCGCTAGTATTCTAATATTTAACGAGTGGACATTGTTGATGAAATTGTAAGAAGAGATGCGAAATTTTGGTTCATAGGACAAAAGAAAACCATTACTTGAATACTATACAGGCTATTTCTAACCTTTTGGGTAAAGCTGAACAGATGATAGTGGATCGACATCCGATTACACTGACAAGGAGACCTTCCGGTTTCGAAAATTCCATTTGGGACGAGACTTATCATGTTAGTGTTTTACGTTAATGGTGTCCCCTAATAGAAGTTTTAAAACTCACTAACCACAATTTTCCGAGAAAAAAAGCTGTAATGTTTAAGCGCAACTCATATGTATTACATACACAAATTAATAATTATGAGGTGTACAGTAGTGAGGCGAAGTAGTTCAGGTAATAGCGTCTTCAAAAAATGTTCAAATGTTTGTAAATCTATCGGTCCAAACTGCGTGGTCATCAGTCCTAGCTTACAAACTACTTAAACCTAGGTATACTAACCTAAGGACAATACACACACCCATGCCCCAGGGAGGACTCGAACCTCCACGGCGAGCAACCGCGCGCTCCGCAGCTAGACGCTTTAGACCGCTTTTATTTATTTATTTATTTTTTTTTTAGACCGCTCGGCTACTCCACCGCGACAGTAGTAGCATGCTAGACGCTCATATGGGTAATGAGGGGTCGAATTTACTTGCAGGTAACATTTCATTTTAATTACTTGTTTTAAAAATTATAACACTTCTTAAGTTAATGATACAAAATATTCTCAATTACCATCATAGAAAATTTTATTTATGAAATATCGCATGCAGCTGATGAAAATTTTAATTACAATATTTTCTTCTTAAAAGTTCAATAATTTCAAACGCATTTTACATTTAATGTTGGTAGATTAAAGCGGTAATGACTATTGTCATTACAATTTGGTAACAAAATTAGGCGATTTTCTAAGCTGTGGAAAGATTATAAATATTCGTTGTAAATACATCCTCTTTACTTAGAATCTTCTGGATTGTGCGCTTTAGGACCGACATGCGTGGACACCATTGAGGTATACTACCATCCTGCTAATTTCCATCCCGAACTTGAATTCCAAGAACGGAATGTCACCTTGCTTGATAGGCAACCAGTGAAAGGAAGTACATTTTGTTTGGTTAAGAGCGTACAGAACGTACACCGCACAACAACCTTAATCTAATAAATACGTATTTACTTCAATTGGACTGCCTGTCTGTAATCGGATATCCATCCACTATCACCTTTCTGAATTTGATCTGAAAGGTTTGAGACACACTGTATAAAGCCAGCACTTATTTATGAAGTGAAATATGGTTGTTAAATGCGCAAAAATTGAAACATTGTTGGTTTCTTCGCGACCACTGAAATAATTAAGTTGAGCATACAAACTAAAGTACCAAATATAGGACTGAAATTGGAGACATGCGAACGTGTGTTACGCAATTGAAACTAAAGGAGGCTAGGAATGGGGATAAATAGAGGAAGAAGATCTATATCCACATCTACATACATACTCCGCAAACCACCCAGAGGTGCGTGCCAGAGGATACTTGGTACCACTACTACTTATTTGCTTTACTGGTCCACTCCGTTACAGAAAATCGGAAAAACGAATCCTTGTGTACATCTGTTCGAGTTCAAATCTCTCTAATCTTATTTTTGTGGTGTTTATGCGAAATGAAGATTGGCAGCAGCAGAATCTTTCTGCAGTACACTTCAGATTCTGGGCCTCTAAATTTAATCAATAGTGACTCTCGGATAGAACGTCGCCAGCGACTCCCATTTAAGTTCCCGAAGCATCTTAGTAAAACCCGCGCATAGATCGAACCTACCAGTAACAAACATAACTTTCCGTCTCTGATTTGCCTCTGTATCTTCCTTTAAACCGATCTTGCGGTGTATTCCCTGTGATAATACATGACCTAAGAAATGCCCTAACAAATATTTAATTGATTACAGGCCAGCCGCTGTGGCCGAGCGGTCTGCGGTGCGCCAGTCACAGTCTGCTCGGCCACTACGGTCGGGGGTTCGAATCCCCCCTCGGGCATGGATGTTTGTGTCGTCTTTAGTATAAGGTAGTTCATAAGTAGTTTGTGAGTTTAGGGATTGATGACCCCGCAGTTAAGTCCCTTAAAAATATACATACATATATGACATAGAAACAACTAGAAAACCTTTGTGTGAGAAAATTGAAAGGTCGTAAACTATCAAGAAGTCTGGAAGAGGACAATAAATAGAAATGTGTGGTGCATAACGTGAAAATGATTATAATGGTGAAACTGAGACGGAAGAACACCACAGCAGGTTCACTGAATACAGCTATTAAATGTGGAACAGTCTGAAATTGACTTCATTATTTGCCAGAAACGTTCCTTTTTAACACAAATGAAGAATCGTCATACTTCAGTCTTAAAAACCGAGAAAAACCCACGGTGGCACCCGTGATTTACTAAGAGCAGCAGTCGCAACCCAGAACATTGTTCATTCGTAATGTTAGACAAGTTGGTTTGTCACTGTGGCTGATAAATGAGGTAGTTATGGAGTAAGGCGGCGGGATTTAGTTTGTATCCGTTTTTCGTCGGGAGAGCATTAATCATTAATGAAGGGAAGGCAGAAGTTGTGGCGTCATTAGCGCCGCCGGAGGGACAAGTGCCTTCCCGCTGCCCGCAGACCCTTCATTAATTGAAAGCCACGCGACTGCCAGCTCCACGACTTGTCGACATCACCTCACAGTTGCAACTTCCCGCTTCCGGTTGTTACGACTTGTACCACTTGTGATAATTAAAATTTTTGCACAGCACTTAGCTACTTCTCTACTTCACAACTATCGTGTATCTACATTTCACTGTGTATATATAAAATAATAACTATTTAGTGCATTAACACCGTTGGAATATTGTCAATATTTCATTGTTTCTTTACAGTCAACCTTATAAGTTTTTAGGGTACTGCAACAGAGTCGTATAAAAGAAACTTCAAGATCACTTGGTTGTCCACTCGTATTTTTGTGTGCCTTTATGTATACCATTTAAGAACCATTTTTTTTCTCGGAACAGGTAGAGCTATGTCCTTCGTGGTGTGAAAATTTTTTAACTTACAAGTAAAATCACTCAAAAGATACCCTCATTTATGTCACAAGTTTCTGCACCGACAAATTAATTCATCAAAACGTATATTGCATTTCCTAGAATCATGATATTTGACAAGAAGAGAAATTTCAGAATGCTTTATTAACTTTATTATTATTATTACTGATTTACAACTTGATCCATTACAGTATTTGTAGTACTACACGTTTAGGTTGAGTTTTTACTAGTTGCATAAATAACAAGTCTAATTATGGCATAAGACGAGGTTGACAAAAGTGTTCAATTAAAATATTAACAACTGTAATCCACTGACTGAAAAATGTTTCTTAACAATATACATGTATAATTTCGTGATAGGTTGTCAGACAGATCACTTTTCTTAAAGCAACATAATTCTTCATAGGCTGTGAAAGGTTATTGCATTACAAATCTTGCTTTACTAAGATTGGTTTGTCAACAGGCTATCTGCTTTCCTTTTCGGTAATACTCTTCTTCAATGCGTATCTTTCGTTATTGAGTTCTCGGCACTCCCACAAAAAGTGATCTTCTGTTGGATCACCCTCCGCACATGGAAAAGTTGCACTTGGGGCTAAATTGATTCGATGGTAGTTAGACGAAATTTTCCATTACCACTTAACATTGCTATGAGATTAGTACGGGGATTGGGGGGGGGGGTTGGAAAATAAGTTTCCCCTGTCGACTGTGGGCAGAATTGCGTATGAAAGGAAGAAAAGAAGAATGAGACATTAAAGACATATCTTTATTTTTCTACATAATTTCCAAGTACATTGACAAGGAGACCGCTGCTTACAATTGGTGGCTAGTTTTCTGTTGACGGCTTTATACCACGTATCTCTGATGGTGGTCGGTAGAAATCGGCTACTGATATTGCTCCAGATGGCCTTCCAGTTATAAGCAGGGTATTTCTGTTCCACAACATTTCTGGGTTTCGTTTTCATCAACCTGTCATATATCGTTTTCGCTTTAGCCATCTGCTGGACTCTGATTGTTGTGGGAAGATAACTAAGTTTAACTAGAAATTGTTGAAAATTATAAAGCCCGATGGGAACGTGCTATAGGTGGGATGAAATCTGTAGGTGCAATTTCCGTTAGTAAGTTGGCTGTGAATGAGTTATGTGTCATCTTCCAGAGCTTGAGCATATTCCTTATAAATAAAGCTTTAGATTTTATGAAGATGTCAATAAGGTTGAGCCCCCCATTTCCAGCTGACAGAGTTAACGCATCCAATCTGACTTTAAAGAGATTCCCAAGACTGATGAAGTGGCCGAAAGCGACGTTATTCTTGCAGCAATGGCACTTGGCATGGGTAAAACTTGTGCGACATAACTCATCTTGGAAACTATGTAGATATTGACAAGGGTTGTCTTTTCGATTCGTGAATGTGTTTTTTCTTATTGTGCTGTCTGACTGTAGCTCTCACGCTGTTAAGCAGGTTCCTGTTAAGCAGGTTACCGTTTCTTCTATATGGCACCGATAATTAACCCCAAAATTGTCCTCTGGTCGACTACTGGAAGTTCTACTTTCTGCCCCAATAGTCCTCGTCCTAAATTCATTATACTGGATTTAGTTCTGTTTAATTTTGCCCCTGATGCCAGTTCATACTTGCTGATAATCTCAAATGTCCGTTCCATGTCTTCATTGTTGATGACTATAGCACCTACATCATCTGCGTAGGCCTTACAGACAATTATGTGATCGTTTATGCGTAGACCATGTAGTTGTTGATCCAGTGATGCGAGCAAGGGATCGATAGCAATGGCGAACATGTCCGTGAACATGGGACATCCTTGCCGCACTGCTCTCTTGAAGTGAATACTCCTGGTGAACTGACTATTCACCATAATTTGGGAAGAGCTGTTCTTTAAAATCTTGGTGACGAGGTTCACAAAGCGGTGTGGAAAGCCCATTCTATACATTGTTTGGAACAGATAATCTTGAGTGACCTTATCAAACGCCTTTCGAAAATCGAAAGTCATTAGTGCGCATTTAATGTTGAGAACATCCGCCGTTGCTATTATGTCGCGATATCCGCACACTGTTTGTAAAATTGACTTGTCCTTCCCAACAATAGTCAACGGACCAGTTATCTCATTCATTATCATTTTAGGCCGTCGGGCTAAAATGCGGGTCATTATCTTGTAATCGCTGTTGAGCAGTGTTATTGGTCTTAGATTCTCAATTTGGATTTTTCGGGATAAGTACGACGAATCTGGCAAGGAAATCCTCTGGGATGTCACTGTCTGAATTCATGAATTCTTTGTAGATCAGGAGTAGTTTGGGTTTTAGCTGCCTATAGAAAACCTGGTAGAACTCCGTCGGCAGGCTATCAGGTCCCGGTGATTTGTTTTTGGGACTGTGTAGGACGGCAGTGTCCAAGTCGTCTTCGTCGAACTCAGCGACCAGGCTGTTAGACGCCTCAGTGCTGAGCCGTGCTCAGCGCTAACCGCACCGCTGAACATGAGAGTTGTGGAAAAGGTAAAGCAGACAACAATCCGAAGATTGGTTTGAACACCACAGTGCTTTACTAGGCATGGTTCTGTTTGGAGGTGGTATGCCGTTGCCTTCCTCCGACCTTCGACCTGACTTACCCAGCCAGTTATAGGGGGACCTACAGTTTAACGTGGGTTCCGAACCACGGTCCTACTCGGTATTTTTCACATGAGCAATACTGCCAGAGGGGAAAGAAGTGGAAAGTGACAGATAAAAATCCTAGGACCTGGCGGGGATCAAACCCGCGACATTTGGATTCATAGTCTGGCACTCTACCACTGTGCAACCGAGGCACGTCATAAATTTCCGTTTTAATTTCATTTTGTGTATTAAGACAGGTTCCATCGGGTTTCTTGATTTTGGTGATTATTTTCTGTTGACCTCTTTTTTATTCCTGTATAATGTGGAAAATCAACGTTTCTTCACCGTTGAGAGCGTTCTACATACGGGCCCTAACTTGATAGCCGATTAATTGCTTTCACTTAAGAGACAAAATTTTGGATTTAATTCTCTTTATTTGGACGTAATTTTCAATTAGTGATCCATCAAGCGTGTATAATTCCCTCAAACATTGGAAGTAAAATTCAGATGTCCACTTGTACCAATAAACTTTCTCCATGGAATAGTCAATCAGCATTCTCCTCAATTTCGGTTTGGCACAATACATCCACCATCTAAGAGCGGAATCGTGCGACGGGAGACGCCATTCGCTTGCCTCCCATGTTTGGTTGAATCTTTCACGACATTCCGCATCATGCGGGTGAGTGACATTTAGTTTCCAATACCCTCGTGCACGGTAGACTCCTTGTCGTTCCATGTTAATTGTACATATATCAGCAGCGTGGTCGGTGAAGCTGGTTGACCATAATTCGGCGTGCAAAATACGGTCGTTCATAATATTCGTTACGTAAATCCGATCTAACCTACTTGCAGAAGTTCGAGTAATAAATGTGAAACCTGGTGTGTGTTTTCCCATGTATCGGTCAGGCGAAGTTCTTTATCAAGTTAATCCAATTCAGGAGAAGTGTTGAAATTAGGGACATGATCCTTTGGGCTCAGGACACAATTAAAGTCTTCTGCTAAAATAATGTTGTCTTTCCGAACAGCCGGCCGCGGTGGCCGAGGGGACTAAGGCGCTTCAGTCGCGGTCCACACGGCCTCTGCGGTCGGGGGTTCGAATGCCCCCTCGGGCATGGATATTTGTGCCGTCCTAGTTCGTAAGTAGTTCATAAGTAGTTTGTAAGTTTAGGGACTGATGACCCCGTAGTTAAGTCCCATAGACTTTACAAACATTTGAAGTTTCCGAACAGAGGTACCATTTTATGCTTGTAAAACACCGCTCTGTTGCATAGATTTCCGCTTCCTGATGGGATATACACGTTAATTAGTCTAACGTTATGAAGGGTGCAAGTTATCCTTCTTCCTCTGTCTTTCGACGCTGGTTCAATTATGCCTTCTTTCGCTAAAATTGCAGTCCCCATGACGTTGCCGTTACCGGAAGTGCCGTGAGCGGTATACCCACATATATTGTCTAAGGTAATGTCGGTCACTTCTTAGAGTAAAGCAATGTCTACATCTTCAGCATATAAAAAGTCTTTTAAACAATCTTACTTTACTGAAATTCGTATACTAGTTATGTTTAAGGTAGCAATTCTATAGGCCTGTAAAGTGTTCATAATTGGGTAGACGACCAGGTGTCACTACCAAACATTTTAGTACGTGTCAGTTTTGTAGCCGCTGCCACTGTCATGATTAGTGAGGTCATCAATGTCATTCAGTATTGCTTCACTTTGAACGACGCCTGGTTCGCTCATGTCGACATCGTCCATTTGATCCTGTGACCAATAGTTGGGAGAAACGCCTGTATTATTATCCAAAGGAGTCGTTTGTGGTTTCTCATCACTACCGCGCTGACTGACGTCCGGTGGGATCTCGGTTTTTGTAGCAGTTGGTACGGGGACTGGTAGGGAAGTGTTGAAATGGTTCCCCGCGGTGTCAGGTAACGTATGGGCGATTTGTCTGGCTTTCTCTCGCAGCTTGGGAGCATTTTCTTCTGCACCTACACGTGCAATCCTCCGCTTTTTACTTTTCCGAGAGGTACGTTTTGTAGCGCCTGTCTCTTCCTATGGATGGTTGTGGGAAGAAAGAAATGAGATTATGACTTAAATCAATCTGCCTGACTTCCGCTTCTCAATTAACAAGTGACTTACCTCTTAATCTTCTGCTCTGTGACTGTTGCCAGCATCGGACCTCCTCTCTTCTAGCAGGGGTTTCTATTATTTTATAAATTAATAAAAATGATAGCTACAGGGGAAGGCTACAGACAAGAAGTCGGACAGTTCCTTGAAATAATCTTTGTATTCTGAAAGTAGCATATAGAATTAAGAGGTAGCTTATAACATCTTATTAAACGGTTACCGATTCTTCCTGCAGGACAAGACATACAATAGAGAGCATACATCGAAAAAAGCACATTCAAATATTTCGACCAGCCTTTAACGAGAGAGAAAGAAATCGTATTGAGTTTCATGAAAATTTCCGTTGGTTATGAGAACAGTAGACTTAGCCCGAAACAGGGGCGGCACAAAAACTAGAGGAAAAGCATCTTAGTAATCATCGCAGCTATTGACGGTTATGCAGACTGTTGCATATTTATTAAACTCGCAATTACTTCACTTTAATCCCGGATACTTGCTCGGTGGAAATGTGAAGTCCTGTCGATCAACGAAATATCACCAGGACTGAGCAGGGCGGCTACTGCACAATAGGCGATCACGGACCTGTCCTAAGAACTGCAAGCATCTGAAGCAACTGGCAAAATGAGAGCGGCCACGTCGCTCACGCCCGTTTTGTTAACGTGAGTATCCCACCGCTGATTCTTCCGCCGGCAAAACTAGTGACGTATTACCAACCTGACCCAGAGTACACTTAGAGTTCTTCTGGCCCGCAAGACCCGGTTTCACGACTCCAAGGGTGGCGGCCTGTCTTGGCGGCAACTCGTCAAAGACGGCGGGAACAGAAGTGTCCTTCCGCGAAGACGTTGGCTCTCCGGGTTTGAACTTAACGACTCCGGTAGCCTTTGTGGCTGATCGCCATCGTGCCAATTTAATATATTAATTAATGAAGAACACGGAAAATTATTTCGCCCCCACGAGACGATGGTCCACTGGTCAGGCAAGCAAAGGGTAATTTTAGATTGTCGGGGAAAATTAGTTTTATATGATTTTATTGGCTATTAATTTTACCAACTTCTTGAATATTAATCGGACCTAACTTTGTAATACTTCAAACGAATCGTCATTTTTCATTAGATTGGAATCCGTCCCCAGAAATTTAAGAATTATTTTATTTATGCCCACTCTCTTTGTCCTATAGGCTGTCCATGTGGTTCATGCCACCTTTGTGCTGTTCTGTGATAAGTCTTAGGTCTACAGTTTTTTCTTTGTGGATGAAGTAGCTTCTACAGGACTTGTGAGTTCAGTTTCCGTACTTGTGTCATCAGCAGATTTGTCCTCCACGTTGGTGATGGTCTGTTCTCTTGGTGGTTGTGTTGGCAAATCGGTTAACTGCGACGTAGCAGACAACACTGCCACAGTGTCTGAGATTTCCATCGGAACCTCTTTGTCAACCTGTGCTGACAAATCGATTGACTGTAATGGGGCAGAAACAACTCCGGCAGTGTCCGGGCTTTGCATCAGAACGTCTTTGTCAATGACGGTGGGTGACTGGTTCAATTCCGCTTGCCGGCCGCGGTGGCCGAGGAGACTGAGGCGCTCCAGTCACGGTCTGCACGGCCACTACGGTCGGGGGTTCGAATCCCCCCTCGGGCGTGGATATTTGTGCCGTCTTTAGTATAATGTAGTTGATAAGTAATTTGTAAGTTTAGGGACTGATGACCCCGTAGTTAAGTCCCATAAGCTTAACAAACATTTGAACATTTGAACATCAATTCCGCGGCGGGAGTACTGGGCTGTCGGCCGCTGGCAGCGGACACATACGTCACAGGCGGAGACGTCATAACGGCTAGCCGCTGGCCTGGCTGGCTCGCCGGCCGGCAGCTGAGCCACACTTCGCTGCAGGCACTCTGCGCGCACGTGTTCCTGTTACTGCAAAATGTTCAAATGTTTGTAAATGTATCGGACCAAACTGCGTGGTCATCAGTCCGTAGCTTACAAACTACTTAAACCTAGGTAAACTAACCTAAGGACAACACACACACACCCATGCCCCAGGGAGCACTCGAACCTCCACGGCGAGCAACCGCGCGCTCCGCAGCGAGACGCTTTAGACCGCTCGGCTACTCCACCGCGGCCCTGTTACTGCAAGCAGCGCAGGTACGGGGCTGCCAATCGTGACACTATAGCGCAAACATTGATGTAGGATGGAATATGCTTGTGAAGGTCAACCTTCTGTTGGCGGATACCATTCAGTACCGAAAATTTATGAGCTTTTGACCATTTCTCAGGTACACTGCTCTGCACTTTCCCATACATCGACATTTATTTCCTCGGCCGACACCTCGAAAGGCAGTTCGAATATTCGTACGGTTCTGATTCGAGATCCTACATGGGTAACTTCAACAGCGCCAATGTGTCCATCGCGGGGTTTGAACTTTAAGGTTCCTACGCAAGACTGAACTACATTGTCAATAATTCCGCACTTTTCAACTTTTCAAAAACTTCGCTGCGGAGCGCGCCGTTGCCCGCCGTCGGAGGTTCAAGTCCTCCTTAGGGCGTGTGCGTGTGTGTATGTGTGTGTGTGTGTGTGTGTGTGTGTGTGTGTGTGTGTGTGTGTGTGTGTTGTCCTTAGGTTAGATTACCTTAGTTTATGTAGTTTGTAAGCTACGGACTGATGACCACGCAGTTTGGTCGATAGATTTACAAAAATTTGATCATTTGAACAAAAAGTCACTTTTTACAACAGACATATTGATTTCTATAATGTCGTCACAATTCAATTTAGCTGCTTCTTCTAGGAACGTTTCAAATTCAAAACAATTCGGTCTTGTACGGCTACGATCCGACGTAAACTTCAACGTATCAATTCGAAACGGTTCAGACATCATGGACTCATCTTTAAAATACTTCAATCCACGAATAAGTTACAGCTACAAGCTGCTATAGCGAAACACTCACCAAGCGAAAGTGCAGTCGGCCGCAGCGCTCAGCACACAACCGCTCACGACCACTGGCGCTGGCGAACTAAGCTACACTGACAGATGCTGCAATTGCTTTAATTATTGGTACTTATAAGTTATTGCAAAACTTCAAAGTCTATTTTCTCGCGAATTTTTGAGAGTTGCGTCGAATGGCTTTGGCTGATTGTTATTTGTGTCCTCAACTTCACGTGCTATAAATATTAAATATTTCTAAAATCAGATACCCTTGTGGTCTCCTTGTGACACACGTGTCAAACCGCTTTATAAGATTCAAAAAGCCGTCCAGGAAAAAATCAGGACGTTGCATACGGAAGAAGCGATGAACGGCTATGGGCGAAATACGACATAGGAGGTGAACGAGCACGAGCAAGACACCGATATACCACTGGGTACAGGTGGACCATGAATATGGAAATGACTTTCTCTTTCTGGTTGTAACAGGGGTTGACACATGGGTCCACCATTACACGCCCCAATCGGAGATCGCATCCATGGAGTGGAAACATCCGTCATTACCTGTCCGAAAGAAGTTCAAAAGAACTCATCTGTCTGCAGGTAAAGTGCTTCTCGCCGTTTTCTGGGACGCAGTGCTTCTTCCGTATGCAGCGCCCCCATTTCTTCCTGGAAAGCTTTTTGAATCTTATAAAGCGGTATGATAAATGTTTCAATGTACTTGGAAATATCTACATCTACAGCTACATAGATCCTCTGCAAATCACATTTAAGTGCCTGGCAGAGGGTTCATTAACCACTTTCATAACTTTTCTCTACCATTCCATTCTCTAATAGCGCGCGGGAAGAAAGAACACCTAAATCGTTCCGTTTTCGATCTGATTTCTCTTATTTTATTGGGATGGTCATGTCTCCCTAAGTAGGTGGGTGCTAGCAAAATATTTTCACATTCAGAACTAAAAGTCGGTGATTGAAACTTCGCAAACAGATCACGCCGCAATGAATAACGTCTTTCTTTTAAAGATTTCCACCCCAATTCGTGCAACATTTCCGTGACGCTTTCCCACCCGTAACGTGATAAAACAAAACGAGCTGCCCTTCTCTGAACCGTCTCAATATATTCCGTCAGTCCCGCCTGGTGAGGGTCCCACAAGGGGCAATAGTACTCCAAGAGAGGACGCACAAGTGTGATGTAGGCAGTCTCTTTGGTGGACCTGGTGCATCTTCTAAGCGTTCTGCCAATGAAACGTAACCTTTGGTTCGCCTTCCCCACAATATTTTCCATGTGTTCTCTCCAGTCAAAGTTGTTCGTAATTGTAACTCCTTGTATTTGGTAGAATTTACGACCTTAAGGTTTGACTGATTTATCGCGTAATTGAAGTTCAGCGGATTTCTTTTAGTGGTCATGTGTATTACTTCACACTTTTCTTTATTTAGTGTCAATTGCCAATTTTCGCACCAAGTAGAAATTTTGTCTAAATCGCTTTGCAGTAGCTTTTGATCCTCTGTTGACTTCACTAACCGATAAACGACAGCATCATCCGCGAACAGTCTAAGGGAGCTATTCAGATTATCTCCTAAATCGTTTATAAACACAAAGAAGAGTAGGGGACCTATAACGCTTCCCTGTGGAACGCCAGATATCACTTCTGTTTTACTCGATGACTTACCGTCAGTTACAACGAACTGTGTCCTTTCTGATAGGAAATCCTGAATCCAATCGCACAATTGGGGAGATATTCCATAAGTACGCAATTTCATTAGAAGCCGCTTGTGGGGTACAGTATCAAAAGCCTTCCGGAAATCCAGAAATATGGAATCGATTTGAGATCCCTTGTCGATGGCACTTAACACTTCATGTGAATAAAGGGCAAGCTGTGTTTCGCAAGAGCGATACTTTCTGAATCCGTGCTGACTATTGGTTAATAGGTCGTTCTCTTCGAGGTAGTACATAATATTCGAACAAAGTATATGTTCCAAAATCCTACTGCAAATCGACGTCAATGAGATAGGCCTGTAATTTTGGGGATCACTCCTATTGCCTTTCTTGAATATTGGAGTAACTTGGGCAACTTTCCAGTCTTTCTTTCGCTGAGTGATCGGTTGTAAATTATAGCTAAGTACGGAGCTATTGCATCAGCATACTCTGAGAGGAATCTAGTTGGTATACAATCTGGCCCGGAAGATTTATTTTTGTTTAGTGACTTAAGTTGTTTTACTACTCCAGGAACATCTACTTCTAAGTTTCGCATGCTGGCAGCTGTTCTTGGATTGAATACTGGAGTGTTCACTTCGTCTTCTTTGGTGAAAGAATTCCGGAAAGCTGTGTTTAGTAATTCTGCCTTAGCAGTACTGTCGTCGGTAGTATTACCATTGCTATCGCGTAGTGAAGGTATTGTTTGTGTTTTGCCGCTAGTGTACTTCACATATGACCAGAATTTCTTTGGATTTTCTGCAAGATTACGAGACAGGATTTCGTTGTGGAAACAACTATAAGATTCTCGCATTGAAGTCCGCGCTAGGTTGCGAGTTTTAGTAAAAGATTGCCAGTCTTGCGGATTCTGTGTCTTTTTAAATTTTGCATGCGTTTTTCTTTGTTTCTGCAACAGTGATCTGACCTGTTTTGTGTACCACGGGGGGTCACCCCCCTCTTTTATTAATTTATTTGGTATAAATCTCTCGATTGCTACTGATATTATGTCTTTGAAAGTAAGCCACAACTGATCTACACTCGCATTTTTAGATTTGAAGGACTGGAGACTATCACTCAGGAAAGCGTGAAGCGAATTTCCATCTGCTTTATTGAATAGATATATTTTTCGTTTATTTTTGGTGAATTTGGGAATTTCGATAATCAGTCTCGCTACTACAACTCGATGTTCGCTAATCCCTGTATCTGTTTTGATGCTCTTTACTATCTCGGGATTATTTGTTGCTAGGAGATCAAGAGTATTTTCGCAACCACGTACTATTCTAGTGGGTTCATGAACTAACTGTTCGAAGTAGTTTTCAGAAAAAGCATTCAGAACTAGTTCGGACGATGTTTTATATTTGCACCCGGTTTTGAATACGTAATTATGCTAACATATCGAGGGTAAATTAAAGTCGCCACCGATTATAATAGTATGCTTCGGATACCTATTTGAAATATGATTCAAGCTTTCTTTGAACATTTCTGCAACCGCATCGTCTGAGTCAGGGGGCCGATAAAAAGATCCAATTATTAATTTATTTCGGTGGTCAGGTATAACCTCTACCCAGACCAGTTCACAGGAAGTAACTGCCTCAATTTCGCTGCAGGATAAACCGTTTGTAACAACAATAAACACGCCACCCCCTGTTTTATTTATTCTATCCTTTCTGAAGACCATTTGGCCCTTTGAAAAAATTTCGGCCGAATTTATCTCAGGCGTCAGCCAGCTTTCAGAACCTATAACGATTTGTGCCTCAGTACTTTCTATCAGCGCTTGGAGCTCTGGAATTTTCCCAACACAGCTACGACAATTTACAACTGTTACACCAATGGTTTTTAGGTCTGCTTTCTTCCCGTGTCTGACCTGCCCCCTTTGAGACTGAAACCCATTTTGTGTATTCCCGAGGCCATCTAACCTAAAAAACCGCCCAGTCCACGCCACACAGCCCCCGCTACCCGTGTAGCCGCTTCCTGAGTATAGTGGACTCCTGACCTATTTAGCGGAACCCGAAAACCCACCACCCTTTGGCGCAAGTCGAGGAATCTGCAGCCCACTCGGTCGCAGAACCGTCTGAGCCTCTGATTCAGACCCTCCACTCGGCTCTGAACCAAAGGTCCGCAGTCAGTCCTGTCGACAATGCTGCAGATGGTGAGCTCCGCTTTCATCTTGCAAGCAAGACTGGCAGTCTTAACCACTTCTGATAGCCGCTCAAAACCAGAGAGGATCTCTTCCGATCCAAAGCGACACACATCATTGGTCCCGACATGAGCCACCACCTGCAGCTGGCTGCACCCTGTGCTCTTCATGGCATCCGGAACGAGCCGTTCCACATCCGGAATGACTCCTTCCGGTATGCACACGGAGTTCCCCTCCCTATAGCCATTTTCCTAAGAGGGCTCCATTACCCGCCTAATGTTGGAGCTCCCAACTACCAACAAACCCACCCTCTGTGATATAAAGATGTCTTTTTTTACTGTCTCATTCTATTTGCTTTTTGCCTTTCATACGCAACTCTGACCACAGTCGACAGGGGAAACTTATTTTCCAACTCCCCCTCGTAGTGTGTAGTAACTTTGTGAAATGACGATGCTGAACAGTCGGAAAAAAATCTTTTGTTATTACGCCCTTTGTAGTTTCATACCGTGCTCATTTCAACATTTTATTAGATGAGCATCTCTATTTTCTTATAATCACAGACGGAGAAATTCTGTTGTAGTTTGTTGTTGCATCTTCTCGAACTGCATTTTTGACTGGCTTGTCTACCAGTTCGTTTCCAGGAGTTCCCACCCGGGCCCTTGTCCATTGTAAATTGATATAGCATTTCATCTGTCAAGTCTTTAATTTTGTTTCTGATCTGTTCTATTAAATATTTATGATTCCTGGAATTTTTTAGCAAATCCAGTGTAATTCGGCTATCTGTATTACAGCCGCCATTGCAATATGTGTTTCTCTTTAGTTATCCAGTTTCTCTAAGGCTCGCAAGATTGCTAATTGTTCTGCTTGACTTATGGTGCACCCTTACTTTAATGTGTAGTTCAATTTATAAGCAAGCCGTTAATAATTATTGCCGCTCTTGAACCTGTTCCATTATCCGTATAACTACCATTGGTATAAATCTCTGTTTGATATTCCTTGTGTTCGTATTTTTCATCCAAAATTACTATATCTTCCTGATTGGGCCACTCTTTATAATCTACGGAGTGTCTATAGAATGTTCTGCGTGTGCAAATTGTATGATTTTATATTTGTCAGCAATTTCTTCCACTTTAATAATTATCGGTGCAAGGCCTGTTGAAACGCACAACGCTTCAGTAAATGTAGTTCTATAAGCATTAGGTGTGGTGTCGCACAAGTACAAAGTGCGCGCCACTTACTTTCGCCGCGCGCCGCCAGGCACGCACGGCGCGGCGTTCTCACGACGACAGCCACGAGCGCCCTCTGCGACAACTCCGCTCGTGGCCACCACTGAAGGACATCGGTCACTTCGGACTTCGGACTGATATAGCAACGAGTTAGGACCTTCGTAATCAGATAGGCACCAGTGAAGACTTTGCTATTGTACAGGCACTAGGCAGGCCTCTAACAACTATGTATCAACATTCTGCAGTACTCTGTAAAAGTTAAGTATTGTTACATTCTGTGCAATATATATATCTTTCTAATTTGCTCGAGTGTTTATAGTTTCTGGCTGCTCCCCTCCGTACCTGCACCAGCGTGTCGGTCTCATTCCACTCGGCCACCGACACCTACGACGAGGCTGGGACACAAAAGCGGCGACGAAGTTGAGACACAAAATTGGCGACGATGAGTGATAGAACCTTGGACCAGCCCGCTTACAGCAGCCAGACAGCAGCAGTCGGAGCACGCAAAAATTGCTCCCGCCCACCCACCCTTATTATAAGATTTTTGGGGGAACATATTCTGTTACGTATTTTGTGGACTTTTTTGTTGCAGAGCGTCCTCTTTCATATTGCATTTGTGTTTTGTTATAAGTTACTTGTATGCGCGGCGCCTAATCGGTCAGCATGGCCACTACCCCGAACCCAAACTTACTGGAAATTATTCAGTTACAGACGGCGCACATAACACAACTTCTCCAGGCAGTGGCGCAGTTGACGACAACTCAACAGCCGTCGCTTCAGCAGCCCACACCTGCCGCCGCACCGCTTCTGACGTTCCGCCAGTACAACGAACGTGAGGAAGAATGGAGCGACTACTTCGCACAGTTTCAAGAACTCGTCGCGGCTCATCAAATTACAGGTCAGAGAGTGAAGAACCTTTTCTTATCGATTGTGGGCCCCCAGACTTTCGTACTATTGCAAAAACTTTTCCCTCTCGCATCTCCTCGTGATGTAGACTTTGAACAAATTGTAGATGCACTGAATGCTCATTATGAGAGAAAAGTTCTTGTAGCCGCTGCACGATACCGATTTTTCAGACTTAAAAAATTACCGCAGCAGTCACACCAAGAGTGGATTACGGAATTGAAGGGCTTAACCCGCCAATGTAAATTTACTTGCTCTTGCGGACTTTCGTATAGTGACGTGATGTTGAGGGATGCGATTACGCAGAATATTCAGGACCCCAGAATTAGAGCAGCAATTCTGAAACAGTCTGACACCTCATTAGACAGTGTACTGCAGCTTATAGATGCGCATGATACTTTTGACTTAGCAGATGTAGAAATGCAAAGCCACAGTGTAAATTCAGTGCGCCGTAACGGACACTTTCCTAGCCGTAGTTCTCAGTATAGCACTAGTGATTCTTATTTTTCTACCGGCCGTGCTGAACAGACAGTGAACAGTAGCCAGTGTAAAAGTGCGACGCAAAGGTCGCTCCGTCGTGTTAGAAACAGTAATTTGAATAACGGGCGCCAACGCTCATTTCAGAAAAATGTACGTAAATCTTGCCCCCAGTGTGTGTCTCGCCACAAGCGTGCTCATTGCCCTAGTCGCAACGCAACCTGTTATCAATGTGGCAAATTGGGACATGTGCAGTCTGTGTGTATGCAAATTAAAAACTCAAAGAACAGTAACGTTAGAAACAGTGCTTCGCAGAGTGCGAGAACGGTTCATTCTGTGAATGTTGTGCGGGCTGTGGAATTGAACACTGCTTTCCTTGGATCTCAATTGCAAGAAAGTAGTTCTGCGCCTATGGCAAATCTATATAGTGTACCACGTAGCAAGCGCCGACGAGCGCGTAAAACAGTGCAACGGAAAAGGGTTCGGGACAAGCAAAATGACTATGAACAGTGCATTCCTGTAGTGAAAATAGTGCCTTCTGCAACTGCTCCTTGTAATAGTGCCCAGTACTGTGTAGTTAGTGACAGTAGACACCAAGTAGCTACTCAAAAGTGTAGTGCAGTAGTTAGTACATCTGGAGTAGCTTCGCATTGCGCGGACGCCGATCCGGCGGTAGTGTCATCTAGTGACAGTGTGGTTAATCCGCTGCGTGCCGAGTCTGCGCCGCTTACTTCACTACGCGGTCCGCGCAGACGCAGCAAACAAACCGTAGCAGACGTTGCCCACATTCGCGCACCTGTCGAGCGCCGAAAGCAAAAACTGTTTGTGACTCTCTTCATAGAAAATAAGACGGTGCAATTTCAGCTTGATACTGGTTCCGCTGTCACACTAATGAATAAAGAAACTTATGAACTACTGGGTTCGCCAAAATTGTCGCCGTCACAGCAAGTGTTAACAGCGTACACAGGACAAACTATTCCGGTGCTAGGAACGTGTAGCCTGCCTGCCTCTTTTCAAGGTGTTACAAAAACAGTTGCTTTTGTAGTTCTTCAGGCCAAATCGACACAGAACATTTTTGGACTAGATGCTTTTGACTTGTTTGGTTTATCAATTCAAAGAGATGTGCTTCAAATTTCGTCAATAGTGCCTCAGGATAAAATCAATGCATTGTGTGACAAATATAGTGACTTGTTTTCGCCGGAACTAGGTTGTGCAAAAGACTTCGTGGCACATGTAACTTTAAAAGACTCAGCAGTTCCAAAATTTCGTTAAGCTAGACCAGTGCCTATCGCATTGCGTGATACAGTTGCCGAAGAACTTAAACGTTGGCAAGATAGTGGGGTGATTTCTCCTGTTTCTGCGAGTCAGTGGGCCTCGCCTATAGTAATTATACCCAAGCCGTCAGGAAAACTTCGTCTCTGTGCGGACTTCAAATCAACAGTGAACAGTCAAACAATTGTAGACACTTATCCCCTGCCCAGACCTGAGGAACTAATGGACAAATTAGGACAGTCTCGCTTCTTTTCCAAGATTGATTTAGCAGAGGCATACTTACAAATTCCACTTGATGACGAGTCAAAAAACTTTTTCGTCATTAATACTCACATGGGCCTTTTTCAATTTCAACGCCTACCCTTTGGCAGTTCTTCCGCCCCCGCTATTTTTCAGCGTTTTTTGGAACAGCTGACAGTTTCGGTACCGTGTTGTTCGAACTATTTAGATGATATTGTGGTATCCGGACGTACAGTTGAAGAACATTTAGCAAACCTGGAGTGCCTTTTCAAAGTTTTGACTGCAGCAGGTCTACGTTGCAATAAAGCAAAGTGTTCGTTTTTTCAAACTGAAATAGAGTACCTAGGCCATGTGATTAATGCCCAAGGAATTCATCCCTTACAGTCACATCTTAGAGCAATCAAAGACTTGCCTCCTCCTAAGAATGTGCATGAATTGCAAGCAGTAATGGGAAAGCTTAACTATTATTTCAGGTTTATTCCCAATGCCTCTCAGATTGCAGCTCCACTGCATCACTTACGTAGGAAGAATGTTCCTTTTGTATGGTCCAAAGATTGTCAGGTTGCCTTTGACAAATTAAAGTCTGCACTACTCAGTGATGCATGTTTGATTCCCTTTGACCCACAGAAGCCTGTAGTGTTAGCAGTTGACGCCTCGTCGTATGGTCTGGGCGCGGTAATCTCACATCGCATTGGATCTCACGATCGTCCTATTGCCTTTGCATCCAAGCTACTGACGCCAACGCAACAGAATTACAGTCAGATAGAAAAGGAGGCCTTAGCAATCATTTACGGCGTCACAAAGTTTCATCATTATCTCTATGGCAGCAAATTCTATTTGTTGACAGACCACAAGCCTCTCACGTCGTTGTTCTCACCCACAAAGCCAATTCCGCCACGTACGGCACAAAAGCTTCAGAGATGGTCCTTGATATTGTCAAATTATCAGTATGAGATTTTGTGCCGACCTACCACTAAACATGCCAACGCGGACACACTTTCCCGACTTCTGGTTGGCCAGGATGTATCATTTGATTCTTCAGAAATGGCATGTTGTCAGATAGACTCCAGAGATGCTTCCGCTGTCGCAGACTTTCCTTTAAACTCTCGTCGGGTTGCACAGGAAACAGCTGCGGATGCAGACCTAAGTGTGGTAGCACGTTTTGTTCGCTCAGGGTGGCCTGCCAGAGCCAAAGACATTGATCGGCCTCTGGTTAGACGTTATTTTGCACAACGTCATGCATTATCTTTAAGTCAGGGTGTACTGTTGTTGCATACCGACAACGACCAAACAAGAGTGATTGTTCCCCGTTCCCTGCAACGAGAAGTGTTACGCCTCCTGCATCAAGGACATTGGGGCATTGTTAGGACAAAGCAACTGGCCAGACGTCATTGTACCTGGGTTGGTATGGACGCTCAGATAGAGAGCATGACGTCACAGTGTACTGTTTGTGCGGAGCATCAGGCGGCTCCACCGCAACGTTTCTCAGACTGGCCACGCCCCAAGGGACCATGGCAACGTTTACATATTGACTTTGCCGGACCTTTCTGGAATACGCGCTGGTTAATTGTTGTAGACGCTTTCAGCAAGTTTCCTTTTGTGATTGCCATGAACTCAACGACGGCGTCTAGTACAATTAGTGCCTTAACATCAGTGTTTTGCATCGAAGGCTTGCCTGAAACTATCGTCAGTGACAATGGACCTCAGTTTGTTAGTGCGGAATTTCAACAGTTTTGTCGTGTGAATGGCATTCAGCATATCACCACCGCACCTTTTCACCCTCAGTCCAATGGTGAAGCAGAACGTTTCGTTCGAACATTCAAGTCTCACATGGAGAAGATGAAAGGTCAGCACTCCAGGCAGCAAGCTCTTCAAATTTTCCTGTCTACGTATCGGTGCATGCCACGTGACGGCCCGTCTCCTGCCGAGCTGCTACACGGCCGCCGTCACCGCACTCTCCTTCACCTGCTGCAGCCTCCCACGCACCGAGTCGGTTCGTATGGCGCTACGCGTTTTCAGGTTTCTACGCCGGTGCTGTACAGGGTGTTTGCTGGAAACAAGAAGACATGGCTGCCGGGCACCATTCAGCGCGTGCTCGGTAGCAATATGTATGTTGTACGTTCTTCCACAGGGTCGGAGCTGCGGCGCCACGCAAACCAATTGCGCCTGCACAGGCCGCGCGATCCTGTCTCCGGTTTCTTGATTCCAGACCCAGTTCACCGCCAGGGAGCACAACCACATCGTTCGTCCCCGGACTACGAGATCGTCCCGATGGAGATCGACGCGACGCCGCCGCTGTCGCCGCCGCAGATGACAGCGTCACCGAGAGGGACTCCGGGACCGTGCGGGCCCCCCCCCGCTTGGGCCACGCACCTCAGAAGAAGATGACCTGCTCCCTCTGGGCGGGGGCGGGCGCCCTTCCCCAGGTTTCGGCGGGTTCCCTGGAGGATCGCAAGGCGGATGCCGGGGCGCGGACGGCGTCTCGATCCCGGCCTCAGCTACGACGCCCGTCCCACCAGTAACGCCCCCGCCCAGGCCCTCCTCCCAGTGCCGTCGCCGTGGCCCTCAGCCCTACGCCACGACGGCGCGACGGTTTGGGGGGGAGGGGTGTGGTGTCGCACAAGTACAAAGTGCGCGCCACTTACTTTCGCCGCGCGCCGCCAGGCACGCACGGCGCGGCGTTCTCACGACGACAGCCACGAGCGCCCTCTGCGACAACTCCGCTCGTGGCCACCACTGAAGGACATCGTTCACTTCGGACTTCGGACTGATATAGCAACGAGTTAGGACCTTCGTAATCAGATAGGCACCAGTGAAGACTTTGCTATTGTACAGGCACTAGGCAGGCCTCTAACAACTATGTATCAACATTCTGCAGTACTCTGTAAAAGTTAAGTATTGTTACATTCTGTGCAATATATATATCTTTCTAATTTGCTCGAGTGTTTATAGTTTCTGGCTGCTCCCCTCCGTACCTGCACCAGCGTGTCGGTCTCATTCCACTCGGCCACCGACACCTACGACGAGGCTGGGACACAAAAGCGGCGACGAAGTTGAGACACAAAATTAGGCATCTATGTTTTCATCTGGCGTTGGATTCTTCGAATCTTCGTAAAGTTATATTTTCTTTTTATTGCGTGAATCTAAACGGGAACTGCATATACCGGTAGTATAGATCTTTTGTAAATTATTGTCACTGATCCTGAACCAAGTACCTAGCTGAGCTGACCGATTTAGATAAAGAATGAATTAGTTTCATGCATTTGTAAGTAACGTATGTGTTCATTAATGGTAAATTTAGTATCAATATTTACGCCCAAATATTTTAATCGTTCACTTGTTGCCAAACATTATTATTTACAGATATATTAATTGTTGCTGTTCTTACTGTATTATCCGAGTTATCAGCATTGCTTCCGATTTATGGTCATTAAATCGGATTTTATTGTTTTGAGTCTAATGTGTGATTTTTTTCCATTTCTCTGTTGCAGTCCTCCTTAGCGATTGCGACTGTCTTTGTTTTAGTCATCACAATCAAGTCATCTGCAAACGCTATAGTTTTTGTGTAATATGTGTAATTCTAATTCAGCAGAGAGCTATACTGAATATTCAAAAAATCTGGTCCACAGCAAGATATATGTCTACACAAATTCACTTTTGTTTCTTTCATAGGAAAATATTAGTTACCTGGTACAAACACCATATTTTACTAATACTTATTACGCAACAAAATTAATGATTCGCTTTTTAGAAAACCCGAAATTATGTCCGATTACGGCGCACAAGCTTAAATTTGACTCTGAAGTGCTTACGACCTTCCTGTCTAATGGTGCCAACGTGTTGCGCCGCTGTACGTCATTCTTGTGCATGGCGAAGCTTCCGATCTCTGTGAGATCCTATGAGATCATTCTGATGTTAATCAATGTACAAGGGTTTTAAAATTGATCAAGCTCATGAAATAAGGGCGAATTGGTGAAAATTATATTTCCTTTTAGTTATAATAATCCTTATCGCAATTCATCTTTAAGATTAGTAAGGCTGTCGTTAATACAACTAACCTCTTGACTTAAATCTCATCCTTGATAATTGTCCCATTATAACCTAATCTATCGATAAGGTGTCACGGAACTTTCTTCATTTGCACTCATTTAACGAAAACGTTGATTATTTCCTACTTTGTGGAATTTTGAGGCAATTGCAGTGAGTATAAGTAAACGTTTTATAATGAAGTGCTTTTTTTAAGCTATCTGGGTAAAACACACAATAAGAGATTGGTCGCAGTAGTGTTGTGTTCGTATTTAAAAATTAAGCGTACGTAGTAAACAGCTCTAATTTTCAGATATGGTAAGCCTATATAAATGTGTCCTATAAGAAAATTCATGGCGCACTTATTGACACTTGTTTTTAATCCGTCTGACCAATTTTGTCTCTGACTTCTGATACACATAGTATTACGTTCTTCAGAAGATACCTTCATAAGGTCAACACCAGTAACACTGAATCGTTTTGTGGAGGCCCAGTATTGATATTTTGTGAGTACTGGACAGAATCGACAACTGAATGAAATCGAGAACTAAAAGAATCGAATTCAAATCTGAGAACCATGAACTTCGACGAATACATTCCAACACACTGAGTTCCAGATGCGTCAATCACGTAGCCGAAGGTACTCGACAAATCACTGGAATTTCAGAACACCATCTGCCCCCTACAGGAAACAGTTTTATAAAATTTGAAACCAACTTCACACTTTTATCAAATTTCGTTGTTGTTGTTGTTGTTGTTCTATGCCACGCACAGCACTGTTCCGTTTATGATTTCCTGTTATTGCAAGCATGGTTTCGTGCGGTTCCGAGTGTTCGAGGTCAAAGGCGTCCCTTGTCAGTAGAATAAACGCATTTACAGTTATACCGTTAACTTTTGAACAAGTAAATATTTTACTTCCTGTTCTGCATCTGTCTCGCTTTCGTTTGACTGGTTATTACGGTAAATATAACGTGAATCCTCTTGAATTATATAAATTTTGTTACTTATACACGGTTTTCAATAAAGGAGTACAACACTTTTAGAAGTGCTGGTGCTTATCGAAAGAAGAAAAATAAATCCAATAAGCATGGGTCCGAAAACGCATAATTTCTTAGTTAATTACGTGTTCATAGGAGTTGTTCCACGCGGCGTCCATTCCTGGTAATGCAGCCATCTACGCTTCGGCTTGAGAAATGACAATCCCTTTGAAGTATACTCGGTTGTTGTTGGACACGATGCAGTTGGAATTGCGTATATCACTACCTCGAAGTGTCACCCCAATCAAACATCTAGGGCATTGAGGTCTGCAGAATGAGCAGCCCTAGTTGTGGGGCCATTCCGTCCAATTCATCGGTCTTTAATTGACTGCGTCATGTGTTCGCGCAAATTTTGACGAAAGTAAGCTCGGGCGCTATCACGCAGTTAATCTTTGCCGACTTGGCAGTCGCTCCAGCCAGATAGGCAACAGATTAATCTAGAAGTCCTCATTTAGCACCTGTGGCCAAATTTTTCTATCGCCTGGCACTCCTGCTCGTTCTGCTAATTCCGTCATTCGTGAATTCCTTGGCGATTTACATCTGTCCATACTTGCTTGTTGTGAAAATTGACAATAGTACTTCCTGTGAAGCATGACTCATCGTTATAAAAGAGATCCATATTTATTTGGCTTACTTTTCTTGTTTCGGTAAGTACTACCACCTCGTTAGTACTACCACCTCCTAAGAATTAGACCTTTATTTAACACCCTGTAAAACGTTAGATTCCAGGAATATTTTTAAGTAACATAGTTCCTTGTCATCAAAACATAATAGTCTTCGCAAATTGCATATTCATATACTGTTATGTTATCTGTAATCTCTCTTGTATATACATGTTAAATATTAGTGTTCTATTTTATGTTACAGAAAGCTAGTTTTCTCTACTGTTTTTGTTTGGGTATGTCAGTTTTCAGGGACTGGTGAGCTCGAATTTCATTACAAAGATAGATTTGACAAATTTCCCCTGTGAACATTTGTCCCGAAACGTCATTGCAGTAACTGTATAGACATATGTCAACATTCAGTCGTTGTATACCAAACCGATCTATATTTTCGGGAAGAGCGAAAAATGCTTCTTCAGAACATCTTTGCGAAACTGAACCATTCATCAGCAATTTAAATATATGTTCAATATGTAGGAATGTATGTACAGTTAACATGCTCCTACTGCCTATCATTTACGATTTAGATGCGTTTCTCTAGAAAAGTATATGGAAATAAGATGGTCTTTCCCTGAGGGAGATGTGAGATAAATCCATATCATGTACTTTAAGTGTAAGGTATTGTATGATATGGATTTATCAATGTACATTGACATACACCACATATTACGCTGTGCAATTTCACCATTAACTTACTATAAATATATTCTTCTTTAATCTTATAGATTTCAGACACTAGTGTGGTTCATTTTTCAGAAAAGTGTGTCCGTGTGCTGAAGTTACGAGCCAATTGCTCATATGCGGCGACCCGCTGCTTAGCAGGTCAGCGGCGCCACCGAGTGGCATCTTATGAAGGCCGCCAAAAACTACGAACACAATACAGTTATTTTAGTTCAGTTTTTACACATAGTCTCATGATTATTAAACAGTTATAACATCGGCAAGGTTCTTATATTTCTTTTAGCGAATGATAAGAACCTTTTACCATAAATAAATTCAGTAGGCTTTATTTTAAAAAAATGAGTTCCCCCCCCCCCCCCCTTGCTGCGCCACTGTTTGCAAAGTTTTACTGAATGGAAAAACTGACCAAGTCCGTGGACTTGGTATGTTATTTTATTCATTTGAAAATATATTGTGCCATTTAAGGGGAAAAGAACTGGACTTTGTAAGTTCTTCTGGGCAGGGACATAGCTTTAGGCATTAACATCCACTTTCATATTAAAAGTGAAAATTGACCAATGTGGACTTGGGATGTTTTTTCCATTCAGGTCTCCAATTAGAGCGAAAGCAAGACGGCTCCACTCTAACTTATATTTGTTTAGTGTATCTTCATAAATTTCGAATACCAATTTTCACTACGATATTGTTGTTGTTGTGGTCTTCAGGCCGCAGACTGGTTTGATGCAGCTCTCCATGCTACCTTGTCCTGTGCAAGTCTCTACATCTGAGAATACGTCCGGCAACCTACATCCTTTTGAATCTGCTTACTATATTCGTCCCTCGGTCTCCCTCTACGATTTTTACCCCACACACGTCCTTCTAATGCTAAGTTGACAATTCCTTGATGTCTCAGAATGTGTCCAACCAATCTATCCCTCCTCTTAGTCAGGATATGCCAGAAACTTCTTTTCTCCCCGATTCGGTTAAGCACCTCCTCATTACTTACATGATCTACCCATCTAATTTTCATCATTCGTCTGTAGCACCACATTTCAAAAGCTATCACCTTTCTATCCGAACCCTTTATCACCCACGCTTCACTCCCATACAATGCTACACTCCAGACAAATGTTTTCAGATAGGACTTCCTAACATTTAGATTAATTTTGAATGTTAACAAGTATCGCTTCTTTAGAAACGCCTTTCTTCCCATAGCCATTCTGCATTTAATATCTTCTTTACTTCGGCCATCAGAAGTTATTTTGCTACCCAAACATACCACAGGCATAAATACAGAAATCATATCTTGTCCCTTAACACCGATATGATATTATTCAGTCTCTTTTCAAAGCAGGGGAAAAAAATAAAAAAACTGGTTAACATACAATATACGAGTATCTTAGGTGTCTTGAAATCACTGTCAAATATCGGAAGTTCTAACGTGTTGAGTGTTGCCTTGTATGGGAGTGAAACGTGGACGATAAACAGTGCGGACAGGAAGAGGATAGAGGATTTTGAAATGTGGTGCTACAGAAGAATGCTGAAGATTAGGTGGGTGGATCGCGTAACTAATGAGGAGGTAATGAACAGAATTGGGGAGAAAAGGAATTTCTGGCATACCTTGACTAAAAGAAGGGATAGATTGGTAGGATACATTCTAGACAACAAGGAATTGTGAATTTAGCGTTCGAGGGAAGTGTGTGGGGTAAAAACCGCAGAGGAAGACCAAGAGATGGATACAGTTAGCAGATTCAGACAGATATCGGTTGCCGTTCTTATGTGGAGTTGAAGAGGTTTGCTCAGGACAAGGTATTGTGGAGAGCTGAATCAAACCAGTCTCCGGACTGAAGACCACAACAATAAATACTAACGTGTATAACCATCTATATGTTTATGTACATTATATTTCTAGGATACCATATAATATAATAAAAATACTATGTATTTGATGAATGTACACGTGAATACGGCTCATCGTGGAAATTATAGGAGATAATATTTCAGAATTCTGCGTGTTGCTTATAGAGTTATTTGAGTCCTTGGTGAGACATGAAGGCTATTTTGAGGTTGATTGACCAAACCGTCCCGTATCTAACTTTGCGTCTTAATTTCTCCTGCGTCATTCTAGTTCCTTCTAAATAGTTAGGCTTACATCACGTTTATCAGTTAGCACATTTCAGAGTAATCGGCAGATTTATTATTTGCAGCCGCGGTGGAGTAGCCGAGCGGCCTAAAGCGTCTCGCTGCGGAGCGCGCGGTTGCTCGCCGTGGAGGTTCGAGTCCTCCCTGGGGCATGGTTCAAAAATGTCTGTAAATCTATCGGACCAAACTGCGTGGTCATCAGTCCGTAACTTACAAACTACTTAAACCTAGGTAAACTAACCTACGGACAAACACACACACACACACACATGCCCCAGGGAGGACTCGAACCTCCACAGCGAGCAACCGTGCGCTCCGCAGCGAGGTGCTTTAGACCGCTCGGCTACTCCACCGCGGCCCTGGGGCATGGGTGTGTGTGTTGTCCTTAGGTTAGTTTAGTTTAAGTAGTTTGTAAGCTACGGACTGATGACCGCGCAGTTTCGTCCGATAGAATTACAAACATTTGAACATTTTGAAATAAATGTAACAAAACGGATTACTTTTGTAGACGCAAAAAAAAAAAAAAAAAAATCGCTTCAGTTTGTCCATAGGACCTAGTCGATTACACGTAAAAACAGTCCAAAACATTATGGAGTTACCATAATTTAGCACCATGCCTGCTGAGCGTTTAGTCCACGGCTTCGTGGAGTCTTCACCACATACCATCACCACTAAGGTGCCTCGCTGCGGAGCGCGCGGTTGCTCTCCGTCGGAGATTCGAGTCCTCCCTGGGGCATGGCTGTATGTGTTGTCCCTAGGTTAGTTTACCTTAGTTTAAATAGTTTGTAAGCTACGGACTGATGACCACGCAGTTTGGTCCGATAGAATTACAAACATTTGAACATTTTATTATTTGCAGACAGATTATGACAGCTGTATCTCTTAGCAACGGGTGTCGGATGTCATCTACATTTACATACATACTCTGCAAATCACATTCAAGTGCCTGGCAGAGGGTTTATTAACCACTTTCATAACTTTTCAATACCGTTCCATTCTCTAATAGCGCGCGGGAAGAAAGAACACCTAAATCGTTCCGTTTTCGATCTGATTTCTCTTATTTTATTGGGATGGTCATGTCTCCCTAAGTAGGTGGGTGCTAGCAAAATATGTTTACATTCATAAGTAAAAGTCGGTGATTGAAACTTCGCAAACAGATCACGCCGCAATGAATAACGTCTTTCTTTTAATGATTTCCACCCCAATTCGTGCAACATTTCTTTTGTGTCCCAGCCTCGTCGCCGCTTTTGTGTCTCGTTTCCGTCGTAGGTGTCGGTGGCCGAGTGGAATGAGACCGACACAGGAATAAAGATAGCACGCTGGTGCAGGTATGGAGGGGAGCAGCCAGAAACTAGAAACACTAGAGTAAATTAGAACGAGATATATATTGCACAGAATTTATACAATACTTAACGTTTACATGCTGATACATAGTTGAGCTAGAGTCCTGCCTAGTGCCTATACGATAACCAAGTCTTCACTGGTGCCTATCTGATTCCGAAGGTCCTAACTGGTTGCTATCTCAGTCCCAAGTGAACGATGTCGTTCAGTGGTGGCCACGAGCGGAGTTGTCACAGAGGGCGCTCGTGGCTGACGTCGAAAGAACGCCGCGCCGTGCGTGCATGGCGGCGCGCGGCGAAAGTAGGTGGCGCGCACTTTGGACTTGTGCGACACCACAATTTCCGTGACGCTTTCCCCCCCGTAACGTGATAGAACAAAACGAGCTGACCTTCTCTGAACCTTCTCAATGTCTTCCGTCAATCCAACCTGGTCAGGGTCCCACAAGGGGCAACAGTACTCCAGGAGAGGACGCACAAGTGTGATGTAGCCAGTCTCTTTGGTGGAGCTGGTGCATCTTCGAAGCGTTCTGCCGATGAAACGTTACCTTTGGTTCGCCTTCCCCACAATATTTTCTATGTGTTCTCTCCAGTCAAAGGTGTTGTAATTGTGACTCCTAGATTTGGTAGAATCTACGACCTTAAGGTTTGACTGATTTATCGCGTAATTGAAGTTCAGCGGATTTCTTTTACTGGTCATGTGTATTACTTCACACTTATCTTTATTTAGTGTCAATTGCGAATGTGAATTTCGAATGCGAATGTCGAATGTGAGTGCAATTTGTCAATAAAAGTGGCATTCGTCTGCAGTAAATAATGCGCGCATCACGCTACCGTGATGGCGCTGTCACGCTGCAGTCCTACTGGCGGGACGGCCGCGGTGGCCGAGGGGACTGAGGCGCTCCAGTCACGGTCTGCACGGCCACTACGGTCGGGGGTTCAAATCCCCCCTCGGGCATGTATATTTGTGCCGTCCTTAGAGTTAGCTAGTTCGTAAGTAGTTTGTAAGTTTAGGGATTGATAACCCCGTAGTTAAGTCCCTTAAGCTATACAAACATTTGTACATTTTGAACCTACTGGCGGACACCGCGCCTGTTGAGGCACGCTGCGCTCTCGTGGCGCGTGGTGACTTTCCGCAAAGCACTCCGTGCAGCATATCAAGCTGAAGCGCTCCGCCAACAACGGATAAATGAAGCGTGGAATTCGAGAGCGGCCGGACCCTGGCGCAGAGCGTGGATGCGCCGCAGCCGAGATATCAAAGAGAGCTGCCGCCGCCAGATAAATCCCGACTGCTTTTCTCTTCCGTTTCTTCGCTTGTCTGTGAAGTGTCCCCACAAAGAGCTATGGCTGCTTTCTTTACTCACAGCTATTGTCCGCCCCGTAACAAGGAGTGACGTAAACCTCCTGGTAATAACCATTTTTTCCAGTTGAATAAGTCCTTTCCGACGACGGCACAGCGCCGGCCGAACGGAAATAAATGCTGGTCCTGTCAGATAGTATCCTTTTGTAAAGGTCTGGTGACGTGCAAGTAACGTAAAACCGCTTTTAACTGTATCCGTCTTTGTACATCTTCGGTTGCACTGGTAAGACGAAGAGATATTGGATAACACAAGGTGGAATGGAAACGATATAAGTCATTCAGAACTGAACTGGTTGTCTTTCTAATTCAGAGAAGAATAACAAGAACACAACACATGTACAGGATATCTAAATTCTACCGACAACTGCTATTACTCTAGTCAAAGTTCAGAATGTCTGACAAGGATACCACATGGGTATCGGATTTTAGAATTGTTTTATATTTATGGTACGTACGTTCGGAACTCAAATAACAATCAGCCAAAGCCATTCCACGTAACTCTCCGAAATTCTCGAATTTGAAGTTTTGCAAGTACAAATGTTCAAATGTTTGTAGAGCTTATCGGACTTACCTACGGGGTCATCAGTCGCTAAACTTACAAACTACTTATGAACTAGCTTATATTAAAGATGGCACAAATATTCATGCACGATGGGGGATTCTAACCGCCTACCGCAGCGGCCGTACACACCATGACTGGCATGCCACAGACCGCTCGGCTACCGGCCACTGCGACCGGCTAAGCAATAAGTACCAATCAGTAAATAACTAGCAGTGTCTGTCGGTTAGTCCAGGTGGTAGCTTTCTGTCCTTCGAAACCTGTTGGCCGGCCGCGGTGGCCGAGGAGACTGAGGCGCTTCAGTCACGGTCTGCACGGTCACTACGGTCGGGGCTTCGAATCCCCCCTCGGGCATGGATATTTGTGCCGTCCTAGTTCGTAAGTAGTTCATAAGTAGTTTGTAAGTTTAGGGACTGATGACCCCGTAGTTAAGTCCCATAAACTATACAAACATTTGAACATTTGAAACCTGTTGTGACAGGCTTTTTTTTTTCGTTGTGTTGGAATACTTACACCATTTTAATGTCTAATGGTAATTTTTACGAAAAGTGCACGTATTTTTATTTATTCGTAATTTTCTGTGTTTTATAATAGGTTGTTAATAATGAAGGTTTCAACCAAAGAAACATAAGTTAAATTTTTTACAGTATTGGCTTCGCTATTACTGAGGACGGTAGTCTTTGATTGTTCAGTTTGTGAAGAGCTACTACACTGTTCTTTGAAAGTCATCTCCATAGCTACTAATGGCTTTACAAGCAGCTATCCAGTTCAATAATCGTTTTACGTGACGATAGTTTTCAGCTCGACTACATACACGTAAACAAAAGCTGACACAACACGTGGAATTATAGACCCCAAATATTTTATATAACTGAATTCGAAAATGAAGAAAAAAAATCTATCGGAGTGGGATTCTAACCACCGAACACTAACACCTGTTCTACACCGTCAGATGCTGTAACTGTTTCAGTTATTGGTACTTACGTGTACTTTGTACAATTTCAAAGTCTATTTTCTCAAAAAGTTTTGAGAGTTGCGTTGTATGGCTTTGGCTGATTGTTATGTAAGTTCTGAACGTACCATAAATATAAAGAAATTATTAAATCTGATACCCATGTGGTCTCGTAACGGTACAGGGGATATTACTAACTGATAAGGTAGAGTCCCTTAAATGAGTACATTCAGATAAGAAACCAATGGTCGCAAATAGGAAAGTATGACGCAGAGTAAAATCTTTAAACGGTATTGTTTATGGGTCACATTCATGTAAAGTAGAGGGGCACACACATCAAAGGGGTGGGGGAGGGGTTAATGGGACAGTATGCTTCCCGTGTGCGTGGAATTCAGTAAGTCATACTTGCTCCTCGGGTCGTGCTAAGTGGTGAGAGTCTCAGGGAGCTTAGCACTTGTTTTCCTGAGCTGGGGCTGTTGCCGAGGCGACGCTCCTTACTTGACGATACATCTCGGCAGTCCTCAATGACCACCGTTCGGCACGACGGTGAAATGTTCTGTGTCACAAGGTGAGCGTGACTTAAAAACATGGTCGCGAGGTTAGCAAAGGCATTCATAAAATAACCCCTCTAATTGTGGTGTTTTGCGCGGTGGCGGGATGCATGTATTTTGAATCAAAATAGTAATGAGCGGCCGACCACTGGAGCAAGCAGCCGCACCACTGCAGTGTAAGGGTTATTCAAGCAAGTGCCAGACATCTGTTGCACTAGCCACTTGTACGACTCTAATGGAGAAACTACTAATTGTTCAAAGACATCTCTCAGTGGACTGTGTGGGCCGCTGGTGAACCCTTACCAATCCCAACAACAAATTTCGCTAGAGCAGCTCTTCTAAGCATATCCCTCAAAAATTTTGGCTTACTTACAAAGACGAGTCAGCTGTGGTGCTGCAGGCAGAGACGGAATTGGAACGACATTCTTTTCACCGATGAATCCAGAGTGAGCCTTTACCACCACGATAGCTGGATTAGAGCCTGGAGATGCTGTGCTGAAAGACTGTTAAACAGTTGTCTTATGCAATATCATAATTGTCCATAGTCGGTTGTCATCCTTTGGGCATGCCGACGTTCACATTTCAAGATGGTCATTATAATTTCACTCAATATTCAAGACTTCTTATTCGCTTATGGTATCGCGTTGCTGTCTAGGCCTCTCAATTCTTCCCATCTATAGTCCATCGATGTCTGGTCAAAGATTGCAGAACGAAGGACATGGGATACACCACCCGCTACCCCATTATCTAAGCTTTGGCGATTTGTGGAAGCAGCATGGACTGATGTACCACCACAAGACATCTGTGGCCCCTTTGGTTCAATACTGAGGCGTGTAGCAGAAGCTACACTTTGAATCAAAATAGTAATGAGCGGCCGACCACTGGAGCAAGCAGCAGTATTGGTGGCTACAGTCAGTACCGAAATCATCTTCCTCACTTGACGCGCGGATGTAGTTTCAGTTATGTGATCTTTATGCAACGTGTTACATCCCAAATGCCGGCCGCGGTGGCCGAGGTGACTGAGGCGCTCCAGTCACGATCAGCACGGCCACTACGGTCGGGGGTTCGAATTCCCCCTCGGGCATGGATATTTGTGCCGTCTTAGTTCGTAAGTAGTTTGTAAGTTTAGGGACTGATGACCCCGTAGTTAAGTCCCATAAGCTTAACAAACATTTGAACATTTGACATCCCAAATAAACATCGGTCTATTATTGAACGTCATTCTTTGGTGTTGCGTTTTGGATGGGCAACAGTGCAGTTTTATAATCGAGAAACGGTGTTTCACTCACGTAAGTCAACAACATATTTCAAAACATCATTAAGGCGTGGAACCTCTGCGAGGGGAAAGCAATGTAGACAATCTGGTCGTCACCGTCGGAAAATGATTTGTTTTCAAAACATGAATTGCACTGCATAGCAGACAGTTCCATTTTGTTTTCAACGGAAGCGCCAAGCGGACTCTGGAACAGGTGCAAGATCGCCAGTATCCTCAAAATGTATAGAAAACTGTCGTCGTAATTCTTTCGAGACCAAAATAATATCACCTTGTACGTTACAATGTGATATTATTTTTAAAATCATCGCCACTACATAAAAAATACGTTCTCTCGTTTTACAATCTCTTTCTTTGGACAACGTACAGTGAAATCTACTAAAATTGCGACAAACTCAATCCATCCATTGTTTCTGCATTGCTCTTGACTTTATCAAAGTACTTTTAATTAATAAGTAGATTTTTCATATTCTCTGTTAAATTTCATGGTTTCATGCTTCAGAAAATTTGCTATTCGTACTAACAATTTCTTTTCCTGATCCATTGTTGCAAAATTTAGCAAAACGTGCTTCTTCTTGTTCATGACAATGATTTCTGCGTGTCGATCTAATTTTTCTCTCTTTCATCGTTAACTAACTTTCTAAATTATTTCTGCATGTTCTCCCAATGTCGTTTCATAGCAAATGTGTGGGTGCCTACCCTTCGATTTTCGAGTGAATAATAGATATTGAGAAGCGTCATCCCTCTCTATTGTCATTAATATGCGCTTTTAAAGGTTTGTTACGCTAGATACAGATGTTGTCTCATGCTAAGCAGTTGCAAAATCTGGGAATGTATGTCTCATTCTGCTGGGTAGCTGGACCCGTAGGTATCCGTGGGAATGAGTGAGCTGATATTGCAGCCAACGAGGCATGTACCCTTCCCAACCTAACTGACTGCAATACGCCTCTGCTTACAATGATGTCGCCGCAGCGAGAATAGCCGTGTGGTCTGGAGAGTCACGTTACGGATCGCGTCGCTTTTCCTGTTGGAGTGTCAAGTCCTCCATCGAGTATGGGTGTGTGTGTCGTCCTTAGCATAAATTAGTTTTTGTAGTTTGTAAGTTTAGGGACCGATAACCACTGCAATATGGTCCCTTAGGCCTACAAACATTTTAATTTATGCAACGCTGCCCGTCCTGCAAGGACCTATCATGCGTCTTTCAGAGGAAGAATGGCTCAGCGTAACGGATAATATGTCGAGATCAGCCAAAGGAAGTCTGAGGCTGTGAAACACTTCTTTCCGGCCAGTTGGAGGTGGTGGTTGTTTAACTCGACTTCGAATAGGACACAGTCGCTAACCCACGGCATCATTCACATAAGTGAAGAACTTCCCGTTTAATGAAATATCCTGCCTTTCTTTTAATAATAATAATAATAATAATAATAATAATATGGTTTTCTGTTCCATAGGACCCAACTGAGGAGTGACACTCCATGGTCATGGAACAAGTCAATACATGAATTTTTACAACAGAATGGTAATAGAAAATTTTTAAGTATTTCTATGCACACGACAATCTTAAGACAAAGTGAAAGGAATCAATAAAAAAAGAATTAGCTTAATTGTTTAACTTTTCTAGGAGTTCCTCGACAGAATAAAAGGAGTGAGCCATGAGGTAACTCTTCAATTTAGATTTGAAAGCGTGTGGGTTAGTGCTAAGATTCTTTAGTTCTTGTGACAGCTTATTAAAAACGAATGCTGCAGAATACTGTATACCTTTCTGCACAAGTGTCAAGGTGGTGTGATGCAAACGTAGATTCGACTTCTGTCTAGTATTCACCGAGTGAAAGCTACTAACTCGTGGTAATAAGCTGATATTATTAACAACAAACGACATTAAAGAAAAAACGTTTTGTAAGGCCAGTGTCAAAATTCCCAGACTACTGAAAAGGGGTCGACATGACGTTCGTGAACTTACACCACATATTGTTCGAACCGCCCGTTTTTGAGCCAGAAATATCCTTTTTGCATCAGGCGATTTACCTCAAAAAATAATGCCGTACGTCATAAGTGAGTTAAAGTAAGCGTAATAGACTAATTTTCGTGTTGAAAAAATCACTTATTTCACATATTGCTCTAATGGTAAATATAGCAGAATTTAGTTTTGGAACAAGATCTTGAACATGGGCTTTCAGCGACAGCTTACTGTCTATCTGAATACCTAGAAATTTGAACCGTTCAGTCTCACTTATCATATGCCCATTATGTTTAATCAATATGTCAGCTTTCGTCAAATTATGTGTCAAAACTGTAAAAACTGAGCTTTACTGTGATTTAACGTACACTTGTTTTCTACAAGCCATGAACTTATCTCTTGAACTGCATTATTTGATACTGTGTCAATATTACGAGCAACAGCCTTCACTAGCAAGCTGGTATCATCAGCAAACTAAAATATTTTACAGTCACCTGTTATACTCGAAGGCATATCATTTATATAAATAAGAAACAGCAACGTCCCAAAACAGATCCCTGAGGCACCCCACACTTCATTGTGCCCCATTGCGATGGTACGTCATAGCCATTTTCTACACTGCGTAGAAATGCCTTCTGTTGTCTATTATTAAAGTAAGAGGTGAACCAATTGTGAGCTACTCCTCGTATTCCATAATGTTCCAACTTCTGCAACAATATTTTGTGATCAACACAATCAAACGCTTTTGTTAAAGCAAAGAAGACACCTGATGTCCGTAGCCTCTTATTTAAGCCATCAAGTGCCTCACAGAGAAACGAAAATACAGCATTTTCAGTCGTTAAACCACTTCTAAAACCAAACTGTACGTTTGGCACACCTATTAACACCAGTAGTGAGAGATGCTGAAGCGGCATTCCGATCACGGATTCCTGGGTCTGTTATCAGGACTAGAATATTAGTATTTATTTGTAACCAGAAGAAACAAATTGTTACTGTCACAAGACTGTTTTGTGATGTGCTTATTTTAACTGAATGTAATTTACATAATGACGAGAGGGTACAGGCTGATTTGCCGGCACACAACCCACGAAATGTAGGTGGCGATAAGATGAATATGGCAAGTGTCTACCCATCTACGTTAGCTTTCAGTATCTGTATAGGATGATTAGTACGTCCAGTTATTATTATTGTTTTTAGGCAGCCGATTTTTCTGTACTTGCTTTCTACGTGGCTTTTATAAGTCTGGAAACAGCCTTTTAATAGCTTCAACTAACTCGCTTTGCTCATTTCTAAATGCGCGTGCTCACTGAGAAAGATTTCAAGGTCGCGTACGTCGCCTTAAGTCGACGTTTACCAAGTATATGTGTAGTGTGTTATAGTCTTATTCTTATCACACTGTTAATATACTGATGTTGATGACAATGTTTCTGAGTGCCCTAAGGATGTAACAACAGCAGCAACAACAACAACAACAACAGAAGCAAAAAAATCGAAAGAAAACGTAAGACATGCAATACATCAGAGAACTGTTTATTATTTCTAAGTGTTCACCATATGTTTCAAAACATTTATCCTTCATTGACCCAGAAATGTTTGCGGTTGCCTATAGAACTATGACTGAACCCAGGCGTGCATCTCTGCGTCCGATTAAATCGACGCCCACAAATGTCTTTCTTCAAAAAAGGAAGGAATTAAAAAGTAGGGTTTTACGTCGTGTCAACACTATATTTACAGAGCGCAAGCATGGATTTTTTTTTTTTTTTTTTTTTTTTTTTCAATTACGGATGGAGAAAGAAATCGGCCGTGTCGTTTAAAATGAACCATCCATGCATTTACCTGGAGCGGAGGAAGCTTTGAATGCCATCTTACCAATGCGAGTCCAGTGTGTTACCGCTACCAACGTCGTTTGGTTTTACTTCTTTAGGGCTCCATAAATATGGAAACGGCATGGAAAGATATCTACATTGTATGGAGGAGCTGTAACTGCTTATCAGCGAAACGCAAGGAGGCCGCGCGGAATGAACGCGAGGTCTAAGGCGAGCGGTCTAGCAGGAGGTTCGAATCCTCCGTCGGGCATGTGTGTGTGTGTGTGTGTGTGTGTGTGTGTGTGTGTGTGTGTGTGTGTATGTGTGTCGTCCGTAGCGTAAGCTATTTTACGTACTTTGTAAGACTAGGCACTGATTACCATAGTAGTTCGATCCAATAGGTTTATAAACATTTTAACATTTTTAACTCATGCTGCGGGGCCGAAATAAAGTTAGCAACGTGTGGGCGAGGCAACCAACTGATGCCGTTGCGATTGTGTTGGAGAAGCTTCACTGGAATACTCTCGTTATCCCTTGACGCCAGTGCCATATTTTTGGGACCCTGAAGGACATTCTGGTCTTCGAATTACTTCGGGCGAAGAGATCCACCCGTGGGTACAATCATGAATCCGTAGACAGTCGCAGACATTTTTCGATAAAGACATTGACCGTTCTGTCTCACTTGGGATTAATGTGCCAACAGTTTGTGGAAATTTCTTTTGAAATAACAAGCACTTAACCTCCTTTATTCCACCTGCTTCATTTTCGTTTGACTGTCCCTTATACTTACGTATAATAACGAACATCTGCTACATCGAGACTACCTCTAAAAAAAACGGCGCAAAATCGGTTGTGATCTGTCGACAATCGAGTTAACTGCTGCTTACAGTGAATGGGTCACTGTCAAATATGAATCATTACATTGCATAAAGTACCTTTCATACAGTAATTTAAAATTTTGGTGCAGCAGGAAGCGACTACTAAGATAGCACAAAACGTGTACTTTGTAAATGTGGGCTTCTTAGGATAGAGAAATCCTTTCACAGACCAGATTCATTACGTTATAATATCACAAAGAGAAGAATATGAGCCCCGCTAATTAAAGACGCCAGCATTCGTAATGTCAATTCGGAGAAAAATAACGTGAATATACTATTCATTAATTTCAAGAGTCTATGGTGAAGTTCCGTAAGGTTGCCGCTCATTATCGGTAATGATGGTCACATAGGACTAGAAAGAAAATTCTAGATGAAGCCAGACGCTGACAGCTATGGGTATCCATTTTCCGTTGGTAACGTGTATGACGAAGATGGTGTGGACGGGGAGTGGAGGTAGAGTTCATAGCCGTATAAAACGAAAATTTATTGCGAAATTATTAACAAATCTGGATGTGAGATTTTTGGATGTGTTAACAGGAAGCTGCTATAGAAGTACTGTCACAGGCGGAGCACCGATGATACGCTTCAGGGAAAACTTCTAGGGGGGAAAAAAACTTCCTCTTTAAATTACTGCATCAGAGCAAACTTTCAACTCAAAGTCCATTTACTGGGACACTCAAATGATTACTGTGACTAGTAGGAACAAGAAATAGTGTCAAATTGTTATAAGTACTTATCAGGAAATTGTGGAAGTGACATATCTTCTGATTACAAACAAATCTGAATTTCAAAATTCAATTATTACCTGAGGGAATACGCCATCATAAGACCGTTACAGCAGCACTATCAACGGGTTTTAATATGTGCATAAAGAAAGGCAATCTGATATTTTGTAAGGCAAGATGATATTTCTGTTTAATAATAGTGAAAGCAAACTGATTTCAAATTACCTAAGCTTTCAACTTCAACAATTAATCTCTGAGACTGAAAACTCAAGTTCAGGGATGCTTCACGACACGTTTTTAACAGATATATGCCAAGCAAAGCTGTCAAATATGACCAACCGTGGTTTAAGAGTCGCGTTGGAAAGATGTTCCGAAAGAAAAGAGAGCATCACCTCAGATATAGCATATCTAAAACCTCGCATAAAACAAAAACTGAAATGAATTTAAAATATTTGGGTAGCGAAACATACCTGGAGCGTTAAATGAATTCGAATAAAAATTTTATATACCGAATCGGATGAAATTTCTAGGCAGTTTTTATCTAAATTTAAATCGGTAAATGAATATGTGAATTCCGCCAAAACATGGCACGACGGTAATAGCACCGAAACACAGGATGAGACCGAAACAAATTTAGACCGTACTATGCTCTCTTATTCCAATAACCGCACGTCCATCAAAATGACAGGAATCGAAATAAGGAACGCGAGACAGAGAATCAACTACATTCGCTCAACAGAGGAATGTTTATTGGACTTGTTGGCATATTCATAGTTTCTACATTTGTTCACCGGACACAAGTTGGTCACCCCAGTTTATATGCACAGATATTAGTAATTTATTGTATTGGTGTGGTGTCTGTTCTTTCGGACGTCCGAAAGAATAGACACCACACCTGCTTCGCAGCCAAATAGCATTTGCAAATGAATGTTAAAGGAAGGGAAGGAAGAAGGATAGGAAAGAAAGGATTGACAGTGGCCGCATTTAGGCATTGATATAAGGACAAACATACACACCCATGCCCCAGGGAGGACTCGAACCTCCACGGCGAGCAACCGCGCACTCCGCAGCGAGACGCTTTAGACCGCTCGGCTACTCCACAGCGGCTCAAATGTTTGTATAGCTTATGGGACGTAACTACGGGGGGGGGGGGGGGGGTTCATCAATCCCTAAACTTACAAACTACTTATGAAGTAGCTAACACTAAGGACGGCACAAATATCCATGCCCGAGGGGAGATTCGAACCCCCGAACGCAGTGGCCGTGCAGACCGTGACTGGAGCGTCTCAGTCCCCTCGGCCACCGCGGCCGGCTCCGGAAATGTAACAGTCGGTTTATACAAAGGGCCCGTCAGGTATACCCACAGGAAGGATTGGAGCAGAAACAGATCGGGTGATCGTGTTGGCCATGATACTGACACACCGCGACTGATCCAGAGGTAGGTAATGTCTGCCTGCATATTTGCCGTCTCTTTGCTAAAAGGCTCAGGTACTCAATCGTGTTGAAATTGAATTAAACGAGAATTGGCATGAGCACCATTCAGCATGTTCGGCAGAATCACTCTCAGGAATACGAGATGAGGAGTCGACAAAATAATGTGAACACCATGCAATATACTCAACTTTTTGCAAGTTGGCAACACTGTGTACGTGTTAACACTGAGACACGACCACAGTGCTCAATTGACGAACGCAGTCTTGGACGTTACCTTGCACTATTATCTACAGTCCTGGCCATTAAAATTACTACACCACGAAGACGACGTGCTACAGACGCAAAATTTAACCGGCAGGAAGAAGATGCCTTGATATGCTGTGATGCGCTTTTCACAGCATTCACACAAGGCTGGCACCGGTGGTGACGCCTACAACGTGCTGACAAGAGGAAGGTTTTCAACCGATTTCTCATACACAAACAGCAGTTGACTAGCGTTGCCTGGTGAAACGTTGTTGTGATGCCTCGAGAAGGAGGAGGAGAAGTGAGTACCATCATGTTTCCGACTTTGATAAAGGTCGGATTGTAGCCTATTGCGATTGCGGTTTACGTATCGCGACATTGCTGCCCGCGTTGGTCGCGATACAATGACTGTTAGCAGAATAAGGAATCGGTGGGTTCAGGAGGGCAATACGGAACGCCGTGGTGGATCCCAACGCCCTCGTATCACTAGCAGTCGAGATGACAGGCATCTTATCCGCATGGCTGTAACGGATCGTCAAGCCACGTCTAGATCCCTGAGTCAACAGATGGGGACGTTTGCAAGACAACAACCATCTGTACGAACAGTTCGACGACGTTTGCGGCATCATGGACTATCAGCTCGGAGACCATGGCTGCGGTTACTCTTGACGCTGCATCACTGACAGGAGCGCCTGCGATGGTGTACGCAACGACGAACCTAGGTGCACGAATGGCAAAACGTCATTTTTTCGGATGAAACCAAGTTCTGTTTACAGCATCATGAGGGCCCAATCCGTGTTTGGCGACATCGCAGTGAACGCATGTTGGAAGCGTGTATTCGTCATCGCCACACTGGCGTATCACGCGGCGTGATGGTATGGGGTGCCATTGGTTACACATCTCGGTCACCTCTTATTCGCATTGACGGCACTTTGAACAGTGACCGTTACATTTCATATGTGGCTCTACCCTTCAATCGATCACTGCGAAACCCTACATTTCAGCAGGATAATGCACGACCGCATGTTGCAGATCCTGTACGGGCGTTTCTAGATACGGAAAATGTTCGACTGCTGCCGTGGCCAGCACATTCTCCAGATTTCTTACCAATTGAAAACGTCTGGTCAATGGTGGCCGAGCAACTGACTAGTCACAATACGCCAGTCACTACTCTTGATGTACTGTGGTATCGTGTTGAAGCTGCATGGGCATCTGTACCTGTACACGCCATTCAAGCTCTGTTTGACTCAATGCCCAGGCGTATCAAGGCCGTTATTACGGCCAGAGGTGGTTGTTCTGAGTACTGATTTCTCAAGATCTATGCACCCAAATTTCGTGAAAATGTAATCACATGTCAGTTATATATTTGTCCACTGAATACCCGTTTATCACCTTAATTTCTGCTCGGGTAGCAATTTTAATGGCTAGTAGTGTATATGGCACACACACACACACACACACACACACACACACACACACACACACACACACACATGACTTCCAAAGACGCCAACCTTTTGGGGGCCAAGATAGTGGTAGAATCTGTGACGCAAACGGGTGCACTGTTAAACGTCTCAGTAGTGACAATATCTTCGATAATGAGGAAGTACAGAAAACAGGCTGAAGCATCATGGCGAAGTGGAATAGTGGAAGAAACCCGAAACTAACTGAAAATGATCGACGAGCATTAGGAACAATTTCAGGTAAAGTAAGTAAATAAAGCAGTCAACAATCCGAAGATTGGTTTGAACACCACAGTGAACGTGGGTTCCGAACCACGGTGCTACTCGGTATTTTTCACATGAGCAATACTGTCAGAGGTGAAAGAAGTAGAAAGTGACAGATAAAAATCCTAGGACCTGGCGGGGATCGATTTGGATTTGTAGTCTGGCACTCTACCACTGTGCAACCGAGGCGCACTCAATTTCAGGTATATATCATAAATCCATCAGGACTAAAGTGGCTGCGAAACTCAACACTCACTTGAGTAATACTATTTCGATTAAAAAAAAAGCCTGAAACTTCATGGAAATGCTGCAGGTGCTAACACCTCTAATAACAGAAACAAACGCAAAGCTGCGATGGAAAGGATCATAAAGACTGGATATTTAATGACTGGTAACATGTCGTATGGTTTGATGAAGCATTATTTACACAACTTGGTTTATGTATCAAAAAAAGAAACGTACGACACGGGATGCCTACTTCCTACAGTCAAGCATGGTGTAGGTCCCACAATGATACGGGCATCTATATCTTTGTATTCAACTGTTTCTTTGATTACCCTAACTGATCGGATGATTGTTCATAATTATATCATCAACCTCAACAAAATACTTCTATGACCAAGATGTTGTTACGATACACTGCTGTATTTCAAAATGATAATGCACCCACTGACATAGGCGTTCTTTGTACAACATCTGACAGTTATCCCCCTGGATAGCATAATCGCCATGGCTTAATATAATCTTACCGTTATGGGAAGTTTTGGAGCAGAGAGAGTACAATAATGGATAACATCTATGAAGATACTTACGTTCCTGTTCCTCGAATAGTAGTGGCTCTTATCAAAGCCATGTTGATATACGCGTTCATATTACTCTGTTCACCCCGTGTACGTGCGACCATCAAGTCTTACAGAATGTACGGCCTCATTAATCAGCCTTCGGCGATGTCGGTTCATTCTTTAATGGGGAAATAAGGGTTGTAAAACATGCGTTTAGCGCCCTCTGATGGCGGTTGAGACCTCTGTTCAAATGTAGTAATTGATCCACCTTTTATGCATGATTTGCTATGAGAGTTTGTAAACGTTATTTTGAATCACAACGCATGTCATTATATATTGCCAGACCTACGATTTGAAGATCCACAAAAATATTCGATTGTCTGTAGAAATGGCTCTGCAAAGAGCTAAAGGTGTCAAAATAATAAGTGTATGTCATGCATTGCAATAATCCTAACTCAAGTCTTTAGATTAGACAGTGTGAAATTTTCAACATCTATTCAACCAAAACTGTCCAACGCAAGTATGGTTTGCACAAATGATGTAGAAAAGCTTTTTGAGCTCAGAGTTTTGCGAAAAGGGGAAAAAAATTCAGGAAAATATTTCTTTTTGCAGAGTTCTGAGAAAGTTATGAACCAGTTATTAAATCCCATGAAACAGAGCTCACTGACAATCAGGTTTATGTCAAGTGTGACAGTAAGGGCATAAAAAGCCACTTTTCAATATTTTGCAATTGCGGAAAAGAAGGATCCCATTAGTGCTTAAAACATAATATACAAACACTGAACGATGTGCTGAGGACCATGTCTGCGAACTGCTACTTCTGTAAGTTCTTCTCTGAAACGAAGAAGATATTTTATGTAGAGAGAAAGGCGCACTTTTAGGAGCGCTCAAGAAGCACTCGACACGGAAAGAGATTCTGAGCAGTCGACATTGGATACAGGAAAAGAAGAGCTCTCAAACAAACGTCGTGGGCGACTGACTGCTCTTGAAAGTTTTAGTGTACTGCGAGACCAATAATATAGCATCATGTCTGAAACGGGCCAAGTTACGACCGCTGCAGAGCCTGCCGTGCTCGCCATTGCGGAAGATGGTGGAAGCAGGATGTTCAGAGGACATACGTAACGTTTTGAGTGCTTGTTGGAGCATTTAGTGTAACACTATAGATTACCCTTCTATTAATGCTTTTTCTGTGTTGGTTTAATTTCATGTATATACAGAGTGTTTCACTATGTGTGTTTGCCTCTGTAACTTATAAAATAATAGGTGACGGGAAATTTTAATGCGGTAGGTCAACACAAGAAATGTTACACTTTCTGCGGAGCTATGAACATCGTTTATTGTATCATTTTCCAAAGAGTTACAGCACAAAGATATAATTTTTTAAATGGAACAATAGTTTTTTCTATCGTGCAGTGGATTCGTTGAAACCAGCTGCGTCCAAATCAATTTAAACTACATTCCTATCACTGGGAGCTACAACCCTTCAAAGTTTAGGGGGCGGAGGCTACGACAGCGTAGCTAACTGGCTGGTGGTCATGAGACAGTGGGCCGTGCCCCAAGGGATAGCCACTCGGCCAGTCAGCTATGCTGTCGCAGCCTCCGCCCCCGGAACTTTGAAGGGTTGTAGCTCCCAAACTAACAGTGATAGGAATGTAGTTTAAATTGATTTGGACGCAGCTGGTTTAAATGAATCCAATACACGATAGAAAAACTATTGTTCCATTTAAAAAATTATATCATTGTGGTGTAACTCTTTGGAAAATGATACAATAAACTATGTTCATAGCTCCGCAGAAAGTGTAACATTTCTTGTGTTGACCTACCGCATTAAAATTTCCCGTCACCTATTATTTTAAAAGTTACAGAGGCAAACACACTTAGTGAAACACCCTGTATGTATCGATTGTAATGTATGATGTCCTTGTAATGCGTTATCTTTGATGTATTAAAACTGTGTTTAATTTTGGTGTAAAACCCAGTTTATTTTTGGAAAGACACACTTATGTAAATCTGATGTACAAAACTGCTATAATTGTGCAGCAGTTTATGTAACTATTTCTATTGTAATTCGCTGGTTAATGCACAGGAAATTTAAAGATATTGGTATAGATTGTTTGTAAAACCTGTATAGTGTGGCCGGTTGAGAACGAAACTGTATGTGAGTAATGTAAAAGTTGGGAAGTGGCGAGAGAATCTTCAAATAGCGTGACCTGGAAGTGAACAAAGAGTTGTCGAGATTTTGGGCAGCATAGTAGTAACACCTCTGTGACGAGCTGCGGGCTGTTGAGGCATATATTTCTGGAATTATCTGCAATTTCGCCTCGGGTGTTAATGGTGTTGTTCTTGTGAAGCTGACGTTGGTATATGGTGCTCTAAGAAATCAATTTCGACACCAAGAAGAGATTTTGTGAGCTCAATGCTATTGTGGAGCCAGGCCACGCTCTTCGCCTAAAGTTGTTGACACCAGGAACTATGACGTTTCCACCACCGCCACTACAGGACCATCAAGTACATCTGATTTTAGCATGTAGTGTAATGAACCAGCAAAGTATGATTATGTGTGTTAATAATGACCAGCATCAGTTTTAATCCAGTGTTACATACCTCGATTAATACAAATCATTATTCCAAGACAGGATCTCTACCTAGTAAATAATTTTCCTAGTATTTTATTCATCAATCCAGAACGGTGCCAGTGTTAGATTTTTTTTTCTATAAGGGCAGTATTTCTTTTAATAACTCAGTAAATTACATACTGAAAACGTTAATCAGTAAAAAAAATGTCACAGAAATGTTTTTATGATATCTCCTGCACAACAGTTACTAAAAGTGCTATTGGCTAAACATAATAAAGATACATTAAATATTTTATGATCATAGTCAAGGAATAGTTTATTTGTTCATTATTCAAGTAATTTCAGAAGTAGTAACTGTGAAGTCAGGTTCAGATCTTTACATACTTAAAGGTTCTTGCTACCAAAGTAATGTTACTGGCACTGGTAAATTTTCAAACAGAAAGTATTTTCTTTCAATTACTAATGAATGTGCACGACACAATTTATGATCAGAGCTACACAACCAAGGTAAGGTCTGTGTATGCAGTGATTTAGTAACCACTGAACTGCTTTTGTGGACACATGTGAGTACTTTTATAAACGTTTATGCTCTTCAAAGGTAACTTACAAGTTGTAGAAGTTTATAGTTGCATTTTATCAGGTTAGATAAACCTCATAATAATAACTGAGAACTGCAGTGAAGTAAATATTACCTGCAAAGTTAGATTTCTTAGAACTTTGATTTGAAAATACAACAAATCCTTATAACTGTGCTTAAACATTTACCGTAACATCACCGTCAGTTAACTAGCAACAAACCAAATGTACTCTTTTTCCATATGATTGTAGAAAGAACAGTTTGTGTTACATTTCCCATACCAGAAATAGGCCATAATTGTTAATGAAAGTAAATGTGTTTAAAAGTAATCCATAATGTCCATTATCAGTGAGTGCTGCTTGTATCTACATCTGTTGAATCACTTAATTATTATAGTACTGGTCTAGCTTTAGTGTTAATAATCCACATAACGAAAGATACTGTACTTCAGTATCAGTTGTAGGTTTAAAAAGAGATTGTCTGTTACAATTAGTTGCTGGTTTACATTTGCCTAATTAGGCTGGCGACCTTTTTCATTAACGACTGTAATTGTTCACTTTAGTTTACACTGTGCTTAGTGACAAAGATTCTGTATATCTTTTTCCTATCAAAATTCAATATCTTCGGAAAAGTTGTCATTCTAACTATTCCTTATCCATTAGAGCACACTTCAAGGTCAAACAAAAATCCTGAAAAAGGGTGTAACATTAGCGGTTGCGTTTCGTGATTTGATGAGTAGGTAGAGATTAGTTATTTATCTGTTTGCTAGTCAGATCGTAGCTGTGGTGTAATAGTAGATAGTTCTGTGGGTTGTATGATGACGTATTTGAGCATATTGGCTGTACTAACTTTTTCTATCCTTTGCTATCCTTGTTTATTTACTTCGTTAAGATGAAATATGGAATGCGTTTGAAGTGCATAGCATTTTTTTAAATTCCTGTCGTTGCAGTGTCTCCTAATTCGTTGTTACTGATTTTTATGTTCTGCTGTCCATCATGAAACTTTGTCTCGCTCAGTTCTCGAACATTTGTGTCTGTGATTAAGGATTAGAAATTTTGTTTTATCTTTGATGTCTTTTTTTATGGACGCCTCCATGTAATGGATCGCGCAGCATTGTAGAGCGATATGATATAAGGACAGTTGTCAGTAAGGCGGACAACCGACTTCGGTTTATTGGGAGAATTTAGGGAAGATAATCCATCTGTAAAGGATACCGCGTATAAAACGCTTGTACGACCACGTCTTGAATATTGCTAAAGTGTTTGCTACCCACAGCAGATCAGTTTAAAGGAAGTCATAGAAGAAGTTCAGAGGCGAGCAGCTAGGTTTGTTACTGGTAGGTTCGACCAATACGTGTCACGGAAATTCTCCGGGAACTCGAATGGTGATCGATGGAGGAAAGACGACGTTCTTTTCCAGAAATTCTGTTGAGGAAATTTAGAGGGCCGGAATTTGAAGCCGAGTGTAGAACAATCATCCTGCCGCCTACTTACATTTCGCGTCATGATCACAAAGACAAGATAAGAGAAATTAGGGCTCGTAGAGAGGCATATAGACATTCTTTTTTCCCTCGTTCTATTTGGGATTGGAATAGGAAAGGAAATTTCTATTAGTACCCTCCGCCATGCACTTTACGGTGGATTGCGAAGTATATATTTAGATATAGATGTATGCTGATGTAGATCTCCCGTCCGAGGTTCGAGTGCTTCCTCGTCCTGGTGTGTGTGTGTTTTGTGTGTGTGTGTGTGTGAGTTTTGTCATTAATTTAACTTAGTTTAGGCAGTTTGTAAGTCTAGGGACCTATGACCCCAGCAGTTTGCTCCCTTAGTTTTATAAACAACTGAATATGAACTCCTTTCTTTACTCTGCAGTAACTACCTATTAACCAGTTTTAGCGACATATAATTGAAGTCTGTTCTTTCGGACATGTGTCTTAATTCTATACCTGAGATCTTAAGTAAGTAGTCACTAAATCTTTCCGGCATCAGAAAGATTTTCTGCAAGTCGTCTTGTATCTTGTGATTCATTTTCAATCTATATTCCTTACGCATTATTCTTCTAAAACGTTGCTGACAAATTTCCTCTCTTAGTTATGAATGACTTTTTTGTACTGTAACAGTTTTTGTGGTTTCAGAAGCATAAAGAGAAGAGGTTAACTGTCAAGATTTTTTTTTACGATAATGCCTGACCTCACACACCGAATGTGACCAAACAATTCTTACGGAAATTTCAATGGGACCTGTTTGATCATCCTCCATACAGCTCGGACCTCTCTCCTAGCGAATTTTATCTCTTCTTACACCTAAAATCTGTCCTTGGTGGTCAACACTTCAACAATGATAAAGAGCTGTTACCACATGGTTGAATACACAGGTGGCAACCTTCTGTGAAGGATGCATGCAAAAACTTGTGGCACGCTATGACAAGTGCCTACAAAATTTCGGCAGTTATGTGGAAAAGTAGTTTAAGAGTTGTAGAATATTGTGCAACATAAATTTCTTCTGTATCTTTGTACAATTTCATTTTATTACGAAACGGAACTTACTTTCTGGACGCGCGTCGTATAAGAGGTTCCAATTCTGAAAGGATTATTGGTACATAACTTCGAGTAGCTCCAAAGATGACTTATGATTTTTTACTTGTAAATAAAAAGTAATCGTGAATTATTTTTGGAAAACTTAATGTCACTTATTTAGTAGTCCATTATGATACCGTGTCTGTGCCAGAACCGTTTCTTAGAATTCGTATCATACGTTACGGCTGCTCACGGTGAAATCAAAAGTGAAGCAGGTTTTACTGGTTCTGGAAGACCCATCAAACTGTCCTGTCGCAAGCGAAATGCCGATAACTCCGATGTTCAATGATCCTGAAAATAAAGCCCTCCTAGTTCTTACGGTCTTCCCAGGGGAACAGTTTTGTAATGGGTATTGGCAAACGCTCCCCCATTATACGTAAAAAGAGTACTGCGGCTCATTATTTAAATGACTTCCCTTCTACTTAAGCGGAGCGGACCTTTGGGGTGCAGTTAATCTATATCAGCGCAACGTCGCTGGAATTCACCAGTTGTCCGTGCGTCTTTTCCTACTAGTGATCGACACAACCTTGTAAATTTCTTAAGCTCTTTCGATTCTCTTTGAATACGAGCCACTTTTTATTGGAATGCTTATACCTATCTGTGACTATTTAATTGTGAATCTTTTAACTGATATGACATTTTAATCACATAAGTTTTGAGCATTTGTCAATATTTATGGTCTGAAGCAGTCTTTTCACGACTTCATAAGACAATTGTATGTTGTACTAGCTTAAACCCGCGGCTCCGCTCGCTTGTTGGTTGATTATGATAGATAAGCTATCTTTCAGTAGTGGGCTATGAGACTGGCTTTGAAGGATGAAATGAAATACAATACCTTCTTTAGAAACAAACATTTTAATCAACATTATCAGGAAAGTAAGTAGTGTAGATCAAATCACAAGTAAAAATGCACTCGTTTCCAGGAATCCAATCACGAAATTCATCAATAATGATTGTAATAATATCACAGTTTGATCACTTGACGTGATGCGCGAAACTTCAAATCTATTTTTAAAGAGATGTATTAAAAGAATTTTTTTTACTGCTTTACTTATTTATTCTTATATTTCCTTATTCGTATGCTTATCCTTACAGAAAAAAAGATGAAGACATTGTAGCACGCATAGACCAATGATATGGTCTGTGGCATCACGTTTCGCTATATGTAACCTCCCGGCTATAGAGTCGCAAACGTCATCGCTGGCCTTCAGTCCGAATTTTTTTATAATTTGACGACTGTCAACCACCATATCTTCCACCCCATTATAGCTATCGGCATGGAACTGCTATGGTGTACAACGGGAGACTTCGGACAACAATTACACACAGACCATTCGTTTGCGTTCTGTAGTTTTCGCTGCAGAGCGAAATATTAACACACACACGTATAATTTTATATACACCGTTAACTTTTCATCCCAATATACTCCACCCTTTTATCATTATCGACCCTCAAGCAACAATGCAACCAATAAATCCATTTTCAAAGAGTAAATATAATATTCAAAGAGTAATTATTGTTCCGCATTTCGCGTTATATTCTTCAAATTATTAAATATCTATCAGATCGCTATAAAACCGTGCCTAAAACCTTCCTCAGGAATAAATTAGTAACTGTACAAATATTTAAGTAACTGCGTCTTGTAGTTCTGACGTGATAAGTGTACACCCAACAGACATTTACATTAATATATATAGATAAATAGCTATCCGATCGCCATAAAACCGTGCCTAAAGCCTTCCCCAGGTAGACATTAGTAACTGTACAAATTTTTAGCTCTCTGTGTCTTGTGGTTCCGACGTGATAAACGTACACCGAACAGACATTCACATTTATAGATATAGATTTCTGTCTTACAGGATTACTTAGACCAGATAAGCTAGAATCAAATAATATTAATAATAATAATATCAGTATTACGTTACAAACCTCAGGCAGTGGTGAATGAAGCAGCCAAGTTCTTCGTAATTATTAGTGACGTGACCGTGTTATCTATTTTACCTATTTATGAAATAAATGTAATTCACTTCCTAATACATACTTTGTGTATTTTACAAAAATATATGTTAATGAAAGATGATACCATCAAGGGTACTTGCTGTGTTTTATTTTGATAATCACTTTCGACCTCTGACAGCAAGATAAACTCACGGCGTCTTTTTCCATTATAAGTACAGCTGTCACCGTTTCCCTAATACATCATGTTTTCATTTAAGAATTACATTTGTGCATATGGAGGACTACTGGAGCATTCCTCCCCAGGCCTTTTGTCCCAGATGATTGTCCACAGTGAATTTTTATTTGTAATCGGAAGGATTGATGGCACTCCTAGTAGTTCGATGACCTAAGTCTCAAAAGCGTGTCGTATAAATCGCGCTCTCATCGACGTGTAAGAACCAGAATACTTGGCGATAAAAGTCGGATTTTTATTTGTATTTTATTTTGTATTTAGGTCTATAAATAAATGAATTTACTGTCTAAATTATTCTGATTTATCCATACGCTTTTACCAGCCCAGATAATGGGTAAACTGATAAAATCACATTGTTTCATGACCAGTTGTTGGTTTACGCAAACTACCACATAAGACCAGTTCAGGCTCAGCATTCTAATATTATAGAAAACCACCAAATATCTTATACGAGAGAGCGTAAATTAACACCGATACCAGTGGCTTCAGGCATTCATTTTCTTTGTTACAAGTTTCAATGATTAACAGGTAGACAAAGTCACCCAACAGGATCTCATTGTATACAATTACAGAGTGACATTTGTGTGCAGCTATCAGCTAAACAGATTAAAAGCTTTGCACCGGAATAAGTTTTAAGAATTATTTTATGCTGTTGTTAAGCATTGTGAAAGACTTACCGCGTTGTAAGTAGATTAAGCATAGAGATATCTGAACAGACGTTGCTGCTGTTGGTTAAAATATTTTATCGTTTAAATCATGGCTATAGATATATAAGACGAAAAGAGACAAAAACTAATAAATAATGTGTATGAGTTAAATGGTTCTACATAGCCAAACGTATATTGGACTCTATGCCTGTTGGTGATAAATATGTCTTCTGTTTTACTGTTGCAGAGGGTGATATTCAACATTGTTAACATCAGCAAAACTAAGAATCTCTTCCGAGATGGAATGACGCCGTTGGTAAAATCAACAAGCCGTCCAAAGTGGTGAGGAATTATCAAATGATTTTATTAGGTTTACCATTGCAGTATAATTTTATTACTCTATAGCTCAAAATATAGTGCAAAGTCGTACCAAAATTAACGAAGTGTAACTGGTACTATGACTGAATCGAGGCGGCCATAATGTGTTGATTTTAATCCAGTTACAGTTCATTACATTTAACAAACCGAGAGATATTCGGTTCTTGTCTTAAACATTAAAACACCTAGTGAAAAGCGTTGATGAATTACACACCATCAATTTAACGATGGGCCATTTGCCAAACATTTTATTCTTTTATAAAACCATGAAATTATTTCGTCAGTTCAAGATAAGATGTGCTCTGAATGCTGCGAGCGTGGCATCTTACAAATTATGAGTGTTTCCTAACACACATCAGTTTACGTCTCTTACTGGTTGAATTATTACAGCTTTGATTGCTACAGGCTATCATCTTACTGGCAACACTGAACACTCTCAGTCTACCCTTATTTCCACCTTGATACTCAGATCAACATATTATTTGACACCATTACTAAAAGCAAGATCTTTACAGCCTTCACTTTACATTATTTTGCACGGAGCTAATTTCATGCTGTATTTCACATTTTACTTAACTTGATTAATTAATTATAGCTTCACACGTTAACGTGAGTTTAATTTAAAGAATACAACTATTATAAACAAGAAATTACAGTTGATATCGTTCACATAATACATGACATTACGTGTAAATGACTTTACTTTTCTCTTCTTTAACAATGTAATAATTTGGGATTGTTCATTAAGTGTCTGTTACTCAACACAATATTTCCTCGCCATATTTTATAATGCTGAGACTGGGAACTCTACAGACTAATTAATTCCACGGCGCCTTTGTCCTGCACATTCGGGCTACGGTTGTACAATCATGTTAGAGGTGTACAGGAGGTAACAATTATATTTCGGCTTTCCGTAAATCTGTTAAGAGAGTGTCGGTTGGTTCCTTTGTAGATACTAATACCAGTTACAGTCCCTATCCTTATCTAATCCGAGATTTAACTCGGTCTCTGTCCATTCAGTCGTCGAAGGTACTTTACAGATTAACCGTCAATACGTCATACATGAATCGTCATTGATCTCGTTGATTGTAACTACCTGTGGGTGACCGCCAGTGGTACAATTCACTCATTAATTCGGCTCTCGACACAGACAGCTATTCCATCAAGAGCTGCAGCCTCGCTACATAGCATATAATTTCCTGTTCCACACATCATATCTGCCATATCCGTATCACAAGGCTCCGAAGCGAGCATGCCTGCAGGAACACAGTAGTTGGCCGGTGGTATCATGGATAATCTCTTTCTGCTTATATGTCACAGCACGTCGATTCAGCAGAGAATGGGTTACAAATACGTGTTAATTAACGCTACGCTTTTGTCAACATGGGACTATTGAGGCAGTTGATTGCAGATTTCTCATCAGAGTAATTTTTAAGTGTTATGAAATGGAATTCCGAAATGTTTTGTCATCATGTATCACTGAACTATAATGCCGGAAACATTTTTCCGACAATCAGGTATAATCAAATACTACATTTCAGCAAACCACGTGCTGTATGTAACTTTGCCAAATCACCTGTGAAAGATAAAAAAGGTCTAAAACAATCTAGGAAAAAACAATCATATGTAAAGGAGTGAGGTATATCAATTCCACCGCACATGATTTCATTCTACCACAAGTGACTTTTTAGTAGAGAGAAACGATGTAACAAGACATCCGTACCAGAGGAGAGAACTAATGCGTTACTCAATAACATCAGTGCATCAATTAACAGTCTCAAAAACCTTCATCTTCAAGTAATTATTATTACCCAAATTATACGTCCTATATACCTGATAGTGCTTATATTAGTCCTTGTTGAGCTGATGCGGGATTTCTGTGCAATGTTTAAAATAGAGTGGGGCAGAACAAGGTGCATATATTACTTAAGCCATGTTTTTCGTTTCGAATTGAGGCACTCCAACCTCAAAATCACACTAGTTATGTTTCCAAAGGATAATGTGGTTGTGTCAGTATGAAAACGTGCGTTTCTCTAAGCATATGGCACCACAGCCTTGTAATTTGGTGCAACAAATCGATTGCAAACCATATAGTGAAGTATCATGTAGAAATAATAATTGCCTCTTCAAGCTACTGAAATACAACGTTTTGCATTGTAATGATGCAATAAAACGTATGTTTTAAAATAGAGTGTTAATTCAAGCATGGTTTCGTGCGGTTCTCACCGTTAGATGTCAAAGATTTCCTATGTCAGAATATTTTGTATGGAGATTCTTGTGTGGTAGCGAAAGAGATCTGGGCTCATTGGGGATGTGGAGGCCAAAAAGGAAGACAATTCCTACGAACTTCCACTAATTTTGCGCGAAGATTGAAATTTTGTAGATAACAATAATTTACTAACTAGTGAATGTCCTTTTTCACCAAGATGCACAACTGTCCATTCTTCATAAGATTCGTTGTTACTACGAAGTAGTTACTGTGACTAATGGAAATAAAACCGAAACTTTCAAGGCTAACTTACACACAGTCGACTGGAAACATGAACGTAACTGTGCACATTTGTCTTTCAATTGAATGGGTTGCAAGTTGTTTATTCCTATCCACATTTAAAGGTTGAATTTCCATTACGAAACACGCCGTTAATGAGAAATATTAAAACATCATTACAAAGAGAATAAAAATAATATGCAAAGAAAAGGATATTTAATAAAAATGTTTAACACTGACTGAGGTACTCCGAAGAAACTTTGGATAATGGAAGTAATAATTCATCTTATCGACGAAAGAAGGAAATACAGTACAACTTTCTTAAGCCTGAAACAAACAGGAAGTAGAGGAAGCCTACGTGAAATTATTGCAGAAAAATGTGAAGAAATCGAAATGGAAGTGATCATCGGAAGGAGTGTATCAACATACAGAAAAGTAAAAACAAACTTCTGTGAAATTAAAGTAAGTAAGAATGGAACCGACTTCTGCTCTTAAACACAGGGGTGAGAGAAGACAGATTGAAAGAGTACAATGAATGCGTCTATGAGGGGAAGACTTGTATGATAACGTGATAGAAGAATAAATGGGGTTTCATGTAAGACTTAGGTGATCCACTATTGCAGTCAGAAAGGAAAAGAGTTCTGGAAGAAATAAAATCAAAGAAGGCAGAAGGAATAGAGATCAGTTACTTGTGTGGAATCTACTAAACTGGTGACGTGCCATCAGACATTCAGAAAAATCTCATCCATGGAATTCCTAAGACATAACGGCAGATATTTGTGGAAATTACCACTCACGGAGACAAGCTACCAACGATATTAATATACATAAGTATAGGAAAGAACAGGAGGATCTTTTAAATTTTCAGTTTGGCTATGGGAATGGTAAAGGCGTCCCTAATATTCTGCTTAATAATCTAAGCCAGACAGAAGAAAAATCAAGCCCCGTTCGTTACATTTGTTGTTCCAGAAATAGCGTTCTCGATATTCTGAGAAAAAATTGAGTAAGTTATAGGGAAAGTTAGGTAATTACAGTATATCCAAAATCAAGAGGGTGTATAAAATCGAAAAATTTTCTGATTAAAGCAGAGTATAAGACATGGATGTAGTCTTTTGTCGCTACTTCTCAATATATAAATAGAAGCAACAATGGCGGAAGTAAATGAGGTTCAAATGTTGTTTGTATAGCTTATGGGACTTAACTACGGGGTCATCAGTCCCTAAACTTACAAACTACTTACGGCCTAGCCTAGCTAACACCAAGGACGGCACAAATATCCATGCCCGAGGGGGGATTCGAACCCCCAACCGTAGTGGCCGTGCAGACCGTGACTGGAGCGCCTCAGTCCCCTCGGCTACCGCGGCCGGCTGAGGTTCAAAGAGGGTAATAAAAGGTCAGGATGAAAATATACCTTTTACAATATTCACCGAAGACATTGCATTCTGAATGAGAATAATTACAATGAACACACCAGATGTATTTCGCAGCATTGGCCCTTAATGTTTTATTAAAAAAAAAAGAAAAAAAACACAGATCGATTTCAATCACCTGGTGACCATCTTCAGTGTCCTTCAAACAAGCATTATGAATGCCTGAATGTAACTGTAACGGCAAACAAAATTGCAGTGTCAAAGTTTGAAATAGGCGCTTATTTCAAACTTTGACACTGCAATTTTCTGTTTGCCGTTGCAGTTACATTCAGGGCATTCATAATGCTTGTTTGAAGGACACTGAAGATGGTCACTAGATGATTGAAATTATCTGTTTTTTTTTTTTTTTTTTTTTTTTTTTTTTTTTTTTTTTTTTTTTAAATAAAACATTAACGGTCAATGCTGCGAAATACATGTGAAGTGTTCATCATTGTGTGGTCGTTGAGCACCTCCAGGAAATGGATTCCAACCTCAAAAAAATGATTACAATGTTTACTCAGAGGAATGAATAATCTAATTTGTATTTCCGCCTCCGTAGCTCAGTCGACAGCGTCGCTGGAGTTTGTAACGCTTGCACGGAGTGACACTCGCGCGCAGAGAAAATTTGTTGCTACTTGCCCAGAGCCCGGATACTGCAGGTAGTGGACAGTGTGTTCCAGAAGTAGGGTACACCGGTCTGTCAGCCGCCGGTATCTTTGGGCTCATCCGCTATCTGGGTTGTGAGAGCTCACGCTAAAATGGAACGGCCCGACGTCATTACATGGCACAACACAGCCAACTGCAAGCGCATGAGAAGTACAACAAATGTGCCGTCTTCAGAGAAACGATCATAAGTATTTTAAATGTGTTTATTTCCGTCAACAGTTGCTATAAAATTGTTTCATAACATGTTTCGATCACTTGGATCATCTTCAGATCTTATAGTTGCGTCCGCAACTCGTCTGGCTGAGTACTAATTGGTACCAATTAGTACTCAGCCAGACGAGTTGCGGACGCAACTATAAGATCTGAAGATGATCCAAGTGATCGAAACATGTTATGAAACAATTTTATAGCAACTGTTGACGGAAATAAACACATTTAAAATAACGTAGTGCAGTTGCGGACTCTCTACAATCGACCATGTCGACTATAATGAGGATCATAAGTATGTTCGGCGTAGAATTACAAACGGAACATGCAGTATAAACAGCGAAGTTTTTATGGGGAGACGCCACTCAAAAATTAATTTTTCCTCTACTTTGGCGACGGCAACAAAATTTTAAAATCATGTCTACAGCCACGCAGGACTGGCCGCGTAGTCTAAGGCACCATGCTACAGACTGGATGGTCACTGCCGCTGGATGTTCGAGTCCTCCCTCGGGCAGGGGTCTCTCTCTCTCTCTCTGTGTGTGTGTGTGTGTGTGTGTGTGTGTGTGTGTTGTTATTAGTGTATGTTAGTTTAAGTAGTTTAAGTAAGTCTAGGGACTGATGACCATAATAGTTTCGTCCATTAGGTTTACAAACATGATTTCAGTGCTTATATCATATATCAGCCTTAAATTTACTTTCATTATTGGTACTTAAATATAATCATAAAATGAACATGTTCTACAACATTAACACACAGAAGTATGTAGACACATCAAGACTACTTCCTGCAAAACGTCCATTCAGATTGGTCGATACTAATGTTCAAATGTTTGTAATCCAATTGGACCAAACTACGGTGGTCATCAGTCCCTAGATACTAATGTACAGTTTGCACTAGTATCAAAACGTTTACCCTTCCTGCTTTATATAAGGCTTCGTCTCGCAATTTCAATACCAGCGTTGCCTGTTTCTTTCATTCTCTGAGTAAAAATATACTCACAGACTTCTTGACGTGGAGCAGTGGTATTGATATCTGAATGTAAGGCTCTGCCTATTTCCTTAGAACGTTATGACTATGCTCAACAGATCATTGTATTCCCTAATTTATATTTAGACAGTCAACAGCCAAAGTAATTAATAGGCAACCTTTGGCTGCCCATTCTTTCGTTTCAGTTTTCCTGGAAATCCTGAAACATGTTTCTTCCTGTTTGAGTTTATGCCAAGTTTGTATAAAAAATTGTACTGTTTGATGGTGACAGAAATCAGAATTTAACTTTGGCAACTATCCGTGTGCCACAGTCACTAACACATGTAGATGTAGATTTCTAGACATGATTGAATTTCGAATACAGCCAAATTGTTTTAGGATCTAAGCGTAAACACTTCAAATATGTGTAACACTCTTTTCTTATTCTTTCTTCTATTCTTTCTTATTGAAGCTTTAGGGTGGAGTCTTCCAGTAGCAGTTTTTAAAGCAAAATTCAACTTAAGAGCTTGTCTTCGAATTAGCTTTAGTTGAAAAGTGGCAATTGTTCCTTTAGTGAAAAGGAAAATAAATAATATTAATTGCCATTCTGTGTTATTATGTTTAAATCAAGTGCTATTGATACATAAATTTCAGGTAGACCTAAATGTACTATTAGTAGTCCCCTTTATATGACCAATCTGACAAATTCTTTTTGAAACACTGGAAATCATTTGGTATGCAACATTCACAAAACATCAAATGAAAATTAAAATACATAAATCACTCAACTCCATATAAAGTGTTAGTATCAGTTTCGATTTCAAAACATATAACATGACTGGTTTAGGTAAATTAATAAATCGGGTTATACGCAGTGACAGATTGATGACAAAGTTCTGATTGTCCAGTTTATGGAATCCATCTAGAAAAGTTCAAAAGTTATGGCGTAGAAGATCACACTCTCTCTAGTTACAATGCACAGGAATTAAACAGGAACAAACATCATGTTCCAACAAAAAGTAATTGCTTTTGCAGATGATTTAAGTATGATAATCAGACGTATGAAGGAATTTGAACCTCTGCAATAATATTTTTATGGTAAGTAGTTTGTGCAACAGATCTATTACTAAATTCACACAAAACTCAATATGTGCTACAGTGTAGCGAAACTAGAAATCATTCGTAATATATGTTGGCGTTAGATACATGTATTTGTGTGGGATACTCGTGGGAACTATTAGGTGGCTAATTTCAGCTCCTCGTTTCTGTTTCACCCACTGTGTAGATATGGATGACGAGATTACATTAAATTACATGGAATATCAATGGAAAGTAATCCTGTTTCTTTTCAGGTTTTAATTTTTCTATGGAACCGTTTCAGAACCCTGTAGACAGGAAAATTACAGATCCTCATATCATACCTGTCATGCAGGTAAAAGTAGGAAACGGTTTTCTGAATTACCAGTCTCTGAGAGGAAAATATGACTTGAACATTCAAAAATCACTCTGATCGTAAACTAATTGAAACCTTTTCTAAATATCCGACCTTGATCTTACTATGCCACAACAAACGAAAACTTCATTCGCTTGAACTGAATGAGTAAATGGATTGGAATCTGTGTTATACAGGGAATTATAGAGAATTCTCCAGCTGATGGTTCTTCAAATGTTCAAATGTTTGTTAAGCTTATGGGACTTAACTACAGGGTCATCAGTCCCTAAACTTACAAACTACTTATCAACTACTTACGAACTAGGACGGCACAAATATCCATGCCCGAGGGGGGATTCGAACCCCCGACCGTAGTGGCCGTGCTGACCGTGACTGGAGCGCCTCAGTCACCTCGGCCACCGCGGCCGGCTTGATGGTTCTCTTATGATTATAGTTTCCATAACACGATTTCAGATAATTTTAATAATCTAACTGGTAGGACTACAAAATGGAGAAGATTGAGATTGTGCAGTATATTCGATAAGGAATAGACACCATTTTCTTAATAAAGAGGGTTTCTGTTAAAAATGACTGTGAAGGAGGAATAAAGCTGATTGTATTCATGTATAAACTTTCTATTTAATTTACATATATACAGCAGACAATATACAGTGAAGAGGTAGACTCCCAGAAGACGGCGCTACAGTTGGCGAAGTCTGTATATAAAAACACGCCTCTCCAGCAGGCATTAGATCAGTTACTTCTGCGACAATGGTAGGTTATCACGATTTACGTGAGATTGGACGTGGTATTATAGTCGGAACACGAGAGATGAGACACAGCTTTTCCAAGGTAGTGATGAGATGGGGATTCTCCCAAACGACCATTTTACGAATGCACCGTGATTATAGGGAATCCGGCTAACTATAAAATCTCCGACACTGCTGCGGGCGGGAAAAGATCCTACAGAACGGGACCAATGACGACTGAAAAGAATCCTTCAACGTGGGAGAAATACAAGCCTTCTGCAAAGTGGCAAAATCCTGAATGTTTCAATGTCATCAACAAGTGTCAGCATGCGAACGTGATATGGGCTTTCGGAACCGAAGGGCCACTAGCGTACTCTTACTGACTGTACGACACAAAACTTTATGCCTCGCATGGTCCCGTGAACACCGAAAATGGACTGCTGATGACTGGAAACATGTTTCTAGGTCTGACGAGTCTTATATCCAATGGTATCAAGGGGTTGGACATGTGCGGTTATGGAGAAAACCTCATGAATCGTTGGAACCTACATGTTAGCAGGGGACTATTCAAGCTAATGGAGGCTCTGTAGGGCTGTACAGTTGGAGTGATATGGGACCCCTGGTACGTCTAGATACGCCTCCGACAGGTGACACGTACGTAAGCATAGTGGCTGATCACCTAAATCCGTTCAAGTCCATTGTGCATTCCGACAGACTTGGGCCATTCCAACAGGACAATGCGGTACCTCACACGTCCAGAAGTGTTACAGAGTAGCTCCAGGGACATTCTTCAGAGTTCATACACCTCCGCTGATCACCAAACTTCCCATATATGAACTTTATTGAGTGAGTATACCTGGGATGCCTAGTAACGCGCTGTGTAGATCTCCACCCCCTTGTAGTCATAGGATGCATGGTGTCAATTTGCCTCCGGCACTACTTTAGACATTAGTCGAAACTATGTCACGGCACTTCGCGTGCTCTCGGGGACCCTACACTATATTAGGCAGGCGTGCCAGTTTCTTTGCCACCTCATTGTGTATGAAAGTAACTATTTGCGTTATGCATATTTACAGCTACATGTTTTCACAGAGTCAACAAGCCACCATATGGTAGGTGTTGTAATGTACCTCGTACCTCTGTTAGTAATTTCCTTTCTTCATCCAATTCCAAACAGAGCGAGGGAGAAACTTCTCTCTCTGCGCCTCCATACTAGTGCTAATTTCTCTTATCTTTGTGACCTGTACACGGAATATAAATTGGCAAATTCAAATTCAAATGTTTGTTAAGCTTATGGGACTAAACTACGGGGTCATCAGTCCCTAAACTTACAAACTACTTATGAACTACTTACGAACTAGGACGGCACAAATATCCATGCCCGAGGGGGGATTCGAACCCCTGACCGTAGTGGCCGTGCTGACCGTGACTGGAGCGCCTCAGTCACCTCTGCCACCGCGGCCGGCGTAAATTGGCAGTAGTAGAATCGATACGCAGTCAGATTCATATGTCGCTTCTCAGAACAGTCCAGTACTGTAAATAATTTACTGTTTACTGCCGGTATAAAATTAGTACACCCTTTTAGAGTTTTCCACTTTACAAAACATTTTTTGTTGAAACAGTGCATATGGAGTGAAGGAAAGGGTTACATTTACAGGTCAATAGCCAAGTGATATTGACGTACTAGGGGTCGATGCATTCTATAACATCCATATATGTGGTGTCACGTCTACGGGCGGCAATGCATGCGCAAATCCTGGCATCAACGTGTCATACCAACAGCGATTACTGTCTTAAGATACATTATTCCACGAATGCTCGGCCTGTTTACGTAGTTCTGCAGGAGTTATGGGTTGACGAGCCCACACGTGCCGGTTCTCGTCCCATCATATCCCATACCTGCTCGTCTGGAAATAAGTTCGGAGATGGTTCTGCACATGAAGTTACTGCACGGCTTGGTGAGCACGTTGAGTTTCACATGCAGTGTGTGGGCGAGCTTTTCCCGCTGAACTAACACTACACCTTCCTGTTGCTAGGAGAGAAAAAGAACGGGTATTACAACATTTTGTACACCCTTCACAAACACGAAAGGTGAACGAGAGTCTTAGATTATCGCGCTCTACACCATAAGGCTTAGAGTGTGTGCCGGCCGCGGTGGCCGAGGTGACTGAGGCGCTCCAGTCACGGTCAGCACGGCCACTACGGTCGGGGGTTCGAATCCCCCCTCGGGCATATTTGTGCCGTCCTGGTTCTTAAGTAGTTGATAAGTAGTTTGTAAGTTTAGGGACTGATGACCCCGTAGTTAAGTCCCATAAGCTTAACAAACATTTGAACATTTTTTGAGCTTAGAGTGTGTGCCGTGTCTCTTGGATGAATGCGCTCTACAAGACAGCGCTCACCAGGTCGTACGCGTAAACGATAATCACTTGCGTGCTGGAAGAATTTGTATTCACCGCGAAAGATCACAGCCCGCCATTCCATCTTCCAAATGAACTTCTGACGGCACCATTCAAGCCGTGTCCAACGATACCGTGGCTAGTAGTGTGCATGCCCGTAGACAAATTTTAGTTACAAGTTAGCCACAGTTTGTGTTGTCACTTTTAGGCTCACAAACACTTTTATATTTATATACATGTGGCGTCTATTCCGAAAGAACAGACATCACTTCTGATCCTGCAGCTGTTATTATTTAATATTCATAGAATATATGACATCAACTGCGATTGGGCAAAGCTGAAAATGTGTACCCAGCCGGGATTCGAACCCGGGTCTCCTGCTTTCTAGGCAGTTACGCTGACCCCTACACCACTGGGGACACAGTGATCACCGCACCTGCAAGGACTACCCATGCACGCCTCCCGTCAGATACAAATTCCCAGCTTCGCCCTGCCCATAGTACTCAAACTCGTAGTTTAACTAATTCCCATAAGAGTAAGGGCTTCAAACTTGCCCACCCCTCCCCACTAACGATAGGATCATTGCCCGTCACCGGCATATTATATATATACATGTGGCGTCTATTCCGAAAGAACACACGTCACTTCTGATCCTGCAGCTGTTATTATTTAATATTCATAGAATATATGACATCAACTGCGATTGGGCAAAGCTGAAAATGTGTACCCAGCCGGGATTCGAACCCGGGTCTCCTGCTTTTATATTTGCTAGGATAGCTGTGAGATCTGCCACTCTTTTCCTTACAATACGACAATCTTGACGGACATCTATTGCGCGTGGTCGTTTACGTGTGTGAGAACGTTCACGTGACAATTGTAACCAACATGGGTGCACACGTGATGCAACTCGTCCAACGTGTATGGCAGATCTTCGAAAGTAGCATCTCTCCACTCGAAAGACCGCAGTTTGACAAATTTCCAACAGACTCAGTTGGCTGTAAGAAGCAAAAGTGCGTGTCCGGGAAATAGCGCCCGTTTATTTCCACGTCGCTACCACACTGAGCCTCATGTCTGTGAACATATCCTATTGAAGTGTGTGTCACTAACTTGTCTGTAGCCGAACAACGTTCAAAATATCATCATTACATTTACTACCCCCAAAGTGGCATCTGCCGGCATCGAATTAAAATCGACCTCGTCTTTCCAGGTGTACTATTTTTTTCTGACGTTGTATAATAGTAGCAAATAACGCTAAGATCTGCATGAGCGTTTCTTCTGTTACACAGAAAACTTTCTTAATGTGTGAAATAGATAGGTAGAGAAAGTAAGTATATATTACCTTACGTAAAAATAAAATAAAATTAAAAATAAATAAATAAAAAAAACCTCTACATAGTTAAGAACGGAAGTTTCATAGTTAAGAACGGAAACAGCTTTCGCACTATATTTCCCTGCTATAATAGCTCAACGGAACTTGGACTACTTATAGAATCCACTCTAACAGTCTATTACAGTACAGAAAATAAACGGAAGATTTGCGCAAGCAGACGATTACTCACTTAACTGCGACAAGTTATTGTAGTAATATTTTAGATTTATATATACAGTTCATCTTCTCCACGGCAATGTGACTTTCCCCAAACCACCGTCTTCAAAGTGTAATATGCAGCCTTTTTCTCTTATTTTAATTAGCTACAGGTATTTTTTTCTTTTTCAAATGTTCAAATGTTTGTAATTATAAGGGACTTAATTACGTTTGTCATCAGTCCCTAGGTCTACAGATCACGTAAACTAACTCAAAGTAAATTATGCTAAAGACAAACACCCATGCTCGAGTAGGACTCGAACCTCCGAAGGCGAACAACCGCGAGCTCTGCAGCTAGGCGCCTTAGAACAATCCGCCTGGCATTTCTTTTTCCTTTGACATTTGTAATTATGTGTCCAAATACTAGATGCTTATATTCCTATTTACCAATTTATGCAAATAATTTTCTATGCTATTGAATCAAGATGACAAGCTAAAAGGAAGATATCTAAAAAGTGAATAGTGTCTGTGTCGACTTTTCTACCTTATCCGGGCCTAAATGACTTCAGGACGAACTTAACGTCGAAACTGTTACTAGCTACCAGCCCTCTTTATTAACACATTCAACGGTTTTTGAGCAGGATAGCCTAATACGTTTCTCAACCCAAAACTTATACTTAGAAAGAAAAGTTACATTCTCAATTATATGCCTCATAACTTGCTTAATCGTTTATTCCCAAAAATATTTTTCCACTTTCTACTCCTATTTAAGTTCGCAATGCTAAGCTTTAGTTCTTATGGTTCCTAGCTCCTCTCAAATAACTGCATCTACCCCGTCAAGTGTCGACACTCGTATCTGTAAACTAAAGGTCTTACCATGTCATAGAAAGCTTACATACTGTCTGCCCATCCAGAGATTATGTTGCCACATTCCTTGTCGATATTTCTTCAAATCTCTCTCCTCCGTTAATTACTTATTCACCAATACCATCCTCCTCCTGCGTTGCTGATACACTTGGATTTTTTTTCGAATACAAGCCTATGCCTTCTATTAACAGAAATTACTTACATTTAATGACCAGTCGAAAATGGAAATATATAGTTTCAGATTGCACGTTTCTGCATCATTTAAATCTATGCCCCAAAAGAAAATTTCTTCATCTGTGCAATATTGTAACCTACCACACCCAACCTTCACATCCAATGTAAAGCCAAATGACTCCAAATCTACCGTGACACCAATGTTTCACTCCATACCCTCTTATACCAATATGCCCTATCAGTTCACACACTTTGTTCACTTTGCTGAAGGTGATATTAGTTGCATCACTATCATCCTTAAAAGTAGACACCATACGTACTGCAAAACGTTGTCGAAACCATCAATCTGGATACGTCCCGAACTGCAACAAAAAGTTAACAGACAACATTGAGCCCCAAATGGACCTTGACAGAAACATGGCAAAGTCCTTACATGTGAAATAAACTACTTGAGCGATCTTCTAATTTGTTTACTACTCTGATTCCCACCTTTACAATTGAGCTTCCGAACTACATATCACTACACCTTTGTTTGTATGGAATCCCATTTCCTCAATGATTCAACATAGCTGATCGTTAATGTCCAGCACATCGCCATCTTTCGAACTGTTTACTAATAAAGGTGCACCCATTCCTTGAAGATCATCATGGTTGTCATAATTACCCTAATCATTGTCATCATCATGATTATTATAACAGTTAGAACACTTCTAGAAAGAGTTCCCGCTATTAATGATGATGTCATTACTGTTTACAAGAAAATGCTCAACAGTTTCTAAACCTAAGGAACGAATCTGCTGAGGTAATCGGTCTCTAGACATACAAACTACTGGAATGAACATATGCTAAGAACAATATACACACACAGACAGACACACACACACACACACACACACACACACACACACACACACACACACACACACACACACACGACCGAGAAAAGACTTAACTTCCTCCGGGGAGTGTCCGCGGAATCCGTAGCATGGTGCCTTAGACAGCACGGCCATTCCTGTTTGGCTATAATTTACATATGTTGTCATGACACCATTCGCTTCAGTTTTCATAAGATGCATTTATTTTTCCAGTTGTAGTCTGATATACGTGCACTACATTGATAGAAGCTGTTCAGGAAGTATTCGAAATTTATTTCCAAAATAAATATTTATTCAGATAAAAATGACACTAGTAGCCTTGAACGTAATCCCCTTCAGCTTCTACAACTCTCTACCCTCACTTCTGCCCTCTGGAAGTATAGAAGGAAGCCACTTTTGTTGTCGAATTTCGTTCAAAATGTTCAAATGTTTGTACAGTCTATGGGACTTAACTACGGGGTCATCAGTCCCTAAACTTATGAACTACTTACGAACTAGGACGACACAAATATCCATGCCCGAGGGGGGATTCGAACCCCCGACCGTAGTGGCCGTGTGGACCCTCACTGGAGCGCCTTAGTCCCCTCGGCCACCGCGGCCGGCTCGAATTTCGTATACTGCCGAAATATTGTCCCTGTCGAAATTTTTTTACGCCTAACGAACAGCCAGAAGAGGCAAACGAACTACAGCAATGTCGTGTTTGGCAAAAAAATATGAATTATGGGGTGCGTGACGTGGTAAAAGTAAAAACGGCCTGCTTTGCGCAAATTCTACCATTTGAATCTCACTGCTTCACGAAGCTGGCAAAGATCTCCTTATTTACATTATTACGTACTGGGGTGCACTTGTTCTGCAGCACGACACACGAGTCGAAAAAGATGATCAGCAAAGCATACTTGTATTCGCTTCAGAGCGACCATCTCTGAAGCAGTTATATAATTCCTTTACATCTGTGGTAGCCATTGTTTCGTTCCCAAACAGTGCATATCTGTAATCATTAAAACTTTTTATACTTTCCAGACGTGACATACAGTCGTTGATGAGGTATGCGCCCATATCAGTATTAATTGATAAACAGTGCTATTAGGACGCTGTGCAAAATTATAGGGCCACAGATAGTGATGTGGTCATGCATTTATTGACGCGTTTCGATTAAATCATCTTCAGAATCGTGGAGGGGGGGGGGGTTAACATAATAAAATTGTAAGGCGTCAAAGCCCTGCTGAACAATGAATAATGTTCAGCAGGGCTTTGACGCCATACAATTTTATTATGTTAACCCCCCCCCTACAATTCTGAAGATGATTTAATCGAAACGCGTCAATAACCGCATGACCACATCACTATCTGTGACCCTATAATTTTACACAGCGTCCTAATAGCACTGTTTATCAATTAATACCTTTTATACTACCCATTTTAATGATAAAATCCTAGACGACTGACGACCAGCCACCCAGGGATCGAAACTATTTAAAAATTAGTAAAACGTTTGCGCTCAACACTATTTTTTATTTTTTTTTTAAAAAAGAAAAAAAGTCCTTAAAACTTACAAAAGATTTTAATAAAAACATGATTGTATTTCATTGTTGATGCTTTTGGGCTTTTGTGGAATATTAGTTTCAAAAATACTAGACCAAGCTCTTGCTAAAATTATCAGTAATAAATTGTCACTGTTGAAATTCCTAAATTTATTGAAGATATTTCAGGGAGAACTTGTACCTCTTCATCGTTTCCGACAAATGAAAACAAACTGAGGTCAAGACGCATTCTCTCTCTCCTCATGAAATACAAAAGAGAACTGCGCATTCGACAGCAGATTAAAATACTTCAGAGAATTTCATTTCATTGTTCCCGTTCTATTGCGTCGACTTATACACCAAAGCGAAGTTTGATGTGTCAGCGGATGGTTGTGTCAGCTTTCAAAACGAAATACACCGCCGACGAAGCGGGAAGCGGGACGTCACATACCTCGAAAAAAAGTCTGAGACTCTCAAAGGCCAGAGAATGAAGAAAAGGCAAAATATATAAGATGCTCCACACTTCGAGTGTATTGGTTTTCGATAACATCGGTAAAAGCTGCTGGCAAGGCAAGAACTAAATCTGCAACGCGATCCGTCTCCGCCTTTTCTCCGGAACTTTTGCCAGTACTATGCCGATGACAAGTTGTCTGAATAATGGACTACACTGTAGCGTATATACTCTAGTTTTCAAAAAAAGGGATCAAATAAATTGTGAAAATAGTGATCTAAAGAATAAATCTGTGAATTGTCTAAATAACAAATATGTTATAAAATTGGTGGGAATGAAGTGAATAAATAGTCCGAACAACACATGGATTCAACGCTTTCACAGTTTTCGATTTTCAGTCAGTTTCAATTATTTTCATACGTAGAAACGATCGTTAGTGAACTATTGTTCTAAGTACACTTATCACATAATCACCTACATATAGTTTGTACTTCGGTTTGATGACTTACTGGTCATTTTAATATGCTACAAACAAGAACAAATTGAAAGTCTTTTCGCTGCCAGTGCTATACTGCAATCGAAACAAAATAAATGGATGTTTAATTCGGGCAGTAACAGCCGTATGGCCGGGGCGGAGTGGCCGAGCGCATTGAGGCGCTATGCTTCGATGCGCGAGGCCGTTCCCCGTCGGGGGTTCGATTCCTACCTCGGGCATGGATGTTTCTGCTGTCTTTGGTTTACGTTAGTTTATAAGTAGTTTGTAAGTTTAGGGACTAATGAACGCTCAGTTGAGTCCCATAAGCTTAACAAACATTTGAACATTTTTGAACAGCTGTATGCCTAATTTTACCATTCTGGTTATATGTGCAGTTTGGGGAACATTTTTCAATTAAAATGTCTGACTTCTTTAAAAATTTTGTATTACTTTCGTTGAGTAATGTCTTCAGCGTTACTTTCAACTATTTTATATGCCATATATGTGTCCTACGTTAATACACGATGCAACATCTTTAACACTGTCTCACATCCATTATGATTTTACCGGTTTTTTCAATGCTGGCCATCTAAACTACAACATGAAGTGTGACCGGAGATAATACAGCCAAAATTTACGTGTTGTAGCACTCTGTAAAAATGTCATATGTTTCAAATTGCAGTTAGGAAGATTATGAAATCAGTATTCTGTGTTGCCACCATTGCAGGCCGTAACACGCATCGGCAGTGCCTCAGAGAGATTGTGGATCTGGTTCAACATATTGCCAAACTTGATCTGGTGTTACAGCGGGTGGTGTATCCCGAGCCAGTCGTTCCGCAATCAGCGACCACAAATTTCTGATAGTCGAGAGATCGAGAGAAAAGGGAACAAGGCAGCAATCAAGAACGATGTGTATCTACTTTGTTAGGTCCAACACGATCGCGAATTTCTCTTAAGGATACTCCACAATTCCTGTAGGCAAACGTACTTCCACCGTCGAACTCGGCACCGTGTCTTCTATGAGATATCCTGTAGGTATTAACGCAAAAGGAGCCCACGACAGAACAATTGCAGTACATACATAAGTGGCGTGTTTCCCCTTTTATATAGCCGTTGCAGGTGTGGTTACTGGCGCCAGTTATGTCCACCTGTGCTGATACGACAATCACGTTTTTATCTCATCGCCGCAAACACATGTTGCAAAATTCACCCGATTTTTATGCTAGCTTGAGAATGTTGCATTTTCAGTAGCCTGATATTTGTTTCCTGTACACTGCTTCTCTGAACAACATGGTTTTCTGCTCTCGAACACTTCTTGAAGCATTAATAAAAATGTTTGTAATTCTATCGGACCAAACTGCGTGGTCATCAGTCCGTAGCTTACAAACTACTTAAACCTAGGTAAGGTAACCTAAGGACAACACACACACCCATGCCCCAGAGAGGACTCGAACCTCCACGGCGAGCAACCGCGCACTCCGCAGCGAGACGCTTTAGACCGCTCGGCTACTCCACCGCGGCGAAGCATTAATGTTAACAGGAAGTTCAGCTATGCACGTTGGAGTATATTTTTTTATTTATATTAATTGTATACTACATTCAGCCACTGCATGATCATCTTTGGTTCAATTCAGCACTTACCACTTACATTAATTGCCAAAATTTACAGTTTTCTACATACATAAACAAAAATTTCCTGAATGACACTGCTAATTTATCCCAATAAATTAGTACGTAACTAAAGAGAGTTTTATAAAGTTTCTTCCCTTTCGCAATACAAAATTGAAAAATGGATGATGATGTGCTGTGAATATTGCTACACCATATACTGTCTATCAGACACGGGGAACTACTAATTTAGGTGCAGGTGTTCCTGTAGCTTAAGGATTGAGTTATGCAAAACAGAAAGAAATACAAATTACATTGAAAACTTGACAAGTAAAATTATACTTTACCAACATTTAATCATTCAAAACTTACGTACTAACATCCTATCTACAAAATTTATGGTGATGAATAAATACAGCTCCTTTTTGAGTGGTGTCTATGAAATGTTCAGCAGTTTGTAGAAGTCGGTCATGGATACTGTAGATTTGCTACTAAAACGTCATAGCTATTGGACGAGATATAGGGATGCGAAGTTCGTTTAAAATAAAATGCAAAGAGTTTAATTTTACCTTGAAACCGTGTACATTGTTCCACTGAGGAAGTATTTACGAACACGCACTATGTTGTAGAAGTGACGGTAGTGACATAAGTACGTAGTCGAATCCATTATCTTTCACGGAATCTTATCCACGTAACAATGATTTCTTGTGACTCTGAGAGAAGAATTTAATCTGTTATTGATATCTTTTTACTCTCACTGTCTTCTACGCTCCAGTACAATAACTAGCAACGTGTTACACCTATTTGTCCCAAAGCTAGACACTAGTTTCTTTGTAAAATAGTACCTACAGGCACGAAACGTGTTATTTGTACCTTTAATGGTGCTGCCCGCTTAGAGTTCCGGCTGTAAATCATATTCCAATAGCTCCCCGGGGTATTCCTCCACGTTATGAATAAATGCATAATAAACAGTCCATGCATATACTTACAAAACACCCTTCTTATGTGTGGCAACGGCCTGGAAATAGTCCTCTGTGCTTTATGAGTGTATAATAGACGACAAATTCGGCGAGAACAGTTACACACATCTTTCGAGCATGAAACTCGCTATCTTATTACAGTAAAGTTAAATATGTGCGTTTCCTGCGATTCCTGTTCCTTAAAAAAACATGTTACAAAAAACTGTGGTCTCTCCTCCCATTCATATAAGTTTTGTGGATGTGAAACGCTTTTGCCTGGTGTCGTATTGTGTCATGACTACTATAAACGAAATAGTTGAATTAATAGCCTGAATTACTGCTTGAAAAGCGGCGCAGACGAGAGTCAGTTTATTTTGTGTAAAGCTTTCTTGAATACCGACAATTGAAAGTACACTTTAAGTTATTTTTGTATTTAATATTGAAGCTGAAGGGGTAAATATTACTCACAATTTCTATTTCGATATGAAAGATTTGGAGAATGATACACGAAATCATATACGGAAGAAATTCGTTTTTGTAATGAAATTTGGAAAAGAAAGCAATGTCAAAAGCAACAGATTTGATCTCTTCCACAGAGGAAATTCACTACATTTATATAACGAGTGAATACCTTAGAAATAAAATCAATAACGTACCTTGGTCTCAAAAATTGTTTTAAAAACTTGTAAAAATCATCATATGGACAAGAAGTTGAAACTAATTTAATTTCTTATACCACACCGTGATCATCACTTGTAATTTTGTCACCAGAATTAAGGTTTATTGGAAAGATAAAATAGGAGGGTAGATAGAGGCTACAAATCGGTTGCAGCCTCATGGATTAATTGTCCTGAAATTTCGTAGAGAATATTGTAAGAAACTGGGAAAATCAATTTCTGATTAAAAACAAATATTTTCGCCCAACCACTTCCCAGTTTGCGTCTGCAGCCACACCCGTGAAACGCATAAATTTTATATTCACAAGCAGTCGCTGCTACGGCCTAAAATAATTTCGTGCCTTATGCAATGTAATTTCCGAATACTTGAATTAATCAGCTAAAAAACCGGTCGTTACCAAATTGTGGTTCTTGCACTATCCAACTCTAAGAGATATCCACCCAAATGGTTACAGGCACAATTAAGCATTGATACGGTGTAGTTTGAAAACATTCCATATCCTGGAAATGACTTGATCGCGATCTAAATCTGACGAAATACTGAACGAGTTTTTCATTCTACATTAAAAAACCTCCAAGAAGAAATGAATATGCACATGAAAGCTAAAATACGGAATACAGATGAATACACTGTTAGACGAATGTAATTGAATCACTCTCTTACAATGAAGAGACACTAACTTCGGCTCACGAGAGACTATAACCAGCACTCGTACCAACCTTATGAATGAGAAAAGGCTTCTCTTTCCCACCTCTTTTCAAAGAACCGAGTATTTGTGACAACGAATAATATAAACGACATTGGCCCTCTAAGTCTCGACATATTCGTGAAAACGGCCACACATTCTTGGCAAGTAACTATACAGAAGACTCCGATTATTCCAGAACCTATTATAAATTTGAAGATTGGCAAATTATATAGCTTGTAGCCGGACATGTCCATTGTGTTTACTGGTACGGTGAACGCGGAAGAAAAGCTGAAACTGCAAGCAAAAGGCCGTGGCGGAGCGACCGAGCGCATGACAAATTATTTTGTAACGAACATAGAGATTTATCTTCCTATATCACTTGGATTTGTGACTTGAGGAACGAATAATCTGTTTATTACACTACTCAGTTATGTGACGTAAAATATTTTCAAGGAAATTTGAGATGTATAGAAATATATCGACATTCTGTGCGGTACAAGAAATGCTAATCATTATTAATAAAAAAGAAAGCTGGACTTGGTATGAGAGTAGCATCGTAAACTTACTGGTACACGTATTCTTATCAATTTAAAAACATTATTTCTCAAAGACATATACGAGCATTAAAATAAATTTTGTATTTGTTACCAATACATGAAGATATGAAAAAGATGTATTTGAAGAGCATCTATTAATGATAAATTTGTGGTAACTATGGACCTCGGAACAATATGCATTTCATTCCACAATGGTGGTCTTTAAAGGGTTCCTATTAACAGAGACGATAATAGCGACGCAGGGCTGATTTGGCGATTCAACGCAAAAGTCGTAAACTTTCTGAGCGAGTTGCTCGCGTGAGTTATGAAGGCATTTAGACGCAGAGAGAATTTATATCCAAACTATAATATACCTGTAGGACGCTACAGGATGAAACATTCTTTATAGAAGTGTTGATGGCCAAAGGTACCGCATAATATTCCTACTGTTTCCAATAAACAGAGCGTTTGTTATAACTGAAAACACGGGTTGCGAAACTGAAAATAATACGCACTCAGCATACAGAACAGATGTTTTGTTAGAGGGAGCCACATTTCCGTAAATATATCTCACACAAGACATCGAAAAGAGATTACAAAGACCATGATTAGTACAAAAGCGCCCGTACTCCTAAGAGGTTCAGTACCATCTTCATTGTAGATTTGTTAAATCATCATCATCATCAGAACTGATTATGCCTTTCAGCGTTCAGTCTGGAGCATAAGTGCCACAGTAAAATTCCTTCTTGATCCTCTATTTAATGATGATATTGATGCCTCGTCTGACGTTAAGCCTGTTGCTTTAAAATCAGAGACTGATAACCGATGTAGTTTATTCCCTTTCGAAATACAACAACTACTTCAAAATCATTTTAACCGAATTAAGTACTTTCTCCTTGGTCTACCTGGACTCGTCGTACCCTCTACTGCTGGGCCTATGAATCTCTTAATTAACCTTAGCTCTCCCATGCATATTATCGATGGTGTTCATTCCCAGTTTTTCCTTGATTTCCTGATTTTGAAGATCCTTCTACTATTGTTTCCATCTATTAATACCTGCAATCATCCTTGCAACTTTCATTCTATAACCTCAACCTTATTTATAAGGTAACCTGTATCCACGTGGGCTTTCTCTAACATACTGACGAGGAGGATATCATCATGGAGGTTGATGCCTCGTCACCGTAACCAGGCAGTATATGTGCTACCCCTCGCTCGAAAAGTGCCTCACCGTCCCGCCGGAAAGACAGGGACAAATTAGACCCACACAGCTGATATGGATACCATACTACAGTGGAATCTGGCTGGATTCAGGACTCGCTTCGAGGAACTCCTACTTATTGTGAAGGATGGCCTTTCTGTGTATCTATCCAAGAGACACGTTTTAAACAGTCTTATCACCTCCACAGGAAAGACGACCTTAACGGAGATAGGACGCAAGGTTGCGTAGCGGTGTTCGGTCGTCGGGGCCACATTCCATCATCATCTGAGCCCCTAACAGCTACGCTACATGCTATTGCTGTTCTTGTACTAGTCAGTCTTAGTATCACAGTCTGCTCTCTTTACTTACCGCCTGAGCATGTCATTAGTAACCTCCTGACGTAGCGTATTGGAGAACTCCCCCGTCCTTTTCTTCTTGAAGATTTCAGTGCGCACAATGCATTATGGGGATCTAACAGAAATTGCCCCAGCGGACGAATCGTTGAGAATGAGAAAAACTGCTCTGATGATGTATTGCTGAACACCAGTCAGGGTATACATTTACCACTGCTACATGTTCGTCTTCAGCTACAGACATCTGCTTCTGCTCGCGTACCCTTGTACACACCGTACAGTGGAGCGTGGACGATGATCTTCAAGACAGCGACCACTGTCCAATTTGGCTAAATCTGCCAGACGGAATGAACCAGAGCAGGAATCCACCGAGATGGGTGCTGAACAAGGCAAACTGGATACCATTTAAGCTGCAGACTATTTTCGAGCGGTGTGAACGTGTCCACGACTGGGTGTATCACATTGCGACAGTGATTCACATTGCCGCCGATTCATTGACTCACAAATAGAAGCCAACACTTCAGAGATCGGCTGTTCCTTGGTGTAACGATGATCGTCGCCCTACGCTTAGGGACAGAATGGCAGTATTGGGACAATTCCATTGGTGCCTACTGATGAGAAACTGGTACATATTCAAGTGGTGAGGACACGCGCAAGAAGAATCATTAGGTAGAGTAAGTAGAGTTCTTGGCCAGGGTTCCTGAACTCCATCAATATATCCACGTCTGCAAGTAAAGTGTGGGAAGCCCTTAGGAGAATCTCGCGGTGGAACTCTAGACAACCAATAGTAGCTGTAATAGGGCAGGTATGTCCTTAAACATCGTCAAGAGACATAGCCCAAGTGATGGCAGGATCCTACAAAACTATTACATCTGAAAAAAAACATACGATACTACCTCGAGCGTAATGTTTCACAGAAGCTCTACGAGTGGGGTTTTCGCAGTCGTCTACCCTCTTTTATTCGGTCTTTCCTTTCGGAAAGGGATTGTAAATACAAGGTTAGGAGTGCCATGTCTAATCGTTTTAAGCAAGAGAATGGTGTCCCGCAGGGAGTGTTTTAAAAGCGACGGCGTTTGCCATTGCCATCAACAGCATTACATCCACCATACGAAGCCCTGTACAGTGTTCCTTGTTTGTGGAAGACTTCTCCATCTTCTGCGCGTCCTCCTCCGTTGCAACTGCTGCTCGTTTATTGCATTTGACGATCCGGCGTCGGGAGGAATGATCTAGCACGACAGGTTTTAAGTTCTCTTTAGAAACAAGAATTTATGTTGATTTTAACCACTCTCTTTTTAATTTACCTGTAGTAAGACTACGGTAAGGTGTTCTCACCTTTAACGAAAAGGTGAAATATCGGGCGTCATTGTTGATGAGAGGCTAACTTGTTTGCCACACCTTAGGGTATTGAAAATAAGATGTTTCAAAGCTTTAAACCTCGTTAACTGTGTTAGCCATAGGTTCTGAGGCTCCGACAGTGCACGTCTTCTCCAAATTTACAAGGCTTTTGTGCAACCCCGACTTAAATAAAGACGCGGGGTTTATTAGTCAGCAAGGCGGTCCTACATAAAATTCTGGACGCAGTATACCGCGAAGGCTGTCGAGAAGTGCGTACCTCACCAGTCCAGTTGTTAGCCTGTGTGCAGAAGCTGGTGAGCCTCCGTTTTATGTTCGCCGCCTTCTCCTCGTTGTACACTAGACATACAGGTCCCCGTCTGTACCTAATTCATTAGCGTTCATCCCTGTTGCAGCCATTCGAATGTTCGTTCCGTAACCGTCCACAGGCAACCAGGCCATTTGGGGTCGGAGCAAATAAACCTTGAGTTGTTGCAAGTGCATGACATTAAGGTCCAACGCAAATCTTCAGTGCGTACATGGGGTACCTCCTTCCGCTCTGACTTGTCTTAGAATAGGATATTTCCCACTGACACATTGCTTCCTTTTACGCTGCGAGGAACCACCAGTGTGTGACAGTTGTGGGACACAACAGTCGGTACGGAATATTTTGTTTTATATGATGGTCTGCTGACAAATTTGAGACTCTCCTAAACTGCACTTTATCTGACGATGAGCTAACTGTGGATTGTGATTTAAAATTTTTTATGATGTCTGCATATCCTCCCAAATTATTGGGTCTGAGATTTTTATGCGAAGCCAAGTGGATGGCTCACCTTTTTCTTTTAAATAGTCATCGGGGCGCAACGTTTTACCTGCGCCTATAGCTGTATTTTACTTCGATATGTTTATCTAATTTACAGGGTGTTCAGAAAAGCGCTCTCTGATTTCAAAATTAAATATCTCGAAAACAAAGAGCGATAGAGGAATGCAGTAAACGGTATGTTTGTTGTGAAAGCTGTAAGACGTTTATACAGCAGTTTGAAATAATAGTTACAAAAGCTGCTAACAGATGGCGCTGTACGCTGTACAGCTCATATCAGCATACATAAGTGAAATAATCGTATAAAACACTCTTTGCAAACAATCGCTTCACACCAATATTGCTTTTCGGAACTCCAAAATCGCCAGTTCTGCTTATTCGCGTATCCATTCAGGTGGAAGTGTGCTTCATCTGTAAACCAGATGCAGCCAACATCAAATCCTTCACTATCAATCATTGTGAACATCTGATTAGCAAAGGCAACCCTTTGTTGCACAGCTCCTACGGGTATGGCCTGGTGCGTTTGAATTTTGAATGGAAACATGTGTAGGCTCTTTCTCAGTAGTTTCTGCGTGCTGGAACGCTTCAAACTGGTCTCAGATGCAATTCTACGGACGGATGACATTGGATTTCGCTGAATAATTCCAGAAACTGTGGCGATATTTTCAGGCGTAACTGCGGTTTGCTTGCGGCCAACATGCCCCACTAGATCATCAGTTACGCTGCCTATTCGTTGTAATTTTGTGAAGAGCGTACGGATGGTTTTCGCATCGGGTCCTTTTGGAACATTAAATCGTGCTTGAAAACTGCATTGTTGCCGTAGGACTGTCTTCTAACATGTGGTACTCTAGCACCAGAAAACCGTGTTGTTTAATGGAGTACATGGTTTTAATCTCTTCGTTCAGTACGCTAACCTCCTTTCACGTTTCAATAGTGGAACTGATTGCCCTGGGCTTCGGATCACTATTTATACTGGGCATTACGTATGGCGATTACAGCGCCATCTGTTAGCAGCTTTTGTAACTATTATTTCAAGCTGCTGTATAAACTTCTTACAGCTTTCACAATAAACATACCGTTTACTGCACTCCTCTATCGATCTTTGTTTGCGAGATATTTAATTTTGAAATCAGGGAGTCCTTTTCTGGACACCCTGTATATAGTTGTACTCATCATTACGACATTAGGTTGTACATCTCTGTGTACTCTTATCCCATACTTCATTTGTTTAGAGCGAGGGCATTGATGACTAAGATGTATAGCGCCATAAAATACCAGCATTTATTATCATAATCATCATCTTTATTCCAGTTCTTTCAATATGTTGCTATCTTCTGAGAAAATACATCCTAAGTATCTGAAAATGTCCACCTGTTCTAACTTTGTTCTCCTATTTGGCACCAAGTGTATTTACATTTCTTTTTCAGAGAAATACTTTGGTTTTGGAGATGCTGATCTTCATACATCCCTGATCCAGCTCGATAATAATAGACTGCAACTTTTCAATCGAATCTACCATCACAACTATGTCTTCGGCATATATGAGATTGTTTACTTTGTTATCACTAACTTTAATCTCAACCTGCCAGTCTACTGTTTCCAACACATTATCCATAAACAGAATGTACTACAGCGGTGACAGGTTACAGCCTTGTCTTGCCCCTGAAACTACCTGGAACTATAAACTCAATTTCCCTTCAACTCTAACTGCACCCTGACAATCTACGTAATGACCTATAACTGCCTGCAGGCGTTCGTCTCATATTCCACAATCTCGTAGAACTGGCAATAGCTTCCTCCTAGGAACACGGTCATAAGTCTTACCTAGATCTATAAAACATAGACATAATTCACTGTTCTACTCATAGATTGTTAAAATATAAAAGAAATTAATTGATACTAAGATCTTGAAAAGAGGTTAGATCTCAATAAATGGTAAGAATTAAGAAATAAGGACTGTTTTCGCCTGAAAATTAAAAAAAGAACTCCCATTATATCATAGGCTATTTTTATGGCCAGTTCCTCGCCGTGTATGTGTAGTCAACACATTTTGGTCCATTGTTCTTTCCGAGGCTCTCTCGCTCTTTCTAGACTAGTAACACACTGTGTCGCAGAGCGTGAACAGACTGGCTCGATCGCACACTGTAACATAATGTGAATCGTCTTTTTAAATTTATTTTATGAGATTCATATAGTGTTCATTTATTTTTATCTTTACCCCCGTCCCTTCTGTATGTTTTTAGTTTTTTGTCCCCTAAAGATTTGACTATAAAGTCCCGAAACCGGTAGTGGCTGGAATAAAAAGTTATTGATGATGAAGCGGATTTTTCCATAATAACCATTGAAACTAAATAGTCAGACGAAAGTATGTGCTTTGTCACGCATTCCATTAGGAAATTACGAATTATGTCAATATCCATTAAAACATCAGAAAATAGAGAAGGTTGGTCTATACGAATGCTTATCTACGTAAATGTTTTCGACTGACAATTTGGTGTCAGTGGTTCTAAGATAAAATTAAAACTAGTCGCCTGGCTCTAATTATTATTGTTTATTGTGGTTTATGTTTTGTGTCTCGTTTCCGCCAGTTGCCCTGGGTGTCGGTGGCCGAGTAAAGAGAAACCGACATAGGGAAATAGGATGCAAGCGTGTGCAGGTACGGAGGTGATCAGCCAGTGGGACAGCAGAAACTAGAAACACTAGGCTAAATTAGAACAATTTGTATATTTCGTAGAAATAAGATAATACTTATCTTTTACAAAGTTCAGACTGCAGAATGCTGATACATAGTTTAGATAGAGGCCTGCCTACTGATGATTCCTAGTGCCTATCCGATAGCCAAGTCTTAACTGGTTCCTATCTGATTCCCAAGTGGCCGATGCAGCAGTCGTGGACACGAGCGGAGTTGCAGCAGAGGGCGCTCGTGGCTGACGTCGTAAGAACGCCGCGCCGTGCGTGCATGGCGGCGCGCGGCGTAAGTACGTGGCGCGCACTTCATACTTGTGCGACACCACATTATGTACTTTTCATATTTTTCTATAAATAATTTTTGAAAAATATTTAAAAAGTACAATTTCTTGGTAATCTCAGGTTTCACAACTTAATTATAGACAGCTCAGCCCTCTCAAGAATCTAAAATCTCTACGGTTTTGTCTCTTTCCGTTAGCCATGCGTGCCAAGATATTAGTCCCAGCAAATCCAAGACGTGATCATTTAATTGTAATTTATTATTTTTAAGAATTTTATTCCCTATTGGAGTTTTCTGGTGATTTTTTTTTACTTTGTAATTATATTAAAATGTCATTCTAATTGACAATAGCAGATACGATTGGTTTATCTGCTCTAATTATCGTTACGATTACTGGAATGATTTAACTGAAGCTTCCAGAAAATGAACCGTCGCTGTCGTCACTGCGGCTATGGTTGTATCTTAAATGGCAAAATTCTTTATGCAACGCTTCAGTGGATATTTTATGGGATACTTCAACCTCATACAAAACTGGGTAGAAATCCTGCGTTAATTACTTACATTTAATTGCTCTGAAATATTACGGATGCTGAACGGGTGGCAGGCATAAACTATCATGAAAACTTAGTATGTAGAGTGATTAGCGTGGCGTGGTGGTCGGGTGGACCCAAGTCTGTCACCATTAGATGACCGAGGAATTATGTTTACAGTGACATGGGCTTCACGTCAATCTAGTGCAGTCAGTTATCATATATTACTAATTTGTATACACAAATATCAGTTCTGACTAACTCTACTAAAAACCAAATCAAAATCCCCGTAGTAGTTCTGGCGACTTTTGGCAGATTACCAAGGTAATGGATATATGTAATGGGAAACAAATTACGTAATTCAATTATCAATTAACAGATTTCGTCTTTCTCCTTTATTTGTACTGTGGAACCGTATCGTTTGCCAATTTTCAAGAGTCTGTCATGTGGAAATACATGTAGGTTTGATTTTGCAAATGTCAAAAAGTTCGAGCATCTTTTGGTGCATTAGTAGAGAAATTTAAAGTTACTCACTGCCAAATTAGCGTAGGCTTTAGTATTTGTCATAAATTTCAATTTGATGATTCTATGTATTCCTGATAAAAATAAGACTTTTAGAAGACACAGACATACGGTGGTAGACTTGAGAGTAAGATTTTATCAAGAGGATTGTTAGGTTGCAATAGTAGTAAGAGTAAAAAAACAATAATCATGAAAATATACCAAGTGGGCGATCAAATTATTATTGCCTTCTGTTGGCTACAGCAATATGCAAATATTGCATAGCTATAGGCCATAAATCACAGTTGAATTAAAGTGAGCTCGTTAACATGCTACCGTGACGTTGATAATGTTCACATGTAAGGAAATAGAACGCATTATGACAATCCTTTAGATTAAAAACTGTAGCTTCTCTTAGCTTGTTTTGAAATATTCATACAACAGGCGTGCCTACGTTACATCACCAGTTTAACGAATTTTAATTTAAGTGTCAGATCAAAAAAATAATAAAGGTTGCACTATCAATGCTGAAATGGAAAGACGGTGTATCATATTACAAAATACAGACGACATTTCTTTAAAACGTGAGTGATTATTTAACAAGACCCCAAGTACAGAAAAATTTATTTCATACACAGGGTGTCCCAGCTATTTTGTCCACCCAAAATATCTCTGGAACAATAACAGCTATTGGAAAAAGACTTTCACCGGTATCAATGTACGGCTGGGGCTCATGAATGTACATATTTGGAAACATTCTAAAACGGAAGCAAATGTGTTTTTAAACACAAACTCTTTTTTTTTAATTGACACCCTATATTTTTTCTTCAGCAATCCATAGCATGACAAATAACATAAACAATGGCGTTGATTGCATCGCAATATTCCAGTTACATCCCGAGATATTGCGACGCGAAGTTGACGCTTGAAATACGCGAAACGCGCAGCTAGCGCTCGTCCTGAGCAGCATGAGGTTCTCGCGTCAGTCTCAGGACGTGCGCTAGCCGCGCGTTTCGCGTATTTCAAGCGTCAAATTCACGTCGCAATATCTCGGGATGTAACTGGAATATTGCGATGCAATCAACACCATTGTTTGTTATTTGTCATGCTATGGATTGCTGAAGAAAAAATATAGGGTGTCAATTTAAAAAAAGTTTGTGTTAAAAAACACATTTGCTTCCGTTTTAGAATGTTTCCAAATATGTACATTCATGGGCCCCAGCCGTACATTGATACCGGTGAAAGTCGTTTTCCAATAGCTGTCAATGTTCCAGAGATATTTTGGGTGGACAAGATAGCTGGGACACCTTGTATAATTGCATCCCTACCCGTATCAACATGCAACGCTGAGCCATTATTTTTCATAAACAAACAAGTGAAGACTTACTTACGGGACACCAGTGGATAATAAAAACGTGACTGGACTTGGGTTGACGTCTGTACATTATCCTCATCCTCTCGCAGTAAAAGATGTGTCAAATGTCAAGACATGATAAAGGAAAGGAAAAGAAGACTTTCACTATAGTTATCAAAAGAAATTTGGTGCTGTGATTTTACGTCTTTCCTGTGGATTGAAAATTCAGCATTCTCCCCAGGGAGCTCACGGTTTATTCGTGAGTATGTGCGTGGCGAGCATGGGGCACCGAGCTAATGCAGCCCTTCTTCCTTTTTCTTACCTGGGCTGCATTTCCTTTCTCTTCCCCTCCTTTCCTATCCTCACTTCTTTCCATCCCCACCGGGGACGTTGGCAGTTCAGCGCCCTGTCCCCAACAACGCTACCAACTAACCAATTCAGCATGAAGGCGTCGTCCAAAATTCGCGATATTTCGGCATGCAGATGTCTTACCACCTTCAGGTGTTGCTGGAGTCTGATTGATCTTTGCTGAGTGCTGTGCTTATATGTTTTGGTGTTAATTACCTCCCACCCTCTCCCACCACACCTAATGGACATATCCGCCACAGTGTTCCTTAGTACTAAGTGAAGTCAGACTCCAGCAACGCCTGAAAGTGGCAAAAAGTCTGCTTGCCGAAATATTGCAATTTTTGGACGACACCACATGGCTGTATTCCCGAGATATTTCAAGAATTTGTGTAGTATTTATGTTAAACGTTTTTAAGAAAAATTACTATTTTTAAAAGCTTCACAAAAACAATTTATATAGGTACATAAAATGAAAGATACACATTAAATGTTTTTCAGAATAAATGAAAGACATATGCCTTTGTAAGGTCCTCTTATAAAGATTCAAACTTCACCCCTCTTTAAAATGTCCAATCTACGTTTTTGCTACATCACACAAGAATCGCGGAAACAGTTAGTTCCATAAACTACCCGGGACTAGGCATTACGAGAGTTATGAATTGGAACGATCATATGAAATTAACCACGAGTAACCCAAATGCCAGACTTAGATTTAGTGGAAGAATAATGAGGTGTAGTTCGTACGCAAAAGAAGTAATTAATAAGCGACTGGTTCCACAAATATTTCATTATTGCTTGAGAGTCTGTGACTGGTGAAAGATAAGGTGATTAGAGGAGATAGAGAAGATCCAAGGCAGAGCAGAACGCTTCGTTGGAGGGCCACTTAGGAAGCGTGAAAGCGTCACGGAAATGAACTGAAACCTTCAGTTACTGACGCTGCAACAGGGTATTTCAGCATCACGGTACCGGGTACTATAAAAGGTCCGAGAACATAGTTTCTTGCAGGTTCAATAAATATAATGCTTCATCTTTTGCAGATCTTGCGAAAGGACCATAAGGGAGTGAGAAATTAAAGCACAAGGAAGGTTTACATACAGACATTTTTTCCGCGTGCTATACATATGTGGTAAAGGAAAAGGCAGAAGCCTGTGGTACACTGGGTACCCTTCATCACTCACCGGAGGTGGTTTGCGTAGTACAGATGGAGTCAAAGATGCGGGAGAATGTGAGATCGCACATGGGAAGGTCTACTAATCTATAAACTATCCAGTACTTCTTCATAAGTTATACGATCCATCCATCTAATCTTAGTCATTATTCTCTACATCACGTTTCAGAAACAGCTGTTCTCTTCTGGCCTGTTCTCTTTGTCAGCAGCATTTAACATCCGAAGATATTTAGCTAAAACCCTTCAGAAATGACCAACTTACACTTAAATTTGTATGAGTTAAGAAATACTATTTTTGTGATTGCAAGTCTGCTCTCTACTTCTACTATCGTCAGTTAATTGCTCCTTATTTAGTTCCCTCAGTGTCACCTACTTAATTCAGCTGCATTTCACTGTTTTGGACCTGTTTTAACATTAATCTTTAAAAATATTTTTCAAATACTTGTAAACCTAAGGTTACCAAACTGCTGACGTCATCGGTATTAGCCGTGGCGGAGTGGCCGAGCGGATTGAGGCGCTATTCCCCAATGCGCGAGGCCGTTCCCCGTCGGGGGTTCGAATCCCCCCTCGGCCAGGGATGTTTGTGCTGTCTTTAGTGTAAGTTAGTTCATAAGTAGTTTGTAAGTTTAGGGACTGATGACCCCGCAGTTAATTCCCATAACCTTTACAAACATTTTAACATTTCATCGGTATTAGACTTAGAAATTACCTTAATTAACACACAAAACACACTTCCATGCCAGAGGCAGGACTCGAACCTCTGACGGGAGTATCCGCACAATCCTTCACATAGTGCCTCAGACAGTGCGACCCTTCCTGCGCGGATATATTAATCTTAAAAACAATATTCAGCACATTATTTACTTCGTTCGTTTAAATATGTAAATATGTAAATGTTGTATATGTAAATAATATTTGCGAATTGCTCTATTTAACGATTTATTTCACAACCAATTAATCCAACCACACCCAGGTGTACTGTGAAAGCATAATGAAATGTGTGAAATCCATAGTAACAATGAAGCAACATGTAACAAGCTAAGACCTTCATTGAATGGTTAATCTGAAGCACAAATAGCGTACTATATATCTGTACATCTGTACAGGTGGATCTCATACTGAATGCCATTTATCGATCGTGAAAATTTAGTCTGTTATACTTGAGGTGTTAGACTTTCATTGTCTGAGAAACGCTATAGAGTCCAACCGTGACATTTGGCGGTGGCAGACACAAAATCATGCATAGGAGATGTGGTTGATTGTGAGGCTTGCCTGTGTTCACCTCAACAGCCGGTGTGTTTTGTACTTATTATGCGGAATACCATTTCAGACGAACTTTATTACTTGTGTTCAATGGACATCTTACAAGGAACAACACTGTCATCTAGGTCAAACAAGTCTAAAATTTACAGAAATATTTGCTGCAGTGTGTGCGGTACAAATTGGCCTGCTTTACGCGAGGCGATAAAAGTTACCTGTCAGAAGTTATATAGATTATTATATCATCAGAGTGACTAATTAAATGGCCCCAAGCACCCAGTAGGAATGAAGTTCAATTCGGACAGTTACGAAGATTTCTTATCCATAACAGCCGTTACCGTGTAAATAATGCATTAGTAGTAAGTACTACCTCAGTCTATATGACCCGAATGTAACATTTTGGTGTCTTGAAGTTATGGGAGAAGAAATATAGGGAGTGAAAGGTTAGCTTTTCTTTGATTATTTTTGAAAAAATAAGAAAAGACACGAGACTGCCGTTTCATGAGGCATAGGCCTTGAAAGTGGATTTACATAGTTAGGGCGGCAGTGAGTCTGACCGTTACAGACGAAGAACGAATTCGGGAAGAAGATATGAAATATCTGCGGCTTGAGTATGAAACTGTACAGGCTGTTCGGACATTTCCGTCAGAATCTCAAATGTTCAAATGTTTGTAATTCTATCGGACCAAACTGCGTGGTCATCAGTCCGTAGCTTACAAATTACTTAAACTACGATAAACTAACCTAAGGACAACACACACACCCATGCCCCAGGGATGACTCGAATCTCCACGGCGAGCAACCGCGCGCTCCGCAGCGAGACGCTTTAGACCGCTCGGCTACTCCACCGCAGCTCAGAATCTCAGAGGACTTGTAGATGTGAGAAAGTACATAATAATTTGATAAGGAATCCATGTTCGGAAATGTCATGCAATTACGGTATGAGCACTACTTTCCCTTTGACACTGTGAAACAATTCTTGTGTAATCTCCTTGCTGTCCTTTCTTTTTGGGAGACGGTATTATGGACCAAAACATAAGATAAATGTCTGGTAAATATGTACTCTAAAACTGATAACTTAAGAGCTATGACCGTTTGAGCAGCAGACTAGACGTTTTCACAGTATCGAAGATGAAGACTTGCTGTTTAGATACGTATTTTAGAGCCCATGTTTATTAATCATTTTGTTACTGTTTTGGTCCAGACCTCTTCCTTCTAAAACATGGAAAGCAAAGAGCTCGCAGTAGGAGATATTGGTTCTCCTGTGTCAAAGGCAAATAAGTGCTCATAGCGTCACTGGGTGACATTTCCAGACATGGGTTTCCTAACAATATAATGTGGGGGCACTTTCGTTTACAAGTCCTCGAAGTTAGCAACAAGAATTTCCGAACAGCGTGTGTATCTGTTAGGAGGACGGGATAGCCCAGCGCTTTAGAATGCCACTTACAGGATGCAGGAAGGTGTCTGCCCTGATCGAAACCGTGTGCAAGATTAATGGCGGTGGATGGTATGCCGGCCAGCCGGGATGCCGCTACTGGAAGACTTTCCGCATTCGAGGAGGAAGACACCGAGCTGTTACTTACCTTCGCCTTAGTTCCACGATGTTGCGATTCGGAAAGCATTCGGACAATTTCACGTGAGTCAATGTTAGTCGTAGACAGTGTCTTTCAAAACAAGCAACGTAACTAAATAGTGTTAATTTAGGATTAGAAAGTTGTTTTCCTGAAACCCTATGGAATGGAACCTTGCATGGAAGTCAAACATGGGTGATGAAAAAGCTTGACAAGAATAAAGTAGAAGCTTCTGAAATGTGTTGCAATATAAGAATACGGTACATGAAATTAAGTAAGTATTTCGTGTAACTAGTGAAGAGATTTCGCATCGAATTGGAAAGAAACGTTGAAGAACACATGCCAAAATAAGGAGTGATAACTTCATAAGACATATCCAATGGGATCAAGTATTAGCTGAATTCTGTTACATTATTTAGATGCAAGTACTGCGTTATCTATATCTATAATACCTTCCAGTATTATTCATCAAGGCAGGAAATAACAAAGACTTTAGTGAATTTCTTGATGCCACTGCTACCATAGATTTAGTTCTAAGATTACCTGTAATGCATCAAATCGCTCTCGTAAGAGTTCGTAGTTATCATATTTAATTTGGTGACTAAGAGAGGTACGTAGAAGAACTGGCTACATGATGGGGGAAGAAGGGTCATTGCAGAGGTAGTTACGGCCTTCACTACAAACGCAGATTGAAATGTATGTATGATGTAGTAAAGACTAAGAACTGGACAATTTACGGCCTCGCGGGAATGAACCCGTGATCGAAGCGCCTTGCCACATATTGCGCCGCCACCCCTCGTCGAAGTTTGAGTCCTACCTCGGGCATAGGTGTGTGTTGTCCTTATCATAAGTTAGTTTCACCTTCCAGTAAGCGCACCAAGTTTTGTCACACGAGAAGGTGCGTATTGTAAAATTTACAACATGGTGATTTTTATATAAAAGCGTCCTGTGCTGAACGAACTAATCAACATATTGAAGTTAACAGTTCAGACCCACTATAATTACCTATTATAACAAAAGCATCTGCCCTTTGAATTATTTTTATAACATTGATTATGTCATACGTGTATTTGTATAATCCCTCAAAATTAAACGATAAATATATTTATTTAAATAAGCAGATAAACATTCATACGTAAGGAGAGGATTTCAATTAAAATTTATGCCTTGGCCGGGATTCGAACCCGGGGCCTCCTACCTACTAGGTAGGCGCTTTCGACCACTTAGCAAACACAGCGTTGCAGCCAAAGCGACTACACGGACTGTCTTAAAGCACGTCTCCCTCCACACCATATACTTTAATTCTGTCTCATGTTCCCTGTGAAATGCGTATCAAATTGCCTACATTGGAATAGCACCCCAGCAAAGAACGCGAATATGAACAATCCCGCCTTGTTCCTCAAGCCGAGGTGATATAAATATCAACAAATAATTCATTTCCTTAAGACAACATTGTCTCGTTATACCAAAGGTATTGAATGTAAGGAGAGCCCTGGCAATTTGATACGCATTTCACAGGGAACATGAGGCAGAATTAAAGTATATGGTGTGGAGGGAGACGTGTTTTAAGACAGTCCGTGTAGTCGCTTTGGCTGCAACTCTGTATTAGCTGAGTGGTCGCCGGGCGCCGTGGCTCAGCGCGCCAGGTCAGGGGGCTAAACGCCCTCTGTAATAAAAAAGCTGAGCCAAATGTACAACGAACGAACTGAAACAACGACCGCGAAACTTAGATCCACCTCAAGGAAAAAAAATAATAAAGTGGTCTAAAGCGCCTAACTAGTGAGTAGGAGGTCCCGTGTTCGAATCCCGGCCACAGCAAAAATTGTAATTCAATGCCTCTCCTTACGTTTAATACCTTTGGTATAACGAATCAGTGTTGTCTCAAAGAATTGCATTATTTGTTGATAGATAAACATTCGATTAACAATTTCCCGAGTGAGAATCTCCAGCCGGCCGCGGTGGCCGAGGGAACTGAGGCACTCCAGTCACGGTCTGCACGGCCACTGCGGTCGGGGGTTCGAATCCCCCCTCGGGCATGGATATTTGTGCCGTCCTTAGTCTTAGCTAGTTCATAAGTAGTTTGTAATCTTAGGGACTGATGACCCCGTAGTTAAGTCCCATAAGTTCTACAAACATTTGACCATTTGAGAATCTCCAGTCGTTCGAAACTAACAATGTGAGTGCAGATGAGATGTCCTTACATTAAATGAAATAATATCGACAACCTTTGAGAGATTAGTACCAAACAAATTAACAAAAGAAAGGGCTGGTACACAAAAAAGATTACATCACTCTTGCAAAATCAAAGAAAAATGCATGACAAATTTAAATGGACAGAAAATCCCCAAGACAGGCAATCTTTTATAGGCACTAGATACCTAGCTTGGACTTCGATGCGAGACGCTTACAATAGTTAAGACAGCGAACCCCTGTCACGTAATTCAGTAGAGAATCATAATTAATTCTGGTCGTATGTAAAACACACTGGCGGCTAAACACAATCAATACCTTTCCTACATGATAGAAATGGTGATGGTACTGATGACAGTTTTGCTAAAGCAGAATTGCTTAACACAGCTTTCCAAAATTCCTTCGCCAAAGATGACGGAGAAAATACTCCAGAATTCGTACCAAGGACGACTGCCAGCATCGTTTATTTAGAAGTAGATACCCCTTTAGTAAGAAAGCAACTTAAATCACTTTATAAAAGTAAGTCTCCCGGTCCAGATTTTATGCAAGTAGACTACAGCCACTCACTCACCGAAAGATTCGTACCCAAAGACTGGATAGTTACACAGGTCACTCCAATATTCAAGAAAGGCAATAGGAGTGATCCGCAAAATTACAGGCTTATATCACTGACTGGTTACCATACCCCTAATCTGATGCTGTGATAAGGTAATCAGTACTCGCTTATGATATTTTACGATTTTAAATAAAAGAGTATAATTGCTGCGACAAAGTGTCCCCTTTACATTTTACATCACTGATAAATATATCAGAATGAGCACTGAAAAGTTTGTCAGAAAGTGCAAGTCATTACGACATGTTGCACATAGAACATAAATGAAAACACTCCTTTACATCATATTTCTTTGAAACATCCAAACTTACTACCAACTGTATTCAATACATCAGCAGGAATCATAATGAAAAATGTACTCGTAAAAATATTTTGCCCCAACTGAGATAAAAACCTGCGGGCACCCCTGAGTGTAACGATTGGTAAAAATAGGTCCCAATAGCAAGGTGTTGTATCAGTGGTTCCACAAGGATCAGTATTAAGCCCTTTTCTGTTCTAACTATATGTAAACGATGTGTCAACTGTTCTTTCGCACTGAAAGTATTCATACGCTGATGGCCGACCAATGACAATGTAATCTACATAAGTCTACTTAATGCGGCAGCAGATTCGATTGGCCACTTTGTTGGAAGTTCCGTACTTAAATGCCTACTACGCTGCTGCTAGATACGCAGCAAACTTTCGTAATAATGAGAACAACTTGACCCACTCCCAGTTCTCGCTGCTCTTCTCTCCTGACATTGACGTTAATCGAATCTAGTGCACCACTCCAAACTAATAGGCGTACTTCAAATTAATGATTAATCACGGTCCGGCTGCAGATAGAAGTAATTTACCGGAACATGGTGGATCTCTTGACCCCTCCGGCCATTCACCACCGCAAAATTAGCCTTATTATGTCATTACTTGCGTGAACAACGTTAAAATAATCCTGAAATTCAACTGAAATTAAGTTCTGATCCGATAATCAGTGCTCAAGTGGCATGCGGTCAACAAATGTCGTACCAGTGCAATTGATTAGTTAATCAGTATTGCAGTACTATAGTTATGAGACGTAAAACTGATAAAACATGCATTCGTACGATGTTTAGTTTGCACATGTACTGCGCTGAATTGTAATCCAGTAAACTACTGTACTCGTATCATCGGCGGTTCTTCACAGATTATGGATCCAGTCATTTTATTTACGCCGAAAACTCTAATATTCTTTCTTTACATCTCTGATATAATCTTCACAGCTCAACAAAGTTATGAGAAAATCGTAGAGGTTATGTAAATGAATATGAGCAGACTTTGTTACTTTATCACTTAGTAAATCCTGTCGAATACCTGAGATTGAGTATCTTAAATTTGATGAATCTAGTGCCGCTGCCGAAAGTGAAGCCTTCATAAAAATTATTTCTCATATGATTAACTATGAACCAGTTTCAACACATTTTAATACAATTATCGAACCAGTCAGTATGATATTATTAAGAAATAGAAGCGTGTACTGTCAGTGATTGCACGAGTTCACAGTTTCACCACTTTATTCATCGCCGGCCGCGGTGGCCGAGGAGACTGAGGCGCTCCAGTCACGGTCCTCACGGCCACTACTGTCGGGGGTTCGAATCCCCCCTCGGGTATGGATATTTGTGCCGTCCTAGTTCGTAAGTAGTTCATAAGTAGTTTGTAAGTTTAGTGACTGATGACCTCGTAGTTAAGTCTCATAGACTATACAAACATTTGAACATTTTCTTTATTCATCTTAGGAAGCTTTTTTCACCAATTATGTAGCAAATCGCGTTAAAAGAGGATTGAAAACGGTCGAAGGGCATTACTGGTTTGGTATATGCATAATTTTTCTTGAACGGGGTTGTAAATATATTTTAAAGGCCCGCAATGACAAATTCCACACGTATGATCAGAAATAAGTTTTAAAAAGAAGGCGTTAACTAAGAAACCTAGGCCTACGTCATGCCATTGATTGTGTCGTTGAAACAAGAATTACAGGCAAATATATATGCTTTTCAACTGTTTCACTAGTTATATATTTCGCTTACGCGACTTATGTTTCTGATTATCAGCCTATCGTCTGCACCAATTGATGTACTCTCCAGTGACCAAAATGAAGTTAAAAGAAACCGAAACCTCAACTACATATTGTCGGGGCTTGAAGAAAGTGGTGTAGGTACTTTCACGCTTGCTATGTCCAAGTCACAGGAGAGAGAGAAGAACAATCTTATGAAAACAGTATACATTAAACATTACTCAACGTTTGCTATGATAGAAGAAATGGTATCAGACGTAATTCAACTTAAAACTGTAGATGATGACTAATTATGTTCATTATGGACAGCAGGTTAGACAGTATATAACTTCTGTTTCGTGACTGATAATTATTTTGACAGAAACTTCGAATAATTGTCGAGTCTTGTAATTTATGGTCCTACGCGTGGAACAAGTCGGTAACATTTTATAGTTTGCTGTCGCTAACTCTGCGATTACTGTAGACATTTGGTGCCAAGTAGGCAATAACTGTAAAGAGGAGAATGATAACTCTTCTAGTGTTGGCGTGCGGTTGACAAGGCTTGCGCTCGGCTTACGAATATGCCGCTGCAGCCTATCTGGCTGATACATTAAATTGTTCCTGGTTTCATTACTCACCATGGCCATAGATGGAACTACGTATATGGAGACATGGCCATCATAACAAAATACGGAAATCTCATCGTAAACGGAAAGACTTAGGTGTGCACTTTTCCGGCGCTCTATTACAGAAAAGAACGGTAGAGAAATAATATGAGTGTTAGAATGAATCCTCTGCAAGCCACTTAAGTGTGAGTTGCAGAGTAAATACGTCGATGTAGATGTAGACTGGCAGTTGAACGATTTGTCTGAATATTTTTAGCGGCAGTACAAAGTTAAGTCAGCTAAGAAGTAAATGACTACATTGTACTAAGGTGGCAAAAACCACGCGATCGTATCGGATATTTGGTTTGGCGATGGAGAAGCATCTGGACGTGACTTAGAATCGTTGGAATAACCCTATAGGAATACTGAGTCATGACTTTTCTGCAGCCGTACAGAGTTGTGAAAGTGGGGCTGCTGCAAGATTATGTGCACAAAATAAACTCTCGGTTAAGTCCCATGAATGTCTGATGGAATATACAGTGACGGTTAAAATAATAAAGCCACCTGGCAAAGGTTAGGAATAAAGTACTCATTTATTACGAGACATGTATGTACTATAACGAAACGAAATTATACGTTGTACAGGAACCATTACAACAGTCACATTCTACCACAGTCAGTTATATAGATAACAACAAAAAATAATTAATAATATTCAAAAGAATAGCAGACTACAAGATCAAAACAGAGCCAATTGACACAGATATTTTTACTTAATCTCAGTCTTATGAAAGTTACATGAACAGTGTTTTTAGGCATACGAGTGCATTAGTACTTCGTGGGGTAACTATTATTTTTGAGGATTTCCCTGCATCTCTTAGCCATAGAGTCCACTAAACCCATACCAGGCTCTCTGAGGTTCTTCCCCACGTTTATCTAAAGATGTAGCTTTTGATCGGTCAGTTCTCTTGTCTACGATCTCCCATAAGTTCTCAATGGGTGATCCGTCAGGAAATTGAGGTGGCCACTTTAATCCTTCGATATTGTGATCGAAAAAACTGCCTTATGATCCTTGCAGTATCATTTGGATCTTTAACTTGCTGAAATTTCCATTTCACCGGCAATCTCTCTTCAGCATCACATTTGCCAAGATGTCTTTGTACATTTCTGCGTTCATTAAGCCGTTAATACGGTGTATTGGAATAATACCGTTCCCAAAAGGTTGTTCAAATGGTTGTATAGTTTATGGGACTTAACTACGGGGTTATCAGTCCCTAAACTTACAAACTACTTATGAACTACTTACTACTTACGAACTAGGACGGCACAAATATCCATGCCTAAGGGGGGATTCGAACCCCCTACCGTAGTGGCCGTGCAGACCGTGACTGGAGCGCCTCAGTCTCCTCGGCCACCGCGGCCGGCAACAATGCCGTACCATGAAAAACATCCCTATAACGTAACACTTCCGCCACTGTATTTCTCAGTTGTTAAAGTATACTTGGGATTAAATTCCTGGTTTGGTGGGCGTCGCACATAGACTTTTCCGTCTGAGGCAAACCTGGATTCGGGGGTTAGATGTGGCAAACACCAAATTAGACCATAGACGTAAGTTAGATGTAGGTTTTTCTTAATTAGTAGAATAAGAGACACAGAGGAAAATTTTTTGCGGGGGGGGGGCTGTGGTGACAAAAGAAATTGGCCGCCCAGTGCCAGGGGCATACTCACTGGGATTCGCTCGGTGAGCTGGCCACCACAAGCAGGTTTATAATGCTGGCACACATGTAACACCACAGCAGTAGTATAAGACAAAACGTCATACACATCACCCAGTATAAACATCAACAACCAGCAAGATGTCCAGTGGTTTCTGCAGAAACATGTAATGTAAAGAAATGTAATGTCACCATTTAGCCGTAAGAAATTTATGTATTATACTATTGCCCATTTTAGTCTTAGGTAATGGGTTGTATTGTTTGATATTATAATAAATTATATATATATATATATATATATATATATATATATATATATATATATTCATGGATTCATCGGACCAAAGGATCTTCCTCCTGCCGGCCGCTATGGCCGAGGGGACTGAGGCGCTCCAGTCACGGTCTGCACGGCCACTACGGTCGGGGGTTCGAGTCCCCCCTCGGGCATGGATATTTGTGCCGTCCTTAGTCTTAGCTAGTTCATAAGTAGTTTGTAAGCTTAGGGACTGATGACCCCGTAGTTTAGTCCCATAAGGTCTACAAACTTTTGAACATTTGATCTTCCTCCACCAAATATTAGGTTTTAGTTCATTTCTCCGGGCAAAGGATAACCTTTTCCGAACATTAGCTTTTGAAACATGTGGCTTCTGTCTCGCAATGCGCACATTCACTTTTGTAGATCTCAGTCGTCTTTGAATCGTTGAGGTTGGTGGTTGAACATCATTTTTCTAGCTAAACAAAATGTCTTTCAGACGTTTTGACAAAAATGGGTCTTTCTTTACTTCCCTAGTGATGAGTCTGTCTAGGCAAGGAGTAGTTACACGAGCTCGCCCTTTTCTCCACCTGTCTCTTTGTTTATTTTGACCGTCTAACGTCGTTCCGTACTCGTTTTCGCGATATGTGTAAATATTTGGCTATTTGATTCATGACATCCCACTTTTGAACGTCTGGAACATTACTATATGCTTTGCTCTTCCCGAATAGAAGAATGTAAAGAAAACCAAACGTCAATTTACATACAAGAAAACTGCAAAGATTCAATTTGAACGGGACATCTGTAAAACGGCTCTGTTATTTTGACCAATAACATTCTTTCCTTTATGCCTCTTTTTGCACGTCTACCTCAAACGCTTCCTTTCGCGCGACTACAGATACCAGTGACGTCTTCCTTGATGTTGTCTAAAAGGAACTGACAATACGGCACTCGTAGAGATTCCGCGAAATAATATATATCCTAGTTCCTAATCCCGTCAATAGAGGTGGCTCTATTATTTTGACCGCCGCTGTATGTCGGGCGATCTAGGTGGCCAAATTATTTGTTCAAGTTGTCTAAAATGTTTTTACAACCAGTTACTAACTGCTGTGACCCAGCAACATGGCGCTTTCTCGCCCATAAATATCCTATCCTTCTTTCTGTACTTGAAGTCCACGAATGGCTGCAAATGATCTCCAGGTTGCCGAACATAACCATTTTAATGATAGGTCCAGTTTGCCTACAGGATCAAATCCGTTCAAAGTAAAACAGCCAGTTTAAGTTAAGAGTTTAATGGCTTTTCCGCAACGCTCGCACCCTACCATCAGCTCCTACCTGCTGAAATCTGGTGTCACCTGACAAAGCAACCGTGTTACAGCGTTTGGGATAAAACCTATACGGAGAGGCGCTAATAATAATAATAATAATAATAATAATAATAATAATAACATTAATAATAATAATAATAATAATATGGTTTTCTGTTCCGCAGGACCTAATTGAGGAGTAAGACTCCATGGTCATGGAACAAGTCAATACATGAAGTTTAACACATGAATGGCAATAGAAAATTTTTAAGTAGCCCTATGCACGCGATACTCTTAAGACTAAATGAAAAGAATAACTAAAGAAAAAACGAATTAGGTTAATTGCTTAATTTTTCTAGAAGTTCCTCGACAGAATAAAAGGCGTGAGCGATGAGGTAACTCTTCAATTTAGATTTGAAAGCGTGTGGGTTAGTGCTAAGAGTCTTTAGTTCTTGTGGCAGCTAATTGTAAAAGGGTGCTGAAGAACTACTGCACACCTTTCTGTACAAGTATCATGGCGGTGTAATGCAAATGTAGATTCGACTTCTGTCTAGTATTTACCGAGTGAAAGCTACTAACTCTTGGGAATAAGCTGATATTATTAACAACAAACGACATGAAAGAAAAAAGTATTGTGACGCCAGTGTCAAAATTCCCAGACTACTGAAAAGGGGTCGACGTGAAGTTCGTGAACTTACACTACTTATTGCTCGAACCGCCCGTTTCTGAGCCAAAATATCCTTTTTGTCTCAGTCGAGTTACCCCAAAAAATAACGCCGTACCTCATGAGTGAGTGAAAGTAAGCGTAGTAGACCACTTTTCGTGTGACAAATCACTTATTTCAGATATTGTTCTAATGGTAAATAAAGCAAAATTTAGTTTTGGAACAAGCTCCTGAACATGGACTTTCCACGACAGCTTACTGTCTATCTGAACACCTAGAAATTTAAACTGTTCAGTCTCACTTTGTCAGCTTTCGTCAAATTATGCGTTAGAAATTGTAAAAACTGAGTTTTACTGTGATTTAACAACAACTTGTTATCTACAAGTCATGAACTTATCTCTTGAACTTCATTATTTGATACTGTGTCAATATTACGAACAACATCCTTCACTGCAGGGGAAGTCATGCTGTAAGCAAGAGCACTCGAGACAGTCGCCTGCTGCCATATCTCATTAACGCCAATTACCCCGCATTGTCCTGACGGAAACGTTCGTCTTACGTATTCCACCAGTTTCTGCAGTTAGTTCACGCATTGTTGCTTGTCTGTTTGTACACACAACTCTACAGTAACGCTTCTGCTCTCTGTCATTAAGTTCACGCCGTCAATCACTGTGGTGCGAAGTAATGCCTGAAATTTTTATTTGATCTCGAAATGTTCAATTCCCTAACAATTTACGAAAGTTTACGTTGCATGGTGCTTCTGTATAGCCTATTGCAGTTAATGTTGGTTTTGTTAGCTTCTTGTTTCAATCGCTTGCTAACGCGTGAATAGAGTAGTTGTACAAATTTCACTTATCCTAGCATTTGGCCGGGCTACCGCGGTATTACACGCACCACATCATGGTGAGGAACAAATGTTATACGTCTATAAAATTCACGTGAATATTCTAAATCCATTAATCTGACGCCAGCACTGAAACACTTGAATATTGTTCACTCGACTTGAGCTTATCTTTACAAATCAAGTTTTATCAAATACTGTATTCGAAGCGAATGTGTAAACAAATGACTTTCATTTCTGCCATAGAATTTCATGCAATATAAGCTACTCCAGTCAACCTGTGTTATATCTATATGTTAGTGTCCGTCATAAAGTTGTGGGGAAGATAACCGGTGTTTTTCATTTACAGTCTGGCTTTCCGATAAGGTCTCGCTAGTGTTTCCGACATGGCAAGATTTCAGAAAGTTAGATAAATTGTTTTACATAAATTTTGTTGCACCGAAAATAATACTGAGGACCTTCAACGAATCATGTTGTACCGCAATTAGTTCTTTGTTTGTAATGTATTCTGTGTCAGGGATGTTTTATTCTAGCCGGAGATTTACTTTCTTAGAATGAGTAAACGATATGCAACGTGTTATCTGAAAACAGCATTATATACGTCTACGTGTGATTATTTAAGATATAAACGAATGGGTCATGCTTCAGTATGCCTTCCAAACCATATGAGTCATTAGAAGCCTTTTTTCAGAAAGTTTTATCGTTTTAGTCCACTAAGACGACCTGTTCAACTCTTCACCAAATGAGATCTGTAATTTTACTGAATATTAAAGTACACGTAATGTGTACAAATGTATGTCACTTATTAATTTCTGTAACGATTTTCATTTTTATTTATTTTACACCCTGAATCATTCTACAACAACAAAAAACTCATAATTGCCACTATCTTAAGTTGAAAGAATTACAGCGTTCGCTGCGTCGTATAAACTGACAGGAACAGATGTCGATTTTCCAGGAGAAACATTATTTGACAAGTTACTGATTACTTTAGTGAGATCTGTGACCAAGTCACATTATATTTTTACTGAACGTATTAGGAGAACATTATATGTGCTACTAAAGATGCTACTAGAGTACATAAAACCTACAATGTATTTAAAATTTAGCGACACACCGTTACAATATATTATAACGCATGTACTTCGCTTAGATCTAAGACTTCAATCATGTACTTCACTTAGATCTAAGACAAACTACATAATCCAATACTTATCGATGCGGTAACACCCACACACCAACAAAGTTCTTAAATTATTCACCACACGTCCTTTCTGGAAAGACACAATGGTATACAATAACAGAGACATCAAGTAATAGCCAAAGATAGGAAATCTAGCAGCATTATCTGAACCTCTGAAAGATCAAAACGTTTTGGAGTATGTGTAGTGACAATGACACAAAGGATAGCACAAGTCACGGCCCAATACATAACAAAATTAATTAGTTTAAATACTGTATATGAATAACAGTGCGTATCTTAAATATTAATTTCAAGTATTGAGTGTAGAGGCTTGTATTACATTTCAGGAGATACTTGAATATATCAAGAATCGATAACCAGATTTTAATATAGGAACTGTGTACACTAAAACAAAGAAGGAAACATTTTATTAGATGCAGAAAATCATGACAGAAGAATAATTATTTCTCTTGACAATAACAGCTTGTGAAAACCTTAGGAATGAGAAATATGCTAATGTTGTGCTGGCGCAATCCAACACAATTTGAGGTAGGTTAACGTTTTTTATTACACAGCTTTATAATTTAGGAAGCGTCAGAATATAACGACAGTTCCTTGGAATTCCAGATCAAATAGTATGAACACCATACCACTCAAGTATATAGACGGTAGTGTTAGCGCTGGCGATACGGAAATAGATTCAAATACTAAACATTTTCTACTGTCTGTATCTAAGCTTGATATACTGTATAGTAACTCTTTCTTTCAAATTTACAAAAATTACTGTAGTCTTATGAACGCATCTTAGTAACAAGGGTTCAACCTGTTTATTGAGCATACAGAACCCGTCCTTAGGTGCGACAATGGCCAAATACGCGCGTTGTCATTGTGATATCTTTCTATAGTTCCCATAAATCGATTATGGGCAATTCCTCGAATTTTTTTAGAAGATCATGGCTAGCATCATTTCCCAACCTGCTCCTGTCCTAAATGCACCTGCATCCTGCAACCTTTATATTTCCTGTGTCAGTAATATACTTCGAGATTCATTAACGTCATCATACTAAATCATCTGTATAAAATCTCCGAAATCGGGAATTCCATACAGAGATTATTCCTAACATTCAAGCGATTTTATAGCCTTTACATAACATTTTCTTAAAGAAATACCTTTCTTCTGTAAGGAAAAAATCTATAAGGTGTTTCTGTGTATTATGGACTGAGCAACATTATTTTTCTGTTTCCAGAAAATATTTCTAGTCTTTTAAGTGTACGTTTCAGTAAATAAATGTAAATACGCTATTTCAGTCATCAGTATTCCTTTCCGAAAATCAAGTATGCTTTAGCCAGGAAACCTTTTACTACTGAACGTTATATCAGGTCTCTTCCAAACACGCACGGAAAAAAGTACACTGGTAAATTGTATTTAAGCATATTATATTACTCTTGCTGGTGTAGTTTCATATAATCATTCAACAGTCTTTCCTAAAGTCATTTAGTGAAGCTGTTCTTGTCACCATTAAGTCACAGGTCTCCAACGAAGAGTGCTTGAACTGCCAAGCCACAAAATTTAAGACGTGTCAAATGAATACACTTTAGTCTTTTGTCAACAGTTAACGTCCTGTAGCCATAATGGCCAATAAATTATCCTGTAGCACCCATCTGTGAAAATAGGCAGCAGACGTTGCCAAGACAATTTCCAAAAATAAGTGTGCAAGACATTTCATGTTTCTTTCCGCTGCTTTTGTTCACAAGATTCATCCGCAATTATGATTTACGTAAGACTCATCTGTCGACTAAATAAAAGTCTTGTACATGTTAGTCAGTCATGCATGCCTTAATTACTATCGTAACTTGTAACATGTAAATAGGTAACGTGTAAATAGATGTATTTTCGCAAATGAGGCGCTCAAAGGCAGCGAGATTGTGGTGTAATCCATAAATTGTTGGACTCTGAATTCATTTTAATTTTAATATAGCGTTCTAGTATCTTCTAAATATATCGAGAAACAGTGTTCCAGAAGTTTCTTTTAGTATATAAATATACTGTTTAAACCTCCGACCTGAGTTCGATAGTTCCTCCTGTACTTTTGTAGGTGTGAGACGTGTGCTTAGTATATCATCGTTTAGTTTAAACCAGTGTTCTTTGATGAACTAGGTACGTCCTACGAGATTGCTATGTGACAGTTTTAGGTATATTTGACCAGCTTAACTGTGGCTCAGCGTGGTGCGAAATGGATGGTAAAGTAAACTATGGTAACCAATAAATATTCACCGAGAGAACACACAATTCAATTCAGTATCCTGCGTGGCCCTTATGTGGCTGTGTGAAATGAGAGGAAAAGAAGAAAAGTCATGTTTCAATAGAAAATAGACTTTTATTGTTGTTAGTTGATGAAATACAAGTCTGTTTGTTCGTTTACTGCATGAACGTAAAAAATAGTTCACAGACTTTGGAGCATGCGACGTCTAATTTACCATGATATATGCAATAAATTTATTAATTTGTATCGCACATTGGCAAAGATTATCCCTCTCCGTTGATAGTAATAGCGAACGTAAGGTGTATTGGAAATCTGATATTGTTTAACTGGAACGCAACGTCTTTTGGAATATCCACATGTACATTTCCACAAGCCACCTTACGGTGTACGGTGGAGGGTACTTTACTTACTATTGTCCCTTCCTCCTTTTCCATTAGCGTGTGGTTCGCGGGAAAAATGATTGACGGTATGTCTCTGTGTGGGCCCTAATCTCTCTGACGTTATCTTCGTGGTCGCTATACGTAGGAGGAAGCACTATATTGGTTGACTCTTCATGAAACGTTTGGTCTTGGAACTTGACAAAAGCACGTACCGCGATACATAACGCCTTGTTCCAGTAAGATTGTTGATAATGTTTTAAGAATGAATCGTGTAACAATCCAAAACATTGGCTCAATCAAATTTGGAATCATGTCGTTCTCATTGCAATACAACGTGTGATAGTAATTAAGAACATCTAGAGAATTAAATCTTGTCGTTGGAAGAGACACCACTTTTGCCTTGGTTCAACACGGAAACAACAGATTTGTATTTCACTGTTACACTTGCAATTCTATTTAGAACGCCTGATCAGATGAAATGCGTATAAATTTTTAGCTGCACGGACATCTTTTCAACCGCGAGTAAATTAGATATTTGGTTTAGATAGTCCACAATTTGTAATTTTGACTACACAGTTCTACAGAAATTGAGTAATTACATGGGAACGTGGTTTTCCCAGTTTGTGAGTATCAGAGAGAGAGACGGAATATCGCCCAAATTGTGCCACTGAATTCACAATTTCCTATCAGAAAGGACACAGTTCTTAGTAATTGGCGGTAAGTCATCGAGTAAAACAGAAGTGATATCTGGCGTTCCCCAGGGAAGCGTTATAGGTCCCCTACTCTTCCTTGTGTTGATAAACGATTTAGGAGACAATCTGAATAGCTCCCTTAGACTGTCGTTTATCGGTTAGTGAAGTCAACAGACGATCAAAAGCAACTGCAGAGCGATTTAGACAAAATTTCTACATGGTGCGAAAATTGACAATTAACACTAAATAATGAAAAGTGTGAAGTGATACACATGACCACTAAGAGAAATCCGCTGAACTTCAATTACACGATAAATCAGTCAAACCTTAAGGTCGTAAATTCTAGCAAATACCTAGGAGTTACAAGTACGAACAACTTAGACTGAAGAGTACACATAGAAAATATTGTGGGGAAGGCGAACCAAAGGTTACGTTTCATTGGCCGAACGCTTCGAAGATGGAACACCTCCACCAAAGAGACTGCCTGCATCACACTTGTCCGTCCTCTCCTGAAGTACTGTTGTCCAATGTGTGGCCCTCACCAGGTGGGACTGACGGAGGACATTGAGAACGTTCAAAGAAGGGCAGCTCGTTTTATCACGTTATGGGGGGAAAAGCGTCACGGAAATGTTGCACGATTTGAGGTGGAAATCATTAAAAGAACGACGTTATTCGTTGCGGCGAGATCTATTTGCGACATTTCAGTCACCGAATTTTACTTCTGATTGTGAAAATATTTTGATAGCATCCATCTACATAGGGAGACATGACCATTCCAATAAAATAAAAGCAATCAGATCGAAAACGGAACGATTTAGCTGTTCTTTATTCCCGCGTTCTGTTAGAGAATGGAAAGGTTATGAAAGTAACTTAAATGTGATTTGCAGAGTATCTACGTAGATGTAGGTTACGGTGGAGGTGGGCTTTTACGCCTTTGTACTACACTTGGGGCTCCTTGTAAGCGAGGGGACTCCGCCCTATTTTTTACGCATTTTCCGCTCACATACCTATTGTACTTTGACAAACGTTTATTGAACATATCTGAAATCAGCATACGTCAAAGTCTTTTCTATCCCCTGGCCTCCACAATTGTTAAACCAGACCTCCTGGATGCTGCATGTATAGGTAGAGTAGCATTAATGTCTTAGAGTAACTGTCTTCAAAGAATGTCAACTGTTGATCATATTTATTGTCAAATGCATTTTTACGTGGCTCCAAAACTTAACGTAATTCAGTCAGAAATCAGTTCAACAGCTGATGTTTAAAATGAAAACGTTTGCTGAAGTCACTGCTTTTTGTTGCGTTCTTCAGTCTTAAGACTGGTTTGATGCAGCTCTCCACGCTACACTGTACAAGCTGAATAAGAACGGCAACCTACATCCTTTTGAACCTGCTCACTGTATTCGTCCATAGGTCTCCCTCTGCGATTTTTAACATAACCTCTTCCCTCCAGTGCTAAATTGACGGGTTTTTGTGGCTTAGAATGTATCCCACCAATCGATCTCTTCTCTTAGTCAACATATGCCAGAAAATTCTTTTCTCGCCATTTCTGTTCGGTACCTATTCATTAGCTACGCGATGTCCACAACTAATGTTCACCATTCGCCTGTGACATTGTATTTCAAATGCTTCTTTAACCTTTCTGTCTCAAATCCTTATCGTCCACGTTTCCACTGCATACAATCATACACTCCAGATGTTCTTTCAGGAAGGACTTCTTAACATTTAATTTAATTTTGGATGTCATCAAATTTTGATTCTTCGGAAATGGTTTTCTTCCCATAGCCATTGAGAAATGTCGTCTTTAATTTCGTCATAAAAAGTTATTTTGCTAACCAAACAAAAAAGCTATTTACTACTTTTATTATCTCATTATCTTATCTATTCCTTTCAGCATCGCCTGATTTTCTGTGGGACCATATTCCACATTATAACCTCGTTTCAACGAACAGTTCATTCCGTTCAATTGTCATCTATGTCTTGTGCTCTTTCTGACAGAATTACAATGACATCGGCAAATTTTAATTCCTTCTCCAAATTTCTCCTTGCATTCCTTCACAACTTGCTCAAGGTAGAGATTGAATAACATTGGGGAAACTCTACAATCCTGTATTACTCCCTTTCAAATGACTGCTTCCTTATGCCCTACGACTATAGTAACTGCTGTCTGGTTTTTGTACAAGTTGTGTATAACTCCTAGTTTCGTATATTTTAACCCTACTACCTTCAGAATTTCAACTTTTTCAAAAGCTTTAAGCAAATCTACAAAAGCTAAAACATACGTTTCCGTTTCCTTAACCTATTTTCTAAGATACTTCGAAATGTCGTATTTATGGAAGATGTCACAATCCCATAGAACACTACTGGGATATACTAAGGAGACAGGATGAATGATGTCATCATCCAACAACATTTGCCACAACGTGTGAGCAGCTCTGTAGGATAATGCTTCACGTTGAGGTTGACGACATCACTCACAGCGTGCTCCCTCATTGTCAGGCCTGTATTGCTGCCATAGCTATTCACAAGCCGTACTGAGCACATAGTGTGTGTCCTGTAATCATACGGGCCCCCATTACACATCACAAATTTACTGAGAACCTGAAATATTACGTCTCTTGCTTGAAGAGAGAAATAAAACTTCACTTTAGTTTAACTCGTAAGGGCAACTTTCAGTTTTATACAATGAATTTAAAATGACTTTTTGACTGATCCGACTTCTCCAAGACAGTGCCCTACATCCAAAGTGAGAGATAAATACCTGATAAATTTCAAACAAACACTTTCACTGGTACTTGAGCTAGTCTAATTTCTCAAAGAATGTCAAAATCTACTGTTGAATATACTTGCAAAACCTCAATGTCACACATCGTATAACCTCTGATCAAAATATGTTTAAATTATTGTCGACCTAAGGGACCAAACTGATAAAATCATCGGTACCTAGACTTCCAGACTAGTTAAATTACTTATAAGGACAAAAACACACCCATGCCCCAGGGAAGACTCGAACCTCAGCCGGAGGTGGCCGTAAATCTCTAATAGATCTCAAAACAACATCGATACTTGCAATCAAAGTGTACTTCAACCAAATCGCAAACTGTCTTCTTATGATAACTTTTTCAAAATAAATCGCCGTATTCCATCAATAAAATCATAACTTCGTAAAACATCCACTTCAGACAAGTAATGAATCTTCATAATATATACAATACAATATTAATAAATAATTAATATTGTATTCACTGGCATTTATTGCTTCTTATTTCATAGAACCGAGCTGAAGGGGTTTCGGAGATGTATCTGTCAAAAAGTCCCTGTTACACCAAAATACATATCCATTATGTTGAAAAAACGAGAAAAAATTGACGTCTGCTGTTATGCATGTTCCCGTTATTTCCGTTTTGTATATTTTAATCTCTTCTGTTTTACTGTCAACTTTTTCCATTGTTTTGTGCCAAAATAATCGAGATCTTGCGAAATGTCTATCTGTTGCTTTAATTTTCGGACTCAATTTTATGATATTCAATGAATTATCGCCCGAGACGAAGAGGTGTCAGTAGTTTATCAGTATAAGATAGAGGGGTGCAACACGAGACACAATTAATAGTAGAAACAGTAGGCATACTAATTTGAGTGTGAGTTTGAAGTTGACTGAAAATAACATACCTATTTTGTACGTTGAAAATGTCTAGTTTAGCACCTGCTAAACAGCATTTACGATGTCATTCTTGTGCTATAATCTCTACAAATCAACTGTCTAAAGTAATTCCTTGTTAGAGAAAGCATATGCAGAATATCTTATTTCCGAAACTAATTGCAGAGATTGGTTTCGGTGTTTTGAGTCAACGATTCTGAGGTGGGTGGCAAAACGTGACGTGGTCGATGTGGTGTTCCATGAGTTCTGCAACCTGATCCGACGATGATTGCTAACCTCGAGGAAGCTCAATTACTCAATATGGAGCGCGTACTTAGTAAAAAAACACCTGCCGTATCGTAGTGGTGTGACAAAGTTATTTTGTTACACGTTAGCACCAAACTACAAGTTACAAACAAACAAAGAAAAGGAAACTTTTGAAAGGACTTTGATGGGTTGTGTTCCCCCTTATCCCCCCCTCCCCACCCCACCCCACCTCGCCAGGCGTAGCCGCTTCTGATTACCCACATCAGGAGGCTCACGTCTCTTTGGTGAGAGAGTACATGTACCAAGCTACTGCGGCATTTACTTCTTTCGAAGTGCTGCATGCGGAGACTAGAACTAATCTTCGGAAGTTTCTTACCGTTCCTAAGAATCGACTAAAAGGAGTCTCACAGATAGCGATGAACTGATGTTGTGGTACACTCCATAGCAAAGCGCCTTAGTGCTCACGGCCACTCCCGCTTTGCTCATTGTTGTTTATTAAATTTTCTCCGGTTTTGGGCGAATATATAAACTGTTTTTTAGGGAAGAGGGCCTCAGGAACACACAAAAAGGGATGCAGTCTCAAAGGGTACAGGTCGTAGTAGGACGAACACAGATGTTCAAATGTTTGTATAGTCTAAGGGACTTAACTACGGGGTCATCAGTCCCTAAACTTACAAACTACATATGAACTACTTACGAACTAGACGGCACAAATATCCATGCCCGAGGGGGGATTCGAACCCCCGACCTAGTGGCCGTGCAGACCGTGACTGGAGCGCCTCAGTCTCCTCGGCCACCGCGGCCGGCGACGAGCACAGATCTAAGAACCATTGTCTAACACCTGTAAATTGTCATAGCTGTGTAGGTTAACTACCAGAGCTCCAAGCGCTAATAGAAATTACTGAAGCATATAACATTATAGGTAGTGAAAGCTGGTTGATGCGAGAGATAAGTTCAGCTGCAATTTTTAACAAGGGATAAATGGTGTACAGAAACGATAGATTCCATGAAATACATAAAGTGCTCAAAAATGGAATTCTCGCGACGAATTTCTTCCGCCGTAAAAAGTTGAGAGATCTCATGGAATACCAAGTGGGTTATTTAAGTTAGTGTTGATGGAACCACCTACTCAACACCGTGTCATAATTTGTTGTCTAATTAGTTATTTACCGACATTTATAGCGACTATATCTATATTACACGTCTTTATCTTTATAATAAATGTAATGAATTGGCAGTCATGCCATAATACAATGACATAAAAAAATGTAAAGATCTGGCAACTTGTGGTCATCATTCCCTAGACTTTCAAACTACTTAAAATAACTTAAATCTATCCTAAAGACAACACAGACAGCCAAGCCTGAGGGAGGACTCGAACCTCTGGTGGGAGCGACATGACAATATTCTATATTCCATTATGTCACGAGACGTAATCACTTTCGAATTATGTACATTCGCCTATGCATAATGTATTTTAAATATTAGTCTATGTTGCCATGTGATGGCCAAGTCACTTATAATAGACATAGATAAATGAAATATTGATATAGTTACTATAAATGTTGGTAGATAGCTGAATAGATAACAGATTCTGACAAGGTATTGAATAGGTGGTTCCATGAACACTACCTTAAATAACCAACTTCATTTCCCATGAGACCTCTCAACTATTTACGGTGAAAGCAATTTGTGCGAGACGTGCATTTTTGTACATTTTATTTAGCGATTGCAGACTATCAAGTTTTGATACTAATGAATTCGCTATTCGTTAGATGTAATCGATCAAGCTTTTCACTCCCGAATGTGGTACGTACAGTCGACCCTATGAGAAAATGGAAGAAACCATCAATGCTTTGGTTTCACATACAGTTTCACGTGGAATTCGAACCATATTCAATTTCTGACGACTCTTCAAATCATAGAAATGAGACGGTTCGATATAAATAGCAGATTATAGTGAAAAGAAACTGCGTTTTTAAGATAGGATTGGCATTAATGGGAAGTTTTGAAGTTGTATCTCTTGATGCATTCCCGGCGAACACTTGACATGTTGAGTAAACGGGTTTACTGCCGGATGTTTGTGTCGCTCTCGCACAATATTTCAACCGCGTAACTCGCTGCCTTCTTCAGGTGCTACCTGAGACTGACTTCTTGGAAGATTGTGTCCAGTATTTATGCCCAGAAGGAGCTGGGCGCTTTGTTTGCAGTCCGCGCCCACCTGGCGCTACTATTAAGCTGTTGTCGTTTCCCTGGTGCTCTGTCGGACGTCCGCGCTCGGTTCGGCTGCCATCTGTGTCCGTGGGGGCTCTCTCCGGCCTGTCCCGCATTAGGCGCACCGTTCGCGGTCCGCACCCGCCTTGCGCTGATCCTCAAGTGTTGAAACTTCCCTGGTGTTCCAACAGACGTCCGCGCCCGGATCGTTCACCATCCGTAGTTGTGGCAAGTGTCTGGGGCCCGCCGCGCGTCAGGCGCTCTGTTTGCGGTCCGCGCCCATATGGCACTGCTGGCGAGTTGTCGGCAGTTTCCTGGTGCTCCAACCGACGTCCGCACCCGGCTTGTCCACCATCTGTGGTCGTGGCAGCTGTCTGCGGCCCCTCCCGCGTCAGGCGCTCCGTTCGTGGTCCGCGCCCATGTGGCGCTGCTCGCGAGTTGTCGGCAGTTTCCTGGTGCTCTGACCGACGTCCGCGCCCAGCTCGTCCACCATCTGTGGTCGCGGCAACTGTCTGAAGCCTGTCGCATCAGGCGTTCCGCTCATGGTCCGCGCCCATCTGGCTCTGTTTCTGCGGTGTCTTCGCTTCTTGAGGAGTTTCTAGGCTCCTTTCTTTGTGCTCTGATACGTTCCAGAGCCGGACTCCACGCTGAACTGAGTTGGTAACCACTGTCTCGGTTTATTAGATAGTCTGTGACCTAGATCTCAATGGCTTCCTTTATGACACTATCCAACAGTCTAGGCGTCTGTGTCACAATTTTGGTGTTGCTGTAGTCCATTGAGTGACCAAACTCCTGACAGTGCTCTGCTATAGCCGATTTAGTCACCTGTCTCATTCTAGTATGCCTTTGGTGTTCTTTGCACCTTACGTCCACTGTCCTGTTAGTCTGGCCGATGTATGACATACCACACTGGCATGGGATGTTCTAAATGCCTGGTTTGCGTAGCCCCAGGTCATTCTTTCACACTCCCCAGCATTGTCCCAAACTTGGAGGATGGGCAGAATATACTCTTTAGGTCTTATTTCAACAAAATTCTGCTGATCTTTGCAGAGATAGGTCCAGCATATGGCAGGTATACCACCTTTTTTGCCTCCTCTTCTGTACTATGTGGCTTGCTGGTAGCACGAAGTGCCTTCTCGATGTCTGTGGAGGAGTAACCATTTCTTATGAACACCAGTTACTGGCCACAGTGGCCGAGGGGACTGAGGTGCTCCAGTCACGGTCTGCACGGCCACTACAGTCAGGGGTTTGAATACCACCTCAGGCATGGATATTTGTGCCGTCCTTAGTATAAGCTAGTTCATAAGTAGTTTGTAAGTTTAAGGACTGATGATGCCGTAGTTAAGTCCCATAAGCTATACAAACATTTGAACATTTGAATTTTGAACACCAGTTGTAGATGTTCCATCTCAGTATCCAGACTTTCCAGATCCAACAGAGCTCGAGCTCTGTGCACTAGTGGTCTCAAGTCTCCATTCGCCTGTGCCGGGTGATGGCAGCTGCTGGCTTGAAGATATGACTCAGTGTGGGTGGGCTTGCAATACACACTGTGCCCTAGAGTGCCATCTGTCTTCCTCTTGATCAGAACATCCAGGAATGGAAGCTGTCCATCCTTCTGTAGCTCCATTGTGAATTTCATACTCGGGTGGCATGAGTTTAGATGTTCCAGAAAGTCATCTAGCTTCTCCCTGCCATAGGGCCAGATGACAAATGTCATCGACATACCTAAAAAAGCACTTGGGCTGGTAAGCGGCTGATGCAAGTGCCTCCTCTTCGAACCTTACCATGAAAAGGTTGGCTAACACAGGTGATAAAGGGCTGCCCATTGCCACTCCTTCCGTTTGCTCATAAAATTGACCCCCGTAAAGAAAATACGTTGAGGTAAGTACATGATTGAACAAGTCGAGCTGGGCACCATCGAACTTCTCTCCAATGAGATTCAGTGAATAAATGAGTGGCACTCATGTGAAGAGTGTCCACGGTAAGCACGGTATGGACTTCATACAATTGCTAATGCAGCTGCATACTTAAATTGCAGAGAACAGATAGAAAATTCCTGTGACCAATTTCGTTAGCACTCACGTAGATAGGGATATACGATCATAAAATAAAATAAATCAGATATGAAATGGAAAGATTAATGTGTTCCTTTTTTCCGCGGGCTATTAGAGAATAGAGAGGTATAGAATTGTGAAAGCTGTTAGATAATCCCTCTGCCAACTTCTTGAATGTAAATTCCGGACTTCATTGTGTAGGTATATATGTAGATGTAATAATAATCATTCAAAGTCATTTAATTATAACTCGGCAGGGCAAAAATGTACCTTCCACCAGTTCCACTATTCCAAAACAATCCCCGATTAATCTTCTATCGAGCAACGTGTTAAGGTAATTTTCTTAACAGTTAAATTGATGACTCTAATAATCATGTAACACTGCTGTTACCTATTAGTTTACTGGATAACAAGAGTCTGCATAATATGTACTGGCCGGAAAATAACGTGTATGCTCTCATATTGGTGAAACATTGGATTTGTAATACAAGAAATTGTAACACCTACAGAAGAATAGATTAAGCGGTACTGTGACGATCCATGCAGAAACACTGATTTTAGTACTTGGTGTGGCCTCCGTGGGCGGCAATACAGGTGCTAAATCTGGCATCCATCCGATCATACAAATAGCGAATACTGCGTTGAGATACATTATTCCATGCCTGCCCCACCTTTCACGTTGTTCTGGAACAATTGTGGGTTGGCAAGTTGCACTTATCAGTTGTTGTCCCATGATATCACAAATTCTCGACTGGAGGCAGGTCCGGAGACCATGCAGGCTTTTAGTTCAAAAATATGTTTGTACAGCTTATGGGACTTAACTACGGCGTCATCAGTCCCTAAACTTACAAACTACTTATCAACTAGCTAATACTAAGGATGGCACAAATATCCATGGCCGAGGGGGGATACGAACCCCCGACCGTAGTGGCCGTGCAGAACGTGACTGGCGCGCAGCAGACCGCTTGGCCACCGCGGCCGGCTCGTGTTTTAGTACACGCCGAGTTTCACACGCAGTGTGCAGGCGAGCAGTGTCCTGTTGGAACGACACAACAGCTTCTGTTGCAAGAGTAGAAACACTACAACCTTCTGCAGGTACCGACCTCTGGTCCGCGTTCCCTCCGCAAACACCAAACGGGACCGAAATATGTAGCTTTTCGCACCCCAGACTATAAAGCTGCGTTCACACTGCGCGCCGGCCCAAGCCGGAAAACTGGGGAAAATACGCTTTTTCGATTTTCACGCTGTAAAAAATTTTGACCACCACACATCTTTTTATCAACTTATTTTTTGAAACTTCCTGGCAGATTAAAATTGTGTGCCGGAACCGGGACTCGAACGTGGGACCTTTGCCTTTCGCGGGCAAGAGCACTACCGACTGTGCTATCCCGACACGACTCACGATGCCGTCTCACAACGAACGGCAAAGGTCCCACGTTCGAGTCCCGGTTCCGGCACACAATTTTAATCTGCCAGGAAGTGTCATATCAGCGCACACTCCGCTGCAGAGTGAAAGTTTCATTCTGGAAACTAATTTTTTCCTTACAAGCTTTGGTTTGCCTGTGAAAAAAGAAAAGTATACTTTTCATTCCGCGTCAGTTTTTAGTTTCGTAACGCTTCTCACTCGATTTTGATGAACGTATACGGTTAAAAATCTGATTTTAGGACATGGAGCAGAAGAATATCTCAGCTTTCTAGTAAATCATTCACCCTTTCATATTTCATAACATTCGTTTTCAAATTACGCTATTTGTGAAGTGTGTGCGCTTGATTTACCAATCGTGTATTGGTAAAGTTGGATAGCGGGCAGATTACTGTTCTATGTATTTAAGATAATACATTACAGCGAGTGAAATGGAGCTAAAAGTACATAAAAGATTTTGAAATGTCGTACTGATATCTACCTCCTTTCACAAGTAACTGCGAGTTGTCTGAGTGGCGTCATGACGCTATCGCAAGCGTACGAAATCAGCCTGTGTTGAGCGTAACCTGAAGCACTGCAGTGCCAAAAAAATTGAATTGTTGGTCACGTGTGCCGCTCCCTCGTGATGTGTTAATGATCCGTAACCAGAAAACAAGTATAAACTATATTTTATTGTGTGGCGACCGATTACAATTGAGAATGATCTTTTTTTTTTCATGAGGTCACACTTTGTAATAGGCATACAACTCATTGATTGTCCACGTTGTACAATTAATGGAATCTATATTTCGTGTTTGGTACTAGAAGAGAAGAATAAATTAATTTTAACTACGACTTTGGTGTTAATGGACTGAAATAAAATTTTCTGACATTATACTTATTGGTTTTCTAGTTGGAAACGATAAAAGGAAGAAATCAAAAATAATACTGAAATTTATAGGTACATCTAAGTCATATAGTCAATTTTTTTTATTTTAGATTTTGTAGCTCTCAGGAAATATCGTACCACAAGGTAAAAATAATAGTATAAAGCTTGCCCCACATAAAAGGAATATCACTCATGCCCGAGATTAAAGTAAGATCGAACTAAGTAAAAATAAAAAATAAATAAAATAAAAAATAAAAATAGCATTAAAATATGTAGTTACCCTTTTATAAGAAATGTTGCAAATGGTGGCATACGTGAGGTTTACCGGTTTTATGTGGGACACGCTGTATTGTATTTCAACCCATCTCCACTTTCAAAGAACTCTACACAAGCCTCAGAAATTTATTATTGATTTATTTTGTTAAAAGCTGTCTGCGGGGAACTGCGTTTCTACGAACATTTTGCTGTATCATCTGTTGACAATTTTCTTTGTCTCAGTAGTATTTAGAGTTTCTTTTTTTTTAATTTTAAGTGAAAGAAAAAAGCGCTGATTTAGTTTAAAGTCCGATACTACAGGTCAGGTCAGAAAAGGATGAGAAGGGTGTGCCACTTTGTTTCTTTTTGAGTTTTACTTTTTGCCTCTTGGTGAGCTTGTCCTGAACAACTATCTATCTTACACATTATCAGCTGAAGATCGAAGTAAACACGGTGGTGACCAAAACTTGGTCATTGCCGTCTACTTAGAGCCAGCTAACAGTTCATTGATTTTGTTATTTTACTTCCATTGTTCTCACACTATAGTGACTCATCGGATTTTAAGAACATAAGAAACAATTTGTAATGGACTCATCCCATGAATTTCGACTGACATTTACGAGACTTTTTCCTTATCAGAACAGGTAGAAAAAATTCTGAATTTTGTCTTCATTTTAAAGAATTAATAGTAATGCAAGATAAAATATACAGAACATATTTTCACAAGTGTTATTTAAGAAAACTATCATGCAGAGAGACTTGTATTGAAAACAGGCTGGACTTGTGAGATATGTGTGCTGCAAAAGCAATACCATAGCCCAATCGACTCGCGCCGGAAATATTAAACATGTCTTCGGCTCGGCGTGAGCCGGATGAAGCGTACGTCTCGGCCGCGGCCGGCAGTGTGAACAGTGCAATTGGAAACAATGTGTTTAATCTCTAGGCTCGGCTAGGCCCGACCGGCAGTCTGAACACGGCATAAGGCCTCTGGTGTGGTCAGAGTGTCTTGAACAAATGCACTTTACGAGTCAGCGCTCGTAAGATCTATGGAATACATGCAAACGACCATCATTTGAGTGCGGATAAAATCGCTTTCATCAGTGATGACCCCACCTCATGCTTCCATATTTCAAGTTATCATTTGAAGGCACTGGTCGAGCCGTGCACATCGATGCTTTTTCGCGAGTAGAAGACGGGCCAGAAGTTTTCGTTCCCATATTCCCACACCTAGTAACCGGTTGGCAAAGTACGTGGCCACACGTCTACCCTCACAAACCCCTTTAACTGTGCCATATTAGGTGTACCACTGCTGCCCTTCCAATACGAAGATCTTATCTGTAATCCGTGCTGCGTTCACGCCCAGAACTTAGTCTTCGGGTGTGGCAACGTTCACCTGACTACTGCAACCGGCATCGTTGAACAAGTGAAGCGGCACGTCCAAATTGTATGATACGTCTCAGAAAAGACCATTTTGGCACTCGGTAGGCAACAATTGGACCTCTTTCAAAGAAGCTCAGTTGGATGAAACAAGCGTCTTCGTGCCATGGTGCCTATTTGCTTTACACGCTGATATTGCACGGATCCTTATGGCTGTCAACATAACGTAATAAGTCTCAAATACAGATGGTGCTCTTGCAGCTATTAACTACGCTCTCTGTCGGCGAACAACGTTGAAACCATCAGAAGTATATCGGTGGAAATCATTAAAAGAAAGGCGTTATTTGATGCAGCGAGATTCACCAACTTCCTCTTACAAATGTGAACATGTTTTGTCAGCACCCACCTATAATGGGGAGACATATCGTAATGCAATAAGGAGTAGATCGAAAATAGAGAGATGTAGATGTTCCTTTTTCCCGCGCGATATTAGAGAATGTAACGGTAGAGGAATATCATAAAAGCGGTTCGATGAACTCTCTGCCATGTACTTAAATTTTATTTGCACAGTATTTATGCAGATTATCCTTCAGGTGGTATCTGCCGTAGTAGAATCACAATCTACGTCCTCATTCAAGATGTGCAATTTTTTTCCGGCAGCGTAGAATAGAAAAGAAGCAATGATGAGTAACATGGAAGTCATTCAGTGTGAGGTTGACAATTGGTTCTCTAGTAAGGCTCATTAGATAGTACTGCATTAACAATGATGACAGGAATCAATTAGCTGGCACTTACAATGTGCATCAGGAGATCGACAGAAAATGAGTGTTCGGAAGGTGCAGCGAGCAAGCTTTTAAGGAATGTATATATTACCCAAAGAAGGAAAAGCTGAAAGGAGTGAGGACTTAGTGGTTGGGCAGGTAATAAGACAGGTTTGTAGCTTCTTCCTAATGTTGTTTAATGAGTACATTGAGAAAACCGTGAGGGTATGCAAGAAGCAATTTGGAGAAGGAATTAAGGTACAGGGAGAAGAAGTAAAACTTTACGTTTTGCCGGTGAAATAGTAATTTTTCTCAGAGAGGGTACAGGACCTGTAAGAGAAATCAACTGAATGGACAGTCTTGAAAGGGAGTTATGAAATGAACATTAACAATACTAGACAAGGGTAAAGGAATGTAATGTAAGAAAATCAGGCGATGCTGAAGGATGCAGATTAAGCAAATGAGACAATAATTGTAGTAGATAAGTTTTGTTATTTTGGTGACATTATAACTTCTGATAGACGAATTGCAGTGGTGAAGTGGCCGAGCTTTCTAAGGGGGCCTTATGCGGAGCGCCCGATTACTCGCCTTCGGGGGTTCGAGTCCTCAATTGGGCATTGGTGTTTGGGTTGTCCTTAGCATAAGTTACTTTCAGATAAATTGAAGTAGATTGTAAGCCGTGGGACTGATGACCAAACGTAGTTCAGTTCCTTAGATTTACAAGCATTTGAACATTTGAGTACCCGAAGTAAAGAAGATATAAAATGCACAATGGCTACGGGAGGAAAAGCGTTTCTAAATATGCGAGCTTTATTGACATCGAATATCAATTTAAATATTAGGAACTTCTTTCTGAAAGCGTTACTCTGGTGCGTGGCATAGTGTGGGAGTGAAATGTGGGCCATAAGGAGTTCAGAGAAAAAGACGTTACAAGCTTTTGAAATGAAGTGGTACAGATGAATGATGAAGATTAGATGGGCAGATTGCATAACTAATGAGGAGGTGCTTAACAGAACTGGGGATGAAAGGAGTTTCTGGCATATCCTGACTAACAAGAGGAACACCAAGTATGGTAAAAACGAATTTTGATGGGTCGCAGGTAGGTCGTGCGGGAATTCCTCCAGACCACCAAGATAAAAGTATTTCTTCCAATGCGCCTTGGTTTCCACGAAAAGCAAGATCACAAAGTCCAGCACTTAACAGCTATATATGTACTGAGTCACCAGCAGTACGTGACTCAGCGTGGTGTAAGTAGCAAGGCTCTTGAATGCCACACGGACGAACCGATCCTGCTCCAAAACTTTTTTTCCTCACTTGTCCGAAGATTATTTTATTGACGATTGATTGTGCATAATTATTTGCTTTCATAGTAACTCTTCTGTTAATGCTTGAGTAATTCATCATAATAACAACTTACGTTAATTGCTCAATATGCTATGTATTACGGGACGATTATTTTATTTAATTCGTTATTTCTAAGCGTACTTTTACGGCGTTTGAAAGATATTTCTAAATCAGTAAACCGTCTGTAGTTATCACCTATAACATTTGTGAAGCATTTGCTATCTGCGTTTACAGTCCCCGGCCCCACTGTTGTGCCGTCGAATGCAGCGTGTGCCCACTTGACGCGTCCCAGCGGAATATTATACTGCGGCCAGGGGGCTAGTCATTTGTAGCGTATTGTTCACGAAGTGCCACATGGAGGAAAAATGCGCAGTGATAGAAGCAGGCCCATCACACGAGTCAATCGTCTGAGAAGTGTAACAATAAATAATAATAATAAAATTCTGAAGTGATTTTAACTCGGGTCGTCTGTGTAACAGTCGATTGCCTTGCTAACTACACCACGCCTGGTGACGCTGCAAGGGTGACTCAGCACAGATATAACTGTTACGTGCTGGACTTTGATCTCGTTTTTGGTGGAAACCAAGGCGCATTGGAACAAATCCTCTTAGTTTGGAGGTCTGGAGGAGTTACCGCACAACATACCTGCGACCCATCAAACTTCGTTTGTACCATAGTTAGCGTTCCCCTTGTAAGAGAAATCATATGTTGTAACACACATTATGAGACATCAATGTGTTGCTGCAGATAAGACGTTAATGATTTAGCGACACAGAAGAAATGGGTATTAAATTATTCTGGACATTTCTTGCATGTCGATGTCGTCCATTTTGCGACGTATAAGACATACATCCCATAGTAGTTTGATCGCTTCACCCCTCGAATAGTTATTTTCTGTCGCCCTCCTGATGCTCATCGTGAGTCATATTTTCCGTTTCGTTAACACAGCAATTTCAAATGAGCCCTACTAGAGGATGAACGTGTTAAAGCGCATTTAAGGCATTCCTTGCAAGGTGACGAAGAGGGGAGAAAGAAGGAAACCGTTAAGTGACAACATCAAGACAAAAACAGAAAACGAAGAAGAATGGGGGGCGGATTGGTGAAATTTAAACTCGATATCACAGAGACGCTAATCTGCACATCCCCCTTGTCGTCATTATAACCATAAAATTAGGTAAACATATATTATCAACTTAAATAAATGGAAACGAATTTGAGACGTCTCATCTTTTATTAGTGGTGCTTTTAGTCATTCTCTATTTCTCCTGTAAAAGAAAATTTTGTTTGTCCAAAGCTGAAACCACAACAACGGCATTCAGGAGGAACCACAGTTCGCCATTTTACAATATGACAGTATTTTGGCGTTTATCGTTCAACGAATCAAACAGTCAATACACGAGAAGACGAGAAGAGGGATCGGTATGTCTAGAACGCGAAACAATGTAATAGCCTTGTTTTGCGTGTTGAAAAACAGAAAAAAAAAATACAAAAAGTTTTGAATAATAATCGTGCAGGAGTGGAAAGCCTCTGATTGACTGTGTTACAACTTTAGAAACAAGCAGAGAGATACAATACAATGGCCCTTTCATGAAACGAATTCCACAAATTTTCTGGGCGTGTGTGTCCTGCGCCATTGACACACCATCTATAAACCTGGCTGGAACACACACTCATATGTAGCGCCGGATGTGTGTCTAAAATAGCGATGTGCACTGAAAACCAGACACCGGCCTATGTAGCGAACCTTTGCGCTGTATATTTGCGTACATTATTCATTCCGCGTGCAACAATTTTGAGGCTTCCGGAAGAATTTTATGATGAACTGTGGAGAGCGCGCGGCAGTATATACGCGGGCGGAAGAGCATACAAGCCAATGGGTAACGTATTGACATGCCATGAAATTGAGTGATACTGTGGCGCGCGGCATACAGACGGCTGCATTATAGGCGGCACGTGCGGGGTCAACCACCTCCTGCACACAACAACCGCACCAAAACAAATGAAGCAATAAATAACGCTGAGCCGGGCTAGGGGCTCACCGCGCTCGCTGCAACTTCTCCCGTTTCCACAGCTACGCGCTAGGACAGTGTTTCACAACGCAACTCTGTTTAGGTTCTTCGCCATTCATTCCAGGAAAATCACACCCTCACACGATGCGCGAGGCCGTTCCACGTCGGAGGTTTGAATCTTCCCTCGGGCATGGATGTTTGTGTTATTTTTAATATAAGTGAGTTTATAAGTATTTTATAAGTTTAGGAACCGATGACTTCGCGATTAAATCCCATAAGCTTAACAAACATTTGAAATTTAAGCATCCTCACAAAGCAATCGCAGACCCTCAGTTACACCACAGCGATTCGCTTCATGGGCTATTACCAAAGTGCAGGATAAAGGTAATATTACAGTTTAATTCTAGGTAAGTATCGAGAAGGAAATCGGCCGCCATTTAGGAAAAGCATGAAAAACCTAATCAGAATAGCCCGAGATGGACTTGAGACGTCTTCCATCCAAAAGAGTGTCCAGTGTGTTACCACTGCACCACTGCAATCGGTACCAAAGTGCGAAACGTCGAATATTGTGCTGAGGGTTTTGTAAATATCCATTGGATTTCACAAGTCTGCATACCCCGCCAGTCTAAGAAAATCGGAGGCCGATTTTATCCTTGCGTGTAAGAGATATCTCCAAATAGATTTTATAATGGTAAGACATAGATTTCGGAACCAGGAATTAAACTTTAAGACATACCCTGGGGCAGATATGAACTCTGGCCATAACTTATTGGTCATGAATTGTAGGCTGAAACTGAAAAAAACTGCAGAAAGGTAGGACAATAAGGAGATGGGACCAGGATAAACTGAAGGAACCTGAAGTTCTTGAGAATTTCAGAGGGAGCTTTAGGCAACAATTGACAGAAACAGGGGAAAATAAAACAGTACAGGAGGAATGGGTAGCATTGAGAGATGAAATAGTGAAGGCAGCACAGGACAAAATAGGTAGGAAGGCAAGACCTACAAAAAATCCTTGGATATCACAGGACATACTAAATTTATTCGATGAAAGGAGGAAATATAAAAAAGCAGTAAATGAAACAGGCAAAATGGAGTACAGACGACTAAGAAATGAGATTGACAGGAAATGCAAAATGGCTAAGCAGGAGTGGCTAGAAGTCACATGCAAGGATGTAGAAGAATGTATAAATAGGGAAAAAATAGATACAGCCTACAGGAAAATAAAGGAGGTATTTGGAGATCAGAAGAACAGCTCTATGAATACCAAGTACACAGATGGAAAACCAGTTCTCATCAAAGAAGGGAAAGCTGAAAGGTGGAAAGAGTATATAGAGAGGCTCTACGAAGGAAATGAACTTAGAGGCAATATTTTAGGAAAGGGAGAAGAAGTAGATGAGGATGAAATAGGAGATACTATAATGAGAGATGAATTTGACGGAGCACTCATAAACCTAAGTCGAAACAAGGTCCCTGGAGTAGATGACATTCCCTCAGAGCTACTGAAGTCTCTGGGAGAACCAGCCATGACAAACCTGTTTCACCTGGTGTGTGAGATGTGTGAGACAGGCGAAGTACCCTCAGACTTTAAGAAAAATGTTATAATCCCCAAGAATTCCAAAGAAAGCAGGCGCAAACATGTGTGAAAACTACACAACCATCAGTTTAATAAGTCATGGATGCAAAATATTAACACGAATTATTTACAGAAGGATGGAAAAGCTGGTAGAAGCCGAACTCGGGGAAGATCAGTTTGGGTTCAGGAGAAATGTAGGAACACGGGAGGCAATACTCACTTTACGGTTTATCCTAGAAGATAGATTAAGAAAAGCCAAACCTACATATCTAGCTTTTGTAGGTTTGGAGAAGGCTATTTGACGATGTTGATTGGAATAAACTCTTTGAAGTTCTGAAGCAAGCAGGAGTAAAATATAGGGGGCGTAAGGTTATTTAAAACTTGTACAAAAACCATACAGCGGTTGTCAGAGTTGAAGGGCATGAAAGGGATGCAGTGGTTGGGAAGGGAGTAAGAAAGGGTTGTAGCCTTTCTCCAATGCTATTCAATTTGTACAATGAGCAGGCTATAAAGGAAAGCAAGGAGAAATTTGCGGAAGAATCAAAGTTCAGGGTGAAGAATTAAAAACATTGCGTTTTGCCGACGACATAGTAATTCTATCAGAGACAGCAAAGGATCTGGAAGAACAGATGAACGGAATGGACAGTGTGCTAAAAGGTGCACATAAGATGAACATTAACAAGAGCAAAACTAGGGTAATGGAGTGTAGTCTAAGAAAATTAGGTGATGCTGAAGGAATTAGATTAGTTAACGAAACAATAAAGGAGGTAGATGAGTTTTGTTACTTGGGCAGTAAAATAACAAATGATGGTCGCAATACAGAGGATATAAAATGCAGAATGACAATGGGTAGAAAAGCGTTCTTGAAAAAAGGAAATTTGCTAACATCGAATATTGATTTAAGCCTTAGGAAGTCCTTTCTGAAGGCATTTGTGTGGAGTGTTGCCTTTTATGGGGGTGAAACATGGACGATAAACAGTGCGGACAGGAAGAGGATAGAAACTTTTGAAATGTGGTGCTACAGAAGAATGCTGAAGATTAGATGGTTGGATCGCATAACTAATGAAGAGGTACTGAACAGAATTGGGGAAAAAAGGAATTTCTGGCATACCTTGACTAAAAGAAGGGATCGACTGGTAGGACACATTCTTAGACAGCAAGGAATTGTGAATTTAGCGTTGGAGGGAAGTGTGTGGGGTAAAAACCGCAGAGGAAGACCAAGAGATGGATACAGTAAGCAGATTCAGACAGATGTAGGTTGCCGTTCTTATGTGGAGTTGAAGAGGCTTGCTCAGGATAGGGTATTGTGTAGAGCTGTATCAAACCAGTCTCCGGACTGAAGACCACAACAACAACAAGAGGTATCAGCGCAGTAAGTCCTCCGCCACCGTGACCCAAAAAATGTTAGCAAACTATGTACAGCCTTAGACAAAAAAAATTGTTATACGGTCGGCCGCCTCAGAGGCTAGCTCAGAATCATTCAGTTAAGATAACCTATAAAGTAGATCACCATTCAGAATTCTAAGTCCAGCGATATACACAATCTTACAACAATGTAGGAGACAGAAGTGTCTGGACGAAGTGTTGCCTCTTGTCGAAACTCTGGTAAGCTGTACGAAATTGCTGTAAGCCTCGCGGAGCCTAATTATCAGGTCGAGAGTTCGAATCCTCTCACTCCTTTTTTAATAGCATTTTGCTGACGCCTTGTGTTATCAGCCTAAAGAAACCTAGAAGCCGCGCGGGAGTGCCACTACACACAGGAGCGGCAACACTGGGCGGTTATTTACAATAGAAGGCTTCGGGAAGAACAAAATGGGCCGTTTCAAAGGGCGCAGGTGGATCATAGGAGAAATGTAGAACTAGGAACTATCGGTATAACAGTTGGAAGTTGTCGTAGCTGTGTCAGGAAAGGTCCAGAACTCCAAGCGTTAATAGAATGAACCGAAGCACACATCGTTATAGACAGCGAAAGTTGGCTCAAGCCAGAAATGAGTTCATCAGAAGTTTTTGCAAAGAATCTAACTGTTTTCAGAAAGGATCGTTTAAACAAAATAGGTGAAGGCGTGTTTGTCGCCGTCAGAAGTAGTCTATCGTGTAGTGAACTTGATAGTTCCTGTGAGTTGTTATGGGTAGAGGTAGTACTCGAAAATCGTAATAAGTTAATAATTGGTTCCTTTTACCTCCCCCACCGACTTCGACGATACAAAAGCAGAAAAGTTCGAAGAAAATCTGTGTCTAATTGCAAACACGTACCCGACTCACACAATAATAGTAGGCGGTGATTTTAATTTACCCTCTATCTGTTGGCGAAATTATATTTTCTAAATCAGGAGGTACGCATAAAACATCGTGCGAAATTGTACTCAACACATTCTCCGAGAATTACTTTGAACAATTAGTTCATGAGCAAACTAGAATGTAAATGAATGTCAAAACACACTTGAACTTTTAGTAACAAATAATCCTGAGCTCTTAACGAGCATCAAAACGGATACAGGTATTAGTGAACACAGAGCTGTCGCAGCGAAATTGAATATCGAAAGTCCCAAAGTTACCAAAAATAGACGAAAAGTATATTTGTTCAGGAAAGCAGACGGAAATACAATACATTGCTTCTTGGAAGACAATTTACACTCTTTTCTAACACTAAACGTAAGTGTAGACCAGATGTGGCTCAAATTCAAAGAAGTGATATCGACAGAAATTAACAGTCATATACAAAATAAATTAATAAAAGAAGGAGGTGATCCCCCTTGGTACACATAACAGGTCTGGACAGTCATGCAAAACCAACGGAAAAGGCATGTTAAATTTAAACGAACACAAAATCCCCAGGATTGGCGATCCTACACAGAAGCTCGAAATTTAGCGAGGATTTCAATGCGAGATGCCTAGAATACTTTTCATAACGAAATTCTTTCTCGAAATTTTACTGTAAACCCTAAGACATTTTGGTCATATGTTAAATATATATTAGGGGCAAATCACAAACAATACCGTCACTATGTGGTAGTAATGGCGATACTGACAATGATAGCGCTACTAAAGCAGAGTTATTAAACATAGCTTTTAGAAACTCATTCACCAAAGAAGACGAAACCAATATTCCAGACTTCGAACTATAAACAGAGGGCAGAATGAATAACGTTGAGGTAGATATCCTCGGAGTAGTGCAGCAACTGAAATCACTTAACAAGTCTTCCGGTCCGGACTAACCCACTAAACTACAGGCCTATTTCATTGACGTAAACCTGCAGCAGGTTTTGGAACATATCCTGTATTCAAATATTATGAATTATCTCGAACAGAATGATCTATTGACCCAACGTCAACACGGATTTAGAAAATATCGTTCATGCGAAACACACGAAGTGATGAGTGCTATCAACAAGGGTTCTCAAATTGATTCCGTATTTCTTGATTTCCAGAAGGTTTTTGACACCGTACCTCACAAACGGCTTTTAATCAAATTGCGTGGTTATGGTATATCGCCCCAAGTTTGCGACTGGATAGGGGATTTCCTGTCAGAGAGGACACAGTTTGTAGTAATCGACGGTAAGGCATCGACTAAAACAGAGGTGATATCGGGTTTTCCACAGGGTACTGTTATTGGTCCTCTGCTGTTCCTTATTTACATAAACGATTTGGGAGAAAATGTAAGCAGCTCTCTTAGGTTGTTTGCAGATGACGCCGTCATTTACCGTCTAGTAAAATGATCGGAAGATCAAAGCCAACTACAGAACAGTCTAAATAAGATATCACTATGGTGTAAAACTTGGCAATTGACTATAAATAATGAAAAGTCTGAAGTCGTTCACATGCGCACGAAAATAAATCCGATAAATGTTCTTTACAAGATAAATCAATCAAAACTGAAGGCCGTATACTCCATTAAATACCTAGTAATTACTATTACTTCAGACTTAAACTGGAAAGAACACCTAGGTAATGTCGTGGAAAAGGCGAACCAGAGATTGCGTTTTATTGGCAGAACCCTTAAAAGATGCTACAGAACTACTAAAGACACAGCATACACTACGCTTGTCCGTCCTTTTTTGGAGTACTGCTGCCCAGTGTGGGATCCTAGCAGGTGGGTCTGGCGGAGGACATCGAAAGAGTCCAAAGAAGGTCAGCTCGTTTTGTACTATCACGATACAGGGGAGACAGCGTTAAGGAAATGATAAAGGATTTGCGATGGGAATCATTACAACAACGACACTTATCACTGCGGCGTTACGAAACTCTCATCGCCAGCATTCTCTCCCGAATGCGAAAATATATATCGTTGACTGCTACCTACAGAGGTATAAATGATCATAAGATTAAAATACGACAAATCAGAGCTCGAACTAAGAGATTCAAGTGTTCTTTCTTCCAGAGTGCTATTCGAGAATGGAATGGGAGATACATACGTAGTATAAAGATGATTCGATGAACTCTCTGCCAGGCACTTAAATGTTATTTGCATAGTATACCATGTAGATGTAGTAGCCGAGCGGTCTGGAGCGCGAATTTACGAATCGCGCGGCCTCCCGCGTCGGCAGTTGGAGGCCTCACTCGGGCATGGATGTGTGTGTTTTCCTTAGGTTAGTTTAACTTTGCTTATAGCATGGGCTTGAAACTGAATCCATCAAAAACACAGGCAATCTTAGTGGCCCATAAAAGACTCATCACTCGACAGTACAGAGAAACTCTTCCACCTTTAATACTGAACGACACACAAATACGCTTCTCTCATTCAGGAAAGAACTTAGGAGTAATATTTGATCAGCACTTAGACTGGACAGAGCACACAACGACAGTCTGTAAGAAGGTATATGCATCACTTCATTCACTGCAGAAATACAAAAAAGCATTTCCTTTACAGCTGAAAAAGAATCTCATTGAGACACTAATACTTCCCGATCTAGATTATGGTGATGCTATTCTGCAAGGACTATCACACGAAAATTCACGTAGGCTGGAGCTGGCGATGAATTCTTGTATCCGATATATTTGTAACTTACGTTTCTACGACCATATCAGTCCCGCATACCAGCAGTTATCTTTGCTATGTGCAGATAAGCGTCGAAGCTATTATACAGTATGTTTGCTGCATCGCTTTGTCAATCATTGCAAACCTTCATACTTATCCTCAACGATTATATTACTATCTGAACAGCACAGCAGAAACACACGCTCTCACCAAAATAAAACTCTCTCTCTACCTTCACATAACACTGCAATCTTCTCTAAATCATTTTCTGTATCGGGAACACGTCTGTGGAACAATCTTCCTCAAAAGTTAAGAGAGATAAAATCAATTCAAAACTTTAAAAGACAGCTAAGGGCTCACCTTCTGTCACAATAGCCATCTTTTTCTCCACTTACCAGTCTGTAGCCCACTGTTGTCAATTCCTCCTCCCCCCATAAATGTTTCCCTTTCCTTTCGCCAGCAGAGATCTCCATTCATATATGTCCCCACTTCCTCACATCCATTAGCACTGTCATTTTTCAATCTTCTCCTCTTTCACTAATCATTTCCCCCTTCTGTTTATATTAAACTTAACTCAAATGTGTTAAACATCTATCTCCATGTAAATATCTCTTGTTATTATTAGTATTACTTTGATTTTTGTGTTATTATTATCATTATTATTATTAGTATTATCATATATTGTTATTATTTAATATTATTAATGCAGTGTTTTTTGTAATTAAATCCTTTGCTTATGTTGTTCCTGGTCAGATGTAAGAGAGGGCCCTATGGCCCTAATCTGGTCAGGTTAAATAACCAAATAAATAAATAAATAGTTTGTAAGACTAGGGACTGATGACCAACGTAGTTCGGTCCCATAGGATTACGAACATTTAAACATTTTGTTTTTGAAACCTCGAATACTTCGTAGCACACCAGCAATCGCGAAAATTTCCAAAAATAATTTTACAAAAGAGCTCGTGGCTGTGCCCAAGTTCACAACTGTTCACTCTCGGGAGTTCCCTCGCAACAATGGCCAGCTGCTATTACCTACATTGCTGCGGTGGAGAAGCCGAGCGGTCTAAGGCGCCTCGCTGGGGAGCGCGCGGTTGCTCGCCGTCGGAGGTTCGAGTCCTCCCTGGGGCATGGGTGTGTGTGTGTGTGTGTGTGTGTGTGTGTGTGTGTGTTATCCTTAGGTTAGTTTACCTTAGTTTAAGTAATTTGTAAGCTACGGACTGGCGACCACGCAGTTTGGTCCGACAGATTTACAAACATTTGAACATTTTATTACCTACAGTCGCATACGGAACTGGCCGACACGCGTCAACCGCATACCGACCAAGAGACCGCGGCGGCCCCCTGTGAGTCTGTTTATCAACTTTTGACTTCTTACTTGAAGTTCTACTACTTGTGTTCCATTTATGTGTTGGAATTTGGATTATAAACTTTGTACTGTGTTTGTTGACTGAGTTTGAGCAACACACGTAGGAAAATAATTCCATCGCTTTGGCATGAAAGATTTACCACATTCAAAAAGTTTCCATAACAATCACAAGTGATGAACAGCGACAATTTATCTGTCATGTGACACTTTCGTTCACTAGTTATCCGTGTGGTCTAATGCACCGCGTTTCGAGAAGGGGAGGCGTACCGGTCCCGGTTCGAATCCGCCCAGCGGAGTGACGAAGGGAGTCGGAGCGCCGGCCAGCCTGGAAGTTGTTTTCAGGCGCTTTTCCACACACCCCTAGGTGAATACCTGGCTGGTATCCAAGTACCGCCCTAGTTACACCATTCGCAAACATTTCATAGCACTTTACACTTTCACACGTATAACAGTATGTGCAGATATTTTGCGTATACATTTCCTCACGGAGGTAATGGGGTGGCGACAGGAAGGGCATCCGGCCACCCCATAAATATTAACATGCTAAATTCGTATTTAACAAAGCCAACACTGCATGTGCGGGAACATGGCCAAAGAGAAAGAAGTTGAGGTCTAGTAGTAGATGTATGTGTACTGCATGCTCTAACAGCGACAAAAATCGAAGTGGTAACTATTATTTAAATTTTCTTTAACTTCATCAGTTCTCTTTCTGAGCATTTCAGCCGCTGTGGAGTGGCAGAGCATTCTAGGGCGCCTTGCTGCGGCGCGCGAGGTTGCTTGCCGTCGGCGGTTCGAGTCTTCTCTCGAGCATGGTTGTGTTATCATTGGGTTAGTTTAATTTTGTTAAAGTTGTTTTTATGCCTAAGGACTAATAACCAAAAAGTTAAGTCCCATAGATTTACAAACATTTCATCAGTTTTTGAGTATTTAAGTTCACTGTGTTTACTAGTAGTTTTACATTTACGTTGGCTTCTTAAAATTAAATTCTTGACTGAGCACTAACACGATTTACAAACTTGATCAAAATACAGGTAGACACAATACGAGTATCTTGCATCAGGTGTTTAAGAATTAGTGTCAGCACATCTAACTCCACACAAGTTGCGTGTCAATCACAACTGATATTGGTGCAGACAACTGAGATACCGTTCAGTCACACTGTAAAAAGAAACAAGCTATAAAACTGTATCAGATATTACTAGCGCACGATAAAACTTTCTACTGATTTCTCAATCAAAACATCCAATGTCCTATTCTGGAAACTAGTTCTCTCTCTCTCACTTGTTATTTCGATAATATGCCTTCAAATGTGTGTCTTTTGAGCACATTCCAGACGAAAATGCACTTAAAACTTGGTTTGACGACTTATTGCAATCAGTACCAGTTGCTTTCTACAGGCGTGGAATTGGTAAACTACCTGAGCCTGTTTCAGACAATGTGAGAGAATACTGGTAATGACTAGAAATACTTTGATGAAAAATTATTCCTAAACATCCCCAATTTATGAGATACTTGTAGTTACTATCACAGACACAGCTAAAAATTGTAACTCCAGGGAGGCCGGAAAGAGGACCAATGACACCTCTACGTCAGAGACAAACACGTTGCCACAAAGCTAACGGGAAGCTACGAAGGACATATCTTTCTTACGGGTCTATTTTTCACTAGTCAATCCACGAGGGGAAAATTTGTCAGATTATTCATTGGGAACTACAGGAAAAATCAAGTGAATTTATGAGCCTAATTCTATGCCAACCAGGACATAACTTTACAGAAACAGAATTGCACAAGTTATCCTTCGGTGTTGCTAAGTTTCAGTCAGGCTATCAGCAGGAAGAATACGAGCCGACATGAAAGTTGATGGTACTGGGAAGTGACTACAGCTTATCTGCTGCCGAGCGCCGGGAGCACTAAAATATGTAGCAATAAGTCTTACTCGTATTTCTGTAACATTCGAGGAATCGAGCGTAGTCACGAATAATAACACGCAGATGCTCTGACGATTGCGGAGACCATATCAGACGCAGTAACAGCTGCAGTCTTGGCTGTTTCATGTTGAGAAAAATACTGCTCAAATTACTGCTCTCAAAAAGTCCGTATCTGCGTACGAGATAAAGACATAAGGGCTGGAGGAAAAGCTGTCATGACGGATGGGCTCAAACGATACCAAAGGCAGAATAGACTGAGGCTGTTTGGCGTAGCGTAATGGGAGGCGCAAGATACAGACGAGCTACTTATACAGGTGGCTAGAAAAATTGTACATTGAAGTAAGTAGGGCAAACATTGACAGGAGCTATCGAGTGGGACGAAAACTGTGAGGTGATACGAAGCCTCGCCCTATAATTGCAGAACTTATTTCCTACTGGAAAAGAGCAGAGATTTTTAGGCAGAAGGAGAAATTCGAAAAGAGTGGACTCACAAATCGAGAAGATCTAACACGGGAACGCTTAAATGTCTTGTCAGTGCCACATCCCATTTCAGGCTTCAGAACGTGTGGACTCATGATGACAGAGTGATCATGAAGACTGCGTCTGCAAAGGAGACTGTAACAAGCATGCTAGAGCTGAAAGACACTTAGTGAAACAATGCAAGCCAAATGAACTACTTAGCATTCCTTGCTTTATTTTATTGCTGACCTAGTGTAACGTTCCTTACAGTAGTGCTACGCGGAAACATATTAACGTCTGGAAGTGTATTTTGATCTGCTTTTTCTCACCATTTATTTATGTAATTTTATCAACCCTTTGTAAGTTCCTGTAATTATTTTCGCGCTAGTTACGTCCCTCCATTACCCGTAAGTGTAGTATTACTTAATTTTAGTTTAGGTCTGTACCTGTGTAATTATTACTGTTTTCCTTGTTCACATTAAGCTACTCGACTTAGATTATCAATTGTTAATGACTCTGTACACAGTTCTAATTTAATTTTTAGTTTTCTGTCACTAAAGTTGATTAACGCCTACCTTTCCCTGCTAGCAGCATCGGACTTGTTAACCAGTCCTACTCAAACCTACCACTCCAAACTGTATAACACACTAACTACTTTTAAGTTCTTTATTTCACTGGGCTTATTTCATTTCTGAGACTCCACTTTCCTTGCCAAGAATACTTTGCTATATATTGCTCTTCAAGCACAGAGTACACTCAGACTCGCATTTCTCTACCACGAAAGCTCGGAAGAGTCACGAACTTATCTGTCTGACAGCGTTCTCGAAACAGCTCAACGGAATCTGTCAAATATATTGGTCGCCCATTTAAACATCTAGTATTTTTTTCTATTTCTCCGGTTTCCTTCGTACTTAGTTCCTTCAAAATGTTCAAATGTTTGTTAAGCTTATGGGACTTAACTACGGGGTCATCAGTCCCTAAACTTACAAACTACTTATGAACTACTTACGAACTAGGACGGCACAAATATCCATGCCCGAGGGGGGATTCGAACCCCCGACCGTAGTGGCCGTGCTGACCGTGACTGGAGCGCCTCAGTCACCGCGGCCACCGCGGCCGGCTTAGTTCCTTAGAAAATTAGTGTTGGTGAATTTCCGTCTATTACTACTAAATGAAAAGTGTTTGTCCACATTGTAAACAAACATTTGTTTACATTGTAAATAAACCCTCACAAAATGAACAAATAGTGAAGTGATGATACAAATGTGTTCATCAGGAACCAAAATATATATCCACCTAGAAACACACAAATCGCTCCATGCAGACACACATGGAGTAACACAAAAAACGTAAGTTATACTGGAAAACTAAATTACCATCGCAAAAGCTTGTGCTACAGAAGTTGTTTCTAACCAAGTAGGTCAGAATTTAAGAAATTGTAACAATATTGGTAACTAGCATACTATGAAACATAGCAAAATATTATTTGTAACTGTACTGCAATACTTTACAAAAAAAGAAACATGTTATACAGGTCACTGATGATTCACAGATGAAGAAACAAATCGCTTATGGCACAAAAAACGCCTTTCATTTAATTGCAATAGACAGAAATACATCTCCACTAATAATCCAGTCTTCTGCACATCACGAAGAAATGAGCCTGTCGTACTACCAGCTCATTTTCCACAGAATTCTCCTGTCCGAAACATGGTTAAAACTACATATACCCTCCCTATCTGTTCGTCTCCCACGATGTACATTTCTTAGGACGGACATATGAAACAAACTTGGAAGAGTGTAACAGCGGATCTCAAACCGAAAGTCAGAAGCACATGAAGCACATGTTAGTCGGGCTGAATTCATGTTCATTAAAATAAACATATATAGAAGTGCTTAACTAGCACAATGTCTTCTTTTCAGTCGGAATTGCATTTACACCACCAATATGAACGCATCATCATGATATGAGACCTGACCGTAGACTTGTTAAGAGACACTCCATCAATAATAAACCTACGAAGATTTTTTACTCCAACAATATGAACATTCTGCCAATAGAACGTACTATACGGAGCGCAGTCACACTCCTGTAGATGTGATCGCAACGAGAAAGGTCAACGAAGTAGCAGATCTCGGTCAAACGTCAACTCCACGCCTCTCACCATACGATGTAACATTCATGGCCTACTCCGTGCAGTCGACAAAGGTCAAATCACCTTATATTACTCGTAGAAACATGAAACAAATGGACCTTGACAATCTAACAGCCGATTGCTCATAATTCTAATGGCTTCAAATAACCAAAGAACCACGATAAATGTTAAAATTTCTTACGAATAAATCTACTTCCCTATATGACAAGCATGCTTCTGTCTGCACAATCCGTGTAAGGAAACGTCGTGTTCCATGTCTGACGAAAGAATTACATCAGGTGATGAACAATAGGGATGCTGTTCACACACAATTAAAGAACATTAGGAATAATACAGAAAGTTACGGAGCAGGGTAAAACAATGCGTTCGAAATGCCAAACAGAAACGCTACCCCAGCGACCCTGTTGTAGAATCTCCGTAGTTTGGGTGTCGGAAAGTCTACAACAGAGTATGTTTATCATATCTCAACTGACGAATTGAACGAATCCTTCTTCACGCCAAACAACTGCTAAGTGCAAATAAACAATAACCCTGAAGAATCTCCTAGCCACATAACCATCGATGATACTTTCCACCTAAAACATGTAATAATAAGTACAACAATAATGAAATTTTCTTATGAAGTGATAGGCAACGCCATAAATAGTATAACTATGTTTAAGAATGTCGCAGATAGTTTATTATCTGTCTTCACACATGTATCTAATGTCTCTCGCGTGACTGGAACCTTTCCTACCTCTTGGAAAAGAAGCCTATTCTGACCTGTCCCTATCGTAGAAAACCCAATACCGCCTTGTCATCTTCGGCCAATCAGAATATTGCCTGCCGTTTCCATAGCCCTTTAATTCAATGTTCATGACAAAATTAATGAATACCGGCACAAATTCAGCATATTTCACAAATATCAGTCCGGCTTTCGTAAATGCCATTGCACAAACACTGCATTAATCAAGGTAACTGATAACCTGAAATTCGCCATGAACAACCGCGAAGCTACTACATTCACACTACTAGATATCAGCGAAGTTTTAGATACTGTCAATTTTGACATACTCCTGAATAATATTCGACAATTAAAGTTCTCAAATAGTTCACTAAAGTGATCTGTAGCTACTTATGAAATAAACAGCAAAGTGTTTTCTGTGAGAATAAAAAAGTCTCCTGAAGAATTGTTGTTTTTGGAGTGCCACAAGGATCAGTTTTAGACCCCATTTTGTTCTCCTTGTATGTCAGTGATATTTCATGAGATTCGACTTTCACTTCGATGCAGACTATTTCCAGCTCTGCCAAAGTACAAGACCTGAATATATAAATATCGCGATTTCTCAGATTACTTATGATCTGTCTTCAGTCGTACGATGGGCGAAAAACGTGGCACTAATATAAAATGCAATAAAGTCGCAAGTAATCTAAGTCTACCATCAGAAACTAAAAAGTTCCAAATTACGCAACCAGTTACCTCCCATTTAACTTGACGATATCCCAATACCATATCAGAAAACAGTTAATAATCTGAGAGGAATTATCGACGTCTATTTAAATTGGGCAGGAAATAGTCACAGTATGCAATAAGAACTCCACGTGCCTCTAAACCCTAAAAAATTTTGTAACGTCTTTCCACAAGATATAATATGTAAACTGGTTCAATCACTCGTTCTACCGAACCTTCACTATTGCGATATGATTCAGCGCGATACAATAGCGAAAATACAAGACGGTTAGAGTTAACAATGAATGCAAGTAGTATGGTACAAACGCAACAATCGTCGATATGACCATGTTAATGCTTCATACTTCCAGTTAGGGGCCAGCCGCGGTGGCCGTGGAGACTGAGGCGCTCCAGTCACGGTCTGCACGGCCACTACGGTCGGGGGTTCGAATCCCCCCTCGGCCATGGATATTTGTGCCGTCCTTAGTCTCAGCTAGTTCATATGTAGTTTGTAAGCTTAGGGACTGATGACCCCGTAGTTAAGTCCCATAAGTTCTACAAACATTTGAACATTTTAACCAGTTAGGGTGCCTATGACCAGACAAACTACGGGACTACCACACGTTGTACCTTCTCCTCAACTGCTCAATGAGCTCCTCGCCTCAGAATTCAAACATCTTTCTTGACACCATCTACTACCATAGCTGTGCCCGTTCATAAACCGAAAGCATTAGCTAACTTCTTCGCTGTCACTGCTGTTCCCCTCTGGAAAAAGCTGCGGTGCTCTCTTCGCATAATTCAGTCTTCTGCTACGTTTAAGAAAAAGTTGAAACACTTCCTTCTGTCATCCTCTCAAAACTTTCCCCAAACTCATGTATACAGTCAGCGTTCTGTCTGATAATAAAACCAATTCTCCTCTCTCCGTTTTTCCCCTCATCCTTCTTTCACCATACGTCACGCCACCTGCTCTTCCGTTATATCTCCTTATTTGTGTATTACTGCACTCAATTTTCTCTTCCACTTCACTCCTTCCTCTATGTCCATTGTTGCTAACAGCCATAATTAAAACCCACCCGTTTTGTAATACCTGGCGCGTTTGATACCTTTCAAATATGAATATAAACTGTGTTTGTCTTTTCGTTGCCTGAAGTGTTTGAAAGTTTAATTTTTCTGTATTAGGTATTGGAAATATAAAATATGTAGAATGCCTGGTTAAGTGTATGAGTGGGTCTGAAGGCTCTAATTTTACCAGGCTAATAAATGACTAAATAAATATCTGCACCCGGTAATTAGTGCGCCTACTTGATTCATTTTCTATATCTTTCTCCGATTAGTATTAAAAAATACAGTACCCAGGGAATATGATCTAAACACGGAACAGCAGTGACGTTGCAGATGAAATGATAAATAAATATCTACTAAATTCGGGATTATTTTTCATCTGCATAACTGAGAACGACTGTTATATACTTTCTTCTTGATGTTACCGGTATTGAGGATTTGCACGTTTTTGCCATGACAACAGTACTGTTCAGTATTGTTTACATTTGAGGGAGCTGATTTTTGTTCTTTCCTGTTGTTTGTAAACCATGTAAATAGTGATAAAAATATGTCAATTTTGTATTAGCGTTCGTGGTGTGACGTTAACTATCAAATAGTCGTGCTACACCTGTGAAGCACTTTATCAATAATACCAGTAAAGAATCTAGAAGTATTTTGAGAACAATGACTCAGAATAGATAACTAGGTTGGCTACTCCTCTGAAATGATAAGGATGGAGGTCACTACAGTACAGTCCTTTAGTGCAAACATATGTACCAGTGAGGTGAAGCTGGCTAAAGGTAGGTTACAGTAAACTTTTATGGAAAATATTCTACACAAAGCTATTTCTCACTGCGAGACAGCAATTAGGATATTAGGTGGTGCTCGACTACAATGAAAACAGTGCAGCTAATGTGAGTTCCCTAATTACGAACTAGGCCCACACTAATGCAGCACAATGTAAACCGATATATGACCTTTAGGTGGAAGAGCAGATATCTCGCAACGCAGCAGCCGAAGATAATGATTGCTGGCCTTTGTAGGGTTCCTGTATGATTCTGTCAATGAGAATATGCGTCCTTTTTCTGACAAAGACTGTACCCAAAAAGCTACGTTTCCTGTGTATGAATATCTGTTATAAGCCCCTGTCGTGACTCGACGAACAACTTTGTGGTGAGTTGCAAACTATTATTATACTGTAAATAACTATTGTGTTTTTAAATGCAACACTCAAAACGACACGTTGAGTGACAGTTATCGAATGTCCCTTTTCTGTATCAGCACACGAAGTAAATAAGAAGGCTGTTACGGAACTCTATAACAATAAAAATCACTTCAGTTTTAATCATCTGAAGCTTGAAATGATATCACAAATAGCACATAGAACGTAAATTTGACCGTGCCTCCTTTAAAACGCAAAATCAGTTTTCTTTTACCAAGGTAAGTGTGACACCATACTACCGAATTGGCTGGAGAATTAATAGCAAAGGTGAAGTGTAGCAAACTATTATTATACTGTAAATAACTATTGTGTTTTTAAATGCAACACTCAAAACGACACGTTGAGTGACAGTTATCGAATGTCCCTTTTCTGTATCAGCACACGAAGTAAATAAGAAGGCTGTTACGGAACTCTATAACAATAAAAATCACTTCAGTTTTAATCATCTGAAGCTTGAAATGATATCACAAATAGCACATAGAACGTAAATTTGACCGTGCCTCCTTTAAAACGCAAAATCAGTTTTCTTTTACCAAGGTAAGTGTGACACCATACTACCGAATTGGCTGGAGAATTAATAGCAAAGGTGAAGTGTAGCCAGGGTTTTCAGATTACTGCCATTGACAATAAAATTCGTGATTCATCCACAGCGAACTCCCATGCTTGGAAATAAAAGCGCATTGCGTACGTGTGTTTACAAAGGGGACATTAATGAGCCCACGAAAAAAAATTATCTTCAATATCTGTGCGCTGCTAAATTTTGAAGATATTCTCAGTTCTGATATAAGAGGTTTGGAACTTACATAGTGGCAACTACTTATTCACAACCAATACAGAAGCGTTACATGTTTGCACCTGTTACTGTTCATCAGAACTATCGCCTAGCCTAAAACGAAAATGGGCAATCCACAAGTACTCTGCTGACCGAGTAGCTGCTTCCTTAGTGTAGTACACCCCTGATCTATCAAGAGAATCCATACAATTCCCAACCCGATAACGCAGGTCGAGAAATCTGCATCCATGATTTTCGCAGAGTCGACGAACCCTTTGGTTGAGACCCTACACTCGGCTCCAAACCAAAGAACACCGGTCCACTCGGGAAACGATGCTGCAAACTGAAACCTCTGCTTGCACCCCGTACTCGAGGCCAATAGTCTTCACCAATTCCACCAGCCGACATTACCATCTGAGGATGTCCCCAGAACCCAAGCGACAGGAGTCATTTTTGCGAAATGAGCAACAACTTGCAGATGACTGCATTCTGTACGCTGAATAGCCACCGGAAAGACCGCCTCCGCATCTCGGATGAGACCTTCCGACAGACATACCGAGTGCACATCGGAATTCTGCCTAAGGGGCACCATAGCGCACTTAACATTGGAGCTCCCAATTACTAACAGACCCCTGCCCCCGTGTGCCTGCTCGGACCCTGCTGAAATACCGGCCACCGTATGAACGGGCGATGCCACACGGCAAATCTCCACATTGTCCCTCTGCCTCGAGCGACGCGAACGCGCAACCCGCCACTCACCCTGCGTCGAGGACGAAGCAACTGCGTTCGGTACACGTGATGGTGCCGTGGCAGCAGAGACCGTGGGCGACCCACGCGACAGCCGAGGTGCCCGAAGCTACACTCCAGACTCTCCACTGCCAGCACACGCCGAGGCAGCAGCCTGGCCGCGGCGGAGCGGCCGAGCGCATTGAGGCGTTATGCTGCGATGCGCGAGGCCGTTCCCCGTCTGGGGTTCGAGTCCCCCTCGGGCATGGATGTTTGTGCTGTCTTTAGTATAAGGCAGTTCATAAGTAGGTTGTAAGTTTAGGGACTGATGACCCCGCAGTTGAATCCCATAAGCTCCACAAACATTTGAAAATTTGCAGCTGTCTGGAGACGTCTGACGTGGCCTAAAGCACGTTCAACTGTCGCGAACAGCGGCCAACTCCTGCGTCCAGATACACGCACACACTCTATCCATCCTAATACTGGTACTGAAATATCTAAAGAATGAAAACAAAGCTGCTAAATTTTTCCGTTCATTGCTACTCTAGTGCTTTACTAATGGCGGCTGGTAGCACACAGAGCTGTGATAAACGGTCCCCCACTGTTCAAAACTCTTAAAACAAAAGATTTAATGAAATCTGACAATTAAATATTAATCATACTTCCCGATGCTTTACTTCAAAATTACGCAAGAAAATGGATTACAAATATGAGAATATTATCAAATACTTTAAAAAATCTTACATAAATTACCATGACAGAGATTCAAACCTGGATCCACGGTTTGACAGTCTAAGCCCTGGGCGCTGGACCGGCGACGGCACTCGGAAAGTCGCTCATGTATATGAGTACCTAAGCACGGTAATTTCTCGGATGTCATTAACTCTTGGCCCTATATATTTGTAGACAATATTTCGATGTATAATATTGAAAGCGTGATTTTCCTTCATCAACTGCGACCTTGATTTTTTTAACTACTGTCTAGCAAAAAGGCGAAAAACGTGTCTGTTTATATTCCAAGTAGATCGCCCATGCGAATTTCGATCGAAATCGATGGCCTACACGTCAGAACCTCTGTTTGTTAGCCGTGAAGCTTGCTTCTGTGTACGTCACTATTCGCCTCACAGGCTGAGAGAGAGAGAGAGAGAGTACAGAGCAACACTTTGTATGTGTTTCTCCGCTGACAGCTTTCAGTGACATAAATTATATTTCTTGCTCCGCTCAGTAGAGTATTAGCTCTTGTTCTTCTGTTAGCAGTAAAAGGTGAAACTAGCGCTAGTGATAGGTTAGAAACTACTACGTCACTCATTAATTGTAGCATAAATTTCTGACACAGCACTCGAGAGTAGAGTAATTACTTCGCTATGCCCACGTAGACAAGGCTCAGTCTAAGATCGCTGAGGTTGACAGTGCTCAGATACGACTCATGAGCGGTCACAAATCGGACCATCTTCTCGCAATTCCGCAATGCACGAACAGACTTTATATTTATCACCGAGAAATCCGGCTGCGTAATTCCATTTTGAAATTATTTTGTATGTTATTTCATAATTAATTCTGACCGTCATTCCTAATTCATGAACGTTTATCGATTTGACTAATTCTCCCGTAATTTTTTTGTAAAACTTCACCTTATTGAAGCACAAGCACAATTTTTTTGTATGTCTACAAGTATATTTTTATGTATGTAACTTACTGCTGAGTCAAAAGGCAAAGATGAGCCAGTAAGCCGATAAATGGTTAACTAAAGGAAAAGGAGTGTCTAAAGTAAACAACCCGTTTACTTCCAATGGAGCGACTGTTATGTTGCTCTCCTTGCTCAATAACCCGCCCCGGTTTTGACGTTCGTTAGGTGTACAACGGTGGCGCTATTTCCAGCGCACGCTGTGTTGCAGCGCCGTTATAAACCAGTCCAGCTGTCACCAGGGCACAGGGAAGCGCGTCGCAATAAAACACATTTCGCGGCGCGGGTGGAGTGCGTTACGCTGAGGAGCGCAATCGAAGCGCCGTCTGGCGGCGCCGGCTTGAATTTACTCTGCGAGATTTATTTGGCGGCTCAGATATTGGGCGCAGCTGCGACCCGCCGCGTGCCCTTCTTGTCCGCGGCTGTTATTGCAGACGATGCCGCTCCGTCTTTAAGTAAAATACCACAATTCTCCGGCAGTTATTGGAGACGAGAACGCGTGCCAGCAACACAGGACAACATTCCTGCAGTTGCTTTTCGACAATGAAGCTACCCAAAACACGTCAGGTTGCACTCGTGTTCTATTGATAGTAACGTCGCGACTCGAGTCTTTTTCGCATCTAGGAAACCATATATAATGATAAAATCTTGTTTTACTGCATCTGCTCTCTCTGTTAGGAGTATTAAAAATCCTTTCCTGCCGTAGTCCTTAACCCTTCCCATGCCAGAGCTACCTAATATTCGATCACATAACGTCATATTTTGTTATTTTACTACCTATGCAAACAGAAAAAAATGTGTACCCACGCATTTTTATTTTCCTTATTTGATCCAAAAACAAATAAAAAAAAATAAAAAAAAGAACACTCATTGGACTTCAAAGTTACAACTCGATATATTACTATTAGTAGATATAATGAAATGTTTAACTCTGTTTACGTAAGTATTTATCACCAACAAACAGCAGAGATTTTACAGTCAAAAACCATGATAGATATAAATCTGAAGGGGATAAAATAAAATTGTAGATACCTCTGAACCTTATTCATATTTCCTAATTCGTAAACAAAAGAAAATATAGCTGTAATCATTCATTTCTGACGCCTAGCAACAAAGCACAGTAATGCCTATAACATACTGTGGGGACTAAAAAACGTCACGAGTACATTTTTGAATGCTATGTAAATAAGATAAGGTAAAGCAGTCAACAATCCGAAGATTGGTCTGAACACCACAGTGCTTCACTAGGCATGGTCCTGTTTGGAGGTGGTATGCCGTTGCCTTCCTCCGACCTTCGAACTGACTTACCCAGCTCGTTATATGGGGGCCTACAGTTTAACGTGGGTTGCGAACCACGATGCTACTCTGTATTTTTCACGTGAGCAACACTGCCTGAGGTGAAAGAAGTGGAAAGTGACAGATAAAAATCCTAGGACCTGGCGGGGATCGAACCCACGACCTTTGGATTCGTAGTATAAAAACAGCTGTATTCCTTAAATAATGTTTATGACGTTTCATTGGCTATACAAATATACAGTAAAACCAAAGTAACAACGTCAGAATACTCACAACTGCGTCGTTTGTGACGACGAGCCGTAAAAGTCGCCTGAAGAGATCGTGTACACTGGTATAAGACGGTCGTTGTTCACTGCTGTGTGTGGGTAGAGATATTGGACAATTTAGACCAGCAAGTTTCGTGTGATACATCAGAGAGACACTAACACCCCGTCAGGAACATAAGTGAGATGTCAGCTACCACTTTATGGCGCTGGAAATGGGCGGGCATTTAAAAGTCCCGTCGGGCAGGAAAGGTTTAAGATGTTTTGAATAGTTTTTTTAATTGTTCTGTATTTATTGAGTTGAAGTACAGTTATCACTTTACTGGAATTTCATGTGATTCCATATAGTAAACAGAACAAGTTGTCGTCTTTTAATTCGAACAAAATGTTGTTTTATTTAAACATAGTTTTTATGTGACCAATCGAGAAAGAAGCTTCATATTACATTTGTCTACATTCAGTAAAAGTATTGTCATTGACAGTTACAGAGATGTAAAAATGTAAATTTTCGATTTCACTTATACTGTGGCAACTTAGGCAGTAATATAACGTAAGTTAGAAATTAAGATTCCCCTGTCGACTGTGGTCAGAGTAGCGTATGAAAGGGAAAAAAAAATAGAATGAGACATTAAAGATAAGACATATCTTTATTTTTCTACATAATTTCCAAGTACATTGAGACATTTGTTATACAGCTTTATAAGCTTCAAAAAGCCCTCAGGAAAAAATAAGGGCGTTGCATACGGGAGAAGCATTGCGTCCCAGAAAAAGGTGAGTAACTTTTTACCTGCGGACAGTGCTTTTGATCGTCTTTCGCACTGGTGATGACGGATGTTTCCACTCCATGGATGCGGTCTTCGATTCGGGCGTTAAATGGTGGATCCACAATCCGAAACAGAAAGTCATTGCCTTATTCATTGCCAACCTCTACCCAATGGTGTATCGGTGTCTTTCACGTGCGCGCTCATCTGCTGTGTCGTTTTTCGCCCATTGTCGTTCAACGATTCTTCTCTATGCAACGCCAGATTTTACCTGGATGGCTTTTTGAAGCTGATAAAGCGGTTTGACAAATGTCTTAATGTACTTGGAAATTGCGTAGAAAAATAAAGATATGTCTTATCTTTAATGTCTCATTCTTTTTCTTTTTTTTCCTTTCATACACAATTCCGCCCACAGTCGACAGGGTAAACTTATTTTCCAACTCCATCTCGTATAATAATTGATGTGTGTCTTAACTTTCGACTCAAGATATATCGGTACGTTCAGATATCACACTCTTTTTTTTTTCACGCTTTCAACCGGTAAATGTACCTTCCATTTTATGCCACGCGATAATTTGTTTACAGCAAAATATCCTTATGTCCATCGACTTTATTCAAAACTAAATACTCATGTGCTCTTTAATTAATAGGACTTTATTAGTAAGAGAGGTGAATATTATAAAAATTTCCGTATCCAAGCAGCGTGTATAAAATCGAGGTAATTTATTACAATTTTACTCCTGATGTAAAACATATCATTTTTGACGAAAGTGTTTGCTGAAGCAAGGGTTTATAAACCAATAGAAATGAATCTAAATACTTTGAACAATTTAGGAAATTGAATACATTAACATCTGCATTCTATGAGTGGGCACTCAAAACAGAGTGTGTAGCTGATTACAATATTAATTTCGTAATAACTTTGGCAACACGTTTGAATTAGTATGACTAATTAAAGCCGCTTCGCTGAGCAACTGAACGTTATGAATCTTATATCTGATGAACGAATCATAAGCAGTGCTTCACTAAAGTAGTTCATTTTTATTGCTTTTAGCATGTAGTTGATCAAATGTTTAAATATTTGTAAAATGTTCAAATGTTTGTTAAGCTTAAGGGACTTAACTGCGGGGTCATCAATCCCTAAACTTAAAAACTACTTATTAACTACCTTACACTAAAGACGACACAAACATCCATGCCCGGGGGGGGGGGGATTCGAATCCCCGACCGTAGCGGCCGTGCAGACTGTAACTAGCGCGACGCAGACCACTCGGCCACTGCGGCCGGCCTCAAATATTTGTAAATCAAATCGATTTAACTACGTTGGTCATCAGTCCCTAGGCTTACAAACTACTTACACAAACTCAAAGTAACTTATGCTAAGGATAACACAAACGCACATGCCCGAAAGAGAACTTGAACCCTCTACGCAAACGGCCGCACGCACCGCAGCAGGGCGCCTCAGTGCGCACGGCCATTCTGCCGCGGCTGTAGTTGGTAACTAGGTCGTTAACGAATTCTACAGTCACGCGTCACGTCGATATTTGATGTCAATAGTTGGTGCATTTTTTTCATATCTCGTAAGTGTAACCGGCTTTTCATTAGAAGCGACGTACAATAATCAGATTTTTCTTTGCACTTTTTTCTTTCAGTTTGTAAATTTATTTTTTGCTCGCGGATATGTTAGACTTAAATTCGCGTTTAAGTAACGGTGTAGTTTCTCCGAGAGTGAATCGCCACAGTCGTTTCTCTTCATATCTCGTAACTTTAACCGGCTTCTCACAACAAACGACATATTTTGACTTTCTGTGCGGTTCTTCCTTCAGTTTCTTAAATTTATTGTGTGTATATGTGATTCAAATTCGCGTTAAGTATCTTCTTCCGTACGTTTTCGCCGTGCGAATCTTTATCATCATCTCTGTTTACCTTAGTTGCTCACCCTAGAGTATGCGTCTCGCCTTTTATTTCATTCATTTCTCTGCGTACTGTACTCGTGGACAGGAACTGCGACTACTGTGTTCGGATGAAAACTGAGTTGGTGAGACTTCGCTTCCATTATCAGGCTGTGTTAACCTCGCTTGAAGATCTCGAGGTTGCGGTCGATGGGCGCCGTTTCCGTGGGCCGACCGTTGGAACCGAACGCACGTTTGTCGCTTCTGGTGTGTCCTCAGATCTGGCCGCTGCTTTTACGAAGGCTGTTACTGATCGCAATGAGGCAAACACCACATCCCTGATCATGTGGAACGTCGCCCTCGTGCGTGGTACGCAGCGGAAGACTTCCCATGGGGACCGATCGCGAGGCCTCCCCTGTTCGTCTTACAAACATCTTGAGGCGCTATGTGTGCAGGGCACTGTTCCTAAGCCGGATGGTTTAGTTTATACTGAGGTCACCTCCCAGCCTGTAAGATGTGGGCAGTCACAGAGGGTGTGTTTTCTTGTAGTTGGGAGCTCCAACATTTGTCGGGCAGTGAAGCCCCTTAGGGATATGACTACTAGGGAGGAGGAGGAGGAGGAGGAGGAGGAGGACAAACTGTACTCCGTGTGCATTTCGGGTGCAGTCATTCCAGATGTGGAACGGATCTTTCCGGATGCTATGAAAAGTACGGAGTGCAACCAGCTGTAGTTGATGGCTCATGTCAGTACCAACCATGTGTGTTGCTTTGGACTGGAAGAGATTCTCACAGAATTTGAGCGGCTATCTTAAGTGGCAATGACTGCCAGTCGTACTAGCAAATTGAAGGTACAGCTCACCATCTGCAGCATTGTTGACAGGGCAGACTACGGACCTCTGGTACAGAGCCGAGCGGAGGGTATGAATTTGCGACCGTGTAGGCTACAGATTCCTTGACTTGCGCTATGGGGTGGTGGTGTTCCGCTGAACAGGCCAGGCGTCCAATACATACAGGAAGCGGCTCCACGGTTTCCGCCAGCTGTGTGGATTGTAGTAGGCGGACTTTGAGCCAGAGGGCCTAGGATACTCACAAATAGGTTTCCAGTTACAGATAGGACGAAATCATATCTAAAAACCATTGGCCTAACAGTTGTAAATTATGGTAGCTGTGATGGGAAAATGCCATAACTCCATATTCAAATGTTTGTAGAGATTATGGGACTTAACTACGGCCGGCCGCGGTGGCCGAGGGGACTAAGGCGCTCCAGTCACGGTCTTCACGGCCACTACGGTCGGGGGTTCGAATCCTCCATCGGGCATGGATATTTGTGCCGTCCTAGTTCGTAATTAGTTCATAAGTAGTTTGTAAGTTTAGGGACTGATGACCCCGTAGTTAAGTCCCATAGACTATACAAACATTTGAACATTTGAACTTAACTATGGGGTCATCAGTCCCTAAACTTACAAACTACTTATGAACTAGCTAATACTAAAGACGGCACAAATATCCATGCCCGAGGGGGGACTTGAAGCTCCGACCGTAGTGGCCGTGCAGACTGTAAATGTTTTTAAATGATCGTTAAGCTTATGGGACTTAACTACGGGGTCATCAGTCCCTAAACTTACAAACTACTTATCAACTACCTTATACTAAGGACGGCACAAATATCCATGCCCGAGGGGGGATTCGAACCCCCGACCGTAGTGGCCGTGCAGACCGGGACTGGAGCGCCTCTGTCCCCTCGGCCACCGCGGCCGGCGTGCAGACTGTGACTGGCGCGCCGCAGACCGCTTGCCCACCGCGGCCGGCATAACTCCATGTGCTAATAGAATGTCATGAAGTTCAAATCATTATAGGTACCGAAAGCTGGATAAAGCAGGAGATAATTTCAGCAGAAATTTATACAAAGGGACAAATGGTTTTCAGAAAGGATTGATTGAGTAAAATATGTGGTGAAGTACTTACTGCTGTCACGAGCTCTTTATCCTGTAACGAAATTGAAATAGTGTTTTCCTGTGAGTTGGTATAGGTTATACCAGAAAACCAGAAGAAATTGATAATTGCAAAAATACATGTTCAGAACCGGGGACAAGCATAAAAAATTAACCGAAATTGTACTGATAGCATTATCCGTAAGTTATCTCGAGCAATTAGTTTATGAACCCACTAGAAAGGTAAATGGTCGTGACAACATACTTGACCTCTTAGGCAGAAATAAGCCGGCGTTAATAAAGAGCATCAAAACAGTGTTAGTGGATCCAACCTTGTAGTACTGAAACTGAATATCGAAATTCCGAAATTGAACGAAATACATATTTTTCAAAAAAGGAGATAAAGATTCCATTAACGCTTTCTTGAATGAGTATCTCCAGTCCTTCGAAACTAACAATATGAATGCGGAGAAGACGTGGCTTACTTTCAAAGAAATAATATCGACAGTTATTGAGAGACCCATACTAAATAAATTAACAAAAGAGTGGGCAGGCCCTCTGTGGTACGTAAAACAGGTTACATCACTCTTGCAAAAGCAAAGAAAACCCTTGCCAAATTTAAACAAAAACAGAGTCCCTAAGAATTTTCCTGAAACTCAGACTTTTGCTCTAACTTCAATGCGACAAGCTTATAATAGTTCACACAACGTAACCATGCCAAGTAACTTTATAGACAAAGCGAAGAAATTCTCGTCGTAAGTACAGTAGAGGCAAAACCCAACCAACAGCTTCACTAGACGATAGCAAATGTCATCCTGCGGAGGACAGCTTTGCTAAAGCAGATTTGCTAACCACAGCTCTTATTCCTTCACCAAAGAAGACGAAGTAAATGCTCCAGAATTCGAATGAAGAAAACCGCCAGCATACGTAATTTCGAAGTAGAGTATTACAGCAACTCGTATTACTTATCAAATGCAAGTCTCCCAGTCCCGATTGTAAAGCAAATGGAGTATGCTGACGCCAAAGCTTCATATCTAATTTTCATATACAACCTCTCACTCTGTGAAAGTTCTGTGCCCTCCGATATTAAAGAAAGGGAATGGGAGTGATCCCCAAACTTATATGCCTGTATAATTGAGGTCGGTTTTGCAGCAGGATTGTCGAACATGTACGTCCCTCAAACATTAAGAACTATCTCGAAGAGAACGACCTATAGTTAAAACGGATTCAGAAAGTTTTGTTCATGTGAAAAACAACTAATTCTTTACTCACATAGATGAGTGCTATAGACAGGGAATTTAAAATAGATTCCATATTTCTAGATTTCAGAAAGGCTTTCGACACTGTACCTCACAAGCGCCTTTTTATAAAATTGCGTACTTATGGAATGTCGCAACAGTTGTGCTACTGGATTCGTGATGTCATATTATAAAGGACACGGTACGTAGTAACTGATGAAAAGTCTTCGAGTAAAACAGAAGTGATACCTGGCGTCGCCCAGGGAAATGATATAGAGCCTCTACTGTTTCTTATCTTTATAAATGATTTAGGAGGCAATGTTAACAGCTCTCTTACACTGTTCGCAGATGTTGCTGTCGTTTGTCGATTAGTAAAGTCATCAGAAGGTCAAAATCAGTTGCAAAATAATTTAGATAAGATACCTGCACCGTGAAAAATTGGCATTTGATGCTAAAAAATGAAATATGTCCATACATCCATATGATCACTAAAAAATCCGTTAATCTTCATTTACACGATAAATCAGTCAAATCTGCAGGCCATAAATTCAACTAAATACCTAGGAATTACAATTACGAACAACTTAAATTGGAAAGAACGCACAGAATATATTGTAGGGAAGGCGAACCAAGGGCTACGTTTAATTGGCAGATCTCTTAGAAAATGCCCAAAGAAATTGCCCAAACTACACTCGTGTGTCGTAATTTGGAGTATTGCTGCCCATTGTAGGATCCCTACCAAGTGCGGCAACTCGGTTTGTATTACCACCGTGTGGGGAAGAATGTGTCACAGTAATAATGGAAGATTTGGGGTGTATATCATTAAAAGAAAGACGATATTCAGTTACGGCGAAATTTGTTTGCGAAATCTGTGTCACCAACTCTTCTCTTCCAAATGAGAACATATTTTGTTATCATCCATCTACATAGGAAGACATGATCATCATAATAAAAGAAATCAGATGGGATAGGAAAGATTCATGTGTTTCTTTTTCCCGCGAGGTATTAGAGAATGGAAGTGTACAGATATATCATAAAAGATTATCGATGAACCCTCTGCCATGGACTTAAATGTGATTAGCGGAGTATCTCTATAGATGTAGATGTTGAAGTTGGTATGACTATGACTGTCCATACAATAATGTCGCTTACTGTTGGCAAGAGCGACCACGAGTATGTTGTGACTACATACAAGAACTGGAACAGAAAGTGTTAGATATTGAAGCACCAGTTCCATGTTCTCTCACTTTGGGGCGATGTTACTGATATATTGGGAATTGATATGCATTAACATAAGGGAGTGAACCGTGGTCGATAAGGAGTTCAGACAAAAGTACGATGGAAGCTTTTGAAATGCCATGCTACAAATACTGAAGTTAGAAGTGTAGATTACTTAACTAATGAGGAGGTGCTTGGTCGGTTGCTTGGTGGTTGATGACAGGATAACCAAACTGCTTAGGTCATCAGTCCCCCGGTGGGGAGGAGAATGAGTGAGGATAAGAAAGCAGGGGAAGGAAAAGGAATGCAGTTCAAGGAGGAAAGAAGGATGAAAGAGGAGATGCACAACAGAATTGGGGAGAAAAGAGTTTCTGGCATATCCTGACTATAAGAAGGTATAGGGTGGTGGAACACATTCTGAGAGATCAAGGAATCGTCAACTTAGCATTAGAAGTTAGTGTGTGCAGTAAAAATCGTAGAGGGAGACCGAGGGGCAGCCTCAGGACCACAACAACAACAACAACAATGGAAATTACTGAAACGATCAGAATGGGGGCAGAAACATGACCAGCCTTTTCGATGGAAATCAAGGACAACAGAACAAACTTCTTTCACTACTTCACTCCTACACAGCTATAATTGTCACATTTACGGATAGAATTGCACTGCTTGTAAAGAGTTTTAGGAGTAATCCATGAATTTTGACAACTTTTACATTTTTCTTGTCTCTTTCCAGATCTTCAAAACTGGCATATAGTTGCAATCTCATTTTCCTCGGCTAATGATTATTGTACAGTTTAGATTTGTGCTGACTGCTGCATAGGGCATGTTGCAAAGATAATTCCCATAAATAAAACGTAATTCAATGTACCGCATAAAAAATAAAGAGCTAAATGTAAAAACATTAACAACTCACACTTTTTTGTTCTTCTGTAAGTGAAATTAACGTGGAAAAATAATAACTTACTTTTATATGTTTTTTGAAACGAATAATCCACGGACGAGAATGGCGTCGGGGTTTGAGGCGCCATGTCATGTTTTGCGTGACCGCTCCTGTCGGAGGTTCGAGACCTCCTCCGGTTATGGGTATTTGTTTTGTCCTTAGCATAAGTAAGTTTAATTCACTTGTAACTCTATGGACCGTAAATCTCAGCACTTTGTTCCCTTAAGTTTAAAACATTTGAACTTTTGTATAATGTTCAAATGTTTGTAGAGTCTATGGGACTTAAATACGGGGTCATCAGTCCCTAAACTTACAAACTACTTATGAAGTAGCTAATCCTAAGGACGGCACAAATATCCATGCCCGAGGGGGGATTCGAACCCCCGACCGTAGTGGCCGTGCAGATCGTGACTGGAGCGCCTCAATCCCCTCGGCCACCGCGGCCGGCTTTGTATAATGCATTGTCCACGGATGGACCGGTACATTCATAGCAACTACTGGCGGTTAAGTCGTGGAAAAGCCTTTGATTTTAAGAAAACACGAATTTTTCTCCAAATGTAAGACTAAATCAATTCAATTCATCTTAAACGAACACGTAATATACTACAGTTTGAAGTAGAAGATGCAAAAAATATGAGATATCAGTATGAGGTACAACTAGATCTCAGATGATGTAAAAACCCAGTTAGGTATGATACTGCAACCTTGGTTTTAAACCGTTTAATGCCAGTTGCGTTGGTACAACTGGTTAGATGCTAATTTCAATGTTCAAAGTGAGAAATTATACCTCAGAAATGTTACAATGGGTCTTTTATTTCTTAGATATTTTTCATGGGCCAGTTTGTAGAAATGCTGTTCATTTTTATTAAATATTCACCTCCGAAGTGGGTGTAAATCACACCTGAAATATTACGAACAGAGATTACATTACAAGAAAAAAATCGCACTGACGTGTTTTACGGCCCACTTTAGATTTGTACTTATATATGTTAATGCAAACATTTCGGACCAAAATAATAATCTAAATAATAAAAAGTTCTGGTGATATGATGAGGACTCTACTATTGTAGTAATATATATGCACCCAACACGTAATGTTCTTCCTGACCGTATTTTAACAAACAGCCAAAACTATACGATATCTGAATTTAGCTTTGACAAATATAGTCTGATTTGAACTTTTACGTTTTTGAACTATCATTTTAATATCTCTTCCACATTTTCATTGTATTTTACCATTAAAATATCGTCACCTGTCTTGCCTTGGTAGTTCTAACTTTATGTTCGTTGCCTGTACTGGTTACGAATGACTATAGCCTGGAACGAACGTAGCGTATATTTGGCATTCGGACGAGTGACTATAGCGTGGATGGAACACAGTGTACATTTGGCGTTCGTAAATCAGTCACGTGACATCCCTCGCCCCAAAATCTCTTTTGCGTAAGCCATTTTGTTTTCTCTACTTGGTGATTTTTCTTATTGTAACTCAAGTGTCGTCATTTCAAAGCAAAGGCGCACTAAAAATTATCAAAAACACGTCGTTCTTAGGACATTGAATTATAATAATATCATGTTGGTTAGTTAGTTAACACCTGCCATCGATGGTACGAGAGTCACGGAATATTCTCTCAGCTGTTCGCCATAGCGTAATAGGCGAGGAATTAGTTTGTGATGTACGAACATGTTAGACGGTGGTTCGTAACTTGCTAGGGAGCGGTTGCTCAGCGCGCTCGGTCAGAGGGTTGCCGGCATGGTAGCTCGGCGCCCTCTGTAACGAGGAATCTGAGTTATCCGAAACAGTCAAAATAGGACAAAACAAACCAACGTCCACAAGGTACCCTTTCAAACCGAATAACCAATAAAAAGACAGCCGGTAGTAGCATATGGCGAAGGAAGTCGTGTCCAGTGGGATGGGGGACTCCAAGCCGTGCAAACAGCCGCAGCTGAAGCGTGAGCTACATGCGAGATCATACAAGTATTGGCGCGAAGTGAGCAACTTTAACTTTCCTATTATTAATAAAATGCCACGATAAAATGGCATACAGGCTCTAGGAGAGTTGATCACAAACTGTGAGTAGTAGTTGCTTTACTGTTATTAATTCCAAGAAATTGTATAAAAATTTGAATAACAGCGTTCAATCCAAAGGATCACGGAAAGGCAATATCTGAAACAAAACAAAGTTAGTGCGAGGCCTCTGCTGCGCGGCAAGTTCGGCAGTCGACGATAGGACCTAATCCGTGATTGTGTAGATTGAAATAAAGCACCAGCAGCTGTGTTTAGATTTTTTAATTCATTAACCGACCGGTTTCGGTGCTATATTCGCACCATCTTCAGGCCCCCGTTGTATAACTGTCACAAGTAACAGCGCATTTAAAAGGGCTGGCCGTTGAGACCGGTAACAGTAAATTTCTTCGTCCTTGCATGCATAGTATTGAACGTCAACTGATGTACTCAATTATATTCAATTACAACACCATCGTACTTATTACCAAAAAATTGAAATTCATCAGTAATATCAAACGAATTCAAATTATTCTGCTTCTTAACACAGTCATCATGTTTTCCGGCAGTACCCATTTTCCCATATTCTAAAAGAACAGCCGCTGAGGAGTAGCCGAGCGGTCTAAGGCGCCTCGCTGCGGAGCGCGCGGTTGCTCGCCGTGGAGGTTCGAGTCCTCCCTGGGGCTTGGGTGTGTGTGTTGTCGTTAGGTTAGTTTACCTAGGTCTAAGTAGTTTGTAAGCTACGGAGTGATGACCACGCAGTTTGGTCCGATAGATTTACAAACATTGAACATCGAAAAGAACACATTCAACGCAATATATGTCGACTAAGACAATTACGATGACGGTGAATCGAACGCCGACGACGCATCACATTCATGTTGCTTATCCTCATCATCCGACGACAGATCAAATACCTCTGCGGCCGCTTCCATATCCGACGTCTCCGAAGATTCCACCTCATCCTTTACAGTTGAACGATGTTTTATATGACAATCTGCATGAACTACGTTCATACGAGACAAATCGCCTATGCTAAACGAATTAGATACGAATATCTCAAGTCCACGATGTACAATCGACATGCCTCTTTTATTCTTAACACTGAAACTAATAGGTGTCTCTTCTACAATACCTTTCGATATACTAGCACTGTCTTCACCTATTTCATGTAAACTCTTCAAAAAGTATAATATTCGGAACACGATTATCATAGGCGCCAAATCCAAATTCGGAGCAATGAAGCAGGTACACATGTTGCTTCTTGAAAATAACTTTCTCAATCAGTGCACTCTTACCAATGTTCGTGTCCCCAATGAAATATAACTGTGTGGACCAAAAGGCTTCATTATACCAATTAATTACACGCTTGACCCAACCAAAGTACTTCAAATGTACACTTTGTTATAGCATGAACAGCAAGACGTTTAACCTGAAAACAAAATACTTCTCAATAATCGTATTCTACGCCAATTGCTCACTAAAAATGGATCCGTATAGTCTAATGTACGGGTACGTTGGGCCCATGTACTCATTACAATTAGAACAGGATATTAGTAATGTCAATTAAACACTAATGCCTACTTTTAAATGCCTGAACATCAAACACACCATTAATAGATCCAAACATATATTCCAAACCGATCCTTACATCTTCGACCAATTTTTAATGTTCCGCTTTACAATAACAACGAATATGGGTTGAATTACCTTGAGCAAACGATTCTTCCGTACACTCTACAACACTCCACAAAAATATAACAGATTATGGAGAGAATTAACCCGTGTCTGTTCTGTTGTTACCATGCTCTCGGTTTTTCCTTATCGTTAAATTATTGTAAGGCAAAAGTATAAGATTTGTTCATTTAGTCAATATACACCCTAGCTGGCAGCCCGTACTTTATTGATCTGAAACTAACTACCCTTAATGATTTAGAAATTTTCAGCCAGCCTGCAAGGCACCTCATGTAGAAATTTAATGGGCTAAGAGAATCTGCGAGGCACGACGCCTACGAGAGATGATGCTACATTACCGGTAGGAGGAAATCCTACTCGCTTGCTCACGAGTCTAGTTCAAGGAAGGAGTAGCTCATCCATGCAAATTTCGAGCGAAGAGCGAGGGCCGTTAAATCTGCACGTGGCTCTAGTGTCGCCTTCTACGGACTCCCAGCTAGGCTTGTGCAAGCATACGTGACTTTACTCTCAAGGAGGGGATCTTGCACACCTTCCACGATAGAAAAAGTTAAAAAGCAAATTTCGTTGCAAAAACACACTCCCTGAAACAAACACACTCTCTTTTTTCATAATATTAATAAGATTCCTTATCACGTGATAATTGCTATGTTTCGATGCCTTGTGCACCACACATGTGCGTGTGGTTCCACTGTGTATGCATAAGTTTTTCGGTCGTTTCTGGAGGTCAGTCACTTTCGTAATGGTGTGAATTCGTACGTGAGCTCACCACACACACTTGGTGCTGAAGAAGGTAGTATATTCAAAATTCTGGAAGCAAGTGAACACAAGGATTGCTTAGTACACAAGCCTTTCCACCATACAGGAGGAAATACATGTTTTGCTGCAAACCGTAAAGTATTCTGGTAGAAAAAGCTCTCTGCAGCTCGAAATAACGCCACTTTTCCATAATAACGCCCTTACCATATGTCCAAGACGTTACGCAATGTGGTGAAACAGTCTAGAACTTGCATTTCGTCCTCTTGACTGAGAGTTTCCCCCTAACGTAGATGGAGGAGTGTTAGCACTGCCTTATTTATACAGACCTGTTGGCCCTGACCCAAATTCTCCTGTACGTCTTTCGGAGATTCATTCGGTTCGTTTCCGTATGGGTGCACCTAATGTCTATGCAGTTCATACTGCTGTGCGGTAGTGCGGGTTGCCTGACAGTCAGGATGAAAGCAAACAATCTTACGAATGTAACATGGTGTAAACGGTTTAGGACAACATGTTTCTCAAGTAAGCCGTATTAAACTATATTTTAAATCTATAGATACAACTTAACAGTTGAAAAAACTATTCAAAAATTATAAGAATCTGCATAAACACTTATCTTTTCGGTCCTCTTCACCCACGCACCCAAAGCTAAGCAAATTAACATGATGTATTCCACTACGAATTAATTTATAAAACTGTTGATCAGATATTTGTTACGCTGTTTCGAGTAATTCAGTGGTCTATCGAAGGAAAATTCGTTCACGTTGAGACCACGCTTACGTACTTCAGTGGAGACAAATAAGGAGAATGCTCTTTCCGGCCCAGTATCCTTGCATTTTCAAAATGTTTTTCGTGCAAACAGCAGTTTGGACAATTGCACAACCCTGCTGGAATAAGCAATTGGGTACAGTCGCTACTAAAAGTTACGAGAGCAGGGTTTATTTCTCTTACCACGAGATGGCGAGCCGTGAGATTCCTTTAAAAAATCACAAAAGAAGTCCTGTTGTAATATCGAACATATCACAACGCTATGATTCCAGGAACTGGAGCGGTGTAAGAAGCATGTAGGATATTCGTGACCTGCCGTAGGGTGAGAGAAACGTGTTGTTAACCGATACAGGTTGCCATTCACTGGCCGGCCGCGGTGGCCGAGGTGACTGAGGCGCTCCAGTCACGGTCAGCACGGCCACTACGGTCGGGGGTTCGAATCCCCCCTCGGGCATGGATATTTGTGCCGTTCTAGTTCGTAAGTAGTTCATAAGTAGTTTGTAAGTTTAGGGACTGATGACCCCGTAGTTAAGTCCCATAAGCTTAACAAACATTTGAACATTTTTTTTGCCATTCATTGTCCCGATTGACCACTGGATCTGCTCCATGCTACTGTAATAGAAATAATATGTGATCTTATCGTGGTATAATCTTTACTGAATGACTTGTTCCCACTATTGTGCTGGATTAATCCGGTCAGAAGATACCAGAACACTGTCACATACGCAAGTTATCCACTTGCTGTAAATTAGGTTAAGCAATAGCAGATTGCAGGGAATAGCAGTGGAGCTTAACAGCTACATAACACGACAAAATGAAATCAATTTAAGGAATTATGAAAAGCCACACTCCAGACAGTGAATGGACAGATATCTCCTAACGTCCCATCATAAAGTCAACAATTCCCGTTTAACATAAGGTAGGCAAAACATAAGCTACCAGATACGCTGTAATGTATAATATCGCTAAAAGAGAAAGTCTGCGTCAGTGGGATTCTTCACCGACAGCACCTGCCTCCAGACTGCTAGAACATTTCCCAGTACCGGCTGCAAACGACAAATGTTACGTGTTTCACCTGTATCATGTAAAAATCTTTACCAAGATAAAAGAATATCGACTGGTGGCAATTGGATAAGTCACAAATTAGTGTAAGCAGACGAACTACTGTGGTTCCCAACAGAGCAAATTACGTTATGTCCCACAAAGGTGATCCAAACTGTCACACAGAAACGTGTAACAAAGAATTCATTGTAGGAGGGACAGCTGTGGAAGCTTTGCTACGAAACATAATCGTATCCCATCTGTATATTCCTAAGGCCAGAACTTCACTGGGTATATTCGTTATATGATCCAGTTATAATTATCTCCACTTGTTGCAAACGATCAAAAGACGCAGAAAGTGTTCTACATGCCATTGTGGGATACTACAGAATGGTAGAAAACTGTGTTACATGTATACAATGGACAAATTTTCTCTTCGAAGATCAACAACAGAACATTGGATTTCGAACCTGAAGTATCCAGTATTAACTAATCGAAAACCAGTTATAAGTATTGCCAGCTAGGAACATAATCGTAACCGTTGGTGCAGGACGTCCACTGTAGTGAATACCTGTTATTGGTCGCGTTCCCGTGCATATGCGAATTTTTCAATACGTAAGCACAGTAAGGCCATTCCAGTGGATCCTTCCTGAATTAGCTGTAAAGTGTATCTCACCAATTGATGTTCGAAGGTGAAGAATTAACGGCTAGAGATGGTGAACTTGAAGCAGGAACGAGCGGAAAGAGAAAGAGGAATTAAATACTCGTTAAACTAAAATGTCTCTACGTCGAAGTTGCGCTAAGATTTTTCTAAAATAAAATAAAACACGTACGACACACGCAGGACGTGCTGCGTGCGTAGTGTCCACTCAAGTAGACATCACTACAATTGATTTTATAAATTGTAATATTTTGTTAATAATTGAGGGGTTAATGAAAAATACCTCCGATCCAACCATACACACGTCTGTAGAGTGGCCTATATTCACTCATAAACGATGTTGAACGCGGTACAGTTCGCTAAAATCTTTACCAATATGACATCAGGTACCAGCACTGTCCCATCGTACTGGAAACATCGACGTCAAATAACATCTTAAGCCTTATTCTCACTTGTGTAGTCTCTGTAGCCAACGTCTACTTAAAATGGGGGACTCCTTGTACTCCCAAACTCAGCATCCACCATATAATGACTGTACAAAATTAAAGGGACACTTTTTTTCGAAACAGAGTTAATTTGAACGTAATCCCAAGTAGCACATGCGTTAACACAGACCCAGCTCTCTAGTAGGAACCCACCAGTGGAAATAGTTCGACGGGGATGGGGAGATGGGGGGAGAGCATTGACACGTACATTAATGAAACGGCAAACGGTCTCTCAAAGACCCTCCCGTTACGAAACAGCATCAATGCCTTCCGTGCACCTTTGCTGTGTTTTAAACCTACCGGTAATCGATTTTGAGATACATTCTCGTCCGCTACGGGACTGGCGCCTGAAGGTAGGCAAGCAAAGCATTCATTACACGTGTCAACAGGATTGCCTATACCTTTGCGCTAACGAAGTAGCAGACCTGAAAGGGTATCGAAGTCGTTTCAGGTGTGCTGCTGAGTTCAGATAGGCAGTGATGATGGCACCAATGGTTTTCAACTGATAGTTGCGTAATTCCCACCCTTGTCTACTCTGATCACCTTACGAATTGCAGATACTACATTCTTCTTGAACTCTGAGGGTATTTCCCGTGTCTCATATATCTTGCACACCATATGGAACAGTTTATTCATGCCTGGCTGTCCCAGTGATAAAAGCGGTTCAAAGGAATATTATTTACTCACGCAACCTTCTTTCGACTGGAATCTTTCAGTGCTCTGTCAAATTATACTTGTAGTGTCGTACACCCTATCCTCATAGACTTCGCCTTGCAATTGTGCAATACTGCCTTCAAGTTCATTTGACTTGTATAGCTCCTACATTTATTCCTTCGACCTTTGACCTTTCCTTTCTTTGCGTAATAGCTGATATTCCTGTAGCTGCTTTCCTTGTATCCAGAGGTCTCCTTTATTCTCTTTCCCTTGGTTATACATTTTTCACGGAGTTCGGTTTGTCCTCTTGCTATTTATTCTTAGCCGATCTTCATGTCATCCCCATTCTCTAGCCGTTTGTACCTCACTTTGTCGGTTTAATTTGCTACAGTTTTATACTTTATCCTGTCGTCAGTTGAGTTCAATATCTCTTGTGTTATCCAAACATTTCTACTAGGCTTACTCCTTCTACCTAAATGACCATTTACTGTCTTCACTATTTTATCAAAGCTACCCATTCTTTTTCTACTTTATTACTGTTCCCCGTTTCAGTCAGGTTATGCCTAATCCTCTGGTTTCTTCAATTTGTCCATGTTCCATTTTCTTACTTTTCTACCTTTTTGCAGTTCCTTAAATTTTGATCCGCAGTTGATAACCAAATCCGTATGGTCGGAATGTATACTCCTTCTCCCCAGGACACATCCAGCAACTGTCTCCTTCCCTTAGCCCTACATCCATGAATGTGTCACTGTATCTACGCTCAACATCCCCAACGTGAACATCCAACATAAAGGTAAGAAATTGTTGGAATATTATACTTCGAATCACATTCAGTGTTTATCGTACGTTTTTCAATGGTTAAATGTTTAAGTGTTTGTAAAGCTATGGGATCAAACTGCAATAGTCATCAGTCCCTAGTCTTACAGACTACTTAAGCTAACTTATGCTTAGGACAATACACCCATCCATACACTAGGAAGGACTCGAACCTCCGACGGGGAGCAACCACGCACTCCGCAGCTAGGCGCCTAGAGTGCAGTGCGACTTGTGCACGTCGTCTTTCAATGATCCCTTGTTCAAGGTTCACATTTGCTGATCCGTCCGACGATTGTCTGCAGTATCAAATGATTCCGCGAACGTCATACTATTGCTTATCGCTCTGCAAACTATCGTTTTCATTGGGAAATGAGTAGAAACGTCAGGTTTTATTGACGACCTTATGGCTCCCCGAGAGGCCTTTTCGTGTAGATTCTGTGCCCGGTGTATCTGAAACGTTTGCCTTAGCCACTCAACTGTAAAGCTCATAGTTTTAACACCGTCAAATGGAGGCGTGGAAAGTACACGGTTGCAATGCGTAAATTTTCGTTAATTTTTGCACCAATGTGGCATTATTAAACCAGCATTAGCCACAGGTGAATGTTTGAGGTCTGCGGAACTACATCTTCTGATGGAGGGAGAGGAGAAGAGTAGTAAGGGTAGTAGTGCATTAACATCCCCACATATATACTTGAAATCTTATGGGAAGGCAGGTCAGGTACCTGTTAAGAAACCATGCTGTCATGGCTCGACGTAATGAAGTAAGGGATAGGTTGATATGACACGCCTCGAGACATAGAAGACTTTTTTATTTTGTGATGGATGAAATTATGGTTGGATCATAGTTCCACGCGTTTAGTCTCAGAGTAAGTTGGCGTACAGCTTAATGTTCTTTAATGGTTGTTAAGCTTATGGGACTTGCGGGGTCATCAGTCCATAAACTTACAAACTACTTATAAACTAACCTGTACTAAGGACAGCGCAAACATCCGGCTGGCGTACAGCTCCGGGAGATGATGTTGCGGAAACATACATGTACAATTTTTTGCAACATGCGACACTTTTCTGATATCTAAGAGGGAATTGTTTCAATATACGTGTGTGTTGCATTAAACATAGAATTAAATGTGAAACAGTGCTTTTATCGCAGAAAACAAAAGCCCTCATAAGTAACACCTATTAACGAAATGCTGTTGAATTATTGACTCAAATCCGTGTGTTGGTAAAGATCCTACCGGGAGAACTAGACAGAACTGTCCTGTACTTAAAAGAAGAGTCTTGAAAAAATTACAGTCCGTTGTAGTATATGTTCACAATAAGACACGTTCCATCCACACGGTTGCGATAGATGAGTTACAACACCTCACACAGAGATGAGGGTCCTTTTTCGACAGTTCATAGTTACTTTGTCAGTAAGATAATTCCTGTAGTAAAACAAGTCATGTAATAATGTCAGAAACGTATAGACTGTGTATGATTTTGAAATATCCTACATGAAGGGATTATAGATCATTTCGTGAAATTACGGCTCTTGGAATAAAGATTGCAGAATACTTTTCACATATCTATCAAAAGCTGCAATTTAGTCGAAACGATAGGTCCAATGATTCGTATTGCAGTAATTGTATACCATACTCCTCATTTACCAAAAAGGCTCTTGGTGTAAATTATGACCATTTTCAGATTCTAATCACAAATGGTCATCTTGACACGTACCAATAAGAAATGCTGCATCTCTTCATCAGAAAGATAACCAACTGATCATAAACATGTCCACTATGCACTAACTCAAATTATTATTTAGAATTGTAATGTAAAATAACGGTATATGCATTAACAGTCGATGGACATTCATTAAATATAAAGGTTTCTGCATGAGTTGATGCCCACCTCCGGTAGGAAAGATTACTGGCATCAGTATGAAGAGCTGAATGGGGCTACAGTTCTCGCGAACGGCTTTCGAATGCACCTTCTTCAGTTTTGGTTCAATACGATTTTCTACTGCCACATCGGAGCAGAGCGTCATGCTGCGAGCGGGCGTGCCTTCATTACTAGCCTAGGATAAAGCTAGAACTTTATGTTGTTGAAACTTTTTGGCCGCGGTGTTCCACATGGTCAGTTGTCATTTACAGTGAGTACTTAGTCGAAAGTGCCATACCATGTGCTAATTAGTGGTAGATCGGTTTATCTGAAACATATCGATTAAAAATGTGAATATGCACATCTCGTCGTGGGTATATACAGCCAGAACGAGAACATCACAGAAACATTACCCATAAAAGGATATACTAGAACGGAATTGTTGAATGCTAAAAGTTACGTTTTCTAAACATCTCTATTCTAGCGGAGAGGTTTGTTAATATTTACACTTTATATGCCACTCAATAATTACGAGATGATTACTACAGAAATTCGGACGTGTATTGAGTATGCAGGCCGCAGGGATTTCTAGTCTCCCTCATTCATCGTTGTACGTGTTATCTTTAATATAATTTAGATTGAGTGGTTTATAAGTCTAGGGTCTGATGACCATAACAGTTTGGTGCAATAAGTTTACAAACATTTACCTATGCCGGCAATCACTGTTCCTCATCAGCATCCGCCCATGGAGACGGATTTAAGGATTCAATGTTACTCTACTCCTGTTACAGAAATTGGTAACAGATTTACATATATATTACACAGTAATTTGAGAACACGGTAACATTCCTTAAGGTATGACTCAGGTAACACCTTCGTTGATGTGCCTATTCTCAGTATAACTGCGAGTAGCGCAGTTATTGCGACAGCTATAGGATGATCTACGTCATATAACACTTTCAAAAATTTCATAGTATAAGAGGCTACAAATGATTATTATGTTTTTTTATTATAGACCTAATATATTGTCTATAGGTACATCATATTCCAATAAAACTTTGTCAACGCATTCCTTGCACTCGCGTGAAGGTTATAGGCATACTAAAATTAATTTCGTATGGTGCATGGCGGAGGACGCTTTACAATTAGTTAATTCGTTTCTTACGCCTTCACGCTGAAATGGCTGGACGAATATGAATGAAATTTGGAATGGAGGTAGCTTACATCTTGCATTAATACATGGGCAATCTTTAGTAAGCCACCGTACGGTGAGTGGCGGAGGGTACCTTGCAACAGGTTAATACGTTTGCTTCTCTTCAAGCTGAAACAGCTGGACGGATTTGAATGAAATTTGGAATGCAGACAGCTTACACCCTGAATTAACACATGAGCTACATTTAGGGGCTACATGTCGTAAGCCTCCGTAGGTACATAGCGGAAGATACGTTACAACAAACATTCAAATTGTCTGACTGGTTACTTGGCGCATATATATGTGTTTAGGAGGGAGAGGAGTAGGTTGAGGAGGAGACAGGCAGAAAGGGGAGGAAGGAGACGAACAGAGAGAGGGTAGAGGCGGAGACGGACAGAGATAGGGGAGAGAAGGACAATGAAAGCGGGCAGATGGTAACAGACAAGTGAAAGTAGACGAACAGAGGGAGAGGTAAGAGGAATTGACAAAAAGGGACAGGAGGAAATGGACTACTAGAAGATTGGAAACTCGATATATATTTGTTTGTTTATTCGTATTTTATGCGCTGCCATAACGGCCATCTGACTGCACAATTATTTCTTCTGCGGCAGCAACGCGCCGGGTACCAGCTACTAATCCATTAAAAAGTCTTTGGATATAAGCTGTCTTTAACGGGAAGTCATATCATTTTAGCTGAAGGGCGTATTTCTTTAGGTCGCAGGCAACTCAGGCATATTTAAATCAATATCGTTCGTGTGCCACCTTAAGTGTTCGACCTTAAGTCCTAGGTAACAATCTGTGCGTGCCTGCACGCAACCGTAACTTTTGACCGTGTTCAAAGACGGTGAACGTCACAAAGAAAGCGGATTTTGTACTAACCTCCTGTATTACTAGAGTAGCTAATGTGCAGATCGGACCGAATCGGTACACTGCACTTGTTCGAGGTATGCAAATGTTTGCAAATGGATAAGGTGAAGTGATATTGCACTTGCGCTCACACATCCAACTACATAACCCCCTGATTTAGACGAAAACACCAACAATTTGAAACAGTAGTCATTTGTGTTGCCTTTCCACTTCCGGTAAGAGCACGCACGGCAAATAAATTTTACTAGCCGCATCGGTGGCGTATTGTGTTAATGTAGGCAAGAAAATGTTCGCTTTACGAAGACAATGAAATTACTAACTGGACAGTAGTACATGTAGGAACGTATCAACCATAGGGCAGGATCAGCATTAATTATTTATTTCACGATCAAAACGAAATCCTCGGGCATGGATATTTGTGCCGTCCTTAGTATAACCTAGTTCATAGGTAGTTTGTAAGTTTGGGGACTGATGACCCCGTAGTTAAGTCCCATAAGCTCTACAAACATTTGAACAACACGAAATATTATTCGCTCTCATTCTATGTGTTTTGAGTTTTCAAAGAGCATTCAAAAGTCTTTACGCACATCAGCATCCTGCACGCTGAAGCCGTAAGTAAAATTTGATCCGCACAGCCATATTTACCGAATGTGGTATTTGGAAGCCGAGGTAAAATGATCTCACATAAGCAACCTCCATGGCACCTACTACATCCCAGTTGTTGGACGTTTAATGACGTAAGAGAAGAAGAAAAGATAATCAATGCCACTTCTGCGACTCAAAATTCAAATGTTTGTAAATCTATCGGACTTAACTTCTAGGTTATTATTCTGTAGCTTACATACTACTTAAACTAAGTTATACTAACCTAAGGACAACACAAACATCTGTACCAGGAGGAAGGATTCGAACCTCCGACGCGGGAGGCCTCACAATTCTCAAAGTGGCGCTCGAGACCGCTCGGCTACTCTCGCGCGGCACTCCTGCGACTGAAATCAAATTTATCGATCAACACTAGCTCTCTCTCAACAATTCACTTGTGCATTTCGACAGTATATCATACCCATAAATCAGTAGAAAGATCCGGAACGGATATCCCCTGCTCCTCTCATTGGGGAAAAAGAATCTCACTGGCGTGTTTTACGGCCCACTATGGATTTGTAGTTTTATAATTTTTTGCAAACATTTCGGACAAAAATAATAATGTAAATAATAATAAATTATAGTGATAAGATTACAACTCTACTATAGTGATAATATCTATGTCCCCAACACGTAATATTCGTTCTGGCCGCATTTTAACAAACAGCCAAATTTATACGATAATTGAGTTTCGCTTTGACAAACATACTCTTTTTGAACTTTTACCTCTTTAAACTATCATTTTAATATCTCGCCCACATTTTCATTATATTTTTCCAATAAAATTTTATCACCTGTCTTGCCTTGATAATTCTAAGTTTATTTTATTTGTTTGTTTGTAATTCTATGGGACCAAAGTGCGTGGTCATCAGTCCGTAGCTTACAAACTACTTAAACCTAGGTAAACTAACCTAACGACAACACAGAAACCCATGCCCCAGGGAGGACTCGAACCTCCACGGCGAGCAACCGCGCGCTCCGCAGCGAGACGCTTTAGACCGTTCGGCTACTCCACCGCGGCTATTTTATTTGCCTGTACTGGTTACGAATGGCTATAGGCCGGAACGAACGTAGCATACATTTGGCCTGGATGGAACACAGTATACTACCTTTGGCGTTCGTAAACCAGTTAAGTGACATCTCACGCCAGAAAATCTCTTTTACGTACACTATTTTGCTTTCTCTACTTGATGATTTCCTTATTATAACTGAAGCGCTGTCGTTTGAAAGCAATAACGCACTGAAAATTATCAAAAACATGACGTTCTTAGGACAATGAATTATAATCTAATGTTAGTTAGTTACCACCTGCCATCGATGGTACGAGAATTACGGATTACTCTCGCAGCTGTTCGCCGTAGCGTCATGGGCGAGGAATTAGTTGTGATGTACGAACATGTTAGACGATAGTTCGAAACATGCCGGGCGCGGAGGCTCAGCATGCTTGGCCAGCATGGTAGCTCGACGCCCTCTGTAACGAGAAAAAAGTAATCGATGAAGCGATTAAAATAGAACAAAACAAACCAACGTCCACGAAGTACCGATCAAACCGAAGAACCAATGCAAAGAGAGAAAAGAAATAGGGTTCGACCAACACCGTCTGAAGAGAAGGCTTGTGCGGTCCCATGCCACATCACGCAGAGTAGGTCGCGATCGTGTAGCTCACTGTCTGGCCGATGTGATTCAGTAAGCTGTGCCCCATCAGCCGGCCAGTGAGTTACGCAATACCGATCTACTCTGCATGACGTGGCGTAGCACGGCAGTTACAGGCCTTCTCTTCAGACGGTGTTGGTTCAACGCCATCTGTAATAAAAACTGAGAAAAATTCTCAACTAACAACCCAGAACAAACACGAAAAACGCCCTCAAAGCATCACTCTCCATGAAGAATATATACCAGCACTGACAATTTTTCCCTCTTGCTTCCTAAAATGTTTTCGTACACTTCTTGTTAACTGAACACAAATATTCTGCAAGATTCCGAGTTGTTCAAAGTTAACAGCACTTCCTCTAAAAAGTGCATTTGTTACGTTTCGAAAACAAGCCATGAAATACATACCGCGGCGGAGTGGCTGAGCGCATTGAGATGCTATGTTCCGATGCGCGAGGCCGTTCCCCGTCGGTGGTTCGAATCCCCCCTCGGGCGTCGATGTTTGTGCTGTCTTTAGTGTAATTTATTTTATAAGTCGTTTGTAAGTTTAGGGACTGATGATCCCCAGATAAGTCCCATAAGCTTAACAAACATTTTTTTTTAACAACGATTTGTAAACATGTACATAAACTGGGGAGATACGGTAACAATCACTGTTGTAAATGACGTAATGATTAGTAGTAACTTTGTGTATATATATATTAAGTACAAGATTTATGTGGAATTCATTATTACCACTGTTATTCCGTTTGTGATTTTAGCTGTAAAAGAAAACTTAATCACGGTTGTAAATAGAATACTTGCTCTTTATTTTAGCGCAGAACAAAGTAACATGAACGAAGTCATATCTTAACTAGAGGAAAGGTAATATGATCTACGTTAAATGCGTCCATACCAAACATGTCAAAGACAAACATTTTAGTAGATGCATTGATTCTAATAAATGACTTTCAATATATTCCACAACAAGTGAATAATTGCTAAGAAAAAAATAAACAAGGTTGCAATGTATACACTTTCCTTACTTTCCATTAAGGAACTACACTTGCCACAGAATTCTAGGACTTCCTTTATATACGAAACTACCAGTATCAGCACGTTGTTCAGAATGTTACAGTATCCTCCCAGTTTACGTGCATATGCTTCATAAGACCATTGTTCAATTCGTTGTTACGTATTTCACGGCATATTCACGAAATTGTACAAACATGCCTTTTAGAGGGAGCATTGTGACATATGCACAACTGTAAATATTGAGAACATAGTTATCTTTAATTAATATGAGTGCCCGATATCCTTTTAGAAAGAAAAGAGAAAAAAATGTTTGAAAGTGGAGCATTCCGAATCACTGACCGTTTGCATTACAAGTCAACGCGCTGCCCACTACACGACGGCGAACAATTACAAGTTTCTTCAAAAAAAAAAAAAAAAAAAAAAAAAAAAAAACGAAAAATGTTCAAATGTTTGTAGAACTTATGGGACTTAACTACGGGGTCATCAGTCCCTAAGCTTACAAACTACTTATGAACTAGCTAAGACTAAGGACGGCACAAATATCCATGCCCGAGGGGGGATTCGAACCCCCGCCGTAGTGGACGTGCAGACCGTGACTGGAGCGTCTCAGTCCCCTCGGCCACCGCGGCCGGCCAAGTTTCTTCCATTAATCTCGTACTATTGATGGTAGTTCTTAACTGATGCTAATATGGCATTTTTAGACACTAGATATAATTTATCGTACGAAGAAAAGTGTTTTTGTTAATTCGTCAGTGCGCCGAAGCCTTGAAATGACAACATTGAAGTTATAATAAGAAAATCGTCAAATACGCAACGCAAGATAGCGTATACCAGAGAGAGTGCTGGACGTGGAATGTCACGTGACCTCTCCTAACGGCTGGTTTTAGTAACATCAATGGACGGTGCCAAATCGCCGTTACTTTTGCAAATGTCTCTCAAACGATACGAGATACGAAAAAAACATAAGAGAGCATATTTGTAGACAATTTTCTCCTCTACAAATTCGGTTATTAGATTTTCGTGTAAGTTGAACGGTTTATTTGCAATTACAATTACATTACAAACGGCATTTTTAGTGTTACTAACGTATTTTTTATCCGAAAAAATTGAAAATGGGAGATTCTGGTCTCTTTTGTCCTACAATTATGTCTGAAAAATTTGGTGCTGATCGGTTGAACGGGCTTAAAAAGTGGGAACACGTTACTGACAGACAGACATCCCAAAATCGCCGCTATTTTTGCAAATATCTGTGAAACTATGCGAGATATCAAAAAATCATAAGAGAACAAAGTTGTAGAGACATTTCTCCTCTACAAAGTCATGTATTCAATTTCCGTGTCAGATGAATGGTTAAGGAGTTATTTTCATTTAAATTTCGAGCTGACAAAAGACGATCACAAAGGCCCACTTTTAGTGTTACAACCGTAACCTAAAGTGGGCCAAAACCTATAGACTACGGTCGCGTTTATTGGCCATCCCAATTCAAATCGGACAGCAGTAAATATTGCATTTTGTGGGGTTTTATTTTCCTTTCATTGAAAGTAAACGTTAAGTTAATATCTTTGAAAAACTCGAAGCTCTGATTCGCAAACACTTCCGGTTCTTTTTTAGGAGAGAATGTAACATAAAATCATTAAATCACGCGGTTATTACGCTCATTAATTATAATTAATTAATTTTTTGTAAAGTCTATGGGACTTAACTACGGGGTCATCAGTCCCTAAACTTACAAACTACTTATGAACTACTTACGAACTAGGACGGCACAAATATCCATGCCCGAGGGGGGATTCGAACCCCCGACCGTAGTGGCCGTGCTGACCGTGACTGGAGCGCCTCAGTCACCTCGGCCAATTACGCTCATTACTGGGGAAACTATTCAAAGTGAAATTTTCAAATAAAATACTGTAGTATTCATACGGTATTTTTAGAATTTAAATTTCATGTACTTTTCATCATTTGTGGTGTATCGTCTACAAAATGCATTTTAAATACGATAAAAAATATGACATAATGTCAGACATTTGATTTAAAAACAGTTTCAGCAAACAGTTTAATGGTATCTTCGATAGAGATCTGTAGAAAAAATAAAATGTATCTAGAAACTTCGGCAAATTTGCCGGCTGCGCTACACAGTTTTGAATGCAACCTGTCTTTTACGACCGCTGTTGACCGTTTCCACCTGCTAGGCGTCTTCTCCTTTTGAGTGGCGGACGACAGCCCGCGGCAGCCTAACGCAAGTTTACGTATTTATTACTTAATTATTTTCTTCCACGTTGCAGAGAAGGGACTCCATTATACTTCAAAGAGCAACTTGTAATAAATATAAGTTCAAGCCTATGTAAGTATCATCCTTATAAAAAGTGCAATAAGTGGAAAAAGGCCGGCAGCGGTGGCCGAGGGGACTGAGGCGCTCCAGTCACGGTCTGCACGGCCACTACAGTCGGGGGTTCGAAACCCCCCTCGGGCATGGATATTTGTGCCGTCCTTAGTCTTAGCTAGTTCATAAGTAGTTTGTAAGCTTAGGGACTGATAACCCCGTAGTTAAGTCCCATAAGTTCTACAAACATTTGAACATTTGAAAAAAGTGTTACAACAATAAATTGATTGCTGTCACGCTATTTTTATATACCTACATCAACTTTATATATTCAGCTTAAAAATGATCCATACTTCATTTAAATCCAGCATGGGGTTCTTAAGTTACACGGCACACTAACTGTCGCGTTCGGAAAATGGCGCTAACTACATCCAATTATAACTCGAAAAACTGTAATCATGCAGGAGATAACTTGATAACAGTTGTTTCCTTTTACGTTTATCGTCATATGTAGAAATTATTAATCATTAAAAAATATGAGGTAAATTTTCTTGTTTATCGTCCGATTTGAAATGGAATAGCCCATAAAATGACGCTGTGTGCATAGACGGAAGGCAGTTGACCTCAAGCCAAGGAAGCATATACTCCGCGTCAGTCCAGACAAGCAGGGACTCCATTTTGATGTTTGATTTCACTTCACTGCCCATGTAAATTTCAAAATCCATGTGGTAAGTGTTAAGAACTTCTCCTATTTGAGAGAAGCATTATTAACTGTAGCTTTTTAGTGATAGAGAGCGTAAAGGTAATTCTTTGTCAGTTCGCTTGGAAGACGTATCTGAACAGTTTCGAGTGTGATTTAAATAAGAACAATACTTAACTTGATCATTTAACATATGATAGACTTGTGATATTTTTAATGTACCAATTTATTGAGAATTTTGTAAATTCAGTTTCTTCTTACCTCCCGAGTCCTCTGAATTTAAAAGAGGTTAGGAACCTTCTGTTACAGTTTCAATGAGCCAAAGTGTGGACTAGCTAATTGAAAGTTAAGAGCAGTATGTCCTCCATCGCTTTCTGGCTGCTCATAACATACACTACATACAAGATCGGAAGACTATAAAATGTAAAATACAACCGCTCTCCCACACTGTGTGTGCGCGCGCGTGCGTATTTTGCGCACGTATGCACTCGAAGAGGCACATCCGAACGTCTTACGTTATTTTAAAGTGACTTCCTTTTTTCAATATTTTACACCGGTTGAGAGCCAACAACATTTTCATAAAGTAACATTATATATATTTTATTGGGATGTAATTTCACAGTTTTTTTTTATTTCGGGAGAATTATTTTTGGTTAAATACAATATCGACAAGGAATTGTTTTACAAATGTTATCAGTTTCATTGCTTTGGATAAGCCGACCACGATCACTTTTGGATTTGATAACCTCATTCTACTCAGGTTTAAGGAACAGTGGGTTTCAACACATAAAATTAATTTCAAAATGGGACCTGAAAGTTCATCTCCGTTCTCACAAATATACACGTCGTCGTTACTTCTTCCTGTGAACTTCTCAGCCGCCGCCTTAGGAAACATTATAACTAGCCGCAGTTCTCCCAGAACGAATTGAGAACTTTTATAACATCTGTCATTCATTTCTGAGAAGTTCTGCGGTTACTGAAAGCTAGTGCCGTACGTGCCGAGCCCTGAAACTTGTGTTTCAGCTATGGACGGAAATTCTCGTTCAGGGTTTACGACATTTTTTACGCGACGGAAGCAACGTGATAGCGGGGAAAGAACCGCTATTTGAGCCATTGTTCCGAGCCAGACCGAACTGCGATAAAAATGTACGCAAGAAGCTGGAAAGGCACAAGAATGGTATTTAATGGAAGTGTTAACTGTCAGAGGAAGGTCGTGTGCAATAACAGCGCGTTAATTATGACAGAATTGCAAGAAAAAACTTTACACCCCCTGTTTTATTTGAGTTGCATCACATAAAATTTGCGGTTACACTTTCAGCTTTGTTGTTCCCCTAAAACAGCGGGAAACCACTCTTGTTCGTGCAGAAGATCCACACCAGTGTGAAATATGATACAAATTGCGCATTAATAAGCAGAAACAAATATTATTGCTTCTTTGTAACTTTAAATTAAAATAGTCACACTCGTGAAATTCTTGACAGAATGAGTCGGGGCCGCGCGGGATTGTCCTTGTTGCGGACTTCTTAGGCTGCTCCCCGTCGGAGCTTCGAGTCTTCCCTTGGACACAGGAGTGTCCAAGTCAGTTTTAGTAGTGTGTTGGTCTGGTGACTGATGACCCCAGCAGTTTGGTCCCATAGCTTGACAAATATTTAATTATGCGTCGTGATTGATCAACATTATGATATGACTGTAGAGCGATGATGAGGAAATATCGGGGCATGGGAAATATGTCAGACAATAAATAAGTACTCTTACAGAAGAACTGATACTCTAATGATCGATATCATTCCTATTTGTATGAGCCTTAAAGATATGGTACTCTTCGTATTTTTTATTTGAACATGTATATTGTAAAAATGTAACATATATATCTATTTGACTGCATACTACCCTACATAAATGTAAGTCTAACATAGCTAAGGAATATTGTAAGAAATTATTCAGTTTGCAACACCACTTCAATAAATCTCACTGCTGCATTGAAGATGTGCTGAATACAATCATTAAAGTGATAACTACAGCAATAGTAAGTAAATCAAAGAATTATGCTGATGGTGTTTACTACCAAGTTCAGGTTCTTCTTAAAATGTACATTTTTTAAAGTAGATCAACTTTTTGTTTTGTTGGCAAGGCTATTAAAATGTGTGTTTCTCAGTAATGAACGAAAATCGAGGAAAACTTTTCTTATTACTGATACTGATTATGTAAATGAAACTATTGGTTTAAGAGAGAGTACATAAAAGATTTATCTGTACCTTTAAAGATTTTTTTTTACATCAATCATTTGGTATTTCTATCCATCGGACAAGTATCACTATCCATACAGTTTAGGTGAAAAGAAAAGTACTCACCCACATGCTTTGTATGTGGTCAGACATTTTCACTGAAGTTACCTCTTAAGTCTGCTAGTGGGCAGTCGAAACGTATAACTGATAGTAAAGTATCTTGAGACCAGTAAGTTTCTGTACTTATAATTTGTGCCAGGTCTGAATGGTTGCATACCATTGGAAAGGTTGACACCATCGATAAATTAATGAATACTAGAAGATGTTGTTAAGAACGATGATCATTCGTTAAAGGTATAAAAAGAGTTACATTTAGTGGATACTGTGATGTAGGCCTACTTCTTGTATGCAGTTCGACATGGCTTTTGTTTCTCTTTCCCTCATTGTCGTGTACACGGATTTCCAGTAGGCTAACACCCATCAGGAAACACCGCAACAATGTAAACAGTGTCTCAAAGTAGGCATACGCAGTACATAATAGGTCTATGAAATAGGTTTTCCGACACAGCAGGTCAACATCATGATGAATGTTACCCTGGAAGACAGTTACGGCACGCAAAAACGTTTGTACAATCCTATTAGAGCTTGCGAACGAGAGGTTCATTTCAGAAGAGAGTAGTGGATCATGGGAGATGACATGAAGTACGTATGCCTCATCTTCAAGGACGGATTCACTATACTTTGGATAAAGTTAAACGATCTACAAAAAATGTAACATCGAGAAGGCAAGGAGTTCATGATATGACGATCTTGAATACTCCACATATAAATCGACTATATCTGTAACATTCATATTGGCTTCTAGGATTGCATTAGGCTGACGTTTTGACAAGGGTGGCATTTTTCGAACAGATATTACGACAGTATACTTCTCGAGACTTCAGCACGAACATAATTAAATGATGACGCTTTCTTTTCACGTGACGAGATATTGATAGTTCATAATATTCGCGTTTCGGCTTATGAAAACTACAATGAATTGCATCACGACATGCATCAACAGTGCCTTAACCGTGACATCTTTAGTACAATAATCATACTTGTTTATTTACAATAAAGTAAAGCCCCTGACACTTTGAAACATATCTTTGCCATCTTTATTTACATCCAAATGACTGGTCTACAATTCAGACGTAGTATATTCCTCTCAGATGGCTCATCGAACGACTTTCAGAATGTTTCTCAACTTAAATCTTTTCCTTCGAGCACTGATTTCTCTTATTTTATTATGACGATAATTGCTCCCTGTGTACGGTGAGGGGTGAAGAAAATATTTTATCCTTAAGAGGAGAAAGTAAACAGATCGTTTCATGATGAAAGAAGCCTTTGTTGTAGTTCTAGAAACAGTAAATACAAAGAAATACTTTTTTGCCAGTGGCGGGATTTGAACCCGGGGTCGTGAACACGTAGCTTACTCGTCGGGAAGGCGAAGTTCATGGCTGTTGCAGTGAGTCAGCACCAGGATCTGCTACAACTGCGGAAATTTCCGCACAAGAGTAATCGTCAATCGATACATTTCAAAAACAGCATGGAACCGAGGACGAGAAGGCTTCTCTCATTGGTTTTATTGCCTCGTACCGCAGTATGAATCCGCCGACAAAATAAGGGACTTGAAGCCAGGGTCTACAGAGAAACGGCTAACACTGATTCCGGTTTGTGAGGTCTAGTTTCAGGCTTCTTAGGTTGCTACCCTTCAGAGGTAAGTCTGCGTCGGGCAGCCGTCCTGTGCGGACGTCTTTTTTACGTCTTCGCTGTTGGCGGCCTCGTCAAATTTTCGGTGAATGCTTGCAGTTTCGCGTTGTTCTCCTGGGACAGACGACAGCTCAGTGAGGTAAGGTAGGTTCAAATGTTTGTAAATATATCAGACCAAACTGCGTGGTCATCAGTCCGTAGCTTACAAACTACTTAAACTTAGGTAAACTAACCTACGGACAACACACACACCCATGCCCCAGGGAGGACTCGAACCTCTACGGCGAGCAACCGCGCGCTCCGCAGCGAGACGCTTTAGACCGCTCAGCTACTCCACCGCGGCATAAGGTAGGTGTCAAGGGAGTCTTCATCCACTGGTTGCTTCTTGTTAAGGTTACTATAGTACTCGTAGTCATGAGCAAGAATATCATGGTGTTTTGTGAGAACATTCTAGCCATCATCAACCACCGCTTGAATCATCTGAGCTTTGCGTCATTTTGCTATCCACAGGATGTGATGGGATGGGACCTTGTAATTAGTCCTTCCATCCGACGTCGTTGTATATCGGTTACTTTTTGCTTTGTAGCGTTTGAACCGTACATAGATGTCAGTTGTTATGAGATCAGCATGGTTGTATAATTCTCTCAGACATCTGTAATACTATTCTACCATTTTTTCTGCCAAGAACTCTTTTTCCGGTCATAGTTTACGATTACCCATCGCACTTTAGTCTTCGCGTATTGAACTCACCATTGTAGGGTATTGGAGTAACGAATCCGATGCCGTAGAAGCTGTTGCCACACTTCTGTACCTCCTCTGCAAGTTGAACATCTTGTAACAGGCTAACATTCAGCTTCCAGTACCCTTTCCCTTGGTAAATTTGTTGGCGCTGTAGATTAATGTAGCACTGATATGAAGCATGGTCTGAGATGTTGACCGAATCTATGTCACAATTCATAGTGTGACTCTGAAGTCTGTCAATCCGGCTGGCAGACTGATGCGTTACAAATGTGAACGCTACACGGTCCCCATTGATAATTTCCCATGTGTCATGGAGACGCATACCTTCAATTAGGTGTTGCAGCTCAATACACCTGTTCGTGTTTGGAGTGTGGTCTTTGTTGTTCAGGGCACAGTTGATATCCCCGCCAAAAATAAGTTGCTCAGGAACAGAGTTCAAAAGAGTGGTACGTCGTTTCGAAAAAAAAAAAAAAAAAAAAAAAAAAAAAAAAAAAAAAAAAAAAAAAAAAAACAGAGTGTTCTTTCCTACGATTAGTACCTGATTGTGCATAGATGTTAACAATCTGCACACCATTCACATGAAGGGAAATGCCTCGACAACTTACTAGCCGTTGCACGTGTGTAAAATTTATGCCATCACGCAGTAAAATGGCGGTTACTACTGATTCCTCCTTATTAATATCGTCGATAGTAACATAATCAGGCACATCTAGTCCTGTGAGAACCTCTTGCAGCAAGGCAATGTCAACGCTGGTATCATATCAGAAATCAACCAAGGATTGTATTTTAACTGCACATTCTGTTCGAGTGATGTTAAGAGTGGTAAGATTGTAAGTTTGTATATTGCCCATGTTCGTTAGCTTAAGAAGTAGAACATCATACAGGAATGTCTTGAAACCTAACATTTCCAGAAATTGGTTAAAATATTCATCATTTGGTTAGTTCTCGGGTGGGTGATCTTGTGTGGTAGTGTCTGTAGGAGGGGCGTTTTCGACATGACGAACGTCATTCTCGGTAGCAATGTCGATGCTCGTGTCATTTTGAGATGTATCCATTGTTTGATCTTCGGTACTGGACTCCAGTTCCATTACATCAGTCGAGGCACTTTACGAAGGCTTTTATGAGCTGTTACTGAGTGTTACAGAGTTTGGGTATTGCTCGGTGGATCATCCTTTCGGTGTTGGTGTTTCGTAGTCTCATCGGGAGTCAAGTTGGCACAAACTGAGCTATTTTGCAATTCAGATTCATGTTTTACGTCCATGCCGTGACTGTCGGGTGTTTGCTGGCTAAGTACGCAACCTATTTGCCTGGCGTTTTCACGTAGAACAGATGAATTCTCCACTGCACCTTGGCCCGCAATCCTGCTCTTTTTGGTTTTCTTTCGAGATGTCCCACTTGGAGGACTGTTTTCATCGCCTGCAAGAACCCTCGCCTGGGGAGCATCGTCTGTCGGCGAGTATGTTGGATGTATTTCCGACAGCTGTTTGCGTGTATCTGAATTCGGTGTAGACGCGGTGCCGGAATTTGGGGGATTCTTTTTTAATATCGAACCGGCGTCCACGGTTGTTTCAGCTACTACATTGACGGATGGTGCCTCTGCTAGTATGTTTTGAGGAACCTGTTCTTCAGGAGCTAAAACCTATGTCAAAGTGTTTACATATGTGGGCGACATCAGTTCTGAGGTTTCAGTAGCGGCCATGGGTGTCTCAGCCTCCTGTACGTCATGACTAGTTCCGGCTTCGGGGGCCGCGGCGGCAGCAGCACTTTCAACTGCCGCACCCCGTTTAATATAGGGAATTGGGCATTAGACCCTGCTACATTACTCAAAACGCGGCTGTATGGCGCTATCACTTTATTAATTCCCCCGCTAGTGATCTAGAAGGGTAATCTGAAAATGCTAACAGTTCGAATGCCAAATCCTGCATGGGTCACATGAACATCACCCACATTTCCGTCACGGTGGTTGAATTTTAGCATCCCGTTACATGACGCAACAATCTTCTCATAAGGTTCGGCACTAACCAGTTTGACAAAGACCACCGTGTTGACTATCGACAGATGAATGCCAGTTATGTCTTCAAGTCGTATCTTCACTACTGTCTCTAACCAGTCCTCTAAACTATTTCGGTCGAGCAAAATTTCGGTCAAACGTAAATTTCAAAGTCGGTTTCCTACTATGTTGTTCCATCACGAAATCAGTTTCATTTTTCAATGCAGTCAAGAAACACAGCAAAGCGCTAAAGCTCGCAAAGCGACTCACCACGCGGAGAACATCGACGGCACAGCGAGCAGCACGGCACAACCTTCCTCCTCGCCGTCCACCGTGAGATTGCCACATGAGCTATACAAACAGATAGTACAACTGTTTCAATTATTGGTTCCTACGTGTACTTTTCAAAACTTAAAAGTCGATTTTGTAGAGAATTTTTGAAAGTTGCGTCGAATGATTTTGGCTGATTATTATTTAAGTTCTGAACTTCATGTACCATTCACAAGAAGTGATGGGTGCTATCGACAAGGGTTCGCAAATCGATTTCGTATTTATTGATTTCCAGAAGGCATTTGACACCGTACCTCACAAACGGATTTTAATGAAATTGCGTGGTTATGGTATATCGCCCCAAATTTACGATTGGATAGGCGCTTTCCTGTCAGAGAGGACGCAGTTCGTAGTAATCGATGGTAAGGTATCGACTAAAACAGAGGTGATATCGGGCGTTGCAGAATGATCTAAATAAGATATCACTATGGTGTAAAAATTGGCAATTGACTCTAAATAATGAGAAGAGTGAAGTCGTCCACATGAATACGAAAAGAAATCCGTTAAACTTTGTTTACAAGATAAATCTATCAAAAGTGAAGGCCGTAAAGTCCACTAAATACCTAGGAATTACTATTACTTCAGACTTAAACTGGAAAGAACACGTAGATAACGTCGTGAGAAAGGCGAACCAGAGACTGCGTTTTATTGGCAGAACCCTTAAAACATGCAACAGAACTACAAAAGAAACTGCATACACTACGCTTGTCCGTCCATTTTTGGAGTATTGCTGCCCAGTGTGAGATTCTTATCAGGTGGGTTTGACGGAGAACATCGAAAGAGTCCAGAGAAGAGCAGCTCGTTTCGTATTTTCACGATACAGGGGAGACAGCGGTACGGAAATGACACAGGATGTGGAATGAGAATCATTACAACAACGGCGCTTATCGCTGCGGCGTGGGCTACTTGCGAAACTCCAATCACCAACATTCTCCTCCGAATGCGAAAATATATTGTTGACTCCCACATACATAGGTAGAAATGATCATCAGAATAAAATACGAGAAATCAGAGCTCGAACAGAGAGATTCAGGTGTTCTCCCGCGCGCCATTCGAGAATGGAATGGTAGATAAATAGTATAACATGGTTCGATGAACCCTCTACCAGGCACTTAAATGTGATTTGCAGAGTATTCCGTGTAGATGTAGATGTAGATGTAGAAATATAAAGAAATTCTAAAATCCGATACCCACGTGGTCTCCTTGTCAGTTCTACGACTCCTCCCACTCCCCCTTTCTCATCACTTAAGAGATGACGCCCTGGGATTAAATAAGACAATTTTCGCAAAGTAGGAAAAAACAAAACAAAACGGAAGCTGATTTCTGTTTTTCGGACATTTCTACGGAATGCACCCAAACAGATTAACCAAACAAGTTTTATAAATATCTGTGGGACAAGATGTCAACAAAAGTTTGAGGTCAAGAAGTTATAAAACATATTGCAAGAAAAAATATACGGAAAAAGATACAACAGGAAGACAGCTTTTTAAGAAGAAAAGAGGGAGAAGAAGACCGGATCAAAATGGTCTGAGGAGTGAAAAAGGATACATTGCAAAAGATGAAAGAATATTGGCGGAAAATGGAAACACAACGAAGGAAGAAGTTTGAAAAATCGGAAAAAGATGAAGATATTCATTTATGTACCCTTTAGTAATACATAGACTTACCGAAATGCGGCTACATCGAAACTTTCGTTGCTTACGCGTAATATCTTTTAGCACTAACTATTCAAAGTTTTCTGAGTTTCTAGATTTTTATGTCCGTGTTTTTTATATTTCTCTTACAGGAGTCGCTGTTACATGCCAGTGGAACACAAATTTCAATGGAAAATGGCCTTTAAAACTTGAAATTATTGACTGTAGGTAAGAGCCCTGGTCCTGTTGCAGGCAGCGCATGCCCAACAAGCACGTGTACTACTACCGCTCGCCGGACCACCAGCAGCAGCACGTGCTGAGCTTCGCGTTCGCCTTCGACCGCGAGGAGGACGTCTACCAGTTCGCTCTCACCTACCCCTACTCCTACTCGCGCTGCCAGGCGCACCTCGACCTGCTCGAGCGCAAGGCCTTCCCGCATCTCAAGCGAGAGCTTCTCGCTTCCTCTGTGGTAAGTACTCGTCGCTGTTTGCTGACATTCCCGATCAAACTGTGACAACCAACTGTGCCAAGTATACAACTAGCCTGGAAAAATATTTCACGCCTCTTTAGACAAGTACACAAAATTACATCATCCGCCTTATGTGCTGATGAAGTATGTTAAATTACCTGCATTAACTGACTGAAACATTTATCCGGCCCCGTTTTATGATTCCTAAATTGTATAGTGTGTGGCTCCAGAAAGATTTTACAGCACATATATGTTGAAAATTATCTGTCACAGTAGCAACACAGTCTAACATAGCACTCACGACCCTCACTGGTGTGAGATCTGCTACTATGGAACGACACTAGCGCTCCAAGCGGCGAGCAAGAAAGCAGCCTGTTAACGTCATATATATCGTCCGAATAACGCTATATTTTCAAACTTTTTTCTACGTAATGTATCATATGATATATTTATTTTAGACTCAAGGGCGTTAGTCTAATATCAGACGTAAAGGATGGTGGTAAAATAAACAGAAGTGGAACTAGGACAGATAAACGAAATGACAAAAGCTAGAACATACGCAGAAATAAGTATAGACACGAATATTGTTGCAAATTTCCCCATTGAAAGCAAAATAATGTACAACAGCACACACAAACAGTTTCAAGCGTAAAAATCGTGGCCGTGTGGCTGTTAAATAAACGAGTATGGCACATAATGTTCTTTAAGTTTTGTTCAGTGTTTTTATTTTTCGGGCACCTGTTAGCAAAACTACAACTTTCGTCTTTATCATTGTAGTGTGTGGAAAGAGTTTAAAACTTTATTATATTTTGAAGTTTTTCAACTGTCCTCGTTACTGTTACAGGCATATTTCCGGAAAAAAAAGGCTTATGACCGCTGAAACCCAGATTTCATTTTGGTGTTAATATTTTTTACATTTTTCGAGAATTTTCTTTCTCCCTCCTAACAATGTTCTAAATTTCTCATCTTATTTTTTCTCAAAAATATCTGGTTTTAGAGTTTTGTTGTACATTCTTTAGAATCTTACATACAGTATGCTTAATGTTTTTCTGTACCTTTGGACATAAAAACTGTAGTATGTAGCTCTCTATTTACTCCTTATGAACCATTTTCTTCTGCTTAAAAGATCAAACAATCATTATTATTTTGAAATTCATGTAATTTACAGCTGAACTGTAACGAAAATATTTCAGCAATATCATTTTGTTACATACCTTTCAGGTTCCTTGGGAAAAGTGAAAAATTACAAATGGGGTATCTTTTTCGTGGTGTTGTTACATTTCATTGCGCTAAAAGTATTCCCTGTTCCAAAAACCATCACAATAACTAATCTAAGCTGCGAATAACACAAATGACAATGCACGAGATACCGCTAACTAGCTACTGTCCCCTGCCTGCCGCATGACGCGCTGCTGCCACGCAGGGTAACCAAAATTTGCTCCTGTGTTGTGACTGCTATGGTATCCCAATGTGGGATCCTTATCAGGTGGGTTTAACAGAGGACATCGAAACAGTCCAAAGATGGGCAGCTCGTTTCGTATTGTCAGGATACAGGGGACACAGCGTTACGGAAATGATACAGGATCTAGAATGCGAATCGTTACAACAACGACGCTTATCGCAGCGGCGTAGGCTACTTACGAAACTCCAAACGCCAACATTCTGCTCCGAATGCGAAAATACATTGTTGACTCCCACTTACATAGTTGGAAATGAGCATCAGAATAAAATACGAGAAATCAGGGCTCGAACGGAGAGATTCAGGTGTTCTTTCTTCCCGCACGCTATTCGAGAATGGAATGGGAGGTAAATAGTGTAAAGGTGGGTCGATGAACCCTCTTCCAGGCACTTAAATGTGATTTGCAGAGTATCCCATGTAGATGCAGATATAGACAGTGGTAGCAACTTGCAGTTCAGATCTTCCTTTCGCCTATTCTGAATTCTGGTCACTCACCAAACTTGATTTCTCAACTTCTTTAAATTGTTAGTTTATTTCATGCATTTACAAATGACCTACCATCTACCTGTAGTTACTATATCAGGTTCTGTATCTAGTCAATGAATTGATAGGGCTGCAGAATATGAACCTTATTTGATTTTTTCCTATTTCTACAGAGTTTAATGACGTAGGATTTTTACTTTACATATAATTTTTTTGTGAACCAACGTTTTTTGCGGTTGAGGGGTGCGACTGGTGAATAATTTGTTAAAGACATCATACAAAAGTCATAGTCGATATTGCCTAATTTCTAATTTTATTAGTCATTACTAGCTTCAACAACTGCTGTCACTTTCAAATGATAAGCATTTTTACATACTATCTTGAAATTTACAAAATAAAAGTTATGAATTAATTTCAAAAGTCTTAAATTTGAAACTATGACAAAATCGTAGTGACAACTCAAGTAATGGTGGCTGTACTATGACACCAGCATGTTATTTGTAATACATGTAATGCATCATACGGCATATTGCAGACTCATTAAATACGGAGACGTATGAAAGAAAATACTTGACGACATAACTGTGAAGCTCTAGAATTTATTGACGTCACCACCTCTACTCGTCGTATTACGTACTGGAAATATGTCCATATTAACCATACTTACGTCCTTGCTGATCAACCCAGCTTTCATCTGAAATGTTTTTACTATGCGTCACTCATGAAAACAATGATACTGTGGAGTAAAAACGTCACACAAATAACTGTAGCAATTATCTAGTCTTCATGAATGTAGAAGTTATTGACACCGTACGTTCAGAAAAGGAAGTTAAATGGTTGTACTATGGAACAATTCTTCAACGCTTTTTGCGTATGTTACTGCTTTAGCAAAGTAACCACCCTTCTTGATTAAACGTTAAATTTGTGATTATTAATGTTCAATACAACTACATTATTCGTTACAACATAATAGATCTAAGAACTTGATGTATGAAATTTATTTACGATTTTCACATGCAAGAAATGATGTTAAACACAGCATAAATACACACCATGTTTAGTTTTGTGTCTCGTTTCTGCCGGTTGTCCTGGGCGTCGGTGGCTGAGTAGAGAGAGACCAACACAGGAAAGTAGGATGCACGCGTGTGCGGGTACGGAGTTGAGGTGACCAGCCAGTGGGACAGCAGAACTAGAAACACTAAGCTATATTAGAACAAGATATATATTTCATAGAAATAATACAATACTTAACTTGGAGGGCAGCAGACTAGTGGAATGCAGATACATAGTTTAACTAGATAGAGGCCTGCCTACTGATGTGTCCTAGTGCCTGTCCTAATCCCAAGTGAACGATCCAGTTCAGTGGTGGCCACGAGCGGAGCTGCAGCAGAGGGCGCTCGTGGCTGACGTCGTAAGAACGCCGCGCCGTGCTTGCATGGCGGCGCGCGGCGAAAGTACGTGTCGCGCACTTCAGACTTGTGCGACACCAGACCCCTCCCCACCCAAACCGCCGCGCCGTCGTGGCGTAGGGCTGAGGGCCACGGCGACGGCACTGGGAGGAGGGCCTGGGCAGGGGCGTTACTGGTTGGACGGGCGTCGTAGCTGAGGCTGGGATCCAGACGCCGTCCGCGCCGCGGTATCCACCTTGCGATCCCACGGGAAGCCCACCAAAACGAGGGGAAGGGCGCACACCTCCGCCCAGAGGGCGCAGGTCATCTTCTGAGGTGCGTGTGCCAGACAGGGGGGGGGGGGGGGGCACACACGGTTCCGGAGTTCCTCTCGGTGAAGCTGTCATCTGGCGACAGCGGCGGCGACGTCTGTGTCGGAGGCGTGTCGACCTCTATGGGGACGATCTCGTAGTCCGGGGACGCTGGGCCCGTTGGTGAGCGATGTGGCTGTGCTCCCTGGTGGTGAACTGGGTCTGGAACCAAGAAACCAGAGACAGGATCGCGCGGCCTGTGCAGGCGCAACTGGTTTGCATGGCGCCGCAGCTCCGACCCTGTGCAAGAACGTACAACATACATATTGCGACCAAGCACGCACTGAATGGTACCTGGCATCCATCTCTTGTGTCCAGCAAACACCCTGTACAGCACCGGCGTAGAAACCTGAAAACGCGAAGCGCCATACAAACCGACTCAGTGCGTGGGAGGCTGAAACAGGTGAAGGAGAGTGCAGTGACGGCGGCTGTGGAGCATCTCGGCAGGAGACGGGCCGTCACGTGGCATGCACCGATACGTAGACAGTAAAATTTGAAGAGCTTGCTGCATGGAGTGCTGACCTTTCATTTTTTACATGTGAGACTTGAATGTTCGAACGAAACGTTTTGATTCACCATTGGACTGAGGGTAAAAAGGTGCGGTGGTGATATGCTGAATGCCATTCATACGACAAAAGTGACTGTTGAAATTCCGCACTGACAAACTGAGGTCCATTGTCATTGACGAGAGTTTCAGGCAAACCTTCGATGCAAAATACTGATGATAAGGCACTGATAGTACTAGACGCCGTCGTTGAGTTTATTGAAATCACAAAAGGAAACATGCTGAAAGCGTCTACAACGATTAACCAGCGCGTATTCCAGAAAGATCCGGCAAAGTCAATGTGTAAACGTTACCATGGTCCCTTCGGGCTTGGCCAGTCCGAGAAACTTCGCGGAGGAGCTGCCTGATGCTCCGCACAAACAGTACACTGTGACGTCATGCTCTCTATCTGAGCGTCCATACCAACCCATGTACAATGACGTCTGGCCAGTTGCTTTGTCCTAACAATACCCCAATGTCCCTGATGCAGGAGGCGTAACACTTCTCGTTGCAGGGAACGAGGAACAATCACTCTTGTTTGGTCGTTGTCGGTATGTAACAACAGAACACCCTGACTTAAAGACAGTGCAGGACGTTGTGCATAATAACGTCGAACCAGAGGCCGCTGAATGTCTTTGGCTCTAGCAGGCCACCCTGAGCGAACAAAACGTGCTACTACACTTAGGTCCGCATCTGCAGCTGTTTCCTGTGCAACCCGACGAGAGTTCAAAGGAAAGTCTGCGACAGCGGAGGCATCTCTGGAGTCTATCTGACAACATGCCATTTCTGAAGAATCACAGGACACATCCTGGCCAACCGGAAGTCGGGAAAGTGTGTTTGCGTTGGCATGTTTAGTGCATCACTGAGTAGTGCCGACTTTAATTTGTCAAAGACAACTTAACAATCTTTAGACCATACAAAAGGAACATTCTTCCTACGTCAGCGATGCAGTGGAGCTGCAATCTGAGAGGCATTGGGAATAAACCTGAAATAATAGTTAAGCTTTCTCATTACTGCTTGCAATTAGTGCACATTCTTAGGAGGAGACAAGTCTTTGATTGTTCGAAGATGTGATTGTAAGGGATGGATTCCTTGGGCATTAATCACATAGCCTAGTTACTCTATTTCAGTCTGAAAAAACGAACACTTTGCTTTATTGCAATGTAGACCTGCTGCAGTCAACACTTCGAAAAGACACTCCAGGTTTGATAAATGTTCTTCAACTGTGCGTCCCGAGACTACAATATCATCTAAATAGTTCGAACAGCACGGCACAGAAACTGTCAGCTGTTCTAAAGAAAACGCTGGAAAAATAGTGGGGGCGGAAGAACTGCCAAATGGTAGGCGTTGAAATTGAAAAAAGGCCCATGTGAGTATTAATGACGAAAATCTTTTTTGACTCATCATCTAGCGGAATCTGTAAGTATGCCTCTGCTAAATCAATCTTAGAAAGAAGCGAGACTGTCCTAATTTGTCCATCAGTTCGTCAGGTCGGGGCAGGGGGTAAGTGTCTACACTGTTGATTTGAAGTCCACACAGAGACGAAGTTTTCCTGACGGCTTGGTTATAATTACTAAAGGTGAGGCCCAGTGACTCGCAGAAACAGGAGAAATCACCCCACTGCCCTGCCAACGTTGAAGTTCTTCGGCAACTTTATCACGAATTGCGATAGGCACTGATCTAGCTTTTCGAAATTTTGGTACTGCAGATTCTTTTAAAGTAACATGCGCCACGAAGTCTTTTGCACAACCTAGTTCCGGCGAAAACAAGTCACTGTATTTGTCACACAATGCATTGATTTTATCCTGAGGCACTACTGACGAAATTTGAAGTACATCTCTTTGAATTGATAAACCAAACAAGTCAAATGCATCGAGTCCAAAAATGTTTGGTGTAGATTTGGCCTGAAGAACTACAAAAGAAACTGTTTTTGTTACACCTTGAAAAGAGGCGGGCGGGCTACACGTTCCAAGCATGGGAATATTTTGTCCTGTATACGCCATTAGCACTTGTTGACACGGCGACAATTTTGGCTAACCCAAAAGTTCATACGTGTCTTTATTCATTAATGTGACAATGGAACCAGTATCAAGCTGAAATTGCACAGTCGTATTTTCGATGGAGAGTCACAAAAAGCTTTTGCTTGTGGCGCTCGACAGGTGCGCGAATGTGGGCAACGTCTGACACAGTTTGTTTGCTGCCCTTGCGCATGCGCGGGCTGCATACGGAAGGAGGCGGCGCATAATCGGCACACAGCAAATTAATAACATTGTCCCTAGATGGCACTACCGCCGGATCAGCTTTCGCGCAAGTGTGCGAAGCTACGCCAGATTCTACGGCTACTGCCCTAAAATTACTTTGAGTAGCTACACCAAGTCTGCTGTCACTAGCTACACAGTACTGGGCACTATTGCAATGAGAAGCTGCAGAAGGCACTAGGTTTCACTACAGGATTGCACTGTACATAGTCATTTTGCTTGTCCCGAACCCTTTTCCGTTGCACAGATTTACACGCTCGACGAGGCTTGCTACGTGGCTCACTACTTAGTTTTGCAGTAGGCAAAGAAGAACTTTCTTGCATTTCAGACTCAAGAGAAACACTGTCCAAATCCACAGTGTGTATGACATTGACAGCATGAACTGTTCTCTGCGAAGCACTGTTCCTAACGGCACCGTTCTTGGAATTTTTATTGTGCATACATACTGTCTGCACATGTCCTGATTTGCCACATTGATAACAAATGGCGTTGCGACTAGGGCATTGCGCTCGCTTGTGGCGAGATACACACTGGGGGCAAGATTTGCGAACATTTGTCTGATAAAAGCGTTGGTGCCCGTTATTCACAGTACGTTGTCTATCACGACAGGGCGACGTTTGTGTCGCGCTTTTACACCAGCTACTGTTCACTGTCTGTTCAGCACGGCCGGTAGAATTATAAGAATCACTTGGGATAGACTGAGAACTGTGACTAGAAAAGCGTCCGTTGCGGCGCACTGATTTAACACTGTGCCTTTGCATTTCTACATCTGCTAAGTCAATAAGCTGCAGTACACTGTCTAATGAAGGGTCAGACTGTTTTACAATCGCTGCCCTAATTCTGGGGTCCTGAATGTTCTGTGTGATAGCGTCTCTCAACATCACGTCACTATAAGACAGTCCACAAGAGCTTGTAAATTTACATTTGCGGTTTAAGCCCCTCAACTCAGTGATCCATTCTTGGTGTGACTGCTCCGGTAATTCTTCTAGTCTGAAAAATCGGTACCACGCCGCAGCTACGAGAACTTTTCTCTCATAATGAGCACTCGGTGTAGCTACAAGTTGCTCAAAATCGAGATCACGAGGAGATGCGTGGAGGAAAAGTTTCTGCAGTAACACGAAGGTTTCAGTGCCAACCACTGAGAGGAACATATGCTTGATAGTCTGACCTGTAATTTGATGAGCCGCGACGAGTTCTTGAAATTGCGCCAAATAATCGCTCCATTCTTCCTCAGGTTCCTTGTACTGGCGAAACGTAGGAAGCGGTGTGACAGCAGATGTGGGCGGCTGAAGCGATGGCTGTTGGTGAGCAGCCTGTGCCGTCAACTGGGACACTGCTTGGAGTAGTTGCCTGATTTGCGCCGTCTGCAACTGAATAATTTCCATTAAATTTAGGTTCGGGGTAGTGGCCAGTCTGACTCTTGAATTTTCCTGTCATTTCCATTCAGTAATATGAGTGTTTTCCTGCAATTCATGGAAGTACTTCTTTTTTAGGCTACGATCAGTCTCCAGTGAGAAGCTCAGGGAGGCAGGTACTAAAAATGTTGAAAAATCAAATGTTTCTCAGAAAAGTAAAGTAAAAAATAATGTTACTATCTTTCACCAGAATATTGAGGGCCTAAAGAATAAAATAGATGAGCTTTTGGTTTGTCTTGATGATATAGAAACTGATAATGTAATAGATATAATATGCCTGTCTGAGCATCACATTGTCACTGGTATGGAAAATGTTTATGTCAGTGGATATAAATTAGCTTCAAATGTAAGTAGAGATAATAAGTAAGAGGAGGAGTTGTCATATATGTCAAAAGCTATCACTGTGTCGAAAATTTAGAAACGAAAATGTTTTGTGTAGAGCGCATACTGAAGCATGTGCCTGCCAGTTTAAACTCAATGATGATTATCTTATAATTGTAACAGTATATAGGTCCTCTTCAGGAAACTTTCAGTTAATTCTGGAAATCTTGGATGCCTTGTTGTGCAATCTGTCAGATAGGGGGAAGCAAATTATTATTTGTGGTGATTTCAATGTAGATATACTGAAGGAGTGTAATAGGAAGAAAGACCTGGAAGCCTTACTTGGCTCATTCAATCTGACATCTGTTATTGATTTTCGTACTCGGGTAGTAAAGGACAGCCGTACATTGATAGATAACTTTTTTATAGCCCAACATAAGTTTAACAAAATAAATGCTTGTCCCATTGATTATGGTCTTTCTGATCATGGTACACACCTACTAACAGTATATGACACAGCTCCGTTCAGTAATTTGAAACAGTCCTCCAGAATTGTGCACTCGATTAATGACTTAACAACTACAAATTTCAAAGAAAGTCTACAGCAGTTAGATTCGGATGAGCTTTATAAGGACATGATGTTATTTAAAAAATAACGTATTTCACGATACATTTTAAGGGTATTTGATAACTGTTTTCCCAAGAAATTAGTAAAATTTAATTGTAAGAAACCATGCAAAAAACCATGGCTTACTAAAGGAATAAAAATATCTTGTAACCGAAAAAGGGAACTATATCTCCTCGCAAGAAAGAGTAATAACCCAGAAACCATAAAATATAAAAACTACTGTCCTACATTAAGAAAAGTCATTAAAAATTCAAGAAGCATGTGCATCATGTCTGAGATTAGCTCATCTGATAATAAAATTAAAACAATTTGGAATATTATTAAAAGTGACACAGGGCAACCAAGAGCAGAGGAAGAGCATATTTACCATCAAAACAAATGAAAAATTTATTAACAAAAAGTCAGAAGTTGAAAATATTTTTAATGATTACTTTTTAAATGTTGTAGAGAAAATAGGATCTAAATGTTCATTAGAAGGAGCAAGGCAATTAATGGAAGAGGCCATACCCACACAATTTGATACAATCGAAATTACACCCACCACTCCTTCAGAAATTAGGAAAATATTAAACTCTCAAGAGTAAACGGTCATATGGAATTGATGGCATTTCCAGCAGGGTATTAAAAACTTGTTCCCAGGAGATAAGTAGGATTCTCAGTCATATTTGCAATAGCTCTTTAAAGCAGGGTATTTTCCTGGATAGACTGAAATATGCTATCGTTAAACCTTTCCATAAAAAAGGGAATACGTCTGATGTCAACAACTACCGCCCCATCTCACTTCTGACAGCCTTATCAAAAAATTTTGAAAAAGTTATGTATTCTCGAGTTGCTTCACATATTAGTAAAAATACAGTTCTAACAAAATGTCAATTTGGTTTTCAAAAAATCTTTTGAACTGAAAATGCTATATATACCTTCACTGATGAAATATTAAATGCTTTGAATATCCGGACATCACCAGTTGGGATTTTTGCGATCTCTCAAAGGCTTTTGATTGTGTAAATCATGGGATTCTTCTAGATAAGCGTAAGTATTGTAGTATGAGTGAGACAGTGTACAAATGGTTTAAATCCTACTTAACTGGAAGTGTGCAGAAAGTTGAAATAAGCAGTTCACATGATATAGATGAAACAATTAATTCCTCTAACTGGGGAGTTATCAAAAATGGTGTCCCACAAGGTTCGGTCTTGGGTCCCTTGCTGTTCTTAATATATATTAATGACTTGCCATTCTACATTCATGAAGATGCTAAGCTAGTACTTTTTGCTGATACAAGTATAGCTATCACACCTGATAAACAGGAATTAACTGATGAAATTGTAAATGATATCTTTCAGAAAGTTTTTAAGTTGTTCTTTAAAAATGGACTCTCATTAAACTTTGATAAAACCCAGTATATATAGTTTCATACAATAAATGGCATGACACCATTAACAAACTTAGACTTCAAACGTGAATCTGTAGCTAAGGTAGAATATTCAAAATGTGGTGTCACACAAGTCTAAAGTGCGCAACACCTACTTTTGCCGCGCGCCGCCATGCACGCACGGCGCGGCGTTCTTACGACGTCAGCCACGAGCGCCCTCTGCTGCAACTCCGCTCGTGGCCACCACTGAACGACATCGTTCACTTGGGACTGAGATAGGAACCAGTTAACACTTGGGAATCAGATAGGCACCCGTTAAGACTTGGCTATCGGATAGGCACTAGGAATCATTAGTAGGCAGGCCCTTAGATAATCTATGTATCAGTATTCTGCAGTCAAGAACTATGTAAAAGTTAAGTATTACGAAGTCACTATGAAATATACATCTCGTTCTACTGTACTCTAGTGTTTCTAGTTTCTGCTGTCCCACTGGCTGGTCACCTCCGTACCTGCACGCGCGTGCATCCTTTACTCCTGTGTCGGTCTCTTTTTACTCGGCCACCGACACCTACAACCGGCGGAAACGAGACACAAAAGCGGCGACGAGGCTGGGACACAAAACAAAATTTTTAGGTGTTTGTATTGACGAGGGACTGAATTGGAAGAAACATATTAAAGATCTCCTGAAACGTTTGAGTTCAGATACTTGTGCTATCAGAGTCATTGCAAAATTTGGTGATATACATCTCAGTAAATTAGCTTACTATGCCTATTTTCATTCACTGCTTTCATATATGATAATATTCTGGAGCAATGCAACATTGAGTAAAAAAGTATTCATTGCACAAAAGCATGTAATCAGAATAATTGCTGGATCCCACCCAAGAGCATCCTGCAGACATTTATTTAGGGATCTAGGGACCTTAATTGTAGCTTCACAATACATATATTCACTCATGAAATTTGTTATTAACAATCCGACCCAATTCAAAAGTAATAGCAGTGTGCATAGCTACAATACTAAGAGAAAGGATGATATTCACTATTCAAGGTTAAATCTAATCTTGACTCAGAAGGGGGTGAATTATGCTGCCACCAAAGTCTTTGGTCACTTACCAAGTAGCATCAAAAGTCTGACATATAGCCAACTAGTATTTAAAAAGAAATTAAAGGAATTTCTGAATAGCAAGTCCTACAATGTAGATGAATTTTTATATAAAACTTAAAAAAAAAAAAAAAAAATAAGAAACAACAAAAAAGTAATAAAAAATCCTTAAAATATTGATTGTCAAGTGTAGACAACATTTACTAGACTGACACGTTTCACATCATTGCGAAATGTTGTATATATGATATATGGAAGAACAATATTAATCTAATCTAATCTAATCCTGTTCGGGTGTGACGTAAAGTTATATATCGTCCTTTTTAGTCTAGGAAAGTCGTCCCATGCAAAATCTGTAACCAGGCTCTTCTCTTACGCTCCGATTTATCTGGTCTATTAACAATTGGGACAGAAAGGAAGGACAAAAATATTCTGCCTTCGCTAGCTCTGGGAAGCGTATTTGCGTGCAAACAAACATGCCTTGAACTGATGGAGCCTGTCTCGTTGAGGGTAAATTTCTTAGCTGTTTTGTGATGGCATTCTCTCGTATTATCTGGAAGTGACTAACAATGCTTAGGAGGTTTACCAATTCTGTGCCTGTAGAAACCAAGTGATTTCGAGTAAAAGCAGTCTACAAACATTTTGTTGAAATGTTTGTACACCTTTCTAATCTAGACTTACAAACTACTTTCGCCTACGCTAAGGACAACACACTCAGCCAGGTCCAATGGAGGACTCGACCCTCCCGCGGGTTAGGTCGCTCTTTTCGCAGGATGACGCCTTAGACAACAGGCCATTCCGCGCGGCACTGCATTTTGCTCCCTAGTATGTTCTCTGGACCACTGCTTCAAAATGAGTAAAAAGCCTTAATTGCTCTACAATATAAGAGTACGTGCACTACCAGCAGTATGTAGCTAATAATAGTTTTACTGCCAGTAATAATCTAATTATCTGGTAAATTCTCACTCTGCTGTGGTATTTTTCATACTACGTAATTTGTTGAAACAGCGGAAATGTCACAATGTCTTCACAACGGGGTGTGATGATTAGAGTCGCCTATACTTCTCACAGACGTTAGACCAGTATAATTTCTGTGTCAGAAGCTTCGTTATAGTTGATCATTTCATACAGCACTACATTGTCTTCACCGTCTCTAGTGTGTATGTCAAGCGCAGTGGGCTAGTGTATCTCATCGTAGTCGTCTTCTCGATTGCTTTTGATATATTTTCTGCAATATCTGTGTTGGATTCCCTGCTTCAGACGTGTATTCCTAACCGGAACACTCATATATACTTCACCTCCTGTTCCGCAAAGTCAAGAACATCAAGTTGCATCATAGTTTAAAATCCGTATTAAGCAAAAGTCATTTCGCTCGTAACTGGGAGAGAGCAGATTTATGTTTGGCAGTAACAGGCAGAATTTACGGCAATCAGTGACTGTTCACCTGCAAACATTGTTTACATTACAGATTTTATTTTATAATGAAATTGTTGTTTGTATTTCAGAGGTTGAAAATTATGGTACATACTGGGATTCTAAGTTGGATATCCACGTTTGCCATTTCTGACTCTTTCGGAACCATACAGCTGGGCCATTTCGTTTTTTTCTCCGAGATTACAGACTCCGCTAGGTCTCCATGAAAGTCACACAAACAATTTAAGATTTCATTTGAAGCCCTCGATACAGCACACTGAACCACTAGTGAAAAATAATTATTAATTTATCTTCATGCAATATAAAGGACTACAAAATACGCCGTTGTTTTTAGTCAGATTTAGTGAGATTTAACGTCTATTCGTGCACAGATAGGGTGTCGGTAGGTTCATGGTTCGATTCCCAATCAGTCATTACGAAATTACATCTCGCTGCTGGTAAAAAGAAATCCGACTACCAACATCTGACTTTACTTATCATCCTATTTCAGGTTTGTGAACTGATACTTGTGTTGAAATCTCTCACATTTCACGTATTTTCAAGCCTAGTCAGCTATGACGATAATTTTTAAAGATTGAGTATCGATAAAATATGAACGCTTTGCTTGGGTATCAATGGCTGCACGTGATGGGCTTGATACCAGTAACAAAATAAAATAGCTCGTTATATCAAAAAATGTTCAAATGTTTGTGAAGCTTAAGGGACTTAAAGCTGGGTCAACAATCCCTAAACTTACAAACTACTTATGAACTACCTTATACTAAAGACGGCACAAACATCCATGCCCGAGGGAGGATTGTAAACTCCGACGGGGAATATCCTCGCGCACTGAAGCTAGCGCCTCAATGCGCTCGGCCGCTCCGCCGCCGCTTCCAAGTTAAAAAAAAAAAAAAAAAAAAATTGTACATATATTTGTTGAGTCTTGGTACAGAGAAATTCTTTGGTGAAACGCAGTTAATATTGAAGGTTACATAGAGTATTTGCTACTGTTAATCGAGTTTTTATTGTCTGGTTAGTTCAACAAGCTGTTATTATAAAATCGCTCGGCACAGGGACGAAGTTTAGCAGTTGTGAGCCGGCCGCGGTGGCCGAGGAGACTGAGGCGCTCCAGTCACGGTCTGCACGGCCACTACGGTCGGGGGTTCGAATCCCCCCTCGGGCATGGATATTTGTGCCGTTCGTAAGTAGTTCATTAGTAGTTTGTAAGTTTAGGGACTGATGACCCCGTAGTTAAGTCCATAAACTATACATACATTTAAGCAGTTGTGAGAAAAAGATTCAGATAGCAAAAGTACTTCGAATTATTATAGAACTTTCGGAATTCCGATGCTGTCGTAAAAGTTGTTATTCATAATAATATTTAGTGTTATGCGAGAATTACTTAATGTTATATGTCTCAGCGTTTGTTATATCAAACCCAAATGAGTATGGTAATATTTTAGGTGTGCCAGTTATTGTAATAAAGTGGAATTTCCAAACGTTAATAACTCAATAACGTGTTTCCTTTTATTTGCAACCTCGTGGTGTTAATTTACAACTAGATAGATTGTTATAAAGAAGAGTTTTCTCTAATGCATCGAATGACTACACTGTGAAGTGAGTCGAAAACGCGCAAGACATGTAAGTTTTTTGTTTGGATGCATATGAGGCGAATCGCAATTCAGGTCGTTATTACTTTGGGTATGATTCATGTTAAATACCTATAAATCCTTATTTAACTTAACATATTTATTCAGTCATTAATACTCCTTCAGTGCTTTTACTTTCATTGTGTAATATGTATGAATGAATAGGCATTGAAAACATGAATACTACAGCTTCTCTAAGTTATATTCCATACGACGGGAGAAACGTTGTAAGCCACTAAAACAAGACAGTAATAAGTGATGTTACATATGGAACTGCAGGTGTTACATTACTCGTTAGAGGAGTGTTGTAAAATGAAATGCGGCGTAGTATGGCGAGGCGAAGCTGTGAGTTGTAGTTGCGGGCACGCGCACAATGACTGTGTTGTCCGACGCATCATGTCACGGGCGGGCGCTACACACAACTTCCATTACAGGCTGCTTGTTATTCCGGCTGCCTCCGAGGTTCGGCAGCGCCACTCCGCTGTATCGGAATTAGGGCGTGGCCCAGCCACCTAAATGTCGAAAGCCGTCCCTAAGCTCTCCCCACTATCGGAACACGTATTTAGTTTCCCCGGAGCGGCGCATTTCGTGCCACTTGAAGGACAAGTACAGCCTGCGACATGCTTTTAAGTTACGCTAATCAGTTTAAAGAGTCAAATACAAAAATGTACTCTTTTTTTTTCACTTGATGTAGCATCTGCCTGAAACTGATTGGATCACAGTGAGAATCATTCTGATGATACTCTGTTGTACGGGAATGTGTAGTCTTGGAGTGACTATGGTAGTATGCAATATCACGAAGAAAAAGTTTCTAGTTGGTGTGTGAATGTCAGCTACGCAGTTCTTAATGTGGCAAAATGTAACGTGAGTGGGAAAAACTATTCCACAGTTTTCGAATACAGCATTGGTAGTGTGCTGGTTGATACAGTCGCATCAAATTAAATATCCAGCGGAACGTTGCAGCGTGTTATGAAGCAGAATGATCATGTTAAGTCAGCTGTGGGGGAGGTGGACAGTCGATTTGTAGTTGTTTGGAAAGACGTAGTTCATCTTTAGAGGACACCTCGTATTGAACACTAGCGCAACCAGTCTTGATAACTGCTCAAGCGCTTAGGATCCACACTAGACTGGTTTAACTCTTTCAGTCACACTTTTACAATAGGAACATAATTACCAATGTCTGTTCACACTTGTACAATAGGAACATAATTATCTATGTCTGTTCATTGAAGCAACTGTTACAACTGAAATATCACAGACAATAGAGGAAACATAATATAGGTAGTCAGGCTTTCAAGGACTGAGGTTGTCACTAACGCTAACCACCATGACTATTGCTATAAATAATACTAGGATGATTGTGAATGTTATTTATTAGACGAATCATCATTACAAATGTACAAAACTAACAAAAGCAAATTATTTTTTATGAAAATCTGCAAAACATGTTTTACCATTGCGTAAGCAAAGAGGCACTTTACATGTACTACACTGCCATACAGTACGCACGGGAGGTATTTTAGTGCTACAATTGCAGCATCTTCTTGACGTGCTTCTTTCAGGTTGATGGCGACTGGATTCTAGACGAATTTCCTGCGGGGCTGTAGGTTTGTGGCGTTTTATAAATGCAGGCCCTGGAGATGAGGCCGCGGAATTACGGCTGCTGTTCACTGAATCCGGCCTGTGTTTGACATATGCTGGTGCCAGTAGGCCCCGGTATACTTCTCTCCGGAAGACTTTCACAATCAGCTTGTCGAGGTCTGGGCGTGAAGAGGACTGCAGTTCCCAGTTTGCTTACATTCCCTTTGTAACTACTCAGTGAAAACACAAAAGTAACAGTACCTGCATGCCAACACACAAAGTAGGTCTATGAGAATACGTTCAATGAAATACATTACAGAAAACATGTTACGTACCCGTTGAATTGATGTTTTTATCAGACACTCGAGACAAGGTACGTTAGCGCTATATTCAATGCAACTGGTATGCACTGACATTCGTGCAATGTACCCGGAATCTGTCATTTGTTTTGAAGCACAGTCCAAACGGACATACTAATTCAACCGTTTATCGCTAGATGGCGTGGAATAGAAGTACCGTGATCGAAAAGAGGTGGTTAGTAACACTAACCACCAAGACTGAAAGAGTTAAAAGAAGACATAGAAGCAATTGGAACGCGGGCTGCTACGTTTGTTACTGATAGGTTTGATCAACGCACGAGTATCGCGGAGATGCTTTAGGGACTGAAATGGGAGTCCATGTATGGAAGATGACGTTCTTTCAGAGGAATACTGTAGGGGAATTTTAGAGAGCAGGCATTTGAAACTGACTGCAAAAGAATGTTCAAATGTTTGTCAACCTATGGGACTTAACTACTCTGGTTATTAGTCCCCAGGTTTACAAACTACTTAACCCTTTCATTACCAGTGTTTTTTCTCAACAACATCGTATTAAAAGCTGATTTATAGTTTATTTTGTATATCAATCCTGAAAGTAACATTGTTGTTGATGAACAACATGCTTCTAGCACCACATTTTGCCGCTTGGTACGGCGTGTAGACACTTCTAAGGCATTAATTTGACCGTCTTGCAAGTTGTGTTACGTTACCGCCTGTACTTGGCCGTGAGTGTGAGCGTGAGTAAGGTTCATGTTATTTTGTTTCAGCAGTGAATAAACGTGTCTTTAGATAACGCTAGGATTATTGTTCTGACAATGTTAACTATAACGTCGCAACTAATAAAGTACCTCGAAACAAACGTGTGTGTTGTGCATGAGAAGCCTGACATAAAAGAAATAATGGGTCGATCAAAAATTCTAATACACGTATTTTGATGTTTAGTGCACTGTATTAACACAGAAATCACTGAATTTTAATTTTTTCAAAACTGAAATCATAATGTGAGACTGAAAGAGTTAAACTGGCTTAAAGTAACATAAGGACAAACACACACAGCAATGCCCGAGGGAGGACTCGAACCTCCGATGGTAATCAACCGCGCGCTCTGCAGCAAGGCGCCTTAGAGCGCTCGGCCACTCCTCTGAGGCGAAGTTGACTGCAAAACGATTCTATTGACGGCGACTTAAATTTTACGTATCTATCACAAAGGTAAGAGTGATTAAGCCTCTTACGGAAGTATATAAGGAGTCGTTTTGCCCTCGCTCTACCTGGGAGTGTTCCAGAAAAGAAAAGCTGCGGTGGAATGGCCGAGCACTCTAAGTGGCCTTGCTGCGAAGCGCGCGGTTACTCCCCGTCGGGGGTTCGAGTCATCCCCCTGGCAAGTGTGTGTGTGTGTGTGTGAGTGTGTGTGTGTGTTTTGTCCTTAGGTTAGTTACGTTTGTTTAAATACCAGCGATGGAACTTAAATAGTGACAACACTGCAATGAAGATACTATGAACTGGAATCTACTCTTGTCGTTGTTGACATACCTACCTTACCTCCGGGCAAATGGACTTGCCCATCCCACTTCAACGGAATGCGCACACTCTAGGGAAACACAGTCACTTGTGAGCGAGCGTTCTAACGTAACGGTGTCACTGTGCTTTTGAAACACGAACAACGTTGTTGGATCAAGAGTGGATGTGCCAGACGTCGTACACCACGTCAGTGTCAGCATGGTCTTCAAGATGCTTGCGGGGAATCGCCATTGCCATAAGAACAGTGGCACGATGGGTAAAAGCTTTCACCGAAGGTCGGCAATCTCTGGCAGACATACAGCGGGCAGGTAGTCCTAGCGTCTCTGAAGAAGAAGTTCATATTGTTTCTGGGTTAGTGGACAGTGATTGACGCCAGACGATTCATGAGCTCGCCTAGGAAACCGGATTACGATTGTACTCATCCTGATGGAACGCCTGAGCATGTGAAAAATTGCATCACGATGGGTTCCGCATGAATTGACGGAAATACCGAAATGGATGCGTTACGACGCTGCTCAGATTCACTTGGAGCGCTATGAGCACGAAGGAGAGGATTTCTTACGCCGTATCTTAACACTGTATGAGACATGGCCACATCTTACTAGCCAAAACTGAAAACGCCAATCCAACGAATGGCGTCATTATGGGTCGCTCCGAAAGTCGAAAGTGCGTCAGAGCCCCAGAATGGTAAAAGTTATGGTGATTCTCGTGTAGGACTGTGATGGTGTTATCCTAACGCATTACGTTCCTCCGCGGCAAACCGTCAGTGCATAATATTACTGTTCATTTCTGGAGCATCACCTGCGACCAGCCTTGCGAAAGAAGCGGCAATACTTTCTACGCAACCCACCCATCATTTTTGCACGACAATCTACGGGGGCATACAGCGCAAGCTGTGGCTGCTCTGTTCGGTCGATGGTGCTGGGAAGTACTGTATCATCCACTATATTCCCCGGACTTAAGTCCTTGTGACTTTGATTTGATACTGGAGAACTGTACCAGAAATTCTACAGGCAGTAGATCGCCCCATTCGCACCATCAACAGAACAGGATCTGATAACGGTATAATGCGCCTTCCACATCGGTGGCAACGGGTTCTACACAACGCTGGAGACTACTTTGAAAGACAGTAACAGGTCAAAACATGTAACGCTTTTTTATCGGTTGAGAATAAATAGTTCCAACCTTCGTAGTTTGTAAGCCAAGGGACTGATAACCAGAGTAGTTAAGTCCCATAGATTTACAAACATTTGGTCATTAAGAAAAGGAAATGGTACATCCTATTAGCTTAAAACTGTTTGGCATACGGGGAATCGAACCAGGGCGGAAGCGTTTCGAAAGTCGGAGACGAGGTACTAGCGGAACTAAAGCTGAGAGTACCGGTTGTAGGGTGTGCACAGATTGCTTTGTCATTAGAGAGCTACCCCGCTACAGACAAAGGTCCTAGAATCCCGCTCTGGAACGCGGTTTTAATTTGCCAGGAAGTTTCGTAGCAGTGCACACTCTGCTGTAGAGTGGAAAATTCACTGTTGGAGAGAAAATGGCTAGTAATGGTGCTAGGTACTCTCGGCCACGTACCGTATGGTGGCTTCCGCATTATGTATGTAGATGTAGATGAAGTAATGTGCAAAGCTATGGAATATATGTCAGTCGTCAGTAGAAATTAATGACGTACGTAGTTGTCTAGAAGAAGAAGAATACTTGTCATACCTGAAAAATAACTGAAGCTTTCGGCTGCTTCTTGAAACGTCGTCGTCGTTTATAGAGGTGATGAGCGGAATTGGATAACCAGCGCGAGTGCATTCCCTCCGGCCATCTCCGGTTCTGCTGCAGAGTAATTAGCAGCCCGCGTGGCAAGTGGATGGGGAGGTCACTTGATCTGCGTGCATGATTACAATATCCGGTTAGTTGCTGATTATGTTGTAGCTACCGACGGCAGCGCTACCTTCGGCTATCTCCATGCAATCACAGCGGGCAGTGTCGAAACGCATGGGCACGTCGTTTGAAAAATGATAACTGGCAATCATTAAAAGTCTATGTAGTTGCATTTTTAACGTCCTCTACTGAGAAGGAGGAAACGTGGCGTTTATAGACAGGCTCGCCAATCATCATTGCAATTTACTTTACTTGAGAATGTTGAGATATTCGTAGAATAAAAATTCTGTGTGTGTTAAAATGGTAACTTGATGGCCCGAGCATAGAATTCCAACGATGCTTGAACCCAGTTAGGTATAACTAGTATAATACGCAACATTTATTTCAAACCGTTCAATACCAGGTATTATTGGCGGTATTCATTGCAATTTAATTATGCAATGTGAAAAATTATACTTTAGAAATGTTATCATGGGTATTTTACTCCTTAGATTCCTTTCACAGTCCAAAATATAGAAGTACGGAATATTGTTCTTCGATATGTAACTCCAAATTGTGTGCAAAGCACACTTGAAACACTACGATGAGAAAATACACTGCAAGAAATAATTGTCAAACGTCTACTTTATGTAGATCACTGTACATGTTGACAAAAAACAAAAATAAAATCAATTTCCATTGAAAAACACTACTGTCTGGAACAAGAAACTCTCTCTCTCTCTCTCTCTCTCTCTCTCTCTCTCTCTCTCTCTCGCTTTCTTTTTTATCATAATATTAATCCGATACCCCCACACACGATGACTGCAGTGTTTCTACGTCTAGTATGTTTCCTAAATACATGAGCTTCCACTGTATTTACACCAGTCTTTGGCTATATCTGGAATAAGTCTGTTTTGTAATGGTTTGTGAATTCGTCCGTTAGCTTACCAGTTACGCTAACTTGCTGTTGAGGAAGGTTGTGTACTCAAAATCGTGGCAGCAAGTCAATACATTTAGTACATACGCCTTTCCACCAAACGTCATCATCATCTGCTTATCTACCTTGCGGCAGATTTTGACTGCATAGTCCTCCATGCATCTCAGTATTGCGCTTTCCTCTTCATTCTGTGGCACACTTATTGTGGCCCGGTGACGTCATTCAGCATCTCGTACCTTCTTGTGTCCTTCCGTCTCCTCCTTGGAACGAAACCTTCAATTTCCTCCTCTCTTCTTAGACTATGACCTAGCCAGTTTAGCTTTCTAATTTTTACAGTCAGTAACATCCCCTATTCTTTCTCTGTCCAGTACATCCTCATTCCTCAGTCCAGCTGATCTCATTCGACGTCATATCCTCATTTCTCATGCTTCAAACCGAGCGAGGTGGCGCAGTGGTAAGAAACTGGACTCGCATTCGGGCGGACAGTGGTTCATATCCACCTCCGGCCATCCAGATTTATGTTTTCCGTGATTTCCCTGAATCACTCTAGGCAAATGCCGGGATGGTTCCTTTCAAAGGGCACGGCCGAATTTCCTCCCATAATCCTTCCCCAAAAAATCCGAGTGTATGCTCCGTCTCTAATGACCACGCAGTCGACGGGACGTTAAACTCTAAACTTCCTTCCTCCTTCATGCTTCAATTTTCCTCTCAGTCTTCTTTCACAATGTCCACGGTTCTGCTTTGTATAAGGCCACGCTCCATATAAGGCATTTCACCAGTCGCATTCTCATGATATTGTCTACTTACTCAAACATATTTAAACCGCCTCCCAGATAACATGTCAAATAGCATTATTAATTGTTTTTGTAAATTCCTGGTTTGGTGCCTTTTCTGTTTCTGAAACGCCTCTTTCGCCAGTGACATTCTAATTTTGAACTCCTGTTGGAAGTCCATGTCTTTCCTAATCCAGCTTCCCAAATACATGAATGTTCTCACTTGTTCAAATATTTATAAATCCTATGGGACTTAATTGCGCGGTCATCACTCCCTGAACTTACAAACTACTTATAAACTAGTTTTTACTAAAGACAGCACAACCATTCATTCCCGAGGGGGGATTCGAGCCCCCGACGGGGAATGGCCTCGCGCATCGGAGCATAGCGCCTCAATGCGCTCTGCCACGCCGCCGCGGCGTTCTTATCTGTTCAAATGTTCAAATGCTTGTAAATCTATCGGAGCAAACTGCGTGGTCATCAGTCCGTAGCTTACAAACTACTTAAACTAAGGTAAACTAACCTAAGGACTACACACACACACTCATGCCCCAGGGAGGACTCGAACACGCTACCTGTCTTAAAAGACGTACCACGTTATTTCCATGTTATTTCAGTATACTTTGTTTTAGCTATTGTTCTGGTTTTCGTTGAGATAGTAATATTCTTGTGTCAGAACATAGATTCCACCACAGAAACACACAACATGAACCCAGTGAAGCGTATTACATTTGTATATGTATTTTATTATATTTAATATTCTTAGTAACTGTCACTTAAATATTTCATGGCCGACTAAAAATAGAAGATAAGCAGCAGATAATTCATATTTAAACAATTATATGTATTTGTGGACAAGAACTGAATATATTAGCATAAAAGCCATGATAAATATTAATTGTGTAACTATATTTCAAAGGCGACAGTATATTTGAACAGTGAGACGCCACGCTTAGTAGCGAAGAGCTTCAATCTCAACCGTTTTTAGTATTGTTAAATATATATTTGTTTATATAATTACGTAGGCTACCGCGGCCAGAGTCAGATGACATAAAAGTTTTCTGTGTATTGTACCGCGTCATGATGTAAGGCTATTAAGTAATAGCCTTACATCATGACGCGGTACAATACCCAGAAAACTTTTATGTCATATATTTGTTTGTTAAATGTAAATAACATTTGTAGGGAGGTGGTCAAATCATTTAATTCTGTAATATTCAAATGTATAATATTTTGAAGGCAAATTATATTTTAAAGATGAGGCGTTATAATGCGCGGAAGGATACAATTTCGGGAGCAGAGAGAGCACGCTTTCAAACGCTTGGGAAGGGACTCGTAACTTGGACGTGGTGGTGAGAGGTTGTGACGCTGGGCGGTCTGAAGCCGCGTTACGAACTTGTGATTTGAAGAGGTAAAAAAATGTACGGGACTATTACTGCAGAACTTAGTCTCTGGTTGAAAAGTGACAAACTATGCACGGTAGAAGGGCTGTGGAACTGTGATAATTCAGCAATCGTGTACTCGTATGATGAGAAACTGTGTTTTACAACAAATAGTTTTATCGCGGATTACCTTGGAACTGCAAAGTTCTATGGACTACTCTATCTTACGAGTGATAATTTGGAACTTTTACTCTCAAGTGCGTGTAATACTTATTATGCCCCTCATGAACAATAGTTGGGGAAATATTTAGTTATTTACCGATGTATAAAGTAGGACCACCTCCGCGTTTCACGTTTAATAAACTCCATTTATAAAGAATTACTTCGTGAGTGAATCTCTTCTTTATTTTAGAATCCATTTTGTTGGTCATTCAGAGGTTTAATTTATGTTTGTTAAATTTATTATCACGTCATAACATGCAGATTGATAGACTGGCAAAACTACAGATTAATTATCAATCTTGTTTAAACAGATTGGGTAGCTGTTTAGGGCATAGGTGACATACGTAACTCACACCTATGGACAGAGACAACGAGCCATAAACTATTACTACCCTGAGTTATGTATTGCACAAGTCTCATTGGTGAGAACTGATAGGAAGGTCGCAACTAGTAGCATCGTGATTCCTATCGCGTAGTGAAGGTATTTATTGTGTTCTGACGCTAGTATACCTTACAGATGACAAGAATTTATTCGGATGTTCTACAAAATTATGTCATAGGGTTTCGTTGTGCAAACTATTACAAGCTTCTCGCATTGAAGTTCAAGCTAAATTTCGACTTTTTAAAAGAGATAGCCTGTCTTGAGGTCTTCGTGTCTGTTTAAATTTGTCATATGTGATCCAACCTGTTCTGTGTACCACGGCAAGTCGTCAGCCTCTTCTTTTAATTTTTTGATATAAATCTCGATATTATTTCTTTCTGATATTCACTTACTTTATTATTTTCGAAAGGCTGGGGATTCTCACTTACGATAGGGTTAATCGAATTTTTATCGCCTGCTTTTAAGAAATATATTTGACGTTTCATATTTTGTAGATTCAGAAAATTCTATATTCACTCTCGCTAAAACATCTTTATGTTCACTCTTCCCTGTGTCTGTTTTGATGCATTTTATTAGCTCAGGATTATTTGTTGCTAGGAGTTCAAGTACGTTTGCGCAATGATTAACTGTTTTGGTGGATTCGTGAACAATTTGTTCGAGATATTTTTTCGGAGGATGTGATCCGTAAAATTTTAGGACGATATTTCATGCTTTTCTGCCGTTTTGAACATGTATTTTCCCCCCACATATCGAGATAGGACGAAAACAACCAAATGGCGTAATAGATGTAATGAAGAGAACTCATCTATAAATACCGTCTCAAGTCCAATAATATTTGTTTACAGCCTGGTTGCAATCCAAACAGCGAGTGCAAATCTCGCACTGCCTGAAGATGGCGGTAGGTCAAACCAAATGTTGTGTATCAAATCGAAAAGACATCTAATCAGAACACTCGGAATCATACCATTTATCAGTCACTCTGAGATAACATGCGATATTACGAAAGTTCTCTTATATGAAGGAACCCTTCACGTGTGAAATTTCCTTTGGGCCCCGTTTCGTTTTTTCGCAATGCGCGCGAACTGCGACAGGTAGAAAGAAGTTTGCTGAATTGTTTTACCAAGTCGCGAACAAAGTGACGCTGTTCGGGAAAATCTAAATTTCATTTCAGGCGAACATTCGTTTAAGATTGGCGTAAGGGGCCTGACTGTTGGCAGTAAATCGTTTCGGCTTACAACCGGTAAGCCACGCCTGTTTTTATAGAACGTCGAAGGACGAGACGAAGAGCAAACTAATAAAGAAGTAACCCACAAAGGAGGTCAGTGGGGAGCCAGCAATTCTTTCTTTTGTAGCCGAAGGCTGGTGGCGGCAGAACAAGTAATAACCCACATCTGTTATCCGCAACCGCCTATAAACACAAGCGCCGTTATTACAAACTGCGGTACTGCTCTCGCCGATATTTCTCCGTTATTTGTGGACGAAACGACTTTCTCTTATCTTTTATCATGTACTCCGACAGGCTTATTCACGTACGTAGTGTAAAATGTCTCTCTTCAGAATCAGCTCGGTGTAAGCAATGGAAGGTTCTAAACTCTATAAACTCTCTTTCACTGTGTTATCAGAAGATAAAAGTATGAATATTTAAGCGTTTCATTGTGAAACAGCTTTGTGAAGAGTATGTTAGATGAAGAAATCTCTTAAGGAAACTTACATGGGCCTAATACTAATAATTAATTTTATGTGATTAAACTAGTCTGTATCAGCCACGGCATTCGATTATTTTCCGAAACCATATGAAGGAAGAATTGCGTGGAATATTCCGCAAATATAATGAACTAATTCTTCTTCAAAGAAAACAGAGAGGAATATTCATTATCTGAATGTCATTGAGCTATAGAAGACATTCGCCCTAATAACCAACGGATTTACAATCCAAAAGAAATTAAAGTTTCATCGAAAACTGCGGGTATAGTGTTTATCTGTATCTGTTATTCGTGCTTTGTGTTCATAACATTGTGTTTAATTCAGAAATGTTCAAATGTTTGTAGAGCATAACTACGGGATTATCAGTCCCTAAACTTACAAACTACTTATGAACTAGCTACTACTAAGGACGGCACAAATATCCATGCCCGAGGGGGGATTCGAACGCCCGACCGTAGTGGCCGTGCAGACTGTGACTGACGCGCCGCAGTTCGCTCGGCCACCGGGGCCGGCTATGCTTAGTTAATTTAGTAAACAATATGTATTTAGTTTTAATTGATTATGAGATATCTAATATATAAAAATTAATGTTTTTTTCTGTTTCTATTCGTATTTTATGCACGTCCATACCGTACATCCGATTGCGATAAGACTTTGCCAATCATTGTTTCCACTCGCGCAAAGATTATATGCATACAAAAATGAACTTCGTATGGTGCATGGCGGATGGTACTTTACAATTAATTAATTCGTTTCTTGCGCCTTCACGCTGAAATGGCTGGACGGATATGGAAGAAATTTTTAACAGACGTAGCTTATACCCTGATTAATACATGGGCTACCTTTCGTAAACCACCGTACGGTGCGTGGCGGAGGAACCCTACAGTGGGTTAATACGTTCCTTTCTCTTCATGCTGAAACATATGGTCGGATTGAAATTTAGAATGGAGGTAGCTTATACCCTGAATTAACGCAAGAGCTACGCTTAAGAAGCCACTGTACGGTGCATGGCGGAGGGTACCGTACAGTGGGTTAACATGTTTGTTGCTCTTCACGCTGAAATGGCTGGACGGAATTGAATGAAATGTTGACTGAAGATAGGTTTTACTCCGAATTAATGCATGGGCTTTGTCCCCCTAAAACATCCAACAAACAAACAAATTGATTGGTAGGTCACCATGAAAGTCAGCACATGAAGTATGTTTTCTTGAAATAGATTTTTTATAATCTGCAAGCCAGTGAAATTAGCATGTTGGAGAGTACCTTGCGATTTTGAAACCGTTTGACCAGTCACCATGAACCATAATAAAGAAGCAATGAATTAAAATTTGTGAAGCGGCCGGGAATGGAACCACGACCTTCATGCTTACTAGGCAGACGTCTTAACGTTAAACCACCACGCCACTAACGATTAAGTCTAAGTCTAAGTACGACTTCCCTCCACGTCACAAACTTTAATTCAGCTTCTGTGTTCCATAGATAATTGCCACTACTGCCAAGGTTCTCCATGCAGCGGAATAGCACCTCGACAATGGACATATTGGAACATTCCTGTTAAGGTGATATAAATATCAATTTAAATATAAATTCAGATACCCTGAGACTGTTTTTCGTCTCAAATATGTGCAAGACATTAAAGATAATCAAGAAGCAATGAATTAAAATTTGTGGTGCCTTAATCGTTAGTGGTGTGGTGGTCTAACGGTAAGACGTCTGCCTCGCCAGCATATAGGTCCGGGTTCGATTCCCGGCCGCATCGCAAATTTTAATTCATTGCTTCTTGATTATCTTTAATGTCTTGGACATATTTGAGACGAAAAACCGTCTCAGTGTATCCACCACTGTAGGTGTAGGAGATGGACAGAAAGGGAGGGAAGAGACGTACAGAGAGAGGGGAGAGGAGAATATTGACATAGGGGAGATGGTGACAGACAGGTGAAAGAAGATGAATGGAGGGAGGGGAAGAGGAAATGGACAGAGAAGGGGACACTTCAAATTTGAAAAATTATTTCTTCTGCGGCAGCAACGCGCCGGGTACCAGCTAGTTTTAATAAGAGTTAATGCTGACTTGATGACAATGAAAAAAATAGCAAACATCAATTTCGTATTCTCAAATACAAAGTTATTTGTTGTTATTGCTAATTTATTTACAGCATATTAGAGGTTCTGTTCCCATCATGTGGTCAGGATTCCCTTTCGTCAAATGTAATAAGAAAATCTTGAACTCCACAACTATATTTCTACTGCAATGCTGTAGTCCCGATTTCTACTGACGTCGGACCAACTACTTTCCTCCCTCTATACCGCCTTCTGTTTCCAGGGATATACAGGGCCGAGTAGCCGCTATCAGTTCGTGGTCGTAAATTCTTAGTAAAGGTAACTGCAGCTCCCAGTTGCTGGCGCTCTAAACTCAACACCGGCAATAGGCAATGACGTAATTACTCAAAACTAAATATATTGTAATTCCAGTTCCAAATAAAGCAAGTGAAGCCAAACGTGAAAATTACAGAAGTATCAGTTTAATAAATCACAGTAGTAAAAAAATAACACGAATTATTTACAGACCAATGGAAAAGCATCTAGATTCCGACCGCTGGGAAGTTCAATTTAGTTTTAAGAGAAATATAGGAACATGTTAGGCAATACTTATCTTCCGACTTATGTTAGGCTTGCCTTTCCTTGACTTATTTTCTAAGTTTACAGCTTTTGTAGATTAGGAGAAAGCTTATGACAAAACGTTGACTGTAATACACTTTACCATAGGAACATAAACCGGACAGCAGGACATGAAAGCAACGCAGTGATTTGGGAGTGTAGCCAGATTGTAACCTTCCCCAAATGTCATTCAATCTGTACATTGATCAGCCTGTGAAAGAAAGCAAGGAGAAATTTGGAGAAGGAATTAAATTTCGCCTGCCGCGGTGGCCGAGGGGACTGAGGCGCTCCAGTCACGGTCTGCACGGCCACTACGGTCGGGGGTTCGAATCCCCCCTCGGGCATGGATATTTGTGCCGTCCTTAGTATCAGTTAGTTTGTAAGTTTAGGGACTCATGACCGCGTAGTTAAGTCCCATAAGCTATACAAACATTTTAACATTTGAATTTTAATTAAATTTCAGGGATAACAAATCAAAACTTTTCATTGTGACGATGACATTGTAATTCTGTCAGACAGCAAAGGAATTGCAAGAGCAATTGAATAAAATATACAGTATATTGAAAGATATAATACAGTAACAAGCAGTGACGGAACAACGGGGTGGGCTAAGGGGTTCAATACCCCCCCACCCCCAAATGTATCCGGATCCATCCCTGACAAATCGTAAATTAAACCTGATCGTATCCTACTCTTTTACTGCATGGTCAGACAGAATATGGCATGGCGGTCAGGGCTGTGGGCTTTATCTAGTTACTGCGTGGTGTCATTCAGCTGCTTTCACGCAGAATTAACTGGCCATCCCCTCCGGCAGGCACCGAATTGTCCGGAAAGACAAATTTGTCCGCACTGGCCTGCAACACTTACTACCGATAGCAGAGGGTCCACGGTAGTTGCGTACATATGCAGCTGCCAATGACGTTTCGTCCTCTCGTTGTTTCATAGTGTGACAGCTGACGCAGAAACGGCAGTCACTGACTGTCAGTTACGAGGAAAAGTACAAACATCTGTAGCAGTCTTGAGAACCACCCTGTAATTATAAATATCCAGAGCAGACAGAGGGTGGCAAAGAAAGTTCCAACTTGACTGGCTAATGGAATACTCTTTGCCGGCAAAATAATGGGGCATATTGCTTGCCTTGCATACTGTTTGTCTGCCCAGATATGAGGGGTGAAGGGGAGAATTCATTGGCTCTATGAATTTTAGTCCCTCGTCGACCTCGCAAATATAAGAAAGAATTAGAAATCTTCAGAAACCATTTTGCTGTCGATTATCACAAGTAGGCTTTCTTAAAGGGTATACGTTTCAGACATTCAAATCGGAACCGAAAAACTCAAAATGATTAAATGAAACAGAAAACAGCTGATTTGTATGGTTAAGACGATCATGTTGTGCCGCAGAGAAAATATGCTTTTAAGGGGCCACTTTGGTGATGGAACACTGAGTGATGAAATCGGCCAAGGAAAATTGCGACCACTTTTAAAATTTAGCATTGACTCAGGTAATTCAGCTCTCCTAAAAAATTTAGGACAGCAACAAAAATGCTATATATCTTATTAAAGCAACTCAGAATCAGCTGACTGATGGTTGTCAGTCTGTCATAATGAGAAAGGTAGTCGACAAAGTGTATGAATCAAAATATTATTCTGTTCTTGGCGAGGAAACAACAGATTTCAGTGGTGCAGAGCAACTCAGTGTCTGTATTAGGTGTTTGTATGTACAAAACAGCACAATACAAGAAGATTTTATATGAATTCTGTCTGTAACTGACTTGGCTGGTGCTGTATTAAGCGATCAAATCGGCAAAAATGAAATGTAGTCGATTATTGATGTCCGAAAGAACAGACCACATTGTTTGATAGTAACGGCCGTAATATTACGAATTCGAAATATTGAAACATTTCGACCGCTTCGAAGCGTTGAAATAAATTCAACGGCTAAGTTGAAAATTTGTGCTGGACCGGGAGTCAAACCCGGATTTCCCGCTTCGGTCACCTTAACGAACTAGGCTATCCATGCACGCTTCCCTGCTAATCCAAATTCTCAATTTGTAGCTCACTGTGATAGTAGTTTCACGTGCCCATCGATGCCTCTTGCTCGTAGCCTATACTGTATTCCCGACCGTATGAATGTGTCCCCAATGAAATTGTCATTGCCTGTTGGAGCATATATACAATAATTGATATTCGTAAATGTTGTCGGCCTACAGGTTGAGAATTTGAGAGGTGAAGATTATGACAGAGGTGCCTAAATATCTAGAAGTGTGCAGCACGTAAACTAAACATAGCTATCGTGTAAGCCTGCAGCTTTCCTGGTATTCGCAATATGATGAGAGATGTAAGCAGAGTTTTCCGTTTTGTGCTTCTACGCAAAGGATGGAACTTATCAAGAGAGCTGTCCGTGAAAAAAATCCAGAGTTAAATTGCATCTCAGTCACAGGGTACACGAGGGATTGCAAGGAATGATGCAATCCTTCATTTCAAAGAGCTCTTTGACTCTATCGTTCCTTGAAAAAATGGACGGAAATACCGTCATTGGAAAGTTCCATTCATCGATTCGACTTTATCTTACCATTGACGGTAACCGCTGCCGTATTTGAAATCACTGTTTCGATTTTGCGGCAACTTACGTCTATTGCATTAGATCTTAAACTTTGTTATGATATGATAGACTATGCTATCAGAATACTGGAAGAGTACAGGGAAAATAAATATGAAGAAATTTTCCAATGGACATGTAGTATTTTAGAACATTTGGACATCCCAGTTGAGGCACGCAGAACCGCCAAAAGTTCAATTCATCGGTCAAAGTTAAGAGTACCTGATGCTAAAGAATACTACAGGTAAGTTAAACCTTTATAACATACACATGCTTATTACATTATTTTGCATTCTTTTTGCCTTCGGTTGTTCTCTTTAGAATTCCAGAGTAATGTCATATCCTGTTTTGTTTGAGACTGAATGTGTTCATTACCTTCATCGACTTTCTGTTGGCGCAGTTGTGGAGTGGTTTTTAGAGAGTAGAGCAGTCTGTAGTTCTACACCTGTGCAACTTTATGCGAAGTGCCATCGTAGAAACAGAAAATCTGAACTCGATAGTGGCAGCCGCGAGGGTTTACATCGGCGATTTCCCTTATCCTTCCCCGCTATCTGGAGAAATAACTCTCTGGAAGGAGCTTTGAAAATCTCCCACAAAACAGCGGCAGAGGAGCATTACGAGACAATCAGTTTCTTCTAAGTATAAAAATTATGTTACAGATTCTCTCTACGTTACCAGTATCCAATTGTAGTGTGGAGCGCAGCCTCTTCTTTGAAACTAATAAAATAGTATCTCCGTTCTACAATGACGGAATATAGTTTGAACGGCTTGGCTGACATGTATTTTCACGGAGATGTATCTTGTAGGTTACACCCAATGGAAGTTATTGAAGAACCTGCAAACTATGCGTTAAATGAGCAAAACAAAATTTATTGCGTTTTTATTTTTTATTTTACTGTTTCCCCAGATAAGTTATAACCTCAGATGGATGAAACTCCCACCAAACCAAAATCCTGGATCCACCACTGGCGACAAGGGCCAAACAACGGTAATGGAATGTAGCCTAAGGAAATTAGGCAATGCTGAAGGAATTAGATTAGGTTACGAGATAAAAATTGTAGATGAATTTTGTTATTTTTGTTGTAAAACAAGTAAGCAGTGGAGACATAAATTTCATATGGCTATGGAAAGAATGCATTTATTAAGAGGGGAAATTTTTGGCATCGAATATACGAGGCGCGTCCAGAAAGTAAGTTCCGTTTGGTAATAAAATGAAACTGTACACAGATACAGAAGAAATTGTTATTGCACAAAATTCTACAACTCTTATACTACTTTTCCACATAACTGCCGAAATTTTGCAGGCATTTGTCATAGCGTGGCACCAGGTTTTGTATACCTTCTTCATAGAAATCTGCCGCCTATGTATTCAACCAGTTGGAAACAGTTTCTTTCAGAAATTTGGGGGAAGTCCATAGCCCATAGCGAGAGCACTAATTGTAAAACTACGGTTTTCCTGGACCTTGTCATCAATTTCGTGAACCAGTTCTTCTGTAACCAAAGGTGGGCGCCCACTTCGTTCTTCATCGTGCACATCACTACGCCCGCCATTGAAATGTCGCACCCATCTTCTCACCATCTAATCACTCATGGCATTTGGTCCGTAAACATCGCAAATTTGCCGATAAATTTCACTTGGTTTCACTTTCTTCGCATTCAGAAACCGAATCACCGACCTGATTTCACAGGCGTTGGGATTTTAAATCAACGCCGACATTTCAAACTAGCACAACAAAGCGTACGTAACTGACAGCGATCTCCAAATGGCGCACGTTCTTCTCCTTGATACACATGGTTTACAGCGCATGTGCGGAACTGCAATCGCAGCGCTGCAGCGGAGATAAATTGAAACGGAACTTACTTTCTGGTCGCGCCTCGTAAATTCCAGTGAAGTCTCTGTTGAAGCCATTTGTCCGGGTTGTAGTCTTATACCGATGTGAAACGTGGACGATAAGCTCAGACAGAAAAATAGAAAAATTTGAAATTTGTCGATACATAGGAATGCTGAAGGTTGGATGGGTAGATCGTGTGAGTAATGAGAAGGAGCTGGACAGAATAGGTGAGAAAAGAAAGTTCTGTCATGTCTTGATTAAAGGAACGGATCGATTGCTAGGACAAATTATCAGACATACAGGAATCGTGAGTCTAGCATATTATGGGTGATTAGGGGATAAAAATCGCAAAGGGTGACCGAGAGACGAATACAGTAACCAGGTTCACGCAATGTAGGTTGCCGTTCTTACGCAGAGGTGAAGAGGCTTGCGCAGTATAGGGTAGATTGGAGAGCAGCATGCCGGCCGCGGTGGCCGAGGGGACTAAGGCGCTTCAGTCACGGTCCGCACGGCTACTACGGTCGGGGGTTCGAATCCCCCCTCGGGCATGGATATTTGTGCCGTCTGTAGTCTTAGTTAGTTCATAAGTAGTTTGTAAGTTTAGGGACTGATGGCCCCGTAGTCAAGTCCCATAAGTTCTACAAACATTTGAACATTTTTGAGAGCAGCATCAAACCAGTCTTTTGACTGAAGACCACAATATACATATGAACTACGCACAATAACGCCTCAATGCGCTCGGCCGGTCCGCCGCGGCATACAGGACATTACGCCACAGTGAACCACATGTTGGTGCTAATCTTTCACCACAGCCAATGTAAATGTACATCACTTCATCCAGGCAAATTACAGCAGTAGACATCCCTCACGGTTTGCACGTTACGAGAATAAACTGTTCGCAGTGCCAGTAAGAGTCGTGTCCGACCGTTCGCTTTTATCCTAGGTGGTGACCTCGCATATTGCCATTGCGGTCACCGTTTCTTCGCTTCATGGTTATAGGGGCACACGCAGCACTCGTCCTCGATTAAATCGTTAAACATGGATAGAAATAACATATTTTAAACCAAAGGAAGGTCTATGGAAGCAAAAAATGTATCTCTTTCTATGGGTATCAGAGATACTGTGCGAGTGCTATGGGGTATATGAAGGCAACTTTGGGTTTATGGAAGTTTGGGTCAGTGGCTCTGTCCGGGAGGCGTGCCACGATAACCAAATTGTTTCCGACGCGACTGATCAACGTGTTCGAAATCCACAGCGATATCATCGGTAAACATTAAACAAACATAATCCTACATTCGCGAAGAACCGATCTATATGAAAGTGGCTGACAGGGGAGTTCTGGCGACCACTAGAGAAAAGAGGGAAATCCAGGGTCGAGACAGGTCTAGAATGAAATATAGTGGCACCAACAGATGTTACAGTTGATGCTTAGCTATATTCATAACTGCAAACACATTTTTTAAACATTATTGTGAATTCTACGAAGTCACTTTTAATCGTAAAAATTGGTTTTATTTTCAAAAATGTTCAAATGTTTGTATAGACTATGGGACTTAACTACGGGGTCATCAGTCCCTAAACTTACAAACTACTTATGAACTACTTACGAACTAGGACGGCACAAATATCCATGCCCGAGGGGGGATTCGAACCCCGACCGCAGTGGCCGTGCAGACCGTGACTGGAGCGCCTTAGTCTCCTCGGCCACCGCGGCCGGCGGTTTTATTTTCATTTACGAAACTCAGTGAGGAGCGTTTAAGGATAGAGTGACCGCTAATAATGTTTTGAACTAATAGTGAGCTGTAATGAAAGATTTACAGCAGTAGCAAACTACTTAACACAATAATTTTCTGAATTATTAAGGGTCTTAAGTAGCTCCGTAATTCATAGCAGCCTATATGTTCAATTCAGCAATAAATGGTATTGCAACTGTTTCAGATATTTAAAGATGGTAGAAATAAACTACAAGATGTTTTGAAGAATTTCATAAAGAAGCAGATAGGTAGGACAAGTATTTCGAGTACTTAGTAGAAATATTCGACACTGTGCAAGCTAATAGCTGAGTAGATCGTGGGAACCTGGTTAATCGTAGTTAGATTCCTACTAAAATGCCAGTCAAACTTTCGGTTATTTATACATTAAAAGTGGCGCTAAGGGTGGCAGACTGTCTTGTTGATTTAACACTTGACGTTTAAATTTTGAGTCACCGTCTTGGATTTTGTTGCTTAACACTTGCAAGCGACAATAAATTTCTCTGAGCACAATCCGACTACGTCCTATGTCTTCCTTCAGATTCGTACTCCCGAGTTTCCAGCTGTTAGCCTTCACACTCCGAGTTACTTTACACTTTGTCCAATACAGTTCGGCGTGCGAGAAGTAGCAAGCCAAGTAGCTCACTTTCCCTCACAACTCCGGCCGTATTGGAAGCGAAGCTTTCGAAGGATGCAGCACTTAACATCGATCTTGCATTATCAATTTAACCGCTCCGAGGGGCACCGTCGGCGGAAAGGAAAAATTCGTGTGAAGACCTTTTTACAAAATAAGACTGTATGATGATTTCAACTGCATTTGCGAAAGTAATATATCGTTTACAACATATGTACTCCGGATATATTTAACAAATAAGAGAACAACATTACTTGGATAGTATTTGTTAATTATATTTAACCATTTCTAAGTTTGGGTAGCTCAGGGGATACGTATGTAAGGTCTAGGATCCGTACATACCGTCCGTTAAGTGTGAACCTAAGAAAAACATCAACACTCTTCATAATATTGAAAAATGTACATTATTAATCATTTCAGAAGAAATGTAGACATACACTGCCATAACAAAACACTTGCCAAACGAACTGATAGTGTTTTGGCCGAATTAGTTTGTATTACGGTATCACCATCATCGGCATGAAAAATTGGCAAACTTTAAGTGCTATGTTAGATTATCATTAGATTCTTGTTTGAACTAACAACCTCAATATACAATAGACACAGATTTTACATTGAGTCCATCCAACTCAATATGTTCCTCGAGATAATTAACGCAAGATGTCATACTCTTTATGTATTGTAGCCCTACGTACTAGTTCTCTAAACATCGTATTTCACGTGTACAAGAATGTCGCAAATGCATTTAGAATTACTTCAAATAAGAACTCTATCGCCGGCCGCGGTGGCCGAGGGGACTGAGGTGCTCCAGTCACGGTCTACACGGCCACTACGGTCGGGGTTCGAATCCCCCATCGGGCATGAATATTTGTGCCGTCCTTAGTATAAGCTAGTTGATAAGTAGTTTGTAAGTTTAGGGACTGATGATCCCGCAGTTAAGTCCCTTAAGCTATACAAATATTTGAAACATTTTTCAAGAACTATATCTGAGTTCCATGTTTACATAACATTACAAGAAATTGCACTGTCTTAAATCTTACAACACACAAGACAACCTGTATAATGGATGTATTCCATACCTTGTCGCATCAGGATAGTAGTTAACACGTTGGCTGCCGTGTGGCCGCCGGCGGCCACAGCTGGTGGCTCTGGCGCGCCTCTGTCGTCATCGAGGCAGTCAACGTGTTAAGACTGTACTGTATATCTACTACTTTCAAGAAGAACAATTAGACTTCACAAAAGTATGATAACTGCCATGCATGCCAGTTATATAGAGATATATTGTGTATGTAAATTTCAGGCCTTATATATACGATCGTCATGTGATACCTACTAATATATGCACAGCTGTTTGTCGTCCTCTGTATCAGCTGCCACAGACGATGGGTTATACATCAGAATAGTAGTTGGACTATAACAATTTATGTGAAACACGTGGCGTTTACATGGTGTCCATTAAGAAATTATATACAATTTTCTTAAGTTAAGCTTTGTTGTTCCACTTTAATTAAAATATCTTCATAGTAGCTGATTCGGTTTTCTAATGATGAATTATTTATGAGTGCATACATTTATGTCATCAGTCCCCTTTTCATGACAAAATGTTACATGTATATTACACTCTTCCCGCTTATATAATATGCAGTAAACGTGTAAACAATATGCATATTACAATTAAAGAAATACCGTCCCATGTTTTGAAATCATTTACAGACATTGTACTAACTTTAGATAATGAACGAACTCGAACATTTAGATGTGCTGCATTCTGTATAATGGAAATGTAAATTTTTCTTTCTCAAAAAATTCAGAAATAGCAGCGACGCACTAATTTTATTCTGACAGAACGATTTATTTCTGGTTATTAAGTTAATGAAAGGCTAAAAAGAATCATCATGATTTTAATTGTTAGCTCCTCTTTTTCTGTATTCAGTTAGTTGAATCTTTAGTTGAACTATTGACACGTTTGTTGTTTTGATATTGACAAGAATATATTCCAATGTAATTTATTTGACTTTATTAACTTCTGTGTAAAATCTTTCAGTTCGTGGGATTCGCAGTAAATCGATGTAACAAATGTTAATGTTTGTGCCACATGGTATTCTATAAAAAACGTTGGTGATGTTTCTTTGTCGTAATAATCATATTGGTGCCCGCCCCTCAAATTCATCACTTTATATAGGTAATATGTTTTATACTGTAGTAATTCTGTTACAAATCTTTCCTACCTATCGCAGAGAATTTTATATCTCCAACATATTATCGCCGAACACTTCTGTAATGCATATTCATAACAGTACCATAAGAAAACATGAAGACTGATACACCTTTACGTGTTATTGTATACTGTTGTATTCTGGAAAGTTCTTATTCAAGTCTCATTTACTAACTGTAATAGAAGTCGTAAGGAAGTAACTCAAGTTATGTAAATATTCGCATTCGGTAGAAATACCTAACCGTATTCGAAACAGTGCAAGACATAAAAGTAACCTTGACAGCGAGGAGAAAAATAGGAAGGCCAGTGAACGTCGAATTCTAAGAGGGGAAATTCTCTGCCCGAGACGAATATTGTTCGCGGAAATTGCATTCCGGCAATGCCTACGTGTGTGCGCATGCTCCACCACGAAGGAATTTAAGGCAATTCAGGAGCTGCGCCAATTACACATTCGACGGAAGGGTCGCAGGCAGACATCTTTTACCGAAATGCAGTAAATAAAGAGCTTACAGCCATTACATTGCTCTGTAACGTCATACGAGGTCGCAGCAAAAATCTAAATATAGTTTTAAACAAGATTTTGCCTCAAAGCTAGATGTACAGGTTGCTGGAATTACATCTCTGATGCTCAATTAATTTACTTTAATGCCACTGTGATTTGCAACATCAATGAAAACTGAGAGACGAAATACATTACACTGTTAAGCGCCTACCGGGAGAATTTATACACTCATTTCAGAATTTATGGATAGGATGGTAGTTGTTTTCTTCTTACATCAACTAGTCCTGTCCAACATAGTATGTCATAACTGCCCTCCCCAAAGGAGAAGTCACATAATTCAAACACGTACCTGGCAAAATTGATTTTCATCTGTTCTGGGACCTCTTAATTCGTTGTCAAATACTGTCCTTGAGCATTTTTCCAGGTAGCAAACAATCACGACATTGTCAATGTAAGTTAAAGATCCTTATCTTTAAAGATTACTTTCCTTTAAGGATCATGAGACTTTATATTTATCTCTTACTTCACTCTCAAATGTTAATTCCAATTTGATCGCAAAGCTAAAGTGAGTCTACTGTATAGGTTGGAAAAGAGTGTGGCATGTTATTCAAGGTTATGTTTTCTGTTCAGTTTGATAAATCAATAACCTTGGTTTAAAAATCGTAGAAGAAATACGTGTATGTGGAAAAGACCTTGACAAAATGAAAGGTTTGTGATGGATTTTACAACCATTGCTTGTTTTACGTCGTTTCTTAGTCGCTTCTATAATATTGACAGCAATATTATCTCTGATATGTAATGTAGCTAAACCAAAAATGAAGCTGTGGCTTTTGGCATACCTGGTGCGGTGCTTCTTATTAGTAAAGATTCTCAGTGGCTTCTGTTTCATGTTTGTTTTACACTTGTACCAGAGTAGATACATAAATTGATACGGTAAGAAATAAATGGCTATTTTCTCTGATTTTAAGGAAGGGTGACTAGATTATGTTCGCCTCCACAGCTGATGATTTTCGCGGCTGCTAGTGGAGGGGTTGGGTTCTTTTCTCAGTACTGCCAAGGACATTTCTTTAGCGGGAGGACTGGAAAGGTTTGCAATTAGCATCCTGATGCAAATTGAGTAATACTTGGCAAATTAATTACAAGAAAGAGTGCACAACGGCCTGGGGAGTAGTGTGTCCGGCGGAGATGAAAAATACCGAAGACTCCATGGCCTTGAGTCCCATATCTGGAGAAACGCGTACCGGAGTGCGTTTTGGTGCCATGAGCAGCTAGGGAATTAAACCTTCAAACAGACAGAAAACATCATGCTTGAGCAAGTTTTATACGATTGAGGTGCATCAGTACCGCCACGCATGTAATCAGCACATAGCACACTTTCGATTGCTTTATTAGGTTTTATCTTTTCTATTTTCTTAACAGGCATTTTCCTTCCTCGCAACATGGGCGGTCAAGCCAGGATCCCTATTTCCTGAGATACACCACGTTTCACCCCACAGTGGTCGCTGAAGCGTGTTCAGACATTACGGTGTAAAAGGACTGACGGCGTTTACCAGCCCCAGCTCAGGGATCCTGGATTCGCCAGGCCCGTAACCAGAAAGTGAATGCTGAGCCCATTGAGTTTGTGGCGTGAATGTAAGACAGGTTAGACGTGAGCGTGCGTACTGCTGGTAACCAGTTAGCAAGCATTCGTGTTGACACTTCTGGGCTCACAAACACCTTATATGTGCTGAGGTACGGTAGGTTCTGCCATTGAAGCTCTTTAAATACGATGTTATACGGACGTCTGTGCTTCGTAGACGTTCAGAATCTTGTCAATTAGTGCGGGAACATACACGTGAGCACTGCAACCATCATCGTTGTACACCTGACGCAGCACGTCCACCGTGTGTGGCAATTCTCAGAAAGTACCATCACGCCACTCAGAATGCTACAGTTTTGTTGTGTTGTTGTGGTCTTCAGTCCGGAGACTGGTTTGATGTAGCTCTCCACAATACCCTATCCTGAGCAAGCCTCTTCATCTCCACATAAGAACGGCAACCTACATCTGTCTGAATCTGCTTACTGTATCCATCTCTTGGTCTTCCTCTGTGATTTTTACCCCACACACTTCCCTCCAACGATAAATTCACAATTCCTTGATGTCTAAGAATGTGTCCTACCAATCTATCCCTTCTTTTAGTCAAGGTATGCCAGAAATTTATTTTCTCTCCAATTCTGTTCAGTACCTCCTCATTAGTTACGCGATCCACCCACCTAATCTTCAGCATTCTTCTGTAGCACCATATTTCAAATGCCTCAATCCTCTTTCTGTCCGTACTGTTTATCGTCCATGTCTCACTCCCATACAAGGCAACACTCCATACAAATGCCTTCAGAAACGACTTCCTTAGGCTTAAATCAATATTTGATGTTAACAAATTTCTCTTTTTCGAGAACGCTTTTCTACCCATTGCCATTCTGCATTTTATATCCTCTGTACTGCGACCGTCATTTGTTATTTTACTACCCAAGTAACAAAACTCATCTACCTCCTTTATTGCTTCGTTTCCCAATCTAATTCCTTCAGCATCACCTGATTTTCTTACACTGCACTCCATTACCCTAATTTTGCTCTTGTTAATGTTCATCTTATATGCACCTTTCAGCACACTGTCCATACCGTTCAATTGCTCTTATAGTTTTAACCCTTTCAAACTCGCTCAGTTGGCTGTAGTAAGCAGTAGTAGTCTCTGTGGCAGAGCCCCTGTTTGCTACATACGTTAATATTACACTTAGCCTATTGGCTGTAAAAATTCCCAATTAAAGGGTACAAAAAGATGTTGTCTGGCAGCTATATCGCATGCTACCTAATGTAAGGACGAATTTGAAACCGTTATCAGTTCATCTACTATCCTTCAGGTGTCATCTGACGTCATCGGATCAAAATCGACGTAAATATTCCCATGTGCAATAATTTTTTTTTTCTTTTTTTTTGCGAAAGTGTACTCGACACTTCCGTGTAAACGTCTTAACAGAAATTGTAGAAAGCATACCATTTAGTCTTTGAATTTACGTTCTAACGGCCGGTGTTTGAATTCCAGGCAGATATTAGTTTCTTGAGTGTGATATCATGGTCCACGTCGTAATTCTCTGACTGATGTTTCGTTTTCCACTGATGAATGGAACTCTCGAGGCTTTTAAGACAAAGCAGACTGATACGTACTCAACAGCAAGGAAGAACTCAAATTCGACAAATTGAGGAACATAAGCTAACTAAAATAAATAATGCTAACTCTACACCATCAGTACCATAGCACACGTCGCGGCGAATATGCAATCGTTGTGGTGACTTCACAAACCAAACGAAGCGTGGTTACGAATCTAAATTTCTGCTTGCTGAGTGTATAACAGCCTTTTTCGTCTTCATAGCTTCCGAAGATGTATTCAGCAGTGGAAGACGAAAAATCAGGCAGAAATTTACACCATTAAAGTAAAGCAAAGATTGATTACGGCTTAACGAACCGTCCGCATTGCGGTCGTTAGAGGTGATGCACTAGATTTGACTGTTTTTGTTAAGGATGGGAAAGGATATCGGCCATGCCCTATCAAAGAAACAATCTCGACATTTCCCTAAAATTATTTAGGGAATCCACCGAACACACAAAGACGTATGACCGTCGATGGATTTGAACTGCCGTCCTCCCAAATACTAGTCCAGTGTGCTAACTACTGTGTCACCGCTCCATGGATTAAAGCTGCAAACCCAGGAAACTCATGTCAGCAATAAAACATCCCATCCGTTTCATTCTTCCCTATAATTTGAATTGCATATAACTTAATCAGAATATCAGTGAGTGCTTTGTCTATTAACCTAAAGAGCTATCAGAAAGCGTACACATGATGCGTATGGTACCAGAAATTATTGGAAATTATTGGAAACCGTGATATGAATGCAGAACTTGGTCGCTGCCACCTGACTGCAAATGCGCATCTCCTGCATGCTGTGGGATGAGTACTTGGTTGTCTCATTACGTCACTGGAAGGGAGAGGAGCAAACAAGTTTTGTGAACAGTTGCATCGCATGCATTACTCTGCTCGCGATAAAACCGCGCATGTTTATCGTCGAGCGTTATATGAAACCCTATTCTGAGAAAACGTATGTACATCCGTTTATGACAGCGTTAAGGACTGGAAGATTTTCGGCAAAGTAACGCGAAACTTTCTTTTCTCATGTTTATTAACCAGGACTGATCTCGCGTCGACCTTATTGAAACATTTATCGGAGAAAAAATATTTCTGCCAACCTGCGCAACACTCCTCTCGCGTAAGACTAATTACATTGGTGACTGGCAACATTTTCATTCTATGTGTAGCACCGCCATGCGATGAACACGGACTAATACTTGCCACAGAAGTACATTTCTTATCTATCAGCTGTTGGTCAAACATTTTATTATTTAATTGAATAGTGATAGTTTCAGCTCTCTTCCTTGGGTATGAGATCGAGGTTGAAAGTAACTGTGAAGTTATCTGGGCACGTATAACAGGTCTAAAAGAAGTAAAGTTAATAGTTGGGTGTTTTTACCGGCCCCACAGTGCTGCTGTAGGAGTTTTACAGTCATTCAAAGGAATTCTACAACAGGTAGTGTGGAGGCATAAGGGCCATGTAATATTAGTCGGTGGAGACTTCAACATTAAGAGTATAGATTGGTACTTCTCCAGTTAAATTTCAGGCAGTACGGACAAGCAGTCTTGCGAGCTACGTTTGGACACATTCTCCGAAAACTGTCTTGATCTACCTTATAGCTACGAACAGGGCTGACCTTATTACCGATGTCTGTGTAGAGACAGGAATTAGTGATCATGACATCGTCATAGCGTCGATGCTGAACAAAGTTCATAAACCAATCAAGAAGGCTCGGAGCGTGTTTTTGTTGGGAAGAGCCGATAAACAAATGTTTGGATCGCACTTAGAAAATTAATGGGCCTCGTTTAATTCCGGGACTATGGACGTAGAGGAATTTTGGACTAAATTTAAGTACATTGTAAATAAAGGGTTAGAGAAATATGTGCAAGTAAAGACGATTAAGGATGGAAAAGATCCACCGTGGTATAATAATAATGTTAGAAAGCTGCTGATAAAGCAAAGACTGTTGCACTCTCGATTCAAAAAAGAACACGCAAATGAACACAGGCAAAAGTTAGAAGAGATTCGTGCGTCTACAAAAAGATCGATGCGCGAAGCATACAATAATTACCACAGCCTTACCTTACCAAAAGATCTTTCCGAGAACCCGAAAAAATTCTGGTCCTATGTAAAATCGATAGGCGGGTCAAAGCCCACTGTCCAGTCCCTCGTTGATCATTGCAGGGCACTAACAGAAGAGTGCAAACGGAAAGCTGAAGTTCTAAATTTAACCTGTAAGAAATCTTTCACCCAGGAGGACCGCAGAAATGTACCATCATTTGATCAATGTACAAATTCCGAAATGGAGGACATAGTAATAGGTATTTCCGGTGCAGAGAAGCAGCTGAGAGAGCTAAACACGAAAACGTCTGCTGGTCCGGATGGAACACCATTTCGGTTTTACAGAGTATTCTGCGGCATTGGTCACCTACTTAGCTTGCATTTATCGCGAATCTTCAATTCAGCGCAAAGTTCCTAATGATTGGAAAAAAGCGCAGGTGACTCCCGTTTATAAGAAAGGAAAGAGAACTGACCCACACAATTACAGGCCAATATCGTTGACATCAGTTACATGTAGAATTTTGGAGCATATTCTCAGCTTGAATATAGTAAATGCTCCGGCAACTCAATTGGGGATCGCTGGAGGAAAGACGATGTTCTATTCGTGAATTTCTGTTAAGGAAATTTTGAGGGCCGGAATTTGAAGCTGAGTGTAGTACGATCTTGCCTACTTACATTTCACGTAAAGATCACAAAGACAAGATAAGAGAAATTAGGGCTCGTACGGAGGCTTATAGGCATTCTTTTTTTTCCTCGTTCTATTTGGGAGTGGAATAGGAAAGGAAATGCCTAGTAGTGGTACAGTGTACCCTCCGCCAAGCACCTTACGGTGGATTTAGGAGTAGGTATGTAGAAAAAAATGTTGAAATGTTTGTAGGACTTATGGGACTTAACTATGGGGTTATCAGTCTCTAAGCTTACAAACTACTTATGAACTAGATAACACTACGGACGGCAAAAATATCCATTCTAACCCCCGACCGTAGTGGCCGTGTACACCGTGACTGCAGCGTCTCAGTCCCCTCGGCCACCGCGGCCGGCTGTAGGTATGTAGATGTAGATATCAGATTATTACTGGAAGATAACACCGTCGCAGTGTTACACATACTTTAGAAAATTTATTCGAACACAATTTTTATATAAATATGTAAATCGTTTTTTTTTTTTTAATGTAGATGAGTAACTACAAACCGATCTTCCTTACTGTGTTTACTAGGGAATGAAGTACGTTAAACGTCGACATGCTTAACCAAATCTGCTTTCTCGGGGGTAAATTGCACTGTGAAATCCGACTCTTGTAACATATAAAGTGACAAATCTTTTCGTACATGCCTCTTTTCGTCGCGGAGCAGTAACCTTGGACCAGTGTGTCGTCCGCTTTATTCTTTGTCATTTCGAATGAAACACGCCTCCTGGCTGTTGTTCACAGTTCTTTCAGAGGGCTGGTTGTTAGCACGGCGCGATCAAGACGCATTGTGTGTCGTGTGTGCAGGGCCGCACGCCGGCCACGGCCGCCATCGCAGTGCAGAGCCACAAGTCAGCTTCATTACCGCGCTCCCATTGTACGCCGCAGCCAGGTGTATACCAATTGTGCCTTTTATTTATATGGCCAAAAAAAGCGCGTCTCTGCCGGCTTTTGTTCCGCTAGCTGCACCTTTGCGTAAATTTTCGCCGACTTCCGTTTCTGGTATACATAATTCATTCACCTGAGAGTATGGGCCAGATGGCAACGTGTCTTCAGCAACTAGGAGCTTCAGTAATTAAGTGCAGACGGTCGTTCCCTAGCGTCTGGAGTCACGTGAAACAAAAAGCCTTTGCAACTTTAATGAAGTGATAGAAATATTACCAGACACGATGGTCGCAGTAATATACCCACTTATTAAACTGGAGGTTGCAATCGATTCGGTTGAAACAGGCGTCCATTGCGTTAAGGAAAATAATAAAAATTTAACAAAAACGAGAAACATACAGTTCGTCTGTCCCTTGGATGGCGAAGAATATTCAACTCCACATAGCCTAAATGTATTTCACATATCCCAATCACGTAACTAAATAGAAGTTCACTAAGACCGAAGGGTTAAATCCTGCGGGCTCGGAAATTTGCATACGGATTTTTTATGCAGTCTATTTCCATAGTGTTTATTGCTCGGTAGGAAACATGTTCATGTTTCAAACCATGCCGAAGATTAGCTTTAATTGACTCAGCGAGCCTCAGGTTTTCTTTGCTGCTGTTCCACTGACCACTCTTATCATTTCTATATGACTCTTCTCGTGGAATTCTAACATGGTCGTCATCAGTGACTCCAAGAAATATTCGAAATATTATTTTTATTATTAACTAACAAAGTACACAGTCAGGTTCTTTGTGTGGGCACTATTTCTACATGATTCGTAAAGATTATTCTACTGGTGTTTAGAAGACACATGTAAGAAAAAACTCTCATATTGTCCCAAAGCGTGTAAAGGGGATCCTGTCACAATATTTAGGTTTTGCTGTTGCATTTGCGATACAGTTCATTATCCAAATGCATCTTATTTACCATGTTAAACTTAGGTTGAAAATCATTATACCCACTTCAGAAAGTGTTACATCATCTAGATTCCAAGGTCTCCTGAACACTGGAGTTGAATGTCAATATAGCATTAGGGAAATAGTTCTTTAAATTGTCCATAGACGTTACTCAACACACACAAAGATCTAAGAAACTACGCATAAGTAGTCATAATGCGACGGTTGGGTAACACTGCCGATCAGGTCATCTACATCTACATACATACTCCGCAATCCACCGTAAGGTGCGTGGCGGACGGAACACTGTACCACTACTAGGCATTTCCTTTCCTATTCCGCTCACAAATAGGAGGAGGGGAAAATGAATGTCTATATGCCTCTGTATGAGCCCTAATTTCTCTTATCTCGTCTTTGTGATCTTTACGCGAAATGTAAGTAGACGGCAGCAAGATCAGTCTGCAGCAAGCATCATACTCCGGAACTCTAAATTTACTCAACAGAATTTCCCGATAAGAACGTCGTATTCCCTCCGGGGATTCCCGTTTGAGTTCCTGGAGCATTTCTGTGACTCTCGCGCATTGCTCGAACCTACCAGTAACTACCAGTAGCTGCTCGCCTCTGAACTGCTTACTTTAAACGGATCTGCTGCGCCTCCCAAACACTTGAGCAATACACAAGACGTGGTCGTACTAGCGATTTATACGCGGTCTCCCTTACAGATGAAGTACATCTTCCCAAAATTCTCCCAATAAACCGAAGTCGGCTGTCCGCCTTACTCACAACTGTCCTTACATTTTATATCGCTCTGCAGTGTTTTGCCTAGATATATGAAAGACGCGACTGCATCAAGAAGCTCACTACTAATGCTGTATTCGAACATTATGGGATTGTTTTTCCTACTCATATGCATCGCCTTATATTTTTCTACATGTAAAGCTACCTCCATTCTTCACGCTAACTAGAAATTTTGTCCAAGTCTTCGTGTATGCTATTACAGTCAATTGAAGGCGACACTCTCCGATTCACCACAGCATTATCATCAAACAGCCGCAAATTACAAGTTACTCTGTCCATTAGATCATTTATATAGATAGAAAATGATAGCGGTCGTATCACACTCCCCTGGGGCACGCCTGACGATATACTCGTCTCTGATGAACACTCGCCGTCGAGAACAACGTACTGAATTCTATTAGTCAGGAAGTCCTCCAGCCAGTCATAAATCTGTGAACCTATTCCACATGCTCGTATATTCGTTAGTAGTCTGCAGTGTGCACCGCGTTAATTGACTATTTGAAATCGAGAAAAACACAATCTGCCTGTTGCCCTTCATCCATGGCTCGCAAGAGGTCAAATGAGAAAAGAACAAGCTGAGTTTCACACGAACGATGTTTCCTAAACCCGTGCTGATTCATAGAAAGAAGCTTATCTATATCAAGGAAATTTACTATATTCGAGCTGAGAATATGCTCCAAAATTCTACAGGAAACTGATGTCAACGATATTGGCCTGTCATTATGTAGGTCAGCTCTTTTACCTTTCTTGAAAACGGGAGTCACCTGCGCTTTTTCTATTCACTAGAAACTTTGCGCTGAATTGAAGATTCGCGATAAATGAAAACTAATTAAGAGGCCAATGCCGCAAAATACTCTTTGTAAAACCGAACTGGTATTCCATCCGAACTAGCACACTATTTTGTTCCAGTCATAACAACATGCACGTAGTATACTGCTTGTGTTGACTGTAGTTCTGCCATGTGTAGAAGGTCAAATCCGAAGACCAATTATATCCGCATTGTTAATTTGTGTGAAAAGGGACTCGCATCGAGAGTAGTTTCAGAGCGCCCAGGAGTTTACAATGTTGTTCTGAGGTGGAGAAGGTGCAGGGATACAAAAAATGTCGATGATTTCCATTGCTCTGTCCGCCCAAAAGACTACCACAGTAGCTGATGACTACTACTTACAGATTTCATTTCGGACGAACCCTGAGACGAACGTCGTCATGCCGAATAATTATATTCGTGCAGCCACAGAATGTCATGTGTCGAATCAAAATATGTGTAATAGGCTGCGTGACATGCATCTTCATTCCCGACGTCCATGATCAGGGCTAACTTTGACACCTAGGCATCATGCATCGCGCTGGTCCCAACTGAATGCTGAATGGAATCATCAGAACTAGCTTCAAATGCTATTCCCAGATGACGATCTATTCTGACTTCAACCAGACAATCGTCTGGGTTTCTGGAGGCAGCTCGGTCACCCTGGACTTGTAAGACACACCGTCCAGACAGTGTAGAAAGATAGTGGTTTTCTGATGTTTTCGGCTCGAATTATGTGGGCCGCCGCACGCCACCAGTGGTCATAAAAGGCAATCAAACGGCTACATGATTAAAATGGACAACATGTTCGCAAGACATGAAACCTGTCGATTATGTCTGGGATACATTCAAAAGACCTCCTTTGGGACGTGACCATCCACCATCCAATCTGAAAAATCTCTACTCCGAATCCACCTTGAGAAGTGGGACAGTGTGGACCAACAGTCCCGTGATGACCTAGTGGACAATATGCCACTACGAATACAGGCATGCATCAGTGCAAGAAGACGTATTACACGCTATTATGAGTGTATGCTGCAATCTGGAATACAAATTCAGAATGTGTGTGTTAATGCCGTACAACTTGTCAAATTCTGTCTACATGAGCAATAAATAGAACTGAATCGTCGTTTTTGTATACCTTTCTTTCATTTATATGTAAACGGTTATGAACCGCTGAAACTGAGGTGTTGCAACATTTTTCATGCTGTTTCTAAAAAAAAAAAGGTAACCGTAACGCAGTTTTTTAACAATAAGTAAAAAATCATTCTCGCGAATTTCTGAAACACCTTATATGTCACAATTTGTATGGCCTACATCTCCACATCTGTGAAGTCATCGTGGCTGACTGCCATGTGAAGGAGGTATGTTAAATTCTTGGGCCTTTTCCGTGGTGGAAGAATAGGAAGGGGTTATTTTCAGTCTAGTGATGCCAGCTGAGGAGTTCTTCATTGAGAAATAATGAATTCCATGCCTGCAAAGTCGCAAGGAACGAGAAAGGTATCCTCACAACACGACTTTCATACCGCCCCCGATCGACGCCACTGGCTGTGGATGTCATAGCGTTCCGTCCGTACCAATGGGTCTAAGGTCAGACATACGATATACAAAAACGAATAAACTATTGACTTTTATGTGTGAAACATCTTCAGACATCTTACTATTTTACAAATGAATTAATGTCTATTTGACTTAATGCATATAAGACGGATATGTTTTTAAAGTTTAAGATTATGCTTTAAGTTCGTTCGATATAATCAAATGCTCTCATTATGAAACATTGAGTGAATGTTTTTGGGTAAATTGCGCTCCCTAGTTATTTTACGCATCTCACGTTTGAGAAGTCATATCTCGTCAACTATGTGTCGTAAAGCAATATAATTTTGCTAAACATTCAGTGGTATATGTACGGTCTCTCTGTAAACCAGAGAACGAATAGAGTAAGTAGCAAAAAAAGTCATAAACTGGTGGTGTTTCTCTGCACGAACGAAGAGAATGTAGTAAACTTAACCTCTATTCCTTCCACAGTTTTGTGAGAAGTGTTATCAAGGAAACTTTTTAAAAAGTTTTTTATGTGTGTACTGTTTGTTAGAAGATACTAAGTGCCACTATTTTCAATTACTAAATGAAAAAAATCATAAATCTGTTCGCTGTTAGTTATCTGGAAGATAATAGTCAGCTCAGATTAGAACAGGATAGATGATTTTGAAATGCGGTGCTGCAGAAAGCTGCTGAACATTATGTGGTTGAATTGCGTTACTTATGAGAAAGTAATGAAAGAACTGAGGAGTAAAGAAATTTCTCACACAAGTTGAATAAAGGAAGCGATCGATTCGTTGGACGCAATGAGTATCGAGGAATAGTCACTGTGGTATTAAAGGAAAGACCGCTTTTCGCTCATTTATGAGGACATGATGTAAAATTTTAAACTTCACTTATAGTTAGGTGTTTCAAGGTACAACACTTTCTCTTACCGGTTTCAAATCCTGCACTTTCTAGACGGCAAGCACAAACATAACTAAATTAATTAAATCACCACTTCGCTTTAATTTGATAAAAATCCTCATATATTATGTAATTTAGTTAAAATGTACACCTTAGTGCTGTAGGTAATTTAGAATGTTTAGGCACTATAATTCGTCAGGAGAAGCACATAAATGAATATTATTTCCTTTAGGTGAGATGTGCAGTTGCTGCGGCCAAGTCTCACTCAGCATACTGGCTGAAGGTGGACAGCTGCACGTACATGTGAAAAGCTTGACAGACGACCGCTCCACCCCCGGGAATGCTTTTATCTGCTCCTCGTAATCGGCTTTGCAGGATGATGGAGAAATATATAGACCAGGACTACACGTCTCCCTACACTGCGACCACATTTCACAGTTTATTCTCGCAAACCTTCTTGTGGAAGTGGTTTCAGTTCTTTACGGAAAGTGTGAAATGTTAATCAAATTTATCTTAATGCTAGAAGCCAGTAGACAGTATACCAAATATCCAACGTTCCTCGTCGGCTTTTATTTTCACTTTTCATTGAATCAAGCTGATGTGCAGTTAAACGAATTTGATATCTGATTTACAACCCAATGTAAAATATTTTGTATTACTGCCATGTTTTTCTGTTGCAAATCAGGTCAAAACACATTTTATGTATAAACTTCCACAACCTTTTTTTATCACTGGTTTCTCTTTAAATCACTCTAGCTGTTAATTCTCTAGCATCAAAAATTAGCTACACTTCATGCTGAAAATGTATAAATCATGTTCAAAAAATCTCGCCAACGAATAAAAGCGAAAATACTTGCATTTTTCTTAATTTCAAATGCTTAAAAAATTCTTTAAATTTGACTTCGTACTAATATTTGTGAGAATTATCTTGACAACTTTCGTTGTTCTAACTTGCTCTGCGAGGCCTGTTTTGAGATTTACATTAAGTTATTTAACGAATCGTGTTGTAAATGTGCAAAGACTAGAGCGAATTACTCTGGGTTGCATTAATACAGATTTTTCAAATGCCAGATTCTTTTTTTCTCTCCATTTTGCCGAAGTCGTTATTGTTACAGTAAATAGTTTGTTATGTGCTCTCCTTCGAGTGGAAATCTAAAAGAAGAGATTTGCTTCTAAAAAAAAGTCCACATGAGTGCTTGCGGTTACATGTCAAATGGGCACAATATTTTGGTGATCAGATATGCCTCCAATGTGAAGAGTGGAGGAAAACCTACTTTAAGTGGTACAGCTTGTCTAATTTCCGTACGCTACCCCCATAAACATTGAGATGGTGGTGTGGCGTAACGTATGTACAGCCACAGCGGATGGGTGTTTATGGAGAGTCCAAACAACAAGAGGGGCAGCAGCCTTTCAACCTTCTAACTTCAGTTAATGTTGCTTTTATACACAGTTACTGGGAACGTCTGGAAACGTGGGGACACTACAATCGTTACTTTGCCGAAGGACATGCTGGTCTATTGTAAGAATATATAAGGATGGAATCCTCTTCGATAAAATATTCCAGAGGGAAAATAGTCCCCCATTCGGATCTACAGGCGGGACTACTCACGATATCTTAATCAGAAAAATGAACACTAGCATTCTAAGGATCGGAACGCGGAATCGGGTAGGGAGGTTATAAAATTTAAAAAGGGAACTGGGTGGGTTGAAGTTAGATATAGTGGATATTAGTGAAGTTCATTGGAAAGATGAACAGGACTTCTAGTCCGGTGATTACAGGGTTATCGAACCAAGTAAGTTTTGGGTATTACAGGAGTAGGTCTAATTATTAATAAGAAAATAGGAATGTGGATAAGCTACTATGAACAGCACAGTGTTCGCATTATCGCCGAGAAGACAAATACGAAGCCAACACCCACCACAATATTTCAATTTTATATGCCAACTCAAATGTTCAAATGTTCAAATGTTTGTAAAGCTTATGGGACTTAACTATGGGGTCATCAGTCCCTAAACTTACAAACTACTTACCAACTACCTTATACTAAGGACGGCACAAATATCCATGCCCGAGGGGGGATTCGAACCCCCGACCGTAGTGGCCGTGCGGACCGTGACTGAAGCGCCTCAGTCCCCTCGGCCACCGCGGCCGGCTATATGCCAACTAGCTCTGTCGCTATGAGGAGATCGAAGAAATGTATGAGGAGATAAAGGAAATTATTGAGACAATTAAGGGTGACGAAAACTTGTTGCGATGGGGGACTGGAATTCGGTAGTAGGAAACGGAAGGAAGGGAAAATAATAGGTGAAAATGGGCTGGGGAAAAGGAATGAAAGAGGAAGCCGCTCGGTTAAATTGTGCACAGTGGGTTCGGAGGGCTAGCCGCCCACTGTAATTACAAAAAACTTAAAACAAAACCTGAGCCAAGATCAAATCGATCAATATAAAACAAACGCGGCTCCACGTGTACAGAGAACCGCTCGTGCTGAAAGGCGAAGAAGGTACAAAAATGATTAGGGGGATGTACTTTCGAACATGTCTGCCTCTCGGCCTAGTATGACGTCATTGACTGTGACTGGTGGAAGGCAAGACTGTGCCTGGCGATGTGGTGTCTGCTGAGCTAGGCGGCAGTGTAATGTGATTACGGCGTCGGACCGTGTCTCCGGCAGCGGTTTGTGGTCTTCCACGGAAGGCGTGACGTCAGCCTCGGCCAGCCGAGTCTAACGAGAAAACACAGGCAGCGGTGCGCACGTCAAATGACGTCATAAAGACAGGCCGGAGCCAGCGAGACCGCTAGCTGACTGACTGGCCGCTGGGGCACATCCCACTGTCTCATAGCGGCCAGCCATTCAGCTAGCGATCGCGCTGACTCCGGCTTGTCTTGATCACGCGACTTTACTTGCGCACCACTGCATCTGTTTCTCGTTGGCCACGTGGCGAGTGGTCACTGCGGTGTCTTGTAGAACGTATTCTAGACGTGATGACCGGCGATATCGATGTGGCATCAACTGTTCACGACAGCGGTGGGTGTTGCGGTAGTCAGTGAGTACGGTGAATTTTATTCAATAAGCAATCCAGCGCTGATGGTTCAGGAGTCCGGACACGGTTGTTACATCCGTTGATGGCGATGGGTTGCAAAGACTGTTTGGGGATGTTATTTGTAAGCCAACATAGGTTCAAATGTTCAAATGTTTGTATAGTCTATGGGACTTAACTACGGGGTCATCAGTCCCTAAACTTACAAACTACTTATCAACTACTTACGAACTAGGACAGCACAAATATCCATGCACAAGGGGGGATTCTAACCCCCGACCGTAGTGGCCGTGCAGACCGTGACTGGAGCGCCTTAGTCCCCTCGGTCACCGCGACCGGCCCAACATAGGTACACTTTAATATAAATCCCCCACACGTTTAGTAACGTATGAAGTTCATTACAAACAAATGAATACTCATCTTTGGAAAGGTACAATCATTCCAAACTAATGAAGTTACAGCACAGACATATGCGCGAATACTTCAAAGTTCCGTTAACAGTTCGCAATAATTTATGTCACAGTAGGTCAAAAAGTCTTGAGGAACTGTGAAGCACTGCATCGCGCTGAAAACTCCTGCGAATCGTAGCACTCCCTGAGGAAATGATGCGCTCTGGCCTGAATAGTAGTACACTGCCCTGGACTCAATGAACTCAATCTTGAAGAACGTATGTTCAGGCAATTTATTTGTGAGTTCGGTAATAAGGGTCGCGCAGGAGTAGCTGAGCGGTCTGGAGCTCCACGTTACCGTTCGCATGGATGTGTGTGTTGTCATTAGGTTAGTTTAACTTAGTTTAAGTAGTTTGTAAATCTAGGGACTGATGACCATCTGTCGCTGTTCCCACTGCCGCGACTGTCGGTGTTGTTAGTGGTGTAGTAGCCTTTGGTGACCTCACTTACCAGCGATACTCAGAGACGAGCTTTGCTGGATGGACGCACTTTGCCACAATCTGAATTCCTCAACAAAGGAACTTAAATACGCTTGTTCCCAGCTGATGTCTGCTGTATCCCTCTGGTCAGCAAGCGCTGGCACGTTTCGCTGTCTGCGGCGGATGTAACTTGGACACGGTTAGTGCAATCAGTGCCATCACTTCACTGCGGAGTACGCCATCGAACGTCACATAATTTTACCCTTACGACCTCGTTCTGCAAATATGCTGGAACAAGTCACAATACATGTGCAAACGTCGCGGTGGAGCGGCCGAGCGCATTGAGGCGCTATGCTACGATGCGTGAGGCCCTTCCCCGTCGGGAGTCCGAATCCCCCCTCGGGGGGGTTAAGTAATAAGTCCCATAAAGCTCTACAAACATTTGAACATGTTCAAACACTTTTACTTTGAATTGAATGTAAAGATGGAACCTGCAAGAGCACTTAGACTTCGACCCACAAAAGCCTACAACGGTCACCCTCCCCACTGTCGCCTGAACCGAACGGAAGCGGCTGTTGTGCAGTTTATTCCCCGGTGAATCCAGGGCACAGTCTTCTGCGTGCAGTTTAAATCATTGAGAAACGGTTCGCGTAGCAGTTGCTACATTGTGACTTTGGCGAAGTAGGGGAAGCAGCCCGCATTCAAGAAAACATAAAGAATACCGCCGAACAACGACTCCCACTGACATACAGGGTGTCCAGCGAAGGGGTTCCTGATTTCAAAATTAAATCGAAATCAGATCGATAGATGAGTGCATGAAAAGCTTTAAGAATTGCTTGTAGAATTTAGCGGGGAAAAAATCAAAATAGTTCGGAAGGTAGTCAACATATGGCGCTGTAATCGCATTATGGCAAGCCTACAAACAGTGCGCCACAGCTCCGATCGATCTATTCCACCGCTGCAACGTGAAAGGTGGTTAGCATACGAAGGAGGAGTTTGTAGTCACATATTGCGTCCAACTAGTTTTTTTGTGGTACTAGAATATCACAGGTTGCAACACAGTCCTCCGGCGACAAGACGCAGTTTTCAAACACGGCTTAACATCTATAAAGGACACAATGCGAAAACAATTTGCACACTCATCCCAAACTCCGGGCAAACTTTTCTTTCTCCTGCAAATCTCACCACGGTTTCTGGAATTACTCAGAAAAATTTAAGGACATCCGTCCGACGAATTGCGTTCCAACACGCAGAAAATACTGAGACAAAGCCTTCAGCTGTTTCCATTTAAAATCCATTGCGGCACAGGACTCACTTTGCGAACGAGATTCCCACAATGGTTGATAATTAAAGGTTTGATACTGAATACATCAGATTCGCTAATGAAGCACTCCACCACTATATGTAGTCATGAATAAGCAAAACTCGTGACTTTGGGGTTCTAAAAATGACAATTAGTGCGAAGAAAAACTACTGTATTCTCCCAAAATTACTGTGTGGGCTGCGGTATGAAGTAGAACCATTATTGGCTTTTTTTTTTTTTATTTTCACTATCGAACGCTCCATTACAGCCAGAGGGTGTGCTAACCAATTTTAATGTTCGTTTTCTAAACATCCGTACTGCATACAGCGGGCATTTAGAAAAGATTGTGATGTGATTGCAAAGACGCCGTGCGAGAGTTCAGTTTTATTATACAGGCTGATAAATGTACGATCTGTGCTGCGTACAGCGCCATCTGTTACCAACTTTTCTAACTAATTCGAAATTTTTGTCAACTTCTGTATAACATTCTTACAGTTTCCACAATAAAAATTATTTTTATGTCCCTGTCTTTTGATCTGCGTTTTCGACGTATTTAATTTGGAAGTCATCGACACCTTCGCAGGACACACCGTAGGTCGTAATTGGCAGGCGGTTTAGAACCAGGACCGGCACAACTCTTCGCCACGGATAGTTGCCCTCAAAAGCGCGGCTGAAGAGGCAGCTTAAAATTTTTAATTACCTTTATCGCTTTTCCCTTTCACTTGTGAGCACGCTGCAGTAACGCCGTCAAACGGGAACTTGTAGGTTTTTCCTTATAATAATTATGTAGTGGTATGAATTCAAGGACTTAAGGAAAATGAATGAACTGAATATTCAAAATGTTCAAATGTTTCTAAATCGAAGGGACTTAACTACTGCGGTTATCAGTCGTTAGGCTTACAAACTACTTCAACTTAAATTAACTTATACTAAGGACAACACACACACACACACACACACACACACACACACACACACACACATACCGATGCCCAACCTAGGACTCGAACCTCCGACGGCGAGCAATCGCGCGTTCCGCAGCAAGACGCCTTAGGTCGTGTTCAGACACGGCGATAATCGTGCGGTTACAGAATTGCGCGGTCCCATACGGGTTTTATTTACTTGAGAACCGTCGTAACTGTTCACACGTAACCGCGTGGGTAGCCCTATAGCGCGGTAGCCGCATTTCAGCCGCCGGGAAATACAATCGCGCGGCGCGCGCGGTTCTATTTCTGTGAAATCCTATAAGAGCGTCCAGTTTGGTTGCGGGCGCCGCGCGGTTCGGACGTCCCAGTGCCACAAGCTTGCAATGGATCGCTTCGACACTGAATTATTTATTGATGAAGTGGAGAAACAACATGCATAATGGGATCTTCAGAGCGATGAATATTCTAATAAAACTGCCAAAAACCAAGCTTGGCAAGAGTTGGTGAATATATTTGGAAATGATGAAGATTTGGAAAAAAATCGCACTGACGTGCTTTATGGCCCACTTTAGATTTGTAGTTTTATAAGTTTTTGGAAACATTTTGGACCAAAATAATAATCTAAATAATAAGAAATTAATTAATAAGAGTGTCTGAAACCCATTTAGGAAAAAAATTTAGGAAGTGGCTGGTACCCAACCAATGACGTTAATCGTCACAGTCCAAGGCATTGCCCACTACGCTTCGACTATCAGTTAGGAATTTTGTTCCTTAATCTCATTAATTGATGAAAGGAGAAAATATAAAAATGCAGTAAATGAAACAGGCAAAATGGAGTACAGACGACTAAGAAATGAGATTGACAGGAAGTGCAAAATGGCTAAGCAGGAGTGGCTAGAAGCCAAATGCAAATCTGTAGAAGAATGTATAACAAGGGGAAAAGTAGATACCGCCTACAGGAAAATTAAAGAGACATTTGGGGACAAGAAAAGCAACTCTACGAATATCAAGAACTCAGATGGGTAACAAGTTCTCAGCAAAGAAGGGAAAGCTGAAAGGTGGAAAGAGTACATAGAGCAGCTCTACAAAGGAAATGAACGTAGAGACTATGTTGTAGGAAGGGAAGAAGAAGTAGATCAAGATGAAATAGGAGATACTATACTGAGAGATGAATTTGACAGAGCCCTGAAAGACCTAGGTCGGAACAAGGCCCCAGGAGTAGATGACATACCCTCAGAGCTACTAAAGTCTCTGGGAGAGCCAACCACGACAAAACTATTTGAACTGATGTGTAGGATGTATGAGACAGGCGAAATACCCTCAGACTTTAAGAAGAATGTAATAATCCCCATTCCAAAGAAAGCAGGCGCAGACAGGTGTGAAAATTACAGAACCATCAGTTTGATAAGTCATGGTTGCAAAATTTTAACACGAATTATCTACAGGAGAATGGGAAAGCTGGTAGAAGCTGACCTCGGGGAAGATCAGTTTGGATTCAGGAGGAACGTAGGAACCCGAGAGGCAATACTCACTTTACGTCTTATCTTAAAAGATAGATTAAGGAAAGGCAAACCTACATTTTTAGCTTTTGTAGATTTGGAGAAAGCTTTTGATAATGTTGACTGCAATACACTCTTTCAAATTCTGAAGTCAGCAGGGGTAAAATACAGGGAAAGGAGAGTTATTTACAACTTGTACAAAAGCCAGACCGCAGTTATTAGACTCGAAGGGCATGAAAGGGAAGTATCAGTTGGGAAGGGAGTAAGACAGGGTTGTAGCCTTTCTCCAATGTTGTTCAATTTGTACATTGAGCAAGCTATAAAGGAAAGCAAGGAGAAATTTGGCGAAGGAATTAAAGTTCAGGGGGAGGAATTAAAAACATTGCGTTTTGCCGACGACATAGTAATTCTGTCAGATACAGCAAAGGACCTGGAAGAGCAATTGAACGGAATGGACAGTGTGCTGAAAGGTGCTTATAGAATGAACATTAACAAGAGCAAAACTAGGGTAATGGAGTGCAGTCTAGGAAAATCGGGTGATGCTGAAGGAATTAGATTAGGTAACGAAGTAATAAAGGAAGTAGATGAATTTTGTTACTTGGGCAGTAAAATAACAAATGATGGTCGCAGTACAGAGGATGTAAAATGCAGAATGGCAATGGGAAGAAAAGCATTTTTGAAAAAGAGAAATTTGCTAACATCGAATATTAATTTAAGTGAAAGGAAGTCTTTTCTGAAGGCATTTGTGTGGAGTGTTGCCTTGTATGGAAGAGAAACATGGACGATAAGCGGTGCGGACAGGATGAGGACAGAGGCTTTTGAAATGTGGAGCTACAGAAGAATGCTGAAGATTAGGTGGGTAGATCGGATAACTAATGAAGAGGTACTGAACAGAATTGGTGAGGAAAGAAATTTTTGGCATACCCTGACTAAAAGAAGGGATCGCTTGGTAGGACACATTCTTAGACATCGAGGAATCGTAAATTTGGCATTGGAGGGAAGTGTATGGGGTAAAAATCGCAGAGGGAGACCTAGAGACGCGTATAGTAAACAGATTCAAGGGGATGTGGGTTGTCGTTCGTATGAAGAAATGAAAAGGCTTGCTCAGGATAGGGTTTTGTGGAGAGCTGCATCAAACCAGTCTCCGGACTGAAGACCATAATAACATAACAACAACAATCTCATACAATATGGCCGTTGTTAACTGATGCTAATATAGCATTTGTAGACACTAGATTATCATTTATCGTACGAACAACGATGTGTTTTTGTTAATTCTTCAGTGCGCCATTGCTTTGAACTGACAACGTGTAAGTTACAATAAGAAAATCATCAAATACGCAACGCAAGATGGCGTATGCCACAGAGAGTTCTGGGCGAGGAATGTCACGTGACATCTGCGAACGGCTGGTTTTCGTTAATTCAATAGAGGGCGTCAAATCTCCGTTATTGTTGCAAATATCTCTCAAACGATACGAGGCATGAAAAAAAAAAAAAAAAAAAAAAAAAAAAAAAAAAAAAAAAAAAAAAAAAGGAGCAAATTTGTAGAGAATTTTCTGCTCTACAAATTCGGTTGTTCAGTTTTCGTGTCAGATAAATGGTTAAGCCGTTATTTTCACTTAAATATCGAGCTGTCAAAGGACGGTCGCAAAGGCCCACTGTTAGTGTTACTACCATAACCTAAAGTGGGCCAAAAAGAATATTTTTCGTAAGTAGGTGTTTACTGGAAAAAGTTACATGGAATCATATTTTTGCCTCATCTTACCTGACTAATTGAAGTAGCTCGTCAAAAGAGTTTATTGACATTCTTAAAGGCCGCGGCGGAGTGGCCGAGCGGTCTAAAGCGTCTCGCTGCGGAGCGCGCGGTTGCTCACCGTGGAGGTTCGGGTCCTCCCTGGGGCATGGGTGTGTATGTTGTCCTTAGGTTAGTTTACCTAGGTTTAAGTAGTTTGTAAGCTACGGACTCATGACCACGCAGTTTGGTCCGATAGATTTACAAACATTTGAATTTTGAACATTCTTAAATTCAAATGTTTGTATAGCTTATGGGACTTAACTACGGGGTCATCAGTTCCTAAACTTATAAACTACTTATGAACTAACTAATACTAAGGACGGCACAAATATCCATGCCCGAGGGGGGATTCGAACCCCCGACAGTAGTGGCATTCTTAAATAGTCAAAGAATTGTTCTCCATGTATCCTTAACGTTCGATACAAGGTTACGAATTGGCCATGTGCGAGCCGATCACTTAGTACACCATTTACCCAGTACTTCCTTTTTCTTATTCTCTCTCTTTCTTTTTTTTAAGCAACCAGAGTAAACACAGTATTTCTTCTTCGACTTCCATTTTGACACTGTCAGTTCCCGCTAGACACTGCGAACGACAACCGCTTACTGAAAACCGCTGCCGGACAGCGCCTGTCAGAACACACAGGCCGTCATTTTGCGGTTTAGACCGCGCGATTCCCACATGTCTGAGCGCAGCCTTAGAGTGCTGAGAAACGCCACCTCGGGGAAAGAAATGAGATCTTAATAAGTAGGTATGGGACCATGCACCTATCTTTAATCATCATCATCATTTAAGACTGGCCGAGGGGACTGAGGCGCTCCAGTCACGCTCTGCACGGCCACTACGGTCGGGGGTTCGAATCCCCCCTCGGGCATGGATATTTGTGCCGTCCTTAGTATAAGGTAGTTGATAAGTAGTTTGTAAGTTTAGGGACTGATGACCCCGTAGTTAAGTCCCATAAGCTTAACAAACATTTGAACATTTGAATTTAAGACTGATTATGTCCTTCTAATATTCTAATGTTTGAATAGCTTATGGGACTTAACTACGGGGTCATCTGTCCCTAAACTTACAAAATAATTATGAACTAGCTAATCTTAAGGACGGCACAAATATCCATGCCCGAGGGGGAATTCGAACCCCCGACCGTAGTGGCCGTGCAGACGGTGACTGGAGCGCCTCAGTCCCCTCGGCCACCGCGGCCCACATGTCCTTCAGCGTTCAGTGTGGAGCATAGCACCCCTTGCAAAAATTGCTCCATGATCCCCTATTCAATGCTAACATTGACGCGTCGTATGATGTTAGACTGTTACTTAAAAATCATTCTTGACCGAGTGAAAGCACTTTCACCTTGGTCTACCCCGACCCCTCCTATCCTCTACTGCTGAACCCATGAGTCTCTAAGGAAATCTTGGTCCTTCCATGCGTGTAACATGAGCCCACCATCTCAGGCCTGGTTACTCTAGCAAGTTAATCTATGGCAGGACCGACCACAATAATGCCCCCTCTCCCCCAGTGGCCCGCTGGTCCTCGGGCCATCACTCCTCTCTTAGCACGCTTGCCTAACAGGCCGCTTTGCCGTCTCAGCGGGAACTTTGGAGGAATTTATTGTACCTCTTAGTAGGTAGACCCGTTCCGAGTAGAACAAAAGACCGGGTTTTATACTTCGTTAAATATAATGCCGTATTAGGTAATTGGAAAAACTGAAGCTATAGATAGTAGAAAGCGATATTACAGCGTTATTGACTGTTGGTACAAAAGAAAAATCTATATGATTATGTTCGTTTTGTATTTGCACTACACTGGTTATATTGTGCGAGCGACGTGGTTCATTGTAATGAGGTATACAACGAGAGAGAAAAACAAACTGTAGTCTATATAGACTATTGGGGATATAATAAATTATAACAACTAGCAGAGAAAGAAAATAAATATTACCTATCACCTCTCTACCGACAGTGTCATGTTTATGGTCTTCACAAAACGTATAACAAACAAAATTTATTTCTTTTGATTCCCTGAAGACTTAATGAAATTGAGATATGGGAGAAATTGTTGACACACTGATAGGTGGAGGTAGCTTATTAAATTGTCATCGCTCAAGCTGGCTGTAATCGTGACTTATTTCATTATTGAAAAAAATAATTCACACACGTAAGGTGAGCTAAGCATGGATAAAACATTTGCAGTCACATTATGAGGATGTGAAAACTCTTCTTAAGGAAATCATTCGTAGAACAGTTCTAACGTATTGTAATTCGTCTTACAAACTGAAATTACACTGAAAATCTACCAGTTCTACCGGCTAATGGTCAGAGGATATACAATCAATACAGAAAATAGCCTTTAACACCTTTATTCCCAGTGTTGTTCCTGGACAATAACGTAATTAAAGTTGACTTGTACCGTATTTTTGCATCAATCCTTAAAGTTGCATTATTGTTGATGAACAACATGATTCTAGTGCGACATTTTTCCGCTTTGTACAGCGTGTAGCCACTTCTGAGGTATTAATCTGTCCATCTTGGAGGTTGAGTTGCGTTGGCGTCTGTACGTGGCTGAGAGTGTAAGTGGTGTTCCTTTTATTTTATTCCAGCAGTGAATTGTCTTGTCTTTAGTGCTGTGGCGAAGATTGTTCTAGCATTATTGATCTGGCAGTGTTAACTATCAACAAAATAACGTCCAAATAATGAGATACCTCGATGCAAACGTCTGCGTTGTGCATGCATGGAATACATGACATAAATCAATAGTTCGACCAAAATTTTTAAAACACATATTTTGATGTTTACTGCACTGTATTAATACAGAAAACACTGAATTTTAATTTTTACAACGCTGATTTCATAATTTGAGACTGAAAGGTTTAAAACGTCCCAAAAACAGACAGTATGTTGGCAGTATTCTGAAAATGATTTGAAAACTAATACTGCATTTCTTCTAAAGCTTAAATGAAATACACGAAAACTGCATTCTACTGACAACAGAAAATACTTCCAGCAGTCCAGTGCAATTCCTTGATGCAACGATGTGATGCAACATTCACTCGCCTCAGAGAGAGAGGAAACCTGTAAGATGGCGACCTCTCGAGTCTCATGATATCAATCTCATTAGCAGTGGGAAGGTCAGATGGAGTGCTGTGTACTTGTGCTGGTAACATTACGCTAGCTGGTGGAATGGCTATCATCTCTACAATGTGTGCATCCTATGAAACAATTGTAAATAACTGTAATTATTTGGCGATTTAAGAGTGGCATTTGGGAAATGAAATCCTGTTCAATGTAACTGTGTTATTATTCTTTGACTTTTTCCCCATTAGGTTCTGATAGTCTGTTGAAAAAAATGTTCAAATGTTTGTAAAGCTTATGGGACTTAAATACTTATGAACTACTTACGAACTAGGACGGCACAAATATCCATGCCCGAGGGGGATTCGAACCCCCGACCGTAGTGGCCGTGCAGACCGTGACTGGAGCGCCTCAGTCCCCTCGACCACCGCGACCGGCTAGTCTGTTGAACTCGATAGGAATGTCTGTTGAAAATTTGCAAATTGACAGGGTGGTTATAAGCTTAAAAGATGTAGATAGTATCAGTGTCAAAGACTCAACGACAAAAAAATGGATCCCATATGTAATAAAGGGTCAAAATAGCCACGTGCTTTTCGGATGAAGCTAACTTTTCCTGAATGTGTGTTGTAAGTTTAATATTAATGTCAACTAATGAGGGTATAAAAGGCCTACAGAATCACGTGTGTGGACTCTTTACAAAATGATAAAATGATTACTTATAACTTTGCTTACAAAGGGCTATGACGTTCAATTTATGTAAACGATTCATAAACAGGAAGTTAAAATGCTGCATGTTTCAGATATTCAGTGTGAGGCTCCTAGTGACAACACTTCTTTGGAAGGTTAGAAACGCGTCGCAATTTCTGTGTGTTACAGGTGTGAGCAGGCGGTACTTACCAAACGTGCTATGGCGGCAGGATCTCAGTGAGCAGCCATGGGATGACGCCCGATTGCGTATTGCTGAAATATTCGCGGTTCCGAAAATCGGGAGCTATTACTACTGAGAAAAGTTCCCGGCAGATCGCAGTGCCAACGACCTCAAAAAGTTCTTCAAAGTCTGTGCCACTTCAGCCTTTGTGTACTCATACACGTAAATTACAGCAGGTCAAAAGTGACTTCAGAATGATGATCATGACGTAATTAAAGCATCGGTGCTACTACTAAGGCAGACTAACCACATTCTCGCTTCTCAGACTAACCATATTCTCGCTTCTCTAGAACTCTGAGCACAAGTACAACCTTCAGTGCAGCTCTCAAGTTCGCAAAAAGACTACAAGTCCAAGCCAAACGATCTATCAACAAAAACATGGCATGGTAACGATGCCAAAACGATGTTTTAAAAGAAGCTCTGCAATCCTGGGCCTGAACAGGAGAGAGATTAGACTCATGGTTGGATTGCTGACAGGCCATGGGAATTTAAAAAAAAACACCTACATACAATGGGAATAACAGAAGAGGACCCTAAATGTAGGATCTGTGATGACGACGATGAAACTGCATCACATTTAATCTTCGAATGCATTGCATTGGAGAGTAAAAGGCACAGAACATTTGGGACAACCAGACCCGAAGAAATTGTGTCTAATAAAGAACTGGTAAAGGGACTCCTTGCACTGTTAAAGGGCATTGGTTGGCTTTACTAGATATACAGGGAGCGATACCGCACAATAAACTTAGTTTCGGTGCGGGCAGTGGCGGGTTGGACCAAGACTGTTTTGGCTTCCCTGAAAAATCAAATCAAATCAAATCAAAGAGTGCTCCCTCTAAAATTTGTATTAGTTCTATTTCGTGAACATACCGTGAAATACGTAACAACGAACAACGAACTGATCTTCTCAAACATTTGCACAACAAGCAGGAGGATACTGAGATAATGAATGTTCTAAACAACGTGTAAATACTGGTAGTTTCATATATTAATGTAGTCCTAGATTTCTGTGGCAACTTTCTTTCCTCAATGAAACGGAATGGAGGTTTATACGAAGTAAGTGTTCTTCGCACCCAAAGCAATAGCAGAAGTCACTCCTTCACTGCCTGGAGCCGAAATAGGAACTCCACATCATCAATCATCATCCTTGGAGGCGAAGCATGAAGCCTCCAACTTGCAGTTCACAGCTCCTCTCTTTCTCTCTCCAGAGTCTGGGCCACGCCCTACAGTCACTTAAAGTCAATGATTACCAGATTCAGAGTGCAAACCAGTGAAAAAAGACGGCCTCGAACGATTAATATCTTAAACTATCAAAAAATATTCCTAGAGCCAACCAGAGGCGACCATGCGTTCTCAGCACTCTGCTTGTCACTTGGCTTGCATTTTTCCCCACGCCATGTTCTTGTTCGCACCAATACACGCTAACAGGACCACTGTCGGTGGAATTTGGTGTCCATTAAAAAACAGCCTGCACTGGCCTCCCTCGGCGTCGGACGTCCCGACGACAATTGTCTGCACCACAGACTGTTCTTCCAAACATACATGGCCGATTTCTCCTCGTAAAAGAGCCGGACGAACCGTTGCAGTCCTTCCAGACGTTTCGCACAATACGAGCACCAGCCTCCATCCCTTGCCTCAGGAATGTTGGCGAAACGTTTTACAAGAGCTGTTCAACTAGAAAACACAAGGCTTCGAGAAAGGGCAGCGGAACACGTCGTCAGATAAACACTGACATAATGATGGAGATGCCCCCAAAATATGGGGTGTGCAGCCCCCCGTCGTTTCCAGAGGCTAAAGTTAACAGGTAAACCCGTAAACGGTCGGCCCCCAGCTATCTCTCCACAGACATCTACGAAGGTCCCCATCCCCCTGCCGACAGGTCAAAGAATGAGCCCCTGTGTCTCGCTTCTCTTAGCTGACTATATTTCCTTTTTCCAACACAATAATGCCCTGCACTGAATATTTAACCTAGGTCAGATCTCAAAAGTGGCATAATAACACAATTATAGAAATAGTATCAAGTGAACTCGAGAAATAACTCAGACTTTTAGTTGCCCAGCAGTGCAGGTTATGCAAATTCGCATTACCATGATACTAAACGTTCTCCCCCTGGAAAGACAAAGTGTCGTCTCTCAGCTGCTAAAGGGCAATCCGACAAAATTGTGTAACAATGTTCGAAATCACGGTTGCCGAGGGCTTGAAATAGCGACAAATGAATGATTGGGGTTGAATTTGAGTTGATGCAAGATGTGTTCGGCTGATTCCACATTCTTTGGCAACATGTCTTGTACCACTGTCTGGATCCACTAGCATCACAGCCAGAACAGCTGATTCGTGTTTTATGTCGGTTGCAGTCTTCTTTCCTTTTCTCGTTTTCACATTCATTCAGCCTGTCTGCACCAGCATCTTTATGCTTCATGCAAATGGCTGGCACGTTGGACACAGGAGATCTGGATAGATAGTCCTAAACAGTTGTAGTGCATTTCTTTTACATTCAACACATTAAAGTATTATATCCAACTTCTCCTCTTTCATATGCATGTCTCCACACAATGGATGTTGAAGCAGAAATGAGCGGCCTGCAGGCAGACAAGCCAACAGACAAATTTGCTGACGTTCTGACGCCATACAGCACGAAAGCTACGCTTGGCAGTGTTTGCACTCCTAATATCGATTCCGGCCACAATGCCCTCAAATTCTACGACATTTATTTATTTATTACGACACGTTTCACGTTAACTTTAACAAACATTATATCACTGTAATTGGCTTCTCGAGAGCTATAGAATGCAGTTTTACGAAGTAAGTGGTTCCATTAAAAAAGTACTGCTTTCAAATGTCAGTTGATACCAGTCCTAATACCGTTCACCAAGCGAAAATGTATGTGCTAAAAAAGTTCAAATATTTGTAAATCTATGGGACTTAACTGTGCGAGTTATCCTACCCTAGGCTTGCAAACTACTTAAACTAACTTAAAGTAACCTAAGGGCAACACACACACACACACACACACACACACACACACACGAGGGAGGAATCGAATCTCCGAGAGGGAGCAGCTGTGTGTTCCACAACAAGGCGCCAGCGCTCGGACATTACACCGTGATCTGTATATGTGCCCCTGGTAATTTCCAAGAATGCTTGCAACCGAAGTGTCTCCGCCTGAAACGATATATATCGAACGTGCAATTCTAAATCGATTACGCAGCTATTCACTCGAGTTTTGTTCGTAGTCATGGGAACGTATTTTATTGGTTTCTATCGTCTTGTGTGACGGTGAAGTTTTTGTTTTAATTTAATATGATTTAAACGACTTCATGTCACATCAATTTAGAGGCTAGGTCTCAAAGTACTTCCCTGAAGATATTCTGTAGCGATTTATTACGCTATGAAGGTCGCAACTATAACTGTCATTTATACAAATAAAATTATTGATCTTTCGTTCTCGCTCATCTCACAAATATATACTGCATGGATACCTAACGCGCATTCCACATTACATTACAATGTATATCAACAGAAACATTCAACAAATTTCTACGAATATGTCACATAGATACGTACTACCACAGCTTCAAATTTCGTCAGTGAAAGTTAGAGCAATGAGATTTACACTTAATTCGTTAAAAAACAGTTTAGCTATTTCCTATAAATGTGTCACGATTCAGCTGTAAAAAACATTCACGTCAACGAATCTTTACATTATCACTCATCAAAATAATTAGTACCGTATGAAAACTTTCATATTTTGTCATCTCCCGCATCAATACCCACAAAATCGACTTAGAGTTGCACGTGCGATATATATCGATTCAGGCCGAGATATTTCGATTGCAAGCATTCATGGAAATTACCGTGCCCCTCGACACTAGCACAGGGATTTGCAGACGCTGCACACTCTGCAGAGCTGCGGAAGTGCTGCACATGTGAGACAACGAGCAACAACGACGTCCGTTGTTAGACACGTGTACACAGTGAACGGCGACGGCTCCCCTTCCTGCTTTATGCCATACAAGCAAGAGCACAACACAGCCAGTCTCGTTCAGCCCTGATTAACCTGTAGGTTGAAACATGCACTACGTGAGCGGAGACGGCTGCAGCGTGCTCGCCACATCTGCAGCAGCACATCACGCGTGCAACATTTCTGGCCGACCCTGCTCTAGAATGTACCAAAGACCGCGTTTTTGTATGTGTACATGTTCTGTTCACGAAATAAATGGGGTGTTACATCTTATGTGGCTCGCCCTTTATAATGGTGGATATGAGTGACTTTTAGACTTCAAATGAAAGTGGAGTGTCTAGCAAATGTACTTCACTGTCGTAAAAAGGCCATTCATCTACATGCACACTGATATTTGAATTAATATGATTGATTTCAACTCTCTGGCAACATTCTAGATAATGAAATAGTTTTCTGTCTCGGGAGTCAGGTCTTTCCGCTTCTGGTACCTTTTCTATCGATTTTTTTGAGATCGTGCAAAGAGACACGTGGAGATTTCTGTAATGATTGGCAGTTACAATATAACTAGTAACTCATTTTCTTGGCGTAACCAATCAGATAATGCATATTCACTTCAATTTGATGCATCATCATTATTTGCTATACAATATACTTCTTCCACATACATCTCTATCCTGTTATCATCTCCTTTGAGTCCTGATGTAGGTGGTTGTGAATGAATTCCTCCACTCGGTGTCTACAACTTATACACCTCTTAAATTTTTCCTTGTTGTCCACAAGTGTCTCATCAATTGAACACATTACATACTGACCCTTAAATACCTAGCTGTGAATGAATGAAGTGGTAGGAGTGGGTATGCACATCTGCATGGCCATATCTGCTCTGTAGTGCTGATACCTGCCGCTTCCCAGTGGACACTACCTTCTGCTGTCCTTGCTACATGTTGAAACTTGCAACTGCCTGTTAGCATCTCCTCTCCCCAATATTCCTCTTACTGTTCCCTTGCCGTCAACATATAGTAGAAATAGTAACCTGGCTTTAACACGATGTCTCGCAGTCACAAACTTGTCAAATTTACTTTGCAGGAAGGAGTTAAATGAGTCACACATCTCCTTTAGCATTACAGATCACCCTTCCCCTTCTGCACCAGTTCCTAGCAGTCCACCTTATCACATATTTCAATTAGCGTAATATTATTGCAGAAAGACTTTGCAATTGGTATAGCGTCAGTCAAATTCTTCTTGCTGATGAGAGTAGCATTAAAGTGTAATTTATGTTGCCATCGTCAGTAAAGGTTTGTTTAAATCGTTGGAATTGTAGGCAATGTCAGTTCAGTCGTGAAGCGACCTGCTCACAATATTACACATGTGTAATGTCAACATGTCGTTTTGTATTGACAATGACGCTTTTATGTTCATTATGGTGCAATCTACCACTTCGAACCTAAATTAATACCAGTTAGAGTAATTTGTTAAGATGCTCTTGGTAGTGTAGTCCTGATGGTTATGGAAAATACTCCCCTACTCACCAAAGAGCTCATTGGTAGTTTAAGCATAAACATTTGTGATTTACTTTAAGGCATGTATACTGCAGATGATTATTAAATTGTATGGAGATAATTTCACTGTAAGGTTATTTTAAAACCTTACAGTGAAATACAATTCAGCTGCTGCTCAAAATGGCCACTGCAAGCAACGTATGGAGATAATTCTTGTAACTAGAAAATGCATATTCCTTATCTCAGAGCTCACTTGCTTCATTGACTTTTCTGTATCCACAAAACGTGTGTTTCAAGGTTGCTGCAAGCCAGAATAGGAAACGATGTGTTACTTTTATTAAAACCATGATTTTTTTGCTGTGACATGGGGCATGGAACTAGCGTTAGGGTACTTACTTTACGTGTATTAGACCTTAGTTTACGATTTACATTGGTTTCATATAGATGATATTTCCTCAAGCCTTCTGCCAGCATTTTTGCTACAGGAGATAGTTCATGTGGGGTCCTAAAGGGATTTGAAATTGGCATTGTCAAAATTGTTAATTTCCTTTGCTTGTGACACTAAAATTAGGCAATAGTCACCTTTACGTTTATAAGCCTAATTCAGTTAGTGCTGCCATCTTGTGGTGCTGTAAATTAAAAGATGGGATATCTAATAAATAATTCTAGTTTTAGTTCCATGTGCCGATTATAGCAATGTCTTTGGGATTGTAGAATCTCTCTCTCTCTCTCTCTCTCTCTCTGTATGTGTGTGTGTGTTTTCGAGTCTTTGCTGTCTGTTGTTTGTCTGATACATCTGTTCAGTAAGCACTGAATTCTAATAAAAAATCACCTCCCTCCTTACTATAAATTTAGATGCATCCTTAATACTGTAATGATTTAGTTAATTTGATTTCCTACAGTTATATAGGACACACTGAAAGGTTAGTGTCCCTTACTGAGGATGTGTTGTTATCATGAGGAGCATAAAGTTTTTTTATATAAAAATCTATCATTAAACATAATAAAATAATTTTCAGTAGGCATCAGTTATGTGTCATATATTTAATTAAAGCCTTATTTCCATCTGGGGAGCGTATACTATCTTTATGTGGGCATTAAAAGAAAGCTTAGTGTGTCATATTGAGGATGTGTTGTTCTCTCAAGGAACATTAGTCTATGTTTTTTAATGTAAAAATATGTCATTAAACATAGTAAAATAAGTTTTAATAGGCTTTAGTTACATGTAATATACTTAATTAATGTACTATTCACCTCTGGATAGTATGTATTATCCGTATGTAAAGGTTAGGTTATCAAGTTTGTTTATTATGATTTCATATGTTCAAATGTTCGTATAGTCTATGGGACTTAACTACGGGGTCATCAGTCCCTAAACTTACAAACTACTTATGAACTACTTACGAACTAGGACGGCACAAATATCCATGCCCGAGGGGGGATTCGAAGACTCGACCGTAGTGGCCGTGCAGACCGTGACTGGAACGCCTTAGTCTCCTCGGCCACCGCGGCCGGCATTTCATATGTTATTAGCTCTGTTAGGTCTGTACATAGCTATGGGGTGCTTACTCTAGTATTATTTTAGGCTGTTTAAGGGTAATCTCATGATTGTAGCATGTAAAAAGTGTAGGCCATACCGCCATAAAAACTATATATTTCAACTATTTTTACAAATAGTTTTACAGTTATCAGATTTTCTTGACCTGGTTATAGCTAGGGGAAGCTAACTAAAAGATTTTGGGAGTTCCTGTTACGATTAATATGTGAAATTCGTTGTAAGTATAAATTTTGTAGAGTTTCCTTCTTTATCACAAAATGACGTTACTTCACATAAATATTGCATTTTATGGATACATTCTATACTACTATGGCATTTGGGTTGCAGGAACGTTTTAATTTAGCTCATTTCTGGGTCTTAAATCGTACAGGCAAAAGATGTAAGTGTAAATGAAGGATACAAAGTTACACTAGATGTGCGGTTATTGTAGGTTAGGTAATTACAATGATATGAAAAAGTCAGCTACCATGTTTTAAATACTGTTGTGACATTTAACTGTCATCACGAATGTAGGAAATTATTGAGTAAATGTTCAGATGTTTGTAAATCTATCGGACCAAACTGCGTGGTCATCAGTCCGTAGTTTACAAACTACTTAAACCTAGGTAAATTAACCTAAGGACATCACACACACCCATGCCCCAAGGAGGACTCGAACCTCCACGGCGAGCAACCGCGCGCTCCGCAGCGAGACGCTTTAGACCGCTCGGCTACTCCACCGCGGCAAATTATTATTGAGTAAAACATACATTCTACATAAAGAACAAAATACCGTTTTATACATAACTGACGATAAAGACAGAATATCAGACCTATGATCTTGTCAGAGTGCTCTGATTGGATGTTGTGTAACCTTATACCAAGAAGGGAGGGGGAACATCCCCTCCTCTTTCCTCGACATGTGAAGACCGGTGACCTTGATGAATCACCATTTCTGGAATGACCTTGAAATGCGCCAGCCAGTTTGTACACTATACTACTCGCGTATACCTGTTCAGTCACGGCAGGAGATGACGTAGATGCAATCGAAGGAAATATTAGTTGAAACGCAACACTAGTGCTAGCGGCAGAAACCACGAATGTATTACCTGGATACATAACGGGCGAAGTGGCACCGATGATAACGACGAGGCTGCAGCCGCAGCGCGCGCACTATCTTCTGGTCGGCGACACCGTTAGTACGATATTGCAGTAGATTTGATCGCAGTCGCGTAATTTGTAGCCCGAGGCGGCGCGCGGAAAGCGTGGACGCGCCAGTTATTGGCCGTCTAAATCACCATCATCACTCCCGTTTTAGGAGATAGGCAAGCGCGGCATACGCAAGATTTCAGTCGCTAACTGTGAGTTACGGCGGCAGCCTTCCGCACGACCGCGCTTCGCACCGTATTTCACACCAAGTGCAAGTACCTCCCCGAATGTATTTCGGCTGCCTGTGTCGATCCGATGGCTTATACTGTAACTGTCGTTTAATGTTGCAGACCTTACACGCTGTTTTATACGTCAAAGAAGAAGCGATATCCTTCTGTGCTTCATTTACTCCACCATTCGTGTACTTGGAAATAAAATCCAGCACGTTTCCAAAGCAACAAAAGAGTCGTCGTTGGAATCATTTTTTATGTATAGTATGTCTATTTTCAGATGATTACAATGTGAGACTATGCTCTACTTTCAGGTTGTATGTGCATGAAATCCTGATTCTTTTTACGAAATCCAATGTAGATACAAATAAATCAATATATCCAGTCTGCCTTATTAAGCAAATTTAGTTCTGACATTTTGTCAATACTGAAATTGATTTACCTTGAAATATATTTACGGAAGTGTTGTTTGTTCGTAATTCCAATTTATGAAATTTGAAAAACGTATTTATTTCTCGTGCCCATATAAACATTAAGAAATATATAATACTACTTAAGGTAAGGTTTAGCAGAATATAAGTTTATCACTCCATTTAAAAGGCTCTGATGGGTATAGCTCATATTAAATATCTACAACCGAGCTTGGTGACGTCGTTGTTAGCACACTGGACTCACATACGGAAGAACGACGATTCAAATGTCCTCCGGGCATCCATAGGTAGATTTTCCTCAACTTCCCCAATACTGGTAAATGCCCAAGAGGGGCATGGCCATTTAGAAGCCTCTCATGGGTACAGTTCACATTAAATATCTACAACCGAGCGTGCTGAATTAGTTGTTAGCACACTGGTCTCACATACGGGAGGACGGCGATTCAAATCTCCTCCGGGCATCCATACTTAGATTTTCATATTCACGGAATGCATGACATTAACTGGGAATGAGTAAAGTTGAAAATGTGTAACCAGCCGGGATTCGAACCCGGGTCTTCTGCTTTGCAGACAGTTGCGCTGACGCCTACACCACTTTTTTGTTTGTTTGTTTGTTTGTCTTGCACGTTGCTGTTGGTCTTCCTTCTGGTTGTGGACGATAACTATAATGCTAACTGAAAATCTTCTTGCATAGTACAATAAAACCTTCCTTGCGTATTTAGTAGGGGTGTCTATAAAGTAAATATTCTGCTGCTGTGTCACCCTTATACAAAATCAAACCAAATATGCCTTTTAGTCCACTCACAGCAACCATAAATAAATAAGACTCTTGTATGACCGTGAGCACTGTAGTCTTTTTCCTTTGCATTTACCCTAGTTATGAAGAATATCCATGCTATGGCTCAGGGCACACCTTATATTTAAACTAAAGGGAAAACCACCATAAGAAATAAATTATGAATTAATAAATAATGAATAAATAACAGTCCAAAGTGTTCGTATTCCGTAATTTAAAGCCACGGTTAGAAAATTCTGAAATTTGTCTTTGTATTTTCGAAAACGTTTAATCGACCGATATTCAGCAGTGAGATACAACTGAAAATCACAAAGCATCCGAGTTTTATTTGTTAACATGTAATAAAGATACTATCCCACTAACCAGGTGTAACTATTGTTTTTTTTTTTTTTATTTTGGAAATAATTGCCAGTCAGGGTGGAATGCATCTTGTAGTCGTATAGAGGAGCATGTCGTCCTGTTTACAAGAGCTAGTTTTTTCCGCGTCCTATTCCAGATTTGCGTTTGGTCTCGACATTGAAGTACATGTTCCAACGTTTCCACCAGGCCACAGTTTTCACAATTCGCAGTACGTCGTAGGTTAATTTTAAACATTTTCTTCCCTGTGGGTATCACCTCATTTACAACATCATACCAGAGAGAACTAATCCCTAAGCGAAGAAGTGGATTACTCATGTTCATCCAGACTGCTCACCAGTTTAAGCCGGCATATTTCGTTTCCATTGGATTATTCTGCTGCCGTTTTATTAATGCACTATAAATAGCCGCAGAGTTGAATTGTTGAGGGTGTTGGTAAACATAGCTCAGCTCCACATAATACTTACGTACGTGCACCATCTCGGAATGTATGTGTCCGACATTTTATGGAGCTGACATATCCCATGGGCGTAATTGATGGAACAGACTTCTTGTAATACCTGTCTGAGTACCTTGTACAATCCGAGATGTCCGTGTCAGAAAAATCGCCAAGCACTGTGACTCAACATCTTTAAGGGCTAGACCACCTCTAAATCGAGGTAAAGCAGTAGTTTTGAAAGGAACTTTAAGAATGTCACCCCGCCAAATATACCAGCCTGCCAGTGATAAAAATCTATTGGCTATTTCACGAGATATAGGTAGCACAGCGGCAAACATGATAGATCTTGCTGAAAACGTAAGTATTGACAGAAATTGCTCTCTGAATCCTGTGTAAAGACCGCATATTATGTTCACGAATCATAGCTCGGGTGACATTAAGCTTCTGTTCCCAATTCACTTTCACCATTTCTCGCGGGTTTGGGGTAATGATCAAGACAAGATGCTTCATCTGGTCGGTTGTCTCTAACAAAGTATAGTTTGCGTTCCGAGCCCGTGGTCCTAGATGTAGAACTTTAGATTTGCGTTCATTAATTTTTGCACCGCAGGAGCTGGCGAACTGCTGCACGAGTAGTTTTTCTGTTTCTAGCTCTTCGTTGTCATTAATAATCACGCTAATATCGTCAGCATAAGCATGGCAGACCGTCTTCGTATTCAGTGTTTGAACACCCGGTAAGGTGACATGGTAGGTCTTTAACAGTGACTTTATTGCAATGGCGAACAGAGTCGTAGAAAGTGGACAATCCTGTCGCACGCCTCATCGAATTGGTACAGAAGTTGTTAAATGTTCGTTAAACTTCACGAAGGAACATCTATTACAAATACATTTCTTTATTAACTGTAAGATCCTCTGATAAAACCCATTTTATCAGTGTCCTGAACAGAAAACTATGATTCACTTTATCAAAAGCCTTGTCGAAATCAAAAAATACAATCGCCAAATTAGTCTTGCAGATCCAGGTCAGATATGCACTATCTCTATATTCGGTCAAGGCGTTCACCATAACACTCATTTGGTACGGTCCAAGTATTTTTTGTGGACTGATTTAAGTCTAACATTTACAATCCTAGTAAAGACCTTGAAATCTACATTCAGTAAAGTTACCGGTCGAAAGTGACGTTTTGAGTACTAGCATAATCATTCCTTCTGTGAATTGCGATGGTAAGTCATTACTTGTTAACAACTCATTATAAATTGTGGTCAACTCGTCGCCAATCACATCCAGGTGCCGCGGTGGAGTAGCCGAGCGGTCTTAAGCGTCTCGCTGCGGAGCGCGCGGTTGCTCGCCGTGGAGGTTCGAGTCCTCCCTAGGGCATGGGTGTGTGTGTTGTCCTTAGGTTAGTTTATCTAGGTTTAAGTAGTTTGTAAGCTACGGACTGATGATCACGCAGTTTGGTCCGATAGATTTACGAACATTTGAATATTTAACACATCCCAGTACCGAACGTAATATTCGACGGGCAAGCCATTTAAACCTGCCGCTTTTCTCTTCGCCGCACTCGTAATTATTGATTTGACTTCCAAATTATTTATATTTGCCAGTACATATGCGTGGTCCTCTTCATCTTCCGTATGCGTAGTGTTAGGTAGAAAATCCTCTCCCGCCACTATATCTGTGTCAGGCTGGGAGTAAAGTTGACTGAAATAATTTACTATGTAAGTCTTAAGCGCGCGGTTTTCATTATACACATTTCCGCCAACGTCCGTTAGTTGATTGATTTTTTTCTGCCCTGTTTGCGTTGTCTTACGACGTGAAACAACGACACTATCTCGTTACAGATGTCATCGGAAGCGTGCGCTCTTATTCTCGTTTTTCGCGGACTAAAGCGGTGATCTTGGCTTTGGTACGTTTAATGAGAAGAATATTTTCCGGCAATACCGAAGGATCATTATACAGCTGCCGGAGGCCGGTAAAATAAAACTCCAAAGTCTGGTTCTTCCAATAATCCTTGTCCCTGGCATACAGACATATACATTTTTTCGTCTTCGGTTTCACTAGCTCATTGCCCATTTCTTCATGTACGTGTTTATTAAACATTTAGATACTTTATCTGCTACAGTGTGTAGAGTACACGAATTATTTTATTGTCTCAAGAAATGTTAAACGACATCACAGCCGATTTGCGGCCTTTTTTCACTGAGTCACTCACACTGAAATGTTACTTGTTCTGCAGATCCCGCGGCACCACATTCAATTTAATTCGTGTTTCTCAGGAAAACTCAAATGTGTTGTGTGTAGCTAATGTCTCGTAGGAAATTGCATAATTTTTATGTCCGGATCAATGTGCTTGAACTTCTTTCTTTCTAGTATGCTGTGGGGGAGGTAATGGGAACGGTCGCTGGATGCAGGAGGGAACGACAGAGCAGTTGCAATCGCCTCGCACTACCGCTCTACGTGTAGCAGGCGTATTGTGCGTACGGCAGTTCAAAAATGTTCAAATGTTTGTAGAGTCTATGGGACCTAACTACGGGGTTATCAGTCCCTAAACTTACAAACTACTTATGAACTAGCTATAACTAAGGACGGCACAAATATCCATGCCCGAGGGGGGATTCGAACCCCCGACCGTAGTGGTCGTGCAGACCGTGACTGAAGCGCCTCAGTCCCCTCGGCCACCGTACGGCAGTGACGGGTCGCTCTGCCACATCACGAACCATGTGACTGCGAATTCTGTCTATTGCAAGTACAAGAGGGCATGGGCGATAGGGGCGCAACGGCCGTAGTATGCGACTTGTGATAATTTGAAATGGACGGAAGGACATCGTGGGCAGCAGAGTGGTCCTCCTCAAATTTTCAATTCGTTTTCTTCCTCATCCTTCTTCTTTTCACTACTTAAAATATATTTAGAACTCTTCACAAGGCGTCTGTTACTGCGTTTACCACTGGCAAGGAGAGGGTGTGACATGTTGGTCACTGATGTCGATAGAATTATAAATGGGCGTTCTATATTGAATATAAAGAGACACGTGTTTCGGATTTTTGTCAGACACTCAATAGTTTTTGAAAAAATAAATTTTGGTTGAAATTGGATTCATGGGGTGGCCAAACCGACATGACGCACTACGATAGGACTTTTGTCTATGACGATGCTCAACTGACCTTCACTATTAAAGTGATAAGACCGAAATGCACCTTTCTTTGCCAACCTTGTGACTTTTAATTGTTTCGACAAGTCAAGAATTTTATCGCAGAACTTTAAAATCATGCCACAGTACACTATATCATACAAATTCGTGATAGAACAGATGCTATTGAAATTCATTCCTTGGTCCATAATCAGTTGACCGCGGCTGTGTTTCAAGATATGCTTATATAATCTTGATACGCATCGAAATTAATATTTGATAAACATGTCTTCAGCAATAAAAATCTGATATGTCTTCAATGAATGGTATCTCGGACATCATGTGAATGAATCAATATTTCGTTCGTGTGTTGTGCATAGTGGGACAAATATTTGTGTTTTGGATGTTTATATAATAAGTTTCACGCCACTGGCTGTGAGAACTCAGACGAATAAACGGCCATTAATTGGAATTACGTAATAATATATTGTAGAACTTTTATTTATTTCTAATTTTTGTTTGTTTTGTGTTGTGTGTCACAAATAAAACAGCGGTAAACAGATAATACACTTACAGGAATATTAATCTCACTTCCCGATGCTCTGCTTCAAAATACGGCAGAAAAAGGTATTACAAATATGAGAATATTGTCAACTACATCGAAAAATTCTAACAAAAATTGCCATGATGGAGGTTCGAACTTGGATCCACGGTTTGACATTATTTCTTTGTTCTCCTATTTTATCGGTACCTTGATACGTTGATACGTTTGGTTCTGTTTTGATCGTTTCGTTGTTGGTTCAGTTATTTTTGATACACAGGGCATCGAGTCCTTTGACCGAGCTCTGTTGTATCATCCTCGTTGCCATTTATTGATTACTCGTCGCCATTTGTTGAGTTCTCGTCCCCGGTCAGCCTGTCTTTCGGGAAAAGGTTCGGTGCAGGTTGCGGGGACATCTAGAACAGTTCTATAGATTATTAACACAAGTTTTATAGACGGAAGAATATAGTACTCAACTTCTATCTTTTTTTCTCTCTTCCCGCGGCGTCGTCCTCTGTACGATGCTAGCAGCGCCGATTCCTAGTGACTGCCTAGTTCGTAGCCCAGTTCAGACGGGCCCGTCCAGACGCATGTCGGCCTATGCTCCGTTCACCGGAACGAGAGACGGACTGTAAACATAACGAGTCGCAATACCAGGGGTGGAGGCGCAAGACCAGGGGTGAACAAAAAGGGGTCGCTCGCTCAGCGTCACCTCATCTGTTTCAAGTGCAAGGTCGCTGTGTGTATTGTTACACAGCTGGGATATCAGAAGCCGAACACATTTAAAATTATTTCTTTAAATAATCTATAAAATTTGGGCTTCTAAGAATTGTCCAAATCTCCATATTCGTTTACGACAACAAGCACTTCGTGAATTATTGGCCATTCGTTACGAAAGAAAAATGCATGTACTCTTCTTCGCATCACATTTCTTTAAAAGTCATCACCACTATCTAGAAACTTCTGTCATGATTATTTATATATTGTCAGACTTCAAGGAGTATGTGGCTTTGTAATGATTTGCCCCCCACAAACAAAGGAACGGCCAATGTTGGAAGATGCAGCTGTTTTTCACAACGGTATTTGTCCGTTTTATACACTCTAAGAACTACAGTTTCTATGAAAAACTTAATTGTTTCTTCTTTGAACGCCTATTAGGTGGACTCAAATGTTGGGTGACAGAACGAATTTACTTCTATGTCATCTAAGAAGAGAGAAAAAGAGATAAGGAGAATTTGAATAGTGAATGTGATTGCAAACACTAAAACTTGTGTCACTATTCGACAACTGGTCCTTCAAGATGAAATTCACAGTCTGCTTCAAATATCACCGCTATAAAACACACGCGACGGCTTTACAACTGAAGTGGATGAGGAGACACTGAAGAAGTGCCCCGTTTTGTCCACCCCTGGCCACGCGCCTCCGTGTGTTTGCAGCCTGTCTCTCGTTTCGATGAACGGAGTATAGATATAGCCTCTTGTAGAGGGCGCGCATCTCAGTTACTCCCTCCAGGATGCGCGGCGCCGGCGTGCAATTGGCTGCCGGACGTCATCCGCTGCCTTCTCCACGATCGTTCTCTTGCATCTGGCGTGTGGCGCTGACATTATGCCACAACATATACCAATCAAAAATGCTCATCTTTGGACGATATTTTGATGTGTAGCATTGAAAACGCGATTTTCCAGTATCAGCTTTGACCTAGAATTTTTTTTTAAATTTATTTATTTATTTATTTATTTATTTATTTTTTTTTTTTTTTTTTTTTTTTGAGCTACTGTCTAGCAAAAATCCGAAACACGTGTCTCTTTATATTAAATATAGAACATCCTTCCAAAATTTGATCGAAATTGGTGCCCACATGTCAGACTCATTCCTTGTTAGTCAATCGTACAGGCGGTTGCCTGGTAACGTGCGACGAAAGATGGACTTCATTACACATCAGAATGGAACACTCATATTAGGTATGTTACTTCATAGCGTGATTTATGTAATCGACATTATACTGCAAAAATTCAGAAAGTACAAAGCAATGAATGTGGAAAGGAATTACCTGGTGGCTCTTTGTTCCTGTCATTGTTTTCCCTTTGGCATACGACACATTAGTATTTGCAGGAGATAGTGTTGTGGAGTACTTTTAACAGAAAGAACTGTTTCTTCTATGACCTTCATAATGCTGAGTCCATGTAAGTTATTTATTGTTATCTACAACGCTTCCGATGTGTTACACATGATGTTCTATAACTTGCAGCAACAACGCAGGGTGGACCTTCTGACGATAACACAGCCCAGTAACATGACTTCCGGAGGAAAACGGCAGCACGTAGTGATCATTCTAAGTCGCATACATCCTGGGGAGTCGCCCACCTCTTTCGTCTGTCAGGGTAAGTAAACAAAATATGTTCTGCTCACTTTTAAAATTAGAAGAAATCATTCATACATTGTTTACACTGTGAGAGTCCAGGAACTTGCAGGATGCTCGTTTTAGCTGAAAACATTGAAATATCTCAAAAACAACGAATCAGATTCTAAATACTTATAATTAAACTTCTTTCGTTTTGGAGTGGATTATCCAATTAAACCGCAATGGACCACTCACCCCAGCCCTTACGTGAATGTGGTGGACTTTGAAACCTTCAGTTTGAACCCCCTTTTTTATTGCAGATTACAATTCTGCAACAAAAACAACCTGAATCATTTGTTTCGTTTCATCGCAGTAAGCGCAGTAATGTGAAGAGTCGAAATGGGCACACAGTCGTAATTTACAACATGCTACTAAATGTACCTTGGATATTCAACGCCTACAATGACACTTGGAGCATCCCACTTGCATCCTGCGAGGGTATCACAGACGAGTAGTTCATACCTACTAATTGGAAAACGCATACACAACGTTTCATTCCTCTGACTTATCGCATGGGAGATAAGGACGCCCATATTGTGTTTTCTATTTTCTAAGTTGGGCAGTTTGAGAGCCAAACCTGGTGATATGGAGTTTTTTAGTATTTTGGACGATGAATGATGTTATGATGTTCATTCCAAAGACTGCCCTGAGACAGCTCTTCACGGTACCCTATCATGATCAAGCTTCTTCAGCTCTGAATAAGAAAGGCAACCTACAACCTTTTCACCCTGCTTACTCGATTCGTCTTTCGGTTCCCTCTGCGATTTTTGTCAAACCCCTCAATTGTCCTTTACCGCTAAACTGACAATTCGTTGATATCTGAGGATTTATCCCACCAATTGATTCCTTCTTTTAGTCAATACTAGGTACGCTATGGGGCCTATGAGCCAAAATTTCATCAATGACGTCATGAATGACGGCCTGCCGTGGTGGCCGAGGGGATTGAGGCGCTCCAGTCACGGTCTGCACGGCCACTACGGTCGGGGGTTCGAATCCCACCTCGGGCATGGATATTTGTGCCGTCCTTAGTATTTGCTAGTTCATAAGTAGTTTGTAAGTTTAGGGACTGATGACCCCGTAGTTAAGTCCCATAAGCTATACAAACATTTGAACAATTTTTTTGATCGTTTCTATTGTGTTTTGTCACCACCAGTCGATACAGGCAAACAGTAATCATATTGGCAATTGCGAGAAAGAAGAAGACTGATAGCTTCCAAGTTCGTAAGATGTCAGTGCATTCCTACAACTAGTACTTCCGACTACAAGTTTTGCTTTCAAGTAATAATCGAATCCTCTCGATGTTCTTCTTCAATAGCAATTATTTCATTACCGTGATCAGTATTCCCAGCCCCCTACGACATTAGTAAAAGGAGTAATCGTTCCACCAGTTCATTCAGATCATTCCAAGTACATAACTCACATGTTCAGTATTAGTTTTCCAATCTTTAACTTCGAGATCTTTCTCGTTCTCACCATACCCGTTCAGCCCCATTCCTTCTTTAGCCCCGCAGGGGCCATACAACAAGATGGCGGACATAAACAATATTGTGGAGTGGATTATCCAATTAAACCGCAATGGACCACTCATCCCAGCCCTTATGTGAATGTGGTGGACTTTGAAACCTTCGCCATATTGTTTATGTCCACCATCTTGTTTATGTTCGCCATATTGTTTATGTCTGCCATTTTGTTTATGTCCGCCATCTTGTTTATGTTCGCGATCTTGCAGCGGTTGTGACGTCACTTTGTGCCGCTGCCGACATATTGCTTATGTCCACCATATTGTTTATGACCGCCATCTTGTTCATGTTCGCCATCTTGCAGCGGTCGTGACATCACTGATGACGTCACTGATGACGTTATTGATGACGTCACCAGATCCAGAAGCCCCAAATGTTGACTCAGAAGCCCCATAGCATGCCCACTGTCAATGTGTGCCAAAAATTTCTTTTCTGCTCACTTATGTTCTCTAGGATGAATCCTATGTTGATAATTATGCAAAAATAGTTCCAGTTCCAGCCCTGACATAAATTTCGTCCTCTTTCGGAAATAATGCTAAAGTAATAACTTTTTAATGATTTTTTGAAACAAAATTACCTTCCTAAACTATATTTTTTCTTTCCTGAGAATTTGGGAGGGGGAGGGGAGACATGTAGTGGACTACTCTACTACGATCGAAACGCACGATCGTGCAGTTGTTGAGCAGAAAGTAACTCTAAACATTACACCACTTTTGAAGTGTTTATTGTCTGCACATCTACTCTATTATCTGTAGTGCAATACATACGAATGGACGATGAATGTTGGAAACATAGAATTATAAATTGAAATGATCCTGACTAAACGTGAGAAACTAACTAAATAGCTGTACCCGCAACTGTTAAACATAAACCAAGGATAAGCGTTACATAATTACACGCCAATTCCCATATGTTCGTAGGTGGCTTTGCTATAATACTGCATCGCCATATGTATCATCCATATCCCACGACATTGCGGAGAGCGCGGTTGCTCGCCGTCGGAGGTTCGAGTCCTTCCAGGGGCATGGGTGTGTGTGTGTTGTCATTAGGTTAGTTTACCTTAGTTTAAGTAGTTTGTAAGCTACGGACTGATGACCACGCAGTTTGGTCCGATAGATTTACAAACATTTGAACATGTGATTGCATCGATAATTTCATGTAGACGATTTCCATAGCAGCTTAGTGTTTTGTCAGTGGTGACTTCAAAAAAGCGAACGACTGCACTTTATTTGCAGAAATACAATTTTCCTGTCAGTTTGCATAGTTTGTCGACCATGGTTGCGTTCAACGGCATAAAATGCATTACTGGAATGTTGACAGTACCTTTTGAGTACAGGAAGTTGTCCATGAACGTTTTTGGTGCGGCTGCATCGGTAAAAACCTGATTTTCAAGATGGCTAGTTGACTGAATGTAAATACGGAAGTCTGTGGAACAGAAGCTGTTGGTACTAGTTCAGTATGTTGCCCTGGACGTTTGACAACGTGAGTGGTTTCAGTATGATAGCTGGCCTGTTCATTAAGTAACTGAACCACCGGAAATATTACACTAGTGGTGGATGGGCAGATGTGGCCACTCTAATTGGATCGATGTAAGTTGATCCCTGACAACTTGCAGTGTTGTTGATAGCTTTCCACGGCTAAGCTCAAATTGCTACAGAAAACTATAATGTCGAGTTCTCGTATAGACATATACAAATTACCACTACAGAACTCGTGGCAATAGGCGCATAAAGCTGTAGCGGCCAACGTTTCTAACTGTCAGGGATCAACTTCTAGCGACTGAACCTGGGATCGCCTTCTTTGACGTCAACGGATATTTTTCTATGAGGATATTTATAAGATAACGTTTATAAGAAAGTGTCAACAGGTCGTGAAGACATGATCGTCCCCATAATAAACGCTCGAGCAGACAATTACACGAATATGCCTCTGTCCTTTGTATAGTAATTTGGAAAACGAATCCCTAAGATGTTTTCCATATATTGCCACTATTTGATGAGGCAGTGACACAAATATGTATATTTGGTACTAGCTGCAAACATGATTGTCTAATACTGGAATCTAACGCAATTTACAGATATGCACTGTTGATGTAGCGGGTCCTACTTGTGTGGATTATGTAGTAAGGTATGGAAAATATATTATTTTCAATGACATGTCAGTAATAAACAAAGAGAGAACTAGCGGGTCTTAAAACATTCTGCAGGTACCGAGCGCTGGTCAGTCTTCCCCCCCAACAAACACAAAAGGTGAACGACAGATGTAGCTTATTGCACCATTGATCAGAAGGCGTATGGTGTGGCAGTATTTCATAGAGAAATGCACTCTACGAGACAACTCGATCAGTCTGCGTAGGACGCGCAAACGACCGTCACTAGAGTGCGGGCTGAATCTGCTTTCATCGCTTAAGACTACGGTTCGCCATTCCATCCTCTTCCATCCTCCAAGTGATCCTATGACGGTGCTAGTACAGTTGTGCACACCGATTTTGTAGCTAGTACCCAGTTGGCAAAAGTTTATGTTGACCCTTCTGAGCTCAAAAACCATCTTCTCTTTGCTGTGGTAACTATACAGTCTGACATTGCTGCTTGTATGATGTGGCGAATTTGCCGGACGTCTGTGTAGAGAGGACGTCCAGAACGTTGTCGACTGGTGTGCGAGTGTTCACTTGACCATTGCAAACAGTATCGTCGCAATACTTATACAGTAGCTCCAGATTGTATGGGTACTCTCTGTGTAGACATGCTTGTCAGAAGTCTTTTGTGTGATGTCAGTATCTCTCGGATGTGGCGACGATACGAGGCTTGTCTTATTTGCAATGATCTGCAGCAGTGTTGTTTGATTCTGATTGAATTTGCCATCATCGCAGTGACACAAACATGTATTTTTGGTATGATCTGCAAAAATGATTGCCTAATACTGGAATATACCGTGATTTACAGAGATTACATATGAAGGTTTTGCATACTGGACGCGCGCGGGAACGGTTGTGCGCTCTAAGGCAACTTGCTGCGGAGTGCCCGGGTGGCCGAGGGGACTGAGGCGCTTCAGTCACGGTTTGCACGGCCACTACGGTCGGGGGTTCGAATCCCCCCTCGGGCATGGATATTTGTGCCGTCCTTAGTCTTAGCTAGCTCATAAGTAGTTTGTAAGCTTAGGGACTGATGACCCCGTAGTTAAGTCCCATAAGTTCTACAAACATTAGAACATTTGGAGTGCCCGGCCATTCCCTGTCGGACGTCCGACTGTTCCCTCGGGCATGGGTGTGTGTGTGTGTTATTCTTAGCATAAATTAGTTTGTAAGTTATGGGACAAATGACCACTCCTGTTTAGTTCCATAGTTTTACAAGAATTTGAACACTTTTTGCGGACTGGAAATCCGATCACCACTCTGCAAGGTTAGGTATATACGCAGCGAGCACAATATTCCATATGCTCCGTACTGACCTGCATCATTCGGCCGGACCATCTGGCTGCAAGAGACGCCACAGCTTTAAGCAATAGAAATAGATCATACTGTATACCTGGTCCAGTATAGCTACCATTTATATTTTCCTAATTCTTTACAGACTCTGTGAAATTACCCATTTGTCTAGCGAGCGGGCTTGATTTTTAAATCTTGTACTGCAAAACTGTCAGCATGCAGCTGAATGATGGCTACAATTTATTCGATAAATTATTGCGAGTGAAATATAATAAAGATTATAAAATAATTCTTACTTTCTGGTGATAGTGATATATCTCTTTTCCACAAATAAATATGTATTAATAAATAGCGAACACCAGTTTCAAGTAAAAATTAAGGTTTTTTAAAAGACATATGTAAATTTTATCTAACAAAAGAAGAAGGCCTAAATTTGGATGGCCGGTGGTAGGTTTGAACCGCCGTCCTCCCGCATGAGAGTCCAGTGCGTTAACACTGCGCCACCTCTCTCTCTCTTAAAAAGATAGCAACATGGTCATGTTTTGTTAGGTAACGTGTAAGTAAAGGGATGTCTGCACTGACCGCTATCCTGTCAGTAGCTCTCTCAGTGTGCACCTCATCCTTGCATATTGTGTGTTGTTGGAACACTCTGTTATGGTCATCAGTCCCTAGACTTATAAACTACTTAAACTAACATACGTTAACGACAACACACACACCCATGCCCGAGGGAGGACTTGAATCCGTAGCATGACACCTTATACCACACGGCCATTCCGCGATGCTCCTAACAGTATTGAATCTACTAGTGTCTCCCGCTCGAGTATCTATAATTCTGTCGATGTCAAACAGGAAAATACACAGTGACCCATTTCTCATAGGTTTCTGACTTTGATTTTCCTGCTTTTACACTCCTGGCTATTAAAATTGCTACACCACCAAGATGTCATGCTACAGACGCGACATTTAACCGACAGGAAGAAGATGCTGCGATATGCAAATAATTAGCTTTTCAGAGTATTCACACAAGGTTGGCGCCGGTGGCGACACCTACAACGTGCTGACATGAGGACAGTTTCCAACCGATTTCTCATACACAAACAGCAGTTGACCGGCGTTGCCTTGTGAAACGTTATTGTGATGCCTTGTGTAAGGAGAAATGCGATTGCGGTTTATCGTATCGCGACATTGCTGCTCGCGTTGGTCGCGATCCAGAATGTGGAATGTGGAATCGGTGGGTTCAGGAGGGCAATATGGAACGCCGCGCCGTGCTGCTTCCCAACGGCCTCGTATCACTAGTATTCGAGATGACAGGCATCTCATCCGCAAGGCTGTAACGCATCGTGCAGGCACTTCTCGATCCCTGAGTCAACAGATGGGGATGTTTGTAAGACAACAACCATCTACACGAACAGTTCGACGACGTTTGCAGAAGCATGGACTATCAGCTCGGAGACCATGGTAACGGTTACCTTAACGCTGCATCACAGACAGGAGCGCCGGAAATGGTGTACGCAACGACGAACCTCCCTCGTCGGGCATGGATGTTTGTGTTGTCTTTAGTATAAGTTAGTTCATAAATAGTTTGTAAGTTTAGGAACTGATGACGCCGCAGTTAAGTCCCGCAAGTTATACAAACATTTGAACATTTTGATCTCTGATAGAAATGACATTTCCAACATCTACACAAGTCTCAAGGAAACAGACAGCTATGCATCCAAAAAACGTTAACTTAGAAACAGAGAAACTAATATTGTAACGGATATATTGTTCTGGCTGCTGTAGCAAGCAATCCTGAGGTAAATGTAGGATAGATTGCATGCGGTTCTGGAATAAAATGTATGAATTTTATATAGGCATACGTTTCATCCGTATTATACCTCCCTCAAGATAAGTACGTAAAGAACTTTGGATTCCCCTGTGAATTGAACATCAGTGGTTGTAATTTTATCCTGACTTAATACAGAAGATTACGGATGAAGCATAGTTCAACAAACATGGTCACGTGACTCCGCGGAACATGCACTATGGTCCATACAAAATCCTCACTCACTTCGGGTGATTGCTGATCAATGATAGTGGGGTGTCAGTGATTCGTGGCTCATTTGATTCCCGTATTTTCTGAGTGAAAATCAAACCGAAGACGATCTGCATCACTTCTGCAAGACACTCTACCTCACTCATAGAAGAAGTGGGATTAAAAACGCATCTGTCAGTGTGGTTATAACAGTCCACCACGTTTTTCCACTCACAATATGATTGCCGCCTATTTTCTTGCATGTTTTCGCTTTTATCCTGCTTTTCTGATGCATCACAATATCAGGATAAATGTTATAACATGGAAGAGGACAGGTGGTACTTATATAGTGAGTGCGCTCTCGCACTAGCTTGCGCGTTATCTTAAAAATGTCACCATTTTAGTATTTTTGACGGTGACTTGAGTCACGCCAAAGTCTGATGACTTTTATCACGTATTCCAGTGTATCACTTGAAAATGGCCTAACTTAAGTAAACTCCGACCGAATAGGCCTTGGATGACCAAACGCTATCGACTCGCCATCGTACCATCCACATCCCAAAGCCGTCGACAGAAGACAGATGTGATATGAAGGGGCATATTGTCAGAAAGCTTTCTCCAAGCCGTTGTCAGTAAAAATATCTAATATATATATATTTCAGAAGTACGGGACGACTGGTAGAAGTCAGGCTTTGAGAAAAGAATTTTCTGAATGTAGGAATACGCACGGCAGTACCGATTAATCGAGTCCACTTGCAGTGGTATATGTAGAGAAATCTTTTTATAACAATGACTAGACGATACTCTTAATAATTTTGAGGTGTCAGAGTTAAACCACAGGGAGAAAATTTTATCTACGCAGTTTAAGAAGTCGAAGACGTAGTTGAGACGACAGTCGATGGATCTTGGGCTGTCGCTGACGTTACTCAGTTTGTACAGTATTAAGCTCCATTGAAGAAACACATAAAATAATTTTAAGACGAATTCATGCATTAGGAATACTTACAGCTATTGCTGATGACGCTGTTATTCTGTTATTGGCAGCAAAGAATTTACAGTATAATTTGAAGTGAAAATATAGCGTTCACAAAACATGTAGTAAAGTTAATGTCAACAAAAATGTTAGAACGTGAATGAGATGTAGGAGAATTAAAACAGGAAATTATAAATGAATTGTGACAGAAGTAGAGAGTATATAATATGGGGACTAACGAAGGAAAGAGAAGTGAAACACTACTTAAAACCAGGAATTTGTTAAGATTGCATACGAATGTCTTAGAACAAACATCATGAGTATAACACAGTAACGCGGTCAGCAAAGTTGAACTATAAGCAGAGGAGAACAGAATCTTTTCAAATTTTTGCTTTGCGGACTCTCAGACCGCAGTAAGCAAGTTGAAATGGCCATAGATTATACTAGTTGTGGGGAGATAAGGCGAGCCGCGGTGGAGTAGCCGAGCGGTCTAAAGCGCCTCGCTGCGGAACGCGCGGTTGCTTGCCGTGGAGGTTCGAGTCCTCCCAGGGGCATCGGTATGTGTGTTTGTCCTTAGGTTAGTTAACGTGGGTTTAAGTAGTTTTTAGGCTACGGACAGATGACCACGCAGTTTGGTCCGATAGCTTTACAAACATTTGAACATTTGAGATAAAGCGATCAGCATATGATACGCTAGCGTCGAAAGCTGCATACAGCAGTTTTGGTTCTGAAGACAAGAAGAGCAACCCGTGGCCGTGCAGTGAGCCGTGTGCTGAGAGGTTGGCAGTGTGAAAAGCGTGAGCGTTGCGCCGTGCAGCGATTCGTGGGGCTGCGCTGGAACTTGTAGCAAGCGGCATTTCCCCCGTGGGCCCTTAAAGCAGAACAGCCGGCCACTACTCTACTCCCGCTAATAAGCGCCTCGCCTACCTTAAAGCTGCACGCACTAATTAAATGCCCGCTCTCTTTCTACGCGCTTCCCAGTTCGTTTCTTCCTTCCCGAAGTCGGTTGCGCGAGAGACATACGTTGTCTACTGTATGATGCCCACTGATCGTGTTTAATGAAGTAATCAGTGTAAATGTCTTTCACACATGTATGCATATCTGAAGGAGCGGATACTTCAGCGATTACTGATGTCAAGAATAAAATAATTGAAGTATTCGCAATTGCTAATGCGATTCGGTACCAGCTGTATATTTTGTTTGTGGGATTGAAAATTAATACCGGACGTGATTCAAACCCCGAATTGCCGCTTTACTCAAGCTGTGGAATTAGTCAGTAAGCTACCCTTGCACGTCTCCCTGAGCGACACATATTCCCATTTGCCACAAATTATGAAGGCATTAGTTGCCCGTCTATGGAATTTCAATAGGATGCGCTCTTTTGTCCGCATACACATTTCGTTTTCTTGAATATGAAACATGTTCAGTGGCGAAAATTTTCTGACAGTTGCGTCTCACATAGTGAAGCGCTGACGAGTTTTATGCTACACGGCAGCTTTTCTTCCTCCACCAGTGTTACTTGTTTTACCTTGCATTTTAGCACTACGTATTTTCAATGCAATGCAGCATTGTGAGATGTACTTCCGTACTTTTCTCTGTCTACATGTACATCACCACAAAGAGTCAGCTGCCCAAGAGTGAAACAGCAATCCATTATGTAATTCCAGCACAGGGAGAGACATTCATTACTAATATCACATGCTTTGCTTTGGCATTAAATACGATTTGCAATATACTCAGTGTATATTTGAAGGAATTGACGCTGCGGCGACTACAGCTGCCAAGAATACAATAAATGAATTCGCAAAACAAATATATAACAAATAAGAGAAATCAGATCGAAAATGGAAAAAATTAGATGTTCTTTTTTTCCCGCACGCTATTAGAGAATGTAAAGGTAGGGAATTATCTTGAAAGCGGTTCGATGAAACTCTGCCTTGCAACGTAAATGTGATTAGAGGAGTATTTATGTAGATGTAGATACACAGAGTACCTCCACCTTCCCTTTGGATAGTTGAATAGGGAAGCAGCAATCACCTAAATGTCTGCACACCGAAATATCTGGCAATCTGAAACGTGATCCCATCAATTAATTATTCACAAAGTAAGATTTCTACGGTCTGACGCCATGGAGAGGGACCCCTTGCCGCCTCCGCCTCAACTCGCCGTCCCGATGGAACTGGACCAAGAGGTCATGCAGCATCTGACGCCGATGTCGCCACCGACGATACCGTTTACGTTAGCACATGGGTCACAGGTCGTGGACGTGGGCCCTTCAGAGGTTTACACAGAGGACGTTCCCTCGCGAGCTAAGGCCTGATGGTGGGGCCTGGCCGGTAGTCTGCTGTCCTCTGCAGCTACAGACTTCGGTCCATCTGTAGGTCCACGAGCCTACCTCCTCCCCTGTTATCGAGCTCCCTACACGACAACGGTTCGGCACTTTGGGGGGGGGGGGGGGGGAGGATGTTGTTGCGTACAGACAGCGCCACACGCCAGATGCAAGAGAACGATCGTAACGAAGGCTGCGTTCGACCGAAAGCCAATCGCACGTTGGTGCCGCGCCTCTTGGAGGGAGTAACCGTAGACGCGCGCCCCCTACAAGCTACTATATCTAGGTCGACATGCGTCTGGATGCCCGTCAGAACTCGGTTACGAACTAGGCAGTAACAAGGTCTCGGCGCAGCAAGCATCATACGGAAGACGCCGCGAGAAGGGAGAAGAAACAGACATATGTTCTATAGTTGAGTATTGTATTCTTCAGTCAATAAAACTTGTAATACTAATCTCTATAGAACTGTTTTAGCTGACCATCGAATCTTGCACCAGAACCTTTCCTGACAACTAGACCGGAGCGAGTACTCAACAAATGGAAGCGAGGATGATACAACACACCGCAGTCCACCCAAAGGTGCATGGCGGAGGTTTCTCAGTACCACTACTAATTACCTCCTTTCCTGTTCCACTCCCAAATACACTGAAGGACAAACGAATGCTTTTATGATCTGTACAAGCCCTAATATCTCTGATCTTATCTTTGTGTTCTTTACGCGATATGTGCATTGGCAGCATAAAATCGTTCTGCAGTTCGCTTGAAATTACGGCCCTGTACATTTCGTCAACAGTGTTTCTCGAAAATAACTTTGCCTTCCCTCCATTTCAGTAACACTCGCGCATTGATCAAATCTACCAGTTACAAACCTAGCCGCCCGCATTTGAACTGACTCTAACGTCCTCATTTAAACCGATCTGGTGGGGATCCCAAACACTTGAGTAATTCGTAAGACGGGGTCGTACAAGCGTTTTATATGCGGTCTCCTTTACAGACGAAACAAACCTTCCCATAAGTCTATCAACCGTTGTCCACCATTCGCCTTCCCCACGACTGTCATTATATGTTCGTTCCATTTCATACTCCTGTACAGCGTTAGGCCTAGATATTTAATGCACACGACTCTGTCAAGCAGCACACTACTAATATTGTATTCGATCATTACGGGACTGTTTCTCCTACTCATCTGCATCAGCATACATTTCTCTACATTTTGAGCTAGCAGCCATTCTAACACCACTTAGAAGTTTGGTCCAAGTCTTCCTGCATCCCACTAAAGTCATTCATTAACGACATCTTGTACACCACAGCATCATTAGCAAAACGTAGCAGACTGCAACTCACTGTGTCCGTCAAATCATCTATATAGACAGTATAATGGCAGTTCTATCACACTTCCCTCGGGCACTCCTGATAATACCCTTGTCTCTGATGAACACTCGCCATCGAGGACAACATACTGGGTTCTATTACTTAAGTGTCTCGAGCTATTCACATATTTTGGTACCTATTCCATAAGCTCCTACCTTCGTTAGCAGTCTGTAGTACGGTACCGTGTCAAACGCCTTTCGAAAATAGCGAAATATGCAGTCTGCCTGGTGCCCTTCATCCATAGCACGCAAGATGACATGAGAGAAAATGGCAAGCTGGGTTTCGCACGATCGATGCTTCCTAAAGCCGTGGTAATGCATGGATAGAAGGTGTTCCGTCTCAAGGAAATTTACCATATTAGAACTAAAAATGTGTTCAAGAATTCTAGAGAAAACTGATGATAATGATATAGAGGTGTAATTTAGTGGGTCCGTTCGTTTGGTTTTCTTATACACGGTGGTACTTGCTCTAAACGATGACTACACGGACTGAAGTTCATCCGTTTATATGTTTCATGAATTGAAAGTATACACGTTCAAGAAACCCTATGACTACATATGTCATATACTCTGTGATACTGGGCTATGACCACTACCAGTTACGGCATACTCCGTACGCCTAAAATGCATGTAAAGCGTTTTCGAAAATTGAGCTACGCATCACGTACCTTGTATCAAATAAACCTCTGGTCCCAGTATCTATAACAGTCGTCTAGTCACTTCTGTTCGTAGCCCCTTTGTCCCTGTCCTCCACGTTTCTTTATGGTGCATCAAGACAACCGAACAAATACCTCATTTTATGCGTATGTTAATGCACCAGCCAGAAGTAAGAGCGCAGCTGCCAGCACAGGAGCTGGATACAAAAGTGACATTTACTGAGGAAAGGAGCGCCACGGGTTAGTAATATGCACTGAAACAAATGACGGTAGTATGGTGTACACAACGAATAAAAATGTTTGTAATTCTATCAGACCAAACTACGTGGTCATCAGTTCGTAGCTTACAAACTACTTAAAATAAGGTAAACTAACCTAAGGAAAATACACACACCCATGCCCCAGGGAGAACTCGAACCTCCGACGGCGAGCACCCGCGCGCTCCGCAGCAAGGCGCCTTAGATCGCTCGGCTACTCCACCCCGGCACACAACGAATAAAGGACGGTGCGTTGGCAACGCTGTATTCCTGTTATAAATTTTAAAAGGTTTCAGACACGATTATGGCCACAACATTTTGAACACGGATTGGTAGGTTTGGTCACGTAAGTCCCGATTTAAGGAGCTGATGGTAGATTTCGAATGTGGTGAAGACTCCACGAAGCCGTGGACCAAACGCTCAACAGGCATGGCGCTAAATTTTGGTAACTCCACTCCATAATGCTTTGGACTGCTTTCACGTGGAATCGACTAGGTCCTCTGGTCAAACTGAACCGATCATTGACTGCAAACGGTTGTGGTCAGCTACTTGGAGATAATCGACGGCCATTCATAGGCTTCATGTTTCCAATCAACAGTAGAATTTTAGATGACAATTCGTCGTTTCATCGGGCCACAATTTTTCGCTGTCGTCTTCAAGAACATTCTGAACGTTGTCAGCAAACGATTTGGCCACACAGATCGCCCAAGAAGACCACCATCTAAGGGTTATGGGGAAAAACTGAGAGATGTGTTCTTTCACAAATTCCTACACCGTTATCCCTTTACCAATTATCCAGAGATATAGAGTCTGCATGGCTCATTGCCGAAGGAGAATCCATTGTCTGGTTGAGTGCATGGCACGCCAAATTGCTGCACTTCGCTCTTCAAAAGGAGGCTCCACATGATATTACCAGGCGCAACATGACTTTTGTTAACCCACTGTATAACACTCCACATTATTCTCTTCTTGCGGTAATGAATACCATGCATTGGTGCAATTGATATATTGCTACATAACAAGTTCTGTGCAGAATTTCAGAGTAGCCGAGCGGTCTGGAGCCCCACGTTGCGGACCGCGCGGCCTCCCGCTTCGGAGGTTCGAATCCTTCCTCAGGCATGGATGTTTGTGCTGCATTTAGTATAAGTTAGTTTATAAGTAGTTTGTAAGTTTAGGGACTGTGAAAGGTTATTATCTCTCTCTAGGCTGTTTAAAAAACAAACAAAATCCTATCAGATTCTTGATAGAGAGAAAGGGGATGATGTAAGATATCTGCTATGGGAAGGTAAAGGTAAAGCAGTCAACAATCCGAAGATTGGTTTGAACACCATAGTGCTTTACTAGGCATGGTCCTGTTTGGAGGTGGTATGCCATTGCCTTCCTCCGACCTTCGTACTGACTTACCCAGCCAGTTATAGGGGGACCTACAGTTTAACGTGGGTTCCGAACCATGGTGCTACTCAGTATTTTTCACATGAGCAATACTGCCAGAGGGGAAAGAAGTGGAAAGTGACAGATAAAAATCCCAGGACCTGGCGGGGATCGAACCCGCGACCTTTGGATTTGTAGTCTGGCACTCTACCACTGTGCAACCGAGGCGCACATTTAATATTCATATGTACTGCGAATTTGAGACCAGTGTCAATTTAGTCAGGCATTGGTTGTTTATCTTTGGTTGCAAGCTTAATTTTCGATGGCAGTACTATCGATATTGGAGAGGCTGATAGTATTGTTGCCGGGAAGTAGAGTTGTGATTATTGAGAGGGCAGACTTTGCTAGGCGCGCGAATGAGATTGAGAAGCTTGGGGACCGTGGTTGTGTGCAGTTGTCGTTTTGGCGGGATAGCCGAGATGAGATTTTGAGACTTGAATGCTGAGCCAAGCTGTTTGTTTATGATATGGAGACGAAAGGAATATATGACGTTTGCGGAAACGATCTTTTGAAGTTTTTATAAGGTAAAGTTTTTCATGAAATACTTGGCATGTTTCTATGTCACAACTTCAGATTGTTAGGTTGAACGCATGGTAACAGTAACGGTCGGGAAAGCTCTTGCTGTTAGCTTTTGGTCCCAGGATTCATGCTAGGGACCCCATTCTGTGTTAGGAAAAGTATTTATTGTAATAGTTTGGTTCTGAGAGTGCGTTTTTTATGAAATAGGAATTTCATGGGTAGTGTTCTTGAAATATGGTATTGTTCAGTGGCGGCTGGTGATAATGTGCTAATGTGCTGCAGCACACTGTAAATATATTTCTAAAATTATGCCATTTCTCTTCGAATGCAAGCAAGAAATCGCTATAAAATTACATGCTTTCTCTTGGAATACGAGCCAGATATCACAATAAAATTATGCCAATGCATATTAGAATGCTAGTAATAAGGATGAAAACGCATTTTGGAACGCTCTCGCCGCGATAGCTGGTAACCAGCTCCGTGTGCTGAGGTGGGATTCAGCCGCGCTGGTATGTGCACAGAGAGGCGGCGCAGTCGTCTGTTCGCTAGTGCGCATGCGCAGACGTGACGTCAGGCCTGGCGGCTCATGTGTGCTGAGACCGACTGCAGCACTAGATCAATATTTCTCTTCGCGCTGCGAGTAACGGCAGCGGAAGAATAGTATATGACGAATATTGCGGCATACAGAGTCAAATAGCGCGCTTGCTCAGGCGTCTTGCGCGTTATCTCTCAAACCTACCTGTGAGAGGCTCGTATTCAAATACCTCTGAGTAACCTACGGACTGATGACCACGCAGTTTGGTCCGATAGATTTACAAACATTTGAACATTTGATCAGATTAACATAAAGTTGCGCAAAGGCATTCAGATAGAACAAGTTCAAACACATTCAGTTACATACCATGCAAGTAGCGTCAGTCAGTTACATTTCTTAGATCATATTGTAAAACATAACTTTCGCAGCAAATGTTCAAATGTTTGAATAGTCTATGGGACTTAACTACGGGGTCATCAGTCCCTAAACTTACAAACTACTTATGAACTAGCTAACACTAAGGACGGCACAAATATACATGCCCGAGGGGGGATTCGAACCCCCGACCGTAATGGCCGTGCAGACCGTGACTGAAGCGCCTTAGTCCCCTCGGCCACCGCGGCCGGCTTTGGCAGCAAGACGTAAATTTTCTAAAAGAGGACAAGCAAGAAACTTTCAGCTGATGACGTCGCAGTTAAGTCCCATAAGCTTCACTAACATTTACAATTTCACTTTTTGTGCAGTATTAATGAATTCACGTATTTTTCCTTCCCATTTTTATCTTTTGCTTCTCTTTGTCCCCATTCGAACAAATACTTCTCTTTTCTAATTTTACTATTTCATGGGCTTTCAAAATAAATGTTTGCTAACCGTCAAGCTGTGCGTTTGAGCCGTAGGCAGGAAATTTGCTGGGAGTGCGCAGTGCATTAGGGCGGAGTGTGAACTGCAGTCGCTTTAATGCCGGTGACGGCGGTGGCAGCTAATTGCAGCCGCTTTGTGCCGCAAAGCAGCCAGCCGGCCGAGATAGGACGAGTATAAACCCGGGATTACCACCGCCATCACTTCCGTCTATTTAGCTCTCTCATTGATCTGTCCACACACTGGTGCTCACTTTCATACCTCCATTTTCACCATAAGCCTTGTGGTTCAGTTTATCATGGATTTTGCTTACGAGTATACAGACATTATAATTCTCCAGTGAAGCCTTCTCCATTCCATCCCACTGTAAATTCCCGAAAACGCTTATGTTTAGCGATCATATTCTCCAAACGCTTCATAAAATTTAATTTTATTCGTCCTGAATATTCATTATTTTGTTAAAAACTCGGATTCGGACATTTCACTAGGCAATATGGTTTCTATCGCACTTAACGACATGAACACAGCGTGCAAAGCTAAGCGTTAGCGCTCGTTCCCGATACAGCAAGAGTTCTTAAGCTATCACGAAAGTTCAGTTAATGCTCTGCACACTTCGTCAAAACTGAAATATTTCTGATGTGGTTCTTGAAGTTTTCCCGGCGTACGGAATATTCCATAAAGTTTCGGGATTGCAGCCGGATTCCGTCGACTTCTTGCCATGATATTTCGGCTGACAACCGTTTAGCCGTCTTCAGGTGAGTGCGTTCCACTGGAGATTGTTAGTTCCCGACGACGCCTATATGTCAACTATATTGTCAACTGTTTTTCAGAGGGCGGTAAATTCGAAAGAGGGCACGCTTGTGACGGCCACTGATGCGCATGCGCCTACGCGCCAATTTTTGCTATATAGGCGTCGTCGGGAACTAACAATCTCCAGTGGAACGCACTCACCTGAGGATGGCTGAACGGTTGTCAGCCGAAATATCGTGGCAATAAGTCAACGGAATCCGGCTGCAATCCCGAAACTTTATGAAATATTTCTGTCTATACAAACAAAAATCAATTGCCGCACGTACTTGAAAGTATCACCTGAGAACGGCTAGCCGCGGCGGAGTGGCCGAGCGCATTGAGGCGCCATGCTGTTATGCGCTGGGCCGTTCCCCGTCGGGGGTTCGAATCCCCCCTCGGGCATGGATGTTTGTGCCGTTTTTAGTATGGTGTCCGGGCACTTGCCACGCCGAACACTTGCCACGCCAGATATTTGCCACACTTTTACCTGCTCCGAAGGGTCGGGTGCCCCTGTCTCCTCATCCTCCTCCTCCTCCTCCTCCTCCCCCTCCCCCCCCCCGCCCGTTCAGACATCTGCACACCGGTGTTTCATTATGTGACCGTCAATATGGAAGTTATTACAATGGCCAAGGGCAGGCCTTTTGCCCATTACAATGGTTACGCGATAATGTGTGGATGTGCTTACGTCGAAAATAGGATCATTGCAAGGGAAAGCTACTTTCGAAGAACAAAGACGTATTGAAAGTAGATAGCATCTGTGAGGACCACCTAACGATGCGACCTTTATTAGTTGTAAAAATAAGAGTGTATCAGACCTCAGTGTCCTTAAATAACTTAATTATGAAACTAGCTGGTCCCAGTTGGGTTCACCAACGTGGCAGTCAATTTTGATTCAACGGAGCAAATACATTAAACATCACTCAAATGATCCTCCTGCAGTCAGAATTCATAGTTACATCTACCACTTTTCAATTTGCAATTTCCTACTTAAGTAAAAGCTCCCATAGTTTACATGTTAAGAGAATTTTTTCCTATCTTCTAATATTATGGTCATACCGTCAAAGATTGTCAGTTCTAAAATTATTTCCTATAACTTCCGAGCCGCAACTAGCTTTTAAAAGTCTCATTTTGGTTATACTGATAAGATACACTTTAGCTTTTAAAAAGAATCTGAACTTCTAAATTGCACCTAAAAGAGACACCCTAAAACAGATCTTCTCCTAAAGTTGACAAGTTCGGCAGCTATAGTGTTGAAATAATTGCCATATCTCCAAACTTAGACAAGGATTGAAATAAATTTACAGTATATGCAGATCTCAAGAAGTACATTTAACTGTAGTCCTTAAAAATTAATGTTTCTCACCATATTATTGATTATCTTTAATCAGGCAAGTAAAAGTTATTGATACAAGGCAAGGAGCTTACTGTTCAAAAATAATTGTTACAAAAGAATGTAATAAACAAATGTTGTTGTTGTGGTCTTCAGTCCGCAGACTGGTTTGATGCAGCTCTCCACGCTATCCTGTTCTGTGCAAGGCTCTTCATCTGAGAAAACGTTCGGCAACCTACATCCTTTTGAATCTGCTTACTGTATTCGTCCCTCTGTCTCCCTCTACGATTTTCACCCCACGCACTTCCTTGTAATGCTAAGTATTAGACGTATTTTTCGTATCCACTAGAAACTTTATGAAAATATATTTCATCATTTCGTCTGCAACTTCACTTTTTTGATAGAATTATTTGCTTTGCATCACCAAGGGTATATACTTATATGTTATGTTTGCAGCAGTTCTCATTTGGAATTGTGGAATATTTACTTCGTCTTCTTTGGTGACAGAATTTCGGAAAACTGTATTTAATAACTCCGCTATAGTGGCACTGTCATCAGTAATATTACCGTCGCTATCGTGCAATAAAGGCATTCACTTAGTCTTTCCGCAGGTGTAGGCAACATAGAACAGGATCTCTTTTGGATTTTCCGCCACATTTCTGCAAAGAGTTTCGTTGTGAAAACTATTAAATGAATGTCGCATTGAAGGCCGTGCTAAATTAAGAGCTTCAGTAAAACTTCGGCAAATTTGGGGATTTTGTATTCGTCTAAATTTTCTGCAAAAGTTTTCTGTTCTATTTTGTGTACAACGGGGGACCAGTTTAGTCTCCTATTAATTTATTTGGTAGGAATTCCTCCAGTGCTGTTCATACTATTTCTTTGAATGTAAGCCACATATGGTCTTCACTTACATAGTTAATTTAGAAAAAACTGGAGACTGTCTCCTAGTAAGATGTCAACCGAATATTTATCTTTTTTTTCGTTTTTTTAATAGACGTATTTAGCGTTTAGGTTTGGTAAATATCTTTGTTACGGATTTGAGCTTTCTACAACTTTGTGTTCACTTATGCCTGTATCCGTCGTGATCTCAAGAGTATTTTTGACTAAGAGCTCAAGTGTGTTTTCGAAACCATTTACAATTTGAATGGGCTCGTGAGCTAATTGTTCAAAATAATAATAAAAAAAAGCATTTAGAACAATTTCGGAAGATGTATCTGCCACCCTATCTGAAGGTGTAGTTCTGTCAACTTACGGATGGTAGATTTAAGTCACTGCGAACTATAATTATATGAGTAGCATACCTATTTGTAATAAGATCAAGTTTTCTATGAACTGTTCGGCGGCTGCATCATGAGAGTGCGGGGGTCGGTAAACGGAGTCAGTTATTAATTTATTCCGGTTGTCGAGTACAACATCGGCTCATACTAACTCACAAGAACTATCGACTTCAGTTTCGCTTGTGAGCTAGTACACAAATTACATTACGATTTCCTTTTGTGCTTTTTGTTTCTTTTATAGTGCAGTTCATAGGATTTATGTCTTTTCCCTTAAAAAACTAGGGTGCTTCCTCTGCGACTCAGTAAATACCAAAGCTAAACAATGTGGAACAACAGTCTACGTTACAATCATAACATTCGTTATTCCTTCATTTCCTTATTTCAAATATTTTAAAATTGCATGTCTACTTTAGGAGACCTGTCAAACATAGACGCTCTTATCTCTATTTTGTAAATGTATTTTCTGTCATTGTTTTGAACATTCTCCCAATACACTTTATTAACTAATGTTTCGCCGCAAGAGAGTGAATTTATGAAGTACATCGTTCTTCTTTCCTCTCTCTCTCCCTCTCTCTCTCTCTCTCTCTTGTCATGCAGTTGTAGCAATTAATATATGTACAAATACAGTGATCAACTTTAATGGCCAGCGAACATTGGAATTATCTTTATGTCGTTCCTTCCATAGCGATGGAATGTTTCTATCGCAATCAGTAAGGGTGCAAATATTTATAACTATTGGGAAACTAAAGCAATACCGTCGTATATTTCAGTGTATAATTAGTTGTTCCAACCACAAGTATGGAATGGATCCATATTTGTGGTTGGAAGAACTAATTATACACTGAAATATACGACGGTATTGCTTTAGTTTCCCAATAGTTATAAATATTTAGATGATAGGATATTGGAAAGAAGTTGTACACTTCGGCAAGATGTCGAAAAAATAGATCTCTTCCGTAAGGACTGTATCAAGTAAGATCGGAGATTAAGGTATGGAAGCAAACAGCAGGAGTACGGGGAAGGGCGTCCCTTGCCTGAGGGGCCGCTAATCCAACTACCTGGCTAAGGGTCAGGTGTGGCAAATGTCTGGCGTGGCAAGTGTCCGGCGTGGCAAGTGTCCGGCATCCTTTAGTATAAGGTAGTTTATAAGTAGTTTGTAAGTTTAGGGACTGATGACCCCGCAGTTAAGTCCCATAAGCTTTACTAACACTTGAACGGCTAGACCTATTCGGCTGACCTATTTGTATTTTCTTTTTTAATTTTTTTGCCTGTGTTCGTAATTCACACAAGGTTTGTATGGAGGATAATTTTTGGAAAATCCACCTAGAAATTGGAAAATCTGAAGAGAACTAGAAGTGCGATTTTCAATGAGTTTTTCAGTGTACCCAACACTATAATTCACGATTCAGGCAATCTTTTTGCTTGTTTTATTCGTTATGGTCCTGAAAAGATTTCGCACATTTGCAAATGTAAGTCGGAATATTCGAATAAAATTCAAAAATCATAATTATTGTATGCACTCTCTATCATTACCGGCGATAGGAACGACATATATGGATTGACCAATCACCATCAAACTTGGTACATTTCTTTACCTCTTTATTCAGAAGGTTTTTATGCTCTTCAAACTATCATATGGTGTATGATGGAGGGTACATTGCAATTGACTTCGAAACCATTTGACTGATCAATAGATATTATTACCGTTTTGCTGTCACCAGGAAATCTGGTACATGTATGTATATTTTGATGGATAAGTTTTTAACTGTCTGCTTGCCAGTGCATGCTGCACAGGGCGCTGTAAGGAGCATTGGCGGACACTCGATCCAGCGTCGAAAGAATCCTATAAAAATCAGTACCCCTTTGAGGTACGACGATTCTGCACGCCAGCGATTTTCGCTATAAAAATGTTCAAATGTTTGTATAGTCTATGGGACTTAACTACGGGGTCATCAGTCCCTAAACTTACAAACTACTTATGAACTACTTACGAACTAGGACGGCACAAATATCCATGCCCGAGGGGGGATTCGAACCCCCGACCGTAGTGGCCGTGCAGACCGTGACTGGAGCGCCTCAGTCTCCTTGGCCACCGCGGCCGGCGATTTTCGCCATACTCTTCGACATTCCAAGATCAAGAGCTGCTAATAAAATAAAACTTTGCTTGCAGTCATCGAGATTGCAGAGGAATGTCAATACTCTCAAGTTAACAATGAATAAGCGAGTCGTAATACAAGATGACCAATCGGCGGAATTCTTATCCAAGCAATTATTAGACACTGCTAATGGAAAAATTTCTGTTGACGCTTCCACTGGCCTCATTTCTTTTTCACCTAATGTTACGCAATTCCCAACATCAGAAGAAGATCTATGTATGTGGTGTATATATAACTTATACAATATGCCTATGACGGGCAATGATCCTTTCTTCAGTGGGGAGACACTCCTAGGCCGTTACTCTTAAGGGAATCAGTTAAAAAAAAACTAAGAGTTTTAGTTCTAGTGGGCAGGGTAAATTTGAGAATTTGTGTCTGACGGGAGGCGTAGTCCAATAATGTCATACATTCCGCGAATATCAAAAGAAGAATTAATCAAAAAAGTGTTGTCGAATATTACTGCAAATTACAAAAAATCAAATGTTTATAAATCTATGGTACGTAACTACTCTGGTCATCAGACCTAGGCAAAGTTAGCGCAGTGGATAGGCCGTGAAAAACTGAACACAGATCAATAGAGAAAATTGGAAGAAGTTGTGTGGAACTATGAAAAAATAACCAAAACATAAAAACTGAACGGTCCATGCGAAAGATAGGCAACTTCGAGAAAGTTTTGAGAATTAAAGCGCCGTGGTCCTGTGGGTAGCGTGAGGAGTTGCAGAGTGAGAGGTTCTTAGTTCATGCCTTTCTTCGAACGATTTTTTTGTTTTTATTTTTTTTATTTTCGCATAATTATTATCTTCCCATCCGTTCATTGATCTCTCTGTTCGCTGTAATCAGTTTAGTGTCTGTGTTTTGCGACCGCACTGCAAAATCGTGCAAGTAGCAGACGAAAGGAAATGCCTCTACGATGACAACCTAAAACATTTGATGTAACAAATGAAAACCTTCAGCCGTTATTTTCGGACTTTTAAAAGTAGTTTTCATAATGGAAAAAAAGAACACAGATCAAATACAAATAATACAAAGTAAAAATGATGAACATACAAAAATACAATAAGAATAAACACCCCTATAGTAAGTGATTGGTAAGTCGACGATTTCTGTAACTGATAAAGATACACAAAACAGCCGGCCGCGGTGGCCGAGGAGACTGAGGCGCTTCAGTCAAGGTCTGCACGGCCACTACGGTCGGGGGGTTGAATCGCCCCTCGGGCATGGATACTTGTGTCGTCTTTAGTATAAGATAGTTCATAAGTAGTTTGTAAGTTTAGGGACTGATGACCCCGTAGTTAAGTCCCATAAGCTTAACAAACATTTGAACATTTTTTTTTTTTTACACAAAACAACCCACATCAACTGGGAAACAGTGCCATAATCGTGAGTAATAATCTGGTACATGATTTCAGAAATTAATCTGACATCTACTATTAAGTGCCGACCACGGTGGCCGAGGGGACTGAGGCGCTTCAGTCACGGTCTGCACGGCCACTACGGTCGGGGGTTCGAATCCCCCCTCGGGCATGGATATTTGTGCCGTCCTAGTTCGTAAGTAGTTCATAAGTAGTTTGTAAGTTTAGGGACTGATGACCCGTAGTTAAGTCCCGTAAGCTTTACAAACATTTGAACATTTTACTATTAAGTTTGATATCAACAACAATGCTGTGTTTCACAGACAAGTGCAGGCGATACTATCCTAAACAGAGGCGGCAGGAAGGGTAGCTGTGTTGCCGCTGTACTGCAGCAGTATGCATTGTTAGCCGTAAGACGCAGTCCCGAAGAACGATTCAGCTTCGTATGCAAAAGCGGTACATGGCGACTATCAGCCACTCTGACTCCGGCGGATCGCAGTGCCTACGATTTCACTCGTTCGGTTTTGTCCTTCCACTACAGCCAATGTGTATTAATACATGAGGTTCCTGTAGGCAAAGGTGGCATCAGAACAGTGATAGCCGCGCGTACTGGAGCGCCGTGTTGCGGTGCGCGCGGCCGTCCACCGTCGGGGGTTCGATTCCGCCATCGGGCATGGGTGTTTGTGTTGCCCTTAGTTTAGTTTACCTTAGGCTAAGTAGTTTGTAAACTAGGAACTAATAACCAAGCTGTCGAGTTCCATAGATTTACAAACATTTTTAGAACTGTGATAATAGGTATTAGCGCGTCGATGCGTCTAATATCAGGCACGATGACCTAGTTCTTGACTTGCTAAGACTCAGCGCAAACAGTACAAGATTCCGTACAACTCCAAAAGTTGCACCAAAACTCTCAGTTTAGCTTCTCGAAACAAGAATAATCTCAGATCAGAAGAGAATGAGGACTGCCCTCTTCAGCAGCCCAAACGAGTCTTTTTTTTTCTCTCCTCACGAAATACACCAACTTACTCTCCTCCAGCGATATTCCCCAGCTCGGTCCATCCTAAACCCAAAAGACCAATCAACTCCGAGGCGCCAGAGTCTAACCAGTGTCGGCTTACCCTCGGAAAGTGGACTGCCAAAATTGTCATACTATAAGAAACAATACAATGGACTTTCTTCCTGCGTTTTCACGGCTCAGGCCACACACACACCCACATCCTACTTTCTTACGGTGTGAAAAGATGGCCTCAGGGACCCCAAAAAACATGGTCGGTAAGTGATTCTTCACAATCACCCACCTCCCTTACCTCATTGAAACTCTCATCGCCTGACTTCCTGGCGCCGGAGACCTTATTTGTCCTGCAACTCCTCTCCAAGACGTTCGATGACTTGATGCCAAGCATGGCCATTCCAGGGGACTGGCCTCCATAAATCTGCCTAGCTTTCCCTCATAAAACAGCGCAACAGACCATAAGAGTGCATCGTATTTTCCAACCGCTCACCCCCAGAAGACGCCACCGTCGTCGTCGCCAAAATAATTGCGGTAACGTTCAATAAATATTTGGAATCGCATTCAAAGAAGGGCCTTACTCACAGTAGTGAGAAAAAGAGTCAGAAAAATAGGACAGAGGCCAAGCCCTCAGCGCTAGGGGGCGGTCAGTGCGTCGTAAACCTGTCTCAGATAGCGCTGGCCGCAGATACGCTTTCTGGGAAGTTAGGAAACCTCAGAATAGTAATGAGCCACCTTCATAGGCGTTTGTCTTCGGGTTCCTCCAGGACGGCGTCTTTTCCCCTAGTCCTTACACAAATCAAAGAAACAGAATATTTTCTCTCAGCCACAAGTTAAGAAAGAAATTAATAAGGGTATATATTTACTTACTATCGGAAAACAGCGCGGTATTGCTAAAGTCTCTCAGTCTCAAGATCTAAAGACTCAAATAACTCGATTTAATTACGCTGTGAGATTTTAATAGTAAAATATTTATTGACTGAAAGTTTCAGTATTTACGGTTACCATCAGCGAAAGTGAATTATGTGTATGGAGTCTCTACTGTTATGCTGTTCGTTTCCCCTTGACATTTCTGCTATCGGTTTTGCATTGTCATTCGGTTTTACACAACGTTAGTAATAGTTGGTGACGAGACGACTTTCCTTTCCTAACCGTCTGGATGGACTCTTTGTTCCCTATCAGTCTGCGTCTCACGGAAATCTAGTTTAAAAGTATAAGCGGTATCTAAAGGTATCCATTGCTTGTTTCTGAGGAGGACTGTGGGTACTAGTGCTGTATTTATCTTGCTGGATATGAGAAACAGTCTAAAAGCCACATCCACACTGGCTTGATCATCAGCCTTCGTTGCAAATCCATGAAGCGGATCGGAGCAGTGGTTTGGTCGACTCCCTTATATCTTGGGAATGGGGCGTTAAAACGCTAGGCAGCCAGAGTGGCAGTTACATTATTAGGGTGAAAATAACCCTCGCAATATCAGTAGGGGTATGGTACACTATGTCCATCTTTTGAAAATACTGTAATTTATTCTAGTACATTTTAATTTAATGAAAACATTGTTTATGTCTATTAATGAATTTTCTGCCAGACTTCATAAATCATAAATTATACTTAACTACAAAATTTATGTTTTTGTACGAACTGCGACCTTCATAATGGATGAATTTTCATTATTTTTAGAGTCAGAACAGTATTTATATAGCAGTATCGTTTGAAAAAAAATTGTAAGTAAAAGTCAACAAAGATTCCCGAAACTTATGTACTTAAACAATTTTTGTGGTGTGTTTCCTTTTTGGTAACATACATTTAAACAAATTTTCAAATGTTTGTTAAGATTATGGGACTTACAAACTACGTATTAACTAAAATATACTAAAGGCAACACAAACATCTTTGCCTGAGGAAGGATTCGAACACCTGACGGGGAAGGGCCTCGCGCATCGGAGCATAACGCCACAATGCGCTCGCCCACTCCGCCGCGTAGAGCATATTTTCAAAAGAGTGTTTTTGCTTCTACAAGTGTCTACTAAAAGATGCGTTTATGTTCTAGACCAAACTCACACATGAGTAACCTTTATAGTGTATAGTATTACAATTAATCAATAACATTTCACAAGATGTGTATTTTTTGACTTATTATTTTTTATTTTGGTATGAAATAGTCGCTCGTACACTTCATATTTCGCGTTACGGAACATACGCTGGTATTGCGAGTTTCAATTAAAAAAAAAAAAAAAAGAGAAAGCGTGGCCAAACGGTGTAGCCGCGGCGGAGCGGCCGAGCGCATTGAGGCGCTATGCTGCGGTGCGCGAGGCCGTTTCCCTTCAGCGGTTCGAATCCCCCCTCGGGCATGGATGTTCGTACTGTCTTTAGTCTAAGGTAGTTTGTAAGTTTAGAGACTGCTGACCCCGCAGTTAAGTAGCGCGGTTGCTCGCCGTCGGAGGTTCGAGTCATCCATGGGGACATGGGTGTAGGTGTGTGTGTGTGTGTGTGTGTGTGTGTTGTCCGTAGGTTATTTTCCCTTAGTTTAAGTAGTTTGTTAGCTACGGACTGATTACCACGCAGTTTGGTTCGATAGATTTAGAAACATTTGAACATTTAGTTCAAATGTTCAAATGTTTGTATAGCTTATGGGACTTAATTACGGGGTCTTCAGTCCCTAAACGTACAAACTGCTTATTAACTAGCTAACACTAAGGACGGCACAAATATCCATGCCCGAGGGGGGATTCGAACCCCCGACCGTAGTGGCCGTGCAGACCGTGACTTGAGCGCCTCAGTCACGTCGGCCACCGCGGCCGGCGAACATTTAGTTAAGTCCCATAAGGTTCACAAACATTCATTCAAACCGTGTAGTGAAACGGAAAAAAATTGTTTACTCTTACACACTCACTTTATTGTTTATTTTCACAGTGACTAATTTTCTATTAATTGCACAGTACATGAAGAGGAACTGGAAAGCTGATTAAATTGTATATATCGATTTATATAAAAACTAATTTTTCGTATTTTATTGGGTGCAAATGTTATACAACAATTATTAACATTGTACTCGGCCTTCGTCGCTTTCTAAAAACATAGGTTCTGTAGCCAGATTGTATGTGAAAGCAACTTTATCTGAATTTCGAATTAAATATTCCACGAAATCGTTCACATTTGATTATACTGTGGCGTCTCACTAACACACGCCAGCGCCCATCGCTGTTGGAGCACTCGAACTGCCGGCTGGATCACGGATCCATAACTACTCGTTGATTAACTGCGGGCTTAAACCGGCGGAGTGGCATTCCGGTCATTACTCAGTTTGTCGGGGTTTGGCCCAGTAGGAGCATTCAAAAGCGCTTTGTGAGGAGCGCGGGCATTCCTGACCCGCCAACATGTGTACGCCGACTCCAATTAGCCGTGGCATTGTGCGCCGCGCTGCATCTTGCGTATTGTACCGCCGCCGCGCTATTAATCAACGCTCTGAATCGCAACACCCGACGCTACCTGTTACGTCATTATATGGCACTGCGAAATTTCTCATCTAATTCTCGCCAGTGCACCGCCCTCTGTGTTCAGACATCGATAGCGAGAACACCGTTCGCAACCGGTCATTACTTCAAATTCGAAACTCTTTGGTTTGATAAGCTCGTATGTTTACAGAAGAGGACAGTTTTTTCAAATATTGTACAAGATACACTTCAGATTTAGAACACATTTTCTACTTATTGTAGTTGGCGTTAATACTATTTTCAGTAAAGTGTGCGCTGTAACTAAAGATTGGTAAATTTATTTTATTTAACTTTTCCATTGGGTGCCGTTTCTGTCACCGTAGTCTTCAATTACCAAACCTAACGAAGTCGTATTCTCCATCTTTCTTTGAATTGTGTAAACTTTGTTCTGCGTGTGATCGTTCAAATATTTGTATAGCTTATGGGACTTAACTACGGGGTCATCAGTCCCTAAACTTACAAACTACTTATGAACTACTTACGAACTAGGACGGCACAAATATCCATGCCCGAGGGGGGATTCGAACCCCCGACCGTAGTGGCCGTGCTGACCGTGACTGGAGCGCCTCAGTCACCTCGGCCACCGCGGCCGGCTTTAAACCAATATTGACCCTGTGAGTAACAAAAGGGTTTAACGTTGGAATAAGAGTGTTGAAAGTGATGAGTTCCTTGGTCACTCAAACACGTCAAACATGGATGCAGAAGCGTTGAATGAGTTTTACGCATAATGGATGAGTTGAACTTGTTGACTGTTCTTTGTAGCATGTAGAATAATATCTGCTACCAGTTTAGGAACACATTTCGTTTAAAGGGGATATAATTGTTGTAGCCGCGGTAGAGTAGCCGAGCGGTCTAAGGCGCCTCGCAGCGGAGTGCGCGGTTGCTCGCCGTCGGAGGTTCGAGTCCTCCCTGGGGCATGGGTGTGTGTGTTTGTCCTTAAGTTAGTTTACCTTAGTTTAAATAGTTTGTAAGCTACGGACCGATGACCACGCAGTTTGGTCCGATAGATTTACGAACATTTGAACTTTGAACTATAATTGTTGTGAACTAACCAATAAAATTATTTCCGAAAAGCAATAATTCCCTTAATATTTGAAAGGACTTCGTTTCTAATCCTTCCACGAAGAAGGCCATTTCCAGTTCTGTCGTAAGGTTACCAACACTCTATAGCTTGCAGAGTACACACGAAAATTGAGATACCACATCATACCAAACGTCTTAAATGTATATGTACATATATTCAGTCTACATCAAATTGGAGTTTCCCATTTATGATTCCTTCTTTGAGTTCTGTAATAACTTTGCTTGAATTTATTAACATTCATAGCCACTTCTTATTCAAAGTGAGGTAACATACTTAGCCGGCCGCAGTACCCGAGCGGTTTGTGGCGCACAGTAATAGTCTGCACGGCCGGCGTTTCGAATCCCCCCTCGGGCAGGGATGTTCGTGTCGTCTTTAGCATCAGGTAGTTCATAAGTAGTTTGTAAGTTTAGGGACTGATGACCCCGCAGTTAAGTCCCTTAAGCTTAACAAATATTTGAACATTTTAACATACTTAGCGAGGAATAGTTTCTGTGAACTAATTTCTGAGAAAGATACCTCATATGTCATTTTTTTTAAAACCATTTAAAACCAGCAAACATGACCTCATCCGTTTGAAATGTGACAAACGGCACTGAGCTTCCGAACCAATACCTACAGAACGTTAAACAAAAACACCACTTCTGGAGAGGGGAGAGGAGCGCGGCCTGCCGCGGCTCTGGTGGCCAGCAGCACTGCACACTGCAACAGCCGCCCCACGACCCACAGTTACTACATACATATCAACTTTCCTCGTTTTAATCATTTGGCTCTCACACGGAGTGTTTCTCTTTATATTCAATACAGAAAGCCCATACAAAATTTGAATGAAATCGGTAACCCACCTGTCAGACCATCTCCTTGTCAGTCACGACCTCTGAAGAACTCGTGTCTGCTAGAGGTTTGTCTATGCTATGTTTGACTTGCACGCTTTAGACTCGAACACTGCTGCCTACAGTGACTGCGTAGGTACGTTAGCTGGGAGGTATTGTTCTACCAGTTACACAACGTAACATTGCTGCTTGCCTGACCAAATCTGTCTTCCTATATGTGAAAAGGAAGACGCGACTCTAAGGTATTATTTACAAAATGGAGCTTTAAAGGTTAACCATGCTTATTTATATCATTGTGTGGTCGATAGGAGGCAAAGAATCCGTATCCGAACGATTGGTAGTCACCAAATTTTGCCGTCGCGATAGCCGTGCCCTTTGGATGTGAGGAGTGTCCGCACGTATAACACAAAAGCTCAGTACAGATTTTATCCATAAACACTGAATAAAGCTGACCCGACGTCCGCCAAAAACCGATCTACCGCAGAGAGGGACGACACAGTGAGCACCTAGTTTCATAAGCATGAGGCCCTGGATCGAATCTCGTTGCTGGTGTATGGTTTTTATTCTCACTTAACTAGAAAAATATGTATGGCTGTGGACATTGAGGAGCATTTTCTCAAAACTCGATAAGAGCAATAAATACCATTTTCATCAAATATATTTATTCTATTTTCACCTTGAAGGATATGTTGGACTATCTGAACTTTTACACATCTGCAACAAATTATATATTTTGGGCATCCGCAGCTCTAGACTGATGAAAACCGCTTCAGCTGTATGGTATTCTTTTATTAACCAACTAGTTTCGTGACATGTGAGCCACGCCATCAGGGTTATAGCAGAGTTCAGCAGGTTTGCAATCTTGAATTCCTGTAGCTCTTGAAGGCGGTACCTCAATTCGACGATTGCATTTAATGATAGGTTACTTTTTAAACATGTTTCTTTGCGTTTCAGGTCTATGCAAGCTCTTCTGGTATCGGGATTTTCACCTATCGGAATATTCTTTGATCCGCATACCGTTTGCAGAATCACCATACATTATACATCGTCTTGCATTAATTCTTTGTAGATGTTCACGTGATCCGAATCGCTAGAGAGTAATTGTATGGTATTTGTCGACTTTCGCTATTACTGTAAATTTGCATATACTGTATTTTGCTACAACCTCCTGGTTTTAAGTGCTGATACAAACATGTACATGTACGACGTGGTGAGACACGAAAGTGCCCCAAGTGGGAACTCCAGATGGCCAAGCGTTTAGGAAATAAAAGGAAGTTTGATACGGATCTACCACCATATGCATCTATGCATCTTATCAACTGTCCCTGTGACGGCATGTTTAGGTAACGGTGTTTGGCTTAGCGGTAAAAGATCGGATTCGTATTGAGAAAGTCGCGGGTTCAGCTCACTCGGTGGCAATTTTTTTTCTGCTCCTTGGCAATGCGTACACCTACATATCGTTCCCGTAAGGATCGTGAGCTCAAGATTACATTAATTACAGCACGCACGGAGGCATTTAAGCACTCATTCTTCCCACACTCAGTACGTGAATGAAATTGAGAAAAACCCTAATAAATGGTACAGTGGGACGTACTCTCTGCCATGCACTTCACAGTAGTTTGCAAAGAATTGTTGTAGATGTAGACTGACGTCACAATTAACCGCAACATCATAATGGCTACTTTATTAATTTATATAAGCAAAAAAAGAAATGGCACTGGATGAAATTCGGGACTACAAACATTTAAAAAGGGACTGTAGTTAATACGTACTTGGGGACGTCATGTATGTAAATCAATACCTCAATTCTTTTGGAATTGACCAATTAAATGTACAGGGGTGTTATTCATCGGTGAAACAGGGGAAGCAATAATTTTGACCATATCTTGCGCACGTTATGAACGCCGACCTTTTTCAGTTACATGACGTTGTGCGCATATAAATACAAATTAAAATATATGATGTTGCGGTTAATTGTGAAGTCAGTAGTGTACGCATTGCCAAGGAGCAAAAAGGTATTTGCCTCCGTGCGGAATCAAACCCGCGAACCTTTCAATAAAAATGCGATTTCTTAACAATGAGCCAAACAGCGTTTTGTAAATATATTCTCTCATGGGCAATTGATAAGGTGCATATGGTGATAGATCCATATCAGAATTCATTTTATTCCCTAAACGCTTAATGCACTTCCATATGACCCTACATATACCGTAAATTTAGACGAATTCGGCGATGACGAGTAGGCGTCTTCTCCTTGTCAGTACAACTATTTGCTCGGTAGACGAAAATTTTAAAATTAGTATTCCGCATATTTAGCATACATTATTATCAAATATTCTTCTTTTCACCTTTTCTGTTACAATATCATGTAACTAACTAAGATAATTTCATCCTTTCACTCAGAATCTTATAGCGATTTCGGTGACTGCATATATAAACAAATACTGCCAATACTCTGTTACTCGTCTCTTTTGCGCATCAGCACTTGCATAAGCTCCGTGCGTGAATAGTTTCTGCTGGAATTATTATCCATACTTGAAAGCTACTTTTACCCACAGCGTTTCTAGTCAAGTCAGAGGTGGAGGTATTTCCATTTGCATATATAAACAAATACTGCCAATACTCTGTTACTCGTCTCTTTTGCGCATCAGCACTTGCATAAGCTCCGTGCGTGAATAGTTTCTGCTGGAATTATTATCCATACTTGAAAGCTACTTTTACCCACAGCGTTTCTAGTCAAGTCAGAGGTGGAGGTATTTCCATTTGCTGTAACACGTTCTTTACAGTGCAACGCTTTTTACTTTATGTCTACACTTTCCTCGGTAGGGATTACTATACTGACTCGAAGTATATGAAAGACTAAAATGAACTATTCAGTTATGCTCACTCGATATTATCGAGGACGAGATTTATTCTTACCCTTTTTATCAGTGCATTTCGCACTACTATGTTGTTCTCTTTAAGATTCATGTGATAATTTTTATTCTTAATTACAAATCTCCTGGTCTTTCCTTGTTAAATAACAAAACAAATTGTTTAAGGGCTGCTGTTGTTATTATTGAATCAGTTTGTTTATGAAATTCATAACAAAGAGATTTTACGATTTAAATAAAGCTCGAAAACATAAAAGTGACTACATGAATTATAGCTTTGTTTATCAATATCTTGTTGAATATGTATCTCGTGTTTGCCATATCGAAATCTTTTCTTGCACACTTACTGTCTAACTCTGCTAAAATGAATTATAGTTTTCTTGCATTGCAGCTGAGATTATTGTCCACAAGGATTTCATTGGAGCGTAATTTTTACAGAAGTTAACACGAAAAAGAAATTACCTATAAACTCGCTATAATAGAGACTTTGAAGTATTATCTAATTATAATGAATTGATGTAAGATCTAAATCGTCCGTAACATACATTTTGGAACTCTTCGTCATTGGTCCAAACAATTTCGGAAAGATGCTGAAATGTGTGCGACAAATAGTAATTTTCCCTTCTATTGCATGGACACCTTTAAAATGCAAGGTAAATTATGGTAGTTCAGAAATTTGTTCAAGTTGTTCCCGATATGTACTGATAACTTATCGAATCATGGAAATTATTCTCTCTAGGAAGATGCATTAGGATTTCTTTCGCTAGTGGGCCTTTCAATTTTTCCACGGCTGCTCTCGTAAGAAACAACACCACAGCACCGTATTCATCGATGTTTACTTATCTGAAGTTGTTTACGAACTAATTTAGCCGGATTTTCTTTCTTTCTTTTTTCCACTGGCCTTGGCCTTATTTTCACGGAATCGGCATGTTAATATGGATTTGGCTGAGTTATTTGTAAAGGAAGGACCGATGCCCTTCCTGTCAATACTCATTTTCCGCGGAACCTAAGTTTGTTTCTCTATCTACTTTTGCCTAGTTTTTTTCCCATAGGAAAGTATTTGAGTGTTTTCTGAAATGTTTTGCAATCGTGCAACTGAGGCGGGACTTGGGCATAAACCTGGTATTCATTTATTCGGAAATGGGAAAATCCTTAACAGCACATCTAGGCAGAGCGGCTGACCAGCTTTTCTCGTAAACACCTCGGGTAGATGGATTACAATGCCTGCGCGTTCCGAATGCTGGAAGCTGTCCGCGATTGTACACAGCTACCAAGCTGTTAAAACTCAGATTCGCATGATGAGAAAAATAATTTCCGAACCCTAATAAGATAAAAAAGCTGGCGAACCAGTATTAACATCGATACTTATTTTTCGTTCACCATTTTCTAGATAAAAGCCTCCATTTATTGGCCACTAACAGAAACGTAGAGCACGCTCCAACACTATCGTATTAGAATTATATACAGTAATGTTTAAGAAATTCCTGCCCCCACTGCATATACTGCTAGATCGAAATGCACACTCCGGAAGTCACTGCACGGTGCACGATGATATGAGCTTTGTGTAGCAGAATCACATCTCACATTCCCTGCCGCTGTCCTGTGGCAGCCGGCCGCGGTGGCCGAGGAGACTAAGGCGCCCCAGTCACGGTCTGCACGGCCACTACGGTCGGGGGTTCGAATCCCCCCTCGGGCATGGACATTTGTGCCGTCCTAGTTCGTAAGTAGTTCATAAGTAGTTTGTAAGTTTAGGGACTGATGACCCCGTAGTTAAGTCCCATAGACTGTACAGACATTTGTCCTGTGACATTCTCGAATGGTTAGCGGGAAGAAAGACTGTCCTAGCTCATCTGACAAATTCGCATAATACTAATTTTTTCTGACGAGGTCATTGCGGAGGTATTTTGAATTATGTGTAATGTCCTGGGATTTTGCCTCTGTAAACTGTTTCCTTAATGTTCTCTAGAGTGTATGATGGCTAATTATCATGTTGCATCTATCACTGTAGTTTGTTGGACGTTTCTAATAATCTTACATCAACTAAACGAATAGCTCTGGTGTTCTTTAAATCTCGTTTACCGCAATGAAGGTGAAAAGTATTTACATGATCAGTTGAATGGGATAAACAGGCTACGGTAAACTGAAGAATGTCAAAGTAATGAAAATTTGTAAAAGTAAAAAAGTAAAAATACCGCACGGAAATTTCCGTATGGTCTAGGGTATCATGTCATGGATTGCGCGAACGCTTCCGTCTGAAATCGAGTCCTCCCATGGGCATCGGTGAGTCTCTTGTCCTTATCGTAAGTTGATTTAAATTGGGTTGAGAAGTTTGTCAGTCTAGGGACTGCAACTTGATCTCTTATGTTCACACATATTTAAAGATTTCATTTTTTAGTTAGAAACGTACCTTCAAAATTAGCGCTCACGAACAAGATGTTACAGGATTCTCAACTTTGCACCAAAATAACCAGTAACGGACAAGTGAAGGACGACATTTAAAGGATACAAGCCCAGGCAGAGATAAGCCTGCTACTATCAAACATAGAGCTTAATTTGAGGATGGAATTTTTTGAGTGTTTACTTTGAGGCAGTGGTATCCATGGCAGTGAAACATGGATTGTGAGTAATCTAGAACGAAAGAGAATCAAAGTGCTTCAGATTTGGAGCTAGAGGAGAATGTTCGTAAGTCATTGAACAGTTTTTTTTTTTTTTTTTTTTTTTTTTTTTTTTTTTTTTTTTTTAGGAAAGAGGAAGTTCTCCACTCAATTTTGAAACCCTAATAAATAGAAGGGACATGGCATGTGTTAAGATATCAGGAAATAACCTCTATGATACTACAGAGAGCTGCAGATGGTGAAGACTGTACAGGGTCAGTAATATATCCAACGAATACCAGAGAACGCTGGCTGAAATGAAGGAATTCCTGGCAAGCCGCATCAGACTAGCCAGAAACATGCTGACTATAAAATGTAAAAATAAATAAAAAATAAAGAAATAACTATCTTAATCGTTTGAGACCATCTAACAATACTGAAGAAAGAGACTAATTTAAGCAATGTTTTAATCGTGAATAACATTTCCCTATAATTTCTGTGATAAATCTTAGCTGGTCATCGGCTTTCGACACATCCAGATTGATGAGGTGTATATCATTTAAATCGTTCCAGAAACCCTATAGATGCGGTAAGGTTCCATTGCCTAGTTGCCTACCACATAATTAAGAGACGTTTATTCTCGTGCCTAACGTTTATTTTATTTGTGATTACCGTCGTTTGTGAATCTTTCCTCCAGGATTTGATCATCTAATAATCTCTCTACGAATCGAAAAATTTCCGTAAGTTATAATACACTGCTTTTTGTATGAAAAATTTGAAGTAACTGCATACGAAATGCAAAACGTATCTACTATATTTGCTTTATGCAACACCTCAAGCCACTTAGCGCTCTATGTTAGCTTTTGACTTTTCTGAGAACGAAGTGCTTGAGTGATTGCCCTAAGAAGTGTTTATTACAATCACATTAGATCTTCGCATATTAAGTATATAACTTTTCTTTAACAGACATGAATGGTAAACTGAATTTTCACTAATTTTCAAAACGTTTACTTATCATTCACGTTCAAATGTTTGTAGAGCTTATGCGACTTAACTATGGGGTCATCAGTCCCTAAGCTTACTAACTACTTATGAACTAGCTTATACTAAAGACAGCACAACCATCCATGCCCGAGGGGGGATTCGAACCTCCGACCGTAGCGGCCTTGCAGACCGTGACTAGCACGCCGCAGACCGCTCGGCCACCGCGCCCGGCTCGTTCATGATTAACCATGTCATATCGTTTACTGATCGTTTCCACCCACATATAAACTATTCCATTCTCTCAGCCAATCGTCCAAATAAATGTAATTTATTTGACAGTGAAATTCAGTCGCTGTAATGATTTGTCTATCCAGATAGGCAATTACTGCTCAAATGAAATGCGAGGACATTTCGATTCTGATTATCTGTACAAACACATCTCATCATCCGTACACAATTAGCAAATAGATGCAAATTTAAGATAACAATCTGTGCGTTTTGTATTACCTGTATGGAAATGGTGCCACAGTTCAACTACCCGGGATGTCTATCCAATATTCAATCATATTTCAACTTTCATACACTGTGACGTGTAACAGAAAGGAAATAAATGGGGATACTAGGTTACTGAATGTACACTGCCCGTCTCTTACCTTGTCTACTGTGTGAAAGGAATGTCTGAAGCAAATGAAAATGATGTCGGATGCCTTATTTGAAAATTACCTACAAGAAATGGATCGTGACACTGCTTATGATAGAAATGAATTAGATACTTGTACAATAGCATTAAATATTCTTCACCTCTATGAGCAGTCGACTTCGAACACATTAATCATGATGCAATTGAACTAACAATAGTTACCTAAGTACAAAGGGGATATGAACCAAGTAGAAAAATTGATGTATATTCATTGAACTAGATAAACCACTATAAGTTAATCATACGTGACTGAGAAAATTGAATCGCAGCGCAGAATGGCCGCGTGGTGTAAGGCGTCATGCTGCGGACTGGGCGGCCGTTCCCTCCTGAGGTTAGAGTCCTCCGTCGGGCATGGGTGGGTGTGTTATGTGTGTTATCGTTATCATTAGTGTAAGTCACAACAAGTAATTTCTAAGACTAGGGACTGATGACTATAGCAGTTTCATCCAATAGGTTTACAAGTATTACAACATTTTTTAAACATTCTCTTTGCTCAGGGCAGTGGCATTTAGAATACTTACGTTTCAAGTTACTTAGTGTGCACTGGAGTGATACGTACCCAATACAACAGTTCATACTGAGTTGATACACAGCCAATGTAAAGAAATTTCTAAAGTAACAGATACTCCAATAGACGTAAATCAAATCTTGGTGCTATGCATAGATAGAGAGATGTAGAATGTAACGCCTTCGCCTGTCAAGGGAGAAATGCGTGTAGCACTCAGTGAGTACCGTAGTGTAATAGTGTCGAAAGATCTTTCACAAAACCTACAGAAATTCTTTACATATTTTAAGATTTATGCAGTCACAAATGGACGAGAAAGAAACTGAAACTGAGAGTAAAAAATCAAAGGCAGATACGATTAACTCTATCTTCAAATGTTCCTTTGTAAAGGAAATCCTGGGAGCGTTGTCACAATTTAATTCTGGTGCCAGTTGACTAAGATGATATTCTGAGGGGTGGAAATCGTTAGAACTAAAAAGAGCTCGAAGAACAAAGGAATCCGAAGTTCTTGTACTGAATTTGCGGCTGATTTAGTCTTTCTTGGTCCCATTATCCAATGTAGATACTTAGAATAAAATATCTCCAATAGGTAGGAAAGGTACAGTTCATCCCATTCTACAAGAAGAGTAGCAAAATTAATCCACAAAACTACATTACATTATCATTGACATTTATTTGTTGTAAAATCGTATAACATATTCTATCTTCAGTGAGAGGCATCTAGAACAGAATGATCTCCTTCATGTCAAAGACAGGGATACCGAAAACATCGGCCATATGAACAGGAATTCGCTTAGTGTGTCACGTGATACACTGAAAGCCACGTATCAGGTTAGTCTTGTAGATGTAATATCCTCGATTGCCGAAAAAGATATGACTGACTACCACATCTGCTCTAATCAAAAGTAGAAACGCATGGGTACTCAGAAAATTTTTGAAAGCAATGACGCCGCGCGGGAGTGCCGAGCGGTCTGGAGCGCCACTTTACGGATCGTGCGTCCTCCCGCGTCGGAGGTTCGAATTTTCCCTCGGGCATGGATGTTTGTGTTGTCTTTAGTGTAAGTGAGTTCATAAGTAGTTTGTAAGTTTAGGGACTGATTACCCCGCAGTTAAGTCCCATAAGCTTAACAAACATTTGAACATTTGAAAGCAATGACGGTTTTCTTATGCGGACGACGTACGAAATTCTCCTAGGGGGAGAGTCAACGAAATATGTTGTAATATGTTTGGATGTGCACAGTGAAATGTGTTTGGACCTATGATACTCATGTTGTATGTAAAAGGCGTTTCGTACAGTGTTAAAAGTAAACTCAGACAACGTGTTATTTAGAACAAATTACTGTCTAAATGAAATTGTACAAACATTCATTCAGATTTCCATATGAAAGTTGTGGAAATGTTTACAACGATCTTTAAACTTTCTAAAATGCAGTCATGTGAAATTCACAAAACGAAAATACACCTAGCGCTTAATGATTATAGTATCTGTCATTCAAACTGGAATCGTTCAAATTATACAGTTATTTTGTGATTCATTGGTAATATACTAAGAAATGCAATCAGCCTACAGAGTAGATTGTACGCTAAATAGTCGACTGACCTATCCCAGAATAATGCTCAAGTGTATGGAACTCCTAGCAGAAAGGACTAACAGTCGTACTGAATGTACACAAAGAACGGCACCACGAACAGCTACTGTTTCTTTCGACCAATGTTACAGTGCCATTAAGTTACCGAAAGAAACGAACTAACAGACAGTTAAAAGATTGGCGCAAACTTTCATTAATATCTTGTTCATAAACTATAGCCTCAACCGTAAGTGAGGAAGCTTGTAATATAATATAATCCTCTGCGCAACACCTCCATACAGATTCCGAGTCAAAGATTAGACTAAACATAATACTAACAGGGACATTTAAGTCATAATTATTGCTGTGATCGATACGTGAATGAAAGCTGTAATTACTTATATAATAAGAGGTACACTATCTCATGCATTTCAGGGTAGTGTTCAGCCTGTGGATTTGGATTCAGATTTATATGTACACGTATAATATTTCACTCTTAAAACTTGAAGCGAATGAAAATGGTATATAAGTTCGGAAAAGCGGGATCAACTGTTTAGGACAACCAAGAAATTTCAATGCATATATACTCAATCAATAAACTGTCTTCATTTTCGAAGACGGGCGGAATCATAAGAAAAACTAATATACATTTCTTCATTGAACATAGAGACGTAAAGGCCCGAAAGTGATATAATGAATAAAAATAAGTGACTGTACTTCAAACTAGTCATGAAAATGCAACGAATCGTCACAAATTTATGCTTAACAATTTGATACTTGTTAAGCTTTATGGTAAATCATCCCAAGGTTTTATATCACAGGTAAAGCATAATATGAATAGACCGCTGTAGGATATGTCAAACACAAATGTCAGATTAGTAATAATAAATTAATAACCTAACAAGCATGAAATAATATAAATACAATCTAAAGAACATTTAGACTGCAATTATATCCAGTAATTGAAATAAAATTGTACCTCTAAGATGCAATATGGGACATAGCCTGATGATGGCCACAGAGCCGAAACAAGCCTATTGCTATATTTATTAGCATTAAATAACATCTACCAAGTAAAGCAGCATTTCGGTATTATTTGTATTAACAATATGCCCTTAACACTTTGACTGCCGGCCATGTAAGCCCTTCCATCCCTTAGAGTGCCAGACATTCTGCTTGCAGGAGTAACCCCAGCTGCATTTAGTTTCTTTATCTTCAGTCTGGCGTAAAGAATTGTCTGATGTTTGAAATAAATCCAGAACTGAACACAGAGCATCTAAATCACATACAACTCCGACGCCAAGGGCTCCACTAAAAACTTCACTACTTCGCAAACAGTCTGTAGAGTCACTACGATATGTTGCTGAGTCACCCCTCTGTCATAGTCACCTCTCAGTACTTTCGGGGAGAATAATTTGTGTGAAGCCATGTCCGTTGATTTACCTACTGAGTGAGCGGACACCACTTTCTACCTGCCCCGATTCATACAATGAATGCGACCAGTCGGACGATTTAGAAACTAAATAAAAGATCTATAGGCTGGTTTAGACACTAGGTTTACCAAGTAAGGTATTTAAGGTAGATCCAGCCCGTCAATAAACTTGATTCTGTTTTTAAAAGCACGAAAACAAAGATTACGTGAAATGACGTGATTGGCATTCTACAGAAATTTCCGTATCCCGTCAATTGACGTGATTGGCACTCGGAGTGTTAAAAGACATCACAATGCTGCAGGGCCAAATGAAATGAAATAACATGAACTGTATATGCCTGCCGTCCAAATATTGAACGTTACTCCCTGAATTGTGTTACGTATTCCAACAGAACCACAGTTTAGCGAGAAGTTCTATCCATTTATACGTAATCACATTTAGATGTTTCCAAATGTTTATCGGAGTCCGTTAGAAAACACTTTTATCAAGTACAGCATGAATCATTCTGTTGGTACACGTTCACGCGTCTTGAATGCCTCTGGTGGGTAGGCAAAACGCAAGACAACCGCGAGCCGCGGTTACGGAGTTCAGAGTGAAACTGATAACGATCTCACATTAGATTTGCACGTACCAGCGCGCCACATGTTTTCCGATAATATCCAAATATTGAACGTTACTCCCTGAATTGTGTTACGAATTCCAACAGAACCACAGTTTAGCGAGAAGTTCTATCCATTTATACGTAATCACAGTTAGATATTTCCAAAAATTTATCGGAGTCAGTTCGAAAACACTTTTATCAAGTACAGCATGAATCATTCTGTTGGTACACGTTCACGCGTCTTGAATGCCTCTGATGGGTAGGCAAAACGCAAAACAACCGCGAGCCGCAGTTACAGAGTGAATCTGATAACGATCTCACATTAGATTTGCACGTACCAGCACGCCACATGTTTTTCGATAATGTTTGTTTAATTGCATAATCGACTGGTTACGCTAGGCTGAAAGATTATTACGGAATTCTGGCGCGGATTCTCCCAGTTGGCGAGAAGGAACGGCCGTGTGAACACAATCGGCGAGTAGCGAAGGGCGTGGGAACAAACGCAGCAGTCGATTACGCGATCTCATTCACGTGAGAGATACGCACGTGATTTATCCCTGGGGCCCGGTCCTCAATAAGCCGCGTTAGGCGTGCTCGTGTGAAATCAGCGCGGGCGTCAGTGTGGTATTGAGCCGCGCGTGCAGCCCCCCCTCCCGCACGCACCGCCCCACCACTGCAATCTTCCCCCTCCACCGCCTTTGTCGAGAGTTGGTGGGGGGACGCGGCGGTGGAGGGGGCGGAGCCCCACTGTCCCTCGACGCCCGTAAAAGGAGAAGGCGTGGCAACAGTGCCCGGCCCGGCTCTAACTTCTGTTCAACTCGACTTGAATCGAATTTTGTGAAACTTTCGGGTGCGGGTGGCGGGTGATACGAGGGTGAGGTATACGTTCAAGTACGTCGAGGGTAGCAACGTAGTGTCATTGCAGTTTGGCGCCCCGGATATCGAGTTTCCAGCTATGATTAAACATTTGCTTACCGACTACCTCGGAACAGCGTCCGTCGCTGAGAGAATCTTCACACGCCTTGCGCAGTAAACGTCCTTCACCCTACAAGGCAGTATAATTTGTTTCATAATGCTTGTAGCTGCTGATTTAAGAGAATCCGAAGTTAATAGTGACAGTGACTAGTGTTAATTAACTAGGTTGGTTCACAAACAAAAAATCCAGAAATAAAATTTGTTGAAAGTTATAAACTTCAAACAACAAAAGCACAGAAAATAATCGTATGTTCGTGATGTTCTCGCTAGAAGAATTGTTAACTGTATCAGGGTCACTTAAACGTTGTGCAGTATGTTATTAAAATAATGATAGGGTAAGGTGGTACAATTCCGATCATTTCGGACAAATGTTGTTGTTACTGGAAATATGTTGAGAAAAGATATAATCTTAACTATGGCACTTGTTCTAGGATGTTTAACGAATATGTAACACAAATACTAGACCATTACAAATGCTGGTATAAACACAAAAAATGTTACACAAGTGTGAAAAATCGATCGAAAACGTACCACACTAAGTACAATTATGATCACTTCCTCGAAAAATTTTGATCACTGGCTTCTTCCACATAAAAAGCACTTTTTCCCTTGGGCACCAACGCATACTTCTTAGGTAACAAACATTGCATAATATAGAATTTGGAATCGCGTGGAAACTAGATAATTTATAAGAGCGCGTTCGACGACGTTGCTCCACGTACCTCTTAACAGGAAAAAATTTATATCTCCGTAGCGCTAAGTGGTGTATTCTTGGAAAAGACAGGAGGAGCTGTAGAAACATGCTACACTACAACGCCCCACAAAGGCATGTGCTACCAACACTACGAGACTGAAAAATTATGTTGATCGAAATTGTACCTATATCGAATTTGTACCACTTTACCCTATAACTGTCTACGAAGAAAAATATTCTTAAAATCATGAAATTTCATCTTTGAATGGCGTCTCCTGCTTACAGTACCTACTGTTTGTGTATGTATTTCTGTGTGTATGTGTGTTCATGATAAAACTTTAACAGAAATGAATTTATAAAACTACCTTTCAAACAGCGAAGTCGTTTCGTTGAAAGTATAATACGAATAATAGAAATGTGGATACCAAGTTCTTTGCATGTTCGTGTAGTTACGCTTTTCACGGCACTACAGACAACAGCATACGACAGCTGGTATCATTGGTAATGGCAATCCAAACATTAAATTTGTCTTGGTCAATGAAGTTATTTCTTGGTTAGCTTTTAAAATACTTTGTGGAATGCCTCTATGGCCTGTTTGCTACATCAGGCGATTAATATAGCTTTAGATTAATGATTTTAAACATAGCTTGTCGACTGCAGCAACCGTAGGTTTACAAATATTTGACAAAGTTCAGCCCAACCAGTTGCCAAATTTGATAAAATCCCTTGATCTAGATTTCGGTACCGACTAAGGGTGCCATCGTCAGAAAAATAAAATTTAAAACAAGACGTGCAATTACGAGCAGTGTGCTCAAGTCCAAACTTATAAAATTATGCAACATGCTAGCAAAAGGCTAGCAAATCAAAAATAAAATAAAGGCAGCTCGCCTGTATTACAGTGCTGCTCAACAGCCGAACAGCCGACCGAACGCCATCAGCTTTAGATTAAAGCTATGTAAATTTTACAGTTGGTCAATTTTAGAGTATATTATTTTCTTATTCTCCTCCTCTCATCTAATCCCTCACGTCTTCTCCACAAAAGAAACCCGTAACATAACTTATAACACTGCAAACGAATGTTCCTTTATTTGATATCTCTCAAAAAGGTTATTTCTCACATCCAAAACTAAATTATACATCGAAGGTTACTTGATTGAGCACCTGATTTATTGTTTTGCGGTATAACAACGTGTTCAGTCCTATAGGATTACACGTGGTAAAACACAGTGGCGTGGACTGACTTATGTGCAGACGTTAAGTTACTTCTGAAACAAAATATTTTTCACGGAAAGTTTTCATTTATCACTTATCGTTCTAGCAATAGTCATGGGTGCAACACATTCCACGAGCAGACTGTACTTCTTCATTTGCTGAACATGGAAGGTGGATGTAACCCACGGAACTGGACATCTTGCACAACATAAATTATTCATCTGAACACAACAGCTTTCGACGGGAGAATAAGAAAAATTGAAAAATGAGGGGTACCAGATCTCATAGTCAAATTATATGTTAAACGAATAGAGAAATAGTGAATACGTCGCTATCTTCTAGCATTTTAATAAGCTGTATAATTTAATGGTATCCACCCAACTTGAATCATTACAGTTCATGCATTCCTAAGCGTTTTCTGCATCGTCTAGTTAGACTTCTTTAATTTATGTAAAACCACTTCATTGAATTGCAGAATAGCTACGTTCATTTGAAACTATTCCGCCTTTTATCACAGCTATATGTATACATTGGTAATCATATTTCTATGAAAATTTACTGCAACGGGTGTGTCTCTATCTCTGCGCATAACTCAGAATGTTGATTATACGAGCGACACATGCAGTTAAAATTTAAAATACTGCTAAAGATATTGATCTCAAACGTGTGCAGAAATAATAGCTGTATACTGTATATAATAACGAATGAACCTCTCAGACAACTATAATCTATTTACAAAAAAGTTAGTAGTTATCTAGTTCAGTTAATGCAGTTGTCATAAACATTATTGATGAGCTTGCACCCATTTTAAATTCAGAGAGAGCACCTCCACGGTGGATCTCTTTTTCAAATTTCAGTAAATTACTGTAATATTTACTTCTCTTGACGTTTATATCACTAACATTCGCAAGTACGTCGACACTCGGCCTGTGGAAGTTGCGGTGCTCACGTTAGATATATCTCTACCAAGCTCAACGTTGCTCAGATTTTGTCAACAGGTGTGAATCTATGTTCTACTATTTGGCGTAATTCTCTTTTTCTAGTCGCAAACTTTTGTTGCGTACAGAGGTATAAACTTTATAACTTCATGACAGGGAAGTGTACTTTCTGATACGTAGTGATCTATAACACAAGTATATTTCCAAGCAGTGTGACAAGCAGGCGCTTACAGCATGGGCAGTCGTCATATCTTCACGACTCGCGGACACTATGCTGACTTTTACGCATACCGATGTCAAATGTGCCGCAGTAGTTTTGCATTTTGTGATTGTTGCATTACTCTGTATTTGGTGTTACATGTAATGGTGATTGTATATTACAGGGTTTCAAATGTTTGTAATCCTATGGGACCAAAATACGTTGATAATCAGTCCATAGTCTTCTAAACCACTTAAACTAAGTTAAACTAACGTAAGGATAACACACACATCCATGCCCAAGGGAGGATTCGAACCTCCGACGCGGGAGGCGTCGCGATACGTAACGTGGCGCTCCAGACCGCTCGGCTACTCCCGCGTGGCTCACAGGGTTTCTGCAATCTGAAAGTAGTTTCATGTAAGTGAAGTTAATTGAGATAAAAACTATAATGAATCATTGTTCTGCAACAATGAATCATCCTGTGTAAGGATCCATCATGGAGTTCCCTTTACTACCTCAACAAGATCGTTAACATTTGCTAGTTGCAATTCTTACAAAAATTACCTACATTTATGAGCTGTGGAAATATAAAGCTCATCACTTTACTTCGACTTGTATATACAGTAAGCAAATGCTACGTCAGAACCTGAGGGTAGACGACCCAATTGCCACTACATACAATTTGCTTGTATGCTTACAGGTACAGTTACAGCTTAATACTGGTGCATTTACGGCACACAAAAAAACGGAAAAAGAGGTAAAGAGAAAAATCTAAAAGAGGGGAGGATAGAAAAGGAGAGAGAAAAATGGGAAAGGCACAAGGGGGAAGGGAAAATGGAAAGGGTGACAAACGCAAAATGGAGAAGAAAGGTTTCTACTGCTGGTGACATGTAGATCTTTTGGGACGGAGCACAGTCTCCCTGTATTCACTTTTAATTATTCACTGTAAACAGGGCAGGCCCAAGTCTAAGAGGCCAGACTGGTGTTTTAACACCAACTTATTCCTAATGACAAAAGTATCCCTTAACCACAAAAACCACACAATCTGTTTGAATGGTGAGCCAACTCAAGACGTTTGAACGATAAGACGGTTTTGACGTGTTAGATTTTTAATTTATTCGGCTAACACTTTTATATTCATGTTGTAAGTTGTTTCTACATCTACATGGGATACTCTGCAAATCACATTTAAGTGCCTGGCAGAGCGTTCATCGAACCACCTTTATACTATTTATCTCCTATTCCATTCTCGAATAGCGCGCTGGAAGAAAGAACATCAGAATCTCTCCGTTCGAGCTCTGATTTCTCGTATTTTATTCTGATGATCATTTCTACCTATGTAGGTGGGAGTTAACAATATATTTTCGCATTCGGAGGAGAATGTTGGCGATTGAGTTCCGTAAGTAGCTCACGCCGCAGCGACAAGCGCCGTTGTTGTAATGATTGTCACCACAGGTCCTGTATCATTTCCGTAACGCTGTCTACTCTGTATCGTGACATTACGAAACGAGCTGCCCTTCTTTGAAGTCTTTCGATGTCCTCCGTCAAACCCACCTGATGAGGATCCCACATTGGGCAGCAATACAAGCGTAGTGTATGCAGTTTCTTTTGAAGTTCTGTTGCATCTTTTAAGGTTTCTGCCAATAAAACGCAGTCTTTGGTTCGCCTTTCCCATGGTTCGTAAGTAACAGTCAGCTGTAATGAAATGATAAAATGTTTACATATTCATGGTATGATAAGGAGTAACTGAGAATGAAACACGTCTACTCGCACTTACACAAAAGGGCCAAACAAGGTGATACAGGCATGCGTATGCAAACATACAAATATGTAAACACTCCGACCCCGGCGATGCAATCAGTAGCGCCTATATAAGACAATAAATGTTTGGCGTAAGCGTTATTGCGGTTACTGCTGCAACAGTGGCAGGTTGTCACGATTTAATTGAATTTGAACATGATATTATAGTCTGCGGACGAGATATGAGATACAACATCTCCGAAGTAACGGTTAGGTAGGGATTTTTCCGTACATCAACAAGTGTCAGAGTGCGAACCATTCAACGAAGTGTCATCGATGTGGTCATTCGGATAAAAAGGCCTAATCGTCTACCATTGTTGACTGTACGACACAAAGCTTGACGCCTCACCTGTGCCCGCCAAAACCAACAGTAGACTGTTGATGACTGGAAACGTGTTGCCTGGTCTGACGAGTCTCGGTTCCAATTGTATCGAGCGGACGGACATGCGCGGCTACGCATAGATCCTCATGAATCCATCGAACCTGCGTGTTAGCAAGGGACTGTTCAAGCTGGTGGATTCTCAGTAACGGCGTGGGGCGTGTGCAGTTGGAGTAAAAAGGGATCCCCGATAACTTTGATACAACTCTCACTGGTGACACGTACGGACACATCCTGACTTATCACCGGCATACGTTCATGTCCATTGTGCATTCCTACTGACTTGGGTAATTCCAGCAGGCCAATGCGACACCCCACAAGACTGGAACTGCAACAGCGTGGTTACAGAAACGTGCTCCTCATTATTCGAGTTCATGCCACGTCGTTTTTAGACACTTTTGCATGCACGCGGGTGCCCTACAACATGTTAGGCTTTTGTACCAGTTTTCTAGGCTGTTCATTGTATGTATAAAGTTGAAACGACGACAACAAAGTGCGTGGAATTGAAAAGAAATTGTACTAACTAGACTAATACGATATTAATACAAATTTTTATGATCTATATTTGACAGTTACACAAGTAATACCTACGTAAGCAAAGAAAGATTGAAAAATATTGTAAGGTGTAGGCCTGGTATTTGAGTACGATGCTGGACAACGAGATTCGTAAGTACTCTCAGAACTTTTACGCATGAACTTAGGCATAGGACTGAGTACTTAGTATTTCAAAAAGAACCAGAGTATACCTCTTTTTGGTTCTTAATATTGTGACAGCTAACAAGCGATATTATTAACAAGTTACGGCAGCACCCAAAAGGAAACCGAAGAGGTGACTTAAAAAGTCAAAGAAAGTCAAAAGAAATTTGAGTCGCATCCCAATAAGGCTAAAGATAAAGCCGATAAACGGCAAAATGAAGCAGAAGGATTTTTCGATAAATTGGAGATTATGAGATAAAATGAATCACGCTTTACATAAAAAATAGTGACAAGCTGTTCAACGAGCACATCAGACGTTTCGAAGACGATGAAAACCATACAGCGGAACATGAGAAGACGCTCAAAATAATAAATTTAATCAACATTTCGAAGAAGCTACTGATAAATTTAAAGATAAATACAGTGAACTAAGAAAAGAAGTTTTCGAAAGATGTCTCGTAAGTGAAGAAGCTCATCGAGTAATTGGCAACATACAACAACGGATGTTCGAACAGAACAGTTTTGACTAACATGAAAGAGCTGTAAGAGTAACAAGTGTTTCATGTTTTAAAAGGTGTCCTATAGGACATTTGTACCACCAACTGGACTGTGGGGAGAGGGAGGGCGGGCATCATCCGCCATGTTGTCAGGATAGTGAGTGTTGTGCGATCGTGACAGACGATTATGGAAAAGGACTGTGACGAAACTTAAGTGCACGATAGTTGCAAAAGTCGCTGCCAATATGAATGTCGCATCTGTGAATACGCTTAACTCCACAATTACGCGACAGAAACTCCGTAGGGTGGCAACTGCACTGTGTGCTGAAAATCCAGAACCACACATCAATAATACAAGTGACTGTGGCATTTATGTGGTGGCGAAATCGTTGTGTAATACAAGGTGAGAATTTGGATTTGAAGGAAAGCGTGCCTAATTGGTTAAGGCGACCGCTGATCCAAAGTTGAAATCAGGGTTCGACTCCCGGTCCAGAACAATTTCTCATCTTTGCCATAGGATTTATTTCAAAGACCTGAAGCGATCGAAATGTTTAAATATTTCGAATTTTTACATAAAGGTTTTCAGGTTCGACTCTACTTGCTGGAGTTTCTTTTCCTTTATCAAAAGTTGTACTTACTGAATCTGTCATAAAAGATATTGGTAGAGGATAAATTACAACAGACTTCGATATATATATATATATATATATATATATATATATATATATATATATATATATATATATATATATATATGCTGTTTTATTCCTATCTTGATGAAATTTGGCATTTGCTACTTCATCATCAAAACAAGAGAAGCATTACTGACCACATAAGATTTCGTACCTTGTATGGCGGAGCGTATCTTACCCCAGATGTGGGCACCGCCTGACCCATCACTATGTAATTTGGTAGAGGTATGTAGCAGGGAGGGGGGAGGTAAGCAGAGAGAGAGCACAGGAGAAGACTGGCAGAATGACGTGGCAGACTGGATAGTATGGGCAGGAGGAGGTAGGTTTAGTATTGCTCATCTACTTCATACAGCACATTAGCTACGCTGATTAAGAGCTTAGGCAATTAGGCGTCAGCTCTGGTGATTGTTCACCACCCTCGTCGGGGGTTCGAATACCCCCTCGGGCATGGATGTTTGTGTCGTCTTCAGTATAAGGTAGTTCATAAGCAGAAGTTTCATATCAGCGCACACTCCTCTGCAGAGTGAAAGTTTCATTCTGGAAACATCCCTTAGGCTGTGGCTAAGCCATGTCTCCACCATATCCTTTCTTCCAGGAGTGCTAGTCTTGCATGTTTCGCAGGAGAGCTTCTGTGAAGTTTGGAAAGTAGGAGGCGAGGTACTGGCGGAAGTACAGTTGTGAGGCGACAGCGTGAGTCGTGTCGGAATAGCTCAGTCGGTAGAAAAAATAAAAAATAAAAAAAATAAAAAAAGTCGGTAGAGCGCTTGCCCGCGAAAGGCAAAGGTCCCAGGTTCGAGTCCCAGTTCCCGCACACAATTTTACTCTGCCAGGAAGTTTCATATCAGCGCACACTCCGTTGCAGAATGAAAGTTTCATTCCAGTTCATAAGTAGTTTGTTAAGTTTAGGGAATGATGACCCCACAGTTAAGTCCCATAAGACTTACAATTATTTGAACATTTTTGATTTTCCAAAACGATCAAATGTTCAAATGTTTGTAACTCTATCGGAACAAACTGCGTGGTCATCAGTAGCTTACAAACTAATTAAACTAAGATAAACTAACCTAAGGACAATAACCACACCCATGCCCCAGAGAGGACTCGAACCTCCACGGCGAGTAACCGCGCTCTCCACAGAGAGGTGCTTTATACCGCTCGGCTACTCCACCGTGGCCCGAGACGATCAAAATAGAACAAAACAGACCAGCGCCCACAAAGTACCGATCAAACCAAAGAAGCAATGAAAAGAGAGAATAGGAAAGATCGTTCACCTGTGCGCTGCCGTGCCACGTCATGTCGAGCAGAGCAACACCACCTACAAGACAAGGCCTCACAGCTGGCCGTGGCTACGTCACACTGAGAGGCCCCGGCCGCCAGCTCACTGGCTGTCCGCTGGGGCACGCTCACAGCGTTGTAGCGGCCGGCCAATGAGCTGGCGGCCGGGGCCTCTCAGTGTGACGTAGCCACGGCCAGCTGTGAGGCCTTGTCTTGTAGGTGGTGTCGGGTTTCGTGTGACGTAGCCACGGCCAGCTGTGAGGCCTTGTCTTGTAGGTGGTGTCGGGTTTCGTGTGACGTAGCCACGGCCAGCTGTGAGGCCTTGTCTTGTAGGTGGTGTCGGGTTTCGTGTGACGTAGCCACGGCCAGCTGTGAGGCCTTGTCTTGTAGGTGGTGTCGGGTTTCGTGTGACGTAGCCACGGCCAGCTGTGAGGCCTTGTCTTGTAGGTGGTGTCGGGTTTCGTGTGACGTAGCCACGGCCAGCTGTGAGGCCTTGTCTTGTAGGTGGTGTCGGGTTTCGTGTGACGTAGCCACGGCCAGCTGTGAGGCCTTGTCTTGTAGGTGGTGTCGGGTTTCGTGTGACGTAGCCACGGCCAGCTGTGAGGCCTTGTCTTGTAGGTGGTGTCGGGTTTCGTGTGACGTAGCCACGGCCAGCTGTGAGGCCTTGTCTTGTAGGTGGTGTCGGGTTTCGTGTGACGCAGCCACGGCCAGCTGTGAGGCCTTGTCTTGTAGGTGGTGTCGGGTTTCGTGTGACGTAGCCACGGCCAGCTGTGAGGCCTTGTCTTGTAGGTGGTGTCGGGTTTCGTGTGACGTAGCCACGGCCAGCTGTGAGGCCTTGTCTTGTAGGTGGTGTCGGGTTTCGTGTGACGTAGCCACGGCCAGCTGTGAGGCCTTGTCTTGTAGGTGGTGTCGGGTTTCGTGTGACGTAGCCACGGCCAGCTGTGAGGCCTTGTCTTGTAGGTGGTGTCGGGTTTCGTGTGACGTAGCCACGGCCAGCTGTGAGGCCTTGTCTTGTAGGTGGTGTCGGGTTTCGTGTGACGTAGCCACGGCCAGCTGTGAGGCCTTGTCTTGTAGGTGGTGTCGGGTTTCGTGTGACGTAGCCACGGCCACCTGTGAGGCCTTGTCTTGTAGGTGGTGTCGGGTTGCGTGTGACGTAGCCACGGCCAGCTGTGAGGCCTTGTCTTGTAGGTGGTGTCGGGTTTCGTGTGACGTAGCCACGGCCAGCTGTGAGGCCTTGTCTTGTAGGTGGTGTCGGGTTTCGTGTGACGTAGCCACGGCCAGCTGTGAGGCCTTGTCTTGTAGGTGGTGTCGGGTTGCGTGTGACGTAGCCACGGCCAGCTGTGAGGCCTTGTCTTGTAGGTGGTGTCGGGTTTCGTGTGACGTAGCCACGGCCAGCTGTGAGGCCTTGTCTTGTAGGTGGTGTCGGGTTTCGTGTGACGTAGCCACGGCCAGCTGTGAGGCCTTGTCTTGTAGGTGGTGTCGGGTTTCGTGTGACGTAGCCACGGCCAGCTGTGAGGCCTTGTCTTGTAGGTGGTGTCGGGTTGCGTGTGACGTAGCCACGGCCAGCTGTGAGGCCTTGTCTTGTAGGTGGTGTCGGGTTTCGTGTGACGTAGCCACGGCCAGCTGTGAGGCCTTGTCTTGTAGGTGGTGTCGGGTTTCGTGTGACGTAGCCACGGCCAGCTGTGAGGCCTTGTCTTGTAGGTGGTGTCGGGTTTCGTGTGACGTAGCCACGGCCAGCTGTGAAGCCTTGTCTTGTAGGTGGTGTCGGGTTTCGTGTGACGTAGCCATGGCCAGCTGTGAGGCCTTGTCTTGTAGGTGGTGTCGGGTTTCGTGTGACGTAGCCACGGCCAGCTGTGAGGCCTTGTCTTGTAGGTGGTGTCGGGTTTTGTGTGACGTAGCCACGGCCAGCTGTGAGGCCTTGTCTTGTAGGTGGTGTCGGGTTTCGTGTGACGTAGCCACGGCCAGCTGTGAGGCCTTGTCTTGTAGGTGGTGTCGGGTTTCGTGTGACGTAGCCACGGCCAGCTGTGAGGCCTTGTCTTGTAGGTGGTGTCGGGTTTCGTGTGACGTAGCCACGGCCAGCTGTGAGGCCTTGTCTTGTAGGTGGTGTCGGGTTTCGTGTGACGTAGCCACGGCCAGCTGTGAGGCCTTGTCTTGTAGGTGGTGTCGGGTTGCGTGTGACGTAGCCACGGCCAGCTGTGAGGCCTTGTCTTGTAGGTGGTGTCGGGTTGCGTGTGACGTAGCCACGGCCAGCTGTGAGGCCTTGTCTTGTAGGTGGTGTCGGGTTTCGTGTGACGTAGCCACGGCCAGCTGTGAGGCCTTGTCTTGTAGGCGGTGTCGGGTTTCGTGTGACGTAGCCACGGCCAGCTGTGAGGCCTTGTCTTGTAGGTGGTGTCGGGTTTCGTGTGACGTAGCCACGGCCAGCTGTGAGGCCTTGTCTTGTAGGTGGTGTCGGGTTTCGTGTGACGTAGCCACGGCCAGCTGTGATTCCTTGTCTTGTAGGTGGTGTCGGGTTTCGTGTGACGTAGCCACGGCCAGCTGTGAGGCCTTGTCTTGTAGGTGGTGTCGGGTTTCATGTGACGTAGGCACGGCCAGCTGTGAGGCCTTGTCTTGTAGGTGGTGTCGGGTTTCGTGTGACGTAGCCACGGCCAGCTGTGAGGCCTTGTCTTGTAGGTGGTGCCGGGTTTCGTGTGACGTAGCCACGGCCAGCTGTGAGGCCTTGTCTTGTAGGTGGTGTCGGGTTTCGTGTGACGTAGCCACGGCCAGCTGTGAGGCCTTGTCTTGTAGGTGGTGTCGGGTTTCGTGTGACGTAGCCACGGCCAGCTGTGAGGCCTTGTCTTGTAGGTGGTGTCGGGTTTCGTGTGACGTAGCCACGGCCAGCTGTGAGGCCTTGTCTTGTAGGTGGTGTCGGGTTTCGTGTGACGTAGCCACGGCCAGCTGTGAGGCCTTGTCTTGTAGGTGGTGTCGGGTTTCGTGTGACGTAGCCACGGCCAGCTGTGAGGCCTTGTCTTGTAGGTGGTGTCGGGTTTCGTGTGACGTAGCCACGGCCAGCTGTGAGGCCTTGTCTTGTAGGTGGTGTCGGGTTTCGTGTGACGTAGCCACGGCCAGCTGTGAGGCCTTGTCTTGTAGGTGGTGTCGGGTTTCGTGTGACGTAGCCACGGCCAGCTGTGAGGCCTTGTCTTGTAGGTGGTGTCGGGTTTCATGTGACGTAGCCACGGCCAGCTGTGAGGCCTTGTCTTGTAGGTGGTGTCGGGTTTCGTGTGACGTAGCCACGGCCAGCTGTGAGGCCTTGTCTTGTAGGTGGTGTCGGGTTTCGTGTGACGTAGCCACGGCCAGCTGTGAGGCCTTGTCTTGTAGGTGGTGTCGGGTTTCGTGTGACGCAGCCACGGCCAGCTGTGAGGCCTTGTCTTGTAGGTGGTGTCGGGTTTCGTGTGACGTAGCCACGGCCAGCTGTGAGGCCTTGTCTTGTAGGTGGTGTCGGGTTTCGTGTGACGTAGCCACGGCCAGCTGTGAGGCCTTGTCTTGTAGGTGGTGTCGGGTTTCGTGTGACGTAGCCACGGCCAGCTGTGAGGCCTTGTCTTGTAGGTGGTGTCGGGTTTCGTGTGACGTAGCCACGGCCAGCTGTGAGGCCTTGTCTTGTAGGTGGTGTCGGGTTTCGTGTGACGTAGCCACGGCCAGCTGTGAGGCCTTGTCTTGTAGGTGGTGTCGGGTTTCGTGTGACGTAGCCACGGCCAGCTGTGAGGCCTTGTCTTGTAGGTGGTGTCGGGTTTCGTGTGACGTAGCCACGGCCAGCTGTGAGGCCTTGTCTTGTAGGTGGTGTCGGGTTTCGTGTGACGTAGCCACGGCCAGCTGTGAGGCCTTGTCTTGTAGGTGGTGTCGGGTTTCGTGTGACGTAGCCACGGCCAGCTGTGAGGCCTTGTCTTGTAGGTGGTGTCGGGTTTCGTGTGACGTAGCCACGGCCAGCTGTGAGGCCTTGTCTTGTAGGTGGTGTCGGGTTTCGTGTGACGTAGCCACGGCCAGCTGTGAGGCCTTGTCTTGTAGGTGGTGTCGGGTTTCGTGTGACGCAGCCACGGCCAGCTGTGAGGCCTTGTCTTGTAGGTGGTGTCGGGTTTCGTGTGACGTAGCCACGGCCAGCTGTGAGGCCTTGTCTTGTAGGTGGTGTCGGGTTTCGTGTGACGTAGCCACGGCCAGCTGTGAGGCCTTGTCTTGTAGGTGGTGTCGGGTTTCGTGTGACGTAGCCACGGCCAGCTGTGAGGCCTTGTCTTGTAGGTGGTGTCGGGTTTCGTGTGACGTAGCCACGGCCAGCTGTGAGGCCTTGTCTTGTAGGTGGTGTCGGGTTTCGTGTGACGTAGCCACGGCCAGCTGTGAGGCCTTGTCTTGTACGTGGTGTCGGGTTTCGTGTGACGTAGCCACGGCCAGCTGTGAGGCCTTGTCTTGTAGGTGGTGTCGGGTTTCGTGTGACGTAGCCACGGCCACCTGTGAGGCCTTGTCTTGTAGGTGGTGTCGGGTTGCGTGTGACGTAGCCACGGCCAGCTGTGAGGCCTTGTCTTGTAGGTGGTGTCGGGTTTCGTGTGACGTAGCCACGGCCAGCTGTGAGGCCTTGTCTTGTAGGTGGTGTCGGGTTTCGTGTGATGTAGCCACGGCCAGCTGTGAGGCCTTGTCTTGTAGGTGGTGTCGGGTTTCATGTGACGTAGCCACGGCCAGCTGTGAGGCCTTGTCTTGTAGGTGGTGTCGGGTTTCGTGTGACGTAGCCACGGCCAGCTGTGAGGCCTTGTCTTGTAGGTGGTGTCGGGTTTCGTGTGACGTAGCCACGGCCAGCTGTGAGGCCTTGTCTTGTAGGTGGTGTCGGGTTGCGTGTGACGTAGCCACGGCCAGCTGTGAGGCCTTGTCTTGTAGGTGGTGTCGGGTTGCGTGTGACGTAGCCACGGCCAGCTGTGAGGCCTTGTCTTGTAGGTGGTGTCGGGTTTCGTGTGACGTAGCCACGGCCAGCTGTGAGGCCTTGTCTTGTAGGTGGTGTCGGGTTTCGTGTGACGTAGCCACGGCCAGCTGTGAGGCCTTGTCTTGTAGGTGGTGTCGGGTTTCGTGTGACGTAGCCACGGCCAGCTGTGAGGCCTTGTCTTGTAGGTGGTGTCGGGTTTCGTGTGACGTAGCCACGGCCAGCTGTGAGGCCTTGTCTTGTAGGTGGTGTCGGGTTTCGTGTGACGTAGCCACGGCCAGCTGTGAGGCCTTGTCTTGTAGGTGGTGTCGGGTTTTGTGTGACGTAGCCACGGCCAGCTGTGAGGCCTTGTCTTGTAGGTGGTGTCGGGTTTCGTGTGACGTAGCCACGGCCAGCTGTGAGGCCTTGTCTTGTAGGTGGTGTCGGGTTTCGTGTGACGTAGCCATGGCCAGCTGTGAGGCCTTGTCTTGTAGGTGGTGTCGGGTTTCGTGTGACGTAGCCACGGCCAGCTGTGAGGCCTTGTCTTGTAGGTGGTGTCGGGTTTCGTGTGACGTAGCCACGGCCAGCTGTGAGGCCTTGTCTTGTAGGTGGTGTCGGGTTTCGTGTGACGTAGCCACGGCCAGCTGTGAGGCCTTGTCTTGTAGGTGGTGTCGGGTTTCGTGTGACGTAGCCACGGCCAGCTGTGAGGCCTTGTCTTGTAGGTGGTGTCGGGTTTCGTGTGACGTAGCCACGGCCAGCTGTGAGGCCTTGTCTTGTAGGTGGTGTCGGGTTTCGTGTGACGTAGCCACGGCCAGCTGTGAGGCCTTGTCTTGTAGGTGGTGTCGGGTTTCGTGTGACGTAGCCACGGCCAGCTGTGAGGCCTTGTCTTGTAGGTGGTGTCGGGTTTCGTGTGACGTAGCCACGGCCAGCTGTGAGGCCTTGTCTTGTAGGTGGTGTCGGGTTTCGTGTGACGTAGCCACGGCCAGCTGTGAGGCCTTGTCTTGTAGGTGGTGTCGGGTTTCGTGTGACGTAGCCACGGCCAGCTGTGAGGCCTTGTCTTGTAGGTGGTGTCGGGTTTCGTGTGACGTAGCCACGGCCAGCTGTGAGGCCTTGTCTTGTAGGTGGTGTCGGGTTTCGTGTGACGTAGCCACGGCCAGCTGTGAGGCCTTGTCTTGTAGGTGGTGTCGGGTTTCGTGTGACGTAGCCACGGCCACCTGTGAGGCCTTGTCTTGTAGGTGGTGTCGGGTTGCGTGTGACGTAGCCACGGCCAGCTGTGAGGCCTTGTCTTGTAGGTGGTGTCGGGTTTCGTGTGACGTAGCCACGGCCAGCTGTGAGGCCTTGTCTTGTAGGTGGTGTCGGGTTTCGTGTGACGTAGCCACGGCCAGCTGTGAGGCCTTGTCTTGTAGGTGGTGTCGGGTTGCGTGTGACGTAGCCACGGCCAGCTGTGAGGCCTTGTCTTGTAGGTGGTGTCGGGTTTCGTGTGACGTAGCCACGGCCAGCTGTGAGGCCTTGTCTTGTAGGTGGTGTCGGGTTTCGTGTGACGTAGCCACGGCCAGCTGTGAGGCCTTGTCTTGTAGGTGGTGTCGGGTTTCATGTGACGTAGCCACGGCCAGCTGTGAGGCCTTGTCTTGTAGGTGGTGTCGGGTTGCGTGTGACGTAGCCACGGCCAGCTGTGAGGCCTTGTCTTGTAGGTGGTGTCGGGTTTCGTGTGACGTAGCCACGGCCAGCTGTGAGGCCTTGTCTTGTAGGTGGTGTCGGGTTTCGTGTGACGTAGCCACGGCCAGCTGTGAGGCCTTGTCTTGTAGGTGGTGTCGGGTTTCGTGTGACGTAGCCACGGCCAGCTGTGAGGCCTTGTCTTGTAGGTGGTGTCGGGTTTCGTGTGACGTAGCCACGGCCAGCTGTGAGGCCTTGTCTTGTAGGTGGTGTCGGGTTTCGTGTGACGTAGCCACGGCCAGCTGTGAGGCCTTGTCTTGTAGGTGGTGTCGGGTTTTGTGTGACGTAGCCACGGCCAGCTGTGAGGCCTTGTCTTGTAGGTGGTGTCGGGTTTCGTGTGACGCAGCCACGGCCAGCTGTGAGGCCTTGTCTTGTAGGTGGTGTCGGGTTTCGTGTGACGTAGCCACGGCCAGCTGTGAGGCCTTGTCTTGTAGGTGGTGTCGGGTTTCGTGTGACGTAGCCACGGCCAGCTGTGAGGCCTTGTCTTGTAGGTGGTGTCGGGTTTCGTGTGACGTAGCCACGGCCAGCTGTGAGGCCTTGTCTTGTAGGTGGTGTCGGGTTGCGTGTGACGTAGCCACGGCCAGCTGTGAGGCCTTGTCTTGTAGGTGGTGTCGGGTTGCGTGTGACGTAGCCACGGCCAGCTGTGAGGCCTTGTCTTGTAGGTGGTGTCGGGTTTCGTGTGACGTAGCCACGGCCAGCTGTGAGGCCTTGTCTTGTAGGTGGTGTCGGGTTTCGTGTGACGTAGCCACGGCCAGCTGTGAGGCCTTGTCTTGTAGGTGGTGTCGGGTTTCGTGTGACGTAGCCACGGCCAGCTGTGAGGCCTTGTCTTGTAGGTGGTGTCGGGTTTCGTGTGACGTAGCCACGGCCAGCTGTGATTCCTTGTCTTGTAGGTGGTGTCGGGTTTCGTGTGACGTAGCCACGGCCAGCTGTGAGGCCTTGTCTTGTAGGTGGTGTCGGGTTTCGTGTGACGTAGGCACGGCCAGCTGTGAGGCCTTGTCTTGTAGGTGGTGTCGGGTTTCGTGTGACGTAGCCACGGCCAGCTGTGAGGCCTTGTCTTGTAGGTGGTGCCGGATTTCGTGTGACGTAGCCACGGCCAGCTGTGAGGCCTTGTCTTGTAGGTGGTGTCGGGTTTCGTGTGACGTAGCCACGGCCAGCTGTGAGGCCTTGTCTTGTAGGTGGTGTCGGGTTTCGTGTGACGTAGCCACGGCCAGCTGTGAGGCCTTGTCTTGTAGGTGGTGTCGGGTTTCGTGTGACGTAGCCACGGCCAGCTGTGAGGCCTTGTCTTGTAGGTGGTGTCGGGTTTCGTGTGACGTAGCCACGGCCAGCTGTGAGGCCTTGTCTTGTAGGTGGTGTCGGGTTTCGTGTGACGTAGCCACGGCCAGCTGTGAGGCCTTGTCTTGTAGGTGGTGTCGGGTTTCGTGTGACGTAGCCACGGCCAGCTGTGAGGCCTTGTCTTGTAGGTGGTGTCGGGTTTCGTGTGACGTAGCCACGGCCAGCTGTGAGGCCTTGTCTTGTAGGTGGTGTCGGGTTTCGTGTGACGTAGCCACGGCCAGCTGTGAGGCCTTGTCTTGTAGGTGGTGTCGGGTTTCGTGTGACGTAGCCACGGCCAGCTGTGAGGCCTTGTCTTGTAGGTGGTGTCGGGTTTCGTGTGACGTAGCCACGGCCAGCTGTGAGGCCTTGTCTTGTAGGTGGTGTCGGGTTTCGTGTGACGTAGCCACGGCCAGCTGTGAGGCCTTGTCTTGTAGGTGGTGTCGGGTTTCGTGTGACGCAGCCACGGCCAGCTGTGAGGCCTTGTCTTGTAGGTGGTGTCGGGTTTCGTGTGACGTAGCCACGGCCAGCTGTGAGGCCTTGTCTTGTAGGTGGTGTCGGGTTTCGTGTGACGTAGCCACGGCCAGCTGTGAGGCCTTGTCTTGTAGGTGGTGTCGGGTTTCGTGTGACGTAGCCACGGCCAGCTGTGAGGCCTTGTCTTGTAGGTGGTGTCGGGTTTCGTGTGACGCAGCCACGGCCAGCTGTGAGGCCTTGTCTTCTAGGTGGTGTCGGGTTGCGTGTGACGTAGCCACGGCCAGCTGTGAGGCCTTGTCTTGTAGGTGGTGTCGGGTTTCGTGTGACGTAGCCACGGCCAGCTGTGAGGCCTTGTCTTGTAGGTGGTGTCGGGTTTCGTGTGACGTAGCCACGGCCAGCTGTGAGGCCTTGTCTTGTAGGTGGTGTCGGGTTTCGTGTGACGTAGCCACGGCCAGCTGTGAGGCCTTGTCTTGTAGGTGGTGTCGGGTTTCGTGTGACGTAGCCACGGCCAGCTGTGAGGCCTTGTCTTGTAGGTGGTGTCGGGTTTCGTGTGACGTAGCCACGGCCAGCTGTGAGGCCTTGTCTTGTAGGTGGTGTCGGGTTTCGTGTGACGTAGCCACGGCCAGCTGTGAGGCCTTGTCTTGTAGGTGGTGTCGGGTTGCGTGTGACGTAGCCACGGCCAGCTGTGAGGCCTTGTCTTGTAGGTGGTGTCGGGTTTCGTGTGACGTAGCCACGGCCAGCTGTGAGGCCTTGTCTTGTAGGTGGTGTCGGGTTTCGTGTGACGTAGCCACGGCCAGCTGTGAGGCCTTGTCTTGTAGGTGGTGTCGGGTTGCGTGTGACGTAGCCACGGCCAGCTGTGAGGCCTTGTCTTGTAGGTGGTGTCGGGTTTCGTGTGACGTAGCCACGGCCAGCTGTGAGGCCTTGTCTTGTAGGTGGTGTCGGGTTTCGTGTGACGTAGCCACGGCCAGCTGTGAGGCCTTGTCTTGTAGGTGGTGTCGGGTTTCGTGTGACGTAGCCACGGCCAGCTGTGAGGCCTTGTCTTGTAGGTGGTGTCGGGTTGCGTGTGACGTAGCCACGGCCAGCTGTGAGGCCTTGTCTTGTAGGTGGTGTCGGGTTTCGTGTGACGTAGCCACGGCCAGCTGTGAGGCCTTGTCTTGTAGGTGGTGTCGGGTTTCGTGTGACGTAGCCACGGCCAGCTGTGAGGCCTTGTCTTGTAGGTGGTGTCGGGTTTCGTGTGACGTAGCCACGGCCAGCTGTGAGGCCTTGTCTTGTAGGTGGTGTCGGGTTTCGTGTGACGTAGCCACGGCCAGCTGTGAGGCCTTGTCTTGTAGGTGGTGTCGGGTTTCGTGTGACGTAGCCACGGCCAGCTGTGAGGCCTTGTCTTGTAGGTGGTGTCGGGTTTCGTGTGACGTAGCCACGGCCAGCTGTGAGGCCTTGTCTTGTAGGTGGTGTCGGGTTTCGTGTGACGTAGCCACGGCCAGCTGTGAGGCCTTGTCTTGTAGGTGGTGTCGGGTTTCGTGTGACGTAGCCACGGCCAGCTGTGAGGCCTTGTCTTGTAGGTGGTGTCGGGTTTCGTGTGACGGAGCCACGGCCAGCTGTGAGGCCTTGTCTTGTAGGTGGTGTCGGGTTTCGTGTGACGCAGCCACGGCCAGCTGTGAGGCCTTGTCTTGTAGGTGGTGTCGGGTTTCGTGTGACGTAGCCACGGCCAGCTGTGAGGCCTTGTCTTGTAGGTGGTGTCGGGTTTCGTGTGACGTAGCCACGGCCAGCTGTGAGGCCTTGTCTTGTAGGTGGTGTCGGGTTTCGTGTGACGTAGCCACGGCCAGCTGTGAGGCCTTGTCTTGTAGGTGGTGTCGGGTTTCGTGTGACGTAGCCACGGCCAGCTGTGAGGCCTTGTCTTGTAGGTGGTGTCGGGTTTCGTGTGACGTAGCCACGGCCAGCTGTGAGGCCTTGTCTTGTAGGTGGTGTCGGGTTTCGTGTGACGTAGCCACGGCCAGCTGTGAGGCCTTGTCTTGTAGGTGGTGTCGGGTTGCGTGTGACGTAGCCACGGCCAGCTGTGAGGCCTTGTCTTGTAGGTGGTGTCGGGTTTCGTGTGACGTAGCCACGGCCAGCTGTGAGGCCTTGTCTTGTAGGTGGTGTCGGGTTGCGTGTGACGTAGCCACGGCCAGCTGTGAGGCCTTGTCTTGTAGGTGGTGTCGGGTTTCGTGTGACGTAGCCACGGCCAGCTGTGAGGCCTTGTCTTGTAGGTGGTGTCGGGTTTCGTGTGACGTAGTTACGGCCAGCTGTGAGGCCTTGTCTTGTAGGTGGTGTCGGGTTTCGTGTGACGTAGCCACGGCCAGCTGTGAGGCCTTGTCTTGTAGGTGGTGTCGGGTTTCGTGTGACGTAGCCACGGCCAGCTGTGAGGCCTTGTCTTGTAGGTGGTGTCGGGTTTCGTGTGACGTAGCCACGGCCAGCTGTGAGGCCTTGTCTTGTAGGTGGTGTCGGGTTTCGTGTGACGTAGCCACAGCCAGCTGTGAGGCCTTGTCTTGTAGGTGGTGTCGGGTTTCGTGTGACGTAGCCACGGCCAGCTGTGAGGCCTTGTCTTGTAGGTGGTGTCGGGTTTCGTGTGACGTAGCCACGGCCAGCTGTGAGGCCTTGTCTTGTAGGTGGTGTCGGGTTTCGTGTGACGTAGCCACGGCCAGCTGTGAGGCCTTGTCTTGTAGGTGGTGTCGGGTTTCGTGTGACGCAGCCACGGCCAGCTGTGAGGCCTTGTCTTGTAGGTGGTGTCGGGTTTCGTGTGACGTAGCCACGGCCAGCTGTGAGGCCTTGTCTTGTAGGTGGTGTCGGGTTTCGTGTGACGTAGCCACGGCCAGCTGTGAGGCCTTGTCTTGTAGGTGGTGTCGGGTTTCGTGTGACGTAGCCACGGCCAGCTGTGAGGCCTTGTCTTGTAGGTGGTGTCGGGTTTCGTGTGACGTAGCCACGGCCAGCTGTGAGGCCTTGTCTTGTAGGTGGTGTCGGGTTTCGTGTGACGTAGCCACGGCCAGCTGTGAGGCCTTGTCTTGTAGGTGGTGTCGGGTTTCGTGTGACGTAGCCACGGCCAGCTGTGAGGCCTTGTCTTGTAGGTGGTGTCGGGTTTCGTGTGACGTAGCCACGGCCAGCTGTGAGGCCTTGTCTTGTAGGTGGTGTCGGGTTTCGTGTGACGCAGCCACGGCCAGCTGTGAGGCCTTGTCTTGTAGGTGGTGTCGGGTTTCGTGTGACGTAGCCACGGCCAGCTGTGAGGCCTTGTCTTGTAGGTGGTGTCGGGTTTCGTGTGACGTAGCCACGGCCAGCTGTGAGGCCTTGTCTTGTAGGTGGTGTCGGGTTTCGTGTGACGTAGCCACGGCCAGCTGTGAGGCCTTGTCTTGTAGGTGGTGTCGGGTTGCGTGTGACGTAGCCACGGCCAGCTGTGAGGCCTTGTCTTGTAGGTGGTGTCGGGTTTCGTGTGACGTAGCCACGGCCAGCTGTGAGGCCTTGTCTTCTAGGTGGTGTTGAGCAGAGTAGGTCGCGATCGCGTCGCTGACTTGCTGGCCGATATGGGGCAGTGGGCTGCCCGCCCGGTCCCGTTGCCGCGCCTCCCGGGTAGGGATGGCAGTTATTGCTGAAACAACCGGTTTTCGGTTATACCGGTTCTTTTCATCTCCAGTTTAACCGCACTGTAAAATTGCTCAAGATAACCGGTTTTTTATTGCTATTATTTCCGCGGTGGCCGAGAGGACTAAGGCGCTCCAGTCACGGTCTGCACGGCCACTACGGTCGGGTGGTCGAATCCCCCCTCGGGCATGGATATTTGTGCCGTCCTTAGTATAAGGTAATTGATATGTAGTTTGTAAGTTTAGGGACTGATGACCCCGTAGTTAAGTCCCATAAGCTTAACAAAGATTTGAACATTTTTGCCTAGTATTTCCGTCCGGCAGTTGGGAATATCCACTCTGTAAGTTGGACTTGTGAGCCAGCGCATACGAATATCTCGTTATATATATATATATATATATATATATATATATATATATATATATATATATAATTTACTCTCAGTAAATGAACTTCAATCAGTGCTGCGGAAGTATTTAGAAAAATAAAGTCACAGTACCGACTAACAGTATGATTGTTGTCAGTGTAAATTTACGGAAATTGAATAAGGAAAGCTGTGTACCACATGATCAAAGAATGTTCAAATGGGTGTGAGTACTTATGAGACCTAACTGCTTAGATAAACGGTCTCTAGACTTAAAAACTACTTAATCTAACTTAAACTAACTAACGCTAAGGACAACACACACATCCACGACCGAGGGAGGAAGCAGGACTCGAACCTCCGACTGGAGCAGCCGCGCAGTCCGTGACATCGAGCCTCAGACCGCACGGCTACCTCGCGAGGCACCACTTGATCCATGTTACCTATACCCATATTGGTTATTAAAAAAGTTCCTCGCTTTCAAGGAATCACAAAACTTGTTGGCATAACAATATGATAATACATTAAAAGTTATTATTCCAAGCTTAGAGTACATCACTTACATAATAGGTATATGAATCGAATTTACCTTCTCTTCCAAGAAACATTTTGGATGCTTTCTCCTTAAATGACACGGCATCTTTGTAGTACCTCCCCCCCCCCCCCCCCCCGTTTGCAGCTTTTTAAACCAAATGGAGCATTGTACCTCACTGCTACCGCACTTCGTGAAGTACTTCCACACTTGGGATGGTGCCATGTAAGACACAACCGATGTCTGGCGACGACAGCTAGGAACTGCCGCATGATCAGACAGAGGAGGGGACTGATAACCTAGCCATTTAGCCCTCTTTCAAAAACCCAACAACAACAACAACAACTAGACGGAGGCAAGTCTTGTAGACTGCCGGTGCACGCACATCGTCTAATAGGCCACGCCATACGGGAACAGGTGCATCGATGCCTCAATAGCTGCACCAGTTTTTATGTCACGCGTTTGTTGCGCGTGTCTGACTGCGGGGATTGTTCTTAAATTATCACTGATCGCTTTTCTTAGTTACTGTGATGACCTAATATTTCACAGGAGTGGAAATTTTAGGAATAGCCCTAAATATTAGGGTCTACTAGTTTTATTTATTTGTTTAATTGTTTACAAAAAACATATTTTGAACCACTACTAAAGGAAGTAGTCGTACCGATGTTTTTTACCCAATTCTTGGCAATAACGAAAAAAACCGGTTACAACCGACACCAAATAAATACCGATAAAACCGGTTATTCGAAACTAAAATACCGGTATCAGTTTTAACCGGTCGGTTTTTCCCATCCCTACTCCCGGGCGGACCTGGCCACCCGCTGCCCGGCCTGCCGGCACCAGCCGCATCGGACTGTGCCGGGTGGCGCGGGTACCCGACTACCCGCCTACCCGCCTACCCGCCTACCCGCCGAGCCCCGGTCCGCCCGGCCGCCCGTGGCGCTCTGCTGCTAGCCATGGCACCCGCCCGCCAACCGCTACGCTCTTAGCGGGAAATACACTGTTCCGATTTTCACGGAAAAAACTGTTCACGGTACACACAACCATCCCACATCGGTTTATGAACTTAGTTTTTCCTTACAAGCTGTATTTTGCACGTCAAAAAATAAATAAAATGTCAACTTTTTATTCCGCGTAAGTTTTTAGATTCGTAATGCTTATCAGTCGATTCTGAAGAAACTATGTGGTTAAAAATCTGATTTTTGAACATGTCATAGTACAGAATCTTAGCTTTCTAACAAAGCATTCAACTTCTCATAATTCGTAAATGTCGTTTTAAAATGACGCTATTAGTGAAGTATGTGCACGTCATTTACAAATCGTGTATTGAAAAAGATACCAGGCAGCTTAAAAGACCTATGCATTTTAGACCATACGTTACCGCGAGTGAAATAGAGCTGTCTCATTTCACGAGTAATTGCGAGTTAAGGAGCATCAGTGCCGCGATAGCAAGTGTATGTATTCAGCGCGTGTTCTAACAGTCGACATTTCTATAAATAGCTTGATGTATCCTTGATGAAAGCAAAAAGGAAGATCGGGTTGTTACGTTCAGTTGCAACTGCGATCATTAGAAACGATTAATTGGTAGAATGTTGGAAGGTTCAGGTTACGCTCAAGCACTCCAAGGGAAGTAAACTAATTACTGTCCATCGATAAAGGCGTGTGGTCCATTGTTGTTTTATTTTTTTATTCCACCTTTTTGCCTTTGGCTGGGGCGAGATGAAACCCCGAGGGAGTCACCACTATCGGAAAGGTGACATTCAAAGTCGCAGTCATCAGTTTTGTTCGCTGGACAGATTGCATGTTTCTACAAAATACTTGTAATTTTTCCTCACTGAATGAACTGTCAGTGCAGTATCAATTGCGAGTAAAAAAGGGGAAAAAAGACGTGCGCAGTAACGGATCTGGTAAAAGCAGACAGAAGACGCCCAATTTTGTGCTGCAGAAGCACAACGATAGCCGTATCGGCTCGCGCCGGAAATATTAAACCTGTTGCAAGTCGTCGGCTTCGCGTTAGCCGGCTCCGATACGTTTGTAGGCAGTTTTATACTTTGCTCAGTATTTACTTACACAGTGTTTCACTTTCACTTTATATTAAATTAAGTGATGGCTCTTACATGGAGAACAAGATGAGACCTTAAATCTCTTCAGTTCCTTGTTTCTCGTAAATCTGCGTATTGTCATGTGTCTGACGAAAAATGATATGCCCTATGATGATGTGATAATATTTAATTTTATTCGAGGTTGTCCTAATTATCTAGCTAAAATTCTGTCAAAGTAAACAGAAACTCTTTAAAAAGCCAGTAGTTTGCGAAATGAGTAAGAATTTCATTCAAAATGAGTGCTTCAAGAACCTCGACGACGTGCTGATGGAAATCATCTTTCTTTAGAAGAAAATGGCAAGAACATAACTGAAGAACATTTGGAGAGATTTGATAAACTTTCAAACATTATTTCGCTTCCTTGTCTACTTATACCAATGGGATTCCAAACTCTTGGAAGTAGCATTCGTCAGACACTTATGGAAACGTCCAGTAAGTTTAAGTCTAATAAATCTTTGGTATTGCTAAGAGGTAACACATTTATTACCTGTCTCGTTCACTGGTTGTGCGAAAAGACTTTCACTTTAAAAGCTGTGTGTGTGTTATTTAATGTTGAACCTATCGTTAAATCAGAAAACAAATTGTTCATTAACACAGTAATTTGGTTTAATTATGGCCCTGATATTGATGTATATACTGTTAAATAAGAAACAGTGCATTAACTGATTATGTGCGCAACGGATCTTTTAACAAAACAACTGTGACAAGTAACCTGCATGAAACACACACTGACTATACTCAAAAAAATTTGACTGCGAGAAAGATATTAAAAACACAAACCACTTTCTTAATGTTTGACTGCGAGAATTTTATGCAGATCAGTACCTGATTATCAAAATTCAGTATCATAATCAATTAACTGCAGTGTTGCATAACAATCATTTACTATGGCACAAATAACTGTTCAACAAGATTACCAAAATCAATACTGCAGTTTAAATCCACAAATAACTAATTGTCAAATAAAGGAAGTAGGTTAATCTTCTAACTACGTAAACCAAACAGGAAAGAAAGGTCAACTTTGTTACTTATTAATAATAATCACCATTACATTACCTACATAATACAACTTTTACCTAATGACATGAAATGCAATTACCTTCATTTCAGCGGTGGTACAACATTTTCATACTAATAAAAATACAATATATATTACAAATACAATCAAATCAACTTGCTGGCACAGCAGCCTCTGCTCTACATCGGAGCCATACACACAACTCAACTGCTCTCTAAGCGAGCTAAACCACAAGACCCACTCTCTCTGCGCGAGCTACAATGCTATGCGATACATAATCTTTGCCAAAGATGAAACTTCACAGACTTAAGTACACATATCGATACACACAGTAGAAGCAATATTATACATTTTCTTGCAAGCCAGTTACTCGACACAAAACAGGAGGCACAATATCAAACATTTTCTTACAAATTTTTTATGGACACGTTTCAACTTCTAACACTTGGATACAAATAAATACAGAAACACTCTTCTCGTTGAAAGTAACCGGAGACTCGCTTGAATGTCTGTGGATCCTCTACTAAAAAGTTTAGCCGCTTAATTCCACAACGAAAACTTGTAGGATAACAGACAAGTGTAAAATATATTTAATATTGTATTCTGCACCTCTCCATTAAGCAAAGACCTGCATTCTGCCCTTTTGATATGAAACCATTGATGCACAAACTACAAAAACCGTTAGTTGTATGTACCAGTAAGAAACCATTTCGTCTATTATTTGTATTTCACTTTATTTAATTTTAATAAGGTAGAGTTTAAACTACTATATATCTGCTACATATAGTATATATGTGCTCAGGAATTTTAAAAATAAAATATAAACTCTACATATCATCAAAGCTTTACGAAAGAGCCTAATTGTCTTTTGGCTGAACATATAGTTGTTACAATTAAAAGAGGAACTAATAAAGGAATATTAGAAACTTTCTTGTTTTAAGTAGCGTCTACTCCTTGCACATTGGTATGATAGGTCCTGTTCGTAATTTATTTCAGACATAGCAATAACGTATAAATTGCTACGTAGGTAATCAAAAACGTGCGCGATGCCTACACTGTGATTAATACAACGTGTTGGGCAGCGCTGCATTCCAGCGCTCGCAGCGCCTTGTGTAGCGCTGTTGCACGGGCCCGGCGGGTACCAACGCCACCTAGGTGCCGTGGCGTTGCGGGTACCCGCTCGCCGGCGAGTGCCGGGACTCGACGGGCATAGCAGCTCGCTCGCTGTGCTGTGGGGCTGGACTACCCTTGGTGCGGGCAGCCCGGCGCAGCGGCCGGGCGCAGGCGAGCTGGGGCGGGTAAATGTGGCGCGCTGCACGGCTCTGGTGGGCTGTGCCAACACCACCTAGACGACTAGGCCTTACAACAGGCCGTGCCTACGTCACACTTAGAGGCCCCGGCCGCCACCTCACTGGCTGTTGGCTGGGGCAAGCCTACCGCCGCGCAGCGGCCGGCCAGTCAGATGGCGGCCGGGGCCTCTAAGTGTGACGTAGGCACGGCCTGTTGTAAGGCCTTGTCTTCTAGGTGGTGTTGGCTGTGCCCCATCAGCCAGCCAGTGAGCAATGCCATCGCGACCTACTCTGCGTGACGTGGCGTGGCACGGCAGCGCACTGACCTTCTCTTCAGACGGTGTTGGATCAACGCCATCTCTAATAAAAACTGAGTAAAGTTCTCAACGAACATGAACAAACGACCGCAAAGCATCAAAAAATGTTCAAATGTTTGTTAAGCTTAAGGGACTTAACTACGGGGTTATCAGTCCCTAAACTTACAAACTACTTATGAACTACCTACAACTAAGGACGGCACAAATATCCATGCCCAAGGGGGAATTCGAACCCCCGACCGTAGTGGCCGTGCAGACGGTGACAGAAGCGCCTCAGTCCCCTCGGCCACCGCGACCGGCCGCAAAGCATCGATCTCCCTGTTTCACTAAGTGTGTTTGCCTCTGTAACTTATAAAATAATAGGTGACGGGAAATTTTAATGCGGTAGGTCAACACAAGAAATGTTACACTTTCTGCGGAGCTATGAACATAGTTTATTATATCATTTTCCAAAGAGTTAGACCACAAAGATATATATTTTTTTTAAATGGAACAGTAGTTTTTCTATCGTGAATTGGATTCGTTTAAACCAGCTGCGTCCAAATCAATTTAAACTACATTCCTATCACTGTTAGTTTGGGAGCTACAACCCTTCAAAGTTCCGGGGGAGCGATAGTGTAGCTAACTGGCCGAGTGGCTATCCCCTGGGGCACGGCCCACTGTCTCATGACCACCAGCCAGTCAGCTAAGCTGTCGTAGTCTCCGCCCCTTAAACATTGAAGGATTGTAGCTCCCAAACTAACAGTGATAGGAATGTAGTTTAAATTGATTTGGACGCAGCTGCTTTCAACGAATCCAATGCAGGATAGAAAAAATTATTGTTCCATTTAAAAAATTATATCTTTGTGCTTTAACTCTTTGGAAAATGATACAATAAACTATGTTCATAGCTCCGCAAAAATTGTAACATTTCTTGTGTTGACCTACCACATTAAAATTTCCCGTCACCTATTATTTTATAAGTTACAGATGCAAACACACTTAGTGAAACACCCTGTATATACTAGCTGAAAACCCGGCGTTGCCCGGGTATTTATTTATTTGTTCCTACCTTGAGTTAGTACTTCTCCTATGCATTCTATCTGTCCATTTCCTTCTTTTTGAAAAAAATATTGGAGAATATATAAGAAACGAAGTTTAAATAAAAATTAAATTAATGTAATTAATTTCACTCACTTTTGAGGAAATGTTGCTAACAAAGGGGAACTGAAAAATATTCCTATCAGATTGCAAAAGTCTATGCACTTACCGTTTGTCAGGAAAGTAAGTAGTGTAGATCAAATCACACTAAAAATGCACTCGTTTTGAACAATCCAATCACGAAATTCAACAATAATTATTGTAATAATATCACAGATCGATCACGTGATGTAATGCGCGAAACATCAAATCGATTTTTTTTACAGATGTGTATTAAAATAAATTTCTTTTTTACTGCTTTATTTATTTATTCTTATATTTCCTTATTCGTATGCTTATCCTTACAGAGAAAGAACTGAAGACATTGTAGCACGCATAGACCAAAGATATGGTCTATGGCATCACGTTTCGCTGTATGTAACCTCCTTGCTATAGAGTCGCAAACGTCATCGCTGGTCTTCAGTCCGAAGTTTTTCATAAGTTGACGACTTTCAACCATCTCATCTTCCACCCCCTTATAGCTATCGGCATGGAACTGCTATGGTGTACAACGGGAGACTTCGGACAACAATTACGTACAGACTATTCGTTTGCGTTCCGTAGATTTCGCTGCAGAGAGAAATATTAACACACACGCACACACACACACACACACACACACACACACACATACACGGAATTTTATATACACCCTTTTATCATTATCAACCCTCAAGCAACAATGCAACCAATAAAACCATTTTCCAAGAGTAATTATTGTTCCGCATTTCGCGATATAGTCTTCAAATTACTAAATATCTATCAGATCGCTATAAAACCGCGCGTAAAACCTTCCTCGGGTATAAATTAGTAACAGTACAAATATTTAAGTCTCTGCGTCTTGTTGTTCGAACATGATAAGCGTACACCGAACTGACATTCACATTAATATATATACATAAATAGCTGTCCGATCACCATAAAACTGTGCCTAAAGCTTTCCCCAGTTAGACATTAGTAAATGTACAAATTTTTAGCTGTTTATGTCTTGTGGTTCACACCTGATAAACGTACACTGAACAGACATTCACATTTATACATATGGATATATATAACCTCTACTGCCAATTTTTTCCCTCTTGTTTCCTAAAAGGTTTCTAATGTAATGTTTGTAAATCTATCGGACCAAACTGCGTGGTCATCTGTCCGTAGCTTACAAATTACTTAAACTAACCTAAGGACAACATACACACCCATGCCCCAGGGAGGACTCGAACCTCCACGGCGAGCAACTGCGCGCTCCGCAGCGAGACACCTTAGACCGCTCGGCTACTCCACCGCGGCTAAAAAGGTTTTCGCACACTCTTGTTAACTGAACACAACTATATTCTCCAAGATTCCGAGTTGTTCAAAGATAACAGCCCTTTCTCTGAAAAGTGCATTTGTTCTGTTCGGGAACAAGCCATGAATTACATACCAACGAATTGTAAACATCGACTTCTTTATCACATGTACATAATCTGGGGATATACTGTTACAATGACTGTTGTAAATAACGTAATGATAATCGTAATTTTGTATATATATCAAGTACTCCACTCCCATGAACCACAGACATTGCCGAGGTGGGGTGGCTTGCGTGCCTCAACGATACAGATAGCCGCACCGTAGGTCCAACCACAGCGGAGGGGTATCTGTGGAGAGGCCAGACAAACGTGTGGTTCCTGAAGAGGGGCAGCAGCCTTTTCAGTAGTTACAGGGGCAACAGTCTGGATGATTGACTGAGCTGGCCTTGTAACATCAGCTAATGTGGCTTTGCCACACAGTTACTGCGAACGGCTGAAAGCAAGGGGAAACTACAGCCGTTATTTTTTTCCCGAGGACATGCAGCTCTACTGTATGAACATATGATGATGGCATCCTCTCGGGTAAAATATTCCGGAGGTAAAATAGTCCCCCATTCGGATCTCCGGGCGGGGACTACTCAGGAGGATGCTGTCATCAGGAAAGACAATACTGGCATTCTACGAGTCGGAGCGTGGAATGTTAGATCCCTTAATCGAGTAGGAAAGTTAGAAAATTTAAAAAGGGAAATGGATAGATTGAAGTTAGATATAGTAGGGGTTAGTGAAGTTCGGTGGCAGGATGAACAGAATTTCTGGTCAGGCGAGTACAGGGTTATAAATACAAAATCAATTGGGGGTATCACAGGAGTAGGATTGATAATGAATAAGAAAATAGGAATGCGTGTAAACTACTATGACCAGCACAGTGATCGCATTATCATTCTCAAGATAGATGCGAAGCCAACACCGACAACAGTAGTACAGGTTTATATGCCAAATAGCTCTGCCGATGATGAGGAAATCGAAGAAATATATTAGGAGCTAAAGGAAATTATTCAGACAATTAAGGGAGAGGAAAACTTAATTGTTATGGGAGACTGGAATTCGGTAGTAGGACAAGGAAGGGAAGGGAAGATAGTAGGTGAATATGGTCTGGGCAAAAGGAATGAAAGAGGAAGCCACCTGGTAGAATTCTGCACAGAACATAATTTAGTTATAACAAACACCTGGTTCAAGAATCACAAAAGAAGGTTGTATACGTGGAAGAGGCCAGGAGACACCGGAGATACCAGATAGATTTTATAATGGTAAGACATAGATTTCGGAACCAGGTTTTACAGTGTAAGACATACCTATGGGCAGATATAGACTCTGACCATAACTTGTTGGTTATGAACTGTAGGCTGAAACTGAAGAAACTACAACGAGGTAGGAAAATAAGGAGATGGGACCTGGATAAATTAAAGGAACCTGAGGTTCTTAAGAATTTCAGAGGGAGCTTTAGGCAACAAATGACAGAAACGGGGGAAAATAAAACAGTAGAGGAGGAATGGGTAAAATTGAGAGATGAAATAGTTAAGGTAGCAGAGGACAAAATAGGTAGGAAGGCAAGACCTACAAAAAATCCTTGGATATCACAGGAGATACTAAATTTAATCGATAAAAGGAGAAAATATAAAAATGCAGTAAATGAAACGGGCAAAATGGAGTACAGACGACTAAGAAATGATATTGACAGGAAGTGCAAAATGGCTAAGCAGGAGTGGCTAGAAGGCAAATGCAAGGACGTAGAAGAATGTATAAGTAGGGGAAAAATAGATACAGCCTACAGGAAAATAAAAGAAACATTTGGAGATAAGAAAAACAGCTCTATGAATATCATGGACACTGATGGAAAACCAGTTCTCAGCAAAGAAGGGAAAGCTGAAAGGTGGAAACAGTATATAGAGGGGCTGTACAAAGGAAATGAACTCCGAGACAATATTGTAGGAAGGGAAGAGGATGTAGATGAAGATGACATAGGAGATAATGTACTGAGAGAAGAATTTGACAGAGCCCTGAAAGACCTAAGTCGAAACAAGGCCCCTGGAGTAGATGATATTTCCTCAGAGCTACTGAAGTCTCTGGGAGAACCAGCCATGACAAACCTGTTTCACCTGGCGTGTACGATGTATGAGACAGGCGAAGTACCCTCAGACTTTAAGAAAAATGTTATAATCCCCATTCCAAAGAAAGCAGGAGCAGACAGGTGTGAAAACTACATAACCATCAGTTTAATAAGTCATGGTTGCAAAATATTAACACGAATTATATACAGAAGGATGGAAAAGCTGGTGGAAGCCGACCTCGGGGAAGATCAGTTTGGATTCAGGAAAAATGTAGGAACACGGGAGGCAATACTCACTTTACGGCTTATCCTAGAAGATAGATTAAGAAAAGGCAAACCTACATTTCTAGCTTTTGTAGATTTGGAGAAGGCTTTTGATAATGTTGATTGGAATAAACTCTTTCAAGTTCTGAAGCAAGCAGGAGTAAAATATAGGGAGCGTAAGGTTATATACAACTTGTACAAAAACCAGACAGCGGTTGTCAGAGTTGAAGGGCATGAAAGGGATGCAGTGATTGGAAAGGGAGTAAGACAGGGTTGTAGTCTTTCTCCATTATTATTCAATTTGTACATTGAGCAAGCTATAAAGGAAAGCAAGGAGAAATTTGGAGAAGGAATTAAAGTTCAGGGTGAAGAATTAAAAACATTGCGTTTTGCCGACGACATAGTAATTCTGTCAGATACAGCAAAGGACCTGGAAGAGCAATTGAACGGAATGGACAGTGTGCTGAAAGGTGCATATAAGATGAACATTAACAAGAGCAAAACTAGGGTAATGGAGTGCAGTGTAAGAAAATCAGGTGATGCTGAAGGAATTAGATTGGGAAACGAAGCAATAAAGGAGGTAGATGAGTTTTGTTACTTGGGCAGTAAAATAACAAATGATGGTCGCAGTACAGAGGATATAAAATGCAGAATGGCAATGGGTAGAAAAGCGTTCTTGAAAAAGAGAAATTTGTTAACATCGAATATTGATTTAAACCTAAAGAAGTCCTTTCTGAAGGCATTTGTATGGAGTGTTGCCTTGTATGGAAGTGAGACATGGACGATAAACAGTGCGGACAGGAAGAGGATTGAGGCTTTTGAAATATGGTGCTACAGAAGAATGCTGAAGATTAGGTGGGTGGATCGCGTAACTAATGAGGAGGTACTGAACAGAATTGGGGAGAAAAGAAATTTCTGGCATACCTTGACTAAAAGAAGGGATAGATTGGTAGGACACATTCTTAGACATCAAGGAATTGTGAATTTAGCGTTGGAGGGAAGTGTGTGGGGTAAAAATCGCAGAGGAAGACCAAGGGATGGATACAGTAAGCAGATTCAGACAGATGTAGGTTGCCGTTCTTATGAGGAGATGAAGAGGCTTGCTCAGGAAAGGGTATTGTGGAGAGCTGCATCAAACCAGTCTCCGGACTGAAGACCACAACAACAACATCAAGTACTACGTTAGAAGCGTCCATAGCAACAATGTTGAAGACAACCATTTTAATAGCTGCATTGATTCAAATTTTTCATAAATAGTGAATAAACGCGTAGAAAACCAAATAAACAAGGTAATTTGTTGCAATGTATACACTTCCCTTCCGTTTCATTAAGAAACTACATTTGCCACAGAAATCTAGTACTTCCTTTATATACGAAACTACCTGTATCAGTGCGTTGTTCAGAAAATTCATTATTACAGTATCCTCCCAGCTTACGTGCATACGCTTCAGAATACCATTGTTCAGTTCGTTGTTACGTATTTCACGGCATGTTCACGAAATAGAATAGTTCACGAACAGAATTTTAGAAGGAGCATTCTTACATATGCACAATTCTAAACATTGAAGAACATAGCTCTGTTTAATTAATAAGAGTGCCCGAAACCCTTGTAGGGAAAAAGGAGATAAAATGTTGAGTATTGGCGGGTTCCGGACCACTGACCATGTGCATTTCAGTTCAGCGCGCTGTCAACTACACTACGGCGAAGAATTAGAAAATCGAGTGTTTAATATCGTAGGCCTACTATTGATGGCAGTTGTTAACTGATGCTAATATGGCATTTTAGACACTAGATTATCATTTATCGTACGAAGAACGACGTATCTACATCTACATCTACATACATACTCCGCAATTCACCGTAAGGTGCGTGGCGGAGGGTACACGGTACCACTACTAGGCGTTTCCTTTCCTATTCCACTCCCAAATTGAACGAGGAAAAAAAGAATGCCTATATGCCTCCGTACGAGCCCTAATTTCCCTTATCTTGTCTTTGTGATCTTTACGCGAAATGTATGTAGGCGGCAGCAAGATCGTACTACACTCAGCTTCAAATTCCGGCTCTCTAAATTTACTTAACAGAAATTCACGAAAAGAACGTCGTCTTTCTTCCAGCGATCCCCAATTGAGTTGCCGGAGCATTTCCGTGACACTCGCGCATTGGTCGAACCTACCGGTAACAAATCTAGCTGCTCGTTTCTGAACCGCCTCTATGCCTTCCTTTAAACTGATCTGCTGCGGGTCCCAAACACTTGAGCAATACTCAAGACGTGGTCGTACAAACGTTTTATACGCGTTATCCTTTACAGGTGAAGTACATCTTCCCAAAATTCTCCCAATAAACCGAAGTCGGCTGTCCGCCTTACTCACAACTGTCCTTACATGCTTGTTCCATTTCATATCGCTCTGCAATGTTACGCCTAGATATTTGAACGACGCGACAGCATCAAGAAGCTCACTACTAATGCTGTATTCGAACATTATGGGATGGTTTTTTCTACTCATTCTCATCACCTTACATTTTTCTACATTGAGCGCTAGCTGCCAATCTTCGCACCATCTAGAAATTTTGTCTAAGTCATCCTGTATGCTATTACAGTCAGTTACAGACGACACCCTCCCATACACCACAGCATCGTCAGCAAACAGCCGCAAATTACAACTTACTCTGTCCATCAGATCATTTATATAGATAGAAAATAATAGCGGTCCTATCACACTCCCCTGGGGCACGCCTGACGATACACTCGTCTCTGATGAACACTCGCCGTCGAGAACAATGTATTGCGTTCTATTACTTAGGAAGTCCTCCAGCCAGTCACAAATCTGTGAACCTATTCCACATGCTCGTGTATTCGTTAGCAGTCTACAGTGTGGCACCGCGTCGAACGCCTTTTTGAAGTCAAGAAAAACACAATCCGCCTGTTGCCCTACATCCATAGCTCGCAATATGTCAAGTGAGAAAAGAGAAAGCTGAGTTTTACATGAACAATGTCTCGTAAACCCGTGCTGGTTAATAGAAAGAAGCTTTTCCGTTTCAAGGAAATTTACTATATTCGAACTGAGAATATGCTCCAAAATTCTACATGAAACTGATGTAAACGATATTGGCCTGTAATTGTATGGGTCAGTTCTCTTTCCTTTCTTATTTTTGTTAATTCGTCAGTGCGCCATTGCTTTGAAATGACAACTTGTACGTTATAATAAGAAAATCATCAAATACGCAACGCAAGATGTCGTATGCCAGAGAGAGTTCTGGGAGAGGAATGTCAAGTGAAATCTCCGAAAGGCTGGTTTTCGTAAATTCAATGACCGGTGTCAAGCAAAGTTGTAGAGAATTTTCTCCTCTAAATATTCGGTTACTCAGTTTTCGTGTCAGATGAACGGCTTATTCCCAATTAAAAAAAAAGGCTAGATTCTGGTCTCTGGTGGCCAACAGTTACGTCTGTTAAATTTGGTTCTGATCGGTTGAACGGTTCGACCTAAAAACTGGGAACATGTTACAGACAGACAGACATCCCAAAATCGCCGTTATCTTTGCAAATATCGCTGAAACCATACGAGATATGAAGAAAACATAAGAGAGCAAAGTTGTATAGAAATGTCTCCCCTACAAATTCATGTGTTCCATTTCCGTGTCAGATGAACGGTTAAGGCGTTAAAAAATGTTCAAATGTTTGTAGAACTTATGGGACTTAACTACGGGGTCATCAGTCCCTAAGCTTACAAACTACTTATGAACTAGCTAAGACTAAAGACGGCACAAATATCCATGCCCGAGGGGGGATTCGAACCCCCGACCTTAGTGGCCGTGCCTACCGTGACTGGAGCGCCTCAGTCCCCTCGGCCACCGCGACCGGCGGTTAAGGCGTTGCTTTCATTTAAAGTTCGAGCTGTCAAAAGGCGATCGCAAAGGTTCATTTTTAGTGTTACTACCGTAACCTGAAGTGGCCAAAAGCGGTTTTTAATGTAATTGTAATTGCAAACAAACCGTTTATCAGACAGGAAAACTGAAAACCGAATTTGAAGAGGAGAAAATTCTATACAGCTTTCCTTTCTCGTGTTTTTTCGTAACTCGTACAGAGATGTTTACAAAAATAGCAGCGATTTGACACCGCCTCTTGATTTTACGTAAACGAAGCGCAGTGGCGACGCTAGACGAAAACTGGGCGTCGGCGAACTCGTCTTTGCGAGGCCCCTTTCATTTTTTCAGTAATGAAGAAAATGTTAAATGAGTTGAATTACACATCGATAATTATGAAACAAATTCTATTAGTATAACATACAAGTATTATTGCAATGACAAACACAAATTAGAGAAACTTTTCAGCTTTTCGTGTCACTGAAATTTCTAAGATCACATCTTAATACTAGCCGCTATTTCGGCCTCAGTTGATAGTACTCACAACGCAAGTAGTCTTTCTTGGCTTATTGTGCTTCTCAAGTTAGTCTTATTCAGTTTTAACTATGTGAAGCTTCTCTCAGCCAAAGCTGTACTGACGAACTGTGAGCAAGATTCTGATTGTTATATAAACATTTGGATATATGTCTTCCAAATTATTTTCTAAAGTGTGCTGAAGAATTTGTTTTGCAAATATTTAAAAATTGCATCACTGTTGCACTCATATGGATATAAATACGGACAACTAAATAGCGGCTGGCCGGGAATGGCCGAGCCCACTAAGGCGTCATACGCTCTCGTCGGGGGTCGAATCCCACCCTTAGGTACGGATGTTGTGTTCGTCCATTGTTTAAGCTAGTGTAAGTTAGATGTAGCTCGTCACTAGATAACACAGCAGTTGAAAAGCGCCGTTAAACATGAAGTATAAAAAAATACTAAAATTTTTTACAATATTTTGCGAGGCCCCCATAGGCGCGAGGCCGTCGGCGGTGGCCGACGTCGCCGACGCCTAGCGCCGCCACTGACGAAGCGTTAGCAAATGACACGTAACATTCCTCGCCCAAAACTCTCTCTGGCATACGCCATATTGCTTCTGGTGTTGTCATTTCAAAGCAGTGACGTACTTAGGCATTAACAAAAACACGTCGTTCATAGTACGATAATTTTTAATGTAATGTCTAAAAAGTCATTCTATCCGTTAGGAACTGTTAGCAATACTACGAGAATTAATGGACAATGTCGCAGTTCTTCGCCGTGGTGTAGTGGGTAGTGCGTTACATTATGATACCTGTGGTCGGAAGTTCGAAACCAGCTGATTACATCATTCTTTCGCCTTACTCCTAACAGGGTTTCCGGCACTATAATTAATTAAATAGAACTATCTTCTGCAATCTTTAGAGTTGTGAAGATGTAAGAGTGCTCCCTCTAAAATTTGTATTTGTTCTATTTTGTGAACATGCCGTGAAATACGTATCAAGGAACTGAACACTGATCTTCTGAAGCATTTGCACAACAACAGGGAGGATACTGAGATAATGAATATTCTATAGAACGTGAAGATGCTGGTAGTTTCATATATTAATGGAGTCCTAGATTTCTGTGGCAACTTTCTTTCCTCAATGAAACTGAATGGAGGTTTATACATAGCAAAAAAGTACCTGGTTTCTTTTCCTAAGCAATTATTCACTGTTAATGCAATATGTTGAAAGTCATTAATTAGAATCAACGCGTCTACTAAATGTTTGTCTTTGGCGTGGTTCCTACGAACGCTTTTAACGTATATTGTATTACCAGATATGTCTTTGTACATGTTACTTTGTTCTGCGGTGAAATAAAAAGCAAATATAGTTTCAAACCGTGGCTACGTGTTTCTTTACAGCTAAAATAACAAACGAAATAAGTGTGGTAATATTGAATTCCACAAATGTCCAGTACTTAACCTATATACAAAGTTACTATTATCATTACGTCATTTAAAACGGTCATTGTAAAAGTATCTCCCTAGTTTGTGTACATGTGATACAGAAGTCTATGTTTACAGTTCATTGGTATGTATTTCATGATATGTTCATAAAATAGAACAAATGCACTTTTGAGAGAAAGCGCTGATACACTTGAAAGACTCAGAATCTTGGAGGATATAGTTCTTTTCAATTAACAAGAGTGTGCGAAAACCATTCAGGAAACAAGAAGAAAAAATGACAACGGTGTGTTTTTATTTTATTTTTATTTATTTATATTTTTTGTTCTTGAGGTAAATCGATGCTTTGCGATGGTTTGTTCACGTTCGATCTGTGTTGTTAGTTGGGAATTTTGCTCAATTGTTTTTATTTATTTATTTTCTTTTTATTACAGATCGTATCGAGCTCTCTTTATTTTCCTCTCCTTTAATGCCTGGCTTCACAGAACGCGGGCAAGCGGTGGGGGCAGTGACCTTGAGCCGTTGTGCGCCGGCCGCGTCTTTGAAACGCACGCTGCTGGATGGAGTCGGACACACTGAGTGCGGCCATTGATTTGATTTGATTTGATTTTTTTTTTTTTTCAGGGAAGCCAAAACAGTCTTTGCCAGCCACTGCCCGCACCGCAACTAAGTTTATTGTGCGGTATCGCTCCCTGTATATCTAGTAAAGCCAACCAATGCCCTTGACCAGTGCAAGGAGTTACCAGTTCTTTATTAGACACAATTTCTTCGGGTCTGGTTGTCCCAAATATTCTGTGCCTTTTACTCTCCAATGCAATGCATTCGAAGATCAGATGTGATGCAGTTTCATCACAGTCATTACAGATCCTACATTTAGGGTCCTCTTCTGTTATTCCCATTGTATGTAGGTGTTTTTTGAAATTCCCATGGCCAGTCAGCAATCCAACCATGAGTCTAATCTCCTGTTCAGACCCAGGATTGCAGAGCTTCTTTTAAAACATGGCTTTGGCATTATTAACTTGCCATGTTTTTGTTGATGGACTTTGGTTCAATATTCTACGTGTTGTCTTCTGAGCCAGTTACGTAGCTCCAATTTGATCATTGCCTTGGTGATTGTCAGGACAGGTTCCGGTCCAATAAATGGAGTCTCTGCCCCCATCCTGGCTAATCTGTCGGCATGTTCGTTGCCACTCATCTCCAAGTGGCCAGGGACCCACAATAGGTTTACTGTATTGCTTTCCCCTAGCTCCACCAGAACCCTGTGACATTCTGCAACAATTTTAGACCTTGTTGCAGGAGCTGCCAGTGATCTCAGGGCTGCCTGGCTGTCTGAATAGATATAGATGCTACGATCTTTGTAGCACCTACGCAAATTCTCCTCCACACACGCCCTGATGGCAGTGATTTCGGCCTGGAATACTGAGACCAGTTTCCCTAGAGAGATGACGCACCAGTCTTGGCTGCACCCCGTATACCCCGGCCCCAACGCCTTGGTCCGATTTTGACCCGTCAGTGAACCAGACAATATCCCCCGTACGGTGTCGAACTATTTTCTCCCACTGCTCCCTACTTCCAATTGTTATATTGTAAGGCTTGTTGAAGCAGTAGAGTGCGGCGAACGCCAGAACACAGATCCGCCGCTCGGGGCAGCGGGCGTGAGCTGCGGTGGCCCAAATGTCTAGTTCTCTACTCTGCTTTTAAAAAAGTGTTTTATGTGAAGGAAGTAAACCTACATACGACTGTGTACCTACTTTTTCATATAAATGATTAGTTTTCGCGTAAAAAATTAAAAACCACGATTTTGGGATCCGCATTTGTTTAGCGCTATCCAATCTTTCCCAATCGATTCTGAGGAACCTATTCGCTGAAAAAAATTGATTATTGCACACTTTATAGTCATGAATCTCAGCGTGATAATGAACTGGCTGTCTTACCGTTATTACTCATAGTTACTATGATACTTCTCAATTTAGTAAAACATCGCGCGTCTATCGAAAATTTTGTAGTTTAAAATATAGTCGCTGGCCAGTTTACGTTTGGTGCATTTTAGGTCATATAGAGCTGTGTATCAAATGTAGCCAAAGTTTCGAAATTGTTTTTAACGCTGGAAGGAGAGCCATATCTCTTTGCAGACCCGAGTAAAGTCATGATATATGTTAGCGTTCGTCGCCACGGGCTGCGACGCGCCCCACTTGAGGCTATGGCCGCTCGCTATGCAGAGCTGCGCTCGTGTTCCTGTTTCGTACATCGTTTACGAAGTCACTTACAGTCACACTTTAACAAAACATAAAGATTTAGTTTCACTTGACTAAAGAGAGACATTCGCAGATCTAGGGGAAGAGTTACCTATACAATGAATGCGACTTTCTTATTTTGCCTGCAACTACAATTTTACTCTGGCAACATTAAGTATATATATATATTGTGTTTCACTAAGTGTGTTTTCGTCTGTAACTTATAAAATAATAGGTGATGGGAAATTTTAATGCGGTAGGTCAACACAAGAAATGTTACACTTTCTGCGGAGCTATGAACATAGTTTATTGTATCATTATCCAAAGAGTTACACCACAAAGATATAATTTTTTAAAAGTAACAATAGTTTTTTCTATCTTGTATTGGATTCGTTTAAACCAGCTACGTCCAAATCAATTTAAACTACATTCCTATCACTGTTAGTTTGGGAGCTACAAGTCTTCGAAGTTCCGATGGCGGAGGCTGCGATAGCGTAGCTGACTGGCCGAGTGGCTATCCCCTGGGGCACGGCCCACTGTCTCATGACCACCAGCCATCGCTCCCTACACTTTGAAGCGTTGTAGCTCCCAAACTAACAGTGATAGGAATGTAGTTTAAATTGATTTGGACGCAGCTGGTTTCAACGAATCCAATGCACGATAGAAAAAACTATTGTTCCATTTAAAAAATTATATCTTTGTGCTGTAACTCTTTGGAAAATGATACAATAAATTATTTTCATTGCTCCGCACAAAGTGTAACATTTCTTGTGTTGACCTACCGCATTAAAATTTCCTTTCACCTATTATTTTATAAGTTACAGAGGCAAACACACTTAGTGAAACACCTTATATATAATGGAATCAGGTGACATGATAATAAGTTAAATTGCGACTGTAATAGTATAAATTCAAAACATGAAAGAAAAATACAATGTCCATTTAGGTATACTTCAAATATTAAGGTTGTTCGCTTCATACCTGAGAGGTCACGGACTCGTACTGAATGTTTCTTTTCTTTAACTTTTCAGCTGGCAGTCGCGATGTGCGTTCAGTACCGTGCAGTAGAAACGCACTCATGGCTGAAAATTTTGGAAAACAGAAAAGTACACAAAAAGTACTGGGTGCATCCAGTAGTGAGTAGTCGGTTACTACAATGACCAATTTACGTTTTGTTTAACGAACTATGAGGGGTGATTAATTTGTAATCTATGTATCCAGTACCCTCTTTTGTATCAAATGCCAGTGAGATAGAACTTTTAGAGGATTCTACTATTATGACTCAGTCACTGTTGCTAACAACAGAGGATGAAGAGCTATCCCAGCTTTTTGTTACCACCCCCAGCACAAAAGGAATCGCCAATAAAAAAGATTAAAAAACAGGCACCAATTGCCGATGTTTAAGTATAATAAGTTACCTGCAAAACAAACACCAACACAAGGATACGGTTGATGAAGTTGATCATTTATTTTTAAGCTATGAAATAACATAAAAACGTTTGTCGGTTAGATCACAGGCTAAACTTAAAGTCCAACTGGCACAATTATTTGCAGAGACTGAGCTCGCTGAAGTAGATGAGCAACATCCAACAACACAAGTCTCTCCGAGTCGCTCAATAGACTCATATACGCCGATTAAGTGAACTTGTTGCATTTTATGCAAATATTGGGACAGTAAGTAAAGGTATTTCTTTTGGCATTTTTGTGGCTCATCCTCGTCACCACTTTTGTGTCTCGTTGCCGCCGGTTGTCCTAAGTGTCGGTGGCCGAGTAGAGAGAGACCGACACAGGGAAATAGAATGCACGCGTGTGCAGGTACAGAGAGTGAGGTGACCAGCCAGTGGGATAGCAGAAACTAGAAACACTAAGCTAGATTAGTATAAAATATATATTTCGTAGAAATAATACATTACTTAACTTGTAGGGCAGCAGACTCGTGGAATGCTGGTACATAGTTAAACTACATAGAGGCCTGCCTACTGATGTGTCCTAGTGCCTGTCTTAATCCCAAGTGGCCGATGCAGTTCAGTCGTGGCCACGAGCGGGACTGATGACCCCGTAGTTAAGTCCCATAGACTATACAAAACATGAGCGGGGTTGCAGCAAAGGGCGCTCGTGGCTGACGTCGTAAGGACGCCGCGCCGTACTTGCATGGCGGCGTTCGGCGAAAGTACGTGGCGCGCACTTCAGACTTGTGCGACACCATAAGCATGAATCCTGCTAACAAACACTTGACCAAACTTTCAACATTATAAATTGTCCACATAGTTAATAATACTGAAATTGTTTAGAAGTATTTTGCAAAGCTATTGTCTTTGTGAATGTGGAAATACAATACAATCATTTTTCTCTAGTAATCTGATAGGCTTTCTCTTCCCACATACTGACCTTCTCCAGTTTCATTATTTTTTACATAAATGTTTTAATTGAAAAACTGCTCAGAACACTCAAAAGTTATTCTAAAGTAATCACAGTTAAGCGTGTTTCCTGTAATAATAATAATAATAAAATGTTTATAACATAATTTGTAATTAAATTCAAGGTAGTCGAATTTTTGCCCATGTCGTCGAGATTATGTGCTCATCTTCTGTCGAAGTAATCAGCAAAAAGTTCACGGAGTTGAATTGCAGCAGTAGGTGACCTTCGATTGGTTGGAGCAAGTTCAATGAATGCACGTATTGGCCTGCACTCTTCTTCAGTTTCAGAAGCTGGGTATTCTTTATTATTATTTTAAATAACGTAACTGTGCAAACAGCAACCCGCTTTAACAATATGTACCGTAGTTTCAACATGTTTCTATGGCTCTTAAGAAAACGCGCCATTTCATAGCCAATATACCAAAGGCATTTTCGACCACACGTCGCGCACGGCTGAGCTGGCGATTGAATTTCTTCTTCCTTGCATTTTTGATTATTGCAAGTTTGGGATATGGTCTTAGTAAATAATTTTCAAGTTCAAAACCTTCATCACCTACGAAAACTCTATGAACAGGAATGTCTGTGCCTGGTAGTGGCTTTGGAGGTAGAATATTTTTTCATGGATGTACTCTCGATAGAAATCTGAATACTGAAAAATAGTGTTGTCACTGTGACGTCCGTAACTCGCTACATCAACTACTATAAACTTGTAGTATGGGTCAAGCACCGTCAGGAGAACGAATGAAAAGAACTGTTTATAACAGAAGAACTGGGATCCACTTTCCTTCGGGCTACCAAGGCAGTTCGGAAATCCCCAAAGTTCCAAAAACCCGTCTACAGATTTCTCCCAGATCTCTGTTGTAGGTGTTGGTAAATACTTTGGCTGTAATATGTTGCAAATGGCCTGGCAGACTTCCTTCACAATTTCTGAGACTTTTGAACGTCCCAATCGAAAAGAAAAAGCGATAGTCTGGTGACTGTCACCTGCAGCCAAATATCTGGAGGCGAAAGAAAAGAGACGATAGAATGAGTACACATGTTAATGAATGAAGAGTGAAACAAAGTATGCTTTCATAACAGATATCAACATTGGTGAGAAATAAGTGGTGTTTTTCAAAACTGTTACAACATTGTGTTTAACTTGCTTTTATAATTAACTTATTTACAAAAAAACATGTCCAAATGTTTGTAAATCTATCGGACCAAACTGCGTGGTCATCAGTCCGTAGCTTACAAACTACTTAAACCTAGGTAAACTAACCTACGGACAACACACACACACCCATGCCCCAGGGAGGACTCGAACCTCCACGGCGAGCAACCGTGCGCTCCGCATCGACACGCTTTAGGCACAAAGGGGCCAAAAATGATGAGACTTACCTTAAACAAATTGCTAGTCTTTGCATTGTATCAATAGGTTTCCTCCAGTTCGTGGTCCTTTTCTCGATGTTCACTTTTATGAGGACGTAGAGTTTCTCAAAAATGTTCAAATGTTTGTATAGCTTATGGGACTTAACTACGGGGTCATCATTCCCTAAACTTACAAATTACTTATGAACTAGCTAACACTAAGGACGGCACAAATATCCATGCCCGAGGGGGGATTCAAACCCCCGACCGTAGTGGCCGTGCAGACCGTGACTGACGCGCCGCAGTCCCCTCGGCTACCGCAGCCGGCTAGAGTTTCTCAAAACATTCTCGCGACATACGAAAATATTTTAAAAATCTATCTTCATCACAGTCCAGCTTAATACAAAGACGATGGTATTCTCCTAAGCTCTCTCTCTTCTTATTGATTTCGTGCACCCAACATTTCCTTCTCTTAGTACCATTTCCTAATGCTAGTAAGAGAAGGACTTCTTCCTCGTCTGAGCTACTCATTTCTACACCTTTAACAAAAACGAACTGACACGATGATCGGATAAAAGATAACGCGACCTTCCAAATCGTCTACTGCCGCGGCAATGCGCTACACAGGCAATAATGGGGTCCCGGCCGCTGCCACAATGCTGCAGCTGATGCAGCCAATACTCCTGTGTGGAGTCCCTTCCCGCTTAGTTCACCGGCAGCCCGCTGTGGCGATCGCCGAACTCTGTGTGGCCAGGCCTTTACTTGGTTCTTCCGTTAATAGGTCCTTTGTGGACGTTGCTTTATATTATTTAATTTTGATCGTTTCGTCGATGACTCAGTTTTTTCATTGCAGAGGGTGTCGAGCACTCTGGCCGAGCATGCTGAGCTACCACGCTGGCAATCCTCTGACCGAGCGTTCTGCGCTACCACACCGTAGTAAGTTTCGAACCACCGTCTAAGATGTTTGTGCATCACGAACTAATTCGTTACCCATTATGCTACGGCTACAGCTGCGAGAGTAATCCATAATTGTCATACCATCGATGCCAGGTGTTATCTTCTAACAGAGCATTTTTTGACATTACATTGTAAATAGTTGTCCTAACAACGACGTGTTTTTGACAATTTTCAGTGCGCCACTGCTTTGAAATGACAACGCTTGAATTATAATAAGAAAATCATCAAATACAGAAAGCAAGATGGCGTATACAAAAGAGATTTTTAGGTAAGGTTTCGACCGAGGAATGTCACGTGACTGATTTCCGAACGCCATATGTTGAGTACCTCCATAAAACCAACCAGATATGTGTACTATGTTGGTTATTATTTCATGTAAATGTTACTGTTTTAATTTTGACCAGCCATCCAATTTATATATGAATATCCTCCAGCACATGATTTTCTATACAACTACCATCCAGTACATCTACCAGATTTTATGTAGAATACTATAATAAGCAATTTAATGTCAATGAGATCAGAGGAAGACACCACAGAGTGTCGAAACTGGTTGTCTTGAATAAATAAGATCAAAGTTTCGATCTGTGCGTTTATCCTATTGATACAATACGATCGTTCCCTACGATGAGTGAATTAAGTGATAATGAAAATGTGGGAAAGATATTAAAATAATATTTTAAAGGGGTAAAAGTTAAAAAAGTATATTTGTCAAAGCGAAACTCAAATATAAAATAAGTTTTGCTGTTCGTTAAAATACGGTAAAAAGAATATTATGTGTTGGATGCATAGATATTATCACAATAGTAGACTGATAATCGTATTGTGCATCAATTCTTGGCCCATTTCAGGTTACGGTAGTAACACTAAAAGTGGGCCTTTGCGATCGCCTTTTGACAGCTCTTAATTTGAATGAAAATAACGACCTAACCATTCATCTGCGACGATAACTGAATAAACGAATCTGTAGAGGCGTAAATTCTCTACAAATTTGCTCTCTTATATATATATTTTTTTCATATCATGCATCGTTTCGGTGAAATTTGCAAAAATTTTACGTAAATTATGCATTTCGAAATGTCACGTGACATTCCTCTCTCTCTGCCGGCTGCGGTGGTCGAGGAGACTGAGGCGCTCCAGTCACGGTCTGCACGGCCACTACGGTCGGGGGTTCGAATCCCCCCTCGGGCATGGATATTTGTGCCGTCCTAGTACGTAAGTAGTTCATAAGTAGTTTGTAAGTTTAGGGGACTGATGACCCCGTAGTTAAGTCTCATAGACTATACAAACATTTGAAACATTTCCTCTCTCTCTCTGGCATACGCCATCTTGCTTTCTGTATTATATATTTTCTTATTATAACTTACGCGTTGTCATTTCAAAGCAATGGCCTACTGAAGAATTCACTTAAGCACGTGGTTCTTCGTTTGATAAATTATAATCTAGTGTCTAAAAATGCCATATTAGCATCGTTAACAACTGCCATCAATAGTAAAAGAATAAAGGAACCGTTTCCAGTTGTTCGCCGCATTGTAGTAGGCAGCACGTTAGATCGTAATTGTGAGGCACGTGGTTGGTGGTTCGAAACCCGCCACTACCTAAACTTTTTTCCGCCTGTTTTCCTAAGACTGTTTGGCGCACACTTATTAATTAAATAGAGCTATGTCCTGTAAAATCTACGATTGTGCATATGTAAGAATGCTGCCTCTAAAATGTGCGTTTCTTCTATATCGTAAAAATGCTGTGAAGTAGGTAAGAACGAACTTAACAATGGTCTTCTGAAGCATATACTCGTAAACTGGGAGGATACTGTAGTAATGAATATTCTGAACAACGTGCTTATACTGGTAGTATCATATATAAAGGAAGTCCTAGATTTCTGTGACAAATGTCGTTTCTTAATGAAACGGAAGGAAAGCGTATACACTGCAACAAATTACCTTGTTTTTTTTTTCTAGGCAATTATTCACTGATTATGGAATATAATTATAGTCATTAATTATAATAAATTCGTCTACTATAATGTTTGTCTTTGACGCTATGGACGCGTTTAAGGTAGATTGCATTACCTTTCCTTTAGCTAAGATATGACTTTGTTGATGTTTCTTTGTTCTGCACTAAAATAAATAGCAAATATTCTGTTTCCCGTGATAAATAAGTTCAAATTAAAATGTTTGTTAAGCTTACGGGACTTAACTACGGGGTCATCAGTCCCTAAACTTACAAACTACTTATGAACTACTTACAAACTAGGACGGCACAAATATCCATGCGCGAGGGGGGATTCGAACCCCCGACCGTAGTGGCCGTGCTGACCGTGACTGGAGCGCCTCAGTCACCTCGGCCACCGCGGCCGGCGATAATTCGTTGGTATGTATTTCACGGCATGTTCTAAAAATAGAACAAATGCACGTTTCGGAGAAATCGCTGTTACCTTTGAACAACTCGGACTCTTGCAGAATATGATTTTATTCAGTTAACAAGTGTGTACAAAAACGTTTTAGGAATCAAGAGGAAAAAAGACTGTCAGTGATGATTTTATATATATGTCTTTCTTTATATATCTTTTTGTCTTCAGGGTGATCGGTAATTTGCGGTCATTTGTTCATGTTCGTTCTGGGTTGTTCGTTGAGATTTTTCCTCGTTTTTTTTTCAGATAGCGTTGAACACTCTTTCTTTTTCTCCTTATTAATTGGATCGGTACTTCGTGTACATTGGTTTGTTTTGTTCTAATTAGTCGTTTCGTCGTTCACTCAGTTTTTTCGTTACAATGAGCGTCGAGCTACCATGCCGTCAACCCTCTGACGAAGTGCGCTAAGCCACCGTGCAATAACAAGTTTCTAACCACCCTTTAACTTGCTGGTACACCATAAACTAATTTGTCACCCATTACGCCACGGCGAACAGCTGCGAGAGTAATGAGTGGCAGGTGTTAACTGCTAACATGGCATTTTTAGGCATTAGATTATAATTCATCGTCATAAGAACGACGCGTTTTTTTATAATTTTCATTGCTTCGTTAATTTGAAATGACATAGCTTGAATATAAAAAGAAAATCATCATATACGGAAAGCAAGATGTATGCAAAAGAGAGTTTCGGGCGAGGGATATTACGTGACTGATTTCCGAACGCCAAATGTACGCTGTGTTCCAGCCAGGCTATAGTCATTCGTAACCAGTACAGGCAAAGGAATAGACTTTGAACAAACTACCAAGGCAACAGAGGTGATAATATTTTAACGGAAAAATATAATGAAAATATGGGAGAAATATTAAAATAATAAAACTTCCTGGCAGATTAAAATTGTGTGCCGGAACCGGGACTCGAACCTGGGCCTTTGCCTTTCGCGGGAAAGCGCTCTACCGACTCTCTCTCTCTCTTTTTTTTTTTTTTTTTTTTTTTTTTTTTTTTTTTTTTTTTTTTTTTCAGGTAGATCTATGATCTGCGGTCGGTTTTACTGACCGGGTCGCGCTGAGCCACGGCGCCCGGCCGTCCGACTGTGCTATCCCGACACGACTCACGATGCCGCCCCACAATTTCACTTCCGCCAGTACCTCGCTTCCTACTTTCCAAACTTCACAGAAGCTCTCCTGCGAACCATGCAAGACTAGCACTCCTGGAAGAAACGATATGGTGGAGACATGGCCTAGCCACAGCCTGGGGGATGTTTCCAGAATGAAACTTTCACTCTGCAGCGGAGTGTGCGCTGATATGAAACTTCTGTGAAGTTCGGAAAATAGGAGGCGAGGTACTGGCGGAAGTGAAGTTGTGGGGCGGTATCGTGAGTCTTGTCGGGATAGCTCACTCGGTAGAGCGCTTGCCCGCGAAAGGCAAAGATCCCAGGTTCGAGTCCCGGTTCCGGCACGCAATTTTAATCTGCCAAGAAGTTTCATATCAGCGCACACTCCGCTGCATAGTGAAAGTTTCATTCTGGATTCATTAAAATAACAGTTTAAAAAGAGAAATGTTGACAAAAGTGTTTCTTTGTCAAAGCTAAACTCAAATATCATATAACTTAGGCTGTTTGTTAAAACAGTCAGAAAGAATATTACATATTGGGTGCTTAGATATCACAATAGTAGAGTCGGAATCGTATCGCCATATTTTTGTGTTATTTTTATCCGAAATGTGTGAAAAACATCATGAAAATAAAAGCAAATTAAAAGTGGGCCGTAAAACACGTCATTGCGGTTTTTTTAACTTCATTGTATATGTTACACAAAGAGGCAGATAACAGAGAAGACTAAGGATGGACGAGGGCAAAATAAGTCAAAAATGATTTCAAAAAATCCCTCCATATAATTCTGTAGCATGTTAGAAATACTGTCTCTAATTTTCACAGATTAATTCGAACTACAAATGATAAAAAAATGTCTTGTTTCAATCACTGCGCAGCGCCACGCCCACTTTTCTAGACGACACTCTCCTTGTTTGCGATGTTTTATTACTTCCTGCTGTCATAAAAGCATCGGAAGAGTGCTGTGGACCCGTTTTATGTCGTGTTATCTTTGCCATCCGCTAGGTTCTTTGGAAGCTGATAATGTATATGATGCAGAAATATAAACAATTCAGTTCTGCTGTTACTGTGATAATTACGACCGTATTCAAGCTTTTCTTGTATGATTTATCGTTTAAAATGCCCAGATACAATGGTAAAGTGTTCAAGAAAGTGCCTAATATATTTTCATAAGTTGTCAACTTATGAGAAGCCAGTACGCTTACATGAATTGTGTGATATATCCTGGTGCGAATATAAGGAGGAAAAAGCAGAAAACAAAACATATTCACGTAAACACATTTTTCCTGAAGCAGTCTTAAGCACCATAAAGCCAACATTCCAGTTTTTAGCTCATCCAGATTCATTAAAGAAATACACCCATTGTGGAACACAAAACCCGAATGAGAGCTTCAGCAGTCTCGTTTGGAAGAGATACCCCAAAACAACACTTAGCTCATTTACTGCCCTTAAAATTGCCACATATGATGCATGTCTGGTGTTTAATGATGGTAACACTAGATGAATAAGGAGCCTTACTGGACTAGGATTTGTTGCTGATTGCTTCACAGAGAAACTATTGAAGAAGATAGATAATGCACGTGTTGCAAGATCTGAAATTTCTTTAAAGGATATAGCCAAAAGGATACACCAGAAACATCAGTTACAAACTAAACATGTCGAAGAAGCGCAAGATGACCAAATGTATGGTTTTGGTCAACATTAAGGTACTATTTTATGGTGTTATGTGCATTTCCCGTAACTTTCATCTTTCGGTGTACAAGGAACATTTTTTCTTGAACCACCGGAGATAGATAAGTGATATTTTCTGCAGACTTTGTTCATAGTATAACACAACTTCCTGTGGTTCAAATTTTTTCTAAGCGTATTTCTGTCAAAATTATTTGAATTTTTGTGAAATTGAAATTGCTTTGTTTCATACACATAATATTTCAAAATAAATTGTAACAGCTCTGAAAGTGATGTTAAAAAACTGTTCCACACGTTTGCTTATCTGATTACTAAGAATTACCTACCACAATATGAAAGTTGTAAATAAAGTAATTTTTGAGAAAATGTTCCTTGTGTGTTAGCATCTGTTTCGATAATTTCCAACAATGCCAACGTCAAATTTTTTAAGAAAAAATGTAATAAATTCCGGATTGTAGGCCATAACATAATTACCTCAAGTGTAAAATTTGGTTCTATTATCTTTCAAACATCGAAAACTGTGTTAGATTATGTAATCACGTCCATTTTCTCCTATGTCTCCCCTAAATGGTTTTCAAACGTGGGCTATTCAGACTGAGAAGTAGACATCATTCAGTGCATTTCTTGTCGTAAATGGATTCATGAAACTTTGCAAGAGTAAATCAGAAAGGAAGATGCTGTTTCTTCTCTTTCTACCTTTCCAGGAAATAGTCTGATTACGTTTATGATCGTTTTTGTAACTTATTTTAAGTATTTCGTGTTTTTTTTCACAGTGACAATAATTTATCAAAATAGTAATGAAAACATTAATGAAACATTTAAAAGCACAGTCAAAACCATGAATTCATCAGCTTTCTGCATCAATATAACGACATTCTTTCCTTAAGCCAATGCGTATGTGTTAGTATGTATACGGTCGATTCATAGCAACACAGCAATTCATTCATAGAAGTTTACTTCTCTCTGTTGACGTAAGATACTTTCAGTTATAATTACTAGTAACATAATTCTCAAAATACTGCATTACTGCCAAGGGTTGCAGTTCTTCTGGATTACTGGAAAATATTTTTATATTTTTATTAATCACCTGTAACAAATGCTTTTGCGAATCTTGGGCAATGTCTGCTAACGGTTTTGTATCGCAGAAATGCAAATGATATCTAATTGCACTTAGAGCAACAGATTCAAATGTAGCCAATGTGGTGGACTCCTTGTCTGTTGCATAGTAATATACTGTAGAGATGGAACCAAAAACACCAATTAGATCTGAAATTACTAGGCAATTTAAAGACTATTTTTAGGCAATTTCAAAAACTAGCTACCTCAGATGTATATAGTTATCACAGCAGACGTATGTCATAACCATGCGTTTCTCCTGCCAATATTCAGCAGATTGCGTTAGCATGGTCGTTTTGCAGCATGTGTTGCAAAACAGATTAATATAATTACGTAATTAGGTTGAATTGTATTTACATTAAACATCCCGCGAAGGCTAAATTTGCATCGGTGACTTATACTGGGCTTTTCAGTGAATAAATGCTAATTTAGTTATAAAAGCCTATTTGCAAACAGGATTCCAGACACACAAGAAACTTTAAACAGTTTTGCGTGCGTCTCTTGGCAACAATCAGAGTAAATATACAAAATATCAAGTACACAAAATCGCTTGAGGATCATGTTATGGTATTTACATTGGACGGAGGGGCTGTGAATTCTGAGTAATATTTAGGGAACACTGTAATAAAAAATAATGTCAAGGGCTTTCATGTTAACGATAAGAAGCACCACCGAGTTACGATTGAAAAATCTTTAGCGGACCTTTGACATGAACCAAAATGATTGTGTTTCGACATTTTGGAAGAAATTTTAGTTTATAAATATTTTCATGATAACCAACACGAAATTTTGAACGAACCAATCCACTCGGAGGGAAAATTGGTTTTGAATATTTTCCAAGACTTATTAGGAACATGGCTATGCACTTCTTGTACTATTTGTTACTAATATCTAACTCTGAGAAATGCTGCTACTATTTAATTTTCACGTATAACAACTCCACCACACCAACCCAATTGCAAACCCCCAACCCTCTTCTCCCACCATAATTTTACGTCTATATGTCACAGATTCTTGTAAGATTACAATATGTCAAATTGGAGCCATTCTATGTTGACGCCAGGTGCCGCAGCCGCTTGTGAATTAGTTGCAACAATGCAGTCGCGGTTCCACCACGTAATAATTTGACTTTACATAATCTAAACTGGATGTTTAGCGTCGTATGATGGAGCCTTCATGATAATAAAATATTCACTATGTGTATTTTTTAAATAACTGCTTGCACACACCATCAGAAAATTATACTACTTTTTTATGTACGCGTATGGCGTATGTTGGCTACTTTTAGTACGAGAGTTTGATGTGACAAACATTCTGTGCTATTTTTAATAAGAGTATTGTATTCCTCTTACCCTGTTTTAAATCTTGAGGTTAACTTAGTGGTATATATGGGTACTGTTTTTTTTTTTTCTTAAAGTTATGGGACTTAACTACGGGGTCATCAGTCCCTAAACTTACAAACTACTTATGAACTACTTACGAACTAGGACGGCACAAATATCCATGCCCGAGGGGGGATTCGAACCCCGACCGTAGTGGCCGTGCAGACCGTGACTGAAGCGCCTCAGTCTTCTCGGCCACCGCGGCCGGCATGGGTACTGTCATTTACGGTTTCCGAAGTCTCCGACCGCGCCAAGTTTAAATTGTCCATTAGCCTGCGACGACACACGACACTGTCAGAAACACGTGTAGACTCGGCTAACGAAATGATCCCTCACTAAGTACTCTATAACTATGAATCTTTTATAAATACGAACATTTTAATTCATCCTTATTGTGTAGTGTCACCTATCTAGTCTCGTCTAGTGTTGTCTAGTGTCGCCTTGTCTGTGTAACATCGACTAGACCTCATTGTAGAGCTTAAAATTCTATCACACAGCATTGTTTATGATTCACTTTCATCGTCTATGTGTAACGAATTTACTAGTAATCAGTTATTATTAGAAGACGCTTCAATTACATCAGAATACATCTTGCTAAGAACTTATGTGGTTTTCTTTCATTTACCTTCTGGACTGTACCGTAGCATTTTATCGATTTATGGTCCAAGCACATAGAACAGTGTTAATTGGCAGTACTCTCGTCCCTGCATTATTCCCACCAGTCTAGTTAATGTGGACAATAGTTTTCCAACATTCTTACGGTTGATGATTGCGGTCAGTAACTACTAGAAGCAACTATGTGATAAGCTTAATACTTTTGTATAAAACCTACTTAAACAGACTGAACAGTACAGAGTAATTTATCCTTGCACCGTAAGGATTCCTAACTCCATACAGATAGTCAAAGTTGGTCCTGTTTAATTTTTAATAGCTGAACTATAGTTAGAAAATTAAAAACAGAAAACTTGTGGTGGATGTAGTAAACAATTGATGCTTAAATAGTTCACTGAACATGCTATGGACGATCAAGCGCAAAAATACCCGAACGATCTGAACTATGTTCCCTCTGACGTGCATGGATACCAAATAACGTACCTGTCTTGCGGGTACTTTAATCGCTTCATGGTATAGTTGTTCGAATATTCAACGGGGATCCTCTAGAGAAAATTACTCCTTATGGCAATCATTCAGGAAGTAAATTAACACCACGATATTACAAATAACAGGAAACGAGTTGTAAAGTTCTTAACGTTTGTAAACTCCACGTTATTAAAATACCTGATACTCATTAGAGATAGATATAACAAAATCTGTGACATAAAACATTCAGTAATGCGTAGACAACATTTAAGATTATTATGAACAATAGATTTTACGAAACATGAAAAAAACTGTCCTTGTATTTTTCTAAATAATTTCTGCATGTGCCAGTTAATTAAAAAGATAACATCTGTCATGAAGCTATCCCTTAAATAAACCTCATACCGGATTTCAGTAAACAACGGTTCATTTTTAAGCTCAATATCTATATATTGTAGAAAGATATAAAAAAGCCAACATCGCTGATCATCAATTTTTATTTATGACGACCGGTTTCACTGAACTGTCAGCATCATCTGTTCAGCGAAACCGGTCGTCATAAATAAAAATTGATGATCAACGATCTTGGCTTTTTCATATCTTTCTACAATATCATAATTGGATCACCTCCTAGAACATAAACAAACTCAATATCTATAGTTGATGTAGGTATATAACAATAACATGACAACAATTAATTCATTGTTGTTAATTTTTTTCATTTATTAAAGTCAGTGCAGTATTAACGAGGATTAAACTTACATATTCTTGCAATTATATTACACATTGATTTCCGTTTCAACTGTTATGGAGTTCCTCATTTTCAACATGGACAAAAAAGTAATAAATACGTAAGGTCGCGCTGCACTCACAGGTTAGACTGCAACGGGCTGGCCGGCCGCGGTGGCCGAGGGGACTGAGCCGCTTCAGTCAGGGTCTGCACGGCCGCTACGGTCGGGGGTTTGAATCCCCCCTCGGGCATGGATATTTGTGCCGTCCTAGTTCGTAAGTAGTTCATAAGTAATTTGTAAGTTTAGGGACTGATGACCCCGTAGTTAAGTCCCATAAGCTGTACAAACATTTGATTTTTTTGCAACGAGCTGCCGTCCGCCACGCCACTCAACAGGAGTTTGTTTGTAAATCTATTGGACTCAACTGCGTGGTTATTCAAAATGTTCAAATGTTTGTAATTCTTATTGGACCAAACTACTTTGCACATAAGTCCCTAGACTTACAAACTACTTAAACTAAGGTAAACTATATCTGGCGTCATGTAAGAAGGCCCTTCCGCGCATAGAGGCAGAGCAAATAGGGGAAGCGGGGAGGGGAGAAGCTACGGCAGAGCACCAACAGTTGAGACTGAGGGTGAAACATTGCGCAACTCACGACCAGCCACGCGCCTACAGAATGAACATTATTGGCTGTCATTGCGGTAATGGAGGGGGATGCGCAGAACGGCTGAAAACCTGACCGCATCTGTAGATGACGCCGACTATAACCTAAGGACAACACAAACACCCATTCCCAAAGGAGGATTCGAACCACTGACGCGAACGGCCGCGCGCACCGCAGCACGGCGCCCCAGTGCGCACGTCTAATCCGCCGCGGCTTCAATGGGGTCGTGGGGGGGGGGGGGGGAATCCGCCTCTCAGATGGACGAACACTGCCTAGAAGCAACACCACCTAGATAAAAGGCCTCACAACAGCCCGAGTCAGGTCAGGCCGCCGCGACCGCCAGCTGATTGTCTGGCCACTGTTAGTAGCCAGCCAGTAAGCTGGTGGTCGCGGCCTGGTCGGCGTGACGTCACACGGGCTGTTGTGAGGCCTTGCATCTAGGTGGTGTTGCTCGAAGATAAGCCCTCACAGCAGGCCGTGCCTCGTCACAACCGAGAAGCGGTGGTAGCTAGCTGACTGGCTGGCCGCTGGTGCACAGCCGACCGCATCGTAGCGGCCGGCCAGTCACCTAGCGATAGCGGCCTCTCGGTGTGACGTTGCATGGCCTGTTGTGAAGCCTTCTCTTCTGCGTGGTCTTGGCTGGATACGATCAACGGCGGCCGTAGGGACTAACTGGTTGCATACAAAACGGTGCAGCGCAAACGCCGTAATACGGTGCAACGCAGCCGGTATGATATGGAGCAGTGCAGCTGGCAAATTCTGCGCAGTTTCTAGATACATTTTATTATTTTCTTCAGCTTTCTTTCAAGATACGATAAAACTGTTCACTGATTAAATCTAACTCTGGATAATACATTATGCCATTTAAAATTACATTAGGCTATATAGACATAATATGACAAGTGATGAAAAAGTAGATGACATTTTACTTTCAATAGTTGCCGAGCTATGATGTCATTTCATGAAATTACGTTACTTTCGCTGCTAAAAAACAACCGGAAGCGATTGCGTATCACAGCTACAAGTTTGTCAGAGGTATTACCTTAACATCTACTTTCTACGATAGAAAAATGAAAAAGCACAAAAAATGCAAGATTGCACCATCATATTATCACTCCACAAAAAGGCTTGAAACTGGAGGAAAAACCAATAGGATCCGTTACTGCTTTGGGACACATTGTCAGTTCGTCGAATTGTGTTGAAGGTTCTGTAGTGGTTCTGCCGTATATATCATCTACATCTACATACATACTCCGCAATCCACCGTAAGGTGCGTGGTGGAGGGTACACTGTACCACTACTAGGCATTTCCTTTCCTATTCCACTCCCAAATAGAACGAGGAAAATAAGAATGCCTCTATGCCTCCGTACGAGCCCTAATTTCTCTTATCTTGTCTTTGTGATCACTACGCGAAATGTAAGTAGGCGGCAGCAAGATCGTACTACACTCAGCTTCAAATTCCGGTCCTCTAAATTTTCTCAACAGAAATTCACGAAAAGAACGTCGTCTTTCCTCCAGCGATCCCCAATTGAGTTGCCGAAGCATTTCCGTGACACTCGCGCATCGGTCGCACATACCAGTAACAAACCTAGCTGCTCGCCTCTGAACTGCTTCTATGTCTTCCTTTAAACTGATCTGCTGCGGGTCCCAAACACTTGAGCAATAATCAAGACGTGGTCGTACAAGCGTTTTATACGCGGTCTTCTTTACAGATGAAATACATCTTCCCAAAATTCTCCCAATAAACGGAAGTCGTTTGTCCTCCTTACTCACAACTGTACTTACATGTTCGTTCCATTTCATATCGCTCTGCAATGTTACGCCTAGATATTTGAACGACGCGATTGCATCAAAAAGGTCACTACTAATGCTGTATTCCAACATTATGGGATTGTTTTTCCTACTCATGCGCACCAATTAGAAATTTTGTCTAAGTCATCCTGTATGCTATTACAGTCAGTTAAAGGCTACACCCTCCCATACACCACAGCATCATCAGCAAACAGCCGCAAATTACAACTTACTCTGTCCATCAGATCATTTATATAGATAGAAAATAGTAGCTGTCCTATCACACTCCCCTATCACAGCATAAATTACGCTCGCGCTCCTCTGCAAAGGGCTACGAAGGGTAGATCCTTTCGGGAGGCGTCATGTTGTTTTTGGCCACGAAACGTGTGGTAATCAAAGTCCCAAGGAAGGGTGGCTTGCATTTCCGCTCTTTACAACAGCTCTTCTCGTCTCGATCGAACCTGCGGTGAGTCTAAAATTTTGTCCTCGGCCTCGTTCCAAAGCTCGACGTAGTATTTCTGACGACAATCGCAGAGGAATCAAAAGAAGTGGCAAAAATTGCGTAAGAGGGCTGTATTTACGTTTTGAAAACTTTCTAGAAAGCGTTGGACAACACTGTAGTGACATTTAGTGCCATCATTAATCCAGCTTAAGACCCACATTCTGAATCCTGGTCCTTTTTCGTCATTTGCCGGCACAGTGTTGTTTGAATATTATGCATTGGCGAAAGTGACGTTTCATGGTGCCATAGTTTGGTACGTTACAGAGGAAAGCTGTAAGAACCTTTGAGCCAAATGTAAAACTTTAATGAGTAATAGGCCAAAATTACGGCCTTTCGGAAGAATGTTCTCGTAATTCCGTTACGCGGTGTATGGGGTTACTAATCGATATGCAGCTGGATGAAATTACATTTAGTCCCTTTTCAAAATTTTTCAGTCTATTTCAATCATTTTGCTGACACGTTTCAGGTCTTTTTCAGTTTCTCTTCTCCTAAATCAACCGATATGTCGCTTCCTCTTAAGAGTATCTTGCGAAAAGAACACGAAAGTAAAAGTTAGATTCGAGCTCACACTGAAGCTTACCATCAAACGTTCTTCTCTCGAATCATCCACAACTCTAGTAGCAAATGTGGGTTAAGAAGGGAAGCGTTAGTACATAAAATACCCTCTGTCACACACAAGACAAGAGAGCGAACTGATATTGCACTGTCTTCAAGTTATGCGATATATAGAAAATTTCTTGTTTTTAGTCAATCAAAAACTTAGTTTAAAACCAACTGCATAATTTGAACCAAACAGACGTAAAGATAATAAAGGGACCTGATGACAACTATTAAAAGGCCGTAAACATATTCCCGACAGCAGTTATTGGTTATGTTATAGACCAATTTGTCCTCTCAAGCTCATCAAACACATTATGTTTGTAAATCTATCGGGCCAAACTGCGTGGTCATCAGTCCGTAGCTTACAAACTACTTAAACCTAGGTAAACTAACCTACGGACAAACACACACACCCATGCCCCAGGGAGGACTCGAACCTCCACGGCGAGCAACCGCGCCCTCCGCAGCGAGGTGCTTTACATCGCTCGGCTACTCCACCGCGGCTAACCAGTAGATATCAACAGTACGCTTCTGAGTGCTTGCAACGGTAACGATCACTTGAAGTATAATGCAGGAATTACAGCTGTCAGTTTGATTTTGTTTGAAAAAAATGTGGTTAATCTATTGAATGTACTGCGATTCATACTTACGTATCCCGATGTACGCCATCTTATCATTTTCGAGTTCTGCTTGTTAGTCTTGAATTTCTGTAAACTAATATTAAAAGAGGAGGTACAAAATATAAAAAGAGCAGCACCTTACATTATGGGGATCATAATAAAAGACGCATTATGCGTCACAATCAGGTTTTGTTATTCTGAAAGCGTTCGTCCCGAAACGAATCAAATACCACATTACTTTCTCCTGTGTATCACACAAAATAAGCAAGACGATAAAATCAGAAAAATTCAAGGTTTGGACGTCTGTACCATCTCCTAAGAACACCATCTGGTAACTTTGTGGTATATAAACTTGCAGAAAACACAGGTATTTTAGCCACGTTCGTTTTCTAATATATCTGTTTATAATACAACAACGAAAAAAGTCGAAGTAATTGATTCCAACTGGAAGTACGTAATTGAAAGCAAATTTTACCTTGACATTCGACAGCGCTTACAGACATATTTTACTGTAAGAAGATTTTCTCAATTATGTAATTTGTAATAATAGTGCCTACAGTACCATTCATTGCTGCTGAGAAACGCACTCGTAGGAGGGACTTTTCTCATACAATTCCGTTTTCGCATTAGCTAATGCTCCTTCTTTAACAATCGGAAGCAGTGAGAGATGAAAGATTCTGCGGTACAATTTCCCTTTGTATCTCACTGGGCTGGTCGTGTTTCTATTCGGTGCTGCGTGGATTGGCATCGATTTTGTTCTCCTTTCAGGGGCGACTACAAAGCTACTCCTTTGGATGAAATTCCCTTTGACAATGAAAATCTTGAGGGAGGCGGAAGATAAGCTCATCAAACGAAGTTACACAAACCATCAAAGGCAGACGAGTTTAAGCCCCTGCAGCGTTAAACATGGGACACAAATGAGGTACCCACTGAAGCTTCCTCAGAGATAAACAGAAGCATGTAAGTAAGTCTAAGCGTGTGGGTAAAACATTGTGCACGACGCAAAGAAGAGCACTGTATTATGATGATCTTATGCGGTGTCTCACAGTATTCGGTCGGTTAAAATCTGTTTCTTCAGACACGCTTTATATCAATATCTGTCTTATTCCATTCTCTTCGGAATGCAGGGCATTGTGGCTACCCATGCGAGAGGGAGGGCTTGAACCTCCGCTGGGGAGCAGATGCGCACTCCGCAAAAGGCGCCTTGGAGCACACGGCTACTCCCGCGCGGCCTGAGAGAATAATTCTACAAATTTTACATTAGGGCGTTACAGAATGCTTGTACTGTGTGGCGGAACGTCACTTGCCAGACAAGCGTAGGCCTATGTCTAGCCGCTACTATCGATCCTGTCCCATTTTAGCGTAAATGGCCACTCTCTTCATTTGCAAAGAGCTAGATGAATAAAAATCAGATGAGATGTACCCGTCCAATGGAAACGATAGTACCATTTCGGAGCGTAAATGGTGCTCTAATAAATGAGTAACTTCACAGTGAATATATAGGGTGTTTCACTAAGCGTGTTTGCCTCTGTAACTTATAAAATAATGGGTGACGGGAAATTTTAATACGGTAGGTCAACACAAGAAATGTTACACTTTCTGCGGAGATATTAACATAGTTTATTGTATCATTTTCCAAAGACTTACACCACAAAGATATAATTTTTTAAATGGAACAATAGCTTTTTCTATCGTGCATTCGATTCGTTGAAACCTGCTGCGCCAAAATCAATTTAAACTACATTCCTATCACTCTTAGTTTGGGAGCTACAACCCTTCAAAGTTCCTGGGGCGGAGGCTGCGATAGCGTAGCTAACTGGCCGAGTGGCTATCCCCTGGGGCACGGCCCACTGTCTCCTGACCACCAGCCAGTGAGCTACGCTGTCGTAGCCTCCGCCCCAGGAACTTTGAAGGGTTGTAGCTCCCAAACTAACAGTGATAGGAATGTAGTTTAAATTTATTTGGACGTAGCAGGTTTCAACGAATCCAATGCACGATAGAAAAAACTATTGTTCCATTCAAAAAATTATATTTTTGTGCTGCAACTCTTTGGAAAATAATACAATAAACTATGTTCATAGCAAAAAAAAAAAAATGTTCACATGTTTGTAAAGCTTATGGGACTTAACTACGGGGTCATCAGTCCCTAAACTTACAAACTACTTATGAACTACTTACGAACTAGGACGGCACAAATATCCATGCCCGAGGGGGGATTCGAACCCCCGACCGTAGTGGCCGTGCTGACCGTGACTGGAGCGCCTCAGTCACCTCGGCCACCGCGGCCGGCTATGTTCATAGCTCCGCAGAAAGTGTAACATTTCTTGTGTTGACCTACCGCATTAAAATTTCCCGTCACCTATTATTTTATAAGTTACAGAGGCAAACACACTTAATGAAACACCCTGTATGTTACCAATAATCGTATTGTGTGCTGTCTTGTCATAAGTTACTATTGTTTAAGTGGATTTTAAGTCTAGGGTTGGTGCTTTGGTGATTTTGGACAAGGGGGCTAAACTGCATAGGTCATCAGTCCCCCAGTGGGGAGGGGAAGGAGTGAGGATAGGAAAGGAGGGGAAGGAAAAGGAAATGCAGTCCGGGGAGGAAAGAAGGAAGAAAGATTGCATTAGCTCGGGGACCCATGCTCGCCACGCACGTACTCACGAAAGAACCGTAAGCCCCGTGTGTGTGTGTGTGTGTGTGTGTGTGTGTGTGTGTGTGTGTGTGTGTGTCTAGAGAAGTCTAGGGACTGATGACCACAGCAGTTTCGTCTAATAGATTATAAACATTTCAACAACTGATTTCATTTCTCACAACTAAAATATGGGGGTATAGGATATTAAATTTTAAAGACATTTTATGTTTCATGAAACTTTAACCCAGATGACGACCATGGTATAGGCTTTAAAACAATCTAGCGATTGGTTTTTAGAGGTTTTGATTGCTTTCTTGGATTTCTTGAAATATCTATAAACTTTTACAAACCTGTCAAACCCGATTACGTGTATCACGTTAATGTTCAAGTTTACTAACTTACTATTTACTGCAAGTATAGCACGCTGTAAGCCAAAAATACTTGTCTGAAAAAATAAATAATTGCAGTTATTTTTCCAGATATTTCGGTTTTTAAAGACATTTTCCTTTATTTTGTATATCTTCTCAGTAAATCGACTTACAGTAACGGTTTTAGGCTCACTTTCTTAGGAAAGAGTTGTGGTACCACGCTATTAAATAACTTTTAAGATTAGGTAACTCGTAAGGATGAAAAAATGATTTCGAAAAATTAGCATATTTGTCGGACAAAGTACTATCGCAGTTCCTGTGATATAAAAACAACATTTAAAGTAAGAAATTGCTTGCTTCTTTCAAGATTTAAAAAGAAAATAACGTTTTCCTTCTACCTCTTGGCGCCGAGAAAAGATTTTTCCGTAAACAAATGTCACGGACGAAATTTAATTTTTACAGTTTTAAGGAGGTTAATTTTCAATATTTTTGGTTTACAGAATAAAAATAAGATATGTTTCATTGTCTGGTCGGACAAGCGCGCAATGCGTCAGCAGCAGCGGGTGACGGCGAAGGGGCCGCTAGCTTTTGCAAAATCTCTGATATCTTCACTTAGCAACATGTGTCAGAACTCTCTTATACACTTTTATGCGTAGTTTTATGGGATAAACACGATTATCGTACCCATTATCGCCTTAGAACCAAAACAGTCCGGCTAGAATTTAACTGTTATTTAATTCACATTTCTTACATTAATCGCAATTATTAAACTTCTATGTTATTACCACAATCATTTTCATTTAATATCTGAAATATTATTTTTTAATTCATGTTACTTAACACTAGAACGGCGGAGTTTCTGACATTCCTAAAACGGCGGAAAGGGGTCATTTTGACCCCCACATAGAATATTTTCATATGGGACTTAAATAAGTGTTTTTTAATCCACACCTTTTGTCTATCAGGGACAATAATTATTAAACACCATAATTAATAATAATCAATAATTATTTTTTCAACAGCAAAATATCTTACAAATTTATTGCTGCTACCGCTAACAAGTTTCCTATTTGTATAAACTTGTAGACACATTTAGTATACTTGGTCCATATTACTCTCGTACGTGGTCTACACACAACTTTGTATCACTTTTCTCTCAAGTTATTGGAATCTGCTAGACGCACTTAGCACATATGATTTCTGTTTTTCGCACATTTTCCGCACACGACTTTGTGGCACTTTACACAGTTTTCCCTGGTCTTGTTGTCTTTGCAGAGCCGGCCGCGATGGCCGAGGGGACTGAGGCGCGTCAGTCACGGTCTGCACGGCCACTACGGTCGGGGGTTCGAATCCCCCCTCGGGCATGGATATTTGTGCCGTCCTTAGTATTAGGTAGATCATAAGTAGTTTGTAAGTTTAGGGACTGATGACCCCGTAGTTACGTCCCATAAGCTCTACAAACATTTGAACACTCGCCTTTGCAGAGGCTGATTTGCCACTTCTTCCACTTTCTAGTTGATTTCGGTCCAATATCCTCTTCCTTTGCCTGATGTTCTTGCTCTTTCTTTCCCTTGAGTTCATTAGCCAGCTGAAGTATGAACATCTTCCTTTCCATTTTCTTGTTTGTTACTATGTTGTAAATGACCCAAGCATTTATTGCTCCCATGTCCATGATGTTGTAAAAGACATGCATTGGCCATCTCCTACATGTAACCTTTTTAGTATATTTACGGTCATTTGATCTACCACGTCCACCCCGTACTTTGTTGCATTGTAGAATGTTACTGTTTCAGATTTCTTCTTTCCTTCCTTGCTTATTGCTACTTCAGAATGTAGTGTACTCAGAAGAATGATGTTTTTATTCTTCTTTCATTGGTATACAGTCATGGTGCATTCTCAAAAAGAATGTTCAAATGTTTGTGTAGTCTATGGGACTTAACTACGGGGTCATCAGTCCCTAAATTTACAAACTACTTATGAACTACTTACGAACTAGGACGGCACAAATATCCATGCCCGAGGGGGGATTCGAACCCCGACCGTAGTGGCCGTGCAGGCCGTGACTGGAGCGCCTCAGTCTCCTCGGCCACCGCGGCCGGCGGGTGCATTCTCGGTTGCCGCTATGGTACAAGATGCTGGTGGAGTGTATTTCAGCACTGGACTTCCTTACTGCATCAGGGATTTCACGACGGATCTTGTTCATTGTACCAACTAATGAAGTTTTCTTCTCTTTGAGTTTCTTAGCAAGTTGAAGAGGTGTAAAGAAGCCGTCTGTCGTCACATTTCTTCCTTGATTTACAAATGGCGGATGTGTTCAAACTGAGAAGTGTGTTCCTCGAGCCAATCTATAGCAAATTCTGAACGTGTGGTGTGTCTCATTGTCTTCCTGGAATTGCCCAAGTCCGTCAAAATGCACAATTAACATAAATCGATGCATGTGATCAGCCTGGATGTGTACGAACGTGTCTCCTGCCAGAGTTGTATATACACGTACCAGGGAACCCATTAAACACCAGCTGTACACACCTCACACAATTTCAGAGCCTCTATTAGCTCTAACATTCCCCTGTTGAGATGCAGGGTCCATGGATGAGGTGATTATGTCCATACCGGTACGCGTCCATCCGCTAGATACAATTGAAAACGAGATTCGTGACACCAGGCGACATGATTCCAGTCATAATAATTCCAATATCAGTGATTATGGGCCCAGCCGAGGCTTTAAGGTTTGCATGGTGCAGTCAACAAGAGTACAGTAGTGGAACCTTGGCTCCGAATGCCTATATCGATGATGTATGAGTGCATGTTTTTGTGCTGCCATTTATTAATACAATCTTTCCGAGTTACAAGACGCGTCATGTGGTATACCGCCAACGAGCTGTCGACAGAGATCTCCTCTGCAATTGTCAAGTGTATGACTGTCGTTACGAGCCCGCTGCCGAGCTCATATAACCGCACCGCCGCCAGTGACGACGCTGGTGCCCGGTTCCTTGACCATATATGGCAATGTTTTGGTCGCGCGTACGCAGCTCCGCTTTAACTCCGCAATTACAGGATCCCATTTCGTACTAAGCTGCAAGTCGCTGTCTTTAGTGAGGGTGTTTTCAGAAATTTTTATCTCTACTGCCTCGTTTATTACGCTGTCCCAGAAGCTGTTCGTCCGTTTATTAATAGATGTCTCGTCGAAAGCAATTCGGTGTCCGTTCTCCAAAGCATGTTCCACCACAGCTGAGTTTTAGGGATAGTGTGATCGTAAACTCCGCTCATGTTCTATGCGTCGCTGTTTAGTAGTGCGAACATTCTGGCCGACATAAAACTGCCCACATTTCATTAGAAACCAGCTGGACACAAACGGCCGTGAGATTTAGGCCGTTCATCTGTACCTGACACGGTCACTTTCGGCTCTAGATTGGGAACGAATCGACGCAGCAACGTTGGCACAACAAACATTATCAAGTCAGAGAGCCACGGAGAAGCAGATGGGGAAATTCAGACGCCTTTCACAACAACAACAACAACAACAACAACATGGGGCAGAACAGAAAAAAATGGAATGTACGGTGATCAACATGACCGCAAGAAACTTCGACGGGGGTGCCATCTGAGCACTTTACAAGGGCCTTAATTTTGCTCCTGCGCCTCGTAGCACCCTCTTCGCTGAGGTATTAACACTAGAAGTACCAGACTTTGTCCATACCCCTGGTAGTACCGTGTAGTGAACCATACTAACAAACTACAATTTTATTGTTATTATGCTGACTTTTTGGGTTTCACCATGTTTGTGTTACATTCAAGAAGACGTTTGGGTGCAAGAAAAATATAATTTGTTTCCTAACATGCATAGTTCACAATAAAAAGTAAATTTTGAGGAATAAATACCTTTTTTTTTAAATTTTACAGGAGTAATTCCACAGTTTTCCATCGAACACCTTTAAAACAAGTAAATAAAACAATTTTACAGTTTTTATTTGACTCAAAAAATAGATTTTTTACTACTAATAGAATTTTTCCCTTTTTATGTAAAGCAAGGGCCGAATATTTGTAAACATTCCTTGTTATTCTGATCAAGGGTTCAAAAAATAACAAGAAGCTGTTTGTCTATAATTGTAAGTGTCTGGATATATTTAGGAACAAATAGTTGGTAGCATCGTCTAAATTTGAGTGGGCTCACAGTGTTTTACCTTGGCAGGTTTTGCACACGTACTTGTTGCACCTGAAACATAAATTCTGTGTTTTATTACCCTTTTGTTGTTTTTAATAATGTTAAAATGTTCAAATGTTTGTTAACCTTAAGGGACTTAAAACTGCGGGGTCACCAGTCCCTAAACTTACAAACTACTTATGAACTAACTTATACTAAAGATTGAAATAATCTTTGTATTCTGAAAGTAGCTTATAGAGTTACGAGGTAGCGTGTTACATCTTATTAAACGGTTACTGATTCTTGCTGCAGGACAAGACATACAATAGAGAGCAAACATCGAATTTAAAGCACATGCAAATAATTCGACGAGACTTTAACGAGAGAGAAAGAGAGAGTATTGAGTTTCATGAAAATTTCCGTTGGTCATGAGAACAGCAGACTGAGCCCGAAACAGGGGCGACACAAAAACTACAGGAAAAGCATCTTAGTAATCATCGCGCCTATCGCCCGATATGCAGACCGTTGCATATTTATTAAACTCACGTCAGAACGCGATTACTTCACTTTAATCGCGAATACTTGTTCGGTGGAACTGTGAAGTCCTGTCTGTCAACGAAATATCACCAAGACTGAGAATGGCGGCTTCTGCACAATAGGCGATCGCGGACCTGTCCTCCTAAGAACTGCAAGCATCTGAAGCAACTGCCCAACTGAGAGCGGCCAAGTCGCTCACGCCAGTTTCGTTAACGCGAGTTTCGTACCGCTGATTCTTCCGCCGGCAAAACTAGTGACGTGCTACCAACCTGACCAGAGCACAGTTAAGAGTTCGTTCTGGCCCGCAAGGGCCGGTTTCACGCCTCCTAGGGTGGCGGACTGTCTTGGCGGCAACTCGCCAAAGATGGCGGGAACAGAAGTGTCCTTCCGCGAAGACGTTGGCTCTCCGGGTTTGAACTTAACGGTTCCGGGAGCCTGTGTGGGTGATCACAGTCTTGCCAATTTAATATATTAATTGATACAGGACACGGAAAATTATTTCGCCCCCCACGATACGATGGTCCTCTGGTCAGGCAAGCAAACGGTAATTGTCGATTGTCGGGGAAAATTAGTTTTATATGATTTTATTGGCTATTAATTCTACCAACTTCTTGAATATTAATTGGGCCTAACTTTGTCATACTTCAAACGAATCTTCATTTTCCATTAGATTGGAATCCGTCGTCAGAAATTTTAGAATTATCTTATTTATGCCTACTCCCTTTGTCCAAAAGGCTTGCCATGTGGTTAATGACACTTTTGTGCTGGTCTGGGAAAAGTCTTAGCTCTATACTCGACCACCTACATTTTTTTACGGTCTGACAAAGGTGCACAAGAAGGATACACCGTTAAGGCCGAACCATCGAATCTTCGACCTTCAGACTTGTCAAACACTTGGCCACACTCCTCTCTACGCACGTTGGACACTGTGAACATCATATAAAGAATACGGCGGACTTAACCGACTGATTTAAAGGACGGCGCCTCAGAGAGGAAGATATTATGGTTAGCTTCGATGTGGTCTCCGTTTTCATATATGTTCCCATCGCCGACTCTATAGACCTACTGGCCCAGTTGTTTGACAATACCAGCATGGATATATTTAAGCACACCTTGATGTCATCGTATTTCTTATATGGCGGAGAGTGAATATTTTAACCAGACAGAGGGCGTGGCAATGGGAAACCCTTTAGCTCCAGTTGTAGCCAACTCTTCGTGGAGAATTTTGAAGAAATTGCCTTAGACGCGGCTCCTGCTAAGCCTAGCTTTATCGTTACGTCGACGATACCTACGTCATCTGGTCTCACGGACAGAAAATTCTAGAAGAGTTCCTGGAGCACGTCAACAGTATCGACGGCCACATTAAATTCACGATGGAAGTAGAGAAGGACGGTTCCCTGCCATTTCTGAACGTTCTAGTCCGCCGTAAACCTGATGGAAGTCTGTGTCACAGTGTTTACCGCAGGCCCACTCACACGGATCGGCATTTGCACGCCGCCAGCTACCATCACCCAGAACAGTCTGTTCTGAAGACATTGGTACATAGAGCCGAAACCGTATCAGATGCTGAAATCCTTTCAAACGAACTTAGCCATTTACGTAAAGGTTTCAAGGATAATGGCTACAGTAAGAGACAAATATCTCAGGCAATATCACCCAAGTCACGTAATCGGAAGACATCTGAAGAAGACAACAAGAAGACCGCTTTTTTACCGTTTTGTGGCTCACAACCGGGAAAATAAACCGGCACCTGAAGAGACAGAAAATCGACACAACCGGCAGTCCTGCAGCAAAGATCCGGCAACTAATGAATCCTGTGAAAGATGATGTAGGTCTCAGAACACCAGGCATTTATAGCATTCCGTGTGAGTGTGGGCAGTTCTGTGTCGCATAGAAAATGAGCGGTGTTTCGATTACGCTATCCCTGAAAGTCAGCTGTGGTGGAACATGATTTGGAAAACAGACACTGAATTGCTTCCGACGAGACATCTGTTATTAAACGGACGAACAGCTCCTGCGACATCGTAATAAACGAGGCAGTAGAGATCAAAATTTCTAATAACACCCTCAATCAAGACGGCGGCTTGCAGCTTAGTACGGCATGGGATCCTGTAATTGCGGAGTTCAAGCGGGCGCGGTGTACGCACGGGCAAAACATTGCCATATATGGTAAAGGAACTGAGCACCAGTGACGTCACTAGCGGCGGCGTGGCTGTATAGGCACAGCAGCGGGCTCTAAATGTCGCCCTTGCCCCCTCTCTCGTCCGATCCCAACACCTCCTTCAATCTCATCTCTCCGAGTTCTCCACCTGCTGTAACCAGCGGCTGCTCACCATTAACCCCACCAAATCCCAGGCAATCATCATACGTCACACCACCCCATCTTTCCGCCACTGCGACCTCTATCTCACGCTCCATGACGGCCCCATCCTACAGATCAAAACCCTCAGGTACCTAGGCCTTAGCCTCGATCGCTCTCTGTCCTGCAAACCCCACCTTCATACAAACCATAATAAGGCCCGGTACCGGCTCAACCTCCTGAATCTCCTTTCCAGCTGGACATGGGGCCTCAATCTTTCCACCATCCTCTTCACCTACCATTCCATCATGCGATCTTATCCTCTGCTGCTTCCACCACACATGGGTTTCCTCTCTCCCTGCCCACTACCAGTCCCTCCAGATACTTGAACGTCATGCCCTCCGCCTTGCTTACTGACTCCGCCTCCCTTTCCCCACGCAGATCCTTTACGACCTTATTCCTTTCCCACACCTGCTCAAGTTCCTTGAACACCTTCACCTCAGATATGTATCCCGCAAACTTGAATCCCAGCACCCACCTGTCTCCTGTCTCCTGTTGCATAATGGGCCTCTGCCACGCCGTTACCTTGTTATCCCTCCCTCCCTTCACTTTCACACCCTTCACATCCTCTCCGAGAGTATCTTCCACCACCTCCCCCTCCCGGATGACGCCCTCTGTCCCGAAATCTACTCATCCTATCAACCTTAGTCCATTCCCATATTTGTACGGCCCCTGTCCTTTCCCTTCCCACCCCACTCCCTCCCACGTTTGGCTTCCCCTTCCCTCCCCATCCCTTGGAGTTCTTGCGCCTTTCTTCCTCATCTCTCTCACCCCCTTACCTCCTGTCCCTTCCCCCTGCGTCTCCCCTGCCTTCCACATGCCCTGTGGGGTACCTGTGCTCTACAACTTTTAGCAGTGCTCCGTTAGTGTTGTGCCAGTGTCAGTTTATCGTGCTGCAAGTGTCTTTTTTAAAACAACAAGCAACAGCCGAATAGGCAGACTATTCGTGTTGCCGTGTGTTTTAAGCAGTATCTTCGTCATCTTCTAGTGTGCTCCAACATTGTGTTTTCAACTGCATTGGATTTTAAGCCTCTACTTTGGTATGATTTTAACCACCATGGCTATTTTAATTCTGAATACGTATCTTTCACTTCTTTGACTATGTATATTGTCTTCATTTTATTCTCCTTTCAGTTTTTAAATTCTGCATATTTTAACACCATTCTATGTTTATTAAAACGACTTGTCTAATTGTTAAATCGATTGGTAGAAGAGCAGCAATCAAGCTGCTGCCATCCTGCCACCACAGGTGGTTTTAAAATATCAATAAAGAAGAAAAAACTCGAAATGACAGTCATCTACTTGAAAATGGCAGAGGAGATCTCTGTCGAAAGCTCGTGGGCAGTAAACCACATGACGCGGCTTGTAACCCAAGAAGATTTTATTAATTATATCTATGAATGATTCGTGTGCTAGCACTTGTGGATGGGCAAGGATTAATATCGGCACCAAGATGTGCAAGGATTGCACATGTGACACGTTGAAGGATTCTCTTCAGTCATCATTGGTCCCATTCTTGCTGGATCTTTTCCCGGCCCAGTATCGGAGATTTGATGTTTTACTGGATATCCTATATTCACGGTGCATTCGTGAAATGGTCGTACTGGAAAATCCAGTCATCATCGCTACCTTGTACATGCTGTGTCCCATCTATCATGCAGGAAATTCAACACTACGTTCAAACTATCTTTAATTGTGGTAACCTGCCATCGTAGCAGTAACCGATCTTATGGTTGCGCCAAATACCTCTTGTCTTATGGCGGAGCTGCCGAGTGTTTTTAGTGTAAGCTTTGTATATAATTCTCCAGAGAAAATAATAGTAATGAGAATACTTGATCTTACAGTCTCCTACAGACGGGAAGTTTCGTTAATTGGATTTCAAGTTAGTAACACAATAATAAGCAATACGTTCATAGCATGTTTCTTATTTGGTAGACGTAGTGTGAGAAAAATTAGTATTGGCCTGACACATCATGATGTGGTGAAAGTAATACTGTAAGTAATCAAGGCAGAATTACAATTCATAACAGTTGTACAACGAATTTGAGATACTACTCCATTTACAACACTTGCAATGCAAATATTATAGCTAACCCCGAAGAACAAACTTGGCAAAAATTATTGCAGTTCAGATACATTCTTCGACAAATAAAACACTCATCTCCAAAATGATAGTAATTTGCTTTACAGTACTTCCTTATTTTGAAAAAGTAAATGAAAGTACAGCTATATATGTAGTACAAGTGAGCAATCAGTTTGAACAAGTAATAGCTTCAGAACGTCATGGGAAGTTTATCTTAATATGACGAACAGTCACAGACAGCTTTCACAATTTCACTTCGAACAATACTGCAAAGTGGTGAAAAATGTCATCCGACAGACTAAAACAATTCATTGACTCTCTGTAAACTGAGTGTGGAGCGCTAAATTGTAAACTGTTATGTTTAGGATGTGAACTCTTCACTGGGAACGGGGGACTAATAACGCAGTAATTCAGTCCCCTTTAAACACTCACAACAACAACAAACTTTTCATTACGTCAAGAATACAAAAAGCTTTAACAAAAATGTTAAAACTATAATATTAATTTATAAAGAAGTATGGGTGCAGAATGAGAGTCATCAACATATTACACCTTTCTCGTATGAAAATGAAAAACCTAATGATCCACCAAGGTTGTGCAACATATTTAAAAACTGCTCTATGTTAATAAACGGCAAGTTAAATCTAAATTTTCTAGGTATAGATAGAGGTGTAGGACCCTTAATAGGATCAGGAGAAGTCTTCTTTGTGGATCGTTTGATGCAATTACATAAGATTGAACGTAACTAAATTAGGGGAAAAACTCGATAGCAGTTCACTTCATAACTGGAAACTATAGTATCAAGAAACACCGAAGTGATTTCACTCTTATTGTTAATCTACATCTACATAGAAACTCGGCTAAACGCATTTAAGGGTATGGCGGAGGGTTCATCGAACCACTCTTATGGTTTTTACCTACCATTCCATTTCCTAATAGAGCACGGGATAAAGGAACCCCTCAATCCTTCCGATTTTCTTATTTTATTAAGATGATTATGTCTTCCTAACAAGGTCGGTGCTAACGAAATACGTTCGCATTCGAAAGAGAAATTTTGCGATAGAAATGTCTCAAATAATCTCTCCGCAACAAATGACGCCTTTCTTTTAATGATTTCCACCCCAACTCGTTCATTCTTTCTGTGACGATGTTCCCCTATGTCGCGATAATACGAAACGAGTTTACCTTCTCTGAACATTCTCTAGATGTTCCGTCAGTCCCACTTGGTGGCGATCCCACACGGGCCAGCAATACTCCAAAATAGGACGCACAAGTGTAGTGTAGCAGTTTGTTGTGAATGAAAGTGAGGTTTGCTGTACAGTGTTGTTCTAGATACTACAGGGTGTCTCACGAAAGACGCCTGGGAGAGGTCCGCGAGTTGCGCGGCGCGTTTGCCGGCTGCTGCCCCTCCACCTGCCGGTCGCCGCTATGCGTGTTCTGGGACACTTGCCAACAGCGCTGGGTCTGGCCCTATTGTCGTCAGGTAGAAACACCGTACTCTTGTGTTTTGTACTACGTGACAGAGTGTTCGGGTGTTTTGTTTTGAGTTTGCTGTCGAGTTCCCTTATACACGAAGGATCAACGAGTGTTTCTTGTGCTGAACTATGCAAAACCAGAATCGTATGTGGAATGTCGACTAGAATTCATACGAAAATTTCCCGGTGTGCATGTTCCCAATGAATCCACGATACGCAGATTAGTGAAGAAATTTCAAAAGACTGGATGTGTGTTTGACGAACGAAGGCCTAGAGGAGGTATTGTTCTAACCGAAAATAAATTAGATGAAATAAGAGAGCCCTGGGAAAAAAGCCTGAGATAATCTCTTCGCCGTTTGGCACTTCAGACGGGTGTGTCAAGAGCATCTGCTCACAGAGCAGTACCCATAATGAATTTCACTCTGTACAAAATAACGGTAGTGCATCAACTCATGAACTCGGATACTATTGCTCGACTTCGTTACTGTAACTGGCTGTTACAGTCTGTGCACGATGGGGAAGTTGATCTTGAGATGCTTTATTTTTCTGATGAAGCATGGCTGCATTTGTCAGGCTACGTAAATTCGCAGAACAATCGACGTTGGAGCTCAGAAAATCCACATGAGTTACATCACCAACCACTTCATGACGTGAAAACTGGAGTGTGGTGTGCAATTAGTGCGAGGCAAATAATTAGGCCATTCTTTTTTAATGAAACAATGAATTCTGACAGGTATGTGAACAATATCCTGCACCCATTTTTTCAAGAACTTTCACACAACGAAAAGTTGTACGGTTATTTAATGCAGGAAAATGCAAGATCACACATTGCCAATGCTTCTAATGGCAGCAATACGAAGTGTTTTTGATGATAGGATAGTTGACTGGCCTCCTCGTTCTCCAGATCTAAATCCCTGTGACTTTTATCTTTGGGGAATGTTAAAAGACAAGGTGTATGCAACCAATCCCCATACACTCGAAGAGTTGGAAGACAGGATTCGACCAGTCATTTCCCAGATTTCGGCAGCCGAATTTCATCGACTGTTCGCAAATGTGTTGAAGAGATGTCAGGCCGTTCGTTCCATATAGGGACGTCATTTTGGAGATCTGCTGTAAATAAAGGTAAGTTTAGGTTACTCATATGACAATGTTTTTTAGACTTTAACTCAGTGTATGCGCTCGCGGCACAATAGACTCCGAGAATCGCGCGCTGCCGTGGCTGGCGAATGCGGTGGTGGCTGCCGGAAGCCATACCGCACGATCCGCGGACGCCTGGCAGGCGTCTTTCGTGAGACAACCTATATGTTTTTCTTATTACATGTAGCCTAAACAAATTTTAAAAAATCTCTCTTTATAGATGAGTGAAGTCAAACCCAACTCGAAGATTCGGCTTGGAGCTTTTATACATGCGAGGTTTTATGGTCCCAAAGCGGGCAAACACTCAGTGAAGTCAACCATTTTAGAATCTGAGAACTGAAAACAGAATACAGGATATATCGGAATTATCACTTTCAAGATTTTCTGTGGGAAATTTATGCTTACACCGTAACTATAACAATAATATTCACTGTCTATGACACCCAAATACTATGGTCATATTACTTCATTAATATCACTGTATCAACTCCTATGAAATTATATATTGCCGGCCGCGGTGGCCGAGGGGACTGAGGCGCTACAGTCACGGTCTGCACGGCCACGACGGTCGGGGGTTTGAATCCCCCCCCCCCCCCGGGCATGGATATTTCTGCCGTCCTTAGTATTAGTTCATAAGTAGTTTGTAAGTTTATGGACTGATGGCCCCGTAGTTAAGTCCCATAAGCTATACAAACATTTGAACACTTTTTTTTTAAATTATATTTTTGAGCAATCTATTTTTTGTATTTATGAAGGATATTCTTAGCCTGGAAAAGGTGGTTAGGCAGATGCAGGGGATGGACAAAATAATACGAAGACGATGCTGGTAACTACATCTTCTTGCGAGTTGGCACCACTGCGTACGTGGTAACACTGAGACTTGACCGCAGAGCACAAGTGACGCTACCTTGCAGCGCACCATACGTTTTGTTCTGCTACGATCAACACGAATGACCGGTGGAATGCGTGATCTTTCAGATTTCCAAAGAAGCGAACTCGGTGGTGCGCTATTAGTGGGAGCATCTGTGACGATGACGGCTGCACTGTTTAACTTTTCACTAGCGACATTATCCACGGTAATGGCAGCGTACACAAAACACGGTAAAACAACATTGCCTAAGAGGAATTGTGAGCGAACCAATAAGTAAATGAAAATGACCGACGAGCGTTAAAGGCGACTGTGTTGAGCCAACACAAGAATATCACAGCACAAGCGACTACAAAACTGAACATTTACTAGTGTAATGCTGTTCCGATAAAAACAGTAAGACTGGAGCTTAACATACAGGGATCCGCTACAGTTGCTGAAAACTTAATAACGGAAGCCACTGGAAAGCTGCAAAGGAATCGTGACACGATCATAAAGCCTGGACACTTGTTAACTGTAAGTATGCGGTACGGTCCGATTAATCGTCGTTTACCTTGTTTCCTATTGTTCAAATGTTTGTAAAGCTTATGGGACTTAACTACGGGGTCATCAGTCCCTAAACTTACAAACTACTTATGAACTACTTACGAACTAGGACGGCAAAAATATCCATGCCCGAGGGGGGATTCGAGCCCCCGACCGTAGTGGCCGTGCAGACCGTGACTGAAGCGCCTCAGTCCCCTCGGCCACCGCGGCCAGCGTTTGTTTCCTATAAACAGTCACGTTTACGTACCGAAAACCCAAAACAAAGCTTACGATACAGAATACCTACGTATACAGTCAAATATGTGGGAGGTTCCGTCATGATACGGGCACTTTAATCGTGGTTTTCGCTAGTTTCTTTCATTACACTCGCTTTTTGGGTAGCTGTGAGTATGTCATCATCCTTGCCAAAAAAAAAAAGGAAAAATGCTTACTCTATCATATTGTGAACAAAAGTTGTATTACAAAATGATAATGCGCCCACACGCAGCCAAAATGGTTCGGGCCTGTTTTGTGCTGTACATCATCCCCTGGACATCAAAATCACCATGTCTCAACATAATTAAACCGATATGGGGCGTTATGGTGCAGAGAGTGAGGACCAGTTTTACAGCTCCAACATCACTCAAGTAATTTAAGGCTAACGTTCTGTTGGAAACTACTCATACATTTTACGAATCAGTTCCTGGAAGGGTCGCAGCAGATCTCAAAGCCAATAGTGGGCCAACTTCATATCAAAATGTTCAAATGTTTGTAAATCTATCTGCGTAGTCATCAGTCCGTAGCTTACAAGCTACTTAAACTGAGGTAAACTAAACTAAGAACGACATAAATGCCAATGCCCCAGGGAGGACTCGAACCTCCGACGGCGAGCAACTGCGAATTCCGCAGCGAGACGCCTTAGACCGCTCGTCTACTCCACCGCGGCTAACTTCATACCAATCAAGAAAAACTGTGTCTATGTTAGGTGTTCATTAATCTCTTCACCCCTGTGTGTGGTGTCACTTCCAGATGAATGTTGTTCCGTTGTCATGCAATCAATAACTCTGCCAGCCCTATACATTTACTCCATCACATGATTTTTTTGGCAATATTAACTCGTAAAAAGATAATTCAGAATTTATTCAGTGAATAATACACAAAACACTATTTATATTTTGTTAATACTTCCTTAAGTAATATACAGAATAAATACACTATCCACCCGTTTTCATTTTTTATACGTTTCCATCGGAACGAAAATATTAAGTGGTCTTAATCTTCGTGATGTTAGACGCCTTATTTTCTGTTCAGGCGGTCCTCACAGTAGTTGATAATTTTGTGTGTGTTGTGTTACGTGCTCTCTCATAATTTTTCTCTCCTTTGCTAGTTGTATGTTTCATTTGATAGTAACTTTTAGATTAAGCCGGCCGAGGAGACTGAGGCACTCCAGTTACGGTCTGCACGGCCACTACGGTCGGGGGTTCGAAGCCCCCCTCGGGCATGGATATTTGTGTCGTCCTAGTTTGTAAGTAGTTCATAAGTAGTTTGTAAGTTTAGGGACTGATGACCCCGTAGTTAAGTCCCATAAGCTTAACAAACATTTGAACATTTTTTTAGATTAAGTTTAGTATCAAATATGAACTGACTCGATCCACGATGATGTAGTTTGGCTTGCATGATCATATGGGACCTGATAAATACAGAAGATAAGGAAAAATCACCGGGCATATTTGATGAATTTGAGATTATGGTTAAGCTAGTAGTCTTTAAGGACTGAAAATGAACTATCACTAGGGAAGTCCAAAAGTACAACCCTTACGAAATTCTTGTGAATATTTACTCATTCAGTAATAATACAACAAACAGTCAAGAAGTATAAGATTTACCTTTGGAAAATGGGGTTCATGTTTTCGGATTTCCTACTTGCAGACAGAAACAAACACTCATATTTAATCAATTAGTAACATAGCTATTCTACAGAGTCTGCTAAGTAATTCGAAAAACAGTTTTGTCTTAACAACATTACAAAACGGATGTGGAGAACGAAACGTTCACATTGCCACCACCAATTTAACAGCTGTATATCAGTTTGATATTTGCTACTGGCAGCCAAATACAGTTGTTCGAGTGCAGCACGAAGCAACGGAGATATTCAGATACCTGGATATAGACACGCACCCGAAATATGGGTACTTTACCCTACAAATGTGCGTTTCTTGAGATGATGAACTAAGGGCCAAAAATTAATAATTGAAACCTTAAAAAGTTATGAATGAGGACTGCTTGAGAGGCACAAGTTTTTGAAGTGTTTATCTTTCGTTACCAACAACTGATAGCCTAATGTACGTTAGTACATAGAACAAAAATACAGTGTTGCCTGTAAAATACTAACATGGAGCTTTATCATTGTTTACAGCTCATGACTGGCAGTTGATTGTAGGACGGGGGCCGCCTCTGGAGGAGAACTGTTAGCGTTGCTGCCTCTGGTGTGAAAGGACGCGGTATGGTTCCCAGAACTTTCTCAGATGTTTTTCTCAGCTAGGAAGGTCTGTTATGGAGTTTTACACACTCCTTGGAAAGCTTACACAAAGAAGCAGCGGTATCATTAGTATTCAGCTACTTAAATGAGAGTTATAGCGATTGGCGACATGCTGATCAAAAGTCTCACTATCACAGATCCCTCGTAGTTCTGACTTGTAATCAGCAGTAGACCTATCGGAAAGGGCCGAAAGCGCTGAGATGCAACAGAATGTTGCTTACTGAAATCCAAAGGAATGTGGAGATTAACTTTTAATAGTAGCCATCAGAGCCGGTCATCCCAGACTTAAGGCTCGCTCGCAGCTCGTCCCCGTCTTCAGCCAGACTCGAAACCACGCCCTGGGGCATGGGTGTGTGTGTTGTCCTTAGGTTAGTTTAACTAGGTTTAAGTAGTTTGTAAGCTACGGACTGATGACCACGCAGTTTGGTCCGATAGATTTACAAACATTTGAACATTCGAAACCACGGGGGGAATGAGGAACGCCGGCCGCGGTGGCCGAGGGGATTGAGGCGCTTTAGTCACGGTCTGCACGGCCCCTACGGTCGGGGGTTCGAATTCCCCCTCGGGCATGGATATTTGTGCTGTCCTTAGTCTTAGTTAGTTCATAAGAAGTTTGTAAGTTTAGGGACTGATGACCCCGTAGTTAACTCCCATAGACTATACAAACATTTGAACATTTTTGAATGAGGAACTGCGACTCCGCCGCGGCAAGTCTGCTAGCATCTTCCACTGTGCTCGAGAGACTCGTGGACCCGTAACGCTTATAGAAACTCGCTGCGCCGTTTCGTACAGGGCAAGGACGACCAAAGAGGACGTTCTGAGAATGTTAGCAGACGGGACGTACGTTCTGCTGGACAGGCCCGGAACAAGCTGCGGTAGACCCTGCTGGAATAAGTTTGACCTACTAATTTAATTAGAAATTTTGCCATTTCATGCGAGATGAACGAGGCGTCTACGTTAATACCCGATTATTCTAAAGTTTATTTTTATATCAATTTTAAACAAGAGTGCTGAAGATTTATTTTCATATCACTTACTTTCTAAACAGTTACACGTTAAAACTTACAGCAATTATGATATTTAAGCGTTCAGTTTATTTGATAATGTTCTTACATATGCTCACGTTGCGCGATTGTAACGGATATCCTTTGCGAATAAGAGATCAAATGTTCAAAAATGTTTGTAGAGTCTATGGGACTTAACTACGGGGTCATCAGTCCCTAAACTTACAAACTACGTATGAACTAACTACTACTAACGACGGCACAAATATCCATGCCCGAGGGGGGATTCGAACCCCCGACCGTAGTGGCCGTGCAGACCGTGACTGGAGCGCCTCAGTCCCCTCGGCCACCGCGGCCGGCAGTAAGAGATCCACAACTGAAATATTAAGTTAAAAATTTTGCAGTCTTGGCTGTAAATTTCTTCCACGCACTCATCTACATACACATACGTACATACTCCGCAATCCACCGTAAGGTGGGCGGCGGAGAGTACCTCGTCTCACTACTAGCCATTGCCTCTGTATGAGCCGTAATTTCTCTTATTTTATTTTTGTGGTCTTTACGCGAAATGTAAGTTATTCAGCAGAACAGATCCGCTGTCAGCTTCCATTTCCGGCCCTGTAAATTTCCTCAGTAGTGTTTATAGTGGTCACTTCGTCTGTTTAGAAATTCCTAGGAAAGGTATCAGTAGCCAAGCGATCTAAGGTGCCTAGCTGCGGAGTGTGCGGTTGCTCGCCGTCGGAGGTCCGAGTCCTCCCTTGGTCATGGGTGTGTGTGTGTTGTCCCTTGGGTTAGTTTACCTTAGTTTAAGTAGTTTGTAAGCTACGGACTGATGACCACGCAGTTTGGTCCGATAGATTTACAAACATTTGAACATTTTTATTTAATACTGGAAACAAATCATGTCTCTCAGACGTTTGACTACATGATTTAAACCATCACATTATCACAGGTTCAATTCATTAGTGACACACTATGCTGATGCTGATCGTTCAGTTTTCTAATGAGGCATCAGCTCCACTAAATGAAACATATTAAAGAGCCTGCTATTATTGACTACATTTTCCATAAAGGTTTATGCTCTAGTGCAGGGGTTCCCAGACGTTTTGTCACTGCGTTCCACTTATCATTTTTAGATATTTCAGCGTACCAACTAACCCTGAGGTGATTGACCGGGGGGGGCGGCAGTATAGAAGGTTGAACGACAAATGACGACTACCGCAGTGGCAGTGGAGAGGATTTTACTATCTTGTTCAGCGCTAACAACATACATGTGTTTTTTCGTCATGCCGATAAACTTCTATGTATAGCAGAAATGTGACACACACAACTAATAAGATTTCGTAGAAGCAATTTTTTAAAGGAATCCTTATGTTCATCTGTGGCACTTATTTGTAGCAAATATACGAAATTAAATTACGCCGGTTCTGATTCCAATTTTGAATATTCAACGAGTAAAATCTGATACAAGCACATATTTTAACACAAACAGCAAAAGAAAAACATTTACAAAGAACACTTGTAAACTTGACCCCAATGCTTAAATCTAAACACACAAGTAGATACTAACACAGACCACAGAATAAATATACACAAATTGTTAACCTAATATTTACAATGCATTGAATCTCATACTTCATGACAGTTACTTGTGTAAACATGCCATTAAATCTTTATCACTTATAAAATTTTTGAATTTCACCCTCTTCATGCATTCCTCCAGACTCAATTCTAACACTTTATCTTTATACTTCAACTGAGCTTCATATTTGCACGGGAAATCACTTCCTAACATTAGATTTAAACAAAGTCCCTTTATGACTAATAAATCTTGAATAAACAGCTCCTCCTCAATGATTACTTCAAATTCTGGGTTCCCTTTCATATAGTTTGGTTCGTTCAAGAATTCATTTTGTATCTTAGCTTGCTTGGCCTCCCCCCAATACTTATTTAAAAACAACTTTTCAAACGCCTCAAAAGTAACAAATTTATCAGCACACTGATTTGCCCAAGTTTGAGCAGAACAGTCAAGCATTCTCTTTGCTAACTTCACTTTACACTGGTCTGACATACCAGGCACAAACTGGTCCTTGCATGCAGCCAAAAAATCTACTGGATGATAATTACCCACTCCTGAAAACTTTTATCCATTAGGTGTCTGCACCATGGACCAATTAGTGTTTCCTGATGCAGTACACAATTCTAGATTATTTATTCTAGTGTTCACCTTCTCAATCTCAGTATTGTTTACTGTCACTACTTGCTCTATCTTTTTCCTAAAGTTGCATTCTGTATTCTCTAATTTTCCTGACAACAAAGTTTTTGTTTCCTCAATACCTGCCACAATCCTCTTGTGAACCTCAGCCAACGCCTGCATAGTGCCCTCATTCCTGTGATCACATATTTGTTTCACATCATTTAACTTGCCTCCTACCTCAGTCTCAATAGCACCAATTCTGGCATGTATCTCCTTTTCCCTATTTTCAAACCGTTCTGTTAGACTTCCTATCTTTTTGTCAATGTCTGTGATTATTTCTGCCTTTAATGCGAACATTGAATTTTGTAGTGCCCCAATGTCTGCCTTAAAGTCTACTTTCAATTCTGATTATACAGTTTCTATTTATGATCTTATTTTTGATTCTAAATTTGAGTTTGAATTTTCTATTTTTAATTCTAAATTTGATGCTAAATTTGAGTTTGAAGTTTCTATTTTTGATTCTAAATTTTAGTTTGAATTTTATATTTTTGATTCTAAATTTGAGCTAAAACTCGCTAACATGGCTGCGATCATCTCCGGTGTCAACAACATTCCCCCAGTATTTACCCTCTCTGGACTTTCTGGTATGCTACTCTCTGAATCTACGTCGCTTGGCGACTTTTTAAAAACCTGATACATGATTTGGTACCACAAGAAAGCTTGATTAACACACAAGAATTTATAGCGCCAGCTGCTTTACTTATTGTTTAATCCAGAAGTTGCTGCACCGAGCTGCGACGTCCCCAACGCTCGCTGCCGTCTATTGTAGAAGCTGTGGCTGGAATATGTCCTCACTGCATCCCTTATCCTTTGTAGAATAGAAGCTGCCCGAACTCTACCAGCCACCAACCGTCGTTAACCGCGCGACGCGTTCGCGTACCGTCCACGATTATGCTAACTGTTTTGTCCACTATCACTGTACTAAGCACACCCTACCTCTCTGTCCGAGCAAGACCAGTGTGAATTTATCCCGCTCTCTGCTGCCAGCCGCCACACACACTTGAAATTGTCCGTCGCGTCCGCGCACTTGTTTGCAACTGTTCGTAACTGTTCACTATCCTATACACCCCCTAATCGCTCCGTCCGATCAAGTCCAACGTGAACTTATCCCGGACGAGCCCCCAAATGAGAGGGTGAAGGTCGGGGTGAGAGTTTAAATAGGGAAATATTAATTTTTAAAACTCACAACCACCAACCAAATTCCTAAACATGCAAAAACACTGTAACTGTGGTTGCTACTGTTTGACTCGTTTTCTAGGGGATGATATAACACGTTCGCAGCTTTCCTTCCGTGCATATGATTAACAAAAAAATTCATAATAAAGGCAAGTTCATGAGAGAAAAGGGTGTACTAACTACTAGTTTTGAAAACACGTGAAAGTTCACTTTATGTTGTTTATTACACAATATTAGAACCCTGTGGCTGATACGTCTGTACGTCGACATATTTATCAAATAAAGTTATAGCTCGTGAGCACCCAGACAAAATGAATATTTGTTGCAAATTGTTTTCACACCATGTGCCTGGCTCAAACACCGTTTATGTTCATGCCTATGCGACGACACGTGTTACATTAACAAAACACAGTCACTTTAATTTAGTGCGATGCACACCTTGTTCCACCGGCTAAATATTCACAACACACAGTAGTACTCGATACAACTTGGTGCAGTCTACGACGAGCAACCACACTTGGCAATTGCCACACAAAAATCTATAGTCTCCACCTGGAGATCCACATGCCGACTGAGTAGAGCGACGCCGCCTGGCCAGCTACCCCACTCGCTCCCGACTCGTTACTTCCTGCCCGCGCGCATGCGCCAAAAGCCCAACTGCCGGGTTTTTTCCTTACGTCGTCAACTTCCCCAAGTGAGCTGTTCTATCTGACTTGCTAACGTACAGCGCTCAGCCAACACATTTCTAAAACTTTACTTAAAATCAAAATAATTACACTACACATTTAACAAATTTCTTCTTATTTTTTTATATTGGTATAAACATCCTTTGTACTATTTATTATAATAGTGCAATTTCTTATAGCACAGATAAGTGATTTAACTGAATACTTCAACATAAAATACACAAGATTAATTGAAAATAAAATGAGAAATAGTTAATATATTATTTTTATAAACAAACATTGCCATGCTGGTTGTGTAACTGTCTTGTATTCATTGGTAATTTATTACTTTTCATTGTCAATTAAACATATTACGCCAGATGTGCCTATATCAGCTAATGTATTGTTTATTTATCAACAGGCTATTTTGTAATGAGGGCCTTAAAGGTTCCTAACTGCAACGAATTACTTCAAATGCAAGTAGTATTAGAATATTTTATTTCACGCTGTGCACTGCACTGCACCTGGCACTCGCCATTGTCTCTCTCTCCCCTCACCGGAAACGAACCTGGAAAATACTAAGCTGGAACAAGCCACCAACGTCGGCCTGCTCGCTGGCCTCCCGTCAGCTACAAGCACACAGCAAATCTCAACGTGGAGAATTTCTGCCTATGGCCTAACTATAAGAGATGTCACCCAACTGCGTACATACATTGCTATATTATTAAGATTACAATTATTAAGATTACAATTGTGTAACATTTAGTGCATTGGCATGGTCAATGTTTGCAGTGAACTTCATACTGTTTAATTACAAATGCTATTAATTACCAATATTTCTATTGAGCGGTAATCTCACATGGGTTCGAAAAGTATCTGTATTTATGATATTTCTCTACAGCTCTATTCTGTAATAGCTCGCGGGAAAAAGGAATACCTGAATCTTTCAGTTTACGATCGGATTTCTCTTATTTTATTCCGATGATCATGTCTCCCTATGTAGGTGGGTAGTAACAAAATATGTTCACATTCGGCAGAGAATGTTGGTGAAAGAAATTTGGCAAATAGATATCGTCGCAACGAATAATAACTTTATTTGAACGATTTCCACCACAAGTCGTGTATCATTTCGGCGACACAAAACGAGCTCCTCTTCTCTGAAATTTCTCTAAATCGTCCGTCAGTCCCAATAAGTGGGGATCCCACAATGCACAGCAATACTTCAAAACAGGACGCACAAGTGTGCTGCAGGCATTTACATTAGTAAAACTGTTGCATCTTCTAAGTGTTCTGCCAATGATATGTAGTCTTTGTTTCGCCTTTCCTGCTATATTTTCTGTGTTCTTTCCAATTTAAGTTGTTTATAATTGTTACTCCTACGTATTTAGTTCATCTGATAAGCTGTGGCCTTCGATTTTTTCGAACGATTCCTCTTCAATTTTTCATTTCTGTGAGCAAGTTCGCTCACGAGTCACAAGTATTTTATTAGCTAGATGCCCATAATACGTTTGTAAATTTTTCCAACCATCAACATTGCTTCAGGAGACATTGTCGTCGAAGATTACGATGCAATTAAATTATTTGCAGTAACTAAGCCTGCGTAATAAACGCACGCATTTTTTGACATCATCTTCGACGCTTCACTGTATAATGTATCCGAAGCTTCCGATACCTTCGTGACGCCTTCATTGACAAAAATTTTTAATTAACAGTATTCTATAAATTCCGATAGGAGTTCACATTCCCAAACAGAACGCTCCTCTCTCTGCGAAAATCAATTATGAACTGATACTGCAGTAGGTAAAAGCCATATGTCAATTAATTCAGTGCGGGTCTTCTGGCAGTCTGCCCGTTTGTATGAGCAATAGGGCAACACTTACTCTACTTTTCCATGAAGAAGCCGGTTCCTCGAATTTTCGACAAAATTTTATAACATTTTCATTGCTTTAAATATTGCGAAATTTTGAAATTAGATTGTAACCACAATAGTAATTAACTCTATTTTTCACCTCAACTAAAAATACATTTCCCATTATTCTAATTTGAAGAAAGAAAATATTGAAAATGAAAATTTAATTAGCTGTAGCGGCCACTATATAAATAAAGTTATTCATGAGTTAATAAATAATATAATAAGTCATTAAATTTATTAAAAAGTTGTTATAATGATAAAACAATTAAAAAACTAAATAAAACTGTAACTGGAGGTAAGATCGAACCTGTGCCGATTGTACGACGGACAAGCACGCTAATGTCTTTTTTTTTTTTTTTTTTTTGCCTAGGTGTTACAAGTGTCTATCAGACTGATATATAACATCCATTTGAACTGCGCGTAAAACGTTAGAGACCTTTTTATCGGAAAGTTCATGACACTGCGCCTTAAGGTTCCTGTGAGTAGACACAAATGTTCAAATGTTTGTATAGTCTATGGGACTTAACTACGGGGTCATCAGTCCCTAAACTTACAAATTACTTATGAACTACTTACGAACTAGGACGGCACAAATATCCATGCCCGAGCGGGGATTCGAACCCCCGACCGTGGTGGCCGTGCAGACCGTGGCTGAAGTGTCTCAGTCCCCTCGGCCACCGCGGCCGGCGAGTAGACACCCTTGTAGTATGCTACTGACCTGCAAAGTTGAATCCTGAACTGAATTTCCTAGACCTGAAGGTCCCCTTGTTAGCAGTGCAGTGGTTCTTCCATTCCGTTCACCCTACACACACAAATTATCAATAGTCGCCTAGGTGGCTTTAGAAGGGCTGAAATTACCTGATGTGTTCTTTATGTCTTCCAAAGCCGTGTACACTTTCGAAGACAATTATTTCACGTGACCGACCAACTCTGGTATTACCATTTCTCTACTGAAAACACATAACTATTTGCTTCGTATTAGAATAGAAGTTGCACTTCCTTGACGTCTAGCAGACGTATCCACATTACACAATTGTTTTCGCATATTTTTTTAAACGTTAATGTGATTGAAGCAGTGCAACAAATTACGTGTGGTGTTGTGATGCCTGCATTGGTACGCATGTTGACCATTTTGAATAGTTGTTATGAGCTTAAGCTGCGGGGATAAGTTGTAAGTAGCTCAATTTTGTATAGGATGTGGGACCGTCTTTTGCAACTGTAAATTAGTCTACTTTAGACCAGACGCGTTTCGCTTTATTTTAAAGCATCTTCAGTGGTCAGGAATTTTTTATGTTTTTATCTTCATGTGTGGTTTGTAGCACCTTGTCACTAGCCTGCCAAGCCACAGAAAATGGTTATGTTTCAAAAACTTGCGTAGAAATGTTACTGTAAAAAGTGTAAAATAGTGTAAATACAAGCAGTGACAGCAAGTGACAAATTGTATAAAATTGTATAACTGCAACTGCGGAAGACAAGGCCAAAAAACCGAAGAAATATGTAAGTAACTGTTCTGAATAATGAAATATTTCCTCACTTTCTACTGCCAGTACTGTATCTGTCATTCCCCAGGCGTTACAGGTCTCCTACTCTTCTTTGTGTTAATAAACAATTTAGGAGACAATCTGAATAGCTCCCTTAGACGGTTCGCGGATGATGCTATCGTTTATCGGTTAGTGAAGTCAACAGAGGATCAAAAGCAACTGCAAAGCGATTCAGACAAAATTTCGACATGGTGCGAAAATTGGCAATTAACACTAAATAAAGAAAAGTGTGAAGTAATACACATGACCACTAAAAATATCCGCTGAACTTCAATTACGCGATAAATCAGTCAAACCTTAAGGTCGTAGATCCTACCAAATACCTAGGATTTACAATTACGAACAACTTAGACTGGAGAGAAAACACAGAAAATATTGTGGGGAAGGCGAACCAAAGGTTACGTTTCAATGGCAGAACGCTTGGAAGATGCAACAGCTCCACCAAAGAGACTGCCTACATCACACTTGTGCGTCCTCTCCTGGAGTACTGTTGCCCATTGTGGGACCCTCACCAGGTGGGACTGACGGAAGACATTGAGGAAGTTCAGAAAAGGGCAGCTCGTTTTGTTTTATCACGTTACATAGGGGTAAGCGTCACGGAGATGTTGCACGATTTGAGGTGGAAAAAAGAACGACGTTATTCGTTGCGATGAGATCTATTTGCGAAATTTCAATCATCGACTTTTACTTCTGAATGTGAAAATATTTAGCTAGAACCCACCTACATTGGGAGACATGACCATCCCAATAAAATAAGAGAAATCAGATCAAAAATGCCGGCCGAGGGGACTGCGGCGCTTCAGTCACGGTCTACACGGCCACTACGGTCGGGGGTTCGAATCCCCCCTTGGGCATGAATATTTGTACCGTCCTTAGTTGTAGCTAGTTCATTAGTAGTTTGTAAATTTAGGGACTGATGGCCCCGTAGTTAAGTTCCATAAGCTCTACAAACATTTGAACATTTTCAGATCAAAAACGGAACGATTTAGGTGTTCTTTCTTTCCGTGCGCTATTAGAGAATGGAAATGAAAGTGTTTAATATACCCTCTGCCAGGCACTTACATGTCATTTGCAGAGTATCTACTTAGATGTAGATGAAAATATTTGATGCTGAATCCTGTACGATTCTTATTGACACAAATAATTAGAGACGCTCTGTCATTTCGGAGAGGCGAGCTCCAGAAGCTTGCCACCGATATCTTAATCAGATGCTACCCCTTGATTTCTCATATTCAGGCTTCTGATCTTCTGATGCGCCATACATTATGTGTGCCTTTTCATTTCAAGTCAACATTTACGTAATAGCGATTGCAAATTTAATGGAGGGCAAATTATTTCTATTAGACGGGCTTTAAGTAAATGCGGCTGACGTTTTCCTTCACTCATTACCTGACAGATATTCGGAGCGGAATTCTTCCGTCAAGTGCGCCAAGTTCCAACGAAGGCATTGGATCGCGTAATCCGGGCGCGGCGTGCATTCTGCGCCAGACTGATGGCGCTCGCAAATCATGGCCACAATGGAGCCAAAATTATTCCCGCCTGAGACAAGAGAGCTACTGGCTGCACGTGCGCAATATCGAGAGAGGCCGCACATTCCAGGCCACCCGCCTCTGCCTACTTACTGGGAACACAGATGGATGATGCAGTGCTGCAGCAGTGCATAAACAATGTCACACTCATTGGCTGTACCAGGTTTATCAGTTTATTCGTTGGCTGCTTATTTACTTTTCGTGTAACATTATAAATTTTACTCTAAGTTTTTCTAACGAATTCATGTTTAACATCTGAATTGGCAGGTCCAGGAGGCCGATCTATTTCAATTATTTTATAAAAAAAAACTACTAGCAAGAAATTCTTGGCTTAAGTCTGAACTTCAGTTTGAAATCCTTTATTTTAAAAAACTAGTTTACATTAGTCTTAGACATTATCTTCTCATCTTTTTATACATACGGAATACAGTGCGTTCATCTTTGTGGTCAACACTTGTAAAATTATCCCTACTGGAATTTTGGCCCACTTTAGGTTACGGTAGTAACACTAAAAGTGGACCTTTGCGATCGTCCTTTGACAGCTCGAAATTTAAATAAAAATAACGGCTTAACCATGCATCTGAGACGAAAATTGAATAACCTAATTTGTAAAGGAGAAAATTCTCTACAACTTTGCTCTCTTATTAATTTTTTTTCATATCTCGTAGCGTTTCAAAGATATTTGCAAAAATAACGGCGATTTTGGGATGTCTGTCTGTCCGTAACGTGTTTTTAAGACGAACCGTTCAACCGATCAGCCGGCGGTGGTGGCCGAGGGGACTGAGGCGCTTCAATCACGGTCTGCACGGCCACTACGGTCGGGGGTTCGAATCCCCCCTCGGGCATGGATATTTGTGCCGTCCTAGTTCGTAAGTAGTTCATAAGTAGTTTGTAAGCTTAGGGACTGATGACCCCGTAGTTAAGTCCCATAGACTATACAAACATTTGAACATTTTCAACCGATCAGCACCAAATTTTACAGACATGATTGTAGGCCGCCAGAGACCAGAACCTCCCTTTTTCAAATTTTTCGGATAAAAAATACGGTAGTAATACCAAAGAAAAGCCGTTTGTAGTATAATTGTAATTGCAAACGAACCGTTCATCTGACATGAAAATTGAATACCCTACTTGGTAGAGGAGAAAATTCTCTACAACGTAGCTCCCTTATGTTTTTTTCGTATCTCGTATCGTTTGAGACATATTTGCAAAAATTACGAAGATTTGACACCCTCCATTGAATTAACGAAAACCAGCCGTTCGGAGATGTCACGTGACATTCCTCGCCCAGAACTCTCTCTGGCATACGCCATCTTGCGTTGCGTATTTGATGATTTTCTTATTGTAACTTACACGTTGTCATTTCAAACCAATGGCGCACTGAAGAATTAACAAAAACACATCGTGCTTCGAACGATAAATGATAATCTAGTGTCTACAAATGTCATATTAGCATCAGTTAACAACGGCCATCAATAGTATGAGATTAAAGGACTCGTCTTTTGATTGATAGCCGTAGCGTTCAATACAAGAACAGTATGCCAAGCCTACGCCGCCGACGCCAGCGTCCTTGTTAGCTCCAGCGAAGAACTCGATACAACCAAGAGGATAGTTCAATAGTATCTCATGCCAGGGTGAACGAGCGGAAGTCTCAGTTGCTATTATTAGGACCGCATACAGACTATATTGCATCGACGTGGCTTCCTATAGCCGAGACCAGCTAATCCCCGTATCATGGTACAGCTTAACTGGCAAGAAAAACTTAACATCATACGTGCGATTCTACGGGATAATTCTACGAGAATTTTAGACCGCATTCAAAAAGCCCTATTCCTCAATGGTTATGTCTACAGTCAAATTTACCAGGTAGCTGCAATTTTACCTATCCCCAACACCACAGCTCAGAAAATGACAACCAGTGCAAGTTGGTACTTGTGGAGAGGTAACATCTTTAAAGTTGCTTTTCGTATAGGGTCACTTAGCTGCAGTAAGGGAGGCCTCGGGCTCAAAAATTTGGAAGCGCAAGTGTACGGCACTATTTGTCAGCAGAACCATCAAAATTTTGCAGGGCGACTACAATACGATCACCAAAAATTTGTTTGTCCGCTTAGAACCTGCGGACAAGGTTGTGCCAGTCTATCTCGCCCGTATCAATCCGGAACTGGAATACGTCCGAAAATGTTACCTAGAAGTTGGCTATATACGAGCACATCAACGGACTTACGATACTGCATCGCTATATCGCACATTCACTGACATAGTGCCACAGAATACAATCGAGCTGAAATATCCGTTTTATAATTGGACTGTTGTATGGAAAAACATCCATAATTCAACACTTAGAGAGCCACGCCGTACTGCACTCGGTGCCCCAGCTGCTGGACACGTTAGCGCACACATTTGTCTGTCAAGATCAGACTGAACTCTGGACGTGGACTAGAAGAAGACTAGCTCTTATGACTCGCACCACCGCACTGAACATTATTGTACACGACATACTGCGCTCTGATTGGAAATATTACCCTGACGCCAAACATAATAGTTACACATGGCTTCTTGGACAGTTTATTTACTATGCGATTAATCGGAAAGCTCCTACCTTACAAGATTTCATACTCTATATTAACGACCAGCATTACGTTGTACAAAAGCGTTCCAAATACAGAAATTTGTTCCAAAACTTTTTAAAGGTTTCACTTACGTATTGAATATCATTTTCATTTGTTTGAATTACAAGCTTATTTTTTACTTCTTGCTACACGAAGAGTGGGCGGTTCTTATAAGCTTACGGACGGGCTGAAGGGGTGGAGAGGAGGCCCATAAAAAACAAAAAAACAAAAAAAAAAAAATGAAATAGCGTAAATAGCGTAGTGGGCAAGGCCTTGGACTATGACGCTAAAGGTAGGTGGTTCGAAACCACCACTACATACGTTTTTCTTCCTAAAAGGGTTTCAGACACTCTTATTAATTAATTTTTTATTATTCAGATTATTATTTTGGTCCAAAATGTTTGCTAAAACTTATAAAACTACAAATCTAAAGTCGGCCGTCAAACACGCCAGTGAGATTATTTTTATACATATCAAAGAATTCTATGGGATGTTATCAACATATTGAACATTGTGTTTGTCCAGCAGAGCTATAAACTTCATTCAAACATTAAAATACATTGTCAGTGCTACGAGTATATTAAGTATTACAATCTCGGGAATTAGTTTGTTGCTTTTGTCCCCAACATGTATTGACACATAATTGCTGATATATTGTACCGCAGTTATCGACGAAAATTTATTGCCAATCTGAGAAATGGTTTTAAAGTGAAACCTGAGCTTTTTCCAGCATACTGAGTAGGAGAAAATCTTACGGTTATGCAGCCATATGAGAGAATCGACGTCGGTCGATATTTCGGCTGGAGCAAACAAAGTGATTTGCAAGGCAAACTGCAGGCAGGAAGCACTGTACATCAGAATTTAAAAACATTGCTTTCATTAAAATAGGAAGGATACCACATAACGAACAACAGCGCCACCACACAACGAAAATTGATAAATGTCAGATGTATCGATAGTAAATATCAGTGAGAAATGGATGAGGCGACATTAAATCTGGACCCTGCTTTTTGATAGAAGGAATAGCATGAGTCCACTCACAATTTAAGCAAAAACATACATCTCCATTTATGAGATCATTCGCTAGTTACATTTCAACTGCTTTCTTAACAATATATTTAAAGTAACTGGAAGTGCATGGCCAGAAAAAGAAATTTTTAAAATACAAGTTTTGTTAATCGTTGTTGTTTATGTATTGACAATATACATTTTAAAGAGATACTGATGTATAAATATGGTCCTAAATTTAATAGTATTGTAAATGAACCTCACTTTGAAGGTAACTTTCATTACTAGAGCTTTAATTGTTTAGTTAAATTTAAAAACATTAAAAAGTTTATGGAACTTTGTAAAATATTAAGTTACTAACAAATCTTTTATTCCTTTTATTATTTTTTAATTTTTTATTATATATATATATATATATATATATATATATATATATATATATATTTTTTTTTTTATTTTTTTTTTGTGGGGGGAAATTTTAAAAATCAATGGATGTGACTAAACCTACACATTTTTCGAAGGCAGTATCAAAATAAACAAGTGCATATATATGCTGTATAGTTTTGTGGAGTGACCCAAAATAAAACATTATTTGCATTTTTGTTGAAGTGTGTGTGTTTGTGTGTGTGTGTGTGTGTGTGTGTGTGTGTGTGGGTGTAAGTAGGGGATCAATGGATGACAGAGGAACTGAAATTTTTTAGTTTTCCCAAACAGTCAGAGTAATTTCTTTAATTTTCTGCGTACCACAATCGTTGATTTTTTAAATCACTACCCACTGCCTTCAAATGTTCAAATGTTTGTTAAGCTTATGGGACTTAACTACGGGGTCATCAGTCCCTAAACTTACAAACTACTTATGAACTACTTACGAACTAGGACGGCACAAATATCCATGCCCGAGGGGGGATTCGAACCCCCGACCGTAATGGCCGTGTTGACCGTGACTGGAGCGCCTCAGTCACCTCGGCCACCGCGGCCGACCCACTGCCTTCTGCATACTTAAATTTCCTAAGATTTTTTTTTTTTTTTTTTTTTTTTTTTTTTTTTTTTTTTTTTTTTTACTTACAATTGTCCACGACCTCCAGTACTTAAATTATTCACCAGTTTCCAAATTTTCCACCATGTGGTGTGAAACTTTAACCTGATGGAATTGACCAACTCCGTCGGAATGCACAATGGAGTTGAATGGTTGCAGGTAATCAGAAAAGATGCGTATGTACGTATGTGTCACTTGTCAGGGCTCCATCAGTCCCCCACACACACTCCATACCATTGGAGAGCCGCCATTTGACTGAACCGTCACCTGTGGGCATGCAGGGTCCGTGGATTCATTACGTTGTCACAATAGCCATACACGTCCATCCGGTCGATGCAGTTGGACACGTGACTTGTCAGGCCAGGCAACATGTTTCCAGTCATCAACAGTCCAAATCAAATTCAAATGTTCAAATGTTTGTAAAGCTTATGGGACTTAACTGCGGGGCCATCAGTCCCTAAACTTTCAAACTACTTATGAACTAGCATATGCTAAAAACGGCACAAGCATCCGTGCTCGAGGGGGGATTCGAACCCGCGACGGGGAACGGCCTCGCGCATCGAAGCATAGCGCCTCAATGCGCTCGGCCGCTCCGCCGCGGCCATCAACAGTCCATCGTCAATATTGACGCGCCCAGGATGGACGAAAGGTTTTGTGTCATGCTGTCAACAACGGTAAACGAATGGGCTTTGGGTTACGAAAGCCCATATCGATGAAGCTTCGTTGAATGGTTCACCCACTGATATTTGTTAATGGGCCAGCCTTCAAATCCGCAGCAATTTGTGGAAGGGTTGCACTCCCGTCACGCTGACCGATTCTCTTCAGTCGTTTTTTCTTCAGTTCTTGCACGTCCTTTTCACGGCTGCAGCGATGTCAGAGATTTGATGTTTTACCTGATTCACGATATTCACGGCGCAGTCATGAAATGGTAGTTCTGAAAAATCCCCACCTCATTGCTGCCTCGGGGATGCTGTGTCCCATCTCTCGTGCGCCAACTGTAATAACACGTTCAAACATACTTCAATCGTTATAAACTGCCATTGTACGAGGAGTAACGGATCTAAGGCCTGCACCAGACACCTGCAGTCTAAAGGCAGCGCCGTTCTCTGGGTGTTTACATATCTCTACGTTGACATGAAAATTCCTTTACCAATTTCTTTGGCTCTTCAGTGTACTATGCGATATTTAGTATTCAATTTCGTAGATCAATTTTAATTTAATTTTCTCTCTGAGGATGGTATTTACACAATTTTATCATTTTATTTTAACAAATTATATTCACTTTCTTATTTCTTTAGTTGGTGAACTAATTTTGACTGTGATATGTTCCTTATGTAGGTACAGTTACTACAGTTACTAGTCGAAGTTTTTTATCTTTTTTTTCAGATAAGTTGCTATCTAAGGTTTCCAGTTTGCATAGTGATGGGTCTTCGGTGTAGTCTAAACTGATTACGATACTGCTTTGTTGACCTGATGCTAAAAAAAAAGGAAAAAGTTAGTAGTCAGTCAGTGTGTTACCTAGACTACGCTTCGTATTTCACTTCACAGTCACATGACCGTAAACGTATACTTGTGCATGATCTACAGGAACGTTTCATTTACTATGACATGAGTTTCACTACAGTATTGTGATGATTGACGTTGCTCTTTCAATACAATATAAAACTCTCTATTCGTTAGCATATTTGTATATAAGTAAATTAAAATAGTCGTCTCTGACTGAAATCGCTTGCCATTTACTGTAATTTGCTAATAAATATTCTGAGAAAAGGGCCTGTATGCTTCATGAGCCATGGGATATGAAGTACATTGTTATTTACACACTTCAGTAGTAATGTGGAGAGTCAAGCACACAGTACTGAGTGCTTTCTCTACAAATCCCTTTGGCCTTCTTAGACGACGCAGCTTTGTTTATACACTGCACTCAAAACAGAGGAGAACCCCTATATTTTCATAAGAGCTGTTCCGTAGATGAGATTAAACTGTTCTCTCTAGGTGGCGAGTCTCCTGTGACGCAGTAGACATTTGTGTTAATTACTGCACAGTAGCTTCAGACAACCGTGGAAATCCCTAAAGTCAACGCTACATTTTTAAAATTAAAATATGAGTCTTAACTCACAACAACATGCTCAGTATTTGCAAGCCGCTGCTTCCTAGCGCTGGAAAACTGAGAGTGCTTGCCCCGTCACTGAAGCAAACACTTCCTGCGTTTCATAATCTTAATTTTTCAAACATCCATATTAATTATTTATTTTGCAGTAAAAACATCTCTCTCCCTCCTTGGCGTGTGTGTGTGTGTGTGTGTGTGTGTGTGTGTGTGTGTGTGTGTCTGTGTCTGTCTTTGGCGTTTGTTAATTTGTGTTTTTTCCTCTCTGTCACTAATGTCAGGCTTGTGCTTTATCTTAACTATGTTATCAGGTGGACAGGAAAGTTTCGAGATTACTCTACGTCTAAGCATTGGTATTTGGCGGCTTTATTAGGTTAGACATTTATCTTCAAACTGTGTCCACATGCTGTGGACTGTCACATTTTGCAAATATGTTCCAGTACTTGTACGACGGAAGAGACGGCTAAGCTTAAAATCTACCAGTGAAGGCACAATAAGTGGACTGGTTGTCGCCATTGAAAGGAACGACTGTATATGTATGAAATCAATTGGCCCCTACGTACTTGAGCAAACTAAAACTCCTCGATGCTGCACAGTGTAATGCAACACCAGCCATAAGAAACTTCTATAAAAAATGGTAACGAGACAATAAACAACAACGGTTGCGTCATCGTTTGGTTTAACGGACAAAATATTAGTCAGCTCTTTAAAAAAATCTCACTGTTTCGCTCTGAAGTGCAGTAGATTATGAAGACAAGGCATCAGGCGGTGATTAAATCCTGTGTGTGTGATCGATCGACTGTATGCAACCAGCAATTGCGATGCTTTCACGTGACCAAGAGGCAAGCTGCCAGAACGAAATTATCGCGTTTGGACGAGCCCATATTGCACAGAGAAATCATTCGCTCATTCATTATTTCCTGTTTCTCTCTCTGGAGGATAGGGCCGTGACGAAATTCTTACACACAGTACGGTTCCGGTTCATACTCTTAACTCCAGGGTTTATCAACCTAGGATATTTCCTTTCCGATTGTCCTCCTCAGTGTCGTCTTTGCACGACCTCACTTTCTGGTGCCTTTGGACGAGCCCATATTGCACAGAGAAATCATTCGCTCATTCATTATTTCCTGTTTCTCTCTCTGGAGGATAGGGCCGTGACAAAATTCTTACACACAGTACGGTTCCGGTTCATACTCTTAACTTAACTCCAGGGTTTATCAACCTAGGATATTTCCTTTCCGATTGTCCTCCTCAGTGTCGTCTTTGCACGACCTCACTTTCTGGTGCCTTGAAGGTTCCAGTCTAGCGCCACCCGGCTCCATCCGGCTTAATTAGGGTGTGCCCGATCCAGTGTCACTACCTCTCCTTGATCTGGACATCAATCGGCTACTAATTGCTCATGGTCCAAAGATCTTCATTTCAGATTCTGTCCGGCCATCTCGTATTTGTTATTCGACGCAGACATCTATTAATGAACACCTGCAGCCGACTGTTTATCTGTTTTAAAACTTTCCATATCTCACAACCGTATAAAACAAACGACTTAACATTGCTATTGAAGAGGCTTAGTCTCGTCTTTCTGGGTATGTTTCTATTTTTCCGCACTGGGTAAAGCTGGACAAACGCACCATTTGCCTCCCTGTAACTATAATTCCAAGATAGAGGAAGGACTCAACTCTCAATTTCCTTCCCATGTACTGTCAGGCTGGTCACAATATAAGGATTTATGCTCATCTCTTTCGTCTTGTTTGTGTTGTTTATGAGACCTGCACTTTCCGCATCCTTCTGCAACCTGTTCAATTTGTCTTTTATATCCCGGTACCGCTGGCCATAAAGCAAATATAGTCTGCAAAATCAAGATCTTCAAGCCTCTCTCTCGTTCACCATTTTACACCCATATTCCGTTCCCCTATTACCCTCTTCATCACGCTATCCAGGAGTGACAGGAAGTCGCAGTGGAGTAGCCGAGCGGTCAAAAACGTCTCGCTGCGAAGAGCGCAGTTGCTCGTCGTGGAGGTTCGAGTCCTCCCTGGTGCATGGGTGTGTGTGTTGTCCTTAGGTTAGTTTACCTAGCTTTAAGTAGTTTGTAAGTTAGGGACTGATGACCACGCAGTTTGGTCCGATAGATTTACAAACATTTTGAACTGACAGGAACAGAGTGGGGGAAAGAACACATCCTGTGTCACTCCAGACTTGACGTTTATTTTTTCTGTTAGTTTTCCTTCATGAAGATCGTGACACTTATACACCTCATACATCTGTTTCATGGTCTTGATGATTTTGAAGAAATCCTGTATTCCTGTAGGGTTTTCCACATGATTCGTTGATTTACAGACTCACTGGCTATCTCAAAGTCCATAAATACGAGGAAGAGTGTATTCCTTCAATCCACACTCTGCTCTAGGATAATTCGGGGTGTAATAATAAGATCGACACAACTGTGATGTTGCCGAAATCCCTCCTGTTCATTTCGAAGCCTTTTTTCTACTGAGTCATTTTACGATTCAGAATGACTCACAACAGTACTTGCTTGGAATGGAGAGCAAGATGATACGACTACAGTTGTTACACTTAGTTGCATCCCTTTTTTTTTTTCAGCAACTTGACAATCAGACCCTTCTTCCAGTCGGTCGGTATTTCCTCCTGTTTCCATATTTTCTCCAGCAGCGGGTGAGCAATAGCATCTAAGTCTTCTTCCAGTGCTGTTCTCTTTCCATCCCCACTTCTCTGTTAAAATCCTCCGAATATATTCCCTCCATCTACTTAGCTGTTGTTCGCACGTATTAAGGATTTCGCCTGTCTTGCTCTCCACAGGCCTAGTTTTATGAAAGCCGTTCTTGGAAAGCATATTTGTGATGCTATAAAGCTCCTTTATATCCCCCTTTTTATCTGCTTCTTCTGCTTTTTTGCCTACTCATCAATCCACTTCCTATGATCCCTTTGCACACTCCTCGTTACTTCCCTATCTGCTACTAAGGTCTGGTCAGATATCCGTCCTTTCCTGAGGTAGCTTTTGTACCCGATCTGCTTTTTACTTGTTTCCACAAAGATGTTCTTCACTTTGCTCAAATCAAATGTTGAAATGTTTGTGTAGCTTATGGGACTTAACTACTACGTCATCAGTCCTTAAAATTACAAACTACTTATGAACTAGCTAACACTAAGGACGGCACCAATATCCATGCCCGAGGGGGGATTCGAACCCCCGAACGTAGTGGCCGTGCAGACCGTGACTGGCGCGCCGCAGTCCTCTCGGCCACCGCGGCCGGTCTTCACTATGCTCCATACAGTCGCTACATCATTCTCTGTCTCGGAATCCAACAACTTCGACCTGTTTCTAAGTTCCAGTTGATAGTTTTCCAACGTCTGCTGATTCTATAGCTTGCCAACGTCAAACTTCTTTTGTCGAGTGTTGAACTTTTCGTGGGCTGTCGTCGCGATTTTTATACGGAAGTTGGCGACAACAAGATGACAATCACTTCCAGTGTCTGTTCCTCTCTTGTTCCAAACATCACCGAGCTTCAAGTTGTCTCATTTAAGGAAGTTACAATGGGGACCGTCCAATGAGTTTACAGAAGAAGGTGTACCACTTGCAAATATACCAGCCGACATCGACTGGAGTCGAGTGTCACTCCATTTTAATGACGTTTTCCCTCAGACCGTAGAGGAATTGCAGCTGAAGATTGAAAAAGGCCCTTCTCGGCCATTTTCCTAGTGAACAATGTGGAGGGAACTGCACGTAATGGGCATCTAGAGTTAGATAAGCTACATAGTTCACAGAAATGTCATGGCACACCAGCTAATATCGTGTCGGATCTCCTTTACTTCGGCGACGTGCAGCAATCCCGCATGCCATGGACTCAAGCAATCGCTACGAGTCTATGGCCTCATGCTACGGACTGGGCGGCCGTTCCCGACTGAGGTTCGAGTCCTCCCTGGGTCATGGATATGTGTGTGTTGTGGTTAGTGTAATTTTGTTAAGTATTTCTAGGTACTGATGACCACAGTAATTTGGTCCAGTTGATTTAAAGACAGTTGAACACTTAGAAGTCCCCTGCAAGAATGTTGAGCCATGCTGCCAATATAGACGTCCATAACTCAAAAAGCATTGCCGATGCAGGATTTAGTGTATGAACGGACTGCCTGCTTATGTCCCATTAATGTTAGAAGTGATTCTTGCCGGTCGAATCGCGCGGACAGTTCATTCGTTGGAATTTCACAAATGTTCAAATCTTTGCAATCCTCTGGGACCAAATTACTGTGATCATCAGTCCTTACATTTCCAAACTGCCTAAACTAACATACACTACGAACAACACACACACACACACACACACACACACACACACACACACACACACACACACACACACACGGATGCCCGAGGGAGGACTAGAACCTCCGGCGAGAGCAGCACCCAGTCCCTGACATGATGGCTAGAACCGCACGGCTATTCGTGCGCGAGGTGGCGACATTGTCCAGGATGTTCTTCCAACCCTTTCCTAATACTGCAAATTGGTGACATGCTGCATTTTTATCCTTAAAAATTCAATAGTTGTCTTCTACGTCTGCACTCATATCCACAATCCTCAACCCACTTCACTGAACGTAGCGGAGGTTACTTCCTGTAGCACTGTCCAGTCGCGAATGGTTCACGGCTACAGAATATTGCATGTATTCATCCGTGTGCGCTCCAATCTGTCTAATTTTATACCCGTGTTCTATTCGCGAGATAAAGCAATATGTATAGGAGCAAGCAATATGCTCGTTGACTCTTCAGAAAACGTATGCTCTAGGAAATTTCTCAGATGCACGTATCGCGATGCATAACGTCTCCCTAACAACATCTGCCTTTGGAATTTTACAATCCTGTCCAAATTAGATTCGATTAGATTAATACTTGTTCCATAGATCATGAATACGAAACTTCGTAATGATGTGGAACGTGTCAGTTAAATGAAATGTGTCTATAAATAACATTACATAACACTCAATTTTTGAATATTTTATTTATTTATTTATTTTTATTTTTTATTTTTATTTCCCCCCCCCCCCCCTAAAGTACTAACTGTTATCTAGAAATTCATCTAATGTGTAGAAGGAATTGCCATTCAGAAATTCTCTTAATTTATTTTTAAATGCTAGTCAGAATTTTGATATACTTGGTAAGTGACCAAAGACTTTTGTGGCAGAATAATTAACCCCTTTCTGTGACAGAGCTAAATGTAACCTTGACTAATGTAGGTCACCCTTTCTCCCAGTGTTGTAGCGATGCACACTGCTGTTACATTTGAATTCAGTTGGATTGTTAATAAAAAATTTCATAAGTGAATATATATATATATATATATATATATATATATATATTGTGAAGCTACTGTGAAGACTCCTAGATCCTTAAATAATTGTCTGCAGGATGATCTTGGGTGGGCTCCAGCAATTATTCTGATGGCCCGCTTTTGGGCAATGAATACTTTCTTATTAAATGATGAATTACCCCCAGAATATGATGCCATAAGAAAGCAGAGAATGGAAATAGGCATAGTATGCTAGTTTACTGAGTTGTACATCACTAAAGTTTGCAATCACCCTAATGGCATAAGTAGCTGAGCTCAAACGTTTCAGCAGGTCTTCAATGTGTTTATTCCAATTCAATCCTACATCAATGCATAAACCTAAAAATTTTTAATATTCTACCTTAGCTATAGATTTCTGGTTGAAGTCAATATTAATTAATGGTGTGATGCCATTTATTGTGTGAAATTGAATATACTGTGTTTTTTTTTTTCAAAATTTAAAGAGAGTCCATTTACAGAGAACAACCTAATAATTGTCTGAAATACTTCACTGACAATTTCATCAGTTAATTACTGTGATTCGGGTGTGATAGCGATACTTGTATCAGCAGCAAAGAGAAATAGCTTGGCATCTTTATGAATATAGAAAGGCAAAGCCATGGTGCTTTCGCGCTTACTAAATGAATGTGTAACGAGGCTTCTTGAACTCTGTTGGATCTTCAAAAATGTTCAAATGTTTATAAACGTATTGGACCAAACTGCTATGGTCAAAAGTCCCTAGATTTACGAACTACTTAAATTAACATACACTAAGGGCAACACAAACACCCATGCCCCAGGAAGGACTCGAGCCTCCGCACCAAGCGCCATAGAACGCTTGGCCACTTCCCCGCGGTATTGGATCTTGTCTATCTCTGCTGTCAGCCCTACTTGCTACGGATCAGGCACTGATGAGGAATATCAAAATATTGGCAGAACAAGTGTTTTGTAAGTTACTACCTTTCTGAGGAATCTTCCAATGAAATTCATGCTGTCATCTGCGTCACTCGATATGAATTTTGTGAGATGGGTTAATAATTTCATCCAAACAATTGAATGCCTTTAATGTATTGCAATACGCGCGTAAATGTAGGATCATTGACCAACGTAATGCCAGTAATGTTATTTGTGGGTAGTCAGGAGAAAATGATGCCATAGCATCACATTTCCAGTCTCCTACGGCAAAACAGTTTGACAATAACCACTTCATTACCTTCATGAAATTTCAGCATTACCAAGAAATGGCCAACACATTACATCCGCGCTTTTATTAGTCAATTTCAGATGGTTAATATTACAAAAAAAATCTTGATCGTAAAAATTAACAGTTCTCATTGACCGGTTTCGACCTGATGTAGGTGATCTTCGGAACAAAATGTAGCCCATGTGGCCAGTGCTGGACTCGGCTGGGCTGTGCTGTCCTGGCTGTTCTGCTGCCAGCAGGAAGACTTTTTTGTAATATTAATCATACCAAATAGATCGCTGTTTCTCTCCTTTGACAATGTTGTCTAAATTAATAATTTCAGATGGGATTACCGAAGCATTCTCAACTAGCACACACACTATATTTCATTTGTGCACGCCGCAGGGAAGTGGCCGCTTGTTCTGAGGCACCATGACACGGAATGCGTGGCTGCTTCCGACTGAGGTTGCTGGTGGCAGTCATCGCGACCAATGCGTAGTAGAGGTAGAACTTATTGTTCAAATGTTTGTAATTCTGTGGGACTTAACTGCTTGGTTATTTGTCCATAGCTTACAAACTACCAAATATGTTAAACTAACTAAAGGACAAAACACACATCCCTGTCCGAGGGAGGATTCGAAACCCCGACGCGGGAGGCCGCGCGATCCGTAACGTGGCGCCCCAGACCGCTCGGCTACTCCCGCGCGGCCGGTCATTAGTCCATAGTCTTACAAACTACTTACACTACCTTAAAGTAACTTATGCTAAGGACAACACAAACAGCTATGCCCGAGGGAGGACTCGAACCCCCAACGGCGAACAGCCACGCGCACCGCAGAAGGACGCCTCACTGCGCACGGCTATTCTGCCGCGTCGAAGAACTTATTCATTGGCACTTGTAAGCGGCTTCTCACTAGAAGCGACATATTTTGATTTTTCTGTGACGTTCTAGCTTCAGTTTATTAAATTTATTGTGTGCTCGCGTGTATATTAGATTCAGATTCGTGTTCCGCCGTGTGAATCGCGACAATCATCTGTTTTGTTTTTGTTGGATTAGTACCAGCACTAGTAGTCTACGCTTACCTTAGTTACACACTGTCGAGTCTACATAGCGCCCTTTTATTCTTTTGTTTCTCTAGGTACTATGTCATGGATAATGATAGTGGCTGATGCGCGACGATGCAAACCGAGTTCGTGAAAATTCGCTCCCAGCTTCAGACTGTGTTAACGAAACGGACGTGTGGCATGTCCCCCGATCAGCCCACGCCAGTGACAAAGCCTGTTACTGCTCGCGTTCGCGTGGGAGGTCACCCTATTGTGTGACAGGCAGCGAAAGGCTTCCCGGTTGACCGATGGTGAGGACTGCCCGGTTCGCCTTTACAAAAGGTTTGAGGCGGCAGCTGCGCCGGACAACATTCCTGAGGCCCGTGGTGCCGCTTATTCTGAGGTTACCACGCAGCTTGCAAGATCCGGGCTATCACAGAGGGTGGGTTTGCTTGTAGTTGGGAGCTCCAACATTAGGCGGGTAATGGCGCCCTTTAGGGAATGGCTGCTAAGGAGGGGAAGAAGGCCTTCGTATACATACTGGGTGGAGTCATTCAAGATGTGGAACGAATCCTTTCGGATGCCATAAAGAGTACAGAGTGCAACCATCTGCAGGCGGTGGCTCACCTTGGTACCAACAATGTGTATTGCTTTGTATCGTAAGAGATTGTCTTGCTTGTAAGATCAAGGCAGTATTCACGATTTGCAGCATAGTTGACAGTACTGTGGACCTCAGGTACAGAGCCGCGTGGAACTTCTTAATAGGAGGCTGCGACCGTGTAGGCTATAGATTCCTCGACTAGCGCCATCGGATGGTGGGGTTCCGGTTTCCGCTGAATAGGTCAGGAGTCCATTACACACAGAAAGCGACTACAAGGGTAGCGGAAGCTGTGTGGCGCGACTGAGCAGTTTTTTTTTTTTTTTTTTTTTTTTTTAGGTTAGAGTACTTCGGAAATACACAGGGTGGATATCAGTCTCAAAGGGGTAAGGTCAAAGATAGGAAGAAAAAGATCTAAAAACAATTGGTCTAACAGTTGTAAATGGTCGTAGCTGTGCGGGAATAGTACCGGAGCTCCAGGTGATAACAGAAAGTAAAGAATGTAAAATCATTATAGTTATCGAAAGGTGGCTAAAGCCGGAGATAAGTTCAGCTGAAATTTTTACTATGGGACAAATAATCTTCAGAAAGGATAAATTGAATAACATAGGTGTTGGAGTATTTATTGCTCTCATAAGCAGTTTATCCAAGAGCGGAACTGAAATAGGTAGTTCCTGTGAGTTGATATAGCTATAGGTTATACCTGACAACCGGAAAAAATATAATTGTTTTTTTTCAGACCTCCTGACTCAAACGATTCGATTGGAGTTATGTTCAAAAATAAGCTTAAAACATACCCAAAAGATACAGTTGTAATTTGTGGTCATATGTAGGCAAACACACGTGTTAAAAACCGGAGGCAAGCATAAAACGTCGTCCAAAATTGTACTGAACGCATTGTCAAAAACTATCAGCAACAATTAGTTCATGAACTCACAATAGTAGTAAATGGTTATAAAATCATACTTGACCTCATATCAACAAATAAGAAAGAGCATTTAAATAGCAATAGCATTAGTGAACACAGAGTTGTCGTAGCGAGACTTATTATCGGATTTTACAAATACACCAAAATTAAAAGAAAAATATATTGATTCAAAAAAATTCGATTAACGCTTTCCTGCGTGAGAATCTGCAGTCTTTCGAAACTATGAAGGAGAGTGTAGATCAGATGTGGCTTACCTTCAAAGAAATAGTGTCGGCAAGAAATGACATATTTATACAAAATGAATTAACAAAACTCGGGCCTCTCACTATTCGAGAGCACTGGTGAGGCTACTGATACAGTTGTGATAAAGCAGAATTTCTAAACACAGCTTTTAAAAATTTCTACACCAAAGTAGACGAAGAAAATGCTGTAGACTTCGTGTCAATATCAGCTGCCAACATGCGTAATTTAGAAGTACATATCCCTGGAGTATTAAAGTAATATAAATCACTTAACAAAAGTAAGTCTCCCGTCCCTTATACCAATACGCTTCCTTTCAGAGTATACTGATGAAATAGCGTCATACATACTTATCATATAAAAACGCTTGCTCATAGGAAGATCCGTAATCAAAGACTGGAAAGTTTCACAGGTCTCTCTAATATTTAAGAATGACAATAGGAGTGATCTCCAAAATTACAGACGTACGTCATTCGTGTCGGCTTTAAGAAGGATTTTAGAACATATACGTTCCTCAAATATTACGAGCTACCTCGAAGAGAACGACCTATTGACCCATAGACAACACGCATTCAGAAAGTAACATTCTTGTCAAACACAGCTAGCTCTTTACTCACATGACATGATGAGTGCTATCGACAAGGGGTGTCAAATAGATTCCGTATTTCTAGATTTCCGGAAGGCTTTTGGCGCTGTACCTCACAAGCGTCTTCTCTTCAAATTGCTTCCTTATGGAATATCGCCACAGTTGTACTATTAAATTCATGATTTCCTGTCAGAAAGCACACAATAGGTTGTAACTGATGAAAAGTCATCGAGTAAAACAGAAGTGATATCTGGCGTTCCCCAGGGAAGTGCTATTGGACCACAATTTTTCCTTATTTGTACAAATGATCTAGGAGACAGGTGAGCCGGTCTTTCAGACTCTTCGCAGGTGATGCTGTCATTTATGTGTTAATAAAGACACCAGAAGATCTAAAGCGACTGCAAAATGATTTAGATATCTCCATGGCAAAAATTTTTTAATTGACCCTTAATAATTGTAGAGTGAAGTCATCCATATGAGCTCTAAGAGAAATCCGTTACACTTCATTTACACTGTAAATTAGTGAAATATACAAGTCATAAATTCAACTAAATACCTAATATTCACAATGAGCAACAACTTAAATAAGAAAGAACATGTAGAAATTATTTTAGGAAAGGCGAACCAAAGACTACCTTTCATTGGCAGAACACTAAGAACTTGCAACAGTTCTATTAATGAAACCGCCTTTACTGCACTGGTGCGTCCTATTTTGGAGTATTGCTGCGTATTGAAAGTTCCCCACCAAGTGACACTGACAGAGGATTTAGAGAAAGTTCAGAGAGGGGCAACAACTGTCAACTGTCAACTTGACAGTTGTTGTGGTTGGTCCCCACTAAGAGACAGAAGTCCACAAAACCAGTTTTGATATCCCTGCTTAATGGATGTTATGCTCCAATGTAGGGACCTGAAGATGGCATAGCGGAATGCCGAAACTGGTTGTGATACAATAATTATTTTATTATACATACGGCTGTTGGTATCTCACTTCCTTCATACTCTTGACTGTCCCGTTTCCATCAGCAATGATGGATTCAATAAGAAATACAATATAGCCACACACATTATTCTAAAAATCCATATAAAATCAGGGAATGATCATACGGCAAATGTAATTATATGAATGGATACAGGAGAATTGGGAGAATCAAACGCTGTAATTACAATTTCAATATTCCTTACAGATAAATAATAATAATTATTATTATTATTTTTATAATAATATAAGACATAAATTTACAATTATTGATACGTAGTGTTTATCAGTAACAATTTAAGAAACAAATGGGTAGCATTGCACCACGCTACCTATCTAAAAAGACGTACCACGTTATTTCTGTATTCTTTCAATAAACTTTGTTTTACTCTATCGCCCTGCTTTTCGTTGAGGTAGTAATATTCTTATGTCACAACATAGATTCCACCACAGAAAGACAAAACATGAACCCAGCAAAGCGCATTATATTTATATGTGTATTTTATTATATTTAATATTATTCTTAGTAACGTTCGTTTTTTATGTTGATACTGCCACTTAAATATTTCATGACCGACTAAAGATAGTAGATAAGCAGCAGATAATTTATATATAAACAATTATAAGTATTTGTGGACAATAACTGAATATATTTGTATAAAAATCCATGATAAATTAAATATTAATTGTGTAACTATATTTTGACGGCGGGAGTATATTTGAACAGTGAGACGTCACGCATAATGGCTATCCGAGCAAAGAGCTTCAGTCTCAACCATTTTTTGGTATTGTTAAATATATATATTTGTTTGTGAAATGTAAACACCATTTGTAGGGAGGTGGTCAAAGCATGTAATTCTGTGATATTCAAATGTATAATATTTTGAAAGGGAAGTTGTATTTTAAATATGAGGCGTTAGAATGTGTGGAAGGATACAAATTTGGGAGCAGGTAGAGCACGCTTTCGAACGCTTGGGAAGGGACTCCTAAATAGGACGTGGTGGTGAAAGTTTATGACGATAGGCGGTCTGAAGCCGCGTTACGACCTTGTGACTTGAAGTTGTTGTTGTTGTTGTTTGGATGTTTTAGAGGAACAAAACTACGGAGGTCATCAGTCCCCCATTCCATAGTTAGGCATCACAACAAAAGGCGTGAACGCGTATGTGACTTGAAGAATTAGGCATGTGTGGACGTAGAAAATTTATGGGACTGTGGCTGCAGAACTTAGTCTCTGCTTGGAAGTGATAAACTATGCCTGGTAGTAGGGCTGTGGAACGGTGATAATTCAGTAATCACGTACTCGTGTGATGACAAACTGAGTTTTATAACAAATAATATCGGATTAATTTGGAATGTTCAATGTTCAATGGACTACACTAATTTACGAGTGATTCTCGAGTGCGTGTGATACTTATTGTGCGTCTCATAAACAATGGTTGGGGAAATATTCAGTTATTTACCGATATATAAAGTCGGACCACCTCCGCATTTTCATGTCTAAAATGAGTAATAAACTTCATTTATAAAGAATTACTTCGTGAGTAAACCACTTCTTTATCTTAGTATCCATTTTGTTGTTATTCAGAAGTTTAATTTATGTTTGTTTAAATATTTTCCTGTCATCATATGCAGATTGATTAGACTGGCTAAACTGTAGATTAATTATTGATCTTGTTTAAACAGATTGGATAGCTGTTTAGGTCATAGAAGCTGACATACATAACTCACCCCTATGAACAGAGACAACGAGCCATAAACGTTTTACTACCCTGAGTTATGTATTGCCCAATTGTTATTGGTGAGTACTGATAGGAAGGTCGCAACTTGCAAGACTAGCACTTCCGGAAGAAAGGCCATGGTGGAGACATGGCTTAGCCACAGCCTAAGGGATGTTTCCAGAATGAAACATTCACTCTGCAGCGAGGTGTGCGCTGATATGAAACTTCCTGGCAGAATAAAATTGCGTGCCGGAACCGGGACTCGAACCTAGAGCCTTTGCCTTTCGCGGACGAGCGCTTTACCACTGAGCTATCTCGATACGACTCACGGTGCTGCCCCACAACTTCAATTCTGCAAGTACCTCGCCTCCCACTTTCCAAATTTGTGGGGCGGCACCGTGAGTCGTGTCGTGATAGGTCAGTGGTAGAGCGCTTGCCCACGAAAGGCAAAGGTCCCAGGTTCGAGTCCCGGTTCCGGCACGCAGTTTTAATCTGACAGGAAGTTTCATATCAGCGCACACTCTGCTGCAGAGTTATCATTCTGATAACGTTTTCTGCTTGTCTGTGCGTAATTGTTTTAAAGTTACAGTAACAAGAGGTTTGAATCAGGTTGTGTGTAATAGTTTCAACATTCCAGTGCCTAACAGGGGATGGTGACCGGTTGCTACACTCAAAGCAACTGAGATATATATTGCCTGAGGAAGCGGCCAAAGTCGCTCGCCCTGTTAAATCGTCTATAGGCCGACGGCGTCTTCCCATCCCAGTGGCGGCATAGTGTCATCGTCCAGGTGATAAAAGCAGATGCCGATCCGCTGTCGGTTGATAGTTACCGCCCAATCAGTCTTACTAATGTTCTGAGCAAGCTGTTTGAACGGATGGTGAGTCGGCTACTCATGTGGATCGTTGAACACCGGGGCCTCCTGACCCCACAGCAGGGTGGCTTCCGTCAAGGCCGTTCCACTATAGACAACCTAGTGGCTCTGGAATCTGCCATTCCTACCGCTTTTACTCAGCGTAAGCACCTTGTTGCCGTCTTTTTTATTTCCGCAAGGCCTATGACACCACCTGGCGCCATCACATCCTCGCAAAACTGTACGATTGAGGCTTATGGGGTTCACTCCTGATCTTCATACAAAATTTTCTTTCGCGCCGCACTTTTCGGGTTGGTGCATCTCTTAGCCCACCCCATGTGCAGGAGAACGGTGTCCCACAGGGCTCTGTCCTTAGTGTACCCCTGTTTTTAATAGCTATTAATGGTCTTGCTTCAGCCGTGGAGTCTTCTGTTTCATCTTCGTTGTTTGCTGACAATTTCTGTTTGAATTTGCGATCTGCCGGCATTCATGTCGCTGAAAGGCGTCTGCAGGGACCCATCCAAAAGGCGCAGTCCTGGGCCAAAGCCAATGGGTTCCAGTTCTCTGCAGCCAAAACCAGGGTCATGCACTACTGTTGTTGTCGGGCCGCACACCCGCAACCTGAACTGTACTTAAATGACGATTTGCTTCTTATTGAAATGACGCACTGCTTTCTGGGCATGCTCTTTAATGGCCATCTCACTTGGGTGCCACACATCCCACAGATGAAGCGGAAGTGCCTGCGCTACGTAAATATTCTCCACCATCTCAGCCACACTGTTTGGGGATAAAGAAGGGGCCCACCCATCAAGGGGCAGTTTGTGATTTATGGCCCATAGGGCCTGCAGCGGGAGGTTGCACGTGGGGATCGGTTGTACCTGAGGATACAGGTGACGATGCAGCAGTTGCAAATGTTGTCATACAAATTGGATGCAGCTCTATAAGGTACTAGTTCAGTCATGGCTCGACGATGGGAACTTGGTTCGAGGTTCTGCAGCTCCCTCAGCATTGCGGATGCTTGATCCCATCCTTCTCGGTGGGGTCCGTCTCACAACAGGGCCTTTCCGCACAAGCCCTACATCAAGCTTCCTTGATAAAGCTGGGATCCTTCCCTAGGAGTTTCACCGCCGCCAACTGCTTCTCTCGTACCTAGCCCATGTCCATGCCTTGCCAGATCACACAAATCGCGGGCTGCTCTTTCCAGCCACTGCACCTCCCATACCACCTCGCCAGCCGAAGTCAGGTTTTCAGATTGCGGTCTGGGCTCGTACCCTCCTTTCCTCCCTCGATTCCCTGCCTCTCCCTGCTGCTTTCTTCTACGAACCCCATACACACGCTTGGTCCGTCCCCTGCCTGCAGCTCCACCTCAAATTGTCTCGCGAGGGAAAGTCATTGGTATCACCACAAACTATCCGTTGCCAGTTCCTAGCCATTCTTGGTTCATTCCGTGGTGCTGACATCATTTACACTGATGACTCCTCATTAGATGGCCACGTTCGGTATGCGTTCATCCACGGAAAACAAAAAACGCTCCTTGCCTTCCGGTTGTAGCGTTTTTACAGCGAAATTGATCGCTATATCACTGGGTGCCCCAGGATGTCGTTTTTCATCTGCAGCGACTCCCTGGGTGGCCTACAAGCCCTTGACCAGTGTTTCCCTACCAATCCTGTGGTGCTCCATCTCCGAGCTCATTACTTCTGGCAGTTCAGTAGCCTTTGTGTGGGCCCTGGGCCATGTTGGCATCCCGGCTAATGAGCAGGTCGATCTCTGGCCAAGCAGGCTACCACCTCCCGGTCCCTCGATATTGGTATCCCAGAAAGGGATATCAAATTGGGGTTACGCCGCAAGGTATTTGCTGCTTAGGAGTCAGAGTGGACTACTTTGAGCATGCGCAACAAGCTCTGTGCGATAAGGTCCTCTACGGTGGCATGGAAGTCCTCCCTGCGGGTCTCTCGCATGGAGTCCGTCGTCCTTTGTCGCCTCCGTTTCGGCCATACCTGGCTAACGCATGGCTACCTTCTTCATGGAGAGTACCCACCACAGTGCCGCTATGGCGCCCTTATGACAGTGAGCCACCTTTTGTTGGATTGTCCACTTTTAGCCGCCCTTCGGCAGTCTTTTAATCTTCCTGCTGCACTACCTCTAATTCTTCGAGACCATGCCTCAGTGGCTGACAGTGTTTTAGATTTTATTCGTGCAGCTGGCTTTTACAATTCTATTTAGAGGTTGGTACCATCACCTGCCGTGACTTGTCCCCACCTCTCCTCCTTACTGTAGAGTGTCTAACGATTTTAGTGTGTGGAGGATGGCTCGTTCATCCTATATCATTTTTGTGATCAGCCAGACATATTATCCTGCTTTCTAGTTTTTGTTTGTCACTCGGTTTCCTCCTTCTGTGTGTCCTTCCTTTGCTTGTCAGCAATATGTTCAATATAGCTCTACACATTGTCTGGCTTTTTCACTCTCGGTATTTAAAAAAAAACTTTGACTGTTAATGCTTCGCTGTGAACAGGGGACTGATGACCGAGCTGTTTAGTCCCCTCTAACTCCTGACAACAACAACAACAATCAGGCTGCTGCATGTTTATTGTGAGCTGTGTCTATCATCATCAAAGGAAATTGTAGGATAGCTGAAGCATAATTGGCGTGATAAATTTTCATATTGCCATCTAGCGTATGTTTTCAGTGTCTGTATGTCACATGTTTCGTATTAGTTCAAAAGGAAGTAATTTGTTAATGAAGTATTAATCGTGATGAGTGTAGCTTTATTACTGATCCATGACTAATTAGACTGGCTACCGAAATTTGTTGTATAATCAAAGTGTTTTTCTTGAACCCTGACATTGTCAGTTGGCATCATCTGCTTGTATTATAAAATCTTTTTCTGACGTAATCAAAAGTCCGATACCATTATCTATTAGTATTTCATCACGTTCAACTTTAAATCCTCCAGTAAGGGCTAATTTTAGTATGTGTTAAGTATTCTTGGTGTGGGTTGTGTGCAGCTATGGGCCAATGGCAGTGTGATAGCGTATTTGATCGTTGATAACCATTACTCATTTCCAGCTGCATACTATCCTGTACTAGAAGTCTGTGAATAATAACTGAGGTTTTGCTCTTGGCTCCATTATGATTGGACAAATATGTTGCAGACGACATATAGTAAGTCAAGTACGTGGAACTTTGTGAGGTATCACTTTATCTGCATTAAGTCTCTGAATACCAGAAAACTAACGTAATCATGCGATGTTAAGATTCACAAAACAGTAATGAAGGTAAGAAACAGAGATACGATTGTAAATACTAAAGTATATACATACAATTATCTGGGAACGTCTAGTAGGACACAGACGTAGCAGCAGGCTGCGTGGTCAGCTACGAGCTGGGCGGCAGCGTAGCGATAGTCCGTGTGTTTAACAGAAAGGGAAACGCCTCCCATCCCACACTCCGCCTTGGCGAAACACTTGGGCGGCCGCAAGCCTGAAGCAGTGAATAGAGAATATATAGTGAAATCAGTTAAATTCGGAAGAAGAGTGAAAAACAGCTCCCTTTAAAGTATAGGATTCATATATGTATTGGGAGCAATCTGTTTATTTTTAATTTTTAAAAGGAAGTTAACAACGACAAGATCGGTACAGTTTAGTTATTAATGTCACATCGGTTTAGACAGACTTGCTGTCATCATCGGATCTTCACAACTTTCAAGATAAATGTAATTGCCCAATTGCTGAGCATACTTACTCTATCTCAATAGTTGACACAATGGTCTGCCAAACCTAATCCATATACGGACACTCCACTCAACGTACCTCATGGGAAGCTGTATATGTACACCCACGGTATTGATGTAAACAAATGTCAGAGCAATATAGAATGGGGATATTGATCGACCAGTTCACAAAACGTACCAGGTGAACTCCAAGACTTCTAAGGCAGACAACCCGATACCTCGGTGTCCCTAATCAATTCATTAGCAAGGTTTAAATTGGTCGGCGCTGGGAAACCACCAACAGAAACAATTTTGTGCATCAACAGGGGAACTCAAGCGAGCTTTCCTTTAGGAAACGCTCCTCTAAAAATTCCTGAATCCTGAGAAGCAGAGCCGGCCGCGGTGGCCGAGGGGATTGAGGCGCTTGAGTCACGGTCTGCACGGCCACTACGGTGGGGGGTTCGAATCCCCCCTCGGGCATGGATATTTGTGCCGTCCTTAGTATAAGCTAGTTGATAAGTAGTTTGTAAGTTTAGGGACTGATAACCCCGTAGTTAAGTCCCATAAGCTTAACAAACATTTGAACCTGAGAAGCAGAAAGGGTGACTTCTTCCAGAATGGCCGAGCGCTCTAAGGCGCTTTGCTGCGGAGCGAGCGGTTGATCCCAGTCAGAGGATCGAGTCCTCCCTTGGACATGGGTGTTTGTGTGTTGTCCTTAAGTTAAAAGTAGTTTGCAAGCCTAGGGACTGATAACCACAGCAGTTAAGTTCCACTAATTTACAAATACATCTTCCAGATTTCCCCTTCTTGAAAAAGAGACAGGCAGCAGCAAATGTAACATTGGAATTATATATAGAGATAACAATCCTACAGTGTTTAACACTGTAGATTTGCTACAAAGATAGTGATATATGAACGTGGCTCAATGCGACAATCAAGGAGCATACTTATTTGATACATAAATTATGGTGGCATCCACTTTAGTGATAAGTATCGATTTCTGATACAGAATTAAGACGCTGTTGAGACAGTATTCAGACAGTTTAACGGAAGGATCTTATAGTAATGACAATCAGCTGAAGTATTGTGGGAATTCCGTTAGAATTTTATATCATCCTACTCCTAACCTCATAGCAGTAATTCAGATGCGAAAGGGACCAACGTTTTATATGTTTGTAATGATGAATTTTGCCAAATGAGGAGGATCATACACAACTTATAATATGAAACCCCCTCACTATTTGGCGATTACTGCCTAGTATTTATAAGCTCTGGGTTTGTTTGACATGCAGTTGGTTGCTACTAGAATGTGAGAAAAAGTTACTGACTCATTTAACAGTGATCGAAACGGCGAATTTAAAAAGTTTAGCAAGTACATAACTATATACTGAATACGTCTTTCATTTCAGCAAGAAGAAATGGTATGTGAAGGTCATCCTTTTTGTTGATAATCGTTGAATTTCGGAGGGCACGTATTTTGTTTTGATAGGAAAGATAACGTGTCTAGGGAAGTGTATTCATGTGTTTCTCGGGTGTCTATTTTGGGCCAAAAATATTGTTTTACTGAACATCTGGGAGTGTAGGGAAACTGTTACTATGTTCAAGTAGATTTTGTGGGGAACCTTATTACAGTGAATTTTGATCAATTTCTTCTGTGTATTCTCAGTTGTATTCAAGAATTTTGTGTGGGAATTATGGGAAATATTTTTTTGTATTTAGGGACTGGCGTTAGGTTATTTCTAAAACCACTAGCACTAGAGCTAAAAGTTGAGGTAGAGCAAATCTAACGATAAGCGAAATCGCAGGGGTAAATATCGAATCAAACTTAGAAAGACCGGTGAAGCCTATTCCATTCAGACATCCAAAATTTCAAGTTGTAGTACAAAAATATGTAGTTAAGGAGGAAAATAATCAGAATCAACGGAATCGTCAAGGAAGTAGGTCACACAGACGCAGAACACACTAGTGCAAGTAGTGAAGCTACAACTAAAACCACGACAGCAGTTGATTTAGGTCTCTGATTTACAATACAGGAGAAACAACAGGACAAGCGATTAAGAAAGCAAGCGAAAGACCAGAAAATGTTGCGAAAGTTCAGGCTATGAAACTTGAAGTTCGTTTTGCAAAAAGCGATGACCGATTGAAAAAACAAGAGAAAAGCAGGAGAAACATGCGAAAATTAAGAAAGTTTCATATAAAAAATAGAAGAACGATTTGTAAACAAGGATTAGGAATTTAATGGTACTCTTAGGCAACAGACGGAATAGATGAAGGAAATCGAATTAACGACAGCAGTGTACTTGAGCAAGAACTGTGGTAAAAAGGCAAATGACAGAATAGATAGAGAAGTGGAAACTTAAACATCTTGCGACGGACGTGCAAAAAAGGCGAATGATATCTAGATTCGGTGATCAAACTAGTAGATGATCTGGCCGACGAAAGAGATACGCAAGTAAAACATAGAAAGATGCTATAAAAGTATTGGTAGAGCAGCTGGACAATCATACGAGAATCAAGAGACGACGTAGAATAAAACCATAAATATAAAATTAGTGAAGCCTGCTAAGTACCGGAGAGTGTGTCGGCAAAATTAACATTTATTGTGACGGTATGTACAACATCATATGAAGAAGAGGAAGAAGAAATCAGAAAAGAGGATTAACAATGGACATCAATCTACATTTTCGGACCAATCAGACATATCGTATCCAAAAAATTTGATTCAGTAGTTTACAGATATTATTCCTATAACAATGTGAGAGGTAAAAAAAAGGTAAAGCAGTCAACAATCCGAAGATTGGTTTGAACACCACAGTGCTTTACTAGGCATGGTCCTGTTTGGAGGTGGTATGCTGTTGCCTTCCTCCGACCTTCGAACTGACTTAAATAAAGAGAAATCACTTGAACACTCAGTTCAGAGGGGCAGCAGCAGCGCGAATGTAGTCGATTACAAATACTTGTAAGACATACGCCAAAGACTTTTCGTCATGATCTGTAAGAACTACCTCTGTTTGGTATGTTTGCCATCAGAACTGTCACTAATATTGCCGTTATTTGCATACTATAGCAGTAATTATGGAAATACATTAATTATTACGCTATCTGACTTCAATTAATGAAGTATGGCGACAATTAATAATTATTAATTGATTAATGAAGTTTGAGATATAACGTAATTATTCACCCACAAAAATTTATTTACGAGGCGCGTTTTTTAAGTAAGTTCCGTTTTGTTGTAGACACTAGTAGTTCGCGCACATACCGCTACGAGCGCGTGAGTCGTGTACCGGCATACCTCGGGAACAACTGTGCTCAGCATTAGCTAACTTTCGTGGTTATATTCTGTGCTTGCAAAATGTTTAAAACTATCAACTCGCCCACCGCGTGAGAGGTTCGCTCAGTGATATGGTTTTTGTCACCAAGGAACCTGTCTGCAGCAAAAATTCATCGACAGATATGCGAAGTGTACGGTGATACTGTTATGAATAAAGGCAAAGTGCGCAAGTGGGTACGAAAATTCAAAGATGACTGTGACAACGTCCACGATGAGGACCGCTCCTGTCGCCCATCTTCGATTACAGACGATTTGGAGGTTCTAGCTGAATCGAGGATTCGTGAGAACATGAGCTGCACAATAACAGGTCTCTCAAATGAATTTCCTGTCGTGTCGAGATAAGTGCTTTACAAAACGGCAGTGAAGTCTTGGTTATCGGAACAAACGGCAAGATTGTATGAAGAGGATATTTAAAAATTGGTTGAGAGGCATTATAAGTGTTTGAACAAACTTGGAAACTATGTCGAAATGTAAAGTAGGTAATTTATGAAAATAAATTTACTGTTTTGAAATAACCTTTCGTTGTGTACTTCTGTTCAAACGGAACTTACTTAAAAACGCGCCTCGAATTTAATCACATGTAATTCCCACAACAGAATCACCATCGTAAGACAAAAAATCGCACTAACGTGTTTTACGGCCCACTTTAGATTTGTAGTTTTATAAGTTTTTGGAGACATTTTGGACCAAAATAATAATCTAAATAATAAAAACCCTTGTAGGAAAAAAATATTGGTTTTGGCGGGTTCCGAACCACTAACCTTCAGCGTCATAGTCCAACACATTGCCCACTACGCTGCAGCTAACAGTCAGAACTGCGTTCTTTAATCTCATACTATTGATGGCCGTTGTTAACTGATGCTAATATGGCATTTGTAGACACTAGAACGACGTCTTTTTGTTACTTCTTCAGTGCGCCATTGCTTTCAAGTGACAACGTGTAAGTTACAATAAGAAAATCATCAAATACGCAACGCAAGATGGCGTATGCCAGAGACAGTTCTGGGCGAGGAATGTCACGTGACATCTGCGAACGGCTGGTTTTCATTAATTTTGGAGTGTGTCAAAACTCCGTTATTTTTTCACATATATCTCAAACGATACGAGATAGGAAAAAAAAAACATAAGACAGAGAATTTTCTCCTCTACGAATTCGGTTATTCAATTTTCGTGTCAGATGCATGGTTAAGCCGTTATTTTCATTTAAATTTCGAGCTGTCAAAAGGCGATCGCAAAGGCCCACTTTTAGTGCTACTACCGTAACCTAAAGTGGACCAATAAAAACTCTCAATAGCTAAACTCGGCTGTACTGCAGATAGACAGATCTGCTGTACTCATTGTCAACCCGACTCTTATATTAAACTACTCGCAATATTCATTCGCCTTCTGTGATATGGTGATCCTGAGTTTAGTGAAAGGACAGTAGTGAGTTAAAAACGCTATCACGGTAGCTGAAGCAAATTGTATTTCCAGGAATGAGAAAATCTGAATGTGACAGCCCGTGTGCGGCGCGGTGCTGCAGATAGAGGCAGAGTTGACTACCGCCGCTGTGTCCTCTGCGTACAGCACATTGTCGCTGGCGCTGGCGGTGTTCCAACGACGGCGCCGCCGCCCCAAGAAATGCAGCTCCGTTCACAATAAAATCACGTCTTCGCCGCCTGTCCGCTACACGCTACAAGCTCCAGCAGGGAGTCGCAACCAATCGCTACGAGTTCCCAAGCACGAGTCCACGTCTTTCTAACTGCTAGCCACCCTGTGGTGACTGGCTGCGATGCCAGGACGCTCCCAATCAGAAAACAATGTCAAAACAACGTCCAATTGCGTACGTTGTTGTTGTTATGGTCTTCAGTCCGGAGACTGGTTTGATGCAGCTCTCCACCCTACTCTATCCTGAGCAAGCCTTTTCATCTCCTCATAGGAACGGCAACCCACATCCACTTGAATCTGCTTACTATACGCGTCTCTTGGCCTCCCTCTGCGATTTTTACCCCACACACTTCCCTCCAATGCTAAATTTACGATTCCTCGATGTCTAAGAATGTGTCCTACCAAGCGATCCCTTCTTTTAGTCAGGGTATGCCAAAAACTCCTTTTCTCGCCAATTCTGTTCAGTACCTCTTCATTAGTTATGTGATCTACCCACCTAATCTTCAGCATTCTTCTGTAGCACCACATTTCAAAAGCCTCTATTCTCTTCCTGTCCGCACTGCTTATCGTCCATGTTTCACTCCCGTACAAGGCAACACTCCATACAAATGCCTTCAGAAAAGACTTCCAATTGCGTACATCTCGCCAAATTTGTGCGAGATAACGCAAAAACCATTCTTAGTATTTTTACGCCTCCCTTGACTAAAAATTCTGCGTTACGACAAACACACGCCTGAGGTCCCACGCCACTGACCTGCGTCGGTTATTTATTTTAATTTAGGCTCGTGGCACACGACTGCATATTCTGTGTTCGATGTCTCATCACGATTTACCCTTATTTCCCAGGAAGCTAACGATCTTTGCCCACCCACACTAACGAAAACGCGGCAGATGACCGTCCATAAAAGTGCAAATGTTTGTAATTCTATTGGACCAAACTGCGTGGTCATCAGTCCGTAGCTTACAAACTACTTAAATCTAGGTAAACTAAACTAAGGACAACACACACACCCATGCCCCAGGGAGGACTCAAAACTTCCACGGCGAGCAACCGCGCGCTCCGCAGCGAGACGCTTTAGACCGCTCGGCTACTCCACCGCGGCTCCATAACTTCAGCGGCGCACAGTGGAGTATTTGAACTCTAAAGCCGGTAAAAATGAAAATCGACATGATACTCCAATGTCCTTTAAAACGTGTTAATCAAAAAAAAAAAATGTTTGTTAAGCTTATGGGACTTAACTACGGGGTCATCAGTCCCTAAACTTACAAACTACTTATGAACGACTTACAAACTAGGACGGCACAAATATCCAAGCCCGAGGGGGGATTCGAACCCCCGACCGTAGTGGCCGTGCAGACCGTGACTGGAGCGCCTCAGTCCCCTCGGCCACCGCGACCGGCACAACGTGTTAATCGTCAAAGTTAATAATCTGCCCTCTGTTGGCACCTACGCTCGCGTCATCTGTTTAGAAAGTCAATCGATAGCAGACGTAGTTGGAAGTAAACGTGCTCGTCCGTTCGCTCTTATTTGTGACATTTGCATTCCTCGCTTGTGTGGTTAGTTCTAATGAAATGCATCAACTGAATATGGAACAACCGAAAGGTATGTACTTTATTTATCATCAGACCGTTATTGTTTTAGTATTAAAATTATACGTTCATAGACAGTATTTCTGTGTGTATTTATGTTACCCCAATCTCTTGACGCTTCAATATTTATAGTTTCCTGTCGGGTCTCCTCGACATAGATATATTTTCCAGGTAAGAAATTTAAACTGATGCCAGTTGTTTAACACGACAGTACTGTCGTCCCTCATCTCTCACGTTGTGTTTTATTCACTCAATGTTATTGCCGGAACCTACCTTGAGAAAATATGAATATCTCTCTCCCTCAAATATAAATAATCACAGTATTTTGATGCTGTACAGAGACATTCAAACAATAAAGATTGATTGTGACAAAGAAAAGCATGTATTGGTGAGCCATGAAGATGCATCAACTGGAGAACCGTAACTTTCTCTGGTGGCCAATCCAGGGATTCACACGAAACAACATGAAACAATTTCGTTTAAAGATCCTTTATCTGTAAGCTTATATCTACAAAGTAGCATACGAATTTTTTGAAATTAGAAATTACGAAAATTCTGGCAAGTTTAAAAGCAATGTTTATTTTCAGCTGCACAAAAGTGACTTTAGTTGGGAACCAAATATAGAAAAATCGAACTATAAACGAATTCCTACACAAATGTGTAGATATAAGTTTACAGATAAACAAACTTTAAACGAAATTGTTTCATCTTGTTTCACTTTATACATGGAGTGGCAACAGCTGAAAGTAACAAAGCTACGGTGGCCCAGTTGGGTGCATCTAAAATGTACAATTAATTGAACGATTCAAAGTAACCCTGGTAGTGATTTAGAGTGGCAAGAGCACTGATTCTAAGAAATTTGATGTCTTTGCCTGAGAAACTGCAAAAGTGTACACAGATTTCTAAGTCTGGTATCCCATGTCACCAACTCTTCACAAAGTTTTAATGCATGGTTCCGAAGCCATACCTAAAGCAATTATACCTATAGGCCAACTATCGGAGGAAGTAGCTGAGGCCCACAACAAGCACGTAAAGCATTAGTCAAAACTACAGGCCTTAATTTCAATTAACTACCTAGGAGTAACAACATAAATTGGAAAGAACACGTAGAAAATATTGTAGAGAAAGAGAACCAAAGACTACATTTCGTTTGCAGAAAACGTAGAAGCTGCAACAATTCTACTAAAGAAACTGCCTACTCCACACTTGTGCGTCCTATTTTGGAATATTGTTGCGCATTGTAGGAATCCCCATCATGTGGGACTGACAGACGATATAGACATAGTTCAGAGAAGGGAAGGTCGATTTGTTTTATCGCGGTAAAGGGGAGAGAGTGTGGCGGAAATGGCTCACGAGTTGGGCTTGAAATCATTAAAACAAAAGCGTAATTCGTTGCAACGAGATCTATTTGCGAAATTTCTATCTCCAACTTTCTCTTCCGAATGTCAACATAATTTGTTAGCAACCACCTACATAGGGAGACATGAGCATTAAATAAAATAAGAGAAATCACATCGAAAACGAAAAGTTTTAGGTGTTCCTTTTTTCCGTGAGGTATTAGAGAATGGAACTGTAGAGAAACCTCATAAAAGTGGTTCGATGAACCCTCTGCCTTGCACTTCAGTGCGACTTGGAGAGTATTTATGTAGATGTATATAAAAGAATGTATTTTGCTCGGAAATGTTCACGTAAGGTTTGTAACGGAAATATACGAGATGCGGTGTTTCTAATTTCAGACCAATATTGAAGTTGTAGCAGACCAAGGCATGACAAGGAAATTTTCCCATTTCCGCAACAGCAAATAAAAATGTAATAATCCCCATTCCAAAGAAAGCAGGCGCAGACGGGTGTGAAAATTACAGAACCATCAGTTTGATATGTCATGGTTGCAAAATTTTAACACGAATTATCTACAGGAGAATGGAAAAGCTGGTAGAAGCTGACCTCGGGGAAGATAAGTTTGGATTCAGGAGGAACGTAGGAACCCGGGAGGCAATACTCACTTTACGTCTTATCTTAGAAGATAGATTAAGGAAAGGCAAACCTACATTTTTAGCTTTTGTAGATTTGGAGAAAGCTTTTGACAATGATGACTGGAATACACTCTTTCAAATTCTGAAGTCAGCAGGGGTAAAATACAAGGAAAGGAGAGTTATTTACAACTTGTACAAAAGCCAGACCGCGGTTATTAGACTCGAAGGGCACGAAGGGGAAGCATCAGTTGGGAAGGGAGTAAGACAATGTTGTAGCCTTTCTCCAATGTTGTTCAATTTGTACATTGAGCAAGCTATAAAGGAAAGCAAGGAGAAATTTGGTTAAGGAAGGGGGAAGAATTAAAAACATTGCGTTTTGCCGACGACATAGTAATTCTGTCAGATTCAGCAAAGGACCTGGAAGAGCAATTAAACAGAATGGACAGTGTGCTGAAAGGTGCGTATAAGATGAACATTAACAAGAGCAAAACTAGGGTAATGGAGTGCAGTCTAAGAAAATCGGGCGATGCTGAAGGAATTAGATTAGGTAACGAAGCAATAAGGGAGGGCAGGCCGCAGTGGCCGAGGAGACTGAGGCGCTCCAGTCACGGTCTGCGCGGCCACTACGGTCGGGGGTTCGAATCCCCCCTCGGGCATGGATATTTGTGCCGTCCTTAGTATAAGGTAGTTGATAAGTAGTTTGTAAATTTAGGTACTGATGACCCCGTAGTTAAGTCCCATAAGCTTAACAAGCATCTGAACATTTTTTTTTAATAAAGGAGGTAGATGAGTTTTGTTACATGGGCAGTAAAATAACAAATGATGGTCGCAGTACAGAGGATATAAAATTCAGAATGGCAATGGGAAGAAAAGCATTTTTGAAAAAGAGAAATTTGCTAACATCGAATATTAATTTCAGTGTAAGGAAGTCTTTTCTGAAGGCATTTGTGTGGAGTGTTACCTTGTATGGGAGTGAAACATGGACGATAAGCTGTGCGGACAGGACGAGGATAGAGGCTTTTGAAATGTGGTGCTACAGAAGAATGCTGAAGATTAGGTGGGTAGATCGCATAACCAATGAAGAGGTACTGAACAGAGTTGGTGAGAAAAGGAATTTTTGGCATATCCTGACTAAAAGAAGGGATCGATTGGTAGGAGACATTCTTAGACATCGAGGAATCGTAAATTTAGCTTTGGAGGGAAGTGTGTGGGGTAAAAATCGCAGAGGGAGGCCAAGAGATGCGTATAGTAAACAGATTCAAGTGGATGTGGGTTGTCGTTCTTATGAGGAGATGAAAAGGCTTGCTCAGGGTAGGGTATTGTGGAGAGATGCATCAAACCAGTCTCCGGACTGAAGACCATAACAACAACAACAATCAGTGTAATGGTCGCAAGCGCACCGTGTATATGTGTAGATGACAATAATAACGGATGACAAATACGGTAAAGAGGAAGAACACGGACAGATTGACAATGAATAATGATGTATGGTAATAATTTGTTTGTCGTGGTTGTATATTTTGTATATATTCCTATAGTTGAGGACATAAAATGTGTTTAATTTCACCCGATAGCGAAAAAGGCATAATATGCTTTTGAACGCTTTTAGGGCAAATGCTCCGCTGTGCGGTGCTCGAATTACATTAGGAAGTACAGGCGACGTCCACAATTCTGCAAGCTGGTTCCCTGCGGATTTTTTCATTCTCACAAACACAACAGTCCAAAGCAAGGCTTAATCCACCGCTGTGTTATAGAAAAAAGAAATACCGACATTACTATTACTTGTCCAGCTCCTGATAGTCTTCATAGCATTCATAATTAAATTACATTCTCACATGGTTTACAAATTTATATTTCATCAATAAACGTGAATAATAACGTGAAACTTGACGCGTTTCAACATGGAAAGAATTTCAACAAGCTTCTCTCAGCTAGCACTCGTCGAGAGAAACGCAAGACAAGGTGAAATTGAATATTTTCTTGATACACGTTGCCCGAGAGGAATGTCAGTATCAGCAGGAATATAACCAGGCGTAGAGAGCAAATCATTCACCACGAAGGAAATGAAACGGATGAAATGGAAGACGAAATAAGCGTATCATGACCACGATTTTGACGGAACGTTAAAACCCAATCAGCCTTCATTCTTCCTAGATGTAACCGATGACAGAGGAAATGAAGGTAGACGAAAAGCACATCAGAGTGAAAAATCGTGAAATAGAACCAGAAGTAAACCAGAGAAGTTCAGAGAACAGGTATGTGATGTTCAATTAGCAGTCAAGTTCCGCTACGAAAGAAGCCACTACAACGATGAAAACGGCAATAACTGAATTGAGATATTTGACAGTCGGTCAAAGGAAGTCTATGCAGGAATAGGGTATTTTATTATTACGTGAATATTAAAACGTATATGTAAAACATAGAGGCGATGTATAAATGACGCCTGAAGAAGGTGTTTTAAGTGAGACAATAGACTATATATGAATCCCCTGTCAAGAGCGTAAAGGATACTGTAAAGGTACTTCGTGTGTTTTTATAATAGTAATCTGGATATCTACATCTACATGTATATCTACATAATTACTCTGTAAATCTTATTTAAGTGCATGGCAGAAGGTTCATATAACAGCTTTTATGATATTTATCTACCATTCCATTTTCTAAAAGCACCCAGGAAGAAGAAACTCCTAATTTCTTCGTATTCGGTGTGATTTCTCTTATTTTATTATTATGATCATTTTTCCAATTTATTGATAAGTCCTAACAGAATAAGTTCGCATTTGAAGAGATATTTGGTGAAAAGAATTTCGCAACTAGACCTCGCCGCAACTTTTAATGATTTTTAACCCAACTCGTGCATCATTTCCGTCACACTCTCTCCGTTCTCTGAACTTTCTCGAAATCTTCCGATAGTCCAACTTGGTGGGTATCCGACATTGCGCAGAATACTCCAAATTAGAACTCACAGATTTAGTGGAAACAGTTTCTTTAGTAGAAATGTTGCGAAACGTAACCTTTTATTCATCTTCCCTACGATATTTTCTATGTGATCTTTCCAGTTAAAGTTGTTAGTAATTATAATTCCTAGGTATTTAATTGAATTTACGGCCAGTAAACTTGACTAGTTTATCATATAAATGAAGTTAAATGGCTTTCTTTTAGTGCTCATACGCATGATTTTACACTTTCCATTAGTGGGGTCAATTGAAAATTTCCTATAGAGCTGCTCACAATGACTCCTAAATCGTGTATAACGGACAGTAGGGGCCCTGAGAGAAAATCGCACAACTGTGGCGAATTCCATATGCACGCAATTTATTAGTGCGGAACAGTGTCAAAAGGCTTCCCGAAATCTAAAAATATGGAATGGATTTGAAGTCCATAGTCATCACTTAACGTGAGTAAAGAGCTACCATCATTTCGCAAGAGGGGTATTTTCTGAATCCGTGTTGACTATGGGTCAGGTAGTTCTCTTCGAGGGAACTCATAATGTTTGTGAAAAGTATTAGTAGTTAGTACAAAAAATAAAACATTTGTTAATGTATAACATACGGTAATAATTATAGATGATGAGGTAGAAGACTGTGTGTCAGATTCAGCGCCTGATATGACGAAGATGGGTTTATGGTGGGAAAAAATGAACGTGTGCTCTAAAGAAGCGAAATGATTCTACTACACCAACATAATCAGTAAATCCACAAAGAGACAAGCATTGATAACATTACACTCGAAGTTGTATGGCAATTTCAAAGTAGTGTTCTGGGTGAGATCTAGAAGGAGACTAGCTGAGGTGACAAATTTTACGACGTATTTTGAGATCAACACCGTGTTAGGAGAATTGTTCACGAGAACGTAATGGAATTAGAAACTTTTTGCAGCCACAAATCTATTGGAAAATGCCATGTATTACACATTACAAACTATACATAATAAGAGGAGTACAAATAAGCATATCTGCGGAAAAAGAATACGAGAAGACAGGCGTGACTAGTTAATGAAATTTGATCGATACAAATCAACATGCTTTGTAATACAGTGACAAAATAGAGAAGAGACAGTAAGGGCAGAGTGTAATAGGGAGCATATAATGAGAGAGTTTGTGAGTAATGAAGTATTTCGTGATATATTCACTGAATATAAGGGAGCATTGTATTGTAGCCAAGGTTGCCTGAAGTGGAGTTGATATGTGAGAGTAACGAAATTGTTTATTACGAAGTACAAAGCTAACTGTGGTTACGGACTTACAATTTTGAGAATACGTTTTTTTCATTTACATACCAGGGTGATATGAACAGAATATTTCGTTTTTACGTTGTGTGTAGGCCTATTATCTCTTCACATAGTGGAGAATCAAACCAAAATAAGAGGAGGAAATAAAAATATCCTGCCTTTCTCTTTAATAACACACAACAGAAATAATGTGCGGGGTGTTAAGAAATGGTAAGGTAACAGCCTAATAAAGAGGGAATTAAAATGGTGGTGGTGAAAATTAGATGAAAATTAGTAACATAAGTGTACGAGACAAAAGGTACTAGGACGCAAAATTCAGGTCAAATTAATCACATGCCAGAAGCTGTTGTTATATTTTCATGTTTCGGAGAAAATTAAATAATAAAAAATTGAGAGAGGGGACAAAAGTAGCATTACTCACTGCATGATGCCAGCCAGCCATTGGTCTGGTTAGACAACATAAAAGGTAATTCTAGACACACAGTTGCTTAGTTCAAGAACATATAACCAAATTGTAGATGGAAAATGTAATCGCATACAAAGAATTGTCTTAACCATTGTCAGAAGTAAGGAGGTGAGGATAAGGGGGATATGTCCCTCCCCCCTCCGAAATTCGGAAAATTTACAATAACGAGGAACTTTTATGAATTTACAGAAGAGTAGTACAGCAATAAATGGAAACATTTTAACACGATGTCACACTTTATCTCACTACCTCCCTTTAAAGTTTGAAGAAATTTGTGGATTGCCCCTTACTTATGATTATTTCACCTATTACTCAACACCCCCTCCTCCCCCTAAGAACATCCTGCTCCCATCCCTGATCTTAATCAAATTCCTAATGTTTCATTTCAGTACGAGAGTGATTAACGATGAATCATCTTTTTCTGTACTGGAACATTTAAAATCTTAATCATAAACGCAGTAAAAGAAGGTGCATACATGTTGAACACCTTGTTTTTGCAAGTAGCTAAGTAAGCGCGACTGTTCGGATAAACAATTAATTTTGTGAAGTTAAGTTTCACTTAATGAGTTGAAATATATGTGTAGGACGTAATACATAATAACATTATATAAAACTAGTGCGCCTCGGTTACACAGTGGTAGAGTGCCAGACTACAAATCCAAAGGTCGCGGGTTCGATCCCACTTGGTCCTGGGATTTTTATCTGTCACTTTCCACTTCTTTCACCTCTGGCAGTATTGCTCATGTGAAAAATACCGAGTAGCACCGTGGTTCGGAACCCACGTTAAACTTTAGGTCCCCCTATAACTGGCTGGGTAAGTCAGTTCGAAGGTCGGAGGAAGGCAACGGCATACCACCTCCAAATAGGACCATGCCTAATAAAGCACTGTGGTGTTCAAACCAATCTTCGGATTGTTGACTGCTTTACTTATATAAAACTAACATGTCTCTTAAATTTTGTGGTGAAATGCACATAAATTATCTGGAGGCATGGAATGCGGGAAAGACTGAGGCATAATATGAAATTTTAGTAAATTATTGTACCGCTGATGATGGTACAACTGACTTAACAATGCCTGCCTGTAACACTATAGTTCTTCTACCTATTACTTTTTATTGCTTTTATGTATTCGATGGGAGAAGTATCGATTATGAATGTAATATATGGAAGTAATGTAATATCTGTGTTAAGATCTTTGTGGCCATGTATATAATGTAAAGTTTTTGTATAGGAAATTATTACTTATTTTTGTAATATTAATATTATGAAAAGGTATATTATGAGAATGTTTTTAAATAATTTTTAACAAGCTTTATAATTCGCTGGTTCATGCACAGGGAGTTAAATTGTTATATATATAACCTGTATTGTGGCTGGTAGGAAACGGAACTGTGTGCGCGCGCGATGTAAAAGGTGGGAATTGGCGGGAGAATCTTCGAGTAGCGTGGTCTGTAAGTAAAAAGAGGAGTCGAGTTCTGGACAGTGTAGTGGCAACACCTCCGTCACCAACTGTGGGTTGTTGAGGCATATATTTCTGGAAGTGACCGCAAGTTTGCCTTGGATGTCACTGGCGTTGTCCTATTTAAGCTGGCCATTTAATATGGAGTTCAAAAATGTATTTTTTCAACGGCAAGAAGAAGTTTTGTGAGCTGAAAGCTATTATGGAAGCAGGCCACGCTTACCGCCCCAAAGTTGTTACTACCAGTAACTTCGACGTCTTCACCGCCACCACTACACTTAGCATGTAGTGTAATGAACCAGCAAAGTATTTAACCAATAATTATCAGCATTGACCTCAACTTTGTGTTAACCACTCTGATTTATCCTAATCATTGTACCTAGACAGGGTCCTCTCCTAGTGAATACTTTTCCGAGTGTCCTATTTTTAAAAATTGAAAAGTGATTTTAAATAGTGCCATTGGTAGTTTTTTTTAATTAGTGCCATTTATATAATTTAGTATGAATTTTGGATCATTTTACAAAGTGTGGCTGTAGACCATTTTACAAAGTGTGGATATAAAGACATTTACATCTACAGCAGCCAGTTGCCATTTCATCTTATTATTATAGTATTGGCACACTTCGTTTTAGCTGTTGGTTACAGATAATTTCAGAAATAATAAGCGTTTAACTAAATTTCAATAGTTCAATGTTCTTGCTACGAAAACATTATACTGCTCGCACTAATATTTATTATAAAACAAAAGGAGGGTATATTATCATTCATTGCAATGAATCTATTGCTGTAACTTATGACTAGAGCCGTTCAACAAGGTCAGGTCTGTCTGTGTACATTGTTTTTGATACTGCTAAACTATTTTGTGAACAACAGTGACATTATATACAAAAGTTAATGCCCTCCCCTAAAGTGTACATATTATCTGTGAAAATTTCTAGTTGCCTTTGGTCAAACCCCTTAACAATCATTCACTTCAGCAGGAAAGAAAATACTATTTGAAAAGATAAATTTCAGAAATATGATCTTAAAAATTTCAGCAATAGGACAGAATCTTGTTTCCCTTAACTTGATACACAAAGTTATTAGATTACCACCTTTGTCAAGCAATTCACAACAATCCAAATTTATCATTTTCTCATAGTTCACTGAAAGAATAGTTTGTATTACAATTCACATACTTAATCAGACCACAATTATTGAATCCATAGTGTCCATTATAAGTGAATGCTGTTTATTTATAAATCTGTTGAACCACTTAATTGATATAGCAGTGATCTAGCTTTGGTGTGCTTGGTGATTTATTTAACTATAGAATGTCCATTTTCAAAATTCCATGTACTTCAGTTCCATGTGTAGGCTTAAAACGAGAGTGCTTATTACAGTTAGTTGCTGGTACATATTTGCCTAATTACACAGGATAATTGAGAAGGCGTGGGAATCGCGACAGGTTCCGTCTGACTGGACGAAAGCGGTAATCATGCCAATTTTCAAACATGGAAACAGGAAAGATTGTAACAACTATCGAAGTATAACTTTAATTAGCGTTGTAGGCAAAATATTCTCAGCTATTGTTGATAGGAGAGTGCGAGTATAATTGAGGACAAGTTAGATGAAAATCAGTGTGGGTTTAGGCCTCTTGGAGGCTGTCAGGACCAGATCTTTAGCTTACGGCAAGTTATGGAAAAGTGCTGTGAGTGGAACAGGAAAGTGTATCTATGTTTCATAGATCTAGAAAAGTTTTATGACCGTCTCCATAGGAGGAAGCTACTGTCAGTTCTACAAGATTGTGGTATAGGAGGCAAACTTCTGCAGGAGATTAAAGGGCTCTACATAGACTGCCAGGCAGCAGTTAGAGTAGATGGCAAATTAAGCTCATGGTTCAGGGTAGTTTCAGGGGTAAGACAAGGTTGTAACCTGTCACCACTGTTGTTCATACAATTCATGGATCATATGTTGAAAACAGTAGACTGGCAGGGCGAGATTAAAATAGGTGAAAACAAAATAAGCAGTCTCGCATATGCGGATGACTTAGTTGTAATGGCCGATTCAATTGAAAGGTTGCAAACTAATATTTCAGAGCTCGAACAAAGGTGCAAGGATCATGATATGAAGATCAGCATCTCCAAAATGAAAGTAATGTCAGTGGGAAAGAGATTTAAGCAGATTGAGTGCCAAATAGAAGGAATAAAGTTAGAACCGGTAGACAGTTTCAAGTACCTGGGATGTATTTTCTCATAGGATGGCAACATAGTGAAAGAACTGGAGTCGAGATGCAGCAAAGCTAATGCAGTGAGTGCTCAGCCAAGATCTACTCTCTTTTTCAAGAAGGAAGTAAGTACCAAGACTAAGTTAGCAGTGCACCGCTCCATCTTTCGACGAACTTTGTTGTATGGGAGTGAAAGTTGGGTGGATACAGGTTACCTTATTCATAAGGTAGAGGTTACAGATATGAAAGTAGCAAGAATGATTGCAGGAACTAATAGATGGGAACAATGGCAGGAGGGTGTCCATAATGAGGAAATCAAGGAAAAACTGGGAATGAACACCATAGATGAAGCAGTTAGAACGAACAGACTGAGATGGTGGGGTCATGTTACAAGCATGGGAGAAGCAAGGTTACCTAAGGGACTCATGAGCTCGGCAGCGGAGGGTAAGAGGAGTCGAGGTAGACCAAGAAGATAGTACTTAGATTCGGTGCAGAATGATTTTGAAGTAAAAGGCATAACATGGGACGAGGCATCAATATTAGCATTGAATAGGGGATAATGGAGAAATTTTATTAGAGGTACTATGCTCCAGACTGAACGCTGAAAGGCATAATCAGTCTCTAATGATGATGATGATGATGATGAGGCTGGCGACCTTTTTTTTTCTTTAATAATTCCAGTTATTTACTTTAGTTTACATCGTGCCTGGTAACATTAATTCTGCATATCCTTTACCTAACAAAATTCAAAATCTTCGGAAAGGCAGTCACATAAACTATTCCTTATCCATTAGTGCACACTTCGCGGTCATAACAAAATCCTGTAAAAGGGTGTAACATTAGCAGTTGCGTTCCGTGGTTTGGTGAGAGGTTTCAAACTTGTTTTGAAATTTATTAAGTGTTGCGAGTCGAGCTGTGGGTGTTATATGCCGGAAACAGTGTCTGGACAAGGACTTAGGATCCCGGCAGTTTACCTGTTTCTGGCGAATGCGATCAGGGCAGGGGTGAAGTGCTTAAGCTGTAAATGCTCTTAGCCGGCGCGGTAATCCGCCCGCAGAACAACAAAGTCTCTTACCGGGCAGTTCTTTCTGTCTCTTCATTCCCTGCACAGCTGAAGGAGCCCAAGCATATATGCGGACCTAACCAAGTACGAAAATTCGCTGCTTTTCAAAGGATCCGTCGGTTAAAACTCAATCCCGATACATTGTCCAAAACATGATACCCAAAAATCTATAATGGCCATAAGAACACGCGAAACATCTTAAACCATATAAAGTGATACAAGTATCGCAACGAAAAGTAAACAGACAGTTACAAACCACCGTCAACAGTCAGAATAGTGTAGACAATATTTTCTTAGCACAATAAAATAGACTATTTTTGCCAGCGCAGTGTAAGCAGTCGGGAATTTTTCCAAAATAGCCATCGAACGATCATTTGAAATTATAAAGGGACATTGTGCATCGACTTGAAACAAAGCCCAAAAATACAAACGTTTGCCGCTACGAACTTTTAAGTAATCTTCATGCCACAAAAAAATGGAACCGTCATTGGCGTGTTTCAATAGCGTATGTTAATGTTTTCAGAAAAGAGAGAGAGGAGTTTTAAATTTTTCTCCACATATACGAAGTTATACGAACATAAAAATAAGTGCAAAGAAAGTGTTCTGGATAAATATGACAGTCATTTACATTATATAAAATTTACAAAAATCAAATGTTCAAATGTTTGTAGAGCTTATGGGGCTTAACTACGAGGACATCAGTCCCTAAACTTACAAACTACTTATGAACTACCTTATACTAAAGACGGCACAAACATCCATTCCCGAGGGGGCATTCGAACCCCCGACCGCAGTGGCCGTGCAGACCGTGACTGGCGCACCGCAGCCCGTTCAGCCACTGCGGTCGGCTAAAATTTACGGACAGATCACATTAATTTCTATGAAATAACTATTATATTTTTGAATCTCTTGTCTTGTATGGCAGCTGATGAACAATGTATTACAATATGTAAACCTTATGAACCATAACTTTAAGAACAGTATATACTGCTGTCTTGTGTATTATAAAATGTAATTAGGTCCTGTACTGTATAACTGGATGGTGTCAAATGTGAAACACTATGTGCATCTTTTAGTTCATAAAGATATCTTTCAGTAGGCAGTCTTAGGTTGTTTAAGACCGTGTTGTGTATTTGAAATGCGTGCAGTATATGAGTGCCACACTGTTGTATATCATTTTTATGCATTTCCTGAGATAACAGTTATTGCTATGTGGAGATGAAAATGTTTTCAGAATTCCAGTCTTCTCTGTTTATTTATGTGCGTTATCGATTTTCTAAACAGTAATTATGTATACATGCGAAGGCGGACGGGAGTGCATTGAGGCGCCATGTTACGATGCGCGAGGCCGTTCCCCGTCGGGTTTGTATTGCCTATAATGTAGTTCATAAGTAGTTTGTAAGTTTAGGGTCTGATGACCCCGCAGTTACGTTCCTTAAGCTTAACAAACATTTGAACATTTAGATGAGTGCGAGTAGCCAAGAAGTTAAGGCGACCGCTGACCTGAAGCGGGAGAACCGGTTTCTAAGCCTGCTCGGCTTACATTCCCTCTTGTCGCCACTGAATAATTTCATTTCCTTAGTGCATCTAATGTCATTCCTTACCTGGCTTTTCCTTTTTCTTACCTGTCATTGAATGTGCAAAAGTAATCATGGTATTTAAATTTCTCGAGGACAGATATTTCGTTTGAATGTGTTTTAGCTCACGGAATCATGTATTTTCATTGCAATATGCGTAGCAAATAACTACGATATAAATCAGCTTTCTTTTAAAAGAGTGGAATCTTAAATGTAATTTCTGATCATTTAAGTAAACTTATAGATAAAAGACTGGCTGCGGGTAAACCACCGATAAAATATGAGTGAGATTCAATGTTAGGAAGGTATCTGACATCGAAGTTGATACAAATGATAGGTGATGGCAGTAACCGTTTAGTAAGTTATAAACTGAACTTCTATTGACCTTTTGTAGCCTATCATGAGAAAGACTAGATGGTTCATCAAGAATTCAAGATTGTGTGCGTTTTACGAATAGAAAATAAAATTTACGTTAGCTCTGGCGACCTATATACTATCCCAACATAAACATTATCAGAAATAGTTTCACAATATATATATATATATATATATATATATATATATATATATATATATATATATATATATATATATATATATATATATATATTCTCAACAAAAGAAAAATAGATCCCGAAGAAAAGGAAGAAAACATTGGCCCAAACATGTAAAAAGTGTCAAATTTGCTTGGTAAAATCAAGCAATGAACAATTTCTTGGAGTAATTCCATTAGCACAATACGTATAATAATAAAATAAACAGGATGATATTCTCAGGTATCACTTTATTTATAATACGACACTTGACTTCAAAAATAGATGTATCTATAACTTATTCATTAGAAGTTCGCATTCTTACAAGAGTTATGGTCGGAGGTTCGAATCCCCCCCTCGGGCATGGATATTTGTGCCGTCCTTAGTATTAGCTAGTTCATAAGTAGTTTGTAAGTTTAGGGACTGATGGCCCCGTAGTTAAGTCTCATAAGCTATACAGACGTTTGAACATTTCTTACAAGAGTAATTGGAATGAGAAACAAAGTAAGATCGGCTAGGCAAAAGTACTTCAAGACTATTATTTGAGAGAAGGTTGCGGGACTCACGTGTAACAGTTTGATGGGTGGCCAGTTATGAGACTGACGGGAGAGGCGAGCGTGCTAGCTGTCCTTCAAGGGTTAAACCAACACCCTCTAGAGACGGAGCCTCACAACAGTCCGTGTCACGACACACCAATAGGCCGCGACCGCTAGCTGACTGGCTGGCCACTGGGGCACAGCCCACTTCGTCATAGCAGGCAGCCAGTCAGTGTTGGCGGCTTAACGGTATGACGTGACACGGAATGTTGTGAAGCCTTATCTCTAGAAGCTGTTAGTTTAACCGAATGTGAAACACCTCCTTTCCTACACTCCATGGTGGTGAAAATACCTTGGCGACAGCAAGGCTCGTGCACTGAATTGAGAATTTATAGGGAAACTTGTCAAGCTCAGAATAACAAAGTGGCCAGCTCCCTTCGGAGTTGAGGGAAGCCGTATACAGTCACCCACGATGTTACCGCAAATATCTGCTATAGAAATATAGAACAGAATTAGCGATTGGCTAGTTCGAGAAAAGTACCACGCGATCTCTTAAGAATGGACAACCTAATACATCAGTTAACAATCATGCAATGAGAAATAACTAAGTTTAGTAAGGTTCGTGCTGGGAAACTGCCAACAGAAACCATTATGTTGAACAGCTAAGGGTCTCAAGCGCCTCTCCTTTTAACACATTTTACTCTAGAAGTGATTTGTTCCTGATGAGCAGAAAGGAAGACTTCTTCCAGGGTCGCAGAGACGACGACTTTTTCTTCCTGCGCAGGAGAGGGTTAAGCAACAAACCGATGCAGCTTCAGGGAGAGCCGTCTTGCAGTATTCAACACTTACAAGATTTTCCTTCAAGATAGAGGTGTATTATCGCAGATCCATGCGCCAATATAGGAATTAGACTTTTTTATTGGGTAAAATAACGTAGCTACCAATTACGTGATCAGTGCCGATTTCTCGGACAGAATTGAAATGGATTTGAGGCAGTATTTAGACAATTTAACGGAACCTTTTAAGCAATGCGTAAGTATTGTTTGAATTCAATCAGATTTGCATGTTATCGAACTCCTAAAATCACGCCAATTATCTATATGCACCAGGGACATTACTTTTTTTTTTATTTTTTATTTTTTTTTTTATCTTTGTCATGATCAGTGTGGGGAAATGTGGAGGAAAACAAACAAATTAACCCACAAGTTCTCATTAAACACCTTTCACATCTCGTAAATCATTGTTACTCTGGAGTACTGTGGGATAAGGGCGGGTGTTTTAATGTGGAAGCCATCCACAATCCACAAAATCAAGTTGATATTCGGTGCCACGGATTAGCAGTTCACAGCCCGTATAACCCAGTGTTCGATTCACCTCTGAGTTCTAAACTTAAGTCTTATCGTGTTTCGCTCCCGTGCAAGGTACGAAAGTGTTCAGATATAATCTACCCTGGCAAACAACGAATATTATGTATCCTGACAGAAGGAAGTGTGTATAGAAGCAGTTTTACTGTCTGTAATGAATCCTTTACGTTAGGCAATGTCGAAACAATTACGTTACTCTTTGAAATAAAGTTGTTCGTAACTCGTGATAGTACCACACAGAATATACTTATATGTAACTAGATTAAGTTACTCTACCTCCTCCTTTCTCTTTGTTCACCTGCTCCTGCCCCGTCTTCTCCTGTCCCTTTCCTTGTCCATTTTCTCCTCCCCCTCCCTCTGTTCATCTCCTCATCTCCTTTCCCCTGTCTGTCATCATCTACCCTCTCTCATTCTCCTCCTCTCCCTTCTCTCTGTCCCACTTTTCCTGTACCTTCTCTATCCGTCTCCGTCCTCCCCTTTCTGACCGTCTCCTCCTCCCCTACTCCTCTCCCTGATATATATCAAAACAAACATATTTGCGTCAAGTTTCGTGGTGACTGGTCAAACGGTGTCAAAGTCGCAAGGTAGCCTACGCTATTCTAAATTCACTGGCTCCTAGAGGAAAACTTATATATAGGTGCTGACTTTCATGGTGACCAGTCAAACATCTTTCAAAGACATGGCCGATTTCCTTCCCCATCACTGACAAAAACTATCCGAGTTTTTGCTGCATCTCTAATGACCACGATGATGACTGGACTTTAAATCCTAATCTTCATTACTCCCCTCTTCCTTTGGGGCACAAACAATTTCTTCACTCTCACACCTCATGATTTACACTGTATTCAGGAATTTTGTTCGGGAATTTTGTTGTTATCCACCGTATAACAACCGTTTGGTTCGATACAGGTCAAGATGAGGCAACGGAACGTTACGTGCTGCAATGGGCTTCAGACCGCTGCAGGCCGTAGTTGGGCGGTGTCTCACCCCTGTATCGGATTCCCTAGTTTCCATGCCATTTAAATCAAATTGAATGGACGAAGGTGCACTAAATCTAATGAATAACTCGATGACATTGGTTGATATACTTCAACAGTCTCACGACTGTTCGGCTAATGCTAGTCAAGTCAGTGATATAGTTTTAACCACACGTTCCTCTCAATTGTGCCAAGTACCGAATATCTCAAGGAGTTTAGACTGCGTTGGCTGGGTATAGGTTTTCTGAATACAATTTTCAAAATGTTCAAATGTTTGTAAATCTAAGGTACCTGACTGCTGCGGTCATCAGTCACTAGGCTTACGAACTACTTAAAGTAAACTATGCGGAGGTCAACACATACGTCCATGGAACCTGGACGCGAACCTTCGACGGCGAGCAACCACGAGCTCCCCAGCAAGGGGCCTTAGAGCACTCGACCACTCCACCGCGGCAAATACAGTGTTCCTAAATCCGTGACCGTACGTTTTATGCATTCTACAGTAACCACGGAAATGCTCAGTAATGAAATGATCTCGTTTTAGCTGCTCAGATCGGAAGGATGTTGCAAAACTGTATAAAGAAATACCTTAGCCTCTTATTGTGCTTCATATTTATGGATTGATATATGCCTAATGCGGCGAAACAACCGTTGTGGACAGTTTTACGTACTGCTGCAGTATCGAACCTGTAACCTTCGTTTAGATGTACTTTCATACTCCTCATGAGAACACCGTAGCACTGACCCCTTCTCGAAAAACAGCTCCTAGCGATTCAGGCTCTCCCTTAGGTAGTGTAAATCCCGTTCTATATATGAACTTCATGAGCGTAGAAAGCACGTCTAGCTTGTCAAATACAATGTATTTCTATTATACGAAAACAAATGTTGTAGAAACATATGGGACTAGAACAGTAAAACGAAGAAGTGAAGAAGTGACAGTGGCACATAACGTTCCGCCCGCCACACATCGTGAGCTGCTTGCAGAGCAGAGTGTAGACGTAGACGCTATGAATTTACACCGATTGCACCGTCTGTCACCGCATGGTGAAAGTCAGTCAAGTTTGTTCACTACACAACTGTCTGCAACAGGCAGTTTACATTTATATCTTTACTCGTGTGAAACTCCAAAGCCTTATACAATACTACATCATACTGGACATATTTTTAAATGGTATAACCAATTCCTTCACTTTTTGCCACGCAATTTTTAAGTTGCCTCAAAGATTTGCAAGCGTGCAAAGCCTCCGTAAAGAGACTGCATAATTCTGAAACTAAACGTTCAAATGTTTGTAAAGCTTATGGGACCTAACTGCTGGGTCATCAGCCCCTAAACTTACAAACTACTTATGAACTGACTTATACTAAAGACAACACAAACATCCATGCCAGAGGGGGGATTCGAGCCCCCGACGGGGAACGACTTCGCGCATCGTAACATGGCGCCTCAATGCGCTCGGCCGCTCCGCCGTGGCCTGCATAATGCATTATTCTTTGTAGAAACAAATCTATCCTAGTAATTCACCAGCACCCTGCTAAAAGAATATATGGGTGTGCTCTATATGGCCCAAGCTATAAGAGACAACAGCGAAGGTAGTGTCGTCCATGGTCGGAGACCCTAATGATGCCGATATACAGAACTGTAGCGTGGACCTAAATGGGTCACCGTGCAACAATACATATTTATGATTTGTTATAAGTACAGCCTCGACGGAAGGAAGCCAGTATTGCACCCACACATTTCTTGGGGTGGGCGTTCTAATGGTACGTAGCTGTTTCCCCTCTTACAGTACTGGGTATAGTCTGCGCCACCTCTATAGGGCACTGGCTACTTAATTGTTCGCTGGTTCGGTCTCTGTTGTGTGTGGTACTGTAGGAATTAAGCTTCATCCCGTCACTGCTCACACCAAAATCTGAAGTATCTGCGTCAGTGTATGTCTGTGTTTTGGATTACATACCACAAAGTGCGTCAGTTACATGTGCTTGTTTTAAGACCCATAATTCCTTGTCACATGCATATGACCATTTTCAACGAACGTCTGCGTGTATAAGTTGATTGATAGGTTCCTAAAGTGCTGTTGCCTGTGGAATGAACAAATGTTAATAATTCATTTAATACTGTCCCTACCTATTTCCTATGGGCACTAAAACCTTTGGAGTGCTTCATCATACTGTGGGATCAGGTGGATTCCTGAAGAACTGTATAAATATCCGAGAGATTCAGTTTGTTGTACAAGAAATTCACGTTTGTTTTTGTTACAGTGAAAGTTAACTTGGGATAATGCTGGAAAAGTTTCAGGTATTCTTTGCAAGAAATGTGCTGTCTTTTCCCACTCCAAGAATATTATTGAGATAATTGATCTTCTTTTTTTGGCGTTACAACCCTGTGTGGGTCTTAGACTCTTCAACAAGTTTTCACCATTCTCTCCTCTCCAGTGCGGTTCTACGTCATCCTCTGATTCGGAAGGTTTTTATATCCTCTTACTAACCATCGTCTATCCTCCGTTTCCGTAGTCTTCCTCTATGCCTTCTTCCCGCTGGTCTCAATTCAAAAATCTTTCTAGTTGTTCTGCCAGTGTCCATCCTGAGGACATTTCCAAGCTATTCTACTACTTTGAACTATTCGCTCGATATCAGGTCCTTGTATGACGTGATCGAGCTCAGCATTCGTCCTAGATCTCCAGATACCGTTGTTATCCTGAACTGCCCCATAAATTTTCCGCAAAACTCTACATTCAAATATCCTACATCTGCATGTACATGGGATACTCAGCAAATCACATTTAAGTGCCTGGCAGAGAGTTCATCGAACCACCGTTATACTATTTATCTCCCATTACATTCTCGAATAGCGAGCGGGAAGAAAGAACTCCTGAATCTCTGCGTTCGAACTCTGATTTCTCGAACTTTATTCTGATGATCTTTTCTACCTATGTAAGTGGGAGTCAACAATATATTTTCGCATTCGAAGGAGAATGTTGACGATTGGAGTTTCGTAAGTAGCCCACGCCGCAGCGATAAGCACCGTTGTTGTAATGATTCCCATCCCAGATCGTGTATCATTTCCGTAACGCTGTCTGCCCTGTATCGTGACAACACAAAACGAGCTGCCCTTCTTTGGATACTTTTGACGTCCTCTGTCAAACCCACCTGATAAGGATCCCACACTGGGTAGCAATTCTCCAAAAACGGACGGACAAGCGTAGTATATGCAGTCTCTTTAGTATTTCTCCAGCATCTTTTAAGGGTTCTGCCAATAAAACGCAGTCTCTGGTCCACCTTTCCCATGACATTATCTATGTGTTCTTTCCAGTTTAAGTCTGAAATAATTGTAATTCCTGGTATTTAGTGGAGTTAACGGCCTTCACTTTTGATTGATTGGACGACTTCACACTTCTCATTATTTAGAGTCAATTGCCAATTTTTGCACCATAGTGATATCATATTTAGATCGTTCTGCAGTTGGTTTCGATCTTCAGATGATTTTAATAGACGGTAAATGACGGCGTCATCTGCAAACAACCCAAGAGAGCTGCTTAGATTTTCTCCCAAATCTTTTATGTAAATAAGGAACAGCAGAGGACCAATAACACTACCCTGTGGAACGCCCGATATCACCTCTGTTTTAGTTGATGTCTTACCATAGATTACTACAAACTGTGTCCTCTCTGACAGGAAATCCCATATCCAGTCGCAGATTTGGGGCGATATAGCATAACCACGCAATTTGATTAAGCTGCTGCTCATCAGTGCTTGTTAGCGTCCATGTTTCGCATCCGTAGGTTACAACTGGCCTGATCATAACCTTATATATTTGCTGTTGCAGCTGCATATTTATTATCTTAGAGGCCAACAGTTTCTTAAATGTGTGGAAGCATCTATTACCACTTGAGATGCGCTGTTTTACTTCGATTGACATGGAATTTGTCCTATTAATATTACAGCCCAAATAATCAAAGTACTGCACGTGTTCAAAATTTAGCCTGTTGCTGATAGTTTAGCCAAGTTGTTATTCTCTGTCCGCGAGGAATTAATGAACTTGGTCTTTTTTCATTTATAGAAAGGCCTGTGGCCTCCGTGGCTTCTTTCAAATTTTCAAACGTTTGTAAAGCTTATTGGACTTAACTGCGGTATCATTAGTCCCTAACCCTACAAACTACTTATGAACTAACTTATACTGAAGACAACACAATCATCCATGCCCGTGGGAGGATTCGAATCCCCGACGGGGAACGGCCTCACGCTTCGGAGCATAGCGCCTCAATGCACTCGGCCACTCCGCCGCGGCTATTGTCCTCTCTATTGATACCCTTCTTCCGCTAATAATTGCTACATCATCAGCATACGCACATAATTGAGTTGACTTTGTGCCTATGTAACCAGATATTTGGAGCTTCCTAATGGCTTCAAGGGTCAAATTGAATAGCATTGTAGAGAGTCCATCCCCTTGTCTGACGCCTTTATTTATGCTAAACCATTTGTTCAGTTCTCCATCCACTCGCACGGCAGCCTTGGAACCAGCCAAAGGTGCTTGAATAAGTGAGACAAACTTCGATGATATACCAAGTAGCAGCAAATCATTTAGCATTTTCGCTCTATCAAGACTGTCGAAGGCATTGAGATAATTGATAGTTCCCACAATTTGCCTGATCAGGTATTCCAGGTAAGGCTACATTTAGGATGTGGCAAATCAACTGGCTATTCTGACTAGTAATCTGCTGCAATGATATGACCCAAATTGTGTACTGAGCGATTTGGCGCTGTGGTAACATACTGGACATTAGGCGGGACGGCGGTTCAAGCTCGCCTCTTGGCCATCCTGATTTAGATTTTCAGTGATTTCCCTAAATGCTCCAGGTAAATGCACGGCACGGATAGTTCGTTTCAAGGTGCACACCAGATTTCCTTCCCTATACATGAGAAAACCATCGAGCGTATTTTCTCCAAATTTAATGATCGCGATGTCGAAGTGGCGATAAACCTTAATCTTCCTTCCTTACTTACAAATGGGATTTTTAATTCTAGTATCGTGAATGTGACGTCGACCTTGATGTTAATGGTATGTTTATCTGCATGCACAGTCGCTGAGGTGTCATGGATTTTCAGTGCTAGTGTATTGAAAAGATCTAGGCTCAAGACGTTTCTTGCTGTCCATTACAGGAATAAGTCAAATTCCCTGATAGTTGGTATAAAAGTCTCGGTAGAGGTGTCTTTTAACTTCAGTAGGTGTTGCCTTGAAGCCTTATCGACTGAATGACTGATTTGAAATTCTGAGAAGGTGTAGAATTGCTTGAATTATTGGTTGGAGAACTGAAAGTTTCATTCCTGGGATACGTGTGTAGTCTAGGGACTCATTATATACAATATTCCGCAGTGTGTTTATTTCAGCTAAAGAAATGGTGTAGGTGGCCATCACTTTTTCGAATCACAATACTCAGTCAGGGTAGCCCTGAATGTGACATAATATGTAATGGCGTTCGGTTCCTATTCAAGATTGACTTGCTGCATGAGTTGATAAATAGCTGGGAGCATCAGCCAGTGAAAGAGAAAAAAAGGAAATGTTTTTCCATGAATATTTTTTAGCACATCCAAAGATTCAAATTGTGTTTGAAGGCTTGGAGGAAAGTCAGTATTTTTCTAATGTTATGCACGGATGAGTCAGTATGAGCCAACTGTCCTGTGACTTCCAGTGTTGATTGCATAGTTGATCCCACTGTTTACTCCAACTTAATGACACACCATCAAGTTTTTCCAGAATGACCTCATCTCAATTGCCCACTCAGATCTTCAATTCTTGTTGAAATCCTATGGCTTTTCTAAGAATTTCCGTGTGCATTAAATACGCAAACCACTAACAGCACCTAAATTTTGAAAGTGTACAACCTTTACACATAAGAAAATCCCTCTCATATAAACTGACAACCTGTGGACAACATATGATTTGTTTATGAATACTCTCTTATTCAAAATGCTGAAGGATTCACAAAGGCCTTAAAAGATATATAGTATCTGCCAGACATAGTTTGCCAACAGACTTCCTTTGCTAGCACAAAATTGATTTCACTGTTGTTATAAAGAAAGATAATTAATGTAGTAAGGCAAGGTCAGAGATATATTGATGCGAATTGATGTACGTATCACTACAACGCGTCACACATGAGGACTTACCATAAATAGCGATGTTACTCAAAATTGTATACTTGCAGGATCCGGAAATACAAAATAATACAAAAAGTTTCCACTTGCATGAGAAACACTGAGGGAAAATATAAATATTAAGATACATTCGATTTAAGTTGAAACTGGTTGAAAAAGGAAATAATTTAACACAATTGACAGGCCATACCTGACAGGATTTCGTGAAACATAGCTCCATGCTTTGTAAACGACACACTAACTCACAGTTTGCAATAATGTTCTTATATTGAATATTGTAAATCAATGACGATCTGTATTTCATTCCTAAAAAGAACATCTGAAGCCCAGTTAAAGTCATTTTAGGTATTCTGGAGTCAGGAAAATTTTCATCATATGTATGAAAATAATAAGTAGTTAATGGAACTTCACGTAACGTGTGTACTGTAGTTACTGATAGCTAAAAGGGAAATTTCACCGACTACAAAATATTTTACATGCCAAATTACAGGACTACAAATTAAAATATTGTGTGTATCAGACGAAAAAAATAATAGGTGCATAGTACGTTATACGTTTAACAAAACAGGAAATGAGAAATAACTTGTTGCAAGTAGATCTTAATCGTGCTTGCTTACGTAGAAAGGAGGATTTCTGTATTTCAACGAATTTCATTGGGAGTTTCTAGCTCCTAGGTACCTACGGTATCCATTAAGTACCATACAGATCTCTGACATTCGAAAAGAGAAAATACAGTATGGTAAAGTAATGCTGCAATATTACAGTTAAAATGCTAATATAAATATTTACCCTTTGTTTATAATTTTTTATTCTTTCCCATTTTTAGCGAAAAAAATAATAATCACAGGAATTCTAACACGAAAGAGAGTAGGACTCGCTGTACGAATATTTCGTAGACATTATGCACATAGACAGTTCATCGCAACCTAGTAATCGATGAAATCGACGGTGTTAAATATTAACACATTTACGATATTGATAATGTGAATTCAAAGACTTTCGATAACAATTTAGTTTTGTACAAATTTGGTTTAATTTCTTAGACTTTGATTTAATTCATTAGTTGCTTAATTATATTACTATATATTAAGTGTTTTAGAATTGCCTTTTCCTCCGTTGCCATTACTGAAATGATTTGACAGAAGTCTCCACAACATAAAAGGGTATATGTGGCCACAGGACAATTCCTGCTACGTTAATGTCAAATTGTTCCGTGAAACTCTTCAAAGCGTATTTTGTGATATATTGGAACTTCATACCACTCACTCGAAGCACAACCTTGCGTTAATTACCGTTATTATTTCGCTTTGAAGCATGTTATTCGTGTGGTAGGCATACACTACAGGGGAAATTCTGCGTCACCACTACATAGGCAAAGCATCGTTTTCACAGCCGCTGAAGAGGCAAATCAGTGAAATTAACAGAAATACTTGTCAATAATGTACACAAATTTACCATATGATTCATTCTACCTATTACTGAAACCCACATCAATCTCCCTGTTGTAGTTCCTGAGATTTATCACTGATTATGTATGCAGCGTTTTTTTATATGTTCTAATAACAAATTGACAATTTTTCTATTTTTATCGTAACTACAATTGTGGAGTGTTACTCTTTTCAAATCTAATAATTCTTGTTCAACGGAAAGTATCCTACAAGTTTTTATGAATGACTTCAGGAGTATTAACAATGAACGTATCTTTCTATTTTATTAATTTAGAAGCTTCAGTCAACTACAATACCATGGGTCCGGTCTTTGTATTTTTGTTTTGTATTTCCATTGTGGGTACTCGTTAAAACTACAATGTTTTAAAGCGGAATGTAAGAGGCACATAAAACAAGTGCATCTGTCCCTCATAAATGTCAGGGATATTTAAGTGTTCCTTTTCTATCCGGCTTTAAAGCAAAGACATTTAATTCTGATACTTTACTAAATTGTTTGTGCATTTTTGTAACATAGAAGTCGTATTCGAGAATTCTGTTAGCTGTGTTACAACTGTCATGTATATTTCTCTTTTCAGAATGACGTAACAAATAGCATTCTTTTTGTCTCACTAGCAGTCGAAATCATCAGATATCTTTATTGATGACAACAAATCAAGAGACGTTAAGAATCGGAATTACAATCCTGCAACCGTTAGATGTGCTCAAGCTAGAGGTTGAAACCATGTAATGAAACATTTTGTGTCAGGCCAGGATTCCAACGTTGAAACGAGCCACGCGTCCAAGTATTGAGAAATTTGGAATGTTCAAGATAAAACGAATTGAGGGAACTATATCGTCACGATATCTCTCAAAAGAGTGATCCAAGGTAACATCCAATACAAAACCAATATAATAATCATAAACATCATATTATACTCACATGAAAGATGTAATACGTGTCAAATGACCTTAATTGGCACCTAGCTCGTCAATTAAACTAATATTACGATTGACATTACCTGACATCCTAGGTTGCGATCTGATAGCAATATAATAATTTACTGTAGATCGCCGATTTCAAGTGGGCTGTGTCATCATCATCTGGTCATATAAAATTATACAATGTGGTCATCTTACGTTAAGAAATGGAGGTTAAATATTAAGTGCAAGATAGCACTTAGTCGAAATATAAAATACTTAAGTTCAATAATCAACATCTTGAAGAGACTGTGTATATGTCGCAGGGATTCAGTTCTTACAAGCTGTTGATGATTTAATTAACGTATTTTATATTTTAAGGGTGAGGATTCCTGGTCATACATGTCGCCCAATTGATGATAGTGGTATTACAGCCTGCGTCAATTTGTAGCTTCACTGGTACCCTGCAATGATGAACACGAGTCTCTTTGGTGAGGGAAAATCTGTTAGTCCGGGTCGAGATCTGTTCCTTCGTTTTCTGTGTCGCTTTCCGAGTCTATCTGTCCTAGAGAAGAGGCAGACTTCCGCTCTGTCTTGTTTTCCACATATTAAATACTTGTCTGTTGACGTGGACGGTGTCAAAAAAGTTGACTGCGAGATGGTAAAACATGAACCCTACGCATCTCCAATTATTATTTGTGTAATTTGCGAGGTGGATTCCATGGTTTTTTTTCTGGTGGGGGAAGGGAGGCAGACACAATGGCAGGTTATTGAATTAAGCTGGATGAACGCATGGACGGTTCAAAAGCCCGTCGGTTTGCACGGCCACTACGGTCGGGGATTCGAATCCCCCCTCGGGCGTGGATATTTGTGCCGTCCTTAGTATTAGTTAGTTCATAAGTAGTTTGTAAGTTTAGGGACTGTTGACCCCGTAGTTAAGTCTCATAAGCTATATAAACATTTGAACATCAAAAGCCCGTATTAACTGTAGACGAGCCTCAAAAGCAGGACTTCAGAGTTTTGGCAGAAAACGACAGAGTAAATCATCTGGGGAATAATCCACTATCTTGTCAAAATTTAAGTTTAGGATTTCTTACACAGTTAATTTACTCACTAAAACTTACAGTCCTATGAGAGTCACTGTACGATATGAGTTTTTGACAGATGAATGTTTTGTCTCGGGCAGCTACCAACTGTATTTGTGAGTGAAAGTGATCAAGGAGACCGCTGTATAGGGTCTCATACAGAAGGGCGTGTAGTCCTTATTCGCCACGCGGGAATGTCCATGCGGTCTGAGGTGCTACTTCAAGGTTCACAGATCACGGAAGTGTTCAGAAAGAGCTTGAATCAGATTTCAAAAACGTTCCCAAAGCATACTATTTAAATTGGTGGCGGCCTTAACTTACCTCGATTTGTTGGCAAAAATACATGATTAAAACCGGAGGCAAGCAAAAAACATCGTTCGAAATCGTACTGAACGGATTCTTCGGAAATTATCTGTAGTAATTAGTTCATGAACCCATAAGAAAAGTAAATGAATATAAAAACATACTTTACCTCTTAGCAACAAATAATCAGCAGCTATTGAAGGGCATAAAAACACATAGGGATTAGTTAACACAAAGTTGTAACGAGACTTAACATCAGATTTCCGAAATCTACCAAAATTAAACGAAAAGTATTTTATTAAAAAAATAAATAAATAACAGGTTAAAGTTTCAATTAACGCTTTCCTGAGTGAGAGTACACAGTTTTTCGAAACTAGAAATGTGAGTGTAAATCAGATGTGACTTACATTCAAAGAAATAATATCGACAAATATTGTGAGATGTACCAAACAAATTATCAAAAGAGGAGACTGACCCGCCGTTGTAAACAAAACAACAAAGAAAAAAGGGTGCCAAATTTAAACGGACACAAACTCCACAACACTTGCAGTCTTTCCCAGAAACTCTAAATTTAATTCGAACATCAATGCGAGAACCTTATAATAGTTTCCACAACGAAAACTGTCACGTAATTTGATAAAGAATCCTCATCCGAGATGAGGCGGGTATTGACCGTACGGGCTGCAGTCTTCAGCAAGCAGTTGCTCATATCGGCACTAATGACACCTGGGGCTTTGGTTCTGAGGACATCCTCAGATCATACGTGTGGCTGGTGGAATTGGTGATGACTGCTGGCCTCACCCGGGGTGCAATCCGAGCTTTCAATTTGCAGCATTGTAACCAGAGTAGATACGCGTCCTTTGGTTTGGAGCTTAGTAGAGGGTCTCAACCAAAGGCTTCGTCGACTCTGTGAGAGTCATGGCTGCAGATTTCTGGACCTGCGTTAACGAGTGGGGAATTGTAAGGATCCCCTTGATAGATCAGGGGCGCACTACAAAAAGGAAGCAGCTACTCGGGTAGCGGAGTACTCAGAATATTTGTGGAGTGCACATGGCTTCTTTTAGGCTATGCCATAGTTCAGATGAACACTCTTCTATCTATATATAGACAGTGAAATCAGGTCGAATTCAGGGCTCTTCAACAGTAAAAATATTATCAGCAGATTTTCAAAGTATTAGAAACAAATTTCCCGAACTTGCTGCATTGCAGGAAAGTTGCCGCATTCGGATAATCCTCGGGACTGAGAGTTTGCTGAACCCTGACGTTGACAGAACCGAATTTTTTTTGCGAAGAATGGGACGTATATCGCATAGTTAGATCGTGTACGATCGAAGCGGGTGTGTTCATTTCATTCCACAAAAGTATTCCTTGTGCCAGTTCCACCGTCACAGTACTAGAGTCATTCAAAGGGAGTTTACGATCAGTAGCGCGAATATACCCGGACCAAGCTTTATTAGTTGAGGGCGCTTTCAACCTGCCGAATATAGACTGGGACACATACAAAAAGACCTTGTCAATGATGTCACTGTAGAAACAGGGGTTAGCATTCATGATGTCGTCATAGCGACAATGGTCACCAAAGTTAATAACTAGGTCAAGCAGTCTAGCAGCGCGTGAGTAGCCGAGAGGTTTGGAGCACCACGTTGCGGATCGCGCGGCCTCCGGCGTCGGAGGTTCGAATCCTCCCTCGGGCATAGACGTTTGTATTGTCTTTAGTATAAGTTAGATCATAAGTAGTGTAGGGACTGATGACCACACAGTTAACTCCCATAAAAAAAGCCTTGGAGCAGATAAGCAATTGTTTGTGTCCCACTTATGGAATGAATGGACATCGTTTAGTTACGGTACGGTGGACGACGAGGAATTATGGGCAAAATTTAATTGCATAGTAAATAAAGAGCTGGGGAAATATGTGCCGAAAAAGTGGATTAATATCGAAAATTTTTGAGAAGGCACAGGTAGTGGAACTCTCGGTTCAACAAAGGTCAAGCAAATCAAGTCAGGTAAAGGTTAGTAGAGACTCGCGCGACTATAAAAAGAACAGTGCGCGAAGCATACAATAACTACCTTAGCAAAACATCTTGCCGAAAACCTGAAAAAATTCTGGTCCTATGGGAGATCGATAAGCGGATCAAAAGTCTCTATCCAGTCACTCGTTGATAACTAAGGTGTGGCGATAGAAGACAGCAAAATGAAGGTCGAAATTTTAAATTCAACATTTAAGAAATGATTCGCGCAAGAGGACCATGCAAACATACCTTCATTGGATGGCCGCACTAACTCCGAAATGGAGGACATAGTTATAGGCATAGCTAATGTACAGAAGCAGCTAAGAGAGTTGAAAATAAACAAGTCACCAGGTCCACATGGGGTACTAATCCGGTCAAAAGGCGTCAAAGTCGCAAGGTACCCTCCGCCATGATAAATTTACTGGTTTTCAGATTATAAAAATCTCCTTTCTGAAAACATACATTTATGTGCAGACTTTCATTGTGTCGTATCAAACAATTTGTAACGTATCCTCCGCCATGCACCTACGAAGGATTACGTAAGATAGTCCATTCGGGGTATAAGCTATCTTCATTCCACATTTCATTCAATTCCACACAGCCGTTTCAGCGTGAAGAGTAACAAACGTGTGAACCCCCTGTAAGTTACCCTCCGCCATCCACCATACGGTGGTTTCCTAAAGATGCCTCATGTGGTAATTAGGGTTATAAGCCATCTACATTCCAAATTTCATTCAAATCTGTCCATCCCTTTCAGCATGAAAGAGTAGCAAACATATTAACCCATTGTAAGGTACACACTACCATGCACTATAAGGTGGCTTACGAAAGGTAGGCCATGTATTAATCAGGGTTTTAGCTAACTATGTTCCAAATTTCATTCATATCCATTCTGTGATTTCAGCGTGAAGGCGTAAGAAACGAATGAAATAATTGCAAAGCACCCTTCGTCATTCACCATACCAAGTTAATTTTAGTATGCCTATAACCTTCGGGCTAGTGAAAGCAATGAGTTGACAAAGTTTTATCGCAATGGGATATACGGTATGGCCGTGCATAAAATAAGAACAAAAATAGAAACAAACATTAATTTTTATATTTTAGATTTATTTTCAAATTCGCATTAAAAGCATACGTTGATAACAACGAATTCTTTCTGCTTGTGAGGATACAGGGTTTTAGGTTAGTAACCTCTTTGGTACGTTTTGGTCGAACGATAGTTATCGTTGGTGTGCAGCGAGAGCTGCTGGAAACAATGCTTAGGTTGGAATGTTCTTTGTTTGTTGGCCGGTGTGCGGCAGTCTCCCGCCGAACGCAGAGCGAGGCGGTAGCATGTCGGCAGTGAGTTCGTAACCTGCGTTTTGTGGTGGCTAAAGTTTTTGCCATTCTGTCGTATCGCATATGGGTTGCAGTTGCATATTGAGATGTTTCAGTGTGGACTTGTAGACAGTCATCGTAGTGGCACGCAATTATTTAATCAGTGTATTTAAAGGGAAGAGTTTTTAACATTTGTCGTTCCATAATAAAGGAAGTTAAAAAAGTTTACTGTTATGGATCAATCTAGTAATTGTCAGCATCCCATACGTCAAATCATTGGAACAATTATTAAATGATTAAGCATAAAATAGTATGTAACGGCAACTTCGCCCATCGAGGATTAGGTGGACGCAGCTGTGACGTTACATGCTGGTGGTTTTCTGCATCAAAGCTGACAGCCAAAAAACCGTCATTTAAAAATCTGAATGAAGTATGCCTTCCACTGAAGCATATTTTTTAAAAAAATTCTTACTTTAAATTGCTTACATAAAATTCACATGGTGTGAACAATATTTATGTTTTAAATCTTTCTTTGATGATTACCACCCTGAAAAATGTAACGTAAATTCCAGAGAGAAATGCTAGACTTTTCAGAAATTTTATTTCATTCTAAACTTCGCCCTGAAAATTAACTACCGTATTTAGTCACATTCATTGAAATGATTGTAGGTAATCTGAACATATTAATACTGCACTGATAAACTGAATTGTTCAATCATATTTAAAAATTTCATCAGGATCGGAGTACAACTGTAGAATCTGACGAAGTATCCTCCGTCATGCACCACCCAAAATTTTATGTGACAGTGACCTTCCTCTTGTCCTGAAGGTCAAGTGTTCAAAATGTCATGAAGGTTTTAGGATGAATAAAGCGTCCTTATTCGCATGTCGCCACAGGTTTTCAGAAACATACTTGTTTTTGACGTCATATCTACAGAATTATATATCGTAAGCAGTTTTTACCCCTACGTCAATTGTCACCTCATGGAAGGAATATGTGTACCAAATTTGTTTGAAATCGGTACAGTGGTTTAGAAGCAGACGTCGCATGATGCAGAACTTTTCCGCGCATTTCATTGTTTATTATGTCATATCTACTGAACTATTTGTCGCACAGTCATTTAATGGTGCCTTTGACTACCACGAAAGTGCAAGCAATATGTTGACAGAAGTTTCATCACGATCGGTTGGACGGTACGGCCGCGCATAAATTACGAACACACAAACATTCATTTTTATGTATTATATAGGGGAGCATCTGAGTAGCTCTCTTAAGCAACTGGAAAGTGATTTAGATATCAGCATGGTGCAAAAATTGTCAAATAACCCTTAATAATGAGAAGCGTGAAGTCATCCAAATGACCTCTAAAAGAAATCCGTTTAACTTCATTTACACGATAAATCAGTCAAATCCACAGGCTGTAAATTCAAGTACCAAGCAGTTACAATTATGAACAACTCAAATTGGAAAGAACACACCAAAAATATTGTAGGTAAGGTGAACCAAAGGCTACGTTTCATTGGCAGAAGACTTAGAAGATGTAACAGTTCTACTAAAGAAACTGCCTACACAATAGCTGTGCGGCCTATTTTGGAATATTGCTGCGCATTGTAGATCGAGCACTTTGAGGTTCCAGTCCCCCTGTTGTTAGTATAAGATAGTTTACGTACTTTGTAAGTTTAGGGCCGGATGACCAGAATGGTTTGATTCCTTGGCTATACAAACATCTGAAAATTTGAGTCCTGATTCCGGGTGAAGGTGCGGCAGAAATTGAGAAATTTTGGGACGAGCACTTGCCAGACGGAATGTGCACTGCACCGAGTCAACTGGGATGTTATGCACAGCAAATTCTACTCCATGTGGGCGATATTACGAAGGCGATGGTTCACTGTTCTTGTCGAAAGACTGGGGAGTGATGGTAATGGCCGAATGTTCCGGACTGAGTACTCGACCTGAAACAGATGACCTTAGACATTCAGTTTGGGAGCCGTGAGGCCATCAGCCACTCGCATAGGAGGATCTCGTTACCAGCTTTTTTATCCGTCTGCGGAGGCTATCTTTCATATCAAAGTCTAGGTGAACACCAGTAACTGAATTTTTCTTGATTAGTGGCAGCTCGTTTCGTATTGTCACGTTACAGGGTAGACAGCGTTTCGGAAATGATACAGGATCTGGGATGGGAATCATTACAACGGCGATTATCGCTGCGGCGTGGGCTACGTAGGAAACTCCAATCGCCAACATTCTCCTCCGAATGCGAAAATATATTGTTGACTCCCACTTATATAGGTAGAAATGATCATCAGGGCATGATAATATTAATGTACACATGATTAGTAGTGTCATCGACCCGCTACTACAAATTATAACTGACATCTTTAACAATTCTCTGACTTCCAGTACCTTCCCAACATTATGGAAGCATGGTCTTATTAAACCATTACCAAAACAGGAATCTGCCACAAAACTTTCCGATTACAGACCTATTTGCATCCTACCATCACTATCCAAGGCCTTGGAATATGTAGTCCATGAGCAGATAACTAGCTATTTAACATCACACGACCTACTAGACGAATATCAATCGGGTTTCCGCCAAAATCGCAGCACGACGACTGCTCTTATAAAAGTTACAGACGATCTCAAGCATGCTATAGATAACCAACAGGCGACAATTATGTGTTTTTTAGATTTTAGCAAAGCTTTCGACAATGTCGATTTTGACATTTTACTCGCTAAACTATCTAATCTAAATTTCTCTACAAGTGCTATTGAGTGGTTCCACTCATACCTCACCACCCGCAAACAGTGTGTAATAACAGCAAAAAATAGGTCAAAATGGAGGGATGTTGTATCAGGGATTCCACAAGGATCTGTACTGGGGCCGTTACTCTTCTCACTATATGTTAATGATGTGTCCACTGTTCTGTCCCACTGTAAATATCATCTATACGCTGATGACTTACAATTATATCTCAGTGAAAGTCCTAAAAACCTAAGCACAGCCATCCAGCATGTAAACGCAGACACTTTCACTATCAAAATGGGCACATAGCATGGGCGTGAAACTGAATCCATCAAAAACACAGGCAATCTTAGTGGCCCATAAAAGACTCATCAGTCCACAGTACAGTGAAACTCTTCCACCTTTAATACTTAACAACACACAAATACGCTTCTCTCATTCAGCAAAGAACTTAGGAGTAATATTTGAGTAGAAAAAACAATCCCATAATGTTCGAATACAGCATTAGTAGTGAGCTTCTTGATTCTGTCGCGTCGTTCAAATATCTAGGCGTAACATTGCAGAGCGATATGAAATGGAACGAGCATGTAAGGACAGTTGTGAGTAAGGCGGACAGCCGACTTCGGTTTATTGGGAGAATTTTGGGAAGATGTACTTCACCTGTAAAGGAGACCGCGTATAAAACGCTTGTACGACCACGTCTTGAGTATTGCTCAAGTGTTTGGGACCCGCAGCAGATCAGTTTAAAGGAAGACATAGAGGCGTTTCAGAGACGGGCAGCTAGATTTGTTACCGGTAGGTTCGACCAATGCGCGAGTGTCACGGAAATGCTCCGGCAACTCAATTGGGGATCGCTGGAAGAAGACGACGTTCTTTTCGTGAATTTCTGTTGACGAAATTTAGAGGGCCGGAATTTGAGGCTGAGTGTAGTAAAATCTTGCTGCCGCCTACTTACACTTCGCGTAAAGATCACAAAGACAAGATAAGAGAAATTAGGGCTCGTACGGAGGCATATAGGCATTCTTTTTTTCCTCATTAAATTTGGGAGTGGAATAGGAAAGGAAATGCCTAGTAGTGGTACAGTGTACCCTCAGCCACGCACCTTACGGTGAATTGCGGAGTATGTATGTAGATATAGATGTAGATCAGCACTTAGACTGGACAGAGCACACAACGACAGTCTGTAAGAAAGTATATGCATCACTTCATTCACTGCAGAAATACAAAAAAGCAGTTCCTTTACAGCTGAAAAGACGCTCGTTGAGACACTAATACTTCCCAATCTAGATTATGGTGATGCTATTCTGCAAGGACTATCACACGAAAATTCACGTAGGCTGGAGCTGGCGATGAATTCTTGTATCCGATACATTTGTAACTTAAGTTTCTACGACCATATCAGTCCCGCATACCAGCAGTTATCTTGGCTACGTGCAGATAAGCGTCGAAGCTATCATACACTACGTTTGCTGCATCGCTTTCTCAATCATTGCAAACCTTCATACTTATCCTCAACGATTATATTACTATCTGAACAGCACAGCAGAAACACACGCTCTCACCAAAATAAAACTCTCTCTCTCTCTCTACCTTCACATAACACTACAATCTTCTCTAAATCATTTTCTGTATCGGGAACACGTCTGTGGAACAATCTTCCTCAAAAGTTAAGAGATATAAAATCAATTCAAAACTTTAAAAGACAGCTAAGGGTTCACCTTCTGTCACAAAAGCCATCTTTTTCTCCACTTACCAGTCTGTAGCCCACTGTTGTCAATTCCTCCTCCCCGTATAAATGTTTCCCTTTCCTTTCGCCAGCAGAGATCTCCATTCATATATGTCTCCACTTCCTCACATCCATTAGCACTGTCATTTTTCAATCTTCTACTCTTTCACTAATCATTTTTCCCCTTCTGTTTATATTAAACTTAATTCAAATGTGTTAAACGTCTATCTCCATGTAAATATCTCTTGTTATTATTAGTATTACTTTGATTTTTGTGTTATTATTATCATTATTATTATTAGTATTATCATATATTGTTATTATTTAATATTATTAATTCAGTGTTTTTTGTAATTAAATCCTTTGTTTATGTTGTTCCTGATCAGATGTAAGAGAGGGCCCTATGGCCCTAATCTGGCCAGGTTAAATAACCAAATAAATAAATAAATAAATAAAATACGAGAAATCAGAGCTCGAACGAAGAGATTCAGGTGTTCTTTCTTCCCGAGCGCTATTCGAGCATGGATTGATAGATGAATAGTATAAAGGTGGTTCGATGAACCCTCTGCCAGGCACTTAAATGTGATTTGCAGAGTATCCCATGTATATGTAGATGTAGTTTACAATGAACAGTAAATAGCGTGAACAGCATCTCACTGGTATACATTAGCAACTAAAAACAATTTACTAGAAGCAAATATAAACTACTTCTGAATAACAGTGCAGTTCTTACGCAAATTCACCGTCAACATTCAAATTTCAGCTAATTGTAAAAACAATCTAGATACGCTTCTTCGAAACTTTGAACCTAAACAACAGAATAATCAATTCTACCGCTTGGATTCGCTGTCTGAAGCCGATTTCACAAGAAAAGAGCAGTAGCTCAGTACACACACTTGTTACCCAGTTCCAGTAAAGTCTTCCACGGTCCAATCCTGGTAACGGCATGACTGTCTCTGGCAGGACGGAGGCGAGAATAATCCGGTATGTTGTACCTGGCGTCTGCTCTAGTCCACACACTCCAGCTGCAGGCTGGTGCGACGGCCGAAATAGTAGCTGGCGGCTGGATACCATGCTTCCCTATTTGCAGCACGTGACGTAGCGCAAGAAAATAGTCCGCCGTGAGTAACGGCTTCCTGCGACAAAGTCAGCATCGTCTGTTGCCTACTTCCAGTCTGGTCGCCAGGAGATTGGTGGCAACCCGCATTGACCAAATCCTGAGCGAGTAGTGGATGTCGCAGGCGATCTTCGTGGCTACAACACCTATCACAGTTTGCATCTGCGTTAGAGCCCTGCATCCGCGTGGCTCGCACGCGCCGGTGATGTGCGAGTGAGAGCGTGAATACACTTCGGGTGTACTGGCGAATGATGCCGAAGATGACCGATGCTTTCCCGTACAAGCGCGTGCACAGATGCAGGAGCCACGCGGATGCCACTCGGACGCCACGACCTGAAACTCGTCACCCATTGGTTGTGAATTTCCAGCTGGGCTAACCTCTCCGGCGTAGCCACTACCTGTAGGCTACACATTCTAGCGACAGCGCGCGACGTCCAGCGACGTGACACTGCTGCTACAAGCGGCGACATTCGGCGGCTGTCCTACGTGAGCGCGACAACCAACGAACGATATAAACTACATAGAGTGGCTATCTCTGGGTGAACAGCGCCGCCGGCCGAGGTGGCCGAGGGGACTGAGGCGCTTCAGTCACGGTCTGCATGGCCACTACGGTCGGGGGTTCGAATCCCCCCACGGGCATGGATATTTGTGCCGTCCTAGTTCGTAAGTAGTTCATAAGTAGTTTGTAAGTTTAGGGACTGATGACCCCGTAGTTAAGTCCCATAAGATTTACAAACATTTGAACAGCGCTCCTTGTCGCAGCAACTGGGAACTGTGACAGCCATTTTTTTTCAACGTCTAGTGTGCTGAATACGAAAGTTTGTCGGACGCTATTTACGTGTTTTGGTTTCTCATTTTATGTATTGTTGTAAGCTTTGTAGGTTATTTATTAAGCTGATATCATGCCGAATGTGTGCTCTGCATATAACTGTACGAATCGCAGTAATGATGCTATTGGAATATCGTATTTTCAGTTAGTATTTGCATAGTTTCGTTTCTAACATTTCGTGTACTCGTCTTTTGTACTTACCAAATTTGTGCATACAATAGTCCTATGGGCTCTGTATGTGTGTAACTGTAACTAAAGTAAGCTGTAATTATATTTTTCAGTTTTCCTTTGAAAAATAGAGAACTTACAAAACGATGGTTAGGCAATATGAAACGAGATAAGTGGAAACCTACTGCATACAGTTACATCTGTCCATCGCATTTTGAGGATAAATAATGTAAGCAACAAATGATACAAAGCGGCTTCTGGCTAATAACTGAATCAGCTTTATTTGAAGATATGTCAGGTAGGCAAGCAGGAGACATGGAACCTATTGCAAATTATGATTTAAGTTAATCAGAGAGCAGTAGGACTATTCAGTTTGACCATGATTATGTGCCAGAATAGGAGATGCTAACATTATATTTCGAAAAAGTAGTTGAATATATTTCTGGCAGCATCATTAGGCAAATGAGTAAAAAACTTAAGAGTTTAGATTGCTTGGAAGTTCTCCTTGCTCCTAAAAATGAGAGTAAAACAGCATTAATCGGATCAAAAGGTATAAAAGACATTCTGTTCAATCCCTCTAAAGATCTTGTGAAACTTTTCGAAGTGGCAGAAACGGTTCTGAGGAATCATGAAACATCATTAGGGAAGACAAATTTTCTTTTGAGAATGTATGTAGATGTATTTAGAATGTTGGGAAACAGACCTACTTTATTTACCAACTACGTGCATTTAATGGTATTCTCGGAATTTTGGGAGGAATCTCATTACTCCAGTCTAATAAAGCTGTTATTAAAACATTACTTAAGTTGTAGAATAAATCAAAAGCCAAATCTGCGGCGGAAAGAGGTAAGCAGATTAGGCAAATGTACACGAAATTAATATTGTTTAAAGGGCAGAGAAAAGGCATGGTTTTTGTATGAATGACACGATGTTTAGCCGATCCAGTGTATGTGACGTTTGTAATTAAACTCGCCGATTTGTCTACCACACACTTGTTGTCTATCATTTATCCTTTATCCATATTAGCTATAAAAATAACAGTAAGCAGGTAGAGAATGGTTTATTAAGTCATTGCACAAAGTGAAAGTGATATGATTCAGTGCTATAGCAGACGACTGTTACGCCTTCGCGAGCTTTTTGCTGATGATACAAGTATAGCTATCACACCTGACAAACAGGAATTAACTGATGAAATTGTAAATGATATCTTCCAGAAAGTCATTAAGTGGTTCTCTACAAATGGACTCTCATTAAACTTTGATAAAACCCAGTATATACAGTTTCATACAGTAAATGGCATGACACCATTAATAAATTTAGACTTTGAACACAAATCTGTAGCTAAGGTAGAATATTCAAAATTTTTAGGTGTTTGCATTGACGAGGGACTGAATTGGAAGAAACATATTGAAGATCTCCTGAAACGTTTGAGTTCAGCTACTTATGCTATCAGAGTCATTGCAAAATTTGGTGATATAAATCTCAGTAAATTAGCTTACTACGCCTATTTTCATTCACTGCTTTCATATGGGATCATATTCTGGGGCAATTCAACATTGAGTAAAAACGTATTCATTGCACAAAAGCGTGTAATCAGAATAATTGCTGGAGCCCACCCAAGAGCATCCTGCAGACATTTATTTAGGGATCTAGGGATACTCACTGTAGCTTCACAATATATATATTCACTTATGAAATTTGTTATTAACAATCCGACCCAATTCAAAATTAATAGCAGTGTGCATAGCTACAACACTAGGAGAAAGGATGATATTCACTGTTGTTGTTGTGGTCTTCAGTCCAGAGACTGGTTTGATGCAGCTCTCCACCCTACTCTATCCTGAGCAAGCCTTTTCATCTCCTCATAAGAACGACAACCCACATCCACTTGAATCTGCTTACTATACGCGTCTCTTGGTCTCCCTCTGCGATTTTTACCCCACACACTTCCCTCCAACGCTAAATTCACAATTCCTTGATGCCTAAGAATGTGTCCTACCAATCTGTCCCTTCTTTTAGTCAAGGTATGCCAGAAATTTCTTTTCTCCCCAATTCGGTTCAGTACCTCCTCATTAGTTACGCGATCCACCCACCTAATCTTCAGCATTCTTCTGTAGCACCACATTTCAAAAGCCTCTATCCTCTTTCTGTCCACACTGCTTATCTTCCATGTTTCACTCCCATACAAGGCAACACTCCATACAAATGCCTTCAGAAAGGACTTCCTTAGGCTTAAATCAATATTCGATGTTAACAAATTTCTCTTTTTCAAAAACGCCTTTCTACCCATTGCCATTCTGCATTTTAGATCATCTGTACTGCGACCATCATTTGTTATTTTACTGCCCAAGTAACAAAACTCATCTACCTCCTTTAATGTTTCGTTACCTAATCTAATTCCATCAGCATCACCTGATTTTCTTACACTGCACTCCATTACCCTAGTTTTTCTCTTGTTAATGTTCATCTTATATGCACCTTTCAGCACACTGTCCATTCCGTTCAACTGCTCTTCCAGGTCCTTTGCTGTATCTGACAGAATTACTATGTCGTCGGCAAAACGCAATGTTTTTAATTCTTCACCCTGAACTTTAATTCCTTCTCCAAATTTCTCCTTGCTTTCCTTTATAGCTTGCTCAATGTACAAATTGAACAACATTGGGGAAAGGCTACAACCCTGTATTACTCCCTTTCCAACCACTGCATCCCTTTCATGCCCTTCAACTCTGACAACCGCTGTCTGGTTTTTATACAAGTTGTAAATAACCTTACGCTCCCTATATTTTACTCCTGCTTGCTTCAGAACTTGAAAGAGTTTATTCCAATCAACATTGTCAAAAGCCTTCTCCAAATCTACAAAAGCTAGAAATGTTGGTTTGCCTTTTCTTAACCTATCTTCTAGGATAAGCCGTAAAGTGAGTATTGCCTCCTGTGTTCCTACATTTCTCCTGAACCCAAACTGATCTTCCCCGAGGTTGGCTTCTACCAGCTTTTCCATCATTCTGTATATAATCCGTGTTAATATTTTGCAACCATGACTTATTAAACTGATGGTTCTGTAGTTTTCACACCTGTCTGCACCCGCTTTCTTTGGAATGGGGATTATAACATTTTTCTTAAAGTCTGAGGGTACTTCACCTGTCTCATACATCTTACACACAATGTGAAACAATTTTGTCATGGCTGGTTCTCCCAGAGACTTCAGTAGCTCTGACGGGATATCATCTACTCCAGGGGCCTTGTTTCGACATAGATCTTTCAGTGCTCTGTCAAATTCAACTCTCAGTATAGTATCTCCTATTTCATCATCATCTACATCCTCTTCCCTTCCTACAATAGTGTCTCGAAGTTCATTTCCTTTGTAGAGCCCCTCTATATACTCTTTCCACCTTTCAGCTTTCCCTTCTTTGCTGAGAACTGGTTTTCCATCAGTGTCCGTGATATTCATGGAGCTGTTTTTCTTATCACCAAATGTTTCTTTTATTTTCCGGTAGGCTGTATCTATTTTTCCCCTATTTATACATTCTTCTACATCCTTGCATTTGCCTTCTAGCCACTCCTACTTAGCTATTTTGCACTTCCTGTCAATCTCATTTCTTAGTCTTCTGTACTCCATTTTGCCTGTTTCATTTACTGCATTTTTATACTTTCTCCTTTCATCGATTAAATTTAGTATCTCCTGTGATATCCAAGGATTCTTTGTAGGTCTTGCCTTCCTACCTATTTTGTCCTCTGCTGCCTTCACTATTTCATCTCTCAATTTTACCCATTCCTCCTCAACTGTTTTATTTTCCCCTGTTTCTGTCAATTGTTGCCTGAAGCTCCCTCTGAAATTCTTACGAACTTCAGGTTCCTTCAATTTATATAGGTCCCATCTCCTTATTTTCCTACCTTTCTGTAGTTTCTTCAGTTTCAGCCTACAGTTCATAACCAACAAGTTATGGTCAGAGTCTATGTCTGCCCCTGGGTATGTCCTACACTTCAAAACCTGGTTGCGAAATCTATGTCTTACCATTATAAAATCTATCTGGTATCTCCCGGTGTCTCCTGGTCTCTTCCACGTATACAACCTTCTTTTGTGATTCTTAAACCAGGTGTTTGTTATAACTAAATTATGTTCCGTGCAAAATTCTACCAGGCGGTTTCCTCTTTCATTCCTTTTGCCCAGACCATATTCACCCACTATCTTCCCTTCCCTTCCTTGTCCTACTACCGAATTCCAGTCTCCCATAACAATTAAGTTTTCCTCTCCCTTAATTGTCTGAATAATTTCCTTTAGCTCCTCATATATTTCTTCGATCTCCTCATCATCGGCAGAGCTAGTTGGCATATAAACCTGTACTACTGTTGTCGGTGTTGGCTTCGTATCTATCTTGACAATGACAATGCGATCGCTGTGCTGGTCATAGTAGTTTACCCGCATTCCTATTTTCTTATTCATTATCAATCCTACTCCTGTGATACCCCCAACTGATTTTGTATTTATAACCCTGTACTCACCTGACCAGAAATCCTGTTCATCCTGCCACCGAACTTCACTAATCCCCACTATATCTAACTTCAACCTATCCATTTCCCTTTTTAAATTTTCTAATTTTCCTACTCGATTAAGGGATCTAACATTCCACGCTCCGACCCGTAGAATGCCAGTATTGTCTTTCCTGATGATCACATCCTCCTGAGTAGTCCCCACCCGGAGATCCGAATGGGGGACTATTTTACCTCCGGAATATTTTACCCAAGAGGATGCCATCATCATATGTTCATACAGTAGAGCTGCATGTCCTCGGGAAAGGTAACGGCTGTAGTTTCCCCTTGCTTTCAGCCGTTCGCAGTAGCTGTGTGGCAAAGCCACATTAGCTGATGTTACAAGGCCAGCTCAGTCAATCATCCAGACTGTTGACCCTGTAACTACTGAAGAGGCTGCTGCCCCTCTTCAGGAACCACACGTTTGTCTGGCCTCTCCACAGATACCCCTCCGCTGTGGTTGCACCTACGGTACGGCTATCTGTATCGTTGAGGCACGCAAGCCACCCCACCTCGGCAATGTCTGTGGTTCAGATATTCACTATTCAAGGTTAAATCTAACTTTGGCTCAAAAAGGGGTGAATTATGCTGCCACAAAAGTCTTTGGTCACTTACCAAGTAGCATCAAAAGTCTGACAGATAGCCAACTAGTATTTAAAAAGAAATTAAAGTAATTTCTGAATGGCAACTCCTTCTACAATGTAGATGAATTTTTAGATAAAACTTTTAAAAAAAATAAAAAAAAAATTCTTAATATATAGATTGTCAAGTATAGACAAAATTTACTAAACTGACACGTTCCACATCATTACGAAATGTCGTATACATGATCCAAGGAACAAGTATTAATCTAATCTAATCTAATCTATAGGGGGTGTTGCCTCGGCCCATCCGACTGGCGTCTGACCTTGAGGATGCGCCTTCTCTTCCCATCTGACGCTGGCAGAAAAAGACGCCGTGTGTGGCCACTACCGGCCATCTACAACCTGCCTACAACTGTGGCGTCTTTTGACGCTGAGCGTCAAGCTTCAAAAAACGCAAGTGTGGCCGCGGTCTAATGGGGCAGCGGCAGTGGCTGTCAACCGCATAGGCGGCCACGCGCTGGCTGCAGCGCACGCGGAGAGTACGCGGTGCAGTAACCGCGTGGGCCGCCAACTTCGGCGAGCGCGTGCGAACCGCGTGGTGGGCTGCGAGTGGCACTCACGCGCTTCCGCCACGAGGATGCAGGGCTCTAATCTGCATTACAATTATCACTGAAACTTTCTGCAAGCAATTTCTGCTACATTAAATTCCTCTGAGTAATAGCTACGTTCACGGTCTATGCTGTGTCGCACACCAACGGCCCAAACTAACATGACCTCCTGATAAACTGGTATTAGTCCACATTTGGGAAGCAGTGCTTTAGGTGTGGTCCGGATGGAATACCAGTTCGGTCTTACAAAGACTATTCTGCGGCGTTGGTCCCCTACTTAGCTTGCATTTATCGCGAATCTTTAATTCAGCGCAAAGTTCCTAGTGATTGGAAAAAAGCGCAGGCGACTCCCATTTATAAGAAAGGAAAGAGAACTGACCCACACAATTACAGACCAATATCGTTGACATCAGTTTCATGTAGAATTTTAGAGCATATTCTCAGTTCGAATATAGTAAATTTCCTTGAAACGGAAAAGCTTCTTTCCATGAATCAGCACGGGTTTAGGAAACATCGTTCGTGTGTACCTCAGCTTGCCCTTTTCTCACATGACATCTTGCGAGCCATGGACGAAGGGCAACAGGCGGATTGTGTTTTTCTCGACTTCAAAAAGGCGTTCGACGCGGTGCCACACTGCAGACTGCTAACGAAGATACGAGCTTATGGAATAGGTTCACAGATTTGTGACTGGCTGGAAGACTTCCTAAGTAATAGAACGCAGTACGTTGTTCTCGACGGCGAGTGTTCATCAGAGACGAGTGTATCGTCAGGCGTGCCCCAGGGGAGTGTGATAGGACCGCTATTATTTTCTGTCTATATAAATGATCTGATTGACAGAGTAAGTTGTAATTTGCGGCTGTTTGCTGATGATGCTGTGGTGTATGGGAGGGTGTCGTCTGTAACTGACTGTAATAGCATACAGGATGACTTAGACAAAATTTCTAGTTGGTGCGAAGAATGGCAGCTAGCTCTAAATGTAGAAAAATGTAAGGTGATTACCATGAGTAGAAAAAACAATCCTATAATGTTCGAATACAGCATTAGTAGTGAGCTTCTTGATGCTGTCGCGTCGTGTGACATGTAAGGACAGTTGTGAGTAAGGCGGACAGCCGACTTCGGTTTATTGGGAGAATTTTGGGAAGATGTACTTCACTTGTAAAGGAGACCGCGTATAAAACGCTTGTACGACCACGTCTTGAGTATTGGTCAAGTGTTTGGGACCCGCAGCAGATCAGCTTAAAGGAAGACATAGAGGCGGTTCAGAGACGAGCAGCTAGATTTGTTACCGGTAGGTTCAACCAATGCGCGAGTGTCACGGAAATGCTCCGGCAACTCAATTGGGGATCACTGGAAGAAATTTCTGTTAAGTAAATTTAGAGGGCCGGAATTTGAAGCTGAGTGTAGAACGATCTTGCTGCCGCCTACTTACATTTCGCGTAAAGATCACGAAGAAAAGATAAGAGAAATTAGGGCTCGTACGGAGGCATATAGGCATTCTTTTTTTCCTCGTTCTATTTGGGAGTGGAATAGGAAAGGAAATGCCTAGTAGTGGTACAGTATGCGGAGTATGTATGTAGATGTAGGTGCTCTCGACAAGTCTTTGGAAAGTTTCAGGTGTTGTGTAGAAATGCACAAATAAATAAATTTCGTAAAATGGTGTGTGCGTTCTGACAGAGTTCTGTATTAGCTCATTCTGGTGAATCTCGTGACCAAGAAATGAACTTGAGTTCACTGGTATGCTCCTCGAAGATGCGTAGTCCGATTCTTGCTTTTTTTACGCAGTTATCCTGCTAGCAGATGACATCGTAGTGGAGGAAGACATCAGGCAAGAAGGGATACAGTTTTTTCAAATGTTCATGGAATTTGTAGCGCCCATGGTGCTTTGCATTACAAAAATCGGTCCCACGGAAAGCATAATACTATCCGGACTCACTTGCGTTCGTGACTAGAAGCACCGTTTCGTAGCTGTACCTCACGATGATGACTGTCCATAGGATATAAGATAATACGTGATTCGTCCTGCTCGAGTCGTTCCCCCTAACTCGCGGTTCTATTTCGGTGATTCTGTGTCTACTGCAATCGTAACTGTTGATTTCTTTGGTTCAAAATTGAAACACATTGTGATCGTTTTCTGCATATCTCCATATTCATAGTTGTTCGTTAAACGTTGTACTCCGAAATAACTGCGCTCATACTACGCCAGCAGAGCTGCCACTGATGGCTAACATTTCTTATTTTATGAGCGGGAAGGCCTCTACATCCATGATGCGTGATAATCAGTGGATATCAGACGCCTTATCACATGGCCTTGATTTCATCGGCTTTCAAGTACATTCCACAAATGCCCACGGCAGTACGACCCGATTAGCCGACCATCTGCTCCATCTACAAGAAGACCACTCCTAAAGTGCTGAGCCCGGTGCAAAGTGATGAAAATCAACGTGTAATGGCCTCAACAAGTCGTTTCAACTCCTATGCCTAAAAAAGGACCTTATAACCATCCATAATTGCGAAAGTGTTTCCGGTGCAGGATTTTGTGCGCCATCTGTCCTCGCCATAGTGTCCTATAAATGTTCGATGGGATTCATGTCGGACCGATTGGCGTGGGCAATTCATTGGCTATAATTCTTCGGAATCTTCTTCAAACCAGTCACGAATAATTCTGTCCTGGTGATATGGCACATTCTTATCCATTAAGATTCCATCGTTGTTTGGGAATAGTACATGGTCTCCGTGTACTCAAAGACAAAACTTTGGTCAATTACTGGTTCAGATACGACAGAGTACCCGGTGTATTCGATGAAAAAAAAAGGCCGGACCATTCTGGAGCCACCAGCAGCTTGCAGTATGCCTAGATGGCAACATGGATCCATCCAATTGTGGGATCTGCGCCACACTCGAAACCTATCCTCAGCCTTCACCGACGGAAGTCGAAATTCGTCTCATCAAACCACAGTTTTAAAGTCGTCTAGAGTCTAGCCGATATAGTCACTGGCCTAGGAGTGGAGGCGGTGTCGTGCTGTTAGTAATGCCACTCTGCTACGATGAGGCCAAGAAGAAAGACAGGCCGCACTGCGCACGTCATGTCACGTAATCAAGGTAGTTCTGAGCCGGCGCGATCGCTAGCTGAGTGGCTGGTCACTATGAGGCAGTGGGCTGTGCCCCAGCTGCCGGCCAATCAACTAGCGATCGCGCCGGCTCAGGATTCCCTTGATTACGTGATATGACATGTGCGCCGCAGCCTGTCTTTTCGTTCGCCTCGGCTGCAATAGCCTGTTAACACCACGCTGTCCAAACTAAAATGTTCCTAGAATGTCCTAAATTGATTTATGCGCTAACTTCACGCGGTTTAGCTTGTGTTTTAGTACTGCAAGGCTAGGCAAACTCCGCTGCTCTTTGTCATGAATTGCACATCGCCGGCCAATGCACCGCTGGTGGTGAGAGTTAATGGATGAAATTTGGTATTATTGGTATGTTCTTGAAACTGTGGATCTAGGTTTCTGAAAAGAAATTGAATATTTCATTTGTCTAGCACCAACTACCATTCCGTGTTTGAAGTCTGTTAAATTCCGTCATGCGGACATAATCACATCGAAGGCCTTTTCACGTTAATCACTTTCGTTCAAATGACAGCTGTGCCAATGCACATCCATTTTACACTTTGTGTACGCGATATTGCTGTTATCATTTTCCGTTTATACCGCTATCGAATGACTTTTGATTCCTCTGTGTACAACAATGTTAACGTATTGACATGGCAACTCTAAAAGTACCAGGTAATCAAAAAGTCAGTATAAATTTTAAAACTTAATAAATCACGTAATAATGTAGATAGAGAGGTAAAAATTGCCACACGTGCTTGGAATGACATTGGGTTTTATTAGAAAAAAAAGTTCAAAAAATGTTGGCCAGATTGCGCTTTATCTGATCAGAAAAGCAATAATTAGCATAACAAATTAAGAAAAAACAAAGATGATGTTCTTTACAGGAAATGGTCAATATGTTCACCATCATTCCTCAACAATAGATGTAGTCGTGGAACCATGTTGTGAACAGCACTGTAAAGCATGTCCGGAGTTATGGTGAGACATTGGCGTCGGATGTTGTCTTTCAGCATCCCTAGAGATGTCGGTCGATCACGATACACTTGCGACTTCAGGTAACCCCAAAGCCCATAAACGCACGGACTGAGGTCTGGGGACCTGGGAGGTCTAGCATGAAGAAAGTGGCGGCTGAGCACACGATCATCACCAAACGACGCGCGTAAGAGATCTTTCACGCGTCTAGCAATATGGGGTGGAGCGCCATCCTGAAAAAAAAAAAAAATCGTACGTTCCAGCAGGTGTTTATCAGCCAGGCTGCGGATGATGCGATTTTCGGTGGCACAAATTCGTCGGTCTACAACACGTTACTCAACCAATCATCATCTTCCGCCATGTTTTCAAACGCCTACACCACAAATGCCCTCCGCTTCACGAAATCGCCAGGTAACAGATCATAATGCAGATGGATTTTGTAAGGATGGCATCAGAGGGTACGCCTAAGTGCCAACCAAACAGTAGTGTATGGAATGCCGGTGCGACGTGCGACTGCACGAGCGCTGACTTCCCCGTGCATAGACGAACTCGCTACACGCTCCATTTCTTCCTGAACTGTCTTGCCAGTATTACGCCTTGTTTTCAGTCTATCGTCTAAACAACCCGTGGCTTCAAACTTCGAAATCATTCTCGCCACAGCTGCATTTGTCAGTAGACCTTTACTCATTCGAATCCCCTTCCTATGGTGATAGGATCATAATGCTGAACTAGCACATTCCGCATTCTGATAATACAGCTTCACTAAAAGCGCTTTTTCAGGTAACGTCAACATACTGCGACTGCTGGTGCATCTGATTCTCTCATTACAGCTCCTTTTATACACGATTGCCATGCGCAGTCACTGACGTTTTGCTGTCCAGCGCCATCTGTCGGACATTTTAACTACTTTTTTTGTTCTAATAAAACCCCATGTCATTGCAAGCATGTGTGTCAATTTTTACCTCTCTATCTACATTATTCCGTGATTTATTAAGTTTTCAAATTTATACTGACTTTTTGATCACCCGGTACAATGAGTAACACGAATTTCACTTCACGGTCTTTATAGGTTACAGTTACTTAAATATTCCGGACGAATGTATTTTTTTATTCAAACCCAACGTTTCGTCCGCATCTGTGGCGGACATTATCAACGGAAATCGTAGCTTGTTTGAATCTCCGGATGACACACTAGCTCGCTACAAGCTGCAGCCAATTCCGCTCCCGCACAGACGGGCGTTACGTGTTTTGACTATTCGAGCGCAATTCTCCGTTTTAGGGTGCCGTCGTCCGCTGTTGCTATCGCCCCATGGTGGCAGACTGGTTCATATATTCCAGTCAGACCTCTGCACGGAAGCACGTGGAAACGGTATTTGGCGGCAGTCAGTAGCGAGCCAGGGGGTGATTCGGACGTTCAGAGAATCTACAATCCCCAGGAACAATTTCCTTCAAAATGGCGACGAAACACTAGTTGTGATGAAACAAATCCATCGATCACGTCAGAAAATTTTAGTATCTGTGACCTTTCTGGTCGAAAAGTTTACATTTTACAAATTCATAGGTTACACACGCGAAGTGCCCACATCACATGAAATATCATTCTACTATAGAATTCATGCTTCATTAATATGTTGTAAAAATATAAAAAATCTATTCCAGTAGCATTATCTGCAGTGTACGTTTCAAGAAATTCATGTATTTATTCTTGTAACTTCTTTTTAACTGGCAGTTATTGTCGTTTAATGCATAGAAGTTCAGTTTTTGTAACTTCCCAGAATAAGACATTCTGACTACTTCATTTTCAGGACTGATTGACTTCCTTGTGAGCAGCCATCCAATTGCAGTCACTCTTCGCGAACACGTCATTTTTAAGGTGGTTCCTATGATGAATCCTGATGGAGTATTTTTGGGAAACTACAGGTAAGGACACGGAAACTTTCAGACGGTAGGGCTATGAAGCTTTTAGCTTCTGCATACACAAGACGCAATATCCTATTCTCTCTGTTTTTCACCAATTTTAATATATGATGATAATAATAAATAATAATAATTTAATTGCAGGTCAGTTCGGAAGCTATTTTATAAAGTCTATGATATTGTCGTTAAAGATGGGCGGTGAATATTGCCATTGTCCAGGAAATCTACACGAAAGAGATAAACATTAAATTATTTATTTATTCTGGTTTTTAATTTTTTTTGTGTGCGTTGACAGGGCGTCTCGATTGTTTCCCGATGTTTCATTTTGTTTCAGTTTTTCTTTCCAGTTGCCTTACTTTATAAGAGAACACCTAGTTAATATTCTGCAGTGTTACTGCCGCATTGCTGCAAAAAGCGAGCTGATCTCTGTGTGGTAAACAAATAGAGCTCTCACGGAAGCAAACATCTGCAATACCCGCAAGGGGTCAACAATAAATACTGGCACGTTAGTTACCACACACTAACAATTGCTAATTCATTTACCTTTTTATACATTATGAATGAGAGTCAGTTATGTAACAACTGCAATAGTACTGCTCAAATAGGCTAGAACAGACTGACGTGTAATGCTCAGCAGAGCGTCATGCAGCATGAAATATATATGTTTCTTTCTTCATTAATACTTCATTAACTTGGAAGCTCACAGAGATGTGTCGCACACTATATATTACTCAGACGACTGCCCAAAATAATTTTCATTGTTTATTTAATGACAAAATGAAGTTTTCGCTCTGTAATGACGTGGTAAAAGACGTGAAAAGTATAAAATAATACAGTGATCGAGACCGAGACACTAATTCGCTCAACGGACCCTAGCCGAAAACTACCTTGAACACTCGCCGCTCGACTAGATGGGTTGTGCAGGTCGATACGGGAACAACACATTTCTTTGCTGGTGTCATTACCGATTAAATTGAAGTACAGAATGGGTATTTGTTCGCTACGAATTGTAGTTTTGTATTTATGTCACTTTTCCCCCTCCAGTACTTTTATCAGATACAATGACTATTGATATCAACATGGTTATATGTTTGGGCTCAAAATTCAATATATGGGCATCTGTCTGTTTTGAATCACAAAATATTGTACAAATGAGATTGTGAGTATTTTTTCTGTCACGCACTTAATCTTACCGTGTGGCTATAAATTAAAGTTCAGCAACTTGCAGACGCCCAGTTTAGGCTGCAATTATCATATAGCACCGATATTTAGTAGACATGCTAACGCATATTTAGTACGGAAAACGTCAGTTCCAGTTTTTGCCATATGGTGAATATTCGGTGTTGTACACTGTTCACGCCAACGTCTCCTGTGCTCATACTGGACAACTTGTGTAGGCGCTGTTTAGTAGTAAAACCAACATTACACCATTTATGACCAATGCCGTTTTTAAACCATCACTTATTGAAATATTTCTATGTGTATTTCTTGCATTCACAACTTCAAATTGTCTCCAGTACCACAGTAAATCATTAGCAAATGTACCAAATATCGCACCCACACGATGATTAAAGGTATGACTGAGTCTCTGACAGTAGTGTGACTTCACTTACGACCAAACGGTATGAAACGGGGCGTAAGTTCTGTTGCCATAACCAGCTATACACACAAGTGGAGTCATTGAAGCCATTAGAATCGATTGTGCTTATCACCTTATATGATGATTACAAAGTATTAATATCAGGCTACATGTAAAATATTTTGTTGTTGACGTCCTCAAAATTCAATCTAAAGCGATCCGTTGGCTATACTTGACAGTTCATTCTTGTAACTCCGTTTGAGCAGATTGAATTCTGTACCACCTAAAATAGTATTTTCTGCATGTTTGTATGCATAGTTTCGCAGCGAGATTTACTGGTAAAATTCTCTCGGGCTCCAAGCTGCGTCAAGTAGTTTGAAATCCACAAGCATTCGCTCGAGATATCCCTGGAAATTGTAAAATGGTGACTGACAATGGCCGAGGAGGTCTCTCCCGAAAGCTCGTGGATTTCAAACCACTTCACGCGGCTGGAAGCCCAAGGGAATATCCTCAGTATTTTCTGCATCTCTGAAAAGTATCTCGTCGCTAGTGGTTTGTGACTGTAGGATCATCACTGTATCACATTACTCCTTGTACATTATGATATATTTGGCTTGTAGTCATTGACCTTTGTTGCAGTAAGTCTGAACAGAGCTGACGGAGAGTGGTGTGAGGTACCAATAACAGGTGGTACGGTCGAAAATAAATGGAAATAAATATATTTTTCATTATATTTACATTGATCAAATCAATTAGGAGATCAGTTGAGATATTTAGGTTCTGAAGTATTATCATCGGAAAAAAGAACTAAAAGGGTTGGACGTCTTTCTGTCTATTCTACGGAGGGTAGACAACAACATTACTGCAACCAAGATAATGGTAATAACACGAAGTTGCTGCAAAGGGGGTTGGTGTTTATTTGTGTTTACTCTACTAAACGAATAACACAAGCAGTGGGTTCAGGTAGTGTAGTGAGCAGGTGGTGTAGTACTACAGCAACGCGACTTATCCGAAGCTATGGCATGGAGAGGATATCAAGGTTGGAAGCGGGACAGACACAGAGGGAGGCGGCTGCAGCTGCTGGGGTGTCACGAAGTGTTGTCTCAACTCCTTACTTGAGGTTTACATAGCGTTTACTTACTGTGAGTGCAATATCCAAGTCTCCAACCATTGTGGGATATGCTGCTCTGGTTGCGATGGGTCTGCCAAATGCATTCAAGCCCTGCGCGACGTATTTAATTCCGGTGAACAAGCTGGCCACTCCATTAGTTCAGTTTCCTCAGCTTCAAGCGTGTTGTACACCTGTGCAGTTCGTCCACGAGAAGGAACTCATATTCTATGGCACAAGAGTTAGGCACAACAAAAATCGGAAGTTCAGGTCTCTATACTCTGAGCAGTCAAAGCGCCATTCTGAACGACGCAGAGGTCCGCGCGTCCACCAATACTGATTCCTGCCTACACCATTCGTCCACCACCATGATATGGTGATGTTTCCTGTAAATAAGCTAGATTGTTCCGAAGTTCATGGTCTCTCCAGATGAAGGAACAACCATTGTCCGGCTGAAAACAAAATTTTGACTCATCTGTGAACAGAGCCCGGCGCCCTTCGTTACGACTCCGCCTAGTTTCTGCGGTCTAAACGGTATCGTGCTTTTAATGGAACACACACCATAGGCCTCCATGCGTATAGGCCACATTCTCGAAGGCTGTTTGTGTTGATATTGCGCGCCCTGTTGCTGTCTGGAGGGACAGTTGCAGCTGAGTTGCATTCAGTCTCCTGTCCGGACGGGCTGTTAATCGAAGATAACGGTCATCACTTGCTGATGTTACGCGTGGAGGACCTTGGACGTGCCTTGCTTTAACGGTTCCTGTTGTCTGAAATCGCGTCCAGGTCCTGGAAATTACACTTTGCGACACTCCAATAACTGCAGCCACCTCCCTATGTGTCTGTCCCGCTTCCAACCTCCCTTTGGCTTTCCATGCCATAGCTTCGGGAGTCACGTTGTTGTTAAATTGCACTACCTGCTCACTGCTTTATCTGAACCCAACTGCTTGTGTAAATAGTTTGGTAAACACAAGTCACTACCAAGCCCATCTGCAGCGACTGGCTCTTATTGCTACCATCTCGGTTACTGTATTGTTATTCTCTCCACTCCGGAGAACTGACAGAAAGACTTTGAACCTTTTAGTTCATTCTGCCGATAACAGTACTTCAGAGCCTAGATATCTCAACTGATCCTTTACTTGTTTTGACCAGCGTACATTAAAATATTTGAGAAGATTTCTATCGTACTTCAGCATCATGTGAAAGTAAACATCGATTACGTTATCAAACATACGTTTTCTAGATCATATTATAAATTAGGGCTTCTGTTTCTTGACAGAATTGCTGTCCGTTGGTCATTCATTTCATGCCCATGTTTCAAACATGCACCACAAAGAAACCACTCACTTTGATCATCATTACCTATGGAAACGTACCCTGCTTTACTTAGTCTAGCAGATGTCTGAAGCCACTAATGGGAGGGATGTAACGTCATCTCTTGCATGTGGAACATGACTTAAGCTGAACTGTATGGAATATTCAGCGAGGAAAATAATAATTTCGTATGTCTCAGTTGTCTGGTGCAACTCTTTCAACTGGACACCAATTCGGCGACATGCGTATCCTTATCCTATTCTAGTAATCCAACAGGGGAAAGGGGGCCTGCAAATTAACGTGGAATCCTAAGCACGTGGCGATTCCTCACATCATTGAGAGATGAATGCTGGGTTAAAGCGCAGACTGAAAAATTCCGTTATGCGACAGGGTTTCGAACCCGTGACCCTTCAGTTACCAGTCGAGCGCTTTACCCCGAAACCACCAGGCCCAATGTCGGTGAGAATAACTCTCCTTCAAATATTTCTCAAGCTTCAGGATCTCCTTTTGCTCATGTGTGTGTGTGTGTAGTGTGTTCGACGTATATTGAATCAACAATGATGTCAGTCTGAGTCACTGATCAGGTTATATTAAGGATTATGCAACGTACTGTGCAGTACTTCAACATCAGATACACACGCAAATTATTCTTGGGACGTTGCAATAATAGGTGTTACGAGCTCACTCGTGATCAGTTATGCACACAGCATTACACAGCTGAGCGGGAGTAGCCGAGCGGTCTGGAGCGGCACGTTGCGGTTCGCGCGGCCTCCCGCGTCGGAGGTTCCAATCCTACCTCAGGCATGAATGTTTGTTTTGTCTTTAGTATAAGTTAGTTCATAAGTAGTTTGTAAGTTTAGGGACTGATGACCCCGCAGTTAAGTCCAATAAACTATACAAACATTTGAACATTTTTTTTAGCATTACACATGTTCCTGGCACATGTATGATGTCACCACATCATTAATCTTACAAAAGGACACGTGTGTACTAATTGTGGTGGAATATACCAAAGCCGACCGCAGTGGCCGAGCGGTCTGCTGCGTGCCAGTCACAGTCTGCACGGCCCTTACGGTCGGGGGTTCGAATCCTCCCTCGGGCATGGGTGTTTGTGTTATCCTTAGAGTAAGTTAGTCAAGTAATTACTGTGTAAGCCTAGCAACCACGAAGTCTGGTCGCATAAGACCTGACACACATTTGCACATTTTGAATAAACCAGTTAATAAAATTGATACTAATTAATGTGCAAAGATTATTTTCGTTTGCACTCCTGTTATTTATGACACATCAATCCTCTCACCATACAGACCATTGAAAGATAGTAATTTCAGTTTGGTTATGCATCAGTACACTTGTAATCTGAAAACTTTCGTGACACACACAGTTTAATATCAAAGTGGGTTACAGGGCCGGTAGTTCAGGGCATCATACTGTCAATCCGAGGTACATCATTAGGTCTAAAATAATCTGAGACATGCACACACTGTTCAAAAATTCAAATGTTTGTAGAACTTATGGGACTTAACTACGGGGTCATCAGTCCCTAAGCTTACAAACTACTTATGAACTAGCTAAGACTAAGGACGGCACAAAATATCCATGCCCGAGGGGGGAATCGAACCGCCGACCGTAGTGGCCGTGCAGACCGTGACTAGAGCGCCTCAGTCCCCTCGGCCACCGCGGCCGGCCACACACTGTTATGCTTGTCTCTGATGAGTGTTTGGTCACCAAATCGTTACTCATCCAAATGGACTTATTATGTCATTTGTCGTTTAATTTCAAATAAAAAGTATACATTTAGTAACATGTCCGAAAATAACAGACAACGTAAATATAAGTGTATATCTGCCCCAACAGGCAACTGACAAATTCAATGTCGACGAATTAATACGCTCGATCCGTTGCGGGAATGCAGTATAGGTTGCGAGCAAGTGGAATCAAATGGGCAGGGGGCGCTACAATCGAAGTGTGCTCCAAGATGAAACTTTGGGTTGGAAGTAAAGCGTGCCTGGACAGCCTAATTGGTTAAGGTGAACACTAGCTCAAAGCGGGAAATCTGGGTTCGAATCCCAGTCCAGCACAAATTTTCATCTTTGCCATTGGATTTATTTCAATGCCCTGAAACGGCCGGAGTTTAAGTATTTCGAAATCGTAATTTAGACAAAGTTCAGAGAAGGGCAGCTCGTTAAGTATTATCGCGATATAAGCTAGGGAGAATCAGGGAAATGATGCACGATTTGCGGAGGAAATCATTAAGAGAAAGGCGTAATTCAGTGCGGCGAGATTTATTTGCGAAATTTCTTTCACCAATTTTTTTTCCGAATGTGAAGATATGTCGTCGACACCCACCTCTGTAGGGAGACATGTCCATCGCAATAAAATAAGATACATCAGATCGAAAACAGAAAGATTTATGTTTCCCTTTTTTCCGCGCTGTGTTAGAGAATGGAACGCTAGAGGAATATAATAAAAGCGTTTCGATGAACCCTCTGCCATGCGAGTTGCACAGTATTTTTGTAGATGTAAATGTAGACGCAGATAAGTAGATCACATTATTACACTCATGTCAAACATATAAGCTGTGCATATTTGAATAAGGCACCAATTGTAAGTGGGAATATTTAGCCTGACATGTGCAAGCTAAATTATTTTATTTATTTTTCAGTATATCTAGACTAACAATCTCTCTTGGACTGTTTCGTCTGTGCCTCTGTTCAATCTAAGATGTGTGTGTAAACGTACCAAACTGTTCTGTGCATATCCGATATATTCTAATCCAACATCCTTACTCTTCCTAAAAATCAGATAGCTCCGTATCATAGTATTTTTAGGTAACTTGGTTTCCAGTTCTTATAGGAATGAATAGGACTGAAAAATGATTTATTTATAATTCGATATGTGGTCGTGTTTTACATTAACGTTTTATTTTTGTAGTATATTTATAGTATATTTCACATTTTGCTGTGACCAGATGGTGTGTATAGACACTGCATTCCACATGTATCACAGACACAGATCGTAGTAAATTCAGGGTATTATTGTGTCTAGATAGTGTGTTTCACAGTCCTACATATGTTAGGTGACTTTGCACGAACAAGATTTTTGGTTCACATTTTTATAGTAATTGTGTTATTAGGCATGGAAATTGCGTTCGGTTACTTACTTTGAGTATTTTAGACATTAATCTTACGATAATATCATGAGAGTATTACAATCAAATTTTTATATTGAGTTTAACCTTAAAATTGTTTCATTTTTTGTATAATTATAAAGGCAATTCCCAGTATAGCGAGCTCTGAAAATGTCTGATACATTTAATTTACCGATGTGATGGGTTTTAAACCATGGATTTCACATAGAACTGAGAAGTGCAGGGTACCTATCTTATAACAATGTATCCTTAAGTCAATTTCTTACAGTTTGTATGTATCTCTTTTAATGATTCGAAGATGTTTAGTTCTGAGACAACTGGCTTTATGCTTATGATCATGTAACGATATTCCATCTGAACCGGAAAAATTAAAGTTTTTTAAAGCATGGGAAAAACACTGGAAAAGATATTTTAGAGAACTGTAGACACTATTTTTAGAACACTATTAGTATACTAGAAACACCACAGCTTATTTCTAAACCTAGGGTATAAGTATCCAAGGAATTCCATGAGAGAATAGCACATTTTTCTACTCTGTAGACAGCGTAGTTATCGCGCCTCCATGGTCAGGAATTGTTATTTATCGTAGAGTTTTCGTGAAATAATAGTTATTTTCCCTAAACTAAGAACCCACATAAAATTCACATGGTTAATGATAGTTCAAAACTGCATATACTAGACAGCCTACGAGTTCGTCTTTACATTGCTATAGTGTTGCTTATGTTAAATTTTTAAGTCTTCTTGGGAGGACCATAGTGATTTTTTGCAATACAAGAAAATAATAAACTACAGTGTTAAACATTATTCAGACTGTTGTAGTGACATAGAATGAGTCAGAGATTTTAGCCTGAATAAACTCTGTCCCAATACTATATATACACTATCGAATCCGGCAATGCTTTGAATTGATAAATGGCTCATTCCACATGAAATGAGCCAAATTGTGATTTTTTTAAAATCACAAAAGTAAAGGTTTAGGCATGTGAATGCACTAACAAAATATGAAATTTAATGATTTGATACTCATTTTTATTGTATTCAAGCTATTTAACTATGAATTGCCATCCCAAAGATTGTAGTTGAGCAAACACTATGAAGACCATAAAACTTAGTTATATTGACTGGACTGATTTGCTGTCTGTAAGTCAGTTGCTGCAACAATGAGTAACTTGTTACGTAACAATAGGCTTCCTTGATATCCTACACTGACTAATTTTTTCAGGTAAGCTTTCTTTTGATTTTATTTCTCTTTTTGAAATTGACATGGATCACTGTCACACCCGTGACATAAAAAGAAGATAAAGTTTGTTTCTTGCCTGAACAAGTACTTCATAATTATTTATATTCTGGGAAAGTAAGGTTAGGGCAATATATTAACTCCCAAACCTATTAATTTCTGGGAATAACTGTGTTTTATCCAGGAATGGCGTCACGGGTGTGACATAACATTTGTCACGAGTGTGACAAAATGCAGACTTTTTGAAAGCACGCCAGCTGAATAAAACGCCAGTGTTCAATATTTTTAACAGTCACTTCCTGTTCATGTGACATATTAAACTGGTGAGATACAAAGTAAATACAGATCTACTGACATTAAAAATAAATGTCCAATTTATCTTGCATTCCCAGATAATGAGTTCTTCAACGGAAAGAATGAGAAAGATGAGGAGTAAAATGCTGTGTATGGTATACTTTAAAGGTTGCTTCTTATTTAATTGCAAGTGATTACCTTTCACGTGACAAATTTGCAGTTTGGTGCCTTCTTGAAAAAATAATAGCAATTTTGAAACAGCAGAATGCAAATTTAGAAAAAATTCACATGTTTTCTGACAACTGCACTGCACAGTTTAAAAATAAATTTACGTTGTCATATCTCTGCCATACCAAGTCATATTTGGGAGTTGAATTTGAGTGGAACTTCTTTGCTGCTTCACACGGCAAAGGTGCTGTTGTGGTATAGGAGGGACTGTGAAGAGAACTGTATGGAGAGGAATCAAGAGTCGTCAAGTGGTGGTGAATAATGCAAAGGAAAGAAAGTCAAGGTTTTGGGACAATGTCATTCCAATTCCTAAGGTACATTCTAACCATTACTTTAGAAACTATGACAGTCACCACATTTTAGCAGCAGAAACATCTGGCAGTGAAATGACAAGATATCAAGTCTTTCGGGAGATCCCTAAATCCAGAAAACAGCTGAAATTTTCTGATGTTTACTCAGATTCTGAAGAGTCTAATGCTGAAGACATACAAACAACATCAGGAAATAAAATCAATTCAACCATATATCCTACGGAAATTAAAGCAGGAACTTTCTAAACATAGAGCTTCAAAAGAGGGGAAATGGACAGAATTTTGTTGTTATTTGTCAATCAGACTGTGTGGCCGATGAAATGAAGGTCATATTTTTAAAGCCATGCGAGAAAGGAAAGAAACTCTTTTGTGCTAATGAAAATGACATTTCAGTTGTTTCTTTACAAAAGAATGTTGTTAAAGTCCTGAATCCTCCTGCAATTCAAATGAAAGAAAATAGAGTTTATTATTATTTTTGTGAGAAAGTTATGTCAATGTATATTTCTTTATATTGTTAAATATTCAATCATGTATTTGTTTCAACTTACATTACTTTAAATTCTCCATATTGTGCAATATGCTGAAGTTTAGGTTATTTCATTGAAAAATGAATTGTTTATAAAATTTATATTAAAGATTTAAGTTTTTGTTAACTTAACACAAACACCACTTTAATTAAGCATTGTGCTTTTTTTGTACTGCCAAAAACTTGGTTTTAATCAATTATTACCTTTAATTCTCTGAAATGTTGAGAGATATTTGTACATGTCACACCCGTGACAAAATTATGTCACACCCGTGACAGCAAAAATTATGCTGGTATAATGAAAATAATTTAATGTTCTTTCTGATACTTTCATGGCTAATAAAGTGAGTTTTCAGCATTAGACAGTTATTAATTGGTTTACATACAATCATATAATTCACAGATTTTTCCTTGTAAAGGTCAAAGTGTAAGGTTGTACTTCTGAATTTTGTCACACCCGTGACGCATGGATTGTGGTTAATAATATAGGTTTTAATCTTTTACCAAAAAAAAATTATATTCATATTGAATAATACAATCAATTTCCTTTTAAATGATATATACTGAAAGATGAATTTTTGATATGGGATATTTTAAAATTATTTTACTGCTGTTCTCAACGTGTCTATTTGTCACACCCGTGACTATGGAATCAGCCAAATATGGATGGAAATTGTATATACATCCTACACTCCTTCCTTTAGTCTCTATCCATAACATCCCACATTTATATCTTACCTGACTCTTTGCCTTCTGAGGTTTCTCTCTATATTAGCTAGCTGAAAACCGAGCGTTGTTGTGGTATTTATCTGCTGCACTATTCCTCCCCCATGCCTCTGTTCATCTCCTCCTGCCTACCCTTTCTGTTCATGCCTACCTACCTCTTCCTCCTTCTCCTCCTCTTCCTACCTTCTCCTTCTCCTTCGCCACTGCCACCGCCACTTACTCCTCTTTATTCTTCCTCCTCCTACCTCCTCCTACTTCTCCTGCTCACCCCTCTAATCACCCATCCTGTCTCTGTCATTACTTTCCACGCTCTCCGACAATCTGTTCCTGTCCCCTTTCACCTTACATTTATCCCCAAACCAGATATATCTGCCAAACAAGATGAGTGGGGAAACTACGTCAATGTCGGGAATAATGTACCCTCCGCCATGCACCTTGCGGAATCATTTGTTTAAAGTGATGTTTCCTTTATTTCGAAGGTCACGTGTGCGAAATTTTTATAGTAGTCGAATAACCGATACGACAACGCATAATATACGAAACTAATCCAAAGTAGCGATGACCATAAAAAACACGAGTTATTATTTTTTCGATTTTTCAACTATTCCTTTAGGTTTTCTTTATTTTTTCCTTCTTAACTACACCCTTATTAAAGCGAACAAAGTAAAATAAAATCATTCAAATCGTTCAAGTCATTTCTGGGTTTTAGCGAGACTAACACGCAGTGACAGCTTAATATATTGAGAAAGTTGATAAAGCAGCACAGATACGCTTTAACAGAAACGATTCCAAAACTTTTGTAACATGTGATGTTATATCCAAACGAATAAATACTCATATTTGTGAGTTGGATAAAATACAGCAGTTCCAGGCTGATAAATATTTTAGTTCCACATGATTATTGGTGCTTTAAAAGTTCGCTTGTGACAATCACCAATAATAGTAAGTGTCGACCCGTGAACAAACGATGTTCACTCGGAGTATGTAGCGAGTTGCCTTAGGGCTCTGTGGAACGCCGTAGGACGGTAAGGATACAATTCGACGAAGCGAAGCCTCTACCCTACAGACAATAGGTGGCGGATATTTATATATAGTTCCGCTAATCACATTAGATACACGTCATTGTCTCCGTGACGCGCGCTGCCACTGACAGCTCTCCAGAAAATGATACTGCTTACGTCACAGTATTAATGCGTCAGCAATTTCGATGGAACCGATAGTGGTGTTGTGAATGCTGCTGCCACTACAAACTCGGGACACCACATACATTTAAGGAGAGTCAGGAGGACAGGTACTTAGTTCGAGGGGTCGTACTGCTGATGATTTTGACAAAAAATATTCAGATAAACATAGACCATTTTCTTAACCGTATCCGACAGTGCTTGCCATAGTGATGTTACGCCAAGAAAGAATACATTTTAGTGTAGTGAAAATGTCAGGGATCTTGTGATATTACAGATACAGGAGGAAGCTGATTGTTTCCACGTGAATGGCGGGTTTTGCCCAACACCTTCTAGAGACAAGGCCTTACAACTGGCCGTGCTACGTCATACTGACCAGGCCGCGGCCGCCAGCTGAATGGCTGGCCGCTACGAGACAGTGGGCGTGCCTCAGCGGCCAGCCATTCAGCTCGCGGCCGCGGCCGCGGCCGCGGCCGCGGCCTGGTCAGTGTGACGTAGCACGGCCTGTTGTAAGGCCTTGTCTCTAGGTGGTGTTGGTTTTGCCAGTCTGTTGGGTTCCCCAGCCGGCCGGGTAAGAGTTTTAACCTAGTGAATGGACAGGTTGTCGGGGTTTTCCTAATGTGCTGAGCGAGGGCGGCTATTCCAGATTGCAACTGAAATACGATATAGCCACAAACATTATTTTACAAATCCATAAAAAATCCGGGAATGGTGATACGGCAAATATAATTATATGAATAGATTCAGGAGACTTGGTAGAATCAAACGCCATAATTACAATTTCAACATCCCTTACAGATAAAAATCCGACAAATTTCGGTACTATAATAATATTATTATAAGACTTATATTTACAATAATTGATATATAGTGTTTATCAGTAACAATTTAAGAGGTAAATGGGCAGCATTGCACCACGCTACCTATCTAAAAAGATGTACCACGTTATTTCCGTATTCTTTCAATAAACTTTGTTTTACTCTCTTGTTCTGCATTTCGTTGAGGTAATAATATTCATGTGTCACAACATAGATTCCACCACAGAAACACAAACCAGGAACCCAGCAAAGCTCATTACATTTATATATGTATTTTATTACATTTAATATAATTCTTAGTAACGCTCGTCTTTTATGGCCGGCTAAAAGTAGTAGATATGCAGCAGATAATTTATATATTAACAATTGTAAGTACATAGTAAGGACAGTTTACAACTCACCGCAAAGACGTGGTGACGAGCTGCGATAGTCACGTACAAAAGACACACACAAACAACACTTTCAGCTATCGGCCATGGCCTTCTTCAGAAAATAGAACACTCACGCAATCACACAGGCAAACAACACAGTCATAAAAACATCACCTCCGAAGTGCGGCAGCCGGAGATGGTGTCTGTATGACTGTGTTGTGTGCCTGTGTGATGGCGTGAGTGTTCTATTTTCTGAAGAAGGCCATGGCCGATAGCTGAAAGTGTTGTTTGTGTGTGTCTTTTGTACGTGCCTATCGCAGCTCGTCGCCACGTCTTTGCGGTGAGTTGTAAACTGTCCTTACTATATTATTAATTCCAACCTGGACTTTCCAATGTGGTCAAGAACTGAATTTATTTGTATAAAAGGCCATGATAAATTAAATATTAATTGTGTAGCTATATTTCGACGTCGGCAATATATTTGAACAGTGAGATGGCATGCTTAATGGCTATCTAAGCAAAGAGCTTCAGTCTCAACAGTATTTTAGTAGGGTTAAATATATATTTGTCTTTTAAGTGTAAACAATATTTGTATGGAGGTGGTCAAAGCATTTAATTCTGTGATATTCAAATGTATAATACTTTGGAAGGGAAATTATATTTTAAGATGAGGCGTTAGGATGCGCGGAAGGATACAATTTTGGTAGCAGAGGGAGCACGCTTTCGAACGCTTGGGAAGGAACTCGTAACTTGGACGTGGTGGTGAAAGGTTGTGACGCTGGGCGGTCTGAAGCCACGTTACGAACTTGTGATTTGAAGAGATAGGCATGTGTGGACTTAGAAACTTTACGGGACTGTGACTGCAGAACTTAGTCTCTGCTTGAAAAGCGATAAACTATGCACGGTAGTAGGGCTGTGGAACTGTGATAATTCAGCAATCGAGTACTAGTGTGTTGACAAACTGTGTTTTATAACAAATACTTTTATCGTAAATTAACTTGGAACTTCAAAGGTCGAAGGACTACTCTAACTTACGAGTGATAATTTGGAACTTTTACTCTCCTATTCGTGTGATACTTATTGTGCCTCTCATGAACAATAGTTGGGGAAATATTTAGTTATTTACCGATGTATAAAGTAGGACCACCTCCGCGTTTCATGTCTAATAAGAGTAATAAACTCCATTTATAAAGAATTACTTAGTGAGTGAATCACTTCTTTATCTTAGAATCCATTCTGTTGGTCATTCAGAGGTTTAATTTATGTCTGTTAAATATACGAGGCGCGTCCAGAAAGTAAGTCCCGTTTGGTAATAAAATGAAATTGTACACAGATACAGAAGAAATTTTTATTGCACAGAATTCTACAACTCTTAAACTATTTTTCCACATAACTGCCGAAATTTTGTAGGCACTTGTCATAGCGTGCCACACGTTTTTACATGCATCCTTCACAGAAGGTTACCGCCTGTGTATTCAAACATGTGGTAACAGCTCTTTATCACCGTTGAAGTGTTGACCACCAAGGACAGATTTTAGGTGTAAGAAGAGAAGAAAGTCGCTAGGAGAGAGGTCCGAGCTGTATGGAGGATGATCAAAGGGAGGTCCCATTGAAATTTCCGTAAAAATTCTTTGGTCACATTCGGTGTGTGATGTCAGGCATTATCGTGAAAGAAAACCTTTTGACAGTAATCTTCTTCTTACACCTACAGTCTGTCCTTGGTGGACATACTTCAACGATGATGACGAGCTGAAAGAACATGTTACCACATGGTTGAATACACAGGCGGCAACATTCTATGAAAAAGGCACACTAAACCTTGTGCCATGCTATGAAAATTGCCTACAAAATTTCGGAAGCTATGTAGAAAAGTAGTTTAACAGTTGTAGATTTTTGTACAATCAATATCTTTTCTGTATCTGTACCCGTTCGTTTTATATAACCAAACGGAACTTACTTTCTGGACGCACCTCGTATTTCCATGTCATCATGTGCAGATTGATAGACTGGCTAAACTACAGATTAATTATTGATCTTGTGTAAACAGATTGGGTAGCTGTTTAGGGCATAGAAGCTAACATACATAACTCACCCCTATCAACCGAGACAACGAGCCATAAACTTTTACTTCCCTGAGTTATGTATTCGCCTAATACTCACATATAGGTAAGTATTAAAACAATGTATTGTGATTTTCACAGCTATAAATAAATAGAAAAAAACTCACTGATGGTGCAGAGAGGTGCCGAAACATTGTTTCCATATCAGGCGGATCTCATAAACATAATTTTTCACTGTATATACTGAAATCGTAAGAGCTGCACATCCAAAATAATGAATACTATAGTAAAAACTGTAACATGATTAGGAAAGCAACGGGAAATATCTAAACTAGTTTTCGCTCAGATGTTCGGCCATTACTGCTGCAGAGCCAGGTGATCTACAAAAACATCCAATGACCTTCGCCCAAATTATTTCACATTATTCATCTGTAATACATTCTGGTTTTCTATTTAGTAAAATATATTTTTATGTAAGCTATAGCGGGTTCTTTGAATCCCGGTTGATATACGCTGCCGGCAGGTATCCTGTTAGTTATAACACTGTTACATCTGGGTCACTAGCAGGGTGATAGTCTCGCATCAGTTTGATATTGACCGCACCATGAGTGCGTAGAATGAGCGCGTTTTGCTAGCCTGTAGGCAGCGTAGTTATCGCGCCTCCATGGACGGGAATTGTTATTTACCGCGTACGAGCTCATCAGTTGGCTCATTTACGCGTGTCCTGATAATCAAATTGTTGCAGTTACGTAATGGGTTTCCCATTTAATGAGGTTTACTCCGGAGTACTGTATTACGTGGGATATACGGGAACTAATGTGATTTTGTGAGTTAGTCAGATTAAAAACACTGGAATGCTCCGTTACAAATATTTCCTAATTTGACGTATCAAAAACTGCAAACAGTGGGTGTGAAGAAACTGGGAAAAGTATTACGGCACTCTTTTGTCTACTATCAATGCGACGTTTTTATCTCGAAATGATGTTATTTAGGATTGTTTCTTTTATCTAGCATTTATGAATGATAAGAATAAAGTTTATGGAAAAGATGTTGTGCATTACCGAAAGGGAGCTAATGTGTTACGTTAAAGTATGAACAACTGAAAATGGTTTTCTACTGCGTTTCAAAATTTACATATATTCGCGGAGGTCATATTTGATAAATATAAAATAATTTCTCATGGATTACTAGGTTCATAAATCCCAATTATGTTATAATTTTGTTGATTAACTTCGAATTGTCATATTATAGAGCAATAGTATAATGACAGCTCGAGAATGGTCCCGCTGGACTTTGTGTATGACATAATTATCGGTATTAATGAAAGTGAAAATATACATCATATTTACCTAAAAGCTGCTACACAGAATATTCCGGTACACCGAAGAAAACACAACATAGGCTAATCATGAATATTATCAACATTGATGTCTGTTAAATAAATAAAAATGTACTACTGTACTTCCTGTTGGAAACTTCTATATACCTTTTGCGTATTCATTATAGGGAGGAAATATAGTTTCAGCTTTTTACTATAAAAACTGCCTCTCCTTACAACTATAATGTATATTCATCTTAACGAACATGAAAACGAAATAATAAAATAAATTTAAAATAATCAAATGTTCAAATGTTTGTTAAGCTTAAGGAACTTAACTGCGGGGTCATCAGTCCCTAAACGTACAAGCTACTTATGAACTACCTTCTACTAAAGACGACACGAACATCCCTGCCCGACGGGGGATTCGAACCCCCGACCGTAGCGGCCGTGCAGACTGTGACTGGCGCACCGCTGACCGCTCGGCCACTGAGGGCGGCTTTAAAAAATCTATATCATGCCAAGACGGTTAAAATTTCAGTAAATGAAACATGGTTTTTAACATGAAACATTATTTCTTTGTCCTATGCTTAATGTCCATAATTAAGGCTCTAATTACATAAGGGGAACTAAAGCGAAGACTCAGTAGTACTGAAGTACGGAGAGATTTTTTCTCACAAAATGTAATGATGTTGCACTATAAAAATACATGACTCCTTCATAGCGTTTATGGGACAGCAAAATTGGCTTCGAGACGAGAAAAGGAATCGTTGTGGTTCCGGGGAGAATATGATTTGCGCGATCACCCACTTTAATGCCTTGATATTACAGTGAAGCATAGTGCTATCAGCCTGGTAACGTGGTTTCACCAGTGGAATCGGAAAGGCGGGGTGATTAATAGCGGCCATAAAACTTAATCGAAACGTCGGAGAGATGAGGAGAGGGCCAAACGATTTCCCTTGATGCTGCTCCTCCCTTTTTACAGCTTCGTCTGGTTTTCTGGAGTAACGTTGTTCAAGGATGTCCCGCATTTTGTGCTACATAAGTTTACCGAATAGGAGACATTAAAATAGATGGATTTCTTCACTTTTGTAGATTATAATCCCCTTATAGTATGAAATTATTTTCCGACAAAATACTTTGGCCGAGACTCTCATAGCCCTATACGTCTTTCAGGTTGAAATTCATTGTTTGTAAGATCTTAACTTAACAGAGGACGTATGAAAGATATAACTACTAACATTTTTGCAATATTGACGCCAAAATATTATGTAGATAATTAACTTTCCTCTTATAATGGTGTTTATGTCTAGCGTTGTGCCCTCCCATACCCATTATTCCACTGCCGTTCATGTAAACATAATGTAAATAATTTGCGCAATTCGGATTTTTACGTTTGAGTGTTTGTCATTCTAACGGACCAGATTGTTCTTATCAGAGGTCTAGATTTTTAAAAAAATGTTTGTATAGCTTATGGGGCCATCAGTCCCTAAACTTACAAACTACTTACGAACTAGCTACTACTAAGGACGGCAGAAATATCCATGCCCGAGGGGGGATTCGAACCCCTGACCGTAGTGGCCGTGCAGACCGTGACTGGAGCGCCTCAGTCCCCTCGGCCACCGCGGCCGACTAGATTTTTAAGCGTTTCGTATAAATGCATAAGGAGATGTTAATTTCACTTTATTAGCGAAACACTGCAGCACATTTTAATATATATACGTCTGTAAATTGTATTTCTTTTCATAATATGTGTCAACAATGTGCCGTTTACTAAATGATATGATGCTCACCTTCTGTAATCATATTTAAACTACGTATTTTAATGTAGTAAGCAAACATTTATGTCAACTTGACTGTTTAAACCTTATACCATAAACTTTACAATGTGTATGACTATAAACGTTTAAAATTATGTAATCATTAAGTGCCAACATTGCACAAAATTATAAAGACCATACTTCGTTTATAGTAAAAGACGAGAGTTCTTTGAAGCGTCGAGAGGTATGGCACATATCTTCCGTGGAAATCTGCTCAATTACAAAGAATGTTTCTAACGCTTTCGAACGCATTTGAAACCTTCCAAGATACGTTCCATGAGTTCCCGTATCTAGCCGATTTGATGCAAAGAAAAAATGTCAAAGGTGCAAAAGAGATTCTAATCCAAATGACTGAGATCGGGGAATCGTCCAAGCCACAAAACTGGTCCTCATCTTCCTGTCCATCTTTCACGGTTGTCTAGAATACTGAGAGTGGAAAGTGCTGTAGATCAACGTGCATGAGCCAAATATTTTGGCCCACTTTAAATTACGGCAGTAACACTAAAAGTGGGCCTTTGCGATCGCCTTTTGACAGATCGAAATTTAAATAAAAATAACGGCTTAGCCTTTCATCTGTCACAAAAATTGAATAACCGAATTTGTATAGGAGAAAATTCTCTACAACTTTGCTCAGTTATGTTGTTTTCATACCTCGTATCGTATCAGAGATATTTGCAAAAATAATGGCGATTTGAAGAAGTCTATCCGTCTGTCTGTCTGTCTGTCCGTAAAGTGTCCCCAGTTTAAAAGAAGAACCGTTTAACCGATTGGCACCAAATTTTACAAATATAATTCTTGGCTGCCAGAGACCAGAACCTCCCTTTTTCAAAATTTTCCGACAAAAATACGTTAGTAACACAAAAATGCCGTTTGTAATGTAATTTTAATTGCCAATAAACCGTTCATCTGACACGAAAATTAAATAACAGAAACTGTAGAGGAGAAAATTTTATTGTCTTCAAAATCTTAGAGGAGAAAATTGTTTGCAACTTTGCTCTCTTATGCATTTTTAATAACTCGCACTATCACAGAGATATTTGCAAAAATATCGACGATTAACAATGCCACGTGACATTCCTTGCCCAGAACTCTCTCTGGCGTACGCCATATTGCTTGCTGTATTTTATGAATTTTTAATTATAACTCACGATTTGTCATTTTAAAGCCGTGCGCACTGAAAAATTTACAAAAACACGTCGTTCTTAGTACAATAATTGCTACGGAGGACGTCTGACGATCTAACTACTAACATTTTTGCAACATTCATGCCAAAATATAATGAAGATGATTAACTTTACTTTTATAATGGTGTTTATGTCTAGCGTTGTGCCCTCCCATACCCATCATTCCACTGTCGTTCTTGTAAATATAATGTTAATAATTTGTACAATTCGGATTTTTGCGTTTGATTGTTTGTAAGTCTAACGGACCAGATTGTTCTTGTCAGAGGTCTAGATTTAAAAAAAAAATGTTTGTTAAGCTTAAGGGACTTAACTGCGGGGTCATCAGTCCCTAAACTTACAAACAACTTATGAACTAGCTAAGACTAAGGACGGCACAATTATCCATGCCCGAGGGGGCATTCGAACCCCCGACCGTAGTGGCCGTGCAGACAGTGACTGACGCGCCGCAGTCCTCTCGGCCACCACGACCGGCAGTAACTGTTTCCTTGTTTTATTTCTAATATATCTATATTACTTTTTTTTTGTTCTTCAGGTACAGCAATGCTTTTCGGTCTTTCGTTCACGTTCATTCTGGGCTGTTCGTTGATAATTTTGCTCAGTTTTTTATTACAGATGGCGTTGGGCCATCTTTCTTTTTCCCTCTTTTCATTGGTTCTTCGGTTTGATTGGTCCTTTGTGGACGTAGGTTTTTGTTTTATTTTGATCGTTTCGTCGTTGACTCAGTTTTGTCGTTACAGAGGGCGTCGAGCCCTCTGACGGAGCACGCTGAGCTATCACGTCGGCAACCCTCTGACCGAGCGCGCTGGGCCTCCGTGCCCTGAAAGTTTCCAACTACCATTTAACATGTTCGTGCATCACAGACTAATTCGCCGCCCATTACGCTACGAAGAAAAGCTGCGAGAGTAATCCGTAATTCTCGTACCATCGATGGCAGGTGTCATCTGCTAACATGGCTTTTTTAAAAAATAGATTGTAATTCATTGTCCTGACAACGACGTGTTTCTGACGGTTTTCAGTGCACCATTGCTGTGAAATGAAAACGCTTGTGTGATAACAAGAAAATCATCAAATACAGAAAGCAAAAGAGAGTTTAGGGCAAGGTTTCGGGCGAGGAATGTCACGTGACTAATTTCCGAACGCCAAATGTACGCTACTTTCCTTCCGGGCTATACTGATTCGTAACCAGTACAGACAAAGAAAATAAACTTACAACAAACTATCAAAACAAGACAGACGAAAATATTCTAACGGAAAATTATATTGAAAATGTGGGAGAGATATTGAAATCATAGTTCAAAGAAGTAAAAGTTCAGAAAAGAGTATGTTTGTCAAAGCTAAACTAAATATCAAATAATTTTGGCTCTTTGTTAAAAAACGATCAGAAAGAATATTACGTACTGCGTGCACAGGCCTAGATATTATCGCAATAGTAGAGTCGTAATCGTATCGTCCATATATTTTTATTATTATTGTGCGAAATGTTCATAAAATTATAAAAATAGAGACCAATCTAAAGTGGGCCGTAAAACATGACAATTTTTTTTTTTATTGCATGGAGACATATTTCTAGTAATTCTTGGATGACGTTCTGAATAAAGTCCCTCTTCAGAGCACATGTCAGATGTGTTGTCAGATGAGTGATCTAAAGGTCCAGCCAGAAAAAGAACTAAATGATGTTGACGTCTAGCCGGTACTGTAGTATGAGGATTGCAATATATGTAAATATGTGGGACCAAACTACCGTGGTCATCAGTCCCTAGGTTTACAAACTACTTACACTAACTTAAATCAACCTAACAACAACACAGATACACATGTGCGAGGGAGGGATTGACCCTCCGGCAGGAGCGAATACACAGTCCCTGACATGTTGCCTAGATCTGCGTGGCCGTTCCCACGTAGCGAAACACGGTGCCAGTTATTGGATTTTTATTCAACCTATATGAAAATATTTAATTTGAAGCCTAAGAATTTTAGGCAATTCATCAATATAAAAACAATCTTATCTTTCAAGTTGGATATGCTGTTTTGTTGTTCTCCTCGTCACCAATTATTTTGTCGTCCTGATCAGCAAATGTTTTGTCGTTTCCGGCCTGTCTTTCAGGAAAAGTTCTATCAGGATACGTGGACAGCTAAAACAGCTTTACAGATTAGTATTACAAGTATTATTTACCGAACTGTACAAATATACTCAACTTCCAATCTCTCTCTGTCTTTTCTTTTCTCGCGGCGTCGTCTTCTGTACGATGCTAGCTGCGCGGAGTCCTAGTGACTGCCTAGTTCAGGTGGGCTCTTCCAGACGCAAGTCGGCCTAGATATAGCCGCTTGTAGAGGGCGCGCTTCTCGGTTACTCCCTCCAGGATGCGCGGCGCCGTCGTGCGATTGGCTGCCGGTCAGTCGACCGCGGTGGCCGAGGGGACTAAGGCGCTCCAGTCACGGTCTCCACGGCCACTACGGTCGGGGGTTCGAATCCCCCCTCGGGCATGGATGTTTGTGCCGTCCTAGTTCGTAAGTAGTTGATAAGTAGTTTGTAAGTTTAGGGACTGATGACCCCGTAGTTAAGTCCCATAGACTATACAAACATTTGAACATTTTTGGCTGCCGGTCATCCGCTGCCTTCTGCACGATCGTTCTCGTGCGTCTGGCGTGTGGCGCTGACTTTACGCCACAACATATACATCCTATGTTCCTTTCCTTCGTCTCTCTGCAAATCACTTTGCCCACATCTATGCCTGTTTCTCACTTGTACTCTTAGGCTTCTCACTGTATTATCTACCTGAAAACCTGGTTCTACACAGGTATTTATTTATTCCAAAATTCAGTTGCTCAATGTACTCCTCCCTACTACCTCCGCCCATCTCCCCCTCGCTCCACTTTCTGTCTCTGTCTTCCTACGTCTGCCTCATCGTCGTCCTCATCCTCCTCCCCTCTATCCACCTATCGCCGCTATAGAATGGCCGCACGGTCTGAGACGCAATGTTCAGGACTGTGTGACCGCTCCAGTTTGAGTCCTCCCATAAGCACCGTTTTGTGTGTTGTCCTTAGCATAAGTTCGTTCAAGCAGTTTGCGTGTTTAAGGACTGACGACCTCAGCAGCTTTGTCCATTAGGTTTACAGACGTTTTATCGACCTATCCATCTCCCTACCTCTATCATTACCTCCCCACTCTCTGCCAGTGTTCTCCCTCTCCTGTTTATCCCCTACCTCCCCAGTGTATAAAATATTACATTACCTACGATAATCACTGTGATCGGTCAAACAGTGTCAAATTCTGGAATAAGGTACTCCCCGCCATACATCGTATTCGACATTATTTAGACAGTGGTGTTTCTCATGTTTTAAAGGTCAAATTTGCATAATTTCATCATGACAGGTACGAAACTGTACACTATGCCAGGCACCGTGTGAATTATTTCACATTACTTTTCCAAATTTACATAACACATGACAGCATCTTTTAATATTCTATTCGTAGTTAAATTTATTATAATTTTGCAGTGTATTATACAGTGTGTCCCATTTATCTTGACCACCCAAAATATCTCCTAAATCGAATATAATAATAATTCCGTGTGGATCATTGATATTGTGCCTGTATTTTGATTGCTTGCTACTTCGGCGCCTAAGATAACTTAAATCTAGCCCAATAATTCAACCGGAATAAGGAACCTACAATGCAACATGAAATGCAAACCACCCCTCACATCGTTGGGAGGTGGAGGTTACGTTAAAACTCAAAGTGAAATATCCGCGACCCCAGCGACTTTCGAACACGCGACCTTTCGCGTTTCAGCCGAGAACTTTACCGCTAACCCAACTTACATTTAGCAAATTATTGGGTACTTTTGCCAATCAAGATAGAAATATTTAATTTCCAATAAAATAATATTTACTAATTAATCGAGATAAGACTATCCTATCTTTGAAGTTGGAGTAAATTAAACATATTGTGAAAAAATTATTAATATCAGTTGACTAGTTTTGGAGTTCATCGCGGACAAACATTGTGACATGGGATATACCTTTCTTTCTCTTTGGTCATGTTCGCGCACATGCATGGTCGGCTTTGTTAAATCCGGATTTGGCGTGTTAATATTTACGGGGTGGCCGGATGCACCCCGGGAGGAAATGTGTACCCCCAAATGTCTGTGTATTGTGTTATATGTGTGAAAGTGTAAAGTGCTATGAAATGTTTGCGAATCATGTAACCGAGGTGGGACAGGGGTACCAGCCCGGTATTCACCTAGGGGGATGTGAAAAACCGCCTAAAAACCACATCCAGGCTGACTGGCACTCCAACCCCCTTCGTTAATTCGCAGCACGGGTAGCCATATATACCCCAACAACAAATCCGTTAAAATTATATTAAATGTCTGTAAATCTATCGGACCAAACTGCGTGGTCATCAGTCCGTAGCTTACAAACTACTTAAACCTAGGTAAACTATCGTAACGACAACACACACACCCATGCCGCAGGGAGGACTCGAACCTCCACGGCGAGCAACCGCGCGCTCCGCAGCGAAGCGCTTTAGACCGCTCGGCTACTCCACCGCGGCCAACAAATCCACTTAGGGACTGATGACCCCGCAGTTAAGTCCCTTAAGCTTAACAGACATTTGAGAAAATCCACTGCGTCTTTGATTTAACGCCCAGGCTTGTTGCAGCTGTTATAGCCAACATTGGTAGGAACACTCAATACTGATTTCATCATCTTCTTCGCTTTCGTTGCATTACATTTTCAGTCTGGCGATCTTAGTGCAACGAGTTACTTCCAAATAAATTTGATAGTGGCATCGCCGGCCTTCCTTGGTGTTCCATTATGGATGGCCAGCAATGTAGCAATAGCCAGCCCTGATGTTCAGAAGCATCTGAAAGCTTTCAAAGTAATAAAATTTCTATGATGATTGGAATTTCATTTAATTATACCGACAGTACTCCTCAGGTTGGAATCGTTACCCATCATGCATTTATCATGAACCTGACGTATAGTGCAATGTCCCAACTTACTGTAAAAGATTGCATATTATCACTATATATAAATTGAATAAAAGAACGGACTTGCAAAATTATAGTCACATCCTTAACATACAAAATTCATTACCATTTCTACGATTTAGTATGACAGATTTCTTTGAAGAAGTAAACATCTGTCCACAAATTAGCAATTTTTTAAGGTATAACTTGACGGAATCTCAAATTGCTATCTTTTCCCGCGGTATCCGGTGCACCATCGTTGAAGACCAAGAGCAAGATTCCATGTTAACAGATGTTCGGAAATCGTTAGATCCATTGCCTCAACGCATACTGAAAATAATATTTCAAGCATACGGAATGGGTTCTCTGGTACTTCTCGAAGACAAGGAGGGTATTGACTTTGTTGTCATCACCAGAGAGTGTTATAAATAAAGGAATTCTCATGAGCAACCGGTTAAATATTGGCAGTATCGATTTCGCATATGTTCAACCAGCAATGACTTACTTATAAAGTGACCAGCAATAAGCGACTCCATGCTATTCACGCTGTACAATACGGCAAGCTATATTACGGGGAGTGTATACTTTATGTGAAGATTGACTGGTTGCTCTCAATCGAGGAGAATGTAAGTTAATAGAGATGAGCAGTTACGTAAATTTCTAATTTTATATTAGTAGTGCGCTGTTTGGAAAACTTAAGTTATATACAGGGGGTTTCACTAAGTGTGTTTGCCTCTGTAACTTATAAAATAATAGGTGACGGGAAATTTTAATGCGGTAGGTCAACAAAATAAATGTTACACTTTCTGCGGAGCTATGAACATAGTTTATTGTATCATTTTCCAAAGAGTTACAGCACAAAGATATAAATATTTAAAAGGAACAATACTTTTTTCTATCGTGCATTGGAATCGTTGAAACCAGCTGCGTCCAAATCAATTTAAACTACATTCCTATCACTGTTAGTTTGGGAGCTACAACCCTTCAAAGTTTCAGGGGCAGATACCACACGCTGTACATAATACATGGCTGTGTGGTGGGTGATGGATGTTGTGGCGGTGGGAAGTTGATTTACATGAGATGTTCAAATGTGTGTCCATGTTCCTCAATGCATAATGCAATGCGCCGTCGAAAGGATCTGCAGACGAGATGTAACATCGCCGGTCTGACGGAGCGACATGCGTCCTCGATGCGCCGTTTTAGATCATCCGGGGCTGTGGGCTCAGTGACATAAACACGATCCTTTAGATATCCCCACTACTGTTATTAAATCGGGCGACCTTGCGGGCCATGAATGAGGACCATGGCGCGCCAACCATCTTCCTGCAAACCTGTTGTTTAGTTCTTCCACAACAGCACGCGCTGAATAGGCTGGGTGACCACCGTGGTGCATCCCCATATGGACTCTCGTGTGTAGACACACATGTTCAAGGAGACCACCCAAACTGTCGGCTATAAAAGCGCAATGTAACTCACCTGTCAGTGTACCTGATTTCATCCCCAAGGATTCCACACCACACGTTAATAGACCACCTACGTTGACGGTCGACAGGTCGTACCCACTGAGGATTGTCTGCGGCCCAGTAGAGCATGTTATGGCGATTAACTGCACCATAATTTGTGAACGTGGACTCATCAGAGAACATAACACTTTGTAAAGACTCCAGCGTGAAATTACGCATGGCCCACTCACATAATGTCACTCTTGCATGGAAATCGTTCCCATGCAGCTCCAGGGCCAGTGACAGGCGGTACGGGTGAAACCCGTGGCCGTGTACTATACGCCACACAGATGTGAGACTGCCACCAGCGACTGCAGCAACGGCTCGTAAGCTGACATGAGGATCTTGGTGTAATGCAGCTAAAACAAATACCTCCGTCTCCTCACTTCTTGCAGGTCTTCGTCTGTTACTGCAGCGCATTACCAAGCTGCCTGTTCCCCGAAGTCGATGTTCGGCACGTAAGAACGTAATGGCTGCCGGGGCTCTTCGCCTAGGATATCACACAGCATACGCCGTGGCTGCTTCAGTGCCATCGTGTCGGCATTCTCCGAGCATCAGCAACATGTCAACGTACTCGTTGTTCGTGTATGCCATCGTCATCCGATGTCAGTAGCTAAAGTTCAAATGTTCAAATGTTAGTTAAGCTTATGGGACTTAACTACGGGGTCATCAGTCCCTAAACTTACAAACTACTTGTGTTGTTGTTATGGTCTTCAGTCCGGAGACTGGTTTGATGCAGCTCTCCACCCTATCCTGAGCAAGCCTTTTCATCTCCTCATAAGAACGGCAACCCACATCCACTTGAATCTGCTTACTATACGCGTCTCTTGGTCTCCCTCTGCGATTTTTACCCCACACACTTCCCTCCAATGCTAAATTTACGATTCCTCAATGTCTAGGAATGTGTCCTACCAAGCGATCCCTTCTTTTAGTCAGGGTATGCCAAAAATTCCTTTTCTCACCAATTCTGTTCAGTACCTCTTCATTAATTATGCGATCTACCCACCTAATCTTCAGCATTCTTCTGTAGCACCACATTTCAAAAGCCTCTATTCTCTTCCTGTCCGCACTGCTTATCGTCCATGTTTCACTCCCGTACAAGGCAACACTCCACACAAATGCCTTCAGAAAAGACTTCCTTACACTTAAATTAATATTCGATGTTAGCAAATTTCTCTTTTTCAAAAATGTTTTTCTTCCCATTACCATTCTGCATTTTATATCCTCTGTACTACGACCATCGCATGTTATTTTACTACCCAAGTAACAAAACTCATCTACCACCTTCATTGTTTCGTTACCTAATGGAATTCCTTCAGCATCGCCTGATTTTCTAAGACCGCATTCCATTATTTTTGTTTTGCTCTTGTTAATGTTCATTTTATACGCTCTCTTCAACACACTGTCCATTCCGTTCAACTGCTCTTCCAGGTCCTTTGCTGTCTCTGACAGAATTACAATGTCATCGGCAAAACGCAATGTTTTTATTTCTTCCCCCTGAACTTTAATCCCTATTCCAAATTTTTCCTTGCTTTCCTTCACCGCCTACTCGATGTACAAATTGAACAACATCGGAGAAAGGCTACAACCCTGTCTTACTCCCTTCCCAACTGATGCTTCCCTTTCATGCCCCTCGAGTCTAATAACTGCTGTCTGGCTTTTGTACAAGTTGTAAATAACTCTCCTTTCCCTGTATTTTACCCCTGCTAACTTCAGAATTTGAAATAGTGTATTCCAGTCAACATTGTCAAATGCTTTCTCCAAATCCACAAAAGCTAAAAATGTTGGTTTGCCTTTCCTTAATCTATCTTCTAAGATAAGACGTAAAGTGAGTATTGCCTCCCGGGTTCCTATGTTCCTCCTTAATCCAAACTGATCTTCCCCGAGGTCAGCTTTTACCAGCTTTTCCATTCACCTGTAGATAATTCGTGTTAAAATTTTGCAACCATGACTTATCAAACTGATGGTTCTGTAATTTTCACACCTGTCTGCACCTGATTTCTTTGGAATGGGGATTATTACATTTTTCTTAAAGTCTAAAGGCATTTCGCCTGTCTCGTACATCCTACACACCAGTTCAAATAGTCTTGTCATGGCTGGCTCTCCCAGGCACTTTAGCAGCTCTGAGGGTATGTCATCTACTCCTGGGGCCTTGTTCCAACCTAGGTCTTTCAGGGCTCTGTCAAATTCATCTCTCAGTATAGTATCTCCTATTTCATCTTGATCTACTTCCTCTTCCCTTTCTACAACATCGTCTCTAAGTTCATTTGCTTTGTAGAGCTGCTCTATGTACTCTTTCCACCTTTCAGCTTTCCCTTCTTTGCTGAGAACTGGTTTCCCATCTGCGTTCTTGATATTCGTAGAGTTGCTTTTCTTGTCCCCAAATGTCTCTTTTATTTTCCTGTAGGCGGTATCTACTTTTTCCCTTCTTATACATTCTTCTACAGATTTGCATTTGGCTTCTAGCCACTCCTGCTTAGCCATTTTGCACTTCCTGTCAATCTCATTTTTTAGTCGTCTGTACTCCATTTTGCCTGTTTCATTTACTGCATTTTCATATTTTCTCCTTTCATCAATTAAATTTAGTATTTCCTGTGATACCCAAGGATTTTTTGTAGGTCTGTCCTTTCTACCTATTTTGTCCTCTGCTGCCTTCACTATTTCATCTCTCAATGCTACCCATTCTTCTTCTACTGTTTTATTTCCCCCTGTTTCTGTCAATTGTTGACTAAATCTCCCTCTGAAATTCTCCAGAACTTCACTTTTCTTCAATTTATCTAAGTCCCATCTTCTTATTTTCCTACCTTTCTGCAGTTTTTTCAGCTTCAGCCTACAGTTCATGACTAACAAGTTATGGTCAGAGTCTATATCTGCCCCTGGGTATGTCCTGCAGTTAATAACCTGGTTCCGGTACCTATGTTTTACCATTATAAAATCTATCTGATACCTTCCGGTGTCTCCTGGTCTCTTCCACGTATACAACCTTCTTTTGTGATTCTTGAACCACGTGTTTGTTACGATTAAATCATGTTCCGTGCAAAATTCTACCAGGTGACTTCCTCTTTCATTCCTCCTGCCCAGTCCATATTCACCTATTATTTTTCCTTCTCTTCCTTTTCCTACTACCGAATTCCAGTCTCCCATCACAATTAAGTTTTCCTCTCCCTTAACTGTCTGAATAATTTCCTTTAGCTCCTCATATATTTCTTCGATCTCGTCATCATCGGCAGAGCTAGTTGGCATATAAACCTGTACTACTGTTGTCGGTGTTGGCTTCGTCTCTTGACAATGATAATGCGATCACTATGCTGCTCATAGTAGTTTACCCGCATTCCTATTTTCTTATTCATTATCAGTCCTAGACCTGTGATACCCCCAACAGATTTTGTATTTATAATCCTGTACTCACCTGACCAGAAATCCTGTTCATCCTGCCACCGAACTTCACTAATCCCCACTATATCTAACTTCAACCTATCCATTTCCCTTTTTAAATTTTTTAATTTTCCTACCCGATTAAGGGATCTAACATTCCACGCTCCACTCCGTAGAATGCCAGTATTGTCTTTCCTGATGACAACATCATCCTGAGTAGTCCCCGCCCGGAGATCCGAATGGGGGACTATTTTACCTCCGGAATATTTTACCCGAGAGGATGCCATCATCATATTTCCATACAGTAGAGCTGCATGTCCTCGGGAAAAGTAACGACTGTAGTTTCCCCTTGCTTTCAGCCGTTCGCAGCAGCTGTGTGGCAAAGCCACATTAGCTGATGTTACAAGGCCAGCTCAGTCAATCATCCAGACTGTTGCCCCTATAACTACTGAAAAGGCTGCTGCCCCTCTTCAGGAACCACATGTTTGTCTGGCCTCTCCACAGATACCCCTCCGCTGTGGTTGCACCTACGGTACGGCTATCTGTATCGTTGAGGCACGCAAGCCACCCCACCTCGGCAATGTCTGTGGTTCATGGGGGTGGACAAACTACTTATCAACTACCTTATACTAAAGACGGCACAAATATCCATGCCCGAGGGGAGATTCGAACCACCGACCGTAGTGGCCGTGCAGACCGTGACTGGAGCGCCTCAGTCTCCTCGGCCACCGCGGCCGGCTGTCAGTAGCTGTGGTATATTGAGCCCCGGTTGTTTGTGTGGCTCCAACTGTCGGGTATACGGCCGTGTGTGGCGATAGTCGGCAGTCTAAGAGCGCATCGAGGAAGCTTCTCGCTCCGAGACACTGGCGACGTTACAACTCGGCCGCACCACATTTAGAAGGGGCATTGCATAATGCGCAGCGTTTGTGGTATCTGCCCCTGAAACTTTGAACGGTTGTAGCTCCCAAACTAACAATGATAGGAATGTAGTTTAAATTGATTCGGACGCAGCTGGTTTCAACGAATCCAATGAAAGATCGAAAAATGTATTGTTTTATTTAAAAAATTATATCTTTGTGCTGTAACTCTTTGGAAAATGATACAATAAACTATGTTCATAGCTCCGCAGGAAGTGTAACATTTCTTGTGTTGACCTACCGCATTAAAATTTCCCGTCAACTATTATTTTACAAGTTACAGAGGCAAACACACTTAGTGAAACACCTTGTATATATCATCATCATCATCATCATCATTAGAGACTGATTATGCCTTTCATCGTTTAGTCTGGAGCAAAGTGCCTCTATTAAAATTCCTCTATGTTCCCCTATTCAATGATAACATTGATGCCTCGTCTGATGTTAAGCCTTTTACTTCAAAATCATTCTTCACCGAATCTAGGTATTTTCTTCTTGGTCTACCTCGAATCCTCTTACCCTCTGCTGTAGAGCCCATGAGTCCCTTAGGTAACCTTGCTTCCCCCAGGCGTTTAACATGATCCCACCATCTCAGCCTTTTCGCTGTAACTGCTAAATTCCCAGTTTTTCTTTGATTTCCTCATTGTGGGCACCCTCCTGCCATTGTTCCCATCTCTTAGTACCTGCAATAATTCTTGCTACTTTCATATCTCTAACCTCTACCTTATGAATAAGGTAACTTATATCCACCCAACTTCCACTCCCATACAACAAAGTTTCTCGAAAGATAGAGCGGTGCACTGCTAACTTAGTCTCGGTACTTACTTCCTTCATGCAGACGAGAGTAAATCTTAGCTGAGCACTCACTGCATTAGCTTTGCTACACCTCGATTCCAGTTCTTTCACTATGTTGCCATCCTGTGAGAAAATACATCCCAGGTACTTGAGACTATCTACCAGTTCTAACTCTGTTCCTCTTATTTGGCACTTAATCTGTTTAAATATCTTTCCGAAATACATTACTTTTGTTTTGGAGATGCTGATCTTCATATCATAACTCTTACATCTCTCATCGAGCTCTGAAATATTATTTTGCTACCTTTTAATTGAATCTTCCATTACAACTAAGTTATCCGCATATGCGAGACTGTTTGTTTTCACCTATTTTAATTCCGCCCTGACAGTCTACTCTTTTCAACATATGATTCATGAATAGTATGAACAATAGTGGTGACAGGTTACAGCCTTGACTTACCGCTGAAACTACCCTGAACCAGGAGCTTCATCTGCCGTCTAACTGTTTCCTGACAGTATACATAAAGGCTTCTAATTTCCTACAGATTTTTGCCTCCTATTCTTTTATCTTACAGAATTGACAATAGCTTCCTCCTAGGAACACGGTCATAATCCTTTTCTAGATCTATAAAATATAGATATAATTCCATGTTCCACTCATAACACTAGTCCATTATCTGCCGTAAGCTAAATACCTAGTCTTGACAGCGTTTAAGGGGTCTAAACCCACACTGATTTTCATCTAACTTGTCGTCAACTAATACTCGCACTCTCAACAATACCTGAGAATATTTTGCCTACAACGCTAATTAAAGAGATACCTCGGAAGTTGTTACAATCGTTTCTGTTTCCATTATTTAAAATTGGCATGATTACCGCTTTCGTCCAGTCAGACGGAACGTGTCCCGATTCCCACTCCTTCTCAATTATCCGGTGCAACCGTTTGAGACCTCACATACCACTGTAATTGAAGAGTTCCGGCTTAATTTCATCCACCCTAGCCGCTTTATTGCACTTTAATCTACTGACCATTTCTTTCACTTCATCAAATGTAATCCTATTTCCAGCATCATTACCATCCCATTCTACCTCAAAATCTGACACATCATTGACCGTTTCACCTGCATTGAGCAATTCTTAGAAATATTCCCTCAATCTGCTCAAGTCATCCATAGGATTGACCAGCAGCTTTCCTGACCTGTCCAAAACACTTGTTAATTACTTCTTCCCTCCATTTCTAAGACTACTAATTACGCTCCAGAATGGTTTTTCGCGGCTTGACCCAAAGGTTCTAGCTTGTTTCCAAAGTCTTACCATGATTTCTGCTTGGAGTCTGCAATTATTCGTTTGGCTTTGTTTCTTTCTTCAACATAACTTCCCTTGTATGCCTGATTTCTAGTGTGGTGCCATTTTTGAAATGCCTTCTTTTTCTTTTTACAGGCTGCCTTGACTATTTCATTCCACCAAGCTGTCTGCTTCTTCCTGCCTTTACACACTACTGATCCAAGACATTCTCTAGCTACCTCTATTAATGTGTCCCTGTACCTTGTCCATTCCTCTTCCAGTGACTGTAAATGACTACATTCCAATAACTGATACCTTCTGAGATCATTGTTATGTATTTATGCCTAATTTCCTTGTCTTGAAGCTTTTCCATTTTTATCCATTTATATATGGACCTGACTTTCTGCTCTTTTGGCACCACAAAACTAATTTCACCCCAGATCAGTATCATCAAATAACCACCTGAAAACACGTGTGTCCTTGACTGCCTTCCTGAATTCCTGGTCTGTTATTATATAAGCAATGATTGATCTGATTCCCCTTCCCTCCCAAGTATATCGGTGAATGTCCTTATGCTTAAAAAAGGAGTTTGTGATAACTAAGCCCATACTGGAACAGAAATCCAAGAGCTGTTTTCTTCTTGTTGGCCTCCATATCCTCTCCACACTTACCCATAACCTTTTCATACCCTTCTGTTCTATTTCCTATCATGGTGTTGTAGTCACCCATGAACAGAACACTATCATTGTCCTCCACTCTAACAACTACATCACTAAGTGCGTTGTCAAATCTGTCCATCTCATCTTGATCTGTCCCTTCAAAGGGCGAATACACTGACACAGCCCTAATTTTCTTGCTGGAGATTGCCAAATCTATCTACATTAGTCGTTCATTTACATACTTTATTGCAATTATGCTGGGTTCGATTGATTTCCTGATGTAAAGCCCTAAACCTCACTGGGCTGTTCCTGCTTTGACTCCTGAGAGGTTGAAGGACTAACCGGTGTATTTGGTATTCTTTGCCGTCTGCGCACAAAGGTGGCCACGACTCAGAATATGTCCGAGATGCCCAACCTTATTCCAAAGTAACTGGCATCCCAAATGTCAGGACCACTTCCTTAGCCACTCATACGTTGTCCGTGGTTCATGAACTAGGACGTGACTATAGGGAACCACACCACACACATATATATAAAACCCTGCATGGCGATATAAACTATTTAAGGATGCTAGTAGTGAAAGCGATTGTCGACTTGGAGTTACTGTGAGATTTTTAGGAAAGTGTAGCTTACGTGCAAAGGAGACCACGTAAAAAAAAAAAAAATACTAATATACTGATTCTTGAGTACTGACTGAGTGTATGGGATCTTCAATAGGTCGAATTAAAGGGAGACATCGAAAGAATTCAGAAGCATGCAGATATTTTGTTGCCGCTTACTGAATTACCCTGTGACGATATATGTCCCATTCGTTATGACTTATTTATTTCACCCACTTTATAACTGTCCTAAACTGATGTACAAACAAAATGTTCAAATGTTTGTAGAGTCTATGGGACTTAACTACGGGGTCATCAGTCCCTAAACTTACAAACTACTTATGAACTAGCTAATCCTAAGGACGGCACAAATATCCATGCCCGAGGGGGGATTCGAACCCCCGACCGTAGTGGCCGGATGTACAAACCTCACCAATAAGAGGAACGAGTATTTTTTGAGGAACCTCTTTCATAGATGCACAGATTCTTTCAGCAAGTCTAATAATTGTAGATTTTCTGCACAAAAATGTTTTATGATCACTACACTGCAGTGCACTGTGCGGACTTTCAATGATTTATCGGCAATAGTGTAATGAGATAATAAAGGATACCTTCACTTAATTATGCGCAGTAAGGAATATTTATTTACGTTCGTGATCAACTGTCATGCACTGTAACAATAGTTCATAATGTCTAGCTTTCCTGAAACGGCACCCTGTCTACTGACATTACCATAGTCCGCATAAAGCCTCGCGGAGTTTCATATGTTACTCAGAATGCCATATACCTTTAATGTTAATAGTAGTCACCCTCTAACATTTCGATGAGGTTCTCTAGGAACCCCTTTTAGATATCTTTATTACGCATTTAGAACTGTTAAGAACGACGTGTTAAACTATGTATGCAACGAAGGCCTGGCTCTATTTAAAAATGTGGCCCAGTACCAAGAAAATTCTTACTCTCTGTTCAATAAACGATGCTACACAAGTTCATCGAATGCCTCCTGAAGGTCAAGGATCGACGCATTTACTGTTCGCCGTCTTCCTTCGCGCTCTGAGTCTAGTGAAGTGAAAGGGCGAGTTGACCTTGAGATGATCTAGGCGTGTGGGATCCATATTAATTTTTAAACAGGGGAGTTTCATTAATAATAAAGGTCACAATCAGTGAGCAAGAAACGTTTCATAATTCTACAATAAACTGACACCATCGATTTAAAATATGAGACTCCTCCTTATTTCAGGCCACACGTATTTACAAGTTTGCTTTTTTCACTTACTTCGGACTGTTGTGTGTAATACGGATGACTTGACATGGCGAAATACTTCTGGAGCCTGTTATCATGGTATGTGGACAAGCAGCTTGTATTGTCATGCCTTGTACGTAAGTCGCTATATGTGCGATGGTTATATAAGGAACCGAATTAAATGTATCTTCCGTAACAGTCGTATGTTGTAGACCAGGGCTGGGCAAATGCGGTTTCGTGAGCGCGAGCGCTCTCAGCGGCTCACGCGGCCTGCTCGCGGCTCTCCCCCCCCCCCCCCCCCCAATCCGCCAGCCAGCAGTGCCCCCCACTCATACTCGACTAGCCGCGCACCTCACTACACTCGTTCTGTTTACTTGTGGAAATCGCGTTCGGTGTTCGTGATGAAGCAGAACTAGTGTCTGAAAAATGGCTGAGGAGGACGTAAAATCTTTGAAAAGAAAGTCTTCTAAACACCCACAGTGGGAAGAAGAGTACTTTTTTGTTGGAACGCAAAGCGGACCTCAGTGTTGGTTTTGCAATTCAACATTGGGAAAAGTACAATGTAGAGCGTCATTTTCAACTGCTTCACGAAAAAGATGTAGTTAGAGTAAAGAAGAACGAAAAGTCAAACTTATAGAAATGAAGCAGAAAAAGGAGGAAGACGTAAGTACACTTGTAGATAATTCTGTTATTAATTCAATTTACTGCTGTTATTAATATGTTGTGTGCATTTTTCGTCAATTTTACCTTCTCCTGTAAATATTTTCAGGTAGAAAACCTTCTAATCCACAACGCTGAAGCGATGAGAGTAAGGTATCATGTAGCTCTTAAAATAGCTAAAACTGCGCGGCCCTTCAGCGATGCAAAATTTGTGAAAGAATGTTTTGTTGCTGCCGCAACAATTTTCTGCCCAGCAAATCTTCCTCTTTTTGAAACCGTTCCTCTTTCACGGAGAACGGTTAGCAGGCGCATTGAAGAAATGGCAAACGACGTAGAAGCTCAGTTGAGAGACAGGATCAAAGATTTGGTTTTCTTTTCTTTAGCATTGGATGAAAGCACTGATGTATGTGCACTGTGCATCAGCCACAGCGCACAGCCCTGCTGCCCGCACTGCTGGCTCTCAAGGCCGCTCAGCGCTGCCCTTGCGGCTCTCGCTGCTCGCGGGCAGCTCTCGTGCCCACCCCTGTTGTAGAGCTTATGGGACTACGGGGTCATCAGTCCCTAAACTTACAAATTACTTATGAACTAGCTTATAATAAAGATGGCACAAACATCCATGCCCGAGGGGGGATTCGAACCCCCGACCGCAGCGGCCGTGCAGACCGTGACTGGCACTCCGCAGACCACTCGGCCACCGCGGTCGGCTAAACAGTCGTAGACGCCGGTTATCAACAGATGTATCGGGGCGAAACAGTTTCTTTTCCTATACCATATATTAATTATTACATTGAGGTGACAAAAGTCATGGGATACCTCCCAATTTAGTGTCGGAATTGTTTCTTCAGAGCGAATTGCAGCAACTCGACGTGGCGTGAAGTCAACAAGACGTTCAGATGCCACTGTAGGAATATTCAGTCATGCTGCCTCTACAGCTGTCCATAATTACAAAAGTACTGATGGTCTAGAATATTGTGCTTCAACTGGCCTCTCGATTATTTTCGAAAAATTACTTTAACTTTGTGTTTGTTCATAATCCGTCCCATTTTCTATGACAGGCTCTCAACATATGGCAGAAAAGCCTTGGATTTAAAACTTTCTGCATCATCTTCTGTGTTCTGCCATATGTTTGGTGCCTGTCATAGAAAATCGGACGGATTCTAAACAAACACAAAGTTAAAGTAATTTTTCGGCCCCCACCAAAGACAGCAGCACTTTTGGGTTCTATCAAAGATGATTTGGAACTCCGGAAGGCCGGGGTTTAAAAGATCCCCTGTGAATGTGGCCTTTCGTACATAGGACAGACGACACGTACAGTCCAGGAAAGATGTACGGAACACCAAAGATATACCCGTCTCTTACAACCAAATAAGTCGGCAGTGGCAGAGCACTGTATTGATACTGGACACTCCATGAAAACGTCAAAATTTTAGCCTCCCCTTCATCTTTCTGGGACTCAGTGGGAAAGAAGCAATTGAAATTCGCTTGGGGACGAATTTAATTAACAGAGACAGCGGCTTCAGTTTAGATAAATATTGGAATCCGGGACTTTCTTTTATTAATTTACAAAGACGTCGCCACAGCACAGATCATAACACATCGATTTCTCCGCAATAATCGACCATGCAGTCACAGATATAATTTACACTTCCTTGCCGCCGAGTAACGTCTTTGGCGCCTTGTATCTGTGATCGCATGCGCAGTAGCGCGGCCCGCGCGTTTATAAGCACGAAGCGCGTGCTGGAGCGTCAGTCTTCGACTGTCTCTGAAGATGGATGAAGGGTTCTCAGCCGAAATATTAGATGACGTCAACTTTATGCGGCTGCACGCCCGAAACTTCTATGAAGTCATTGCGCCGCGAAAACATGAAAATTCCAGAAGGTATCTCCCGTCAAAAAATGACCTATGATAATTCAATCATTCATGTAAGCACAAACAATATAAAGATCTTCCGCACACTCACTGGAGAGAACTGAAGCTGACACAGAATTTCTTTCAGGATGTTGGGTGTTCCGCGCGGGATCACGCGGCCTCCCGCGTCGGAGGTTCGAATCCTCCGTCTGGCATGGATGTTTGTGTTGTCTATAGTATAAGATAGCTCATTAGTAGGTAGTAAGTTTAGCGACTGATGACCCTACAGTTAAGCCCCATAAGCTTTGAAAACATTTGAACATTTTGAGCTGTTGGGTGTGCTTGACAGGCGCAGGCTACAGCAGAGGGAGGCGCAGTCGTACACCTGCCACCCCACGTCTCAGCCGTCCTGCCCCTCCCCTCATACCACATCCCATTTATTCCCAATAACTCATGACGCTCTTAGGTATCGCAGACATATTTTTATTCAATCGTAAGTTAATTTAAAAAAAGTTCAAATGTTTGTTAAGCTTAAAGGACTTATCAGCGCGGTCATTAGTCCCTAAACTTACAAACTACTTATGAACTACCATATACTAACATCCACGCCCTGGGGGGGATTCGAACCCCCGACGGGGAGCGCCCTCGCGGATCGTAGCACAGCGCAAGCTAATTCAACCGCTCTTCATTTTACCTTTATAGCATAAAAATACTGTTTTTATGAATTTGCTAATTTTGATTCTCCCCTATCTCGCAACATTTTTTAGCCAATTTTAAGCAGAGTAATTTTGTTTCTTTGTGGTTTTTGGCTAAAGATCACGGTCTTTTAGTTATTTATGAAAAACCCACCCACGCTCGAGCTCACACCCCAGAGGTCAGAACTTTTAGTATGTCGTTTATGACGGTGTACCCTACCACTGCACAAATATTTTCGACTACACGACCTTTTCACATATTTTTCCTTCTTTGTCTTCACTATACAGCAACGTCACTATTGTCAGGCATATACTGCCAGAGCCCATTAACGCTAAATTGCACCACACTGTCCTAATGAATACGTTCTTCTTACGTCCCACAGTGTTGCTTGGTTATCAGCCCTAATAACTATCCGCAAACGACGCTCCTTTCCCTCATTAAGTACAAGCCGCCAGCAAGTGCATTGTCTACGGTGAGATACGGTGCCTGAAATTTGAGATTATCGTCACACTTATGACAATGCGTGTCTCAGAATATTTAATTCAAGAAAGATATCCGAAATCGAATGTTCCATGAGTCTGTTTGCAACTATCATTATGTGTTAATTGCCACCGTGCCGCCACAAAAACGCCGTAAACCTTTTTCTTTCTTTCTTTCTTTCTTTTAATGTCTGTAAAGCTTATGGGACTTAACTGCGGGGTCATCAGTCCCTAAACTTACAAACTACTTATGAACTAGCTTATACTAAAGACGCCGGCCGCGGTGGCCGAGGTGACTGAGGCGCTCCAGTCACGGTCAGCACGGCCACTACGGTCGGGGGTTCGAATCCCCCCTCGGGCATGGATATTTGTGCCGTCTTTAGTCTTAGCTAGTTCATAAGTAGTTTGTAAGCTTAGGGACTGATGACCCCGTAGTTAAGTCCCATAAGTTGTACAAACATTTGAACATTTACTAAAGACGACACAAACATCCATGTCCGAAGGGGGATTCGAACCTCCGATGGGGAAGGGCCTCGCGCATTGCAGCATAGCGTCTCTATGCGCTCGGCCGCTCCGCCGCGGCGTAAACCTTTTCACATCGAACAACGGAGTGCGAATGAAAGTTCTGCCTACCTACCGTCCTTTTCATACCTTCTGTACGCCATACTGCCACCATCCGTATCTTTGTGTTTAGCATTCCCATGACTGCCATCACCTCAGTGTGTAATGATCTTCTGCACAAGCAAGTCAGTTTTCTCATAAGCACTTCATTCAACCTTGATTTAAAAGCTCAAAGGTAATTTTGTTTGTACTCTATGGATTTAATCGAGAATAAAAGTTCTTTTCTGCGACGCGTACGCCTTAATATCGATTTCCTAATGGGTAGCAAGGTGCATTTTTCTGAAAAAAAAAAAAAAAAAAAAACATTCCGCCTGAAGCCAACTCGGAAAATCTAGATAAGTCAATCTAGGCCGTATAGTTCTCACAGAGCTCTACTCGCAGAGTTCTACTTCCCATAAATGCTCAGTAGAGTTTCCTTCGTTTGGAATTAAAGAAACAGGTACTGTTTAACTAATTGCAGGGTGTCGCTACTGCGTTGTCCATGGAGACTGGTAATACCTGAAACTTGATACTCTCGATCATGGTCCGAACGACCCGACTGGGGAGAAGGTATCCGTGGTCATGCGCGTAAATGAAACTGTAACTGAAGAGTAGTAACAGGTAAACTGAAACGTATAGTAATCTTATGCACACAAGTAAAATAAATAAGCTATGTAATCCAGAAAGTAGCAGAATGTTTTCTTTTTTCTAGAAGTTACTCGGCAGAATAGAAAGAGTGACCCATGAAGGAACTTTTCATTTTGGATTTGGAAGAGTGTGGATTACTACTAATAATTTTGAATTCCTATGGCAGCTTACTGAAAATGGATGCAGCAGAATACTGCATGGTTTTCTGCACAAGAATGTGACAAAAATGCAGATTCGATTTCTGCCTAGTATTAACCGAGTTAAAGCTGCTAACTCTTGGGAGTAAGCCGATACTGTTAACAGCAAATATCATTACAGGGAATATGTATGGGACGCTAATGGCAGAATTCACAGGTTACTGAACATGTTTCGACAACAGGTTCGCGAGCCTACACCACATATTGCACTGAACGCCCTTTTCGGCTCCATAAATAACTTTTTTGATTCAGAAGAGTTACTTGAAATACGACATCATGCGTCATCAGCGAATGGAAAATCAGCAAAGTGAACAACGTTTCGTGCTGAACTATCAGTTATTTCAATTACTAATGGTAAATAACGCAGCATTTAGTTTTTGAACAAGATCCTTAACATGGGCTTTTCACAACAGCTTAGTATCTATATGAAAGCCTAGAAATTTTAAATGTTCAGTATCACTTATCAAATGCTCACTTTGTGTAGTAAAATTGTCGGTTTTTATTGAATTGTGTGTTAGAATTTCCTAATGATTTCCCAAGTAGAATGTCCTATGCGTCTAGCTCCAACTACCATTCCGCGTTTCCATAAAGTTACCTCATCTACTAATTTCACAACAATGTTAACTTGTCATGTAAAAATAATGTCTTACTACCATCGGTTCAGTCTAGCCCCATTTGCAACTTGTACATGTGCAGAGGGTGATCAAATAGTAGATCACTTATTATGGGAGTGCCAAGAACTCAACAACCAGAGAGATACACTGAAAAAGAGTGTTATCGAAAACACACGGAGCTGGCTCGTTGATAAACCAGTCTTATTCAATCAATACATGAACGACTTTCACAAGTTTTGTAATGCAGTTACCTTTCACAGCCTATGATTAATTATGTTACTGAATTTTAAAACAATATCTCTCTGAAAACCTATAATCTGTATTGTAGTTGTTAAGAAACATCATTTTCGAGTTGGTAATTTACAGCTGTGAAAATTTAAGGTGTACACTTTTTTCAACCTCGTTGTATCCCATAATTACACGTGTTCTTTATGTAACTAGTTATAAAAACCTAAACATGTAGTATTACAAATATTGCAAAGGAGCATGTTGGAAATCAATAAATAAATAAAATAACCATTCTGCGTTCAAAGTCCGTTATTTGCTGCCGTGTGGCTATAATGACATTTACAACCTTTTCGTCTTTTCGTCCCGGAGTACAAATGACAGGTCCTCCCTTGTACCGCCCTTTTATACCATTTATACGCAATACTACTACCACCTGTACACCAGAATATTGTGTATCATAGAAAAAGTCTTCAAATAAGGAAGTAAACTTAACTTGATTTGTTTCCATTTACAGGTCAACGCTGACGGGATTCGACTTGAACCGCTCATGGCATCAAATCTCACAGTGGGCGCACCCTGAACTACACGCAGTACATACATTGCTCACCGATCTCGACCAGAACAAGGTTCGTAATCACTACATTCCTCCACCAACAACAATTAGGAAACGTAAAAATCAGTTGGACCACACAGGTAACATGTTTCTTGACGGATTAGTTAACATTCTTTCTACATATTACTGAAACTGCCATGTAGATCGATTTTATTGGGAATCCTTAAAATCTCCGTCTTTCACGCTAAGCGAAGTCAACTCATTACCCAAAGAAGTCAGGTCACATTGATCACTGTCATTTAGAAAATTATTTGTATCACAGTTATTCTGAAACAGAAACTTACTCATATGTTCCCCACGAAACTCTGTAATGATACAGTTGTGTAAGAGCTTTATGATTACATTCACGTGATAATTCTGGTCGTAATATATCTAATGTTTAAATGAGTTCTCAACATTATAATTAAATTTTTTGTACTGGCAGCATCACCACTGTGATTTTAAGCAGACTTCTAACGATTGTGATATCGGGAAATTGTGCGTCTGGCTGAACACGTTAGCATACTAAGCAAGTTGGGATCAGTGGTTGTGCGTGCTTTATAAGGAAGGAGGAAGTTTTACACGCTGCCTGAAATATCTATACAATGGGACCTCCAGTTAGAGAACCTCTGAACGATTTATCATAAAGTTTCATCCGTGTCTCAGACATCATTATCTTATCTACAATACTTCCCAGTTTGACCACAGACGACGATGTAACTGTTTTTAAGGTTCCAATACTAAACATTCGAAATGGAACTCTTATAGGATGTCGATGAGTTTGTTGTCCGTCAGTCTCTCTCTCCGTCTGTCTGTATGTCTCCCTCCCTCTGTCTCTCTCTCTCTCTCTCTATTTGACTGCGAAGACCAGTTTCCTTTCCTTTCGGAAACAGGAAGATGTACAAAATTGAAATCTATGTCACAAACAAAAGTATACGGTTCCTTATATATGTATAAAGTTTAAGCCGAAAACTACGTGAAATCGAAAGTCACGGCCATTTAAATCACATACGTTGAGACTCACTGACGCAATCACCAAAACATTATAGAGTACTTCCAACTGGTCTAGCATCACGATACATGACAGGAAGCAACTTTTTATAGTACAGGTGATGCAAAAATATCTGAAAATTAATAATTTTAGTTATACATCTTGAATATATTAGGAGATTTCAATATGGTACTTACCCTTGATCTAGAATCGTAAGATTAGGAGAGAAAAAGTTGCTCACATTAAAATTAATTGAAATATTTTAAAACTGAAAATCGGTATAGTTAATTATCATTATCTATGAACATAATTGCGTTTATAAGTAGTCATAAGAGCGGGAGCCCTGCTCGCAATAGTTCAGTTAATTAGAAATGGAACCCCAACTAAGAAATATTATATTCGCGAGCTCTTGCAGCAATAAATATGCATTTCTAATCATTAGCTTACATTATTATATTTTTCAGCTATGATCTTCTTTCAAGTGCATAATAGTCACTCTGAAGGTTCGGGACATATTGGAGGTTTTTCAAAATATTCCAGTAATTTGCATTTGTTTACTAAGAAGGCTGAATGGGACATGGGGAAATTCTAACAGGCATATGGTAACAACGGTACCGGTATGCGGAGAAACAGTAACTGACCTGCGCTATTACTGTTTGGTTAACCATGATACAGTAAATGCTCGCCGGCCGCGGTGGCCGAGGGGACTGAGGCGCGTCAGTCACGGTCTGCACGGCCACTACGGTCGGGGGCTCGAATCCCCCCCTCGGGCATGGATATTTGTGCCGTCCTTAGTGTTAGCTAGTTCATAAGTAGTTTGTAAGTTTAGGGACTGATGACCCCGTAGTTAAGTCCCATAAGCTATACAAACATTTGAACATGTGAGTAAATGCTCGTTTAAATTCTTATAATTTCGAAGGAGTCAAAAGTGGTAGTAACACTGCTCCTCGCTTTTCTAAAATCAGAAAAATGTTAAAATCTTTCTGAATCTAAGGGACGAAACTGATACGGTCATCAGTCCCTAGACTTAAAATCTGATCTTACGTCGAAGATAACACACCCATGCCCCACAGAAACTCGAATCTCTTACGGGGAGCGGGCGCGAAATCCGTAGCATAGCGCTTACACCACGCTGCCATTCCAGAGCGGCTTTTCTAACAGCACATCAAAAACTTTTCTGATATTCTTTAATTACAATTTTCGTGCGAAAAGTCGTAGAAATTTTCATAAATATGGTTTAAGATTATTGACCGTCAAATATCCGCACTACTATAATAAGAAAACTAGTTAATGAGCGCATATTTCTCGAACGTTTTCTACGTTGGTAAGGGTATGGAGTCAATTCTAAACTTTAGACGAACTACATACATCTCTAAGGGATTGAACATAGAGTGGCGGCTCGAATAGAGGAAAAGAGTTAAGTCGTCAGAGTGAAAGAAACAGTGACATTCGTTACGTGACGGGGATGGAGTCAGGCAAGGAACTGTCTATCGTCCTGATAGACAAGATGCGTAGCCCATTTGATCACGTCCGTATGTTTAGAGAACGCACACGTGACACTATCTGAGCTCGGACATTCACTGGGCTTGGATTTAGATTACATTGGTTTCAGATGCCGATAATGCTATTCGAGGAAGTTTTACTTTTGCCACCCAGAATTTGACGGACTTATCGCAGTTCCATTATACTTTTAGCATATAATTTGTTAATTTTGAGTGGCAGTTATATACTTGGGTAAAGAAGGCCGTGTGCTCTAAGGCGTCTTGCTATGGTGCCCGCGGCCGTTCCACGTCGGGGGTTCGAGTTTTCCCTCTGGCATGGGCGTTTGTGTCGTTCTTAGGATAAGTTGCTTTAATTAGTTTGTAAGTTTAGGGACCGATGACCACTCTCAGCGCATTTACTGCAGCCGCGGCGCAGTGGCCGAGCGCATTGAGGCGCTATGCTGCGATGCGCGAGACCGTACCCCGTCGGGGGTTCGAATCCCCCCGCCTCGGGTATGGATGTTTGTGCCGTCTTTAGTATAAGGTGGCTTATAAGTAGTTTATGAGTTTAGGGACCGAGGGGACTGCGGCGCGCAAGTCACGGTCTGCACGGCCACTACGGGCATGGATATTTGTGCCATCCTTAGTATTAGCTAGTTCGTAAGTAGTTTGTTAGTTTAGGAACTGATGACCCCGCAGTTAAGTGCCATAAGCTTTACAATCTTTATTTATTTTATTTTATTTTTATTTTTTTTATTTTTTGCAATAATGCAGCGAGGAAACAAAGTGCAATGGCGTTTTTAAGCTCGGCATTTTGCCGCATGGAATGGTCACATGGTCTAAGGCTTCATACTGCGGAATGGGTGTCAGTTCCCTCTGGAGGTTCGAGTCCTCCATCAGGCATGAGTGTGTCTGTGTGTTGCCCTTAGTGAAAGTTAGCAAGTATAGCGAGTGATGACTATAGCAGTTTGCTCCAAATGGTTTACAAACAATTAAATATTAACACCCTCGGTTTTCAGTGACAACAAGAAAGATAACATATGGAAAAGAATGATTGCCTTCCCTTCCTTGATTGTTGGTCAGGAGGAAGGTAGATGAGCCGCGCGGAAGTAGCCGAGCGGTCTGGAGCGCCACGTTACGGATCGCGCGGCTTCCCTCGTCGGAGTTTCGAATCCTCCCTCGGGCATGGATGTTTGTGTTATCTTTAGTATAAGTTAGTTCATAAGTAGTTTGTAAGTTTACGGACTGTTGACCCCGCAGTTAAGTCCCAGAAACTTAATAGTATTTGAACATTTTGAAGACAGATGATACGTTGGGACATGCTGTTTATAGGAAACTAACTCACTCTGACGTGAATGAGCAAGTTGATAGTTGTCATCACCCAGCTCAGCCTGAAGGGTTTCTTAGTACCTTAGTGCACAGCCTGACGTAATTTCAGACCCGGTAAGTTTGTCAACTGTGCTGTCCCATCTGGAGGTCACTTTATGCCAGAATGGTTATAGTGAAAGGCAGATTGAAAGAGCGCTGCGCTATCGAAAAAATGTGCAACGGCATAGTGGTGATAGCACAGAAGTGGCACCCAGACAATGGCCTTATTGCCATGCGATTGCAGAATTTGCGTAAATATGATGTGAAATGTGTGTTTCGACCACCACCTAAAATTAAGACGCTGTTAGGGTTTATCGTATCTCATGCAGGTGTGGCATTTCATACTGGTCAAACCATCATGACTGATGAGGACCGATGTATTGAGCATAAACGTCTTACACTTTTAAAACAACCAAACCAATCTGCCTAGACACAGGCCACCCTATGAAATACAACAAAACGGAAATTTCGACATGCACTTCCAGTTGCTGGGATTGTGGTATTAAGGGCTGCGGTGGAGCGACCGAGCGCTCTAAGGCGCCTTGCTGCGGAGCGCGGGATTGATCCCCGTCGGAGGTTCGATTCCTCCCTGGTTCATTGGTGTGTGTATGTGGTCCTTATGTTACTTTAGGTGAGTTTATGTGGTTTTTAAGCCTCGTGACTGATAACAGCTGTTGTTAAGTACAACAGCTTTACAAATTTTTGACTTTTTTTTTGCGATCACTGAAGCCACTGAAATAAAACTAGCTGATAATGAATAGGGATGGAGGTTTTTGTTTAAATTGTGCATGGAATCCTGCTGTCTCACTTTTTAAATAAACAGAGGGACAAAATTAATACCACCACACCCATTGAAAACTGATGTTTTTATCGATATTTCTGATATTTTTCTGTCTAGTCTGTGATGGCGCTGCTTGCTTGATTGGTGTGTGATGTCTTTAAAATTAACATTGAAAACAGAGTTTTTAAACGTCGTCGCACATTGCTTCCTCGTTGCAATATTCCCTTGAGAATAGCAGGATGGTCGCATGCGGAAATATCGTGCCGACGTCGTTTTCTGTATCTGGTTGCATACCCGTAAGTTTTTTGAATGTCTGTATAGTGTGAGCAGGGTGTTCAGTGAATGGGAGCGACAAATGAGTGGACAGATGGCACACAAGGGAAGAAATCAAATAACGTAACACTTTCTGAAGGAAGATTGGAACCTCCATACGTTTTTGACTCTTAGATTTCCTACAGATTCCCTAAATTACTTCACGTAAAGTCCCAGTTCTGTTACCTGTCCCATCCGTTTCGAATTATACCGGTAACTATAGAAATGCCTGTTCATATTAATAGCATTTTTCTTAAAATTTAAACTGACAAATGTCATTGTATAACTGATATCGGTATGGATTAAACTACTACTACAACAAGTGCTAATAATATACACAAATAGAAATAGAGATGCCATGTGCATCTCAGGCAGAAGTCATACATCGACAGTTCTCGTTTGAGAGAGAAACTGATGCTAAGGCATGCCCCGGCTTTGTGATTCGCGGAGAAAGATCTTGTTAGCCCACATTGGTTTGCCTTCGAGTTGCTCCTACCATCTTCCTTTATTCTCACAATTGGCTTCCTAATTGAGAAAATCGGATCAAGGAAACATTCAATTACGACAGCACGATTTCAGGCAGTTCTTAATTAAGATACCACTTTATATAAAGCCAGAGCACAATTGGTAAAATACTGGGAAACCTCAGTATTGAGTGGTTTTAGGCACTTTAAATGAGACAGTGAAAAATAGAATATTATAACAGTACTTGGGTACGTCTCGTACAAAGACAACAAGCACTGTCACAATTAATGAAGGTTTTGTTTTATTCTGGAAAGTTGGACGTTTTGTCTCAAATAACGGATAACTACGAAAACAATGATTTTGTAATGATGCGCCCAGTCGCATATTTACTGAGTACGTCCCACATCTGAATATCAGTGAAGTGTCAGGTCTTGTAAACTGAGATGATTCCAGAGTAAATTACATCAAAGTTGGAGAAACTGATAAATGCACTCTCAAACTTTGAGAACTTAATAATATTTGGGTGTTATTTTGTTCTTTATAAAATAATTTGTGGTCATATAGTACAATCTAATTACATCTCCCATTGCGTACTGAACAAATTTTTTTTTTCTTTTATGTCATCGAACTTCTCTTACTAAGACGACGTGTATATTATTCAATAAGATGGAATTTATAGAATTAATAAGAAACTCGTCATTAATAACTGGAATGCATGCACACACCTGACCATAATAAATGAACTCCATTTCTCTGTGTCTGCAAATCTGTTGTTTATTTCATACGTTCGATCCAAGTAGCTTCAAATATGTGCGGTATTGATCTCGATAAATTAAATTAGCTGTCAGTATGACTTAGTTTCCTAAGTCATACATCTTAAACTTTTATAGAGCCGCTCCAGTCACGGTCTGCACAGCCACTACGGTCGGGGGTTCGAATCCCCCCTCGGGCATGGATATTTGTGCCGTCTTTAGTATAAGGTAGTTGTTAAGTAGTTTGTAAGTTTAGGGACTGATGACCCCGTAGTTAAGTCCCATAAGCTTAACAAACATTTGAACATTTTTGAAACTTTTATATTCGAGCACATTTTGTTCATTCCCTTTATACTGTCGCTGTTGTGAAGAGACGGGATAAGGAGGAAATGTAGGCCTACAACACCATATACAGTTACTTTCTGTTATTTGAAAAAGCTGTGTTGTTCGGTGATAATCATCTCAACATTCTGGAAGACGAGCTACTGGGGATTGAAATGATCCACGATCTATCTTTCAATAACGGGCAGAAAGTATAAAATAGTAACTCATTGGTACTATGAAACTAACCCAAACCTAAAGAGAGAGAAAATCAAAATATCTTATTTAATTATGATTCTAGAAAAATCTTTGAATACAAGCAGTATTTCTATTTTTATAGGCCTAGTGTACATATATTGATGATGCTCCCCCTGTTGACGGGGTTATTTGAGGGAGGCTGATATTCAGCTACTGAACCTGACATGTGTAAGTTGCTTGTCCGGCAGTTGGGGGAGGTGTTAAATGATAGGCTGTGGAAGAAAGGAGAAGCTTAGAAGAGGCTCTGTCAATGACCTTCATAAGCTGAAACGTTGAAGAAGAAGAAGTAAAAAGTAAAAAAGAAAGAAAAGAAAAAGAAGAAAAAAAAGAAGAAGAACAAGCCTATTGAATTGATAGGGACAACTTTGATCTCAAATGCTTAGAACTGTGACTAGACTAACACTCTACTATAAGAAAATAACACTAGTCTGCGTCATTTCAATGCAAAAGTTCCTTCTTATACGCACTTGACGTTTTAATGAAGACAAAGTAACACGTTATCAGTACTATGGGGAGGAAATTGTAAGTATTTTACTGACTTCAGTGCATCATTATATTTTAGAGTTATAAATTGTCTGCTTAAAGTAATTTTAACAGCACAAAACACACACATCCTACACACCTGACAGCCCTTACTTAGACCAAAGTGCTTATATCTATAAAGTGGTTAAAACTAAGTGGAAGAGAAGAATAGGCACCCTTTACCAAAGCCAAGTTCTTACATTCAAAATCACTTTCGCATTCATACAATCCATTATCGAACTGTAATTACATATTCAGATGATGATACTGGTTTTCAATGTAATAACTTAAGTTTCGTCGAAAACATTGCAACTTCGGTTTATAGTTTGGTACATAAAATTGACTGTACACTGAAGAGACAAAGAAACTGTTACACCTGCGTGATTCCGTGTAGGGCGACTGCTAGCACGCAGAAGTGTCGCAACACAATGTGGAATAGACTCGACTAATGTTGGAAGTAAGGCAACTGACACCATGCGTTCTGCAGGGCTGTTCATAAATACGTAATAGTACGAGGGTGCAGTCATCGTTTTTGAATAGCATCTTGCAAAGCCTCACAAATATGCTCAATAATGCTCATATCTGGTGAGTTTGGTGGACAGCGGAGGTGTTTCAACTCAGAAGAGTGCTCCTCGAACCACTCCATAGAAATTCTGGACGTATGGGGTGTCGCATTGTCCTGCTCCAATTGCCGAAGTCCGTCGAAATGCACAACATGAATGGATTCAGGTGATCAGCCAGGATGTGTACGTACGTATCACCTGTCAGAGTCGTATCTAGAAGTATCAGGGGTCCCATTAAACTCCAATTGCACACGACCTGTACCATTACAGAGCCTCCACTACCTTGAACAGTCTCCTGCTGACATGCAGGGTGCATGGATTCATGAGGTTGTCTTGGTACCCGTACACGTCCATGGAAACGAGCGTCGCAGGCCGGGCAACATGCTTCCAGTAATCAACAGTCCAATGTCGGTGTTGACGCGCCCAGGCAAAGCGTAAAGCTTTGTGTTGTGCAGTCAGCAAAGGTACACGACTGGGCCTTGGGCGACGAAAGTCCATATCGAGGATGGTTCGCTGAATGGTTCGCACGCTGGCACTTGTTGATGGCCCAGCAGTCAAACCGGCAGCAGTTTGCTAAAGAGTTACACTTCTGTCACGATGAACGATTCTCTTCATTCGTCGTTGTTACCGTTCTTGCAGGATCTTTTCCTGACCGTAGCCATGTCGGAGATTTGATATTTTACTCTTTTACGATTCACTGTGCATTCGAGAAATGGTCGTACGGGAAAATCTCCACCTTATCGCTACCTCTCAGGTGGCGCAGTGGTAACACACTGGACTCGCATTCGGAAGGATGGTGGTTCAAATCCACCTCCGCCCATCCCCATTTAGGTTTTCCGTGATTTCCCTAGATCACTCCAGGCAAATGCCGGGATGGTTCCTTTGAAAGGGCACGGCCGATTTCCTTCCGCATCCTTACCCAAACAGTCCGAGCGTAAGCTCCGTCTCTGATGACCACGCTATCGACGTGACGTTAAACTCCAAGATGCCTTCCTCCTTCCTCCTTGCTACCTCTCAGATGATGCGTCCCATCTCTCGTGCGCCGATTGTAACACCACGTTCAAACTCATTTAAATCGTGATAGCCTGCCATTGTAGCAGCAGTAACCTATCTATCGCTTGTCTAACTCCTGTTGTCTTGTACAGGCGTTGCCGACAGTACCGCCGCCTCTGAAAGCCTACATATATCTGTGTTTGCATGACATGCCTATACCATTTTCTTTGACTCTTCAGAGGAAATAACAGAGTCACGCATGATTATGAAATGATGCAGTGTAAATAAATACAACACGTGATAGTCAACGAGAAGCCACATCAGATGTAGCTAGACTGCTTTACGGTCTAAGACCATTTGCATATCCGTCCTCCCAAAGTCCCCATTGTAGCTTGGCATTTATTAACGCCGAAGCCTTTGTGATGAGTCTGCGTTTCAAATAATTCTCACTTTCATAAACTTGCTACATAGGGTCCAACTACGTGCGTGGCGAACCGTCTCTGTTGGCCTCTTTAATGTTGTCGCAAGACCACAATTTATCCGACTGCCGGCGTGGCGCAATGGATAGCGTCACCGATTGCGGTGCTGAAGGTCGCCGTTTCAATCCTGTTGACTGGCAAAAATTTATTTCCTTGTATTTATCATTTCTAGAATGTTCCACATTTTTCTTATGTTCACTTGTAATTTCTACATGTTCCTTTTGTTAACTATTCTTCTAATTTCTGGTACATTCTGTCTGTGTATAAATGACAGAGCAGTCTGAACGAGAGGCAGTCAGTGCTGCGTGTATGTTTCAGTTTGCAATAAATCTGCTTTCAGTATAAGTGCTGTGTTCAATTGCAACCCTGCCTTCTAAGTCAAGCCTGCTTCCATTTCAACGCGACAATAACTCTGATGTTTTCAGCATCTCCTGCTGCCTCTCGCGGTAGAGATACCAACTCAATTAGCTTCTATGCAAAAATGTGCCGTCTTTGTATAAGTTTGGGGAGACAGTGAATACAACCTCCTTCGGTGCCATCGATGAAAACCGATATGTACGTATTTAACGGCTTCTGAAATCTGGAACTGTCTCGCGCTATATTTAGGGCAATAAACTATCCAAAAACACAACTTTATTGGGGTACCCTGTCGTTCTTATCTTCGTCCATTTCCCTCCTTACTCTATCCATTTCCTCTTCCCTCCTCTCTCTGCCATCTCATCTTCTATATCCATCTATCTCCGCTTCCTCCTCCCTCCGAGCAAGGAGGCGTAGTGGTTAGCACATTTGACACATATTGGAGAGGACAGTGGTGCAAATACACGTCAGGCTGTAAGGATGTACATTTTACGTGCTTTTCTTAAATCAGCCCAAAACATTTTCCGGAATGGTTCCTTTGGAATGGCACGATTCATTTCCTTCCCCTCCCTCATTAAAGCATTTCACGTTTCAGCTTCGTCTCTAACCACGCTGTCGACAGAACGTTAAACCTTAAATTTCCTTCCTCGTTTTTGCTGCTCCATTGTCTATTTATAAGCCTCCTCCTCCTCCCCCTATGTCAATCTCTTCTTCCTGCTCTCCCTTCTATCCATCACCAATTTCTCTGTTCATCTCCTCCTCCAAATATGTGCGAAAAATTACGTACCTCTGACAAGGTACAAAGTCCTTTTACTAAGAGCCCTCCGACATGTTCCATACTGTGGCTTGTGAAGTGCACTCTTGGGCATTAAAATTGCTACACCACGAAGATGACGTACTACAGACACGAAATTTAACCGACAGGAAGAAGATGCTGTGATATGCAAATGATTAGCCTTTCAGTGCATTCACACGAGGTTGACGCCGGTGGTGACACCAACAACGTGTTGACACGAGGAAAGTTTCCAACCGATTTCTCATACACAAACAGCAGTTGACCGGCGTTGCCTGGCGAAACGTTGTTGTGATGCCTCGTGTAAGGAGGAGAAAGTTTCCGACTTTGATAAAGGTCGGATTGTAGCCTATCGCGATTGCGGTTTATCGTATAGCGACATTGCTGCTCGCGTTGGTCGTGAACCAATGACTGTTAGACGAATATGGAATCGGTGGGTTCAGGAGGGCAATACGGAACGCCGTTTTGGATCCCAACGGCCTCGTATCACTAGTAGTCTAGATGACCGGCATCTTACCCGCATGGCTCTAACGGATCGAGCAGCCACGTCTCGATCTCTGAGCCAACAGATGGGGACGTTTGCAAGACAACAACTATCTACACGAACAGCTCGACGACGTTTGCAGCAGCATTGACTATCAGCTCGGGGACCATGGCTGCGGTTACCCTTGACGTAGCATCACAGAGAGGAGCGCCTGCGATGGTGTACGCAACGACGCACCTGGGTACACGAATGGCAAAACGTCATTATTTCGGGTGAATCCAGGTTCTGTTTACAGCATCATAATGGTCGCATCCGTGTTTGTCCACATAGCGGTGAACGCACAATGGAAGCGTGTATTCGTCATCGTCATACTCGCGTATCAGCCGGCGTGATGGTATGGAGGGCCATTGGTTACACGTTTCGGTCACCACTTATTCGCATCGACGGCACTTTGGACAGTGGTCGTTACATTTCAAATGTATTACATCCCGTGGCTCTGCCCTTAATTCGATCCCTTCGAAACCCTACATTTCAGCAGGATAATGCACGACCGCATGTTGCAGTCCTGTATGGGCCTTTCTGGATACGGAAAATGTTCGACTGCTGCCCTGGCCAGCACATTCTCCAGATCTCTCACCAATTGAAAACGTCTGGTCAATGGTGGCCGAACAACTGGCTCGTCACAATACGCCAGTCACTATTCTTGATGAACTGTGGTATCGTGTTGAAGCTGCATGGGCATCAGTACCTGCACACGCCATCCAAGTTCTGTTTGACTCAATGCCCAGGCGAATCAATGCCGTTATTACGGCCAGAGGTGGTTGTTCTGGGTACTGATTTCTCAGGATCTATGCATCCAAATTGCGTGAAAATGTAATAAAATGTCAGTTCTAATATATTTGTCCAATGAATACCCGTTTATCATCTACTATTCTTCTTGGTGTAGCAATTTTAATGACCAGTACTGTACATACATTTTCTTATGAAACTTACATGCATGTGCCGCCTTTCATGGTAATCGACCAACCGGTGTCGAAGTCTGTTTAAGATATCTTCCGTCATGCCTCCTACGTTGATTTAGGAATACTAGCATGTTTGGTAATTTCGGGTAGAAACAATATTCAATACTACGTTTCAGCGTCAAGGTGCAACAAACGTAATAGCTCACAGCCATCCACAGACTTTCGGATTTATTATAGATGTATACGGACTCTTTCAAGTTCTGAAGCAAGCAGTACTAAAATATAGGGAGCGTAAGGTTATTTACAACTTGTACAAAAACCAGACAGCGGTTGTCAGAGTTGAAGGGCATGAAAGGGATGCAGTGGTTGGAAAGGGAGTAAGACAGGGTTGTAGCCTTTCTCCAATGTTATTCAATTTGTACACTGAGCAAGCTATAAAGGAAAGCAAGGAGAAATTTGGAGAAGGAATTAAAGTTCAGGGGGAAGAATTAAAAACATTGCGTTTTGCCGACGACATAGTAATTCTGTCAGATACAGCAAAGGACCTGGAAGAGCAATTGAACGGAATGGACAGTGTGCTGAAAGGTGCATATAAAATGAACATTAACGAGAGCAAAACTAGGGTAATGGAGTGCAGTCTAAGAAAATCAGGTGATGCTGAAGGAATTAGATTAGGCAACGAAGCAATAAAGGAGGTAGATGAGTTTTGTTACTTGGGCAGTAAAATAACAAATGATGGTCGCAATACAGAGGATATAAAATGCAGAAAGGCAATGGGTAGAAAAGCGTTCTTGAAAAAGAGAAATTTGTTAACATCGAATATTGATTTAAGCCTAAGGAAGTCCTTCTTTGAAGGCATTTGTATGGAGTGTTGCCTTGTATGGGAGTGAAACATGGACGATAAACAGTGCGGACAGGAAAAGGATTCAGGCTTTTTAAATGTGGTGCTACAGAAGAATGCTGAAGATTAGGTGGGTGGATCGCGTAACTAATGAGGAGGTACTGAACAGAATTGGGGAGAAAAGAAATTTCTGGCATACCTTGACTAAAAGAAGGGATAGATTGGTAGGGCACATTCTTAGACATCAAGGAATTGTGAATTTAGCGCTGGAGGGAAGTGTATGGGTTTAAATCGCAGAGGGAGACCAAGAGATGAATACAGTAAGCAGAATCAAATAGATGAAGGCGGCCGTTCTTATGAGGAGATGAGGAGGCTTGCTCAGGATAGGGTATTGTGGAGAGCTGCAGCAAACCAGTCTCCGGACTGAAGACCACAACAACAACAACACGGACTGACTCCCGTTATCAAGGTATGACACACCATGGAGATATAACTTGATATTAACCAGTTACGTAGGAAACAGGTTACTATCAGCCGTATGTTTTATAGAAATATTTATTTCTTGGCTACCAGTTTCGGAATTACATTATGCCATCTTCATGTCCCTCTATTGGAGTATAACATCCATTTAAATAGCGATCCACACTGGTTTCGTGGACTTCTTGTTATCAGTAACATCCAACAACAACAACTGTGACGACAAGGACTGGTTGTGGTTTCAAAGTAGCATCTTGACCAGTCGCAGTCCCTGCTCCACCATCGATGATGGATTCAATATGATATTAACCTAGTCCTTAAGTTCTCCAATGACTCCTGTACTTCATTATTTTGAAAGGGACACACCTGTAAGCATAAAAGTTTGAATATAATTTTAATAATTTAACTACTTCACTGATGTCTCCTGACAGACGGGAACGAATCGATTGGAGTCATCAGCATGTCACCTGGACATTTCGACAGTTGAGCAATGGTCTTTACGCAAATGAGTTCGATTTTGTCCGCATGGAACGTCGAACATGATTTCTGAACCAAAACGTTGTCGAAAGAGTTCTGTATCAAGAAGGATCAGTAATGGCGTCGGCTTGGATTACGTAGACTACACAAATAGGTCTTCTTGAATGGGAAATTTTAAACTCTGTCAGTTATCGTGACGAGATCTCAGGACCCTCGAGTCCGGTTGTTGGAGACATAATAGCACGCGGGTTGTAGGTGTTTATTCGGTTTCCGAAGACATGTGTTACCTCCTTGCTGCACCCACCCTCACTCTTAATTTTTAATCTTGCGGTATTCCCAAGTCTAGCAAAAGTAGTGTTTACCATGCGGCATTTACTACAGAAGGTTATCTGAGATTTCGTGCCAGATTGTGTACGTCTCTATTGAATAGTGTCATCTGTCATGATAAATGGATACTACTTCTATTTACTCAGTATTGTTCCACTATTTATTCAAGTACGGCGACAGGCCACCTGCAGCGATCCGCTGGGTTGTTTGGCTCTCCCAGCCGTTGAATGTGTGAATACTCCGATTGTCGTATTGTTTTGTAGAGTCTTCGCGCTGCTTAATGTAGATAGCGATGTGGGTAAGTTCGCGGGACGTGAAATACTCGACGTAAGATCTTATTTTCGATCTGTTGTAACCTCTTGATGTTAGCCGTGCCGCGTTTATCCAGACTTCACATCCGTAGTCCATCTTTGGTCGAATGCTGGTACGATAGACATACATTCCGCTAGAGATAGACAGCTTCGAATTTTCGTTAATTAGCGGCTATGAACTCCTGCTCGCTGCGGCGTTGTTTATGCAGTTTGATGTGTTCCTTACAGGTGAGCTTCCAGTCAATGGTCAAATCCAAGTATTTGGCAGAATTTGTCCATTCTAGTTTATGTCCGAAGATATGTACATTCTGGACAGGTTGGACTCGTTTACTGGTTATGGCATATCCTGTTTCTTCGATGGGTTGAACCTCACCATCCAATCTCTAGCCACTAGTTCTCTGTCTCCACAGGCATCTTGTAATCTTCTGTCTGAGGACATCGACTTAATGTATTAAGGAGTTTATCATCTGCATACGTGGCCTTGAGGACTTGGGGCGACGTCGGAAATTCTGCCGTGTACATTGTATATAGTACCAGCCCAAGAACACTCGCCACTGCTCGTCGTACCGTCGAGATGCTGTGTCCCTCAGGGAAGTAGAACTTTCTTCTAGCGAGGTAACTCTCGATTAAATGAGCGTATGTTTTAAAGAACTTGTATAGTAACCCTCTGTGCCAAACAATGTCAAATGCCATGGGTTACATTGAAAAATATGACAGCGCAGAACTCCCGATTATTGGACGCTCGCGTGCCTTAATCCACCACCCCTAAGAGATGGGGCGTTGCTGATTGTTGCATCTTGAAAGAAAATTGTTCATTTGGTACGATGTCCTCTGTCAGTCTTCGGAATCGGTCCAGGACTATCTTCTCGAAGAGCTTGTTGGGCCTGAGCGGCCGGCCGCGGTTGCCGAGGAGACTAAGGCGCTCCAGTCACGGTCTGCACGGCCACTACGGTCGGAGTTTCGAATCCCCCCTCGGGCATGGATATTTGTGCCGTCCTAGTTCGTAAGTAGTTCATAAGTAGTTTGTAAGTTTAGGGACTGATGACCCCGTAGTTAAGTCCCATTGACTATACAAACATTTGAACATTTGATTGGGTCTGAGCGGTTATTTCCGGGTTCTGGCACTGCCACTATGATTTCACTCTTCCAGGCTGTAGGATGCTGTCGATGTTTGAAGATGATGTTTCTTACTCCAATAGAGTTTGTAATGTAGTGGAGAGATGGCTTACATTACGTCATCATCAACCACTATACTTCCAGCTTATATCTGACTAGTTCGACTTATGGCTGTAACGTTATTACATGTATTTGAATTTGTTGTTACCGATTCTATTAGATTTACTACACAGTGTATTTTCCGTTTCAAAAAATTGTGACGTTAGAGGAGGTTTCGAAATATATTACAATGTTTAAAGATGTGATTTCATAGTTGTAAAGTACAGTAGCAAGCATAGACATAATGTATCAACACTTTTATACGAGGGTGAGTCAGTCGCAAACTGAGGTAGAGACGCCAGTACTGCGTTTACAAGTTTGAAAATTGCTTTACTTTGCAGATGACGCTATTTGTAAATTTAAACACTCGTTCCATCGTTCGAGAAGGCTTTAAAAGCCTGGAGCTTGGAATTTTTGTGGCAGCGTTTGCATCCTTTAAATGACCCTCTTGAGTTGTAAATTTACTTGGTTCCTTAAACTGCTGCAACCCACGAAACGGAAACATATAGTGCTAGAGAAATGCCCCTACACAACGCTCAGTACTGCCTCACACTACTGTCTCTTACTGTTTCGGCGATATGTGCTCAGAAATATAACAACCGCATTTTCTTCGGATGCTGGGAGGTTTACCACTTCATGATGTATAAAAATATGTCCCTCATATTTAACATAGTCTGTAACATACTTGAAGTGTATCGCAATCTGCGAGTAAAAATTGCGTATTGTTTCTTGTTAGTAGGAACTCTTGATATGGGCCAATATGTGAACTACTTCAGCAATCGAATGGAATCTAGAATACCGTACCTAGATCACATTTTCCTGATGATGATAGTTACAGCGCAACGACTAGTAGCGATATTCGCTTTTCAATTGGCTCTGGTCCTATCTTTAAGCTACTGTACGAATTCCTCACTGTTCCCACACTCGATGGTGGGCTGGGGCTCGTAAAGCTGCATGCGAGGGCAGCGGCACTGTACGACAGAAAAATGTTGAGTCCTGATCCCCTCATCGCAGTAATGTTACTGGTCTCTTGATTGAAGTGCTGATGCCTGCGTCCAGCCGTCCACCCAACGCCGTTGTAAACGTCGCGCCCTATCTTTCACATATCGAGACCTTTTCCCTTCAATGTGGCTACAGTGCATGCCGACTTTCCAAACACAAGTGCACCAACGCCGAGTGGTATATGTCGCATTACGGAATGCAACTGAGAGTCGACATCTCACGACTCTGGCCGTTGTGCGCTACGCCGTCCATCATGCCTTTCTATGAGATTCACCTTTTACGTGGTAGTTCATGACAAGCGACGGGTAATCGCCTACAGAGCATCGGTACGATTGTCTCCCGTCTACTTTCACAGTGTCACCTTATTGATACAGGTGGACATCGCCTACTTTTTGAATTCAAATGTTTGTATAGCTTACGGGACTTAACTTCGGGGTCATCAGTCCCTAAGCTTACAAACTGCTTATGAACTACCTTACACTAAGGACGGCACAAATATCCATGCCCGAGGGGGGATTCGAACCCCAGACCGAAGTGGTCGTGCAGACCGTGAGTGACGCGCCTCAGTCCCCTCGGCCACTGCGGCCGGCTACTTTTTGAAACCTCTACACATGTGGGGGAGCTCATACGTTCGATTCTTCCCTTTCACCTTCGAACTGCGCCACACTCATTCGAGCTATGGATGTTATTCTGAAACTCATTTCATACTGACGAAGAGCCATTCTTCGAAGCTGATAAGAGGACTGTTAGTATATTTTATTTTTCGAGACGGTACAAAGGATGAGCTCGACTGTTTGACATTCCTACAGGAACGAATTGAATCAGAGAACTCTTCTAATACCCTAAAAGTTCTGCAAATTATTGAGTAATATGTTGATAATACTTCCACAGATACTCGCCGCAGTTGGGGCGAAGTGGTTAGAAGAACATGACTTGGTATTGACATTGCCCTGAGCTGGACTACGGAAATATGAGTAACACTCCGTTCGCGTGCCAGTCATGCACTGAGGATCTACTATTCTTCAATTTCCTTTCGTTATACTGTAGTCACCGATGCTGTTTTTTCTATCGTTTTCGTTTTTATTTACTTCTCTTTGTGTTTTCCACATGGACCTAAAACCCATTTTCCTAAAATATGCACGGGGTAACTTGGTGACACGGAAGCAGAGGCATCGTGGACAAGTCTCGGGTTTTGATTCTTGCCCGTCTTGTCTCTACCAGACAGATGCAGACCACAAGGCAAAGCATCCAGCCTGTTGTTGTGTTCAAATAACTACTAGGTTACAGCGAGATCTGAAATTCTCTTTAATTTTTAACCTGTGATGTATTCAGCAGCGTGTTTTCGTACTCGCTATAATCTTCTCATTTGACTTCGACAGATACGTAACAGTTTCAGGTGAAGTGTATAATTAAATCTAAAATGAAATACCAACGGACATTCGCAAATATATTTAGTAAAGTTCTTATGATTCCAGGATGTGGACCTAGACTTTGTTCTCGACTTACACGCCCATTCAAGTTTACAAGGTGTTTTCATCTATGGAAATACTTATAACGACGTTTACAGGTATGTATCATATTATTTTGTACATAAATTTCTAGATAGCTGAATACATATCAGATTCCATAAGCATGTTTTCCACTACATACTTATCATGTCGTTAGGTGTTTTGTTAACTGTGACCACGAATTATTGTTGTAAAACAACCGTTGGAGACTGAAGTGACAAATGCACAGAATTTTATAGAATTTTCCGACTTGCTATCCTGTCTAAGAGAAGGGATAGATTGGTTGGACACATTTTGAGACATCAGGGATTTGTCAATTTAGCATTAGAAGGAAGCGTATGGGGTAAAAATCATAGAGGGAGACCGAGGGACGAGAAAACCAAGCAGATTCAAAAGTATGTAGGTTGCCGTACATATTCTCAGACGAAGAGGCTTGCACAGGACAGGATAGCGTGCATCAAACCAGTATGCGGACTGAAGACCACAACAACAACAACATATAGGAGACATTAGGTAACGCGCTGAAATCTATCAGCTTCTCGTCACTGGAAGTATTAAAGATGTATGGTGTAAAAAATTGCACTCGGGCATATTTGCTACATAGACGTCTCCACTCCTCTTTGAAACCATCAGCGCAAATAAAAGATCACTGACATTGTAGAATGTGGTATGGTTGAAGATGGGACATTCATGCTTATTTCAGTGATCGATGGAACTAAAAAAAGATTCTAAAATGTCTTTCAACCTGATGCATAATATTATAATCCCATATTAAGCTGTACAGGAACGTTGAAATAAAGGTATAGGAGAAGAATCCAAGAAATCTTCCACGTATGCGTTGAATGATGTACTTACCATTGATCCTTTCTGTGCCTGGGAACAGCTATCTATTGCATCATCATAAATTTTCTTTAAAAGGAGATATGTCCATTACTTGGTCTTAGATATCAAGCACTGTAAAACTATTGTTTCCGATAAAACGTTTCAAAGACACTCCAAACTTCACTGTGTCTTCTACAACCGCGTATTTACGTACTCAAAGGAACAATTCAATGACTTTTCTACTAAAAAAAACCTCTACTGTTATTGTGACAGAAAATAGTGAACCGCGTGTACCAGAGCCGGCCAACACAGCGTTCAGGCTTGCGCCAGACCTACACCACCTAGAGAGAAGGCCGCGGCGCTCTCGTGTGACGTCAGGCAGAGTAGGTTGCGCGCGCATAGCTGACTTGGTAGCCGCTGGGGCACGGCCCACTATGCCGAAGCAGCCAGCCGTCGGATACGCGCGCGCAACCTACTCTGCGTGACGTCACACGAGAGCGCCGCGGCCTTCTCTCTAGGTGGTGTTGGTCAGACTCACAGCTACGGGCGGGGGGGGGGGGGGGGCAACGGGGCACTGCGGGTGAGCCGTGGCCAGCCTGCTACGAGCTTCCACTGCGCTCGTGCGACTCGTAGCCCAAAAAAGGTGCGCCCACACTACTCGTGCTCGCCAGAATTGTGCTTGTCATACTCGTTTGTCAGGAGACTTGTCTGACTTGCGCTTGTGCTGCTTCTATCTTCTTCCACACTACTCCAGTTGCTTGTCAGGCTTTAGCTCGTGAGGATCCGCACCGTACTTGCAGTCGTGACCAGAGCCAGTTTCCTGAATCAACAATAGACTAAGTGGTTATAGCAAGTGCCTGCTTTCTTGTGATGCGCCTTTTAGCTGAGGAAAAAGAAAGAATAAGGCGCTACCAAGACCCAAGAAAACACATGTGGTGGATGATCACAGTTTTCAGAAGCAGGAAGAGATGTAGAGGGAGTTATTTGATGGTTCACTTGGTAGCTGAAAACACATTTCAAGACATTTCGCCGTATGTCCGCATCGGATTTTGAATATCCGATAAATTTGGTTCGACCGAAAATTTCAAAGGCTGACAGCAAATTTCGGAAAGCTATACTAGTTACTAAGCGGTTGGCACTTACGCTCAGATACCTAGCAACTGCCGATTCCTACGCCAGCCTTCGTTTTTTATTTAAAGTCTCCAATCTTGTGGCAAGTGATATCAAACATTGGTCCTGAAGTACGTGCAGCTCTTACTCAAAGCTTGCAGGATTTGTAAATGTAACTCTATAAATTATACAAATTTTGTCATTAATGCACTTTTATTCATCAGTTAATAAGCAAAAGAAGTAAAAATATTTAGATTTAAAGAATGAGAAACAATAAAACACAAAGATTATTATTGATAAATCTGAAGCATGAATTGCAGTAGTGGCAATTACCTTTGGAACACAGAAGCTCAATTAAAGTTTGTGATGTGGAGGGAAATCATACATAGACTATTCCAAGGAGCTTTAATCGTTAGTGGTGTGGTAGTCTAACGGTGGTAGCCTAGGAAGCACGGTGGTAGCCTAGTAAGCATGAAGGTCCGGGTTCGATTCCCGGCCGCACCAGAAATTTTAATTCAATGCTTCAGATTTATCAACAAAGATTATTATTTTTAATTATTTTAAACCAAACAGATCCAGAAAATGGGAAGCCTTGCTCGGTGTTGTCTGAAGTAGATGTCTGTTGGATGTTGCTTTGCATCTGGTCATGGGCATGAACATGTTCAGTTGAAGGAATCGGTAAATGCGACGAGCAACTGTAATCACTTTGGTTGAACTCGGTCCAGAATGTTCGAAACAGCCGATTTCTGCTCTGAAAATTGTGTCGCAAAATTCTTTTTTAACGTAACCACGTGTATTTTGGTCCATGGACCGTAGAACATTCGCCATGTACTCTCCATAGGCAACAAACTCGTCTCTAGTTTAAGATAAAGCAGTTTGTAGTGCATTATATGCCTTTCGCATACAAGGCTCTTCGGCCCTTTGTCTCTGATTTCTTCTAAGTGAAGCAAACACCTGCGTGCGTTTGTTTGGTATGGGTGGTAGTTAGTTGCTTTGCGTTGTTTGATGATCGATATCCTGACTAATAATTTCTTCGAAAGTGCTCGATGTACCTTCGGTGGTATCCATGCCCGCAACCCCCTGTTCTTCCAAATCCTCATAATTCCTCCTAAAATGAAGGGACGACAGTTGACTGATTTAAACAATAACAAAGCAAGTAAAATGAGAAAATAAAAGAATGGATGTAGGAATAGGGGGTACGCGATAATAACGGTAAAAAATTGGGAACAAACTCAAGTTGATACGTGAAATGCAGAATATTCGTGATAATAATTGCCTACCTATTTTTATGCTATATTATTGATTTTAATTATTAGAATGTCCCGATACTACGGCTTAGGTTAGCGGAATATGTCATTTATTTACACTTTAGATACGCAAAATTTGTTGCTGTTGTCGTCCTTGTAGTCCCCTGTCCGAAGACTGTTTTGATGATTTTCTATTTACTTTTTTGCAAATGCCACGGACACAACCAGAGTGGTTGCTTGTAGCAGAGGAATATGAGGGAAAATGGAACTTTCCTCACTGCCTCGGGGCAAAGGATGGCAAACACTGCGAGGATTTTTTTTCAGTTATAAGACGTTTTCAGTATTGTTCTGTTTGGTCTACTATTGTTTTTTCTATGCTGATGTCGGCTTCCAAGGTCGAATTTCGGACCATATGTTATTGTCGCAGCCTATGCGTTTCCTCTCAACAATCACATCATGAAGCCGTATAGCGGACAACAACCTCAGAGATCAATGAAAATAATGTCTAACTACAGACTTTCAAGAGCACGACGGATTGTGGAAAATGCGTTCGGAATACTTTCTCCCGTATTCCTGAAACTAAGAAAGACTGTATTACTACAGCCTGAGAAATCCCAAAGTGTTGTTATGACTTGTATATACCTCCATAATTTCTTGCGAAAAAGTTCTGTTTCGAGACAAATTCATACCCCTGTAGGAGCAGTGGATCATGAGGAGAACGGGCATTAAAGCCAGGAACTTTGAGAAATAAGCTCACTCCTTCTACAACGTTTACACGATTAGCGAACATTCCACGACGTTCAACACAGAGTGATCAAGACATTAGAGATGAAGTCGCTGCTTATTTCATTTACGAAGAGGATTACGAAGAGGACAGATTGTCATGGCAACATTATTATCAATCACTGATTAAAGAATTTTTTCACCTACCAATTATAAATTGAAACAATTACTAGATATATTCCTAACAGAAAGGGTAGTAAGCTGAAATAAATATGTAAAAATATCTTAAGATATAAGTACTAGTATATAAGGGGGTAACACCAAAAACTTTAAAATAAATGAGCCGGGACCGAAATGTAAGCTGAGAAAGACAAAAGTTAAGTAGCCGTGGAGATACTAGTGATTGCCAGACTGCAAACATTTCAACTACTTATATGTGTGTGAGTTTTACCTTCATTAATTCCTATTTCATTATTTTCAATTTCTCAAATAACATAATATACAAAAATACATATAAATGTACATGTGTTTAAATATAGTGTTAGAAAAATAAATGTAATTTATTATGATTCATTTATTACTAGCTGAGTACCCAGCATTTACCCGGTATGTATTCCAATCCTGTTAGTCAAATTCCTTCTTTCCCCTCTATGACGTTGAGAGCTCATTGTGCCATAAACCCTATAATGTTATGATAATTCGAACTATTTTTAAATTTTAAATTTATAAATTGAAACAATTACTAGATATATTCCTAACAGAAAGGGTAGTAAGCTGAAATAAATATGTAAAAATATCTTAAGATATAAGTACTAGTATATAAGGGGGTAACACCAAAAACTTTAAAATAAATGAGCCGGGACCGAAATGTAAGCTGAGAAAGACAAAAGTTAAGTAGCCGTGGAGATAGAACCCAAAAGGGACCGAACCCCAGTAAGTTGCCTAATAGGTTTTTTATACATTTTCAAAAATAATTATTTTTTACTTATCTCGTAACTGATATGCTTCAAGAGTAAGAGATCCAAAACAGATATATTGAGTTAGATATTTTGCATACCTTGCAATAAATTTTTATCCACGCGCTCATCTATATATACATTCACATATGTAGGGGCCTACACACTCCACTATCCACCGTACGTTGCGTGGCGGATGGTACCTCGTCCCACTACTAGTCATAACCTTTTATATCCCAGATTCAGACAGAACAAGGGAAAAAAGAATGCCAGTATGTCTTCCTATGAGCCCTAATTTCATTATTTTACCTGTGTGGTTTTTACGCGAAATGTAAGTTGGTGTCAGCAGAATCCTTCTGCAATCAGCTTCAAATTATGCCCCTCTAAATTTCCACGACAGTGTTTTCTTCTAGTGGTCACTTCGTCTGTTAAGGACTTCTCAACAAAGGTATGACTTTTATTTGATAGTGGATATAAATTATGTGTATCAGATTTTCGCGTACGTTATTTAAACCACCCCATTAGCACAAGTTCAATTAGGCTTAATTAGTGACACACTTATCTGATTGTGCTGTTTTCTGATGAGGCATCAGCTCCACGCAATGACAGCTTAGAGGCTGCTATTAAAGAATACATTTTCTACAGAGCGTTCTGTTCTAGTGAATTAATAATATTGTGCTGAACAGTGCTACATTTCATTTTCCCGCGGTTTTGAATTTTTTTTTCACCATATCATGACAGTTTGGAACCAGCACTCGGATTTAGTGAATTCTTTAACCTGATCATATTAATTCTCAGGTTTATAACACGATTAACGCTAGATTGTCAGAACATGGCCGTGCAAATTAAACTCTTCGGTACGTAAATCTTTCCCGAAAGAATATTTCTTTTCCTCTCACAAAATACAGAATGAGACTGCCTTACATAATTATGTAATGAGAAGCGTACATTTAACTAAACATAACGCAGGCCAAGAAGGTCTGTAGAAAGTTCGTTGGGTATGTTACTGTTGACGACACGAGTATTGGACACTTTGTTACAAGGATGAAGTCACTGTGATAGTTCAAACAAAGAATTTCATATTACATTATGCACAGTGAATCATTAAACAGATCCAAAAACATGTTTTACAGAAAACCATCTAATGTAGTTTAAAGTACAGTAAACCAGTTATCAACCATAAGATTCCGTTCTGCTTTACTAAACTTGGTCCTGTTAGATGTGGTATGCCGTTTGCCTGCCCAACATTCGAACTGGCTTAACAAGCTATTTACAGGAAGACCTACAATTAAATGTGGATTCCTAACCATCTTGTGCCTTGGTATTTGTCACGTTAACAAACATTACCAGAAATGAAAAATGTAATGAGCGAGGCATAAAAATCCTAGAACTGACCAGGGTTCGAACTTATTATCTTTACATTTGTAATTCGACACTTTACCAGCAAACCACGGAAGCGATCCTTTATTCTATATATGAGTTCTCTTAGAGAAATAAATAAATGCCATTTACTTTCTGATGTTTTACGGGCTTTCCTGTTGTGAGTGGCAATACGGGGATATTTTTTCACTATAGTAACAGTAATGAATAATGAGCATAATTACAATCGTTTCCCATTCTGTTGGGTACAGAGAAAACTGCAAAACTGAAGCAGAAACGTTGGTAAACTGTCAGTAGCTCACACGTGCCTCATTCGGGCTGCACCTGTGCTGTAGGCGCAGTTGCTGCCCCATCAGACTGCAGCAGTGCGCTCAGCCCAAGTCCGGGCGGAAGCGTGTCTGGTGGCAGGTCACGCACCCGCCACATCGGCCAGGCGGCAAGGAGCACTTTATACACATTTATAGTGCTTTACAGGTGGCAGAGCTCTGCCTTACGTCGTTTGAGAGCGCTGGCAGATGTTCCTTGCTTATTTTGTCATGAAGTGGGCCTTAGTGGAATGCCCGAGCGGTCTAAGTGGCGTTGCTACGGAGGGCGCGGTTGCTCGCCGTCCGAAGTTCGAGTCCTCCCTCGGCCATGGTTCTGATTGTTGTCTTTAGCATAAGTTAGTTTAAGTAGTTTGTAAACCGGTGATTAGATCAGATTAGATGTACTTTTCGTTCCAGTAGATCCGAATTGAGGGAATCCTCTTGGATGTAGAGCATGTCAGAACAAATTACACAATATATACTTACAAAAATAGAGCATATGTGTTAATGTACCTTTCACAGATCCCAAATATAATTGCCCTTGTGGATGTGTAATTGGTCAGGAAAAACAATTATCTTAAAAATATTTACATTTTAAAGGACACAAAAACTTATTACTACTTACTAATTTACTAGGTGCATATTAAAATTCTTAACAATTACTTTGTTTTTTATTTTTTTATTTTTTATTTTATTTTTTTATTATTTTTTACACTGATTTACAATGATTACATTACTGCACAAAACTTGTACTGAAGTCAAACTGAACACAGTATTCATATTTGTGAATATAAGTTACAATCAATCACTTCTGGTAAGAAATTCATCAATGGAGTAGAAGGAGTTGGCCACCAAAAAATCCTTTAGACTCTTTTCAAACTGCACCTTATTGTGAGTTAAATTTTTTATGGCTGCTGGCATGTTATTGAAAATGTGTACTGATGAATATTGGACACCTTTCTGAGCCAAAGTAAGTGCCTTTAAATCTTTATGCAAGTTATTCTTGTTTCTAGTATTGATCCCATGGACTGAGCTATTGGTTTGAAAAAAAAAAAATATTTTAACGACAAATTTCATAAAGAGAATAAATGTATTGAGAAGCATAGTAATTATCCCCAGTTCCTTAAAAAGCCCTCTACATGAGGTTCTTGAGTTGACACCACAAATTATCCGTAACGCACGTTTTTGTGCTCTGAAAACGTTTGCTTGGCCTGATGAGTTGCCCCAGAAAATAATCCCGTATGACATTATGGAGTGAAAGTATGCATAATATGCCTTTGAGTCATTTAGAAACATTTGAACATTTTTTGCCATGAAGTGGTATTTCTAATCTTCGAATACTTTTATTGTGGACTCTCATAAGAAATAATGGCTCCGTTATCCAATTCACAAGTGGAGGCTATAATAAAGCAGATTAAGAAATGGGTTTTAACAACAAACCAACAGACATGCACCATAGGTGGCTAGCGAAGCATAAAACTCCTCTCCATGAAAACATACATAGACGCATACAGCCATTGTTACTGGTTAAACAATGTCTAAGTCTGTTGTAATGTATCCTCTGCCACGCAACATACAAAATTTTATGTAGAGAGTGGTCTTCCTCTTGTTTTGAAGGTCAAGTTTCCAGAATTTCGTCAACATTAGTATAAAACTGTAGATTTGTATTGCAAAGACACATACAAACACAAACACACACACACACACACACACACACACACACACAAAACATACATCATACATAAGATGTTCCTATTGCAGTTCTAAATGATATTGCAGTCCTTCTTGCGACGTTTCGATTTTATACAAGGCGAGCAATAAACTACTGTCCTTTAGATGTTAGCGGTTTTTGTTGTCCTGTTTTAGTGGCATTCAACGACAGTGGATTGAAAAAGTGTGCTGATTCCGCTAATTTCGCCAGCAGATAATGCAATCGGGCTAATATGCAGTACTATTATACATTAATAAAAACATGTAAACATAGCTAAATTTATTTCCTTGTAAAACTAAATACATTGCCCATTAGAGCCCCGACATCAGTACTACCACACTAGCAGACAAAAGATTGCAATTTTCTGTTATCCAGTGTAGTGGTATTATTCATTTTTCATCTCTGTCGTCGTTCATTACCATTCATGTTGTGACCAAAGAAACCCTCCTTACAACACAATATTTTATTTACTTCTTCCAACTCAAATACAGAAGGCATCCGGACTAACCTCGGTAAAGAAAGAGGGTCAAAGTTTCAGTTCTTCACAACCGAAAGTAACAACTTCTACCCTTCTAACAAGGCCCAAAACAATACTATCACCACAACGAATAGCAGTGCCAGTATCGTCTTCTCGGATTCCAGGAGATCGCGAAGAGCCGTCGTCGAAGAGTGGTCCTGTGTACTGTATTCTTCATTCACTGTCGGCGGAGTAAACTGGCAAAGAAGGCTGCTGCCTGTAGCCAATCCACGAGCTGCCTAGGGATTTCCCTGTGACAGAGGCGCCCTCTGCAGGAAGTAGTCTCGTTTACTGGCGTCAGTATTTGTTATGACAACGTTGTTTGTGTGATGCCGGCTGGCTAGCGTCTGTTTGAGTGCTGTAGGCGGCCGGATTTGATATGCCTGCCACATGGCGTGTGGAGGGCGGTCTACGCTGCAGGGGCACCAACTTCGGCAGAGCATTTCAGAAGTTCAAATGTTCGTTAAGCTTATGGGACTTAACTGCTGAGTCATCAGTTCCTAAACTAGCAACGTTCTTGCGCCTGCTGGCTAGGGTGGTCCATTGATAGTGAGCGGGCTAAATATTTCACGAAGTAAGCATCAAACAAAAAAATTACAAACAATAAAACTTTTCCAGCTTGAAGGGGGAAAACAGATGGCGCTATGGTTGACCCGCTAGATGGCGCTGCCATAGTTCAAACGGATATCAACTGCATTTTTTAAATAGGTACCCCCATTTTTATTACACGTACGTCTATTACGTAAATAAATATGAATGTTTGATTTGGAACACTTCTTTCAATTATGATAGATGGCGCTGTAATAGTCACAAACGTATAAGTACGTGGTATCGCGTAACATTTCGCCAGTGCGGACGGTATTTGCTTCGTGATACATTACTCGTGTTAAAATGGACCGTTTACCAATTGCAGAAAAGGTCGATATGGTATTTATGTATGGCTATCGTGATTAAAATGCCTAACGGGTCTGTGCTATGTATGTTGATCGTTATCCTGGAAGACACCATCCAAGTGTCCGGACCTTTTGTTGCATAGTTACGTTATTTAAAGAGACGGGAAGTGTTCAGCCACAAGTGAAACGTCAACCACGACCTGCAACAAATGATGAAGCCCAAGTAAGTGTTTTAGCTGCAGTTGCGGCTAATCCGCACATCAGTAGCAAACGAATTGAACAAGGATCGGGAATCTCAAAAACGTCGGTGTTCAGAATTCTACATCAACATAAATTTCACCCGTACCATATTTCTATGCACCAGGATTTGAATGGCGAAGACTTTGAACGTCATGTACAGTTTTGCCACAGGGGACAAAGTAAATTACGGGACGATAATAAATTTTTTTTCACCCGTTCGGTTTAGTGACGAAGCGTCATTCACAAACAGAGGTAACGTAAACCGCCATAATATGCACTATTGGCCAACGGGAAATCCACGATGGCTGAGAACATCAGCGACCTTGGCGGATTAATGTAAGGTGTGGCATTATGGGAGGAAGGATATTTGGGCCCTACTTCATCGCTGACAATCTAAATGGTGCAATGTATGCTGATTTCTTACGTCATGTTCTACCGATTTTTACTACAAGATGTTTTCCTGACAGAATAGCGATGTACTTTCAACATGATGGATGTCCGCCACATGGCTCGCGCGCAGTTGAAGCAGTCTTAAATGCAGTGGCGGCTCGTACAAAATTTGACCAGTGTGCTACAATATTACAAAAATAAACAGGAAACAAAATGTACTAAAATAAAAAGCACGACTTAAAATTCTTGTGATATTAGCTTTACCTAAAAAACTAGGATCAAGTATGTTATTTATATGTTTACGATTTCCTTTTTTTTTTTTTTTTTTTTTTTTTAATGCATTAAGATGTCCGAGGTCTTTCACTCCCTCTGTACTCCACGCATCACTGTTCCCAAACATGGAAAGCAAAAAAGTGCATTGCGAGTATCACATCCGCATATCCAACTGTTTTCATACACTTTCGTTCTAAATTTCATCGTGTACTCACTTTTCTTGCCACCTCCTATAGCCTTTTGACTGAGATTTAAAACCGGAGTAGGTCTACCTTACTCTTTCACTTTGTTTCTCTTCCATGGGTCTACTGGAAAATGGCCTCTGTAACAGATCACGACAGAATTCTATGGAAATAACGCATCTTAGCAACATCCCCACCACGTCATCTGCGTTATACACAAGCGACCAATGAAACTGCTTGGCTGAAAAGCGCAGTTTCACTCGCATGTTGGCTAAACATTACTAATGTTGCTTGTGATTAAAGTTTTACCTCAAACACGTCAACCTTTGTATGATTGCCTTTAATTAAATATCAATTAATACTTTATTGACAGTAAGACCTTCAGGGTAAATTATAACAGCGTTGCCAACTGCATGTATTCACTACAGGTAGTAAATATAACGTTTAAAAAATATTAATTTTATTTACAGAAATTAAAAAATTAGACTCAGAGGTATTTGAATAAGAGCCTCACACAAGTAGATCTGAGAGACAACGCGGAAGACGCCTAAGCCAGCGCGCTATTTGAATCTGTATGCCGTCATATACTATTCTTCCACAACCGTTACACGCAGCGCGAAGAGAAATATTGATCTGGTGCTGCAGTCGGTCTCAGCACTCATGAGCCACCAGGCCTGACGTTACGTCTGCGCATGCGCACTAACGAACAGACGACTGCGCCGCCTCTCTGCGCACGTACCATCGCGACTGAATCCCACTTCAGCACACGGAGCTGGTTTCCAGCTATCGCGGCGAGAGCGCCCCAAAATGTGTTATCATCCTAATTACTAGCATCCTAATACGCATTGGAAGGGAATTGGCATAATTTTATTGTGATATCTGGCTCGCATTCCAAGAGAAAGGATGTAATTTTACAGCGATTTCTCTCTTGCATTCGAAGAGAAATGGCATAATATTAGTAACATATTTACAGTGTGCTGCAGCACATTAGCACATTAGCACATTATCACCAGCCGCCACTGCTTAAATGGAATATTTAATGACAGATGGATTGGTAGTAGAAGCATGGCCCGCACGTTCACCGGATCTTACATCCCCGGATTTCTTTCTGTGGGGAAAATTGAAGGAAAATTGCTATCGTGCTTCACCGACAACGCCTGAAAACATCGTCAGGGCATTGTCAATGTATGTGAGAACATTACTAAAGGCGAACTACTCGCTGTTGAGAGGAATTTCGTTACGCGTGTTGCCAAATGCATTGAAGGACATCATTTTGAGCATTTATTACAGTACCCACTGATCGTATAAAATTGTGAGCAATATCTTTGTGACTATTACAGCGCCATCTATTACAACTGAAAAAAGTGTTCCAAATCAAACATTCATATCTATTTACGTACTAGACGAATATGTAATAAAAATGAGAGTACCTATTTTTAAAAAAAAATGCAGTTGATATCCGTTTGACCTATGACAGAGCCATCTGTTTTCCCACTTCTAGCAAGAAAACTTTTGTTCTTTGTAGTTTTTTCGTTTGACGCTTATTTCTCATTTCTGGAGATATTTGGACTGGTCACTATCAATCGACCAAGATATATATATGCAGTTAACGTTTTCAATCATTGACAAGGATAGAAGAAATATTCTGAGTAGAAATAAATCTTGTCATAAAATGTCACGTGAACGGTAAGGGTTCAAGAATAAAATTCTGAAACAGAAATTCTTTCCATTTGTCTGTTTAAGAAACTGTTGATAGTTGTCTGAAAATATTCAAGAGGTCTACCTCAGGAGAACATTTGTTGTCGTCTTTGACAGTTTGTTCCTAAAACGTTCTGATCCTCATTTTCTCTTTATTCAGAGAGGATATTACTTGCAATGATTATAAGTTTAATAATGTGATGCAATGATACCAAAAACTGAATGAACCGTCCGATAACTCCCTCTGCAGGTGGACAAATTATGATTAAAATAATTCAGTCACACACATACACATAGACACGCATCCTACATTTCAACATTTTTCTCCACGTAATCTCCCTGTAGCTTTAAACATTTTTCACAATGAGGAACGATTCTTTAGGAGTCTCCTTTGACAAATGGGAAATCGCTGATGCAATTTAGCTGTTCGGCGCTTTATACCACGGTAGAAAAACAGCATCCCTGTCTTATCCATTGTCACAGTCGATGGAGAGGAAGTTCCGTTCATGTCATCGCCATGCGTCAACATTGCTTGACAACCTGCCTTGCCCGCAGTCTTGTGAACATCCAACAGGATTTGAGAGAATCACTTGGAAGACACGTTTGGCATTTGAAGTCCTCATGCAGGTTTGTGTACACAGATCCCACTGATATGCCAGTCTTGGAGGCAATGTGTTCTGCAGTCTTTCGACGACCCTCCAAAGTCGTTTCCTACACTTCTACACTCGCTCGATCATGTGATTAGACCCGCTGATACGAAACAAAGATTGTCTTGGTTTGTTTTCACGTTTTGCCTTTTCTGAATGTGTCTACCCCATCTTAAGTATCGATAACATCCTATCACTTTCCGCTGCCGCTAGAGTTCTATTATGCCGTAGTGTGTTGCAATCACTATCGCGCTTTCACAATGAGTGCGTGCGTATTTTAAAACAACTACATATTCATATCAGTAGCCAGTCATGAGAATAACTCTTAAGTATTACAATTTAAATGCACCTCGTATTTTATCGTTTCTATGTATTCAGTCACTGGCAGTGTTTAATGTTGCTATCCCTTTGTAAAGGATACTAAGAAATACAAGCTTGGACATTGGGCTCTGCCGGCAATGTTGGGATAACAGACAGAGCAACTAGCTTCCTTATAGCGTTAAGGTGAGTGCCTTATGTGTTAATTCACAAAGCACCGAAAGTCGTTGCTAGTGAGTTCAACAGACGTACACCCATGTTGTGATTGCAGCTAACCAATGCCACACTTTATAATTTGTTTCTTGTTAATTACACAGGACCGGCCGCGGTGGCCGAGGGGACTGAGGCGCTCCAGTCACGGTCTGCACGTCCACTACGGTCGGGGGTTCGAATCCTCCCTCGGGCAAGGATATTTGTGCCGTCCTTAGTATTAGCTAGTTCATGAGTAGTTTGAAAGTTTAGGGACTGATGATCCCGTAGTTAAGTCCCGTAAGCTGTACAAACATTTGAACATTTTGTGACCGAGCGGGGTAGCGCAGTGCTAACACTCTGGACTCGCATTCGGGAGGACGGTGGTTCAAATCCACCTCCGGCAATCCAGATTTAGGTTTTCCATGATTCTCTAAATCACTCTAGGCAAATGCCGCGATGGTTCCTTTCAAACGGCACGGCCGATTTCCGCCTCCCATCATTCCCCAAAAATCCGAGCGTCAGCTCCGTCTGTAATGACCACGCTGTCGACGGGACGTTAAACCGTAAGCTTCCTTCCTTCTTCACATTTTGTAGTTACCTCAGATTTCTATAATACTGAATTAGTTGTTGTTGTTGTTGTTGTTGCTGTTGTGGTCTTCAGTCCGGAGACTGGTTTGATGCAGCTCTCCACAATACCCTATCCTGAGCAAGCCCCTTCATCTCCACATAAGAACGGCAACCTACATCTGTCTGAATCTGCTTACTGTATCCATCTCTTGGTCTTCCTCTGCGATTTTTACCCCACAAACTTCCCTCCAACGCTAAATTCACAATTCCTTGATCTCTAAGAATGTGTCCTACCAATCTATCCCTTCTTTTAGTCAAGGTATGCCAGAAATTTCTTTTCTCCCCAATTCTGTTCAGTACCTCCTCATCAGTTACGCGATCCACCCACCTAATCTTCAGCATTCTTCTGTAGCACCATATTTCAAAAGCCTCAATCCTCTTTCTCTCCGCACTGTTTATCGTCCATGTCTCACTCCCATACAAGGCAACACTCCATACAAATGCCTTCAAAGAAGGACTTCCTTAGGCTTAAATCAATATTCGATGTTAAGAAATTTCTCTTTTGCAAGAACGCTTTTCTATCCATTGCCATTCTGCATTTTATATCCTCTGTACTGAGACCATCATTTGTTATTTTACTGCCCAAGTAAAAAAACTCATCTACCTCCTTTATTGCTTCCTTTTCCAATCTGATTTTCTTACACTGCACTCCATTACCTTAGTTTGCTCTTGTTAATGTTCATCTTATATGCACCTTTCAGCACACTGTCCATTCTGTTCAATTGCTCTTCCAGGTCCTTTGCCGTATCTGACAGAATTACTACGTCGTCGGCAAAACGCAATGTTTTTAATTCTTCACCCTGAACTTTAATTCCTTCTCCAAATGTCTCATTGCTTTCCTTTATAGATTGCTCAATGTACAAATTGAATAACAATGGAGAAAGGCAACAACCCTGTCTTACTCCCTTTCCAACCACTGCATCCCTTTCATGCCCTTCAACTCTGACAACCGCTATCTGGTTTTTGTACAAGTTGTAAATAACATTACGCTCCCTATATTTTACTCCTGCTTGCTTCAGAACTTGAAAGAGTTTATTCCAATCAACATTGTCAAAAGCCTTCTCCAAATCTACAAAAGCTAGAAATGTAGGTTTGCCTTTTCTTAATCTATCTTCTAGGATAAGCCGTAAAGTGAGTATTGCCTCCCGTGTTCCTACATTTCTCCTGAACCCAAACTGATCTTCCCCGAGGTCGGCTTCTACCAGCTTTTCCATCCTTCTGTATATAATTCGTGTTAATATTTTGCAACCATGACTTATTAAACTGATGGTTCTGTAGTTTTCAAACCTCTCTGCACCTTCTTTCTTTGGAATGGGGATTATAACATTTTTCTTAAAGTCTCAGGGTACTTCGCCTGTATCATACATCTTACGCACCAGGTGAAACAGGTTTGTCATGGTCGGTTCTCCCAGAGACTTAAGTAGCTCTGAGGGAATATCATCTACTCCAGGGGCCTTGTTTCGACTTAGGTCTTTCAGGGCTCTGTCAAATTCTTCTCTCAGTACAGTATCTCCTATTTCATCTTCATCTATATCCTCTTCCCTTCTACAATATTGTCTCGAAGTTCATTTCCTTTGTAGAGCCCCTCTATATACTCTTTCCACCTTTCAGATTTCCCTTCTTTGCTGAGAACTGGTTTTCCATCAGTGTCCTTGATATTCATAGAGCTGTTTTTCTTATCTCCAAATGTTTCTTTTATTTTCCTGTAGGCTGTATCTATTTTTCCCCTATTTATACATTCTTCTACATCCTTGCATTTACCTTCTAGCCAATCCTGCTTAGCCATTTTGCACTTCCTGTCAATCTTATTTCTTAGTCGCCTGTACTCCATTTTGCCTGTTTCATTTACTGCATTTTTATATTTTCTCCTTTCATCGATTAAATTTAGTATCTCCTGTGATATCCAAGGATTTTTTGTAGGTCTTGCCTTCCTACCTATTTTGTCCTCTGCTATCTTCACTATTTCATCTCTCAATTTTACCCATTCCTCCTCTACTGTTTAATTTTCCCCTGTTTCTGTCAATTGTTGCCTAAATCTCCCTCTGAAATTCTTAAGAACTTCAGGGTCCTTCAATTTATCCAGGCCCCATCTCCTTATTTTCGTACCTTTTTGTAGTTTCTTCAGTTTCAACCAACAGTTCATAACCAACAAGTTATGGTCAGAGTCTATATCTGCCCCTGGGTATGTCCTACACTTTAAAACCTGGTTCCGAAATCTATGTCTTACCATTATAAAATTATCTGGTATCTCCCAGTGTCTCCTGGTCTCTTCCACGTATACAACCTTCTTTTGTGATTCTTGAACCAGGTGTTTGTTATAACTAAATTATGTTCTGTGCAAAATTCTACCAGGCGGCTTCCTCTTTCATTCCTTTTGCCCAGACCATATTCACCTACTATCTTCCCTTCCCTTCCTTGTCCTACTACCGAATTCCAGTCTCCCGTAACAGTTAAGTTTTCCTCTCCCTTAATTGTCTGAATAATTTCTTTTAGCTCCTCATATATTTCTTCGATTTCCTCATCATCGGCAGAGCTAGTTGGCATATAAAGCTGTACTACTGTTGTCGGTGTTGGCTTCGTATCTACTTGACAATGATAATGCGATCACTGTGCTGGTCATAGTAGTTTACCCGCAATACTATTTTCTTATTCATTATCAATCCTACTCATATGATACCCCCAATTGATTTTGTATTTATAATCCTGTACTCACCTGACCAGAAATCCTGGTCATCCTGCCACCGAACTTCACTAATCCCCACTATATCTAACTTCAGACTATCCATTTCCCTTTTTAAATTTTCTAATTTTCCTACTCGATTAAGGGATCTAACATTCCACGCTCCGACCCGTAGAATGCCAGTATTGTCTTTCCTGATGATCACATCCTCCTGAGTAGTCCCCGCCCGGAGATCCGAATGGGGGATTATTTTACCTCCGGTGTATTTTACCCGAGAGGATGCCATCATCATATGTTCATACAGTAGAGCTGCATGTCCTCGGGAAAGGTAACGGCTGTAGTTTCCCCTTGCTTTCAGCCGTTCGCAGTAGCTGTGTGGCAAAGCCACATTAGCTGATGTTACAAGGCCAGCTCAGTCAATCATCCAGACTGTTGCCCCTGTAACTACTGAAAAGGCTGCTGCCCCTCTTCAGGAACCACACGTTTGTCTGGCCTCTCCACAGATACCCCTCCGCTGTGGTTGCACCTACGGTACGGCTATCTGTATCGTTGAGGCACGCAAGCCACCCCACCTCGGCAATGTCTGTGGTTCATGGGAGTGGACTAAATTAGTTATAAAGCTGAAAATTAAAAAAAAAATACAACTGCTTAGGAATTTACAGCGTAACTGTTACTTTTCACAGAATAATTTCTGTCGATATTCATTTATATGTCCTTGAAGCAAACTGCTGTTGTCACTTTCCATCATCTATCATAAAAAAGGTAAATTAAGAATCGTATAATTATAATACCCAAATATTGTAATATTCCTACAACACGTCGGTGGCAGTGGTGCGTGTGTATTACTTTTTTTCTGATGCCTGAACTATTTTAATTAAGTTCAGCCACACTTATCTTGAACCTATCACTTTAATGGAAGATAACAACATTAATGAACGATGTATTTCTTATAACTGCAAAGGCTTCCGCGCCCAGATTCAGATGACATAAGAGTTTTCTGGGTGTAGTACCGCGTCATAATGTATGATGGCTATTACTTTTATAATCGACGTTTCGACCAACTTTACAGTGGCCCTCTTCTGGGTATACTGATGTGAGCTGGTTCTTACGCGACACTATATTTTGTCATTACTGTCAACTGTGACATTACGTCATAATTTTAAAATCATCTATGTAATTTCTTGTAGCTATGTGAAACTTGAAATACTTTCCCATAGAAGCTTCTTTTTTTATCTTCATGCAACTGTAGATTTTGGTATTTTTAACTTATGATAAGTACAAACTTACGCATATGGGACATTTACTCTATGCTAGAGACTGTACTTATTTCACGCTCATTACACAACTGTAAGGTGTCGATCTGCAGTTTTCCAGCATTTTTAAGTTACTGTATATGCGTATTGTGTTTCACACACGGGTGTGTATTATGTAACGTGTGTCTTTTTCGAAATGTTCCGCTATTGGTTAAGTGTCTGGGCCTTGAACTACTAGTTACTAGTTCAAATTCTCTTTACGGTAAAGAATTTATCACCAAGATACCCCCTCTCTAGATGATACACATCCCAGATTTCCAGGTTGGAACTATAAATAACCTCTCACAAAAAAATGATGATATGATTACTCGAACCACTTACAGGGGGAACGCATAAAAAGCTCCAGTTTACTGCGAGCTCTGCGGGAATCCACCAGACATCTGCAGATACTCTATATCCGTGATGTCTTTTCTCGAGCACTATTCGCCTATTGAGAAACTGCTCTGCAAGAAGAGCTTCCGAGACGTTCGTCTCTCAGCTACGACAATGGAAGACTGGATCGGTGACTATGACAGTATAACGAAGATTCATATAAAATTTTTATTAGTCGGTCTAGAAAACACGAAAACGTCATAGGTTGTGAGATGTTATATAGAATCTTCACAACGACAATATATTTTGTGCAAAGACAATAACGACAAGCAAAGTGATTAGTATTTGCACGGAGATATCAACGCTGATGACACTTCCCCCTTATAAGAGGAGAATGATGCTTTCACGCCTTCGGGTCTAAGGCTATAGATGATATTGAAATTACTACGTCAAACGATTTGGAAGGTCAAGTGAACCTTAAGGGCCCGTCTATATTTTGTGGAGCTATTTTGAACTTAACCATAACTGATAACACTCAAGCAGGTAACGGCAATGGATGGATAACTTTTGCTATAGAACGGTATAATGGTAGTACTATTAAAGCAGTTGCTGGATTGGAGAGCTTTAATAGAAGAGATGTTACTGATTGCCGTACATATCAAGTAGCAGAGGTGTACAGTCGTGACTTTGGGACCTCTTATTATAAGCGTGACATGCCTTTTTTTTTTATTGAGGCGCTAATTTTACATCACAAGTATGGTAACAGGTTACTCACAATGATGACTATCCTCCATTCCTCATAGTTATAGATCAGGATGATATATCTATAGTCAATAATAGATATACACTCGTCCTTTGCATTTCATCGGTTTTTCCATAAGCCAAGTGAGATAAAAGACTGGCAACGCTGTCTGTTGTTTATTTTGCTTACTTCGAAACTAACAGCCAACTATTGGTCCTCTGGCTTACTACTGCGTGATGATCATGTCAGTTAGGTAAACATCCAAACTACTAAGTCGAGCCGACACCTAAAACTTAAATTTCCGATACCCTTTATTATCATTGATTCAAGCTTTATTAAATAAATTCTACATGTTGCCTCTAGCTAGGCTTAAGATATCTGTGAAAACTCCATACAATTTCTTCTAGTAGTTCTGGAGATCAACACGCTTTGACAGACAAACAGACAGACAAGACGAGTTTAGATAGAACTGTAAATTACGATACATTTTTTTTTCTCCGTGATTGGAATTTGATGAAATGAAGCACAGATTTTGATCCATACTACACTGAAGTTATTTTTGACTGCCTTAAAATTCATCTAGTATTTTTCAGACTAACGTATTCAGACAAACAGAAAGTTATAATTGGTTTAGATTAAAAAAAAAACTGTGATCTGAAATATAACCTAGGGTAAATCCGAGAGTGATGGACATGATTTTTCCAAAAGCCAGTATCACAAACCTAATAGCTAAGAACAACCTAAAACATTACATAAATTATATTTTCACTTCACAAAAAGCAAAAGTTGACTTTGTTTACAAGGATATACTAAATTTCGTACTAGCTACAAAGCATTTATAAACAATGTAGTGCGCTTGCCCGCGAAAGGCAAAGGTCCCAGGTTGGAGTCCCGGTTCCGGCACACAATTTTAATCTGCCAGGAAGTTTCATGTCAGCGTACACTCCGCTGCAGAGTGAAAAATTTCATTCTGGAAACATCCCTTAGGCTGTGGCTAAGCCATGTCTCCACCATATCCTTTCTTCCAGGAGTGCTAGTCTTGCATGGTTCGCAGGAGAGCTTCTGTGAAGTTTGGAAAGTAGGAGGCGAGGTACTGGCGGAAGTAAAGTTGTGAGGCGGCATCGTGAGTCGTGTCGGGATAGCACAGTCGGCACACAATTTTAATCTGCCAGGAAGTTTCATATCAGCGCACACTCCGCTGCAGAGTGAAAAATTTCATTCTGGAACAATGTAGTACCTGGCCATCTCACCCGAGTATCAGGGTTAGATGGGCAGACACTTTAGTGATAAAGAGCCATCGGATTAAACAGTTTAATATCCAACAGAAAATTATTGAAAACAACTTGTAACACATTAAACATGTTTCATTGAATCTCTTCATGTAAAAATTCTTATAAAGACATTTATATAATTAAATTATACTGAACATTATTTGTAAAAAAAAGTACAATTCTTGATTGTTTTTACATTTTTATTAATCGATGGAACATACTAGTTTTATATAGAAAATAACAAGGAATCACCTCAGTTATTCATTTAGTATACATTGGAATTATGCTTAATTTATAATCAGGAAGGTTTTCTGTATAGGCATAGATTTTGTTTTTAAAATAATTGACACATCAGTGGCATCGATGGCACAAATCCACATACACTGTGCAGGATTCGTATAACAAACGCTTACACCCTATACACCCAATCTAATCACAGGTTTTGTTTTCGAGTGATTCAAAATGTTCAAATGTTTGTGAAGCTATGGCACTCTACCTCTTCGTCTTTGTACTGGACTTCATCTGACGAGTCTGGACTGTCAGTAGGTTCTTTAACCTTCCAGACCCTAACATCGTCTCTTTGTTAGGGTTTCCGGTCTGTCAAAGGTGAAATATTGTTCGAATTTTGGTGGGAATAACTTGGTTTGTTTCATTTGAAATCACAGGCCAAATATTGTCTGCTCTTGTAGAAGGTCGTTGTAGACGTGAAGTTGCTCGTATTTCAGAGGATTTTTGGTCACATTTCTCTGCTGAAGTGGGGTCGATCGACCTAGATGTGAATTGCGGCTTGGGTAACAGAGCTGTTTCAGGGTGGCCATCTATTCCGATGGTGGTATGGCTGTCTTTTCCGATCGGCTGGAAGAGATGGCCATTGCCCGTAATTGAACATAGTGGACGCAAACTTAAACAATGCCTACGTATCGGTATGCAGGTACATTTAAAGTTCCGTCGTTACTCACTGCTTACGTTATGTTTAAATCGAAATTTCTAACAATATCAAGGTACACTGAAAAACAAAATCATCGTTATTACTTACTTTTGATTAATATTAAGACTCATGCAGAAGAGCGACAGTCTCTGACGTTATGTACTCATTACCAAATGACAGGGCGCCCTATACGAATGTGGAAGAATTACAGGCGTTGGCCATCTATCCCGTATGGCTGCCTATTACCCTATATTGCCTCCAGGTAAGCCAAAGTTAACTACAAAAAATTTACGAGAATTCGTCGGGTAGCTTCATACGATTTAATCAATATATCATTAAATTAATACTCTCCGTAATCCGATTCTGATGAAATAAAACCTCTGTTTCACCACAGTTACGCTAGAGTTAGCTGCGAAAAATCCGTGGAAATTCACCTGGTGGATTGACATTATTAAATTAACTAGGTGGAAATGAGGCGTTGCTTGAGTATCACTTTGTTTCAGTCTTGTGTTAGTTACCCTCCTCTTCCCTGCCCTCTATGTTCCTCTCCTCCTCCGTTGCTCCCTCATAATTAATACAAACATTTCCCTCCATCTGAATTTCTTTGAACGTTCTATAAGACCATCTCTGCTTCCTCCTCTCTTTATTCACCTACAATCCACAGTCTGCCTGTTTCCTTTTGTCCGTTTCTCTGTCAATCTCCTCCCTCCCCACTTTCGTTTTATCTCATCCGCTCACCTGTTCTCTACCTCCTCTCCTCTTTCTTTCAATGGCCTTCTTCTATTACAAATGTTGTCAACTTTCATGGTGATAGCTCAAACACTTTAGAATAATAGTGCAAGGTACCCTATGCCCCTGTATAGTGAAATATACTACCCTCCTCAATGAAAATATTTATTCATGTACCAACTTTCATGGTGACCGATCGCCGGCCGCGGTGGCCGAGCGTTCTCCGGCGCGTCAGTCACAGTCTGCACGACCACTACGGTCGGGGGTTCGAATACCCCCTCGGGCATGGAAACTTGTGCCGTCCTTAGTATTAGCTAGTTCATAAGTAGTTTGTAAGTTTAGGGACTGATGACCCCGTAGTTAAGTCCCATAAACTCTACAAAAATTTGAACATTTGAATATGGTAACAGATCAAACAGCACGAAGTACGAGGCGGGTCCAGAAAGTAAGTTCCGTTTCAATTTATCTCCGCTGCAGCGCTGCGATTGCAGATCCGCACATGCGCTGTAGACGATGTGTATCAAGGAGGAGAACGTGCGCCATTTGGAGATCGCTGTCAGTTACTTACGCTTTGTTGTGCTTGTTTGAAAGGTCGGCGTTGATTGAAAATCTCGCCGCCTGTGAAATAAGGTCGGTGATTCGGCTTCTGAATGCGAGGAAAGTGAAACCAAGTGAAATTTATCGGCAAATTTGCGATGTTTACGAACCAAATGTGATGAGTGATTCGATGGTGAGAAGATGGGTCCGACAGTTCAATGGCGGGCGTGGTGATGTGCACGATGAAGAACGGAGTGGGCGTCCACCTTTGGTTACAGAAGAACTGGTTCACGCGATTGATGACAAGATCCAGGAAAACCGTAGGTTTACAATTAGTGCTCTCGCTATGGACTTCCCCCAAATTTCACGATCACTGATGCATGAAATTGGTTCATGACACAGGTGGCAGATTTCTATGAAGAAGGTATACAAAACCTGGTGCCACGCTATGATAAATTCCTGCAAAATTTCGGCAGTTATGTGGAAAAGTAGTTTAAGAGTTGTAGAATTTTGTGCAATAAAAATTTCTTCTATATCTGTGAACAATTTAATTTTATTACCAAACGGAACTTACTTTCTGGACGCGCCTCGTATAAGTTAAAGAAGCGCCCTCCATGCCCATTACAAAGAATTGTAGAGTGTAAAAAGCTTTCCCTTGAAAAAATACGCATATGTCTAAATGTCATTTCTATCGTTTGTTATGATCGACAGAGTTGTCAAAGCTAAATATTTTTCCTGTCTGTCGGAATTCTCTAACTTTCATTTCAAATTCAAATGTTCAAATGTTTGTAAACCTAAATGATGAAACAGCTAAGGTCATCGATTCTTAGACTTACAAAATACTTAAAGTAACATAAACTAACTTACGCTAAGGACAACTCACACACCGTTCTCCCACAACTGGATAACATATTTACTTATGAAAAACGACAGATACCAGTGTCAGTACCATATACAGAACTGTTGTAGTTTTAGCTATATTTCGCATTACTGTATAACCTAAATCGTAGCGATCAGTAATATACTCGATGTCACATATCTGAAGTGCAAGCTATAACATTTAGAACACGTGCTCCAAAAATTGAGTCATTTCGCAAACACTGTTAGGATTTGTGAAGAGGTTAATTGTTTATTGGAAAGCTACTACTTCATGACAACCAGAGGTTTTTACGGCTTACTTTCCACAATGTCGACTGAGAAACATTGTTGTTTAAAGAATCACGCGAAATGAAAAGTAATACATTAATTCAGTAATTTAGTTTTTCTCAAGGACAGTGAAACGCTTTGTTAAAAAATACGCTCATATATTGACTTGGCGTAGTCTTATATATCTTCCAGTGTTTTTAAATCATGGAAATGGGAGGAGTAAACAGTGGCGGACTAAAGCTGCCGGAGGCCCGGGGCGGCGCCAAAACAAAATCAGCCCCCCCGTCCACTTGGAACTTGGAAGTATATGTATTACTATAAAAAGTGACTTTTCAGATTTGGAGCCCTCCCCCCCAGGTAGAGGTACGGGACAGTCTAAAATAAATATCTTTCGAGATTTTTAGGCCCCAGAACCAAACGGGCGCGTTCAAAGAAAAAAAAAAAGTCCTTTTGAGGCATTTGGAAGTCCCCCAAGACGAGAGGTCCGGAGCGGTCGGCCCCCTCCGGAATAGGTGGTAAGGCATTTCTAGCATGCGACGCTCGAACTAGCTTGTGGTAAATGGAATGCAGTTGCTCGTAGCGTGCCAAGCTATCTACCGGATTGTCACGGAACTTCGTGCATATCCCAGTTGTAGCGAGCATAGGCGCCATTTGCAGACTATAGTTAACACACCTGTGGTTGATGGATTGCGGATGCCCTGAGGCCATGCAGAACTCCTCCTCACGAAAAAATTCAGAAAACAGAGCCAGCATGATCGTATAGACACCGACTCGAAGTTAATGAAATGGGCGTTCTGCTCTGGAGTTGTACTGTAAGCAGAAGGACGGATCGGCTCTTCATTTGCGGGTATCCTCTCGGGCTCCACCCCTGGTGTTGGTGAGACGAGTACAGCACGACGAGTTGCTGCCACACAGTCAGAAGGCTATAGTCCCAGGATGGTCGGTAGCTAGTGATCACACAGACAGCATCCTGCAGCTTAAGAGAGCTGGCCTTCCATCTGTATCATAAATGCAGATGTTACCGCAAACTCTGAGGGTGGGTGGATGGAACGGCAAGTTCATATAGCGCTCGCCGACGCAGTTCCCCTCCGTACAGCCGACAACACGTTATTACATTCTGTCATCGCTCTTGGCTGGCGGAATGTTTAGCTTAACGTTTCCAGAGGCTCCTTTACGCAAATCTTGCCCCATGGAATGCGTTCTTGTGAAGGTATTATTTAGAAGTTCCTTCATGTCTTCTTGCTGTCAAACGCCTTTCCTGTCTACGCTGCTTTTGCTGTAGAGAGCTGATTCTGTGATTCTCCATTATTTCCCGCTACTGCGTGTGTAAAGAGTGTTTATTACGTCACGTCCGCTGTTTTGTACGACAGCGAAATTACGCGCCACTGCATTGCGTAACCGTACCCTCCTGTGAATGACACGCCGACTACAATCGAAGAAAATTTAATTTCCTACCGAATTTCTGGTTTTCTCTGCAACAGTTATGGTTGTTTTGCAGTATTTATTATCACAGCACACTCTTTACGGCTGTGGAGGACAGGCAGCACCGCTGTGACGTCAGACCATACCGGTGTGCCTGCACACAAGAGCCGGTCGCGGTGGCCGAAGTGACTGAGGCGCTCCAGTCACGGTCAGCACGGCCACTACGGTCGGGGGTTCGAATCCCCCCTCGGGCATGGATATTTGTGCCGTCCTAGTTCGTAAGTAGTTCATAAGTAGTTTGTAAGTTTAGGGACTGATGACCCCGTAGTTAAGTCCCATACGCTTAACAAACATTTGAACATTTGCACACAAGAAAGAAGAGTTGAACATTCGGCTTCACGCACTTTGTACTGCTGCCGTGGAGAAAAATGTTTGTTACGCTTATGGGAGTTAACTACGGGGTCAACAGTCCCTAAACTTACAAACTTCTTATCAACTACCTTATACTAGGGATGGCACAAATATCCATGCCCGAGGGGGGATTCGAACCCCCGATCGTAGTGGCCGTGCAGACCGTGACTGGAGCGCCTCAATCCCCTCGGACACCGCGGCCGGCCCGTGGAGAAAGAGGAAATAGAATGCGGCGTGTGGTATATAACAATTTCGGACCTGCGTTAAGAATACAAAGGAGATCTAGGATATCCTAATTTAAGCTCAATGTTTTAAATAAATAATTGACACAGATTATAAACAACACTATTTCAAAAATGTTGAAAAGTTTGTAAATCTAAGGGACTTAACTACACTTGTCCCTAGGCTTACTAAACACTTAAGGTAACGTATGCTAAGGACAACAAATACACCTATGTCCGAAGGAGACCGGCGAGCAGCGGCACGCTCAACAGCTAGGCGCTTTGGAACGCTCGGGTGTTCGAATCCTCCCTCGGGCATGGATGTTTGTGCTGTCTTAGTATAAGGTAGTTCATAAGTAGTTTTTAAGTTTAAGCTTTACAAACTTTTGAACATTTTTAGAGCAATGCTGTACTATCTGAATAAGATATCACTATGGTGTATAAATTGGCAATTGACTCTAAATAATGAGAAGTGTGAAGTCGTCCACATGAGTACGAAAAGAAATCCGTTAAACTTTGTTTACAAGATAAATCAAACAAAACTGAAGGCCTTAAACTCCACAAAATACCTAGGAATTACTATTACTTCAGACTTAAACTGGAAAGAACGCGTAGATAATGTCGTGGGAAAGGCGAACCAGAGACTGCGTTTTATTGGCAGAACCCTTAAAACATGCAACAGAACTACAAAAGAAACTACGCTTGTCCGTCCATTTTGGAGTATTGCTGCCCAGTGTGATATCCTTATCAGGTGGGTTTGACGGAGGACATCGAAAGAGTCCAAAGAAGGGCATCTCGTTTCGTATTGTCACGATACAGGGGAGACAGCGTTACTGAAATTATACAGGATCTGGGATGGTAATCATTACAACAACGGCGCTTATCGCTGCGGCGTGGGCTACTCACGAAACTCAAATCGCCAATATTCTCCTCCGAATGCAAAAATATATTGTTGAGTCCCACTTACATAGGTAGAAATGATCATCAGAATAAAATACGCGAAATCAAAGCTCGAACGGAGAGATTCAGGTGTTCTTTCTCCCTGCGCGCTATTCGAGAATGGAATGGGAGATAAATAGTATTATGGTGTTTCTATGAACCCTCTGCCAGGCACTTAAATGTGATTTGCAGAGTATCCCATGTAGATGTAGATCTACAGTACAATTGCGTCGACTTCTGGATCGTTTTTCTTTAGATAATTTTTGAATATTCGGGTACAATGCTTGGGATGTTTCCCATTTCTCTGTTACATTTCGCAGTTTCACCACACTATACAAAATGAAATAGATATTCCCACACAGAAGAAAATTGTTTGCTCAGTCTTGCTGGTACTTGCCATGTTAGTGTCCGGAGCTACAGCTGACGTGAGTCCTCCAGCTCCGTATTCACAGCCCCGTTTATCTGGGCAACATTGCAGTACACAGCTCTTGACTGACGTCACATGAACTGACAAGCTTGCTCTTCGCTCCAACTCGCCGGCCGCGGTGGCCGAGGAGACTGAGGCGCTCCAGTCAAGTTCTGCACGGCCACTACGGTCGGGGGTTCGAATCCCCCCTCGGGCATGGATATTTGTGCCGTTATAGTTCGTAAGTAGTTCATAAGTAGTTTGTAAGTTTAGGGACTGATGACCCCGTAGTTAAGTCCCATAAGCTTTACAAACATTTGAACATTTGATTTGCTCCAACACGTCATACCGTCTGAAGTAGTCTTCCTCTGGTTTATGCCACCGTTAAACGTGTTTTATGCCACAGCCGAGTCGGAACGCAGCAGCTGGAAGTTATTGTTGTTTGTTCGACAATTGTAAATGTGTGACTGTATGAGTAAGTGTGTGTTCTATTACGGTGAATGTTTTGGCCAATCGATAAGTAGTATGTTCAAAATATGTTTGTTAAGTTATGGGACTTAACTACGGGGTCATCAGTCCCTAAACTTACAAACTACTTATCAACTACCTTATTCTTAGGACGGCACAGATATCCATGCCCGAGGGGGTATTCGAACCCCCGACCGTAGTGTCCGTGCAGACCGTGACTGGAGCGCCTCAGCCCCTCGACCACCGCAGCCCGCGTAAGTAGTGTGTCTGTGATTGTGCTTTTTTTTTATATGGCTGTCTCCGGCTTTGCGAGAGATGCAACTCTTTTTCTTAGCAATATATCCTCAGCGGCACTGCAATCAAGAAAGCAAGTTAGTATCTCAATTTTAGTCTTCTAATAATTTAGTGTATACAGCGGCATCCCATCGACCTTATACTGCGATGTACGCCTGTACTTCAGGAAATTATTGCAAAAAGAAATACGGTGGGAAAACTTTAGTATTTCAATATCGTTCTGTTCTTAGCTCTGTAGAAACATTCAAGTAACACTGCTCAAAGCAACGTTAATCGGACATTAATTGCAAAATTTTTTATCGGACAGACAAGGAAATATAAAATGCACACTTTGCCACAAACCAGACGCAAAAACCAATTAGGACCTATGTTGACGTTTTAAAGTGTTTGGTCAGTAGGACAGTTCTAATGAAATCTGATTTCTAAATTTGTAACGAATAATCGAACACACAACAAATCTTTTGAGGTCGTTGACTTTAATACTTAAGTACTCTACATATCTTTCTCCGACTGACAGGAACTTTTTTCAGAAAAGACCTGTCTACGACTTGCGTTTTAATGAAGTTGCGTTAGCCATCCATGAATTGTTTTCTTTGCTCCATTGCTATTTGTGAGACATGGACATTATGAACATTGACACGCTATATCACACGACCAATAGTTAACTCAAACTGCTAAAAACTGACTGCTAGAATGCACATCTGCCATTTAGAGTTGATAGTTCAAGCTGTTACTGTAGTTATTGCGCTGACGTTGCATATACGTAAAGAGTGAGATCAGTCTCCGAACGGACGGTGTACATCTCCGTACGTTCTTTGTGGTATGTTGATCTTCCTAGTACCAGGTGGGACTCTAGACCACGAAAGACCAGCCAGGGTCATACAGACATGGTTCCCTTATAGTTCATATCTTCTATCAAGAAACTTCTCTTACTAACGGCTAGAGCTGTACTGGAAGACAGATTAGTTGGAGCGTAATGGCTTTCCTTTATTCCGAGAATGCACATAACAAGAAGCAGCGGTGCATGGAATCACACGAACCCAATCTAAAACAAGGAGAGGTAGTGTTCACTAGTACATGTCCAATTCATTACTTTTATTGATTTGACATGCCTCATTCCATAGTAATATTACTTGTTTGCAGGTTAAATTCAGGCCGTTACATCAGGTATTTTGGCAAATACAAACACAGTAGATAAGACGGAAGGATTTACAAAGACGGCATTTTGGCTATACAAGATTTATTGCTTTACCTAAAGAGACGAAATTAGTTTTACACAGCAGTAAATCTTATTGAATTACAAAAGTTGTAGAAGTCTGTAGTGAATTTATGTACCAAATGTAATTTGCTGACGGGCCATCATTCTACTTTGTCATATATTTGTTTCCTGAGATGGCCCCTCCCTTTCAGTAAGTTGTAGGTATTTTTCTGTAGCGTATCGATTGTCGTGATCGAGCAGCTCTTTCAGCGAGTTTGTCAGCTAGTTCAAATGTTCAAATGTTTGTTAAGCTTATGGGACTTAACTACGGGGTCATCAGTCCCTAAACTTACAAACTACTTATGACCTACTTACGAACTAGGACAGCACAAATATCCATGCACTTCAATGCTTGAGCATTCATTAGATAGTTTAAGCTGTATCTGGTTGATAAGCTTCTTATTAACAAATACTGCTATTCCCGAACCCACTCCGTCGTCAGACTTGCTTCCGTCAGGGTATACTCCAACAGGGGACCTTTTGCTTGCGTCCTTCTCAGTTATTCTAGTAAAGTCTGCCAGGTGTGTCCAACTTTTCTACTCCAGGACGATGTCGATTGTCTGTCTGGCGTGTTTAGATTTGATCAGGTTATAATATTTGGCTATTTCCTGTATCTTAAGAGTTATTGGCATCAAACCTGATAAAACGCAGAGCGCATCACTGGATGTCGTTCTGTAAGCTTTGGGCATAATTATACTGATCAATCGTTGAACTCTATTAATTTTGGTAGGATTTTAATGTCGCAGAGAGTGAGAGAGACATATTAAGGAGGGTGTACACCACGATTCAGTTTATTTCAAACCAGCTCACACCAATTCAACCAATTTCAAGTAGGTTTGGATCTTTTTTTCTACCAAAACGGACGAAGAGTTGCACAGAAAAACATGTTACATACGGTTGAATTTCTGTTTCGACCCACTGTAATGTGTATCTACTTACAGTGGGGTCGTACACGAGCTGAATTGCTGGGCTTATGCTACCGATATTTCCGGGTTTGCTCGGAAGTTGAAAGAACACTGTAATCTTGTTAACTGATGTCAAATTATACTTAAATGTGTTCCCCTCTGACGCTCGTACGATTATGAAAGAAATCAATTTTATCATAATTCAAATTTCTGACGTACCGAATACACCTCTCCGCTAGTAATGTATCAACATTTCATTATGGTTTTTCAACGGCCAACAACACTTGCGAGAATATAAATCAAGAATGTAAAATCTAAAACGAGACCTTCGATAACAGATGGCCATTTGAGCGGAATTCTACGAAACGAATTTCTACAATGGACGTATCACCAAATATATATATATATATATATATATATATATATATATATATATATATATATATATATATATATATATATATAAAACCTCCATTTTTCCTTTGTCTGGCCCGCCACAGTGATAAACGTTGGTAATGTGGCCCGCGTCGAAATTTTGTTGGACACCCCTGTTTTAGATGATTTACTTGTTGAAGCACCTTGTTATTAAGTAAAATTTCGACTGGGGCACATTTCCTTATTGCCATACTTAGTTTCATTTGCTTATACAGACCGTTCATTACTATTACGAATATCTCAGTTATCACATAAACTGAAATAAATAACTAGTCTTTAGAGAGCGTAAAAGTAATACTGCATATGATGCACAAATATCTCAAATAACTCGTAGTAGTCAACGAAGTCCCGACCTTCCTACTCCCTTGCTTACGCCAAATTCGGCGAGAAAATAAACAAGCGTCTCGTTTAACGAATTGCTCCCGGCCAACAAGCTGAGTAAGGAGGCCCTTGTGAGGAACACCTCAAATGACGCGGGGGCGGCGCCGATGTAATTTGAGGCTGCAAACTCATTTTCGCCCCGCGCCATGTGTCGCATTTTTCCTGCGCCACGCGGCTTAGGGGAAGCCCGAGCTCACCTCCACCCTCCCAGTTTACATTCCTGGGGGGAAGCGCACAAAAAGATGAATGCTCGTATTCACCCGCTCAAATATCCTGCTTCTCAGAGACTCTGCGATGTTCTCTGATAACAAAATTTCTTAAAGGGATTGCGTTACATCGTCAGTTATAGTTGACTTTCTTGTAGCAAATGACATAGCTGCACTCAATATAATTTCTATGTGCTACACAATTTACGTTAAAGACGTGAAACGAGACTTTTACAGCAGTAAAGTAGATAACAATTTCATACGTGTTGAATAAAGCAAATTTCTGGTTCTTTATATACACTTGTGTCCTAAATTACAGCACACACCACTATTTCCACGTCCTGTGTAGAATAAATAATATAATCATAACAACTGTCAATAAATGTCCGTACAATTCGCCGCATGGAAGATGGCATTCAGGTCAGCGTAAAACCATTCGAACTAGGTAGTTAATTATAATCGGTTATGACGGTAATTAGGACAATATTTTTACCACACGACTTTTGCTTTTCATTAATAAAGCACCATCTGTGGTTTTGTACATGTTTATACATTTTGTTGTGCATTCTTAGATCAGAAACAGTTTACAACTTTCGTGCATAATGTGTTTTAAAATTTGGTGTATAATTTAGTTACAGTGTTGATATCTCTTTCCTCCCTGGGGCATGGGTGTGTGTGTTGTCCTTAGGTTAGTTTATCTAGGTTTAAGTAGTTTGTAAGCTACGGACTGATGACCACGTAGTTTGGTCCGATAGATTTACAAACATTTGAACATTTTTGACATATCTTCTTTAAATCCTAATGCTGTATTTTTCTCGTCTTGTTGGCTGAACTTCGTTAATTTGAGGCATACATTTTTGTTTACATTTGGCAAACATTTCCTACTTTTGTTCCAGCTTTTTGTTTAACTTGTGTTTTAACTTCACCTCACTTCATTCCGCTAAGCAGGTTTAAATCTGTTTCTAATCTATATATGCAAAACAACATGTATAAACCTATGTATCTAAATTTACTAAACCACCGGATGCTTTGTAAATATGCAACAATTATTCACTATCCTGATTTAATTGTTTCATTTTGTGTTAATTGGGAAAGCAATTTGTATGTTTTCCATTACGAGTGGACTTTGTCGTACTTATACACTGCTGGTCATCCATACTCCACGAAGGACCGGAGATATCGAAGACAAATTTAATTAAGAAACGACACGTTGTAGAAAGATAACATGCTGTAAAACATGATCGTGTGAAGTAAGGAAGATGATGAAATCATTGTTAAGTGTTGCAGCCATTGCTTACTCCAACTGGTGCAACACTCCTCGGTATTGAATCAAAGAGGCTTTGAAAATGTTGTTGGTATTTAGAAGACCGAGCTGGTCCCATGTACTGCTAAGGTTGATTTGGTGTAGCAGCAGGTGGTGTATCCCGGGTCACTCGTTCCGCAGTCACCAACCAGACGTTTTTGGTGGACGAAATATCTGAAGAACATCAGGACCAAGGCAGCAAAGCAATCCGATGGGCGATGAAGATACCAAAAACAGTGCATTCCGCGAGTGTTAGTGCATTATCCTGTGGACGTCGGCAGGTTTCGAAGGTGTGTATCTGCATTGTTGTAACCGACGAATCCCGATTATGCCTACTATACAAATATGGTCGGATTAGAGTCTGAAAGTATAGTGGTGTCAGATTGTTGGGTTGCGTTTTTATGTATTGCCATACTGCACCCAGTATTATCGTTTGGGATGTATGGGTTCCCCTCTCCCACTCTCCTTGTACGTATTGCTGGTAAACTAACCATGTCTGAAGTCTGCTGTACTCCCGTACCTCTGGAGGCCACATTGCAATAGGATAATGCGTGAACACGCGTGGCATGTAAGGTTCAAGTCTTGATCGTCACTCTTGGGATTACACTGCTGCCTTGTCTTCTCTGGCCTATGGGAAACGTCTTCGGGGGTTCGAATCCCCCCTCGGGCATGGATATTTGTGCCGTCCTTAGTATTAGTTAGTTCATAAGTAGTTTGTAAGTTTAGGGACTGATGACCCCGTAGTTAAGTCCTTTAAGCTCAACAAACATTTGAACATTTTTAGAAACGTCTGGTCGATTATTGCGGGACGACTGGCCCTGAGTTGACCACCCGCTGATAAACCAGGCTAACTTTGCCAATATGTGGAAACATCATGTAGTGCCCCAACAACACAACCAAAGCCTCTTTAATTCAGTGTCGAGTTTAGGGCCAGCCTCCATCAGTGTACGAGTCAATACCTGATCGCCCAGCTTCTGTGTGCTTCTTAGCAATTGATTCTTGAATTTCCTGTGTGTTCACGATTTTAACAACTTTATTCTTGCGTATGTGTAACTCAGAGTGTAAATTTACGCATTCTTGGAAATAATTTTCTGATTTGAACAGAGAGCTTGTCTAGTGCTAGAAACCGACTTTGTACGCGAGCTATTCAGAAAGTAGGGAACGTTTTGGCATCAGAAAATAAATACAGGAAAAACATTTTATTAAATACATCTGAAAGATCTACTACAATAATACTTTTTTCTCATAGTTACGAAACAAATTGCCGCGGTGGAGTAGCCGAGCGGTCGAAAGCGTCTCGCTGCGGAGCGCGCGGTTGCTCGCCGTGGAGGTTCGAGTCCTCCCTGGGGCATGGGTGTGTGTGTTGTCCTTAGGTTAGTTTAGTTTAAGTAGTTTGTAAGCTACGGACTGCTGACAACGCAGTTTGGTCCGATAGAATTACAAACATTTGAACATTTGAACCAAACAAATTGAGGCACTTACCATAGCAGTGGAAAAACATTGAAATTCCTTCGTCGTAAAATTCTGCCGCCTGGGACTTCAGCCAGCATATCTTTTGAGTGACAATGTCAAACAACAATGTCTGTGATACTTATTGAAAAGAAAGCGAAAGCTCTGTAATTGTGATGCGACGCTTTTCACGAATCGTTTCATCAACTTTAGCGGCAGATCGTGTCACAATGCTGGGGTGTCCTGTCTTCCCTTTATCGCGAACGTTGGTTCGGCCACTTTTCAACCCAATGCACCATTTCTGGACGGAACATTCACTCATTACGTTGTTTCCGTACACTTCGCTCAGTTCACGATAAATTTCTACAGGTTTTAGGTTTATTGTCAACAAAAACCGTATTACAGACCGCACCTCACAACTGGCGGGATTTTCGAGTGTAGATCACATTTGAAATTCCAATATCGAAGAACCTGTTGTTATGGCTGTATTCTGACTGACTTCCCGAGCACACACATAACAAAATAATAAGTGATCTGCGCGCACCTAGCGGCGTCAGTCGTATATATTCTCTACTTTCTGAAAAGCCCTCGTATGACCACCTGACTGCCAAATTACTTTGATGTTTTTTCGTTTCTTTGAGTGGTTAATTCGGAAGACCTGTGTGCGTTTATGTTTATACCATCCCCCTCATTGTCCTATTTTTGTAACTCGTAATGAAAATTCATGTAGTTCGTAGAGCTCTAGTAAGTAGTTTGCTATTTGAACATTCAGACCGTTGCTTCAGATAGGTGGTCAGTCTATGGAGAAAATATCTGTATAGAGATGAATAGGGACAGTGCTTGTTGTATGCAGATTCAGGGTGAAATGGTCACCATCCGTAAACTGCTGAAAGCTGTGTTGGCCACGATCGACACGCTTCAATCTGTTGCCCTGGGCTGTGAAGGCAATGCAGCGCCTCAAGCGAATGTTTTCGTTTCCTGTGGAACCTTCAGCACCATCTCGCATATCTGATGCCGCTGCGTTTTCTGATTCCTGTGTCCCTGCCAGTTGACAATTGCCAGACAGTGAATGGCGAACTGTAGCAGGCTCAAAGATCTTTGGACAAAAGGTGAAAGCGGAAACCTGCCAGAAAGCTGTTTTTTACACCTCAAGAACTGGTTTGTAGTATTGTCCACTCTTTATAAGTACATCTGAGCCAGCAAGAGCTATATCGTCCGTTTCGGCTGTGGCTGAGCTTTATAGGAACTCCGGAAAGGCACAACTGATGGGTTTGCTTGTCGTTAGGAGCTCCAATCTTTGGTGGTTGTGGAGACCCTTAGAAAAATAGAGAGAAAGTCTCGAAAGAAGACAAGTGACGATTATTTCCCTGACAGAGGATATCATCCAAGAAGGCTCTGTCGGTTGCGATAGCGTATACTGACTACACCCGGGTGGAAATCGTTGCTTATGTCAGCACCAATGATACCTGCCGCCTGGGTTCAGAGCTCATCCTCCCTCCCTACAGTCGACTGGTAGATTCGACGAAGGTATCTAGCCTCGCTCGAGAGTTGTAGCAGAGCTCTGGATCTGTAGCATCGTTCCCAGAACCGATCGCGGTTTGCTAGTTTGGATACGAGTCAAGGGGTTAAACGACTGGCTCAGACGTACCAGTGTCACTGCTGGATACAATTTTATGGACCTCCGCTATCGGATGGATATATGTAAGATGCCAGTAATAGTTCAGGCATGCTCTATACGGAGGAAGCGGCTACAAGGGTAGCAGAGCTCGTGTGGCGTGCACATGATGAGTATTTTATGTTACACAAATCTCTCAGCAGGCTGGAAACATGTATTCTGAGTCAGGGCGTTATAGCGTCTCCAGTAACAAAATGGAGCAAGGAATTGTTAATACATTTTCCTGAAAACAGTTAGGGGATCAGATAAATTATCTTACACGATATTCATATACTAACTTATTTTATTCAAATACTGTCTGAACTCTTTACTTGAGTTGTACACGGCGTATACTTAATTGAGGCACCATGGGACTACCATAATAGCGAAAAAATCATTCTCGTTGCTCTGTAAATATCTTGTGTGATCACCTAGGACGGCCACTGCAGTTGTACACCTTCTTGGCATGGACAGTATGAGGTTATCAATCAGCTCTTGAGGGATATTTGGCTATTATTCTATAAGTACAATATCCAGCTCTGTAGCCGTTGTGTTAAGTGCTCTTCCAGCTGCAGTCTGTCTGCTTAGTGCAACCAAGACATTCTCAATCTGGTTTAAGCCATGAGAACAAGCTGTCCACTTTTTCGTTCAATTCCCTCATCTTCAAGCATGTTTTCCACGACGGCACGTCTGTGGGGACGAGCGTTATCGTCCACCAGAGGGAACCTATCTACTATGGCACCAGTGTAGAGCACAATAAAAGTTGAAGTATCTCATCTCTGTACCACTAAGCAGTCAAAGTGCCATTATGAACGACATATAGATCCGTACGTCCGCCAAGTCCTGCCCATATAATTCGTCGAAAACCGGAATATGGTGATGTTTCCTGCACATAAGGAGGATTGTTTCGAGTTTCACGTTGTGAGGGAACGACGACTGTCTGGCTGAACACAAAATCTTAACTCATCTATAAACAGAACCCGGCGCTATTCGTTATGACTTCAATGCTAATGTTCCTCCGCCCAGTTCCTGCGGACTAAACGGTCTTGTAGTTTTAATGGTACGCACATCATAGGCCCCCTTGCGTCGAGGCCACATTCCCGAAGGCGATTTCGGACTGTGTGTGTTGATATTGCGCGTCCTGTTGCCGTCTGGAGTTTGCGTTGTTGCAGTTGCATTCTGCCTCCTGTCTCAATGGACTGTTAAACGGAGATAACGGTCATATCTTGCCGATGCTACCCGTGGACGACCTCGGCGTTGCCTTCTTTTGACGGTTCCTCCTGCCGAAATCGCGCCTAGGCCTTGGAAATTACCCTTTGGGCCACTCCAGTAACTGCAGCCATCTCCCTCTGTGTGTGTCCCGCCTCAAACCTTGCTATAGCTCACCATGCTATTGCTTCTGGGAAGCCACGTTGTTGTTACATTGCACTACCCGACCTTCTCACTACATATCTCATCCCAAATGCTTGTGTAATCCATCTGGTAAACACAAGTCAATACCAACCCCCCCCCCCCCCCCCTGCAGCAAGTTTCTGTTGTGACCACTATCTCGGTTGCCGGAATGTTGTTTGCCGTAATGTTGTTGTCTCCACTCCATGGAACCGACAGAAAGACGTCGAACCATTTCAGTTCGGTCTTCCCATGGCAATACTTCAGTACCTAGGTGTCTCGGCTGATTCCGTAATTGTTTTGACCAGCGTAGTAAAGGCTGACTGCAGCAGCGTCTATGGAAAGATCCCATGAATACAGTCGCATATAAGCTGCCACAATGACCACATAGAACAAGGGACTGAAAGATGGCTGAAACCACATGTCAATAACGGTAAATTCTAAACTCAGATTGGAACGTGTTTTCAAGGACAGGCTGAACACTGAAAGTGGAGGCTGATGTATAGCTACAAAAATACGTAAATTTCGAGTGAGATTAGTATAAAACCAGAATTTTAAATAATATCTGAGGAAATCACGCTTAAATGTGAATTGAACATGTTGACTGAAATATTTTATATATCCCCCCTAGATCAGCGGTAATAGTGGTGTATCATGGTAATGTATCCTGGTCATATGATGGTATTATCTGGAGATTTTAACTTACCGGATGTACACTGGGGGACCAAAATGTTTAAAATGAGTCGTAGGAACGGTTGATCAAGTGAAATTTTGGTACGTTGTTTATTCAAATGTTAACATCGGGCAGTTAGACACCCGAGTCGTGGAGATATAATGTCAGTCCTGTTACACACGTATGGTTTTCAGCAGCGTCTGCCGGTCCCCACAGTCGATTTTTGTTGCTCTGCTTAACAGCGCTTCTACCGCGCGTCATCGGCTCCGCTGACCCAGTGATATTTCGCGCCCAGTCTGTAATATCGATACAGACAACTAAGTTACACGTTCTCTTTTTTGATCAAAAGAAAATTTAGTTTCTTTGCGTCGTAAACTTAAATACTGGAAACACCCAATGTGCACTGCCATTTCCATTCAATGGTGATATAGCATTCGCTTTGTTAGAACATACGCAAACACGCTTTGGCGAAAATAATGCAACCATTTATGAAGAATATATAATTATCGTTTTTCGAAATCAAATGAATATAGTATTCCGTCATCCAAACAATATTACAAATGATTTGGCTTACAATGAAAGCATGCTGCATATTACATAATTTCGTTCGTAGCAGGGATGGGTATATATTCAAAGACACACTGAACATAGTTGGACTACATGGAATCGAGGAAGCCATAATGCCGAGAACAAGGAACAAATCACCCGTAGTTATCAGATAAACATTTGTTGAATTGTTAGCAAATAAAGAAGAATAACTGAGTGGGCAAATGAACAAAATTTGATCTGTGGACTTGTAGTGTTTTTACATAACAGCGTAGCATGTAATACAAATTACTCCAAATAACTACCTTTTTTATTTTGTAATCTGTTGTTTCTTTTAAAAATTCTGGAATAAATAGTTAACACGACTCTTTCCATGCTCTGCATTTCACACCCCTGTGGCTGTATTTGCTATACCTTGAGTTCCAAATAGCAGGACGCATTCCTACCTCAACAAATGAAATTCTCAGATGGTGCATATGTCAAAATAAATGACACTGAAGAAAAACCATTTGAAATCGCTCAAGAAAGGAAAGGCCGCTGGACTTGATTGGATAAAAATTGGATTTTACAAAGAGTATATGAAGGAGCTCCCCTCCCTTCTATGAACAGTGTACCTAAAGTCTCTAGAGTACCAAAGCGACGTTTTCAAGAAGCGCAAAATTATACGCCCGTATCTCTTACGTCGGTGTATTGTAGAATTTTGGAAAAATGTTTTGCGCTCAACTATTATGACATATCTGGAGAAGGAAAATCTCCTCTGTATTATTCAACACGGATTCCAAAAGCAACGTTAAGTGAAACCTAGCTCGCGCTATTTGTCCACAAGACACAGAAAGCAGTAGATAGAGGTTTCCAAGGCAGACGCCATGTTTCTCGACTTTAGAAAGACGTTACTTACCGTTCTGCATTGTCGCCTGGTGAACAAATATCGCACTGGCTTCTATTGTGCTCCACTTTAGATTTGCCTGTAGTATTATGATTTTTTGCACACATTTCGGACAGAAATAATAAAAATATAAATAACAAAAAAAATTATGGACGATACAATTACTATACTATTGTGATAATATCTATGCATCTAATACGTAATATTCCTTCCGACCGTATTAAAAAAGAGTCAAAATTATTTGATATTTGTGTTTAGCTTTGACGAACGTACTCCTTTTTCAACTTTTACCCCTTCAAACTAGTATTTTAATATCTCTCCCACATTTTCATTATAGTTTTCCGTATAAATGTTATCACCTGTCTTGCTTTGTCTGTTAGAAGTTTTTTTTCCCTGTACAGGTTACGAATGATTATAGCCTGGCAGGAACGTAGCGTACATTTGGCGTTCGGAAATCAGTCACCTGACATCCATCGCCCCAAAGCTTGCCCGAAACTCTCTTCTGCATACACCGTCTTGCTTTCTGTACTTGATGATTTTCTTATTATTTCAAAGCAATGGCGCACTGAAAAATATAAAAAAAGTCGTATTTAGGACAATTGATTACAATCTATTGTCTAAAAATGCCATGTTAGCACAAAGCACCTGCCATCGATGGCACTTTAGGTTATGGTGGTAACTCAAAATGGGCCTTTCCGATCGCGTTTTGACAGCTAAAAATTTCAATGACAATACCGGCTTAACCGTAGCTCTGACCCGAAAACTGAATAAACAAATTTGGCCGACGAGACTGAGGCGCTCCAGTCACGGTCTGCACGGCCACTACGGTCGGGGGTTCGAATCCCCCCTCGGACATGGATATTTGTGCCGTCTTTAGTCTTAGTTAGTTCATAAGTAGTTTGTAAGTTTAGGGACTGATAACCCTGCAGTTACGTCCCTTAAGCTTAACAAACATTTGAACATTTTTTGAAACAAATTTGTACAGAAGAAAATTCTCTACAACTTTATTCTGTTATGTTTTTTTCATATCTTGCATCGTTTCAGAGATATCTGAAAAAATAACAGCGATTTGACGATGTCTGTCCGTCTTTCCATAAAGTGTTAACACTTTTTAGGTCGAATCGTTCAACCGATCGGCAAATCGTTGGTATGTATTTCATTATATGTTCACAAAATGGAACAACGCTTTTCAGAGAAAGCACTGTTACCTTTGAACAACTGAGAATCTTGCAGGATATAGTTGTGTTCAATTAACAAGACTTTGCGAAAACCTCTTACGAAACAAGAAAAAAAAATTGCCCATGGCAGGTTTTTATTTTTTTTATTTTTATTTATTTTTATATGTTTTGTTCTTCAGGGAGAGCAATGCTGTGCGGTCGTTCGTTCATGTTCGTTCTGGGTTGTTTCTTGAGACTTTGGTTAGTTTTTTAATTACAGATGGCGCCGAGATATCTTTCTTTTTATGTCGTTTTATTGGTTCTTCGGTTTGGTCGGACCTTTGTGGACGTTGGTTTATTTTGACTGATTTTGATCGTTTCGTCGTTGACTCAGTTTTTTTCCTTACAGAGCATGGGCGTCTAGCACTGAGACCGAGCAGGCTGAGCTACCACGCCAGCAACCCTCTGACCGAGCGCTCTGAGCCACCGCGCCCCGCATGTTTCGAACCACCGACTAACATGTTCGTGCATCACAAACTAATTCGCTGCCCATTACGCTACGCCGAAGTGCCGCCGGCCGCGGTGGCCGAGGGGATTGAGGCACTCCAGTCACGGTCCGCACGGCCACTACGGTCGGGGGTTCGAATCCCCCCTCGGGCATGGATATTCGTGGCGTCCTTAGTTGTAAGTAGTTCATAAGTAGTTTGTAAGTTTAGGGACTGATGACCCCGTAGTTAAGTCCCATAGACTCTACAAACATTTGAACATTTTTTGAGCCGAAGTGCTGTGAGAATAATCCGTAATTTTCGTGCCATCGTCAAATCGCTGTTATTTTTTCAGATATCTCTGAAACGATGCAAGATATGAAAAAAACATAACAGAATAAAGTTGTAGAGAATTTTCTTCTGTACAAATTTGTTTCAAAAAATGTTCAAATGTTTGTTAAGCTTAAGTGACGTAACTGCAGGGTTATCAGTCCCTAAACTTACAAACTACTTATGAACTAACTAAGACTAAAGACGGCACAAATATCCATGTCCGAGGGGGGATTCGAACCCCCGACCGTAGTGGCCGTGCAGACCGTGACTGGAGCGCCTCAGTCTCGTCGGCCAAATTTGTTTATTCAGTTTTCGGGTCAGAGCTACGGTTAAGCCGTTATTGTCATTGAAATTTTTAGCTGTCAAAACGCGATCGGAAAGGCCCATTTTGAGTTACCACCATAACCTAAAGTGCGCCAAAAAGCCGACGTCATTCACGTTTTCAAGAAGGGTCTTAAGACAGATGCGCAAAACTATAAGCCTGTATCTCTGACGCAGGTGTATTGTATAATTTTGGAAAAAGTTTTGTGCCGAACTATCATGACATATCTGGAGAAAGAAACTTTGCTCTGTATTATTCAACGCGGATTCCAAAAGCAAAGTTGAAGTGATTCCTAGCTCGCGATGTCGGTCCACGAGACCTAGAAATCAGTAGATACAGGTTTCCGAGGCAGATGTCAAGTTTGTAGACTTTCGAAAGGCGTTAGTTACCGTCCTTCACTGCCGCTTGATAAGCAAGAAATGAGTGTACGAAAAAATTAAGAAAACTGTCAGATTGGATTGATGAGTTCTTCCGGACATAACGCGTATCATTCGCAATAGAAAGAAGACTTCAGTCATGAAAGTAATTTCAGGTCTGCCCCAAGGGAATGTTTTAGGATCGTTGCTTTTCAAAAATCAAATTCAAATGTTTGTAAAACTATGCGACTTAACTACTCTGGTTATCAGTCCCTAGACTTACAAACTATACTACTGCACATTAAAATTGCTATACCAAGAGGAAATGCAGATGATAAGCTGGTATTCATTGGACAAATATATTACACTAGAACTGACATGTGATTAAATTTTCACGCAGTTTGGGTGCAGATGGCTGTTGTCTTGCAAACGCCGGCCGCGGTGGCCGAGGGGACTGAGGCGCTCCAGTCACGGTCTGCACGGCCACTGCGGTCGGGGGTTCGAATCCTCCCTCGGGCATGGATATTTGTGCCGTCCTTAGTCTTAGCTAGTTCATAAGTAGTTTGTAAGCTTAGGGACTGATGACCCCGTAGTTAAGTCCTATAAGTTCTACAAACATTTGAACATTTTTGTCTTGCTAACGTCACCATCTGTTGACTCAGAGATCGAGACGTGGCTGCACGATCCGTTACAGACATGCGACTAAGATGTCTGACATGTCGACTGCTAGTAATACGCGGTCGATGGGATCCAGCACGGCGTTTTGTATTCCCCTCCTGAACCCACCGATTCCATATTCTGCTAACAGTCACTGGATCGCAACCAACGCGAGGAGCAATGTCGATAAACCGCAATCGCGATAGGCTACAATCCGACCTTTATCAACGTCGGAAACGTGATGGTACGCATTTCTCCTCCTTGCACGAGGCATCGAAACCACGTTTTACCAGGAAATGCCGGTCAACTGCTGTTTTTGTATGAGAAATCGGTTGGAAACTTTCCTCATGTCAGCACGTTGTACGTGTCACCATCGGCACCAACCTTTTCTGAATGCTCTGAAAAGCTAATCATTTGCATATCACAGCATCTTCTTCCTGTCGGTTAAATTTCGCGTCTGTAGCACGTCATCTTCCTGGTGTAGTAATTTTAATGGCCAGGAGAGTATTTAAAGTAACTTAAACTAACCTAAGAACTAACACACACACACAAACACACACACAGATACACACACACACACACACACACGCACACACGACGGAGGACTCGAACCTCCGACGGCGAGCAACCGCGCGCTCCGCAGTGAGGCGCCTTAGGCCGCTCGGCCACTCCACCGCGACCGTTGCTTTTCACAATATACAGGGCTATTCAAAAAGAAAGAACAGTTTTCAAACATGTATTTCTTCCAAACTACAAAAGATAAAAACATGAGTCCAACGTTAATGGATTAAGAAAAATTTATAATTTAAAGAGCCAAGGTCGAAGTTCCGATCACGCCCGCATTGGCGCTATTGTTCGTTGTTGGTTGTCTGTAGTGAATGTGCGTCGACACCAAAGGAGAAGACATTTTGTGTGCTGCAATTGGCAACATTGTTGCAGTTCAGCGAGCATTTCGCCGTCAATTTAAGAAAACAACCGTCGAGTGATAAGCAAATCTACTAGTGACATCGAAAATTCGTAGAAGATAGTTGTATCTGCAAAGGGAAAAGCACGGGACGTCCACGCACTTCGAACGAGAATGTCGAGCGTATTCGTACACTTTACGAAATGAGCGCAAAGAAATCCACACAAAGAGCGAGTAAAGAACTTAACATTCCTCATCGAACCGAACGACGAAATCTGAAAAATCGTCTGCGTATGAAGCCATTGCAAGCATTGCATCCTCACGACCACAAAGAAAGGTACGAATTTTGCATCAGCATAATATAAGATATGGAAGAAGACAATTTTGCTCAACGATTAATTTTTTCTGAGGAATCCACTTTTCATCTTTCTGGTAAAGTTAATGGCCATAACGTTAGAATTTGGTCAACTGAAAATCCTACGGCAGGTATGGAACATGAAAGAGATTCACTAAAGATGAACGTCTTCTGTATGATAAGTGTAACAAAAGTTTATGGGCCTTTATTATAAATGGAGGAAACTGTGACAGGAATAACCTATCTAGGCATGCTTTAAAACTGGTTTTACCCCAACTTGAAGATGATTCAGATGACTTCATCTTTATGCGAGACGGTGCCCGCCTCTTTCCTCTAAACAAGTTCGACGTTACTTGAGTAACACCATTCCACGACGTTGGATTGGAAGAGGAGAAGCAGAAGATCAACGCCGGTGGCTTCCCAGGTTTCCGTATCTCACTCCGTGTGATTTTTATCTATGGGGTTACGTAAAAGACCGTGTTTTTATCCCTCCTTGAAGATCTAAGACATCGAATTGTTGAAGCTGTGAATTCGAAAATAGAGACCAGCTGATTCGTGTGTGGCAAGGAATGAGCTACCGTTTTGACATTTGTAGTGTAACACACGGTGCTCATATTGAATGCATACCATAATTACTAATAATTAATTGTAAGCTTTCTTCCTTCTGTTAATGTTATAATCATGTTTCTATCTTTTGTAGTTTGGAAGAAATAAATGTTTGAAATCTGTTCTTCTTTTTGAATAACCTTGTATATATAAATTACCTCGTAGATAGGATCGGAATTTCATCGAGGGTTCTTGCGGATGATGCTATAGCATATTGAGAAGTCACAACTCGGAAAAACAGTTGAAAAACGCAGGTTGATCTGCAGAGTATAAACGCTTGGAGTGGGGAGTGGCAACAGGCTCTCAATACAAACAAGTGTAACACACTGCGATTACGTAGAAAGAAAGAACCTTTATTATATGATTACTCAAATGCAGATAAGCAACCGTACGCAGTTATTTCCATAAAATATCTGGGAGTAGGCCTTAGGAATGATTTGCTGTGGAATGTTCGCATAAAGCTAATCGCAAGGCAAACACTAGACGGACATTCATTGGAACAATCCTCAGGAAGTGAATTCCGTCAACAGAGGAAGTAGTTTACAAAACACTCGTTCGTCTGATACTTGAATGTTGCTCATAAGTGTGGGAACTGTACCAGGTAGGGTTGATAAAAGATACTGAGAAGACCCAAAGGAAAGAAGCACAATTCATTAGAAGTTCATTTAGTAAGCTCGACAGTGTCACTGAGATGATCTGTGAACTCCAGTGTCAGACGTTGCAGGAGAGACATTCTGCATCACTGTATAGGCCTTTGTGAAAATTCACAGAGCGTAAATTTCTTGAAGCGTCAACGAATAAATTGCTTCCTCCAACGAATATCACGCGAACAAACCACGAAGAAAATTGGAGAGATTAGACCTCATGAGGAAGGTAACCTGCATTTTTTTTCCGTGAACCAGACGCGACTGTAATGTGAAAAGGAGGCAATGACAGTGGCACACGAAGAACCCTCCGCCACATGTCGTGAGGTGGTTTGTGCAGCATGGATATAGATGTAGGTGTAGCAGCGGCTGTAGCCAGAATCTGTGACAATAATCAACACTGATTTCATTGTCATCCTATATTAAAATGGTGACGTAATTTCTAGGGAGTGATCTTCGCACAACGCGTTATCACGCAAATAAATTCGCCTGTGATATCTCAGATCTTTATTCGTGTTGAATTTTGTATGGCCAGCAGCGTAATTGGCGGCGAAACTTTGTGTAAAAATTACCGGGAATTTGCGCTCGTCTTAAAACGAGATTGTGTTCAGTGCTATTATCTTCCCTTCCCAACGCCGCACCACGAGGGAAGTCTGTCAGAACAAATTAAAGAAGAATGTTGAACTTTAATGCAGAGCGGTAGAGCGGAAGGTAGCTAGTTCGTTCATTTCCCATTAAAGTTTTACGGAAATCTTAATTGAAGGGTCCCGGTCGAAAGGTGAGGAGTATATAATAGAATGCGTGTTGCAAAGTTTACATAACTGTTTTTCATTGTTGAAAATAAATGTTAGCAACAAGTTGTTAGAGAAGAGAGCATCAAAGCAAGTTTTCTCATTACAAAAGCGGAATCCTTAAAAGATTATTTTCACCGATCACATACCTTCTGCTCAGAACAAATCGGGCCTCATTGTGATGTGGTTCGGGATTAAATAAGTAAGTCTATAATGTACTCCAAATCCGTTTAATATGTTAGTAAAACAGAAGCTAAAATTCCAGAAAAGACGTTTCTGTACATTGTACTAAAGCTATTTATTGTTGAAATGCTGGCTGCTTTTGTGCATTTCCCATTTTCTTAAGCCACATTAGTTGATATTTGGACATTGTGTAGCTAAAATCTTTGCGGCATCGGACTTTCGTTTTAAAATGCTGATATATCTGAATGTTATATTATTTCGTCGCATGGTAAAATGCTTCTGCTGGGTGTTCTTAATGTGGTGTAAATGAAAGGGTACAAATAAAATTCTATCAATCAAGTTTGAACACAGTAATTGATAATCAGTGCTACGTACCCGAAAATGTGGAACTCCCTCCCTTAGTTACACTTAAGTAATAGACAACCTTTTCAAGCGCAATGCAAAATTATAAAGTTCTATTATTAGTCAATGATGCAGTTAAGAACAAAGTATAAGAGTATAGGAACATAAGCATTATTTTTCAATATTCAGATCATATTTAAGATAATGTCAATCTACTTAGGCCTATATACCCACTAGTGAGAAAACGATCTCTTACGCGCTTTCATTTGATGATTATTGCGAATCAGTATTATAAGAAATCTTAAACATGAATTGAACGAATTTGCAGATAAATAGGTTTTGACTTCATATACGTATATAGGTGGCATTTGACTAATTGGCTACAAATACAAACAGTAAGTACAGCAATAAGTTTTCTTAAGTGTCCATCCCATTTAAATACTTTACTTCTTAACACCTGCATAATAGTTGTTTTTATAATAATTTCTTTCACTCCTCCGAAATGTCTTTGTTTATAGATACGAGAGGCATATTGTATTCCCGAAGATGTTAGCGCAAAATGCAGAAGACTACACGCCTTCAAATACGATGTACAACAGAGACTCCGTCAAGCAAGGAACAGCACGCAGGTAGGTAGAACAAATTATGTTACATACGCAATTTCTTTTGTATTTGCCACCTACAATAGACCTTGTTACTATTCTGTTTAGAAGATGACAGTATCATCACCGCATATTACGTATATTCTGTTTAAATGTCACATATAATGGTAGATTTCTACCAGAATTAAATTTATATCCTTTCCATATTAATAACGAGATAAGAGGCGAAATTTAGAAACTATTATATACTGTAAGAAAAATCTGTTATAAATATCTCTGTTCATTTACTTTGAGTATGCCAAAAGCGTACTGGTATAGTTAAAACAGGATAAAGTTCCGAAATTGCAGCTGGATAGCGTTGACGTCCTGGCAAGATATTTCGGTGGTCGATCTTTCAGCGATCTTCAGGCAAGTATCAGTCACTGAAGATGGCTGAATGATTGTCGGACTAAATATCGTGCACTCTCGATACTTCAACGAGTTCTGTTTACGCATAGAATACTTCAATAAACGATTATGTAAGTTTGTTGAAGTAACGTCATTACATAATCTGAGTGTACTTATTACTGAGTAACTATCTATCCTTTATCTTTGTAGTAAATATAGTGCGTCTGGAAATTTCGGCTAATCATTCCAGGAAATGTAGGACATTCTGATATCTATTGTTAGGCAGTTGCAAACTATCAGAAGCCTATTTTTGTGGCATCCTTCGAAGAATCGTGGTCGTGCATCGTTGACTTGGAAGATGGAAGAGAACTACAAACAAGATTGCTCTTTTAGGAGTCCTGCTGTGCGGTATGCGATCTTAATCAAGACGGTTTCGAGTAGTACATCGAAAAAGAATGAAGAAGTGCATTACGTTTTGTACTATCGCGATACAAATGATACACAAGTTAGGGCGGGAATCATTACACCAACAACGTTTATCGTGGCGGCCATATCTATATACAAAATTATGATCAACGTGTCTCCCCTCCTAATGGTAAAATATATTGTTTACTTCCACCTACAAAGATAGAAATGATTATCATACTAATATGAGAGGTATCAGATCTCGATCAGAGTATTTTAGATGTTCTGTCTGCCCGCGCTATATTTGATAACGGAATCGTATACAGCTTGTCTGGAAGTCATTCGATGAACTCTCTGCAACCACATAATTGTAATTTGCAGAGTACCCATGTTTAAGTACATCTGGATGTAGGTGTAGAGGACGGCATGCAATAACGACCAAACAGTTTCTGTCAAACTCGATCGTATAGGAATGCAAAGCATCACCACAAAAACTTTTTTCTCTGCAACGGGCCACAGCATGCATTTCCGTCCTTTATGTCGATTTCACAACCTATTAACAACCATGTCCCAACTTTTGTAATCTCCAGGGGGTCATAAAAAAGCGATGATTTCAGAGCAATCACTTTCTTTGAATTGAAATATCATCTCCATTGGCCTGATGTTCTGTTCCATTCAGTTACCTTTTATCGCGGTTATATCTATTCATAGTCCATGTTTCATTGAGCATATGTTTCTTGACAGTGGCATATCATATAAAATTTACATGTATACATCGCAAATCGCGAAATTTTCCGACATCTGCTGCTCTTCTAAAGATTGACAATCGATCTGCAACACATGAAAATTTGTGCCGGACCGGGACTCGAACCCGGATCTCCCGCTTTCCGCGAGTGGTCGCCGTGGTCGCCTTAACCACTTTTTTTTTTTTTTTTTTTTTTTTTTTTTTTTTTTTTTTTTTTTTTGTTCTATGGGTAGTTCTCTTCGTTGCGGACGCTGATCGTTTGGGTTCGTTGATGTTCAGTGTGTTTTTGGCTCAGCTTTTTTATTACAGAGGGCGTTGAGCCCCCTGACCGGGCGCGCTGAGCCACGGCGCCCGGCAACCACTCGGCCGCCCGTGCACGCTCCCCGGCCAGACCCAAACTTCCATGTGCTACACTTGTCTCTATCCCTCGAATGCTCGTACACATTATAGTGTAAGTCCCGCGATAGTGAGAGACCCCATACTACCACCTGAAGCCTGTCTTGGCACTGATGTTTGTTATTAACTAGCTGAAAACCTGGCGTTGCCCGGGTATTTATTTATTTATTCAAGCCTTGAGTTAATACTCATCCTATCCCTTCTCTGTCCATCTCCTTTTTTCTAAAAACATGTTATATTTATCGAAGAATATATAAGAAATAAGGCTGTCTTGCATAATATACACTATTTTAAGTACAGTAGCCAAACAAAGGAAGGTAGTAATCATAATACAAATGATATGTAACATTCATACAATCATTTAATTGACAACTTTACTATAAACAATATTTCTCGTTACTTGTCCAGGATCCAATATTAATAATGTCCTTGGTGAGGTCACCCCTGAACAAGTGACATAAAGTTGTCTGTGTGAGGAACATGGGCATATCAAATCCACTCCACAGTATTAAATAAATTGCCCTGTGGTTTATTAATCGTAATAGAAAATGAAAGTCTCACTGGAAACTGTATTCTCTTGAAGTTAAAAGCCAGATCTGTCGTAAATAATGGGTTTTTGTTGGATGTACTCTTCCTTACCTTATAACTGTATAGAAGTCTATTGCTATCGCCTGCATCCGTATGTACTTCAGAGCGCAAAGTTGTCAACACTACTGTCAAGAGATGCCCATGTCCCCGCCCCCTTGGCCAATGACTTCCCTCCCCCCCCCTCCTCCCCCCCCCACAACCGAGATATTAGTTCCTGTTTTGCTATTTTATATTGAAATTAAATATCTTTCATTTCACGTTTTGTATTTGAAAATTGTTGTAGAAAGCCGCCCCCGCCTAGGCTGACCACAAGTACTAATTCCCCTACCCCCTCCAGAAATTTCAATCTGCTTCTGTCAGCTTTGCAGGTATTTCCTTAAGCTGACTGGAATACGTGTTGCATGATGTGACAGGTTTTTACCTATTGCAGTGTATATAATCTCATATTTATTGAATTATATGTTGTACAACTGTATAATTTTACAGCTATATATTCATTTGTGTAAGTGCTGTAAGTCGGTAAAATCCGTTGCGAACAGAGTTAATTGTAAAGAAGTAATAGATTAAAACCTGATGCGTGAAGGTTTTCCATACATGTTACTGTTCTTGTCCTTACCTCTCATGAACTACGTGTCGTACTGTAATATAATTTCTAACGTACATTTATCTGTATGTGTTTATACTATCTGTAAATTTTCCTGCGACTTCATTTTAGTGGAGAAATTATAAACTGCAACGTCGTACCGAATGCCGTAGTTTTTCACCATGAACAGCGTAAAAGTAGTAAGCGAGAAACTTTTTTCATTTCATTATTATGATCTGGTTGTCAGCGAGATAAAGTTTAATGAAGGTTGGAAATTATGTTTAAAGTTTGTTGCAAGTCGCTAAGTACTGTCATTCTGATGTAGTGTATTTATAAAGTCTCGTCGCATTATGTGGCAGTTTCTTGCAACTCAAATTGCTTATGACGTTATATCTCATGAACCACTCCTACAGCAATTGTTATCTCACGTAAAGAATATGTTTACGAAATTTGGCTGATATCGGTCCAGTGGTTTAGTAGAAAATAAGCAGCATTGTCCTTAATTGTGCATTTTTCGCGCATCTCATTGTTTATGACGTCATATCTCATAAAGAATGTACTTTTTAGGTTGTTTCTCCCCATAAGAACCTTCCTTGTGCTTTAACAAAAACGTTGAAAAAATTAGTCGTATAGGTCGAGCCGTTCGCGAGTATTACGCTTAGCAACACGTTTGGCTTGTCTGATCCAAAGTAACAGATGTTGTCGGTGATCCGCAGCAGTGGTTAATATTTACATCGCAAATCGCGAAATTTTCCGACATCTGCTGCTCGTCTAAAGATGGACAATCGATCAGCAACACATGAAAATTTGTGCCGGACCGGGACTCGAACCAGGGTCTCCCGCTTTTCGCGAGCGGTCGCCTTAACCACTATTCTTTCCTTTTTTTCTCCCCTTATAGCCCATCCTTGCGCTCGCCATTTGTCACCTTCATCGGAGTTGGATTTTATTAGCCTTCTGGTTGAGAATAATGTTATAGCTTCACAGCTATATACAAATTCTTGAAATAGAAGCTATGTTCTCACTGAAATTGATTCGTCTCTCACGCTGGATTATGAACCTGTCAGATACTGTATTGATTATTCCAGTCCAAGGAAGCTCCGAAGCTTGTCTTGTCATAGTTTGCTGCCAAATGCAAATAGTTCCACAATCTTTGTGATTGTACTGTTCCGTTCTTTGTTCTTAGCATTTCAGCATCAATATGATTTCGTCTTCTCATAACTTCGAGAGCCTCGGTTTCGAAAAGCAAACCTGTTGTTCGAATCATTTTGTTTATTAGTAGTTTTTGTGGGGGTTCTTACTATATACAGGGTGTTTCACTAAGTGTGTTTGCCTCTGTAACTTATAAAATAATAGGTGACGGAAAATTTTAATGCGGTAGGTCAACACAAGAAATGTTACACTTTCTGCGGAGCTACAACCCTTCAAAGTTTAGGGAGCGGAGGCTACGACAGCGTAACCGACTGGCTGGTGGTCATGAGACAGTGGGCCGTGCCCCAGGGGATAGCCATTTGGCCAGTCAGCAACGCAATCGCAGCCTCCGCCCCCGCAACTTAGAAGGGTTGTAGCTCCCAAACTAACAGTGATAGGAATGTAGTTTAAATTGATTTGGACGCAGCTGGTTTAAACGAATCCAATACACGATAGAAAAAACTATTGTTCCATTTAAAAAATTATATCTTTGTGGTGTAACTCTCTGGAAAATGATACAATAAACTATGTTCATAGCTCCGCAGAAGGTGTAACATTTCTTGTGTAGACCTACCGCATTAAAATTTCCCATCACCTATTATTTTATAAGTTACAGAGGCAAACACACTTAGTGAAACACCCTGTATATATACAGGTTGTCCCAGCTATCTTGTCCACCGAAAATATCTCTGGAACAATAACAGTTATTGGAAAACGACCTTCACCAGTATCAATGTACGGCTGGGCTACATGAATGTACATATTTGGAAACATTCTAAAACGAAAGCAAATGTGTTTTTTAACACAAACTTATGTTTTTTTTAAAATGGACACCCTATATTTTTTCTTCTGCAATCCATAGCATGACAAATCACATAAACAATGGCGTTGATTGCATCGCAATATCCCAATTACATCCCGAGATATTGACGGCAAGTTGACGCTTGAAATACGCGAAACGCGCGGCTAGCGCACGTCCTGAGACTGAGGCGAGAACCCCATGCTGCTCAGGACGAGCGCTAGCCACGCGTTTCGCGTATCTTCTTGAGTAATTCTTTCGCTATCCGAGGCGAAGTGTTTCTTAAATTACAGAACTCTAGTAATTCGGTGTAAATTTAGTATTTACATTTTCATTCTGGTGACTATTTTGTGTCCGCTTTTTCTCAAGTTAGAATACTCGTGTGTGGCCTTCTGTCTCTGTGTAAACTTAGTATGTTTAAATTTTCTTGTTGTTTTTTAACTAACGTTTCCGCGTCCCGTCTGTATCCGCGAGTATGCTAAATTTTTCTCAGACTTTGTGGTCTGATTCCGTCTTTCCTGTCTTTTATGACCGATTGCACCATGTACTTTCGTAACGGTCATTACTTCGGCCTTCATCCATGCTTTTATTAATACTAGCTTCCTTCTATATGAACTCTCGCGTGTGCTTTATTTGCTTATTCTAAATAAATTTCTTTTGTAAATTCTGGTGGTCGCACACCATTTGGTACTTAAGAATAGTATGCCGCTGCCTCCCCGAACATGAACTGATTTAGTGCTTCAGGACACCCGCCATATATTCAAAAACGCCGCCGCCGCTTCGTTTGTCGCTGCTATCAAGTGATCCTACATGCATTAAGTTTCGCAAGCGTAAGCGCGTGTCTGGCTTTGAATGAATCAATGTGCATTCATCTATCCATTGTGTGTTTGCAATTTTCCTCCCATGTTACCTCCATATTTATAAAGGGCAGAAACAACTTTATTATGGGCAGTAACTTTATGATTTAATTCACTATTGTACAAGGTGTGTGCTTAATTTGGTCTTCTCACATTCATTTGCTTGTTATTTTATTGTATAGATGATGATTTAAAGTATCAAATCTCTGATTTATAATTTTATGCTCCCCCTCCCATGTTTAATTATCTATTCATTTATTTTTAACATTGATTTTATGTTTGTTAAAGCGTTGGCTGATCCCTTAAGGAGTGAGCAGTTAGATTAATTTCCGTTGCGCAAATACTGTGGCCACTCGCAAAGTAATTTACAGCAGCAGTGACCGATTGAACTTTCATTTGGAGGTCTCAACTTCCCGAGATTTTGCTTAAATAACATAACAGGCCACTTCCAGTGTCTTTCCCTCTCGGGGGACTTACACTATAATGTGTACGAGCATTCGAGGGATACAGACAAGTGTAACACATGTAAGTTTGGCTCTGGCCGGGGCGTGTGCATGGGTGCCAAGTTTTTAAGGCTAGCGCTCGCTAAAAGCAGGAGACCCGGGTTCGAGTCCCGGTCCGGCACAAATTTTAATGTGTTGCAGATCGATTGTCCATCTTTAAAAGAGCAGCAGATGTTGGAAAATTTCTCGATTTGCGATGTATATATGTAAATATGAACGACTGCTGCGGATCACCGCCAACGTCTGTTTCATTGGAACAGACCATTAATAATAAACATTTAAAAATTACTTTGGTCGTTAAGTTTGGCTCACCGGTGTATACATTTCTGTTTTCCAGAACTTACCGAATGTATTGATGTTATGAGATGAAGGATACAAAATAACTATAGTTGTTCCCCGTAAACTGTGAGAGGTTTCAGTAAACTCCAAGTTTAGTTTCTTGTGACTTTCGATGTCTGTTTGCTGTTATTAATTTTTGTTACCGTATCTTGTGTAATCCGTAATGTATAGACCATGGGAGTAGCTATAGAACGTCAGAGTATCTATTCCTCTGCCACTATCACCCCATCGACTGACACAGACAACGGCAACTAATAAATTCTGGTCAGTTGTAACGGTTCTGAGAACTTGGTACCTGCCTTCGAGGTCCGCCGTCTGTGCAGTGCACTGTCCTGTCCTGTAATCGCGGGACACAGAAGTGATAGTGTGTTTACTGTGCACTACAGTATACACCAGACAATGCAGCAACTTATGTCGGAGAGAAAGAAAGGGTATCCACCATGATCTCTGTATAGACGTGCGCCCAAGCCACTCTGAATGGAAGATCAGTCGTCCACCCACTGAGCGCTGAGTCATGCCAGCGAAAAGGAAGAGTGGGCCACCACCTGCTATGATGGGCCTATCCACTAGCAGACATCAATGATGACCATCAATGGAGGTCGAACCTGGGTTCCCGCAGCCACAAGGACGAGCTGAGCTGAATGGACGACACTCATTACCCCATTCGCCTGTCGAAGATGAGTTCCTGGTGCTGTGTGCCTAACACTGACTCGATAACCCTTGGGGGCTCTTGCAACGTTCCGCCACCGACTACCTGCTGCGCTACGACATCCAAGGATTAGCCAATTGTGAGCTGTCACGTCTGACCTAGTGGCACACCAACCATTAGTACTGCGTGCACCGCACTCAAAAGCCAGCTATTCCTTGAGCTACACAGAAGCGTGGCCCGCTTCTCCTAAGCTCTGAGTATTGGTGCATTCGAACACACGCCGACATCACGTGTCTTCCGATATGACATGCACTGAACTGACGGTGACAGCTGAAGTGGTGACAATGGGGTCACTATTCTACGCATCGGAGGCCCTCGCGTGTCCCACCAGCTACCTCCTATGAACCACAACAAATGTTCAAATGTTTGTATAGCTTATGGGACTTAACTACGGGGTCTTCAGTCCCTAAACTTACAAACTACTTATGAACTAACTAATACTAAGGACGGCACAAATATCCATGCCCGATGAGGGGGGATTCGAACCCCCGACCGTAGTGGCCATGCAGACCGTGACTGGAGCGCCTCAGTCCCCTCGACCACCGCGGCCGGCGAACCACAGCACTCACTACCTACAATTGCTACAGAAATATGAACAACCAGTTCCACGATTAAATATGTTACATAATTTGAAGCACCACCTCAAGTGTTCAAGTTCAAGTGTCTGTAAATCTATCGGACCAAACTGCGTGGTCATCAGTCCGTAGCTTACAAACTACTTAAACCTAGGTAAACTAACCTAAGGACATACACACACACCCATGCCCTAGGTAGGACTCGAACCTCCACGGCGAGCAACCGCGCGCTCCGCAGCGAGACGCACCACCTCAAGAGCACATTTGGAGGAGACTTAGGATACGTGTATGTATTCTAATTACAGGATTATCTACACTTGTTACATTTCCAAAGGTGTACTCAGAAACACTTAACCGAAGTTACACAATAAGCGAAGAGATTTCTTCGCATGAAACAATATACACACATTATGTTTATTATTTTAATTGTGTTTTTCAAAATTATTTACGATGTATTTATTTAAATATTTTATTGATTTTTTATTGTTTGTGAATATGGACACTAAAACACTTTGGACTATCGGATTAGAAAATTGTACACTTGTATTTACACTTATGACGTGTTCATTGTGTGTTTGTATATACCGGAAACAAAATATATCCACATAAAATAATCTCATCACCCTCTTCGTGACTATAAACAATGAAACATTGTATATCATAAGATAACCAAATTTTACACTCGCAACAGTAAAACAGCATCTGATCTTGATTTGTATTATTTGGGAAGTTTTAAAAGATTTTACACTTCCACAATGATGTAATGTAAACAAGAATGAATGATGCTAAAGAAAACTATGTAGTCTCTTTCTGTGTAAATGGTTACGGTGTTTGAATGGTCAAGGTACTGAATTGCCGGGGCAATAAAATTATGAGGGTTACCTGATAATTTTCAGTGCGCCCTATAAAAATTCCCCTGTACTCATTAAACAGTATATAGATATTGGATTCGGTAGGTTCATACCATTTAAGTCTTCAGTTCATATGAGGGCTAGCAAGGCGAATAATCAGCAAATAAAAAGTTACAGTGTAATGAGACCATTAGTGTGAATGCAGACAAATCAGAAATATTTCAAGTGTGTTAGATAGAAGTGAGCATCTGGCAGGCATTAGATTTATTCTGGACCGTATCACACCACTTTCAGGTGCCACATTCCCTATGCAGATAAATACTACAGTTTTGGGGTAGTGAGTGGTTTCAGGTAACCCCAAGTTTATTTTCTTGGTCATTTAGATATCTGTTTGCTATTATTTTATTTTGTTACCATAACTTGTGTCAAAGGGGAGATATTCCTATACAGACGCACCGTGGGAGCACCAATAAAATGTTAAAACAGGTGGTACTCCTTCGTTGACACCCCGTCGACTGACACAGGCGAGGGCGCCTGATAAATTCTGGTCAGTCGTAAATGTCTTGATAACACGGTACTTGCCTCTGGCGGTGTTCGCCGCCTATGTAGTGTATTGTCCTACAGTTGCGGAATGAAGGGGATACTGTGTGCTTTCTGTGGGCTTACCCAGCTTGTTTTTTGACCAACTCTGGGCCATTGCACATCAAACTAACCTGGATAGCTTTCTCAGTATTTTGGGACGCCTGAGGCTATTATGCTGGCACCAGCATCGATCCGGTCGTCTGGGTCAAGGCAGTGAGAGGGATTGCACAAGAACGCTTCAGGATTTTCGCACAGTTATTTACAAAGTAAAACTTACAAGAATATAGCAGGTACATTCACTGGTATACGGCTTCTGGCGTTAAGATGGTGGGCAACTTGAGAAAGAATGTATATTGGAATTTTAGTGAGTTCTTAAAACACCCATGACGTCCATGTTTCAGGAGGTTTGCTAATTGAATCTTTCTGAGTTATTTGACAGCTTTAGCAATCCATCTTCCGTCTGCCATTGGTCGGGCCTTTCTATCTCGAAGAAGATTGGAGTGTTGTGTGTAGTGAGGGCATGGCCCTTGACTTGTGCTTTCCCAGTATAGGAAAGCGTTGGCTTCACAAATAGTCTGAGCAGGGGAAAAGAGCAGACGTTTCTAACAGCAGTCTGCTCTTCCGCTCATAGACTTGCTTATTTCGTTTCGCTGGGAGTTTCAGTTGGTTACGACTTTCGGACCTCGTTCAGAAACTTGAACCTTTGCGCTGAGTATTGGCGAGCTGAGAATAAGATCAGTCTGTGTTGAATTAGCCGCACCAACACGCTAAAAATTTCAGTTTTGGTGTCACGTTGGCATTCAGCAGTTGCAGGTAGAAATAGAAGTTGGCTGAAGTGGCAAGACATGGCCGAACTACTGAGGTCGTTGACACTGAGACCCGTAGGAGTCACAGCGGCTGATAGCAGTTGTGTATCACTTATAAAATACGGAGCAAAGTTGTTGTTTTCCTTTACTGAATTTACAGTTGACACAGCACGCTGTCACAGACCGTAATCGAGGCTGCATCTCTGTTCCACCATAGTGTTTGGTGATGTATTGCATGCCCTCACTTGTCTGTCACAAGGTTCGTTCCATTCTCGGATTATTGGGACGAGGATTAAATTCGATATGTTTTTTATTTGTTAGTAGCGAACGATTTGCCAGTCATTTATGATAGGAAAGGATAATAAACTTTTGTGAAGTCCTTATCTGCCGTTATTTGTTTAACTTGATGTTTATATATTTCTTGCTTTACAATCAAAGGCATATGATTCATTAGTAAATAAATATTATTTGATTTAAAAATTTTAACATTATTGAACTTAGTTGTAGAATTCTGTATCACCATATTTGGAAGGGTTTCATTTCCGGATTTAGAACAGTTTAACTGTGACTTAGAGTTTGATTAATTAGCTTTTGGAGGGTTAGCCACAACTATCATTTGATGTAAAGTGCACCCCCACCATTTTTCCTGTTTTCACATGTCTGTCATATCGATACTTAAAAACAACGCATTTCAACTTTTTGATTACATACACAACTGTTATTTATTTTTTGCGAACTGATCCTCATACCTTCTTTCTGTTTCCTTACCCTCGCTGCTCATTTGGCGATCCTACCAGCATTCTTTTAATCCGCCCACTTACGCCGTTCATTTGGTGCACACTGCCAGAGTCTTTCTTTTCCTCCCCCCACCGATACATTTCATTTAGTGGACACAACCAGTTTACCTCCTCCCCCTACACCTAACATTTGGTGACCCCACAAGGATTTTCTCTCTTCCTTCCTTACCGTTTTATCACGCTCTACAGACGCAAAGGTCCTGAAATCAAATTCGGTCTGGTACATAGTTTCAATCAGGCAGGAAGTTTCATGTCTGAGCACATACCATTAAAAGATTAGATTTTCTTTCTAAAAACGTCCCCTCAGTCTGTTATAAGACATGTCTCCAAAATATCCTTCTTCCAGGAGTGCTAGTCCTACACGTTTGCAGGATAACTTCTGTGAATTTTTTGAGGTACGAGATGATGAATTGTTAGAATTAAATCTGTGAGGATGTGTCGTGCTTGGGTAGCTCAGACCATATAATAATTGTACACAGAAGACGAAATCCCCGCGGCCATGCCTTTGTTCCATACATAGTTTTAAGCAGCCAGAGAGTTTAGAGATTCAGTTAGTTTCTTCATTCTTAAATCAGTTAGAGCTGTAATGTTAAATGCTGCTGACGTAGCTGAAAAAGGCACTCTCTTTCATCTGCACTGGGGTTTTGCCACTAAGCTTTTAATCAGCGTAGAGCCGCAAGAATCAAACACTTTCTACGAATTCTCTTTAAACTCTCGTGTCTTTCATTAAAAGTGTGTGAGCACGTACCTCGGTCTGTGCAGAAGGTAGTACGGTAGGATTTAGTTTCCTTTTCATGAGCGCCGTCTGTACGTTGTGCTGGTTATAAAGCAGTGAGACGCCGCTTTCATCTTCTCTATTTCCCCACTGGCGTAGCGAGTGCTGGGGCTCTACATCCCGATGTTTACTCTACAGCAATTTCACCGCCTGACATTGCATCAAAACATATATCTCTCCAACAGTTCGTAAACAACCAGGCTGGAAAATGTCTGAAATAAAGCGCAAGAACCATGCAGGCATACTCTTCATGCAATGTTTCCCAAATTTTGTTTAACGGAGATCAAATATCAGGCAACACCCGTCCTCGTCCTTCAACATCAACAATTGAATGAAGCAGAATAATCTTTGAACAAGTTTTTGATTCGTTATTATTTTTTTAAATAATGAAAGACTTGTCCAGAAGACGATGAAGTCAGAGTATACACTTCTTAGAAAACGTGCTTCTTCTACTCTGTATCTTTCCACAGCGGTACTTTCTTCAACCACATCGTAGAGCCGTTTTTAAAATAAACCACGTTAATATTTGCGCTCTAAACTTGAGGTTCGTAAATCACTGGATTCGTCATTTCTGAAAGGCAGAAATTGGAAAACTACAGGCTGCCAATACTTTCCGTACGACTCATGGCACCGATAATAATAATACTCATGGCACCGATAATAATAATAATAAGAACAAACATCGTGTAAGCTCACAGTCATGTTATCAGTTAATCCGTTTATATCTCGCTAAAATTAAACAAGTTGTATTTCATTTATATAACTACCTCAATATTCGTGATATACTTTTGAGCATGTGTAATGTATATGTCTCAGTTTTTCATAGATATTGCCAGATATTATAAAATGTGCTGTGGATGGACTGTATGTGGAAGATGTTCATACATTCGCTTCACAAACTAACACCTCCACCACAACGCGATGTGCAGTGTTTGAAATGGTCAAAAAGTAAATGTTCAAATGTTTGTCAAGCTTAAGGGACTGCGGGGTCATCAGTCCCTAAACTTACAAACTACTTTTGACCTACCTTATACTAAAGACGGCACAAACGTCCTTGCCCGAGGGGGGATTCGAACCCCCGACGGGGAACGAACTCGCGCATCGTAGCTTAGCGCCTCAATGCGCTCGGCCGCTCCGCCGCGGCGCAATTTTCGTGTTGCAACTTTCTTTCAGACATGCATGTTAAGTATAGTTGATCAGAATACAGGAAATTTATTCGCAATTGCGAATTTTAATCAGCATAAGCTGTATAATATATAGGTGCAATAGAATAATTTGTACAAGACAGTAACTCGAACCAGGGTCTCCGATTTATATGGAGCGGTTACTGTAACCATTACGCTATCCGGTCACGCTTAAAGGACAGACCGAAGCTTCCATATACTGCACATTGTGTACTACACATGACTACTCATAGATTTCATAATGTAATTCCCGCCCACAGACAGACGTTGATTACTGATTTGTAATAAACGTCGCAAGCCTTGCTTTAGATAAAATATCTATTGTCCGTTTTTAACGATGTAACCAATGCTGTCATTGATATCTAGCCACCTGAAATTGTCCAGTAACATTAAATACAATTCGTCATCTGTTTTTTATCCTATTATAAATAACCTCGATTGAATATTAAATTTTAATCAATACATCACAAAGTTATAGAGATACTGGGGTATCTGTTTGGTAGCATTGAGACAAGATATTCGTAGTGACGCTTTCTATTTCTGCTCTATTAAAAAAAAGTTATGTTAAATAAATGGAGGAATAAACTAGTTAACTACGAAACGACCGCCATCTCTCTCATATTTTTAGTAGAAAATAGATAAAATAAACTACTCTTATAAAAATTGTTTCTCGGCCTGTTGCATTCGTAAGAAAAATTAGGAAGACTAAGAATAATGTCGCATCGATGACGAAGTCACAAGAGGCGAACACAACCTTATATTGGAGACTGATGGAGAAGAAAATGAACCGTGCGCTTTCATAAGAACCATCGCGATATTCGCCGTAAGCTCTTAAGTTAAATCAGGCCGAATCTAAATCTGAATGACCGAATGCGATTTGATTGGCATCCTATCGAATAAGAATTCAGCGCATAATTTGTCCAAAAGTTTCGCTGTAATTTTGACCCATTATGCTAGAATGCTTGTCCCATTGGCGCCTGAGAATAGATTCAGAAACGAGGTTAAGTTCTATATCTAATCGACTTAAATTTTACAGCTGATAGTCCCGTTATGGAATTGGCCGTTTCTTAGAATCCCTCTATCCGCACCTCCATAACTTCCAAACAGTTCCTTGTAGTACTTAATTTGATACACCACACATCCATGTCACGTAGTGTCATCTTCGGGTTGGGGTTCTTCTACTCTTTTCTTATGGTGCTTCCGTAGCTGTTTCATCCTCTGGTTCGTTATCCCGCCTGTTAGGTTGTGAATATCCCATGTGAAGAAGAGAAAACGGACTAGGTGTATCAGAAAAATCACCCGTTCTATTAGGTAGATATTTCGTGTTCTAAGGTCATGAGAATAAATATCTCTTATAACAAAAACGACAGGCAACATAGCTAATTCTTTCTATTTTTAATTTAACCAATTTATGCAGGTTATAGTGTCGTCATAGGATCAGTAAATACATATATACAACTGTACACAATTCATTAAATAATACTCAGAAAACCACATAATTATCCTTATTATACGTTCCAATACTGTTAAACCAACTTGTTTTCACGTATTACTACCAGCACAATAAAAATAAATAACATTGAAGTGTATCTCCGACACCATAAATGTTATTTCAGAATGAAAATGTAACGTTGTCTGAATCTTGCCACTATACATCAAAACTTATAGGGACATCAGTAAACAACCACCTGGCACAAAACTGAAATGTTTCGGCACCACTTAAGCCCCGTTAGTATATAGGCAAGATGTTGGGCACATTTTATTTTCATTGTGACATGCCAGTTACAATTATGACTAAAGTCTTCATTTTATTAATTCTTTTAATCTGCTCAAAGTTGCGAGCTTAACACGCAGTTTCCAAAAAACAAACTAGGAAAAACCACACTATTCTGTGCAGTATGATAAAATTATACACAATTTTCTCAGTTATTTCCTTCAGCTGGCTCAAGCCTGCAGTGCTACAGCGCGTAAAAAAACAACATAAATAAATCATCCATTCACAGTCTACGTTTGCTTGGGGCTCCGTGAAGTGCGGCTGTAGACCCTATTTTATTATACAAACTGGCTGCGTCGTGTCTAGGGACCAGCCACGCCTGCTGCAATGTCCCCAAAATGTTTAGCTTTCAATAAATGCAGGCAGGAACAAAAGAAATGCACAAACGACACATTCACTTTTAACTAATTTGATGTTTATTCCACCTAATATCCATCAGTGAATATTTGTTACACCTGACTTCAGAGCAATGCCGAGTTCCTTAAGAGTACCACACCAAAAAATTTAAATTTCACTGAATAGTTTCTAGGTCACGCAGTCACTAAATAAAAATTAAAATCTAGCAACAATCCCGAGAAACTCTTAAGTTCCACTGTCACAGAATATAGAGTCGACGAAGTACCACTGAAGACATTTTCGAAGTCCCACAGACGCAGAATAAAATCAAAGTTCTTGAGGCACCACAGAACACTTCGCGACTCCACAGTTGCCCAGCGTGACGTCATGTCTTATCTGCCAAACCGACACTGACAGACTGCCCCTAACAAGCCAAAATGGCCGCCTTAAGTACCCTCGCTGGCTTGCTCTGAAATCAAATCACTAGCTTATTATACCAAAATTACATCTTTTACATAAAAAACAAATGAAATAAATACAAGTGATGATAGTATGGAATGGTAATTTTCCGCTGAAATAGAATATGGCATCAAAACTATTGTACATATCGTAGTTTTTGCATTATCAAAAATTTAAAGTCTCCTACATTTGCTTTTTCAGTATTGAAACATAGATTATTCTCTGTAATATTAATAATGTTGTATCATTAACTATTTACTGAAGTTTAATTTACCGTACTGCCGCTTCTATTACAGTTATTATTATTTATTTATTAAAAATCCAGCTTTTATACCTGGAAACCATATAACGGGCCTTTAATTAAAATTTACTGAATTTGCGCAAAATACTAAATATACATCTTAATTGTAATCACATAGATTATCATTTGACACCTTGTACATAATATTTGCTTAGCCGTTTTCAAGATATATCGTTTACAAAATTGCTATTTTATATATATATATATATATATATATATATATATATATATATATATATATAGTAAGCTGTATACCTGTAGAGTCTGTGTTAAAACATAGAAGCATGTAAATCAAAATGCACCTTTATCCATTTTTATTAAATATTTTATTTACTTCAAAAGGTCTGAATAAAACACAGTTTATATTCACCATCTACAATTGAGGAATTATTCTTTTTACAGGTAAATTTCTTTATTTCTTTACTTATTTTTATTTTTTATGCTCCACAGGGGCAAATATAATCTCCTTGGTCATGAAAAGAATCAGTAAATCAAATCGTCACAAAAGAGTAGTAATAAATTAAGTGAAAAGTATAGAACTCCTATGTACAAGACAGGCCTAATCGTACTTAAACAGAACCAATAATATAACAATTAAATTAGTCAATTTATTAACTTTTTTCAAGAATTCCTCGACAGTATAGAAACAGTGAACCCTGAGGAAAGTTTCAAAATAAAGTAAGTAAACTACTTTTCTTGCTGAACTACCAATTATTTCAGAAACACTTTGGATGGTTAAAACGCAGCTTTTAATTTATAACAATCTCCTGCAAATGGGGTTTCCACGATAGCTCACCATCTATCTGAAATCCTAGCAATTTCAAATGCACAGTCTCACTTACCTTGTGCTCATTCGGTGTATTTAAAATGTCAGTTTTTGTTGAATTGTCTGTTACAAATTGAAAGCTGAGTCATACTGTGATTTAGCATAAATGTACACTACTGGCCATTAAAATTGCTACACCAAGAAGAAATGCAGATGATAAACGGGTATTCATTGGACAAATATATTATACTAGAACTGACATGTGATTACATTTTCACGCAGTTTGGGTGCATAGATCCTGAGAAATCAGTACCCAGAGCAACCACCTCTGGCCGTAATAACGGCCTTAATACACCTGGGCATTGAGTCAATCAGAAATTGGATGGCGTATACGGGTACAGATGCCCATTCAGCTTCAACACGATACCACAGTTCGTAAGGAGTAGCGACTGGCGTATTGTGACGAGCCAGTTGCTCGGCCACCATTAACCACACGTTTTCAGTTGGTGAGAGATCTGGAGAATGTGCAGGCCAGGGCAGCAGTCGAACATTTTCCGTATCCAGAAAGTCCCGTACAGGACCTGCAACGTGGGTCGTGCATTATCTTCCTGAAATGTAGGCTTTCGCAGAGATCGAATGAAGGGTAGAGCCACGTGTCGTAACACATCTGAAATATAATGGCCACTGTTCAAAGTGCCGTCGATGCGAACAAGAGGTGACCGAGATGTGTAATCAGTGGCACCCCATACCATCACGCCGGGTGATAACGAATACACGCTTACAATGTGCGTTCATCGCGATGTCGCCAAACACGGATGCGACCATCATGATGCTGTAAACAGAACCTGGGTTCATCCGAAAACATGACTTTTGCCATTCGTGCAGCCAAATTCGTCGTTGCGTACACCATCGCAGGCGCTCCTGTCTCTGATGCAGCGTCAAGGGTAACCGTAGCCATTGTCTCCGAGATGATAGTCCATGCTGTTGCAAACGTCGTCGAACTCTTCGTGCAGATGGTTGTTGCCTTGCCAACGTCCCCATCTGTTGACTCAGGGATCGAGACGTGGCTGCACGATCGGTTACAGCCATGCGGATAAGATGCCTGTCATCTCGACTGCTAGTGATCAAATGTTTGTAGAACGTATGGGACTCAGCTACGGGGTCATCAGTCCCTAAGCTTGCAAGCTACTTATGAACTAGCTAAGACTAAGGACGGCACAAATATCCATGCCCGAGAGGGGATTCGAACCCCCGACCGTAGTGCAGACCGTGACTGGAGCGCCTTAGTCCCCTCGGCCACCGCGGCCGGCGACCGCTAGTGAAACGAGGCCGTTGGTACCAGCACGGCGTTCCATATTGCCCTCCTGAACCCACCGAGTCCATATTCTGCTAACAGTCATTGGATCACGACCAACGCGAGCAGCAATGTTGCAATACGATAAACTGCAATCGCTACAGGCTACAATCCGACCTTTATCAAAGTCGGAAAAGTGATTGTACGTATTTCTCCTTCTTACACGAGGCATCGCAACAACGTTTCACCAGGCAACGCCGGCCAGCTGCTGTTTGTGTATGAGAAATCGGTTGAAAACTTTCCTCATGTCAGCACGTTGTAGGTGTCGCCAGCGGGGTCAACCTTGTGTGAATGCTCTGAAAAGCTAATCATTTGCATATCACAGTATCTTCTTCCTGTCGGTTAAATTTCGCGTCTATAGCACGCCGTCTTCGTGGTGTAGCAATTTCAATTGTTCAGGGGCGTATTTTCTTCGTATTCCTTTATCTGTCTTATTTGATACTGCATCAGTATTGCCAACAGCATCCTTTACGACCAAGCTAGTGTCATCAGTAAACAGAAATATCTTGTAATATCCTGTTATACTAGAAGGCATACTATTTATATAATGAGAAACAACAGTGGGTCCAGAACATAACCGTGGGGCAGCCCAGCTTAAATGTGCACCATTGTGAGCGCATGTCACAGCTATTTACAACACTTCACAGAATTAGTTGTCTGTTATTAAAATTAAAGGCGAAACAAATAAGTGCTACTTCATTACTCCTTTCTTTTACAACTTCTGAAACAATATCTTGTGATCAAAACAATCAAATGCCTTTGTTAAATCAAAAACTATGCCTAGCATTCGTTGTTTTTACTTTAACCCTCGAGTGCCTCAGAGAGAAAAGGAAATATAGCATTTTCGGTTGTTAAACCACTTCTGAAACCAAACCGTTATACTATAAGGCATATCTTTTATATGACTGAGAAACAATAAGGACCCCAGAACAGAATGCTGGTGCAGCCCCATTTAACTGTGCCCCATTGTGAGTGCATTTCACAGCAATTTTCAACACTGCGCAGACTCGCCTTCTCATGTCTGTTATTAAAGTAAATGTGAACGAAATGCCAGCTGCTACCTTCACTCCAAGATATTGCAACATTTGCAGCAATATGACAAGACAATCAAACACCATTGGTAAATGAAAGATTACGCCTAGCGTTCGTCGATTTATCTTTAATCCGTCGACTGCAGCAGAGAGAAAATGGATATATAGCATTTTCGGCTGTTAAACCACTTCAGAAATCAAACTGTTCATTTGACAGCCAATTATGGGATCTGGAATGATCAATTAACCTAGAATATACAGCGTTCTCAATAAATGTGGCAGAAAACATTAATTTACCCTCTACCGTATCTTTCGGTATTGCTCTTTAAGTTCCGCTTTCGGATTAGCCTTGAATCGCCTATGAGTAGAAACACTATTGTTCATCATTTGACGCAGTTCTTCAGTCAACCATGCACCAGGGAGATTTTTACACGGATTGTACGTAAAGGGGCATGCTTGTCGTACAGTGCATTAAGAATATTCGTAAGTTCAGGAATTTTACAAAAAAAAATGTTCAAATGTTTGTAGAACTTATGGGACTTAATTGCGGGGTCATCAGTCCCTAAGCTTACAAACTATTTATGAACTAGCTAAGACTACGGACGGCACAAATATCCATGCCCGAGGGGGGATTCGAACCCCCGACCGCAGTAGCCGTGCAGACCGTGAATGAAGCGTCACAGTCCCCTCGGCCACCGCGGACGGCCAGGAATTTTACCATCAATCATGGACTCTCTGGTTGTTTGGAATCATGATGTCTGAGCTGCCGAATGTTAAAGCGTCAGGGTCTATTTGATTCACGTTTATACGAGTAACATAACGTCATAACGTGATTTCACTTTACGCGGCTGTATGGAGTAGATATGGAGAGGCCTGGAGCTGAAGTTTGACCTACATCTGTTACTTTGCCGGTATTTTTCATTGCTATCACATTATGAGTGTGTAGCTGTGCTATTTACAGTAAGTTCTAATGGCGGAATGTTCATGTTGTTGGAGGTAAACAATCTTTTTAGGGTTATTGTGGATGGAGAGTCTCTTAATAAGTCCATGCTCATGTCTGCCATCATGATGACGTGTTGATATTCATAGAGTAGTAAATGTATTTCTGATTGAAAAGAAGACATGGAGCTGGTTTTTGGTGGTTTTTACACGATAACAGATAAGCACGTTAATATCAATCAATATGCATTTAAACCGACTATCATCAGTAGGCATTGATGTGCTTGAGACTTTGGATTTAAGATCCGCTCTTACATACGCCCCGGCATGTCCGACATATCCTAAAAGAACAGTCATTATGTAAATAATTGACAGTTTCAATGCAGACGCCTTAATATGCTACATCCATTACGGAATCCAGTATAGGCTGCGAGCAAGTGGAATCAAATGGTCAGGGGTACTACAATCGTAGTAGGCTACAAAGTGAGAATTTGGGTTGGAAGGGAAGCATGCTTGGATAGCGTAACTCGTTAAGGCGACCGATACCCAAGGCGGAAAATCCAGGATCGAATAACGGTCCAGAACAAATTTTCGTCTTTTCCATTGGATTTATTTTAATGCTCTGAAACGGTCGAAATATTTAAATATTTCGAATTCTCAAAATTACTGGCGTTAATGTCAACAAATTGTGTCCGTTCTTTCGGAGATGTCCGAAAAGAACAGATGCCACATAAATAATTCTTCTAGATACGGCAACAGTCCCTACTCTTTAGTTATTTAATTAGTGACTGAATTTATGTCTTCTCAGTATCACGAAGGATAAGTTCAGGGAACTGTCTCGAAACGCTATTTTCTAAGAGAGTTATATAATTACTTGTAGGAGCTAAGGTTCCATGTAATTCACCTGTTGTATTCAGAAAGTGATTATTAAATAAGACGCGGTGCCGCACTGAAGACTGCTAACGAAGGTACGAGCATATGGAATAGGTTCACAGATTTGGGATTGGCCGAAAGACTTCCTAAATAATAGAACCCAGTACGTTGTTCTCGACGGCGAATATTCATCAGAGACGAATGCTTCGTCAGGCGTTGGCCAGGGGAGTGTGATACGACCGCTGTTATTTTCAATCTATGAAAATGATCTGATGGATAGAGTAACTTGTAATTTGCAGCTTTTTTCTGACGATGCTGTAGTGTTTGGGAGGGTGTAGTCTTTTGTGACCTTTACGCGAAATGTAAATAGGCAGCAGCAATTTCGTTCTGCAGTCAGCTACAAATTCCGCTCCTCTAAATTTCCTCAACAGAATTTCTGCAAAAGAACGTCGTCTTTCCTCCAGCAATCACTGTATTAACATACAGGATGACTTAGACAAAATTTCTAGTTAGTGTGAAGAATGGCAGCTTGATCTAAATGTAGAAAAATGTAAGGTGATGCACATGAGTAGGAAAAACAATCCCATATTGTTCGAATACAGTATTAATAGTGAGCTTCTTTATACAGTCGCGTCCTTCAAATATCTAGGCTTAAATTTACTCAGTGATATAAAATGGAACGAACATGTACGGTCAGTTGTGAGTAAGGCGGACAGCCGACTTCGGTTTATTGGCAAAATTTTGGAAAGACGCACTTCATCTGTAAAGGAGAACGCTTGTACGACTACATCTTGAGTATTGCTCAAGTGTTTGGGAACCACAGCTGATCAGTTTAAAGGAAAACATGGAAGCAGTTCAGAGGCGAGCAGCTAAGTTCGTTACTGGTAGGTTCGACCAATGCGCGAGTGTCACAGAAATGCTTCGTGAACTCAAATGGGAATCAATGGAGGAGAGACGATATTCAAAATGTTCAAATGTCTGTAAATCTATCGGACCAAACTGCGTGGTCATCAGTCCGTAGCTTACAAACTACTTAAACCTAAGTAAACTAACCTACGGACAAACACACACACCCATGCCCCAGGGAGGACTCGAACCTCCACGGCGACGAACCACGCGCTCCGCATTGAGGTGCTTTAGACCGCTCGGCTACTCCACCGCGGCAAAACGATATTCTTTTCGTGAAATTATGTTGAGGAAAAGACAAGATGCGAGAAATTAGGGCTCGTACAGAGGCATATTAATTCTTTTTTCTCTTGTTCTATTTGGAAGTGGAATAGAAAAGGAAATGCCTAGTAGTGGTACAGTATAGCGTCCGCCACACACCTTACGGTGCATTGCGGAGTATATATGTAGATGTATACAAGGAAAGTTCCATCGAACTCCGAGTTTCAGAACGAGTTTGGCCAGATGAAAATCCCCTGTCGCCACACTTATCACTCATGGTAAAATTTTACAGTTCCTGGATAGGAAACTGAACCTAAATGCTTTCTAATTTATGATACTAAAGAAGTACTCTTTTATCAACTAACTACGGCGACCCCAGTTTCCCCTATACAAATAAAGTGACTTCTACTATTAACAGTATTAATCTACAGCAAATAAAACTACAACAGAACCTTCACACAGCTGGTTGTCTAAAATAAACAAAATCAAGCGTCCCGTGATACACCAACAAAACGGAACTAGTGAAAGCACAAACAATTAACGGACCAGAAAGCGAAAGTTACCCAATGGCTAATACACTAATAGCAGCAAGAAACACCGGCTGAAAATAACTAGCCGTCCGCGGTGGCCGAGGGGACTGAGGCGCTCCAGTCACGGTCTGTACGGCCACTACGGTCGGGGGTTCGAATCCCCCCTCGGGCATGGATATTTGTGCCGTCCTAGTTCGTAAGTAGTTGATAAGTAGTTTGTAAGTTTAGGGACTGATGACCCCGTAGTTAAGTCCCGTAAACTATACAAACAATTGAACATTTTTTGAAAATAACTAACTTCAGTAACTAACTGCCGCGGCGGAATAGCTATGTGCATTGAGACGCTCTGCTGCGGTGCACGCGGCCGTTCGCCGTCGGGGGTTCGAGTTCTCCTTTCGGGCGTGTGTTGTCCTTAGAGTAAGTTACTTTAAGTTAGTGTAAGTAGTTTGTAAGCGTAGGGACTCATGACCGACGTAATTAAGTCCCTTAGATTTATAAACATTTGAATAACTAACTACCGTACACTAACACTTCTTCAAAAATACTGAATTTAATAATTAACTACAATGAACAAAGAGTTCATGAGGAGTTAGATTCCAGTGCCCGCTACAGCTGGAACTGCTCGCCACGAAATGAAAACACACATGTTACCCAATTAACGGTGTGCAGACTCACGAATAACGCACTACTCGCATCAAAAACGGAACAAAAAACATTGAGACGAATGCAGATCCGCTAATAAATAAGTTATAGAGAAAATATTATCGCAAAAAATCGTGTAAATAACTAACTGAAATCTATTAATTATGAAGTATTTTATCCATTTCACCAACTGTTCAGATTATAAATTAATGAAATGCAGCAACCAGTTGCTTGTCGTTATTTATTTTTAACTTTAACGACCGGTTTCGGGCGCTTGAGTGCCCTTCTTCTGATCTATTTGTGTACTGTTGCTTAATAAATATACATGCTAGCAGTGGAATCAAGGCTAAGTGCGTTGATTCCACTGCTAGCATGTATATTTATTAAGCAACAGTACAAAAATGGACCAGAAGAAGGGCACTCGAGCGCCCGAAACCGGTCGTTAAAGTTAAAAATAAATAACGACAAGCAACTGGTTGCTGCATTTCATTAATTTATATCCTATGAATTATATAAAGAGTTTTGCATTAAAATAACTTACTTGACTGATTCATCGTTAATCATATGACGGACAATATTCAGTGAAAAGTACGATCTTACGGTGGCATTTTTTATTTCTTCTGAGTCATTCCTCCTCATTACTTGCATTCATTTCTGTAGCAGCATCCAATGACTAAAAAAGAGACGTGTACTCTGAATGGCACGAGCACACAGACATAATGGGTCCACATCTTATCCATGACTAACTCGTGCCCGATATACTGGCGACTGTTTTCGAGAATTTATCTTTTTCCACTGGCGTTCCGCTCGCCGGCTGCCGGTGAGTTATGTCGCAATATCGGACGACTTATAGTTTCCTTAATTGAGTGTCCCGTGCCTGCGGCGCACTCGACTAAGACGAAAGCTATAATGTCGACGACTTCCGCGCCTCGAGATGTAACTCCTTGGAAAACTGAGACGAGGAAATTCGGCCTAATGAGGAAATGCAGCCATTGTTAAAGGAAAGCACAGCGCTTTAACTTTCTCGGAACGAAAATACTTGGCCTCCGCATTCTTGCTAGAAGCGCTTAAGTACGCCGTGTTTAATCGTGTAATTGAGTAAAGAATTATCAGTTGATATAGCTCAATAGTAATAAAAAAATAAGAAACGTTTAAGTGACTTAAAAACGCGGGGTTTTTCAATTATAGCGTTTTAAACAGTATTTATTCATCATCCTTAATAGGGTAAGGTGGTACAATTTCGATCATTTTGGACTAATGTAATTGTAACTACAAATATAGGGTAAGGTGGTACAATTTCGAACATTTCAGGCAAATGTTATTGTAACTGCAAATATATTGAGATAAGAAATAATTTTAACTATGGCACTTGTTCTTGAATGTATAATGAATATGTAACATAAATGTTAGACAATTACAAATGTTGGTAGGACCACAAAAAAAGGTTACAGAAATGAGAAAAATCGATCGAAAATGTACCACACTAGGTACAATTATGATCACTTCCTCGTACAATTTTGATCATTGAATATTTACACATAAAAAGCACTTTTTCCTTCGGGCACCAGCGCATACTTAGCAGTACCAAACGTTGCACAATAATGAATTTACAAGCGCGTGCAAACTAGAAAATTTATAAGAGCGCGTTCGACGAAGTAGCTCCACGTCCATCTTAACAGGAAAAAATTCATATCTCCGTAGCACAAACTGGTGTATTCATGGAAAAGACAGGAGCAGCTGAAGAAACCTGTTACATTACAACGCCACACAAAGGGAAGTGTTATGAGTGAAAAATGGCGCGAAAACTTATGTTGATCGGAATTGTTCAAATGTTCAAATGTTTGTATAGCTTATGGGACTTAACTACGGGGTCATCAGTCCTTAAACTTACAAACTACTTATGAACTAGCTAATCCTAAGGACGGCACAAATATCCATGCCCGAGGGGGGGGGGGGATTCGAACCCCCGACCGTAGTGGCCGTGCAGACCGTGACTGGAGCGCCTCAGTCCCCTCGGCCACCGCGGCCGGCGATCGGAATTGTACCTATATCTAATTTGTACCACCTTACCCTATTCCTATATCTCTGAACTAAAATATTTTAAAACAATGAATCATACATATTACATTTACTAATCTTAAACATAGCCCATACATTATAAAGCCTAGCTTGGGTAAAATTATTTAGAAAGACGTGAATAAATGCAATGAATTGTCAGTAACGGTAGAAACAAAATGCTTCTCGTACGAACAAAAATAAATCTGTCATCAAGGAAGTATCTGTATGAGAAGTCAAACAAATCCATGGAAAGTTGGTCAGAAACACTGACTTATATTCATAAAGTGATGAGGTGTATATGCTAGAGAATTCCGTGAAGTACGAGTTGCGACAATCACTTAACTAAAAAATATTAATAATTCTCCGTGAAAATTATAGCGGACGCAGCTTAACTTACGAGTACTCAATAAATACACAACATAAATTCTGAATAAAGTATTTAGAAAGAAGTAAAGAAATTCACTAAGAAGTTACCAATAATGAACGCACAGTAATGTACTATAAAACACAAATTATTAGTTCCAGAGTAGCAATGTTCTTTCTGTTGTTGTTGTGGTCTTCAGTCCGGAGACTGGTTTGATGCAGCTCTCCACAATACCCTATCCTGAGCCAGCCTCTTCATCTCCACATAAGAACGGCAACCTATATCTGTCTGAATCTGCTTACTGTATCCATCTCTTGGTCTTCCTCTGCGGTTTTTACCCCACACACTTCCCTCCAACGTTAAATTCACAATTCCTTGATGTCTAAGAATGTGTCCTACCAATCTATCCCTTCTTTTAGTCAACGTATGCCAGAGATTTCTTTTCTCCCCAATTCTGTTCAGTACCTCCTCATTAGTTACACGATCCACCCACCTAACTTTCAGCATTCTTCTGTAGCACCATATTTCAAAAGCCTCAATCCTCTTCCTGTCTGCACTGTTTATCGTCCATGTCTCACTCCCATACAAGGCAACACTCCATACAAATGCCCTCAGAAAGGACTTCCTTAGGCTTAAATCAATATTCGATGTTAAGAAATTTCTCTTTTTCAAAAACGCTTTTCTACCCATTGCCATTCTGCATTTTATATCCTCTGTACTGCGACCATCATTTGTTATTTTACTGCCCAAGTAACAAAACTCCTCTACCTCCTTTATTGCTTCATTACCCAATCTAATTCCTTCAGCATCACCTGATTTTCTTACACTGTACTCCATTACCCTAGTTTTGCTCTTGTTAATCTGCACCTTGTATGCACCTTTCAGCACACTGTCCATTCCGTTTAACTGCTCTTCCAGGTCCTTTGCTGTCTCTGCCAGAATTACTATGTCGTCGGCAAAACGCAAAGTTTTTAATTCTTCACCCTGAACTTTAATTCCTTCTCCAAATTTCTCATTGCTTTCCTTTATTGCTTCCTCAATGTACAAATTGAATAACATTGGAGAAAGGCTACAACCTTGTCTTACACCCTTCCCAACCACTGCATCCCTTTCATGCCCTTCAACTCTGACTACCGCTGTCTGGTTTTTGTACAAGTTGTAAATAACCTTACGTTCCCTATATTTTACTCCTGCTTGCTTCAGAACTTTAAAGAGTTTATTCCAATCAACATTGTCAAAAGCCTTCTCCAAATCTACAAAAGCTAGAAATGTAGGTTTGCCTTTTCTTAATCTATCTTCTAGGATAAGCCGTAAAGTGAGTATTGCCTCCCGTGTTCCTACATTTCTCCTGAACCCAAACTGGTCTTCCCCGAGGTCGGCTTCTACAAGCTTTTCCATCCTTCTGTATATAATTCGTGTTAATATTTTTCAACCATGACTTATTAAACTGATGGTTCTGTAGTTTTCACACCTGTCTGCACCTGCTTTCTTTGGAATGGGGATTATAACATTTTTCTTAAAGTCTGAGGGTACTTCACCTGTCTCATACATCTTACACACCAGGTGAAACAATTTTGTCATGGCTGGTTCTCCCAGAGACTTCAGTAGCTCTGAGGGAATATCATCTACTCCAGGGGCCTTGTTTCGACTTAGATCTGTCAGGGCTTTATCAAATTCTTCTCTCAGTACAGTATCTCCAATTTCATCTTCATCTACATCCTCTTCCCTTCCTACAATATTGTCTCGAAGTTCATTTCCTTTGTAGAGCCCCTCTATATACTCTTTCCACCTTTCAGCTTTCCCTTCTTTACTGAGAACTGGTTTTCCATCAGTGTCCTTGATATTCATAGAGCTGTTTTTCTTATCTCCAAATGTTTCTTTTATTTTCCTGTACGCTGTATCTATTTTCCCCTATTTATACATTCTTCTACATCCTTGCATTTGCCTTCTAGCCACTCCTGCTTAGCCATTTTGCACTTCCTGACAATCTCATTTCTTAGTCGTCTGTACTCCATTTTGCCTGTTTCATTTACTGCATTTTTATATTTTCTCCTTTCATCGATTAAATTTAGTATCTCCTGTGATATCCAAGGATTTTTTGTAGGTCTTTCCTTCCTACCTATTTTGTCCTCTGCTGCCTTCACTATTTCATCTCTCAATTTTACCCATTCCTCCTCTACTGTTTTATTTTCCCCTGTTTCTGTCAATTGTTGCCTAAAGCTTCCTCTGAAACTCTTAAGAACTTCAGGTTCCTTCAATTTATCCAGGTCCCATCTCCTTATTTTCCTACCTTTTTGTAGTTTCTTTAGTTTCAGCCTACAGTTCATAACCAACAAGTTATGGTCAGAGTCTATATCTGCCCCTGGGTATGTCCTACACTTTAAAACCTGGTTCCGAAATCTATGTCTTACCATTATAAAATTATCTGGTATCTCCCGGTGTCTCCTGGTTTCTTCCACGTATACAATCTTCTTTTGTGATTTTTAAACCAAGTGTTTGTTATAACTAAATTATGTTCTGTGCAAAATTCTACCAGGCGGCTTCCTCTTTCATTCCTTTTGCCCAGACCATATTCACCTACTATCTTCCCTTCCCTTCCTTGTCCTACTACCGAATTCCAGTCTCCCATAACAATTAAGTTTTCCTCTCCCTTAATTGTCTGAATAATTTCCTTTAGTTCCTCATATATTTCTTCGATTTCCTCATCATCAGCAGAGCTAGTTGGCATATAAACCTGTACTACTGTTGTCGGTGTTGGCTTCGTATCTATCTTGACAACGATAATGCGATCACTGTGCTGGTCATAGTAGTTTACCCTCATTCCTATTTTCTTATTCATTACCAATCCTACTCCTGTTCTTTCTATGAAACGTAAATGTCAACGTAAATAGAAAAATTCCTTACGTAACCTCAAAATTTTCCACTACAAATCACGTCCCTGGAAATTACAAGAACCCAATCCCTAAATTATAAAATTAACTGAAAAAGGAACAGAATGAATTAAACATTCTACTTACAATTAAAGAAATTCAGCTAGTGTTCAACGTAAGCCTACTAGGCCCTTGAAAAAGTTCAAAACCAATAGTGAATTCTATAGGTGCCCGAGTACAGACTATATTGGCAGAAACATATACATGTGAAACAATAGATACAGTGGAAAAAGACGAAGAAAGTATTTCAAAATTAAGAGCAGGCAAGTAACCAATAAGACAGTCTTACTTCTCGGGCACAGATAATCTGTACACATGTGTACAACAGTTATAACTGCTAATGCAATAAGACGGTACCTATGGAACCACAACTATTTAACGTAAATCAAATTACTAAGCTTCTAGACGAACTGAAGTGCGTAAATTTCCTCAACCACTTCACGTTAAACAATGTAATACGTAAAAGAGATGTCGGCCTAGCAATCGAAAGTCCTTTATGTGGTCTCTTTGCAGTTATGTTTGTTAAAAGCCTAGAAAAAGAGATACTGAAGAATAATGTATCCTTTAATGGCAAAATAATCTCACACTAATCTTATTATATTGAAGCAACATTACATTTACTTAAATGCTCTGCAGAAGAATCTAACACAAATAAATTTTAAGTCTTTTACTACAGGTCCCGAAATGGCCTTCAAAATTGGAAGGTTTCATTCAAGAGAAGTACACAGTTCATAAGTTTACTGTAAATAACTAATACTGCCAAAATATTAATCCTGTTCTCAGGAAGCTGAAAAAATTGCAAATAAGAACAAACAAATGCTTTACAGGACTGACAAAAATAATATGCAGAAATAAGCATACAACCTTAGGATAATTTTGAGACGAAGAAGAAAAACTTTTCCACAACATAGACAATAGTCTTGAAAACTAATAATAAAGTTATAAAAGTAATAGTAGGGGTTCCGGGGCATGTTGACCATAGGGGCATAATGGCCCAGTCGAATTAGTTCATGAAGTAGACGCTAGATCGTTTTAGGAATCAATTAGAAAGTAGGTAACACTGTCCCTCTCCTTATACAGGGCCACAATCGCAGGCGGCAAAGTTTTGGACAAGCTGTAGGCCTTAATTGTTTTTGTGCGTGTTTCGGTAAAATTCTACTCGTCGGTTAATGTGTGTTATTTCACTTTTCCTTGCTTTAGGCGCAACGGGGTGAGTAGTATAATAAGAGGTGATACGTTAAGGATTATTTATATATGGCATACAGACTTAATTGCTTCAGTGAGTTTTCCAAAAGACAGGATTTATTTTAAAGATGGCGATGGGGCAGGTTGGCCCAGAGAGGACGGGGCACGATGGCCAGCCGAGACAACCTGTCACGTCCTATAGGAGCAATATTGCTTTTAACTCGATGAAAGGTTTGTTACTTTTAATGATAACAACCTTTATAATTCTTCGAGTTTATTAAATTATTAGCATAATTGTCAAAGTTAAACATATTTTGATACGTTTCAGAGATCAAAAGATCGTCATATTCACGAGATAAAAACCGTTGAATAAACGCCAACCAGTAAATTTTATTTTTATCTTAAACATTGATCTGAGAAGTCAGAATCTCGTTTGTTTCCTTGTTTTCAAAACATGAGTTACGGCTCTGATTTAAAGCTTTGTGTTACTTTTAGTATCATAAAAAGATCCTAAATTACAAAGGAATGAAAGGGAAATGATTTCAGAAGATACGATGCTAAGAGCAATTTTAGAAGTAAAAGAAAAGGAAAGATCTGTGAGGACTGTTAGCGAAGACTTTGGGATTCCAAGAAAATCGTACTGGATGTACTGTGCTTAGTACAGACAGACCTCATGTCAGCTTTCACAAGTAATTGAAACTCAGGAAACAGAAATGAAATGTGAACCCTTCCCATTGGACCAAAGCACTGGAAAGAAATATTGAAGAAAAATTAGATCACAGGCTAGAAACCCCATTTTCAAAAAGGAAAGATGGTGATAATGATGACGATGAGGAAGAGCCACAGTGCCTTTGTAAAACAGTCAACTGGAGAACAAGAAATCAGTTCACGAACCGTAAGCGTTGGGCTCATCAGAGATGCGTGAAAAATGAAATCCGTGGATTTTTTTATGACTTTTAAAACTGTGCTAATCCTTTGGAGCTGGACATTGATTTAAATTAACTGGTTTGTATTAAGACACTATAAATCGTAATAAATTTAACCTGTCCTGTTGTCATAGTCCTCAATGATAAGCATTTAACTTAATATTCAATTTGATATTAGGTACATTAAAGTATATTTTTGATAACTGTTAGTTTTATTTTGATTTTCTAGTTATACTTACCAAACGACTACATGGGTCAACGTGCCCCAGCCTCTGGGCCAACGTACCCCGAGGTAGGGGCAAATTGGCCCACTTGACATATGTCCAGCAATTAATTTTTTTCTAGTACTTTAACTGAAATTTTCAAGCTTAGTAACTGCCATCCAGATTCAGTAAAGACCTTTCTAATATTTAACAATAATTTCATAAATTTAAATATGTCAAATAACTTAATACAAACAAAAATAAAAAATATGGCCAACGTGCCCCGGTCTCCCCTCCATAACAACAACGAGAGAAAGAATGATTATGATCAGCTTCTAGTGTATATGATTACTTCCTCGGTAACTAAATCATACTCATTAGCTTAAACTGGTAAAATTTCTAATGTCGGTTGTAACAATAGATTCATGTTTCGAAGCGCATAAATGTTTAGCGACCAACCACATCCTAAACTAAAACCGCTTAGGTTCGACAAATGATCCCCAGTCATTGAACATCGTTCATAAAGCGGAAAAGATAGATTTGATAGAAGAATATTTAAGATATCATTCCCCTCTCTGCGTTCCTCATTATAATCAATGAATCTCCATTCACCGCTCGTGCTACGTCTTCTAAGATAATTGGAATTTTCTCAGTTGGTCTTAGGTTACCGATGGTGTTTGCCTGATTGGATAAATGCCCCTTCTTCCTTCTGATTCTTTCGTTGCCTTTTATTATAACCATTTGTTCTACTGATAGTCTGGCTGGCATCTGTTACTTCACCTATTCTGCCTGTGGGCCGGTCGTAGCCATTTCCGTTACTGTTATAGATAGTGTACCCACTGTAGGCGGTTGTTTTCCCTCGGCGCGCTGTTATTGCGTGTCGTGCGATGGCTTTCAACACGCACGCTCTGACCTCTGAAGACTGCTTTCATCGGGGCTCGCGATTTGTATCACTTAGAGGCCCTTTTTTCTTTTCTCAAAAGATCAATACTGTCCGCAGAGTACAAGCATGTTCCTAAATGCTATTCAGGAACTGATATACGTTAATTTCTGCCATTGTGGAAATTATGCCTTCAAAATTCGCATGTCAATTTGTTTCATTTCTGGCTCTCAGTATCTTGGGTTATTGAGATACATCCCTGCATCCGCAAGTTGAAACGTTTCTGATTAAAACCTTCAGTGTGTATTTTCATACACTGATTTTCATGTGTCGTTACTGTGAAATACTATTTGTAATTAGTGCAGACTACGTTCAGTGCCGAAGGGGAATGAAATACGGCGCCGAACTGGTAAGAGATCACATTCCTCCAGTATTTTGGACTCTCTCAACGCCAGAGACGTAAATGAATTATTTTTTGTGTGTGTGTGGATGAGGGGTAGGGGCATTTCGTTTCTTCCTGGTAGAGGTTCAGCCCTGTTTCAGGGGAGGTGGCAGTTCTCGAGTACAGTAAGTTTATTCACATCAGTACTGATATCACACAGAAATTATAAGCACCCTTTTCAGTGTCTAGTGTTGAAAATTGCAACACAGGTTGCCTTGTGAGGAACTAAAGGGAAAAGAAGGAGGGCTTCATGCATATGGCTCATTATCTACGCCTCAGCTCAGTGGTGTTACTTCCACCAGGATGTCTTCAAAATGTCTTAATTTCCATCTGCACCGTGTAACGGAACCACAAATATTTCTGGACTGCATATTTGTAAATGTAAACAATATTACTATCAAACTCCATCAGTTAATTAATACATTAATGAGTCAGTGTGTAATAATCACATTTATTCCTATCTATTACTTTTATGCCTCTTTTAGCAATTATTAAACCAAATTCCTAGACCTATACAAGCATAACTAAACTTGTATACATTCAGAAAAGAGTGTTTTCAGTTACTCTGAATTGTAATTTTCTAGAACGTATGCTATGATTATTCATATTTTATAGACTTGTCGCATATTTTAGCAGTTAATTTTTCACGTTAATCGAATTTGTATGTCATTACAAACCATTGTAAATGGTAACTGCATTAGGAAATCATTATTTTATGTGTAATTAGTTGAATAAGTACACACATTGTTTGTAACACATTTCACAGATATTTCCAACTTTTACGATAATACTATACAAACATAGGATTCCATTTGTATGTTGTATATATTCACGACTGTTCTGTAACCTCCGTTCAATTTAAATTACAGAAAAATAATTGTAACGTAAAATTTTAACTCTTAATATCAATATAAAATTGTTAAGATATTATATAAAGAGTTGCACCCATCACTCTGAAGGTCAATTAGAAACAAAGAAGAGTCAGAGCGATCAGTACAGCGAGCTTAGGAGAAGTCAATGAGAAGCAGTCGTTGTAAAGAGATTTGTACCAATGTACTGTTGAAAATTTGCTACTGTGAGAAAAAAGATGACGTACTTTCAAGCAGAAGCAACGAGAGTTTATTTCTCATGAAGGACGCCGAGTACAGCCCAGTGCTGTCTGCTGTGAAATATTTTAAAACACCCCATCCCGGCAAGCTAAGTATTGCAACCGAAAGAACGAGGAACATTTATAACAGCCATAGGAAATATTAGACAGTGATGGGGGCAGAGTCAAAGGGCACTAATAAGAATTCAGCACTTCAAACAGGCCACAATTGTTGCTACATCAGCGCATGAAGCCGACGTTCGTTTGGCTGGTACTGGGCAGATGTGTACATTTTCCGCTTCTAACCTGACCACGTTTGCTGGGAGCCGGACGTGCAACTGCCGTACATTGTTAACAGAACGGGTAGGATGCTTTATTCCCAGCCAAGCCAAGGTAAACTCTATCCAAGGGTGCTACGAGAAATTTGCTTGTCTTACCGCTGTGCTGCGCTACGTAGCCGTTTAATCACCTTTGCATTCACTGTCGTACTATGAGTGAAGTTCGGAAGGTGGTGATAAGTTATTTTTACCGGAGTATGGAATGACTAGGTCCAGTATTTATAAATATTCAATTAAGGTCTGAAATATAGTGAATTATATTTGTTCTTTTCCCTTCACGGTATTTTTCCTGAATTTTTATTTATTTATCTATTTTTAGATGTGAACGGTTTTCTCTGAAACTTAACATTATTCTGAATTTGAACAATTATCTAACATGATAAAAGGTATGTTTCGTTTAGCAAACAGAACCATCTTTGAAAATGGAGATCCTTTGCACATAAGAACTAAAATATGAGTGTTATCTGATAACGTCAACTAAATTAAGATTTTGTAAGTCTATTCTCTGTAACCGAAGTGGGTTTTAGTCAAATATGAAGCGAGGTATACAGTTCTGTAATTAAGTTTCCAGGGTGTATATTGTAGGTCTTACAGGAAAATAAAAGAGACATTTGGAGACAAGAAAAGCAGCGGTATGAATACAAAGAACTTAGATGGAAAACCAGTTCTCAGCAAAAAAGGGAAAGCTGAAAGGTGGAAAGAGGGGCTCTACAAAGGAAATGACTTAGGGACAATATTGTAGTAAGGGAAGATGAAGTAGGAGATACTATATTGAGAGAAGAATTTGACAGAGCACTTAAAGACCTATTTTAAAAAAAGGCCTCTGGAGTAGATGAGATTCCCTCAGAACTACTGAAGTCTCTGAAAGAATCAGCCATGAAATAACTATTTCACCTGCTGCGTAAAATGTACGACACGGGTGACATACCCTGGACTTTAAAAGAATGTAATAATCCCCTTCCCAAGGAAAGCAGGTACAGACAGGTGTGAAAATTACAGAACCATCAGTTTAATAAGTCATGGTTGCAAAATTTTAACACGGATTATTTACAGAAGGATGTAAAAGCTGGTAGAAGCTGACCTCGGGGAAGATCAGATTGGATTCAGGAGAAAAAAAGAAACACAGGAGGCAATACTCACTTTACGGCTTATCTTAGAAGAAAGGGAAGGGAAACCTACATTTCTAGCTTTTGTAGACTTAGAGAAAGCTTTTCACAATGTTGATTGCAGGAGTAAAATATAGGGAACAGAAGGTTATTTACAAATTGTACAAAAACCAGACAGTATTTATCAGAGTTGAAAGTCATGAAAGGGATGCAGAGGTTGGGAAGGGAGTAAGACAGGGTTGTAGCCTTTCTCCAATGCTACTCAATTTGTAAATTGAGCAAGCTATAATGGAAAGCAAGTAGAAATTTGGAGAAGGAATTAAAGTTGACAGTGAAGAAATAAAAACATTGCGTTTTGCCGATGACATTGTAATTTTGTCAGAGTCATCAAAAGATCTGGAAGAGCAGTTGAATGGAATGGACTGTTTGTTGAAAGGTGCGTATATAATGGACATTAATAAGAGAAAAATAAGGCTAATGGTGTGCAGTCTAAGAAAATCGGGTGATGCTGAAGGAATTAGAGTAGGTAACGAAACAATAAATGTGGTCAATGACTTTTGTTACTTGGGCAGTAAAATAACATGTGTTGGTCGCAGTACAGAGGATATGAAATGCAGAATGGCAATGGGAAGAAAGCGTTTTTGAACATTAATTTAAGTGTAAGGAAGTCCTTTATGAAGGCATTTGTGTGGACTGTTGCCTTGTATGGGAGTGAATCATGGACGATAAACAGTGCGGACAGGAAGAGGATAGAGGATTTGGAAACGCGATGCTACTGAAGAATGCTGAATATTAGGTGGGTGGGTCGCGTAACTAATGAAGATGTACCAACGGAGTTGGGGAGAAAAGGAATTTCTGCCATACCTTGACTAAAAGAAGGGATCGGCTGATAGGACGTATTCTTAGACATGAAGGAATCGTGAATTTAGCGTTGGAGGGAAGTGTGTGAGGTAAAAATCGTAGAGGAAGACCAAGAAATGAAAACAGTAAGCAGATTGAAATGGATGTAGGTGGCAGGTCGTATGAGGAGGCTTGCTCAGGATAGAGTAGGGTGGAGAACTGCATCAAACCAGTCTCCTGACTGATTTAATTCGAAGTGGGCAAAATACTTCCACATAAATTCCCAAAATTCAATAAAACAATAACAAAGTAAGCTTGTCACGATATTTTCAAACGTTCGCAAACCTAAGGGGACGACACTGCTGACGTCATCGGTCTCTAGGATTACAAACTACCTTAACTCATCCTAAGCACAACATAAACACCGATGCTCGACGGAGGAGTCGAACCCTCCGACGGACAGCAGCCGTGCAATCCGTTGCAAGGCGCTTAGATCACGCAGCCATTACCGTGCGGCTGTTACATTATGTTAAACAAAAGTCCGCTTTCAAAGAATACAATTTTGTATTTTCAATTTGGTTTACGTTTCTCGTTCTACTATCCAGGCTTCAGGTTTTTTGTCAATGTGTAGGTCTTCGGCTTCTGAATGCTAGTTTTGAGACTCCCGTTATTAAATAGACGGAGCAATCAAATTACTTTCCTCAATGCGTGTGTTGTTCAATTAAGCAATTCATTTTCTTTATTGCCTTAATTGGTAGCAAATTAATATCTTATTTTGCAGAACACTTTATTACATTCAGTCCCATCCTTCAGTTTCATTAAACGAATTATTTCGTTCAAACCAGATGCTCCTAAAATTAATTCTTTATTATAGAAAAAGTGAGCAATTCAAAATCGTTTGTAAACAGCATTAAGCATCAGAGCTGCAGTGTAACTACCTACGCTAAATTAAGCGGGATGTTCTGCAGTAACCTCGACATGACGGCGCATCCTGCTGAGAGGTGCAGTGAGCTAGAAGGATCAAGCGAAGCTCGCCGGGCTTACGGGAATCAACGTGGCCGCTTCACTCGCTCTTCTTCGGTAGACAAGTTTTCTTGGGTTTACGTAACGACAGACAGTTGCATGAATGGTAGCAGCGAAGATAGGGACAGCCAGGCTGAAAGGAGAGTTTCTACACATCTGGTAATTACTCACAGAACTCGCAGGGCACAACGGTACATTAAAGATATCGTGCATTCAAATTGTTGGATCCCATACCGTACTTAGAAGTGCCCTTTGTTGATCAGGACAATGCTTATGTGCAAGTGGAACGTACCTCTTTGTAATGTCTATTTCATGTTTATGAATTCCAAAAACCAACTGATCTCCGGATCCGTCGGTAATAGGATACATGTGAAACCAGATCGGAAGTCAGTTCCGTCCCAGTGCCCTTTCATGTAATCCCAAAGACCAGTTGCAACAGTTTGAGCCATCTTGTGCCAGAAGAAGATATAACTGCTTTGTGAAATTCGTCTAACCGAATCAGGGCATAGTTCAGGACCGGGAGGGACGCAATGTCAAACAGATATTGCAAATTTATTTCACATTCGTAATCACTAAAATTTTCATTGCATTTACTGATTCTTTCTGATTGCTATAATTTCTTTGTCAGACAATGTATCACTATGTTCGACGTGTTTGTTTTACATTTCTATAGTTCCAAGTATTAAATTGAAATACAATCCAGTTTCTTAAAAAAATTGTTTGTTAAAAGTGAATTGCTTGATGTTTATACGTTTATTATTTTTTTAATTCTACACGTCTAAACTTTGGCAGGATCTTTTAGACACTTTAGAATAGACGCCATCTTCCGATTGCTTACGTTTGGTTTGAATAGCACATTATGATCTTAATAGTGCCTGCAAAGTTTAAATATGAAACTATTTTTAAACTATTGTACAAAGACTGAGATACTGAAAGACCCCAGGATAATCAATACAGATCTTGTAGTAGAGTAAAAGTGGGTTACAGGTCTCCTAATTTTTTATACCTTTCGATGGAACTCAGTGCAGCTAAACAACGCCATGCGTCATAATGCAGCAGAATGTCATTCAGCCATGATCAGCAATCACAGGATTGGACTATATTATCGTGCTACTATTGTGAAATAAGACCGGAAACAATGTAAATTTAGAAGGTACCAGCATTTTTGGTCTTTAAACAACTTTGGCAGAATAATACGACTAAGGAAATGTATATAGTTTTGTACCTGATCGGACGAAACAAACCAGTGCTTCTCCTACTAAAGACACTAACAAATATTTGTAAGAAACCTCAACACATATTACAATGTATAGATTTCCGTAAGTGTTCCGTTATTTATCGTATGAAAATCTTAAGGTATCCAAAATTATGGGCAACATTCATTACACCCGTAACAAGTAAATCCATTGAAGTACTGTTTTTTCTCGGATATAGTAGACATTGTGGTAAATTACATCAATGTTTACATCTACCACATTGTTCCTGTGAAACTGTAAAAAGCTTTCAAAATAGACTTCAGAAGTACGGGACATCCATAAACGTTTGTGTAATTGTAGCAAACGTAAACAACATTTCGTGAACTTACTTTAATGACTGACATACCAAGTGTTCAAAATGTGGATCTTCAGTGATGATACGAGCTACAAAACTATTTTGGTCAAACTGCTTGCTCAATCCCGTAATCTATTTGTCTGAACACGGGCCTTTCTTACACGGTTTTTTATGACTTCGGAACATGAAGTTTCATGTAGATATCTTTCATTAATTTGTCCTGCAAGATAAGAATCACTTGTTTTCCTGACTATACAAGCCACATTGCGGTTCTTCAACTTTTCTATTAAGGTGGTCAGTAATTATCATGGCGGACGTCGATCACAAATAGAGGATATACAACAATATAGAAACATTAAAACCGCAACTTATTACCGTGCCTAATACGACGAAGGAAAATTTCTGAATTTCAGGTCAGTATCCAATGTTTACCAAATCAACTAGTACTGGTTCTATGTAGATTTTAAGAGAATACGATGTGCAGTGTCCGTGTTTATTGATAGAACTAAGCAAATGTCCTTCAGACATGCATGCAGGTCTGAAGGAACGGACACTGCGGCGACTACAGCTGCTAATGTAAATACAAGAAATGTATTCGCAATTGCGAATATTAATCAGCATAAGCTGTATGGTGTAATGGTGACATGTGAAAATTTGTGCCGGGCCGGGACTCGAACCCGGATTTCCGGCTTATCGCGAACGGTCGCGTTACCATTACGCTACCCGCGCAAGCTTCCGACAAATGTACTAAAAAGTCTCACCCTGTGCAGAAATTACATCATAGAATGTACGAGCACTCATGGGCAGTAGACAATGTCTGGCATATGAAGGTATGGGTCGTTCCGGGAAGCGTGCGCGGGTAGCGTAATGGTAAAGCGACCGCTCGCGATAAGCGGGAAATCCGGGTTCGAGTCCCGGCCCGGTACAAATTTTCATACGTCACCATTACACCATACAGCTGATGCTGATTAATATTCGCAACTGCGAATACCTTTCTAGTATTTTAAGAGAATCGTATGCCATTCTTCTTAAAAATTAGGGGCAAGTACCAGTGACAATCGAGCACCCCTTCTCTCATCAGTAGGCCACTTGAGTTCCATAATATTCGTAACTAGCGACTGTTGTGGACTGTGCAGATGAGACAATTCATCGTCGCGCACACAAAAGCAGATCCGAAGCCTGCAACCTTCGGGAACAGTGGGCCTATCGTCTTCAAACACGTCATCACTTGTCAGTAAGGGTTGTACCATGGGATAAACCTGAGCAGTCACAAACGTTCCCTTAATCCTTGACAACAACGCAACCATGGATAGTACCAACGGGACACGTAGAATACTGAGATATACGTAATTATTAAAACAGTCATCGACCCCGTCAAGTTCACTCTTGGCTTAAAAATTCAAATGTTTGTTAAGCTTATGGAACTTAACTACGGGGTCATCAGTCCCTAAACTTACAAACTACTTATGAACTACTTACGAACTAGGACGGCACAAATATCCATGCCCGAGGGGGGATTCGAACCCCCGACCGTAGTGGGCGTGTAGACCGTGACTGGAGCGCCTCAGTCCCCTCGGCCACCGCGGCCGGCCCCTCTTGGCTTACTCTAAGCCAAAAGATGGAAATAGTGTTCACCAAGACTCCTCCGATAGCCCAGAATTTGTTGCTTCGGCATCACGTTTTCTTGTTATGGAAATTTGAATCATGGATGATTTGTTTTGGATTTCCTGATGGTCCTGAAGTTTTCTAGTTCATAGCGCCTTTAGTGCTGTCGTGGTGCCGAGGTTAGCTGAGTGCTACATTCTACAGTCACTTGTAGATCTTTCGTTCTCTTTCTTTACGTCACAGTTTAAAATAATCATCTGTCACAATAACTCAAACCAAATACACAAAGAATTATGTTTTCCTCTTTTTCTCTATGTCTTATCAATCTTCTATATGGCGTCTCTTAAAACATTTCGGCTACCTTGGTTACGGAAACAGCCACCATACGAACCCCAACGATTTGAACACATTTTACCTCACTTACCACCTACATAATGCACTCAGTAATACAGAACACTTTCCTGACATCAACTGAAGCTTGCAAGGTATTGTGCAGATGTCAAACGAAGTAATGTAATCTGATTTCTGGCTAGCACCCGCATGTATGTTCCAGCCTGTGTTTCTCACTATGTTAACATGTTTTTTCCCAACTCTTGTAGGCATAAGATGAACTGCCTTACATTTATTGGGATGAGTTACAGTGACTGCGGTAGCATATGTATTAGTTACGTAGATTCGCGAAATTTCTGGCTACTTGCAGCCCCTTCAGTAAAACATTGGCCGACGTGATTGCTGAGAAACTCGTGATACATAGTGACAAATAAAGGTAGTTATTTATTCCATTCCCACAGGTAGTGTTGATCCCCAGCTGACCAGTAGAACAAATTGCCATGTTTCATTTAGCCTTGATTTTTAAACGATGTTTAATTGGTTTTCATTCACACCATTTAGACCTGGAACAGATTTCGAATAGCTTTGCCATAAAGCTGTTGAGTGAAATGTAGGTAGGTGATTTGCGTTGGAATCTAGGATAACAACAACAGTCCTTTGGCACGTAGCATTCGAACAATCTAGTGGTCTCGCACTAATATATACTTATTATGTGTTTCCACTAGTGATATGTTAAACAGGTTCCTCCCATGATATTTTATTACGTATTTATTCTTAACTAGCTTAAACCCGCGGCTCCGCTGGCGTGTTGGTTGATTATGACAGATAAGCAATCTTTCAAAAGTGTGCTATGAGATCAAATCACACGTAAAAATGCACTCGTTTCGAAGCATGCAATCACGAAATTCAACAATAATGATTGTAATAATATCACAGATCGATCACTTGATGCAATGCGCGAAACGTCAAATCGATATTTTTAAAAGATGTATTAAAAGAAAATTCTTTTTTACTGCTTTATTTATTTATTCTTATATTTCCTTATTTGTATGCTTATCTTTACAGAGAAAGAGCTGAAGACCTTGTAGAACACATAGACCAAAGATATGGTCTGTGGCACCACGTTTCGCTGTATGTAACCACCTTGCTGTAGAGTCGCAAACGTCATCGCTGGCCTTCAGTCCGAATTTTTCAATACTTTGACGACTTTCAACCACCATATCTTCCACCTCCGTATAGCTATCGGCATGGAACTGCTATGGTGTACAACGGGAGACTTAGGACAACAATCACACAAAGACCATTCGTTTGCGTTCTGTAGTTTTCGCTGCAGAGCGAAATATTAACAAACACACGCGTAGAATTTTATATACACCGATAAATTTCTATCCCAATATATTCCATCCTTTTATCATTATCAACCCTCAAGCAACAATGAGACTAATAAAACCATTTTAAAAGAGTAAATATAATTTTCAAATAGTAATTATTGTACCGCATTTCGTGTTATATTCTTCAAATTACTAACTATCTATCAGATCGCTATAAAACCGTACCTAAAACCTTCCTCAGGTATAAATTAGTAACTGTACAGATATTTAAGTCTCTTAGTCTTGTCGTTCGGACGTGATAAGCGTACACCGAAACATTCACATTAATATATCCGATCGCCTTAAAACCGTACCTAAAGCCTTCCGCGGGTAGACATTAGTAACTGTACAAATTTTTAGCTCTTTATGTCTTGTGGTTCAGACGTGATAAACGTATACCGAACAGCCATTCACATTTATATATATATAGATTATTCTAGTTTTTTAACTTAGTTTATACTTTCTCTTAAACTGTTAGAGAAGGTACTCGCCGGCCGCGGTGGCCGAGGAGACTGAGGCACTTCAGTCACGGTCTGCACGGCCACTACGGTCGGGGGTTCGAATCCCCCCTCGGGCATGGATATTTGTGCCGTCCTAGTTCGTAAGTAGTTCATAAGTAGTTTGTAAGTTTAGGGACTGATGACCCCGTAGTTAAGTCCCATAAGCTCAAAAAAAAAAAAAAAAAAGGTACTCTTGTGTGCATGGAACATGATACCTTTCAGCACGCAACAGAATCCCTGGTGTAATCCTTAGCACACATTCTCCATAAACGTAAATCAAATCAACTTTTTCGAATGTCATAAATCGTGAAGTCTGAATAGCTTCACGAACAATTTGTCTCATCTCTGATAGTAGCGTTCAGAGTGCTGGACTTCATGCACATAAACAAATACACAAATCCTTGACTTACGAGTTTGCTTACCTTCGATACAGGAGGGCAAATCTATCAGAGACGTCGTTTCCTGACTACGGGCAATATCTCATCAGTACTGACCACGATCCACACGTACTATCTCGTGTAAGTCGTATTTTTAGGCTCTGTCAGAAGCCAGACGGAAAAGAATATAGCTAAATTTAAAAAAGAAATCTATGTCATAATTACGCATCTGTTTCATCATACAGGGTGTCCAGAAAAGGCCTCCCTCATTTCAAAATTAATTATCTTGAAAAAAAGATCGATAGAGGACTGCAGTAAACGGTATGTTTATTGTGAAAGCTGTAAGAAGTTTATGCAGCAGTTTTAAATAATAGTTACAAATGCTGCGAACAGAAAGCACTGTACGCTGTACAGCTCATATCAGCATACATATGTGAAATAATCGTATGAAAACTCTCTTTGCAAGCAATCACATCACGATGTTTTCAAAATATTCAAACGTTTGTAGAACTTATGGGACCTAACTACGGGGTCATCAGTCTCTAAGCTTACAAACTACTTATGAACTACCTAAGACTAAGGACGGCACAAATATCTATGCCCGAGGGGGAATTCTAACCCCCGACCGTAGTGGCCGTGCAGACCGTGCCTGGAGCGCCTCAGTCCCCTCGGCCACCGCGGCCGGCTCAAAGTGTTCACCATTGGCACTACAGAGGTGGCGCAAACGAAGAGTGAAATTCGCCCTCACATTTCGTAGTGTCTCAACCGAAATTGATTCACATGCCACAGAGATCGCCGATTCAAGCTCGTCCAGTGTGGCGGGATGCTTCGGGTAGACCTTGTCTTTCACTGTGCCCCACAAAAAAAGTCACAGGTAGTCAAATCCGGCGAATATGGAGGCCAATCCATTCCTGCACCAGTAAATTTGGGATATTCCAAAGCAATGTCTCGATTCCCGAAGTATTCCTCAAGAAAGCGAAACACTTGTTCGGTGCGATGTGGTCGGGATCCATCTTGCATAAACCATTCAGTACCTGGTCGATCCGCAAACGCTTGCTGTGAGACGACAAATTGTTCCAAAATTGCAACGTAACGTGCACCAGTGACCGTTTCTCGAATGAAAAAATTGCCAATAATGCCTCTGCTGCACACTGCAGCCCACACAGTAACTTTAGGAGAATACAGGGGTTTCGCTTCACACCAATATGTCTTTTCGGAACCCCAAAATCGCCAGTTCTGCTTATTCACGTATCCATTCAGGTGGGTATGGCCTGCTGCGTTTAAATTTTGAATGGAAACATGTGTAGGCTCTTTCTCAGTATTTTCTGCGTGCTGGAACGCTTCAAACCAGTCTCAGATGCAATTCTACGGACGGATGACATTGGATTTCGCTGAATAATTCCAGAAACTGTGGCGATATTTTCAGACGTAACTGCGATTTGCTTGCGGCCAACATGCCCCACTAGATCATCAGTTACGCTGACTGTTCGTTGAAATTTTGCGAAGAGCGTACGAATTGTTTTCGCATCGGGTCCTTTTGGAACATTAAATCGTGCTTGAAAAATTCGCCTTGTTGCCATAGGTCTCTCTTCTAACCTGTGGCACTCTAGCACCAGAAAAACGCATTGTTCAATGGAGTACATGGTTTTAATCTCTTCCTTCGGTACGCTAATCTCCTTTCACGTTTCAATAGTGGAACTGATCGCTCTGGGCTTCGGATCACTATTTACACTAGACATTACGTATGGCGATTACAGCGCCATTTGTTAGCAGCTTTTGTAACTATTATTTCAAACTGCTGTATAAACTTCTTACAGCTTTCACAATAAACATACCGTTTACTGCATTTGTTTTCGAGATTTTTAATTTTGAAATCAGGGAGTCCTTATCTGGACACCTTGAATTTATAAAAGTGGCATAATTTCAATCGTTGTCCCTTCTAAGATATGCTATTTGTCCTGCATAATTTGTTATGATCTCCTTGTGTGTCACCTTAAGTGCTGGGCAAATATTTATAAAGGTTTTCGTCCTCTTTATCAGTATTAGTGTCATTTTCTTAATACAAACGAAAACTAAACTGTCGGAGAAAAAGTAAGCAAATTATCTATTGACGAACACAAAGTAATTTATATGTCCGAAAGAATCGGGACTTGGTGAAATGCCGCGAGTGATGAGTAATAATGGGCAGGGTGACTATGTTAGTAGTGAGTGGAAAAGTTGAGAATTTGCGTTTTGTCTGAAACGAGCAGGGGTAGCACGTGCGGCTGCGCTTATTGCTGTGTCCCCAGTGGCGAAGTGGTCATCTTAGGCAGTTCGATGCCCTCTGTATTGGAAGAAACGGAGCCTGGAACTCCACGAACAGTCTAGAACAAACACGAACGAACGACCTCAAAGAACATATCTACCCGAAGAACAAGGACAAAAATGAAAAGAAAGAAAATCGTGACTGCCTGTTAAGCGGTACTACCCGACTTGGAATCCCGGCTGGTCACAAATTTTCAACTATCCTGTTGATTTATTTCTATGTCCACTAGGAGCTGTCGTCGTAAATTCCGTTGTGTGTGCATTGATACGACCTGCAGGATCGGAACAGACACCACACACACACACACACACACACACACACACACACACACACACACACATATATATATATATATATATATATATATATATATATATATATATATATCCATTTTTTACCAAGCTGTCGCGACGTTCTCTCCTCGAATTTCGCACTTGTGATTCTATTCCGGCACTCGGTGCGATCTACCGAGATTTTTTATATTAATCCGCTGCAGATCCCTCTGGACTGCTTTCAGCCATTCTGTGCCTCATTTACTCTTTGTTATAATATTGAATAATTTCTTTGCTGTTCTGGAGTTTCCATCCCGTAGATGTGTGTGTAAAATTTGGCTCGCCGTTTTCTGATTTATCTGTTATAGTGTTGATCTTGCTATAGAGTTCGCTTTGTGGTCTCTTCATCAAAATGCCGGTTTTTATTGATTGCACCGTAAATCTTCCTGAAAATTTTCCTTTCCTGCTTTTCTATTGCCCTAATTTTTGAATGACCATCAATCACCATTGTTTCAGCTGCATAGATTGCTTCTGGAAGAATCACTGTTCTATAGTGTCTTAATTTTGTGTCTGTGGAAATGCTCTTCTTGTTGAAATGCGTCCATGTTAATTTGTAGGCCTTCTGGGGCTTGCTGACTCTTTGTTCATTGGCAATTCGGTTTAATCCTGGGGACTTTATACTTTCTCCGGGGTATTTAAAATGGCTGACTTACGCAATTTTACCATACACATATATTTTAAAAATAATCGTAAAATACTCCTGAAGATTATCCGCGGGACTTCTACCACTACGATCGAAACAAATCGGTAGCCACGATAGTATTTCTTGACGGCTCCATAAAAAATGGGCTGCAGCAGAATAGCCGTCCGCACGAAGGCGCCCTGTTGTATACGCGCGGCCGTTTGCCGTCGGGGGTTCAAGTCCTCCATTGGGCATGCGTGTTTGTATTGTCCTTAGCAAAAGTTACTTTAAGCTAGTGTAAGTAATTTGTAAGCCTAGAGACTGATGAGCAACGTAGTTAAGTAAGTCCCTTAGATGTACAAACTTTTGAACATTTGAACAAAAATTAGGAAATCGAATAGTGAGATATCGCGACTGCATGGAGTATCTATAGGGACGTTTACCAAGGAAACTTTTGGAGTATATTTAAAGCCACCCTCAAGATAAATATTCGTGGCGGCTAATTTGTTGCGGACGAGGATTTGCACGCCTGATACAATCATGGTTTCGTAGAAAATTATTATTATTATTATTATTATTTTTTTTTTTTTTTTTTTTTTTTTTTTTTTTTTTTTCAAAAACCCGCTGCTACTCTTACTCCATAATGGGATGTAGTAAATGTATTAAGAGATACGATGACTATTGCTGAAATAATAAATGGTTTACATCCGCCTCGCCGCGGCGGACCGGCCGATTGCATTGAGGCGCTATGCTATGATGCGCGAGGCCGTTCCCCGTCGGGGGTTCGAACCCGCCCTTGGGTGTTTGTGCCGTCTTTAGTATAAGCTAGTTCATAAGTATTTTGTAAGTTTAGTGACTGATGACCCCGCAATTAAGTCCCATAAGATTTACAAACATTTGATTTTACATCCGCCTCGTATTCATTTAACTGTACCTAACATATCTTACTGTAATTTATACGTTTATTCACACTATTAAATGATATTTTCCACATTATTATGCGGTTAATAATGCATGATGGGATTTTAAGGCAGTATTGCCCCTTGTAACTATTAATAAAGCAATCATTCTATGACTTTTACCGATGGAGATTGTACATTTATTACGAAGTTCAACTCGTATTATGGAGAACTGGGGTTAAAATCCATGTCTGACATTCCACATGTATGTTTTATATTAATTCTCTAATATCTTTAGGAAATTGTCTTGTTAATACTATTGAAAGCTATGTAACTGATTTCCTTTCACATCCGGCGATGGTTCCGTATATCAGACGGCCTAGTAATTGATAAAATATCTAACCATAACTTTCCTTATTTTTGTCTTCATCTGTTCTCTGTTATGTGACCCTCAACACTGGGCATTTGACGTCACGAACACACTGAGTTAATTCCTACAATAACAATTAAAGGCCGGCCGTGGTGGCCGAGGGGACTGAGGCGCTTCAGTCACGGTCTGCAGGGCCACTACGGTCGGGGGTTCGAATCCCCCCTCGGGCATGTATATTTGAGCCGTCCTTAGTGTTAGCTAGTTCATAAGTAGTTTGTAAGTTTAGGGACTGATGACCCCGTAGTCAAGTGCCATAAGCTATACAAACATTTGAACATTTTTCTTTGAACAATTAAAGTACAATTACACCAGGATGGAAATTGTTTGTCTTTGGCACTACAGGTTTTCTCGATTCTCGCTCGGAACGTCTATCTCTTCCTGCGGAGGAGTAATTTGTTTTCCCGGTCTGGGTTAAGACGTGCATGAAGTGTTTTCGACGGGCAATATAGTAGTGGTGCATATTTTACAGGATCGCATTGTTATGAGCAGAGAGACGGTGTCACCCGGAACAATACCCAGCTCGCTGCAGCTATGAATAATGGATGAGGAGCATTTTAAGCAGACGGGCTCTGAGCAACGGAATAATCAACCTTCCGCTTCTCATCCGCTGACCCAAAGTGCCCTGTCTTTGTTCTCCGACACCAAGTTTCGTGGCCTCACGCCTCACGGACGTGGATGCAGAAAGTAAGGCGTCAAGATAAGATACTAAATGTATTACAAGTAAAATGCTACCGAGAATGAACGGAAGACTGTGTTCTAGAGCTAGGCAAAACAACACGTATTATATCGAGAATCTGCCTCAAGGCTTTTTTAACGAATGTATTTTATTTAACACTGATATTAGAAGTAAAGTATTATTTATTTAATAACTTTCATTTAGTCTTTTGAGCTCTTCATATTCTTCGTGAAAGCGCTAGAAAATGTGCCTCCCGTTTCATATTCTCGCCTTTCTCAATAAAATAAGAAAATCGAACGAATTATCAGTGATCAGAGCTGTGTGTAAATAATCGAAAAGTGATGTTAACATGAAGATACATATATATTTGCTTACCACTGCTCTTAAGGCCATCGACATAGTTGCAGACCAGCCAGAGTCAGGTATATTGGACAGCACTACCAAATCCGAAGCGCAATGAATAACATTATTGGCAGGATGAAACGAGGTAAACGAGCAAACAATAAGTAAGTCTGGTGGTGCAATGAAGAATTGCATACAGCTGTGAGGGAGCAGAAGAACGTTTTGAAAGTGAGGTTGCAGTCCCGCGCCAATGAAGATCTGCAGCGTTACAAGACTCAAAATCTGGTTGCTGCAGCCTAATCTACTTACTGTGGTCGTGTGTATGATGAACTGGACAAAATTTAAGTCCTCACCAAAGCATGCCACTGAGGCACAGAGAACAACAGTCCAGTCAAAGCCACAGCAAATAGCCGTGCGCACTGAGGCGCCGTGTTGTGGTGCGCGCGGCCGTTCGCTGTCGGAGGATCGAGGCCCCCCTCATACATGTGTGTATGTGTTGTCCTTAGGTTAGATTAACTTGGTTTCAGTCGTTTGAAAGCTAGGGACTAATAACCAAGCAGTTGAGTCCCATAGATTTACAAACATTTGAACAGTTTGAGTCCAGTCCAACTTTTAAAGGGCGAAGACAATGGACTCCCTCGAGGCCCTCTCATCAATCTCTATAGATGGAGTGACTACATCTCCAAACTGAGCAATGACGAAATTGACTACCCTCCAGTACTGAGAGTTGATCTGGTTTATGAACGTATACCACTAATTGCCAGTCAGGAGGTCAAGGAAGCGCTCAAGAAGATGAAAAATATGAAGTCTGCAGTTCCTGAAGACATTCTGGATGAAGTATGGAGGATCCTTGGCCATATAGAGTAGGTTAATGATGGGGATACCGATTAAAACTGATGTCGTCACAAGGGTATCATATTACAGAAGTGTGTGAACGCCAGAATGCTGAGTCATCAAAAAAATCAATTGATGGGGGTACGAATTCAAACTGATTACGTAACACATATTACATGCCAGACTTGCAAGTCATAAAAAAAATTAATTGATGGGATTATAAATTCAAACTGACACAGAATCAAACTGATTCAGCTCCAAACAGATACAAACTGTCAAATTAGTAGCTAATTAAAATATTAATATCGTAAATTATTTCAAATGTTTACAATAAAATGCCAATATTACTAAGCTTGCAGGAAGGTTTATAACTAAATTCCCCAGCTCTCGTAAATGTTTAACAAAATGCTAATGGCCCCAGACCGATATGGCCCCAGACTGAAACAGCCCCAGACTGATAACATGCCAGACTGATTCACCACCAGCTAGAGAGAAGGCCGCGGCGCTCTTTTGTGACGCCAGGCAGAGTAGGTTGCGCGCGCATAGCTGACTGGCTCGATGCTTCGGCATAGTGGGCCGTGCCCCCGCGGCTACCCAGTCTGCTATGCGCGCGGAACCTACTCTGCCTGACGTCACGCAAGAGCGCCACGGCCTTCTCACTAGGTGGTGTTGACTGATGACGTAACTGTGGAAGGGCACCAATCTGCTGTATTAATTGCTCAGTAAAATGTTAATTTTCTCCAGCTTGTGTAAATGTTTATAATGTAAGAAATTATTGTCAATGTTTATAACAAAATGCTAATATTTCTAGCTCGCAGAAATTATGTCTACAACAAATTGCAAAAATTCACCAGATTGCTGAAATGTTTATAGCAAATTGTTAAAATTCTCCAGCTCTCGTAAATGTTTACAATAAAATGCTGATTCTCCCCAGCTCGCGTAATGTTTATAGCAGTTCCCCTAACAGTGTTGTACGTTTTGTGACTACAAGGTACATGCAATGTGTGAAATTCCGACAGCCCACTTCCATAGAATTTTTTCTTTTTCGGCCGCGCCTTGCGCCGACGGCCACCACCCTCCCTGGCATGTGTCTGCAATTTGACACCGCTTCCGCTTCCGGCCGCCACACGCCGTCGCGCCGCCGGTGGCTGTCGGCGCGACGTCACCGACTGTGCAAAGACCACTGCCGACACATGACAGGGTCAACAGTATCGTTCAGGCAGGAAATTCAAAATAAAAAATAAAAAACCCTCGCAATTTTTCAGGTAAAACAGACACGGCATAATTCATTTCGGTGCAATGCTACAGGTGGGTGTTATACATTTAAAAACAGACCTATAGAACTATAAAAAAATTAAATTAAAATAAATAAATAAAAATAAAAATCTGTCCGTCTGTTAGCTTGGGCAAAATAACTGTACAGACGCTTGTGCAGAGACGGTATGAACGACCTTCGTTTTAAAGAATAATGTTTGTAAATCTATCGTACCAAACTGCGTGGTCATCAGTCCGTAGCTTACAAACTACTTAAACTAAGGTAAACTAACCTAAGGACAACACACACACCCATGCCCCAGGGAGAACTCGAACCTCCGACGGCGAGCAACCGCGCGCTCAGCAGCAAGGCGCCTTAGACCACTCGGCTACTCCACCGCTACTTTAAAGAATAAATACGACTAACAGTAACGTACCTCGATCTCCAATGCGATTGCAAACAAGCACATAAATTGTTCTCTTGGCAAGCTACATAAACAAATTCAAATGTTCAAATGTTTGTTAAGCTTAAGGGACTTAACTACGGGGTCATCAGTCCCTAAACTTACAAACTACTTATGAACTACCTACAACTAAGGACGGCACAAATATCCATGCCAGAGGGGGGATTCGAAACCCCGACCGTAGTTTCCGTGCAGACCGTGACTGAAGCGCCTTAGTCCCCTCGGCCACCGCGGCCGGCTACATAAACAATTCTATAAACATATGTTAAATGTTTACATAAAATATCATAACGTTTTAAGCATTCTTTCTCAAAAAACATCTGAGCTACATATCCTGTTGATCTAAGAGGCGGCAAAACCTTTTATGCAAGACCTCTGCAGACACACCACTTTGACGAGGAAAGCGTGCATTGCATTCATTTAAACGTGCTACGATGGAGCTGAGCCCAGCCTTGTGCCTGACAACAGTGGACAGCATCAGCCTCCACCAAACCGATGAGTAATACATGCCCCATTGTATAGACTGTCTGACGACAACCCTCTCTCACTCGTACAAATCATACCAGCCGCACTTTGTGACCACTCTTAAAATTATCAAGTTCTGAAATTTAATACTCTCCCTCTTTAGCGACCATGCCTTGTTAAAATTCACATAATTCTCTTCAGATTTTACCAAGTCTTTACAGCGTTTCCTTAGATCGATGTATCTCTGTCTCCTATCCAATAATTCGACAGGTAAGTTTTCAAGCTACATGTATTCCTGTAAAAATAGACAAAAATTCTTACCCCAAACACGAACCATCTCCTTTCCCGTGATTTCTTTTTTCATTCCTCTAAACCGAACTCGGATTCATTTTTTTTAAATCGATAATTACAAAATGCCTAGAATTCTAACCTACACACACAGCAACCTCCACCAACCAACACCTGATCGTTAAAAGAAAGATTTATAGCCATCACCACAAAACAACAACAAACGTCACATATTTCGAAGTCCTGTGCCAAAGTACAGACGATGATAGATGATCCATTCTAATAATAATAGTAGACAATGCTTGAAACACAACAAAATTTAGTAGACCCTCTAGAGGCCAAAACATTCAACAACGAGGCCATCCGCACTATCACACTCTTTCGGAATAGTATTATACAAACAAAAACGTTTAAACCAGCAACTTAAAATTTTTTTATCGAATACCAAGAGCAATCCTTTAAGAGATTAAACAAACGACTAAACACGCTCCCAACGAAAGTAACTACCCGGCTTTAAATCGCCTAACCATAAGGTTTATTGAAATCGATGCTTTTCGACCGAAGAACAATAATTTTCCATCGCAAGCGTCTTCGCTACGCTACCGAGAGGCGTCAGTATGCAGTCCACAAATGTAGACCACCTCTAGGTTGCAACGACCTGTGCGACTAAACAGATCCAAATCGGTATTTCGAACAAACCAATATACATCGTATACACCAGATTACGAATACACAAGACCTGATTGTACGAAGATAGAATGTTACATTGCTTCTATCAACAGCCAAAAGAATACAAAAACGAAATATTTGTCACAGCTATACCATAGCTGTTAATGTGCCATCAACACAACAAAGGCCACCTCTGCAGGTCATAAAGAGACATCCCCACACAATCGTATTACGGAAACATCTGCAACATGTCTATGGATCATTTCCTCGCAGTTGCGATCATTATATTGCACGTACGCAGTTGTACTGAAGACACATCATGTTCGATGCCTGTTTATCTGACGCTCTTCTCGCACTGTGTGCTGTCGTTTGTCAGGCCTAAGGCGCACTGCTTTCGTCTTTAAGTTGCTGATTTAAACGTTTTTGTTTGTGTAATACTATTCCGAAAGAGCATGATAGTGCAGAGGTCTTACATAGAAGGTTTTGTCGCCTGTTAGATCAATAGGATATGTATCTCAGATGTTTTTTAAGAGAGAATGCTTAAAACCTTATGATATTTTATGTAAACATTTAGCATATGTTTATAGAATTGTTTTATGTAGCTTGCCAAGAGAACACTGTGTGTGTCTGTTTGCAATTGCATTGGAGATCGAGCTACGTTACTGTTAGGTGTTTTTATTCTTTAAAACGAGGATCGTTCGTACCGTTTTCATGGTGTCTATCTTGAGAAATAGTTTAAAGTATTTGTGTTACCGAAGAATTTTTGACACACAGGTTTGGCGATGATACTCACCGTTACATTTTAACGTGCGCTATTTTTAACGCGTCCGTCAGTTGTTCCACGCATCTTCTATATAGTTACTTTTCCCAGGCTAACAAACGGACCTTCGTAAAAGGCATACCCATAACCCTTTTATAGTCTCCCCTCTCCCTCACTGCCGGCCGCGGTGGCCGAACGGCCTGCGGCGCGCCAGTCACAGTCTGCACGGCCGCTACAGTCGGCTACTATCGGGAATGGATATTTGTGTCGTCTTTAGTATAAGGTAGTTCATAGGTAGTTTGTAAGTTTAGGGACAGATGACCCCACAGTTAAGTCCCTTAAGCTTAACAAACATTTGAACAACATTTTTCTCCCTCATTCCCCCACCCCCCTCCCGCCACCCACAATCCTCTACGGGACGCCCGACCTACACCCCGCTCTACCATAATATTCGCGCCCTCCCCACCTAAAATCCCTCTTCATGCATACCCCTCTCAACACTACATGGATACCTTTCTCCTTGATGAAACCTTCCCCCAATCCCGCCATTCCATCAGCACCACTTCTTACCTTCACCTCCGAATTGATGGTCTCCCGCCCCTCACTTGAGGTGGAGTGGCGATTGGCCACCTCCAACATCACACTCTCTGGCCACGACCTCTCCTGAAGTATCCTACCAAACATCTTATCCACAGCCTATTCCTTCCCTCCCTCACCATTACCCTAGCCTAAATTGACCATACTTTCACAACCTATGTGGTTGCCACCGACCTCACACCCTTCTTCTGCACCACTGTTGAACACCATCGGTGGCATCAGTTAATCTCCTAGCTTATGGGCGACTCTCTTTCCTTCTTGAAATACACATGCCCCAAAAGCAATACCACCCCTGATGTTCTCCTCGCCTCACCTAAACTCCTGAGTCAACCATAGGCGGATGTCCTCGACCTCATTGGCAGTGACTATGCCTCCATTCTACTAAATATTGACTGCCACAGCTGCTCTGACCACACTCCCTATCTTGAGCTCCCCCCTCCAAGATTGTTCTTGATTAATCACACGCCAAATTGGATGCCTACTGTTGTTTCATTGGTGCTTTTGCTGCCAGCCACTCCCTTCCTCTCCACACCTCCAAGGACAATGACCTCATTCTTACCAAAGAAATCCACCCAGACCATCCCACCCTACCTCCAAAGGCTGTGCACCTCCTTCATGAAGTCTGTCAATTCTACCGATCCTACCTGTGAACCCTAATGCGTCACTCTCCACAAATTCCTCCAAGTACTGGCATGCCCTCCACATCCTTACTGGCAGGCGCTCTGTGCTCCACCACCCATTTCTTCCCAACAAGCTTTCTTTCACCAATAATGCCAGTAAGAAAGAACACTCCGTCACATACCTCTCTAACGTCTTATCCATCCCTGACAATCCAGTTTGATTATTCCCTCTTTCCTGATGTCCATGAGTGTACCAATACCTCCATCCCTCCCTATACCCCTGCCTTTCAGACCCTCAGAACATAACACACCCATCACCACCCTTGACATCGAATCTACAATACACACTAAATGCAACACCGTCTCCGGACATGACCGCCTAATGTACAGGCCCATCCGTGCCTGTTCCCCCTGTTTCCAGACTGCCCATGCTTCCCTCTACACCGTTATTCTTTACGCTGGCTTCTTTACCGACTTGTGGAATACTTTCTGCATTGTCATGTTCCCCAAACCTAGAAAACGACCCGCCAATGCCTCCTCGTACCGCCCCATCAGTCTCACCTTGATTTTCAGCAAGGTCCTGGAAACCATTGTTTCCCGCTGTGTCCACCAGCATCTCCATCAACACCAGCTCCTTCCTTTCTCCCAATGTGGATTCCGATCATCCTTCTCTGTCGATGATCAACTCCTCCACCTCACCACGTCCTCTCTGTCCAGATGAATTCCTGTCACAGCACCATCTTGTCTCACTCAACATCGAGAAGTCCTGCGACCGAGTATAGCATTCCGGTCTCCTTTTCAAGCTCCAAACCTACGCCCTTCCTTTCAATTACATCAGCTTCATTGCTTGCTTTCTTCCCCTCCATCCATCCTACCACACTGGCAACAATTTCATCTTTCTGCCCCTCTGCCAGGGTACCCAATGGCTCCATCCCTTCCCCCTCCTCTACCAAATTTACTCGGTAGACAGGCCACAACTCCAGCCTCCTGTCCATTTCCTACAGTATACTGACGAAACCGCCTTCATATCATTTGCCGCCTCCATCGCTCGCTCCCAATACCTGTTCCAGTCTCACCTCTCCGAATTCTCCACCTGGTGTAACCTCCTCGAATTCAAGGAGCACATCTGCATCCTCTACGTTTCCTACAAGATAGAATCCCGTCACTCTTAGGTTTCCCACCTCTTTTTGAATCCCTGACGTCTGGCACATCGTTAGCAAGTCATCCATCCCTTCCTCCACCTCCACACTCTCCACATCCTTTACCAGTGTAATTTCCACCAGCTTCCTCTCGCAGATGACGCCCTCAATCCCAGAATCTATCCTTCCTAACAACCTTAATCTTTCCCTGTATCTGAGCGCCACCTCTCTGCCCCCCTCCTCACCCTCCCTCGCTAGGCTCTACTTTCCTTTTGCTGTCCTTTCAGAGTCTTTACGCTCACATACCCCCCGTCCCCTCCTCTTCCTTTCCCACAGCTCCTAGTGTCCCTTCCTCTCCTATCTCCTGTTGGATTTCAGAGTTTGTGATTTGAACTGAGTGCTGCATCAAGTGTTGTGTAAAGTGCTTTGTGTTTTTAAAACTTCAGCAGTCGCTAAACGGTCAGAAATGTGTGTGCAGTATTTATGCAGTGTCTCTTTTATCGTCGCAATTTTTATGTCTTACACCAGTGTTTTATAGTCACTGTGGCAGTTTTATGTCTGAATACGTGTGGTTTTATAAGCCATCATTTTCATTGTATTGTATATGCCACATTTATCACCTGTTTAAATTTTAAAATTTGCGTTTATTTTCTCGTATTGCTATACGTTTTTACTGCTTGTCAAATACAAATGTACTTAAGGCTAAAGAGCAGCATATTAGGCTGCTGCCAGCCAGCTCAACCGGCCTTGAAATGACAATAAAGGAAAAAAAAAACCTTTGTTATTTGCACAGCCTCCAAGCCTGTGGCTTAGGTTTTGGGGGGGTGGGGAGTGAGTGTTACATACACCCCACAATTAACTTGTTTTTGGTGGTCAGTAATGCAAATATACATAAAATTGACCTCCACGACCCCCAGTGGAGGTGCTCATACCAGTGGAGCATGGGGTGGGGGCAGGGGTAAGGGAATTGTGTAATATAATGACCACATTCCTTAGATATTACTTTTATCTGGGTACTGAGAAATTAGAGATGTTAAATATTCACATTTGGGTTAGGGATTGGCATTATTGTATAATATTATACCTGTGTTATCTCAATTCTGTGTGTTGTCTTAGTTTGGGGAATGACCTCTGCATAACGTTCAAGGTCAACAATGATTTCTGGAATGAACTGTGGATAGGGTTCAAGGCTATTCAGAATCCGCTCTAACCCCTTACTCTCCTAGTATTCTTCAATCCATATGAGGAGACTTGAGCTTTCTGGCAAATGTAATTTATTGTTCTTACAGCAGATGGCAACTTTGACACAATAAACGAACTCCACAGAAGGTGGTAATTGCCCCCATTGATAGATGAACAGTTTTATTGATACGTCAAAAGTCTCTTGTGCCTTCAAGAATGATAATCTGTAGAACGTAACGTTCTCCACGGTTCTTGCATTCAGACGTTTCACGCTGTACATGCCAACAGCCGTAAGTCAGATAGAGCGTAAAACGCGATTAATTTGAAACTGTCACATATTAATATAAGTTGACGTCGATTTGCATTACTGGTATGTAGAATCAGCCTTCATTACGGATGAATGGCAGCCATCATTGGTGCATGAATGTGGCGCCTGTTGGAGTAGCGTTCGCTGAACAGTCATTCAGGAGTAATTTGTGGTGGGCCCTTGTTTGATGTGGGTGTTGAATTGCGCGATAGGTTTACATCCGTACGTCCATACAGTTCCCGTAATAGCTGTTCACCCCTGACATTTATAATTCGTGGAGCATATGAGTAGCATTTGTCCGAAACAAAACTGACACAATATAAATAATTACGGCGACGTTAGGTCAGAGATCCCTTCAGTGCAGATGCACATCACGCTGAAACTCTAACGGGAATCGGCGAAACGCCACGAGTAGTGAGAATAATGGACAGGAGCAATACGTCAGTAGTGGGTGGACGGGTTGGAAATTTGTGTCTGATTAGAGCCGTGCTATGACAGCTCAGCGCACCAGCCTAGTGAGGAGAAGAACAGCATTCTGATCCCTATCTGGCACAAAATTGCTGTTTTCTATATTGATTTAGTCAACCGTAATCTGGCAGCTAAGGTCTTATATTCATTTGTGTCTTACCACCATTAACTTGAATTACGAGGATCAGGAACACCGCCGCGCGGGACTGGCCGTGCGGTCTAAGGCGACAGATGAACTAAGCAGTTTGGTCCCTTAGCTTTACAAACATATAATTTTCAGAATTCATCTCAAGGTTACAGAAGAAATACTGCAATGTTTCTTCAAAAGTGTAACGACATAATAATTGTTCTTAAAATCATAAATCTTGATGAAATCCATTTTATTTTCTTGCAACTGTAGGTTTAAATAGTGTTTTAAACTTTTGGAATTTTCCAGAACGTCATGGCCAGAAATCAACTGTCGGAATTCTTTTTTATGCAAAAATATTATAATTTCACTAAATGACGTCATACGAAGGCTAAGGAATTAGTACATTCTGTCGTTATAATAGGGTGATATCTGGTGGAGGAACTCTAGGGCAGCAACCAGTCTCGCTGGAAAGCAAAAATAAATGTTTATATTCCTTTTCTTCTCGTGGTAGTGGCGGACACCCGCGTGTATTCAGCAACTATCTGAAGTATGTCGATGTATGGGACAAATTTTTAACTAATCAGGCATAACTGTATGTTCGTTTGTGCAGTTGAGCTAGGTAAATTCAGACATCTCCAAATCTTTGTATTTAGTGTGGCACTGTGTGTTCACAAGGGATAGGTTACATCGTATGAAGCCTCCGAATTTCATAGCTTTTTTCGTTTTCGTTGAGTGTGTTTTCTGTGCATAACTCTGTATCCACTGCAGAAAGTAGGAAGCACGATCAGCCGAGAAAGTTGTTCTTTACAATACATTTTTAAAGTCTATAATCTCGAAATGTAAGTGGCAATTGTTGATATCGTTGGAGCCCTTCGCGCAAACGTATAAAAATGTCTCTCGTGGAGTCCAGATGACGAAAGTGCAGAAATATGGGATGACAACCAGTGTTTATCGCGTTATGCCAAATACAGTGGCAAAATAGCTTCTCCAGTTTCTATACACATGGGTCATCTTCCTGTTTCGAGTCGCCATACGCCGCTCACCGCTGACGCCATACCATAGGTAAGCTGACGAAGGCGCTATTCATTCGAGGATACGCAACTCGCGTCTTCAGCTATTTGACAACCAGCAGACTGGGAGACTGTACGACTCGAGTAGCCGGTCACATTCACACTGCCACGACTCTGGTCTCCCGCACTGATAAGTCGCTGGCGGTGCGAAATAAAACTACCCTGTTGCCTGCAGTGCAATATCTAGGGATATTAACTGTGACGATGAAGTACAATACAATTATATTATTATCGCCGGTACATGCAGATAGTCCTGAAAGTTTGTGCTTGCGAATTTTAACAGCTATCACTGTATTTGTAATTTTTAATATTATTGGGGACATAACTGAGATGCGATTAGATCATCAAAACCACAAAGTTTTGCAGCACTACAATTATATGAACGGATGTGTGGTTTTTCAAAGGAAAATGTACTTCCTACTATTATCTATTCCATGCTTTCTTTTTATATTGTAGAAGTATTGTCGTTTTTTTTTTTTTTTTTTTTAATATAATTTTTTAGGTTTATCTGTACAAGGTTAGGAATTTTGGGATTATGCAAAATTATTTCATACCATCTCGTCTCCGACTTTGGTAAAGGTCGGATTGTAGCCTATCGCGATTTCGGTTTATCGTATCTCGACATTGCTGCTCGCGTTATTCGCGATGCAATGACTTAGCAGAATATGGAATCGGTGGGTTCAAGAGGGCCAAACGGAAAGCCGTGCTGGATCCCAACGGCCTCGTATCACTAGCAGCCCATCTTAACCTCATGGCTGTAACGGATCGTGCAGCCACGTCTGGATCCCTGAGTCAAGTGATGGGGCACGTCCGCAAAACAACAACCATCTGCACGAACAGTTCTACGACGTTTGCAACAGCACGGACTATCAGCTTGGAGACCATAGCTGCGGTTACCTTTGACGATGCATCAGAGACAGGAGCGCCTGCGATGGTGTACGCAACGACGAACCTGGGTGCACGAATGGCAAAACGTCATTTTTCGTAGGAATACAGGTTCTGTTTACAGCATCATGATAGTCTAGTCTGTGTTTGGCGGCATCGCGGTGAACGCGCATTGTAAGCGTGTATTCGTCATCGCCATACTGGAGTACCACCCGGCGTGATGGTATAGGGTGCCATTGGTTACACGTTCTCATCGACGGGACTTTGAACAATGGCCGCTACATTTCAGATGTGTTACGACCCGTGGCTCTACCCTTCAAATGTTCAAATGTTTGTAGAGCTTATGAGACTTAACTACGGGGTCATCAGTCCCTAAACTTACAAGCTACTTATGAAATAGCTTATACTAAAGACGGCACAAACATCCATGCCCGAGGGGGGATTCAAACCCCCGACCGCAGCGGCCGTGCAGGCCGTGACTGGCACGCCGCAGACCGCTCGGCCACCGCGGCCGTCTGCTCCGGATAATGCACGACCGCATGTTGCAGGTCCTTTACGGGCCTTTCTGGATATGGAAATTGTTCGACTGCTGTCCTGGCCAGCACATTCTCCAGATCTCTCATCAGTTGAAAATGGTGGCCGGGCAAGTGGCTTGTCAAAATACGCCAGTTACTACTCTTGATGAACTGTGGTATCGTGTTGAAGCTGCATGGGCATCTGTACCTGTACACGCCGTGCAAGCTCTGTTTCACTCAATGCCCAGGCGTATCAGGGCCGTTTAACGGCCAGAGATGGTTGCTCTAGGTACTGATTTCTCAGGATCTATGCACCCAAATTGCGTGTAAATGTAATCACATGTCAGTTTTAGAATAATATATTTGTCAAATGAATACCCGTTTATCATCTGTACGTATTCTTGGTGTAGCAATTTTAATGGCCAGTAGTGTAAATACAATTTTCCACACTCAGACATCCTAATTTTCTGTCAATAGTAAATTTTTCATTCTCCCATATCTTTGTTCCAACCCATTAATGTACTTAATGGGTCCTCATAAAAATATGACATCAAAGTCACTTTCACTGTTCCCATCCAGTCAGTTTTACATTTAGGCTCATTTACACCCTCATAGTGCTCATCTTCATAAACTACATAATAATCAACCCCTTCAATTTCATCTCCCTTTTCACATACTGTTATTTCACAATCTGTAACCCTATAATCACTTTTCTCTGCATATTCTACCATTTTATGTATAGACTCCCTCCTCAGATCATCAAATTCCTTATCCCCATCAAATATTTTATTTAGTGCATCATAATAGGCTTCATTTTTCTCAGCTTGTTTCCCTAACCGTTTTACATAATCATATTTATAAAGTGCCCACTCAGCTGGTACCCATTTTTGTATCCACTTGGCCTTATTAATCCACTTCTTAAATCTAAGATGACTTTCCTCATCTTTCTCAGCACAATTTCAGTCATGTTTCATGAACGCAGATACAGCTTCTACCAGATGCACATTACTTGCAGCACCATTCTGCACATACCCAACACTTTTTAAAGACACCTCAGAAATAGAGCCCTCGGGCTGCTTGCAGCTACCCACATACTTATCACCAGATATACCTTCAGGTACATCAACAACAGGCACTATGGTCCCAACATTACCGCAAAACATCCACCAAAACACTAGATTCAGCCACACTGGCTCTATAACAATTCATCATAGCATCCACTGTATCTGTTTTCACTTCACATAACTCAGCAAATCGTACACTATTATTTTTATATATATTTTGAACGTCACAGCACTCCTTTACAGCCCCAGACTGTAATTTGCTCTCTGTCTTCTGAAGAATGGATCCCACATCAACACTATCATTCTCATAACTTGTATTCGAAAAATCTTTATTAAAAAGATCACCAATAATAATCTCTCCTACTTCCCCAATTTGTTCTCTACTATCCTTCCTTTTAAAGGCTCTTCTTTTGTTATGTTCTATGAACCAACTTCCCACTACATTTTAATCATTTAAAATGGCTTCCATACCACAAATTCCTTCTTCATATCTACCCCTGTCATTATTATCGTTCCTCCCATTGTAATAACCTCTGTTATTCTGACCACAATCATTATTATTCCATTTCCTGGTCCTATTCTTTGCATTCCGTCTCGTCCCAAAGTGAACCTTATTTGAGACAAATTCTGTCCCCTTCTATTTCTATTCCTATTCTTATGTCTTGCTCCTTGCTCATTTCTGTTATTATTATCCCATGAACACTTTTGATCAGTGTCATCACCATTAGACCTCCCCCAATCACTCCTATTTTCAATTAGTTTCCTTTCCATGTAGTTATCCTACTGATTATTCCCCCAATTCTTGTTATTCCTGTTCTCATTATGTTCCCCATTTCTATGTGCGCGTGATACTGCCTTATCAAATTTTTCAATAAAATCAAGAAATTTTTCAATAGAATCAGTAGGACAGGGAGCCAAATGCAGTTCCAAACTCCTCAGGTAGCCTTCTAATTAAAGTGGTGATTTCAGTTAGTGTTTCAAGTGGCCTATATAGGTGGACTAATTTTCCTAATTCCTCCTGACAGAATTCCTTCATAGATTGTTTTCCACTTTTCCAGACAAAGCAATTTAAAAATTTATTTTGCACACTGACTTATTTAGATTCATTCCAATATTTACTTAAGAATAACTTTTCAAACTCTTCAAAACTGACGTACTGCTTTCTATATGGATTATCCCATGTCAGATCAGAACCTTCCAAAGACGTCTTTACAAATTTTATTTTTGCTTGGTCTGACGTTCCTGGTGTAAGGCAGTCCTTGCAATTGACTAAGAAGTCCACTGTGCGATATCCACTTTCCCCAGAAAATGTCTTACCTATGGCACCTGCATCAATATTTGACCCCCAACATTACCAGAAACAGCACACAGTTCCACATTATTCATTCTAACATTAAGCATTAATTTCTGCATTATTTCTAGTGGTAACTGTTGCCATTTCTTTTCTGAGTTCATCCGCTGTGCTGCCTAACGGATTTGTCAACACTGCTTTAGTCTCATCAATGCTAGCCATTATCGTAGCATCCAACTTATTTAAGGCCTGTCTTGTCTCTTCTACCCTAGCATCACACACCCGCTTTCCTGAATCAGTCTCCCCCTTGATTTAGTCTCAACTGTACCAATCTTTGTGGCTAATTTCTGTTCCACACCCTCAAGTTTCCCATTAATATTTTCCAATTGAGCATGCACCTCCCCAATTTTATTATTAAAAGCTTTGTAAGATTCTTCTATTTTACTATTCAAATCTTTGTTAGACTCTTCGATTTTATATATCTATTTTATTTCATAGTACCTGTAATATCATCAAAATGTGACTTAACCCCAGATTTCCCATCATAGCTTCTTCCTCCCTTGTCCTTTATGCACTCTGTGGTTCACTCCCACTCCCTGTTGACTCACAGTCACTAGGTGATTTATTTCTTGCTGCAGCATTATGAAAACCAAGAGAGCAAATAACAACACAAGAACGTAAAGCGCCGGCTGCATAACTTATCTTTAGTGTGTTGCTGGCATAGGACGAGGATGCTGCCACTGAGCGATGTCCTTGCGCTGGATTCCTGGCGACAGGTGCTTCAACTCCCTGCAGATACCTCCTGCGCCGCTCTGCTCCGATGTCGGCTATCGCGGCTGCGTCGACCGGTAACACTCTGGACGTCGGACTCGTTGCGGGCCGAGCGGGCCCGGGCGCACGATGTCGGCAGTCGAGGGTGCGTCGGTTGGTACTTCTCAGAGCGTTGCACTTAGGCGCTGACGTGTAGTGGCCGGTAGAGCGTTGTCGAAACTCAGCGATGACGATCGACATGTACCAAAGCACCAACACTGTTCCTGCGCTGCTTCCATGCCAGTTTACACGGAAACAAGTTTCACCAATTGCGATCCTATCCCGAAAGAGACCACCAAATTGCGAGCTTACACACGGAATTTAAAAACACAGACTAGAAAAAACACACTATCGTGTGCAGGGTGACACAATTTTATAAGTTATTTCCTTCAGTTGGCTCGAGCCCACAGTGCTACAGCACGAATATGTATATATAAAATAATAAATCACCCATTCACAGCCTGTGTTTGCTTGGGGCTCCGTGAAGTGCGGCTGTAGACACTATTTTATTATACAAACTGGCTGCGTCGTGTCTAGGGGCCAGCCACACCTGCTGCAATGTCTCCAAAATGTTTAGCTTTAAATAAATGCAGGTAGGAACAAAAAATGCATAAACGACACGTTCACTTTTCACTAAATTGATGTTTAATCTACTTAATATCCGTCAGTAAATATTTGTTACACCTGACTTCAGAGCAGTGCCGAGTTCCTTAAGGCTGCCACACCAAAAAGTGGAAACTTGACTAAATAGTTTCTAGGCCGCATAGTCGCTAAATAAAAATTAAAGTCTAGCAACAATCCTCAGAAACTGTAAGTTCCACTGTCAAAGAATATAGTTAGAGTCCACGAAGCACCACTGAAGACTTTTTCTAAGTCCCACAGACGCAGAATAAAATCAAAGTTCTCGAAGCACCACAGAACAGATATTTTAAAGTTCCACACTGGAACACTTCGCTGAAATTTTACAAATCCTCAAGCGACTCCACAGTCACCCATCGTAACGACACGTCTTGTCTGTCAAACCGACACCAACATACCGCCCCTAACAGGCCAAAATGGCCACAATAAGTACACTCGCTGGCTTACTCTGAAGTCAAATCAGTATTTTATTTTCAAAAATTACCTCTCTTACATTAAATACAAATGAAATAAATACATATGATGACAGTATTTGTAGGAAATTTTCCGCTGAAACAGAATATGGCATCAAAAACATTGTACATATCGTAGTTTTTGCATTATCAAAAAATTAAACTTTTCTACCTTCGCATTTTCAGTATTTAAATATAGATTATTCACTTTATTATTGATTCTGTGGTTCCATCAACTATTTACGTAAGTCTAGTTTACCATACTACCACTAATACTACAGTTATGATTGATTATGTATTAAAAATCCAGTTTTTATACCTGGAAACCATGTTACTGTCCTCTAATTCAAATTTACTGAATTTGCGCAAAACAAAACTATATATACACTTAGTACTCACTTAGATCTATCATTTTACACCTTGTACGTAATATTTGGTTAAGCCGTTTTTAAGATATATCTTTTACAAAATTGTTATTTTATAATGATTTTTTATTTACTATAACTCAAAAAGTATTGAAGTGAAAGGAGGCGTATTTACATCAGCGTATCCGTCTAGTGTTTATGTTTAAAATGCGCCTAGGCGCTCCTTTGTATCATACATGGATCAATAGTTATTAAATTTTAAGCGGTTTATGTCTCCAAGGCCAAACAGGGCTTCCGCCGTCTTTCGCCACTGAGTATCATAACGGCCTAGATTTTCTAGTCACGAGTCTATACACAACGCGAGCGAAAAGACGCTCGTTTGACAGATGACAAGTGCCGCTATCTATTGACTAACCCCTGAAGTACGACGACTCAGTAGCTGCCAAAACACGATTTCCACGCATATGCACATTTTACCACATAATTGCAGACTTCAAGTGTCCCCACGAAAAACTGTCCCCTTACAGGAACATGCACAGAACGCAATGATCAATCCAAACACAATTCTATATTAGGGTCGAAGCTTCAGGTTGAAATGTCTTACGCATAGACAAGAGATCGAAGAACACATAGACTGTGCATGACGTAATTGTACTGAAACCGACATCTAAGTCAGGGACGAGGGGTAGTATGCAGTTTTCGTCATTACGAAGTATGTGAAGTGGAGATCGTAGTACTAGTTTTTCTCGTTTATAGCTGAAATTCGGCGTAGATTTTTACAATAAAACTTCTTACCGAGTTGTCATGTGAGGAAAATGAAATAAAATAATAGGGAGTGGGCTTTAAAAAACGTTGTTGCTGATTTTAAAAAAATGTTACCAGACAAGAAAACGAGGTGAAATTAAAAAAAAAATCCAGCCTGCTCCTTGAACGAAGTGCAAATAGAGTCTGTTACATCCACCGTGGTGTTGTCGAAAGAGGATCTAAACAAACGAACAGATACCCGTAATTCAACAAAAGACTAAATGTACAATATATAAAAAAAATCATTTGAAATGAATCACCCACATAAATGAAGTGAGAGAAAGGTGGTAACAAAGGCTTGTGTGTCAAACATTCTTCAAAAAACTAGCTTCAGTGTATGTAATGTCTAAGTGGGAAACATTTCGGCTTCCGGACTGCAGAATTCAGATGTGCAATCGAAGCTATTTATACGTACAGTGGACTGTTATTTTGAAAAATCACCAGCTAAATTTACAGTATTTGTATATTGCAGTCGACACCATGCAGATATGTATTAAGGGCATAGTTCTCTTCAAATTACTTGGTGGCTTAATGCAGACATGAACAAAATTACTTAGTTGTTTTTATCAAATGGCGCTCATCGCTGATGGTGTTAATGATGTTACAGAGGGGATATGCAGTGGATGATGGGGCCAATAGCTTTATGGAAATCAGGAAGAATGGGCGATATGTATCAGGTACAGGAACAACGCAAGTAGAATTTGCGCACCAGATATCATCTTTCCAGAAACGTGCCGTGGCTTGGACATCAAAAACTTAGCTCCTTCATTGGAAAACTTTCCAAAATTTCTTGCAGTAAATTCTCTCATGAACTAAAGTAAAATGGTCTGAAAACGCCTATGCCACACATTACGGAAAGTGCAAAAATGAACTTCTTGTCTAAAACCACTTCTAGCTGGAGCCCACAATGATAAAAATTAAAGAAAGTTCTCTTTTATTTAAACAGTTACTACTAATGTACTCGGTGTTGTTTTTTTCTCGAGATATTAATTATTTTCTTGGCGTAGGTAGTTCTCTTCAATTATAATTGCACTGATTCTCCGAGCAAGAGTTATACAATTATATGTAACCGTTATCAGCCAATGCAATTGTGTACACTGGTAAACCAGACTCATGTTAAGCTCTAAAATAATGACTGTTGAATAACTAAATGGTGTATAAAATAAGCTGATAATTCAATAAATAAAATGCAAAATCAGGCTTGATTCCATATTGGACTGGGTGCTCCACGACTGTATTTGATTTGTGGTAATTATTCAGCAATCAGTCGTCATAAATATAAATTCTTTATTTGTTGGCAAATCCGGATTTCGACCACTGTGTGGTCATTATCAATGCTTAAAATAAATTAAAAAACTTAAGATGCGTCAGTACAAACGCAACCTCCTACATGGAGGTCGAGATATCTTAAGTTTTTTAATTTATTTTAAGCATTGATAATGACCACACAGTGGTCGAAATCCGGATTTGCCAACAAATAAAGAATTTATATTTATGACGACTGATTGCTGAATAATTACCACAAAATGCAAAATAACAACTACTACATTCTGCTGTACAGGAAAATAAACCTCACCCACAATTACCTTGAATTCTGAAGTTCAAAAACTGATGCAATATACAAGACTAACTTGTTGATGTTTTTATAATGATGTACCACAGGTTGCAGTACTTGTACATGGTTAAAGGACTGAGCATAAGCTTTCCAGACTTCCCAGATATTGTTACAGCAAAGCCTCTGAGATAAACCAAAAGAGACAGGGAATGGGTTTTAAGGTAATAGAGGCTGATATACATAACATTTTACCACGAAATGGAAACCCATCAAAACATTAAACCCACAAATATTTAAATTTTGTCACTTGTGGTTTCCACAGTAAAAAGTTGAGAAATCTCATGGGAAAGTAAGTCTTTTTTTGTGGTAATGGAACCACATATTCAGCACCTGATCATAATTTGTGATTTAGTCTACTACTGTATCAATATTACACATCTTTATTTCTATTATAAATATAATTACTGGGAAATCATAGGTCAACATATACTAATATTTAAAATGTTTTTTGTGGTAATGGAAACACCTATTCAGCACCTGGTCATAATTTGTGATTTAGTCTTCTACTATATCAATATTACACATCTTTATTTCTATTATAAATATAATTACTGGGCAATCATATGTCAACATATACTAATATTTAAAATATTTTTGCGTATGGGAATGTACTTCATTCTTATGTCATTACATTTGGTTATATAATGGATAATAAATTACTGTTATGTCGTTATGTTGATGGGCAATTTCCAGATCATTATATTTAGTCTTATGTGATCATATTCTGGTACGAATACCAAGTCATTATATTTATTATATCTATAAAGATGTATAATATTCATATAGATGCTGTAAATTTTGGTAGTTAACTAATACTATGTCAAACAATGCAAAGTGTTGAACAGGTGGTTCCATTAACACTAACTATAATAACCGACTTGGTTTCCCATGAGATCTCACAACGTCTTACGGTGCAAGGAATTCGTCCCAACACCAGAATTTTTGTACATTTTCTGTGTTGGGATATATATTTACAAAAATTGAAATTTTACGTGCTGTCAGGAGAAGCCATCAACACCGGAGCTTTTATAGCTACCAAATTCTGATTTCTTTAGTTATTTTTTTTTCAGATATCTCAGTTTTTCATGTGATTTTCACACATAGTAGCTATAATAACTAGAATATATATTTTGAGAGTTCTGAAGCAATATTTAAACAAAAAGTGGAAAGTAAGTACTTGAATTACATACTTCTTTTTCATAAACAACTGCAATTCTGCAAACTGCAGATGTAGAAAACTCGACATGTATTGCTACGGAAAAGACGTGTGGCTCGCGGTTTCATCTAGACAGGAGATGACGGTGCGTTCCGACGAGCAGCAGCAATATGGAGTGCCAGAAGCTCCCTTCCGGAAGTGGGCAAGATATATTGCTTGTGGTTGCGGACAGTAATGAAGATAGTGGCGTGACACAAGACAGATGTGCACCCTCTGGCCCGCGTACCCATGTTCTTTCGACTGCTGCGTTAACAGGTTTCCGAGCCGGCGGGCTTGAGTGGGAACTGTTGATTCACAGCTTGGTCTGTACTTCGGGAGACAACAAGTGCAAAGAGTGTAACAAATATCCACTTCTCGGACAGAACCCCAAAAGTTCTGCTTGAATACTCACAAAATGTTTTTAAGCAATCCAACGATTTATTTTGTTTAGCTATTGTGGTCCAAGAAGGGACTGTACTTAACCAATTAGATAACAAAATAACGTTACCCTAGGTATGTAATAACAGCTACTCTCGGTATATATCAATGGCCTATCACTAAATATGGTAAATCATATAAAAATATTTGAAACTGTCTATTAGATATAACAGTTCTTGCAAGTTGTAACACTAAATACGTGGGGCACTGCAATAAACAGTTATTAACAATAGTTTGCCCTAGAAATGAAATTGAACTGCCGTGTAATTTTTCTCATTGACAGATATTCTTTACACTCCTTAATATGACCTCTTGCATGCGTCTCATGATTTTCGTTTTGAATTAAAAATTCATATTCAACAATTTTCAGGACTATCTGTTTTGTGTAGGAATCTATTTTGAGTTGGGGGAATTACTCAGTTTTAAAACATATTATTAAAAAAATGTTTTGTTAAATAGTTATTTTCTGCGTTTTAGACTTCGTGTGTACATTTTTTTCAATTGGTTTCAAACGTTTTTATAAGATTACAACAAAAACATGTCCTAAATTTCAGGTTTAAATTAGTTTATTCTTTCCTGGGACGTCCAATATAATGTCCTGTTTTACATGCTTATCGCGGAGAGGCCACGATGGTAAAACTTTAGAGGAGATTTGAACTTACATGGAGGCTTACAAGTATCCTTTCTCACCTCGAAACACTGACCTCTTGAATAGGGCCGGCCGCGGTGGCCGACGGAACTGAGGCGCTTCAGTCACGGTCTGCACGGTCACTACGGTCGGGGGTTCGAATCCCCCCTCGGGCATGGATATTTGTGCCGTCCTAGTTCTTAAGTAGTTCATAAGTAGTTTGTAAGTTTAGGGACTGATGACCCCGTACTTAAGTCCCATAAGATTTACAAACATTTGAACATTTGATTTTTGAATAGACAAATGAAGTACACAAAGCAACTTCCGCCACGCACCAGACAATAAAGTAAGCTTTTCATCCCGTTTTTAACTGTTTTAATGCAGGCAATGGAATGACCAAGTGTCTTCTGCGACACAAAAATACGAAATTACTTTAATATTTCATTGCCAGCAAGTTCCGAGCCATTAGACAAAACTTTTATGACATGGAATTTGAAGTGCAAATAGGAAGCTCCGAACAGGACAAAATATAACACAACTTCGTTAAGACATATGTAGAACAAACGTACTTACAAAAAAAAAAGGTCAAAAATACACAAGTGATGAGATAGGATACAAGTACATATACACACAAGAAATTAAAAAAAAAAAAAAAAAAAAAAAAAAAAAAAAAAAAAAAAAAAAGTTTGACAATTTAAGGGTACAGAGTGAAATGTACTGCAGGGAATAAATCACAACGGAGCAACAAGCAAAATAATACTACTGGGAGGAGAGAAACCTGGACACAAGCATCACACAAACGTAAACACCAGCTTTAAAGGGTTAAAAAATTATGTTTCAACTGCAATTATTCATTTAACATTTTATATTTATTTGACATGTGTCTAAATATTTCAAGTTGTTCTAAGATATCTGTGATAAACAGATGTTTTGCAAAAGTCGAATTATTTAAGTTAGTACCCTTTCTTCCTAACAAATGTTCCTTGAATCTGTTATCATTGGAGGTACACTTTTTAATTTCTCTAGTGAAGTTACCCATACCAGTGACGAAACCAGGCTAAGAACCTTAAATTTTACACAACCGGTTGGCTGTTTTACATTTCTTAAATTTGATTACAGTTGCTGTCATGTATCCATGTTCAAAATAGTCCTGTAATATGTGTTATGAATGCGACAGAAAACTATATTCGTTCAAGTGTGACACCATGATTAATTTTTTTTTTTTGCTATTTATGATTGAAATAATTTTTATTGATTTTTATCATTATGTCGTATGATAGTGATAAACGCAACATGTCTTTGGGGACTCTCTTTGGCATGATTCACTATGTATCTATAAATCAGAATGTGATTTTTTGCCAATAATTTTGTATAAATATATTTTGCTATGCTTTGTTCCTATTGTGTAATTTTGTGGATATCGTAATATTTACGGAGGTTCATTTTAGGCTTCTTATAACGTTAAGTTGATATGTAAAAGCTGTGTGATGGTGCATAAAACTAAAGGTGAAAACGTGGTAGTAAAAGGTGGAAAAGCGCATCAAAACACGCTTACGTGCCACCGAACTTTTGGGGCTGGGTAGGAGTTGTGTGTTTACATCTGTTGGTAATGTGGTGTTATCGCACTTAAATTGGAGAGGCAGTTACTTCAAGAGTTGTTATAAATTTGCCTGGGATGACGTGCTAAGTACATCGGTTTTTTGGTGGCTGTTGGTTTCTTTGTTTCGACGCTAAGAACAAGTTTGTTGGCCATCGTTTAAAGAGCCGATACGTTGTACTGTGTTACCACAAGCAGCTACGTCCACTATCCTCACTACACCACAGGCAAAGAAGTCTTATTTAGAATTGTATGCAAACATGGACATCACATTTGTGTTTATTTTACACAATAATAACCAACACTCTAAAAATAATTCTACCTAAACAGTGATTATCTTAAGTAACGTACAATGTAGGGTCCTGTCCTGTAAACGTATATATCCGAGTGTCCACAAAGTTCATTTATGTAAAAAAAGTGGTCAGATATGGCAATTCAAAGTGTATTGACATTCTGTACTTGTTATTAGAGCACTAAAGCATATAACTTATTAGCATTGCTAAAGAAAGTTTTGGCCTACCTCTATGGAGTGCATAAGTTTTTGAGTACTGTGCTAGTGGCATATATCCCAGTGCTTTTAGAAATTTATTTGGTTGCTAATGCATAAATTGTCAGCTTCATAATGCAAATATTTCAGTATTTTGTTGAGATTTAGTCAAACAGGCAGAAGTTCAATTTATGGCCACCACTTTCAATGTGTGTAAAACCATAACAAAAGACCGAGTTATAGTAGTTGTGATACTGATGATATTTAAAAATAAACTGGAGAGTGAATTTGATGATAAAACCTTTCGATGCTACTTTGAAACTTTAACTTACAGTACTGTTGCATAGTGGCAGACAGTACAACGAAAGTGTTAACTGCACATTAAGTCCAGCATCAAACAGTATTGCATTAAATCAAAAGCAACTGTCAGGTTTTGATAGTAATTTTGTAATATTCAGAAACAGTGCTATTTACATTTAGAATTATGCTGCCACGAAGTACAGTCAGTAAATTTATCTGCAACTTCTCATATTAGTGGTTCAGAATAACAACATTAAGCTGTTGTATGATTACTGTGACCTGTGTCTGACATTAAGGAAGAGTGCAGGTTTGCTTGCTTAGTTATAACATGTGTGGCAATTTTCTGTTTTGCAATTCTGTGTGTTTTCAGTATTTTGTGCTACATTTTTCTCATGAAATCAGTTCTATTTAAAAAAGTGATCACTCAATGAAGTACTAACAGTGATCTGTATAGATGTATGAATGATTTATGTGTAATTAGTCTAGCGACCATAATTTGTTGTATAGTCACAATATTTTTCTTGGACTCGTTGTATGATCTGTCTACGTCGGTTGCATCTTACCCCTTTTATCACAAATCTTTTACGTGAAGAAATCAAAAGTCCGATACTGTTGTCTGTTAGGATGTCATCGCGGTCAATCCTAAATCCTCTCACAGGAGTCACGGTCTTTTTGATGCAGATTATGTGCTGTTGTGGGTTAGTGGTGGCGTAATATTTGATTGTTGACCGCTGTTACTCATTTTCAGCCGCATACTAGCTTGCACTAGGTGTCTGTGAACCCGCCCACCAATCGCACAAGGATGGGCTCTTTGCTAAAACTACATAGTTCCCCTTTTGCTGTATTTGAGTACTCATCAAACGGTTGTACCTGGAAAGTGTTTTTCGTAAGTTGGGTGACTCAATTTATCCATCCCTCCAATGTCTTAAAGTCTTGATACTAATCAGTACAATAACCAAGAAAATCTGCATTCCCATACATTATGTAAACATAATGTGGTTTCTGTAATTTCAGTGCCATTCCAAATCTCACTGAAACGAGCTCCTAAAATGGAATCTGATGTACACATGAAAACGCAAAATATATTAAGGATAAGACCTTACGATTTATCTGGTCTTTTTATGTCAGGTACATTAGAATGTACTGGTAGTTTCAATGACTGTCTGTGGGGTAAAAACTACAGGAATATATGCATTCAATTCGGACGTTTTCACTGATTAAAATTTTTCTGTTCAAGCTTATTTTTAAGTAGAAGAATTGTGTCCAGTCCATTAATTGAGAATGATGACATAATGGTTAAGCCCTTGGATTAACGAAGTACAAAGTGCAAGGGAGAAACAAACTGACAGGGTGCAGGATGAAAAGAACCTCAAAATCTAAGAAACTCGGTGTCTTCTTAGGATCTGATATCGTGTCTTTCTAGCAGTAGCACAAAGGTAAAGTCTCCAAAACAATGCAAAAGTCAGAGATTCTAGCCCAGGAAAGTTGAACTCAATTATCTTCCGCGATGAAATCAAAATAGGAAATGCATAGCTGAAAATTAATTCTAATCAGTTAATGAAAGGCACGCCAATGTGTGGTCTAAGGAAAGTTAAAATGAGTGTCTTGGGAGATAAGAAAATGTTAATATGTAGATTCAAAATGCAAATTTTAAACACGGAAATTTCAACTTTTGTTGTATAGATACCTTTTTTAATACTTCCCATGGATTTCAATAACAGAGTGATCATCTTCGCTATAAAACCAGGCCCACTGTACTTAATCTAACATGCACTAAAATACAACTTCATAAATATATGTGATCACAATAAAGAACATTACAATTGGCAGGCAAGATTTCATGACTATGTTACCGTACACTTGAAACGGTTTCTATTGTGAAAACCTGGACTTGCTCTTGTTTATAATATTTGTTGTCTGAGGTGCACAAGCTTTCTAAGGTACCCAATATAAACAAAATAAATGTCTTCGGGCTCTCGTGAAGATGATTAGGCTACGTTAATGAACATAGATCGTGTAATAATTATATGGAAGATTTTCAGTATTTATAAAATGTAATTTTGTATTTTGTTTTTGTCCTGACTGCCATGAATGTCGCTTGTTATCGTTGATCGTTGAATGTTTACTGTATCATTGTTATTTAAGTACTTCGTTGTTTCATACCGTTAAATTTTTTTTCGAAAATACTATTTCTTTATATAATTAGTGACACGTATACTATTAACGTTACTACATGGTTACATGTTTGTCTGTAGAATTTGGTCGGAAAGGTATGTGTATGGAGTGGCTGTTCTGGGACAATGCGGTAGAGGGTGATTGGGAAGTGGGGGGGGGGGGGGGGGAGGGAGGGAGGCAGTGAGATATACTAGCTGCGGGACATATCTATATAGCATAAGTAATTCTGCTAAAGGTCTTCAGTACGATAGGTGGCTCTGATACTGCATTTTACTGATATTGACCAAATATTTAAAAAAAGAAAACCTATAGTTCTCATTAACAAAACGAATAAATTGTTCAGTCATTCATTCAATAACTCTGACTGATAAGATTCAGAAGTAATCACAATTGCTCAATAGATTAAGATAATTTTTAATTTGTTAGTGTTCGACTTTTTTGTATATCTTGTTTAGAAACGTTTATTTATGAAAAATACTGTAGACCCTCCTTCAAAATGTTCAACAGATTTATCTTTTAATAAAAAAGACCATATATGTTTAAAACAGTTGTGATCTTCATTCAGCGAACTGGTTTGGGCAGATCTCCACGCTATTCTGTCCTGTGCTGACCTCCTCATTTCTGAATAACTAGTGCATTCTACATCCTTTTCAGGTTACCCACTATACTCATTTATTATTCCGCCCCTACAGCTGTTAGCTTCCACACTTCCCTGTAATACGAAATCGGTGATAACTTGATGCCTCAGAATATGTCATATTAGCCCATCCCTTGTTTCATTCAAGTTATGCAACAGTTTCCTACTCTTCCCAATTTACAATCACCTTCAACATAATTGGTTATGTTATCAACGCACATGATCTTTTGTATTCTTCTGTAGGAAAACAGATCAACAAGTTTCAATTCTCTTCCTCTCTGAATTGTTTATCGTCTATGTCTCACTTTCATACAAGGTTACACTCAAGACAGTTGCACTCAGAAAAGGCATCGTAAATCTAAATCCATATTCAGTGCCAATAAATTTCTCTTCTTAAGATCTGCTTCTGTTTCCATTGCTATTTTGTAACAAATCGGCACGTTCCAATACAAGTTGTTTTACTATCCATAGAACAAAAGTCATCTTTTACTTATGTCGACTGGTTTCCTATTTTGATTCCCTCAGCTTCGCCTGTTTTAATTCGACTACATTCCATTTACTTCTTTCTGTTTTGTTGATGTCCAACGTATGTCGTCCAATCAAGACACTGTTCTTCCGCACAATACACCGTCCATTCCGTTCACTTCTCTTCCAAGTCCTTTGCTGTTAATGACAGAATTATGATGTCATTGACGAATGTCAACGTTTTTATTTCCTCACCTGACCTTTAATTCCTTCTCCAAATATTTCTTTGGTTTCATTACTGTTTGTTCACTGTAATGATTGAATAACATTGTTGATAATCTAAAAACCTCCCTCACTTACTAATGAATCGCTACTTCTCTTTCATGACCCTGCGATTCTTGTAACTGCCATTCGGTTTCTGTACAAGTTATATATAGCCCTGCGTTTCCCGTCGTTGCCTCCTGCTGCCTTTAGAATTTTAAAGAGTGAATTCCAGTAAAAATTGTCAAATGCTTTCACCGAGTCTAAATATGTTATAACCTATAGAATGCGTTTCCTTAATCCTTTCATTGTCACATTGTAAATTCAGCTTTGGAAAAAAATTCAGCGTTATCTGTATTAATGTAATTCACAGAACATATAAGACAGATTCCTAACATTTTTGATTGGATAATTATTTTATGTCATCTTTTTCATGCACTAAACACATATGAATCGAGGTATAATGTTCAAATGTTTGTAAAGCTTAAGGGACTTAACTGCAAGGTCATCAGTCCTTAAACTCACTAACTACTTATGAACTAACTTATACTAAAGACAGCACAAACATCCATGCCCGTGGGGGGATTAAAACCCCCGACGGGGAACGGCCTCTCGCGCATCGCAGCATGGCGCCTCAATGCGCTCTGCCGCTCCGCCGCGGTAATCGAGGTATATTTCGTACGTTCTTTTGTTCATTGTTAGTACTGACAGATGAATGATATCAGCATAATCCTCACCACAGCACCAAAATAAAAACAAGTTCGCTGCTAAAATAACATAGCAGGAACCACATTCACTGCTACATATAGACAGCAACGTAACACACCCCTCGGGGGACTACAGCTTTTTTGTGGGTACGTATGCGGTGCGTGCAGGATGCTTTTTTTATTATTTTCCCAGGCTGCAATACCTCTCCCAGTTCCCATTCTTCTCTTTATAACTTCTGCCCGCTCCCGACCAATGCCTCCCTCTTTAGGTTTTTCTCTTCAAGGCGGCCCAGCTATTCCATTGATTCCATTAGTCTATACGATTTTACTTCCCTTGCAATGTCACCCTGTCTTTCAGGCCCTTATGCTCCCCCTAAAGGGTTTGACCTCCATAAACAAGTTTAAGTTCCAGAGTGATCCGTTCGGGGAAGAACTGCCTACCTGGCTCCAACGGGGCGGATCCCCATCTCTTTCTTTCCCCCTTCCCTCCTCAACACAACCCTTTACCTAACTAGATCCCCAGCGCATGATGTAGACAATCCGAGTAGTGGGTTTGTTATGTATGCTTCTCGCTGAGTCCCCTGACATCACAGGCACCAAACTACTGGTACCAGAGCAGTTAACGCTCCATATATGACCAGGAGTGATTATCTATCCTTTTGGGGTATGGGAACTCGCAACAACGTCCGTCCTGCCAGGCGACCTTTGTTGTGGCTTGGTGGCGCCCATGACCGGAGTGTGTGGTACCTGGGTGGACACATCACATCCTGAGGCCAAATCATCTTCCGAAATGAATAGTTCTTCTTCGGTTCCTGTCTTTTCTTGCACGAACTTCCCCTCCTGGCAACATCCTGGGAAGAGGTTCAGGCCTATGGGATAGGTCTGAAGCCATTTCACATATACTTAGTCTGTTCCTGGATGGACGGAAGACATTCGCCGCTACAGACATCTCTTATTTATAGAACAAACAGAAGATAAATTTGGCAAGTTAAGATAGTAAGAAAGCTGCGATTCGGTTATGTCATGCGACTCTCTTCTGTCAGTCGCCGCGGCAGAGCGGCCGAGCGCATTGAGGCGCTATGCTGCGACGCGCGAGTCCGTTCCCCGTCGGGGGTTCGAATCGTCCCTCGGGCATGGGTGTTTGTGTTGTCTTTAGAGTAAGTTGGTTTAAGTTTGTCAAGTAATTAGTGCGTAAGTCTAGCGACTGATAACCACGCAGTTTGGTCCCATAAAACCCCACACACATTTGAACATTTGAAAATACACGGATCTCGAGTAGCCCTAGTTTAAGATATAATCCGTTAGGTCAAATGTTGTATCTCTATTTTGAGCCACCTACCCACTCACCTTGGAATCTCGTATAAGCACTTATGTTATACGAATGACGATAAAGTTGCCTGATTCTGCCGAAAGAACGCTGACAGTCGGGATGTTTCCTATGGTCTCGATCTTCTGTCAGTCGCCGCGGCAGAGCGGCCGAGCGCATTGAGGCGCTATGCTGCGACGCGCGAGTCCGTTCCCCGTCGGGGGTTCGAATCGTCCCTCGGGCATGGGTGTTTGTGTTGTCTTTAGAGTAAGTTGGTTTAAGTTTGTCAAGTAATTAGTGCGTAAGTCTAGCGACTGATAACCACGCAGTTTGGTCCCATAAAACCCCACACACATTTGAACATTTGAAAATACACGGATCTCGAGTAGCCCTAGTTTATGATATAATCCGTTAGGTCAAATGTTGTATCTCTATTTTGAGCCACCTACCCACTCACCTTGGAATCTCGTATAAGCACTTATGTTATACGAATGACGATAAAGTTGCCTGATTCTGCCGAAAGAACGCTGACAGACGGGATGTTTCCTATGGTCTCGAGCAGCGGCGAACCGACCACGTTGTTGTGGCGCTATTGCCGTGGGGAGGGGGGGACATAGAACTACTCCTGGCATTTGTTAATTCACAAATTATGAATTAAATAAAATGTTACGGTGGCAATTTTTTCTAAACACTAATTCAGCAGCAAGGAGGTTCATTGAATTACCTCGTCTCGCCGACGCCCCTGGTAATAAGAGGTTAGTTCAAGCAGCTGCCAGTTGCCAGATTCAAGCAAACTGCGCGTGCGCTGAGATGCTGCTGAAACTCGATAATAGCTTCACACATACGCAGCATGCTGGAAACTGGCAACTGCTTCAACGAGCGTAAGGTCCAAACACTAGGGGCTAGGGCAATGTCAGCATGCAACCCTAATACTGCCATAAGAAATTTTTTCCCCTTATTGTCATATAATTTTATTTCACATTCGGAACTATCAGTGACTTGCAATAGGGCATTATAAATTGAGATAAATGAGAATGCACATTAAAAAATAATTTCACCGTGAGATATAACAGTTAGGTGATACGTTATTATATTACGAAATTACACACTTTCTCTGAAATATGGACAGCAAATTAAAAAAATTAAAAATCCTACGTCGGAATCTCGTACATAACTGTACGAGACTGACCTTGTCCTCGTACCTCGTACAGTAGAGCACAAATCTCGTATTTGTACGAGGAACCTCGTACATATGGCAACCCTGGTCGTGCCCGTCACACAAGGGGCGGCACTGGCCAGCGCCCCCTTGTCTCAAAATGCAGATGCTGGTAGCTGCCCCATTTGACTGATGGGTCGTCACACTGCAGGCTTCCCTCTACAAGCGCACTGCACACGCCAGCTCGTAATGGATTTTCGATCGTTCCCACACTGTAACAGCTGACGCATCAATATGCATGTGTGCTGTTCCTCGCCTTCCGCACTGGATGTTTTTATGCAGGTCTGGAGTTCCCCTTGTGGTGGTACCAGTTTTAATGAACTCTGATTTAATTAACAAACAACTCTTTAAATGACCGTGATTTCGTACCCGAAGCTAACTAATACCAACTCATAATAATTATCCCTGACGATAATTTTAGCTTCCAAATTATTCATAATAAATTTCTTGTCTTGAATATTTAAAATATTTCAGGATTACTTTCTACCATCAGATTCTTTAAGTTCGTAAACCCCTGAGTAAAATTTTAGTTGAGGACTCCCCGAGATATTTTTGTTTCACAGCACTCGTATATATCTGCGATCGCTAAAACCATGTCAACTTTAGTGACGCGTAATTTCTTTATAAGTCTTTCAGATCACATTCAAATTTCGCTTCAGAACAAAAATCATTTACACATCTTGATTCAACTTTTTAGAAATCGTAGACTTTCATCGGTAACTTCTTTTAAAACTTTTATTTTAAATATATATTTGACGTAATTAATCGTACACAGTTCAGTATATAGCAAATTATGATTGCAAAGAGACTTGCTCTCAATACGGAATACAAGTCACGACTAACTCTTTTTCATTTACATTTTTCTTCATATTCATTGTAAATATTTTTAAAAAAAGTCTATCCCAGTTCGCAACAGCAGGCAGCGCGCCGACCTTGGGCTAATCAACGATAGCGACCAGCATTTTCTCGCTGACGTCGGTGTAGAACTCGTCACTGCGTACTGCTGCAGCACCGTCGTTACACATGAAACAAACAGAAGCAAATAAAATTCACACAAGTATATGTTCTCAAACATTAATAACATTAATAATTCAAACAATTATATTCTGTAAGTACTGAACAACTGCGAAATTGAGCTATATGAAGAAAATAGTGGACGGTTAAATACATGTCCCACTGCATCCCCCACGCACAAGCTCAATTTAGCACTGACTAACCATAAACATATATTTCTTTAAAATATTGGTAAATCATTTGCTTATATTCAGTGACTGTTATCTTCTTTTGAACTTTGTTATAGTCATATATATAGGTATAGTTTCTTCAGTTGAAACAAGATGCTTCATTTCTTTTTCAACATATATTAATTAGGTTTTTTTATCGTAAAAGTATTATCAATAATACTGCTCATACAATAATTCTATCACAATTATGACCATAAGTAATACGTTCAAACAATATGTTTTCTTCGTAAAAATGTTATCTTTACCCATAAAATATTTATCTATATTTAAACATAATAAAGATGATGTTATCCTTTAAAAATGACAGAAAGGTTTTCATTTCTTTTTGATATAATATATACCAACACTTATTTATTACCCATCTGAGTTAAAGGTAAATTTTGTACTTTAATAGATCGATACAGAGGGATCACATTCCTACTTCCCAAGTAAAATTCATCCACAATTGTTATGGTACCTTACGTTACCAAAATAAAACTAGTGCTTTAATATAATTCTCAACGACGGAACTTCACTCATAATCTCATAATTTCTTTCTCAGGATCTCCCTATTTTAAAATTATGTAACTCATTAGCATTTTATTAATATTTGCCTTCATACATCAGTGCTTTTATTGAAGGTGATGCGGAGACCAATTTAAAAAGACTTTAGAAACATCGGCACGGCCCTCTTTTGCCTCCCTACGTCTCTTTGGATATAAAGGTAGCCTACCTTACCTATGAGAAGTATATTAAGATGTCAGGTTTGGTGTATTTTCTATAACACCTTACACAAACCCTTATAAGACATCCCACTACTTTCTGGCGAGCTAATGCTCCGGACGCCATGTGGTTCCAATTTCTTTCAGTAATAAAAGCTTCCATTTATTCCTATACGCCTACAATCCGAGTCTCTGTCATAACAAACACACGTCCCCTTTTTACCTTAAATGCACCTATCATACATTAAAATATAAATTATAAAATCAATGATTCATTATATAAAAATAAAAATGTATATTATAGGGAGACGGAGTTCCGTACTAAAAAAATTGTTTATATACTCTCGAGTATTAATAATTTCTGCTTTTTAAAACTGTTTAAAGTACACTTTACTTTTCCCCTCCACCCCCCACATAATGTGCCGCCTTGTTCCATGGACCCCACTATGCCACTGATACCAGCATATTTCCTAAACAGATTTAAGTGCACCATGGAGAATCTACACTCCTGGAAAATGAAAGATTCGTAGCACAGGGAATTTTTTTTGATACGTTCTTAAAGACGTATACAACACATGATCAGACGGACAGAGCCATACGCACGTGAGTGCAGTCACAAGAGCGTGCGCAATGTCGACGGTAGTGCAGTGGATACCTTCCTTTTGCAGCAAGGAAAGCTGCAATTCTCTCATATACACGATCTGCATGTGAGAATCGCAGTTTGCACTGCTGCAAAAGGAGGGTAAACATGGTACTAGCGTCGACATTGCGAACGGTTAAATGTTTTGTAAATTTATGCGACGTAACTACTCTGGTTGTCAGTCCCTAGGCTTACAACCTTCTTAAGTTAAACTAACCTAAGGACAAACACACACATCCATGCCCGAGGGAGGACTCGAACTTCCGACGGCGAGCAACCGCGTTCTCCGCATCCATACAACGCTTGGTGACTCCACCGCGGCCATTGCGCACTTTCTGGTGACTGAGCTCACTTGAGTATGGCTCTGTCTGTGTAATCGTGCGTTGCATACATCCTCAAGAATGTGTCAATTAAAAATTTTTCCCCTGGGTGAAAGAATTCATGATGTTCTTTTTTTTTTCATTTTCCAGGAGTGTGTATCTGGTATTTGCATACAGATGTAGATGGCAGTCTTCGGAAACACGGGACCAGTGTCTTGCTAATGCAACGCACCACTCTATGAAAAGCAGATATACAAGCAACAACAAGGCTCAGAGCATATTTTAAGGGATTTTCACTGGGCGACATTAGAAGGATGATCCGGGGGTTTCGGGGCCCTCCCCCGGAAAAAATATTGATGCCTAACACCGTATTTTGAAGCCTTTTTTTTTTAAATCAAAGCTTCTTAATATTTCCTTAATAGATTTTTTCACATATGTTTTTAATGACAAATAAAAATGTTTATGGAACAATACTAAATTTGGACTTTGAAGAAATCATTTATGTCTCCTAATTTTGTTAAACAATCTTTCAATTGTTTTTGTTGTCTTTTATTTATTAAGTAGCTAAATAGAATACAGTTGCCGGCCGCGGTGGCCGAGGGGACTGAGGCGCTCCAGTCACGATCTGCACGGCCACTACGGTCGGGGGTTCGAATTCCCCCTCGGGCATGGATATTTGTGCCGTCCTTAGGATTAGCTAGTTCATAAGTAGTTTGTAAGTTTAGGGACTGATGGCCCCGTAGTTAAGTCCCATAGACTCTACAAACATTTGATTTGAGAATACAGTTCCTGTTATAAGTTCACTTTAATTTGATATGGCTATTAAATGAAAATAGTATTAAATTAAACTGATATCAGTACTATGATTACTTAAAATACCTCCCTGTGCACTTTCTGTAAAAGTTAATAAATCATTATTTGTCTTAAAAGCTCATATTACGTTATGGTTCCTCAATTTGTATTTTTGCTCTAGAGAATTCTGTAGACCAACGGGAAAGAAACACAATTACAAATTTAAGTTATCTAAGAAAAGTACTTAATTCTGAAGAAAATGAGTCAGGAGATGCTGGTGCTAAAAACGTCTTTAAAGAATGTAAAGTTCTAGTGTAGCAAGGAACACAAAAAGAGAAAGATTTTACTCAAAAGTCAAAGAAAAAAACTGTCGAAATGTTGGCGTATCTTGCTGACTTTTTCAGTGAAATTAAATCCGAATATTTCATTGCAACGAAATAGGACTAATATTTTGACAGCGCAGGATAAAATTTCAAGTTTCGTCCGTAAACTGGAACATTACTAACGCAGGGTTCAAGTCGGAGATCTATCGATGTTTAAGAAACTGTGTGATCAATGAGTATGCGAGAAAAATAAAAGAATCGTGTTTTAAACTTCCATTATTTAGCATCCGTCTGCAGTTATAAACTCAATTAAGCAATATTACTCAGCTATGGATAATCAGCACGTCAACACTTGAATATTGAGACCATTTTCTGTTGAAGAGGAAATTTTCAAAGATGTTTCAGCCAAAGTAGAATCCTTCTGACTGCTCGAAGAGAGCACATTCAAAATGGAATTTCAAAATTATGACCTTGGTACATTTTTGCGAAGCCGGCTGCGGTGGCCGAGGGGACTGAGGCGCTCCAGTCACGGTCTGCACGGCCACTACGGTCGGGGGTTCGAATCCCCCCTCGGGCATGGATATTTGTGCCGTCCTTAGTCTTAGCTAGTTCGTAAGTAGTTTGTAAGCTTAGGGACTGATCACCCCGTAGTTAAGTCCCATAAGTTCTACAAACATTTGAACATTTGAATTGTTTTATTGCTGCATCGAAAGTGTAAAAGATATGTGTCTTATGCATTGGTAGATGGTAGTCTGTCTGGAAACTGACTAAAATTTTGCTCGTCAAGCAGATTTATCCCCCCCCCCCCCCCAAATCCAAGTCTTTCTTTGATAATATTTTAAAAGGTGTGTTTTTTTTTTTTTTTTTTGGAGTTGGGGCGGGGTAAAATGAGTTTCCCTAGTAGGTCTTAGGGGTAACAAGACTGAAAAGGTTGGGAACCTATGCTCTAAAAGAGTTACAAGAGGTTATTTTTTAATTCCCGGTACTTTTCATATGTCATTCAATAAAAATAAATTGCCGGCACTACCCATAGCCACTGGGCGACAAAATCTCAGCACTGGGCGACATTTTAGTGTATCATTGGATTTTGTTTAAAGTTCATATGCAAGAAAACTGCAGGATACTTCGCGGTCAAATACTGGTCTTCAAGGATTATTAAATTCCGATGGCATCGCTGCATATGATGTGGCTGTATTTGGGAAGACGCAAAGGGCTTTAAGATCGAGGAGCGAGCTGTCATGCTGGTACTTTGTTTCTGACGCAGCAAAGAACTACGACGAGGCTTTATCTTCTGCCGTGAGAGCTTAAATTAACGAACAGTTGAAAACGTGGGAGAAAAAGGGGGAAGTGAGGTGATGCAAAGAGCAGGCGGGCGGCGTCGTTAGCGCGCACCTGCCAGCCTCCTTAATGAGATTAGCTCCGTGGCCGCGCCGGCACGCCCGCCTCGTGTCGCGCTCTCCACCTTTGCCTTACTTTCGGATAATAACGCCTTTCCTGCAATTAACGGAGATAACTTCGCTGCCGGCCTCTCCGAGTGCCGGACGCCACGAATTAATGACCTTCTGCGAGTATTTGTTCGCCCTATGCCCAACAACTTCACTTAGGCACAATTACCCATAGAATTTTACACTAATATTGTGGACTTAGAGATGGAATCTTTAAAAATATACAGAAGTTTGAAATTACATCAGTTGCTTGAAAAAGAAGTAATAAGAAGTAATAGTGTAGTAGGCTACATACTCAGCACAGTTCAAGCGGTAGCTATAATATTGTAGGCTCCTCGGGTTGATGTTTAGAGCGACATCATGTAGAATGTCCCTGTCATTTTCATCTTTTTGTTCTCTGATTGGTACAATTCAATGAAGGTGTAATATCCCGTCTACAACGTGGTCATTAGAGGCGAAGCACTAGGTCGGATTTTTTGGTTACTGAGAGGAAAGAAAATCGGCCGTACCCTTTGAAAGGAACTATCCCAGCATTTGCCAGGAGCGATTTAGAGACATCATAGAAAACCTTTGCCTATGATTAAACCCAGACCACCTCCCTCTTACAATGCCTGCATTTCACAGCAACCCTTGCATCTATCAGCATTTGTAATGATTGTTAGGCCAATGGGTTCTGAAACTAAATCAAAGAATTAAACGTAGACATGGTCTACCACAGTGTTTTTCAACCTTTTAGAATATTCGACCCGTTTCCAAGTAAAAATAATCTGGCGAACCCTCTTCCCCCTCCCCCTCTTCGTGAACCTTAAAAAAAACTATATTATCTGAAAGGAAACAAATTTAAGCTTCTTTCCTTGGCTTCATCTTTCTAATAAATCGTTGGGCGAAGATTTTTGTGTATTATCTGGATGGAACACATTACAATATTTTTACATGATTACCGAGTCAATAATATATTTTAGAGAACTAGTGTTTCGCATTTCAGGTAAGACTCAAACGCGAATTGTGCTCATTAAAAAAATACTCTACTGTAAAGACAATTAGTAAAGAAGTAGACATTAAAAGTCGACCACTGTACTTAACAAGAGCCTTGCTTTCTCACTAAAATTAGCAAATAAGGTCCGTATGAACTACTGGTTACTCCCTGCTAGCCGGCCGCGGTGGCCGAGGGGACTAAGGCGCTTCAGTCACGGTCTGCACGGCCACTACGTCGGGGGTTCGAATCCCCCCTCGGGCATGGATATTTGTGCCGTCCTTAGTATAAGGTAGTTGATAGGTAGTTTGTAAGTTTAGGCACTGATGACCCCGTAGATAAGTCCCATAAGCTTAACAAACATTTGATTGATTGAACTCCCTGCTACATAGCGTTGTTCCCTGGCCCAAACTGAGAACTGACTCGTTTCAATTACTTCAATAACAGGAAATTAATACTACGGTGGTCAATATACATAGCAACTCACGCGTTATTACACACAGATATTAATAAGCAAAAAAATGTTCAAGTAATTGTTAAGCTTAAGGGACTTAACTACGGGGTCATCAGTCCCTAAACTTACAAACTACTTATGAACTACCTACAACTTGGGACGGCACAAATATCCATGCCCTAGGGGGGATTCGAACCCCCGACCGTAGTGGCCGTGCAGACAGTGACTTAATAAGCAAGCCAACACAATTAAAATTATCTTAGAAAGGTGGCTAGGAAACATTTATGGCGCAACGGAATTTACACTTATGAAAATTAGCATCCGATCTTATTTTCAGTACTTGTGAAACAACATTAAATAAAAGAGGAAAGGTGCTCTAAAAGTACAATTTATAGGCAACTTACAAATTATGCTGAACTTAAACTTGTTTATTCAGATAAAAACAAGCAAAATGGGGAACCAATTTTGTTAATATAATAAAAATGCATCTCTTAAATGAATTAATGCGGACGGTGCCCAGCCTAAATTATGCATGATTCACAAACAACACACATTCTCTCACACAAATGCAATGCCACAGCGAAACTCACCAAAATCAGCGTGCTGAGAAGAGGCGGAAGCAGGCGCCGCTATCGTATTCGAAATTCAGCAAGTTGGAGGTAGCACAAAACCCAATATACAAGCAATTTGATGCTGGCTCTGGTATGTCGTGCCTGTTTTGAGATGGTGCGTGTGTATAGCAAGTTAAATTACATCTGTACAGAAAACGTGAGCAAACACGCTAACGGCGACACACGGCTACATTACATGAACGCACTCCACTGAAGGTGAAAGTCGGATTCATTTTACAAAATCACGGTGGATTCTTAAGTTTCAGTCTGTTAGCAATCGATGTAGGTACTGGTGTTATATAAGACGTTGGCGTGAACTCAGGCGACTAGTTGCGAACCCCGGAAGTCGGGACTCGGACCCACGTGGTTCCAAAAACCGGTAAAGTTGAATAAATTCAGTTTCCGAAAACTAAAGAAAATTAACTACAGCATGAAACCCATAGAAATGCTTAGAATTATATAAGAAAGCGAATGAAATACAGCTACACGCGATAGGGGACGATTGCAGAGGCGGATGGAGTCCAGTCTCCAAAACTCGTAAAAGTGAAATAATTACAAAGGCGGAAAAATAAAATTAAGGATTACAGCATGTAACGCAAAGAAATGTTTAGAATTACGTAAGGAAGCTATTGAAGGAGGTTGTACAAGGCTCAGAGAGAATTACCGACAAAGTCAGAGTACATACTACGAGTCGGAGAAGAAATGGCAAAATTAAAATAGGTGGGGAGAGAAGATAGCGAAATATTAGTGAAAATCAGAAGGATACCCGCATAGTTACTTGCCTGATGGGCATGTAACAAACAAGAGTGGAAGCTGAAGGCTTTGTTCTATGAACCAACCACGTGGAACACATATCACTCACGGAAGGAAACGATGAGAAAATTTTTACATGCACTGTATAAAATGAACATATCACCTATTAGACATCGGACCCCTCAAAGCTTGAAAGTATTTACACAGAGTTCATACACAGCCACATGATCACAAAAGGTTTTAACATATCAGGCCGTTATCAAACTGCAACTAGAATCACACACACCGCGTATATCTATTGGAAATGACTGAATTTAAAAATGAGAACACATTTCTGCACACGATGGGGGAAAATATTCCAAAAATTATTCTAAGTTCACGAATCTAAGTTAAACGTGCTAGTCAATGAAACGCTACCATCTCCAGAAACAAGAGCAGAACCAACCTTACCTTACCAACGACCAGCCGAGAGTGAATCGCCGTGCGGCCACCGGGCCGCGGGAAACGACCGGAAACCGGAAAATCCCTGAAAAAGCGGTGGTGCGGACGGAGAGCGAGTAGACTCGCGCTGGTGTAGGTCCTCTAACTAGCCCCCAACCAAAGGGTGTGGAAACCTCTTTGGTCACGTCAGCAGCTATCGACTCTGATCCAGAGAGAACGATGCAAAGCGAGCTATCACTCCCCATATTCAAACAGCCATAGATTCTCGCACACACTTAAAAGTACAACAACTGCACATTCTCACAGGGACAGTGATGTAGTGGAGAAGTCGTACTTATGCCACATTAATTAATATAATCATAAATTATTAACATAACAAAATAAGACAAACCTAGCAATATTAACTAATATTTTAATACATGAAATAAAAATACTATTCCTCAAGCCTTGAAAAGAGTGGGGTTTAAGTTTGAACAAAATGATAATCTAGCGACATCAAATAAATTATAACTTTACAGAAACTACACAAAAATATATGGAAGACGACAGACGGTCGTCTTTCAACATTTTTCGAATGGTCTACAAGAACTAAACAATACTAAATAGAGCCGTCCGCGGTGGCCGAGGGGCTGAGGCGCTCCAGTCACGGTCTGCACGGCCACTACGGTCGGGGGATCGAATCCCCCCTCGGGCATGGATATTTGTGCCGTCCTTAGGATAAGCTAGTTGATAAGTAGTTTGTAAGTTTAGGGACTGATGACCCCGTAGTTAAGTCCCATAGACTATACAAACATTTGAACATTTCTCCCCCTCTACCTACTCCCCTCCCTCCAATATATGAAAACACACATATAAGCGGCAAGTTTCATGGTGACTGGTCAAACAGAGTCAAATTTGCAAGGTACCTTTCGTCATGCTAAATTCACTGGCTTGCAGATTATAAAAATCTCATTCATGAAAACATGCATTTATGTGCTGACTTTCACGGTGACCACTCAAATAATTTGGATGTTTGATATAACGTACCCTCCGCCATGCACCCACGGAGGCTTACGAAAGGTCACCCATGTATTAATTCGTGGTATAAGCTATTTTCATTCCATATTGCATTCAGTTCTGTCCAGCCGTTTCAGCGTGAAGAGTAACAAACGTCTTAGCCCACTGTAAGGTACCCCACGCCATGCAACGTACGGTGGCGTCCTAAAGATAGCCCATGTATGAATGCAGCGTTTGAGCTATCTCCATTCCAAATTTACTTTAAATGATTTCATCCGTTTCAACATGAAGGAGTAGGAAACATATTAACGTATTGTAAGTATTGTAAGTTACGTATCGTACGGTGGTTTATGAAAGGTATCCCGTGTATTAATCAGGGTATAAGCTACCACTGTTCAAAATTTCATTCATATCTGTCGAGCCATTTGAGAGCGAAGGCGTAAGAACCGAAATAACTAATCGTAAAGCGGCCTCCGCCATGCACCGTGCGAAGTTAATTTTAGTGTGCCTATAACCGCATGGCCGTGCATAAAATACGAACAAAAGACAAACAAACATTAATTTTTATATATTAGATTTATGTATTTATTTTCAAATTCGCATTAAAACCATTCGTTGATAAAAGAAAATTCCTTCTGATAGTGGTTTTCACCCCAGTGATTCGGTACGCTTGGTAGGCATCAAAGCTAACAGCCAAAAAACCCTCATTTAAAAATCTGAATGAAGTACGCTTTCTACTGAAGCATATTTTTAAAACAATTCTTGCTTTAAATTGCTTACATAAAATTCACATGGTGTGAACAATATTTATGTTTTAAACGTTTCTTTCATGATTATCACCCTGAAAAATGTAACTTCCATATATTATATATTATTATATATTAGATGATGTCGAAATTACTTGTCTAGTGCGTAAAACATGTTGTCGAGGCAAACTCGTACAGGCTAGGAAGCATGAAATACATGTCTATAATCAGATAATGCTGTTTCTAAGACTAGGGTTTTCAAAAAATGTTCAAATGTCTGTAAATCTATCGAACCAAACTGCGTGGTCATCAGTCCGTAGCTTACAAACTATTTAAACCTAGGTAAACTAACCTACGGACAAACACACACACCCATGCCCCAGGGAGGACTCGAACCTCCACGGTGAGCAACCGCGCGCTCCGCAGCGAGGTGCTTTAGACCGCTCGGCCTACTCCACCGCAGCGTTTTCATTAAATATTAAGACTCAATTATCCCTCCGCCTTTAAAAGTTACATTGAGCACTAGAAGACGTTAAGGCTAGCAATTGAATCCACATACACCAGAGATTATTTTTCATTCAGTTCTTTCGAGGCGTCTTCAACTAAAAGCCGTAGGATCAATACTGCTCCGCGTTCTGTTGCATATCTACACGGGTCAAAATAACTGGGGGAACAGTTGAGATACGTAGGTTCCGAGTGAACTACATAGGTTCGACGTTTTTCTGTCGGTTCTGCGGAGTGGATACAACAACATTACGAGATGTAGTAATAATTGATTTCTGCAGAGAGGGTTGCTGTTGATTTGTGTTTACTCTACCAAACAAATTAAACAAGCAGTTGGATTCAGATAGTGTAGTGAGCAGTGAGCAGTGAGCAATATCATGACTTACGCGAAGCTACAGCATGTTGTTACGTATTTCACGGCATGTTCACGAAGTAGAAGAAACGCACATTTTAGAGGGAGCACTCTTACATCTGCACAAATTTAAACATTGCAGAAGATAGTACTATTTAATTAATAAAAGTGCCGGAAACCCTTTTAGGAGCCAAGGCGAAAAAAAATTGGTATCAGCGGGTATCGAACTACCTACTACACCATGGCAAACATCTACAGCAATGATCATTAATTCTCGTACTATTGTGGCAGTTGCCATAGCTAATATGACATTTGTAGACAGTAGATTATAATTTATCGTACTATGAAAGACGTCCTTTTGTTAATTCTTCAGTGCGCCACTGCTTTGAAATGACAGCGCGTAAGTTATAATAAGAAAATCATAAAATACAAGAAGCAAGATGGCGTATGCCAGAGCGAGTTCTGGGCGAGGAATGTCACGTGACATTTCCTAACGCCTGGTTTACGTAAAATAAAGAGGCGGTGTCAAATCGCTGTTATGTTTGCAAATATCTCTGAAACTATGCAAGATATGAAGAAAAACATAAGAGAGCAAAGTTGTAGAGAAGTGTAGCCCTCTATAAATCTGATTATTCAATTTCCTTGTCAGATGTACGGTTACGCCGTTAATTTCATTTCAATTTAGAGCTGTCAAAAGGCGATCGCAAAGGTCCACTTTTAGAGGTTACTACCGTAACGTAAAGTGGAGTGCATGCCTTAAGAGGCATTCGCACTTGTTCATCTTCGCTACTACTATTACAACAACAATCACCAAGTACGCAGGGCGAAGAAAAAACGCTATTTACTTTCTCATCCCCATTCGAGATAAAAGCTTATATAGTAATATCTAACCCCAACAATTAGTTCAGTTTAAATGCGACTTGAAAAACGAGACAGTCTGTTTTAACCTATTTTAAGGACCTTGGTGCACCGAGCGGAAGTAGCGTCAGACACTGAAAATCTGCAAAAGAAACTGAGCCACCTACGGAAAGTTTTTAGGGACAACGGCTACAGCAACAGCCACATTACGAAAGCTATCTTCCCGAAGACACAGAAGCAGAAGACCCCGAGGAGGACTCAAATTAACTTGCCTTTCTGCCGTTTTGTGGCTCAATCACTGGAAAGATTAGCCGACTCCTTAAGAGACACAAGATCGACTCGGTCTTCAGGGCTCCCTCAAAAATACGTCAGTTGATGAGACCTGTTGAAGATGATGTAGATCTAGGAACACCGGGAGTATATAAAATACCTTGTGGTTGTGGACAGTTTTATATAGGACAAACAGTGCGCACTATTGAACAGCGTTGTGTGGAACACGAACGATGTTATCGTTTATGTTCACAAAATGTTAACAAATGTTTGTCTAGCTTATGGGACTTAACTACGGGGTCATCAGTCCCTAAACTTACAAACTACTTATGAACTACTAACACTAAGGACGGCACAAATATCCATGCCCGAGGGGGGATTCGAACTCCCGACCGTAGTGGCCGTGCAGACAGTGACTGAAGCGCCTCAGTCCCCTCGGCCACCGCGGCCGGCGATCGTTTATGTTATCCAGAAAAATCAGCAATTGTGGAGCATGCACTTGAAAACAGACATCCTATTGCGTTTGAGGAGACATCCATAATACAAGAACGAACAGTTTCTGGGATAGTGTAATAAAAGAGGCAATTGAGATCAAGCTAGCTGACAATACTCTTAATAGAGAGCACGTCTTGGAACTCGGCGATCGGAAGGTTGAAGCGGGTACGGCAGGCACTCGACCACAACATTGCCTTTTATGGTCATGTCGTGGGGCACCAGTGACGTCACAGCCGGCAGCTACATAAGGACGACAGCAGCAATCACTCGACAGTCAACCATTTGACAATAGCCGAGGAGATCTCAGCCGAAACTTCGTGGACAGTAAACCACATGACGCGGCTGGAAGCCCGATAAAATTCTATCAACGTAGGAACAATGTATTGCAAATTCCAGACTAAGTCAATCATTAATATTTTGAACGTGGTACAACCGAACAGGAAAGTGAGAGGCATTTTTCGTAAAGAGTTGTTTGAGTTATCAGACTAGCTTTAAGGCTATGATGTGACGAACAGATTTTATTTTTGAAACTGTTTTATTTGGTACAAAGAACTCCTTTTGAAATCAGCTAGGATATTTTGATTTATATCATCTTAAACTGCAGTGAAGGATCATGGCGAGTCGAAAATTCACTTTTTCCACTTTTTTTAAATTGTACCATTTTCATTGCATTCTCTGCTATGATTCACGTTCGCTTGTTTTCTCAATGAAAGAAAGAAGTAGTACTGCACAGTCAGAAAGTAAGACTGAATAAGGTAGTACTGAAAAGATTAAATAAAGCAGTTTTCTATTTAGCGAAACAGGATTTATCCTTTCAAAGCATTAAGGAAAATTAATAATGCACGAATGAAGGCAATTACATGGATTTTCTTCTTGCAAATGTCGCGTTTGATCCTCCGTTGAAAGAATCCGACATCTCGTTACACCCTACGGCACAGCTGCTTCTGAAAATCTGGATTTATCCACTCGTAAGCTGACAAACAATTATTTCTCGATCAAGCTAACACTTGCGTTCTTTACCTGAGTAGATCAGTACTAAGTGTGTACCTGCGTCAGTGAAGAGAACTGTCTACTGACAGATGACGTGGTGGAAGCAATCGTTCAGGCCAGAAACGCTAATTTCTATATTTTTGTAACTCTATTCATTAAATTAATCTGCAATAGCTAACATACTATCTGAATTGGTCTTTTGCGCAATACTTCGTTAGAAGTATACCGCACATGAAGAACCTACTGGAGTTTGCTTACGTTGAAAATAAACGTTCACAAGATTCTATTGATCGTTGTTATATCTCTCTCTCTCTCTCTCTCTCTCTCTCTCTCTCTCTCTCTCTCTCTTCCAGTGAGCCTTATTTCTTTCACTTGTCAAATTAAAATACTTCAACTTTCCAGATACATTAACTCTAATTTTTAACTGGTGCTGATTTTGCCTATAATTTTTGTAATAATTTCCCCTGAAATAATCTTTCTGTGTTTCGTTGTTCAATTTTCTCATTTTTATTTCAGTCTTCCCTTCGTTTTCCACGGTCCCACGATCGGAATACCGCACTGCTTCTAAATTCTCTCTTCCTATTTTGCTTTTAAAATTCTGTAATTTTATTACTGGCATGCAAAACGACAATGTTGGTGGGCTGAAATATAAGAAGATACATCTGAATAGGCAAGTACGTTGAATAAAACCTTTATTAGAAATATACTCCGGAAGTCCTTTATTACTGGCATGCAAAACGACAATGTTGGTGGGCTGAAATATAAGAAGATACATCTGAATAGGCAAGTACGTTGGATAAAACCTTTATTAGAAATATACTCCGGAAGTCCTTCAGGGAGCTACGATAACCGTCCGCATTCATTACAATATTATGGATGAATTTTCCACTTTCATCAATATATTCACATAACGTTCCGGATTTTTCACTGTTTTCACATACTTTGTGAATAGACCTAGACGTACAATTCTGTATGGTATTAAACAATGATGATAGTTTATTGGGATTTGAATGTAGAGGGTAATGTAGTCTCTTAGTAGAATAAAAAGAAAATGTAAATAGTGATTTAGAGTCAGGCACAATTACGTCGCCATCTATGTTACGCAATAATGATTGTTGAAGTACATGGTAAAGTGCATGGTCCATCACACAGGCGTAGGAGTGCCTTAGAATATTTTTCCACAACTTCAGTTTGCATTCCTTTGAGGCAGCTACTCATGACGAGGGCACCATCATAGGTTTGGATAATTAGTTTCTCCCCACAGGTATATTATTCCATTATTTCATAAAAATGATTGAAATGAGCTTTTGCATTTCTATCAGCTCTCACACGTACTCAGCCATCGACCTGTCTGTCTGTAGCCCGAGCCTTCTTCCATATCTGAATTTGAAATTCCATGATGATCTCTGTGGCAGCGACGATTTTCCAATCTTCCTGTCACTGAAAACCGTCTACTCCAATGGTCACTATATAGGGATTACTGGCTAGCATATGCTTCAGCTGCAGTGGTTACAACTCCGCATCAGACTGACGTTGAAGTGACTGTTCAACAAATCACTTAAATCGTTGTTTCCGCTGCTGAGGATACTGTCCCAATCACATATGGCTCACTCCGAAGTAAGTCGGTTCCTTGGTGGACACAGGAGATCACTCACGCCATTCGGTAACGTCGGCGAGCACTTCAGCGACAATGGTAACACCCTTCCATTGAGAACATGATCACCTTTAAACAGCTCCGTGCACGAGCTTAGCGATTTATTCGGCAGAGTAAGAAGGATTCCTGGGAGAGGTTTGTAGCCTCTATCGGCTCTCGCGCCTCCCCTTCTAGGGTCTGGACACAAGTGCGGCGCCTCTTTGGATATCGCCCACCAACAGGAATCCCATCTCTCATCATCCAGGGAACTCTCTGCACTGACCCAAAAGCCATAGCTGAGCACATGGCAAAGTACTATGCACGTTGATCTGCAACTTAAACTTACAGTGCAGACTTCCACACTCTCAAAGAGCGGGTTGAGCGGAAGCAGTTATCATTACGCACGCGCCGCCGTGAACTGTACAATCCCTCTTTTAGTGAGTGGGTGTTTGTGACAGCATTTGCTGCATGCCCCGATACCTCTCTGGGACCAGATCGGATTCACAGCTAGTTGGTCGCTCATCTTGTCTCGGTGTCCTGACAAAAGCACCCAGTGACATTAGCACCCAATGACATTAGCACCCAGTTCTGGTCGAGGGGCGGTCCGCTAATCCCCCCGACCGGTCTCTGCCCGGCAGGTAGAAGAGCCGAGGTCTGTGAGGTCGCATTGACACGGGCCAATGCCTGGACGCAATAGCAATGCTGCGGTTTATAATGGAAGCGAGACTGAAGAAGAACCAAGACAGTCTTAAGATTTGTGAGCAGGAAAAAGCCTTCGATAATGTAAGGTGCTGTATGTTGTTCGTAATTCTGTGTAATCTGTACGAAAAAAGGCGGGTATTACATTGTATAAGAACCAACTGGATACAATAAGTGTCCGAAGTCAAGAACAAAGTGCTCAGATTATAAAGGGTGTAAGAAAAGGTTGTGGACTGTCATAATCACTGTTTAACTTGCCCAATGAAGACGTAATGTCTGAAATAAAGAAGAGGTTCAAGGCTGTGATAAAAGTTCTGGGTGAAAATGGATATCAGTGATAAGATTTGCTGATGACATTGCTATCGTCTGTGGGAGTGAAGGGAAATTATAGGATGTGTAGAATATAATTAAAACACTAACGAGCACAGGCCATGGATTGAAGGTAAACCAAATAAAGACGAAAGTCATGAGAAATAATGGAAACAAAAGTAGCGAGAAAAGAAATCCGAATTGCCGATCACAATGTACACGAAGACAAGGAATTCTGCTACCTTCACAGTAAACTAACCGATGACGGAAGAAGCAAGGGGGACATAAAAAGTAGACTAGCATAAACAAAGAGGGCATTCATGGGAGATAGAAATCTACTGCTGTCAAACATTGCCCTGGACCTGAGGCAGAAATTTCTCAGAACATACGTTTGCAGCACAACATTGTATGTTTGCAAAACTTGGGCTGCTTGGAAAAGAACACAGAAGAGAATTGAAGCATTTGAGATGTAGTTAAGAGTAGTACATAATATCACGTTATTTATTATTATTATTATTTTGGTAGGTAATGCTTGTAAGTTTATCTTTTAAATCCATAAATGCCTAGGTATTTATGAATTTTGTGCGCTTGCCCAGGCATTCATTCTGGGCATTTGCCTCAACTGGGCGCGCGTTAGTAGCCGAGCGGGCTCGAGCGCCACGTTGCGGTACGTGAGGCCTCCCGCGTCGGAGGTTCGAATCCTCCCTCGGGCATGGATGTGTGTGTTGTCCTTAGGTTAGTTTAACTTAGTTGAAGTAGTTTGTACGCTACGGACTAATAATCTAGTAGCCGAGTCAGATAGATTAACAAACATTTGAACATTTGTCCCAACTTATAAATGTCGAGGCATTTTAAATCACTAGGGGAATAATTGGGGATGTAGGTTGCAATGCTACTCTGAAATGAAACGGCTAGCAAAGGAGAGGAGTTGGTGGCAGGTCGCATGAAAGCAGTCAGAAGACTTTAACATTGATGTTTTGAACAGCGATATATCGCCAATGTATTGGTGATAGAGGTCGAAAACTATCCACACCGTTAAACCCTGGTTCTAAGCCTTTTTATTGTATATTACAAGGATGTTCTACAACACTGTATGTTATTTACATTTCCATCTGATTAGAAAACTAAGGAAGAAACAAATTTTTGGGTGTTTATTTCCGAATAAGTGACACTTTTCGAATGTTTGGTTATATTAGAAAATAACAAATGTTAAAATGTGTGTTCGTAGGTTTTCCCGGCGAATATGCTGAGTGAAGATCTCTCGGGCGTGCAGCCGGATGGATTGATCGTTGTAGAACGAATTTTCGATAGCGTAACGTGCCATCATCATCAGGTTACTCCCGCTGACTGAGGCGCTCACGCTCACGCTTCTCTTGACGGACCTCGACCTTGGTCCGATGGGTTGCAGGCTAAGCTTTAACTGCTGTTCCTGCGGTACCTGAAACATATGAAAGACAAATTAGTGGCCTGACTGGAGGAAGGGTCTTAGTGTGTCAGCTGATGACGGTGTGTGATTTCTTCCACGGTTGCTACGAGATTATGGGATTAATTTCGTAGCAGGTCAGGCCAACGAGTCGTTGGCCTGAAGTGTTGTTGTGTCCCAAGGTCCCGGACGAGCCGGTTTTGGGACTGCTGGGACTTCTCATAGAAGTTCCTGGCGGTGGCGCGGAACCTCTCCCGGAGGGGCAAGATGCCGACTTCGTCGTGAAGCCGGGCGGTGGGGTACCGCTTCGGAAGTTGCAGGGCAGTCTTCAGGGCGCGGTTCTGGATCCTCTGCAGCGACTCGATGTGGAGGTCTGCGGCGTTTCCAAATACTGGGGACGCGTACTCGAGCACTGGGCGGACCAGTGACAGATACATCGTGATCCCATGTTCCGGCGGCAGCGACGACTGCGGGTTAAGCAGCGGATAAATTACGCATAATCGCGCAATGGCTCTCTGTCTTACATCACTGACGTGATGTTTCCAGGTGAGCCTTTGATCTAGGGTAACCCCTAGGTATTTCGCCGTCGTGCTCCAGGGGATGGGAGCCCCCAGAATTTCGATCGGCGGTAGCCCAATTGGCACACGTCTTCTAGTGAAGACGACTGCCTGGCTCTTCGCTGCGGTGAATTTCAACCGCCACTTAGTGGCCCATGCCCCCAGTACGTCGCATCCAGCTTGCAGGCGGCGTCGCATCGTGTGCGCGTTCATGCTGAGGGTGAACAGCGCTGTATCGTCGGCGTAGAGCGCCAATTCTACGCGTGGTACCCGCGGTGCGGACTGAGGCGCTGGACCGGCGGCTGTGCTATATATACCTGCGGTCACCCCCCTCCACTGACCTCGAGTGCGGACACCGGGATGCTGCGGTGGTGGGGGTAGCTCCTGCTCTGGACTCGAGTGGCGGACCTCAGTTTGCGCTCTGCCTTCGCTGTGCTCGGTGTTCTGCTTGCGCCGCGATCGAAGAAATTTTAGTGCCGGATTCCATGCGTGGCTTAATTGAAATCCACTGTCCTTGTTTATGAGGTTCTCGCGTAGCCGGATTTCGATGGCCTCCTTATACAGACAGTCCCAGTACCGCGATGTATTGTGGAGAACCTCTGTGTCTTCATATTTCATCTTGTGTGTTGTTTCCAGACAATGTTCAGCAATTGCTGATTTTGTGGGCTGTTGGAGTTCGGTGTGGCGCTTATGCTCAGTGCACCTTTCTTCAATTGTTCGAATTTTTTGGCCAATGTACGCTTTCCCGCACTCGCATGGAATGTGATAAACTCCCGATTTCCGGAGTCCCAGATCGTCCTTCACTGTCCCTAGAAGAGATTTGATCTTTGCCGGCGGGCGGTACACGCATTTGATGTTTTGTCGTCGTAAGATTCTGCCGATTTTTCCGGATACGTTGCCTGCGTATGGAATGTAGGCAATTTTTGCCGGCGGATCCTCCTCGGGTGTTGGCTGTGGTGTGCTCTTATGTTTGAAAGCACGTCGGATTTGTCGATCGCTATACCCGTTTTCCTGGAATACTTCCTTGAGATGGTCAAGTTCTGGTTTCAGGCTTTCTTCGTCGGAGATCACACGAGCTCTGTGGACCAGCGTAGTTAGAACCCCTTCTCTTTGGGACGGGTGACGACAGCTAGAGGCATGGAGGTACTGGTCCGTGTGGGTTTCCTTCCGATAGACACTGTGTCCCAACGTTCCGTCCGGTTTTCTGCGAACCAGAACGTCCAAGAAAGGTAGCTGACCGTTTTGTTCAACTTCCATTGTGAACTGGATCTGGCTGTGTATGGAATTCAGGTGTTGCAAGAACACCTGAAGTTCATCTTCGCCGTGAGGCCAAATGACGAACGTGTCGTCAACATATCGGTAGAATATCGTCGGTTTTAGTGGCGCTGTGTTTAGTACCTTGTCCTCAAATTCCTGCATGTGCATGTTGGCAATCACAGGTGACAGGGGACTGCCCATGGGCACGCCATCAGTCTGTTCGTAGTACTCTCCGTCAAAGAGGTAAATAGGTCGACGTGAGCACGAAATTAAATACTTTTGTGAAGGAGGGCTCAAATTTCTTCTCTATGAGTTCCAACGACTCCTTCAGTGGTACCCTGGTGAAAAGGGAGACAACATCGAAACTGACCATGAGATCTGAGTTGGACAGTCTAAGTTGCCGTATCCGTTCCACGAACTGAGCCGAGTTTTTGATGTGGTGCTCACATTTGCCAACCTGCGGACGCAAAACTGACGTCAAGTCAGTCCTGCCGGCGGATAAGGGGAACATAACCGTTCTGCTAACAGCTGCGGAATATAAGGAGAAAATGTATAAGCTCCTAGATGACCCTGCTTACAGGAAGATCACGACGGATCCAACCAGCCGAATACAGCGCAAGACAATTGAACTTCTTCGGAGTAGTTTCACAGACGAAACAGCTAAGAAACTCCGTCCTCGTGCGGCCGCACCACCAAGACTCTACGGGCTTCCAAAGGTACACAAGATGGGTATACCTCTGAGACCGATTGTGAGCACAATAGGAGCGCCAACGTACCAACTCGCGAAGCACTTGACGTCAGTTTTGAGTCCGCAGGTTGGCAAATGTGAGCACCACATCAAAAACTCGGCTCAGTTCGTGGAACGGATACGGCAACTCAGACTGTCCAACTCAGATCTCATGGTCAGTTTCGATGTTGTCTCCCTTTTCACCAGGGTACCACTGAAGGAGTCGTTGGAACTCATAGAGAAGAAATTTGGGCCCTCCTTCACAAAAGTATTTAATTTCGTGCTCACGTCGACCTATTTACCTCTTTGACGGAGAGTACTACGAACAGACTGATGGCGTGCCCATGGGCAGTCCCCTGTCACCTGTGATTGCCAACATGTACATGCAGGAATTTGAGGACAAGGTACTAAACACAGCGCCACTAAAACCGACGATATTCTACCGATATGTCGACGACACGTTCGTCATTTGGCCTCACGGCGAAGATGAACTTCAGGTGTTCTTGCAACACCTGAATTCCATACACAGCCAGATCCAGTTCACAATGGAAGTTGAACAAAACGGTCAGCTACCTTTCTTGGACGTTCTGGTTCGCAGAAAACCGGACGGAACGTTGGGACACAGTGTCTATCGGAAGGAAACCCACACGGACCAGTACCTCCATGCCTCTAGCTGTCGTCACCCGTCCCAAAGAGAAGGGGTTCTAACTACGCTGGTCCACAGAGCTCGTGTGATCTCCGACGAAGAAAGCCTGAAACCAGAACTTGACCATCTCAAGGAAGTATTCCAGGAAAACGGGTATAGCGATCGACAAATCCGACGTGCTTTCAAACATAAGAGCACACCACAGCCAACACCCGAGGAGGATCCGCCGGCAAAAATTGCCTACATTCCATACGCAGGCAACGTATCCGGAAAAATCGGCAGAATCTTACGACGACAAAACATCAAATGCGTGTACCGCCCGCCGGCAAAGATCAAATCTCTTCTAGGGACAGTGAAGGACGATCTGGGACTCCGGAAATCGGGAGTTTATCACATTCCATGCGAGTGCGGGAAAGCGTACATTGGCCAAAAAATTCGAACAATTGAAGAAAGGTGCACTGAGCATAAGCGCCACACCGAACTCCAACAGCCCACAAAATCAGCAATTGCTGAACATTGTCTGGAAACAACACACAAGATGAAATATGAAGACACAGAGGTTCTCCACAATACATCGCGGTACTGGGACTGTCTGTATAAGGAGGCCATCGAAATCCGGCTACGCGAGAACCTCATAAACAAGGACAGTGGATTTCAATTAAGCCACGCATGGAATCCGGCACTAAAATTTCTTCGATCGCGGCGCAAGCAGAACACCGAGCACAGCGAAGGCAGAGCGCAAACTGAGGTCCGCCACTCGAGTCCAGAGCAGGAGCTACCCCCACCACCGCAGCATCCCGGTGTCCGCACTCGAGGTCAGTGGAGGGGGGTGACCGCAGATATATATAGCACAGCCGCCGGTCCAGCGCCTCAGTCAGCGGGAGTAACCTGATGATGATGGCACGTTACGCTATCGAAAATTCGTTCTACAACGATCAATCCATCCGGCTGCACGCCCGAGAGATCTCCACTCAAATGTTAAAATGTTTGTTAAGCTTAAGGAACTTGACTGCGGGGTCATCAGTCCGTAAATTTGCAAACTACTTATGAACTAACTTATTTTAAAGACAACACAAACTTCTATGCCCGAGGGAGGATTTGAACCCCCGAGGCGGGAGGCCGTGCGATCCGTAACGGCCGGCCGCAGTGGCCGAGTGGTCTGCGTCGCGCCAGTCACAGTCTGCACGGCCGCTACGGTCGGGGGTTCGAATCCCCCCTCGGGCATGGATGTTTGTATCGTCTTTAGTAGAAGGTAGTTCATAAGTTGTTTGTAAGTTTAGGGGCTGATGTCCCCGCAGTTGAGTGCCTTAAGCTTAACAGACATTTGAACGGTTTGATCCGTAACGAGGCGCTCCAGACCGCTCGGCTACTCCTGCGCGGCAGAAAATAAAAGTTAATAATAAATTACTGTCCTAAAATCGAACCACTAATTATCTTTTCAGATGGATAGAGCCGGAGAAAAAAGTACATTCACAGGGATAAGTATTTCTGTATTTAAGACATAAAAAAACCTTTGAATGTTTGTAAATCTATCAGACTCAACTATTTGGCCATTAGTCCATAGAATACAAACTACTTAAACCAACGTAAACTAACCTCAGGATAACACAAATACCATTACCCGAGGGGCGGACTCGAACCCCCGACGGCGAACGGCCGTGCGCAGCGCAGCACGTCGCTCCAGTGCACACGGCTAAGCTGCCGCGGCATTTAACACATAATAATAGATATTATCCATAGTCAAAATCTTTAGTAAACCAAAATGTTTCCATCCTAATCGATTTTTGTCTAAGTAATGTGTGCATAAGATTATTTTAAATGCTGCTTTTGGTCGACTAAATAATAGCACTTAATTGAAACATTGAATGAAATGGTGCAAATTAAAAGTTTGTTCTTGTACGGTACCAGTAATTATTATAAAAAATGACTGTAGAAGTCATTGGACCTTATCGACACTGTAGAATGCAAAAATTGCAAAGACATATCCCCAATCCTTATCTGCAAGAAAATTATTAAAGCTTTTATGGATACTATTTGACTAACTGCCTGGTGGCGTCTGTCTCCCTTTTTTTATGTCGACGTTCGATAATTAGATGTTTCGACCACACGGGCGACTGGCATGGCCGAAATTTCATCTTCCAATAGCAGTGGAATCGAAATTTCAACAGTGTTACCACAATTAGCCTCTGATATCGTGCTGTCGAAACTTCCGTTAAAACAACAAACAAACATCGGCCGAAAAATTCGAGATAGAAGACAAGAAATTTTAAGTACCTATAATACACAGATCTCCATTTCTGCTACGTACATGTTTTTGTAAGCGTCGTAGACGACTAGTCCTATTCGTTTTAAAAATACATACATGATTAAATAATAAATGATAGATACAAATGTTTGTTTAATTCTTCTCCACATCGACGGCTAAGAAATCATGCAATACGTAAGCAAAACGCTAGTTATTTCACACGTAATCAACACATCGATTTAAATCCCGACTCAATGAACGAAACGTCATTCCCAACTTCGCTTTCATTCAAATCTGCCATTTCGCTGTCTATTCGCAGCCAAGACAAAGAACATATTGAGGCACATATTTCACATTTTAATACCAAATTACAAACATCCCGACGTTAACGTCATGTATAAGTCGGGTTGTGTAAAGAAACAGGTAATTATTTCCAGTTCGTTTGTGTTTCAAAATGTCTGTGATAACACACCTTACTTTCAGTTATTATGATACCGACAAATAAAATCATTTCAGTATGCTCTCCATACAATTTCTGACAAGTATGAAAACATCGATATTTTCAAACATCGATGTTATCACAGCGATTTTATTTAACATCGATGTTTGTCCGTCTGAACATCGACATATTTCAGAGCGATGTTGCATCCTTACTGATGCAAAAAAAGTTTTATATTGTTTTCACAGATGATTGGATTGTTCTGAAACTGATCATAAGTAAACATTTGTGACTGCATCAGAGAGACTATGTACTGTCTACCGTCTATTCGTAATAAACCTACTCCCATCATACTTTTATCCAGGCTTTGGATCGGCTAAAAGGCAGAAGTAAATTTTCATTTAGACGTTTTTAAAATCAGTTTTTCTTAATTTTTTATATATGTTTTTATTTTAATTTTATTCTTGTATTAATTTTTTATGTTTATTAACCTTTTTCTACGTTTTCTTGTCTAACAAGACATCTATAAAGTTACTCATAGTGGACACATGGCTTTCCCTTGTTGGTTGTTGATATCTCCATAACGAACCTATACGCTCTCAAACACACAGGCTGCATCAAACGAACACTACGAATCATACTGACAATTAGCAGTCATCCGCTGAGGTGGACAAGTACCTTGGGACTGTAGGCAGACTGTGTCGAGAGAGCGTTTCCGGTGAGCGAGGACTCCCGGGGGCGAGGATGGCGCGGACACAGGAGCGGCTTAGCTGCAGGTAGGTCGTGACGAAGGAAGCAGGTAGTTACCAGTCAGACTGGGTGCAAATGTCACATATTTTTGGTTAGGTGCAAATGTCACTGGATGCAATTGTCACATATCCCTTGTCTCACCATACCTCCTTTTGGGGGACTTCAATTCCCAACACCCTATGTGGATTGGGACGCAGTTTCTCGCCCTATTTAACCGTCTCTGTGCAGACGAGGTTTTCCCATCATAATGACGGGAAAGCATCACCATCCCAGTGTTGAAACCTGGAACAGATCCGCTGGTGGCTGATAGTTTATTACCACCCGATCAGGCTCACCAACGTTCTCTGTAAGCTCCTGAAATGTATGGTGAGTCGACGGCTCATGTAGGTCCTTGAAGATCTGGGACTCCTTGTCACACAACAGGGGGGCCTTCCGCCAAGGCCGTTCCGCCGTTGACAACCTGGTGTCGCTGGAGTCGGGTATCCGCACTGCTTTCACCAGGCGTGAACATCTCGTTGCTCTCTTTTTCGATCTGCAAAAGGCGTATGATACCACCTGTCGGGGCTTGTGGAGTTTACTTACAATCTTCATACAGTTCAGGTTCCGTTCTTTTGAGGTTCGTGTAGGCACCTTTTCGAGCTCCCCTTATGTCCAGTAGTCCAGTAGAATGGTGTGCCACACGGGATCTGTTATCATTGTTCCCCTATTTCTGATTGCAATCAACAGTCTAGCAGTAGCAGTTGCGTCATCGGTTTCCTCCTCACTATATGCGGATGATTTTTGCATCTACTTCAGTTCTACTAGCATCGGTGTCGCTGAACGGTGGCTGCAGGGAACCATTAAAAAAGGCAAAGCCGTGGGCTTTCGCCCTTGGTTTCCAATTCTCAGGCTCTGAGACCCGACTAATGCACTTCTACACCTCGATCCGGAGCTGTATCTGGGTGATGAACTCCAAGTTGAAGAAACACACCTGTTCCTAGGCATGGTTTTTGATAGCCGGCTGACTTGGGAGCTGTACCTTTGTCAGCTCAGACAGAAATCCAAATCAAATATTCAAATGTTTGTAAAGCTTATGGGACTTAACTGCGGGGTCATCAGTTCCTTAACTTACAAACTACGTATGAACTAAGTTATACTAAAGACAACAAAAAAATCCATGCCCGAGAGAGGATTCGAACCTCCTACGCGGGAGGCCGCGCGATCCGCAACGTGGCGCTCCAGACCGCTCGGTTACTCCCGCACGGCAGACAGAAATTCTGTAGACATCTCAACATTCTTCGCTGTCTCAGCCACACTGTTTGGGAAGCCTCACGCCCAACACCCTTGCCCTCATACAATCGCGCCTGGACTACGGGAGCACAGAGTATGACTCGGCAGCGCCTTCAGCTCTACAATTCCTGGACTCAGTCGTACATATTGGTGACCGTCGGACGACAGGGGCTTTCGCACGAGTCCGGTAACTAGTCTGCTAGTCGAAGTAGGAGTCCCTCCCCTGCAGTTCTACCGGTAGCAATTGCTAGCTTCCTAAGTTGCCGTGTACACGCCTCGTCTCACCGCCCGAATCGCAGGCTTCTCTTTCCAGCTGCTGCTCTACCTTCCTCACGACGACGACCGAGGTCGGGTCTACCGATCACGGCTAGTGTTCGTTCCCTTCTCTCTTCGCTTGAAACCCTTCCCATCGCTCCCACTTTTCATTTCTCTTCCCGTACCCCTCCTTGGTCCGTGCCTCGTCTTCAGCTTCGATTAGACTTGTCGCGTGACTCTATTGCCTCTGTTACACCGTTTAATCTCCGCCGCCAGTTTCAGGTAGTTCTCGATTCTTTCCGTGGCGCAGAATATCTGAACACAGACGGCTGTCGGGTAGAGGGTCGTAGTGGGTATGACTATGCCCATGGTGAGCATCTTGAAAAGCTTTCATTACCATGTGGGAGTAGCATTTTACTGCAGAGCTATCGCTATTAGTCAGGGCCTTGAACGTCTCTCGCTATTAGTCAGGCCCTTGAACGTCTCAGCGAGTTTTAAGATCCTGCGTAGCTGACGTACAAAAAATGTTGCCCTAGATGATATAAAGGACTACCTACAAAATATACACTCCTGGCCATTAAAATTGCTGCACCACGATGATGACGTGCTACAGACGCGAAATTTAACCGACAGGAAGACGATGCTGTGAAATGCAAATGATTAGCTTTTCAGAGCATTCACACAAGGTTGGCGCCGGTGGCGACACCTACAACGTGCTGACAGGAGGAAAGTTTCCAACCTATTTCTCATACACAAACAGCAGTTGACTGGATTTGCCTTGTGAAACGTTGGTGTGATGTCTCGTGTAAGGAGGAGAAATGCGTACCATCACGTTTCCGACTTTGATAAAGGTAGGATTGTTGCCTATCGCGATTGTGGTTTATCGTTCGGGACATTGCTGCTCGCGTTTGTCGCGATCTAATGACTGTTAGCAGAATATGGAATCGGTGGGTTCAAGAGGGCCATACGGAACGCCGTGCTCCATCCCAACGACCTCGTACCACTAGCAGTCGAGATGACAGGCATCTTATCCGCATGGCTGTAACGGATTGTGCAGCCACGTCTCGATCCCTGCGTCATCAGATGGGGACATTTGCAAGACAACAACCATCTGCACGAACAGTTCGACGATGTTTGCAGCAGCATGGACTATCAGCTCGGAGACCATGGATGCGGTTACCCTTGACGCTGCATTAGATAGAGTAGCGCCAGCGATGGTGTACGCAACGACAAACCTGGGTGCACGAATGGCAAAACGTCTTTTTTCGGAATCCAGGAATCCAGGTTCTGTTTACAGCATCATGATGGTCGCAACCATGTTTGGCGACATCGCGGTGAACGGACATTGGAAGCGTGTATTCGTCATCGCCAGTCACCCGGCGTGATGGTATGGGGTGCCATTGGTTACACGTCTCGGTCGCCTCTTGTTCGCATCGACGGCACTTTGGACAGTGACTGTGGTGAATGGTGGCCGAGCAACTGGCTCGTCACAAAACGCCAGTCACTACTCTTGATGAACTGTGGTATCGTGTTGAAGCTACATGGGCATCTGCACCGGTATACGCCATCCAAGCTCTGACTTAATGCCCAGGCGTATCAAGGCCGTTATTACGGCCAGGGGTGGTTGTTCTGGGTACTGATTTCTCAGGATCTATGCACCCAAATTGCGTGAAAATGTAATCATATGCCAGTTGTAGTATAATATATTTGTCTAATGTATACCCGTTTATCATCTACATTTCTTCTTGGTGTAGCAATTTTAATGACCAGTAGTGTATGAATCCTATCAAAAATGTGTGTATTAACACGCAATTCTCGCGAGGAATTCCTTCCTATGTAAAAGTTGTGAGATTTCATGGAACACCACATCGGTTATTTTAGTTAGTGTTCAACAACTTGTCATAATTTGTTATCTAATTAGTTATCTACCAACATTTATAGCGACTATATCAATATTATTCATCTTTCTTTCTGTAATAAATATGACTTTCAATTTCATGGCTACATAAACTAATATTTAAAATACTTTATGCATATGCGTGTATACATCATTCTTACGTGATTACATTTCGTTACACAATGGATTATAATAGTAGTATATCGCGATTCCACTGGAGGTTCCAATCATTCCTCGGTCAAAGGTATGTCTGTTTCTCTTAGGATGGTTTTAACTTACTAGGGACCAATGAGCACAGTAGATTCGTTCTATAGCTTTACAAACATTTGAACATTTTTGAATTGTTACATTATTATATCGATGTGCAATTGCCGGATCTTGATATTTACTCTTATGTCATTATATTATGGCATGATGGCGAAGTAACTGTATTTATGATAAAAATGGAGTTGCGATAATATTTATATAGTCTCTTTTAACTTTGGTATATAACTAATTAGTTAAAAAATTAAGACAATGTGTGAACCAGGTGGTTCCATAAACATTAACATTAATACCCGACTTGCTTTCCAATGACAACTCACAACTTATAACATTGGAAGGAATTCGTCTTGAGACTTGCATCTTTGTAATTTTTTTGATACATATTAGATAATTATAGTACATCAGCTTGGATAAGTTCGCATGGAGCACATTCTGTCAGTTCAAATTACCGGGAAACCATTTCGTCTGTGTTTTTTATTCTTTGTTCATTAATCATACGATGACAATCTGTATTAGCGCACTATGATACACTTGTTTACTGTTTTCTTCCTTAAACTATTTGTCTCCAAAAGTGGAATCATCACAGCGTGTGTTTAATTTGGTTATAAGTGTGCCCTTCCTTCGGTGACCAGTTTGTGCCGCAATTAATTGGCCTACAGTGGCTAACAAAGTGCCGGCCGCGGTGGCCGAGGAGACTGAGGCGCTCCAGTCACGGTATGCACGGCCACTATGGTCGGGGGTTCGAATCCCCCCTCGGGCATGGATATTTGTGCCGTCCTAGTTCGTAAGTAATTCATAAGTAGTTTGTAAGTTTAGTAAGTTTTGGGACTGATGACCCCGTAGTTAAGTCCCATAAGCTATACAAACATTCATTCGCTAACAAAGTGTTAAAATGTTTGTAAACGTAAGGGACCAGAGTGCTGAGGTCAGCACTTCCCTGACTTGCAAACTAGTTAAACTAATTCGTGCTAAGGAGAACACACACGCCTTTTCCAGAGGAAGGACTAACCTTCGACTAGAGCGGCTACGCAATCCATAACATGATGTTCCCAACCGTGCGTATATTCCCGCGCACCACACTGGATAATTATACAGGAAAAGCAGTGCTCACCGACTCGGGACGAGGTGGCTCCCAATATTTGCCGTTATTTACTGTAAAAAGAATGAGTTTCCTCTGCCTTTCACAAAAAGAAAGCTAACATGTAAAGCATAACAGTGTAATTTTTTCTTTGCCAACGCCCTACGATAGGACTCAAGAGACGCCACAGATGTTAGTAAATCGTTCATAGTCACCTTATGTAACAAAGAATCAAATAACTATGTAAAATGAAGTAAATAATGTGTTAAACGCAGAAATGAGTAATTATGTGCGCTAGTCTCTGACACGAGCACGCTCCAAGAAGTGTGACGTGGCACATAATATAACGTAGTAAGCAGCAGTAAGTTAATCAAGAGTGCTTCCTCTTGCTGTGAAGTTATGGTTCCAAAAGAACTAACTGCACAGTAGGTGTAAGTTCTTTTTCATAGTATTCAAATATTTGTAATCCCAAGCAACCAAACTGCTAAGGTAATTAGTTCCAAGGCTTAAATATACTTACACTAAGGACAACACGTACACCAAATGCCCAATAGAGGACTCGGACGGCGGGAGCGGGAGCGGCCATACATCCGCAAAGTGGCGCCCCAAACCGCACGGCCATTCCAGCAGGTCATAGTATGACTGCTTATAACGAGAGACGAAGAGGCCTACATATATAAACTCACTGTCTGTATCGTCTAAAACTTTCACTACGGCCCCAACGCCCCTTTAAAAAATTTCTATATTATCTCCAATTTTTTGGGAGATACATTTCTGCACGATGTTCTATACGTTCTGATTAGGCCTATAAGGGGATATCAAAAAGTTTTCGCTTGACAGGAGCGTCGGTCTATTGTACGGTATATGTAATGTAACGAGACTCCGAAGCAGGTAAACAAACACCATATGTAGACAACGGATTAGTGTGACATTCCTCTCTTTCCGACGTGCGTGAGATAAATACGTAAACGTGAAATATGGTGACGTTACAACCGAATGCGTGCAAACAGGAGCAACGAGCTGGTACTGTTTACTCGGCTGCCAAAGGACAAACACCGACAGACATCCATCGGAGGATGAATAATGTATGTGCGGCAGCTACTCTGTCGGAAACTCTACTGTTGTGCACAGGTGCTCCAAGTGCCGTGCTAGTAGCGGTTTGACACAAGACGGTCGATTTATATCGCCAGCCTCGTCCATTACGCCTATCCTAGTTACCGGAATAAGTCTCTCATGCGATTATAACGTCTTCGAACCAGAAAAAAGTCTTGAAGGGTCGACGATTCCTGGCAGAAGAAGAAGTGCAGAGGCAGTTTCGGACTTCTTCAGGCAGTAGGACAAGGTGTTTTATCATACAGGTACACGAAATCTGGTGCATCAGTAGGATATTTGCCTGAATTCTTACATTTCCTTGGTTAGCTTGCTGATTCATGCGTTTGCAGCCTTCGAAGGATTTCGTCTCTATACCTCTGTGCAGGTCAAAGCGTCATTCTTAACGATATATGGGTCCATACGACCTCCAACAATGACTACTGCCCACACCATTCGTGCACCACCATTATATGGTGATGTTTCCTACACATAGGCCGGACTGTTCCGAGTTCCACGTTCTCTCCTTATGAAGGAACGACGATTATCCGGATGAACACAAAATCTTGATTTATCTGTGAACATAGCCCCGCGCCATTCGTTACGACTCCAATCCTAATGTTCCTCCGCATAGTTTCTACGATCTAAACGGTGTCGTTATTTTAATGGGGCCCAAAACATAGGCCTCTGTGCATAGGGGCCACACTCCCCAAGGCGATTTCGGACTGTTTGTATTAATATTGCGCCTCCTGTCGCTGCCGGCAGGGTTCGTTGCAGCGGAGTTACATTCAGCCTCGTATCTCGACTGGCTGTTAAGCGTGAAACGTGTGTGTAATGTGGTTAGAGCGTGAGAAACCTTGTCTGCATTCAAACAAGATTGTGTCATTGGTCATATACGAGGTATGTTCACAAAGTAAGTTCATTTTGGTTACATAAAACAAACGTGTACAGATTCTACAAAAATATACAACTGTTAAACTACTTTTCTACATAGCTTCCGAAATTTGTAGGCATTTGTCATAGCGCGGCAAAAGTCTTAGAATGCCTTCTTCGTAGAAGGTTGCCGCCTGTGTATTCAACCATGTGGTAACGTGTTCTTTCAGATCGTCATCATCGCTGAAGTGTTGACCACCATGACAAGGTTTTAGGTGTAAGAAAAAAGTCGCTAGGAGCGAGACTTTACGGAGGATGACGAAATACGTCACAGTGAAATTCCCATAAGAGTCGTTTGGTCCATTCGCCTTGTGCGGTCGGGCGGCAACGTGAAGGGAAGAAGAAGACTCAAAATGTTCAAATGTTTGTACAGCTTATGGGACTTAACTACAGGGTCATCAGTCCCTAAACTTACAAATTACTTATGAACTACTTACGAACTAGGACGGCACAAATATCCATGCCCGAGGGGGGATTCGAACCCCCGACCGTAGTGGCCGTGCAGACCGTGAATGAAACGCCTCAGTCCCCTCGGCCACCGCGGCCGGCAGGAAGAAGACTCCATTCATCTCTGCTTACACCTAAAATCTGTCCTTGGCGGTCAACACTTCAACGATGATGAGTTGAAAGAACATGTTTGCCAAATGGTTGAATACATAGGCGGCAACCTTCTATGAAGAAGGCACACAAAAACTTGTCCCACACTATGACAAGTGCCTACAAAATTTCGGAAGTTATGTAGAAAAATAGTTGAACAGTTGCAGATTTTTATACAATAAATATGTTTTCTGTATCTGTTCACGTTTGGTTTATATAACCAAACGGAACTTACTTTGTGGACATATCTCGTATGACGTGACTATTACAGATAAAATTAACTAACAAACAATGTGATGACCCTGTCTATTAAACTGATTAATGCATGAATTTCAGTTTGATTCTGTCCTTGAAATTTCATTCTGGATATCCCAAAGAGTTCCAGTTGTTACCAGTTTTGAGTCTGTATGCACCAGCTGCTGCCTCCATCTTGACCCAAAGGTGTAATGGGGGCATATCCAGCATGGATTCCATCCCAGCAGTTGGTTTGCTGCTAATTCCGCCTGTTATGGCTAAGCAGGCTAGTCTCTGCACCTTACCGCCCCATAGGTGATCCTGGGTCTAATCACCGTGGTGTATATCCAGTGCATATACCCTTGGGGTCAGGCCCCAATTTTTGCCACAATCTCTCCTAATACTTACCAAACTACCTTTTACCTTGGAGCAAATATTCCTAATGTGAGGGTTCCATGTCAGTTTCTCATCTAGGGTAACCCCTAGATATTTCACTGTCCCTTTCACAGGTAGCGCTTCATTGAAAAGCTTTAGATTCCAACTTGAGTCTTCTTAGGACTAGCCCCAGATCCTGGTTTCTGCACCAGTCTTGCACAATGTCCAATGCACCTTGTGCCATATTCTTCACTGTGTCAGCAAATTTACCAAGTATTACTATGACAAGATCATCTGCTTATCTTTGGCAAAAATACTGCCTAGAGTTTAATTCTCCAATGAGATCATTCACCACTAGATTCCACAATAAAGGGGAAAGAACTCCTCTTTGCGGGCAACCCCTAGTGGTGTTGATTACCATTTTTTCAATCATCATGGTAGCCTCTACCTTTCTTCCACTGAGCATGGCCCTAGTCCACCTACATATAGTGGTCCCTAGGTCATACACCTCTGCTGCCCTAACCATGGAATCGAAGGTCGTGTTGCTAAAAGCCCCCTCGATGTCCACGAAGATACAGAGGGCTATTTCCTGAAAGTGTAGTGCTTTCTCCATCATACCCAACAAGTTGGTGGAGAGCTGTCTCACATGATTTACCTGGTTGATATGCATGTTGGTTTGAATGTAGAGGAGCCCTACTGAACCTCCTTTCTCCAACATGCGCATTAACCAGCTTTTCCAATGTCTTAAGAATGAAGGAGGACAGGCTGATTGGTCTCATATCCTTGGCCTTGGTATGATCAATTCTCCCTGGTTTTGGAATGAAGACAACCTTCACTGCCCTCCAGGCATTGGAAATGATTCCTGCTGCTAGGCTAACCCTGAATAACCTGCATAGGCATCTAATAAGATTTTCTCCCACTTGTTGCAGGAGAGCTGGAAAGATTCCATCGGGGCCAGGTGACTTGAACGGTTGAAATGTTACCACTGCCCATGGGACCTTACTGAAATCGACACACTCCTTGGCCAGATCCCAGTCCTCTTTGCGAATACCTGAGAACCGTTGTCTCTTAGGAATCACATTCTGGTCTGAGTTATCCCCCAGAGTATATTGACGAAAGTGAGTTTTGAGGAGCAGTTCCAGCGTTTCATGTGCTGTCTTTGTATACTCCCCATCCTCCTTCCTCAATGTTCCTCCTGGATTAGTTGGTACCCTAGTGAGGATTTTATGCAGTCTCGCTTGAGTAGCTGTGCCCTCCACTTCCTCACAGAATACCTACCAGGATGCCTCCTTTGCCCGTCTGATGGCAAGGTTGTAATTGACAAGGGCCTTACGATACTTTGTCCATTGTCCTTTGCGCCTCGCAAGGTTAAACAGTCTTCGTACCTGTTTCCTTTGCATTTCCAGGTTATTATTCCACCAAGGCACACTCCTATTTGTGCACTTCTTGGTGATTGAGCAGTTGTCCTGGTATGAGGTCACTATAGCAGAGGTTACAGCCTCTGCTACTTCCTCAAACTCTGCTGGATTCCTTATCGAAGTTTTAGTTTCCGATAGGCGTAAGTCAAGGTCTCTCCTATATGTCTCCTAGTCCGTTTTCCTGGGATTCCTATAGGCCATGGTCTGTCTAGTTCCCATTTCAACCTTGAATTTAATATACATGTGATTTGATGAGGATGGCTCCAGAACCACATGCCACTGTTTGACGTAACTTCCCATCATCATGGAACCAAAAGTTATGTCAATTACTTCTTCCCTTCTACTATTCCTGAATGTAGGTTCATCACCTCTACTGTTGGTGTCCTTGCTGCCCCACGATAGATTAAACGTATCTGACATCGAATCTAGTAAAATTACGGAAAACACAGTAAATGAAGGCATACTGTTAATGAGACAATTGTAATTAAAATCGCCCATTCGCACCACCTTCATCAATAAGAAATCAAATGATAAATCTTTCGCTCATCCTGGGCTGTAGGTTCAAGCATCGCGCTGCTAAGAGGAAGCTTGTTGTCCTGAGACCAGTACAGAAGATGTCATACCAGGGTGAGACGAGTGGCTGGGTGTACGCGCCTCCTGGCGCAAGTAAAACAGCGCTTTCAATCACTGCTTTTATTACCTCGATACAGCATTCCTCCTATATGCAACGACGGTCTCGTGGCCAGCAATGTCTAAGCTAGCGAGTGGGGCAGCATGGGAAGCACTGGCCTTGTGCGGTACCACTCCCACGCACCCCGACGCGCTGTGGCGGCTGCCCTCATAGCCCTGCAGCGTCACGTGACATGGCTGCCCACTGACGAATGGCATTTTGCTGCAACAGCTGATGACACCCACTATTTATACCACTTTCACCGATATGTGTTTACCTCTTGCTTTGACTTTTAGGCATGCCCAGCCCAGCGCGACCGACTTATGCAGCTGGCTACCTAGCGCAGTTGAGTAAACTACACTGCTAAAAACAATTAGGGAATGGGGTGAGATACCTTCCGCAAATTACATATGGTAATGTATTTTATTCACATATTGGCTACAATTGTAATTTGTGTGTGATACGGTACGATATTTCGCATTCTCAACTCTTTAGTGAGGTTTACATGGCGTTCGCTAAGTGCGAGGCCCTATGGGGTTATCATAAGAGTGAAAAAGTAATTCTCCTTGCCCTCTAATATGGTGTGTCATCTCCTCGGACGACCAATACTGTTGCACACCTGCATGGAATGGACAGTATGAGGTTATAAATCAGCTCTCGAGGGATATTTGGCCATTCTTCCATGAGTGCAATATCCAGCTTTGCGACAGTTGTGGGAAGTAGTGGTCCGGTTGCCATGCGTCTACCACGTGCATCCGAGACATGTTCAGTCGGTTTTAAGTACGATGAACAAGCTGGCCACCCGACTAGTTCAGTTCTTTCTGCTTCAAGGAACCTCTCCCCTATGGCACCAGCGTAGGGCACAACAAACGGACAAAGCTTCTCTTCTCTACACCTCTGAGCAGTCAAAGCGCCATTCTAAACGACATAGACGTCCGTACGTCCGCCAAGACTGACTCTTGCCCATACCATTTGTCCACCACCTTGATATGGCGATGTTTCTACCACATAAGCAGGATTGTTCCGAGTTCCACGTTCTCTCCAGATGAGGGAACTACGATTGTCCGGCTGAACACAAAATCTTGACTCATCTGTGAGCAAAACCCGGCGCTAATTGTTAGGACTACAATCCTGATGTTTCCCCATCCAGTTCCTGTGAGCTAAACGGTGTCGTCGTATTAATCGGACACACACCGTAGGTCTTCGTGTGTAGAGGCCTCTTTTCCGAAGGCAATTTCAGACTCTTTGTGTTTATTATTGAGCATCCTTTTGCTGCCATGAGGGTGGGTTGCAGCTGAGTTGCATTCAGCCTCCCGTCTCGAGTGGCTATTAACACTAGAAGTACCACGTGGGTCATTTTTGACACACTGGGTGTTTCGAGAGCCCTACCGGCCATCATATTCATCGTAGGGCCAAACCCAATCGTGAGTTTTAACTATTGATAGAGTTTAACTAACCAAGTTTTCATCCCTCTAGGCCACCTACAAGTATGAAAAATTTATCTGGTTTTGACCCATACACAGTTAAACATCTGTTATCAGCAACGCCAGTTTGTAGACGGGATATAATTTCTGGGCGTGTCTCGACGTTATTCATGAGATGTTGGAGTATGTATGACATTTTAGGCCAAAATAATGAGAAATACGGAAAATTTGGAGGTCGGTTTAAGCCTTATGTAAGTGCGACTTTCTGTTTTCTTTGGACTGGCACCCTTCAGACCTACAAAGTGGAAATGGTAAGTCACAGAATAACCACACCTCTGTCTAAAGGACTGCTGATAGTTCTATGACATGACAGATGCGTCGTCCTTACTGAAGTATCCTGTTTGTGTATCTCTGCCTTTGGTCAAGGCAAGTGGGATCAGTTATTCCGGGTGGCAGCGACGTGACCCTGAGGTTTATTGTGGCAAGTTTGCGTCATTGAAGCTAGGCGATGCGGTCTCGCGAATGCCGAGATTCTCTACCTTCGGTGTTTCACCAACGAAATAAAGTGACGAATCCGGTAGTGAGACGATAGCAGAAGACGATTTTCTTCGAGTGAAAACTGCAGACTTAAGTGATTCAAATATGTCAAATGATCCGCAAACAGAATCTGAAACATCTGACAGTGATTAACTCTTGCTCAACGTAAACATGTACCATTCTACCCATGTTTTTAACTAGTAAGCACGCAGTCCACTGTACGTCTTTCTTTGTTCTGTTCGTCAAGTGTTGGATTTATGGATGTCAAATGTTCACATGTTTGTAAAGCTTAAGGGACTTAACTGCGGGGTCAACAGTCCCTAAACTTACAAACTTATGAACTACATTATACTAAAGATGACACAAACATCCATGCCCGAGTGGGGATTCGAACCCCCTACGGCGGACTGCCGCGCGCACCACAACTTGGCGCTCCAGCACGCGCGGCTAATCCGCCGCGGCTCATGGGTGTCCTTATTCTAAGGAACATGCATGCTGGATGTCAGGTCAGGTCAGGTCAGTACAATACTGAGAAGAAACTTCAAGAAACTGTGTAGTTTTATAATGAAAACAAGGCTGGAATTGGTATAGTTGACCAAATGGCAAAACATTACAATGTCCAAGCTGGCACCCCGATGGCCTGTACATGTCTTTTACAACATTCTTGACCTTGCGATTATCAATGCTCACACAATTTTTAAGTTATGTACATGTAAGATGACTACACGACGAGAATTAATTCTCAGAGTAGCAGATGAGTTACCTCGCCCCAGCAATGTGCAGCAAAGAGTTAATCTCTCCTTACAAGCATTGACGCGGTAGTGGCTGATATGGAAATAGAAGACATTGTCAAAATTATGTTTCCTATAAACAAAAACAGGGGAATGAAACATCAAACTTACGTTTCAACTTCAACAAGTATGTGTGCAAAAGTTGCCGAGCCAAAACTCTTGTCCAATGTCTGAACTGTGAGTCCAACCCAGCTTGGAAAAAACTGTCAACTATGTGTTCCTAAATATTTCCAAACAATGAAAGTTGTAGACTGAAATTGTTTGTTCTGATATTCTTTCTCCTTGATTGCAATAAGCAAAAACATGTTGCATTTTAGACTCTTATTCCGTACTTATCTTATAAGTCAGTAAAGGTAAAAATAGTATTACTAGACACATAAATTGGTATGTTTTCACTTTATTTCAATCTGTTTATAAAAATAAACATTGTAAAATTGTTTTGCTTACTTGTTTAAAATTTTTTTTATAGAAGATTGTAGAATTTCTTCTGTAAAATGTAAAATGAAAATAACATTTATTTCTGAAAACTTACTTTTGACTGTGTACTATTCATTTTTAGAGGACAAATAATATTTTTCTTGTACGTTAGGGACTTCTTGAATGTAATATCAACACGTAGACACGCAAAACACCACCCAAATATCAATAAAATGGAAGCTTCCTAGTGTGGATCAAAATTGATCCACATGGTACTAATAGGGGTACAGAAAAATACGGTACTCTTAATGTTAACCAGAAATAACGTTCATTTCTTGCTGATTTTACCCGCGGGAGATCTTGGCCTTGCCTTCTTTTAACGGTTCCTACGGCAGGAAATCGTGTCGAGGTATTGGAAATTACACTTTGGGACACTCCAATAGCGCAGTCACCTCACTCTGTATCTGTCCCGCTTCCAACCTTCCTATGGCCCTGAAGCTTCAATGAGTCGCGTTTTTGTTGCATTGCACTACCTGCTGACTACACTATCTCAACCCAAATGCTTCTGTAATTCGTTTGGTAGAGTAAACGCAAGTCAACAGCAACCTTCTGCAGTAACTTTCTATTATTACCACTATCTCGATGTCTTTAGTGTTGTTGTGTCCCCTACGTAGAACCGACAGAAAGACGTCGAACCATCTTAGTTCAGAACCTAGATATTTGAACTGCTCTCCCAATTGTTTTCACCAGTGTATTTCCACTCCCGACAGCGAGAAACATCACCACCATCCACCGTTAAGTGCTCCTTCGCCTCTCCCTATTGCTTCTAACTTAACTATATGTCCATGATACACTACACGGTCTCTGACAGAATATAAATGTCATCGACAAACGATAAAGTTTAAATTTCTTCTCCCTTAACTTTAATTCCTTCGCCAAATTTATCCTCGCATTGTTGCACAGCTTGCTCAATATAGTTTGAATAATATTGGGGAAATGCTACAACCTGCGTTGCTGTCCTCCGAAGCACTGCGTCCCTGCCATGCCCTTTGACTCCTACAAATGTTGTCTGGTTTTTGTACAAGTTGTATATAACAATTTGTTCCCTGTATTTTAACCCTTCTACCTTTAGAAATTAATACAGTGTATTCCAGTGAACGTTGTCGAAAGTAGGTTTGACTTTCCTTAATGTATTCTAAGATAATTCATGACGTATTGCCTCCCGTGTTCCAACATGTCTCCTATATACAAACAGATTTTCCCAAGGGCGGATTGTAGCAAATTTTCCACTTGTCTTTCAATGACTTTTGTTGGTATTTTGCAACCATAACTTATGAAACAGAGTTCTGTAGTTTTTACTATTGTCTGAATTTGCTTTATTTGGAAATGTGATTATTATTATATTCTCCTCGAAGTCTGAGGGTAATTTGCCTGTCTTATACAACTGCACACGAGGTGGAACTGTTGCTTTATGAGTAGCTCTCCCAACGGTGTCAGCAGTTCATAGGGATTACCATCTACTCCTGGTGCCTTATTACGACTCAAATATTTCAGTGCTTTGTCAAAATCTTCTCGAAGTATCAAACATTATTCAGATATTTGTAAAGCTATGGGACCAAACTGCCGGGGGCATCAGTCCCTGGACTTACAAACTACATAATCTAACTTATGCTAAGTACAACACAGACACACACACACACACACACACACACACCAATGCCCGAGAGAGATCTCGAAACTCGAAAGGGGAGCAGATGCGCACTCCACAGCACAGCGCCTTAGAGTGCACGGCGACTCTCAGAGGACTCGCATTATCGTATCTCTTAACTGATCTTTCTCTACTTCCTCTTCCCTGTCTATAATATTGTCTCCAAGTTCATTTCCTTTATAGAGCCCCTCTCTACATATTCCTTTTACCTTTCACTGTTCCTTCTTTGCTTAGTAGTGGTTTTCTATCTGAGATTTTGACGTTCATGCAAGTGTTTTCCTTGTCTCCAAACGTCTCCTTCATTTTCCTGTTTGCAGTATCTGTTATTTTCCTAGTTATATATTCTCCTATGGATTCAATATTTCTCCCTATCCACTCCTTCTTGGCCAATTTGCACTTCGTGTCAACCTTATTCTTCAGCAGTCAGTACTCTCTTATGACTGCTTCACTTGCTGCATTTTTATATTTTCTCTCTTCAGCAATTCACTCCAATGTCTCCTCTGTCAACTAAAGGTTTCTACTAGGTTTTGTGTATCTACCTACATTGTCATCGGCGGCCTTTCTTGCTTTGTGTCTCGGACTATCCATTCTTTTCTACTGTAATACTTCCTTCCAATTTGGTCACTACTTGCCTAATGCTCCCTCTGAGACTCACGACAGCCTCTGGTTCCTTCAGTTTATTCATGTTCCATCTCCTTACTTTTCTATCTCTCTCCCGTTTCCTAAGTTTTATTTTACAGTTCATAATCAATAAGTTATGGCCAGAGCTTATATATGCCCCTTGATATGTCTTACAATTTAAAATCTTGTTTCAAAATCTATGTCTCGACGTTATAAAGTCAATTTGGTACCTTCCGGTATCTTCTGGTCTCTTCGTCGTAGCCCACGGTGGAGTGATCGAGTATTATAAAGCGCTTTGGTGCGCAGCGCGCGGTTGCTCGCCGTCGGAGCTTTGAGTCCCCCCTCGGACATTGGTGTGTGTTTTTCTCCTTAGGTTAGTTTAAGTAGTTTGTAATCCTAGGGCGTGATAATTAGAGTAGTTAAGTCCCATAGATTTACAAACATTTGAATCTTCTTTTGTGATACGTAAACCAAGTGTTTGTTATCATTACATTGTGCTATGTGGCCGCGATGCAATGGCCGAGCATTATAAGGCGCCTTGCTGCGGAGCGCGCAGTTGCTTGCTTTCGGAGGTTGGAGTGCTCCCTGGTCGTGTGTGTATGTGTTGTCCTTAGGTTAGTTTAAGTTAGTTTCAGTTGTTTGTAAGTCTAGGTACTGATGACCATAGCAGTTTGGTCGAACAGATTTACAAACATTTGAACATTTTGTGCTGTGCGCAAAATTCTATAATGCGACTTCCTCTGTCATCCCTTTTCCCCAGTCCATATTCACCAACTTTTTTTCCTGTCCTTCGTTTTCCTACTACTAAGGTCCAGTCCATAATGATAAATACGTTTTTCTCTCTGTTAACTGCCTAAATGATTTCTTTTACCTCATCATACATGTTTTCCGTCTCCTCACCATCGGTAAAGTTAGTTGGTATATAAACGTCTACTACTGTGGTCGGTGTTGGCTTCGTGTGTATCTGTACTACGATAATGCGTTCACTCTGCTCTTCATGGTAACTTACCCGAATCATAATTTTTTTATTCATTGTTAGACCTACTTCTGCTTTCCCCTTAACTGAATATGTATTTAAGGGACTAAATCGTTTTTACCGACGAATCCTGATTCTACCTGCACCATCAAGATGGGTGAGTTAGAATCTGGAGAAAGAATGGTGATAAAGTGGTTTGGGGGAGGTACTCAAATTCAAATGTTTGTTAAGCTTATGGGACTTAACTACGGGGTCATCAGGCCCTAAACTTACAAACTACTTATGAACTAGCTAACACTAAGGACGGCACAAATATTCATGCCCGAGTGGGGATTCGAACCCCTGACCGTAGTGGCCGTGCAGACCGTGACTGGCGCGCCGCAGTCCCCTCGGCCACCGCGGCCGACGGGGGAGGTACTGCATTCCACTTCTGCGCCCCCTTACTGCGCTTTGCTGGAACACCAACCAGACAGCGTTCATCTTGGACGTTTTGAAGTATTTTGTCCTCCCATACCTCCACAGCTTGCCACAGATTGCTTTGATGTGGAATAATTGGCGACCACACGTGCCACGCAATCTTCTAGCCTTCATCGTAGTTCATTACTAACTTAGTCTCGCACTTCTCTCGATTTCTTACTAATCTTAATCATGTGGTCGGGCCTCAGCTACTCCAAAATAAATTCAGCAATATGTGGAAGTAGCATGTACTGATATACAACAGCCACGCACTCAGAGCCTGTTATTGTCAATCCCGAGGCGTGTGGCAGCGGTCATAGCGAGCAGTGGACACAATATTAAAAACTCATTTTATCATCTTTCTCACGTTAGAAAAAATGTTCAAATATCTGTAAATCTATCGGACCGAACTGCGTGGTCATCAGTCCGTAGCCTACAAACTACTTAAACCTAGGTAAACTAACCTACGGACAAACACACACACCCATGCCCCAGGGAGGACTCGAACCTCCACGGCGAGCAACCGCGCGCTCCGCAGCGAGCTGCTTTAGACCGCTCGGCTACTCCACCGCGGCTCTCACGTTAGATGAGGTCGTATTTATAATCCTGTAATTTTGGTATAACGTGTTATCTCCCAAATAAATTTCATGTAATATCTGCGGTCTTCAACATTGTTGCAATTTGGATAGCTAGCAGTGAACAATAATGGGTAGATTAACCAGACTAAAAAAAAAGATTCCTTTCAGAAAGTGTGACGTCCTACGTTATTGTTAATGTGCTTATGATTACCAGAAGCAATGGGCATGTGTAAAATAGTTTAGCGCAATATGTCGCAGGTTTGTTTGACCCACGGAGCAGCATGACGAAGGTAGTGAAAACCAATGTCTGACAGATTTCCAGGAAAGTATACATACAAAAATAGGAATATACAAAAATATTCAAATGTTTGTTAAGTTTAAGGGACTTAACTGCGGGGTCATCAGTCTCTAAACTTACAAACTACTAATAAACTACCTTATACTAAAGACAGCACAAACATCCATGACCGAGGAGACATCTTCCGCGAAGGAGAAATTCCGTTACTTACAGCGAGAACACAGGCATTTTGCGTTCCAGACCTGAAGACATCCCAAATCATATCAGAGTTCGAAAAAACTGTTGTCATACAATTCAGAGTGGTTCCCACAATACAAAAAGACATGCTAATTTAAATTGTGATTACTTGAAGATTGCGAAAGAACTCTGATACCGTATTTTAGCCTTTTCCAGCATAAATTTTTGTACGTAAGGTGATGTTTTACTTTGCCATTTACCGATTCTGTATAATGTCGCTTAACAGTAACTGTAATGGCAGTTAGTTATAAAAAGTAGCTTAACAGTAACTGTAATGACAGTTAGGAAGAAAGGAAGCTTAGGGTTTAACGTCCCGTCGACAGCGTGGTCATTAGAGACGGAGCTTACGCTCGGATTTTTGGGGAAGGATGGGGGGAGGAAATCGGCCGTGCCCTTTGAAAGGAACCATCCCGGCATTCGCCTGGAGCGATTTAGGGAAATCACGGAAAACCTAAATCTGGATGGCCGGAGGTGGATTTGAACCACCATCCTCCCGAATGCGAGTCCAGTGTGTTACCACTGCGCCACCTCGCTCGGTAATGACAGTTAATTATAGAAAGATAACGCAAGGAAACAAAGGAGAAGTCGCTCTACTGTAATAAATGATCGGCGTAATTTATTCCGTAGGCTTAGATAGTCCCTAGTGGTTGTACTCGGACTGCTCCATATTCGCCTTTTCTATAGTGAACTCGCGTCTCAAAGGTACACAGTATAACCTTGCAACTGTCAAATGCGTTTAGGAAGATTAAAGTTTCTTTTCCCGTAAAAATCAGAGCCGCACGCGAAACTTAATTTTGTAATACTCTCGACTCCGGCAGAAAAGTACATAAATTAATTCCCTGTGCTGTAGCACTTCACCTCTCCGCTGCGCGGTATATCCTGGATGAACGTTCGTTATTGGGTTAATTGACTTGGCGGTGCTTCCGGACGCGTTGCAGAACAAGCGAGCGTGTGCTACCTAGAGTAACATCAAGTTTAATTAACTTTCAAATAAGAGAAACATGCCTAATATCAATGCAATAGACTTTGCCTACTGTTAACGCTACAAAGGTTCGTCTCGACCGCTGTCGGATGAGAACACTCGAAAGTTGTGTTAGTGCACCACTCACACTCAATTCTGAAATTTAATCTCAAATTCGCCCGTGACGACTGAAGGGAAATAACATCGTCAGATATGTCGTTTCCCTTTGTATGAAGTAACAAGCTAAATTTGAATTCAGCGTGGGTCTTTTTTTAAACAGTTTTAGCCCTCCGCACATCTGATGGTCCACTACTCCAGCTCCGATTTTCGTAATGACTTTTTTCGAAAAAGACAAAGAACTTTGTTTTTCAGATAGCGATTTGGTCCATTAATATCCTTCTAGAATTTACAGGGTATGATTATCTCAATCAACTATAAGTAATATACAATTTTTAAGGTTACGGTCACATACTTTTGTCCTCGGTGTGTCTTTTTTTTTTTTTTTTTTTTTTCCAGTGTTTTCTGATACAAGTTTCCCTCTTCATTGTGTTCATGTTAGTGTTTCTATTCTGTCCTATGAAATTTTTTAAAAATCTATGGAGCTTCGTTTCTCATGTTTCCAGATCTGTTAGATTTCGTATCAGAGCACAAGATGCTGCTCTGTTAAAGATGGAAGCTGCCATTACGTTACAAAATTTTATTCAGTTCTCTTTCCTAACTTCTTTACGGGGTTTCCATTATCTACCGCACATATTGTCAGATAGGTGTATTTATATGTATCTTTTAAATCTTCTCAGGACGAGGGACGCGATATAAGATGCAACCTCCAATGTTATATAGGGCCTGATCCATATGAGATTTTGATGTCACTACTCCTTTTACCTTCGTTTTAGTTATTGAAGCATTTAAATTTCATGAAGGTTTCAGGACATGTGTGACGGGTAGTGAAATGAAAACCGAACACCCCTATAACAGGCCAAGGAATGAATCCATTATAAAGTAATCGCCACAGGCGTTAACACATTTATTCCACCGCGATAGGAGGCAATGAATTCCTATTATGTCAGAAAGCGGTCAGTGGATGACGGATTCACAATCGTATCCAGTTATGAACCTCCTCGTCCAACTAGAGGGGACGTCAACGCTCGTTTCTCTTCAGTTCGCCAATCACCGTGAAAGATCTGGGTTGTACAATGGATGTTACAGCGTTTCCAAACCAAATCGCTGAAACCTATCTTTCGTCCTATTGACAACGTGTACAACAGAATAATTACGTCCGAGAGCATGGCTGTGTGCTTTGAGTTTATGTTGCGTCGTAGCTCTTGCAGAGTGCTTCCACAGCACTTAGAATTGAGTGTGGTTCATCTGCGACAGTACCCAAGAGTATTGTCGGTCAGAATCATGCAGCTGTACGGTAACGCCCGTCCCCACACTGCAGACCGGACGAAAGCTACACTTCGTCGATTTGGTTGGGAGTGCAACATCCTCCATACATACAGCACGTATGTTTCGAGTGTGATTTTCACATAGTCGGTGTTCTTGGGAGAGATATGTGTGAACGTCGATTTTATAATAGAGTACGTTAAACAGTGGATGAGGTCAGGATCGTTAAGCGGTCGACTACGTTCAAGGAAACCGGAAGTGATACTGTAGGCTCCCAGTGGGAAAAATGTTTTAACGCATGTGTTGTTTACGTATGAAGAAATCCATCAAATTTTCACGTTATGGTGGGTATTTGCTTTCCATTTGCCTGTCCCTTATAGCTTATATTGCACACTTGTTAGTTTCCTTTCACTTTCTTACAAAAGTTTGGTTTCGTAAGGAAGCTTACCAGTTTTTCAGATTCTTATAAAGAAAATAACTGAGCTCTTTACATTGTACCAGTGTTTACAATTTTTACGCCAATATTTTTTTAGACAGTCTTCTTTTGGACCATCTCTATCTTCTCATCTCTCGCCCAGCCTATCTCCGCATCTGCTCTCTCTCTCGTGTCTATGTGCTCTTCCTCCTTCCTCTCTCTCTCTCTCTCTCTCTCTCTCTCTCTCTCTCTCTCTCTCTCTCTCTCTCTAACTCCTTCCTCCATCAGTCCATATCCTCATCTGTCATTCTGTTTCCTCTCAGTCCAATTCCTCTTCGTCTTTCTGTATTCTCCTCCTCCGTCTGCCTGTCTCCCCTTCCCCTCTCTTCATTCATGAATTTATCCATACTTCACTGTCCATTACCTATTCTCCTCTCCCTTTGTCCAACAGTTGGTCTCCCTTTCTCTCTGTTCATCTTCTTCACCTCATCTTTCTTCATTCCCACCTGCACACCACCAATCTCCACCTTCCACCTCCCTCCTACACACTCTTCCATCATCTTACTACTACTATCCATCTCCTCCTCATCTCTCTGACCATCACATCCTCTCTATTCCGCTATCTTCTCCGCCCCTTCTCTCCCTATCCGTATACTCCATTCCCGCTCTCTGTCTATCTTCTCACCTTCCTTCTCTCTGACCATGTCCTCCCAACCTTTCTCCCTCACTATGTTCCTACACCTTCCTCCCTTTTTCTCTGATAATCTGCTGCTCCATCTTCTCTGCCTATCCACTTCCTCCTCAGCCAACCTCTTCAGTCTGTCTTATCCTCCCTCCACTGTTTTTCCATCTTCTCACTCCCTTCCACCTTCTGCATTCCCCTTCCACATCATTATCGTCCTTACTACCCACCTATTCCTCCCCGCTCTCTCTACTTAACTGTTCCATCCATATGTATAACATCTGGAATCCGTTACAGTACTACCAACACAAAACACTTGTCGTGAAATGTGGCATAGATGACAGGGGCTACAAAACAGTTTTACTCCCACATCCGCCTCTATGAGACCTAGCTGATTCTGATCCCCAAATTACCTCTTGCCAGATAATCAGTAGAATGTGTCTCATGTTTTATAAGAACTGATCCAGCGGTTTAGAAGACGTGCAACATATAAACACCCCTCTCCATTTATATGGTCTGGGTAGATGAATAATAACAAAGAGCAGATAATGCGTCCCTGCCTTAACAGTATCGTTCTTTGATGATAATTTTTTCCACTGTTTCTAATGGTTCGTGATATTGATATGAAGACTATGAGTCACATAAAGTGTTTTGGGTGATTATTATCTTACATAATGTCTCATAAGTACTATCAAAATAATCTAATGCTATTCCGAAATCTGTTGTAGCTAGGTGCGTTTTCAAGTTGATTTCCCACATTATCATTATCTTTTTCTATTGCAAATTTAAAGTTATTCAGAGACCTATATTCTCATGTTTTTCTTGATTTACAATAACTTCAGAGGTATTTCGAAACATTTTCTATGATGCTTCTGCACCCAAGTTGTATGATTTTTAAAAAAATGAACTGCTATATCTATTATTATTTTCTTGTGTTTTCTCCTTTGACAAGTCAGGTACCATTCGTGAGATATTTAGTGCCCAGCTTGTACTCGAGAAGCATCCTTAATTTTCTTAGTATCATCAGTAATGTTAATGTACATTTTGAGGAAGAATCCTAGCTAATAGCCGCGGTGGTGCAGCCAAGCGGTCTAAAGCACCTCGCTGCGGAGCACGCGGTTGCTCTCGCCGTGGAGGTTCGAGTCCTCCCTGGGGCAGGGGTGTGTGTTTTTATCCGTAGGTTAGTTTACTTAGGTTTAAGTAGTTAGTAAGCTACGGACTGATGACCACGCAGTTTGGTCCGATAGATTTACAGACATTTGAACATTTTCTATCTAATACAGAGTTTGATCAGTGAAAGTCAAGTAATGAATGGAATATTATTTGAAAATATGTCTTGATACAAGAATGTCGAAGATTTATTACTGGTGATTTCATTGACATAAACTGTTACTCACAATGAGTAATAATCTGGGTAAATGTAAACACCGAAATCATTCCAACACTATTAACTTATTTCTTTCATAGGCTTCCGCAAACTTTTTACATAATATTTTAGGGAAAGTGTGTTCACTTGGCATACTATACTCTTTTGCGGTGTACGTCTTCTTTAACCAACCAAACAAAAATAGAAAGCTATATTCGATACCTAAATATTTTTGATTAAGCACATGCACATGAACAGCAGACAAAAAACATACAACCAACGTATCAGCAGTTTTATTTGTAATATTAATGCATAGATATTAAGTCAAATATTTATATTTGAACGACCTGAACAACACTTTCTAGTTCTGTGACTATGAACTATTGGCGGATTGGATAGTAAATCAGAACAAAGAGGGACATAATACTTTTACGTCTTTGAGTGACTACCGCCTTTGTCGTCAGCTCTTTGTAGCTCATGTATTATCACGAATTGAAAGCACCGATTTTCGTAGTAAACGTGTCGTATCGTGATCAGAGGCATGTCTGCATATCGATACATATCTGGAGCACGTAACGCGCCGCTTTAGATGGCTGCTAACCTGCTCGGAATTGCCTCGTCCGTCTTCGGCTTATCTGATGACCCATTTTCCGCGCTCCAAAGTGATATCGAATGTTCTCATGTAGCTACCAGGTCGTTTGCAGGCTAACACTGAAACTGGCGCCCACCAGTGGAACTTTCCTCTGCGAATGGGGTACTTATGTTTTTTGTACGGTAGGGTAAAAACTGCTTGTACTTTAGAAGTGGATGGGGTTGAAAGATAATGTACAGAGTCTTAACTACGTCACGAAATGGCTTCGCACGGCAAGTGTGAGATAATCGCGTCATTAAATAGCAATCGCCATTGTCAATATTCCCTTCAAAATATGTAATGAGTAATATCCTCTACTGAAATCACCCGTAATAATATTTATGTCTAGTGCCAGCTGCCGCCGTGAGTCACATTAAGACCTCTAACTAGCGTAATTATTCTGTAGTTTCATTACTAGGCAATTTCTTAAATTTCGTTGGTGCATCTGTTTTCAAGATCTTTATTCTGGCATGTTTGGTTAATACTGGTGTCTCGAGTTTTCTTCTTGATTTTTGTATACAAATCAGAGACCATTTTCTCAGCTAGTTAGCCAGTCAGTATAGTGCCAGCAGCCGCCATGGTATCACATTGAAACCTCTAAGTGGCGTAATTCAATTATTTCGCATTTTCATTACTAGAATATTTCTTAAATTTCGTTAGTGTTTCTGCTTTTAAGAACTTTATTCTCGCGTATTTGATAAACTTTCTGATTTTACTGTTTTCAAGGGCTTTATTCTCGCGTGTTCTAGTACACACGGTAATTTAATGTAACTTTAGAGATAGGTATGCCTGATCTTGTGCCGGCCGCAGTGGCCGAGCGGTCTGCGGCGCGCCAGTCACAGTCTGCACGGCCGCTACGATCGGAGGTTCCAATCGCCCCTCGGGCATGGATGTTTGTGTCGTCTTTAGTATAAGGTAGTTCATAAATAGTTTGTAAGTATAGGTACTGATGACCCTGCAGTTAAGTCCCTTAAACATATGATTTGAACTGATCTTGTTATGTGAGGATTCGGGAGGAGTTGCTGCCGTCCATAAGCAGCTGGAAGCTGTGTTGGCTACGGTCAGCAGCCTTCGAGCCCCTGCCCTGGGCTGTAGTGTCACCCGATTACCTGAGGCGATTGCTGGGGTACCTCTTGTGCCTCCTCAGCAAGAGGTTTGAGATGTTGCCCGATGTTAATAATACTTCTGAGCCAGCACGGGCTGCCTCGCCTTTTGCAGCAGTGACCAGTTCTTCTGAGAGGTCCGGACTGGCATAGACTGTGGTTTGTTAGTCACTGGGAGCTCCAAGTTAGGCGGGAGTTCGAATCCCTTAGGGAAATAGCTGGAAGATAGGGGAAGACTGCCTGTGGGCAGTATGATTGCTTGTTGGAGGTCACATCCGAGATGTGGAGGATATCGATCACTGAGTGCACCCGGCTACAAATAGTTGCTCATGTCGGCACCAATGACTCCTGCCACCTGGCTTCAGAGATCGTCCTCGGCTCCATGAGACGGCTAGTGAATTCGGTGAAGGCAGCTAGCCTCGCACGCGGGATAGAAGCGGAGCTATCGATTTGCAGCATCGTTCCCAGAACCGATCGCGGTCCTCTGGTTTGCAGCCGAGTGGAAGGCATAAACCAGAGGCTCGGACGATTTTGTGGTGATCTTGGGTGCAAACGTTTCGACCTCCGCTATCGGATGATAAAATGTAAGATCCCCCTGAATAACTTAGGCGTCTACTGCACCCAGAAAGCGGCTACTAATGTAGCGGAATACGTGAGGAGTGCACATGTGGGATTCTTAGGACAGAGAAATCCCCCTCCCGCCCTGCCACAAGTCCGTTAAGAAGCTTACTGGTTCCCGACTAGAACGGAGAAAGAAATATGTAGTGCGTACTTCAGCAACCGGCGTATAGAGGGACGGTGGAACATTGTATGTTCCAAACCCCAGGGATCCTGCCTTCACCGCCTGGGTCGTTAGGACAATCAAAACCTCTATAAAAATCTGAATTTCAAGGTATGCTGTGCGTCGAGGAGATGCATGGCTGTTCAGGTAAGAAGAGCTGCCGGCCGCGGTGGCCGAGGGGACTGAGGCGCTCCAGTCACGGTCTGCACGGCTACTACGGTCGGGGGTTCGAATCCCCCCTCGGGCATGAATATTTGTGCCGTCCTTAGTCGTAGTTAGTTCATAAGTAGTTTGTAAGTTTAGGGACTGATGACCCCGTAGTTAAGTCCCATAGACAATACAAACATTTGAACATTTTTTTTAAGAAGAGCTAGCGGCTAACCTGTGGGGACCAGCATCACCTCATTTGTATTAGGCTTATCCAGGCATGCGGGGCTCTATCTAGATGGACCGTTTTCCCTAGCTGCTCGTGTGATTACCATGAAACTTGTGAAATCTAATGCTGGTGGTGGAAGTTCTATAGTCGAATTCGCCGGCCGCGGTGGCCGAGTGGTCTGCGGAGTGCCAGTCACGTCTGCACGGCCGCTGTGGTCGGGGGTTCGAATCCCCCCTCGGGCATGGATGTTTGTGCCTTCTTTAGTATACGCTAGTTCATAAGTAGTTTGTAGGTTTAGGGACTGATGACCCCGTAGTTAAGTCCCATAAGCTCTACAAACATTTGAACGTTTGATAGTTGAATTCAATGCTGAGAAATATGATTCCCAATCCTTCCCTTCCGTGGTCACAGCATGGGAGGAACATTGGGTCCGAAATAAAGGCGAAACTCGATATTTGATTTGTACTAGACCAGATGGAGAATCCTTTATGTCAACGAAACCTTTTTCTTTTTGTCAAAACATGGAGGATACGTTTGGAGAGGTGTAGGGTATCTAAAAATGAGATCCTGGTTAGATTTTTGGTTGGTAGCTCTGCGTGCGGTGTCAGTACGCTTGGAAAAAATAAGAAATTTAGGTAAAAATAAAACGTAGGTTAACACTGTTACGTAACTAGACACGTTTATTAGTCTGCTCTTCAAGCTTATCATTAAAGGTTTTTCTTTCATTTGTGTATTGGTCCAGTAATCACGAAAAGTTTGATTTCTTTACATATGGTTCTTGTTAGGCCCAAATTCCGAGTGTGCACATTTAGGGTTTCTCCGCAATTTTAAGTGCATGTACTAACAGCTTACACATATCTTAGTGTCTTAAACATATCTAGTAATCCTTTGTATTTGTAGTAATATATATTGTCGATATCACCTCGGTAAATCTCGAGACAATCATTAATGCAAAATGTTTGAGCTGCGGTTCTACGCAGCTGTTCTGATAAGTTGTTACATTAGGGGGAATGTAGTGGTGTGGGAATGGGTAAGCAAACGAGTCCCTTCCTTTTGCAAAGTGTGTTCAATTGACAGAAAAATGGTTAAACAGGAAGGGAAGATTAGAGCTCTTCAGACAGAACTGGACAGTGTTAGGGGGAAACTTATGAGGGTAAGGGGGAATAAGGATGATCAGAGGTGGGAAGTGGTAGCAGAGAACAGTGGCCACAGAGTGAGCACAGTATCTGACAACTTCGCAATTGTCACCACCAATAGATTTGCCACAGTTAAGTGAAGAAGAGGCTTCTTTAGAAGTAGGTGTCATTAAGAAGCAACAGACTTTCACCAGGAAACCAAAGGTTAAAAAAAAAGTACAAAGTTGGAGGAAAGTTCTGTTGCTATAAAGTAGCCATGGAACAGCTGTGGCCCAATTTTTGCAACAAAAATTTGGGGACAGGTCCCAGTTCACAAACTTCAAGCCCAGGTCGGGCTTTGGCCAGGTGGTAAAGGATATAGGTTTCTTGTGTAAAGGTTTCACAAAAAATGATTATGTTGTGACGGTGAGTGGAGTGGGAAACGGCATTGATAGGGATTAGGGCTACAGTAATCAGTGTGACCAGGTTAAAATAGTTTCTGCAACGACCCATATAAATGTTGGACTGGTGCCTGCTTTCGTGCGAAATGATCGACCACAACTGAACTGCTCTGTCAGGATGGTCAGTTTGGAGATAGATCATCTGCTTGCCGCGACGGAGCGGCCGAGCGCATTGAGGCGCTATGCTACGATGCGCGAGGCCGTTCCCCGTCGGGGGTTCGAGAATCCCCCTTCGGGCATGGATGTTTGTGCCGTCTTTAGTATAAGTTAGTTCATAAGTAGTTTGGAAGTTTAGGGACTGATGACCCTGTAGTTAATTCCCTTATGCTCTACAAACATTTGAACATTTGATCATCTGCTTAGGACGGCTACTCTGTCAGTCATAGGTTTGGTTCCTGTTGATCCTATTGGTAGGTAGTGTTTCAATAGGCATGACATGCATTTCAATAGGAAAGGGAAGGGTCAAATGGCTGGGTTAATATCAAAGTCCTTAAGGGGGACACTGCGATTCATCTAAGTACTTCTTGTTTAGGGCCCAGTGAGAAGTTCAGGCAGGCAGGTGCTAGAGATGTTAAAAAATCACAACATTTTTCTCAAAAGTAATATTAGCATTTCTCACCAGAAATTGGGGGACTAAAGAATAAAATAGATGACCTTCTGGTTTGTTTAGATGATATAGAAACTGAAGTCATAGATATATTATGCATGTCTGAGCATCACATTGTCACTGGCATGTAAAGGGAGAATGCCAGTGGATATAAACTAGCTGCACACGTAAGTAGAGATAATAAGCTAAGAGGAGGTGTTGCCACATATGTGAAAAGCTATCACCGTAAAATATTTAGAAACAAAACAGTTTTGTGTAGAGCAACATATTGAAGCATGTGTCTGTCAGCTGAACTCAATGATGAATCTCTTATAATTGTAAACCTTCACGAAACTTCTACTTATTTCAGGAAACCTTGTATGCCTTGTTGTGCTATCTGTCAGACAGGTGGAAGCAAATTATAATTTGTGGTGATTTTATTGTCGATTCACTGAGATAGTGTAATAGGAAGAATGACCTGCAATAAAAATTATTTCTTGATACACTTGTAAGTGTATTTCACAACTGTTTCCCCAAGAAATTAGTTAGATATAACTGTAAGAAACCATGCAAGGAACCATGCCTTACTAAAGGAATAAAACTATTTTGTAACGTTAAAAGGGAACTATATCCGCAAGAAAGTGTAATGATCTAGAAACAATCAAATATTATAAATACTAATGCGCTAAATTAAGAAAAGTTATTAAAAAATCCAGAAGCATGTGCATCATGTCTGAGATTAGTTCTTTCGATAGCAAAATTAAAACAATTTGGAATATGCGAGACAGGGCAATTAAGAGCACAGGAAGACGGTATGACTATCAAAGCAAATGATAAAGTTACTAATAAAAAGTCAGAAGTTCATAACATTTTTAATGGTGATTGTTTTATGTTGTGGGGAAAAAAGGACCTAAATATTCATTAGAGGTAGCAATTTGATACAATTTGATACTTACACAATTTGATACAATCGAAATTCCAAACACCTGTCTCTCGGAAATTCGAAAAATAAGAAGCTCTCAAGAGTAACTGCTCACATGGAATTGATTGCATTTCCTTCAGAGTATTAAAAGTTTGTTCCCAAGAGATAAGTAGGATTCTTAGCCACATATGTAATAGCTCTTTAAAACAGGTTATATCCCTGATGGGATTCCTTAAACAACTGCATAAAAAAGGAGGATACGTATGATGTCAACAACTACCGCCCAGTCTCACTTTTGACAGCTTCATCCAAAATTTTTAAAAAGTAATTGATTCTCGAGTAGCTTTACGTATTATTAAAAACAAAATGTGAGTTTGGTTTTCAGAAAAGCTTTCCTACAGAAAAGCTATACATACTTTCACTGGAATATTATATGCTCTGAATAATCAGTCTTACTCCGTTTTATCTCTGAAAGGCTTTTGATTGTGTAAATCATGGAATTCTTCTAGATAAGAAGTGCACAAATAGTTTAAATCATACTTGACTGGAAGAGTGTAGAAAGCTGAAATAAACAATTCACATAATATGCAACAAACAGTTAATTCCTCTAATTAGGAAGCTATGCCACGGACAACACACAGATGTCCAAGCGAGGATTACAACTTCCGGCGGTAGTGGCCTCTCAATCCGTGACATGGTGCCCCTGACCACAGGGCCATCCAATCGCGGCAAAACAGTTGATTTTATATGTGTAGCTAACACAAAGCAAAATTAAAATAAAATGAAATACACGAAAAAGTTTGTATGCTTGGAAAAAATTTGAAATGTGAAATCGATTGTACCAGCATGTAAACGCCCTAAATCAAATGTAATATTATTTTTGTGTCGTTTAGTGACCTGGTGGAAGTCTTTCGCTCCGATGCCACTTCAGCGCCTAACATGTCCTTAACCTCTCCTGTTATCCAACCGGGAAATATGGCCTACAATTTATCCGAAACACGTAACGTTACTGATGACTCATTATATCGTTGAGGGGTAAGGGCTAGTAACAAAACTGAAAATTGAGACATCCGTAACCCCAGTGAGTTTCGAACTTGTGATCTTGCAATATCCAATCGAGCAATTTTCCACTAGCCCACACTGTAATTTGAAAAAGCAGCGCCAATTGCTGCATACTTACCCAACCTAAATATAAACAATTAATTTCCGTTAAAAATGCTATTCTGGTTATTAATCGAGATAAAATTTATTCCATATTGTAAGTTGGACCAAATCACACGCACTGTGGAAAATTTACGGAGTTCATCACGGGAAAACATAATGATACCTGATATACAGGGTGTCCCAGCTATCTTGTCCACCCAAATATCTCTGGAACAATAACAGCTATTGGAAAACGACTTTCACCGGTATGAATGTAGGGCTGGGGCCCATGAATGTACATATTTGGAAACATTCTAAAACGAAAGCAAATGTGTTTTTTAACACAAACTTATGTTGTTTTTTTTTTTTTTAAATGGACACCCTATATTTTTCTTCAGCAATCCATAGCATGACAAATCACATAAACAATGGCTTTGCTTGCATCGCAATACTCCAATTACATCCCGATATATTGCGACGCGAAGTTGACGCTTGAAAAACCCGAAAAGCGCTGCTAGTGCACGTCCTGAGGCTCAGGCGTGAACCCCATGCTGCCCGTAATCGCGATGTGATTGACATGCGTAATCACACTTCCATACTTACCAAGAGGTCCGAAACGAATAATACGGTCTGCTGCCATAAACTCTCATAAGCACATAATGGTTTCCCTCTTGCACGTTTTATGTGTCTACGTACACAATATGAACCAGTACCGATCGGTATACACCAGTCAAGTTGTCTTATTTATCCAGCACACCCAAAATGTGCCAGAAATATTCAAGGGATGCCCTCTTAATTAACTATTGTACCGACAGAGAGAAAGGAAAGATTGGCGAAAAGAGATATTTTTTGTGAAGGACAGCCTGTAGAAAAAATCGGGTGATTGGTTATTCGTTCATGTACATACACATGCAAACACGCATTATTAGTGAATAAATATAAGTGGCAATTGCGATATTTTCCAGTAACAGAAACGGCTGGATTAACTTCGAAATATGTGGCTATCGAACACGCACACGATATCGAAGCTTACAGGGTGATTGTGAAATGACTCTAAAATCACGTGTCCTTTACTCATTAAGTTACACGAAGAAAAGAACAGTAGATCATACACAGTTTCAGAATGGGGCAGACATTTTCTTCACACAAAAATGTGGCTCAAGACCTCATTAATTGTATGGAAGTAATGGATCTCTTGTACAGAGTTTTTCAATATGAGGCAAAAAATCTTTAGGATAAACTGGTAGAAACAGGCGTTATGTTAACACATCGTGATTCAGTACCTTAGCTTTGGTCAATGATTCAAGTATATTCTCAATGAAATTCAAGTGCGTTCAGTCTATAACGGCCGTTGAATAAAATTACAAGACAAAGTAAATTGACAATGGAGGTAGCTACCCACACTTACATCCACGTGGTGAGTGAAAGTCTGAATTTGAACATAATTCAAAAAATGAACATACAGTAAATTACATTTTGATAAGACGAGAATATACATTCCACAAACTTAATGATCCAGAACATTTTATTTCAAGGCGCGATCATTCCCTCATTCGAATATACTTGTTTCTAGCCACTTGGCGAACGGTCATTTCGACTGTACAAAGGTGGACCTGTTACAGGTCAACAAACCTGTTACCAACAGATTAGAATTTCACTTTGCGAATCAACTCACCGTTACTGTGGGAATAAAGAGTTTGATTACCATAGTGCTGAATGATTTTAACATAATTTTTATAGTTTTAAGGAACACTTTCTCTAAAGCAGAACAGCGATATTCTAAAGCAAGCGTACTGAGCAGACCCAAGCAAGACAGTGCCAATGGCTGAAGTGACCGTCAGACTTACACAGAAGAAGGGAAGGGAGGCGCACAAGGTAGCAGCAGCGATTCTATTGTTGCATTAAGGGCGACCGAACAACATATCCAGAAATGCACGTCGTTATTGTTCCTTTTGGGATTTTTAACCCTTAACCCGAAACATCGGTCTCTCAGACCCCACGTTTATTTTAAAGGTCGAGTGTGGCAGCACTGCAAAAAAGTGCGGCTCCCCCTTCCCAGTACCTTCGTCGCAATACTTGACGCGTGTAAAGCAACAGTCAACAATCAGGTTTGCTTTGTCACTGAAGAGATACAGAGTATTGTTTAGAGGAGTGCGCCAAGTTGTGTGCCTGAGATACCGTATGTTTCGTATTACGTACAAGAATTTGGTGAGTCCAATAGACCGCATGTTTCTAATTATGACATAGTCTGATTTCAGTGGTTGTTATTTTGTAGCATTTTCTTCTATGCGTGAATACATGTTATATTTCAGGTATAATATGGATCGACTCTCTAAGAAGAGGAACATATCTGCAGCTAATCCAGATTTGGAAGCTTGGGTGCAAGCGCAATTACGGGATTTAGATGAAGAGGGAAATGTGAACGATGATGACACATTTGATGATTCTGATGATAATCCAGATTTCGTGATAGGTGATGGCCACCATGAAATAGAGAGTGATACTAGTGAAGAAAATGTTTTATTGGAAGATGAACCTGGAGTGGTGTGTACTACAGATAATACCTCACAGGAAACACAGTTCTTTTAGGGTAAAAATAATTTCAAGTGGGAACGTTCTGAGCCTGTTAGGACAAGCAGAACACCTGTGCACAACATTCTGAAAGGAGGAATACCTGAACTAACATCCAAAAGTCGTAATTTGGGGCAAAGTCCTACTCAATGCCAAATATGGAAGAATTTATTTGATGATGACATGATAGATGAAATAGTTTTACATACAAACGTGAAACTGAATACTATAAGGGTAAAGTTGCAGACAACAACTAATCCATCCAATTACAGAAATACTGACAACCCTGAGATCAAAGCTTTCATAGGTCTTCTAATGATGACATCAGTATTCAAATCGTCCCATGAAGATATGTTTTCTCTTTTCGAAAAAGACCTGACCGGACGTCCTATATTTGTGGTGACAATGTCGGCAAAGCGCTTTGAAATACTTCTACGCAGCCTGAGATATGATGATGTGACTACCAGGGAGGAAAGAAAAAAGTCAGATCGCACTTACTTGTGATATTTCATGCTTATTTTATATAATGTAAACAACAAAGTGTTAATATCGACTAGAAAGTATTAAATTTACTTAGAATATGAATTAACTGACTCTTTACTTAATTTCTGTGAACTAATGTGGAGGTCGGTGACATAATAACATTAGGTGGTCTGAGAGACCGCATGTTTATAGAAACGCACATTTCAGAGATGTTTCGGGTTAAGGGTTAAGGGACTAAACAGAAAATGCAAACATTTCATGAGTTCTGGTTACGTTATTATGCAACGCTACATAAGGTGCTTTACTCTTAAATACAGTGGAAGCTCACACTGCGGCCTTACATCTCCAGTAGCTCGACGTCGCTCTTGCATGTAGACATTGGCACAGCTATTGGCCAGGCATAAAGCTCAGAACTGAATACACGTGCTGATTCTGCGATGCGGCTCCCTCGAAGCACGCATTACCGAAACAGCGTTTCTCCGTAGTTAGAACAACAAGAGATTCGGCACGACCTAGTAACCCATCAAACCCATACTGACTATGTCCACCGTTCTAACTAGATATGGTGCAAAAAGCAACGAAGAATCTACTCTATTACTTGAAAAACTTTAGCCTCAAGAACCTGTCTTAGAAAATAATCAGACAGTGTCGAAGCTTGTTTTATATTTTGATTCTGTCATTTGTGTATGTGTCATTTCAATTAACAGAACTGCTTTTTACTCAGTGCTTCCTTTGAATGAATAAGAATTTGAGTATCATCACTAATACCGTCTTAGATAGCAGAGAGTGTTTTTTGAGTTCTTAACCTCATTAACGTCAGAGTGGCGACATTTTCTTCCTTCAAAATATTTATAGTCTTCATCTGTCATGGCTACTTAAAACTATGTACCAATACACATCACATGATTTAGTAAGTATTTTTCTTCAAAAAGAAATTATAACAAATAAAAGTAAGATGTAGGAGAGATTGAAAGCCGGCCGCGGTGGCCGAGGAGACTGAGGCGCTTCAGTCACGGTCTGCACGGCCACTACGGTCGGGGGTTCGAATCCCCCCTCGGGCAGGTATATTTGTGCCTTCTTTAGTATAAGGTAGTTCATAAGTAGTTTGTAAGGTTAGGGACTGATGACCCCGTATTTAAGTCCCATAAGCTTAACAAAAATTTGAATTTAGAGATTGAAACTCAAACAAGCAGAGTAATAATCCATCTACAATCGCAGGGATTGGACATTTATGAGACATCTATTAATTGGGAAATGATACTAACCTCGTGTACTGTAACATTTATTGTCTCCTCCACAGACTCACTTTCGCCTAACATTGTTACTATTAGATATTATATCAAAATGTTCAAATGTTTGTAAATCTATCGGACCAAACTGCGTGGTCATCAGTCCGTAGCTACAAGCTACTTAAACCTAGGTAAACTAACCTAAGGACAACACACATACCCATGCCCCAGGGAGGACTCGAACCTCCACGGCGAGCAACCGCGCGCTCCGCAGCGAGATGCTTTAGACCGCTCGGCTACTCCACCGCGGCTAGATATTATATCATTTTGGTTTTGCATATAAACAGAAAGATCTCCTTCCGCACAGTTAGTCGTACCAATAGATTTTCTAATAAGTACGGGTGGTCCTCATCCCAGTAGAATGCGTGTCTCAGCATTTCTCTGTGCTTCTTAACAAAAGCCATGCACACTTCAACTGTAACGTCTACTGCAAAATGACTTAAATGAACCATTTGTGACACATCTTCATATTTACTAACAGCAGCAGTCATTTGTAAATTTATAACGAATAATATCATTATGACACCACAACAATGAATGATTAGGTGAATCAGTTGCTAGGAGAGAAACAAGTTAATTATGACACGACTTTCTCATTAAAAAGCATAGAAAAGTGGTGCATTAATGTTCCTATGCTGGTTTGCAAAGAAAACCCATGTCATTAGTTGAGCTCGAGGGTTAATAAAATCATCACCCTCATTATACATAGGTTGTTATGAAGTAATTAATAGTAAATGCTTCTAAGAGTATGGAGTTAAAGTGTAATTTATATGGTTAAAACAAATTACAAGACTAGCTATCTGAAATGTAACGCCACGAAGTTCTACGGATATGACAGCTGAATTTATTAGAAGGTAACACGTTTATGAAACACACATTAAGTGAAAAAGATGATGATGAAATATGTATCGAGTATTTCCTCCGTTTCTGTCTATAACTGCTGCTACATGTCCCTGCATTGGACAAGAGAGGCTCTGAAAGTGTCTTTGGGGTATAGCAGTCCATGTTGCTTCTAAATAGTCACAGTTGATCTGGTGTAATAGCATACAGCGTATCCCATGCCAGTTATACCACAACCATCGTCTAGTATCACATAAGTAGCAGGTATACTCTCAAAATTACTGTGCGAACTATTGTAACTACTTGCAAAAGGCTAGTAGTATTTCTGAACCTATTATTATTCGTGGGACGAGGACCCCGTTCAAAATTCGTCTTGTTGTTACAGAGTTAGGAAGATAGAATTATTACAGAATTAAAAACAAACGTTGAGGGAGTGGACGTCTATTTTCAGAAGCACTGCTATGAATATTAGAGGCATGGATTTGTTACTGATTTATCACAGTCGATTTCTTTCATTTTTAATACAATCTCAGAGCCTTCGTGCTAGTCCTTGTGTAGAATTCTTGATACGTAAATAAAGTTTTACGCGTCTGGAGCACACAGTAACTGGCTTTTCATTTAGTTGAATACTAGCTTAAACCCGCGGCACCGCTCGCGTGTTGGTTGATTATGATAGATACGCTATCTTTCAGACATTGTAGTACTCATAAACGAAAAATATGGTCGGTGGCATCACGTTTCGCTGTATGTAACCTCCTTGCTATAGAGTCGCAAACGTCATCGCTGGCCTTCAGTCCGAATTTTTTTATAGTTTGACAACTTTCTACCACTATATCTACCACCCCCTTGTAGCTAACCGCATGGAACTGCTATGGTGTATAACGGGAGACTTCCGACAACAATTACACACAGACCATTTGTTTGCGTTCTGTAGTTTTCGCTACAGAGCGAAATATTAAAACACACACACGTAGAATTTTATATACACCGATAACAGTCCATCGCAATATACTCCACCCTGTTATCATTATCAACCCTCAAGCAACAATGCAACCAATAAAACCATTTTCAAAGAGTAAATATAATTTTCAAAGAGTAATTATTGTTACGCATTTCGCTCTTTATTCTTCAAATTACTAAATATCAATCTGATCGCAATAAAACCGTGCCTAAAACCTTCCTCAGGTATAAATTAGTAACTGTACAAATATTTAAGTCTCTGCGTCTTGTAGTTCGGACGTGATAAGCGTACACCGAATAGACATTCATATTAATATATATATATATATATATATATATATATATAGAGAGAGAGAGAGAGAGAGAGAGAGAGAGAGAGAGAGAGAGAGAGAGAGAGAGAGATAAATAGCTATCCGATCGCCATAAAACCGTGCCTAAAGCCTTCCCCGGGTAGACATTAGTAACTGTACAGATTTTTAGCTCTTTATGTCTTGTGGTTCAGACGTGATAAACGTACACAGTACAGACATTCACATTTATAGATATAGATGACGGGTGCCGAAACGGATTGGATTCGAGATTGTGTACATGGATGAGTGTCCTTGAAAAACGGAACTCGTGGTCCGAAGTAAATATTTCAAACATCGTCTAGAAATAAGGTCACAATACGTATGAAGGAACGAACGCACACCAGTGTATGCATTCCCTAATAATCCAGTAATGTAATGTACCCTCAGTTCAAAATCATTTCGTTCATAGCTTTCACACGCTGATTATACTATGTGTGTCTATTGAAAAGTCCTCTTCCACGCGTTGAAAGAAGAACTATTGAAAATCTGCTGTCTATCCAATACTTATTCGAAGATTTTGGGAATGCTGTGTGTGAAGTAGACTCACGAAGCACAGTGATCTTTGGCTTTGGGCAAGAAGTATGTAAGTTATGCAACGTATTGCACATTAAAGTAACATAATGAATAGTAGACAGAATACAGAATTGCCCGACTATATTGATCTGTAGTATAAGCGTATGAAATGAAGCACATTGAAATAAAGGAAGTAATATCATGATTTAACCTCCGTCTTCCCTGTGATGACTTACGGACAGAGTACAAGTTCTCTTGGAGAACGGAAAGAACTTTATCACTATGTGCGAAACTTATGTTAGAGAGATCTCCGTACTGCAATTGAATCCTGCACCTCACCAATGCGATTACAGGACTTCAACTACTGCGCCACCTCCACATCCCTCGGTAAGTACATTTGAATGCATTTTAATGTCGAGCCCTCTCTTCTCAGTCAACCAGCAATAAAACCTCTCTCGCATAATGAACGATAATGGAAGGGCTCTGTTTTACTCTGGTCGTTCTACGGATGCCAAATTCGAACGAGACAATTAAGCGACATTATGCAACGAACAAAAGCATGTTCCTGACACAAGCTTTCAAATATCTGACTTTCCTGCGAAAATTTATTTCTTTCTGCACTAACAGCAGCGGTGTACAGTGCTTGAAAGCATCAGCTGCCATTAAAAGCTTGTCGATTGCTGTTCCATTTGGACGCAAATTTGAAATGGCTCCACTACTTGGCAGACAGGATTATCCCGGTTCTAACAATAGCTACCTCTTTAGACTTAGTGAGTGCCCCGCAAGCTCTTTCTTCAAAATTACTCCACTCTCGGTTTTACTTGCTAAAGTAGGTTACTCATCACGTACAGCTTGTTCTTAAGATGAATACCATAGAAATAACTCTGTATAAGTACTTCTCATTACTTCTCTGAATATTTTGTATGTACCGAAAGACATTAGACTCAGATAGACTGAATGACATTTTGGAGCACACGACCAAGGCACAAATTTAATTACAGACATTAAAATATTTCAAATCTGATTTCCACTTTATTTTGACTAAACACGTAGTAGTTTAAAATCCATAAGAACGATCATAACAGAATCATCACCGTTGTCTATCCTGTATCACGCGAATATTAATGGCACTTAAGAGTGGCGGAAGACCTTTTTCATTAGAAGGTGTCTGCTTTGTTTTCTGTTTTACAAAGTTTTTTCTGCACTCTTCCACAACAATTGGGCCATATGAGTCGTTGTTTGCACAAACTTTTAGATCTATTCGGTTAATCTCGCTATAGATCGTTCATCTCAAATTTTAAATTTAATTATCACCGTAGAACCGCAGAGCCATTTTGACGCTTTTTAACTGTTCGTTTAGATGAATTTAAAGTCTGTTCATATCTTAGAACATGACAACTCAGACGAATACACATCCCAAGTACTCGTACCGTCACCCAAACCTTTCTTTCAAGTGATAGACTATTCAAAATGTATCCAATTATTAAGATTCTATTAGATAGTAAAAATATTAAAACGCTTCTATAAAGTAACTTCCGATATATTTTCGTTCAACTACAGGTAAAATGATCAAACTATTAAAGGTGTCTAGTCGCCTTTTTTATAAAATATTTACCTCTACCTATTGCCGCTTTTACTCTATATTTTCGGCACCGTTTACCATCTGATGATAAGCAGGAAGATAGTTTGAAACCGGTAATTCAGAAGTAAAATATTGTACATAAAATGGGACTGGTTGCTGTCGATTCAAGCAACCTTTATTCGCCACAATCGCAGTATTCCTCATCCATAACGGAAAAATTCACACTATTTTCGAAACGAAATGGATTTCATAATAAACGTTACAATATGCATTGCTGAAGGTAAATACAAAGACCCCTCGAAAATTTATTATGAATAGTTTGTTACGTCAATCACGCCGAAATGTCATACAAAATGAATGTTAAATACATTGTGGAAAAAGTCAACATATACAACACATATACCTCTATGTGCCAGAATGTCATTTAGAAACGCTGATTGAATCGAGGAATTATAGCAGGTCGTTAAAACGCCAAACAGATGAAAATAACACAAAAAGACGTAACGTACAAAATGAACGCTATGAATAAACAACCGTATTAGGCAAATACTGACACAAACGCCAGATGAAATTACAGAAAATCCAACCGAGTGAAGATGCAAATTTTCACATTATGTCCACACAAAAACTAAGAAATGACTTCATAAGCAGAAAAGCTCGCTAAGGCAGTAGTCATAGGAGTTTATGTTTATCATAAAGGGATTATTTTATCTGATTTCATGAAGAGACTAACTTCAAGCAAAACTAATCACTTGTACGGGCGTGCGTAGCCATGGGGTCGTACACAAGAAAAAATGTATACACAAAGATTGAAAGTGGTACCCACCCCACATTACAGTGGTAAACCATATATAACTTTATCAACAGTCAGAGAGCATACACTTGTGGTACATTGCATATGGATTTGTCTTTGCACAATTTCTGGCACACTCCGCCCCCTCCCCCCATTCCATACAATTATCAGCTATTCCCCTTCTTCTATAAAACCCTCCCAAACTAATAACCATAAACTTTGCTCACACCCACACTCATACCTTCTCTCAAGAGTTACACCATCATATCATCATATTCACCAATTACACAAACACACACACACACACACACACACACACACACACACACACACACCACCTCTCACATACTACGTTCAGCCACTCTCACAATATTCTTCTTCCTCTATGCTACAACTACACTAAAATTATCGCACATTCGAATTTTTACAGTCCTACTCCTATTTCTTTATGTAACCCTACTCTGTTCTACTTTACTACACAATGTAGTTATGTAGTATACCACCACTTCCCCCCCTACCCCTCCCTTACGTCCAACTCCCACCCCTGGCCTTACATTGATGTCTATGCGTGGTTCCTCAAACTTTCCTTGGTTGCTTTCTCAAAATTCAAATGTTCAAATGTGTGTACAGCTTATGGGACTTAACTACGGGGTCATCAGTCCCTAAACTTACAAACTACTTATGAACTACTTACGAACTAGGACGGCACAAATATCCATGCCCGAGGGGGGATTCGAACCCCCGACCGTAGTGGCCATGCTAGACCGTGACTGGAGCGCCTCAGTCTCCTCGGCCACCGCGGCCGGCGTTGCTTCCTCTTTGTGCAGGTTCCTTACCTCTATTCCCCCCAATCCCCCCCTCCCCCAAAAAAAAATCCCACGACCACGTCAGTCAGTCATCAACTACTTTCTATCACTCTGACCCCCTTCCACCCCATAAATATTTGGATACATATGCCAGTTGTAATTTCTGGTAACTATTCTCTCCTCTCCTATCAAGCCCCCCACACCTCATATTAAAGATGGGTTATTTTATGCCTCCGCTTTGTTATACTGAACTATGCAATAGTCACTACCATTATAATAGTGACTTGTTTATTTTTAGAAAATCAGCTACCACTTCTTTATATTGACAGATGCCCTGACAGTGCATTCTAAGCATCCTACTACTGTGTAAGCTGCTAGTTCCGAAATATTCCGCCTATGGCGCCACTTATCATTTTACTTCTTCAACTACTAAATATTAATCTGTTAAGCGACTGTTTTATCAGTCACCTGCTCCCCTCTTCACGCTTTTCTTTTCAACACATCGAGTATTATTGTTTTCCCATAGCCTTTTTCCTTATTTAATTTTACTCTTTCACTGTGAGGCTCATCCATAGGTACTTTGATAGCAGCTGATTATTATTGATTACATAATCTCTGCACTCAGTGTTGATTCTCCTAATAGCATGTAGCTACATTCATTAAGCTACAATACTAAAATGTAAGTGTTAATTTTATCCCATTATATGAACATATCTTATTACAATCGATTTAGTTATTAACTGCTTCAAAATTCTATAACCGACTTTTGTACATTTATAGCCTTTATTGTATACCAATCCACTTGTTTGTCTGTATAGAGACCAGAAGAAGGGCACTCAAGCGTCCGAAACCGGTCGTCTAAAATAAATAATAACAAGCAACTGGTTGCTGAATTTTATTAATTTACAAATATAACTAAATACAAAATGAAACTAAATATACTAAAGTAACTATATACAAGTCGGAGTTTATTCAGAAGGTACTATATCCACATGCAAGTAAAGAACGAATTGTAGGAAGGTTACGGCTGTGATAACGTAATAAGGAAAAAGCTATGGCAGCGGTGGAATGACCAAGCCTTCCAAGGCGCCTTGCTGCGGAGCGTGCGGTTGCTCACAGTCGGAGGTTCGAGTCCTCCTTCGAACATGTGTGTTTGTGTGTGTGTGTGTGTGTGTGTGTGTGTGTGTGTGTGTGGTCCTTAGGTTACCATAAGTTAGTGTAAGCCTACTGACTGATAAACACAGTCGTTCAGTCCCATAGATTTACAAACATTTGAACATTTTTGAATACGCTAAGATGAGCAACAGGCGAACTATTACACTAATTATATAAAAATAATCTGATTGATATTATACTGTTTACGGCTATTTGTGATGAGACCGAACTAAGCTATTTATAGGGTTCCAACTGCAACTGACTAATCTAGAACAATCATGCACTGATTTATACTCATTATTTCAAACTAACTTTACATTACAATGAATACAAGGAATGCATGTAAGGTGTGGAAAGAAAATTCGTGGTACATTAGAGGAGAATGAAATTACTTACTCTTGGTTAAAATATGAAATCCTAGAATAGTTTGCGTTAACAAGCGTCAAGGTATGTTATCATTTATTACTAAAAAAATAAAAACAACTTCTTTACTTCAACACGAATCAGTTGCCAAATCATTGTCATAGAGCGTAATAGGAAGAATGGATTATTATTGTTTTTGCACATGTGCACTGAGAAGTATAAATGCGAGACGTTATATAAAAAAAAGAAAAGGAAAAAAAAGAAAATATTATATGTGCTGAGTTGCACTTAATGTGTGAGTGACGATGAAAGAGTATGCTGTCCGAACCACGGGCCTTTAGTTATTTAGGTAGAAAGAAGCATTTCAAAAGAAATGGTAGAAAATTGAATGTACCTCTTGCAAGAAGGATTGAATTTAAGAGGTAGCAGGTACCAGGATGAGGCCCCTTAATTTTGCGTTTAATTGTGATTGAGTATTATTTGTGGATGAAATGATGACTAGGTACATTTATATTTAGTATGTAGAAACAGTTAAGTGCTAATATTGCTTTGCAAAAATAATTGGTAGTAATGAGTGCAGTGGATCTCACATTATCCTATCTATTACCTTTAATCGACTATGTAAACCTTTGAGTGGTCTTTTTTTAAATAAAATTAGTTATCAAATAAGAATTTAAAAGTAGATCTATACTTATGAAGTGCGTTTAAAATGACGCCGTTGCCAAGGCGGTTCGGCTGGCCGGCCGCGGTGGCCGAGGTGAGAATTATCACAAGTTTGAAAGATCAAATAATTTCATCAACTGTAACAAGCCTGCATTGAAATTAACGATTTCTAAAGAAAAGACACTTGTTTAATCAACCACACATCTGATTGACAAAGTACAGCAAATGAAGCTCGCCGTTAGAAGGCATATCTGGAGAGCGCAAGGACGGGCTAAAAGGGGTGATGGGAGGCCCAATAAAAAAGAAAAAAAAAAGTGACTGAGGCGCTCCAGTCACGGTCAGCACGGCCACTACGGTCGGGGGTTCGAATCCTCCCTCGGGCATGGATATTTGTGCCGTCCTAGTTCGTAAGTAGTTTGTAAGTTTAGGGACTGATGACCCCGTAGTTAAGTCCCATAAGCTTGAGCCTGAGCACACGATCATCACCTAACGACGCGCGCATAAGATCTTTCACGCGTCTAGCAATACTTTTTTTCTTTTTTTGTTCTAATAAAACCCCATGTCATTCCAATCATGCGTGTCAATTTTTACCTATCTACATTATTCCGTGATTTATTAAGTTTTCAAATTTATACTTTTTGATCACCCGGTATACACTTGATAAAATGTCTACGTATGCTTCTGGTAAACAGACGCAGATCCACATAAGACTAATGTAATAGAGGAAATGTAAAATATGTAGAATATCTGGTTATCTGTAGCAGAGGGCATGAACACCATAATCTTGTAAAGTAAGATAAATGAAAATACACGAAAGACTAAATTTATATCGAATGGTCCTCTTTCTTGGAAATGCTTTCCTTTCTTACTGCCGATATGTATTTTACATCATCCCATGTTAGGCTACGGATATTATGCTGTAAAAATAGCAAATCATATCCAATATTTTTGCGTCTCTAATTCACTCGTCTATTTGTTCCAGTATACACTGATTTAATTCAACTAATTCAATTTCACTTTTTTCTTACTTCACTTGAAGTTCATCATCCTCTATTGAATATGCTACATATACCATTAAGTTTCTCTCTGATGGGTAACACATGATCGCCAAACTTAGAATGATTTTTATTTTTTCTACGTGAAGATCAATTATAGTTGTGTTCTTCAGTCCGGAGACCCTACTCTATCTTGAGCAAGCTTTTTCTTCCCCTCATAAGAACGGCAACAAGCATCTACTTGAACCTGCTTTCTACATTCGTCTCTTGTTCTACCTCTGCGGATATTAACCCGCACACTTACCTCCAATAATAAATTCACGATACCTTTATGTCTAAGAATGTGCCCTACTTGTAGTGAAGGTATGTCAGAAATTCCTTTTCTTCCCAATTCCGTTCAGTACTTCCTCATAGTTACGACATTTACCCATATAATCAATTAACTTTCCGAATTTCTCCTTGGTTTCCTTGATATCTTGTTTACTTCGAGAAATGGTCCCTGGAGTACCTTATTTTCTCTCATATTTGTTCGAATACTCGAGAGGCAATCATGACTAGTAGAATATCTTCATATTTCAAGCGAAATGTAATAATTTAACCATCAAACATGTAATATTACTATGTAATGGGCATGTCAAATAATAAATAAATAAATAACCCACTACTGGCCATTAAAGTTGCTTCACCAAGAAGAAATGCAGATGATAAACGGATATTAATTCGACAAATATCTTATACTAGAACTGACATTTGATTACATTTTCACGTAATTTGGGTGCATAGATCCCGAGAAATCAGTACCTAGAACAACCACCTCTGGCCTTAATAACGGCCTTACACGCCTGGATACTGAGTCAAACTGAGCTTGGATGGCTTCAACACGGTGCCACAGTTCATCAAGAGTAGTGACTGGCGTATTGTGACGTGCCAGTTCCTCGCCCACCATTGATTAGATGTTTTCAGTTGGTGAGAGATCTGGAGAATGTGCTGGCCAGGGCATCAGTTGAACATTTTCCGTATCCAGAAAGGCCCGTACAGGACCTGCAACATGCCGTCGTGCATTATACTGCTGAAATGTAGGGTTTCGCAGGGATCGAATGAAGCGTAGAGCCACGTGTCGTAACTCATCTGAAATGTAAAGGCCACTGTTCAAAGTGCCGTCGATGCGAACAAGAGGTGACCGAGACGTCTAACCAATGGCACTCCATACCATCACGCCAGGTGATACGCCATTATGGCGATGACGAATACACGCTTCCAATGTCCGTTCACTGCGATGTCGCCAAACACGGATGTGACCATCATGATGCTGTAAACAGAACCTGGATTCATCCGAAAAGATGACGTTTTGCATTTCGTGCACCCAGGTTCGTTGTTGCGTACATCGTCGCAGGCGCTCCTGTCTGTGATGCAGCGTCAAGGGTAACCACAGCCATGGTCGCCAAGCTGATAGTCCATGCTGCTGCAAACGTCGTCGAACTGTTCGTACAGATGGTTGTTGTCTTGCAAACGTCCCCATCTGTTGACTCAGGGATCGAGACGTGGCTGCACGATTCATTACAGCCATGCGGATATGATGCCTGTCATTTAGACTGCTAGTGATACGCCGGCCGCGGTGGCCGAGGTTACTGAGGCGCTCCAGTCACGGTCAGCATGGCCACTACGGTCAGGGGTTCGAATCCCCCATCGGGCATGGATATTTGTGCCGTCCTAGTTCGTAAGTATTTTGTAAGTTTAGGGACTGATGACCCCGTAGTTAAGTCCCATAAGCTCTACAAACATTTGAACATTTTGCTAGTGATACGAGGCCGTTGGGATCCAGCACGGCGTTCCTTATTGCCCTCCTTAACCCACCGATTCCATATTCTGCTAATAGTCATTGTATCGTGACCAACGCGAGCAGCAATGTCGCGATACGATAAACCGCAATCGCGATAGGCTACAATCCGATCTTTATCGAAGTCGGAAACGTGATGGTACGCATTTCTCTTCCTTAGACGAGGCCTCACAACAACGTTTCTCCAGACAACGCCGGTCAACAGCTTAACAGTGAAGCATGAAAATTTGTGCCGGACCGGGACTGTAATTCTGATTTCCAGCTTTTCACGAGCGGTCGCGTTAATCATCCGTGCACGCCTTCCGGACCGACACAATGTTCCACATGCCACACAATGTCTACTGCCCGTAAGTGCTCCTAAAGTCTAATGTGTAAGTACACGACAGAAATAAATGTCTTTTTCAATTGTCGCAAGGGCATTTGCGTTGGCTGCAAGGATAAACGCCGACATTGCACATTTTAGTTAAATGAGCCACAAGAAGGCTTACGACGAAATGTAATAATTGTCTCTCCCAGTGCGGCACTTGCAAAGTGGAATGGAAGAGCACTCAGCACTCATGGGTATACAGCAAAGTGTCAGCCGCGGTGAAATAGCCGTGCGCTTTAACGCCTCGCTGCGTAGCGCGCGGTTGCTTCCCGTCGTAGGTTCAAGTCTTCCCTGGGCCAAGTGTGTGTGTGTGTGTGTGTTGTGTGCTTGTGTTGTCCTTAGGTTCGTTCAATTAGTTTGCCAGCCTAGGGAATGATAACGACAGTAGTTAAGTTCCATAGAGTTACAAACCTTTGAAAGTGTGTGCGTGCGAGGCTAGCGTCGCACCCCTCCCGGAAAACCGGTTCCGAGTCCAGATCCGGCACAAATTTTCATATTCCGTCGTTAAATTGTACAGTTGGTGGTACTTGATACTCGAAGCTGCGAATATATTTATTGTATTTCGTTCGAAAGCTGTCGCCATGGTAATGTACATGCATGTTTAACGATATTTGCAGTTGTTATACCAACACTGCACATCGCATACAAGTGTGATTATGATGGAATTTTCTCTTAATCTGCCATGGTCATTAAATACTGACACAGTTGGATATCGCAAAGAATGCGTTTTACCTTGCGAGAACATGGGAAAAAGTGAAGCAATACTTTTTCTATGCCTTCCTTTAGAAGAAATATTGCATTCAAAATCTGCACAGAAAACAGACTTCAGTTCTGTAAGTTGAGGAACATGAAAGGGAAGCAGTAGTTGAGAAGGAACTGAGATAGGAATGCAGCCCATCAAGAATGTTATTTACTCTGCGTATTGAGCAGGCATTGGAGGAAAACAAATAGAAGCGGGAAAGGAGTGAAATCTTGGAACTTTGGTCCTTATATTGTAATTTTGTTAGAGACTGCACAGGACTAGGAGGCGCATTTCAACGTATCAATTCCTCATCTAGTGTCATAAATAAAGGTACGAATATATTAATAGGTAGACAGAGAGGGGCCGTAGACGCGTGTCAAAGCTTGTGAACTAAATTGTTTACCGACCCGACAGCAAATGCTGCAGGGAGTGAACGAATGTTCATCCGCTCCTGTAACCTAGTAAACATAGCGACGTCGAATGAAATTAACATTTTAAAGAAAGACAGAAGGAAGGTAGATTGAGTTTTAACGTCCTGTTGATAGCGTAGTCTTTAGAGACGGAGCACAATTTCGGATTATCTTACTCAAGGAGGTTAAAATAAGGCGCTGCTATGAAAAAGCTTAGCTGTCGATTGAAGCCAGTCCGCCATCTTGCGGAGCCAAGGAAATAGATTTAAGCACTGTTAACTTCCATACATATAAATGATTCATTTCTGAGACTATATTTGATATACGGTACTTTTGGTAACAAATAGAGACCTTACTAATAGATGAGCTTTGATTTATTAACGCAAAATTGGCACCGTAACATGGCGACAATGGCTTCACTTCTGTGGCGTTAAGGGCAACTCCCCTTATTCTAACCTCCTTGATTTTACTAAGCATGGGGAAGTAAATGAGCCAAGCTCTATGAAAAGAAGTAACCCTGCATTTCACGAATTTTGATAACACTGTCCACAAGAAAAGCAGCGAACTGTGACAAGAAGTATTTAGATAAAATAACAGATAAAATCGCACAACATATTGGTCTGCCCCTTTCGACCTATGTAATGGTCATCCTCAGAATGTATGGACCAGGTGCTTGGCTGCACAGGTGCCATGGCAGCATTTGCCTGGAACGATTTATGGAATTCACGGAAGACCTGAATCATGATGGCCGGACACGGATATGAAGAGCCATCCTCCAGAAAGCGAGTCCAGAGTGCGAACCACTGCACTGGTTCACATTTGGCGTAGATCACCCAGCATGAGGCAATTACTCCTACAGACAGAGAAACTTGTGAGTCAGTTAACAAAGGCTTGATTGCTGAACATAACGTGGATTGTACCTTGAAGTTTTCCTGGTGTAATGATTGGTCCGTCACATTTCGGGCTTGCAGCCGAATCACGATGGCGTCTTGCCACAAATTCACCTGAAGATGGCTGCACGTTTATCAGCTGAAATATCGTGGCTTAACGTGGACTGATGGATCTCTCTTTTTCTTTATTACAGTGAAGCTTGTCGTCGAGTGTACAGAAGTTCAAATTTCTTACAGATTGTTTTTAATGTCCGGTGCAAGTGAGAAATTGGTCTTTGATGTTTAGGGGATCGCTCATTGAGGTGACAACTAACCCTACAAAAACAAAAACAAAACGACCGAGGTGGCGCAGTGGTAACACACTGGACTCGCTTTCGGGAGGAAAGCGGTTTAAACCCGCATACGTCCATCGTGATTTAGGTTTTCCGTGATTTTCCTAAACCACTGGCAGTTGATATCTGGCTGGTTCTTCTGAAATGGCAAGGCCGCCTTCCTGTCCCATCCCTGACAAAAACAATCCGAGCTTGCCTTCTGTCTCCAGTGATCACGGCGTCGACAGAACGTTAAACCCAAATCTTCCTTCCGTTAGAACCATAATGTTTATGTAAAGATTGTTAGTGATCAGGTATTACCTTCTAGTGTACGTCAGCATACTGGGTATCATACTTGTATTACTATTTTTCGAGAGGACACAACAACGTTCGTCTGGTTCAAACAATATGTGAATGGTTTTTTGAAGACTCCTCCAATGTATTACATTTTGACTGGCATACAAAATCACCGGAATGTAAGACCATTAGAAATCGGTGTAGGTTTTTGGAAGAACGTAACAATGTAACACCAACATCATCAACTTCGCAATTTGGTGGAATTATGTGAGAAAATTCTCACCGAATATCTGAACCTAGAGGCGACAAACCTGCCGATTCGTTTGGACTAACTTGTTAAAATTGCCGGGATGTTAAGACCAAAACTTCATTGCTTCATTCTTTCGTGCCCTCCTTCCATCCCTTCCTAACCAACTACAGGCGGATATCAAATCCAGGGACGGAATTTTAAAAAAATGTTCAAGTGTTTGTAACTCTAAGGGACTCAACTACGGTGGAAATCAATCTCTAAGCTTACAACCTACTTACATTAACTTAAAGTAACTTATGCCACGGATAACACAAATACCCAATGCCCCAGAGAGGACTCGAACTCCCGACGGCGAACAGCCGCGCGCACCGCAGCTGGGCGCTTTACTGGGCAGGGCTATTCTGCCACGGAAGGGGAAGAATTGCACGGTGTTAAATGATGCTTTGCATTTGTTTATTGACCCACATTTAATAACACTAAAATTAGGTCTTCGCGATCGGCTTTTAACAGTTTGTAATTTAAATGAAAATAACGGCTTAATCGTTCATCTGACACGAACATTGAATAAACCAATTTTTAGAGGAGATAATTCGCTGTAGATCTGATCTCTTATGGTTTTGGCCCACTTTAGGTTACGGTAGTAACACTAAAATTGGACCTTTGCGATCGTCTTTTGACAGCTCGAAATTTAAATAAAAATAACGGCTTAACCAGTCACCAAACAGGAAAATTGAATAACTGAATTTGTAGAGGAGAAAATTCTCTACAACTTCGCTCTGTTATGTTTTTTTTCATATCTCGTATCGTTTCAGATATATTTGCAAAAATAACAGCGATTTGGGGATGTGTGTTTGTCTGTAACGTGTTCCCACTTTATTGGCGAACAGTTCAACCGATCGGCAGCAAATTTTACAGACATAATTGTTGGTTTCCAGAGACCACAACCTCGCTTTTTCAAATATTTCGGACAAGAAATACATTAGTAATACAAAAAAATGCCGTTTGTAATGAAATTTAATTGCATATAAACCGTTCATCTGACGCTAAAATTGAATAACCGAATTTGTAGAGGAGAAGATTTTCTACAGCTTTGTTCCCTTATGTTTTTTTCATATCTCGTATCGTTTGAGAGATATTTGCAAAAATAACAGTTTTGACACCCTCCACTGAATTAACGAAAATCAGCCCTTCGCAGATGTCACGTGACATTCCTCGCCCAGAACTCTCTCTGGCATAAGCCATCTTGTGTTGTGTATTTGATGATTTTCTTATTGTAACTTACACGTTGTCATTTCAAAGCAATGGCGCACTGCAGAATTAACAAAAACACGTCGTTCTTCGTACGATAAATGATAATCTAGTGTCTGCAAATGCCACATTAGCATCAGTTAACAACGACCATCAATAGTATAAGATTAAAGAACGCAACATGTAAGTGTTGGCCGTAGCGTAGTGGGTAATGCGTGGGACTGTTATGCTGACGGTTAGTAGTTGAAAACCCGCCACTACCCAATTTTTTTCCCTAAAAGGGTTTCAGACACTCTTATAAATTAATTTTTTATTGTTTACATTATTCATCATCATGTTTGGTCAAAAATGTTTGCAAAAACTTATACAACTACAAATTTAAAGTGGGCCGTAAAACACGTCAGTGCGATTTTTTTTCCATATCTCGCAACGCTTCAGTGATATTTGAGAAAATAACGTCGATTTGACACTGTAACATTTTCCCACTTTTTAGGCCGCGACGTCAACCAATCGGCACCAAACTTTACAGACGTTATTGTTGGCCGCCAGCGACCACAACCTCCCTTTTGCAATGGTTTAGGACTAAAATTAGGTTAGTAAAGCCGGCCGCGGTGGCCGACAGGACTGAGGCGCTTCAGTCACGGTCTGCGCGGTCACTACGGTCGGGGGTTCGAATCCCCCCTCGGGCATGGATATTTGTGCCGTCCTAGTTCGTAAGTAGTTCATAAGTAGTTTGTAAGCTTAGGGACTGATGACCCCGTAGTTAAGTCCCATAAGCTTTACAAACATTTGAACATTTTGAGGTTAGTAAACAAAAATTGGTCGTTTCTGATGGCATTTCGGCAGCACGAAATTTAATTGCAAATAACACCTTAACCGTTAATCACAGACTCAAATTGAATAAACAGTTTTCTAGAGGAGAAAATTCTTTACAACTTTGCTGTCTTACGTTTTTCTCATATTTCGCGCCATTTAAGAGATATTTGCAAAAATAACGATGATTTGACAAGTGACACTTGATTTTACATAAACCAGTCCAAGCAAAGATATTAACTTGAAAAAGACGACAAACTACCACGGCAAGACAGATTATAGTATTCCTGCGAAGAAAGATAATTAAAATAAGGAAAAGAGGTAAAAATAATAGTTTGAAAGAATAAAAGTTAAAAAAAAGTGTGTTCGTCAAAGTTAAAATCTGAAATACCAAATAAGTTTGGCTGTGTGTTAAAATACGGTCAGAGTGAATATTACGTGTTTAGTGCATAGATATTATTATATCAGTAGAGAGCCGGCCTCAGTGGACGACCGGTCTGCGGCGCGCCAGTCACAGTCTGCACGGCCGCTACTGTCGGGGGTTCGAATCCCCCGTCGGGCATGGATATTTGTGCCGTCCTTAGTCTTAGCTAGTTTATAAGTGGTTTGTAAGCTTAGGGACTGATGACCCCGTAGTTAAGTCCCATAAGTTCTACAAACATTTATTTGATTTGTGATTAGCCGAGTATTTATGTAGATGTAGATCTAAGTATTGTCACCTAGGTCAGGGAGTGAAATATGGATGGCAAGTTTTGAAGAGAGACAGCCAAAGGTAAAGCAGTCAACAATCCGAAGATTGGTTTGAACACCTCAGTGCTTTACTAGGCATGGTCCTGTTTGGAGGTGGTATGCCATTGCCTTCCTCCGACCTTCGAACCGGCTTACCCAGCCAGTTATAGGGGGGACCTACAGTTTAACGTGAGCTCCGAACCACGCTGCTACTCGGCATTTTTCACATGAGGAATACTGCCAGAGGTGAAAGAAGTGGAAAGTGACAGATAAGAATCCCAGGACCTGGCGGGGATAGAACCCGTGACCTTTGCATTTGTAGTCTGACAATTTACCACTGTGCAACCGAGGCGCACACAGCCAAAGGTGCGAATGCAGTAATCAGACGGGATCAGATGCTGGTTGCAATAGTTGCATACAGATGAAGAAGCTTGCAAAAGAATCAAGAGTAAGGAGAGTTACATGCATTGCGTCGAATGAACTACTCTTCAGAAAGTATATTTTGAACCCTGTAATTTGAAATTTATTATTTGATTTTATTTGTTCAAAAATGTTCAAATGTTTGTAAATCTATCGGATCAAACTGCGTGGTCATCAGTCCGTAGTTTACAAACTACTTAAATCTAGGTAAACTAACCTAAGGACAAACACACACACCCATGCCCCAGGGAGGACTTGAACCTCTACAGCGAGCAACCGCTCGGCTACTCCACTGTGGCGATTTTATTTGTTGTTGCATGTTGCTATTTGTCTCTAGTGTAAATACTTTCTTAAAACAAACTAACGAAGTAAATGTTTGTAGAGTCTATGGGACTTAACTACGGTGCCATCAGTCCCTAAACTTACAAACTACTTATGAACTGCTTACGAACTAGGACGGCACAAATATCCATGCCCGAGGGGGGATTCGAACCCCCGACCGTAGTGGCCGTGCGGACCGTGACTGGAGCACCTCAATCCCCTCGGCCACCGCGGCCGGCTCTAACGAAGTAAGTGTTTCTTTTTAGTTATAAATTGTAATATATAACAGACATCAGTCTTTCATATTACGTCTTCAGTACAAAATTTATTACTTCGATAAAAAGTTAGTATCCTTATTTAGAAGACAATAGTGTCTTAAATATTCAAAGTCCTTGAAATTTCGACTTAAGAGTTGACACATGCCACAATACTTTATGCATCCGCAGCAGTAAACATCGACAGATCCATTTTAAAAGTAATATGTCGTGCGAATTCGCCTTTGTAAGGCGTGTTATATCTAGAATATATTTTATAACTCACATAGCTATTCTTGAAAGTTGTACTGATGTTAATGTTGTTAAAATTTCAGATTTATATTGTGAACCTTTTGCAGTACAACCCCTTTCTCATCAAGCTACTTTAACTTAGCTTCTCTTTCATTTTTAAAGGCGCCTCGTGATTGGCGAGAAATGTTAATGCCCAATAATGTTTGACATTATCATCAGTATAGAGAGTGTATAAATAGTAGACCTTCTACTGTGAGAATCGTTGTCAGCGCTGTGTGGACAATGAACATTTTGTGTACAGATACAGTTGAAGGGGATTAATTATTATGTCGCGTGACATATTCGTCGGTCTCTCTAACAGGGAATTAACAACACACTTTTAACCTTATTACTCATAGAAATTCATTTATGGAACTACGTGTCTATGCTGGCGATTCTTTGTGCGGAATAACTGCTTTACTACATTTAACAGGTACTCGTGTACCTAAGAGTATTTAAAATAGCTGTTAATGGTATTAGAATAACACAATAGCAGTAATTAATTGCCACTGAATGCCTGTAAATCGCCCGGCCGCTCTCATTGTGTAGAATAATGTTGTAAGCCCGCAGGCGGCGGCACCGCCAGCCCACGCAGCAGCCGCCTCCAATTTCTCGCTGACGTCTGCTCCGAGAGGTTCCCCGATCCTCGCAATTTCACAGCCGATTCCGCTGCTATACTTCAACCTCAATACCAGCGACCGTCACTCACAGCCAGTCATGTCACTCGCATGACGTGACGTCACTCTCCTCTTTTATTGCAAATGTGCACGCGGCAGCATTCTTCCTGACACTTCGGCGAGAGTAAATGGTTTAACCGGAGAATTATATTTCTGCACATCGAGCATTCGCGTCAATTTAAAACTCTGCGTATCTTTATACGGATAAAATTGCTGTATCCACTGATATCGAAACTACAATCAGTGTTTCATACGTGTTTAATTTCACATTTCATAGTGCACCGGTTTTAACGGTGTTTACATTTGAAAATTTTATTACAGCTCGTACAGAGTATATTGACATACAGATTGTATTCTCTACAGTATTCTGCAATCAAAATCAATGCTAGAGGCGAAGTAACCTAAATTTCCAAAAATTAATTTCTGGTGGATTACTTTCGGCTGCCTTTCGAAATGTGAACTGCTACTCACGTATTCGTGTTCATTTCGGTGCCGCACATTTTTATGAAATATTTACCTGCGACAGGTTTTTAAACGAACTCTCTGTGAATGGAAAAACGGACCAATGACCAGTGTAGTTTGATAACTAAAACCATAAACCACCACCATCACCACCACCACCAACAACAACAACCTATCGAATTTGCATTGCAGACATAGGCATTACGCCAAGGAAAAAGATAATGTATTATTCCAGAATGAAACTTTCACTGTGCAGCGGAGTGTGCGCTGATATGAAACTTCCTGGCAGATTAAAATTGTGTGCCGGAACCGGGACTGGAACCTGTGACCTTTGCCTTTCGCGGGCAGGCGCTCTACCAACTGAGCTATCCCGACACGACTCACGGTCCGCCCTCACAACTCTATTAATGCAAGTACCTCCCCTCCTATTTTCCAAACCTCACAGAAGTTCTGCGAAACTTACAAGACTAGCACTCCTCGAAGAAAGGATATAGTGGAGACATGGCTTAGCCACAGCCTAAGGGATGTTTCCGGAATGAAACTTTCACTCTGCAGCGGAGTGTGCGCTAATATGAAACTTCCTGGCAGATTAAAATTATGTGCCGGAACTGGGACTCGAATCTGGGACCTTTGCCTTTCGGCGGCAAGCGCTCTACCACTGAGCTATCCCGACACTACTCACGGTCCGCCCTCACAACTTGAATTCTGCCAGTACCTCCCCTCCTACTTTCCAAACTTCACAGAAGTTCTCCTGCGAACCTAACAGGACTAACATTCGTGCAGCGCATATTCCATTGCAGAGTGAAAGTTTCATTCTGGAAACATCCCTTAGGCTGTGGCTAAGTCATGTCTCCACCATATCCTTTCTTCCAGGAGTGCTAGTCTTATAAGGTTCGCAGTAGAAGTTATGTGAAGTTTGGACAGTAGGAGGCGAGGTACTGGCATAATTGAAGTTTTGAGGATGGGACGTGATTCGTGTCGGGGTAGCTCAGTGGTAGAGCGCTTGCCCGCGAAAGGCAGAGGTCCCAGGTTCGAGTCCACACAATTTTAATCTGCCAGGAAGTTTAGTATGTATTGTTGTTTCAGTGCCTTAAATTCGTAACGTTTTCTTATACTTATATATCAACATGAATGACAGTAGACCAAACTGATGATCAGTATCACTAAAACATCTGATCGAAATGGTTGAATATTATAGACTTAATATTCCCTTCGTATGTTGTCGTGGATATCGTCCCCTACCCTGAAGCAATATATTTCCGAGGTGGGCCTCAAAAATACAGACAAACAGATGGCCGAAGCGTAGGTGTAACCATACCTGATGGGTATCTGTGGAGAGTCCTGGCAGACGTGTAGTTCCTGAAGACGCGTAGCAGAGTTTTCAGTAGTTGCAGAGGCAGCAGTCTGTATGATCGACTCGTCTGGCTTTGTAACATGAGCTAATGTGTTGTTGTCATACTGTAACTGCGAACGGCTGAGAACAAAGGGAATCTACAGTTGTTACTTCTCCCGAGAACATGCTGCTCTACTGTGTGGATACTTGATAATGCCGTCCTCTTGAGTACAATTTTCACGATGAAATGTTGTTCACCTATCGCACCTCAGAGCAGGGACAACTCAAGAGGACGTCGTTAACAGGAAAAACAAACGTCACTAAATCCAGATCGGAGCACGGAACTTAGATCCCTAAAAAGACAGGTACGTTAAAATATTTGAAATGTAAAATGTAAAAGTTTGATGTTAGTTATAGTGGATATTAGTGACTTTCCGTGGCAGGATGAACAGAACTTGCGGCCAGGACAGTAAAGAAAAGGACAGGAATCAGTTTGTTGTCATTCAGGAATAGGTTCAAAATGTTTGTATAGCTTATGGGACTTAACTACGGGGTCATCAGTCCCTAAACTTACAAACTACTTATCAACTAGCTTATCCTAAGGACGGCACAAATAGCCTTGCCCGAGGGGGGATTCGAACCCCCGACCGTAGTGGCCGTGCAAACCGTGACTGGAGCGCCTCAGTCCTCTCGGTCCAGGAATAGGTCTAATACAGAATAAGCAAATAACACTACCAGGAATGCAGGTAAACTGCTATGTAAAGGACAATGAACGTGTGATCAAGGTCAAGGTAGACACTAAATCAACACTCACTTCAATAACACACGTTTATATGTAAATGTTCTAATTTTTGTAAACCCATTCCATTGGGTCAAACTGCTATGGCCATCAGTCTATAGACTTAATAACTACTTTAACTAACTTACACTAAGGACAGCACACACACGTACCCATACCCAAGGGAGGACTCGAGCTTCCGGCGGGAACGACCGCCCAATCCATAGCATGACCAGTTAGACAACGCGGCCATTCCGCAAGGCCACGTTTATAAGACAACCAGCTCTGCGAAGATGAGAACATAAAATAATTGTATAATCTGTTAAAATAAATTGTCCAAACTGTTAATGGAGTGGAAGACTTGGTGGTTAAATGGTACTGGAATTCTGTAGTACAATAGTCCGCGTCCCATAGGAAGGTGGCCCAGTTTTCAGCCGTTCTGCGACCCCCCTCCATTACCGCACTGGTATCCAATAATGTTCATTTTCCAGGTGCGAGTTACGCAGTTTTCACTATTAGAGATCGGACGTAGCTCCTCCCCTTTACGCTTCCCCTATCGCTCCGCCTTCATGCGCAAAGCGCATTCCTACACGACGCCAACTGTAGAAGGAAGAGAAAATAGTGACTACGGACTCAGCAAAAGTAGTGAAAGAGGACGTCTCAATTTAAAATTTTACACAGAGCGCAAATTAATGCCAAAAAACTTGGTTTAAGAGTTATGAATGAAGGCTGTACAGTGTACATGTGGCAGGGACCAGGAGGCACCGGAAGGATCGGATTGATTTTATGATTGTAATGCATAAGCTCACGCTTGCATCGTACGCACGAACGGCCATCACTGCCGTACAGGAAGAATAAGCTTTCGTCGTCATTCCATGTTTCAAGTGAACCCGTGCACGTCGATGCTCTGGCGTGTGTCGAAGACGAGCTAAAGCTGTGCATGCCCGGACTCTCACTGCTGCCGACAGGTTGCCAACATTTCGAGTTGACGTGCCTGGTGTCAAAAACCTGTGCTGTGGTAGCTGTGAGATGTGCCACTGATGATCTTCCAAAACGAGTATCACGGCGGGCGTCTGTGCTACGTGGACGTACAGAGACACATCTATGGGTGACATAAGGTACACATGACCATTGGGAGGAGCATCGTTGGACAACTGACGCACCACATGCAACTTGTGTGTCAGGTCTTCGAAAGGAATATCCCTCTACTCGAAAGACCACAATTTGACCTCTCTCAAACACGATCATTTGGCTGTATGAAGCACGAGCGCGTCTACGTATCATCGCACCTGTTTGTTCACAGGTTGATAAAACACTGAGCCTTATGACTGCTAACGTGTCCTATTTAAGGATACACACAGATGAGTCCCTCGCAGTTATTTAAAAAAAAAGTTCAAATTTTGTTAAGCTTATGGAACTTAACAAAATTTTAACACGAATTATCTACAGGAGAATGGAAAAGCTGGTAGAAGCTCACCTTGGGGAAGATCAGGAGGAACATAGGAACCCGGGAGGCAATACTCACTTTACGTCTTATCTTAGAAGATAGATTAAGGAAAGGCAAACCTACATTTTTAGCTTTTGTAGATTTGGAGAAAGCATTTGACAATGTTGACTGGAATACACTCTTTCAAATTCTGAAGTCAGCAGGGGTAAAACATAGGGAAAGGAGAGTTATTTATAACTTGTACAAAAGCCAGACCGCAGTTATTAGACTCGAAGGGCATGAAAGGGAAGCATCAGTTGGGAAGGGAGTAAGGCAGGGTTGTAGCCTTTCTCCGATGTTATTCAATTTGTACATCGAGCAGGCGGTGAAGGAAAGCAAGGAAAAATTTGGAATAGGGATTAAAGTACAGGGGGAAGAAATAAAAACTTTGCGTTTTGCTGATGACATTGTAATTCTGTCAGAGACAGCAAAGGACCTGGAAGAGCAGTTGAATGGAATGGACAGTGTGTTGAAGAGAGCATATAAAATGAACATTAATAAGAGCAAAACAAAAATAATGGAATGCGGTCTTAGAAAATCGGGCGATGCTGAAGGAATTAGATTAGGTAATGAAACAATGAAGGTGGTAGATGAGTTTTGTTACTTGGGTAGTAAAATAACATGTGATGGTCGCAGTACAGAGGATATAAAATGCAGAATGGCAATGGGAAGAAAAGCATTTTTGAAAAAGAGAAATTTGCTAACATCGAATATTAATTTAAGTGTAAGGAAGTCTTTTCTGAAGGCATTTGTGTGGAGTGTTTCCTTGTACGGGAGTGAAACATGGACGATAAGCAGTGCGGACAGGAAGAGAATAGAGGCTTTTGAAATGTGGTGTTACAGAAGAATGCTGAAGATTAGGTGGGTAGATCGCATAACCAATGAAGAAGTACTGAACAGAATTGGTGAGAAAAGGAATTTTTGGCATACCCTGGCTAAAAGAAGGGATCGCTTGGTAGGACACATTCTTAGACATCGGGGAATCGTAAATTTAGCATTGGAGGGAAGTGTGTGGGGGAAAAATCGCAGAGGGAGACCAAGAGACGCGTATAGTAAGCAGATTCAAGTGGATGTGGATTGCCGTTCTTATGAGGAGATGAAAAGGCTTGCTCAGGATAGAGTAGGGTGGAGAGCTGCATCAAACCAGTCTCCGGACTGAAGACCATAACAACAACAACATGGAACTTAAGTGCGGTGTCATCAGTCCCTAAGCTTTCAAACTGTTTATAAACTAACTTATACTAAAGACAGCACTAACATCCATGCCTGACGCGGAACGGCCTCGCGCATTGGAGCATAGCGCCTCAATGCGCTCGGCCACTCCGCCGCGGCGCAGTTATGTCAGTACCCTATCTGTTGGCGGACGACGAAATCATAATGAGAACACACATTGCCCCCAGGTGGCATCTGCCGTCATCGGATAAAAACTGACGTCATATACGTGTTCTAATTTTTTTCCGACGTAGTAGTCTTCGAAGGTATTGAACTGTTCAAAATATTCAAATATTATAAATCTGATGGACCAAACTACTAAGGTCATCGGTCACTAGACATACAAACTACTTAAACTTAGTTATGCTACGGACAACACACACACTTACAGACACAAACACGGGAGCGGCCGCGCAATCCACGACATGGCGCCTTAGACCGCGCCGCCATTCCCGCACGACTTTTAACCCTTTCAGTCGCACATTGTGAAATCATCAGCTTTGGAAAAATTGAAATTCATTGTTTCCTGTTTTGTGTCTCAGCCTCGTCGCCGCTTTTGTGTCTCGATTCCGTCGTAGGTGTCGGTGGCCGAGTAGAAAGACCGACACAGGAATAAAGGATGCACGCTTATGCAGGTAGGAGGTGACCAGCCAGTAGGACAGCAGAAACTAGAAACACTAGAGTAAATTAGAACGAGATCTATATTTCTTAGAGACTTAGTAATACTTAACTTTTACATGGCTCAGTACTGCAGAATGCTGATACATAGTTGAGCTAGAGGCCTGCCTAGTGCCTATCCGATAGCCAAGTCTTCACTGGTGCCTATCTGATTCCAAAGTGTTAGCTGGTTCCTACCTCAGTCCCAAGTGAACGATGTCGTTCAGTGGTGGCCACAAGCGGAGTTGTCTCAGAGGGCGCTCGTGGCTGACGTCGTAAGAACGCCGCCCCGTGCGTGCATGGCGGCGCGCGGCGAAAGTAGGTGGCGCGCACTTTAGACTTTTGCGACACCACATCCTGTATTAACACAGTGCAGTAAATATGAAAATATGTGTTTTAAAAATTTTGGTCTAACTATTGATTTGCCGCGGCGAAGTAGCCGAGCGGTCTAAGGCGCCTCGCTGCGGAGCGCGCGGTTGTTCGTCGTCGGAGGTTCGAGTCCTCCCTATGGCGTGTGTGTGTGTGTTTGTCCTTAGGTTAGTTTACCTTAGTTTTAGTAGTTTGTAAGCTACGGACTGATGACCACGCAGTTTGGTCCGATATATTTACAAACATATGAACATTTGAACAACTATTGATTTTTCATGTCATGTATTCCATGCACAACACAGACGTTTGTATCGAAGTAGTTTATTACTTGGACGTTATTTTGTTGATACTTGACAGTGCCAGATGAATTATGCTAGCTTAACCTTCGCCACAGCACAAAGACAAGACAATTCGCTGTTGGAATAAAATAAAAGGAACCACACTCACGCTCACACTCTCAGCCACGTACAGACGGCAACTCAACACAACCTCCAAGATGGACAGATTGATGCCTCAGAAGTGGCTACAAGCCGTACCAAGCGGCAAAATGTCGTACTAGAAGCATGCTGTTCATCAACAAAAATGCAACTTTAAGGACTGATGCAAAAACTACGGTATAAATCAACTTCTAATACGTTGTTTTCCAGGAACAACAATGGGAATGAAAGGGTCAAACTGCAAGCTATATCCGTGGGAAAATATAGATTCTGACCATAACTTATTAGTTGTGAACCGTATATTAAAACTGAAGAAACTGTATAAAAGTAGAAAAATAAGGAGATTGATGCTGGATGAACTGAAGGAAGAGGTTCTTGAGAGTTTCAGAGGGGAAATTTGACAACAGTTGGCAGCTGAAATGGTGGAAAGTAATACTGTAGAAGAAGTTTATGAGCCGTCCCGGCTCGTGTTTCTTCTATTCACCTTGTCCTTTATTAAATTACTGGCCCAAGTACTAATTGATCTTTCTGTGCCATCACCGCTCGCGGCGTTGTTAAATCTATCTTCTTACTCGTGTGATTCTCGCCGCTAGTGGCGCTATTCGAGCTTGGAGTGAGGCAGTTGGCGGGAGGTCGATACCGGCGAAGATGTGAGTGTCAGCATCGTGCAGTGTCAATTTGATACACTGCATGGCGTCCCTACGGTCGAGTTATTTACATTAATTATCCGTCCAGCCGCGTGCGCTGAAGTAGTTCCGCAGTTGCGTCCTGTCAGTCTGCCACGGTGGAGTAGCCGAGCGGTATAAAGCGTCTCGCTGCGGAGCGCGCGGTTGCTCGCCGTGAAGGTTCGAGTCCTCCCTGGGGCATGGGTGTGTGTGTTGTCCTTTGGTTAGTGCGATCCCACGTTGGTTCCTCGTCAAGCACCGGAGTAATCAACAACCTGTACACCGCAATAAGTTCAAATGTTCAAATGTTTGTAGAGCTTACGGGACTTAACTACGGGGTCATCAAAAATGTTCAAATGTTTGTACAACTTATGGGACTTAACTAAGGGGTCATCAGTCCCTAAACTTACAAACTACTTATGAACTAGCTAATACTAAGGACGGGACAAATATCCATGCCCGAGGGGGGATTCGAACCCCCGACAGTAGTGGCCGTGCAGAACGAGACTGGCACGCCGCAGACAGCCCGGACACTGCGACCGGCCCGCAGGCAGTCCCCGGTTGCGCCTCGCGTCGTTTCAGCAGCTTTCCACCTAGGATCCACGAAATGCTTTCAGGGCGTTTGTTGATATCGTCCTTCTACACCATCGCGAGGGTGGCTTCACTTATCTTGGAGTGAGCAAATTAAGTTAAATGACCTGAACATTCCTTCTCCGCAAATTTGTGGGTGTGTATTTATCAGGATCGGTGGTTGCTCCCCAGGGACCGTCGTTGACTATGACTACGTCTATTGATGTTTACTTATGTGTTGTGTCGCAATTCTAGTTCGGCTCAATTGAATTATTCTCTCATTTGCTCTGTGTAGCAATTATTCAATTTTCATTAACTTGGTTAACGCCAAGGGGGAAATTATCTGGTTTGTGCCCCTCTGTCAGCTCGCATCTGCACGGGCGGTAATTGGATAGTTTTATTTTTCTATTTTTTATTTCTTTTATTCATTTTCTATCTTCTGCTTGCAGACAATTTCCATCCGTGAGGCATCGCCAATCCACGGTTGTAATTTGGTGCTCAGTTTCTTTTAGTATATGTCCCTTCGTGACAGAGCTGTAGTTCTCGTGAGTTCTCGTGGACGGTTGGGCACCCTACCACCTCTCCTTCCTGTCTGCTCATCTGTTTTATTTGTTGGAATGTGAATTAAGTTAACGAGTAGCCAATGTTCAAATGTTTGTAGAGCTTATGGGACTTAACTACGGGTTATCAGTCCCTAAACTTACAAACTACTTATGAACTATCTACTACTAAAGACGGCACAAATAGACATGCCCGAGGGGGGATTCGAACCCCCCGACCGTAGTGGCCGTGCAGACTGTGACTTGCGCGCCGCAGTCCCCTCGGCCACCGCGGCCGGCAACGAGTAGCCATTCATGTTCTTAAATGAATTGTATATTACACTGGAAGTGTTATGGCTTGTCTCTAGGCTTTATTTCGTTTCTGTTTAAACATGTATCTCTTGTTATGTTAAAAGTCAGGCCCGAGTGCCTGTGTTTGTGCCTTGATTTTAGGTAACCTTGCTTGAACTCTTTTATTATTCCGAAAGCCCGGTCTCTCCTACTGTGATACATAATTTGTTTACACGGCCTTGTAATAAAATTGACGCGGATATGTTTTTCTTGCTTTTGCGGTATTGATTACTATTGTATAAGTAACACTAAGGACGGTTTCGGACCTTCAGCCCTTTTTGGTCTGGCTTTCTCCCTGATAATTTGAAGGAGCTGCTTTTACTTAAATTTTAGAGCTCCCTTTAATTGTGTAGTTTTCATTGTATGCTTGTTATTATAAAAGGTTGCTTCGGACCCTCAGTCCGTTATTAACTTATGTTAATTTATTTCTTACTTGGCCTTCAGCCTGATAATTTTATATAATTTTGCAGCCCCTATTGTCCTGTTTACCATATTTATTTGCTTTATAAAGGGTTGCTTCAGCCTTCTGCCTTGCATCACCCTAGCTGAACTGTTTAATGTTTTTGTTTAAAAAATTATAAATTATAAAAAAAGGGGGACGAAAAACATTGTCTTGTTCGGGCCTCGAGCCTCTAATTGTAAAAGGGATTTCATTTTTTATATTTTGGTTAAAATAAAAAGCTGTCGAATGAAACTGAACTGAGTTCTCTTGCCTAACGTTACTAGTCAACTCCACGCTGCTCCCGGTAACCCCATCAGTTTAGGTAGCTTTGAAAGGTGAAGTAGTGAAGGCTGCAGAGGATCTAATAGGACGAAAGACAAGGCCTAGTGGAAATCTTTGGAGTTCACGAGAAATATTGTCTTTCAATGATGAAAAGAGAAACCATAGCCGCGGTGGAGTAGCCGAGCGGTCTAAAGCACCTCGCTGCGGAACGCGCGTTTGCTCGCCGTGGAGGTTCGAGTCCTCCCTGGGGCATGGGTGTGTGTGTTTGTCCGTAGGTTAGTTTACCTAGGTTTAAGTAGTTTGTAAGCTAAGGATTGATGACCACACAGTTTGGTCCGATAGATTTACAGACATTTGAACATTTTTTTGAAGAAACCATAAAATTCTGCAAATGAAGCAAGCGGACTGCTGCGAAATCGGATTTAATTATTATTCTTCCTTAGGATGGGTTCCTGCCTTTTCAGGGTGTGTATGATCCGTAGATAGTTCGGGAGACAACTGAAATGTATTGGAATATGTGCAGGTAAACCAGTGGGGATAGCACAACATCAGCGTATATATTGTCGACGATCTCTCCGTCCGAGTAAAGTTGAACGCCGTAACTGCGCCATCTGTGAGTAGCTGGTGGGCTTCACATGCTGGCTAGAGTTGAGAAATGGCTCCCGGCAGCTGGCGACGGCTTCCATGGCTGGCCGACGAGTGGAACGCGGGCAGCAGCAGCCCAGCCGTCCAAAGTCGTTGGCACGTCACGCGAAAGGCGGAAGCCCCTGGTACTACAGCCTTTGATTGTCTTCTTGCCCAGGATCAAAACTGGATCGTAACGGGAAAACATGGGCGTACAACTTGCACGGATTTGAGTAAGCGGGCTGGACAAACAGGCAGGCGTCTTGTGTTGGTGGCAGACTATATTCCTGGCAACTGCTAGCGGTCGCCAGACGCCGTACGTGGCCCTGCCGTGGCGAAGTACTCGCCTGGGCTTGTATTTAAATGCCCCATCGCGTCTTTAACGGCTACACAACTGTTTTGGTGTCACTAAGAAAGCTGTGGAACGATGGCGATGTCCGAGTAATGGCGTAACTAGAAGGTCGGTTAGCTGCTACGACTGCGTAACGTCGGTCTGTGGCCTCGTCTCGTTATCTGACCACGTGATCGGAAGATGCAGTTCAGTGAGCAGCGATTGTCGCCTGTCTGCCACCACTATACAGTACTCGGGCGTCGACTTCAGTTTGAAGGTGATGTTGCCGCGGTGGAGTGGCCGAGTGGTCTAAAGCGCCTCGCTGCGGAGCGCGCGGTTGCTCGCCGTCGGAGGTTCGAGTCCTCCCTGGGGCATGTGTGTGTGTGTGTGTGTGTGTGTGTGTGTGTGTGAGGTTAGTTTACCTTAAGGCTAGTCTACACGACGACACTAGGTTGCGACACTCGTTTCATGAAATGAATTGCGTGCAACTGTTTTCAAAATGTTCAAATGTTTGTAAAGCTTATGGGACTTAACTACGGGGTCATCAGTCCCTAAACTTACAAACTACTTATTAACTACTTACGAACTAGGACGGCACAAATATCCATGCCCGAGGGGGGATTCGAACCCCCGACCGTAGTGGCCATGCAGACCGTGACTGAAGCGCCTCAGTCCCCTCGGCCACCGCGGCCGGCCAACTGGTTTCGTGTGTCTCTGTAGACACAGCGCCAATACTATACCCTTCAGTTTCGTTGTTTTGGGAGTGCCGTTGTGGCAGAGCTATTGCTTCTCTGTGTGAAGTCACTGCATAAGGCTAAACATAAAAAGAATAAGAAACGTGCCTTGGTTTGTGACTGGGTTAAAAAGAGACGTCAGCTCGGTTGCTTAGCGACCTTCCTGAAAGAAATTGTAATTGAAGACCCTAGAAGCTATTTTCATCAACTTAGAATGTCACCAGAGCAGTTTACGTTCCTTTTAAACAGAATGAGTATTGCAATAAAGAAACAAGATACTGTTATGCGTGAAACATTGGTACCAGAATTGAAATTACAAATTGCATTACGTTTCTTGTCAAGTAGATGTTCGTCCCTACACTACCTGTACCGTGTTTCCAAATCCACAATTGCCATAGTTCGTTTGTATAGGTATTTGGAATTAAATGTATTTTAGTCTGCAATTCACTAATCGTCAACCGATCTATATTTAATTCGCGAATAATTGCTTCAAGAACACTAACATGCCACTGCTTATTCCTGAAATTTTCATCGTTAAAATCGCACAATCTGTTCAAAAACCGAATTACTTCTTCCGTTCCCCCTTTATATTGTGTTTTGTTCTGTATTCGTTATAACCTAACGTAAAAACACTCGCAATCAGTTTCGCCAAAGTTGGAAGATGCCGAAACTGTTTTAGTTTCGCCAACGAGTTGCACGAACGCCTGCCGCGCATGCGCACTGGCCAGTACCGCAGTGTCATGAAACGTGGTGTCGTCGTGTAAACTAGCCTTTAGTTTAAGTAGTTTGTAAGCGACGGACTGATGAGCAGGCAGATTGGGCCGATAGATTTACAAACATTTGAACTTTTTTTGAAGGTGATGTTACGTTTCAAAAGATAAAATATAAAGGGGCTACACAAAATAAAGATTATAGTAGAAAGGTTATCATAGCAGATGAAATGGGATAGGAGATATGATATTCCGAAAGGATTTCGACAGACCACTGAATGTTCTAAGTCAAACCAAGGCTCTTGGAGCGGATGATATGTGTCAAGACTGCTCATATTCTACACAGAGCTACTCATAAGGAACCTATTCCACCAGATTTGCAAGATGTACAGGACAGATGGAATGCCTTCTGATATCAAGAAGAATGTAATAATCCCAATTGCAAAGAAATCAGAAGCAGACAGGTGTGAATATTACGGAACAATCAGTTTTACACCTTTATAGATAAGGTGTCAGTTCTTATGAAAATTCGCGATAGAATAGACACCATTGGTTGACATTAAAAGCTGTAAATTTATTAATTCGAATTATTCAAACATCTCGGCTGAGGAGGGAATTGCAATACATAAGAAAATGAAGGTGAAAATTTGTGCTGAGCTGGGATTCGAACCCGGAGTTTCTGCTTCGCGTCATATTTTGCCTTAACTAATAACGCTATCCAGACAAACCTCCCGTCCTTCCTAAATTCTTAGTTTAATGCACACTGCAATTGTAAGCCCCATTGCCTATTACTTCCTCTTCTTCGGAACTTTGTATTCCCGCGATGGATCGGATGCTACGGCGGAGTGACCGAGCGCATTGAGGCGCTATGCTCCCGTCGGGGATTCGAATCCTCCCTCGGGTATGGATGTTTGTGTTGCATTTAGCATAAGTTAGTTTATAAGTATTTTGTAAGTTTAGGGACTCATGGCCCCGCAGTTAAGTCCTATAAGCTTAAAAACATATGAACATTTTTTGAATGAATCGGGTGTGTGTGCATACGCACATATATTGTTATTTGCCCGTTGGAGATATTACAGATACGGTGCCTGATCTTTCCATCGAATCACGTAGAAAATTTGTACTACAGCACGAGCTGAAGATTTAACCTTTGTAATCCTCCACGATTTCCGGGCGTTGAGCGAACTGCATTTGCGTATAATGCAATACACCTACTCCACGATTTGAAAAAGGTATTAATCGTATCAAAAATACTTCGAGCTCTGCTGTTAGCTGTGTCGGCTCACAGGAATCTGATTCCTCTCGAATGTTAAACGCATAAAAGAATCTGACACAGACAATCAAATGAGCGTTTCTATGAATATCAGTTGCTTCATCCACTTAAAATGCATAATACTTGTTGCGCATTTATCGATTAACTGATCGAGTATATCGTCAGAAATATCTAAAATTCTTCTGTACACGATCACTGTGCATGAGTCACCAAACATTGTTTATATACCATTATTGGGCGCTGGCGGAAAGAAATGTGGTTGAGCGTGTCGTGTAAGTTACAACTCCTTCAGCGCGTGATGCCACGCATGGGCTGTTTCCTCGGCAACTAGTACTGTAGGCAAGCGGACTACGCCTGATTTCTTTCAGAACGTTACCGTCAGTCATACGTACTCGTGTAAGCTGTAAATAGTGAAATGTAATTTATGATTTTTGAATTTATTCTACTTGAAGATTATCGTCCCACTGCAGTCTTCTTTTAACTAAAGTAAGGAATACAGCAAGAGAGTAATACTGAGGCCGGCCGCAGTGGCCAAGCGGTCTGCGGCGTGCGAGTCACGGTCTGCACGGCCGCTGCGGTCGGGAGTTCGAATCTCCCCTCGGGCATGGATGTTTGTGTCGTCTTTAGAATAAGCTAGTTCATAAGTAGTTTGTAAGTTTAGGGACTGACGATCCCGTAGCTAAGTCCCATAAGCTCTACAACCATTTGAAATTTAGTAATAGTGAAGATGTTGTAGTACCTGCATTTGATCTACACTTGTGTATGTTGCTGCTGGTATGGAATATTTCCGATAAAAGTACTTTGATACTATGCCTTCGCGACGCATAAGTTGGTTTACGTGGTTTATATGTCTAGGGACCGATGACGCTAGCAGTTTGGTCCCTCAGGTTTACGAACAGTTTTAAGCTTTAATTTAAGAGATAAACGTATGTTTTCTAAGAACAATAATCGGATATGCTGTCGGAACGTTACAATCATAACAAAATTGGAACCATATTTCTAACATGGGAACATAGTTTATTTTAATAATATGGACAGGTCCACATTAAACGGTGAGAGTTGGTCGGTTAGTGGGGCATTTTGCTGCTCAATCGAACTTCCATTTCACGTGGCAAGACCTCTTACAGTTAATTTTATTCTTAGTGTAATTTATTTCAACTTATTGTATGGCATTGCTGGACTGTCCCTAGGCGCACAGGTTATCCAACTGATTATTGGGGCCATTACACATTGTTAGCATATTACATTCACTGTAAGATAACGGATTTGGTATACATTCTGATATGTATACATTCATTACCTCGTAATATGCGAGAATTTCCGATGTTAGCTGCTCTCCTTCAGTTGGTCTATCATATTGTAACTTATGAAAATTTGTGCCGGAACGGGACTCGAACCCGGGTCTCCCGCTTTTCGCGAGTCAGAAATTCTCGGATATTGCGAAGTAATGAATGTATATTTAACATTTATAGCTGTGGACCATCAGCAACGTCTGTTCCTTAGGAACAAACGTATCAATGCATTCTGATATGATTTCGTTCAATGGTTGTGTAAGCTATTTTGTTGTGAATTTCAGTATCGTGGTTGAGGATAAAGCGGATGTATTAAGTAACAGTTACAAATGCTATAGGTAACATTCAATTTTTTCAAAAGTGTTACATAGTGTACATCACCATTTACTTCTTTCTCTTTAGCCCTGTTCCCGCACATGCAGGGTCGGCTTTGTTTGGGTTTGGCTTGTTAATATTGACGGGGTTGCCGGATGCCCTTCCAGTCACCACCCCCTGCTCCCCGAGAGGAAATGTATACCCCACATTTCTGCGTATAGTGTTATATGTGTGAAAGTGTAAAGTGTTATGAGATGTTTGGGAATCGTGTAACTGAGGCGGGACGTGGGGACCAGCACGGTATTCACCTAGGGGGATATGGAAAACCGCCTGAAAACCGGCACTGCGACCCCCTTCGTTAATAAAAATGTTTGAAAAGCTTATGGGACTTAACTGAGGGGGTCATCAGTCCCTAAACTTACAAACTACTTTTCAACTAACTTATACTAAAGACAAATATCCATGCCCGAAGGAGGATTCAAACGTCCGACGCGGGAGGCCACGCGATCCGCAACGTGACGCTTCAGACCGCACGGCTACTCCCGCGCGGCCTTCGTTAATCCGCCCGGCAGATTCGAACCGGGGTCAGAACGCCTCCCCATCTCGGAGAGCGGCGCGGTAGATCACACGGCTAACCGAGCGTGCCACTACGTAACCATTTACGCTGATGCTTTAAGCAGTGAGGTTTGTTGTGTAGAATCATAAGTGGCTAGATACAGTAAGCATAAAATTATATTGCGTACACAACTGATTAAAGCTTAATGTTCACACTCAGAAAGAAGCGTATTGACTTTCTTTGAAAATGTTGGATTCTTACTGTAATAGAAAAAATAAAAACAAAATTAACCTAATAACTTTGCAGTTAATCTCATAAAGAATAGAAATCACAGAGTAGAATACTGACAGTTTGTTATACTATTTACATGCATTCTAAACGTACATGGTTACTATCACAAATTAATTAACTGGATTGATGCACACTGTTTGTACTTTTGGTTTTACATAATTTAGTTACATTACAAAAAGAGTAGTCCCGTGTGTTAAAATCAGACTAGTTGCACTTTATTGAACCACAGACCTTTTTCATTAAGCGATGCACATTGTGAGTCAGGAGGTAACGTACATGATTTGGCCGCGGCAGAATAGCCTTGCGCATTAAAGCGCCCAGCTGAGGTGCGCGCGGTCGTTTGCCATCGGAGGATCGAGTCCTTCCTCGGGCATGAGTGTTTGTGTTGTCCTTAGCATAAGTTACTTTAAGTTTGTGTAAATAGTTTGTAAGTGTAGGGACTATTGACCGGTCTAAAGCGTCTCGCTGCGGAGCGCGCGGTTGCTTGGTTCGAGTCCTCCCTGGGGCATGGGTGTGTGTGTTTGTCCTTAGGTTAGTTTACCTAGGTTTAAGTAGTTTGTAAGCTACGGACTGATGACCACGCAGTTTGGTCCGATAGATTTAGAGACATTTAAACATTTTACTATTGACCAACGTAGTTAAGTCCCTTAGATTTACAAATATTTGAACATTTGAATTTGTTAACGCTTTGAGGGGTGGTACTACTGGTGATTCTGAACAAAAACTTCTGATAAACATATGGGCTCTTCTTAACCATTTCCGGGTAAACGAATGAAAACAACAAGGAATGGGAAAAGTTCAGGTGACAGTAAATTAAGATGCTGCTATGTAATGTTTTGATTAACAGTGTAGGTTTCCTTACAGAACAGTCTACCGTCCACCTCAATGCATTTTGTCACTCTTGTGGACAGATGTTGTGTTGCTGATCGGAGCTCTGTTCTATATGCCTTTACTTGAGCACAAGCATCTAAAATACGCACGAGAACGTCTCTTGTGTTCTCTCTGCTCTTGCACGTGTCACCCATCAGTCATCCCACAAACAATAATCCAAAGATATGATGACCTCGGTGGCCAAGTGGTGACTCCACGGCGACCGATCCACCGTTGTGTTGAGATACTGTGTCAGTGGGTGTAAGGAATGTGTAAGAGCTCCGTTATGCGGAACACGAGCTCGTGTTGCCAAAGGGGTGTCGTCCATGTCTTCAGGTAACACAGTGTGAAGAAAATCAAGATACCGTGTCCCATTAAGACGATTATTTAAGACAACTGGACCGATGAGTTGGCAGGAAGGAAGGAAGCTTGGAGTTTAACGTTCCGTCGACAGCGTGGTCATTAGAGACGGAGCTTACGCTCGGAATGTTTGGGTAAGGAAATGGAAGGAAATCGGCCGTGCCCTTTGAAAGGAGCCATCCCGGCATTTGCCTGGAGTGATTTAGGGAAATCACGGAAAACCTAAATCAGGATAGCCGGAGGTGGATTTGAACCACCATCCTTCCGAATACGAGTCCAGTGTGTTACTACTGCGCCACCTCGCTCGGTGACGGAGAAGCGTCATTGAAAATTCGTTTCTACAGTAAGGTGCATGTTTTCATCTGCCATTGAGTGACAGTAGCGCGTGTTGCTGATTGCGTTGCGGGTAACAGTTGACTTATCGGTGAAAAGAATATGTGGAATTAATAAATCATAGCCAATGATCCATTGACAGAATTCTTGCCGGACGGCGGTATCTAGTATATGCAGATGATGTACTATCATCCGATGAAATGGATTCAGACCTTCGTCTGTACTGTACGTCTGACTAGTGTTTCTGGATGGATGGATGGATGCTTAGGGTTTAACGTCCCGTCGACAGCTTGGTCATTAGAGACGGAGCTAACGCTCGGAGTTTTTGGGTTAGGATGAGGAAGGAAATCGGCCGTGCCCTTTGAAAGGAACCATCCCGGCATATGCCTGGAGTGATTTAGGGAAATCACGGAAAACCTAAATCTGGATGGCCGACTAGTGTTTCTGGAATACCAAGTTGGGCAGCAATTCATCTAGAGCTAGTAGTTAGTCTAGGTTCCACTAATTGAAGATTATTCTCAATTACATTAAGAATTTGTGTACGTGACGTTCAGAGAAAACATTTACGCCGGGAAACATACCACGCTGTAGCAATCCGTGAAACACCCTGCTATATACCCCGATATGTGGCACTCTGGTTGGATATCGTTATTGGTATTTTCGCTCAGCAGTTCTGGAATTCCCATTGGACAAACCATAGACAAACATGTCAACATACTCGGGATATGTGAAGATGCGTGACATTTTCGCCACACTAAACTGTATTCTTTGTTCACGTAACACTATGCGTGCGCTATGACAAGGTAAAAAACTGCACCATGCCTAAGTGAGCTGTGTACTGACAGAGTTAGTGAAGATAACGATAAACTGTTCCCGTTCTTAGTTTCTGCAATTGGTTTACCCGGAAGAGGTTAAAAAAAGGGCATATGTTTATTAGAAGCTTCTCATTCAGAATCGGCAGTATGTACCTTTCTCCTGTCTCACCGTGTATCACTTCATGACAATGTTTTGTGAAATTGAATAAAATTATTAGTGATAATGTTATAAGTGAGCAGATCTCATAATCGATGTAATTTAGTACATTGCAACGGCATTTGTAATGTCCGAGCCTGTTACAATTATTTGTATTGTCAGCGGTCTCTAGTCTGCTACATTTTCTGTAGCGCTTTATAAGGTCCTGGTTATGTGTTACTCCATACTCTCTCTCTCTCTCTCTCTCTCATAAACTGAAGAGTCGACGTCGGTTTCTTACAGACCCAGTATTTATGTCGAAAGGTTTACGCCTTGTGGCTAACTTTTGTCAACATTTCTCTGCGTCAAAACAATGTCCGTAACTTGTTTGGAAGTGACGACACATACAAGGGCTTCTTTCTGCTGCCTCTCGATGGCACTCCTCTAGCATCCATTCCAAACACTGTTTTCAATAACATCCAACCAGCGTATTGCCCACATGTTTTTTCGTACTAGAGACTTCAGAATCAGGTCTCCCATTTTCTGCAACTGAATCCTCACTTGGTGGTTCCTCCAGCAGATAAATCTGCACACATGTTTTCGTTTCCTACTTTCAGGATGCTAAAGGTAAACTGTAGCGACCACTTGTTGTTTGTAGGAAGTACATAGCAGAGGTTGCTGGGAGAATCAGATTCCGGTTCCCCAGCGTTTGTTTCCTATTATACTTACTCTGCACACGTGTAAGAACTCAACCTTCTACATAATATGTTTAATCATCATCGCCTTCACGAGCTAGGAGAAGGGAACTATCATGACTCCCATCCCTCGTCAAGAAAAACTGACATCTTAAAACAAAATCACACACACACATACTATATTAAACTCAGTAAAATGACATTATAGTATTTACCTAAGAGAAAGTAATATACATGTAATACACTACCGGAAATAAAAATTAGTACCCCTTCTCAGAGTTTTCCCATTCACTCAAAATGCATTGGGTTTTTTTTTTTTCTTAAAGAAAAGAAAAGAAAAGCTTATGGGACTTAACTACGGGGTCATCAGTCCCTAAACTTACAAACTACTTATGAACTACTTACGAACTAGGACGGCACAAATATCCATGCCCGAGGGGGGATTCGAACCCCCCGACCGTAGTGGCCGTGCTGACCGTGACTGGAGCGCCTCAGTCACCTCGGCTACCGCGGCCGGCAAATGCATTGTTTAAACAGTGTATATGGAGTATATAAAATGATTACATTTGCAGTTCAATAGCTCAAGCGGAACTGAGGTACCAGGTGTCGATCCATGCAGAAACACCCTTAGTGGTACGTGGTGTAGCCTCCCTGGCAGCAAATCATGCGCTGACTGTGGCATCCATTCAGTCATACATATGACGGAATACTTTGTTCGGATACGTTATTGGACGCCTGCTTGATCCTTTCGGTAGTTCTGGAAAAGTTTTGGGTATACAAGTCCGGAGCGCGTCGTTGCTCGCCGTGGAGGTTCGAGTCCTCCCTGGGGCATGGGTGTGTGTGTTTGTCCGTAGGTTAGTTTACCTAGGTTTTAGTAGTTTGTAAGCTACTGACTGATGACCACGCAGTTTGGTCCCATAGATTTACAGACATTTGAACATTTTTGTAGACAAGTCACGTGAGTCAGTTGTTCTATCATGCGCTACACGTTATCCATTGAAGGCAGGTCGGGAGAAGATGCGGGCCAGGGAAGATGGTGTACGTCTTGCAGAGCAAGTTGAGTTTCACGAGCAGTGTGTGGGCGACCATTGTCCTGTTGGGGCAACAAATCATTTTCCTCTTGCAAGAATGGTAAAAGAACGGATCTTACAACTTTCTACACGTAGAGAACTTCTTGGAAAAAAAGAATGCCTATATGCCTCCGTACAAGCCCTAATTTCTCTTATCTTGTCTTTGTGATCACTACGCAAAATGTAAGTAGATGGCAGGAAGATAGTACTACACCGAGCTTCAAATTCCGGCCCTCTAAATTTCCTCAACAGAAATTCACGGAAAGAACGTCGTCTTTCCTCCAGTGGTCCTCAATTTTGTTCCCGGAGCATTTCCGTGACACTCGCACATTGGTCGAACCCACCAGTAACAAACTTAGCTGCTCGCCTCTGAACTGCTTCTATGTCTTCCTTTAAACGGATCTGCTGCAGGTCCCAAGCACTTGAGCAATACTCAAGACGTGGTCGTACAAGCGTTTTATATCCGGCATCCTTTACAGATAAAGTACATCTTCCCAAAAGTCTCCCAATAAACCGACGTCGGCTGTCCTTACATGTTCGTTCCATTCCATATCGCTCAGAAATGTTACGCCTAGATATTTTAACGACGCGACTGCACCAAGTAGCTCACTACTAATGCTGTATTTGAACATTATGGAATTGTTTTTCCTACTCGTGCGCATCACCTTACATTTTTCTACATTGAGAGCTAGCTGCCATTCTTCGCACCAGCTAGAAATATTGTCTACGTCGTCCTGTATGCTATTACAATCAATTAAAGACGACACCAACCCATACACCACAGCATCATCAGCAAACAGCCGCAAATTACAACTTACTCTGTCCATCAGATCACTTATATAGATAGAAAATAATAGCGGTCCTATCACACTCCCCTGGAACCCGCCTGACGATACACTCGTCTCTGATGAACACTCGCTGTCGAGAACAACGTACTGCGTTCTATTACTTAGGAAGTCTTTCAGCCAGTCACAAATCTGCGAACCTATTCCATAAGCTCGTATCTTTCTTAGCAGTCTGCAATGTGGCACCGCGTCAAACGCCTTTTTGAAGTCGGGAAAAAACACAATCCGCCTGTTGCCCTTCATCCATGGCTCGTAAGATGTCTTACGAGAAAAGGACAAGCTGAGTTTCACATGAACGATGCTTCCTAAACCCGTGCTGATTCACAGAAAGAAGCTTTTCCGTCTCAAGGAAATTTACTATATTCGAACTGAGAATATACTCCAAAATCTACAGGAAACTGTTGTCAATGATATTGGCCTGTAATTATGAGGGTCAGTTTTCCTTTCTTATAAACGGGAGTCACCTGCACTTTTTCCCAATCACTAGGAACTTTGTGCTGAATTAAAGATTCGTGATAAATGCAAGCTAAATAAAGGGCCAATGCCGCAGAACACTCTTTGTAAAACCGAACTGGTATTCCATCCGGACCAGGAGACTTTTTCGTATTTTTCTCTCTCAGCTGCTTCTCTACACCGGAAATACCTATTACTATGTCCTCCATTTCGTGATTAGTAAGTTGATTAAAAGATGGTACATTTGTGCGGTCCTACTGCGTGAAAGATTTCTTAAAGGTTAAATTTAGAACTTCAGCTTTCCGTTTGATCAGATCCTGTGCATTACCGAAAGTTCATCAGTAGCTATTGGTTAGCCGTGATATGTATAAAGTAAGGGATGTAAAAACAAAATTATTCCATCATAAACCCCTCCAGCTAAAACTGGTCGTAACATTTTCTCACGGCATCGAATAGTGAACAGGAAGCAAAAACTTTGAAAATAGTTTTGTTTTTCTTGAAACAGTTTTAACAGTGTAATTTACCACATTGTCTAGTACCCATAGTCTCTTCAAAATTACTTCGCAATTGACATTTCTGTAGGAGCACGTGGAGGTGCGACGCAAAGTTGCGACCTCACGAACGCAATTCATGCGCCATGTCACATTTCATTCAACTTGTACAAACACGCAAACTAACGTTGGAGGATATAGCCGAATTATTTTTTCCAAATTGTAATAAATTATGATCTTTTATACGATAAGACGAAATAAGCGATCTCGTATTAAGCGATTATTTAAATATAGCGATTATACACGATTAAGACGGGACCATTAATTTCGTCGTTATAGCCAATACGTCATTAAAAGCGATGTCGCTATATTATAATTTATTTGTAATGTAACTCTTTTTGTAGCATGCAGCTGAAATACGAAAAGGTATTTTTTTGTTAAAAAAATCCAATACTGCAGTGATAGTGAGTAAGCCGTCACTGGGAATTTCATAGTGTCCTTTAAGGTATCTGTTTTATTTATCTTTTACAGATTGTAAAGAACTTATCATTTATAACAACTTTTACAATGGGATCAACTCTAAAAACGCGAAAAATCAGCTGTTTCATACATGTTGGTCAATTGCATTAGTATGTAACTAATTTTTATAGGGAAGTAGTGTATCTGTGAGTCAGATTTGGATACAAAACGAAAGAAAAGCTCTTCATATAGTCCGATGAATATTATTCTAACCCTATAAATGATAACTGATCAACATAAGCCGCGCGGGAGTAGCCGAGCGGTCTGGAGCGCGACGTTACCGATCGCGCGGCCTCCTGCGTTGGAGGTTCGAATCCTCCATCGGGATTGGATGTGTGTCTTGTCCTTGGGTTGGTTTAACTTAGTTTAAGTAGTATGTAAGTCTAAGGACTGATGACCAATGTAGTTTGGTCCCATAAGAATTACAAACATTTGAACACTTTTTGACAATTGTAATCACCCTACTAAGTAGTTCCGAAGAATTTTTAAAAATTTTAAGGTGTTTATTTAATTACACATTATTTTTAGTCCATGTACGACTTAGTTCTTTGTTCAATGTTGATACAGAACCGAAACCAGGGCCAGTGGGACTGGTTAGTACATCCACTATTTGCGATCAAAATCATTCTGATATTTCTGATGTAATAGGGAAACTACTCAGTGACTTCAGTCGCACTCTTCGGAACCACCTTGTAATTATAAACATTCAGAGAAGACAGAGTGTGGACGAAAACGAAAGTTCCATCGCCGCGGCAGAGTGGCTGAGCGCATTGAGGCGCTGTGCTCCGATGCGCGAGGCCGTTCCCCGTCGGCGGTTCAAATCCTCCCTCGGGCATTTGGTATAAGTTAATTTATAAGTAATCAAAATATCTACGAGTGTACTGCCGGTCCATAGTGTCCAACGGGCACAATATTTCGGCGATCATACATGTCGTCATCATCAGGTGAACTGGCGGACTGAGCTCCTGGAAACGCGCCGGCACGGAGATCAACACGCTACGGCTGCTCGAAGGGAACTGGGTTCTAGCCCGGTAGCGGGCCATTTAAATACCCTCGGCCCGTGGAGCGACCCCTCCGCGGTCCGCGCCCCGCGCCGCGGCCACGCAGTGGAACCGATTGCGACGGCGTCTGAGATGACGTCGGTTGTGAGGGCTCTGTCCGCCGTGGTCGTCACTTCGTTACGTTTGCTAGATTTACTCTTAATTAACCCAATCGCTGGCTCCTAAGCTTTGCTAAGATTATAGCCACAGTCACGGTTTATGAGGTTGTCACTTGTGCGAATTTCAATGGCCTCTCTAACAACGCAGTCCCAGTATCTAGACGTCTGTACCAGAATCCTAGTGCGTTCATACTCCATCGCATGATTCTCTGACAAATAATGTTCAGCGACCGCCGACTTGCTCGGATACATCAATCGTGTGTGCCTCTGGTGTTCAACGCATCAATCAAATGTTCAAATGTTTTTAATTCTTATGGGACTTAACTACGGAGTCATCAGTCCCTAAACTTAAAAACTACGTATGAACTACTTACGAACTAGGACGGCACAAATATCCATGCCCGAGGGGGGATTCGAACCCCCGACCGTAGTGGCCGTGCAGACCGTGACTGGAGCGCCTCAGTCCCCTCGGCCACCGCGGCCGGCAACGCATCGATCCTCGACGGTACGCATCGTCTGTCCAATATATGACTTTCCACACTGACACGGAATCTGGTACACGCCGGCCTTCCTGAAACCGAGATCATCTTTGGCGCTCCCCACCAGTTCACGAATTTTATTCGGCGGACAAAAAACAGTTCCAACCTGGTGTTTTTCCAAAATGCGGGCGACCTTTCCCGAGAGTGCGCCGGTATATCGAACGACGCAGTGCCTACATCCTCCCTCGTGTTTTCATCCGTTTCCACAGGTTGTGATGTAGTGGTTGGGCGGAGAGCCCGCTGAACCTGCCACTCCGAGTACCCATTTTTTCGAAATACAGTTCTCAGGTGTTCCAGTTCCTGGGTAGACTCTCTGCGTCGGAGATAGTGCGCGCCCTATGTACTAGAGTTTTAAGTACCCCATTCCTCTGTGAAGGGTGGTGACAGCTGTCTGCGTGTAAATACAGATCAGTGTGCGTTGTCTTCCGAAATACACTATGACCCAGCCATCAGCTCTCTTCCTGACCAAGACGTCAAGGAACGGCAATTTACCCTCTGTTTCAGTCTCCATAGTGAATTTGATGTTGTGGTGTATGGAGTTCAGATGTGTAAGGAAATCAAAGAGTTTATCCATACCATGTGGCCAGATGACGAAAGTGTCGTCCACGTAACGGAAAAAGCAAGTAGGTTTCCATTCAAATGATGCCAGGGCTCCCTCCTCGAAATTCTCCATGTACAAATTTGCGACCACAGGGGAGAGTGGGCTACCCATGGCGACTCCCTCTGTTTGTTCGTAGTATTCGCCATTGAAAAGAAAATACGTGGAGGTCAAGACATGCCTAAAAAGTTCGGTGGTCTCCTCGTCAAACTTCTGACCAATCAAATCTAGTGACTCTCGACGAGGCACCATCGTAAACAACGAAACGACGTCAGAACTCACCATGATATCTTACTCATCCAGCCTGAAGCTGTTAAGGCGTTTAACAAAATCCACGGAATTACGGATGTGATGAGGGCATTTACCCACATAAGGACTTAATATTCCCGGCAAGTATTTCGCCAACAAATATGTAGGTGCTCTGATGTTACTGACCATGGGACGTAACGGCAACCCATCTTTGTGAACCTTAGGGAGTCCATAAAGTCTTGGCGGTACCGGACCTTGAGGTAGCAGTTTCTTGGCGATACCCTTCGGTAAATCCGCATCCTTGAGAAGCGCCCTCGTCTTGTTTTCCACCTTCTTTGTGGGGTTAACGCTGATCTTCTGGTAGGAATCGTCATTTAGCAGGCTCTGCATCTTTTCAGTGTAGTCCTTATGGGAGACAACAACCGCAGCATTGCCTTTGTCAGCCGGTAAGACAACAATTTCAGGGCGCTCCCTCAGGTCACGAATGGCCGCCGTCTCTTTACTAGTGATGTTCGACTTAATGGGCTTGGATTTCGTCAACGCAGGACAAGTTTCACGACATATTTCCTCAGCTGATTCAGGCGGAAGTCGAGTTGCAACCTTTTCAACAGCACTAATAATTTCTGCGACCGGTGTGAACTTGGGGGTAGGAGCAAAGTTGAGTCCTTTCTCCAAAACTGAGACCGCATCACCACTCAACTCCATGCCACTCAGATTGATGACAGTCTTTCACGGAACCTGCAGAGATGGTTTGTCAAGGAGGCGTGAGAACTTAGCTGTTTGACGTCCCGTTGTCTTCTTATGGGAGGAATCGGCTGCAACCGAAGTAACACCATCAATCCAATCCCAGGAACCAGCGATTGGGTTAATTAAGAGTAAATCTATCAAACGTAACGAAGTGACGACCACGGTGGACAGAGCCCTCACACCGACGTCATCTCAGACGCCGGCGCAATCGGTTCCACTGCGCGGCTGCGGCGCGGGGCGCGGACCGCGGAGGGGTCACTCCGCGGGCCGAGGGTATTTAAATCGCCCGCTACCGGGCTAGAACCCAGTTCCCTTCCAGCAGCCGTAGCGTGCGGATCTCTATGCCGGCGCGTTTCCATGAGCTCAGTCCGTCAGTTCACCTGATGATGACGACATTTATGATCGCCGAAATATTGTGCCCGTTGGACACTATAGACCGGCAGTACACCCGTGGATATTTTGATTATCAAATACGCCGGGAGAAACTGAAGAATCACAATTTATAAGTAGTTTGTACGTTTAGGGACTGATGACCCCGCAGTTAAGTCCCATAAGCTTAACAAACATTTTTTCGAAAGTTCCAGCCTCACTGGCTAAATTAATACCCTGGGCTAGTCTATAGGCAACATAAGAATGGTGCATGCAGATTGCCTTGCGTATTGATTCCTTGTCCAGTTAGTGGGTGCAAGTATTCAAAAATTTCAAATGTTTGTAAATCTAAGGCACTTAGCTGCTGTGGTTATCCGTTCCTAGGTTTACTAACTACTTTATGTAACTAATGCTAAGGGCACCACACACACACATGCCCGAGGGAGGACTCGAAACTCGGACGGTGAGCAACCGTTCACTCTGCAGTAAGGCGCCTTATAGCGCTCGGCCACTCCAAAGCAGCCAGCAAGCATTCAATGGCTCTTGCGTACCTCAACGATACAGATAGCCGTACCGTAGGTGCAACCACAGCGGAGGGGTATTTGTGGACAGGCCAGACAAACGTGTGGTTCCTGAAGAGGGGCAGCAGCCTTTTCAGTAGTTACAGGGGCAACAGTCTGGATGATTTGGCCTTGTAACATCAGCTAATGTGGCTTTGCCACACAGTTACTGCGAACGGCTGAAAGCAAGGGGAAACTACAGCCGTTACTTTCCCCGAGGACATGCAGCTCTACTGTATGAACATATGATGATGGCATCCTCTCGGGTAAAATATTCCGGAGGTAAAATAGTCCCCCATTCGGATCTCCGGGCGGGACTACTCAGGAGGATATGACCATCAGGAAAGACAACACTGGCATTCTACGGAATGTTACATCCCTTAATCGGGTAGGGAAGCTAGAAAATTTAAAAAGAGAAATGTATAGGTTGAAGTTAGATATAGTGGGTATTAGTGAAGTTCGGTGGAAAGACGAACAGGATTTCTGGTCAGTTGAGTACAGGATTATAAATACAAAATCAGTTGGGGGTATTACAGGAGTAGGTCTGATAATGAATAAGAAAATAGGAATGCGGGTAAACTACTATGAGCAACACAGTGATCGCATTATCGTAGTCAAGATAGATACGAAGCCAACACCGACCACAGTAGTACAGGTTTATTTGCCAAATAGCTCTGCCGATGATGAGGAGATCGAAGAAATATATGAGGAGTTGAAGGAAATTATACAGACAATTAAGGGAGAGGAAAACTTAATTGTTATGGGAGACTGGAATTCGGTAGTAGGACAAGGAAGGGAAGGGAAGATAGTAGGTGAATATGGTCTGGGCAAAAGGAATGAAAGAGGAAGCCCCTTGGAAGAATTTTGCACGGAACATAATTTAGTTACAACAAACACCTAGTTTAAGAATCACAAAAGAAGGTTGTATACGTGGAAGAGACCAAGAGACACCGGGAGATACCAGATAGATTTTATAATGGTAAGACATAGATTTAGGAACCAGGTTTTAAACTGTAAGACATATCCAGGGGCAGATATAGACTCTGACCATAACTTGTTGGTTATGAACTGTTGGTTGAAACTGAAGAAACTACAAAAAGGTACGAAAATAAGGAGATGGGGCCTGGATAAATTGAAGGACCCTGAAGTTCTTAAGAATTTCAGAGGGAGATTTAGGCAACAATTGACAGAAACGGGGGAAAATAAAACTGTAGAGGAGGAATGGGTAGCATTGGGAGATGAAATAGTGAAGGCAGCAGAGGACAAAATAGGTAGGAATGCAAGACCTACAAAAAATACTTGGATATCACAGGAGATACTAAATTTAATCGATGAAAGGAGAAAATATAAAAATGCAGTAAATGAAACAGGTAAAATGGAGTACAGACGACTAAGAAATGAGATTGACAGGAAGTGCAAAATGGCTAAGTAGGAGTGGCTAGAAGGCAAATGCAAGGATGTAGAAGAATTTATAAATAGGGGAATAATAGATACAGCCTACAGGAAAATAAAAGAAACATTTGGAGATAAGAAAAACAGCTCTATGATATATCAAGGACACTGATGGAAAACCAGTTCTCAGCAAAGAAGGGAAAGCTGAAAGATGGAAAGAGTACATAGAGAGGCTCTATGAATGAAATTAACTTAGCGGCAATATTGTAGAAAGGGGAGAAGAAGTAGATGAGGATGAAATAGGAGATACTATACTGAGAGATGGATTTGACAGAGCACTGAAAGACCTAAGTCGAAACAAGGCCCCTGGAGTAGACGATATTCCCTCAGAGCTACTGAAGTCTCTGGGAGAACCAGCCATGACAAAACTGTTTCACCTGGTGTCTAAGATGTATGAGACAAGTGAAGTACCCTCAGACTTCAAGAAAAATGTAATAATCCCCATTCCAAAGAAAGTAGGTGCAGACAGGTGTGAAAACTACAGAACCATCAGTTTAATAAGCTATGGTTGCGTAATATTAACACGAATTATTTACAGAAGGATGGAAAGGCTGGTAGAAGCCGACTTCGGGGAAGATAAGTTTGCGTTCAGGAGAAATATAGGAACACGGGAAGCAATACTCACTTTACAGCTTATCCTAGAAGATAGATTAAGAAAAGGCAAACCTACATTTCCAGCTTTTGTAGATTGGGAGAAGGCTTTTGACAATGTTGATTGGAATAAACTCTTTCAAGTTCTGAAGCAAGCATGAGTAAAATATAGGGAGCGTAAGGTTATTTACAACTTGTACAAAACCAGACAGCGGTTGTCAGAGTTGAAGGGCATGAAAGGGATGCAGTGGTTGGAAAGGGAGTAAGACAGGGTTGTAGCCTTCTCCAATGTTATTCAATTTGCACATTGAACAAGCTATAAAAGAAAGCAAGGAGAAATTTGGAGAAGGAATTAAAGTTCAGGGGGAAGAATTAAAAACATTTCGTTTTGCCGACGACATAGTAATTCTGTCAGATACAGCAAAGAACCTGGAAGAGCAATTGAACGGAATGGACAGTGTTCTGAAAGGTGCATATAAGGTGAAGATTAATAAGAGCAAAACTAGGGTAATGGAGTGCAGTCTAAGAAAATCAGGTGATACTGAAGGAATTAGATTAGGTAACGATGAAATATAGGAGGTAGATGAGTTTCGTTACTTGGACAGTAAAATAACAGATGATGGCCGCAGTACAGAGGATATAAAATGCAGAATGGCAATGGGTAGAAAAGCGTTTTTGAAAAAGAGAAAGTTGGTAACAGCGAATATTGATTTAAGCCTAAGGAAGTCCTTTCTGAAGGCATTTGTATGGAGTGTTGCCTTGTATGGCAGTGAAACATGGACGATAAACAGTGCGGACAGGAAGAGGATTGAGGCTTTTGAAATGTGGTGCTACAGAAGAATGCTGAAGATTAGGTGGGTGGATCGCGTAACGAATGAGGAGGTACTGAACAGAATTGGGGAGAAAAGAAATTTCTGGCATACTGTGCGTTTACCGTCCATTTGGTCATAAAATATAAGACCTAAATAGCATTAAATACACTGCAGACATTGTCCATGCCAATGCACAAAATGTTATACTTTATCTTTCATTTAATGGTAGCAGTATATGTATTAAGTAAGATAACATTTACTGTGGAAGCAACATTTATAGTTAAGCCATGGACAGAATTTTCTCGTGCTGGCGAGCGCTGTGGGCTTGAGGCAGAGGAGAGGCCAGTTTTTCCCGGATTAGGGAAGTCCAGGCTAAGTCCTACCAGGGGGAGTGCTGGACAATGGGAGCTACCGGCCGAGGTGCAGCGTAGAGCGCAGTATAAAATATTCAAACATTACTTGAATTTGTAGCAATACTACGTACTGAGGTACCTCTATGGGCCTCACTGATAACATGATGCTTAATAAATAATTTAATGTACGATAAATTTGTAATTTGAACTGGAACTCAGGCATGCAGCAAACATTAAATAAATATGTAACGATTTTGCATGTTAATATTTATACAGCCGTGATAGAAAGACGAGCGTGGGCTCACATTTTTCATTCTGGCTATGTGCATCTGCTAATATGAATATATTTTACGAGAGGTGTTGATCTGATGCAGAAAACGCATTTTAATTATGAGAAAAATAACATTCCAGTCGCTACCATATTTATATCCAAGACAATTACACAGATAGCATCGCAATTTTTGTATATAATGTTATTTCAATAATTATTTCATATGATATCCCTGTAAATAGTATGCAATATTTATGTTAAATGTTCATTTAAATAGAATACCAATTGTATGTGCAGGTATACAATTTAAATAACTTATGCAAGTATGTGTATGTTCATTTAAGTGTATAAGCAAATATTATTTCATATATTTCATTACTATTGCAATTTTAAAACAAATGTTAGAAATGTATGTGGCTGAACTCTGTGCGTCTTGGCTAGGCTTTGGGAAGTTCAGGCTGGGAATTAGATGACGTAGGGGTAAAAACCAGTTAGCCCGCATAAAAGGGAGCACGCGGCCTTTGTACGGGGCAGTCGGAGGGTAGCTTACCTGCGTGGGGGCTGCGTCGGTCTGTGCCTCGAGTTGGCACTGTGTTTGTTTGTGCAGACGAGTCAGTGTTCCGAGCACTTGGCCGGAGGCTCTGTTACTCGCCGCTACGACGGCAGTATTTATCTTGAGTCAGTGTGTGTGTATGTGTGTCCGAGGCGGGCCACAACATCAGTCAGTGCAACGATTTCAACGTGTGTAAGTTTATCGAGGTGGAAGATTCTTTGTAGCTGCAATAAGAAGAAGGAGTGCGTGTTTTACTTGGAGATAGCTTGCTGAAGAGCGTATTGAAGTACATGCTGAGATATTAGTTCAGCGGAAAGTTACCGTGTGAATTTGTGTCTTGAAACAGTGCTAATTGTGGAGAGACGAAGTGAATAGTAGAAGTACTTTGGTTTTGATAGCGTCAGGACACTAAAACAGTCAGTGACAAATAACATTTTATTTATGGGGGCTCACGAGCTATGAACAGTGCTACATTAAATGTGCCAGAGGCCAGAGGCATCAGCCATCAGGGATTAAGGAATTAGAAATAAACCGAACTAAAGGATTTGAACTGAAATAGTGTAGATGTTTTGATTTACACACCCTCATCTTTCATAACTTAGAATATTTATTTGTTGTATGTGCAGGGAAAAAGGCAGGAACTGTGTACAATCATACCCCTAGGCTAAATTACAGACAGTACAGCAATTTCTGCTTATGATTTAACGTGTGCAGTTTTTGAAGACGAGACTTTATTGTGCAGTTGTGCTGCAGTTTTGGTTCGTTTGTCGTTCTGTCTCTAATCTTTTTTTGCGCTTTCCCCTCGCAATACCTTGACTAAAAGGAGGGATAGATTGGTAGGACACGTTCTTAGACAAGGAATTGTGAATTTAGCTTTGGAGGGTAGTGTGTGGGGTAAAAACCGCAGAGGAAGACCAAGAGATGGATATAGTAAGCAGATTCAGACAGATGTAGGTTGCCGTTCTTATGTGGAGATTAAGAGGCTTGCTCAGGATAGGGTATTGTGGAGAGCTGCATCAAACCAATCTCCGGACTGAAGACCACAACAACAACTAGGAGTTTTAGTCAGTAGTCCACTTCACAAATGTAAAGAAGCACTAGAAATCTTCAGAAACCATTTTGTTACCGATTATTACAGAAATGCTGTGTTAAAGAGTATACATTTCAAACATTCATATTGTAACCGAAAAACACAACATTATTCAATTAAATATATAGCGGATGATTCGTATAGTTAACACGAGCATGCTGTGTGACAGAGAAAATATACTGTTAAGGGGCCACTGTGATGATTGAACACGGAGTAATGTAATCGGCCAAGGAAAATTTCAAGAAATTCCAAAATTTTGCATTGACTCAAATGATTCAGCTCTACAGAAACATTTCCAGACAGCACCCAAAAGTCCTACATATCTCAGTAAAACAACTCAGAATCAGCTAATTGAATGTTGACATGAAGAAGGTATTCGACAATCAAATAATCAATATTTTATGTTGTACTTCACGACGAAACAACCGATGACGGTGTTGCAAGGCAACTCTGTGTTTATATCAGGTACTTGTATGTACAAAGCAGCAGTGGCGTAACTATGGGGGGCGAGGGGGGGCGGGGGTTGAGGGGGATAGAACCCCCCCCCAGAATCCGAAAAGAAAGAAGAGAAAAAAAGAAGAGAGGGAGAGAAAAAAATCGTTTAACAGCAATCTGGTAAAGGTAAAGATTTGAAACTTGGGGTGTTTTACCATAAGCTTTCATTGGAAGGGTTTCTTCAACAGGAGTGGCAGATGGTAGTCTGTCTGGAAAATGACTAAAATTTTGCTCGTCAAGCAGATCTATCCCCCCCCCCCCAAAGCCAAGTCCTAGTTACGCCCAGTGGTAACACACTGGACTCGTATTCGGAAGGATGGTGGTTCAAATCCGCCTCCGGCCATCCAGATTTCGGTTTTCCTTGATTTCCCTAAATCACTCCAGGCAAATGCCGAGATGGTTCCTTTGAAAGGGCACGGCCGATATCCTTCCACATCCTCACCCAAAACTTCAGAGCGTAAGCTCCGTCTCTAATGACCACGCTGTCGACGGGACGTTAAACTCCAAGCTTCCTTCCTTCCTAGTTACGCCACTGCAAAGCAGCACAATATTCAACGATTTTATATGCTTTCTGTCTGTGCTTTCTGGTGCTGCATTAAGCTATCAAATCGTTCAAAAATGAAATGTAGTCGATCTACAGGTTAATAATTTGAGAGGTGAAGGTTATGACGGAAGCGCCAACATATCTGAGAAATTTGGTAGCGTATAAACCCGGAAAAACCAGCCCCAACCGTTAGCGATGTATGTGGATTGTGCAGCACTTTATCTAAACCTAGCTATCGTGAAAGACTGCAGCTTATCTAGTGTTTGCACTATGAAGGTAGTTATAAGCAGCGTTGCCAGTTTTGTATGTAAGTCAACTAAAATTTTGGAACGTACCACGAGAGCTATCCGTGAAAAATATCCAGAGACAAAAAGAGTTCAATTGCAACATTCCACTGATATACGATGGCATGAAAGGCATGATGCACTCCTTCAATTTAAAGAGGTCTTTGACTATCTCCTTGAAGAAATTAACGAAACTGGTCATTAAATCTAAATAATTTCTCTGACGTAAAGTGTCTACGGGAAGATGAACTAGACCAAGATGAGATAGGAGGTACAATATTGCGAGAGGAATTTGACAGATCATTGAAAGATCTGAGTCGAAACGCGGCCCCAGGAATAGATGATATTCCCTCTTGACTGCTGATATCGTTTGGAGAGCCAGTCAAGAAGAAATTGTTTCAACTTGTGTGCAAGATGTATGAGACAGGGGAAATACCCTCAGACTTCAAGAAGAATATAATAATTCCATTTCCAAAGAGAGCAAGTGCAGACAAGTGTGAAAGTTACAGAACTATCAGTTTAATAAGTATTTTTTAAAAGTACTAACATGAATTGTTTACAGTAGAATGGAATCAGATCTTGCGGAAAGATCAATATGGATTAGGAGAAATGCTGGAACTCGCACTGTAATACATTACGACTTATCTTAGAAGACAGGTTAAAGACGTAAAGTTATATTCAACTGGTACAAAACCTAGACGGAAGTTATTAAAGTAGAAGGGCATGAAAGGGGGTGCAGTGATTTGGGAAGATAGTAAGACAGGGTTGTAACCTTTACTCGATGTTATTCAATTTGTACATTGAGCTATGAAGGAATGCAAGGGAGAAATTTGGAGAAGGAATTAAAATTCAGGCAGAAGAAATAGAAAATTTTGAGATTTTCCGATGACATTATAATTCTGTCTAAAACAGAAAAGGAAATGGTAGATCAATGGAACAGAATGGACAGTGTTAAAATGTTCGAATGTCTTGAAAGCAGGTTATAAGATGACCATTAACGAGGGTAATGTAATGTAGTGCTAGAAAATCAGGCGATGCTGAAGGAATTGCATTAGATAATGATATAACAGAAGTAGTAGACGAATTTTGTTATTTGGGTACCAATATAACTTTTGATGGCAGAAGTAAAGAAGATATAAAATGAAGAAGAATATAGGAAGGAAAAATTTCTGAAGAAGCGAACTTTGTGGGCATCCAACATTAATTTAAATGTTAGAAAGTCCCTTCTGAAAGCATATTTTGTCTGGAGAGTAACATAGTGCGGGATTGAAACGTGGACGATAAGGAATTCAAACAAAAAGATTATAGAAGCTTCTGAAATGTGGTGCTACAGACAAATGCCGAAGATTAGATGGGTAGATCACGTAACTAATGAAGAGGTACTGAACAGGATTTGGGAGAAAACAGGTTTCTGGTAGATCTCGAATAAGAGAAGGGATAGATTGGTGGGTTACATTCTGAGACATCAAGGAATTGTCAATTTAACATTAGAGGGAAGTCTGTGGGGTAAACATCGTTGAGGGAGACCTAGAGACGAATACAGTTTCCGGATGGCGAGGTGATTTAGAAGATCACTCCCAAGATCTGGAAATCCGAGTTTGAGTCTTGGTCTGGAACAATCATTCAGCTCTTGCCGATGACTGTTTACGGAAATCTTCGAAATTATTAGCCACTCATGCTGGCGAAGCGTCCGAAAAAATCGTCAAAGGAACTTCGGTCGTAGATCTAGAGTCAAAACTGAAGCACTAGACGACATGTTTACAACTTATCTTATGCTTATAACACGTGATTATAAGTCATTGTTGGTTCAAAAAATTGATGTCACTGCAGTGTACAACTAGAGCTTAAAATGTAATAATAATATTAAAAAAGTTAAATCACCAGTTTAGCTTACATTAGAATAGTAGTATGGTTCTAACTAAGGAATACTAACAAAAAAGAACACAGCAACCTCAACATATAACAGTGATGTTCAGTATTTTAGCCCTTTATCTTGTAATAAATCCTGGTGCTGTAATTTTTCAAATTTCGACATATCTTGACAGGCGGGGCTATACGAGCAAAGACCTAGCAGAGTTTCGTCATACTAGCTTAGAAATTTAGAAAATTAGTCGGCAGATATCATTAATAGTTTTTCATTGCAACCTTATACAAGGTGAAGAGAAATTCACGTACTCCGGCTTCGCAACATAATTCCTCATATGCTAGCAATAAAAAAATGTCTCACAAAATTTCGTCCTGCGCATATTTCTGGCAGTAAAAAGACGTCGAAGACTGAGATGGGCGTGTATTCCACACGTCAATGTGTTTCAGATTTACGCAGTTACACTAACAAACTTCTAAGGCAGTGTTTCTCAAAGTTTTCGATTACGCAACCCCCTTCCAAGTAAAAATATTCTCGCGAACCGCCTGCTCACGAGTCATAACAAAACTATGTTATCTCAGAGGAAACACACTTAATCTTCTTCCTTTTGCTCCAGCTTTATTTTAAATAGTTGGTCGTAGTTCATTTTGTGCATTTTTCCGGAATGATGCACATTATATTATTTTTACAACATAACAAAAATACATTCAGTTTACCCAGTTCAAATGTTTGTAAGTCTATGGGACCAAACTACGTTCGCCATCAGTCCCTATACTTACAAACTACTTAAACAAAGTTAAAATAATCTAAGGACAAGACACACATCCATGCCCGAGGGAGGATTCGAACCTCCGACGCGGGAGGCCGTGCGATCCGTAACGTGGCGCTCCAGACCGCTCGTCTATTCCCAGTGTTTCGCATTTCACGCAAAGGTCAGATATGAATTAATCTCATTAAGAATGTTCCTACTGCATAGACAACTGGTAAAGAAGTAGATTTTTTCGATTTATTTATAATTACTTATTGTCTCAAGTTCTTTTACCTATCGTTTAGTTCCTGAAAACAGTTTTCAGGCTTTGCGCCAATTCCTCATTAACTAATTGTATTACACATCAATTTATTATCTATTTAAATCATAATGATACACAAGGAACTCCGCAATTTTAACATTACCTAAATTTCGCCGGCCGCGGTGGCCGAGGGGACAGAGGCGCTTCAGTCACGGTCTGCACGGCCACTACGGTCGGGGGTTCGAATCCCCCCTCGGGCATGGATATTTGTGCAGTCCTAGTTCGTAAGTAGTTCATAAGTAGTTTGTAAGTGCCGGCCGCGGTGGCCGAGGAGACTGAGGCGCTCCAGTCACGGTCTGCACGGCCTCTACGGTCGGGGGTTCGAATCCCCCCTCGGGCATGGATATTTGTGCCGTCCTAGTTCGTAAGTAGTTCATAAGTAGTTTGTAAGTTTAGGGACTGATGACCCCGTAGTTAAGTCCCATAAGCTTTACAAACATTTGAACCTAAACTTCACTTATGCATACGTTTTTCTATTACTGAAGCCCTAGTTATTTTATGGTACAAGTAGTTCTTCTTGGTTCTGTTCTCCCGCCCCCCCGAATAAGACTTTACTGAAATTTCCTGGCAGATTAAAATTGTGTGCCGGAACCGGGACTGCCGGCCGCGGTGGCCGAGGTGACTGAGGCGCTTCAGTCACGGTCTGCACGGCCACTACGGTCGGGGGTTCGAATCCCCCCTCGGGCATGGATATTTGTGCAGTCCTAGTTCGTAAGTAGTTCATAAGTAGTTTGTAAGTGCCGGCCGCGGTGGCCGAGGAGACTGAGGCGCTCCAGTCACGGTCTGCACGGCCTCTACGGTCGGGGGTTCGAATCCCCCCTCGGGCATGGATATTTGTGCCGTCCTAGTTCGTAAGTAGTTCATAAGTAGTTTGTAAGTTTAGGGACTGATGACCCCGTAGTTAAGTCCCATAAGCTTTACAAACATTTGAACCTAAACTTCACTTATGCATACGTTTTTCTATTACTGAAGCCCTAGTTATTTTATGGTACAAGTAGTTCTTCTTGGTTCTGTTCTCCCGCCCCCCCCCCCCCCGAATAAGACTTTACTGAAATTTCCTGGCAGATTAAAATTGTGTGCCGGAACCGGGACTGCCGGCCGCGGTGGCCGAGGTGACTGAGGCGCTCCAGTCACGGTCAGCACGGCCACTACGGTCGGGGGTTCGAATCCCCCCTCGGGCATGGATATTTGTGCCGTCCTAGTTCGTAAGTAGTTCATAAGTAGTTTGTAAGTTTAGGGACTGATGACCCCGTAGTTAAGTCCCATAAGCTTTACAAACATTTGAACATTTGATTTGAACCGGGACTCGAACCTGGGACCTTTGCCTTTCGAGGTTTAGCGCTCTACCGACCGAGCTATCCCGACACGACTCACGATGCCGCCCACACATTTACTTCCGCCAGTACCTCGCCTAAATGTTCAAATGTTTGTTAAGCTTATGGGACTTAACTACGGGGTCATCAGTCCCTAAACTTACAAACTACTTATGAACTACTTACGAACTAGGACGGCACAAATATCCATGCCCGAGGGGGGATTCGAACCCCCGACCGTAGTGGCCGTGCTGACCGTGACTGGAGCGCCTCAGTCACCTCGGCCACCGCGGCCGGCGTACCTCGCCTCCTACTTTCCAAACTTCACAGAAGCTCTCCTGCGAAACATGCAAGTCTAGCCACAGCCTAAAGGATGTTTCCCGAATGAAACTTTTCACTCTGCAGCGGAGTGTGCACTGATATGAAATTTTGTGGGCCGGAACCGGGACTCGAACCTGGGACCTTTGCCTTTCGCGGGCAAGCGCTCTACCGTCCGAGCTATCCCGACACGACTCACGATGCCGCCTCACAACTTTACTTCCGCCAGCTCGAACGGTAGAGCGCTTGCCCGCGAAAGGCAAAGGTCCCAGATCCGAGTCCCGGTTCCGGCACACAATATTAATCTGCCACGAAGTTTCATATCAGCACACACTCCGCTGCAGAGTGAAAGATTTCATTCTGGAAGACTTTACTGTTCTAAGGGATGTAGAACGCGTCTTGAGAAACAAAATGAGCATAGAAACCCAACAACACTACAGAACGTAGAGGTTGCTGGAGGAGATGTCTAGCGGCTGGCGCCGTTGCCTGTAACTAGGACTCAAATGTTCGTAGAACTTATGGGACTTAACTGTGGGGTCATCAGTCCGTAAGCTTACAAACTATTTATGTACTAGCTAAGACTAAGGACGGCACAAATATCCGTGCCCGAGGGGGAATTCGAACCCCCGACAGTAGTGGCCGTGCAGACCGTGACTGGAGCGCCTCAGTCTCCTCGGCCACCGCGGCCGGCGTAACTAGGACTCTCGTAGCGTCATTGAATAGCGTATCCGGGTATGATTGTTGTTGTTTAGAGGGGACTAGACTGCGCAGTCATCAGTCCCTCCGGGCATGAGTTATTACTCATTTTGTTCATCAAGACGCCTTCTACACCTCCTTGAAATTCTTGGGTGTAATGGTTGAATTGTGAAACACACTGACGTATGGAACACACACAAATCAAAGGTTTCAACGTCCATTTATTGCCAGAAATACGTGCAGGTAGAAATTTTGTGAGAATTTTTTTTTTTATTGCTGGCATGTGAGGAATCGCGCTGCGAAGCTCGATTGCGCGAAGTTTGCTTCATTATGTATAATTACTTACCATGTGAACTGCATTGCCGCGCGGGAGTAGCCGAGCGGTCTGGAGCGCCACGTTACGGATCGCGCGGCGTCCCGCGTCGGAGGTTCCAATCCTCCCTCGGGAATGGGTGTGTGTGTTGTCCTTAGGTTAGTTTAACTTGGTTTAAGTAGTCTGAAAGACTAGGGACTGATGAGCAACGTTGTTTGGTCCCGTATGACTACAAACACTTGAATTTTTTTTTAATTTTTGAAATATATTAAAATAAATATAAATCAATAATTGTAGGCTTGGAAAGAATTACAAACTCGGGCTTGCATTTAAAACATCGTGGTGAAGCCTACGTACTTTAGACGATATCAGACGCTTTCACTAAAACTTTGTATCAGCATGCTGTACAACAGATCGGAATGAAATGTTATAGCGTATCAGCCCTATGACTTACTTTTACATGAAATCATTACGAATTAGTTTCGCATTAATGTGGTATGCAGTCCTCTTATCATTAGCATTGGAATTTCAGCAAAGCAATCACGAAATGCAAAGGCAGTGGCTTTCGCCGTTGTGTTAGTCAACAAGTGAAGCGTACGTGTTTTATCTCGGGGATCAGCGGATACCAATATGCAGCTGCAAACACAGTGAAGCCCCGAGTAAACATCTTTCCGATGCCCCTATTCTCTGCGCCTCATATTCTGCCAGGCGGCTGCAAGGGAATTTACGCACAATATTTTATGATGGTCCCGTGGCTTTAGAGGCAACAGATATTTCTTAAGCTGTTGGTCAGACTACAAGGGTATAGTGTCTACATTGTGTCAAAAATAAAATGTCTAAAATTTATACTACTCCATTTCAAATATATTCTGTGCTTTTTCTCGAAGCACTATTATCCTAAAAGAGGCACGCCGGGTCACAGAGTGAGCCAAACATGATTAAACATGGTATTCGTTATGTTGAAACACTGGAGACATTCGAAACTAACTATTCCTTCATCATTTTCGTCAATATTGCCGTCAGCCGTGTTCTCATTCTTTATGCGAAAGAATGTAAGCAATAAGTAATGGGTTTGTGGGGAGGGACAGAAAACTTTTTGCTCGGCCACTACGTAGGAAAAGTGGCAGAATGCTGTTCGTTCTTAAAGATAAATCAAAAGTTATGTAATTAAAATAGGAATAAATTTATCACTATTTCATTGAAAATCCGAATGATTTATGATAAAAGTTGACACGATACAGGAAGATACGCCTATTCATACAGAATTTAGTGTTTAAGTCAAGGAATAATTTTAGACCCACTTTTCTTAGGAAAGAACTTCTGAAGTTTTAGAATGAACTCAATTTAGGAAACCAGTGATGTAAGTGACGCATTCAGTGCAATGCTTGTCTATATTTGAATCATGAATTCACACGTCTGCTAGAGTGTTGAACTAAGAAATAAGATACTGAAGACATATTGCGCGTCTCCCTTGTTTCACGCATTAAATGTTTTTCTTGTACTGTAAAAATTCTATTGCGGACAAAATTTTTATGATGGCGCAATGATTTTGCACAGAGAAACAGACAAATGTTTACTGGCTTAAGACAGAATTGTATAGAGACAGTTGCAACTGACACCCGTTCGCCTCTCTAACACGCGAAATAAAAGTTAATTTACTTACATACTGTCACTGGTATGAAACAGGTAGACAAAAACATGGGAAACTATGCAGGAAATAAACCCAGTTTCTCTACATGCTTGGAGTTTGTGTGCTTGTATTTTGCACCTGTGCAATGTAGTCAATATGGCGAAAGTGTTGGTATGCAGTTGTGCAAGCATTATGTCGGAGCAAAGTGAATTCCAACGTGGCCAAATTGTCGGTGTTCGTCGCGTGGGTGCTTTCGTAACTAAGGTAGCTTAAGTGTTTGGTGTTTCAAGACACTCCATACTGAAGATTTAAACTGCATAGAAAGGAAACTGTGATATACTTATTGTAGCAGATGGTAATTGAAAAGTTTGGACGAAAATCAAGATGACAGCAGCTTCGAAAGTCACTGAAGAACTGAATATCGGACACCAGAATTTCTTCAGCATCAAAACAACACGAAGACAATAGTTCGGCAATAATTTGGGCAGTTGTTGTTTGTATCGCTTATGGGATTTAACTACGGGGTCATCAGTCCCTAAACTTACAAACTAGCTAATACTAAGAACGGCACAAATATCCATGCCCGAGGGGGGATTCGAACCCCAGCCGTAGTGGCCGTGCAGTGCGTGACTGGAGCGCCTCAGACCCATCGGCCACCGCGGCCGGCAGTTGGGCAGTCATGTAGTGATATTGCCTCATCTCATGAGTACTCTGCAAAGTAGCATTAATGTCACGCATCACGGGAACGTTTCGATTTATCAGGTCTATCCTGTAAAGGAATTTTTAATCTCAGGTCGAGTGAGTGGCACGGGGTTGAGACGAAGAGACGACGTCAGTCATCATTCTTTATTATTAAACTCAAGGATGGCAAAATCCCAGCTTCACAGACAGTAACAATATTAGACATAGCATTCACATCACAATATTACTGAATGTGCTCCCCCATAATTGACAATAAAAGTCTCAGCTAGGTCCAATAACAACGAATTATGATTAAACCGAACACTTAATGAAATTGTCTGAACATATTAACGTAACAGTATCATAATGCTATTAACGCTGGTATCAGTATTAGCGTGTCCGAATATTTACTCAGAACTTCAGAATTCATCTTTTGCAACGGCGTTAAATAAAGAGTCCCAACAATGGGACCAGAATGTTATTAAGAATTACTGCAGAATTAACATCATCACTTTAAAGACATTTGGAAAGCTCAACCAAATCCTTCCCGGGAATAGAAGCATAAAAATTATTAAAAGGTTCCCTCCAAAATAAACAGTAACAGCTTCAGGGTATTGAACTGCAGTCTTAGTAAGCTTTTTCCATGCACTGACACAAAGTAATTTCGGTAGGTTCAAATCACAACATCAATTTGAGTATCAACAATTTATAAAAATTCAGTTACAAACTTGTTATGCAAGAGCATTAATCAAATACTTTCAACAAACGAGACTGCAATATTATTAACATGTTTAACCCGCTGTTATCAGTAACAGTTTAAGGAAAACACTCGTTAACGTTTTGCAAGAACATTAAGCAGATATTTCCTACAAGTAGAAGCACAATTTTAATAAAGGATTTAGACCAGTATGAACGATAATACTGTCAGAAACGTTTATCTATTCCCATATGATGGTCGAGTACAGACAATGACAGCCTTAGTGAGCTAGAAACACACCTTTAAACTGTTCACCCAACCGATATGTCACGATTTCATTAAATGCTTTGTTTAGCATTGGCGATAATACGAGGCGCGTCCAGAAAGTAAGTTCCGTTTCAATTTATCTCCGCTGCAGCGCTGCGATTGCAGTTCCGCACATGCGCTGTAGCCGATGTGCATTAAGGAGAAGAACGTGCGCCATTCGGAGATCGCTGTCAGTTACGTACGCTTTGTTATGCTTGTTTGAAATGTCGGCGTTGATTGAAAATCTCCCCGCCTGCGAAATCAGATCGGTGAATCGGTTTCTGAATGCGAGGAAAGTGAAACCAAGTGAAATTTATCGGCAAATTTGTGATGTTTACGGACCAAATGCGATGCGTGATTCGATGGTGAGAAGATGGGTCCGACAGTTCAATGGCGGGCGTAGTGATGTGCACGATAAAGAACGAAGTGGGCGTCCACCTTTGGTTACAGAAGAACTGGTTCACGCGATTGATGACAAGATCCAGGAAAACCGTAGGTTTACAATTAGTGCTCTCGCTATGGACTTCCCCCAAATTTCACGATCACTGATGTTTCCAACTGGTTGAAGACACAGGCGGCAGATTTCTATGAAGAAGATATACAAAACCTGGTGCCACGCTATGACAAATGCCTGCAAAATTTCAGCAGTTACGTGGAAAAGTAGTTTAAGAGTTGTAGAATTTTGTGCAATAAATATTTCTTCTGTATCTGTGTGGACGCGCCCCGACCGTAATGGCCGTGCAGACCGTGACTGAAGCGCCTCAGTCTCCTCGGCCACCGCGGCCGGCACACCGTACGTTGGCGAGGCTTTCCCAACGTGTCGGGCAGTATCAAGCATGCCAGATATTCTCAAGGCGAGTCTGAACGATCACCAACAAGGTGGGGGATCGGCACCGACATCACACCACGTGGCTAACATCGGGAGGGGGCAGCCCTTTTCAATAGAGAGATGAAGACGCCATATAGGCCGTCGTATTTCATGGGTTTTATGTATATCGCTTAGGTCTTATGAATGTACGACGTTACAAAGCAAATGAAATTAACTGAGTAAATTGAGAATCTCTCGAAAACCGGTCATTATTTGTTGGAATAAATGACTGGAAACGTCTTATCTGTGGTTAAAAAATATCCGCATTACAGTAATCTGCCGTTTCAAGGCAAGGAGGCTGAGGAGGTATCAACACGAATTGTTCTTTACATCATTTGTTGTAATTACATTCCAGCAACGGACATAGCTACCAGTAGTATGTGCAACACGTGTAATACCTTCGTTGATACTGGGGTACTTTACTGGCCGTAGCGTAGGCAGGAAAGTCGTGGTCTGTGGACCGGAAGACGTCCCACAGCGCTGATTAAAGGCTTGTCAGAAGCAAATATTTTTTCTTCTTTTTTTCGGGTTTTCTGATAGATTCAATGACTTCCCTATAAATTTCATAGAAGTATGCTGCATAATATTCGATGGTATGGAAACATAAATGCGCATCCTCTGAGGAGTGAGTTTGATGAATTCGTTTTATGAACAGGACAGTTTGCACCTTACTTAGAGGAAAATACGCACTTTATTGTTTCACGTATTGCATTTTACGCGTTCTTAACTGACAGTTTATCGGGTTTACTGGAACAACTGGAAGTTGAAATGTTCAGAGTGTTAACTATACTCCAGGTAGTTCAATAGCAACAATCGTCTTCCCTGTAACATTTGTAAATCAAAAGAGCCGGTCATACACTCTCTGTGGTGATCAAACTCCTTCTAATGGCGTCGGTTGGTGCTATCAGTAAAGCATCGGAGTCAATATGGATGCGTGTTCACATAATGTCATACAAACACTTGTACATACAAGTGTTTGTGTGCCACATCCGTTATAAATATTACTAATTGACGTCACCACACCGCAAAAGTTTACCACGTAGCCTATAAAATTGGATACTTCAACTAAATAAATTAGCTTACACTGTTATTGTTAAGGAACCGTTGTAATTATTTCTAATCCTTTTGTTCATATAATATTGTTTCTTAATTTCATATGTTCTTGCTCACTCATATTCGTTCCCATGACTGCATTTCATATACGTCATTCCCTATTGGCTAAATGCGCGTGGTTTTCGCTCTATTTTACCCGCGTTAGTGCAGCCACCAGCAGCAGTCAACGATCGGGACATCGCGTTACTGCTAGCTGCAGCCATATGGGCGAGACTATGCTGTTTTTACTTTTGTTTTTCTCGCACCAAGCAGTATTCATAATGTAACTTAACATTTCTTGAAATATATATTTTCTGTGATATTCCACATGAAAGTACCCACATTTCCGGCTGACATCGGTAATCTTTTCTTTAATGGTGATCATAGACTATTATATTAACTAATAACATTTCTCTGGTCCACCCCTATCCATATTTTATAAATTTACCGTGTGCGCAAGCAGACAAATGAAAGAATGCTCTATAAATGTGTGAAACTACTATATAAATCCTCTGTGATTAACGATGTTGGTAAAACAAGAGAATTATCTTTTAAGCTATAATCTATACTGCATAATAGCTATGCATGTGTTAATGATGACTTCACTGATATTGCGGATGCAAGGGAAAAATCAATTAAGAAATAATTAATTTGATTAGTGCGAGAGAATCATCGTATACATTGACACGTGGGAACAAAGTTTAGTTCACTGTACATTAATTCACGAGCATCAACAGCGAATACTCTGAATTCGAAAATACAGCTCCCAACTATCGATAAAGCAAATATTAATAAAGCTATTTAAAAATTTCACTAAGCCTGCCTAGACTGTTGCTGCAGATTATTTATATTATAAATGCATTTATATTATAAATGCATGTGACAAGTGTCGCTTTACTCGTTTGTAGAAACGGTTTCTTTTTCATCGTCCATTCATTTGAGTTCGCATGTCTTTGATTACTTCTTTGAATTTTAATTCTGACTGCCTATGATACTAATCAATCTTAGCATCTATAAAAATCAATTTTAGGTATTTATCCATAAGGAAAATTACATAATGGTGTAGAAAACCCATGCTACCTTCCTAATAAGAGTAATTATTGGGAATTGGTAACGTTGTTACCATTGTACTTCAGCTTTCATTAAACTTGTTTGTAATTCCATATACAAAAGAAAATCTTAAGAAAATTTGGTCTTATGTCAAAGCGGTAGGTGGATCAAGACAAAATGTCCAGACACTCTATCACGAAAATGACATTGAAACAGAGGATGACACTCTAAAGGCTGAATTACTAAATGTCTTTTAATAAAGCTGTTTCACAGAGGAAGATTGCGCTGTAGTTCCTTCTCTAGATTGCCGCACAGATTACAAAATGGCAGATATCGAAATAATTGACAGAGGGATAGATAAACAAATAAAATCCCTCAAAAGAGGAAAGGCCGCAGGACCTAATGGGATACCAGTTCGTTTATACAAAGAGTACGCGAACGAACTTGCCTCCATTCTTGCAGTGGTGTACCGTAGGTCTCTAGAATAGCGTAGCGTTCCGAAAGATTGAAAAATGGAGCAGGTAATCCCCGTTTTCAAGAAGGGCGTCGAACAGATGTGCAGAACTATAGGCCTATATCTCTTACGTCGGTCAGTTGTAGTCTTTTGGAACAAGTATTATGTTCCAGTATAATAACATTTCTGGAGACTAGAAATCTGCTCTGTAGGAATCAGTATGGGTTTCTAAAAAGGCGATTATGTGAAACCCAGCTCGCTCTATTCGTCCACGAGACTCAGAGGGCCATAGACACGGTTCTCAGGTAGATGCTGCGTTTCTTGACTTCCGCAAGGCGTTTGATACAGTTCCCCACAGATGTTTAATGAACAAATTAAGAGCATATGGCCTATGAGACCAATTGTGTGATTGGATTGAGGAGTTCTTTGATAACAGAATGCAGCAAGTCATGCTGCTACACTCTTTGTGGGTTGATAAGCTTTGCAGCTACCTATAGTTCAGGTACTGATATCCAATAGAACGTGGCAGATTTGCTACACATATTGAGATATCGATAACAAAACTCATTAGTTGCTACAAGCTTACGCCTACAACAAGGTGCACCTCCGAGAGGATTTTTCTTTAACCGTGTGTTATCCTAATGAACAAGGGCATCGGTGATAACATTCAGTGCGGTGAACATCAGTTGCATTGCGAAACAAAACAGTGATAAAGTTACCAGGAGTCAGAAAGAGCAATATTATCAAAGAAAATTACCACCAAAAAAATTCAATTTACGGTCGCCAGTCCTTTAGGGACAAAAAATACCAAGTATCTCAATGACTCGATAATTACAGAATAAGTAAAATATTTCCTAAAAATTTAGAGAATATTATTAAACTTAATTTAAATGCAACACTTATGTGGTGTGGTCGCTTTCTAAGGTAGCAGACAGCCTCACCATAATCTATACTTTTAAGTAAGCACTATATGCAAATGTAAAAATTCAATTAAAGTCCTGGCTAGAACCAACAATGAGCTGAATGGAAAAATCTACTATTCTATAGGTAATTATTAAACTTCAGACACTAACTTAGCCAACTTTCAGCTCAGGCTTACTTCACAATATTCACGAATCACTTAAAAAAAAAAAAAAGATGTTATTCTGTGTTACCATAGTGTAACCACTTCAAAATAGCAATCTCTTAGTAAAGACTGTTCAAGAATTATTTATAACACGAGCAAGCTTATATTTTCATTAACTACTGAATGTAAGATTGTTACGTAATAAATTACAGTCCTGTAAGTAATTAATTGTCTTCAATTTCACAATTTGGCAAAGCAACACAGTTTTCAAGAGTGTGGCCCCTGAATCTGATATGCTACTCTCGTTTACGCACAAATTACTGTGCACTGAATTTACGTAACACCAAAGTTTATATCACTGCTCAACATATATTTAAAATAATCAGATTTAAATTTATCACTCCAGAAAACTTGATTATTGAACTAACTGAAACTGCATTTGCTCAGTGGAGATAAGATTTACTCCACTGTTCACTTTCAATGCAAACTCCACTATATATTTAAGCAAAGCAAATGTTATTAGAATCGTTTACAGTTATTTTAGTGGGTGTCTCGGAATAATCACTGTACCAAAGGATAGGACCTTACTTGGATAAACGACATAGGACAATAATGGGATCACAGTCAATTCTCGTTAAAAGAAGTAATTATTCAAACTTCTGAACAAAAATGAGGTTCGGACGGTTATATATAATAAAAAACTTTCCTACTTGACTGTGGAAGTTTGGCGCTGCAGTGTGGCTCCTTGTGGTGCAATATGTTGCTTTACTGGCTCTTGAAGTATGTGGCCAAAAACCAATCTTCTTAGCGTCGGAATATTAGACCACCAATTTATGCCAGTACTTACAACAGCAACAATATTTCATCCGAGGCCATATTACGATCTTCTTGTAGGTAAAGGCCTCCAGAACATAGCCACCAAGAAACAAAGGCACCTCAGTACATTCCAATGTGCCTACCACCACTGCAACTGCACGCTATCACGTCTCAGACCGTAATACCTTGCCACACACTATCCAACTGCGCCAGCCAATAACTTCCCGCGTTTTCCCAGTCAGTATCCGTTACGGCGGGGATATCCCCCGTCTTTTCTACTCCAGTATAATTTACAACAGCCCTCAGTCAGAACCTCTACAAGTTTTTCAGCATACACAAATATGAACACAAACATATTGCATTAACAATATTACTTATATATTTAACAATACGCATTTTCTAACCTTCTTGAATATAAAAGGCATTTTCAATGAACATAAGTTTGAAAGATAGGTTAGGCCTACTCATTGCATACATTAATATCTTGTACAGTTTTTTTCCAATAATAAGTCGAAGCATAATAAAATAAATAAATCAAAAATTTAATTATGGTGTCACAATTCTCAATGGAGAGAAGTCTTCCGAAATAAAAGTGATGTCAGGTGTGCCACAGGGGAGTGTCGTGGATCCGTTTCTGTTCACAGTATATATAAATGACCTTGCGGATAACATTGGAAACTCACTGAGGCTTTTTGCATATGATGCTGTAGTATATAGAGAGGTTGTAACTATGGAAAATTGTATTGAAATATAGGAGGATCTGTATTGAATTAACGCATGATGGAGGGAATGGCAATTGAATCTCAATGTAGACAAGTGTAATGAGCTGCGAATACATAGAAAGAAAGATCCTTTATCATTTAGCTACACTATAGCATGTCAGCAACTGGAAGCAGTTGATTCCATAAATTATCTGGGAGTATGCATTAGGAGTGATTTAAAATGGAACGGCCATATAAAATACATCGTCAATAAAGCAGATGCCAGACTTAGATTTATTGAAAGAATCCTAAGGAAATGCAGTCCGAAAACAGAGGAAGTAGGTTACAGTACAGTTGTCCGCCTACTGCTTGAATACTGCTCACCGGTGTGGGATTCGTACCAGGTGGGGTTGATAGAGGAAGTAGAGAAGATACAACGGAGAGCAGCGCGCTTCGTTACAGGATCATTTAGTAATCGTGAAAGCGTTACGGAGATGATCGCTAAACTCCAGTGGAAGACTTTGCAGGAGTGACGCTCTGTCGCTCGGTACGGGCTTTTGTCGGAGTTTCGAGAACATATCTTTACAGAGGAGTCTATCAGAGTAAATATACGTATACGTATACGTATATCTCGAGAAGAGATCATGAGGATAAAATCAAAGAGATTAGACCCCACACAAAGGCTTACCGACAATCTTTCTTTCCGCGAACAATACGTGACTGGAATAGGAGGGAGAAGCGATAGTGGTACTCTAGGTACCCTCCGCCACACACTGTCGGGTGGCTTGCTGAGTGTGGCTGTAGATGTAGAAGAATTATTTGAAAAGTGGGTTGTTGTTGTGGTGTTTACGAACGGCGGCAGATTTTATTTTGCAATTATATCAGCAGACAGCTCTAACGTTGCAGTTGTGATTAATCCTATAATTCATCAAATTTAAGACAATTATAAAATATATATATATATATATATATATGTGGTTTCTGTTCTTTCGGAAATGTCCGAAACAACACACAAACAGACACACACACACACACACACACACACAGAGAGAGAGAGAGAGAGAGAGAGAGAGAGAGAGAGAAAATACATACATCGATACTTACACGGTAAGAAACACTCATGAGCTATTTGAAACACTCATAGGCAGTAGCGTATTATCTGTCATTAATGACTTAAATAAAAGTATTGTAGACCAACTACATTTAATTTAATTCCAAATTTGTAAAAATTAAAGCAAACTATCATTGCAGAAAGTTGTGTGTTTTAAACCCAATCGAAGCCGGCCGCGGTGGCCGAGGGGACTAAGGCGCTCCAGTCACGGTCTGCACGGCCACTACGGTCGGGGGTTCGAATCCCCCCTCGGGCATGGATATTTGTGCCGTCCTAGTTCGTAAGTAGTTCATAAGTAGTTTGTAAGTTTAGGGACTGATGACCCCGTAGTTAAGTCCCATAAGCTCTACAAACATTTGAACATTTGAAACCCAATCGAAGATTTGCCTAAATCAGAAAACTGATGAAATGGGTTAAAACGTTTCCTGAACAAATTATAACACACATATTGAGCATATAGAAGTAATTACTCTCGCAGTGATGTCGTAATCTACACACAAGGTAACCTACTATAACATCTGTGATACTATATTATTGTAAGGTAAAGTGGCCTAAGTTGTATTACGAATACAGTGTGTGTACTTGCAAGACATTAGAAAAATGTAAAAGTGGTACCACCGTAAACCATACTGTTTGCAAACACAGAACTAACACACCAAATCCGACAGGAAAGCATCAACAGGCATCATTACGCCGAATTCTCGCTTGTACACACTGTCGTTATGTCACCACTAAATAATAAGAAAACATACTAAGGAGCTCAGACCAATTAAAGAAACTGCTGTTGCTACTGGCTACTCGAGCAAACTTCATGACAATTTTCTAATGAAAAGGATAGATCTTGTTTTGAAGGAAAATTAAAAAATGTAACCTCACTACCTGCATATTATTGGTTGTTATGTTCGTATACAAAACTGCTAATTTATTATTCCTGATAACAGCAACATTGTTGAGTCAATACAATACGACCGATTGAAAACAATATTTAGTGTGCATACGGGCACACGGGCGAGCGCATCTGTAATAATTAACAAAACCTGCATACATGTAAATTGTTGTGGCCTCAATTTGTAATATGTTGAACGTGTGTGAATGAAGTATACGTAAGTGAATGAAAATCTCTATGAAGGAAACTACGGTTTTTGATTTAAAAAGAAAAGTTCAAATGTTTGTAATTCTGTGGGACCAAACTACTTCGGTCATAAGTCCCTAGACTTACGGACTAAAACTAAGTTAGTTAAACTAACCTAAGGACAACACACACATCCACGCCCGAGGGGGAATTCGAATCCCCGACGCGGGAGGCCGCGCGATCCGTAACGTGGCGCTCCAGACCGCCCGGCTACTCCCACGAGGCTTTCGATTAGATCACCAACACTACAGTAAACACTTTTGCAATTAATAATTTTCAAACCATGTTTCTGTGTACAATGTGGCGGCGCGCGACTATTCGCGTGGTTAAGGCATAATTCTATAGACTGGTCGGCCGCTCCCGCTGCAGGTTCGAGTCCTCCGTCGGGCATAGGTGTATGTTGTTCTTATGTTATTTTAAGTTGTTTGTAAGTCTAAGGACTAATGACAACGGCAATTTGTTCGAATAGTTTTACAAACATTACGGATAAATGACAAATAAAAGTGTGTGTGTTTTTTTTTTTTTTTTTTTTTTTTTTTTTTTTTTTTTTTTTTTTTTTTAATTTGAACTTTGTTCATTGTGTAGGAAACAGATACCATCCTCACACTACGCAACGTGATAGTCTCTTGCAGCAGACATCATGTATTTCTGAGAGGTTATCACCTACGTAGAACACGTAAAACAGACATCACATTTTAAGGTGTGTGTCAAACAAAGAAGAATATAACAGGAATATATTGGTACCTACAGATTGTAAGAGTATGTCAAAAGATTTAATAGCAAATTCTTAGTAGTAATAACATTTTATCAATTGGAAAACGTGTGAAGCAATATGAGAAGACAGTGATAACTCCACCTTTCAATAATGCTAATCTCTTTCGTTTGAAATCCATAGTTTCCACAACGTCCTATTAAAAGATAGTTTAAAATTCGGAAAACCACCGGACGAACGTTTCATTCCTACGCCTGTTTTAGAAACTGATAACTTTATATATGCTTCTGTTAATGTCTCACTTCTGAGCACAGTAGCAGTAACCAGTTCACATTCAGCACATTGTCGGGCCAGGCTTTTTACTGCTCCAGCTGGTGTCGCAATGGATGAAGTGTTAAGTATAGCCGGCCGCTGTGGCCGAGGTGACTGAGGCGCTCCAGTCACGGACACTACGGTCGGGGGTTCGAATCCCCCCTCGGGCATGGATATTTGTGCCGTCATAGTTCGTATGTAGTTCATCAGTAGTTTGTAAGTTTAGGGACTGATGACCCCGTAGTTAAGTCCCATAAGCTTAACAAACATTTGAACATTTGTTAAGTATAATATTTTGTAAATGCAGTAGTAACTTCTTAATGTTCCGTATATTCACTTACAACGTCAAAGTTTTAATTCTCAAATGCGATAGTGTTAACAATAGAGATCTACATTTTATGATTAACATAAAGTGCTCGTACAGCAGCAGTATAGCATACATTTTCATTCAGCTCGTCTGATAGCGGTTATAAGTTATGTTCGTTTGCACAGCGCTCGTAATTTCACAAGGAAACTGTTGATAGCGAAAACAATTCCTGAAAAAAAAAAAAGGCAAAACCTGTCATTGTTGAATTTCAGGACTGGTGGTGGAGGCCAGCTTCTCTCGGTTCTCCGAGTAATTCTGCGCCTATGTGTGTGTTGTAGATGAGTTGGTGCGAAATGTACCTGTATGTAGATACATAAGGTGTGCATTATCTGCTCCGAAAACACGACTTTCCTTAATAAATTATATTTTTTTCTCCTTTTATTTACTTTTTAGGTCACATCCTCGTTTCATTACTTTTCATGTTCGTACAGTACAGTGAATTTATTTATTCGATAAACAAATGCATAACACCATCGATAAAGAGATAATGTTATAAACGACAAACAGCACTGCAGTCATATAACACACGACAAAAATAAAAACATTAAAGTTTGCAGTATCAGGTCATAAGACTACAATCAGATAATGAGCCGAGGAACGTATAAACGCAATTACATGTGTTTACATCTCATACATGCAGGATTATATTTTGCGTATCTGTGTGCCCTAAGGTCGTAATTTCAGAATGCCATTAACATTTCTCAAAGCACTGTTCAAATTTACATAATGTTTTCATCTTAGCTTCCTGCTTGGACTAACATATCTATCCTTATTTTTATTTCATGGTCTGGCTGGCAGCAAAGGTATAACTGCTCGTCATCCAACAATGTTAATAATATAATAATACTAACAATAAGTTTAGAAATGTGTTCAAGATACCGTATTTAAAAATGCCATGATGACGCTGATACGGTGTTGTCGTTATACTGTTTGATGACCCGCTCCAGGTGATGGATAGATGCATGAGATCATGTTAGAAAACAGAGAGCTGACATTGAAAATGTGGAGGAAAAGAAATGGTTGGTGGGTATAGTTGGGAGAGGGTTGTGGCGACGCAAGGAGCTATGTTTTATGATGTGTGCGGATGAGCACTGTGGCATTAAAGGGGTTGTTCAGGGGTGTTAAGCGAGGGTGAACACTCGAGAAAACAGGAAGTGGGAATTGTTTTGAGAGTACGTGGTAGGCCCTATCTTCGCACATGTGGCCTTAAATATCTGGGGCAGAACTTGTCTGTCGTAGCTGTACTAAATTACATTCACAAACCTTCCTTGTGAATCAGTTTGTCCGTTAGTGAAAACCATATCACAACCGCAGCAATAGCACCTGATTTAAATCTTCACATCAGCGTAAAAATACGCTTTCGGAATTCTACTTAGAATATGAACATACATGTAGACATTCCTTGTTAAGCATCACTGCTATTTGGAATTGCAAAGGCTGTTTACTTTACTGCTTTGTACGCCAGATATCGACACCACTGCAGCTAACTAGCTCGTATCTTTCATAAATTCTTTGAGATCTCGTTCAAAGTGTCAAATATATAACAGATAATACATATATTTAACACTCATCAGCATTGTGGTAATAAATTATACACACAAACCTCCCTTGCGTCACGATATATCTATTAGTGAAGACCGTATCATAATGCCAATTTCAGTACCTGAGATTATCCTTCACGTACAGGCACAAAACCGGGACGATAGATTTTATTTTATGGTGGTATAAATGAAGGTCGTACATGTCAATGCTGCTTCAGTTACGCATAATATGGATTAGGAGATATTTGGTTCACAATGTAAAGCGGCTACACACGATATAAAGTATGAATAATGTGCTTTAGCTACATAGGTGTCCCGATTTCATCCACAAATTATTTGAACATATTCCAGATATAGCTCATAGATTTTCTGCCATTTATCTGCCACATTACATATTTTTGAATTGACAAGTTCTTCATAAAGGTTAATAACACAAGCTCAAAAATTGCATTCTCTTTAATCAAAAGGAGTTCACACGCTGGAGCAATTAGTATCACTTTACGTTTAATTTATAGATACATAAAATTATAAAACACAATTCAGCATTGATAATACAAGTCACACCTAAATAATATTGTATGTGACAGTTGCTGTTTAGTGTTTTAATATAAGATCAATAGTCCTATTTTCGCTTTGTTCAAATCAAATGTTCAAATTTTTGTTAAGCTTATGGGACTCAACTACGGAGTCATCAGTCCCTAAACTTACAAACTAATTATGAACTACCTTATACTAAAGACGGCACAAACATCCATGCCCGAGGGGGATTCGAACCCTCGACGGGGAACGGCCTCGCGCATCGTAGCATAGCTCTTCAATGCGCTCGGCCGCTCCGCTGCGGTTTTCGCTTTGTAGCCGTTGCAGGGCTACCTGCGAATAAATATTTTCGCTTAAATTACTAGAAATATAACTACTTACGATTTTGGTATAATTTTCGCCTAACATTTTACAGACTTATGTCCACATTTCACCATGGAATTGTCAGTTTTATTTATATAGCTGCATCTAATTGCAGTCTGATTCTTCTTTCGAATTTGTTCATGCTATTTAACGTTTGTCAGATTATGATTTTATTGATTATTTTTCTGACAGTTTTCAGTGAAAATCCTCCAGCGATGCAGTATGGTTATATATTTTTTAAATTTCTTTGTATAGTAGAATCTGTGGCAAGATAGTGTGATCTATGTTATGGTATGGTACTATAATGTATATGTTACCTCGAATCTAAAATTTGAATAAAGTTATTTAAATAATTCTTGTGCTTCAGCTTTGTTTGTTCATTTAAAATTTCGCCAGAGCTTTTCTTTGAGTGTGTACAAATTTCGATCTCCTTCAGAATGTTCATGTGATACCTTTTGGTGTTATGTGTAATATTTCCATTGTGTTTGTTATATGATCAGCTTCGCTATGATCCGTTTTGAGTGGTTGAAGAATGCTGAAATATTTTTGTCGTAATTACTCGTATAGTCTTTGTACGGAATTTCTGTCCCTTTCTTCTACACAAAATTTCTCACAATCCTTACAATTAATACGCCTGGTAATCTGTGTAATGGTGTTTTTGCTTTACTGGAACAGATTAATGTTTTTATGTTGTGTGCAGTTCTGTATGCGAATATCAGTTAACTTTTCATTAATGCGCTGAGCTTCGTGCTACATAAGTTTGTGGTATGTATTTGATTTTTCGTTTTGATGAGGTATTCTTCGTTATTTTTGTGTCATATAGAATTTTACTGGGTTGTCACTGTAAACTGTCAGAACAATAACCAATAAAATCATAACCTGTCAAACATTAAATAACATAAATATCATAGACAGAATAATCAGACAGGAATTATATGCAGCTGCATAAATAAAATAAACCAAAATTGAAATTTCCTATACTTTCAATAATTTCAACCGAAAATATTTATCCGCAAATAGCCTAATGATGGCCCCAGAGCCGAAATACGGCTGTTGCTGTTATATTAAAGCAATAAATAACGACTGATACCTTCAGCAGCATTTTGATAACAAATCAAATGTTGAAATGTTTGTAAATCTATGGGACCTAACTTCTTTGGTTATTAGTCCCTAGGTTTACAGACTACTTAAACTAAGTGAAAGTAAAATAAATACAACACACACTTACTCATGCCGGAGGTACGACTCGCACCTCCGACGGTGAGCTGGTAACACATTAGCAATACCTCCATAAAAGACATACACAAGGCTGCAGGCCAAAAATAAATAAAATTGACATCGCAGGATTGCAGGAAATTCCTAGGATATCATGGATGACGTGTCCCAGGTATCTTTGGAAAATTGTTGAAGAACTATCAATAGGAAAATGAAGGTGATTATACTGATACAAGATAAACGGTGTGTTGATCACCAAAATCGTGTTAGTAGCAGTATCAAACTGAAGCCGTAGGAAGGCATCTCCTCTTGGGAGACGCACTAAAATGTCGTCTGCTTTCAAAATAGGATAAGATCGTACGACGAAATGTTCCTTTAAAAGTATCTACTTACACGCAGAAACTGATTTTCTCTTCATTCATTTACTTGTTACTAATGTGATGTCTGTAGCCTACAAACTGTGGTTTTACAGAATTTAGAAAACGCCGTTTGTAGTGCGATACGTGCCTCCAAAATTGTGAGTCCCATACAAGAACGTCAAAAGACGTTCGTTAATTCACAGATCAACTCTGAAGTATAGGACCACGACCTTAAATCAGCACAGACGTCTTTGCATTATTATTCTGCTTGTGGCAGGAAGGTAGTAGAATGGCGTCGTAAAATAACAGCAAACCCTGTGTAATCTATTCAGGAACTCTGTAAACGAGTATTGAGGCTTTGATGGTTGCAGTGAGGGAAGGGGTTACCAAATCGACGCAATACTCTCGTCTTTCCCCTCTCTAACCCTGTTAGTTGATGAATTCAACTTATTTCCAGTAAGATTGTGATGGTGGTTATGTGGCATTTATAGTCGTTTTCAACATGCCTGGTGCAAGTCTTTTTATCTGACACCACTTCGGCGACTTGCGTGTCAATAATGATGAAATGATGATGTTAACAACACATTAACCAGTCCCTGAACGGAGACAATCTCCTACCCGACCTAGAATCTAACCCGGGCCCACCTGCGTGGCAACCCACCACGCTGTCTATTAGGCTACGGAGGCGGACTCCATAAAGCAACGACAGACTTCCACACACTGTCCAGTTTTGCCACAAGAAGAACAAGAAATAACGACACTTTCGACTTCAGAGGTACAAAAATCACTGATTCAACGCCAGTGTGGCGTAATCCAGACACTCATCTTTTAATTCGTTGACTAGTTTGCGAGGAGAAAGTGAGAAGCTGTCAATCTCTGCCGGCTAACCGGGGGTAAGTCCTATGGCACGTTCTTGGATGGCCGCGGACGCACGAAGGCACATATTACTGGTACACGTGACTAAAAGGAGGGGTTCTTAAGCTTCAAAGGGTTCTTAGGTTTCAGCGGATCATGGCCCAACGTTATGTAACGTCCCACTGAATAACCTTGAGATATCTTGCACCTTTTAAATTGCAAGAAGAAAGTATGGCGATAACGTGATTTTGTGAGTTCAAATAGTCAGGTAGACTTAACTTGAGATTTGAGGGTGTTATAAGGCAGGGAATTTGGTTCTGAATCATAGTGAACTTGCTGTAGAATTGATAAACTGCAGGACAACGAAAGTTTGCTGCTGCGTGTCACCTGAGACGTCGTACTCCACAAGATGTTGCTCCTTATAGGCGTTTTAACAAGAACACAGTACAGTCTTCCCGTAGAAAGGTTAGAAAGGTGGGGGCACCAAGATGTCGATATGGGACAGATGAATGTAAAATCTGGAGTCCATGCGTCAGGGTCGTCATCGGTTCAACTAGGAGTTTACGGGCCGCTCCTCTAACACAAAGGTAGAACAAGGCGTGTAACATCCGTCAGGTCAGGCTGAACAGCCATGTTGATAATGTAGAGACAATATACGCGCGAATAACCAGTTTAGTAACCTCGTTGACAACTTTCATAGGTGATACATAGAATGAAAAGTTCATTCATTAGCACGATCACGGAACAAAGATAACAAACAGAATATAAGTTGCCATATTTTAAGAAATAAAGAACAAACTTCTTATAAAGTAGATAATAAAGACGTCGTCCAAAAAATGTTCAAATATTTGTAAATCTATCTGTCTCAACTGTGTGGTTATTAGTCCGTAGCTTACAGAATACGCAAACTAAGGTAAACTAACCTAAGGACAAAAACACCCAGGCCCGGGGGGGACTCGAATCCCCGACGGCGAATTTCTGCGCGCACCGCAGCACGGCGCTCCAGTACGCTCGGCTAATCCGACGCGGCAAAGATGTCGTTGCAACAGGAATTTACCAAATAAATAAAATAAAAAAAGACATTTAATTAAGTCTACCGGCCGCGTTGTCCTCTTTAGTAAAGTATTAACACAGAATGGAAAGTACCTCGACACTAACCACTGGTCGCTCTTAATCGATCCCTAAACAGGTCCTACCCGGCAAAAAACCATCGAGAGCGCGACCCTGGATGTTGGTACTCGGAACCTAGCGCATTCCGCTTGCTATGATAGAATTGTTCCCGTAGCCTGTGTGGCAGTCTAAGTATTCACCGGGAAGTCGGATACATGGCGCACGACCTGCGGCACCAGAGCTGGTGTAACAAGAGAGTAGTCAGTAGGAGCCTTTCGCTCAGTCTGGATAAATCGCACGTTTGTCCGCCGCCGACGTTCCCGTGCGGTTGCTGGAACATAAGCCGTAGCCCGCATTTCACAGCGGCTGTGCGTTTTGCGGGCGTTATAGGTGAACATTGGCATCACTGCAGATAGCCATTGATACACATGTGCTTTGATACATTTGTAGTTGTCCATCACTTTGTCACCTACTCGTGGTTTCACCGTCTTTCAGCATACTTGCAACTGGAAGCAGTTAATTCCATAAATTATCTTGGAGTAGTCATTAGGAGGGATTTAAAATGGAACGACCATATAAAATCAATCGTCGGTAAAGCAGATGCCAGACTTAGATTCATTGGGAGAATTCTAAGCAAATGCAGTCCGAAAACAAAGGAAGTAGGTTACAATACACTTGTTCGCCCATAGCTTGAATACTGCTCACCGGTGTGGGATCCGTACCAGGTGGGATTGATAGAGGAAGTGGAGAAGATCCAACGGAGAGAAGCGCGCTTCGTTACAGAATCATTTGGTAATCGTGAAAGCGTTACGTAGATGATCGCTAAACTCCAGTGGAAGACTCTGCAGGAGAGACGCTCTGTCGCCCGGTACGGGATTTTTTCGAAGTTTCGAGAACTTACCTTTACTGTGGAGTCTAGCAGTATATTGCTCCCTCCTATGTATATCTCGCGAAGAGATCGTGAGGATAAAATCAGAGAGATTATAGCCCACACAGAGGCATACCGACAATCCTTCTTTCCGCGAACAATACGTGACTGGAATAGGAGGGAAAATCGATAGTGATACTCAAGGTACCCTCCGCCACACACCGTCGGGTGGCTTGCGGAGTATGGTTGTAGATGTAGATGTAGATGCTCACAATAGCAGAACACCCACAGCGCACCAGCATAGATATTTCTGAGATGGGGCACTCCTGATGATACCCTAGTCTCTGATGAACAAAATATATTCAGGTGTTTGTAAATCTATCAAACTCAACTACGTAGTTATCACTCCGTAGCTTACAAACTACTTAAACTAAGGTAAACTAACCTAAGGACAGCACAAACCCTCATGCCCGAGGGGGACTCGAATCCCCGACGGTGAACGGCCGCGCGTACCGCAGCACGGCGCTCCAGTACGCACTGCTAATCCGCCGCGGCCTCTCTGATGAACACTCACAATCGAGGCTAACGTACTGGTTTCTATTACTGAAATAGTCTTCGAGCGACTCACAAATTTGGATATCTATTCCATATACTTGTATCTTCGTTATCAGTCTGCATCGCGGCACCGTGTCAAAAATCTCTCAAATCGAGAAATTTGCAGTCTGGCTGTTTCCCTTCATCTATATCTTGCTGTGTTATAGGAGGAGAAGGCGTTCGCGTCTACCTGTCTATAAGGCAGTTGAGACTTTGACTGTTACTCCTGGAGTTGATGGTTTAGGAACTACAGCTCAGAAAGAGTTGAGTGGTCCTACTACATTTTAGGTGGTATATTTAATTTCAGTATAAAAACTACTGAAATAGTTGGTGCTCCTGGATGTCCTACAGTTGCTTATGTGAGGATTGGTGATCGAAAAAAAAAGGAGACCTTGAGTTTTTCCACAAAAAATTGAACCGAAGTTGTGTCAGCGTCGTTTGAGGTTGACTCAATTTGGTTTTGTTTTTCTGGGTCCCTAGGTGACTCTGTTGAGCACAACAGGAGTACATCGAACGAGAAGTGTGCTTCTCGGGCCACTCCAAGCAACCTCCGCAAGCCCAGAGCGGTCGTGGATCAGCACGGCTGAACATGGCGTTCCATGAAGGCGTCCGTGATCGCACCGTCACGCTACACGAAATTTGTAGCTACTTCTGATTCACTTTCTCGTAAGTGGACGATTAAACATTTGTGTGTTCCTAATGACCGAACGCATTTCCGAATAACCGTTACGAGCTAATGAAAGCTTAGATTTAGGGCAAAGCGTTTCCAATTGGAAAGTTACCTTATTGTCTTAGAGTTTTACGTATGTCGCTCAGCTATGAAGTATAACAATGGTGGTGGAGCAGACAGCAGAGTGTCTGCGCGCCTGGCTGCCGGAGCAGCGCGGGTCGATCAGAATGGCGCCCATCTGCATCCACACGAGCCGCATTGATTTTGGCTTCCCAGCTGCGCACACCCCGCCACCTCTCTTCCCAGCTTCTTTACCTCACTTGCAACTACACTTTTCGTTTCGCATCCTACAACGAACAGGTTAATTTCCGTAACGTACAATTATACCAGCAAGAACCAGTGTAACACGCAAAAGGTGCGTGAGATCTGACCCTAAGAGAGGAAACTTATAGAAACATCCGAAAAGACAGAGTAGAAAGATGCAGACCGGTGCTGACCGTAGAATATTTTGAAGAAACCGTGGAGGTATTCATACGATATCATTAAAAGTGTTGAACTGCACTCCTCCTGAATCCTATCTCACCAACTGAGCAAACTCGGCTTTGGTAGTTACTATTTAGGTCCTAGTAACTTTCCCACAGTTTCTAATACTATTCTGAGTCAGGAATGCAGACAAACCTGGCGAAAAGGCAGTTTTATTTATATGTTTGCGAATTAAAATATTGCTGACATAGTATGAAAACATGAATACTTGCTGTTATATGCTTTCCTTAATTCTCTTATAAAGAGGAAGAAAGGACGGTTAGGGTTTAACGTTCCATTGAGATCCTGGTCATTGGAGACGGAGCACACATTCGAATGGGATTTTCAGGAATAGGGAGGGAAATCGGCCGTGCCCATGAAATAGAACCTTCCCGGAAATTGCCTGGAGTGATTTAGAAATATCATGAAAACCTAAATCAGGATCTACGTAGGCGGGTTTGAATCGCCATCCTCCCGAATTTCGCTTGGGCTGTGGATTATAATAGAAGTTTTTCTTCGTTTGGGTGTCATCATTTATTAAAATTACATCAGTAATATTTCATCTCTTACTTTTATTTTTACCTTACGGCATGGACCATATGAGCAGTAGACATTTTGGCTAATTAATTAATCTGTTACTTGACTGAAAACTTGAGTGCCATATTAATACACCTGGCCAGGTGACACATGACATTACAATCACGAACACAGATGTGTACAACGAATTCAGATCACTCCCATTTTCTGTCTTTACTTGGTGTCCAATAGAAGATAATGAACTGTAAAAGTGTCACAGTTGTTCAATGATAACACGGTATACTCCTAATACACAACAATACAACGTGTGTGTCGGTTAAGTGATTTAGTTTGCCTCATCAATCTATGCACATGAGATTTCTGCCCCTCAGATTATTTCATTTCCATGTGATCTGATGCAATACCACCTAGAGACAAGGCCTCACAACAGCCCGTGCAACGTCACATTGACCAGGCCAGGGTCGGCAGCTGAATGGCTGGCCGCTGGGGCTTCGCCCACTGCCTCGTAGCGGCCAGCCAGTAAGCTGGCGGCCGCGGCCTGGTCAGTGTGACTTTGCACGGGCTGTTGTGAGGCCTTGTCTCAAGGTGGTGTCGTTTGATGTCGACAACGAGGTTAGTATAGTATCAGCAAAGCCGTAGGAATCACCTACCGTTATTATATTGTACCTATAAAGACACCGAATTTAAACGTTTATTCTAGACGACTGAAAGTTTACTTGTGCTTGGTAGAGTACGCATAATACACTGAAGAGCCAAAAAACTGGTATATCTGCCTAATATCGTGTAGGTCCCCCGCGCGCACGCAGAAGTGCCGCAGCACGACATGGCATGGACTCGACTAATGTCTAATGCTGGAGAGAAATGACACCATGGGATCCTGCAGAGGTGTCCATAAATCAGTAAGACTACCAAGGTGTAGAGATCTCATCTGAACAGTACATTGCAAGACATCCCAGATATGCTCAATAATGTTCATGTCTGGTGCCCGTCGGAGGCATTTAAACTCAGAATAGTGTTCCTGGAGCCACTCTGTAGCAATTCTGGACGTGTGGGGTGTCGAACTGTCCTCCTGGAAATACCCAAGTCCGTAGGAATGCACAGTGGACATGAATGGATGCATGTCAGAGTCACCAGGAGTCTCATATCACTCCATCTGTAAATGCACAAACTATTAAGGAGCAGTCACTAGTTTGAACAGCCCCTTTCTGATATTCAGGTTCCATGTATTCATGAGGTTTCCTCCATGCCCGTAAGCGTCCATCCACTCGATGCAATTGTAAACAAGACTCGCCAGACCAGTCAACATTTTACCAGTGATCACAGTCCAATATCGGTGTCGACGAGCCCAGGCGAAGCGTAAAGCCTTGTGTAGTTCACTCAGCCAGAGTAAACGAGTAGGCATTCGGCTCCAAAACCTATATTGATGATGTTTCGTTGAACGGTTAATACGCTGATACTTGTTGATGATACCTTGTGCATCAAGAATGGCACCGCTTTCAAACTCAAATTGTAATAACCTGTCATTGTAGCGACAGACACTTGTTATCTTACTAGGCGTTGCCGACTGCAGCCCTGTTCTCCGAGTGTTTACATAGCTCTGAGTTTGCACACGCATGTCAGTACCAGATTATTTGGCTGTTCGATGTATTATCTACATAATTTAGTTACAATGTGGCAGAGAAAGGTTTGTGGTAGTCAGATCTAAAACTTATCCCAGAATATGTTGAGATAAATAAGCACTACAGAAATTAATAAATTATGCCAAAGACCTGCGGAAATATATCGGTACCTTTCAGAGTTTATTACCTCTCACTTGAGTGACTGCTGAATTTGGCATTTGCAGAGCTATATGTAAAACTGACTGTTATTGACGACAGGAAAGTCATACAGAATTACCGAGGGACAATATAATGTAACTAAGTGTTCAAATGTTTGTAAAGCTTAAGGGACTTAACTGGGGAATCATCAGTCCCTAAACTTATAAACTACTTATGAACTACCTCATACTATAGATGACACAAACATCCATGCCCGAGGGGGGATTCGACCCACCGACGGGGAACGGCCTCACGCATCGGAGCATAGCGCCTCAATGCGCTCGGCCGCTCCACCGCGGCCAACTAATTGTAATTATTTGAATCTTTAAATCGTCGCTCTCATATCAGGAAGCATAAATACGTTATATTAAGTTGCACATCCATGCACGGGGACGCTACTACGTGTACTTTTACCATAGGAAGGATATGACACATAATCCTAGATTGTTTTGAATTCTTTTCGCACTTCCAGCTTCAGTTGGAAACTGCTACAACATTAAAACTAGCGCTTTGACACGTAGACACACAGGCCTGCTATAGAAATATACCACTCCGTCAATTATTTTCGTGGTCGGTGGGTTCACCAGAAAGGTGTTCAACGAAGACCCAATATGTTTGGCGTATAGATTCAGTTACTTTCGCTTGTAGACCAGAAGCGGCCTTTGCAAATATCTGTGTACTGGTAGGAAACGGCACTAAAGTAGCAGGCCCTCCAGCGAAATTCACCAGAGACAGAAGAACGAACGTAGATTGATGTGGAGGAATGATGATCATACATTAAATCCAATGTAAATCACACGGCCACTAAGGTCGGGGGTTCGAATCCCTCCTCGGGCATGAATATTTGTGCCGTCCTTAGTGTTAGCTAGTTCATAAGTAGTTTGTAAGTTTAGGGACTGATGACCCTGTAGTTAAGTCCCATAAGCTGTACAAACATTTGAACATTTTGAACAGGAAAAGGAAAGTCCAAGTTTCAGATTCTACGTCTAATATGTCGTTCATGGAGGAAGCTCTGGCAGACATACCGCCATTTGAAGAAAGAACGCAGTCCCCACTAAGAACATAGTAATGAGCGACCCTGGTGCACATAAACAGCAGAGAGAATACAAAGCAGTTACTTCGGCAGGTCCGAACTGAATTCGCATTTTGTTTTAAAGCGTTCTACGTCACTGGCCCATGAGTTAGCTCGCAGTTATCGCGAATCTTTGGCCCAGTACGAAGTCCCAAGCTACTGGAAAAAAACGCAGGAGTCTGCTGTTTAGCCGCGCAGGAGTAGCCGAGCGGTTTGGAGCGCCACGTTACGGATCGCGAGGTCTCCCGCTTCGGAGGTTCGAATCCTCCCTCGGGTATGGATGTATGTGTTGCCCTTAGGGTAGTTCAACTTAGTTTCAGTAGTTTGTAAGACTAGGGACTGGTGACCGACGTAGTTTGGTCCCATAGGATTACAAACATTTGAACATTTCAAAAAAATGTTCAAATGTTTGTATAGTCTATGGGACTTAACTACGGGGTCATCAGTCCCTAAACTTACAAACTACTTATGAACTAGCTAATACTAAGGACGGCACAAATATCCATGCCCGAGGGGGGATTCGAACCCCCGACCGTAGTGGCCGTGCAGACCGTGACTGGAGCACCTTAGTCCCCTCGGCCACCGCGGCCGGCATTTGAACATTTGATCTGCTGTTTATAAGAAGAGTAAAAGAACTTCCCCGCAAAATTACGGGCCAAAATCATGTAAGTCCGTTTGCTGCAGAATTAATCATCGTATTTTCAAATACAATGAACACACGTTATGACAAATGTCTCAATTACTTCGGTTATTATATCAAAAACAGTTCAAACATTGTTGTACGTGTTGTCAACCAAATTTTTATTGTAACTAAGGTTTTTTTTTAAAAAAAGGCATCTTACTATCTGTATGATCCTCATAGTAAAAAATGTGAATAAAATATTATGATGTTTTGTTGTGAATTCAGTTGTGTAATTTTATTTTATTATTTTTTTTCTGTGGCTTGAGGTTATTTTGACGGTACTCAGTGAACAGTTCAAAGGACTACACGACTCTCCATTGTAACATTTTTATTAGAGAATTTTTATAATAAGTGAAGCGTAAGACGATGTTCCATCCCCCAGCATCAATTGAATGTGGGGACCACTCACGCAATTGTTCTACACAGAAACGAATTTTTTAAAGTCAATAACGCAAACATTGTGTTGTCAAAATTTCTTTAATCCCTGCATATTTTAAAAAGAATACCCGACATTCCTCTAGAGGAAGATAATATTTCCTAACGATTTTCGAATTTCGAGACGATATTACATTGCTGCCAAAAAAGTTGAACCATTCCTGTCTTCCGCATTGAGATGTAACTGGCAATTATAGTTTAGATTTTTATGAACACTTCCTTTTGTAAATCGTTTTCATTTCTATAAACAATTTGTGCCCTCTACAATTCAAAGTAAATGAGAAGTTATTTTCCCCGGAAATCGGGCTGGGGGGATAGGGTCCAGAATTAGAAGATCCAGGGAAAGAGGGTGGGTGTTGGTGGCTGTGAGATAGTGGAAAACATGAAACGGACGATTTAAAGTCGATAAATTTGACACTAACCCGCTGCAGTCCCTCACGTGGCTCATAAGGAGGATGGGGTTGGAGAAACAGGGTTGCGAAAGGTGTGCAGAAGGAGAGGAGCATGATGGTTTTGGGTCAGTGTGCAAACAGAAAACAAAATATTAACGTAAGCCCAATTTCGAGATGAGAAGATTGATTGGTCAGTTTAATTAAAAATTAATCATTTTTTACTTCATAGTGGCGCAAGCCCTCAGGTAGCTAAGAATGCTATGGGGACGGGAGAGGAGTAGCCGTTGACCGTGAGCTGTCAATCAAAATCTGTCCAAATATTTCTGTCCGCTCCACTTAGCACACAAGGAAATTCAGAACACAGTAAACGAAGCTTACATGTAGTTTGAGGTGTTTTAACTCTGCTTGAATTACTGTATTTCAGTGTGTGAGGACTCGCTTAACACATATGAAGTTCTGGTCTAGACAAACGTGTGGCTCCTGCTGACGTCATGTCGTCCTAATACATTTCTGTAAATGTACAGCAGAGAATCTGAAGAAATACACTTGGTTCTATGACATCAATCGTGCCATGCAGTATAAGATATTATACATAACACAACATTCCAAATATATTAAAAAATAAGAGTGCTGACCTCTCATCCGCCTGGAAGCCTAGGTCTGCATCCTCCATAAATCCCCTCCATCCTCCTTTATCCGAACCTTATATCGTATGTTGACAATTTCCTCAACTACTGTACTCGAGGTCTGAATTGAGGCATACTTGTAAATTGAAAACTACAATTTATGCAGCAAAATAAATTTGAACATATTCGTAGGAACACCTGGACAAAGGCGCAACTGCAGGTGGGACGAGGGGGATAGGCAAAAATTTAATATAGTGACAAGAAACAAAAGAGAGGGCATTATTGTTTAACATCGCCTCGACAACGAGATCGCCATAATTAGTACACAAGCTCGGATTAAGCATAGATAGGGAAGTAAATCAAAGAAGCAACACGATTTTTGCCGTTAATGGTTTATGGATGTCTCGACGCCGACTGTAACCGCCTTCCTCCAGAATATGAGCCCATTTGACGATACAGAGCTGGCGTACATGTCGTCCTGGCAGCGTCATCTGTTGTTACTGCAGCTTGAGTCAGTACAGAGAAGTCAAATAAAGCAAAAAAGTGAAAGCCAATGATGCTTTTTCGTCACAATGGGGCTCTGCATTCGAATTTCGTTCGGGTGGTACAGAATTTCCTGTCTCCGGAGAATGAGTGTTGTTTCAAATGTTCAAATGTTTGTAAATCTATCGGACCAAACTGCGTGGTCATCAGTCCTTACCTTACAAGCTACTTAAACTAAGGTAAACTAGCCTAAGGACAACACACACACACACACACACACACACACACACACACACACACATGCCCCAGGGAGGACTCGAACCTCCGACGGCGAGCAACCGCGCACTCCGCAGCGAGGTGCGTTAGACCGCTCGGCTACTCCACCGCGGCAATGTGTGTTGCTTACCTCGATATTTCGGCTCGCAGAATAGGGACTACACGTACACAATGATTATTTTTCAAGTGCCGCAGGTCCATGTTAGACCGACCAAAAGACGTTCAAATCTATGGAACTTAACTGCTTGGTTATTAGTCCCTAGCTTACAAACTACTTAAACTAAGTTAAATTAACCTAAGGACAACACAGACACCCATGCCCGATGGGGGGACTCGAACCCCCGACGGCGAACGGCCGCGCATATCGCAGCACGGCGCCCCAGTGCGCACGGCTAATCCCCCGCGGCGACCGACTAAAATACAACAAAAATATCACTCCGTAACATGTTTTTAACGATAATATAACTTAAGCAACAACACTTAGAGAATTAAATGAAATTGGACAAAAATTTGAAACGATCTTCGGTTTGTTGTAGCTCTTCTTATGTGTTTTCTTCAGCCATTGAATTTACACCAAACCAGTAAATTTCAAAAATATTCTAATTTTGAATTGTTTATATTAGCATATCTGTACAAAAAGAAAGAAGTATTTTTTCTGTTAGTAAAATGACGACGTCAGAGACATTAGAGGTACGTCAACGGGAATAAACTTAACGGCCGAGAAAAACGTAACTTGAACTCATTAAGGGGAGTAAAATTATCCAAAAGTAGGTCTTCAATCGATCTCATGAGAAAAGCTATTTGGTTCCGCTTAACCCACCGTCGCAAAGTAGCATGTAACAGGCTGGATTGAAGGTCGTATTTTAAGGGTGTGTCAGTGAGCCCCTAGAGAATCCCAGTTGTGAATATTGCATTGGCAGACGTCGGTTGTGCCGACCTTGCCGCTGATTATAAATGCATCAACAGCAACAGGAAGTGACGTTCAAACTGTACTGAATAAACACTCCTCAAATGTGTTAGGCGCTGGTATAGGTATTCTCAGAGGGTCTGTGAACGTTTATTCTCGCTTACCCACACGCTCACGGATTCTTAAGTACTGTTTAGTACTAATTACGAAATCGCTTTCTTGTGATCTGCATTACAGGGTCAAACGAATAAGACCCTATTCCATCCTGCCTCCATGTACACAACCATTTTTAGGTTCCACTAGTGATTAGCCATCAAATACGTCTGTAAAATATGCTGCCTTTCGGCTGAACAGTGCAACCTAAAAAGTGGGAAAACCTTACAGACAAAAACACACAGTAGCAAATCGCTGTTATTTTAGCAAATATCGTTGAAGCTGTACGATATATGGAAAAAACAGAACATAGCAATTTGCTAAGAATTTTTTCCTCTACAAATACGTTTATTCACTAATCGTCTCAGACGAATAGTTAACGTGTTATTTGGAGTTACATTTGCAGGTGTCAGAAGGCTATCGTAAACGACACACTTTTGGTATTACTAACTTAAAGTGGGCCAAAATGATAAATACCCTTAGCGGTTGAATTTCAGTGTGCTTGAAACATAGCAATGGATATGTGAAAAGTTTTATATAAATGTCTAAATCTTGAATGACAACAATATTAAATTAAAATAGCTGTAACAGCAATAATAATTCTTGTAATAGGCCTGAAGTACTAGAATATTATTCACTACGAAAAACTCGTCTTACGAGAAAAGAACTGGATTCAGTCCACGACTGCAGATGAATTGAATCCATCCAAGTATTCACTTGTAATAACTAACTGAAATCATTGAAGGTAAATGAAGGTAGTTGCTCCGTGTAAATACCTTAAATTCTGTTCAACTAAAAAGCTACTTCCTAAATTTCTATTCATATTGATGACACATTTATTATACCACGTTGTAAGTAAAATCATTTACGACTCGACGATGAATATGGATGTCCAAGGACAAGTGATCGATATTAAACCGAAGGGAAGTGCATACATTGCAACAAATTATCTATTTTTTTTCTTAAGCAATTACCCACTATTAATGGAAGATGTTGAAAGTCGTTAATTAGAATCAATGGGTCTACTAAAATGTTACGAGAAGTTTCTGGGCACAAGGAGTGACACTTCGACGCCAACCCCCACTGGTATACACATCATCGTACTTACAGGAAATAAAATAATGGATTCGGTACATCTTACTCTGATATATTCTTTCCCCAACCTACGTTTTCTTCCATAACGAATTTTGTTAAGAAACGGATGGCGTCGTCGTGATGAACCATTTGTCCCCCGTAGTTGCTAACCTTCTACGGAGGACTTTGAGGAGAAGAAATATGAGTCTCTTGTTTTGAAGTACATGGCATTCTGGCGCTACTTAAATGATACTTTTGTCACATGGCCTCATGTACTCATTTAAATACAATTACTTATGTGGTGTCTGTTTTTTCCGACATGTCCGAAAGAACAGACAACATTAGTTGACAGTAACAGACATAATTTTAGGAAATCGAAATATTGAAACATTTTAACCGTTTCGGAGCGTTGAAATAAATTCAACGTCAAATTTCAACGTCAAAGTCGAAAATTTGTGCTGGACCGGGATTGAAACCCGTATTTCCTGCTCCGGGCCAGCGGTCTCCATAACCAATTAGCTATCCACCCCTCTCAATATACAGCCCCGCGTCCATTGATTCCTGTTGCTCGTAGCCTATACTGAATTCCCGCAAGGGATCGAGCGTTTGAATGCGTCCGCATTGAAATTGTCATATGCCCAGGACAGGTCATGACAATTTCAATCGCCGTTAACTACCACAGCGCGTCTGTATTCCCGCAGCCTGTGGTTGTATTCCCACCAGTTGATGTAACTGTAATCGCATCATTTTAATTATGCTATAGATGAACGATTCTGCGTGGTAGCGTATAATTCTTTACACACACACACACACACACACACACATACACAGCCGGCCGCGGTGGCCGAGGGGACTGAGGCGCTTCAGTCACGGTCTGCACGGCCACTACGGTCGGGGGTTCGAATCCCCCCTCGGGCATGGATATTTGTACTGTCCTAGTTCGTAAGTAGTTCATAGGTAGTTTGTAAGTTTCGGGACTGATTACCCCGTAGTTAAGTCCCATAAGCTTTACAAACATTTGAACATTTGAACACATACACGCTCGCACACACACACACACACACACACACACACACACACACACACACACACACACCGGTGCGCGCATTTCAATATCAACCTATCAACCATTTTGTAACGCCTACAGGCTTGAATTGGTGCAGTGTTTCCTACATACGTATTACCTACAAGAGGAACGGCTCGGTAACACAATGGTACGAAGCCGGGCTATGAATTCAAAAGTCGCGGGTTCCACCTGTTTTGTTACACTTTTTTCACCTCTAGCAATGTTGCTCATATGAAAAATGTGTCGCACCGTGGTTCGGAATCCACGTTAAACAGTGGAAATGTTCAAATGTTTGTAAAGCTTATGGGACTCAACTGCGGGTTCATCAGTCCCTAAACTTACAAACTTCTAATGAACTAGCTTATACTAAAGACGACACAAACATCCATGCCCGAGGGGGGAATTCGAACACCCGACGGGGAACGGCCTCGCGCATCGTAGTATAGCGCCTCAATGCGCGCGACCTCTCCGCCGCGGCGTTAACAGTAGTTCCCCTATAAATGGCTGTGTAAGTTAGTTCCAAGATCAGAGTAAAGCAACGGCATACCACCTTCAACAGAAACATACCTAGTTAACCACTGTACTGTTCAAACCAATCTTCGGATTGTTTACTACTTTACTTTTATCCTACAAAGGAAAAAAAACTTGAACGAAAGAAATATGGAACGACGATTAGACCAGCTATAAATAAAACTATATGATCACTGAAGATCGTTATGATGGTTAATGTATCACGATCAACGCTAAAGACGTTTAGGAAGTGTAAAGTTTTTCCATCACGAGAAAGTAAAAACAGAAAAAAATTGAAACTTTTTGGTGGATCTCTTTCGGAATGGTCATAAAAAGTGTCCAACAATTAATCGTTTCTATGAAATAAGAAGGAGGGAAGAGTAGAGATCGCATGGGAGTGGCCGCGTGGTCTAAGGCATCATGAGCTGTAATTGGCATTCGCACCTGCCAAAGGTTCGAGTCCTCCCTCGAACATGGGTATGTGTGTGTGTTATCCTTAGTGTAAGATAGTTAAAGGTTTTATAAGTCTAAGGACTGAAGACCATAGTAGTTGGGTCCAATAAGTTTACAAACATTTAAACATTTGAAGATTACCGTATAACGTCCGGTCGGTAGGATTGAGTATGGATGGGGAAGTGAACTTTCATTGCAGCCATCCCGGCATTTGCCTGAAGTGATTTAGGGAAATCACGGGAAACCTAAATCTGGACGGTCGTATGTGGATTTCCACCACCGTCCTACCAAATGCGAGTCCAGTATTTCACCAGTACGCCACCTTTCTCGGTTTCTATGATATAAGGCATGTGCTGCCGTGCGCAGACGATTCTCCACCGCAATAATTCGTCGTCGAGGGAACAATTCGTGTGTGTGTTGAGTTTGCAGAACATGAAGCTACTGAAATCATACGTCTTTCCTACACCTAGTCTTACACTGATCGTTTGTTATTCGTTTTAGTATTCTTCATTGTTTGACATTATAAGGTAAACTCGTGTGAATTCCGTTGGCTTGCGAATGCACTGAATAACCCCATTACCTGTGAAAAACGATAGATATCACTGACAATTTTCTTGTACTTTTAGCTATATTTCACTCGCATTAATGTATGATCTAAATCGCACCGATGAGTAAGATGCACGTTGTAACATTTCTGTAATGCAAAATTTGAAAATGAAACGCGCGTGCTTAACAAATTGCGTCATTTCATAAAGACTGTTAAGAAGTATAGAAAAGTAAATGGTTTTTGGGAAGCGGAGGTGTGACACTAATACTGGATAAAAAGTTAGAATATTTAACGAGTACTTCTCCAAAATCCACTGAGAAACATTATTCCGGGAAAGGAAAACAAACCGCCTTAGTTTTTCTCAAGGAAAGTAAAACTATTTTCAATAAATACGTTCATAAAACTATTTGATATAGTCGTATATACGTTACGTATATACGTTCTATAGTATGAAAATCTAAGAAGTTGATTTATCTCCTATCCAATGTTCCAATGTTTGTAAAGCTTATGGGATTTAACTGCGGGGTCGTCAGTCCCTAAATTTACAAACTACTTATGAACTAGAATGAAACTTTCACTCTGCAGCGGAGTGTGCGCTGATATGAAACTTCTTGGCAGATTAAAATTGTGTGCCGGAACCGGCACTCGAATCTGGGACCTTTGCCTTTCGAGGGCAAGCGCTCTACCGACTGAGCTATCCCGACACGACTCACAATCCAGACTCACAACTTTGTGAGTCGTGTTGGGATAGCTCAGTCGGTAGAGCGCTTGCCCTCGAAAGGCAATCTGCCAGGAAGTTTCATACTTATGAACTAACTTACACTAAAAACAACACAAACATCCATGCCGGAGGGTGGATTCGAACCCCCGACGGGGAACGGCCTCGCCTATCGTGGCATAGCGCCGGACTGTCAAGGAAGAAAATACTCCTTACGATCCGAGCGAGCATAGACACCATATCCAGGCCTCCATTAAGATGACGTAGTTCCGTGACTCTGGCAGGAAATTCTGTTGAAAAAAAGCCACAGATTAGGTTACAATATGATCTATTTGAATCTTGAATACAACCAATCTGATTTATGAAAAAAGTGTTGCATTACTTATTGAACGCCTTTGGTAATAATCTTATTTTTTTATAAATTTTGCCGGACTGGTTTACATTTATATCATTAATATCATTAAGCTTCATGCCCAGACTTACAATAATCTAGACGTCGTCCGCTATAACAAGTGTGAAAGATCATCTGTACGTATAAAATACATAATGTATTTGAATTCCAAATGTTCAAATGTTTGTAGAACTTATGGGACTTAACTACGGGGTCAACAGTCCCTAAGCTTACAAACTACTTATGAACTAGCTAAGACTAAGGACGGCACAAATATCCAAGCCCGAGGGGAGATTCGAACCTCCGACCGTAGTGGCCGTGCAGACCGTGACTGGAGCGCCTCAGTCCCCTCGGCCACCGCGGCCGGCATTTGAATTCCTTTTGAAAGTAAATACAAAGCATAGTCTCTTGCAATAACGAATAATTTCAGTGACCGTCTTCATTTTCGTCTTCGCAATTCTCCGTGACTAGAAACTACTTTTTAAAATCTGTATCATGTCCGATTTACAGTGAGATTAATTACGAAGCAAGTCTGTGAACTGCACAATTTCTCCTTACAAACTAAACAACGACAAAAGCCATAACTTGGCGGAAATGTTTGCAGGTCGCAGCAGGAAGAAGCATAATTATTGGAGCGGCAGCGTGATGTACGAGTGCAACGCCAGTAACTCTGCTCGCGAGCCGTGTGTTGTCGTAAATCAGCGCCCGCGTGCGCCTGACTGAAGCACCCCTCCCCTCCACTACCCACCCCTCCACTACCCTCCCACGCCTCCACCCCAAACACAGCACGTTGCGCTGCAGCAAGCGTCACTGCGCCACTCTTAACTGAAGTGAAAATGACGAATATGAAAGCATTACTCAATAATAACAAATGCTTTGAGTTTCAAACGAAGATAGCGAAGGTAGATTTTATGTGCGTCAGTGTACACTAGCACCGTAAAAAATGAACGAACATTTGATACGTCCGGTTTTGCTAATGAACTCTTGAGTAACATGTACCCGTTTACATTTCAGAATTGGGGCATCATACCTTCAACCAGAGCGTGTTCTGTGCAATCTACATCTGTATCTATATGTTACAAGCCACTTTTCAGTGTGCGATGGTGGTACCATTATCACTTAACTATAAAACCTGAACTTTTCAATATGGCACAATCGTTCTGTGTTTGCAAACAGTCAAGTTTATGGTGGTGCCACTTTTACATTTTTCTAATGTCTTGCAAATACACACACTGTATTCAATACAAATTAGACCACGTTACCTTACAATAATATATTAATATCACAGAGGTTATAGTAAGTTACCTTATGTGTAGATTACATCACTGCTAGAGTAATTATTCTATATGTTCAATATGTGTGTTAAAATTTGTCCAGGAAACGTTTTAACCCATTTAGGCAAATCTTCGATTGGGTCTAAAATTTACAACTTTCTGCAATGATAGTTTGCTTTAGTTATTACAAATTTAGAATTAAATAAATTTAGTTGGTCTACAATACTCTTATTTAAGTCACTAATTACAGATAAAAGCTAATGTCTATGAGTGTTTCAAAAATGGAAACATTTTGGTGGATCTCTTTCAGAATGGTCATAAAAAGTGTCCAACAATTAATCGTTTCTATGAAGTAAGAAGGAGGGAAGAGTAGGGATCGCATGGGAGTGGCCGCGTGGTCTAAGGCATCATGAGCTGTAATTGGGCCGGCCGCGGTGACCGAGGGGACTGAGGCGCTTCAGTCACGGTCTGCACGGCCGCTACGGTCGGGGGTTCAAATCCCCCCTCGGGCATGGATATTTGTGCCGTCCTTAGGATTAGCTAGTTCATAAGTAGTTTGTAAGTTTAGGGACTGATGACCCCGTAGTTAAGTCCCATAGACTCTACAAACATTCATTCTTTCAACTTACTAAACGAATTGTTACTAGATATACTCTTTCTTTATACCGTCTCTGTCTCCTTTGTCATCCATTCTTTATGAGATTTAGCACTGGCATTTAATAGAATAACGATTTCGTAACCAGTTTCATAACAGAAATTTCGATCTTTTCTGGCTTCCCCACATCACATAAACCAAATTGTACAAATTGAACCAATGCTCCATCTCGAGACTTAGAAGTTGATGTGGCAGCTTCATCTACCAAGTAATGCAATGCCTCAAGTCTCTGTATCAGTCCTTGTTGTAATTACATCACATCACCCTGTACGGACGGATGGTGGGCTGTCAGTGGGCACGGATTGTCGTTCTTGCTCCAAGGTGTTCTACAAGTCTGACAAAACATATTTAATACTTTTAATATGGCATAAAAGTGGGTATGTCTGTCATTGAACCCCAGTAAATGTTTACTGAGCAAATTGTTAATGTAGGTGTATGTTTAAATAGTCATTATTTGTTTTTCTTCTCGTAGAAGATTATTCTATCTATACTTTTAACGTATTTTTGTACTATAAAAACATATAAGTAGTTCAGACTTAACGGATATGTGACAAAGCTGTGCTCAAGCAATGCCGAGTTTCAGGCTGTCTTCTGAACCGTTGTCATTAAGTTCATGGAGGGGCTAGGGGAAACGTCACCATTTGTACGTGCATTTGTGCTGATAAAAGATACAGCTGTATTGTGAGATCTACGAATTGACCCTAACTAAAAGTCAGATCCCCACAACACAGGTAATTGATTATTTTCTTACCATAATTTACAGAGAATGTGGTATACTCATAGGCTGTTTCAGAGCATTAGAAATTGAGTATCTCTCGAAAACGTATTGTTTTACATGTTACTCGTTGTAAAAAATGACGAGGAAGCTAAATATCTTAAAGGCATCTCATTTTTAAAAAAATGTTATAACCCTAAAAGCGATAGTGTCGCAAGAAATTATATAGTATTAATACTAATGCAAAATTTTGGTCAAACAAAAGCTCGTTGTTTTGGTATTGTTTCTCGTATTTCATAAAATATTGACATTTACAATTAAAGCCTTTACACATTACATTGACTTACTAAACTTCATAGAATAATGGTCCATAGATGGTGCAGATGTGTTGTTTTTGCACCATACACCCCATGTGCGACCTACAGTTGTATAGGAGAACTACTGAGACGTGACTGTGACAGTGATTTGTGTAACATACTACAAAGTCACGCACAGACGCAGTTGCGAGGAGGCCTGGGGGTCGGAGGCCGACGGATTGAAATTACGATTTTGGCGGCGGTGATGGGATTCAGCTTTACACTTTTTAACAGTGTTCAGGGTAAACCGTAAATGGCTTAATAAGGGTGCCACAGTCCATAATAGACGAATTACCGGGCGTCCAGCCACACTCAACGACCCTAACCTGTGACATCTGAGACGGAGCGTCAGTAGTGACAGGAGTACAACACTGCAACAAATGACGGCGCATTTCAACACAGACGTACCAGACACGCCTTGCAGCGGACAATCCGTAGGAACATTGGTTACAAGAGAGACTGGAGTCGGCTCCGTACATGAATTCCACTATTAACATAAGGTCATCGGACACACCGGTTTACAATTGTCACCAGGGACGGAAGCTGAAACAATATCCAACGTGATACAGTGACACGAATACGATTTCTACTGCATGATTCTGAAGGGAGGCATCGTGTGTGGACCAGACCTCATGATTCGTTGAATCTCGCTTGCCAAGAAAATGTGGCAAACAGTGTTGTAACAGTATAATTTATTGCCTTCAAGCCGCGGTGGAGTAGCCGAGCGGTCTAAAGCGTCTCGCTGCGTAGCGCGCGGTTGCTCGCCGTGGAGGTTCGAGTCCTCCCTGGGGCATGGGTGTGTGTGTTGTCCTTAGGTTAGTTTACCTAGGTTTAAGTAGTTTGTAAGCTACGGACTGAAGACCACACAGTTTGGTCCGATAGATTTACAAACATTTGAACATTATTTCCTTCAAGATGGCGGCACTACAGCATAGATCCGCGAACGGTACAATACAATTGCAAGTCACAGAACACTGCTAACGTATAAACAAGAGGCTCAGGCGAGAGCTACATCATAACTGAGGGCGAGGCCTTGCACAGCGCGTGCTCGCCCGGTCGTAATGGTGCTGCAAACCCTTGGAGGCGGCGCCATCGTGCGGCTGGCTCGGCCGTGGCGCGTCTTTCATATGCCGCGGACGTCCCTCCCCTCTTCCGGGAAGCCGACACCGCAGATGGAGGCGGACGATGGCCGGCGACGCTGGATCGTGGCGGCCACGGGAGTCGCCCACGTGACCCTGCGGCGGGGCGGGAGCCGACCGGAAACGGCGAGCGCCTCCATCGCCTCATCTGCGTCCGAGGGGAAGTCGTCAGCACGTCGCTGCGCGGCCAACCAGTCCGGGGGCACGTAGGGGCGGAAGTGCCCAGGCCGGCGTCGACCAGATCGGGGCAGGGTCCCCGCTAGCACGGGTGACAGTGGCGGAGAGGCCGGTCGCATCTCGACGCCGCATCGCCTCTGGAGGAAGACGCCTTCCCTGATCCGTCGACGGGAGTAGGCCGTTGCCACCATGATGTCGGATGGATGCCTCTCTCGACCTCCGAAGCTACGGAGGGGTATCCAAGAGGCACAGACTTGAGATCTGAAGGCGGTCGTGTGGGGCCCCACCTATGACGTAGCTGGCTGAGATGGCGGGAGATCGTCACCCCGTCTGCGTATACCATGCACATCTGTCAACCACGTGAACGCTGTACTACCCCTGGCGTCCACCCTGGGCGGCAGCCAAGGGTGCGTGTGCAGACAGGGGCGCCTGGAGCGTAACGTCAAGGGTGTGCGGACACAGGTCGGGACTCCGGGCACAGCAGGTGCAACAGCGTCCGGGGCTGGCGGCCGTGGAGGACCTCCGCCGGGCTCCGTCCATTAATTGGTGTGGTCCGATAAGTACTAACAAATAAGGGGAGCACCGTCTCGGCGTATGGCTTTTCCAGGCACTTACAAAGTTATGATTTAAAATTACGTACCATACGCTCTGCCTCCCCATTGGATTTGGGGGGGGGGGGGGGGGTAGGAGCAGAGGTGAGGTGAGAAATACCATTATTAGTGCAGAAGTGTTGAAAATAAGACAACGTGAATTGAGGACCATTATCATACACGAGCGCCCGGGGAAGGCCTTCAATAGCAAAGATCTGTACCAGGGATCTGACCACATCTTCCGCTGTAGTGGAACGCATACGCACGACGTATGGATAATTGGACAGCGCATCTACCAGCACGAATCACATTGACTGACAGAAAGGGCCGACCAAGTCAACATGAATGCGGTCCCACGGGTGCTCCGGAGTAGGCCACTGGGAAAAAGTGCGCCGAGAGCACCTTGCTGGTTTGCACACTGAGTGCACGTACGAACCAACTGCTCAATGGCGGCATCGATTCCAGCCGATAGACAAAACGGCGTGCGAGCACCTTCATGCGCGTCAAACCCCAGCGACCCCGATGTAACAGAGCTAACATACGAGCCCATAAGTCGCACGGAACGACACGAGGCTCGTCGGGATCGGTACTGAGGAGGAGGACACCGTCGATGACTGACAGCCAGTGTCGAAGCTGAAAATATGTACGCAGAGGGCTAGCCTCTTTGGCGGACAATCGCTCAGGCCATCTGGCGGTGACATGCTAAAGCACCTCACGGGGCACAGGGTCCCGACGGGTGGCTTGCGCGACTCGATTGGCCGTAATCGGAAGTCTCTCAACAGCGTCGTGCAAACGATCGTCAATCTGAAAAATAGCCACTTCGTCTTTGTCGAAGGAAGGGTCGGGGCCTATGGGCAGACAGGACAAGATGTCGACATTGGCATGGTGCGTCGAGGGCCGATAATGAATTTCACAAAAAGAGCCCAACGCTGGAGACGTTGCGAAGTCCGGTCCGGAAGATGAGAACGCGGACCAAACAGTGCCACCACGATATAACTGGGCGGTGCATTGGTAATTTGTCATTTGTACGCCGGTGATTCATCTGAAAAGGCATCCATGTAACTATGTTTTAGCACGGGAATTAACAAACTTTGAAAGAGGAATGGTAGTTGTAGCTAGACGTATGGGGCGTTTCATTTCATAAATTTATTAATGAGATCCACTGAGTCAAGAGTTTGCCCAAATACCAAATTTCAGGCATTATCCCTCCCATGGAAAATGCAAACGTCGTATGGTACGTATTAGTCAGATTGTTATCCTATTGTTGTCCGGAGCGTCTCCATGGTCTTTCGTGGTCATAGGGCTCATTGCGGATTGGGACTCTTCACGTGAGACAATCTTACTGCAGCGGAATTAGTCTGACACCACTAAAAACGGGTTTGTTGGTGTACAGAGGTCAATGGTAGACAGCTAAAGGTGCGCCATTAGCTCATTCCCTTTGTGTGATCCGGTGAGCCGCTTATTAATGGCCTTGTGGTCACTGGACCACCACTAGTACGTCTGAATGATGATAAAGATGGGCTGGGGCTTTGAACTCCTCCTGAGGAGCACTTGTCTTCGCGTTGTCTTTGTAGGTGGTTTACTCAAATGTTCAAATGTTTGTAGAGCTTATGGGACTTAACTGCGGGGTCATCAGTCACTAAACTTACAAACTACTAATGAACTAGCTTATACTAAAGACGGCACAAACATCCATGCCCGAGGGGGGATTCGAACCCCCGACCGAAAGGTGGCCTTTTTGTTGCTGTCTTCGACAACGACTCTTCCTTTCCTCCCAACGTCTTCCTAAACCAAAGTCAAACTATTTGCCGATTACTCAAACTGACGAATTTCATCTAAACTTGTTCTCTTTCAAGTGCTAACATTTGCGACTTTAGTTCACGTGCCTGTAAGCTAAACATAGTACGCGGAATGAAACGTAATGCCCCTCTATTTACTATCCTCGACTGCCATATAGTGAAATTAAGCTCAGCATCATACATTCATCCACCGGCTAACAAAATTAACAATTTAGCATTTTAGCATGTACGAATATAAATTTGTAAGTCAGTCGTGATTTGTGTATTTGGTTTTATAGCAAAATGAGTAGAGTTAGCGTCAAAACTCTTTGCGGAGGCTCTATCTGTTGATATCCCCGTCTTATTCTCCGCTTGCCGCGGCGAAGCGGCCGAGCGCATTGAGGCGCCATCCTGCGATGCGCGAGGCCGTTCCCCGACGGGGGTTCATATCCCCCCTCGGGCATGGATGTTTGTACCATCTTTAGTGTAAGGTAGTTTATATGCAGTTTGTAAGTTTAGGAACCGATGACCCCGCAGTTAAGTCCCATAAGCTATACAAACATTTGAACATTTTGATTTTGTTATACTCCGGTTGACAAACATTGTTCACAAACATGGACCAATTACATCCATTGTGCCCTATAAGCTCATGGACCCACTATAATGAACGATATTACATGGACCCAACATCCAGCACTTTGGACAGTCAGTTGTGGGTAGGTGACGAGGGGGGGGGGGTTGCATTTACTCTCTTGGTCGCTTCCTGACAACACTGGGCTCGCAGGGCTGATGCCTGAGCTGCTAACTCCTCACGCATACCATGGAGTTGATCGCCATTAACCTGGGACAGCCACGCGGAATTTCCGCGTGGCCTAAGGCGTCATGCTAAGGACTGGGCGGCCGCTCCCGCCGGAGATTCGAAGCCTCCCCAGGGCATGAGGGTGTGTGTGTGTGTGTGTGTGTGTGTGTGTGTTTGTGTGTGTGTGTTGTCCTTCGTGTTCATTTAAAGAAGTTTGTAAGTCTAGTGTCTGGTGACCACAGCAGTTTGGAACAGTACGTTTACAAACATTTGATTTGAATCCATCTAGGGCATCAGGACTCCTATCAATGATCTTCCCGCCACCTGGCCTTTGCTGTGACTAGGTAGCATCTTTGAAGAGAGCTCCTGGTCGGAGTGGGAGGCATCAGGGCGGATGACTCTCAATAAAGAGGTCAGAATCGGTTAATGGGGGCGGTCGAACGACCACCACCGTGTGTAAGAGAGGCTAATTTCATTTGGTGCTACGTCATTAAGGAACGTCTGGCCTAAAATCGGGATGAGAAATACTCTTCCAAATCCTTCTGTGTTGCCGGAAGGATGGGGAATCTTTTATGTCTACAAAGCCTTCTTTCTTTGTCGAGAATCTAGAAGATAAATTAGGGTAAATGCCGGGGTTGTCAAAGATGAGAAATGGATCAGTTCTGATAGAGGCAGCTACTCGACTGTGACACGTTGGGTGATGTTTCTGTCTCTGTCACGCCAGATACGAGTATTAGTATGATCTAGGCGATTATTTTCCACTGTGACCTCCAACTGCATTCCGACGAAGAGTAATACGAAAACCTAGAGCGACTAGGCGACTGCTTCGTTTGGCGGGTCTACAGGGACCTAAGGACTATATGGTTGCCACCGGTGCATTCATCTTAGCCACTGAGAGTGATTCTTTGCCTGAAAATATCCAGCTGATGAAACATATGACATAAAGAGGTTCGGCTGTCGATTGCCGACTCGTCAGTGCATACCACCTCAGAACCCAGGCACATATCAAAGTCGGTCAAAAACAGGTAACATAAAACCGTGGAATCAACAGCAACTTTATGCAAAAATATACGTCGAGACTTATCTATAGCTGTGATACATTCAATCGGGATTAGTCCGTAAGAAGAGGCGACAATGGGAGAAGTTGTATTTCAGAGCGGAGATATTGCATGCCAGCAGTGAATATAACCACAATACTGCTTCTCTGTTGCTGATGGTAGAGCTTCATAGCAGAAAAAATTACACAGTTGTCGGATGCTCACGATAGCAGCGAATGTGTGTCGCAGAATTGAGCAGCAGCAGCAGCAGTTATTTATGCCTCCCTAGGTTTTTAACTTTTTAAATTATCTAACTTCACTAAACGGCATTTTTGCTAAACGAGAACCCCTTTCGTTCGGAGCCATGAGGAATAGCATTTCATTTCATGTTTTTAAATGTTATTTTCTGTAATACTGTGTTAATATTGCTGGGATTTTGTTATGCTAATAATTTATCATTGTGTCTATGAATGTGGCAATATGAACAGTTTCTCTGTGACACCACTGTCCCTGTGAGAATGTATACTTGCTTTATACCGTATGCGCATGTATGAGTACCATCTAGCATGGCAGTCTGAGTGTATGTATGAGAATTTTCGTCGTCGGCTGCTGGCTGCACGCTTTGCATCTCTGGCTTCTTGTCGATAGGTAGTCCTTACCAACCTTTGCTTTTGATGCTACCAAAGAGGTTCCTCCACCCTTTGGTTACAAGTTGGGTTGGCAATGCCCAGTAGCGAGCCTCTATAGGACGCGCGAATTTAAGCCCTCCCCAACACCGCGGTTTTTCCTCGGATTTTTACCGATTTCCGGTGGATTTCCGGGGTTGGCGGGGGCTGGCTGGCCGACTAGGTCACTCGGTGGCTGCGCTTCGAGCTGGTAAGACGTTTTGATTTTCTTTACTCCCTTGAGATGGTAGCAATAATTTGTCTGGCGTTAAAGTTAGATTTCAGAACTTAAGTTTATTTTTCGGAATAAGTTTCTCCGATCATGTACGGAAGTGTATTCAGTTTCATTTTGGTGATTTTGCGTAGGTAAACGTGGTGAATGTGTAACTAATTCGGTTTCATAACGTTTGAGAATCGGTAACCTTTGTCAGACTAGCTGGCGGTGTACGAACTCAGTTTAATTTCTTTCTATCTTTGTGGGATGCAACTAATGTGTGGGAATATTTTTATTCTATATAGTACATGTGAAATATTCTTTTCCGTTTTCTCCTTCTGCGAGTGATATGTACTCCACGTGGTGTGTTCTTAGAACAAAGCCTTCAGCTAACCCTGTGTCTGTTTCTATGCCCTTCAGGCAAGAAATTATGCATGTATCTTTCTGATTTCCCTTATTACATTGCGATCTCCTCTCCGACTATTTTAAATTGCTGTTTCGTTTCCAACTTGTACCTTGCATTCAGACTCCCACAATAAATTCTCTTCTAACCTTGTACAACCCCCTTTATTAGCTTGCATATGAAATACTACGTATTTTTATGGGCTGCATGCCGTATTTCTAAATTGATTTACCCCGATTTTGAATTTATTCAACTTTCCTGATTTTTGAAGACTGGACTTCGTCCATCCGTGTAAAACCTTCCCAATCGCGTCTAACTGTATTTCTTTAGCTTCCTTATAATATCCTACGCATTTCTAAGGGTTGCATGCCGTAGATATTTTTCTTTACTTTTCGGAAATTGAATTTTGTATTTTTTTACTGGCTTTTGGAACCACATGGTTCCGAACTCCGACTTCAAGGGTTTATAGCTAGACACTTGAGTTCTCGCCACTGCTAACATACCAGTGTCTGAATATTGTGCATTCTTGCTTCGTAATGTGTGATTCCGCTGGTTTTTGTTGAAATGAATATTATCTTCAAGCAGTTCGCCTTCATGGGGTGCAAATATGTAATGTAGCAGACACGTGTCGTGTGTCTAAATAATTCTGCATGCTCACGGTTTGATTTAAATGGACATTAATCCCGCTATAGTCGCGTACCATCTCAAGTAAAGAAAGACAGACCAGAGCGACCTAGGAAGTTTATTTTTTCTTCTGTTGTGTGGTACATCCTGGTTCGCTGAATTTCGCCTACGATAGCGGCGCCTGCTTCTGCTTCGTATCTACACGCTGAGTTGGGTGAGTTTCGCTTTGCTCCGCGCGTGTGAGTGGCTGAATGCTTGTTGATTGCAAATCCCTCCTCCGACGATGTTCAGTTCAGATTGCTTTAAGTTATTTTAAATGGGGATGCATTTTTATTGTTTAACAAAATTGGTTCTCCCATTTGCTCATGTTTGAAATGAATAAATAATTTATTGTCAGTGAAATATTATCCTTCTTATAAATATTAGTTTATGAATACCCTCCCTCTTTTGTTAAAGTTGTTTTTTACCAGTGCTGAGAACAAACTCAGATGCAAATTATCATGTTTTAATTCCGTTGCGCCATAAATGTTCTCACAGCCACCTTCATGAAATGGTTTAGTGGGGATGACTTGTATATTAATGATTGTGTGTAATTCTCGTGATCTACGACGTATGTTGGCCACCGTCTCATTATCTCCCTGCCGCTAAAATAAAGTTTGAGTCAGTTCTAAATTCTGGGCCAGGGAACAAGATTCTGTTGCAGGAAGTAGTCAGTAGTTCACGCGAATCCTTTAACTGGTTTTACGGCCAGAGTTATATCTTTAAGGTAAGTTTTTAACTGGCTCCTTTCAGATAGAATTAATTTTACAATTAACGGTGGTCTTTCAATCTTCAACGGAAGTACCACAGTCTCCACGAGTTGGCTATTCACAGGCTCATATCGGCACTAGTAAAAGCCTGCCACTTGGGGTCACATGCTATTCTCCGTTGCTACTGACAGTTGCATGATTTAATGAAGACAGCTAGTCTCGCTCGCAGGGAGGTGGCAGACCTTTTGTTCAGTTTCATCGTCCAAGAAACGAGAGCGGTCCTCTAGTTTCGAGCGGAGTGGATGCATTAGTTTAGTGGTTACGGCGATTCTGTGGTAACGTTCGATGCAAACATCTCGACTTCTGCTATTGGGTGAAAAAAAGTAGGCCACCCCCTTAACAAGTCAGGCGTGCAACAGAAGCAGGAAGCTGCTATTAGAATAACGGAAGAGGGAAGTAATTGAGATGAGGGTTTTAAATGTTTGTGAAACTTTGGGACCACACTGCATTGGTCATCAGTCCCTAGAGTTAGAAACTACTTAAACTAACTTATGCTAAGGATAACACACACACACACACACACACAAGGGAGGACTCGAACCTCTGGAAGGAAGCAGTCGCGCACTTCGTAGTAAGGCGCCTTTGAGTTCACGGCAATTCCTGCGCGGCATTGGGAGCCATCGGGCATTGGGCAATCAACGGCATGCTCATTAGAGACAAAGATCGAGTTCGGATTAATTAATTAATTAATATTATTTTTAAAAAATGGATGGAGATGGATGTTATCTGTGCTCTATCAAAAGAACGCTCCCGGAATTTGCCTTGGGAGTTTTAGGCAAATCGTCGGAAACTTAAATATGGATTGCTGGAGATGGATATGAACCGCTGCCCTCACGAATGGGAGTCCAGTATGCTAACCACTGCGTTACCTCGCTCGGCTAAGCTACCGGAGTACGTGTGGCGTGTACGTAATGGTGTTTTTAGTAGCCACAGAGCCGAAATTATCCCTCCTGAGTTCAAACAAGATAGCATTCGGCATAATAGAACGGAAAAACAATATGTTAATACAGTAGTACTTAACTACACGAGTGTCTATGGAAGTGATTCAGAATTGCTCTCACTTACAAACTGCCGCTGTTTGCGGTATGATGATATACGAGGGCTAGAACTTAATTAGTGGCAACACTACTATGGAGAAACTATGCAATGGAATCTACTATTGTCGCTGATAGCACACGTTGTTCACATACCTACCTAATCTACGAGCAAATGGACTCGTCCTTCTCACACCGGCGTGCGCACAATCGAGGGAAACAGTCACTTGTGAGCGAGTGATCTAACGTAACGGTGTCAATATGTTTTCAAACAGGAACAACGGAGTTGGATCAAATGTTCAAATGTTTGTCAAGCTTAAGGGACTTAACTGTAGAGTCATCATTCCCTAAGCTTACAAAATACTTATGAACTACCTTATACTAAAGACGACACAAACAGCCATGTCCAAGGGGGGGGGGGGGGTTGAACACCAGACGGGGAACGGCTTCGCGCATCGTAGCATAGAACCTCAATGCGCTCGGCCGCGGAGTTGGATCAAGATTGAATGTGGTATAGGTCGTACGTCCAACCTCCGAAAGAACAGACACCACACCAATACAATAAGTATATATATACGCGACGACGGCGTTTGCTTTACGTATTTCACCGCAGATGCGGTAATACGTCCGACCTCGCACGGGAATCCGTAATGGCGAGTGTAAGAGGGCATGGACGATAGGGGTGCTACAACCATAGCGTGCGAATTGTGAGAATTTGAGACGGACGGGAGGCGAGCATGGGAGGCCAAGTGGTTAAGGCGACCGCTGGCCCAAAGCGGGAGGCCCGGGCTCGATTCCCGGGCCACCTCACATTTTAACATGTCGCCATTGTTTAATTTCAATGCCCAAATGCGGCCACTGTCAATCCTTTCTTTCCTATCCGTCTTCCTTTCCTTCCTTTACCTATCATTTGCAAATGCAATTTGGCTGCGAAGCAGGTGTGGTGTATGTTCTTTCGGACGCCCGAAAGAACAGACACCACACTAATACAATAAGTATATTTTCTGTGTCTGAACGCCCGCTCTGAGGCATTTGTTGCATCCTTGGAGCCTAACTGCTCAGATGTACGAACTGGTCTAGAGGTGTAAGACAGAATTGCGACCGAGCTACGTGGTTCAGTGGTAATGCACTGGACTCCCATTCGGGAGGGCGGTGGTTCAAATCTACCTCCGGTCATCTAGATTTAGGTTTTCCGCGATTTCCCTGAATCAATCCAGGCAAATTCCGGGATGATACTTTTCAAAGGGTACGGTCGATTTCCTTCCACATCCTTACCCAAAAACTTCGAGAGTTAGCTCCGTCTCTAATGACCAACCTGTTATTTTTATGTTTGTACAGCTTATAGGACTTAACTATGGGGTCATCAGTCCCTAAACTTACAAACTACTTCTGAACTAACTAATACTAAGTACGGCACAAATATCCATGCCCGAGGGGGGATTCGAACCCCCGACCGTAGTGGCCGTGCAGACCGTGACTAATGACCAAGCTGTCGACGGGATGTTAAACCCTAAGCTTCATCTATTACTTTAAGGCAGAATTGCGAGGACTTCACAATGAAGTCCACCGGGACTCGTGGCTCTATTTAACCTCAGTACAGCAGAGTCCCTTTTGAATCTGCACTGGAATTATTTCTTCTGTACTGAAGCAATTCAGGTATAGAATCATTGTTAGTTGTTCACCGAGCCTACGACGTCTGCAATTGGTAGCGGTAGTAATAGTTACGGGTTTGCTCAACTTGCTAATTCACTATCATGTTCCCAGCTTTGACTTGCGCTGAACTTCAAACATCCTCTATTTTGTAAGCATATATGTAATCCTTATTCAGCAGCGTACAATAATAAATATTTAGACTGTATGAACTGTTTCATTTTTGCCACCCTATCATCATTCTCATTTAATACAAGTGTATTTTTTGTCATTTTTGGAAGGGATCATTAACAAGATACGCAGGTAGCTAAGTAATCCTCAGCATGCTCCCTTCATATTCAGTGCTTAATAAAATGTAGTATTCCAAACGCAGTCAGATAGCAGATAAGCTCTCGTCACTTCAGACGATGAGCAGACCAATATTCAGTTAATTCAATATCAAAAGAGAGAGTCGTTCATTTATCGACCTCTGTAGCAGCAACTTCCCCATTCATTCACAAACTTTAAACACGAAGCTTCTAACTTCAACATTACTTGTTTTGCAAATCAGTTTCCGATATTTTCCCAATCTGTACGCAGTTGTTGTGCTAAATCATAGTATAAGCAAGTTACGTTAAATTCCTTTGTGCTCTCTTAAATTGGTGAAGATAAATAAATATGAAAAGAGAAATCATTCTGCTACAGAGAGCTTTTTAATATTGTTATAAAGGGTTTTGGTTGACTCTTTGCCATTCCGGAATTCCATTTTTATTTCACGATATACATTTCTGCAGCGCCGAAGCCTTTAATCAAGGTGACCGAACATATTTGGAAAAGAATATCGCTGTCATGTTATATCGGTTTTGAGAGGTCGTCGCAATAAAGAGGTAAAAACTGTCAGAAATGAATCCATGTAATGGACGTCTGTATTTGTGAGTTTAATAGAAATGTGGTCACGAGGTTTCTGAATAAAATTAAAATATCTCTTTCTCGTAATGACGTACCGAAGTAAAGCGGACCCTGTACTCAGTACGTGTGAACAGTTAAAACTGTTCAAATGTTTTTTAAGCTTATGGGACTTAACTGTGGGCTCATCAGTTTCTAAACTTACAAACTATTTATAAACCAACTTACACTAAAAACAGCACAAACACCCACGCCCGAGGGGGGATTCGAATCCCCGACGGGGAACGGCCTCGCGCATCGGAGCATAGCTCCTCAATGCGCTCGGCCACTCCGCCGCTGCATGTGAGCAGTTGTTACGATTAATTTTCACTCCTTTGTCACTGTTTTTGCTAGTTCTACACTTGTACGATGCGGATTCGACCATGAGATACAAATGTAGCGTCAATGTACTAATATATACTCGATAAGGTATCGATTTAAAAACTACGTAGGTTAAAATTCCATTGACTTTTATGTCACAGATTCAACAAACCGTCTTTCACAACCATAAAGTAGCGTGATTTTGCTTGTGACTAGCGCAGAAATTACCCGTTCTTCAACGTAAAGCTGTTATATTCCAAAAGAGAATTAACTTAAAAGTCAGGTTTTCCATATCTATGTTGTTACAACGAAGAAAATCAGGAAATTCTGAAGGAATTAAATTAGGTAACGAGACAGTAAGTTTAGTAGATGAGTTTTATTATTTTAGCAGTAAACTAATATACGGTGGTCACAGTATAGACGCTATAAAATGCAGAATGACCATGGGAAGAAAAGTGTTTCTGAGAGATAAATTTGTTAACATCGAATATTAATCTAAGTCTTAGGAATTATTTTCAGAAGGCTTGTTGTACATGCGTGAAACATGGACGATATTTAGTTCAGACAAGAAAAGGATGGAAGCTTTTGAACTGAAGTGCTACAGACGAATGCTGAAGATTAGGTGGGAAGATTACGTAATTAAGGACGTACTGAACAGAATTGAGGAGAGAAATTTCTGGCAAACCTTGAGTAAAAGAAGGGCTCGATTGGTAGAACACATTGTGTTACATCAAGGTATATTCGCCTTAGCAATAGAGGAATGTATGTGAGGTGAAAATCGCAGAGTGCGTCAAGAGACGAATACAGTAACCAATGTCGAATCGATGGCGTTGCTGGTCTTATGAGGAGATGATGTGGCTTGCACAAGATAGAAGAGGGTGGATTGATGCACAAACAGATCTCCAGAGTGATGTTCCAATGTCTTTAAATCTATGGGACTTAACTACTCTGGTCATTAGTCCCTAGCCTCACAAATTACTTAAACTAACTTACGCTAAGGACAACAAATACACCCATGTCCGACGGAGGACTCGAAACTCCGACGGCGAGCAGCGGCGCGCTCCGCAGCTAGGCGCCTTGGAACAATCGGCCACTCCACCGCGGCTCTCAAGACTGAAGACCACAACAAAAATGTACACACAACTGTCCACATTTCATACGTAGTGTCAAGTACGCATTCAATGAAGACATCTTTGATTTGGGCTTTACCGTGACTGTTCTATGAAATTGATTAAAACACAAGGTATTTCTGTTACCAGTCACTATTCCTTATTATTCCCACAACGCGTTTCAAGAGCTTAAGCCCCCATCATCAGGCGGAATTTTATATTTGGATTGTGTACATGTGGGTTGTAAGACAAAAAACTATGTCAGATGTGACTTTGTGCAATTGTTCACTGAAGTTTAATGTAAATATAAATGAAAGTTAAAGTGAAAAACTGAAACATCGTACGTCCAGTGGTCTCAGGTTCCTTGCACTGGCATAACCTCACATATATACAATCAACCGCAGACACCATCTGTGTTTAGCTCTAGCAGATACAAAGAAATTAAGCTAAAGACATAATACACCAAAGATATACCCTAAAATTTATAAAGATATGTCGTTCACTAAGAAAATTATGTTTTAGATGGTGATAATCTGAGAACAAGTATGTACTGCACGTTATACATTGATTTTGGAGCTGACAAGGTGTGTGTGTGTGTTACAAATTTAGGTTGCTGTTGAAGACAGAGATTTTACTGTTGTATATGTTGTCGTTTTGTCATTTAAGATGGATTCGGGATATTTTCTTTAGTGTATGTAGATCTAAAGCGATTCAAGGATGTCCAATTTTTGCCTTTCGATTGGATGTGTATGATGCTGACATTTTTGATGCTGGTATGGTGTTTTGTTTCAAATAGATGATTAGCTACTGATGATGTATGGTACTTTTTGTTTTCAGTGCTGCCTTATGTTCCTTGAAACGGATCTCGAATGATCAGCTGGTCTGGCCTATGTAGAAACAGTCACAATCCAAATATTTAGTTTTGTATGCACCTGTGAAATGGAGTGGGTCTCTTTTGTTGCTGTTATGAGCGAGCATTTGTCCAATTTTGTTATCAGTTGTGAAGGATATATTTATACCTTCTGTTTGAAGACTTTGGCAATCTGGTATGAAATGTTGCCTAGGAATGGGATAGTGTGGAAGACCTTCTCGGTTTGTGTTTTTTGATGTGTTTTTTTCATTATTGAGAGTTTCATTGTGTCTATTATGAAACTATTGTACCCATTTTCATTTTGTTTTATTATATTAGTTTCTTGTTTGAAATTGTCTTCAGAAAGAGGTAGTTGGACTGCTCTAGTGATCACGTGTCGAAATGCGGCCATCTTGTGTGCTGTGGGGTGCCAAGAGGAGTTGTGGATAGTCGTGTGTGTTTCAGTGGGTTTACGATAAATATCAAATTTGTGTCTGTTATCTTTTATTTTTATGGTCAGGTTCAGGAAGAATATACTGTTATCTAGTTGGTGTTCAACAGTGAACTTCATGTTCTCATGGAAACTGTTGAACAGTTCATTTAACTCATCGATATCTTATTTTCTGCCATTGATTAAGATGATAGTGTCATCTATGTATTTGTAGCAGTAGGTGATGTTTTCTGGGAAGTGGTTTAGGGGATTGAGACTTTTCCCTCTAAGTTAATAATAAATATTTCGGATAACAATTCTGAAAGGTTAATGATAAATATTTCGGATAACAATCCTGAAAGGTTTGACCCTATTGGTATGCCATCAGGTTGTTTGTAGAATTTATTGTTGAATGTGAAGTAGTTGTGGGATAACGTGAATTCTAGCATGTCCATTAAATCAGTCGTGTTAGTGGAATAGTGTTTTTTGTGTGTATGTAGGTTTGCATTAATCATCTACAGTGTGGAATCCAATGATAGAGAGGAATAAAGGTTTTGTATGTCAAATGAGGCTAGTATGCCATTATCAGAGACTATTATGTTTTCAACATGTTCGGTGAATTCTGCTGTGTTTCTTAGTGTTCTACTACTGTTAAATGTTGAAGTACTTTGAAAATTTTTTTTGTTGAGTTTGGTATGGGGCTGTTCCTACAGTTCACAATAGGCCTGACAGGTATTCCTTCTTTGTGTATCATAGGCTGGGATCTGAGGCAAGGAGCTCGTGGGCTCCATTATGCAATTTTTCTTGCCTCTTGGATGGTGAGCAGGAAATTTATGTTGTTTGAATTACGTTTAATTTCTCTTTGAATTCTGGCTGTTGGGTCTTCTGTTATTTCAATAATGTTGTTTGCTTGGACGTAGTCTCATGTTTTCTCTTTGTGTGTTGTTTTGTTCATTACGACAGTCGTGGAGCCGTTGTCGCCGGCCGCGGTGGCCGAGCGGTCTGCGGCGCGCCAGTCACGTTCTGCACGGCCACTACGGTCGGGGGTACGAATCCCTCCTCGGGTATGGACAATTTGTGCCGTCCTTAGTATTAGCTAGTTCGTAAGTAGTTTGGAAGTTTAAGGACTGATGACCCAGTATTTAAGTTCCATAAGCTCTACAAACATTTGAACTTTTTTTTTTTTTTTTTTTGATCCGTTGTCAGCCTTTTTACATTATTTGTGCTGAGTTTAGATTTTATGCTTCGTGAGAGAATTACTTCTCTTTTCTTGTGTGCCGTCAGTGGTTTAGTGATTTTTCTCAATAGTTTCATTATTTTATGGTAGGCTGCTACTCTTTCATTCTGTTTGAGTAGTGCGACGGTTGAGATCTGCAGGATGTTAGCGATGGGCTTCTCTCGGTTCTTCCAGTTCAGTGGAGCTGGAATGTTCTGTTTATTTTTAAGCCCTTTGCAGAGGAGTGTTTCCTCTTCTTCAGTAAATTTTATCTCGGTGTTTTTCAGGTGTGTAGAAATGTGTTTCTTACTGTTTCTTGTATTTACCGTGTATGGCAATTGTTGCAGGGCGAGCTGAGCCCTTTTTTCTGTGTGGATTTCTTCTTCTCTGTGATGAAGTTTATATACTTTCTGACGTTTTTGATAGCTGAATCATATTCTAGTGGATGAAGTATTTTTCCCAACAGTAACGCTGCATTATAAATGAGCGTTGTTGGAGCGCGCCAGTGCAAGCCTTGTCCCGTCCGTCCGCGGCATCTGAAAGACGCGCCACGGCCGAGTCCGCCGCACGATGGCGCCGCCTCTGAGGGCCTGCAGCGCCGCCACGACCGGGCGAGCACGCGGCGTGCGAGGCGTGCCTCAGTCGTGTTGTAGCTCTCACCGGTTTCACATGTAAACATTAGCTGTGTCCGTGACTTGCCACCACCATACCATGCATTTGTTGTATATATTGTACTGTTCTGTGTATTCAATAAATTATACTGTTACAACGGTATAATTGGCGACGAGTTTCGTCCTTACGCGTGTTTTCTGTTTGCGGTGGTTATGGATCCGGCGTTGGTTCAGTTACTGCAAAAGCAGCAGCAGCAGTTAGATCAACAACTTGTTTTGCTTACGGAGTTGATTACGTCTTCTCGTCCCGCTGCGGCCCCTTCGCCGCCGCCCCAGGCCAACCCCCGCCCTGCTCCTCCGGCTTTTCCGGCTTTCCAAGAGTCTAAGGAAGACTGGGACTCCTATGTGCGGCGTATACAGCACCATTTTGCGGCTTTTAAGGTAACGGATCCAGAATTACAAAATTCTTTCTTCTTGTCGTGGATCGAGCCCGATACTTTTCGTTTACTACGAAAACTAGCTCCGCTGTCAGAACCCGCAGAGTTGTCTTTTGCAAGTAGGTCGCAATTGCTTAGTTCTTATTATCGGCAGCAAACGCACGTGGTGCTCTTCCGGCTGGATTTTTATCAAAGCAGAAAGAAACCTGGTCAGTCGTATCAGTCCTGGGTGGCAGACCTCCGCGGTTTGAGTCGTGGGTGTGGTTTTGTGTGTGCAAATTGTCAGCAGTCGTATGCAGATACCTTAATTCGCGACGTTGTTGTCCGTTCGGCTCCTGATAGGGCTGTGCGTCGCGAGCCTTTCCGTTTACAGGATCCCACCCTTTACGAGGTTCTGTCTATTGCACAGGCTTTTGAGGTGTCTAATGCGGCAGCGGATCAGTTTGAGGAAATGGTAGAGGTGGCGGCGGTACAGTCCTCGCGCCCCCACAGGCGTCGTTCTTCGCCCGGTTCTTCGTCGCCTTCGTGTTCTTCACGGTTACCTTCCGCCGTTCCATACCGACGACGTGACTTTGCCTCTTGTCTGGATTGTTTTCGAGCGTACGATCGCCCACATTGCCCCTTCCGCCGCGCGCGGTGCGCGTCCTGCCGCAAGCAAGGCCACGTGGCGGCTGTTTGTCGGACTTCTGCACGCGGTCGGCCGCCGTATTCCGTCGAGTCCCAAATGGAAGTAAACTGTCTTTCTACCGCACCTAGACAGGAGCAGGTCACTTCTTCGAAGATTTGTCACATTTCTTATTCAAAATCGGCCATTCCGTTTTCAAGTTGATACCGATGCCTCTGTCTCTCTCGTAAATTTGGATACGTATTTGACACTTGGGAAGCCGCCTCTTGGTAAAATTTCTCGTCGTTTGGTCGGCTATGGTGAACAGCCGCTTCCAGTGCTCGGTCAGTTTATGATTAAGGTGGAGTACCAGCACGTAGTGTGCGCCGTCACGTTTTGACCGTCACAAGCGCGGCTTCAGAAAACATTTTTGGCCTGGATGCATTCACGGCGTTTGCTTTCAGGGTTCACGACACTGTTCGTCTTGTGTCTGACTCCATACCGTTCAATGAATTGGATTCGCTTTGCCGTGAGTTTGGTGCGCTTTTCTCGGCGGGTTTGGGAAAGGCCATCGGTTACGAGGCGCACATCACTTTCAAACCTACAGCGGTTCCGAAATTTTGTCGCGCTCGGCCTATTCCTTTTGCTTTGCGCCCAGCTGTTAAGGACGAGTTGGATCGGTTGCACGGCTTGGGTATCATCAAACCAGTTTCCTCTAGCCTGTGGGCGACGCCTCTGGTGATAATAAAGAAACTTACGGGAGCCCTTCTGTTGTGCGGTGATTTCAAGTCTACGGTTAACTCGCAGTCAGTGATAGATTGTTTTCTCATTCCCCGCTCGGACGACATTTGTGCGAAATTGGCGGGTGGTGAGTGTTTTTCAAAAATTGATTTAGCGGAAACGTATCTCCAGCTTCCCTTAGATTCTGATTCTGAACAATTCATGGTTCTCAATACTCCTTTCGGGCTGTACCGTTACTAACGTCTGCCGCCGCCTTGCAGAGAAATTTTAACCTCCCTGCTATTTTATCAGAAGTTTTAGGTGACGATGCTACAATGGCAGATTCCGTTTTACGTTTAATTCGATCAGGTTTTTTTTATCATTTTCTCTAATTAGAGACTTCCTTGTGCTGCCGAGTGGTTGACTTTTCCTATTTTATTTTTATGGTCGGCCAACCACAGCCATCGGCTTCCTTGTAGTAAGCTGTCTTTGTGAGATGGTCTCCTTTCGTTTTGTTTCATGTTGTTTTTGATGAAGTCTCATGGACTAAGTGGGGTTCCTCTCCCACTTTACACGATAACTCTGGGCCTGTCTCTTTTACGCCCACAGTATTCTTTGGTCGCTTTGTGGTGAAATGGGGGACTGATGATCATCGTAGTTTTATCCCCCTTAAACATCCAACGTCTGCCATTTGGGGTCGCGAGTGCGCTCGCGATATTTCAACGGTTCTTGCAATAGTTATTGGACGACATTCCGTGCTGTGCGAACTATTTGGACGATATCATTGTCACCGGTTCCTCCCACACTGATCACTTAAACAACCTGCGGCTCTTGTTCACGAAATTGCATGCGACAGGCCTCAAATGCAATCTTCAAAAATCACAGTTCTTTCAACCTGAAATTGAATATTTGGGACACCTGGTGTCACGAGATGGCGTCCTCCCTAGGTCAGAATTGGTTACGGCGATTGACCATTTTCCTCGCCCTACCAATTTGCAGGAACTCAAGTCCTTTTTGGGCAAGGTCAGCTACTACTCCAAATTTCTTCCTAACGTGGCGGAGGTCACTCATCCTTTGAACGCACTTCGAAAGAAAGGTGTTCCTTTTGTGTGTTCTGCTGCTTGTGAGGTGGCATTCGCACGCATCAAATCAATGGTAAAGTCTTCACCTTGCCTCGGCACATTTTTACCGGGCCGACAGCTCGTCCTAGCTACGGATGCTTCTCAGCACGGGATTGGAGCGGTGTTGGCCCACAGACTAGATGATGGTTCCGAGCAGCCCATTGCCTACGCGTCTAAGACGTTGTCATATGCCTACCGTAATTATTCTCAGATTGAGAAAGAGGGTTTGGCGATTGTTTACGCTTTTCGGAAGTTTCATGTGTTCCTCTATGGCATTAAATTCCACCTTATCACGGATCACAAACCCCTGGTGGCACTGTTTGGTCCGCGTTCTTATCTTCCAGACCGGAATTCGCAACGTCTCCAGCGTTGGGCTATGTTTTTGAGTGCCTATCACTTCGAAATTCATTATCTGCCCTCGTCGCACCATGCCAATGCCGACGCCTTGTCCCGTCTGCCCATGGGCCCCGACCTTTCCTTCGACAAAGACGAAGTGGCGATTTTTCAGATTGACCAACGTCTGTACGACGCTGTTGAGCGACTTCAGTTTACAGACAATAGAGTCGCGCAAGCCACCGGTCGGGACCCTGTGCTCCGAGGGGTGCTTAAGCATGTAACCGCCAAGTGGCCTACGCGATTGTCCACCAAAGAGGCTGGCCCTCTGCGTACATATTTCGAGCTTCGACACCGGCTGTCAGTTATCGATGGTGTTCTGCTCCTCAGTACCGATTCCGACGAGCCTCGTGTCGTCATTCCGTCCAACTTACGGGCTCGTATGTTAACTCTGTTACATCGGGGTCACTGGAGTATCACACGCATGAAGGTACTTGCACGCCTTTTTGTCTATTGGCCAGGAATCGATGCCGCCATTCAGCACTTTGTTCGTACGTGCACTCAGTGTGCTAATCAGCAAGCTGCCCCCCGGCTCACTTTTTCCCCGTGGCCTACTTCGGAGAACCCCTGGGACCGCATTCATGTGGACTTGGCCGGCCCTTTCTGTCAGTCAATGTGGTTCGTGGTGGTAGATGCACTGTCTAATTATCCGTACGTCGTGCGTATGCGTTCCACTACGGCGGAAGATATTGTCAGAGCCCTGGTACAGATTTTTGCTATTGAACGCCTTCCTCGGACGCTCGTCTCTGATAATGGCCCACAATTCACGTCGTATTATTTTCAACAATTCTGCACTAACAATGGTATTTCCCACCTCACCTCGGCTCCTTTCCACCCCCAATACAAAGGGGAGGCAGAGCGTATGGTGCGAACTTTTAAATCACAACTTCGTAAGTGCCAGGAAAAGTCATCTGCCGAGGCGGCGCTCCCCTTATTTCTTAGTACTTATCGGACCACACTAATTAATGGTCGGAGCCCGGCGGAGGTCCTCCATGGCCGCCAGCCCCAGACGCTGTTGCACCTGCTGTGCCCGGAGCCCCGACATGAGGTGCCCACACACCCTCGGCGTTACGTACCACGCGCCCCTGTCTGGGCATGCACATTTGGCCGCCACCCAGGGTGGACGCCAGGGGTAGTGCCGCGTTCGTGTGGTCGACAGATGTGCGTGGTGGATGCAGACAGGGTGACGATCTGCCGCCATCTCAACCAAATACGTCCTCGGTGGGGCCCCACCCCACCGCCTTCAGATCTCAAGACTGTGCCTTTCGGATACCCCTCCGTAGCTTCGGAGGTCTAGAGAGGAATCCATCCGACAACTCGGTGGCACTGGCCTCCTCCCGCCGACGGCTGTCGCACGGCAGCCTCTGCTGCATTCTCGCCCCCTTCCCACCGCCACGGTGTCGCCTTAACGTCGGAGCCGACGCTAGACGAGGCTCGGGGAAGTGACGCTACGGATGGGCGTCCACAAAGCCAACAGTCGGCCGCTGAGAATGACGTCGAGATGTCTCCTCTCTCCCCGCGGGTCGACGCTCCGACCGGTACCCCTCCGTCGCCCTCGTCTCCTGCCTGCTCAGGTCCCGCTATGGACGCAGCTGTGTCGTTTCCCCCACCGGCGGTGGAGGGAGCGCCGGCAGGGGAGGCGTCTTCCTCCAGTGGCGACGTCGAGATGCGAGCGGCCTCTCCGCCACTGTCACCTGTGCTGGCGGGGATCCTGCCCCGACCTGGTCGCTGCCGGCGTGGGCACTTCCGCCCTACGTGCCCCCGGACTGGTTGGCCGCGCAGCGACGTGCTGACGACATCCCCTCGGACGCAGATGAGGCGATGGAGGCGCTCGCCGTTTCCGGCCGGCTCCCGCCCCGCCGCAGGATCACGTGGGAGACTCCAGTGGCCTCCGCGATCCAGCGTCGCTGGCTATCTTCCGCCTCCACTTGCGATGTCAGCTTCCCGGAACAGGGGAGGGATGTTGGAGCACGCCACTGCAAGCCGCGTCCCGTCCGTCCGCGGCATCTGAAAGCCGCGCCACGGCCGAGTCCGCCGCACGATGGCGCCGCCTCTGAGGGCCTGCAGCGCCGCCACGGCCGGGCGAGCGCGCGGTGTGCGAGGCGTGCCTCAGTCGTGTTGTAGCTCTCACCGGTTTCACATGTAAACATTAGCTGTGCCACCACAGTACCGTGCATTTGTTGTGTATGTTGTACCGTCCTGTGTATTCAATAAATTTTACTGTTACAACAAGCGTATTGAGACTTCCTATCTTTGCTCTGAAATTCTTACAGTTAGTATTTTTACCCATGCTTTCTGTGAATATTTTCATGTTGTATTGGCAGTTACTGTTTGTTTTTCCGTCAGTTTTAACATAATTACTGACTGGTAGCAGTGATAAGTATGATTAAAATTAATTTTGTAAGTGTATGGTGCACCTGGCATACAATTGCTCCTTCGAACTGTATTGTATTGTTCGGATGTGGTATGAAAGGTGTGCTGTTTTACACGATCAAGTCCGTTAAATATCTCGGGCAAACGTCGCAAATCGACATTAAAAGGTTCGAGCACTTGAGGCCGGCTGTAGTTAGGGCTCGTAGTAGTCTTAGTTTTATTGGCAGAGTGTAAATAAATGTAGATCTGCGAAGGACCCCAGGAATAGAAAAACTGCACAGCCCTCTAGTTTGTACTGCTAGATTACACATATTTGACATCGGCACCCGATCGGATTGAAGTACACATCGAAGCAATTCATATATTTATTACTGGTAGTTTCGCTCAATAAGCAAGTGTTACGGAACTACGTGAACTCAACTGGGAATATCTGGAGGTAGAATAACGTTCGTTACCCGAAAAACAATTTCCGAAGTAAATTTAAAATTAAAACAATCCAAATCGGTGTTCATTCTTCAATTATGCCTTTAGAAATTACTGTTGAGAAAGCTTGTGACATCCATATTTGCGACAGTCAGAAGAAATAAACCTATTGCAACTAACATACATTTCGCGTAAGAACCACGAGTAGAAGAAAGAGAATGTAGTTCTTGTACAGACGCATATAGACAGTTGCTTTCCTTGATTATATTTGAAAGTAGGTAGGAAAGTGAACGACTTGCAATAGTACAAGGTGTCCTTCAACGTATACTGTACCGTGGCTGTTGGAGTATGTGAGTACAGGGTCGTTATAATTGAAGTTAAATTTTCAAAACGCGTTAAAAGTAACACAACTGGTAAGAATGACGTCAAATTGCAACGGAAAATTATCGGGAAAGGGGGAAAACCTATGGCAGAATAAGAATAGATAGTGTGAAAATTGATCACTAGATGGCGATGTATGTCACAGAATGTCAATGAAAACACCTGTCATGTGCACGACGCACTTATGTTGGTATAAACGCGTCGGGTACACGGCTTTTCCGCATTTCGCGTCTGAAAAGGGACAACTTTGACTGTGAACGCTCGGAACGGTACGAAACTATGCTGAGAATAACAAGTAATCATAGACAAAACAGTGGTGTGCCTCATTTCCATGCCAAACGCCGCACTTGTCTGCTAGCGCCACTAGATAGTGGCATTGTGTAGCTTCACTAAAAAATGTTCAAATGTCTGTAAATCTATCGGACCAAACTGCGTGGTCGTCAGTCCGTAGCTCACAAACTACTTAAACCTAGGTAAACTAACCTACGGACAAACACACACACCCATGTAGCTTCACTAACCAGTGCTCCAGTTGCCTGAGTGGTATAGCTGCAGTACGTATTTGTCTCTTTGAGTTTTCGCAAGCGAGTTACCGAGTAAACCGTGTAATGTATGTTGCAGTATGCTTGCCAAAAACCAGGGTATGTCATTGACATACCAACATCATCTGGAAATGTAATTAGTGTGATCTTTGATATGTGAATGCGTAAGTGATTTGGAATGTGATAACGTGGTTTCAGTTAGGTGGCATTTTGTTCTCTCCCACTTCGTTTTAACCACTTCATCTAAATCCCGCATCTGCAGTTCGAGGACTAATAGAAGCACTTTCGTGAGTGTGGTACAGCTGTATATGTGTGTTTAGTGCTATTATAAGTAACTAGCTTAAACCCGCGGCTCTGCTCGCGTGTTGGTTGATTATGATAGATAAGCTATCTTTCAGTTGTGTGCTATGAGACTGTTTTTGAAGGATGAAATGATTCAACGTTTGCCATTGCTGTCCTCTTGTCCCTCCTTTGTGAAAGTCTTATTTCGCGCTGTTCTTCATTTTCGTTTGCTCTTGTTGTTTTGTTCCAACAGTGTTTCTTGATAATGACGTTTTCCTTATCCGAGGCATGTTGTATAAATGTGATCTATTAAAAGTAGATGTACTGTTGTAATATGTGTAAAGTAACGCAATGCACATTTATCTACGAAGTTTAAATAACAATTTAGTTAATGTAATTAATTTCACTCATTTTTGAGGAAATGTCGCTGATAAAGCGGAACTAAAAAATATTACTATCAGATTGCATAAGTCTATGTACTTACCGTTTATCAGGAAATTAAGTAGTGTAGATCATATCACACGTAAAAATGCACTCGTTTTGAAGAATCCAATCACGAAATTCAACAATAATGATTGTAATAATATCACAGACCGATCACTTGATGTAATGCGCGAAACGTCAAATCGATTTTTTAAAAAAAGGTGTACTAAAAGAAATTTCTTTTTTACTGCTTTATTTATTTATTCTTATATTTCCTTATTCGTATTCTTATCCTTACAGAGAAAGAGCAAAAGACATTGTACCACGCATAGACCAAAGATATGGTCGGTGGCATTACGTTTCGCTGTATGTAACCTCCTTGCTCCATTGAAGGGACGCCCGGAAACACTTATATCAGTTTTGGAACATGCTGTTTCTGATTTCAGCTTGCTGCAGATAACGGCGGACAGCACATTGGACATATTTTGTGGCAGTCACACGGAAATTAAAAATCCGATTTGATTCCGACTGCTATTTTTTATGTGGTTTCGGGCCTCAGGACAATTAAAAACCGGTTTTTGCCACCCGATGAAATATAACTTTGCCGTGGCATAATGAGTTTTACGGTTCGTTTAACGTCTAACTTATACCATAGTCATTGTTGTACGGTACATTTGTTATTTACAGTCGACCACTATTATGATGCTTAGAGCGCCATCTATTGATCAGTTTCCACAATATTTATTTTTTCCGCCATACGTTTTGCCCTTCTCCGTAATACTCCTTTGTAGTTTGACGTCATTCAGACGAGTGGTTATTTTTACAGCGTTTTGAAAGTTTAATTAACATCACCCTGTATAATCTTAGACGCGGAATTAGGAAGACATAGTTTCGTCGACTGTTAAACTGTTGCAATACCCTTCGTCATAGTAGTCCTGCACCCGGTATTATAGTTGTGGCTGGTACAGGATTCCAGTCCTGCAACCCTATAGTACGCTTTGACGCCACACAAACAAGCCAGAGTCTAGAGTGTTGAACCCTATTGTTATCCCATATCTTCGGAGCTTGCCGACGGCCACATTGCAAGAGGACAATGCGCGACCACATGTGACACACAGTGTTCTTGGCCTCCCTTTTACCCCTATGAACATGAACTAGAGCAAAACAAGGGTAATGGAATGTAGCTTCAATAAGTCAGACGATCCTGATGGATATCGATTACGAAGAGACAGATTAGATATCAAAGCATCGTATTGGAGGGAAATTGTGTGTGTGTGTCTGTGTGTGTGTGGGGGGGGGGGGGGGGGGGGAGGGGGGGCTAGTTGGGGTGCAAAATCGTAGAGTAACAGCAAGTATCGAATACAGTAACAAGGTTCAAATGGATGTTAGTTGAGGCTCTTAGAGATGGAGAACCTAGCACACGACAGAGCAGCGTGGAGTGGTGCACCTAGTCATTCTATTCTTCGGACTGAAGACCACCACAGTATTGTGTCTCAATACTACAGGGCTTCAATTCACGTACCTTTCATCGCAAGGATTGGTTTTGTGAGGATGAGGAGGAACATATGAATCTTCCTTAGTCACAATAGTCAACATTTTAGCCTTTTTAGTGTACTTGGTAGAAAGAGATTTGTGCTTTCTGTTCATTGCCGAAGGATTCCTGCACAGTCTTAGGCATAAATATGATTTATGTCTTTGGAGCTTTCTGATTTTCTTACACTCCATGTACGACAAGCATACAACCAAACACAGTTTACTAATTATTATTAACTGCTCAAGATAGAACATTACCTTTTCTAGCAAACTGCAGACCTCCACTCAAAATTTTGTACAGGATCTTGTTCCTAAACACCCTAACTAATGTATAGAGAAGAAATTCGTAATTCTTCAGCTACAGCTTCATGAGTATTCTACATTTAAGTGGTTGGTAGATTGTTTATGGAACGTATTCGGACTATTTCTTCGCCTGTCCACTCTCTAATAGCGCGCAGGAAAAATGAACACACAAATGTTTCCGTTCGAGCTCTTATTTCTCTTTTTAAGATGATCATTTCTCCTTGCGTATGTGGTAGTGCCGGCCGCAGTAGCCGAGCTGTCTGCATGGCCGCTGCGGTCGGGGATTCGAATCTCCCCCTCGGGCATGGATGTTTGTGCCGTCTTTAGTATAAGCTAGTTCATAAGTAGTTTGGAAGTTTAGGGACTGATGACCCTGTATATAAGCCCCATAAGCTCTACAAACTTTTCAACATTTTTTATGTGGGAGTCAACAAAATATTTGCGCATTGAGAGAATAAAGTAGATAAATGTAATTTCGTAAATATAACTCGCCGTAACGCAAGATACCTCGCATATCATGTGTGTGGCATTCTCTCCCATGTTAGATAACACAAAAAGAGTAGTATAACGTTGACATAGGGAGAGAACAAAAATAGATTAGTGATAGGACAGGGTAAGACTTACGTGAACCAATTGTTATTGAGTAGAACAGTTTTTTTATTACGATTAGATCAATTTGAAAACAACAATTAAGGAAGGAGGCCATAAACCAACTCAAGTCAAAATATTTCTTAATTAAATGAAGAATGCTTTGAAGGCAATGTTAACATGACAATTAAGAGTGCAACAAACGTGCAAAAAAAAATCAAGTAGAGGGGCAATATTCTCACGTAAGATATCTCGCTCCAACGAGTTCCAAATTATTTAAACTCTAAAATAGTACTATTAAATAACTGTTAACACATTAAAATGGTAAAAATCGCAGTAAAATGAGGTTACAGTGCTGAGCATCTAACGTTAGCCAATTTCCAGAAGTGGCTCTAGAACACTAAAACTTGGTAGTTACCAACAAATTGCAAAGAAGGGAAAGCTGAAATGTGGAAAGAGTACACAGAGCAGCTCTACAAAGGAAATGAACTTAGAGACGATGTTGTAGGAAGGGAAGAGGAAGTAGATCAAGATGAAATAGGATATACTATACTGAGAGATGAATTTGACAGAGCCTTGAAAGACCTAGGTCTGAACAAGGCCCCAGGAGTAGATGACATACCCTCAGAGCTACTAAAGTCTCTGGGAGAGCCAGCCATGACAAGACTATTTGAACTGGTGAGTAGGATGTATGAGACAGGTGAAATGCCTTCAGACTTTAAGAAAAATGTAATAATCCCCATTCCAAAGAAATCAGGCGCAGACAGGTGTGAAAATTACAGAACCATCAGTTTGATAAGTCACGGTTGCAAAATTCGAACACGAATTATCTACAGGAGAATGGAAAAGTTGGTAGAAGCTGACCTCGGGGAAGATCAGTTTGGATTCAGGAGGAACGTAGGAACCCGGGAGGCAATACTCATTTTACGTCTTATCTTAGAAGATAGATTAAGGAAAGGCAAACCTACATTTTTAGCTTTTGTAGATTTGGAGAAAGCATTTGACAATGTTGACTGGAATACACTATTTCAAATTCTGAAGTCGGCAGGGGTAAAATACAGGGAAATGAGAGTTATTTACAACTTGTACAAAAGCCAGACCGCAGTCATTAGACTCGAAGGGCATGAAAGGGAAGCATCAGTTGGGAAGGGAGTAAGACAGGGCTGTAGCCTTTCTCCTATGTTATTCAATTTGTACATAGAGCAGGCGGTGAAGGAAAGCAAGGAAAAATTTGGAATAGGGATTAAAGTTCAGGGGGAAGAAATAAAAACATTGCGTTTTGCTGATGACATTGTAATTCTGTCAGAGACAGCAAAGGACCTGGAAGAGCAGTTGAATGGAATGGACAGTGTGTTGAATAGGGCATATAAAATGAACATTAACAAGAGCAAAACAAAAATAATGGAATGCGGTCTTAGAAAATCAGGCGATGCTGAAGGAATTAGATTAGGTAACGAAACAATGAAGGTGGTAGATGAGTTTTGTTACTTGGGTAGTAAAATAACATGCGATGGTCGCAGTACAGAGGATATAAAATGCAGAATGGCAATGGGAAGAAAAGCATTTTTGAAAAAAAGAAATTTGCTAACATCGAATATTAATTTAAGGATAAGGAAGTATTTTCTGAAGGCATTCGTGTGGAGTGTTGCCTTGTACGGGAGTGAAACATGGACGATAAGCAATGCGGACAGGAAAAGAATAGAGGCTTTTGAAATGTGGTGCTACAGAAGAATTCTGAAGATTAGGTGTGTAGATCGCATAGCCGGCCGCGGTGGCCGAGGGGACTGAGGCGCTCCAGTCACGGTCTGCACGGCCACTACGGTCGGGGGTTCGAATCCCCCCTCGGGCATGGATATTTGTGCCGTCCAAGTTCGTAAGTAGTTTGTAAGTTTAGGGACTGATGACTCGTAGTTAAGTCCCATAAGCTTAAAAAAAAAAAAAAAAAAAAAAAAAAAAAAGGAGATCGCATAACTAATGAAGAGGTACTTAACAGAATTGGTGAGAAAAGCAATTTTTGGCATACCCTGACTAAAAGAAGGGATCGCTTGGTAGGACACATTCTTAGACATCGGAGAATCGTAAATTTAGCATTGGAGGGAAGTGTGTGAGGTAAAAATCGCAGAGGGAGACCAAGAGACGCGTATAGTAAGCAGATTCAAGTGGATGTGGGTTGCCGTTCCTATGAGGAGATGAAAAGGCTTGCTCAGGATAGAGTAGGGTGGAGAGCTGCATCAAACCAGTCTCCGGACTGAAGACCATTAACAACAACATACCAACAAATACGCCCGATACCCAAAGAAGTCTTAAAAATGACAACACACGTAAACAATACAGGAAAGATTGCTTAAGTCAAAACTTTCTTAATTGATTATAAATATGTAACAATAAACAAGGAACAGGTGGAAGAAACGCCTGAAATCTCCTGGTGGGGAGGATGAATGCACGGCGATGCTCTTGGTAAATAGATCAGAAGACGAGGTAGTTACGTAGAATATATTCCTAAATGCCAGTTACCACATGGTGGTGACACTTCGCTTACAGTGTAACTGGCGACAGCCACCAAGGAACTAGTCGGAATCTCTGGAGTAATGTAGGGAAAGCAACCTCTACCGGCGCCCGTAGGTTCAAATTCAAATGTTTGTTAAGCTTATGCGACTTAACTACGTGGTCATCAGTCCCTAAACCTACAAACTACTTATCAACTACCTTATACTAAGGACGGCACAAATATCCATGCCCGAGGGGGAATTCGAACCCCCGACCGTAGTGGTCGTGCAGACCGTGACTGGAGCGCCTCAGTCCCCTCGGCCACCGCGGCAGGCCGCCCGTAGGTTACACGATGCCAATATCATCTAGATGGTTAATCAGATTAAAATACACTTCACACGGTGCGAAGTAATAACAGTAACTACAAATTACGACCACATCCTAGACACCTATAAACAAGACACTGAAGGAAAGAACCATATCAAATATTTCGTCTACGACTCTGGCGGGCAAAGAACCCACAGACGGCTACTGACCATGTAAAGGTAGACAAAGGAAGCATTGATACTGACAAAAAGTAACACAAGTTCAAGATGAAACACGGAACGAAACAAACTGCCGAATTACATCCACTCCACGGGCAGTGTCGGTCGAGGGAAGGAAAATGCACTAGCTACACATACACCAGCGGCCAGAGCAGGCAACTGACGCGCAAACAGCTACAAAGAAGAAGAAACTGCCAGATATACGCAGAACAGATTATGAAAGTTTCAATTAGAAAACATGAAATGTTAAAGCGGCACTTAAAACCCGACAAGGGAATCATAGCGCACACACACCGCAGCAGAAAGTCTGATTAACAACGACGACCAACGCAAACATATCTTTCACACGAAGAGTTCTTGCACAAGAAACATATGGTCCGGGTACTTAACCGGGTAATACAACTGCGCTGAGAGAGACTCAGCTGCAAGACTCATCGACATCGGGACGGATAGGCGTAAGAGGCACAACACGCCACAGAGGTCAGACGCTGTGTCCAACACGCCCCACGCGCAGACATCCTCCTCTCTCTTCCGTCAAGAGCCAACTCTCTCTTTCCTCCTAGACCATGGCCACGCGGTCGACCTAAGATGCGCTAGTCAAGACCACTAGTTCTTGTTTCGACACGCAAAAATTGTCTCCGGCCAATGAGAACGCGCTAGCTGTCAGCCAATGAGATGTTGCGTGTTTCTTTACCCGAGATTCGGGCGCTACGTTCCCTCACGTATCAGAAGACAATCTTCTTGTTTAGCCCATACCTAACCTTCTTAAGGCTACACTACAGATCACTTTTTTAAGTGAAAGTTGGGTTAGGTATAGGTTAAACATCTCATTGGCTGACAGCTAGCGAGTTCTCATTGGCCGGAGACAATTTCTGCGTGTCGAAATAAGGACTCGTGTCAAGACCTAGTTTACAGCGTTATCGGAGGAGGAAACAAGGAAGGGGGCGAGTACGAGTGACTGGTAAGTAACGTGAAAGAAAACTTGCGCTGATCATTCACGAATGATCCAGAGGGCAGGAGGTACAGGGTCTTTGGTAGATGCCGTGTTCCTTTGATACCTTTCCACACCATCGCCTCATGAACAAAGTGCGACAATATGGAATATCAGACCGATTGTGTGACTGGATAGAGGCGTTTCTAGCTAACAGAATAGAGCATGTCATTCTTAACGGAGAGTAGTCTTCAGACTTTAAATTTATATCATGCGTACCCCAGTGGAGTGTTATAGGTCCGTTGCGTTTTACAATAACACTGGAAGTTCTATGAAGCTGTTTGACGATGATGCTGTATTTGAGACCATTCAACCCTAGAATAGGGTAGCGAAGTGTAGGATGATCTGGAGTGTATCGACTCTTGGCGCAGGGAATGGCAATTGAGCCTCAACGTTAGCCAGTGTAAAGTACTCTGTTTACATAGAGAGAAAGATCTTTTATGATATATCAGCGCAATACTAAAAGCAGTTACTTATACAAAATCTGGGAGTTGGAATATGGGGCGATATGAAACGGAATGACCATATAAAATCAGTCACGGGTAAGGCAGACGGCAGAATGAGTTTCATCGTTTGAATCCTTAGGAAGTATAGACCGTCAACAAAGCAAGTAGGTTAGAAAACTCTCATTCGACAAGCGGTTGAATACTGCTCACAGTGTGGGATCCGAACCAGGTAGGACTGATAGAAGACACAGAGAAGATCCAACGGGCAGCATCAAGCTTCGTTGGAGGTTCATCTGTCAGCGCAAATGCGTCACGAAGATCATTAGGAAACACCAGTAGCAGACTCTACAAGATAGACGTTCTGTATCACTGCACGGGCTTCTGTCAGTCACAAAGGTATAGTTACGTTTCATGAATAGCCAAAGAAAATATTTCTTCTGCTTACGTTCATCTCGTGAAACGATGACAAGGATAAAATTAGAGCGAATAGGGCCCATACCGAGGCATAGCGACGATCATTTTTTCCGAATAGGAGGAAGTGAAAATGGTATGCAGCATACCATCCGCCACTTACCGTGAAATGGCTTACGTAGTATGGATGTAGGTGTATATGTAAATCCTGCGGAAGACTGGGAGGTCGTTGATTTTAAAGGAAACTGGGCCACAATCCAACCATGTTCTCAAGATCTTTTAATTCCAAGACAAAAACTGTTCAAATGTTTTTAAACCTATTAGACCAAATTGCTATGGTCATCAGTCCCTAGACTTACAAAATCCTTAAACTAAGTTACACTAAGGACAACACACAAACCCAGGACCGTGGTGGGAGTGGCCGCCCAGTCCCTATTCTAGTGCTGAAGCCGGCCGCGGTGGCCGAGGAGACTGAGGCGCTCCAGTCACGGTCTGCACGGCCACTACGGTCGGGGGTTCGAATCCCCCCTCGGGCATGGATATTTGTGCCGTCCTAGTTCGTAAGTAGTTCATAAGTAGTTTGTAAGTTTAGGGACTGATGACCCCGTAGTTAAGTCCCATAGACTATACAAACATTTGAACTAGTGCTGAATGTTCTCAAATACAGCATCATCCTCAAACAGCCTCATAGAACTTCCAGTGTTATCTGCGAGGTCATTTGTACGTATTGTATAAAGCAACGGACCTGTAACACTCCACTGGGGTATTGAGTTCCAAAATTCCGCAACTGACGTCTGAAATATGAGGCCTATAGTTTTGCGCATCTGCTCTGGAACCCTTCCCTTCTTGTAAACTGGAATGAGCTGCACTTTTTCTAATTCTTAGAAATGATTCGCTCCTATAGAGACCTTTGATGCACTGATGATAGAAGGGGACATGTTCCTTAGCATACTCCGTGTAAAATCTAATTGGTATCCCATCAGGTTCGATGGTATTTCCTACGTTTAGCGTTTTTAATTACTTTTCTATCCGTCTGACAATATCTGACATATTTTTGTTCGTGCGATGGTTGAGAAGAGGTATAACAGTGCATCCCTTCTCTGTAAAACAGCTTTGATAAAAGGCATTTGATAATTCAGGTCCTTTGTTTAAACGCCATTATGGTAATAGTGTATGCGGATATTTGGTTTCGACCCGTTTACAAATTTAATGTAGGACCAAACTTTCTTAGGATTTTCTGCCAAGTCGATATACAAAACATTGGTTTCAAAGTCGTAAAGCGAGTGTCTGTTATCTCCGCGAGTCGTCTCTCTGTTTAACTGCTCGAGGTAATTTTCGGATACAGCACTTGGAACAATGTTACTCGATTCTCTGTCCTTGATACCCATCTTAATCAAATTAGTCTCCAGATCTATATCCGAGAAGTTAAAGTCTACATCTATAACTTTGAAGTCACTAGGAAATTTACGGGAAATGTTTCCCTTACGTTTCCCCACTACTGCTGCTGAGTCTGGTGGTCTATAAAAACGTCAAATGACCATGTTAGAGCCACTCTGAACCCCAATGTTTGTCCAAATTGTTTTACCTTCCGGATCTTTAATAATTTCACTCGATAGAATGTTATTTTTATCGCTGTAAAGACGCTCCTCTTTCACCATTCATCGTGTCTCTGGTATAAGTTTCAGACTGAATTTAGGATTTCATTGCTATTGGCATCTTGTTTGAGAAAACTTTCCGTCCCTTAAAATGTGGGAATCGTCGCTATCTAAAAGTGAGAGCAGTTCTGGTATCTTTCCATAGACGCTCCTGCAGTTTACTACAATTATCGTATCTTCCTCCGTTTTATTGTGCCGAGTGCTGCCCTGATCTGAAACGCCTAAACGGGCCTGTGCAGAGGTTTATCTATCCTAAACGACCCACGCGTGCACAGAACTCGTACTCTGCTATCCTAGTGGCCGCTTTCTGCGTGTAGTGCGTGCCTGACCTATTCCAGGTCGAGAAATTTGCACCCAAATTCCCATAGAATCGTCTGAGCATCCGGTTTAAGCCTTCCACTCGGGAATGATGCAGCAAAGTGATAGCTCCGCCTCTGTCCCGTGAGCAAGGCTAGCTGTTGTCACCAAATCCGCCAGCCGTCTGAAGGAATTGAGAATGACCTTTTATTCATGCATCATTGGTACTGATAATTTCAACGGCTTTCGGCCGGGTGCACATGGTACTTTCTATCGCCTCCGTCAGAGGCTCCTGGCAAGCAAACAGAGTGATCAGTGGCATTTTTCCCGAACTTCCCGCGGCTTCATGACTCGCCTAAAACTGGAGTTCTCAGTCACTTGTGAAGTCACCCTCTGCATCATTCCGGACATTTGGAAGTGTCTGAAACTGATGAAACAGACGAGGATGTCCTTCTGCCTTAGAGCTATTATCAGCAGAGGGCAAATCTGCTGCTGAGTCGTAAGGGGACAGCCTTACGGTCTGTTCCCTGCTACGCCTTCCGTCCAGAGTTAATTATCGATTGGAACGGCTGTTGGAAATTGAAGACGCAATGTCATCAGGGACCTGCGGCGTCGCAACAAGCAGCAGACGTACCCCAGCACAAGCCTCAGGTGCCCAGGTGGTACTGCAGTCCAGGGCAGCCAACTCTTCGTGAATCCGTACACAATAGGCGTAGTAACTAACTATCACTGTCAAGTTACTTATTGAAAATTAGCGAGAATAAGACACGTGGAAACAGCAGAATTAACGAAATTTAAAAATTGATTACTAATAAAGCTGGCACTAGACTGATTTGCGAGATAGGTGAAGCAACGGTCTTTGGCTTATTTTCAAATCGCAGAGGATAATTCTATACAACTGTATTTACCAGATCCGCGAGAATATAGTTTTTCAAAAGAGAAGAACTAACGAGAATTAACTTCTAAAAAAACTGCAGAAAATTGTGCAACTTAGTACTAAGGAGGCGAAACTAGGGAAGCTGACACCATACCAACTGACTAACGAGGTGAAGGTTTCTGACACAAATCACAGACGTAAATTCTACACAACAGCAGTTACCAAAAACGCGAGAATAAAGCTCTTAAAAACGTGTAACTAAAGACTGTGTAAGTAAATTGTTGTTGTTTAATGCAGCTACGCCCACAGATAAGTCATAACCTTTAGTAATGCCGGAGACTGAACACAGCTGCGATACGTGCAGAAGTACTTCATACCACCTAGCTACAGGGATTGAAGGAAAATCTAGGAACACCAGAAGAAATAAATTCATGAACCGACATGCAGATGTTAGCCATGTTTTTGTTACTCAATTTGTCCACGAACTTGACCTGGAGTGTTGTGTGCAACTATGAGTGCATTAAGTATGAGTTATGTCAGTTTATTCAAAAAATGTTCAAATGTTTGTTAAGCTTATGGGACTAAACTACGGGGTCATCAGTCCCTAAACTTACAAACTACTTATCAGCTACCTTATACTAAAGACGGCACAAATATCCATGCCCGAGGGGGGATTCGAACCCCCGACCGTAGTGGCCGTGCAGACCGTGACTGAAACGCCTCAGTCCCCTCGGCCACCGCGGCCGGCGTCAGTTTATTCGCTGAAAAACCATTGGTGCTGGTAGGATGAATGCTTCCGTAACCAAGATAGCCATAATTATTGCTGTATCAATATGCACCTTATCGAAGATTTTTACAGAGAAAGCGGAGAAATATCATAATATAATAATTGTGGCATGAGGCATTGTTACAAGCGTTCATTCAAGAGGACGAGAACCGCAACTGTCACTGCATAACTGAATAATACACTTGATAACTGCTGCACTGAATGGCAGCGTGGTCTAAGGCGTCATGCTACGGAATGGGCGACTGTTCCTGCCGGACGTTCGAATCCTCCCTCTGGCATATATATATATATATATAATAAAAACGATCTACGCAGATATATATATATATATATATATATATATATATATATATATATATATATATACACATGTGTGTGTGTGTGTGTGTGTGTGTGTCTTGTCCTTAATGGAAGTTAGTTCACGTAGTTTGCAAATCTAGGGACTGATGGCAAATAGCAGTTCGGTACAATAAGTTTACGAACAAGTTGATAACCCTGTTCACACCAAAACAACACAAAGGAAGTTCTATAAGCTGCGAACTGAACTGTTATTAATTCCACTCCGTGGTAAAATGTTATTTTCTAAATCGTGATGCTATTTTCCAGGACAATAAGGGACTTGTTCATACAACTCATATCGTTCCGGACTCATTTTGTCGACACGAGGAGGCATTTTCGCAACGTGCCTGGCCATCACAGTGAAGACATCTTACTATTTCAGACCCTCTTTTGTGTACGCTGGAGAGAATTATGAGTGAGTCCTATCCACCTCCATCACCACAAGCGTCCTCCCTCCGCAGAGCATCTGATTGCTTTCAAACGGCTCCGAGTCCGAGCTCGGTGGCTGATCCTGCAAAGTAAGTAAGGCGGTTGGGATAGTTACGTTACCACCATCGGTTCTCGCACCTCTTCTTGTCGGATGTGGTTGCAAGTTTGGTGCCTTTTTGCCTTCCGCCCACCGGCGGGAACCTCCTATTTCCTCATTCAGGATACCCTCTGTACTGACCCAAGAGGTATCGCCGATCATATGCAGAGTATTACACTATTAGTTTTGCGAATGCAGTCTACAGATCAGACTTCCGCGTCCTTTTAGAGTGGATAGACCGTAAGCTGTTGAACCGCACGCGTCGACAGGAAACGTACAACGTCCCATTTAGTAAGAGGGAGTCCCAAAGTGCCCCTGCTGAATGCCCCGATACACAGCTTTTATTATCATTTGTACGCCCAGTTTAGTCGTCCCTGGGTAGAGGGTATTTTCCCGTACCAATGGTGCGATAGCGTCATCATCCAGGTAATGAAACTCTCGTGTGGACTCAGTTGTCCTCCATCGGCTACGTATTGTCCTTACCTAGTTAGCAGATATCCAACTTCTTCGTCTCGTGTATTCGCCCAAGTGTCTCCGTGGCGCTGTCTTGATAGTAGTCCACATCTTATTGGACCCCTTGTGGCAGGCTTTAATCTACCTGCTGCGCTCGAAACATGTTTGTACATCCTAGGGATTTAACCTCTGTGTTCATCAGTCCGTAGGCTTACAGACTACATAAACTAAGTTAAACTAACCTAACGACAACACACACATCCATGCCCGAGAGATGACTCGAACTTCCGATGGCGAGCAACCGCGCCCGCCACAGTAAGGCGCCCTAGAGGGCTCGGCCACTCCACTGCAGCTGCTGCGATCCCTTTAATTCTTAGTGACAAAGTTTCCATGTCTGTGTTTTCACCTTTTACATGCGTAGATCGTTTTTATCATTCCATGTAGTTGTGGGTACGTTATCCTGCTTTCTGTGGTTCACATTCCTGCGGCAAGTTTAATGTTTCCCCACTTTTGTGTCGTCTGGCCTCCTTCTGGCTGAAGTTTTAGTGTGTAAAGGACACTACTGTTTTGTTTTATTTAACTTCTTCTGTGATTTCCTTCTTTCGTGTTGTCACTGTTGCGTTACTTGCCGCTCTGAACACTTTTGGGTTTTGTATCTGAATTATAAGCGCCAGGTGTTTACTGTGTTCAGTATTTTGGTGTTGCGTCTCAGTGAGGAACCGGGCGCAGATGTCCCTGCAGGTTAGCCCCTTAAAATCAAAAGCAGTAACAACAACAACAACAACGAACACGTCTACTAGAGCCAAACTGGCACTTCCTCTCGTCTGCTAACCAAAAGGGGTATATGTGGTATACGTCACAGATAGTACAATACGTATTAACTATGCACAAACCGGAGCTATTATATTTACAAAGTCACTGACACCAGCGTAATATGGAAATAAGCTGACCTTAGCTTTTAAGAAATCATTTATGCAAGAGGATCGCACAAACTTAATGTCGTTCAGACTGCTGCATGGAGGCATCCTTTGCGTATGAAGAGTTAAAACCATTCAAATTATGTCTGGGTGGAATACTATATCAGTTCCAACAGATTACGCTGTAGCATTGACCACTTAATTGGATTCAATTAAAAGCGTACCTATCGCAGACAATATATTCCGATGCTACTGGAAAAACAATTGCAGGCTACTTTTGTACCTACATAATTAGGGTAAAAAAGGAAAATATAGACTCAAAAAGCTACAAACCAATATCTTTAGATTATTTTTACTGAAGAATCCTTGCACATTTTCTCAGTTTGAATAAAATAAAAACCTTGGTGGAGTGGCCGAGCGCTCTAAAGCACCTTGCTGCGGAGCGCGTTTTTGCTCGCCGTCGGAGATTGGAGTCCCCCTCGAGCATGGGTGTGTGTCTTGTCCTTAGCATAAGTTAGTTTAAGTAGCATGTAAGCATAGGGACTGATAACCGCAGCCGTTAAACCCATTAGATTTAAAAACATTTGAACCTTTGAATAAAATAAATTTCCTTGGAACACAGATCAGAACCATATTAGAAAGCATCGTCGTGCGACACTTAGCTTTCCATTTTGTCTAATTATATCCTGTGGACCATGAATGATGTGCTGTAGGAAGATTCTGTACACTTAGATTTCAAAAAGTGTTTGACACGGTGCCTCACTGCTGACTGTTAACTAGGGTACGAGCATACGAAATAGGATCCCATTAAATAAGAACATGATTCAAAGACTTCTTAAGTAACAGGACCCAATGCTTTATCCTCGACGGCGAGAGTTCTTGACACACAAGGATATCGTCAATAGTGGGCGATGGAGTACGGCAGGTACCCTATTATTCTCTATATACGTCAACGATATGACGTTTAGGGTGTGCAACACTCTATGTGTCTTTGTTTATGATACTGTGGAATACTGGAAGGTCTCGTTGTTGAGTGTCTGTAACAAAATTAATACGAAATATTTTCTACTTTATGTGATGAATGGAAAGCATCTTTAAATATAGAAATTCAAATGAATATGAAAAATAATCCCGTAATCTTGGAATACACCACCACTACAATGGGAATACCTGAAGGCAAGGCGACGTTATTTTCACGTAAAACCTGCTGAAAACATTTAGAGAACTGTTATTTGAATCTGATTTCACAAAGATTCTACTTCCTACAAGTTACATTTCGCCTAGCGTCCGTGGAGGTGAGACAGAAGAAATTAGGGGCCGTACATAGAAATGTAGATAGCTCATCCTTACTTCCAGCTGTTTGCGAGTGGAAACATGTACAACATGATGTTGTACAGGTTATCCTCCTCCACGCACAATTTTTTGGATTGCTAAAAAATTAAATCAAAGAAATTCTGAAGAGTAATGGAGCAATACTTGAACATTTTTAAGTTTTGGAAGATGTGAAAGTGTAACTGTTTTCAATTCAAGCATTAGGAAATATGACCAACTACTTTACTTTCCTTCAGAATAGTCTTTCATAACACTTACCGTTAAAAATTACGTCCTTTGTGTTTAACATTATTTAATTTTTTTATTCTTAGTTAAAAGTAGAAATTTCTCTTTAGTCAAAAGATACTGAAGTTGTGAAACTGCTAATTTTCATTTCTGTACACAAAGTTTTAGTTATTAAAAGATGAATATTACTTTTTTTTTTCTTTTTATTCAAAATGTTCAAATGTTTGTTAAGCTTATGGGACTTAACTACGGGGTCATCAGTCCCTAAACTTACAAACTACTTATCAACTACCTTATACTAAGGACGGCACAAATATCCATGCCCGAGGGGGGGATTCGAACCCCCGACCGTAGTGGCCGTGCAGACCGTGACTGGAGCGCCTAAGTCTCCTCGGCCACCGCGGCCGGCTCTTCTTATTCGGCAGGATTTTAAAGTTGCATGCTATTGAATTCATTCAAGCTTTAAAGAAGGAAACTAGCTACTTTCCTTCTTCTCTATACATTCATTTAAATTTACAAGTATGTTACGTCATTAATCTACTGGATTTTTGATACGATTTACATTACTAGGCGTTAAAATTGCTACAACAAGAAGAAATGCAGATGATAAACGGGTATTCATTGGACAAATATATTATACTAGAACTGACATGTGCCGCGGTGGAGTGGCCGAGCGGATTGAGGGGCTATGCTCCGATGCGCGAGGCTGCTCCCCGTCGGGGGTTCGAATCACCCCTCGAGCATGGATGTTTGTGCTATCTTTAGAATAAGGTAGTTCCTAAGTAGTTTGTAAGTTTAGGGACTGATGAACCGCAGTTAAGTCCTTAAGCTTAACAAACAATTGAACATTTGAACTGACATGTGATTACATTTTCACTCAATTTGGGTGCATAGATCCTGAGAAATCAGTACCCAGAACAACCACCTCTGGCCGTAATAACGGCCTTGATACGCCTGGGGAATTTAGTCAAACAGAGCTTGGATGGCGTGTATAGGTAGACTACAGATGCCCATGCAGCTTCAACACGATACCACAGTTCATCAAGAGTAGTGACTGGCCACCATTGACCAGACTTTTTAAATTGGTGAGAGATCTGGAGAATTTGCTGGCCAGGACAGCAGTCGAACATTTTCCGTGTCCAGAAAGACCCGTACAGGACCTGCAACATGCGGTCGTGCATCATCCTGCTGAAATGTAGGGTTTCGCAGGGATCGAATGAAGGGTAGAGCCACGGGTCGTAACACTTCTGAAATGTAATGGCCACTGTTCAAAGTGCCGTCGATGCGAATAAGAGGTAAACGAGACGTGTAACGAATGGCACCCCATACCATCACGCTGGGTGATACGCCAGTATGGCGATGACGAATACACGCTTCCAATGTGCGTTCACCGCGATGTCGTCAAACTCGGATGAGACCATCGTGATGCTGTAAACAGAACCTGGATTCATACGAAAACATGACGTTTTGTAATTCGTGCACCAAGGTACGTCGTTGCGTATACCATCGCAGGGGCTCTTGTCTGTGATGCAGCGTCAAGGGTAACCGCAGCCATGGTCTCCGAACTGATAGTCCATGCTGCTGCAAACGTCGTCGAAATGTTCGTGCAGATGGTTATTGTGTTGCAAACCTCCCCATATGTTGACTCAGGGATCGAGACGTGGCTGCACGATCCGTTACAGCAACGCGGATAAGGTGCCTATCATTTCGAATGCTAGCGATACGAGGCCGTTGGGATCCAGCACGGCGTTCCGTATTGCCCTCCTGAACCCACCGATTCCATATTCTGCTAACAGTCATTGAGTCGCGAGCAACTCGAGTAGCAATGTCGCGACACGATAAACCGCAATTGTGATATGCTACAATCCGACCTTTAACAAAGTCGGAAACGTGATGGTACGCATTTCTCCTCCTTACACGAGGCATCACAACAACGTGTCACCAGGCAACGCCGGTCAACTGCTGTTTGTGTATGAGAAATCGGTTGGAAAATTTCCTTATGACAGCACGTTGCAGGTGTGAATGCTCTGAAAAGCTAATCATTTGCATATCACCGCATCTTTTTCCTGCCGGTTAAATTTCGCGTCTGTAACAAGTCATCTGCATTGTGTAGCAATTTTGATGGCCAGGAGTATATCACTGTACATAATAAAAGTCAACTTACAAAGGCGTGGTGATAAATCTTTCGTTTCATTAATAGACAACAGATTCTGGTCACGGAAACAAAGAAGTTTGTATAAGTTATTTATCTGTGGTGTCTGTTCTTTCGGACATGTCCAGTGTCTTAACACCTGTCATATTTCACTTGGTAACAGTGGTTCCAGTAAACTTGCTGACGCCATAAGGAAAGAATGAAGAGAGAGAGAGAGAAAGTGTTTGTTGATAATGAACGTGTAATTTCGTAGATGAAGGAAGACGAATATATAAATAATCATGTATCAGTGAAACACTGTAGCAGGGGAAAAAGTTGTCGCTGGGTAGGAAGCAGTGGGCAAATGAGAATATGAGCTAGGTAGTAAAAATTACAGAGGACAAAAATTAATTTGTTTCTAGAATAGATTTGAAACAGCAACAGCGAACACACTATTGGAAAAGTACTAGACGCAAAGCAAGTGTCCAACTGGACTACTCTATGGTCAGAAAGACATTCAGGAATCAGATATTGTTTTGTAAAACTCACCACAGATACAACTCACAATTAAAGACGAAGAATAAACTCAAGTTTAGGAAGATTGTCCGGAAAATGTTCAAATGTTTGTTAAGTTTATGGGACTTAACTACGGGGTCATCAGTCCCTAAACTTACAAACTACTTATGAACTAGCTACAACTATGGACGGCACAAATATCCATGCCCGAGGGGGGATTCGAACCCCCGACCGTAGTAGCCGTGCAGACCGTGACTGAAGCGCCTCAGTCCCCTCGGCCACCGCGGCTGGCGATTGTCCGGAAGAATCGATGTACGAAGAAGTGTGGTACAGAGGTACTGACGAATGTGCTTGAAGTCCTCTAAGGCTGTTGATATTGAAATAATGAATACCACAAAACGCAGTTTGGTTGAAGAGGAAGGGATATCTCCATAAACAGCAATAAAAGAACCCGGAGAAATAAATGTACAAGGAACTTGAAAGAAATCTTGAATAAGAAGAGCAACAGTTGAATTTATCACCGAAAGAAGGAAGTACAAAAGAAATACAACACTATAGGTCGCTAAGAAATGAGTTAGCAGAGACTGCACAGAAGTTAAGGCGAAATGGTTTCGGGAAAGTTGCGAAATAGTAGTCGAAAAGATTAATTTAGCACATGTAAAAGGCTTCACAATCTCCGGTGAAATTACAAGCAAAGGCGTCAACATTACCAGTGCTAGAGAAGTGGCACTATAAAACACAGAAGATAGGGGACGGAGTACACTGGAGGCCTCTCTGAGGGGGAGGAACTTCCTGATGACGTGATGAGAAAGGAAATGAGACTTGATACGGGTGATACAGGGGAACCAGTTGCGGTCAGAGCTGAAGGGGACGAACTTTGTGATCACGTGATGATAGAAATGAGAGTTATTATGAAAGACACACAAGATCCAGTAGCAGTCAGAGCTTAACACAGCTTTGGTAGCTTGAGCTGAAGATAAAATGGATGGATTAATCCTTTCAGACTTATAAGCTCACGTGAAGACTCTGCAAATAAACGTATGTTCACGATGGTGTGTCGAATCTATGAGTCCGTTAATGTATGATCAGATTTTCGGTAATATTTTTTTAAACTTGATCACATAAACACGAAGATAATAAGGCAAGAGAAGTGCAAGAACTATTGCTCAATCAGCTTAACAGATAAGCTATTACCAAGCGCAACATAAAACATAATGGAAAATAAATTTTAGTTTCTATTAGATGACGAACAGTTCAGTTTGTAGTTAATGTAAGAAAAGGAATAAAAGAAGCATTACTTGCATTGAGCAGGGGAATGGAGGTGACACTTAAAATCAAGACACGTTTCTAAGATTTGCTATCAAAATAATGGGTTCGACAATCGGAAATTATACAATAGGTTAGAATTTCTAAGGAAAATATATATAATCTAGAGGTAAAGATGGGTAACGAACAATATCTATGAGAACCGGTAGAGAATTGTAAGTTTTGAAAAGGAAGCAAAAAGGCTCCTATTAGGATCGGTAGAAAATACGGATGCAGTTTTTCACATCAACTGTACAATCTATACGTGAAAGTAACATTGACGGAAATGAATGAAAGTTTGAGGAAATAAATTAAATTTTAGTGTATAAGGTGTCGATGGTAATATTTAGTCAAAACGGGGTAGAGCTGTAAGACACACACAATAGATGGTGCTGAGTGGCAGCAGCAATAGGATTATCAATAGAGTTCACATCAAAGTAGGAGAACACTACGTATGCCAACTGGAGGAGTGGCAGGTTAAACCACATGACAACTATGACCATTATATGGATTCATTTATACATTTTCAACAGTTGCTGTATCTCGCGATGAGATTTGCTCACTGTTCAAAGACATTTGGTTTTATTCGGGCAACAAACATCTGGTGATCGATCCTGAAACAGAATTGTCGAAATAGTTAAATTTGAATATATGTTGTTTCGATTGTAACTGAGATGAAAACAGAGGAGAAATGAAAGAAGTCCAAGAAAATTGCTATTACACAGTCAATCTTCTACTTCATAATCCAATTCGTTCATTTTTAGAGTCCATGTAGTTAACCGACACATCTCTGAGTCCCATTACTCATTTCAGTGCTGCATGACTTAGAAAAGTCGTCCATAAAAATAGCGACGAAGATAAGTGAATCTATATATCAGTGGTAGTTAGCCACACACACAGGATTATTTTTTTCCCTGTTCACGCAAAACAGTGCATTGATCATCAAAATATCGCCTGAATAGTGATAGTTGTATTTATTTTGAATTTTACAGTTTTTACCGCTCGGAATTGATTGCCTAGTACGATGTACTCCTTCTGACAGTGAACACCTTTAGAGTGTACTTCTAATTGCACTAGAGTTATCCTCAGTGAATTACCCAGATCGTGCTTGTAAGTTGCCTAGAGAGCGGAAAAACGTTTATGAAACTAAGCCATCGGGTTAATCGTTTTCGTTAAAATTGTACGGATGAATACGAATTATGTCTGATGTGATTCGAAACCCTGGTAACTGATTTAGAGTTTACAGCTAGCTCTACTTCACAACAATATGTTCCAAGGCGAATTAAGATCTGTAACTCATTTTGTACTCAGAATTAATATTAAATAATGACTACTTTTTGCTGTCTTTGGAACAGAATTTACTCTATATCTCATTAAATAAATTTTTCTGGGTTAGAAATGTTCATAGTATGGAGAAAATTCTTAATGAAAATTGTTGAATGTGCTAGCTTACGAATCTTCCTTCACTGATCACACACACAAAATGAAAATTTACTTCCAGTAGCTACCTGGGTCGAAAATTGCGTTATAAATTGAGGGATGAAAAATTCCTTCTTACGTGACATGTATCTAGTGTCTTCACTTTGTTATGTTTCGGAGTGTTAACTTCCATAGGACTGGACAGGGAATTCAGTATCACTCTCGCTTTGATAGCGACAGTATTGACAGTGCTTCAGAAAAGTGCAAGCAAGTAATTATAACATTTCACAACGAGACTCAATCTGGTGTGGAGAAAGTTGATGAGATGAAATGTACATACTCTGTGATAAAAATTGTCAGAAGATGGTCATTTATATTTTTTCCTCTTTTCTAAATACGCCTGGAATCAATGAATATATAATTTACAAGAGCAATTCTGATTCAACAATTCCCAGAAAAGACCATCTAAAACTTCTTGCCAAAAATTTGTTGGTTGATTATATGGCAATGAAAGTCAATCATCTAAATACTCCTGTAAATATCAAGAATCGTATCACAGAAATGTTGGGATTACCAACAGCTAAAGCTATTTCTACAGTTCCAAAAACAAAAACTCGAGGAAGATCCAACATATGTGATACGAAGGAAAACAGATCGAAGAGGCTTTTTTGCAAACTTTGAAATAAATTTGTATGACTGGAACATGTTAACTGTTGGTTAGTATGCATTTGTAAAAACACTGAAAAAACCGAATGAACATAAATTTCTGCCAGTATAGTGAATGTTCTTATTGGTTTAAGGATTAACTATGAGTTACAGTATTTTATGTACACTATCGATGCTCAAGTACATTACGTTTATAGCTTCAAAGTCTTATTTATGTCATTCAGACTCAAATATATTCCAATCCGTAATGTCAGAATCGTACATGAAAATGGTATAAAATGCAATGCGGACTTTCAGTCAGCACACGTGTACCAGAGGTAAAAAGAAACCTCGCGTGTGGCGGAGGGGTAAGACTTATCTTAGACGATAGATTAATGAAAGGCTAACCTATATTTCTAGCTTTAGAAGTTTTGGAGAAATCTTTTGACAATGGTGACTGAAATACACTCTTTCAGATTCCGAAGTCAGCAGGGGTAAAATATATGGAATGGAAGGTTATTTATAACTTGTACATTAATCAAACAGCTGTAATGAGAGTTAAAAGGCATGAAAGGAACGCAGTAGTTGGGAAAGGAGTAAGAGAGGGTTGTACCCTCTCTCCAATGTTATTCAATTTGTACATTGACCAATCTGTGAAAGAAAGCAAACAGAAATTTGGAGAAGGAATTAGAGTTCAGGGTGAAGGAATAGGAACATTCCGTTTTGCTGATGACATTGAATTGTCAGAGACAGCAAAGGACTTGGAAGAGCAACTGAACGGAATGGACAGTGTGTTAAAAGGAGCATATAATATGAACATTAATAAGAGCAAAACAAGGGCATTGGAATGAAGTCTTAGAAAATCAGGCGATGCTGAAGAAATTAGGTATAGAAACAATAAAGGTAATAAATAAGTTCTGTTACTTGGGCAGTAAAGTAACATATGATGGTCGCATTACAGAGGATATAAAATGCAGAATGGCAATGGGATGAAAAGCGTTTTTGAAAAAGAGAAATTTGCTAACATCGAATATTAGTTTATGTGTAAGGAAGTCTTTCCTGGAGGTATTTGTGTGGAGTGTTGCCTTCTACGAGAGTGAATCTTAGACGATAAACAGTGCGGACAGGAAGATGATAGAAGCCTTTGAAATGTGGTGCTACAAAAGAATGCTTAAGATTAGGTGAGTAGCTCGAATAACTAATGAAGAGGTACTGAACAGAATTGGGGAGAAATGGAATTTTTGGCATACCTTCAGTAAAATAAGGGATCGATTGGTAGGACACATTCTTAGAAGTCGAGGAATCTTAAATTTAGCATTGGAGGAAAGCGTGTATGGGGATAATCTCAGAGGGAGACCAAGAGACGCACATAGTAAGCAGACTCAAATGGATGTGGGTTGCCGTTCTTATGAGGAGATGAAGACGCATGCTCGGGATAGAGTAGGGTGTAAAGCTGCATCAAACCAGTCTCCTGACTGGAGACCACAACAACATACTAAGTTTGCTCATTGCTAAATTCAAACAGACGGCACCCTCTTTAGTTTATTTTCCCCAGTCCATATTCACTTACTATTTCTCCTTCTCTTCATTTTTCCACTGCTGATTTCCTGTTCCCCATCACAATCAAGCTTTCCTTGCCCTTAACTGTCTTAATAACTTATTTTACCTGCTGATACATTTCTTCAATATTTTCATTATCGGAAGAGTTAGTTCATCTTTCCACTGAACTTCACTAATCACCACTATATCCGACTTTAACCCATCATTTCCCTGTTTTAGTTTTTTAACCTCCATACTGTTTCATGCACCGAGCCTTAGAATGCCAATTTCTTTATGTGATAACGACATTGTTCTGAGTAGTCACTACCCAGACATCTGAAGGGGGAATATTTTAATTCAGCGATATTTCACCCAAGAGGACGAGTACAGTAGAGATGCAAGTTCTCTGGAAAAATAGCGTCTGTAGATCCCCCTTGACTTTAAGAAAAAAAGGGAGAAAAGTTAGGGTTTAACTTCTTGTGAACATTGTGGTCATAAGAGACGATTACACGCTTGGATAGTTTTCTTCAGTGGTGGGGATGGAAATCAGCCTTGCACTTTGGAAGGAACCACCCCGGTATTTTCTTATAGTGTTTTATGAAAATTTCTGGAAACCAAACTCAGGACGGCCGGAGGCAGATTGTAGTCGCTGTACTCCAAATGCGAGTCCAGTGTGTCACCACTGCTCGGTCTTTGCTGTCAGCCGTTGGCAGTAACTGTATGATAACGTCAAGATCGATCAGTCATCCAAACTGTTATCCATGCAAGTTCTGAATAGGCTGGTGTCCCTCTTTAGGACCCCCTATTCGTACAGATTCTCCAAAGATACTCCTACGTTGCGGTTGTATGACGGTCCAGCTATCTGCTTATTAGGCAGCCAACACACTAGACAAATGCCTTTTGAAACGGCTTCCTAATACTTAAATTTATATTAAATCTTCACAAATTTATCTAGTTCAAATGCAATTTTATCACCATGGCCAACCTTAATATTGTATCCTCTCTCCTTTGGCCACCATCTGATTTTTGCTACACATATAGTAAAACTCATATAGTACCTCTATATTTCATTTACTATCATAATTCCCTACGCATCGATTAATTTATTTCAATAATATTCCATTACCCTTATGTTTCTGCTTTTCATGTTAATTTTTATATTCCTATTTTAATACTCTGCCCATTCTAATCAAACCATGCCCTTTGCTTATATGTTAAAATTACAATGCCATCGGCAAACTTCACACTTTTTTTCTCCCTGAACATAAATTCCTTCTCTAAAATTATCTTTAGTTTTCCTTACTGCTTCCTCAGAACACAGATTGAATAGCAGCCTTCCTACTTCCTCAACCACTTCTTCTCCTTCGTGCCCCTTAATTCTTGTCATTAGATATGGAGCACAATCTTAGAGATTGCAGAGATCGGGAGGAAATAAATCGTATTTTTTCATAGACGTATCTCAGCATTCTACGTAATCCGTTAATGGAAAGAATGGAAAACCTAAAACTGTATTGGCATTTGGTGATTTGAAGTCTTCTACAATTCGAGTGTTTAGATTTTCAAACGTACATCTTCGTTGAGGAAGGAAGGAAGAAAGATAGCGTTTTAACTGCTCATCGACATCGATGAAGATAGAGAAGGAGCACATGTTAGGACTGATGAAGAGCACCGGACATTGCGCTCTGTCAAGGGCAGTGCCTGCAGCCATTTAAGAAAATAGTAGAAACTTAAATTCCCATGGCCGAATATAGACTATAACCATCGCCTTCTTCTTTACGAGTCCATTGCTTTCAGCGTTAAAGGAAATGGTGAAAGACTTTACTAAAATAACTTTGTTTCATAATTATCAGAACACAGTTCGTTTCAGAGGACAAGAAAGTTGTTCAGATAGAATGTGGCATGAGGGTGTTTCCTAAGTACGGTAACATCGCGTTACACGTGTACACGTGGCCGGTCCTTCGATAACAGGAATAATGACACAATGACGTGTAAAGCTACAAGCTAACTAACTCTGTTCGCAAAGCTGTCACAAGCTGGTTTTCCTTGCTGACGCGAAAGATTATCCGCAGCTTCCAGCGACGCACCACCTACGCTAGCCTCCAGTTCAGAGCTGCCATTTTCAAACAATTGTCTCCGCAAAACCCTGGCTAAAGACGATTTTAATTGCGAACGGCTTGCTAAGCTCTGTTTAATGACTTTCCGTTCACAAGCAGGGAAATTAGTTCACAGAGCGAAACGGTCCAATATTCAGTTGCACGCAGCTGGGCAGCCATTACCTTCTGCTTTAATATTTGTCAGTTTAAGCATTCTTACATTTTTTTCTGTTTAAAATATGCCTAATATCGTATTTTAAGGTCGCCATCTCTTCTTCAGGTGGTACGGTAGTTAGTTTCTATTGCTTTTAGTTTTCTGTTTTACTTTAGAATATTTACTGCTTACGCAGCTTCTCTGCTGATGAAATTACTCTTTCTCTACTTCGAATGATTGAAATTACCTTTTAAATTGTATACTGAATTGAGAAATCGTTTTATATCGTTGAAACTATGTCAGCAAGTGTTGGCGTAGGGTAAAGGTTAACAGAATATGTGAATAAATATGGTAAGTTAGAGCCTGAATTAATCCACTGCAAATACAAAATGCCGAAAAAATTGACATGCATGTTAAGCATCTATATTCAAAATAAAGGGAATGTATAGAATATACGTATCATTGTCAAAAGAATCTTTTCAATCGGAGCTTCCTGTCCATAAAGAAAGTTTGTCTATCTCCCACTTAAACTATTGATATTAATATTTGCACAGTTGAATAGAGGTTATATCAGGAATATCCGACTACTCGCAATTTTATTATCTTTCACTGCAGAGGAAGTTATTAATTTATTACCGTTCAAAAATTTTATAACCACACGATGTAGCCAGATACTCTACTGCACCATCATGAATTCATCCATCTGACAATGTAGGGACATAGAACATAACTGTTGACTATAAAAGAGCTATAGACATTTCATCTAAGGAATCACTAGCGATGGAGAGAAAATAAATCAGGCACACATGGTTTGATGTAGAGTATAAGAGAGTGACTGAAGAAAATACCACTGCATACGAAAAGACACTACGTGCGATATACACAAGAGGCTTTATTAGAGGATTATCAAGAGAAAAGGAGGATCGAAACGACGACACCCCACCCAAAGAAAGAGAAATGGACTAAGGTTGAAATAGAATGTAGGGAATCGTCCAAGAAGAAGAATGAAACAAGGAAGGTTTTTATAAAAGTAAATAATGCTAGAAGATAATTTACTCCAACAACCAGCTTGATTAGACGTGAAGAAGGAAACATAATACGTGAGAGTAAACAGACTCTGGAAAGATGGCGAAAATACTTTAATGATCTGCTGAACTGAGAGATAGAGCAAGCAGAGGACATCTCTAACAGTTGTGAGCAAGGATTGGTTGATGAACAGTCGTTGGATGGCCTAGCGTTAGAGAATGTTATGAAAACTTTAAGTAAATTGAAGAATAAGAAGGCTCCTGAAACTGATACCATTCCTGTCGAATTCCTAAAATGTGGAGGAGCAACATTAGAGCAGTCTCTGATTGAACTTATCACTCTCATATGGGAACAGTAAAGGGTACCAGATGAATGGAATGAAGGAATATTATGTCCCATATCTAAAAAGGGCGACCGAATGGAGTATAGGAAACGCCGTGGAATCATCGTCCTGAACCTGGGGTACAAGTTGTTATCTAACATTATTTTTGATCGGCTACTTCGATAGGTGGGTAAATAAATTGGAATATACCGACGCGGATTTCGACAAAGAAGGTCAACAACAGACCTGATTTTCAACCTACGCCAGATTATGGAGAAAACTATTGACTTAAGGGTGCATACAGCAACATCAATAGAAAACAGTCGTTTTATGCCTTACAGAAGATGGGAATACATGGAAAGATCCTGAGAATCGTTAAAATGATGCTGTATGACGTAAGAAGCTGCATTCTATTTCTAGGATATTACTCAGACCCTCTGGAATTAAACAATGGGTTCCGTCAAGGAGATGAATTAGCATGCTTATCATTTAATGTAGCCCTCGAGAAGGTGATTAGGGAGGAACGCCAACAGACCAAGGTCCCCATGTACTACAAGACAGTGCAGATTATGGCATATGCAGATGACGCAGACATCATAGCACGAACAGTACCAGCACTGAAAGAAGCTTTTACAGCCTTAAGTCAAGCAAGCAAGAAGATTCGTCTTATGATAAATGAAGATAAAACTAAATACATGGCCTGTGGAGAGGTATATCAACCCAATAAGGAAGGAAGCTTAGCGTTTAACGTCCCGTCTACAGCTTGGTCATTAGAGACTGAGCTAACGCTCGGCGTTATGGGTAAGGATGGGGAAGGAAAGCGGCCGTGCTCTTTGAAAGGAACCATCCCGGCATTTGCCTGGAGTGATTTAGGAAAATCACGGAAAAAATAAATATGGATGGCCTGAGGTGGATTTGAACCACCATCCTCCCGAATGCGAGTCCAGAACCCAATAAGCCGCTAAGTTTCTGTGCGAATAGATACACATTTGAAATAGTTGATAGCTTCAAGTATCTTGGTACCACTGTCACTTGATTTATGACTTCTTAACTGAAATTAAGATTAAGCTGGTATTAGCCAGGAGGGCATATTTCCCCTTGAGTAATTTATTCTCATTTACCCAAATTCACTATTTATAAAACCCTTGTTAGACCACTTCTGTCTTATGCTTCGGAAACATGGCCGTTGGTGGAAGCTGATGCAAGGCTGCTCGACGGATTTGAGAGGGAATTTTTGGTGAGAATAAGACCTCCGTTCTGTGTTTTAATTTAAAAAAAAAAAAGACCTACCTGTTACCCACTGTTCGTCTAAAATTGTGAGCAATACGTTTGTGAATAATAAAACGCCATCTATCACAAAGCGACAAAAATGTTTCAAATAAAACATTCATATTTATTTACGTAATAAAGGAATATGTAATAAAAATGGGGGTACCTATTTTTTTAATGCAGTTGATATCCGTTTGACATATGGCAGCGTTATACAGCTATCCAACTATAGCGCCATCTGTTCTGCCCCTTCAAGCTAGAAAAGTTTTGTTCATTGTAGTGTTTTCATTTGATGCTATTTCGTGAGATATTTGGCCCAGTTACTATCAATGGACCACCCTGTATATGCCGATACTCGTACAAGTTGGCTGGATGGAGTGGAAGAAGACCTTCGTTAGCTCGGATGCAGAAACTGGAAGAGGGTAGCATGTGACCGTGATGGTTGGCGGCAGCTCGTTGGGAAGGCCAAGGTTCATCTTGGACTGTAGCGCCACAGAAGATGAAGTAGAAGTAGTTTAAAAGTAACGCCTCAGAATCTTTTATGCTGTTTTTAATATCCTTTGAGAGTCTTACTCCTCAGTTAGGTCCTACGAAACAGACAATATTATTATTATTATCATTCATCAACCTTTCCGCTTCACTGACGCAAGCTGCAATCTTATACCGCTACAGGGCTTCGAATGGAAGCAGGTAATATGGCTATATTTTGCTGTAACTACGTCGGTGCGTGGGAAAACGTGAGCTGTAATCGAGTTTCTTATCGCAGAGAACGTGTCTCCAATTGAAGTCCGTAGAAGAGTGAAAGCTTCCTGTCATTTAGCATGGGGGCATTGTCCTTCACTTACGAAATTGAGAACCCGGTCTTTCCCTCGCGTGTTTGACGCGACTCGCTCAGCATTTCCACATGGCAGTCTGCCTATCATCAGCACAGACGATTCTACTTCTGGGAGTTCCAAGGCAGAACTTGGATGATTGTTAATGTCCGATGTTATTATTCTCATCACTAACTCACAAAACAACAACAACACTAACCAAGGACATAACACATAAACTCAACAAACAAATTGTTACACATTTCCAGACGTGACATAAAGTAGTTAATGAGGTATGCGCCCATATCAGTATTAATTGATAAACAGTGCTATTAGGACGCTGTGTAAAATTAATGACCCACAGACAGTGATGTCATGCGTTTATTGACGCGTTTCGATAAAAATCATCTTCAGAAACTGTAAAGTTACAAACATCAGTAAGCCTGGTGTCACAAAAAGAGAACTTAATGGACAAAAGAGATACCAAATTACATTATAAACACAAATATCTTAAGTACATAGCTTGGAAGGGGGCTTACATAATAAAATTGTATGGCGTCAAGGCCCTGCTGAACATTACTGAAGCCAAATCACCCAGCATCGTCAATGTAAACGGTAGACGTCACCAGGTGGCTCTAGTGTAAATCACAAAGATAAGAAAAACGAACTATATAAAATCAAATAGAAAAAATGAAACCCTAGTAAGCCTATAAGCAGGGCCTTGACGCCATACAATTTTATCATGTAAACCCACTTCCACGGTATGTACTTAAGATATTTGTGTTTATAATGTAATTTGGTATCTCTTTTGTCCACGCAGTTCTCTTTTTGTGACACCAGGCTTACTGATGTTTGTAACTTTACAGATTCTGAAGATTTTTATCGAAACGCGTCAATAAACGCATGACCACATCGCTATCTGTGGCTCTATAATTTTACACAGCGTCCTAATAGCACTGTTTATCAATCAGTTGTTACACACACTTACTTATGGAAATAAAGTGACGCACAGAATTCGAAATATCCTCAGGAAACAAGGAATAAAAATAGCTTACCAAAGCCGTAATTCAATACAGAAAAGAGCACTGACACCTATCTAAAGTCCGATTTTTACCTGCTTCAACGTAACAGTTATGATGCTCTATACTTAGAACTGACCCGCAGGACATTTGAAACGAGATACAAAGGGCATAAACCATAATGGAAATATGGCAACAGCCATTCAACATATGCTGAACTCATGAGGCAAGGTAACCACTACCCTACCACCTTAGAAACACACTTGAAAATGGTCACATTGAATAATAAGAATAACCTCCTGTCGCTCTCTAAGATAATTTCCAAATTCAAAAAGCTATAACAAAAAAGAAACACACCTGAAGTGACTAAGTAAACAGTAGCAACCAAACGCTGTTTAAACGAATGGTGATTCCGCGTGGCATTGACGACCGTCAGGTCCCGACTGGATCGTGTCCGGCCTACCTGCTGAAAGTCTTTTTATCTGAGGCCAGTTCGGCGACTTGCGCGTCAATGATGATAAAATGATGATAAGGACGACACAACTCCCATACCCTGAGCGAAGAAAATCTCCGATCGGACCTGCCCCCTACGTGGCAACCCAACACGCTGTCCACTAGACTATGTAGGCGGAAATTTAAAGTAATAAAACATATAGCAGACAAAGACAAACCTCCTCCACCACCAAACCCACGACATATTATGATCACGTAAGTAAAACAATAAAAACCCCATACACACACACACACACACACACACACACAGAAATCAGAATATAAGAGCCGTCTTACTCTCTCTGCCTTCCTCTCTGTGCTCCCCCCTCCCTCTCTCTCTATACTCACACAGACCATCGCCATTTGAGCTGAAGTCATATTTATAAACACACTCAATAGAGTAAGAATACACTCAATAGAGTAAGAATAACACTCACCGATGGCTAGCAGATGCTCATGTTGACAAAAACAAAACATGAACGCATCTCACAGTCTGAACAAAACAACTTCAAAGCAAGTCAAAACACACATACAGACCGTCCAGTAACAACAGAAACAAATCTAAAGACAAACATATCCTGTCAAATCATATAAATGGCGAGTTGCTGGCGTCTTTGCAAAATAAGGCTAATTCAAAATAGAATGTGAATATAAGTGGAAATGTGAGTGCAACGGAAAACATATGAAGAGGGTAAAAAAAAGTGAGTGATCTTAACAGTTAATTTTATTCAGAATAAAATAAAACCATAACATGAGAACTGTTCCTCATCTGTTCAGTAAAACAATACCAAAATGCAAAACAAAAATCGCACTGACGTGTTTTACGGCCCACTTTAGATGTGTAGTTTTATAAGTTTTTGCAAACATTTTGGACAAAACTAATAATCTAAATAATAAAAAAATTAATTAATAAGAGTATCTGAAACCCCAGAGTCCAACGCCTTGCCTACTACGCTACGGACAACAGTTAGAAGTTGCGTTCTTTAATTTCATACTATTGATGGCCGTTGTTAACTGATGCTAATATGGCATTTGTAGACACTAGATTATCATTTATCGTACGAAGAACGACGACTTTTCGTTAATTCTCCAGTGCGCCATTGCTTTGAAATGACAACGTGTAAGTTACAATAAGAAAATCATAAAATACGCAACGCAAGATGGCGTATGCCAGAGAGAGTTCTGTGCGAGGAATGTCACGTGACATCTGCGAACGGCTGGTTTTCGTTAATTCAATGGAGGGTGTCAAAACTCGGTTGTTTTTGCAAATATCTCTCAAACGATACAAAGTATGAAAAAAAACCATAAGGGATCAAAGTTGTAGAGAATTTACTACAAATTCGTTTATTCAATTTTCGCGTCAGATGAACGGTTTATTTGCTATTTAAATTACATTACAAACGGCTTTTTTTTAGTATTACTAATGTATTTCTTGTTCGAAATATTTCAAAACGCGAGGTTCTGGTAGCCAACAATTATGTCTGTACAATTTGGTGCCGATCGGTTGAACGGTTCGACCTAAAAAGTGGGAACACGTTACAGACAGACAGACAGATATCCCAAAATCGCCGTTATTTTTGCAAATATCTCTGAAACGATGCAATATATGAAAAAAAACATAATAGAGCGAAGTCGTAGATAATTTTCCCCTCTACCAATTAGGTTATTCAATTTTCGTGTCAGATGAACGGTTCGTTTGCAATTACAATTATATTACAAACGGCTTTTTTTGGTGTTACTACCGTATTTTTGTCCATAAAATTTGAAAAAGGGAGGTTCTGGTCTCTGACGGCCTACAATTATGTCTGGAAAATTTGGTGCTGATCGATTGAACGGTTCGTCTTTAAAACTGGGAACACGTTACAGACAGACTGACAGACATCCCAAAATCGCTGTTAGTTTTGCAAATATCTCTGAAACGATACGAGATATGAATAAAACATAACAGAGCAAAGTTGTAGAGAATTTTCTCCTCTACAAATTCGGTTATTCAATTTTCGTGTCAGATGAATGGTTAAGCCGTTATTTTCATTTAAATTTCGAGCTGTCAAAAGACGATCGCAAATGCCCACTTTTAGTGTTACTACCGTAACCTAAAGTGGGCCAAAAATGTATTGTTACAGTTGACGACTGGATGTGCTTTAAAATAAAGCGACATGCGTCCGGTCTGAATTAAACTCATAATTAAAGTTGCCAAAGAAGTTAATTTAACCTATAAAAATGTTATAACTGTAACGACGGAGAAGGAGGCCAAAATCCAAAGAAGAAATTTGTCTTTAAGGAAATGTTTTGTAGAATACAGTGAAAAATTTTCTATCAGATATCGTGCTTTAAATTCAGTCTGACAATTAAGAACTAGTCACGGTTAAGTATTATTATGGTTTCTCTCACTATAAAAAAACCGTAAGTCGGGTAAATAGGAATTTAATATCGTAGAAAGGAGGGAGCCACAATAAAATAGTTGACTATATATCTAAGGTATGCCTTATTTTCATTGGGTAACAATATTCCGCAGCTTGTTACTGACCTTACTTGAAGCCCTGTTCTGTTTTAGTAGGAATAACGTGGCGACAGAACAAATACGGCAGGAATTTTGTGGCCTGTATCGTATACACAGGTAGGCCGGCGTGAGGCACTTTGTAGCGGCATTCCAATCAATGCTGACACACGATGGCACCTGCATAATTAAGCAGCTCTAATGGGAGGTCTGACAAGCCATAAATCTCAAACTACTTTACCAAATGACAATTACAGGCCTGACTGGCCACAACATTCTCCTGTTCTCGCAAATTCTCTGCAAAGGTATGAGAGATGTTTGAAAGTTATTGTCTTACCAGAAAAACAGATGGGTGTCGGGCTATGTAAAACTGTTACGGGAACATTTAAATTCAAACTAACGTGAGTGCGTGATTTCTAAAACCATTGATTCATTGAAATCCTAGTTGCGTGTTACACTTGCTATGAAGATAAACGAACCAAGTAAATATAAAACAGCAAAGTGTTAAGACTGACGGTGGAACAAGAAATAATGCTGTAGTTCCTTCTACTTCTAAAATTCTAACTTTGTCACCACAAACAGAATATAATCATAAATTATCCGTATCAGTATAGATCGTACAAACGAAAACTGGCAATAGCATGGGTAACTAGCGAAGCGTAAAACTGCAGCTCTTTTCGCGAAATACTACTGACAACCGGCATTGGAAGCTGACAAAAGAATGATGCTTCTCGCGCCAAATTACATTTCTCGTGAGAATCACTCAAGTAAGGTAGTATAAATTAAGACTTGTTGAGACAGTCGTTTTCCCGTCAGTCTATCTGGGAGTGAAAGAGGGAAGTGAATGACTGATAATGATTTGACATATCTTTCGTCCCTTACCATATCCCATTTTATGGATGCCTTCATATAAGTTATAAATGGTGTAGCGTCATATTAATAAGTGGTCTTAAGCTGCCCAGTTCGTTTGAAACATCAAACTACCTCGAATATCGCATAAACACTACAATTAATCACGTAAATTCTGATACAGAATTCTGGAAATCCACTTAAAAAAACTTTTGTCATTATATTGTAGCGACAAAAATTTACATAAAAGATTCTGTTCTAGGAGCTTCTCCACACTAAAACTAATTTAGTCGTTTTCATTTGTGTGCTGCAAGCAAATAAAAGTTTCTTGTTTCAGATTCTTCTGTACGTCTCTGAAGGACTCCGTGAACAGCTACACACTGCAGGTATCACTCTTTGGATACCAGAGCCCAAGCAATTCTTCCATTTTCTACTATACAGAGGAATCTTGTATCCTTTTTTGGAGTGACAATATTTTTATCAAACTCTTGCCTCGATAATTTCATAATTTGAACAAAAAGTAATCGTAATAGAAGAAAGTATCAGCCTCAAGGACAGAAAGAAAAATTCTCTGACATTATCTACATTCTTATGTAAGGCTTTATTAATAACGATAGTCTTAAAGTACTTTTAATTTGAATAGTTTCTAACTGTATTTGGCACGCTTAGCACAATCAACTCATTGCAATTTTGAATCTAATAAGCACTGTTGTATTCACTTTGAGTAATACTAACAAACTAGCTGTTAGGATATTCCCGTTACAAATTTCGAGAGCTTACAGAGGGAAGTGAGGAAAAGAATATTTTGATGAGAAACTCATGTCTATAAAAGTCATTCAGTGACACTGCGAGCACCATTTTTTACCTTCAGCAGTGTAAATCAAACTGCTTATACTTTGTGAGGATATGAAACAAAGCAAGAAAAAATTTCCAGTGAACATGGTCTCTAAAATACATACATTAACAGCTATGATCAGTAGAAGAGAGATGTTCACAGTATCGAAGATAAAGACGTGCTCACAGCTCTTAAGGTAAGGATTTTAGGGTCCAAATGTACATAAACTGTTCTCTTAATTTGGGCCATACTACCTCCTCACATTGTGTGGGAAGCAAAGAGCTTTCTGTAGAAAAGGTTTGTTTCAAAGTGTCAAAGATAAATAAGTGCTCTTGGCGTCACTGGATTACGTTCCCGGCATCAGTTTCTTATCAAAATATTATATACTTACTCCCCTCTGAAAGTCCCCAAACTTTGTAACGGGGATTTCCTAACACCTTGTATACGACCTCTTTTCTTGCCATACAATTTAATGGACGCTATGTAAACCAGTAATAAGTTTAATTCTTTCAAACACACACTTTTCAGCATATCCAATTACATGAGGAATATTCAAACTTTAAACTGAGGTAGGAGTATTGGGATTTAACGCCCACCGTCGACAGCGTGGTTGTTAGAGACAGAAAAGAAATTCAGTTAGTTTTTGTCAAGGATTGGGAAGTATACTGGCTGTGCCATTTGAAAAATACCATTTAGGGAAAACGAAAAACCTATACAAGGATGGCCAGAGACAGGATTGAACAGCCTTTCTTCCGAATGGGAGTCCAGCGTGTTACAACTGAACCACGTCACTCGATCCCTTTATTTTTGAAAAACATTTACACAGTACCGCATTGACGATCCACAGCGAAAGTACGAATATATGGGATACGTTCTCAGATATGTGACTGCCTCAAAGACTTTTGACATAATAGAACGCAGTTCTTTGTCCTTGTTAGCGAATGTTTATCAGAGATAAAGGTATCATCAGTAGTGCCTCTAGGAAATGTGATAGGACAGCTATTATTTTCTGTCTACTTATGTGAAAGGATAGAGGTGGGATTTTGGGCGCACAACAACCAGGTCCTTAGCGCTCGTCTGCTTCAATGATCTGGCGAGCAGAGTGAGCAGCAATCAGTGGCTGTTTGCAGAAGCTGCTGTAATGTACGGGAATGTGTCGACAATGAATAAAAGTTTTAAGATACAAGGTGACTTAGACAAAATTTCGAGTTGGTGCGATGAATCGCTGCTAGCTGTAAACGTATGAAAATGTAAGGTTATTCGGATGAGTAAGAAAAACAGTCCTTTAATGCTAGAGAAACGTTGCAGAGCGACATGAAATTGAAGGTTCAAGCAAGGACAGTTCTAAGAAAGGTGGATAGTAGACTTCGGTGTATTGGCAGAATTTTAGGAAGAAGTGGTTCATTTGCAAAGGCGATCGCGTATAGAACGTTTGCACGATGTTTTCTTGAGAACTTTTCAACTGTTTGGTATTACTAACAGATCGGTTTAAAAGAAGACATTAAAGCATTTCTAAGACGGATGCTTCGTTCGTTACTAGCAAGTTCCATCGATATGCGAATGTCACAGAGATGCCTCAGGAAACAAAATGGAAACCCCAGCATTTGAAGCTGACTGCGGAAAGACATTTTTGCCGTCAACTTACACTAAAAAGTAGGGATTTTATAGAGGCATATCAGCACTCGTTTTTCCTTCGCTCGGTGTGGGAGTGGAGTAGTAGAATAAATGTCTAGTTGGGGTACGTGGTCCCTTCCACTACACACAGCCTGTTGCGGCTTCAGGAGCATGTATTTAGGTCCATAAATAATGACGTTGCGTAGTGGAAGTGTTGCTGACACGTGCCGGCAGCGTTCTGGTGCGAACTTCCACCGAGCACGCCTCTGGGACCGGCAAGACCTCAGCCAGGCGGAAGTAAAATGAAACTTTTAAATTCAGATGATTAATTCCCTAAATGACTCTACAGTCCCCGCTGGGTAAGTACCGTGCACATTATTTATTAAACTGCCGCGGCGGAGCGGCCGCGCGCATTGAGGCGCTGTGCTAAGATGCGCGAGGCCGTCCCCCGTCGGGGGTTCAAATCCCCCCTCGGACATAGATGTTTGTGCCATCTTTAGTATAAGCTAGTTCATAAGTAGTTTGTAAGTTTAGGGACTGATGACCCCGTAGTTAAGTCCCATAAGTTTTACAAACATTTGAACATTTTGATTTATTAAAGTAATGCATCTACGTTATTCATGCTTGTCATCACCTGCCCTTTTGTAGCGCAATGACATTTCGCGCATCTGATGCACTATCCGTACAAAAGGTTCCGAGACTGATTTCATTCCTAGCTAATAGATGACCTCAGCACAGTAACTACAGTTTTTGCTTGAATAAACTGTAAACATCAGATGTGTATTTGACCAAACATTTGGGAGAATGTATTCGAAATGCGTCCGTCGTGTGTCATGCTCACTGCTTAGCAGATTGCAGCGTTGCTGAGAACTGCTCATCTTTGAATTACGTGTTCAAGATATTATAACACATTGTTTTTAAAGGTGGTAATTGCGTATCAACTTTGTCCTGCACCTGACTCCCGAACAAAAAACAATGACGCGTGGACGTCTGCAGTCAGAGATTTAGTCGGAAAAAATTTTAGGCGGTACTCTGCTCATTCCACATGAGTCAAATGAACATTTTTAGAAATTTAAGAAAGTAAGGATTTATTCATGTGAATACACTAACAAAATATAGATATAATTTACAGCTTTGAAACTCATTTTTTATTGTATTCAAGGGTTTAGTGTAGATGAGAGTACTACGCATCGGCACTGGACAACGCGTCTTATCGTAATTAATCAAGAGTGGCGTTCCAGAAGAAGATAAGCGTGCGTGTTGCAGCCGGGAATTGAAAGCAGACTTATATCACACGAAAACCGTTACAAAATTCGGACAATGGAACTGCATGGAAATTTTAAAGACGGAAGCAAGCGTTTACCGCCATAAGAAGCAAGGCTGGCAGCGTTACCAACAGTTAAATATGTAACACATCCAGCCGGTTGAAGAAGGATTGGTCAAGGAGATTAAAGCTCGCTTCTATTTTAGTTCCTACTAGTGCTACGACACACTATTTTATAATATTAAAATGACTATAGTGCGAAGAAGACGGTTAAGTAAACATAATATTTACGGTAAATATTTTATCTTGACAGTGAGTCGTTTACAAAACGTGTCATGCTAAGCATTGAAACATACGTATCTCGTGCAGTGTTTCATGATTCAACCAATGGAAATTAAGTAAAAAGGTTGTAATGTACTGTCCCTTGAATTTTTAAAAGTGCCGGAATTTCGCACTTGCTTTCTTCAACAAATAGGCAACGATATTGCATACAAAAGACATTTCGTATGTAGTGGCTCATTTCTTTGGAGCAAGGTTCTTAAACGCTTTGGAGTCGGTAAGAAGCATTTCCTGTGCCTAGGTTGAAACTAGTTCGAACATTTCACCGCCAGTCAGATTCCATTAGAATTGCGCGAAAGTGCAATTTGAACGCTTCGACGGGTATGATCGCAACTCGAACGAACCTAAAACTTTCAAACTTCCTTTCCGAAATTCATTCGACAGTTTACAGTTGGTCTATATTTTACAGAAATAAGAAAGAATTTAGCCGGTACGTTAATAGCAAGTTTGAATTTTAGGCGGTACGCCGTACCGGTCCAACTAAAGCACTGCATGTAGTGACTTGCTTGAAACAAGTTAGTGGAGAAATTATTTCCGAGAAGAATTGCCACGGGTGACGAGACTTGGTGTTGTCAATACAAACTCACCATAAAACGGCAACGTGCAGAAACAGCGCGGGAATATACATGCCGTCTTCGGCGCTATGACCGCCCCCGTCGGAGGTTCAGGTCCTCCCTCGGACATGAGTTTGTGGATTATAGTTTGTGAGTTACAGTGGAACGTGGTCTTCTCCAGGTCCGTCGTTTCAACTTGATAATATCTCCCATAACAACTAATTACTTCCCTTTGAATTTAAGTATCGATGTCTGAAACAAGTGACGAGGTACAAACACAGTAATAATGGGACATACTGACGTATGAAATAGTGCAAATAGCGGAGGAGAAAATTGGCAACAATACAGGGACTAGTAGGATTGCAGGAAAGTAAAGGAGATATTGCGTTTGAAAAAGGAAACATGTAAACGCAGCAAACGAAACAAGCAAATACAGTATGGACGTCCAAGCAATGATACTGACGACATTATTGAAACATCTTTTACTCTGTGAAAAATGTATGTTGGCTCTGTGACTATTAAAACATTTTTGAGAAATGTGAGGAGTTGTACTAATATCAAGAACTTAGATGACTAGTCAGTGCTAAGACAGTAATAGAAAACTAAAAGGTGGAAGAAATAAATAGAAGAGCTACGCAAATGAAGAAACTTGGAGACAATATAATGCCGCAGAATTAGTATGTAAAAATATAGAATACTGACTGAGTATAACACAACTGATTGATTGGTCGCCGGCCGCGGTGGCCGAGCGGTCTGCGGTGCGTCAGTCACGGTCTGCACGGCCACTACGGTCGGGGGTTCGAATCCCCCCTCGGGCATGGATATTTGTGTCGTCCATAGTATTAGCTAGTTCATAAGTAGTTTGTAAGTTTAGGGACTGATGACCCAGTAGTTAAGTCTCATAAGCTCTACAAACATTTGAATTAGAATTTGATTAATTGGTCGAACTAGTCACAAACATCAAAAACAATCCGAAGTCGTTTAAAGATAAACAATTTTATGTAGTAATGGGGAAGGACGACATTAGACTGAGACTTCTTCAGAAAATTCTGCATTACTGTAATACAGTAGTGAGGAATACAGCAGAAGCAAAAACCGTCTAGTACTGATTCTTGAATAATGGTCATAAATCTAAAATTCTTACCAAGCTCGGTTAACGTCGGTGAGGATATACAAAGAAACTTACCTCGGTGGTAGATACGATCATCAAACTCCTATCAGAGACACGATCAGAAACAAGTTGCTGGACAGTATTACTCTTAAAAATTAGAGAATGGACGTTGTAAAAAATTAATTATTAATTAATTTTTTATTATTTCGATTATTATTTTGGTCCAAAATGTTTGCAAAAACTTATAATACTACAAATCTAAAGTGGGCCGTAAAACACGTCAGTGCGATTGTTTTTCTTTCGTTCAAATGTTCAAATGTTTGTATAGATTATGGGACTTAACTACGGGGTCATCAGTCCCTAAACTTACAAACTACATATGAACTAACTAACACTAAGGACGGCACAAATATCCGTGCCCGAGGGGGGATTCGATCCCCCGACCGTAGTGGCCGTGCAGGCCGTGACTGGAACGCCTCAGTCCCCTCGGCCACAGCGGCCGGCATGGACGTTGTAAAATGAGCCAGTAAAACATTACGGTCTCATAAATAAAACTCATATTGCATAACAGTAAAGTTTAAATAAGTTTGAGCAGCAGAGTACTCAATTACTGGTAGACAATTTGCCGTGTTACATGTAGACTGGTTCGCACCAAGAGAATCCTCCTCTCACCAGCACACTTGACGAGAATAGCAAGTAGATGGCTTTTGCCCTGAGCTGACAGCCCACCGGATGGGAGTAGCACCTTGCAAAATCCTTGAGCGAGTGTCGGCATTTATTTGGGCGCGACACGGCTGACAGGTCGGGAGCGGCAGTCGTGAGATATGACGGCCACTTGGGAGGGCCGCCCGGGCAGTCACACGCCTCAGCGCGATAGACGCCAGCTGCGCCCAACATCTGCGCGAAGGGAGAAGAAGGGCACTGGCAGAGACACTTCACCAGCTTGCCTCTTCACTCTTTTTATAATTTACTGCCAGAGTCAACGAGCACCGAACGCATTACAAAAATGTTCAAATGTTTGTGTAGCTTATGGGACTTAACTACGGGGTTATCAGTCCCTAAACTTACAAACTACTTATCAACTAGCTTATCCTAAGGACGGCACAAATATCCATGCCCGAGGGGGGATTCGAACCCCCGACCGTAGTGGCCGTTCAGACCGTGACTGGAGCGCCTCAGTCCCCTCGGCCACCGCGGTCGGCAACGCATTACATAGAAAAGTGCCCTCTATGTAAGTATTCTGGTAGTCTGTTGTGAAGTACATAATTCTTTGACGAGTCTGGTGATTTTTAGTGTGGATACCAGTGGCGGCTTGAGCTTCACATGACTGGGGGTTCACTTCTTTCAGTATCGGATCTTGATAGTGGCCCCCTACCTCTCGGTGCGTCGACATTTCGCCCCCCCCCCTCCCCCACCCTTTTAGATATATTTTCGTAATAAGATCTTGTTTGCGCTTGCTTCAACTGGAGCTGAGGCGTCGGCCTTCCAAGCTCCTTGATTTCACACTTCTCTTCCAAGCTTAAAGATGAGTAATTTGTTTGTACATGACACTGAACGTTCTTTTTTGGCCCACTTTAGGTTACGGTAGTAACACTAAAAGTGGGCCTTTGCAATCGTCTTTTGACAGCTCGAAATTTAAGTGAAACTAACGGCTTAACCATGCATCTGACACGAAAATTGAATAACCGAATTTGTAGAGGAGACAATTCTCTACAACTTTGCTCTCTTATGTTTTTTCATATCTCGTATCGTTTCAGAGATATTTGCAAAAATAACGGCGATTTCGGGATGTATGTCTGTCTGTCTGTCTGTCCGTAACGTGTTTTTAAGACGAACCGTTCAACCGATCAGCACCAAATTTTGCACACATAATTGTAGACCGCCAGAGACCTCCCTTTTCAAATTTTTCGGACAAAAATACGGTAGTCATACAAAAAAGCCGTTTGTAATATAATTGTAATTGCAAACGAACCGTTCAACTGACACGAAAATTGAATAACCTACTTCGTAGAGGGGAAAATTCTCTCCAACTTCGCTCTATTATGGTTTTTTTTTTTCATATCTTGCATTTTTGCAGAGATATTGGCAAAAATAACGGCGATTTGACGATGTCTGTCTGGCTGTAACGTGTTCCCACTTTTTAGGTCGAACCGTTCAACCTATCGGTACCAAATTTTACAGATATAATTGTTGGCTACCAGAGACCAGAACCTCGCTTTTTGAAATATTTCGGACAAGAAATACGTTAATAATACCAACAAAAAAAGCCGTTTGTAATGTAATTTTAATTGCAAATAAACCGTTCATCTGACGCGAAAATTGGATAAACGAATTTGTAGAAGAGAAAATTCTCTACCACTTTGTTCCCATATGTTTTTTTCATATCTCGTATCGTTTGAGAGATATTTGCAAAAATAACGGAGTTTTGACACCTTTCATTGAATTAAAGAAAACCAGCCGTTCGCAGATGTCACGTGACATTCCTCGCCCATAACTCTCTGTGGCATACGCCATCTTGCGTTGCGTATTTGATGATTTTCTTATTGTAACTTACACGTTGTCATTTCAAAGCAATGGCGCACTGAAGAATTAACAAAAACACGAAGTCCTTCGTGAACACAACTCCTAACTGTCAGCTGTATTGTAGTAGGCAATGCGTTGGACTGTGACGCTGGAGGTCAGTGGTTACAAACCCGCCGCTCCCTAAAATGTTTTTTTCAAATGTTCAAATGTTTGTATAGTCTATGGGACTTAACTACAGGGTGACGTGACTGTAACAAAATTAATCTGTTACGATGAAGAGACAAGCTAACTCTAGGTCACATCACACTGTAAGCAGCAACCCCTCCTAACCTTATGCATGCGCAAAGGCTGCTCTCCCTCACATCTTTTCAAACAGTTAAATATTTGTTACAACGAAGGGTATAAATGTCATACAGCAGAGCTTTCCAAACTGGGTGTCGCGACACCCTGGGGTGTCGCGTAGTACTATCAAGGGTGTCGCGAGAATAACAGATTTAGATTCTAAACAAAAAACCTTGTTATAAAATATCCTTCTATTCATACTACCGCGAAGACTCGCCTGCAGCTAATCTGATCATCCTTTTCTTCATTCAGTGCCCACAGATCACGTATTAAAGGAAATATCGGTGCACATTAATTGCGTGTTCTGCCGCTAGGCGGCAGCTCTGCTTCAGCACTAGTAGACACTCAGGGTTCGTTCGAGCAGCTGCCAGTTGCCAGATTCCAGCAAACTGCGCATGCGCAGAGCTGCTGCTGATACTCGATAACAGTTCTTCCTGTACGCAGTTTGCTGGAACTGGCAGCTGATTAAACGAACCTTCACTGTAGTCTGCTTTTCATCTCAAAAAGCTGCATCTGAGCGTTTTTTAATGGATTTATCAAAGCCACGTCACCCTCGGTAGTGTTTCTTCCAATTAAACGTCAGTCAATGACACAATGGCTGTAAAAACTGTCACAGATTGTAAAAGCAGTCACAATTGTCCACTGACTAAAGGTATTCAGTAGCGATGTTTAGTATGGAGTATGGACGGGTGATTAACGGCGAGTAGTATTTTAAATGTAGTGATCGTTGGTTCGAACCCTGGTATGCGTTAATAATTTTTTCTCTCAGTTTCCTGTATGTAACAGATTCTGGGACCAGAAATGACATTCATATTCTTGTGACAAATATTTATCCATTTTTTACGAATATGTCAGCACTTTCGAGGTCGTGGTGAAGCAAGAACCTAACAATAGAACTTAAATAATAATTCATCACTTGTCATAAATACACCTCTTTATTTCTGATAAAAATGTGATAATGTTGAACTGAAAGGGAACAGCCAATGTGCTGTCAAAATCAGAAATCGAAGCAGCTAATTTCCAGATGCCGTTTTCAATCGACCCAGCAAAACCGTATCTGGCCCTGACATGTACACACGACAGCGAAAAACGGTTTCCGAAATTCAGTTTTCGTGTTTCGGAAATTGGGTCGTACGTAGAAGAAGGAAGTATTACTGTGTGAGTTATGCATTGCTGTCTGCGGTATTACATCTCTGTAGTTTCCTTTTCTTGCGATGAGTGAACGTAATTGCTGCAGTCAGGATCAACATTAAACATGTCAATGCGTACGAGGATTTGTTTCGTTCACAAACTACAGTTAAGCGATACTTTATTTTCGCCTCCCCCTCCGATAGAACCATCTAAAATCTACCAAATGTATTTATATTAGTGAAAGGATGTCGCGCAAAACTTTAAGCTATAAAAGGGTGTCGCCATGCGGGAAAGTTTGGAAAGCACTGTCATACACCCTCAAAATCGCGACATATTTGCAAAAATGTCTAAAGTAAATGTGCAAGTAACAATACAAAAGTCATTGTTGTTCCCGTATCTGTTTTAAAAAAAGATTTCATTAAAAAAAATTGTCTGCAGTCAGTTTCGAACCCACTAAGTGCGACAGGCAGAGGGATGTCGCTAACCACAAAGCTCTTCTTGCAAGGTGGAGAGTTGGGACTTCAATATTATTCATGAATGGATTTTCTGAAGGCTTTTACAGTTGATGCGATTTTAATTTATAGTTATAAGATATTTTACCAAATATGACGTTATTTTGATGAATCTTCAAATCGCCAAAATCAAATGTGGAGGGTGGATGTTGCCTCCATGGAGGACTTGCGCATGCGCAAGGCGAGGTGCGCAGTAGCTTCATTGCCCTTTCTTCACGACCATTCGTGCGAAACCACCAAAGATCGAGTAGCCGTGAGCTGGGTGTCTCTACCCTGCTCCAACGCCAATGTTAAAAACGGCGTTTCCCCTCGCCCCTCCCTGCCGCAGGAGCGCCCACATACTCTAGGGGGTTGAGGCAACACCACCTAGAAGATAATGTCTCACAACTGACCGTGCCTACTTCACACATTCCACGGCTGCCATCTGACCACCACCACCTAGAGAGGACGCGGCGCACTCGAGGCCTACGAGAAAGACAGACCCCAGCGCAGTCGTCATGCCACGTAAGTAGGGTAGTTCTGCGCCAGCGCTATCGTTAGCCGATTGGCCGGGCGCTAGGGCACACCCCACTGAGCTAGCGATCGCGCCGGCACGGAACTACCCATGGCCAACGGGAAATACAGGCCTCAGTGCCCACCTCTTGCCACATAAACAAGATAGTTCCGAGCCGGCACGATCGCTAGCTCAGTGGCTGCCCGCTATGACCCAGTGGAGTGTGCCCCAGCGGCCGGCCAATCGGCTAGCCATCGCGCCGGCTCGGAACTACCTTGCTGACGTAGCATGAGGCGCACGCTGATGCCTGTCTTTCTCGCCGGCCACGGGAACTACCTTGCTTAGGTGGCATGACGACTGCGCTGGGGCCTGTCTTTCTTGTAGGCCACGGGCGCTCCTTTGTGATGTCAGGTAGAGTAGTTTGCGCGCGCATAGCTGACTGCCTCGCTACTTCGGCATAGTGGGCCGTGCCCCAGCGGCTACCCAGTCCGCTATGCGCGCGCGCAGCCTATTCTAATTCTACATGGGATACTCTGCAAATCTCATTTAAGTGCCTGGCAGAGGGTTCATAGAACCACAATTATACTATTCTGCCTGAGGGCACACGAGACCACCGCGGCCCTCTCTCTAGGCGGTGGGCGAGCCCCAGCGAGCAGCCAGTGAGCTGGCGGCCGCAGCCTGTAAGTGTGACGTAGGCACGGCCAGTTGTGAGGCCTTGTCTTCTAGAGGTTCGTTCCAGCAGCTGCTTGACGCGCGTGCGTAACGCTTAAATTGTGTTCCAGCAGCGCCTTCTCCTGCTTCTGGCTGTTTGGTGTTCCAGCAGTTGCCGCAAACAGCCAGATGCCACTCGCGAAAAATATTTCTGGCGCAGTCAAGCTGCCAATTCGCGCAAGCGCAGAAAGGTCTGAGTTAGAGTGGAGGTAGCCATCACGTGACACATGTGTATTTGTAGGGGTTTTTCGATTACTTCGAAGTCACTGCAATCCCACTTGAGATCAGATATTTCTCGTTTACACTTCTTCGTTATTAGGAAGGAAAGTATTTTAATTATTCCTTGAAACTAAACTTCGCCTGCAGAAGTGCAAAGAAAATGTAATTGGTTGAAATAAGGAATTTATAATTGCCGTTTCAAAAAAAGTTCAAATGTTTGTATAGCTTATGGGACTTAACTACGGGGTCATCAGTCCCTAAACTTACAAACTACTTATCAACTAGCTTATCGTAAGGACGGCACAAGGGGGATTCGAACCCCGACCGTAGTGGCCGTGCAGACCGTGACTGAAGCGCCTCAGTCCCCTCGGCCACCGCGGCCGGCTAATTGCCATTTATTCCGCCACGAATGAGGTTTTCGTGGATTTCTTCCCTTTTTTATTCCGTTCCTACTTTCTCAGAGCTATTTTAGATATCGGGTCGTTGATGACCTTTCTGGTCGCTTATAGCAGCGGAACTGTGTCTATCAAAATAGTGTTTTAAGTGTAACTCTCTTTCCCTAAGCTACGAACTGTATTACATCAGTATTTAAATGTCCTGTGCAGTTTTATTTCTTTGTTAATGACTTCTCTGCATTTTGCTCATCACCAAGCCTGGTAACGGCAATTGGTTAGTTGCAACTAACTCTTCGACGGTTGGATGAATGCCCAGAAAAGAATGGTTCTAATTTTGAACCGAGAAGTCTGATTGTGTTCTTTTTAACCATGTCAGCTCTATTTTAAACTTACACGAACTGAGGATGAGGGATCTGGTTTTGAATTTTATAGCCATGGTGATGTTATTAGGTTTCTCAATTGATTCTAAACTTACATGGCTACCACACCTTAAGAACCTCAAAAGACAATGTCTCAAAGCTCTGGGTATTTAAAAAACTTTAGCCACAATTCCTGGGGGGGCAGAAAGGACTTGCCTACAACGTTTTTATAGAGCCTTATTATTGCAGGGTAGATTCGAAACGTTCTCGGCAACGTTTTGTGAAAATAAATTATTTTCTTTTGAATATGTTCTAATGTTTGTAGAGCTTGTGGGACTTAACTACGGGGTCATCAGTCCCTAAACTTACAAACTACTTATGAACCAGCTAATACTAAGGACGGCACAAATATCCATGCCCGAGGAGGGATTCGAACACCAGACCGCAGTTGCCGTGCAGAGCGTGAATGGTGCGCCGCAGTTCCCTCGGCCACCGCGGCCGGCAATTACTTTCTTCCTATCAAGGATTCCCATAAATGCTCATGGACAATTTTAGTGACACTCTCACACTGATCGTTTCGACGACTAAAGTATTGCACTTCTCTGAATCGCTTCGAAGCCTTTCTTTAATGTGAACCTTTTCGGATTACAAACACTCGCCCAGTAATCAAGAATCAGGCGCACAAGTATTATGCAGTACTCGTTTATATGAGGATGATTATGGTACTTGAGCGCACGAGACCTAGGTCTTCAGAGTCCGGACAGAAATAATGAAAACCGAGTCCCGAAGGAATTAAATTTAAAAAAAGTTTCATGTCAGGACTGCCTAAATCTTAAAAAGTGGTAGAATGAGTTAAAACAAGTTAGTAGATCGCCATGGATGTAAAAAATGATGAACTTGCCACTCTGCAATATAATAAGGCCTCCAGAATAAAGTTTAAGCCAGACTCCATATGTATCACAAAAATTAATCACACTCACTTCATCGTCAGCTAAAATAGAGAACATCATCTTATTGAGATTTATCTTTGTTCTCTCAAACGACAAACAGTGCACTGAATTGATTTGACGCCACAAGCATCACAGAAGGGCGGATCCTCACTACATAGTACGAATTCATGCGTAACGGGGCAGTGTCCTATTCGTAGGTGTGTTAAGATCACTTCGTCGCTCCCGACACGATGATAGCTACAGTTGGGTAGTCGGTTTCCCAACCTCAGCTTATTTTCCACTTCTCCCACAACTGCATGGCCCTCTGCCACACCACACCGACGACGTCCTTACAGGGGAATTTTTTAAAAGTTTTTTTTCTTTGCTGTCCTACTTGACCCACGGCCTAAGAAACAAGGTGGGTCGTGGAATGGCCTCTTAGCCACTGCGACTGGACACGGGCCCTGAAGGAGGCTGTGATTGGCATCCTCCAGTTCCCGCTCCACTCGCACCGTTGCTCGTATCCCACCACGTGGAGGCGAGCCATTCCTTTTTGCATTACAATATTTTTAATTTTACAATTTCTAATACAGCTTTGGAAAAATGTGTGAACAAAAGGAAATAATAGAAAGGTAAAATACAACCAAAAAAGAATAGTAAGAGAGAAAGATGGTGTAAGAAATCAGGGGAACATAAAGTATTAGAGGGTATAATTACAAACCGATAACAATTTGGATTCCCGCTAGTTTAACTGGACAGGCCTGAGCGGCTCGGAATATACATCGAGCCCGTCAGCCCTGTTAAGTTTTACATTCCATTACATGAAATAATTTTAGATCAGAGAGTGGTAAAATCCATAATTTTTACATTGCTATGGTCCATTGACATTTACATAGAAGAATAACAAACAACATTGAGTGTATTTAACATTAGACAATAGCAGCTATAGACTTGTGAGTAACTGTGAGTAGCAATTGAATTCACTGACACTAGTACTATTTGCAGGGGAATAGCATACTGTGTTACTTCATGGTCTTTGTAGGCCTCCTTGGCAGTCCGATCAGCCTCGTCACTTACTTCCTCGAATACCCCGATGCCCTAGCCGCCCGCTTAGTGACATTTGCTTTCCCGGTTAAGGGAGTACAGCTGGTAATATATCACCTGCGTTAAATTCTCAGCTGCTCCTTCTTTTATGACCACAACGCCGACAGAACGTTAAAGCGATATCTTCCTTCCTTCCCGACTGTAGTGTATTCAAATGTTTGTTAAGCTTATGGGCCGCGGTGGCCGAGGGGACGGAGGCGCTCCAGTCACGGTCTGCACGGCCACTACAGTCGGAGATTCGAATCCCCCCTCGGGCATGGATATTTGTGCCGTCCTAGTTCGTAAGTAGTTGATAAGTAGTTTGTAAGTTTAGGGACTGATGACCCCGTAGTTAAGTCCCATAGTCTGTAAAAACATTTGAACATTTTCCTCGGCTGTAGTGTATTAGTGCACGAGTTTTCCTGAGCGGCCAGACTGCCGGCTGGGCCGCAACGTGGCGCGCGCCTTCCTGGACTACTACCGCGCCGTGGGCGTGGTCACCGCGTCGCCCGCCGCCGCCCCCGCCACCTCCGCACGTCGCCGCTCACGCCGCCCCCGCCGCCCACGCTCCAGGCCGCCGCGCGCCGCCACAGGTACCATCTTACAGTTATATCTCTTTTACAGCACCTATATTTAGTTTCTTAAATTTCGTATTCAATATGCAGGGTTCTCCACTTAAACTATTCACCCCACATATCGCTGAAAGAACAATTCATATATATATATATATATATATATATATATATATGTGTGTGTGTGTGTGTGTGTGTGTGTGTGTGTGTGTGTGTGTGTGTGTGGCGTCTATACCGAAAGAACAGGCGTCACTTCTGAGCCTGCGGTTGTTATTGTTTTCATATTCACAGAATTTATGACTTCAACTGCGAATGGGCAAAGCTGAAAATGTGTACCCAGCCGGGATTCGAACCCGAGTCTCCTGCTTTCTAGGCAGTTGCGCTGACCTCTACACCACTGGGGACACAGTGATCACCGCACCTGCAAGGACTACCTAAGCACGCCTCCCGTCACATACAAGTTCCCAGCTTCACCCTGCCCACAGTACTCACACTCGTAGTCACTATGTAGGGTAAGGTGATACAAATTCGATATAGGTACAATTCCGATCAACGTAAGTTTTCGCGCCATTTGTCATTCTCGTAGTGTCATGTTGTGTGGCGTTGTAGCGTAGCAGGTTTCTAGAGCTCTTCCTGTTTTTTCTAAGATTACATCATTTTCTGCTAAGAAGATATAATTTTTTTCCTGAAGAGGTAAGCGAAGCTACTTAGTCTAACGCGCTCTTGTAAATTTTATCGTTAAGGGTGACTGGATTCACTGACAAAAATTCAATGTACCACGACGTATGCGTTGGTGCCTGTCGGAAAAAGAGCTGTTTATGTCGAAGATGCCAGTAATCAAAATTGTAGAAGGAAGTGATCACAATTGTACCTAGTGTGGTACATTTTCGATCGATTTTTCTCAATTCGGTAACCTTCTTTTGTGTTTATACCAATATTTGTAATTGTCTAAATTTGTGTTAAATAATCATAAAACGTCCAAGAACAAGTGCCATAATTACAATTATTTCTTTTCCCAATATATTTCCAGCTTCAATAACATTTGTCCGAAATGATCGAAATTGTACCACCTTACCCTACTAATTCCCGTAAGAGTAAGGCCTTCAAAACTTGCCCACCACTCCCCACTAACGAAAGGATCATTGCCTGTCGCTGGCATATTATACATATACATGTGGCGTCTATTCCAAAATAACAGACGTCACTTCTGATCCTGCAGTTATTATTGTTTTCATAATCACAGTATTTATGACTTCAACTGCGAATGGGCAAAGCTGAAAATGTGTATGTGACGGGAGGTAGTCCTTACAGGTGCGGTGATCACTGTGTCCCCAGTGGTGTAGGGGTCAGCGCAACTGCCTAGAAAGCAGGAGACCCGGGTTGGAAAAAAATGTTCAAATGTTTGTATAGCTTATGGGACTTAACTACGGGGTCATCAGTCCCTAAACTTACAAACTACTTATGAACTACTTACGAACTAGGACGGCACAAATTACCATGCCCGAGGGGGGATTCGAACCCCCGACCGTAGTGGCCGTGCAGACCATGACTGCAGCGCCGCAATCCCCGGGTTGGAATCCCGGCTGGGTACACATTGAAATACGACAGTCACAAGCAGGGGCTTACGAAAGTAAATACTATGAAACATTCTTAAACTTAAACAAATATTATTTTCAACACAAATTTATGTTTTTTTAATGGATACACCACATTATATATTATGCACTCTGTTGTTGTTGTGGTCTTCAGTGCACAGACTGGTTTGATGCAGCTCTCCACGCTACCCTGTGCAAGTCTCTTAATCTGATAATACGTTCGGCAAACTACATCCTTTTGAATCTGCTTATTATATTCGTTCCTTGGTCTTCCTCTACGATTTTCACCTTACACACTTCCTTTTAATGTTATTTTGACAATTCCTTGATGCCTCAGAATTTGTCCCACCAACCTATTCATTCTCTTAGTCAGGATATACCAGAAACTCCTTTTTTACCTAATTCTGTTAAGCACCTCCTCATTAGTTACGTGGTCTACGCATCTAATTTCCATCATTCGTCTGTAGCACCATATTTCAAAAGCTTCTATCATCTTTTTGTCTGAACTCCTTATCGTCCATGTTTCACTCCCATACAATGCTACACTCCAGGCTAATGCTTTCAGAAAGGACTTCCTAACATTTAAATTAATATTTGATGTCAACAAGTTTCGCTTCTTTAGAAAAGCTTTTCTTCCCATAGCCATTCTGCATTTTATGGCCGGCCGCGGTGGCCGAGGGGACTGAGGCGCTCCAGTCACGGTCTGCACGGCCACTACGGTCGGGGGTTCGAATCCCCCCTCGGGCATGGATATTTGTGCCGTCTTTAGAATTAGCTAGTTCATAAGGTAGCAGGTGTAAGATTTAGGGAGCGAAGAGTTATAGGGACTGATGACCCCGTAGTTAAGTCCCATAAGCTATACAAACATTTGAACTTTTTTTTTTTTTTTTTGCGTTTTATGTCTTCTCTACTTCGGCCATCCGAAGTTATTTTGCTACCCAAATAACAAAACTCATATACTACTTTTATTGTCTCAATACCTAATCTAATTCCTTCAGCATCGCCTGATTTTCTGATATTACATTCCATTACCCTCGTTTTACTCTTGTTATTGTTCATCTTATATCTTCCTTTCAAGACACTGTCCATTCCGTTCAATTGCTCTTCCAGATCCGTTGCAGTCTTGCACAAAATTACTATGTCATCGGCAGACCGCAAAGTTTTATTTCTTCTCCCTGAACTTTAATTACTTCTCCAAATTTCTCCTTGCATTTCTTCACTGCTTGCTCAATGTACAGATTGAACAACATTGGGGAAAGGCTACAACCCTGTCTAACTCCCTTCCCAACATCTGCCTCTCTTTCTTGCTCTTCGACTCTTAATAACTGCTGTCTGCTTTTGTATAGATTGAATATAACTATCCGCTCAAATGTTCAGATGTTTGTACAGCTTATGGGACTTAACTATGGGGTCATCAGTCTCTATAACTCTTCGCTCCGTAAATCTTACACTTGCTACCTTCAGAATTTGAAAGAGTGTGTTCCAATCGACATTGTCAAAAGCTTTCTCCAAATCTACAAACGCTAAAAACTCTCTATGCAACTTCTTATGCAATCAACAGCATGAATATCGCAAAACGAATGGCATTGGTTGCATCGCAATACGCGAGTTACATCCTCAGGTATTGAGCAGTGAAGCTGACGCTTGAAATAAATGAATTGCGTAACTTGCACACATCCCGAGACTCAAGCGCGTACCACACGCAGACCGTAATCGTGCGCTATTTCTGTTCTTCATTTATTTCAAGCGACAGCTTCGCTTCTCAATATTTCGGGATGTAATTGTCATATTGTGATATAACGAATGGCATTCATTTTGCGATTTTTAATGTTATTCATTTCATCAAAAAAAAATTTCAAATGTTTGTTAAGCTTATGGGACTTAACTACGGGGTCATCAGTCCCTAAACTTACAAACTACTTATCAACTACCTTTCACTAAGGACGGCACAAATATCCATGCCCGAGGGGGGATTCAAACCCCCGACCGTAGTGGCCGTGCAGACCGTGACTGGAGCGCCTCAGTCCCCTCGGCTACCGCGGCCGGCTATTCATTTCATAATGAATAATATGTCTCTATTTAAAAGACGTATGTTTCTGTAGAAAATAATGTTTATTGAAAGTTTCTAAGTGTCTCACAGTACTTACATTCATAAGCCCCTGCAACACGTTCATGATTGTGAAGGTCGTATTTCAATATGTGCTTTTTTTCCAGAGATGCAAGGGGTAAAATGATTAAGTGGGTCAGCATGTATATGCAGTATATAAGAAATCAGTGTTTATTTCTTACTGTTATACGCTCTTACATACCAATCATTCGATTGCGAAAAGACGTTCTAAGGGTATTGTTTGCAGTAGCGCTAAGGTTATGAGAATAAGACAATTAACTTACACTAAATTTCGTACACTGGATGACTGAGGGCACCTCATAACAGACTTCGACATAAATCTACAGTTTTATTCGGATCTTGACGAAATTTTCCTGGCCGCGGTGGAGTAGCGGTGGAGTAGCACCTCGCTGCGGAGCGCGCGGTTGCTCGCCGTGGAGGTTCTAGTCCTCCCTGGGGTATGGGTGTGTGTGTTTGTCCGTAGGTTAGTTTACCTAGGTTTAAGTAGTTTGTAAGCTACGGACTGATGACCACGCAGTTTGGTCCGATAGATTTACAGACATTTGAACATTTGAACATTTGAAATTTTCCTGCTTGAACTTCAGAGCAAGAAGAACACTATTCTCTACAGAAGATTTCGTTCTGTGCATGGCGCACGGGTTCTGACAACAGACTTTGGCACAGTTTGATGTATCATCATGATATGTGCCACATGTATATGTGCTTTCAAGGAGACGGTTTCAGTGCTACACACTCCAGCGTTTGGTGTGTGGCAGAGCGTACTTTGCAATAAACTTCGACTGCGTTCCACCGATCATTACAAGATTTGTTATGTGTATGTAGTCCAAATTTTAATAGAGAGGGGAAGGAGAATGTGGACGGAGAGAGGACGATGAGGAGAATGACAGAGGAAGGTGGGGATGGAGGGGAGGAAGAGATGAACAGAGAGAGGGAAGAGCAAGATGTGGACGAAGGGAGGACGCAAGAGGAAACAGATTATTGAACATTAGATAAATTAATCGTAGCTTGGGAAAGATGCAGGGGTACTTCATAAAATTCGGACCAAGAAGACAAAACTATTGTAACATTTTATCTAAACCCGTTCTGTTTGTCTTTTCGCGTTTATCTGCAAAAATACTAAATGTATTTTCATGAGATATCCACAGATATATAGAACAAATCGTAATTAAAAGCTTTATCTTTTTCGGGGCCTTGTTATATCGTTTTGACTTTGTTAATTATCTGTAACAGGTTGGTAGCTTGTTGCCAACCCCCAACCTGGAGGACCAGGATATTTTGTTTTTGGAGTTTATTCTCCAGATGTAAGAGAAGGGTAATGAAAACGAACGATACTCTCTAGCCCTCCTTGAATGGCAAAAGTGCTGGAGAAGACGGTGTCGCTGCGGAAATGCTAAAAGCTGGAGGCGACTCTTTTATACAGAACATCCACAAGTTAGTCAGAAAGATATGGCGAGAAGAAGTGATACCTGAAGATTGGAAAGTGGCTCTGATTTGCCCTATCCATAAAAAGAATGACAAACTGCTACGTGACAGTTATAGGGGGATAGCATTACTAAATATTTCTTACAAAGTGTTTTCAAAATGCGTTCTCTCACGAATTAAACCTCTGGCAGAAGAGCTAATTGGCCAATACCAATCAGGGTTTCGACCAGGGAAGTCAACAACTGTCCATATCTTTTTATTGAGCAAGTCTGTGAGAAAAGTATGAATATGATAAAGAAATTCGCCTTCGGGTTGTTGACTTCCAAAAGGCATATGGCAGTATTCACAGGACAAGTTTGTTTAAAGCCGTGATTGAATTTGGTTTGTCCACAAAGATGGTAAGGCTTGTATCGCTATGTCTGTATGACACAAGAGGAAAGATTGAACTGGAGAATAGAACCACAGGACTTAGGTAAGGGGATAGTCTCTCTCCAATATTATTGAATCTACTGCTTGAGAAGACCATTCGAATAATGGATAGTTTCAACCATCAGGGTGTCCAGGTAGCGAATAAGAACAGCAGACATCTAGCATATTTAGATGATATAGTCTTAATAACACACACACAAATAAAAATTGAAGATGCTAGTGATGACCACTGAAATCATAGCAAGCAGATTCGGACTAAAAGTGAACCCTATCAAATACATAATAGCTGGAAGAGCCTAGCACCCAGAAATCCAGGAATTAAAAGTGAAGAACAACATATACGAAAGAATAAAGGAATTTAAATACCTTGAAAGTATAATTTCATAAAATTCTTCGCCTAAAATGGAAATAAAGGCAAGAATTAAAGCTGGTGGAAGATCCTTGCACTCATTAAAAAACATTTTGACTTCCCGGAGCATATCACGAGCCCTCAAACTAAGGTTGTATAAAACATTAATTCTTCCTGTCATTCTATACGGGTGTCAATGCTGGAGCACAAGACAACGGGTATTAAACAGGCTCGCAGTTTTCAAAATGTGATGCTTGAGGAAAATATTTAGACCAGTTCAAGGCACCATAACGGGAGAATGGAGGAGGAGGCACAATATAGAATTAAATGAAAATAATACTCACATGCCTTTTCCAAGACGTACAACGGCAAATCAGAAACTTATAAAACAACAAGCAGCACCAATCGTTCGAACGTAGGTGAAGAGATCCTGCAGTTACATTATAAACCATTCCTGCACGAGAGTGACATGTACAATACTACTTTCCTGATAGGCATGTTGCGCCTGCGTTATAACCACGGACGTTTTTGAAAGCACCTTTATCGGCTATTACTGGCTGACTCAACGCTATGTTACTATGGTGTGGAGGAAGAAAACGAATATACCATTTTCGGCTCTACATTGCCATACTACAAAACAATCAGTTTACTACGGTACTTTCTGCTTCATGAACTATTTATGCAAAAATAAAGATGATTGTATATTACTACATGAAAAAATATATACCTTTTAACCATCTGAACAAATTATGATCTAATGGACATGTTTTAAAAACTTAATTGTACTATTCCAACATTTACAATAATTCGATTCGTATGTGTGTGTGTGTGTGTGTGTGTGTGTGTGTGTGTGTGAAAAGGAGAAAGGGGGTCGGAGGTTCGTGTCCTCCCTGTGGCATCGGTGTGTGTGTGTTGTTCTTTGTGTAAGTTAGTTTAAGTTACTTTTAATAGTTCGTAAGCCCAGGGACTGATAACCTCAGAAATTAAGTTCCTTAGATTTACAAACAATTGAACATTTTTTTAGAAAAAGAGGGAAAGAGAGAGAGAGAGAGAGAGAGAGAGAGAGAGAGAGAGAGAGAGAGAGAGAGAGAGAGGCGAATATGTCTTTCTATTATGTAAATAAGTATAACTATATTTGTATATTATAAAGCGTATGAGGCTGGTTAAGTAGACCCATATGTAATGCAAATAAATATCACCGTAAGTTACTAATGAAGCTATGATATATGAACGAAACGAAGAATGATATTTCAAAAACATTTTTTATTTTTTCATATTCACAGAATATACGACATCAACTGCGAATGGGAATAGCTAAAATCGTATACCCAGCCGGGATTCAAATCCGGGTCTCCCGCTTTCTATGCAGTTGCGCTGACCACTACACCACTGGGGATACGATGATCACTGCTCTTGCAAGGGCTACCTAAGCACGCCTCCCGTCAGATACAAATTCCCAGCTCTACCCTGCCCGCAGTACTCAAACTCGTAGTTTTCAAACTAATTCCCGTAAGAGTAAGAGCCTCAAAGGTACCCACCCATTCCCACCAACGTAAGGATCATTGCCCGTCACCGACATATTATATCTACACATGTGGCGCCTGTTCCGAAAGAATAGACGTCACTTCTGATCCTGTAGTTGTTATTCGTTGCAAGTGCGGTGATCATTGTGTCCCCAGTGGTGTAGTGGTCAGCGCAACTGCCTAGAAAGTGGGAAAATCGGGTGCGAATCCCGGCTGGGTACACATTTTCAGCTTGGCCCATTTGCAGTTGTCATATATTCTGTGAATATGAAAGAATAACAACTACAGGATCAGAAGTGACGTCTGTTATTTCGGAACAGACGCCACATCTATAGACTTTTTGTATTATTTATTTATTTACTTTTTTCACAACGAGCTTTTTACGGGGGTTCACTGAACCAGTGAACACACAGGACGCGACACGACTGCTTGAAAGGTATCGGTTGACGGACTATTCTTGTGCGCAAGTTGCCGCAATCGTAATAGATCTAGCTACTGACTTACTGCAACAGTCAGAAACTTCGCCGTCTTGACGCGAACGAGTTTGCGATCGCCCGCGAGTTTATGGAAATGAAACAGTTTGTCTTACTTTAAACATGCACTCGCGCTAGCACCAGTACTGTCTCTGCCTAGGTTCAGTTGTTCGGTCTCTTGGATAAAAGATAACTGCTCAAATGTTCAAATGTTTGTTAAGCTTATGGGACTTAACTACGGGGTCATCAGTCCCTAAACTTACAAACTACTTATCAACTACCTTATACTAAGGACGGCACAAATATCCATGCCCGAGAGGGGATTCGAACCCCCGACCGTAGTGGCCGTGCAGATCGTGACTGGAGCGCCTCAGTCCCCTCGGCCACCGCGGCCGGCTAACTGCTATATTTCACTAAGTACACTATTTCTCTAGTTAAATGCTGGAGTCATTATTTACTAATAGAATCATTATTTACTACGAAACGTATCATCATTATTATCTAGACCTACAGCAAGTCTTTTCAGTGACAGGCCGTGTTTTATGTGTGGTTGTTTAACTACATTACAAATGCAACACGCTATCTCACCTTTCAATGTGACTGTTTCAATATACACTGTCCATTTATTTTTACTGAACTATCCGACATCTGGTCTGTAGTATTCTCCTTTTGTGTCATTTCTATACATTAAATAACAGTCAGAAACCTCTGTTAGAAGAGAGGAGGTTCGTAGCAGCAGAAGATTCTGAGGTAAGCCTGCCTGTTAAATGCGGACGAAAAGTAAGGAAGGCTTTAATTTTACCAGTTTCTTACTTTGAAGAGGAACTAGAGTCACAACAGCGAAATCTACAGCATGAAATATATCATTGGTTGTTTTTATGTAACTGCAGGCAGTGAATAGCTCACCTGAACACAACTGACGTACTTGTGCAAGCCATCAGGGATTGTCACATGTCAAAGTGTAACTCATAATATACTTCAAAATAACACATTACAAACTTTCCTTAGAATCGATGGGATTCAGGGTACATTTCCATACATAGATCAGCTGATGCTCACACAGGTAATTACAGCAGAATCTACAAACTAATGCCGGCCGCGGTGGCCGAGGGGACTGAGGCGCTCCAGTCACGGTCTGCAGGGCCACTACGGTCGGGGGTTCGAATCCCCCCTAGGGGCATGGATATTTGTGCCGTCCTTAGTATAAGGTAGTTGATAAGTAGTTTGTAAGTTTAGGAACTGATGACCCCGTCGTTAAGTCCCATAAGCTTAACAAACATTTGAACATTTTTTTTTTTTATTTGAAAAGTGTGATTACGGAAGTACTTAATTCTTAGCATCATCTGAGTATCCTCCATTTTTCTGGTGTAAACTTGTTTATTTGCAGTAACCTTTTGTAAAAAAAAATTCAGAAACGTAAACACTGGTCGACATGGATTCTGGGGTTTGGAAAGTAAGTGGTGTTCTTTACTAAATTTGCACCCCTGAATATGAAAATCATATCAGTTTCTTCCCATCACCCTCAGTTTTTTCTGCACAGCTACCCCCCTCCAAACCTACCATTGGCTGCGAAATCTATGTTATGCAGTATCCACAACTACAGAAATGTGGCAACGCTGCATTTTTTGAGTGAAGGTGAGGCAAAGAGGGCTAATGAGCTTGGAGCTGAAGTTCCATTATCGCCACAGAAATCAGAGAGTGTGTTCTACAGCTACAAGAAGGTGCTTTCGCGCGTTGTTGTGAGTGGTGGTATTTCACTGAAGGTGTGTTAAAATGTCAGGAAGGCAGTGTGTGAATAGCCCAGATACATTTTGTTATATATGTGGAAATTATGTTATACGCGCAAGACGTCGACAAATAACAAAATTTGTGCAGAAGTCATATTTTGCATATTTCGGCATGAAGCTCGGCGATCAGGACAAGTCATTTGCTCCACACATTGTGTGCCATACATGTGTGGAGCAGTTAAGGAAATGGAGGGAAGATAAAATCAAGTGCTTGAATTTCGCAATTCCTGTGGTATGGCGTGAACAGAAGAATCATGTTGATGACTGTTACTTCTGTATGACGAATGTAATGGGATACAACAGAAGAAACATGAAAAACATATCGTATCCAAACTTAGATTCGGCAATTAGACCTGTTCCTCATGGTCCAGGCCTACAAATCCCCTCTCCACCAACATCAGTGGATTCTCTTGAATTCTCTGAACCAGATGTAAGTCAAGAAAGCAGTGAATCCGACTATTCTGAGTGTGGTACCGATAGTAGCCCAAAACCTCTTACTCAAACAGAATTTGACGATTTAGTGAAAGACTTAGGACTCTCAAAAGATGCAGCACAACTACTGGGATCACGTCTCAGTGAAAATAACTTACTTGCACACGGTACATCATATTCATTGTAAAGAAATAGTGATAAAGATTTCAGGGAATTTTTTGTTGAAGATGGTTTAATGGTGTTCTGCAAAGACATCGCCGTATTAGTGATGAAAATGGGAGCTCAGAAGTGTGAGAGTAAGGAATGGAGATTGTTTATAGATTCTTCAAAGCGAAGTTTGAAAGCAGTGTTGCTACATATTCGAAATGACCTAGGATCCAACTGCGTATTCAGTACATTTAAAAGAGACATACAATACCATGAAAATACTTCTACAAAATGTGAAGTACGAAGAACACCAGTGGCTTGTGTGTGGTGACTTTAAAGTGATTGGCATTCTTCTTGGTCAGCAAGCAGGGTACACTAAGATGCCTTGCTATATGTGTGACTGGGACAGTAGAGCTTATCATGAGCATTGGAGTAGGAGAGAGTGGCCTAAGAGGCAAAATCTGACAGTGGGATGAAAGAACATAGTGAATGAACATTTATAATTCATATGCCTTTCTTGCAATTTTTTTAACCACTTTACTGTTCCATTTCGTTTCCATTGTCCCGTAATTGCTTTCCAGTTTCCAATTTCATTGGGCGCAGAGTTAGACAATGGTGAATATGATGATGATAGTGGTGGTGCAAAAACCTGACGTGCTACAGAGAAACAGGCTGCAGATTTGTGATCAGCAGGGTCAATTTAGTCAGAGATTCATATTTTCATGCAAACCCCAGACAAAAAGTCAAAATTTGTCGACCTGTGAAATTCTCAATGATATTTTCCCCTTTAAGATTGACTGTCACAGAAAGTGTGTATATGTATAATTGTCTATACACCGTGACTTCAAAATTAATAATCGTCCACAATGATATACTGAAAGTGGTGGTGGTAGTAATTCCATTAATAAAATCAACGCAGTGCACCACACCGTCATTTGTGCTGACATAATTCCAGTGGAAGGTTAAATGGTTTACCGCGCGGGGGCGACCGATTTACCATCCCGTAATTAGGATGTGCTTTTCATCCTAACGAAATGAGAATTCGTACCATCAACCTGGCCGCAAAACGTATTTTTCAGGAAACGCTTCTCATTACAGCGGCCAGTAATTTTAGACAGCCTAGCACGTGCGTCCAATTTTCACAGTACCCAGCCAATTCTCTAAATCAATGGCGGTAGCACGCGCTTCAGTTATTAAACTGTTTACTGGCACATATAATTGATGGCCCTTTTCCATTAATCCACGATCACATTCTCTGATGTAAAAAAATGATTGTAAAATATTTTCATGGTTAGAATGTTTCTCTGAAGAGAAACTCGTAAATGGTACGATTCTAAAAGTAACTAATCACATACTTTCGACACAGTGGGAGGAGTAAATTGACGGACAGATGAGCCCTGTGTTTTGGAATATAACACTGCAGCTTCATATCGCATATTTAAAGACGTAATTTGAAATGTATTATGCCTAAAGATAAAGCTTTTATACGCTATGTGATTGACAGAAGAAGAAAAACGTTTCTCGGAAACTGTGTACTTCCGTGTGCTTCATTTCTTGTAACTTATAAACACCGTTCTCCATTTGCCTTCTGTGTCAATATCGTGGTTACTTTTTTTGGAGGGGGGCTGTTGCTTAGTTTTGTGTTTCTTAATTTGGTATGACGCTTTCTTCCTACTTCCTGTAGCCGCAGTCGCTTGCTAACTATGGTGACGGGGGAAAGGGTGAGTGATGAATGTATTATGTACCATCTCTCTGTGACTCGTGTAACCTCTGTTCTATATACTGTCGTATGTTACTTGAGTATATATCGTATTTTTGAGATGTAGATTGAGAAAGGAAATAACATTAGTGTTTTAAGATCCAATCGACACTAACGTCATTAGATGAGTAGCAGGAGCTCGAAATAGTGAAGGATTTAGGCCATGCCATTTAGGGAGAACCGGTCGCCATTTCCCTTAAGCTAATCGTAAAATCACATATAACCTAAATCTGGATGGATGGAAGGGGTTTAAATTCGTTCTCCGAAAGCAAGTGCAGTGTCTTAACCATTGCACCAAGTGGCTTGGTACACGGATATGGGATTTGTGCCGGATTTACCTATACGAGCACAAGGAAATCCATAATAAAAGCAACATTCGACTAGATGTTGTACTGGATCAAATGTCCTTAAAGGGGAGCCGTTGTGGTTCAAGTCACTGTCCCATAACATAATGTTATGCGCATCATCGGGGATTCGAGTGACCGTCCTGCCTTTGCAGCCTACACTTCGCTCGCTTGTACCTCCTGCATCGGCGCTGCTTTCTTATGCCATGGAAACTATTTCAAGCGGGGTGTTTGCCCTAGCTGTTAATCACTCTTGATGGACTTAACTTGTTCAAAATTGAGGGAAAAAATATTAACTGATCCGATCTACCCTGAAAAGCAGAAGCAACCCTCATTTGCTTCGACATAGATTAATTGAAAGTACATTTTCTTTTCTTTTGTAGTATCTTGTAAGCTGACTTTTGACGGAAGTGTAGACCGTACAAACTATCATTTCTTTTGTCTTCTAATGAAAGAAGCGGAAGACGAAGTCTCATATCTCTAATCATCGTTCGTCTTTAAAATAACACAAATTTAGTTTTCATTTTAAATAAAAATTAATATTTTTCTCCAGAAGCACTCTGAAAGTACAGCGTTGCTAAAATGATGCTTACGCCTATAACTATTGTAGATCCTTCAATCGGACATATTCCACGCTCTTTGCTGATTTCTTTCCGAAGGATCATTACCTTTACGTGGCAAAAAGAGCATACATCAGTGTTTTGTACTTTTTATTTGTGTATTTCTTTCTATGGATAAGTTCAAAATAAGGAATGGATAGTAAATGAAGGGATTCTTGTATTGACGTGTTTTAATTCGCTGAAAAAATGTACCAAATAACCTCCATCTAAAAAAACACGTTCATGATCGTATTTGGCGTAATTGAGGCCATTAAATACCGAGCGAGGTGATGCAGTGGTCAGGACAACGGTTTAAACCCTTTACTTCCATCCAGATTTAGGATATACGTGATTTTCTTAATTCTGTTAGATAATTTAGGTTGGTGCTTTTAGGCTCATACCTGTAACATCAGGCGATATAAAGAGGGGCTTCCCATAGTTTAGCGATCTATATCAGGCCGCAATGTAGAGTATTACTCTTAGCATAATTATAAAAGTTGCATAGTACTATACAAGAGTTACATTTAATAGTAAAGTGTCATACTGGTTCACAGCAACTACAGGTGAACAATGTTGCTAGCCTTACTTTGTGATAACGTAACACATACGTTTGATATAAGCATTTTTAATATCAAGGGAGACAGGATTTTACCTGATAATACTGTTTTATTTTTTTCCCCTGGATCTCTCGCAAAGATTTCCTATCTTTATTACCAGTGTTCTTGTGAAATTAAGTGGATGTATTTACTCACCAAATATAGGAATATTATGCTTCAGCATTTTGACCGCCAGTATCATTAACATCGCATTATCATAAACATTTTTATGTAAATAAATATCACGACGTTTGCATCGGGCCACATCGGCACACTGCTCCCGTTCATGGTAATACAGTATTGGCAAATTGACTGTATTAATTGACGTGGTAATGCATTTAAGTCCACCCATCCTCTTACCTAGCCCCACGATTTAAATGAAAAACATCAATAATCTGAAGCAGTGATCAATTGTGTGGTGACAAAAAATTATTCTAAAAATGCTTTCAGGTTGCTACAATAACCTCATATCTGTTGAAAATAGATTATTTATTTTAATTTCACAACATATTTTGGACATAACCCATAATCTGGCGGTCCACATTCGACTCTCTCGTTAAGCCACATTGTGTATTCCTGGCTCTTTCTTACGCGCCAAAACTTGGCGCCTTCCACGTCAGCAACGGGGAAGTACCAATGGTTTACATTACACACATCTTATTACATGCCCTTCGATGGGACCGGACTAAATCTTGTTACATTACCATCAAAATACTATACAAGCAAGATACACAAAAAATCATTTTTAACTCTACAAATACTAAAAATAAGATAACATGCATACCAAATTTCACGAAAATAATTACATTCAATACCTAAAATATTATATATCGATCACAGGAAAACCATTTGGTATTAAATAGTTTTAAAAATTATTAAGTATATACATTAATGTTGCAGTATGATATCTCACCTGATCCCCTAATTGTTTTGAGCAGTGGATTTCGTTTATGGTAATTCATTTAGAATCTTCTGATAGCTTTTACCACCTGTGCGTCACTCATTGGCATGTAATTATAGGTAATACTATCAAGAGTGACATGATTTTCGTAAGTCACTTGAGCATCAAAAACCACGAGAAGGACGGAGCGGGGCATAGTATTTTACGGTGCCACCTAGTGGCTGCACACGCTATGAACTGTTCTCGTTGTCAGTTAAATCCGTATGTTTTATCTCTTACTAGCTGAAAACCAGGCATTGCCCGGGTAGTTATTTATTTATTCCTGCCATTTTCAGGTATATATTCATTTGTATAAGGGCTGTATGTCTGTAAAATCTCTTAGGAATATAATTAGTAGTAAAGAAGTAATAGATTAAAACTTGGTGCGTGATGGGGCGGCTTTCCATGAACGTTACTGTTTATGTGCTCATATCTCATGAACTACATGTCGTACTGTGATACAATTTAGAAGGTACATTCAACTATATGTATGTATACTGTCTGTAAAATTTCCTGCGGCTACAGCTTGTAGTGTACAAATTATAAATTGTAACGTCATACCGAATGCCGTAGCTTTACTCCATGAACAGTGGAAAAGTAGTAAGCGAGAAACTTTTTTCCTTTCATCATTTTGCTGCACGGCCACTACGGTCGGGGGTTCGAATCCCCCCTCGGGCATGGATATTTGTGCCGTCCTAATTCGTAAGTAGTTCATAAGTAGTTTGTAAGTTTAGGGACTGATGACCCCGTAGTTAAGTCCCATACACTATACAGACATTTGAACAACATTTTTCATCATTTTGCTGTGGTTGTCAGCGAGAAAAAGTTTAATAAAGGTTTGAAATTATGTTTAAAGTTTTCTGCAAGTCGCTAAGTACTGTCTGTGTCGTATAGCATATATATTAAATCTTGCCGCATTTTATGGCAGTTTTTTGCGATTCCTATTGTTTATGACGTCATATCTTCGGAACCATCTGTCGTGTGTGATTCTTAACGCTGCAGAATTGTTATCTGACGGCAAGGAACGTGTGTACCAGATTTGGTTGAAATCGGTCCAGTGGTTTAGGAGAAAATGAGCATTATTGTCGCTAAATTCAGCCGTTTTTCGCGCATCTCATTGTTTATGACGTCATATCTCGTAAGCTATATATCGTACGTGATTCTTACACTTACGGCGACCGTCCTCATAGATTGAAGCTTACATGTACAAAATTTGAAAAAAGATTGGAACAATACTGTAGATTTGTATGCAACACGTACAAACATACGGACACTCTGCTTTAGACATTAGATGAAAATGTCTTCATACCAGTATCGCATGCGCAGAAGCTTCTTAAAGGTGCACAGCCTTGCTGTACTCATAACGTTGGTGCCATGTTTCATGTATTCTACATGAGTAGCAGTGTAGCAGAGTGTGGTCGTTATAATTGCCATATATTTAAGATTACTGTAGCTATGACACTTCCTGACAGATTAAAATTGTGTGCCGGAACCGGGACTCGAACCTGGGACCTTAGCCTTTCGCGGGCAAGCGCACTACCGACTGTGCTATCCCGACACGACTCACGATGCCGCCCCACAACTTTACTTCCGCCAGTACCTCGCCTCCTACTTTCCAAACTTCACAGAAGCTCTCTTGCAAACACGCAAGACAAGCACTCCTGGAAGAAAGTATATGGTGGAGACATGGCTTAGCCACAGCGTAAGGGATGTTTCCAGAATGAAACTTCACTCTGAAGCGGAGTGTGCGCTGATATGAAACTTACTGGCAGATTAAAATTGTGTGCCGGTACCGGAACTCGAACCTGGGACCTTTGCCTTTCGTGGGCAAGTTCAAATGTTCAAATGTTTGTATAGTCTATGGGACTTAACTACAGGGTCATCAGTCCCTAAACTTACAAACTACTTATGAACTACTTACGAACTAGGACGGCACAAATATCCATGCCCGAGGGGGGATTCGAACCCCCGACCGTAGTGGCCGTGCAGACCGTGACATGAGCGCCTCAGTCCCCTCGGCCACCGCGGCCGGCCGTGGGCAAGTGCACTACCGACTGTGCTATCCCGACACGACTCACGATGCCGCCTCACAACTTTACTTCCGCCAGTACCTAGTCTCCTACTTTCCAAACTTAAAATTGTGAGGCGGCATCGTGAGTCGTGGCGGGATAGCACAGTCGGTAGTGCGCTTGCCCGCGAAAGGCAAAGGTCCCAGATTCGAGTCCCGGTTCCGGCACACAATTTTAATCTGCCAGGAAGTTTCATATCAGCGCACACTCCGCTGCAGAGTGAAGTTTCATTCTGGATTACTGTATCTATGTTATGCTCAACAGCATTCAAACAAAAAGGATAAATAAATCAAAAGACGCATTAAATTAGGGATTTCTTCTGCCGTAGTGCTCGTACATACTGAGAACAAAGTACTTTCAAAAAGTCTATACAGAGCCTACAGGTATGCCGTCAATTCACATCACATTTGCTGTATGAAATGTGCAGTTTGTTTACTGTGCCGCGTTATCAGCCTCGTTAAGAAGTTGACATAAATGGCAGCGGCTGAATCCCTGCGGATAATCGCGTCTTTGTCGCAGGTCCTGGAGCAGCGGTACAGCCAGATTAGGGGTAGGTAATTAGCTCGCTGTGTGCCTCTGCTCCTCGCCCCGCGTGGCAGAACCCCCTGCACCTGCTCAGCGCGTCACTTGGCGTGAATCATCGCCGCACAAACAAAAGCCTTTTAGCGGTCCCGCTCCCTCGCACGCGTCACGGGGCCCCACGCCGCAGCTCACGTCTACCCATAAAGGAAACCGGAAACTTCCTAACGAGCACCCATGTCACTCGACAATCGACAAACCAAATATCTTTCTCTATCGTTGAGAGTTGCCAGCAACTGCAGACCCACCTCTCTTCTATGGCATCTATTCAAGCTGTTAATCTATATCTATAAATGTGAATGTCTGTTCGGTGTACGTTTATCACGTCTGAACCACAAGACATACAGAGATAAAAATTTGTACAGTTACTAATGTCTACTCGGGAAGGCTTTAGACACGGTTTTAGAGCGATCGTATAGCTATTTCTCTATTAATGTGAATGTCTGTTCGGTGTACGCTTTCATGTCCGAACGACAAGACGCAGATACTTAAATATTTGCCGGCCGCGGTGGCCGAGGGGACCGAGGCGCTTCAGTCACGGTCTGCACGGCCACTACTGTCGGGGGTTCGAATCCCCCCTCGGGCATTGATATTTGTGCCGTCCTTAGTTGTAGGTAGTTCATAAGTAGTTTGTAAGTTTAGGGACTGATGACCCCGTAGTTAAGTACCTTAAGCTTAACAAACATTTAACTTAAATATTTGTACAGTTACTAATTTTTACCTGAGGAAGGTTTTAGGCACTGTTTTATAGCGATCTGATAGATATTTCGTAATTTGAAGACTATAACGCGAAATGCGGAACAATAATTACTCTTTGAAAATTATATTTACTCTTTGAAAATGGTTTTATTGGTTGCATTGTTGCTTGAGGGTTGATAATGATAATAGGGTGGAGTATATTGGGATGGAAAGTTATTGGTGTAAATAAAATTCTAAGCGTGTGTGTGTTAATATTTCGCTCTGCAGCGAAAACTACAGAACTCAAACGAATGGTGTGTGTGTAATTGTTGTCCGAAGTCTCCCGTTGTACACCATAGCAGTTCCATGCCGACAGCTATAAGGGGGTGGAAGATATGGTGGTTGAAAGTCGTCAAATTATAAAAAAATTCGGACTGAAGGCCAGCGATGACGTTTGTGACTCTACAGCAAGGACGTTACGTCCAGCGAAATGTAATGCCACAGACCATATCTTTGGTCTATGCGTGCTACAATGTCTTCAGCCCTTTCTCTGTAAGGATAAGCATACGAATAAGGAAATATAAGAATAAATAAATGAAGCAATAAAAAAGAAATATCTTTTAATACATCTCTTTAAAAAAAATCGATTTTATGTTTCGCGCATTACTTCAAGTGATCCATCTGTGATATTATTACAATCATTGTTGTTGAATTTCGTGAATGGATTCTTTGAAACGAGTGCATTTTTACCTGTGATTTATTATATATTCTGTTACAATTCTAACATGTTTTTAGAAAAAAGGAAATGGACAAAGAGAGAATGGATAGGAGAAGTACAAACTCAAGGTTCGAATAAAAAATAAATATCCGGGCAACGCCGGGTTTTCAGCTAGTACTTAATAAAATTCAGAACTATGTGGACAAAAAACTAATTTCAGAACAAGAGGTTTCCGCCCAGGGAGATCATGTACATGTCAGGTAGTGGCGCTGACAGAACACATAGAGAGAGACTTCGAGGAGAAGAACATAACTGGAGTCGTCTTCGTAGACATATCGGCGGTTTATGACACCATAAACCAAAGAACTCTTCTTGCTAAAATATACAGTATTACCAAAGATTACGAGCACACCAAAGTAACCGAATACCTCTTACAAAATAGCAGTTTTTATGTAACCTTAGAGAGAAAGAAGAGCAGGTGGTGAACACTAAAGAATGGCCTCCCCCATGGCAGTGTTCTGTCCCTCAATGCTGTTCTACATTTACACAAACGACCAATGGTGAAATGTTCGTTAACTTGAAATGGCTTTGAAATTCTTCTTAACTTGAAAGCAAATACCGTCGGCGTTAGCGGAACCCAATGTGCACCACTTGCAGGTGCCAGCAATGTGCACAGTCAGAGAAGGCTAACTAATCATTGTAGAGGAATTTGAAATCATGACTGGGCGTTCAAAGAAAATTTACCTTTGCAGACTCTTTAAATTTTCGGTTTTGTAAGTCTAGGGCCTGATGACTGTAGCAGTTTGGTCTAAGGGGCTTACAGACATTTGAACGTTTGAATATTGTAGTATGTTTTGGCTTCACGTTGTAGTGTAAACAACAGCGAGCATTTGTAAACATACGAGTCGCATATATTGTAATATGTCAGTTGTCGTGCAACACGTGTGCCGGATGTTTCGTCGAAGGAAAACCCTAAGAAAACCAATAATAGTAATATTCATCACCACAAATAATTTTTCGTCTCTAATCTGTCAGAAATGGCTGATTACACGCTGTTAGAAGATTGAGAATGATAAAAATTGTTGGCAAGTGTCGCGATAATTATGTAGGCACGCAACTATTGTGTGCTGAAGGGTATCCCGATGCCCGTCAACCCATAGGTCTTTGGTAAGACGAGCTGAAGAAGGGACCTAGGAAAGACAGAGACAAAAGACGGGTCTGAGAGAGTCGATTGCGCGGGAAGTTCGTACTATCGTCGCTAAAGGTCCACACCTTCCGACTCATCACATTCAGCGAATGTATGGCGTACATCGGCCAACGGTATCTCATGTTTTAAGATACTTCAAATTCCACGCACATCACTTACATATCACCCAAGCAATTGAGGCTGGGGATCCTGAGAGTACGCCAGGCATTCTATATATGGGCCAGTAAGCAAATACGTTGTGATCCCTTTTTCTTTGCACACACTCTCTTTACGGACGAGTCAAACTTCGACAACATGTGAGCAGTCAATCTCCATAACGCACGCTACTGGGCAGAAGCAAATCCTTGCTGGTACCGAGATCACTGAACACAGAGACGGTGGTCAATCAGTCTCTGGGTTAGCATAGTTGGAGATTATGTGATAGGTACTGTTTTTTATTATGGCAAAACATTGAACGGCATCCCTATCTTTATATTCTCGAGAATCTGGTGTCTACTTTACTTGAAAATATTCCCCTGAAGCAGAAGGTGTACTCCACTCCCCCGATGACGCCAGAAGATATGAGAAAAAGGATTGTGGTGGCTTTGCAGCCAATCAGCCATCAGGGATTGAATGATGTCGAGACCATTTCCCGGTAGAGAGTGCAAATGTCCGTTAGGCAAAATGGGCAGTTGATCGAGCATCTGAGATCCTAAATTTCCAGTGACGACCAGTGAGATAGTATTTGTTTTCAGGTTAATCCCTACTGAAAAATTTAAAGTCATTTCAAGTTCACGAAGATAAAATATTTGGAAACCTGTTGGACTAAACTCTTATGGTCATCAGTCCCTACATTTAGAAACTACTTAAACCAACTTACGCTAAGGGCAACACACACACACACACACACACATGCCCGAGGGAGGACTCTAATCTCTGGCAGGAGTGGTCGCCCAGTGCGTAGCATGATGCCTTAGACCACATGACTGACAGTGGAGGTGGCGGGAGAGAAATGCACGTGGCTGGTGTTCGGCAAATGAAAGGTGGGGATGGAATAAAAAGGTGTGCAGCATGCAAATGGATATCAAAGGTTAGTACACTTTATATCAATGAGTAGGCGTGGCAAAGACCAATTAATTAATTAAATTCTAATTCGTAAAAGAAACTGATTTATCAGACCCATCAAAATAGTGATAAAGGCAGCTAAACTAATCTGAATGATGTAAATTGAAAATTAAACTCAGATTAATTAATTTTTTGATGCCAAAAGCACATCATAACGAAATCAAATTCAATAGACACAAAGTTAAATAGACAAACATTAGAATAAAAACAGTAAGGATAAACACTCCTCCAGTAAATTGCTGGTAAGTCAGCAATGATTGTAATTGGTACAAGATACAAGAAACAACTCACATTAACTGGGAGACTGTGGTGTAATCGGGAGCAATACATGATTTCCAAAATTAATCTAACATCTTCCGATAAGTTTGATAACGATATCAACTCTGTATGGTATAAGCGAGTGCAGGCGATACTATACCAAACACAGACGGCAGGTAGGGACGCTGTGTCGGCGCCGGACTGAGGCAGTGTGCGCTGATAGCTCGCGGCCCGAAAAACTAACTCAGTTTCGTATACCAGAAGCGGTATTTAACTGCTGTCAGCCACTGTGACCAGAGCCGTGCAGCGCCCCACATTTACCCGCCCGAGCTCGCCTGCGTCTAGCCGCTGCGCTCTGCTGCCCGCACCAAGGGTAGTCCAGCCCCATTGCACCGCTGTACACAGCGAGCGAGCTGCGGTGCGCCCTAGAGTCCCGACTCTTGCCGGGCGAGCGGCTACCCGTCGGGCTCGTGCAACATCGCTACAGACGGCGCTGCGAGCGGGGGAATGCAAACAGTTCTGAGCAAGACGTAATACAGCGTAGGCTTCACGCACCTTTTATGTTACCTACATTGCCATTTATAAGTTATCGATCGTTATGTCTCAAATAAATAGCGAACAGGACAGATCGTACCAACGTGCAAGGAATAGACGATCCGAGGAAGAGAAAAAATACGTTTTCAGGAAACTCGCGGAGAGAATCTACAAGCGTTTAAAGATATCTGGAGACAGCATTGTATGGGAGCGTTTTATGTTGATTGTAGGTAATGAAAATAAACCTGTGGGATTTACAGAGTGTAATGGCTGCCGTAAATTATTGTCGTTCCGTGATGGCAGTACCACTGCGCTGTTACGGCACCTGAATAGCTGCAAAGCTCATCTGAATACTGATTTGAACGGTTGTAGCAATATTCCAGGGTAAGCAAAATCTTTTGTGCCGGAGAAATAAGTAAGAATGTGTGCAATAGATTTGCGGCCCTTCAGCGCAACTGCGGGAGAAGGATTTCGAGACCTCGCACAGGCACTGACACAGGTAGGAGCACAGAACCCCACTGCAAGTGCCAAAGACGTTCTTCCTCATTCTTCAACAGTTTCTAGAAACGTAAAAAGAATAACAGACGAATACCTGTTCGCAAACTACTGGCTTTTTAAAGATTTCCTGTTTACCTTGGCAGAATTTTAGCTAGATAATTAGTTGGACAACCTTGAACAAAATTAAATATCACATCATCGTAGGGCATATAATTTTTTGTCACATACATGAAATACATAGATTTACTAGCAACAAGGAACTGAAGAGATTTAAGGAATAATCTTGTTCTTTATGTTAGAGCCATCAAATGTTCAAATGTTTGTTAAGCTTATGGGACTTAACTACGGGGTCATCAGTCCCTAAACTAACAAACTACTTATGAACTACCTTATACTAAGGACGGCACAAATATCCATGCCCGAGGGGGATTCGAACCAGCGACCGTAATGGCGTGCAGACCGTGACTGGAGCGCCTCAGTCTCCTCGGCCACCGCGGCCGGCGTTAGAGCCATCACATAGTTTAATATGAAGTTAAAGTGAAACACTTTGTAAGTAAATACTGAGCAAAGTATAAAACTATCTACAAATTTGCTGGAGCCGGCTAACGCGAAGCTAACGACTTTCAACATAATGAAACTTCACTCTGCAGCAGAGTGTGCGCTGATATGAAACTTCCTGGCAGATTAAAATTGTGTGCCGGAACCGGGACTCGAACCTGGGACCTTAGCCTTCCGCGGGCAAGCGCACTACCGACTGTGCTATCCCGACACGACTCACGATGCCGCCCCACAACCTTACTTCCGCCAGTACCTCGCCTCCTACTTTCCAAACTTCACAGAAGCTCTCCTGCAAACACGCAAGACTAGCACTCCTGGAAGAAAGGATATGGTGGAGACATGGCTTAGCCACAGTCTAAGGGATGTTCCCAGGTTCGAGTCCCGGTTCCGGCACACAATTTTAATCTGCCAGGAAGTTTCGACTTTCAACATGTTTAATATTTCCGGCACGAGCCGATTCGGCTACCGTTTTGCTTCTGCACCACAAAATTGTACGATCTGCTTTTACCAGGTGCATTACTGCGCACGTCAATTTTTTTTTCCTCGCAACTGATAGTACACTGACAATACAGTCAGTGAGGAAAAATCACAAGTGTTTCAAGATACATGAAAGACTGTCCAGCGACTGCGACCTTGAATGTCACCTCTCGAATAGTGGTGACTCCCTCGGGATTTTAGCTACCACCAGTCAAAGGGAAAAGGGGGAATATAAAATAAAAGAAAACAACAACAATGGTCCACACGCCTGTATCGAGGAACAGTAATTAGTTTACTTCCCTTGGAGTGATTAAGCGTAAGCTGAACCTCCTAACATTCTACCAGATAATCGTTTCTAATGACCTCGATTGCAACTGAACGTTTATTCTTTATTTTTATTTATTTACTTATTTTTTCTTAGCAGCAAGGAAACATCAAGCAATTTAGCGAAATGTCCACAGAAACGCTATTGGAACACGTGCTGAATGCGTATACTTGCTATCGCAGCACTAATGCTGCTCATTAACTCGCAATTACTCATGATTTGAGAAAGCTCTATTACACTCGCGTTAATGAGTGTTGTAAAATGCATCGGTTAGTAAGCTGCCCGCTATCTAAAGTTTTCAATACATGATTTGTAAATGAAAAGTTGAATGCTTTGTTAGAAAGCTAAGTTGCTGTACTATCAGATGTCCAAAAATAAGATTTTTTAACCTCATAGTTTCTTCAGAATCGAGTGAAAAGCATTATGAAACTAAAAACTCACTCGGAATGAAAAGCATACATGTTATTTTTTCCAAGAAAAGTAAGGAAAAACAAAGTTCATAAACCGATGTGGGATGGTCGTTTGTAACGTGAACAGTTTTTACAGTGTGAAAATCGGAACAGTGTATTTCCCGCTAAGAGTGAAGCGGCTGGCGGGCGCTAGCAGCAGAGCGGCACGGGCGGCCGGGCGGACTGGCACTCGTCGGGTAGTTGGGGTACCCGCGCTGCCCGCCGCCGTCCGGTGGAGCTGGTGCCGGCAGGCCGGGCAGCGCGTGGCCAGGCCCGCCCGGCTACGAGCCCGGGCGAGCAGCTCAGGCCCGCTGCACGCCTCTGACTGTGACCCCAGCGGATCTCAGTGCCTACGATTTCACAAGTTCGGCTATGTCTTGCCACTTCAGACAATGCATATTACTACACGTGATTCCTGATGCAAAGATGACACCGAACAGTGATGATAGCTATTACCGTGGTGATGTGTCTAATATGAGGCAGGCTGACCCTGTTATCGTCTCGCCAACAATCAGCACAAAAGTACAAGTCCGAAACTTGCACCAAAATTCACCTTCTCAAAACAAGAATAATCTGAAAGCAGAAGCGAGACGACTGCCCTCTTTAGATGCCCAAATAAGAGTCCTTCTTTAACTTCTCTCCTCACGAAATACACCTAATCTATCTCCTCGAGATAAAGTCAAGCACCAATTCACATCGAGGCGCTAGAGTCCGACCACAGTCGGATTGCCCTTGGAAGATGGATTGACAAAACTGTCATACTACTAAAAACAATCCAATGGGCTATCTTCCCACGTTTTCATGGCGGAAGATACACCTAAATGTCCCCCTTTCTCACGTTGATGGTCGTTGGCCACAGGGAACCGCCGAAAAACACGGCCTAACAGTATTGAAACTAGCGTCACCCGATTTCCTGACGCCAGGGACCTAATTTTTCCCGCTATTCATTTCCAAGATGTTCGCCGAGTTGGCACCAAACATGGTCTTTTCAGCGGACTGTCCTACCTAAAATTTTCCCATCTTCCCCCGCGTAAAACTGTGTGAACTGCCCGTAATAGGGCATTACATTTTCCAACCGCTTGGAAATACTTGGAAAGGCATTCAGGGAAGGGCCGCACACGCAATTGCAGAAACTCATTCAGAAAAATAGTACAGAGGTCAGACCCAAAGTGTTGGAGGGCTGTCAGTGCAGCGGTATACCTCGCCCAGAAGGCACTGCCCATAGATATGCTTTCAGGGAAGTTAGGATCCCACAGAACAGTAATGAGCCACCTTTGTGGGTGTCTGCTTGCGGGTCCTGCTTGGCAGGTAACTTTCTCACCTCCTCCCTCTGATGTTTCACACAAATCCAAATATCAGAATATTTTCCATCAGCCACGAGTTACGAAAGAAATTGATACGCCATGAGTTATGAAACTTAACTGTACATATTTATTTACTACTGGAAATCACTGTGGGCCGACCGCAGTGGCCGAGCGGTTTGCGGCGCGCCAGTCACAGTCTGCACGGCCGCTACGGTCGGGGTTCGAATCCCCCTCGGGCGTTGATATTTGTATCGTCTTTAGTATAAGGTAGTTCATAAGTAGCGTGTAAGTTTAGGGACTGATGTCCCGCAGTTAAGTCCCTTAAGCTTCACAAACATTTGAACATTTTTGAAATCACTGTGGCATTACTGTAATCTCTCACGGCTACTCCTTCGGGGCGGTTTGACCTTGAAAAAGGTCATTTCGAGATAACCATTCCATGACTCCCTCCAAACCGTACACATTTAATGAGAGCCCTTTTCCCCACAATTGTACCACTTTAGAGATATCATCTAGTATAGATTAAAATGGGATACAATGTATGTGATCGAAGTTGGAGAGATCGTTTTGGAACGTCATTGTTTTCGCAAAATACCTGACTCACACAGCAAGAATCACGTAATCGCGCACACCACGATTCCACCCCGCTGCCAGACAGTTATCATATGCTTTGTGCATGTGAAACGCAACCGACTAATAATTCCCCCTCTTACAGTGCTAAATATATAGTGGATCAGGTGAGATATCATACAATATATACAAATATTAAAGTATTTTATTCGGATAGTGGTTACAACTGTAATTAGTATCTGATACAGTACGATATTTTGCTGTCTAAACTCTGTAGTTGATGTTTACGTGGCGTTTACTTAGAGTAAGACACCAAGGGGCTACCACAATGATGAAATGGTAAGGCGGCCGTTGGAGAAAAGCGGGAAATCCGGGTTCGAGTCCCGGCCCAGCACAAAATTTCGTATGTCTCCATTTGGTAGTACACCCATACCTTCTACAGTGAAGGTGTGAGAAAATCCCCATTGCGAATAAATATTGATAAATTTTTGTGAAATTATGTTCCTTACCTTTCTAACCCACAAATGCTGTATGGCTAACAAATAAGGCTAGTCATTTGACTCTAGCAATTCTAACGAGGTTTTCCTGTAAGCTGCTATGTGTTGTCTTGCCTTATCCGATTGGAATATACTATTTATTATCATAGTCATGTGGAGTACGAGACCATGGATTATAAATTTATAATTCTTGTCGCCACATTAATGACAAACACAACGAAAGCTCTTTTGAAACTGTTTACGATATATTTACGAATCATATGTTTCGAGTCAAGAAATTACAGCAGTCAGGGCGTTAAAACAAAACTCACTTTTTGGCGATAAACGCGATATTACAGGGAAATTTGTAGCGAATCGTAATCTGGAAAACTGAAATCAAATGTTCAAATGTTTGTAGAGCTTATGGGAATTAACTATGGGGTCATCAGTCCCTAAACCTACAAATACTTATGAACTAGCTTATACTAAAGACGGCACAAACATCCATGCCCGATGGAGGATTCGAACCCCCGATCGCAGCGACCGTGCAGACAATCAGCATCTCCGAAACAAAAGTAATGTCTGTGGGAAAGGGATTTAAACAGATTGAGTGCAAATAGGAGGAACAAAGATAGAACAGGTAGACAGTTTCGAGTAATAGTATGTAGTTTCGCAAAGGCTGGTAACATACTGAAAGAACTTGAATCGAAGTGTAGCAAAGTTAATGCAGTGAGTGCTCAGCTAAGATCTACTCTCTTCTGCAAAAAGTAAGTCAGTACCAAGACTAAGTTAGAAGTGCATCGCTCTATATTTCGACCAAATTTGTTGTATGGGAGTGAAAGCTGGGTGGATACATGTTACCTTATTCATAAGGTTGAAGTTACAGATATGAAAGTAGCAAGGATGATTGCAGTACTAATAGATGGGAACCATGGGAAAAGCAAAGTTACCTAAGAGACTCATGGGTTCGTCAGCGGACGGTAAGAGGAGACTGATTTTGAAGTAAAAGGAGTAACATCAGACGAGGCATCAATGTTAGCATTGAATAGGGGATCATGGAGGAATTTTATTATGGGGCTATGCACCAGACTACATGCTCAAAGGCATTATCAGTCTTTAATGATGATGATGATGATGATGATGACAAGTATATGTATGAAGAGAAAGCGAAGGAAGAACAAAATTTTGTCTACAGTACAGGAATACTCCTTATAGGTAATATTCTGCAAAATTGCGTCGGGAGATAACGCTAATGTATGAAAGAGCTTAGGAGTGACCTGAGGTTTTCTAGGAAATTCGGTCCAATTATTTCCGACTTTAGCTCCACGCTTCTTGGGAAACGAAATGTTTAGAATGTCGCCTCCTGAAGCTATAGTGCTAATATTCTGGAAAATATCTAATTATGTTCATTGGCTTCATGGCATACTGCACACATGGTGTATTTCTGCGTCTCGGTTCAGGTAAAATAAAGTGACCACAGTCATTAACGAAGATGGGTCGTCCGGTAAAGTGTTTCGGTTCACAACAGAGTTTAATGCCATTGTTACGAAAACAAAGAACTGTTTTCGAAGACCAAGAAAAATAAAAACACTTTTTCCAATCATATCTAGACGAAAAATTTCCGGATATGTCAATTTCATAGTATTCTGACAAGGTTTTGAGTAGTTCAGGAAGTTGGTTTAAAGCCACCTGTTACATCCATACAAATTTAAATATCCTCCATTCATTTTACAAAGAATTGACACTAAAACATATTTTACTTTTGAACTGGTTGACACAAATGGAAGATGACATATTTTTCTATCTAAAATCTTCAAATGTTTGTATAGATATGAGACAAAACTGCAATGGTCATGAATCCCTAGATTTACAAACTACTTAAACTAATTTATGCTAAGGACAAAACACACACCCATCCCCGAGGGAGCCAGAGTTTTGATTCTGCTAAAATTCCAAGTAGTATTTTTTTACTAGTGTTTAATACAGAAATTAATGTGAATTAGAAGGTTCTATTTATCCCAGTGTCAAAAATTACAGAACTGATGGATAAAATTATAGTAATTGCTTCAGGTCATGTTGGTGAACTGATTAGTAATAATGTTGAGTGATTTAATGACTCGGTAAGAAGTGAAGCAGTTCTCGTCTTTCAAAATGTTAGTATTTTAGTTGTAAACAAAATCGAAAAGCACATGCCCCGAGTGATTTTAACATAGTATTTTGATTTTTGAATGATTTATTTCATCCAGCTAATTTAAGTCAGTCAAATCAAACTATACACACATTTCAGCAATAAGTGAAAAAGCATAAAAATTGTCTATTTATATAAGGCATGGCGATGAATATTTTATAGCAATATTAGATGATTATTAATAATCTGTATACCTACTACACACGTAAATTATTCAGAACCTGAATAGTCTTACGCCGGCCGCGGTGGCCGAGGGGACTAAGGCGCTCCAGCCACGGTCTGCACGGCCACTACGGTCGGGGGTTCGAATCCCCCCTCGGGCATGGATATTTGTGACGCCCTTAGTCTTAGTTACTTCATAAGTAGTTTGTATGTTTAGGGACTGATGACCCCGTAGTTAAGTCCCATAAGCTATACAAACATTTGAAATATTTTTTGAATAGTCTTACTGTCCCTCTTTTCCTCACAATTTGTCGCTTGCGTGGTTAACAGAATGATTTGTCGTGCTTCATTTAAAAGTCAGCCAGATGCCTTTCCTAAAGCCACCCAATTACCATCTCCTCTCCTCCTCGTTCCCTGTCTGCATATAGTATTATACATGTCACGCGTATAACTGAGACGTAGCTTCGGTACTAGCCCGGTATTAGTCTAGTTGGATATGTAAAACCGCCTAAAAACCAGTTCCAGGCTGACCGGCACGCCGACACACGTTGTTAAACCGCCGGGTAGATTTACCGGGGCCATCATACCACACAGTCCCCGAAGGCGGCGCCTTTTGCAATGCAGTAACGGAGCAGGCTAAACACTAATGAATCCTTTAATGATTAATTATAGAATTTCAAAGCGAAATTAAAGCTATACTGCAATATGTATAACGCGAAATAACGCGAAAATTAGTACCTTTCTCCAGAACTCGTAAAGAAATTAATGTGAACAAATCATGCATTTAGGAATGGGTTTCGAGAATCTCTGCTTCCTGTTATCTTACACTAGATTTTTATTTAATTTATATACCTATAATTTACATAAATGTTATTTATACTGAAGACAATTCGCTCTCATATGGAAACTCTCTCTCTCTCTCTCTCTCTCTCTCTCTCTCTCTCTCTCTCTCTCTCTTTCCCATCACTCTCTCCCTCCACCTCTCTTTCTTTGTATTGCATTTCTGAGTTTGACAGTACTTACAAGTCACATGAGAAACAAATTATCAAGCCAAAAACGCAGCTCTGAATAAAAAAAAGATGAAACCAAACTAAAATGTCTATGCCAAGCAAGTGCGTAAGTTTCACAAATGTTTAATACAAATAAACAATTCCTGAGGTGGATATTCGTCTCAAATATGTCAAAGACATTATTGATAAATATGAAGCATTGAATTAAAATTTGTGGTGCGCTCGGAAATTGAACGCGGACCTCCATGCTTACTCGGCAGACGTCTTAACCGTAGGGCTACCACACCACCAAAGATTAAGGCGCCTTGGAAAGTTCTAAGTACGATTTCCCTCCACATTCCAAGGCGCCTTAATCGTTAGTGGTGTGGTAGTCTAACGGTTAATACATATGCCTACTAAGCATGGAGGTCCGGGTTCAATTCCCGGCCGCAGCACAAATTTTAATTCAATGTTTCATATTTAACAATAATGTCTTTTACAAATGTGACACTGTGAGTGATGGACACAAAACTAGCAAATAAACAAGTTGGTTCCAAAAGCAGCAAAACGCCGAAGAGAGATAATAGAGAACAACTACTACTGACTGTGCCCTTTTAAATGAAACAAAACGCCGCTTGTATAAAACACTTTTAAAATTCAGTAAGCATCAAACGTAAGAAACAAGAAATAGTTGACAGACTGCAGGTCCTGTAGTAGATATCCATCCGAATAAATCGAATATACGATATTAAACATGAGATTTTAAATAATTAACACTCAAGCTTATACGTCTGAAATGATCACTAGACTTAAGGACAACAGTGATAGAAATGAATGACAAAGGTAAAAACAGGTTTGACAGCAGTTTCCAAGTTCTTTGAGAATGATATGGGGGAAGTAACTCATCGCAGCGTTTACATATAATCATGCATCACTTTACGCAGAAACGATTTCTTTTCAGTATACCAGGGGATGAGAAGGAAGACAACGTGAGGTAAATGGCAGAATGACGAGCTCGGATCGTCGGTTAACCTTTAGGAGAGGCTGGAAGAAAGCTCAGTCACATTTCGCTGCTGGCCGATTCAAAATGCGAATAATTCATGAGGAATCTGCCACCGAGAGGAGCGCCAGCGGCTGAAGACACCTGTCGGTCAGCTTCTCAGCTCGTAAATATTTTACCTGACGCCTCCCTCAGCACTCAGCGTGATGTCTGAGTTTGCGTCTCTCAGCGCTATTTGGCCAGGAGCATAAACGAACTGTACCGCACAATTTTTCAGCCCCCTAACTTCGATGATTGTTGTAACAGTCTCGTTTTATCAACAACCTATTAAGTATTAGAATAAAAACTACTATGAAGAGACTGTTTTCTTTACTACTATGAACTAAACTCACACGGACAGGGTGGACCACTGGCCTGTAATATGAAAATGCTTTGTGTGGACTGCTGAAGAATACTGAAAGCACATTACATGACGAATGCATATATTTATGCTGTTTACTGTAAATACATCACATGTGGTGTCATCTGCACTGACCAGCTGCACCTACCGCACCACGGAAAGGTCTCAACTACATTTTATGGCCTGCTATGACTTCAAGTAAAATATGTATCACTAACCAATGTCATTTTCACACATTTATGGGAGGTACGCTATCGATGGATCCGTAAACCATACTCGAAGCAATTTTTTCCAACAATAAACATTCTTCGTCAATCATAAAACTTGCCTACTCGCATCTTATATGAAGCTTGCTAAATAAAGTAAAATGTTGAAATGTTTGTGATCCTAAGGGACCAAACTGCTAAGCCGCGGTGGAGTAGCCGAGCGGTCTAAAGCGTCTCGCTACGGAGCGCGCGGTTGCTCGCCGTGGAGGTTCGAGTCCTCCCTGGGGCAAGGGTGTGTGTGTTTGTCCGTAGGTTAGTTTAACTAGGTTTAAGTAGTTTGTAAGCTACGGACTGATGACCACGCAGTTTGGCCCGATAGATTTACAGACTTTTGAACATTTTGAACAAACTGCTAAGGTCATCGATCCTGCCAAACAAAAGATAATGATTCAAGAACTAGAATCTATCTAAGACAAAGTAACATAGATCCATCCTTACCAACCCACTATGGTCAATGAACCGCTATGTTTCCATGAATGGACCGCACACACGCTAACACACATGCATTTTTTTTCAGGACAAAGTATTACTATACTGTTGCAAACGAAAGTTGAATGCGTAATTTGACAGTACTTATTCAAGTTTTATATAAGGAAATTTTATTTATACTATAAAAATATACTGTCTACATCAACAAAACGAGATCCACCTGAATGAATTGCTGAAACTATCAAAAGGGATCGATACGTGATCAGCCTACTCGCTGGAAACACAAGGAGAAAATACAAGAAGCGCTTGTTTTCGTTCTTCACATCCGGACAGTTTTCATGGGTCTATATAGTTTCCAGTATATACCTCTCAAAACCATGAATCTTCATAAGTTTTACGTCTCTTCATATCTTCGCTCACATCTTGAAGTATTGCAGTTTACAATGACAGGACGTTAAATTCTAACCCCCTTTCTTGAAATGTTGACCTAATCGCACACTCGGTTTGCAGGGAATACTCGTCGAGATTTGTACTTTTTGCTTTCAAATAGATGCTACATGTTGTGCAGAGGAATGCAGTAGGTCTACTGCTGCCTGCCGCCACTGTCACATTGTTCGAGGGCAGCGGCTAATCTTGGTCATGCCCTATCCACTGTTTTAGCTGACGATGAGGCGAGTGTGACGAACGTTTTACAATTTTGTGAACGTTCTCGACTCTGGCCTAAGCTCTTAGGCTGGAGGTTTTAGTGTTTTCCAGGTAGGCTCGCTGATGACTTTAACATCAGCGATCAGCGTACCTCTATATCGCCACATTGTCTTTTAAGGACGTCTAAGGATTTATACTTCAGTCTGCTACCTTCCATCGCTGATTTGCAATATGTGTTCGTGTTGTTGACAAGACCTACATTCTTCTATTGCCTGTTCTTATTTATTTACTGACGTCTAATTATTTTGTCAGGGCGCTAAAAACCTTGCTGTTTTGCGCCCTCAACATCCTATCCTATCCTATACTGTCACATCGTTCAGAGCTTAACGTAGCATAATCTAATTTGTGCACATTTTCATTAATGGTTAATTTCTTAAATTCCGCCAGTGCTTCTGTTTTTAAGAGCTTTATTCTCGCGTACTTGGCAATTTTCTTAAAGCTTCTGAACAGTGGGGGACTGTTTATCACAGCTCAGTCAGTTACCAGCTGCCATTAGCAAAGCACTAGTTAGCAGCGAATTGAAGTATTTAGCAGCTTTATTTGTTTTCACTCTATAGGTATTTCAGTAGCAGTTTAGGATGGATAGGGTGTTTGCGTGCTGTGTACGGACGCAGGAGGAGTTGACCACTGTTCGCGAACAGCTGAAAGTGCGTTTGGACACGTTCAGCCGTCTCCAGGCTACTGTGTCGGTGTATGGCGGCGGTGGAGAGTCTGGAGTGTCGCATGGGGCACCTCAGGTCTCGCGTGGGTCGTCCACGGTCTCTGCTGCCGCGTCTCCTTCACATGTACCGGACGCAGTTGATCCGCCCACGCCGCAGGTGGAGGGCTACTGTGGAGGCTGGCCGTGTGGCATCGCCAGCTCATCCTGCGAGGGATCAGGAGGTTGGTCCTTGAGCAGGGTCCGAGCAGGCACACGGGAGGAGGAGTCTGTTAGTGACTGGGAGCTCCAATGTTACGAGCGTTATGGAGCCCCTTAGGCAGATGGAGTCCAGAGCCGGAAAGAATTCCTTTGTGCACTCGGTATGTCCGCCGGGGGGCCTCATTCGAGATCTTGAGGCGCCCTTACCGGGGGCTATTGAGCGTACGGGGTACAGTCGTCTGCAAGTTGTCGCTCATGTCCGCACCAGTGACTCCTGTCGTTTAGGTTCTGAGGACATCTACAAATAGTACGGGCGGCTGGCGGAATTGGTGAAGGCTGCTGGCTTCGCGAGCGGGATGATCAGTTTGCAGAATTGTTCCCAGAGTGGAATGGGATCCTTTGGTTGTTGCCGAGTGGTTGGCCTCAGCCAAAGACTTCGTCGACTCTTTATCAGTCATGGCTGCAAATTTCTGGACCTGCGTTATCGGGTGTGGAATTGTAAGGATCCCCTTAACAGATCAGGGGTGCACTACACAAAGAAAGCAGCTACTCGCGTAGCAGAGTACTTGTGGAGTGCACGTCAGGCTTTTTAGGTTAGGCGATAGTTCAGATGAACATTCCTCTATCGATACACAGACAATGAAATCAGGTCGCATTCAGAAGTACTCTTCAACTGTCAAAATACTAGCAGTAAATTTTCAAAGTATTATGAACAAAGTACTCGAATATACTGCATTGCAGGAAAGTTTACGAACTCGAGTAATCCTCGGGACTCAGAGTTGACAGAATCCCGACCTCGGAAGCTCCAAAATGTTCAAATGTTTGTAGAACTTATGGGACTTAACTACGGGGTCATCAGTCCCTAAGCTTACAAACTACTTATGTACTAGCTAAGACTAAGGACGGCACAAATATCCATGCCCGAGGGGCGATTCGAACCCCCGACCGTAGTGGCCGTGCAGACCGTGACTGGAGAGCCTCAGTCCCCTCGGCCACAGCGGCCGGCAAGGAAGCTCCGATATATTCAGGAAGAATGGGATGTATTCGCAAAGATAGATCAGGTACAATCGGAGCAGGTGTCTTCATGGCAGTCCACGAGAGTATTCCTTCTGCTCAGCTCGAAGTCGAGAATGGCTGTGAGCCACGGCGGAGCGGCCGAGCGCATTAAGCCTCTATGCTACGATGCACGAGGCCGTTCCCCGTCGGTGGTTCGAATGCAACCTCGGGTATGGATGTTTGTGCTGTCTATAGTATAAGCTAGTTCATAAGTAGTTTGTAAGTTTAGGGACTTATGACCCCATAGTTATTTCCCATAAGCTCTACAATCAGTTTTTGAATGCCTGTGAGGTTATCTGGACACGTGTAACAGATATAGGCAAAATTAAGTTAATAGTTGCGTGTTTTACTGGCCACCCGGTTCACAGTGCTAGAGTTATTCAAAGTAAGTTTAATATCAGTATCCCCAAGGTACCCGGAACACGCTTTTTTAGTTGTGGGCGACTTCAGCCTGGCGAGTATGGACTGGGACGCCTAAGCTTACACTACAGGGGGTACAGACAAGCAGTCTCGTGAACTATTGTTCAGTACTTTTTTCGAATACTGTTTTGAGCACCTAAATCGTCAGCCCACACACAATAGATATGTTTTAGACATTATAGCTACAAATAGTCCAGATCTTGTTAATTATGTCACTCCATAGACATGAGTTAGTGATCATGATATCGTCATAGCGACAATGGCCATCATAGTTCATAAATCGGTCAAGAAGCCTAGGAGTTGTTTGTGCTAGAAAGAGCAGATAAGCAATTGTCAGCGTCCCATTTCAGAAATGAATGGATTAGATTAGATTAGATTAGATTAATACTTGTTCCATAGATCATGTATACGACATTTCGTAATGATGTGGAACGTATCAGTTTAGTAAATGTTGTCTATACTAGACAATAAATATCTTAAGGATACTTTATTTACATTTTTTATTGTTTTTTAATAATTTTTTTTAAGTTTTAACTGAAAATTCATCTACATTGTAGAAGGATCTGCCATTCAGAAATTCCTTTAATTTCTTTTTAAATTTTAGGTGGCTATGTGATGTTACTCGGTAAGTGACCGAAGACTTTTGTGGCATCATAATTCACTCCTTTCTGTGCCAAAGTTAGATTTAACCTTGAATAGTGAATATCACCCTTTCTCATAGTGTTGTAGCTATGCACACTACTATTACTTTTGAATTGGGTCGGATTGTTAATAACAAATTTCATGAGTGAATATATATATTGTGAAGCTACAGTGAAGATCCCTAGATCCCTAAATTAATATCTGCAGGATGCTCTTGGGTGGGCTTCAGCAATTATTCTGATTACACGCTTTTGTGCAATGAATACTTTATTACTCAATGTCGAATTGCACCAAATATGACCCCATATGAAAGCAGTGAATAAAAATAGGCATAGTAAGCTAATTTACTGAGATGTATATTTCCAAATTTTGCAATGACCCTGATAATATAAGTAGCTGAACTCAAACGTTTCAGATCTTCAATATGTTTCTTCCAATTCAATCCCTCGTCAATGCAAACACCTAAAATTTTGAATATCCTACCTTAGCTACAGATTTACGTTCAATGTCTAAATTTATTAATGGTGTCTGTAAGGTAAAGCAGTCAACAATCCTAAGATCGGTTTGAACACCACAGAGCTTTACTAGGCATGATCCTGTTTGGAGGTAGTATGCCGTTGCCTTCCTCCGACCTGACTTACCCAGCCAGTTATAGAGGGACCTACAGTTTAACGTGGGTTCCGAACCACGGCGCTACTCGATATTTTTCACATTAGCAACATTGCCACAGGCGAAAGAAGTGGAAAATAACAGATAAAAATCCTAGGCCCTGGCGGGGATCAAACCTGCGAACTTTGGATTTGTAGACTGACACTGTACCACTGTGCTATCGAGCCTCACGGCCATTTACTGTATGAAACTGTATATAATGGGTTTAATCAAATTTTAATGAGAGTCCGTTTGTAGACAACCACTTAATAACTTTCTGAAATATATCATTTACAATTTCATCAGTTAATTCTTGTTTGTCAGGTGCGATAGCTATACTTGTATCATCAGCAGAAAGAACTAGCTTAGAATCTTCGTGAATGTAGAATGACAAGTCATTAATATATATTAAGAACAGCAAAGGACCCAAGACCGAACCTAGTGGGACCCCATTTTTGGTAACTCCCCAGTTAGATGAATTAATTGTTTCATCTATATCATGTGAACTGCTTATTTCAACTTTCTGAACTCTTCCAGTTAAGTATGATTTGAACCATTTGTGCACTGTCCCACTCATACCACAATACTTATGCTTATCTAGAAGATTCCCATGATTTACACAATCAAAAGCCTTTGAGTGATCACAAAAAATCCCATCTGGTGATATCCGGTTAATCAAAGCATTTAATATTTCATCAGTGAAGCTATATATAGCATTTTCAGTTGAAAAACGTTTTTGAAAACCAAACTGACATTTTGTTAGAACTTTATTTTTACTAATATATGAAGCAACTCGAAAATACATAACTTAAGTTCCGGTACGGTGGACGTAGAGGAATTATGAACAAAATTTAAATGCATTGTAAATAAAGCGCTGGAGAAATATGTGCCGACAAGGTTTATTAAGGTTAGGAAAGACACGCCGTGTTTTAATAGTGATATTCGAATAATGCTAAGAACGCAAAAGCATTTGCACAGAAAAAAGTTTGTAGAGATTCGCGCATCTAAAAAAGAGCAATGCGCGAAGTATATAATAACTACCAACGTCATACGTTAGCAAAAGATCTTGCCGAGAACCCGAAAAAATTTCTGGTCCTATGTAAAAACGGTAAGCGGATCAGAGGTATCTTTCCAGTCACTCGTTGAACATTCTGAGGTGGTGATAGAGGATTGCTCAAGTGTTTGGGATCCCCATCATGTCGGTTTAAAGGAGGACATAGAGCCGCGGTGTAGTAGCCGAGCGGTCTAAGGCGTCTCGCTGCGGAGCGCGCGCTTGCTCGCCGTGGAGGTTCGAGTCCTCCCTGGGGCATGGGTGTGTGTGTTGTCCTTAAGTTAGTTTACCTAGGTATAAGTAGATTAAAATTGTGTGCCGGAACCGGGACTCGAACCTGGGACCTTTGCCTTTCGCGGGCAAGCGCACTACCGACTGTGCTATCCCGACACGACTCACAATGCCGCCCCACAACTTTACTTCCGCCAGTACCTCGCCTCCTACTTTCCAAACTTCACAGAAGCTCTCTTGCAAACACGCAAGACTAGCACTCCTGGAAGAAAGGATATGGTGGAGACATGGCTTAGCCACAGCCTAAGGGATGTTTCCAGAATGAAACTTCACTCTGCAGCGGAATGTGCGCTGATATGAAACTTCCTGGCAGATTAAAATTGTGTGCCGGAACCGGGACTCGAACCTGGGACCTTTGCCTTTCGCGGGCAAGCGCACTACCGACTGTGCTATCCCGACACGACTCACGATGCCGCCCCACAACTTTACTTCCGCCAGTACCTCGCCTCCTACTTTCCAAACTTCACAGAAGCTCTCTTGCAAACACGCAAGACCAGCACTCCTGGAAGAAAGGATATGGTGGAGACATGGCTCCCGGTTCCGGCACACAATTTTAATCTGCCAGGAAGTTTCATATCAGCGCACACTCCGCTGCAGAGTGAAGTTTCATTCTAGGTTTAAGTAGTTTGTAAGCTACGGACTGATGACCACGCAGTTTGGTCCGATAGATTTACAAACATTTGAACATTAGAATTTTTTGAGGACATAGACGCAGTTCAGAGGAGGGCGGCTAGATTTGTTCCTGTAGATTCGGTCAATGCGTGAGTGTTACTGAAATGCTTCAGGAACTCAAATATTAGTCGCTGGAGAGAAGGCGACGTTCTTTTCAAGAAACACTGTGAACAAAATTAGAGGGCCGGAATTTGAGGTAGACTGCAGAACGATTCTACTGTCGCAAACCTACATTTCGTTTGACCACAAAGGTAAGGTAGAGAGATTAGGGTTCGTACTGATGCATACAAGCATTTGTTTTTCCATTGTTCAATATGGGAGTGGAACAGGAAAGCAAGTAGCTAGTAGTGGTACTGAGTATCCCCCGCAAAGCATCTTTGAGTGGATTGCGGAGTGTGAATTTAGATGTAGATACAGTTTAAACTACTCTACAACCCTTGCTCTTTAGGATTGGAGTTTATATATAGATTTTTTTTCTCTTTAAACTGATATTTGCGTTTTCTCAATCGAACAATGCTATTTAAAATGCATAGATATTCAAGAAGAAAATTTTTCGCGCTCCATGTGTGGAACGGTGCTTTCAAATCAGTCAGCGGGGGCGCTATTGCTACGCTATACGTAGGGACTGATGACCCCGTAGTTAAGTCCCATAAGCTTAACAAACATTTGAACATTTTGAGCTACGCTATACGACTGAATAGTTTCTATAACGATTTAAAAGTTAAAATGTAAGAACAGTTACCTTGTCGTTTCTCTTCACTACTACGCAACGAATGCGAAGCAAGTAAACATGAATTCTTCCGCTACTCAAGTAATTCGAGAAACTTTCATCATAGGTCACATCATTCACACAGTTTACAAGATGCATTAATTTTTTATGCGATATTTTCTAGTTTAGGGCAATCTGAGTCTGAGCTTGCCAGCCACAAGCAACTGCCAAAGGTCTCTGTGCAGTCGTGAAATACTCCCTCATTACAGAACTTGACTCACCCGGAAGCCCTCACTAGAAGTTTTAAAGATTCAGTCAGATAGAAATTTATTCGACTTTAATTCATGTATGATGGAAGGAAGGAAGTGACGCTGAAAGAAGGGGGGATACAGTCTGTCACATTAAAATTTTATAATTTCACAAAAATCCAGAATAACTTGGATGCTACAGAGATTATACATGTAAATTTAACGTACATTATTACGTCATTATCGAATAGGTTCGCTCGTATGATGGTCTTTCATGAAATAAATTCGTATGACAAACCTTTTTGTTCTATTTTATGTTTACTTTCAGTGAATTCACCTCAAGCACTGGTTTAAAATCAGCTCCTACTACAGCATCATTCCTTACCATCAATCCAACGTTAATTGCTGAAATAGGTAAAACTCAGTGCTAACCTTCTGGAAGAAACGGCTTATGATCATTGTAGAGCATCAAAGATGTAGATATCCCGAATTGCTTTAAATTAATCCCATTATTAATTCTTCATATGCAGTGATACATTTGTTGTCCCTTTTCTCTTTCGACACTGTTCTCCAGCGATATGAACGTTGTGAAGGGATATTTTATTCTAATATTTCTAAAATATTTTCCTTCTGTGACTATTATTGGTGCCGAGGTGGCGTGGCCGAGCGGTCTAAAGCGCCATGCTGCGGAGCGCGTGGTTGCTCGCCGTCGGGGGTTCGAGTCCTCCCTCGGGCATGGGTGTCTGAGTTGCCTTTAGGTTTAAGTTAGTTTAAGTAGTTTGTAAGCTTAGGAACTGATAACCACAGACGTTATGTCCCATAAGATTTACAAACATTTGAACTGTTACTGGTCACCATTTAGTAACTACATCTGACCACAGGTTCCTCATTAACTTTAATTGTGCTTACTCTCAGCGTTATATAAATAAATTACCTTTCAGTATCACAATGAGCGAGCTGGCATATTCTCAAGTGTCATTGTTTTACTTTTACTTTATCAAACTCGTGGTGAGTTACGCCATTACACTAGAGCCTGGTACTGGGGTTGTATTCCTTCTGTAGCTGTCATGGCCATTACACACTATTGATTACGATCCTCCGGCATACAGGGACATTTGACTCAGTAACACCCTCTCCCTCCCCAATTATGCTATTCGAAAGATGTAGACTTTGTGTTAAGAATGATTTCATTTTCTTTCATTTCCCTCATTGACATTGACAACATAAACGTAACCTATACTGTAGAATATCATAACCGAGCGAGGTGGCGCAGTGGTAACACACTGGACGTGCAGTCGGAAGAATGGTGGTTCAAATCCACCTCCGGCCACCCAGATTTAGGTTTTCCGTGATTTCCCCAAATCACTCCAGGCAAATGCCTGGACGGTTCCTTTGAGAGGGCACGGCCCCTTTCCTTCAACATCCTTACCCAAACATTCCGAGCATAAGCTCCGTCTCTAATGACCACGCTGTCGACGGGAAGTTAAACTCTAAACTTCCTTCCTGTATAATATCTGAACAAAGTTACCCATGGAAACAGACGGACATGAAAGGCAATCGTTACATTTCACAACTTCAAACTGCAAACAGAGTGTTAATAAGAAAAATCATACCCAATTTATGCGAGTGAAATCTTAGTTTACATCCAAAGCATCAGCTGAAACTGCATACGACGTTTCCCTTAGGTTTTTGTCTACGTACGTACTTCAGTAGACTTATATTTATTTAACTTCAACAGTTATTTTATTTATCACATTGCGAGAGTAATCTGAGGGACAAATATTCTGTCTGCTGCACACGCTAATACGCAGTAAACCTGCATCACGGGCCGTCCTTTCGGTACAAACACTAATATTGCCCCGCACGGCTTTTAACATATACTCCGGCTTTTTTTACGGGCCAGCTTCGTTCGTCCACTTTAATTAGTTTAATTAAAAGTTATCTTTGGTGGCACGTAGCGTCATATTTTGGGCGTATTATCTAAACGATACCGTGGCTGCGCCGTAACTTGCCTGCAGTGGCCTTCACTCATCTCCGTTATATCCTCGCTCCACCATATTAGCTGCACTGCTGCAGGGCGTGGTTGCGCAGTGTTTTATGGCACTGTTCAAACCTCCCAGTACTTTCACCGAATTATGACTGAGTCCTTGTCTAAGTCAGAGCCAAATATTAATTAAATTAAATACCTAGCAATCCACCGGGACGATTAACGTAATAATCATTTAGATTTTTAAAAATTCCAACCGGAGTTTTAACATAGGATAATAGCTTACTATATATATCACGCTCCAGATTTGGTAAACCATTTCACTTTTATGTTTAGGAAAAGAGAAAACAAAATATTGTATATTTATTAGACTTATGTACTTTCTTAGTTCGTCTATGTTAGAAGGAACTTTTAAATTACTGTCCCTTTTATTTCATACCAGACAGCCACAGTGAAGCGTAGCCGGGATTAGCTAGTTATTATGAAAATTCTGAACGTTGGCAAGGCAACAAAATTAGAAGAAATAAAGATGATGAAATAAATAAAATATTTCGATATGAAACGTCAATCATTTGTCGTATGACTCCTGATCATAAAATCGATCCTACGCAGATATCAAATGCCAAAGTAGTAGTTAACTCTTTAAGTACAATGAACATCTACTGAGCTCGACTGTAATCGGGTCTTGCAGAAGGTGGACTGCTGCAAAAGCTGGAAAAACAAATCCCCTCTGTTGAGCTACTGTCTATAATGACTATGCTGTCGACAGGACGTTAAACCCTAATCTTCCTTCCTTTTTTCTCGTGAACTGGTGCAGTCCTTTAAGGGAAAAGTCTCTTTCGCAGCCAGTTTCAAAAGTGATTCACTTCTACAAAGCCACATTATTGTGGTATTTTCCAGAAGTCACCTGCAATTACAGAACTAAAAATCGATCTCTGTGTGACACTCAAGCAAGAGTCGATAAATAGTTGCATCGTGGGACTACTTGATATGCATAGGGCCTGCCTTAAAAGCGTTATTTAACATTTCTTATAGCTTCTAAAACAAAACTAAATTGATCGTTATCCAGGGAGATAGAATATCATGCTCAACATACGAGGCGCGTCCATAAAGTAAGTTCCAAAAAAAAAAAAAAAGCGTGCCACAAGTTTTTGCATGCATCCTTCACAGAAGGTTGCCGCCTGCGTATTCAACCATGTGGTAACAACTCTTTATCATCGTTGAAGTGTTGACCACCAAGGCCAGATTTTAGGTGTACGAAGAAATGAAAGTCGCTAGGAAAGAGGTCCGAGCTGTATGGAGGATGATCAAACAGGTCCCAATGAAATTTCCGTAAGAATTGTTTGGTCACATTCGGTGTGTGCGGTCAGGCATTATCGTGGAAAAGAAATATTTTGACAGTAATCCTCTTCTTACACCTAAAATCTGTCCTTGGTGGACAACACTTTAACGATGATGACGAGCTGAAAGAACATGTTACCACATGGTTGAATACACAGGCGACAACATTCTATGAAAAAGGCACACAAAACCTTGTGCCATGCTATGACAATTGCCTACAATATTTCGGAAACTATGTAGAAAGTATTTTAATAGTTGTAGATTTTTGTACAATCAATATTTTTTCTTTATCTGTACCCGTTCGTTTTATATAACCAAACGGAACTTACTTTCTGGACGGGCCTCGTATAAATCATCACCAGCAGCTGCACTGTAATCTCTACAAGTAGACGACACTTTTCGTCCATTTGGATTGCAAAGAATAAATGACATATTCCAGACATATCACAAATGCTTCTCCTTTCATTTAGTCGGAAGCAGGAATGGAACGAACATTGAATTGTTCAGATGCTTCATTTTTCTGTAAATGACAAGGCATATTTTTCAACCATTGGGAAAGATTTATTTTCATAGCTCATCTAATTGGGAACTATATGTTTGCAACTAACTACAATTGTTTGCGAAGTTCGAGTTTTGTAGTAACGTAATTCTATCTTTAAATTTGTATATCTATGTATCAGAGGCTATTACAACGAAATCACTCGTAAGGTATGTAACATTTAAATGTATCATGCTCAAAACATTAACAGCGTCTGGTAATGCTAGGACTGGAAATCGCTTTGGGCGAAGGATATCGTTTATGGCAGAAAAGCAAAACTACATACGACAGCTACAGAACAGGAGAACAGCTCAAATAATTTCCCCAACACTTTATTTATTATGTTCGGGTAGCAGCCAGCTATCGACGCAGCTTATTGCTAAAGAAATGCGATTAAGTCTTTTGGTCTACGCTAGTTATTTCTCTCCTCAGTCCACACGGTGACAGGCTGATCGGAGCGCCTTCGAAACCATGATCTCCGTCAGTGCGACGAACACAGACGCCGAGTAAACGTATTTTGCCTGACGCTAGGCTGTTCGAACTGGCAAGTCTGAGACAGTTGTCTGGTTAGCTCAGAATTAAGCTGATAAATACACTTGATTTTTCATGTCATTTCCTCCAATAATCGGCGTGATTTTCACTTAAGGTGTGATGTGACATAAAGTTATTAATTCGTATCTTTCAGCTGTTTCACGCGAAAATTGTAACCAGTTTATACTTTCACGTTTCGATTCATCTGGTGTAGCAACTATTGCGACAGTATGGAAGGACCAAGAACTGTACTTCTCCGCAAATTCTGGTGCAGCGTATTCGCATACGAAACGAAGGTGCCCTTGGCTTGTGGAGCCAGTCTCGCTATGTATCAAGATTGAAATTAAACAGGAAATTCTTAAGAAAACTCTTCAGTCAAAAGTTGTTTAGCTGTTTCCACGATAGCATTCCCTGATATATGAAAGTGACTGACAATGATCAAGTAGTTTACCAATTCTCTGCCTGAGGAAACCAACTTATATCGAGTTAAGGCTATCGGCAAATGATGTTAAAGTGCATTTTAGTCCAGAAAGAATTTTCTTCACGGTTGGACGCTTCTAAAAATGATTAGAAAGCCGTAAATCCTTTACAACATAGGTGCACCACCGCAGTAAGCAGATAATAATAGCAATACTGACTGTAATAATTGAATTATCTGGTAAATTCACACTCTGAACTGGCATTTTTCAAACTAAGAAATTTGTCAAAATAGTGGAAATTTGTTAATGTCTTCGCATTGGGATATGAATTCTAGAGTCATATACACATTCTGCAGACATTAGACTAGCATAATTTCTTGGTCCAAAGCTTCCTTGCAGTCGTTTATTTCATTGAGCACCACATTGTCTTCACCGCCTCTAGTATGTTTGCAATTGGCAACTTACGTTAGACACCATCTCGCTGTACTGACCTAATGGATATATTCTCGTTTAACATCTGGAATGTGTGGGTCTGGTTCTCTCCTTCATATATATTCTTTTAACTGACATGAACGTATCTGTTTTATCTTCGGTAAAGCCAAGTGAAGAATGTCAAGTTGCACCGTAGTTCAAAATCCGTATTAAACAGAAACCTGTTTGCTGTCAACTGGGACTAAGCCAATTAAAGTTTGGCGGTAACAGGCAGAATACATGGTAAACTGTAACTCTGTTGCCAGAAACCTTTCCTTATATTACAAAATTTTATTTTGTTTAATAAACCAGCAATCTTTTAGGTCACATGGCTCTCATTGTCTTTGAACTTCAGACGTTGATAATATGCTTCTGGACAGGGACTGTAATTTGGATCTCCTCTTTTGTGGTGTTCGACCTTTGAGAACCATAAAGCTGGATCATTTCGTTGCTTTCTCCGAGACTGCGACTCCTCTAGGTCTCCACGAGCGGCACATATAAGGATCATACTCCTGGTCCAGTAATTTTAATGTCTGTTCATGCACTACCAATAACAACGATAGGTGCCGTCGTTTTTAGTCAAACACGCGTGAATCATCATTCCTGTTGAGTTAACAATTGAGATTTAAAGTTTATTCGTGTACAGAAGAGATGTCGGTTTTCCAGGATTCGGTTCGCGGTAATTACATCTCAATGCTTGTAAAAAAAATTCGACTATTAACATTTTACTTTACTTTATTAACATAAAATTCAATTTGAGATCTGTGAACGGATACTTTTAGCGAAATCTTTGATATTTCACACATATTTATACCTTGTCAGCTATGATAATCTTTGTTATTATTGATTATCGGTAAGACACGAATGCTTTGATTGGTTACCAATGACTTCAGATGATGGGTTTGATTCTAGAACCAGAACACCATAGTCCGTCATATCTTTCCAAGTTTAAAATGAGTAAATTGTTGGTGATAATCAGCTAATATTGAAGTTTCCATAGATCCTTAATCGTGTTTTTATTATCTGGTTATTTCAACAAACGGTTAATACAAAATCGCTCGGCACAGGAACTAAGTTTCTCAGTTCTGAGAAAACTATTGAGAGACAAAAAGTACTTTGATATGCAGTAGAATCTTTACACTTCTGACTGATAACGGAATGTTTCTATACGAAACTTTATTTACTGTTGTTGATATTTTTATTTAAAGTTTTTACTGTTTGGTGCACATCCTCCAGGACAGCCACGATCTATATGTCAACTCTTAAGGTAAAGAAAGTATTCATCCGAGCATAGCTCATAGAATATACGAGGGTCACTCCAAAAGAAATGCACACTATTTTTTAATATAGTTTTTATTCTACATGTTTGAAAGTTTTACAGTGTGTAGATACATCCTTTAGGAACAATATTTTCATTTCTCCACATAATCCCCATCCCTCTCAACTGCCTTACGCCTTCTTGGAACCAGCGCCTGTATACCGGTCGTTGAGAACCCACCTGGCACAAACCTTTCTTAACGCCAACACTTTCAGTATTCTGCAAACAGTTCCTTCCCCTATCCCAAAGTAGCGTCACAATTCGTTCACTGTGATGCGTCTGTCAGCAGTCACCAATTCGTTAACTCTCTGCCCATTGTCTGGAGTGTGTGCAGTACGAGGTCTGTCGTTGCGAGGTCAGTCCTAAATATTGAGGTGCCCGCTTTAATCACGTAACCTGCTTGCCCACCGACTAACTGTACTGCGATCGACAGCAGCTTCTCCATACACCTTTTTCAACCTTTTGTGGATGTTTCCCAGCATAGCACATGAATTCAATGACAGCGCGTTGCTTCTAACGAACGTCAAGTGTGGCAGCCATCTTGAAGACATGCTGTGACGGCGCCACTCACAGGAACAAATTGAACTACGTTTGGAAACAAGCGGGAAGGATGTATCTACCAGGGCCGGATCTAGGACATTTGCCAAGGGGGGCAAGCTTAAATTTGCCGCCCCTTCTTTCACCCCCCCCCCCTGTAAGAATCGACTTTTTGACGCTAATTGGGTTACATATTTCTAAATAATGTCACAATCTCACAACATGAACTTATTTTATTGACTGAATTAAGATCAAAGGAAAACAGAACAATTTTAATACAAACAAATATATTACAAGATTACTCATCGTACAAAAATCAATTCAAAATTTCGCTTTTCGAGCTTTTTTTGCTGCAAAACTGTTTTTGATATCATGATAGTTTAGAGAAGCAGCTCGTTTGTGCTCTATGGATATTATACTCAGATTTGTTAAGCAGTCGTGCTCCTCAAGTGTATTTAATTAGTTTCAGCTTGCTGAAACTTCTTTCTCCAGACGAAACAGAAACTAGAATGGTAAGATATATTTTAACGCTGCAGTAAGGTTGGAATACCCCTCTACCAATTTATTTTTATAAATTAAACTTAATGTTGATGATGCAGTGGAATCTTGCAAGGCTCTGTCTACTGCCAGCGCATGTTGTCTGAAACTTTCAACTTCAAGTTCTTCCTCGCTAAGATCTTCTGCCAGTTCCGCTGCTTTGGCCTTCAAGTCCTCCACTTCCATTTCTCGAATTTTCACACCTCACAGGAAACTAATTTTTGCACCAATTTTCTCGAGTGCGGTAAACCTGGTACTAAGCTCTTTCAATTATTCCTTATTTTTCTGTGAATGTTGGATACTTCATCCTCACAAAGCTCATCTTTCCTCGAATCCTTTTTTCGGAGAATACCGTTGATACCTCATTATCTTCCGCTAGCACTTTGGCCTCAGAAATAGCTTCAGAGGTACAAGAATCCCGGGAAGTTTTGAGAAAGCCCAAAAGTCCTTGAATGTGTACAGGACAGTGACATTACTGTGTAAATAACTTCATTGCAAATATCAAAATGATATCTCTGAGTTCTGTGTGTTCAGTTGTTTTGTATATAACAAAAAATGTGTGTTCGTAAGAAAAGCCAAATAAAAGTTGTTATAAATATTCTCCTGTGGATATTCATAATTTTAGTAAATATATCCGTCACGTCAGTAATAATTGGTGACCCCGACGTGATAAGAAGAGGAGATGGCGACGTGATATGAACAAGCAACCTTCTGATGTCACTGTCCTGTACAAATGTTTCGAACAGCTTTATCAATTGTAAAGTATTAACTTCAGAAACTGATTAACATGAGCAATTTATTTTAATATTGCATACCAGAAACAAGTTAAAGTAATGAATTGGAGTTTTCTCATATGTTTTAAAATAGATCTTGTCTCTGATTTTGTTTCTGGTGTTGACAGTTTATAAGTTTCAGTTTCTTCCAGAGCCTTCAAAACTTTATGAAAATGGTTGTTAACAGCTTCAACCGCATCTACTCTTGCAGATCACCTAGTCTTGCTGAATGTTTGCTGAATTTGCTCCTACTAAATTTAAGGAGTGAGCAGCACATGGTACGAAATAGGCCAGTTCATACTTCTGAAGTATTCTTGACTGGACCCTTTTGTACTTTCCAGCCCTGTTTGCCCCATTGTCATGAGACTGCCCCCTGCAGTACTTAATGCTCAACCCATCTTGTTCCAATTTTTGAATAAGGCCTTCTCCTGTTTTGTCTGTAACTGTAAAAAAGTCAGTAAAACTTTCCACAACCTCTGAGTCATTCGACTTGACATATCAATTACTTGTGTCATCTGCGCATTGTGGCTGGTATCTGGAGTGCAGTCAAACATCAGTGAAAAGTATTTAGCAGCTAAAATATATTTAATTATATCTTGTTTTATTTTGTCAGCAATCAAGTCACGGAACTCATCTTGTATATTTTTGTAAAAATGGCTAATCTGGCCTTTCTTGTGGCGTTCAATACGCAGACGAATGGGGACACTATAGTATGATATGAGATCAATTGTATTTAGAAATTTGCCGCTATGTGGATCACCAAAATCACCAACTCGTTTTGTTACTCTAAAAGGACTTCCTTGCTTAGCTACAAAAAGGACAACATCAATAATACAGTGAGATACCTCCTGTTTTATCTGGTCTTGCTGCCCAGTGTGCGATACTTATCAGTTGGGTTTGTCGGAGGACATCGAAAGAGTCGAAAGAAAGGCAGCTTGTTTTGTATTGTCGTGATACAGGGGAGACAGCGTCACGGAAATGATACAGGATCTGGGATGAAAATCATCAGAACAAAGGCGTTTATCGCTGCGATGTGGGCTACTTACGAAACTACAATCGTCAACATTCTCCTCCGAATGCGAAAATATATTGTTGCCTCCCACCTACATGCGTAGAAAAGATCATCTGAATAAATACGTGAAATCAGAACTCGAACTTATAGATTCAGATGTTCTTTCTTCCCGCGCGCTATTCGAGAATGGAATGGGAGATAAATAGTATAAAAGTGGGATGAAACTTTCACTCTGCAGCGGAGTGTGCGCTGATATGAAACTTCCTGGCAGATTAAAATTGTGTGCCGGAACCGGGACTCGAACCTGGGACCTTTGCCTGCGAAAGGCAAAGGTCCCAGGTTCGAGTCCCGGTTCCGGCACACAATTTTAATCTGCCAGGAAGTTTCAGTATAAAAGTGGTCCGATGAGCCCTCTGTCAGGCAGTTAAATGTGATTTACAGAGTATCCTGTGTAGATGTCTATCAGTTCCACCGCTACCGAGAGAGGACTCTAGATCCTTAATGCTTTTGACTTTCAATAAGAAGTGTGTGCACTGAAATAATTTTTTTTTCTTTTATAAGGACTGGAACGTTATTCAAATTCATCTGTTCTACAAATATTACCTTGATATGAAATATGAATATTCATTTATCTGAAAAAGGAAATGTATGCAAATTAATAAACATTGTGCATTTACTTATACAATAACGCAAACATCTCCCTTATTCTGGCTAATATCTAGTAGATTTTTAAAGTTTGATTAGCTGAAGTACCTGTGACAGGGCAACACTGAAGTCAACAACCAGGAATTTTAGTTTTAATAAATGATTTCTGTTTTTCTTGCTGTCATTTTACTTTTAATAATTCTGTGTCAGTTAATTTTATTAAATTATACCAGTAAGACACATTCTGTAAAGAGAGAGAGAGAGAGAGAGAGTCCTTCAAAATTTGCCGCCCTCTAAATTCTGCCGCCCGGGGCAACTGCCCCCTTTGTCCCCCCCCCCCCCCCCCCCTAGATCCGGCCCTGGTATCTACACACTGTAAAACTTTCAAACATGCATAATGAAAACTGTATTCTTTTAAAAATAGTGTGCATTTCTTTTGGAGTGTCCCTCGTAATATGAGCTACAATATTTATATGTAACAGGGGAGACTTACCATCGTAACGATCTTAAATTTAGTGGTAAGGTATCCTAGTGAATAGCCCGTTAAAAACATAACTCATACAAAGCGTGAAAAGAGGAGGAAGCTATTCGCAAATCTGAGAAAAGAAACAATGAACGATCCAAGCTTAAAAAGTTGATCCTCGAGCTGAATATGTAAAAGCTTCGGCGTCGTGATTATATGGTCACCGCATTGGTCTGCAAAATGGAAGAGTATTCTTCAAATCTTCCGAGAGCAAATATATATATTTTTTTCTTTTCACAAAATTATAAACTATGTATCCTCTCGTTGTGTGTCTCTTCTCTTTCTGTAGTCTTTGCCAACGGTCATTCTAACATTGTTTATTATAGAATTTGAGTCATGGCGTCAGAATGCGCGGAAAGATCATTTCCTTACACTTCACTGTTGCAAACGCACGCTATACCCTGACACAGACACAAAATTGAATACAGCGAATAAACTGATCAATGATTTTACAAGCTGTTCACAATTATGTGGGAAAAAATATGGAACATTATCGAGATTTGAACACGAATCTTCCAGTTTGCAGTCCAACACCGTGGTAACACAATTCCGGCGCAATTGTTGTTCCAGTTCCAGATGCGACCTAAAATATTTCCTTAAATCGGCTAATATCTACGTTTAGAAATAAAACATTATTTGAGTTCATATGCTGCTTCCTTTGTGAACTCACCCACGTGATTTAACACCATATACATATTACGTTGTTGTTGTTGTTGTTGTTGTTGTTTTGAGGGGACTAAACATCTAGGTCATCAGTCCCACAATTTACGTCACATGACTGTTTGTATAGACTCTAGAGAATGAGATCCTAAATATTGTGTCGCAGTGGTACAAACACATCTCTCGCCTTCCTTATGCAACTGTGTTTTATTAACAATAGTGGATAGTTCCCACTATGGTTTCAAAAATGCTGATTGAGATTTAAAAAGTGAGTGTCGAAAACATCGCTTAACTACAACGGAAGAAAGGGAAATCTACGTCGGGCTTTTCAGAAATATTATATCTTTTCAGAGAATCGAAAAAAACATTGTTATACCTTCAATTACAGGAGTGACTGTTACACATATACGAAATTCAGTAACAAAGTGGTCGTCCTGCAGTTGTATCTGAGATGGAAAAACAACTACTACTTCGAGGAATCAAGAAAAATCCAAAAGTAAGTGTTCCAAAAGTCGCTGCTGCCGTTCAAATACAGAAAAGCATTTTGCGCACACATTGTAAGTAAAATAATATATGAAGCTGGGTATGGAGGCCGAATAACCCATAGAAAACCATACATCAATACAAAAAACTGCAGAAAGCAAGCTTAATTAGCAAAAGAACATGATCCTAAGGGTTTTATTTCTAGAAGAAGGCTGTATTTAGTGGCGTGTTTCACTACAGTGTTCCTGACAGTGTCATCAGGATTCGCTTTCCCACTGCCTATTCTGTTTCTTCACCGGAGCTACACACGATCCTGGAAGCAATAGGGCAGATGTCTTGTGTTCAGCGCAATTGGCTTCATATCTGCTCCAATGCTTTAAGTGCAGTGTAATCGGTGCTGAACCTGTAAACAGAATGAGATGTTAACAGAGTTGATACATGTCAAACTGTACCTCCTCCAACGGCGCGGATGCAGATTTCATTGTACTGGGTGAAAGAAATATCGGGATTAGGGGAAGTGAAGAAGCCGATCGGGCTGCCAAAAACGTCTCTTAAAGATACGATGTGGCACATTGCGCTGTACCCATGGAAGACGTCCTCTCTGTATTGCGGTGGAGGTCCAAGCCGTTATGGGAGAAGGAATGGATGGCACTTACGGATAATAAGCTGCTGTTGATGAAACCAACTATCCGACGTAGCCATCTCCCTGCTGGCTTCTCCTGGGAGAATGAAGTGGACATTATATGCCTCAGAATCGGTCACTTTCCCTTGGACATGGGTTAAAATTTAAATGTTTGTAAATCTATGGGACTTAACTACTGTGGTTATCAGTCCCTAAGCTTACAAACTACTTAAACTAACCCAAGGACAATATACATACCATCACCGAGGGAGGGCTTGAACGTCCGACGGAGAGCAACTGCACGGTCCCCAGCAAAGGGCCTTAGAGCGCTCGGACATGGGTTATTACTCAGGCAAGTGGACCCCTAAAATGTAATGCTTGTGTCACAACTCTAGCGGCTCTCAGAATCCGGTCAGTCAGCTAGCACGTGTCAGTGGGCTGCATCAGCAGATGCTCCGTCCGCATGACAAAACTGCACGCAGTCACCAATCCTGAACGCATCGACACGAGCCAGAAGGTTCTGACTCATGACAAAGCAGCACGCGAACATCAACCCTGGAGTCACTGATTCGATCTAGAAGGTTCCAGCGCCGGATTCATTAGGGGAATGGCGTATTTAGAGATAGGGCCAGTTTCTCCAAGGTTCATGTCCGAGTATTACCTCGTATTGTGTCAAAACCTTCCGGTTCGGGTTAACGGGTTCTGGGTACGTGACAGCGTGCAGTTTCGTCCCGCGGCCAGAGCTACTGTTCATATAGGCCACTGACACTGAGAGCTGACTGACCGGATTATGTCAGCCACTCATGTTGTGACACTGTGCCGTGTTCTGGAACAGCCACATCTAGGTTCTTTTACGCTAATTTTTTCACTATAATTTACACTTTGCGTCACTATTTGCTCCAAAATAGTTTTACAAAAACAGTATTTTATGTCTGTTTAAGAAGGCAAAAGCGAATCTTGGTGGGGTTCAGCCCTCTATTTGAGCTGACAACGAAGCGAGTGTAACCAGTGTTTTAAGATTTAGTGATTAGTCTGAACTCTGGCCTAAGCTTTCATGTTAGAGGTTCTAGTGTGTTTTATATTACCTGGATCATCCGGTTTATTTCTGAAATCAGCCGTCCACGCCAGTCTATTGCTGTAGCTCCTTCTTCTGTTGTGTGTGTTGTTGTGCTGGTCTTCAGTCCGGAGACTGGTTTGCTGCAGCTCTCCACAATACCCTATCCTGAGCAAGCTTCTTCATCTCCACATAAGAACGGCAACCTACATCTGTCTGAATCTGCTTACTGTATTCATCTCTTGGTCTTCCTCTACGGTTTTTACCCCACACACTTCCCTCTAACGCTAAATTCACAATTACGTGATATCTAAGAATGTGTCCTACCAATCGATCCCTTCTTTTAGTCAAGGTATGCCAAACATTCCTTTTCTCCCCAATTCTGTTCATTCCCTCTTTATCAGTTACGCGATCCACCCACCTAATCTTCAGCATTCTTCTGTAGCGCCACGTTTCAAAAGCCTCTATCCTCTTCCTGTCCGCGCTATTTATCGGCCGGCCGCGGTGGCCGAGGGGACTGAGGCGCGCCAGTCACGGTCTGCACGGCCACTACGATCGGGGGTTCGAATCCCCCCTCGGGCATGGATATTTGTGCCGTCCTTAGTATTAGCTAATTCGTAAGTAGTTTGCAAGTTTAGGGACTGATGACCCCGCAGTTAAGTCCCGTCAGCTATACAAACATTTGAACATTTTTTTGAGCTATTTATCGTCCACGTTTCACTCCCATACAAGGCAACACTTCACACAGATGCTTCAGAAAGGACTTCCTTAGGCTTAAATCAATATTCCATATAAACAAATTCTCTTTTTCAAGAACGCTGTTCTACCCATTGCCATTTTGCATTTTCTATCCTGTGTACTACGACCATCATTTGTTATTTTACTGCCCTAGTAACAAAACTCATCTATCTCCTTTATTGTTTTGTTATCTAATTCCTTCAGCATCGCCTGATTTTCTTAGACTGCACTCCATTACCTCAGTTTTGCTCTTGTTAATGTTCATCTTATATGCACCTTTCAGCACACTGTCCATTCCGTTCAACTGCTCTTCCAGGTCCTTTGCTGTCTCTGACATAATTAATATGTCGTCGGCAAAACACAATGTTTTTAATTCTCTTCTAGTTCCTTAGTTTTAGGCAGCCTTTATATCAAACAACATTACGGTGATTCAGCTGAGTTCACATGCCATTTGTCTTAATTTTTATATCGTATCTCCGTTTCCGCTACTCGTTTGCCCATTTAGGTCACTTTTTGACACTCGTCTCTTACTGTTTACATCCGGGTGCTGAAATCATAGTTGTCGTGCGCCCAAATTCACATATACATACAGCCTTCTTATCAGTGCTTGTGCACCGTCTATAACCACGCGATCGACGGGACATTAAACTGTAATCTCGCATCCTTCTTCATACCACCGACCTGTGTGCCTTCCATTTGAAATCTGGGGAAGCCAGGAGGAAACTACAAGTAAAATAGGATGGTTCCTCTATAGAACACACAGCCCAGCCAAAGTACTTTGGGGTAATATTTGACCGGTCTCTAACATACAAGTCTCATTATCAAAATACCCGACAAGAGACAGTGTCCAAGAATCAACTTCTGAAGAAGGAAGATAGGAAGTAAATGGGGTCGCGGTGGAGTAGCCGAGCGGTCTAAAGCGTCTCGCTGCGGAGCGCGCGGATGCTCGCCGTGGAGGTTCGAGTCCTCCCTGGGGCAAGGGTGTGTGTGTTGTCCTTAGGTTAGTTTACCTAGGTTTAAGTAGTTTGTAAGGTAAGGACTGATGACCACGCAGTTTGGTACGATAGATTTACAAACATTTGATTTGATCTAATTAAACGATAATATATAGGGATAGATTATGACAAGAAACGTCACACGTTGTAACTTCAAGCAACTTAAAAAATTGAAATACAATTTCCAAACATTCGTTACTGAACTGCAATATTTGTTGTTGTAGTTTATTGTATCGCGGTTTTTGGTACGGGCTAGGTGATAATTTGTAAATGTGTGTCGCGCACAGCGCCGCCTTTGAGGCAGCGGCGTGGCATCCGCGCGACTCCATCTCCATTGTGGTGCACAAAGGTTGCGTGTTAATTGCCGGCACAAAGCGGCGGCCTGCAGCGCTGTTTCAAAGTGCAGCCCGCGCAGGCACGCCGCCGCTACACAGTTTAGCCCGCAGCCTTCAAGTCCCAAACTTCCCCACCAGCGGAGATACGCAAATACGCACGCCTGCGCTTACCGCAGCTCGTCGTCACTGTCAGGCCGTTCATAACCGGCACTTACCCACTCGAACCCGCTACTTCGGGCCACTCAGAGCTGAGTTTGAACACGACTCGAACTGTTCGAACAATTTACGTCATAGTTCGGGGAATCTGGGGATACGTTCGAACATTCGATCACGGCGCTATCTAGCGATATCAGCAGGTACTATCTCCACGCCTTACAGCGCTATGTTCACGTGTTAACAAATCTTTCCGCTGCTGTGAAGTAAGCTATTGTATATAGGAAAGTGGAAACAATATCGTTAATATACTATAGGGAATAATAAAATAGTGTTGTGATCTACGGACGTCTGTTGGTACTATCTACACAGCACCTTATGTTCTGTATTTTAATGACTTATTTACTTTATTGGGTATAAAACTTCTAATCATTTCCTTTTTACATCATCTTTAATCTGGTTTTCAAGGCGATTTAAAGGTGGTAACATTTTTACCTTTTGCTGTACCATAACAGCACTGAATGAACTACTCGTTTGCAACCTACTTTTTACAATCATCTAAACATAACTACGACTTGTGAAGAAACCTAGTAAGACTAGCCATTCGGTTAGCGGCATCGCTCTGTGCTTTAGAGCAAAGTGCATTCGATACCAACTGGAAGCATTTTCCATCTCCTCCTATACGCTGACGACACTGCCTTCGTTGCCATCGCCCCTCCCTCACCTGCTACCAACACTTCCTTCAGTCCCATCTCTCCGAATTCTCCTCCTGGTGCAACCAGTAGCTCCTCATTGTCAACCCCACAAAATCCCAGGCATTCATTATAGGTCACACCACCCCTTCTTTCCGTCACTGCAAAAAATCAAATGTTTCATAATTATATGGGACAAAACTACGTTGGTCATCAGTCCCTAGACTTACAAACTACTTAATCTAAGTTCCTAAGTTCAACTAACCTAATGACAACACACACATTCATACCCGAGGAATGATTCGAACATCGACACGGGAGGTCGCGCTATCTGTAACGTGGCGCTCCAGACCGCTCGGCTACTCCCGCGAGGCGCGTCACCGCATCCTCTACCTCACACTCCATGGCCGTCCCATCCCACAAACCAAAAGCCTCAAGTACCTTGGCCTCACCCTTGACCGCTCCCTCTCCTGGAAACAGCACGTCCAACCCGTCCGTGAAAAACACCTCTCCGCCTCAACTTCCTGAAGTAACTGTCCGGCCGGACGTGGGGCTTTAATCCCTCCACCATCCTCTTCACTTACTGATCCATCATGCGACCTATCCTCTGCTGCTTCCATCCCGCCTGGGTCTTCTCTCCCACTGCCCACTACGAATCCCTGCAGATCGTAGAACGCCACGCCCTCTGCCTCGCTTACCGTATCCGTCTCCCGTCGCCCACGCGGATCCTTTGCGACTTGATTCCCTTTCCTCACCTTCTGAAATTCTTGAAATACCTCTACCTCCGCTACGTGTCTCGTAAAATAGAATCCCACAAGCCGGTCGTCTCCCACCTCTTGCTGCATCCTGGGCCTCTGCCACGCCGTTACCTTATTATCCCTCCCTTCACTTTCACACTTTCCGCGTCCTCTCCGAGGATCAGTAACGTGCCGCTCCAGACCGCTCGGCTACTCCCGCGCGGCTTTCTACTTCCTATGAAATTAGTTCCCGCACACCTTTTACACAACGCTGTGTGTGTCATTTGTCACTTTCGTTTTCGAACGGTTCAATACTGTATCGAGTTTTGCGCTGTATCAGGAAATCTCGAGCATGTTCGAACGCGAGTATCGTTTGACGAGCCCTACCACACACACTTTGAGACAAATAATTTACAGAGAGCTGCTGTGTTCTAGAGAGATAGCATATTTGTTTTACCGTGGAAGTCATTGTTCGGAATGTTATACAAGGCCTCGATAGACAGTGATAAAAACTATTATTTTTCGCCGTGCGGGAGTAGCCGTATGATCTAAGGCAACATCCTAAGGACTGGGTGGCCGCTCGTCCCTCGAGAATGTGTGTGTGTGTGTGTGTGTGTGTGTGTGTGTGTGTGTTTGTGTTGTCCTTTGTGTAAGTTAGTTTAAGTAGTTGTGAGTCTAGGGACTGATGACCACAGTAATTTGGTCCAATAGGATTAAAAACATTTGACCATTTTGATTTTTTATGTTTATCTGAAATGACTTATTGAAAGAGGTTGTTATAGCTACGCTACTTCATTCTAATCGCTTCCGTTCTTTATGACCTTGTGTCTGTCCGGGCCGGCCGCGGTGGCCGAGGTGACTGAGGCGCTACAGTCACGGTCAGCACGGCCACTACGGTCGGGGGTTCGAATCCCCCCTCGGACATGGATATTTGTGCCGTCCTAGTTAGTAAGTAGTTCATAAGTAGTTTGTAAGTTTAGGGACTGATGACCCCGTAGTTAAGTCCCATAAGCTTAACAAACATTTGAACATTTTTTGTCTGTCCGGAGCGTGACGTAAACCATCTGCGCGTCTATTTTTGTTTATGTCTCGTACTGACTGCTCTGTCGCATGGATAATGTCAGCTCTGGTGTTGTAGAGAACCTCTTGCAGTGCTTCTTTCACAAAGCGATCGTAACCGCAGGTACTCGTGCCGGGTGAGCATGATGGATGTTGCACAATCTCCTTTTAGCAGCGGTGTGCATCGTGCATTGTGCCTTATCAAGTAGCGATCAGCATAGAACTTGAGTAAACATGCAATAATGGTAGTTTCCAACAGACATATTGCACCACACACCTTCTACTTTCTCTATGGATATCAGCTGATGTTTGCACTTCGGGAGTAAAGAAAAAAAATTAGATTATGTCGGACGCGTTTGGAAATAACGTCGTCATATTTGTTATACTGTCTGCCAAGACGGCGTATGTTGAAACAGTTTATTTTATTCCATTACCAGTGTCAAAATGTTCAATTGTTTGTACATCTATCGGACCAAACTACGTGGTCATCAGTCCGTAGCTTACAAACTACTTAAACCTAGATAAACTAACCTAAGGACAACACGCACACACACACCCATGCCCCAGGGAGGACTCGAACCTCCACAGCGAGCAGCCGCGCATTACCAGTTTCAATAGAACTAACTGCTATCCTCATATACTTTCTAAAATGTGCACAAAACATAACATATATAATAAATTTGTATGTTTAACAACTATATAAAAGGAACACGTACTGCACGTAAACACATACCACTTCATAACAATATATACCACTTCATAAAATTTGGTATCAACGCCGTCGTTGAAATGGGAATGTGCTATAAAATATGTTACCACTTCGGGTCGTCACAACAAGAAAATCACTAAAATAAAAATTAAAGTCTTCCTTGAGGCAATAAGTAAAAGAATGGGACCGTTTCAACTCGTGATTTTAACAATGATGTAGATAAATATTTTGCTTAAGTATTTTTATTATTGTGACGATCCATTATGGCAATATATTTTATACCATTTGCACATGATAACAAGTTTTACGAAGGGGTGTGTATTTATATGAATTGGTATGTATTTGTATGCAGAACGTTTTCCTGCTACATAATTCTAAGCAGATTTATTTATTTAATTATGATGTGTTATGTGCACATTGTAGAGAGCTTCTGATGATGGCAGCTAGTTCTGCTGAAAGTGGTAATGAAATGAAATAAATAGTTTCAACATGAGGAGTCTCGGCAGTCAATAAAACAAGTCACACCAAATCGCCCCAACAGAATGTGAAATTAACGTCATCATATTTCACATTTCTGCATTTACCATTCATAACTCGGAATGACACGAATGCCACACTAAACACTTTCCTACATGCCGATTCTTATATACCCACAGCAGAAGAAACGAAGATTAGGATTTCACGTCCCGTTGATATAATGGTCATTAGAGATGAAGCATACGGTCGGATAGTTTTTGTCACAGTATGAGGAAATTCTAATTCGAGTTCAGTGTGTTACCACTGCGCCACCTCGCTCGGTTATACCACCTAGAGTTAGAGCTATGTAATTTGCTATACGCTTCAACCCACAAAAAGGACCATCTAACGATGTTATTGTAGGACTTACTTGGTTGGTTTAAAAATGCACTGAAACATCAGAAACCGATAGTAAAAAATAAAAATCTTCTGAGCAAATTCGAATGTTAATTATACAAACTACTTAATTATTTATGATATGTAACTGGATTTAACAATATCATTATCAAAGATAAACCTTTAAATCTATTGTATACACTTTATACGAACGGGAATAACTTGATATGACACAGAAGGAAAACGCTAGTGACTCATTCCGAGACGGTTGTTGTTGTGGTCTTCAGTCCGGAGAATGGTGTGATGCAGCTCTCCACCCTACTCTATCCTGAGCAATCCTTTTCATCTCCTCATAAGAACGACAAACTACATCCATTTGAATTTGCTTACTATATTCATCTCTTGGTCTCCCTCTGCGATTTTTACCCCACACAATTTCCTCCAACGCTAAATTCACGATACCTTGATGTCTAAGGATGTGTCCTACCAATCGATCCCTTGCCAGAAATTCCTTTTCTCCCCATTTCTGTTCAGTACCTCCTCATTAGTTACGCGATCCACCCACCTAATCTTCTGCATTCTTCTATAACACCACTTTTCTCTCTATCCTCTTCCTGTCCGTACTGTTTATCGTCGACGATTCACTCCCATGCAAGGCAACACTCCACACAAATGCTTTCAGAAAGGACTTCCTTATGCTTAAATTAATATTCGATGTTAACAAATTTCTCTTTTTCAGAAACGCTTTTCTTCCTATTGCCATTCTGCATTTTATATTCTCTGTACTTCGACCATCATACGTTATTTCACTGGCCAAGTACAAAACTCATTTACCACCTTTATTGATTCGTTACCTAATTTAATTCCTTCAGCATCGCCTGATTTTCTAAGACTGCATTCCGTTACTCTTGTTTTGCTCTTGTTAATGTTCATCTTATATGCTCCTTTCAACAGACTGTCCATTCCGTTCAATTGCTCCTCCAAGCCCTTTGCTGTCTCTGACAGAATTAGAATGTCATCAGCAAAACGAAAGGTTTTAATTTCTTCACCCTGAAGTTTAATTCCTTCTCCAAATTTCTCCTTGCTTTCCCTTATAGCTTGCTCAATGTACAAATTGAATAGCATTGGGGAAAGGCTACACCCCTGTCTTACTCCCTTCCCAACCTCTGCATCCCTTTCATGCCCTTCAACTCTGATAACTGCTATCTATTCCGAGACTATTTACTAAAATACTAGCACATATTTCTACCGTAATGCACTGGACTCGCATTCGGGCGGACGGTGGTTCAAATCCACCTCCGGCCATCTAGATTTAGGTTTTCCGTGATTTTCCTAAATCACTCCAGGCAAATCCTGGGATGGTTCCTCTCAATGATGTATGATTGTGCTGGTTACTGTTGGTTTTCTGTAAATGCTCACAATACACAAGAGAAACAACAAACATGAATTTAGCATTTACAGAAAACCAACAGTAACCAGCACAGTCATACATCATCACTCCAATCATCCAATCACACACAAAGAATCCAGATTCATATATATGCTGCACAGACTGAACAGAGTTCCCATGAATAAGAAAGACTACACAAAAGAACTAAACACAATAAAGCAAATAGCACAGTAGAATGGCTATAAAACAAAGCGAATAGGTAGATTACACAACAAAATTCAGAAGCAGACAACACAAAACTATAACATGCAAACACAGCCAAACCAAACACAGTGCACACCAAATCAACAAACAGAAAACAACAAATGGCACATAATGACATCCAACAACAAAACCACACACAAAATAGGAAACATATTAAAATGACAAGGACTCAATATAGGATACAGAACAAACAACACAACACAAAACAAAATGACCCAAAAATACCAGGCAACATTGACATATATAACCAATCTGTAATCTACCAGTTAACATGCAACTGCTGCCAGGCTGTATATGTGGGACAAATACGCAGGAACGTCAGGACCAGAGTACATTTAAGAGTACTGAAAAGTAACAGTTCCCACTCAACCTTTGCAGACAATCTAATATCAGAAAATCACCACCCTGAAAATACAGAGAAAGACCTAAAAGTTCTTAAGACTAGGAATAGCTTATACCATAGATTGACAATAGAAGAGAACCATCACATACAAAACGCAATAGCACATGTAAAAACTGTACTCAATGAATACACTTCACTCTGAAACGAAACACTATTTACAACAATAGAGGAGATGTACAAATAGTCTAAATACCAGTATCCTGATCACTCACTCCTATCCCTAACTCTCTCCTCCTGTCAGACACACACACACACACACACACAAAATGCCCACATAAATCCTCCACTAACACACATCACAACCACCTCAGAAACATAAGTAAAACCTAAATACCAACAAACAACTAATATTTTCGCAACATACACACACAGAAAAACACAACACACACAAAATAATACACACACAGGCAGATGTATATGCATATACGACATGTAAACAAGAAGAAAACGCATCCACAATACTGGTTCATCCCAACGTTCCCCATCAACAGATGAATGTAACACATTAACAGTAAACACTCGTATTTCGCGCGCAACTCTTCAGAACAAAACACCCCGAGAACAAATGAACAGCTTTCAGCTGTATTGCTACGCCGAATATTACCACTGGCGTAATACATACCACGAACAAAACGTGTAAAACAAGTAATATCCACATTACAAAATTAACAGCAACAACCAGTTTCTAAAGATAAGAAAAAGAATCGTAAGTACTAAACAGAAATGACGCGTTTTTCTCGAGCCGAAAATTAGAAACTAAGAACTGTTTGTTATGTTCGCAGATGACAAGTTTGTAAACAGTATTACCAAAACAACAAATAAGTAGGCTACTTAACGAGTTTTATGTAGCCTAATGTAAAAAGTATGTAAAAAAATATAAAAAAATGTGATACTCGTATATCTAGGCCTAATTTTCACTAAACTGAAATAGTTAGATCGTCAGATTACCTAAGCAAAATTAAAAACGAATGAACCTACAAAAACACTTTAGAAGTACTTGAAAAGACTATTGTACAGTAACTATAATTTTTCAGAACAAAAATAAACCATCCCACTGATGATAGCCAAAAATAGTGCTTAAACATGTTTGGGAAAAATTAAAAATCGGGTGTCTTGCATACGGTGGAAAATCCTCACCATTTGAACATGCAACGTGGCGCAAGATGTAACAAACGAATCACTTTTAATATTCCATGTGGTTTACGGGAAAAGATAAGTCTCTTAAATAGTTTTCTACGTTAGTTCACGACTAACTTGCATGTTACACAGATCGCTTGCATGCAAACATCTCAGGTCTCCTAGACAGCGGAATGTGAAGCACAAACAAGACACCTGCACCGCCTGTGCCCCTCTGTCCCATGACGTTCGAAATTCAGGGTATTAGCAGAAAATTCATGGCGAAGAACAAGTTCCTTCTAGCTCATTATTGGTTGTTTGAGTTATACAAGAATCAAATCATTACTGGTTCCGATACACTCAATACCATTTTTAGACCAGTGACATCTGAATGCCGTGCAGGAATGGCAGCGCGGTCTGGGGCGTCATGTAACTGATTGCGCGGCCGCTCCCACCGTAGGTTCGAGTCCTCCCTCGGGCGTGGATGTGTTCGTTGTCCTTAGCATAATTTAGTTTAAATTGGTTTCAGTAGGTTTTACGTCTAGGGACCGATGGCCTAAGCAGTTTGATCCCTTAACTTTACAAATATTTACTTCTCAAAGTTTTAGGTGAAATTTTCCTACTATTCTGTTTTAAAACTAGTTGGTCCAAACATGACAGTAGAAGGAAAAGTCTTATGCAAAGACATCAAATATTCATTCATAAAAAAATGTAGAAACTGTCCATCCGATGAAAAATAGGAAAACACTAATAGACAACCTGAACGTCAATATTTTGTAGTAAATCAAACCTCTTCCTGAATAACCTCCACACTGCAGTAACACTAAATAAGAATATAATGAGTAATTATGAAACTAGGCTGGTAGTGACATTCAATTCAAGGGATTGATTTGAGTATTAAACAGATTGCACAGAGGTTTACCACATGAAAATAAGTTTATATTTATAACAAGATTTGCAAAAACAATAATCTCTCAGGGCCGATTTGAGCGGGAATGGACCCGACTCAGATATGAACAGGGAAAGGGAAGGTAATTTCCTATCTCACCAACGTTAACTCGACGTGGGCGTCAGGCGATGGATCTGCACGGTGCGGTGTGGTGGCGAGTTGGAGTCGGCAACGGTAGGGAAGGCGTAGCTCACGCCGGCCCTGCCCTGCTCTGCGCTCTGCGGCTGCGTGGCGCGGCGCGATCCCCGAGCGAAGATGTCAAATGTTTGTATAGCTTTTGGGATTTAACTACGGGGTCATCAGTCCCTAAACTTACCAACTACCTTATACTAAGGACGGCACAAATATCCATGCCCGAGGGGAGGAATCGAACACCCGACCGTAGTGGCCGTGTAGATCGCGACTGGCGCGCCGCAGTCCGCTCGGCCACCGCGGCCGGCGAAGGCGTCAAAGACCCGCGTCTGCCAAGGCTGGAGCTGCCAGCATGTCTCTTCGCTTCTCTAGCGACGGACCAAGTCTGTTCTTCGGTGGTTTCTCACGAAGTCCTCTTCCCTCCAGCTACAGTTTATCATCGAATTTTGCGTCTCTTTGGGTCTGTGATTGGTGGGTTGGTTTAGCGATGCCATCCAATAGCTGATCGCCGTTTTCACGACCACGCCTCTCAGTCACCTGTGGAATTTTTCAAAATGTTTGTTAAGCTTAAGGGACTTGATTGTAGGGTCATCAGTCCCTAAACTTACAAACTACTTAGGAACTACCTTATACTAAAGACGACAGAGACATCCATGCCCGAGGGGGGAATTCGAACCTCCGATTGTAGCGGCCGAGCAGACTGTGATTGGCGCGCCGCAGACAGCTCGGCCACTGCGGCCGGCTGTGGACTTTTTTTTTTTTTTTTTTTTTTTTTTTTTGTGGGCCGACATGAGACTCGCAAACTGGCGTCTTTCCCACGTTTCAAGCATGTTGTCTTCTTCTTCTGCATTCCTTCTTGGGTCGAGAACAGTTCTTTGTGGCAGCTGTGTTAGGTCTGTCTGGTATGCCATTTATCAGGGTCTTTATCCCTGGACAGAAACATTTTTTTGTTGGAATCACTTTATCTATACTGCAGACCATACTCTCTCCCACTCACGCACATGTGCACTGCAGAGGTTTGCTTGTCTTCTTCCCATCTGCAGGGGTCTACAGTTCATTTGCAATGACGTCGCTGTTTTTTGGAAACGACTCCTCTGGTATCTGCAGATAAGGGCTTCCTCTGCCCTGCGTCCATTGTCGCCATTTAACTGGACGACGCTAAAGTCAGGCTGGTTTCGCCGTGTACAACCTCACGAGAAAGCCGCACCAATTCGCCAGGCGGGAGGATGCGGGGCTGCGGCCGGTGCTGAAGGTGAAAGTTGGGGTGTTTCCTGCTGGCTCCCTCAGGCTGCTCCCTCTCCTGCCGCGGTGGAGTAGCCGAGCGGTCTAAAGCGTCTCGCTGCGGAGCGCGCGGTTGCTCGCCGTGGAGGTTCGAGTCCTCCCTGGGGCATGGGTGTGTGTGTTTGTCCGTAGGTTAGTTTACCTAGGTTTAAGTAGTTTGTAAGCTACGGACTGATGACCACGCAGTTTTGGTCCGATAGATTTACAAACATTTACTCCCTCTCCATCCCCAGGGCCGGCGGTACGCTGGCGTGGCGTGCGCGAAAGCTTCCATCGCAAAGGCCCCGAACAAAAGCGTTCAAATGTTCAAATGTTTGTAAATCTATCGGACCAAACTGCGTGGTCATCAGTCCGTAGCTTACAAACTACTTATACTAAAGTAAACTAACCTAAGGACAACACACACACCCATGCCCCAGGGAGGACTCGAACCTCCACGGCGAGCAAACGCGCGCTCCGCAGCGAGACGCCTTAGACCGCTCGGCTACTCCACCGCGGCAACAAAAGCGTCTCTGGTCGAAATATTACAATTTATTAGGAAAAGGTAAAATATAATTTAAATTTTAATATTCTTGACATATCTTCGGATCTTTCCTTTATTTGGGGGAGCCTTTAAGAAAATCTATTCCGGAAACTCAAAACACTGAAATTGTTGTGCATAAATTACCTATGGCCTCACAGAATGACGATTTGTGTCATCGTTCAATGACAGCTCTCATAAAATTGAAATAGAATTGCACACAATCGTCGAATATTTAACTCCTATCTCACAGGTCTGCCATAATATTGACGAGAATTTCATGAAAAAACGAGATTTTAAAAATCTGCGGTGACAAAACTATAACCCTTTCGGACCCTCTGGCTACAAATGTGTACATAAATTCTACGGCGTCTAAGATGCTTCAGAAGCGTTTTTTCTCAATGGAAAGAACATGTATACGACACCTGAGTGTTCAATCATTCCATTATGCACAATTACTGTCATCTGCGGAAGATCACTATAAACATATTAAGAAGCAAGTGTTGCACTGCACAGCAGTTTGCGAACTACAAAGAACACGAACATTGTGGGTTACTTGTATTCCACTGTATAACTGAAAGTAGTAGTTGTTATTTTGCGATGTAGTTATTGAACATTCAGTTTATTTAGTACAACAGTTGGTACTACAAAATTAATTAATTTAGTTCTTTAAAAAAAGCCTTGTTTTTCAGTATACGCTGTGTTGTAGAGTGAAAATGGGTGCATATAATTGCATAAATATTACTTCTAAAATCATTGAAAATTTTACTTAATAGTATTAAGTAAAGTTCCACTAGCTCTACCTTAGCCTTTATTCCAGAATCGGCGAGAGGATTTATGACAATAATTTCTGCAAACAAGACAACGTTAGTAAAAACATTCGTGTTCATTAAATGACGTGCTGTTTACTTTCATGATATCGAAAAGTAAAAAAAATAGTAAATGTTTGTATAGCTTATGGGACTTAACTACGGGGTCATCAGTCCCTAAACTTATAAACTACTTGTAAACTACCTTATACTAAAGACGGCACAAATATCCATGCTCGAGGAGGGATTCGAACCCCTGACCGTAGTGACCGTGCAGACCGGCCACCACGGCCGGCATCGAAAAGTAAGTCAGGCAATGTATGAAAGCAATGTAATATCAACGAATAACTAGTATAATGACGTTATAACAAACGCCGAAGTTTGACAAGATGGATTCACTGTAAAGATGTACTCGCGTATTAACCTCAAACGACTAAAGACGAGTCATGCCGGACGCAATACTCTCCTACGTGTTGTTACTCGACAGCACGATATGATTAAATCGCATCTGGAACACCTGTGCGCTGATACAACTTCTGAAAAATCCACAAATGTGTGAACCGCCCGTCAAGAGTGGCAGCAACTACATCAAGAGGAACTCTGTTTCTGAAATCTCCCTCTCCACTACAAAGCATCATAAAAGATCCTTAATCGGACTCCCAGTAGCAATAAAAAGAAGGCATCAGCTACGGAACATTTTCCGAATATCTGTAGTAAAATGTGTGGGCAAATGGAGTGCTTAGATTTTATTGCGCCGTTAAGTTTGAAGGACTGTTTTCAGGTGACAGGCACTACGATATATATAGCTGTGTAGTATCTAGCAGCCAATATCGCTTCCCACTAAGAGCTCCTTTTCGCAGCAGTTGCGCTACCGGCAGTTCGCCAGCATTTCGACGAGCAAGAAACACGATATCAGTTGTTTCTTTTGATCTTTGAGGACAGTAAGTTTGCCGAATCGTAAGCATTAGTTACAATAAGTACAACTTCATTACTGGTGACAATGCCCACATTGCACTAGGACCAATAGAGAAGCATTTGGTTTCCGATTAGATATCTATTTCCAGGAGAGATAGGTGACTGTACAGGCGGGTATTAATTTCATCAACGAAGCCTAAGGCTATTACTTATTTTTAAAAGTAAAGTCATCTGTGTAGAGATATGAATGAATGTAGAAGTGTAATCTAAACATCTGTGTAGTATTTTTGTATTTTATTTTTCAATGTATGTTGTTCTGAAATTACGATTAAGGAAATCAATAAATTCTGTTATGTGGTAAACAGAATGGCATACTCTTTTTCATCCAACTTTTTCAAAGAACCAATAATACTGCGATATTTAACTGTGTGTTATCCTAATCTCGGATGTATACCAGACTACAGACGAGCCAACCACTTATAATTCCAAATATTCCTTTCAGGATATAGCAGTTTAAATTCTTTAGCCGAGCGGTCTAAAGCGCCTCGCTGCGGAGCACGCGGTTGCTCGCCGTATGAGGTTCGAGTCCTTCCTGGGGCATGGGTGTATTTGTTGTCCTTAGGTTAGTTTACTTTAGTATAAGTAGTTTGTAAGCTACGGACTGATGACCACGCAGTTTGGTCCGATAGATTTACAAACATTTGAACACTTTTAAATTCTTTAACTAACTTCAGTATCATGACATCGTAAGCCCTTAAAATATATAAATGGGTACGTCAGATACTCGTTTATTTGAAACTTTTTTTCTGTGTGATCTTTCCTATAAAAGTTGATTCGTAATTGTAATACCTCGGTATTTAGTTGAATTTACGGCCTTTAGACTTGACTGATTTATCGTGTAAATAAAGTTTAACAGATTTCTTTTAGTGCTCATATGAATGACTTGACACTTTTCATTATTTACAGTTAATTGCTCATTTCCCCACCATGCGGATATCCGATCTAAATCGTTTTGGAGTTGCTTTCGATCGTCTGATGACTTTACTAGCAAATAAATGGCAAAATCATCCGCGAAGTCTAAGAGATGTGTTCAGATAATCTCCGAAATGTAAAGAACAGTAGGGGACCTATACACGTCCCTGGGGAATGCCAGATGCCACATCTGTTTTACACGATTACTTTCTGTCATTTGCTACGTATTGTATCATTTCTGACAGGTAACCGCAAATCCAATCGCGGGTCTGTGGAGATATTCCATATGCACGCAATTTGATTAGAAGACGTTTGTGGGATATAGTGTCAATACCCTTCCGCAAACCTAAAAATATGGGCTCGATTTAATATCTCTTCTACAAAACACTCATCACTCGATGTGAGTAAGAAGAACGATACTTCCTGAATGTGTGTTCACTATTGGTCAATAGGTCATCAGTAGCACAGTGAAGGTATTGTTTTTCCCTACAGGTATACTTTACGTATCACGAATATATCTTTGGATTTCCTACCAAATTACCTAACAGAGATTTGAAGTTCAAACTAAATTTCGAGTTTCTGTAAAAGATTGCCAGCCTTCGGGAACTTGTGTCTGTTTAAATTTGGCATACTTTTCTTTGTTTTCGCAAGAGTGATATAAAGAAACGTTCCAATGTTTGTTAAGCTTAAGGGACTTAACTGCGAGGTCATCAGTCCCTAAACTTACGAATTACTTATGAACTAACTTATACTAAAGACGACACAATCATCCATGCTCGAGGGGGGATTCGAACCCCCGACGGGAAACGGCCTCGCGCATGATATAACCTGTTTTGTGTTTTGTGTAACATGTAGGTAAAAATTGTTCAAATGTTTGTAAATCTATGGGACTTCTTTGGTCACCAGTACCTAGGCTTACAGACTACTTAAACTAAGTTAAGCTTGCCTAAGGACAACACACACTCATCAGCGGGGAAGGTCTGGAAACTCCGACGGCAAGCAGCTGCGCGCTCCGCAGAGAAGCGCCCTAGACCGGTCTGCCACTCCACTGCGACCCATGGGGGTCAGCCCCCTCTCTTGTTAATATATTTGCTGTAAGTCTCTCAATATATGTCGATATTATTTGTTTGAATGTAAGCCACATCTGATCTGCACTCAAAATGTTAGGTTTCGAAACACTGGTGATTATCACTCAAGATTCGATAATCGAATTTTTATGTGCTTCCTTATTTTTTCGTTTAATTTTGGTGGATTTGGGTATTTCGATAATCAGTCTCGGTACAATAACTCTGTGTTCACTAAGCCCTGTGTCTGTTTTGATGCTCCTTATTAGCTCTGGATTATTTGTTGCTATGAGGTCACGTGTGTTTCCGCAACCATTTACTATTCTAGTGGGTTCATGAACTGATAGCTCAAGAATGCGTTCAATACACATTCGGAAGATCGGACAATGTTTTATACTTGGCTCCTGTTTTGATTTTTTTACCATAATATTGAGTTTCAGTTAAAGTCACTACGAATTAAAGTTGTATGCTTTAGGTACGTTTCAGAAATTTGATTCACGCTTTTGTTTGAAGTTTCCTGCAGTCGAATCGTCTGAGTCAGGGGGTCGATAAAAAGAACAAATTATTCATTTATTCTGGTTCTCAGGTATAACCTCTATCCATACCAACTCATAAGAACTAACTACTTGCAATTCGCTACAGAATAAACATTATTACGTTTGCAAAAATTTCAGTTGAACATATCTCCGGCTTCAGTCAGCTTTCTCTATGTATAATGATTTGTGCATCTGTACTTTCTATTAGCGCTAGAAGCACTGGTACTTTCCCCACACAGCTACGAAATCTACAACTGTTGTTCGACCAATGGTTCTTAAATCTGTGTTCGTACTGTCTGTTTCCTCTACTAATTGAGACTGAAACCAATGTGTGTGTTCTCAAGGATCTCTAATCTAAATATTGTATGCGAGAAGGGCGGAACAACTAAGCAACAAGACGTGAGTATGAACAAGTTTACTACAAAACACAAAATCATCTCCAAAGGGAACAAAAGAACATAATAAATCTTCTTCTATAACACGGCTTGGATATGGAGGGCACGACGGTGACGCCATTTGGGAACTGACTATTCTTGTCGGAGTCGCGAGGCGCTTTTAGTATGTTGTGTAGAGAATGCAACAACACGTCGGTTGACACAGCTTCCACGGCGGCGTGGCTAGCCCGTGGCAGCATGGACTGGCGTGCTTGACCGCGTACTGCTTTCCTTACAGACACCGTCCGTCGTTGCCAAGGGTACCGCGGACACATCAGTCCAGTCGTTGTGCCAGCGCGGTCCGGCGGTCTTCCTCCTGCCCACTCGTACACCAGAAGTACCCGCTGAATGCTATCCGACACCTAGGTATTTAGCGCTACGGGGCGGACATTGATGACAATACACTCTCTCCCCCCTCCCAAAAATGTCGCACCATGATAGTATAGTGGGTATTGCTAAGCGGCATTGGGCCTGGGGGGGGGCGAAGGTACAGTGAAGAGGGCAGGACATGATCCACTTACCGACAGCCACTGTCTGAACCATCTGGAGAGACAGTAGAAGTGCTGGCCACCGAAGGTACCTCGAGCTCAGGCAAGGTGAGGGCTCCCGTGGGCTCCCGTGATGGCTGTGGAGAGTCCAAATCCATGGGTGTCTTCACAAAGGGAGACGAGAGCTGGAGTTAAACGGCCGAGGATAAAGTGTCAGGGCAACAGCTGAACTGTTGGCTACAACACCTATGATGCGATGTACGAGGCCCTGTTCCAGGTTGCTGTAATGGGGACCGCAGTGGCGGCAGCAGCATCCGAAGAAGAAGCATCTGCAGGTGAAAGGGCCTCTGGCGACAACGGCGGTGATGGTGGTGGGAAACGTGGCCCATCCGTAGCCGCTCCTTAGGGTCCAGATCCAGAGCACCATCAGGAGTGACGCGAGGGCGCAGCTGGTTCAGGTGACATTGCTGATGGAGGCATCCTAAACCGACTGGAACAACCCCTGTAGCTCGACCCACAGAGCGTACTACAAGCCCAGGTTCCAACAAATGACCACCAAGAGAAACCCGAAAGTAGACTCTGTCATTGGTCTCGAATTTGGTGAGTGTCTGGGGAGCAGCACTTGAGTCTGGTGGATGAAGAAGATGAGGATTGGTCCGGTGAGGCCTGCCATGGAGAAGTTAGAAAGGGACTTTTTGTCTAAGGCATCGTATGGTATGGTGGGAGGAAGAGCAGTAGAGTGGGTGGCCCGTAATTTTGGCATTTGCGCCTTAAAAGTGCGTATAAATTGTCCAGCCTCGCCATTGGACTGTGGGAAAAAAGACGCAGAGCTTTGCAAAAAGTTGTGAATTCTTCAGACGTCTACAGTAGGCCGTTATCAGGGCCAATGGTGGAGTGCAATCTTCTTGGCAGAAGATAGTAGCCAAGGCTTGGATTGTACTGTCTGATGTTGTGATGGTGAGAAGACCACAAAAGGAAGTTTAGATAAAAGGTCCAGCAAAATCGATGTGACATCGTTGCCATGAGCCATCTGGTTGGGCCCAGTTGAACAACTCATGAGGAGGACCAAGCATCTTCTCGACGCACTCTATGCAATCAAGGACCATGTGTTCAATGTCGATGTCTATTACCAACCACATACATTTTTTCAGACCAACTGCTTGGTAGGGACAACGCTCAAGAGAGCCTTGTGTAGCAAGCTCAACATGCACTGCTGGGATAAGCACATGGGTCTGGCAATTGTGCGTGTAGGATCACTACCCCACAATAGACAGGAAAGACATCACACTTGGAGAACCTACATTGAAGAGACTCATTGTGGCTGGCCACCTTAGATGTGGGCCAGCTAGACTGTATATAATGGCGGAATAGTGGTAGCATAGCATCTTTTCCTGTGGCCACAGCAACTTGACAATGGTCAAATGGAAACGACGTTACTGCGACATCCTCGATGTTGAAGTATGCGTCACATAAATATCATAATCTGCATCGCTACTGATGGGGAGATGGGACTAGGTATCCGCATTGGCGTGGAGGGCAGTGGGGCAATACAGCATCTCATAATCATTGTTTGCCAGGGTCAGAGCCCAGAGGTGAATTTCCTCCACTGTTAGGGCAGATTGAGGTTTAAATTTAAAACTAAAACAGTCCAGATCGCAGAATTGTTATTATTTGTATTTCATAACTGGTTTCAATCAAGCGTAGACCATCATCAGATTATTAGCACCATGGTGGCAGGTGGTGGCAGTGAACACTGCAGCCGCACAAACGTTGACTGCTTCATGTTGGAGAGGCTCGCCAAGTTCATCGCCACCACGTGCCACTATGGTGCTAATCATCTGATGATGGTCTATGCTTGACACAAACCAGTTATGAAATAAAAAATAACAGTTCTACAATCTGGACTGTTTAAATATTAATTTTAACTATTATTTTAAGAGCGCTGTTTCTCCATCATGCTTTCTAAAAGGTACAGGTTTGGTTGAGTGGAAGAAAGTAGTGAGGGTCCTGTAATTCATAAGGATGTAGTACTTCCGCCCATATATTTATTGGTGGAATTTTTGCACTCCATAGCTGATCACAAAGGCATCCTTCTCAATTTGGCTGTAGCTGACCTGTGATTTCCTGAGTACCTAAGACTAAAAATGTTCAAATGCTTGTTAAGCTTATGGGGCTTAACTAGGGGGCCATCAGTCCCTAAACTTACAAACTACTTATGAACTAGGACGGCACAAATATCCATGCCCGAGGGGGGATTCGAACCCCCGACCGTAGTGGCCGTGCAGACCGTGACTGGAGCGCCTCAGTCCTCTCGGCCACCGCGGCCGGCGTACCTAAGACTACAGCCCCAGTGCCATACGAGGTGGCATCTACCGCGAGAACCACTGATTTAGTGGGATCGAAGTGAACCAGAACCCTGTCACTGAGCGAAGCGTTTTCAGCGTGTGGAAGGCATTTTCTTCTTCAAACGACCAGATGAAAGGAACATTCTTCCTCCGGAGGGCATGTAAGGCTGCTCCAGGCACGATGGTGACTCCACTCGGGAACAGGCTGTTATTGTCCGTGTGGCGTGGCGCTTATATGCTGTGGAGGAAACGCAAAAACACATCAGTTGATACAGCGTCAATGGGGGCATTTATAGACACGTGCCGGTATGGCCTGGAGTGATTGGCTAGCTACTATTTTCCTTGAAGTCGCTGTCTTCGTTGCCAGGAGTACCACAGCCTCAACAATGCACTTGTCAAACATGCTTGGTTTCAGGGTCCTCGTACTGCCCTCTCGTGGACGCGAAATACATTAGCACCGCTGTGTGGACATTGACGAAACCATACAAAAAAAAAAAAAAAAAAAAAAAAAAAAACACTCAGTCCACGTCACACATCACCTTCTACCTGGGTAGCTGTATCCTGCGTGTAGTGGACGCCTGTCGTATTCAACAGAACCTGGAACCCCACCACCCGATGCAGCCTACAGTCACAGAACTGCCTGAGCCTCTGATTCAGACATTCCACTCGGCTCTGTATTAGAGGTGAGCATTCGGTCCTGTCAACTATGTTGGAGATGGTGAGCTGCGTCTTCATCTTACAATCGAGACTCACAGTCTTTACCATTTCAGAAGCCCCTCAAAACCAGAAATAATCTTTTCCGATCCAAAGCGACACACATTGTTGGTACCGACATGAGCCACCATGTGTAGATGACTGCACCCTGAACTCTTCATGGCATCCGGGACGACCTCTTCAACATCTAGAATTACTCCACCCCGTATGCACAGGGAGTGCATAGTGGCCTTCTTCCCATCCCTTGCTGCCAAACCCCTGAGGGGCTGCATTAACCGTCTAACGTTGGAGCTTCCAAATACAAGCCTCTCGCCCTCTCAGAATTCACGGATCTTGGATGCTGAGAAGTAACCACAGGACAAGCGTCACCATCCGGGTTGTGTATAGTGTCCGGCACAGGTAGCGCTTCGAAACTGTTGGCAAGACGTGTGGGGGGCCTCTCGTCGGTCCCCCGGGAAATCTTTCTCTGCCTGTGACGCATTGGGGCGACCACACAACCACAGGTGGGGTGTATACCTTACTGAGAGCAGTAACAGAGGTGGCCTCAGACGCGCTGGAAGTCCGCTGGTTCCACACGACCAGCCCACAACAACCCTGCCCTGTACCGCAGCCTCCAGTTGTACAACGGATGTTAATACTGCCCACACCAACTCAGCTTGCATCTGCACACAGCAGTCGCAGACCCTATCCACCATTACAATACCCATAAAAACGAATGACTAAAGAGACGCGCTGTAGCACCTTGTAGTAATTGTGTAAACACGAGAAGTGCGCCAAGAGGTTAGTCACGGAGAAGCCCAAAATGTATTAAATTGCACAAATGAGAATAACTAAATAGGCGGCACAAATACACAGTTGACAAACTACACGGTTGTCAAAAACGCAAGATTGGAGCTACTAATCTCTACGAACTGGAGCTACGATCAGAACAAATGCAAGCAAAAGTCGCGATTGACCCACAGAAAGACTATACTGTTACCAAACGCGAATTTGTGTGTAATATACGAGCAAGCCAACAATAAATTTAGAAACTGACAGAAAAAAGCTCACAGAGAAATTAAATTACTGTTGGTCTGTTGTGTACCGGGTGGCGGCTACACAGATACTGAGTAAGCTCTACCAACTGTAGATACGATGAAAACATTTGTGTCGTGTCGTCCTTCTCTTGTGTCGTCCTTTGAAACACTCATTACCTGTAGGCCTGGGGCTTTAGTTCCCACTGGGTTCACGTTGATAGGTTTCTTTGGCGTATGATTTTGTGAAGGTAAGTATTTTTGAAACTTTGTGCCGATGACCTTTGTAGTTTGGTCCCTTCGAAACACAAGCCCAGTGTTTACCGTTTCAGTGCAGGGGAATGTAGCCCATAGCTTAATTTATAGTAATAGTTGAGAAACAGTTACATTAATCCATAGTTCTTCACCACACCCACGACAGTACAAGTTGATGGTGGTCCCATTCCCTTTTATACATTGTCTATTAGAAAGTTGGAAAGAGAATATCACATAATTAACTAAGTACATATTTGTACCTAAACGTTGCGCATGCGCGGCTTTTGCGTTTGTTAATCTTCTTAGATGTTAAAAGCAACCTTATATAAACAGATTATTTAATTTAATTGTTAGAAATGTGATATTTCTACAGTGCTTTAGACAAATTTTACACCTTAAACAGTCTTCACTTAACACTTTCCTAAGTTTCTTTCTGCTTAGATTACGACATGACCTTAGTCTCCCTTACATATTTCTCGTGCACATTCGAAAATTACAGACTAAAGTTTTTAAATGTTTGGTTTGTGTGCTTTTATGGGTTACTAATCAAATTACTCTATTAACTGTCTGAAAGAACACACGATGACTGTTACAAATTGCAGCGTCTGTTCTTTCGGGCACGTCTGAAAGAACAGATGTCGCTATGTGATCCTGCAGTTGCTCTACCTATATCTTTAGTTGGGATAGTTTTGTTTCATCTGCTGGTAGGTGTCGTAATCAAACGAAATGAACATTTGAAAATTTGTGCCGTTCCGGGACTCGAACCAACGTGTCATGTTTGCTACGCAGTTATGCTGAACCTTGCACACAGGATTCACACCTCAGCGTGCACTACTCTAGCACGTACCCCAATTGTTAAAGTGGGAGGGCATATGCAAAATTGGGTTGACCGAGGTACGTCCTTGAGTATTCCGTGCAGGTGTGTCTGGGTAGTTGAAGGGTTAGCACAACAGCCCAGTAAGAATTAGGCCCGCGTTCGGGTCTCTGCACGTGCAAAAATTTTCAAATTTCCATGTTGTTTGATGCCGCGGTGGAGCTTCCGAACGCTCTAAGGAGCATTTCTGCGGAGCGCGCCGCTGCTCCTGGTCGGAGGTTCGAGTACTCCATCGGGAATGGATGTGTTTGTTCTTCTTAGTTTAGATTAAGTCAGTTTATGTAGTTTATAAGCCTAGAGACTGATAACCACAGTAGTTGAGTCACATATATTTACAAACATTGGAATATTTTATTATTTTTTATTTCTTTTGTATTAGAAAACCTCACAGCAGCTGAGAAAAAAATATCCCACGTGAAACGATAGCGGTTGTTTAGTTATTTAATTTACATACAAATGTAGCAGTTTTAATTATTGAACTTTTGTATACAGATAGCGCTTTAAGATGTAACTTCAATTTGCGGAACCGGTCACTTCCTTGAATACAACCTTTTAATAGTCACATCGATACTAGTTATTCTACTGTTCAAACCATTGTAAAATATGTACATTCCTGTTAAATAATACAATAAAAATGTTTCCCCTCAAGACAGTTGTTTGGTACCAACAAATGGTAACTGAATACTGAACATTTTAGTAGAATATCGGTATACAGCTCACAAGGACAATTACACCTATGTTAGCTTCAGTTTTCATCGATTTTGACAAAGCTAACGAATGACTTGACAACAAATTATTAATCAGTAGCATCCACTGAATAGGACATAATGAACAAGTTTTTTGATAATACGGAAATGCGTGTACGATACACAGTTGATATCCAAGATAAATGGCTGATTCATTACGAATTATTTACAGAAGGATGGAAAAGCTGGTAGAAGCCGACCTCGGAGAAGATCAGTTTGGGTTCAGGAGAAATGTAGGAACACGGGAGGAAATACTCACTTTACGGCTTATCCTAGGAGATAGATTAAGAAAAGGCAAAGCTACATATCTAGCTTTTGTAGATTTGGAAAAGGCTTTGACAATGTTGATTGGAATTAACTCTTTCAAGTTCTGAAGCAAGCAGGATAAAATATAGGGAGCGTAAGGTTATTTACAACTGGTACAAAAATCAGACAGCGGTTGTCAGAGTTGAAGGGCATGAAAGGGATGCAGTGGTTGGGAAAGGAGTAAGACTGGATTGTAGCCTTTCTCCAATGTTATTCAACTTGTACATTGAGCAAGCTATAAAGGAAAGCAAGGAGAAATTTATAGAAGTAATTAAAGTTCAGGGTGAAGAATGAAAAACATTGCGTTTTGCCGACGACATAGTAATTCTATCAGAGACAGCAAAGGACCTGGAAGAGCTGTTGAACGGAATGGACAGTGTGTTGAAAGGTGCATATAAGATGAACATTAACAAGAGCAAAACTAGGGTAATGGAGTGCAGTCTAAGAAACTCAGCTGATGCCGAAGGAACTAGATTTAGGTAACGAAACAATAAAGGAGGTTGATGACTTTTGTGACTTGGGCAGTAAAATAACAAATGATGGTCGCAGTACAGAGGATATAAAATGCAGAACGGCAATGGGTAGAAAAGCGTTCTTGAAAAAGAGAAATTTGTTAACATCTAATATTGATTTAAGCCTAAGGAAGTCCTTTCTGAAGGCATTTGTGTGGAGTGTTGCCTTGTATGGGAGTGAAACAGGGACGATAAGCAGTGCGGACAGGAAGAGGATAGAGGCTTTTGAAATGTGGTGCTACAGAAGAATGCTAAAGATTAGGTGGGTGGATTGCGTAACTAATGAGGAGGTACTGAACAGAATTGGGGAGAAAAGGAATTTCTGGCATACCTTGACTAAAAGAAGGGATCGATTTGTAGGACACATTCTTAGACATCAAGGAATTTTGAATTTAGCGTTGGAGGGAAGTGTGTGGGGTAAAAACGGCAGAGGAAGACCAAGAGATGGATACAGTAAGCAGTTTCAGACAGATGTAGGTTGCCGTTATTATGTGGAGTTGAAGAGGTTTGCTCAGGATAGGGTAATGTGGAGAGCTGCATAAAACCAGTCTCCGGACTGAAGACCACAACAACAACAATCTTATCACCATAAATTTTTATTATTTATATTATTATTTTGGTCCAAAATGTTTGCAAAAACTTATAAAACTACAAATCTAAAGTGGGCCGTAAAACACGTCAGTGCGATTTTTTTTATTTCATTTACACGCAGCCTCCATGCATACAGAATAATCAGTTTAGATGGATGCTGTTAAAGTAATTTTTATTATTTGAAATACGTCTCTCTCCTCCCCTCAATCCATTAATACACCCTCCGTTCTTCACAAAATATGCAAACGATTTCTCTTGCATTTATTCGTTGTCAATTTCTCCTCCATTCTCTCCCTCTCTCTCTGTCACTTGCCTTATATTATAACCTCAGTTGCCCTTTTGGTCTATTCCCTCAAAATGCTGTAAAAAATTAGTGGTTTCCGATAAAACAATACTGTCTCTTTTAATGTCTGCTTTCTTTACTGTCTCTCTATGAAGCAGTGTTCTTTTACATCTCCGATAATCCATCCTTCGTTCTGTAAAACATTCGTTGCTTTTCTCTCGGCCCTAAAACAAACTGTGATATATGTTTAAGTAAGGAGTACTTTGGAAGCATTTCACTCTTTTATTTTCCAGTTCTGCACTCCTATTCATTCTTAGATCCCGCCCTCTCTCCTACTACCCATCCCTTGATATATTTATCTGCATCTACGTGCTTCTTTTCACCCTTTTGTGCTTGTCAGGTTTTTTTTAATCACTGTCGTTATTTTTCTGTCGTTAACTCTCGAAAAGCACTTGGATGTAATGGACAACTGAACCTTGCCATGCAAGCACTGATATCTCCATTAAAATGGCCATCTGTTCCGATAAATCCCAGTATCCAACCTTTGAAATGGTAGACACTAACGTTCTCCCCCATCTCTCCCAGTTGGATATTATGCTTCGCATCGCATTTTCGATGCGGCATTGTATCAGAATTGCTGTTTTTTTTAACATCAATATAACTATTAAAGAATTGCTGTTTTTTAACATCAATATGATCATCGAAGGCAACCACACCGTGAAGAATAATTGCTCGACACACTTTCCAGTTATCGGATACCTTGTTATTGACGATACTAATAAATCACAGAAACCTCCTTCATCGATGTCTGTTTGTGTTCCTGAACGTGGTAAATAATAGATGCAAAACGAAGTTACTTACCCAATTTCAGAATCCTTTTCCTAATGCATAATCCACGCTCCTCACAACTTTAAAAATGCGTAGTATTCAAGTTATCGAGGCAACAACTAAGCTTATAGCAAAATGCCATACCAAATCGTAATCTAGCATACTAAAACGTAGTATAATATTATGCAAAATCCGCGATCAGGCGCCTCAGATTATGCTCAGACTTTCTCAGGATAGGATATTGTGGAGAGCTGCATAAAACCAGTCTCCGGACTGAAGACCACCACAACAACAACATTTGTTATAATCAAAATATCCACGGGTGTACTGCTGGTCTATAGTGTCCAACGGGCACAATATTTCGGTGATCATACATGTCGCCATCATCAGGTGAACTTACGGACTGAGCTCCTGGAAACGCGCCGGCACGGAGATCCCTTCACAGAGGAATGGGGTACTTAAAACTCTAGTACATAGGGCGCGCACTATCTCCGACGCAGAGAGTCTACCCCAGGAATTGGAACACCTGAGAACTGTATTTCGAAAAAATGGGTACTCAGAGTGGCAGATTCAGCGGGCTCTCCGCCCAACCACTACAACACAACCTGTGGAAACGGATGAAAACACGAGGGAGGATGTAGGCACTGCGTTCGTTCCATATACCGGCGCACTCTCGGGGAAGATCGCCCGCATTTTGAAAAAACAACAGGTTGGAACTGTTTTTTGTCCGCCGAATAAAATTCGTGCACTGGTGGGGAGCGCCAAAGATGATCTCGGTTTGAGGAAGGCCGGCGTGTACCAGATTCCGTGTCAGTGTGGCAAGTCATATATTGGACAGACGATGCGTACCGTCTAGGATCGATGCGTTGAACACCAGAGGCACACACGATTGATGTATCCGAGCAAGTCGGCGGTCGCTGAACATTGTTTGTCGGAGAATCATGCGATAGAGTATGAACGCACTAGGATTCTGGTACAGACGTCGAGATACTGGGACTGCGTCGTTAGAGAGGCCATCGAAATTCGCACAAGTGACGAACTCATAAACCGTGACTGGGGCTATAATCTTAGCAAAGCTTGGGAACCAGCGATTGGGTTAATTAAGAGTAAATCTAGCAAACGTAACGAAGTGACGACCACGGCGGACAGAGCCCTCACACCGACGTCATCTCAGACGCCGTCGCAATCGGTTCCACTGCGCGGCCGCGGCGCGGGGTGCAGACCGTGGAGGGGTCGCTCCGCGGGCCGAGGGTATTTAAATGGCCCGCTACCGGGCTAGAACCCAGTTCCCTACGAGCAGCCGTAGCGTGCGGATCTCCGTGCCGGCGCGTTTCCAGGAGCTCTGTCCGTCTGTTCACCTGATGATGGCGACATGTATGATCGCCGAAATATTGTGCCCGTTGGACACTACAGACGGCAGTACACCCGTGGATATTTTGATTATCAAATACGCCGGGAGAAACTGAAGAATCACAACATTTGTTATTTCCACATCGTATGCTTTCTTTTGCTGTGCTGTCTTTAGTTTCAGCGTCAAACGTTTCACGACGGCTTGTACTGTGACGTTGCAGCGCGCAGCCCGGCGCCGCTGCCGGTGACGTTGCTGTCCGGGGAGTCGAGCTCAGAGTCTCCGTCGCCGCCGCCGGGCGCTGGCCGCTGGCGCCATCGGTCTGCCGCGCTGCCCCTCGCCCTGCACAGGGCCACGCTCGACCAGCCCGCCCCGTACGCTCTGCCGCTATCGCACCGGCCGCCGCTCCTACAGGTGAAAATCCATCATGCGCCCCGTCCTTTGTTCCTTCCACCCCGACTGGATATCAGCCCCTCCTACTTTCTACAAATCCCTCCAGATCCTGGAACGCCACGCCCTCCGCCTCGCATACCGTATCAGTCTCCCTTAGCCCACGCGGATCCTCTATGACCTAATCCCCTTCCCTCCTCTCCTACAACACCTCGAACATCCCCGACTCCTTTACACTACCCGCAAAATAGAGTCCCAAAACCCTCTGGTATACCCTGTTCTCACCAATCCCGGGCCTCTGCCACGCCTCCCCAAACCATCCCTCCCGGCCTTCACCTACATACGCTCCGTATCCTCTCCCAGGGCAATTTCCGCACTCTTCCCTTACCGGATACCGAACTTCGTCCCGATATCTACCCCTCCTACCAACTCTGATCCCTTCCCCGTAGCATCAGCACCCCTCCCCTCTCTCGCGTCGCCGGCCGCGGTGGCCGCGGGGACTGAGGCGCTCCAGTCACGGTCTGCACGGCCACTACGGTCTGGGGTTCGAATCCCCCCTCTGGCATGGATATTTGTGCCGTCTTTAGTATAAGGTAATAGATAAGTAGTTTGTAAGTTTAGGGACTGATGACCCCGTAGTTAAGTCCCATAAGCTTAATAAATATTTGAACATTTCTCTCCCGTCCCTTTTCCTTCCCACCCGCTTGGCTGCCCCTCTCCCATGCCCAGAATCTCCTTTTCTCTCTCTTCCCTCACCTCCCCCCTCCCCCGCGCTTCCCCCATCCCTGTCCCACCCCTCCCCCTCCATCCCCCTCCCCACCCCCCGCGGGGGCGTCTCGACTTTTTAACAACGTATACAGTGCCAGTGTATCCAGTGTCTTGTGTGGTTTTTAATCCGTGCCTCCGCGATCTACGTCTCCAAGTTTTTATCCTGTGCGCCGTCAACTTTCTTCGTGTTTGTCCTTAGTGTTTCTGCGATGTACTTTTAAATCGTCGCCGTGGCCAACTGTTTTTACTGACTATGTGTGTTTTAATACTACTCGTCTGTTCTCGTTCTCCGATATATGTTTGTCTCGTTGTCCATGTACGTTTTAGTCCTTCAAAAACTCAGTGTGTCAATTGTTTTTAAATTCCACGATTTTATTCCTCTGTTTCATATATTGTTTTTACTCTCTGTCTTAACCCGTATGTCACATGGCTGAAGAGCAGCCACCGCAGCTGCTGCCAGCCTGCCAACTGTTTCACACAGTTGGCTTCAAAATTACAATAAAGGGGAAAAAAAACTACAGGTGATCACCGAACCAAATAAACAGGACCATGTCGATTAATTTCGTGCACTTCTTATTTTTGCAGCTGTTTGTTGTACAAATATGGACGAAGAGAGAACTGCTCTGTTCTAATGGCCAACTCCTATTTATGCACTACTATTCAACTACGAGGTATGTCCACAAAGTAAGTTCCGTTTGTTTATATAAAACAAACGTGTACAGATACAGAAAATTTTGTAGGCATTTGTCATAGCGTGGCTGAAGTCTTTGTATGCCTTCTCCGTAGAAGGTTGCCGCCTGTGTATTCAACCATGTGGTAACATGTTCTTTCAGCTCGCCATCATCACTGAAGTGTTGACCACCATGGACAGGTTTTAGGTGTAAGAAGAAAGTCCCTAGGAGCGAGACTGTACGGAGGATGATCAAACACGTCCCAGTGAAATTCCCGTAATAGTTGTTTGGTCACATTCGCCTTGTGAGGTTGGGCGGCAACGTGAAGGGAAGAAGAAGACTCCTTTCATCTCTTCTTACACCTAAAATCTGTCCTTTGTGGTCAACACTTCAACGATGATGAGCTGAAAGAACATGTTTGCCACATGGTTGAATACACAGGCGGCAACCTTCTATGAAGAAGGCACACAAAAACTTGGCCCACGCTATGACAAGTGCCTACAAAATTTCGGAAGTTAAGTAGAAAAGTAGTTGAACAGTTGCAGATTTTTATACAATAAATATTTTGTTTCTTTATCTGTTCACGTTTGTCGTGGAGGTTCGAGTCCTCTCTGGGGCCTGGGTGTGTGTGTGTTTGTCCTTAGGTTAGTTTACCTACGTTTAAGTAGTTTGTAAGCTACGGACTGATGACCACACAGTTTGGTCCGATAGATTTACTAACATTTGTTCACGTTTGGTTTATATAACCAAACGGAACTTACATTGTGGACATACCTCGTATATTAATAACAAAAATGTTTAAAAGAAGCTTGCCGGCCGCGGTGGCCGAGGGGACTGAGGCGCTCCAGTCACGGTCTGCACGGTCACTACGGTCGGGGGTTCGAATCCCCCCTCGGGCATGGATATTTGTGCCGTCCTTAGGATTAGCGAGTTCATCAGTAGTATGTAAGTTTAGGGACTGATGACCCCGTAGTTAAGTCCCATAGACTCTACAAACATTTGAACATTTTTTAAAAGAATCTTATTGTTTAACTTCCCGTTAACAGCATGGTCATCAGAGACTGAACTCACGCTCGGATTTTGTGGAAAGGAATGGTGAAGGAAATCGGCCGTGCTCTTTCAAAGGAACCATCCCGGCATTTGCCTGGAGTGATTTAGGGAAATCACGGAAAACCTAAATCTGGATGGCCGGAAGTGGATTTGAACCACCCTCCTCCCGAACGCGAGTCCAGTGTCTTACCACTGCGCCACCTTGCTCGGTCCCCACAACTTTTTTAACCCTTGATCCGCTGCGGCGGATTAGCCGTGCGCACTGGGGCGCCGTGCTGCAGTGCGCGCGACCGTTCGCCGTCTGGCGTTCGAGTCCCCACTGGGGCATAGGTGTGTGTGTTGTACTTAGGTTAGTTCAGCTTAGTTTAAGTAGATTCTAAGCTACAGACTAATAACCTCGCAGTGAGTCCGATAGATTTACAAACATTTGAACATTTGAGCCGCAGTGTAGTAGCCGAGCGGTCTAAGGCGCGATGCTGGGGAGCTCGCGGTTGCTCGCCGTCGGGAGTTCGAGTCCCCTCTCGGAAATGGGTGTATGTGTTGTCCTTAGGTTAGTTTAACTTAATTTAAGTAGTTTGTAAGCTAGTTAAGTCCCATAGATTTACAAACATTTGAACATTTGAACCCTTGATCGCCGGCCGCGGTGGCCGAGGGGACTGAAGCGCTCCAGTCACGGTCTGCACGGCCACTACGGTCGGGGGTTCGAATCCCCCCTCGGGCATGGATATTTGTGCTGTCCCTAGTATTAGCTAGTTCATAAGTAGTTTGTAAGTTTAGGGACTGATGACCCCGTAGTTAAGTCCCATAAGCTATACAAACATTTGAACATTTTTTTGAACCCTTGATCCGAGAAAGGCTATGTTACAGACATCATTATTTCCCCTTCTCGAACACCAAACCTTATGTACTACCCTAAATTGTATACTACTTAACTTAATGTTCTTATTTCTCGCTATTATTTATTTTATTTTACGTGTCCATGACTAACACATATCTTTAATCAATAAATATACAATTACAATACACAAATTACAATCCAGAAATGCAAAATTAAATTAATATACAATTAAAATAAACAAATTACAAACTAGCAACATAAAATGTAGAAAAGCTGACTAATTCTGTAGGGCACTGCTAGTCTCTGCTAAATTGACCGCAAGCTCCAAAATTCTGCTGTCTTTACAGCATTAGGTCCTCCATGGTGCAGGGGTTGGGCGGGTTTCTGCAGACCAGGAGATGTTGTGGGTTCTGTATATCGCCACACTCACAGAGCTCATCTTCGTTTGTGAAGCCCCACATTCTGAGATTCATCTTGCAGCCTGACACTCACGGCCTCAGTCTGTTTAGTTCCTTCCATGTTGAATACGGCAGATGGAATCCTTCGGCATGCTCCTCTTTGATTTTCTCCCGGCCCTTTCGTTTGACGAATTATGCCATAATTCTGTTCTCCGAGTTCCAGGCCTCATTGCAGTTGATGTTGTTGTGCTCATAAAGCTCGTCCTTGACTTAACATTTTTAACACAATCTGTTCCGCTATAGATGTGACCCAAGTTCTGTCTTCTCTCGCATATTTTATAGTCTCTACACTGCCAATATGGAAAACGCACCTCCAAAAGTTCTCAATACTTCCGTACGAAATCACACTACTTTCAAGGTCTTCTATCGTCAAAAGTAAGGCTTTACATTTTGATGGTACGTACAACAGTAACTAATTCATCCTTAAGATAGAGCCGTCCACATTATTTCAGGAAAAACCAGTTGCAGATTCCACCTCCATATCTTCTACCCAACCGTTTAAGACCATAGTATCACAAAAAATGTTCAAATGTTTGTTAAGCTTAAGAGACTTAAATGCGGGGTGATCAGTCCCTAAACTTACAAACTACTAATGAACTAACTTGCACTAAAGACAGCATAAACATCCATGCCCGAGGGAGGATTTGAACCTCCGACGCGGAGCGACCTCGCGCATCGGAGCATAGCGCCTCAGTGCGCTTGGCCATTCCGCCGCGGCATAGTATCACAAATAAACAACATACTGAAATATATCGGAGTAAAACCCAACTATCAAAATAATTTGGAGAATCCACCTAATAATTGCACAGACATTAGCGAGGTGAGGTGGCTTCCGTGCCCCTCCCCGATACAGGTGTATCGTAGGTTAACCACAGCGGAGGGCTATATGTGGAGAGGCCAGATAAACGTGTGGTTTCTGAAGAGAGGCAGCAGCCTCTTCAATAGTTGCAGGGGCAACCGTCTGGATGATTGACTGAGCTGGCCTTGTAACATCAGCTAATCTGTCTTTGCCATACAGTTACTAAGAACGGCTGAAATCAAGGTGAAACTACACTCGCTACTTTTCCAGGGGACATGCAGCTCTACGGTGTGTGTGATATTCCTGGCCTATGGCCACTTCATATTTATGGCCGCTGGCTGTTTCTTTGCTAGCATCGTACGTGTCTTAAACGCGGAAGAAAGACGGAAGTGCAGCATATGTTGAAATGTGGGGTGGGGAGCAGTAGCATTTGGCACAGTAGGTGCTGGTTCCCATGGGAAAGCCCGCCTATGTTACTGGTGCTCTCCTCGCATTGGCCGCTGCATTTCACGTCACGTGATATCTTTTGAAATTAGTTTTGTTTATTATATACCAAATATTAATTATTCAGAGCTGAGAATTTGTGATAAATATCTCTCAAGGACAGGCTAGATTTTGACAGTTTAAAAAGGCGCGCGACGGCCCTGTTTTGGCGGGAAATAGAGCGTCAGGTGCCCTCTCTCAACGCGCCGCAGTTCCAGTCTCGAGCTGACCACTATACGCGCCGGACCGCGCCGGTCATGAGTAAAGTTTTGTATCATTGTGATAACAGTCGAGGTCTCAACATGAACTACGGGCAGCATAGGCCGTGTCGGATTAACAATAGTTGTTCATATTTTATTATTTATTTAATAAATGGCATCCCTGACAATTAAAAATCTCGCGAGTCGCTTCTTATGCTTCCATCCAACAGAACTCATTTTAGCCTCACTTGTATGCTGTAGAAGAACTAACGACCTGTGTGCTGTCTTCTGCGCTGGGGACACAACTATAGAAGACAACAGGTTAGTCAGAACTCTATGCTTTCCATAAAGACTTGGACAGCAACTACGGCACCTCGTGCGTACTGTAGGGCGGTACAAACGCACACTGCTACGCAACAGCATCCGCAAGGATGTGGATGTTTTAGGGGACTTGTGGGAGGAAGCAGAACTAACTTCTCCGTCCGCAAATAAAACCCTAGGAAGCTTATATATGTATATATGATAATGGCATCCTCTCTGATAAAATATTCTGGAGGTAAAACAGTCCCCCGTTCGGATCTCCGGGCGGGGGCTAAATCAGGAAGATGTTGACATCAGGAAAGAAAACATTCGCATTCTCCGGATCGGAATGTTAGATCCCTTAATAGGGTAGGGAGGTTAGAACATTTTAAAATGGAAATGGATAGGTTTGGAAGCTCCCCCTCACGATGATAAACTAGTTCACTTTCTATGGGCATGTTTTATTATGAAACTCAATACCTCGATTCAGGTCGTAGTCGTACCGTAGTAGGGATTGTATTATAAGATATAATATTTTCAGGCCCAAAACTTTACTAAAAACTCGTCAAATTATTTAGTTGTATGCACAACGGATAACGCTCCCTATTACGGTACCTCAATTTTACGATCAGAATCCAAGTGGGGGAGAGAATGTTTGCTAATGCCCATTCTTTTGTATTTGTTTTTATTACTTTTCAGTGGTAGAGGGTTTTCTCATTTTAACTAACAACAAGAATTGCATTGAATAACTTATTCCCGTTCATTGATTTAGACTGATTTCAACCATTTATAGTTGGACACAAGACAGCGTTATCAATTTAAAATCGGTCTCCTAACATAAATCCTAACACTAAGTCGCTACTGCCTTTTTATGATACTATGGAGGGCGGGAAATAGCAGTACATTCTTTATTCACTTTCAGACCACACGGCATGCAATGTATTCTTTAATTTTTAACTACGCTATGAGACAAGAGACCAAGCAAACCACTAGCATGGTACAAGTTTAAACAAAGTGCTCCTTGCGCTATCACAAACACACAAATGAATCTAGAGTGAGTAAAAAAAACTTACATGAAATGGTACAATTTTAAAATAAATGAAATAATACTGCCTTGTTTTAAAGTCCGCACGAGTCTCGCAACTCGAGCATAGCACCAACCACGCGGCACAAAGTCTATCTTTAACATCAGACACATTTTAGACTTACATTAAATCTCTTTCGCGGCTTCTTCACGCTGTTATAGGCCTTCATAAAGTAACCTTCCTTTGCACCAGACAGGTGGGTTTGTTCTTTGGCGCCAAAATTACAAGTGCCCAACGGACAATGAAAACTTCTGATACTTTCAGCTAAATTCTTACCGATCGGTATTCTATAAAACTGAACAGTGCAAAAAGCAACCGATAACCATTAATAGCTTTGATTTATACTCAGAGAACGAACTAGCATGATCATAACGACCATGTGGCCTGGTCGGTTGATTCGCAAAGAAAACTTCCTAAATATGCGAACGTATTCATTCATTACCATCTGAGTGAACTTTCCCTACATTTTAGCTTGGTCAATTCTGTTACATAAAGCTGAATTTTCAATTGAAACCCAAGTTTAACGCGTATACTGCTGCATACTAGTGTGAGGTTGAGGGCCTGAATTACACGAACGTTCTAAGTCCTTCCCACTAATTAATTACCAAAATAACGAAAAGTTCGTCACCAAGTAAATAACATTCCAGTATTAATTATGATTCCAAAAGACGCGTTCACACGGTTGATTCCTAATATTTTGCGGCTGCAGCATCTTACCAACATGAAGACTCAAATGTTCAAATATTTGTAAATCTATCGGACCAAACTGCCTGGTCATCAGTCCGTAGCTTACAAACTACTTAAACCTAGATAAACTAACCTAAGGACAACACACACACCCATGCCCCAGGGAGGACTCGAACCTCCACGGCGAGCAACCGCGCGCTCCGCAGCGAGACGCTTTAGACCGCTCGGCCACTCCACCGCGGCAACATGGAGACTGTTGTGGAGACGACTGCACGTACCGGGTCCTGATGGCGAAGTGAAGTTTTTTCCCAGCCGTGCGCAGCTTTCACAAAAAAGTCCGCGCGGAAGCGCCTCTAGCTTCTCTGTTGGCTGACTGTACCCCCGCGAACTATCGATACCCTCGTACCATCTCTTAGTGTCTTTGCTTAACACGTTCGCTGCCGTTCACGCTCTGGGGCGATGATGCTAGGTGCCACTTCACGCTCTGGCGCGTGATCGTATTTTGACAGTATCTTTTCATAGTTTTGAGCCACTGAATGTTTTGGTTTTAGTTTTCAGTTTTTTTATATGGTTTTTAACTTGCATTTGTATTTTTGTGAAAACAACAAATGAACAATATAAATAGTACGTACAAGGTATTTCATAAAACATATGGTTATTTCTATATCATCAGCAATATAATATGAATAATATCAAAACTAAGAAGTATTTTTTATAAACTGGTAACTAATCGAAATAAAATTAAAATAATCAAAAGCTTGCTTGCTTGTTTACATAAGAATCCAATAAATCTATCATGACATCATGAGAAGCGTGTGTGGCTCGCAGCCGGTAATGCAAACGCGGAAATCTGGAACCACGTACGTGTGCATATCACTTATAGTCTTCCCTGAGTGCCTACCAGAGTATACAGCTTTATTAGACGATGCCAGTTTACAACAAGCCATAATAGAATGCTAGGTCGCAGCACGCGCCACAGCGTGAGCGGCACCTGACTCAAGTAACGTTTACACGCGCCAGACCGTGAACGGCAGCGAACGTGTTAACCTCACTACCCACGCTATCTTTGCATACCTCTACCAACTGACTTTGATCTCTGGTTTGTCGTCTGCTACCAACATTTTTATACATAATTATTCATTCCATATCTGCCAGGAAAGGAGGGAAGAGAGAAAGGAAGTGTGACAACATAAAATATAAAATAAATAAAACATATTTACCCATTTATTTCTCATTCCATTTACCATTGCGTGATAAGAGAGTTATTTCTAAAAAAAACTTCTGTTGTGCATGATTATCATTAATTAAATGTAACGTACATTCAGTACCGTTTCAAGGTTAATGGTAGATATAGTGGGGATTAGTGAAGTTCGGTGGAAAGAGGAACACGATTTCTGATCCGTTGCGTACAGCATTATAAATACAAAATCAATTGGGGATGTTGCAGGAGTAGGTCTAATTATGATTAACAGGACAGGAATGGGGGTAAACTACTACGAACAGCTCAGTAATCGCATTAACGTAGTCAAATAGATATGAAGCCAACACCGCCCACAGTAGTACACGTTTATATGACAAACAGCTCTTCCGATGATGAGGAGATGAAAGAAATGTATGAGGAGGTAAAGGAAATTATTCAGACAGTTAATGGAAACGGAAATTTAATTTTGATGGAGGACTGGAATTTGGCCTAAACATACTCCAACAGCTCGTGTGTAACGCTGAGACACGCCTATAAATTACTTCCCGTCTAAAAACTGGCGTTGCTGATGAAATATTGTTTTTATTGTGAGTTATACAACTCTATTAATGATTAAAAGTCACGAATGGGTTTGGTCCTACGAAGAATATAGCGGCGGATAGGGCTCTCGAACCACCTATATGGGTCAAAAATGACCCACGGGGTACTTCTAGTGTTAAGGTGACCGCTAGCCCGAAGCGGAAAATACAGGTTCGAATCCCGGTCTAGCACACATTTTCAACATTGTCGTTGAATTTATATCAACCTCCCGAAACGGTCGGAATGGTTCAGTATTTCGATTGCACATATTTTATACATGTGAGGTGGGACAATGATTAGAACACTGACGTCGCACAGGGGAGTACGTCGGATGAAATCCATGTTCGATAAATTAAATTGGTGTTTCTGTTATTTCCCTGTACATCTACAGGCAATTTCTGACATGTTTCCATAGAAAGGGCACAGACGATTTTCTTCTCCTTCCCTCCAGCAATTTGAACTTTTGCTCCGCCACTAATGTCCTCGACGTCATGGGACGTCAACCCTTAATCCTTCTCCCTTTCGCACATTTTTCTTCGTTTTAATTAATACTTCTGGAGTTCACTGAATTCCGGTGTGTAAGAGCTACGGTATTTTCAGTGGGAGTGGTTAGACTTTGTGCGAACAATAACCGACTTCACTTGCTTTTAGCCAGAATTTTCGAAGCGAGATAAAAAAAGATTGCCACCATATAACCAAGACAACACTCACACGGTCGGAGTGTCGATTCTTCATTGGATAATATTACATATTGACTACACCAACACAAAACCATAATATAAAAGAAAAATCCCAACCCAGAAAGGTGGTCGGAAGAAAAATAAATCTCCTGACGTGGGCACTTCACGCAACCATTCTTTGTGGAATGAATACGGAGGTGACTCTTAGGGGTGTTTTCAGAAGTTTACATTTTTCAGAGGGTTATTTAGAGACAATTCCGACAGATATTCTGAAGGATATTTTGAGATTGATTCAGATCTTCATGCAAGGTTGGGCTCTCTCGCATAGTGCGTTCTACCTCGGGGTTCTAAAGGCATTTAAGTGATACTTCTACTTATTTTTCAAAATTTCGTTCTAAATCCTTCATTCATCCCGATGTCTGCAGTCATATTTTGACATCCTCGACTTCCAGTCCGTGTCAAGATGGTCTTTCTTTCATTATGAGGTTCAAAGAAATACCGTGTTCCCATTAATTGACCACGTCCTTCTAGACATACAATATACTCGCTGCTTCTGCCACATGTGCATAATGAGCAAGCTAGCGGTCCCTCGGTCAAGACAATTCCGCCGCGTTGGTTGCCAGGAAGCGAACTGCGAGAGATTACCCAAAGGCAGTTCACGAGATACGGGTTAATCTGCTTTGACCATTGACCGTAAACGTGAGGATACGCGGAGATACAGAGATCAAAGCTGCTGGCTGTCAATCAATGGTAATGTGACGCAATGACACATCACCTGGCAACTGACATGTTGCGCAGACCATACACCAGCTGGTAACACTGTGATGCGTGGCTGACTGTGTACCGTGCAAACTCAGTGACCGATTCATGTATACAACCAGGTTTATTTGACTCTGGAAGTTTTCTATTTACATCGTTTTCCGAAATGGCTTCAGGATATTACCTATAGTTCTCACACACCGAGAAAAACGTTCTCGACACTACAAATTAAGTTCAAAACTACGGAAAACAATTACAATTATTTATGACTGAGTACCAGAGTCGTTACAATGTTTACATGCATCAGAAGTATTTAAAATTACTTTTTTGTGTTGACTTTCTGCGGGGACCAAAATAGATTTTACTTTTTAGTTATTTTCTCGTGGAAACGAAAATGATAAATTTATTACTTTCAAAATGTGCTTCTAATTTAGGAGTGGGAAACGATCATGAACATCAGATAAAAGTAAAACAACTGACGCTCAATAAATATTAATTATAAATATAAGCGGGAAAAATAATTCAATTCACCATTTCCAGTTTCTTTAATAATCTTACACTTGCGTGTTAATAGCTTCATTTTTGGGACAAAGCGTAAAGTGGAATTCTTGACATCCATTATGGAAAAGAAGTGAGTAATCAATAATGTCCTTTATTTTTGTTGTTTTTATTGGAAGTTACCCCATCGATTATACAATGTTCGGCGGAAAGTATAATTTGAAATATGTCCAAGGAGAAATCCAAGATGTGTTTCACTAAAGAATCAATATACTGGAATGTTAGTAAACATCCACAGACCTGGGTGCTGTACGATAACTGCATCATTGTGCTGTGCTTTCTTGTCTCGTGCTACTGAGTTTGATACAGTTTCTTTTGATATGCATTTTCTTATATGAATCATTGGACTCCATTTTTGAAATGCCAAATATCCCTTGTTTTCACTCCACATATTTCAAATTTCACAGCTGTACTGCTTCCTTTGGATAAAATGGTTATGTGATGAACAGAGCAAAGGCACTCATACCTTCCAAGGGGGCATTTAAAGATAAAATAGTTTATTGCAAAAGATATGTTGATGATACTATCATCCAGTACAAAGGTACAACTGAAGAGATTGATAAACTTGCAGATGGCCTCAGTAACATACCAACACCAGCTTCACTGTAGAGCATCAAGTGGATAAAGGAATCAGTTTCCTTGATCTTACTATCTCAAGTGTCAATAAAATCTATAGAAGGTCCACCGCCAGTGGTGTTGTCATAAACAGCTCTATCTGTCACCCAGTACAGCATAAAATGGCATATTTTAGATCTACACTAAATCGTATAAACAAAGATTCACTCAGTCCTCTTGATGGACAGAGAGAAATGTCTATGTAAGTCTATGGGAATTAACTGTTTGCTTATTAGTCCGTAGGCTTAGAAACTACTTCAACTAAGTTAAACTAACCTAAGGACAACACACACACACACACACACACACACACACACACACACGCCTCATGGAGGACTCGAACCTTCGACGGCGAGCAACAGCGCGCTCCTCAGCGACGCGCCTTAGACCACTTGGCTATTCCACCGCGGCAGTACTTTAAGCAGAGAGTTTTTGGCGCTGATGATTGAATATATAATGATACACTGACATATAATTTCTTTCCATTGCCTCTGATATTTTGTTACTTTCTTTCTCTCTGTTAAAATGTTACTTGAGGTACAATGCAACACTTTGCATGGAATGATGCACACCACTATCTTGTTAACAACTGCCTTCTGTTACAGGCATGGTTTCATGCGGTTCCGAGCATTAGAGATCAAAGGTGTCCCTTGTCAGTCTAATAAAAAGCTAAATTTTTCACATAGTAAAATGAAAATTACTTGAACTACAGGAACGATCACCAGATTTTGGAATTTTATGCATATATGGTGTGCCAATTTGAAGTCAACCATATCTTGGAATCCACATAACACTGTGGAACACGTATAACTGTATGGTGAATCAGGACAAAGATTGGCAGGAAGATCGATGACCATTGCAGTTAGGTTCCATAACTTTACATTTCATCGCAGGAACGGAAAGGCATACCAAATGCAATAGCTAAATGTCTTGGCGAACACTGACGTAAGACATTCAAACAAACATTTATATTAACATCTTTATTTAGTCCACCAGCAGTTATGAAATCCTCGTCACAGTTTTGGGAGTTCATTTTATTTTGATCCTTACGTTGTGCAGCAGTATAGCTAGCCTCACTAGCTACAGGTATGGTCGTAACCCGCAAAATTCATTTCAAGAATTACAAGCTGTTTGTTTTTAATCTGAGATATATTCCCTGTATGGTATTATAGGATGCTTCTGACTCAGCGATTATTTACAGATATTGTTGCTGGTTTTCCCTTGTATCTGTTGTTACCATTATTAGTGGTAAAGACAAGAGAGATTGCTATAATTTTTAGACTGATATTCGAAAGACGTTTCAAATCGTTTTGCTATTCTTCATCTTGTGTCACTTTTCATAGTCTGCAGCTGATGAGGTATTTCTTCTTTGCAGTCTGATATCTTTGCTGAGGTTTTTTTTTTTTTTTTTTTTTTTTGATTGAGGATAATCACTATAATATATGTGAAATTATATGGTTTCCAACAAATTTTCGAATCTTGGCAGTTGTGGCCCGCACATTTCCATATTTAACTGCAGCATAATGACCTTATAATTCGTAATAAGTTACCTTTTTGTCGGTACACAGTACAAAAAGTCAGAAGCTAGCTTTGTTCAAATCTAACAGCTACCGCATAGAAGATAAGGTTATTTTAAATATAGTAAACTAGCTGAAAACCCGGCGTTGCCCGCATATTTATTTATTCCTACCTTGAGTTCGTATTTCTCCTATCCCTTCTCTCTCTGTCCATCTCCCTTTTTTTTAATATCATTATCGGAGAATATATAAGAAATAATGACGTTTTCCTTTTCTGAGGCATGTTGTCTGAATGTGATCTACTAAATTTAGATGTACTGTTGTAATCTGTGTAAAGTAACGCAACGGGCGCTGATAACCTCGTTGTTGAGCGCCCTAAAACGCCAATCATCATCATCAAGTAACGCAATAAACATTTATCTACGAAATTTAAATAACAATTAAATTAAAGTAATTAATTTCACTCATTTTTGAGGAAATGTCGCTGATAAAGCGGAACTGAAAAATATTCCTACCAGATTGCAGAAGTCTATGCACTTACCGTTTATCAGGAAAGAAAGTAGTATAAATCAAATCAAACGTAAAAATGCACTCGTTTAGAAGAATCTAATCACAAAATTCAACAATAATGACGGTAATAATATCACAGATTGATCACTTGATGTTATGCGTGAAACGTCAAATCGATTATTTAAAGAGATGTATTAAAAGTAATTTATTTTTTACTGCTTTATTTATTTATTCATTCTTATATTTCCTTATTCGTATGCTTATCCTTACAGAGAAAGATCTGAAGACATTGGAGTACGCGTAGACCAAAGATATGGTCTATGGCATCACGTTTCGCTGTATGTAACCTCCTTGCTATAGAGACGCAAACGTCATCGCTGGCCTTCAGCCCGAATTTTTTTTATAATTTGACGATTTTCAACCACCATATCTTCCACCCCCTTATAGCTATCGGCATGGAACTGCTATGGTGTACAACGGGAGACTTCGGACAACAATTACACACAGACCATTCGTTTGCGTGCGGACGTTTTCGCTGCACACACACACATACGTAGAATTTTATATACACTGATAACTTTCCATCACAATATACTCCACCCTTTTATCATTATCAACCCTCAAGCAACAATTCAACCAATAAAACCATTTTCAGAGAGTAAACATAATTTTCAAAGAGTAATTATTGTTCCGTATTTCGCGTTATATTCTTCAAATTACTAAATATCTATCAGATCGCTACAAAACCGCGCCTAAAACCTTCCTCAGGTATAAATTAGTAACTGTACAAATATTTAAGTCTCTGTGTCTTGTCGTTCGGACGTGATAAGCGTACACCGAACAGATATTTACATTAATATATATAGATAAATAGCTATCCGATCGCCATAAAACCGTGTCTAAAGCCTTCCAGGGTAGACATTAGTAGCTGTACAAATTTTTAGCTCTGTATGTCTTGTGGTTCAGACGTGATAAACGTACACCGAACAGACATTCACATTTATAGATATAGATTAACTACTTCATATCTACATTTTGCATCTTTTGGGTCCACAGGCATCGAGCAGATATCAGAAATAGTGTTACTTGCGCCGAAGCTGTGTGTTATGGGATTTAAATGCTGTATTCACAACCACTGGTAAAAGTAAACCTAACGGTGTTTTTTTGTGTCTCGTTACCGTCGGTTGTCCTGGGTGTCGGTGGCCGAGTAGAGAGAGACCGACACAGGAAAATTGGATGCACGCGTGTGCAGGTACGGAGGTGACCAGTCAGTGGGACAACAGAAGCTAGAAACACTCAGCTAGATTAGTATACGAGATATATTTCATAGAAATAATACGTTACTTAACTTGGAGAACAGCAGACTTGTAGAATGTTGATACATAGTTTAGATAGAGGCCTGCCTACTGATGATTCCTAGTGCCTATCCGATAACCAAGTCTTAACTGGTGCCCATCTGATTCCCAAGTGAACGATGTAGTTCAGTGGTGGCCACGAGCGGAGTTGCAGCAGAGGGCGCTCGCGGCTGACGTCGTAAGAACGCCGCGCCGTGCGTGCATGGCGGCGCCCGGCGAAAGTACGTGGCGCGCACTTCATACTTGTGCAACACCACAGCTTTCACTAGTACTTGTATATAAATGGCCGTAGTGGGCTAGCACTGGAGCGCTAGACTCCTGCTGCGGAGGTCCCTGGCTTCACTCTGTGTCGGAGCGGGCAGTTTTCCTCGTGCTAGTCCTTCCAGGACGATTCAAGGTTCACTCATCCTGCTGTCGCTTAAAATACTACGGATGTTTCCTGGGATAAAAAGGTACAAAAGAGACACACTAGGTTCTGCGATGAAAGAAACTTACTCCACCAGTAGCCAGCCCAGGAGCCCTTTCAGAACTGAGCGACAAGTACAGTACTTTAATCTACATCTTCCGGATTCTACTAGCAGATTGTGGATGTAGTAATATAAAGAGAAAATATCGAATTACGTTTCATGAACGTGGATCCAAATAAATGCCTATTTTACGGTGCTCATTCTTTGACCTGGAATTTTGTTATGAATTTTTATTTATATACAGCCGGAAATTTTCTTTTTACTTTGGACGTCATGAACAATCTGCAAATAGCATATAGAGCATCACATGTAAACATTAACTTTACCTTTAGATTGGAATTCTCCAGTAGTAGCAATAGTGTGTAATCGATATCTATAAATGTGAATGTCTGCTGGGTGAACCACAAGACATAAAGAGCTAAAAATTGGAACAGTTACTAATGTCTACCCGGGGAAGGCTTTAGGCACTGTTTTACGGCGATCGGATATATATATATATATATATTAATGTGAATGTCTGTTCAGTGTACGCTGCCGGCCGCGGTGGCAGGCGCTTCAGTCACGGTCTGCACGGCCACTACGGTCGGGGGTTCGAATCCCCCCTCGGGCATGGATATTTGTGCCGTCTTTAGTATAAGGTATTTCATAAGTAGTTTGTAAGTTTAGGGACTGATGACCCCGTAGTTAAGTCCCATAAGCTTAACAAACATTTGAACATTGTGATCAGTGTACGCTTTCACGCCCGAACGACAAGACGCAGAGACTTAAATATTTGTACAGTTACTAATTTATACCTGAGGAAGGTTTTAGGCACGGTTTTATAGCGATCTGATATATATTTAGTAATTTGAACTATATAACGCGAAATACGGAACAATAATTACTCTTTGAAAATTGAATTTACTCTTTGAAAATGGTTTTATGGGTTGCATTGTTGCTTGAGTGTTGATAATGATAAAAAGGGTGGAGTATATTGGGATAGAAAGTTATCGGTGTATATAAAATTCTACGTGTGTGTGTGTGTGTGTTAATATTTCGCTCTGCAGCGAAAACAACAGAATGAAAACGAATGGTCTGTGTGTAATTGTTGTCCGAAGCCTCCCGTTGTACACCATAGCAGTTCCATACCGTAGTTGAAAGTCGTCAAATTATTAAAAAATAAAATCGGACTGAAGGCCAGAGATGACGTTTGCGACTGTATAGCAAGGAGGTTACATACAGCAAAATGTGATGCCACAGACCATATCTTTGGTCTATGCGTGCTACAATGTATTCAGCTCTTTCTCTGTACGGAAATATAAGAATAAATAAACAAAGCAGTAAAAAAGAATTTTTTTAAGTACATCGCTTTAAGAAAAATCTATTTGACGTTTCGCGCATTACATCAAGTGATCGATCTGTGATATTATTATTACAATCATTATTGTTGAATTTCCTTTAATCTCTTTAGATATGGAAATTCAGTTCAAAAGACTTCAGTTTCAAGTTCGTCTAGCTTTTGCCATGACAATTAACAAAGCTCGAGGACAATCATTAAACGTCGCAGGAATCCATTTACAGCCCTCATGTTTTTCACATGGTCAAATATACATCGCTTGCTCAAGGGTGGGCAACTCAAAATAGTCTCTACATTTACGCTCCAAACAATACTACAAATAACGTAGTATACTAGAATGCCCTAAAATGAAATAAAAATGAATTTGGACATAACTCTCACCATACGTGTTGAGATATTTCAACTCAGGCTATAAGGAATAATGTATTCATTATTTATTGTAAATCATTAACCCTTTGACTCCGGCGCCGTGCGCTGTGGACGAGCGCCAGTCGCGCCCGGCCGTGCCCGCTGTACGGCGCATTTCCCGCACTCCCCACGGCGCTACTCTGTCCTGCTTTCACACTCGCAGTGTTATCGCAATTATTGGACTTTATACTATATATTTATTAGGGAAAATTCGTTTGGAATAGAAACAGTTTTCTTCCTTCTTTCAGAAAATTCGAGTGATTTTTTCGTAAATTCTTAAAGATCCAAGTTTTGGATCCAGCTCTGGTGGGGCGTGGACTTTATTATTATAAACGCATATTTCACTTGTTAAATAATATTTATTTACAATTGATTTACATTACATTTCAGCAGCATTTCATTACGAGAATATAATTTCACGGTGTTACATTTCAAAAATTCTTTTGTGTGCGGTAAATCTTGAAGCAGGGAAAGGTGCAAAGTGTCGTATTGCATTCCTTACAGCACGTTTTAGTCTGCTTCCGCTTCTTCTGCGCTCTACAGACAACGCAAGTTCTGTAGCTGCTCCACTCATCAGGTAGGTGAGGCCCTGCTGTCAGTCTCGACGGACATTCTGATCTTTTTCCTCCGCTCGATCTTCTTTTTACCACTTTACATTTTTCCAGGATTTCCTGAATGTCTCCCATTTGAAAGTTGGCATAGCTAATGTTTCTTACAAATTTCTTATACTATCAACAAATCCGGTAGATGGTGCATAAGTCAAACTTCCACACAAGTCGAGCGTAGTGAAGCGGAGAAATATGACGCGAGGCGGAACTGCTACAGCAGTCCACCGGCTGGGCGGCACAGGCAGCACTCGACTGCTGCACCAGTCCACCGCCTGTGGAGCACATTCGCTCCCGACTTCTGCACAAGTTCACCGTAGCGAAAGGGTTAAGCACTTCACATAATTTTATTCGAATGTTGATTAAAAATGTTTGTTTCTAAAAAAAAGTATTGTTTTTCATTTCATCCTTCAAAACCAGTCTCGTAGCACACTACTGAAAGGTAGCCTATCTATCATAACAACCAACACGCGAGTGGAGTCGCTGGTTGAAGCTAGTATTGTAATAATTTACGGCACAGTAGAACCACAACTTCCTTTAGAGTGGATGAGCTCTTTTGTGCTGTGACAGAGCCGGCCGCGGTGGCCGAGGGGACTGAGGCGCTTCAGTCACGGTCTGCACGGCCACTACGGTCTGGGGTTTGAATTCCCACTCGGGCATGGATATTTGTGCGTCCTTAGTATAAGGTAGTTGATAAGTAGTTTGTAAGTTTAGGGACTGATGACCCCGTAGTTAAGTCCCATAAGCTTAACAAACATTTGAACATTTTTTTCTGTGGCAGAGCCAGTCCGCGGGCGGGCACTCGCCGCCCCCGCCGCCCCCGCTGCCGCCGCGGCTGGCCATCATCGACTTCAACCAGCTGACGCGCGGCGGCCTGGAGGCGGCCACGGGCAGGGCGCGCCGCAGACGCCGCCCACGCACCCGCCCCCGACACCGCAGCGCCAGCGCCTCCCTGCCCGCCACGTGAGTGCCCTCTGCTCTCCGTTTATTCACCACCTCCAATCATTTCTATCAAAAGAAACCTACGGGCAAAATAAATCTGTGTGCCAGACGGGGCGTCGAAACTTGAAACTTTGTCCACCGCTGGCAGTTCAAAAGTTCAAATGTTTGTTAAGCTTAAGGGACTTAACTACGGAGTCATCAGCCCCTAAACTTATAAACTAATTATGAACTACCTACAACTAAGGGCGGCACAAATATCAATGCCCGAGGGGGGATTCGAAACCCCCGACAGTAGTGGCCGTGCAGACCGTGACTGAAGCGCCTCAGTCCCCTCGGCCACCGCGGCCGGCCGCTGGCAAGTGGTCCAGCGACTGAGCTACGCGAGTACGATTCACGAACAGCCCCCACAAACTCATTTCCGCCAATACCTCATCTCCTACCTCCCATATTTCACAAACGTTTTCCTGGATATCATCGTGGCAGAAAGGTTATGGTAGAAAAACTGTTTAGCCTAGATCAGGGGTGGGCAATTGTTTTGGCTCGGGGGACAGAGGTTAGCGGAGGGCCGCACCTTATAAACGTTTCACTTCTAATACCGTTTTTTTTTTTTTTTTTCGAGTAAAATTTGCAAATGTTTGTTAAGCTTAAGGGACTTAACTACGGGGTCATCAGTCCATAAACTTACAAACTACTTATGAACTACCTACAACAAAGGACGGCACAAATATCCATGCCCAAGGGGGGATTCGGACCCCCGACCGTAGTGGCCGTGCAGACCGTGACTGAAGCGCCTCAGTCCCCGCGGCCACCGCGGCCGTATATATATAGGGGCGGAGGCTACGACAGCGTAGCTGACTGGCTGGTGGTCATGAGACAGTGGGCCGTGCCCCAGGCGATAGCCACTCGGCCAGTCGGCTACGCTATCGCAGCCTCCGCCCCCTGAACTTTGAAGGGTTGTAGCTCCCAAACTAACAGTGATAGGAATGTAGTTTAAATTGATTTGGACGCAGCTGGTTTCAACGAATCCAATACACGACAGAAAAAACTATTGTTCCATTTAAAAAATTATATCTTTGTGGTGTAATTCTTTGGAATATGTTACAATAAACTATGTTCATAGCTCCGCAGAAAGTGTAACATTTCTTGTGTTGACCTACCACATTAAAATTTCCCGTCACCTATTATTTTATAAGTTACAGAGGCACACACACTTAGTGAAACACTATATATATATATATATATATATATATATATATATATATATATATATATATATATATATATTTCCAAAATTGTTATGAAAATGCAAGTTTTCTTTGTTTCTAATCACATATTACACACAAAGTTGCAATTTCGGGTGTACCAGTGAAAGCGTTAAAATGCATTGATTAGTTAGGTTTACATTTGATAAAAGGTATCATAATAGTCGTTACATATAAATGATAGAGTCAGAAGTAAAGGGGTATAAATCTACTTTTAATAATTTTGTTAAGACTAAAGTCAAAAAGTTCACAAGGTTTCGGAACTGGTGCTTTCCGGAAGCACGGGTACCTAAGAATATGAGAGCCCACTTCCATCCCTCTGCCTCAATAATTACACACGCTTTATCAGGGTAGTTTCATTAATCTCATTTTTTCTGGGAAATGTCACTCGTACCTCATCTGTCAGTAGTACGCACTACCAAGTAGTGCAGACGCTCACGAATTTTTTTTAGTCGTGCGGGGAAGGGAAATTTGTTTTTCGTATGATTTTTGTAAATGTCTTGGCAGGCCACAGAAAACCCCTCCGCGGGCCACATGAGGCCCGCAGGCCGCTCTTTGCCCACCCCTGGCCCAGATGATTCCGGAATGAATTTTCCCCCCGCAGTAGAGATGAGTTTACCCTCCTAGTACCAGGTAGAGTCGGCATGACCCCGTGTGGCAGTGCTTTTTCATTCACGTAGTGCAGGAGAGCAGTTACCCTGCAGCTAAGCTATCTTCCACTGCCGCCCACAGTTTCAGTGATGCCACGTAGGTAAGAGAAATGGCGATCTCCTCTTTGCTTTCATTCAGGCAGCGCATGTCAGTTCATTGTTGGCGAAACGCGAAGACGAAACGGAACCTCCTGGGTCAGGACCATCACTATCCAGAAAACCATGTCATTTCTGCGGCAAAAACACACAGGAAATTCGTTTGTCGTTGCATAAAACGACGTCCATTGTGTGGAGAGCACAAGAAAAAAGGACACGAAATTCGTATTTGGAGGAAGGATTAAAGAAATGATACCTGCGTTATTCATTTTTGATAGATATACCAAATCAGTTAATGAGAGAGGGGGGTGAACCTCCTCGGTACACAAAACAGGTTAGATTACTCTTGCAAAAGCAAAGAATAGAAGCATGCTAAATTTCAACAGACACAAAATCCGGCAGTCTTTTACAAAAATTCGAAATTTAGCACAAACTACAACGCGAGAATCTTATAAAAGTTTCTACGATGAAACCCTATATCGTAATTCGATAAAAAATCCGAAGAAATTCTAGTCGTATGTAAAGTTCAAATATTCAGATGTTTGTTAAGCTTACGAGATTTAACTGCGTGGTCATCAGTCCCTAAACTTACAAACTACTTATAAACTAACTTATAGTAAAGACAACACAAACATCCATACCCGAGGGAGGATACAAACCTCCGACGGGGAACGGCCTCGCGCATCGGAGCATAGCGCCTCAATACGCTCGGCCACTCCGCGTATGTAAAGTATACTAGCGACAAAACACAAGCAATACATTCACTATGCGATAGCAATTGTGACGTTACTGATAATCGTTCTGCTAAATTAGATTTGGTAAACACAGCGTTCCGAAATTCCTTCATCAAAGAAGACGATAGAAAGAAATACTCCAGCCTACGAATCAAGAACAGTTGCCAGCATGTGTAATTTGAGAGCAGATATCCCTGGTGTATTAAAGCAACTTAAATCGATTAACAAAAGCAAGTCTACCGCTCTTCCCCTCCAGATGGTATACCAATTAGTTTCCTTTCAGAGTATACTGATTCAACATCTCCATACCTAGCCATAATATACAACCGCTCGCTCAGCACAAGATCCGTACCTAAAGACTGCAAAGTGGCACAGGTCACTCCGATATTGAAGAAAGTCAATAGGATAATCCGCAAAATTACAGACCTATAGCATTGACTTTGATTTTCAGCAGGACTTTAAAACATACACTTTTCTCAAACATTATGAACTGCCTGACCTATTGACTGACAGTCAATACGGATTCAGAAAGTATCTTTTTGTGAAGCACAGCTAGCTCTTGAAGTGATGAGTGCTACCTACAATTGTTCTCAAGTCGATTCCATATATTTAGATAACCGGAACACTTTTGACACTATGCTTCTCAAGCGTCTTCTAATCAAACTGCGTGCTTATTGAAACAGCGCCACAGTTGTGCGATTGAATTCGCAATTTCCTGTCAGAAAGGACAAAGTACATAGTAATTGACGGAAAGTCATCGAGTGAAACAGAAGTAATATCTGGCGTTCTCAGAGAAGTGATATAGCGCTTCTATTTTCCTTATCTTTACAAACAATTTAGGAGACAATGTAGCAGCTCTCTTAGACTGTTCGCTGATGATGCTGTCACTTATCGGTCAGAAAAGTCACCAGAAGATCTAAGTCAACTGCAAAATGATTTAGATAAGATACACTCCTGGAAAATGAAAAAAGAACACCATGAATTCGTCAACCCAGCAGAGCGAAATTTTATTGACACATTCTTCAGGATATATAAAACACACGATAACGCAGTCAGAACCATACGCACGTCAGTACAGTCACCAGAGCGTGCACATTGTCGACGCTAGTATCGTGTATACCCTCCTTTTGTTACACTGCAGGGTGCAACTTTCTCATGAAGACGATCGTAGAGGTAGCGAATGAGGTCTTGCAGTATGGCCTGCCATGCCGTTTCTATCTGATGCCTCAGTTGGACAAGATCTCGTGGCGGTCGTGTAGACCGCGCCAAGATCACATCTCATCCGCTCCCAGACATGCTCAATGGGCGGCAGATCTGGGGATAATGATGGGCAGGGTAGTTGTACACCGAGAAGAGCATGTTGGATTGTACAGGATACGTTTGGACGTGCATTGTCCTGTTGGAATAGCTCATCGCCTCATTGGTGCTTGAACGGTGGCAAGATGGCTTAAATAATGGTTTCAATGTACTGTGCACTGTTTAATTTTCCCATAACGAACACCACAGGAGAACGGCCGGTGTAGGATGTGGCTCCCCACACCATGATGCCAGGTGTCGGCCCCATTTGCCTTTGTCTCGTACACTCCAGATTTTCGCACTCCCCTGTACGACACCACACACGCGTACGACCATCATTGCCTCCGAGGTAGCGACGACTCTCATCACTGAAGACGACACGTCTCCATTCGTCCCTTCATAAGCGCCTACCATGACACCACTGGAGGCGAGCTGAACGATGTTGGGGCGTAAGCGGAGGACACTCTAACAGCACACATGATCGTGCATCACTGTGAGGGGGGCGATATTCTACACTCGCCACTCTCCTCTAGTGATCGTCTAGAGAACACTGAACAGTGCATGGTACACTGAAACATCATTTAACCTGTCTTGCTACAACTCATGCAGCAACAAGGTGATATGCTTTTACAACAGGACAGTGCAGATCCGCATGTATCCCGTACCACCCAATGTGCTCTTCAAGGTGTACGTCAACTACCCTGGCCAGAGATCCCCAGATCTCTCTCCCATTGAGTAGGTTTGGGACAGCATGAAACGTCATGTTGGCCGGTCTGAATGAGCAGTACGACATCTGGCTCAACTCAGGCGCCAGGTGGAAATTGCATGGCAGGCCATTCCACATAACCACATTAGGATCCTGTACGATTGTTTCCATGAAAGAATTACAGTTTGTGTTGCTGCAAAAGGAGGGTACACATGGTACTAACACCAACACTGCAGACGCTCTGGCGACTGTACTCACGAGCGTATGGCTCTGCCCGTGTGTTGTATACATCCTCAAGATTGTGTCAGAAAAATTTCCCTCTGCTGGGTCGCCGAATTCATGCTGTTCTTTTTTCATTTTCCAGGAGTGTATCTACATGGTGCAACATTTGGCAATTTACTCTAAATAAAGATAAGTGTGAAGTCATCCATATGAGTCTAAAGTAAATCCGTTATACTTCATTTACACGATAGATAGTGAAATCTGAATGCCCTAAATTCAACTAAATACCTAGAAATAACAGTTACAAACAAATTAAACTAAAAGGAACACACAGCAGGGAAGGCGAACCAAAGGCTATGTTTCGTTGGTAGAACACGTAGAAGCTGCAACAATTCTACTAAAGAAACTGCCTGTGCTACATTTCTTCGTCCTATTTTGGAGTACTGTTATGCATCATGGGGTCCCCACCAGGTACGACTGATGAAGGATATAAAGAAAAATCAGTGAAGGGCAGCTTGTTTTGTATTATCGCGATGTAGGGGAGATGTGTCAAGAAAATGATGCAATGCACGAATTGGGAATGGAATCGAAAAAAGAAAGGCGTTATTCGTTGTGACGAGATTTACTTGCGAAATTTCTTTCACCAACTTCCGAATGTAAACATATTTTGTTAGCACCAACCTAAATGAAAACGAAAACAGAAAAATTTTAGTGGTCCCCAGTGGCGTAACTAGGACTTGGCTTTGGGGGGGGGGGGGGGGGGGATAGATCTGCTTGACGAGCTAAATTTTAGTCAGTTTCCAGACAGACTATCATCTACCACTCCCGTTGAAGATTAATTCACTCCCATCCAATCCATCCAATGAAAGCTTATGGTAAAACACCCCGCGTTTCCAATCTTTACCTTTACCAGATTGCTGTTATACAATTTCTTTCTTTTTTTCCTTTTTAATTTTTTTCTTTGGGTTCTGGGGGGGGGGTTCTATCCCCCTCATCCCCCCCCCCCGTAGTAACACCACTGGTGGTCCCTTCTTCCGCGCGCCATAGGGAAAAGAAACGGTATAGAAATATCATAGAACTAGTTCGATGAACCCTCTACCATTTGCTTAAATATGGTATTCACAGTTTTTACGTTAATGTAGTATTTGTAGAGGTTGTTATGGTGTTATTTTTTAAATTACTTAATAGTGATTCCTTTGATGGTGCGCATAATATTGCAAGACAATGCATGTGTTTATCGTCTATCTGATCCATTTACTGGAAATCAGTGTGTCAGACTTGTGTGTGCGTCTGTGAAACGCCGCACCACAGTCCTTAAGTTAAATGTTTCACACTACGCAACAGAATTTTGGTTAGATAGAGAATCTGTTCACTTGTTTGTCGAGCTTAAGCTTACAAACTACATATGAACTACTTTATACTAAAGTACTAAAGCCGACACAAACATCCATGCCCGAGGGGGGATTCGAACCCCCGACGGGGAATGGCCTCGCATATCAGAGCATAGCGCCTCACTGCGCTTGGCCACTCCGCCGCGGCACAGGAAAAAAAAAAAAAAAATTAAATGTAACACCGAACCTAAGGTGGGGTGACCTCAGCATAAGAACGATGTTTTATCTCTTGAATCTACACTTACCCAAACTATCTAACATGTAACGTAAATACATATTACATAAAATCCTAATAATGTTTATCATAATTGCTGGATGGTCCTTCTAAAACCGATGAAAAAAGGGGAATCAAATACTGAAAGGAACTATTTTAGTTTAAATCATTTAGATTAATTTTCAACGAAGACAGATATCAGTTTATAGCAGAATAATCAAGGTCTTATCTTCACACATATTTAAAAAAATAATAAACTTAGATATTTGATTCACATAATATTCAATTAGAATGAATGGAAATGAGTATGGGAGCAGTCTGACAATGGTCCGCTCACGAAAGGAATTCGTATTCCTTTTCAATAGTGAGTGTGAATTCAATAGGGAAAGGAAAGAAAACGAACTTCGGAATTCAGTTTATTAATGAATTGACTCCTAGGCAGAGCTGGGGAGGGCAATGGCAAGGAATTTATCTGGCTGTCGGAACTTCGGCACTTTACCAAACTGTGCAGGTAGGCTATCGTGTCTGAAGCGGTAGTATTGCGTTTCAGGTGCCTCATAACGAGTCTGTGTGTACAGATGCGTTTGGTGGTAACTAATAATTCTGTCCCACTTTAAAAGAAGTGTATAGACAACACCAAACGAAATTTTTACATTAACAAAGGTGGCGCTATGAGTTCATCACGAAGAAGAAGTAACTTAAAACATTTCAAATGATTGTTAAGCTTAAGAGACTTAATTGCGGGGTCATCAGTCCCTAAACTTACAAACTACTTGTGAACTAACTTAATACTAAAGACAGCACGCACCCCCGACGGGGAGCGGCCTCGTGCATCGTAGCATAGCACCTCAATGCGCTTGGCCACTCCGCTGCGGAACTTTCCAAAACGTATTCAAATATTTGTAAACCTACGCTATCAAACTGCAGAGGTCAACGGTACCTCAAAGTACGTAAATTAACTTACGCTAAGGACAACAGACACACACACACACACACACACACACACACACACAAACAAACAAACAACATACCCGAGGAAGGACTCGAACCTCCGACGGGGCCGCCAAAGCCGTCCGTGACATGGGGAAATTTCTTGAATTTCTTGAATTACAATCAAGACATTATTTTATTCAAGAATTCGAGTTAACACGGCTGCTGTACCACACCAAGCAAAAATGGAATAGGGAAATTTCTCTTACCAATATTCAAATTAATGCGTGAACCTGATCGAAACTCCTATCTAAATCCTATTTAGAGTGAAACTCCCGTCTAAACCCGTATTTACAAGGAGACCTTCACAACTCCAAAATTCAGTTTGGGGTGAGACTTTACGCGTTAGTAGTCCAGTCATAGAAGTTTTAAAGAGCATTATCCAGAACATTCCAAGAAAAAGGATCCCAAAGCTTTAAGTACAGCATAGATAGGCTTGTCAGCTAAGGCTGAGCTGCAGCACAGTCAAATAGCTTAGCTGACGGCACGGTGGCTCAGCGCGTTCGGTGAGGGGCTGAACGCTCTAATAACAATAAAAACATTAAAATAAAAAAAACTGAGCCAAGAACTCATCGACGAATCACTAACAAAAACGAACAAGCGTCCACAAAAGATCTAACAATCCGAAAAAAAGTGGCAGCGTCATCGCCTGTCATGTGCATGATCCGTGTTAGGACCTATCATCACCAAGCATTTTGTATATTATTTGTTTTAAAACTTATAATTACTTTATTAAAAATTTTACAACCTTAGGTATTATCGATTACGTCATAAATAATTTAATGTGGGTTTTGAAATTGCTCTCACAGCTACTTAAAATAAGAATTACATTCACGTATTCCTTTAAATAAGTTGAAAGATTTCAAATGCATTTTAATGTTGGTAAATTAATTACCTCTGTCATAAGTTTCTGTATGTAGTTTCAGGTATTTAAAAGTTTTGCTGTAGCATGTTCAATTTTCTGTTTAATATTTTATGTGCAAGCACCACAATGAAAATTGTCATAAAAACATTTAAAACAAAAATATATTTATGCAGCTTGCACAAAATAATAAACTAGGATTGAATACAGGAACAACGTTTCTTCCAAAGATTACCCACATATCATGACTGCCACTAACCATCCACACACCGACTGTCACCTGAAAAACTGTGAGTGGAAATGGGATACAATAGGAACACCACACTTGAATGGGCACTGAAATTATATCATACCACATGCATCTGGAGTCATACACAATCGATCAACAAAACCTTCCCTAATAATACACACTATGGAGGTAGCTCAAATTAGAGGTGTTACATGTAAGTTTCACTTTTACAATCATTTAAGCATCCATCTCGACGATATCTACAATTCATTTGAATTCACTACAGAAAACTGCTGATCAGTGCAACGGAGTCTGATTCCACATTTAATTTGCGCTAAGATCCAGAGCAAAGGTTACAATAAATTAGGATTGCCAAGTCCTGCATTTAATTTTTCAACCAGAGACTAAGTTCTGCAGTCACAGTCCCGTAAATTTTATAAGCCCACACATGCCTATCTCTTCAAATCACTAGTTCGTAACACAGCTTCAGACTGCCCAGCGTCACAACCTTTCACCTCCGGGTCCAAACGTTCGAAAGAGTGCTCTACCTGCTCCCAAAAGTGAATCCTTCTGCGCATCGTAACGCCTCATCTTTAAAATACAATTTCCCTTCCGAAATATTATACATTTGAATATCGCAGAATTAAATGCTTTGACCACCTCCCTACAAATGTTGTTTACTTTTAACAAACAAATACATATTTAACAATACTAAAATCTGTTGAGACTCAGGTTTTTTGTTCAGGTGGCTATCAAGTGTGGCGTCTCACTGTTCAAATATACTGCCGCCGCTGAAATATAGTTACACAATTAATATTTAATTTATCAAGGCTTTTTATGCAAATATATTCCATTCTTGTCCACAAATACATATCATTTTTTATTTATAAATTATCTGCTGCATATCTACTATTTTAGTCGGTTATGAAATATTTAAGTGGCAGTCTACAACATAAAACGAACGTTACTAAGAATAACATTAAATATAATAAAATACATATATAAATGTAATGCACTTTGCTAGGTTCATGTTTTGTATTTCTGTGGTGGAATATATGTTCTGAGACAGGAAAATTACTACCTCAACATAAGTAGAACAAGAGAGTAAAACAAAAATTATTGAAAGAATACGGAAATAACGTGGTGCGTCTTTGAAGAAAGTTAGCGTGGTGCAATGCTGCCCATTTGCTTCTTAAATTGTTACTGATAAACACTGCGTATCAATAATTGTAAATATAAGTCTTATACTATTATTATAATACTGAAATTTGTCGGCTTTTTATCTGTAAGGAATATTGAAATTGTAATTACAGCTTTTGATTGTCCCAATTCTCCTGAATCCATTGATATAATTATATTTGCCATATGATCATTCCTTGATTTTATGCGAATTTTTTGCAATAATGTGTGTGGCTATATTGTATTTCAGTTGCAAAGTCGAATAGCCGCCCTCGCTCATCCAAGACCGCCGTTTCCTGTTTCCGAGCAGATTAGGGTAGGGTTTCCCCAACGACCTGAATTACATTCACTAGGTCCAAACTGTTAGTCGGCCGGCTGGAGAACCCAACAGCCTTACTAAACCCGCCTTTCACATGGAACAATCAGCTTCCCCCTGTATCTGTAATGTCACATACTATATGTATTTTCACAAAATAATACAAAATGAAATTTATAACTATGTTTGGTTGTGTTGCCATCTTCCGCAGCAGCTCTTAAAATTGATTATAAGAGGTAATCCGTCTTATGCTGACTGCAATAAAGAGATTTATTTTACACCAGACGCGTTTCGCTTTTTATTTTAAAAGCATCTTCTGTGGTCTGTAAATGATACAAATTGTTTGTACAGTTTGTTTCCGATACATAGATTAAAAACAGTTATTAAAAAACTTTGTGCACATCATGCCTTTGTGTTTTTAACTTTAAGACCGCGAGTAGACCAAATATCGAGTTAAAACACATAGGCATAACGTGAACAAAGTTTTTTAATAACTGTTTTGAATCTATGTATTGAAAACAAACTGTACAAACATTTTGTATCATTTACAGACCACAGAAGATGCTTTTAAAATAAAAAGCGAAACGCGTCTGGTGTAAAATAAATCTCTTTATTGCAGTCAGCATAAGATGGATTACCCCTTATAATCAATGAAATTTATAAAAATAATCATATAACGTTTTATATTTTTAGATAATCTTGTTTATATTTTTGGTCTAATATATTTGCAAAAGTGGAATGTAAAACAGGCCAGTTTATTTTTATAAATTCTGTAATCAAAGTTTTCTTTGACCTTTTGCAACATTTTTATTTGTAGTTTACTTGGTCTGTCAAGCAAAACAATTTATAACGGCATCGTTATTTTGATCTAAATAATTAAACTCAATGTTTCATTTTAAAAAGTGAAACACATCCACTGAATGTGTGGTCGTGTTTCATTTTGATTTATTCATTAACCTAAAGTGTTTCTGCATCATTAATGTAATCTATTTGTGTGTTAATTAATTTATTTTATTCTTTTTATTATTGATCAATGCCCCATGTTTATATATGTTTCCAGCTGTGTGCGTTCGTATGAATGTGGAAGGTTGCTCGTAATATTGACTGACTGCCGTGCAATGGCTTACAGTCGCCTCCCGCTTTAGGCCTCGTTTTTCTTTACATTTGCAGATCTCAACTGCCCGAGATCTTGCTTAGAAAACAAATCCTAACAAGCTGCTTTCAAGAGGACCCTCTTCCAATCCAATGTCTTATTGTTACAATAGTATTATTATTTAGTGAACAGCTTCAATTACTTTATCTTCTTTATTTTTATATTTAATTACACTTTTTCTTAGAGCTGCAGAATTATTTTTTTACACTTACTTCAGTATATATTTGCTATATTTGTTGTATTTTGTAATCTTTTTATTGTTGTTATGACGGTAGAACCATATGAAGAATTATAGTTTTATACGTGTGTGCCAGATTCCAGAGACAAAAAACTTTCAAAGAAAAGTTACTTGATATTTAATTTTGAACGACCGTTTACTTGAGTTTTGTTTCGATCCGATGTATCATAGCCGAAATATGTCATAGTGCCTCCCTATAGCGGTGTCCGATTATATCTCGATCGGGAGCTTCTGGTCGCTGGCGTGCATCAAAAACATCCGATCGGATGAACGGCGAGACCTAAAATGTTGGTACACGTTAAAGACGGGCACACAGACAAGCAGACAGTGTCACTACACCGTTACATCTGCAACTGTAATTGAAACAGAGCAAGATGTGGAAAAAACTTAAGACAGCTGAGTTGTAGAGAATGTTGTCGCCGGCCGCGGTGGCCGAGGGGACTGAGGCGCTTCAGTCACGGTCTGCACGGCCACTGCGGTCGGGGGTTCGAATCCCCCTCGGGCATGGATATTTGTGCCGTCCTTAGTCTTAGGTAGTTCATAAGTAGTTTGTAAGTTTAGGGACTGATGACCCTGTAGTTAAGTCCCATAGACTACACAGACATTTGAACATTTTTAGAATGTTGTCCTCTACTAAACCGTTTACACAATTGTCGTCTCAGATGAACGATTAAGGCGTTACTTGCAATTAAATTTCGTGTTGCAAAATGCCATTCCAAACGACCAAATTTTGTAGTAAATAACCAAAGTGGACGAGAAAAACACAAACCAGTTCAACCTGCCTGTTCTGTTCGCAGGAAATCGAAGGTTAATAGGAAATCTACGTTTGATACGACTGATTTTACTTGAAGCAGTGCTGATTCTATCAAAAATGTTCAAATAATTTTAAATATATGCTACTGAACTACTGTGGTTGCCGGCCGCGGTGGCCGAGGGGACTGAGGCGCTCCAGTCACGGTCTGCACGGCCACTACGGTCGGGGGTTCGAATCCCCCCTCGGGCATGGATATTTGTGCCGTCCTTAGTCTTAGCTAGTACATAAGTAGTTTGTAAGCTTAGGGACTGATGACCCCGTAGTTAAGTCCCATAAGTTCTACAAACATTTGAACATTTGAACTACTGTGGTTATTAGTCCCAAGCCTTACAAATTATTTAAACTAACTTATACTATTTATCAATATTTTTTTCGCAATAGCGAATTTTCACTTTGTGTCACTGTGTAAGGTATAGATGTTCTACCAAATGGTGACATGTGAAAATTTGAGCAGGGCCGGGACTCGAAACCGCGTTACCCGCTTTTCGCGAGCGGTCGCCTTAACCACTAGGCTACCCGAACACGACTTCAAGACCGTCCCAAACTTCCATATGCCACACTGACTGTACTTATGAGTAAACTACGTTCATCCCTTAGCACTCGCAGCTTAATCTGTATTTCCGCACCACGGATAATGTCTCGTTGTTTTACGCATCTGCCTAAGCGAGGCAATGGCGATAACAGCGTAGGTTAATGTCTCGTTGTTTTCATTCTCCGTAGCGCGGGAATACAGATTAAGCTGCGAGTGCTAAGAGATGAATGTAGTTGACTCATAAGTGCAGTCAGTGTGGCATATGGAAGTTTGGGACGGTCCTGGAGTCGTGTTCGGGTAGCCTAGTGGTTAAGGCGACCGCTCGCGAAAATCGGGAGACCCGGGATCGAGTCCCGGCCCGGCACAAATTTTCATATGTCACAATTTGGTAGAAGATCTATACCTTATACAGTGACTAAAAGTGAAAATTCGCTATTGCGAAAAAATATTGATAAATACATCAGCACTGTAAATCGTCAGCATACAGTAATTTGACTTATACTAACACACACACCCATGCTCGAGGGAGGACTCAAACCTTCATCGAAAGTGGCGTCGCAACCCATGACATGGCGCCTAGAACCGTTCGGCCATGCCCGTGAGGTACTGACTCTATGAGAGGCGCTTCTTTTCCTACAGGATGGTCGTGATGCACGCCGTTAAAATGTTTATTTGTATCGGTACATTATACGGGACTGCACAACCGAAAGGGGTGAAATCGGATCGAAGAGGGCGAAAGGCCAGAGGAATGTGGGCTGGCTTCCTGCGTGGCGTTGTCGCCGTTATTGGCTGGCCGCCCTTATCGACAGCCGCGTGCCCGCTCCACCCCGTCTTTCCATTCGTTCTGTGCAATCAGCATCTCGCTCGCTATTCATGTTCTCCATTCTTCTGCAGGTGCACACCACAAAATCTCTCCGCGGAAACAGAGTAATATCACCCCTGAAGTTCTCTAGAAAGTTCCGAGACCTCACAAACACATTTTAACGTCGATAGGTCACACAGAGTATAACGTATTGTTAGAGGCACGATTTTTTCACATTAGGGATAAATGCGACAAATGTTATTTCGAAGCGGTTTTGCGATATCTTTAGGAATCATATGGGTGGTTAAGAAAATAATTATCTTATACCCCTGAATTAAAGCGAAATGGTCGTTTTAAAACGAAAGTTCATCATTTCCAGATAAATGTAATATTAAAGCAAAGTTTTTAGAGAAAAATTATCTTTAAATTGTGTCTCTATATTATACGTATGAACAGAAAGGGAAATCAGAATAGCCGCGGTGGAGTGGCCAAGCGTTCTAAAACGCCTAGCCCGCAACCCCCCTCGCAGCTGGATCACCCATGCAAGGAGCAGCTGATTTACGTCGTCTATTACCAGATATAATTGATCATTACAACGGTAACCCACAAATAATTCCGATAAGATGTGTGTGGATGATATACTGAGGTATCGCCGCCGGCCGTCTTTTATATATATTTCCTCGTGCTGATCAAAACCGATCGCCAGTCTTGTGAGGACATGCTGGTCCGACTGAGTCATTACTTTTATTACAAAGAGGTCACAGATATTCTTTTGTTATTGCTTGAGGGCTCCTTCGTTTAATTGTATTGTACTTTTTCTCCTTTTTCTTTTTCCCCTTATTTGTTTAAACAAAGATGAATTTAAAAGAGGGTTATGGCGATTACTGTTGAAATAAATCAATAAATAAAAACTCCAATAAAATTGAAAACACGGAAAAAGTTGGTAGAGCGTAAAAAAAAAAAAAATAAACTACGGAGCGCACCGCTGCGCAGCGTCTGAGGTTCGAGTCCTCCCTCGGGCATGGATGTATTTGTTGTCCTTATAAGTTAGTTCAAGTAGTTTGCAAGCTTAGGAACTAATGAACATAGTAGTCAAGTCCCACAGATTTACAAACATTTTACTTTGAGGTCAGTATAAAGATTCTCAACAGGCTATAACTACCTGTCATCTTTAACATTTGGCCGGCCGCGGTGGCCGAGGAGACTGAGGCGCTCCAGTTACGGTCTGCACGGCCACTGCGGTCGGGGGTTCGAATCCCCCCTCGGGCATGGATATTTGTGCCGTCCTAGTTCGTAAGTAGTTCATAAGTAGTTTGTAAGTTTAGGGACTGATGACCCCGTAGTTAAGTCCCATAGACTATACAAACATTTGAACATTTTGATTTTAACATTTGGAAAATCTCTTCAAGGTCTGACGGCCAACAGTGAAAGTGGTCGGCGAGAGCCAGTTGTTATCTAGGTAATTCGGAACAGATATAGTGAAGATGTGCCGTTCGAGAAGTGTTACGACGCACGAAAGAGCTAGACAGTTAGCAAGTCAACGTATATACGGCTCCAAAACCAGTATTTCAGTATGTCAATTCTGTAATGCTAGCATCGATTGGAAGAAGAAAAGTACTGTCTGAAAACATTGGTTTAACATACACATTTAGAACACAAATAAGGACTTCAACTATGAAACGACAGGCAAAAATAGATCTATCTTGTTATAATTCCCGTTAGATAAGCAACGAGTGAAAAGACAGAATTCATTCACGAAACAGCTGCGATGCTACTTAACATTCCGCTGGAGAAGATAAAAGACATTGCACTTTGGAAACGACATAAAATTTTAGAATTTCATGTAAGTGAAACAGTGGTATTTGAATCACAAAGTAGCGTGAAAATTTTAATCCTTCACGTGAAATCGTGGAGAAATTAATGCTAATAGACATACCTCTACGTATTTTTAGGGAACACAACCCTTGAAACCTGTCATATTTAATTATATTCGTAGATCGATTTTTTCTTTCATTATGTGTTCCGTATTTGCCTGTTACCTACTCTTGTTCAATAACTCTTCAGTCCGCATTAGTCAATAATACATTATTATTTTCGGTATTCTACTTTTATTCTTGGATGCGTTGTCTACACACGACCGATGCCTTTTCTCTGTTTTAAGGAACGATCTTGCCCAAGACACGTTTTGTGCGAATTTCTGTCTTATGATGATATCCTGAGCGTGCCTCTTGGTACTTCCTTCACTGGAGTTTCTCCTCGACACAGGAAAACAACTTCGAGCAGTCTAATGAGATACATGCACAACGCATAACGCTGATTAAAATCTGACCCCTACCAATAAGCTACTCTTGCACTCGAACCACTAATGGTCATTAATTGACAATAATGGTACTCCCCACTCAGAACAACGAATAAAAGGACGCAAACCACAGAAACAAAATATTTCCTATTGACTGATGAAAACCTTTATCACCGCAAATAATTTGCGAACAACAAAAATGGTTGGCGTAAATGAACAACTCAATACTATGGAATGAATATACAAAAAACTCACGTAGAAAGGTATGAAATGATATGCCTTAATTCACCTTCATATTTAAAGTAGACAACGTGATCCGAATGAGTTATATGATTACATTGTTAATCCAAAAATAGTTCCACAAATAATTGTCTGCTGAATTGCAGAGGTTTAGGGAAATTAACTCTCTACCGAGAGTTACTAATCAGCCAGTTGCGCCTCATTGCAAAGCTGGCAGTACTGTCACCCCAGACTGAGTGAGGTGGTACAGTGGTAATCCACTAGACTCCCATTCTGAAGAATAGTAGTTCAAATCCATCTCCGGTCATTCCGATTTAGGTTTTCCGTTATTTCCCTAAATCTCTCGTTCCAAATGCCCGGATGGAAACTTTCAAAGGGTTGGCCGACTTATTTCCCCATTCTTACTCATAAATCAAAGTCTGAGCTGCGTCTCTAATGACTACACTTTCGACGTAACGCTAAAACCTAAGCTTCCTTCCTTCATTTCTTACCAGTTTCCTCAGTCTACAAGAACTGTTGCTATTACAGTCTGCTAGATTGTGTCTCGTTCCCAAGTTCTCACAGCTCATCATTGTCCTGCTATGGAATCAACACTCAAGTGTGTATTATGGATCCCGTACCATGATATGACAGTTATCCTCGAAGGAGTCTCATGACAGAACAGAACAACTATCACTGATGGTGGTCCATACGGGAATTTATGTATGCAAAGTATCTTCCCACATTGACTTCATGCCGAGCACTCCTAAAAGCCTATGCAACAAATCCAAATGGCTTGGTGTTTTACATCTCCAGTCAAAGCCACTCTATTTGTGCACACTCTCCCTCCTTCACTTACTTACTAATTTCCGTCCAATACGGGTATTTCCCGCAAAAGAGAGCTCTTTTCATGATATTCTTCTGACAACTTCAAGCACTCTGACACCCTAACTGATTCTCACTGTTTTTAGAGGGAAATTCGGCTGGGCTCGTGAACTCGTTGTTAAAAAGAATGTTGTGTGACCATCATCAATTTGTGGAAGAGTATTTCTTTGTACGTCTCTTAGTGATGTGATTATTACCTCACACCACATTTCTCACTTCGTACGGTCGGCTCTGGCTTGCAGATAAATGAACTACAAGATATGGTCGTGCCCACAAAGTTTTTCCCTACCACTCCACCTTCAATTACACTGAAGCTCTTTGGCACTTCTCGAATTGTTAAGAAACCCATAAATGTTAAAATCAAAAGGAAAAAGAAAATGCTGACAGCTTTGGAAACTCCGCTGTTTCATGTCAGGAACGAGCATTCAAGACATCTACCCTGCACACAGCATTGGGAACCACAGTGCCCAATGATTGCTTGTGCACATGCTCGTGATATGGTACAAGTGTCTGTGTTATCTGACGATTTTCTCTGGTGATTTCCTCAATCTGATTCCAATGAGTCTCGACAGTTGCCACCTCCATTCGTCCACACTAAGCTCGGTCACACATTTTAAGGTTTGCTATACCATTTGCTACATTACGAGCACGAATAACAAAATTGAGCACTTTACTAATTTCGACACCATCATAAACGTATACAACTTTTTTCCCCTTGGAACTTTTCTTATGTTAGAAACTCGATTACAGAACACTGTGTCCCACACAAGGGCATAATTACGTTACACTTCTGCATGTTACACTCTACAATTCGGAACACTCAACGGAGCAGCAGCGAAATGGGAATATAGACCAAGCAATGTGTTTGACATGTAACATCACAGACGATATTGGGGATGACATAAAACTTTGTAGGCCTTACATGTCGGCATGCACTCGTAGCTTTATGAGTATACTTGAAGGAAGATTATGGTATCGCTTTTCGAATCAAATGTTTGTAAAAGTAAAGGACCAAACTGCGCCGCGCAGTCTCGGGCGTCATGTAACGGATTGTGCAGCCGGTACCTTTGGAGGTTCGACTCCTACCTGGGGCATGTGCATGTGTGTGTGTGTGTTGTCCCAAGGATAAGCCAATGTAAGTAGTTTGTAATTGTGGGAATCGATGACGTAAGCAATTTATAAAGATGCTAACATTTTGATTTGGACATAACTGCTGAGATCTACGGTCCCTAAATTTACACACTACTGAAACAAACGTAAACTGACTTGTAGAATCTGAGGGAGGACTCCAACCTCCGACGCGAGCGGCCGCGAGATTTTGTTTGTCTTTGAACAGCTAGTCCACCAATATAACAGGCCATTCAAAATGTTCAAATGTTTGTAGAACTTATGGGACTTAACTACGGGGTCATCAGTCCCTAAGCTTACAAACTACTTATGAACTAACTAAGACTAAGGACGGCACAAATATCCATGCCCAAGGGGGGATTCGAACCCCCGACCGTAGTGGCCGTGCAGACCGTGACTGGAGCGCGTCAGTCCCCTCGGCCACCGCGGCCGGCAACAGGCCATTCCAACAGCTTTATGAAGCGCGGGACTTCTAGAACGACGTTTCATGAAATAACAAGTGCAATACTAATATGTAGTCATTGGTCCCTAACAGCTGCCACTTTGACGAGCAGCACTCTGTTTGCCAACGGGCGGTGTCGTCATCACCAAAGGGTTGTGTGGCAACCACGGCACAGTTACATTGTGGAATAGAAACTTTTTGTATGTAGGGGCCGATGATCTTAGGAGTGTGTTCCCTTGGTTTACAAACATTCGCAGCTTATCTATGAATTTCGGCAGACACTCCTTCGAAGTCGGCAGAAAATTTTCGCGCCACCTTCTTTTCATCTTCCATCGATCAATCCAATGACAGCTGTTGTCTTCCATATAGTCAAACTGAGCTATCGCAAGAACGTTAACATTTGGTTCACGTTATCAGACTGTAGTTATCAAAACTCATAGCTAAGTCACGTGTGTTTTTGAGTAAATATTGACGCAGACACCATTTTTTTCCAGTGGGCGGCCTTGCACGGTTCCAGCTCGCCGGCGAACACGTGGAGTGACAGCTACCAGAGGAACGCACAGCGACGCTTCCGCCAGCGATGAGAAATCATGAATCCCCAAAAGTAGAATCAACACTCACCTTATCCTCTAAGTCGCACAGAATATTACTGATTCCTTAAATGACACCTATATTACTTGAAGCCAACTACATTTATATTCTAGCCATCGAATCTTCTGCATCAGCTTGTTTATCCATGGCTAATATTTGACTTGGTTTACGAATTAATGTTTCAAAGTATATTGTGAATTATACATCCACTATATGAATTATGTGACTGAAAATAATAATTATTAAATTTGGATATGTAATTAATATAACGTAATTAAGCTAGACTGGATATAGTCACCTTAATATATGCACTATAATCTTCTGACCTTGTAATTTAGTTGTATGAGCACCTTATTTATTTTTTATATAGTAAATTCCTGTGCAAAATATATCAACACAACAAATGGAATTCACAGCTTAAAAAACTCCACTATAGACGATGAACATTCCTACACTCACTCTGGTTTGTGTAAATTTCAACATCTATAAATAAGCTCACCCACAACATACATTCTGTTGTACCATTTGCTTATGAATCATATTACATCGAACTTTATTTCCGCGTTATGCCACAAATACGACACTACTGTCAGGCACCACTACATTGGCGCCTAATATGTGTAAAACTCTTCTGCGACATGCACGTGTGAAATGATATAATAGTCTAAGGTAAGCATATTCAACGTTAGTCGCCCATGTACCAAAGACACTTAGAGTTTTCTATTCAAACGATTTTCTTCGGCGTTAGGTTTCACAAAAACAGAAACTTACGGTATTAAAATGGCGTGCTACATCATCCGTGGAGCTTTTATTTCAAAATTCTATGTATTATTTCCTTTCATACTTGAAAATATATCCTGGCGTATCTGGCGCCAATTTGTTGCTATCCAAAAACAGCCGCGCGTGCGTAGCCGAGCGATCTGGAGCGCCACCTTATGGATCGCGTGGCCTCCCACGTCGGAGGTTCGAATTCTACCTCGGGGATAGCTGTGTTTGTTGCCCTTAGGTTACTTCAGCTTAGTTTAAGTAGTTTTTAAGACTAGGGACTGATGACCAACGTAGTTGGTCCCATGGGATTACAAACATTTGAATTTAAATCCAAAACCACCAATTCACAATCTTAATCATACAAAATCTACCGATTGAACATTAACGTGTATGATCTTTCGTAGCTCATAAGAGCCATGCAGGACCTGTTTGACGATTAATATGCCTCTGTCAATATTCTCGACAAGGCAGCACTGTTAGGTGTTAGTTGAAGAGCAACAAATAGGTGCAAGTATTTTTAGAGCAACAGGTCAGAAGATGGTAGCAGTGACACATTATCAGGCGCCATATTTACACTGAATGCAGTCCTATGCAGCGACAGCCCACGTGTAGAAAGGAAATGGCCTTATAAAGGACAAGTAAGCTAATATCACCATATCTCTACTACCCTTGGCGTCACAATCCAAGATGGTGGCTTCAACACTTCCTGACGTTGCATGTGATAAGCCACATCCCCTAGTACGACTCACAGGATACAACACAACCCTTCCCTCCCAGACTCTTTCCCTCCAAATCGCTCTCTACCATTCATATTTTAATATTTTACAGTCCAGTCAATTGAAACAGCCAGTCTCAATGCAGCTGCAAAGTAGCCATATTGACTATGCTCAGAAGTATCCACAAAATCTGATATCTTACCCAAAAAGTTAAGTAAAGGAAGTATATTGCAGTATTTCCATGACAGAAAAAGAAAAAAATCTAGGTAAAGGGAATATCTTGTAGTATTTCCATGATAATTTTTTTTAAATCAGAAAACACTCTCTCCACACACACACACACACACACACACACACACACACACACACACAGTTTATGCCACGAACTTAGCAGTTAAGTAGCACAAGTGAATGTGAAACGTTCCATTCATGTACCACAGATCTCGTGAAGTACAACTGAATCTGTTTCTCACATACATTTTTTCTATGTTTATCACATGTCACAATGTTTGATTTTACCATGTCAAAAATGTCTTCAAGACAAAGACGGCAGATGTAGGTATATGTCTAGTGTAACAATATCATTTTACCTAGTCCCAGTATTTTCAACATCTGGATTTTTCTTCGTCTAGCACCAAAATGTTCCTTGCACGTATAAAATATTTCCAAAAGTGTAAAACCAAAGTCAATAGGCAAAGTTTATGGCAAGTTACACAGTCTTAATTTTCAAACACACAAATATATCCACAAATTCATGTTTAAAAAATTGATATGACCTCTCAAAGTAAGTATGCCGATACTATTTTCATACCTACACACACATGACTGAAAAATAACTTGCTAAACAGTCAGTTATGTATTCAAGTTAGAACTAAATCTTGCTCTGTAGTAATATTAAGATAACTGATCTAATAACCGCAGAAAATACATTCCTAAGCATGGGAATCTCACGAAAACACATGCAGTCTGAATTACTGGCAGCTTCTGTAAGAGAGCGATTATTACCATTATTTAGACCTGTACAGGTAGTCAGACACAGTGTAGGTCGTGTTTTAAACCAAGAGTTTGTTTAAATCATGGAATTCATTACAGTCTTCGAACAGTTTACAGTACTTCAGAGTGTGTACTTCTTTGTGTTCTTTTCTGTTTACTGTAGTATTTAGTTAAAATGTACACTGTATGGTTTAGGTCTAACTTTTAATGCCAGCAGCCTGTTTAGGTTGTTATTTTTCAGCGACGTGGCTTTAGGCATGAAAATGACAATGAACAACTTACTTTGACAGTTCACACACCAATTTACGACCAAAGAACTTCCATCCTGACCGCCTTCGTCATATCCCTCCTGTCTTCTACATACCACAGAAACGAATGACTGACTTCTCAGGTCTAAATCTTGTATTATATTTAGTTTTGTTTAATTATGTTTTAAGCCTGAGAGAAAGGCATGCAACTCCAGCGTTTTTTAGTTATGCAAGTGTTATTTTGTATTACTTTAATAGAATGCCTTTAGTTTTTTACATCTAAACCTGGTCAGTTAGAGCTCTCGTCTCAGGTGTCAGCTTTTCTTCTTTACACTCCTCAATGAACATTTTCACGAGGAAAAGAAAATTATTTCAAGCCGGAGAAGAAGCAATCAGAAATTAAAAATGATTACCCATATTGATTGATTCTACTGTCGGCTCTTGGTGAAGCATTTCAAATTAAATAATTGAACACTTGTTATTGCCTTGCTTTACAAACATCATTTTTACGACCTAGGTTTCGGGTTATGAGCCCACTTTCAAGTACTTTACTGATTGCAAAGTGGTTACACCAGTGAAGACAAACCATTACGTGGATGGATGGTTTGAATTTTGAAGGGACTAAACGACTACGGTTATCAGTCCCAAAACCATTACGTTACTACAGGTCTCTGTTTATAGATTTTAACATTGGGAGAATATACATTTACCTTGCAATTTAGGAACTATTACACTTGCATTACTTTATTAGAATAACCTTAATTATCTATTGTACTAACATTGTATTTAATGATGTTATCTATTACTGAAATTAATCATTATCTTACCTCTAAAAATGAACAGTTTATTGTGCAAGACCTTGCTTCTTGCCGATGGCCACCTCAGGTTAGTAAAATTGTTATTTTCTACTATGTAGAAGTTACTCATAGTCTAAAAGAGGTGAATAATTGAATTCTGTCTGTTCATTCAGTATCAAATTTGGGGCTGTGTGCATCTGTTTTTTAATTTCCAAAATTTCTAGTTGGGTCAGTTTTGCACCTTTACCGTCTACATGTAAGACTTCTACATCTATGGCGTATTTGTGCTCTTTTCCTAAGTAGTGTTGGGCAAAGGCAGAATCTGGCTTTTTTAATCTCCAGCTCCTGTGGTGTTCCATATGCCTAGTACAACTTGACCGACCTGTCTGTCATATATCACAGAACTGGCACTCTTTACAACTGATTTTATATACACCACTGTTCATAATGGCTGGCTGTTTGTCCTTAGAATTGAACAGACTTTTACCTAAGGTATGTGGGACATAGAAATGTACTGAAAATTCCTCCATCTCTAAATCATCTCCCACTCCAAGTATTTTCCTTTGTATTTCTGAATTTGGCTAATAGCAAAACGTATAGCTCTGTTAATGGCAAATTCATTCCAAAGACGCCTTTGTCAGAAACAAGCTAAAAATAATCCTCTGTCTACGTCGTATCGTCTTTGTTCTGTTTTGATCGTTTTGTTCTGGCCTCCGTTTTTTATTAGAGAGGACATGCAGCCCGCACACCGTACCGCTGACGGCATCCATTAGGCTATCCAGGAACGCTTCCCATCCACCCCAAATTCTCAACTTATAGCACGCTAAGATGGTAGTGCCCCGTGTCCATGTGTTACACTTGCTCTTTCGGACATGTCCTACAGACACCGACAGACTCCATATCAACTACTGTACATATGCTCCTAACAGACAATTGACATTTTCAATGCAGACGTATTAAGACGCTCCATCCATTGTAGGAATATAGTATAGGCTGCCAGCAAGAGTAGCCAATGAGCATGATGCACTAGCATCATAGTGCGCTTTGAGAATTTGTGTTAAAAGGGAAACGTGCCTGGATAGCCTCATTGGTTGCCGGCGCGTAGGCTCGGGGCGTTCTGCCAGGGGGCCCTCCGCTCCCTGTAACAAAAAGACTGATAAGGAAATTACTTGGTCTCGAACAAACACATATAAACCAAAATCGTATGAGACATAATGAAAAAATCCCTTATTGCACTAGTGATACTCCCGCATCTGCAAAACTCTGCAATCGTCCGTTAGAGGCCTCTGTGTGTGCCTTGTCACATTGCACTTTAACCTGTCGCTTCGCCAGTAGGGACGGTGCATTGTGCCTCTGAAGTTGCGTTTTGTGACGTTATTTGTGTGGTTGCGAGGGGAAAGCGCAATAAGATTAAAGACATAACGACAAACGAACCAAAACTGCAGCACAACTGCACAATAAAGTCTCGTCTTCGAAAACTGCACACGTTAGAACATAAACAAACAAACTGCTGTACTGTCTGTAATTTAGCCTAGGGGTATGATTGTGCACGTTCCTGCCTTTTCCCTGCATATAAAACAAATAAAATATTCAAAGTTCTGAAAGATGAGGGTGTGTAAATAAAAACATCAACACTATTTCAGTTCAAATGATGTAGTTCGGTTTATTTTTAATTCCTTAATCCCTGATGGTTGATGCCTCTGGCACATTTAATTTAACACTGTTCATAGCTCGTGAGCCCCCATAAATAAAATGTTATTTGTCACTGACTGTTTTAGGGGCTTGACGCTATCAAAACCAAAGTACTTCTATTATTCACTTCGTCTCTCCACAATTAGCACTGCTTCACGACACAAATTCACACAGTAACTTTCCGCTGAACTAATATCTCAGCATGTACTACACTTCAATACGCTCTTCAGCAAGCTACCTCCAAGTAAACACATGCACTCCTTCTTCTTATTGCAGCTACAAAAAGTCTTCCACCTCGACAAACATACACACGTTGAAATCGTTGCACTGACTGATGTTGTGGCCTGCCTCGGACACACATACACACACACTGACTCAATATAAATACTGCCGTCGTAGCGGCGAGTAACAGAGCCTCCGGCCAAGTGCTCGGAACACTGACTCGTCTGCACAAACAAACACAGTGCCAACTCGAGGCACAGACCGACGCAGCCCCCACGCAGGTAAGCTACCGTCCGACTGCCCCGTACAAAGGCCGCGTGCTCCCTTTTATGCGGGCTAACTGGTTTTACCCCTACGTCATCAAATTCCCAGCCTGAACTTCCCAAAGCCTAGCCAAGACGCACAGAGTTCAGCCACATACATTTCTAACATTTGTTTTAAAATTGCAATAGTTATGAAATTCATGAAATAATATTTGCTTATACACTTACATGAACATACACATACTTCCATAAGTTATTTAAATTTTATACCTGCACATACAATTGGTATTCTATTAAAATGAACATTTAACATAAAAATTACATACTATTTACAGGGATATCATATGAAATAATTATTGAAATAACTTTATATGCAAACATTGCGATGCTATCTGTGTAATTGTCTTGGATATAAATATGGTAGCGACTGGTATGTTATTTTTCTCATAATTAAAATGCGTTTTCTGCATCAGATCAATTCCTCTCGTATAATATATTCATATTTGCAGATGCACATAGACAGATTGAATAATGCGAGCCCACGCTCGTATTTTTATCACAGTTGTATAAATATTAACATGCAAAATCGTTACATATTTATTTAATGTTTCCTGCATGCCTGAGTTCCAGTTCAAATTACCATTTTATCGTACATTAAATTATTTATTAAGCACCATGTTATCAGTGAGGCCCATAGAGGTTCCTCAGTACGTAGTATTGCAACAAATTCAAGTAATGTTTGAATATTTTATACTGCGCTCTACGCTGCACCTCGGCCGGTAGCTCTCATTGTCCAGCACTCCCCCTGGTAGGACTTAGCCTGGACTTCCCTAATCCGGGAAAAACCACTACCTACTGCCCTCTCCTCTGCCTCAAGCCCACAGCGCTCGCCAACACGAGAAAATTCTGTCCATGGCTTAACTATAAATGTTGCTTCCACAATAAACGTTATCTTACTTAATACATATACTGCTACCATTAAATGAAAAATAAAGTATAACATTTTGTGCATTGGCATGGACAATGTCTGCAGTGTATTTAATGCTATTTAGGTCTTATATTTTATGACCAAGTGGACGGTAATCTCACATGGTGAAGCGTCAGATGGGACGGCGATTGGTAATCAATCCTGCTAATGTATTGCGATTGGTTGAGATGAAGTTACGAAGATGGTATTAGTGTAGAAGATGAATCATTCGCATGCTTTCTCGTATCTGTTATGATACAGAAATATGAGCATAAGTTAGATACTATTGTAACACTAACACATAATGATGATAATAGGGATGATAATGACGAACAACTCATTGCAAGCGGTAGTGCTACGGTAAGTGCGGGAAGAGGCGATGGAAGCAGTGGCAGTGAATACCAACAGTCTTCCGAGAAGAAGGTTAAAGTTGCAACTATCATCGCGGCTTTTGATGATAATACGCTAGAGAACATGTTCGATGATTATTACATAAGTTATAGTTCAGATATTTGCATCACGTATGGCGTCTACAATTATATCTACAGTGACATCTATAGCATCACTGCAGAGTTTTGCATAAAAACCACACCTACCAGCACATTGAGGTGTACGTAGAGATCCTGTAACCAAACGTTCATACAGATATGTTTGTTCGAGCCCATGTACTTTCCTTGTGAGTCAAAGCCGCTATGCTCAACCTAGAAAAAACGAACCAACGAACGCAAAGCATAGGCCTATATCAAGCCGAAGAACAAAAAAGGAAAAAGAAAAAGAAGTTGGATAAGGCGACCGCCGGCCCAAAGCGCAGCACAGATTTTAAGTTAGCTCTTCAATTTATTTCAACCCCCTGCAACGCTCGAAATGTTTAATTAATTCTAATTCGTTAAATTACGACTGTTAATGTCAGCAAATGGTGTCTGTTCTTTCCGACATGTCCGAAAAGAACGAACATCGTATCAATAATTGTATATATCCGCGCAACAGATAATTGACAATTTCAATGCGGACGCATTAATACGCTCGATTCCTTGCGGGAATTCAGTGAAGGCTGCGAGCAAGTGCAACTAATGGGCAGGACGCACTGCCATCATAGTAGTGTGCTATAAGTCGAGAATTTGGCTTGAAAGGCAAGCGTGCCCTGGATAGCCTAATGCCGGCGTGCTAGCTCAGTGCCCTCGGTTCGAGGGCTCGACGCCCTTTGTAACAAAAAAAAAAAAAAAAAAAAAAAAAAAAAAAAAAAAAAAAAAAAAAGGAAAGAAAACTGAGTGAACAACGAAACGATTAACATAGAACAAAACGAACCTGTGTCCGCAAAAGGACCGATCTACCGGTAGTTAAGGTGACCGCCGACCCAGAAGGAAATTCGGGTTCAAATTCCGGTACAACAAAAATTTTCAAGTTTGTCGTTGGACTTATTTCAATGTGCTAAAACGGTCGAAATGTTTAATTATTTCGAATTCGTAGATAGAGGATTTTTTTAGCTTGATTCTGAAAATGGCATCTTTGGAATACCACTTCATCATATATAACTGAATTTGCCATGAACAATGCTGTACGGTTTGCTATTAGCCTAATTTAGAAATACAAAGTCGGGTGGGAGGGGATTTGGAGAAGAGTGATTGTTTCGACAATTCTGGATGCATTGCCGTAACGTAAATTAAAATCAATTTGCATTTAATTAAAGTTTATTTGAAACATCTGTTACCGTTTCAACGGTTTTCGTTCATAAATATTAAACTCAACTGCTTTGTTTCACCCCCTCTATGACTGTGCGGTCACATATGAAAAGCCGCGCGGGAGTAGCCGAGCGGTCTGGAGCGCCACGTTGCGGATCGCACGGCCTCCCGCGTCGAAGGTTCGAATCCTCCCTCGGGCATGGATGTTTGTGTCGTCTTTAGTATAAGTTAGTTCATAAGTAGTTTCTAAGTTTAGGGACTGATGACCCCGCATTTAAGTCCCATAAGCTTTACAAACATTTTTAACGTATAAAAAACATGATTACCCTATTTTGCTCCCTCTACAGTGTATTCAAAGTCGGTGAAAATCGAAGTGCAGCTCTTGGGAAGATTTACTTGTGAGTCGACACATGTACAGGTCCCCTATATACAGACACTATATCAATAATCCACTATCTCCTTATGAAGCGGACACACATCGATCTCGCGGACAGCTTTATTGTTAGTTCATTTCTGTCAAATGCGTCTTTTTTTTTTAAATACCACTTTATCGTATATGACTGAATTTAATACTAACGATGGTACAGTTTTAGGTATCACTCGAATGTCGCAATGAAAAAGAAAACAGTGGGGGGAAGGGCGGATGTCGAAAGAAATGATTTTTTTCACAAATGTAGATGAACCGTTGTACAGTATGTACATTAAAACCATAGAGCGTTTATCATAATTTTTTGTATTTCTGTTACCGTTTCAATGGTATTCATTCAGAAATATTACACTCAATTATTCAAGGGCGTGTTTCACCGCCTTAACAACCGTATGGGCACGTATAACAAGATATGTCGATTACTGTGATTTGCATTGCATTTTCAAGGTGGATGAAAATTGAAGTGTACTCTCTGATTAGGTTCGCTTGTCAGTGCAAACTATGAGACTCTGGTGTATAAATGTTACGTATGAACAACAATTCGAACGTCACTACAAAGACCACCTTTACATACGTGCGTATAATCAGCGTACAAATGATAAAAGAGTAGAAGTATGAGTAACTGGGACACCTTCTTAGATATCTGTGAATTCATTGCTTTACTTGAAAGTGCTTCATTTACACGTCCTCATTTGGTACACAACTCCTAGCTTTTAGCTTCCTTTTTCGGATTTATCGTTCTGTCAGCACTGACGTTACCTCTGACGCTGAGTTAAACTCAATTCTAGCAAGGAATGAAAAAAATAAAGTACTAAAACTTCGCTTAATGTACAGTATCACCTGTAATTAATTGGTAAGAAACACGAAACATCATCTCACGTTTATATTTTCAGCCTCGCTCCTTCAGGAAACAAGTATGACACTGAAAGATCTAGTTACTTCTCTCGGCTCAGAGAAATTTGATTACTCAAACTTTCCATTTATTTGCCAAGTGGCTCTTCTTCGCCCGTGTTCCGAAAATGAAATTGCCACTGCACAGGCTTTACTTTCGAGGGAGTGTAAATTTAATTCTGAAAAGGAAGAAAGCCGTTTATACCTCAGATGTACTTTTCACAGGATAAGAACTGCTATCAGAACTTGATGTAGGTGGACCACAATAAATGAAAGTGGAGTAATGAATTTATTCATCCTTTTTAACCTAATATAAAGTTTTTCTCTCGATACAAGCTTTTCTCTGATACCATTACAAATGCATGAGTTTCTCCTGCATCCATCAGTAACAAATCCAGCATTAAAAAGTAGGGAGAATGTTTCTCTGTAGTTAGTTGTTACACCTTTAATGTGGTACACTAATTATACACTGTTACACCTTTGTACCTTCATTATATGTTAATATCACAGCAAAATTTATAGCATCATGTTTTGTAATCATGAGCAAAACTGCCGCGGCGGATTGGCCGAGCGCATTGAGGCGCTATGCTCCGATGCGCGAGGCTGCTTCCCGTCGGGGGTTCGAATCTTCCCTCGGGCCTTAGACCACGGAACCATTCCGCGCGGCCGTTAAATTTCAAAACCTTTGAAACCACTAGAAAATATGCCCTAAGCAACATTTTTCACATTACAGAATTTACATTACGTCATTGGTTATTCTATTTACAAACCTGTCTGGTAGAACGTAAGATCAGCATAATGTAACCAAAAAGCTAAAAATCTTCGACGAACACAACCCGTATTTAAACTTTCAGTATATATGTGCGGCAATTTGTTGTCATTCCTTTAATACCTTTTGTGAAGTAGGAGATCAACCAACCATATGTTTAAACACACATCAAGACAGAGTAGCATCTTAAAAACCTATTGGAGTTCATTGAGTCCGAAGTTGCATAGCGTTTCATTTAAGTACAGTTATTGGCTAGACGAAAGTTGTATCTATAGATTCACTCAATACATTTTAAAAGCATACAAAGAATGTTATAGTACCTGAACAGAGATTAGAATTTAACTAAATTGTCAGTATTATTTGATTAGATAGACTTTTCTCGATAATTTACTGTCTGTGACAATGAGAAAATTAGAAGACTTAGTTACTCGTAGTTGCTAACATATTACACGACAGTCGGATAGCGATATATATAATCTTGTCAAAAATCAAATGTTTGTATAGCTTATGGGACTTAACTACGGGGTCATCAGTCCCTAAACTTACAAACTACTTATGAACTAACTAAGACTAAGGACGGCACAAATATCCATGCCCGAGGGGGGATTCGAACCCCCGACCGTAGTGGCCGTGCAGACCTTGACTGGAGCACCGGCCTGATAATCTTGTCAGAAGCGTCGTCTAGACAGGAGTATAAAAGGTAAACAGACAGAAATTAAGTACTTACATACATATAAAATACGAAACTATGAACAACAAACAGAAAAATTACATACATTTGGCCCAAAGGCGGGCTACGTCGACAGCATTTGGGGTTGCCAACATCAGGTCCCCTGAAGTGCAATGTGAAGATTATTAGGGCACTTATACATACATCGTCTGCACGTATCCACAATTAAAGAGGTTATATGTAGTGGAATATCCCCACTTCAGAAGATTAAATCTTGACCGTGCAGTGTTCCTGCTTGCATTCTTGTTAAAATTTCACTCTTAAGGTTTTTGGTATTGTTTATGATGGCTCCTGTGTATTTTGTGCTGCCAAGTGTTTCAAATTTTATATTGATAAAAGCTGAAACATAAAAAAGATGGTGGTGACAAAGGAATAGTCATTATACAGAGTGAATCACCCAACACTTGCACCGCAAATATTGCGGAAACGGAAAATGCGATTGATGTGCGGTTTTCACAGAATAGATTGGTAGTCAAGGTTTCGTTTTGTTAGCCAATAAACAAATTGTAAAAATACCTAGAAAGTGTATTTGTTATGCAAACGTACAATTTTTCAATTGGAACAATGGTTATTTTTATCATGCACTGGAATTTTGTACAAAGAATTTTGAATAACATGTTTATCACGTTTAGTTGATCAGCTAAAACCATTGAAAGTTTTGGAGGCGGAGGCTACGACAGCGTAGCTGACTGGCTGGTGGTCATGAGACAGTGGGCCGTGCCCCAGGGGCTAGCCACTTGGCCTACCAGCTACGCAGCCTCCGCCCCCGAAACCTTGAACGGTTGTAGCTGCCAAACTAAACGTGATAAAAATGTCATTCAAAATTCTTTGTACACAGCTGGTGTCAAAAATTCCATTGCATGTTAGAAACAGCCATTGTTCCATTTAAAAAACTGTATGTTTGCATAAAAATTACACTTTCTAGTTTTTTTACAATTTGTTTTTTTGGCTAAAAATACGAGCCCCTGACTACAATCCATTCTGTGAAAACATCACATCACATCACAAAACATCACATCAATCGCAATTTCCGTTTCCGCAATATCTGCGGTGCAAGTGTTAGGTGATTCACTCTTTATACATGCTCAGTGTTGCCAGAAGGCAGAGAAAGGAAATATCTACAGGCTCACAACAATCTACCTACGTTTTCCCTACTTTCCTCCTACCGCCTCATTAATGTCCCTACATCAGGGTCGTAGCCAGGATTTGTGTCTGGGAGGGGGTGAATCCAGGAGTCCAGCCAACAGAGGTTAACCAATTCATTAATGTGACAATTTTGAAAAACTTTAAAATAAATATTTGTCATCATGCTTCACTTGCAAGATATGTTTTTCCAGTGACTGACCGTTACTGACTAGATTATGCCGTGAATTCCAAGTGCTCTGTTACAAGAGGATTACTGATTTATCCATTAGACAAGGCTACATCAAGAACGTGTCAATCATAGAGAGGAACAGCATAAATTAGTTTCCCCAAATAGGCCACTAATTCCGAGTGCACTGTTACACGAGGTTAACTGATTTATTGACCAGACAAGGATACATCGAGACACTATCAACCATAGCGTAGGAACAGCAGTAATTATTTAGTTCACGGTCAGCACAAAAAAGAAAGTCTGTCAGTCTGCATGATTCGCTTTTCAAAGAGTAATGCTATGTTGACAACAAATATCTAGCGCTTTGTTCATTATAACATTGGCTGTCGCAAATGTTTTAGCCTTTTCTTGTGAGCGTCTTCTCATTTACAACTACTAACAAGTATATCGTCCTGACGTAAATAAATATCGGTCTAGTCAAGGTATTAAAACGTCTTTCGTTAATGGAAACAATGAATTTTCCTTGTGCTGACCTTTTCTAACACTATTTCCAAACCGACTCTCCATTCCACTGATATACATTGAAATCATCTTATTTCGCATCACTTTCAATGTGTTTGAAACTGTTTTCAAATTAATATTGTTTACTATGAACAGAAAACAACTATGCCGTCTAAAATATCATTGGCTACTTCAAACTTTGCCACAATTGGTCGGCTTCATTCCCGCGCGCTGACAACTGTTCTGTTGCCAACATTACCCGCTAGGCATGTGTCGGCGATTGTAAAATTTTACCAAAGTACCAACGCGTTGGGGACTTTTGGATGAAAATTCCCTACATGATTTTAATGCTTAAAAGTACCTACGTGTAGGGAAAATTCCCTACGTTTGGCAACACTGTACATGCTGAAGAGTTTGAATGCAGTGTTGGTGGCTACTGCATAACGCTACATGGCGTTCACACAAGAATTATCATGACAGAAGTAAAATCTCCCCAGAAGCGGTGTCCGAACCGCAGCATCCCAGACGTATCCGCTTGTCCTTTCCACAACAAACCTCGCATTAGCTGTACCACATTTTTATCGACCAACTTATTCTCAGCTTCGCCCGAGTCAATCTTTTATGCAGACATGTCAGGAGATTCCTAACAAAAACTCCAAAACGATTTTAATCAGTCGATATGGCAAATGTCTTTCACAAAGATTCCACATCAATACAGTATGTTTTGCTGACTGTCGGATTTAGGGCACTCTTATTTGAATGGAACCAATATCCATAAACTATTAAATGGTTTTTGTAATCTATATATATATATATATATATATATATATATATATATGTGTGTGTGTGTGTGTGTGTGTTTGTGTGTGTGTGTGTGTGTGTGTGTGTGTGTGTGTGTGTGTGTGTCTGTGTGTATTCTTTACTGGTCACCTCCTTGCCAGTTACTCATATTGGTCCTTAGCCTCACGTACAGTAGCGCGTCAGTCCTATTTTCAGCTTCTCCTTCATCCTTCCTAACAACATCCATCCATCTCATTCTTGACTTTCTCAATGGTTTCGTTCCTTCCGGCCTTTTTTCTGTGACGGATCGTACAAAAAAGGCATATTGTTTTACTACATGACCATACCATCTCATTACCTGTCTTTTTATTGTGGCTGTTATTTCTGGTTCTTAAACATGTCCCGGATCTCCCCTTATCGTCCAACCATTATTTTCCATTGCTGGTGCATATATTTTCCTTGGCACGTTGTTTTCCAATGTGATCAAAATTCTCACAACCTTATTTGTCACTGTCCATGTTTCGCTGGCATAATACACTATTGGTCTGATGATTGTCTTGTATATTCTCTGATTCTTACATAAGACAGTAGTTTTGACTTAAACATTGAACGTAGCACATGCATTGCTCTATTTTCTGCTTCCATTCTTCTAAAATATTCAGTCTGAAGGTTGTTGATGTTGTTGGTGTTTACTCCTACGTATGCTGTGCTGTCTACTGTTTTAAAACTAGTTTCGGCTTAATAATTGGACGTATGGCATGCATTGTTCTCTTTCCTGCTTGCATTCTTTTTAAAATTTTACTCATAAGGTTGTTGTATTGCTTATGATGACTCCTACGTATTTTGTGCTGCCAAGTGTTTCAAATTTTAGATTGATAAATGCTGAAAACATAGAAGTAATTAAAAAGGGCTTAAAAGCTGCAGCTATATAGTTGGATGACAGAGGCTTTAGTGAAAAGTGGCACCCCATATCGTACCATATCACTTTATACAGGTATTGGACAAAAATATGTGAACAGCACAAGTGTCTGCTTGAACACAGAAGAAGAGTGTAGTCAAGGTTGCAAGTAGGGGATTTATATTTGACCAGCTGTGAAATGTCCTCAGTAGGTGGTCAGAATAGTGCTCTGTGTAGATGTGATTGCATTATGTCGAAGATACGTGAATTACGACGTGGACAGATTTGTTGGTTATCGTATGGTGTGTGCTTCCGCAGCGAAAGTAGACGAAGTACATTGATCTGAAAGTTGTACCGTATTGAAAATTTATACCGAATACAGTAAAAACGAAAATATGTCATTCACTGAATCACAGCGCAGACGAAATTACGTGTTGAGCGACCTAGAAAGACGATAATTTATCATCAATGCAAATGAGTCTTGTTACCCACTGTTTCAGATTTCAGGCCGAATTTACATTCCAAGACTAAAACATGGGTAGGTCTTCGGTAAACGTTAGGACAGTGTCATATTTCAGTATTCAATGGGTCCCATGATTATTCTATAACATCACATTACTCCCAATAATCATGTGGCCATTTTGGCTGATCAAGTCCATTCCATAGTACAGATGCCTGTTCATCAATGACGATTCTGTGTTCCAAACAATTAACATCTAAACAATTAACATCGTGCAGGGCGTATTTTGAGCGCAAGGATGAAGACTCCAATCTCCTATGGCCACAAGAATCGCCATATCTTACATTATTAAGTCTTAGTGGTCATCTTTGTTGAAAAGGGCAGTGCCGCTATAAATAATTGCAGCTCAGGCCCCTCAGCGGTATCTTCAACTATCACCGTGCTAAGACACACCCCACATGGTCCAATCAACTTCACCTAAATCAATCGCCTGCACTGCTAGCTGCTGATGTCTGATAATTCCAGTGCGCAAGCCAGAGTCACAACAGCACTGGAGTAGTCAACATCAGCCACATGGGCTGTATATATATTTCTACGATCTAGATTTTTTAACTTCATTTTCGACTTGATCTAAGGAACGTTTGAAGGCATACTTTATTTGATATCAGAATCCCAAAGAATGTAAGTGCAATCCTGCATCAATTACAAGCATTACTATGTTCTGAAACATTATAGATGTCCGTATCGTATAAATAGACTGTTAAGGATAAAGTTTGTCTGTAGAACGAGCTGAGACGGCGTGGAAATCATTACTAGATACCAAAATCATCACTTTTACTGCAACAGGAGCGAATGATAATGAATTATAAACCATACACAAAAATATTCTTTGTAACTAACTCTATCCATTACTGGCGACTTGAGATTATTACCAGATTACGAGTTCAGTATAAATTTGTAATAACAAATAATATTGTTATGTAATATAATTACTCACTACCAACTTTCGGATTCTTTCCTCTACTTGTACTGTGACATGTAGTTCCTTGAGAAATTTAATGATTCTATGTCACTAGGAAGAACGTTATAGTTTTTGATGAGTGAACATCCGAGCAATAAAATATGTAACTCAAATGACTACATTTTGCATTGCATAGACTTAGAAGCATTAGTAGACTTCAGTATGTGACATGAATGTGAGCTTGACACCGCAAACGATTCCCGAGAAATAGGGGTCTTAACAGTCGAATAGACAATCAGTCAGGCAGTCAATAAAGTGATCCCATAAGGGTTCCGCTTTTACCTTTTGCGGTTCGGAACCTTAAAAACATAGCGGAAATCATTAGCATATGAACAACTAACTTGAGGTCAGTGGTTTAGGTATATTGTATGCAACAAATGTACCATTTTGCACGAGCCGTCAGTGGACTCATATATGGAGCCCCATGGCTTAAGCAGGTTGGCGTGTCAGCCATGACTTGGTCACTATTATCTACTGATGCTAGACTCTTTGTTATTGAAGAAAATTAGATAGCATTGCAGAATCAAGAAAGGAGACTTACTGTCCAGTCCCAGTCATCACGTCGTCAATTGTTTTGTCTGTTAAGGTGATAATTTATCAGCATCATCCTCTGATAGCCAAGCATTCAACTAATGGAAGGGCTTGTGGCATTGACAAAACGTAGACAATTAAGTATGTTTGGGATTAGACGATACTTGCAGTGCGTCGTCGCAGCAAGTCTCCTCACACACGGAATGACCCCCAAAGGGCTGCAGTCGAGTACTGAGGCACGCTTCCACAGCAACGTTTCGACGATCTTGGGGAAAGCATGCTGAGGAAGATCGAAGCGTATTGCAGTTGTAGAGATGTTGTGAGACAACGAAGAAGCCCTCACGCGTGCACTGTGTCAGATAAGAGACCAGGAAACATCCACCAGATAACGCTGACGTCCCCTGGGGAACGTTGCTATAAAAGGCAACGGCCAATACTTCCAGCGCCGGGAACGCTAAAGGAAGAGGCACTTCTCAGGGCCAACTCTGACGATTGCAAACCTAAACGGAGAGGACATATTGTGGACCCATGAAACACACAAGAAAAAAGGGGCAATAAGGCCAGAAAGAGAAGAGAGGAAATTAGCTGTAGAAAATGTATATACTAAATATGGAAGCACTACCTACACAAAAATTCCGATAGCCATAAAATAGACTAACGAAAGTAACAACCTACAACTACTGACTATCGAATGCGGGACCATGAATTTAACGTCAGTATTTAAGCCCCCTAGGAGAGACTCTCAGCCGGCCGCGGTGGCCGAGGGGACTGAGGCGCTTCAGTCATGGTCTGCACGGCCACTACGGTCGGGGGTTCGAATCCCCCCACGGGCATGGATATTTGTGCCGTCCTAGTTCGTAAGTAGTTCATAAGTAGTTTGTAAGTTTGAACATTTGAACAGAGACTCTCAGATTTAGTTTGCCATGAAATTTCAACAATTAGAAAACACAATTCACCTTACGAGACTCTGTACTGCCACAGCGTATCATGAGCTACAAACATGCAGATGAAAACAGATAAGTACTAGAGCATGGTAAGCAGATAAATAATTTATCTCTGACCATGATCCCAAGCTCTCATGCTCATTCAGCAGCGAGATATGGAAGCGTGAATCCAACCCCGATAACTGTTTTGTAAGTGCAAAGCGGAATACAGATGCTTAAAAGTCGTATACGCACATTTTCCTAAAAAACAACACCGACCCATCGGGATCAAAATTTATGCTGCTGAGCGAGCAACAAAAATACCATTCTGCAGACGTATCAGTTTTAAAAGTACGCCGAGGATATGGATGCAAGAATAAAAATCTCTGCTCAATCCCATAAAACTACCACTTCCTCGTAGAGACCCTTCAAAATATCCTATAAGAGATAAATCCTGAGGCTGTAGAAACAATTTTACCGCACGTCCCTCTGGCCAATCAAATAACATCCTGGGAATGTACGTAACGCTTTACAAACAGAATACTTTCAGTGAAGAAGTAGCCCAGTATGGGGAAACGTTAATGGGAATGTTAAATTATTCAAGATAAAGGAAATAGTACAAATTCTGGAAAGAATGGCTATGACCCGCAGCAGTGAAGTGGTTTCGAACTTAGTAAAAAACTTAATTGTGACCCTAGGATAAGCAACAACGGCCTACAGCAATATTTCCCAATCATTTTCAACTTAATTTTCTTCTGTTCATACAACTTTCTTAAAAAACTTAATTGTGACCCTAGGATAAGCAACAACGGCCTACAGCAATATTTCCCAATCATTTTCAACTTAATTTTCTTCTGTTCATACAACTTTCTTAAAGAATACAGTATTGTACACATAGAATAAATTTTTGTCCCTCTTTCTGAATGGAAACATCCTATTATTAAATGAATTCCGACAGAAAAATATATGTTGCATAACGTGGTTTTGCATTGCAGGTAAAGCTCAGAAGAGAATTATGACCGTTGATGAAGGTCCCACTGTATAGTCAATTTGTAAACAATCAAATCTCTCAAAATTACTTACTGTATCTGGTAAATTTAGCTACCTGGTTGTCAGGCCATACGTTTGTTCATTGTTAACCCGGTGTATTAATTACAAAGCAATCTTTGTCCTATTCAGCTGAAAACTGATGATCAACAAGGAATCAATATAAAATGCATTTCAATTTTCTTAGGCATATGCTTTTGCATTTTGGAACCCCGTATTCAGGTATGCTTCTGGCTGGTTGCTATGTGGTGCAAGTATTGCCTCCTGTGGCGGAGACCCCTTGAGCAAGACTTTGCGACTCCCCTGGGGGTCGCAACCCACAGGTTGAGAAACTTTGGACTACAGTATCACTCCGTAAATTATCCCACCAACTTCTACTAAATAGAAAACAAAGAAGAGTTGTCAGAGAATAAAACAACCTATGATTTTCCGTACAGTGTTTTGACGACTAGAATCTAACGGATGGGGGCCCTACCGCCCTATGCGTCAGTTGGCATTGACAGCAAAACACAAACGCCGGTTATGGAATAGTGCCGTATAAAGGAAACAGTGCCAGAGAACGAATGGCGTCGTTCAGTGATGAATCCCATTTTTCCATAAATTCCGTTGACCATAGTTTTCGGGTTTGGTGGCGTCAAGAACAGGGAGCACATCTTGTCATTATTGAGGAGGGACACACACTCGTAACCCCCGGCGTCATCGTGTGGAGAGTCATAGGATTGCGTTCAGATCACGTCTTGGTGTTATCGGCAGACACTAAAGGTACAGTAATATGTCACCGACCTTCTGCGTCCGCACATTATATGCCCGAAAGGCACAGCTCCCTGAGACAGTTTTTCCGACAGGATAATGAACGCCCATATACAAAACATGTACAGAACATGGACTGCGTACAGCCTTTTGAAGTCCCCCCAGCAAGATCCCAGCACCTCTCCACCATTAAGCACGTGTGGCGTGGCATTGGAAATCCGCGGCATCTGGAGGTACACTTGAAGCAATTGTGGACAAACTTTCCTCGGATGTGGGTGAGGGTGGGGGGGGGGGGGGGACCCAAAGGCTGTTTGACACCATTCTGGATCGTATAGGGCTTGTATTGCAGCCAGAATGGCTGCAACGTCCTACTAACCTGGCGCCAAGATTCCATTTGTAACTGTCATCGGTCCCGTCTCCTTCATCCCACAGTATGATCATTTCAATTAAGTCACCTAATCTTCTAACATATGTCGTTTCATCCACTTCCAACCGTTATTTAGTCTTTTACATACGCTTCTGTTCAGTTTACGCAAGGACTGCGTGGCTAACTATGAATTTGGTAATGTTAACTTAACGCCACCCCATTACCCCGTCCCCGGGAGGAAATGTATGTACCCAGTTGTCTGCGTTCAGTGTTACACATGTGAGAGTGTGCGAAAGTTTTTCTTAACGTTTGTGAATCGCGTAACTTTGGTACCAGTCCAGTATTCAGCTAGTGGGGCATGTAAAACCGCCTAAAAACCACATCCAGTCTGCCCGGAACACCGTCCACATACATGTCGCTACTTCGCCGCGCGGATGTCAACCGAGGCCGGCATACAATCCTGAAATCGCCGTCTTAAACCGCTCGGCTACGTAGGCTGCTAGTGTATATTTACATATATACATATAAAAATCCAGTGTCACGATGTTTGTCCACGATATACTCCGAAACTACCAACCTAATCTTCAAGAAATTTTCCACATTTTGTGTGATTTGGTCCAATTTAAAAGATAGAATAGCTTTTCTCAATTAACAGCTTCAATATTATTTTATTGCAAAATAAATGTTATTATCTGGGTTCGGTAAGTATCAAATTATTAGCAATCTTCTTGAACTTGACGTCTGGGTTAGCGACATTGTTCTTGGTTGGAGGACGAAAGATCACAGGTTTTTACACTTTGAGTTTTAATCTAGCCACCACGTTTCAATGACGTGAGGAATCGCCACAAACGACACGTGGTTCGGATTCCATGTTAAACTGTAGGCTCCCTTTACTATGCTATGTTAGGGACATGTTAGGCACCGTAGAGGTGTCCATTCGAAAGACTTGCACCAGGTCACTGAGCAAAATGAAGTTATTATTATATTCGATTCAGAAAGTCTCCTTGTTGCTACAATTTGTTTCACATCACTCATTTTTTCGTGTCTTTCCTTAATTTCTGTGAATTTCATTTTATTCTAATTTTGCATATATATATATATATATATATATATATATATATATATATATATATATATATATGTGTGTGTGTGTGTGTGTGTGTGTGTGTGTGTGTGTGTGTGTAAATCAATTATGTACGTTATTGTCACTAAAACTAAGAAATGCGTTCACCGATTTTAACAATACATTTTTTGTTTTGTTTATTTTAATACATAAGTCGTTCAGAAGAAAGGGAAAGAGGAACAGCTTAATAATCGAAAAATCGAAGCTGCTAATGTTGTAAGAGGCATCGACTCTTCGGATTAGATTCTTATTTTATACACTGCCATACTGTTCATGCGAGTGCGCCAAAATTTTGCAAACTTGGACTTGAAAACAAGAGAAATATCACTGTCAACATAATATGACTTCGTTTGATGCACCTTACTCCAGGCGTTTCCATCGTTGACCGCACACCTAGAATTTGGCAAGTATTGTAATTATTCATTTACAGTGGAGGAAGGGGAGGGAGGAGACAGGAGGATATTTGCACAGAGCGGGGAATTAGGAGGAAGAGGAGGAGGAGGAGAAGGAGGTAGTTAGGTAAACAGGGACAGATAAAGAAGGGAAGAGGAGATGGACAGAGATAGAAAAGAGGTGTCAGTGTAAGTACCCGAGCAACACAGGGTTTTCAGGTAGCCAATACAGGAAAACTTTAAGAGGACAAAGAGAAAAGAAATAGGTATAGAGATGGGGGACTTGATGGGCACAGAGATTAAGGTAAGGAGTGTAGGATGTATATGCAGTTCCCGTCCATATTCAGCAATGGTGAAGTATTTCCGGGGTCACTACTATACATATTATATATACAGGGTGTTTCACTAAGTGTGTTTGCCTCTGTAACTTATAAAATAATAGGTGACGGGAAATTTTAATGCGGTAGGTCAACACAAGAAATGTTACACTTTCTGCGGAGCTATGAACATAGTTTATTGTATCATTTTCCAAAGAGATATAAATTTTTAAATGGAACAATAGTTTTTTCTATCGTGCATTGGATTCGTTGAAACCAGCTGCGTCCAAATCAATTTAAACTACATTCCTATCACTGTTAGTTTGGGAGCTACAACCCTTCAAAGTTTAGGGGGCGGAGGCTACGACAGCGTAGCTGACTGGCTGGTGGTCATGAGACAGTGGGCCGTGCCCCAGAGGATAGCCACTCGGCCAGTGAGCTACGATATCGCAGCCTCCGCCCCCGGAACTTTGAAGGGTTGTAGCTCCTAAACTAACAGTGATAGGAATGTAGTTTAAATTGATTTGGACGCAGCTGGTTTCAACGAATCCAATACACGATAGAAAAAAATATTGTTCCATTTAAAAAATTATATCTTTGTGCTGTAACTCTTTGGAAAATGATACAATAAACTATCTTCATAGCTCCACAGGAAGTGTAACATTTCTTGTGTTGACCTACCGCATTAAAATTTCCCGTCACCTATTTTTTATAAGTTACAGAGGCAAACCCACTTAGTGAAACTCCCTGTATATACTGTATATTCCTATGGGAGCATTGCTTTTTCTATCAGGCAGTGTATATAGTAGTTTTCCTACCGCTTGCCCGGCAGGGCACAAATTTTCAACTTTATTCACTGGACGGGCGTGAGTGGCTGCGTGGTCCAAGGCGTTATGCCACGGATTGGGCCGGAACTTCGAGTGCTCCCTCGGTTATGGGTGTGTGTGTTGTCCTTAGTGTAAGTTACTTTAAGTAGTTTTTTAGTCTAGGAACTGGTGATAATAGGAGTTTGGTCCAATAAGATTGCACAAAAACAGGAAAAAAAAGGGCAAAGGTCCGAGGTTCGAATCACGTTTCCGGCGCACAATTTTAAACTTCCATTAAGTTTCGTATCAGCGCACACTCCGTAGCAGAGTGAAAGTTTCATTCAGTTTTACAAACATTTGAACTATTTTTTCCATCATTGATGAAATTCAATGCTCACTGAGAGCTTATGTAGAATATTCCTTTGTGTCTCCTGTTTCGTGCTTCAGATCTACTTTTTGATTATAACAACGAACCTATTTAAGGGAAGAATGCTGCCACATCTTTGTAGTTAAATAGTGAATCCCTTCCGTACCGCGAAATGATATCACATACAGATTCCGATGAATAATAGAGCTATCATTCACAAAATAAAATTTACACTCGAGTAGCTGAGGGAGCCACCAATACGCCACTGGCGGTCAAGAAGGAAGATGAAACTATTCATAGCCCGCCTCGGAGGTAGTCCGGGATTCCGGGAGACTACATCTGCGGAATTAAGTTGCTGTGCAGCGAGGATCGGGGTCGCTCCAGGCAGAATGATTTCCCTGGGGGCACCGAGGAAGTAGCTGCTGGCGTGCCTCCTTGTCGCCCGCAGCTTCAGCAAAGCACTCCACTCGATTATGCCCTGTATTACAGGGCCAGCTGTGAACAAGGGCCCAGCGCTCCGGCCTAGCACGCCTCTATTAAACACTGCTCACAGTGGCCAGATGGCAGTCCGGCCGCATTAAAGCCATGCTTCACCTGCTAGGTGGAGGTGTGGTTGTAACAGAATGGATTATAACGCCGTATTACGCATAGTAGTAGTACTCACAATACAAACAATATACATAGCAGCAGAAGCCACACTAGAAGCTGTTGTTCAAGGTGAAGAACGTAACTACATAAAAATTCATGATCTTTCTTTACACCTTATTTGCTAATTATCAGACTGCACAACTATTATGGATATCCAAATTCTTTTGCAATTGTGGAAATTCTCAGCTGCTGTACAACCTTATAAATATATCAAATTTCATAAATTCGCTGTAATCTTTTCGTGTATTCCTTTAAAACACATCGCCGCGGTGGAGTAGCCGAGCGGTCTAAAGCGTCTCGCTGCGGAGCGCGCGGTCGCTCGCCGTGGAGATTCTAGTCCTCCCTGGGGCATGGGTGTGTGTGTTGTCCTTAGGTTAGTTTACCTAGGTTTCAAATCAAATATTCAAATGTTTGTAGAACTTATGGGACTTAACTACGGGGTCATCAGTCCCTAAGCTTACAAACTACTTATGAACTAGCTAAGACTAAATACGGCACAAATATTCATGCCCGAGGGGGGATTCGAACCCCCGACCGTAGTGGCCGTGCTGACCGTGACTGGAGCGCCTCAGTCACCTCGGCCACCGTGGCCGGCTTACCTAGGTTTAAATAGTTTGTAAGCTACGTACTGATGACCACGCAGTTTGGTCCGATAGATTTACAAATATTTGAATTTTAAAACACATCATATGAGACATAGCGTTAACACTTCATTTTAATTAGAAGTGTGCGTACCATATTGTTTTCAGCTCGAATTTATGTAGAACTATTTTGTATGTTACTGCGTACTACACCAAAAGACCAGTTATTTGAGATTCCGCTAATAATTAAGATTTATCTTTTAAGTAACTAATTTTATTAATATGCCCGTAGTGACTCATGCGCCATTTAAAAAGGGACAGAGCTTTAAAAACCATGTCTCTCAATTTCCGAGTTACAAAGAAGACGAGACAATGACTTCACTTTACCAAAATTCGACGAATGTTAAGTCAGTGAAAAATCTTTCTGCTTTTTGTAAGTATTTTACTTTTTAAACTCACTTCATCTTTGAATTCTCTATATCAGTGGTGTATATAAGGGATGGAACCAGGGGACTTTCCCCGCCCTCCTCGTTAGCATAATGAATATAAAGAAAAAAGTACGGTATTTGAATCATTTTAATGAATGATGAGTGTAGGCATCGCCTTAGTAGACAGTCATACTTCCCTGTATTGGTGAGGGCAGTAGGGTGTAAGTGGTGTGAAGTTCGTGTAGTTTTTTTTAATAGCTATATTTTTATAATTTAATGTCAACAATAAAAAGCTTGATCTCAGTAAGGTAATAGGTGCTTCAGCGCAAATTATCCTCTGAATACGAGCAGCAAAACTGATACAAAATATCATGGGGTATTTACTCAAAATTACTTTTTTTTTTTTTTTTAATGTTTGTAAAGTCTATGGGACTTAACTACGGGGTTATCAGTCCCTAAACTTACAAACTACTTATGAACTAACTAAGACTAAGGACGGCACAAATATCCATGCCCGAGGGGGGATTCGAACCCCCGACCGCAGCGGCCGTGCAGACCGTGACTGAAGCGCCTCAGTCCCCTCGGCCACCGCGGCCGGCTCAAAATTACTTAACGTATCTTTACATTAGTCTTACCCACCCCTCTCCCCGCCGAAAACTTATGCTATATTCACCACTGTTCTAGATATTGTAATATTTTAGGCCAAATTCTAGTTACGTTCTTGTCGTAGAATACGGTAAATAACAGGAAGGACCCACCGCGTTTCTATAATATAATAACAAAGTTACTGCAAGATCACGGAGAATCAAAATTATAAAAATATTCCAAGCAAGCAAACAGACCTATTCGAGAAGGGTTCAAGTACTATAAGAGTTGAAAAATGAGATCATACAAGCAGGATTGACTTCTTACTCCTATTTTTGTAAAAATCAATCAATGGATCAAAGGGGTCGGTCTAGACGCTCCTTGCTAACTATTTCACCAAAAAGGACGATGATAAAATTAGTATTTGATCACAAAATTCTGTCTTTGGAAATCGTTTCACCAAGGACAATCACAGCAATTGTTCACATCTCTATAGTCACACGAATGCAAAAATTGTGGAGTTATATTATTAAATGACTGCGGAACTGAAAGCATTTCTTCAAGGAATGGCTTTTCGTAGGTCGTTATATATATATATATATATATATATATATATATATATATATATATAGAGAGAGAGAGAGAGAGAGAGAGAGAGAGAGAGATAGCGCGCAACATTATTTTCTGAAATGTCGTGAGACAATTTTTCAAGAACAACACAGTCAGCCCACTAAAGTCTGATTGCTTTAAAATCATTAAAAATATTGTGTGCTCGGTTCGATGGCTCTGTTGGAGGTGGAATTGATTTCTCAGTCATCAGTCATCTAATGAGAGAAACAAAGCTTTCTTGTTCGTTTGCGATATACAGAATATTTACGAAGACTAGATGCATTGTTTATTGAATTTTTTCAAACCATTCCACACGGTTACACAGCGTCCATTTTGAGCTAGACACTTGCTTGCGGTATATGCTAAAATATCATTTACTAACAGGATGCAATACGTTACTCTTAATGGGGCGACAGCGTCAAATGCGTAACATGCAGTATACTTATTAAAAAAGTATACTTTGAATGTGACAGAACCGTTACAACTACCACCCATGTAAATAAATGATCTGGCAGAGGATTCCAGCTGTTCGTGTACGATGCAACTGTACACAGGATGTCAGAAAATAATTACTAACCATGGAAAGGTTTGACAAATATTTTTAGCATTTGGTGCAAAGGCTAACAGATTATCTTCGCCTAAATACATGTTATATGATGTGCCCAAGAAAGCGAAAAGACCAGATATCATTTGACGATATGACTGGTCATCAGTCACCGCAGTCAGTCACGTTTTAAATATCTTGAACAATTTAAGGAAACGGCATTCATTCACGAAGGATGTCGCCTGAAAAAACTTTCTGGTATACATATTATTGTGGCCGGCCGGCCGGTCTGCGGCGCTCCAGTCACAGTCTGCACGGCCGCTACGGTCGGGGGTTCGAATCCCCCTCGGGCATGGATCTTTGTGTCCTCTTTAGTATAAGGTAGTTGATAAGTAGTTTGTAAGTTTAGGGACTGATGACCCCGCAGTCGAGTCCCTTAAGCTTAACAAACATTTGAACATATTATTTTACGGTCAGGAACCCTCATCTTGATTACTTAACTGATGAAAGTTCAGTTGTGCTATTGGAGTGTTGAGTATTTTACTAACAGAACATAGCATGTTTTAAGTGGACGACAGATGTTCAACAGAAACGGCGGCGGCTGTGCGCGAAAGAACTAAAACAGGTAATCAAATGTTCTCAATTTACAAAAACGACTTATCAGGTAGAAGGAACATTAAAATCATATTGTTCGTCGAGGTCGCTGTTTACAGTAAGTGTAGTCGTTACACAACATCAAGGAACTGCAAAACCGCCGAGCCAAAAATTTTCATTGTGTATAATTGATTGTAGCCATCTATAAATGTAGGTAAGAGAAACAATCGAAAGCGTCTGATTACAATATTAGTGTCACAAAAACAATAGAGAACCGTTTAGTTACATGACATTGCATAACTATATGGGGTTAACAGCATCAAACGATATTAATTGAGACGAATTTTTAAAACAGTAATGTTGAAGGTAAATTGAAGTCTTAGACCTTTTGAAAGGATTATTAGATTGCTCAGTGTATCTGTACATCGGATACCTGACACCGGCGTGAACAATTTTACAGTACTATTTCGGCATTTGGTGTCCTCATTCAAGCTGACATAACAAAATATATAGTACAAATTCTGACACTTTCAGCTGAGAACGTAACTGGTAGGCACTTGCCATATTAAAGTGTGACCTGGTGCTCACTGAATGTAGACGGAACAAAGACGACACACCTCTCGTAAAAAGCTACTGGGTAAATATATGAAACCTATATTTGACGAAGTTTGTTAGAACATTCAGTTGGCAGAGCCTTATATCTTCCGTAGTTATCACGAGAATAAGCTAAAGGAGATTCGGGTAAATGCAAAACCAAACATTTAGACAATTTACTCACGTTCAATACGCACCTTGAACTGAGATCGCCAATACTGATAAGAAGTAAGCGCCATTAATCCACTCAAGAGAGTTATAGAAATGTTCAACTAATTTCAACTGGAGCCACTACAACAAAGTAGTCCTGCAGCCTACATCATAAAAATGTTTATAAACCTACCAACTACACCCGACATGCTCTGCAGTATCACGGAAAGTAAAAAAGGTTTGGTTTCACAATCTGCTTATTTTGCTGTGATTTTGGATATGCAATGTTTTTCCCTTTTTTCCGTCTGCTGCGAACACAAACAATTCACGCGCTACACAAACGAGCCAGACAGTGTCCTTTCGCGTGAGCAAGCCGCATCTGTTGATGTGAAAGCATTGAATTTTCCAAATCAAATCAAGTCAAATCAAATGTTTGTAAATCTTATGGGACTTAACTGCGGATTCATCAGTCCCTAAACTTACAAGCTACTTATGAACTAGCTTACACTAAAGACAGCACAAACCTCCATGCCCGAGGGGAAATTCGAACCCCCGACGGGGAATGGCCTCGCGCATCGTTGCATAGCACCTCAATGCGCTCGGTCACAACGCCGCGGCGATTTTCCAAATGTAGTCAACATCTTTGCACAGTGACTGTCTCTGATCCTTGTTGATAGTCACTGATAATGCGAGTTGCGAAAGTAAATGCAAGCGTTTGAACTCGGATGGCATATCTGTGGAATCATTTGGATGCAAGGCTGCTCCATGCCCGACATCCTGCGGATGTCTGATTTTGTACTTGCGCACGCATACTGGTTTTCAATGTCACTTTTTGTACAGGGCTGGACAAAACAATATGACCACCCAAAATAGGAAAAGTTTTTATGTATTAGTAAGGAGTTGTTCCACCATCGGCTTTGAGAAGAGCTCCAGATTTTTTTTTTTTTTTTTTTTTTTTTTTTTTTTTTTTTTTTTTTTGAGGAACAGATTCCTGAAATGTCTTTACACTGCAAATCCACATCACATTGGTTTGCCGTCGGATAATATTGTGAAACTCCCGCAAAATTTCGTCGTAACTGCTGCACGACATCCTCGTCTAGTAATAGTAGTAGTGGGGTGATGCCGGTTACACCCCACTGAGATTCGCGCGTCTTTTGTTAAATAATCAAATTGATATCAATTTGATATCAAATTAATTATGCGTAATTAGAGTAATAGCATAATTGCAATTACATGTACTTAACGTAATTGCATAATTGCAATTACATGTAACTAGAGTAATTACATGTACTTAGGGTAATTGTTTATTTATTGATTGTAATTGTTTATTGTTATTGCAATTGCACATGTTCACTCCTCCACGTCTGGCGTGGAACTGAGCTCACCCCAAGGCATCACGTGACTATCTACGTCACCCCCCACCCTACCAGCCACGTGACTACCACCGGCCAATGAGAGCACAGCACGTGACCACCCCTCCACCACCCCCACCCTACCACGCGACCATCCCCAACAGATATTCTGCAGTCATTTAGACACAGAGTGTCAGAGGGACAGCAGCAACATGGAAAGGATGCAATTACGGTAATTACATTTGACTCACGTAGTTGGGAGGTTCCTGGTACAACCACAAATTGGCGGGAAAACCGATTTCTGGTTGTCCTGGTAGGCTTTCGCCCCTCCGATCCGGTGGAGCACCCTCAGACTTTTTTTTTTTTTTTTTTTTTTTTTTTTTTTTTTCCTTTATTGTTGTTTTAAAGCCAGCCGTAGAAACAGCTGGCAGGCTGGCAGCAGCTGCGGTGGCTGCTCTTCAGCCATGTGATACACAAGCATGACAAAGAAGAGATAAAATATAAAAAGATGGACAAAATTGGGGAAATAAAAAACTTGACAGACAGATTTTTCGACAGAGTAAAACGGACATGTATAAACGGGACAAAACATATGGCAGAGAACAAAAAAGAGACGAGTAGTGATAAAACACACACACAGTCAGTAAAAACAACCGGCCACGGTGACAAGTTTAAAAGTACATTGCGGAGACACGAAGTTCACACACGGAGACAGCTGACGGCGTAAAGAATAAAACATGGGGACGGCGATTATGGAGGCACTGAGTAAAACACACGACACTGGAGACACTTGCACTGAACACATAGATAAAAAGTCGAGACGCCCCCGCAGGGAGTGGGGAGGGGATGGAGGGGGGGAGGTGGGGCAGGGACGGGGGAAGTGCGGGGGAGGGGGAGAAGGGGAGGGAAGAGAGCGTAAGGAGGGAAGGAGTGACGAGACTCTGGGCATGGGAGAGGGTAGCCAAGCGGGCGGGAAGGAAAAGGGACGGGAGAGAGGGGAGGGGCGCTGATGCTACGGGGAAGGGATCAGAGTTGGTAGGAGGGGTAGATATCGGGCCGAAGTTCGGTATCCGGTAGAGGAAGGGTGCGGAAATTGCCTTGGGAGAGGATACGGAGCGTATGGAGGTGAAGGCCGGGAGGGACGGTTTGGCGGAGGCGTGGCAGAGGCCCGGGATTCGTAAGAATAGGGTAGACCAGAGGGTTTTGGGACTCTATTTTGCGGGATGCGTAAAGGAGCCGGAGATGTTCGAGGTGTTGTATGAGAGGAGGGAAGGGGATGAGGTCATAGAGGATCCGCGTGGGGGAAGGGAGTCTGATACGGTATGCGAGGCGGAGGGCGTGGCGTTCTAGAATCTGGAGGGACTTGTAGAAAGTAGGAGGGGCTGATATCCAGGCGGGGTGGAAGGAACAAAGGACGGGGCGCATGATTGATTTGTAGGTGTGAAGGACAGTGGAAGGGTGGAGGCCCCACGTCCGGCCAGTGAGGAGTTTTAGGAGGTTTAGGCGGGACAGAGCTTTCTCACGGAGGGATTTGAGGTATGGAGTCCAGGACAGTTGGCGGTCAAGGGTAAGGCCAAGGTACTTGAGGGTGGGGGTGTGGCGGATGGGTCGGTTGTGAAGGGTAAGATAGAAATCGTGGAGGCGGAAGGTGCGGGTAGTACGACCTATGACTATTGCCTGGGATTTGTCGGGATTGACGGAGAGGAGCCACCGGTTACACCAGGAGGCGAACTCGGTGAGGTGGGACTGGAGCAAAACCTGGGAACGGGCAAGGGAGGGGGCGAGGGCCAGGAAGGCGGTGTCGTCAGCATATTGGAGGAGATAGACGGGAGGTTGGGGTTGAGGCATGTCGGCAGAGTAGAGGAGATAGAGGAGGGGAGAGAGGACTGAGCCTTGGGGCACCCCGGCGGAGGGGTAGAAAATACGGGAGTTGGAGTTGCAGACAGTGACGTAGGAGGGGCGGCGGGTAAGGAAGGAAGCGATGAGGCGGACGTAATTAATGGGAAGGGCGTAGAGCTGGATCTTGAAGAGGAGACCGGAATGCCATACTCGGTCGTAGGCTTTTTGGATGTCGAGGGATACAAAAATTGCGGAGCGACGGGAGTTGAGTTGGACGGAGAGGAGATGAGTCAGGCGAAGGAGCTGGTCGTCGGCGGAGAAGGAGGGTCGGAAGCCACATTGGGAGGAGGGGAGAAACTGGTGGCGGTGGAGGTGCTGGTGGATTCGACGAGAAAGGATGGTTTCCAGGACCTTGCTGAACACGGAGGTAAGACTGATGGGACGGTAGGATGAGGTCTGGGACGGGGGCTTGTCAGGCTTGAGGAACATGAGAATACGGGAGATTTTCCACAGGTCGGGGTAGAAGCCAGTGTAAAGGATGACGTTGTAGAGTTTGGCAAGGACTTCATGAAATGAGAGGGGGCATGCGCGAAGGTGGCGGTAGGTTAGCCGGTCGTGACCGGGGGCGGTGTTTCGTTTCGTGCGAAGAGTGTCTATTATGTCACGGGCAGTAATGGGAGTGTTCAATTCTGAGGGAGGAATGCGGTCCAAGTACTGGAAGCCAGGGGCGAGCGGAGGAGAGGAGGTGTCGGTGCGCTCATGGACATCCGGGAAGAGAGAGTAGTCAAAGAGGGGATCATCAGGAATGGAAAATACATCAGAAAGGTAGGAGGCAAAATGTTCTGCCTTACTGGCGTTGTCAGGGAAAGGACGATCATCATGGAGAAGTGGGTAGTGGGGGGAGGAGTGACTGCCAGTAAGGCGGCGGAAGGCACGCCAGTACTTGGCGGAGTAGACCGGGAGGAGCGAGTTAAGGCGGGTGCATGTCTGACGCCAGTCCCGGCGTTTCTTCGCGGTCAAAAGGTTTCTTATGTGTCGTTGGAGTTGCCGGTGGCGTTGGAGAGTATCCCGGTCACGGGTCCGGAGAAAGGAGCGGTACAGACGGCGGGATTCGCGGAGGAGAAGGACGGCCTGTGGAGGAAGGGTAGGGCGGTGAGGATAGATCGCCCGGGTAGGGATGTGGGCATGGACCGCGTCAGCAACGGTCTGCTGGAGAAAGGAGGAGGCATGGTCAATATCGGCGGGAGTATGGAGGGGTAGTGGGTGGCTTTCGACCGAGGTGTCAATGGAGCGACGGTAGGCATCCCAGTCGGCACGGGAATAATCATGGACGAGTTTGGGAGGGGGCATGGGATGAGGAGCGCGGGCAGGGCGGGGGCGGTGGTCAAAGGTAAGTAGGACAGGGGCGTGGTCACTGCCTATTAGGTCGAGGACGTCCGCCGTGATGCGCCCAAGGAGGTTGGGAGACACCAGTACTGCATCGGGTGTGGTGTTGCTTTCGGGGCGGGTTGGGCGGGGAAGGGGAAGGACGTCGCCCCGGAGCGAGGTGGTGACGAACTGACGCCACCGCCGGAGTTCAGCGGGGGTGACGGGAATGAAGGTTGAGGTCAGCGGCAATGACATAGGTCGGGAAGGTGCGGTCGACATGGGAGAGGAAATCGTACGGGAGAGGAGAGGTGGAGCGAATGTAAATGGTGGCGAGAGTGACAGTGAGGGAGGGAAGAAAGAGGCTGAGGATCAAGTGTTCAGTGGGGTCATTGAGGAGAGGGTGTAGCCGGACGGGGTGGTGACGGAGATGGCCGATCGCCACTCCGCCTCGGGCCAGGGGTGGGGGTCCGTCGGTGCGGTGGAGAAGGTAAGGATTGGTGTTGACTGGTCGGCGGGGTTGCAGGAAGGTCTCGTTGAGTAGGAAGGCATCCACGCGGTGTTGGGAGAGAGTGTGGAGGAAGAGGTTCTTATTGGCTGGGAGGGAGCGGATGTTGTGGTAGAGGAGGGTATAGGATGGGCCTGCCATGATGGGATAGAGGGAGGGTTGGGGAGGGTAGAGGAGGGGTGGGGAAAGGAAGGGGACCGGAGGGACTTAAACTTGGGTCTCGAGGCGGGAAAAGGCGAAGTGGGAGTGGGCACGGGAGAAGGTGGCAAAGGTGTCCAGATTGAACACGGACCTGGCGGCCAGTGCAATCTGTTGGAGGGTGTGGGGACGCTGGAAGGGGTGGATGTTGGCGAGGACGGTGGTGACGAACCGGATAACGTCTTCGGCGGTGGGGGGAGGGACCAAGGATTGATTGGGGTGCATGGGAGGATCTATGGGGCGGATGGGGACGGTGAGTTCGGGTTTGGAGGGAGCAGGTGGAGGGACGGATTTGCACTTGTAGGAGTAGGTAGGGTGAGGGCCGCCACAGGTGTTGCAGGTGGGAGGAGAGGTGAGGTTGGGACAGTGTTTATGGAGGTGGGAGTCTTTGCAGTGGGGACAGGTGGGAGGGTTTTTGCAGTTCTGCGTCAGGTGATCATTATAAACGAGGCACCTGGCGCAGCGGTAGGCTTGCGGGGGGGATCGGGAGGGTTCTACCGTGTGGCGGCGATCATAGATCAGCGCACCCTCGAGGAAGAGGTGGTCAAGGGAAGATGCGGATTCAGTAAATATCCGCATCAAACGGGTGGGGCCAGAGTCATTGTTGATCCGCTTGGCGGAACGGATGGAGATGTCGGGGTGAGAGTTGAGTTGCTCCAACACCTCTTCCTCCGTAATCAAAGGACTAAGCCTTGTGATCACGGCGGTGAGGGTCGGAGGGCGGCGGGGGGGAGGTGGTTGGCGGGCAGAGGAGGCTGTATAGTAGGGGGTGAGGGAGGCATGAGGACCGAAAAGGACCTTGGGGATGCGAGCGAGGATGTCTGTGTGGAGGGTGGGGCTGGGGGACTTCAGGAGGACAGAGTCTCGGCGGGGAATAATTTGGGAGATGGGGGCGGAGGGGAAATACTTCCGAATTTGGAGGGAGAGGTTTTTATGTTCAAGGAATCGGGGATCAGGATGGGACAGTACATATGTGAACATGTCGGGTTGGGGGCGTGGGAGAATGGGGGCGGTGTCCATAGAGTCCGTAAGAGGGGGAGGAGAAGGGGGCGGGGGAGGGGGGGGAGCTTTCTTCGATTTGGTGGAGGCGGGGGAAGGGTCCGCACTTCCCCGTTTCTGGGTGCGCTTGGGGATGGCGCCAGTAGAGGCAGGTAGAGATACTGGAGCAGAGGCGGTGACGGAGGCATAGGTAGGAGGGGCTGGGAGGGAAACACGATCAAGTGGGATTTCGATGGGAGGCGGATGGTGGGGTAGAAGGTGAGAAGGGGGCGGGGGCGACAGCGGCGTATCTGCCACCGTGGCTCGGCGGTGCGTCACATGGGCGGAATTGACCGGTGCAGTGTAGGGGGTAGTGAGGGGGAGGTAGAGCGGAGGGGGAGGGGGGACCTCATGGGATGGTGAAGCGGAGAGGATGACATGGAGCGGGAGAGTAGTTTGGGGAAGGCTGGAGGGGCTCCAGGTGATTGTTGTGGAGGCGAGGGAGGGGGTGGTAGTAAGAATGATGGGTGCAGTATGGACAGGGGGCAGGGTTATTGTGGGAACTGCGGAGAGGGAGGAGGAAGTTGACGGGGTGGACGATGAGGTCGCCATGGGCAGCTCTTACGACAGGGGCGCAGTCCAGGGCGACGAGCGGAGACCGGCAGGGCGGCAGCGATGACGGCGGCGACGGCGGCGGCAGCGTGGACGTTGGTGCTGCTACGAAGACGACGGCGGCGGCGGCGGCGGCGGCGGCGGCGGCGGGGGGCCAGGGGCTGGGCCTGGGGGGCGGCGGCAGCGGCGGCGGCGGCGGCGGAGGAGCAGGACCAGGTGCGAGGCCTGGGCGGCGGCGGCGGCGGCGGCGGCGGACCAGGTGCGGGGCCTGGGCGGCGGCGGCGGCGGCGCAAAGCAGGAACGGAAGGAAGTAGCGTGAACAGGAAACCAACTGAAGTAGCCGAGATCAGCCCGGCAATAGCTACAGTCGGGGGGATTCGATGCACCCTCAGACTGCACCTGTTTCTATATATAACAACAAATCAGAGCATTCTGTTCGGTAACATGATAAAAAGAGCCTTAATTAGAGCTCATATCGCATCCAAAATTAGATGTGTATATAGATGAATCATGTATATGATCATCTGTAATGCCATATGTATCTACTCCCATTACTCTAGTAATCATATCGAATTTTCAATCCATTTCAAGCCATTGAAATCGACTGAAAGCAGCAGTTCCAACCGCTGACAACAGATGGCTCTGATCCCACCTCTCCCCCCACCCAGCGCCTACACAATGAAGCCATGTGTGCAGACGCTGGCCACCCTCCTCTGCAGCTGACCAGTCTCTATTGTGTGCCTCAGTCCGCCGGCCGTAGCCGCTGCGACCGTGGAGACGCGGCACACAGGCCGACTGCCCACCTTCAGCCTCCTGACGATCATGTACTTGCGTACATACGCGAAAAGACTACCGTAGTGCATTTACGGAGCCCCGCCGCGGCATGCGCGCAATTTTTCCGGTCGACCCCAGCGCGCCGACCGGGCCGCGCCCCGCACCTCGCGAAAGAATTGCCGCGAAGCCCGCGCCGAAAATTATTATTGTTATTATTATTTAACAGCGCCACAGCCCGTCCCCCAGCCGCCGCCTGTAGAACGCGGAAGAGCGAGCTGCCGCACCTGCATGTGAAGTCTGCACCGAAAAAGTTATTATCTAACCGCGCCACGCCCGTCCTCGGCGACGCGGACACAACGATCCGACCGCCCCGATTATTATTATTTTTTTTTTTCCTACGAACGTTATAGCTCCTTGTACTGCCTCTACACCAACGTCCACGAAGTTTTCTAATTCGCAGTGGAACAGTCCGCCCGCAAGAAAACAATTTGCTGTGTGTCTCCTGGCGAGAAAAGCAGAACTCAGACGGACAATAGCGGCCGGCCGCTCCATTCAAACAACCCCTTGCCGCTGATACCTGCTCAACGGCAGCCTTTCAAAACAGCGCGCGCGGCCGACGGGCGGCGGTGAATCACACACGTGCTCTGGCCGAGCGTTACCTGTAAAGGCTAAGCAAATAGTTCCACTCCACACGCGCGAAGAAGAAGAAGCGCTCTGCACTGCACTCTGCGGACAAACCTTAAAAGTTATCAAACGGATATCACTTCTCAAGCAACGACCGAATCATGCTGTTTTTTTCTTTTACGAACCTCTCTCTCTCTCTCTTTCCTATTCCCCACAAGTAAAACAATCAAGCAGAGAATGCGAGAAATGTGTTTTTAATGTAACTTATATCGCCCTTTCTCGAACCAGTATTATGTAGGGGGGAAAAAACGCGTCAGGCTTATTGCATACGTCATATTCCAATACACACACACGCGACCACATTTATTTATTACGCACTGCATCCAGGTTGCAAAAACAATTCTAACCAGAGCCAACTAACGAAAAGAAATGGTCCGTTTCGGAACTCGACCGCAACCTTAGATCTATAAATGTATCTCTTGTTTAGACGATGCAAGCAACAGCCATCGAACGGAATGTAACTTATATGCCAACCACTCTTTCGATAACAGCAGCAGCAGAAGACGGCATATTGTTTATACAAAAATTCCAAATAACGAAAATCGGCAATGACATCTAGCACAAAGTCTCTAAATATACATCTGCAAGCACGGTTAACAATCGTCCAGAACGCAGAGCGCTCTCTCCGCAGGCTACATAAAAGAAACATATGCTACGTGTTTAAACAAAAACACCTAAGTTACATCTCCAAATGATCAAAACCTTCTACGCAGACACACCACTCTGACAAGGATAGCTCGCATTGCATTTATTTAATGGAGCTAAGCCATGCCGAAAGTTCCGAAATTTAACACTCTAGCGATCTTGCCCTTAGATCGAGATATAGATGCGCCTTCCGAGAGTTCGGGTACTTTAATTTTACCTCTTGTTTCCTTGCTACAGCAGTACACATCCCATTTAAGGAATCTCTATGTCCTGTTACGATGCCAACTACATTTATCTGTCACAGATATTCTAGCGCCCCAGAAGACATTTAAATCCTGTTGTCCAACGGAGAGTCGAAATAAAGGAAAAATACGTGAAATAATTTACCGATTTCCGACCGTCTACACTAAAACTTTTCGAAATTATTGGCCTAACAACACCCTTATTCGACAATACAGCAACCAAAGAACCGAAGTTACCTGCCCAATGCAACACCGATTTCCAGCTCGACCCGCCCTTTACCCACAAAATTCCTACTCCAAGTTCCTTTCTTGTGCAATCCACTAATCCGAACTAAGATTTATTATTTTAATTACAAATAGATATCTACCACAAACGAAGACGATAACATACACGCCACAACACATGATTCTATATAGGACATGGAGTGCTACATTTTTTTTTTTTATTACAACTGAGTACATGCAAAGTAATGTTCGCAAACACTTATATCGCAACCAACTCCCGCACACATCGATCATAACCTGCTCTCTAAGGAATGGATGGGAGTCACACACAGTACAAACACGTTTGTCGTGTGTTCCGCTAATTTCGGTCAATACAACGATGCGAGACCAATCCCCCCGCTTGTTTACTGTAAAAGCAAATATTTTTCCCCACACTATCTGTTTAAACCGGGCTTGCACATATGCAGTAGCCTCCTTTGAAAAGCCTTAGTCTTCGCCATATAACCCAGTTTTCGTTTCCCTTCTTCTTCTTGGGACTTGTGGAATTACGTAGACGATATCTACGTCTGTGGATAATAAAGTCCTGGAATGCTGGAATGCTAAAGAAAATATAGCTCCTTGCTCGACTCTACAAGTAATTTACAGTTGAAACTAAAAAAACATAATGTCCGAGAGAGTGGTCAATTTTCGGGTCCTCTTAATACCCAAGTAATCAAATCTAAAAGCGTTTGCACAGTACAACGGCGCACTTTGCAAATACCGTATCTTCTCTTTTAGAACACTTAAACAATCTTCTTGCACAATCCTCCATCCTGGTAATATTATCTTCTCGACTCAGCGAAAAAATAAAAGTCCTAACAATCAACTGCCTGGACTCTTTATAAAATCGATATCTTTGCTTACACCAGGGCTCACGATTTTCGACAAATTTATTTTGGTTCTACAATTCGACGCCAACCACGTTAAGCAGTCGTTTCCTCGCCCGCAACCACTTTGATATTGCTCCTTCCATCCGAAAGTCATGCTCGGATACGAACGCCACTCGGTTAAAGTGTTGTCCAAAAATCCAGGAGATAGAAGCCATCTACACGAAGCTGCTGCTGTAGTATAGATGGGAGCGCCTCCATTAAAAAAAGCATCGATTAGCTGCAGTTTATAAGATATATACCCACAGGACATACATATTTCCCCCATGTATTCCAGAAATAGTAACTTCGTCTTGTCTCCAGCGTTTGCAGTATCGAACTTGCTGAATTTACTACACTCACACGCACTCAATTGGCTACAACTAGCGCACTTCAAGTTACCAAACTGTAGGAGTTTTATAAAACACGTTGATTTTCGACGAAAGAATTATGATTTACCGCAGCAGACACATCCGCTACGTAACGTAATGCACACCAGACAACACTAGCATACGATTAAACAGGCGATGCTTCGACGAAAGATCAATGCACCACCAAAGTCGGTTTTCCTTAGAGCATTACCGTGTCGTATATATTTAGGGTAGATCAACACTTTTTACTTACAGTCCGTCCCATATAGCCTACAACACTCTCTGTAAGCGCCAAACATTTCCAACACAGTAACAGAAGTACACCTACAGTCAACACGAACCTACAACAACAAACGAATCTAGTCATTCCAACTCGATTTTTGTCCCAACTAGCATGCTGCAAGCTATGTATGCGTTCGTAACAACCCAGACAGAGATATCCTTACTTCCGTCACTAGCCCAGCAACAACTCTAAACAAGTTACCACAGATGGTGTTATAGCCGTGATCTGTAACAGACAAGATCTCCCAGACACACAGCGTTTTAATAATGTTTCGATCTCTCTCTCTCTCTCTCTCCACCCAATAACTACGTTGGTTGCTTGACCCGTCCCTAACATCCAACCACAATTTTGTTTCCAATGCATAGCCCGGCAGACAATATTTCTGGAACGCTTTCTATCAGCCAATACCCCGAGCATTCGCGCACAAACAACCATCGTATTCCACTGCTTCTAACAAATTATTACTCTCGTTAAACATCTGTAACACAGTGTAAAAAATGATCGACGTACACGCACAGAACAGCTAACAAGAAAAGATCTAGATCAAAGCCAAGTTCTTATAATCCTTACAAGCAGCAACGCAAAATAGTCTACACCATTTCGAACTAATGCAACACCAGATTTTTTTAACGATCTCCAAGAGCAATCCTTTAGAGACTAAACATACGATTAAATGCACCTCCATCGTAGGTAACTAATCCTCTAACTCGATGCTTATCGACCAAAGAACATTAATTTACCACTGCAATCATCTCCAATACGCTACCGAGAGACGTCAATTCGTAAACACAGCTAAAAGAAGATATAAATGCCCCACATCCATGCTACTAAGTATCTATAAGTATTTCCACAATTGCGGATCATATCTGCGTTGCATCGTTTCGCGCGACTAAACAGTTCGAAATAGGTACTTCGCGCAAGCCAGCATGCATACTCACATTCCATGTTATTTCTGGCTGTAGGAGAGTGCGGACCTGTTGACTCATCGTAGACTCCGGTTTGGAGCGTGTGTACGTCCTATACATGTAAACATACCTGTCCACGCTCGCACCTGACCTGGAGAAGTTTTCGTTTTAATTTTTCCCGACCGCACCAGATTCCGAATACAAGAGAGCTATTTTGGCGAAGATACATTTCCTCGCAACTGACACAAGCAATGTTTTTACCGTGCGAGCTGTCGTTATAACTTTTATAAGCAGATACATATACAGCCAGTAGGATAAGCGCAAATTTGCGATGTAGCTCCTACAAAAACGAAACATAGTTTTTTTAGAAATTCGATAAGAAGAAGAACGAAATTTATACAAGATGAACCAATGTGCAATAAGTCAAACCCCACTCCATGTAGCAATGTACCGAGCAACATCGATTTAAACGAACACTTTGCTTAGCTGTAGAATAGAACAACACAGAATTACACCTCCCTAACAGATACTTTACCGAGGGAGTTACTGCTCTCTGGTAACAAGCAACCTGTTTTCTGGTATCTTCTCCTAAACCCTATAAGACCGAAACTTTCTACTCGAGAAGCTAGACACAGAGTACAAATCGTTCTTTATTATTCTTGTTATGTGTAACTTTAATTTTCTCCGCTGTAATTTTTTTTAACTCGTAGTTTTAGATCCACATCGGCGTCTCCTATTACCGTTCCAGCCAGAAGTTTGAAAGGTAGAGGGAAGGTATGTTCTCGAACTCCATTACGTATCTTCGCTTCCTCCTGCATTCCAAATCCTTTATAGCTCTGCACCTTCGGGCAATGCTTCTAGACGAGAACAATCGGGTATTTTAACTTTTCCCATTATTTCCTGTATAGCAATATGCGTCCCTATGTCTGCACGTTACCAACTCCTGTGGTAATTTCCGTATGGAGCACTAGGTTTACGACTATTGCAAACGATTGCTTGTTATTCCTTCCGTTTTTAACTCTGCAAATGACTGTCCCCAGTCCTCGACATTTGGATGCAATGTAGTCCCTTCTCCAAACGATAATGCAATACGTTTTACGTGTGTTCCGCTATTTTCGGTCAGTACACCGACGCGCGACCAATCTCCCTGACTGTTTACTGTAAAAAGCAAATATTTTATAAGTCCCAGTCGTAACCAGATTTCTCCACACCCTCTGTTTAAGCCGGGCTTACACATATGCCATAGCTTCGTCTTTCTCCAGCATTAGGTTGTACTCGTCCTTTATGGCAGTTGCTTTAGCCATATATTCTAGCTTCCTTCTCTTGGTCTCGATATCCGCCATTTCCAGTTTTCTTTTCGCGCACAGAAGACATTAACTGCAGGTAGCGATGTAATTTCTTTAATGGGGACGGCTTAAGCCTGTGTGATACATTTACTCTTTTCGCTGGACTTGCAGAATGACATTGTTTGTAGGTACTAGACCTAATTCGGCGATATCTATATCTGGAGGCAGTGTGGAGAACAATGTTCTGGATTGGAAGAAGTATGTTTCCCCTGCTTTAATGTAGTTTTTAAGTGTACTACTTATATCGTCTTTGCCGCTGTCAGTATTACGAATCTCCACCTAATTTACAGGTAGACAATGGAAACTAAAAGCTGATAGAACGTAACGTATAAGCTTCTATCGATCTGGAAGGTTTAACCTGTACACCGATTAATTTTTGGGTATTTTTATTACACCAGTACACAAATTGCAGGACACTATTAAACACTACAAAGCATCTGGTGTCCCAGATGTTTGTTATTCGCCCCGCACATGGTGGAGAAACACTTTGCAGATACCGTTTAAAAAACTTAAAGAGTCTTGCACAAGATCAAAAACACTCTCCATCCGGTAATCGTATATTGTAATACCCCTGTTCTCGACCCAAAAACGAAGTAAGTGCTCAAATCGACCTCTATCTCTCTTTTTAGGGTAAATCGGGTCACGGATCACAAATTTCACACCACAACCAGCGGATTATACCCTAGTAAGACTCCAGGACGTTCACCAAATTATGGTTTTGACTGGTATTTCCAGGCGAAGTACTAAATAACCTCCATATAGGCGAGATTCTAGATGCGTTCTTCGGGACTTGTGGTATAGAGACAGGTGCGTAGAATCGAATCCGAAGCGCAACAGCTGGGAGGACCTCCCGGCTATAGCGAAGACACACATCTGCCACAAAATATATATATAAGGGATGTCGCAGAAGCCTAGTTACCTACGTTGGAGGTGCATTTAATCGTATGTTTAGTCTCTAAAGGATTGCTCTTGGAGATCGTTAAAAAAATCTGGTGTTGCATTAGTTCGAAATGGTGTAGACTATTTTGCGTTGCTGCTTGTAAGGATTATAAGAACTTGGCTTTGATCTAGATCTTTTCTTGTTAGCTGTTCTGTGCGTGTACGTCGATCATTTTTTACACTGTGTTACAGATGTTTAACGAGAGTAATAATTTGTTAGAAGCAGTGGAATACGATGGTTGTTTGTGCGCGAATGCTCGGGGTATTGGCTGATAGAAAGCGTTCCAGAAATATTGTCTGCCGGGCTATGCATTGGAAACAAAATTGTGGTTGGATGTTAGGGACGGGTCAAGCAACCAACGTAGTTATTGGGTGGAGAGAGAGAGAGAGAGAGATCGAAACATTATTAAAACGCTGTGTGTCTGGGAGATCTTGTCTGTTACAGATCACGGCTATAACACCATCTGTGGTAACTTGTTTAGAGTTGTTGCTGGGCTAGTGACGGAAGTAAGGATATCTCTGTCTGGGTTGTTACGAACGCATACATAGCTTGCAGCATGCTAGTTGGGACAAAAATCGAGTTGGAATGACTAGATTCGTTTGTTGTTGTAGGTTCGTGTTGACTGTAGGTGTACTTCTGTTACTGTGTTGGAAATGTTTGGCGCTTACAGAGAGTGTTGTAGGCTATATGGGACGGACTGTAAGTAAAAAGTGTTGATCTACCCTAAATATATACGACACGGTAATGCTCTAAGGAAAACCGACTTTGGTGGTGCATTGATCTTTCGTCGAAGCATCGCCTGTTTAATCGTATGCTAGTGTTGTCTGGTGTGCATTACGTTACGTAGCGGATGTGTCTGCTGCGGTAAATCATAATTCTTTCGTCGAAAATCAACGTGTTTTATAAAACTCCTACAGTTTGGTAACTTGAAGTGCGCTAGTTGTAGCCAATTGAGTGCGTGTGAGTGTAGTAAATTCAGCAAGTTCGATACTGCAAACGCTGGAGACAAGACGAAGTTACTATTTCTGGAATACATGGGGGAAATATGTATGTCCTGTGGGTATATATCTTATAAACTGCAGCTAATCGATGCTTTTTTTAATGGAGGCGCTCCCATCTATACTACAGCAGCAGCTTCGTGTAGATGGCTTCTATCTCCTGGATTTTTGGACAACACTTTAACCGAGTGGCGTTCGTATCCGAGCATGACTTTCGGATGGAAGGAGCAATATCAAAGTGGTTGCGGGCGAGGAAACGACTGCTTAACGTGGTTGGCGTCGAATTGTAGAACCAAAATAAATTTGTCGAAAATCGTGAGCCCTGGTGTAAGCAAAGATATCGATTTTATAAAGAGTCCAGGCAGTTGATTGTTAGGACTTTTATTTTTTCGCTGAGTCGAGAAGATAATATTACCAGGATGGAGGATTGTGCAAGAAGATTGTTTAAGTGTTCTAAAAGAGAAGATACGGTATTTGCAAAGTGCGCCGTTGTACTGTGCAAACGCTTTTAGATTTGATTACTTGGGTATTAAGAGGACCCGAAAATTGACCACTCTCTCGGACATTATGTTTTTTTAGTTTCAACTGTAAATTACTTGTAGAGTCGAGCAAGGAGCTATATTTTCTTTAGCATTCCAGCATTCCAGGACTTTATTATCCACAGACGTAGATATCGTCTACGTAATTCCACAAGTCCCAAGAAGAAGAAGGGAAACGAAAACTGGGTTATATGGCGAAGACTAAGGCTTTTCAAAGGAGGCTACTGCATATGTGCAAGCCCGGTTTAAACAGATAGTGTGGGGAAAAATATTTGCTTTTACAGTAAACAAGCGGGGGGATTGGTCTCGCATCGTTGTATTGACCGAAATTAGCGGAACACACGACAAACGTGTTTGTACTGTGTGTGACTCCCATCCATTCCTTAGAGAGCAGGTTATGATCGATGTGTGCGGGAGTTGGTTGCGATATAAGTGTTTGCGAACATTACTTTGCATGTACTCAGTTGTAATAAAAAAAAAAAAATGTAGCACTCCATGTCCTATATAGAATCATGTGTTGTGGCGTGTATGTTATCGTCTTCGTTTGTGGTAGATATCTATTTGTAATTAAAATAATAAATCTTAGTTCGGATTAGTGGATTGCACAAGAAAGGAACTTGGAGTAGGAATTTTGTGGGTAAAGGGCGGGTCGAGCTGGAAATCGGTGTTGCATTGGGCAGGTAACTTCGGTTCTTTGGTTGCTGTATTGTCGAATAAGGGTGTTGTTAGGCCAATAATTTCGAAAAGTTTTAGTGTAGACGGTCGGAAATCGGTAAATTATTTCACGTATTTTTCCTTTATTTCGACTCTCCGTTGGACAACAGGATTTAAATGTCTTCTGGGGCGCTAGAATATCTGTGACAGATAAATGTAGTTGGCATCGTAACAGGACATAGAGATTCCTTAAATGGGATGTGTACTGCTGTAGCAAGGAAACAAGAGGTAAAATTAAAGTACCCGAACTCTCGGAAGGCGCATCTATATCTCGATCTAAGGGCAAGATCGCTAGAGTGTTAAATTTCGGAACTTTCGGCATGGCTTAGCTCCATTAAATAAATGCAATGCGAGCTATCCTTGTCAGAGTGGTGTGTCTGCGTAGAAGGTTTTGATCATTTGGAGATGTAACTTAGGTGTTTTTGTTTAAACACGTAGCATATGTTTCTTTTATGTAGCCTGCGGAGAGAGCGCTCTGCGTTCTGGACGATTGTTAACCGTGCTTGCAGATGTATATTTAGAGACTTTGTGCTAGATGTCATTGCCGATTTTCGTTATTTGGAATTTTTGTATAAACAATATGCCGTCTTCTGCTGCTGCTGTTATCGAAAGAGTGGTTGGCATATAAGTTACATTCCGTTCGATGGCTGTTGCTTGCATCGTCTAAACAAGAGATACATTTATAGATCTAAGGTTGCGGTCGAGTTCCGAAACGGACCATTTCTTTTCGTTAGTTGGCTCTGGTTAGAATTGTTTTTGCAACCTGGATGCAGTGCGTAATAAATAAATGTGGTCGCGTGTGTGTGTATTGGAATATGACGTATGCAATAAGCCTGACGCGTTTTTTCCCCCCTACATAATACTGGTTCGAGAAAGGGCGATATAAGTTACATTAAAAACACATTTCTCGCATTCTCTGCTTGATTGTTTTACTTGTGGGGAATAGGAAAGAGAGAGAGAGAGAGGTTCGTAAAAGAAAAAAACAGCATGATTCGGTCGTTGCTTGAGAAGTGATATCCGTTTGATAACTTTTAAGGTTTGTCCGCAGAGTGCAGTGCAGAGCGCTTCTTCTTCTTCGCGCGTGTGGAGTGGAACTATTTGCTTAGCCTTTACAGGTAACGCTCGGCCAGAGCACGTGTGTGATTCACCGCCGCCCGTCGGCCGCGCGCGCTGTTTTGAAAGGCTGCCGTTGAGCAGGTATCAGCGGCAAGGGGTTGTTTGAATGGAGCGGCCGGCCGCTATTGTCCGTCTGAGTTCTGCTTTTCTCGCCAGGAGACACACAGCAAATTGTTTTCTTGCGGGCGGACTGTTCCACTGCGAATTAGAAAACTTCGTGGACGTTGGTGTAGAGGCAGTACAAGGAGCTATAACGTTCGTAGGAAAAAAAAAAATAATAATAATCGGGGCGGTCGGATCGTTGTGTCCGCGTCGCCGAGGACGGGCGTGGCGCGGTTAGATAATAACTTTTTCGGTGCAGACTTCACATGCAGGTGCGGCAGCTCGCTCTTCCGCGTTCTACAGGCGGCGGCTGGGGGACGGGCTGTGGCGCTGTTAAATAATAATAACAATAATAATTTTCGGCGCGGGCTTCGCGGCAATTCTTTCGCGAGGTGCGGGGCGCGGCCCGGTCGGCGCGCTGGGGTCGACCGGAAAAATTGCGCGCATGCCGCGGCGGGGCTCCGTAAATGCACTACGGTAGTCTTTTCGCGTATGTACGCAAGTACATGATCGTCAGGAGGCTGAAGGTGGGCAGTCGGCCTGTGTGCCGCGTCTCCACGGTCGCAGCGGCTACGGCCGGCGGACTGAGGCACACAATAGAGACTGGTCAGCTGCAGAGGAGGGTGGCCAGCGTCTGCACACATGGCTTCATTGTGTAGGCGCTGGGTGGGGGGAGAGGTGGGATCAGAGCCATCTGTTGTCAGCGGTTGGAACTGCTGCTTTCAGTCGATTTCAATGGCTTGAAATGGATTGAAAATTCGATATGATTACTAGAGTAATGGGAGTAGATACATATGGCATTACAGATGATCATATACATGATTCATCTATATACACATCTAATTTTGGATGCGATATGAGCTCTAATTAAGGCTCTTTTTATCATGTTACCGAACAGAATGCTCTGATTTGTTGTTATATATAGAAACAGGTGCAGTCTGAGGGTGCTCCACCGGATCGGAGGGGCGAAAGCCTACCAGGACAACCAGAAATCGGTTTTCCCGCCAATTTGTGGTTGTACCAGGAACCTCCCAACTACGTGAGTCAAATGTAATTACCGTAATTGCATCCTTTCCATGTTGCTGCTGTCCCTCTGACACTCTGTGTCTAAATGACTGCAGAATATCTGTTGGGGATGGTCGCGTGGTAGGGTGGGGGTGGTGGAGGGGTGGTCACGTGCTGTGCTCTCATTGGCCGGTGGTAGTCACGTGGCTGGTAGGGTGGGGGGTGACGTAGATAGTCACGTGATGCCTTGGGGTGAGCTCAGTTCCACGCCAGACGTGGAGGAGTGAACATGTGCAATTGCAATAACAATAAACAATTACAATCAATAAATAAACAATTACCCTAAGTACATGTAATTACTCTAGTTACATGTAATTGCAATTATGCAATTACGTTAAGTACATGTAATTGCAATTATGCTATTACTCTAATTACGCATAATTAATTTGATATCAAATTGATATCAATTTGATTATTTAACAAAAGACGCGCGAATCTCAGTGGGGTGTAACCGGCATCACCCAATACTAATAGTTGCTATTGTCAAAACTGCAAGTCACCACTACTGATTTTTTTCTGATAGCACTGGGTTTATTAAGTAACATCTTCTAAGATGAACTTCACTTCAGGCAGAAGAGGATTAGGGTATTACATCATAACTCTATTACAAACAAAAATTTTTTGATTTAACTTTTGAGATAACTATTATTTACCAAAATTTATGTAGTGTAGAAATTTGTAATGTTAGAGATCTTGTTACTTTGAAACGACGTCATGCTAGAGGTATAGTTGTGAATGTGATAGATTATATCTTGGAGAAATTCCACGTTGACGTGCATCGTGGTTGCGCGTTTCCGTAGTGTTTCCGTTATTGTGTCCATTTGTGTGTTGCATGCAGATGTACCGTACGGGTGTACCTGCCTGCTCTTAGTATCCAGCACTTTTTTCTGTACCACTTGCATGTTGGTGATCTGGGTGTTGCTGGCTAGGCTCCTTACAGTTACCGGAAAACAGCCGTACTTTCGCACTTGGTGCTGATGAAAAACGGCATCCGTTTTTTGGCTGTTGCATATGACTTGTTTCTTAAGGGGAGCCGGAACGATCAATCTCCTCCGTGTTAATTTTAGCAAATAGAAGGAAGATTTTTTCTAAAACGATTAAACATATTTCTCTGAAATTTGGACTACATGTTCATTGAATGTTTCTCTACAAAGTTATAATGTCATGTTAAGAAATATTTATTGGTTTTTGTTTCACAACTTTTTTAAACAGATGCTCTCTAAAATTTTGCACTTTTTCTTCTATAACTCTTGAATTATACAATATTTTCTACAGTTGGTTATAAAAATGAAGGAAATTAAGTAAACAATATTGTGTATAAATTTTATTGACATACTGTTTGCATTTTTTGAGAAAATGTTCCTTATAGATGATAATTTTAAAGACACGGGAAATGGCTTCCAAAGATTTTTAATACATTCCTGCCCCATATGATGGATTATCAGCATCCTATTCTTTTTCCAGTGTTAGTTTCCTTTCCACTGGTATTTACTTCCCTTTTGCTGCAAGTTGTAGGCTTTTGTCTCTTCTTCCTGCACCTCTAAGTATTTCTTCATCAATTAGGCGCATTGTGAAAATGGTATTGTGTCCTGGTTGGAAACCTAAACGTTTCAGCACATCAAATTTGATGTTTATTTCATTGCATATTACCACTGCATCATACACTCCAAAATGCAATGTTTTTATCTGTACAAACACACTTTTGGGAATTCCAATCCAAATTAAATTATTTACACTTTCATTTGGATTTTGTGTTTTCCCATGTGAACGCTTTTCCTATAAACGTGACTGTGATAAATCTCTGAATATGAACTTCATTACATCAATTACAGCATTTGGCAATATAATTATATGGGCATATTCCTTTCCTGATTGGTACTTAGACCATGAGTCATCACCTGTGGGTCACGGTGCATGTTGTGGGTGCTCATTTGTCGATTCATTATGAAAAAATAATGCCCATACAGCTCTCCTCGTATGCTCAATGCTTCTTGTAGTTTGCCTAATTGCACGCCCATAATACCTCTGCAATCTATCAATTGCTTCCTCTGTCAATCTTCCTTTTCCTCGAAGGGTCTTACCGTAACTAAGCTTCTGGGATCCTAATTTCTGCTTTAGTTTCCGCAAGTGAGCTTCTGCACATGTACAATGCACTCATCCTTGGTGAGGCCAACTTACTTGATGTAGAAGTAACGACGCCGGTCACGAAGACTAACATAACGGCTGGGAGTGCGGGGCAATGACCACGTCCCCCTAAAAAAATGTTCAAATGTTCTTAGAGCTTATGTGATTTAACTACGTGGTCATCAGTCCCTAAACTTACAAACTACTTATTAACTACCTTATACTAAGGACGGCACAAATATCCATGCCCGACGGGGGATTCGAACCCCCGACCGAAACGCCCCCTTCCATACCCCATCCGTTGACGCGTTGGGGCAGAGGATGACACGGCGGCCGATCAGTACCCAGTGGGCCTCCTGAGGCCTGTCGGACGGAATTTAGCTTCATTGCCATAAGGTTTGAGTTCCTCTACAGTTTTATATCCCTTAGAATAACCATCTCCTAGATAGTGTATCGTACATTATACCACACCTGTTCTGAAAAAAAAATGCTTTCTCTTAGTCTACTCCCATCGCTCCAGTCGTGCCGTGGAAGTTTGCTTCACAACTTTCACTATTTTCGTTCTTGGTATTGCCCTTACATCTACATTGTTTTCAGAGAATACCAAAATCAATTACTTTGCAGCTGACTCCATGGTAGCTGTCACAGCTCCATTTAGAGATTTATTACCTCTATGTTGCCATGCTCCATTAAAGCAACAGTTAAGTCTCTACAATTTCCATTATATGTTACAGCTTCTTCAACTGCTTTCTTCGTTGTTGCTAGAGCAATATCTTCAGCAGAAGATCCCACCAATTCATTATAAAATCGAAACTTGGTTGGTGGTTTTGGTAACTTCATAAATCCACGTAACATTGTCCCTGCAGCACTGCCCTTGCCAGTGCAACGCAAACCATACACTAGCATAACATGTATATTTACACCTTTCGGTAATTTCCAAGAATGCTTGCAATCGAAATGTCGCTGCCTGAAACGATATATATCGAACGTGCAACTATATATCGATTAAGCAGGCATTGATAAGCAAAATGACAAAATATGAATGTTTACATACTAATTATTTTCACGAGTGGTAATGTAATGCTGCGTTGACGTGATTGTTTTTACAGCGGAATCGTGACACATTCATAGAAATTTTCATAGTAATTTGTTGAATGTTTCTGATATACTGGATATAGTAATGTAGGGTGACGTACGCGTTAGGTATCCATGCAGTATATATTTCTGGGATGAGCGAGGACAAAAGATCAACAATTTTATTTGTATAAATGAATGACAATTATAGATACCACTTTCATTGCATAATAAATCAGAGCAGAATATCCTCAGAAAAGTACTTCGAGAACGAGTCATTAAATTAGTGTGACAGTTTTACGTTTGTTTGCATAGCTTTCACTATGATGTCTTTTAAAATAATAAATAAGAAAAAAACTTCACCATCACTCAAGACTATAGAAACCAATAAAACGCGTTCCCATCACTACGAATAAAACAATCTTATTAAGTACGCATGAATAGCCGCGCAATCGATTTAGAGTCACACGGTCGATATGTATCGTTTCAAGCCGAGATATTTCGATTGCAAGCATTCTTGGAAATTACCCACCTTTCTACTATTACCACTACGAAGAATACTATTAGAATTTGAAAACGAAACTTTCGCAGCACATTTGTTACACTTCAATAATATTTTACGATACAAACCAATGTGTGAAGTTATTTTCAGTTCCAATTCTCTTTCTTTGCAATTTTGGCATAATACGTTATGTTTCAAAATATTAGAGAGCAAGGAAAGTGTTAATTATTTCATTCACATCATTACTGTCGCTTTCATAGTTTTCAAATTTTTCTTTGTTGTCATAAAGTTGTTGTCATAAAGTTTCTTGCTGGAAGTTCTATCACATTCATTTGGAGTAGTCGCTAAAGCAGTCTGAGCAGCATCTCCCTTCTAAACAACAAAAGATTTATTCTTCCACTCATTGTGCCTTTTCTTAAACACTCGATTGCTGAAACGGGGCGTATTGATATCCACAAATCAAATACGTAAAACAGGTACGAGCAAAATTCGTCAAAGACGCAAAATTGAACAGATAATCAACACAAAGGAAATTCCACAAGTCAATACACACGGTATAGTGTTTATGTTTACCGATATGAACACTCACTTGTCACAGAGATAAAGCCGTACAATGTTGGAAAACAAAACACTGTCTAATTCCGCAAAGATACCCTGCTTGCAGCCAGCGAGCGGCGCCGTCAGAGGTGACACAAGTCGCTACAACCATTTACACGCCGCGTCAACTTTGCGGCGATAAAAAACACACTTAGAAGGGTGAAACGTAAATTGTTTTATTCAGAAAACTAATTATAATTTTACAATGAAAATAAAGAAAACCGTTAATTTTGACATTTTCATCGTTGCGGCTCCCCTTAAGGAGTCCACATGTTTACGTATGAAGAAATGCTTATCTAATGTGAATCTTCGATAGGTCACTGTGGCATGCCATGGCATGTCTCGTCCTTGGAGTCGAAGGTTGGTATTCAACTGTGGCCGTTTCTTGGTAAAATATATGGCTGAGGTCTTCGTCGAATTGACTTGTATCTTATTCATCTTGCACCAGTCAGAGCTGAGGCATTCCAGTCACGGTCTGCGCGGCCACACGGTCGGGGGTTCGTATCCCCCCTCGGGTATGGATATTTGTGCCGTCCTAGTTCGTAAGCAGTTCATCAGTAGTTTGTAAGTTTAGGGACTGATGACCCCGTAGTTAAGTCCCATAAGCTATACAAACATTTGAACATTTGAACCAGTCCGAGGTGGGGTAAAGTTATTGTTGCAGCCTTCGGATTTTCGTTTGTACCTGACGTCCTGTTGTGTAAAAGACTGTGTCATCTCCAAATTTTACTATATGTACGCCGGCTACAATTGGCGTATCGTTCACATATACGAGGGTTGGAATTTAAATAGTGATAACTATTTATTCACAACCGATACCGCCGGCCGCGGTGGCCGAGGAGACTGAGGCGCTCCAGTCACGGTCTGCGTGGCCACTACGGTCGGGGGTTCGAATCCCCCTCGGGCATGGATATTTGTGCCGTCGTAGTTCGTAAGTAGTTCATCAGTATTTGTAAGTTTAGGGACTGATGACCCCGTAGTTAAGTCCCATAGACTTCACAAACATTTGAACAACCGATACAAAAGCGTTACATGTTTGCACCTATTAGTCTCCTTCAAAGTAGTCACCAACTTTGTGTAGAATCCGGTTCCAGCGATATGGAAGGCGTAGTCTACCGTTAGCAGAGCCTGTTCTGTTGATGGTGTGAATGGGGCTGTCTACCGCCTGTAGGATCTCTGGAACAGTTCTGAAGCGAATGCCACAAAGTGGTTCCTTCATCTTCGGAATCAAATCAAAGTCACAAGGATTTAATTCCGGTGAGTATGGTGGATGATACAGTACTTCCCAGTCCCATCGACCGAACAGAGCAGCCACAGCTTGCGCTGTATGGGCCCGCGCATTGTAGTACAAAATGATGGGTGGGTTTCGCACAAAGTGTTGCCACTTCCTTCGCCAAGCTGGTCGCAGGTGATTCTCCAAAAACGAACAGTAATACCGTAAACTGACGGTCTGTCATGGAGGAACGTAATGCATTAGGATAACACCATCACAGTCGTACACGAGATTCACATAACTTTCACCATACTGGGGCTCTGGCACACTTTCGCGCCGACCCATAGTGACGCCATTCGTTGGATTGGCGTTTCAATTTTGTCTCGTATGATGTGGCCCATGTTTCATACAGTGTTTCGATACGGCGTACGAAAGCCTTTCCTTCGCACTCATAGCGCTCAAAGTGCGTCTCAGCAGTGTCGTAACGCATCCATCTTTGCATTTTCGTCAGTTCATGCTGAACCCATCGTGATTCAATTTTTCACATTCCCAGGCGTTCCTTCAGGATGCGAAGCACCGATGTATGCGCTGATCCGGCTTCGTGGGCGAGCTCACGAATCGTCTGGAGTAGATCACTGTCCACTAACGTAGCAACAGAATTCACTTCTTCTTCAGAGACTCTAGGACGACCTGTCTGATTTTATCTCTGTCACAGTTCACAGTTTCGTTGAAGACTTATACCCAACTTGCCATTGTTCTGTACGGCAACGCCGATTCCCCGCGCGCATCTTCGGTGATACTGTCGTGCTGTATGACCTCTGGCACAATCCATCTTGATCCAACACCGTTGTTCCTGTTTGAAAAACGTAGTAATACCCCGTTACGTTAGACCGCTCGCTCACAAACGACTGTATTTACCACGATAGTGCGCATGCCGGTGAATTGGAAAGGGCGAGTTCCAACCTCGAAGATTTAACTGTTTAATGCAGAGAAAATTTTCTGAAGCCAAATCCCTCTAAAAATTAGGTATGTGCCTTCCACCTCAAAAATAAAGACGCAAATCGATAGTTGAAAGTGACACGGCATGGTCCGGAGTTGAACCATGATGATTCGACCAAGTATTTCGGTATCCGTCTTGATAGGACTCTGCCTTTCCGGAACCTCTGTCAAAATGTTAATGGAAAGGTTTGTGCGAGACAACTTACTAGTATGAAATGGGGAGTTCAACCTCAAGTTTTAAGAACATCGGCTCTCGCACTACGTTTTTCAGCAGCAGAGTATGCAGTACCTGTTTGGTACAACTCTGCACAATCCAAACATGTTGACTTAGCAAGTAATGAGACATTCGCATAGTGTCTGGCTGTCTAAAACCAACCCCAGTTCAGCCAATTTACCCGACTGTCGTCATAGCTCCATCACCCATCAGAAGGCAAGCCGCAGCTGAGTCCGAAAGGAGGAAACAGTTTCATGATAAAAGTCACCCGCTATATGGCTACCAATCACAGTGCAAACGACTGAAGTCCCGGCGAAGTTTTATGCAAGTGACCAAACCTTTAGACGAGTCGCCTGAAAAACGACGACAACATTTGTGGCAAAACAGGGTACATCAGTCGCTAATAAACCCTAGAGAACAACCATCTGCTGGGAATCACGTGCCTTTTCCGCCATGAGGTCGCTTAATCGCCTAAGAACTGGCGTCACACGATGCAATACGAACATTTGGAAATGGGGCTACAAGGAGAGCGATTCCTGTGAGTGCGGTGCAATACAGGATTATCAACATCTAATGAAGTGACCAAAAATAGGCAAAACTTGCTAAAGCAAATGACAAAGCTGTTCATGTGGATGATTAACTGGAAATATGTAGTACAGTTGGTGACACGGATACATAAGTAAGGAAGTAAGTTCCAACCCTCGTACATTGAAGAATAGCAGGGAAAAACGGAGCCTTGTGGTAACCACGCTTTCATTTATTTTGTGTTTGAAGATTGTCCCTCGACGACCATCTTCATTCTTCTGTCCTTGGGAAAGCTGGTGAAGTGCTTGATATAACAATCTGGGATCGATTTCTGTTCATTCAACTTCCGGATCAGGAGTTCCCTCTAGACCTTATCATAAGTTTTCTCGATTTCGAGAAATACCGCTGCAACAGTGCTGGTCTCGTTTAGTTTCCCCTTGTGTGTTGTGATAGACGTACAAGTTGTAGCTCTACTGGAAGTTTCAAAATGTTCAAATGTTTGTTAAGCTTATGGGACTCAACTACAGGATCATCAGTCCCTAAACTTACAAACTACTTACGAACTACCTTATACTAAGGACGGCACAAATATCCATGCCCGAGGGGGGATTCGAACCCCCGACCGTAGTGGCCGTGCAGACCGTGACTGGAGCGCCTCAGTCCCCTCGGCCACCGCGGCCGGCCTGGAAGTTTCCTTTGGAATTCAAATTGTTCCGGAACAATACTTACATTTGCCACAAGAGGTGCCAAGACGTGTACCTGTACGATGTTCAAACGTCTTACTTAGCCCACTAAGTAAGCTGATGAGCCGGTAATTAGTTACAATCCTTGTGTCCTTGCGCCATTTCGGGATAGGTAGAATTTTCACCGTTTTCCAAGCCGACGTGAAATACGTCAACAAACAAACGTAGAAAATTTTTGTAAGAAGTGGTATCCTCGGTGGTATCCTTCTAATTTTGCCAATACACGGTGCCTTGTTGGACTGGAGTCTGTTGATGATAGTGCGAACGTCGCTAGGTGTTGTTAGCCTTGGGCGGTGTTGGTCCTCTGTAGTGGTGTTTTCATGCTCCCTTTGGACGATGTTCAGAGGTTCCCTCAAGACCGCCGTCAGTCGTTTAGATGTTTAGACGAATGTCTCAGCCTTGGTCAGCAGTTCTTCTGTGAATCATTGGGAGAGGGGAGCGGGGAGGGTTCGAAGTAGACTCATCGGTATAGTTTCTGCACGTATGCTCCTCAAGATTTTCCACTCTTCTCTGGTCTTCCGTTTTCCATTCCAGTAGTTGTTGTTGGAGCCTAAGCAGCAGCGGTGGAATGGCCGTGCGTTCTAACTTGCCTTGTTGCAGAGCATGCGGCCGGTCCCAGTCGGAGGTTCGAGTCCTGCCTTGAGCATGGATATGTGTGTTGTCCTTAGGTTAGTAAAAAATTAGTTTCAGTAATTTGTAAGTCTAGCGAGTGATTACCACAGTAGCTTGGTCCCACAGATTTACAAACATTTGTACTTGTTTTGAGCCTATGCATCCGTTGTCGATAAGATGGATTTCGTGTTCTCTGTCAGAGTTTTCGGGTCCTGTTTCTCTGAAGACTAAGTTCTTCCAGGTGGAGTGGTAAGGGATCGTTCGTCAAGAAATCTTCCGAAATCGTGATGGTCGACAATTGATTAACCTTTTTGATTTTGTGAGTTATGTATTCTACTACGTGGTCGATTTCTTCTGGCGAACAGATAGCCAGCGTAGGATATACTTACTTTTCAAATAATGCTTAAGCTATGGCAATAGGTCCTCATGGTATGGAAATGAGCGTATGGCTTACTTGGCCAGGAGATCTCTTGCGGGATTGTTCGGCCGCCTTAGTGTAAGTCTTTTTATTTGACGCCGCGTGGGTGACTTACGTGCCAATGATGATGAGATGATGATGATGATTAAGACAACACACAACACCCAGTCCCCTGCCGGGAATCGAACCCGGGCCTTCTGTGTGGTAGTCAGCGACGCTACCGCTGAGCTACGGAGGCGGACGGTCCTCATGGTGGGTTCCTATGTTGGTGATGCTGCTAGATCCACGCAGTGTAGCCAGTACTGAGTCATGGTTGGGGGATAAGTCATAGACTGTAACTAGCTGCGGGTGTATTCTCAGACATTGGGTTATGGCAATGACTAAAACATATTGATTTTGGTTGAGGACGTTAAGTGTGTGTGATGGTTCTATTGTTCACAGATTTCCAGGTCCAGTTCTTGTTCCATCCGATGCAACTCCAAATCTCTGGGGTTTGTTGCCCTCAAATTACAGGTTGGATGTTTTGCTTTCCAGTCTCCGCCCATAAACGTTCTTCCATTTGGAGCCAGAATGTTTTGTAGGTCTTGTTGAACCAGTAGGTCCGCTAGGCGCAGATATGTCGCCACTAGAGTCACCTTTCCTAGTTCCATCCGTATATTCACAGCCGTTGCCTCTAGGTGTTTCAGTCATTAAAAGAGAAATTTTAGTAACATTGAGTATTAATTTGAATGTTAATAAGTCTTTTCTGAAGGAATTTTGGTGGAATTAAGCATCGTATAAGAGTGAAATGTGCACCGTAAAGGGTTAAGATAAAAAAGATGATAGCAGCTTTCGAAATTTGCTGTTACAGGAGAATGCTGAAAATTAGACGGGTAGATCGCGTAAATGAACAAAATAGGGGACAAACCCAATTTCGGGCGTATCTTCACTAACAGAAGATCTCGATTGGTAGTAGAACTCAATTTGAGATATCAAAGGATCGTCATTTCAGCTATGGAGGGAAATATAAGGGGTAAAAATCGCAGAGGGATAGAACGAGGCGAATAAAGTAGGCTAGCTTCAAAATGAGGCAGGTCGCCGTTCTTCTTCTGAGATGAAAGGGTTTGCACAGGAGAGGGTAGTGGGAAAAGCTGCATCAGACCAAACTTTAGACTGAAGGCCACAACACACACAACATGTACACCCTTGCAGAACAATTTCTGAATATTTAGTAATTCAGTAAGAAAGAACTAAAAACCGCTCCTGCTGACACAAGCTATATCAGTGAATGCGGTTACGAATTAGCCACAACCGCTTTGTAATTAAAAAATAAAAACACTGTTTTGCGACAGATCGTTGTTTTTCTCTTACAAATTATCAACGGTCGCTACTGCACATGGATCCAAATATGGATTCAAACATAAACAATAAAGGAAGAAAGAATAGGATTCATTAGAAGCGGAGCACAAGCTCAGATTGTTTAGCTAAGGATGTCGAAGGAAATCGGACGTTGGCTTTGAAAGGAAATCACGGTAAAATCTGGATTGACAGAGTCGGATATGAACCGCTGTTCTTCCGAATGCGAGTCCAGTGTATTAACAAAGGCAACACTTATCAAGTGTTCAAATGTTTGTAGAGCTTAAGGGACTTCACTACGGGGTCATCAGTCCCAAAACTTACGAACTACTTATGAACTTTCTTATACTAAAGACGGCACAAACATCCATGCCCGAGGGTTATTTGAACCCCCGACGGGGAACAGTCTCGCGCAACGTAGCATAGCGCCTCAATGCGCTCGCCCGCTCCACCGCAACACTTATCTCTGTCATTCAATGATATCTTGACAATGTATTAAAATGTAAAATTTTCACCTTTGGAAAATACTGTTCCCAATTTGTGGTTTCCTAATATTAATGATTAGGAATAAAACCTAAATATTAGTAACAAAGATTTTATTCACGTCAAATATTTGTTTTAAACTACAGAGTTCCGGATGGAAATTCGGAGTAAATATTCATCTTTACCAAAATACGAAACAGTTGTGGAGAAATAGAAGCTCACAGCACCGTTACCAAATACAATGGCATGTCAGAATGACCTGATCTACCAGTTACGGGTGGCATCGTTAAGCATGCAAGATATTCAGATACCCGGAATTAGGCAACCAGCCGAAAAATGGGGACTTTACCTTACTATTATATTCTAAAGATCTCAATATACATTTAGCCACAAAGTAAATTATTTTAGACGTTCATTTGTGTTTTAAAACCTTTGACCTAGAACACCTTGTTCTACATCTACATAGATACTTTGCAAATCACATTCAAGTGCCTCGCAGTAGGTTCATTAACCACTTTCATAACTTTTCTCTACCGTTCCATTCTCTAATAGCGCGCGGGACGAAAGAACACCTAAATCGTTCCGTTTTCGATCTGATTTCTCTTACTTTATTGGGATGGTCATGTCTCCCTAAGTAGGTGGGTGCTAGCAAAATATTTTCACATTCAGAACAAAAAGTCGGTGATTGAAACTTCGCAAACAGATCACGCCGCAATGAATAACGTCTTTCCTTTAATGATTTCCACCCCAATTCGTGCAACATTTTAAGTGACGCTTTCCCCCCCGTAACGTGATAAAACAAAACGATCTGCCCTTCTCTGAACCTTCTCAATGTCTTCCGTCAGTCCCACCTGGTGAAGGTCCCACAAGGGGCAACAGTAAAATGTTTGTATAGTCTATGGGACTTAACTACAAGGTCATCAGTCCCTAAACTTACAAGCTACTTATGAACTAACTAAGACTAAGGACGGCACAAATATCCACGCCCGACCGTGACTGGAGCGCCTCAGTCCCCTCGGGGCAACAGTACTCCAGGAGATGACGCACAAGTATGATGTAGGTAGTCTCTTTGGTGGAGCTGGTGCATCTTTGAAGCGTTCTGCCGATGAAACGTAACCTTTGGTTCACCTTCCCCACAATATTTTCTATGTGTTCTCTCCAGTCTAAGTTGTTTCTAATTGTAACTCCTAGGTATTTGGTAGAATCTACGACCTTAAGGTTTGACTGATTTATCGCGTAATTGAAGTTCAGCGGATTTATATTAGTGGTCATGTGTATTACTTCACACATTTCTTTATTTAGTGTCAATTGCGAATTTTCGCACGATGCAGAAATTCTGTCTAAATCTCTTTGCAGTTGCTTTTGATCCTCTGTTGACTTCACTAACCGATAAACGACAGCATCATCCGCGAACAGTCTAAGGGAGCTATTCAAATTGTCTCCTAAATCGTTTATAAACACGAGGAAGAGTAGGGGACCTATAACGCTTCCCTGTGGAACGCCAGATATCACTTCTGTTTTACTCGATGACTTACCGTCAATTACAACGAACGGTGTTCTTTCTGATAGGAAATCGTGAATCCAACCGCACAATTGGTGAGATATTCCATAACCACGCAATTTCATAAGAAGCCGCTTGTGGGGTACAGTGTCAAAAGCCTTCCTGAAATCCAGAAATATGGAATCGATTTGAGATCCCTTGTCGATGGCACATAACACTTCATGTAAATAAAGGGCAAGCTGTGTTTCGCAAGAGTGATACTTTCTGAATCCGTGTTGACTACTCGTTAATAAGTCGTTCTCTTCGAGGTAGTTCATAATATTCGAACAAAGTATATGTTCCAAAATCCTACTGCAAATCGACGTCAATGAGATAGGCCTGTAATTTTGGGGATCACTCCTATTGCCTTTCTTGAATGTTGGAGTAACTTGGGCAACTTTCCAATCTTTGGGTACGGATTTTTCGCTGAGTGATCGGTTGTAAATTATAGCTAAGTACGGAGCTATTGCATCGGCATACTCTGAGAGGAATCTAGTTGGTATACAATCTGGCCCGGAAGATTTATTTTTGTTTAGTGACTTAAGTTGTTTTACGACTCCAGGAACATCTACTTATAAGTTTCGCATGCTGGCAGCTGTTCTTGGATTGAATACTGGAGTGTTCACTTCGTCTTCTTTGGTGAAAGAATTTCGGAAAGCTGTGTTTAATAATTCTGCCTTAGCAGTACTGTCATCGGTATTATTACCATTGCTATCGCGTAGTGAAGGTATTGTTTGTGTTTTGCCGCTAGTGTACTTCACATATGACCAGAATTTCTTTGGATTTTCTGCAAGATTACGAGACAGGATTTCGTTGGGGTAACAACTATAGGCTTCTCGCATTGAAGTCCGCGCTAGGTTGCGAGTTTCAGTAAAAGATTGACAGTCTTGTGGATTCTGTGTCTTTTTTAATTTTCATGCGTTTTTCTTTGTTTCTGCAATAGTGATCTGACCTGTTTTGTGTACCACGGTGGTCAGCCCCCTATTTTATTAATTTATTTGGTATAACTCTCTCGATTACTACTGATATTATGTCTTTGAAAGTAAGCCTCAACTGATCTATACTCGCATTTTTAGTTTTGAAAGACTGGAGACTATCACTCAGGAAAGCGTGAAGCGAATTTTTATCTGATTTATTGAATAGATATATTTTTCGTTTATTTTTGGTGCATTTGGGCATTTTGACATTCAATCTCGCTACTACAACTCGTTGTTCACTAATCCCTGTATCTGTTTTGATGCTCTTTAGTAGCTCAGGATTATTTGTTGCTAGGAGATCAAGGGTATTTTCGCAACCACTTACTATTCTAGTGGATTCATGAACTAACTGTTCGATGTAGTTTTCAGAAAAAGCATTCAGAACTAGTTCGGACGAAGTTTTATATTTGCCTCCGGTTTTGAATACGTAATTATGCCAGCATATCGAGGATAAATTAAAGTCGCTACCGATTATAACAGTATGCTTGTTGCGGAGTGCGCGGCTGCGCCTCGTCGGAGGTTCGACTCCTCCCTCGGGTATGGGTGTGTATGTTGTCCTTAGCATAAGTTAGTTCAAGTGGTTTGAAGTCTAGGGATTGATGACCACTGCAGTTTGGTCCCATAGCTTCCCAAGCAGTTGAACCTTTTTACAAAGAACACCGAAATTGAGGTACAGCAAAAGCGTATTAAAAAATTATATGTTATTGAATAATACAGAACAAGATACACATCAATTGAAACTTTGACATTTTACTGCACGCTTTGTATTACAAATTTTAGTTATGTGTCAGTGGTCGTTTCCTGTGTGATCTGCATTGTGGATAGCTTACTTTGTTTCAAGTAAATGAAAGTTTATATCCTGATCTTTTACAATGCACGATATTTTACCTGAAGTTTAGAAAATGTATAAAGAGGAGAAATACATTGATTGGGGCATTGCTTTTGAAGTTAAATTGCAAATCACTGTACCTGTCCCATCTGTAGCGTCCACTAGATCACTTTTGCGTCTATCCACGATCTTATAAAGATCAGTCGAAGGAACAAACGTTTTGCCTGTGCATTGCATTTAAATGTATGGTGTCTGCTGTTTCGCACATGGACTGGCACAATCGACGATCTTCAATGCGGAGGTACACCATCGTTCGACCCCTTCGGAGAATAGGGATAAGCTGCGAGGAAAGTGGGGAATGAGCAGAGTTAAGCAGTACTTGGCAGTTTGCGTCGAATGGCAGCGTTTCCAGAAGGCGGAGGCCGTTAAGGCAATAGCTTGCGAGAAATCGGAAATCCGGGGGCGATTACCGGCGCTGCTCAAATTCTCAACTACGGTAGTTGAATTATTTCAATGCCCATAGCAGTTAAGTCGAACCAGTTTTTCTCAAACCATCTTTTTTGTGTCTTACAGAGTTATTTGTGCGTATTTCTATTACTCCGTACTTGAAAGACAATTGTTGACAGTTTTTTTCTCTGTACATTCTCGATTTATCTCAGGGCGCTCCATACTCTCAGTTGTTGCCAGCAAAGATATTTGTTCACTAAACGAGTGCTTTACTGTCGAGAGTTTTACCATTCCTAATGAAATCGTCAGCAGTTGTTCAACCATGTAAGCCGATATTAAGATTTATGTGATTTCTGTAACGCTACACAGTCGCGGATTACTACGGTCGTACACAATGGTCTATATATCACAAAATCATAATACACTACCTGTCACTTCACTATCTAACGTGACTCTCATCTGCGAAGAGGATGATCCTTCATTTATTTTCAGTTCAATTTTACTGGTGTCACACTTACAGCGCCCATTACTGTGACAAGCGTTCAGAGATACATTAATGACAGGTCACATCACGCCCTACCCGTGTTTATGGGTCGTGAAGACAACACACAACATAAACCGCCGTCCAGTGTTAGAACATCTCGTGTCTTAATAACTAAGAATGATGAAGTAAATATCGTAATAGTGTACACATTAGAATAAAGAATTAATGTTTCCTCCTTTGAGTGATTTTCATCTTTTCTTATTTTTGGTTCACAGTTTCATTGTTTTGAGAAACTTTTATCTTAAATTCACACCTTTCTTTTGTCGAAATTTGTTGTTAAAAAGGTTTCTTCTAATTTTGTGAAATTAATTTAAGTTTTGCTGGCTGTGATTTGCTTATTCAACCTTGTGTTCAAGTACCAATGTATATGGAAATAATATTTGGTGAAATAAATTGGTAATCCAAATTCCTCAGTGGCTTACCACTCCCGTATCCTTTTATCCAAACAACTCCTCTTTCTGTAACGTAGTTGAAGAGGTACATCAGTGGTAGCAGACCGTGGTGAGAAGTGTCAGTATTTAATGTACCCAGGAAACTTGTGAATATTATCGTCCTGGGGATCCAGATTTTGTGGTGTTGCGCTGACATACCAACTTTCAAATACCTGAAAACATTACACGCACTGATTATCTAAGGAGTGCATTCAGTCAGGACCCAATTTTGATGATAATGACGGCTTCTTTGAACTGCTCAGATAAAAACCTGTTTGAGCGAAATTATCTGCAAATGAACAGGGCTGTCTGTTCCCCGACTTAAACCGCAACAGTCGCGCGTGGAATTATTTGGGAAGACGTATTTAAACATTTCTAACACACCAAGAACCATCAATTAGTTATTAACAAAGCTGGTGAAGCAATGAAACGCCCTACATCAAGAATTCATTAACAGTGTTGTGCATGTCATGGAGTACGTTGTAGAGCACGCAGCCGGCCGCAGTGGCCGAGCGGTCTGCGGCGCGCCAGTCACGTTCTGCATGTCCACTACGGTCAGGGGTTCGAATCCCCCCTCAGACATGAATATCTGTGCCGTCCTTAGTATTAGGTAGTTCATAAGTAGTTTGTAAGTTTAGGTACTGTTGACCCCGTAGTTAAGTCCCATAAGCTCTGCTAACATTTGCAGAGCATGCACTTCTTAAAATATACCAATGTATGTAATCATAAGAGACCAAACTGCTAAGGTCATCGGTCCTATACATATAGACTACTTAAACTCGTTTACACTAAGGACAACACACATACCCATGCCCAAAGGACGACTCCATGCTCCGGCGAGAGCGACCACGCAACATAGCGCCCAGACCGCGCGGTCGTTCCCACGAGGAAATGTATTTCTATTTCTGGCGTTGCCACGCCAAATTAACAACCATGTACCATGTTTCATAATGTCCTGGGGACCATCATCAATCGTGCAATTATAGTCTTTGCATAATAGAATCATTTCTTTTCATTTCATTGCGTGTTTCTTCCCCTCACTTTCTGTATTACATTGCGCTATTTATTTCTATGTATCACCCAAGTTTCATCTAGTAACATTACGTGGCAGTGAAACGTAATGTGAAATACACTTTACTCTTTAAGTTTTTCACGCCAGAGTAGTCTTGTGGTAGTAATATCATTTCTTCGGAAATATCGGACGAAACATGAATGTTTTTGTCCGATCTGAATACTTACTCTGATTGCTTCATTTATTAAGCTGACTGCTCTCGATGAAAAATTGAAACGGTTTCTGATTTCACAAGGAGGCTATATAAGTATCGGATTATAGAATTTTATTACATTTTTGGTACGTAAAATTCAGAACTTAAATAATAATCAGTCAAATCAATTCGACACAACTCTAAAAAATTATCGAAAAAATCGACTTTGAAGTTCTGCAAGTACATATAGGAACCAATTATAAAAATAGTTGGAACATCTGTCAGTGTCGCTCGGGTGGTAGCGTTCGGGCCTGACAACCATAGAGGCGTTGGGTCGATTCCCACCGTGACCGGTTTTTGTTTTCGTAGTGTACGAATATTTACATAATTTTACTACCTAATGGTAATTTTTACGAAAAAATGCACGTATTTTTGTTTATTTGTAATTTTCTATATTTTATAGAAGATTGTTAATAATGATGATTTCAGTAAAAAAAAAAAAAAAAAAAAAAAAAAAAAAAAAAAAAAAAAAGTTAAATTTTTTGACTTCAGTGTTAGTTGACGACGGTTGTCTTCGATTTCTCAGTTTGTGAAGAGCTACGACGCTATTTTTGGAAAGTCATCTCCATAGCTACGAATGGCTTTCGAAACAGGTAAAAAAAAGGAGCTGTCACGGCGTGATTCGAACCAACGACCATACGGATTTAAGTCCAGAATACTACCGCCTCAACTACAACGACAGATTCTGATATTGTATCAATTATTGACATATACTTGCAAAACTTCGAAATTGATTTCTAGAGAATTTTTTTAGAGTTGTGTAGAATGGATTTGGCTGGTTGTTACTTGAGTTCTGTACTTCACGTACTGTAAATATATATATAAAAAAAAATTCTGAAATCCGATACCTGTGTGGTCTCCTCGTCTGAATATTATAATTCTAATTTTTCACGACAAGGTCATTATATTGGAAGTTCAACATTTCAAAATGTTTTCTGTTTTTCTGTTATTTCAATCCCGCTAATTTCTACTTGTGTCGCTTGATTACATTTAGGTCCAAATTAATTTTGTTACGTCTGGAAACGAGGCATAACATTCTCAGTTTTCAGAATCAATCATTGTAACGAATTTCATGTTCCTAAAACTTTTAAAAACGAAAATCGTGTTCACTGTACGTCGTACAAATCGAGAAGTGTCTGGATACAAAAAGCGCAGATTCACAACCACTTAAAGACGTCATGAGAGTTGAAATGCGTAGCAACTTGCTGTCATTTTAATCTGATGTATGTTAACCCACTCTAGCACCGAAGTTAGTGAGAAAGAACACGACTTGATACCGTCAGAAGTTGGTAGACGCTCCTGGAGTGAGAACCGGGAGTCTTGCGGAAGCGGTTGAAACAGATTAGCGAAGCACAGCGCCAGGAATTAATTTATCTGCTGCAGAAAGTTGGAGTTTGTAGAGTAAACAGCGTTCCTCAAGGAACCCCTGCCTACGGTAATTACGCATTTCTGAGTTCCAGCTCAGCAAATGCGTCGGAGCGGAACCAAATCTAATCCCTCCCCCTGATGTAGCGGTACGTCAGCAAATCTCCAATGAGGCCTTTGCTATATAATGGAGGGGTGTGGTAGAAAATCTTTGATGTTATCTGTATTGGTTACTTTTAATCATATGACGTTTAGTTCAAATCGAAAATGTATTGTTTTATATATATCTATAAATGTGAATGTCTTTTCGGTGTACGTTTATCACGTCTGAACCACAGGACATTATATATATATATATATATATATATATATATATATATATATATATATATATATATATATATATATATATATATAGTTACTAATCTATACCTGATGATGGTTTTAGGTATTGTTTTATAGCGATCTGATAGATATTTAGTGATTTGAACAATATAACGCGAAATACGGAGTATTAATTACTCTTTGAAAATTATATTTACTCTTTGAAAATGGTTTTATTGGTTGCATTGCTGCTTGAGGGTTGATAATGATAAAAGGGTGGAGTATATTGGGATTGAAAGTTATCGGTGTATATAAAATTCTTCGTGTTTGTGTGTTAATATTTCTCTCTGCAGCGAAAACTACAGAACGCAAACGAATGGTCTGTGTGTAATTGTTGTCGGAAGTCTCCCGTTGTACACCATAGCAGTTCCATGCCGTTAGCTATAGGGGGGGTGGAAGATATGGTGGTTGAAAGTCGTCAGATTTTAAATAAATTCGAAGGCCAGTGATGATGTTTGCGACTCCATAGTAAGAAGGTTACATAAAACGAAACGTGATGCCACAGACCATATCTTTGGTCTATGCGTGCTACAATGTCTTCAGCAATTTCTCTGTAAGGATAAGCATACGAATAAGGAAATATAAGAATAAATAAATAAAGCAGTAAAAAAGAAATTTCTTTTAATACATCTTTTTTTAAAAAAATCGATTTGACTTTTCGCGCATTACATCACGTGATCAATCTGTGATATTATTACAATCATTATTGTTGAATTTCGTGATTGGATTCTTCGAAACGAGTGCATTTTACGTGTGATTTGATCTACCAACACGCGAGCGGAGCCGCGGGTTTAAGCTAGTATACTATAAAATTAAATTTTAAGCTATTACTTTTTATTCCTTCTAAGTATTAAAGCGAATTTAGTTAAGGCTAGGTAACATTATCGTCTACTCTCCGTTATAATTTTAGAACAGTTTTGTTACGATGGGGGGAAAGGCCATAGTATGTAGTGTTACACAATAAAACGGTGTATAATACTAATCAGATGCAAAGATACACTGCGTGATCAAAAGTAGAGGAACACCCCAAAAACATACGTTTTTCATATTAGGTGCATTGTGCTGTACCTTCTGCCAGGTACTCCACATTAGCCACCTCAGTAGTTATAAGGCACCATGAAAGAACATACTGCGGCAATCCGCGGAACTCACAGACTTCGAATGAAGTCAGGTGATTGTGTGACAGTTGTGTCAGAAGTCTGTACGCGAGATTTCCACACTGCTAAAAATCCGTTGGTCAACTGTTGCTAATGTTAATAGTCAAGTGGAAACGTGAAAGCCGCGGTGGAGTAGCCGAGCGGTCTAAAGCACCTCGCTGCGGAGCGCGCGGTTGCTCGCCGTGGAGGTTCGAGTCTTCCCTGGGGCATGGGTGTGTGTGTTTGTCCGTAGGTTAGTTTACCTAGGTAGTTTGTAAGCTACGGACTGATGACCACGCAGTTTGGTCCGATAGATTTACAGACATTTGAACATTTGAAACGTGAAGGAACACGTAGAGTATTTGTATACTTTTTGTCAATACCCGTGTACACGATTGCTGAATTATCACAGTTCCACAGCCCTACTACCGTGCATAGTTATGGATATTTGTGCCGTCCTTAGAGTTAGTTAGTTCATAAGTAGTTTGTAAGTTTAGGGACTGATGACCCTGTAGCTAAGTCCCATAACCTATACAAACATTTGAACATTTTGAACTAAGTTCTGCAGTCCACACATGCCTGTATTTTCAAATCACAAATTCGTAACGCGGCCTCAGACCGCCCAGAGTAACCTATCACCACCACGTCCTTGTAACGAGTCTCCTCCCATGCGTTCGAAGTCGTGCTCTACCTGTTCCCAAAATTGTATCCTTCCACGCATCCTAACACCTCATCTTTAAGATACAATTTCTCTTCCAAAATGTTATACATTTGAATATCACAGAATTAAATGCTTTGACCACTTTCCTACAAATGTTGTTTACATTTCACAAACAAATATATATTTAACAATACTAAAATCGATTGAGACTGAAGCTCTTTGTTCAGGTAGATATTAAACGTGGCGTCTCACTGTTCAAATATACTGTCGCCGTCGAATTATAGTTACACAATTAATATTTAATTTATCATGGATTTTTATACAAATATATTCAGTTCTTGTCGACAAATACATATAATTATTTATTATCTGCTGCATATCTATTATTTTTAGTCGGCCATGAAACATGTAAGTGGCAGTCTACAACAATAAACGAACGTTACTAAGAATAATATTAAATATAATAAAATACATATATAAATGTACTGCGCTTTTCTGGGTTCAGGTTTTGTGTTTCTGTGGTGGAATCTATGTTCAGACACAAGAATATTACTACCTGCCAGTACTATTTGCGAATGACTATAGCCTGGAAGGAACGTAGCGTACATTTGGCTTTCGTACGTGTGACTGTAAACTGGATGGAACACAGCGTACATTTGTCGTTCGGAAATCAGTCACGTCACATCCCTCGCCCGAAACTTTCTTTTGCATACGCCACCTTGCTTTCTGTATTTGATGTTTTTCCTATTATAGCTCAAGCGTTGTCATATCAAAGCAATGGCGCACTGAAAATTACCAAAAATACGTCGTCCTTAGGACAATGAATTATAATCTAATGTCTAAAAATGCCATGTTAGCTGTTAACACCTACCATTGATGGTACGAGAATTACGGATTACTCTCGCAGCTGTTCGCCATAGCGTAATGGGCGAAGAATTGGTTTGTGATGTACGAACATGTTGGACGGTAGTTCAAAACTTGCTAGGGTGCGGTGGCTCAGCGCGCTAGGTCAGAGGATTTCTGGCATGGTAGCTCTACGCCCTCTGTAACGAAAAAACTGAGTGAACGAAGTAACGATCAAAATAGAACAAAATACCTATCAAACCAAAGAACCAATGAAAAGAGAGAAAAAGGAAGAGGATTCAGTAACATCTGTAATGAAAACTGAGCAAAATTCTCAACGAACAACCCAGAACGAACATGAACAAACGACCGCAAAGCATCGATCTCCCTGAAGACAAAAAATATAGAAAGTATATATATATATATATATATATATATATATATATATATATATATATATATAATACCCACTACTGATAATTTGCCCCCCTCTTGCTTCCTAAAAGGTTTTGGCACATTTTTGTTAACTGAACACAACTGTATTTTTCAAGATTCCGAGTTGTTCATAACTAACAGCACTTTCTCTGAAAAGTACATTTGTTGTGTTTCGAGAACATGCCGTGAAATACATACCACTGAATTGTAAACATAAACTTCTTTATCACATGTACATAAACTAGGGAGATACTGTTACAGTGACTGTTGTAAATGATGTAATGATAGTAGTAACTTTGTATATATAGTAGTTACTTGATTTATGTGGAATTCATTATTACCACACTTATTCCGTTCGTTATTTTAGTTGCCAAAGAAAACGTAATCACGGTTGGAAAAAGAATATTTGCTCTTTATTTCAGCGCAGAACAAAGTAATGTGAACAAAGTTATGTCTGAACTACAGAAAAGGTAATACATTCTACATTAAAAGCGTCCATAGCAACCATGTCAAAGACAAACATTTTAGTAGATGCACTGATTGTAATTAATAACTTTCAATATATTCCATAAATAGTGAATAATTGCTTAGAAAAAAATTAACAGGGTAATTTGTTGCAATGTATACACTTCCCTTCAGTTTCAGTAAGGAACGACAGTTGCCACAGAAATCTGAGACTTCCTTTATATATGTAACTACCAGTATTCTCCCAGTTTACGTGAATACGCTTGGAAGACCATTGTTCAATTCGTTGTTACGTATTTCACGGCATGTTCACGAAATATAACAAACGAGCATTTTAGAGGGAGCATTCTTACATATGCACAACTCTAAATATTTCAGAACATTGCTCTAATTGATAAGAGTGCCCGAAACCCTTTCAGAAAAAAAAATGCGAAGAAACTTTTGGTAGTGGTAGGTTTCGAAACACCGAACACATGCGTGGTATTTATAATCTAACGTGCTACCCACTACACTACGCCAAACAATCAACAAACAATGCCTTATTTCTCTTACTATTGATGGCAGTTGTTAACTGATACTAATATGGCATTTTAGTCACTAGATTACCATTTATCGTACGAATAACGACGTGTTTTTGTTAATTCTTCAGTGCGCCATTGCTTTGAAATGACGACGCGTAAGTTATAATAAGAAAAGCACAATAAACAGGAAACAAGATGGCGTATGCCAAACAAAGTTCTGGGCGATGACTGTCACTGGACAGTTCGTAACGCCTGGCTTACGTAAAATCAAGAGGCGGTGTCAAATCACCGTTATTTTTGCAAATAGCTGTGTAACGGCGAGAGTTAAGAAAAAAAAACATAAAAGAAGTAAGTTGTAGAGAATTTTCTCTTCTAAAAATTCGGTTATTCAATTTTCGTGTCAGACGAACGGTTCGTTTGCAATTACAATTATATTAAAAACGACTTTTTTTAGTGTTACTAACGTACTTTTTGTCCGGAATATTTGAAAATGGGAGGTTCTGGTCTCTGGCGGCCAACAATTATGTCTGTAAAATTTGGTGCTGATCGGTTGACGGTTCGACTTTAAAAAATTGTAACACGTTACTGACAGACAGACAGACATCGTAAAATCGCCGTTATTTTTGCAAATATCTCTGAAACGATGAGATAACAGAGCAAAGTTGTGGAGAATATTCTCTAAAAATTCATGTATTAAATATCCGTGTCAGATGAACGGTTAAGCCGTTATTTCCATTTAAATTTCGAGCTGTCAAAAGGCGATTGCAAAGGCCCACTTTTAGTGTTACTATCGTAACGTAAAGTGGGCTAAAAACTGAATCTCAATGTGTGCTACGCGCCGAGGAAGAGCAGATCGTTCCTTTCACTGGCTACACCATGGGAAGAACGACGGGCTAAAGGTAGGGATGAGTCATACTTACCGAAATTTCTTGTGTGTAGCAGAACTGACGGGGAATCATTCATGGCAACAAAGCCTCTTTTTTGTGTGGAGAACCTTGAGGATAAGTATGGAGAAATCGCAGGTATGTCCAAGATGAGAAGTGGTTCAGTTGTAATAGCAAACCACCCACCGCCAAAACCGTCTAGGTACAAGGCCTCACAACAATCCCGTGTCACGTGACACCGATAGGCTGCCATCGCTAGCTGAGTGGTTGGCCGCTGGGGCACAGCCCATAGCCTCGTAGCGCTATCAACTGAGCTTGCGACGACAGCCTATCAGTGTGACGTGACACGGAATTGTGAGTTCTCGTATCTAGACGGTGTTGCCACTGCCCAGTCGCGGGCGCATCTCGCCTGAAACAATATGGAAGAAGTTTGTTTCCATCACCTGGCATGAGAGTTTAAATGTGGTCCAGGTTATTATTTTCCATCTATATCTCCTCCTGCAGTCTGATGACGAGCTATGCGCCAAACTCGAAAGACAGGGTGTACAGTTCATCTACCGCGCCTACAGGGGGCCTTAGGACAAAATTGTGCCTACCGGTGCCTTCATGTTGGCCTCGGTTCATTGTCTGAAAAGATCAAGGCGACGATATACAGGTGTATTCAATATCCGTGTCAGATGAACGGTTAAGCCGTTATTTCCATTTAAATTTCGAGCTGTCAAAAGGCGATCGCAAAGGCCCTCTTTTAGTTGAACCTAAGATTACTCCTCAGATTCAGTGCTGGAAATACAGGCGTATGTCCCCCCGGTACAATTCCAGTTCCACATGCAAAGACAGCAAACGTCCTCGTACTCCCCCTCCCATCTGTTTGAACTATGGACATCACTACAAAATCATGGAATATGAGACCATGGATAAACTATCTTCCACAGAGGCACAAAATAAGTAGAGCGACTTTACCCTGTTATGTTTAAATCGTCGTTTGCAGCTCATACGTCGTTACGGCTTTCTTTGGGGATGACGTCAACGAAACCTCTGCCTACCACTGTAGGCCCTTAGAGCCGTCAAACTCCATCTGCCCCCTTGGTAATTGGGGGCTCTCTTTCATCTGCTGCTGCACCAAAACCTCTTTTGAGAGCAACCCACACACTGCCTTTCGAGACAATGGTCCACATCCCTATGACGGAGATGCAACAGCCTCCTCCGGCCCTCTCGTCAGGAAGGGGTCCCTAAGGATCCTACCTCCCACGGTTTCCACAAATGCAAATGTGCATCCCAGTCACTTTCTGCAAGATCAACAAGCTGCTGGTCGAAGGACTAACCGAACTTCATCGGTTTCTGAAGACAATTCAGAGAAGCCCTCCTAGCGTATGTAACCGAAGGAAAAGCGGGAGGATAAAAAGAAGAAGAAGAAATAAGAAAAACCCAAGTGCAGCTTCAGATTGTGAAGATGCGGTGGATATACTAGCGTCCCCTGAAAACCTCGAACTCTTTGCAACCTCAGGAACGATGGACAATGATGTTGCCAGCAGTCATCTGGTGTCAAATGATGAGACGTATCAACTATCCACTCATTCCATCCGTTGCATCTCAGAACGCCCATAGCTTCATCCTCCACTGGAACTGCGGCGGTGTTTTCCATAATCTTAGTTGTGGCCGTTATTTTGCCGCTTCCAAGTGCTCTGTTTAGCCCTGTAGGAATGTTGGTTTCCTATTCAGCCGACCCCTGCCCTTCGTAGATATCTGGGGAACTATAAAGATCGTTCAGTCAATAACATGGTATGTAGTGGAGTCTGTTTCAACGTCCTCGCCACTGTTCCCAGTGACCCCGTGCCTCTATCCGAGACTCTCGAGGCAGTGGCTGTTAGAATCCGAACAATGGAGAGGTTCGTAATCTGTTCTGTTTACCATCCCCCAAATGTGTTTGTCTCTCCCACTGTCCTCGCCGCTTTAGTCACCCTACCTACCCCACGAATTCTCCTTTTGAGTGACTTAAATGCCCACCATACTTTTTGGGGTGAAATCCAGTTACAGGCTGCGGTAGAGACGTTGAAACACTTTTGGCACAGCATGTCATTTGCCTTCTCAACACTGGTGCTTCACGCATTTTAGCGTGGTGCATGGCACTCACCACTCACTCCACCAGTAAAGTGTCCCTCTGTAGCCCGATCTTTCTGCCGCATCTTAGTTCGAGGGTCCACGATAACCTCTGGGGTAGCGATCATTTCCTATCCTTCTGTCACTCTTGCAGTTTCAGCCTATAGACCGCTTGCCCTGATGGTCGCTCCGCAGGGCTGACTAGCCAACTTGCACCTCGACTGCTATGCTTACTGCTCCGTTTCCCACTGACGTCATTGAAGCCATTATTTCCGCCACTGGAGCAATTATCTCGAATTCCCTGGATGGCTGCAGCGTAAGTCATTGCCTTGATGGACACCGCAGATTGCTGACGCCATCAGACAACGACGGCGGGCGCTTCAGCGCTACAGGCGCCACCTATCCGTAGAACATCTCCTTCCAATGGCTCTGGGCCCAAGCTCGGCGACTTATGCTATAGAGTAAGCAGGAAGTTTGGGAGAGGTACGCTGTCACCATCAGTTCCCCACCTCCCCTTCCTGGGTGTGGTCTCAAGTTCTACGCCATTTCGGCTTTTGCCAACCGGCTAGAATCCTGTGTCTCCTCATTGAGTGTACCCTCTGCACTGACCCAACCATTATTGCCGAGCAAATGGCAGACAATTACGCTCGTATTACTACGACTGCATATTAAAGACCTATTTTCGCCCCCTGAAAGAGCGGATCGAGAGTAAACGATTGTTGTTTCACTCACATCTCCAGGAAACGTACAGCGCCACATTTAGTTCCAAAGTGCCCTTGTTGCATGCCCCGATACCTCTGTGGGACCAGATCGTATCAATGGCCAATTCTTTCGCCACCAGTCAGCGAAGTTCTATTGTCAACTGCCCGCCACTGGGACGAAAAAAAAGTACGTTGCAAGGCATCGTAAATCTGTTAAATAATTAACGTGTCTGGGTAATTTGGTGACCGGCCGGGCATAAATTTTCATTCCGCCGCACTTTGGTATTCCAACTAAAGCTAGTACAGTGCAGCCACAACTGATCAATTGTTCAAATGTTTGTAGAACTTATGGGACTTAACTACGGGGGTCATCAGTCCCTAAGCTTACAAACTACTTATGAACTAGCTACGACTAAGGACGGCACAAATATCCATGCCCGAGGGGGGATTCGAACCCCCGACCGCAGAGGCCGTGCAGACCGTGACTGAAGCGCCTCAGTCCCCTCGGCCACCGCGGCCGGCAGCCACAACTGATCGCAAATTGCGATTTATTTCATTGATTGAACGCTGTAACATCGTCAAAAATATATAATTGTATACAAGCCGAGACTGGACTCCTGACGACAATTAATTGTGTCTCGATACGTCATGGTCTATTCTCCCTGGTGCGGGAATACAGTATTGTGGCTGCGAGCATTACAGAACAAATAGACTGTGGTATAGGAAAGAGACAGAGTGGCGAATGGAGATTTGGGTGTAGCGGGAGACGTGCAGGGAAGAGTCCTCTGCAGTCGGGTTGGTCACTGTATCCTTGGTGGGGAGTGGTCAACGCGTCTGCCTAGTAAGCAGCCGATCCCCGGTTAGAATCTCGGCCGGCACAAATTTTCATTCGCCGCACTTTGGTATTCCATCTAAACCTAATACAGTGCAGCCACAACTGATCGCAAATTGCGATTTATTTCATTGAATGGATTCAGGTGATCAGCCAGGATGCGTACATACGATCACCTGCCAGAGTTGTATCTAGTCGTATCATCTCGATTTGAGGAACTCGGTAAATAAAGATGTACGGATCATGAAGTGTTATTATTCCACAGCAAAATCCGTTACCTTTACAAATATTGGGCTCTTAATAACTCAGTAGGGTGATGATATAATACAGCTTACTTCATTATACATGTTTTTATTTATATTTTAAGTGTTGTATACTTTTTGTTGTTCTGCAGACTTTAGCATGACATCTAGCGAGCCATGGATAAAGGGCAACATACAGACCTTAATGATATTTTCACTTTGCAGCAGATTGTGCGCTACAGAGTTAAATATCATTCTGGAAACGTCCCCTAGGCTGTGAATAAGCAGTATCTTCGCCATATCCTGTCTTTTGGGAGTGCTAGTCCTGCAAGTTTCGTAGGAGAACTTCTGTGAAGTTTGAAAAGTAGAAGGCGCGATACTGACGGAAGGAAGGCTGTGAGGACGGGCCTTGAAGCGTACCAAGATAACTCAGTAGGTAGAGCGCCTGCATGCGAAAGGCAGAGGTCCCGGGTTGGAATTCAAATCTGGCACACAGTTTTTAATCTATCAGGAAGTTTCCGCATATTTCTTGCTTTCCGAAAGACTTTTCACACGGTGCCACTCCGCTGACTACTAACGATGGTTTGATCATGTGGATTATGCAGAAGGTATTTGTTACAGGTCCGTTACTATTTTCAATATACATAAACGATCTGGGAACATAGTGAATAGTAATCTCAGGTTGTTTGCTTAAGATGAAGTGTTATACGGGAAAGTGTCGTCATTGAGTTGCTGTAGAGACATGCAAGATGATTTAGACAAATTTTATAGCCTTGGTAGCTATCTCTATATATAGAAAAAACTAAAGTGATGCTGATGAGTAGGACGAACAGTCCCATAAGTTTATAATACAGTGTTAGTTGTGCGCTGCTTGACACAATCGCGTTCATTAAATATCTAGGCGTAATGTAGCAGATCGGCATGAAATGGAAAGACCATGTAAGGACAGTCGTGTGAATTGGCTATATTTAATTCATTTGGAGAATTTTGGGAAGATATGGTTAGTCTGTAAAGGAGACAACTTATAGAAAGCTTGTGTGACCTCTTCTTATGTACTGATCAAGTGTTATCGACCCCCAGCCGACAGTAATGCTTCAGAAGAGGTCCGTGACGTTGTATGTCGCGCGATCGTGACTGCAGCGGTGTTAACTATGCGTGTTTACGTGTTGGTGTGTCTTACGTGTCAGCTAAGTTTGCCTGCATGTGTGTGTTATTGTACTTATGTGAGCAGTAACTCAGTTGGGTTTCCTGCGAAATATCGCGTCCTACTGTTCCCAGGGAAAACACGTTAAAATGTAAAAGTCTAAAAGATCCGTACAACCAAGTTCAATTGAAATCCACGAATTGGATTTTTGAAGTTTTCGGATTCACTTCTGACTAATTACACACGGCTTATTACGACATGGAACAATTCTGATTTTTTGTTAAACTACTGATAACTGTTATGATGGAGCGAATTCTGATCAAACGCCAAGGAAAAGCTAACTTTCCACATCGGAATGGAACTGTAAGTACAGTTTATATTTCCAACGCCAGTCGAGAACTCAGGAACGTTCGTGTATATAACCTTCCTACAGAGCTAGAAAATTGCTTTTGGAGACTTATTAACGCAATATGTTGAGGTCAGGAACATTAAATAGTAAATTTGGTGAGGCCTGCTTGAGCCGCAGTGCTATAACAGCGTAAGATCTGTTGAAATGATTATAACGACGAATATCCCGTCTCATTTCACACCCAAGAAGGGGAGGTGGGGAACCGACGGTTACAGCGTACCTCTACCAAAATTCATGCTTGCTCTGTTGGATCAGTCGCCGAGCTTGGGCCCAGAGCCATTTGAAAGCAATAATATGCTTTAAAATACAAGTTAAATACTCGGGTAAGCTGCAGACTTGCTTTGTGTATCATGAAGTTGTCATGGAAGGCAGGACTGTGCACGCCGTGTTGTCGTCGTAAAGAACAATTTGCTAGAGCCTCGTAGGTTCCTAATGAGTGACGTTTTGTTGTCTGATACAGTAGCAGAACGTGCTGAGGCTGCGAGTAGTGTAGGAGCGCTGAAGCCTCACTTCTCGCTGGTGCAGAACTCCCACCGTCACGTACCGGCCCCACTGCAGCCAAACCCGTTAACGAATTCAAAAATTAATACACCTCGTGTAACAGAAGACTCCTCCTCAGACGAAGAGTTATTATACCAGACACAAACAGTCTCCTTACAAAAAATGTTCAAATGTTTGTTAAGCTTAAGGGACTTAACTACGGGGTCATCAGTCCCTAAACTTACAAACTACTTATGAACTACCTACAACTAAGGACGGCACAAATATCCATGCCCGAGTGGGGATTCGAACCCCCGACCGTAGTGGCCGTGCAGACCGTGACTGAAGCGCCTCAGTCCCCTCGGCCACCACGGCCGGCAGTCTCCTTACAGAAATACAAAGACGATACACCCTCCTAACAGAAATTACTCGAAGAAATGAAAGTTAACAAACGAAACACAATGTATATAGAGCCGGAAACTGAAGTACCAGCTTGACAATCACAAATCATTGCGATGGACACTACAGTCGAAAGTGGTGGTGTCACCCTGAAGGAACTTATACAGGCAACAGTGTCCGGGGTAACAGGTCACCAGGAGACGTTTGTGGTATGTGGAAATGCACTGGATACTGAAAAAAAACTCCATGTCACCGTGCCCCCACAATTTCCTGAAAGTCAAACCGAAACAATTGATCCACGTGTCTTGGTAGGCACTTCTTCAACGATATCGGTCCAAGCTCAGCTCTCGGGGAGAGTAGGGTCTGCAACGGCAACTCCATACTTTCTGCGTAAGACACTGGACCCACAATCAAATTTAAATGCAACCAGAAGTTAGGGAAACCAGAAGTCAGGGGAAAAAATAAAAATCACAGACCGTTAAGGAAGCGACTAGCACATATGACGTGTTTGATGAAAATTATGTTACTCGAAATTATTCACAGCCGCGACAGCGAAAAGCTCTATACAATGAAATTAACTTCACATTTAAGGCCTCGGAAGTCTGGTCACCAAGACGAACGCCCGCTACGTGACTCTCCTAACGTTTTGTGGGGTTGGCCGAAGTGGCCGAGCGGTCTGCGGCGCGCCAGTCACAGTCTGCACGGCCGCTACGATCGGGGATTCGAATCCTCCCTCGGGCATGGGTGTTTTTGTTGTCCTTAGAGTAGGTTAGTTTAAGTTAGTCAAGTAATTAGTGAGTAAGTCTAGCGACTAATAACCACGAAGTTTGGTCGCATAAGACCTCACACACATTTGAACATATGTTTTGTGGGTTTTTACTGCTTTTAGCACATTTTTCACCCCATTCCTATTAGTGCTGCGTTTTTTGTCTATAATTCAAAGGTGAGATGCTCCAAGCGTACACAATAGCGTCTCTCAATATGAATACGAAAACATGAGAACGTAAATGTGTCGCTTTACAACTATTTTTATGCGAATCTTATAAAGACATAGCTTTGTTACAAGAAATCGCAACAACACAAATTACTATACATGGATATGTTGTGCTTGTAAATATTCCAGTTGAACTCAGTAAAGGCGCTGTAAATTAGTAACAGAATGTATTCCTGTATCCCAAATCGAAAAATTGTAATCAGGGTGGGGAATGGGAGAGAACATTTTTGGTGTCACAATAATCAAGTATTGCGCGCCAAGCAGAACGAGCAAAGTTTGTTTAAGCAAGATCTTCTCTATTTCCTCAGAAAGAACCCAAATGGCCTAATAACCGCAGGAGATTTTAACTGTTTCCCTTAACTAAATATATCACCTCGCTAATTTTAATTATTCCTCTGAATTGGGCCGTCTTGTAAGCTAGATGATATTGAGAGAGTCGTGGGAAGCCAAGTTTCCAACACTTGTGAAATACATCTGTACAACTAGTTCCAGAATTGGTAGACTACATGTGTCGCAAAATTTGTTAAAAGCGGAAATAACACTAGTGAACTTTTCAGATCACTCTAGCGCCATCCTTTGTATAAACCTAGAGCAACAACCCACCCACCCACGGAAAACAGGACTACGCACACTGCGTTGTCGTCGTAAAGAACAATTTGCTAGAGCGTCGTAGGCCCTGGAGGAGTGACGTTTTGTCATCTGATACAGTAGCAGAAGATGCTGAGTAGTGTAGCGAGCACTGAAGCCTCACTTCTCGCCGGTACAGAACTCCCACCGTCACCACTGCCGCCAAATCCGTTAACGAATTCAAAAATTAATACACCTCGTGTAACAGAAGACTCCTCCTCAGACGAAGAGTTATTATATCATACACGAACAGTCTCCTTACAGAAATACAAAGACGACGCACCCCCCCTAACAGAAATTAGTCGTAGAAATGAAAGTTAACAAACGAGACACAATGTATATAGAGCCGGAAACTGAAGTACCAGCTTGACAATCACAAATCATTGCGATGGACACTACAGTCGAAAGTGGTGGTGTCACCCTGAACTAATGGAATATTAATGTAGTTCTACTAACGGGAAAGATTTACTAGATGAACTTCTGAAGGTTGGAAAATGTGATTGCGCTTAATTATCAACTTCCCAAGTACTTTGGAATGATGGACGCCTAGGGTAAAGGCTAAACTAAGAAAAAAAGTCCTTTATTAGCGTGTAGAGAGGTCCAAAGCAATTATAGATACGACAGAATTTTATTACAAAATTTTTATGTATGAGCGGGCACATGAGACAAGTATTAGGTTTGAAGACAATAAAAGAATAAAGGCGATGTTACCAAGCATTAAAAGACAATTAGAGGGACTTAAAATCGAAAGCGAGATCGGTGTGCGGTGACGAAACTACTGCCTTGTATCACTTGACCATACATAAGAAGAACAGACAAGAGGATTTCGTAGTTCACCACGCAACAGAATATAATCGGCGAAATACACAGGTACTATAGTGAAATGTACGGGCCTGGTGAAACAAATGAGTCAATCTATGATGACCTTGTTGAATCTCTTACTTCCAAATTAACGAGTTAAGAAAATAACAATACTTTTTTCCTTATATACTCATAATTACTTGTTTGACATAGCTCGTAACACTCCTATAAACAAATCTCCGGGTCCTGACGGACTTCCGATAGAATTCTAAAAATAAATGTACTGCAGTATAATAAGTAAGATGACCCAAATAGTTAACGAAGTATCAGAAGGAAAATACATACTGCCGGAATTTAAACAGTGTGAAATCGTGTTAATACCAAAAAACAAAGGCTGCAAAAGAATCAATAACTTTAGACCGATTTCGTTCTTAAATTTACGTTACAAAATTGTAGCACGAGCATCGAATAAGAGAATCATGCCGCTGACTGCAAAATTAACTGAGGCAGCAGTAGACTTGTGCATATATGAGACCTATATTACAAACTGCGCCGCAGTACTGAGATGTAATAGCCCCAACGTCTACCAGTGCACTCACATGTGGACTGCTTTTTATTTATTTTTCTAAAGCATTCGACCAGGTTAATCATCGATATCTCTTGAAAACTATTGAGCGGATGAAATTTCTGCAAGAAAACATTGCTGTGTTTAGAGATGTGATCACCGGCATTTCAGCAAATGCAAAGAAGTTGACTTTCCATGCTGCTCTTTGTACTATCTGTAGAATCCTTGTTGCGACAAGTCTAGGATAATGGCATCGGTATCTTCGGGACGGAAACTGCCGTTACTGCATATGCAAACGATGTGGGTATAATCGTGAGAAACAGGGAAGATGTGAACGTATTAGAGGCACAACTCGAAAGATACTGCTCTTCATCGGATGCCAAAATGAATCAAAACAAAAGTAAATTGCTAAGGGTAATGGGACTCGAAGACATCCACACTGAATGGGTACAGCATGTACAAGAACGCAAAACCCTTGGAACGATGCGGACAATACCTACCTTACGGATCATAAGCAGAAACTGGTGTGACGTGGCAAGTAAAATTAAGGGAGCGAAATAGATAATAAGCATTAAAAAATGGGCCAATTTCAGAGGTCCAAAGATATAAATGTGTGTAAGGTCTATCAGATTGCACAGATCTTCCCACTTTCTAAAGTAATTCACAAATAGATAATGAACAAGTTAACCAGTTTTCTATGAAAGGTGATTTATTTAGAGTAGTTGTGAAGACTACAAAGCTTAACCCTCTGCATATAATGCTGCGGCGGAAATATTACTTCTTTACAGATTAAATATACTTTGTTTTACATAAAGTCAGTGAAAAAGTTTGCTTAAGTAGCTGAAGAAGAGCACATTACAATCATTTCTTATTATTCATTTTTTTCCAACAGATACAGTCTTCATTTTTTCAAGTTTGAAATTTTCTTCAATATCGAAGAGGATTTTAATCTGGTTCTAAGGAGATATACAAGTAAGATGATTTTAGTATGAGCAACTATATGAACTACACACAAGCATATTATCGGAACATGTTATCCTGCAACAACGGATTAACGAAACACAAGCTAAGTAGCTAGTCGGATAAGGCGTAAATGGAAAGAGCAAGCTTCGACTGGTAGAAGTGAAGGGATCCCCCTGCCTCCCACCACCACAAAAAAATTAAATTAAAAAAAAGATCAGGTAAAGGAGGCGATTCATAGGTGCGCTGTTTGATTAATGGTAGGTTCGATCAACGCGTGAGTGTCAAAGAGATACTCCGGAAACTCAAGTCGGAATCGCTTTTTTTTTTTTTTTTTTTTTTTTTTTTTTTTTTTTTTTTTTTTTTCGGAAAACACTGTTGAGCAAATTTAGAAACTGACTACAGAACGAATCTACTGTTGCCAACTTACATTTCGAGTAAATGCCACAAAGAGAAGAGAACTCAGGACTCATACAGAAGCATATAAGATTTCGTTTTAGTGTCGCTCTGACTAGAACTGGAACAAGCTCTATCTGGAAGTGGAACAGAAAAGAAAATAGCTAATTGTGGAATGAGGCACTCTCCACCACGCACCGTTTCGTGGATTGTGGTTTATGTATGTAGTTGCGGATTGCATGTTGCTATCTCAGATGGTAGACTCTAAGCGTTATGGTAGAGCTATGACTCATTCCTCCAAGAGTAAACAGTCCAGAGATCGTAGTTAAAAGGAAATGGTACCAATGTTTTTCTGGATCAAATAATATCCTGATATCGTGAATAAAGCAATATCTCTTTTGCTAACCTAATCAGCAGTCTACATGTATGATTCCCTACTCTGAAAAGCAGCTGTCACCAGGTTAATGTGGGCGGCGAAAGGAGAGTGGTCCTGTCAAATGTTTCTCCACTCACACGTCTATGTAGCTAAAATAGCCAGATTCAAGTGTCTCAGTAATTTTAAATTTTGTATATTTTTATATTTCTGCTGTCAATGTTTGTTATTGACACTCCTGCTTAATATTCAGGAGTTAATAATGTAAACTACAATGATAAAACCTAAACAAAAATTTAAAAAATAGATCCATAAGTTTTTTTGCATATAGTAAGAAAAATCACATATCGGGGTATCGCGATAGTTTGAAAAGTACTTTTCTGTATGAAACGCGGATCAAACGTGTTGAAATGACTGCTTATAGCCTATAGTTAACCACAGTAATTACTAATGAAGTAGAATGGAATGCTCTAAATACAAGAATTGGGAACAAGTATAAAGCATCCTTAAACATTGTGTCTTGCAGTGAAAAAAGAATTATACATGCGTTACGTTCATTAAACACCTATTATCTCGATGGTTCAGATTCTTTTCGAATTACTTTTTTGTGGTAAACTTATGGTTTACCAATCTACCTAAATAAAGAGTTGGGTGATCCCTTGCATTAATGGAAGCTTGCATCCTATGTGACATGTTTCCCACGTGTTAACTTTACCACTGCTAGCTCACTTTACCTTATTCTTCAGTTGCAATCCTGCTACACTTCCGCAGAGCTTGTGTTTGGTTAGAAATTTCTCTCAAAGTTCTTTCTCTTCTTTCTTTTTTCTTTTTCAAATTAATTTCTTTCCAGTTTAGTTCAAGCACGTTCAGTTAGTTTTGTATCTCTGGAAGATTCAGGCCAGTCCAGTCCTGCAATACCGGCACGATTGATGAAATTGCTGACTATTCCTGCACTATGGATCGGAAGCTGTTGTTCAAACACTTGAATTCTTCCCTGAAATGTTGATGAAATATCTTAACGCTTTAGTGCTGGATATTATCTCTGTATTGTAAAGACTTGTGCTTGCCCTTGACGGGCAGCAATTGTGTCTGAAATGCCCACAAAATACCCACCCACAACATCATTGATACGCCACATTCCTATACTAGAGTGGCGGTATGGCTGTGACCTGTAACATCACCAGCTTCGCTCCAGACACTTAGCCGATGGTCATCTGGTATCAGACGTAATGCGACGCGCGACTGTGAAAAGAACGATTTTACATAATCCATACCATGCAGCCTATACATAGCGGACTAGATAACAGGTAAATGTTAACAGAGTATGCTGCTTACAGCTTGCTTCGACACTTGCCTCCCGGTGGCTCTCACAAATACATTGTTTATGATGATGACTCTGCAGTCGGCGTTCCTTCAAGCTAGAAGTCGTAATACTAGTGGTCTGTCGTACTTGTTGCCCTAGATCGACCAGGACGGGGCAACTCATTAACATTAATTGTAGTTTGAAATCGATTCCAGGGCCTTACCACTTCACTCAGACTCGCGACTTCTCTTGATGAAACATTGGACTGGCATTCGAGACGAAAACGGTCCAAATCTGACTCCGGCCACCTAAATTTAGGTTTCCAGTGATTTCTCTAGATCACTACAGGCATATTCCGGGATGATTTCTTTGGAATGACTCGTCCGGTTTCCTTCCCACCAAGAAATCCGAGCTGGTTCTCCCTCTTTAATGATCACATCGTTGATGAGAGGTTCAATCCTAATCTTCCTTCCTTTTCTCTTGATGAAACTTCTTGTTGTAATAAATCCATAATTTGCATAAGATCTTACTTCGAAATTCTTTTTATTGCCATTGGACGTCTATATAAAGAGTACAAACGCCCTATAATGTTCCTTCACTGCGAATTGTATGAAAGTAAATATGTTACTACCTCACTAATCTTCGACGAAATGGACTTTCGAAATATGGTGCTGTAGGCAGGTTTGTCTACGTTCTATGACAATTGGAAGGACCAAGTTTTTAGATTCATCTCAACTTATGTCCAGTAGGAATGTGTTTATGGTATGGATAGGTTGATCAAAACTTTTTTCAATGCGTTTATTCTAGAACATCGGCAACTCGTTTGCGATGTAACGCTCACACACATCGTTGGATTAACCACACACTTTGTGTTTATTGTTTCTTTGTGTTCCTGTTTTGTTTATTCAGCGTTCTGTCTTTATGCCCATCCGTTCCTGTACAAGAGTCTTTGTAGAAACTTTGTTTCTCGTAATCGTTCTTAACTTGAAAAAAAATTAAAAGATATTGTTTTAGGGTTGTTTTTTGTAATAAAAATCACATATCGGGATACCATGATAATTTGAGATGTACTTTCATGTGACAAACACGGGTCAAACTTTTTGCAATGACTGCTTCTAGCCCATAGTGAACTATAGCAATCGGCATCGAAATGAAATAGAATGGTCTAAATATAAGAATTAGGAACAGGTGAAAAGTATCCTTAAACATTGTGTATTGCAGTGAAAAAGAATCACACATGCATCACGCTCTTGAAATATGTATTATTTCTGTAGTTTAAACAGTTTTCGAGCTATTAGTGCAACGGTACACATAAGCCCATCAACGACTGTATTTCAGTTTAATAGTTTCATCACAATTTACTCGCGAAATTAAAAGACATAGTAATATACACACCGACTGGATTTTGCTTTGTTCTTCCACTTTATGAAGGTAATAACATTTATTAAGCATTAGCATACTGAAAAAGAAAATTAAAATTTTTAATAACGTTGCGTGTAACGTAGATTATGTTGCTTAATGTTTTATGCATGGAGACGGTATTCACTGTTGTGAAGCTTTTGCGCAGGTGCAGTTATACTTTATGTCAGAACTAATAATTAATTAAACGTCATCAGTCCATAATATTTAACAAGCGCTACATTTCTCGTCAGTTAATATTTGAATATGCATAACAGAGCATTTATCTCTATTAGCGAGAAAATTACGTACGTTCATTCTGTACACAGTACTAAAATTCCACTTTCACGAGTGTAGACTGAATGGAGGCTGACAAAGCTTTGAGAGTCGCTTTTTTCGGCATAAATTAATTACTGTCCGAACTCAAATAAAATATAAATAAAAGCAAACGGAAATACATTCTCTTGAGATTATACAGCGATTTTTATTAATGCACTTTCTGTTTTAAGCTTCTTAGGTCGCCGTGGGCAAGACAACATGAATAAGATAGGCGTATTAGCCCATTAAAAATTGCAAATTTCATATATGTGAAGTTTTGACATTACTTATAGATTCCGGGTGTATTGTGATATGTTATCAGAATTATTATCTAGTTCAAACATTATGCATATCTGGAAATTAAAACTGAAGAAGAAAAATTATTTATAAGTAAATTAGCATTCTGAAACTTGAGTTTATTTATATATAGCGTTTCCCGTAGTAATTTCTATCTACCTTTCTTGCCTATATAACGAAAGTCACATCAATATTCACAGTGAGGTTTGTTTATGCAGGGTACCAACGAATGTTAATGTGCATCTGACTTCATATCTCACAAGCTAAGGGGTAGAACATTAATCTGCACAAGGAAATAAAAAAAATTCACTACCCATAAGTCGGATAATTTTTAGACACACTTTAAAGGTGAGAGGTTTCAATAGAACCTGCCTTCAGTGGTGCCCACTACCCGTGTAGTCCTACAGTCGCGGGATGCAGGACAGACAATGTGCTTTCTGTGGGTTGACACAGTCCAACTAAGCTGGATAACTTTCTCAGTATTTTGAGATGCCTGAGACCATTAAACTAACGTTGGGATGGTTCCTGCGGCGGCGGATTAGCAGTGCGCACTGGGGCGCCGTTCAAATGTTCAAATGTTTGTAAAGCTTATGGGACTTAACTGCGGAGTCATCAGTCCCTAAACTTACAAACTACTTATGAACTAACTTATACTAAAGACAATACAAACATCCGTGCCCAAGGGAGGATTCGAACCTCTGACGCGGTATGGGACGCCGTGCTGCTGTGCGCGCGGCCGTTCGCTGTCGGGGATTCGAGTCCCCGGACATTGGAATTTGTGTTGTCCTTAGGTTAGTTTAGCGCCTACCTAGTAAGTAGGAAGTTCCGGGTTCGGATCCTGGCCACAGCATAAATTTTAATTCAATGCCTCTCCTTATGTTTAATACCTTTGGTATAAAGAAACAATGTTGTCTCAAGGAATTGAATTATTTGTTGATATCTATATCACCTCGGCCTGAGGAACAAGGCGGGATTGTTCCCATTCGCGTTCTTTGCTGGAGTGCTATTCCAATGTAGGAGAGCCCTGGCAATTTGATACGCATTTCATTGGGAACATAAGGCAGAATTAATGTATATGGTGTGGAGGGAGACGTGCTTTAAGACAGTCCGTGCTGCAAGGCTGTGTTAGCTGAGTGGCTGTGGCGCACAGTGCACCACCCCCACCTCCCTACATCGGCCAGGTCAACGTGGTACATGGTGGTTAACCAGAAGTACCCGACGAAGGAGAGACAGTATGCTACCCACATGACAGACACGCCCATATGCCTACGATGCGACACGCTCGACACGGACGAACATCGGTTGGTCTGCGGCACAGCGCTGGGAGTGTGGAATCTGGCACGGAATATCATAGCATTCATGATACGCACAGTACAGTCAGAAATCTCAACGGACATAGTATTTTTCCCAGATAAAACATATTTCCCACGTCAGAAGACGAATGCGGTGGCGTGGGTAACGGGCATGACGGTACATTACATATATCATTATGCAAACACGAACAAACTGGACTATTGGCACTATTTACAGGATGGACACACGAAGATACGACGACTTGGTAAATACAAGGAAAGTTACGCAAATTTTTTAGAGGTAGTATTTACTGATCCGCCACCTGGCTGGGGTGTACTGGGTACGAGAAGATGGTAGTGATAGTTTAACGAAGATACCGACCAATTGAACGGATCAGACTTAATAAGTTCGAGAAGATCACCCAAGAACACCGAACGGATGGTGAACGCTAACAGAGGAGGCCCCTGTTTATTTTACGTTATATACCTTTAAGTTCGAAAATGCCACGAATGATGCAGCATGCCGGAAGTGGCATTATTTATATACTTATTTTTCCATTATGTATTAGTTTCCAGATAGGGCACTGGACTTCATTTGATTTCATGATTATAATAAAGGCTTCAGTTTGTAAATAAAAATGGATCCTTTATATAACCCTACTTTTCCTAAAAATAAATAATCATAAAAAAAACTGTGGAGTAGCAGTGAAAACAAAAAAGAAAAAAAGCGTAGTAGGTAATGCGTGAAAAAAAAAGTGGTCTAAAGCTCCTACCTAGTAAGTAGAAAGTCCAGGCTTCGAATCCTGCCACAGCATAAATTTTAATTCAGTGCCTCTTATTATGTTTAATACCTTTGGTATAACGAGACAATGTTGTCTGAAGGAATTGTATTATTTGCTGATATTTAGTTTAAATAGTTTGTAAGCTAGGGACTAATGACCAAGCAGTTGAGTCCGATAGATTGACAAACATTTGATTTGTACATTGGGATGGTTCCGGTCGTCTGGGCCGAGGTAGTGAGAGAAACTGCACAAGGACACTCCAGGGTTTTTCGCGCAGTCATTTACGAGGTGAAACTTGCCTTGCCGAGAATATTGCGGCTAGACCCTCTGGCGTAGAGCGTCTGGCGCGAGAGGGTGGGTGACGTGAGGAATAATTGCTGTTTTAATTTTAGTTTTTCCAAGAAAAAACACACAACGCGTCTGTGTTTACGGCGTTTTACCTTTGGTCAACATTCCTTCCATAAGAACGCTGGAGCCGGCCGCGGTGGCCGAGGGGACTGCGGCGCGCCAGTCACGGTCTGCACGGCCACTACGGTCGGGGGTTCGAATCCCCCCTCTGGCATGGATATTTGTGCCGTCCTTAGTGTTAGCTAGTTCATAAGTAGTTTGTAAGTTTAGGGACTGATGACCCGGTAGTTAAGTCCCATAAGCTATACAAACATTTGAACATTTGATTTGAGAACGCTGGACGTGGGGCAGTGCTTTGTCTGCAAAAATACGGCATTTTCACTGATTAGATCTTTATCAGCTATTTGACAGTTTTAGCAAACCATCTACCAAGAGCGATCTGGAATTGGTCGTATCTTGCTATCTGGAAGAGGATTTGAGCTTTTAGTTGAGTGAGGATGTGGCCTGGCTTGCGCTTTAGGAGGAGAGGAGAGCAGAGAGCAGCAACTAGGCTGGGAGGCTCGCGTTTGAGCATGGAAAGAGAGCGGGCCCTTCTAACAGCAGTCCCTCCATTTGTGCTCATAGCTTTGCTTGTTTTGTTTCGCTGGACAACTTTCGGACCTTTTTCAGAAACTTACACTCAGTCGCAAAAGTATTCGGACAGCACGTAAATGCGCATAATTTTGCAGTTTGCCGCATGAACAAATACAGAAATTGCACTTTGTAATGTTTTTGGGACTCCGGGTACGATGTCGCAACGTGAAACACGCGTCAAATACGAAGAATTGTTGTTGGACATGTGTCTGTTACGTAACATTTCCTTAAAACGGCATGGGAAGGTGCAACAAAAATATTCGGACAAAGGCGGACAACGTGAGAAATAGCTCATTCCGAGACGCACAGACGGTGAAACGACTGCATTGTGTCCAACATATCCGCGAGACGATAGTGATGATTAGGAAACACGTATCGCGAGCCTGTGCAGGTCGACGATGGGACGCAGAGGGAAATGTTCTACGTTCGAGCCAAGGCAACTTGTCGTTTATCATCGCGCGAAGGGGAAAACCTGCAGGGAAATTGCCGGAATAGTGAACATGAAGAAAAGTACAGTTCAAGACATTATTAAACGGTTCGAGAAAGAAGACCGATTGGAATTCCGTTGCAGTACAGGACGGCCACGGACATTTTCACAGAGAGAGGAACGTGTGATTGTGCGAGAGGTACAACAGAATCCGAAAATATCTGCCACACGAATTGCAAGTGAGGTGGAGGGAGACCTTGGTATAAAAGTTCATCCAGAAACCGTGCGGAGAGTACTACGACGATCGCAGTACCATGGTCCAGTGGCACGGCGAAAGCCATTCACAAATGCAGTGAACCAGAAGAAACGTATGCGGTTTGCGAGGGAATACGCCGAATACGATCAGGGTTGGTGGAATCGCGTGATATTTTGCGACGAATGCAAATTTACATTATAGCAAAACGATGGAAAGGCAACGTGTGTCGAAAGACCAATGAAGAGCTGAATTCCAGGAACCTCAAACCAGCAGTAAAGTTTGGAGGTGGGAGCATCATGGTGTGAGGATGCATGTCCGGCAATGGTGAAGGTGATTTAGTGTTCATTGATGATACTATAAACAAGGGAGCGTATTTGAATATACTGCGAGGACATTTCAAGCAGAGTGCACGACATCTAGGTATTGCGAACAACTTTCATTTTTATCAGGATAATGATCCCAAGTATACCGCGCATATTATACAAGTCTGGTTGCTCTTCAGTTGCCCGAAAGTATTACACCCGCCTCCCCAATCACCAGACCTTAACCCAATCGAACATTTGTGGGATAAATTGAAACGGACCCTCCGCGCGGACAACATATATACGAAGGAGACCTTGAAAGAGAAACTGCGTCAAGAATGGACAAATATACGTCCAGATTTCACGGAAAAACTCGAGGAAAGTATGCGTAGTAGATTGGAGGAGGTATTTAAAATGAAAGGTGGATCCACAAGGTACTGACATTTTCGTTGTATAACTTATGAACATTTATTGGACAGTGTCCGAATACTTTTGTAGAAGCAGGGTGTGCATGTTGTTTCATTTTTGTTGTTAATTTTTCTGTTTTGGAAACGAAATAATACAATAATTCTTTTGTAATTAATGTTGTTACACATATATATTGCTAATAAATATGTTTAGGTTTTATAGTCAGTGTTTCTCGAGTACTCATTGTGAAACTTTCCACTATCCGAATACTTTTGTGACTGAGTGTATATCTCTGTGCTGAGTGTTAGCGAAAGGTGAATGAGGTCTGCCTCTATGGAATCAGTGACATCGACGTGCTAAGAACGATCCTTGCAATTCTGGTGTCATCTGAGCATTCAGCAGCCACGTTTAGAAATACATGTCGGCTAACTAGTGATATCGTTCAGACTGAGGCCCACCGGGGTCATAGCGGCTAATTGTAGTTGTGCATCGCTTCTGAAATACGGAGCAAAGTTTTTGTGTCAGTCTCCATTTAGACTAAAGTCGTGAAAGTGGAATTATAGCACAATGGACAGAATGGTCGCAGCGTTTGGTAACGTATCGATTGCACTCGCTTGTGTGCCCTAGGATTCGTTGGATTTTCTGATTAATTATTGGGACGACGATTTATTTATGGTTCAGGCATCGGAATAATGCTCCCAATTATACCCTTGTTTCTCAGTAAATTGATTTGTTTTCATAATTTTATGACGTTAGTACCAAACGACTTTCCAGTTAATTACGATAGGAAAGAATGATGTTGCTGCGAGTTTTCAGACGTGTAAGGAGTCAAGTCACTCAGCCATATTTTCCTACATATTCGGACCTTTAAAACAGTACTTATTGCTTACAAGTAACATCTGACGGATTAATTAGTTTATTTATTGCTGTTAAAGAAGTTATTATTCGAAGTACGGCATTATATCGCGAGTGCGATAATTAGCTTTTCTAGAAATTGGAGCAAGTAACAGTTCAGGCATACACACTGAAGGAATATTTTTGGTTACAATTTATCATTTAAAATACCATGCCAGACAGTACTTGGGAACCGTATTTCATCTAGTTTCAAAGTATGATGCAATACTACGGTATTCGTGGGCGCGTGTCTCTGCGTAGCGGCAGGTGACGTCGGAAGAGGGGGGATGAGCCTAAACGCGGTGGTAGCGCGTCCGTAATTGGCCAGTTAGAAGGTGCGCCTAAAGCCGAACAATAGCGCGGCTCCGATAGGCTAAGGGATGGTGACGTGGAGACGTTGACGTGGCGAAGAGAGAGGGAGAAAAGTGGGGAGGTATATACAGTGGAGACGGTGCGTGCCAGCGGCACTCCAGCGCTTTGCCTCTTGGACGACACGTCGTGTAGACGGAGAGAGAACACTCTGTGTATGCAATTGCGCATCTTCGAGTGTGGACAAAGTGAGTGAGAGAGAAGACTCATTTTCAGTACTTTACTGAAAAGAGCTGCACTGTGGAAAGCAGATCTGCAATTACTTCTTGGTTGCGAGTAATCAGATGTGCGATATTCGCTGTGGTGGTCAGGCATTTCTTGTCAGACGTCAATAAGGACAGAGTAAGATAGTTAACGCCTGTGGGCATCGCGGTGGGTTGATTTATGCAATCAGCGTAGTGAGACGAGGATGTGTTAGGTGTTCTCAACATCACTGTGACATAGAAAGTATTTCGATCGACAGAAGTTGATCCAGTCAGGCAAGTTATGTTGATTTCCAAGTGACGGCGCACCAGTTTACAGCCATCTCAACGAATGGTACTGTGTGCAATGCTCATACTTAGACAACAAAAACATCACGTGTTTAGTGCGACATCCTTGAACGTATCTGTAGCTTTGTCAATGTAAAGTCAAGTTGGGCGCAGTGTTTCAGCCATTTTGCCGAGTGCAGATTTCTTTATTTTAAAATTAATTTAAAAATTCGGGATAAGTTTCTACGATTTTTCGTTGTAATTTCTGTTCCTCCGGTTAACAGCTTCTATCCTAACAAACCTGAATTATTCTGAAATTTTAGTTCAGTCAATACGTATTCTTTGTTTAAATAAATGAAATGCACTGAAATCGTGTTTACTTTCAGTAGCTAGTTACGCGAAATTTGCACCCAGTTTGACCTTACTAGTAATATATAGAAATATGTTTTTCTTACAGGACATGTGATCTTAATTTGTTTAACTAATGTTATAGAAACATATCTTAATTCAACAAGGAGCATGTTGCTGACTTCTATGCGACTTGCTATTAGGTTCTTCCATGCAAGAGCCACGGGTACACTGTTAGATAGCTAGTGCGCAATAACAATGTGTTGGATGTTGATACAAAATTACACCACAGCAATCTTCATTTTCCGCGTTAGAAAATGGCGTCCCTGCCAGGATAGGAAAGCAGTTAGGAGGAATAAATGATAGGAGATAGTAAGGTACGGCGAGGATCGCAACTTAGAGAAAAAAAATATTTGTTTGTTTGAAACATTATTTTTCATGTCAAAAGTAATTATGTTAGACCAATTCTGGCTCAAAGTGTAAAAAGTATTTGTCATTGTTTATTAAATTTTTCAATATATTCAAACAGTGTTACGTTTAGTGAAAGGTATTAAGTCAGTTTTTCGTGAGAAGTTGATTAATTTCATGAAAATATTTATTTCGAAAGAAGTTGTGTAAGATTGAAATTTTTTCAGGAAAGCATATTTAAGAGTTTATTTGATTAATGATAGTCTAAAGATCGGTGTAAATAATAGTGAAGAGAGTGTTGTTGTGGAAAGGTCGGACATTGTTAGGTTAAATAAAATTTATTTTCTTTAAAAATTTTGTAGATAGTAGGACTTAGGATTTTCAGAGGTAGGCAGGATGCACATGGATACAGACTGACGCCGTACAGGACTATGAAGAGTTAATTTTATATATATTTTTACTTCTTTTGCAAGCACACAGCCGTGATTTGGAGATTGTTGCTGAGCAGTTGGAGAGTGCGTGAGAATTTTACTACGTTGATGTTGTTGGGTTAACCAACTGGTAAGTGGTCATACAGTTTTGTAGATAGGTGTTGCTGTTGTGATTAAAGCTACGGCGAAATAGGTCGATGTTGAGCAGAGCCCAATCGAGAAAGTTAGCAGAATCGATATTACAGGTTGAAAAGATGGGAGATAAGCATGTGGGTAAACAGACTGCAGATGTAGTCGCGAGTAGGCAAGATTCAGAGCAACAGAAACAGCGAGCTCTAGATGATTTAGAAAATATTGAGATTGATACAACAGTTCAGAATCAGGAAGGGAGTATTAATGATATACCAGATTATGATGTTTGGGCCGGCCGCGGTGGCCGAGGGGACTGAGGAGCTCCAGTCACGGTCTGCACGGCCACTACGGTCGGGGGTTCGAATCCCCCCTCGGGCATGGATATTTGTGCCGTCCTTAGTATAAGGTAGTTCATAAGTACTTTGTAAGCTTAGGGACTGATGACCCCGTAGTTAAGTCCCATAAGTTCTACAAACATTTGAACATTTTTTATGATGTTTGAAGGAAGGCACTTTCCGCATCGGAGTTAGAAAGTCCATGGAGGAAAATGCAGAATTTACGGACACAAAGAGTAGAAGAAACTCGTTTGTTGGCGGCATATACTGGTACAGAATATGCGTCATTACTGTCAGTTTATGGACAATTAACAAACGGAAGTAGAGATTTTGATAGGGGAAGTGAGGAAGAACATTTAGAATATGTATAAGCGGTTGTACATGTAAATATGCCACAAAGACAGGCACAAAATAATTTTGCTGGGTTGCAAGCACCACTACATAGCGATCACAGAGCGCTTCAGGTGTGGCCGCGTCCTTTTGTCCACACCACGCCCTTGGAGAGTAATTGGCTGCAGTCTTACCGCACCATGTATTGGTTCGACGACCGGTTGCGCTGCTGTCGAGGCCGGGATCCCACTGCCCGTTGGGTCAGGCCAGGCCTCCGCTATTCCGCTGGCTGCATCTCTCGTCGGGGATGCCTTGTTGATCGTGGAGATCGGCTGCTGGCCGCGCTGCGTCGAAGTGCTTCCAACCTGCAACAGTCTTAGTTTTGCGATAATAATAATAATTGTTGTCAACGAGAAGCACAGTCCAGGCAGCAGGTGACTGCCCAGCCGCGGCTGCCTCTCTCTGCCGTGGCTGACTCTCTGACGAACCTGTCTTTTTCGCCTGTATTTATACGACAAGGGTGACCCCGTCGGCCTGTGTTTCACTAATGTGGCATAGTTGATCTTTGCTACACGTGACCGGTCTCCTACTTCCGATCATGTATGTCGCAGCCACCTTTAAGCAATACAGCTGTCAGACTGTTACGCAGTTCGGCGCCCTTGCCCTCGTCACCAGAAGCTTCGCCGAGCAGCTCCACTTTATTAGCTGAAATCATAAACGTTCTTGACCTGTTCTACTTTAACTCACACGCCTGATTTCAACACAGCACCGCTTCCATGTTCAACTTCTGCGTTAAAGTTCACTCACCACTCATTAACTTTTCATGTTACGTCTATATTCTCCCTATCCCCTACATAACGAAGGAAATCTATATAATTACCAGCGGCTACCATAAGCATTAAAGGTGGTCGAGGAGAGCTTCGAATCACTAATTTTCACGATAAATCCAACTCAGTCCTAAAGGAACGTGTATTGGAACATCTGAACCAGTTCAGGAATGTGAGCTCAATGTCATCGACAAAGTCTCATGCTCTGCTGTTACGTCTGACGACACAATAGAGGAAACTACTATGGAATCGCATTTAGGGCCCTGTCTGACCCAGGAACAGCGTCAGCAGGTGTTTTACGTACTACACCAATTTTCAGGTGCATTCAGAGCCAACCAGGGGAAGAGCCAAATGAAACGGCCCACGATAAAACAACCTGCCAATACTGGGGATCATCCACCAATTGCCCAGTGTTCGTGTTGAGTGTAGCCAGCCCGGAATGTAATTCGGGAGGAAGTTGAGACGATGTTGCATGATGACATTAATCAACCTTCAGAGAGTCCTTCAATGGTCCTTCTGAAGAAGAAGGATGGTACATGGCGTTTTTGTGGCGGCTGAACAAAATCACAAACAAAGATTTCTACCCATTGCTGTGCACTGATAACACTTTAGACTGTTTGAAAGGAGCTATATACTCATCAACCATGGACATGCTACAGGTTACTGACAAATCGAGGTTGACGAAGCTGACAGGGAGAGGATTGCTTTTATTACACCTGGCAGCCTCTATGAATTCAAAATCATGCCGTTTGGACTATGTGATGCACGGTCACATTCGAACGCATGATGGACAACTTGCTTCATCATCTTAAATGGACGACATGTCTTTGTTACCTAGATGACATTGTAGTTTTCTCAAGGACATTTTCGGAACATCTCAGTTGCCTGTCAACTATGTTGAAGTGTGTTCAGACTGCAGGACTATGTTTCAATGCAAAAAAGTGCCTCCTCGTCACCAAAAAGATAAAAATCCTTGGGTAACTAGTCAAATGAGATGGTGTTAGTCCTGATCCAGATAAAGTAAGGACGCTACAGAATTTCCAACTCCTCAGCACATTCGTGATGTGAGAAGTTTCCTCGGGCTGTGCTCATACTACCGTCCTTTCATAAAAGGATTTTGTAACAAGGCACGTCCATTACAAGAACTTCTGCAGGAAGACGCCAAGTTTTACTGGGATGACACCAAATAAAGAGCTTTCCGGGCACTTAAGGAGGCTTTAACGTTCGCACCAGTTCTAACCTTATATGACGAGAATGTGGAAACCGAACTTTACGCAACGGCTAGCGGTTATGGAATTCGTGTAGTGCTTGTACAAATCAATGAAGGTGCTAAAAATGTGATAGTCTGTGCATCAAGAGTACTCTCAAAGTCCGGCATAAGCTACTCTACAACCGAGAAGGAATGTCTCGCAGTTATCTGGGCTACCAACAAGTTCCAGCTGTATTTATGCGCCAAACCATTCACCGTCCTGACAGACCACCATTCTTTATGTTCGCTGAATAGCTTGAAAGATCCATCAGGTCGACTAGCAACATGGGCACTAAGACTCCTAGAATACGATGTCACTGTGGTATTGAAACACAAGGATGCCGAGTTCCAAGTAAGGAATCCATTAGTGGAAGCCAACAGCATGGGTGAAATTTCCACCCTCACTGAATTAGGTGACATCACAGCTAAAATAGGGAGGTCCAGCATTATTATGATCCATACAGGTGTTGGAGATAGGAGAACCGACCAAAGGGGAGTTTCAACTTATAAATGTAACATTGTATAAGAGCAACTGCGATCCACTGGGCCCCAAATGGCAATTAACCGTTCCAGATCATCTCCGGCCTGCTATTCTCAAATATTTCCACTATGCTCCAATATCAATCATCTAGGATTCGTGAAGACCCTAGGTGCAATCAGATGCGGGTATTACTGGCAAGGCCTCTACCGATCTATCAAGCACTATGTGAGTCACTGTAAGGAGTGGCAGTGACGAAAGCATGTTTCGCAGTTATCTCCAGGACATAAGGTAACAATTACACCTGCAGCAGCTCCATTCCAACGGATTGGATCGACCTTTTAGAAATGTCTCTGAAGTCGACAACCAATAACCGATGGATAACAGTCTGCACTGACTAACCTGCTACACTGTCACCAAACCTGTGCCGACTGCAGAATCTACAGAGATCGCAAAATTCGTTGCAGAAGACATTATTTTGAAGCATGGTGCACCACGTGTGAAGATATCTGATCGTGAAAAAATATTCCAGTTAAAACTAGTATCACAAGTAATCTCAAGTTGCGACATTATCCACAGAATAACAACTGCCTACCATCCTTAGACAAACGGTCTTACAGAACGTTTTAAAAAGACGTTGGGAGATATCCTGTCGATGTACGTCGATGTTGAGCAGAAGGATTGGGATAAAATACAGCCAGTCTTGACATTTGCTTATAATACTTCAAGGCAAGACGCCACAGACTTCATGCCGTTTTTCCTGTTGCATGGTCGTAAATCTGACTCGACAATAGATACGCTGTTCCTGGACGACACTCAGGATGACTATGTTGAACAACTGATCACCAGGGTCGTAGAAACAAGACAGCTGGCTCGCATGCGGACACTGGACGCCCAGGAGAAGGACCGTCGACGGTATAACGACAAGCACCGACCTGTTGTGTACAGCCCAGGAGACCTGGCATGGATTTTTACCCCTGTACGGAAATTTGTGCTATCGGAAAATTTACTGAAGCGATACTTCGTATCTTGTCATATGCCGCCTGTGAGACGTCACACACGAAGTCGAGGATTATGAGTCGTCCTCAAAAACGAAGAGACATTGTTCACATCCTCCACATGAAGCCTTGCCACGATCCCACAGAGCAGACAGATAGAAACGGCTTCTTGTTCAACGACTCTGAAGACCGTTATGATAATGATGAAGCCACGACAAGAGGGTCTGTCACTTCATGGAAGGCGCGCAGACAGAATGGGAGGATACTCCGGAACTGGCAGACAGAGGACCCATGACTAGATTCAGGACAATGCAGCTGGCTCTAAAGGGAACCTAACAGCTGGTCGCTGAGTCTTCCAACGGATCGCGTGGTACAGTGGTTACCGTGGCACAACGTTATGCTGGCGGTCCCCGGTTCAAATCCCGCCACTGGCAGAAAAAAATTATTTCTTAGTATTTTCTAATTCTAGAATTTTCTACTTGTTTCTTATGTTTGATATACTTGTAAGTTCCAGAAATTTATTTATATGTGTAAATAGCTGAGCGCTCCAAGCAGGAGTCAGTCTGTTCTCAGTGTATGCTTCTGTTATCAACAAACCTGTTCTAAGTGTAAAGTGTTGTGTTGTACTAACGACCAGCTTCGAATTTCAGACCTTCTGCTCCTCTCAACGTGACAACATACTTTGTAAAGTCCTTAACAGTCTGACGTTTAACTTGAAGTGTTATATAATTTTTGCCTTACACTTTGAAGTGCATATGATTTCTTAGGAAAGAATCCGCCTCACTAGTCTAGTGGACAGCGTGTTGGGTTGCCACTCAGGGGGTCCGTCTTCGATTGTTGATCGGGTTGGAGATTTTCTCCGCTTGGAGGCTGTGTGTTCTGTCGTCCTCAACTTCATTTCATCATCATTGACTTGCAAATCGCCGAAATGGCATCAGCTAATTGATTTGCACCAGGCAGGTCGAACACAATCCTAGTTAGGTTCTAATGGGCATACGTGCTGCACGTTCATCATTGCTAAATAAATGTTAAGTAGTCTAAAAATTTTGACATTCTTCACGTTAGTTATACAATCCTTTTTCAACATTTTTGTAAGGGTTGCACTTCTGGATTTTGGACAATTTAATTGAAATTTAGAGTTAGATTAATTTGGGTTTGGATGGTCTGCCACTCATATCATTTAATGTCAAGTGCATCCATACCATTTTCCCTTTTCTCAAATGTTTTTCCCATCGATACTTACATTCAGTCGACCCCTTTCCCCTTTTTGATTCCACAAACACTTCTTTTTTCCGAACCCTACCAACGTCCTTCCTTTACTCCCGCACCAACACCTTCCATGTGGCGGACACTGCCAGGATATCTCCTTCCCCTACTCGTTTGGAAAACCCTGCCATGATTTGGCAGACACTGCCATTTTCCTCCCATCACGCACACCATTCCTTTGACGAACTCTACCATCGATATACCTTCTCTCCTTATCTTACTTACCCACACTTTTCGAAGTAAATGAAAGCTGTGGGATTATATAACTGTGGTTTATAAAAACAGTAATGTTGTTAGCTTAGAATTCAACAGTAAAGGTAATGTGTAACAAAGTGGAGCAGATGGAATTCAGTGCGAGCACTATTGCAAGTTAGAATAGTTTAGAAAGGGCTTTGACAAAGCATGAATAAACATGGGAGGAGTTATAGAAGACAGAATTGCCCTCTGAAGTGCACATTCAATGTTTTCTAATTACTTCCCTCTCTTAGGAAGGACCTATTTAAAAAGTAAATTTAACGTTGCCCATAACACGAGTTGTGTTGCTTAATACTTGTACATGAAGAGGAAATCACTGCAATGATGTTCATTTTCAACTTTTCGCGGCGTAAGGAGTAATTCAATAAATTTCGAGCGTGCAGCCGTGCAAATTCCACTTCTTCCGCTAATATTTTGACCGCGAATCTTCAGGTCATCCTCAGAGTGAGTCCAAGACTGACGACAAGCTGCCAGGAGCGGCCTTAAGTGTCCCAAAGCGGCGACATGCGCGCTACGGGACATACATGGTGGTCGGTGGGGCAAAGAGGTACGCTTAGCACGTCCCTCGCCCCCTCCGCAGCGAAAGGAATCAGGTATTCGTTTCTCTTATCGATAGAGGTTCTGCGGTGGCAGCACCATGACGATTTCTTGCAGTTTTATTATACAAAGTGCAGGATTCCACGCCTTGCCCAAATTAAAGCCACTATCTCTATTTATTAAATTGTCTGCTAATCTAATTTCTACAGCTTCCTTGAAAATTGGTTCCCAAAATGAAGAGGTAGGTGTTAAAATCTTCACATCACAATAATGCATCGAATGACCTGTATCCAAACAATGTTCGGCCACAGCTGATTTGTCAGGTTGTAATAAGTGAGTATATCGTCGGTGTTCAACACATCTCTCGTGGGCAGCGCGTGTTGTTTGTCCTATACAGGTTGAATCTAAATTCGCCCTTTCGGGCTTCGCGGCGCGATTCCTCACATGCCAGCAATAAAAAAAAATCTCCCACAAAATTTCGCCCTGCGCTTATTTCCGGCAGTAAATGGGTGTCAAAGACTGAAATTAGTGTGTGTGCCATGCGTCAGTGTGCTTCAGAATTACACAATTACACGTACAAACTTCTGGGGGATGTGGAAGGCGTCTTGAGGAACAAAGTGAGCATTGAAACCCATTCCCGGAAACGCCATTAAACGACGCTGCGGAGAGTCCTAATTACAGGCACCGGCTGCTGCCGCTAGACATCCCCTTCAGGAACTGCGACGTTCTGTGGCATCGTTGGATGAAGTTTCCGGGCATGGGTTTCTGTGCTCACTTTGTTCCTCAAGACGCCTTCTACATCCCCAGAAGTTTGTAGGAGTAATTGTGTAATTCTGAAACATACTGACGTATGGCACACACACTCATCTCAGTCTTCCACATCCATTTACTGGGGGAAATATGCGCAGGGCGAAATTTTGTGAGAGACTTTTTTTTATTGCTGGCATTTGAGGAATCGCGCTGCGAAGCCCGAGTACGAGAATTTACATTCACCCTGTATATGAAAGACCGCAATTTCCGCATGGAATCCGATACACACCAGACTTGCGGAGCAACAAATCGTCTTTAACAGACCCGACTAAGGCTGCGATCTTCATAGGTAGCCGGAAGATCACCTTAACTTGATGTTACTTACCTTTGAGGAGAGAGCAGCCACATATGGCAAGACCCGCTCTTGATCCGAAGGTATCCTCTTATTCCAGGTCACGTATTTACATTGTAGGTTTTACCTTGAATGTTCAAATATTTGTGAAGCTTATGGGACTTAACTGCGGGGTAATCAGTCCCTAAACTTACAAACTACTTATGAACTACCTTATACTAAAGACAGCATGCCCGAAGGGTGATATTCGAACCCCTGATGCGGAACGGCGTCGCACATCGCATCATAGCGCCTCAATCCGCTCGTCCGCTCCGCCGCGGCTTACCTTGAATGCTCTGAGAATTTGTTGCTCGAAATATCCATTCGCTTTGAAAATACTCTTTAGGTGTACGAGCTCTTTCTGCAAGTTCGGTCGGTTTCCTATATACTGCATGTCCTAATGTGCCATCAGTTTTGCGACGATCAAGGACATCCAAGAAACTAAGGCAGCCATCCTCTTCTATTTTCATTATAAATGTGATGCTATCATGGATGGAATTTAAATTACCCAGAAATCGATGCAACTCATCTGTCACGTGAGGCCATACTACAAACGTGTTGCCCACGTATCTAAAGAAGACTGTTGATTTAAAACTTGCAGAGTCCAAAGCTTTGTCCTCAAAGTCTTCCATAAATTAATTAGTCATCAGAGGGGAGAGGGGGCTTCCCATGGCGACTCCGTGAATCTCCTCGTAAAATTCACCATCAAACTGAAAATAAAATGATCGCTTTACGTTTTCAAATAAGTCTGTGATGTCCTGGTCAAAATGTTGGCAAATAAGAGACATAGAATCTATTCAAGGGACCTTTTTAAATAATGATACCACGTCAAAGCTCACTAACACACCCGTACTATTAAGGTTGAGGCTGTGATGTCTAATGGTTTTAATAGTGAATCCAAAAACTTGGCACAAAGATATGTTGGTGAACCAATAGTGCTTGTTCTTGGCCGCATAGACAGATCCTCTAGACGCTCGTCCTTATCTAGTTTATGAACTTTAGGAAGCTCATAAAATCTCGCAGATACTGCCCCTCGCACTTTTATACCTCCTATAACGTCCTTTTCCTGGGATGAATCATTCAGTAAAGCAGCAGTCCTTATTGTCACCTTGCCGGTTGGGTCTTTCTTGATCTTCCGGTATGCACTATAACTGAGTACATCAAACATCTTTTCCTTATAAACTTCCTGAGGCAGTAGAACTTTATCAGCACTTAAGACGACAGTGTCAAGTGTCCTGATGGAGTTTACGTATGGCTAACCTCTCTTCTTTAGAAATATTACTTTTTTGTGGACGATATTTCATAGTTGCTCGGCAACTTTCACGTCTCATTTCTTCAGCCGATTCTAATGACAGCGACCAGACGGCTTCTTCGATGGGACTGATGAAAGATGGCATCGACAAGGTCTTTGGAGTGGGGGCAACATTTAGCCCTTTACTTAAGACAGAGACTGTACTTCGTCCAAATCCTTTCCCGTTAAATTTATAACAGGGCGTCGAACAACAGATGCTTCCTGATGAGGCTGGTCTAATAGGCTATACTTGATCTTCTGTCTTCTAGTAGCCCCTTCATGAACCCAGTTAGACTTGACCCATGTCGTACCATCCACCCAGTACATGAATCAATAGATAAAACAGATGCTATCTTCAAAGGCAGTCGATACAGGTATGCGATTTTTGTTGTGATAGCTATTCTGTATCTGTCATCAGAGTCTTTCCGGTGGCATGTTTCAATAAAATATTGTTATACAAACGGCAGCATTTTGAATAAAATTCCCAAGCTTTCGATGGCAGACTCCGCCATCGTCATCAGGAGTAAACTCATTGACTGCAGGTGATGGTACGGTGTCCTGCTTACCTAGATGTAAGCCTACTTCCGGAACCTTCTGGAGTGCCGAAGACTGGAGTGCGGAAGGCAAAGCGGGCAGTTCGTCTCGCGGGCCCGGCCGCGGTGGCCGAGGGGACTGAGGCGCTCCAGTCACGGTCTGCACGGCCACTACGGTCGGGGGTTCGAATCCCCCCTCGGGCATGGATATTTGTGCCGTCCTTAGTCTTAGCTAGTTCATAAGTAGTTTGTAAAGTAGGGATTGATTACCCCGTAGCTAAGTCCCAAAAGTTCTACAAACATTTGAACCTTTTTTTTTTTTTTTTTTTTTTCATTTTTTTTTTTTTTTTTTTTTATTTTTTATTTTTTTTTTTTTTTGTCTCGCGGCGGTAATATGTGACCTCATACTAATCGCTTATTCTGTGACAGGATTTAATTTTGTTACGCTTTTGAGAACATTCTTTTTCTTCCCCGGTGTATCAAGGCAAGACAGTCCTTCTGCTATTATTTTCCTTACTTACTTTTCTTTACCAATATGCATTACAGTCACTTCGCTAAGCTTAATCGCGGGACTAGTTTGGGAACAGGTAAGACAGGTGCTTTGTATTCCACCTCCCTCTCAGGGTATTACCACACACTGTACACCAGTTCTGGCGAGTGTGCCTCGGCGGAGTGGCCGAGCGCATTGAGGCGCCATGCTTCGATGCGCGAGGCCGTTCTCCGTCGAGGGTTCGAATCCCCCCTCGGGCATGGATGTTTGTGTCGTCTTTAATATAAGGTAGTTCATAAGTAGTTTGTAAGTTTAGGGACTGATGACCCTGCAGTTAAGTCCCACAATCTTAACAAACATTTGAACTTCTTTGTGGCGAGTGTTCTTAAAACGTAATTCTTTACCCGCTTTCTTTCCTCGTGTGTTTACAAGCAGAATCGTGGCTCTTCTCATTTTCTTAGAATTTCATCAGGCATGAAAATGGAACTAAAATCAAAACACGCGCACAACAATAGTATCGAAATATACGCATGCTTCTTACGCCGCACTAGCCAAAAGCAAAAGTGTACTGATCATTTGTTACGACACCTTGTCAGCAGCGGACAGTTAGGGCGTGATGTGGATCATTCTGATCGGAGGAAGGCAGCTCCAATGTATGAACTGTCAACTAACAAGAAAATTTTATCAGCCTATAGAATGTCTAACAATCGCAGAAAATCCAACAGAAAAGTATCCGAATATACTGGGATTTCAGACAAATGGGAACATACTTGGTTTCCAGTTGTTTTCATTTATCTATAAACCATATTTTTTGATATTTAGAGGGAAAATGCCACTTGCAGTGATAAGTTTTCAATTCTCATGGGTTTTGCACTGAATGTAAGCAGTTACTATGCGCTTGACTGACAAGGGGTCCGCGGTGGACTTTCGCCTGAAAAAGGGGTTCGCCCGCTAAAAAGATTGGGAAGCTCTGGCCTAGACGATTGACTGATCTACTGTTGTAATATCAAACAATGTGGCCTCCTTGTGCTGATACTGTGAATGGCTGAAATCAAGAGGAAATTACAGCCGTTACTTTTAGCGAAGGGCACGCAACTGTACTGAGCGGTTAAATGGTGAAAGAATCATAATGGGTAAAATATTCTGGAGGTAATATACTCCTCAATTCAAATCTCCTGGCGCAGATTACACAAGAGCATGTCGTTATTTGGAGAAACAAAACTGGCATTCTCCTGGTCTGAGAGTAGCATGTCAGATCATTTAACGAAACAGGTAGGTTGAAACTGCGTTCCAATTTGATTCCACGTTGTGCGGTAGTGATCAGGAAGGAACTTGAACAGTCTGGTGACAGAAATTTTTAATAGGGGTAGCGATCGCTATGTCACTAGCATCATTAGATACAGTATGTAAGGGTATGTACTCAGCACACCGCTCTGACAAAATGGAACCGGGATGGAACCCCAGTATTCGGCACAGCAGTCAGTCAAGCTGACGACTCAGCTAATGGGATAGTTTACAGTAATTATGTAAGCATTATTACACTGGCAGGGATCGCGCAAATTAGTAATGGTTCAGCTAACGCGGAACGTGATCTTCGGCTTGATGGCAAAGAATTTAAAAACGCAATGAAAAATTATAGAATTAGCAAATTGCAAATGAACTTCTAGCTCATTTAATCAAAAGCATTATGAGCCTCGAAACAAATGTTAAACTAAACATGAGGAACTTAAAACGAAACAACATAACTTTAAAATACAAATTAATGAGTTGTATACACAATCGAGCACGGTAGATAACAAGGCTCATAAAACAATTAGCGTTCAGAATAATGAACTTGTTAATATCAAGAGTACTTGTAAAAGTAACAAATAATCTGTAATTAAGCTAATACGATAGATACAGACGCAATTTTCTGAATTATATAACGAACTAGCTGAAATATGTAGTAATGTGAAACAGATGGTAGGAGTGTTAACTTAACGCAAATAATTCTCCGTCAAATTGCATCATCCCAAGCAAGAAATTCGGATTGTTGCTTTTTATTAATCAATATTCAAATATGAATTTCAGTGAAATTATACCAAACGTGCTAAAATAGATATGTACATTAGCAACATTAAAGGCGGAACATATATCAGGGGTATAAATGCAACAGAAAATTATTCATAGTATTCAGTATTCAAAATCGCCTTCTCAAATAAATTTTATTCTCGCCATAACATTGGACTGTAGAAACAAAAATTCTTACTTCTTTTAAACTACACGAGACATAATGGTACAAACTCCGAATATCATTAGAGGTGTTGGAACGACAAAGCATACATTTATGATCCACTTGAAAAGGAAAAATAAACGTAGAGTGACCATTAGCGATATGTGCTAAGTAAGCACTCACTCCTCCTTTGAAAAAGAAGCTAGTTTGTTTAATGATTGATCAATTCAGGGTACCTAAGGCAAAACGAGAACAGCGATAAAAAATAACGGTGTTCGTTAACAATGTTGTAATGGCTCAACGCGGCGACAATTTCAGAATTGTGGACGACCAAACAAGATTGATAGAATAAACTACGGAAATCGTAGAGAAAATTATTATGATGTACAACACAGATTTCGTTCAGATCACCTATCAAACCTGCCTCCTTATGCAGAAAATAGAGGACAGGGTCGATTACCGAAATGAGCAAGACGTCGAGACGTAATTCCCCGAGAATGTGAAATATTGGGTTCTGAAATTCAAAACCGTAACAAGAATGTATAATTAGTGGTTGAAGGCAGATTTACAATAGCCGATAGATATTGTGATTTCAATTTTGCAGACTTAATTCCGTAAATGCAGTGAAAATTAATATTTTATGTTTTAAATTTTAGGTAGTAATGTTAGAAACAGTGCACTGTGCGTGAGTAAAGAATGTTAAGTTTACAAGCAAATATGAGTGTACAGCCAGGCACACGAAGCCATTGTGTTTTGTTACCCCAGGCTACTGCAATATTGTTTAGTATTTTCATGGCGGCCAATTACACGGAGATACGCTGTTGTTTCCGTCTAGAGACAAGGCCTCACAACACTCCGTGTCACGTCGCACCGATAGGCCCGAGGCAACCGACGTGGAAGCTCGGTGCGCTCAGCCAGAGGGCTCGACGCTGTCTGTAACACAAAAAAACCTGAGTGAACGACGACACGATCAACCCAGAACAACACGAAACAACGTCCGTAAAGGACCAGTCAAACCAAAGGAAAAAAAAAGGGGGGGGGCAACGAGAAAGACAGGCCATGTTGCGAACGTCACGACACGTCATCAGAGAAGACTTGAGTCAACGCGATCGCTAGCTCACTTGCTTTAAAAAGTTTTTAAACTTGTAACATGTACTAGGAAGACCTTTTCAGTTGTTTTGTGGATCTGTCTATTAAAAGTTTTATGAGTTGTACATAAGTCCCCATGACTCAAAATCTGCATTGATGATGTTCCATCATGGGAACGAAATCGATATGTAAATTTGTTTTTAAATAAAAATTCACATCACAAGCTGGAAATTTCTTGTTCTCATTAATAATCTAATAAACTATGACTTTTGTTACAGTGAAGCAGAAGGTCAAAGCAGGATGACAGCATTAGACGATGTGTTTCCTTTACGGTTATTAATAGTACAATTTTGCGACTTAATTTTAAAATAAATGCGACCAGCACCATTTGAGCGAAATTTTTATGATCAGTGCTACGTTTTGGGTGACATATAGGAAATTGTATTTATATTGATTTTTGTGGTACCACTGTCTTCAGAAAAGACTGAAGTATTTCAATTCAAACTCTATATGCAACTGATGAATAACGGTCAAACTAAAATTCTTGAACAATCTTGGAGATCTATATTTACATTATAAACCAACGTTCCACCCCGGCTTCACACAGGTACAATTGATTAATTAATAAAATTATATGTGCGCGTAGCGATAAAACTGTGAAGTAGAGTATTTCATGATATGTCCGTATCTCCAGTAGTTCAGATTGTGTGTTATCTAGCCTTGTATCACAAAGTTCATCAAGAAGAGATTTATCCAACCGAATCTTTCTTAAAATTTGTTTGAGTTGAAACACAACAGTTTCATTACGTTCATGAGTTTATTGAAACCAAATTAATAGGATTTCATCAGTGACTACACCAGAGATTGCTTACTCAATTGAATGATTTATCTCGGAATACAATCGGGTTTTGTTGTTCTGAATTTATGGTGTTTTTAATGCTATCGTCACAACGATTGCGGATAAATGTCTCTGCAATGGGATATTTATTTGTTTTAGCCTTCTGTTAGTCCATTTACATCTAATCTCTTTCACTTTCCATCTCCTCTCCTCCTCCTGATATAAACGATGCTACCATACGTGTAATGCAGATTAACGGATAAATTCCTTTCATAATTTCTTCATCTCCCTCTCTCTGTTCCCTACTCCTCACCCCTATCTATCAGTTTCCTCTTGCGCCTCTTATGTCTGCCTCTCTCACCTGGGACTTAACTACGGGGTCATCAGTCCGTAATCTTACAAACTACTTATGAACTACTTACGAACTAGGACGGCACAAATATCCATGCCCGAGGGGGGATTCGAACCCCCGACCGTAGTGGCCGTGCTGACCGTGACTGGAGCGCCTCAGTCCCCTCGGCCACCGCGGCCGGCAACAGTCCACTCCTCCACCCTTTCTCTGTCAACCTCATGCCTCATGCCTCACGCCCTATCTTGACATCCCCATCACCTCTACGTCAATATCCCCTACTTGCTACTCCTCTTCTGCCTGAACATCTCCTCCTCCCCTTATCTACGAGAAATTATAAACATCCACCAACTTTCAGGGTGTTTGGTCAAACTATGTCGAATTTTATTCCAAGATAGCTGCTGTTATGCACCATACGGTGTCTTCAACTTCTCCACTAAAAATACATATACGTGATAAATACCACGGTTATCTGCCAAATAAGTCATTCCGTTCATCAGTTGTGATCGAGAGTACTTTGCACACATGATTATTGGCAGGCTGTCGTAATTTTCCGACTTTCATTCATAATGGTCCGAATTTTTCCCTGAAAATTGTTGAAAAATGGATCAGGCATATCCATCGTTTGAGCGGAGAATTATGGTCTTCAGTTGATACAAAATTCACATAGAAAAAGAATCTGGCTTTTCCCGAATTTTCCGGGAAACTTTTCCAATTGTTTTGTTCCTTACAAACGTTGTCTTGACCATTACGAACATAAGAAAATATACCCAGTCAACTCTATAAAGCCGTTCACAAATACTGATCTTTCATACATGCGGGAACTGATATTTATTATATAAAAACAATTCCGATAGTTTACATCACCGCCAAATGGTAACGCACTGATCTCGCATTCGGGAGGATGGTGGTTCAAATCCACCTCCGACCATCCTGATTTAGGTTTTCCGTGATTTCTCTAAATCACTCCAGGCAAATTCCTGGATGGTACCTTTCAAAGGGCACGGCCGATTTCCTTCCCCGTCCTTACCCAACACTCCGAGCGTTAACTCCGTCTCTAATGACCAAGCTGTCGACGGGGCCTTAAACCCTAAAATTCCTTCCTTTCTTCCACAGTTTAAAACTCTCTGTAAAGGCGACTGCTGAGACGCAGACAAGCACACAGAAAAGACAATCATGCTCACACATCTTACCTTTTGGCCACAGTCTTCATAAGTCGGAGCAGTACAGTTGGAGATGGTAATCATGTGTGCGTGCGTTGTTTCTGTATAGATGTATGTATGCTGTATTTCTGTCGAAAGCTGTGGCAGGAAGTTATGTGAGTATGAGTGTCATTTCTATGTGCCTGTCAGCGGCAGTGAGCTGCAACCTATCCTCCTTACAAATCTTTAGAATTAAAGCAGAGTGTCCCTGTACGCTACAAACTGTACTCGCAGGAAGTTTTACAGACAGTATACACAGATACAGCTGAATGTACCTTCGAAATTGTATCACAGTACAACACGTAGTTCATGAGATATGAGGTTGCAAACAGTAACGTTCATGGAAAACCGCCCCATCACAAATCAGGTTTCCATCTATTACTTCTCTACTACTAATTGTATTTGCAACAGATTTTACCGGCATACAGCAGTTATACAATTGAATATATACCTAAAAAATTACGTAACTGTAAAATATGTAATTGAATAAATATGAGGTCAAATATACTGCAATGAGTAAAACCCTTCTCATCATGCACCAAGTTTCAATACGTTTGTTCAAAAATGTTTGTAAATCTAAGGCGCGCACACACACACACACACACACACACACACACACACACACACATGGCCGAAGGAGGACTCGAACCTCTCTCGGCGAGCAACGGCGCTCCGCAGCAAGGCGCCTTAGAACGCTCGGCCACTCCACCGCTGCATACATTTCTGATTTACTGTTAAGACACGCCGCGGTGGAGTAGCCGAGCGGTCTAAAGCGCCTCGCTGCGGAGCGCGGTTGCTCGCCGAGAGAGGTTCGAGTCCTCCCTGGGGCATGAGTGTGTGTGTTTGTCCGTAGGTTAGTTTACCTAGGTTTAAGTAGTTTGTAAGCTTACGGACTGATGAACACGCAGTTTGGTCCGATAGATTTACAGATATTTGAACATTTGTTAAGACACGTCTGTATTCCAGTCAGCTTCAGTAAATTCTGAAATCTGACGGTGCTGTAGGCAACTTTAAACTGTGAAGCGCACACGCCTGCAGCCGAAAGAAATAGACTTCTACAGAGCGACAGCGAAAGGAAGAGAATGAAAGAGTGTACATCCAAAAAATATCCATTATTTCTGACAAATCTTCCTTTTATCTTAAAGAGACTGCAGTTTCCAGTGTGACTTACATTTTTTTGTTACTATTAATAATCACAGGAGAATCTGTTAAATACTGTGTAGTGGGTTTGACATCTCCATGTTTCTCACACGGACAACTTTATGCCGCTTACGCAGGGATGGGCCCATCAATGACTTTATTCATAGTAGATCATGGACAAGTAACCGTAAGTATTATTTTTAATCAAGTTTTGAATTAAATGAATGTATGAATGTTACATATCATTTGTATCTTGGTGACTACGTTTGTGGGTTTGGTTACTGCACTTATTATTTTGTGCATTATGCAAGACTGAATTATTTTTTTAAATATTCCCCCATAAATATAACATGTTTTTAGGAAAAAAGGAAATCTACAGACATAAAGAGAGAGAAGAGATAGGAGAAGTACTAACTCAAAACTTGAATAAATAAATATCCGTGAAACGGCGGATTTTTAGCTAGTATATAAATAAAATGAGTTGCCACAGACATAGCTGGCTAGTATACTCTAACAGCCTTGTCACTCCTGTGTTATGCTGTGTACTCCTGGTTCAGCCTCGGCGGAATGGCCATGCGCACTGGAGCGCCTTGCTGCGGCCGTTCGCCGTCGGGGTTCGAGGCCTCCCTCGGGCATGGGTGTGTCTGTGTTGTTCGTAGGAGAAGTTAAGAACAAACATTTGAACATTTTTTATTCCCAGTTCAGCCGGTCGCCGCAGAACGCTGTCTACGACTGTTGTGGGCTGCTACTGGTAGTGCTTATGGTTTTCAACACGCAGCTTCTTTTGTTTCAGCTATTTAGAGTTCAACAACTGTCGTTATTTGTAAGGTTCTGAAGCAAAGGAGGCTATCTGCTTTTGCACAACTGCAAAAAAATATTTACACCTCAGAACGCAGAAAAGTATTGGTTGCTGGAAATACTGCAGCTTTCGCTTAATTGAAATCTCATCTACTACACAGCAGTTCCGCCTTTCTTAGGTAGCTTCTGCTTCCAATCATGACTTTAATAAAACCGGAACTCCTGTTTCTTGTTATTATCGCCAACAAAACGAAGAATAGTATCGGTATTGACGAATTTCAAAGTAAAATTTGTGTAATATTTTTAACTTTTCGGTAAGTAATATTCAAATGTTCAAATGTTTGTAGAACTTATGAGACTTAACTACTAGGTCATCAGTCCCTAAGCTTACAAACTACTTATGAACTAGCTAAGACTAAGGACGGCACAAACATCCATGCCCGAGGGGGGATTCGAACTCCCGACCGTAGTGGCCGTGCAGACCGTGACTGGAGCGCCTCAGTCCCCTCGGCCACCGCGGCCGACTAAGTAATATTGCTAAACGACGCACTGACTTTTACTTTGTATGAGTTTTTTCTTATTCGCTCTAGCAAGAATTCCCTTTTAGTCATCTTACTTTCTTCTGATATTACTGATTACAGATTTTTATGTCACTCTTACAGTATGCGAATTTTACGTCCTTGCCTCTTTAGTTTGTTGTTTAGTCTCCATCTTTCAGTTGTCTGCGACAGTTCATTTCCGAAGCCTTTAGTATGGAAGGCATCTCGTCTTTTGTTTGAACTCTAGTTTCAGTAACTGTATTTAATGGCACAACAGTGTCGGTTTCTTTGTTAGAGTTTGAACCTCTTAATTATGATTATTTGTGAAACACAGATTAACCTATATTTTTGTACTCAATTTTTTCTTTGTTTTAACTGTTTATTAACTTTTGCTATAATTTTTTTGGCACCACAGGACCCCTGAAACAGTTTATTGGTTATGAAATATAGATTAATGCGAAGAAATTACGAAAAAATAGGAAAGTGAGGCGATGAGCCCTGGATAACTTGAATGAACCAAAGGTTTTGACAGTTTCAGAGGGAGCATTAGGCAACTATTAATTAAAATGTATATACATGTCGCGTCTGTTCTGAAAGAACAGACGTCACTTCTGATTCTACAGTTTTTATTCTTTCATATTAACAGAATATATGACATTAATTGCGAATAGGCAAAGCTGAAAATGTGTACCCAGCCGGGATTCGAACCCGGGTCTCCCGATTTCTATGCAGTTGCGCTGACCTCTACACCACTTTTTTTTTTTTTTTTCCTTATGATGTTTCTTTTTGTTTGAGCCTGCCTTCTCTCCATATAGCCCATCCATACTCTCGCCTTTTTTGCGTTCTTCGGCTAGCATTCTTCGCTATACTCATTCTTTTTGTTTAAAATTTTTGATTTTGATTTATTCTTTTTTTTATTTTCTCGCGAGCACTTCTTACTGCGTGCTAACATCCTTAGAGTTCGTCTTCTCGTTTCGTATTCTGCTCCCGCAGTTCATTTCTCAATCTATTTTGATAGTTGTAGTGCTCAATTTCAATAAGCATTCTTATTTCTGTGTGGGCAAGAAGTGCACAATGTAATGCGTGTATGAAATAAAATAGATAAAAAATGCCTCTCCTATGGCTTTTTGTACTTGTCGTACTGCACTATGTGCAAAACAAGTTTTCTCTCCAAATAATAACAAAGTAAATGATAGGTGCTTCGAATGTAAATAAGGAAATTTCGATTTCTAACTTATTTTTCAACATTGTTATCCTTTGGTACAACCTTCTATAACTATTCCGTTTATACGTGATGAAATGAATTTTTGACTTTCCAAACTGTCTTATTTGTGCGTCCTTCTACTCTCCTTCGTTACAGTGCCTTGCTGTTTCAGGGTTCGCCGACCGCGGTGGCAGAGGGGACTGAGGCGCTTCAGTCAAGGTCTGCACGGCCACTACGGTCGGGGGTTCGAATCCCCCATCGGGCATGGATATTTGTGCCGTCCTAGTTCGTAGGTAGTTCATAAGTAGTTTGTATGTTTAGGGACTGATGACCCCGTAGTTAAGTCCCATAAGCTTTACAAACATTTGAATTTTGTTTCAGGGTTCTGCTGAGGCCTTCACGGCTACATCCACTGGGGACACAGTGATCAGCCCACCTGCAAGGACTACCTAACAGGCCTCCTGTCAGATATAAATTCCCAGCTTTACCCTGCAGACAGTACTCAAACTCGTAGTCACTATGTACTAATTCCCGGAAGAGTAACGGCTTCAAACTTTGCCCACCCCTCCCCATTCGCAATTGACGTCATATATTCTGTTAATATGAAAGAATAATAGCTGCAGGATCAGCAGTTCCTTCAGTTAGGTAGTCCTTGCAGGTGCGGCGGTCACTCTGTCCTCAGTGGTGTCAGTTCCGCTTGAGACGCGGTAGCGTGAGGACGTACGGGGTGTGCTCACTGTTTAAAACGTTCACAAGTTGCGAAGAGCACTTTCTTTCGTGTTAAGTGTTAACGTGTTGTGAATTATCGCCATTTAGTGTTATGGTGCGTGTGTTGTGTAAATGCTAGCGGTCTAGGCCGCTAAAACAACCGTAAATATGGGAAAGAGGGTGCACAAAAATCAAAATGTTTTCAAATGTTTGTATAGCTTATGGGACTTAACTACAGGGTCATCAGTCCCTAAACTTACAAACTACTTACGAACTAGCTAACACTAAGGACGGCACAAATATCCATGCCCGAGGGGGGATTCGAACCCCCGACCATAGTGGGCGTGCAGACCGTGACTGGAGCGCCACACGGCCGGCAGGAAGTGCTCTCTGCGTTTTGAGTTTGATAAGGCAAAAGGAATAAACAACCGAGCTCGCTAGAAATTCATGATTGGATCACCAGTGTCTTTGGAATTTTCTCTGAACAAGTATATACCGCTAATTACGATTTGGATGAATATTGCTTTTACGTCAGGTTACTGGAACCCGTTCTACTGGACAAAATCCTGATGAAACACGGAACATCTGCTCAATTTCGACATCGAGACTCAACGGTGAGTACAGTTTCCATATCTAATGCCGGCATTGAATATAAGAATGTTCGCGTTTTCAATTTGCCGCCAGAAGTAGAAAACTGTGATCTTAGAGAGGTGTTATCATGTTATGGCGATATTAAACAAATTAGAAACGAGCGCTGGTCAAATCAACGTAAACTTCTGTGTTTCAGTGGTATAAGATCAGTAGAAATGCACTTTAAAACTAATATTCCCTCTCATATCACTGTCTGTGGGTACAGGGCTCATGTGACATATAATTATCAGGAAGAAACGTGTTACATCTGTAACCAAAGCGGACACATGTGCCAGAATTGCACAAAAAAAGCTTGTATTAAGAAATAACTTACAACAACGCAAAAAGCTGACGTTAGCTGAATTAGTAGCACCCACTCGGGAAGTTGATGAACCAACACCCAGTAGCAGTTTTTCTGAGCAACCACCTCTGGTCCCGGCAGATTTCCCACCACTGCCTCCAAAACGTAGATCAGGTGCCCACTAAAGTTATTACCCCAGTTGTAATTCCGGCCATAACTAATAAACGTAGACGAACCTCTGACGAAAGTAGTTCGGATGACAAATTCTAACACTCGTCACAGAATAGCAGGGAAAACACCGTGTTAGAAACTAAAGTTTCTACACCCGGTACTGATACAATAATTGAAAGAAATCCCACAGAGAGTGCAGCAACGGGAAGAAATTCCATCACCCGTGCTGCAAACATCAGTAGAGGAAGTACAACACGTAGACCTAGAGGCACCAGGCAAACCCGACACTGTTGTTAGTGGAGAGCAACAAACCGAACCTCTGATAGTAAACAACCCGGACTGGGATACTGCTGTCGATACACAAACCGCGCCAAGTCAGAGCAGCGTCCAAAACAGAGCGGACGTAAACATAAACAGTGACGCGGAAATGGAAAGGGAAGCAGGAAGTGGCGAGTCGGCGAGGCCGCAGCCTGCCGCCGCGGTGGCCCGCCAACTGTCGCACTCTGATATGGAGCTGGACGTCTGCAGCGAGCCGCCCACCTCGCCTTCTGCTGTGGGTTTCACCAGCAGTGGGAGGCATGGGAGTAAAGTACAGTCGAAACTGAACGCTGCGTGAAAGAAAAATAAAAACTTTGGCTCTCAATACAAGACTGATACTAAGAAAACAAGTGGCAAAGCATCAGCCGGCCGCGGTGGCCGAGAGGACTGAGGCGCTCCAGTCACGGTCTGCACGGCCACTACGGTCGGGGGTTCGAATCCCCACTCGGGCATGGATATTTATGCCGTCCTTAGTCTTAGGTAGTTCATAAGTAGTTTGTAAGCTTAGGGACTGATGACCCCGTAGTTAAGTCCCTTAAGTTCTACAAACATTTGAACATTTTTTTTGCAAAGCATCAAAGGATTGGGACGCAGACGCGGTAGGGGGGAACGTAAAAAAGTAGTGCTTTTCTGGACCAGATAGATGCAGGCATATAAAGTTGTAACCCTGAACATCAGTAGAATAACTTCTGATCTGAAACAGCCGGCCGCGGTCGCCGAGGGGACTGAGGCGCTACAATCACGGTCTGCACGGCCACTACGGTCGGGGGTTCGAATCCCCACTCGGGCATGGATATTTATGCCGTCCTTAGTCTTAGGTAGTTCATAAGTAGTTTGTAAGCTTAGGGACTGATGACCCCGTAGTTAAATCCCTTAAGTTCTACAAACATTTGAACATTTTTTTGCAAAGCATCAAAGGATTGGGACGCAGACGCGGTAGGGGGGAACGTAAAAAAGTAGTGCTTTTCTGGACCAGATAGATGCAGGCATATAAAGTTGTAACCCTGAACATCAGTAGAATAACTTCTGATCTGAAACAGCCGGCCGCGGTCGCCGAGGGGACTGAGGCGCTACAATCACGGTCTGCACGGCCACTACGGTCGGGGGTTCGAATCCCCCCTCGGGCATGGATATTTGTGTCGTCCTAGTTCGTAAGTAGTTCATAAGTAGTTTGTAAGTTTAGGGACTGATGACCTCGTAGTTAAGTCCCATAAGCTATACAAACATTGGAACATTTGAAAATTTGATCTGAAACTCGCGGCCTTAAAACAGTTTGTTTACGAATCTGATGCCGATATTTTGCTATTACAAGAGGTGTTAACAACGAACCTCCGTATATCGGGCTTCAACACCATACAAAACATAGCTCTGGAGAACAGTGCCGGTACTGCAATTTTAATTAAAGACGGTATTCCATTGCAAGAGATTGAAAAATTGTAATCCGGTCGAGGTATAAGTTTTAAGTTGTGTAATATTCAAATGTTTGTATAGCTTATGGGACTTAACTACGGGGTCATCAGTCCCTAAACTTACAAACTACTTATGAACTAGCAAATCCTAAGGACGGCACAAATATCGATGCCCGAGGGGGGTTTCGAACCCCCGACCGTAGTGGCCGTGCAGACCGTGACTGGAGCGCCTTAGTCCCCTTGGCCACCGCGGCCGGCAAGTTGTGTAATGTCACTGTGGTTAATTTATACGCTCCGTCTGGGAATTCTAATAAAACAGAACGTTCCAGATACTTTAAGGAGGAGATTATCTACCTTTTAAGGAAAAACCCGCCATACATATTGTTAGGTGGCGGCTTTAATTGCGTTTTACATGCGAAAGATCAGCATCCTCATTTCAATTACTGTAAAGAGCTGCACGAACTTGTAAAACATATAAAGCTGCAGGACGCGTGGGATTGAAGTACCCAAAACTGGTGAGATTCACCTACTTCACCGCCCACTCATGCAGCCGCCTTGACCGCCTATATGTGACGGATAACATTAGTGACAGGCTTCGCGCCGCGGAAGTAATCCCTGCAGTATTCTCTGACCATTGTGCGCTTGCTGTAACACTTGATCTCGATAAACAGCCCACCAAACTATATAGACCACAATGGATGCTTAATATCTCGCTCTTACAGGACAGAGAATTAGAAGACGACGTTAGGGACACGTGGAACGTTTGTCTCAGATCCCTCAGCCGCTATCAATCAAAGGTAGACTGGTGGACAAATCACGCAAAACGAAAACTTCGTCAGTGTGTGATGAACTACGGCAGACAAAAAGCTAGGGAAATAAAAAACACCACAGAATTTTATTACTCTATATTAAGAGAGCTCTATGATAAATCTGTCAACAATGGAACGTACTTCCAACAAATCAAGAGCATCAAAGCAAAATTACTTACTATCAAGCGCAAACAGTTAGAGGGTCTGAAAATAAAGTCCAAATCACGCTCTCTGGTAGTTGAAGAGATGACGTCTATGTTCCATTTAATTAAACATAATACCAACCGACGACGGACGTTCATTGATGAATTACTAACGTCAAATGGTAGACTGCTAATAACACAAAACGAAATAGTCCAGGAAATACAACGACATTATACAGAATTGTATTCTCGAGAACACGTTGATGAGGATGCAGTAGGTGAATTTCTTCAAGTACTTACTCCGGAAATTAATTCTGACGATAATAGTGACATATTAACTGAGTTTACAGAAGGTCGCCGCCCAACAAATCCCCTGGACCTGATGGGTTGCCAAAAAAATTTATTGTAAATTTTGGCACCTTATAGGATCAACTTTTACGGATATTTTAAATGAAATATTACAAAGTGACGTAGTTCCTAAAGAGTTTAAGGAAGGGAAAATTGTTTTAGTTCCAAAAAACACGGGACGAAAATGCATCGACAACTTCAGGCCTATTACTCTGTTAAATTTTGACTATAAAACCGTCGCCCGGGCCGTTACCAGCAGACTGAGTTTTCCCATAAGTAAAATTATTGGAAAACACCAATCCTGTTTCCCTGCACGATCTGTAATGGATACAATTTCTGCCTACAGGGATATATCCATAGCCTCTATTACAAATATAAAGTGTGCACTATTTTTTATAGATTTTCACAAAGCGTTTGATCGGGTGAATCACCAATATCTGGAAAAAGTAATGAAGGAAGTAGGCCTGGAAGAAAGAGTTTTAAAATTGTTACGAAATTTGATTACAGGGATAACGACTAAAATAGCTGTCAATGGGCAATTAACTCGGGCTATAAACATTGAAAGGGGGGATCCCACAGGGCAGTCCTCTCTCTATGCTGCTGTATGTGCTCTCCTTGGAGCCAATACTCAAAACGGTTACCACGAAACTCTCTGTTACAACTTTCTGGTGTTAAATTCACTACAGGGACGTATGCTGATGACGTGGGTGTGCTACTAAGAACAGTAGATGATGTCACAAGCCTGAAAGAGGAGAGTGACACCTACTGTGCAGCTTCAGGTGCAAAAATTCCGAGGTGGAGTAGCCGAACGGTCTAAGGCGCCTCGCTGTGGAGCGCGCGGTTGCTCGCCGTCGGAGTTTCGAGTCCCCCTTGGGCATGTGTGTGTGTGTGTGTGTGTGTGTGTGTGTGTGTGTGTGTGTGTGTTTTGTCTTAGGTTAGTTTACCTTAGTTTAAGTAGTTTGTAAGCTACGGACTGATGACCACGCAGTTTGGTCCGATAGATTTACAAACATTTGAACATATTTTTTGCAAAAATTAACAGGGGAAAGTATAAGTTAGTAAACATCAGATGGTTCGACGACGTAGCCGTGCCATGGGCACAAACCGTCGAACAACACAAAACGTTAGGGATCATCGTTGATAAATGTCAATTAAAAATGACAGCCCTGAACTGGAGAGCGACAGTTAACAAAATGCAAGGGACTATCTTAGAAGCAACCTGGCGATCACTAAACCTTATTGAATTCGTGAAGATTTTTAACACCTATCTATTGTCCAAGGCATACTATGTGGCTCAGATTTTCCCGATTCCAAAAGTACAGGCAAATAAAGTAATGCAGTTAGCAAAGAAAATTGTTTGTATAGTTTATGGGACTTAACTACGGGGTCATCAGTCCCTAAACTTACAAACTACTTATGAACTACCTAAGACTAAGGACGCCACAAATATCCATGCCCGAGGGGGGATTCGAACCCCCGACCGTAGTGGCCGTGCAGACCGTGACTTAAGCGCCTCAGCCCCCTCGGCCACCACGGCCGGCTGCAGTTAGCAGCCAGGTACGTGTGGAGAGGAAACATTTTTAAGCTCACACCCGAAACATTAACAAAACCAAGATTGACCGGAGGACTCGCACTCACTGATATTCATAGGAAGGCAACTGCTCTATACCTCAGACGAACAGGAAGATTATTATATGGCAACCATAGTAATATTACAGAAAAACTCTTTAAAATACTGCGGCCAAAGAGCATGAATCCGCCGATAGATATCAGCAATCATAACTTCCGTCTGAAACATATCAGTCTGTTTTACCTGGAGTATAGTTACGTAAAAGAAAGTCGTGTACCATCTAAGACTTTAACTACAACCCAAATCTTACAGATATGGCAACAGAAAGACAAACCAGCAGTATTATGCTAAAGTTTCCACACAGAAACTGGCTGATAGTGTGGAAAAACATCAGCCTTGAAATCCACACGTCAGTGGTTGCATCCACCTGGTACAAAGTCGTCAACCAGACGATAGCAACAAACGAAAAGCTCCATCGCATCGGAAAAAGTGATACAGACAAGTGCAGAAAATGTGGACTGCTGGACACCATAATCCATAGATTCACTTGTAGCGGACATATCGATAACTGGAGGTGGGTGAGAAAAAGAATAGCATTACTGTCAAGAACCTCCGAAACTAGTTCAAAAATGTTCAAATGTTTGTATAGTCTATGGGACTTAACTACGGGGTCATCAGTCCCTAAACTTACAAACCACTTATGAACTAAGACTAAGGACGGCACAAGTATCCATGCCCGAGGGGGGATTCGAACCCCCGACCGTAGTGGCCGTGCATACCGTGACTGGAGCGCCTCAGTCCCCTCGGCCACTGCGACCGGCCGGAAACTAGTTACACTTCGGAAATTATGAAGTGGCCGGAAAGACGTTTTTACCCGAAAACAAAGAACAACACAATTATGTGGCTTCTCGGGAATTATGCACACTACATATTCCACGGACCTGCAGAAGACAACCTCATAAGCTTTGAATCGTACATGAACACTGCGAGATGGAGAATCATACACAGCATTGATGAGAAAAAACAGTTTAACAACATGCTTAATATAGCTTTTGAAAAGGTTGGAATAGGACAAAAAAAACTTTCTTGTCTTAGAACTGCAATTACTGCTATTTTCACAATTTTAAGAAGCAACAGTTTTACATTTATTTTTAAAAGAAGAACGTTTAGTTTTTGTTTTGCAATGGACGTTGCTGTTTATTACTGGTTTCAATAGAAAACAGTTATTTTTAACAAAAAGAAAAACAGTGTACTGCATATGGTAACGGTGGGTTGTGTGGGCGTCCAGACGCCTGCCGCCGACCTCCTGTAGCCGCTGCATCTTGCAGCTGCCTCCTCTCTAGAAGTTTCCTTTTGTTTTGTTAAACTGTGGTAGTGTTGTGTGCACTGCTTTAAACGCTGTCACGCGTTAGCTTCCTTAAAAAAAAAAAAAAAAAAAAAAAAAAAGTGGTGTAGAGGTCAGCGCAACTGCCTAGAAAGCGGGAGATCCGGTTTCGAATCCCGGGTGGGTATACATTTTCAGCTTTGCCCATTCGCAGTTGATGTCATATATTCTGTCAATACGATTAATTAAAACATGGGGATGGAATACAGGAGAAGACAGGTAGGTAGCATTGGCAGATGAAATAGTGAAGGCAGCAGAGGTTCATATAGGTAAAAGGAGGAGGAATAGTAGAAATCCTTGGATTTCGAAGGTATTATTGAATTTTATAGTTGACAGGTGAAAAAAAAAAATGATGCGTATGAAGTAGGGAAAAAGGCAGGATGTCCACAGGAAATTTCACAACTGCAGATTCCCCTTGTTTACAACTATTCACAGCACTAATATAATAAGACCACGCTGGTAATATTACAAGGCCAAATCAGTCAACCACCAGACTGTTACCCATGCAAATACTGAATTGGATGCAGCCCCTCTTCAGCAAACTCGTATGTTAAATTAACTTCTTAAAAGATAAGCCTCAGATGTGGTTGAACCAAAGTCCTACATCTACATGTGATACTCTGCAAATCACATTTAAATGCCCATATCTACGTAGTTCGCGTTTTATTGATGGACTACAATTCGTGGCCGCGGCTGAGCGGCCGAGCGCATTGAGGCGCTATGCTGCGATGCGCGAGGCCGTTCCCCATCGGGATTCGAATCCCCCTTCGGGCATGGATGTTTGTGCTGTCTATAGTAAAGTTAGTTCATAAGTAGTTTGTAAGTTTAGGGAGTGATGGCCCCGCGGTTAAGTCCCATAAGCTTTACAAACATTTGAACATTTGTAAAATACCTGAGGTTTCTTCCAATAAATCTCAGTCTGCCAGCTGTGTTACCCACGATGAATTTTATGTGGTCGTCACTGAACTTCCGGAGTTCTCTACCAGATCATTTATCTATATTGTGAAAAGCAACCGTCCGCTAACACTCCTTTGAGACATTCCAGAAATCAGACGTCTGAATACGTCTCTCCGTTGAGAATGACATGCTGTATCGTGTTTGACAGAAACTCTTCAGTCTTATCGCGCTTTTGGTCTGATATTCTGTAGGTTCGTATTTTGTTCATAAGGCTACAGGGCAGAACTGTAGAACGCCTTCCGAAAGAATCACGGTATCTACCTGGGAGCCTATATCTACTGCTTTCTTGGTCTAGTGGACGAATAGCGCCACCTAAGTTTCACATGATAGCTACTTGTGGAACCCATACACTTTCCTATAGAAGAGATTTACAATCTCCGGAAATGTCACAATACTCAAGCATAAGACGTGTTCCCAAATTCTACAACGGACCGACGTCAGAAATATAGCTGCTGGTTGAAGAACCTTCAGATCTTCATAGGCCCCTGTAGTCAATTCAGAGAAACCCTTCCAGCCTATGAAACCGGACGAAACGCAAGAGGATGAAAAGAAGAAGAAAGAAAAAGAAGAAGAAGAAAAATCAAAGCAAAATTTCAGATTCTGAGGATGCGGTGGAGATACTAGCGTCCCCTGAGGATCTAGGACTATCCTAAATCTCACAAACGATGAACATCGGTGCTACTAGAACTAAATCGGTGCCGAAAGATGCCCCAGATGTGTAAAATGTCCGTTTAATTCATTCATGGCATCTCAGAACGCCGATAGCAACATCGTCCAGTGGAACTATGGCGGTTTTTCCACCACCTGGCCGCGTTGCGACAGTTATTGCGGCGCTTCCCTGCGCTCTGTTTAACACCACAGCAAACCTGGTTTCCTGTCCTGGGGATCCATGCCCTTCGTGGCTATCGGGGCTACTATAAAAACCGATCAGTTTGACAGGGCATCCAGTGGTGTCTGTATGTTCTTGCCACTTTCCCCAGTCCCCTCTTGTCTCTCCACAAGTATCTCGAGGCACAGGCTGTTTGAAGCCGGGCAGTGCAGGAATTTACAGTCTCTTCTGTTTATCTTTCCCCGGATGAGTTTGTCTCTCCCACTGACCTCGCTTCCTTTGTTGCCCAGTTTCCTCCGCAATTTTTTCTTTTGGATACTTCAATGCCAACCACCCTTTTTGGGGTGGAACCCAGACCACAGGGCGCAGTAGGGACGTTGAGACTCTTTTGGGACAGCAGGAATTCAAATGTTTGTAGAGTCTATGGGACTTAACTACGGGGTCATCAGTCCCTAAACTTACAAAATACTTATGAACTAGCTACTACTAAGGACGGCACAAATATCCATGCCCGAGGGGGGATTCGAACCCCCGACCGTAGTGGCCGTGCAGAGCGTGACTGGAGCGCCTCAGTCTCCTCGGCCACCGCGACCGGCAGAGGACAGCAGGACGCTTGACTTCTCGACACTAATCCTCCCACGCGTTTTAACTTAATGCATAGCACATATTCAGTCACTGCCCCACCTCTCTGTAGCCCGAGCGTTTCCCGCTTCTTAGTTGGAGGGTCCACGACGACTTTTGTGGTAGTGACCATTTTCTATCCTTCTGTCGTTCCTGCAGTTTCAACTTACAGACCGCCTTCCCTGATGGTATCTCCGCAGGTCTGATTGGCCGGCTTACACTTCGGCTGGTATAGTTACTGTTCCGCTTCCAAGTGGCATTAATATGGTGAATGAATACGTCATTGCGGCCGTTGTTTCCGACGCTGAGGCAACTGTCCCGAATTCCCCTGCCTGTCTGCAGCGAAAGTCGGTGCCTTGGTGGACACCAGAGATCGCCAAGTTTGTCCGGGAAGGTTAGCGGGGGCTTCAGAACCACCAGCACTAACATTCAACAGGTAATCTTATTGGTTTGATACGGTTGCGTGCCCGATCTGGGCAGGACTGTTGGGACAGGTACGTAGCAACCATCGGTTCCCGCGCCTCCCCTTCTCGGATATGGTCACATGCCTTTTCGACTTTCGCCCAATCAGTGTACCCTCACCAATGACCCAACGATTATAGAATAGTGGGGAACAGATGTTGCAGTTGTGTTTCTGCACCTAACTCGCCCTGTGCCAGCTGCATTTGTATAGGATATCTTGTGAGACGTAGTTGTGTAAGTCATTTGTGTAACAAACAACGTCATTGTAAATGGTATGGTGGTCGGTACCCGTTGGACAGCAACTTTTATTTCGGCAGTCGTGAGGCATTCGGCTTCACATGTTCATCCGAGTAGAAGATGTATAGTTAATGGTTGAATGATGGTGATACAGTCCACAACAGACAAATTACCCACCTCCAGCCCGACCCTGACGGTCACATCTGTCTCGTGTCGTCAATAGTGACAGAAGCGTAACAGTGCAACAATTACGACCCGATTCCACACAGGACGTGATACATACATCTCCCATTAGACAATATGTGAAAACATAGGTTCCACGGAGTATGGGAGCCTATTGCCACTATTAACACAAAGTCATCGGACACAACGGTTTGCATTTGTCGGCAGACACAAAGGACGGATAGTGGAACAATGGCGCAATTAGATACGGTCGGATGAGTCTCGATTCAACCACACCATGCCGATGGGCGGCACCCTGTGTGGTGCAGATCACAGCAATCGATGAATCCCGTCTGACTAGAAGGTATGGTGCAAGGCGATGGTGTCTCGGCTCTGGTGGATTTTGCTGGTATACTGTGGGCCTCCTAGTTCTTCTGGAAGGAACTTTGAATGGTCCGCGGTACGCTCAGCTGCTCAGGGACCATCTCCACCAATTTTTGGGCTTGCAACATGCTGACGTTTTTCTGGGGATTCAAAATGATAGTGCGCCACCACATCGCTCTCATCCCGTACGGGTATGGCTTCAGGAACATGTAGGGGAGGTCCAAGGCCAATATAGCCACAAAAAAGTTGAAATGTTTGTAAAAATAACTTATGTTAAGAACAACACACGCACCCTTACCCGAGGGAGAACTCGAACCTCCGACCGCGAGCAACTGCGCGCTCCGTTGCAAGGTGCGTTAGACCTCACGGCCACTCCATATGGCAGATTTGAGACCGACAGTTCATATCTAGTATGTCATAGACTGCAGACTCCGTGCTATGCATACTGAAGCGACGAATAGACTAGAATTTGCTGCCGTTCTACAAACTGTTTGGTATCAGCTGTATCCAGAGGAATTCCAGACACTTGTAGACTCACTTTCACGGCGTCTCAGTACAGCCTGCAGGGCCATAGCAAGCCCCGCGCAATATTTGCAGTCTATCCCATGACATATGCTAAGTGACGATCAATAAAAGGGTCTGCAAAGCCGCGGCGCACTTCCTTTTGGTAAGTTAGAAGACACGAAGTGTGTTTAACATGCCTTCGAATAGAATACAGCCCACTGATCCATGTCTTTCGTCTTAGATGTGAGAAACCTACCATTTGTGATGCATGTTAAAAAAGTTGAAATGTTTGTTCATGGCTCCCTAGACTTACAAACTGCTTAAACAAACTAAGATATACATAGGACAATAAACACACCCATGCACGAGGGACGACTCGACCTCCGACGGGAGCGGCCACTTATTCCGTCACTTACGCGGCCAATACCGCGCAACTGTAATGCATGTGGTGAGCTGATTGCAGTTACGGCGGGTCTTAAATTAAAGGTAGATAGAGAGTCTAATAATAGTAATTAGTAAGTTTTTTGTAAGATATCTGTCTAACACTTTCCCTCGGACGTGTTACCACCACACTCGTGCCAATGTCGCAAGATGTAATAACGTAGCACTGCACTCGAGGTCCGTAGAACTACATGCATCGACAGTGATTGCAGTTAAAGTTTCTATTCACTAACCTGGCTTCTTCTTTTCCGTTGTTGACCGCACGTAGAAGTAGCGCACGTGTCGTTGATCCTTGTATATCGAAGTTAAGTGCTCTGGAACTTTTAAAATTGTGGCTATTTTTCAAATAAGAAGGGTTGCCAGTTGTTTCATAATATTTATTTATATGTCGTAAAACAACAAGCGACATATACTGTCCATATTATCCTAGTACACTTGAATGCTAATCACAGTTGTTGAGAATTATTAAATTTGAACTGTCTGATAGACTATTTTAAGAGCGCGATTATCATAGCTGTTCACGCGAGAGCCGTCTGTGCTGGACTGTCTGCAACTGAGCAGTGCTCCTCCCGCCTACCATCAATTTTGGCGCGAAGAGCATTTTCCAGAACTTCTACATTCAACTTTTCTGTTATTTAGAGCATAATTATACAAACAAAACATACTTCAATAAATCCTCATGTAGACACATTAATTACACAAAATAACGTTGAGTTCTATACAATAGTTTATCTACTATTTATAATTAAAAAATCAGAGTGGGGATCTCACGCAAAGGTGGGGGGCAGCGAATCACAATGCGTCTAGGCAGTTTCTCACGAAACTGCGATATGTTACACCATATGTTATATTTTCCCATCTATTCCACCTATGACGTGGTCTACAAGCTATGAAATTTCGTAGCAACTCAATACCTACAGCGATGAGCCAGCCATCCTATACAGTTCACAAAATTTAAACCTTTTTATCTATATCTGCATAGATACTTTGTAAATCACATTTAAATGCCTGGCAGAGGGCTCATTAACCAGTTTCATAACCTTTCTCTGCCGTTCCATTCTATAACAGCGCACGGGAAGAAAGAACGCCTAAATCGTCCCGTTTTCGATTTGATTTCTCTTATTTTATTGGGATGGTCACTTCGCCCTATGTAGATGGGTGCTAGCAAAATATTTGCACATTCAGAAGTAAAAGTCGGTGATTGAAATTTCGCAAATAGATCTCGTCGCAACGAATAACGTCGTCGTTTTAATGATTTCCACCTCAAATCGTGCAATATTTCCGTGACGCTTTCCCCCATGTAACGTGATAAAACAAAACGAGCTGCACTTCTCTGAACTTTCTCAATGTCTTCCGTCAGTCCCACCTGGCGAAGATCCCACACTGGGCAACAGTACTCCAGGAGAGGACGCACATTTGTGATGTATGCAGTCTCTTTCGTGAATAATCATCTTTTGATGTTGCTGCTTCTTTCTTCCGTGCTTGCTTGGATAAATGGTGAGGATTTTCCGCTGTATGCAAGACACCTGATTTTTAATTTTTCCCAAACATGTTTCAGCACATTTTGTGCTATCATCAGTGGGATAGTTTATTTTTTGTTCTGAATAATTATAGCTACTGTATAATAGTCTTTTCATGTATTTCTAAAATGTTTTTTTTTAGGTTCATTCGTTTTTAATTTTACTTGGGTTATCTAACGATATAACTATTTCAGTTTAATGAAAATTTTCATTAAACTGAAATAGTTATATCGTCAGATAACCTAAGTAAAATTCAAAACGAATGAACCCACAAAAAACATTTTTGAAGTACATGAAAAGACTATTGTACAGGAACTATAGCCGGCCGCGGTGGCCGAGTGGACTGAGGCGCTTCAGTCACGGTCTGCACGGCCACTACGGTCGGGGGTTCGAATCCCCCCTCGGGCATGGATATTTGTGCCGTCCTAGTTCGTAAGTAGTTCATACGTAGTTTGTAAGTTTAGGGACTGATGACCCGTAGTTAAGTCCCATAAGCTTTACAAACATTTGAACATTTGAACAGGAACTATAATTTTTCAGAACAAAAAATAAACCATCCCACTGATGATAGCATAAAATGTGCTGAAACATGTTTGGGAAAAATTAAAAATCAGGTGTCTTGCATACGATGGAAAATCCTCACTCTTTGGTGGAGCTTTTGCATCTTCGAAGCGTTCTGCCAATGAAACGTAACCTTTGGTTCGCCTTCCCCACAATATTTTCTATGTGTTCTCTCCAGTCTAAGTTGTTCGTAATTGTAACTCCGAGATATTTGGTAGAATTTACAACCTTAAGGTTTGACTGATTTATCGTGTAATTGAAGTTCAGCAGATTTCTTTTATGGTCATGTGTATTACTTCACACTTTTCATTGTTAATTGGAAATTTTCGCACTATGTATAAATTTTGTCAAAATCGCTTTGCAGTTGCTTTTGACCCTCTGTTGACTTCACTAACCGATAAATGACAGCATCATTCGCGAACAGTCTAAGAGAGCTATTCAGATTGTCTCTTAAATCGTTTATAAACACAAGGAAGAGTAGCGATGAAAGGTAACAAGCTAGTTTATTGTCAGACTTCATATTAATTTCAGTTCATTATGATAGGACTGAGGCTCGTGGTATAGACTTTGAGTTTCATCCGCCGTTTTACCTAAGCACTTAGGTCGTAGCTTTTAGTATGTGTAGAGAATAATAGGCTCCTGAAGTTATTGTCTTCCTGGCCAACCCATCGCTTTTTCTACACTTCGTGAATGCTGAGATCTCTTAGAGATATCTTAATATTCCGCGTTGACTCGTCTCACTCACTTATCGTTCTAAGGAAAACCGCGTGCTTATGTGAGAACGAGTGTGAGGGGCAGTACGCAACCTAACTCGTATTTTGTCTCCAAGTTTTGCCGTTCGTCTTAGTGAGTCATTGTAGCGGTGCTGATGACCATGGCATCGAGTGCCCTCTAAATGTAACAACAACAACAATCTGGCAGGGCGGCTGGGGAGCATGAGCGTGGCAGCTGGGCCATGGCCGGCGAGACTCATCCCGGCCGTAAACATGGCTGCAGGTGGCCACAATGGCCTGACCCCAAACTCGCTCGCAGAATGCCGATGCCTCCTAAACACCACGAGCGCTTCCTCTACACTCCCGATATTTCCCTTTATATTCACACTGCGTGCGAAATAGTTTTTCTTCGTGCATGTATTTGTGCTACAACGTTCTAGAAAAATAAGCTTTTCACAGTGATATTAATGAGAGGAGAAAGAAAGTATCTGTTTCAGAGTTCTTCACGGACATTCTGGAGAGCTTGGAGGCGGATCTTCTCACCAACCAACAGCAGCAGCAGACTAATGTCGTACCTCCTCCTCCTCGTACTCAACCGCAGCCTAACCAGGGACATCTCGCTGGACTGGATGAGATGGGCTTATCGATTTCATCCAGCGACAGCCTATTGAGAAAGTGCCATGTAAGTGCAAGTACATTCATTCATTTTTCCCCATTAATTTAGTACTTTTCTATTTATCAATAAAATACCTTTATGAATAACTGAATGTGTTGATGTTACAGATGATGATGATGATGACGACGACGATAATGGCATTCCTCAATGGGTCCATGCCGCGGTGGAGTAGCCGAGCGGTCTAAAGCGTCTCGCTGCGGAGCGCGCGGTTTCTCGCCGTGGAGGTTCGAGTCCTTCCTGGGGCATGGTTGTGTGTGTTGTCCTTAGGTTGGTTTATCTAGGTTTAAGTAGTTTGTAAGCTACGGACTGATGACCACGTAGTTTGGTCCGATAGATTTACAAAAATTTGAACATTGGGTTCATTGGCAGTATTTGGATGGGCTGAGACGTGAGGAGGAGAAGGATGAAGAAACAACAAAATGCTGGTCAGAAATAGGTATTTAAAGTTCCTAGTTAAAATCTATTTTAGTGTAGTAACCTGTTAGTTCCAAACTTGTATGAGTACTCATTTGTGTTACAGAACCTGAGGCTAAAAAATTTAAAATTCTTCAAGAAGTAACACCTGGTTAGGAGGCGAGGTACTGGCGGAAGTAAAGTTGTGAGGCGGCATCGCGAGTCGTGTCGGGATAGCACAGTCGGTAGTGCGCTTGCCCGCGAAAGGCAAAGGTCGCAGGTTCGAGTCCCGGTTCCGGCACACAATTTTAATCTGCCAGGAAGTTTCATATCAGCGCACACTCCGCTGCAAAGTGAAAGTTTCATTCTGAACACCTGGTTAGTGTAAAATAATTGTTTCTTAGTCAACGAGTGAATGACTCTGCTCTTTCGTTACTAATGTTCCCTTCTTGTTGCAGATGAAATTATGGACTTTGTCCTGTCTTCGCTGAGAGAAGCAGAAGAAGAAGAAGAAACAGAGGCCGAGGGCGACGAACTGAGTATCAACTCGTCTTGGTTGTGCACTGGGGATCATTCATTACTGCACATAAGCGACCTTGATGTGTGGGCAAATGGTGGCGATTGGGCTGAACTAAATGACATAGGCATGCTGCTAGCGGAGGATGTAGAGATGGAGTTCTCTGGTGCTGCTGTTGAACGTCAGAGCGCAGGTGGAAAAGCTGAATACATTTCTTTTTTCTTATTGTGTTTATGTGAAGAAGAAAGTAGTAGTAGTCTGTATTTCTATTTGAGTGTGTCAATAGAACCATGTACTTATAGCCTTAATGTTTATTATTGTTGCAGAGAGGTCTCAGATAGCGCCGCAGACGCCCACGCAAGGTACACGTTCCCCAGCGCATATTTCTACCATCCCCAACCCCGTCTTCCATGGGGTAGTCGTCGCCGTCGCCGTCGCCATCGGCCGCTAGTAGTAGTATTAGTTGTAGTTATAGTAGTAGTCAAATGGTTAGTGGTAGCTCTCTCCTCCGTCCAGTCGATAATGTAGTAGTGCATCAGATTCCGGGTGTTATGACCCCCCTTCAGTACTCGGAGGTCGCTAGTGCTTTTGAGGAGCGCGTATTCTGCACACGGATAGATAACCTTGCAGCAGGATACCGTGACCCAGTCATGATCCTGGAGGCATGCCATCCCGTATGGTGGACTCTGAGCTTCTCAAAGCAATAAGTGATCCATGTAATCCCGCCGTTAAATGGGGTGGGGTATTGTGCTGCGACTTGACTCGTGCACCCAAAGGTTCTGAGAGTGCTGAGGAGACTAGCCTCCATTACCTCTTGGGTGATAACGGTGTGATTATGCTGAGTACTTTGATCACCGAGTGGTTTTGCGAATCCACCTTGAGTGTCGTTATGAACCGTTTCTCCGAGTTGGAGGTACGCGGTTTGGCTCAGGCACTCAGCCAAGTATTGCACTTCGACATTCATATACATTTCTATGATCCAGTAAGGGGAGGGTCCAGTTTTATTCAACTTTTTGTTGATATTAGGCACAAGAAAGCTTGTGTTAATGTAAACAATGTAACAATCTTGTGAAAGGAGACGAGTACTGTTTTGCTTGGTCAGTTCTGACTTGTGAGAGAAATTATAATCGTAGAGATAATCCAGAACGCACAAGTACATATAAAGTACCAAAGGTGAAATTCCCGGTGGGTACAATTTTACAGATATAGAGTTCCCAATCGAACTCCAGGACATGCCCAAGTTTGAGGCCCAGAATTCCGGAATATCGGTGCATGTTTATGGCCTGGAGAAGAAACGCAGCCAGAAGAAGAAGAAGAAAATAAACCTGATAGTCATATTAGTTTCAGTTTGCATCACCTGCTCAAAAACTTGTACTATGTTCTTTCCGGTTTTTGTTTTCAGTGGTAGTGCCCATGTGAATTTGGAATATGTGTCAATGATCATTAATATATAATTGAAACTGTTATTCACTCGTGAATTCATTCTCATATCTACGAGATCAGCTTGCCATAAGTCATCCAAACCTTTAATCATAACAGGTCTACGAGGATAGCCGGCCGCGGTGGGCGAGGTGACTGAGGCGCTCCAGTCACGGTCAGCACGGCCACTACGGTCGGGGGTTCGAATCCCCCCTCGGGCATGGATATTTGTGCCGTCCTAGTTCGTAAGTAGTTCATAAGTAGTTTGTAAGTTTAGGGACTGATGACCCCGTATTTAAGTCCCATAAACTTTACAAACATTTGAACATTTCTACGAGGATATATTTTGCGTGCAGGTCTGTGGATTTCTCGAACAACGGTTTCCATTCTTCTTCTTCTTAGTCGATGATACCATGCTGTCTAAGCTGTGAGATTATAGAAACAACCTCATTCGAGTGAGTAGTATTACCTGCAGCAGCTGATGCCATAAGCAATCGTAGTCGGTCTACTAACTCATCAGGGTGATTGTAATGTATATACTCAGGGGTTTGACAGGTATTCACACTTTTATGCTGAATGTCAATACCGTCCCCACTACTATTCGCACTCTCTAGTAAAGGTTTTATAATGGTCTTGTATTTCAAGCTGCTCTGGTATCCTCTCTTCTTATGCAGTGTCGTCAATTGCAATATTTCTTCATACTGTTTCAGTTCTGACTGTGTATAATTTTTTCCTGTTTTTGTAGGTTTTAGGAAAATAAGGTTTACTAGACCTATCGTTCTTTGAAACTCCCTATCACCAATCTATATTGTGTTTTCAGTTATTCTTATAGGCTGAGTGCCTAGCATGTATGGTTTTATTCTGTTAACACCGTATGTGTTATCTAGTCTAGAATCACTGTGACTGTTAATGAATTCAGTAATGGGATCAGCTTCTTCTTCTGCTTTACGTGAATTCGATTTGATATGTTTGAGAGAGTCAGTAACTGGTTTAAAGGTTTCTCTTAATGCCTGATCTGGGTTCAACTGTCCCAACTTTAACAGTCGCAATTTCTCTCGAGCGGCCTCCCGCGCCTGGATGAGTTTCTGCTTACTCGACATCCTAGCAAGCACCAAATAGAGTTCAGTGTAATGTGCGGCTACATATACGCGTTCTTGTTCTTCTTCTCAATGATGAGTGCTTCAGTTTCGATTTTTTCCTCCTCAAGAGCATTAACTTTCAAGGATAGATCGTTTATTTTCTTATCAAGACCATTAATCCCTTCAGTTAAGGTTCTAATCATGTTCTGAACACTTTCATAATACGCCGCTAGCTCCTTGTGCACATCTTCAGCTTTACATACAATACAATTCTAACTCCGAGCGCAAACTTTCTTCTCTGAATTCATAAAGCTCAACTATTTCCTTGTGCACCTCGTCAACCCCATTTTGAATTTTAGCACTCACGTACATGCGAATGTTCAGTTTATTCCGTTCATTATGACTGACAGGCATGCGTGCGAATTTTTCTATGACGTAACGTACACTGGTGCATGAAACTCAATGAAATGTAATAACTAGAAAACCGTACTGGTAATGATTCCAACAGCCTGCACATATCCTTACAAAATCATTGAACGACAAAAAAAATGTTCAAAGGTTTGTATAGTTTATGGGACTTAACTACTGGGTCATCAGTCCCTAAACTTACAACCTACTTATGAACTACTTACAAACTAGGACGGCACAAATATCCATGCCCGAGGTGGGATTCGAACCCCCGACCGTAGTGCCGTGCAGACCGTGACTGGAACGCCTCAGTCTCCTCGGCCACCGCGGCCGGCATTGAACGACATATCGGTTCCTATGTGAGCATTGTAAATATATTTTAAATTCAGAATATCTTGACTGAATGCTATAATAAGATTTGCATTATCCCTCAGCAACTGTTTTGAGATACGGAAATATGACTTAGATAAAAGATCAGCACTCATATGCCTACCGAAACAGAAATATCTGCGGATTTGGTCTTGGTTCTCCACTGCAACATCGTCAAATATGAAAGCAGTGTTCGGTTTTACCTATTGAGGAGGTGGGATATCGCTGCTTTCACTGTACATTGTGTATGTAACACCTTTTACACCTCGGAGTATTTCCTATAAGAGTTGGTATTTGGGGTGGCGACAGTGTTTTCGAAAAAACACACACATGCCCAATGCGGACTCCATCTATATGTGTAAACAAAGTCAATACAATATTTGCTTTGCCGCAGTTGGAAGGTCCTACAATTATTGCAAGTATGTTATCAGGAAGTAATGAGCCGTTTTTCTTCTTATTCTGAGAATCCTCTCCCAACCCATCACCAGACCAAACGGCTACTTGAAAATTGTGGTGCTTCACCCACCTAGCCTTGATACCACGTCAGGCACGAGCGTGCAATGGGTATATATAACATGAATGGTAAATAATAATATATACTGACTATAGAAATAAGACACGAACACTTTTTAGATTATTTACACAAACATTTATTAGTCTTAAGCATGTATACATTTAACAACCGAACAAATATAAAACTTTCATTTTAATAGTCATGATTTGGATACACAATATTGAAAAAATTGCCCTCTTTCAGCTTCTCACCTCTGCATAGTCTTTGAAACAGAATCTTTCTATATGCACAAAATTCGGCATCTATTTCTTTTACATTTATCACACCACACTCTACAGGAGGAAGCACTTTACAGAAGTGACGATGTAAATCATCTAGATGAACATCATTCACATACTCAGAAATTTGAACATTTCACTTTTTAACATGAGGCAAGCAATGTAAAAGTCTCTCCACAGCAAATTATACAGCCAGATTTATGCCAAATAAGTTCGAAACAGTAGAGTGCTTAGATAAACTATTTAACCACGCGCTTTAAGGCAAAGACTAGCATCATTATACGCAGTCGTAATGCAAGCAATTACAGCACCCATTGAATGTCTGAGGGTTGAATGGACACACCGTACGATACAGTCTTCTGATTAATTATATACGCTTCTGCTCTGCATAGATCTTCCCATCCAAGCGCACTTTAATGCCATTCGAGACATTTTCCACTTAGATCACTACACACCACTCACTGTCTACAACTGCTTCAATGCCTACATTCAGTCTCTTCGACCCACTTAGAGTTAAATTGTACATTGAACAAAATATCATCGGCTGTGGCGACGCACTGGGTACACATACCTTATCATCGACGACATCTTGTCCTTCTCCTTATAGCACATCTGATTTTCTTTGAGATGGTTCGTTCGTGGGTGGCCAGTACAGAGCACAGTTCTCATACTGCTGCTGCTTGTGTGGTTGTGGACTACTGCTGCAGTTGCCTTTCTTACATTTCACCGAGTTGGAGGCTGGTTGAGTATCTTCATAAGCTGAGAGCGGCACCGACAGGGGCATCTCGGTGTCCTGCTCCATCAGACTAACTAAGTGTGCGATTGGATCCCAGGCGAAAGATACCGGTTCGTGACCGGTCTCCACAGGTGGACCTGTTGAAGAAGAAAAAAATACTCAGTATAGCAACTAATACAATGAATCACTGCGAAATAAACATTTACATTTAATTAAGTATTGTAGTAGTAGTAGTACTATTGAATACTTACTCTTTCGCTTCCTTCCTCTCTTTTGATGAGGCTGGGGTGATCCTGGATTCTGCTGCTGCTGGTGACTGGTGATCTTGATCCTTCGACTAACTGACTGTGACTGAGATTGAGGAAGAGCTCCTCTAGCTGAAGTGGGTCTTTTGAACACATGACAAGGCCGCGCTCTCATTGGCTGAGAGCAAAGAGTAGGTGGTAGGGGGTAAAATCAACACACTATGGTGGGTGAAAATGGAATTAAGGTAGTAGTGACATCTAGTGGTTGAAATTACAAGTTTTTCCCGCCAAAAAAATAAAATTCGAAAGGGCCAATAGCATAAAAAGGAAAATTCAAAATTCAAATATCCCGGGGGACGCCATCTTGAATGACGTCATAGGAAGTGGGGGACCAGGGGGACGTGGTCCTGGGTTTTCCCTGGCGGCCATTTTGTTCCGGAACCAGAAACGACGCCATCTTGGATGACGTCATCGCACAATGCATGATGGTTACCGTGCAGCAGAACGCCCTTAGTTCCATTACTACTAACAGCAGGGCACAATATGGCGATTTTGGCAGAGGCAATAATCTTATGGAAACAATTACTTACACTGGTCCACCCAAAGACCTAAATTTCAATGGAGGTAACGACGACTATGAAGATGGCGACTAAGCCATATTGATAACCTGTTTGAAAGGCACGGAGCACTATGGCATACCAGATGCCACTATTTTCTATATGCAGGCACGATTTTTTGTTTGGGAATGAGGAAGTAAATGTACCTGATTCGTCACCTAGTTCCCTCAAAAGGTGGAGTGGCAAAATATCAGCCGTGAATGAATAAATGTATCTGTCCTAATGTATCACTAAAGCAATTCAGTCGTTTTAGGGTGATTTGGATATTGGCGCCACTACAGGAAAAGTGGTGGATTCGTCGTAAACTCTTACATGATGACGCATATCTTTTTCAGCTTTACCAGCTCGTTTTTACTGACGAAAAAATTGAGATAATTAATAATCAAGCAGCTCATAGAAAGCAGCTATAAATTTCAAAATTATATGGCACAAAGCAAAATTAGTTTTTCAAACTACCTCGATAATTGGCTACACCAATGTACTCATGCAGCAAAAGTATTGAAACAGCAACCTAATAAGGATAACACTGCTATTTCCGATGCTGTTGCAAGACATATGTTTACACAAACATAAATATATGTTGTGGTTCTGTGTTACGCTTGCTACAGTGCTAAGAAACACACAAAATACATAGCCTTTCAGAATAAGATGTAAAATGCGACAGAAATGGCTAGTTGTCCAGCAGAGGCAGACACGCACGGCGTTCCCACAGCTAGCGAGCCGCGGCTGCAAAGCACACGTCGCGCACTGCAGCATTTCTGCCCAATCAGCGTTTAAACTGTTAAAGATGTTAAATACTACAACATCGCCAACTTTAAAAAAAGCCTAGGAGACTGAGGCGCTTCAGTCACGGTCTGCACGGCCACTACGGTCGGGGGTTCGAATCCCCCCTCGGACATGGATATTTGTGCCGTCTTTAGTATAAGGTAGTTGATAACTAGTTTGTAAGTTTAGGGACTGATAACCCCGTAGTTAAGTCCCATAAGCTTAACAAACATTTGAACATTTTTCTGAAAAAAGAGCCTCAGATGGCTATATGCATTTGTTAGTTGGTATGCCTGTCTTTCGGTTTGCACCACACTACTTCCCACAATTTCGAAATTTTAGGATAGAAAATTTCAATGTAAATTAATGGGATACCCTTAATTTTCTGTATAGATACTGCTTACGATATGAGGAAGAGAATGTTTCTATGATTATATCCAAATGGGTTGATACTTACATAATTGCTCCATATTTAGTTGGTTTGCCATATTTTCTCATTTTTTTATTTTCTCTCAACCTAATTAGTAATTCTAGTTACATATACAATGGGGATTCCGTGTACTTTGTGAGATACAAATATACTGATGACAAAGGTTTGTAAACGTAATCCAGATTTGTGGTATATATAACGTTTGTTTTTAATGATATCATTCACTATAAGTGGTTGCGGTTATTTTGTTAGCACCCAACTATATAGGTAGACATGATCATGAGAGATCAGATCGAAAACGGGAAGATTTAGGTGGTTCTTTTTCCAGCGAGCTGTTAGAGAATGGAACCGTAGAGAAACATCATAAAAGTGGTTCGATGAACCCTCTGCCATGCACTTAAATGTGGCTTGCAGAGTGTTTACATAGATGTAGATGTAGATTCCTTATTTCCTGGCCAAATGTATCATCAGGTGGGTATTTTGTTATACATAAGCTCGTTGTATTTTGGAAGAAAAGGTATGAAGCATACCCTTAAATACCGGGTGATCAAAAAGTCAGTATAAATTTGAAAACTTAATAAATCACGGAATAATGTAGAAAGAGAGATAAAAATTGAAACGTATGGTTGGAATGAGACGGGGTTTTATTAAAACAAAAAAAAGTATTGCTAGACGCAGGAAAGATCTCTTGCACGCGTGTTTGGTGATGATCGTGTGCCACTTTCGCCACTTTCGTCATGCTTGGCCTCCCAGGTCCCTAGACCTCAGTCCGTGCGTTTATTGGCTTTGGGGTTACCTGAAGTCGCAAGTGTATCGTGATCGGCCGACATCTCTAGGGATGCTGAAAGGCAACATCCGACGCCAATGCCTCACCATAACTCCGGACATGCTTTACAGTGCTGTTCACAACATTATTCCTCGACTACAGCTATTGTTGAGGAATGATGGTGAACATATTAAGCATTTCCTGTAAAGAACATCATCTTTGCTTTGTCTTAACTTGTTATGCTAATTATTGCTTTTCTGATCAGATGAAGCGCTATATGTCGGACCTTTTGTTGAACTTTTTTTTGTTCTAATAAAACCCCATGTCATTCCAAGCATGTGTGTCAATTTTTACCTCTCTGTCTACATTATTCCGTGATTTATTAAGGTTTCAAATTCATACAGACTTTTTGATCACCCGGTATTTATGTAACAGTATTGTACCTGAAGAATCCGCTGTGCGGCACACAAAAATAGAATTCCTCAAAAGAAAAGTTACAGTTTATTGGACAAAACGGTCTGTCTACAATGACGTACAAATCCAAGGATAATCACATCTGTAAACAGAGATCCACCCTCCGTGGATAAAAACATAACAAGTACTGTCCCTACACTTAACGGAAAAAAAGTCTGCCTACTTCGGCGAGAAAGCACAGAGTCACCCAATAGTGAGAGCACCAGGTGTGAAGTCCTTCCACTGTCGGCGATGCTGCCGAGGCCACGCGGTGTCCGGAAACGGCGTTGCTGGTCGGCAGCGAGGCGGCGACGGCGTCGTCGTCGTGGAAAGGAGAAGACCTGCCTGCCACTGTGACTGCTATGTTGGGCCTTGAGTATCCGATACCATAAGACCTACTTGGGTCACGTGTGTGGCAGCAGGAAAGTAGTTCCCTCACAGCACGGCCTCTGTTTATGCCCCTGGCGTCTTCCTCCGTCACGTCGCCCGGTTGTCTGGCAACCCGCGACTTTGTGCTTGGCGGGTTGCAAGACGCACAGGCTGACTGCCGCAACATGTCAACACCCATATTCTTAAGAATTTCGGTAAGGTTCTTCGTTTTGATATTCACTATTATGAACAGGAATGTATGCATTTATTTTTAAAAGGTTATATTAACTGCGTACTCTTTGTTGGAAAGGGAAATATTCGTTGATTGATAAGTATGGTTAAAATGAGATTAGTTATAAATACGAGGCGCGTCCAGAAAGTAAGTTCCGTTTGGTTATATAAAACGAACGGGTACAGATACAGAAAAAATATTGATTGTACAAAAATCTACAACTGTTAAACTACTTTTCCACATAGCTTCCGAAATTTTGTAGGCAATTGTCATAGCATGGCACATGGTTTTGTGTGCCTTTTTCATAGAATGTTGCCGCCTGTGTATTCAACCATGTGGTAACATGTTCTTTCAGCTCGCCCTCATTGTTGAAGTATTTTCCACCAAGGACAGATTTTAGGTGTAAGAAGAGGATTACTGTCAAAAGATTTTTTTTTTTTTTTCACGATAATGCCTGACCTCACACACCGAATGTGACCAAACAATTCTTACGGAAATTTCAATGGGACCTGTTTGATCATCTTCCATACAGCTCGGAACTCGCTCCTGGCGACTTTCATCTTTTCTTACACCTAAAATCTGTCTTTGGTGGTCAACACTTCAACGATGATAAAGAGCTGTTACCCCATGGTTGAATACACAGGCGGCAACCTTCTGTGAAGGATGCATGTAAGAACTTGTGGCACGCTATGACAAGTGCCTACAAAATTTCGACACTTATGTGGAAATTTTGTGCAATAAAAATTTCTTCTGTATCTGCGTACAATTTCATTTTATTACCAAACGGAACTTACTTTCTGGACGCGCCTCGTATATAAAATTGTGACCAATTATTCATATCAGGATATATATTTTTGCGTTTAGTTTTCATGTCTGCGGTTTCAGTCTTATTCTCCTGAATTCATATCTTACAGCTCTTCTCAAATTATATTCTTCCTCATCCTCTTCTTAGCTTTCATTAGAAAGACCGATGTCCGACATCCCAGAGTGAAGAAATTGCAACTCCTTTACACTTGCTTTTTCCTAGAGCTAAGAAGAAGACTGCAAAAATGTCGTGTTGCACATCTCTCTTAGCAACAGGTCCAACCAGATCCGACACACGTTCAAAATTACCAAGAGAAAATACAGATGACCTACAATATTGTTTAATAGAACGTTTCAATGTCCTTACTGAGTGGTAAATTGAAGTAATTAGACTGCACTGTAAATAAAATGTGTTACAATCAACGTTGATGAGCTCCATTTTAAAACAATGATTTAGTGACACCACAAAAAATAAGAATTAAGCTAATATCTTGAACTGTTGCTAGGAGCTTACAGGCATATCGCAGACACCCATCTGTGTCTCATCAGAGTGGAAAATGAAGAGCCTGTTTTAAATGAATCGACAAATTAATAGTTATTACACTTCACTAAATCAACTAACTCCTTCGATTCTGCACAATGTAGGCCCGATATGGATTTCCACATCACCGAACTCCCCGGTGACTTTGGCATTCATACGAATTCTTTATCGTTCAACTTTCGTTTAACTTGTTCCATGTAGAACGCACCAGCTTGAGAAGACGAACTAAATATCCGAGAGGACTGCTTGTGGTAATGTTCTGCAGTTCCCTTTGTGATCCAACACTCTTGGAAGGTACAGTATGCAGCTAACAACTGAGACCAGCGTTGACACTGATAGTATCAGTTCCACTTGTTCAAGCAGCTGCCACAGCCCACAGGTCTACACCGCGTGATGTGACTGGTTTGCACGTCTCTATCAACAACCTCGCGTGTACACAACCAGAGCCTGGGGCACGTCTTGCCAACATAAAGGAAGTCTTGTACTCTGCTTATACGCTTCTCGTTACATTTCTGATGGGAATATCGTTCATTCGTCATTAGCCGTAAATCACAAATTTAATTTTACAGCCGCTTGATTACATCGTCCCAAAACCACCGGGTACCATAGTGCAAGTGACGCATTAAAAATTTTAAATTCGTAGACCCAGTTATGCTTCAAAGATGTATGAAAATGATATCATACTGGAGTAAAATGACATAGTTAAAGTAGGGAAATGTGACGTTTGTGTATATCCGTGTTAACTTCAATATGCCTCTGTTAATAGTACCGAATCAAGCTAGCTTTTAATCTTGTACACTATGAATCCTGCGCTTATACTTACGTATCTGTCATGACACCACAAAGCACGTACAATGCTGTTCTAGCAGAGCAGAAAAGTGTTTCCTGTATTTTATTTATGTTTACAAGTTACATATTGGAAGTTCTTGATGAAAAGGGCTATTTGTATATTCGGAATGTTTGTGTTGTATGTGTTGTGTTATGCGCCGAAGCACAGGACACAACGTTTGGTACACTGAGTTACATCGAGTAGGGAGGCGTAAATTGAAGTAGCCGAACTCCGCAACATGACTAATTTATTAATAACACACTATACTGGGTGGTCCATTGATAGTGACCAGGCCAAATATCTCACCAAATAAGCATCAAACGAAAATACTACAAAGTACAAAACGTTTCTAGCTTGAAGGGGGAAAACAGATGGCGCTTTGGTTGGCCCACTAGATGACGCTGCCATAGGTCACACAAATATCAACTGCATTTTTTAGAAATATGCACCCCCATTGTTATTACATATTCATGTAGTACGTAAATGAATATCAATGTTTTATTTGGATCGCTTTTGTCGCTTAGTGATAGATGGCGCTGTAATATTCACAAACATATTGCTCACAGTTTTAGAAGAACAGTGGGTAACAGGTAGGTTTTTTAAATTAAAACACAGAACGTAGGTACGTTTGAATTTTATTTCGTTTGTTCCAACGTGATACATGTACTTTTGGGGAATTATCATACATTATGAGAACGCATGCTGTTACTGCGTGATTACCTGTAATTGCCTCATAACTTCAATACATGCTCAAAATGATGTTCTTTAACTTCAACGAATTTCACAATATGCGTAACGAAATTCCTCTCAACAGCGAGTAGTTCGCCTTCAGTAACGTTCTCACATGCATTGACAATTCGCAGACGCATGTTTACAGGCGTTGTCGGTGAATCACGATAACAAATATGCATCAATTTTCTCCGCAGAAAGAAATCCGGGGTTGTAAGATCCGATGAATGTGCGGGCCATCATATGGTGCTTCACCTGTCATTATATATTCCATTTAAGACCGCTTCCACTGCACGCGAGCCATGTGCCGGACATCGATCATGTTGAAAGTACATCTCCATTCTGTCATACAGTGAAATATCTTGCAATAAAATCGGTAGAGCATTACGTAAGAAATCAGCATACATTGCACCATTTAGATTGTCATCGATAAAATAGGATCCAATATCCTTCTTCCCATAATGCCGCACCGTATATTAACCCGCCAAGCTCACTGATGTTCCACTTGTCGCAACCATCGAGGATTTTCCGTTGGCAAATAGTGCATATTATGCCGGTTTACCTCTATTTGTGAATGACGCTTCGTCACTAAACAGAACGCGTGAAAAAAAATTGTTATCGTCCTGTAATTTATTTTGTGCCCAGTGGCAAAACTGCACATGACGTTCAAAGTCTTCGCCGTGCTAATCCTGGTGCATAGAAATATGGTACGTGTGAAATTTATGTTGAATTCTCAACACTGACGTTTTTCATATTCGCGATTCTCGCTCAATTTGTCTGCTTCTGATGTGCGTATTAGCCGCAACTGCAGCTAAAGCACTTACTTGGGCATCATAATTTGTTGCAGGTCGTGGTCGACGTTTCACTTGTGGCTGAACAGCCGCGGCGGATTAGCCGTGCGTACTGGGGCGCCGTGTTGCAGTGCGCGCGGCTGTCCGTCGTCGTGGGTTCGAATCCCCCCTCGGGCATGTATGTTTGTGTCGACTTTAGTGTAAGGTAGTTCATAAGTAGTTTGTAAGTTTAGGGACTGATGATCCCGTAGTTAAGTCCCTTAAGCTTTACAAACATTTGTGCCTGAACACTTCCTGTCTCTTTTCATAACGTAACTATCGGACGAAAGGTCCGGATACTTGGATGATGACTGAACTAGCTAATACTAAGGTAATACTAAGGACGGTACTACAGTCGGGGGTTCGAATCCCCCCTCGGGCATGGATATTTGTGCCGTCCTTAGTATAAGGTAGTTCATAAGTAGTTTGTAAGTTTAGGGACTGATGACTAGGGATGGCAGTTATCGCTGAAACAACCGGTTTTCGGTTATACCGGTTCTTTTCGTCGCCAGTTTAACCGTACTGTAAAAACTGCTCACGATAACCAGTTTCTTAAATGACCGGTTTTCGGTTTTTTATTGCTTTTATTTCCAACAAAGTCCGACCGAAACTTAAATTGGCAGCCGAAACAGAAACCGTAATCGAATTTTCGGTTCTTCTAGTTTCGGCCGAAAATGAACCTTAGGAAGTTTAGCTAAAACCTAGGTAAATATACGTTATACGACAAATCACTAGTCTTTCCATATTTTGCAATATCCCCTCCCAATACTACGCCTTCTTGTGTGTGTAAGCCTAGCCAGGAGTCCGTAGAAGACGATATAGGAAGCATACAGATTTACTGGCCTAATATTTCCATCCGGCAGTTGAGAAAACTGAGCCAACCACTCCTTAAGTTGGACTTGTGAGCGCCGGCCGCGGTGACCGAGGTGACTAAGGCGCTCCAGTCACGGTCAGAACGGCCACTACGGTCGGGGCTTCGAATCCCCCCTCGGGCATGGATACTTGTGCCGTCCTAGTTCGTAAGTAGTTCATAAGTAGTTTGTAAGTTTAGGACTGCTGACCCCGTAGTTAAGTCCCATAAGCTTGACAAACATTTGAACATTTGATTTCGACTTGTGAGCCAGCGCAAATGAATATATATAAAGTTACATTCAGTAAATGAACTTCAGTCAGTGCTGCAGAAGTATTTTGAAAAATAAAGTCACAGTTCCGACTAACAGTATGATTGTTGTCAGTGTAAATTTACGCAAATTTAACTAGAAAAGCTCTATACCACATGCCGAAAGAATGTTCAAACGGGTGTGAGTTGTTATGAGACCTAACTGCTTAGGTCATCGGTCCCTAGGCTTACAAACTACTTAATCTAACTTAAACTAACTTACGCTAAGGACAACATACACACCCATGACCACTGGAGGAGGGAGGACTCGAACCTCCGACTGGAGAAACCGCGCAGTCCGTGACATGGAGCCTCAGACCGCACGGCTACCTCGCGAGGCACCACATGATTAATGTTACCTAAACCCATATTCGTTATTAAATAAGCCCCTCACTTTCAAGCAATCACATTAATAAAACTTGTTAGCATAGCAATATAATACATTTATAGTTTTAACCAACGTGTTGAGGAGCTAACAACACTCTGTTCTTTAATATCCAATAGTAAAAGCAGTCAAGGAAACTCATTTACTAAAATGGCCACTTTCGGCGTATTTTGTTAGTCTTCATAAGATTATTATTTAAAAAAATACATTTTGAATCACTGCTAGTTGTACCGGTTTTTTTACCCGGTACTTGGCAATAACTAAAAAAACCGGTTACAACCGACACCAAATAAATACCAAAAAAACCGGTTATTCAAAACTAAAATACCGGTATCGGTTTTAACCGGTCGGTTTTTCCCATCCCTACTGATGACCCTGCAGTTAAGTCTCATAAGCTATACAGACATTTGAACTAAGGACGGCACAAATATCCATGCCCGAGGGGGTATTCGAACCCCCGACCGTAGTGGCCGTGCAGACCGTGAGTGACGCGCCGCAGTCCCCTCGGCCACCGCGGCCGGCTCGGAGACGATCGTGTCAGGCCTACCCTCAAGACAAAAGATCGATGTCAAAGCTCGAATCGTACTTGCCTAAGTGGTGGACTGCACAGGTACAACAAAAGGAAAATTGCTGAAGGCGTCGACAATAACCAACCAACGCATTCCCCAAAACGGACCTCCGTAATCAATATGCAATCGCTGCCAAGGTGCCGTGGTAGAAGGCCAAGGACAAATTTCTGACGCGGTGCGGAATGTATTTCGGCACACGCGGAGCAAGAAGAACACAATTTCGAAGCAAAATTTTTCAGTAATATGTGATTTGGCCAAAAACGGTTTGCAATTCTTTTAAGTTCTGGGACGCCGCAGATGATCCGGCGAGTGGTGGATCCCTAGACAACTTATGACAAGACCCATTTAAGATAGTTCTGTAGCAAAAAATACATACTTCGGTTTGTTGACTTTCAGGCCATTCTTACGTAGCACTTGAAAAGTACACGTAAATTGTGGAAATGTTCTTCTGGCGTACGACAAGACACTATAATGTCATCTAAATAGAACAGCGTGGTATAGTAGCACACAGTTTTTGCAAATAACACTGAAAAATGGCTGGGGCGGAAGCTCTACCAAATAGTAGTCTTTTAAACTTCAACAAGCCGAGGTGTATGTTCACAACCCGCTGCGTTTCATCAATAGGCAGCTGTAAATAGGCATATTGATGATGAATTTTATTGAAATATTTTCCTGCACCTAGTTTGGCAAAAATCTCTTCCGGGCGAGGCAAGGGAAAAGAAGCAATAATAGTCTGCGGATTCACTGTTGCCTTTAAGTCAACACACAGACGAAAGTCACCGGAAGGCTTCGTAAGAATTAGAAGAGGCGAAGCCTAAAGTTCAACATGCGCCGCAATCCAGACCAGGCGAAAACAAGACTGAATATTCAGCACACAATTTAGGTACATTGTCCAACGGTACATGTGACCTAATGAAAAGTACATTGTCCTGAACTTTAGACCAAATAAATCAAAGGCATCCATGCTAAAATTGTTCACTGCATTGTGAGAACAAAGAACATGAAAGGAAACCATATTTTGCTGCGAACGGAACGTTGCAGGCAAACTACAAATACGTACGAGGGGTATGTCCTGTCCATTGTGTGCTGACAATTGTACGTGTGCCTCGCGTAAGGGAGGTGAACCCAGGAGTTCATATGTCTGTCTGTTAATTAACGACATCGATGCACCACTATCTAATGGCATACGTATTTTACGTCCTTAAATTTGCAACCGAGCGAGGTGGCGCAGTGGTAACACACTGGACTCGCATTCGGAAGGATGGTGGTTCAAATCCACCTCCGTCCATCCAGATTTAGGTTTACCGTGATTTCCCTAAATCACTCCAGGCAAATGCCGGGATGGTTCCTTTGAAAGGGCACATCCTCACCCAAACATTCCGGGCGTAAGCTCCGTCTCTAATGACCACGCTGTCGACGGGACGTTAAACTCCAAACTTCTTTCCTTAAATTTGCAAGTCTATAAAAAGTTTGTTGCAGTCTCTTTGGAACACTTTGGAAGTCTGTAACGGTGTCACTTGTGAACTGGAGCTTGAAGAGCCAATTGCCGTCGCAAAAAGACCATAGGCTCAGGGGATGGCTTCTTACGGCGAAAACCTGTAAGGCCTTTTTGTCATGTTCGGGCGGTTCGTGGAACCAGAAGCGATACGCTTTAAGCACAGAGCTTGAACATGTCCCTTTTTATTGAAAAAATAGCAAACAGCTTGGCGGGACGGACAAGATTGTCGACAAAGTTTTTTTTTAATTTTTTTTTTTAATTATTTTTTTATGCAGTTTGTGCAAGATTTCACTTCGTCTTTAGACAGTCGGGAAGCTACCCTGCACGTAGCCGTAGTCGAGCTGTAGGGCACAGACACACCACGTAATGCCGAGGTCGTCAAGAAGAAATTAACAGCACCATGGGAATCTTGGTTGGATTATTTGATATATAAACAATACAACGTCCTAGCAGAAATAAATTATTCTAAGGAAATTACTTTCCTGATGTAAATCGAAAGTAGCATGACCGACCTCATTTACGGAGAATAATTATTTTGTTATTATTTAAAAAAAAAAATCAGCAACGGGTGACTTCGGAGTTTTAGAGAAGACAAAAATAAAGCAAAAACGAAATATTATTGATTGTCAAGAGAAAACGACCAGGAATCCTACTGCACAGGCAGCTCACTTTTCGAGAAGACGAGCTTTGAGGTCAGACCGGAGCTGGGAAAAAAAAAAAAAAAAAAAAAAAAAAAAAAAAAAAAAAAAAAAAAAAAAAAAAAAGGTGACTGAGGCGCTCCAGTCACGGTCAGCACGGCCACTACGGTCGGGGGTTCGAATCCCCCCTCGGGCATGGATATTTGTGCCGTCCTTAGTCTTAGCTAGTTGATAAGTAGTTTGTAAGTTTAGGGACTGATGACCCCGTAGTTAAGTCCCATAGATTATACAAACATTTGAACATTTTTTGAACACCACGTAATATACCGTATGTTTACTGCTAGTACGCTTGGCTGTGCGGCGTTGCACTGCACACAGTTCCTACATGGTTTCGAAGTAGGCCATGGCAACATCTAATATATCTTGTCGATGTAAAATAGATACTACGTCTTGCAATGAACAACTGACCAACTTTGGAATTTATTCCCTAATGCGTGCATGTACAACATTCTGAGCAGCTGCATCGCGAATCATGACCTCACTGTAAGAAATTCCACACGTGCCCTGAAAATCACAATTTCGCGTTAAACCTTGCAATTCTGCGAGACATTCGCGGTTTGTCCGTGTAGGCTTCCTTTTCGTGCGGATAAACGTGAAACAAGCGGCTAATGTGCACAGTGTCACGGTAGTGTCGAGTCAACGCACTTATTAATGAGTCAAACGGCACTTGATCTGCGGATTTGTCCGGAAACAACTGGCGGAGAATTCTGTACGACGCGGCACCGACAGAGGACAGGAAATAATGCAGCCGCGCAATACCTGTTATTCTGTAGGCCATGAGTGGTAATGTACTGGGTGTAGTACTAGTCCCAGCGTTCGTTGTCTGCCACGAATGGACGGAGGAGCTGTGCGGCTGCCGGCTTAGGTGGGGTGTCGGCTCAGTCGTAGAGCGCTGTTGCGGCTGTTGTAGATTTTGTTGGTGCGCTGCGACTAGGGCTTGGACGACAGTGAATAGTTAAGACTCTTGTTGCGTCTGAAACGTAATATAATCGGGAAGAGTAAACTGTTCCAACGTAGTCTGCATGATACACAAATATCGCTTTCTAAGGCTACAGGAAGTGAGTCATTCATTCATACACGCACAAAAGAAGGTAGGCGCCGCGAAGAAGAGGTAAGGCGATATGTGGTAGCCACATCAGTTCCCTCTCCTGCTACTGCCACGCCTTGTCGCCAGTTTTGTTGTGTCATGCGCCGATGCGTAGGGCACAATGTTTGGTACACTGAGTAGTGTGGAGTAGGGAGGTGTAAATTGAAGTAGCCGGACTCTGCAACATGATTAATTCATTAATAACACATTATATACAAAGTAATGTAAAAATATACATATCTTTACAGAGCACGGAGCCTGAGTCTCTCCAGGTTCCTTCTGTGGAGGCTCGGCGGAATTTCGAACTTTTTTCGTCGATTGACGTGAAGATCCAGGGCCGGCCGCGGTGGCCGAGGGGACTAAGGCGCCCCAGCCACGGTCTGCGCGGCCACTACGGTCGGGGGTTCGAATCCCCCCTCGGGCATGGATATTTGTGCCGTCCTAGTTCGTAAGACTCTTCTAGTCTAGTTCACAAGTGACAGCGTTACAGGCTTCCAAAGTGTTCCAAAGAGACTTCAACAAACTGTTTATAGACTTGCAGATTTATGGACGTAAAATACGTATCCAATTAGATACAGGTGCATCGGTGTCGTTAATTACAGACAGACATATGAACTCCTGGTTTCACCTCCCTTACGCGAGGCATACGTACAATTGTCAGCACACAATGGACAGGAAATACCCCTCGTACATATTTGTAGTTTGCCTGCAACGTTCCGTTCGCAGCAGAATATGTTTTTCTTTCATGTTCTTTGTTCTCAAGATGCAGTGAAAATTTTTAGCATGGATGCCTTTGATTTATTTGGTTTAAAGTGCTGAACAATGTACTTTTCATTAGATGACATGTACCGTTGGACAGTGTATATAAATTGTGTTCTGACTGTTCAGACTTATTTTCGCCTGGTATGGACTGCACAAAGACGGCCGCGGTGGCCGAGGGGACTGAGGGGCTCCAGTCACGGTCTGCACGGCCACTACGGTCGGGGGTTCGAATCCCCCCTCGGGCATGGATATTTGTGCCGTCCTTAGTTAGTTCATAAGTAGTTTGTAAGTTTAGGGACTGATGACCTCGTAGTTAAGTCCCATAGACTATACAAACATTTGAACATTTGAAGATCCAGGCTATAGAAGAGGGTCGTACACTAGTGAACTGCGTACCATACACTGTCGCCACATTGTTATTGGGCGAGTTGTACTCGAATGAACCATACAGTATATACACTTGTTGCACACAGTTTTATAATATTTATAAAACCTGCAGTACTTAGTGGCACAACAGTATAAAACACAAAGGGTGACATTGTCAATACCAGTATGTATTGTACATCTTCTCGAATCCTAGGCGTTGTGGCAGTAAAATAGACATTTACTTATTTTTCCTGAAAGGAGGCAAATTAGGAGTGTCCATTACTAGATTCGTTACAGTTCGCAGTTTTTGGACTGCTCAAGTTGTTTAGAATAATATAACGAGAGATTGTAAAAACATAAATCTCACTGTTTTTAGTAAACGAATGAATTATAGGTATGTTCCACTTTTGGAACGGTGTTCACAAATGACGCAATATCATCCTCCTTGCTTACCGTGTGTATTATTTTCCTTAACTTATAATATTATGGTGTAGGTATTTCGGTTACCTGTCTATGCAACTAATTTAATAAAATATTTTATTGCCATATACATTTCGCCTTTATTTGGAAGGCATCATCAGTGGCAATATTTCATGGATATTGCTTTACATCTAGTGCCCATTGGTGGCTTCCAGCTGTTCTGCTTCAGTTCTGTTCATTTTGCTGTGTTTGTTGTTCCAGCACTTCACAGCTAGCACCACTAGGCACATGCCATTTTTGTTTGTTGGCATGTGCCTAGTGGTGCTTGACATCGTCAAATCGCCGTTATTTTTGCAAATATCTCTGAAACCATACGAGGTATGAAAAAAACATAAGAGAGCAAAGTTGTAGAGAATTTTCTCCTCTACAAATTCGGTTATTCAGTTTTCGTGTCAGATGAATGGTTAATCCGTTATTTTCATTTAAATTTCGAGCTGTCAAAAAACCATCGCAAAGGCCCACTTTTAGTGTTACTACCGTAACCTAAAGCGAGCCAAAAATTATACATTAAGGCTATTTAAAGCTTCCACACGAGGTATTAAATGGATACGTATCGCTTAGATGTAATGAATTGTATTGTTTTCAATTTAACCTTGCTTTGCGCTCCACGTGGACACATTTCTGTTACACATTTTGATATATAAGTGAGATTTAATACAGAACTTCCATGTGAAATTATCCTGAAATCTTGCAATACCATTCAGTTCATCTTTTCATACACTTTAAAAAACAGTATGGTTTATCGTCGGTATGTAGCATCTCACCGGTCATTTTTAAATTGTAGCAACAATAATTTTTTTAGAACTAAAATATTTTATTTGTTTTATATCTCTATTCACACTATGAATTAATTAGATTTGACGTACTGCCGAATAATAATTTTCAGTTCCTCTATTCCTCCGTTCCGGAAGACCAGCGGCGTTCAATCTTATCCTTTCCAGTCCCACAGGCAGCCTTTTGCTATTCACAGATGATATAGGCAATCTTTAGGTAAACATAAAGAAGTCTTCCCATTGAGCGGATAAGTAGCAAGGGACATCCGATGCGAGATGCTGCTTTCTGCCCGATGGGAATATCCGTACACTCAGGAAAACACAGATTAGAGTAACTACGTGTTCTTACTGTTAGCATAGAATCTTTAAGCCTAACACGATTAACAGTTAATCTCGCGATATAAATTGATGATGCATCCGCGAATGTGCGTTATATTAGTTCCTTCTTTCAGGGTATACCTCCTCATGTCGATAGAGTCAAGAAAAAACAGGACGACTTGGATGTAGGTCGAGTCGTATGCATTTTGTCCGTATTCACCGAGGAAACTACGAATAAATTTAGTGTGTCAGAGCAACTAAACGGCTCAGTAATTCTGGAACTTCACTTTCTGCTCATGTAAAATTGGAATGAAAATGTAAGTGACGTTTGTCACTTTCTATAAAATTCTTCATGGTTTTTGACTGCATCGTGAATCTACAAAATTACCTGACACTTCAGCTACTATTCCAGGTGGCTGTTTTTCCGGTTCGGAGTCAAAAAACCACCCTGAGGAAGGTCACTTATAATGACAATGGGTTGCCAAACTCTGAAGAATATTAAGGAACACGTCTGTGAACATCACCAACGGCCAGAACTTTGAAAGTATCACAACTTAGTTTTACTGTCCTGATTTTTTTCACATCAATGTTTTGCCTACTGTTCCTGGTGCCCTTCGTCGTCGTGGTATGTTCACAACTATAGCTATAATGTTTCTCAAAATAACAGGAAATCGACGTTCAATCATTCGCCCAAAAGCTTTATTGATCATGACAACGACATCGGGAGCCCACGTTCACACAAAACTCGAGAGAGAATTAAGGCTATGGTTTTTGCGACTTACGTCGTTCATACACGTACGAGAATAAAGCAATACAACAATCATTATAGAGAATAAAAACAAATGAATTATGAACTACAGTAAATGACTGACTCTCGCGAGCCGCATAGACCGAAAGCATGGAAGAAAGGTTAGAGTTCAATCGTCTCTTTAAGGTCACCAGAGACGATACACTAAAGGGGTTACATTTCCTTTCTCACTCATCTGTTAACTGTCCACCAGGAGTTGCTGCACCTCTCAGAAATTCACGACCGCTTTACGCGTGAACTGCCGACTTTGAATGAGAATGTCTGTTCGCGCTTAAGGAGAGTTTTAGCTCTCTGTGTTGTTGTGTGCAGGAGGTAAAATTTCAAGACTGTGCATTGCGTGAGAGAGACCATAGACAAAAGAAAACCACCTGTCAGCATCTAAATGTCACCGAAAATGGAATAAAATCCGCCGGCTAGAAACGATGGAGTAGTTTCTAAAACTTTCCGCTTTACTGAAGTAAGCTACGTCTGCAAACACCAGTAGCAGCTACATTTTCGACTGCAAGTCTCCCCAATACTTTCCTTATTTATTTCATTTATATTTATCATGTTCCACAGGACAGTATTGAGCAGCAAGTCCCCATGGTCATGGAACAAGTCACTACAACAGATGGCAACATATAGCAATACTATTCACACAACGTCTTATTACTTCTTTCGGTCACATCAAATATTTCCCTGTCTGATGAAAATGTTCTGATAACATTGTTTTATAAATGTTTATTATCGAACGTGTCAACTGTTTTCATAAATAACACTCAACAGAAACTGCAACCATCCACACTATTTGAATACATGATTCACTGGGCCTAGCCAGCAGTGATAATTTTTGTTACTGAGATTTCGCGAATGGTGTACTTTATCACTTGTCAATGAAGCAAACCTCCAGGCTACGATGCAACAATTAAAATTTTTCTTCATGACAAAAGTGTAAAATACGAGATCTCCTCGTTCCTGCCTGCGATGGGTCCAGGTCCGTATCTAGTAAAGGTAAAATAAATCTTTCATTCAAAAACTATGGCTGCCTACAGCTTTTTTCCATCAGTGACATTTTACAATATTTTTACATATTGTTAATATACGAATCTAAATAAATGCAAGTAATTTATTTTGAAAACTGGGGTTATATAATTCTCTGGTGGAAGTCCACTCCCATGAACCACAGACATTGCCGAGGTGGGGTGGCTTGCGTGCCTCAACGATACAGATAGCCGTACCGTAGGTGCAACCACAGCGGAGGGGTATCTGTGGAGAGGCCAGACAAACGTGTGGTTCCTGAAGAGGGGCAGCAGCCTTTCCAGTAGTTACAGGGGCAACAGTCTGGATGATTGACTGAGCTGGCCTTGTAACATCAGCTAATGTGGCTTTGCCACACAGCTACTGCGAACGGCTGAAAGCAAGGGGAAACTACAGCCGTTACCTTTCCCGAGGACATGCAGCTCTACTGTATGAACATATGATGATGGCATCCTCTCGGGTAAAATATTCCGGAGGTAAAATAGTCCCCCATTCGGATCTCCGGGCGGGGACTACCCAGGAGGATGTGATCATCAGGAAAGACAATACTGGCATTCTACGGTCGGAGCATGGAATGTTAGATCCCTTAATAGAGTAGGAAAATTAGAAAATTTAAAAAGGGAAATGCATAGGTTGAAGTTAGATATAGTGGGGATTAGTGAAGTTCGGTGGCAGGATGAACAGGATTTCTGGTCAGGTGAGTACAGGATTATAAATACAAAATCAATTGTGGGTATCACAGGAGTAGGATTGATAATGAATAAGAAAATAGGAATGCGGGTAAACTACTATGAGCAGCACAGTGATCGCATTATCATTGTCAAGATAGATACGAAGCCAACACCGACAACAGTAGTACAGGTTTATATGCCAACTAGCTCTGCCGATGATGAGGAAATCGAAGAAATATATGAGGAGCTAAAGGAAATTATTCAGACCGTTAAGGGAGAGGAAAACTTAATTGTTATGGGAGACTGGAATTCGGTAGTAGGACAAGGAAGGGAAGGGAGGATAGTAGGTAAATATGGTCTGGGCAAAAGGAATGAAAGAGGAAGCCGCCTGGTAGAATTTTGCACGGAACATAATTTAGTTATAACAAACACCTGGTTCAAGAATCACAAAAGAAGGTTGTATACGTGGAAGAGACCAGGAGACACCGGGAGATACCAGATAGATTTTATAATGGTAAGACATAGATTTCGGAACCAGGTTTTACAGTGTAAGACATACCCAGGGGCAGATATAGACTCTGACCATAACTTGTTGGTTATGAACTGTAGGCTGAAACTGAAGAAACTACAAAAAGGTAGGAAAATAAGGAGATGGGACCTGGATAAATTGAAGGGACCTGGGGTTCTTAAGAATTTCAGAGGGAGCTTTAGGCAACAATTGACAGAAACAAAGGAAAATAAAACAGTAGAGGAGGAATGGGTAAAATTGAGAGATGAAATAGTGAAAGTAGCAGAGGACAAATAGGTAGGAAGGCAAGACCTACAAAAAATCCTTGGATATCACAGGAGATACTAAATTTAATCGATGAAAGGAGAAAATATAAAAATGCAGTAAATGAAACAGGCAAAATGGAGTACAGACGACTAAGAAATGAGATTGACAGGAAGTGCAAAATGGCTAAGCAGGAGTGGCTAGAAGGCAAATGCAAGGATGTAGAAGAATGTATAAATAGGGGAAAAATAGATACAGCCTACAGGAAAATAAAAGAAACATTTGGAGATAAGAAAACAGCTCTATGAATATCAAGGACACGGATGGAAAATCAGTTCTCAGCAAAGAAGGGAAAGCTGAAAGGTGGAGAGAGTATATAGAGGGGCTCTACAAAGGAAAGGAACTTCGAGACAATATTGTAGGAAGGGAAGAGGATGTAGATGAAGATGAAATAGGAGATACTGTACTGAGAGAAGAATTTGACACAGCCCTGAAAGACCTAAGTCGAAACAAGGCCCCTGGAGTAGATGATATTCCCTCAGAGCTACTGAAGTCTCTGAGAGAATCAGCCATGACAAACCTGTTTCACCTGGTGTGTAAGATGTATGAGACAGGCGAAGTACCCTCAGACTTTAAGAAAAATGTTATAATCCCCATTCCAAAGAAAGCAGGTGCAGACAGGTGTGAAAACTACATAACCATCAGTTGAATAAGTCATGGTTGCAAAATATTAACACGAATTATATACAGAAGGATGGAAAAACGGGTAGAAGCCGACCTCGGGGAAGATCAGTTTGGGTTCAGGAGAAATGTAGGAACTCGGGAGGCAATACTAACTTTACGGCTTATCCTAGAAGATAGATTAAGGAAAGGCAAACCTACATTTCTAGCTTTTGTAGATTTGGAGAAGGCTTTTGACAATGTTGATTGGAATAAACTCTTTCAAGTTCTGAAGCAAGCAGGAGTAAAATATAGGGAGCGTAAGGTTATTTACAACTTGTACAAAAACCAGACAGCGGTTGTCAGAGTTGAAGGGCATGAAAGGGATGCAGTGGTTGGGAAGGGAGTGAGACAGGGTTGTAGCCTTTCTCCAATGTTATTCAATTTGTACATTGAACAAGCTATAAAGGAAAGCAAGGAGAAATTTGGTGAAGGAATTAAAGTTCAGGGTGAAGAATTAAAAACATTGCGTTTTGCCGACGACATAGTAATTATGTCAGATACAGCAAAGGACCTGGAAGAGCAATTGAACGGAATGGACAGTGTGCTGAAAGGTGCATATAAGATGAACATTAACAAGAGCAAAACTAGGGTAATGGAGTGCAGTCTAAGAAAATCAGATGATGCTGAAGGAATTAGATTGGGAAACGAAGCAATAAAGGAGGTAGAAAGAGTTTTGTTACTTGGGCAGTAAAATAACAAATGATGGACGCAGTACAGAGGATATAAAATGCAGAATGGCAATGGGTAGAAAAGCGTTTTTGAAAAAGAGAAATTTGTTAACATCGAATATTGATCTAAGCCTAAGGAAGTCCTTTCTGAGGGCATTTGTATGGAGTGTCGCCTTGTATGGGAGTGAGACATGGACGATAAACAGTGCGGACAGGAAGAGGATCGAGGCTTTTGAAATATGGTGCTACAGAAGAATGCTGAAGATTAGGTGGGTGGATCGCGTAACTAATGAGGAGGTGCTGAACAGAATTGGGGAGAAAAGAAATTTCTGGCATACCTTGACTAAAAGAAGGGATAGATTGGTGGGACACATTCTTAGACATCAAGGAATTGTGAATTTAGCATTAGAGGGAAGTGTGTGGGGTAAAAATCGCAGAGGAAGACCAAGAGATGGATACAGTAAGCAGATTCAGACAGATGTAGGTTGCCGTTCTTATGTGGAGATGAAGAGGCTTGCTCAGGATAGGGTATTGTGGAGAGCTGCATCAAACCAGTCTCCGGACTGAAGACCACAACAACAACTGGTGGAAGTAAAAGTATTCAGGAGTAGAACTCACAAGGAGACCACACGTGTGTCGGATTTTAGAATTTCTTTATACGTACGGTATGTGAAGTTCAGAACGTAAATAACAATCAGCCAAAACCGTTAGACGCAACTCTCAAAAATTCTCTAGAAAATCGACTTTGAATTTCTGCAAGTAAGCGTAAATACCAGTCATTAAATGAATTACAGCATCTGTCGGTGTAGCTCATATGAACTTCGGGCGCCGGCCGCGGTGGCCGAGGAGACTGAGGCGCGCCAGTCACGGTCTGCACGGCCACTATGGTTGGGGGTTCGAATCCCCCCTCGGGCATGGATATTTGTGCCGTCCTTAGTGTTAGCTAGTTCATAAGTAGTTTGTAAGTTTAGGGACTGATGACCCCATAGTTAAGTCCCATAAGCTATACAAACATTTGAACATTTTGAACTTCGGGCGCCGTGGCTCAGCGCGCCAGGTCAGGGGGCTTAACGCCCTCTGTAATAAAAAGGCTGAGCCAAAGAGTCAGTGAACAACCAAGAACGAACTGATCCAATGACCGCAAAGCATAGATCTACCTCAAGAGAAAAAAAAGTAAAAAGTAGTAGTGTTGGGACTTTACAACCCTAGGGTCTGTTGTTCGAATCCTGGCGCGACAGGGTTTTTTTTTTCGTTGTGTAAGAATACTTACGAAAAGTGCACGTAGTTTTGTTCATTCGCAATTTTCCTTATTTTATAGAAAGTTGTTAATAATGATGGTTTCAATCAAAATTACTCTAAGTTATATTTTTTTACAGTATTGGCTTCACGTTGACGACGGTAGTCTTTGATTGTTCAGTTTCTGAAGAGCTACGACACTGTTTTTGGAAAGTCATCTCCATAGGTACTAATGGCTTTCCAAGCAGTTAACCTACTCAACCATAGTTTTACGTGATGACAAGGTTTTCAGCTCGTCTACATGTACATATACAAAAACCGACACAACACGTGGATTTGAGATCCCAAGATATTTTTTGAATTCTAAAACGAAAAAGGTCACAGTGAGATTCGAACCACCGACTCTATGGTTGTAAGCGCAGAACGTTACCACCTTAGCTACACCGTCAGATGCAGCAACTATTTTAATTATTGGTACTTACGAGTACTATGCAATACTTCAAAGTCGATTTTCTCGAGAATTTTTTAGAGTTACGTCGAATGGCTTTGGCTGATTGTTATTTAAGTTCTGAATTTCACGTACGATAAATATAAGGAAATTCTAAAATCCGATACCCATGTGGTCTCCTTGTTAGTAATAATGTTCACTCCGGGACAGATAGCCGGTAAAGAGACTATTTTGTCATATACCAAAATTTTTCAGAATCAAGAAACCATCAATTGCTTTTAGACCATTTCCTTAACAATCATGATTAAGATTTTTATATTTCGAAGAACTGCTACGTCTCTTTCCCCAGGATAATTAGAAATTAACAACTTTGAAACTTTGAATAATGGTGTATGAGGTAGCGTTACAAATCACTTGTCAGAGTGCAATATTCCTTAATGATTGTCTGGAATATTAGTCCCCAGTATATTTCAAGCGTGAAAAAATTCAAGTTATTTTAGGGTTACCCACCCTTTCACAGAGTTGTTATTATTAGCCACATTTATTGGTAAAAAAAGAAAAAATGGTTAAAAAAAAGAAAAGAAAAAAATGTGACTGCTTGGGATATTATTTCTCAATGTATTCTCAATGTAGTCTCACAAAGTTTTCATTATTAGACATTTTTTTTTTTTTTTTACTTTTTAGCTAAAACACTGTTTTTGGAAATGTGCCACGTATTTTAACTTTTATTTTCGCATTGAATGAAAACAGCTGGACGGATCTGAATGAAATTTGGAATGCAGATGGCTTATACCCTGAAGTAACGCATGAGCTACCTTTAGAAAACCACCGAAAGGTGCATGGCCTAAGGTGTACCTTACAGTGGGTTACCACATTTGTTACTCTTCACGCTGAAATGGCTGGACCACATTGAATGAAATTTAAAATGAATATAGCTTATACACTGAATTAATAGAAAAGCTACCTTTCGTAAGCATCCGTAGGTGCATGGTGGAGGGTACGTTACAAAAATCATCCAAATTGTTTGACTGGTCACCATGAAGGTCAGCACCTTAATGTATGTTTTCATGAAGGAGAATTTTATAATCTGCAAGTCAGTGAATTTGAGTGTGGCGGAGGGTACCTTGCGACATTTGACACCGTTTGTCCAGTCATCATGAAACTTGGCGCATATAAGTATGTTTTCGTATATCGGAGGGAGGGGAGTAGGTGGAGGAGGAAACGGACAGAAAGGGGAGGGAGGATAGAGGAGTAGACGAACAGAGAGAGAGTAGAGAGGAGGAGAATGAGAGATGGGAGATGGCGACAGACAGGTGAAAGGAGATGAGCAGAGGCAGGGGGAAGAGGAAATGGACAGAGAAAGGGACAGGGGAGGAGCATGTGACCAGAGAGAAGGGAAAGGAGGAGATGGACTAATAGGAGGTTGGAAACCTCATACTTATTTGTTCGTATTTTATGCGCTGTCACAACATTCATGTGATTACGATAAAACTTCGTTAACTTACTTCTAGCTCTTACGCGAAGGTTATGGATATAGTGCAGTTAACTTACATTAGGTGGCAGTAAGGCGCCGGGTACCAGCTAGTTTTCTATAGTATGCCGCGAAGACAAATAAGAAGAATGTCTGTTCTTTGTTTACTTTTAATTTATACAAATCTACAGTCCCATTACAGTTTTGATAAAATTTTGCACACTTGACCTTCGAAACATAAAAAGAGTAAGTGTCTGCATAAAACTGCACATGGCGCATGGCGAAGGGTTATTTATTTGCAGAATTGCACTTCTATCTCGATCTTGGACAATTTACCTTCAACAAGAGGAGGACCATGGTCTACGCATTATTTCGTACGGTGCATGGCGAAGGATTCTTTACAACCGATATCGACACCGTTTGACCGATCACCGTGAAAGTTATCACATGCATTTATTTTTCCTTCGACAAGATTCTTGCATTTCACAAGACAGCGTACGTTGTTTGGCGGAGGATACTTTGCGATGAACTTCGACATCGTTTCAGCTATCAGCATGAGTGTTCTCAGATATATGCAATTGTTCATCGGTATAGGAAGGAGTACGTGAACTGAGGCAGGCTGAGGAGAAGACGGACAGTTAGGAGGAGATGTGCCGAGAGAGTAGAGAGGAGAGATGCTTCAAGAAGGGGATAGGAGGGACGACTCGGCGGGAGAGGCCGCGTGCCCGGGGGTGTGGGGAGGTAGATGCCCCCCTTGCAAATATTCATTTTGTGTCTGGGACATTTTTCGGTGCGTTGTGTATTTTTGGAGCTATTTCAATTTGTTGGGCTAAATGGGACTCAGGGGTGGCCCACTTAAATTTTTCACCGGAAATATCTCTGGAACTACAACATGTATTGAAAAACGACTGTCACGCTCATAAACGTACGGCAGCGGCTTATGAATGTAAATACTATGAGACAGTCGAAAACATAAGCGAATATTCTGAACTTTTATTACATCGAGTGCTGCGTTTTTATTGTATTTATAGGTCTTACATAATGATGACGATCGTTTCGGCTGTTTGCCATTCTCAAGGCAGTCAACTGCAATATATACATATTTCTTTATGTCTAATTTATAAAATTTGTTTAAAATATTTACGATTTCCTCTTACAGTTTAATATGTTGGGGTGCTTTTCTTTGCTCGTATATATTATAAAATGTATGGAGCAAGTTATTATTTTTTCGCATTGTTATTAATTCTGTTGTATTGACATTACCTGGTTACAAGGTGTTACAAAAAGGTACGGCCAAACTTTCAGAAAACATTCCTCACACACAATGAAAGAAAATATGTTATGTGGTCATGTGTCCGGAATAGCTTAATTTCCATGTTGAAGCCCATTTTAGTATTTCTCTTTAAATGTAAATTGAAATAATTCGCGCAGGCAATTGTCAAAATACCCAATTGTTTCGTTAGTACGTACTGTACTTCCTCGATTCACCACCTGTTGGCCCAATTGTGAACGTATGGGCAGAAATTGTTGATGATGCCTTGATTGGGCCTCATGTTGTTCCACCTACGCTCACTGGAGCACGTTATCATGATTTCATACGGGATACTCTACCTGTGCTGCTACAACATGTGCCTTTACAAGTAAGACACAACATGTGGTTCACGCACATTTCAGTCGACGTGTTGAGTACGCTTCTCAACAACAGATTCGGTGACCGATGGAGTGGTAGAGGCGGACCAATTCCATGGCCTCCACGCTCTCCTGACCTCAAACCTCTTGACTTTCATTTATGGGGGCATTTGAAAGCTATTGTCTACGCAACCCCGGTACCAAATGTAGAGACTCTTCGTGCTCGTATTGTGGACGGCTGTGATGCAATACACCATTCTCCAGGGCTGCATCAGCTCATCAGGGATTACATGCGATGGAGGGTGAATGCATGTATCCTCGCTAACGGAGGACATTTTGAACATTTCCTATAACAAAGTGTTTGAAGTCACGCTGGTACGTTCTGTTGCTGTGTGTTTCCATTCCATGATTAATGTGATTTGAAGAGAAGTAACAAAATGAGCTCTAACATGGAAATTAAGCGTTTCCGGACACATGTCCACATAACATATTTTCTTTCTTTGTGTGAGAGGAATGTTTCCTGAAAATTTGGCCGTACCTTTTTGTAACACCCTGAATATATTAATGTTTGTGGTTGTATAAAAGATCGTAATATTTGTTGCTTGTTTTCAACGATATAATTTACGTTAATATCCTTTTTGTGTACAGCTGAAGTGTCGCAAGTTATCCTTTTACGTTTATGAAATCAAAAAGTTTTCTAAATATCGTTTGTGCTTTAGATATGTTTCGTCGTTAAGAATTTTGTCTGGAAATGCATCCATGTGGATATATATTTCAAGTTCTTCGAGAATACACATTACGATTTCTTTGGGTATATGGTATATAATTTTCATTGCTTTTTCTATGAGTTCTGATTTGTGTTTATGGTCACGTAAGTGTGTGAAAAATGTTGACTAATTACTTTCATAATTTCGTGTTTTTTTTAATCTAATTGTGAAGTTTCGACCTGTTTGTCCAATGTATTTAATGACGCTGATCGTTTCGGTTATTTGCCGTTCTCAAGTCATGATATTAAACGATAAGAGGAAATCGTAAATATTTAAACTAAATGTTATAAATTAGACGTAAAGAAATATTGTTTATTTATATGTATGTATATATTGCAGTTAACTGACTTGAGAATCGCAAAACGATCGTCGTCATTAAGTAAAACCTATAAATAAAATAACAGTGCAGCAATCAATGTAATAAAAGTCCAAAATGTCATTTGATTACTTAATGTATGCTGGGGACCCTCCAGAACAGAAGCTTTTAAAATAAATGAACATTGTTTTCAACACAGACTTATGATTTTCAGAAATGGATACCCCACATTATAACTTACATATTCAACAGCATGAAAACTCACAAAAATTTTGGTGTTGGTTGCATCGCAATAAGTCAATTACATCATGAGAAAATTCGAAGCGAAGCTAAGTATTGAAATGCCTGAAGTGCATAGATAGCTCGTCCCGAGACCTAAGTTTTGGGATGGTTCCTTTCAAAGAGCACGGCCGATTTCGTTTCCCATACTTTATCAAAAACTGTACCAGATTCTGCTCTGTCTCTGATCATCTCAGTGGTGTCGACGGAACGTTAAACCCTAATCTTCATTCCTTCATTTCTTTTTCAATATGTTGACCCAACTACATCGCCATTACGGTTGCATCATGGAAACTGGAAGGTGGATCAATAGGAACGTGACGCCCTGTGTATATATTTTGTTATTTGTTATATGGTCTAGTACAATTACACCGTTATCTAGTGAAACTTCTGCTTTCAACACACATGAACGCCTGTCGGTAGTGGCAGTATTAAATTGTTGTGAACGTTCGCTGCGGATTCCTGGGACCTGTGGTAGTACTGGAATGCACCATCACAGGTGTGGTCTACGTTAAAATTATTGTTTTAATTGTATTAATGCTTGATTCTTACTAACGTGTATAAAATCTTTCAACAAGATAACTCTCCATCAGTGCCTGAATCGCACAGTGCACTCATGCGCAAGATTTTGAGCAATATTTTTAAATCAAGTCTAGAGTGCAGAAAATGTATTACAAATGTGAGCAGTTTCGATTACTTACGATCATCCTCACACCACCTCCATAGATGGTAAGGGGAAAAAAGGAGGAAGGAACATTAGAGTTTAACCCTTTAGTAGCCAAATTATTTCCAGAAATTGTAGACTTTTTATGAATACTTTATTGGGGTAAGTAGCCATACATAAAATCATAGTTTAAATCTTGAAAGTGAGAGTTTAGCCCACCAAAATTTTGAGTAACTGGATTTGATTATAAAAAAATGTATAGCTTTTATTTTTAGTACAAAAAGCATATTAAACATTTCATTTACTTCTTTATTAGCTCATATTGTCCACTGAGTTGACTAAGATGATGCACTATGGAACTTAGAAAATCATGGTGCTACACACAAAGGTATGCGACAGTTGCTACACATTACATTTGTCATCTTTTCTTTGATTTTGTGCTACATTGGCGGCACCTTCTGTTTGCAGTACCTTTCTTTGCAAATGAGTTCCAACTTTTGCCATGTCAATCGTGCAAATGTTTTATAGGGCGATATAACATGGCTGGCAGGTCACAGGGTTATCGTCTGAAGAAACAGCGAATATTTTGAATGAAAGTTTTCGAGATAGTGACTGTTCCAATCATAATGATGGTTTGTAAGAAACCGACCATGATACTGGATCAGAAATATTTGATGCCAATTCTGCTGACGATCATTTACCCCAAGAATTTGGGTAAAAAATGACCCCGTCAGGGTATGAGCGTTATCTACATTAACCAGGGCAGTTAAGGGATATAAAAGCAGACAAATACAACACAAGTCATTTCAAACGCATAAGGAAAGCACGCTTTGCAAAAAAAGCTGTTACGGTCGACGCAGTGGCTTCTTTTCCCGCATAAACTGCGCTTCTGCATTGACTGAATAACAATGTAGAAAAACAACAACTTTCGTGCGCCTGTTGACAATCTGTATGTAGTTAGCACACTCTAACAGAGGTGGTACATGTTAGAAGTGGGAACACGGAGTACCACTGAGCTTATAGCGAAAACAAATAAGTGGGAACTATCGTTCCCACTGGTCACTAAAGGGTTAATATCCCGTCGATTTTATGGTCTTTAGAGATTGGTCAAACGTTCGTATGTGGTGGGGTAAATAAATCAGCCGTGCCCTTTGAAAAGGAACTATTCCGGCATTTGCCTGGAGTGATTCACGAAAATAACGAAAAACCTAAATCAGGATGTCCGAAGACAGGTTTGAACAGCCATACTACTGAATACGAGTTCAATGTATTTTCACTGCGCTACTACTCAGTTGGTAATCAGAAGTGGTGTGCGGAGCTGGAAATACACCGCTGCTGAGCAGTCGACGGTTGTGCCTCTCCACACGTAGCCCTCTTCCTGCCAATGGAGATGGTCTGATGACGATGGCAACTGATGGAAAGCGGTCTCGTTCGTAAGAAACTTCGTGCAATCTATGCTGTAATTTTAATTCCTTTACAGGGTTTTCAATTCATCGCTGTTATTTCCAGTAATGTTTTCTAAAACGATAGTCGTGCTGCAGAGCTGGCTATCAAATTCGCTTGATCTGAATCCGATGGAATAAATCTGTTGCGCTATCGGGCACCGGCTCCGCTACCACAAACCACAGGCCAGTAGTGTATTTGAGTTGCAGAGCTGTGCATAGGCGTCTGCAGAAATACACCTGCTTTACGTGGTCAGGACTTGTCAATTTTATGGCACGTATAATCCCTCTTGCATTCCGTTTCAGACAACACGCTATTATGAAGATAGTCATAATTCTTTTTTATCATCAGTTTATGTCTCCCCGAGGAATAAAAGACTGAGTTACAATGAAGCGAAATAAATGGTTTCCGCAAAGAGACGTTTCATATAATGAAATTGCGTCTTCTACGGGGTTTACTATTAGACAGTGGTGGAATTGAAGAACCAGTGAGCGTAAGACGAACGTAGGCAGCGACTGATGCTGCAGTATAGACACTATGTTTTCAGACGAGTAGACCCTTACTTTACCCAACAATGTGCATGGCTTACTTGTCATGCAAGCACGTTTGACCGTCACTAATGGATACTATATGGCATTACTCAACATGATTTTGCTCTTTGTTTAGGTGCTAAGTATACATAGTATTCAGTCAGCACTAGTAGCAAAAGCTTAGCAGAGAACAAATAGGTTATGGTTCTGCCACGATTTGAAGAAGGTTGCTAATGTCAAGTTAGTGTTGTACAAGATTACATATTAGTAAATTTGTGGCCGCGCGGGAGTGGCCGTGCGCTGTAAGGCGCCTTGCTATGGAGTCTGCGTCTGCTACCCGTCGGAGGTTCGAGTATTTCCCTGGGCATTGGTGTGTTGCCCGTAGCATAAGTTAGTTTAAGTTGTTTGTATTATTAGGAACTGATGACCACAACAGTTTGGTCCCATAGCCTTGCGAACATTTCAGAATTTAGAAAATTGATCAAATTCAAGTTTAACTGATTTGAAATTTTATTACTAGCTGAATTCTGGTTGTTACAAAGGCGGCGGCTCTCAGCTCGTGAGAATTTTACGAAGAGTCATCGATAGATCTGTCCTGATAAACGCAGACTAAGTCATCAATATATTTCCGTAGATCCGAAGACTTAAGCTTAAGGAACTCTTTGCTTACTCGTACAGATACACGTAAACGTAATTGTATTTGTTGTGGTGGCAGGTCAGTCACTATAGCACATATATTAGGCAAATTATAACATGCAAAAGCTGCACATAGAGACAGATATATCAATATAGGTCAGTTTCTGAAGTTAGGGGATAGTGAAATGTCAACAAAGTGATCAACTAAGATTAGAAATATTTAAAGATTGTTAATGAAAGGAACGTAGCATCGGATTTGTTATATTTATAAAGACTCGACAGTATAACGGAAATCATACCTGGATATAATATTATAAATTAAAAATGAGAAAGTAACAATGATAACAATATATGTTCTATAGGATAGAATAAGAATATAATTAGTGACATCATCTTCGATTACGAAACACAGCATGTTGTTGTTATTGTTGTTGAGCTATTCAGTCCACGTTATCCTATTCCGTGCCAGCCTCTTCATCTCTGAATAAGAACGGCAACTTACAACCCTTTGAACCTGCTTACTTTATTAGTCAACCCGTCTTCCTCTGCGATTTTTACCCTATATTCACTTTCCTCCCATGCTAAATTGACGATTCCTTGATGTCTCAGAATGTGTCCTACCAGTCGAACTCTTCTTTTAGTCAAGACATGCCAGTAATTTCTCTTCATACTTTGGGTACCTCCTAATTAGTTATGCAATCAACCGACCTAAGCCGCGCGGGAGTAGCCGAGCGGTCTTGAGCGCATCGTTGCGGATCGCGCGGTAACCCAGCGTCGGAGGTTCGAATCCTCCCTCGGACATGGATGTTTATTTTGTCTTTAGTATAAGTTAGTTCATAAGTAGTTTCTAAGTTTAGGGACTAATGGCCCCGTAGTTACGTTCCATAAGCGTTACAAACATTTGAACCGATCTAACCCTCAGCATTCTCATGCAACACCACATTTCAAACTCATCTATCAGCTTCTTGTCCGAACACCTTCTTATAAACGTTTCAGTGTACACTCCTAAAATGCCTTTCAGAAAGATAACATTTAAATTAATATTTGATGTCAACAAATTTCTCACTTTCAGAAATACTTTTCTTCCCAAAGCCATTCCTGCATTTTATGTATCTTCTATTTCCTAATCTAATTTCTTCGGCTTCTCCTGCTTCTCTTAGACTACATTAAATTATCCTTATTTTTCTCTGGTTAATTTTCATCTTACTCCCTACTTTCACGACACTGTCCATTCTGTACTATTGCTCTTCTAGGACTGGCAGAATTACTACGTCATCGGCAAGTCGCAAAGTTTTTATTTCTTTTCTCTGAACTTTAATTCCGTTTACATATTTCTTCTTGCATTGCTGCACAGATTGCTCAATGTGCAGATTAAATAACATTGGGGAAAAACTGCAACCTTACCTTATTTCCTTCACAACCACTGAGTGCTTTCCATTGCTCTTCGACTCTAATAAGTGATCTCTGGCTTCTGTAGAAGTTACATATAACTTTTCGTTCCTTATGTTTTACCGCTACTAAGTCCAGAATTTTAAGGAGGGTATTCCTGTATACATTATTAAAAGCTTTCAACAGATATGCGAAAGCTAAAAAAGTAGGTTTGCCTTTCCTTTATCTTCTAAAATAAATCGTGATGTGAGTATTGTAGCTCATATTCCTATATGTCTCCTAAATCCAAACGGATCTTCCACGAGGTCGGCTTATATCCATTCGTATGTATATAATTCTTAATAGTTTTTTGCACCTATGACTTATGAAACTGATAGTTCTGTAATTTTCACACCTGTCATCAATTGCATCCTTTGGAATTAGAATTATTACATTCTTCAGAAGTCTAATGGTGTTTCCCCTGCCTCATACATCTCTCACACCGGATGAAATATTTTCGACATGACTGCGTCTCGCAAGGATATTAGCAGTTCAGAGGGAATACCGTCTACTCCAGGGGCGTTGTTTTCAAATGTTTGTAAATCTATCGGACTCAACTGCGTGGTTATTAGTCCGTAGCTTCCAAATTACTTAAACTAAGATAAACAAACCTAAGGACAACACAAACACTATGCCCGAGAGAGGACTCGAACCCTCTATGGTGAACAGCCGCGAGCACAGCAGCACGGCGCCCCATTGCGCACGGCTAATCCACCGCCCAGGGGCCTTATTTCAACTAAAATATTTCAGTGATCTGTTAACACACCATAATTGACTACAAAAGTCAAACTCCTTACCAGGAAGCGACATACAGTAAAAGGTAGACCCATGATACATACAGGGTGTTTCACTAAGTGTGTTTGCTTCTGTAACTTATAAAATAATAGTTGACGGGAATTTTAATGCGGTAGGTCAACACAAGAAATGTTACACTTTCTGCGGAGCTATGAACATAGTTTATTGTATCATTTTCCACAGAGTTACAGCACAAAGATATATTTTTTTTAAAATGGAACAATAGTTTTTTTCTATCGTGCATTGGAATCGTTGAAACGAGCTGCGTCCAAATCAATTTAAACTACATTCCTATCACTGTTAGTTTGGGAGCTACAACCCTTCAAAGTTTGATTTCTGTAGTGCAATTGTTAGCATATTCGAATCTCATTCAGTTCAAGCACGCCTCTCGCATTCCTTATTCAGGTTTCCTGTTATGTCTCTAAATCACTTCAGGACAATTCCGTAATGGTACCTCTGAAAGGCCACATCGGATATTCTTCGCCAACCCTGACAAAAACTGTCCATGTCTGTGCTCCTTCTATAATGAACACGATATCGAAGACACGTTGAACTCTTATCTTGCAACCATCTTCTGCTATATGCTGTAGTGCATTGCAGTGTTTTAGGAGTCTACCGCATATCTAAATATTCCTGGCCATACAGAGTATACATTATCGTAGCTCAGCTGAAATCAGTATCTCTCCAGCATTGTACATTCGTCTGCCAATTATCGGTTGAATGTGCGATCAACGTATTTGCTGATTCAAGGTATTGTAACGTCCCTCGGATGGCAATAAAGATATTTTAAAATGGATTATTAATATTGTGATCATATTTTGTATTTTCAGGTTATGCAAAAATAATAAAAGAATCGGTTTTGTTTATCGCTTAATTTGTATACTGTAGTTATTGTAAGAATCCTTTGAATCCCGTAGTTTTAGTAGATTTTCAAGTTGGTTTTAATTATATTATCTCATAATTGTTGTTAGCCATCTTGGCTAAAGAACATATCGCGTGCCATTTCAAGATTAAATATCAAGTTATTATACATTCAACTGAAAGAATTTATCAGTATAGAGACTATAGTTGTAAACCACAGTATCGAATATTTTTTTACTATTTTTCAGCACAGTCCTGGCCCGATATTTACAGTGTGTATTAGTTCATAACTAACATAAACATATCTTCTCAAATGTGCTGAAGTTAGTGCAGTTTCTCTTCTGCCTTTCCGGAAATAATGCTGTTTCTGAAAGGGTATTTTCCCCACATGAATAATGTATGGGCAAGTGACAAATCAATATTAGTAACTAGAGTAAATTATTATGAAACTTGTGTAGAATTTTTGCACATGTTGATGAAAAATACAGACTTGTTGAAGAAAATTCACTGCACTGTTAAATACAGTTGTTCTGATCGCATTCCTTCATCATATAAAGCACTAATAAAATGAAAATGAATGTACATTTTGTGACAACTGAAACTGATATTTTGTAATTATTACTTTCACTAAAATCTTCTTCTAAAAAAATATTGATTTGGATCTGAAGAAGTACTTGACAACTTTCAGATGCCTCTTGATATCATTTTGGCGCAATATCTTGACCTCTATTGGTCACAAAAAAAAAGCCGTTATACAGAACGAAATCGCGATATAAACAGTGCCAGTTCACGGCAAACGCGCACTATCATATAACATTAAGAACACGCCACAAATCAGCAAACAGCAACACCACAGCTCGAATATGACACGTTGTGAAATCTTATCATTCCTCAACTAAAGCAGATACAAATACTGCGAATGACATAATAAAATAAAAGCCAAAAACCCACGGAAGATGGCACAATAAGTTCCGAGACATGTTTGGGTATTAAAACAAAACAAGGTATCTTGCATAAAGCGGATTTAACCACAAAACTAATACAGCAAGCACGGAAGATTCAGGAGCTGTACCATCACAAGATGATCAGAACAAAGGAATTTCCCTCAACGTAGTGATGCCGGTGATAAAGGCATTATGACATAACTTTGAATGAAGAAGAAGTAGTTGCTGATACAGTTGGCATGTCATCAGAGATTATCAATAGGAAACTTGATACAAATGAAAGGACAGCTGAACAACTTCAGCTGTAAGCAACAAATTAATTCAAATCTTTTTATTGTCTTTCCTGTTTTTAATTTTGTAATGCAAGATTTGACAAGAATATTTGTGAGCTATGAACAATTTTTTCATCTATTTTCACCAGTTTTTGGCTTTCGTAGACCTAGAAACTAATGAACTGAAAGTTAAAATCACCAATCCCATCTCAAAGTATCTTTCAGATTTAGCAGATACTGATAGCTTCCTTGAAATTCTACCCATGCAGACCGTCACCAGCAGGCCTACAGTCTGTCAACCATAAAAGTATCCAATGAAGGTTCTCAGCTCGTTTATGATAAAGGTTTGAAGCAAAATTTTTGGTACTGAGTAAAACAATTAAACATTTCTGTACGATTCAGGGCCGGATTAAGGTAATCGCAAGTACCGTGGTTGCCGGGGGCCCCGAACTAGAGGGAGCACCGACATGATCGCCTTTGAAATTTGTCAGTATTTAACTAAGAGTCTTGTTTCTTAGTAAAAGAAAAAAAGGTCACCGAATTTAGAATATTAACATGATGCAATCACACTAATCCCGCCATCGAGAGCACCTTTATTGTTGTCTCTACTTTTCTCTAACGGGACAGTAATGTTGAATACCACGGCAGTCTTACTTCACGTGAACCAGCGACAATACACATTTCGATTTGTCGCTCAGTCATCCTTTTTTGCGTACAACGCGGCGCTTTAGGCCCACAACAGTGGGTAGTGTCTGCAGAGGCTGCCCTCAGCCGGTGCAACATCTGCAGTAATCTGCAGTTCCCTCCGTTTCTACGAATAATTTGTAAGTAAAATTTTGTTATTAGATGGAAAAGTCTGCATATTCGTATTTGCCCTGAAATTATTATCAACTTATACAAGTACTACATCAGACATCACGATACCGGATATTGCAACAATGAATTTCTATTCCGTCAGCCAGAGGGTAGTCCAGAAATATGCAAAAAATATTATACCAGATGTTAGGAAAGCCTTTCTTAAAAGTTTTGAATGATATTTAACAGTTTACTATAAAACCATAAATAAGATAAATATAGAATAGTTTTAGTGTCACTGCAATATTAAAAACACCTAACACATTGTTACATTCCTATTTTTCCAGTTTTATTTTGTGTTAGTTTCAGGTACAACTTCGTTGTTTTTAAGCTCATATTCGTATATTTTGCTGAATATTTTCCTTGTTTTAGCTTAAATGTTGTGCATATCTGAACACATACATTTCACTTGGCAGAGCCAATTGGTGAACTATCCAGGCGGTAGTACTGTCGTGATTACCTGAAGAAGAAAGATAAACGGAGGTGATACGAAATTAATCTAGCAGGTATTGTGAAAAGTAGAGCTTAACACATTATTCGCCATTTAAAAATCATTTTACACTGGAAGGTTCGAGAGGCCTAAATGGCCCCTTTACCAATTTTTCCCATATGTCCTGATCAAACCGTTAAATGAAATGAGTTGACTTCTGTGATTTTTTCATCTTTTTTATAAAGTATTGTGCACCCTCTTTTAGAGAGTTCTACTTCAAATACATTCCTAAATATTAAGATTACTACCTAGAAGGACCGCAGGGCCAATTTATCCCCTCATAGCGTTTCTCTGTATTTTCGGCATGTTTCCATGTAATACTATGTATGAAATAAAACCAACTGGTGTGTCCTTGTTGTTTCAATATGTGATAACAATGCCATACATTCCAGCACTGATTACGGTAGGGCAGCTGGGTATGTCGGTCGTGTATGGATGCGTTTTGCCTGAGTGATTGATTGTGTGAGTTGATCTTTTCTTACGAAGGTCATGACCGAAAATTTACAAGTTGTATGAACGTGAATATGAATTTGTTGGCAGCTCAGCGATCAGCTTTACGGTGAGTTGCTAGCTATCCTCATATCATCAACATTCCAATCTGGACATTCCATTGTTAAAAATCAATAGAAGTCATATGATGGTTACACTGAATTATCTTTCACAATCTAGCCGTATAAGCGATAAAACTGATTGAGGCCAATTTGGCCCCAGAGGTTCTTATACGTAGTGGGAATGTTCATATGTTTGTAAAGCTTAAGTGACTTAACTGTGGGATCATCAGTCCGTAAACTTACAAACTACTTATGAAGTACCTTATACTAAAGACGATACAAACATCCATGCCCGAGGGGAATTCGAACCCCCGACGGCGGACGACTGCGCACACCGCAACACGGCGCTCCAGCACACGCGGCTAATCCGCCGCGGCTATACGTAGTAGCTTGCATGCGATCCTTCTAGTATTAAATGTCAAGTAGACTAGATAGTCCCTATAAAACCATGATATAATTAGTTCCTTTGCCCATTTTCAAATGTTTCAAATGTTTGTATAGTTTATGGGACTTAACTACGGGGTCATCCTTCCCTAAACTTACAAACTACTTATGAACTACTTACGAACTAGGACGGCACAAATATCCATACCCGAGGGGGGATTCGAACCCCCGACCGTAGTGGCCGTGCAGACCGTGACTGGAGCGCCTCAGTCTCCTCAGCCACCGCGGCCGGCTTGCCCATTTTACTCTGGTTGTCATACCGCTTAGGAATTCGTTCTCAAGTTTTGGCGCAGCAGTTTTACGTTACTTCTGGCGTGGCTTGAAAAGGAATTGAGGGATCAGCTTTCGGTGTAATGTAATGATAGATTTCTTTTCTTTTCGCCAACTTCCTGCGACGATGAGATTTTCATGTGTATACAGCAATTCCGCATTACTTGGCGCAGTGTCTGTCAGAAGTACGAACAAGTGTTCTGTTAAGCTAAACTACGGCTTACAGTGTCTCAGGGCCGTGCATGAATGGGATCAATTCCACCCCCCCCCCCCAAAAAGAAGCCTCACTATGCACTTAATTCCTGATAAATTAAATCAAAAGTATGCTGAAGGTGCTCCTTCAAGATTTGTATTGAATAAAATATAATATTGTATCTATTGCAATACATCTGCGCCTTTAGTTCAACTGTCGTGAAGCTTCACAAGTTAGAATACACGTAATAATTGACTGCCCCCCCCCCCCTCCCCCGAAAACAAATTCTGACTACTGGCCATCTGTGGCCATTGTAAGTAAAGTTTCAATTTTAAGTAAAATAATTTTATAATTGAAGCTTACAGTATCAAATTTATACCTTGTTATACCAAGTTAAAGTACATTCTAAAACGAACATGAGTAAGATATAAACTTGCAATTACAACCTACTGCACACAACAGTAAAAAAAGACAGGAGGGCCCGCAATCGAATGTGGGGGCCATGGCCACTCATACAGATTTTGTTGCTTTATCTGACGCCGAACGACACCTATCCAATGTCTTCAATACGTTGCTTCTGTCAGTCGTGGTCAGAACAGTGTTCTTTGTATTTATGAACGCCTTATGTCGCAGCTAAGTAAATTTGATCGAGGGAAAATTGTCGATGTTGGTATAGTGAGTGCTTACGTAATCGAGACGGCCAAAAAAAAAAACCAATCATCTGCTTCGACGCAGATGAGTGTGTATGTTGAGTTACTACGACATATACTTACTGAAGAGTTTTGTGACCAAATCTATTATAATGACAGCTGCAAAGGTCACTGACGAACTGAATGTCACTCTCGTGAACAATGTCAACATGAAAACAACAAGAAGGGATCTCCATAAGCTGAGAATTGCAGGGAGAGCTGGAATTACAAAACTACTCATCAGTGTTGCAAATGCCAGTAGCAGAAAAACGTGTGAAACCTGTACTATGATACAGTGGAAGGAAGTCGAATTAGTGATCCTGGAAACTGTTTTCGAATTTTTGAAAAGTTTACGTCTAAAGAGTGAAACATTGCAGGCAGTCGGTGATTATTCAGGCAGCCATATGTAGACATTCCAAGTGTCCAATGACCACAATTAAAGCTAAGGTTTCTGTTGCCCTATCTGGGTGATCAGATCCAACCTATGACGCCACGTTGTCCTCCGACAGTAATGCAATGTTACAAAAGGAAAGGGCTATTCTTGACACAGTTCACTTCATCCAGCACTGGTTCTGTGGCATTTCCGCCGGCCACTACTGTCCATTTCATAATGATTGACCCCTGATTTTGAACTCATTTTTTGCTCACATGGCACAACGAATATCGATGTTGTTACCTCGCCCGAATCGTTGAAATGTCTACTTTTATTTGGTGTATGAATATTACATTTTATTTGAAAAGGGGACGACATACGTGGTGATATTTAAGAGAAAGCGTGCTTTTATGGCTTTTTTCGCCGAATGTCAACTTTAAGGATGCACAGAAATCAGACCGTAATTAGGAGAAAGTTTTCCTTTGCACAGTTTAAAGATCCAGTTCTATTTACAGACGGAGTTTCTTTATTTTCTGATTAGTCGTTTTGTCCTAATAATGGTAGACGCAGACTGCTGCAGTTCGCCTAATGATGATACGTATTGACAAGACGAAAAGTGTATATGCAAGCTCTCTCCTTGCCTTTCACAGCTGTTATATTTTTATGCTCATAAATCTACACCGAGCGCTTAATTTATTTACTTTTTCGTTCCTATGCGCTATGTGCTCGCGTGTGCTATGTTGCCGTTCTTCACGGCTGAATAGGCGCTTCTGGCGCATTGCAACAGTGGCGCCGCTCTTGTGTGACAACTACTCTCCGCCATAGCGTCGCATATACTGCAGCCACTAACGCAATTGCCTTACAAACTTTACAAACTTTAACTGACAAACTCTCAGAAAATATATTAGTAATGACATCTGATGTCACCAACAAAAGTTCAAGCTTAACACCAATGCCCTACCCGTATCAATAGCTATAACGGTAAGCTTAATCGCTGCTTCTTGCGTTTTATATTATAGCGACGAAACGACTAATCGGAAAGTAACGAAACTCCGTCTTTAAATAGAAAAAGGTTGAATATTTCAACTGTGCAAAGGAAAACTTTCTCTTACTTATGGTCTGATTTCTGTGCATCCTTAAATTTGACATTCACCGAAAAAAGCCAGAAAAAGCACGCTTTCTCTTAAATATTACTGCGTATGTCGTCCCCTTTTCAAATAAAATGTAATATTCATACACCAAATAAAAGTAGACATTTCAACGATTCCAAATTCAAATGTTTGTATAGTTTATGGGACTTAACTACGGGGTCATCAGTCCCTAAACTTACAAACTACTTATCAACTAGCTCATCCTAAGGACGGCACAAATATGCATGCCCGAGGGGGGATTCGAACCCCCGACCGTAGTGGCCGTGCAGACCGTGACTGGAGCGCCTCAGTGCCCTCGGCCACCGCGGCCGGCTCAACGATTCCGGCGAGGTATAAAACATCGATATTCGTCGTGCGATGTGACCAAAATATGAGCTCAAAGTCAGGGGTCAATCATTATGAAATGGACAATAGTCACCAGATTTCAGCGTTATTCAGTCTTTGTGATCTACGTTTGAGGGAACGGTACTTGGGAGCTTTCCACCTACATCCCCGTTAATTGACTTGCCACTATTTTAGAGCAACAACAGTATAAGATTCCCTTATAAACCGTACAGTACCAGTATTAATGCAACCGAGACGAGTGGGAGCAATTTTGAACGCGAAGACTTTTCCTAGACCGTATTAAGCATGTTACTATGTAGTGTTTTTGGTATTTTCATATTTTGTCCACCTCCCTATAAATCTTATTGCTGAAAATGAAAGTTGAGTGCGGATGTGTTTATTTATAGTGCGCCGCTTAGCCGGCTGTTGTAGCTGCAGTCTCTCTGCCAGCGTTTGGTTATAATATTATTCTGCGTAAGCTGGAAGCTGCAGGGGCAGGGGCAGGGGCGCGCAGCTGCGGGCTTTAATATATAAGCTCGCGCTCTCCGTTAATCACCTGCGGCTGTTTTAATTACGCCTTGAAGGCTGCGGCCAAACCGTCGCTCACACGCAGTCGCCAATGTTTCCACTCTGAAACCGTTTTAGCCTCCAGAGAAATTCATTTCCCTGTACACGTTTAATACTAGTCTCAGTCGAATCACTATATGTTAATATAATGCGAAAATGTTTGACATGTTTGTGCGTTGGCCACCATATCCGAAGAGTGCCCCAGATAACCACTAGATGCAGTGGCGGCGCGTCCTACGTGTTCACTGGTTCAGTGAACCCCCGAAAAAGAGCTCGTCGTGAAAAAAAGTAAATAAATTTAAAAAAGTGATTTTGAACTATCATTTTTCTTTCAGATAATTTTATATGCACTTTCAAAGTATTTTTATCGCCTGAGAAACGTTTTACGTCACTGAGCACGTATACGAGTCGTAGCGCGGCCGCCTAATATAGGCGACAGTGGCCGCAGCGTTGCAATGCGCATGCGCAGCTGAGGTTCAAATTCTCTCCTGAACCCCCCGGAGGCAGCACATAGGCGCTCTCGCGGCAAGGAGGGGCGAGGGGAAACGCCGCTTTTAACATCGGTGTTGGAGCTGGTAGAGACGCCAGCTCCTGGCTACTCGAGCTCTGGCGATTAAGCACGAACGTTCCCGAAGCAAGACAATGGAGCTACTACATACCTCGCCTTGCGCATGCATAAATCCTCCATGAAGGCAACATCCGCCCTGCATAATTTTTTTTGGCGCATTCAAGATTCATCAACAACACGTCGTATTTTGTAAAATATCTTATAAATTAAAGACGCATCAACTGTAAAAGTCTTCTGACGATCCGATCATGAATAATAATGAAGTCACTACTCGCCGAACATATTCTCAGATGAAGAGTCTTGCACAGGACAGGGTAGCGTGGAGAGCTGCATCAAACCAGCCTGCGGACTGAAGACCACAACAACAACTCTCCACCTAGCAAAAAATAGCCGTGTGGTTAGCGACATGGTGCTGCGCTTTCGAAGGTAGAGGGTTGGAGACCGACTGCAAGCAATTTTTTTAATCCCAATCATCTTTTTAACAGATGACTTTTGTATTGTTACTTGCCACACATATCTTTGGACGTTTTAGCAAATGTGTCGCGATCTTGACATTTATACTCTTCGTTGTAACAAATGTTTTACTTTGTGCTGCTTACAGCGTCACGTGACACGAACGTAGCTTGTGTCTTCATTGTAAAAGGTTCATTTTGTCACAGTCATTTAACAGTGTAATCAGTTACTTACTGTGTATTAGTGTTGATGTACATATTCATGTGTTCAGTATCTTTTAGAAACAAATTTCTCAGCTTTAAGCTTGGAAAAAAATTGTGAAATAAAGAAGCTTGGTAGGCCGACGCCTCAGCTCGAGTTGAAGCAAGCGCAAACAAGTATAAGCTTGCTTATGGTTTATTTTGCGGACGGAGAAGTTAGTTTCGGAAGACAAAGATCCTCACTGCTTCTTCCCACAAATCCCCTAAACCTCCACAACCTTACGGATGTTGATGCGTAGCAGTGTGCGTTTGTACCGCCCTACCGAGGTGCCCTAGTTGCTGTCCAAAGCTGTATGGAAAGCATAGAGTTCTGACTAACCTGTTGTCTTCTATAGTTGTGTCCCCAGCGCAGAAGACGGCACACAGGTCGTTGGTTCTTCTTCAGCATACGAGTGAGGCTAGAATAAGTTCGGCAAGATGGAAGTACAAGAAACGACTCGCGAGATAGTCAATTGTCAGGGATGCCATTTATTTCGTCTGCTTGCAAAATGATAGAAATTAATAAACTCCCTAACATAAGGATTACTTCCTATATAAGAAACTATTATCAATACTACACGACCTATGCTGCCCGTAGTTGATAGTAAGACCTCGAGTGTTAACATAACTGCTAAACTTTACTCATGACCGGCGCAGTCCGGCGCGTATAGCGGTCAGCTCGAGACTGAAACTGTGGCGCGGTGCAAGAGGGCACCTGACGCTCTATTTAGCGCCAAAACATGGCCGTCGCGCGCCTTCTGCAATATCGTTCTTCTCTTGTTACAATAAAAGAAGACACCTTAAATTTCTTAAACTGTCAATACCTAGCCTGTCCTCGAGAGATATTTATAACAAATTCTCAGCTCTGGATAATTAATAGTTGGTAAATAACAAATGAAACTAATATCAAAAGAAATGACGTGACATGAAATGCAATAGCCAATGCGAGGAGTATACCAGTAACATAGGCGGGCGTTCCCAGGGGAACCAACACCTACTGTGCCATATGCTACTGCTCCCCACCCTACCTTCCAACATATGCTGCACTTCTGTCTTACTTCCGCGTTTAAGACACGTACAATGTTAGCAAGCAAACGGCCAGCGGCCAGAAATATGAAGTGGCCATAGGCCAGGAATATCACACAAGCCGTGGTAACACATTCTGAAAATCTTGTAGCGAAAATATATGTAAAAGGGTGGGGGGGGGGGGACAAACCGGGGCGCTTTCCCTGTCACCACTCGCAAAGTACGCCAAATTGTCAAATTGTCTCTCTGAACGTGGAGTGGCCGGGTGGGGTTTGGGGAGCGCCGAAACACAACGTGACGAGCGAAGGGGGGAGGGGAGGGCACGCCATTATCAAGATTCGACACTTGAAGAAGTGAACCCCCAGTCATCTGAAGCAACACCCGCCGCTGACTAGATGGCAGCATGCGACACAATCACGAAAACTGGGACAGCGACTACAGAAACCTTGTAAACATTGCTGATTCAATAGCTAACTGCTCCATGGACAAACTGCTTATTTATATAACATTTTGTGTATTAAATGTATAGTTGTATGAAATCCATCGTGCAAGGATAACATAATTTCAAGAAGCAGTAATAGTTTTCGGGTCTACATTAGTGGAAAGGATATCCGCCTTTTCTGAATGATAGAAACCGTGCTTAGTTCATGGCTACTGCTCCGCAACCGAGTCAAGAGCATTGTGATGTGACTCTAGAAATAACCCCACCTGTTGTAATGGACTGATAACAAGCAACATCGGATGATAGTGAAGTGAGTGTTAACATTAATTATGGTTCAGCATATGATGCGCTCTAGTTTCACATAACACCTTTCCCTACAAGGAAAACTACATAGTACATGGGTGGTTATGCAGACTCACAAACAAACTCATTTTTCTTCAATGATTCCGGCACATCATGAGAGTATTGAGTGGGCATAGGTGAAAGAAGAAACGGAACATTATATACTGTCTACGGAATAACTGATATTTTAAAGCAGATATTTAGACATTTTGTTTAGTCCCGCCTCGTATTAATTTAATCATAAACTAAACTCATCAGACAAATAATAAGTCACCCCAGTGCGTACGAACAGATGAATAGTTACGACTTTACAAATGGCGCATTTGATCGAGTTGTGTGCTCAGTCACGTACTCACTGAACAGAAGGCAGTAGCGATAATGAGGTATTTATGTGTCAAGTGGACATTTTGAACAAACTTGGGTGGATGTAAGGACGTTACAGAGCTGCAAAATGGGGCAGTCGTGTTTCGAGTATGCCCAGGCGCAAGGGCAGATTATTTTAAAGGGCCACAGGGGTTCGGCCCCACAAGAAAATTTGTGATATACTTTTACTGTATTATATCAAACAGTTGGAGTGTGACATGATCCCCTCGACATCGTAACTCAGTTTTCAATGACGCAATCAAATGGTTTCGCTTGCCTCTCGCCGCAGCACAGCTGAGGGTCGACTAGCATGTGCCCGGTGTACGTACACCCCCATCTCTTCGTTACATAATGTGGCGTTACCTCACATTTCTGCTATACGTTATTACGATTTATTTTTAATTTTATTTTATTGCTGTATGGGCAGCTGTTGGCCGCCCAAGGAATGCTAGGCAGCGGTTACAGGCAGTGTCTGAATCGTTGCGACAGGAACTGTACAAGCTTCCTAGGGTTTTTTATTTGCGGACGGAGAAGTTATTACTGCTTCCTCCCACAAGTCCCCTAAAACCTCCACATCCTTGCGGAAGCTGTTGCGTAGCAGTGTGCGTTTGTACCGCCTACAGTACGCACGAGGTGCCGTAGCTGCTGTCCAAGTCTTTATGGAAAGCATAGAGTTCTGACTAACCTGTTGTCTTCTATAGTTCTGTCCCCAGCACAGAAGACACCACACAGGTCGATGGTTCTTCCACAGCATACAAGTTAGGCTAAAATAAGTTCTGTTGGATGGAAGCATAAGAAGTGACTCGCGAGATTTTTAACTGTCATGGATGCCATTTATTAAATAAATAATAAAATATGAACAACTATTGATAATACGACACGGCCTATGCTGCCCGGAGTTCATGTGAGACCTCGACTGTAATCACAATTATACAAAAATTTACTCATGACCGGCGCGGTCCGGCGCGTATAGTGGTCAGCTCGAGACTGAAACTGCGGCGCGTTGCGAGAGGACACCTGACGCTCTATTTCGCGCCAAAACAGGGCCGTCGCGCGCCTTCTGCAAAATCGCTCTTCTATTGTTACAATAAGAGAAGGCACTTTAAAAATTTAAACTGTCAAAATGTAGCCTGTCCTTGAGAGATATTTATCACAAATTCTCAGCTCTGAATAATTAATATTTGGTATATAATAAACAAAACTAATTTCAAAAGAAATCACGTGACGTGAAACGCAGCAGCCAATGCGAGGAAAGCACCAGTAACATAGGCGGGCTTTCCCATGGGAACCAGCACCTACTGTGCCATATGCTACTACTCCCCACCCCACATTTCAACATATGCTGCACTGCTGTCTTTCTTCCGCGTTTAACACGTTCGCTGCCGTTCACGCTCTAGCGCGATGATGCTAGGTGCCACTTCACGCTCTGGCGCGTGAGCGTATTTTGACAGTATCTTTTCATAGTTTTGAGCCACTGAATACTTTGGTTTTAGTTTTCAGTTTTTTATATGGTTTTTTATTTGAATTTGTATTTTTGTGAAAACAACAAATGAACAATATAAACAGTACGTAAATCTATCATGACATCATGAGAAGCGTGTGTGGCTCGTAGCCGGTAATGCAAACACGGAAATCTGGAACCACGTACGTGTGCATATCACTTATACTCTTCCCTGAGTGCCTACCAGAGTATACAGCTTTATTAGACGATGTAGTTTACAACAACCCATAATAGGATGCCAGGTCGCAGCACGCGCCACAGCGTGAGCGGCACCTGACTCAAGTAACGTTTACACGCGCCAGAGCGTGAACGGCAGCCAACGTGTTAAGACACGTACGATGTTAGCAAAGAAACGGCCAGCGGCCAGAAATATGAAGTGGCCATAGGCCAGGAATATCTCAACAGATGGTCATCCCAACCGCGGGAAGCCAGCGGTAGCAGCATTGCAAGTAGCACGGGACTCCACCGAGTTTTCTATGGCGGAAACTGCCTCTCTTATGTTAACATTTTATTGTTTAAAAAGGCTGGACAATAACCTCAACATCACCAGTGATTAAATTCATGTTGGCAGTTGTCATAAATAATAATATAAATATTAAACAGGCTAGGTTAATAATAATTAGGATGTGTTTTCAAATGTGATTTTCATTGGACGCTGGCATTCAGCCATTAGTCCATGCTGCTGCAAAAGTCGTCGAACTGTTCGTGTAGATGTTTGTTGTCTTGCAAACGTCCCCATCTGTTGAATCAGGGATCCTGACGTGGCTGCACGATCTGTTACAGCCATGCGGGTAAGATGCCTGTCATCTCGACTGCTAGTGATACGAGGCCGTTCAGATCCAGCACGGCGTTCCGTTTTGCCCTCCTAAATGCACTGTGTGTCCAGGAGTGTACAATGAAGTTTACGAGGACAGACATTGTGCTCCTGTACAAATGCCAGACTTCTCCAAAATGCATTCATTCTTCATTAAATTCGTGGATCTATTTAGGATGTCGCTTCCTCGTTCCTAGTTCCATTTAACCGTTACCCTTTAGTACTGATGTTCTCGTGAACTTAGACTCCTTTGCAAATTATTTATGAAGGAGTGGAGGGAAAAATGATTAGGAAGGAAAGGATAATCAGTGACTACATTAGGGCATTGAAATTAAACAATTGCGACAAGTGAAAAAGTGCGATGGGCCAGGAATCGAAACTGGGTCTCCCGCTTCGAGCCAGCAGTCGCCTTTAGCACTTGGCTACCCGTGCTCGTCTCCCGTCCGTATCAAACTTCCATATGTCGCACGCTACGGCTATAGCGCCCCTATCGTCCATGCCCTCTTACCCTCTTACGGATTCCCGTGCGGGGTGGAATGTATGACCGCATCTGCGGTGAAATGAATGAAGCAAACGCCGTCTTCGGGTGTAAATACTTCTTATACTGGTGATGTGTCACACCAATATAAGAAGTTAGACAGCACCATTTGAGGACCCGCACACTACAGCGTCCAGCACCAAACTGAGCTAAATACATGGCTTTTACTTGTGAGTAATTTGTTGGCTGGTGAACTTAATTTTTCTCATTTTGCCTTCCTCAGAGTTCATTTCCTCTAAGAGGCATAACGTTCATGCCCACTGAAGATAAACTGTAATTAACAACCAAAACTAATATGCGGTAAAATATACGACAGAAGAACTTAGACCTTTCAGCAAAAATGGGTCCGTAATCGAGCTGCTTGACAGATAATTGACGCAACCCCACTGACTTCAGTATGAAACATTCCCCTAGGTACCAAAAATGTATTTGAAGCGTAAACTTTTGGATGAAATACACATGTAATTGGCACAAGTTTGCCCCATTGCTTATCTTAAACAGGACGTACTGTTTCAGCACGTTGCATGTTGCAATGCTGTACTAATTCACCGAAGGAGGTGTTGAAAGTGTCCTTCTCGTATTTCGATGGAGAACTTCAATCGACTTAACACTGACTTGCGAATAATATGAAACATCTCTAATCATTTCGTATAACTTTGTAAGACTGTGTGAGGGGGCTGATATGGAGCCGTTTATTTCGCATATCTAAATATTAGGTGTTAAAGAAGTTTTCTTGGTTAGAGTACTGTGTTACGCAATAGTAGAAAGGGTGTGAGAGAGACAGTAGATGAGCTTGTATCCCGTGGGAAAGCTCCGCCCCTATTGCAAGTAGGGATGTGATTGGCTCCCGCCTATACTAGTTATCCGCCAAAACTTTAAGCTTCTTTCATTAATATTTAACTTTTCTATGTTTATTAAAAATTATACGTATACTTTCTGTATTGCTTTGTGCTAAGCTATATTTTGGTTAATTCAAATATTTAATTATTTGAATATTTTGTAATAAGTTGAATAACGTTAGTCTAGAAGTTTCGCTTGGCGCCAAAAAGGTGGCTTGTGGCGCGCAGCGAGAGGCGGTGGCAGTCAGTCGAGCGCCGACCGCGATACCATGCACATTCATGTAGTTCAGTGCGGGCCAGGGACAGTTAATATGTTATGCAACGTTAATATGTAACATGACTCAGTCTGTATATTTGTGCTTGGATATACACTCGCATTTCTTCAATAAAAACAAGCACTGGCATCGTACAAAAGCAAAAGTTATTCGTAGTGCAGTACTTCCTAGCCACATATCAACACCTCTTTTAGCATCACTTCAAGTACAACGGACGTGCGACCTGTGTGCTTCACCTGCGCAATGGGACATCAACTACGACAGAAGACACAAGGTTAGTAAAAGAGTGAATTCAGACATGCACTGAAGTTGCATGTCGACACGGCACCTCGCGTGCAGTGCTGCCCCGTTTACAAACCAGGGCACTGGCACGAAGTGTGATAGTAATATCGCCGAGGATAGGCATGAAAGAGGGGAGGTATTTTAGGAACTTTGTCAACTAGGCACTGATCTTCCCTCCCTGTCTTTTTTTTTAAATAGAAGCCCCGCCGTACATGGCATCCCTGGTGGGGATTTCTTTGAAGACTAAGTTCTGTGGAGAAAGTTACTTGGAGAAAAGTGATGTTTAAATTTGTTGATAAAATTTTGTGAACTGTGGTTACGACGTTCATGTGCATAAACTGACCTAGAACGGTGCTCGAACTGTGTATGTAATTTACAGTGTGACTGAAATTTTGAACAGTGAATTATCGACTGTATAAACTGTGTTAGAATTTTGATGGGGATGTACTGTGCTTTGAGGTAGTTCATTTAATGGTGTTGTGAATAGTGGCAATCTCGTGTGCACTGTCACTGGACTAAGTTATTTCATCGGCAAGAAGATTTTACCGCATCACGGGAGGACGCCGTGCGGCCGGTAGCAGAGAGTGACGAGCGGCAGCATCCGACGCCAGGTGCGGACGGGAGCAGCGAGCCATCGCCACACAGCAGCCAAACAGGGCGCACCAGCAGTCCGACACACCTACCTCAGCAGCCGGTTGCAGTTCATCTCGTCGGCAGCACGCAGTAGACTCCAAAGAGTGAATGTCGCAATAGCAAAGCTTAAGTAACGCATTTTATGTATGAAAGCATTGTGCGTAACAACAGTGTAGACAGATTATCATAGGCTTTTGGAGAAAATTTTGGCTGAAACTTGTAAAATTATTTAACTGTAAAATGGATAGTAACGATGAGAATAGGTATCATCTTAGAAGTAGATGGAGAGATCATGCAGATGAAGGGAATAATGATCAGGGTAATCAGCTTGTAAATTTGCAAAATAATAACATTGGATCTGATACACTGGATCAATCAGAAATGACGGAAAAAATAATGCTGAGGCAAATACTAATGAAAATGTAAATTCTGTTGTAAATAATTGCATCGAAAATGGCGATCTTGGCTGGCATGGGCAAAATGAAAATTTGAATGTAAGGCAAGACGCTGCATTTGCTGAAACGGGCGTCCATAATTTAAATAACTCAGTAGAAGAATTAAGAAGAGTGAGTCATGGTACAGGATCGGCTGAGACATTACCGATCCAAGATAATTTTCAGAACATAAGTCCTATGCAAGATCAGAGTCCAATGTGGCTATCCATGATGCAATCATTAATGACAGAGTTGGGAAGAAAAATTGAAGCATGTCAGGAAAAATCAGAAGCAGGTCTAGAATCTTTAAAGAATGCATTAAGCGCGGAAATAAAAGCAGTAAGTCAAGCAAAATCAGAAGCTTTAGAAAATTAATGGGGTACAAAAGGAGTTGAAAAAGGCATTTGAAGAGGGGCAAACAAAGTTAGAAGCAAGTATAAATCAACTATACAAAAAATATAATCATTTAGATCAAAGGGTTAATAATTTGGAGACTAGCACTAACGAGAGTCTTTATGAATTGAACAACAAAAAAGTAGATTTGGGTAAAAAATTAGAATCCTGTAAAATTGAGATAACACAGAATATTGACGCAAAAGTCAAAGTTGTAGATAACAAGGTAGAAAATCAGGGTAAAGAAATCTGTCAAATAAAGCAGCAGGTTGATAACTTAGATGACATGCATACTAAAATGGCGAAAGCTTGCAAAGATAGGTACCAACAAAAGTGACAACATTACACACTGTAGTCAGTGAACAAAATGAAATAAACAATAAAATGGCAGTAATTGAATCACAATGTAAAGACAACGCAAATGTGATACATAGTAGGATAATTCCTGAAATTGAAACAGCCGCATTTGACGTAGCAAAATTAAAAGAGAATATTGAAGAAGTCAGTAAAACTAGTTGTCAAATTATTACTGTAGGTGACACAATGCAGGTAAATATCACACTTTCTCGAGTAGAGGAAACTTGCATCCGGTTGCTTTGGTTGCTTTCATTCGACAGTTTGAGAATACCATGCCTCCACAATACACTGAACAACAAAAAATACACATGGTTGCAAGTAGATTTGAAGGAGAGGTAATCTCGTGGGGGGCAAGTGTAATAAACAAATGTAAAAGCTTTTCTAAATCAATACTGGTCAAGTAGTACACAAAACAGTGTGCGTAATGAAATATTTGAAGCTAAAAGCTTTGACAGCAGTGGGTGCAGTAGCTATAAGGCCGGTATTACACTATCAAATTATTTGTCAAAGAATTGGACAAAGAAAAATTGGACGTAGTGTGATGGGAACATCGTACAATATTTCATCCAATCTAGGCCTCGGCCTAGATTTGATCAAAGAAATCGCTCGTCTTCTGTTTCCTGCAGTGAGAAATGTGACCGCTTGGAGCGCTAGTAGTATACAGCTTCCTTGCCACTACAGCTGTTTTATTTGGAGGTTAAATATCTGACATTACTTGGACATAAAGTTCGTATTCGAAAACATGGCTAGTAGTGGAATGTTTGTGTAGCGTTTTCTAGCAACAACAAAATTAAAAAAAAAAAAATAAGATGGGGCGTTGTATAACAGGTGACAAGGCCAATTCACACTGTCCGTCACGTCAATTCGCGTAGCCCCAATACCCTGCGGCAAAAGTGAGGTTGAGTTACAATCCGTGATGTAAAAAAGTCATTATATACTATCGCAATTGAAGAAGTAATACCCCTAAATCTTAATACGGCCGAAGCAGATTTTAGAATGTATGATTTTGGTAACGTGGTGTGCTAAGTTCTGGGAAATGAAACAACTTTTCAAAACATCGACATCTGTTTGCAAGCGAATCTATGTGCATATAAATACGTCAGCCAATTTTTGTAAGGAAATAAATAGAGCCTATTTAGTTTATCAGCAATGTTTCCCCCTTTACATTGTTAATAACGTCATAAACAATTTAGATTATCCTCTTTGTCAGTGCTCACATACGTTTAAAACGTTATTTAATGAAACTTGCTTTATCAACTTAACAATCTTATTCGTATACACTGTTTGAGTCAGCCTTTTTGTTACTCTATTGCAAACTGTGAAGGATGAAGAGCGACAAAATAATTAGCAGTCAACAGCCTGGCTGTTCTGCCGACTGTATAAAAAAGGAAAATCCTCGCGGTCCCGTAACAAATCGCTCTGACACCCACGGTTTCATCCAAGTGCGTTTCCTTTTCTTTCTTCCCTCGTTCCCTTCTACATGCAGACACAACGCAACTGTAGTATAAACAACAGCTGAGCATAACACCGCCATTCTGAAGCAAATTTGACAAAATATTGGATGATAGTGTAATATCCCCTTTTGCGTTTCATCCAATTTCTTTGTCAAAAAATATGACCAATATTTCATCCAATTTTTTCGTCCAATTCTTTGTCCAATAATTTGATAGTGTAATACCGGCCTAAGGAATTCTTCCAACATTATTGGGAGAAGAACCAATATTTATCAAATCCTTTAAGAGAAACAGATTTGACAGACATTATCATGTTGAAACTACCAAAGTCTGTACAGGAAAAACTAGTTAACATAGATTACGCAGACGTAAATAATTTGTTGCGAGCTTTAGAGCGATTAGACGCCTTAGCAGGCAACAGGCAAGTACAGGAAGGGTGGAGAAGAAACAGGTGGCGAGCAGATCGCCGTAATAACGATGACAGTAACAGAAGTAGTGGGGCGAACAGAGAGGAGGAGAGCAACAGCTGGGAAGAAAGACAGCCGCGACGGAGCCGAGGAGAGGAAGGGGCTCGCGGCAGGGGAAGAGGAAGTTGTCATGGAGGTGGTAGGGAGAACCACAACAGAGAGCGTGCACCTGACAGGGACAGAGATCGTGAGGAGTAGGTACACATGCCTCAGAGGGTATCACATACTTTGTGTTACTAGGTGATTGACGACCACCAGGCATTCCAGTTATTGACAACATTATTTCCGTTTCCTTTCCATGTTGTCAATCTTCCTCTTTTATCTATCACTAACAACTGTCGTCTTTCAATTCTTCACTATCGCATTCTATGCGGAGAGTATGTAAACACGATTTAGACAAACACAGAACTAGACAAGAAACATCCCTTTATAAGACAATAAAATCCAGGATACAGCACATTTTATTTAAAAGAGACCGATGAAGGACACTGTATATTGCCTCATAGGAGAATAACATCACAGAATTAAATATCTTACATGTCAAAGGTTTCATGCTGTGCAAAATCACATCAGCGAGTTGAAATTCACACACACAAAGGAAAGACGTGGAGCCACACAGAAAATACTTTTAGACATTTCAGCTGAGTCGCAGAAGAAGAGGAAAGCAAAACAAGGTAAGTGAATTATTATTTAAGTAAACAGCTACGGGTAATTAAAAAGCAAGTGGTATTTCGTTTCACGACTAAACAAGGATTACGACTGGAATAGTGCTCTGTATAGAAAGAAGTAGTTTAGGCGACGTGTTATTCCGCCCCATTTATAATATGTAGTGAAAATATTAGGCGAGGTGCAATTACGCCGTTGCGTATTGTATTGTGAAGTTTTGAAATGGTGTTAGGCATGGAAAGGTCCGGCCACACCCATACAAAGATTTATGATGTTTGATGATATGGTAAGGCGACTGGTAGTCGGCCAATAATTATAAGTAAGAAGAGAATACGGGCGATGTAGTTTCCGCCCACCTGTTGTTGTTGTTGTTGTGGAATTATAAGAACGCACAGGCGATGTGGTTTCCGCCTACACACTTATTAGGATTAAGAACACTGTCCAGTACTTACAGGGTCCATACGTAGCTTGTACTATTGTGAAACAGTACCATCTTGAACCAATTATATTGTCACCCTGAGATAATAACACTTAGATTGTAGTTGAGCTCCTTCCAGAATATTGCGGCGACGAGAAAATATTTCACATATTCATGCATGATTTGGAAAAGATATTTATTAAATGTAAACTTGCACATACACCCACAAAAGATTCAATATGTAAAATATATACCTAACTAAGAAAAAGATGCTACTAAATGACCAAATAAACCTGACCAATCAATCATTGTTCTCACTGATTGACCATATGATAGACACAAATCCCAACACATAAACACAACCCCCACCACACACACACACACACACACACACACACACACACACACACACATATTCAAACAGAGGAAAAAAAAAAAAAACATACAGACACACACCCACACACACACACAAAGATACCTTCAAACAATTTCAATGAAACAGTTGAATTTCAAATAAGCTAAGGTTGGCAACACTACAAAACAAACAGCAGTAGACACAGTATGGCAGCAGGTGACAGCAGAACCAGAGAACTGCAATGTGTTTCGAAAAACAGTGTAACATTTCGACCTGGTTGCCAGAATAAGACTGAAGTGGAGTAGCAAGTGCTGTAAGTACACCATTTTATTCCAAAAAACGAACTGTTTTAAATCAGAAATGAAATGTTTTAGATATGTAAGAGACCTAACCTATATGTATAAACAAAAAGATGTAAATATTTCAGGGCACCCACTGATGATGCCTTGAGAGAAAGGCGAAACGCGTATGGGTGATTTAAAAATATAAAAATAAAACCATTTGCAGTAGCAAAAGGCGTTTAATTTTAAAACCTTACAGTGAAAAAGTGATCAGTTCAATTCAAATGCATTAAGAACGGCAAAGCGCCGATAACTTAGCTATCTCAAAATAAAAGGACGGCAAAGTGCTGTTAATTTCTCATGTTTTAATGTTCCAATTCGAAAGAAGTAAATAATTAATTTCTTATCTCATTTCTTAAAGTAAACTTTAGCTTAGATTTTTCAAACTTGCACTATCTAATTAATTTTCAATGTCATTCATAGTTACTAGTCGCTTTCATTATATTACCTAGATTTTATCAATTATGCATTTATGATATTGTACTCTATAATGTTATGTAAAATCTTATCTATGGTGCTTTGATATGTTATGTTCTGGAGATCAACAAAATTTGGGTATTTGGTTCAAATTTTACTTATATTATCTAACATATTTCTAAATTATATAGTACATTTTCAAATTGCTAGTTATTACATGAACTACACAATGTTGAAAATTTAATTAGATGGGGGATGTGTGAGGGGGCTGATATGGAGCCGTTTATTTCGCATATCTAAATATTAGGTGTTAAAGAAGTTTTCTTGGTTGGAGTACTGTGTTACGCAATAGTAGAAAGAGTGTGAGAGAGAGACAGTAGATGAGCTTGTATCCCGTGGGAAAGCTCCGCCCCTATTGCAAGTAGGGATGTGATTGGCTCCCGCCTATACTAGTTATCCGCCAAAACTTTAAGCTTCATTCATTAATATTTGACTTTTCTATGTTTATTAAAAAATATACCGTATATATACTTTCTGTAATGCTTTGTGCTAAGCTATATTTTGGGTAATTCAAATATTTAATTATTTGAATATTTTGTAATAAGTTGAATGATGTTAGTCTAGAAGTTTCGCTTGGCGCCAAAACGGTTGCTTGTGGCGCGCAGCTTGAGGCGATGGCAGTCAGTCGAGCGCCGACCGCGATACCATGCACATTCATGTAGTTCAGTGCGGGCCAGGGACAGTTAATATGTTATGCAACGTTTATATGTAACATGACTCAGTCTGTATATTTGTGCTTGCATATACACTCGCATTTCTTCAATAAAAACAAGCACTGGCATCCTACAAAAGCAAAAGTTATTCGTAGTGCAGTACTTCCTAGCCACATATCAACACCTCTTTTAGCATCACTTCAAGTACAACGGACGTGCGACCTGTGTGCTTCACCTGCGCAATGGGACATCAACTACGACAGAAGACACAAGGTTAGTAAAAGAGTGAATTCAGACATGCACTGAAGTTGCATGTCGACACGGCACCTCGCGTGCAGTGCTGCCCCGTTTACAAACCAGGGCACTGGCACGAAGTGTGATAGTAATATCGCCGAGGATAGGCATGAAAGAGGGGAGGTGTTTTAGGAACTTTGTCAACTAGGCACTGATCTTCCCTCCCTGTCTTTTTTAAAATACAAGCCCCGCCGTAACTGCATAGTTCGCAGCTGCACTTTAGCTGCCGTATCAAGATAACTGCTGCAGTTGTCGCTTAAAGATGCCTGCAGAAAGAAAACTCGAAAGGAATAAGGTGGGGTGGTCTTCAAGGTCAAGGTGCAGACCCTGGCAGAACTATTTAGCTTGGATTATATTTATGCGTTATATGACATGTTTACTTCAGCAACAAAATGTGCAGGTATCATATCAAGCATCTTCTATAATTCGTAAATATAATGCATAAGTTGAATATGAGCGCAGTTATATGTGCACTTTATCTAAAACTTCATATTTCGTGCCACGAACTCAGTGATGAGTCATGATCAACACTCGTAAATATACCCCATATGTCTCATTTGAGATTCCACGCTTGTCCTAACGATTTTGCTTCTATTATCCTGTATTCCACCTTTGTACATTTTCCCTAATAATTGTGATACGACCTAAACAAACATATTCTATAAGTCTCGCTGTATCGGTAACTAGAGAACTATTCGAGATTTTATCTTTACAGTAATCAGATATTGCCGGTCCAGACAAACCATACTCATCACGTTTTTCATGCGACTCAAAACGTCAGTAGGAAACGTCTCTTTGTATCAGTTAAAAACAAAAAGAAACGTTAGTGTTTACGTCCCATTCGATATAGCTGTCCCACCTCATTATAGTGTTTCATCCAGTTTAATGACATTTATTAACCTAAACTGTAGAACAATAAGAAAGGCCATTGCTCTAACAGAGACAGAGTTTTTCTATTCCTGGACTGCAGCAGACATTCAGATTTGTACTCTAAATTACAAGTGGCAGAGTGCACAAGGTCTTTGCTTTGTTTTTTTTTTTTTTTTTTTTTTTTTTTTTTTTTTTTTTTTTTTTTTTTTTTTTTTGGCCGCCTTGGAACGGATTGCGCGGCCGATTGTTTAGCTGGATATCGAAATAGATTACTTTGAAATTGCTCCACTGTGTTAGCACATAAAGTTCCACTTTCTGGCTGGTAACAATGAGGGCTAGAGATGCTGGGGAAAAACTTCTAGAAGTGATATTTAATTAGTAACGAAATTTGTCGTTACTGAGAAGACCATCTCTGTGTAAGGCTGTCGGCTTGTTTTACTACGTTGAGTTCAAACATAGTGGCACTTGCGAGGACATAGACCCAGAAATATAAGCACAGACTGAAGAGTGCATATTATGCGACGATCGGTAATTAATTAAAAAAATTCAAATGTTTGTAGCACTTATGGGACTTAACTAGGGGTCATCAGTCCCTAAGCTTACAAACTATTTATGAACTAGCTAAGACTAAGGACGGCACAAATATCCATGCCCGAGGGGGGATTCGAACCTCCGACCGTAGTGACCGTGCAGACCGTGACTGAAGCGCCTCAGTCCCCGCGGCCACCGGGTAATTAATAAGTATATTAAATAGATGAGTACTTATTATACGAAACATTCTCTCCGGCTGCAGTGGCCGAGCGCTCTGCGGCGCGCCAGTCACGTTCTGCAGGGCCACTACCGTCGGAGGTTCGAATTCCCCCTCGGGCATGGATATTTGTCCCGTCTTTAGTATTAGCTAGTTCATAAGTAGTTTGTAAGTTTACGGACTGATGACCCCGTAGTTAAGTCCCATAAGCTCTACAAACATTTGAACTTATTTTAAATTCTCTTTGAAAAACCCTACTGCAATATGAGTGCCACACTTTTAAAAAAAAAAAAAAAAAAAAAAAAAAAAAAAAAAAAAAAAGCTTATTAGACTTAACTACGGGGTCATCAGTCCCTAAACTTACAAACTACTTATCAACTACCTTATACTAAGGACGGCACAAATATCCATGCCCGAGGGGGGATTCGAACCCCCTACCGTAGTGGCCGTGCAGACCGTGACTGGAGCGCCTCAGTCCCCTCGGCCACCGCGGCCGGCAGTGCCGCATTTGGTGAATACGTACCGAAGTACGATTACATATATTTATTTTAAGGAAATGTTCGGACCGTTCTAAAAATATTCCAATTCATTTTGAACGCTAAAGTCGATGAAATTGGACCTATAACAGGACGCCACTTGGCAGTAGCAGAACAAATATATGTGCGTCGAGGACGTATCTGCAGTGACAATGAGGAACAGAGCTTTGTGTTCTGACCGTGTGTTGTAACTCTTGCAAGTTAGACTCCCCTCAAAGAATGCAAGCTACACAGATCATCAAGCACGTCAGGCGAAGTGAATCCGCTAGGAAATTCTAGCCGCCTTCTGCAGAGCTGGCCAGCACAGCGGAAATATCTGTATCCCACGCCACGCATCACGTGGGCCAAATGGCGCGGAGCGTGGTATCGCTGCTCACGAGGTTAGAAACCGCGCTTTATCCGGCAGAGTGCTTTCCAGAGTGTATCCTTGCGAGAGCCACTCGGAATTCCCGTCTCTGCCGCTACAGTTCAAGTTGATCGCAGCTCACCTGATCAAAGCAGAATCAGCCGCTCTCCCACAATGCACGACAGCGCCAACGCCGAAAGCCAGAAGCGAGATACTGTGCACCAGCCCTCATAGCAGTACTATCATTAGCACGATATTTTGTACAATAAAGTGATAAAACTCACGTTTTAGTGGTACGAACAATTAATACACATAGCGGTAGTATCGCGTACACAAGGTATAAAACGGCGGTGCATTGGCAAAGCTATAATGTGTACTCTGGTGATTCATGTGGAACTGTTTTCGGCGTTGTTGCGGCCAGAAGACGGGAATTAACATATTTTGAATTCTGAGCGGTAGTTGATTAGGGAAATTATTATTCCGACATCCGTTGTGTCAAGCGTTACCGAATATACCAAAATTTCAGGTATTACTTCTCAACACGCACAACTAGGTATTGGTATCCAGCACTGTTTTCAGTTCAGCAGGATTCGTGCTGAATTGCCTTCAAACCAGCGGGATCCCGCAAAGGTTTCTTTTCCGTTCTTGAAAGTTTTGATCTCAAATCTTTCTCCTGTAGTTGCCTTATGGCTACACATATGTGTTTTAACAACAACAGAGCCGCGGCGGAGTAGCCGAGCGGTCTAAAGCGTCTCGCTGCGGAGCGCGCGGTTGCTCGCCGTGGAGGTTCGAGTCCTCCCTGGGGCATGGGTGTATGTGTTTGTCCTTGGGTTAGTTTACCAACGTTTAAGTAGTTTGTAAGCTACGGACTGATGACCACGCAGTTTGGTCCGACAGAATTACAAACATTTGAACATTTAACAACAACAGATTGCAGCAGTATGCCCACTGAGGAGCCTTGACATTAATCTTTAAAGTGAGAGGCCATTCTTGACGTTTTAATCAGCTGCTGTCCAAATGTTCAAATGTTTGTTAAGCTTATGGGACTTAACTACGGGGTCATCAGTCCCTAAACTTACAAACTACTTATCAACTACCTTATACTAAGGACGACACAAATATCCTTGCCCGAGGGGGGATTCGAACCCCCGACCGCAGTGGCCGTGCAGACCGTGACTGGAACGCCTCAGTCCCCTCGGCCACCGCGGCCGGCTCAGCTGCTGTCGTTCCTATCACCAAATAGCAGGTTTTGCAACCGAACGTTTGTTTCGTAATTTCGCTAAGTTTGCAAAACGGGCTAAGAGCATAAATCGGGTGCAAAAACCGCTAAGTCAATATTTCGCTTACTATTTTAACGTAAAAAAACATAAACACAGATTTCAGCCATTAATACTGAGTAATTTTTTTTAAACTTATTTTTGAAAGAAAAAAATGAAGTCTATAACTTTAATAGTTTGGATGGGACGAGTTTTTTTTGTGATTATCTCATTTTCACTTATTTTGCAGGGGCTTTTGCATTTGGGCTACTCATATATAAAAACACTATAACACCATCAAATTCACTCGAAATAAGATTAGAAACTGTAATTCGATGACAAGTAAACAAACATTATGCTTATTTTGCGTTGCAGATCGACTTCAGAACAAAAACACACGTTTGCAGAGTCCAATGTAAACTGGCTAGCGTGATGTAGCAGCTGACGCACAACATGAGCTACTTACTGTATGTACTGTGTGGAAACCTTTTGGTTCAAATGTTCAAATGTTTGTTAAGCTTATGGGACTTAACTACGGGGTCATCAGTCCCTAAACTTACAAACTACTTATGAACTACTTACGACCTAGGACGGCACAAATATCCATGCCCGAGGGGGGATTCGAACCCCCGACCGTAGTGGCCGTGCTGACCGTGACTGGAGCGCCTCAGTCACCTCGGCCACCGCGGCCGGCAAACCTTTTGGTCAGCTGGCGAGGATAGTAAGGCGCAACGCAGCGACGGCCCGTTAAATGGGCCGGTACGTCTCGGATGTGCCTAACCCATCTTCGCTGTGGCATGCCAACTGGCAGTGAGCAGCGCGCTAATTAAATGTATTAATACGTGGTGCATGATGCGACAGGATTTTACCCGTCGCACTATACAGGGTGTTTCACTAAGTGTGTTTGCCTCTGTAACTTATAAAATAATAGGTGACGGGAAATTTTAATGCGGTAGGTCAACACAAGAAATGTTACACTTTCTGCGGAGCTATGAACATAGTTTATTGTATCATTTTCCAAAGAGTTACACCACAAAGATGTAATTTTTTTAAATGGAACAATAGTTTTTTTCTATCGTGCATTGGATTCGTTGAAACCAGCTGCGTCCAAATCAATTTAAACTACATTCCTATCACAGTTAGTTTGGGAGCTACAACCCTTCAAAATTTAGGGGGCGGAGGCTACGACAGCGTATCTGACTGGCTGGTGGTCATGAGACAGTGGGCCGTGCCCCAGGGGCTAGCCACTCGGCCAATCAGCTACGCTATCGCAGCCTCCGCCCCCGTAACTTTGAAGGATTGTAGCTCCCAAACTAACAGTGATAGGAATGTAGTTTAAATTGATTTGGACGCAGCTGGTTTCAACTAATCCAATGCACGATAGAAAAAACTATTGTTCCATTTAAAAAAATATATCTTTGTCGTTTAACTCTTTGGAAAATGGTACAATAAACTATGTTCATAGCTCCGCAGAAAGTGTAACATTTCTTGTGTTGACCTACCATATTACAATTTCCCGTCACCTATTATTTTATAAGTTACAGAGGCAAACACACTTAGTGAAACACCCTGTATATGATCTGATATGCCGGCCGCGGAGGCCAAGGGGACTGAGGCGCTTCAGTCACGGTCTGCACGGCCACTACGGTCGGGGGTTCGAATCCCCCCTCGGGCATGGATATTTGTGCCGTCCTTAGTTGTAGATAGTTCATAAGTAGTTTGTAAGTTTAGGGACTGATGACCCTGTAGTTAAGTCCCTGAAGCTTAACAAACATTTGAACATTTTGATCTCATATTTATTGAATTATATATTCTGTAATTGTACAATTTTGCAGTTATATATTCATTTGTGTAAGTGCTGTATGTCGGTAAAATCCGTTGCGAACAGAGTTAGTTGTAAAGAAGTAATAGATTAAAATCTGATGAGTGATGGAGCGGTTTTCCATGAACGTTACTGTTCATGTCATTATGTCGCATGAACTACGTCTTATTGTGATACAATTTCGAAATTACATTAAGTTGTATATGCGTATACTATCTGTAAAATTTCATGCGACTACTAGTGTAGAAATTACAAACTGTAACGTAATACCGGATACCGTAGTTTTGCTCCGTGAAGAGCTGAATAGTAGTAAGCGAGAAACTTTTTTCCTTACATTATTTTTATGTGGTTGTCGACCAGAAAAAGTTTAATAAAGTTTCGAAATTATGTTTAAAGTTGGTGGAAAGTTGCTAAGTACTGTCATTCTCATACACTGTTTGAATTGTACGGGATAAACAGCCAGTCTAAAATAGTTTAGGGAAATAATTAAAAAATTTTATTTCAGAATTTCGTCTACGTTTTACTAGTGTTCTTCCACTACAACATACGCCTTGACAACGTGACCAAGGCTGTCCACCTTTCAGGACAGAGCCGGCCAGAACCAGTATTGAATGATGATTCTAAAATCACGCCCCCCTTCTGGCGTCCGTGCTGAAATTACTGACGTTTCCATGTTACCGTGGAGCCAATAGCAGACACCCACGTTTGATTACGTGTGCTACTGCATTAGGACTCAGAGGTACGAGAATCAGTCACTTGGCTCTCTTCCGTTCTAACGCTTGTAAAGAACAGACGCACTCCAGAAGCTCAGCCTGTGTGCAGGGCGAACATCCTTGTGCCGTTCGCTCCCGCATAGCGGCTGTTTGGTATCAGCCACCAACTGTGTGAACCGTAACCTTTACCTTCTCCATTTTCTAATCCGCAACTTAGACTGGCACTCATTCATTGCATCCGACCCCAGGGCGAGCCCCGATATGTAGCCCGTACGTCAGAATATACACAATATTAACGTGTATCCTATCTTTCATTTATCAATCAGCCACCCTTTCTCAGGGCGCTCACAAGCCTTCACCGCTTCGCCTTCCATCCTGACAACGCCTCCAACCCATCTTAGTTGTACGGCAGTGGGATGGGTTGTATAATTTTGCTACCATCCGCGGGATAAAGATTAAGTGCCGTACACAATAAAGTCTCGTCGCATTAATGTGGCAATTTCTTGCAACTCCTATTGTTTATGGCGTTATATCTCCCGAAGCACGTCTCGTATGTGGTTCTTACCCCGACAGCATTGTTACCTCACGGTAAGGAATAGGTGTACCAAATTTGGTTGAAATCGGTCAAGTGATTTAGGAGGAAGTCTGCAATATTCTCGTTTGATGCAGCAGTTTTTCGGGCATCTCATTGTTTATGACGTCATATCTCGTGAATAATATGTTGTACGTGATCTTTGCACTTGGGCGACCGTCCTCATGGATTGGGCTTACGTGTGTAAAATTTCATAAAGATTGGAACAAAACTGTACACACAAACACGCAAACACACGGACACTTTGCTTTATATATAAAAAGATGATTGAGAACTTACGGGAAATACAGAAACGAGTGGAAGCCAGGACGAAATAGTAATTATTTCAATCACAGTTCCTGATTTTAAGAATAACTCCAAAAATTGAGTCTGTGGCTGGATAATTTATCTGACGTAAGGCACCATATGTTTTGTCACTTTATCTACACGAAGAAAAATATCGGGAATTACATCGAAGCCTAGCTATAGTAAGGGCAGTTATTTCGTCAACGTTACACTCTATTTCATAATTAGGGTAAACTTCGTCCGAAATTTTGTAGGCTATTTCTTTATAATGACTTTCAACAAACAGTTAGCAAAGGGCGTGATAGGAAAGCATTGGTTAGTAAGTGAGTAAGATAGGGTTGTAGCCTTTTCCAAATGTTATTCAGTCAGTACATCGAGCAAGGTGTGAAGAAGGGGAGGGAAAAATTTGGAAAGCGGATTGAAGTTCAGGACGAAGAAATAAAACCTTGAGGTATGCCTATGACATTGTAAGTCTGGAAAAGCAATTGAAGGGAAAGGACAGTGTGTTGAAAGAGCATATAAGGTGAGCATTAATAAGAGCAAAATAAGGGAATGGAATGTAGTCTAAGAAAATCAGAGGATGTTGAAGGAATTAGATTAGTCAACGATTCATAAGCGTGGTACATGAGTTTGTTACTTGGGTAGTAAAATAAAATACTATGGTCCCAGTACAGAGAATATAAATGCTGAATGGCAATGGGAAGGAAAGCGGTTCTGAAAAAGAGAAATTTGCTAAATTTGAATATTAATTTAAGTGTTAGGAAGTCTTTTCTAAAGACATTTGTGTGGAGTGTTGCATTCTACAGTAGGGAAAAATGTACGGTAAATAGTTCAGACAGGAAGGGGATAGAGTCTTTTGAAATGTGGTGCTACAGATGAATGCTGAAGGTTAGGTGGATAGATCGCTTAACTAAAGAGGAGGTACTGAACAGAATTGGGGAGAACAGGAATTTCTGGCATGCGTTGACTAAATAAGAGATCGATTGGTAGGACACATTCTGAGACATGAAGGAATTGTGAATTTAGCTTTGGAGGGAAGTATGTGGAATAAAATCGCAGAGAAAGACCAAGAGACGAATACAATAAGCAAATTCAAATGGATGAGGGCTGCCATTCTTATGAGATGAAGAGGCTGGTTCAGGATAGAGTAGGGTGGAGAGATGCATCAAACCAGTCTCCGCAGTGAAGACCACAACAACAACAACAAATAAATGATATGCCTTCTAGCATACTAGGTAATTATAAGATATTTTTGATTGCTGATGAGACTAGCTTGGTAGTAAAGGTTATATTGATGCAATATCAAATAATAGAGTTGAAGAAATAAGTTCACGCGTTCTAGAAAATAAATTGATGCTAAATCTCAGTGAAAATCAGTTTTCATAGTTTATAACACTCAATTAAACAAATACTGACATTTCAATTACACATATCGCGTACCTCTTGTCGACCCCACTTTCGTAGACGGTATTCTAACATTAGCCTCTTAATGCATATTTTATTGACTGTCGATTGTTGTCAATAATATTTAATTATTCCCAAGAGTTACCAGCTTTCACTCAGTTGACACTAGACAGAAATCGAATCTGTATTTGGATCACACATCTTTGATCCTTACGCAAAAATTGTGCAGTATTCTGACTCATCAGTTTTTAATAATCTGCCGCAACAAACAGCTTAGTAGTGATCCACATGCTTTCTAGCCTAAACTGAAGAGTTTCCTCATGGCTCACTCTTTCTATTCTGTCGAGTAATTCCTGGACAATTAACAATTTAAGTTAATTTTGTGTTACGTAGTTGATTCTTTTTACTTATGCTTAGGCCTTTCGTGTGCACAGGAGTGCTATATGTTTCATGTTGTCTGTCTCTACTCTTTTGTTACAATCTGATATACTAACTTTTTACATGACCATGGAGACTTGCTCCTCAATTCAATCCTGCGCAACGTGATAAATACAATTAGATAAGTAAATAAAAATATCTACTGATTTCAAAAGAATTCAATCAATGAAAACTATCCATTGAAAAAATATGACCACAGAGGAAGTGACATTATAGCTGTGGAGATAAACCCTTATCTTGTGGTAGCAGGATGGGAAGTTAGTTCAGGATTTGAAAGGGCGAAAGACTGGGACTGGAAATCGAACCTGGACTTCCTGCTTTGGCCAGCGGTCGCCTTAACCAATTAGACAATCCAGACGCGCTTCACGTTCTGCTCAAATGCTCAATATACTGCACACTATGATCGCCGTGTCCCCAGCCCCCTACTGACACAGGCTTGCAGCTTTGACTGCATTTCCCCAAGGGACTGGAAAGTTTGTGCATCCTCACAGAAAGAGTCATTTGCCTGTTGGAGGCATACATACTGTTACAAATGTGGTGTCTCCAACAGGCAAATGTCTGTGCAGATGTACAAATATAACAGATCTCTTGTGGGAATATTGTTAAAGCTGCGAGCACGAGGAAGTAATGGCCAAGGATGCTACAAGTGTAGTGAGGGATAAGTTGAGAATTTAGGCAGGACGAGAAACACGTCATGATACCCCATTTGGTTACTGTATTGGTGATCAGAGGTGGGCAGTCTGGATTGTAATTCCAGTCCAGCACAAATTTTCGACTTAGTCATTGAATTCATTTCATTGCCCTGTAACAATCGAGATGACTGAATATTTCTAATTGTAAATTTACGTCTGTTAACGACATTTCCGAAACAACAAAAACTAATGTTTCGTCAAACATAGTGTATAGCACTAATTCCAAAACAGCATTTCTTCAAATGCACCGTGCAAAACTACTGCTTGGAAATAGAGCGTCTAGTCTTTTTCAGATAAATGAATGTCAGACAAATGAATAAAGTTGACGAGAATGATGTAACATACATTGCCTGCACACTACGGCAAACTGGAAAAAAATACACTCCGTTTTAGAAATCCAAAACTTTACTTCTTACGAAGTGCACTGCATAGATACTGATATTTTACTGATCCTTACACAGAATAAAAAAATTAAAAAAAAAAAAAAAAAAAAAAAAAACTGGATGTAAGGTATTCGTTTTTTCAAGTTCCGCAAGAATCTTGCAGTGCCTTTCTTTGCCCTTTATATAAATGGGACCCACCCCAAGACATGCTTACGTAATACTTCCCAGCAGCAGCCCACAATTCATGGAAATTACCTAATAGGGATTCCTTCTGAGAGCTTTCATCTCTTAACAGCATAGTACTTGAAATTAGTACAGCTTCTTTACTGAGATAATGATCATAAATGAGTAGCTAAATGAAGACGCTGATGGCATAGGGCACGGCTCATATTTCAATGCTATAAGTCGAGTCTGTCAGCAGATCTGGTTTCACTAAACACAGTTTGTACCTCAAAAGGTACGGGAAGGGAAGATTGGCAGAGCGTATAGGTGACAGCATTGTGGGGGTGGGGAGATCATTCACAGAAAAATTCTTGTAGTAATGGGTGTTATATTAGCACCTCTTTTAGATTTAAGTCAAGTGACACGTATTCAGTCGCGGTGGAGTAGCCGAGCGGTCTAAAGCGCCTCGCTGCGGAGCGCGCGGTTGCTCGCCGTGGAGGTTCGAGTCCTCCCTGGGGCATGGGTGTGTGTGTTTGTCCGTAGGTTAGTTTAACTAGGTTTAAGTAGTTTGTAGACTGATGACCACGCAGTTTGGTCCGCTAGACTTACAAACCTTTGAACACGTATTCATGTTTAATGTGAGCCCCTCTGACTAAGGAACCACTTTCTCAAAATGTCACGTATCCAAATAATAGAGCATTAACCATATTTTACCAAAATATACAAGGTATTAGAGAGTAAGTCAGTCAACTGTTTACAGATGTTATCTCTGATTCTATTTCAGAGCACTTCTTAACTGTCACAATTCAGAGGCTTTCTTTACCAGAGTAAAGGTTAGCTGCCTGATTAGAGATTAGATTAGATTAGTACTTGTTCCATAGGTCATGAATACGACACTTCGTAATGATGTGCTGTTTTTCCAGGACTACTTTGCAGTGTGGGGGAGTGGTAATGTACACTTGACAGCAAAAAATGTGGATCACCCCTGAATTCCAAAGTGGAGGCCGCACCTGACGCTATGCAACCAATATGGCGTAGATGTGTCACAGGTCGTCAAATCATTCCACAGTACAGTCATTACTTACGCACAATAGGTACTAAGTAAGTCTCCTATTCCTCCTTATGGCAGTCAGGCAAGGTGCAAACCAATACTTTCGTACAACAAGTATTAGAATACACGTCATTAGAGATGAAACAGTAACACTTGTAAATTAAATTTCGTTGCAATAAGTGGAAAGTCAGATACGTTATCACACTTGTTTAATGAAATGATATGTTTTTGTTCGTGATCTGAATCTGAACACACTGTTAAGCAAACAACAGTTGTGTGCCTGATCGATTTGTGATTACAGGTCATGCACTATTTCGTGGCCCCTCTCTGATAGGCGGAAGTCGGCTGAGTTCGTGTGTCTACGGAATGTTTATGCTCTCTACCAACCTTACCTCGTAACAGAATTGTACACCATAGACCTCGTCAATGTATTGTTGATTTGTGCTTGGTATTGTTTATTGTCTTCCACTTTGATATCTACTAAAATAAGTCCACAGTCCCCGAGTTCTTTTAGAAAAAAGAAAGCTGTCCTTGAAAGTGGTATGAAGAATGTTAATTCTGATTGTTATTCAGTTACGACAGTAAAAAGAGGCAGAAAGCGTTGCTACACCTAATTAATAAGTCCCTTTAAAATATTAATATTTCGTAGATATACGTTTCAGTTTTTTATTACTCAAAAATCAAAGTCATCGTTTCGTGTTAGATCTGTGACGCCTTAACCCCTTACATGTTGTTTCTTTTAAAACCTGTTATCTATACGCCGTAATTTGACTGCACTTGGAGAAAGAGGCGGGGCTTGTTCTAGCAGTCAATGCGCTACTAGCTGAATGCAAGCTTCAGCTTTCCACATTCTCCGCTCAGGGGCCACGTTTAAGTGGCTGATCCCTAGGCATAAATAGACTTAAAACACTGACGTTTTCATTAGTATCGGTTTCGAAGACCGATTTCTGAACCCAGAAATAAATGATAATCTTAGCACTGCACCAGGAATTTCATGTAGCTCATATTGTTGCTGAGAAGTACCCGCTGAAGATATGTAATATAGTGCAGTTCACAGATGTCATACATCATAAAGTTGTGGAATAGAATGCAGTATATTGATGGTTTCTTAACTAAGCACAATCAGGTATCAGATATTAAATATGTTCACAGATAGCGTTATACTAGTACCTGAACGACGATACAATTAATTTTTTTCCCCTCAGGGACTGTAACTCGGCACTATTTGCTGTTGTATAATAGGAAGGAATACTGCTGATATTGTTTCTTCCGGGGACTCCAACCCCGCACATACCGTCAATCTTGACCTGAGGCGTCAACTATCACATTGTCGTTCACTAGTAATTACGATCATACCCTTCGTAGAGACGTGGAGGGGTTTGGTATTTTGAGAAAACTTTGTTTAATTTAGTAGCGCATGGACATGTGCAATGTTGATTTGAAACAAGGAAGAGTCCTGCGTTCTTTACTCGTCGTTACTGGAGGTGCATATGGTATTTTTGTGGCCGTTAAAAACAGTTACCCCCAGCGGGAATCGGACGCATACCTTAGACATTAAAAGTTAACCTCACCCCGGCCTCCAGCGAATTACAGATGTAGCAGCATAATGTTTTGTCATAATGGAGTACTCATTAGACGGTACGACCAGTCAAAGAGCTCAAAGGTGTCTGGCTAGGTAAGACTTTTTAGCTGCACGGGATGGCCACGTAATCTGAGGCGCTGATTTTGCATGATATTATACTACGTTTTAGTATGCTACATTACGATTTGGTATGGCATTTTGCTATAAGCTTATTCAACTATGGGCTCATTTTAATCAAGATTGTTGGGTAGTTGTTGCCACGATAACTTGAATATTACGCGTTTTTAAAGTTATGAGGAGCGTGGATTATGCATTAGAAAAAGGATTCTGAAATTGGGAAAGTAACTTCGTTTTGAATCTATTATTAACCACGTTCTGCCATTTCAAAGGTTGGATACTGGGATTTATCGGAAGAGATGGCCATTTTAATGGAGACATCAGTGCTTGCACGGTAATGTTCAGTCGTCCATTATATCCACGTGCTTTTCGAGAGTCAATGGCAGAAAAATAACAACAGTGGGGAAAAAAATTGTGAAAGGAAGCACGTAGGTGCAGATAAATATATCAAGGGAGGGGTAGTAGGAGAGAGGGCGGGATCTAAGAATGAATAGGAGTGCAGAACTGGAAAATAAAAGAGTGAAATGCTTCCAAAGTACTCTTTACTGAAACATATATAACAGTATGTTTTAGGGCCGAGAGAAAAGCAACGAATGTTTTACAGAACGAAGGATGGATTATCGGAGATATAAAAGAACACTGTTTCATAGAGAGGACCGATGGACAATAAAGAAAGCAGACATTAGAAGGGACAGTATTGTTTTGACGGAAACCACTATTTTTTACAGCGTTATGAGGGAATAGATCAAAAGGGCAACTGAGGTTATAATGTAAGGGAGGTGACAGAGAGAGAGAGAGAGAATGGAGGAGAAATTAACAACGAATAAATGCAAGACAAATCGTTTGCATATTTTGTGAAGAACGGAGAGTGTATTAATGGATGGAGGGGAGGAGAGAGACGTATTTGAAATAACAAAAATTACTTTAACAGCATCCATCTATACTGATTACTCTGTATGCATGGAGGCTGCGTAGAAATGACATTTAAAAAAATCGAACTGACGTGTTTTACGTCCCACTTTAGATTTGTAGTTTTATAAGTTTTTGCAAACATTTTGGACAAAAAAATCTAAATAATAAAAAAATTATGGTGATAAGATTACGACTCTACTATTGTAGTAATATCTATGCACCCAACATGTAATATTCTTCCTGACCATATTTTATCAAACAGCCAAAATTATATGATGATTGAGTTTAGCTTTGACAAAGATACTCTTTTTTGAACTTTTACCTCTTTGAACTATCATTTTAATATCTCTCCCACATTTTCATTACATTTTTCCGTTGAAATATCATCACCTGTCTTACCTAGGTAGTTCTAAGTTTATTTTCGTTCCCTGTACTGTTTACGAATCACTATAGGCTGGAAGGAACGTAGCGTACATTTGGCGTTCGTAACTCAGTCACGTGACATACCTGGCCCCAAAACCTCTTTTGCGTATGCCATCTTGCTTTCTCTACTTAAGGATTTTCTTATTATAACTCAGGCGTTGTCATTTCAAATCAATGGCGCACTCAAAATTATATATATATATTTAAAAAAAATGTCGTTTTTAAGACAATGAATGATATTCTAATGTGTTTAGTTAGTTAACACCTGCTATCGATAGTTCGAGAATCACGGATTACTCTCGCAGCTGTTCGCCATAGCGTAAAAGGCGAGGAATTAGTTTGTGATGTATGAACATGTTAGATGGTGGTTCGGAACTTGCTAAGGCGCGGTTGCTCAGCTCGCTCGGTCAATGGGTTGCCGGCATGGTATCTCGACGCCCTCTGTAACGAGAGAACTGAGTTATCCGAAACCATCAAAATAGGACAAAACAAACCAACGTTCACAAAGTATAGGTCGCGATCGCGTAGCTCACTGGCTGGCCGGTGTGAGGCGGTGGGCTGTGCCCCATCAGCCAGCCAGTGTGCTACGCCATCGGAGCTGCTCTGCGTGACGTGACGTGGCACGGCAGTGCACAGGCCTTCTCTTCAGACGGCGTTGGTTCAACGCCATCTGTAATTAAAAAAAACTGAGTAACGAAGAACCCAGAACAAATGTGAACAAACGACCGTAAAGCACCGATTTCACCGAAGAAAAAAAAATTATATAACCGCCACTGTTAATTTTTTTGCCTCACTTTATTTTTGCTCTTGCTTCCTAAAAGGTTTTCGCACACTCCTGTGAACTGAATGCAATTGTATTCTGCACGATTCTGAGTGGTTCAAAGGTAACAGCACTTTCTCTTAAAAGCGCATTTGTTCTGTTTCGAGAACATGCCATGAAATACATAGCAACGAATTGTAAACATAGACTTGTTTATCACATGAACATAATCTGGGGAGATACTGTTACAGTGACTGTTGTTAATGACGTATTGGTAGTACTAACTTTGTGTATATATATATATATATATATATATATATATATATATATATATATCCGTTTGTGACTTTATTTGTGAAAGAATATTTGCCCTTTATTTTAGCGCAGTACAGTGTAACATGAACGAAGTTATATCTGAACTACAGGAAAGGTAATACCATCTACGTTAAACGCGTCCATGTCAACGACAAACATTTTAGTAGATCCATTGATTCTAATTAATGACTTTCAATATATTCCACAAATAGTGAATAAACGCTTAGAAAAAATAAACAAGGTAATTTGTGGCAATGTATAAACTTCCCTTCTGTCTGATTAAGGAACTACACTTTCCACAGAAATCTGGGACTTCCTTTATATACGAAACTATCTGTATCACACTTTGTGCAGAATGATCATTATTACAGTATCCTCCAAGTTTACGTACATATGCTTCAGAAGATCATTGTTCAGTTCGTTGTTACGTAATTCACAGCATGTTCACGAAATGGAACAAACACAGATTTTAGAGCGAGCATTCTTACATATGCACAATTATAAACATTGAAGAACATAGCTCCATTTAATTAATAAGAGTGTCTGAAACCCTTATAGGAAAAAAATTAGGGGGTGGTGGGTTCCGAACCACTGCCCTCCAGCAGCACAGACCAGCGCATTGCCCACTATACTACGGCTAACAGAAGTTGCGTTCTTTAAACTCGTACTATTGATGGCAGTTGTTAACTGATGCTAAAATGGCATTTTTATACACTAGATTATCATTTATCGTGCGAAGAACGACGTGTTTTTGTTAATTCTTTAGTGCGCCACCGCTTTTAAATGACAACGTGTAAGTTACAATAAGAAAATCATCAAATACGCAACGTAAAAAGGCGGATGCCAGAGAGAGTTCTGGGCAAGGAATGTCGCGTGACATGTCCGAACGGCTGGTTTTCGTTAATTCAATGGAGGCTGTTAAATCTCTGTTATTTTTGCAAGTATCTCTCAAACGATGCAAGATATGAAAAAAAAAAAAAAAAAAAAAAAAAACCATAAGAGAACGAAGTTGTAGAGAATGTTCCCCTCTACCAATTAGGTTCTTCAATTATCGTGTAAGATGAACGGTTCGTTTGGAATTACAATTATATTACAAACGGCTTTTATTTGATATTACTACCGTATGTTTTGTCCGAGAAATTTGAAAAAGGGAGGTTCTGGTCTCTGACGGCCTACAATCATGTCTGTAAAATTTGGTGCTGATCGGTTGAACGGTTCGTCTTAAAAAGTGGGAACACGTTACTGACGGACAGACAGACATCCCAAAATCACAGTGTTTTTATTTTCTTTTATTTTTTATTTTATTGTATTTATTTATTTATTTTTTTATGCGAATATCTTTGAAACTTTACAAGATATGAAAGAAATCATAAGAGAGCAAAGTTGTAGAGAATTTTCTCCTCTACAAATTCCGTTATTCAATTTTCGTGTCAGATGAATGGTTAAGCCGTTATTTTCATTTAAATTTCGAGCTGTTAAAAGGCGATCGCAAAGGCCCACTTTTAGTGTAATCGTAATCTAAAGTGGGCCAATAGGATATTGAGTGAAATAAGAAGCACACAATTAAAATTTGTGCTACAGGCGGGAATCGAACCCAGACTTCCATACTTCCTTTAATTCAATACTTCTCCTTCCACTCAATGTCTTTAACATATTGCCACGGAAAACTGTATCTAGGTATATAAATTTATAATAAAATAGGATAATAAAGGAACTGTGTATTTAAAAAAAACTTCAATTTAATGGCAGCTCAAAGGAAAAAGAAACTCATATTTTATTTCACTTGCCAAGAGATTTTCCATAGTCTCTCACATAGGAAAGATGAAAATAGAGAGGAGATAAAGCAATTTTAAGGAGTAATAATTTATTCAGAATCCCTCATTATTTGTTTCTTTCATAATGCATCTCAGCATATAATTAAATTTTTTAATCTTTATGAAGATATAAAACCTTTTCGTATGTTTTAAACTACGTTTTAAGCATTGATTATGGTCAGACACTAACATAAATCTAAATTTGCGACAATAAGAAATATTTGTGACTGATTTCTTTCATCATCCACATAATATAAAACTCGCAGAGCACGTGGATTCAACATGAATCAAACTTGATCGTTTAATGAATGTTTCTGTGAAACATTTGAAGAACTAGGTAATGAAGTTAACGAATTATCAATAACAACATTTTCTTTACCTTAGTGCACATACTCAGTAACCATTATACATCTAGGCTCAACAAAATGTTCAAATGTTTGTTAAGGTTATGGAACTTAACTGCGGGGTCATCAGTCCCCAAACTTACAAACTACTTATTAACTATATATACATGTGGAGTCTATTCCGAAAGAAGAGACGTCACTTCTGATCCTGCAGTTATTATTTTTTTCGTTTTCACAGGATATATGACATCAACTGCGAATGGGCAAAGCTGAAAATGTGTACCTAGCTGGGATTCGAACCCGCATCTCCTGCTAAGGCAGTTGTTCAAATGTTTGTATAGCTTATGGGACTTAACTACGGAGTCACCAGTCCCTAAACTTACAAACTACTTATGAACTAGCTACAACTAAGGACGGCACAAATATCCATGCCCGAGGGGGGATTCGAACCCCCGACCGCAGTGGTCGTGCAGACCGTGACTGAAGCGCCTCAGTCCCCTCGGCCACCGCGGCCGGCCTAAGGCAGTTGCGCTGACCCCTACACCACTGGGGACATAGTGATCACCACACCTTCAAGGACTACCTAAGCTCGCCTTCAGTTTGTGTCTGACCCGGGTTCGAATCCCGGCTGGGTACACATTTTCAGCTTTGCCCATTCGTAGTTGAAGTTATATATCCTGCGAATATGAAAACAATAACAACTGCAGGATCAGAAGTGACGTCTGTTCTTTCGGAATAGACGCCACACACACACACACATATATATATATATATATATATATATATATATATATATATATATATATGTGTGTGTGTGTGTGTGTGTGTGTGTGTGTGTGTGTGACAGGCTATGACCCTTTCGTTGGTGGGAATGGGCGGGCAAGTTTGGAGCCCTTATTCTTACGGGAATTAGTACACAGTGACTATGAGTTTGAGTACTGTGGGCAGGGTAGAGCTGGTAATTTGTGTCTGACGGGAGGTGTGCTTAGGTAGTCCTTGCAGGTGCGGTGATCACTGTGTCCCCAGTGGTGTAGGGGTCAGCGCAACTGCCTAGAAAGGAGGAGACCCGGGTTCGAATCCCGATTGGGTACACATTTTCATTCGCACTTGAAGTCATATATTCTGTGAATACTTATAAACTACCTTATACTAAAGATTACACAAACATTAATGCCCGAGGGAGGATTCTAACCACAGACGGGGAAAAGCCTCGCACATCGGAGCATAGCGCCTCAATGCGCTCGGCCACTCCGCCGCGGTTAGGCTCAACGAGGTGAGCTCTATAAGAGATGAACTTGTAGTAACTCCGACTCCGGTAATGACTACCTCTATAAAACTGTTTTAAGCCAAGGATGCGGCTAGTTACTGTTTCAATTATAAATGATATAAAGCAAAAGTTCATTCTGCACTGCAATTTATAACCTAGTTCCTAAAAAAATAATGTTGTTTCCGTATTTTATAACCGACTTCGTATCACGTATTCTACAGAAATGGCAGAGAAAAAATATTTCGGTGCCTAAAGTGGGTTCGAAACTTTCAAGTTGCAGAAACCGATACGAATTTATATTGCTGAGACTACCGGAGAAGCTTTCTTCTTTCTCTAGTACTGCGAAAGCGCATAAAATTCAGCGTTTCCCGAAAAGACTGGGAGGGGCGAAACTTTGATATTGTCACCAGGCGGCGCACGTAAGTAGAATAAAACTTGACGGTCGCAAAAAGAAGCGTCAGCTGCATGCGACGAGGTCCTCCTGATATTCGTACGCCCGGCTCACTTGTTTCGCATTCGCAATCGTTCAGTTTCGTCGTATATTGCACTGCACTGGAAAACACGGACGCTCATACAACCTTTCATGAGAACTTACGAAACAAAGCTCTACGACCTTAATTCTTCACATTTCCCATTATATGAAGCTTGCGGTTGAACAATATGGTAGAAACTAAGTGTTTGCTGCTCTTTGAACATTCCGTAGATATTATGAACTTTTTAAAAGAAGTTTCCAGGGCCAATAACACTACAATTTTTTTTTATTAATCTCGCGTGAGTAATTTCGACAGACTTGCTGTCATCGTATTGTCACAACGATTATTTCAATTTAGTATGCCTAAACTTCCTATACTTCAATAGGCTTACGCACTGGATTGTAAAAAGTAGCTAAGATGGCGACATATGTGTGCGATCCAACCGTATCTCACTGTTAGTTTTTGCACCCCAGTTGGTTAGTTTATTGAGATAAATGAAGTGTGCTCAATAGTGAAGGAATATGCATTTGAGATAATGGTTGTGGAGATACGATGACAAGTCTGCCCAATTGGTCAAATGAGAAAAATTCTTGTGATCTTGGCGCTGGCTTTTTAAAAACAAACAGATCACTTCCAGTGCAGAAACATATGTCAACTGTATTCTGAACTTTTTCATTTATTCTGTCTTCTTCCGACATTACCCGGCATAAAATAGTAACTTTAGGTCAGTGTAGGTATGTGCTTCGTGAACCATTCTGATGTACCATCCCGTACTTACCTTATGGCGATACTACTGGTAAAAATATGGCTTACGCCACGGAGATGAAATATACAGAGAAAATTCTGAAAGGTTACGTGGAAATGTACAAACAGGTAAAGAGTTTTATAATGAAGGCATATATAAGGCTTAGCTATGTTCGAATCGTTAGGAAAAGCACAATTCATATATGAGCATACTGCACTCAAGACAATAGAGCAAACAGGCCATTGCTCCAGAGTTCGGAGTCTTGATGAAATACATATGAAAACAGCCATCAGAGAGACTGTGTTAGGATCGAAGTAGTTCAGTATAATTCACACGAAAGGAAATGAAATTGAAATCTTTTGAAGAAAGGCAAAGTAGTTGGCGCTAAAACCTCTCGATTAAATGTAGAACACCAGTACAGGAACATGTCTGTGTGACAGAAAAACTTCTACCATCGAATATCTAAAAAATAAGCAAATTTTTTATTATCTATTATTTTAGATACATGAACGACACACATATCTTAGTAACGAAAACCAACTAGATATACAACGTATGAAGAAGCACTAAATGAAATACATCTTAAAACTTCACCATGGAAACAAACGAACGAATCAATTGATATACATTTACCTACAACAATAATGCACGCGTTTTCGAAATACATAGGAAGAAAACCATAAGTGGCAATATGATACATGTTAAATCATATCATGATCAAACGACCAAGCATACAGGGTGGAGAAAAATTGGGACACGAAGTTTAAAAGTCGACCACTGTACGTAACAAGAGCCTTGCTTTGTCACTAAAATTAGTAAATAAGGTCCGTGTGAACTACTGGTTACTCCCTGCTACAAAGCCTTGTTCCCTGACCCAAACTGAGAACTGACTCGCTTCAAATTACTTCAATAACAGGAAGTTAGTACTACAGTGGTCAATATACATAGCAGTTCGCACGTTATTACACACAGCCATTAATAAGCAAGCCACCACAATTGAAGTTATCTTAGAAAGGTGGCTAAGAAAACATTTATGGCGCAATGGAATTTAGATATAAGAAAAAATTGCATCTGAACTAGTTCTGAGCACTTGTGAAGAACAATATTAAATAAAAGAGGGAAGGTGCTCTAAAATTACAATTTATAGGTAACTTACGGATTATGCTGAACTTAAACTTGTTTATTCAGATAGAAAACAAGCAAATGGTGAACCAATTTTGTTGATACAATAAAAATGCATCTCTTACATGGATTAATGCGGACGGTGCCCAGCCTAAATTATACATGATTTAACGCTATTGGGGGGGGGGGGGGGGAGGATTCACAAAAAACAGTCACTCTCTCACACACACGCAATGCCGCAGCGAAATTCACCAAAATCAGCGTGCTGAGACGAGGCGGAAGCAGGCGCCGCTGTCGTAGGCGAAATTCATCAAGTCGGAGGTAGCACAAAACACAATATACAAAACACTTTGAAGCTGGCTCTGGTCTGTCGTGCCTGTTTCGAGATGGTGCGTGTGTATAGCCAAGCTAAATTACATCTGAATCGGACCGCCAGCAAACACGCTAACGGAGACACACGGCTACGTTACATGAACGCACTCCACTGAAGGTGAAGTGGTTGAAAATCGGATCATTATACTAAATCACGGTGAATTCTTAAATTGAAGTCTGTCAGCAATCTATCTAGGTACTGGTTTTATATGAAAAGCGGCGTGAACTCAGGCGACTAGCTGCAAACCCCGGAAGTCGGAACTCGGACCCACGTGATTCCTAAAACCGATAAAATTGAATAAATTCAGTTTCCGAAAAATAAAGAAAATTAACTACAGCATGCAACCCATAGAAATGCTTAGGATTATATAAGAAAGCTAATGAAATAAAGCTACACACGTTAGGGGGCGATCACAGAGACGGATGAGGTCTTGTCTAAAAAAAACTCGTAAAAGTGAAATAATTACAAAGTCGGAAAAATAAAATTAAGAATTACAGCTTGCAACCCATAGCAATGTTTAGAATTATATAAGGAAGCTATTGAAGGAGGTTGTACAAGGCTCAGAGAGAATTACTGACAAGACAGAGTCCGTTCTACAAGTCGGAGAAGAAACAACAAAATTAGAATAGGCGGGGAGAGAAGATCGTCGCGAAATGTTTGTGAAAATCAGAAGGATATCCGCATAGTTAATTGCCTGATGGGCATGGAACAAACAAGAGTGGAAGCTGAAGGCTCTGTTCTGTGAACCAACCACGTGGAACACATATCACTCACGGATGGAAACGATGAGAAGATTTTTACATGCACTGTATAAAATGAAAATATTAGAAATCGAGCCCCACAAAGCTAGAAAGTATTTACACAGAATTCATACACCGCCACATTATCAAAAAAATGTTTTAACATATCAGGCCGTTATCAAACTGCAACTAAAATCACACACACTGCGTTTATCTATTGGAAATCACTGAATTGAAAAACGAGAACACATTTCCGCACCCGATCGGAGAAAATATTCCAAAAAAATGATTCTAAGTTCACGAATCTGAGTTAAACGTGCTAGTCAATGAAACACTACCATCTCCAAAAACAAGAGCAGAACCAACCTTACCTCACCAGTCGATCAGCACAGAGTGAAGATCCAGCGGTCATGAGGCGGGTAACTGCTACCAGTCGCGGGAAACCACCGGAAGCCGGAAAATCCAAGAAAACAGCGGTGGTGGGGACGGACAGCGCGATTCGCGATGGAGGGAAGGATCGCTAACTAGCTCGCAACCAAAGGGTGTAGAAACCTCTTTGGTAACGTCAGCAGCTATCGACTCTGAGCCAGAGAGAACGATGCAAAGCGAGCTATCACTACCCACATTCAAACAGCCATAGATTCTCGCACACACTTAAAAGTACAACAACTGCACATTCTCACAGCGACAGTGGCGTAGCGGAGAAGCCGTACTTATGCCACATTTATTAATATAATAATAAATAATTAACATAAAAAATAAGAAAAACCTAGCAATATTAACTAATATTTTAACACATGAAATAAAAATGCTGTTCCACAAGCCATGAAAAGAGTGGGGTTCAAGTTTTAACAAAATGATAATCTAACGACATTAAATAAATTGTAACTTTACACAAATACACAAAAAATATATGGAAGACGACAGGCGGACGTCTTTCAAGTTTTAAAAATGTTCAAGTGCTTGTAAATCTATCGGACTGAACTCCTGGGTTATTAGTCCGTAGTTTACAAACTACGTAAACTATGGTAAACTAACCTAAGGACATCACAAACACTGATGCCCGAGAGGGGACTCGAAGCCCCGACGGCGAAGGGCAGCGCGCACCGCAGCACAGCGCCCCAATGCACTAGAGATCTGAAACGGGCTTCGAAATGCTGCTTAAAACCCACTAGCGGGCTTTATGACGTCACCGTCTCGGCCCGCTGCGCTCGTGGGCTTGCCGACGCGGCTCGCCGGCTCGCAGCAGACTCACGAGCCGCGCTGTCGGTTACACGGAACCCGCGGAGGCCGGCGGGTCGGGCCGGCGGGCGCAACGGGTACAACGAGCCTGGCTGGACGAGCCGAGACGAGACTGGAGAGCCACGCCAAGTCTGTGACTCTTAACAGAAGACGCGCAGAATTTTCGTGAGAGATAAAACTTACACGTGATAATTACCTATGATTTTGTATTATTTACGCTTGCTTTATTCCAAACTTGATGAAATGATCACTCATCAGTTTCGAAACAAGAGAAAAGTCACACTTGCAGGGATTCGTGTAGTGCATGGCAGAGGGTGATTCAGTTACACAATTTCTTACAATCTACGTTTTTATCATGATATTGATAAAATCTGCACACTTGACATTCAAAATAAAGGTCACGGCCTACATACGATTTACATGGTGGATGGCGGAGGATACTTCACGTATATAGTTTACAAAATTTATAGTATTATTTCTAACTTGATGAAATTTTGAACACTTGACGTCAAGACTAGCGGAAGGTCACTGTCTACGTAAGATTCATGTGGTACATGGCGGAGGGTACATCAGTTAACAATTCTATAAAATCTAAAGTTTTAGTACGATGTTGATGAAATTTCACACACTTGACATTCAAAACTAGCGGAAGGTGACTGCCTACGTAAGATTCGTGTGGTACATGGCGGAGGGTACTTCAGTTAACAATTCTATAAAATCTAAAGTTTTATTACGATCTTGATGAAATTTCACAAACTTGACATTCAAAACTAGCGGAAGGTCACTACGTAAGATTCGTGTGCTGCATGGCGGAGGGTACTTCAGTTAAAAATTCTATAAAATCTAAAGTTTTATTATGATCTAGATGAAATTTCACACACTTGACTTTCAAAACTAGCGGAAGGTCACTACGTAAGATTCGTTTGGTACATGGCAAAGGGTGCTTCATTTAAGAATCCTCTAAAATCTAAAGTTTTATTATGATCTTAATGAAATTTCACACACTTGACAACTAGCGGACAACTACATTGTAAAACTAGCGGAAGGACACTGTCTACGTAAGATTCATGTGGTAGATGGCGGAGGGTACTTAAGAATTCTAGCGGAGGGTCACTGTCTACATAAGATGCGCCTGATACATGGCGGAAGGTACTTCACTTACGAATTCTACTAAAACATAACAGGGGTACCATCATGTACAAGATTTTGTTTCATTAAGGGGGGCGGGGTAGCTTCCTCCACACTTAGTTCCGTGACCTGTGATTTTTTCGACAGAGCGTCTACGTCTTGTCATGGAATAGGTAGAATAGACAAAAATACAACCGTTTTCTGTGCAATGTACATACTTCGTGTATTTTCCATCTGCATCGTTCACTACTGCGTCAAACGTTTTCCAGGCTCCACTCTTTTTCTTCTTCAGCATATTTGCAAGTACGTACGCTCCATCATTTAACTTTCTTTTCGCATCCTCTACGGTCTCACAACAAACAGATTCATTAGAGGCTACGTCATCGCTAGAGTAGGTAATTTTCGCTCTGCCAGTGATACGCAACAAAGCGAGATCGGGCACTCAACTGCCGTGTTACGTCGCGACTAGTACTTCCTACTCACTTTACAATTGCTGACGGTAGAGCGCTGAACCAAACTTTGTTTACGACCAGAGAGGGTCCGACAACACTCGACAGTACACGATCGATACACGTTGCTCCGCATTCTAGAAAAATGTTCAAATGTTTGTAGAGCTTTTTGGACTTACCTAGGGGGTCATCAGTCCCTAAGCTTACAAACTACTTATGAACTAGCTTATACTAAAGACGGCACAAACATCCATGCCCGAAGGGGGATTCGAACCCCCGATCGCAGCGGCCGTGCAGACCGTGACTGGCACGCCGCAGACCGCTCGGCCACTGCGGCCGGCCGCATTGTACACTCACGCTATTGTTACAGTGCGACTACGTAATCTGAGCGTTTGCTGAAATGGATAGGTATCGCGCAAATATACGCCCTCACAAAGTACATTTATAAGGAAAACTTGAATAATTTTCAGGTTTCATCGACTACTCAAACTAAGGCTCAGCAGGGTGACTGACAAATCTACACCAGCGTCCATCCTGGCAGTGGGGACATCTTCCTTTTAGTTATTAGCCTGTACCCTAACATTTTAATTTCTTAGATTTTAGTATTAACAGCAAATGTATTTTTATCAGCTACCCGCAAAACCAAATTATTACATTGCAAAATAATTTTATTTTAATTCCATACAATTTTATGTAGAAAAATATATTAATAGAAAATGTATTATGCATTCGCTCCAGTTATTCCATAGTAACATCACAGGTTTTTTAAGTTCACATATTTTTCCTTCAGAAGAATATATTAAAAACGACTGTAATGTTTTTTCTTTGCAAACATGTTGCAGCATTGTTTTATCGTAAAACAATATATTTATGTTCTTCATATTCATTTCGATTGCTTTTCTGTTCAAGAATGAGTTAACAGAATGTACAGGTATTTTATCTGTTGCATATGTACCAATGAGCGTAAGTATAATGCCCGTACGCCATACGAAATAAATGATAGAACAAGTCAACTGTTCGCAGCGCCTTCAGCAGCAATGGCCATTATAAATTGAACGGGTAATACTGTGACAGTACACGCTTTAGTATCCGTCGCTAAGGAGTGTGATAGAAATGTTTCATCCTACGTCCCAAGCAGCACAGTGGTTGACACGGACGCAGTTTGGGGCGTGCGGCACAGCGCAGTCTAATGGGGCCGCGCAGACTGGGAGGGGACGCGACCTGCACCTGAAAAGCGCCGGGCTGCGTGTCGCTGCAGCCGAGGCAGCAGGCTGGCAAAAAGGTGAGGCGGGGAGCGGGCGAGCACTCTGCCGTACGCTCTGTATCGAAAGTGGCACTATTTTTGGTTGTTCAAAATGTTACAATGTATGTAAAACTATTGTACCATACTGCAATAGTAATCAGTCCATTGACTTACATACTACTTAAAGCAACTTACACTAAGAACAACACACACACACACACATGCCTGCGGGAGGACTCGAACCCTCGGCGGGAGTGACCGCCCTGTTCGAACAACATTGCCTTACGACTGAAAGTGTTTGTCATAGACTAGTGATTCGTTTTTCATCATTTAAGTTCTCGTTCTCTTTTCGTTTGTGCATTATACTTTTCAGTTACTGCGTACTTATATCTGTACAGTTTTGTTTAGTGAAATATTGTAACATCATATGATCGACAACCGACGCAGAAAATTTTAATTTCGTAGTAGGAAATCGTTGACGGTGTAGTAGATAAATGGATGCAACATTTTGTGGCTTCTTCAATAAATAAAACCAATCATTTTGTTCCTAAGGAACTAGGAAAAATATAGATAATTTTGTCAGAATTGTGATAGTTACTGTAATTAATGCTAAAGAATTTTTGAATCCATACTTAATGTGGTTAGAATCTGAAATATAAATTTTAAAGCTCAAGTCAACATTCCATGTTTGGAAAGTAGGAGGCGAGGTACTGGCAGAAGTAAGGTTGTGAGGCGGCATCGTGAGTCGTGTCGGGACAGCACAGTCGGTAGTGCGCTTGACCGCGAAAGGCAAAGGTCCCAGGTTCGAGTCCCGGTTCCGGCACACAATATTAATCTGCCAGGAAGTTTCAACATTCCATATCTTCGGGAGTTGGTACGTTTATCTTTCCTCGGTTGTCATTTTTTGTATCAGTTACTTACTGGAAAATGAGTTTATGATTCGAAACATAGGTCATTCTTTATTAATAAATGAAATAAGGCTTTCGTTTGGTTAAAACACACACAATTGTGAGATTTCAACGTCTACCGTACCTCAAAGATACCGCCGATTCCGCTTCATTTGCAATAGTCTCTTGCAAATTACATTCATGTAAGTCAATGGCGTCCTATATAATTCCCCATTATACTTCTGAAAACTGCCTCTTAGTCAGTCCGATGTAAAATCAGCATCACTTGTCTTCGTAGTAGTTTGACATCTTCCAGATTTTCCATTCACTCTAATACATTTATTTGTTGATATTTTTAATGCAGTTATGAATAAAGCAATACTTCGTCGCTAAAATGAGTATGAAGATCAAGTGTGCAAAATTTCAAGAGAATCGTATGAAAACTGTTAATTTTGTCGAATTCTGTGAGTAAAGTAGCCTTCGCCATCCACCACATGAAATATTGTGTAGGCAGTGATACTCCTATTATTTTGAAGATCAAGTATGCAACATTTCATCAAGATCGGAATAAAACTGTAGATTTGTATGAATTACAAACATATGGTCGCCGAGCTCACGGAGACAGCGAATATGGATTTGGGGCGTCGAGTACCCGCGGAGCTCATGTCTGGTGGCTACGAGCCCGCGAGTACGATAGGGCGGCTACGCCAGCGCTCTTAGGCTCGCTGTACTCGCAGCAATTACAGCGGGGTTGAAGGGAGGCGTTTGTAGTGTATGCAACCCGCAAGACAGGGCTCATACTCGGCCCGTTTCTGACCTCTACAAAAAAAATGTTCAAATGTTTGTATAGTCTATGGGACTTAACTACAGGGTCATCAGTCCCTAAACTTACAAACTACTTATGAACTATTACAAACTAGGACGGCACAAATATCCATGCCCGAGGGGGGATTCGAACCCCCGACCGTAGTGGCCGTGCAGACCGTGACTGGAGCGCCTCAGTCTCCTCGGCCATGACCTTTACAATGCACACAGCTACTCCACCGCGGTCGTAATTTTAACTCTGGATACCTGACGCAGATAGGAACCAAAATTACTGATATTGTATACGTCGAAAACGCATCATCTTTCAACTACGGAAACTTGACGCCACGCGCTACGAAATGCCGCGAGATTGTCCTGTTGCCTTGCGTCGGTTGACCGGCAGCGCTGTGGCTGTCGGTGTAAACAAAAAACGTACCTCGCCCCGTCACTTCTGCAACGTGATACGCACATTTGTCGAATTGATTTTTTCCTTTGTCTGTACCTCCGGCATCCGGCAACAGGGCAATTTTGCGGCCAATTGCAACGTGTAGCGTCAAGTTTCCGTAATTTAAAAATGATATACATAATTAGTAATTTAATTCCTACTGGCATCAGCTATCTAGGGTTAAAATTTCTTGACAGAATTTTTCTCCACCCTGTATGAAGAACTGGATATATTGTACCATAGATGAATGTGTTCAACGAAGACACAGTAATGCAGATATAGTAAAGCATCCAAATCCCACAAAGGCATAAAATTATCGAGACAAATGTGAGAAAAGACTAGCACCACCTATATACACATAACGTATTTAGGCAGGATATTAAACAAATTAAACTGATCTATGAGAAATGTAAGTTCCAGTTCCTATATAGAACTAGCAACAATGGAGCGAACAGACCACTGCTCCAGAGTTCGGAGTCTTGATGAAGCACATATGAAAACAGCCATCAGCGAGACCCTGTTAGGATCGAAGTAGTTCAGTATAATTCACACGAAAGTAAGGCAAGTATATGTAATTATCCAACGCAAACTAAGAACGGCATATAATTTGATAATTTTCCTATCCTGCGACCTAATCCCACAAAGGCATAAAATTATCGAGACATATGTGAGAAAAGATTAGGTGCGGAGCGGCCGAGCGCATTGAGGTGCCATGCTGAGATGTGCGAGGCCGTTCCCCGTCGGGGGTTCGAATCCCCCCCTGGGCATGGATGTTTGTGCTGTCTTTAGTATTAGGTAGTTCGTAATTAGTTTGTAAGTTTAGGGACTGATGACCCCGCAGTTAAGTCCCATAAGCTTCACAAACGTTTGAACGTGTTTGAAAGACAAGGACCACATATATACACGTAATATATTTAGGCAGGATATTAATAAAATTAAACCCATCAATGAAAAATGTAAGTTTCAGTTCCTATACAGAACTAGCAACAATATCGCACATAGTTTTCATTCAGCAAAAACAAAATTACCAATACAAAGAAACCCAGGCGCATAAAAATTCGAATGTCAAAATTGCAATAATTTATCTGTAGGACAGACAGGCCCCAGCTTCAGGATAAGATGTAGAGGGCACTTGGGAATAAACGAAACTTACCCATACACCTTCCTAGCCACCTTAGAAACGATAGCAACAACACAGGGCAAATCAAAGTAGCAATGACAATTTCACATTTACTGCCTAAAGGTTTGACATTGAACGATCTTGTGGTGACCGATCTACACACATACAACACAACACCCTTATAACATTTTCAATTAACAAAAAGATTCCAAATTTAATATATAGTAAAAATCTTCATTAAATCCATAACAACAGAAAACTCATAAACACATGTATTTTTTTTTTTTTTTTACAAACAAATCGATTACGAAGATCATACTGTCCCAACACTGATCTGTCACAAAGTGACAAAAGAACTAATTTTTTTTTAAAAAGAAATAACAAGAACTATTTAGGAGCAGGATGAACTACGAAATAAAACATAGAAGCGAATCTTAACGGTTCACCTTTCTATAATACAGTATAATACAAAGTGACTGCGTCCACTCTTGATACATCGACGTAAGAACTAAAATTTTGTACATTCAAAATTTCACTACTAATAGTATTCAACATCAGATAATAAAACGGTAACCTTAGGCATCTTTCGCAAACAGAATGAAGATAGCCCAAATGGATCAGTCACAATAAATGTATCATATAACAAAGTAGGTGCAAGTTAGATTTTATTACAAACTGACCCTACAAGATACCTTCTACACTGCGAGACCATCAAATGTTCAAATGTTTATAAATCTATCGGACCAAACTGCGTGGTCATCAGTCCGTAGCTTACAAACTACTTAAACTAAGGTAAACTAACCTAAGGGCAACATACCCACCTATGCCCCAGGGAGGACTCGAACCTCCGACGGCGAGCAGCCGCGACCTCCGCAGTGAGGCGCCTTAGACCGCGCGGCTACTCCACCGCGCGAGACCATCAAAGCAAAATTAATTAACGGAGCAGATATATTGAGTAAGGTTGAAATGTTCATAAGAGAAAAAGGCGATGGGGAGAAAGGGGAAAAGGGGATGGGTCGAGAGAGGCAGGAGGAGAGTAGCGACGAGATCAATTCCTTTATTAATAATCATAATATTATTTTTATCGGAAATTAAATGTTTTAATCTAGGTTCGATGAGTATGCTACAACTAGCGCTGTTGTAGAAATTGAATTTTGGGGTAACAGCCTCAGTTGTCTTCAGAGCACACACTGAATTGTTGTGATATAAAACCTTTTTTGTGAGTCCTTCCTGTATGATTCTTTACCTTAAAGCAAGAGATCAATTCTCTGTGACTTTGAGTGTCAATCTTCTGTTCCTGGAGCTTGTATCATTGTCTTATTTTCTTTCTCTTCAGTACTGTTTTGTTACATGTGAATTTTCTCGGTGTTTCCCCTTTGAAACATACTTTGCGTCTGATATTTACTTATCTATGACCCGTAGTCTGGTTGTACGTCAGTATCCATTCTGATATTCCTAACCTTGTTGCCTCTTCGTGTTGCAAAACCGAAGAACGCTGTATGATTTGTGTTTCTCTGGTGGTCTATATTCTCGTCTGCAGTTCCAATGGACTTGAAATCTCACTGCCAACGGCATTTGTTGTTTCATGTAGAAGTCTTAGGTGGTTGATGAATTCGAAATATCGATCGTTGCAGGGCACTGAACAACATTCAATGTGGAAGTTGAATATTTGTTATGAACCGGAAATCGATTCCAGATTTCCCATTTCGGGCCTGCGGTCTCCTTTATTAGTAACGTAAGTTGTCTTGACGTCTTCACTGTGGCACAGAAGAGGAAGGCCTCATACTTTGATGGTGAGATGTAAACAATCTAAAATTAAAAGACTATGAGATATTCTGGCTCAATAATTTTCCGTTTTTGAGAAAATCATCCCTAAGGGTCATGACGTGTAATCGATTCAAATCGTACCGGCCGCGGTAGCCGAGGAGACTGAGGCGCTTCAGTCACGGTCTGCACGGCCACTGCGGTCGGGGGTTCGAATCCCCCCTCGGGCATGGATATTTGTGCCGTCTTTAGTATAAGGTAGTTCATAAGTAGTTTGTAAGTTTAGGGACTGATGACCCCGTAGTTAAGTCCCATAAGCTTAACAAACATTTGAACATTCCAAATCACTTCCGCATTAACGCAGTACAATGTCAGAAACCACACTAATTCAAATCGGACCGCATCGATAGATAACTGAAACTTTTTCATCATTATATGTGTGGTCCATAAAAGCGTACTTTTCCAGAAAGGGAGGAAAGTAACTGTCACGATTACGACTTGTGTTGCCATAATACGGTCGGGGGTTCGAATCCCCCCTCGGGCATGGATATTTGTGCGGTCCTAGTTCGTAAGTAGTTCATAAGTAGTTTGTAAGTTTAGGGACTGATGACCCCGTAGTTAAGTCCCATAGACTATACAAACATTTTGTTGCCATAACGTAAACGCTGTCCAAACAGAGCACCACTGGTGTAGCGGAAAGTCATGTAGTCATTGCCAAAAGCATCCGCTAGGATTTTTTCATTTGTATTTTTCCCGTATCGAAATTAGTACAGATACGATGGATAATAAAGTAATCTTCGCTGTGGAGTGGTCGAACGGTGTAAGACGCCTTGCTGCGGAGCGCCCGGTTCCTCGCCATCGGAGGTTCGAGTCCTCCCTTGGGCATGTGTGTGTGTGTGTGTGTGTGTGTGTGTGTTTTGTGTCGTCCTTAGGTCACTTTAAGTAGTTTGTAAGTCTAGGGACTGATGACCATAGTAGTTTGGTCCAATAGGTTTACAAACATTTGAACATTTGAATTAGGTAATCAATAAGGAACAGTAACAAGGTAGGCAAATAAATTTCTCAAACTACTTCGATTTCATTTTTCTTTTTATTCGTTTCTTAACATGTCCTCGTTTGCCTTCGAAGAATTGCAAAAATTCAAATGTCTGTAAATCTATCGGACCAAACTGCGTGGTCATCAGTCCGTAGCTTACAAACTACTTAAACCTAGGTTAATTAACGTACTGACAAACACACACACACCCATGCTCCAGGGAGGACTCGAACCTCCACGGCGAGCAACCGCGCGCTCCGCAGCGAGGTGCTTTAGACCGCTCGGCTACTCCACCGCGGCACGAAGAATTGCTTAACATTCAAACATTCGAAGCATATACACTCGTAGGACCACGGTAATGAATGCATACTTGGCGCAGTTATATACTCCTTTCCAAAGATACGGTGGAAAACAGACTTGATCTGGATTTTAAAATATTTGTTATTCTGGATTTTATACCAATGACACGATAACATCTCAAAAATCGGAACTGAAAGTTTATTATGAATTATGCTATGAATTGTTGTTGTATCCAGTCAATTGTGTAATCCCCACGGTTTTTCCACAAACATATTACAATTCCGAAATCTCCAAACGCAGTTATGTATCGCACTTCGCTGCAAACAAGCATCCCCCCTGTAATTCTCCGTGACGAATTCCCAGCAGTATTATTCGGAATAACTTTCATTACACTTTAGTAATCCTTATTGATTACGCTGTTTACCATACTATTTCCACCGATTCCGATACGGAAAAAAATACAAATTCAAAAGAACTGCAGAACTAACCACGCTTTGCATAATGAACTTTATTGATGTGGTAACACTTTCAATCCTCAATTTCAGAAAATATTTATTTGCTTACTCCATATGATATATGATGATGAAAAATGCAACGCTTTCGATTTTCTATCGATACTAAGAATTTTTAGTCGATTTCGCAACATTAATTTTGGGAGTAGAATTCTCAAAAAGAAAATGGAAGTTGAGTGAACATTCAGGGGGAAAAAATTATGAATACCTTACAAAACACATTAAGAACAGCTGGAACTGTTCGAGGAATAAATATGTTAAGTTTCTCCATTGTTTCCAACATAATGTTACATAGTCGTGCATCAAAACATCCTCACCCTCTTCCCTAAAACTCACCATAACGATTCGGTTATGTTAAAACATGGTAATTTTGATGTCCAGGGAACATGTTCCATAATTTTGTGTTTCTGTAGAAAGAATGACTGTGCATTTATGGTTGTGCGTGTGTGTGTGTGTGTGTGTGTGTGTGTGTGTGTGTGAGTGTGTGTGTGTGTGTGTGTGTGTGTGTGTGTGTGTGTGTGTGTGTTCAAATCCTTGTAAAGCTTAAGGGACTTAACTTCAGGGACATTAGTCCCTAAACTTACAAACTGCTTAGGAACTACCTTATACTAAAGACGACACAAACATCCGTGCCCGAGGGAGGATTCGAACCCCCGACGGCGGACGGCCGCGAGTACTGCAACACGGCGCTCCAGCAGGCGCGGCTAATCCGCCGCGGCTGTGTGTGTGTGTGTGTGTGTGTGTGTGTGTGTGTGTGTGTGTGTGTCTGGGGACGTATTACAATTTTAGAATACGCCAGTGTTTTTAGCATAGCATGTTACTCATAACAAGCAGAGTATGGCAAGATATTCATTCACAATTATCCGATCACAGAGGGTAATTATAGCAACAGTTGAATTCCACGATATAGGTCCGCAACTCATGACGGAACCTCTCGTACTTTTACTGTAGGAAGCAGGCTAACTGCATCAGAGACTGAGTGCGCTCTATGTACAAGTGTGTTAAGCAGAATCATGATCTGCAACGGGTGGTGACAATGCGAAGCCTATAAATACAAGTAGGTATGCATTGGATTACAATAAACTGAATACCCCAGAGAGACATCTTTGATCCGTCTAGTGAGAACACACACAAAAAATGCAGGTAACTATATTTCTCTACTACTATAGTGAACAGAGAGTTCTGTTTCTACGAACAGTCATGCCGCAGTGGGTACAGTGGTCAGACCTATGAAGTAATGTCGCGCATGAGTAATCACCATCTGCACTGGTGGCAGGTTGACCAATTGGGGAGCTATGTGTCTAGGGAGTAGCGGCTCCTGTCAAGCAGACAACGGATTTGAGATCGATGTGCTTATCACATGCTCCTCAACAGCACTTAAGTCAACGTCTTTGAGCCAAGGATGACAGATTCCATTTCCTGTGGTCTAGAGCTTTCGACGTTACTTGCTGCCGGTCTATTTCTCTAACTGAATAAGCTATTTTTCTCACGTTACCCGCAAGGCTTCATCTGTAAGTTTGTTCCATTTAATGGTTGGTTATGCAAGATGTAAAAATCTCCCTAGACACGTTGGTTAGATATTAGAAAGTAGAGCACGTTTCAGTTCTAGACCAGTAAGAGATTCTTAGCTGTTGCTGAAAATGAACTGAACTACCACTCCTGTATGAGAAACAATAATAAAAAATAATTAATCTGCTAAATGACCTCACTGAGTACCGAATGGGGTACGTAGCAGTATATCAGTAAAAGTGTTTCCTACTGAGTGAAAAAGAATTTGTTATTTTATAAATCGAATGGATACTGCAAGTGAAGAATTACGAAAAACTTATAGTAGCATTTAAGTTGAAAGAGTAAAAGACAGGCCATAATTACGTTAACGGCGTAGCTTTCACACTCCATACTTCAATCCAAATGATAATTAAAGCAAAGAAATAATTTATCGCAAGAAAGATATCCATCGTTAATAAATTGCAGGACGCCTATACTCAATCTTACAGCTGAAGTTAAACAGTAGAGGCTGACGCGTTTAGTGAAATGAATAATGTTGTGTTGTTGTCGCTGCCGACGTACGCAAAGAGTATGAAAAAAGCTTTGCATAAGTGCTCTTATATCGTTCGCTGCGACGGCTACTGGCTGCATCTGCGACTCTGACATAGTATTAAAACCCCTATCATGTTAATCTGAGACTGTAGTATATCAGTTGAAACGTCCTAACCATCTTGATGAAGTCAAGACTAGTCATCTTTCTCTAGGCAACGTGTAGATGGGAAGATACACTTATTATACAAATAAGTCCACCCACATGCAGCTCACTAATCGTCCTCAAATGTTAACTAAATATCGTGCACTGGCAAAAATATACATTTCTCGCTCTGTGAAGTATTCACTGACAAAAATGAACCATACTAGAAAAAGGAAATAAACGTTGGTCAAGGGTATGTTAACTGGGAATTTTGTATCAGCGAAAAAATACACAAAGACTGCAGTTATATCTTGCGGGCAGACTGGAACAATACATTCTGGACCATTGATAATATTTCGGGATGGTTCATGTATTGAATACTGTCGTTTTCAGTATCCACGTTTTTTCTACTTCAGAATGAAGGTAAGTACAGTGTGTCCACAAAGTCTCACCGCAGTGGCGACCTCCGGGTGTCTCGCATTGCGGGGCGTGTAAGGTTGGCAGCACAGACAAAGCGCACCTGCACGTGTTCCGTGGACCTGCAGTGGTATTAGGGTGGGGGTACTGTTGCTTATTCTAAGGCATGAATGTGCTGCCACCTTTACGCGCTCCGCAAGGAGAGACACGCAGAGCTCGCCGCTGCTGAGAGATTTTGCGGACACACTGTACCATCTCCTTGAATTTAACAAGCAAGGCAGTGGTTTACAGTCGTAATTCCCTCTTAATTATGTACTAAAGAGTTAAAGAAACTGGTATAGACATGCGTATGCAAACACGGAGATATGTAAATACTATGTGGACGGTGCTACTGTCGGTAACAGCTATATACAACAACGGGTATCTGGCGCTGCTGTTAGATCGGTTACTGCTGCTACAATCGCAGGTTTAAAGGAGTACGCAAAATAATTTTCACTTAATTTTTGCCTTTCATACAGCCTTCAGCATGTTTTGTTACAAAAACCTAAGCTATAATTCTATAGAAAACCAATTTATGTAATATTTTGTATCATTTCAGTAATCGATATAACATACTGTACTTATTTTCATATCTTTGCTGTAAACCAAAGACTTTGTTTTATCTTTGGAGTATGTCTTGCACTCGCAGTTGTTACGTTTAAGGAGTCGGTGTGTGACCTTCTTGCAGGAGAGTCGAGGTGTAATTATGGTAGAGTTGAGTCGATGAGTAGTAGTCGTGGAACTGTCGGGTTAGTCTGTCTATGTGGTAAACTCGAAGAGTAAAAATTCAGACATTTTTTAAGAGTAGCAGCCAAGTCTGCAGATTGTAATTTTTGTATAGAAATTAATCTGTCTCAAATAAGGAAATGTGCACTTTTCTATTGTTACCTCTGCTAGCCTGTATTTGAACTATTGTAGTTGTTGATAGTCTTTTTTGCTAATGAATACCGTTTAGTGCAGCTCGCATTTATCATTTAACCCTGAGTCATTTTCCAGTTCCTCGTTCCTTTCACCAATTTGAATTGTTATCCGTACTGATCACTGTTTCTTATGATAGTGTTGCATAATTATTGTGTTCGTAAATTTATGTGTTAATTAGAACAGTTCAGTGTAGGCATTTTGTCATGATAAATTGGTCTATTAATGAGAGGTGGAAGTAGTTTGTTCATAAATCCAGTAAAATTCATAGTTAGAGATTTTCTGAGTCTTGATGAAAGTTCAAATTATTAAGTCTAACAATGTTAGTAACAGGTAAAGTGATATGTCTGATCTGAAATGAAGTAGATCATGTAAAGAGATAAGAAATATTTTCAGTGAGTGATACTTGAAATCTTTACCAGATTTGTAGGACATTTTTTATTACGTTGAATCAGTATGGTAATTGTTGTTCAGATAGGCACATTATCAAGTGCAGTGATTTTGTTATCCAATTAATCTCAAATATCTTTGTTTGACATCTTGTTTATTCAAGTGACAAAATTATCATTGTAGTAGCACGCTCTTTTTGTTGGCTCTCGCAGTTGAATTGTGCTTATATAGTCTGGCTATTGGTATATGGTGCACGGTTAACAGATCGGAACTTTTCATTTGCTCATATTGTCCCCCACACACGGGATTAATGTGTAAACCAATTACGAATTTAATTGATGTTAATTTATTAACTACTGTACAATTTAAGGTGTTATCCGTTGCGCATCAAACTAAACCACATTTACGTAAGATCATTGCATACCATGTCAGTTGCATTTTATTCTTACGGGGCAAAGGAAGGTACTAAGTCTCATTGCTTAGTCAAATTATTTTGTAACCAAAACTAAAACAGAACATTTATTTGTGTATTTTAGCGGAGACGGTCTCTTAACACAAACAGTGACACGCTCGCCCCAGACACATACTACCTTTAGTATTCATTCAAACACACACACTACTTTTAAGGTTATCACGATTTAAGTGAGTTTGAACGTGGTGTTATACTCGGGGCACAACATATGGAACACAGCATCTCCTAGGTAGCGATGAGGTGGGGATTTTCCCGTACGATAATTTCAAGAATGCACAAGTGAATATTGGGAATCCGGTAAAATAACAAACCTCCGACATCGCTGCTGCCGTAAAAAGATCCTGCAACTCCGGGACCAACGACCACTGACGAGAATCGTTCAATGTCAGAATAGTGCACCCCAACCGCAAATAGGATTTCAATTCATCAACATGTATCAGCCTGTGAACCATTCGACTGCACATTATCGATAGGGCCAATTCATGTACCCTTGCTGACTGCACGACAGAAAGCTTTACACCTCGTCTGCACTCGTCGACACTAATACAGGGATTGATGGATGGAAACATGTTGCCTGGTCTGACGTGACGTTTCCAATTGTGGTGAGCGAATCGATTTGTACATGTATGGAGGCAATCACGAATACATAAAACCCTGCAAGTCAGCAGGGGATTGTTCAAGCTGGTGGAAGCTCGGTAATGGTGTGGGGAGTGTGCTGTTGGAGTGATGTCGGACCCCTGATACGTGTTAATACGACTCTGATAGGTGACACGAACGTACGCATCCCAGATGATCACTTACATCCATTCATGCCCACTGGGCATTCCGACGGACTTGGACAATTCAAGCAGGACAATGCTTCCGAAACCGTTACAGAGGGACTCCAGGAACATTCGTCTGAGTTTAAACACCTTCAAAAAAATGTTCAAATGTTTGTATAGCTTATGGGACTGAACTACTGGGTCATCAATCCCTAAACTTACAAACTACTCACGAACTAGCTAACACTAAGGACGGCACAAATATCCATGCCCGAGTAGGATTCGAACCCCCGACCGTAGTGGCCGTGCAGACCGTGACTGGAGCGCCTCAGTCCCCTCGGCCACCGCGGCCGGCTAAACACCTTCGCTGACCACCAAACTCCCCAGGTATAAACATTATTGAGCATATGTGGGGTGCCTTGAAACGCTGTTCAGAAGAGGTCTAAACACCCCCCCCCCCCCCCGTACGCTTACGGACTGATGGACAGTCTTGTAGCACGGATGATGTCAATTGCCTCCAGCAATATTTCAGACATTAGTCGAGCCCCATGTCACGTCGTAGTTTGGCACTTCTGCGTCATCGCGGGGGCCTACACGTCATTAGGCGCCTGAACCAGTTTCTTTGGATCTTTAGTGTATTTTAATGGTGCTAACAGAAGATATTTAATACAAAAATTGTTCAAATGTTTGTAAGGCTTAAGGGACTTAACTGCGGGGTCATCAGTCCCTAAACTTACAAACTACTTATGAACTACCTTAGACTAAAGACGACACAATCATCCATGCCCGAGGGGGGATTCGAACCCCCGACGGCGGACCGTCACGCGCACCGCAACACGGCGCTCCAGCACGCGCGGCTAAAACGCCGCGGCAATTTAATACAGGCGGTGATTTTTCTTGCAGAGTGATACTAATGTCAAAGTATGAAAAACTACATTTCTTGATTTGCGTGGCTTTAGAAATGGGAGGTTATCGCGAATTGTAGCTAAGCTGCTGAATTCTAAATCCCTGACTTCTCTTCAGGATAAATGTGGGAAACACGAGTCAAAAAATGAGATGGTTGATAGTAGCATCGATTTTGTGGAGGAAGACTTTAAAAGCTTTCTGTTTCAGACAGTATTTGCAGCCGTGTATAAAACGATAAATGACGCTATTTATCACAATAACTATGTATAAAATGTGAGAATTTTATTACAAGATGTGTAAAGAAAGAAACTCCAGTCAAAAGTGGTGTTACAGATGTGTACTTAATACCGAGTAATTCAGACTTTTTTGATATCAAAGATAATACAAAATGTACGTTTCCTATGCGTAAGGATAGTATAGGTGCAGAGTTGAAAACTAAATGGCTGAAGTTTGAAGCAGCTGAAAACATGAAAATTAAATGCAGCTATTCCCATAAGGAAATAGAAACCGGGAATTTTTTTGACATTGTATCGGTGAAAAGGGACGTAAACACTGATGTACCTTCCACATGTTTTCTACCACTCGCTTATAAAGAAACAAAATAACAAAAGCTAAAAATAAAGATCTAATACCTTTGTTGCCTTATATTCCACCCGTTTCATACAATGTTCTACAGAATTTTTTGTTGTAAAACCACTGAAATACGTACTTTTTGTACAAAATTTCTTCCCATAAGGTATTTGTTTTTGAGATTCTATGTTGTAAGAAAAGTTTTGTCAATTTACATAATAATGTGGTATTAGTACTTATAGATGAGTTCTTTAATCTCATAACTGGTAGCTGTAACTTCAGATAATTACTACACGTGCTAAAAAAGAATCTCGTGTAAAGGCAAGATCAGAAAGTCATAGTCGGTGGAGTTTAGCTACCCTTCTTGTCCAGTTAAAATGCATTCGTAATATCAATGAGTTATTTGAGCCGAATTTCACGTGGCCCTCAGTTAATTCCGAGGAAACAACAGCTCGGTAGCTATTCCAGTGTGCCGTAAATTTGGGTAGTAGCTGTTCTTTGTGTCCGACCACAGTTCGGCCAAAATTCAGATTCCGGCGGCCGGGCAGCAAACGAAGCTGAGAGGTGAAGCCGATTAGGGCGGGCAAAAGCCAGCAGGGCCAATTAGTCAGCAAGGCGACCAGCTGGGCCCCGCATTTGCTCTGCTGCGGTTAAACTGAGACAATAAAACATCGCAGATCCGCACTACTTAACGAGCTCCGAAACAGCTTTCATCCAAAAATTCCATTTCCTCTCAACGAAATCCTGTGAGTGGCAGCAGGCCATTTTATTTATTAATTTCGTATATCCACATTTACGAAAGCGATGGATTCCATTAAAAGGGGTTTGAAAAGCACTGTCGTAACCACTAAAGTGCACGTTCTACTGGCTTCCCCCTTAACGTTTATTAGTGTTCAGTACTTTGTAAAAATATAGTCACAAACCTGATTTAAGCAGTGAGCGGGTTTGTTTTCTAACTCTCCAGTTCTTTGAGCAACTCTTGATCAAGGACGAACAGTTACGGTTAAAAGTCACTGTAATAGTATCTACTGAATGAATAACGATGTTCTTAACCAGTGGCGGATACAGAATTGTTTCTTGGGGCGGGGGGGGGGGGGGAGGGACAAGCAGTGGAGGGTGAACATGTTCTAAAGGCTTTGATATAGGAAACACACAAAATATGTTCCAAAGCAACAGTCGCTTCTTAGGAAAAACTATTTAATATACTTCCATCTAACTACCAATTCACTATTAGTTTCTGCGCACTATGGCGTCGTTTTCACATGCCTACGATTACAAAAATGTTACAATGATTCAACCACATTAAACAGTGAAAATAAAAGTAAATAAACAGGATATCTGAAGTGTGGAACACTATTCATTAAAATGGTAAAAACAACAATCAAACCATGTACCCTGGGTTTTTGTACATTACCAGTAATTCTTTTGGCTCATTTAATACTATAATCCTGTGGGAATCATTGTAGAAAACTATTATTTTTCAACCATTTTGTACAACTATTTGAGATTTCGAGTTGTCAGTCTTATTCAGCCTTACAGTCCAATTATTCCAAATTTGTAAATACGTAGAGAAACCTATAACAAATTCACATGGCTTCTTCTGCATAGGAATTCCCATATACCCATCTGGTCAAGCTGAGAAACAGTTACAAATCGAATTAAATTCGGAGCCTGATTGCCCTAGACTTAAAAAATACATAAACTAACTTATGCACCAATGCCGGGACTGATGGCCCCGTAGTTAAGTCCCATAAGCTCTACAAACATTTGAACGCCAATGCCCAAGGGAGGATTCGAACCTCCGGCGGGAGCGGCCGCGTACTCCATCCCAGATCACACGGCCAGTCCCGTGCGGCGCACATGGTTTGATTGTCATTGATCTAGTATTCCACACTTCTGATACACACTTCAAGTTTACTGTCAGCCATACATATGCATTATAAAACTGCTGCACGCCATAACACAGCATAACATCGATGATAAATAGTCTTGTCTTAAATTTAAAACCATACAATTTGCTGCGGCGGATTAGCCGTGCGCACTGGGGCGTCGTGCTGCAGTGCACGTAAGCGTTCGCCGTTGGGGGTTCGACTCCGCCCTCGGAGATGGGTGTATGTGTGACTATGGGTGACTATGGGTGACTTCACTATGTTCTTGGTGCACATGGAATACAATTCTTGACATATTGCTCAACATCACAGCGGCGTGTTTTCCACCTATACCTTTTCCCTCCTTGACCTGCCGCAACACTTCTGTTCTCAGTGATAGTGGAACTACGACGCAATCCTTCTGGATCAATCTCGACCACTTTCGATCTCCAACTGGCTAAAGTCGAACGACTTCTGGCACAAATTTGTTGGGGGCAAAACGGTAGACTCCCAGCATCATGTCAGGATGTGGTGAAGGTACCTATTATAGCGACAGAAGACACTAGTAAAGGAGTATTAGTTTTTACAAGTTTATTCAGTTGTTACAAGACTTGGTGGTGTAGGCACTAGCTCGGCACGAGCTAGATCAGCAGGTGACGTCGCCTTTGGTCGCATCAGCTCGCCGTCTTGCTGCGTCTCCTATATACCAGCTGCCGTGAGCCGTTCACACGGGCCGTGGCGTCTGAGAGTCGAAGAAGAGACCCCTAGAAATGTATCCTTGATGCAACCATCGGCCTATTCAGCTGTTTGTGGGTCCATACTTAGAACCACTGGAGTCAGATGCCGTGGTGACAGATGAACTCTTGATACCAGTTAGCAGGGTCAGCACCAGAGTGCTAGTGCGTCGAGAGATTCAATGGCCTTTAGGAAACCAACCAATGAAGTCTGAGCTGGCTTCAGGCAGTAACCATATTCAACGTTGTGAATACGGTAGTACCTGGGTTCACAATTTTCAGTGGATGAGGATCAGTTCGAAGTGTAGTAGTTCCCTGACTCCATCTCCTATCTGCGACTAGTGATTACTACTCTGTAGTACTTTATCTGAGACATAAGCTGAATACAGTGAATAGATCATTGGATCGACGATTACTCTCCTGAGCATCATCTATCCCAAAGAACAAGTGACTATAACTTCCAAATGCGGGAGAAAACAGAAATCGGCTGAAGCTATGATGCGTGGTTCGGGGTTCGTAAGGACTGAATGTGTCCCACGTGTTCACTCAATAAGCCTGTTAAACACTGACTTATTATCTGGCTATTCGTTTTTGTGAAAGGGTTAGGTGTAGTTATGAAATGTTTACAAGCTAACGAATATACCCTCTCGCTTCTCTCGTCTACTCTCGCAGTCAATAGACTGCTGACTGTAGGCTTTCAACTCGCCGACGCAACAATTGCTTGTGTCACGAGAGACTGGCGTTGTATTTACGACACCACCGATGACTTGCTTCCGCCTAGCTTGGCTGGTAATTGCTCGCAAAATCCAAGATTTCAACAAATTTGTCTGTTACTATTTTGCGTGTTAACATTGCTTTTCACCAAAGTTTTCTAGCACTGCGAATCCTTGAATACATCATCACCACGAGAAGCCTGATGGAACTTCCTAGATTATCCGCTATATCATTTATGTATATTTTGAAGAGTAACCATTCTACAACACTTTCTTGGAAAATGTTCATAAGTAGTTTGTAAGTTTAGGGACTGATGACCCCGCAAAAATGTTCAAATGTTTGTTAAGCTTATGGGACTTAACTACGGGGTCACCAGTCCCTAAACTTACAAACCACTTATCAACTACCTTATACTAAAGACGGCACAAATATCCATGCCCGAGGGGGAATTCGAACCCCCGACCGTAGTGGCCGTGCAGACCGTGACTGGAGCGCCTCAGTCTCCTCGGCCACCGCGGCCGGCGATGACCCCGCAGTTAATTCTCATAAGCTTAACAAACATTTGAACATTTGAACTTCATTATAGTCACACAGCTAATCTGACATTACGTTCGGTCGTATCTTTTTCATTAAGTGCAAAGTGTATTGTATGGACCACCTGCCGGAGGTCAAACAACACGGCGAACAAACTTGTAAGTTTGTAGCGCTGTCTGGATCTCGTGGACGAACAGAGAGAGCTGACATCCACATTATTGTTGTCTTCGGAAGCCATATATATTCATACACAGTAGACTTTAGTTCTCTATAAATGTCATAAAAGGTTGTCATTAAACATATTCCAAAATTCTATAACAGGCAGGCATTACAAATTTATAGAGCTGTAGTTTTGTGCATCTGTTCGACTAACTTTTTGAAAACTGGAATGAATTGAGCTTCAGTGATATGCAAAGGATAGTTCCTTACAATACTTACCACCCCATCGGATATGTGCGAAAGAGCAGACTCCGCAGTTCCTAATTGTAATCCATCTAGTCGAGGTGTGATGCGTCTTACTGTGCAGATGCGCATGAGGGCCGGACTCTTGGCAGAAATACACGGCCTGCTTGGAGCCATGGAGTACAATAGTCCAAGTAGGAGGACATTAGAGCTTGGGTCAAGTGTGGAACGTCCTTGGGTAGACCTTACAAGTGTGTTAAGCCCATGTGCGTGGGGTGGTGTAGAGGCTCAGCGCAACTGCCTAGTAGGCAGAGGGTCCCAGGTTCGCATTCCGGCCTGCCTGGCACAAATTTTCGTTTGACCATGCTGTATCATTACAACCCATTCGAACAGCTCAAAAATACAGTTAAAAACTATATTTACAGCAGTTGAAGCCTCGCGTAGCCGCTTCTGATCTTTCAGACATCATCTGTCAGTGACCTTTAATTATTGTATAATTCCATTAATAAATTTGTCCCCTTGCAGGGTCGTGGCCTCTTGGAGTATTCCTGCCTGTCGTAAGAGACGATTAAAAGGCCATACAGATTCTTATACTCGAGTTTGACCTACATTTGGGAAAGGACATCCAACGCAGTGCATTTACACATGTTGCATCCATTATACTAATAGAATTGCAATTGCACCCAAGATCCAGCCATTGTGAACCAATTGCATCCGTTGTGCTCTGTCACCTACTGCACCCACTATAATAATTATTTTCTCTGCAGCCGATGACAGTAAGGTAGTCAGTCCGTTGTGGGGAGCCCACTAAGAATAGAGGTACCGTTCTGCTGACGCCTGAAATGCGAACTCCTCGTGAAGTAGATGCGAGTAGATGGCCATTTATCCAGGGCGTCAGAACTTCCGGAAATGGTCACCCGCCAGATGGCCTTCGATGTTGGTGGGTGGCGCTCTGGAGGAGAGCGCCTGGTCGGAGTGAATGGGCCGCGGCGGAGTGGCCGAGCGCATTGAGGCGCTATGCTACGGTGCGCGAGGCCGTTCCCCCTCGGGGGTTCGAATTCCCTCTCGGGCATGGATGTTTGTGTTGTCTTTAGTATAAGGCAGTTTATAAGTAGTTTGTGAGTTTCGGGACTAATGACCTCGCATTTAAGTCCCATACGCTTAACAAACATTTGATTTGATTCGAAGCGGGTGACATTGGCGCGGATGACCCACAAGAGTTCCAAATCAAGACATTTTGGTGGTACAACGGTCACCAGTGTCGGAAAAATAGTTTTCAGTGTTGAGAAATATGATTCCAAATCGGGTGGTGCTTAAAATTATAAAGAGCCATACTCTCAAAAATTTGTGTTTGCAAGAGCACTGATGAGGAATACATTACGGCAACAAACCTCAAATATTGTTTTTCTTATTATCATTCATGTTTCAAAACCAAAAGTACTATGCAACTATAACCGATACAACTAATGTTAATTCATTCTTTCCTCTAATTTATTGGCCAGAAATCCCCATGCAAGCATTTCCAAAACAAAACCTTTCTTACTTGAACGACTCCCTCGACAAACAGTTCCGCCATCACTAGATAATTTTATAAATTCACAGCAAGGCAGAATTGATGCTAATACTGTCGCGTTGAAATGGAAGCAGGCTTGACTTCGAAGGCAGGTTGTCAAATGAACACAGACTTTTCTGAAAGTAGGTTTATTGCGAACTGAAACGTACACGCAGCACTGACTGCTTCTCGAGCAGAGTGCTCTGCTATTTGTACACATAAAATGTACCAGAAATTACAAGAATAGTTCACATATGAAACGTGTAGAAATTACAAGTGAACATAAGAAACGTGTAAAACAATCTGGAATTGGTAATTACAAAGAAATAAATTTCTGCCGCTGGATTGGACTGAAGCGGCGGCCTTCAGCACCTCAATCGGGGACGCTAGCATTTGCTCCACGCCGGCAGTCAGTTAACTTGGGGTCCTGCGGCAATATTATGATGCAAAATGTCTTAAAACTGAAATGTGAGCACAAGATTAAAATTATGACATTCGGAACAGGTGTTTGCGGAACTTTATTTTTGGTCCTCCTGCATTGTACATTTTTCTGGTATTTGAGACGAAGGAATCAGCCAATTAATTACGTACCACTTCATCAAATCCCAGTTAATTCGATACCAAATTCTTAATTTATTCGCCGTCGGAAGTTCGAGTCCTCCCTAGGGCATGGGTATGTGTGTGTGTTGCCCTTAGGTTAGTTTACCTTAGTTTAAGTAGTTTGTAAGCTACAGACTGAAGACCACGCAGTTTGGTCCGATAGATTTACAAACATTCTTAATTTATTTACTTCTGTAAATGCTTTTGGGGATTAGTATAGTAATTTATCATACTTCAAGTACTAGTAGACAGACCATTTTCGTAACAATATTGTTATAGTTTAGGTAATTTTAAAACTGGATTATTATTAATAAGCGAGAGAAATGTATTGCAATTCAATGTAATCGATACGTAAAAACTATATATTTCTTCTTGTTTTAATCATTTCTTAGAATTGTTACGTTTGTTATAATACTTTATGCTTTTGCTACGAAACTTGTAAGAGTGCAGATAACTGTTCGAAACTAACTAGTTATGAAGTATGTGAAATCGATCAAGTGTATAATTTTCATTGTTCTGACAGTGATTTTACCATTTTAAGGGTGGACGAATGTTGAATGAATTAGGCGGTTTATAAGTGCTTCAATCATAAATTCGAGGACGAATTTTTCCGAAGGATGGAGGAATGTAGAGTGCAGTAAAGTGTGTAAATAAATTAAAGAAATAAAATGCAGTAATAAATGAAAGTGAGTAATACGTGAAGTAAAAATGAAAACTTAGTTCAATTCAATCAGACACGGCCGAGTATAACAGCAGACCTGCGCCCTATTCGACAGTGCGTCGGCCGGCTAACACTTCAGATTCAGCGCGACAGTGTCCCGCCGAGAATTCACGTGTGGCAAGGAGGCCATCGCCCGGTCCTCAAGCGGAAGCCGTCGCTTCAGCGATCAGGCCATCCATCGTCCGCCCCACGTGATACCACAGACTGTCAAGCGTAACCACCTCTTACTTCTCGAAGGAACGTGACCAGAAGCCAATAACCTAGTGTATTGACCTCCAGAGCTACGTGACGATCTGTCTATCTAGAAAACTGTACAACGTGACAGAAGACAACGATACTGAAGATCGTTCACCTCCAGCCAGGTCCATCAAATAAATACCACAGCGAAGGAAACGACGCCAGAGAGAGAGAGAGAGAGAGAGAGAGAGAGAGAGAGAGAGAGAGTTAGTATCGTCAGATAGGCAGCAGCAGTAGCAGCAACAGCAGTAGAGAATTTACGGCCTGTGAACGCACAGTACTAGCTTCGATAGCGAGCGCTGTTCTACTGGCCAGCGAGAAGGAGACATGTCGCCACTGTAATCAGAGATCCAGGGCCGCGCGCCTTACCACCGCCGCCATCTTTTGCCCAGCCATCTAGTTCACAGTAACATTAATGTATGGTTTAATTGTTTAATAAATGCTTTCTCATTTGCGCCTCATACACGTGCCAAGGAAAAGATCCTACATGTATATTGGATTCCTTGTAAAATGCAATTCTGACAATAAAATGTTAATTTGTAGTTAGCTTGCCAACCTGACAATAGGGCAATGCATTTACAGTTGTTGTTAAGAGTTCAATATTTAGCAAAAATTGTTCAAATGTTTGTAGAGCTTATGGGACTTCACTACGGGATCATCAGTCCCTAAGCTTACAAACTACTTATGAACTAGCTAATACTATGGACGGGACAAATATCCATGCCCGAGGGGGGATTCGAACCCCCGACCGTAGTGGCCGTGCAGACCGTGACTGGAGCGCCTCAGTCCCCTCAGCCACCGCGGCCGGCTATCGCACAGAAGCAGCGTCAGCTGAGGCGCTTCAGTCACGGTCTGCACGGCCACTACGGTGGGGGGTTCGAATCCCCTCTCGGGCATGGATATTTGTGCCGTCCTTAGTTGTAGGTAGTTCATAAGTAGTTTATAAGTTTAGGGACTGATGACCCCGTAGTTAAGTCCCTTAAGCTTAACAAACATTTGAACATTTTGAGCGCCTTAGTCCCCTCGGCCACCGCGGCCGGCAATATTTAGCAAAATGGTAGGGTTACTTCATTTAACCACTCTTCACGTTATATGCTGACGACTTCTACACTGAAATGGCAAAGAAACTGGTACATTAGCGTAATATCGTGTGAGGCCGCAACGAGCATGTATAACTGTCACAACACATTGTGGCATGGACTTGACTAATGTTTCAAGTAGTGCTGGAGGGAATTGACACCATACATCCTGCTGGGCTGTCCACAAATCCGTAGCAGTACGATCGGGTAGAGGTTCATCTGAACATCAGGTTGCAGGACATTTTACATATGCTCAATAAAGTTCATGTCTGGGGAGTGCGGGGGACAGCGGAGGTGTTCGAACTGAGTTCAAAAATGTTCAAATGTTTGTATAGTCTATGGGACTTAACTACGGGGTCATCAGTCCCTAAACTTACAAACTACTTATCAACTACTTACGAACTAGGACGGCACAAATATCCATGCCCGAGGGGGGATTCGAACCCCCGACCGTAGTGGCCGTGCAGACCGTGACTGAAGCGCCTTAGTCCCCTCGGCCACCGCGGCCGGCGTTCGAACTGAGAATAGTATTCCTGGAGCCATTCTGTGCCAACTCTGGACGTGTGGCTTGTTGCATTGTCCTGCTAGAATTGCCCAACTCCGTCGGAATGCCCAATGGACATTAATCGATGTGGGCGATCAGCTAGGATGCGTACGTATGTGTCACCTGTCAGAGTTGTATCTAGATGGTTCAGGGGTTCCATATCACTCCAACTGTACACGCTCCACACAATCAAAAATTGACCACCAATTTGAACAGTCCAGTTTCCATGGATTCATGAGGTTGTCTCTATAACCTTACCTGCTCCTGGCAGACCGACTGCACAATCACGCAAAATGCTTCCAAATCAAAACTTACCAAGTGTTCAACCTTTGCCCCTATTTGTAGAGTTCTTAAGGAATAATGTCAATACTGTGCCAAGGAACAAGAAATAAAAAGCAAACAAATTATATACAAATACAAAGATTTTATTAAAAATTTTACATTTAAAAATATTTGCAGGAAACACATGCATTTAGATTGGCTCATATTCTGGTCATGGCTGCTTGGAATGAAACGCACTTTACAAAGAATAATTTGAAATTTTCACCATTCCTAAATAATTCTAATTTCTGTTGCAGGAAAGCGTGCCTCTTCCCGGTTTTTGAGTCCGTTTGGATGATGATATTATTTTTTGCTGAGTTTCAGTTGGTTCATGCTTCAGACATTTCACAAACTGAAAGATGTTTGGGTGAGATGATTCACACGAAGCATTGAATCGGGAATGAAAGCTTTCGCAAGCGTTAGTCGGCCTCCACAAGAAAGCGCAATTTGCTGCCTAAACGTCTGCAGGAAAGTCCGCATCTTCTTCATCACTGAAGTTTTCAGTTATGTAATCCGCGAATTTTGTGATGTTGTCTTGTGGTTGATTATGGCCAGATCAGCAAAAACTTCAGAAACATAAAGAGGATTTAAATAGATAAGCCCAAAGATGTAATGTGACTTTCTACCGTATTATTCGCTTCCGTGACTAAACTGAAGTACAAAACAAACACTGTGTGATTCTACACAGATGCCAGCGAGCTTTTCATTCACAGGACTGACGACGAACGGCTTGGGTCGGACTGATCCGCTACCTGCGAGCGAAAGTTGCCCAGTTCGAGTGTGAGATTAACTGTCCTTTCGGGAGTACCCTTGTAATGGCCACTAAAAGTTGCCCAGTTCGGGTCTGCCCCAGTAAAATGTCGGTTTTTATGGTCACTGGCGAGGAGTAAAGCTCTGTGTTCTGCAGTCAGCAAAGGTACATAAGTGGGCCTTCGTCTCCGAAAGTCCATATCGATGAAGTTTCGTTGAATGGTCTGCACGCTTGACACTTGTTGATAATCCAGTCAGGTGGAACTCCGCACACACCACATAGATTGACATCGCTGTCAACAAGACAGGATGCATTATAAGCATTGTGCGATTTGCAAATGGGATGACGGGATTTCCCCCCCCCCATCCCCTTCCCCCTGTGCATCATACTTTATAATAAATGTTTCTAAAGTTTATGAAACTTAACTGCAGGGTCATCACTCCATAAACTTACAAACTACTTATAAACTACCTTAATAAAGACGCCACAAAAATCCATGGCCGACGGGAATTCGAACCCCCGACGGGGGACGGCCTCGCGCATCGCAGCATAGCGCCTCAATGCGCTCGACCACTCCGCAGCGGCCAGCATCATACCATTCCCATCTCTGGTTTTAAATTATCCGTCCCAAATGGGGATGTTTGATTTCCTCTCAGTTGACATTTAATTCAAATGTGTGGAGCCATACAAAGAAAGTATGATACACCACTAATACTACTTACATGTACGCTCTTTCATTGTTTAATTGTAGTTTTCATGTAATGTCCGTCTTCTGTTACTTGCGTTCTAGTCAGGAAAGCAGTGTGGCAACCGTACCACAGAGGCGCGCGAGCTGGAGTCGTGGGGGTTCCAATGTTTGTTTAAATGTTTATCTAGCTTAAGGGACTTTACTGCGGGGTAATCAGTCTCCAATCTTACAAACTACTTATGAAATACCTTATACTAAAGACGACACAAATATTCATGCCCGAGGGGAGATTAGAACCCCCGACGGGAAACGGCCTTGCGCATCGGAGCGTAGCGTCTCAATGCGCTTAGCCACTCCGCCGCAGCTGGGGTTTCCGCCTAGTCCCTTCCCCTGGTGGCGTGTCGTTTCCTTGTTCAGACCCCGGCGGCGGCACGGCTTAGCGCGAGCAGCAGCTTACAGGTAGAATACTTGCGTGCTTGTTTACCGTTAGGTGCGGTGAGGTGGGGTGCGGACGAACGTGCTGTCCACAAAAACCGAAAGCAGTGCGAACTGAGCAGTAGGACAGCAGTGGTTCCCAGAAGACTGGATCCGACAGTCTTAATTTGTTAGTCGCAGAATACGCGGATCGAGCTTAATGTAGATTCCCCAGTATCGTGTTCGGCCGTATGCGAAATTAACTGGTGCCTTTCGGTTGTTCTCTTGCATTTGTAACGGTGCGTCGAAGCCTGCAAGAATTTTAGAATGTCTTTCAAACTGTGCAGAAATTCGTCATTCCTCAAGAGCAATGTAATAGTGGATGCTATTGTAAACAATGATAATCAGGATCTTATAAGTGGTTCTAAGAGAGTAAAATGGACGGTGAATCTAAAAAACAAAACGATAAGGGTGGTGTTAAAAAAGAGGAAGGCAGTGAATCTGTGATAACTGAAAACTGTGAGCAGTCTCATGGTAGAAATGTGGGAAACAAAAGACTAGAAATTATGTTTTCAAAACAGGCAAATGACTAAGTCGTTGTTGTCTGTAACTGACGAGCACCTCGTAGTATGCACAGTGTGTTCAGAAGTACGCGAATTAAAGGTGGAAAGCATGGGACGTGTGTGTATCGATAGCGCATTTTATGAAACACAGACATTACCGAGGGGCGTGGCTTGCGTGCCTTACCGTAGGTGCAGCCACAGCCGAGGGGTATCTGTGGAGAGGCCAGACAAACGTGTGGTTCCTGAAGAGGGGCAGCAGCCTTTTCAGTAGTTACAGGGACAACAGTATGGATGATTGACAGCACTGGAGCGGTAACATCAGATAACATTGCTTTGTCATACAGTTACTGCGAACGGCTGAAAGTAAGGGCAAACTACAATCGCTAATTTTCCCGAGGACATGCAGCTCTACTGTATTGGGTAAAATATTTCGGAGGTAAAATAATTCCCCATTCGGATCTCCGGGCGAGGACTACTTGGGAGGATGTCGTCGTCAAGAAAAACAAAGCAGGCATCCTACGGATCGGAGCGTGGAATGTTCAAAAATGTTCAAATGTTTGTAGAACTTATGGGACTTAACTACGGGGTCATTAGTCCCTAAGCTTACAAACAACTTATGAACTACCTAAGACTTCGGATGGCACAAATATCCATGCCCGAGGGGGGATTCGAACCCCCGACCGTAGTGGCCGTGCAGACCGTGACTGGAGCGCCTCAGTCCCCTCGGCCACCGCGGCCGGCGTGGAATGTTCAGTCTCTTAATCGGGTAGGTAAGTAAGAAAATTTGAAAAGAGAAATGGACAGTTTAGAGTTAGATATGGTGAGGATTAGTGAAGTGGAAATTTCTGATAACGTGAGTACAGGGTTATAAATACAAAATCAGTTGGTGGTAATGCAGGAGTAGGTCTGATAATGAATAAGAAAGTAGGAATGCGGGTAAGATACTATGAACATCATAGTGAACTATGGTGACCAGACATCTCGTATTTTACGGGATCGTCCCCTATTTAGCCTGAGTGTCCCGTTGTCCCAATGAAATAAATACGGGACGCATATTGCCCCGTTTTTATTTATTTGTTTTTTATTTTATTTTTATTTTTATTTTTGTTCCTCTGACCATCCCATATATTTTGAAATAACGTGTTTTTAAGTAATGTACAGCAAAACCAAATAGAGAATAAATGTCGTCATAGTCAAACAATAAAGAAAATAGACTAACTGAAACCGAATGAGACACGATTTTGTAATTTCGTTCGTTGGAACTAAGTAATGCTTTCACGTGACATGCACAGCGTTTTCCATAAAACTTCATTTATTAATGTTAATTAGTAGGAGTTGGCGAGATGAGACTGATTTTTTGGACGTAAGTTCATTCTACGAGACGTTAATGTATTAGGCCTATATAGCGGTCCGCGCGTTTATAAGCACGAAGCGCGTGCTGGAACGTCAGTCTTCGACTCTCTCTGAAGATGGCTGGACGGTTTCCAGGCGAAATATTAGAAGAAGCCAACTTTATGCGGCTGCACTCCCGAAACGTTTTTGAAAATATTCCTTCTTTGGAAGTCTGTTCAATAAGGTATTAAAACTTTACCGGAGTTTGATAAAAATATTTTGAAAGAACGATATTACGGTAAGCTTTTTAAGTGAACCGTGCTCTTATTTTAAATATAATTGCATAGGAAGACACATGGTGCAAAAATTGCAGCTCATTAGTGGGCCTGTGCTAGCTCCATCTGGCACTAACTCTTCTGCAGAAAGACCGTTCTTAGTCAAGCACAGCGAAAGCATATTTAGTGTGCAAACTGCGAGAGAAATAACTATAACAGTAACTCATTTTCTGACTACATCTTGTATAGCGTATTACGAATGTCTATGTGAAAACACCGAATAACATATGCTCTAACGCAAAATGTAATTGAGAGAGAAATACGTAAACCGCGTCAGTAAAAATAATTCTCTTTCTTACTTGTTTGCATATGATAATAAAATAATTTCTTTGGATATTTGTTGTCCGAAACACCGACGACAGTAGTACAAGTTTATATGTCAACTAACTCTGCTGATGATGAGGAGATTGAAGAAATGTGTGTGGAGATAAAAGATAATTCAGACAGTTATAGAGGAGGAAAACTTGATTGTGATGGGGCACTGGAACTATTTAGTAGGAAAGAGAAGAGGAGGAAGAAGTGTAGTTGATGAATATGGACTGGGAAAAAGGAATGAAAGAGGAGATCGCCTGGTATAATTTTGTGCAGAGCACAATTTAATAATCAAAAACTCTTGGTTTAATCATCATGAAAGAAGTTTATACACATGGAAGAAACTAGGAGACACTGGGAGTTACCAAATTGACTTTATAATGGTAAGGCTAAGGTTTACAAACCAGGTTTTAAACTGTAAGACATATCCAGGGGCAGATATAGACTCTGACCATAGCTTATTGGTTATAAACTCACATTATAACTTAAGGGAGTGCGAAAAGGTATAAAATTAAGATGGTATCTGGACAATGTGAAGGAACCATTGGTGGTTGAGAGTTTCAGACGGAGCATTAGGCAAGGAAACAGGCTAAAGTAATACAGTTGAAGAGAAATGAGTAACTCTGAGACATAGAGTAGTGAGGGATAAAGAGGATCATATAGGCAGAAAGACAAGGCCTAATATAAATTCATGGATAACACTGGAGATACTAATCTGATGAAAGGAGAAAATGCAGCAAATGTGGCAGGCAAAAGGGAGTACAAACGTCAGAAAAATGAGGTTGACAGGAAGTTCAGACTGGCTAAGCAGGAATGGCTAGAGGAGAAATGCAAGACCTTAGAAGAATGTATAACTAGGGAAAATATAGATATCGGCTACAGAAAAATAGAAGAGACGTTTGGAGACAAGAAAAGCAGCGGTATGAAAAATTCAGATTAAAACCAGTACTAAGCAAATAAGCGAAAGCTGAAAGGTAGAGGGAATATTCAGAGGGCCTTTACAAAGGAAATAAATTGAAGGCAGTATTATAGAAATGCAAGACGAAGTAGAGAGAGAGGATATAGTAGATACGATACTACGAGAAGAATTTGACAGAACACTAAAAGATTTGAGTAGAGACAAGGTGATATTCCGTCTGAACTGCTGATATCGTCAGGGGAGCCAGTCATGAAAAAATTGTTCCACCTGGTATACAAGATGTATGAGTCAGTGAAATACCCTCAGAAGAATATAGTAATTCCAATTCATATGAAAACAAGTAGAGATAAATGAGAACATTACAGAGCTATCAGTTTTATAAGTCACGGTTGCAAAATGCTAAACGAATTATTTACAGACGAATGGAAAACCTGGTGGAATCCGACTTTAGGGAAGACCAGTTTGGAGTTAGGAGAAATGTCGAAATACGGGAGTCAATACTAACATTACGACTCATCTCACAAGATGGTTAAGGAACGGCAAATCTACGTTTTACCTTGTGAGATCTGGAGAAAGCCTTTGACAATGTGGACTGGAATACACTCTTTCAAATTCTAAAGGTAGCACGGGTAAAATATAGGGAGCAAAGAGTTATATTCAACTTGTAAAAAAAAAAATAAAAAAAAATAAACAGACAGCTGTTATTGTAGTCGAAGGGTAAAAACGGTCGCAGTGGTTGGGAAGGGAGTAAGACAGAGTTGTAGCCTTTCCCCAATGTTGTTCAGTCTGTGCACTGAGCAATCTGTGAAAGAATGCAAGGAGAGATTTGGAGAAGGAATTAAAGTACAGGGGGAAGAAATAAAAACTTTGCTGTTTGCTGATGACATATCTATTCTATAAGAGACAGCAAAGGACCTGAAGAAGCAATTGAACGGAATGGAGAGTGTCTTAAAAGGAAGGTATAATATGAATATTAACAAGAGTAAACAAGGGTAATGGAATGGAATCTCAGAAAATCAGGCGATGCTAAAGGAATTAGATTAGGCAATGACACAAAAGTAGTTGATGAGTTTTGTTATTTGGGCAGCAAAATAACTTTTGTCTTGGAGGCCAAGGTATTGTGCAAGCCCTTCAAAGACACATATACGCAAACTGTTGTATCAAAGAATCTCAAACCTGGTGCTGCATCATATGAAAACGTTTCCTGGAACTCCATCTCATTTATTCTCAATCGATCCTTTGAAATAAAGACGGCCGACCTCCTCCCCCATCCGTTTCTGACTCGGACATTTATTCCATCTGTAAACGATATCCACGTCGTCCCTAAATAAACCAACCCAACGAAATCTATCTGAAAAATCTTACATGATGACGTGTTCCTGAACGAACCAGAATCCCACATCTATAATGACTATGTATACGACGAAAACTTAAACAACAATGCCTCTTCCTTCACTTTAGACTATGTTCTAATCTTTCTGGAAGAGGTATCACTGATAATTTATAGCCATATTGGCAATAGGCTGTAGATTATTAGGTTTGTATATCCGGGTTGCGGCAGATGAAGGAGAAACCCTGTGACTAATAAGTATGTGGACAAGAAGTGATTAGCCCACATATACTTTTATTACAAATGTAAATAATACTCAGCTTTTGTGTGCCTGTGATGTTACAGTTCTGATGATACAGTTCTGTTATGATCTCTTCTACATCAGTCAACAGTAGTGGTCCAGCTTGTGCTAACGTAGACTGCTGGCTCGCTGTAGACGGATAATCTGGAACTGTAGCACTCCCAGATCTGATTCGTACTCCTGTACTGACTGCTACTGAGTTCTATTGCTTGTCGTGGCTGTGGTTCGCCGGCATATCTTGGCGAGCCCCTGTCTTCTCATTGGCCGGTGCGCGAAGCAAGGCAGAGAGGTAACGAGACTGGAGGCGAAGTACCATTGAGCGCGTTATCGCTCGTCTTCTACTAGCGCGGACCGCCGGCGTTGTGGCCGTCGCCACAACACTCCTCCCCCCTCCCCCCACCCCCAACCTTCTCACCGTGGGTGTATAGCGAGCGGGGGGAAGGTGTGACCGTGGGTGCAGTCGAGGGACCGTGGTTTGAATCTGGGCCCAGCGCTGAACTCCAGGTGGCGAACCGCCATCCGGCCTGCGCTTGGCACTAAACGCCGGACGGAAAACTCAACAAAGGTGGCGCTCCCACGGACACGGGCGCCGAAGGAACAGATGCAGGTGCAGGAGCGACCATCTCGACGACCCGTGTGGAGGCGACCCCTTGGTGGGCCGCTGCGTCGGAAGGATCTTCGACGCGCGACGATGAACCCGTGATGCCGGACTTCGACAGACACACGACGTCCGATGGAGGATGGGTCATCACATGCGGTGATGCTGGAGGCGAAGCGTCCAACTCTATGGGTTCGGGGCCAGAAGGGAAGTTGGCCAAACCCGCGACGTCTGATGAGGCGTGGGCGCCCCCATCCGAGGGGACAGCGAATCTCACCACAAAACTCAGCAGCAGCATCCTCTAGTGCACAAGGGCGAATCTGATTTCTATGGCGACGCTGCACACCATCTGCACTAGACTTGCACATAATAGTTCGCGATCGGGAGCGCTCTCTTTAGTTCGTTCTTGTAGTTCGTCCGCTCCCAGTGACGGGTGAGCGGCATGGCGTGCGCATGCAGGTGGTGGGACAAGTCCCCCCCCCCCCCCCCCCAGCTGCTTTATGCGGTTGCTGCGTGAGCCGCTAACGATATCACGCAAACCAAAAGAAACAGTTTGTGGATAAATTTTCGCGTTTAAGTTTAGAGTTATCTCCATACCTTGGCATTATGGAATTTATTAGTCAGATATTGTAGAGTGCAGAATACTTCAAAACAGAAATTTTGTAGCGCTTAACTACGTAATCTAGCAGGCAGACGGTCACCTCGAAATGGCTCTCTTTAGCAGAAGGCAAACACCTGATTTTTAATTCTGCTGCGCGCCTTCTCGCTATTCCCAGTCGGTCTTCGGAAAAGAATCCAACGAACTAAGAAGCGAGATACATTTGGCATAATAGTTCGCGACCGGTAACGCATATCTTAGTTCGCGACCGGTAGCTCTCCTTTTAGTTCGCAGCTCGGCCGCGAAGTAGGTCGCTCTTTTTAGTTCGTCCGCTCTTTTTAGCTTTTGCTACCGCTACTAAAAGAGCTCTTTCTTTTGTTTTTATATAATTATCAGTGTTGCCCAAGCGTGTGTTATTACCCGTATTATTGGGCAATTAGACATCAAATATTTAAGCAAATAAACCGGTTATTTACACAAATGGGTGATGCAATGATATTCAACTACTGTGCATACAGAGTACTCGTAGTATTTTCTTTTTAAAACCGATTTCTTTATTTATTTAATAGGTCATTGAAGGAACATTACCTACAAATCACGCGATGCTGCACGCTCTCGCGGCCTCACGCTGTTCCCCGTCAGTCTTCGGAAAAGGAGCGGACGAACTAAGAGACGAGGGATCTGCGAACTAGTTCGCGTAGTTCGCCTGTGAGAGCGCTCTTCCGAACTAGTTCGTTCGCGAACTACACAAGACTAATCTGCACCCTGCAATAAAAACATGTTAGCGCCAAGCTGCCGAATGATGGTACCGGGCTCCGAACATCTGCGTCCGCCATAGGACCTGGAAAAGACAGATGCGTTTGCGCGATACTGTGCCTGATTCTGCGGAGCGGGCGACGTCTGTGGTGAAGGCATGAAATGCAGCAGAGTGCGGTACCACCGTCCGTGCAACAACTCCGCAAGTGACGGTTCGTTGTGTGGCTGGGAGCGGTAGGATGCGAGGAAATGCAGAAGAGCTTGTTCACGCGTGTGGTGGTAATTGAGCTTCGCCCTCTGTGACCTGAATGTACTAACGTTCAGCATCAGCATTTGATTGAAGACAACGATTACTGAGCAAAGCGTCCTTCAACTTTCGGAAAGAAATGTTACACTTCTTTCAACAAACAAACGCAACATTCTTCCGCCGTAGGCGATGCAGCGTTGTCGCTAGTTCCGCTGCGTTACGAAAAAATGTTACATAATAAGAGATTTTGCCCAGAATAGATTGCAATTCTGTAATGTTTTTGAGAGCCTTGAGCTCTTGAATAGCTAGCAACTGCGACTGCAATGGATGAACACCCTGCGAATTGATGACATATCCTAAATATCAAAATAGTAAGAACCAGCTTTCCCCGCATTGAAATCTTTATTTTTTATTACAAATCGATTTCAGTCAGTGTCTGACTATTTTCAGTGCTAGAGTCCAAGCCCTGTGGGCCCACAAATACTCGCACTTTGCATGTTAACGCAACATAAGAAGTACATATAGTGGATCCACTGAATGTTCTTCTTATGTTAGCATGCAAAGTGCGAGGATTTGTGGGCCCACAGGGCTTGGACTCTAGCACTGAAGATGGTCAGACACTGACTGAAATCGATTTGTAATAAAAAAAATTAAGATTTCAATGCGGCCAAAGCTGGTTCTCCCTATTTTAATAATTTTAATGTGGTCGCTCTGAACCAGGCTCCAGATGGAGTCGTCTACATATCCTAGATATTCAATTTCAGTTTGTAAGAAAAGACATTTGTCCTTGTTACTTTTGAGACCAACTTCTAAAAGGATTTGGAAAACTGCAAGTAAATTGCTGAAATGCTCTTCAGCTGTGGGTCCAGAAACAACAATATCGTTGAAATAATATGAGAAACAAGGCACTGCTTTTGTTATTTGTTACAGGTATCTTTGATAAATTGCTGGAGCAGAGGCACAACTGAACGGTAACCTGAGAAACTTGAAGAGGCCCATGAATGTACTCATAACAAGAAATTTCTGTGATTGCACGTCGAGCGGAAGTTACAGATATGCATTCTGAAGATCAATTTAGGAAAAACATTTGCTAGCTCCTAATCTGTCCATAAGCTCGTGAGGATGAGATAACGGGAAAGTATTAATCCCTGTCTGAGAATTCATTCTGCGCTTAAAGAGCACACAAATTCTGAGTTTGCCAGATGAGAAGAGAAGCCCACTGGCTTGCTAAAATAGGTGCAATAACACCTTGATTTTGCCACTTTGTGAGTGCCTGTGCGACTTTATCACGTAATACAAAAGGAACAAGGTGTACCCTACAAAAACGTGGCTGCGCATTTTCTTTTAATGTCACATGCGTGGAAAAATTAGTTGCCTGTCCAAGTCCGCCAGGGAATAGTTCAGGAAATTCGGCACACAGGTTTATTGTATGTTCACTCGTGTCGAATGACGTCACGAACGGAACGTTCCCGGTGATTCTTAGACCAAACAAATCAAATAGATCCAAACCAAAAGTATTTGTACTGTCATAAGATTCAAGAACCAAAAGTGAAACTGTCTTGTGTATATCTCCATACACTACAGGAAAGCTACAAGTACCTAGTAATGGTATGTTCAAAATGTTCAAATGTCTGTAAATCTATCGATCTATCGGACCAAACTGCGTGGTCATCAGTCCGTAGCTTACAAACTGCTCAAACCTAGGTAAACTAACCTAAGGACAACACACACAACCATGCCCCAGGGAGGAGTCGAACCTCCACGGCGAGCAACCGAGCGCTCCGCAGCGAGACGCTTTAGACCGCTCGGCTACTCCACCGCGGCGATTGTATGTCTTGTCCGGTATATGCCGTAAGCAAAGCTTGCACTGTTCGCAGTTGAGGAGCGACTAGCATTTCATACGTGGCACGATTTATTAACGACACCGTGGCACCCGTATCAAGCAAAAATTTCACTTTTCTGCCATAATTTGAAATTGTACAAAGACGTTTTATGCGTGGCGTTCTAAAGCAGTGTCAGAATCTTTATTTGCCAGAACACTAAAGGCTGTCTTAGTGGCAGCAGGCTTAGCATGAATAGCAAAAACAGTCGGCGGAGTGGCCGAGAGCATTGAGGCGCTATGCTCCGATGCGCGAGGCCGTTCCCCATCGGGGGTTCGAATCCCCTCTCGGGCATGGATGTTTGTGCTGTCTTTAGTATATGTTAGATCATAAGTAGTTTGTAAGTTTAGGGACTGATGACCCCCCCCCCCCCCCCAGTTAAGTTCCATAAGCTTAACAAACATTTGAACATTTTTGAAAAACAGTCTACATGTCGTGTGCATGAATTTTGCAAGTGCTTTTGCCGTGGAGTTCAGTTGTAACTGACATACACACACTTTGAACATGTCCTTCTTTGCCACAAGAAAAGCAAATTGCATTACGCGAAGGGCACTGATTTCGTCTATGTTTAAAAATACATTGGGACTGAACTTAACATTTGCTTGCTTGCCGCGAGGCTTTTGTTGTGGCTGTTTATAGGAAGTACGGCGCGGCTGGGCCGAGATGGCCTTGTCTCGTGCTACAGCAGATACATGGGCACCTAGAAAACTACTTGTTCACAGGTCTGACACATTTCTAGTAATCACATCACATCTGAATAGTACTTTCCAAAGTCACAACGAATTTTACACTTCCTAGTCAAACCTTGTAGTTGTTACCCACTGTCTTTATGATTGTCTTGCCTGCCTATGACAATTATAGAACTGAAATCTAGCTGCTGCTATGTTGACAGTTTGTTCACAATGAAATGTTCACGCCTACTTGAGACAAAAAATAAGGAAGCAACACAGAACCTTGTATTTAATGCGCCGCTATGTGGCTGCGAAATTGCGCTAAGTATTCCCCCCAAGCCTCTGTTTTGTCATAAAACTGTCGGAATGACGGCAAGATTTCAGGCTGTGTGGCAGGCGATGGCGTCGATGCTGATTGCGGCTGCTGCAGCTTGATTCTGGCTATCGAAGAAAGCCGTCATTACGATGGTCAACTGAGTAATCGCCCTCACCTGAAACTGAAGAATTTGTATAAGATCATTTATCAATGGAGATAGCGCCTGAAGCGCAAGGAATGGATTAGCTGCAGCAGTGTGGGCGGCAAGCAGGTTAGTCAGAATGGGTGGCGACGTCATTTTACGAAAGTAAGCAACAGTAATACAGTATACACTAAATCAATAAACTAATGCAGTGCGCCACCTGAAACAAAAAGTTCCACAAGGACACAATAACAAAATTCCGCAAAACTGGGTCTGAAACGGAAATTATTAATTTCGAAGAGTTCTGAAGTCCTTGTCGCCAGTTTTATATGCACCAGTAGGAGGTGGCCTGTGACGTAATTATGTGGACAAGGTCTGAGCCGGCCGCAGTGGCCGAGCGGTCTGCGTCGCGCCAGTCACAGTCTGCACGGCCGCTACAGTGGGGGGGGGGGGGTTTCGAATCCCCCCTCGGGCATGGGTGTTTGTGTCGTCTTTAGTATAAGATAGTTCACAAGTTGTTTGTAAGTTCAGGGACTGATGACCCCGTAGTTAAGTCCGTTACGCTTAACAAACATTGAACATTTGACAAGGTCTGAAACTAAAAGAAGTGATTAGCCCACATATACTTTTATTACAAATGAAAAGAATACTCAACTTTTATGTGCCTGTGATGTTATAGTTTTGATGATACAGTTTTGTTATGATCTCTTCCACATCAGTTAATAGCAGTGTTCCGGCTTGTGCTAACGTAGACTGCTGGCTCGCTGTAGGCGGATATTCGGGAACTGTAGCACTCCTAGCTGTGCTTCGTACTCCTGTACTGACTGCTGTACTGCCTGTCATGGCTGTGGTGGGCCGGCATACCTTGCCGAGCCCTTGTCTTTTCATGGGCCAGCGCGGCTGGTCAGAGTACCATAGGACGGGTTATCGCTTGTCTTCTACTTGCGCGGACCGCCGGCGTTGTGGCGAACAGCGACGCCACAACAATTAGCTCATTTATAATGTCCACTCATTTCTGCTACCCGCGCTGGAATGGCAGAGCTCCCAGATGCCTTGCTATGGACTGCATGGCTGCTCCCCGTCCAGTCCTGCCTCGCACATGGTTGTGTGTGTGTTGTCCTTATCATAAGTCGCTTGCCCGCGAAAGGCAAAGGTCCCAGGTTCGAGTCCCGGTTCCGGCACACAATTTTAATCTGCCAGGAAGTTTCATATCAGCGCACACTCCGCTGCAGAGTGAAAGTTTCATTCTGGAAACATGTCGAGTAGGGATAGCTCAGTCGATAGAGCGCTTGCCCGCAAAAGGCAAAGGTCACAGGTTCGAGTCCCGGTTCCGACACACAATTTTAATCTGTCAGGAAGTTTCATATCAGCGCACACTCCGCTGCAGAGTGAAAGTTTCATTCGGTTAAAGTAGTTTGTAAGTATAGGGGCCACGGTGCAATGGCCGAGCGTTCTAAGGCGCCTTGCAGCGGAGCGCGCAGTTGATCAATATCGGAGGTCTGAGGCCTACCTCAGGCATGGGTGTGTGTTATCCTTCATATAAGTTAATTTAAGTTAATGTAAATAGTTTGTAAGCCTAGGGACTGATAAACCTAGAAGTTAAGTCCCTCAGATTTACAAACATTTGAACGTTAGTCTAGGGACTGATGAGCACTGCAGTTTGGTCCCATAGTCTTAAAAATATTTCATTTATGCTACAGTGAGGTTTCTTTTCCCAGAGAAGTATTAAACAATGTTTCTCTTGTCTTTAAACACACGTTGCATTTTCAGAACAATTGTAAAGATAAATGTTTATGTGAAAAAGCTATAAGAATAAATTTCATCAGTGGCGGCGCTAGGCGTCGGCGACTGCCAACGGCCTCGCGCCTGTGGGGGCCTCGCAAAACATTGTCAAAACTTTTTTTTTCTTTTTTTAATATTTGATGTTTAACGGTGCTTTCCAACTGATAGGTTATGTAGCGACGACCTACATCTAATTTACAGTAGCTTAACCAGTGGACGAACACAACATCCGTACCCAAGGGTAGGATTCGACCCCCGACGAGAGCGATCTAGCTCACCGTGCTACGACGCCTCAGTGCGCTCGGCCATTCCCGGCCGGCAGCTATTTAGTTATCCGTATTTATTTCCGTATGAATGCAGCAGTGATGCAAGTTTTAGTTAAATACTTGCAAAACAATTTCTTCAGTACATTTTACAAAACGATTTGGAAGAAGTACATACAAATGTTTTATATAACAATCAGAATCATGCTCAGTTCCAGTCAGTACAGCTTCGACCGAGAGAAGCTCCACAAAGTTAAAATTGATTAAGACTAACTTGAAAAGCACAATGAGCCAACAAAGACTATCGGCGTTGTCAGTACTATCAACTGAAGCCGAAATAGCGGCTGGTATTAAGATGTGATCTTAAAAAAATTCAGTGAGACGAAAAGCTGAAAAGTTTCTCTAATTTGTGTTTGTTTATTGTAATTTTTGTCAAGGCAATAACAGTCGTATATTATACTAATAGAATTTTAGTACAATGATTATTGATGTATAATTCACCTCATTTTATTTAACATTTCCTTCCTTACTAAAAAAAATGAAAGGGGCCTCGCAAAGACGAGTTCGCCGACGCCCAGTTTTCGTCTGGCGCCGCCACTGAATTTCATTCTGCAAAAAGCTTTACACATACTACACATAGTTGAGAAGGAACACGTTATCGACATCTTGCGAAAACTGGTATTTATAACTACTTGAATAAGTAGCTCCACTAAATACTTAAACATCATAAAGAATAACCTTTGCATAACTCTGAAAGAACTGTCACTTTATAACTAATTCTCGTGACTAGAGCGTGCCTTCATTCCTAAAATATTCTGTTTGTATACTATATAATTCGTATAAATTGAGAATCAGAGTTTCATTTTTCAATCTATTTCAGTTTTATTTAGTTTACTAAACTGTAACTTTAAAGCATTTTCTAGATTATTGAATGTTGCACAGACTCACCTCAGTTATGCTCTCTAAAATAATTAGTTGTAGACTTATACGTTCTTTCGCTCCCTTTTATTCATTGTTCCTTTTCCTTTACCTCAAACAATGTTTGATCTTAGCACGGCCACTACGGTCGGGGGTTCGAATCCCCACTCGGGCATGGATATTTGTGCCGTCCTAGTTCGTAAGTAGTTCATAAGTAGTTTGTAAGTTTAGGGACTGATGACCCCGTAGTTAAGTCCCATAAGCTTAACAAACATTTGATTTTGTTTGATCTTAGCTTATGTTACTTCTTTAACTGTGTTTCGCAGAATGTTTCAAAACTGTATTAGTAACTGGTTTAATAATTATTACACCCTTTGAACTCAGCTAGTGTTGCTGAAACCTTATACCTAGCAAACAATTTACAGACTGTATAATAGTGTGTGTTTTTCCTATGAACACCTGTGTAAGCATTAAAGAAGAAGTATATGCAAATGTGCGACTCATAACGATTATCTCATCCAGCGATTAGCCAGAATACCAATCAATGTACATGGATCCAACATGATGTAGACACGTAGAGTATCAGAAATTTATATATGAAAATCTTACTCTTCTTTTGTATCATCATTTGACATTTGATAGAAGTTTGCCATTATAATGTCTACATTTGCAGTTCAAGAAGAGAAGTAACAAGCGTAATTCAATCATAGTATCTATTAACCTGATTTTCATAGTTTTTACAGTTATCAAATCATAATTCAGGTTGATAGTAACAAAGAAGTTACACTGAACAAGGTTGAAATCCTCTTTCTGTTTCTCTCTCTCTCGCTCTTTTCCTCTCATTCACTAGTTTTCTCTCTCTCTCTCTCTCTCTCTCTCTCTCTCTGTGTGTGTGTGTGTGTGTGTGTATCTCTATCTCTCTCTTTTAAACGGACTATTTGACAGAGGACAACAAACAGGTGATATTCTCAAAAAGATACTCCTGAATCTTCATTTCTTCTTGTATCATTGATCGTATATGGGGTAAATAGGGTCAAGCTTGTTATGTATGTGAGTAGATTAACATGATCATTTAAAAACTAATGAGCCCGATATTGGGATTTAGGCCTGAATTGGTAACATTTTCTACAGCAGACTACACCGTATCCGTGACAACGGCGCTGTTCCGTCCCTTTAAAATTCGTCGCTCGGCCGCTCGCTATTCATACGGCCACACAATGTGTGTAATACGGCTCTGGGCGCAGAGAGATGGCAGCAATAGGGTTTGTTCTGCTTACGGAAATGGCGCATTGCGAATGAAAAACGTGAATGGGCAACAACCAACACAATGCTCATGCCTGACTACGACCGAAAGAAGCAAGGACGAATTTCACTTGTATGGACTATCTGCTTAACCATCAAATTGTTTCAGGTCATGTCTTTTTCCCAGCATCCGCTTCATCACAGAAAAGCTAGAAAAGGATTTCCTTTTAAAACAAGTGGAATGACAATGGAAATTCTATTCAATGGACTAACTGATTGTTCGAATTTGACTAGAAAATATACTGATCAGTGAATGTTATTAAAGTGAGACGTTATCAACACTCATAGGCAGAAGCTTTCATGGACTCGCATTGTTATTATCGACTGAAATAAAATTTTGTCAATTACTTTTGACGATACATTAGAGCACCCGTGCGAATACTTCGCACCGTTAGTGGAATGACAGAAAAGTTGGGAAAGAAATTGAAGTAAAGTTGAATGTTCACGCGTAGCGTTCTTCAGTATCAATTAATGCAAGTGATTAAAAGCACAAATGAAAGTGCTCAATCCGCGGAGTGTTGTTAGGTCAAAAAGAACTGCGTACCTTAATTAGTACCCAAGGTATCGTAAAACAAACCGATTAAAATATTCAATTCAAGAACAGAAGGATACCGCGTTTGAGTAAAAATAAAGGATGGAGAGACTGAAGTTAATTCTGATACTTGATGACAAATCTGCGAATGAATACCTTTCGTTTAAAGCAAAAGTGAATGAAATCGGTCGGCTAGAACGGCCTGACCGACTGACTTTAGTTTACAGCAAGGACATCCCCATAAGAAATATATAGAAGGAATTCGCGTTTGAGTATACAAAAAGGTAGGCGAGAGTTATGTAAATTCTAATACTTGATGTCAAATCTTTGGATGAATACCTTTCGTTTAAAACAAAAATGAAAGAAATCGGCCGGGTAGTTTGGTCTGGCCGACTGACTTTAGTTTTCATAGATTCTTGTAATATAGAAGATGGTATTTGTCATTGATCTACCCGTGATTACAAACTGATTCCTATTGGCAAACGGGAATATTTTACTCAAAAAGTCCTCTGAACTACTAGTTTGAAACCCTGTTCATTTAATCCCTGTGCAAGTTCATCGCTTTTAAAGTGGAGGTCGCTAATGTACGCTTATAAAGTGTGTCTTAAAACGATTCGTGAGATACAGTCACCGTATCTGTTACTAAGCGAGGGAAATATAATCAAAAGACTCGAGAATTCGCCTTTATAAGTCTGTACAGCGAATGCTGTTTAGGAATCTTATCTATAAAAATCGCACTGACGTGGTTTACGGCCCACTTTAGATTTGTAGGTTTTTAAGTTTTTGCAAACTTTTCGGACCAAAATAATAATCTAAATGATAAAAAATTACGGTGATATGATTACGACTCTACTATTGTGGTAATATCTATGCACCCAACACGTAATATTCTTTCTGGCCGTATTTTTACAAACAGCCAAAATTATATATTTGTGTTTAGCTTTAACAAGCGTACTATTTTTTGAACTTTTACCTCTGAACTATCATTTTATTATATCTCCCACATTTTCATTACATTTTTCCGTTAAAATATTATCACCTGTCTTGCCTAGGTAGTTCAAAGTTTATTTTCTGTGCCTGTACTGGTTACGACTGACGTACCGTACATTTGGCATTCGGACGAGTGACTATAGCCTGGATGGAACACAGCGTACATTTATCTTTCGTAAATAAGTCACGTGACATCCCTCGCCCCAAAATCTGTTTTGCTTTCGCCATCTTGCTTTCTATAGTTAATGATTTTCTTATTGTAACTCAAGCGTTGTCATTTCAAAGCAATGACGCACTGAAAATTATAAAAAATACGTCGTTTTCAGGACAATGAATTATAATCTAATGTTACTTAGTTAACACCTGCGATCGATGGTAAGAGAATGACGGATTACTCTCGCAGCTGTTCACCATAGCGTAATAGGCGAGGAATTAATTTGTGATGTACGGACATGTTAGACGGTGGTTCGGAACTTGCGAGGGTGCGGTGGCTCAGCGCGCTCGGTCAGAGGGTTGCCGGCATGGTAGCTCGACGCCCTCTGTAACGAGAGAACTGAGTTATCCGAAACGATCAAAATAGGACAAAACAAACCAACGTCCACAAAGGACCCGTTCAACCGAGGAACCAATGAAAAGAGGGAAAACAAAAGACGGTTCAACTAACACCATCTGAAGAGAAGGCCTGTGCGCTCCCTATCACGTCACACAGAGTAGGTCGCGATCGCGTAACTCATTGGCTGATCGCTGTGAGGCGGTGCGCTGTGCCCCTTCAGTCACCCAATGAGCTACGCGATCGCGACCTACTCTGCGTGACGTCACGTGGCACGGCAGTGCACAGACCTTCTCTTCAGACGGTGTTGGTTCAACACCTTCTGTAATAAAAAACTGAGTAAAATTCTCAACCAACAACCCAGAACGAATGTGAACAAACGACCGCAAAGCATCAATCTCACTGAAGAAAATATAACCAACACTGTCAAAATTTTTGGCCCACTCTATATTTCTTCCTGCTTCCTAAAAAGTTTTCGCACACTCTTGTTAACTGAACACAACTATATTCTGTAAGATTCCAAGTTGTTCAAAGATAACAACGCTTTCTCTGAAAAGTTCATTTGTTCTGATTAGAGGATATGCCATGAATTACATAGCAACGAATTGTAAACATAGCCTTTTTATCACATGTACATAAACTGGGGAGATACTGTTACGAGACTGTTGTAAATGACGTAATGATAGTACTAACTTTGTATATGTATAAAGTACTAGATTTATGTGGAATTCACTATTACCACACTAATTCCTTGTGTGATTTTAGCTGTAAAATAAAACGTAATCAAGGTTTGAAATAGAATATTTTCTCTTTATTTTAACGCAGAACAGAGTAACATGAACGAAGTCATATCTGAACTACAGGAAAGGTAATACCACCTACGTTAAAACCATCCATAGTAACCATGTCAAAGACAAAATTTTAGAAGATGCATTGATTCTAATTAATGACTTTCAGTATATTCCATAAATAGTAAATTAACGCTTTGAAAAACATAAAGATGGTAATTTGTTGCGCCGCGGTGGAGTAGCCGAGCGGTCAAAAGCGTCTCGCTGCGGAGCGCGCGGTTGCTCGCCGTGGAATTTCGAGTCCTTAGGTTAGTTTAGCAAGGTTTAAGTAGTTTGTAAGCTACGGACTGATGACCACGCTATTTGGTCCGATAGATTTACAAACATTTGAACATTTGTAATTTGTTTCAATGTATACACCTCCCGTTTTATTAAGGATCTACACTTGCCACTGAGATCTAAAACTTCCTTTATATATACGAAACTACCTGTATCAGCACGGTGTTCAGAATGTTCATTATTACAGTATCCTCCCAGTTTATGTGCATATGCTTCAAAATACCATTGTTCAATTCGTTGTTACGTATTTCACGGCATGTTCGCGAAATAGAAGAAACACGCATTTTAAAGGGAGCATTTTTAATATGCCCAACTCTAAACATTGAAGAACATAGCTCTATTTAATTAATAAGGATGCCCGAAACCCTTTTAGGAAAAAAAGGAGAGAAAAAGTTTATGGCGAGTGGCGGGTTCTGGACTACTGACCATGAGCACTACAGTCTAACGCGCTGTCCACTACACCACGACTAACAACTGGAATATTTAACCTTCAATATCGTACTATTAATGGTAGTTGTTAACTGATGCTAATATGGTATTTTAGACAATAGATTATCATTTATCGTACGACTTGTTTTTGTTAATTCTTCAGTGCGCCATTGCTTTGAAATGACAACGTGTAAGTTACAACAAGAAAATCATCAAATATGCAACGCAAGATGTCATATGCCAGAGAGAGTTCTGGGCAAGGAATGTCACGTGACATGTCCGAACGGCTGGTTTTCGTTAATTCAGTAGAGGGTGTCAAAACTCCGTTATTTTTGCAAGTATCTCACAAACGATTGAGATATGAAAATACATCAGAGAGCAAAGTTGTAGCGAATTTTCACCTCTACAAATTCGGTTATTTAATTTCCGTGTCAGATGAACGGTTTATTTTCAATTAAAATTACATTACAAACAGCTTTTTTTGGTGTTACTAACGTATTTTTTGTCCGAAAAATTTGAAAAAGCAAGGTTCTGGTCTCCGTCCACCAACAATTATGGCTGTAAAATTTGGTGCTGATCGGTTGAACGGTTCGACTTAAAAAGTGGGAACACGTTACGGACAGACAGACATCCCCAAATCGCCGTTATTTTTGCAAATATCTCTGAAACGATACGAGATATGAAAAAAACACAAGAGAGCAAATTTGCATAGAATTTTCTCCTCTACAAATTCGGTTATTCAATTTTCATGTCAGACGAATGGTTAGGCCGTTATTTTTATTTAAATTTCGAGCTGTCAAAAGACAATCGCAAAGGCCCACTTTTAGTGTTACTACCGTAACCTAAAGTGGGCCAAAAATTGATGCGTGAAAAAATTTTCAGATTAGCGCAGCGGGTGATGCTGGGTGGGAGCGATCAAGTATTTGCAACGACATTAGCCACCCCCCCCCCCCCCGAATGGAATGTTTGTAAATCTATCGGACCAAACTGCGTGGTCATCAGTCCGTAGCTTACAAACTACTTAAACTAAGGTAAACTAACCTAAGGACAACACACACCCATGCCCCAGGGAGGACTCGAACCTCCACGGCGAGCATCCGCGCGCTCCGCAGCGAGGCGCTTTAGACGCCAACCCACCCCCCCTTCCCATCGGAGAATGAAGCCAACCGCCATTCTTCTGTAACCATAATACTGTCACTTGGAGCGCTAACGTCGCTTCCGTAATTGTTCGTGATAAATATTTGCAGTGAACAGATAAAATTATGAATTGTGACAACATCCAGTAACGATCAGACATCTCATAATTATGTGCTTGCAGTAACTGTGCAGTTCTTAATAATATATTTACGCATCGTGTGATGACGACTGCATGGACGTTGGTAATTAAAACACAACTGTGCTTTTATCTGTATACTGTAACGCATACGTAGCAGTCGAACGTAATGGTGGATCAGTGGATCCTATGTCGGATCTTATATAGAGGTTTTCGGGTTCGAATTTGTGTATATGCTGCAATTTTTTTCTGCCATATCATGAATGGTGTCTATTGCATCGATCATGAAAGATAATAAGAAGAACACTACACGTCATTCCATTACTTAAGCCTAGGCTACGATTGGGCAGGAAGAACTATTTCACATCATTGTTATCGAATACGCAGGGCATACTGATAGATGAAATGTACCATAATAATTGTAGAGTCTATAAAATAATATCTGTTCATGTACAGGTGATTTCGGGGTACATTTCTTAACATTTTCATAACGCAGTTTCAGATTCTATCTGTTCCGATATTGTGTGAATTAAAATCAACAGAAACTTCTTTTCACGTCTATTACTTCCAGGCCATAGTAACTTTATCCGTTTATTCGCCTTTATATTGTGTTCTTATATCACCTATAAACGATTCCTGGAAGTAAATCTTTATCGTGTTGAGAAAAATTTCAATCTAGTTCTTTCTCTCGTTCACTTCCTTCCATCTATACAACATGAAAGCTTCCATAACAAATATTGTGTATCGATTAATATCTGCGGTTGAGACGCAATAATCATGTAGATAACCGATGTAAGCTGTCTTGTAAAGCATCTTCCAAGCTGACTCAGATCAACGTTGTACCAGCGCTGGCGGATCTAGGTTTAATGTTATACAATAGAACAGAGTTTAATTTCTGAACGAACGTCAAATTTGATCCCCAGTCAGCAATGTTTATACAGTTGGCCCGTAATCTTTAAATATACGTTTCACTCTGATATTAGTACGTAAATATGTATTAAACACGCTCAGGATTGTATAAGCGTAACATAAATTGCATTTAATCATCTAAATTGAAACTTCAGTAACAAATAAAATAAATACACACATCAGTTTTTATAGACATAGAATGTAAATTCCACCCCAGTGAAGCCGGGCGGGTCGCCATTTCATCCATGAAAAGAAAACGATAAAAAGGAAAAGCTAAAAAGTTCAATTCTATTTGGAATCACCACAGATTTCACATATACACTGAAGGTGTACAAAGCATTTAATATGAGTTGACATGACGGAAAACATACGTGGCTGAACAAAGCCATTCACTTTTAAGTTCGAAATTTTGTCTGAAATATAAAATTAAACTTCGCACGCCCCGTAAATACACTTCCTGATTTCATCTGACACATTGAGGAAAGTAGTGGAATACCACACATTAAATAATTAATATGCCTCCATTTGTGGACTTTTATAAAAATTTTCTGGCCTTATTTACTTCTTCTAGTAGTGGTGTTAGCTGGCTCCTCTCACGGAAGCTCATATTCTCTCATATCAGATATACTCCCCACTTAACCGAGTCATTTTTACGTGAAGGTGTGTGTGGCAGAAGCGAATTCGGACTGATTCACATATCATAAAATTTTGTGAGTGTAGCTACGTACTGACAAACGGAAGCTTTTGTCTTCAACATTATGCGGATCGGACGTTATGTGCCTTAATCATTCCTTCTCCTAGATTGGCTGACTGAATCCCTTCACGTAGAGAACTGGAGTAATCGATGCCATTTTCTTTGTGCGCAGTGTCTGTTTGTTTTGATTATCGCACAGAAAAAATGTTCAAATGTTTGTTTAGTTTATGGGACTTAACTACGGGGTCATCAGTCCCTAAACTTACAAACTACTTATGAACTACTTACGAACTAGGACGGCACAAATATCCATGCCCGAGGGGGTATTCGAACCCCCGACCGTAGTGGCCGTGCAGACCGTGACTGAAGCGCCTCAGTCCCCTCAGCCACCGCGGCCGGCTATCGCACAGAAGCAGCGTCAGCGTAATATTGTCAAGTTGAAGTCCGCCACGGATATGCAGGCCAATGCTAAAAGATTTAAGAATGGTACCGCAAGAAAAATCTATTTGACGTGGAATGGAAGATGAGTATGGTACGAGGTGGCAATATACATCGTTATTAATACAGGTATGTGACACGAAGTCTGATAACTAAGTCATGAATAAGTTGGCATGATACCAGAAGTCAAATTTACTGTCTCTCTCCTCCCGTCTGATTTCTCAGTAACTGATCACTGGTTTGTCTTCTCCTGCTTGAATTTTCGTCGTTTTCCCTACCCTGTCCTCCAGGGTTCTGAATTTCACGCCATATTGTCTTTTTAATCGGTAAGTCCAATTTTTAATCTAACTAAAACAACAATCGACGATGCGTGATTACCCCTCACAGTCTTGGTATTTATTTGGATTTCTACTGTGACGAGAAAGTAACGACCCAAGAACAAACTCACTTTTTTTATTTTTGTCTGTGCTTTGTTCAATTGTCGTATGGCGTTTGTTACGTGGCGGTGTCCCACCCGCTGCCTGTCAGACATTAAACAGAACAACAATTAAACAATACCTTTTCCTTAAACACGTATGGAAATAGAGTGATGACTATCAACAATCAAAACCAAAAGAATTACCCCGTTCTTCGTTTTTGAAGGTGAAACTAACGCCTTGTGTTTGCTGAGATTGATTCTATTTCTCCCAGACGCGTTTCGCCTTTTATTTTAAAGACATATTTAGTGGAATCTACAAGTACAATGTTTATGTGAGATGTATTGTTTCCAGATTATAAACAGTTCACGTATTTTTATTTAGGGAAAGGAGTTTTTACTTTCATTTTCGTTGTCTTTTTCGCAATCTTTTGCTGTTTCCTCCATTTGGTCAAGGTCACATGTTTCACATTCTATAACTAATTTCTGTATTTTCGTGTTTCATTTGTTTTGTTGCCAACGTACCGAAGTGTATGTTGGTTGCTAACCTTTGTGTCTAAGCAAAATGAAAGGATAAGAATGTTATTTGAAGCACAAGAATAAGAAGTAGAGAGAGAGAGAGAGAGAGAGAGATAGATAGAGAATAGCCTTATTGTGTGTGTGTATGATTCAATTATCTATATGAGAATGCTTCTCTTTGAGTTTTTATTCAGGATCCATGTAGATAAAAGATTTTGAGAAATATTAACAGGATGTTACGTTTATGGTTATGTATCTATGCCTCTTTGTAAGCTGGTTTCATTACAAGGTTAATATCTTAAAATTCCTCCTTACTTCACGAATATTAATATTTCATGTTATGTTGGAGTAGGTTATAACAATCTAAAATTCATTGTGCTTATTTTAGCAACATATTCTCTCTACAAGGTAATTTTTGTTTCGCCGTTTACCAACTCGAGGGATTGATGGAGGAGAGGGATACGGAACGAAACAGGTCTAATGAACTTACATCCGGAAATACATGACTTTTGTACTAGTGACCATATATCAAATCATACTTCGTCACAGAAACTACGATCTAATACATGCTATACCATGCAGTCGCAGTTATGTTTTCTGTTGAAAATGGTTTGCTTGTGCCTCAACGCATTCGTATTCATGCTGCCTTTGACATAGGAGCACTAAAACCGCAGTGAAGACAACGGTGCATGAATAAGCTGCTCCAGTGTAAAACACATGTGGAAGGGAGTCTACATACACAACACACTTGAGATTGCCCCTTAACCAGAAATCCCACGGGTTGAGATCTGGTAAACGACCAGGCTATGCAACTCGACCTCCTACATACATACCCCGCAATTCAAATGTTCAAATGTTTGTACAGCTTATGGGACTTAACTACGGGGTCATCAGTCCCTAAACTTACAAACTACTTACGAACTAGGACGGCACAAATATCCATGCCCGAGGGGGGATTCGAACCCCCGACCGTAGTGGCCGTGCAGACCGTGACTGGAGCGCCTCAGTCTCCTCGGCCACCGCGGTCGGCTCCGCAGTTCACCGTAAGGTGCGTGGCGGAGGGTACACTGTACCACTACTAGGCATTTCCTTTCCTATTCCACTCCCAAATGGAACGAGGAAATAAAGAATGTCTATATGCCTCCGTACGAGCCCTAATTTCTCTTATCTTGTCTTTGTCATCTTTACGCGAAATGTAAGTAGGCGGCAGCAAGACCGTACTACACTCAGCTTCAAATTCCGGCCCTCTAAATTTCCTCAACAGAAATTCACGAAAAGAACGTCGTCTTTCCTCCAGCGATACCCAATTGAGTTGCAGGAGTATTTCCTTGACACTCGCGCATTGGTCGAACCTACCAGTAACAAACCTAGCTGCTCGCCTCTGAACTGCCTCTATGGCTTCCTTTAAACTGATCTGCTGCGGGTCCCAAACACTTGAGCAATACTCAAGACGTGTTCGTACAAGCGTTTTATACGCGGTCTCCTTTACAGGTGAAGTACATCTTCCCAAAATTCTCCCAATAAACCGAAGTCGACTGTCCGCCTTACACGCTACTGTCCTTACATGTTCGTTCCATTCCATATCGCTCTGCAGTGTTACGCCTAGATATTTGAACGACGCGACAGCATCAAGAACTCACTACTAATGCTGTATTCGAACATTATGGGATTGTTTTTCCTACTCATGCGCATCACCTTACATTTTTCTACATTGAGAGCTAGCTGCCATTCTTCGCACCAACTAGAAATTTTGTCTAAGTCATCCTGTATGCTATTACAATCAGTTAAAGACGACACCCTCCCATACACCACAGTATCATCAGAAAACAGCCGCAAATTACAACTTACTCTATCCATCAGATCATTTATATAGATAGAAAATAATAGCGGTCCTATCACACTCCCCTGGGGCACGCCTGACGATACACTCGTCTCTGATGAACACTCGCCGTCGAGAACAACGTACTGCGTTCTATTACTTATGAAGTCTTCCAGCCAATCACAAATTGGTGAACCTATTCCATAAGCTCGTATCTTCGTTAGCAGCCTGCAGTGTGGCACCGCGTGAACGCCTACATGAAGTCCAGAAAAACATAATCCGCCTGTTGCCCTTCATCCATGGCTCGCTAGATGTCATGTGAGAAAAGGGCAAGCTCAGTTTCACATGGACGATGTTTCCTAAACCCGTGCTGATTCATAGAAAGAAGCTTTTCCCTCTCAAGGAAATTTACTATATTCGAACTGAGAATATGCTCCAAAATCCTACATGACACTGATTTCAACGATATTGGCCTGTAATTGTGTGGGTCAGTTCTCTTTCCTTTCTTATAAACTGGAGTCACCTGCGCTTTTTTCCAATCACTACGAACTTTGCTCCGAATGAAGGATTCGCGATGAATCCTACACCTCGTCAGATGCATGGACCAGGGAAGATACGACTGAGATACGTCAGGTCGTTAATTGCGAAGTGGGCTGGAGCACAATCACGTAGCAGGCACATAACCCTACAAATCATCAGTGGCGCAGTATCAGAAACAGTGCCGTCCTCCAGGTGAAAACCATTCATACTGTAACGATGGCTGCATGGTACAGCGCGTATTACACGGCAGTGCCGGCCGCGGTGGCCGAGGGGACTGAGGCGCTTCAGTCACGGTCTGTTCGGCCACTACGGTCAGGGGTTCGAATCCCCCTCGGGCATGGATATTTGTGCCGTCCTAGTTCGTAAGTAGTTCATAAGTAGTTTGTAAGTTTAGGGACTGATGACCCCGTAGTTAAGTCCCATAAGATTTACAAACATTTGAATTTTGACACGGCAGTCTCTGTAAACACGTATGACTGAATAAATGGTCTCTAGCACGGAAACCATACATTTCAGGACATAAGTTTATTACACCTGTTTTGTTCCGCAGCCTCACTTCCATCAATTCCTAGATTTTGTACACGGTGGAAAAACTCACCATATATAAACGCCGTGCTCTAAAAGGTTACCATCGCTCGTGACTAGTAAGTGCTGTTGATACAAATGTCAGAAAATACCGTGTCAGTTTTATGGTATTTTGGTGGACGGCATAGAACAGCATCTGGCGCCAGGAAATTGAGGACACGGTAGGAAGCAAAGCGGGCCGGATCACACGTAGCTACTGTTGTGCGAAACGAAATCGATGCGCGTGCGGTGGCTATTTATTGCCTGGGTTCCCACAGGCTCGTAAACAAGGCCGCGTGCAAATGGAGGCCGCACCGAGGCGTTATCCCCCCTACACGTCGCTCACTGACAAAGCCTAGCGCCCTACAAACGAATGGACAAACATTTTTCTCATCCTTGCTGTTTTACGTCATGTGAGCTTCTCCATCTTTCCTGTAGACGATATAAATCATAAAAGGTATTCAACTCCTCTAAGGTAAAATTTAGGCCTTTTATATCTTTGAAACAGAACAGGAGAGACCGCGACATTTGAAAAACGGATTTACGAGGTGCATTCAAGTTCTAAGGCCTCCGATTTTTTTCTAATTAACTATTCACCCGAAATCTATGAAACTGGCGTTATTTCTCGACGTAATCGCCGTTCAGACGTACACATTTTTCACAACGCTGACGCCATGATTCCATGGCAGCGGCGAAGGCTTCTTTAGGAGTCTGTTTTGACCACTGGAAAATCGCTGAGGCAATAGCAGTACGGCTGGTGAATGTGCGGCCACGGAGAGTGTCTTTCATTGATGGATAAAGCCAAAAGTCACTAGGAGCCAGGTCAGGTGAGTAGGGAGCATGAGGAATCACTTCAAAGTTGTTATCATGAAGAAACTGTTGCGTAACGTTAGCTCGGTGTGCGGGTGCGTTGTCTTGGTGAAACAGCACACGCGCAGCCCTTCCCGGACGTTTTTGTTGCAGTGCAGGAAGGAATTCGTTCTTCAAAACATTTTCGTAGGGTGCAGCTGTTACCGTAGTGCCCTTTGGAACGCAATGGGTAAGGATTACGCCCTCGCTGTCCCAGAACATGGACACCATTTTTTCAGCACTGGCGGTTACCCGAAATTTTTTTGGTGGCGGTGAATCTGTGTGCTTCCATTGAGCTGACTGGCGCTTTGTTTCTGGATTGAGAAATGGCATCCACGTCTCACCCATTGTCACAACCGACGAAAAGAAAGTCCATTCATGTTGCGCGTCAACATTGCTTGGCAACATGCCACACGGAAAGCCTTGTGGTCGTCCGTCAGCATTCGTGGCACCCACCTGGATGACACTTTTCGCACTTTCAGGTCGTCATGCAAGATTGTGCGCACAGAACCCACAGAAATGCCAACTCTGGAGGCGATCTGTTCAACAGTCATTCGGCGATCCCGCAAAACAATTCTCTCTGCTTTCTCGATCATGTCGTCAGACCGGCTTGTGCGAGCCCGAGGTTGTTTCGGTTTGTTGTCACACGATGTTCTGCCTTCATTAAACTGTCGCAGTGCTGCCATCTATGGGACGTATTGGCAATGAACGCGGCCTCATTTTAAAACAATGCGCATGTTTCTATCTCTTTCCAGTCCGGAGAAAAAAAATCGGAAGCCTTAGAACTTGAATGCACCTCGTACTTCAAACATTGTACGCCTTCAGTAGGCCATTAAAACTACATAATCTGCAATTATTACAATACACTTCTATGGCCAAGAAAATCGCAAGAGAAGTTTTACACGTCAACTATTATGTAGCCTTGCTATTTATCTGTGTATGGTTGACTGGCGTTACACCTCATGGGGCCAACGTTCGACTCTTTCGTATTGGTCTCATTGCGACGGGCCACTGTAGTCATTGCCATGAAACAAATACATTACTTCATTGGTTGTTCTGTTGCTGTCATGAACACTGTAGTTTTCTTCCCCGGCAACTGGCCCTTCTTCTCCGAACGACGGAGACCAGATAGATCGCTGAATGCAACTCAGCTGCAACATGCGACTTTACGCTTTATCCTAAACCACATTTGCAAGCAAGTGTGACTATACTCTGCAAGAACCTGTGTATTGGACTATGTACAGTCTGATTTAGAAGTTTGGATCGATGTTATGTTAGGTTTGAACGATTACTTATACTAACTGCGCGACTCTACGGGCATTCAAATGTTCAAATGTTTGTTAAGCTTATGGGATTTAACTGCGGGGTCATCAGTCCCTAAACTTACAAACTACTTATGAAGTACATTATACTAAAGACATCACAAACATCCATGCCCGAAGGAGGATTCGAACCCCCGACGGGGAGCGTCCTCGCGCTTCGGAGCATAGCGCCTCAAAGCGCTTGACCACAACGCCGCCGATCTACGGACATTACATCCGTAAAGCACAAACGCACCCTTCAGGCATCAACAGGACACGCAATATCAACACAAACAGTCCGAAATCACCTTCGGGATGTGGCCTCTATGCACGGAGGCCTATGGTGGGTTTCCCATTAAACCCGCGACACCGTTTAGCCAGTAGAAACTGGAAGAGGAACATTTGGATTGGAGTCGAAACGAATGGCGGCTTTCTCTGTTCACTGATGAGTCAGTATTTTGTGTCCAACCGGACAATAGTCGTTCCCTTATCAGGAAATAAAGTGGAACTCGGAACAATCCTGCTTATGTGCAGGAATATCACGATGTTGGACGAATGGCGTGGGCAGGAGTCAGTATTGGCAGACTGCTCAGAGGTATAGAGACAAGATCGTTCGAACTTTTGTTGTGCCCTACGCTAGTGCCATAAGAGACGGGTTTCTTCTTCCCCACAGAGCTGCACTGCAGGACAACATACTTGAAGCTGAGGGCCAGCTTGTTCACCAGACATAAACCCAATTCTAAATGTCTAGGATACACTTCGCAGACGCATTGCAACCAGAGCGGCACCTTCCACAATGGTTGCAGAGCTGGATATTGCAATCATGGTAGAATAACCAAATATAAAAAGCTGATCGGTAACCTTATACTGACCATGCCACGCAAGTTCAAAATGTTCAAATGTTTGTATAGTCTATGGGACTTAACTACTGGGTCATCAGTCCCTAAACTTACAAACTACTTATGAACTACTTACGAACTAGGACGGCACAAATATCCATGCCCGAGGGGGGATTCGAACCCCCGACCGTAGTGGCCGTGCAGACCGTGACTGGAGCGCCTTAGTCTCCTCGGCCACAGCGGCCGGCGCCACGCAAGTGTGCAAATGTACTGGCAGTCCAAAGTAATCTCAAACCTTAAAGCTGTACCCGTCCTCTCTGTTGATATTACTGGATCGCTTCATTATTTCTATAGTCTCTCTTATCTTCCGTTCCAAATTGAGGGGATGTTTCGCCACTGCGCGGGCTTCCCGAAGACCTGTCAGTTAGCCATGTTCTTTTTGGTGTTCCGCTACTGCCGACTTGGTGTGCTGCCTCAGTTGAGTGAATCTCTCGCGCTCCGCTTTCCACCGCCAACTTTCTCCTGTGTACACTTGCCACACTCATAGCCGATTTCATAGACTCCGGCTGTGTTCAGCCTGTCAAGCGGTTTCTTTACTGATAAGAGGAGGTCACTACGTTCGGATCACTGATTTCTTCTAACTTATACCCTTTTAGGACGACAAAATGTGCAAGAACTAAGGCGCAATACTTAAACTATTTAGAGAAAATGGCAGTAGCAGTTTCACGCATCGAACATGTAACCGTGTGTTGGAGGTATAAGTAAACAATAAACAAGACATAGCAGTGGTCTAGAAGGCGCCGCACAGCGCTCTGAAAGGTCCGAAAAGCTCGCCAAAAGTCGACAAATGAAAAATCATAATTATAGGTTTAGTTCCATACAATAATCTTTAGAGGACAGAGGGCAGCACTGTTTATTAAGTCACAGGGAGGGGAAGCTACTTTTGATACCGAAGAAAGTAGTTCAAATTTACAGTTGGCGGAGTAACACACGCTACGCAGAACCGCTTCGGATTACATGCCGTGCTTGTTGTAAGTGACTATTTTCAATTGTGTTTTATGAAAGATGTTAAGGAAGGTACATAGAATATTTTTATAAGTTACGTGCTCATAAATTTATGCTTGGTATTTGGTAAAAGTCACTTCAAAACGTAACCTCATAATGTCCTCCAGTCACCCGTTGATCTATCTTAAATGATCGATAAAGTAATGATCGCCGGAGATCCTGCGATTTACGATACTGTAATATGTAGTGTAGGATGTCTTGTGTCAAAATGTACAAGAACTGCCTGCGACTCTTTGCGATTATCGTTGTATTGCCATGTTTACTGAGACCGTGTGCGGTGAGCCCGCTAGCTCGGAGTACAAACGGTCCGCTACGGGTATTCTATAACCAGTATGCACTTTGAGAGTTAATACAAGACAGTGTTCGAATATCACTCGCCGCTTATATTACTTTCACGGTGTTCATTAAATAATGGAGTTGGCAAAATAAGACAATATTGAATTATGTGTATATTTCGACAAACTGCATATGTTTAAATAATTTAAATCTGATTCTGTTTAGTATTACATTGCATTAATATATCTACCAAGGTCGGGTAGCAACCGATTAGTAGGCACTCGAAAGGAAATCTACATCATGATAAAAAAAATGACTTGGAGTCGCATTTGAACAAGTAGATCATGGTGTTGGAGGATAAAGTAGCTGAAAAAGCCAAGATGTATTTCAAAATACATCGGGTACATTACATGACGTGAAAAAACTGTTGCGCTGTTTGGGATCAAGATAGAAAGCATCGTCTAGGAAAATCGAACGATTCTTTCAGCAGAATAAGAAATAGCTTAATTCTTCAACAACTTTTACAGTTAGTAAATTTATTTCTAATATCGATGATTTTAAAAGTTTCGATTACTATTAGAATGTGCGTTTTTTTAAATATTTCAATTACAATTTACGTCTAATAAATGAATTTAATATTTTTCGTTGAAAACTTCTAATGTTGAATCTTCCACGGCACCTACGACTGGTCGACCTTACACGGAGTTCACAGGTGCTAGTGATCGAACAAAAAGAAGATGATCTGAACAATTGCTTGTTAAATACAGCACAGAGGAGTTAGCAATGGCCGCGGTGGAGTAGCCGAGCGGTCTAAAGCACCTCGCTGCAAATGTTCAAATGTTTGTACAACTTATGGGACTTAACTACGGGGTCATCAGTCCCTAAGCTTACACCTACAACTAAGGACGGCACAAATATCCATGCCCGAGGGGGGATTCGAACCCCCGACAGTAGTGGCCGTGCAGACCGTGACTGAAGCGCCTCAGTCCGCTCGGCCACCGCGGCCGGCTGAACATTTGAGTTAGCAATGGAAATCTGTTGTTGCTATGAATCAACCTTAGACAACGATACAGATTAATTTTGTAACTACAATTGTTTGCACGGTTTCAAAATGAACATAACTTGTCTTGTTATTGTTAAAACTTTTTTCAATGTAATTAATCCTACACTTGTAACCAGCGATCCCAAAAATCCTTATTTTACAAATTTACATTAAAATATAATACTTCTTATTAAATAACTTAGGGATATTCGATCCGCCATTTGTAAGTTTTCACTTTTGCCGCCAAAATCGAATTCAGCGATCCCAGAAACCTTTATATACAAATTTCCTATCTTATCCGAATATTTTTCGACTTTTGGTCAGCTTTTCGGCCATTTCAGACCCCTGTGCGCCGGCCTGGTAGTTCAGCGCGTACGGCCAGATGTCTCCACGCCTTCTGTAACAAATAAACTGAGTTAACGATCAACATAGAACATAACGAACCACAGACCGATCGGACCGGAGGAAAAAACAGTTGTTAGCGTTCTGACTCTGTAATCAGTGAACCGCCAGTTCAGTGACGCTAAAGTCTTGGCCTTACATTGTGAGCCAAGGATCTCTTGTTGTGTCGTAGTTGCAAATGGTGGGTTTGATGCCCACTCGACGAAGAATTTCGCCCACAAGTCGGGTGACTTCTTGTTCAAATGGCAATAGGGCGATGTTTTGTTCTTCCTTCTGCTGTTCCTCTTGTTTCGTGATTTACTGCCATAATTCCTCTATCCTCCACTTACCATATCTATTTGTTTCAAACACGAATCTGAGGTTTTATAACTCTTAGTTGCATCAATAATCCGATAGACTCTGTTAGTTACCCTGTGAAGGACGGAATTTTTATGCGTAGGATAATGGTGACCGTTAGCGTGAACGTCCGGCTCGCGTTGTCTTCTGGCTTCCGTTATACATTTGTTTCATTGCTTCACAGTAATTTTGTAATTTCCAGATGCATGATGACCTTTATCTGCCGGTTTTATATTGTGACTCAGCCCACTACTTAGATTGTTGTTGATATTGAAGTTTATTTTCACATAATTTTGTTTGAAAATCTTGTTAATTTATCATACATTACAGAAAAAAATGGCAGTTTCACATATTTAACTCGTAATGTGCTGGCAGACGTTAGTGACGTTCCGTATGTTTAAGAGCAAATTTATGGGCTGCTTATTCTGGTTCTATAGTTTCATGTGAGGAAAAGATATGATATTGTTTGCGTATTCAATACAGAACGTCCATGCAAAATTCAATCGAAATCGGTGACGCTCTTCTTGTAAAAGGGGTTTCCATTGTTAGTCCCAGATCTTCCTTGTAAATTTTACTGTTAAAAGAGAGGTAAATATGAGAGAGCACTAAATTAAGTACATATATAACCTCTATTATCGGTTATCTGATCATACTCTTGTTCGTGAAGAGGTTCTTAGTTGTTTCATCTACAGGTACACTTCTGTACAGTTTTACAATGTATAGGGATAAATACTTAGCTTGAGGTGGTACAGTCAGGTGGTCCATAATATTAGCAAGTTCACAACAGATCTTTAGGAAATAAGATTTATCAAATGCATATTTTTCAACTAGTAAGTCACATAGTTCTCTCAATAATATGCAGGTTGGGCTGTTAATCCAAGTTCAACATACGGACCTCCAAAAAGAAACATATAAACTATAAAATGTATTGCAATAAACAATGGCTATAAACCTAACATCTTCAATACACTGTAACAACAGTTAAAAACTAAACTGTGTAAACAACATCAACTCATACTAACAACTGACTGCACCCTTGTAGTGAAACATACGAGTATGCCATATCTCGGTAAATTAGCAACACTACTCAAAAACGCAAGTTTAAAACTCTGTTTCAGCAGCAACAACAATCTTTTTCTCTGTCCGTGCCCCGCATTCGAAGAAGTCAGCTTGTTCATTTCGGATTTAGCATGTAAAGACTGGCTCAATACCTTTCCTGTCGCTAACCCATTACCTCCTGGGATCATATGTGTGTACTCTAATTGCCTCCTACAAGTGTTATAAATTTTAAAGTAAGCTTAAGTATTTTAAATGTTTCCGAGTCGTGTGATTGAGGCGGAAATTATGTACGAGCGCTGTTGGAACCCGGCTAAAAACCACGTCACGTCGTTAATCCGGAGGGCGGATTCGAATCGAGACTAGCATACCTCCCCGTCTCGGAATGCCGCAGCTTAGACCACGCGGATAACCGGGCGAGTAACTCGATTGAAGGAATAAATCTACGCAATATTGTGATAAATGAGTTTGCCAAAGATTCCTTCTAAATATTTCCTTATAATCGGATTCGACGGAACTATGCTATCATCATCGGATCGTACACATGTTAACAGATGTTCACGCCCTTGCAAGTGACACATCAATGTTGTGTCATCATACTATAACAGGCAGCCAGGAAAACGAGCATGTCAGTTATAAAATACAAACAATTTCGTTCTGATGTCCCAATATACTTGCCCACTTAACATCACAATGTCCACTGATTGTGATGTGGACAAATATGCTAGAGGAGCATACATCAAACACTGACATGCTGCATATAGGTAAATTATATTTAAAAACAGCTTTGGAGCAAAGGCAACGATCGTACCACAGTGGATACAGCGGTTCCCGCCACACCACCAGCTACTGTCAGGCTTGGCCAGCACTCGGCCCTTGTAAGGCTGCTTGAGGAACAACTTGGCTGAGGAGTTACGGCTCCGGTCACGGAAACTGTCATCGGCGAGGAGAGTGGTGAGCTGACGTGTGCTTTCGACCTGAGGCTGACACGGCCACCGATCACTGCTACGATGCCTATTCTGACGTAGTTCTCTTTCGGAACAAAGAACAGCAGCAATATAAATATGAAGAATTCAGTTGCTAAGCCAAAATCATGTAAGGCAGCTAAGGCTTGAGAGTGGAAGTAATATGTGGAAGGCGGGGAGGAGGAACTATACAGACAGAATATTACTGAGTTCCTGTGGAAGCCAAGGCAAGCCTGATCTTACGCCTTATCTTAAAATATAGACTGACGAAAGACAGACCTATATAACATTTGTAAATTTAGAGAAAGTTTTTGGCTATGATGAGTGCAATATTCTCTATCATACTTGCCGAGGTGGGGTGGCTTGCGTGCCTCAACGATACAGATAGCCGTACCGTAGGTGCAACCACAGCGGAGGGGTATCTGTGGAGAGGCCAGACAAACGTGTGGTTCCTGAAGAGGAGCAGCAGCCTTTTCAGTAGTTACAGGGGCAACAGTCTGGATGATTGACTGAGCTGGCCTTGTAACATTAGCTCATGTGGCTTTGCCACACAGCTACTGCGAACGGCTGAAAGCAAGGGGAAACTACAGCCGTTACATGCAGCTCTACTGTATGAACATATGATGATGGCATCCTCTCGGGTAAAATATTCCGGAGGTAAAATAGTCCCCCATTCGGATCTCCGGGCGGGGACTACTCAGGAGGATGTTATTATCAGGAAAGACAATACTGGCATTCTACGGATCGGAGCGTGGAATGTTAGATCCCTTAATCGGGTAGGAAAATTAGAAAATTTAAAAAGGGAAATGGATAGGTTGAGGTTAGATATAGTGGGGATTAGTGAAGTTCGGTGGCAGGATGAACAGGATTTCTGGTCAGGTGAGTACAGGATTATAAATACAAAATCAGTTGGGGGTATCACAGGAGTAGGACTGATAATGAATAAGAAAATAGGAATGCGGGTAAACTACTATGAGCAGCACAGTGATCGCATTATCATTGTCAAGATAGATACGAAGCCAACACTGACAACAGTAGTACAGGTTTATATGCCAACTAGCTCTGCTGATGATGAGGAGATAGAAGAAATATATGAGGAGCTAAAGGAAATTATTCAGACAGTTAAGGGAGAGGAAAACTTAATTGTGATGGGAGACTGGAATTCGGTTGTAGGAAAAGGAAGAGAAGGAAAAATAGTAGGTGAATATGGACTGGGCAGGAGGAATGAAAGAGGAAGTCGCCTGGTAGAATTTTGCACGGAACATGATTTAATCGTAACAAACACCTGGTTTAAGAATCACAAAAGAAGGTTGTATATATGGAAGAGACCAGGAGACACCGGAAGGTATCAGATAGATTTTATAATGGTAAGACATAGATTCCGGAACCAGGTTATAAACTGCAAGACGTACCCAGGGGCAGATATATACTCTGACCATAACTTGTTAGTCATGAACTGTAGGCTGAAACTGAAAAAATTGCAGAAACGTAGGAGAATACAGAGATGGGACTTAGATAAATTGAAGGAAAGTGAAGTTCTGGAGAATTTCAGAGGGAGATTTAGGCAACAATTGATAGAAACAGGGGGAAATAAAACAGTAGAAGAGGAATGGGTAGCACTGAGAGATGAAATAGTGAAGGCAGCAGAGGACAAAATAGGTAGAAAGGCAAGACCTACAAAAAATCCTTGGATATCACAGGAAATACTAGATTTAATCGATGAAAGGAGAAAATATAGAAATGCAGTAAATGAAACAGGCAAAATGGAGTACAGACGATTAAAAAATGAGATTGACAGGAAGTGCAAAATGGCTAAGCAGGAGTGGCTAGAAGCCAAATGCAAATCTGTAGAAGAATGTATAAGAAGGGGAAAAGTAGATACCGCCTACAGGAAAATAAAAGAGACATTTGGGGACAAGAAAAGCAACTCTACGAATATCAAGAACTCAGATGGGAAGCCGGTTCTCAGCAAAGAAGGGAAAGCTGAAAGGTGGAAAGAGTACATAGAGCAGCTCTACAAAGGAAATGAACTTACAGACAATGTGGTAGGAAGGGAAGAGGACGTAGATCAAGATGAAATAGGAGATGCTATACTGAGAGATGAATTTGACAGAGCCTTAAAAGACCTAGGTCGGAACAAGGCCCCAGGAGTAGATGACATACCCTCAGAGCTACTAAAGTCTCTGGGAGAGCCAGCCACGACAAGACTATTTGAACTGGTGTGTAGGATTTATGAGACAGGCGAAATACCCTCAGACTTTAAGAAAAATGTAATAATCCCAATTCCAAAGAAATCAGGCGCAGACAGGTGTGAAAATTACAGAACCATTAGTTTGATAAGTCATGGTTGCAAAATTTTAACACGAATTATCTACAGGAGAATGGAAAAGCTGGTAGAAGCTGACCTTGGGGACGATCAGTTTGGATTCAGGAGGAACGTAGGAACCAGGGAGGCAATACTCACTTTACGTCTTATCTTAGAAGATAGATTAAGGAAAGGCAAACCTACATTTTTAGCTTTTGTAGATTTGGAGAAAGCATTTGACAATGTTGACTGGAATACACTGTTTCAAATTCTGAAGTCAGCAGGGGTAAAATATAGGGAAAGGAGAGTTATTTATAACTTGTACAAAAGCCAGACCGCAGTTATTAGACTCGAAGGGCATGAAAGGGAAGCATCAGTTGGGAAGGGAGTAAGACAGGGTTGTAGCCTTTCTCCGATGTTATTCAATTTGTACAGTCTTAGACAAAAAAATTGATCGCCGGCCGGCCGACGCAGAATGCTAAGTCCGACGATGTGCACGATCTGGCAACACTGTAGAATGCGGTACTGTCAGGAGGAAGTGTTAGGTCCTTCTCTAGAGGGTTCTGTGATACGTGACCGCGTGGTCTCGCGGTAGGAGTCGTGTTTACAAGCGTGTAAGTAAGCAGACGCGAGATCGAATCCAACCACAGCGAAAAGCCCCAGAAATATTACACAAAAGAACTCGCTGCTGCATCAAAACTGAACTGTTTACTCTCGGGAGTAGTGGGCACCGGCTACGGCGACGCGCCAGCGGCCGCATCGCGGCTGCCACCTGCGGACTCAGTGACAGCGGCGCGCCGCTATGAGTTTTCTTACCGGCTGTTATATCCTTACCTCAAGTTCTGGTACTTATATTACAGTCACATATTGAATTTTTCTGACATATATCAACATGATCTAAACGTCGTAAAGTAGAATCGGTATGAAGGGTCATAGGGGTGACTATTACCACATTTTTCTTGAACGTCATCAGGCCGCTCAATCCGGATTCCTACTCACGATTGTTACTAGTAACGAGTTATGATGCTCCCATGCTGATATCTTAAAAAGAAATTAATGACTGAGTACTAAAAGATTTTTATACTCAGCAAAATGCAACCACAACGCCAGGGTGCGCCCATTTTTCGCAAACAACTGAGACACCACTTAGTCCCACTGTAAGGACAAACGACCAAAAAAATTACATCATGTGTTAGTACTACACTATAATAATTCCCGTTCATTTCACAAAGAATACATCGGATAGTGTGCTTTGGAAGTCACCCATTCTGCACCTACTCTTTCGATCATATGTCCTCAAATGTTTATCTTTCCTGCCCCTACTCGAATAACCTTCGACAAAAATTATTTCCAGACGAAAATACACGTCGAACATCTATTGGCGTCATAATTAGCTTGGAATCAGTTCGATTCTAAAGGTAGAGTATGGTAAACTACCAGAAAGTTGTCAGACTTTCGCATAATCTGATAGAATATAGCAAGTAACCACAAGAGGTTTCTTGTTGTTTTCGATGTGGATTCGTGCAACTCCTGTCACGAAAACAGCTAAAAAATTTTACTCGAATGAGACCCGAACCAGTGACCACGGCCACTTCTCCATGGCAGACGACAACTTTACCCCAGAGCTAGAGAGGAGCTGTGCACGCCAGTTCTTTCCTACTGCCACATACACCAGTAGAACATATAACTCACAACGTAAGAGACTAGTTGGAATTTCGCCATGTAAACAATTTTCTGGACCCAAAAGCATGAACAAATAACCTTCTGTCGCCTCTCAACTGACAAACCAGTCAGATTATTCAATGGGAATTACAGGAAACATCAAGTGAATTTATGAGCATAGTTCTGTGCCAACCAGGAAGTAAGACCTCGGTACCAGCGTTGACAGACTTACACTGCGATGTTGCCAAGCTTCAGTCATACTATCAACAGGAAGAATAAGAGCCGAGGTGATTGCTAAGCGAGCTCGACAGAGACTTAGCTCGCGCCTCGCGCGCCTGGCGGGGGTCCGAACACCTAAAGTATATGTCAGTGAGCCCTGCTCGTAAGTCCGTAACTAGCTTTAATGAGTCGATAGTTGTCACTAATAAAAATATACAGATGCACCGACCTCTAACATAGTAATAAGTGTCTCAATTATTTGCGTATTCTGTCTTAAGCGCAATGACAACAAAAGTCATTCACCAGTGCTGTTTTACATTTCTTCGAGCATTTCCATTGATTATACTGAAAACATTAGATGTAAGCGTCAGTTTCCTTTACGATCATAGACTCAGAAAGTGTCTTTCTTGATATCGCTGTCAGAGGCACAAACGAACGAAGCTAGGCATACTAACGAAGAGAAATCAAAGCAGCATTGTTTTCAAGATGTGAACATTTCTGGGAAGGCTTCGTAACATGGTGTGCAAAATAAGAAGAGCTTCTGTTATCCAAACATAGAATTAGAGACAGTAATGTATAGATTAAAGTATCTTTAAGCCAAACTGACATCCAGTCTACAAATATTGCAAAAATGATACTATCACCTGTTGTATAGAGTCCCATCAAATCCCCCAACAAAAACGAGCAGCAGATATACTGAAAACCTTTTGATGACTGTGCAGAATATTCAGGCAGAAAGAACCCTAAATCCAAAATAACTATGGGTTAAGAAGCAGAGCATAGTGCTGATATTATATGCAGCAGTCGCAAAGTGTTTTATTTACAATTATGTTTTTACCCCAGCCGTTTTCATATAAATACAAGCTCCAAGCTCCCACAATATTCATATGAGAACCATTGGGCCGTAATATGATGACACAGTTGATCAGATTGTTATAGAAATTTCAGTGACTTTGGCGTTATCCATTGGCAGCATAGACAAATTGTCACTATTTCGGAATATATCACAGTTCTGTTAAGTTCTGACGCTCAACAGTTAGTGAACAGTTTTGACACCTCTGCACGTAACACGAACCCATCAGATGCCAATTATATGCAGCTAAATTTTATAATTTGATCTTCCTACGAACGATTTAAATTCTGTCACGACAGTGTTATTACTTACTGAAAGTGTTCAAAAAGCATGAGTATATCACTTCTCGTTCACGTCCAATTCCTGCTCTCACCCCTACACCCACTGTAGAGGTCTAATAAATGACACAAAGTACAGGTTTATATCTACATTAATGGGGCTATTGATGACAGTTTTCCCGAAAGTATTCTGCTATTGTTCTGAAGATGAATACTCAACGTAAATAGTAATATTCAGTTGGATGAATAGCTGAGGTGTCTATTTCAGTTCCACAAACCAAAAAATGGTGAAATTAAGCGAATAAAAAGCGTCTATATGCAAATAAATAAAAATGAAATAACAGTTAATGGAAATACTTTCTTGACCTACAGACCACTGCAATACAAATTCTTGGATTTCACAGAAATGAATTACTTAAGCCCTACTTTTGTTTTGGTGCATTTCACTTGCACTACAGAAGGGATAATACATGTGAATATTACATTACTATTACATTTCCTGGAACTCCGTCGATTATTACCGAGTTGACATACACTTTCAGTATGATATTCGTTGTTTGAGTCTGATTAAAGGGGCTTTACGACGTCATTTTATTAATCGAATTCTTTAAACTTATCGATAGTTGCAGGAAAGTGAATTCAGGTAGACAGCGGTAATATTGAAAATTTGTACCGCAGTGGTAGTGGAACCCTGCTTTCTTTTTCCTAATAGAGCTATTCTTTGCGGTCGTTGGATAGTTTTTATTCTATGTTGATTGCTAAGATTGATCTCAGTTTCCGTCCCTTAAAAAAAGACAACAACAAAAAATTACAGATGCGGTCACTCCTCTGAGCCGAGCGAGCTGGAAGAATCGCCTCTGCTATTTATGCAAATAATATTCAGTATGCTTCAAGACTTTCAAAACATGTTGTCACTGAGTCTCATATAGGTATGACAGTCGCGAAGATAGTTCGAAACGTATGTATGGTGCGATTGATTACTTTTGTGCTAATCACCTCACAAAAGAGATTTCCCGTTTCAAGAAAGATCTTTCCGGTATTCATGATTTTACACATGAAGGAAGACTCGATAACTCAGGTAAGTCATGAACTATGATGAGTTGACCATCGTGCGACGTGGTTACTGGTCAGACGGGATTCAAAAGATGGGAGCAGGAGTATTGCACACACACTTTCAAAGCGACAAAATCCAAATTATTGCTTTTGCACATAAACGTCATTAGTGCACTCATTAAGTGTAATGCTGTTATTAGTGACTAATTCTGTAGCCTTTATGTTATCTTCTTAAATGGCTGGTAGCTCTATCAAAATAGGGTTAAAATTCTGATCTACAGAGGGACTGGTACCATGACCTAAAGCAGCCCTCGCTTAAGAAGTAGACAGCCATCTCAGGGCTACTGACGCGCTGCTACGTCTCACTTCCTGCTTGTTCTATTGGTGGTTACAACTAATCGCCAATTTACGCATGGTATGACCTCATTGCACTTGAAGTAGAAAGTAATGCACCGATGTCGCACCGTTCAAGTAAGTAACTGAGATGATTCACCAAACAGACAGGTAAATATTAAGTGACTTTATCATGTTTCTGTGTCATACCGGAAGTAACGGCGGTCACGCCGGTGCTAAAGAGCTCTCAAACTTGCACTGCGCTCAAAACAGAGACTTACCGAGATTTCAATACGTTCAACTAGCTTAGCGTTGAGCTCATTTTCCATAGAGTGCTTCTGAGTCGGTGCACGGTATAGTTACGAACGATGTCTCCACCCTGTCACAATATTCAAATGAGAATTGTAGGCGTTTAGTACGACGTCACAGACAGGCAGACAGATCTTGTAGAGACTATTCATGCGCTACTAGTTCTTGACACTTAACTACGTCGGTTTGTAGGACTTATTTTCGGCCCGTGAAAGAGTTTTGCAGTAGCGGGTAAATAAGCATTCACATTCTGGTACCACACACATAAACAGACAAATAATATGCCAGTTAATCGCAGTGAAATGCAATATGACCGTGTCTTTCTGACAGCGACTACCTTTTCGGTTTTTCTATTTTCTGTTTTGCAGCAGTCTGCCAGCTCGTTTTGGAAGTGAAAAAGGATTTTTGCAGTCCACCACACCTTAATTCACACACACTCCCTTTCCAGACAATGACAATTGCAACCGGAAATGTTAAATAAAATATGACACTGGATGCAATTCCATACCTACCCAATCTGCTTCTCGTTGTCAGCTTTTTTTATTGTACTTTTATTCTGAAGACACAAACGCCTCCATTCTTACAGCTCCACCAATCAAAATGCAGTTCAATGACTGACATAAATTCGTTTCTAACAGATGAACAATATTATAGTAGTAACTGGCAAGTGTGGCGAATTCTATGTCATCTGACGATTACGAACTCAGGTGTTTCGTAGGATTCTTGTAGTTGATGTTGCAGTCGTACCCATTTAAAATACAAGAATATTAAAAGCTTTCGGCTTTAAACATACTTTGTGGTGGGATTTAACTGTATGGTTTCAGTTGCAGCAGTACGCAGGTGATGATATATTGTCGAGTCTGTGAAGATTCTCTCATTTCTTTAGTGCAGGCTAAGTTAGAAAGCTGCTGTTAGAATTATTGAAATGAAGTGATCATATGGCATTATTGTCCGGGACATCCCAGGCAGGATTGTTCGGCTGCATTACTATTTAATCTCAAATTTAACATTCTGCAATAATAATAACAAAATAACAAAAGATATGAAACAACTCGTCGTAAAGATGAACGCTGAGTCACAGGCAGACACAAATAAGACATTCACATTCAGACAATTTAAATTTTATGCCGCAGCCTTCTTCAGAAAGAGAAACATTCAAACACACAATCACTCAAGCATAACGTATCCCCACACGTCAGCCATCGTTGGCAGCTCAGCACACCCTGACATACGACAACACATTTCAAGCTCGTTTTGCTCATCATTAGGCGTTTATGCGTTCTGATCCGTTAGTTAAAGAAATTGTCTTAGCATCAGTTTCGTTCAGTCTCCCCTCTAGTGAGGCTATTTTAGTCTCATACGGAAAGCGGTGCTAGTGAGTGAACATTGAGGCGCTATGCTACAAAGCCGAGGCCGTTCCCCGTCGGGGGCTCGAATCCTCCCTCGGGCATGTATGTGTGTGCCGTCTTTAGTATAAGCTAGTTCATAAGTAGTTTGTAATTTTAGGGACTGATGACCCGCAGTTAACTCTCACAGGCCTTAGAAAAAGAAAAAAGTGAGAGAACAGAAATCGATGCCCAGTGGTGCCTTCCACTAGCGTAAAGAAATGTCTCGTCATGTGTCCTGACTGAAATCATGGCCTATATGGGTAGCGGATAGTGTTACTTTCTTCGTTTTTGCGTGACATCGTGTAATACACATTTTATAAGCCACTTGATCAATCATGATAACTACATCTTACACTTCATCTTCATCCATGGCACAACAACGAATTACGAAAATAGGTTTTCCATGCTGTAAATTACGAGAGACATTGTAATTCACTCTTCAGATGAGCTCGTTGTAGACGAAGAGGTAAATTTCCTAGGATTATTGATTATTACACACGAATTATATTTAACTGTTTGCCAGACAATAAACGTAATGGCACTTCAGCGGTGTTCATTCGTCAGGCATTGATTGTGAAGAGGCCAAAACATGTCAAATACTTGTGTCTCGGAGTGGGAAGTGTATTTATTCAAATAACTAATGGGTCATACATTTCCTAACAGTGGAAATAATGCAGCAAACTGATTACTTAATTGTAACATACAAACTTGTGTAATGGCTAACATTTCAACTGTGTAGCAGACGGTAATTTGCCTAAGCAATTATTTGCAGAATTCATTATTTACCATACGACTTAACTTTGTCTCTTCTTATTCCTATTAAGACAGGTGTATCGTATATTGGACTGGAGCAGACAAACGAGTATTTTCTTTCTAATGTTAAGGGTTCTTGGTTCCATTCTCTGCATGTTCTTGATGATCTGATGGTCATAAGAAGAGAAGACACCACCGACACGTACGATGACAGCGCTAAATTAAGCCCACCAGGACTACCATGTTGTAAAGCCGGTAGACAGCGTGACGCCGTGTCGCTCTCTAAGCATCCCTACTTTTCTGATATAGAAATTCTACTGTCCAACATTAGCGATGGTTACAATATAACTGCTGCTGATGCTTTGCCGCGAAACGTGAGAAGCGCTTTACAGATTAGAATTTTTGTTTCAGCATGCCTCGATTCTTGAGTTTGTTCTAAATAAATTCCAGGCAGCTCCACACTAACGAATATTTTCAGCTATCAAATTAAACGTATAGGAATTATCCAAGTGTAACTGCTGGATCTGATTTAAGTAATATTCAATTTTTGGGTGAATATGGCTCGGAAAGCAACGTCAATTTTATTACAGTCCATCTCCTGTCTCTGAATGATTTGACAATTGTGTTAATTCTGTGAAGCGTTTTGGCAACTGTGAGTCAGTGATGAATGAATACATGCGCAGCGGTATTCACCGATGAAAGGTGTACTTCCCGTCTTATGTCCCCACGTCTATATATAAAAATGTTAGGCGTATAGCTGTTAATCTCCGAAAGTTCTTGACCCATTGCTTTGAAATTCTGACTCAACGTTGCATTCTAGCCCAGGAAGATTTTTAGGTACATATTTCTTGAATATATTATATACAAACTATAAATTCGTTACTTTTGCTATTTTTACTATAAGCCTTTTTCCAATTATAAAGTTTATATAAATTCATATATGACACATATTGAAAAACTTGGTATATGAAAACATGCACATATCTTATTAGAATATGTGTGTGTGTGTGTGTGTGTGTGTGTTTGTGTGTGTGTGTGTGTGTGTGTGACTGTGTGTGTGTGTGTGCGCGTGTGTGTGTGTGTGTGTGTGTGTGTGTACTGCTTGCTCTTTCCTCTTTGCTTATATATTCTCTCGGACTTGACTCAGTACTAAAATACAGTATCTCTGACTTCCACACTCCTTAAAACCATCCTCATGACCTAGGTCGTGATTAACCTTCCCTTTCCGTTCCCATCATTTTTTCTTCCCTTCTCTCCTACCTGAAGAAGGAACTGTGTTCCTAAAGCTTGTCCGTTTCGTATGTTTTCTTTTTTTCTTCACTTGTGTCACTATTGGTGGTACAGCACAAAGGTAAGCACTGGCCAGCCAATCTATCGCTTTGAAAAATAATTTAAAAATTATTATTGCTGCGATCAATTTTGACGCAGATCTGATCATTAGTGTGAAAGCAGGCACGTTAAACAGATGCAGAACAGAATGTTGTATTTCTATAGAAACTTCCCTCGAAATATTTTCTCCATTAGGTTTACGCAAGCTGCCTGCTTTATACATTTTCAGTGAAACCTTCAACCTGCCTGCAAAAAGAAACATCACAGTAAAATGGAGTACCTGTTCGTGGTATAATTTTACACAGCAAAAGCCTACGTTTCTTCTCTCTACAAAGTTTTGATGGTAAAGTGCCTGATCAGTGTATACTCAAGCAAATGTTATCCACATACGTGAGACTGTAACTACCTACCAGAAATATAATTCATGTTTGAAGAAAGTTTGTTTATTAATGCCACTGCTACGACAAAAGCACATGTCTGAATAATTTTCCATTGCATATTATAACGATATTCTGTACACGTCCGCATGATAACCGCAAACCATAGCCACAGCACCACTCCCTCTATCTCAGAACAACGCTCACATTAATGCTATAGGAGATGCGCAAAAACAATATCTATTTCGTAGGAAAACCCACATACTGATTTACGGGTCTAACAGTCTACTTAGGAGGTATAAAAAACACTGGACAGTTTGATATTCTGTGTTTGCAACAATACTGAGCACATAACTCCGATCGATGTCCTTACATGTAACGACCGCTAAATTCTTATACATTATGATTATGTGATGCTAATACTAGAATGAGTATTAAATATTAGTTAAAGTGTTGCAAATATACACATTATCAAATGTGCAGACGACACAAAAAGAATAATAGACGGATTATAAGAAAGAAAATGGGTCCAAGAGAAGGTAAAGACGTTTTGAAAATCCATAGTAATGTAACCTACAAAAATATGGAAAACAATATCAGTCGGAGTGGTTAAGTGAGGGTTACCATTTGTTGGACATATGTATTAAATGAATGATAAAAAGCTAAAGAAACAATTATTCGTATACTTCTGGAAGAATAAATGAACAATAGCATGAGCAAAGAAGAAAATAAATATTTAGAAAGACACATCATCAAATAATCTGAACTAACCACAATTAAGAACGTAATAAAGCTAGAAGCTATCGAAAGAGGATGAAATAAGAAATTAGAAACAACCTGAAAAAAAGAAGTAAAATACAACATGGAAGATTATGACGGATAAATTAATCTATACATTACTGTCACTACTTCTATGTTTGGATAACAGAAGCTCTTCTTATTTTGCACATCATGTTACGAAGCCTTCCCAGAAATGTTCACATCTTGAAAACAATGCTGCTTTGATTTCTCTTCGTTTGTTTGCCTCTCTTCGTTCGTTTGTGCCTCTGACAGCGATATCAAGAAAGACACTTTCTGAGTCTATAATCGTAAAGGAAACTGACGCTTACATCTAATGTTTTCAGTATAATCAATGGAAATGCTCGAAGAAATGTAAAACAGCACTGGTGAATGACTTTTGTTGTCATTGCGCTTAAGACAGAATACGCAAATAATTGAGACACTTATTACTATGTTAGAGGTCGGTGCATCTGTATATTTTTATTAGTGACAACTATCGACTCATTAAAGCTAGTTACGGACTTACGAGCAGGGCTCACTGACATATACTTTAGGTGTTCGGACCCCCGCCAGGCGCGCGAGGCGCGAGCTAAGTCTCTGTCGAGCTCGCTTAGCAATCACCTCGGCTCTTATTCTTCCTGTTGATAGTATGACTGAAGCTTGGCAACATCGCAGTGTAAGTCTGTCAACGCTGGTACCGAGGTCTTACTTCCTGGTTGGCACAGAACTATGCTCATAAATTCACTTGATGTTTCCTGTAATTCCCATTGAATAATCTGACTGGTTTGTCAGTTGAGAGGCGACAGAAGGTTATTTGTTCATGCTTTTGGGTCCAGAAAATTGTTTACATGGCGAAATTCCAACTAGTCTCTTACGTTGCGAGTTATATGTTCTACTGGTGTATGTGGCAGTAGGAAAGAACTGGCGTGCACAGCTCCTCTCTAGCTCTGGGGTAAAGTTGTCGTCTGCCATGGAGAAGTGGCCTTGGTCACTGGTTCGGGTCTCATTCGAGTAAAATTTTTTAGCTGTTTTCGTGACAGGAGTTGCACGAATCCACATCGAAAACAACAAGAAACCTCTTGTGGTTACTTGCTATATTCTATCAGATTATGCGAAAGTCTGACAACTTTCTGGTAGTTTACCATACTCTACCTTTAGAATCGAACTGATTCCAAGCTAATTATGACGCCAATAGATGTTCGACGTGTATTTTCGTCTGGAAATAATTTTTGTCGAAGGTTATTCGAGTAGGGGCAGGAAAGATAAACATTTGAGGACATATGATCGAAAGAGTAGGTGCAGAATGGGTGACTTCCAAAGCACACTATCCGATGTATTCTTTGTGAAATGAACGGGAATTATTATAGTGTAGTACTAACACATGATGTAATTTTTTTGGTCGTTTGTCCTTACAGTGGGACTAAGTGGTGTCTCAGTTGTTTGCGAAAAATGGGCGCACCCTGGCGTTGTGGTTGCATTTTGCTGAGTATAAAAATCTTTTAGTACTCAGTCATTAATTTCTTTTTAAGATATCAGCATGGGAGCATCATAACTCGTTACTAGTAACAATCGTGAGTAGGAATCCGGATTGAGCGGCCTGATGACGTTCAAGAAAAATGTGGTAATAGTCACCCCTATGACCCTTCATACCGATTCTACTTTACGACGTTTAGATCATGTTGATATATGTCAGAAAAATTCAATATGTGACTGTAATATAAGTACCAGAACTTGAGGTAAGGATATAACAGCCGGTAAGAAAACTCATAGCGGCGCGCCGCTGTCACTGAGTCCGCAGGTGGCAGCCGCGATGCGGCCGCTGGCGCGTCGCCGTAGCCGGTGCCCACTACTCCCGAGAGTAAACAGTTCAGTTTTGATGCAGCAGCGAGTTCTTTTGTGTAATATTTCTGGGGCTTTTCGCTGTTATATTTGAGGTCCTTCCACACTGATAACGAAGATAGCCGATTTGTGGTTTAAAAAAAAAGAAATTGAAGGTGGTTGGATTCGATCTCGCGTCTGCTTACTTACACGCTTGTAAACACGACTCCTACCGCGAGACCACGCGGACACGTGTCACAGAACCCTCTAGAGAAGGACCTAACACTTCCTCCTGACAGTACCGCATTCTACAGTGTTGCCAGATCGTGCACATCGTCGGACTTAGCATTCTGCGTCGGCCGGCCGGCGATCGATTTTTTTGTCTAAGACTGTACATTGAGCAGGCGGTGAAGGAAAGCAAGGAAAAATTTGGAATAGGGATTAAAGTTCAGGGGGAAGAAATAAAAACATTGCGTTTTGCTGATGACATTGTAATTCTGTCATAGACAGCAAAGGACCTGGAAGAGCAGTTGAATGGAATGGACAGTGTGTTGAAGAGAGCGTATAAAATGAACATTAACAAGAGCAAAACAAAAATAATGGAATGCGGTCTTAGAAAATCGGGCGATGCTGAAGGAATTAGATTAGGTAACGAAACAATGAAGGTGGTAGATGAGTTTTGTTACTTGGGTAGTAAAATAACATGTGATGGTCGCAGTACAGAGGATATAAAATGCAGAATGGCAATGGGAAGAAAAGCATTTTTGAAAAAGAGAAATTTGCTAACATCGAACATTAATTTAAGTGTAAGGAAGTCTTTTCTGAAGGCATTTGTGTGGAGTGTTGCCTTGTATGGGAGTGAAACATGGACGATAAGCAGTGCGGACAGGAAGAGAATAGAGGCCTTTGAAATGTGGTGCTACAGAAGAATGCTGAAGATTAGGTGGGTAGATCGCATAACCAATGAAGAAGTACTGAACAGAATTGGTGAGAAAAGGAATTTTTGGCATACCCTGGCTAAAAGGAGGGATCGCTTGGTAGGACACATTTTTAGACATCGAGGAATCGTAAATTTAGCATTGGAGGGAAGTGTGTGGGGTAAAAATCGCAGAGGGAGACCAAGAGACGCGTATAGTAAGCAGATTCAAGTGGATGTGGGTTGTCGTTCTTATGAGGAGATGAAAAGGCTTGCTCAGGATAGAGTAGGGTGGAGAGCTGCATCAAACCAGTCTCCGGACTGAAGACCATAAAAACACACTTTTAATGTGCATGGTAAAAATCACAAGAACATAAGAATTTTTAAAACTTGTGCAGAAACCAGACTTGAACGTCTTGAAGTTGTTGTAGTAATTATAAAATTCCTACTGGTAATATTACTTAATGTCTTTCAGGGAAAGAGGTATTTGTTAACGTCTAACATAAATTAAACTTTTAGAATGTTTTTTTCTGTGGATATACATATACACTATACGCAAGTGAAATGTGGCGATAAACATCTCAGGCAACAAGACAATTGAAGCTTTGGAAATGCGGTGCTACAAAAGAATGCTGAAGATTACATGGGTAGATCATACATCTAAGGTGTCGAAAACCCTAGAGGAAAAGGGAGGTGGAAGAAAAACTGTATGGAAAATAAAGGAGATGTGCCAAGAAAGTGTGAGTTTTGTTAAAGTAGAAGGAGACAACACGGATTGGTTCGGAAAGAAATTGTACTCCATCAGGAAAGCGCTATATCTCCTCTACTTTTTAACATTGTGATGGGCGAGATAATGCTAGAAATGACAGTGCAAGTAGGCGAAGGAAACAAGAGGTCAATGATATTTGCGACGACATAATGCCGTGGTTTCAAATGTTTGTTAAGCTTATGGGACTTAACTACGGGGTCATCAGTCCCTAAACTTACAAACTACTTATGAACTACCTAAGACTAAGGACGGCACAAATATCCATGCCCGAGGGGGGATTCGAACCCCCGACCTTAGTGGCCGTGCAGACCGTTACTGGAGCGCCTCAGTCCCCTCGGCCACTGCCGTGGTTTAATGGAGAAGGAGAGGTCACGAGAAGGTTGACTGTATGAGACGAGGTGGTTTGAAATTCAGTGTAAATAAGTGAAAAGTTATGGTGAGTACCAGGAATGAGAGGACATTTGCACCAAATGTAATGATAAAGAGAAGAAAGTGAACAGTTTTAAGTAATTGGGGAGTGTAATTGAGGAAAGTGGATGAAATGATAGGATGATCGTCCAAAGAAGACAGACTCATGGGTTCTCGCAGAACGTAAGAAGCTTATTACAGAGCAGTGACGTACTCCAGAAGAGAAAACAGTTGTTATATGAAGCATGTTATGTTCCGGTACTCAGATATGCATCATAAAAGTGGAACAGGATACAGGCATGCGGGGTGTAATATCAGAGAAAAAAATTAGGACTGACGAAAAGGCACAGAGTAAGAAATCACAGCGTAAGAGAAATTTTGGAAGAGAGGCCTATACAGGATGCATAGAGGAGACAAGACTGAGGTGGTATTGACATGTCAAGAAAATGTACGATTCGAAGAAAGATGCAATAGATGGAAACGCAGGCAAGAAGCCATGAGGAATTCCAAGAGATAAGTGGATTGTGGGAGTGAAAGAAGTAGTACAGGAAAGAGGGCAAGAATGGGACAGAGTGCAGAAATAGAGGTGGTTGGTGGATAGAAGTCGGTGGAGAGGCTGTTGTTTCATGCAGACTCAGCTAGGGGCTTCAAGCTGCAGACGAGGTGATGATCGTATAACTAACGAGGAAGATCTTAATCTAACATATAAGAAGAGGAATCAGTGGCACAACTAAACTGGAAGAAGTATTTAGTTGATAGCACATCTCTGAACCATCTAGGAATAATCGATTTGTCAATGAACCGAAATGTGGCACTTAAAAATTGTAGAGAGAAGCCGAGGCTACAGTACAGTTAGCAGGTAGGCTGCAGTAGTTTTATACAAATGAAGGAACTTGGACTGGATAATCTAGACATGAGATATGCATCGAAGGTTCTTCATTCTCAAGACTGATACGAATTTTCTTTGTGTTTATTGCAACCTGGGACCAACTAATAATTCCTTTTGTTAGCTGGATTTGTTTTCTGTTTCATATTTACTTGTGATTCATACATTTCATAGGTTGTTGTTACTGCAAACAGCATTATACTGAAACGAAATTTACAAACTAATTCTGCATAACATGGTATCTATTGTTATACATGATTGCAACTTAAATAAATTGGCTGTTTTTAACCATGTAAACACATGCAATTATACAAGCATTTACTCCAGGTTACTGTTACATTATATTGTTTTATTTGGCTATGGTATGTTAAACTAGAAAAAAAAAGCATAAAGATTTGACCCTGTCAACTTACAATATAATCAACTTACTGTCATAAAAACATTTTGTAGAATTACTGTATGAATCAGTTTCCTATCTGTATCTTGATGCATAGGACTCGTCAAACGTAACAGTCCATAATCAATCCCTTCCTGAACCAACGACCAACAGTTAATTAAGTATATCCAAAGGCTTTAAAAAATACGAGTAGAAGTCATAAATAGAAAAATATTCTGTTCTAGTGTTCTTCACAAGCCGCCATAGCTATTTTGTGCAGTGGAGGTTGCTACAAATGTAATGAGGCTATATGAAGGCTGATAAAACGGCGCATTAAATTCAATGGAAACGCGTTTTAATTATTTTCTTATTAGCAAAGCAAGTTAAGGAAAAATACCTTTGTTGCTGCGGCAATCAAGTGGTGATTTCACTGTTGTAGTATTACATTTGAACAGTGTGGCTAATTACTACTGAAACTGTAGTATACTCACAGACATGAGAATTTTGAAGATGATGACAATCAGTTTCACCAGGTATCTGTCATCCCAGGATGCTGCTACTTTGGGTGTATGTTCTTTTGATTAAATACACCGATATAGGAATATCAGACACCTTCCTACAAAGATCATTCCAATATTAGTATTGATTATTTGGCAAGTTTATGTCATTACATATAGCTAAAAAGCCTTCTAAGGGATGAAAATAAAAGAAGTATCGATGTACAGTGAAATAATTAAAAATATAGCAATGCATGGAATAGGAAGTTTCATATCAACGCACTCTCTTCTACAGAGTGAAAATATCATTATAGCTATACATCGATTACATCTTGTGACATAAAAACAAAAACGTATAGATTAAAACTCAGCAGCCCGCATAGAATACTGTAATATATGAGTGCATGAATACTGTAAAGCTGAAAGTATGATGCAAGTCAATTCTCCTTTGATGAGATATATTTGGGATCTGTAAAAAAAGTACGTAATGCCATCTGAAACGCCTTAGTTACTTCCAAATTTCGGTACTTAACACATATTCAAGTATGACATATTACTAGCCTATTTATGTGCCATCATTTAAATTTTAAAAGGAAAAAAATCGTAGTTTTGAAACCTTGCATCGTTTATGAAATACGATGTTCGTTCCAGCCACATCATTATTGATGGAATGGGTTGCACCACACGTAACCGACCTCGAAGATATACAAGCCAGTTCCATATCTCTACAACGAACAGAGACACCGCTGTGCTGTCCACTTTAAGTTTCGGTATACTGGCTGCACTTAATACAAAATATGAACCAAACACAAAGTCTATACAATACGTTTTTACTATTGCAAACTGTTAATATTTAGGGTAATAATTAATGCCATGCGTTGCTATATCTATGACAAATAACGAAAACAAATTTTCCGGCCGCGGCGGCCGAGGGGACTGCGGCGCTCCAGTCACGGTCTGCACGGCCACTACGGTCGGGGGTTCGAATCCCCCCTGAACTGAGATAAACATCATTTTTATTCTGAAACGTAGAAATAATATATTTATAAGCTGATTTGAGCATTATCAACTTAAATACTCGAGGATTATCTGGAAGTGGATAATATCAGTTTGATTACTCAAGCACCTTCAGATTGTGTTTAAAAATACAGATGTTCGTCTTTGAGACCAAAATGTGTAGGTGTTCACTTTTGACGTGAACACGCTTTCAGATGTCCGTTTTTGATACAAAGAGATTCGGTTACTGCTGACAAGACTCTTTTACATGTGTATAATCTGGGAAATTATAGGAATATCAATAGAGGGTGGAAAATATTAAATTCTGAACTCTATTACATATTGGAAAAATGAAAACTACAATTTTCATAATAATCTTTTTCATTTTATATACAGACTGAACTGTTACGGCACTGAATCTCTAAAATTATTGGCATACGGTCTGTTGAAACTGTCGCCAGATTTTTCCGTAAACGTTATTTCTGACATCGAACTTCTTTCCAACAAGTGATAATTTCGTACACCAAACCTTACAATAGAACAGTGTAGTTTACAAGCTAGTCTTACCTTTGTTTCTTTTCAATGTTTATTTTCCACTTTTCAGGTGCTCAACCGCTTCCTAGCTTTTCCTTCGGATGATATATTATGTTCCATTTTACTCGCTTTAAGATGGTTATTAGCAATAATATTATAAAAAATTACTGAAAAACTTACGTACGGGCTAATATGTCTTAGTACCCGGCACATATTGTAGCCATGTCTAATTTTCGAGGTCATGTGATCATATTCTGTGTTCTCATTGGTGCACACTGCTTCATTCAACAAGTATCCGAATTTGATATCAAGCTCTTATGTATGTGTCCGCTTTTGATGTGAACAGTCAAATTTAACGTGTGATTTATCACATTTACGTAAATTTTTGGAAAAATGGATTTCATCAGTGAAAAGATCAGCAAAACTTCCTTTGGGATCGACTGCTAACTGAATTTCGATCATTAGGTCAGATGTCCAGGTTTGATATTAGGATACTCATATGCAAGCTGGTCCCCGTTAAAATATACAAAATATTCATTATTAACACAAATACAAGCATAAAAGTAATAATAATAACACATAAGTAAGTTCAAATTTTTGTGGCAAGAACATACCTAAAATATTTTGACATAGTCATTAGTATAAAATATGCATAGTATTAGTCTCGTCACAACGACTTATATTAAAATACGCCCAGCCAAATACAGTCGATATTATTTTCGGGATAATTTGATATACAAGTTTTTTCTATCTCTGATTTCAGATTTCACTATGCCATCTTCCTCAGGATAAGTGCATGTACCCAGCTTTGCCGAAATATGACTCAAAATACTAGCAGAAATTTATGTAGTGTTCGTGCCATGCAAATGTTTTTCAGGGATGATTTGTAAAAAATGTTCAGATGTTTGTAAAGTTATGGGAACTAACAGCAGTGGTCATCGGTCCCTAAACTTACATCTACTTTAACTTATCCCAAGAACAACACACACACCCATGCCCGAGGGAGGACTCGAACCTTCGACGCGGACGGCCGCGCGCACCATAGCCAGGCTCCTTAGTGGGCACAGCTATTCCGCCACGGTGGATGATTTGTAGAAATTCGAAGTTGATATAACTAAGTACGATTCACTAAAAGAATCGAAATGCAAATAAACTTTACATGTTCTTGTACATCAGGTAAAAAATTTGAATACTGATTTAAGAAAGTAAACAACATGAATTTTGTTCCTTCTTCCTTAGCGCAAATTATATGAATTTACGTGACAGCGTCATAGTAGAAATTTTTTGAGCCATAAAAATTGTTTATTGTTATAAAGCCACAGAAAAATTAATTTTGTTTTGTTCTGAATCATAGATTAATTTCTGAGGTTTTAATGCTCCATTATTTCAAAAATTTCTATTGTAATTGGTAGTAGCATAATATTTTTAAATTATTTTTTCAGTGTAGATTCACCAAGTAAACAATGATAGTCAATGGTTATCCATGTAAGAACATTCATTTTGTAAGTAAACTATTTTATGAGCCCATTGATGTGTTTTAGAAGTAGAATATTGTATTCAATAGGCAATTTCAAAAATATCTCATTATGTTTGGAATATCTTACTCATCATATTTAATTGATATTTTTGTTGCGCACTTCGTCAAACATGTAACTTTATTCGATGTATTTATTTATTTTTTTTTCTTTACACAGCAGGGTCTTCAATTTTATATTAAGCATGTGACATTACCATTCTCTTGAAACTTTATGTAAATCATGTTTATGACTAATAGTTACTGGTCCCTACGAGCCCACCAAACTCCGCAAAACTCATGTTCAAAAACAGCGATGCTTTTCCTTGGCAAAAGGACAGTGATATACTTAGAATTAAATAGTTTTTTAGGCTACTGAATTTATTAAATATTACCTGGAGTTTTCGGAAAGAACGGGTGGCGCAGTGGTTAGCATCGCAGCTCGTTGTGCTTGCGGTCTCCAGTTCAGATCCCGCCACAGGAAGAAAAAAAATTATTTCTTTGTATTTACTATTTCTAGAATGTTCTTCATGTTTCTTGTGTTTGTTGTAAGTTCCAGAAAATTCTTTGTGTGCATAAATAGTGGATCATTGCAAGCAGAATGCAGTCTGTACTGAGGGTACGCTTGTGGTAGCAATAAACGTCTTCTAAGTGTAAAGTGTGTTGCTCTATTAACGGCCAGCCTTCGAACTGCGGACCGCGTGAAGTTTTAACGCGACAATGTTTAAACATAGTAACAGATCACATTTACACTAAATTGCTACTGATCAACACCTCACTTTACAGTTCCTGTCATATTCCAACTCCACATATTCAGGTCGGAATTCGTTAGCCTAATATCTTGTAGTATCTTGACTGCTTTACCTTTAGTCTGCGCTGATGTAGAACTGGAGAGCCGTGACTGAGTGGCCGAGCATATTAATGCGCGAGGCCGTTCCCCGTCGGGGGTTCGAATCCTCCCTCGGGGCATAGCGCCTCACTGCGCTTGGCCTCTCCGCCGCGGCTTTCATGAGAGAATTGCCATGGATGAAGCAGACGTGTAGATTCTATGCCTCGAAGGATCCAGGCCGTTCTTGATACCAATGACATGTGAACAAAATACTGAAGATTATACGTAGCCTACATTATATTATTTTTATTTTGTAGGTCATACCAATATGAACCTCGAAGGAAGATTATTTTTATTTTTATGACAGACAGATGAATAACACACTCGGAGGATGTTTATTTCTCGTCATGGGAGGTCAAACGAATATTACTTTCAAATACAGATTATTTCTATGGGAGGTCAGATGAAAAATACCCTCCACGGACGCTTATTTTTTGTTATGGGTGTGTAACGCACGGAATTCCAGTAACGCTAAAAGACACGTGGCAAAGCCACAGAATCTGTCAGGCCAGTCCTCAGACAAAGGAAGAGTCATTTAAAAAAATAATACGTCAAATTTAATTACAAATTCTGAATCCTGATGAAATCCCGAGTTTATGGATTACACACTCAGACCGGTTACTTAGTTAATTAATAATCATTAAAACTTTTCGCACGATTATAGGCATAAGACTAATTTTCCCAGGCCCACGGACACTACCGATGTATTGTCTGCAAAGAGGAGCATCGGTTGAAGGGAGCAGCATAATTTCGGTACTGCACGTTTAATTATTGCAGAGAAATGCCCAAGATTGCGAAATCTTATTTAGTTTTCCTTCGGCCGTTATTTCAAACCGTCGCTGTAGCACGTGGTGGCGGAGTGAGACGAGTTTCGCGTTCTCCGAATCCGTACCGGTTCAGGCAACCCAACATGAAGGTTGGAACTCCAAATGTTCAAATGTTTGTAGAGTCTATGGGACTTGACTACGGGGTCATCAGTCCCTAAACTTACAAACTACTTATGAACTAGCTACAACTAAGGACGGCACAAATATTTATGCCCGAGGGGGGATTCGAACCCCCGACCGTAGTGGCCGTGCAGACCGTGACTGAAGCGCCTCAGTCCCCTCGGCCACCGCGGCCGGCAGTTGGAACTCCACCACTGCGGTGGCCACAAGATAGGTAACGGTGAGTCCTCCCTCCTCTGTTAGGTTGGCTACAGGGACCTTTTCGCCAACCGCGAAGGTGCACACGAAAGCATTGGTCACTTCTTTAAATAGCCTGGAGAGCAGCTCCAGAGCCTCATTCCGTTGCAGTTCCTGGAGATGTCGACATCGGTAGGTCAGCGTACAGCATTTACCGTCGTTTGGTGACACGTGCTTCCCATTACATTGGGAGCAAGCAGCTTGTCCTAGACTTCTGCGCCGGCCTCCACATGATCACCGATACGACATACTTTGCATTTTCCGTGGACGCGATCGCCTTACTTCTGCATTTTAGCCGTCTTTTCGGGAACTGCTATTCCGGTATGTAGCATGTTACATCCCTAGGTCCGACCCCTGTTTTTGTAATCGTGCGCGAAATAATGGCTAGTTTCTTACCTTTCGCCTTAAACTCTCTCGGAGGACTGGTTCTTATTTATATTCTTACTCTTTTATGTATTTTGCGACTTCGCCTACAGCAAGTCTATTACACGCCCAGTGGCTGCATTCAGTTTGTAAGGGTTTATGGAAATTTGTGACACAGATATTCTCGCTTCTGTGTGCTTTGATTCTAATATATGTTTCGACTGGATAGCCCGACTTTCATTTTTCTGTAGCTTCCCTTACTGTCCCTTTTTGTAAACCTTTTACCATCCGCTGAAACCCCTGCTGCAAGAGACGAAGTCCGACCGCCTGGGACAGAAGATCTGTAGGTGTGTTGCCTGACAGAAAACAGTGATAGACTCTTTGAAGGGCAATTTTACCATCTTTTCTTTCTTCAGTCACAGCTACGGCTTCACCCAACATTACCGTCACTACAGATGGTCAAATAAATATTACCTTTTAAGGAAGATTATTTTTAGATATTAAATTGACAAACTGTAATTATTTATTAATAATGTGAATACTGAAAAAAGTAAAAGCAATATACACTCGTGGCCATTAAAATTGCTACACCACGAAGCTAACGCGCTACAGACGCAAAATTTAACCGACAGAAAGAAGATGCTGTGATATGCAAATAATTAGCTTTTCAGAGCATTCACACAAGGTTGGCGCCGGTGGCGACGCCTACAACGTGCTGGCATGAGGAAAGTTCCCAACCGATTTCTCATACACAAACAGCAGTTGACAGGCGTTGCCTGGTGAAACGTTGTTGTGATGCCTTCTGTAAGGAGGAGAAATGCGTACCATCGCGTTTCCTACTTTGATAAAGGTCGAATTGTAGCCTATCGCGATTGTGGTTTATAAGTGGCGACATTGCTGCTCGCGTCGGTCGCGATCCAATTACTGTTAGCAGAATATGGAATCGGTGGGTTCAGGAGGGAATACGGAACGCCGTGCTGAATCCCAACGGCCTCGCGTCACTAGCAGTCGAGATGACAGGCATCTTATCCACATGGCTGTAACGGATCGTGCAGCCACGTCTCGATCCCTGAGTCAACAGATGAGGACGTTTGCAAGACAACTACTATCTGCGCGAACAGTTCGACGATGTTTGCAGCAGCATGGACTATCAGCTTGGAGACCATGGCTGCGGTTACCCTTTACGCTGCATCACAAACAGGAGCGCCTGCGATGGTGTACGGAAGGACGAACCTGGGTGCACGAATGGCAGAACGCCACTTTTGGGATGCATTCAGGTTCTGTTTACAGCATCCGTGTTTGACGACATCGCGGTGAATGCACATTGGAAGCGTGCATTCGTCATCGCCATACTGGCGTATTACCCTGCGTGATAGTATGGCGTGCCATTGGTTATACGTCTCGGATATCTCTTGTTCGCATCAACGGCACTTTGAACAGTAGCCGTTACATTTCAGATGTGTTATGACCCGCGGATCTACCCTTCATTCGATCCCTGCGAAACCCTACATTTCAGCAGGATAATGCACGACCGCATGTTGCAGGTTTTGTACGGGCCTTTCTGGATAAGGAAAATGTTCGACTGCTGCTCTGGCCAGCATATTCTCCAGATCTCTCACCAATTGAAAACGTCTGGTCAATGATGGCCGAGCAACTGGCATCGTGTTGAAGGTGCATGGGCATCTGTACCTGTACACGCCATCCAAGCTGTGTTTGACTCAATGCCCAGGCGTATCAGGGTCGTTATTACGGCCAGAGGTGGTTGTTCTGGAATCTCATTTCTCAGGATCTATGCACCCAAATTGCATGAGAATGTAATCATATGTCAGTTCTAGTATAATATATTTTTTCAATGAATACCCGTTTATCATCTGCATTTCATCTTGGTGTAGCAATTTTAATGACCAATAGTGTAATTTAATAACAAACATTAACTAAAGCAAAAAACATTTGCACCGTGATAAAAAAGAAATAAAACAAAAAAGTAAAGGTTTCGGTGGCATCCGATCCGATATACACCACTTAACTAGGAAGGCTGACACTATCTATGAGCTACCTGTTCTTACTCGTTAGCATAACGATGGAATAGTCGTACCGAAGCTGAAGAACGAATATTAAAGTGGAAACAACAGATAATGGAAGGCACAGCCACTCACATGCGTAAACTGCGCATAAAGACTTAGAAAATTGTCCATATCTGGAGATACATTTATCTTAGCTTAACACTATAGATCCATAATGTGGCAGTCGAAGTAATTACAAATACATGCATCCACTTTCAACATTTTTACTATGGGTATCATATTTCTCGTTGTTTAAAGATTAGGTTATTATAAAATGTAATATGTTTAAGAATGATGGAATCTAGAAAAGCTTATAATTGCATAGTTCGTAGTGAAATAATGTTAAAGAATATTACCTGCACAGATCTAAAAAAAGAAGGAAAAAAAAGTTTACTCCAGTGGTATTCGAATTAGCGCCCCTTGCGTTCATAAACCGTCAGCCTATCTACTTTTTCTTTCTTTTTTTATGCTGCTCGGGCGTCGGTTCAGTTCGTTCTTTGTTGTTCGTTGAATATTTTGCTCAGCTTTTTTAATTACAGAGGGCGTTAAGCCCCCTGATCGGGAGCGCTGGGCCACGGCGCCCGGCTCCACTCAGCCAATCAAACGTATTACGAAGCAGTATGTTGTAAAACAACCCATGTGGAGTTCTTATACCTCAACCGCTTTTACGTGCTCGAATTGTGACGGATTGTGTAGTACAGTGAATTAAAGGAGAAGGGGCGGATGTTTTCCTGTTTTTATTTGAGACTGGAAGGGGGGGAGGACACGGGGATGAGTTAAAGAAGAAATATTAAACCAAACGCGTTTACACTTGCACGTTTTGCCATGAGATTTCAATAACCAACCTTCTCTTCCGAATGCAAACAGCGTTTGTTCCCATTTCCGTAAAAAGTATGGTATTGCAACTGTATTAGTAACATAAGGGTAATGAGAACTCGCACATAAGGATTTTGTTACTCGTTGTTTTTTTTTTATTATATTATTATTATTATTATTATTATTAATTTGAGTTTTGTATGAGAGTGGAACAGTCGAGAAATTGCAGCGGTTCTATGAACACTTTATGAAACACTTAACTGAACAACAGATCAATCGTGTATTATTGACATTTTAATGAAGTACATAAGCAGAAGGTAATTTCTGTTGTGCAGAACTTGTTGTTTCAAATACATTGCGTAAACTTTATAAGTCCACAAAACTTCAATGATATGCTTCGTATATACATTTTATGACGTTACCACCAAAACTGTTTCATTTTAAAACTCGCTTAGTTACCTACCTACTAGGTTAAATACATATTTTGTAAAGCCTAGATCTAATGGAGAGCGCATGTGAAATAATAGTTCTCTGTGTTTTCTCATTGCTATCTAGGTGAAATATTATGCTACAGCTTCGTTTATCATGATTCTATTCTCTAACTTCCTTAAATATTTGAATGATATGTCAAAAGATTATGTGGCTACTCCTGTTGTAGCAAAACAGCTGTAGCTGTGTTAGTTTATTCTAGAGATTGTGGTAGATTACATGTGACTTTCGGTCCTTCAAGGAGTGAGTGTGGCTCTGGGCCTTGGCCTGTGTTAGCCACTGCTCACGAGCTGCGAGCCATCCAGGCCGGACATCTGACGGGCTGGCCGGCAAGTGACAGCCTGGCGATGGTGCCGAGGCGAGGCCAGGTCGAGGCGACACCGAAGCACAGAGTAACATGTACAGAGGAGAAGCCACCCCTAAACCACTGTCCTACGCTACCCTCGTAGTTCCGTAAGATGCTAGCAGGTGTCAGGCTTAGGGTGCCTCTCGCACGTCAGAGGGTAGCGTGGAGGGGAGGGCAAGGGGAGAGCTCGTGCCGCCTGCCATGAGGCCGCGGCTGTGTCCGGCTTGCCGGCGTTTTTAGGGGAGGTGGTGGGGACAGCCGCTACCTGCCGCCTGCTCTGGCAAGTTTAAGGAGCTGCTTCTGACCGCAGCACCATCATGGGACATCTTACGGAACTGCTGGAAGCCCTCCCTCCCCACACCCCTGAGCGTAGGACCGGGCCCTTAGGGAGGTTTCCCGTCTGTATATATTTGTCTGTGACCAAAGCCATCTAGCTGCCGGTGGCAGGACAACAGTCCCCCCCCCCCCCTCCTAACCCTCCCCACAGCCGTGATTGGCCCGCGCTGGCTCTGCCGCTCAATTTGGCGTCAATATGTTTACTTCCTCTCCTGGCCTTCGAGTGGCAAGCAGAAATACACGTGACACAACCTGTGGAAATGGCTCACAGGCAGAGGTCAACTCGAGACAGAGACGTCGCTCCTACTGAAGATGGAGACTGTTCCATCAGAGAAGCTGGCAGAAGGTATGGCGTGCCATATACCACTGCAACCACATGGTGGAGGAACTACACTGAAAGAGACACCACCAACAGAGCTCCTGGCTCAGGAAGGAAGATAATGAGATCACAGCAGGAGGACAGGGAGCTAGTGTCTACGAGGAGAGAAGCAATGCGAAGCAGTTGCAGTGGGAGACGAGAACTCAGCGAAGAAAATATTTTATATCTGCTGGCATTTGCAGAGCTTCATCTGAGGTCGATGTGGGAAAACGTTGTTTTCACTGACGAGAAAGTGTTTTCCACCAGTATTGACGGTCCAAGAGTCAAAGTAATTCGCCATCGACGCAAATACGTAACCGTGACGAGAAGAAGTGGGCGGATATCTGTTTCCTGTTGCGGTAGGATATCTGCACGAGGAGCGGGAATTTTTCATAGAATAGAAGGAACCTTCGACAGTGAGCAGTACGCCCACATATTGCAAAATGAAACGCTTCTGCCAGAGTAAGTGCTATACGGAGAAGGGAACGTCACTTTGCAAGAGGACCATTCTCCCGTCCACAAGTCTGCATTCTTTCAGCAACGGCTCTCCACGATGGGCGTCAACGTCATGGAATGGCCGCCGTGGGCGGCTGACATGAACTCCATGGAGAATATATGGGCCGAGGCCGCCAGAACGTTAACAGAGAACAGTCCCAGAATCCAGCCGACTACAGCGGACACCCTTTGGTACTGTGTTCTGGAAGCATGGGAGGAAGTTGCTTCTTCAGGCTGTTACGTTCGACGGATTATAGATTCTATGCGAAGACGTATGATAGAATTAAGAAATAATGAGGGATTCTGCATAAAATATTAGAGTCCCTATAACGTTTTGTTATGTCTTCTTTTTCTTTTTTCCTCTGTGAGAGCCAGTGAAAGATCACTTGGGAACAAAAATAAAATATTAGTTACATTTCCATTAATTACATACAGTTTGTTTATTATTTCACTTTTATTTTATTTATACCCTGCCTACATAAATACAGAGTAATCAGTTCAAGTGGACACTGTCAGTTTTTTTATTATCATTTCAAATACATCTCTCTCTTCCCTTCCGTCCATTAATACACCCTCCGTCCTTCACAAAATTCGACTTGCATTTATTCATTGTTAATTTTTCATCCATTCTCTATCTCACTCTTTGTCGCCTCTCCTACATAATAATCACAGTTATCCTTGTGGTCTATACTTCCAAAACGTTACAAACGAATCTAGTGGCTTCCGTTGACACTATACATTCTCTTTTATTTCCTTACTTTACTGTCTATCTGTCCTTTCATATCTTCTTACCTATAATACATTCTTCGTTCTGTAAAACATTCCTTCCTTTTCCCTCGGTCCTAAGATAAAACAAACTATGGCATGTCTAAGTAAGGAATACGTTGCAAGCATTTCACTCTTTTATCTTGCTCTTCTGCACTTCTACCCCTGCCTATATTCCGCATCCCTCCTGCTACCCCTCCCTTGACATCTTTATCTGCATCTACCTGAATACGCTACAAATCACTATTTTGTGTTTGACAGGGGGCTCTTTGAATCACTGTATTATTTCTCAAACGTACCACTATAAAAAAAAGTGCGCGGGTATAGAGTACAATTAAACCTCACCGTAAAAGCATTCATGTCATCACAATGGCAATTTCTCCTTTTTATGCTGTGGTACACAAAATATCGTGGCATTCAGAGGTGGAGGCTGGGAGATTGGATTTTATGGAAAATACCTCCCCACGTTTAAATGATTTCCATCCTAATTCTTCTACCATACCCGTGACACAATCGCCCATGTTTTGTGATAATGCAAAACAAGCTGCCCTTCTCTGAACATTTACGGTGTCTTCCGTTCAGTGCAACATCGTCTCCCATATGTGCAGGAGTAGTCAGAAAGAGAACGGACAGGTGTGTTGTAGGCGGTCACTGTCATTGATTTGCTGCACCTTCTACGTATTCTATTCTACCAGTGACAAACAGTCTTTGGGTTGCCTTCCCCACAATTTTTCCCATGGGAAGCTTACAATTTAAGTAAGCTCCTTTGTGCTGCCTTCCATGTCGCATTTCTTACTCAGCGACTCCAAGGCCTCTCATCTGTCGGCAACAAAAGGCAATCTGTACATCCCTGTGAAGCACTTCATAACACAAAACACCTAATATCGGCCAACATTTCAATGTGATGGCAACTGCACCAAGAATTAGATAGGTCGACATACTAGCCAGTTATCGGATACACTGTCATTGCCCATAGTAGTAAACCGAAGAAACTTCCTCCGTTAATGCCTGTTTGTCTTCATGAACGTGGTGAATAATTTATCTCAAAAGATATCAGTTGAATCGTTACAACTTGATGTTCTGGGTAGCATTCACTCCATACAGAGCACAGGTATTTGGAATGGCCTCCACTTCATTCACTCTTTTATTAAACCTAAACTGTTATAGGTGTTAGACATTTCTCCGTTTTAGAATCCGTTTTCTAATGCATAAATGGCGCTTCTTATAACTTAAAAATGCGTAATATTCGAGTTATTATGGCAATAGCCATACAACAAACTTGAATCCAAGAATATATATATACTAGCTGTAAACCCGGCGTTGGCCGGGTGTTTATCCTACACTTTCGTGGTCCAGCTCCCCTTCACCCCTCTCTCTGCATCCATCCCTTTCTCTCCCACATCTCTCTGTTCGTTTCCACCTTTTCCTTTCCCGCCAAAGTCTTCTGCAAGGTTCCCTCTGTCATGTACCATACAAATATTTATGTACGCAGTGATATTTCTCTTGGTTTAATGGTCATGTGCAAACGTTCATAAAGATTGGAGCAAAACTATGCATTTTGTAAAATTCCGTAAGTTAAGTACCCTCCAACATGCACCGAACGAAATTTTGTACAGACAGTGACATTCCTATTGTTTTTAAAGTAGAGTGCGCAAAATTTAATCAATATCAGAACAAAATATAGATTTCTATGCAGTAAAAACGCAGGGTCACATTGAAAAACGCACTTCGTTGTTCTCAAATGTTCCAGTTGTATTTCATACAATCCTTGTTCTCAGAATAACGAAAACAAAGACGGTGAGCTTCCTCTTGTTTTGAAGGTCCAGCATGAAAAATTTCGTGAAAATCGGAATGAAACTGTAGATTTCATGAGTCTGTAGGAGACGTATGCTCCGTCATGCACCTATCACAAAATACTTCCTGAGTTGACGTTTTCTACCTATAAACTACATTCCTGCCAAATTTCAGCTTCATAGATGAAGTAGTTTACGAGATTTCTTGTTTAGTCAGTGAGTGAGTGAGTGAGTGTCCTTTTGCTTTTACATAGACAGAGATTAAGAAAACAGACAGCTTAATTTTGGATGTACGAGAATTAAGGGAGACTTGCAGACAAAAATAAATAGTTACATGCAAATCTGTAATGCTAACTTTATTTGATACAAGGTCATGCCTGTTACGACAGTTTACGGCATTTACAGCGAAACTGTTGTGAGCGGTAGACTTCCTTTCGTTTCATCATTTTGTGTGTGTGTGGAGAGGAGGAGGGTCAGTTACAAAACACTTCATAAACGTCCGAAATTACATGCAAACTCTGTTGCAGGTCCCTAATTACTCCCATTTTCCTATAATTGACGCATAAATCTGGGTATTCTCACGCGGTGGCTGCTCTTTATTTATGACGTCATATCTCCCGAGCTATGTGTCGTGCTCATATATATTCTTGGTTTCCTAAGTGACCAAACAGCTGAGGCCATCGCTTCCTAGACTTATATGCTAATATACCTAATTGATGCTGAGAACGACACACGTCATATGCTCAAGGATTTGGCTCTGTCTTACTTGGCGAAGAAATTTCGGAAATCTGTGTTCAGCAATTTTGCTTCTGCATTGCTAACTTCCGTAGCATCACTATTGCTATCATGTAGTGAAGGTATTGATTGTGTTTTGCCACTAGTGTACTTTACATATGACAAGAATTTCTTTGGATTTATTACGAAGTTACGTGTCAGGATTTTGTCGTGGAAACCATTATAAGCTTCTTGCATTGATGTTCTGCTAAAATTTCGAGTTTCGGTAAAAGTTTGCCAGTCCTGTGACTTTGTTTCTGTTTAAATTTGGCATTCTTTTTTCTTTGCTTTTGCAAGAGTGATCTAACCTGTTTTGTGTACCACGGTGGGTGAACCCCCTCATTGGCCATAAGACATGTGGGCTGAAGCAAGGCCTGTTTGAGATTGCGGAAGGCACTTTCACATTCCGTAATGGTGCTGCGATGGTTGAGGCATGTGGAATGAATTTCCTGTAATAATTCATGTAGCCCAATGTGGATTGCAGCTACTTGACGTCCGAAGGGGACGGTAAATCATGCATGTCCTGGACATGATGAGGCAGCGACCGAATACCCGTGGCACTAAGTGGCCTAAGTATTCGACTTGAGGGAGAAAAATTGACATTTTTCCAAAATGCAGTGAAGGTTGTTCTCTTTACCCTACTTATCAACAATAGTGAAGAAAGGATCAGGATCTTTTTTAATAATATCAGTGATACACACTCAATAAGTCTATTAATAGAATATTATAAGTACTATACATACAATGAAAGACAAAACAATCACTTCTTGTCTATGCAAGAGTGTCTCCCAGCCACAGTGTTCACCCCATCCCCGAGGACGTAGCGCCTGTCATCTGTTCTGACAAAGCCAGTTTCTGTTGTCTAACAGTGGAAACAACATGACACTTTGAATTAATTACGTACTGCACAGGTGTTTTTACTTTTGAATCCAAGTTGCACTGTTTACAGTCATCAATAGTTAATGTCTTTACAGAAGATAGATTTTTCCCTTTAGCCTGGCCCATAATACACTCAGTCTCTGTTTCTAGTGCGTACAATTGTGCCGGAAAATCAGTACATTCAGCAACATGATCCCCATTTAGTTCATCTTTCTTAATACAGCCACTTTTCTGTTCTGTTGTTTGTTGAAAAACCAGAGGTATCTAAATTTTTATGCACATCTTTCCTGATATCCTCGTGGAGATTCGGCTTCTTAATATTTTAAATGAGACTATCAGTGTCATATCCTCGTAGAGATTCGGCGTCTTAATATTTTAAATGAGACTATCAGTGTCTGTGTAGCACAGACAGGTGGAAATTTCTTTAAAATATACCCATAATGAAAGTCGTAATGAAGCAGTTCGGAAATATCTAAAACAGCCATGTCAATTGCAGCTGGTTTATGAAAGACTAAATTAAGCATAGTCAGCTCAATGTTAACCAGATTCTCATTAATAAAACACACACCTCTGAAAATTGGGTTTTGCAGTTAATGGCACATGCCCGTGTTTGCCCTCCCATGATGTTGGAAGTTTAATGTCCGGCATCTTTCGTACATTCTGTATGGTCATGTCGAAACAGACATTGTTCATGAGTTTGAAGAAGTTCTCAAACTCATTGCGCGCATTCATCCGTTTTCGTGGGTTAATGTCAATGTATGGCTTCAACCAGGAAGCTTGCTTAAACGATAAGATTCTATGAATATTTTTCAAAACCAGGTTATGTTCCAAACATCGTTTTTAATTTTTATAATGAATGGTGTATTTCTTCTTGTGGCAAAGGGTTATAAGCATATTTTTTTCGATTTCTTGCTATCTGACAGTGGGGCTATTTTCTCTGGACAAATGGTCAAATCTGAAAATAAATCAGGAATACTTTCAGGGTAATCGAGATCTACTTCTAATATGTACTCTGTGTCCGAATCATCGGGTACGTTTCTAAAATTAAAATTTTTGACAGTCTCTGGAGGAAGCAATTCAAAATTAGACAGAGAAAGATGTTGCAGCATTTCCCACTATATAAGCTGTTCACATCGAGATACATGATGTACGATTCATCGATTGTTTCATCATGATCGGTCATGAATCTGGTGCTGAGAACTGCATGTGAATAATGACCGCACCTCTGATACATCGTTCAATTAACTGCAGCAGATTGACATCGGTTATCAGTTGCAGCTCAGCATTAGAAATTTTCAGCAGAACGTCCCAAAAAATGTTCAAATGTTTGTATAGTTTATGGGACTTAACTACGGGATCATCAGTCCCTAAACTTACAAACTACTTATGAACTAGGACGGCACAAGTATCCATGCCCGAGGGGGGGATTCGAACCCCCGACCGTAGTGGCCGTGCAGACCGTGACTGGAGCGCCTGAGTCCCCTCGGCCACCGCGGCCGGCAGAGCGTCCCACGTTAAGATGTGTGAGGTAATGTAATGCGCGGGATCTAATTCATATGACGTAAGATAAAAGACTGCGGATGTTTTCAAAACACATTGGCGAGGAGAAGAACGTCAATTTTCAAATACAAATTGGAGTATTCTCCAAGCGCCTTACAGTTGAATGTGTTCCATACATTGAATGCCCTTTCGTACCCGACCTCTGTTGTTGTCGATTGACGTTAACAGAGAAGTCTTAATTTTATTTTCCGAAAACATGCCCATGTTTTAGCTCTGCAGGTAAGAGCACGTTTGTAAAAGTTCAGTTCGGGTGCATATACCATATATTTAGATACACGGAGAGCATTCTGATTTACAGGATATAATCCTGTTAGAATTGCCCCCGTGAAGCATGCATTATCATTTGACACACCATTGATAACTGCTTTTTCATCTTGTAACACTTTGAGCAGTTTTGCTTTTAATCCTGCGTAGAAACCATTACTACGATGAACGTAAATGCACTTTTTTCTACACCTGTTTTTTGCAAGATGAAGTTACACAGTGGTGCAAATTAATATTGAGTGGATAGTTAATCTGACGAATCTTTTTCACAGAAATTGGGAAACTTGGTTCCAAGAAATACTTGTGCTCTTTAAAACCCGACCTATCGTTTATTTTCCCTGTAGATATCTTCTTTTTTTTTTTTTTCAACGCAGTTTTAATGCCCTGCCACTGCAGATGTTGCTCTCATGGATGCTGTACTGCTGCTGGTGGTGTTTTTGGTTGACGCCAGCTTGATGGTCCGGGTTGTGAAGATGATGTAGTTGCCTAGTGTCGCAGCACCACTGGTGTTGCTCCTGGCTTGTGTGAAGCAGGCGTACACAATGGTGGCTCCAATACACCTGCACAGACACAAGGGGCAGGACTGATAAGTATCGGCATTGACACAAACACACGCACAATAAGCACATTGTTATTTGTTTCCGTATTAGAATAATAACAACTTAAATTGTGATTAACCAGCATCAGCCCCCTATGACGACTACGACGATGGTAACAGCGGCTCAGGTAGTGGGTCTACAGCAAACCAATTTGACGATGGCGTAGGCTGCAATAATCATGCACACACAAAACAAGCAAAATGAATTAATATTTTCAGGATAAAGATAAATGTTGCAACAATCAACCAGTCACCGTCTTCCTCCTTTCACGCTTGCAGAGGCACACTTGTTATTCACTTACGTCAAAGTAGTAATTTCAACCAGTCATTATCATCATCATCATTGTATGCCTCTAATTCCCACTCAATTTCTTGAGCAACATCAACCTCGAAAGCACCTACATGGGAGACAAATAAAGAGCCCTGTACGTAAAAATAATATTTTAAATAAAAGATGAGGATGAGGAGTATGAGTGCAACTCATGTATTCAATCATCAATGAGAGGTGCTACGCCCCAAGAGCTCTGGCTGGAAAAAATAGACATCTCTACACATTCCCATGACGGGTTCAGGTTAGTGACTATTTGTAATTGCTCGCCAACTACGAGGGAAAAAATCGCACTGGCGTGTTTTACGGCCCACTTCAGATTTGTAGTTTTATAAGTTTTTGCAAACATTTTGGACCAAAATAATAATCTAAATAATAATAAATTATGGTGATATGATTACGACTCTACTATTGTGGTAAAACCTATGCACCCAACACGTAATATTCTTTCTGACCGTATTTTAACAAACAGCCAAAATTATATGATATTTGAGTTTAGCTTTGACAAACATACTCTTTTTCGAATTTTTACCTCTTTGAACTATTATTTTAATATATCTCCCACATTTTCATTATATTTTTCCGTTAAAATATTATCACCTGCCTTGCCTTGGTAGTTCAAAGTTTATTTTCTTTGCCTGTTCTGGTTACGACTGACGTAGCGTACATTTGGCGTTCGGACGAGTGACTATAGCCTGGATGGAACACAGCGTACATTTGGCGTTCGTAAATCAATCACGTGACACTCCTCGCTTCAAAATTTCTTTTACGTACGCCATCTTGCTTTCTCTAGTTGATGATTTTCTTATTATAACTCAAGTGTTGTCATTTCAAAGCAATGGGGCATTGAAATTATATTAAAAAAAAAGCACGTCGTATTTAGGACAATGAATTATAATCTAATGTTGGTTAGTTAGTTAACACCTGCCACAGATGGTACGAGAATCACGGATTACTCTCGCAGCTGTTCGCCATAGCGTAATAGGCGAGGAATTAGTTTGTGATGTACGAACATGTTAGACGGTGGTTCGGAACTTGCTAGAGCGCGGTGACTGCGCGCTCGGTGTGAGGGCTGCCGACATGGTAGCTGACGCCCTCTGTAACGAGAAAACTGAGTTATCCGAAACAGTCAAAATAGGACAAAACAAACCAACGTCCTCAAAGTTCCTGTTCAAACCGAAGAACCAATAAAAAGGTACGCGATCGCGACCTACTCTGCGTGACGTGACATGGCACGGCAGTGCACACAGTGCACTCTTCAGACGGTGTTGGTTCAACGCCATCTGTAAAAAATAAAATAAAAAAAAAAAAAAAAAAAAAAAAAAACTAGTATAATTCAAAGCATCGATTTCACTGAAGAAATATACCACCACTGTCAATTTGTGGGCATACTTTATTTTTCCTCTTGCTGCCTAAAAGTTTTTCGCACATTCTTGTTAGCTGAACACAACAATATTCTGCAACATCCCGAGTTGTTCAAAGATGGCCGGCCGCGGTGGCCAAGGGGACTGAGGCGCTCCAGTCACAGTCTGCACGGCCACTACGGTCGGGGGTTTGAATCCCCCCTCGGGCATGGATATTTGTGCCGTCCTTAGTATAAGGTAGTTAATAAGTAGTTTGTAAGTTTAGGGACTGATAACCCCGTAGTTAAGTCCCATAAGCTTAACAAACATTTGTCAATTGTTCAAAGATAACAACGCTTTCTCTGAAACGTGCATTTGTTCTGTTTCGAGAACATGCTATGAAATACATAGCAACGAATTGTAAATATAGACTTCTCTATCACATGTTCTTAAACTGGGCAACACTGTTACAATGACTGTTGTAAATGACGTATTGATTGTACTATAAAAATACTAGACTTATGTGAAATTCAGTATTACCACAATTATTGCGTTTGCGATTTTAGTTGTGAAAGAAAACGTAATCACGGTTTGAAATAGAATATTTGCTCTTTATTTTAGCGCAGAACGGAGTAACATGAACGAAGTCATATCATTTTAGTAGATGCATTGATTCTAAATAATTACTTTCAGTATATTCCATAAATAATGAATAAACGCTTAGAAAAAAAAAAAAAAGGTAATTTGTTGAAATGTATACACTTCCCTTCCGTTTCATTAAGGGACTACACTGGCCACAGTTTACGTGCATGTGCTTCAGAAGACCATTGCTCAATTCGTTGTTACGTATTTCATGGCATGTTCACGAAATTGAACAAACACGTATTTTAGAGGGAGCATTCTTACATATGCACAACTCTAAACAATGAAGAACATAGCTCTATTTAATTAATAAGAGTACCAGAAATCCTTTTAAGAAAAAAGGAGAAAAAAGTTTTAGGCGGTGGTGGGTTCTGAACGACTGACCATGAGCATTACACTCCAACGCGCTACCCACTACACTATTTATTTATTTATTTATTTTTTTTTTTTTTTTTTTGCGCTCTGTGGGTAGTTCTGTGCCTTGCGGACGTTGCTCGTGTTTGTTCGTTCTTGTTCTATTTGTTCTTTGGCTCAGCTTTTTTGTTACAGAGGGCGTTGAGCCCCCTGACCGGGCGCGCTGAGCCACGGCGCCCGGCATTACGGCTCACAATGAGAACGTGCGCCCTTCAATCTCGTACTATTGATGGCACTTGATAACTGGTGCTAATACGGCATTTTAGACACTAGATTATCATTTATCGTACGAAGAAGGACGTGTTTTTCTTAATTCTTCAGTGTGCCATTGCTTTGAAATGACAACGTGTAAGTTACAATAAGAAAATCATCAAATACGCAACGCAAGATGGCGTATGCCAGAGAGAGTTCGGGACGAGGAATGTCACATGACATCTCCGAACGTCTGGTTTTCGTTAATTCAATGGAGAGTGTAAATTCGCCGTTATTTTTGCAAATATCTCTCAGACGGTACGAGATATGAAAAAAAAAACATAAGAGAGCAAAGTTGTAGAGAATTTTCTCATCTACAAATTCGGTTATTCAATTTTCGCGTCAGATGAAAGGTTTATTTGCAATTAAAATTACGTTAAAAACGGTTTTTTAGTGTTACTAACGTATTTTTTGTTCGAAATATTTGAAAAAGCGAGGTTCTGGTTTCTGGGGGCCAACAATTATGTCTGTAAAATTTGGTGCCGATCGGTTGAACGGTTCGACCTAAAAAGTGGGAACACGTTAGAGACAGACAGACATCGTCAAATGGCCGTTAATTTTGCAGATATCTCTGCAACGATGCAAGATATACAAAAAACATAACAGAGCGAATTTGTAGAAAATTTTCCCTTCTACAAATTAGGTTATTCAATTTTCGTGTCAGATGAACGCTTCGTTTGCAATTATAAATACATTACAAACGGCTTTTTTAAGTGTTACTACCGTATTTTTTGCCCGAAAAATTTGAAAATGGGGGGTTCTGGTCTCTGGCGGCCTACAATTATGTCTGTAAAATTTGGTGCTGATCGGTTGAAAGGTTCGACTTAAAAAGTGGAAACACGTTACGGACAGACAGACAGACATCCCAAAATCGCCGTTATTTTTGCAAATATCTCTGAAACGATACGAGATATGAAAAAAAAAACACAAGAGAGCAAGGCTGTAGAGAATGTTCTCCTCTATAAGCTCGGTTATTCAATTTTCGTGTCAGATGAATGGTTAAGCCGTTATTTTCATTTAAATTTCGAGCTGTCAAGAGACGATGGCAAAGGCCCACTTTTAGTGTTACTACCGTCACCTAAAGTGGGCCAAAAGAAAACACAGCATACCTGCAAAGCACGAACCAAGATAAGAAAAATTTACATTCATATAAAAAATATGTAAACGTACCTTCAGCTTCATTCAGGATAAATCTCATGTAATCATCATCATCAAAAAATTGTGATGGGTCTTTCCTCTGCACAAGGGCATTTACCATCGCCATCATCTTCCTGAAACATGTAAGACTGCTGACGCTTCATCGTACCTCTCCAGATACGACTCAGGCAGGGGAATATTCCGGCACAGATCATATTTATATCATGTAGCGCTTGGGAAAGAGCCCGACGTCTGCATAATGCAGGACGGAACCAGGCATCTGAATACCAGGAATAATTTAATGCAGCATAACACGTGCTAATCGCTTCTTTCTCTGACAGTGCAGCCAATTTCAGTACCAGAAAAAACCACAGAGTTTCAATTATTTCAGAAAGTGCAGCAACCATCCATGCACACGCAGTATGCAGCTAGCAACGGCGGTGCACGCTGCATTTTGCAAGGACGTACGGCTAACATGTGTACCCCTGGCGACAGTTGAGTCTAGGTGGGTGGCAGCAGTGTGTTGCACAAGCTATAACACATGCATGCTACATGCTCACCCACTGGGACAGCAAGACACCCTGACAAGTGTACTTTGCACCTAATTATACTACGACAGTTTACATTGTAGACAATGAACTACAACACAGAAATTCGAGAGACGGCATAACATTGAAACAGGTTCCTGCCGATCGCATATAATTTGAGCATCAAATCGCCGAATTATCGACAATTCTTGATCCTGTTGTAAATGAAAAGCGCAGTCATTATATAGTGAATACATACCTGCAACACGTAAATGCGAGTGAGGAAAAAATGTGGAGGCAGTGGGTGTGAAGGAAAACATACAAAGTTTTATTGCTAAATAATAAAGAAAATTTTATTTTATCAGTAGAAAAATTACATTTGTTGTACATATCATCACGTTTGTTTCATGTTACGTGTACAACCCCTGTAAGTGGTGAGTAGTTTGTGAGACGATCATGGAGTAACCAAGCATAGGTCATTGTGAAATCAGGAATAATTCCCTCTCTTTCGAATGTTCTAATGTCTGTTGGTCCAGATTTTACGCGTTCATTCGGTTGATGACAACTGTTGGTGCCAAATCTATGAATTTTTTAGCGTTCATCAAACACCATGCTTTTTCGTTATTTTCATAATCATAATAGGAAAAGCAAAATCTTGCATACATATCAATGAGAAGACTTCCATCATTATTCTTTCAGTAAATTTGGAGGTCGTCACACAGAAAATATTGAGACTTCAGAAATAAGTTTGTATTGAGTAAGTTACAAACATTGAAAACGCTACATTCCATCTCCTGTTCGTCTGAATAACCAATGTAACGAATCTAGGCAGCTCAAGCAGAACTGATGTCTTATAGCCCATCAATGTCGCGACAAAGGTGGTAAAAGAGGAAATTCATAGAATTCCTATGAAATACAACTGTATTGAAGAGTTTCACACGAGTAAAAGTTTTAATCATACTCCATCTAATCCTGTTATATTTGGAACTTTCGAAACTAGTTCCTCTAATATTAGCTGGTTATCTTCCTCTACAAATTGAATATACGATTTAACATCACTTGCACTTTGTATCAATATCAGTTCTTGTTTTTCGTTCATTAAAATGCTATTGTTATCTTTCAAGAATCCTATATTCGTTTTTAGTGGGATGCATGCACTAAATATGGTGTTTATAGATCCATCTATGAAAATGTTATTCCGATATTCCTACATTTGTCAACCTCAGCGCCGTTCAGTTCAAACAGGATCTCTTGAAACATGAACGCAAATTCAATGTGATTCGTGATGTTATTGCCAGCATTCCATCCTTTTTAAGGAATTTCACAGCCAGTTGCAGGAAACTCCTGTCAAACCGTCCTGGTTCCGAATTACGATACATATCTCGTCACTGTTATGGAATGTAATTGATGAAAACGGATTGTGAGAAATGCATTCCTATCACATTATACGATTATCGAATTGAACTGGTGATGTTATCACGAGGGCCATTTCGTTATTTGAGTGTTATTGTTTTGAGGAAATCGTAATTCTCACCTATTATCTTGTAGCCCTTCTACTGTTAAGTGGTGCACTGATGATTGCGAGTCAATAATTTATGTCTTGTCATCATAGTTTTCGCAAATTAAGACGTAAAACTATTTCTTCGCGAGAGTAATCCACAAGTTTGTCGTTATGATCCAAAATACGACACTCTACGTAATTTAATGTATGCACACTCACTGGGAGGTAGATCAGGGTAGTTGGAATTTCACTTATCGTATAGCCTGGGTTGACTTTTGGGAAAAAACTCAAACAATGTATGCATTAAGCTGCTATTAAGATATGTGTTTGTGGTAATATTGCATTCAACACTAGTAGCACTCACAGGTTGAATGTCAATTATATGCTTTGATTCGTAAACATTATGAGGTCTCTTTTCGAAATATCGCGTTTTCGAGAAGCCAAGTAACGGGCCATTTGACTCTTTTTGATTAAAGTTAATGAAATGTTAACTTACTGTAATCTCAGTCTTTCATGTGTTAATGTCTGCACGTAGCTTAAAGGCTTGTACAGATCATTTTCTGGCTGAAATAAGCACTAGGAAGCATATCCACGATCTCAACTCTCTCTAAATACAGCTTACTGTAACGTTATAAATGCTGTTACAGGCTTCCAAATTGTCCAAAGCGATACGCCAATTACCATTGCATAAATCAAATTGTGGAAAATAATTTGCCCGTAATATCGGAGATCGAGCCGTAATGTGAAGCTGTATTCATTACAGCACTTGCATTATTTGAATACTGACACGATTACATACATACAATCGATGTTTATTCAAAGACTAACTGTGTGTTGCACACACACTTCACTTATCTGTGTCGAGCGGGGGCTGCATTCCAGAGGGAGATAGCTCTGCAGATGCGGCAGTTTGCAGTATGCGTTTATCAGAAGGAACATTAAACTTAAATGTCCGCAGAGGTATGTACGAAATTCTTGGAACGATTAAAATTCTAATAAACGTTACAGTCACCTGTAGAAAAATAGCGTTGAAATTCTACAAGTGAATTAAGATCTTCAAATGCCGGCCGCGGTGGCCGAGGGGACTGCGGCGCGTCAGTCACGGCCGGCACGGCCACTACGGTCGGGGGTTCGAATCCCCACTCGGGCATTGATATTTGTGCCGTCCTTAGTGTTAGCTAGTTCATGAGTAGTTTGTAAGTTTAGGGACTGATGACCCCGTAGTTAAGTCCCATAAGCTATACAAACATTTGATCTCCAAATGATTCATAGAGCATTCCATATCAGGTTTTCTTCACATACGTCACCCAGTGTTTACCAGAATCACTCGACACATCGCGATTGACTATTGTACGTTCCTTGAATTTCCACATCTTCTTTGGTAACCCACGTCACATAAACATACCACTAAACTTTGAGATTTTGAGTTTCTTGACGAGATTAAGTATGTCTATATTTCTCAAAGCTCAGTCGGTAATATGCCTGTGGGTACTCCCCCCCCCCCCCCCCGCTGTTAATAGTCCAAATCTATTACTGTAAGACTTAAGATACAGTCCTTTGCCAATTGCTGTCGTTTCCTTCGTCTCATTATGCAGTTTGGCCTCATTCAACTATATTTCTGCATTCTGAGGATTCTTGAAGCTTGCGCAATAGCTGCTGCACCACCTGACAGTGATCCTATCGCAAATGCTGGAAGGGAAATACACCACAAGATGCTGTAGGTATTCAAAGGATTCTCGGTGCTTTAATACTTTTCTTCGTTACATTTCTTGCTGCTGCTATTACTGACTGGGCGCAATGTTTTGTATCTTGCTATTTATGCAGCACTGCATGTTAAAGTACACACTAATAGCTGTGTCATAATCATCAACATCCCCCCCCCCTTCCTGTTTTTTCATTGGCCACCTCTTCTGTCTACATTCATAACGTTTGCGAGCCTCTGCAGGCTATTGAGTATTGGATTAAACGTTTCTGAGAACAGTTTTTTCAGCCGCTGTTGGCCCAATTTTAACAGGTGTAGTTTCCAGCGAATAACTTTCCGGGCTTCAATCATTTTACGTGTGGTTGACATACCGAAATATTAACAAACCAGGTATTTGCAGCTGACACATGCTCACTCATTAACTCGATTTGTTGACTTTTTATCTCGGTTATTAGACGCTTGTTCAATGCCCCGATTTTTTATCACGTCCCTCAAGCTGGGATTCAAAATACAACTACGTAATTCTGATACTTATGAATTGTTGGCTCATTTCGAGGTTTGACATTCAAGGTTTCAGATGTAACTATTTAATTCTGCTACCTGTACTTCTTTGAAATGGTGGCAAGTCATACCTGCGAACTGGTCCGTTGCGTGCAGTTTATTGAGGCATTTTTGTAATGGAACATTACTTTATGACATTGATCCTTCTCGTTCCGCCTATATCGTCGATCGTTCAGTTTCTCTGTTTTGTTAATAACCAGAAACCCGAATGTTGTGTGGTTCCAACAATTGGCGCATATCGCTACAAATTCATTGAATGTCATATCTGATCATACATAAGTTTGGTACCTTCCTGCACCACCACTCATTCGATATGGTATTTCCTTTTAAATAAAATCATTGTATGATTGTCTATGGCACGGATATATGTTACACTTTCTGCGGAGCAATGAACATAGTTTATTGTACCATTTTCTAAAGAGTTACACCACAAAGATATAATTTTTTAAATGGAACAAAAGTTTTTTCTATCGTGTATCGGATTCGTTGAAACCAGCTGCGTCCAGATCAATTTAAACTACATTCCTATCACTGTTAGTTTGCGAGCTACAACACTTCAAAGTTTCAGGGGCAGATACCACACACTGTACATAATACATGGCTGTGTGGTGGGGTTGGGGTGCCATGGTCGCTCCAGTCACGGTCTGCACGGCCACTACGGTCGTGGGTTAGACCCCCCTCGGGCATGGATATTTGTGCCGTCCTTAGTATTAACTAGTTCGTAAGTAGTTTGTAAGTTTAGGAACTGATGACCCCGAAGTTAAGTCCCATAAGCTTAACAAACATTTGAACATTTTTGGGTGCCATGGTCCTCATTCATGGCCCGCGAGGTCGCCCGATTTAACACAAGTAGATTTCTTTTTGTGGGGATATCTAAAGGATCGTGTTTATGTCACTGAGCCCACATCGCCAGATAATCTAAAACGGCGCATCGAGTACGCACATCGGCGATGTTACATCTCGTCCGCAGATCCTTTCGACGGTGCATTGCATTATGTATTGAGGAACATGGACACACATTTGAACATCTCATGTAAATCAACTTCCCACCGCCATAACATCCATCACCCACCACACAGCCATGTATTATGTACAGCGTGTGGTGTCTGCCCCTGAAACTTTGAAGGGTTATAGCTCCCAAACTAACAGTGATAGGAATGTAGTTTAAATTGATTTGGACGCAGCTGGTTTCAACGAATCCATTGCACGATAGAAAAACTATTGTTCCATTAAAAAATTATATCTTTGTCGTTTAACTCTTTGGAAAATGATACAATAAACTATGTTCATAGCTCCGCAGAAAGTGTAACATTTCTTGTGTTGACCTACCCCATTAAAATTTCCCGTCACCTATTATTTTATAAGTTAAAGAGGCAAACACACTTAGTGAAACACCCTGTATATATATTTATATGGTTTTAGATGTGCCTTCACTGCAGAACTCTCTGCACCTGTCTTAGGCTATGAAAAGCATCACTGATGAAAGAAAGCATGATCTAGAAATTGGGAAAATGAATTCAGAAAGGTGTGGGACCATCCCCTCCTCTCCCCTTGACACATGGAACTAAAAATATGACATCGGTGACCTTGTCATAGTGCTCTGATTAAATAGTGTATTACCATATGCAGGGTGAGGGGTAGGAGTGTTCGAATTGGACGTAGCGTTATCGTGCAATCTGGTACCCAGAAGGGTGGGGGTATCTTCCCTCCCCTCTCCTTGACACGTGGAGACTGGTGACCAACATGAACCACTTTCCGCGGAATGGCTGCGGTGGAGTAGCCGAGCGATCTAAAGCGTCTCCTCCAGTCCCGGTCTGCGCGGCCGCTTCGGTCGGGGGTTCGAATCCCCCCTCGGGCATGGATATTTGTGCCGTCCTAGTTCGTAAGTAGTTCATAAGTAGTTTGTAAGTTTAGGGACTGATGACCCCGTAGTTAAGTCCCATAGACTATACAAACATTTGAACATTTTTTAAAGTGTATCGCTGCGGAGCGCGCGGTTGCTCGCCCTGGAGGTTCGAGTCCTCCCTGGGGCATGGGTGTGTGTGTTTGTCCTTAGGTTAGTTTACCTAGATTTAAGTAGTTTGTAAGCTACGGACTGTTGACCACGAAATTTGGTCCGATAGATTTACAAACATTTGAACTTTTTTTTTCTCGGATTGACCTTTGGGTAGGATAGAAGGCCGGCTCGTATCCACCGTGCCTTCCTACTGGCTTCGTTTTTTCTTTACAATACATAAACACTGTTGATTTTCAGGAAGCAATATAAACGATGGTTTATCGGACCATACCACATACTTCCTATCATCAAGCGTCCAGATTTTATGATCGTGGCACCACTTTCTTCGCATCTTTGCGTTATCTTCCTTTATACAGGGTTTAGCACCTGCAGCCCTATTCATCAATGTTAAGGTCCAGTAGTACTTCTTTTATTGAAACATTACTACTCAAATGAATATTGAGTTTCGAAGCCGTTTTTCTGGCGATAGTTTTATGTTATCTGGCATCTATCGTTCCTAATGCTCGTTGGTTGATGTCAGTTCACTTCGGGTTTCGCCCACTAGTCCTCGCCGACAATTATGCTTCACGAGGTTACCCTCGCTACTGAAACGTTAAACAATAAAGTCTATTACGTCATAGTTGCTTCCACTAACTGTGCGACATCCAGTGGGCCTCTTTAGAAGTCTCAGAGATGACGCTGTCCTCGGATATTTGTTTTGATGTATAATATACCGCAAAGTAACGTCCAAGATCTCGTACGTCATTGTACATTGCGGTCGTGTCTCTCAGTTAACATTTATGCAGTAGTGTCAGCCTGGAACAAGATTTAGAATACTGCGTGGTGTTCATATTGTTTTGTCCACTCGCTGAAATTTATTTATTTATTTGTTTTTTCTGTTCCATAGGACCCAATTGAGGAGTGAGACTCCATAGTCATGGAAAAAGTCAATATACTAATTGTTACACAAGAATGGTACTAGAAATGTTTTTAGTCCTTTGCACATGACAATCTTAAGACAAAGTGAAAAGAATCAATAAAGAAATAATGAATTAGCTTAATTGTTTAACTTTTCTAGGAGTTCCTCGACAGAATAAAAGGAGTGAGCCATGAGGTAACGCTTCAATTTAGATTTGAAAGCGTGTGGATTAGTCCTTAGATTCTTTAGTTCTTGTGGCAGCTTATTGAAAATGGATGCCGCAGAATACTGTACCCCTTTCTGCACAAGTGTTAAGGTGGTGTGATGCAAATGTAGATTAGACTTCTGTCTAGTATTCACCGAGTGAAAGCTACTAACTGTGGGAATAAGCTGATATTATTGACAACAAACGACATTAAAGAAAAAACGTATTGTGACGCCAGAGTCAAAATTCCCAGACTATTGAAAAGGGGTCGACATGACGTTCGCGAACTTACACCAGATATTGCTCGAACCGCCCGTTTTTGAGCCAGAAATATCCTTTTTGCATCATGCGAGTTACCCCAAAAAACAATGCCGTACGTCATAAGTGAGTGAAAGTAAGCGTAATATACTACTTTTCGTGTTGAAAAATCACTTATCTCAGATATTGTTCTAATGGTAAATATAGCAGCATTTAATTTTGGAACAAGATCCTGCACTACGGTCGGGGGTTCGAATCCCCCCTCGGGCATGGATATTTGTGCCGTCCTAGTTTGTAAGTAGTTCATAAGTACTTTCTAAGTTTAGGGACTGATGACCCCGTAGTTAAGTCCCATAAGCTTAACAAACATTTGAACATTTGAACAAGATCCTGAACATGGGCTTTCCATGACAGCTTACTGTCTATATAAACACCTAGAAATTTGAACTGTTCAGTCTCACTTATCAAATGCCCATTATATGTAATCAGAATGTCAGCTTTCGTCAAATTATGTGTTAGAAATTGTAAAAACTGAGTTTTACTGTGATTTAACATCAACTTGTTTTCTACGAGCCATGTACTTATCTCTTGAACTGCATTATTTGATACTGTGTCATTATTACGAGCAACATCCTTCACTACCAAGCTGGTATCATCAGCAAACAAAAATATTTTACAGTCACCTGTTATATTCGAAGGCATATCATTTATATAGATGATATTACCCGTATTTTTGCGCCTGCAAAGCCTCCAGCTCATTCAGAAACTTTGAGGTTTTCTCCTGGTACAATCAGTTACCGATCAAATCGCGGCTCCACTTGCCTTTTGATTTACAAGCTAACCTGTTCCGCTAATCAACAGCGTGTGCTCGATTTATGGAAGAAAATCGTTCTCAGGTAAAAGAGGGATGAGAGGGAAGGCGGGAGGATTTTCATTTCGAACATCAGCGTCCGTTTAAAATTACTTCCTCGGTTTTTGTAGCTCTTGCTGGCTTCCCCCCAAGAGAATGTGCAAGAGGAGCGTAACATGTCAAACTTTGGGATTTTCCCATCCTTCCTGCATTGTGGATGTAACACTGCATTACAATAAAACGCAAGTGTGTCTGATACTCGCGTAATAGCAGTGGAGTCGCTCTCCGCGTCGCCGGATTCAATTTCTTGCCGGTAAAGTGGATTTACGTTTCTAGCGCTCGCTATAAATCGCCCGCTGTAACTCCGCTGCGGTCGTTCTGCTCCTGAAAGGCAACAACAGAAACACGTAAATAAAAACTTCTCGCTTTCTAAATGCAGTCCCTTTTCTCTCAGGACACCACAATGCAGTGTGACTAGGCATCTAGCTTCCTAAATAAATTTATTATCTCGATAGCGACGGCTTTCTTTCTTAAATCACTGTGTATACCGCGCAGTTCTCCGCTGCAACGGTAAATTGAAATCCTAACGAGTTTTCGTAAAGCGACAGTTGAATATATCTATGACTGGATTTTTATGTGTATTTGTGAAGCATCCCAAACTACTTCTTACACAAATGTATGACGTGAGGTGAAACAAGTTACGCTTTTCGAAAAGGGACAGTTCTACTTAACTATAACTAGATTTTTTATGTGTTCCAGTTATTCAAATGTAGGACGTGAAGGTCAAACAAGTTACGCGTTTTGTAGGCGAAATTTCATAAGAAATTTTTAATTTTTTGCGAAAAATTATTCATTTATGCAAACGTTATGAAAACAATATTTTTTATAAGCGTACAAGGCAAAGTAAAACTTATGACATCTATACAAATGTCAATTTCACACATATATGAAATTATAATTATCCACATCTGAAGCAACATTTTTAGAAGTTATTCAAACATGGCATATCTACGTCATCATCTGCAGATGAATGCTTTTATACCGGTAGCTTTCAAAACTTCAAACCAAAGCGACGTTCATCAAAAATTCAAATGTATGTAAATCTATGGGGCGTAACTACTGAGATTATAAGTCCTTTGGCTTACAAACTACAGACAAAACACACACACACACACCTATGTCCGAAGAAGGACACGAACCTCCGACAGGGAGCAACAGCGCGCTCCGCGGCAAGGCACCTTAGAGCGCTCGGCCATTCCACCTTTCCGACGTTTATCGCACGCTCATTTCCTCTGTCAGAAGCTTCTGAAAACTACGCTGTGTGCAACAAATCAGTGAATGACAGAGTGCGGTTTCTTTTAAGTCCACATAATAATCTTTGATTTATTAATCGTCTGTTTTGCTTTTCTTTAAGTCGTTAAATAATCGACGGTTTTTGTGGTGTCTTCCATGTTTCACTATGTTTTAATCTTTTCGGAACTGTAACACTTAACATCCACAGGTTCTATTTCATGTTGCCCGCCGCAGTGGCCGAGCGGTCTGCGGCGCGTCAGTCACAGTCTGCACGGGCGCTACGGTCGGGGGTTCAAATCCCCCCTCAGGTATGGATGTTTGTGCCGTCTTTAGTAGCCGTCATAAGTAGTTTGAAGTTTAGGGACTGATGACCCCACAGTTCAGTCCCCTTAAGCTTAGCAAACATTTGAACATTCTATATCATGTTCTTTTCTTGGTCTTGCTATACTACACCGCCTAACAAAGAATGCAAAGCACCGTGAATGAAATGAAGAAACGAAATGAATCTCCACGGGTTGAGAATGCAGTTAATCTGGTTTCAGTGATTACTAAGTCAAGTAAAATTTACATACAATTTGGCAGTGTGAGCCCACTTACACGCAAAACGTTACTCGGCTGAGAATCGTGTCATAAAGTTGTTGTATCTTCTTCTGAGATAAACTGATCTACTACTTTTGCAACTGATCCTTGAAACTTGTTATCTGCTTGTATTCCCACTAAGATGGAGGTAACACCTGAGCGGATCCCACATATTTTCTGTCGGAGAGAGTTATAGCGTTCTTGTAGTTAACTGCAATACTTGAACTTCATCCAGACATTTCATACAGATTCATGCAATGTGTGCAAGGTCACTTCCCTGTTTAAAAATGGCACCACGATACTTTTCAATCAGAAGGTCATAACGACGTAAGATCTCCGTGACGCTACCGTTATCCTATCACAGTTCCTGCAGTCTACTAGCCGGCCGGCCGCGGTGGCCGAGGGGACTGAGGCGCTTCAGTCACGGTCTGTACGGCCACTACGGTCGGGGGTTCGAACCCTCCCCCCCCCTCGGGCATGGATATTTGTGCCGTCCTTAGTATTAGTTAGTTCATAAGTAGTTTGTAAGTTTAGGGACTGATGACCCCGTAGTTAAGTCCTGTAGACTATACAAACATTTAAACATTTCTACTAGCCGTGACCTGAATTTATACCTGATGGCTCTCCAGACCATGTCGCCAACAGCGAAGCTCCTGTACCTCTCCGAGAGTTTGGAAGAATGGAACGACTAAGCAGGTTGCCGCCATGCTCGCCGATATTGAGCATTAGCTATTGTTCAAAACCTTTATCCGGTTCCTGCACCGTTCCAAACGTAGTCGTTGGTGCTCTGTCGTTAACATCAACGTACCCATGGGTCAGTCATTCCATTGTCTTCCTACTGGTAGTCTCTGACCAATGGTACAGGATGAGACAGAAAGTCCATTACTTGTTCTCGGGTGTCAGGCGCGATGTGAAGGCGTAATGGTGTTTTGCAGCATAATCCGGTGATCCTCCCATCTAGTAGTCACTCGTATTCAACTGAGACATTGACAACGAGAATGCCTGCCGCGACCTGCACATTCAGTCCATTTTCAGACCACTGTCACATCCAGTACCACAACATAGGAGATATTGCCCCATTCTGCCTCCTTTAGCACATCCTATAGGACTAGAGGTAGCATGCCTGGTGTTCACAATGTCATGGCTGATTGTCACAGCACTTAAAAGTGGCTTTTGTTAATCATATTGATATATTTTGAAACATTTTACGTAATTTTATTCTACATGACATGTACAACAATTTTTAAAACTTAATTATGAAGATCATATGATGAGCAAGCTGTAAAGGAAAGCAAGGAGAAATTTGGAGAAGGAATTAAAGTTCAGGGGGAAGAATTAAAAACATTGCGTTTTGCTGACGACATAGTAATTCTGTCAGATACAGCAAAGGACGTGGAAGAGTAATTGAACGGAATGGACAGTGTGCTGAAAGATGCATATAAGATGAACATTAACAAGAGCAAAACTAGGGTAATGGAGTGCAGTCTAAGAAAATCACGTGATGCTGAAGGAATTAGATTAGGTAATGAAGCAATAAAGGAGGTAGATGAGTTTTGTTCAAAAATGTTCAAATGTTTGTTAAGCTTATGGGACTTAACTACGGGGTCATCAGTCCCTAAACTTACAAACTACTTATGAACTACTTACAAACTAGGACGGCACAAATATCCATGCCCGAGGGGGGATTCGAACCCCCGACCGTAGTGGCCGTGCCGACCGTGACTGGAGCGCCTCAGTCACCTCGGCCACCGCGGCCGGCATAAACGATTTAGGGGAAACTCTAAGTAGCTCTCTTAGGTTGTTTGCAGATGACGCCGTCATTTACCGTCTAGTAAAATCATCTGAAGATCAAAACCAACTGCAGAACGATCTGAATAAGATATCAGTATGGTGTAAAAATTGGCAATTGACTCTAAATAATGAGAAGTGTGAAGTCGTCCACATGAGTACGAAAAGAAATCCGTTAAACTTTGTTTACAACATAAATCAATCAAATGTGAACGCCGTAAACTCCACAAAATACCTAGGAATCACTATTACTTCAGACTTAAACTGGAAAGAACACGTAGATAATATCGTGGGAAAGGCGAACCAGAGACTGCGTTTTATTGGCAGAATCCTTAAAAGATGCAACAGAACTACTAAAGAAACTGCATACACTGCGCTTGTCCGTCCATTTTTGGAGTATTGCAGCCCAGTGTGGGATCCTTATCAGGTGGGTTTGACGGAGGACATCGAAAGAGTCCAAAGAAGGGCAGCTCGTTTCGTATTGTCACGATACAGGGGAGACAGCGTTACGGAAATGATACAGGATCTGGGATGGGAATCATTACAACAACGGCGCTTATCGCTGAGGCGTGGGTTACTTGCGAAACTCCAATCGCCAACATTCTCCTCCGAATGCGAAAATATATTGTTGACTCCCACTTACATAGGTAGAAATGATCATCAGAATAAAATAAGAGAAATCAGAGCTCGAACAGAGAGATTCAGGTGTTCTTTCTTCCCGCGCGCTATTCGAGAATGGAATGGGAGATAAATAGTATAATTGTGGTTCGATGAACCCTCTGCCAGGCACTTAAATGTGATTTGCAGAGTATCCCATGTAGATGTAGATGTAGATGTAGACTGTTTCATTTTAAAACTCGCTTAGTTACCTACCTACTAGGTTAAATACATATTTTGTAAAGCCTAAATCTAATGGAGAGCGCATGTGAAATAATAGTTCTCTGTGTTTTCTCATTGCTATCTAGGTGAAATATTATGCTACAGCTTCGTTTATCATGATTCTATTCTCTAACTTCCTTAAATATTTGAATGATATGTCAAAAGATTATGTGGCTACTCCTGTTGTAGCAAAACAGCTGTAGCTGTGTTAGTTTATTCTAGAGATTGTGGTAGATTACATGTGACTTTCGGTCCTTCAAGGAGTGAGTGTGGCTCTGGGCCTTGGCCTGTGTTAGCCACTGCTCACGAGCTGCGAGCCATCCAGGCCGGACATCTGACGGGCTGGCCGGCAAGTGACAGCCTGGCGATGGTGTCGAGGCGAGGCCAGGTCGAGGCGACACCGAAGCACAGAGTAACATATACAGAGGAGAAGCCACCCCTAAATCACTGTCCTACGCTACCCTCATAGTTCCGTAAGATGCTAGCAGGTGTCAGGCTTAGGGTGCCTCTCGCACGTCAGAGGGTAGCGTGGAGGGGAGGGCAAGGGGAGAGCTCGTGCCGCCTGTCATGAGGCCGCGGCTGTGTCCGGCGTGCCGGCGTTTTTAGGGGAGGTGGTGGGGACAGCCGCTACCTGCCGCCTGCTCTGGCCAGTTTAAGGAGCTGCTTCTGACCGCAGCACCATCATGGGACATCTTACGGAACTGCTGGCAGCCCTCCCTCCCCACACCCCTGAGCATAGGACCGGGCCCTTAGGGAGGTTTCCCGTCTGTATATATTTGTCTGTGACCAAAGCCATCTAGCTGCCGGTGGCAGGACAACAGTCCCCCCCCCCCTCCTAACCCTCCCCACAGCCGTGATTGGCTGCGGCTGTGTCCGGCGTGCCGGCGTTTTTAGGGGAGGTGGTGGGGACAGCCGCTACCTGCCGCCTGCTCTGGCCAGTTTAAGGAGCTGCTTCTGACCGCAGCACCATCATGGGACATCTTACGGAACTGCTGGCAGCCCTCCCTCCCCACACCCCTGAGCGTAGGACCGGGCCCTTAGGGAGGTTTCCCGTCTGTATATATTTGTCTGTGACCAAAGCCATCTAGCTGCCGGTGGCAGGACAACAGTCCCCCCCCCCCCCTCCTAACCCTCCCCACAGCCGTGATTGGCCCGCGCTGGCTCTGCCGCTCAATTTGGCGTCAATTTGTTTACTTCCTCTCCTGGCCTTCGAGTGGCAAGCAGAAATACACGTGACACAACCTGTGGAAATGGCTCACAGGCAGAGGTCAACTCGAGACAGAGACGTCGCTCCTACTGAAGATGGAGACTGTTCCATCAGAGAAGCTGGCAGAAGGTATGGCGTGCCATATACCACTGCAACCACATGGTGGAGGAACTACACTGAAAGAGACACCACCAACAGAGCTCCTGGCTCAGGAAGGAAGATAATGAGATCACAGCAGGAGGACAGGGAGCTAGTGTCTACGAGGAGAGAAGCAATGAGAAGCAGTTGCAGTGGGAGACGAGAACTCAGCGAAGAAAATATTTTATATCTGCTGGCATTTGCAGAGCTTCATCTGAGGTCGATGTGGGAAAACGTTGTTTTCACTGACGAGAAAGTGTTTTCCACCAGTATTGACGGTCCAAGAGTCAAAGTAATTCGCCATCGACGCAAATACGTAACCGTGACGAGAAGAAGTGGGCGGATATCTGTTTCCTGTTGCGGTAGGATATCTGCACGAGGAGCGGGAATTTTTCATAGAATAGAAGGAACCTTCGACAGTGAGCAGTACGCCCACATATTGCAAAATGAAACGCTTCTGCCAGAGTAAGTGCTATACGGAGAAGGGAACGTCACTTTGCAAGAGGACCATTCTCCCGTCCACAAGTCTGCATTCTTCCAGCAACGGCTCTCCACGATGGGCGTCAACGTCATGGAATGGCCGCCGTGGGCGGCTGACATGAACTCCATGGAGAATATATGGGCCGAGGCCGCCAGAACGTTAACAGAGAACAGTCCCAGAATCCAGCCGACTACAGCGGACACCCTTTGGTACTGTGTTCTGGAAGCATGGGAGGAAGTTGCTTCTTCAGGCTGTTACGTTCGACGGATTATAGATTCTATGCGAAGACGTATGATAGAATTAAGAAATAATGAGGGATTCTGCATAAAATATTAGAGTCCCTATAACGTTTTGTTATGTCTTCTTTTTCTTTTTTCCTCTGTGAGAGCCAGTGAAAGATCACTTGGGAACAAAAATAAAATATTAGTTACTTTTCCATTAATTTGCCTTTTTAATTGAAGTGTTTTTTAAACATACAGTTTGTTTATTATTTCACTTTTATTTTATTTATACCCTGCCTACATAAATACAGAGTAATCAGTTCAAGTGGACACTGTCAGTTTTTTTATTATCATTTCAAATACATCTCTCTCTTCCCTTCCGTCCATTAATACACCCTCCGTCCTTCACAAAATTCGACTTGCATTTATTCATTGTTAATTTTTCATCCATTCTCTATCTCACTCTTTGTCGCCTCTCCTACATAATAATCACAGTTATCCTTGTGGTCTATACTTACAAAACGTTACAAACGAATCTAGTGGCTTCCGTTGACACTATACATTCTCTTTTATTTCCTTACTTTACTGTCTATCTGTCCTTTCATATCTTCTTACCTATAATACATTCTTCGTTCTGTAAAACATTCCTTCCTTTTCCCTCGGTCCTAAGATAAAACAAACTATGGCATGTCTAAGTAAGGAATACGTTGCAAGCATTTCACTCTTTTATCTTGCTCTTCTGCACTTCTACCCCTGCCTATATTCCGCATCCCTCCTGCTACCCCTCCCTTGACATCTTTATCTGCATCTACCTGAATACGCTACAAATCACTATTTTGTGTTTGACAGGGGGCTCTTTGAATCACTGTATTATTTCTCAAACGTACCACTATAAAAAAAAGTGCGCGGGTATAGAGTACAATTAAACCTCACCGTAAAAGCATTCATGCCATCACAATGGCAATTTCCCCTTTTTATGCTGTGGTACACAAAATATCGTGGCATTCAGAGGTGGAGGCTGGGAGATTGGATTTTATGGAAAATACCTCCCCACGTTTAAATGATTTCCATCCTAATTCTTCTACCATACCCGTGACACAATCGCGCATGTTTTGTGATAATGCAAAACAAGCTGCCCTTCTCTGAACATTTACGGTGTCTTCCGTTCAGTGCAACATCGTCTCCCATATGTGCAGGAGTAGTCAGAAAGAGAACGGACAGGTGTGTTGTAGGCGGTCACTGTCATTGATTTGCTGCACCTTCTACGTATTCTATTCTACCAGTGACAAACAGTCTTTGGGTTGCCTTCCCCACAATTTTTTCCATGGGAAGGTTACAATTTAAGTAAGCTCCTTTGTGCTGCCTTCCATGTCGCATTTCTTACTCAGCGACTCCAAGGCCTCTCATCTGTCGGCAACAAAAGGCAATCTGTACATCCCTGTGAAGCACTTCATAACACAAAACACCTAATATCGGCCAACATTTCAATGTGATGGCAACTGCACCAAGAATTAGATAGGTCGACATACTAGCCAGTTATCGGATACACTGTCATTGCCCATAGTAGTAAACCGAAGAAACTTCCTCCGTTAATGCCTGTTTGTCTTCATGAACGTGGTGAATAATTTATCTCAAAAGATCTCAGTTGAATCGTTACAACTTGATGTTCTGGGTAGCATTCACTCCATACAGAGCACAGGTATTTGGAATGGCCTCCACTTCATTCACTCTTTTATTAAACCTAAACTGTTATAGGTGTTAGACATTTCTCCGTTTTAGAATCCGTTTTCTAATGCATAAATGGCGCTTCTTATAACTTAAAAATGCGTAATATTCGAGTTATTATGGCAATAGCCATACAACAAACTTGATTCCAAGAATATATATATACTAGCTGTAAACCCGGCGTTGGCCGGGTGTTTATCCTACACTTTCGTGGTCCAGCTCCCCTTCACCCCTCTCTCTGCATCCATCTCTTTCTCTCCCACATCTCTATGTTCGTTTCCACCTTTTCCTTTCTCGCCAAAGTCTTCTGCAAGGTTCCCTCTGTCATGTACCATACAAATATTTATGTACGCAGTGATATTTCTCTTGGTTTAATGGTCATGTGCAAACGTTCATAAAGATTGGAGCAAAACTATGCATTTTGTAAAATTCCGTAAGTTAAGTACCCTCCAACATGCACCGAACGAAATTTTGTACAGACTGTGACATTCCTATTGTTTTTAAAGTAGAGTGCGCAAAATTTAATCAATATCAGAACAAAATATAGATTTCTATGCAGTAAAAACGCAGGGTCACATTGAAAAACGCACTTCGTTGTTCTCAAATGTTCCAGTTGTATTTCATACAATCCTTGTTCTCAGAATAACGAAAACAAAGACGGTGAGCTTCCTCTTGTTTTGAAGGTCCAGCATGAAAAATTTCGTGAAAATCGGAATGAAACTGTAGATTTCATGAGTCTGCAGGAGACGTATGCTCCGTCATGCACCTATCACAAAATACTTCCTGAGTTGACGTTTTCTACCTATAAACTACATTCCTGCCAAATTTCAGCTTCATAGATGAAGTAGTTTACGAGATTACATGTTTAGTCAGTGAGTGAGTGAGTGAGTGTCCTTTTGCTTTTATATAGACAGAGATTAAGAAAACAGACAGCTTAATTTTGGATGTACGAGAATTAAGGGAGACTTGCAGACAAAAATAAATAGTTACATGCAAATCTGTAATGCTAACTTTATTTGATACAAGGTCATGCCTGTTACGACAGTTTACGGCATTTATAGCGAAACTGTTGTGAGCGGTAGTCTTCCTTTCGTTTCATCATTTTGTGTGTGTGTGGAGAGGAGGAGGGTCAGTTACAAAACACTTCATAAACGTCCGAAATTACATGCAAACTCTGTTGCAGGTCCCTAATTACTCCCATTTTCCTATAATTGACGCATAAATCTGGGTATTCTCACGCGGTGGCTGCTCTTTATTTATGACGTCATATCTCCCGAGCTATGTGTCGTGCTCATATATATTCTTGGTTTCCTAAGTGACCAAACAGCTGAGGCCATCGCTTCCTAGATTTATATGCTAATATACCTAATTGATGCTGAGAACGACACACGTCATATGCTCAAGGATTTGGCTCTGTCTTACTTGGCGAAGAAATTTCGGAAATCTGTGTTCAGCAATTTTGCTTCTGCATTGCTAACTTCCGTAGCATCACTATTGCTATCATGTAGTGAAGGTATTGATTGTGTTTTGCCACTAGTGTACTTTACATATGACAAGAATTTCTTTGGATTTATTACGAAGTTACGTGTCAGGATTTTGTCGTGGAAACAATTACAAGCTTCTTGCATTGATGCTAAAATTTCGAGTTTCGGTAAAAGTTTGCCAGTCTTGTGACTTTGTTTCTGTTTAAATTTGGCATTCTTTTTTCTTTGCTTTTGCAAGAGTGATCTAACCTGTTTTGTGTACCACGGTGGGTGAACCCCCTCATTGGCCATAAGACATGTGGGCTGAAGCAAGGCCTGTTTGAGATTGCGGAAGGCACTTTCACATTCCGTAATGGTGCTGCGATGGTTGAGGCATGTGGAATGAATTTCCTGTAATAATTCATGTAGCCCAATGTGGATTGCAGCTACTTGACGTCCGAAGGGGACGGTAAATCATGCATGTCCTGGACATGATGAGGCAGCGACCGAATACCCGTGGCACTAAGTGGCATAAGTATTCGACTTGAGGGAGAAAAATTGACATTTTTCCAAAATGCAGTGAAGGTTGTTCTCTTTACCCTACTTATCAACAATAGTGAAGAAAGGATCAGGATCTTTTTTAATAATATCAGTGATACACACTCAATAAGTCTATTAATAGAATATTATAAGTACTATACATACAATGAAAGACAAAACAATCACTTCTTGTCTATGCAAGAGTGTCTCCCAGCCACAGTGTTCACCCCATCCCCGAGGACGGGGCAACATGATCCCCATTTAGTTCATCTTTCTTAATACAGCCACTCTTCTGTTCTGTTGTTTGTTGAAAAACCAGAGGTATCTAAATTTTTATGCACATCTTTCCTGATATCCTCGTGGAGATTCGGCTTCTTAATATTTTAAATGAGGCTATCAGTGTCTGTGTAGCACAGGCAGGTGGAAATTTCTTTAAAATATACCCATAAAGAAAGTCGTAATGAAGCAGTTCGGAAATATCTAAAACAGCCATGTCAATTGCAGCTGGTTTATGAAAGACTAAATTAAGCATAGTCAGTTCAATGTTAACCAGATTCTCATTAATAAAACACACACCTCTGAAAATTTGGTTTTGCAGTTAATGGCACATGCCCGTGTTTGCCCTCCCATGATGTTGGAAGTTTAATGTCCGGCATCTTTCGTACATTCTGTATGGTCTTGCCGAAACAGACATTGTTCATGAGTTTGAAGAAGTTCTCAAACTCATTGCGCGCATTCATCCGTTTTCGTGGGTTAATGTCAATGTATGGCTTCAACCAGGAAGCTTGCTTAAACGATAAGATTCTATGAATATTTTTCAAAACCAGGTTATGTTCCAAACATCGTTTTTAATTTTTATAATGAATGGTGTATTTCTTCCTGTGGCAAAGGGTTATAAGCATATTTTTTTCGATTTCTTGCTATCTGACAGTGAGGCTATTTTCTCTGGACAAATGGTCAAATCTGAAAATAAATCAGGAATACTTTCAGGGTAATCGAGATCTACTTCTAATATGTACTCTGTGTCCGAATCATCGGGTACGTTTCTAAAATTAAAATTTTTGACAGTCTCTGGAGGAAGCAATTCAAAATTAGACAGAGAAAGATGTTGCAGCATTTCCCACTATATAAGCTGTTCACATCGAGATACATGATGTACGATTCATCGATTGTTTCATCATGATCGGTCATGAATCTGGTGCTGAGAACTGCATGTGAATAATGAGCGCACCTCTGATACATCGTTCAATTAACTGCAGCAGATTGACATCGGTTATCAGTTGCAGCTCAGCATTAGAAATTTTCAGCAGAACGTCCCAAAAAATGTTCAAATGTTTGTATAGTTTATGGGACTTAACTACGGGATCATCAGTCCCTAAACTTACAAACTACTTATGAACTAGGACGGCACAAGTATCCATGCCCGAGGGGGGGATTCGAACCCCCGACCGTAGTGGCCGTGCAGACCGTGACTGGAGCGCCTGAGTCCCCTCGGCCACCGCGGCCGGCAGAGCGTCCCACGTTAAGATGTGTGAGGTAATGTAATGCGCGGGATCTAATTCATATGACGTAAGATGAAAGACTGCGGATGTTTTCAAAACACATTGGCGAGGAGAAGAACGTCAATTTTCAAATACAAATTGGAGTATTCTCCAAGCGCCTTACAGTTGAATGTGTTCCATACATTGAATGCCCTTTCGTACCCGACCTCTGTTGTTGTCGATTGACGTTAACAGAGAAGTCTTAATTTTATTTTCCGAAAACATGCCCATGTTTTAGCTCTGCAGGTAAGAGCGCTTTTGTAAAGTTCAGTTCGGGTGCATATACCATATATTTAGATACACGGAGAGCATTCTGATTTACAGGATATAATCCTGTTAGAATTGACCCCGTGAAGCATGCATTATCATTTGACACACCATTGATAACTGCTTTTTCATCTTGTAACACTTTGAGCAGTTTTGCTTTTAATCCTGCGTAGAAACCATTACTACGATGAACGTAAATGCACTTTTTTCTACACCTGTTTTTTGCAAGATGAAGTTACACAGTAGTGCAAATTAATATTGAGTGGATAGTTAATCTGACGAATCTTTTTCACAGAAATTGGGAAACATGGTTCCAAGAAATACTTGTGCTCTTTAAAACCCGACCTATCGTTTATTTTCCCTGTAGATATCTTCTTTTTTTTTTCAACGCAGTTTTAATGCCCTGCCACTGCAGATGTTGCTCTCATGGATGCTGTACTGCTGCTGGTGGTGTTTTTGGTTGAGGCCAGCTTGATGGTCCGGGTTGTGAAGATGATGTAGTTGCCTAGTGTCGCAGCGCCACTGGTGTTGCTCCTGGCTTGTGTGAAGCAGGCGTACGCAATGGTGGCTCCAATACACCTGCACAGACACAAGGGGCAGGATTGATAAGTATCGGCATTGACACAAACACACGCACAATAAGCACATTGTTATTTGTTTCCGTATTAGAATAATAACAACTTAAATTGTGATTCACCAGCATCAGCCCCCAATGACGACTACGACGATGGTAACAGCGGCTCAGGTAGTGGGTCTGCAGCAAACCAATTTGACGATGGCGTAGGCTGCAATAATCATGCACACACAAAACAAGCAAAATTAATTAATATTTTCAGGATAAAGATAAATGTTGCAACAATCAACCAGTCACCGTCTTCCTCCTTTCACGCTTGCAGAGGCACACTTGTTATTCACTTACGTCAAAGTAGTAATTTCAACCAGTCATTATCATCATCATCATTGTATGCCTCTAATTCCCACTCAATTTCTTGAGCAACATCAACCTCGAAAGCACCTACATGGGAGACAAACAAAGAGCCCTGTACGTAAAAATAATGTTTTAAATAAAAGATGAGGATGAGGAGTATGAGTGCAACTCATGTATTCAATCATCAATGAGAGGTGCTACGCCCCAAGAGCTCTGTCTGGAAAAAATAGACATCTCTACACATTCCCATGACGGGTTCAGGTTAGTGACTATTTGTAATTGCTCGCCAACTACAAGGGAAAAAATCGCACTGGCGTGTTTTACGGCCCATTTCAGATTTGTAGTTTTATAAGTTTTTGCAAAAATTTTGGACCAAAATAATAATCTAAATAATAATAAATTATGGTGATATGATTACGACTCTACTATTGTGGTAATACCTATGCACCCAACACGTAATATTCTTTCTGACCGTATTTTAACAAACAGCCAAAATTATATGATATTTGAGTTTAGCTTTGACAAACATACTCTTTTTCGAATTTTTACCTCTTTGAACTATTATTTTAATATATCCCCCACATTTTCATTATATTTTTCCGTTAAAATATTATCACCTGCCTTGCCTTGGTAGTTCAAAGTTTATTTTCTGTGCCTGTACTGGTTACGACTGACGTAGCGTACATTTGGCGTTCGGACGAGTGACTATAGCCTGGCTGGAACACAGCGTACATTTGGCGTTCGTAAATCAATCACGTGACACTCCTCGCTTCAAAATTTCTTTTACGTACGCCATCTTGCTTTCTCTAGTTGATGATTTTCTTATTATAACTCAAGTGTTGTCATTTCAAAGCAATGGGGTATTGAAATTATAAAAAAAAAGCACGTCGTATTTAGGACAATGAATTATAATCTAATGTTGGTTAGTTAGTTAACACCTGCCACAGATGGTACGAGAATCACGGATTACTCTCGCAGCTGTTCGCCATAGCGTAATAGGCGAGGAATTAGTTTGTGATGTACGAACATGTTAGTCGGTGGTTCGGAACTTGCTAAGGCGCGGTGACTCTGCGCGCTCGGTGTGAGGGCTGCCGACATGGTAGCTGACTCCCTCTGTAACGAGAAAACTGAGTTATCCGAAACAGTCAAAATAGGACAAAACAAACCAACGTCCACAAAGTTCCTGTTCAAACCGAAGAACCAATAAAAAGCTACGCGATCGCGACCTACTCTGCGTGACGTGACATGGCACGGCAGTGCGCACAGTGCACTCTTCAGACGGTGTTGGTTCAACGCCATCTGTAAAAAATAAAAAAAAAATAAAAAAATAAAAAAAAAATAAAAATAAAAACTAGTATAATTCAAAGCATCGATTTCACTGAAGAAATATACCACCACTGTCAATTTGTGGGCATACTTTATTTTTCCTCTTGCTGCCTAAAAGTTTTTCGCACATTCTTGTTAGCTGAACACAACAATATTCTGCAACATCCCGAGTTGTTCAAAGATGGCCGGCCGCGGTGGCCGAGGGGACTGAGGCGCTCCAGTCACAGTCTGCACGGCCACTACGGTCGGGGGTTTGAATCCCCCCTCGGGCATGGATATTTGTGCCGTCCTTAGTATAAGGTAGTTAATAAGTAGTTTGTAAGTTTAGGGACTGATGACCCCGTAGTTAAGTCCCATAAGCTTAACAAACATTTGTCATTTGTTCAAAGATAACAACGCTTTCTCTGAAACGTGCATTTGTTCTGTTTCGAGAACATGCTATGAAATACATAGCAACGAATTGTAAATATAGACTTCTCTATCACATGTTCTTAAACTGGGCAATACTGTTACAATGACTGTTGTAAATGACGTATTGATTGTACTATAAAAGTACTAGAGTTATGTGAAATTCAGTATTACCACAATTATTGCGTTTGCGATTTTAGTTGTGAAAGAAAACGTAATCACGGTTTGAAATAGAATATTTGCTCGTTATTTTAGCGTAGAACGGAGTAACATGAACGAAGTCATATCATTTTAGTAGATGCATTGATTCTAAATAATTACTTTCAGTATATTCCATAACTAATGAATAAACGCTTAGAAAAAAAACAAGGTAATTTGTTGAAATGTATACACTTCCCTTCCGTTTCATTAAGGGACTACACTGGCCACAGTTTACGTGCATGTGCTTCAGAAGACCATTGCTCAATTCGTTGTTACGTATTTCATGGCATGTTCACGAAATTGAACAAACACGCATTTTAGAGGGAGCATTCTTACATATGCACAACTCTAAACAATGAAGAACATAGCTCTATTTAATTAATAAGAGTACCAGAAATCCTTTTAAGAAAAAAGTTTTAGGTGGTGGTGGGTTCTGAACGACTGACCATGAGCATTACACTCCAACGCGCTACCCACTACACTATTTATTTATTTTTTTTTTTTTTTTTTTTTTTTTTGCGCTCTGTGGGTAGTTCTGTGCCTTGCGGACGTTGCTCGTGTTTGTTCTATTTGTTCTTTGGCTCAGCTTTTTTGTTACAGAGGGCGTTGAGCCCCCTGACCGGGCGCGCTGAGCCACGGCGCCCGGCATTACGGCTCACAATGAGAACGTGCGCCCTTCAATCTCGTACTATTGATGGCACTTGATAACTGGTGCTAATACGGCATTTTAGACACTAGATTATCATTTATCGTACGAAGAAGGACGTGTTTTCCTTAATTCTTCAGTGTGCCATTGCTTTGAAATGACAACGTGTAAGTTACAATAAGAAAATAATCAAATACGCAACGCAAGATGGCGTATGCCAGAGAGAGTTCGGGACGAGGAATGTCACATGACATCTCCGAAAGTCTGGTTTTCGTTAATTCAATGGAGAGTGTAAATTCGCCGTTATTTTTGCAAATATCTCTCAGACGGTACGAGATATGAAAAAAAAAAAAAAAAAAAACATGTAACTTCCTGAAACATGTAAGACTGCTGACGCTTCATCGTACCTCTCCAGATACGACTCAGGCAGGGGAATATTCCGGCACAGATCATATTTATATCATGTAGCGCTTGGGAAAGAGCCCGACGTCTGCATAATGCAGGACGGAACCAGGCATCTGAATACCAGGAATAATTTAATGCAGCATAACACGTGCTAATCGCTTCTTTCTCTGACAGTGCAGCCAATTTCAGTACCAGAAAAAACCACAGAGTTTCAATTATTTCAGAAAGTGCAGCAACCATCCATGCACACGCAGTATGCAGCTAGCAACGGCGGTGCACGCTGCATTTTGCAAGGACGTACGGCTAACATGTGTACCCCTGGCGACAGTTGAGTCTAGGTGGGTGGCAGCAGTGTGTTGCACAAGCTATAACACATGCATGCTACATGCTCACCCACTGGGACAGCAAGACACCCTGACAAGTGTACTTTGCACCTAATTATACTACGACAGTTTACATTGTAGACAATGAACTACAACACAGAAATTCGAGAGACGGCATAACATTGAAACAGGTTCCTGCCGATCGCATATAATTTGAGCATCAAATCGCCGAATTATCGACAATTCTTGATCCTGTTGTAAATGAAAAGCGCAGTCATTATATAGTGAATACATACCTGCAACACGTAAATGCGAGTGAGGAAAAAATGTGGAGGCAGTGGGTGTGAAGGAAAACATACAAAGTTTTATTGCTAAATAATAAAGAAAATTTTATTTTATCAGTAGAAAAATTACATTTGTTGTACATATCATCACGTTTGTTTCATGTTACGTGTACAACCCCTGTAAGTGGTGAGTAGTTTGTGAGACGATCATGGAGTAACCAAGCATAGGTCATTGTGAAATCAGGAATAATTCCCTCTCTTTCGAATGTTCTAATGTCTGTTGGTCCAGATTTTACGCGTTCATTCGGTTGATGACAACTGTTGGTGCCAAATCTATGAATTTTTTAGCGTTCATCAAACACCATGCTTTTTCGTTATTTTCATAATCATAATAGGAAAAGCAAAATCTTGCATACATATCAATGAGAAGACTTCCATCATTATTCTTTCAGTAAATTTGGAGGTCGTCACACAGAAAATATTGAGACTTCAGAAATAAGTTTGTATTGAGTAAGTTACAAACATTGAAAACGCTACATTCCATCTCCTGTTCGTCTGAATAACCAATGTAACGAATCTAGGCAGCTCAAGCAGAACTGATGTCTTATAGCCCATCAATGTCGCGACAAAGGTGGTAAAAGAGGAAATTCATAGAATTCCTATGAAATACAACTGTATTGAAGAGTTTCACACGAGTAAAAGTTTTAATCATACTCCATCTAATCCTGTTATATTTGGAACTTTCGAAACTAGTTCCTCTAATATTAGCTGGTTATCTTCCTCTACAAATTGAATATACGATTTAACATCACTTGCACTTTGTATCAATATCAGTTCTTGTTTTTCGTTCATTAAAATGCTATTGTTATCTTTCAAGAATCCTATATTCGTTTTTAGTGGGATGCATGCACTAAATATGGTGTTTATAGATCCATCTATGAAAATGTTATTCCGATATTCCTACATTTGTCAACCTCAGCGCCGTTCAGTTCAAACAGGATCTCTTGAAACATGAACGCAAATTCAATGTGATTCGTGATGTTATTGCCAGCATTCCATCCTTTTTAAGGAATTTCACAGCCAGTTGCAGGAAACTCCTGTCAAACCGTCCTGGTTCCGAATTACGATACATATCTCGTCACTGTTATGGAATGTAATTGATGAAAACGGATTGTGAGAAATGCATTCCTATCACATTATACGATTATCGAATTGAACTGGTGATGTTATCACGAGGGCCATTTCGTTATTTGAGTGTTATTGTTTTGAGGAAATCGTAATTCTCACCTATTATCTTGTAGCCCTTCTACTGTTAAGTGGTGCACTGATGATTGCGAGTCAATAATTTATGTCTTGTCATCATAGTTTTCGCAAATTAAGACGTAAAACTATTTCTTCGCGAGATTAATCCACAAGTTTGTCGTTATGATCCAAAATACGACACTCTACGTAATTTAATGTATGCACACTCACTGGGAGGTACATCGGGATAGTTGGAATTTCACTTATCGTATAGCCTGGGTTGACTTTTGGGGAAAAAACTCAAACAATGTATGCATTAAGCTGCTATTAAGATATGTGTTTGTGGTAATATTGCATTCAACACTAGTAGCACTCACAGGTTGAATGTCAATTATATGTTTTGATTCGTAAACATTATGAGATCTCTTTTCGAAATATCGCGTTTTCGAGAAGCCAAGTAACGGGCCATTTGACTCTTTTTGATTAAAGTTAATGAAATGTTAACTTACTGTAATCTCAGTCTTTCATGTGTTAATGTCTGCACGTAGCTTAAAGGCTTGTACATATCATTTTCTGGCTGAAATAAGCACTAGGAAGCAAATCCACGATCTCAACTCTCTCTAAATACAGCTTACTGTAACGTTATAAATGCTGTTACAGGCTTCCAAATTGTCCAAAGCGATACGCCAATTACCATTGCATAAATCAAATTGTGGAAAATAATTTGCCCGTAATATCGGAGATCGAGCCGTAATGTGAAGCTGTATTCATTACAGCACTTGCATTATTTGAATACTGACACGATTACATACATACAATCGATGTTTATTCAAAGACTAACTGTGTGTTGCACACACACTTCACTTATCTGTGTCGAGCGGGGGCTGCATTCCAGAGGGAGATAGCTCTGCAGATGCGGCAGTTTGCAGTATGCGTTTATCAGAAGGAACATTAAACTTAAATGTCCGCAGAGGTATGTACGAAATTCTTGGAACGATTAAAATTCTAATAAACGTTACAGTCACCTGTAGAAAAATAGCGTTGAAATTCTACAAGTGAATTAAGATCTTCAAATGCCGGCCGCGGTGGCCGAGGGGACTGCGGCGCGTCAGTCACGGCCGGCACGGCCACTACGGTCGGGGGTTCGAATCCCCACTCGGGCATTGATATTTGTGCCGTCCTTAGTGTTAGCTAGTTCATGAGTAGTTTGTAAGTTTAGGGACTGATGACCCCGTAGTTAAGTCCCATAAGCTATACAAACATTTGATCTCCAAATGATTCATAGAGCATTCCATATCAGGTTTTCTTCACATACGTCACCCAGTGTTTACCAGAATCACTCGACACATCGCGATTGACTATTGTACGTTCCTTGAATTTCCACATCTTCTTTGGTAACCCACGTCACATAAACATACCACTAAACTTTGAGATTTTGAGTTTCTTGACGAGATTAAGTATGTCTATATTTCTCAAAGCTCAGTCGGTAATATGCCTGTGGGTACTCCCCCCCCCCCCCCGCTGTTAATAGTCCAAATCTATTACTGTAAGACTTAAGATACAGTCCTTTGCCAATTGCTGTCGTTTCCTTCGTCTCATTATGCAGTTTGGCCTCATTCAACTATATTTCTGCATTCTGAGGATTCTTGAAGCTTGCGCAATAGCTGCTGCACCACCTGACAGTGATCCTATCGCAAATGCTGGAAGGGAAATACACCACAAGATGCTGTAGGTATTCAAAGGATTCTCGGTGCTTTAATACTTTTCTTCGTTACATTTCTTGCTGCTGCTATTACTGACTGGGCGCAATGTTTTGTATCTTGCTATTTATGCAGCACTGCATGTTAAAGTACACACTAATAGCTGTGTCATAATCATCAACATCCCCCCCCCCTTCCTGTTTTTTCATTGGCCACCTCTTCTGTCTACATTCATAACGTTTGCGAGCCTCTGCAGGCTATTGAGTATTGGATTAAACGTTTCTGAGAACAGTTTTTTCAGCCGCTGTTGGCCCAATTTTAACAGGTGTAGTTTCCAGCGAATAACTTTCCGGGCTTCAATCATTTTACGTGTGGTTGACATACCGAAATATTAACAAACCAGGTATTTGCAGCTGACACATGCTCACTCATTAACTCGATTTGTTGACTTTTTATCTCGGTTATTAGACGCTTGTTCAATGCCCCGATTTTTTATCACGTCCCTCAAGCTGGGATTCAAAATACAACTACGTAATTCTGATACTTATGAATTGTTGGCTCATTTCGAGGTTTGACATTCAAGGTTTCAGATGTAACTATTTAATTCTGCTACCTGTACTTCTTTGAAATGGTGGCAAGTCATACCTGCGAACTGGTCCGTTGCGTGCAGTTTATTGAGGCATTTTTGTAATGGAACATTACTTTATGACATTGATCCTTCTCGTTCCGCCTATATCGTCGATCGTTCAGTTTCTCTGTTTTGTTAATAACCAGAAACCCGAATGTTGTGTGGTTCCAACAATTGGCGCATATCGCTACAAATTCATTGAATGTCATATCTGATCATACATAAGTTTGGTACCTTCCTGCACCACCACTCATTCGATATGGTATTTCCTTTTAAATAAAATCATTGTATGATTGTCTATGGCACGGAATCCTAGGCAAAATAATATATATATATATATATATATATATATATATATATATATATATATATATATATATATATATATGTGTGTGTGTGTGTGTGTGTGTGTTACACTTTCTGCGGACCAATGAACATAGTTTATTGTACCATTTTCCAAAGAGTTACACCACAAAGATATAATTTTTTAAATGGAACAATAGTTTTTTCTATCGTGTATCGGATTCGTTGAAACCAGCTGCGTCCAGATCAATTTAAACTACATTCCTATCACTGTTAGTTTGCGAGCTACAACCCTTCAAAGTTTCAGGGGCAGATACCACACACTGTACATAATACATGGCTGTGTGGTGGGGTTGGGGTGCCATGGTCGCTCCAGTCACGGTCTGCACGGCCACTACGGTCGTGGGTTAGACCCCCCTCGGGCATGGATATTTGTGCCGTCCTTAGTATTAACTAGTTCGTAAGTAGTTTGTAAGTTTAGGAACTGATGACCCCGAAGTTAAGTCCCATAAGCTTAACAAACATTTGAACATTTTTGGGTGCCATGGTCCTCATTCATGGCCCGCAAGGTCGCCCGATTTAACACAAGTAGATTTCTTTTTGTGGGGATATCTAAAGGATCGTGTTTATGTCACTGAGCCCACATCGCCAGATAATCTAAAACGGCGCATCGAGTACGCACATCGGCGACGTTACATCTCGTCCGCAGATCCTTTCGACGGCGCATTGCATTATGTATTGAGGAACATGGACACACATTTGAACATCTCATGTAAATCAACTTCCCACCGCCATAACAACCATCACCCACCACACAGCCATGTATTATGTACAGCGTGTGGTGTCTGCCCCTGAAACTTTGAAGGGTTATAGCTCCCAAACTAACAGTGATAGGAATGTAGTTTAAATTGATTTGGACGCAGCTGGTTTCACCGAATCCATTGCACGATAGAAAAACTATTGTTCCATTAAAAATTATATCCTTGTGCTGTAACTCTTTGGAAAATGTTACAATAAACTATGTTCATAGCTCCGCAGAAAGTGTAACATTTCTTGTGTTGACCTACCCCATTAAAATTTCCCGTCACCTATTATTTTATAAGTTAAAGAGGCAAACACACTTAGTGAAACACCCTGTATATATATTTATATGGTTTTAGATGTGCCTTCACTGCAGAACTCTCTGCACCTGTCTTAGGCTATTAAAAGCATCACTGATGAAAGAAAGCATGATCTAGAAATTGGGAAAATGAATTCAGAAAGGTGTGGGACCATCCCCTCCTCTCCCCTTGACACATGGAACTAAAAATATGACATCGGTGACCTTGTCATAGAGCTCTGATTAAATAGTGTATTACCATATGCAGGGTGAGGGGTAGGAGTGTTCGAATTGGACGTAGCGTTATCGTGCAATCTGGTACCCAGAAGGGTGGGGGTATCTTCCCTCCCCTCTCCTTGACACGTGGAGACTGGTGACCAACATGAACCACTTTCCGCGGAATGGCTGCGGTGGAGTAGCCGAGCGATCTAAAGCGTCTCCTCCAGTCCCGGTCTGCGCGGCCGCTACGGTCGGGGGTTCGAATCCCCCCTCGGGCATGGATATTTGTGCCGTCCTAGTTCGTAAGTAGTTCATAAGTAGTTTGTAAGTTTAGGGACTGATGACCCCGTAGTTAAGTCCCATAGACTATACAAACATTTGAACATTTTTTAAAGTGTATCGCTGCGGAGCGCGCGGTTGCTCGCCCTGGAGGTTCGAGTCCTCCCTGGGGCATGGGTGTGTGTGTTTGTCCTTAGGTTAGTTTACCTAGATTTAAGTAGTTTGTAAGCTACGGACTGATGATCACGAAATTTGGTCCGATAGATTTACAAACATTTGAACTTTTTTTTTTTCGGATTGACCTTTGGGTAGGATAGAAGGCCGGCTCGTATCCACCGTGCCTTCCTACTGGCTTCGTTTTTTCTTTACAATACATAAACACTGTTGATTTTCAGGAAGCAATATAAACGATGGTTTATCGGACCATACCACATACTTCCTATCATCAAGCGTCCAGATTTTATGATCGTGGCACCACTTTCTTCGCATCTTTGCGTTATCTTCCTTTATACAGGGTTTAGCACCTGCAGCCCTATTCATCAATGTTAAGGTCCAGTAGTACTTCTTTTATTGAAACATTACTACTCAAATGAATATTGAGTTTCGAAGCCGTTTTTCTGGCGATAGTTTTATGTTATCTGGCATCTATCGTTCCTAATGCTCGTTGGTTGATGTCAGTTCACTTCGGGTTTCGCCCACTAGTCCTCGCCGACAATTATGCTTCACGAGGTTACCCTCGCTACTGAAACGTTAAACAATAAAGTCTATTACGTCATAGTTGCTTCCACTAACTGTGCGACATCCAGTGGGCCTCTTTAGAAGTCTCAGAGATGACGCTGTCCTCGGATATTTGTTTTGATGTATAATATACCGCAAAGTAACGTCCAAGATCTCGTACGTCATTGTACATTGCGGTCGTGTCTCTCAGTTAACATTTATGCAGTAGTGTCAGCCTGGAACAAGATTTAGAATACTGCGTGGTGTTCATATTGTTTTGTCCACTCGCTGAAATTTATTTATTTATTTGTTTTTTCTGTTCCATAGGACCCAATTGAGGAGTGAGACTCCATAGTCATGGAAAAAGTCAATATACTAATTGTTACACAAGAATGGTACTAGAATTGTTTTTAGTCCTTTGCACATGACAATCTTAAGACAAAGTGAAAAGAATCAATAAAGAAATAATGAATTAGCTTAATTGTTTAACTTTTCTAGGAGTTCCTCGACAGAATAAAAGGAGTGGGCCATGAGGTAACGCTTCAATTTAGATTTGAAAGCGTGTGGATTAGTCCTTAGATTCTTTAGTTCTTGTGGCAGCTTATTGAAAATGGATGCCGCAGAATACTGTACCCCTTTCTGCACAAGTGTTAAGGTGGTGTGATGCAAATGTAGATTAGACTTCTGTCTAGTATTCACCGAGTGAAAGCTACTAACTCGTGGGAATAAGCTGATATTATTGACAACAAACGACATTAAAGAAAAAACGTATTGTGACGCCAGAGTCAAAATTCCCAGACTATTGAAAAGGGGTCGACATGACGTTCGCGAACTTACACCAGATATTGCTCGAACCGCCCGTTTTTGAGCCAGAAATATCATTTTTGCATCATGCGAGTTACCCCAAAAAACAATGCCGTACGTCATAAGTGAGTGAAAGTAAGCGTAATATACTACTTTTCGTGTTGAAAAATCACTTATCTCAGATATTGTTCTAATGGTAAATATAGCAGCATTTAATTTTGGAACAAGATCCTGAACATGGGCTTTCCATGACAGCTTACTGTCTATATAAACACCTAGAAATTTGAACTGTTCAGTCTCACTTATCAAATGCCCATTATATGTAATCAGAATGTCAGCTTTCGTCAAATTATGTGTTAGAAATTGTAAAAACTGAGTTTTACTGTGATTTAACATCAACTTGTTTTCTACGAGCCATGTACTTATCTCTTGAACTGCATTATTTGATACTGTGTCATTATTACGAGCAACATCCTTCACTACCAAGCTGGTATCATCAGCAAACAAAAATATTTTACAGTCACCTGTTATATTCGAAGGCATATCATTTATATAAATGATATTACCCGTATTTTTGCGCCTGCAAAGCCTTCAGCTCATTCAGAAACTTTGAGGTTTTCTCCTGGTACAATCAGTTACCGATCAAATCGCGGCTCCACTTGCCTTTTGATTTACAAGCTAACCTGTTCCGCTAATCAACAGCGTGTGCTCGATTTATGGAAGAAAATCGTTCTCAGGTAAAAGAGGGATGAGAGGGAAGGCGGGAGGATTTTCATTTCGAACATCAGCGTCCGTTTAAAATTACTTCCTCGGTTTTTGTAGCTCTTGCTGGCTTCCCCCCAAGAGAATGTGCAAGAGGAGCGTAACATGTCAAACTTTGGGATTTTCCCATCCTCCCTGCATTGTGGATGTAACACTGCATTACAATAAAACGCAAGTGTGTCTGATACTCGCGTAATAGCAGTGGAGTCGCTCTCCGCGTCGCCGGATTCAATTTCTTGCCGGTAAAGTGGATTTACGTTTCTAGCGCTCGCTATAAATCGCCCGCTGTAACTCTGCTGCGGTCGTTCTGCTCCTGAAAGGCAACAACAGAAACACGTAAATAAAAACTTCTCGCTTTCTAAATGCAGTCCCTTTTCTCTCAGGACACCACAATGCAGTGTGACTAGGCATCTAGCTTCCTAAATAAATTTATTATCTCGATAGCGACGGCTTTCTTTCTTAAATCACTGTGTATACCGCGCAGTTCTCCGCTGCAACGGTAAATTGAAATCCTAACGAGTTTTCGTAAAGCGACAGTTGAATATATCTATGACTGGATTTTTATGTGTATTTGTGAAGCATCCCAAACTACTTCTTACACAAATGTATGACGTGAGGTGAAACAAGTTACGCTTTTCGAAAAGGGACAGTTCTACTTAACTATAACTGGATTTTTTATGTGTTCCAGTTATTCAAATGTAGGACGTGAAGGTCAAACAAGTTACGCGTTCTGTAGGCGAAATTTCATAAGAAATTTTTAATTTTTTGCGAAAAATTATTCATTTATGCAAACGTTATGAAAACAATATTTTTTATAAGCGTACAAGGCAAAGTAAAACTTATGACATCTATACAAATGTCAATTTCACACATATATGAAATTATAATTATCCACACCTGAAGCAACATTTTTAGAAGTTATTCAAACATGGCATATCTACGTCATCATCTGCAGATGAATGCTTTTATACCGGTAGCTTTCAAAACTTCAAACCAAAGCGACGTTCATCAAAAATTCAAATGTATGTAAATCTATGGGGCGTAACTACTGAGATTATAAGTCCTTTGGCTTACAAACTACAGACAAAACACACACACACACACACACACACACACACACACACACACACACACACACACCTATTTCCGAAGAAGGACACGAACCTCCGACAGGGAGCAACAGCGCGCTCCGCGGCAAGGCACCTTAGAGCGCTCGGCCATTCCACCTTTCCGACGTTTATCGCACGCTCATTTCCTCTGTCAGAAGCTTCTGAAAACTACGCTGTGTGCAACAAATCAGTGAATGACAGAGTGCGGTTTCTTTTAAGACCACATAATAATCTTTGATTTATTAATCGTCTGTTTTGCTTTTCTTTAAGTCGTTAAATAATCGACGGTTTTTGTGGTGTCTTCCATGTTTCACTATGTTTTAATCTTTTCGGAACTGTAACACTTAACATCCACAGGTTCTATTTCATGTTGCCCGCCGCAGTAGCCGAGCGGTCTGCGGCGCGTCAGTCACAGTCTGCACGGGCGCTACGGTCGGGGGTTCAAATCCCCCCTCAGGTATGGATGTTTGTGCCGTCTTTAGTAGCCGTCATAAGTAGTTTGAAGTTTAGGGACTGATGACCCCACAGTTCAGTCCCCTTAAGCTTAGCAAACATTTGAACATTCTATATCATGTTCTTTTCTTGGTCTTGCTATACTACACCGCCTAACAAAGAATGCAAAGCACCGTGAATGAAATGAAGAAACGAAATGAATCTCCACGGGTTGAGAATGCAGTTAATCTGGTTTCAGTGATTACTAAGTCAAGTAAAATTTACATACAATTTGGCAGTGTGAGCCCACTTACACGCAAAACGTTACTCGGCTGAGAATCGTGTCATAAATTTGTTGTATCTTCTTCTGAGATAAACTGATCTACTACTTTTGCAACTGATCCTTGAAACTTGTTATCTGCTTGTATTCCCACTAAGATGGAGGTAACACCTGAGCGGATCCCACATATTTTCTGTCGGAGAGAGTTATAGCGTTCTTGTAGTTAACTGCAATACTTGAACTTCATCCAGACATTTCATACAGATTCATGCAATGTGTGCAAGGTCACTTCCCTGTTTAAAAATGGCACCACGATACTTTTCAATCAGAAGGTCATAACGACGTAAGATCTCCGTGACGCTACCGTTATCCTATCACAGTTCCTGCAGTCTACTAGCCGGCCGGCCGCGGTGGCCGAGGGGACTGAGGCGCTTCAGTCACGGTCTGTACGGCCACTACGGTCGGGGGTTCGAACCCCCCCCCCCTCGGGCATGGATATTTGTGCCGTCCTTAGTATTAGTTAGTTCATAAGTAGTTTGTAAGTTTAGGGACTGATGACCCCGTAGTTAAGTCCTATAGACTATACAAACATTTAAACATTTCTACTAGCCGTGACCTGAATTTATACCTGATGGCTCTCCAGACCATGTCGCCAACAGCGAAGCTCCTGTACCTCTCCGAGAGTTTGGAAGAATGGAACGACTAAGCAGGTTGCCGCCATGCTCGCCGATATTGAGCATTAGCTATTGTTCAAAACCTTTATCCGGTTCCTGCACCGTTCCAAACGTAGTCGTTGGTGCTCTGTCGTTAACATCAACTTACCCATAGGTCAGTCATTCCATTGTCTTCCTACTGGTAGTCTCTGACCAATGGTACAGGATGAGACAGGAAGTCCATTACTTGGGGCGATGTGAAGGCGTAATGGTGTTTTGCAGCATAATCCGGTGATCCTCCCATCTAGTAGTCACTCGTATTCAACTGAGACATTGACAACGAGAATGCCTGCCGCGACCTGCACATTCAGTCCATTTTCAGACCACTGTCACATCCAGTACCACAACATAGGAGATATTGCCCCATTCTGCCTCCTTTAGCACAAAACTTCAGTACATCCTATAGGACTAGAGGTAGCATGCCTGGTGTTCACAATGTCATGGCTGATTGTCACAGCACTTAAAAGTGGCTTTTGTTAATCATATTGATATATTTTGAAACATTTTACGTAATTTTATTCTACATGACATGTACAACAATTTTTAAAACTTAATTATGAAGATCATATGATGAGCAAGCTGTAAAGGAAAGCAAGGAGAAATTTGGAGAAGGAATTAAAGTTCAGGGGGAAGAATTAAAAACATTGCGTTTTGCTGACGACATAGTAATTCTGTCAGATACAGCAAAGGACGTGGAAGAGTAATTGAACGGAATGGACAGTGTGCTGAAAGATGCATATAAGATGAAAATTAACAAGAGCAAAACTAGGGTAATGGAGTGCAGTCTAAGAAAATCAGGTGATGCTGAAGGAATTAGATTAGGTAATGAAGCAATAAAGGAGTTAGATGAGTTTTGTTACTTGGGCAGTAAAATAACAAATGATGGTCGCAGTACAGAGGATATAAAATGCAGAATGGCAATGGGTAGAAAATCGTTCTTGAAAAAGAGAAATTTGTTAACAACGAATATTGATTTAAGCCTAAGGAAGTCCTTTCTGCAGGCATTTGTATGGAGTGTTGCCTTGTATGGGAGTGAAACATGGACGATAAACAGTGTGGGCAGGAAGACAATTGAGGCTTTTGAAATGTGGTGCTACAGAAGAATGCTGAAGATTAGGTGGGTGGATCGCGTAACTAATGAGGAGGTACTGAACAGAATTGGGGAGAAAAGAAATTTCTGGCATACCTTGACTAAAAGAAGAGATAGATTGGTAGGGCACATTCTTAGACATCAAGGAATTGTGAATTTAGCGTTGTAGGGAAGTGTGTGGGGTAAAAACCGCAGAGGAAGACCAAGAGATGGATACAGTAAGCAAATTCAGACAGATGTAGGTTGCCGTTCTTATGTGGAGATGAAGAGGCTTGCTCAGGATATGGTATTGTGGAGAGCTGGATCAAACCAGTTTCCGGACTGAAGACCACAACAACAACATGATGATGGCAATATAGAATCGATTGTAATTAAAATAAGATCAGCGATCTTGGCATGAAACCATTTGTTAATAATTTTTATGTTACCAAAATCTTATATTAAGTATAACCCTTCATCCACTCACTGTAAAGCTCATTGATTTCATTCATGATAAAAATCCTCCTGGAAGAATTAAAATGAAATTTTCTGACGAAATTGTTCAGTTCATAGTGACTGATCGCTAAAATATTGCATTAAATATTGAATATATTACTGTAGTAGGAAAGACTCTTACGGAAAATGGTCTTGTTGGGTCAAATCCACATTAAAACTGTAATCTTCTTTCCTGATCATTAATGAATTTTGTTTCGCACATATTTATGTAACGGGTATTGTACAGTGTACCGTCCACAGTTGCTCAACACTGTCAAAGACGAAACTATCATGTTTAGCAGTCAACCACTCTGAAATCTGACCCTTTTCGCTTTTGCTAAATAAAAATTACTTCCTACTTTTCTTTATATTTCTATTTACAGCAGTATTCGTTGATGCTGAAATAACATTATCATCGCTGATTCTTTGATCTAAGCTTACTGAATCAAAAAGTTCGGGTATATTTGTCATCAGCAAGTCTAACACGTTATCTCCACTAGTCGGCTTTCTCTTTAACTGCTAGAGGCTATTTTCTGATACAGTACTTACGACAAAATTTTCGATTCTCCATCCCTGCTACCCGTGATTCAGTGAAGTTTCACCAGAGCAAACATGAATTTATGGGGGGCAAAGATAATGTATAATGTTCTACCCTAGAAAAATTGCTTTTTATTGCAAGTGAATTAGCTTAATTGAGATTAAGTACAATAACAGCATTCAACAAGGGATGCAATATTAACAAGTCTCAACTCTGGTTCATTTAAACAACTAGTTAATAATGCAAAGATCTAATCACAATATATGCAATTGATATGGAATGCAGATGCTATAAAATGTGGAATGAATGTAGTAATGAAACAATTACTGAAAAAGAGGACTTTGTTAGCATAAAATATAAATATAAATATTAGAATGTATTTTCTAACTCTATTTGCATGTAATGTAGTCTTGCGGGAAATTTAAACATGGGAGACAAACAGTTCAGATAAGAAAAGGAAAAATATTTTGAAATCTGGTGCTGCAGTAAAATACTGAGTATTTTCTGCGTAATTAATGAGCAGATACTGAGCAGAATCTGAATGAAAAGAAACCCGTTGCACAACTTGCCTAAAGAAGAGAACGGTTTGTAGAACACATTTGAGTTAACATGGAGTTAGATCTGCTGCTCAAGGCGTATAGTTGTTCAGGAATGGGTTAGGTTTCTGTTGATGCTATTGGTAGATGTAATTTTACTAGGCATAATATGCATCTCAGTAAGGACGGCAAGGGTAAACTTGCTGGATTGATAGCAAAGTCGTCAAGGGCGGCCACAGCAACTAATGGGAACACATCTTTTTTAGGATACGATGAGTGTCCAGTGTCCAGTGTCCTGCTCAGTGAAGCAGGTACTAAAGATGTTAAAATATGCCAAGGTTTTCACTAAAGTACAGTAAAAATAATGTTAGTGTATTTCTTCAAAACATTTTGGGTTAAGTAATAAAATAGATGAGCTTCTGGTATGTTTAGAAGATATAGAAACTGAGTGTGTAATAGATGTACTATGCCAATCTGAGCTTCACATTGTCCTTGATATGGAATAGGTTAATTTCAATTCATATAAACTCTCAGCACATGTAAGTAGGGATAAAAAGAAGAGGGGAGGACTTGCCATATATGTCAAAAGTTATAACTGTGTAAAAAATTTACAAACAAAAAACTAAACTTTTGTGTAGAGCAACATATAAAAGCATTTACCGGTGAGCTTAAACTGAATATGGCTTTTTTATAATCGTAACAGTGTATAGATCTCCATCAGGTAATTTTCAGCTACTTTTAAAAAAAGTTGGATGTCTTGTTGTGCTACCTGTGTAAGGGGGGAAGCAAATTATTATCTGTGAGTTTCCTACTCGGGTTGTAATGGATAGCAGCACGCTGATAGATAACTTTTTATAGGCCAAGATAAGTTTAAAAACATAAATACTTATCCTGTTGAGAATGGTCTTTCTGTCCGTGATGTACAGTACATGATGTAGCCCCATAAGCCAAGTTAAAACAGGAATCCAAGGTAGTGTGTTCATATAACGATTTAACAATGCCAAGTTTAGGAGAAAGCTTGCAGCAGTTAGAGTGGGATGAGGTACTAACAAAATCTCAGTATGGTCTTCAGCAAGACTATTCAACAGAAAATGCTATTCGTTCTTTCACTGGTCAAATATTAAATGCTCTGAATAACCGAACATTACCTATTGGGATTTTTCGTGATCTCTCAAAGGCTTTTTAATGTGTAAATCATGGAATTCTTCAAGATAAGCTTAAGCATTGTGATATTAGTGCCGACCGCGGTGGCCGAGGTGACTGAGGCGCTCCAGTCACGGTCAGCACGGTCACTACGGTCGGGGGTTCGAATCCCCCCTCGGGCATGGATATTTGTGCCGTCCTAGTTCGTAAGTGGTTCATAAGTAGTTTGTAAGTTTAGGGACTGATGACCCCGTAGTTAAGTCCCATAAGCTTAACAAACATTTTTTTGTGATATTAGTGGGCCAGTGGACAACTGGTTTAACGCATACTTACCTGGAAGATTACAGGAAGTTAAAATAGGTGGTTGAGGTAAACTGCAAAAATTAGCTGATTCCTAAAGCACAGGGTTTGGTCTTTGGTCCTATTCTGTTCCTGATATGTATTAATTACTTGAAATTCTGTGTTCATGATGATACAAAGCTAGTTCTTTTTGTTGCTCATACAAGTATAGTAATCACACCCAACAAACAAGAATTAACTTATGAAATTCTTTCATAAAATTATTAAGTGGTCCTCTGCAAATTGACTTATTAAATTTTGATGAATCTCAGTAAATTCAGTTCCGTACGGTAAATGGCATGACATCATTAACAACTATAGTCTGTGAACAGAAGACTGTAGCTAAGGTGGAATATTCAAAGTTTTAGGTGTATGGATTGCTGATAAATTAAATTTTAAGAAACACATTGACGATCTACTCAAATGTTTGAGTTTAGAAATTGATACTATGGGTTATTGCAAATTTTGGTGACAAACATCTTATTAAAAACCGTTACTATACCTATTTTTATTCACTGTTTTCACATGATATCATATTTTGGGGTAATTCATCATTGAGAAAGAAGGTATTCATTGCACGAAAGCATGTAATTAGAATAATTTCTGTAGCCCACCCAAGATCAACCTCCAGACATTCATTTAAGGATCTAGAGATCTTCACAGTAGCCTCAGATATTCCCTTATGAAATTTGGTATTAATAACCAAACCCAATTTAAAAGTAATAGCAGTGTGCATAGCTACAACAGTAGGAGAAAGGATGATATCCACCAGTGTTTTTCAGCCTGTGCGTCACGACTTCCCCGGGGAGGGGGGGGGGGGGGGTTCGCCATAACAGGAGCAAGTACTTGCACCATACAATAACTAGGGGTTCCATAATATAAAAATCTATGCCTAAGTGAGATTTGTTTAATGTTAAAATTACGGAGTTCCATATGTAACATTAATTGGGGATTGAATAGATGACAGAGTGTTTTATAATACAGTGTGTTAATTATGAATAAGCGTAAAGCCTGAAAAATGTTTTCAGGAACCAGTCTACATGTACATCTATATGGGATACTCTGGAAATCACATTTAAGTGCCTGGCAGAGGTAGGTAGAACAATATGATACAATGAGTAATTCTCAAAATTTGACGAATGAGATATAGTGAGACATTTCTTAATGAGCACAATTTGCTTCTGAGTTTTGTCTTAAATTCGAAATGCCCGTTCCGCAAAATATATATCTCTGTCGGAAATCATGTAAAAATGAGGGATGTTTCATTTCGGAAAATACACAAATGAACTTCGTTCAACAATTTAAAAGAAATTTGTAGCAAAATGAAGAAGATTAAACTTGTTTTCTTTGAGATAACATGGTTTTGTTACGGTTCGTGAAGAGAGAGGGGGCTCACCAGAATACTTTTTATTTGGAAAGGGGTCGCCAGAATAATTTTACTTTCAACGTGGTCTATATTCCAAACTGTTGAAAAACACTGATCTACACTATTGCAGGTTAAATCTAACTCTGGCACAGAAGGTGGTGAGTTGTGTGCGACAAAAATCTATGGTCACTTACTAAATGACATAAAATGTCTGACAAATAACCAACTAGCATTTAAAAAAAATTAAAGAACTTCTGAATGATAACTCCTTCTACTCAGTAGATGAATTTTTACACAGAAATTATTTAGTTTACAAAATAATAATAATAATAATAATAATAATAATAATAATAATAATAATAAAGAAAATATAAAAGTTGTATGGCAGGCAATGTTATCTTTTACTAAACTATCACGTTCCACTATTCATGAAATGTAATGTCATGTACTACTTGGGGAGAGGGGGTGTAGAGGCAAAAAAGGACATGAACACATTAAGCGATTTCAAATGTATTTAAGCTGCAGTAATTATTCAGAAATCAAGAGACTTGTGCAAAAGGGAGTAATGTGGGGAAACACATCAAGCCATTCTCCAGACTGAAGACCTGGACGGACCGGAAGCTATGGTGTAGTGTAGTGTAAGTTAAAATATAGTGAATACTTAAAGGGAAACACGTCTTTAAAAGTGAAACAGTAAAAGGCACTGAAGTGCATTATATGTGCTAGTATGAATTAACTGCACGTTTTACTACAAGACCGTCTAAAATCTAAAATTACTTTATAACGATAAGGGAGTCATTTATTACAATATACAGACCGAAACTAGTTAAAAAAAGAAAACAAAGTGCCTGCTTCTGTACCCCAGGAAAATATCGGGATAGGTCCTTAGAGAGGGTGTTGCCGATTTCATTCCCCATTTGTATCAAAACGATCTGAGTTAATGCTCTGTCTCTAATGAGCGTCATTCTCTTTTCGATCTGTGCAACAAGCGGTTTTGCATTATTAGTAAGGGAATACTGATGCTCTGAAGTATAAGTGCGCGAATTTCTCTTCATATGTAGTGACCTCAAAAAACTTTACATCTGGTAAAAGAATCTACGGAAAATATCTGCTCTATTTCAACGTGGCTTCTGCTGATTTACTTTCGTGCCTGTCGTCGTAAATTGAGGAGGCAAAGAACAGCGACAAAACTGATGTATGAAGTGTGGTACAGGGTATGGTAATATTGTTTGGCTGGCCCCGATCATGTAACGCTGAAACTTGGGAATGACGCTAAAGTTGCGCAGCCTCAGTATTTCAAGCAGATGGAGACGGCGCAGCTGTTATCAGCCCCGGCGCGCTCGCCTGCCGGCAATTTACTGCAATTTATACTTCCATTAAGGAAACTGCACTGTTTTCTGCACATCTGGCTCTTATCGAAGGATGGAAATGGCTTACGGTGTTCACGCTCCCGCCCATTCCGCGCTGCGTTGTTGCTACTCTAACGCATTTCGCAGCCAGCCAACGTGGCGAATTCCTTCGGGAAGATTAATGACTCAGCTTCTAGGGAGTTCCTCTTCCCTCCACACCAGGCTGCTCTCTGGAGATGGACGCTGTAAAATTCTTGTGGGGCGTAAGTCGTCATTGGCTATCACTTTCAAGCACGGACGCGGAGATCAGAGACATATTAACATACATTGCAGTCTATGCAATTTGATGCCCTATTATTTCCTGATTACCAATTATGACAAAATCTGTCATCTACAGGCCGTGTAGAATATACTAGGCTTAGAACCCGGCGTTTCCCAGTTATTTACTTGTTCCACTCTTATGCCAGTGCATCTCCTCTCCTCTCTTTCTGTTCATCTCCTCCTCTTCCTCTTCCTATCTTCTTCTTCAAACCAAATGTCTGTAAATCTATCGGACCAAACTGCGTGGTCATCAGTCCGTAGCTTACAAACTACTTAAACCTAGGTAAACTAACCTACGGACAAACACACACACCCATGCCCCATGGAGAACTCGAACCTCCACGGCGAGCAACCGCGCGCTCCGCAGCAAAGTGCTTTAGACCGCTCGGCTACTCCACCGCGGCTATCTTCTTTTCTTCTTCTCTCTCTCTCTCTCTTCTCTCTTCTCTCTCTTCTCGTCATCTTTCTGTCCATTTAATCGTTTTTCAGTTCTTCTCCTCCCTTACCCCTTCCTTTTTCCATCTCCTCCTCCCCTGTCTTCTATTTCCACGTCATTCTACTCCTCCTCATCCACTATCTCCCCCCAAAAATGTTAAAATACAATTACATATATTTTTGACGAATTACAGCGTTCAAATGAATGAAAGAAATCGCAATTTGCGATGTTATGGCTCCTGACGACAATTAATTGTGTCTCGATACCTCATGGTCTGTTCTTCCAGATGCGGGAGAATTGTGGCTGCGAGCATTATAGAATAAATAGGCTGTGGTACAGGAAAGAGAGAGCGTGGCGAATGGAGATTTGTGTGTGGCGGGAGACGTGCAGGGAAGAGTCCTCTACAGTCGGGCTGATCACTGTGTCCTCGGTGGCGGAGTGGTCAACGCGTCTGCCTAGTAAGCAGGAGATCCGGCGTTCGAGTCCCGGACGGGCACAAATTTTCATTCGCCACAGTTTGGTATTTCATCTAAACCTACTACAGTGAAGCCATAACATCGCAAATTGCGATTTATTTCAAATGATAAAATGTTTATAAAGCTATGGGCTCAAACTGCAGTGGTTATCAGTCCCTAGAATTACAAAGCACTTTAACTTACGCTAAGGACAACACACATTACATGTCTATCGCCCATCGCAGACGGACTCCGCAGCAAGGCACCTAAGGCCCCTACACACGCTACGGTTTGTCGGGACTAAATTGTCGGCGGTCGGATAAATTGGGCGTGTGGAGGCGTTCAGGCCAACTTTTCTTGTCGAATGGTTGGTCGGGCTGACCATCCGACCACCTCCCCCCCCCCTCCCCACCACCACTAAATCCGACAAATTGTACCGTGTGTAGCGCTACCCGACCAACTTCCTGCCTGCGATCGTCTGCTGTTTGCACAGCGAACACGCGAAAACAAAAACGTTTCGGCAACGAGACACCAAGAACAGGGAGGCACTGAAATCGCTGCGTGCAGTTGGTCGGAACGTGTGTAGGCTTCTACGAATTTGGTTGGTTGGCAGTTCAGTTGCTTGGTCGGAAGGCCGACCATTCCAGCTCGGAGCTATTTTCCCCTAATCCCACTCTACACGTCAAATGTTCAAATTTTGTAAAGCTTATGGAACTTAACTGCGGGGTTATCAGTCCCTAAACTTACAAACTACCTATGAACTAGCTTATACTAAAGACGGGGAGATTCGAGGAGGGATTCGAACCCGACGGGGAACGGCCTCGCGCATCGTAGCATAGCGCCTCAATGCGCTTGGCCGCTCTGCATCTGCTCCTATCCTCCTTCTGTTATAACTTATGGTATATGTAATTCACAACAACATTTCCTGCGATACGTTCAAAATGTTCAAATGTTGTTAAGCTTATGGGACTTAACTACGGGGTCATCAGTCCCTAAACTTACAAACTACTTACGAAGAAGGACGGCACAAATATCCATGCCCGAGGGGGGATTCGAACCCCCGACCGTTGTGGCCGTGCAGACCGTGACTGGAGCCCCTCAGTCCCCTCGGCCACCGCGGCCGGCCCTACGATTCGTATTTATTACAATCTACTATTGGTCTATCTGCTCTTCCCCCTCTCTCTTTTCACCTTGCTCTATCCTCTCTTTGTTCACCCGCATCTGTGACCTGTCCATCATTTCCTTGCCCTGCATTCTGTCAGTCTCCTCTTCTTCATTTTCCCGGCCCTCCTCTCTTCCCCTTCTCTCGTTTCGTCTTCTCCCCCTCTCACGGCCCACATTCTCCTCCCTCTGTTCATCTCCTTCTCACACCTTCTCACTTTCTCTACCTATGTCGATGAATAATTACCTATACATAACAACATTCATGGTCAGCGGTGAAACTGTGTCGAAGTTAATTGGAAAGTACCCTCCGCCAAGCATCGTACGGCGTCTTGCGGAATACAAAAACCTACTCCAGGGAAACATTTGCGCACGCTTTGATGGTGTTACGTCAAATGGTGTCGCCTTCGCCATGTTCGATACGAAATACTTCCTCTTGTTTCGCAAGTAAAGTGAGCAAGATCGGAACAAAACAGTAGACCGGTGTCCAATTCCTCAAGTAAATTATCCTCCGCCAGGCACCATACGGAATTATATGTAGACGGTGACCGTCCTCTTGATGTGAAGGTCAAGTGAGCAATATTTTATCAAAATCTGAATAAAATATAGATTTGTACGAACACGCGGACACGAACAGACATTCTTATATTACTTCAGGGCATTTTTATTGAAATCAATTCACAGCGCAACTGGAAAAAAAAATGAAATGCACGAAAAAATTAAAAAGCGCGGATATGTCTTACATAAACTGGGAAAACACATGTAATGACAAATTTAGCTTCAAGAAAACGTTTGAAATCGATTGTAATAATAATTTCGTGTGGCTCGGTGGCCTGGTGTCCCTAACCTACCCCAGTTATCCAACCGGGAAAAGGAAATCACGAGTTCAACGTACAATCCGAGCCACGTGTCGCTTCTGGTGACTCGTCACATGGTTGAGAAGTGAAGGCTAGTTAAAATTCTAAGTGAAAAATCCCGTGACCTTTCGCCTTGTTGTCAAACACTTTACCGCAAGCCCAGAGGTGAAGTCGAAACACAGCGTAATCTATTGATACTTAACCAACCTAAATAACACCATTTAATCTACAAGCGTGTCCAGAAAGTAAGTTCCGTTTGGTAATAAAATGAAATTGTACACAGATACAGAAGAATTTTTTATTGCACAAAATTCTACAACTCTTAAAATACTTTTCCACATAACTGCCGAAATTTTGTAGGCACTTGTCATAGCGTGCCACACGTTTTTGCGTGCATCCTTCACAGAAGGTTGTCGCCTCTGTATTCAACCATGTTGTAACAGGACAGATTTTAGGTGTAAGAAGAAATGAAAGTCGCTAGGAGAGAGGTCCGAGTTGTATGGAGGACGATCAAACAGGTCCCACTGAAATTTCCGTAAGAATTGTTTGGTCACATTCGGTGTGTGACGTCAGGCATAATAGTGAAAAAAAATCTTTTGACAGTAATCCTATTCTTACACCTAAAATCTGTTCTTGGTGGACAACACTTCAACGACGATGACGAGCTGAAAGAACATGTTACCACGTGGTTGAATACATAGGCGGCAACATTCTATGAAAAAGGCACACAAACCCTTGTGCCATGCGATGACAATTGCCTACAAATTTTCGGAAGCTATGTAGAAAAGTAGTTTAACAGTTGTAGATTTTTGTACAATCAATATTTTTTCTGTATCTGTACCCGTTCGTTTTATATAACCAAACGGAACTTACTTTCTGGACGATATATAATGATTTGTTGTTCGTTAGTCTCGTTAAAACTCAAGAACGGCTGAACCTATTTGGATAATTTTAGTCTTGAAATAATCGTGTAAGTCCAGGGAAGGTTTAAACGGTGATAAAACATGGAAAAATTGTCCGGAAAAGAGGAAAATCGGGAAAAACTGAAACAGCCTTTTCCAGTGAGCTATCAATACCGTTCGTCCCATTGCGATAAAATTTTGTACATTTCATGTTGAAAGCAAGAGGAAGGTTCGCATGAAATAAAAATTTGGAAAAGTCGCCCGGAAAGTAGGAAAAACCGGAAACGACTTTTTTCTATGAATAAAAGTCAATTGCCACATGGTTGTAAGAGCATCACTTAAGTACTGTTTGACAGGACAAAGTTTTTATGAAATAAATTTTTTGGAAAATTTACCGTGAAATTGGAAAATTTGAGAAAACTGAAGAGATTTTTTCAATGGGATACCAATATCATTCGTGTGATTGCGATAAAATGTTGCATATTTGACGTTCAAAGCAAGAGTAACGTTCTTATGAAATAAAAATTTGGAAAAATTTCCAGGAAAAATGGAAAAATTCAGAAAAATAGAAAGAGGGTTTTTTTTTTTTTTTTTTTTTTTTTTTTTAAAAAAAATAACAAAACCATTTATCTGATTGTGATAAAATTTTGCACATTCGACGTTCAAAGCGAGAGGAAGGTTTGAGTAAAGTAAAAGTTTGGAATAGTTGGCCAGAAAATAGGAAAATATGTGCGTGATTTACCCACTGTTTCCGCCCACTATCGAGCCGATATTTAGACTATCTGATGATCCCTTTATAAAGCTACTGGGTTTAATATGCATATGATTTCAATTAATACGGTTTATATTAAGAAGTAAGTGATACGAAGTTCACCGGGTCATCTAGTTTGCAATAAAATATATTGAGGCCGTTAATCGAGATAGACTGTATCCCCTCTTTTTTGGACCACACTACACACAGCGTACAAAATTTTATAATGATCAGTTGAGTAGTTTTGGAGTTCATGGCGAACAAACATCGTGACACGGGATTTATATGTATACAAAGATATTTTATGTTAAGGACAAGCCTATACGACGCTTCTGCTCTAATAGTGAGATCTCATCTCATTGTAGGGGCGAGATACATATTCTATAAAATTAATTCCATAAATTATTTATATAGTGTCTGTTCTTTTCGGACATGTCCGAGAAGAACAGACAGCATTTGTTGATATTAACGAATTCGAAATATTTAAGCATTTCGGCATTGAAATAAATCCAATTGCGAAGATGAAAATTTCTGCTGCAACTAGATTCGAACCCGGATTTCTCGCATTAGGCCAGCGGTCTGCATAAACAATTTTTTTTCTTTATTGTCCTATGGGTACGTTTGTTCCTTGCGGTCGTTGATCGTGTTCGTTTTTGTTCGACGAGTGCTTGGCTCAGCGCTGAACCACGGCGCTCGTAACCAATTGGGCAATCGAGGCACGCTCCCCTTCCAACCCAAATTCTCACTACTGCAGCACACTACACGTTCTAGTGCCCCCTGCCAAGTTGATTCCACTTCCTCGTAGCCTATACTGGATTCCCCCAAGGGATCGAGCGTATTAATGCGTCCGCATTGAAATTGTCAATTGCCTGTTGGGATTTCCTTGGGGGGGAATCCAGTATAGGCTGCGAGCAAGTGGAATCAAATGAGTAGGGGGCACTACAACGTGTAGTGTGCAGCAGTAGTGAGAATTTGGTTAGGAAGAGAAGCTTGCGATCGCTGGCCCAAAGCGGAAAATCCGGGTTTGAATCCCAGTCCAACACAAATTTTCATCTTTGCCATTGGATTTATTTAAATGCCCTGAAACGGTCGAAATGTTTAAATATTTCGAATTCGTAATTTCATACAGTCTGTAAAAAAAGAAAAATCAACAGTGTGATCCTAGGTGAAAAATATCGTTATCACTACAAAAAGGTAATTATTCAACCGAAAGATGCAAAGTGCATTTCATATCTCCTTACAGAATAATATGATTAAAATATATGAATAAAAAGAAATAGAGGAGTATGAACTGGAAGACCTAATTCTCCAAACACCTAATTTTCATAAGTATTCAAGAAGTAAAGGATAATAAATTTTATGTAAAATATATAATTCGGGGGAAGACGGAAAAAATATGCTTTGTACAGTGCGGATGGACACCAGGCTCAAGCGACAACTTGCTCAATGCGCCGAGTAACGAGTGAAAATGGGCAGGGGGATGATGTTAGGATTGTGTGAATTAGTTGAAAATTTGCAGCAGGCAGTAGGCGTGCTACGTTAGTGCAGTGGTGGTGATCTCTGTGTTTCAGTGGTGTAACGATCAGCGCAACTGATTATTAAGCAGGAGACCTCTAATATATATAGTAATGGTTAAGCTCGTAATATTGCGCAGTAATGCGTGATGTGGGTAGCAAACCCAGCAGTGGGCTAAAAGCAAGACCTCCACATATGAGCATGAGTCAGAGGCAGGCCTAGGATTGGCCGACAACGTTAGAGTGAAGAAATGTCAGGCTTCCGGCAGAATGCCCAAATATGGCCACAAGGAAAGGTCAGCGATCTCATTGGACGAAGGGTTGAGAGCTGACTTAGGGCATCCAGCGGCAACACTATAATTACAGAAAAACGGCGATTCGCTCTTTCTCCACTAGGGAAGTTACTGTTGTTCCAAATGCTAGAGGTAAACTTTGACGTATTAAATATCGTGATCCAATCGCTGCCAAACTTCACAGGATCACCCACTGTGCTAAAATGAACATTTCCTGAAGATTTCATCAAAATGTCTCCAGCCGTCTTGGAGTCTTTAGGGAACATACATACATACACACATCCATTTTATAGATATGAGTGATAAACATATACTGATATTTTAATGATTTAAGAATATAAATAACAGATATGGTATAGTTTTTTTCTGTTGAACATCACATTCGCACAACAGCTGTATCACTTCTTTTTTATTTATTTACCGTTGTTAGTTAGTTCCAGACAGTGGCGCAGACAGATTTTGGTTCTGGGATGATCATTTTTTAATAATAGAGTCTATTGAATTTATTAATCTATGACTTATTTTTGCACTTATTATAATTTAACCAATTATACTACGAAAACAATTGCACAAGAAATAAAATGAGTAATTTGAAAGTGGAAGAGGAGCAACATGGTGGAAATGGAGTGTATATAATTAGCTCGTTATAATTAGCAGATTCTATGTTACTAGCCAAAGAGAACAGTTTAATTAACATGATACTCTATGCGTAAAAACTGAACTAAAATAACACTATTGTTGTTCATAAGATTCCACTCGGTGGCACCGCTGACCTGCTAAGCAGCGGGTCGCCGCATGGGAACAATCGCTCGTAACTTCAGCATAGCAGTAACACTAGTGGCAGCATTGAAACCGCTCACAGTAACAGCAGCACATGTTCTAAGTGGCGACATCACGTTGGCGACCCATTGTCACGTTCACTTGTGGTTTGCAAATTATAGTTACGTTGTGATTTATTACATGTGTTCTATTTCAAATTTCCGATGCCGACCTATTTAAAAAAGTAAAAAATAATAAAATAAAAAAAAATCTTAAAAATCTTTGCGAGGTGCAGTTCCCCCCCCCCCCCTCCAAATGGCGGCGTCACTGGTTCCAAAGCATTATCTAGTGTCACGAAAAGGGTTAAACAAACATAATTCCATTCAACAATATCTCTAAAATTTTTATATTTCTCCTTTCATCACTGAAATATGTGATATTCAAGGTTTTATTTTATGTATTTGGTCCTCTATTGTTTCATTATCTCATCTTGCAAAGCTACCCATTCTCCTTCCACTGAGTTACTTTCCTCTGTTTCAGTGAATCGTTGCCTAATGCTCCCTCTGAGACTCTAAAGAAGGTCAGGGTCTTTAAGTTTATCTAGGTCCCATTTCCTTGTTTTCCTACAATTTTGTAGTTTCTTCCGTCTTAATATACAGTTCACAACTAATAAGCTACAGTAAGAATCCATATCATCCCATGGTTATGTCTCACGGCTTAGGACCTGTTTAATCTGAGACCTTCCCAGTGTCTTTCGTTCTCTTCCAAGTATACAAACGTCTTTCAGGATTCCTGAAAAAAAAAGTGTTAGTGAAGATTATATTACACTCGGTGCAAAATTCTAGCAGCATTGTCTTTCATTCCTTTCTCGTAGCCCACATTCACCAACTATCCTTCATTCTCTATATTTTCTTACTGTCGAATTCTAATATCCAATTCCAATAAATTTACTATGTCCATTAACCATCTGGTAATTATTCTCTCTCACTGTATACTCCATCAATCTCTTCAGCGTTTGCAGAGCGGATCATTTATCCATTTGGACTACTATGCTGGCCGTTGGATTCTTGTCTATCTTTGTTACAATAATTCTTTCTCTATATTGTTCATACATGCTTACCCGCATTCCTGTTTTCTTACTTATAATGACGTGCGGTATTCTGTTTTCTAAAAATTCTTCAATCCAGACCCACAGTTCGTCTTATATTCCACACACTCGTACTTTCGTCATTAGACGTCACTGCGAAATAGCGTCCAGTGCCATCTGGAAGTGAAGTAACGGGGAATCTGGCTGGGAGCCTGTATCTACCAGCCTCTGGATGGGCGCGCGGGAATGGCCGAGCAGTCTGGAGCGCCATGTTACGGATTGCGCGGCCGCTCCGTCTGAGGTTCGATCCTCCTACAGTCATTGGTGTATTTGTCATCCTTAGGAAAAATTAGGTTTAATAGTTTGCAAGTCTAGTGACCCATGACCTCAGCACTGTCGTCCTTTAGTATCATAAATTTAAGATTTCTCGTGGATGAATAGCGTGAGTTGCGTTGCTCACGGTCTTTACTTTCGGAATTGATGTAGATTACTACAGAAGAGATTTTCAGTCTCCCAAATGTCATAATACTTGAGCACAAAACGTGTTCTAGTATTCTACAACCGACCGACATCAGAGATACAGGTCTATTACTTTACGTATCTACTGTAAGAAATTTCTTGAAAAATTGTCCTCCTTATTTTATTTCTAGTATCTCTTACGAAATTGACCTGTTTAAATTTTTCTGTAGCCAGATGAAGCTAACTTACCGATTAAAACTGTTTTAGTGATGAAACTTGTCTACTTGCTATTAGAGTGTGAGACAAAACATTCCTGTGTATACTTTAACTGAAATTCTACAGGCAGCTTTACTGATAAATCTCGTGGTCGTCGACTTACCTTTCAATTTAGCTCCAAAGGCGCGCTGAAAACCAATAGAAAATAATATTGCCACAAGTCTTCCGACGGAACGCGTGGTGCAATGATTGTAACGTAGAGCGCCGTACTTCAGGTCCCCCGTTCAAGTCCCCCCACGAGCAGAAAAAATTATTTCTTTATATTTACTATTTCTAGAATGTTCTACATGTTTCTTATGTTTGATGTACTTGTACGTTCCAGAAAATTCTTTCTATGTATATATTATATACATTCTTTCTATATATATATATATATATATATATATATATATATATATATATATATATATATATATGTATATATATATATATATATATATATATATATATATATAACGCTTGTATTAGCAATACACCTATTCTAAGTGTGTGAAGTGTTATGCTTCATTAACGCCAGCCTTCGAATTCGGAACCCTGCAGTTTTCAACGTGACACTTTCTGGTGGAGGCGCCGGGTATCCTGCAATACATCTGCAACGTCGTGGCTCCGATTAGCCAGCGTAAGAACCGTCGCCTACACAGACAAGAATCGGAATACAAAGGTTATACTGACTACATCCGACCGAAGGTCCGTGTCATCAAAAAACCCATGGATACGAAAAAAGCGGTTAGCCAGATACATATTGGTGTCCTCTGGAGACGTTGGACAGGACTCAAACAAATGGCTGTAAGGATTTGACCGAGTCGACAAGTATAGTAGGTGGGACCACATTATGTGCTTGGCAGACGTCAGACGTATACAGGGTGGTCCATTGATAGTGACCGGGCCAAATACCTCACGAAATAAGCATCAAACGAAAAAACTACAAAGAACAAAACTTTTCTAGCTTGAAGGTGGAAAACAGATGGTGCTATCAATTGCATTTTTTAAAATAGGTACCCCCTTATTTTATTACATATTCGTGTAGTACATAAATAAATGTGAATGTTTTATTTGTAATACTTTTGTCGCTTTGTGACAGATGGCACTGTAATAGCCACAAACGTATAAGTACGTGGTATCGCGTAACATTTCGCCACTGCGGACGGTATTTGATTCGTGATACATTTACTCGTGTTAAAATGGACCGTTTACCAATTGCAAAAAAGGTCAATACGTTATTTATGTATGGCTATTGTGATCAAAATGCCCAACGGGCCTGTGCTATGTACCGTGATCGTTATCCTGGAAGACATCATCCAAGTTTCCGGACCTTTCGTCGGATAGTTACGTTATTTAAAGAGACAGGAAGTGCTCAGCCACAAGTGAAACGTCAACCACGATTTGCAACAAATGATGATGTCCAAGTAAGTGTTTCACCTGCAGTTGTGGCTAATCCGCACATCAGTATCAGATAAACTGAGCGAGAATCGGGAATCTCTAAAACGTCGGTGTTGAGAATTCTATGTAAACATAAATTTCACCCGTACCATATTTCTATGCACCAGGATTTGCATGGGGAAGACTTTGAACGTCGTGTACAGTTTTACCACTGGGCACAAAATAAATTACGGGACGATAACATATTTTTTCACGAGTATTGTTTAGTGACGAAGCGTCATTCACAAACAGAGGTAACGTAAACCGGTATAATATGCACTACTGGGCAACGGAAAATCCATGATGGCTGCGACAAGTGGAACACCAGCGACCTTGGCGGGTTCATGTATGGTGCGTCATTATGGGAGGAAGGATAATTGGCCCCTATTTCATCGATGGCAATCTAAATGGTGCAATGTATGCTGATTCTTATGTAATATAAATGTTTGTAAATCTATCGGACCAAATTGCGTGGTTATCAATCCCTAGGCTTACAAACTACTTAAACCAACTTATGATAAGAACAAGAAATACACCCATGTCCGAGGGAGGAGTCGAATCTCCGACGGCGAGCAGCGGTGCGCTCCGCAGGTAGGAGCGTTGGAACGCTCGACCACACCACCGCGGCAATAAATTCTGTCCCTTGCTACAGGGATGCCATTTGTTCCAGTTCGAAAGATTCACAAGAGGAATATCATCATTAGGCTTAGAATCGGACGATCCTTCTTTATGTTTGTCATCATCCTCAATACTCCAACCGGAGCCGTCATCAAGCCAATCGAAAAATCCTGTGGAATTCTCTTCAGAATGATTAGCCAGCATTTCAACGATTTTTGAATCTGAGAGAATCTGCTAGCCATTTAGTCCAAAATTTAGAATTAACTAAACGTAAAATTATATTATGTCAAGATCGCAAAAATTTTGTTTATTTGTTTTGTCAACGAGGGAATGAAGTACAATCTATTTCACATACCAAAGCGATAACTGATAACTTACACCATCGATGTATTCACAGAGGCGCTCGACGTTATACTGTAGCTGTTGTCAGTGCAAATGGTGAGTGAAACATAAAGTCAATAAAATATCCACAATAAAATACATCATTATATATTTGCTGTTCACTGTCAAAGCGACTTCATAATTCTAACGGCGGTACAATGACGATCTTGGCAAAATATTAATTTGAATATAAAAGAAAATCGCCTATCCCAAGCGTTTGTAAATTATGCTAACTAACTAACAAGATGAGAAGAAAAATGGAAATCACGTATGATAGAAAATAATCAGTTCAAATGATAGAAGAGATTTAATTATTTAGTCCCACGAATCTAATAAACGAATGCAACAATGCGTTCATTGTGTCAACAATGCTTACACTTGTTTCAGCGTAAAAATATTATGCCGCGTGTAACGAGGCAGGTCTGTCAGAGACATATAGGACCTATTATGAAGAGACCGATTCCGGGTTGGATCGTAATGTACGGATAAAGTGTTTAGTATATTTTACACCAGAGGAGGTGTGGTAGAATGTGTATTTTGTGGCTGGAAGGCATGTTTGTTGCAAGGTGCCATTTAGTTACGATTTGACAATTAACGAACGCTAATTAATAATGAGTTAAAGTCAGTGACACTGAAATAATTGATGTTATAAATTGTCAGTAAATGTACATTCTGTACACTAAAATATATGTGTAATGATTTGTTTTGCAATGTTATATTGTTTAATAATCGCGTCACTATAATAAAAGTAGGAATTGTCGTAATTGTTTCATAATGACATATATCTAAAAGAACATGTAACAGATAACATTTTTGTAAAACTTCTTACTCATATGATAGATTTGATAATTAGAAGCCTGTGTAAATCAAAATATATCATAAATTTATGATTCTCTTTCCCAAAAACTTATTGAAAACTAGTACTCACATGTCACGAATTTTATGTATAATACTTTGTTTCTTAAATGATTTTACGATGTAATGTAATACGAGTCACCTAAATAACCTCATGTAATTATTAATGTAAAATAATTCATTCAATTGTAATTGCACATTATTATTTAAACTGACCCCAACAATAAATGAACACTTCGCTATTGTTTGTATCTTATATAAGGAGAAGCGCTGCAGCTTCGTTGTCAGTTAGCTCCGTATCCATTTTTAGCGTCAAACCTATATCAGTTTGTATCAGCAATGTTTTGTAATTAAATCGCGGGTATATCTGCAAAGTTGTTTTTAATTTACGTCGTAGATAATCCTCCATCTCGGCAAAAACCCCGAGTCATGAAGAAGAATATGTACATTTCATAAGTGTGACGCAGATCCAGTCGCTGGCATGGAATTTGAGCTCGCCACCCGAAATGTGTTATATGCCAAATTCGCCGAGCCGGCCGCGGTGGCCGAGGGGACTGAGGCGCTCCAGTCACGGTCTGCACGGCCACTGCGGTCGGGGGTTCGAATCCCTCCTCGGGCATGGATATTTGTGCCGTCCTAGTTCGTAAGTAGTTCATAAGTAGTTTGTAAGTTTAGGGACTGATGGCCCCGTAGTTAAATCCCATAGACTATACCAACATTTTTGAAATTCGCCGAATCAGCAGTCAACAGTTAAGTAATAATTTGCCAGTAATACATCGGATGTTGTGTTACACGCTCAAGCTTCTCATGACGCTAAGGAAACGAATGAAGCACCTACGATTTTTTTAGTTTAAAAAAAATTGACGTGCAAAACAGAACTCTTCTTCCTTGGGTAAATGTGTGCACTTGAAATCAAATTAGGAAATTCTTTATGCTGGGCCAAGAATTAAACACAGATAAATACTTTATGTATGACTTAGAGTTTGAAACATTTTTGATAGAGCTGTATCATTACGGAAGCAACAAATTCCAAGAAAGGGGAAATCAGAGATAGAATTTCGGCCCTGATTCAAAATTTTCATAGCAAATGACGGTTTCTGTTTGGCACGACTTCAGCCTCTGTATGGTCTAACCTTAAGTGACTAGCACCAGTCGATAGCGGGGTATCATGATGTTCAATTTGGAATCCAAACTACGGAGCAGCCTTTCCTCTGAATTAGCGGATGTTAATCTGCCTTCTGGAAACGTTCTCCTGGGGCGACAATCGAACTCACACATTCGGCATACCAAACAATAATTTTAAGGCCATCCTTTTAGCCGTTACTCCTCACATTACGCTCGCCATAAAACGCGTTAGTTGGTTCAAACTTGAAACATGCCTGTTAGTTGGACAGTAACGTCTTTTTTTTTTTTTTTTCAGGAAAATAAATCGAAATTGGATATTTTTTTAAACTTATGTAGAACTATTAAATATATATATTATCATTTTTAGATATCACTGTGAATAGCTACTTCTGGTAAAGAACCATTATTGTTGGGTAAAAGTTGTAACAATTATGATTGAATGAATGTTGAAAGTAACCTTATTTGTATCACTTTATAGTTAGTCGTCACTTCCTTTTTAACTAACTAGTTTGATTATTATTCGTATGGAGGAAGACGTTGGTGTCATGTGCACCACTTTTGTACAATACAAGTACGACCAATGCCACGTGTTGCTCTCATAATAAAAAAAAACAGTGGTAGTTCAATTATGGTTGTGTAATAAGAGTCGCTTATCCGTATTTGTGGTTAAAATTTAATAGAATTTCCTTTCTCAGAAGTTGACAAAATTTTATCTGCAGCAAGAACAGTTTCATGTCAGTTGAATTAACAGTTCTAAGATTTGGACCAAATTAATTCACAGAATCAGTCGTCTAATTTTATTGCAGTCAGATGCGTAATTTCAGATTTAATTTTTAAGATTTTCAGTAACAGAAAACAGTACGTTGTCAGAGCCATTATTTTTTATTGTCGTAATAACAGAACAATTATAATCCGTACAATTCAAAGTCATTTAAAGTCAAATGTAGGAATAATTTATAAAACAAAAATCAGTGTTTACTTCAGAAGAAGAGAGAATTTCCTCAGTAATATTTAAAAAATGAAACGTCGTGTAGTATTGCCTTTTCGCTTAGTATAACGACTCATCTGGTGACCCAAACTACACGCGGCTGTGATCTCCGAACGCCGTTAAGCGTATCTCACATTATTTAGGAGTTAAAAGCGTCGTTCTGAAACCGTAACAGTAGAAGATACACGTTTTATGTTTCGGCACATGGTGTACAATTCTTGACAACAATTAACACTCTTTGAACAATGTATTATGTCCGACATAAATGTTGCCGCTATATCTCGGTTCCTTCTTTTGTTGCATTTTGGATGTAGCTGATAAGTGTATATCACTGTTAATTATGTTTGGTAAATTATTTTCGTTTTCTGAAGATTCCATTGTGGTAATGTATTTCCAGCAATAATACTGCCGAAGTAATACGACAAATATTAGTCGTTGTATGGACGAAGTATAGACAACAGTGGAAATGGTAATATAGATGTCGAACTCTAGAAGTATGATGAAGTAAGTATTGAGTATTAAGTAAATGCGGAGATCATATCAATTTATTTGCGGAAGTACTAAATCACAAACCAATGGCAATCAAAGATTTTTTGTATTTTGTAGAAATCAACTTACGTCTGCCAAATAACATCTGAGGCAAGTTATATCTCTGTACTACGTTCACAGGGGTAGAAATATCAAACCGTGACAGACTATAATCGCAACGGAGCAGAAGGTATGTCTGAAAGCAGTAACCCGTACAAATTCTTTCACACGGACCAAATAGCGTAATATCATTTATAGCGCAGAGCGAAGTGTTTATCGTACGATAAAAGTCTCCCCTCGTAACACGTGTAATGGAACTGTTTATAGGTGTCGCTGTGAGAGGCTTGTGGTCTTCATCTTACCGACTAATAGACGTCATGAATCCACTGAGGCTCTCTTCTATTCGAATACAATGTTTTATTCATCAATGACCAATTTATACTGAAAGGTCATTATAAAGTATGACATAGTTTTGCTCTAACAGACATACTAATAGCTGATATTAAATGCAAAAATACATAAAAAGGAAAACATGTAAAAATATATGGTCGACCTAACTGTCCACAGATTACTATGCTAACACTTGTTTCCAAATGGCAAACAGCTATACCTGCGCATGTGTACGCCTAAATAGAGAGTTGTTAGGTTGTCTTCGGTATGGAATTACACAGAAACATTTGTTTCTCCCCACCTGAAGAACCACTTGTGTAAACTATTTAAGAAGGGAATGAACATGCACGTAATTATTTTCGGTGGCATTAATCTGTTATGTAGTTCAACTGTCTTTTATATACGTACAAATACTACCATTTACAAGACTATTCAAAATTATCTAGCCACTTCCATGTGATTGCAAAAATTATTTGTACTATGGTTAGCTCTGATCTGATAACGCAGACGGAAACAGCAGCTCCGTACGTTTTCACGACTGTGTCAACCGACACACGTCTTGTGTACCGGGTGATCGGACATTCCCGATAAAAACTTTCTTCTTCTGCAAGCTCTTTGCTTTCTATATATTAGAAGTAGATAGTATGAACCAAGTCAACAACAAAATGCAAATAAATATGGGCTCTAAACTGTGTATCTTAACCCCTTAGTACCCATTCTAGAAAATTGGCATCATACCTTTGTGGACCTTATATTTGGAAGAATAAGTGTTTTTGAGCGCCAGTGCCGGTTGAAGCAGATTATACAAGAACGGGTCCAGTGCATATAAAATGTGCCAGTATCTACTGTGCGTTGACTGTACTTATACGACGACTTTCGTTTATCGTGGGCATGTTGGGAACGAGTTACCGAGGTTGTGGTAATTCTTTCGTGAAATACAGCTAAAGACGTAGGGAATTTTCATTTTGAGAATTAAATTTTGTTTCGCTAATGTCTATTGGATGTTGAAATACATATTTATATGTTATAAAGTAGATATAACTTTCAGTGAAATACGAAAATACTTTTTGTGTAAAATATACATCATCAGGCACTTACATTAATGGGCACATGAAAAATATGAAGTAAAGTGGAGAAAGTGCGGTAATTTCCATTTATCTTTGGTGCTCCTTTGCCAGATTGCGTTTGTGATTGACTTTTAGCAGTTTTATTTGTAACAATGATTGATATGTTTCAATACGATTTCGTTTGATTAAGCTTTACTAGTGGCGTGCTTCGGAAGTTCTAATGAATTGTTATCACTCTACAGGTTTTTAACTATATTATGAGTGCGAAATGCAAAGCTTCACCTTTGGCTAATCAAACACTCAAATTGTTTCCAGCAATTTCATGAGCAAGGTAACCTTAATCACATGCATTAGGTATAGATATAAACACAAATGTAATTCAAACGTATGTCAATGATGTGGAACGTGTCAGTTTAGTAAATGTTGTCTGTACATGAAAATCAAATTTTAAGAAATTTTTATTTTAAATTTTTATTGCTTTTTTAAAGTTTCTTTTCAATTAATTTTTTTTAGGTTTTATCTAAAAATTCATCTAAAGTGTAGAAGGAGTCGCCATTCAGAATATCCTTTAATTTCTTTTTAAATACTAGTTGGCAATCTGTCAGACTTTTGATGCTACTTGGTAAGTGACCGAAGACTTTCATGGCAGCATAATTCACCCCTTTGTGTGCCAAAGTTAGATTTAACCCTGAATAGTGAATATCACCCTTTCTCCTAGTGTTGTAGCTATGTACACTGCTATTACTTTTGAATTGGGTCAGACTGTTAATAACAAGTTTCATGAGTGAATATAGTGAAGCTACAGTGAAGAGCCCTAGATCTCTAAATAAGTGTCTGCGGGATGACCTTGGGTGGGCTCCAGCAATTATTCTGATTACATGCTTTTGTGCAATGTATATTTTGTACTCGATGTTGAATTTCCCCAGAATATGATCCCATATGAGAGCAGTGAATGAAAATAGACATAGTAAGCTAATTTACTGAGATGTACCGAGTGATCAAAAAGTCAGTATAAATTTAAAAACTTAATAAATCACGGAATAATGTAGATAGGGAGGTAAAAATTAACACACATGATTGGAATGACATGGGGTTTTATTAGAACAAAATAAAACCAAAAAACATACAAAAAAACACAAAAAACTCTCCGACGGATGGCGCGTGATTCTGGTTTTGTAACTGCTACCGTGACGGGTGAGAGGTACGCCGATATGTTACAGAATCGCATCATCCCCGGCCTGGCTGATAAACACCTTCTGGAACGTACGATTTTATACAGGATGGCGCTCCACCTCATATTTCTGGAAGCGTGAAACATCTCTTGTGCGCGTCGTTTGGTGATAATCGTGTGCTCAGCCGCCACTTTCGTCATGCTTGACCTCCCAGGTCCCTAGACCTCAGTCCGTGCGATTATTGGCTTTGGGGTTACCTGAAGTCGCAAGTGTATCGTGAACGACCGACATCTCTAGGGATGCTGAAAGACAACATCCGACGCCAATGCCTCACCATAACTCTGGACATGCTTTACAGTATTGTTCACAACATTATTCCTCGACTACAGCTATTGTTTAGGAATGATGGTGAACATACTAAGCATTTCCTGTAAAGAACATCGTCTTTGCTTTGTCTTAATTTTTTATGCTAATTATTGCTTTTCTGATCAAATGAAGCGCTATCTATCGGAAATTTTTGAACTTTTTTCCTTGTTCTAATAAAACGCCATGTCATTCCAAGCATGTGTGTTAATTTTTACCTCTCCATCTACATTATTCCGTGATTTATTAAGTTTTCAAATTTATACTGACTTTTTGATCACCAGGTATATCACCAAATTTTGCAATGACCCGGATAGCATAAGTATCTGAACTCAAACGTTTCAGCAGATCTTCAATGTGTACTTAATTATACCAACTACAAATAACTTTTCTTACATTTCACATTACAAATGGTCTAATATACCAATACTGAACACAAAATATGGCTTTTGATTTTTTTATTCCAGTAGACATTAATTCACGGATTAAGAGGTTAAGTGCTATGAACATGTCTTCGTCTTCTTCACTGTGGGCACGTTTCTTCCACTGGTCAAGTGTTCACAGCTCTTAAAATATTCATTTCAAAATCCACGTTTACCAGACTTTTTTCTTGTTTTATTCCATACTACATTCCAGTGCCAAAGATACAGAAGTGCTCAAAGTGCTACTGGAGCACAGTTCCTGGCATGGTTCCGTATCAAAATACTCTGCCAGAAATATAAATTAATACACTCTCTTAGAGTTTTCCAGTTCACTCCAGATTTATTGTTGCAACGGTGTATATGGATTACATGAAATGATTACATATACAGATGAGTAGTTCTAGCGGTACTTAGGTACCAGGTGTCGATCCATGCTGAAACATCCATATTGCTAAGTGATGCAGCTTCCACGGGCAGCAAGAAGGCGCTGATTCTGGCAACCATTCGATGCTAATTATTCAATGCCTCCGCGTCCTATTCACAGACTTCTGGAAGAGTTGTGGGTGGATAGTCACACGAGTCAGTTGTCGTCCCATCACATCCCACTCGTACTCGATTGGAAACAAGTTTGAGATTGTCTTGGCTAAGGAAGTTGCACTTTTTGCTGCGCACGTTGATTTTCACGCGCAGTATGTAGGCGAGTAAAACCCTGTCGGAAAAACACCTTCCTGTTGCAAGGATGGCAAAAGAACACGTCTCTACAGTATTCTGCACGTACCAATAGCTGGCAAGCGTTATATCCACAAACATGAAGAAGAGTTGTAGCTTATAGCAGCGCAGACCTTACGGCCACTGTCTTACAAGCAGACCACATGCGTATCGGATTTAAAATTTCTCTATATTTATGGTACGTGTAGTTCAGGACGTAAATAACAATCAACCAAAGCCATTCGACGCTACTCTCAAAATTTATCGAGGAAATCGACTTTGAAGTTTCGCAAGTAAGCGTAAGTACCACTAATTAAATTAGTTGCAGCACCTGTCGGTGTAGTTCAGGTTGTGGTATGGCGGGCAGTGCACCATGTGTTTCTTGATACAGAGACACGTGATCTGTGATATCTGATCGTCAATGGAAAATTCATGACGCGTGCCCGATTACATGCTATACATAGAGTAGACTCTCCTTTGTGTACTCAGTGTAATGCATTGGGTAATGAAGAACATCGCCTGACATGCGGCACTTCCGCCGAAGTGTGGAGTTTAGCGCAAGAAAATTATAGCTTTTTTCCTTCGAGTAGCTCCGCAAGATATCGAACCACGGATATTACTCTACCAAAACGAGACATACTATCTCCGAGCAAAGACCAATGCAGTAACCTGGATTCGAGGACTGACAGTGCTCTCCTTTTTCCGAGAAGGCCCCAAGAACTTTCTTGACTTTTGGACATTTTTACAAGAACGTCATTCTGCGATCAAGAACCACCAGAAATACAAACATTACTATGCTAACTTTTTAGGAAGTGCTATGAGCGATCCCCCACGCAATTGGGGACTACCGGGTATCAAAAGTTTATTTATATATTCGCCGACTCTGAACTATAACTGATCAGGACAAATGAGCTTACTCCACAATCGATGGAGAAGACGTGCCCGACTCCAACATGAGGTGCAGTGGGGATCGGCGTGGTACACTTGTAATGTTAGTTTAGCAGCCAGCCACAGTGCAATACAAGAACTGAGTTTCATAGCGTCATTGCTTTCACTTCAACTATGTTTATATGATTTGTTTTGTTTTGTTTGATGAAGAGATTTAACTTTAATTTCTGTGTTTAGAGAAGTTAAAATTTTAATTTTTTTTACTGAGGCGACCAAAAAGGCATTGAAGCCAGCCAGGGAAGGCAGAAAATGGCGAGCGAAAGGCGGGGCTGAAGGGGAGGAAGACGGCCTTATTAAATTAGAAAAAAAAGATGGTAGCGTTCTGGCCTTGCAACCATAGGGTCGATGGTTCGAATCCCGCCCTAACCAGTTTTTATGTATTTATTTTTTTCGTTGTGTACGAATAATTAAACAATTTTAATATCTAATGGTAATTTTTACAAAAAATGTAGGTTCTTTTTTTAATTTGTAATTTTCTATTTTTTAAAGGTCCTTAATAATGATGGCTTCAATCGAAAAAACATAGGTTACATTTTTACAGTATTGGTTTCACTATTAGTTGACAGCATAGTCTTTGACTGTTCAGTTTGTGAACAGTTTTGGAAAGTCATCTCCATAGCTACTAATGGCTTTCCAAGCAGCGACAAGGTGTTCAGTTCGTTTAGATACATACCCAAATCAAATGTTCAAATGTTTGTACAGCTTATGGGACTTAACTACGGCGTCATCAGTCCTTAAACTTACAATCTACCTATGAACTAGCTTATACTAAAGACGGCACAAGCATCCATGCCCGAGGTGGGATTCGAACCCCCGACGGCGGACGGCCGCGAGCACCGCAACACGGAGCTCCAGTACGCACGGCTAATCCGCCGCGGCCATACACACCCCAAAATGTTTTATATAACTGAATTTGAAAAGAAAAACAATTCCTGTAAAAGCGGGATTCGAACCAGCGACTATATGGTTGTGAGGCCCCAACGCTACCACACCACCTCCCCCCCTTCTACCCCCTTTCTTCCTCTTCTTCTGGTAGATGTGTATATCTATTCATCGCGGTCGTTCGTTCATGCTGAGCCACGGCGCCCGGCCCACATGAGCTACCTCGACAGATGCTGCAACTGGTTTCGTTATTGGTACTTACATATGCGTGCGAAACTTCAAAGTCGATTTTCTCGAGAATTTTTTAGAGTTGCTTCGAATGGATTTGACGGATTGTTATTTGATTTCTGAACTTCATGTACCATAAATATCAAAAAATTGTAAAATCCGACACTCACGTGCTCTCCTTGTTATACGAATGCTCTCTACGAAAGAGCGCTTGACAGATATACATCGTTCGCGCAAACGACCATCACTTGCGTGCAGGCAGAACCTGCTTTTATTCGCTGAAGACCACTGCCCACCATTCCATCATCCAAGTCGAGCCGTTAAAGTCGGTTTGTGGCGTGAGTGGAATACGGGCTGTTGGCGTGCGTACACGTAGTACTACTACCAGTACCCGTTTAGCCACAGTTCCCGGTGATACTTCTGGACTCACAAACCCTCTTATCTGTGCTGGGGTAGCTGTAAGATGTCAATTCAGCCCTTACAATACAACGATCTTGGACGATGTCTATGCTGGACGTCCAGATCTTCGTCTGCGAGAGTGAGAATGTTCACGTGAGCACTGCAACCAACTTCGTTGCACAACTGAAGCAGCGCGACCAAAGTATGTTTAAATTCTCCGAATGGACCACTCGAAAGGCCACAATTTGTTGCCTTTGAAATTCGCTGAGTTGACTGCAGGAAGAACAAGTGCATATGCGTGGTATGATGCCTGTTTGCTTCACACGTTGATATCACACTGAGCCTTATGGTTATCAACATTTCCTACTAAAGGGACACACAGATGGTGTTTCTCCTTCTATGATACAACGCTATATTTTGGCGAATACCGTTGTCAGTAGCTCTACTACCCCCAGGTGCCATATGCCTTCATCGTATCAAAAACAACTACGTCTTGCCAAGTGTACTATCATTTTTGGTAGTGCATTATGTACTCTAGCTCTTTATTCACACGAAGTGATGGGTGCTATCGACAAGAGTTCGCAAATCGATTCGTTATTTCTTGATTTCCAGAAGGCTTTTGATACCGTACCTCACAAACGGCTTTTAATCAAATTGGGTGGTTATGGTATATCGCCCCAAATTCGCGATTGAATAGGGGATTTCCTGTCAGAGAGGACACAGTTCCTAGTAATCGATGGTAAGGCATCGACTAAAACAGGCCGGCCGCGGTGGCCGAGGAGACTGAGGCGCTCCAGTCACGGTCTGCACGGCCACTACGGTCGGGGGTTCGAATCTCCCCTCGGGCATGGATATTTGTGCCGTCCTAGTTCGTAAGTAGTTCATAAGTAGTTTGTAAGTTTGGGGACTGATGACCCCGTAGTTGGGTCCCATAAGCTTCACAAACATTTGAACATTTGACTAAAATAGAAATGACATCGGGCGTTCCACAGGGTAGTGTTATTGGTCCTCTGTTGTTCCTTATTTACATAAACAATGTAGGGGAAAATATAAGTGCCGGCCGCGGTGGCCGAGCGGACTGAGGCGCTTCAGTCACGGTCTGCACGGCCACTACGGTCGGGGGTTCGAATCCCCCCTCGGGCATGGATATTTGTGCTGTCCTAGTTCGTAAGTAGTTCATAAGTAGTTTGTAAGTTTAGGGACTGATGACCCCTTAGTTAAGTCCCATAAGCTATACAAACATTTGAACATTTGAATTATTTTTTTTTTTTTTTTTTTTTTTTTTTTTTTTTTTTTTTTTTTAAATCTAAGTAGCTCTCTTAGGTTGTTTGCAGATGACGCCGTCATTTACCGTCTAGTAAAATCATCTGAAGATCAAAACCAACTGCAGAACGATCTGAATAAGATATTAGTATGGTGTAAAAATTGGCAATTGACTCTAAATAATGCGAAGTGTGAAGTCGTCCACATGAGTACGAAAAGAAATCCGTTAAACTTTGTTTACAAGATAAATCAATCAAAAGTGAATGCCGTAAACTCCACAAAATACCTAGGAATTACTATTACTTCAGACTTAAATTAGAAAGAACACGTAGATAATGTCGTGGGAAAGGCGAACCAGAGACTGAGTTTTATTGGCAGAACCGTTTAAAGATGCAACAGAACTACAAAAGAAACTGCATACACTACGCTTGTCCGTCCAATTTTGGAGTATTGCTGCCCAGTGTGGGATCCTTATCAGGTGGGTTTGACGGAGGACATCGACAAAGTCCAAAGAAGGGCAGCTCGTTTCGTATTGTCACGATACAGGGGAGACAGCGTTACGGAAATGATACAGGATCTGGGATGGGAATCATTACAACAGCGGCGCTTATCGCTTCGGCGTGGGCTACTTACGAAACTCAAATCGAAAACATTCTCCTCCGATGCGAAAATATATTGTTGACTCCCACTTACATAGGTAGAAATGATCATCAGAATAAAATACGAGAAATCAGATCTCGAACGGAGAGATTCAGGTGTTCTTTCTTCCCGCGCGCTATTCGGGAATGGAATGGGAGATAAATAGTATAATGGTAGTTCGATGAACCCTCTGCCAGGCACTTAAATGTGATTTGCAGAGTATCCCATGTAGATGTAGATACTCACTTCCCTCTACTCGTTTTCGTAACTTGTAAAAGGAATTTCAGAACACCTTTAGTAGTCCCCTACGGCTCACACTCGCCAATAGTTTCCGCAGCTATGTCAGTCACAGCTGAGCCGATACGTCCGGGTAAGTCAGCGATGTTCTGGGGAAGTAGTGATGCAAATCAGTAAACGGCCGCGCCGCTGTGGATACACGGGTTCCCGTCAGATCAGCTAAGCTAAGCGCTGGCGTGCTTGCCTAGCACTTGGCCGGTGGCTGCCCGCCTGTCCACACCTCGGTGCGGCGGACGGGCTGTTTACGCCGAGTGTTTGCTTCGGCTGACGGCGGCGTTGCGACCGCCTGCTTTCTCGCCTTCGTTGCTGTTTGCAGTTGTATTGTAAGTACAATGAAATATGGTAATAGTGACGAAAATAACGTACAGTGCGAGTTCGATAAAAGCCGTCGCCCTATGAAATTCACCGTTCGTTGCTCGAAGACTGTCATTTAACGGCAGACGATATTCTCGGCATTCAACTTGATACTTTTCTGAAATCTGTGTTCTTAAAGCTTCAAACCTCCGAAATTTGTGACTTTCTTGTTAATGTACCAGATAGTATACGTAAATTTAGGCACCTCGACGAACGTATCAGTAATGTAAACATGTTCCATGCAGGCTTTGGCATGCGGCAAGTTCGTGTTTTGGCCCACTTTAGGTTACGGTGGTAACACTAAAAGTGGGCCTTTGCGATCGTCTTTTGACAGCTCGAAATTTAAATGATAATAACGGCTTAACTATTCACCTGATACGAAAATTGAATAACCTAATTTGTAGAGGAGAAAATTCTCTACAACTTAGCTCCCTTATGTTTTTTTTTTTAATATCTCGTATCGTTTGAGACATATTTGCAAAAATAACGGAGATTTGACACCCTCCATTTAATTAACGAAAACCAGCCGTTAGGAGATGTCACGTGACATTCCTCGCGCAGAACTCTCTGTGGCATACGCCATCTTGCGCGTATTTGATGATTTTCTTATTGTAACTTACACGTTATCATTTCAAAGCAATGGCGCACCGAAGAGTTAACAAAAACACATCGTTCTTCGTACGATAAATGATAATCTAGTGTCTACAAATGCCATATTAGCATCAGTTAACAACGGCCATGAATAGTATGAGATTATAGGACTTATGTTCTGATTGATAACCGTAGCGTAGTGGGCAAGGTGTTAGACTGTGATGCCAATGCCAAAGGTCGGTGTTTCGGAACCTGTCACTACCTAAGTTTTTTTCCTAAAAGGGTTTCAGACACTCTTATTAATTTTTTATTATTTAGTTTATTATTTTGGTCCAAAATGTTTGCAAAAACTTATAAAACCATAAATCTAAAGTGGGCCGTAAAACACGTAAGTGCGATTTTTTAATTTACCGTTCGAGGTTCTGAAGGAGACTGTCGCTCGAATGTTGTCCCCGTATGGAACTGCCATGTCGGTAGAGACAGAAAAGTGGCCCTCCGCATATATTTTTCAAGTTGAGAACGACGTGTGCAAAGTGTGAAAATGGTTGTTAAAAAGCACATTCCGTCGTTTGTCCTTGTTAACGGGCACCGCGCTCACATAACATACAGCGGCCAGCCCCACACGTGCTCGCACTGCAGCGGTATGGGCCACCGACGCCGCCTAGGCGGCCGACGCCGACGCTATGGATACCTCGTCCTAGCTTCTCAGAGCTCAGAACTTATTCAGACGATTGAAGCAGAGGATTTTTGTTTGTATAGTCTATGGGACTTAACTACGGGACTTAACTAAACTTACAAACTACTTATGAACTAGCTAAGACTAAGGACGGCACAAATATCCATGCCCGAGGGGGGATTGGAACCCCCGACCGTAGTGGCCGTGCAGACCGTGACTGGAGCGCCTCAGCCTCCTCGGCCACCGCGGCCGGCGAAGCAGAGGATTCTTCCTGTAACCGGCAAGTTACGCAGCAATCACCGAACGAACCTGTTCAGGAAGTCTCCACGGCGTCCCAGTCACATCCTGTACTGCCGTCCGATTCCTTAGTAGTGCCTCCAGTAGTTGCTTCGCCTCCCTCGCACGAAGTAACGCCGCCAACGTCGGTTGTTGCCCTAGGTCTAGGTTCTGAGACTCGCTACCGGAGTTACCGCTCCTGTTACGGAAGTTTCCACGGCCGTGGTTTGCGAACCCACCCCCGAGTTTCAAATTCCCGCTGCACCTGCAACAGTTCCCGCGGAGGACCCGAACACCGTGGCGAAGCCGCGTCGTCAACTTTACGTCTCGCGCCGTAGCTACGGGCAACGCGTCCGCAGTGCCAGCTCCAGCGCAAAACTGCAAACGCAGGGATTCTCTCTGAGGGATCGTAGCCCGTCTCCTATGACAAGATTGCAGTCTCGATACCACCTGGACATGCACGAGCATGTTTCGGGCAGGAACGTAGACTTGGAGCGACGGTACACTTCGGGTGCCGACTGCTCGAGCCGACACGTAGACCTTAGGCGTCGGCAGTGATCGGGCGCGGACCCACACGTAGACCTGCAGCAACGGCACGCATCCGGCGCTGAGCGCCACTCGCACCGAGCCACATCGCGAGGCAAACCCGACAGCACCAAGAACGTTGCTGCCGAAAGGCGAGACGTCACCGTTCGACACCTGCAGGCTCTCTTGCGTAAAAAGGACAGTAGCGAAGACTTGGACTACACGATGGACACGTCAGATGCGGCGTCTGCGCCGCTGTCTGTTAAACGCAAAGCGGAAGACAGCCACCAACGCCGCCCTCACCCCCTTGCACATGACCCCGGATCGGGCCTGTCTACTGACGTCGAGGTGTTCTCTCCGTCGGTCTCGAGATATGCTGTCGCCGCGGCGGCGGTGGGCCGCCCTCCACCCCCGCAGTCTGACTAGCATGTGGATTGCTCTGAATGTACGGACAATGGCGGAGGAACTTAACGTCAAGCCAGTACTGACGGTGTCACCCCCCCCCCCTCTTCTCTGTACGGAACGTTTTATCAAGTTTTATTGTTCAAATGTTTGTATAGCTTATGGGACTTAATTACGGGGTCATCAGTCCCTAAACTTACAAACTACTTATGAACTAGCTAACACTAAGGACGGTACAAATATCCATGCCCGAGGGGGAATTCGAATACCCGACCGTAGTGGCCGTGCAGATCGTGACTGGCGCGGCGCAGTCCCCCCGGCCACCGCGACCGGCTTTTATTGTATTAAGTGGATTTCTTGTGTGTGTCATGTTATCATGGTGCTTGACCCATGTCGGTGCAATATTTTAACGCTGAATGTGAACAAGATGAGCAATCAGTACATAGCTTCAGCCCTGAAGACCTTTTTGTGAGACAATGCATGTCATGTTGTGTTTCTACAAGTAGTTACCCCTGATGTTTTACTGTTTATGTATGATTTTACAGATTTTATCGTAATTGATAACATTGTGGTGGGGGATGACACGGGAACTGCGATTTTAGTTCGTTCGGAGCTCGAGGTTACTAACGTTACAATCCTACCTAACGGCCGCGCCATTGCCTGTGAGATACAGGGAATATTATTTGTGAACTTTTATGCTCCATCAGGCACTAACAAAACAGCAAAAGCCATCTTCTATGGATAGGAATTGTGCCATATTCTTAATCGGCATAATGATATCTTAGGCGGGGATTCCAACGCCGATCTGGATTATAGGACCAGGTGCCTCGGCCAATCATTGCCAGGAACTCCATACGATTGTTGTAAGTCTTCAGCTTCGTGACGCGTGGTGAGTACAGCACCCGGATGTGACTCATTTTACCTACTTTTACCCCACCGGATGCAGCCGTTTAGATCGTATCTATGTCTCTACGCAGCTTGCAGCTCATATTACGACGACCGCAGTAAAACCTGTCATTTTCTCCGACCACGGGAGTTTGTTGTGTCAGATTGTTTTACAAAATTCAAGTCTTCCACGTCGCAAGAGTCTGAGGGAATTTAATTGTAGTTATTTACGAGATGCTCATTTTAGTCACAATTTTACCCTTATGTGGCAAAAACTTCTGCAAACGAAGCGTGATGATACCAACGCCCTCGACTGGTGGGTCCACGTGGCCAAACCAACTATCAGAAACTTTTTAATAGATTTTAGCCTTAAAGCGTCACGCTGGCGTCGGGCGACGGCGCGCTTCCATCAGAGCTGCTTACAAGATTTAGCCCAGTGCGTGACGTCACTCCCTGGACTCTTATAAACAATTTCAGGCACAACAACTCACTATTTGCGACGTACTAGTGAAGATGTGATCGTACGAAGCCAGCCTATCGGTGTTGTCGTTGGGGAGCCCTTTCTCTTTATCATTTAAATCGAGAAAGGAAACGACGTGAGCAGTTGTCAATCACCTCGTGGTGTCGGCCAGATGTCTCTAGGACTTCTGCCCAGGCAGACATTGAGCACGACATCTTTGCACATTTTACTGCACTCTTTCAAGATCTTGCTACTAATAATGATGAGCTTCGTGGTTTTTTTACAATCTATTCCGCATGTCCCCAGCCGCCTCGACCCGACTCACCTGAACGCAGAATTTACAATTGATGATTTGGCAGATGCCGTTCGTCGGAGTCCGAAAGGAAAGTCTCCCGGCCCCGATGGGATTCCTTCAGAATTTTCTTTAGCATTTTTTAACCTTTTTAGTGGTATCTTCGTTGAAATGATTACTGGTGATACGATTCCGCATTAGTTTGAGGAGGGGTGCATTATCTTGTGTTGATAATATCCGCTCAGAAACATTACTCAACGCAGACTATAAGGTCATAACGCGTTGTGTGGCACGCAGGCTCAAGAGTGTCCTGCCTCTTGTTCTTAGGGAGAATCAGACTTGTGCTATACGCGACAGGAGCATTTTTGATGCTTTCTTGGCATACAGAGATTGTATCGGCTACGTCAAAAGTGTGCGACTTCGAACGGCAGCGATCTGATGGTGGACTTTAAAAATGCCTTTTATCGAATAAGTCACATGTACTTATGTAAGGTGCTGGTCAAGATGGGCTTTGGTTCTAAGTTTACTACAACGGTGCGCAATCTTTTACGTCAAGCAACGTCCAAAGTGTCTGTCAAAGGCCTCCTCAGTCCGACTTTTTGTATTGGCCGTTCAGTGCGACAGGGGTGCCCCCTGTCGATGGCGCTGTACGCCATCGCACATGACCCGTTGCTTCGATGCATTCATCAGGACTGCCAGAACATCCATACGGGAGTCGATCGGATTGTTTGCAAAGCTTATGCAGATGACCTCGGAGTGTTTCTTGCACAGCCCGAAGACATAGACACCTTGCATTGCACCCTGCGACGGTTCGAACAGGCGACTGGTGCTGTTGTTAACACCCAGAAGACGGCCACACCTCCCAATTACCCTCGAGCGTCAGCGTGGCATAGGGACTGGTTTTGTACTGTTGGACAGCACAAGACGCTACGTCAGGGGTGGGCACGAGAGCTGCCCGCGAGCAGCGAGAGCCGCGAGGGCAGCGCTGAGCGGCCTTGAGAGCCAGCAGTGCGGGGAGCAGGGCTGTGCACAGTGCACGGGGGCAACTGTGCAGCTGTCAGGGCGCTAAGGACAAGCTGAAATACTTACTGCACGTACAAAACACACGAGGTCGTTTCAAGCTGATGCGGCTTCCGTGAAAGGGGCACCGGTACAGTCATATCTGCCACAGCATGTTTCAGTGGGAAGTAAATGCTTACCCGAAAATTGTGTATCCTGTACCATGCAACGGTTGCTCATGTAAGGATGAAGCACAGTTTCGAACTACTGTAAAATCTACTTTCGTGGCCACAAATAGGACATAGACGAAAAGAATTAAGAAGAAACTCTTTTATTCTAAATTTTACGTTATATTTTTACAGAATTCTGTAGATTTTTTTTAAACAAAATGTAACAAAACTGAACTTCCTGCAACTAAAATCCTGCTTCATTACAATGACGAGAAACTGGGTGTCGGTCAGAAGGTAACAATTATTAAGGTTCATTACATCCTTAGGAAAGGATGAAAACTGACACCATTCTGAAGGGGAAAAAAAATCCGGAACTCATGACCTCAGAGCAATGGAAAAAGTTCCCTGCCTATGTCAGTGGTACCTCAACGAAGTTGTCGTGGTACGATAAAGAACTTCTCAAAAATAACCAAATAAGTACCTTGGAAAATTTGTAAGCTAAAGGAAAATAATATGTCCCTGCTGCGGGAAACAAAATCCTAGGAACTATTAAGATAAGTATAATTTATCAAGTGTAAAACAAAAACCTTCTCCCTGGAGGAAGTAAAAGGGATAACTCAACTTAATTCATATGATATATAGAAAACATAAAGGGGAAGAAACTCTATGATCACAAAGCCTATCAGTTTCCTGTCAAGATAAACAAGGTGACATACACATAAAAGAACTGTCACTCCAGAGGAGAGGTACTACGAACAAAAAAGAAATAAGCATTAATTTACATCATTCTGGATTTATTTTAAATGATTTTAAACCAACGAGAACGAGTGGTTCCGCGTGGTGTAGTGAGGTGCGCGGCTAGTCGAGTATGAGTGGGGGGCACTGCTGGCTGCCGGAGTGGGTGGAGCCGCGAGCAGGCCGCGTGAGCCGCTGAGAGCGCCATTTGCCCAGCCCCCAGCCCTGCGCTACGTGTTTTTCTTACGTCCAAGCCCCAGCAGATGGAGGCGCTTAACTGGTGGCCTACATTGCATACAATACGTGCTGTTGCCATAATATATGCAGCTAGGAATCTCGCGCTGAAAGAGAAGGTGCCTCTCATTAATACCCATATTCTGGAGAAAGCGTGGCACTCAGCACAAGTTCTGCCTGTACCTAACGAAATCGAACGTGTGATTCAACAGGCTGTCTACTGGCTATTGTGGAACGGTGAAATCTTTAAAGCCTCCTATAACGTCTGCACCTTGGGCCCGCTGGAGGGACGACTTAATTTGGTAGACTTTGGTGCCAAGTATGCGGCGCTTCTTCTGAGGCTGACTACTTCCGTGGTCGAGAAGGATCCCTGTAGCCCGACAGCGGTCCTCTTCCGTCGCTACCGCCCACACTCAGTGACAGCCCCAGTCGACGTTTCTCACATTCCTTTTACGTTAAACTACGTCCGCAGCCATTACTTACATACCAGCTATCTGCAGATCGCACGCCCACGCAGCCACAAAGTCAGCGTTATCATCGCTGCTCTACGAGGCCACAGACAAATATATACAGATGGGAAACTTTCGTAAGGGCCCGGTCCTACGCTCCGGGGTGCGGGGAGGGAGAGTTTCGAGCAGTTCCGTAAGATGTCCCATGATGGCGCTGCGGTCAGAAGCAGCCCTTTAAACTGGCCAGACCAGGCGGCAGGTAGCGGCTGCCCCCACCACCACCTCCCCTCAAACGCCAGCAAGCCGGCACAGACAAATATATGTTACTCTGTGAAGCCGGACACAGCCGTGGCCTCATGGCAGGCGGCGCGAGCTCTCCCCTCACCCTCCCCTGCACGCTACCCTCTGACGTGCGAGAGGCACCCTAAGCCATCGAACCGCCTGACACCTGCTAGCATCTTACGGAACTACGAGGGGAGCGTAGGACAGTGGTTTAGGGTGGGCTGCTTCTCTGTATATGTTACTCTGTGACGAGGCTTACAGCCACGCTCCAAATGGGAGTATCGACTGCCCCAACATGATTGGTCGATGGTATGGAGAAACCTGGCTTCTATGATTCTTCCTGCTAATGTACACGCTATTTGGTTCAAAGTGGACCACCGTACTATCCCTACTAACTCTAAACTGCACTACATTAATCTTGTCACATCAAGTGCATGTGATCATTGTGACACGGAAGATACTCTTGAACATCGTTTTGTGTGCTTACACTTCTGTCATATCTGGAATGTAGCATGTGACATGATACGGCTCATCAACAGGGTGGATACAAGATCTGTAACAGTAATTGGTGCCTTGATTCCACAGTGCACGGCGTATCCCGTTACCAAACTGAATGCCACCCTGTGGATTCGAGGACACAGATTTTCGCCATTTTCTCACTCAAATTGACGACCGGCCTGGACTTCTTAACTTATCTATGGAATGAACATAACAAGACGCGGACCCAGTCGAAGTATGCAGCTACATTTGCTAGGTTCTTGCACATGCATTCACCAAATTGAGTTTACAATTCTGAATGTGACGATCATACAGGACGTCTGACTTCCATTAGTTAACCGTCATCTCGTGTCCTCGTGACAAATACGGAACGAAAATGAACCGAAATGTGTGTTTGTGTTTAGTTATTCAACTTATGATATTGACAAGGAGCGGCATGTTTTGTTATTTTCGTGAAGGTTGCTTTTGTTTGACTACAAGGACAAGTTTCTTCCCCTCCCTTCGATATTGAGGAGACGCTTGTATTTCATGTTTTTCTTTATCTAAGGCCTTCCATGGCCAACCGCTGGCCACTTATGTTTGCTTCCGTTGCTTTTGTATCATTCCATACTTTTTTTTTCCACTTTGGAAGAAGTTACATCAAGAAATGTACTTCTCATTGCCGTTGTAGAAGAAGAATTTTTTGTTAAGTCAACAGTAATAGATCCAAGAGGAAGCCAATACCATTAAAGTACAGCAGAGAAGCTCGCCAAAGAAGGCATTATTGGTGAGAGGAAGGCCGGGCTGTAAGGGGAAAAGTGAGGCCCTAAAAAAATGTTCCGCCGAGTGTTGTTGGCAAAAAAAAAAAAAAAAAAAAAAAAAAAAAAAAAAAAAAAAAAAAAAAAAAAACTTATTGGGCCAACTGAGGAGCTACTTGACCGAGAAGTCACGAAAACTGACATAACAATCGGGAGTGTGCGGTGCTGCGCGTATCCGTTGACGCCCTCGGGCGGAGTATGACACGGCGGCCGGTTAGTACCTTAGTACCCAATAGTCCTTTTCAGTCCTGTCGGAAGGAGTTTAGTTTAGTTTTGGCGATGCAAAACAAGGTTATTTATATAGCAATAGATAACACAGTGGCAGGTTCGAGAAACTGGTAGACACGCCAGGAGCTGGGTGGTTGGTGTTTAGGCACGGGGGGAGTGGAAGGAGTGAGGATAGGAAAGGTGTGGAAAGGGAAGGAAATGCAGTCCAGGGAGGAGAGAAGGAAGAAATGTTGCACTAGCTCGGGGCCCAGTGCTCGCCACGCACGCACTCATGAAGGAACCGTGAGGCCTCTGGGGGGTGCCATCAACTTGAAACCGCCGGCTGATGCACGACGGATCCATCGACATTGCAGCTCATTAGACACTCCTGGCCTTTAAAATTGCTACACCACGAAGATGACGTGCTACAGACGAGAAATTTAGCCGTCAGGAAAAAGATGCTGTGATATGTGTTGTGTCCTTAGCGATCACACAGAAGGAAGGTGGGTTCCAGGTTGGACGCCGCAGACGGGAACTCTGAGGATTTGCTACAACCATCGAACAATTAGTCAACAGTACATTCCAGAATAAATTACAATACATAACTTGCATAGAAACCAGGTAACAGAAGCTATCATATTGAGATAAAAGCAAGGTATTTATATCAGTGCAGGTCGCCGTCAGAAGGTCATCTGTCGCTCCACAGGAAGGGGCTGGCGGCGCCCCCATCGGCCGTGGCTTCGCGGGGCGCTCTCTGTGGCGGCCCGCGAAGGTGATGTTGCCAACCCATCCATGTGACGGGCGCTATATCGCACCTATCGATACAGCAATATACAAAAAATTAGCTTTTCAGAGCATTCATACAAGGTTGGCGCCGGTGGCGACACCTACAACGTGCTGACAAGAGGAAAGTTTCCAACCGATTTCTGATACACAAACAGCAGTTGACCGGCGTTGCCTGGTGAAACGTTATTGTGATGCCTCGTGTAAGGAGGAGAAATGCGTACCTTCACTTTTCCGACTTTGATAAAGGCCGTATTGTAGCCTATCGCGATTTGGGTTTATCGTGTTGCGATATTGCTGCTCACGTTGGTCGCGATCCAATTACTGTTAGCAGAATATGGAATCGGTGGGTTCAGGAGGGCAATACGGAACGCCGTTCTGGATCCCAACAGCGTCGTATCACTATCAGTCGAGACGACAGGCATCTTATCGGCATGGCTGTAACGGATCGTGCAGCCACGTCTCGATCCCTAAGTCAACAGATGGGGACGTTTGCAAGACAACAGCCATCTGCACGAACAGTTCGACGACGTTTGCAGCAGCATGGCCTATCAGCTCGGAGACCATGGCTGTGGTTGCCCTTGACGCTGCATCACAGACAGGAACGTCTGCCATGGTGTACGCAACGACGAACCAGGGTGCACGAATGGCAAAACGTCAATTTTTCGGATGAATCCAGCTTCTGTTTATAGCCTCATGACGGTCGCATCCGTGTTTGGCGACATTGCGGTGAACGCACATTGGAAGCGTGTATTCGTCATCGCCATACCGGCGTATCCCCCGGCGTGATGGTATGGTGCGCCATTGGATACACCTCTCTGTCACCTCTTGTTCGCATCGACGGCACTTTGATGAGTGGCCGTTACATTTCATATGTGTTATGACCCGTGGCTCTACCCTTCATTCGATCTCTGCGAAACCCTAAATTTCAACAGGATAATGCACGACCGCATGTTGCAGGTCTTATACGGGTCTTTCTGGATACGGAAAATGTTCGACTGCTGCCCTGGCCAGCACATTCTCCAGATCTCTCACCAACTGAAAACGTCTGGTGAATGTTGGTCGATCAACTGGCTCGTCAAAATACGCCAGTCACTACTTTTGATGAACTGTGGTATCGTGTTTAAGCTGCATGGGCATCTGTACCTGTACACGCCATCCAAGCTCTATTTGATTCAATGCTCAGGCGTATTAAGACCGTTATTACAGCCAGAGGTTGTTGTTCTGGGTACTGATTTCTCTGGATCTATGCACCCAAATTGCGTGAAAATGTCAGTTCTATAATATCACATGTCAGTTCTAGTATAATATATTTGTCCAATGAATACCCTTTTATCATTTGCATTTCTTCTTTGTGTAGCAATTTTAATGACCAGTAGTGTATAAGAACGTAAGAACATCGGTGTGGGAGTGGTGCAGAATACCATACAGTAATGAAATTATCACTTTCCTCTAGCAATTGCAGCAAGACGGTATCAAATACGTCCGAGGTATGTGGCGAAATGGTAACACGCTGGATTTCCTTTTGGGAGAACAGTGGCTCAAATTCATCTCCGGCCATTCTGATTTCGATTTCCCGTGTTATCCGTAATCCATAAACTATTCTAGGCAAATTCCGGGATAGTTGCTTTGGAAGGTGACGGCCGATTTTTTACTTACTATAACGTAAGAGCAAGCTTTTCTCTTCATGGAATAGAATTTCTCATTTTAGTATTCTGGCATCGGATTTCATTTTTCAGCCTTTCGTGAAGTTTATCAAAGACTGCAACAGACAGTCTGAAGAATTTAAGAAAAACGTAGGCCCATAATGCCGAAGTTCATCAACAATTGTGTAGAATGTTCCCTCGTGTTCCCTACTTTGGATAATTAGATGAATCAAGCACTTCCGATTAATCCTACGGGGGTAAATACGACGGTACAATAACCTCATCGCAGAAACTCCTTTGTGATTCATTAACTAAGTTTTGGAAGAAACTTCACTCGACCACGACAACCAAGCAACCGTTCGTTTGACCGTTACATTTCCGTCGTGTGTGCAAGTAGCGCTCAACCGATGAGAATGTAATGGCCGATATTTTACCGGTAGTCCAAAATTGGTGTGTGTCTGTAATCAGCCTTTAGGTAGGGATATCAGGTCACAAAGGTTCAGTGTTGCAGTATATTGACATAGTAGGCTTAGAATGACTCTAGGTCTGTTTATGTATTGTAAACGAGAAACAGTAGTTTCTTAACACGTTGTGTGGCTACAACATAACATTTTCGTAGTAATATATGTTCAAACGCTTGTTAAGCTTATGGAACTTAACTGCGGGGTCATCAGTCCCTAAACTTACAAACTACTCATAAACTACCTTATACTAAAGACAGCCCGAGGGATGATTCGAATCCCCGACGGGGATCGGAGAATAGGTTCTCAATGCGCGCCGCGGTGGAGTAGCCAAGCGGTCTAAAGCGTCTCGCTTCGGAGCGCGCGGTTGCTCGCCGTGGAGGTTCGAGTCCTCCCTGGGGCATGGGTGTGTGTGTTTGTCCATAGTTTAGTTTACCTAGGTTTAAGTAGTTTGTAAGCTACGGACTGATGACCACGCAGTTTGGTCCGATAGATTTACAAACATTTGCACATTTTCTCAATGCGCTCGGCCACTCCGCCGCAGCGTAGAAATATATACAGTAGTAGTGCGTTCATGAGCAAATTATAATTTTATTGTTATTTTTCATAAAATCAATAGCAGTGACAAAATATTTTTTTCCCTTTGGACTCTGGCTGTCTACCTTCCCTAGATGGAGCAGAGAGTTTCGTTTTCCAAAGTTACAAGACTGAAGTGAAACTTAGCATTTCGTTGTGACCGGTTTCACTTTTAAAGCGCGAAAGTACCGTTTTCGACCAGAAGTTGTTTCTCCGTTACACGTGTCTTTTAAACAATCTTACCGTACAAAATATGTGAAGATGAGACTTATTTTTCTCATTTTGTCCATTCTTCTTCACGCACTACTTATTGTACTGAAAACAGATACAATAATCGTCAGCCCTGTAGCAGTAGTAATCAGAGGCGGACTGATGGGAAAACAACATGATACTACGTTATCTTAGACTTCTTTTCGCAGTTGTCCAAACAGTGGTCCTCTGTTATTATTCTCCGGTGTTACTTGCGACAGAAAGTATTATTCAGTTCTTTCTTACTCTCGACGTAAAAGCTGTTCCCATGTTTTAAATACAAAAGTACTTTAATTCATAAATTTTTGAGCCGTAGTCTTTGTTTGTACGCTTTTTCTCGTAAAACCTAAGAGCGAGCTACGAAATTAATGAAATTCGTGAATTCATTCAGAGATAAGTGAGTTTGTTTTGCAAAGTAATTTAGATAATCTGATAGGGTTTCTCGCCAGCTAGCTGTGAAACGGAGATGCGTCTACATGAACGTATATTCTGAAGGGACGGCGTTAAACTCGCTTTAAAACCAGAACGGAGACGAGCTGTAGCGTTGGCTCGCTCTCGCATTTACCTTAGGAACAGCTTAATGAAGTTTCATTAACTCCGTACCATTTCACCGTGGATTCATTAAAACGTCACGGAAAGAAATATGGACGACAGATTATAAATACCAAGCTGGGACAGCATATTAAGAACTGCAGAAACGGATGTAAATATTTTTATGAATTGTACTTTGATATTAAGGATACCACTATTAATATAATGTTATTACGAAAATTTAACTGTTCCAAACTTTCGCCATATATCGTATAAGGAATAATAATATCTTTGTGCTGTAACTCTTGGGAAAATGATACAATAAACTATGTTCATACCTCCGCAAAATGTGTAACATTTCTTGTGTTGACCTACAGCAAAAAAATTTCCCGTCACCTACTATTTTATAAGTTACAGAGGCAAACACACTTAGTGAAACACTATATATATATATATACGGTATTATAAGTGAAACGTTTATAAGGTGCGGCGCCGGCCGCGGTGGCCGAGGGGACTGAGGCGCTCCAGTCACGGTCTGCACGGCCACTACGGTCGGGGGTTCGAATCCCCCCTCGGGCATGGATATTTGTGCCGTCCTTAGAATTAGTTAGTTCATAAGTAGTTTGTAAGTTTAGGGACTGATGACCCCGTAGTTAAGTCCCATAAGCTATACAAACATTTGAACATTTAATAATAATTTTCTCGCAACTAATGAAAGTTGAACCGAACTAGAATCGAACGTCCCCTTTATCCTGCTAGCTTTATGATGTATATTAGAATCCTAATTACAAGTATTTTGGTAACTAAGCATACTGGGCTAAAAATTAATCACCCCTAGATAAAGCATCATAAGCGACATTCCGCCCCTGGACTTGATAACCACCCTAATTCGTTTATGAAGTGAGCCCACAAGTACGTCTAACCAGGTTTAGACATTCTCTGAAGATCGGAAAGCTAAATTCCACAAAATGATAAGGATGCTGATGTTGACGTTTCCCCGCTATTCTAACATGTCCCAGAAATTTTCTATGGGTTACAAATCAGGTGATTTTGCAGGTAAGTCGATATGTAATCGGGAGGTGGGGTGGAGTGATCAGAAACCATTACATGTTCTTCCAGTCAGATGAACGGAGCTGCTGTTATCTTGAAAAATAGGAGTATCAAGAGTAAAGCCATATCGCTGACCTTGACTGAAAGGGGACATCTGATGATTCAGAAAATTTAAATAAACTTGTCGGTTCATGTTATTGTTCACCTCAGTGAGCGTGTCCAATTCTCGATAAGAAAAATAGCTCTCAAACATCACAGACCCACATGCGACTTGCACAAGACCTTGCACACATTTAAAATTAAATGCTTGTTTTTGCCTTCGGTGCACTTTTATCACGTTCGTCATTTAAATAAAGGCAAAAAAAAAAATCCTCAGAACACATTACGTTACCTTAGTGAGGTATCGCCCACGTTGGATGATCTCCAGCCTATGTGCGTGTGTGACTGACTCCCAACGAGCATTACATGCCGTTCCCATCCACGTGTCTTGTTGACAAGGTGACTTATTAAGACATTGTGCGATTTTACTTTTGGCTGTTGCATATTGGATATTGCTAAGCCAGACACCAAAACTATGGCTCAGTCCTCCACGAATTGATACGTTGTTGACAAGGTATCTTACCAAGACGCTGCACTGTTTTTTTCGATTTGATGATGGCCAAAAAAATGAAGCTGAACTAGTGATCACATAAAAAATACTTCAGATCTTGACTACTAAAGATTTTATACAGTCATCCTATTTCATAATTTACCACCACAAGTCATTCGATCATACATGATTCCTATTGTCACACTTATTGGTGTAAGATTAGTTTCTATAAATCACGATACGTAGTTGTTGTTGTTATGGTCTTCAGTCCGGAGACTGGTTTGATGCAGCTCTCCACCCTACTCTATCCTGAGCAAGCCTTTTCATCTCCTCATAAGAACGGCAACCCACATCCACTTGAATCTGCTTACTATACGCGTCTCTTGGTCTCCCTCTGCGATTTTTACCCCACACACTTCCCTCCAATGCTAAATTTACGATTCCCCGATGTCTAAGAATGTGTCCTACTAAGCGATCCCTTCTTTTTGTCAGGGTATGCCAAAAATTCCTTTTCTCACCAATTCTGTTCAGTACTTCTTCATTGGTTATGCGATCTACCCACCTAATCTTCAGCATTCTTCTGTAACACCACATTTCAAAAGCCTCTATTCTCTTCCTGTCCGCACTGCTTATCATCCATGTTTCACTCCCGTACAACGCAACACTCCAAACAAATGCCTTCAGAAAGGACTTCCTTACACTTAAATTAATATTCGATGTTAGCAAATTTCTCTTTTTCAAAAATGCTTTTCTTCCCATTGCCATTCTGCATTTTATATCCTCTGTACTGCGACCATCACATGTTATTTTACTACCCAAGTAACAAAACTCATCTACCACCTTCATTGTTTCGTTGCCTAATCTAATTCCTTCAGCCTCGCCTGATTTTCTAAGACCACATTCCATTATTTTTGTTTTGCTCTTGTTAATGTTCATTTTATACGCTCTCTTCAAGACACTGTACATTCCATTCAACTGCTCTTCCAGGTCCTTTGCTGTCTCTGCCAGAATTACAATGTCATCAGCAAAACGCAATGTTTTTATTTCTTCCCCCTGAACTTTAATCCCTATTCCAAATTTTTCCTTGCTTTCCTTCACCGCCTGCTCGATGTACAAATTGAATAACATCGGAGAAAGGCTACAACCCTGTCTTACTCCCTTCCCAACCACTGCTTCCCTTTCATGCCCTTCGAGTCTAATAACTGCTGTCTGGCTTTTGTACAAGTTATAAATAACTCTCCTTTCCCTATATTTTACCCCTGCTGACTTCAGAATTTGAAAGAGTGTATTCCAGTGAACATTGTCAAATGCTTTCTCCAAATCTACAAAAGCTAAAAATGTAGGTTTGCCTTTCCTTAATCTATCTTCTAAGATAAGACGTAAAGTGAGTATTGCCTCCCGGGTTCCTATGTTCCTCCTGAATCCAAACTGATCTTCCCCGAGGTCAGCTTCTACCAGCTTTTCCATTCTCCTGTAGATAATTCGTGTTAAAATTTTGCAACCATGACTTATCAAACTGATGGTTCTGTAATTTTCACACCTGTCTGCGCCTGATTTCTTTGGAATGGGGATTATTACATTTTTCTTAAAGTCTGAGGGTATTTCGCCTGTCTCATACATCCTACACACCAGTTCAAATAGTTTTGTCATGGCTGGCTCTCCCAGAGACTTTAGTAGCTCTGAGGGTATGTCATCTACTCCTGGGGCCTTGTTCTGACCTAGGTCTTTCAGGGCTCTGTCAAATTCATCTCTCAGTATATTATCTCCTATTTCATCTTTGTCTACTTCCTCTTCCCTTCCTACAACATCGTCTCTAAGTTCATTTCCTTTGTAGAGCTGCTCTATGTACTCTTTCCACCTTTCAGCTTTCCCTTCTTTGCTGAGAACTGGTTTCCCATCTGAGTTCTTGATATTCGTAGAGTTGCTTTTCTTGTCCCCAAATGTCTCTTTTATTTTCCTGTAGGCGGTATCTACTTTTCCCCATCTTATACATTCTTCTACAGATTTGCATTTGGCTTCTAGCCACTCCTGCTTAGCCATTTTGCACTTCCTGTCAATCTCATTTTTTAGTCGTCTGTACTCCATTTTGCCTGTTTCATTTGCTGCATTTTTATATTTTCTCCTTTCATCAATTAAATTTAGTATTTCCTGTGATACCCAAGGATTTTTTGTTGGTCTTGCCTTCCTACCTATTTTGTCCTCTGCTGCCTTCACTATTTCATCTCTCAATGCTACCCATTCCTCTTCTACTGTTTTATTTCCCCCTGTTTCTGTCAATTGTTGCCTAAAGCTCCCTCTGAAATTCTCCAGAACTTCACTGTCCTTCAATTTATCTAAGTCCCATCTCCTTATTTTCCTACCTTTCTGCAGCTTTTTCAGTTTCAGCCTACAGTTCATGACTAACAAGTTATGGTCAGAGTCTATATCTGCCCCTGGGTACGTCCTACAGTTTAAAACCTGGTTCCGGTACCTATGTCTTACCATTATAAAATCTATCTGATATCTTCCGGTGTCTCCTGGTCTCTTCCATGTATACAACCTTCTTTTGTGATTCTTAAACCAGGTGTTTGTTACTATTAAATCATGTTCCGTGCAAAATTCTACCAGGCGACTCCCTCTTTCATTCCTCCTGCCCAGTCCATATTCACCTACTATTTTTCCTTCTCTTCCATTTCCTACTACCGAATTCCAGTCTCCCATCACAATTAAGTTTTCCTCTCCTTTAACTGTCTGAATTATTTCCTTTAGCTCCTCATATATTTCTTCAATCTCCTCATCATCGGCAGAGCTAGTTGGCATATAAACCTGTACTACTGTTGTCGGTGTTGGCTTCGTATCTATCTTTACAATGACAATGCGATCACTGTGCTGCTCATAGTAGTTTACCCGCATTCCTATTTTCTTATTCATTATCAGTCCTACTCCTGTGATACCCCCAACTGATTTTGTATTTATAATCCTGTACTCACCTGACCAGAAATCCTGTTCATCCTGCCACCGAACTTCACTAATCCCCACTATATCTAACTTCAACCTATCCATTTCCCGTTTCAAATTTTCTAATTTTCCTACTCGATTAAGGGATCTAACATTCCACGCTCCGATCCGTAGAATGCCAGTATTGTCTTTCCTGATGACAACATCCTCCTGAGTAGTCCCCGCCCGGAGATCCGAATGGGGGACTATTTTACCTCCGGAATATTTTACTCGAGAGGATGCCATCATCATATTCCCATACAGTAGAGCTGCATGTCCTCGGGAAAAGTAACGGCTGTAGTATCAACGAAAATCCGTCAGTCGTCGACAGAAAAAGTTATCTAACGTAAAACATTTTGCGGAAAGCAGTGAGTATAATCCATAGATAGTTGATGCTTTGTACAAACAGATTAAACTAAATCCTCTCAAGGCTTATAGGTGATCAATACGAAATTTATGAAGATCTCATTTGTATGGAACATGTTATATGGCCCAGCTAAGCTGTTTAGGAAGAATAATGCGAATGTCGTTATTTCATCAGTTAAAAAGCTCAGTTTTGCTACATCCAGAACGAACAACCTCGCAGAGACAGATATGAAGGTTTCGGCGTCTCCAAGGTTGAAAGCAATAACTGCGATGCAAGTAATATACTGAACCTGTAGCCGTCCAGCATTTTTGATAGACAGATGGAGCTGTTTGATTTGTCGGCCACGTTTTATATTTCCTTCTAAAAGCTCATTAGTCGTTGAGATACTGCCTGCCTATATGGTCCAAATAAGATACAAGACACTATCAACTGGATAACCACATCAGCAGACGTCATTTATACGACTATTAGCTACAGCAAGTGCTTCAAAACGGTATTTAAAGAACAACATTTGTATACCGTCATTTTCTAGGCTTCTGTGCCTCAGCAGGAAAAACAGATCCCTCACTAGATCACTTAGTAAATACATTCGTTATCCTTAGACAAGAATTCACAATATAAACTAAAAACTATCGGAAGAAACAAAGCAGGTTCGTTAAATAATTAATAGACATCTTGCAATCAGTAATTTCGAGTAACCTATCGAAGTAAATTCAGTGTTCGTTTTGTTTTTATGAGGAAAAGATTTTTTGCTCTTAATTCTGGCATAAGACGAATGTAGTGTACCCGATGACGGGACGCTTGCCGTAAAAAGCATTTTAGCGTCTGTGTGCACTCTTTTGCCGAAAAAAAAAATGTTCAAATGTTTGTAAATCTATCGGACCAAACTGCGTGGTCATCAGTCCGTAGCTTACAAACTACTTAAACCTAGGTAAACTAACCTACGGACAAACACAGACACCCATGCCCCAGGGAGGACTCGAACTTCCACGGCGAGCAACCGCGCGCTCCGCAGCGAGACGCTTTAGACCGCTCGGCTACTCCACCGCACCTCTCTCTCCTTCCAGGCGACTCCACCCACACTATACTCAAACCATCAACTACGTCACTGGTGGCGCATCATACACATTCCTTAAGCTGCGGTAGTCGAACAGTCTGTTTTCCACTTTTCGTCGCATTCTTTTTCTGCAAACTGAATTCTTTTAGTGAATAGTGTACTTGATTATGCGTACGGAACTGCATAGTGTCACTTTGGAAAGACATACAACAGTAGACATGAAAAAATGGTAAAGCATGAAGCTGGAGGAACGCCTGAAAGTTTGTAGAAGTTATTGGTTACAAAAGTCAGTACAGCAAAGTTTATTTCTGGGAATTTATGTGTATAGTTTCTGTCATATTCCCGCATGACTAGTTCAGAGTAGATTGACCACGTTTGTGACCAAAGCGAGTGGTGGTGGCGGAAATGGTGGTCAGTGTGAAAGGTTCCGTATGAAGCTATGAAATAAAATGATCGTATGGAATATTGGCCGGGAGACCCCATGTGGGGTTTTAATTCCAAATTATTTACTTATCCTTCAAATGCCGTAAAATCTGTTTTGTGTCTCGTTTCCGCAGGTTGTCCTGGGTGTAGGTGGCCGAGTAGAGAGAGACCGACACAGGAAAATAGGATGCACGCGTGTGCAGGTACGGAGGTGACCAGCCAGTGGTACAGCAGAAACTTGAAACACCAAGCTAGATTAGTATAAGAGATATATTTCATAGAAATACATTACTTAACTTGGAGAGCAGCAGACTAGTAGAATACTGATACATAGTTTAGATAGAGTCCTGCCTACTGATGATTCCTAGTGCCTATCCGATAGCCAAGTCTTAACTGGTGCCTATCTGATTCCGAAGTGCCCGATGCAGCAGTCGTGGCCACGAGCGGAGTTGCAGCAGAGGGCGCTCGTGGCTGACATCGTAAGAACGCCGCGCCGGGTGTGCATGGCGGCGCGCGGCGAAAGTACGTGGAGCGCACTTCATACTTGAGCGACACCACACGCCTCCCCCCCCCCCCCCCCAAACCGCCACGCCGTCGTGGCGTAGGGCCCGGCCACGGCGACAGCACTGGGAGGAGGGCCTGGGCGGGGGCGTTACTGGCGGGACGGGCGTCGTAGCTGAGGCTGGGATCGAGACGCCGTCCGCGCCCCGGTATGCATCTTGCGATCCCCCGGGAAACCCACCAAAACGAGGGGAAGAGCGCACACTCCCGCCCAGAGGGAGCAGGTCATCTTCTTCTGAGGCGCGTGGCCCAGGCAGAGGGAGCACGCACGGTCCCGGAGTCCCTCTCGGTGACGCTGGCCTCTGCTGCGGCGACAGCGGTGGGGACGTCTGCGTCGAAGGCGCGTCGACTTCCATGGAGACGATCTCGTAGTCCGGGGACGCTGGGCCCGTGGCAAGCGATGTGGCTGTGTTCCCTGGCGGTGAACTGCGGCTGGAATCAAGAAACCAGAGACAGGATCGCGCGGCCTGTGCAGGCGCAATTGGTTTGCGTGTCGCTGCAGCTCCGACCCTGTGGAAAAACGTACAACATACATATTGCGACCGAGCAAGCCTTGAATGATGCCCGGCATTCATCTTGTACGTCCAGCAAACACCTTGTACAGCACCGGCGTCAAAACCTGAAAACGCGAAGCGCCATACGAACCGACTCGGTGCGTGCGAGGCTGCAGAAGGTGAAGGAGAGTGCGGTGACGGCGGCCGTGTAGCAGCTCGGCAGGAGACGGGCCGTCACGTGGCATGCACCGACACGTAGACAGGAAAATTTGAAGAGCTTGCTGCCTGGAGTGCTGACCTTTCATCTTTTCCATGTGAGACTTGAATGTTCGAACGAAACGTTCTGCTTCACCATTGGACTGAGGGTGAAAAGGTGCGTTGGTGATATGCTGAATGCCATTCACACAACAAAACTGTTGGAATTTCGCACTAAGAAACTGAGGTCCATTGTCACTGACGATAGTTTCAGGTAAGCCTTCGATGCAAAACACTGATGTTAAGGCACTGATTGTACTTGACGCTGTCGTTGAGATCATGGCAATCACGAAAGGAAGTGTTGACGGAAATAAACACATTTAAAATACACGAAAGGAAACTTGCTGAAAGCGTCTACAACAATTAACCAGCGCGTATTCCAGGAAGGTCCAGCAAAGTCAATGTGTAAACGTTGCCATGGTCCCTTGGGGCGTGGCCAGTCTGAGAAACGTTGCGGAGGAGCCGCCTGATACTCCGCACAAATTGTACACTGTGACGTCATGCTCTCTATCTGGGCTCCATACCAACCCAGGTACTATGACGTCTGGCCAGTTACTTTGTCCTAACAATACCCCAATGTCCCTGATGCAGGAGGCGTAACACTTCACGTTGCAGGGAACGAGGAACAATCACTCTTGTTCGGTCGTTGGCGGTATGCAACAATAGAACACACTGACTTAAACACAATGCATGAAGTTGTGCAAAATAACGTCGAACCAGAGGCCGATCAATGTCTTTGGCTCTGGCAGGCCACCCTGAGCGAACAAAACGTGCTACCACACTTAGGTCTGCATCCGCAGCTGTTTAAAGTGCAACCCAACGAGAGTTCAAAGGGAAGTCTGCGACAGCGGAAGCATCTCTGGAGTCTATCTGACAACATGCCATTTCTGAAGAATCAAACGACATATCTTGGCCAACCGGAAGTCGGGAAAGTGTGTCCGCGTTGGCATGTTTAGCGGTAGGTCGGTACAAAATCTCATACTGATAATTAGACAATATCAAGGACCATCTCTGAAGCTTTTGTGCCGTTCGTGGCGGAATTGGCTTTGTGGGTGAGAACAACGACGTGAGAGGCTTGTGGTCTGTCAACAAATAGAATTTTCTGCCATAGAGATAATGTTGAAACTTTGTGACGCCATAAATGATTGATAAGGCCTCCTTTTCTATCTGACTGTAATTCTGTTGAGTTGGCGTCAGTAGCTTGGATGCAAAGGCAATAGGACGATCGTGAGATCCAATACGATGTGAAATAAGTGCACCCAGACCGTACGACGAGGCATCCACTGCTAGCACTACAGGCTTCCGTGGGTCAAAAGGAATCAAACATGCATCACTGAATAGTGCAGACTTTAATTTGTGAAAGGCAACCTTGACACTCTTTAGACCATACAAAAGGAACATTCTTCCTATGGAAGCGATGCAGTGGAGCTGCAATCTGAGAGGCATTGGGAATAAACCTGAAATAATAGTTAAGCTTTCCCATTACTGCCTGCAATTCATGCACATTCTTAGGAGGAGGCAAGTCTTTGATTGCTCGAATATGTGACTGCAAGGGATGGATTCCTTGGGCATTAATCACATAGCCTAGGTACTCTATTTCAGTTTGAAAAAACGAACACTTTGCTTTATTGCAACGTAGACCTGCTGCAGTCAACACTTTGAAAAGACACTCCAGGTTAGATAAATGTTCTTCAACTGTGCGCCCTGAGACCACAATATCATCTAAATAGTTCGAGCAACACGGTATAGAAACTGTCAGCTGTTCCAAAAAGCGCTGAAAAATAGCGGGGGCGGAACAACTGCCAAAGGGTAGGCGTTGAAATTGAAAAAGACCCATGTGAGTATTAATGACGAAAACTTTTTTGACTCGTCATCTAGCGGAATCTGTAAGTATGCCTCTGCTAAATCAATCTTAGAAAAGAAGTGAGACTGTCCATCAGTTCCTTAGGTCTGGGCAGAGGGTAGGTGTCTACAATTGTTTGACTGTTCACTGTTGATTTGAAGTCCGCACAGAGAGGAAGTTTTCCTGTCGGCTTGGTTAGAATCACTAAAGGCGAGGCCCACTGACTCGCAGAAACAGGAGAAATCACCTCACTATTCTGCCATCGTTTAAGTTCTTCAGCAACTTTATCACGAATTGCGATAGGCACTGATCTAGCTTTACGAAATTTTGGTACTGCAGATACTTTTAAAGTTACATGCCCCACGAAGTCTTTTGCGCAACCTAGTTCTGGCGAAAACAAGTCACTATATTTTTCATACAATGCATTGATTTTGTCCTGAGGCACTACTGACGAAATTTGAAGCACATCTCTTTGAATTGATAAACTAAAGTCAAGTCAAATGCATCTAGTCCAAAAATTTTTTGTGAAGATTTGGCCTGAAGAACAACAAAAGAAACTGTTTTTGTTACACCTTGAAAAGAGGCGGGCAGGCTACACGTTCCTAGCACAAGAATATTGTGTCCTCTATAAGCCGTTAGCACTTGTTTAGACGGCGACAATTTTGGCGAACCCAGAAGTTCATAAGTGTCTTTATTCATTAAAGTGACAGCGGAACCAGTGTCGAGCTGAAATTGCACAGTCATATTTTCTATGGAGAGAGTGACAAAAAGCTTTTGCTTGTGGCGCACAACAGTTGCGTGAATGTGGGCGACATCTGATACAGTTTGTTTGCTGCACTTGCACATGCGCGGGCTGCGTAGTGAAGGAAGCGGCGTAGAATCGGCACACAGATTAATATCACTGTCCCTAGATGACACTACCGCCGGATCGGCGTCTGCGCAATGCGAGGCTACTACAGATTCACTAACTACTGCACTAAACTTTTGAGTAGCTACATCAAGTTTACTGTCACTAGCTACACAGTATTGGGCACTATTACAATGAGAAGTTGCAGAAGTCACTAGGTTCACTACAGGATTGCACTGTACATAGTCATTTTGCTTGTCCCGAACCCGTTTCCGTTGCACAGTTTTACGCGCTCGTCGATCCTTGCTACGTGTCTCACTACATAGTTTTGCCGTAGGCACAGAAGAACTACCTTGCATTTTAGAATCAAGAGAAGCACTGTCCAAGTTCACAGTGTGTCTGACATTTACAGCATGAACTGTTCTTGCACTCTGCGAAGCACTGTTCCTAACGGCACCATTCTTTGAATTTACATTCTGCATACACACTGACTGTACATGTCACGATTTGCCACACTGATAACAGGTTTCGTTGCGACTAGGACAATGCGCACGTTTGTGGCGAGATACACACTGGGGGCAAGATTTACGAACATTTTTCTGCAAAGCAAGTCGGCGCCCGTTTGTCAAATTAGTTTGTCTAACACGACGGAGCGGACCTTTATGTCGCACTTTTACACTGGCTACTGTTCAATGTCTGTTCAGCACGGCCGGTAGAAAAATAAGAATCACTATGGCTACACTGAGAACTATGGCTAGGAAACCGTCTGTTGTGGCGCACTGAGTTAACACTGTGGCTTTGCATTTCTACATCTGCTAAGTCAAAGGTATCATGCACTTCAATAAGCTGCAGTACACTGTCTAATGAGGGGTCAGACTTTCAGATTTGCTGCCATAATTCTGGGGTCCTGAATGTTCTGCGTAATCGCATCCCTCAACATAACGTCACTATAAGAAAATCCACAAGAGCAAGTAAATTTACATTTGCGGGTTAAGCCCTTCAACTCAGTGATCCATTGCTGGTGTGACTGTTCCAGTGATGTTTTTAGTCTGAAAAATCGGTACTGTGCTGCAGCTAAGAGAACTTTTCTCTCATAATGAGTATTCATCTACATCTACATCTACATAGATACTCTGCAAATCACATTTAAGTGCCTGGCAGAGGGTTCATTAACCACTTTCATAACTTTTCTCTACCGTTCCATTCTCTAATAGCGCGCAGGAAGAAAGAACACCTAAATCGTTCCGTTTTCGATCTGATTTCTCTTATTTTATTGGTATTCAGTGCATCTACAATTTGATCGAATTCTAGATCATGGGGAGATGCGTGAGGGAAAAGTTTCTGCAGTAATACGAAGGTTTTAGTGCCCACCACTGAGAGGAACATATGCTTGATAGTCTCACCTGTAATTTGATAAGCTGCGAGGAGTTCTTGAAATTGTACCAAATAATCGCTCCATTCTTCCTCACGTTCGTTGTACTGGCGAAACGTAGGAAGCGGTGCAGCGGCAGATGTAGTCGGCTGATGCGACGGCAGTTGAGTTGCCGTCAACTGGGACACCGCTTGGAGGAGTTGCATGATTTGCGCCGTCTGTAACTGAATAATTTCCATTAAGTTTGGATTCGGGGTAGTGGCCATGCTGACCGATTAGGCGCCGCGCATACAAGTAACTTATAACAAGTAACTTCCCCCAAAATTCTTATAATAAGGGTGGGTGGGCGGGAACAATTTCTGTGTGCTCTGACTGCTGCTGTCTGGCTGCTGCAAGTGGGCTGGTCCACGGTTCTTCTATCCCTCCTTCGCCACATTTGTATCCCATCCTCGTCACCACATTTGTATCCCATCCTCGTCACCACTTTTGTATCCCATCATCGTCGCCACTTTTGTGTCTCGTTTCCGCCGATTGTCCTGGGTGTCGGTGGCCGAGTAGAGAGAGACTGACACAGGAAAGTAGGATGCACGTGTGTGCAGGTACATAGGTGACCAGCCAGTGGGACAGCAGAAACTTGAAACACTAAGCTAGATTAGTATAAGAGATATATTTCATAGAAATACATTACTTAACTTGGAGAGCAGCAGACTAGTAGAATGTTGATACATAGTTTAGATAGAGTCCTGCCTACTGATGATTCCTAGTGCCTATCCGATAGCCAAGTCTTAACTGGTGCCTATCTGATTCCAAAGTGCCCGATGCAGCAGTCGTGGCCACGAGCGGAGTTGCAGCAGAGGGCGCTCGTGGCTGACGTCGTAAGAACGCCACGTCGTGCGTGCATGGCGGCGCGCGGCGAAAGTACGTGGCGCGCACTTCATACTTGTGCGACACCACACTATGTTGTTTCATTTATGAAACCGGTTTCGGTTTTACATAAACACAATCTTCACACCATGTCATAACACCCATCCAAGAGAACTGTGGAAATGGCGGTCTGGGATTATTCGGCCGCCTAGTGCAAGTCCCTTTATATGACGCCATGTGGGCAATTGTGTGTCAATTATGATGAAAATAATGACGAGGACAACACAAACACCAAGTCCCCTGCCGGGATTCGAACCCGGGCCAGTGCACGGTGGTCAGCTACAATGTCAACTTTTTTTTTCCATCGTAAGAACGGCCAGTTACTGACGTGATATCGTGTTTGTTCTATGTTGATCGTTGAGCGCGTTAAAGAGCATCATTCTGAAAGGACAAATCCCACAATACCAAATTATGTACTCTGGCCAAAACAATTAGTGTATCAGTTGAGATATCTTGGTTCTGAAGTATTGTCATCGGCAGAATAAACTTAAATGGTTCGATGTCTTTCTGTCGGTTCTACGTAGTGGAGACATTACGGCTACCGTGACACCGTTAATAACATAACGTCGCTGCAGAGGGGGTTCGTGTTGCCTTATGTTTACTCTATCACACGAATTACACAAGCAGTTGGGTTCAGACAGTGTAATGAGCAGGTAGTGCAATACAGCAACAACGACACCTGCCAGAAGCTATGAAATAGAGAGCGGGAAAGACACAGAGGGAGGTGGTTGCAGCTATTGGTGTGTCCCAAAGTGTTATTTCCAGAACCTGTACGCGATTTCAGACAACAGGAACCATTAAATGAAGGCAAGACTAAGTTCGTCTACGGGTAACATCAGCAAGAGATGACCATTATGTCCGGTTAACAGGCCGTCTAAAATGGAGGCTGCATGCAACTCAGCTGCAACGCACCTCTAGGTAGCAACAGGACGTACAATATCAACACAAACAGTCCGAAATCACCTTCGGAAATATGGCCTCTTTGCACTGAGGCGTATGGTGTGTGTTCCATTAAAACCATGACACTATTTAGCCCACAGAAACTGTGCGGAGGAACAACAGGATTGGAGTCGTAATGAATGGCGCTGGGTTTTTTTCACAGATGAGTCAAGATTTTGTGTTTTGCCGGAAAATCGTTGTTCCCTCATATAAATAGAACGTGGAACTGCGAACAATCCTGCTTACGTGCAGTAAATTTCGCCATATCATGGTGGAGGACGAATGGTGTAAACAGGAGTTAGTATTGGCGGACGTACGGACCTCTCTGTTGTTCAGAATGGCGCTTTGACTGTTTAGAGATATAGAGACAAGATCCTTCGACGTTTTGTTGTGCCCTTCGCTGATGCCATAGCAGATGGTTTCCTTCTAGTGGACGGTAACGCTCGTCCCCACAGAGCTGCACCGGTGGACAACATGTTTGCCAGCCACAGTGGCCAGCGGTCTGCGGTGCGCCAGTCACAGTCTGCACGGCCGCTACGGTCGGGGGTTCGAATCCCCCCACGGGCATGGATGTTTGTGTCGTCTTTAGTATAAGATAGTTCATAAGTAGTTTGTAAGTTTAGGGACTGATGACCCCGCAGTTAAATCCCTTAAGCTTAACAAACAACATGTTTAAAGCTGAGGGAATTGAATGAATGGAGTAGCCAGTTTGTTTACCCGACTTAAACCCGATTTATCATGTCTGGGATGCACTTAGCAGACTCAATGCAGCCAGACCAGCACCCCCCACAACGATTGCAGAGTTGTATATTGCACTAATGGAAGAATGGTCAAATATTCATCAAGGGCTAATTGATAACCTCATAATGTCCATGCCACGCAGGTGTGCGTCTATATTAGCACTCCGAGGTGATCACAGACAGCAAAATATCGTACTGTATCACACACAAATTATAAGTGGCAACTGAATAAAATACGTTACCATGTGTATATTGTGTATTATATCTCACCTAATCCCCTATTTGTTTTCAGCAGTGTAATTAAATGCTGCACAGTGGCGTAACTAGGACTTCGCTTGGGGGGGGGGGGGGGAGGAATAGATCTGCTTGACGAGCAAAATTTTAGTCTGTTTCCAAACAGACTACCATTTACCACTCCCGTCGAAGAAACTAATTCACTCCCTTCCAATGAAAGCTTATGGTAAAACACACCAAGTTTCCAATCTTTACCAGATTATACGATTTCTTTTTCTTTACTTTTCTCTCTCTCTCTCTCTCTCTCTCTCTCTCTCTTTTTTCGGGTTCTGGGGGGTTGGTTCTAGACCCCTCATCCCCCCCATAATTACGCCATTGATGCTGCATGTATAGTCTGCAAATCACTGTGTAATGAATTCTAGAGGGTAGTTTCTATTGTAACACGTATTAAGGTTTCTTACTGTTCCTTTCACATATGTACCGCCGCAGAACTGGCTACTAAGATACCGCTCTGTACATCGTAGATAGCCTCATTTGGTAGTCTCAGCCCGTAAAGGAACGACACGCAGGGAGTTGTAGTATATGCATACATTCCTCACTTAACACAAATTCTGGAAACTTTGTATGTTTTTGTGAGACGGCCGTCGCCCATTTCTTAAAATAAAAAAATAGAAAAAATGTATCTATGTAGATCGTGTACACTATAAGACATTAAAGGTTCATTAAAATTTCATGTGATGGCATGCACTACCGTGAGCTGCTTTGGTTCAAATAACTCACACAAACACACTGGACATGGCTATTATAGCTGAAACCTACATATTCTATGATAAAATAAACACCAAGTGGATTTCAACTGATTGCTCTTACTACTCGGCAAAGCGAAGTGGTAATTTCGCCAATGTGGCAACACTTCCTGTTTATGCACGAGAAGCAAGTGAAGTGCTGTCACTGTCACATGCCGCCCGTCTGTCACTACGTTTACACGCGAAACAAGTTGTAGGAGACGAAAATCGAATTTCTGTGTCAGAATGCTATGTTCTCTATCGTCTTTACAAGTATGACCTATATATATTTTGATAACTCAATGAAGTGTGGGTTTTCGAGTGTACTTCTCTAACATGACTGGTTTATATAAATTAGAGTTTCCGAATTAATCTGCGTTTTAAAATGAGTTTACCAGCGCCCTTGTAGTTTTCATTTTCCATTCTCTCAAGTACTTAAATGGCTAGAAAAATTCAGAATGAGTAAGATGTTTCGAATAATAAACAAGAAGTATTTCGCATCGTACTCTTGTCTATGTAGTAGCAGTGGTTTAACGTAGGGGTCTCACTGAAGAAGTATGCGACAAGCTGAGAGTTCGAATCCCTTCAGGAGATCAAAAACTTTTATTGTTGAATCTTTAACAGAAGACATTATTAATTATTTTTATTCAATTCACTATATACTTTTTCTTTCTAAACCTGTGCTGCGCCATTTTAGTCATCGTATTAGCTTTGTTGCTTTGTTACCCACATTACAGATGGTTTCAAACATTCGATCCCACCACCTTCCTTTGTGAGTTGCCGATTATTTTGTTATAAGCAAGTGATTATGAAAGAGAGGTTTTACCAATAAGAAAAACTGGATTTAACAATGTACCATTTTGCCAGGTTTATTCTCCAGTGTTCAGTAATATGAAGTACTATCAGTATTATAATATCTCTTAGAGTTCAGCCTGGTATAATGTGAACTGTCTATTTCTGAGCCATAGCCTGATATATGAAAAGACAATCCATATAAAAACTATGTCATTGCCTGCAAGCATAACAATTAAACTTTGAACCGTACTTTCATTCGACAATATTCCTCGCACACTAAAGCTTTGACAGCATTTAATTACGGTGCAATGTGTGTGAATCCTTGTTTCATCTAAGTATAGTACTTACCGCTTTGATTTTGATGCCTCATTCGTACTTGTAGTTTAACGTTGTACTCGTCGTACCATTCCCTTTTTGCAACTATATCCTCCAGTTCACATGTAGCAACACCTTTTATTCTGGCAACTTTTTAATCAAAATCTCACAGAGAGAACAATTTGTTTAATATTTGTCAGTCCGAAAGTTGAATTCTGTGCGATACAATTTGTGTGGATTTCACAAAGTTGGTATTTCTTAATATTGTCAGTAAAAGCGTAGGAATTGCTGTCTGGCAATATTTTACCCATGTTGTTAACGAAATACTTATTGTACGAACATTACGGCTCTTCTTCTTTGGCGTAGAAACTTGAATTTCTCTCAAACTTAAACACGTCCACTGAATATGTGGTCGTGTTCCATTTTGATTTATTCGTTAACCTAAAGTGTTTCTGCACCGTTAATGCTATCTATTTGTGTGTTAATTATTTTATGTTTTTTGTTAATGATCAATGCCCCATGTTTATATATGTTTGTCCCACATTTATATATGTTTCCACCCGTGTGATTGAATTTGTGTGTTCCTGTGAATGTGGAAGATTGCTTTTAATATTGACTGACTGCCGCTCAATGGCCTACAGTCGCCGCCTCCCGCTCTAGGCCTCGTTTTTCTGTAGTTAAGAACGCATGGCTTTGTTTGTCGTTTGTGCTAGCGTCTACTGGGTGGCCAGAGACAAGCTTACTTGGCAAGATGGCGAGGTGGCCGTGTTCTTAGTGTCGTACCAACCTAATCTTGGACAAAAGAGATGAGAGGAGACCTCTCTGGGAGCGGATGTAGAGGAAATTGTCTTCGCCAGGTAGCAAGGGTTGGTAGGCAGAAGGCTCTCAACGCACTTTGCGTCGCTCTTACTATGGCAGGGGAGGTTTTTCCCATGGCCTTATAGCTTCACTCTTCATTCTGGCTCTGACGACTGTAAAAGTAAGTACTCCACCGAATCATGCTGAGGGGAAGCCATGCTGTTAGGACTTTGCTTTCTTTGTGACAAGCAATCTTGGTTTTTCTGTGATAGTTTTCTTGAGTAATTCTTTCGCTATGTGAGGCGAAGTGTTTCTTAATTTACAAAACTCGAGTAAATTCAGTGTAAATTTATTATTAGCATTTTCATTCCAGTGATGATTGTGTGTCCGGTTTTGTTCAAGTTAGAATACATGTGTGTGGTCTTCAGCCTTTGTGTAAACCTAGTATGTTTTAATTTCCTTTGTGTTTTTAAGTAACATTTTCACGTCATTTCTGTATCTGTGAGTATGCTAAATATTTCTCAGATTTTCTGATTTGATTCCGTCTTTCCTGTCTTGTATGACCGATTGCACCATGTGCTTTCGTAATGGTCGTTACTTTGGCCTTCAGTCATGCTTTTGTTAATACTAGTTTTCTTGTATATGAATTCTCGCAGGTGCTTTACTCGCTTATTCTAAATTAATTTCTGTTTGTAAATGCTATGAAATTTGGTGTGGTCGCACATCACATGGTACTTAAGGATAGTGAGACGCTGCCTCCCACTCGTAAGTTCGTTTAGTGCACAGTATACTTAAATTTGTGATCAAGACACCCGCCATCTTGTCAAGACGCCGCCGACGCTTCGTTTTGCCGCTGCTTTCATATGTTCCAGCATTGTAATATACCACCAGGCATTATGCGTATGTCTGTGAATGAATGAATGTGCTTTCAGCTAACCACTGTGTATTTGAAAATTTCCTCCCATGTTACGTCCATATTCATAAAGGGCAGAAACACTTTTAATACAAGCAGTAATTATATGATTTAATTCACTTTTTTACAAGGTGTGTGCTTAATTTGGTCTCCCAAATTTATTTGCTTGTTATTTTCCTGAATAGATTATGATTCAAAGTATCAAATCTTTGCTTTACAATTTCATGCTCCCTGTCCCATGTTTAATTATCTATTCATTTATTTTTTAACATCGATTTTGTGTTTGTTACAACATTGGCTGCTCCCTTAAGGGGTGAGCAGTTAGATAATTTTCCATTGTGCATGTACTGTGGCCACTCATAAAGTAATTTAGAGGAGCAGTGAGCGTTTAACTTGCATTTTCAGATCGCAACTGCCCAAGATTTTATTCACAGAATATACCAGGCTACTTTCAAACTGACTTTGTGTGGCTCTTTCTGTAGTATTGTTTATCAGTTTAAAAAAATTCGACTTTATGAGCCTTCGCCTGCACCGACAACATAAATACCTTCTTTCTTATCGCCAATCAATTTCCATGACGATAACTGCAAGCTGTCGAGCCTGCCCATGAAGATACTTGCAAGTTTTACCTATCGTGCTGAAACTGCGACAGAACAACGTGTGCCACTTTAAACACAATGCAGCTTTACCTGGTCACATGACCAAGTTAGTTTCCGCTACTGCCGGTTTACCACTTGGCCTTACTGGATAAAACCTAGTCTTCCTGGACATTTAAAATTTTAGATACGGAGAAAAAAACCTATTAATGTCTACGAACTACATCTCTAACTTATGAAAGTTTGAAAGCTAGAAAATAAATAAATGTTTTAGCGCACCACTCATGGAGAAATATATGTCAACATACACTATTTGGAAAACCCTTCAGTGTTAATATAGTACAGAGAACGAAAATTACTGCCAGATATGTCTGAATTATAGTTAAATTAGTAATGTTACATCAAAAAGGTACGGTAAAGTGTAAATCATGCCATGTCCGTATGACTAACACTTTCAATTAAAAAATCGTGTAAACCAGCAAGATACACAAGAACAAGAACAATAAGTAGTAACAGACGTTACAAAATGTTCAAATGTTCCTAAACCTAAGGGACCAAACTACCGAAATCATCGGTCCCAAGACTTATAAACTATTTAAACTTGCAAAGGCGGATTTACATATAGGCTCACTGGGCACTGAGGGCGGCAGCCTTAGAGGGAAGAACTTTTTGCACTGTATTTATTTGAATAGTTATTTTTTTAAATAACTTGTTGGTTTAAACAAGTCGAAGGAACGACAATCGGCAATGCAAGCTTTGAAATATTATTAGTATATTTGGTGATAATATAAATTCAAATACTCAATTTCCGTCTTCTATGTGAAACTGTTCATTATTATTTTAAAGTAAGCTATCAGGCTAGCGATCGACAATACCGGCTTTGAAACGTTATTATTCCGAAAATTCTGTCGGTTTCTAACTTGAAACTAGAGAAGGATGCAATAATTAAATGAAATAGTGTGCTTCGTCTTTCTTGTCTTAACGATTTTATTAATCAGCACCATTCGGTCAAGTAGTCGTAGTTAGTCAGTTGAACACTGTCGTGTCTCAAGTTAAACGTTTAGTGCTCGTGTGCCGCATAGTACGATTCTGAGCGGGATACTTTAATCTCTGTCTCTATTACCGTCCATAACTCAAGTGAACCTATTGGACCAAACTGCCAAGGTCATCAGTCCGTAGATTTAAAAACTACTTAAACTAACTTACACCAAGGCCAACACACACAGGAACGATGGAGGAGTCGAACCGCCGGCCGCGGTGGCCGAGGGGACTGCGGCGCGCAAGTCACGGTCTGCACGGCCACTATGTTCGGGGGTTCGAATCCCCATTCGGGCGTGGATATGTCCTTAGTGTAAGCTAGTTAATAAGTAGTTTGTAAGTTTAGGGACTGATGACCCCGTAGTTAAGTCCCATAAGCTATACAATTTTATTTATTTATTTTTATTTTTTTATTTATTTTTTTAGTCGAACCTACTGCGGGAGCGGCCGTCCAGTCCGCAGCATGATGCCTTGTACCGCGCGGCCTAGCAGCCTAAGTAGAAGGCGTACCACGAGCAGTACACATCCAACTATGAAGCGTAGCAGTTGATAGCTATTGCCGGGTACGCCAAGGATGACAAAACAATAACATATCTAACGTGCGCTACGTCTTGCAGGTGGAACTAGAAGCAAACAGAAAGCGCCGCAGGAGAGCACTGCAGCAAGTATCATTACTTTGCCGCCGGACGCTGTGGAGCCGGCTATATCTGAAAGCAGCCGGCCCCAGCGTGAGATCGCCTCCGTGTGGTAACTGCCGGAAGACTCGCCTCCGGACGAAGACCATGCGCGCTACGCTTCTGGACTTTATTTGGACTTATACTCTGGATCTCCGCTCGGTTTCTCGCGGACTCTTCCTCTGCCGCTACTACGCACTTTGTCTCTGGACTTTCTTTTGACGGACATCAAATGTTTCCCAGTGACTCCGAAACTAGAACTTGTGGATCCTAACTTTCCGTGTGCCGCGTTGCGATGTTACTGTGCCGTGGTAGAAGAGAATTTTTGTTTTATTAACGCCAGCAGGATCTTAGCTTATCTTATGTTTCCATATGTCGTTTCGTATAAATATTATGTGACGACATGTACTTGTTACCGGGACTTGTAATATTAAGTTGTGTAAATGAATTTGTTTTTGCAAACTTGGGTGTTCAGTCGCAACAACGATTTCTGCAACGAAGAAAGTCCTTTCTCTCTTTCTCTCTGTCACAGAAATCACACCGTTTTCTGGATTGTGATGGTGCTGATGCTGGTGCTTCCCTTCAGTCTCTCTGTGTGTCTAACATGTATTGTTTAAATGAGTGTAAAGAAGTGATGGACACTCAACTTACTGATGTGACTTCACTGACGGCCGAAGAGGAAATGGATATTAGGTTAGCTACAGGGCAACGGCTTCTTGCAATCGCCAACTGCGTTAGGGAAGAAGTAGAGCCGCGTGGTATTCTGCCGACCCCACCTGGTACTAGGAGGGTCTTAGATAACATTTGGTTGACTTCTTTAGCTAAGGTTCCTTAAATGACCACTAAACCGTCTATGAGTATAGAGAGGTTACTCTGTCGAGCCCCTATAAGAAACTGTAAAAAAGCTGCACTACTTGAAAACCCTTAAGATTTGGGAATGTTTTAAGTACGCTGAAGATATGCTACTAACTTAAGGTAATAAACAGTCTACAGCCAGGGACTAACGGGGAATGTACATAGTTCAGGAATGATGTAGAGTAGCCGGCCGCGGTGGTCGCTGGGACTGAGGGGCTCCAGTCACGGTTTGCACGGTCACTACGGTCGGGGGTTCGAATCCCCCCTCGGGCATGGATATTTGTGCCGTATTTAGTATTAGCTAGTTCATAAGTAGTTTGTAAGTTTAGGGACTGATAACCCCGCAGTTAAGTCCCTTAAGCTTAACAAACATTTGAACATTTTTTGATGTAGAGTAAATAAACTTTTTACCACTACCTGGCAGGCAACCTATTTATTATTAAAAATACAGATTCAGCTGCAGTCAAACTCCTGTAATCAAAATTAAAGGTGTGCCTGATAAAGATAAAAAAAGTTTGTAAATATATTGGACTTAACTTCGTGGTCATTAGTCCGTACCTTACAAACTATTTAAACTAAGGTAAACTAACCTGAGGACAACACAAACACCCATGCCCGGGGAGAGGGAGGGGGGATTCGAACCCCCAACGGCGAAAGGCCGCGCGCACCGAAGCACGTTGCTCCATTACGCCGCGACGGTGCGGCCGAGCGCACTGAGGCGCTGTGCTACGATGCGCGAGGCCGTTCCCCACCGGGGGTTCGAATGCCCCTCGGGCGTGGATGTTTGTGCTGTCTTTAGTATAAGGAAGATCATAGTTTGTAAGTTTAGGGACTGATGGCCCTCCAGTTAAGTCCCATAAACTTTACATACATTTGAACATTCGCTAATCCGCCGCGGCTGTGCCTGATAGCAGTCACTAATCTTCGTACCTCAGGATAAAACTGGATACGAACTTAAATTTTCGTGATAACAAACTGCAGAATGTCCGAAAGTTTGGACTAGTATTTAACTCTGTTCAGGCGAAGATTCGTTTATATCTAAATTCTATTCATGATTATGTGTCACTAGCGCTCATAGTAGTTTATGGTGCTAGAATTTAAATGCGCAGACTGAAGCCCAAGACAGAGGAAGTACTTGAGGTGCAGGTGCGTGGTGCAGTTCTGTATCTTCACTTTAGGGTCACATGGCACAACGTCAGCTGACACATTCCAAGAAGTGTTTTATGCCTCCTGATTCCCGCGACAGATAAAAAGCAGCCGTATACTGGATGAAGGAAAACAGGTCACAAAGTTAATTAAATCTTCGGAGTCATGAATGTAATTGAGTCTGAACTAGGGGAGATTTTTGCTTTTTCACAAATTTTTCGAAGAGATGTGGCACGATCCTTTTGATGCAATCTTTGATTTTGTGCACCGAATGGCAGGATATACCGGATTACTTATATAGGGTGGCTTGCAACGGCAGGTCGCCGAGCGTTCCAAGGCACCTAGCTACCGTCGGAGATTCGAGTCCTCCCTCGGGCATAAGTTAGGTTAAGTAGTTTGTAAGTCTAGAGACTGATGACTAATTTAGTTAAGTCAGATAGATTTACAAACATTTGAATTTGAGTAGGGTGACTTCAAAGTCACAGGGCACTGTGCGCTGGTGTGAACAAAAGGTTGAACGTAGGTGTCATTACAAATACAAACATTACTTACAATTATTTGTTATGTTCAAACTGTTATCCGTCTTCATTAATACATCTCTTCATGTAAGACTTACATAATCTGCAGCACACTGTGGTATTACTGTCAAAATCATAAAATGCGACATGTGTCTCTAGTCCTTCATTTAAGCAATGATCTGAGGCTTTTTGTGATAAACAGAGTCCTCCACGACACTCCTTAAAGTACGTGGGCATAATATTTGGTGAACGTGAAGGTATGACAATATCTACCTCTCGACCAATTTTCGTTTAAATAACTGCAGACAACAGTGATGTAACGTGGTGGAGCATCATCGTGTTGGAAGTAAATTTGTATTGGTATCACGAAATCCTGAATGCTACCCAAATGTTATCTTCTGTCATTGATCCTTCAAAAAATACGGTCCAAGTACGCTAAATGATGATATTGCCACCCCCCCCCCCCCCCCCACGGCCCAAAGAATTACACCAGGTTGATTTTTTTTTTGTTCTAACAAAAGATTTGGTTGTCATTTTACCAGTAAGTGCAGTTATGACTATTAACTTGTCCGTTTAACTTGAAATTCGCCTCACCAGACCACAAAGTTTTATTGAATAGCTGGGAATCAACGTTCTGTTGGTCAAGCATCAGTTCAGATATTTGAAAACGTCGTTATGAATGATCGTCAAATAACAAATGTGGTGAACTTCAGTTTGGGTAACATTCTTTGCGTTGACCTTTGTGATAAATACAGCTGAGTTCTAATCGTCTAGTTGATTTTTGCGGACTTTGGGTCACAGCTAAACATACCCGCAATTCATTTTCGTCAGATGTGACTCTTCTTGGGGGTCAAGATCGTGGTGCGTCCATAACAGATACATGTTCTTCAAATCTATCTTGTATGCCGTACACTGTTTGTCTAGACGGTGGTTTTGATCTAAAGTGTCTTCCCCATTCATTAAAAACTCTAGTAACAACAATTTTCTGAAATGTTGTAAACACTAAAATCCTTTCTTCTTTCGTTAACGTCGCGACAATTTGGAAAGCTCGTCTCATTGATCACTCTTTCAACATTTCACTATTTGTGTTTCCTGTGTTTGTCATTGCAATGTATATCAGCCGGGCAAAGAGTAATTATCCAAATCTGAGAATAACAATTTAACGGGTGACGACCTCCCAGTGTATTACGTCTTGCTGTTACATTTGTGCCGCGCAGGTATAGCCGAGTGGTTCCAGGTGCCTTGCCAGGAACTGCGAAGCTGCTCCCTTCGGAGGTTCGAGTGTGTGTGTGTGTGTGTGTGTGTGTGTGTGTGTGTGTGTGTGTGTGTGTGTTGTCCTTATGTTTGTTTGAGTTAGTATAAGTAGTTTGTAAGCCTAGGCACTGATGACAGCAGTAATTTCGTCCCATAGATTTACAAAGATTTCGACAATTGATTTTGTTACTTGTGCTTTCTTTGAATCACTGTACAGTGATTTTTGTGCCACCGTGTATAAAACCAAGAGAAAAAAGCAACCTAGTTGTCACATCAGAGCAACTGGAACATTGCGACATCCTGGTTAATTGTCCAATTTATGAATCATTGACGGTAGAAAAGCCGCCAGTAGCTTTAGGGCACTCCTGTTTACGAGGTATTATGAAGTGCAATCTTGAACGAAATAGCTTCAATCTTCTCACAGCCAGAATATGCAGCGCATACTGACCAAGTGATGAATGCCCAAGACACGTGTCGTAGGGGAATGGAAATGCTCGATGCCATGATGGGAATGAAAACAAATAACTCCAATAAGCAGTAGCTTGCCTTTGGATCCGAACCCACATCCTCAGCGGGTTAGAACTCAAGTATGAAATGGAGATTGGATCTGTAATACATAACTTATCAAATAAATAATGAGACGAGAAATCCTCTACTAACCGTCATGATGCTTCCGAATGCACTGTAATACTGAAGATAAATCAAAAAGGAAATGGGACGTATGGTGCTCGAGCCATCGCTTGCATTCAATTACTCAAAAATTTCGATGTACTTACGCCTCTGCTTCCTATTCTTTGAAGTAAAGACATCTTTTATTTACTCCCTTTTTTTCTTTCTATTCTTTTATCCAATATTTCTTTATTATTATTAGTCCTCTCGAACTATTGTTATTAGATTTTATTATTATTATTATGTGGAGACGGCTTTTGATGTGTGGTTGTATTGATATAACAAGCTAGTTCTAAGAAGAAACATATATAGGGAAACGAACAGTATAGCAAAAGTCGTCCATTCGCGGGAAACGAGGTACCAGTACAGTGATGGTCGTTGAATCTTCAACACTAGGAACATTAGCAAAGAAAGATATATTGCACATCGTGCACCCACAGTAGGTAGAATACATGATTAAATTTGTATGTGGTGTTGAATTATGCGCACGGAGCTGCAGCTCTGGTAACAAAAATGTCTCTGACCCTGCAAGAATAGCACTGAACTGATCTTGGAGAATATACGTCGGTACTTCATTCCGCGCTGCTTTAGGAAAGAATGGGCTGTCATTGGCCCATAAATATTTCGACACCTTATCGAAAATGTTCCCAGCAAAATTTATACTGTCATAGATACGAAGGATGGACACGCCCCGTATTAATACTTACTAATAAGCGACGGGATACTTTGGATCAGATAGTGTATAGCGGTTACAGCATGTGCTAGACACAACCAAAAAGAGAGACTGAATATGACAAAAATTTTTATAGCCAGCCAGCCAAGAACGGAATAAGCTAAGCGGTAAAGAAGGGACGCGACCGGTAAACTTGCAGTATTGGGTCAATTCTGAAACGCTAATGCGAGGAATAACGAGAAGTACATGCGAACAAGGAGCGCAGAACGTCATGTACAGTAATGTTTGAAAAAATAATATGTTCCCAATAGAGACTTTGGCGTAGTTGATGCAGGAACCTGCAAAAACTGTAAAGCTACACAATAAATGGAAAGTAATAGCCTGTTAATATACTACAGTAAATTCCCCTAACTATGGTCCTTAAGCACAACTATGGTCCAAATTGGTTTGGATGATTCCACACAGTACCGTTTAGTAGCAGCTGACTCTGCCATCGCTCTCGAAACACTGAGGTGGTCTGCTTTTTGCTGGCAGAGTGACAAACTGTAAGGTCGCACGTAGTAAAGCATCACAGTAGCCGTAGCGTAAACGTTACAAGTAGACCACTGTACGCAACAAGAGCCTTGTTTTATCACTAAAATTAACAAATGAGGTCCGTGTGAACTACTGGTTACTCCCTGCTACAAAGCCTTGTTTCCTGGCCCAAACTGAGAACTGACTCGTTTCAAATTACTTCAATAACAGGAAGTTAATACTACAGTGGTCAATATACATAGCAGCTCACACGTTATTACACACAGACATTAATAAGCAAGCCACCACAATTAAAGTTATCTTAGAAAGGTGGCTAAGAAAACATTTATGGCGCAACGGAATTTAGTCGTAAATAAATTGCATCTGATCTTGTTCTCAGCACTTGTGAAGAACAATATTAAATAAAAGAGGCAACTTACGGATTATAGTGACCTTAAACTTGTTTATTCAGCTATAAAACAAGCAAAATGGGGAACCACTTTCGTTAATACAATGAAAATGCATCTGTTACGTGGATTAATGCGGAAGGTGCCCAGCGTAAATTATACATGATTTAACGCTACGGGGGGAAGGATTCACAAACAACACTCATTTCCTCACACACACACAATGCCACAGCGAAACTCACCAAAAACAGCGTGCTGATACGAGGCGGAAGCAGGCGCCGCTATCGTAGGCGAAATTCAGCAAGTCGGAGGTAGCACAAAACACAATATACAAACACTTTGAAGCTGGCTCTGGTCTGTCGTGCCTGTTTTGAGATGGTGCGTGAGTATATCAAGTTAAATTACATCCGAACAGAAAACGCGAGCAAACACGCTAACGGCGTCACGCGGCTACGTTACATGAACGCACTCCACTGAAGGTGAAGTGGTTGAAAGTCGGATTCATTATACAAAATCACGGTGGATTCTTAAGTTGCAGTCTGTCAGCAATAGATCTAGGTACTGGTTTTATATGAGAAGTGGCGTGAACTCAGGCGACTAGCTGCAAACCCCGGAAGTCGGAACTCGGACCCACGTGGTTCCGAAAACCGATAAAATTGAATAAATTCAGATTCCCTAAAATAAAGAAACCTAACTATAGCATGCAACCTACAGAAATGCTTAGAATTATATAAGGAAGCGAATGAAATACGGCTACACGCGATAGGGGGCGATTACAGAGACGGATGAGGTCCTGTCTCAGGAAAACCACAAAAAAGGATATAATTACAAAGTCGGAAAAAAATAAGAATTACGACATGCAACCCATAGAAATTTTTAGAATTACATGAAGAAGCGAAAGAAATGCAGCTACACGCGATAGGGAGCGATTATAGAGACGGATGAAGTCCAGTCTCAAAAATCTCGTAAAAGTGAAATAATTACAAAGCCGGAAAAATAAAATTGAGAATTACAGCATGCAACCCATAGGGATGCTTAGAATTACATAAGGAAGCTATTGAAGGAGGTTGTACAAGGCTCAGAGGGAATTACTGTCAAACAGAAGAAACGGCGTAATTAAAATAGGCGGGGAGAGAAGATCGCGAAATATTAGTGGAAATCAAAAGGATACCCGCATATTTACTTGCCTGATAGGCATGGAACAAAAAAGAGTGGAAGCTGAAGGCTTTGTTCTATGAACCAAGCACGTGGCACAAATATCACTCATGGAAGGAAACGATGAGAAGATTTTTACATGCTCTGAACAAAAAATGAAAATATCACCTATTAGAAATCGGGCCCCACAAAGCTAGAAAGTATTTACACAGAGTTCATGCACTGCCACATGATCACAAAAGATTTTAACATACCAAGCCGTTATCAAACTGTAATTAGAATCACAAACACCGCGTTTATCTATTTGAAATCACTGAATTAAAAAACGAGAACATATTTCCGCACACAATCGGAGAAAATATACAAAAAAAAAAAAAAAAGAAAAAAAAATTCTAAGTTCACGAATCTAAGTTAAACGTGTTTGTCAATGAAACGCTATCATCTCCAGTAACAAGAGCAGAACCAACCTTACCTCACCAGACGACCAGCCGAGAATGAATCAACGGCCGAGTGGCCAGCGCACGCAGGAAGCCACCGGAAGCCGGAAATCCAAGAAGCAGCGGTGGTGGGGACGGACAGTGAGACTCGCCCTAAAGAAGGCTCGCTAACTGGACTGTAACCAAAGTGTGTAGAAACCTCCATGGTATCCTGAGCAGCTATCGACTCTGAGCCAGAGAGAACGGTGGAAAGCGAGCTATCACTCCCCACATTCAAACAGCCATAGATTCTCGCACACACTTAAAAGTACAACAACTGCACATTCACACAGGGACAGTGGCGTAGCGGAGAAACCGTACTTATGCCACATTAATATAATAATAAATTATTAACATAACAAAATAAGACAAACCTAGCAATATTAATAAATATTTTAACACATGAAATAAAAATGCTATTCCTCAAGCCTTGAAAAGAGTGGGGTTCAGGTTTTAACAAAATGATAGTCTAGCGACATTAAATAAATTATAACTTTACACAAATAAACAAAAGATATATGGAAGACGACAGACGGTCGTCTTTCAAGTTTTAAAAATGTTCAAATGCTTGTAAATCTATCGGACTCATGGGTACATACAACTTCCCACCGCCATAACATCCATCACCCACCACACAGCCATGTATTACGTACAGCGTGTGGTATCTGCCCCTGAAACTTTGAAGGGTTGTAGCTCCTAAACTAACAGTGATAGGGATGTAGTTTAAATTGATTTGGACGCAGCTGGTTTCAACGAATCCAATGCACGATAGAAAAAACTATTGTTCCATTAAAAAAATTATATCTTTGTGCTGTAACTCTTTGGAAAATGATACAATAAACTATGCTCATAGCTCCGCAGAAAGTGTAACATTTCTTGTGTTGACCTACCGTATTAAAATTTCCCGTCACCTATTATTTTATAAGTTACAGAGGCAAACACACTTAATGAAACACCCTGTATATCCGGATTTATACTACGAGGTTATGCATTAAAATATGTCAAAAGTGGTATATAATTGTAGTAAGTTACCTTACTACTTCACTAAGTTTTCAATGTCTTGTTTGGATGTTTTGCTTATCAAATTTTATTTGCCTCGACGTTACGTACTATACGGTAATTACTTACTAATTATAGACCTGATGAAATTAATTTACTTGATATTTTTAGTGATAATTTGCGACATATTTAGTTCACTGTATGTTAGAGGTGAAATGAACAATCTTTAAACGGCTACTGCAGGAAAAAATTAAGCAAAAAAAAATTATAAAATGCTACTTCATACTTTTCTAGGTTTATATTACTGTTTCCTTCCACAACAGGGGAATCGTAGATGATGAAATGGATGTGCTGCAGGGAGAAAATGTGCGTAACTCGAGCGTCACAAAGGTATTGCGCGCATGAAGTGAGTTGGGAACAAAGCGCGATTGCGAACTTGAGCGCGCAGCTTAGTTTTGTTGACTGTGAATGGGAAGCGAGGCAGAGGCGAGCAGCCTGCGCACGCGCGGGAGCCGCAGACAGGAAAGCAATTTCACGCCGGCGTGCCCGCTCCTAATACAGTTTCCCGGCCACGCCCCCGCCTCCCAGTCCGTGACTTTACTTCTCCGCCTAAAAGGGAGGCATCACCTTCTCACAATACGGCGCTCATTACTGCGCTACGGACCAACTCTTCGCCACCCGGTATATTCACAGCCGCGGTCGCTTCATGTAATTATCTGCAATTTGAACATAATGCTTTCCATCACACGACGTTTGGTACAATGGAAAGACGTTATAGGCACTGTTGAGCAAATCCATCACTTCACAGTAGAGATGGGAAAAACCGACCGGTTAAAACCGATACCGGTATTTTAGTTTTTATCGGTATTTATTTGGTGTCGGTTGTAACCGTTTTTTTAGTTATTGCCATGAACTGGGTAAAAAAACCGGTACAAATACTTCCTGTAGCAGTGATTCAAAATGTGTATGTTTTTTTTTTTTTCTAAATAATAATCTCATGAAGACTGACTAAATGTGCCGAAAGCGGTCATTTTAATAAATGAGTTTTCTTGACTGCTTTTACTATTGGATATTAAAGAACAGAGTGTTGTTAGCTTCTCAACATGATGGTTACAACTTTAAATGTATTATATTGCTATGCTAACAAGTTTTATTAATGTGATTGCTTGAAAGTGAGGAGATTTTTTAATAACCAATATGGTTTTAGGTAACATTAATCATGTAGTGCCTCGCGAAGTAGCCGTGCGGTATGAGGCTCCATGTTACAGGTTGCGCGGCTGCTCCAGTCGGAGGTTCGAGTCCTCCCTCCTCCCTCGGCCATGGGTGTGTATGTTGTCCTTAGCGTAAGTTAGTTTAATTTAGATTAAGTGGTTTGTAAGTCTAGGGACCGATGACCTAAGCAGTTAGGTCTCATACGAACTCACACCCATTTGAACATTCCTTGGGCATGTGGTATACAGCTTTCCTAGTTCAATATGCGGAAATTTACACTGACAACAATCATACTGTTAGTCGGAACTGTGACTTTATTTTTCAAAATACTTCTGCAGCACTGATTGAAGTTGATTTACTGAATGTGTGTGTGTGTGTGTGTGTGTGTAACTAGATATTCATATGCGCTGGCTCACAAGTCCAACTTAAGGAGTGGTTGGCTCAGTATTCGCAACTGCCAGATGGAAATACTAGGCCAGTAAATCTGTATGCATCGTATATCGTCTTCTACGGATTTCTGGCTAGGCTTACACACACTCAAGAAGGCGTAGTATTGGGAGGGGATCTTGCAAAATATGGAAAGACTGGTGATTTGTCGTATAACGTAAATTTACCTAAATTTTAACTTAACTTCCTAAGTTTCGTTTTCGGCCGAAACTAGAAGAACCGAAAATTCGATTGCGGTTTCTGTTTCGGCTGCCAATTAAGTTTCGGTCGAACTTTGCTGGAAATAAAAGCAATAAAAAACCGAAAACCGGTTATTTAAAAAACCAGTTATCTTGAGCAGTTTTTACAGTGCGGTTAAACTGGTGATGGAAAGAACCGGTATAACCGAAAACCGGTTGTTTCACCGATAACCGCCATCCCTACTTCACAGATGGGTGCTAGTGAAGTGACACAGGATGTTCCACACATACATTCGATGTTTGTTAAGAAAATCTTGATTAAGCCGTGGTTTATGAGGTATGTGCGAGAGAGAGGTGCATTCATCATGCAATGGAAAGTACTTGGGCTCGAACAAACATATCTGTATCAACGTTTGCTTACAGGATCTCTACGTACACCTCAGTGTGCTGCTGCGTGTCGATTTTATGCAAAACTTTGCAATCATGCTCTAGATAGCACTGTAGATATAATTGTAGACATCATACGTAATGCAGATATCTTAACTATAACTTATGTAATAATCATCGTACATGTTCTCTAGCGTATTGTCATCAGAAGCCGTGATGATAGTTGCACCTTTGACCTTCTTCTCGGAAGACTGTTGGTATTCACTGCCACTGCTTCCATCGCCTCCTCCCGCACTTACCGTAGCACTACCGCTTGCAATGAGTTGTTCGTCATTATCATCCCTATTATCATTATTATGAGTTTGTAACAACAGCATCTAACTTATGCTCATATTTCTGTACCATAACAGATACGAGAAAGCATGCGAATGATTCATCTTCTACACTAATACCATCTTCACGAAGAAGGGTTCTTCGTAACTTCATCTCAACCAATCGCAATTCATTAGCAGGATTGATTGCCAATCGCCGCCCCATCTAACGCTTCACCACACAAATAACGTCACAAAACGCGTATTTGGAGGTACACTGCACCGTCCCTACTGGCGAACCGACAGGTCAAAGTGCAATGTGGCAAGGCACACGCAGAGGCCTGTAACGGACGACTGCAGAGTTTTGCAGATGCGGGAGTATCTCTAGTAAAATAAGGGACCTTTACATTACCTCTCATACGATTTTGGTATACATGTGTTTGTTCGAGGCCAAGTACTTTCCTTGTTAGATAAAGAAGTACGTCATGTATAATCATAAGTTTGTATCACCATCGGAGAACGTCCCAGAAATGCTGAAAAACTGGAACTGGCAAACGCTTGAAAATAGATAACTATTAGCTACAACCGACACTGTCAGAGAAGTAGAAAGTGATTATGTTATACATTTATCAAAATTAAAAACATTAATTTTTATTTGTTTAGTTGGCGTACACTGTAAAACGTTAAGTTTGATGACTAATTTAAGTTGACTAAGCAACCATTTATAGATCTGAGAACAAGAAAAACATAGAAAATTGCCTTACATTATAATTTTGAGACCAAACCGCTTCGGCTGCAATTAACTTTTATTTTAAAAAAGCACTACCGGTTTCGCGTCCTGTAGACGCATCATCAGGTGCTCTGCAATGTAAATAAATGAAAGAGACTTACAAGAGTGTATTTTGAAGTTAAGAGAAAATATATAATAAAATTGATGACTGTAAAATAAAATTAAATAAACCGTAGAAATGTACTTACTAAAATTCCTTAGAAAAACATGTCTGCCATTTAGCCTTCCCCAGCGTTCACGTAAAAATTTGAAAACAATTAAAAGTTTCTTAACTTTACGTTAGTGACACCGTTACGTTAGACCGCTCGCTCACAAATGGTCGCGTTTCCTTCGATTGTGCTCATGCCGGTGACGTGGGACGGGCGAGACAATTTGCTTGGAGGTAAGAGAGGTATGTCAACAACGAGTGCTATCAACAACAATAGTAGATAGCGTTGCATAATGTCACCACAGCAGTGTTGCCAATATTTAAGTTCCAACCCTCGTACATAAGGCTCTGAAAACTTTGTAAAGTAGTACCGTAACTTCCTACAATTATATACCACTTTTGACATATTTTAATGCATAACCTTGTTATGTATATATACCAGAGTAAATCAGTGACGTGAAACGAACTAGCTGGAAACCTATAGGAACAAAGATAGTTACAAACTGCAATGAAAATTATCTATAAAGCCCAAATATACAATAAGAGATATACATTAGTTAATAAGTCTGCAGACTATTACAAAATATACAATGTGATGAAAAAAGGCATGCGATGTCCGGTACACGAGATATAAAAGGGTAGCTCAGTGGTGGAATTGTCATTTGTACTGCGGTGATTCATGCGAAAATATTTCCGGCATGATAAGGGCCACATAGCGGGAGTTCAGACCTTGGACAAGAAGTGTCTTGCGGATAGACGCATGCTTCGGACCATTTCGGAATTTTTAGAGAATTGAGTGTTCCGAGAGGCACATTGTCAAGCGTGGGCAGAGAATGCCAGATTTCTGACATTACCTCTCACCATGGAAAACGCAATGTGCGACCGCCTGCACTTAATGACCGAGAGCAGCGGCATTTGATTAGAGTTGTCAGCACTAACAGACAAAACACTGCGCGAAATAACGGCAGAAATGAAAGCAGGACGTACGGCGAACGTATCGATTAACCCTGCGTTACTAACATCTGGTTTTAACGCTCGCTACTAACACCCGTCTTTCAGGGCGTTTTGAGTTTTTGTTAGTAACACTCGTCAATTCGGCGTACACTTGTTCATCAATTGTTCCTCAAAATGTACAAGCTCACTGATAATTTGAACGTAGCCGTCATTTTGACGGATGTTACTTAGCTAGGGTTAATGCAGTGCGGAGTCGTTTGACGTTAATGAGCTACGGCAGCAAATGACCGACTCGAGTATCTTTGCTAACAACACGATATTGCCTCTCCTGAGTTCTTAACCATATCGACTGGACCATAGACGACTGTAAAATCGTGGCTTTTTCAGATGAGTTACTATTCCAGCTGGTAAGAGCTGATGGTAGAAAATCAAATGTTCAAATGTTTGCAAATCTATGGGACTTAACTTCTGTGGTCATCAGACCCTAGGCTTACAAACTACTTGAACTAAGTGTTTTATCCATGACAGCAACTGTGGTTTAAAGGTTAAAAAGGAAACAACAACCGGTTGCAGATTTATTCACAATCGGTTACAGGCAAGTATTGCTCTTCTTCAGGTATCTGTACACGTACAAATATCACAGAAAATTCGAAATAGAATAACAGAATTAAAGGGGTAAGAGGTACAGTGTATATAAAGCTTTCTTGAAAAGTGACAAAATGTGAAATATTAATACGCTATTCTGCTGCATTCCGATAAATTACGGAACTACAGAAAGCATTACGATCATGTAAACGAAAAAATTTTAGTTACATTAATTGTGCCCTGTATGTTCACTCAGAACTTTGTGTAATAGCACTGAACATCAAGCGCAGAGATTGTGCTATAACTCGTAAACTAAGTTGTTAATTAACTACGAAATAGGTAGAAAAAAAGAACTACAAAAAGTCCTTAGATATCACAGGATATTTTGAATTTAATTGATGAAAGGACAAGATATAAAAATGCTCTAAATCAAACAGGCAAAATGGAGTATAGGCAACTAAAAATGAGATTGACAGAAAGTTCGAAATGGCTAACAAGGAGAAGACGCCTACTCCTCATCGCCGAATTCGTCCAAACTTATGGTACATCTAAGGCGTGGTGAGATATGAAAGTGCACCAAGTGGGAACTCCAGGTGACTAAGCGTTTAAGAAATAAAGAGAATTTTGATACGAATCTATCACCATACGCACCTTATCAACTGCCCCTGAGAGAATCTGTTTCTAAAGCGGTGTTTGGCTCAGCGGTAAGAGATCGGATTTGTATTGAAAGATTCGTGGATTTGATTCAGCACGGCGGCATTTTTTTTCCTGCTCCTTGGTAATGCGTACACTACTGACTTCACAATTAACCGCAACATCATATATGTTATATATGTTGTATTCTCTACATGCAGTATCAAAGTAATTTCCCCCAAATGTACGCCACTAGTGCAACTATGCGATGTATATTTTTATCGATAGGTAAAAAAATTAATAAAGTTTCAAAACTACACTTACCTAGTCGAGAAAGAAGATCGGATTTGTATTGAAAGATTCGTGGATTTAACTTCCCGAGAAGCTTGCATCAAACTACATTCCATTATATATAATCAGCTGTCCTCGCAAGTATTCAGCGACATGCTGCGTTATACGCGTGGTTTACTGCTGTACTGTGCGATAAAAGAAGCTGTTTTCAGAATTTCAATCAAGTTTGTTTTTCTATGGAGACATTAAAAAACTATGTAAATACAAAAGGGCACTGGACTCGTATTCGGAAGAATGGTGGTTCAAATCCACCTCCGACCACCCAGATTTAGGTTTTCCGTGATTTCCCTAAATCAATCCAGGCAAATGCCGGGACGGTTCCTTTGAAAGGGCACGGCCGATTTCCTTCCCCCATCCTTAACCAAAAAATCGCACTGACGTGTTTTACGGCCAATTTAAATTTGTAGTGCTATAATTTTTTGCAAACATTTCGCACAAAAATTATAATGTAAATAATAAAAAATTATAGTGATATGATTACGAGTCTAATATTGTCATAATACCTATGCACCCAACACGTAACCCTTTTAGGAAAAAAGGAGAAAAAAATTTTTGGAAGTGGCGGGTGCCGAACCACAGACCTCGTGCATTACAATCCAACACGCTGCCTTCTACACTACCGCGAACAATTGCGAGATTCACCCTACATTTTCGTACTATTGATGGCAGTTGTTAATTGATGCTAATGTGGCATTTTTAGATACTAGATTATCATTTTTCGTACGAAGAACGACGTGTTTTTGTTAATTCTTCAGTGCGCCGTTGCTTTGAAATAACAACGTGTAAGTTACTATAAGAAAATCATCAAATACGCAACGCAAGATGGCGTATGCCAGAGAGAGTTCTGGGCGTGGAATGTCACGTGACATCTGCGAACGGCTGGTTTTCGTAAAATCAATGGAGGGTGTCAAATCTCCGTTATTTTTGCAAATATTTCTGGCAACGATGGAAGATATGAAAAAAACATAATAGAGCGAAGTTATAGAGAATTTTTCCCTCTACCAATTAGGTTATTCAATTTTCGTGTCAGATGAACGGTTCGTTTGAAATTACAAATATATTACAAACGGTTGTTTTTATTACTGCCGTATTTTTTGTCCGAAAAATTTGAAAAAGGGAGGTTCTAGTCTCTGGCGGCCTACAATTATGTCTGTAAAATTTGGTGCTGATCGGTTGAACGATTCGTCTTATAAAGTGGGAACACGTTACGGACAGACAGATGGACAGACAGACAGACATACATCCCAAAATCACCGTTATTTTTGCAAATATCTCTGAAACGATACGAGAGATGAAAAAAACATCACAGAGCAAAGTTGTAAAGAATTTTTTCCTATACAAATTCGATTATTCAATTTTCGTGACCGGTTAATGGTTAAGCCGTTATTTTCATTTAAATTTCGTGCTGTCAAAAAGGGATCGCAAAGGCCCACTTTTAGTATTACTACCGTAACCTAAAGTGGGCCAAAATCCGAGCGTAAGCTCCGTCCCTAATGACCACGCTGTCGACGGGACGTTAAACCGTAAGAGTCCATCCTTCCTTCCATGTAAATGATCAATTGCAAAAGAACGGCAGTATCGATTTACATACACGACGTCCCCAAGTACGCGTTAACTACAGTCCCTTTTTAAATGTTTGCAGTGCTGAATTTTATCCAATGGCCTTTCTTTTCTTTTTTTTCTTTCTTTGCGTATATAAATTAATAAAATAACCTATATGATATTGTGGTTAATTTGAGGTCAGTCTACATCTACATCAACACTCTGCAAACCCTCTGAAGTGCATGGCAGAGGATACGTTCCACAGTACCAGTTATTAGGGTTTCTTCCCATTCCATTCACGTATTGAGCTTGGGAAGAATGATTGTTTAAATGCCTTCGTGCGTGCTGTAATTCATCTAATCTTGTCTTCACGATTCCTACGGCGACACTATGTAGGTGTACGCATTGCCAAGGAGCAGAAACAAGTTGGGCCGCCGCGTGGAGTTGAACCCACAACCTCCTCAATGCGAATCCAATCTTTTACCGCTGAGCCAAACGCCCTCACTGGGACTGTTGATAAGGTGCATATGGTGGTAGATCCGTATCAAACTTCCTTTTATTACCTAAACGCCTGGCCATCTAGAGTTCCCACTTGGGGCACTTTCGTGTCTCACCACGCCCTACATGTACCATAAATTTGGACGAATTCGGCGCTGGTACGCGTCCTCTCCTTATAAGCAGAAATGCTTAGAGGGTAAATACAAGACTGTAGAAGAAGGGTAAAGATAGATACAGCCTACAGGAAAATAAATGAGACGTTTGAAGACAGGAAAAGCAGCTTTTTAATATCAAGGACTCTGATGGAAAACCAGTTCTGAGCCAAAACGGGAAAGAATACACAGAGGGGCTCTACAAAGGATATGAACTTCAAGATAGTATTATAGGGAAGACGAAGTAGATGAAGATGAAATAGGAGATACCATACTGAGAGAAGAATTTGACAAATCACTGAAAGACCTAAGTCGAAACAAAGCCCCTGGAGTAGACGACATTCCGTCAGAGATAGTGAAGTCTCTGGAAGAGCCAGCCATATACACAACTATTTCACCTGTTATGTAAGATGTTTGAGACTGGCGAAATACCCTCAGGCTTTAAGAAAAATGTAATAATCCCCATCCCAAAGAAAGCAGATGCAGGTAGGTGTGAAAATTACAGAACCAACAGTTTAGTAAGTCATGGTGTCAAAATTGTAACAGGAATTATTTACAGAAGAAAGGAAAATATGGTAGAAGTTGACCTCTGGAAAGATCAGATGGGATTTAGGAGAATCTCTACGGTCGGGGGTTCGAATCCCCCCTCGGGCATGGATATTTGTGCCGTCCTAGTTCGTAAGTAGTTCATAAGTAGTTTGTAAGTTTAGGGACTGATGACCCCGTAGACATTTGAACATTTTTAGGAGAATCATAGAAACACGGGAGGCAATACTCACGATCAGGGCCGTATTTAGGCAAGCGCAGCCTGTGCAGCTGCACAGGGCGGCAAAATTTTTAGGATGGCAACATTTTGCCACATAAAAATTTAAAATATTATTTTAAAGTTAATTGAACCGTCATTATTCAGAGTTCCGATTACAACAATAAATTTTAAAATTCAGGTTGTTGTGTTGATAGCAGTGGCGTATTGAGAGAGAGAGAGAGAGAGAGAGAGAGGATGATGCCGGGGGGGTGGGGGGGCGTAAACTGAATGACTGCACAGGGGCGCCGCATACATTAAATACGGCCCTGCTCACGATTATCTTAGAAGACAGATTAAGGAAAGACAAACCTACACTTCTAGATGTTGTATATTTGGTGAAAGCTTTTGACAATGTTGAAAGGAATACACTCTTTCAAATTCTGAAGTCAGTAGGGGTAAAATACGGGGAACGGAGGGTTATTTGCAATTTGTACAAAAGCCATACTGCAGTTATTAGAGTCGAAGGAAATGAAGCGAATCATTAGTTGGGAAGATAAGATAGGATTGTAGTATTTCTCCAATGTTATACTATATGTACATGGACAAGCAGTGAAGTAAAACGAGGAAAAATTTGGAGAAGGGATTAATGTTCAGTTTGAAGAAATAGAAACACTGTGTTTTGCTGATGACTTTGTAATTCTGTCAGAGAAAGCAAAGGATCTGGAATATCAGTTGAATGGAATGGACAACGTGTTGAAAGGAGCGTGTAACATGAACACTAACAAAAGCGAAACAAGTATAATTTAATGCAGTCTAAGAAAAATTGGCGATGCTGAAGGAATTAGATTAGGTAACGAATAATAAAGGCGATAGATGAGTTTTGTTTCTTGGGCAGTAAATAAACATATGATGGTAGCAATACAGAGAATAAAAATGCTGTATGAGAACGGGTGAAAAGCGTTTTTGAAAAAAGAGAAATTTTCTGATATTGCATAAGTGTAAGGAAGTGTTTTCTAAAGGCATTTTTGTGGAGTGTTGCCTAGTACGGAAGTGAAACATGTACGGTAAATAGTTCAGAGAAGAAGAGGATAGACGCATTTGAAATGTGGTGCTACAGAACAATGCTGAAGATTATGTGGGTTGAATGATAGGACACAATCTTTGACATGAAGGAATCGTGAATTTGGCATTCTTGAGAAGTGTTTTGGCTGAAAATCGTAGAGGGAGACCAAGAGACGAATACAGTAAGCAGATTTAAATGGATGTGGGTTGCCGTTCTTATTAGGAGATGAAGAAGCTTGCTCAAGATAAGGTAGGGTGGAAAGTTGCAGCAAAACAGTTCAAATGTTTATAAATCTATCGGACTCAACTGCGTGGTTATTAGTCCGTAGCTTACAAACTACTTAAACTAAGTCAAACTAACCTAAGGACACCACACACATCCATTCCCGAGGGAGGATTGGAACCCTCAGACGCAGGAGGCCGCGCTTTTATACTTGCTTAGTGTGTGTGATTGTTTTGATGGCGCTCATAGTATTTGTTTTTTCGAGTTCCCATTTTATGAGGTCCCAAAACATGTATTTTAGAACCTGAATAAAATATGTGATTAGTTTGTATTTGGCTTTCGTCCAGTCTCTTTTGTGAAACAATACCCAGATTTGCGATATTCCCTAATAAGATTGTATTTCTCTTTGGAAGCACAATTCCCACGACTGAAAAGTACTGAAACAAGCCGCATTTTTTATAAGGGGTGTTCAAATGAAAAGGTACGAAACGACGCTGTGGGTATAACTGAAGTCTTTATTCACAAGTAATCACCAGATGCCTGAACACAACTACCCCACTGTTTAATGAGCCGAAGGATTTCCTGTTCCCAGAATTCCTGTGGCTGTGACAACAGCCAGTCCTCTTCCCTGTCGTTCAGGTTGCCGTTCGAGTTGAAGCGCTTCACTTTGAGATATTTTTTCCCTTTCTTAGCGGACCAAACAGGTGTAAGTTACAGCTGTGCTTGGGCGGATGCTCAAGCTGCTTCCACTTGAACTCGGCCAGTATAATTTTTGTGACCTTGAAGAATAGTGCACGCGCGTTGTCATGGAGCAGAATCACTCCCTCTGTCATATATTGATTTTACTATTGGAATTGTTGAGAGGCTGTGTGAGCCACAGAGACGCACTCCAGGCTGAGAAAGAGAGACCATTGCAGATAACAGACACGTATATCTTACGGGATGTAGGCACTAAAGAAACTTCCTAGCGAACTGCTGATGCCCTCAGCCACTTTGCCAGGGTGGAGGCTACCTTTCGGAGAAGGTGGGCGTAACTTCATATAGCGTCTAGACGCTGTGTTAAGACATTACATTAGTATTTCGTGGCCAACAGGCACGTTTTAATGTACGTAGCAAAGTTGATACCAGTCACTTGGGAACAGCAACGTCAGTGGTTTCACGAGGCTAGAGTGAGAGGGTAAAGAAGAAAAACTACAAGTTAGCAGCTCCCCTGAGGTGTGACCTAAGGTGGAGCCTAAGGTGTGGCCAACTGACGTAAAACGTTGTTGTTTCCCATATTGGGTAGCGTCGTGACGTTTTGCTTTCAGCTGAACAATCTTGCTACTAAGTGTGGATTTTGTTAGTGCACAAACAAGCCACCTCCCCACCCGGGGAATGGCAGAAGGGACAGGGCTGAAACGTTGTTCGCTAGAGGACTCAGAGAGAGGGCAAGCCACAATTTAGATTGGTTAAACAAAGCAGTGGCCAATAGGAAATTGTTAACTGTCGGAAAGTGTGGAAAAGAAGTGCGCCCACACCGGCCGTTAAAACCCTCGGTTTTTGGATCAACAGGGGAGTTCTCAGTTAGCCCGTGACTATCGCCGTCGGCCTCGGGGTGCCCCACGACAGTCTGTTTCTCGCGGGGAGTGCGTCTGCCTAGGGAATGCTGCTAGGGAACGTAATTACTGGCTTTTGTTGTGGCAACTGATTTATACTTCTTGTTTTTTAAATAACGAACCCCAGTGTAGAAGACTTAGTATGGGATGCAATAAATTCAATGCCACGTACCTAGGAGTTGCATATGTTTCCTAAACAAGTATCCTCTCGAGTCCCGAAATCCGCATCTCTAGTAGATGCCTGTACTGTCTCTCTGCAGTCACTCCTTTCCGCTCGGGATATGCAGACTGACCTTGCTACCTCTTCCCTCTTTCCTATGTAGGACACGACACCTCTGTAAGTAATCCAAGCCGTTTGCTCTTGATACGCTACGGAGCGTCTCACGGTACATATTAATGTTAGTGGTTGTTCCTTGCTCGATGAATTCGATGGGTATCAGACCTCGGACGTGGAAAGAGACACTAAGCATCACCTTGCCTGCTGAAGACACAACCTTGAATTTTTTATGAGGTGACGACGCGTGCTTCCATTGCATAGTGTCCCTCTTTATCTCTGGGTTAAATTTCTGGCTCAAATTTCCACCGGTTCGGTTGTTAAGACGTTTCGTGCCTTTTCACATGAAGATCGCTCGTATATTAAAACGGTGCTGCTATTAAATTGAGTTTTTGCTGAAAAAACCCAAGTGAAAGAGAACGAGATCAGTATTACTCCAGATGTTCTTTTGTGATCTTGACTCTCACCTGGTTCTAGGAGGGTCTCTGTGATACGCGGAAACCACGGAAACAATAAGTCTGGATTTGAAAATCCGTCTTAAGCATGTTCACTAGCAATGCGAGTAGCGAGAACTGTAAGAGTTCTACATCTACATACACACTCCGCAATCCACCGTAAGGTGCGTGGTGGAGGGTACACTGTACCACTACTAGGCATTTCCTTTCCTATTCCACTCCCAAATAGAACGAGGAAAAAAAGAATGCTTATATGCCTCCGTACGAGCCCTAATTTCTCTTACCCTGTCTTTGTGATCACTACGCGAAAGGTAAGTAGGCGGCAGCAAGATCGTACTACACTCAGCTTCAAATTCCGGCCCTCTAAATTTCCTCAACAGAAATTCACGAAAAGAACGTCGTCTTTCTTCCAGCGATCCCCAATTGAGTTGCCGGAGCATTTCCGTGACACTCGCACATTGGTCGAACCTACCAGTAACAAACCTAGCTGCTCGCCTCTGAACTGCTTCTCTTTCTTCCTTTAAACTAATCTTATGCGGATCCCAAACACTTGAGCAATACTCAAGACGTGGTCGTACAAGCGTTTTATGCGTACATCTTCCCAAAATTCTCCCAATAAACCTTACTCATAACTGTCCTTACATGTTCGTTCCATTTCATATCGCTCTGCAATGTTACGCCTAGATATTTGAACGTCGCGACAGCATCAAGAAGCTCACTGCTAATGCTGTATTCGAACATTATGGGATTGTTTTTCCTACTCATGCGTATCACCTTACATTTTTTCTACATTGAGAGCTAGCTGCCATTCTTCGCACCAACTAGAAATTTTGTCTAAGTCATCCTGTATGCTATTACAGTCAGTTAAAGACGACACCCTTCAATACACCACAGCATCATCAGCAAACAGCCGCAAATCACAACTTACTCTGTCCATCAGATCATTTATATAGATAGAAAATAATAGCGGTCCTATCACACTCCCCTGGGGCAACCTGACGATACACTCGTCTCTGATGAACACTCGCCGTCGAGAACAACGTACTGCATTCTATTACTTAGGAAGTTTTCAAATAACGTAAAATCGAGTAGCTATTATTAGTACGACAGTTCTTTCTTCCTTGTTGACATGAAAACTAAAATAAGAACTTTATTTTCCAGGATCATGATTTCCGAGGTTATGATAAATGTCATGTCATGTCAATGACGACCTCTCCAATTATTGCACAGAATACAAAAGAATAGCTTCCAAGGTACTCGCATTGTGCCAGCGCTATCTGGCCCCTAATCAATAGATTCACTGCCGAACTCTGGTGAAATCGTATCGCTGAATCGGAATGTGCTCTTAAAGAGGAGCGGTGTATATTACAGTTCTCGCTAAAAGGATCCGGCCGGGCGAGAATACGCCTATTACGTACGTAGGTTCTTTAATTACATTTGATCCGTTCTTTTACGCCCGTCAGAGCCGTCAAACACGAATATTCTAACCCCATTTCAGTCTATAGTGCCCCTTAAATTACACCAGTTTGCCCTTACGTCCGGAAACTTACTGGTGTTACTTAAATAACTGAGAGAAAGATTTGTCGTTAGGTTGAAGACGAAGAGCAAAATTCAAGCCAAAAGTGTTTCCTCGGCCACGTTCAGGAGAACATTTGCCGGCTCGCGCTCTAACGAAGCCCTCGCCAAATTAAAGTGGTGGAATGAAATGAGAAAGGTTGGGAGCGGCTGCGCTCAGCACTAAAGCCAACAGCGAGAAGCGTTCTTCTTAACATCTTTCAGCGCACGCTGCTCTCTTCTCATTTCCTCGAGTGTTCGCTGTGGAACGCGCAATTCTAGTAAGGCTTAAACGTTAAGCGAGTATTAAGTTCTGGAAGCGGATCGCTTGAAAACTGAAATTAGAAACAGGGGAGCTGAGTTATCACTCACCTGTTAGACTTTAACAATGGCCGAAAACACGCATAAGTACAAGAAGATCACTGCTTGAATCAAAACGAATATCTCATTCCGGAAAGAAAAACTGCTCTAGCCAGCAAGATCATCATATTCCTCTACAATTTGAAAGGTAAAGTAGCGAACAATCCGGATACTCGTTTGCACACCACGGTGATTTGTTAAGCAATGTATTATTCGCAAGTGGCATTCCATTGTCTTTCTGCGACCTCCGAACTTACTTACCCATCCAGTTATAGGAGGCTCTTCAATTTAATGTCGATTCCGAAATACAGTGCTACTCGGCATTTTTCACATCAACAACATTGCGAGAAGGGAAGGAAATGAAAAGTGACCGATAAAAATCTGACTGGGGATCGAACTAGTGCGACCTTTGCTTACGTAGTATGTAACTCTACCACTTTGCTAACCAGCCACCTCGACCATTAAATATGTATTAAATATGATGAAATATCAGTTTGGGTTCAGGAGAAATGTAGGAACACGGGAGGCAATACTCACTTTACGGCTTAACCTAGAAGATAGATTAAGATAAGGTAAACCTACATTTCTAGCATTTGTAGATTTGGAGAAGGCTTTTGACAATGTTGATTGGAATAAACTTTCAAGTTCTGAAGCAAGCAGGAGTAAAATATAGGGAGTTTTAGGTTATTTACAACTTGTACAAAAACCAGACAGCGGTTGTCAGAGTTGAAGGGCATGAAAGGGATGCAGTGGTTGGTAAGGGAGTAAGACAGGGATTGTAGCCTTTCTCCAATGTTATTCAATTTGTACATTGAGCAAGCTATAAAGAAAAGCAAGGAGAAATTTGGAGAAGGAATTAAAGTTCAGGGTGAAAAATTAAAAACATTGCGTTTTGCCGACGACATAGTAATTCTGTCAGTGACAGCAAATGACCTGGTAGTGCAGTTGAACGGAATGGACAGTGTCCTAAAAGATGCATATAAGATGAACATAAATAATAGCAAAACTAGAGTAATGGAGTTCAGTCTAAGAAAATCATGTGATGCTGAAGGAATTAGATTAGGTAACGAAACAGTAAAGGAGGTAGATGAGTTTTGTTACTTGGACAGTAAAATAACAAATGATGGTCGCAGTACAGAGGATATAAAATGCAGAATGGCAATGGGTAGAAAAGCGTTCTTGAAAAAGAGAAATTTGTTAACACTGAATATTGATTTAAGCCTAAGGTAGTCCTTTCTGAAGGCATTTGTGTGGAGTGTTACCTTGTATGGGAGTGAAACATGGACGATAAACAGTGCGGACAGGAAGAGAATAGAGGTTTTTGAAATGTGGTGCTACAGATGAATGCTGAAGATTTGGGGGTGGATCGCGTAACTAATGAGGAGGTACTGAACAGAATTGGGGAGAAAAGGAATTTCTGGCATACTTTGACTAAAACAAAGGATCGATTGGTAAGACACATTCTTAGACATCAAGGAATTGTGAATTTATCGTTGGAGGGAAGTGTGTGGGGTAAAAACCGCAGAGGAAGACTAAAAGATGGATACAGTTAGCAGATTCAGACATATGTAGGTTGCCGTTCTTATGTGGAGTTGAAGTGGCTTGCTCAGGATAGGGTATTGTGGAGAGCTGCATCAAACAAGTCTCCGGACTGAACGTGGTGTCGCACAAGTCTGAAGCGTGCGCCACGTACTTCCGCCGCGCGCCGCCGCGACGACGTCAGCCACGAGCGCCCTCTGCTGCAACTCCGCTCGTGGCCACCCTGAACTGCATCGGTCACTTAAGTATTGTATTATTTCTACGAAATATATATGTTGTTCTAATCTAGCTTAGTGTTTCTAGTTTCTGCTGTCCCACTGGCTGGTCACCTCAGACTCTGTACCCGCACACGCGTGCACCCTATTTCCCTGTGTCGGTGTCTTTCTACTCGACAACCGACACCCAGGACAACCGGCGGAAACGAGACACAAAAGCGGCGACGAGCATGGGATACAAAACTAAAGACCACAACAACAACAACAACAACAACAACAACAACAACAACAACAACAACAACAACGACGACGACGACGACGATGAAACGGGAACTTATTCGTTCTCCATTTCCTACAATAACCCTTGTTGAATTGCATTAATAGGCTCAATACGCTCGGGATAATCTATTGCAGAATGCTACTCGGCACCTCTACGATCTTTTTATGCAAGTATAGACGAATGTGCTTACGACAGAGGACCTTGTGATGATGCGACTGTTTGGACACCCTTTACTGCGAACTCCAAATGCTTATGGAACTTAACTACGGGGTCATCAGTCCCTAAACTTACAAACTACTTATGAACTAGCTAACACTAATGACGGCACAAATATTCATGCCCGAGGGGGTATTGCGAACTCCAACCTCAGACGAGAGCGGCCGCGCAATCTGTGACATGGCGCCTCAGACCGCGCGGTCGTTTCCGCGCGGCCAGAGGAGAAATTTCTCTACAACTTCTCTCCCTTGTGCCTTTTATCACATCTCGCATCGTTTCAGAGATGTATGAGTAGCTATGCTCCGATGCGCGAGGCCGTTGCCTGTCGGGGGTTCGAATCCCCCCTCGGGCATGGATATTTGTGTCGTCTTTAGTATAAGGTAGTTCATAAGTAGTTTTTAAGTTTAGGGACTGATGACCCCACAGTTAAGTCCCTTAAGCTTCACAAACATTTGAACATTTTGAAGAGATGTATGCAAAAACGACAACTATTAGACACTATCTGTGTCTGTAAAGTGTTTCCACTGTTTAGGTCGAGTCGTTTAACTGATCGACAGCAAATTATACAGACTTATTTGTTGGCGGCCAGCGGCCTTTGGCGACATAGACGGACGCCCATAGAGAGCGGCACTATGCACTATCCTGACTGTTATCCGTCGGATGGAAAAAAGTTCCAATTAAAAGTTGTTCAGTATTTAATATTGAGTACGTTTAGTTCGAAACTTTTTTTGATATTTTGACTCTGAAGGTTGGTACACACGTTTAAAGATGTAATTCTTCATATGGTTCTACCTTCACATTCTTTTGCTGTCAGTCATTTGTTGGAGGTTCCCAGAATGATTTGAGGTTGATATTTCATCTAGGGCTGAATATATCACACGAAAGTCCTTTTTTTATAACGAAATAAAAATTTATATATAGTGATAAAACTGTTGTAAAAGGTCAAGGAAATTTTGAACAGTAATATAACAATAAAAACAATTAAAATATGATATATAAATTACGTCAAATATCATTAATATGCGCTAAAGAAAGTATGAGAGCTAAAAATATTGCACAAATGAGTAAAATGTATTGTTAAATACAAAAATAAAGAACATAAAATAAAAGAGAAATTCCCTGCACTATATGATGATAATATTGAAAGAATGACTCTTCTGGTCGGAGAATGATCCTCTTTACAGTGAAATATCACAGTTTAAATATTTGGTAGAAAATGAAGATTCCAATATAAAATGTTCCAGGACAAGTAAAGTAATTACAATTAAAACAGTTGCGATAGGTCAAAGAACCAAAATATTGATAAAAACCATAAAACTACAGGAAAATCTAAAATGGTCCGTAAAAACGCCTTTTTTCTAGCAGCGTCACTCGGAGAGTTGGCAGACTGGACAGTTTAGCTTGTCCAAATCTTCTGAGCTGTCATAGAACAGTATATTTTCACGAGTGTACTGCAGCTGAGTGAACACTGCTATAGCGATAAATTAGGTTCATCTTAGAACTCTTTAGAACATAGATGCTACAAAAAGAGACCTTACGAAATTCAGGTCTCGCTGCACGTTCATCCGGAGCACCATAGAGGACTGTACCCATAATGGTCTAGTTTTTATTTAATTCGAGAAACCATTCGATACATTCACGATTTATTTATTTACTTATTTATTATTATTATTACTTTTTTGCAGTCATATGATTTGATGCGACCAACGCTGAATTGCTCTCCAACACCAAACCCTTATAATTAGATTAACACTTGTACCTGCGTCCTCAATTACTTGCTGGATGCATCCCAGTCTTTGTCTTTCCCTACAGGTTTTGCCCTCTAGAGCTGTATCTAGTATCGTGGAAGTTATACCCCGAGGTCTTAACGAGTGTGATATTATCTTTTCCTTTCTTCTTCTCCATGTTTTCCACGTGTACCTTTCTTCGCCGATTTTGAGGCGAACGTTCTCATTCGTTATTTTATCAGACCACCTAACTCTCAAAATTCTTCTGTAGCAACATACAAACGAATTTACAACACAAGCTGTCAATGAACCTTGAATTAGATCAAAGGAAAAGTTGAAGTTCTGTGACCGGCTGTAATTGCAAACTGGGTCTCCTGCTTACTAGGTATCAGCGATATCCACTCGTGTATATATTACCCTGGCACCCTTCCAATCGTACCCCAATTCAAAACTTATTGACACACTACTGAAGAAGTGTTCTTGTCCATCGTTTATTGCCGTAGCAGTTCAACTATGATGTGCGCGTGCATTAAAGGAATTACTGACGTCTTCGCATTATACATATATATGTGGTGTCTGTTGTTTCAAACATGTCCGAAACAACAGACACCACATACGAGTGGTGTGCAAATGAAAAGGTACAAAACGTCTTAAAAAACAAACCGGTTGAAATTTGAACATGTCGCTTTGGGATTACCGTAGAGCGACATCTAGGAACGCGAAGCACGCTTCGTCACATCCCCATAAAAAATTAAAGGTTGTGCCCTCAGCAAGCAAGGTGATGATCAGCGTCTTTTTCGACGTCCGACGTCAGATACTCGTCGAATTCCTCGAGCATGGGAAAACTATTAACAGAGTCGTGTACTGTGAGACACTCAGTAGCCTGCTCAAGTCCATCAAGAGCAAACGGCCTGGGCTGCTCATGTTGGGAGTGATTCTGCTGCATGATAACGCGCGGCTTCAATTAAGATGGAGTTAGATGTTTTAGCTGTTAGTGACGATAGAGTAAGGGGAGAGAAAGAGGACGAAGTCGGAGAATACAAGGTCTACCTGTCAGGAGTCAAAGTAGGAAGATCACAGTGGAGTGTACGATTTTACATCAGGAAAGCAATCGAACCCAGCATAATTGCAATAAGGTGTGTGAATGAACGACTGATGTGGATAGATTTGTCCATCTCCAGCAAGAAAATTAGGATTGTGGCAGTGTATTCACCCTGTGAAGGGACAGATCAAGATGAGATCGACAGATTTTACAACGCTCTTAGTGATGTAGTTGTTAGAGTGAAAGATAAGGAGAATGTTTTACTCATGGGTGATTTCAACGCCAGGGTAGGAAATCGAACAGAAGGTTATGAAAATGTTATGGGTAAGTTTGCAGAGGTTATGGAGGTCAACAGGAACGGAAAACAGCTCTTGGATTTCTGTTCCAGTACGGGCTTAGTTATCATAAACTCCTTCTTTAAGCTTAAGGACATTCACCGCTTTACTTGGGAAGGAAGGGGAACCAGATCTATCATTGACTATATAATAACAGACCAGGAATTCAGGAAGACAGTCAAGGACACATGTGTTTTCAGGGGGTTCTTTGATGATACTGATCATTATTTAATCTGCAGTGAAATTGGTTTTGTGAGGCCAAAAGAGCAGAAAGTCAGGTCCATGTGTAGAAGGATAAGAGTGGAGAAGCTTCAAGACAAGGAAATTAGGCGCAAATACATAACAATGATCTCGGAAAGGTACAAGTTAGTTGAATGTAATGATTTACAGTCACTGGAAGAGGAATGGTCAAGGTACAGGGACACACTACTAGAAGCAGCTAGAGAATGTCTTGGAACAGTAGTGTGTAAAGGCAGGAAGAAGCAGACAGCTTGGTGGAATGACACAGGCAGGCAGCCTGTAAAAAGAAAAATAAGGCATTTCAAAAATGGCTCCATGCTAGAAGTGAGGCAGACAGAGAAAGTTATGTTGAAGAAAGAAACAAAGCCAAACGCATAATTGCAGGCACCAAGCAGAAATCATGGGAAGACTTTGGAAACAAGCTAGAAACTCTGGGTCAAGCCGCGGGAAAACCATTTTAGAGCGTAATTAGCAATCTTCGAAAGGGAGGGAAGAAGGAATTAACAAGTGTTTTAGACAGGTCAGGAAAGCTGCTAGTCAATCCTGTGGATGCCTTGAGCAGATGGAGGGAATATTTTGAAGAATTGCACAATGTAGGTGACACGTTCAATGATGTGTCAGATTTTCAGGTAGAATGGCATAGGAACGAAGATGGAAATAGGATCTCATTTGAGGAAGTGGAGAAGATGGTCAGTAGATCACAGTGCAATAAAGCGGCTAGGGGGGATGAAATTAAGCCGGAACTCGTCAAACACAGTGGAATATCAGGTCTCCAATGGTTACACAGGATAATTGAAAAGGCGTGGGAATCGGGACAGGTTCCGTCTGACTGGACGAAAGCGGTAATCACGCCAATTTTCAAACATGGAAACAGAAAAGATTGCAACAGCTATCGAGGTATCTCGTTAATTAGCGTTGTAGGCAAAATATTCTTAGGTATTGTTGAAAGGAGAATCCGAGTATTAATTGAGGACAAGTTAGATGAAAATCACTGTGGGTTTAGGCCTCTTAGAGGCTGTCAGGACCAGATCTTTAGTTTACGGCAGGTAATGGAAAAGTGCTATGCGTGGAACAGAGAATTGTATCTATGTTTCATAGATCTGTAAAAGGCTGATGACCGTGTTCCTAGGAGGAAGCTACTGTCAGTTCTTCAAGATTATGGTATAGGAGGCAAACTTCTGCAGGCAATTAAAGGGCTTTACGTAGACTCTCAGGCAGCAGTTAGAGTAGATGGCAAATTAAGCTCATGGTTCAAGGTAGTTTCAGGGGTAAGACAAGGCTGTAACCTGTCACCACTGTTGTTCATACTATTCATGGATCATATGATGAAAACAGTAGACTGGCAGGGCGGGATTAAAATAGGTGAAAACAAAATAAGCAGACTCGCATATGCGGATGACTTAGTTGTAATGGCCGATTCAATTGAAAGGTTGCAAACTAATATTTCAGAGCTCGATCAGAGGTGCAAGGATTATGATATGAAGATCAGCATCTCCAAAACGAAAGTAATGTCTGCGGGAAAGAGATTCAAACAGATTGAGTGCCAAATAGGAGGAACAAAATTAGAACAGGTAGACAGTTTCAAGTACCTGGGATGTATTTTCTCACAGGATGGCAACATAGTGAAAGAACTGGAATAGAGGTGCAGCAAAGCTAATACAGTGAGTGCTCAGCTAAGATCTACTCTCTTCTGCAAGAAGGAAGTAAGTACCAAGACTAAGTTATCAGTGCACCGCTCTATCTTTCGACCAACTTTGTTGTATGGGAGTGAAAGTTGAGTGGATACAGGTTACCTTATTCACAAGTTAGAGGTTACAGATATGAAAGTAGCAAGAATGATTGCACGTACTAGTAGATGGGAGCAATGGCAGGAGGGTGTCCATAATGAGGAAATCAAAGAAAAACTGGGAATGAACACCATAGATGAAGCGGTTACAACAAACAGACTGAGATGGTGGGGTCATGTTACACGCATGGGAGAAGCAAGGTTACCTAAGAGACTCATGAGCTCGGCAGCAGAGGTTAAGAGGTGTCGAGGTAGACCAAAAAGAAAGTACTTAGATTCAGTGCAGAATGATTTTGCAGTAAAAGGCATAACATCAGACGAAGCATCAATGTTAGCACTGAATAGGGGATCATGGAGAAATTTTATTAGAGGTACTATGCTCTAGACTGAACGCTGAAAGGCATAATCAGTCTTAATGATGATGATGATGATGATGATGATACCACGAGACTTCTCTTGGACATAAATTTTCTCTTTTTTTGTTACATCCTACTTTTTTATGTCGTTCTTGGTACATCCTTCGTGGGTTATTATGCTTCCAAGGTAGCAGAATTCCTTGATTTCGTTTACTCTGTGTGCAATTTTGAAGATTTTCTCGCTATTTTTATTAAATACTTCTAATTCCTTCTTTTTGCCGGTTTACTGTAAATCCATATTCTGTACTTATTAGACTACTCATACGATTCAACAAATCCTGCGATTTTCCTTCATTTTCACACAGGATGACAATCTCATCAGTGAATCGTATCACTGATATCCCACTATTGATCCTTCCTTTTATTTTCTTCTTAATTTTTCCGATGTATATATTGAACAGTAGCGACAAAACAAAGCAACTACAACCCTTTAAATCCGAACTTTTGGCCTTGGTTTTGCAGTCATTATTATCTCCACTTGGTTTTTCTACAGACCATGTATTACTTATCTTTCCCTACAGCTTATTCCTATTTGTCTCAAAAATATTGCATAATTCTGCAGAGTCGAACGCTTTTTGTAGGTCGACACAGCCAATATATGCTTTGATGGATCTCGTCTTGTTTTCATTATCAAGCGCAATGTTAGGACTGCCTTTCTGGTGTCTTTATATTTCGTAAAGCTCTAGATTGACCATCTAACAATGTGAGCTGTTTGGCTTACTGTGTCATATTTCGTACACATATATACAATAAGAAGCACAACAGAACCCATACAACCCCAAAACCATGTTATATAACAAAAAGACCACTCACCCATTACCTACTACACGACAAAAGATTACACTTATTAGCCGGCCGCATTGGCCGAGCGGTGTGCGGCGTGCCAGTCACGGTCTGCACGGCCGCTGCGGTCGGGGGTTCGAATCCCCCCTCTGGCATGGATGTTTGTACCGTCTTTAGTATAAGCTACTTCATAAGTAGTTTGTAAGTTTAGGGACTGATGACCCCGTACTTAAGTCCCATAAGCTGTACAAACATTTGAACATTACACTCATTAGAGAATCTCCAATACTAAAAGGAGAATAAAACGGAAAACCACTTATATACCTACCACCTAGCAGGGTAACCTTTCATTCAAAAGTATCACAATAATGAATGCTTACTCAACTTAAAACACCCTACTGTTAGCCAAATTAGCTTGGCAATGTTTACACGGATATAGCCGACTCCGACCGCATTGATTTCCGATTCGAACACAGTCATCGAATTTTTTCAACGTCATTATTAACCTAGAAACAAGCGCTGTATCATTATAATTGTCTTTCCAAGAGTTACTGAATTCAGTTATAAAAAGTATACAGTTCTATTAAATACATACTTGCTTCAATATATTGACCAATATAAGAACACTCTTAATCACATATAAAGTTCGCGTCCCTTTCAGCGCTATCACTTGCCCAAAATCTATATCCAGAACGGTTCATGCAATAAAATGGCACCATTTTATTTAACTTATCCCGTATAATTTCAAATATATTGTCACAGTTCGGAAGCTATAAACTTTCAAACTTCCATGCGTACTTCCATGCGTATTCGTCAGTCTCCGCGAAAACTGCGCATCGATATATTTATTTGTTCTGGGTATATTTAAGACTAGCATATCATTGCTGCCTCACCATGTAAATGTGATTCCTAATTTCTATTGCCGTAGTTACCGCAGTGTCATGTTGACACCAAAGACCACTACATCACTATCGATACAGCTATAGCAAACTCCGACAGTTGGTAGTATCAGATCATAAGACTCCTGAAAGGGGCCGCGCACGTCTGAACACTATCATGTGCGTCATATCTGAATGGCTGAAACGAAGTTAAATCGTCGGCCTACAACACTGAGTGTGGATAGAGTCATCATTGAACTTCGAACCAGCAGCGTATGTATCCATTCAGCAGACAGTCTACTACGATTCAGGTAAGAGTGATGCACTACACCAAGCTGAGACAGAAATTCTTGCAGGCAGCAATGAAACTTCGAATTGTTCGCAGACGCAGTGGCGGCTCGTGAGAATACATTTTGGGTGTTCACAAAGTTTTAGATTCGGATAAACATAGAACTCTCAAATAGCAGATGTTTTATAAAAGTTAGGATTATGGACAAATTTGTACAAACTAGCCACTACCAATAATAATAACAATAAGCCTAAGTTTTCTGCCGGAGGAAGGAATTGTTTTGTGCAATTCTGTTGTTCTGTACATAATTACGTACAGTTTACGAGCCGAACGGTCTGCGGCGCGCCAGTCACGTTCTGCACGGCCACTACGCTCGGGGGCCTCGGGCATGGATATTTGTGCCGTCCTTAGTATTAGCTAGTTCATAAGTAGTTTGTAAGTTCAGGGACTAATGACCCTGTAGTTAAGTCCCATAATCTCTACAAACATTTGAACAGTTTACGACATGAACGAAATATTGTATTGTATAAGCTGTCACTGCTATTCGTTTTGTCAGTCGTATATTGATGTTAAGGAAGTGTTATCGATCACAAGTTCTTCTACCCTGAAGTAAGAAACCGCATAATTCCTTTTGATGAATTATCCTGTCCACATGTATGACTTTAGAGGATGTTAGTATGTCTGTAAAAGTTTGTTTAATATTTATGGATTAATCTTTAAGAATATTCTGCCTATAGAGAACAGTCACACAGCTGAGTCAGCAGTGAATACGAGACACTTATACCTAAAAAAATGGAAATGAGCGTACGGCTTTGTTGGCCGGGAGATCCCTTACGGGATTGTTCATCCGCTGTAGTGTAAGTCTATTTAGTTCACGCTGCGTGGGCGACCTACGTGCCGATGATGATGAGATGATGACTATTAGGACAAGCCGGCCGCGGTGGCCGAGGGGACTGCGGCGCGCCAGTCACGGTCTGCACGGCCACTACGGTCGGTGGTTCGAATCCCCCCTCGGGCATGGATATTTGTGCCGTCCTTAGTGTTAGCTAGTTCATAAGTAGTTTGTAAGTTTAGGGACTGATGACCCCGTAGTTAAGTCCCATAAGCTATACAGACATTTGAAACACTTTTTTTTATTAGGACGATACACGCGCACACACACACACACACACACACACACCTCCCGGCAAACGAAGCCGGACCCCTTGCATAGGTGGTCAGAGACGCTGCCACTGAGCTACGGAGGCGGACTCCTATACATAGTACCAGCGCTTCACTTTGCGCTTATGCAAAGCCTTCCCTCCATTCCTCGTCTCAAACATTCAACTATTTGTGACAACGAAGAAGATTAAAAATGTCTTCGCTGCTCATTTCACTAACAGAAATCTAAGCTTGCCCTTTATTCACATGAAGTGATAAGTGCCATCGACAAGGGATCTCAAATCGATTCCATATTTCTGGATTTCTGGAAGGCTTTTGAAACTGTACCCCACAAGCGGCTTCTACCGAAATTGCGTGCTTATGGAATATCTCCCCAATTGTGCGATTGGATTCACGATTTCCTATGAGAAAGGACACATTTCTTTGTAATTGACGGTAAGTCATCGAGTGAAACAGAAGTGATATTTGGCGTTCTCCAGAGAAGCGTTATAGGTCCCCTACTCTTCCTTGTGTTTATAAGCGATTTCGGAGACAATCTGATTAGCTCCCTTAGAATGTTCGCGGATGATGCTATCGTTTATCGGTTAGTGAAGTCAACAGAGGATCAAAAGCAACTGCAAAGCGAATTAGACAAAATTTCTACATGGTGCGAAAATTGGCAATTGACACTAAATAAAGAAAAGTGTGAAGTAATACACATGACCACTAAATGAAATCCGCTGCACTTCAATTACGCGATAAATCAGTCAAACCTTAAGGTCGTAAATTCTACCAAATACCTAGGAGTTACAATTACGCGCAACTTTGACTGGAAGGCGAACCAAAGATTACGTTTCATTGGCAGTACACTTCGAAGATGCACCAGCTCCACCAAAGAGACTGCGTCCTATCCTGGAGTACTGTTACCCACTGCGGGACCCTCACCAGGTGGGACTGACGGAAGATATAGAGAAGGACAGCTCGTTTTGTTTCATCACGTTACGGGGGGGAGTGTCACGGAAATATGGCAGTCCCGAGCTGAGTTGATGTTACAATTTGCTCCTGTGGGAGTTCGTTTGAATCACGTATGAGACGTCAATGCTTTTGCAATAACTTGACTGGCTCCGAGGTCAAGTTGTTACCAAAAGTGTTCCGAGAGTTACTATAAATAAGAATAAACCGGTTTATTATGCGACAACCAACCAAAGCGTGACTGTGACGGATAAAGCAAATAAATAGGGCTTTGAACCAACAAATCTATTTGGAGATCTCTCAAGTAACTGAAAATCAGCTAAGAGTGACTTAGGTGGTGAGTCAGCCTAGTTTAATTTCGTAGAGTCGAGTATAAGTCAACACCTGAAGAGGAATCCAAGCTGTCTTCAAGATTTCGTATAGTTAAATATGGAACTGTAAGCTGTGGTGACTAAGTAGGGTTTATTTTCTTTATTTATTTATTTATTTTTATTCATTTAAAAAGATAGAGGGGATAAGACGATAGGAGTCACTCGAATGCTAATATCTGTCACTGAAATAAATATCTTTCAATAAAAATGAAATACCAAGCCTGGAGGCAGAAAATAAAAATAAATTAGATTATTTTTTCATATTTCAGTAGATTGCAAGACATTCACAGAGATATAAAATTGAATAAAATATCGATCAGTTTGAAGTGATCAAAATGGATCCTAAAGAAATAATATCTTTGGAAAACGGAGATAAATATCAGTAATAACTCTTTCTTTTAGAAATAGAAAGCACGAAAGTTTGTCGATCTGTGAAGATAAGGGTTTTAAAATCAAAGAAAGTATTTAAAAAAGAGATAGTACGTATCGGGTTATTCAACTAGAATCTTCGTTTTCGGTAAAGTAATATCTGTGACATTTAAATGTTACGTGAATATAAACGTAATATACTTCAGAAGTAAGAAGCCTAAATTACATTGCCTAAATCCATGTTTGAAAGAAGTTTATTTCGTCACGGAAAGTATTACAAAACAATTGTAAAATAAATAAGAAAAGGAATTGATTTTTATATCTTTTATTGGCAGCCAATTGTTTATTTGGTATTCAGTTCATTGAAAAAAACTACGGTTGTAGGCTAGTTTTGTGTTCATAACCGAAGTAAATATCCTGGGTGGTATCTGATGCTTTTAGAAGCTTTGATATCTGGTATAAAAACGAGTTAGATGCGTAACATTTATAGCATCAATACCGTAATATTATAACGTTGTCATTAATTGTAACTTAACAGGCGCCCAAAGGGCTAACTAATAACAACTTTTAACGGTAAGGACGCGACAAAAATTATGGTTTTGCCGTTACAAACTTGGCGAAGCGTTACAAAGTCCTACCAATGATGACGTGGTTTTATAAATTATCTGTCGAAAAACGCGGTTAGTTGCAGCTGTTTGAGAAGGAACACAGACTATAGTGCCTGCTGCTCTGGAAGCGGAGCTGCCACCTAGCGGCTGAGCACGAAATGAAGTGTGCACATTGTGTACCAAATTCGTGTGTATTGGGCCCAAAGGGCAACGTCGTCATATCAGTGGAGCATACGCGGGATGTGGTCCTCACGCTAATGTTAAGTTTCACGAAATCTCGACGAGCAGCGATGTAGCACAGCGCGGTAGATTTAAGTGCAATTTATTTAAGATTACTGCATCTATATTACGTTCAACAGTACTCAAAAATAAGTAAAGAAATGCATAAGCGTCAGAAACTAGGATGTTCACGTAGTCTTGTGTTATTATACACCACCCGCCACTACACAGATGTAATGACTTTATTAGCCTAACTGTACTTCAGCAACGACCAACATTGAGTATTCATTTATTTGTAATAAATGTCATATGTGTTAGTAAAGTTGTGGTATCTTTTTATTAAAGTATACCTACGTCACCTTGCCATATAGCACACCCATAACAGTTATTACATATAATGTTTCTTTTTTGTTTAAAAAAGATTGTTCCTCGTTTTGTTTTAAATCATACTTAACTGGAAGAGTGCAGAAAGTTGAAATAAGCAGTTCACATGATATAGATGAAACAATTAATTTTTCTAACTGGGGAGTTATCAAAAATGGAGTCCCACAAGGCTTGGTCTTGGGTCATTTCCTGTTCTTAATATATATTAATGACTTGCCATTCTACATTCACGAAGATTCTAAGCTAGTACTTTTTGCTGATGATACAAGTATAGCTATCACATCTGACAAAGAGGAATTAACTGATGAAATTGTAAATGATATCTTCCAGAAAGTAATTAAGTGGTTCTCTACATATGGAATCTCATTAAACTTTGATAAAACCCAGTATATACAGTTTCATACAGTAAGTGGCATGACACCATTAATAAATTTAGACTTTGAACATAAATCTGTAGCTAAGGTAGAGCCGCGGTGGAGTAGCCGAGCGGTGTAAAACGTCTCGCTGAGGAGCGCGCGGTTGCTTGCCGTGGAGGTTCGAGTCCTCCCTGGGGCATGGGTGTATGCTATCAGTCACTGCAAAATTTGATGATATACATCTCAGTAAATTAGCTTACTACGACTATTTTCATTCACTGCTTGCATATGGGATCATATTCTGGGGCTATTTAACATCGAGTAAAAAAGTATTCACTGCACAATAGCGTGTAATCAGAATAATTGCTGGAGCCCACCCAAGAGCATCCTGCAGACATTTATTTAGGGATCCTCACTGTAACTTCACAATATATATATTTACTCATGAAATTTATTATTAACAATCGGACCCAATTCAAAAGTAATAGCAGTGTCCATAGCTACAACACTAGGAGAAAGGATTATATTCACTATTCAAGGTTAAATCTAACTTTGTCTCAGAAAAGAGTGAATTATGCTGCCACAAAAGTCTTTGGTCACTTATCAAGTAGCATCAAAAGTCTGACAGATTGTCAACTAGTATTTAAAAAGAAATTAAAGGAATTTCTGAATGGCAACTCCTTCTAAAATGTAGATGAATTTTTAGATAAAACGTAAAAAAATAACAAAATAAAAATAAATAAATAAAATAAAAAATAAAAAAATAAGAAACACAAACAAAATCTTTAAAATATTGATTGTTATGTATAGACAACATTTACTAAACTGACACGTTCCACATCATTACGAAATGTCGTATATATGATCTATGCAACAAGTATTAATCTAATCTAATCTTTAATATGAATACTGTCAATCTTTTCAATGTAATGTTGAAAGCTGCTGAACTTCAAAGGATACGTTTAGTGCAAACATCTCAGATATTCCTAGGAGTAAACCCCGGCCACAAATCCTGGCGGTCCCATCGGTAACAAGGAAGCGTCGCGTCGTTGTGTGTTGATGTTGACATAGAATGCGTTATAGCGAGGCGCACACGGCTCTCCAGTTTTGGTGACCTGCAGCCGCAGCTTCTCTAAACAGCAGCTCCTCAGTTGCCCCCACGAGGCTGCGTCTCCAGCAGGGGATAAATCCCTGCCAGTATTGAAATCCAACCCTAGACCTCCGCATATTTTTCAAATGTTTGTTAAGCTTATGGGACTTAACTACGGGGTCATCAGTCCCTAAACTTACAAACTACTTATCAACTATCTTATACTAAAGACGGCACAAATATCCATGCCCGAGGGGGGATTCGAACCCCCGACCGTAGTGGCCGTGCAGACCGTGACTGGAGCGCCTCAGTCTCCTCGGCCACCGCGGCCGGCCCTCCGCATATCTACAAGCCGCACCTAGATATGGAGGCGTAGATATTCCTACCACAAAAATTATTTTACCCCGTGAACATGATTCAAGATATCGGCGGTTGGCGAATTTGCAGTGACACGTAGTAATGATCATCAGAACGAAATAGGTTACTGATTAATAAACGTACATTAAATAATAGCTACAGTAGTGTTTGCTAACATTAATCGCTGACACTTTATGGAGCCGTATATAAACTTAATGGGGCGAGGTTCATGAGTAGTATTTCTAGGCACACATGAGTTACATGCCTTAACATTTTGATTGATTCTTCCGTCGCTTCTTGGTAGAACATAATCAAATAAATTAAAAAACACAATTTGGTGTATGTTCTGCATGTTTATTTTTGTTTACTTGACCGGTTTTCGGCTTATACACACTCTTTCAAAATCTACAGGAAAACTACAGCTACAGACACGGTAATACCTGCCTCCTCACAACACCCAATTACTTACAAACACTCTGCTTTCCACTCCGTGGTGCATCACCTCATATCTGTTCCCATGTCTAAAGAGAATTTCAGATCAGAATTAGACACCATAAAATTTATTGCCACAACCAATGCCTACAATCCAGCCTTGATTGAAGGAATTTTGCACAAAAAACAAAAGAAGAAAATTATACCTCTCCTCTATGCTCCCTCTGACTTCCACTCCTATGAATGCAGGAAATGGTGTACAATACCATACATAGGACAAATGTCACAACAAGTATCTAAACCACTGAAATCCTGCAACTACAGGGTTTCCTACTACATGAAAAACACCACAGCTCAGTGTATCTTTAATAGCAAAGTCACGACTCCTTTACTAAACTACAGTGGAGGATATAAAATTACTTGTAAAGATTGCAATAAGTTTTATATTGGTCAGTCAGGCAGAAGCATAGCAACTAGACTAGCTGAACATGAACGCAGCTGGAGACTACAGAATCAGGAGTCCACATTTGCTGAGCATGTACTGAGTGAGGGCCATAGCTACCAGCCTCTCTTTCAAGCCCTTCACTTAGCAAACAAGGGGCAAAAACTTAACTTATTGGAAGCTCTTGAAATCAATAAACACCTAGCCCATAGCCCCGATCTAGTGTTAAATGATCAGACACAACTAAACAGTTCACCCCTATTGGATTTCACTTAATTCATCCCTGAGTCACATTATCTCCTACCCTATCAGTTCCAGTCTCTTCATACATTCCCTCATAGTACAGTCAATTACCTACGTTTTCCATCAACTCCCATACTGGCTCCTCCATTACAAAAAACCTTAAATGTAGACCTAGCATTTTATTTATTTTTATAACTAATAGATCAAAGTCAGACAATCACATTTTCAATATCAATTCAAAAAACTGGATTCCTTGTTTACCCCCACAGTCCCAAACTCCTGTGTATTTATTTATTATGATTTATTTTTAACTTTTGAAAATTCGGTCCCAGTGTAGCTTACAACATAATATTCATTTTCATCTACATGAATTTTTACAATATTAATTTCATTAGACAGATTTGTTTAGTTTAATCTAATGCAGTAACTATTCATTCTAAGTTCTTGATGCCACTCCAAACCTGGCCTTACAACTGTCATATGTAACACCATCTATAATTATAGTGCAGAATTATTAACAAGGCACTTATATATATTTATTTATTAGCATTATCAGTTTGTTTGTAATAGTAGGTAGTTTCAGTTCCCAGGTTATATTCAAATTTATTCCTTGTTTTATCCTTCACACATTGTATATTCTTGTATTACTGTTTAGTTTTTAAGTTGATAACTGTTATAACACAATGTCAAAGAAGTGTTATACTACCTATGTCGATCTAAGTGGAGTTATTTGTCATCTCTTCCCAAACTGTATCTAAACATTGTAACCTCTTTGACACAGCAGTAAATACTCTGAAGATGGCCTAACAAGCCGAAAACCGTTTAAGTAAACAAAAATAAACTTGTAGAACATACACAAAATTGTGTTTTTTAATTTACATGCCTTAACGTTTAGGTACACTACTGGAGCGCGTGGAGTTTAATAAATACTCAGAGGTTATGTGCAGTCCTGTAATCTTAGTCGATCGTATGTTGTCGTTGACCTAACATGTCGTATCAATCATTGAATGTAGGTTTTCATGGGCGGATGTTGAATTATTGCCGATATTATTAGGCTTCCTGAGCTGCCTCAAATGTGAACTAATGACTACAAAGCCTCCAAAGACGTCTTCAGCAGTAAAAGACGAAACATCAGGCAGCGAATCATGCCCTGGATCACGGCCTTATACCAAGGTATCTATTAATTTCGTCAATAAATAAATCGTGTTATTTTATGTCTTCATTAAGTAGTCATTAATGGGAATGAAAAGTGGCAGATCTGCAACGACGTGGAATACCCGCACTGTCGTTCTTCCACTGCTCGGCAGTTACAGCAGATTGAACAAGTTCATTGATAGCAGGGGAAAGTCGGGTAAGATGGCGACATTAACGTACATTACATTTTTTCTGGCACTTACGTTGAAATCACTTAAGGAAAAATAATTGCTTAATGTATCTCCTTTGTAATAAAGCTCTTAAACGTTTCCTAAGACAAGATTTTAGCAAGACCCGTTTTTGTTAGCGACAGTACCGTTCGTCGTCTTGCCCCACAGGTAGGGTAAGATGACGAAATGAACATCTTATTTAGAAAACAAAACTTGTATCGAAGCTTATCTACTTCGGTAAAAGAGACACAGACATAACATTTCTCCTTTGTATCCCTGTAATTTTAGCTCGTACACTGAGCAGAGCCTATTTCATCAACATGTTTTTTTACATAGTGACCTAAAGTAGCTTCAGGGAAATTGAACTTCCTAGCAGCGCCGTTAACAAGCTTAACATTTCTTACACGCTGCATTGCCTCTTTCAATGATTCCTTGCTCCATTTCTGTCATCCTGTTTTCTTTATGAACTCCATAATTCGTCATCTTAACCGCAGTCGACATTTTGCATTCAGACTTATACATGCACACAATCTTAAACAATAAATTCATTAAGCCGTTATTAAAACATCAGTAAATCCACAAGGTTTAAGGTGAATTAACTGATATTCAATAATACAAAAGTATTACTTGCATGAAACTTATTTAAACCGCAGGAAAAATTGCTACAAAAGCAGCGTCCACTTCCAAGTTTCTGTTGTCAACAAAACAAAATGACCGAGCAGTTCAATTTCAAGAGACATGACTGCAGAGCGCGCTAAGGAAGCAGTATCGTACTGCACGTTAAACAATCTGTAGATTTATCGGATAAATTCAAAATTCGTCATCTTAGACTCCTAGTCAACTTACCCGACCTTCCCCTACCAAAATAGTTTCTTCAATAACGAATAGTAATTTATAGTTTTTAAATGTTAAAGACTAAATATTATTTATGATACGTCATGTCTTAGAACGTGTGCTGAGGGGGTGTGATTTTGCATGCGAGATATGCACGCAAACAATGCTATTTTAAAAGTGACCTTCATAATCTTTTATCCGTGCAGTAGCTGCAACAAAACGCGGACACCTTAGTTCGTCGTCTGAGTTAATAAAATTAGCCTACATGAAGTCTACAAAATTACACTGCAAGCAGTTGCAACAAGGCTGCGCGGGAATGACCGCTCGGTCTAGGACGCCTTGTCACTGATTACAGGGCCACCACCGTCGTAGGTTCAAGTTCTACTTCGGGTAAGTATTCCGTCTGTGTGTGTTGTTCTTAGCTTAAGTTCGTTTAAGATAGTTTAAGTAGTCTAGGGACCGATGACCTCACCAGTTTGGTCCCTCATGTTTAATAATATTTGAAATTACAACAGGGAGGTTAGGTTTCTCCGAACAGTCGACATTGACTAACGAAACGTATTCGACATAGGAGCAGAAAAAAAAAAATAGTCTTAGCTCTGATCAAGAAGACATACAGCTAGGTATACAATGCTCAAGAACTTAATGTAACCAGTCAACATGGGCTTCGTGGTGACACAAAATAGGTCTAGAGGTAATTACAGTAGTTGATGACATGTTCCACAAATCATTGGTACTGTTTTTACCGAAATGATGTGGAGCAAGTCAGTTTGTAAGCTGTGTGTATATGATTTGTTTTTGAGTATGGATACTTACAGGCCATATACAGGTAAATAAATAGCACATTAGCTTGAGTTTAATAATAATTATGCTTTTATATTGACTTATATTAATTTCGTCGTAACTCCACATGAAATCAGTTTTTAATAAATATTTACTTATTGCGTTGAAATAACTGTCCAGAAGGAGAAATGACATTAACTAGAGTTAAACTTGGCTTTGCTACTTGTCAGACACTTTGTTATTGAGCAACTTATGTATCAATAGCTAGTTGTTTATTTCGTCAGATATTATGTCCGCAATTTCACACTGAATAAATGTCATGTCCTCGTCCGTCTTCAATTGTTAAAGAAGGTTGTGTGACTACTTTTATAAAACACTTTAAATTTACGTATCTGAAGATTGACGTAGGCTCAAAACTTGTTACTGATTAGTAAGTCGTTCATCCTAGGAAATTATGATTCAGAATAACTTAATGAGAACGTATACAAATGTTCAAATGTTTGTTAAGCTTATGGGACTTAACTACAGGGTCATCAGTCCCTAAACTTACTAACTACTTATCAACTACCTTACACTAAAGACGTCACAAATATCCATGCCCGAGGGGGGATTCGAACCCCCGACCGTAGTGGCCGTGCAAACCGTGACTGGAGCGCCTCAGTCTCCTCGGCCACCGCGGCCGGCAGAACGTACACCAACCGGCAAATAAATTAAAATTGTTTATGTTAATTTCTTGTACGGGGATATCGCTAGATGACTTGTTAGTCTCGTGGAATGGCCACGTAGTATAAAGCGCCATGCTACGCAATGAGTGGCCGTTCCCGTCGGAGTTCCAGTATTTCCGGGCGTTATTGTGTGTGTTGTCTATATTGTAACTTAGTTTAAGTTGCCATGTCACAGTGACTTACAAACTACTTAAACTGACACTATGGACAACTTAAGTGCTAATGATGTACGATTTTCATGGGATGGATCGGTAGTTTGATTTTACAAATTCATAAAAAGTGTATTTTGTCTAAATATACACTTTCTAAATGGAACAATGTCTGTTGACAGTAAAAAACTAAAAGAAGGGTAAACTGAAATGTCAGTGGAGTTTGCCGCACGCCGGTAGTGCAAGTCGATTACAAGACACCGTATTCTGAAAAGTTTCCAGTCTGACACTTCATTTCACCGTGCAACTGCATCACAATTAACATAAATGTTGCGTCACACATTTGTAACGTTGTGCGTGCATATTTGATTACAACTGAGCTGGATATGCCTATGATTGCAACAATCTGACATTGGAGTATTGTATATTTTATTACACTTCTATTAACCCAACACATAGTTCGAATGTCAAATAGTCTTCTCTAATACACTAACCATTCAGGTGAACATTTAGGATTGTTAGGTGTTACTGGAGAACCTTAACAATCTTATCATGGACATCCGTAACTTAAATTATACCGAGATATGATACAGTCTATACCAAAAAGGAATTAAATGTGTTAGAAGGTGTGTAGTATCAGTTCCAGGACAATAGGTTATGAATAATGGGGTTGCACCCCCTCCACTCCCCCCTACCCCTCCTTTGTAGAGGTCAAGGTCAAGGTCAGGCATAGCCTGGTTCTGGCTCAACCATGATTTATTTATGATTTATGACCCTAATTATAAAAACATTGCATGATTTATGAACCTAATTATAAAATTTGACATGATTAATGACTTCTACGAGTCAGGGAATAGAACCCGTGACCTCCCACTTCAGAATCCCCTTACGAGGGCGGGTTCTGGCCCAACTGCGAATAATTCATGATTTATGACTGTAATCTATGACCCTGCTTTAAAATTGATATGATTCTGAAGAGCCTCTCGCGTCCCTGTGACAGATCTGGGGCTTCAAAGAGACTGCACACATCTGCAATTGATTAATCAAATAAACGGTCGGTATGTCACAGAGGGGCGTGTCATCACATCGCAGCTCCAGCGATTGCCGCCACGCAAGGGAGAATGGTCGCGTGTTGCAGTACTTGCCAAAATCAACAGAAATTGTGTTTATTACATTAAGGGATACACAAAAAATGTGTTCCTAAACATGCACACCCGTTTGGATCTTCTTAAAAAGTATGGTTACATTGTTTCTAATTGTAGCAGGTTGGATGTTGTCCATCTACCAACAGAAAAACCATTTGCAGAACTAAAAACAGATGGAATAACAATATTTAACCAGTATTAGTTTGCAAAATTTGTAAACCTAAAGTTTTACATGGAGATGCCAGAAGATTCCGCATCAGAAGAGATGGCACTGTCCACACAAGAGGATGTGGAGAGCTATAACTGTTGTGTTATATGGGAAATAGGAGGTAAAATTAAACTAACTGAATGTTCTCATTTCGAAGAGCTGCCAGAAGGATCAGAAATAGTTGTTAAAGACTTAAAAGAGGCAGTTTACTGGAAGAAGCAGAGATACATTATGGAGTTCGATAACGTACTTTCTTTGTACTTATTAATTACTGGTTGGAGAAAGATATGGAACATTCAATGTGGATTTAAATTACAAGTTAAAAATTACGCTGGATGTTATTAAAATCACGCTACACAAACATAAAGAAAGAGTTGTTTTCTGGGTGTAAATATATATACAAGGAATTAATAACAAAAATTGCAAAGGAATATTTATTTACTTATTTTCTCACCTACCAAAAACCTTAAAAAGTACTCTATTTGCTGTGATCTATGTATGTCTATATTTGGGTAGAATGCCCATTTATACAAAGAAGATGTAAATTTAAAAAATCGTAAGCAGAAATTCCTGTGCAGTGTGTACTAGACTTTTTTTAATAGTTGTATTTTGTAGTAAATAGAATGTACAGTAAAAATCACCAAATGCTCTCCGCTGGAAAAATTACAAGTAGTTTTTATTAAAGCGGTAAAAACGTAGGCAAATCAAAAGGTATTGTATTTCGAAAAGTTACCTTCCCTGTCCTTATTGCCGCGGTGGAGTAGCCGAGCGGTCTAAAGCAACTCTCTGCGGAGCACGCGGTTGCTCGCCGTGGAGGTTCGAGTCCTCCCTGAGGCATGGTTGTGTGTGTTTGTCCGTAGCTTAGTTTACCTAGGTTTAAGTAGTTTGTAAGCTACGGACTGATGACCACACAGTTTGGTCCGATAGATTTACAGACATTTGAACATTTTCCCTGTCCTTATCGATTTAATAGCTGGAGGCGTAAATGCAATACATAGATGTAGAGCCGGCCTCGGTGGCCGAGGGGACTGAGGCGCTCCAGTCACGGTCTGCACGGCCACTACGGTCGGGGGTTCGAATCCCCCCTCGGGCATGGATATTTGTGCCGTCCTTAGGATAAGCTAGTTCATAAGTAGTTTGTAAGTTTAGGGACTGATGACCCCGTAGTTAAGTCCCATAAGCTATACAAACATTTGAACATAGATGTAAATTTTAGCTAAAAGTTAAAAACTGTACTGGATGTTATAAAAGCTACACCAATACAGTCCAAAAAGTTTCAACTAATACCCAAAAAGTTAAAACTAGTAAGCCCACAAAGTTTAAACCAACACTCCAAAAAAAGCTTAAACTACTTCCCATTTACTATCTGACACGCACTATTTTTTTAAAACACGTCTGTAGACTGTTGCATATGTAGTCTAAAACGAAAAGCATGTTGTGGCATTGCTTAAAATAATAAAGCAACGTTATTTTACAAGTCCTAAGAAAAAGATTAAATCCATCGAACAGACTTAAGACTTCCCCCATTAAAAAATCTAGATGGACTGCAGATGTTTTCTGTATGTAAACATGTATCAGGAAGGAATAGAGATATTTACCACTACATTGCTATTTATTACTATCTCCATACAAATATTTTGATATCTCAAACTGGGTTCTACTACTCCAGAGTAGGATCTGTTTTACGATGAGAACATACCGCTGGCTACACATATTTAGAGTGGAAAGGTCATTTATTTCTTACAAAAATTAAAACTATATATGGAAATTTTTTGCATTGGTGTTCTTTACAGGTGTACAGGTAAATCTGTAGAGATTACGTTCTATCAGCTCTTGGTTTTAACTATCTACCTGTAAATTACTTGGAGATTCTTAATACTGACGTCAGCAAGGACGATGTATTCTCCACAATGCCCTCAGAAACAGTTATCGCCGAAATAGGTCTGGTACCTACAAAAAAAAATCGTTGTTCCGCTAATTATATTTTAAACAGCATTCGTTTGCAAAAGTTGTAAACCTAGAGTTATATACAGAGATTCCAGAAGATTGTGCACCAGAAGAGATGACATCGTACACACAAGATATGGAGTACTATAATGGTTGTATTATGCAGGAGAAACCTATTTCTTCCAGTCCGGAATATTGTTCCTCAGAATGCCCTCAGAAACAGTTATCGTCGAATTAGGCCTGGTTTCCTCTGAAACTTTGTCGTTCCGCAAGTCTAACCCTTACTAAAAATCTTAAGAACGCGACATTTACTGTACTCTATGTGCCTATATTCATGATGGAATGACGACTATTTTTAAAAAGTTACAATCTTAAGATTCTGTATAGAAATTCCGCATTAGTGTGGAGTAGAATTGTCTTAATAGATGTATTATTTAGGAAATAAAAGTTAAAATTCCGAACGCTGTTGGTTGGGGGATTTGCACAGGAGGGAAGAGGGACGCTACTGTTTGGAACTGATAGTTAAAAGTAAGTCGGATATTATTAAAGTTACACCGAACAAAATAAAGAACGAACAGTTTCCTACGTCTAAATGTATATACAAAGATCTGTTTTCTGTATGGAAACACATATCAGGAAGGGATGTATTTACCACTACACTGCCGTTATTTGTAACTATCTCCATATGAATATTTTGGTAGGTGAAACTGGGTTCTATTACTCCAATCATATTTCTCCCAGTCAAGAAAATTTTCCTAACAATGCCTTCAGAAACAGTTATTGCCGAATTAGCGTCCGCATTTGTGTGGAGTAGAATTGTCTTAATAGTTGTATTATTTAGGAAATAAAAGTTAAAATCCTGAATTCTGTTGGTTGGGGGATTTGCGCAGGAGGGAAGAGCGATGTTGCTATTTGGAGCCGGCCGCGGTGGCCGAGGGAACTGAGGCGCTACAGTCACGGTCTGCACGGCCACTGCGGTCGGGGGTTCGAATCCCCCCTCGGGCATGGATATTTGTGCCGTCCTTAGTATAAGGTAGTTGATAAGTAGTTTGTAAGTTTAGGGACTGATGACCCCGTAGTTAAGTCCCATAAGCTTAACAAACATTTGAACATTTTTGCTATTTGGAAATGAAAGTTAACGATTAAACTGGATGCAGCGGCCGGCAGGTATGTGGATGAGGGCGTTACACTCGCCCTGAAGTAGTCGGAAGGGTGACCTTGTGTTCAGTAAGTCGCTGCGAGTGTGACGGACGGCCACCGTCATGCCCCTCCAGGACATACCGACCACTGTAGTGCGCGCCTCTATCCGCGGCAGCTGAGATAGTTAATAATTCTTATGCGGTTGGCCTTCGGGCATGGGGGCAACCGCTGCTTACTGTGGTCCTGGCCACCTGCTATATTTTGCGGCTGCTCAGTAAGGGGCGCGTGCCTCCGGAGCTACGATGTGATGGCAATGTGAGGCAATATCCTAATCGAAATGTTTGTTATTTAGTAGCTACAGGAGACTGTGTATACAAGTTCTAGATGTTAAGTTTAAGATTGCATTGTGATATTCCGTATAAATAATATTGTGTGTTCTCATCCTGTAGAGAGTAGGTTTTAATGGCTGTTTACTATGATCTAAAATGTAATTATCTCTTTTAGACCTGGAGGTAGGTAGGTGGTGCTTACTTTACCATTATTTTATTATCTTTTATGGAAATAGCGTGTATTTCATTCTGGAAAGAGTGGGTCATATCGTTATGAAAACGCTTTTGTTGCACAAATTTCTACTATCTTTATACTTGCTAGGCCTCGATATAGCTAGGGATACTTAGTTTAAGAATGCTGTGCATTAATTGTACCATTACTTTCCGATAATTGATATAGTATCACAATTTGTAGACTTTCCATTTTTAACGTAAATAAGGCTTTTTCTGTATACATTCTATACTACTAAGGCATTTGGGTTGAATGAACTTCCTAACATTTGAACACACATATACCCATTAATTCAGTATCAGAAAAACACGTGTTCTGTCACGACCGCCTAATTACGAGGTGCATTCAAGTTCTAAGGCCTCCGATTTTTTTTCTCCGGACTGGAAAGTGATTGAAATATGCGCATTGTTTTAAAATGAGGCCGCGTTCATTGTCAATACGTCTCAGAGATGGCAGCTCCGTACGGCAGATGGAATTTTACCGCCAGCGGCGAGAATGAGAACTGTTTTAGATACTTAAAATGGCGACGTTTTCCTTACTTGAACAGCGTGCAATCATTCGTTTTCTGAATTTGCGTGGTGTGACACCAATTGAAATTCATCGACAGTTGAAGGAGACATGTGGTGATGGAGTTATGGATGTGTCGAAAGTGCGTTCGTGGGTGCGACAGTTTAATGAAGGCAGAACATCGTGTGACAACAAACCGAAACAACCTCGGGCTCACACAAGCCGGTCTGTCGACATGATCGAGAAAGTGGAGAGAATTGTTTTGGGGGATCGGCGAATGACTGTTGAACAGATCGCCTCCAGAGTTGGCATTTCTGTGGGTTCTGTGCACACAATCCTGCATGACGACCTGAAAATGCGAAAAGTGTCATCCAGGCGGGTGCCACGAATGCTGACGGATGACCACAAGGCTGCCCGTGTGGCATGTTGCCAAGCAATGTTGACGCGCAACGACAGCATGAATGGGACTTTTTTTTTTTCGTCGGTTGTGACAATGGATGAGACGTGGATGCCATTTTTCAGTCCAGAAACAAAGCGCCAGTCAGGTCAATGGAAGCACACAGATTCACCACCACCAAAAAAATTTCGGGTAACCGCCAGTGCTGAAAAAATGATGGTGTCCATGTTCTGGGACAGCGAGGGCGTAATCCTTACCCATTGCGTTCCAAAGGGCACTACGGTAACAGGTGCATCCTACGAAAATGTTTTGAAGAACAAATTCCTTCCTGCACTGCAACAAAAACGTCCGGGAAGGGCTGCGCGTGAGCTGTTTCACCAAGACAACGCACCCGCACATCGAGCTAACGTTACGCAACAGTTTCTTCGTGATAACAACTTTGAAGTGATTCCTCATGCTCCCTACTCACCTGACCTGGCTCCTAGTGAATTTTGGCTTTTTCCATCAATGAAAGACACTCTCCGTGGCCGCACATTCACCAGCCGTGCTGCTATTGCCTCAGCGATTTTCCAGTGGTCAAAACAGACTCCTAAAGAAGCCTTCGCCGCTGCCATGGAATCATGGCGTCAGCGTTGTGAAAAATGTGTACGTCTGCAGGGCGATTACGTCGATAAGTAACGCCAGTTTCATCGATTTCGGGTGAGTAGTTAATTAGAAAAAAAAATCGGAGGCCTTAGAACTTGAATGCGCCTCGTACCAACAGACTGCCAATATTATATATTTATTTAATTATGAAGTAACAACTTTCGGTGCGCAACAACTAGCCCCCATCTCACCTAATGAAAAAAAATTGGGAGAAATGACATTTTTAGCATATCTTGACTAAAAGAAGGGATCAATTTGTAGGACACATTCTGTTACATAAATGAATCGTTAGTTTAGTATTGTAAGGAAGTGTGTGTGTGTGTGTGTGTGTGTGTGGCGAGGTCGGGGAATCGCAAAGGAAGACCATGAGACGAATACAGTAAGCAGATTCAAAAGGGGTGTAGGTTGCCGTTCTTATTCATAAATGAACAGGCTTACGCAGGATAGGGTAGGGTGGAGAGATGCATCAACCAATCCTCCAACTGATGACCACAGCGACGCAACTTATTACTAACCTTAACTTATAACCGTATGCTACTCTTCATCTGTATACTAAATTAAAATCACAATTTTCTGTCCAGAAGTAAAGTCTGAAGATGGCCTTGTAAGCCGAAAACTGGTTAATTAAATAAAAATAAACTTGTGGAAACTACACAAAACTGTGATTTTAATTCAGTGTTATTAAGTATCGTATTTGCAGAACTGAAACCTTTACGACATAGTAGATTCCAGCTTCGCTAACTATATTTTTGTCATTTTTATACTGTCTAATGAGTAATTAGTCTAGGAAGCCTTTCTGTCTGTTCCATGCGTCAGCGTCAACACCATCATATCATATCAGTCACGGCATAATGTCTCTTTATTTCTGTCTATCATGTAAAGCTCCCTTTATACTGAAAATCCGCCACTCTGTCACTTATATATAGTTTTTAAATAAAATAATCCCCTAATTTGATGTGTTTTATACAGTTTTTTGTGTAAAGCTACAATACATAAGCTGAAAAGCGATTTCATCTACTAGAAGCCTAGGCTAGAAGGCTAGGAAGCCTTTCTGTCTGTTCCATGCGTCAGCGTCAACACCATCATATCATATCAGTCACGGCATAATGTCTCTTTATTTCTGTCTATCATGTAAAGCTCCCTTTATACTGAAAATCCGCCACTCTGTCACTTATATATAGTTTTTAAATAAAATAATCCCCTAATTTGATGTGTTTTATACAGTTTTTTGTGTAAAGCTACAATACATAAGCTGAAAAGCGATTTCATCTACTAGAAGCGCGGCCGATGGAGTGGAATATCGCTAAATAAAATGGGACTGTCCTCATTTAATGCCCTTCTTTATTGTACTCCATAATCGCACTACTGTGAACATATATTCCGCTTTATGTCTCCATAACCGTTTCACAGAATTTAGCGCTTCTCTCTAAATGGCTATACATTTCTCATCCTGCAGTCATATTTATTTAACGTTTGCTTACCGATCAATAGAAAAAATGTGAAAAATTAAATTATTTTAGGAATTATATATTCAGAACGTATGTTAGCTGATTACTACTAGGCAAAGCAGTACCCGTTTTTCAGATGAAGTTTCTGTTTCTTTTTATTTCTTCTTAAAATACATTGTATCAATCGTTTTCCTTTCGTGGAATTTGAGACCATATCAACGGTTCTATCTTCCACTATGCGCGTTTCTAAGTTTTGCAATAATCTTAGCATCCAGTGGTCTGAAGTCGTGATCTGTGTTCATTATTCTCGTGTTTTCTATCCCACATGACACTCAGAAACATTGAAAATGGAGCATCAGTGAGGGAACATGAGTCGAAATGAAACTTAATAGTCATAAGTACTTGATCATAAAATCTCGAGAAGTAAACAAATACAACCGATGTGGAGTGTCTGAGTGCTCTAAGACGTCTTGCTGTGGAGCGCGCGGTTGCTCGCCTTCGGGGTTTCACGTCCTCCCTCGCGTATGGGTGTTTGTGTTGCCTTAGCATAAGTTAGTTTAAGTAGAAGGAAATTTTCGCTCTGCAGCGGAGTGCACGCTGATATGAAACTTCCTGAAAGACTGAAACCTTTAGTGAAAAAGTTTAACTGTAAAGCTTCATAGCTGAATATACAGTTTAATATACAATTTAGAAAACAATCTAAAAGAAAAAGAAAATTCGTCTTCACGAACATTTATTTCTGTGTCTGATTTCGTTATCATCTTGTCGGATACTGCATGATTTGATGAATTTTATCTAGTTTCTACTCCAACCGAATGAAAGCTTCAAAGTTCGTCTTGTTCAAATGTTTGTCAAGCTTCTGGGACTCAACTACGGGGTCATCAGTTCCTAAACTTGCAAACTACGTATGAACTACTTACGAACTAGGACGGCACAAATATCCATGCCCGAGGGGGGATTCGAACTCCCGACCGTAGTGGCCGTGCAGACCGTGACTGAAGCTCCTCAGTCCCCTCGGGCACCGCGGCCGGCAAAGTTCGTCTTCTCGTAGATTGCTGTCAAACGCAGTTTGTTCCACAATATTTGGATTTTCATGTTCTGTTTCTTATCTCAGCAGTCAGCGTCAACCCTATTGCGTCTTCTCATAGCATTGAGACCCTCGGTTCTGGAAAGTACCTTCTTTTAACTTTTTATTCATTTCTTCCCTGATGTATAAACTTTTTGTTTATTACGAATTTGGAAAGGAAAAAAGGTCCCCTATGTGGAACTGTACTATATTATAAAAATATTTCCTCTTCTAGGACGGTTTTTTTTTTCATCATAACTTCTGTTTATGGGGAGTAAAACTTTTTACAAATAAACCTATACATGAGAAACAAAAGCAAAATTGAAAATGGAAAAAAATACTTTCAAGGAAAATTAATTAAATCACCTTTCAATGTACACGAACTTCATTTTCTTTATATCTTAGTATGAACATTGAGATAGAGAATAAGTTTGGGTCCTTTGGCATCAAAGTAACTATAGATTTCTTTGTCGCCACTTGCATGCTTGTGAGATTACCGCCCAATATAATTACTGGTAATTAATAACATTTGATAATTAAACAGTATGAAGTTCACTGCAAACATTGACCATGCCAATGCACTAAATGTTACACAATTTTAATCTTATTAATTATGGTAGCAATGTATGTACGCAGTTGGGTGACAACATTTATAGTTAGGCCAAAGGTAGAAATTCTCCACGTTGAGATTTGCTGTGTGCTTGTAGCTGCCGGGAGGTCAGCGAGCAGGCCGAAGTTGGTGGCTTGTTCCAGCTTAGGATTTTCCAGTTTTCGTTTCCGGTGAGGGGAGAGAGGGACAATGGCGAGTGCCAGGTGCAGTGCAGTGCACAGCGTGAAATAAAATATTGTAATACTACTTGCATTTGAAGTAATACGATGCAGTTAGGAACCTTTATGGCCCTCATTACAAAATAGCCTGTTGACAAATAAACAATACATTGAAACTTCCTGGCAGATTAAAATTGCGTGCCGGAACCGGGACTCGAACCTGGGACCTTTGCCTTTCGCGGGCAAGCGCACTACCGACTGTGCTATCCCGACACGACTCACGATGCCGCCTCACAACTTTACTTCCGCCAGTACCTCGCCTCCTACTTTCCAAACTTGCCCGTGAAAGGCAAAGGTCCCAGGTTCGAGTCCCGGTTCCGGCACGCAATTTTAATCTGCCAGGAAGTTTAATATCAGCGCACACTCCGCGGCAGAGTGAAAGTTTCATTCTGGAAACAATACATTAGCTGATATAGTCACATCTGACGTAATATGTTTAATTGACAATGAAAAGTAATAAATTATCAATGAATACAGTTACTCAACTAGCATGGCAATGTTTGTTTATAAAAATAATATATTAACTATTTCTCATTTTATTTTCAATTAATCTTGTGTATTTTATCTTGAAGTATTCAGTTAAATCACTTATCTGTGACATAAGAAATTGCACGATTATGATAAATAGTACAAAGGATGTTTATACCAATATAAAAACCTAAGACGACATTTATTTAATGTGTAGTGTAATTATTTTGATTTTAAGTAAAGTTTTAGAAATGTATTGGCTGAGCGCTGTACGTTGGCAAATCGGTTAGAGCAGCTCACATGGGGAAGTTGATGACGTAGGGGAAAAATCCCGGCAGTTGCGCGTGCGCGCGAGGGCAGGAAGTGACGAGTCGGGAGCACATGGGGTAGCTGGCCGGGCGGCGTCGCTCTGCATCAGTCGGCATGTGTATCTCCAGGTGGAGACTTTAGATTTGTGTGTGGCAATCGCCACGTGTGGTTGCTCGTCGTAGACTGCACCAAGTTGAATCGAGTCCTACTGTGTGTTGTGAATATTTAGCCGGTGGAACAAGGTGTGCATCGCAATGAATTAAAGTGACTGTGTTTTGTTAATGTAACACGTGTCGTCGCATAGGCATGAACATAAACGGTGTTTGAGACAGGCACATGGTGTAAAAACAATTTGCGACAAATATTCATTTTGTCTGGGGGGTCACGAGCTATAATTCTTTTGATAAATGTGTCGATGTACAGACGTATCAGCCACAGGGTTCTAATATTGTGAAATAAACAACATAAAGTGAACTTTCACGTGTTTTCAAAATTAGTAGTTAGTACACCCTTTCTCTCATGAACTTGACTTTATTATGAATTGTTTTGTTAATAATATGCAGGGAAGGAAAGCTGCGAACGTCTGATATCATCCCCTAGAAAACGAGTCAAACAGTCGCAATCACAGTTCCAGTGTTTTTGCGTGTTTAGGAATTTGGTTCGCAGTTGGTGGTTGTGAGTTTTAAAAATTAATCTTTCCCTATTTTAACTCTCACCCCAACCTTCACTCTCGCATTCAGTTTCAGGGTTTTACTGAGGCCTTCACGGCTACCGTAGCGGCCACGGGGCCCACGAAGTCCCCACCGTATTTCACTCCCAGCAGCTGTCCCCTACTTCAGCATGCATTTAGCGCAGAAATCCTTCTATCCCATTCCCTGTTTCTCGACCACAATTCGCAGCATATTACCAAAATTTTTATTTGCTTTTTCCTCTGGTATATTTTGTAGTATTCTGCTCGTAAATATTTTCTATATTCCATTAAACTATCTTTCCACTTTCTATTTATAATGTAGTTAACGAAATTCCCTAGTAACCATAAGATGGCATTATTTTTCTGAGATGGAAAAAATACTTAATCCGGGAAGAATATTGCGTTTGGGTTGATGTCACGCACATCACTTCGTCTGAGGAAGGCGACTTGCATTTTAACGCCTTGCTATATATAACTGTACCCTTGGCGGTCTAACGTATCAACTCAATTGCATTTAGAGCATCTGTTTGTGTCTCTGCGGCCTATTAAATATAATTTTTCGTTCGTGCTAATAATATTATTTACAACTCTGTACCTTGACGTCTGTTCTTCTGATGTAAATATTTTATTACATATATTTTGCCAAACATTTTTCCAATTTCTATGATGATTCTTTATCTCCATCTTATTCGGTTTGTCCTGTGATCTTATTTTTTGAGCATGTATTTGCAGTTCCTCTTGTTTATATCCTGTATAATGTAGCTTAGTTCGAAGTAAAATGTCGAATGTGCTTCAATTTATTGTTTATTGTTCTGATGTTGATTGGTGGCTGAAGGCGTTTAGGCTCAAAAAGTTTGAATAATTTAGAAGTTACACTGTTTGGAAACTTTTCAATAAGTTGCAACGACATTTTTTATAAATAGAATATTGGTTTTCTTTTCAATATATGTTAATCCAAGTCACTACTCGAAATATATGACCTTGCCAGAAGTATCGACAAACTGTTACCGTATTAGCTTTTCCAATTTCTTTAGGTATTGGTAAAATTTGCCCTGTGTATGTTGCTTTTGATAAAACTGCACAATTAATGAGTTTAATTTTTGGCTTAATATTCAGGTCCCTCGAATAATTTATAATGAGGGAACCACGAATTTTGTCCAAACCTTTTTCCAATTGGAGGCTATTGTTCGAAGAGGGCAACTATTGCGAGTTATACCCAAAGCACTGTGTTTTTAACCGAATTTTTCCCAGGCACGTTGGCCAGTCCGTTTAGTTTTTTTAAGAAAAAAAAGCACTATTTGTGTCATTTATTTTTGTGCCCGTTGGTTTACAGTGTAAGGTTACATTTTCTGTCATTCTTGTGACGTCATCGTTATTTCTGATCAGTACACCAATATCATCGGCATATGCGTTACAAACCCTTTTCAGTCCCGCAACAGATATGCCCTCTAGTACATCATCTAACCTTCTTGACACGTTGACTGCTGCGATGACGTCAGAGGCGCGCCAGAGCCGCCTGCTGTGGCCGCCGGCGGCCACACGGCAGCCAACCTGTTGGTTCCAAAGCAGTTACTTAGAGCAGCATTGATAATGGGCTCCCTTGAGGGACTACACTCGTTATTTGAATATCCTTACTATAATAACCATTTAGAGATACATTAGTTTTTATTCCCTTTAAAATATCATTTAAAACCTTCACATTGTTGTCATTAAAGCCCATGATTGACAAGGTTTGAAAAGGATACTCATGATTAACTCTATCAAAGGCGTTATTAAAATCAATGAATACAAGACCACCATGTGTTGTAGTGTTTGAAAAAATTGCGATTATGTCCCTGTACTCACTTACGGTCTTAAAAAATGCTTCGTCCTGGTAGACATGTCTGATGACTACCAATGAGCTTCCGTAGGATTGATTAGTGTTAACCTCTCCTTAATTATCCTAGCTGTTATTTTATAATCTGAGTTGAGTACACTTTTGGTCTCATTCTCGTTATATCTTTTAGCCCCAAATTCCTGCGTTTTGGGATCAGCACTCTGATGCTTTGTTTGAATCTGTAGGGACAGCTTCCCCACTTAGTACTTCATTTATCATTTCAGTAAAAGTGTTGCCTGTGACATGCCAGTCTGATCTGTAAAACTCTATGGGCAAACCATCGGGGCCTGCTGACTTTTTAGTTGGCGATGACTTCAAATGTTCAAATGTGTGTATAGCTTATGGGACTTAACTACGGTGTTATCAGTCCGTAAACTTACAAACTATTTACCAACTAGCTAACACTAAGGACGGCACAAATATCTATGCCCTAGGGGGGATTCGAACCCCCGACCGTAGTGGCCTAGCAGACCGTGACTGGAGCGCCTCAGTCCCCTAAGCCACCGCGGCCTGCGGCGATGAATTGATTACGTATAAAACCTCTTCTTGAGTAATTTGTGCTGGGAGGTTTCGATTGTCCTCTTGTTATTGTATTCTTAAGTCTACATGTGGTTAAGAATTCTTTTGTCGTATCTTCATCTGTCTGCCTTTTACTGTAAAGTGTATTGTAAAATCTATAAGCCTCGTCTAACACATATTTATGGTTTGTAAGGATTGTTATCCTCCGCTTGCAAGTAATCAATACAATGTCTTCGCCACTGTTGTTCGTGCCTTATGAGGTGATATATTGAGCGTTTTCCTCTTCGACAATGGTTTGTGCATGGGATTTAATTTTTAAACCCTCTGTGATCTCTGCATATTTATAGCTTGCCTTTGATTCTCTTTATCTGTATGAAAATATCGTTAGTCATCGGTTGTGCATATAGATCGCATAAACAAGAGTAATAAAATTCCACTGTATGTCGCGTCCATCGCATTCTCTCTTTGCCATACGCTTTAGGGTAGCTCCCAATTTTCTTTTCGCAACCGCATCCCACCATTGTGCAGCTGACCTATATTTATGACGTTGTCTTAAAGAGGCCTGCCAGGTTTCTTCTATTTGTGCATTTAGGTCATTCTCTAGCAGCATACCTGTGTTTAATTTCCACAGTGTTCTGCCCCAGTATGTTCTCTGCTTCGGTAACTTACCCCTGAATTTGACTGCAATATGGTCGGAGAAGGTAGTTGGTATAACTTCAATTGCAGCTATTTTATTTTCGATGTTTGAAGAAACGTAAATTCTAAATTTATCGATTCTGCTTTGCGATCTACTAGTAATGTATGTAAATCTGACTAGGATCTTTCCATTTCATGTTATTGACTAAGCCCTCAAGTTCTTTAGATTTGTTTTAAGCTTTGGCGTTGGTCCTTTTCATTTAAAACGCAATTCCAATCAACTTCTACTAAAACATTTCCCGGGTTGTCTTTAAGTAAACCTAGAATGTCACTTTAGTAAAGGCTTGCTCTTTATTCTCTCACATTATAACTCGATGGTGCAGAAGCATTTACTTGATTGGTATTAAAAATTGTGCACCTGATGCCCTGCCCAGATTATAAAAAGGCAGACATATTTCATTTCTATTCCGTCCTTAGCAAGAATAGCTGTCCCACGGCTACGCTCAGTTGCAATGTTCAGTATTGCCTTATAACCAGAGACATATAGATCTTTGATGTTAAGCTCCTGCAATAGTGATATATCTGAGTCGGACTGATACGGAGAGTCTTTAAGGGGAACCACTTTAGTTTCGTTCTGAATTTCGTTAATGTTAAGAGTTGTCACATAATAATCTTGTTCTATTAGTAGGTGTAATGTCTTAAATTTTTAAGTCTGATTGACGGCAATTCATTCCTTTTTTTTTTTCTTTTTTTACTGTCATCCAGCCGCGGCGGATTAGCCGTGCGTACTGGGGTGCGGTTCTGCGGTGCGCGCGGCCGTTCGCCGTCGGGGGTTCGAGTCCTCCCTCGGGCATGAGTGTTCGTGTTGTCCTTAGGTTAGTTTTCTTTAGTTTAAGTAGTTTGTAAGCTACGGACTAATAACACAGAAGCTGAGTCCGACAGATTAACAAATATTTGAACAGTTTTTTACTGTCGGCTATCTTCTTGCTGTTTGCTTGAACGGATTCATTCACACACTTTTAATAAAAAATGTCTCTTTCTTGTATGGATTGATCTTCCATGTCTTCGTCTGTCTCTTGTGCCCATTCTAATGACGCCTCTGAGGTGCCTTGACCTGAAAGGGGTTCGTTTTGTGCCACCTTAATGTTATTGTCAGTCTCGTCACTTCCGCTTGCTGTAGGTCGTTCCATGGAAGTTTCTTCCGCTTCTGAACCGGCTTCCTGCTTGTCGCGTTCTAGAATGGTTTTCAGTTTTTCCTTTAAAATAGGGGCCAATCTCTCTGTGGCTAGATGAGGCAGCCTGCGCTTTTTATTTCTTCTGCGTTTTGGGGATCGCCCGTTGGATGACGTAGGTGACTTCTCTTGGGAATCTGTGGAGGGTGTTTTGGGTGCCACTTGTTCCTTCTTATCTGGAAGCCTTTTCGGATTTCCATTTTGCACCTCTATCGCTAGGTCTTTCTGTGTGGTATTACGAGGTTTAGGTTTCTCGCCAGTGTTGCCCTGTTTATTGCGATTCCCTTTCCCAGTTCCTCTTCTGGTTTCTTCTGTTTCGGATATCGTTTTCGTTAGGGTCTCATTTTACTCAATGTGACTGTCACTTCCATTCTAGATATTTCGGAAGTCATTGGGCCTTCATGTTGAATAACGGAAGAGCATCTTCCACTTTCGGATGGTGTGTAGAAAGGTGTTAACATCTGCATATTCAGTGGAGCTTCTCCCTCACAGGATATATCATTTGTTTCCGTAGCTGGGGGGGTGGGCTAGTCCGTGCTTCCTCTACATGGCTCGGTTTTGCGTTGTTTACTGGTTCGGCCGGTGCGGCGACAACTTCCTCCTGCCCCGCGAGGCTGCGCGGCCGCAGAGGCGTGCAGCGGGCCTGCACTGCTCGCCCGGGCCCGTAGCCGCGCCTCCCGGGCGGGCCTGGCCACGCGCTGCCCGGCCTGCCGGCACCAGCCACACCGGACTGTGCCGGGCAGCGCGGGTACCCGAACTACCCGCCGAGTGCCGGTCCGCCCGGCCGCCCGTGCCGCTCTGCTGCTAGCCGGGCCACGCGCCCGCCAGCCGCTACACTCTTACCGGGAAATACACTGTTCCGATTTTCACGTTACAAACGACAATCCCACATCAGTTTATTCCATTCGATTCTGAAGAAACTAAGGGGTTAAAAAATCTGATTATTGGACATCTGATAGTACAGCAACTTAGCTTTCTAACAAAGCATTCAACTTTTCATTTACAAATCATTTACTGAAAAAGTTAGGTAGCGGGCAGCGTACTGACCGATGCATTTTAGAACACACATTAACGCGAGTGTAATAGACCTGTCTCAAATCATGAGTAATTGCGAGTTAATGAGCAGAATTAGTGCTGCGATAGCAAGTATACGCATTCAGCGCGTGTTCGAACAGCGTTTCTGTGGACATTTCGCTAAATTGCTTAATGTTTCCTAGCTGCTAAGAAAAAATAAGTAAATAAATATAAATAAGAATAAACGTTCAGTTGCAATCGAGATCATTAGAAACGATTAACTGGTAGAATGTTGGAAGGTACAGCTTACGCTTAACCACTCCAAGGGAAGTAAACTAATTACTGTTCATCGATACAGGTGTGTGGACCATTGTTGTTTTATTTTGTATTTCCCCCTTTTCCCTCTGGCTGGGGGTAGCTGAAACCCCAAGGGAGTCACCACTATTCGAGAAGTGACATTCAAGGTCGCAGTTATCAGTTTTGTATCGCTGGACAGTCATTCATGTATCTTGAAAACACTTGGGATTTTTTTCTCACTGACGGAATTGTCAGTGTACTATCAGTTGCGAGGAAAAAAAAATGACGTGCGCAGTAATGCACCTGGTAAAAGTAGAACGTTCAATTTTTGTGGTGCAGAAGCAAAACGGTAGCTCGCGCCGGAAATATTAAACATGTTGAAAGTCGTTGGCTTCGCGTTAGCCGGCTCCAGCAAATTTGTAGGTAGTTTTATACTTTGCTCAGTATTTACTTACACAATGTTTCACTTCATATTAAACTAAGTGATGCCTCTAACATAAAGAACACGATTATTCCTTCAATCTCTTGAGATCCTTGTTGCTAGTAAGTCTACATATTTCATGTATGTAACAAAAAATTATATGCCCTACGATGATGTGATATTTAATTATGTTCAAGGTTGTCCAACTAATTATCTAGCTAAAATTCTGCCAAGGTGAACAGGAAATCTTTAAAAAGCCAGTAGTTTGCGAACACGGTATTCGTCTGCTATTCTTTTTACGTTCCTAGAAACTGTTGAAGGATGAGGAAGAACGTCTTTGGCACTTGCAGTGGGGTACTGTGCTAATATCACCATCAGAGTCTGTGCGAGGTCTCGAAATCCTTCTCCCACAACTATGGTGAAGGGCCGCAAATCTATTGCACATATTCTTACACATTTCTCCAGCATAAAACATTTTGCTGACCCTGGAATATTGCTACAACCGTTCAAATCAGTATTCAGATAAACTTTGCAGCTATTCAGGTGCCGCAACAGCGTAGTGGTACTGCCATCACGGAACGATAATAATTTACGGCAGCCATTACACTCTGCAAATCCCCACAGATTTATTTTCATTACCTATAATCAACATAAAACGCTGTCATACTATGCTGTCCCCAGATATCTTTAAACGCTAGTAGATTCTCTCCGCGAGTTTCCTGGAAACGTCGTTTTTTTTTCGTTTTTTTTCCTTGGATCGTCTATTCCTTGCACGTTGTTACGATCTGTCCTTTTTGTTATTTATTTCAGACATAACGATAGATAACTTAGATACTGCTATGTAGATAACATACAAGGTGCGTGAAGCCTACGCTGTGATTGTTACAACGTTTTGCTCAGAACTGTCTGCACTGCCCCGCTCGCAACGCCGCCTGTAGCGCTGTTGCACGGGCCCGACGGGTACCCGCTCGCCCGGCAAGTGTCGGGACTCGACGGCGCATCGCAGCTCGCTCGCTGTGTACAGCGGTGCAGTGGGGCTGGACTACCCTTGGTGCGGGCAGCAGAGCGCAGCGGCCGCACGCAGGCGAGCTCGGGCGGGTAAAAGTGGCGCGCTGCACGGCTCTGTGCGCGGGTATGTGCAACACCACCTAGAGACAAGGCCTCCCATCGTCCCGTGCTACGTCATCGTGAACAGGTAGCGGCCGGCAGCTTACTGGCTGTCCGCTACGAGGCAGCGCCGCGGTGGAGTAGCCGAGCGTTCTAAGGCGCATCGCTGCGGAGCGCGCAGTTGCTCGCCCTCGAAGGTCCGAGTCCTCCCTGCGGCATGGGTGTGTGTGTGTGTTGTCCTTAGGTTAGTTTACCTTAGTTTAAGTAGTTTGTAAGCTACGGACTGATGACCACGCAGATTCGTCCGATAGATTTACAAACATTTGAACATTTTTTAAATGAGGCAGTGGGCGTACCCCAGCGGCGTGTTAACCATAGCCACAATTAGCAAAGCAGAGCGCTTACCACTAACAAAAATGTTCAAATGTTTGTAGAGCTTATGGTACTACGGGGTCATCAGTCCCTAAACTTACAAACTACTTATCAACTACCTTGTATTGAAGACGGCACAAATATCCATTCCCGAGGGGGGATTCAAACCCCCGACCCTAGTGGCCGTGCAGACTGTGACTGGCGCGTTTACCTCTGCCAGTATATGGTGGAGATATGGCCTAGCCACAACCTAAGACATGTTTCCAGAATGAAATTTTCATTCTGCAGCGGACCTTTACGGACCGTGAAGCGTGCCGTAACAGATCAGACCGCTTGCCTGCGAAAGGCACACAATAATTTTAATTAGCCAGGAAGTTTCATATACGCGCACATTCTGCTGCAGCGTGAAAATTTCATTATGTGGCGAAGCCATGTCTTCCAGGAGTGCTAGTCCTGCAAGGTTCGCAGAAGAATTTCCGTGAAGTTTGGGAAGTAGGAGGCGAGGTACTGGCAGAAGTAAAATTGTGAGGAAAGACCTTGAAACGTGCCGGGATAGCTAAGCCGGTAGAGTGCTTGCCCGTGAAAGGCAAAGGCCTCAGGTTCGAATCTCGGTTTCGGCACACAATTTTAATCTGCCAGGAAGCTTCATATTCCTTTAAGTAGTTCGTAAGCTTAGGGACTTACAACCGCACCATTTATGTCCCTTATATTTACAGACATTTGAATTTGAAACATATACAGTGAGTACAAGTACGGAGGGTAGACAAAATAATGTGGTCCTGTGGAGTATACTACATCTTGTTGCAAGTTTCCACCACTTCGTACGTGTTATGACTAAGTCGCGAGCGCAGAGCACAATTGACGTACGAAGTCTTTGACGTTGCCCTGCAGTATATTGCACGTTCTGCTCTGCGAGGTCAACACAAACGATCGGTGGAATGCGTGAACTCTAAGACTTCCAAAAAGGCTAACTCGATGATGCGCAGCTAATGTGAGCATCGAGACTAAAAGTCTGCATTGTTCAACGTTTCACTACCGACTTTATTATCGGTAACAACAGAGTACACAAAACAAGTTAAACATAATTGACAAAGACGAATAGTAGGCGAAAACCGAAGTAAACTGACAACGATCGACGAGCATTAAGAACGATTGTGACCAGACAGCTAAAAAATGTTCAAATTTTTGTATAGATTATGGGCCTTAACTACGGGGTCATCAGTCCCTAAACTTACAAACTACTTTTCTATTAGCTTATCCTAAGAACGGCACAAATATCCATGACCGAAGGGGGATTCGAACCCCCGACCGTAGTGGCCGTGCAGACCGTGACTGGAGCGCGTCAGTCCCCTCGGCCACCGCGGCCGGCGACAGCTAAAAACTACCGCCTCAAAAGCGACTGCAAAACATGACACTCGATTCAGTAATACAGTTTAGATAAAACAGTAAATCTCTTGCTTAACATACATGTAAGGGCAGCAGTTGCTAAATCATTAATAGCGGCCAAGTGAGGTGGTGCAGTTGTAACACACAGGTGTCGCATTCATGTTCAAATCTACATTCAGACATCTAGCTTTATATTTTCCGAAATCACGCTAGGCAAATGCCGGGACGGTTCCTTTGAAAGGGCATGGTCAATTTCCTCCCCCCCCCCCCCTAAAAACACACACTTACACATTCGAGCATGAGTCCAGTCTGTAACGACCATCTTGTCGACGGGACGCTAAACACTAATCTCCCTTCCTCTTCCTTAATACCGAAATCCTACGCAAATTGGTGAATGACGTTATGCCACAATCATAAAGTCTGTACACTTGATGACCGGAAGTATGTTGTATGGTCCGATAAATCATCATACACATTGTTTTACACAAGAAACCGAGGTTATGTATCTAAAACCCCGTAAGAAGCTTACGATACCGTCGGCTACAATCAATCATGGTGATCGTTTCGTCATGATTTGAATATCCATATTGTGGTATTTAACTGTTTTACACTCAATGCTCAGATGATTATGAGTGAATATGTCACCATCCTCGACATCAAACTGGTTACTATGACTAACAAATTGCTAACAAACACTGTCGTAACTCCAAAATCATAACCCTACCACACAAAGAAGCCAAACAGGTTCAAGCGTGTTTTGTACAGCTACCGAAAATTATCAGAAACCTCGCCTGGACAGCGAAACCGCCAATACTCATGATAATTGAACTGTTATGGGGAGTTTTGGAGTAGAGAGTTAGGAATAATGTAGAGCTCCAACATCGATGAAGTAACAGGGAGATGTTTTGGACAAATCAAATGTTCAAATGTTTGTAGAGATTATGGGACTTAACTACAGGGTCATCAGTCCCTAAACTTACAAACCACTTATAAACTAGCTTATACTAAAGACGGCACAAACATCCATGCCCGAGGAGGGACTAGAACCCCCGACCGCAGCGGCCGTGCAGACCGTGACTGGCACGCCGCAGACCGCTCTTCCACTGCGGCCGGCATGTTTTGGACAAGAATGGACAACGTTCTGTTGGAAAATATAAAGACACTTTACGAATCTGTTCTTCTAACAGTTGTAACTGTTCCCAAAGCCAATGATGGACCAACTCCTTACTTATAATTCAATATTGTGTCCCTGTTATGTGTTCACATTTATTTTATCCAATTCCTCCAGATAAATACAGTGCAACGTCAGTGTCTCGTTCGATTACCTTTTCTCCGTAATACAAGCCGCAACACGGTCTGGCATCGTGTTAGTTAAACGTCCTATGTTGTCTCGTGGCCCATAAATCGTGAACAGCCAACACCAAACCATGTTCACATTGACGCAGCGGCATCTGGTCCCACACACGATCAACGGCGAACAAATCCGAGGAGCAGGCCGGCTATGGAGGAGACCAAACCAGACGTAGGAAGTCTTGAGGTATTCGAGCATCAGACGGACGATCATTATCTTGCAGGAAAAATGCCATTGGTAGACCATGTAGGAAAAGTCTCACATGAGGCTGATGAACGTCATTAACATAACTCTATCGCGGTACGTTTCACCTTACCACAATTCGAGGGGACCAGCAATCGTAGGCTATGCAGCCCCGGTCCACCAAGCTGACTGTGCGGACGATGTGGCGCTCGACAACGCGACTGGAACTGTACCGTTCATCAGGCTGCCCCATACCCGTCGTTTTAATCAGCCCGCAAAACGAATCGTAATTCATCACTAAACATTAACTGTTTCCAGTCTCAATTGCTTGGCACCACTGTAAACGAAGGCGTCGATTCCTCGGTGTTAACGCCACTACACCACAAGTAGCGCCACCACTTCCACTCATGAATCAGCATAGGGGCGCTACTATCGTGTTGTGCGACTGTCTGGGTATTTGAGGAGGCCGGAAGGCGTGCGAAGGTACTCAAGAAGGTTAAGGTGCCCGCTGGCCCGAAGCGGAAGACCCGAGTTCCATTCACGGCCAGGCACAAATTTTTCCTTGTCGCCACTGATTTCTTTCAATGTCTTTATTTCCATTCTACCTCTCCCTTCCTCTCAGTAACTGTTCAATTTCATAACGGCTGCAACCAGGTGTGATTGTTATTTCGGACGTCTCGGAAAAAACCAACACACCATTTATATATTCATCAACCTGTTGTGGCAATAAGGTTATAGGTACTTGTTCTTGGTTTCAATATTCTTCATCAACGTGTTAAATGATGATAGTATCATTCTGAACGCTTTTATTAAATACATTGACAAAACTCGCGTGATTTCTTATCCTAGAGTTATTATTATAGTAATTATTATTTTGTGAATTTGTGCCGTTCTACAGGTAAGATATAGTAGAGGTCTGGAATCTCCAATGATACGGTTAGTACTGAGAGAAAAAATGGGAATAATCTTGTGGCACTGTTGGCCGGAGATCGCAAATGGGATTTCTCGGACGCCTTAGTGCATGTCTTTTTACGTGACGCCTCGGTGGCGCCTTGAGTACCGATTATCATGAAATCGTGATGACACCACACAACACCCAGCCCCCTGTCGGGTATCGAAGCCGGGCCCACGGTGTGGTAATCATCAACGTTATCGTCTGAGCTACGGAGGCGGACAGTAGAGAGAGAAGTAAATAGTGTCAAGAAATTTGCTGTAATTCTGAATAAAGTGTGACCCACAGTAAAACGTAAACAACCAGACTATAGTACTCGCAAACCGAGAATAGCGATTGTAAGCAAAACTGATCGCAAAGAGTTGATAATAGGTACTTACAAAGACGGTCAGTGTGATTTTAGGGAGACTTATGTCCATGAAATGAGTGAAAAAGGTATTGCCAATTGTTATCAGTAAGGCGTTGAGAAACGGTTTACGCTCTATAGCCATTTTCAAGTGTACAGTGTAAAATTTACAACAAATTAATACATTATAAGTAATGGTACAGAAAAGTGTGAAACTAGATACAATATTATTTACTTACATTATTTCAATTAATTGGTACATGTAGGAAACCAAATCGTCATTCTTGATATTAACAGTTTACATATGCATAACCATAAGGCTCGTCATTAGGTATAAGAACCATGTTCCGATGCATCTAGAGCATATTAATCTCAAATGCAATTAGCAGAGCATTCAAGTACCACTCCATCAGACACTGAGCACCAAATAAGCTACGGTCGGGGGTTCGAATCCCCCTTCGGGCATGGATATTTGTGCCGTCCTTAGTCTTAGCTAGTTCATAAGTAGTTTGTAAGCTTAGGGACTGATGGCCCCGTAGTTAAGTCCCATAAGTTCTACAAACATTTGAACATTTTGAATTTGAACACCAACTAAGTTCCTGATCCTTTTGTAGTGGCATGTGATAATAAACACAGCAAAGATCGTCGTTGTAAAACGTTACATAATATGAGGTTCAAAGATGTTACAATGTTGACAGTACGTTCTTATTGCACCTATTTTACAACTATCTTTGGGAATTCATCTGTATATATGATGTAAATATACCAAGATTACAAATGACAAGCCTACATAGTGTAATACACAAATTAAACGTAATTTCACACGTTTACAAATTCTCATGTTTACACTTTTCAGGGAGTATACAATATTCTATAATGACTTTAAAAAATACAAAAATAAAAATAAATCTGATTACTGGAATTGTATCAAACTATAGTTCAAGGTTTAAATGTAATAATAATTAGAAACATTTAGGATAATTAATTCAAATAACATGATGCCCAATATCTGCATCAATTTTCGATAATGATGAGGAGCTCAATGTCCACATGTAGCTATATTACACACAGTTTTTAATATTAGTAGAAGGTAATAGATGACTTTTTTGTTTGCTTAAATAAAATAGAAATAGATACAATTATAAATTAGTAAACCACCACATGACTAATTTAAAATGTAAGGTTCTCCATGCCTACAAGTGTATACCTCTCATTTAGTATTGAGATGATGTAGAAATAGTTGAAGCAACATTAATGACAGAGATACAATATTTTGTATAAACGTTCATTATTAAGTGTTATGTTGTTTACTCAATGTCTCACATTAGCTTGTGTTGTTTCTTCTCTACCGCCCACACTGTCGAGTACAAATCAAACCCAATGGAGGCGTGAAGCATATGGTACAGTGGCCCGCCACTACCAGGAGTGCCATGAGGCCAGGCACAAGACAGGCCTCCTGTAAACGCTCGGTTGCTATGGTAACCACTACGTCACAGAGGAGGGGTATAGGTAGAGCTACGTGAAATTCGTATGTGCTATAAATACTAAATAAATGCTGCATAAGTGCTATAAATAATAAATAAGTAAAAGTCAGTGACATTTATTAAAATTAGTTATTTCAGCAGAATTTATTGCTCAATTGATAAAACATCTTAATATACAGGCAACAGAATGTTACTGATTATATCTACAATTATATGTGAAATCACCAGATAAAGTGACCAGAAGACCGAAAATTAAGATTAGCAATGAGTACTTGTTGTGTTACTACAATGTTCTGTTAAACTTTCCAAGACACATTTGTGCACTACCGAGCTACCATAGAGTACATGAGATACCTTTTTATGATATTTAACATCAGTGAAAGGCCAAAGGTATTTCATTTATACCTGGAGGTATAATAAAAGAAGAGAACATAAGAAAAATACACCAGTCTTTACTAGAAGACTTCGAACGGTATATTATCTTGCTTTGTTGCTTGAGAATGATGTTTTATAGTGTAGAATTTTTGAATTTCATCCTAATCAATGTTTTCTTTCTCCTTTATTTGCTTCATTACCTACTCAGATAAAAATTAAAAAACTTTGCACTAAACACAGAACTATTTGTTAGAAAAATGGCAAATATAAACCAATTACTTAAATTTTGGAATGGCTGCTATTTTTCCTATTGTCAATTTATAAAACTGAACTGCATTTTAACCATTATGTAAGTTGCTTTTATCTGCACCTTGAGGTACCCACTTGCAATAGTGGCCTAAACAAATTTGTATTGACAATTATATCGGTCACAGAAGCCTATACTTACATTGACTGAAGTGTGTTAAAAAGGGCTACGCATGAACTGAGTTTTAGGCGTGACGCAATGACTATCTGAAATAAGGTTCCTGGCTGACTGAAATTCCTTGGTGTCACTTTTGCAACGTGAAACAACTGAGAGGACGAAAATGTAGAAAACACATTTAAAGTGCCAGTTACTGATATGTCAAAGAATTAAAAAAACGTAGCTCATTTAAATGTTTAAACACATTTAAAACTATAAACGCTAAATAAATGCTAAATTTGCATTTCAAAATGCTAAATTTTCAAAGTTTATTTGCTAATTTGACGTAGCTCTAGGTATAGGGTGAGGGCCGCGCTACGGTGGCTACTGGAGGACAACAGCTGTGGTGCCGTCTCTTGTATGCAGGCGGCTGGATGCGCAGTACCACGTCAAACTTCAGCCAATACCATCAATCCGCCCTCATTAGGCTCGTTGCTGAGTGTACTTTGAACGTGTAACTATAATTTCTTGTCCAGTGTACTTGTGTTAACGGCTATGCTGTGAGCGAAATATTTGTTGTGGTGGACGGAATACTGGGAGAAAATTCCTTTTGGAGAGAACTGGCTTTGGGAACTGTATTTTAAGTAGAATGAATGAGATTCGAGGCAGTGGGACATTTTGCATTTATTATCTCGATGAAATTTATGTGAACCAGAACCACACAAGGTCAATTTGCTGGAAAATGGTCTTGAAGTTCCAATATTTAAAGATAGTCCGCTAAACAGACATGATAGCTTAACAACATGATCAACATCCACCGTACCACGTGTCCGAAAGAACATATACGACTTCTATAATTGTATATATTCATCCAACAGGCAAATGACATTTCTGTCTCAGATGCGTTGCAGTAATACACATAAAGCTGCGGGCAAGTTTAAATAGATGAGAGGGGTGACTACAATCGTAGTGTGCAATATGTTGAGAATTTGGGCTAGGCGAGAAGCGTGTCTGGAGAGCCTAATTGGTTAAGGCGATCATTGAACCAAGGCGGGAAATCTGGATTCAAGCCCCACTCAGCCTCAAATTTCCAAATATGAAATTCAGTGCCCTGAAAAAGCTGAGAAATTTAAATATATCTATTTCATAAATGAATGGTGTCTGTCGGATATGTCCAGACACCACATGTATAACATTGAAGTTTGGATTAAACGTATGGTAATTTTATGTGTGCACCAAGAATGTAGCAACAGACCTGTCGCCACCTCTGTTGTTAGGCTGGTGGACTGCAACGACGGCATTCAACAATATTTGGTTGCCATAGTTTTAGCTAAAACATTGCAACTTCTGCATTATTCACTGCCCTGAGAAGCGTATTCCACATGGTGCTTCTGTTCTGGCAGCAAAATTAAATGGCCTGTCAGATACAATCCGTAAAATTGTTCCCCTTTCTTGCGCATCGTTTTAGTTCAGTTTTGCAACAAGAGCTGCTGTTCTATAAAACCAATAATGATTTTTTTCTCCACACTTCAGGGTATTCCTGCTTTCTTTCACCGGTCTTACAGAAGCACAGCAGTTCTGGACAGTTTTGCTGGCGAACGAATTCCTTCGAACAGTGAAACGAGATGGAACTGTAAAGTCGGTATAATATCTGCTATTCACGAAAACCATTTGGGGCTAATTGAGGTTTTAACAGTCCAGACTTTAGTTGAACGACTACAAGAGAAAGCTGTAATTCTAAAATTTGTGTAACTTACATGACAAACGTACGGGGTGAAGAGAAACTGAATAATTTATTCTACGAAACACCCATAAGCAGAGCTGAAATGATGGATCCTTCATGAGGAGAGGTATCGGATAACACTAAAACACAACTGGAAACAAGATTTTCCAAATGTGATTATTTGCTCTTTCTTAAATTAGGCGATATTAATGAGTTGGGCAGTTACGCTCAGCATTTCTCAGTAGACTGTGTGGATTCATTACTACAAATTGGTGCGTCCTTCAGTTGCTCGCATTTGTGAGTAGAATTAGAAACTGTAGTTTCTTTCCAGCATGAAGAAACATTTTAGCCTGTCAGTTTGTAAGAAATAATCAAAAGAACTACAGAGAATGAAACGGGCCGATTTCTTTCAGAAACTTTCAAACTATTTTGTTTAATTGGTATCATTTCTGCAACAAGTTAGTGCTTCAGCTGAAAGGAGGGGGAATTTTTTTTCTAAGGGTAAAAACGTGTTTGACGAATATTATAAGCCAGGATCACTTATCAGCCCTTGTCTGTAGGCCAACCTCAATTGATAAACTAGTTTTCCAAATACTTGTAAGCCAAGGCGCATGCCACGACGATTTCATAGAGCTATTCGGCAAGAAGATTCGTCGAGGTGTTTTACAAGTAACAGCGCGAAAATGTCCACTATATTTATTATTATTACTTTTGTTGTTATTAACAGTAGTATTAGCAGTAGCAGCAGCAGCAGTAGTAGTAGTAGTAGTAGTAGTAGTAGATTGCATTAAAAAGAAAAGAAAGGGGATTTTTCCAATATGGTCCCAGGCCTCTTCAAAATTTCGGTCCATGAGCCTCCACTGGCAAACATGGTGGTCCTTCAGAACGAAAAAAATTCAAAGTGACTCAGAGTACCATAAAAGTGCTTGCGACAGTATTGTGGGGTACCCATGTTATTTTATTTATGAACTTTGGTGTACATGGTAACACTGTGAATGTTGTAGCCTACGTCAAAGGTTTGGTTAAGCTGCGTCATAGCCTTCGCCACAAACGCCATGACATTGATACTTAAGGCAGTGAACTTCGTCATGACACAACTCACCCTTCCGTTGCTGCTCCTGTTCGTAAATGAGTCCTGAAATTTAAGGGGGAGATGCTCCAGCATCCTCCATACAGTCCGGACCTTGCATCTGGTCGGAGAACGCTTTGCAATAGATGAGAAAGGAAAACTGTGTTAAGAATATTGGTGAAACTGTAGAAAAAGCAGGTAACAGATGATCATTTCTTACCTATCAGTTTTTTATGTTTCTTCCCTCGAAAACAGATACTGAACAGCCAAAGACACAGAGATAGGCATGCGTATGCAACCACAGAGATATGGAAACACTGAGAACGACGTTCGGCAACGCCTATGTAAGACAACAGATATCTGGCGCAGGCGTTAGATCGGTTACTGCTGCTGAAGTGGCAGGTTATCACGATTTAAGTGCGTTTGTACGTGGTACTATAGTGGGCGCAAGAGAGATGGGGCACAGCATCTCCGAGGTAGCGATGAGGTGGGGATTTTCCCGTACGACCATTTCGCGAGTACACTGTGAATATCGGGGATCCGGTGAAATATCATATCTCTGACATCGCTGCGACCGGAAAAAGACCCTGCAAGAATGGTACCAACGACGACTGAAGAGACTCGTTTAACGTGACATAAGTGCAATCAAATGTTTGTATAGATTATAGGCCTTAACTACGAGGTCATCAGTCCCTAAGCTTACAAACTACTCATGAACTAGCTAACACTAAGGACTGCACAAATATCCATGCCCGAGGGGGGGACTCGAACCTCCGACCGTAGTGGCCGTGCAGACCGTGACTGGCCCGCCTCAGTCCCCTCGGCCACCGCGGCCGGCTAAGTGCAATCCTTCCGCAAATTGCTGCGGATTTCAATGCTGAGCCATCAACAAGTGCGAATCATTCAACGAAACCCTCATGGATATTGGCTTCCGTAACCGAAGACACATTCGTGTACCCTTGCTGACTGTACGACAGAAAGCTTTACGCCTAGCCTGGGCCAATCAACACTTGTACTGTTGATGACTGGAAACCTGTTGCCTGGTCTGACGAATCTCGATCCCACTTGTATCGAGCGGATGGACGTGTATGGGTATGGAGATAACTTCATGAATCCATGGACCTTGCCTGTCAGCAGTGTATTGTTCAAGTTTGTGGAGCTTTTGTAATGCTATGGGGAGTGTACAGTTGGAGTGATATGAGACCCCTGATGCGTCTAGATACGACTAGAATTGCAGAGTATCTATGTAGATGTAGAATGACCGATGACACGTACTTACGTATGCTAGCTCATCACCTGCGTCCATTCGTGTCCGTTGATCATTACAACGGACTTAGGCAATTCCAGCAGACCGATACAACAGCACACACATCCAGAATTGCTACAGAGTGGCTACTGGAACACTCTTCTGTGTTTAAACGCCTTCACTGGCCACCAAACTCCCCACACATGAACATTATTGAACGTATCTGGGATGCCTTGCAACGTGCTGTTCTGAAGAGTTCTGCGCCCTCTCGTGCTCTTATTGATTTAAGTAGAACCCTGCAGGATGTCTGTTCCCTCCGGCACTACCAGAATATGTCGTGTTGCAGCACTTCTGCGTTCTCTTGGGGGCCCAACACGATATTAGGCAAGTGTATCAGTTTCTTTGGCTCTTCATTATAACAACGCTTGTTATAAAGAGTAGGTAAACAGCTGAATTACTGTCGAACATTTATTTCTTCACCACGTCAATTTATCAGGTCAGTATTAGTATCACAGCATTAAAATCAATTATTTCTATCGCTTTCTCTTCATTGGGAAACAAAATTACCTGAATATCTTGCAGATATTCTAAGGCCAATAGAATTCTGACCTTTTCACTGGTTCACTTACTAAAATTAAACCCAACTCGCGAGATTCAAACAAGCTGGTCTGTGGCTTTTTTGTGTTAACTAATGGTATGGGTGTTTCTGAAGGCGGCTGCATGGCGTGGTTATTGAAACCCGCGGCCAGATCGTGGGCTGGAGTATTGAGGCCTTTACCGCGAGCTGCCTGGAGCATCCGGCCCCTCCAAGCGATTATCCGGACGTCGATACCAAGCGATTAACTTTTACAGGCACAGCTTCATTAGAAAATTCCTGCCCATTCACGGAACCACGCCGAGGCATTAAAGCAGAACAAAACGCTTTAATTAAACCCCAACCCCCATCCTGCACTTCGCACAACTTGGTCCGCTGCTATCGCCGCAGTTCTCAAACATCACCGACGACTTCTCCGCATAAATGAATACGCATTTGTCCAGCATTTCATTTCGGTATTCGATTCATGTCATCTTCAAGCAGTGAGTTGACAGACGCAAGAATTGTGTATAAATCGAAGAACGTTTAGTATTGACTGAAGTTTTTGTTTATTTTCTTTTTAGAAAAGGTAAATGAACGGAAATGATTAAAACTGGATTTGATTAAAATTGTAACAGGATATCTCGCCCTTCCCAGAGCATGGCCCCAAAATTTTAGTGCCGGCCGCGGTGGCCGAGGAGACTGAGGCGCTTCAGTCACGGTCTGTCGGCCACTACGGTCGGGGGTTCGAATCCCCCCTCGGGCATGGATATTTGTGCCGTCTTTAGTATAAGGTAGTTGATAAGTAGTTTGTAAGTTTAGGGACTGATGACCCCGTAGTTAAGTCCCATAAGCTTAACAAACATTTGAATTTTTTGAAAATTTTAGTACTTTTCCTAACTCCGAGCAAGAACGGGAATTTTTTATTATTTTTCTCCCCGCCGGCAGTGTCCGGGCTTGAGTTGGACTTTGTCCGTCACACGCTCAACCACGTGCCTGCAACATGAGCCCTGCGTGGTGGTCTGTCATTGCTGACAAGGGTACGCCACCCTCCTTCAGTGGGCGCTATCTGCCCACCAAAGAGCGAGCCCCACCTAGACACCTGATCTGACGCCTTGCCGCGCTGTCGGGTCCGCTACGCTCTCTTCCATCTCGAGCCTCCGCCCCGATATGATGTCCTGACTTTAGCTTCGACTAACCTCTCTTTAACCTGTGGCCATGATACACAGGGGCAAATATTCCTCTTTTCCTTGTTAAATTCCTACTTACCGTTACATATGTACAGCTTCGAGCTATTAAACATTTGCAGTTAACGAACTCCCTTCTTCTACTTATCACAACCCTAACATGCCCAAACGTCTCCCTCTTTCCTGTCACAAAAGAATTGAAAATCTATCACTGATCAGCCAGAACATTATGACCACATAATTAATAATAGCGGTGACACGTCTTTGCATGGAAGCAACAGGCCTTGGTAGGTCACTGGAGTGAATTGGCACCACATCTGCAAACACAAGACACCAAATTTTCAAAAATCCCAACGTCACGTCTAATCACATCCCAGATGTGTTCGATCGGGTTCAGATCTGGCGAGTTTGGGAGCCAGAACATGGAATGCAGCTCAAATGTTCAAATCTTTGTAGAGCTTATGGGACTTAACTGTGGGGTCATCAGTCCCTAAACTTACAAACTACTTATATACGAGCTAATACTAAGGACGGCACAAATATCCATGCCCGAGGGGGGATTCGAACCCCCGACCGTAGTGGCCGTGCTGAACGTGACTGGCGCGCCGCAGATAGCTCGTCACCGCGGCTGGCGAATGCAGCTTGCCACTGAATTCCTCGAACTACTCCATCACAACCATGGCCTTGTGGCATGGTGAATTATCATGTTCAAAAAGTCACTGCCGTTAGGAAACATAATTTTCATGAAGGGCTGTAAGTGGCATACAACCAGTGTACGATACTTGTTGGCCGTCATGGTGCCTTGCAAGCGCTCCACTGCACCCATAAATGCTCCCCAGAGCATAAATAAGCCGCCGCCAGCTTGTCTCCATCCTGCAGTACAGGTGTCAAAGGAGCTTACAGAAGGGGGAAGAAAAGATATGCATTAACTATGTAGAGACATATTACATCTTCATTCTGTGACCTCCTCCATGTTACCATGAACTGTGAGTAATTGAATTAGGTTGTAACGAAAGTGTTGTACTCCTGAGGTGATGTAGTAGTTTTCACTTTCCTCAGTGAAAGTCAAAAAGCTCTAAATAATATGTTCACCAACCTGATATCTTTACAGTTTGTGTCTGTAGCACAGAAGATGACACACAGGTCGTTGCTTCTTGGTGATGATGCTGTTAGGTTAATTAGCGAGATATCAATCTTATAAAACAAATCTTTGAAGGATGCCACTTTGTTTATTTACGCAGAAAGAAAGAAACTGCGCATTTAACAAAATGAAACTAATTAACATGAAGATTGGCGTTGCTTTAACAAGACCCAAGTTCACTATTATACGATCTATTATTACTCAATGCCCGACCCCATTGGAGAGCGGGTCTGTCCATGAAGACTGCCAAAAACGGAATGACTGTAGTGGGCGACACATACGAAGGCGGCCCAGTTCAGTTTTCAGACGTTCTGCGCATCCCCCTCCATTACCGCACCTGCAGCCAATAATATTCATTCTCTAGGTATGTGGCTGGATGAGAGTTACGCAATGTTTCTCCCGGAGGCACAACTGTTGGCACTGGGTCGCAGCTCCTCCCCTCACACTTTCCCTATCGCCTGCCTCTATACGCAGAAGCACCTTCTTACTTGACGCCAACTATAGCAATACGATCCACCTTGGATCGTAGCGCCATGTAAGAAGGCGCTTCCGCACAAGAGGCAGAGCGATAGGGAAAGCGTGAAGGACAGGAGCTACAGCCAAGCGCCAACGGTTGTGCCTCCAGGAGAAACATTGTGTAACACGCATCCAGCCACGTATCTAGAGAATGAATACTATTGGCTGCCAGTGCGGTAATTGAGGGGGATGCGCAGAACCCCTGTAAACTGGGCCGCCTTCGTATGTGACGCCGACTATAACTCGAGCCAAAAAATGGCCGAATCGTTTCGTCTGCCTTTTTGTTTTACTTTTGTTTATTAATTGGTATGATTTTAAATCATTGGAAACAACAGAATGGTAGCTTACTATTGAGAGATGACATCTTCAGGAAATCAAGTAAATATGAATGAAAAATATATATAATTTTAAGTAAAGAAGAAATTAATTTTGGCGCCTAGCCCCCAAATGCCCTGACCAATCACAGCAGAGCACTAAAACTTTAGGCGGCCTTTCCCACCGGAATAGTACCTACTGTACCACCTGTTGTCGCTACCTCACTCCACTCTTCGTCAGTTGCATACAGCTCTGTTCTGACTTTCTCTAAATAAAAAACGATTATGATGCCTAAAAGTCAGAAATATCACAAGGTGCTCCCATTGCACCCTGCCATCGGCATGATAAAGGCTTCTGAATTCATTTGACCATGCAACGCTCTGTCTGTGGTAATGTCCGGTGACGATGGTCAGGTGCCCATTTCAGTGGTATTTGCCAATTTTATGTGGTTAATACTGGAACACGCGTGGGTCGTCGGCTGCGGAGGCCCATCGTATTAATATTCAGTCCACTGTGTGTTCAGATACATCTGCACTTTGTCCAGCATTAAACTCTGACGTTAGTTCCGCCACAGTGGTGGCCATCCAATCCCTCGACATTTGAACATGGCTTGACGAATTCCTGAAGACACTCACCACAGTACTCCTCGAACACTCAACCAGCCGTGCAGTTTCCGAAATGTGCCGAGCCTCCGGTTCATCACAGTCTGCCCTCAAACGCAGATTGCGCACCTTTCCATTCTACACACGGAAAACGTACGCATACTGCTTGTCCTCGTCAGGAGACGCTGCTTTCGCCTGGACGGGTAGGTTGGTGGTAATAATGTTCTGGTTGATCAGTATACGATGGCCTTACTGTGCTAGACAATAATAACTTTAATAGCCACTGGAATGGCAACATAATAACCGATCAAACAATCTGTTGTAATAGTACTAACATAAAGAACCAGATTCAATAACGCTGATTAAGGCACTCTGTACACATCGTCCTATATTTGCAAATCACTTGCAGTGAGAAGATGACAAGATGCAAGGACCTGACATCAGTTAAAAGCTATTTGGGAACATAAATCAATTCATATAGTCGCTGTGATGATGTTGGTCACCGGCGTTATCCCAAAACGTGCCATGAACAGCGTACAGGAAAATAAACTGCATCCTCTACTACGTTGACTAATGCAGAAGGCAGCTATGCTGACTACGTTCTTGGAAAAGATAGTGATAACATGGCATTTGAACCCTTATCGATACATCAAGCCGGCCGCGGTGGCCGAGGGGACTGCGGCGCGCCAGTCACAGTCTGCACCGCCACTACGGTCAAGAGTTCGAATCCCCCCTCGGGCATGGATATTTGTGCCGTCCTTAAAATTAGCTAGTCCATAAAGTAGTTTGTAAGTTTAGGGACTGATGACCCCTTAGTTAAGTCCCATAAGCTCTACAAACATTTGAACATTTGATCGATATATCGAAGCCATGTGTAAATGAATTGGTCGATTAATAATAATAATACCTGGCCACTTGAGAGGAACTGCAGATACCATTACAGACAACCGAGAACCGAACTCAATAACGACAGGCCATACTGAAGGGAGTTGTTCAAAAATGTTTGTAAATCTATGGTACTTAACTTCTGTCGTTATTAGTTTCTAGTCTTACAAAATACTTAAACTAAGTTAAACTAACCTAAGGACAATACACACACCCATGCCCGATGGAGAACTTGAACCTCCAACGGCGAGCAACCGCGCGCTCCGCTGCAAGGTTCCACAGAACGCTCGGCCACTCCACCGTGGCTCTGCTGGGAGTCTTCGCACTGTCTCTCACAAAAAAGAAATCTACAGCCACTACGAGACCTCAATGAGAGGAAGCAGGCTCACGGGCAGAAGATGAAAGCATACTGGCCAAGAAAAAGCATAAGGTTACTGTCTAAATAATTTCCTTTACTGCCTCATACATTTCTTCGATCTCCTCATCATCGGCAGATGTTGTGGACATATAAGCTTGTACTACTGTGATCGTTGTTGGCTTCGTATCTATCTTGACTTTGATCATGCGATCACTACGCTGCTCGCAGTAGTTTACCCTCATTCCTATTTTCTTATTCATTATTAGATCCACTCCAACTGATTTTGAATTTATAATCCTGTTCCTTTTTCCACCGAACATCACGAACACCTACAATATCTAACTTAAACCTATCCATTTCACTTTTTAAATTTTCTAACCTCCCTAGCCTATTAAGGAATCTAACATTCCACGCTCCGATCCGTAGAATACCATTGTTGTCTTTCCTGAAGGCAACATCCTCCTGAGTAGTCCCCAGCCGGCGATCCGTATGGGAGACTACTTTACCTCTGGAATATTTTACCCGAGAGGATCCCATCATACAGTAGAACTACATGTCCTCGGGAAAAGTAACGGCTGTAGTTTCCCTTTGCTTTCAGCCGTTTGCAGTAACTGTATCGTAAATCCACATTGGCTGATGTTACAAGGCCAGATCAGTCCATTATTCAGACTGTTGCCCCTGCAACTACTGAAAAGAGTGCTGGCCCTCTTCAGGAACTACACGTTTGTCTGGCCTCTCCACAGATACCCCTCCGCTGTGGTTGCACTTACAGTACGACTATCTGTATTGTTGAGGCACGAAAGCCAACCCGCCTCGGCAATGTCTGTGGCTCATGTGGGTAGGCAAAAATTATATGATGCCAAAACTAGCGTAAGCTGGCCATGCGTAATGCGTACGACTTTGAAAGTAAAGTTCTAAGTACCGACTTTCCAGAAAATTTTAAGAAGTGTTCATCTTATATTAAATCAGTCAGTGGCTCAAAACCATGTGTCCAGACACCCCTAGACATTTATATCTTCTTCTCTTTTTTTGAGATAATGGCGTTCAAACAGAATGTAAAACAAAAGGCCCAAATACTGAACGTCTTTATCCAAAGCTGTTTCACAGAAGAAGTCTGCAATGTACTTCCTGCTCTAAATTCCCGAGTCCCGCTTGGAAGACAAAAAGAAAAATATCAGAACAAATGACACAGTGACAGAACAGTAATCGTAATCGCTCAACAGAAAAAAGACCGACTATGATCTTGTGAAACTCAGCTTCTGCTATTCGGCCACGAGACCCAGAAATCATTAAAATCAAGCACCGAGTGATTCCATGTTTCTTGGCTTTCTGAATGCTAAATTGCTAATAAACAAAGTACGAGCGTGCGCAATATCGATCCTATTGTGTGATTGGATTGGAGAGTTTCTGTCTAACAGAACGCAGGATTTCATTCTCAGCGGAGGAAAGTCTACCTACGTGAAAGTAATTTCCCAAGTGAGTGTTAGAGGACCGTTGCTTTTCGAATTACACATGGTGACTAACCTAAAACTTGCACCGCAAATATTGCGGGAATTGAAGTGCTGTTGATGTGCGGTTTTCACAGGATGGTTTGGTAGAAAGTGGCTCGTACTGTTAGTCAATAAGATTTTAATAAAAGTGTACTTTTATGCAACCATAGACTTTTTTAAATGGCTCAATACCTATTGACACTAACAACATAAATTGGGGTAGATTAAATTGTCAGTAGTGTTTGTTGCAGGACTCTAGTGCCATTCGCTTACGGGATATCGTATTGTGGAAAGCTTCCTATCTGATACTTGTTTGCTCCATGCAACCTGCATACTTGTTAGGAACGACATTGTTGTGTTTGCTCACGCCGTGCTTGTGTGATCCTTAAGTGCATTGCAACTGACTACTCAGTTAGTGTGTGACTGCCCAAGCAGAAGATTGTGAGTGGACGATGGGATTTATCAATGCAGAAAAGTCGTCATGCTCATGTTATATGGAGAGTGCAGGAAGAATTCAGTTCGTGCTTTTACGGTGTTTGTGGAAACATATCCCAGTAGACATCGCCCAAGTCGCCAATTATTGACCAACCTCTTCAACCAGATAGGTGAATATGGTAGTGTAACACCTTGACAGCGTAACAGAAGGAAACAATTAATGACAGAAGAGGGGAAGTTGTTTTGGCTGCTGTTGAAGGTGATCAGTACGTTATTTCCGGCGAAATCGCACGAGCAAGTGGTATCAGCAAGGCAAGTGTCATAGGCATTCTCCAACGACATCGGTTTCGTCCGTATCACATCTCTCTCCATCAAGAGTTGCATTGAAAATATTCGGAGAATCGTGTTATCTTATGTACACGGGCATTACGACAGGGTACTCCAGAAGTATCTTATTAGTGGTGAAGCCACATTTACCAATCGTGACCAGATAAACCTCCAAAACCTGTTCAAAATGTTTGTTAATCTTATGGGACTTAACTACGGGGTCATCAGTCCCTAAACTTACAAACTACTTATCAACTACCTTATACTAAGGACGGCACAAATATCCATGCCCGAGGGGGGATTCGAACCCCCGACCGTAGTGGCCGTGCAGACCGTGACTGGAGCGCCTCAGTCCCCTCGGCCACCGCGGCCGGCTCCGAAACCTGTATTATTGGTCTGTTGATAATCTCCGTTGACTTCTTCAGGCGGAAGGTCAACACACATGTAGTGTAAATGTGTGGTGGTGTGGTGTAGTTAACCGTCAGCTCATAGGCCCATATTTCATAGACGGTACACCGAACCCGTACAAGTATCGCAGCCTCCTTACAGGCCATCTGCTACGGTTGCTAGAAGATGTCCTCTGCAGACTAGGAGGAGCCGCTGGTACCAACATGATGGCTGTCCAGCCCATAGTGCAAGGATTAGTACATCATGCCTTCACGAACTGTTTCTAAATCGTTGAACTGGACGCAGAGGACATGTATGTTATCTGGCCCGTTTCCCGGATTGACTCCTGTACGGAAAACTGAAAGACATTCTCTACAACTATACTCGATGATGCGCCACGACGTATTACTGCAGCCTGATCTCAGATCGGAAACGTCTGTCAAAGTTCTGCGAACATATGTCTTTTGGAGGGTCAACCGCTATATTGCTGCCTCCTACGTACATAGCGTGAAAAGACTACTAGGATAAAATTAGTCGGATTAAGAGCAACACGCGGGCATATCTGTAGTCATTTTTCCCGCGAACCAGACGCTAATGGAATAGGAAAAGGAAAAATGACAGAGGTACACGAAGTACCCTCAACACACCTTGGGGTGGCTTGCGAGGTAAGGATGTAGACGTAGGTACTTCATTGTTAGACGGAAGTCGCCATGTTTCTTATACGTGCCTGTCATTCAGAAATGTATTCTTTCGTGAATCGTAATTTTTCTGCTATTTCTTGCGAAATAATTTGTTTTCTAGCATATTGCTTCCCATTATCAAGAAGTATGCAAAAGTAAAGAAATTTTATCCGTGTTCTGCTGTTGGAGTTCCAGTGCAAGAATAAAGTAATAAATTCATTAACAACAGGGGAAAAAGGAAAGTAGATATAGTGAATGTGTTCTGTGACACAGCGCATTCCTGCGAGATTGCCGACGACGTATCGATGATTCATGGGTTGCCTCCACGGTTTCCCATACGACTTCATAAACTGGTGCCAGATTTCCTCCCCGCCATACACCTCTGACACACCTCTGGTCTATATATATCTGGTGTAAAATTCCAAATTTAGTGGAAATTCGAAATTGGTGAGTAATTCCCCCTCTCTGCGATGTCACTACTGTGGAAGCGTAGCTGTTGTCCTGAGTATAAATTGATAGGAAATATAAAAAGTCCAAGATGGCGCATTATCATTCTGGTCAAAGTAGGTCACTTGCAGTAACTATAGAATTCAAAATGGCTGGCCTGGAATAATGGCACAGGCTGCATTGACTTCCATAATGGGGTTTTGCGTTCAGAGAAGGTGTGAGTAGTAGTAGCAGAAATAGCAGTAGTTACAGTAGCAGCAGGGATTGAAACACGGCCGGCCGCGGTGGCCGAGGGGACTGAGGCGCTCCAGTCACGGTCTGCACGGCCACTACGGTCGGGGATTCGAATCCCCCCTCGGGCATGGATATTTGTGCCGTCCTTAGTCTTAGCTAGTTCATAAGTAGTTTGTAAGCTTAGGGACTGATGACCCCGTAGTTAAGTCCCATAAGTTCTACAAACATTTGAACATTTTTGAAACACGATGGAGGAGGGAATATCTCAATTTTGCTATTCACATCTTCACCTATGGCGACTATGTGCACAATTATATATACTAAAACACAGATAACCTAATGCGAAGTTGACGGTAGAGGTTCCGATTCCAACCGCTAGTGTGATAGCAGTGCACAACGTAAGCCTTCTAATCCCTAAGTAAACGTACAAAATTCCGGGCGTGGTAAGAGGCGACATGTCACGGTCTGCGCGGTCGCTCCCGCCGGAGGTTCGAGTCCTCCCTCGGGTAGGTAGGTGTGTGTGTTGTTCTTAGGGTTAGTTCAAGTAGTGTGTAGGTTTAGAGACCGATGACCTGATTAGTTTGGTTTCTTAGGTTGTACACCATTTTGCTTCAGGTACAAACTGCATGCTGTGTGGTAGGCGTAACTTGGCCCTTATTCAAAAGCCGCCCGCGCTAACACCGACGGAGCCACGAGTTTGGCAGCAGCCGACGTAATGATCCTCGCATCACGGTACCCACCGCCTACCCAAAGTTTAAGTCCAGCTGTCCAAAGTTTAAGCAATTCCACCACCCCTCCGAGATCAAAGTTTAAGAAAACACAGCCCGCATGAGTTAAAACGACGGGAAACATGAAAAATGGAGGAAGCGGACTTTATCTCAAACAGTTATGCACTGGCTCTGAGGCAAGAAAAACTCCACGCCCAGGCCGACCGCTCCGGTGCTGTTATAAACTCATCGTCTAGAGTGAAAGGCGGCCACATTTTAGTGGAATGCCGCAATTTATACGTCCTTTTAACAGACAGTGCCTCACCGGCCAATTCATTTTTCTTTTCATTTTTCAGGCTCTCACGCTTCCTGCAGTTTTATTCTCTCTTACTTCCTTTTTTAATGTTTTCTTCTGTATCACTTGGTTTCGTGTTGTGTTTTACTCCAGCCTGAGCTTTTAGGTTGGGGGTTTTAATGTGTTGGAGAGTAGATGCTTCTTCCTATTTTATCTGTATTTGCTTTTTTTTCCAGCCGTCACCTTTCTATGATGTTAGGAGTCGTCAGAAATGACATTTGGCAGTTGGGCGGATTACATCTAACGAATGTCGACTTCATTAGTATGAAAACTCTAATAACTTATAATCACATGAGAAATAGAACGGTACAGGTTCGATAGTTCGAGGTGACCGGGACCACCTCGAAATAATGAAAACTCGGAACTATTTAATATATATTTTTTTATGTTTTTAGAGCTTAACTACGGGGTCATCGTCCCTAAACTTACAACCTATTTATGAACTAGCTAATTCTAAGAATGGCACAAATATCCATGCCCGAGGGGGGATTCGAATCCCCGACCGTAGTGGGCGTGCAGACTGTGACTGGCACGCCGCAGAACGCTCGGCCGGCAACTATTGAAACTTATGTGGAAAAAGGAATAAACCGATGTTAAAAATAATATAGGTGTCCAATTTGAATTTTGTTATCTGATGGCACGACAGTACCCCGCCAAGACTAGCACACAGCACAACATCCTTTTCTCGAAGCCATTCACGAACACTTTCTGCCCACCTGTATCTTAGTTGTGGATATAGTTAAGAACCCGAACTTTCGGCGTCCAAGAATATCTACTGTAACTAGCTATATTTCCAAATTATACTATTCTATACCTTATATTTTACAAAATATTCGTTAATTCTGTCATTCACTCACCGATCATTAAAATTCTAAAGTACTTCTAGCGAACACAGAAAATTAAAATTTTGTATTTAGTGTTTAGCCTGTAAGGAAAAGTTCAAACATCCATAAATATCTATCCCGTTTTCTAACTATAAGAACGCTTGGCGGAATAGTAACTACTACCTTGTGATGGTAACGATCTTGCGGTAAAGCGCTCGACTCGGAAGTCAGAAGTCCTAGATTCCATGGTTGATGGGGTAAAGTTTTCTTTTAAAACTTTCATTTTATCCTAGCCTACACCTCTCTACGATGTGACGAGTCGTCAAAACTGACATATGGCATCTGATTAGAGAATGAAGAATCAAGTATATATCTGACTATTTATTTTCGAACACGAGGCGTTTTCTGAGTGTGTGTTTACTTTGCACGATATGCAACAGTTAATAATAAAATACTGACCTACAATCAGATTAGATTAGATTAATACTTGCTCTATAGAGCATATATACGACATTTCGTAATGATGTGTAACGTGTCAGTTTAGTAAATGTTGTCTATACATGACAATCAATATTTTAAGGATTTTTATTTACATTTTTTGTTTTTCATTTTTTAAAGTTTTATCTAAACATTCATCTACACTGTAGAAGGAGTTGCAATTCAGAAATTTCTTTTTAAATACTAGTTGGCTATCTGTCAGACTTTTGATGCTACTTGGTAAGTGACCGAAGAATTTTGTTGCAGCATAATTCACTCCTTTCTATGCCAAAGTTAGATTTAACTACTGCAGTTTGCTTCTCAGATGGATGAAGTCCCTGAACGAAATACATTGACAAAGATGAATACCTATGTATCTCAGAAGTTATTATAGTCTTTATATCTCAAATTGCTGGAAATGGGACAAGCGCCAACGAAATCTACAATCCAGCCTTTCAAAACTACATTGTTATTTTTACGCAATTGTCTTTATTCTAAAGGATGTGGTTAAGCAGGAATACATGTTTGCAGTCAGGAATCTGAGAGTACAGCATAAATTGCCCCGAATGAAACCAGCAGCAATAAATCTGTAACCTGTTTCCGAGATCACGCAATCTGGGCCTATATCTGGTTGTCAAAATTAGGCCAGTTCACTATTTTTTACGAAAATGTCATTATTTTGAAGGGTGTGATTAGCGATGAATCAACAAAGTAAATTACTGCTATTGAAACGAGTTGCAAAGGTAACTATAGTCTAACTTGTCATAAGTAATTTCTCAGTTTGTTGTTTTAACGGTGATGCTGTACCCCGATCACTGTTCTACATCAACGTTACATCACGATGACGACATGTTGGTTTAAACTTTGGTGAGAAGATGGCTACCCAAGAATATTTCACACTGATAGTGTAAGATCGCCCTCAGACTCATAGAGAAAAATATCTCTATGAGTGAGCATTCAGATGATAAGATTTTACGTTCACAACATTAAGCTGGAATTGTCACGTGATATCGGGATAAATATACTGTCAGCACACTTGATCTTGGCCATTCTATGATGTGTCTATAACGGTTGACTTTCTGTAGCTTCTAAGCGTTGACTCCCGCTGGCAACTGTAAATACGTATTAAAAGAATAATAAGTAACCGTTGCGAATAAATTGGACATCTGTTTGCGGTGAGCCGGCCGCAGTGGCCGAGCGGTCTGCGGCGTGCCTGTCATGGTCTGCACGGCCGCTGCGATCGGGGGTTCGAATTCCTCCTCAGTCATGGATGTTTGTGCCGTCTTTAGTATAAGCTAGTTCATAAGTAGTTTGTAAGTTTAGGGACTGATGACCCCGTAGTTAAGTCCTATAAGCTCCACAAACATTTGAACTTTTTTTGCGGTGTTGTGTGTACTGACTGTTGTTACTATTTACAAAAATGTGTGGAGATGCTGTTCTTAGCCATTCTAGCGACTCGCCATCAAATTTCGTGTCACTTCTGCGAGGCTTTAATCCTCTTGATGTTTGTTCTTTTAAAGCCGTAATTTTGCTCCACCACATGATGCAGAACGTGTACATAATGAAAGGATTGAACATTAGCGATTTAATCGACTTTCCAACTTCCCAATGTTGTTACAACGAAGCCTCTGAGATAAACCGCAAGATGTACACAATATTTCCGCGGTCCACCAGGCCGCCGTCATCAGGTCTGGAAGCTAAGCCGTTCTCGCTGTGACTGGGTGAAACTGTGGAACGGCTAGCCCTGTACAGGCAACGAAAGTACGAAAGCGCATGCGCTGAATACAGAGATCGCGCGTTTACTCGTAGTTGCTGCCCCCAGCGCTAGAAAAGTTGGAGCGCCTCCAGTGGAGGGTAATGTCAAAAACGATGAATCGCTAGGGATTGTCATTCGTGGCCATTTGATGCAGATGCCAATGTTTATTCAGGTCTGACAACACATTATTCCATGATTTACTCGGCAAATAACCACTGTCACGGTTAATTGCGTTATCAGTTACTCTGGTTTCAATGGATTCTTTCAGAATTGTGTTATCGGTTATTCTGATTTCTACATCTACATCTACATACATACTCCGCAATTCACCGTAAGGTGCGTGGCGGAGGGTACACTGAACCACTACTAGGCATTTCCTTTCCTATTCAACTCCCAAATTGAACGAGGAAAATAAGAATGCCTATATGCCTCCGTACGAGCCCTAATTTCTCTTATCTTGTCTTTGTGATCTTTACGCGAAATGTAAGTAGGCGGCAGCAAGATCGTACTACACTCAGCTTCAAATTCCGGCCCTCTAAATTTACTTAACAGAAATTCACGAAAAGAACGTTGTCTTTCTTCCAGCGATCCCCAATTGAGTTGCCGGAGCATTTCCGTGACACTCGCGGATTGGTCGAACCTACCGGTAACAAATCTAGCTGCTCGTCTCTGAACCGCCTCTACGTCTTCCTTTAAACTGATCTGCTGCGGGTCCCAAATACTTGAGCAATACTCAAGACGTGGTCGTACAAGCGTTTTATACGCGGTCTCCTTTACATGTGATGTACATCTTCCTAAAATTTTCCCAATAAACCGAAGTCGGCTGTCCGCCTTACTCACAACTGTCCTTACATGCTCGTTCAATGAATTCTTTCGGAATCAGGTTAAATGATAACACAATTAACCGTGACAGTGGTTATTTGCTGAGTAAATCATGGAATCCCGTGTCGTCAGACCTGAAGAAACATCGGCATCTACATCAAATGACAATCCTTAGAAGACATTGAGAAGATTCAGAGAAGGGCAGCTCGTTTTGTTTTATCACGTTACGGGGGGGAAAGCATCACGGAAATGTTGCACGAATTGGGGTGGAAATCATTAAAAGAAAGACGTTAGTCATTGCGGCGTGATCTGTTTGCGAAGTTTCAATCACCGACTTTTACTTCTGAATCTGAAAATATTTTGCTAGCACCCACCTACTTAGGGAGACATGACCATCCCAATAAAATAAGAGAAATCAGATCGAAAACGGAACGATTTAGGTGTTCTTTCTTCCCGCGCGCTATTAGAGAATGGAACAGTGGAGAAAGGTATGAAAGTGGTTAATGAACCCTCTGCCAGGCACTTAAATGTGATTTGCAGAGTATCTATGTCGATGTAGATGTAGGTGGTGCAACTTCTCTCGCGCCAGGGGCAGCAACTACGAGTAAACGCGCGCGCTCTGTATTCAGCGCATGCGCTTTCGTACTTTCGTTGCCTATACAGGGCCAGCCGTTCCACTGTTTCACTTTCGCCAGTCACGGCGAGAGCGGCTTAGCTTCCTCACATGATGGCGTCCAGGTGGACCGCGGAAATATTGTGTACGGATGTCAGTATGATCCGGCTGGAAACTAGACAAGAATTTAATCAGTTAACAGGCCAAGAAAGTCTACATAGCCAACACAAACAGTATTCTTCCTTCCTGTAACTGATCACTCCGTCGCATTGTCACTGCTCAGGAGTGATTGTTCACTCCTTTCTGCGTATTAAGTGGCATCTATAGACAATCGAAGGATTGTGTTCTTGGTGCATCATACACATTCAATGTCATTGCTCAGGAGACCTTTAAACCAAGGTGATGGAATACTTATTTGATAGGTATGCATGGTGACGCGCTAATTTTGTCATAGACAGCAAGTGACTTGAAACAGCAATTTAACGGGATGAACAGTGACTTGAATAAATGTCTTAAAACGAATATCAATAGAAGTAAAACAAGTGTAGTGGAATGTAGTCTAACTGAATCATGCGATGACTAGAAATTATATTTGGAAATATCATACAAAATGTTGCGGGTAAGTTATGCTGTTTGTCCAACATAATAGCTGATTGTCGCTGTGTGGTGAAGGATATAACGCGCAGATTGACAATGGGAAGAAGGGTTGAATGAAACATCAATTTGTGACACAGAACGTACATTAAGGCTTCGGGAATTTTTCTGAAGGTCTTTCTCTGCACTGTGGCTTGTACAGAAGTGAAACGTGGACAATGGATAGTTCAAACAAGTAGATAATTGAAGATTTTTTTGAAACGTGGTGCTACAGAAGATTGCTTTAGAAACATAATACTTCATTGAAAAAGGTAAAAATTTTCTCTTATCAGACGGCTTCTAGAGTATTATACTCCATATTCCTACGTCATCAGTTTCTCTTTAGCTCGCCAGTGCGCAGTTTTTTTGTGTATAAAATTTCTAGCAAGACAGCTGTTAGCCTCCCTCTTACAGCGTTTCTTAAGAACATCCAATGAGCTCATCTACCGCCTTTTGGTGGAAGAAATTCCTCACTCAATCGGGGCGAGCTCTTCGTTGTACAACTCGATTTCACCGAGAGACAGGAAACACATGAAGATGAATAGTGTTATCTGTTCGCCACTCGACCTGCCTTCGGAGAGGTCACTGGAGAAGGACAATGCCCTCTGCAAAATGCGCTTTGAGCGACCTGGACCTGTTGCTTTAAGCGAGTCTCGCCACAATTCGTTATTCTAACATTTTATCCAGTCTCGTTCTTTGTGCTCTGCCTGCCTAATGTTCATATAAAAATGCCCGAGGACCGGCAAAAAGGCGCCCAGCAGGACAATGTGGGTCGACTGTGTACGTACACATTCGATGACCACAGGCACTACTTCGATAAAAAATAAATAAAAAGAATTAAAACGTAACAAAAATAAAAAAACTTTCACATCTGTTGGACATGTAACTAATTAACTCATTTGTAAGTAATTAGAGAGAACAGGTAACTGTTTTCGCTCATAGAGACACAGGTTCGACCACAAAAGACGGCAGCTCCTGAAATATCCAACTCAACGGCGAGTGTGCGATCAAAAAGATTTGTGACTGGCTAGAAGACTTCCTAAGTAATAGAACGCAGTACGTTGTTCTCGACGGCGAGTGTTCATCAGAGACTAGTGTATCGTCAGGCGTGCCCCAGGGGAGTTGATAGGACCGCTATTATTTTCTATCTACATAAATGATCTGATGGACAGAGTAAGTTGTAATATGTGGCTGTTTTCTGATGATGCTGTGGTGTATGGGGGGGGGGGGGGGGATGTCGTCTGTAACAGACTGTAATAGCACACAGGATGACTTAGACAAAATTTCTAGTTATGGGCGAAGATTTGCAGCTAGCTCTCAATGTGGAAAACTGTAAGGTGATGCGCATGAGTAGAAAAAACAATCCCATAATGCTCGAATACAGCATTAGTAGTGAGCTTCTTGGTGCTGTCGCGTCGTTCAAATATATAGGCGTAACATTGCAGAGCGATATGAAATGGAACGAGCATGTAAGGACAGTTGTGAGTAACGCAGACAGCCGACTTCGGTTTATTGGGAGAATTTTGAGAAGATGTACTTCATCTGTAAAGGAGACCGCGTATAAAACGCTTGTACGACCACGTCTTGAGTATTGCTCAAGTATTTGGGACCCGCAGCAGATCAGTTTAAAGGAAGACATAGAGGCGGTTCAGAGACGAGCAGCTAGATTTGTTATCGGTAGGTTCGACCAATGCGCGAGTGTCACGGAAATGCTCCGGCAACTCAATTGGGGATCGCTGGAAGAAAGACGACGTTCTTTTCGTGAATTTCTGTTAAGTAAATTTAGAGGGCCGGAATTTGAAGCTGAGTGTAGTACGATCTTGCTGCCGCCTACATACATTTCGCGTAAAGATCACAAAGACAAGATAAGAGAAATTAGGGCTCTTACGGAGGCATATGGGCATTCTTTTTTTCCTCGTTCAATTTGGGAGTTGAATAGGAAAGGAAATGCCTAGTAGTGGTACAGTGTACCCTCCGCCACGCACCTTACGGTGGATTGCGGAGCATGTATGTAGATGTAGATGTAGAAAAAAGTTCGAATGTTTGTAAACCTAACGAACCAAAATGATGAGGTCATGAGTCCCTAGACTTACAAACTACTTAAACCAACTTATGCTAAGGACAACACAAACGCCCATGCCTGAGGAAAGACTCGAACCTCCAACGGGAGTGGCCGCGCAATCCATGACATGGCACTCTAGACTGTACAGTCATTGCCGCGTGGAGGAAAGTGCGTCATAGAGATGAATATCATCATATGTGCCCCAGAGAAATGTTGTAGGACTGCTGTTATTTTGTTTATCCACGTATGATCTCACCAACAGGATGAGTAGCAAACTGCGGCTGTTTGCTGGTGATGATACGGTGTGCGAGAACGTATCGTCATTGAGTGAGAGTAGTTGGATGCAAGATGACTATCTGGTGTAAGGAATGACAGGTAACTCTAAATCTACAAAAATATAAGGCGGTGAAGATGGGTAGGAGAAACCTATATCCCACATTTTTCGAATACAGTATTAATATGTGAGCTGCTTGACTCAGTCGCGTCGATCGAATATCTAGGCATAACATTACAGAACGATATGAAATGGAATAAGCGCGTAAGGACATTCGTGGAGAAGGTGCGTGCCGTGCTTCAGTATATTGGGAGAATTTTTGGAAAATGTTGTCCACCTATAAAGTAGACCGTGTATAGAAGACTTGCAATACCCCTTCTTGAGTATTGCTCAAGTGTTTAGGGTCCTCAGTAGGTCGGGTTAAAGGAAGACATAGCAGTTTTTTTTTTTTTTTAATTTTATGGGACTTAACTACGGGGTCATCAGTCCCTAAACTTACAAACAACTTATGAACTACTTACGAACTAGGACGGCACAAATATCCATGCCCGAGGGGGATTCGAACCCCCGACCGTAGTGGCCGTGCAGACCGTGACTGAAGCGCCTCAGTCCTCTCGGCAACCGCGGCCGGCGACATAGCAGTAATTCGTGTTGTTCGGTAGTGGTAGAGTGCCAGAGTATGACTCCAAATGTCGCGGGTTCGTTTCCCGCTAAGTCCTAGGATTTTTATCTGTCACTTTTCACTTCTTTCCCCTCTGGCAATGTTGCCGATGTGAAAAATGCCGAGTAGCACAGTGGTTCGAAATCCACGTTAAACTGTAGGTCCCCCGATAAACCGCTGCTTAAGTCAGTTCGAAGCTCAGAAGACGGTAACGGCATACCACCTCCAAACAGGACAATGCCTAGTAAAGCTCTATGGTGTTCAAACCAATCTTCGGATTGGTAGTAATTCAGAGGAGGGCTGCTGTTTTTATTACCGTAAGTGCGATCGACGGGCGAGTGTTAAGGAGATATTTCGGGAACTCAAATGGGATTGGCTGGAAGAGAGGTGACATTCTTTTCTAGAAACACTATTGACGAAATTTAGAGTGCAGGAATTTGAAGCTGACTGCAGAACGATTCTACTGCTGCCGACTTACATTTCGCGTAAAAACCAGAAAGATAAGAAAAATTAGGAATCGTACAGCGGCTGAAAGTACTCCTCTTTCCCTTGATCCATCTGGGAGTAGAACAGAAAAGCAAATGACTGGCAGTGATTCGAGGTGCCCTCCGCTACATGCCGTATGGTGGTTTTGGAGTACGTATGTATGTAAATGTAGACAGTACAACCAATGAGGGGGGATGAATAGTCTTGAAGAGAAAAGAAAATTGTTGAGTAACTGGGCTAAAAGAAGGGTAAGATTGATAGAACATATTCTGAGACACCAAGGGATCACTAATTGAGTATTGGAGAGAAATATGTGTGGGGTAAAAACTGTAGAGGAATACCGAGAGATGAGTACAGTAAGGAGATTCAAAAGGATGTAGGTTGCAGCAGTTATTCGGAAATCAGGAGGCTTGCAAGGTATAGAGTAGCGCGGGGAGCTCCTTCAAACCAGTCGTCAGACTGAATACCACAACAACAATAAGATTCGCATAACAAGTACGAAAGAATTCAAACCGAATTATTTCCTCAGTCCGTGTATGATTCAGACATTGAAGGTTGTAAATAGCGCGCACACTCATTCATACACGCAAAAGTGCACACACACACAAACACACACACACACACACAACCTTTCACCACCACGTCCAAGTTACGAGTCCCTTCCCAAGCGTTCGAAAGCGTGCTCTCTCTCTGCTCCCAAATTTGTATCCTTCCGCGCATCCTAATGCCTCATCTTTAAAATACAGTTTCTCTTCCAAAATATTATACATTTGAATATCACAGAATTAAATACTTTGACCACCTCCCTACAAATGTTATTTACATTTAACAAACAAATATATATTTAAAAATACTAAAAAACGGTTGAGACTGAAGCTCTTTGCTCAGATAGCCATTAAGCGTGGCGTCTCACTGTTCAAATATACTGCCGCCGTCGAAATATAGTTACAAAATTAATATTTAAGTTATTATGACTTTTTATACAAATATATTCAGTTCTTGTCTACAAATACTTATAATTGTTTATATATAAATTATCTGCAGCATATCTACTATTTTTAGTCAGCCATGAAATATTTAAGTGGCAGTCTATAACATAAAAAACAAACATTACTAAGAACAATATTAAATATAATAAAATACATATGTAAATGTAAAGCACTTTGATGGGTTCATGTTTGGGTTTCTGTGGTGGAATCTATGTTATGACACAAGAATATTTCTACCTCCACGAAAATCAGAACAAGAGAGTAAAACAAAGTTTATTGAAAGAATACGCAAATAACGTGGTATGTCTTTTAAGATAGGTAGCGTGGTGCAATGCTGCCCATTTGCTTCTTAAACTGTTACTGATATACACTATGTATCAATAATTGTAAATATAAGTCTTATAATATTATTATTACAGTACTGAAATTTGTCGGCTTTTTATCTGTAAGGGATATTAAAATTGTAATGACAGCGTTTGATTCTCCCAAGTCTCCTGAATCCATTCATGTAATTATATTTGCCGTATGATCATTCTCTGATATTATATGGATTTTTAGAATAATGTGTGTAGCTATATTGTATTACCGTTGCATTCTGGGTTAGCTGCCCTCGCTCATCAAAGACAGTTGCTTCCTGATTCTGAGCACATTAGGGAAACCCTGACTACCTGCTGTATCCCATTCATTAGGTCCAAACTGGTAGCCGACCGGCTGGGGAACCCAACAGCCTGGCAAAACCCGCCTTTCACGTGGAAACAATTAGCTTCTTTCTGTATCTTTAAAGTCACAAGCCATTTGTGAGGTACGGCGTCAAAAGTCTTCTGGAAATCAAGAAATACGGAATCAATCTGAGATCCTTAATCGACAGCACTCATCACTTCGTGTGAGTAAAGAGTTAGCTGTGTTTCACATGAACGATATTTTCTCAATCCGTGTTGACCTTGGGTCAATAGATCATTCTGTTCGAGATAATTCATAATATTTGAATACAGGATATGTTCCAAAACCCTGCTGCAAATTGACGTCAATGAAATAGGCCTGTGGTTTAGTGGGTTACTCCTACTGCCTTTCTTGAATATAGGTGTGACCTGTAAACTTAACAGTCGTTTGGTACAGATCCTTCTTTGAGCGAGCGGTTGTATATGGCTGTTAAGTAAGGAGCTATCGCTTCGGCATAATCGAAGAGAAATCTGGGTATACAATCCGGACCAGAAGACTTGTTCTTGTTAAGTGACTGAAGCTGCTTCACTACTGCGAGGATATCTACTTCAACGTTAATCACTCTGACCTCTGTTTGTAATTCGAAATCTGGAATATTGGTTTCGTCTTCTTTGGTGAATGAGTTTCTAAAAGCTGTGTTTACGTGTTTAGTAACTATGCTTCAATAGCGCTATCATCGGCGGGATCGCCATTACTATCTCGTATTGAGGATATTGTTTGTGTTTTTCTCCTAGTGTATTTGACATATGACCAAAATCTCTTTGGGTTTTCAGTCGAATTACGAGAAAGAGTTTCGTTTTGAAACGTATTGTAGGCATCTCGCAATGAAGTCCTCGCTAAATTTCGAGCTTCTGTGTAAGATCGCCAATCCTGGGGATTTTGTGTTCGTTTAAATTTAGCATGCCTTTTCTGTTGTTTTTGTAACAGTGTTCTGACCTGTTTGGAATACCAAGGGGGATCACCTCCTTCTTTTATTAATTTATTTTTCATAGAACTCTCAATTTCTGTCGATACCACTTTTTTAACTGGAGCCACATCTGGTCTACATTTACGTTAGGAACAAGTGGAAACTGTCTTTCAAGAAGCAATGTATTGTATTTCTATCTGCTTTCCTAAACAAATATACTTTTCGTCTATTTTTAGTAACTTTGGTACTTTCGATATTCAATCTCGCTACGACAGCTCTGTGTTCATTAATACCTGTATCCGTTTTGATGCTCGTTATGAGCTCGGTATTCTTTGTTGCTAAGAGATCAAGTGTGTTTTGACATCCATTTACAATTCTACTTGGTTCATTAACTAATTGTTCGAAGTAATTCTCAGAGAATGCGTTGAGTACAATTTTGTATAATGTTTTACGCGTACCTCTTGATTTGAAAATACTATTTCGACAACAGATTGAGGGTAAATTAAAATCGCCGTTTACTATTATTGTGTGAGTCGGGTATATGTTTGCAATTACACACAGGTTTTCTTTGAAACTTTCTGCTATTGTATCGTCAGAGTCGGGAGGCCGGTAAAAGGAACCAATTATTAGCTTTTACGATTTTCGAGTACAACCTCTATCCATAATAACTCACAAGAACTACCAACTTCAACTTCACTACACGATAGACTACTTTTGACGGCGACAAACACGCCTCCACCTATTTTGTATAGTCTATCCGTTCTGAACACAGATATTTTGCAAACACTTCTGCTGAACTTATTTCCGGCTTAAGACAGCTTTCGCTACCTATAATGATGTGTGTTTCGGTGCTTTCTATTAACGCTTGGAGTTCTGGTACTTTCCCGATACAGCTACGACAATTTACAACTGTTATACCGATAGTTCCTAGATCTAGATTTCTCCTTTGATCGACCTGCAGCCTTTGAGACAGCCCATTTATTGTTTCCCCAAAGCCCTCTAACCCAAAAAACCGCCCAGTCCACGCCACGCAGCCCTCGCCACCCGTGTAGGCGCTCCCTGCATGTAGTGGACTCCTGACCTATTCAACGGAACCTGAAACCCCACCATCCGATGGCGCAGGTCAAGGAATCTGCAGCAGGTACAGAATCGCGCGATCAAGCTGCGCTGATGTGAGGTGACGTAATTTTACATCACCCACAAGTATTTGAATCGCCTGACTCTATTGGGTGTCAATCATCCTATTCCAAATGTATAATCATTATTGTTTAATTTTCATGGTGATTTTTTTGTATCTTTGTGATTGTTGTAGATGAAGTCAGGTACACAAATGCAAGTGCCGCCGTCCAAGGAATAAACAGATCAGATATCTGGCAGCTAGAAGATTTCAAATTAATCAAATGTTTGTAAATCTATCGGACCAAACTGCGTGGTCACCAGTCCGTAGCTTACAAACTACTTAAACTAAAGTAAACTAACCTAAGGACAAACACACACACCCATGCACCAGGGAGGACTCGAACCTCCGACGGCGAGCAACCGCACGCTCCGCATCGAGGCGCCTTAGACCGCTCGGCTACTCTACCGCGGCTAGAAGATTTACCGACGGGCACAGATGAACAATAAATTGTTAATAGGGGATAATAACGCTACGAGATTGTCTATTAATGGTTCCAATTCCTATCTTTTATCGTCTTTATAGTGAGTACTGATTTGGCCAAGCTGAGGTCCAGATCGCGGAATTTAGTATATGATGTTCAAGGCATAGTTGTTCGCTCTGAGATGCTACATCTATCAGTAATGTACTCTGCAGTCAAGTTCACGATTTAATATCTGACTGTGATTTTTAGCATTCATGTTCTTGGGCTAGCAGAGGTACTTGCTGAATCCAGGAAATATATTCCTATTTTAAATGTGCAACTTTAAGAGTTCGTTGGTAAACGAAAGATGTTTGTTCTTGAACAGTTAACATGACTGTTTCTAACCAGATGGTTTGAACGACAGCGTTTCTGATTTGTATTAACTGGGGTTAAATCGAGCGTTTTGATAGTTGCTGTTCGTAAAAGGCGTAATTTGTGGTCTACTTCACAGGAATAGCAGTACTGCAAGGCCCTCCCGGAGGTACTGGGGTTGTTGCCGATTATATTGTGCCATTGTTATGTTTATAAGTGTAGTGAGAGCTCAGTGACGTCTCACGTGCTTTTTTTTATTGTGGTGATGAAATGCAGGCTACGTAGCTGAATTTGAGTAGTAGCACATGTGATGGAATTGGAGTAGCCTTTGTGCGGAAACATTCCGTAACGTTCACGTTTCACGACATTGAGAAGTGTGTATCGCTTTGTAATAGGAGTTTATAGTGAATTAATAATCACAATGTGTGATATTCAGTTGTGCATCCAGAGCCAGCTTCTAAGACTTTGCCTCAGTATTTCAGATAGTATTCGAAAGGATATCTAAAGCAGACGGAACCATTGATAGCCAAAGTACAGCATTATTAACCTTTAAATAATCTGTGGCGAATGTTAAGTATTTATTTCCGTGGGAATTGATAGGTGCTGACGCCTGAAGTGGCTGAGATTTTATTTTGTTAATTAAAGGTAGTGACAAAAAGTGGCGGCAGCGACTAGCTTGTTTTCTTTTTTAGGCGAGACTCAGAAAATATTTAGTTGACGTTTTGAAGACACTCGTCCACAGATTGCCGTGTAGTAGCTAGCATTTTCTGCAATAAAAGCTGTGTTGGTTACTTGACGAAAAACAAAAATTGGTTCCCGTGTATTTACTTTGACTTCCATTGAAATGAAATTGCTCTATAAAAACATTAATATTCATAAGAATATAAAAAAAGAAAACATAGATGGGATAAAATGTACTTAAAGTTGATCAAATGATAAAATTAGCTTCTATTTAGCGCCCAAGATAAAAAATTAAAGCTGCTTGAAGCTAATGTTTATTCAGAGATTATTAGCAAACAAACAGTTGAACTCCAACACGAATAAATGGGACTGTTATCTGTGATAATCGTGGTTTACGACAAGAAGAGTATAAACAGAAAATGTTTGTTAAGCTTATGGGACTTAACTACGGGGTCATCAGTCCCTAAACTTACAAACTACTTATGAACTACTTACAAACTAGGACGGCACAAATATCCATGCCCGAGGGGGGATTCGAACCCCCGACCGTAGTGGCCGTGCTGACCGTGACTGGAGCGCCTCAGTCACCTCGGCCACCGCGGCCGGCAGTATAAACAGAATAAATTTTATTTCTAACAGATCAACGACATCATTATAAAAACGTGCAAATATACATAGTTCAAATAGTTCAAAATACTAATAACTTTATTACAAACAAGAAAATATTATTGTAAAGATGATATCCAAGTAGCTTATCAGAAAAATGTTCAACTAAGCTCTACACTTATGGGACTTAACTACGGGGTCATCAATTCCTAATCCTACAAACTACTTATGAACTAGCTAATACTAAGGACGGCACAAATATCCATGCCCGAGGGGGGATTCGAATCCCCGACCGTAGTGGCCGTGCAGACTGTGACTGGCGCGCCGCAGAACGCTCGGCCACCGCGGCCGGCAGCTTATCAGAGATTGTGGAAAGACCGTATAGTATCACTGCCCGGGACATATTCATATCTCTACTTAATCCCGTAATTGGCTCGTCACGAACTTGGGGCCAACAAAACCACTTTGATATTACGCTGCCAGCCGTGTATCCGAAAGACTACGATTGTGCTACAGTGACTGCCATAGAGAACGCAGTGTAGCTCGGAGAGTCCGCGTTGAATTTTGTATAATTCTGACTGTACCCGTGACGTGGATGTTACCTTCTGTGGCCCTCTATTTATGTAGGGCCCACTCATAGCCCCCACCAGTTTCCAGTTGTGTACTGCAATAAAGTTGTTTTAGTTCAGACCGTGACTTTCCCGTTCCTTGTTAGGAGCACCCGCTTCAGCACTAAGCAGCGACCGAACTTATGTATCCCATCCTCGTCGCCACTTTTGTGTCCCAGCTCCCGTTGCCACTTCTGTGTTTCGTTACCGCCGGTAGACCTGGGTGTCGGTGGCCGAATAGAAAGAGACAGACACAGGAATAAAGGATGCACGCTTGTGCAGGTACGGAGGTGAGCAGCCAGTGGGACAGCAGAAACTAGAAACACTAGAGTAAATTAGAACGAGATATATATTTCATAGAGACTTAATAATACTTAACTTTTACATAGTTCTTGACTGCAGAATGCTTATACATAGTTTATATAGAGGCCTGCCTACTGATGATTCCTTGTGCCTATCCGATAGCCAAGTCTTAACTGGTGCCTATCTGATTCCCAAGTGTTAATTGGTTCCTATCTCAGTCCCAAGTGAACGATGTCGTTCAGTGGTGGCCACGAGCGGAGTTGCAGCAGAGGGCGCTCGTGGCTGCCGTCGTAAGAACGCCGCGCCGTGCGTGCGTGGCGCGCACTTCATACTTGTGCGACACCACACGAACACTATCCTCAGGCCACGGTTATACATGCCGACGATGGTAATTTGGGGTATTGCAGAACCACTATTCATCACTGAACACAATGCGACGCCATTTATCAGCGGTCTATCTTCCTGGTTAAGGAATCACTAAAAACTTATCCTTCTCTGCATTGCAATATTAATGGTAGTGTACGCATGGAACGAAATTATTTATTTAGCGACATGTTTCGAGTATATACGTTATCATCAGGCAATAATGGCTTTACAAAAATTTACAATAAAAGTTAAAAGCCGCGGTGGAGTAGCCGTGCGGTCTAAAGCGCCTCGCTGCGGAGCGCGCGGTTGCTCGCGGTGGAGGTTCGAGTCCTCCCTGGGACATGGGTGTGTGTGTTGTCCTTAGGTTAGTTTACCTAGGTTTAAGTAGTTTGTAAGCTACGGACTGATAACCACGCAGCTTGGTCCGATAGATTTACAAACATTTGAACATTTTTGAAAAGTTAAAGTAAATAAAATTTTGGTGTCTGCAGTAATCAACTTGTCAAAAAAAGGGGAGTATATAACCAATCTGAGACGATGTCTCTTTGTGTATTACGCTGTTGTAAAAGATTTAAAAAAATAGTAACTCACATTGTTCATGTGGAGTTTTTCACCTCATATGGTATTCAAACGTATCTCCATTTCCGAAGCACATCTGGACTTTTTGACCATTATGCACAACACTTACATGATATAACAGGCATCACAATTGTGGATCAAAACAACATGACGATCAAAACGATTTGACCTCAGATATGACAATCACATACGTCGTTTTCTGCACACTTTGCTTTCACTTCACTGACGAATTATGTTATTTTCCTCTTTCTCCACAAGGTAATTTCAGCGAACACCTAGATTTCTAGATTTTATTTATGTACACTTTCATTTTAAAAAAAACTGCAATGCCACTGTAACCTGATGACGAGGTATGTCCTCGAAACATGTGAACTAAATAAATACTTTAAATAGCTAACATAAATTTTGTGACTGGTAGCGGTGTTAAAAAAAACTGTTTTTAATTTTAGAAACAGTGACGATCGATTAACAGTCAATAAGCCTTTATATTTGATTTCAAGTACCTAAACTGTAAACTTTTATTATAACTCGAAAAGGAATGATTTTTACGTACGTTTACAGAGACTATTTTCTGGTTTGGTGTAAGGAACATGTCCCCAAAGTTTCTGAAACACCCTATATACATGGCGATGGTGTGAATCTACATGACATCCGCTGGTGCTTCACTTTTTCTGTCAACTAGCATATAAACGTGTACCCCCTGGAATGCCACTGGTATTTTACAAATTAAGCAAAATATGGTTCGCAACAAACTTCCTTAATTCGCAGTACGCGCAACATAAAAAATAATATTTGTTGTAACATACAAACAAGCTTAATGAAATCGTAATGAATCGGCTACGTTGTGCTCCGGAGTAGTATACCGTTACTTTCTTTTTCTGTAAAATCTGCGTTACTAATTAGTAGCTGTCAGGGAGGCCCCTTTGTTACGCCGCACGTAACATGTGATTTCACTGAGCAAAGTAATAATTAATTTAGCCACGGTGGTAGGTTCAATCAATAAATGAGTTGGCAAACTAGCACAAATAAAGTGAAAGCAAGGACAGTTCGATTATGCACTTGTATACCTTTACTGAATATGTTGCCGACAGATGTTAAACAATACCGGCGACACTAATTAATGAGAAATTTCAATGCGGCCCAGCACGTAGCCCGTGAACGTAATTAGACAAATACGTCTCTTTACCGTGACATAGGATGAAAGCTTTCCTCTGCAGAATGATGCAAAAAAATATGCAAAAAGCTCTGCACAAAACAACGCAGACCACGATAACGCAAATCAATGCTGTACACGCGCAGCACAATCTTTTCAGTACCCACACATCGGTAGCTCCACTAGATTCTGAAAATAGCAGCATAGAATCAGTTAATAAAAAGTTCATGGTCTCGATTGTTAAAATATTCGCAGTAGTGCAATATCGTCTATTTCGTAACTTAACGAAATAACAGTAATTAAAAAGTTCTTTGCATATAAATTGGAAAACTTACGTATTGTCTCCCAAATCTTTAAAATTACGAATAATACAGAGCATCTGATCAAATGTCAAATGTTTCCATAGCTCCATAGCTATGGGACCAAACTGCAGACTTTATCAGTCCCTTGACCTACAAACTATTTAAACTACGGTCGGGGGTTCGAATCCCCCCTCGGGCATGGATATTTGTGCCGTCCTAGTTAGTAAGTAGTTCATAAGTAGTTTGTAAGTTTAGGGACTGATGACCCCGTAGTTAAGTCCCATAGACTATACAAACATTTGAACATTTTTTTTAATTTAAACTAACTTATGCTAAGGACAACACACACACCCGACCGTGGTGACCGAGGGGACTGAGGCGCTCCAGTCACGGTCTGCACGGCCACTACGGTCGGGGGTTCGAATCCCCCCTCGGGCATGGATATTTGTGCCGTCCTTAGTTGTAGCTAGTTCATAAGTAGTTTGTAAGTCTAGGGACTGGTGACCCCGTAGTTAAGTCCCTTAAGCTTAACAAACAGTTGAACATTTTTTTGACAACACACACACACACACACACACACACACACACACACACACATTCCCGAGGTAGGACTCAAACCACCGACACAGAGCATACGCGCACTCCACAGCAAGGCGCCTTCGAGCACACGGCCACTCCCGAGCGACCAGAGCATCTGAAATTGAGCGATTTCAGGTTATAATCAACGATCGGAATCGATTATTTCAGGTGCTACAAGATACTAAATGATTACGACGAATATTTACCGCCAAGGCGCTTAGCTGAGAGTGCGCCGTAAATCGCCGTCGGAGGTTCGAGTCCTTCCTCGGGCCTGGGTGTATTTGTTGCCTTAGCATAAGTTACTTTAAGTAGTTTGTAAGCCTAGGGACTGATGACGTCCCATAGATTTACAAACATTTCAACGTTTTGAATATGTACCGTTTTTATTAACTCCTTATGTTTGAGATCAAACGAGTACTCTTCGCTCTGCGTTGGTGTTACAATCACCGAACAACAGTAACTTTCGTCCGAGTTGCGTAGACGGTGGAGCTTACCACTGTTTACACTGGTTTCCGACGATGGAATAGACGGAATGGGAAGGTCAACCAACGTACAAGGAATTATTTTGCAACAGGCGTCATCTGAAGTGAAAGAAATTTTTACGAAATTGTACAAAAATGTTCTGAAACTGTTCTTTTTTAACACAGAACGCTGGCCAAAGTCTTGCATCAATAAGGAACCGTCAACTACACCATAAAATGCACATTTCGAAGAAAACATAGTAAAAAGTTCCGGTAGAGAAGAGTTATATTACCAGATCAAAAGTATCCGGATGGCCTTATGTAATGTGGAACTGACCACAGGAGAGCCCCGTATCTTCGAGCGTGGAGCAGTCATTCAGTGTCACCTCAGTAATAAAGGCATCAGGAGCACTACAGCCCTTGAAAAGCTGCCTAAGTCGGCTGTTGGTGATGGTTGAAGAGGAAACGTGAAGGAATAGCTACAGATAAGCCAAGAGGAGGAACACTTCGTGCAATGACGACCAGGAATCATGGCGCATTCTAGATGGTTATCGGAAGAAAAAGTTAGGATGAAATCAGCGGAAAAAAATCACTAGTGAGTTCCAAAGCAGTCCAACTAGCACCAAAACTGTGGGTAGGAAGTTAAAAATATTTGTGTTCAACGGTTGGGCCGCTTCTCTTAAATCATATATTCCTAAACTCTGTGCTACGTGACTATTGAGTTAGTGTAAAGAGCGACGCCGCCTTACATTGGTGACTGATTTGGAATGATCAGTCACGCTATTCCCTCTGGAAATCCAACAGACGTATTTGGGTGTGATTAATACCTGGAGGTGGTCATCTGTTGTCATGTGTAGCGCCAACCATCACGTACAGAGAAAATAATGTTACAGCATGTGGGCGTTTTATGTAGTTTATTGCGCAGAAGAAGATGCTAAATGTGGAAGGATACTAAAATATTGTATAGCTTTGTGTCTGCGAACAGCAGAGGAACAGGTGGGGAACGACAATTGTTTTATCAGCATGACAATGGAGCCCGTCATAAAGCAGCATCAGTGTGTTATTGGTTTGTAGACACTAATACTCTGAAATGAGGTGGCCTGTCCAGAGTCCCTACCTAGCTCTAATCAAACACATTTTAAATGAGCTATAACGTCGGCTTCAATTGTTCAAATGCTTGTAAAGGGACCAAACTGCTGAGGTCATCGGTTCCTAGACTTACAAACTGCTTACACTAACTTATACTAAGGACAACCCACACACCCATGCCCGAAGGAGGACTCGGGCCTGCGACGCGTACGGCCGCACGATCCGTAACGTGGCGCCCCAGACCGCACGGCCATTCACGCGCGGCTTTGCTCTACACCCCAGCGTCCAACATTACTACCCTCTATGGTTTTGACTTTTGAGAAAGAACTCCTACAAAGACATTGAGACACAGTATTGAAGCGTCCGCGACAAAGATAAAAGCCTTAATCAAGACAAAGAGTGGCCATGCCCCATTTCTATATACATTGATAGTTGTCTGGATGCTTTTTATGAGATAATGTTTGTGTGTTGACTTTGAAGGAATCGAAAACATATGCTAGCATAATGCTCTAGTTGACTTTACATAGAATTTTATCACGTTATAAAAAATTAATATTACAACTATTTCCAAAGCTAAACAATCCATAATGCGTCCCCGTTGGGAGCGGGGAAGAGGAGCATATATTATTATTTTATTTCAAATAATGTTCAATCACGTGATTTCCTTAGACTTTTTCAGTAATTTTTCGCCTCACCAACTGCTATTAAGTTTCCAAAACGGCAGACAGGCCGTAAGAAATCAAATGTTTGGACAGCTTATGGGACTTAACTACGGGCTCATCAGTCCCTAAACTTACAAACTACTTATGAGCTAACTTATACTAAAGGCCGCACAAATATCCATGCCCGAGGGGGATTCGATCCCCGCCGGCCGTAGTGGCCGAGGGGACTGAGGCGCTTCAGTCACGGTCTGCACGGCCACTACGGTCGGGGGTTCGAATCCCCCCTCGGGCATGGATATTTGTGCCGTGCTTACTTGTAGGTAGTTCATAAGTAGTTTGTAAGTTTAGGGACTGATGACCCCGTAGTTAAGTCCCTTAAGCTTAACAAACATTTGAACATTTGAACATTCGATCCCCCCACCGCAGCGCAGGCCGTAAGGATAGTACAGTTAGCTTAGTTGGTAGACAGCTTTCCCGCGAAACGCAAAGGTCCTGTTGGATAGTGGGCATTATAGACGGCCTTGAACCCTACCCACAGGTCATTCCGGAAACGCTGATTGACCCTTAACCATACCCTGAGGTCATTCCCCGAACTCAGATAACACAACATTCCCAGAACTGAGATAACACGGGTATCATATTACACAACTGTGCTAAGCCCCTGCCCTCTCCCCATTCCCCAGGGCTTTAACATGCATTTTTCTTCCCACAGATATTCTAAGAAATAACACCACTTCATAATTACAGGACGTCTAAATATGTATTCTAAGAAAGTTTCACCTTCAGCGCTGAGTATTATAATATAGAATTATGGGAAGATCCCCTCCACCTCCTAGAAATTACTTCACATTCCATCACGTCCATTCTGGGAATCCACCCACCCCAATGTGACGAGTGGTCCTTTAAACAGCATAGCATCTATGTTTGCATTACTGACCAACAAACAATTCGTTTATAGCTGAGTACAAGTGCACTATGTCCCACACCCCCGAGGCCCAAGCCACAGTCTTCGAGGCTGATCAAATAACACTCTTTTTTCTTCATTTATCGTAATTTTCACGCCCGCTCTGGGCAGGTTGGCAGCGGTCTCTTACGCCACCCACTCTTTAGCCAAACTAAGTTACATATATAGGAGACATAGGTAAAATGACAAGGAGATGAAAAAAACAATGAATGTAATCAAACTAACATGGAGATCGACTGGCGAGTTAAAAGACACATATTCAGTTGTTTATAAAAACTGCCACGGTTGCTAAAGTACACATGTAGCGAAACAAAGTAACTAAGACGTGGAGACGGCGACGGAGAAATAGATTAAAATAAACAGGTGACAATTGTTCTGCCGATATCGACGGTTGCAACACTGATTAAAACGATGAAACACTGCACTAAGACATTCGAAACACTAGCTAAAATTTACTGCACAGAGAGACCCCGCAGGGGATGGGGAGGGTAGGGGAGGTGCGGAAGGAAATGGGAAATGGGAGACGGAGATAGGGGTGGGAGTGCAAGTACTCCAGGAGGATGGGAGGAGGGAGAAAGTCACGCGTGGGGTGGAAGAAGGAAAGGGAAAGGGGGTAGGAGGAGCTACATTCTTGGGGAAGGGAGGGGGAGAGGATTTAAAGCTGGTAGGAGGAATACATATCCGGACAGAGGGCGTCATCTTGGAGAGGGAGGTGGCGGAAGTTACTCTGGGAGAGGATGTGAAGTGTGTGGAAGTCAAGGAGGGAGGGATACAATAGTGTAGGTATGGCAGAGGCCATGGGTTTGAGAGAACAGAATATACCAATGAAGTATGGGAATCAATCTTGCAGGAGATGTAGAGGATGCGAATATGCTCCATGAACTGTAAGAGTTGGAGGAAACGGATTAGATCATAGAGGATCCACATGGGGAAAGGGAGGTGGATATGGTAATCAAGGTGGAGGGCTTGGCGTTCGGGGATCTGAAGGGACTTGTAATAGGTGGGGGAGGCGGTTTGGAAGTACATAGGATCGGACACATGATGGATTGGTATGTGTAAAGGATGGTGGAGGGGCAGAGGCCCAATGTACGGCCAGAGAGGAGCTTCAGGAGGTTCAATCGGTTGAGGTCTTTCTGACAAACTGTTTTGAAGTGAGGATTCCAGGATAGGGAGTGGTCAAAGGTTAGGCCACGGTATTTGAGGGTGGGAGTAAGGCATATAGGGTGGTTGTGTAGGGTAAGGTAAAAATCGTGCAGCAGTAAGGAGCGGTTGTTCGACCTATGATGATGATTTGTCAGGGTTGATGGAGAGGAGCTACTGGTTCACCAGATGGGAATTTGGAAAGGTACGACTGGAGAAGGTGCTGTGATCGGGCAAGGGAAGGGGCTAGGGCAAGGAAGGCGGTTACGTCAGCATACTGAAGAAGATGGATGTGGGCCTGGGTTGAGGCATGTCGGCTAAATAGAGGAAGTAAAGGAGGGGTGAGAGGATGGAGTCCTGGGACACCCTGCAGAGAGGTAAAACAAACAGGAGTCAGAGTTGTAGGATAGGCAATGGGAGAGAAAGGAAACATTGAGACGAACATAATTAATAGGAAGGGCATAGGTTTTGAGCTTGAAAAGAAGACCAGAATACGATAAAAAGTCGTAGATCTTTTCGATGTATAAGGAGACGAATATTGAAGAGTGACAGGAATTGAGCTGGATGGAGAGGAGGTGGATAAGTAAAGGATCTGGTCGTCGGCAGAGAAGTAGGGTTGGAAGCCACATTGGTAGAGGGGAAGGCATTGTTGTTTATGGAGGTGCTGATGAATACGACAGGACAGGATGGTTTCTGGGTCTTCCTGAACACTGAGGTGAAATTCAAATGTTCAAATGTTTGTATAGCTTAAGGGACTTAACTATCGGGTCGTCAGTCTCTAAACTTACAAACTACTTATGAACTAGCTAACACTAAGGACGGCACAAATATCCATGGCCGGCCGCGGTGGCCGAGGTGACTGAGGCGCTCCAGTCACGGTCAGCACGGCCACTGCGGTCGGGGGTTCAAATCCCCCCTCGGGCATGGATATTTGTGCCGTCTTTAGTATAAGGTAGTTGATAAGTAGTTTGTAAGTTTAGGGACTGATGACCCCGTAGTTAAGTCCCATAAGCTTAACAAACATTTGAACATTTGATTTGAAATATCCATGCCCGAGGGGGATTCGAACCCCCGACCGTAGTGGACGTGCAGACCGTGACTGGCGCACCTCAGTCCCCTCAGCCACCGTGGCCGGCCACTGAGGTCAGGCTGACAGGACGGTAAGACGTGTTTTCGGATGGGGCTTGTTAGATTTGGGGAAAATTAGGATGCAGGATGTTTCTGACAGGTCAGGGAAAAAAACAGGTGTAGAGGATGACATTCTAGAGGGACGTGAGGAGAGTGTAAAAGGATAGGGGGCTGGCACGGAGGTACCAGTAGGTTGAGTGGTCATAGGGGAGGGGTGGGGGAGGTGCAGCAGATATATATGGTGGCGAGGGTGTAATTTAGGGATGGGAGGGAAACTGTTCAAATGTTTGTAAATCTATGGGACTCGACTGCTTGGTTATTAGTCCCTAGCTTACAAACTGCTTAAACTAAGTAAACTAACCTAAGGACGACACAGGCACCCTATCCAAAGGAGGGCTCGAATCCCCGACGGCGAACGACCGCTCGCACCGCGGCAAGGCGCTTCAGAGGGCACAGCTAATCCGACGTGGCAACGGGAGAAATAAGTTGAGAATTAGGTTTTCAGTAGGATCTTTAAGGAGAGGATGTGACTGGATGGGAAGGTGACAGAGGTACCCAATCGCAACTATGCCTCAAGCAAGGGGATGGGGCCGTCAGTGTGATGTAGGAGGTTAGGAGAGATACTGATGGGATGATAGGGTTGTAGGAATATCTTATTTAGGTATCCACATGGTGTTGAGTGAGGGTGTGCATGAAGAGTTGGTAATTAACAGGGAGGGAGCAAATTTTGTAGTAAAGTAGGGTGCCATGGGGACTACAATGAGGAGGCAGGTGCATAGACAGGAAAAAGTTGCCGTAGGTTTTGCGTTGCAAAACAGTGCAAGAGGAAAGTGTAGTTTGTTGAAGGGTGTGGAGACACTGGAAGGGGTGGATGTTCTGGAGGACCGTAGTTATAAACCAGTTGGCGTCCTCGACTATGCGAGAGGGTCAAAGGGAGTTGTTTGGGTGTACAGGAGTCAGACGGGAATCGTGAGCTCAGGAGAGATGGGAGTGGGGCAGGCCTTACATTTGTAGCTGTAGATCAGGTGGGGGCCACCAGATGGGGAGAGGGGAGGCGAGATTGAAGCAAACTTTAGGAAGTGGAAGGACTTGTAGTGGGAACAGGTTGGGGGTTGCAGCAGTTTTCAGTGAGGTGATCATTGCTCACTAAACACTGTGCATTCTTATAGGATTGGGGAGGGCAGTCAGAGGGATCCACCTTGTAGCGACAGTCGTAGATTAGTGCCCCTTTTGGGAGCAGGCAATCAATGGATGATGTGGATTCCATGAAAACCTGCATCCAAAAGGTAGGCCCGAGGCATTGTGGATATTCTTGGCGGGTCTGATGGAGAGTTTGGGATGGGTGTTGAGCTGGCCCAACACCTCTTACTCCTTGATCCCCAAACTTCACGCTAGTTAGGGTGGGTGGGCATCAGGGTGGTTGAGGTTGTAATAGGGAGTGAGTGTGGTGTGGAGACCAAGATGGATATTGGAAAGCCTTTGGAGTTGGTCGGTGCAGAAGGTGGCATTGTGAATTTAATAAGGATAGAGCCCTTGCTGGGGAGGAACTGGGATATGAGGGCGGCAGGAAGTATTTCCGGATTTCCAAGGACAGTACCTTGTTGTCCAAGAATTTGGAATTGGGATAGGAGAGTATGTACTTGTGGATGTTAGGTGACTGGGAAGAGGAGGAAAAGGAGTGGTGTCCATAGGGATGGCAGAGGGAATGGAGGTGGTGGTGGTGGTGGGAGAGCTTTTTTAAGGGTGATGAGGGCAGGATCCGCACTGAACCGTTTGGATGTTGATTTTTTGGGAATATGTATTAAACAAAAATCAATTCGCTGTCAACTTGGATAGAGCCAGTTTATGATTAGCAGTAACAGGCAGAATACAAGGCAAATCAATTTGCTGACAACTCTGTCTCCAGAAAGCTTTCCTTACAATGCAAAACTTTATTTTATGAACTAACGATCGTTTAAGATCACATGACTCAAGTTATCTTTGAACTTGAGTCATTGAAAATATGCTACTGGACTGGGATTCTAATTTGGATCTCCTCTTTTGCGGTATTCGACCCTCTCGCAACCATAAATCTGGATCATTTCGTTGGCACGATCCTCATTTCTATTAACATTTGCGATTTAACGTCTATTCGTGCACAGAAAGAACTTCGATAGGTTCGGTGTTCGATTCCCGGTCAGACATAACGTAATTACATGTCTCTTCTGTCGATAAAATTCGACTACTAACATATGGCCCAATCTGCGAATTTTTACTTGTGCTAAAAAAAAAAAGCTCCGTTATTTCACACATCCTTATGCGGAGTCAGCTATGAGGATCTTTTCTATGTTTGACTATCGATAAGACACGAACGCTTTGCTTGGTTAGCAATGATTGCAGTTGATGGGTTTGACTCCAGCAGTAGAACAAGATAGTTCGTTATATCATTCCATGTTCAATAATGAGTACAAATATTTGATGAGTCGTGGTGCAAATAAACTGGTTGTGATACTCAGCTAATATTGAAATTTCCATACAGCGTTTGCTGCTGTTCATCGAGTTTTTATTATCTGGTTAGGTCAACAAGCCGTTAATACAAAGCCGCTCGCCACGGGAACGAAGTTTCGCAGTTGTGAGGAAACGATTCAGAGAGCAAAAATAATTCGAATTGTTATAGAACTTTAGGAATTCCGATACTGTCGTAATATCTGTTGTTCATAATAAAGTTAAATGTTGTCTGTGGATTACTGAATGTTTTATGTCACAGATTTTGTTATATCTAACGTGTGTGGTAATACTTCTGATTTGTTAGTTAGTGTAAAAACGTCCAGTTTACAGACTTTAAGAATTAACAACGTGTTTCCTGTTATTTGCAATATCGTGGTATTAATCTTCATCTGGAACGATTGCCATAGAGAACAGTTTTCTTTAGTGGAGCCATTCTGAATAGTCGAACGACTACACCGCAAAGTTATCAGATTACCCGTAAAAAAGTTTGAATGCATGTACATCAGGCGGTACGCTGTTCAGATCGTTCGGATATTTTTGCACACGATGGTACATCCAACTGTGTTTCCGTTGTCCTAAATTTACTGCCCCACTCATTTAAGTAATACATATTTTTGTTTACTTGATGTGGTACACTACATTTTAGTATATGTAATAGTTTTCAAAGGCGCCTCGCTGCAAAGTGCGTGGCTGCTTCCCGTCGGACGTTCGATGTCGGCGCGTTTTCCTTAGTGTAAGTTAAAGCAGTTTATAAGTCTAGGGTCTGATGACCACTGCAAATGTTTGTAAAGTTATGGGACCTGCAGTGGTCACCGGCCTCTATACTTACAAACTACTTACACTAACACACACACCCAGTTCATGTAATATTATCATGTAATGGGGCATGACAAATAATAACAACACACACTCATGCCCGAGGAAGGACTCGAACCTCCGTTGGGAAACGGCCGCGCACTTCGCAGCAAGGCGCCTTAGAGCACACGGATATTCCCGCGTGGCTTCCAAGTGCTTGCCAAGTCGTTTAAACACGACCACGATTAGTTGATCGCTATTGTGGAAAGAAGAGCAGCGCAGGTACCAGAACGCATTACCAATCATATGGACCCTAATAGTGAAGCGAAACAATGTTCAAATGTTTGTAAATCTATCGGACCAAACTGCGTGGTCATCAGTCCGTAGCTTACAAACTACTTAAACTATGGTAAACTAACCTAAGGACAACACACACACCCATACCCCAGGGAGGACTCGAACCTCCACGGTGAGGCGCTTTAGACCGCTCGGCTACTCCACCGCGGCAATAGTGAAGCGATCCAAGTATTGAAAGCCCAAGTAGAGACATGGCAGAAAAATAAGAAGAGATTTGTTCACTAAACAAAATCTCGATAAAAATGCACCGCGCAGCTTAACTGACACCACGGAAAGGCCATAACGAATGACGCAACGGTATCATTGTGAAGAGTCTAATCAACAGCGTAACAACACAATAGGAATATTTGCAAAATGACACTTCCTGGCAGATTAAAATTATATGCCGGAACCGGGACTCGAACCTGCGACCTTTGTTTTCGCGGGCAAGCGCTCTACCGACTGAGCTATCCCGACACGACTCACGATGCCGCCTCACAACTTTACTGCCACCCGTACCTCGCCTCCTACTTTAAACTTCACAGAAGTTCTCCTGCGAACCTTGCAAGACTAGCACTCCTAGAAGAAAGGATATGGTGGAGACATGGCTTAGCCACAGCCTCAGGGATGTTTTCAGAATAAAACTTTCACTCTGCAGCGGAGTGTGCGCTGATATGAAACTTCCTGGCAGATTAAAAAAGTTTCATATCAGCGCACACTCCGCTGCAGAGTGAAAGTTTCATTGTGGAAACATCCCTTAGGCTGTGGCTAAGCCATGTCTCCACCATATCCTTTCTTCCAGGAGTGGTAGTCTTGCAAAATTCGCAGGAGAACTTCTGCGAAGTTTGGAAAGTAGGAGGCGAAGTACTGGCGGAAGTAAAGTTGTGAGGCGGGATCGTGTGTCGTGTCGAGATAGCTCAGTCGGGAGTCAGGCGCCGTGGCTCAGCGCGCCGGGTCAAGGGGCTAAACGCCCCCTGTAATAAAAAAAAGCTGAGCCAAATATTCAACGAACAACCAAGAACGAATTGAATCAACGACCGCAAACCAAAGATCTACCTGAAGAAAGGAAAAAAAAAGAAGGAAAAAGATAAGACGGTAGAGCGCTTGCCCGCGAAAGGCAAAGGTCCCAGGTTCGAGTTCCGGTTCTGGCACATATTTTTAACCTGCCAGGAAGTTTCATATCAGCGCACACTCCGCTGCAGAGTGAAAGTTTTATTCTATATGCAAATTATTTATTAATCAGGGGAAGGAAGGAAGGAAAGGATTGACATTATCTGCATTGGGGCATTGAAATTATATAGTGGCGACACGTAAAAAATTTGAGCCGTGTCGTGAGTCGATCCCGGGCCTCCCGCTTCAGACCACTTGGCTACCCACGCTCGCCTTCCACCTCTCTGTAACTTGCAGAATTTGCACGCTACGGCTGTACAGCCCTGACGGCTATTGCGCCCAGTGATATCTATATTACCTGGATATTAATTTCTGAGGGTGCCAGCCAAAGATATTCATATTCTGTTTCTTGACTAATTACAACGTGGCTGCTATGAAGTATTACAAGGAAACGAAAAGGAAATATGTTTCGTTTCCGAACTCACGCGATTCTGATACTTGGTATATTGATTTATATTTCAAATCTAGAGGTAACTAGCAATTATTTGTCACGTAGTAACTGACGGAAATTCGTTTGACTAATTACAACATGGCGGATAATGCAAATTTGCATGCAAAACATATGAATGTGCAGGCACGCTACAGTTCTATGCTGAGACATCCAGGTTGTATAGAGATCACTGGTAGCGCCCCATGCCGTCTTACACCTGCCATTACGGATTCCCGTGCGAGGTCGGACGTATGACCGCATCTGCGGTGAAGTAAATGAACCAAACGCCGTCTTCGCGTGTAAATACTTATAACAGATTCGTGCGGTGTCTGACAGTGGCGAATTTTCATATTTGCCGCCAGTAGGCTATTCAAATTTTTCCTTCCCTACCGACCTCTAAATTCGGTTCCCTATTTCACAATCGTACTTATTGTAGTTTTTTGTCAGTGAAATTGTAGCTTTATGTTTTGTGCACTGTCGTCCTAATTCTAACACCTTTTGTCAAATGTTCAAATGTTTGTTAAGGTTATGGGACTTAACTACGGGGTCATCAGTCCCTAAACTTACAAACTACTTACGAACTAGGACGGCACAAATATCCATGCCCGAGGGGGGATTCGAACCCCCGACCGTAGTGGCCGTGCTGACCGTGACTGGAGCGCCTCAGTCACCTCGGCCACCGCGGCCGGCACCTTGTCCGTAATTAGTATGACTGTGACCTAGGGTGTCGAAGTGTCACTTCCTGCACTATTTTTGCAACCCAACTATTTGATTACTATTGCACAAGAAGCAGTTTTTGTGTATATTTCTGAGCTAATAAAAGCACAGTCATATACTACTAATAATGTGGGGGTACGCTATACCTTAATACTTCTTACACCGTAATGTACATTCGATAAACGTAATCGCACGTTCTTACAGTTTAAAACTTTTGGCCCCAGCCTACTCAGCCTACTGGTAAATCCGCCACTGGTGTCTGTTCTTTCGAAAGAACAAACACCGCACCTGCTTCGCAGCCAGATTGCATTTGCAAATTATTTATTAAGGAGAAGAAAGAGAGAGAATCAGGAAGGAAATGATTTACATTATACCACACCATTTCATAAAACGTATTTACACGCGAAGACGGCGGTTGGTTCATTTAAATCACCATAGATGCGGTTATACGTTCGACCTCGCACGAGAATACGTAATGCCGAGTGTAACAGGGCATGGACGGTAGGGGCGCTACAGCCTGTGCGACTTGTGGAAGTTTGAGACGGACGACAGGTGAGCGCTGGTAGCCAAGTGGTTAAGGCGATGCTGGCCTGAAGCGGGAGACCCAGGTTATATTTTCACTTGTCGCCATTGTATAATTTCAATACCCCAATGCAGCTAATGTCAATTCTTTTTCTCATAATCCTTCTTTGCCTTCCTTAATAAATGATTTACAAATGCAATATGGCTGCGAAGCAAGTGTGGTGTCTGTTCTTTCGGACATGTCCCAAAGAACAGACACCACCCCAATCTATAAGAATAGAAGTATGCGGGCCTGTAGGAAACCGTTCATACAAGACTAACGATCATACCCATAAGACAAGACGAGAAAGCACAGACGGAGATTCCGGACACGATGCTGAGACACGTTATGAGAGGGGAGAGAGTCCGGCTGATTACATGGGAAGGCGTTCTCCACGAGACGAAATGCTTGGAATTCATTTTAAACATTTCCTCTCAGTGAGAAAATTCTAGGTATTTCGAAACTCACTAGCCGGGTACGTTCAAGAGCTTGAATTCAACAATTTTAGTTTTTACTTCCTCCTGCTTATCCGGACGCACATAACATAGGATACACGTGCGGTTATTTATAAATCGAACCAACGACCAGCATGAGTGCGGCCGTATGCAACTGTCACTCAGTCCGTGAGTTTCACCAGATCTTTCTCTCGCACTACTGGTCTGATGCAGCCCAAGACCGAGTTAAACACGACATAATTATGATGCCTAACTTGCAGCAAACAGGTTTTTCGAGCCCGGCTCAATTATTCGAGGATTTATTGTACAAAAATCAGCTTTTGTACGATCCTTGAGGTCCCACTTTATTAACTCGCATTATTATCATGAAACGCCTATAGACTTGCGCCATATCCTAATAACAGAAAGATACAAAGATGATATAGAAGGGTTTAGGATCATGTTAAAAGAAATGCAATACGATTAGAGTGATAGCGCAATATACAGTCAACAGTATTCGCATGAACAGACGCCACAACCATTTGTCGCGTTGGTATTGGAGACAGAAGGCGTGATCATTCAAGTAGGCGAGATCGTTATGAGAACTAGAGGCATCAGCCATATTAAAATTGGAGAAGTTATAATGGGGGTTTAAGAACTCGCTACGGGAATAAGCGACATTACGAAAATCATAATGAACAAAATAGTTATGAGAACCGAGGAGAAAGACGTAGGAGTGACGCTGTACAAAATAAACCACAGGCACCGAATACTATCTTGGGAAGGAACACTGACCAACTATAATGCACGAAATCGTCAGGAATACCGAGACTGATTTAGAAGCCAAAGACGTACTGACTACAGTGTACAAGGTCCGCCCCCCGGAATAGAAATTAGGCCAGCAAATTCCAGGCATAACCAGCCGAGCACCAGCAACCAAAATAAACAATGGTCATTACAGAATGAGTAGGACCAGGTCGTTGAACAGACAGTGTCAAGGACGAACGGAACATATTATACATACGAAAGGACGATATTAGAGGGAAACTTTTACAAGAAGTCCCCAGTAAGAAGGTAGCGGCCATCAGTCCAGTAAACACAACTGCGATTAGGGAGGTGCAACTTGAGCACATTATCGATACCGACAGCCCTTCCTCAAGTATCAACTAGGCGTCATTTCAAAAATGCGAGGAACAACGTACTTCACCTTTTTTCGGTTGAGAGGAACAAAGGTGAAGGAAACTATTCACAGGAAGAACACTGAAATATTCAGACAGACCCGACTAAATATTACCTGTCAAGAGAAAGAGTTGGGGTTTAATTTTTACATCGTCCTCCTATTAAATGGAGCTGTCCTAAAGGAACAGATTGCATGAATGTCCACCACGCAGTAATTAACGTGGGTTGGGGAACCATGAGAGTCCAGGTTAATGACAAACCCGAAGAGATTGTGTTTAAGGAATGTATATTGCGTCTTGAATCTGAAATTAGTGGCATGTATTTTCATGTTCAATCCGCGGCGCAATCGGAAAAAGAGGCCCTTTTCTGCTGAATTAAAGAGTCAAATTGCATGAATATCGTATATAAAAAATATAATATACTTGCTGTTAATTTCAGTGAGAATATTGCCAATGTAGGTATATTACAATCAGCGCCCGAAAGGATTTATTTCAAATATTGGAAAATCTCGACCGCGTTTTCTCTTAAACATCAGGCGCAATTAAAGGATTTGTGTACAAGCTTAGGCTACGGGAACATAAAAAGCTCTTTGTGCAACCATATCCTATTCCCTTAGCACTTAAAGAGCAAGTTGAACATGAATTGAACAAAATTCTGGATGATGGCATAATAGAACGTAGCATCAGTTTTTACGATTCCCCGCTCCTAAATGTACGAAAACGTGATCGTGAAGTTCGCCTAGTCCTACACTTCAGACAGATAAATACTGTCATTATGCCGGATATGGACAGACTGGAGAGCCTGGACGAATTATTCCAGCGGTTCCATGGTGTTAAAGTCTTATCATCAGTCGCGCGGCGTTCTGGCATATCATCTTGAATCCTTCTTGTAAACAATAGACGGCCTTTTTCTGCTATGGTGATTGCTATCACTTCCAGGGTCTTCCGTCCGGATTAAACGTTTTGTCTGCTGAATTTATTAGAGGAATAAACACCACTTTGCCAGCTCGGATAACACTTTATGTTGATGACACCCTCATGGCAATAACAAAAAAATCAAATGTTCAAATGTTTGTAAAGATTATGGGACTTAACTAGGGGGTCATCAGTCCATAAACTTACAAATTACTTATGAACTAATTTATACTAAAGACAACACAAACATTCATGGCCGACGCAGGAGGCCGCAAGAACATAAAGATATGTTACAGAGACTATTGGAGACGTTTCAAAGGGCAGATATTACCGACAATTTAGATAAGTCCTAGTTTGGACAGAAAGAAATAAACTTCCTTGGCCACATTGTGAAAGGGGGTGTAATAGGACCGGATCCCGAGAAAATAGTGGCGATTGGGGAATGCGCAACACCGACGAACAAGAAGCCGTCGAGAGAATATTTAGATCTCTGCTACTTCTATAAACGTTTCGTAAATATGACTCTTATTGCCGATCCTCGTCTTTGCACTTTGACGGGCAAAAACGCTGTATGGTATTGGGATCGGGAGGCATAACAAGAATTTATTAAATTAAAGAATGCCCTGATCAATGCGTCCATTTTATCGCACCCCAAACTGTGTGTGTGTGTGTGTGTGTGTGTGTGTGTGTGTCTGTGTGTTGATTGAAATGAGGGACCAAACAACGAGGTCATCAGTTCCGCACCCCAAACTGACAAAGGAACTTTGTTTAATTACGGAAGACTCTTTGTCTGGGTTTCGCGCGGTTCTTTTTCAAACAGATGTGAAGGATGACCCACATTCTTGGAAACCAATTTCGTTTGGCAGCAGAGTGCTCTCGCGCGCGGTGAAAAACTACTCTGTCACGGAACTCGAGGCACTCGCAGTCGTGTGAGCATTCAAGAAATTCACCATGGATACTATCTGTTTGGTCGTTCGATTTTTCACGGATCCTCGAGGTCTGCAATTCCTAATGAGCACTAAATTGTTCTACGGAAAATTGTTCAAATATTCAAATGTTTGTAAAGCTTATGGGATTTAACTGTGGGGTCATTAGTCTCTAAACTTATGAAGTAACTTATACTAAAGACAGCACAAACATCCATGCCCGAGGGGGGATTCGAACCCCCGACAGGGAACGGCCTCGCGCATCGTAGCACAGCGCCTCAATGCGCACGGCCGCTCCGCCCCGGCACGGAAAATTGTCCCGCTGGACTTTATTTTTTCAATAACTCGACTTCCAAGGGGAAAAAACGCGATAGCATATGTACTGTTACGCATGCCGATAGGACAGGTCCATATCGAAGAAGATGACACAGGAGATAACAACTTCAGTATCCTATGCCTACAAAATGTTGATTTCGAAAACTCCATACCTCCGTATCTCCATATCTCTAAGTAACATCGGGCAGGAACAAGGTAAGGATGACGTACTTCATAACATAAATGAGAAATGGCGTAATAATGATAATGTGTCGATCCGCCAACATTATTTAGTGAAGAACAGCAATTTGTTTAAAGAACGAGTCACGGATGATTGCAGTTATACAGTATTACAAGAACCGCAGCTGCTGGGGGTACCGAGATTAAAGGGGGCCCAGAAATGATAGGGACCCGAAATTAACAGGGTATCAAAGGTAATGAGGCCCACACAATGATAGGGCCCCGAGATTGGCCGCTGCCAATATCCAGCTTTACATAAAGAACAGTCTGGTTTCTTGCAAAAAGATAAAAAAAAATCAAATATATAATGTCAATAGGCAGTCTTCACATTAGTCCTGCTATTAAGAAAACATGAGAATTGTTGATTCTACTTTTCCATAAGCCTGGCAGCTTTGACAAATACCTCGCCAGTCATTCTCCAAGTGAAATGGCGACAGTACAGATTTGCTTTTCTCTCGTACAACGCTAGGCATACGGGTCTACATCGGCAGGTAACATTCGGTGACAACACTCAGTCGTTGCAATATCTGTAGTAATGTGCATCTGTAAGTATTTTTATGTATTACAAAATCGCTACATGTTTGTTTGCTATTAAATTTGCGACTTAAACAAAAGTATTATATTAGACGTTATGATTCTCAACGATTTTTCGAGAATCATTTTCCAAATGAAATTGCAACGCTTTAGTTATACTTCATAACATAATATGAAGGATAGGTAACTTCTTCAAATGTAGAAACTGTTTTGACAGATGTAAGGAACTTCTTTGGAAAAATATTTAGTAATTTACTGTAACAGATACAAATAAAATCAATTCACAAAAGTTTTGGTATTGCTATAATGTTAGAAATGTCTAATAAATTGTCAGATTACTACTTTGAAGATTCTGTTTTGTGTTGGTTTTAGGTAGAGGCTCATTCATTTTAAGTGCATATTCCTATATTTCTAGTTAATGTTTCTTTGTTGTGCCCCTCTAACCAACAAATAACAACAACATAACGTTTCTTTGTTTCAGTGCAGGCCTTTATTTATCCTTTTGTAGATATTTTAATACATATATTTAACGTGGCTGCAACTACTGCCAATACTAGCAAGACTGCCACCATCATTGTTTCCAAATTATAAAAGATAAAAAAGGTAAATGAAGATATCATTAAATCTGCACTATCCAGTATTCTTACAACTCGAGTTTAACACATTTCACTCTATAAAAATCACTAAATTAAATGCTATTTATTATTATTTATTCGTGTCAGAAGTAGCAAATTAGAGTATACAGAATGAAAAATGTACCTAAAAGTCAGAGCAAATAAAATTAATAAACTAATCAGAATAAGTTGTTTCAAGCTGAAATACAGGTAAAACAAAAGGTATAACATAATCATTATTTATATAATCTATAGTATTTACAAAAGTTGTGAACAGTATTTGACTAATCTGACTGCGTTTTCGTCAGCCAGAGCCATTTCCGGCCCCTGTACAAGAAATGGTCAAATTTTTGTAGAACTTATGGGACTTAACTACTGACTGGAGCGCGTCATTCCCCTCGGCCACCGCGGCCGGCCCTGTACGAGAGTCTGGACAGAGACGACATGGCAGGAGACGGCTTCAAGTTTGCTCTTCCCCACAAGCACACACTGTGCTTTAGGTTTTTCGTGGATCTTGCAACGCCGGAGCGCAGTCTGTTTAAGGAGTTCCATTCCTTCTTGGTGGCCTGGTGACAGAGTTTCTTTAATTTCAAATCGTTCCAGGTGATGGTCAGGGCACCTTCGTTTCCATAATTCGGCCCTGGCTTTATTTGGGTCTATGTCAAGTGGAACAGAGGACTATAAGAAACTGTCCCTGGATTTCAGTCGGGGTGGTGCTGGCTGATGTTGACGCAGGGGGTGGGCTGAGTTGTTGCAAGACTTTTCTCTCCTGTTATTGGCAGCAATCTCATGTCTGGTATCGGATAGTCCTATACCTGTGATTAACTACAACTTCTGTACTGCTGTTGGCTTCAGGCAACCTGTGATCAGCCTGAAGGTTTCATTCAGGGCGGTGTAGACTTTTTTTTATTCTTTTTTTATTTATTTATTTTTATTTTATTTTATTTATTTATTTATTTATTTATTTATTTTTTTATTTATTTTTTTTTTATTTTTTATTTTTTTTTTTTTTTTTTTTTTTTGAGTGGGCAGATTTGTTTCACACTGGACATCCATATTCAGCAGTAAAGCAGCAGAGTGCAAGATGTCCTTACTGACTGAGGGTGGACACCCCATGCTGATCGAATTACTTTGTGTAACAGACAATATCCTGCTGAGACCTTAGCTTTGAGGTTGGTACAATGTGTCAACGGTACTAGGACACAGCCTTGCGGGAGGCAAAAAAAATTCTCAGTCGGTTCCTATATGCTGTATTCTGTATTAGGTTAAGGATCTCTGTACAGCAGTTCATCCCTGGCGCATATCCAGCTTGCTCTGGAATGAGAAGAGGTTCAGCCAGTAGTGTTATGTGATTCAATAATAGTCGTTCTAAACTTTTGTAAAGATGGCACAAACGTGATAATGGTCTGAAGTTCTTTGGATCTGTATGCTGCTTACCAGGTTTCAAAATTGCAACAACTTCAGTTACTTCCTTCAAATTTTGGGAATTTGGCATCATATCAGGCAGTTAATGAAAAGCTGTAGAATCCATTGCTTGGTAAATTTCCCAAAGTGGTGTATCAGTTCTATACATATATCGTACGTCTGGCTGGCTTCCCTTCAAATACATAGCATTTACAAACAGAAATTAATTTAGAATGAGAAGTAAAGCAGACGCGATAATTCGTATAGAAGAAAGCTAGTATTAATAAAAGCAGGGCTGTAGGCCGAAGTAACGACCGTTACGAAACCACGTGGTGCAATCAGTCATACAAGACAGGAAAGACAGAATCAAACTATAAATCTCTGAAATATTTAATATACTCATGGATACACACGTGATGTGAAAAGTTAGTTAAAACCAGCAAGGAAATTCAAACATACTAAGTTTACACGTAGGCTGAAGGCCACACACGTGTATTCTAACTTGAGAAAATCATCACCAAAATGAAAATGCAAACAATAAATTCACACTGTATTACTCCTGTTCTGTAAATTACTAAAAAAAAAATCACTGAAAAACCAAGACTACCTGATCACTAAGAAAGCAAAATTCTAACAGCATGCTTTTCCCTCAGCATGATTTGGCGAAATACTTACTTCCACGTTCGTCGGAGAAAGAGTGTGGCTCTCAGGCCACGGGAAAAACCTTCCTCCCGCCACACACCGGATGTAGAGCGCGCTAAACACGACACAGATTGCGTTCAGAGCCTCCTGTCTAGCAACCCTTGCTACCTGGCGAAGACAATACCTTCTACATCCGCTCCCAGAGAGGTCTCCTGTCACCTCTTTCGTCCAAGATAGGTTGGTACGACACTAAGAACAAGGCCACCTCGCCATCTTGCAAAATAAGCTTGTCTCTGGCCAGCCAGCAGACCACAGCACAGACGACAAACGAAGCCATGCGTTCTTAAACTACAGAAAAACGAAACCTAAAGCGCGAGGCGGCGACTGTAAGCCATTGCGCGGCAGTCAGTCAATATTAAAAGCAACCTTCCACATTCATACGAACACACAAGTTGAATCACATGGATGGAAACATATACAATCATGGAGCATTGATCAATAATAAAAAGAATAAAATAATTAACACACAAATAGATAACATTATTCTGAATCAAATGTTCATATGTTTGTAAGCTTATGGGACTTACTGCTGGTTAATCAGTCCCTAAACTTACAAATTAACTTATACTAAAGACAACACAAACATCCATGCCCGAGGGAGGATTCGAACTTCCGACGCGGGAGGCTGCGCGATCCGCAACGTGGCGCTGCAGACCGCTAGCCTACTCCCGCTCTGCCCATTCAGAATCAGTCTAATGTTTGAAGGAAAGTGTCTCGTAAGAGAGTTAATGCATATGAATCGCTGTTGGATGAGGACGCATTTGTTTCGTATATCCCTGACAGCAGTAAATATGGCTGGAAACCTCATTTTTAAAGTGCATTGGAAGAGTCATCTTAACGTTGTTTTTCTCAGTTTCAAGGCTTTTTTTTATATTGAGGCATAGAGAAGGTATAATAATTTTGTCTCATCCAGTGAGAGGGTCTACTTAATGTGTATTAGTGTCTAAATTCATTTAATTTCAAATAGCCGGCCGCGGTGGCCGAGGGGATTGAGGCGCGCCAGTCACGGTCTGCACGGCCACTACGGGGCTTCGAATCCCCCTCCCCGGGCATGGATATTTGTGCCGTCCTTAGTGTTAGCTAGTTCATAAGTAGTTTGTAAGTTTAGGGACTGATGACCCCGTAGTTAAGCCCCATAAGCTATACAAACATTTGAATTTCAAATAATATTGGAATTGAGAAAATTTTCCCGCTAAAACAGTTTTTTTTTTTTTTTTTTTTTTTTTTTTGACAGAACGAAGGTAGATTAACTCTAAGGAACATAAACTGAGGACCCACATTTTTTATCCAACATCATATACTCGTTCCCACCATTTCAAAATATATCATGCAGAATACGAAAAATAAGTGGTGTGTACGGTAAGCAGTCTTCACTGAAGTATTTAAATTACGTGCGTTATCCGTTGTGCAATATTCAGCCTCAGTGGTATATCTTTAATTTTAAGGGCCAGGTATCATCCGCTATATCAAAGTTAATTATCAGCTTGAAGACTACGAGACTGTGAGTAGACCTCGATAGAATACCATCAGCGTCACAACTAGCCAATTGTAGTCTCCCAATTGAGGTAAAAATACAAAGGAGCATGGTAATGAAGTTGCATTTTTTAAGAAAACAATAATGGGAACATTTGTAAAAAATGCCCCCTCTCAGTATTAGTAATTTACTCATAATGTCACGCACTATTCTTGGTGATTTTTGCGACGAGTATTGAAGCACTGGAGATATAACATCTTCACTATGATGCTTTATCACACACAGTTTGATGCAACACTTTCAGTTTTAAAACGACAGAAACCTCTGAAAATGCCATTGCATCTTCACCGACAATGGTCCAGAGAAGTGTATTTAGATTTTCAATATGTTTAGTTCCCAGTTACGGTAGTGAAATTTTACTGACTGAACTGCGTGAGGCAGAAGGTGACAGCTGCTACTAACTGAGGCAGAAGGTCGCCTGTTTGCAGAACAAAGTTTACAGTGCCATTACAGATGAGTAGGATGCTTTCCCGCCCATAATTCCTTTCAGACGGCTTCGGTGTCATCTTAGATTGCCATTTAAGCAAAAGCCCGATTTGCGGAACCTTAATGGCAGCAGTTATGTCTACAGGATTGTCTCTTTACTGGAGCTCTTCCTATAATTGAATATCTAGTCTCATTATGACGATGGATCGTTGCTAGTTCAAGCCGTCGGGATTTCAAGAGTTTTAGTTGTTCTAAGGAACAGGCTGAAAATTTGTAGTGTATGTTATAGAGTAAAATGTTTAACGGTCCGTTTCAGACCATCCTGGGTGGAATCCTAAGCTCCCGTTCTTCTCTTAAGATTTAGCCCCCTGAGTTATGACTTCAGATACACTCGTCAGTTTTGTACTGCCGACTTCTTTTCTCATGGCATTCAATATATAACACAGGAAAACGATCACATTAGTACACTGGAAGGAACAATATTATTCCGTCAACATTTGTGTCTACCTAGTAGCGTTATGACACTGCGTTCTGGTGTCCAGATTGGAGATGTGTATGTTCTGTGACGTTCTACAATTTGTGAGTCACCTCTGGTAAAACCCCTTCTTGAGGTGTGGTGTTACAAGCACCTTATTGGACTGTCTTGTTCGAAAATCCAGAGGTAGTTACAACGTGAATTTGAGATCGAATTTGTACCTTTTTATAACTGTCCGGTGTGTGTTTTTGTCCAAAACTGAAATTGCAAATGGTTGCTGCACCATGACTCGTCAAATTGCTGTTCCAGTTTCGTAACAATGAATAACAGCGATCTGTCCTGGATCAAATCGCTGCAGTCGAGAGTCTCGTCAGTCTTCTCGTGAAGTGAACTACAAATTCTGAAAGTTAACATCAACTGAACCATTGTTGTCATTAGTGGTGCAGATCTGCCTTTAGACCACTTATCAGCCTAAAGGTTTTCAAGTTCTTTCTCGGAAATTATAGGGTGAATCGGAAAATAAGTTCCTTTGTCTTACGTCTCGTGAATGTGTTGCTGTAGCATCGCCAACTTTGTCCTGTTGTGTATCTGGGTTGAGTATGCTCCCAGCAATACAACTATGAGGGCTATGAGGTTGTATTCGACCTTTTCTGCTGTTTAAAATGTGTATCGCGATAGATCATTCCACCAACTGTCGGGTATGTGGGATAATACAATTTTTCGGCAAAACAGATGACACCAGTAGCAGTTCATCGACAGATTACTGACGTGTTCTGGAACATTTTGAGTGTTGTTCGAAATCCGTGTGCTGCGATGCAGTGACGTCCACGATGAAGATGAGTACACTGCGACCTTCTTCCTCAAAAATCCAGGAATGAAACGAATGGAATGGTTGCACTATCTTCGTCTTCTTCTTCTTTCGCCTTTTTCCGCATGCGTTGTTAATCGCATTTGGAGTGGTTAATTTAAGCCCCTTCTGCCGCCAGATCCTCCCCACTACCCCAGAAGGAATTACGTTTACCCCAACTGTCCGCTTATAGTGTTGTGGCGCTCTGTTTTGCCAGCCGCCACGCGTCAGCGCGAAGTTCAGTGTTGAAAGTGCAGTGCAGTGTAGCGATTGAATTAAGTGAACCGCGTTTATAATTAGTTCCGTACCGGCCACCAGAGGCACGCTACTATCGCGGGTGTAATAAATGAATCGCGGCTGTTATTCATAGTTCAGCGTCCAGCCCCCAGGAGCGCTGTATATTTTTATTGAGTGTACAAAAATATACAACTATTAAACTACTTTTCTACATAGCTTCCGAAATTTTGAAGGCATTTGTCATAGCGTGGCAGAAGTCTTTGTATGCCTTCTTCGTAGAGGGTTGCCGCCTGTGTATTCAACCATGTGGTAACATGTTCTTTCAGCTCGTCATCATCGCTGAAGTGTTGACCACCATGGACAGGTTTTAGGTGTAAGAAGAAAGTCGCTAGGAGCGAGACTGTACGGAGGATTATCAAACACGTCCCAGCGAAATTCCCGTAGGAGTTGTTTTGTCACATTCGCCTTGTGAGGTCGGGCGGCAACGTGAAGGAAAGAAGACTCCTTTCATCTCTTCTTACACCTAAAATCTGTCCTTGGTGGTCAACACTTCAACGATAATGAGCTGAAAGGACATGTTTGCCACATGGTTCAATACACAGGCGGCAACCTTCTATGAAGAAGGCACACAAAACGTGTCCCACGCTATGACAAGTGCCTACAAAATTTCCGAAGTTATGTAGAAGAGTAGTTGAACAGTTGTAGATTTTTATACAATAAATATTTTTTCTGTATCTGTTCACGTTTGGTCTATATAACCAAACGGAACTTACTTTGTGGACATACGTCGTACATGTGACAGTGTGCGAACTTTTTTCTGAAGGCGAAGTGTCCGACTGTCTACTGGAAATGGAGCACTTGTTGCTGAAGTGGAAGGAATCGTCAGACAGAATCGCGTTTCACAATTTCTGAACTGTGAAAGCATTATGCACAAATATGTCGGGCTGTCCTGCTCGAAATAGAGACACACAGATTACAGAATACATGTTATACATGTGAAAGTATGCGGACTTTTTTCTAAATGCTTGCGAACCGTCTAACTGAGGTGGGACTCTGGTACCAGCCCGGTCTTTACCTAGTGGGATGTGGAAAACCGCCTAAAAACCACATCCAGGCTGACCGGTACACCGGCGCACGTCATTAATTCGCCATGCGGATTGGAGCCGGGGCCAGCACACCTCTCCGTCTCGGAAAGCGGCACTTTAAGCCGCGCGGCTAATCGGTTCAAATGTTCAAATGTTTGTATAGTCTATGGGACTTAACTACGGGGTCATCAGTCCCTAAACTTACAAACTACTTATGAACTACTTAGGAACTAGGACGGCACAAATATCCATGCCCGAGGGGTGATTCGAACCCCCGACCGTAGTGGCCGTGCAGACCGTGACTGGAGCGCCTTAGTCCCCTCGGCCACCGCGGCCGGCGGGCTAATCGGGCGAGTGCAATGTCTTGCGCTATAACCCAACTGATAATGCTTGCGACTAGTTGGAACTTGTAGTGCTTCGGCACAGGGGCCCTCGTCAGATACTAGATGACCTCAGAACTGCGAAATCGAAGAGTTCAAAAGGGTTCGAGAATTTACAAACAGAAATTAATTTAGAATAAGCGAGTAAAGCACATGCGAGAATTCGTATAGAAGAAAGCTAGTATTAATAAAAGCATGGCTGAAGGCCGAAGTAACGATCGTTACGAAAGCACATGGTGCAATCGGTCATACAAGACAGGAAAGACAGAATCAAAACAGAAAGTCTGAGAAATATTTAGCATACTCGTGGATACAGAAATGACGTGAAAACGTTAGTTAAAAAACACGAAGGAAATTCAAACATACTAAGTTTACACAAAGGCTGAAGGCCACACATGTGTATTCTAACTTGAGCAAAACCGGACATACAATCATCACTGGAATGAAAATGCAAATAATATATTTACACTGAATTTACTCATGTTCTGTAAAGTTAGAAACACTTCGCCTCTCATAGCGAAAGAATTACTCAAAAGAACTATCACTGAAAAACCAAGACTGCCTGATCACAAATAATTCGAAGTCCTAACAGCATGCCTTTCCCTCAGCATGATTTGGCGGAGTAGTTACTTCTCAGTTGTGGGAACCAGAATGAAGAGTGAAGCTCTAAAGCAACGGAAAACCTTCCCCTGCCATACACCAGATGTAGAGCGCGCTAAAAGCGACGCAGAGCGCGTTCAGAGACTAGTGTTTACCAACCCTTGCTACCTGGCCAAGACAATTTCCTCAACCTTCGCTTCCAGAGAGGTCTCCTTTCACCTCTTTCTTCCAAGATTAGGTTGGTACGACACTAAGAACACGGCCACCTCGCCATCTTGCCAAGTAAGCTTGTCTCTGGCCACTCAGCAGACGCTAGCGCAGACGACAAACGAAGCCATGCGTTCTTAACTACCGTAAAAAGAGGCCTAAAGCGGAAGCCGGTGACTATAAGCCATTGCGCGGCAGTCAGTCAATATTAAGAGCACACATTCACATTCACATGAACACACAAGTTCAATCACACGGGTGGAAACATATATAAATGTGGGGCAAACATATATAAACATGGGGCATTGATCATTGATAAAAATAATAAAATAATTAACACACAGATAGATAACATTAATGGTGCAGAAACACTTCAGGTTAAAGAATAAATCAAAATGGAACACGACCACACAAACAGTGGACGTGTTTCAAGGTAAGTACCGCTAACTATTGTAACATGTAATAATGAATTTAACTTCTAATTTAATTAATTTTATATTTCTTAGATTGGCTATGCGTATGGCTGGGCTTGAAGATGACTGAATCTTAACAGTTCATGTCTCAGTTCGGAAAACTTCAGAACTTTTGTAAAACAAACGAGTTTTCAAAAAATAAAATAGCATGAAAAAGTCAATATCTGATTTTGTATATGTTTCACAATTTATCATATTGTATTTAATTACATACATTTTATTTCAATGAGACTAATATTTATTAATACTATTCGAAGTTTATTATCTTTTATACATATGTACTTGCATCTCCATTTTCTTCTGTTTGTGACTGATCAAGATAGAGTGCGAATTATTCACATGGGTCAACTAGTAATTATTATTATCTATATCTATAAATGTGAATGTCTGTTCGGTGTACGTTTATTTCGTCTGAACCACAAGACATAAAGAGCTAAAAATTTGTACAGTTACTAATGTCTACCTGGGGAAGGCTTTAGGGGCGGTTTTATGGCAATATATATATATATATATATATATATATATATATATATATATATATATATATATATATATAATTGTGAATGTCTGTTCCGTCTACGCTTATCACGTCCGAACGACAAGACGCAGCGACTTAAATATTCGTATAGTTTATAATTTATACCTGGGGAAGGTTTTAGGTACGGTTTTATCGCGATCTGATAGATACTTAGTAATTTGAAGAATATAACGTGAAATGCGGAACAGTTATTACTCTTTTAAAATTATATTTACTCTTTGAAAATGGTTTTATTGGTTGCATTGTTGCTTGAGGTTTGATAATAATAAAAGTGTGGAGTATATTGGGATGGAAAGTTATCGGTGTATATAAAATTCTACGTGTGTGTGTGTTAATATTACGCTCTGCAGCGAAAACTACAGAACGCAAACGAATAGTCTGTGTGTAGTTGTTGTCCGAAGTCTCCCGTTGTACACTATAGTAGTTCCATGCCGATAGCTGCAATGGGGTGGAAGATATGGTGGTTGAAAGTCGTCAGATCATAAAAAAAATTCGGACTGAAGGACAGCGATGACGTTTGCGACTCTATAGCAAGGAGGTTACCTACAGCGAAACGTGATGGCACAGACCATATCTTTGGTCTATTTGTGCTACACTGTCTTCAGCTCTTTCTCTGTAAGGATAAGCATACGAATAAGGAAATAAATAAAGTAGTAAAAAAGAAATTTCTTTTAATACAGACATACAGCACTTTTACAAATGAATACATATCTGCAAAATTATACAATTGTATAACATATAACTCAATAAATATGATATCGTACGCATTTTATACGTCATTTGTGTTTTGATTACTATCTTTCTTTGTTTGGATCCTTATAATTTTCTACATTATGCGAGACAGCCTTCTTTCTTATTTATTCTCCGATAAATATAGCATGTTTTTAGAAAAAAAGGTGATGGACAGAGAGAGAAAGAAAGAAGTAATAACTCAAGGCAGGAATAAATAAATAAATACCCGGGCAAAGCCGGGTTTTCAGCTAGTAATGAATAAATTGCAGTTCCCTAAAATACTGTTTTTTGAAAAAATATGTCTCCAGATGTTTGCAAACTACATATGTCACGCAGTTAATTTAATAACTATAATAGGATCATTGACAACATCATGGTTTGCTCAGTGTGAAATCGAAGTGTACATTCAGTGTTTTACTTTGCAGTACGACTGGATTACATAAAGCGAAACGTGATGGCACAGACCATATCTTTGGTCTATGTGTGCTACAATGTCTCCAGCATACGAATAAGGAAATATGAGAATAAATGAATAAAGCAGTAAAAAAGAAATTTTCTTTAATACATCTCTTTAAAAAATCGATTTGACGTTTCGCGCAATATCTATCATAATCAACCAACACGCGAGCGGAGCCGCGAGTTGAAGCTAGTTTTCTATATGCACAATTAGGTAAGTACAGAACCTCCAGAGCGCGAATCCTTCTCGCATTTATACATTTTAACTTTTTTGTTTATTTATTTCCACGAGACTTAGTTCTTACTCTCCTGTTCCCCTCGAATCTAAGCATACGCATGTTGGCGGATTTGCACGTGGTAGGGAACTGTGGCATGCGGGGATGACAGGTAGATAGGATAGAGAGCAGTGCATGCGGCTTATCTGGCTGTTAGAGACCCGCGTCACGTCGCACTTGGGTAATAGGAAAATTCAGGGGAGGGCCCGCGGCGCGCTCGCGGAATTCCTGATGACCGCCCGCCGCCATCTTCACAACTCTTCAAAACCCAGTCGATAACTAGATACACTGACAGCGCCTTCAATACGGACTCCGCCCCAATCCCGCCGGAAACCAGAACACGGTTCGTTCCGAACAAATTTCTCTAATTGTCTCGATGACCACTGGCAATGCTCGGTGCCATTCACGCACTCTCAAAAAGCTGGAAAGTTCCAGCAACCACTCATCTATCAAGGAACGGCTACAGGAGTTTTAAGGGGAATACTACAGCCGGCCGCGGTGCCCGAGGAGACTGAGGCGCTCCAGTCACGGTCTGCACGGCCACTACGGTCGGGGGTTCGAATCCCCCCTCGGGCATGGATATTTGTGCCGTCTTTAGTATAAGGTAGTTGATAAGTAGTTTGTAAGTTTAGGGACTGATGACCCCGTAGTTAAGTCCCATAAGCTTAACAAACATTTGAACATTTTGGAATACTACAGAATTGTGAAAAAGCACACGGATGACATTATGCTCCAGGTAAAAATCAGCTGAAAACATCAGCACAACATCTCACCCACCATCAAAATGCTCCTAAAAATTTTCTTCTAGTTACAGTAACAATTTGAATACGATAGCGAACATAAAATAGGTCATCATTATTATAAGTTTTTTCAAATGGAAATATTTCTTACCATTGGCGTAACTAGGACTTGGCTTTGGGGGGGGGGGGGGAATAAATCTGCTTGACGAGCAAAATTTTAGTCAGTTTCCAAACAGACTACCATCTACCACTCCCGTTGAAGAAACTAATTCACTCCCATCAAATGAAAGATTATGGTAAAATATCCCAAGTTTTCAATCTTTACCGTTGCCAGATTGCTGTTATACGATTTCTTTTTTTTTCTTCTTCTCCTTCTTCTTTTCGGGTTCTGGGGAGGGAGGGTTCTATCCCCCTCATCCCCCCATAGTTACGCCACTGTTTCTTCCTTTTTTTTTTTTTGTGGTTTCCAATTTGAAACACTGACCGTCGAAGGTTCGAATCCTCCCTCGGGCATGGGTGTTTGTGTTGTCCTTAGCACAAGTTACTTTAAGTTAGTTCACGTAGTTCGTAAGCCTAGGGATTAATGACCAACACAGTTACGTCTCTTAGATTTCAGTGACGGATCCAGGGGAAGGGTAATGGGGGTTTTGTTTTCGCATATTAAACATGTACAGAAAATTTTGGGAATATTTATTTTTTGAAATAGTTTTATTTATTTATTACCCACTTCAGATAACCTCGCTGTATATTGTTCACTTATGTCTAAGTCTTTTTAACACCCTCTCCCCTCCCCCCTCCCCCCGGCACATAGGCGCCTCAAATAATCGGCATTTCTCTCCTTAACACACTGTTATAGCCACAGTCCAGATACCGAATCCAGTCGTGTTGCAAAGTAAAACACTGAATGTTCACTTCGATTTCACACTGTGCAAATCATAATGTAGTCAATGATCCTATTATAGTTCTTAAATTAACTGAGTGCAAACATTTGGAGACATATTTTTTCAAAAAACAGTTCCAGCAACCACTCATCTATCAAGGAACGGCTACAGGAGTTTTAAGGGGAATACTAGAGAATTGTGAAAAAGCACACGGATGACATTATGCTCCAGGTAAAAATAAGCTGGAAACATCTGCACATCTCACCCATCATCAAAATGCTCCTAAAATTTTTATTCTAGTTACAGTAACAATTTGAATACGATAAGGAACATAAAATAGGTCATCATTATTATAAGTTTTTCAAATGGAAATAGTTCTTACTTTTTTTTTTAGTCACTTACAATGAAATGTGTTTTCCAATTTGAAACATTGACCGTCGAAGGTTCGAGTCCTCCCTCGGGCATGTGTGTTTGTGTTGCCCTTAGCACAAGTTACTTTAAGTTAGTTCAAGTAGTTAGTAAGCCTAGGGATTGATGACCATCATAGTTACGTCCCTTAGATTTCAGTGACGGATCCAGGGGAACGGTAATGGCGGTTTTGTTTTTGCATATTAATCATGTACAGAAAATTTTGGGAAAATTTATTTTTTGAAATAGTTTTATTTATTTTTATTCGTCACATTACCCACTTCAGATAACCTCGCCGTATATTGTTCACTTATATCCAAGTCTTTTTAACACCCTCTGCCCTGCCCCCTCCCCCCAGCACATAGGCGCCTCAAATAATCGGCATTTCTCTCCTTAACACGCTGTTATAGCCACAGTCCAGATACCAAATCCAGTCATATTGCAAAATAAAACACCGAATGTACACTTCGATTTCACACTGTGCAAATCATGATGTTGTTAATGATCCTATTACAGTTCTTAAATTAACTGCGTGACAAATGTAGTTTGAAAACATTTGGAGACATATTTTTTCAAGAAACAGTATTTTAGGGAACTGCAATTTATTCATTACTAGCTGAAAACCAGGCTTTGCCCGGGTATTTATTTATTTATTGCTGCTTTGGGTTATTACTTCTCCTATTCTTTCTCTCTGTCCATCTCCTTTATCTAAAAACATGCTATATTTATCGGAGAATAAATAAGAAATAAGGCTATCTCGCATAATGTAGAAAATTATAAGGATCCAAACAAAGAAAGATAGTAATCAAAACACAAATGACATATAAAATGCGTACGATCTCATATTTATTGAGTTATATGTTATACAATTGTATAATTTTGCAGGTATGTATTCATTTGTAAAAGTGCTGTATGTCTGTATTAAAAGAAATTTCTTTTTTACTACTTTATTTCCTTATTCGTATGCTTATTCTTACAGAGAAAGAGCTGAAGACATTGTAGCACGCATAGACCAAAGATATGGTCTGTGGCATCACGTTTCTCTGTATGTAATCTCCTTGCTATAGAGTCGCAAAGGTCATCGCTGGCCTTCAGTCCGTTTTTTTAAATATAATTGATGACTTTCAACCACCATATAGCTATCGGCATGGAACTACCATGGTGTACAACGGGAGACTTCGGACAACAATTAGACACAGACCATTCGAATGCGTTCTGTAGTTTTCGCTGCAGAGCGAAATATTAACACAAACACACACACACACACACACACACACACACACACACACACATGTAGAATTTTATATACATCGATAACTTTCCATCCCAATATACTCCACCCTTTTATAAATTATCAACCCTCAAGCAACAATGCAACCAATAAAACCATTTTCAAAGAGTAAATATAAAAGTAATTATTGTTCCGCATATCGCTATAAAACCGTGGCTAAAACCTTCCTCGGGTATAAATTAGTAACTGTACAAATATTTAGGTCTCTGCGTCTTGTCGTTCGGACGTGATAAGCGTACGCCGAACAGACTTTCACATTAATATATATAGATAAATATCTATCCGATCGCCATAAAACCGTGCCTAAAGCCTTCCCCGGGAAGAAATTAGTAACTGTACACATTTTTAGCTCTTTATTTCTTGTGGTTCAGACGTGATAAACGTACACCGAACAGACATTCACATTTATAGATATAGAAGAAGAAGCTTATGCTGAAGAATTGTGATATTTTTGTTGATGGTAGTGCTATTTACTCTTATAAACAAATTATTAGTTATTACTATTATTATCACACTAAAATGTACTAACAAGCCGGCCGGGGTGGCCGAGGGGACTGAGGCGCTCCAGTCACGGTCTGCACGGCCACTACGGTCGGGGCTCGAATCCCCCTCGGGCATGGATATTTGTGCCGTCCTTAGTGTTAGCTAGTTCGTAAGTAGTTTGTAAGTTTAGGGACTGATGACCCCGTAGTTAAGTCCCATAAGCTATACAAACATTTGAACATTTTTTTTTTGTACTCCCAAATACTTACTCATCGCATACTTTCGTCATTTCAAAAACAAAATCGTATTCCAAATGGGCACGCCAAGTTGAAAAGGATTTACAGAACGCTTAAATTGAACGCTTAAATTTCATTTGAGGATATTCAGGATCGACAAGTTTTCAGAGAAAAAGACAAAATTAGTAAAACCCTTTTTCTTATTACTGCTCCAGTTCCACGTCCTGCCGGCAAATGGTCAGAAGAGAGAAAAGATGCACAGTCTTCCAAAATGAAAAGCTACTGGCAAAAGAGAAAAATACCATCACGGACGGGAGAAAAACCTTCGTGGTCCATAGCAGGCCGAACCGAGCAAAAAATTACAATAGAATGTCATATATATTATGAAAAACATAAATTTAAAATAATTATTTTAAAATCATATATTGCTGTTATTAAAATCACCACGTATAGGATATGTTGAAACGGAGTATGATACCAAGGTATATTTTTCTGGAAGTGGAGGGGACGGGGCCGAAAACACGAACTGTGACCTGTGACACCCTCCAAAATCGGACCTCGATCCACCGCTGTTAGATTTACAAACATCTGAACATCTGAAATGTTGAAACGGCAGTTGACAGTTCGTCTGTAGGATACTGATCTGAAAACTTCTTGTTTAGTACTTGACAATTAACACGCCCCACCCCTGTTCCAGAAGACATCTGATCTCCCCCCAAATTAGATATTATATACGCCCCTTTCAAACAAATCATTTGATGCAGTCTGCAAAAGTGTGTATTGTCGTAGTTTTCTATACGGTTTTTTTTTCTAGCCGTAGAACACTACGCAGTTTTCTGATACAGCTGGTGTGAACTGCTGACAGGTGAGATGTACCTCAGATAGACTGGTCATTTTCAGTAGTCAGGTACGAATGGCTACGTGGCGACTGTTATGTGTGAGCTAACGGCACCCAGATAGATTCATTGGTTCTCACTCTGTGACTCATTTTACAACGGCGTCAATGTCATCCCTCTAAGAAAATCAGACTAAAGCCTCCCACTTATGCTTTAGCCCTCTACAGGTGGACTCCTACACTAGACTACATGGAAACTACTTCTGGCCTTCCCCTTGTCCCGCGAGTCAGTGCCTAGCCTCGATTTCATCCGTAACCAGTTTCTTTAGCACCTCAGTCCTCCACAATGATTCATCTCTGACGCGTTTAGCCATATATGGCTCCAAGGTGTTTTCCCCTCACAATAAAGGGACAGCTCTGTGGTCGCTAACCTTAAGCCCCATAACGACCCATCGCTCCTCGATAGTTACTGGCCATTTAGTCTGATCATCGTCTACTGCAAGTTATGTGAACGGATGGTGGCTCGTTAGCTCGGATGGGTCCTCTAATCTAGGAAATTTCGTCTCATTACCTGTGCGGAATTGAAAAGGGACAGTCTGCGATCGATCATTTTCTTCGGTTGGAAACTGCAATCCGGCAGTCCTTTCCTTAGTGCCGCCATCTTGTTGCTCCTGTCTTCAATCTTCATAGGGCTTATGTCATGGCTTGGCGCCATCACGTTTTACATACGGTACACGAGTAGGATCTTCTGGGCCCCGTCCCGACTTTTATTTAACACTTCCTGTCCTACCGGTTGTTACGAATTTGGATTGGCACCGTACTGCGGCGCGCCAGTCACGGTCTGCACGGCCACTACGGTCAGGGGTTCGAATCCCCCCTCGGGCATGGATATTTGTGCCGTCCTTAGTATTAGCTAGTTCATAAGTAGTTTGTAAGTTTAGGGACTGATGACCCCGTAGTTAAGTCCCATAAGGTCTACAAACATTTGAACATTTTGAGCACCGTACTCAGCTATCCACAGACCCACGAGAGTGGCGTTCCACAGAGTTCCGTATTAGGTGCCACTCTTTTTCTTTACTATTAATGGATCCATGGCTTCCATCGAATCACTGGTCATCCCTGCTTTTTATGTGGTTGATTTCCGTTTCTAGGCTAAGTTTCCGCACAGAGGACTCTGCAGAGCGACAGCCCAAGGTGCTATCTGGCACGTTTCTGTTTGGATCTTCTCACACGTTTTTCAGTATTTCCCCTTAAATCACAAGTAACGCAATTCTGCCCCCGATCCGGAGCTCTACCTTGATGTCCAACACTTGACTATAGCCCCCCAGTTCCATTTCTTGTGTCTTTTTTTCCTTTTTAGACAAAATATTTACTTATTTGCCGCTTATCAGCCTTCTAAAGACTGGCTGTCTCCGTAATCTCAGTGTCTTCCACTAGTTTACACCTCTTGGAGCACAGAACATTCGACTCTTTCCTGCCTTTATTGGGTCTTACTCATGTCCCACCTGCACTATGGTTGACAAGTTTATGACTCAGTAGCACCTTCTACAGTGCTGCTCTTGGATCTAGTCCACAACCCTAGTGTCAGTTTGGACACCGGTGCTTTTGACACCAGGGCCGGCCGCGGTGGCCGAGGACACTGAGGCGCTCCAGTCACGGTCTGCACGGCCACTACGGTCGGAGGTTCTAATCCCCCCTCGGGCATGGATATTTGTGCCGTCCTTAGTCTTAGCTAGTTCATAAGTAGTTTGTAAGCTTAGGGACTTATGACCCCGTAGTTAAGTCCCATAAGTTCTACAAAGATTTGAACTTTTTTTTTTGACACCAGCTCTCTTGGTAGTCTCTTGGTTACCGCTGGGATCATACCCCCGTTTCGATTCGACGCTGAGACTACTTGCTGAGATGCCATCCACTGTTATATGTAACCGAGATTTATAAAACATGTAGTATTGGTTGGAGGGGCTGACTTGGGAAACAATTGTTCGTTTCAAAAGTTCAAATGTTTGTAAAGCTATGGGACCAAACTGCAGTGGTTATCTGTCCCCAGACTAAAAAGCAATGCTAAGGACAAAACACACACCCATGCCCGAGGGAGCACTCGAACCTTCAACGGGGAGCAGCTGCGCACTACGCAGCAAGCGCCTTAGCGTTTATGCTGCCACCTCGCTGCTCGCTGCTCGCCGACATGGCACGGTGATGATAAAGCAAACCCACAGAGTCTTACCGGCTCATTTAGCGTGCTCCATGGCAGCTCGCTTAGCTCACTGCTCGCTACGATCCTCGCCAAGGGATGATATCAAACAGGTGTGTAATCTTGTATCCATTTTGGAAGTGTGGAACCTGCGACTGTGTTGATTAAAGGAATCAGAAAATAACAGCAACCAGTCACCTTTCGTATGTATTTAATACCACAACCGGTTTCGAACTGCCTGGCAGTTCATCAGTTCATCGTCAGGCGGTGTACATGCTTTAGATGTTGCTTATAACATTGTGGAACACGTTTGGCTGTGTTGAGATAGAAAATTATTATGTGTGAGCTTTGTCATTGGCACTAAATTTCAATATTTGCAAGTTTAAATTATATTCCAAACAGTTACTTACAGTTGGTTCACATTTCTCATTGATGGTATGTGATTTTTCAAGCATTTTAGTGCTCAATGGATGCACATATAACACAACACTTGCTTTCCACATGTTTTACAAACATAAACAATTCAGAGATATATACAGCTAATTGTCAAAGATCACAGTTGATGCATAGATATTATTTTAAACTAATTTACCAGTTACAGTTTCAATGGTTTAAGTGTTCATACATTTCTATTTACAATATTTTCTTACAGTGGTGGTTTCCTTATTTCTTATTACCGTAATGGTAGCACTATTGTTACATGTGAAGAAAAATCCATAGATGGCATTTATAAGATATATGATACACATATTTAGATCACATAACACCAACCCCCCCCCCCCCCTCTTTGCCATTCCCAAATGCTACTCCAAGCGCAGATGTTTAATCTTATAAATGCCATCTATGGATTTTTCTTCACATGTAACAATAGTGCTACCATTACGGTAATAAGAAATAAGGAAACCACCACTGTAAGAAAATATTGTAAATAGAAATGTATGAACACTTAAACCATTGAAACTGTAACTGGTAAATTAGTTTAAAATAATATCTATGCATCAACTGTGATCTTTGACAATTAGCTGTATATATCTCTGAATTGTTTATGTTTGTAAAACATGTGGAAAGCAAGTGTTGTGTTATGTGTGCATCCATTGAGCACTAAAATGCTTGAAAAATCACATACCATCAATGAGAAATGTGAACCAACTGTAAGTAACTGTTTGGAATATAATTTAAACTTGCAAATATTGAAATTTAGTGCCAATGACAAAGCTCACACATAATAATTTTCTATCTCAATACAGCCAAACGTGTTCCACAATGTTATAAGCAACATCTAAAGCATGTACACCGCCTGATGATGAACTGCCAGGCAGTTCGAAACCGGTTGTGGTATTAAATACATACGAAAGATGACTGGTTGCTGTTATTTTCTGATTCCTTTAAACAGGTTTGTGTTTCGCGCTACGATCATCGCCGTCCGACCTGAAACTTGCACCGTGATTGGTTGCTTCAAGGTCAGTCTATCAGAGCAGCGTTTGACTGTTGCGCGCGTGGATCTCTCGTGCCCATCGCGTACAATATTGTCTGTTACAGGTAGTTTCAGTACAGGCAACGATGAGTGAACATCTGTAGCAGATGATTATTATGTCTCAAAAAACCATATGGATACTTTTTGAGTGGTTGGTAGTAGTTGCGAAAGTATCCGTAGTGAGGACGTTCAGCGTTCAAAGGATCCACTCCATACCTCCTCTTCCTTCTTCTTTCCAATAACAACATTTTTGTAGCAAACGAATCAGTGTCACTGTCGTCAGACGATGTGGAGAACATGTTTCACGTTTCACGCCACTGCAGTTGTGCACTCAGCTGTAATGTAACAGCTGGAGGAGGCTATTTATGGCGAGCAGCTAGGTACCTGCAGCGTGAACGCAACAAGGCAGCCGGCGAGTAGCGAGCTGCCAGGTGACAGCAGCGAGCAGCGAGCTGCCAGCTGCGAGGTGGCGGCATAAACGCACCCTTAGAGTGCACGGCCATTCCCGCGCGGCAATTGTTCGTTCATTAACGTAGAATAGTTTGGAAAGGCGCCAAGTTTCCTGTAATTACGCATGTGTACATTATGAAATTATGCTGCTTGCCTTCTAACCCCACGCTCTGGTTAGTTTTCGTGTCAGACGTGCGCTGGACACTCTCCAAAATTAGAAGGATGCTCTCCTGAGCAGCTGGAACAAAAGGGGGATTATCCACAGTCGTTTATATCGTACATTTATCGCAACTTTTCTTACCACGACATTGTTTACTAGGCTGACCGTGCTGTCGACATTCAACTCCTTGATTGTACTTTGTGATCTGAGCTTCGTACCACAGTCAGCCAACATTCGGGTGGTCTTACAAAATATATCTCGCGTTTTATATTAGTCGCAATGGTCCACTCGACATTTTAGCGTTATTTCATGAAGACGTCTTGTTAATAATTTTAATTAACGAGAGGATAAAAATCTGGTGAATGGTTTGTAAGTCTACATGTGGGCAGTGGCGTAACTATGGGGGGATGAGGGGGATAGAACCCCCCCCCCCCAGAACCCCCACCCCAAAAAAGAGAGAGAAAAAGTAAAGAAAAAGAAATCGTATAACAGATATCTGGTAAAGATTGGAAACTTGGGGTGTTTTACCATAAGCTTTCATTGGAAGGGAGTGAATTAGTTTCTTCGACGGGAGTGGTAGATGGTAGTCTATCTGGAAACTGACTAAAATTTTGCTCATCAAGCAGATCTATTCCCCCCCCCCCCCTCCAAATCCAAGTCCTAGTTACGCCACTGCATGTGGGTACCAGATAACAACTGAGAATTCTATTCTTTGTTGGCAATGTTGTTCCTATAAGGCAGTGTTTTTCAAGCAGTGAGTCGCGACCCCCTGGAAAGTCGCAAAGTCTTGCTCTGGGGATCGCGGTCGCAGGAAGTTGCAGTAGCAGCATGTTCCATAGCAAACCTACGTTTCGTGACGTCCAGCTTCTATGGCACAAGTGCCACACGGAAGTGATAGGGCTCCGTCAAAGTCGCTTAATTAACACGTCATCCGTAGATGGAAAAAATGACTTTGTTGCCACACGTCTCGTGTGGCTCTTAATCAGACATTAAAAGTGTAACAGCTATAAGACATACCTATGGTACTTTTGCTTTCTGATGATGATCCGACAGAAATATGAAACACTGAAGCCATTTTTGCACATTATGATGACCTGTTCGTGCAGTACTGCTATGGTTATTTAAAATGGTCGCAATCTTCTCGTATGACTGTCACACGTTCAAATATTGTTATGTCAGAAAAACAGTCACTAACTTAATATTATATTAATCAATACATAACAATACCTTTTTTACTACTGCATCATAGCAGTTTTCACATGCTAATGAATTTTCAAACGAATATTATCTTTACTAAACACAACAATACAGTTTTATGAGTGGATCACAGTAGTTTACTGCGGTTTCAAACGTTCAAATGTTTGTAGAGCTTATGGGACTACGGGGTCATCAGTCCCGAAACTTAAAAACTACTTATGAACTAGCTAATACTAAAGACGGCTCAAATATCCATGCCGGAAAGGGGGTTCGAACCCCCGACCGTGGTGGCCGTGCAGAACGTGACTGGCGCGCCGCAGACCGCTCGGCCACCGCGACCGGCTTACTGCGGTTTAATGGTTTTCAGTATCCTTTCGAAGAAATCTAAAGTTTATGAGTATCCTTTAAATATTAAGGGGCGATGCATCAGGTTTGATGGTTTCATACTCGCACTTGACACGCCACCACAAATTACACATTGAGATATGTTATTCATGACATCAAAACCATACGTCAAATACTTATAGTAATAATGTCTTTTCTTTCAGTTTTGATTCTTTTACGCTATTCTAACTTTCACCGACCGTGAATGGTTGCTAAGATCTTAGACGCATCTCAGAAAGAAAACTGAATACCTTGCCTCTGAAATCACTGACAAACTATTACGGGCCTGAGGGTTCACCGGACATTTTTACTCGGATAAGGGGTCGCGAGTTCAAAAAGGTTGAAAAACACTCCTATAAAGCATAGTTCAGGAGCCCTGTTTTGACATGTATTAGTCGAGGAAATAAATTATTGTCGAAGTAAACAGTCTCGTTTACAGTTACCCGCCTTTCTCGATTTTTAATTTCGGATGTCTGCTAATGGACTCAGGCTGTAATAACGTCAAACATAACTGAATACCTCCCTGGCATAAAGATGTAACCATCAAATCAATAAATTTTCAAGAGAGAGGAAAATTAATTTGTGGGGTCTATTTCGTTATGTACACTATTGGAACTCGTTGCATATGCAAGTGTACAAGGCACCAGTGATTCAGGAATAATACTTACAGAGGCAGAGACAGATTGTCGTCGTGGTTTCTTATGACGTAAGGTATATACACACCATGGCTGTAAAATACCATGTGATTTCTTCATCTGAACAGAAAATAGATCATCTTTTGTAATTTTAAGCCACATAGTTCGTGGTTCGGAACCCACGTTAAACTGTAGGTCCCCCTATAACTGGCTGGGTAAGTCGGTTCGAAGGTCGGAGGAAGGCAACGGCATACCACCTCCAAACAGGACCATGCCTAGTAAAGCACTGTGGTGTTCAAACCAATCTTCGGATTGTTGACTGCTTTACCTTATTTTTTTTTTTTTTTTTTTTTTTTTTTTTTTTTTTTTTTTTTTTTTTTTTTTAGCCTCGATTATTTTGAATTCTTTCGGACGAGAGACATTCTTTTGCAAAAGATTAAAGTTTTTGTTCAGGCCTCATATTTACAAGCAATTCAACCCACTGAAAAGGTACATAAACCTGAAAGTTCCTTTTCTGTTTTTCAATAAGTGCAAACTGTCCATCGCAGGGAAGAAAACTGTGTCTACTGCATAGAAATTTTTGTTCTACTGAAGAAATAACAAAATATCTCAAAAGTGTAAGCAATATTTGGTTATTATTTTGAGCAACACATCGATCAGACCGAACAATCAGATGCCTTATGTCACCGCTGGATAATGGTTGGAATCTATTTATTATGTAATTAAATAGACAGGAAGCAGCCTCAGATGCTCCTCTCTTTGCATCTGTCTCATGCCAGAGATGCATAGTCGCTTCATCAGACGCAACGTCATTCACAAAATAGTTATATGTACTAAACTGGCGTTGGTAGAACACATTTGAGTGACTTAACACAGGAGAAAATACAATTTGTTGCATGTCCGTGCATAACACTATAACATTATTATTTTTCTTGGCTGTTTCTGTGTCCTCCTTTAGTTATGCATAAGCTTTTTCAGCTTTACTATGATATAATTCTGTCTCTAGCGCTACCTTTCTGGATTCTTCAGCCGTTTTTGCATTTATAAGTCCAACAATATACCTATCACATTTGTACACCAGTGGAGAACAGCAGTATTATATTTCTTTATTTTTTCCCGTAACTTTCGACATGATTTTCCATGTCTTGCCGCACGTGCCTTAGGACAGAGGGAGGCCGATGTCCCCTGCCGTACGTTTGCGTCATGCGCGCCACATTTCCGCTACCGTGCGCATTCCGAATTCCCTGGCCGATTCGATCTGTGCTCAGCAACCGGCACGTGTCGCCGACCCATGCAACTGCGGCGCGGAACCCGCTGATCAGAGCACCTGTGTCAAAGTCCACAACGCGGATTGCAACCAATCGGAGCATGAACGCAATTACGTAGATTCAGCACTAATGGCCAGCTGCGAGATCGTTACAGACGGTAAAGGTCTGTCTGCCGCCGGCTCTCGCCCCGATAGCACGCTCCCCGCTCTGCAGCCCCCTGGGCTCGCTCTCCTACTTAAATCATCATAATGATTACTTCTGTTGCACCACTGGTGGCTCTCCTCAGGCGTAATGTTAGAAATTGTATCCCCTTTTCTGAAATACAACCATTTCGTTACACCGCAACACTCGTGTCCGAGTATGATTTGCTGGTCCTGTCAAACCCCGTCCGAAAAACGCCCACAGCCTTTTCCCGTTCGTGCCATACCTGTACATATTTTGGTGTCAGAATCGTGATCTTCGGAACCACACCAGTTTTCAGGGGTCTGGGAGCGTGTGTTGGGCGAGAGTATTTGTCAGAAACGCGTCGCATGCGGCAACTCTTCGCTTAGCGCGCTGCCTGCCTGGCCGCGTGACCTTGAGCTGCGCACAGCCGGAGCGCTGTTAGCCAGACGCGCTATGACGCGCTGCCACTGGCTGTGTAGCCTAAAAAGCTGTGTATAGGGAAAGTATGGCCAGCCTGCCAGCGGCAGCCATGCTGGGCCTATTCCGCTGCTTCTTAAGCCCCGTTTACACCAAAGCGAACACGAGCAAACACAGGCGAATGCGCATTCGCCAGGAATTCGCCTGTGCGCGCTCGCATTGGCTTGTACTTGCGAATAAGCGTTCACACCGGAGCGAACGGAAGCGAAAACAGCACACTGCCGCAAGGCGAGCATACACAGTTTGTCGCACACGCTAGCGCCGAAGCGGAGAGGACGCGAAGTTCCTTTGATGGTTCGCCCTGAAACCGACACCCAGCGGAACACAAGCGAACACCTGCGAATGCGAGCCGAACGTGACCGAACAGCGCGCGCATAGCGTTTACACCAGAGCGAATGCTTGTTAGCTGCTGCTCGTTCGCTCGTGTTCGCTTCGGTGTAAGCGGGGCTTTACGCACCGACCGCTACAACGTTACCAGCGCTTAACAATACTTATCAAACGATTTTGAGAAAACTATTCAATGAAAAAAATTAATTTTTTCACATGTTATAGTGTTATATATTCGCTCGATAATGATCTAATTTTTTATTCATTATTACTTATAGTTTCCGTGCTACGTGAAAGTAAGTAAACTACTGCGCAAAATTTTGAAGAGTTTGCAGAGGAAAAATCGCATTGCGTAGAATTTTTGTATGGTTTATTTTAGCACATACAATGCTGCGGACGAAATGTAGGTAAGATATCGAAATTTTATTTAAGCCTGAGAGCAGAACGATAACTCTTTTCATTCTCGAGATACAGGGTGTTGTATCCGACGGACAGATGCGGGAACTTCGCGTAGTTCTGTCCATGCTGATCTAGCGGCTTTACGAAATACTTATCGCCCGATTTTAAGAAAACTGTTTGGTTGTGGCTCCAGATTTAAAGAGTTCGCCTATAAATTCAGATTGGCCTGTACCATAGACAAATATTCGAATAGACCGCGAACATATCGTCATCGGAGCATACTATAGATTAAGAAAGCAATTGAGATTATGGATTGATGAGTATTTTCTTGCGGATTGTGTTCTTATACCTTAGATGAACTACGAAAAATGAGAAGGAGATACCCACTACATGACTTTTAGCAAAAAGAGAAATCAAAGGTTCCTTTACAACGCCAATTTCATTTCAACTTCTAATATTTGTCTTGTTTCAATTCTTCGTTTCCTGTAATGATACACTTAACACATGAAAATGAACGAGAAAAGCTTGCTTCGGGTATTATATATTACTTTCGTATCTAAACGAGAATCTAGATTAGTCACAAATATGTCCAAAATTTGGGTGTTTTCGGCAGCTGCCTGGAGATAAAACCAACAACGCGTGAATATCTTAACCTCACGACATTGCAGGAATTTTCTTCTGACTTTCATCAGACTGTTCATCTTCCTGCATTTTTGATATCTAATGGAAGTACTATAATGTTTCCCTCCCTTCTTCGTTTCTTAAGAACACCGAAAAGTACAACACAGCGGCATTATTCAAATCCAAACATACGAATATTCACAAGACTTCTCATGGTAGCCAAGCAACGTATAGCCGGCCGCGGTGGCCGAGGAGACTAAGGCGCTCCAGTCACGGTCTGCACGGCCACTACGGTCGGAGGTTCGAATCCCCCCTCGGGCATGGATATTTGTGCCATCCTTAGTCTTAGGTAGTTCATAAGTAATTTGTAAGTTTAGGGACTGATGACCCCGTAGTTAAGTCCCATAGACTATACAAACATTTGAACTTTTTTTTGAACCACTGACTCTATTTCAGACAATCACGAGCTGCAGACGGCGGCAAGCGGCGCGGAAAAGGATGGCCATACTTTCCCTATACAGAGCTTTAGTGTTGCCGACTCAGCCTCTACGGCGTTACGTCGCCGTAACAGCCGAGGGTCCAGGATCTGATGCCGGAATCCGACATCGTCCATCCGCCGCTGATGCTGCCGTCGACCGTCGCCGTCTTCTACTGCCTGCAGTCTGTTTCACCGTCACCGTATCAATGAATAGTTGAAGTAAGTGCTGTCAGCCACGTTATAAATCCTCCTTGTAAAGTGTTTTATTGGCGCAGCAACGTAATTTTTAACAACGTTTTGTCCCTTAACTTATAACAATGTCACGTGAAGGATCTCCGCAGGACATACTCCATGGAAATGCTGAGGATAACATTGTAGATTCCTTACCACAGCAAGTTTCTAACCTTGTGGTGGAGCAAGCAGAGTTTGAGAGGCAGTATGCAAGCCTTCAGAAGCAGTCAGCTGAGCAACAAGCGATCAAAATGTTGAAATGTTTGTAGAACTTATGGGACTTAACTACGGGGTCATCAATCCCTAAGCTTACAAACTACTTATGAACTATCTAAGACTAAGGACGGCACAAATATCCATGCCCGAGGGGGGATTCGAACCCCCGACCGTAGTGGCCGTGCAGACCGTGACTGGAGCGCCTCAATCCCCACCGCGGCCGGCCAGCAACAAGCGAGAAATGTTGATGTTCAAATGTATATTGGGGAAAGTGAAGCCTTTAGGGTATTGAAGGAAACTGTAAACTTGCAAAGGGAGCAAATTGCATTGTTGTTTGAGAAAAACCGTGCCTTGGTGGAAATGATTAATCAGTTAGACGTGCAATGCGAGGATTTAGCAAATATGGTTAGGAGGTATCAATCTCGCCTTGTGGTGGATACCATGGAAGCCGAGACACAAACACCTGAGTATGAAGAGGAGGAAGATCGGCTTACAGACTTGCTGGGGCGTATTGAAGGATTAGCGGATAAAGGGAAAAAAGGAGTTGCACGTGAGTCACTGAACAAGGTGGGAGAGGTAGCCGCCACTTCGGTAGTGAATTCAGTTGGTAGTTTAACAAATACTTTTCCAGCAGTAAATTTTATTGCTTCCTTTTCTGGAAAGAATAAGGACAATGTCGAAAGTTTTCTGCAGAATATCCGTGACGTTGGCCGTTTGTGCCAGTGGCCAGACGGATTCCTTTTGATGTTCTGAGGCTCAAATTAATGAGGGACGCACGCACATTTGTAGAGTCAGTAGCCGTACTGAGAGACGCCACAAGTTTTGAAGTACTGGCGCAAGGATTGATTCAGAGATTTACCGATAAGAGGGGTACTAGTTATTACCGGGACCAACTTTCTACGATGAGGCAGAAGGCCGGTGAGTGTTTTGATGCATACGCGGACCAGAGTAAAACGTACACCTTAACCGGAGACGCGGTAAGAAATGAGGTGTTGCTTGAAGAGACTGAAGCCAGGGCAGTGGATGTCTTTATTAGAGGTATAGATCCGCAGATTGGAGGCGAGGTTCAAATGTTCAAATGTTTGTATAGTCTATGGGACTTAACTACGGGGTCATCAGTCCCTAAACTTACAAACTACCTATGAACTACTTACGAACTAGGACGGCACAAATATCCATGCCCTAGGGGGGATTCGAATCCCCGACCGTAGTGGCCGTGCAGACTGTGACTGAAGCGCCTTAGTCCCCTCGGCCACCACGGCCGGCTGGAGGCGAGGTAAAGGTGTCCTCCCCCACTACATTGCACGAGGCTGTTAGATTGGCCATGTTACGCGAAGAGGCGAGTAGATTTGTAGTCGCGCCGATGTGTAGCCGTGAGCCGAAGCGAGTGTTTGCACAAGAAGCCAGATGCGGCCGGTGCAAACGCGACGGCCACAATGCGGACGAGCGTCTTGCGCCCTATTGCCCACACTGCCGTTCCATGGGACATTTAGGTATGCATTGTCGGCAGAATCAGAATGAGCTAGCACATAAACGATACGTCACGCCTGTAAATCGAGGGAACAGTCAAAACCGAAAGGGAAGGTGTAGCCACCCCTCCCCGCTCCCATTAAAAATCATAAACCCAATAAACACTGAGGTGGCAAACGTGATGTTACTAGGAAAGATAGGAGAGAAACGCTTTAAGTTGTTAGTAGATACCGGAGCTCAAGTGAGCATTCTGTTTTTGTCCAAAGACGACAAGAGACCATTAAAACCGCCCCATTGTCGTATCCATAGATTAGGCGATAATTTAGTTTGGCCATTGGTGGCCTGTCGTGTTAACCTGGAAGTAGGAAAAGTGAGATACCCGCTCGAGATGGAAGTATTGCCTAAGAAGGGACGAAAGTTTGACGTAATCGCAGGGATCGATTTTCTCTGCCAGTTTGAGGGTGTTATTGACTACCGATCGCACACCGTACACCTCGGTGAAGCAATTCATCGGTTCGGCAGCGCTCACACTGAACAAACGCGAGGAGGTCCGGAGAATGGTGCCGTTTTTCCGAACTCCGATAAGCCGCGTACTGCAGTGGTAAAGGCAACAACCCCTGTAACAATAAACGGTGGAACGGGAAAGATCCTTTGGGTAGCAGTTGAACTTCTAGAGATGAGTCCAACCTCACTTTTGATCTATCCGTTCGCGCATAATGAAGTACTGGATAAAATGCAAGTTCATGTTAAGAGAAGCCTGTTTATTGCCGAAAAAGAGGGTGGAAAATTTAGAGTACCGGTGAGCTTAGATAATTTCGGGACGAAAGTAGCTGTAATTCCGCGTGGGACAGTTTTAACCAGTGTGCAGTGTGTGGAAAGAGGCGAAGTGCCGACCGTTCAGAGTAACAAATATCCGAAGAGAGAAGCGAGAGTTTTTCCTATTGAAGTGCCTGCCGTCACGCCACAATTAGAGGAGTGTTCAAAGAGGAAGCTAACCCATTTGAATGAGGGAGATCAGAAACTGTTATACTCAGTGTTAAGAGAGTATGCCTGGTTATTTGCAGACCGAAAGTACCTCCCTGCTACTAATTTGGTGTATCACGAAATTCCTTCTGGAAACGCCAGACCGATTGCACAAAAAGCGTATCGGCTCCCTTATCACATGCAACCTGTGGTTGATGTAATCATCCAGGAGCAGCTAGAGGCAGGAATCATTCAGCCTTCAGATAGCCCTTGGTCGTCACCAATCGTGTTTGTGCCTAAAAAATCTGTGAATGGAGAGAAATCGTATCGTATGTGCGTGGATTTGAGGGCTGTAAATAAGGTTACCACGCCTGATACCTACCCATTGCCAAGAATAGATGAAACCTTGGACAGACTGGGAAACTGTAAATACTTCACTACATTGGATATGAAATCGGGCTACCACCAAATTGAAATAGCACCTGAAGATCGACCTAAAACTACATTTATTGTTCCCCCTGGGTTGTACGAATTTTTGAGAATGCCTTTTGGATTGAGAAATGCCCCTGCTACCTTCCAACGTTTCGCTGATTTACTATTACGTGGGCTGAAACCTATCACCTGTCTTGTATATCTTGACGGTACTATAGTATTTTCGAAAACCATTAAAGAGCATGCGGAGCGCTTGGGGAATGCTCTAACGAGGCTGCAGGATGCACACCTAAGTCTAAAGTTAGAAAAGTGCTTCTTTGCAGAATCACAGGTCCAGTACCTAGGTGACATTATTAGTTCTGATGGAGTGAAACCAGATCCCCGGTTGACTGAAGCTGTCAGAACCTTTCCAATCCCTACCAACGTCAAAGAACTACAAATTTTCTTAGGATTATGTAATTTCTATCGCCGTTTTATAAAGGATTATGCCACAGTGACCAAACCACTTACTAACCTGTTGAAGAAAGGAATAGCCTTTCATTGGAGTCCTGAATGTGATACTACCATGAAGCAGGTTAAGGAGGTTTTAACTAGCTCTCCTTTGCTAATTTATCCAGATTTCGAAAAGCCATTCATTCTGTCATGTGATGCTTCGAATTTTGCTGTGGGATGTATCCTAAGCCAAGAGCAGGATGGTGAAGAAAATCCTATTGGTTATGCTTCCCGTCAGCTTAACAAGGCTGAACAAAGTTATAGCACCACCGAAAAGAAATTATTAGCTGTGGTTTTCGGTATCAACTATTTCAGATGTTACCTGTATGGTAGACAGTTTACAGTTGTAACCGATCATGCTGCTTTGCAGTGGATGCTGAGCCTTAAAGATCCAAGTAGCCGTTTAACCAGGTGGACTCTGAGACTTAGCGAATTTGATTACGTTGTCAGACACAAACCCGGAAAACTGCACCAGAATGCTGACGCCCTTAGCCGCAAAATAAGAATCGTAAATGTAGAGAATGTGCTTGTCGACGATTTAATAAAGGAACAAAGAGCAGATGGGGAATGTCAGGGATATGTAAACCACCCAGATTTCGTGCTTATAGACGATGTATTGTACAGCAAGACCCCCTTAGGAAACGTATTGTCATACCAAAAGCCTTGCGACCTCAGATCCTAGCACAGTGCCATGACTGTATACAAGCCTGTCACAGCGGTAAAAGAGCCACTAATGCCCGAATTGAACTCGTTATTGGTGGAAGACCCGCCGTCGAGATGTAGATCAGTATATAAGTGGTTGCCTCTCATGTGCTCAGAGAACGCAAATTGCCAGACCCCGAATACCCCTACAAACTGTACCAGAAACCTCTAGGTCATGGCAGCTCGTTGCTTTGGACGTCGTAGGGCTATTCCCGCAATGTCAGCAAAATAACAGATACATTCTCTCTATCATTGACCATTTCTCCAGGTATCTAATATTGGTGCCTCTCGCAGACATGACTGCAGAGACAGTAGCCCAAGCATTTGTTAACCATATGATACTGCCTTTTGGAAGCCCGGAAGCTATTCTTACGGACAGAGGATCAAACTTCATGTCCACGTTATTTGTTCAAGTTTTTAAACTACTGAGAATTAAGAAATGGCGAACAACGCCCTTCCACCCTAAAGCCAATGGTAGGGTAGAGAGGGTGCATAAAACCATAGCCAAAATGTTATCTCACTATGTGAATAGCGTGCACACCAACTGGGATAAGTATATAGCGTTCATAGCTTCAGCGTATAACAGCAGAATACATGAAACAACAGAGCATACCCCGTACGAGGTCATTTACGGATGCCCTATGAATTCGCCTTTCGAATTAGATAAGTTACCTCCTGGTGTAGACGCTCAAGAGTTGAAAACCCTGGCCCGTCGCTTAAAAGCCATTTGGAAAAAGGTGCAAAAGAACAACAAAAGAGCCACTGCTCGTCAGTTGCGGCGTGGAAACAAAGGATCCACTTTACCCACTTACAAGCCCGGAGATTGGGTATTGTTGAGAAATACAGTCATTAAAAAGGGACGAACTAAAAAATTCACTCCTTTGTTCGAAGGACCATATCTGATCACACGTTTGACGTCACCCGTTAATGCAGAATTGCAATTATCTGGCCGCACCGTCGTCGTACATTTCGACAGATTAAAATCGTATCATGGGCAAGTGACGCCAAACCCGTCTGCTGCAGTTTCAACCGCACCTAGATCGGCCGGTCGTTCAGGAAAAATTAGTAAAAGGAAAGCTGAACTTCCCCCTAAACGCACTAAACATGCATTAAGATACAAACATTCCTATGGATTACGACCCAGGGATTGATGGTGCTGTGTGCTCTTTGCACACGAATAGAAATGTTTACGTCAGTGCACATGGTCTATTTCACATGCCTTTTGTTTGTAGTAATACCGCAGCCTACTAGGCCTACAGATGGTTTGCTTATGTTTAGATTTAGGTTTCACGTGTAAACTAGGATGTCTCAGTCTGGAAAACCCCTTTAATGCCAACCATTATGCCTCGATTTGCCATCAGAAATTTCATTGTTGCAATTGCGGACACAATTAAGTAAGGAACATGGGCTGCAACATAGAAGTAGGGATGGCGGTTATCGCTGAAACAACCGGTTTTCGGTTATACCGGTTCTTTTCATCACCAGTTTAACCGCACTGTAAAAACTGCTCAAGGTAACCGGTTTTTTAAATAACCGGTTTTCGGTTTTTTATTGCTTTTATTTCCAGCAAAATTCTACCGAAACTTATTTGGCAGCCGAAACAGAAACCGAAATCGAATTTTCGGTTTTTCTAGTTTCGGCCGAAAACGGAACTTAGGAAGTTTAATTAAAATTCAGGTAAATTTACGTTAAACGACAAATCACTAGTCTTTCCATATTTTGCAAGATCCCCTCCCAATACTACGCCTTCTGGAGTGTGTGTGAGGCTAGCCAGGAGTCCGTGGAAGACGATATACGATGCATACAGATTTACTGGCCTAGTATTTCCATCCAGCAGTTGCGAATACTGAGCCAACCACTCCTTAGGTTGGACTTGTGAGCCAGCGCATATGAATATCTAGTTATATACACACACACACAAACACACATATATATAGTCAGTAAATGAACTTCAATCAGTGCTGCAGAAGTATTTTGAAAAATAAAGTCACAGTTCCGACTAACAGTATGTTTGTTGTCAGTGTAAATTTCCGCAAATTGAACTAGAAAAGCTGTATCCCACATGCCCAAAGAATGTTCAAATGGGTGTGAGTTCGTATGAGACCTAACTGCTTAGGTCATCGGTCCCTAGACTTACAAACTACTTGATCTAAATTAAACTAACTTACGCTAAGGACAACATACACACCCATGGCCGAGGGAGGAGGGAGGATTCGAACTCCGACTGGAGCAGCCGCGCTGTCCGTGACATGGAGCCTCAGACCGCACGGCTACGTAGCGAGGCACCACATGATTAATGTTACCTAAAACCATATTGTATATTAAAAAAGCCCCTCACTTTCAAGCAATCACATTAATAAAACTTGTTAGCATAGCAATATAATACATTTAAAGTTTTAACCAACATGTTGAGAAGTTAACAACACTCTATTATTTAATATCCAATAGTAAAAGCAGTCGAGAAAACTCATTTACTAAAATGACCGCTTTCGGCACATTTAGTCAGTCTTTATCAGATTATTATTAAAAAAAACAACACACACATTTTGAATCACTGCTACAGGAAGTAGTTGTACCGGTTTTTTTAACCGGTTCTTGGCAATAACTAAAAAACCGGTTACAACCGACACCAAATAAATACCGATAAAAACCGGTTATTGAAAATTAAAATACCAGTATCGGTTTTAACCGGTCGGTTTTTCCCATCCCTACATAGAAATAGAGAGGTTTAAATGGAGCGCCTCGCGCGCTCAGCAGACAACCCTAGCCGCGCCGTATGTTCACAAGGCCGCGTGGCGTCACTGTCCAACGCCTCTTCCCCCTCCCATCCGCGCCTGCTGATGCTGCATTTGACGCTGTCAGCTGTGTAGCGCACGTGGCCCACACCTGCCACACCGCGACCGCCTGGCACGTCCGTCCGCACTAATCTCCTGCTCCGCAAAATCATCACCATAATTGTAACACATACGTAATCGTTCTTATAAATGTCAAACAATTTCATGTAATGCTTCCTACCTGAGCCTCTTCCGTACGATGTTGTTGCGGAAAATGGAACATCTACTACAGCCACTGATATACCCAATACTGTCGTTATGTCCGGTATTGCACAAATCTATTTTGCTATTCGATCCTTTTCCCTAACCAAGAGATATTTCTGAAGATAATAGGCATTCCATTTTTATGTATCTGTAACTTCATAGTCAGCATCGCTCGTCGCCTACGGCTGCTCAATGCGCTGAAAGTAGAAATCCTGAATTGTAAAATTACCTACCAGAATTGGGGCTTAGTCGCCTCTTGCGTATTTGATTGTTGCCAACGCCCTATACGTTTTACACAGGAACTGTGTTAACACCGCAGCAGTCCGCACAGGTTGAATTATGCGCAATCAGCCTACTCAGTCAGCTCAGCCAGCCATCCGCATTCGTCAGCTAGTCACTGTATCCCGTGATTGCAGCTGCCAGTCAGCTCCCGACAGATAGCAACTTACACTCCTGACTCCTGCTGCGTGTGACTTGCAAATTTGTCGCCGTTTACGAGCCGCTGCTTTATTTCTCTACTACACTAATTCAGACTATAATTCGGAAGTTTACTGCCCTTCACAACTTCCGCTGCTTACAGATTAATTCCAGTTCTAAGTGACCAGACTCGATACTACGTAGAATCATCCTTGGCGTGACCAGAACGAATATTAATGGACCTGTGTGAGGTTCGTCCAGTATAACCGCGTTTGGCATTGTTGCCGTGCCTGTTTGCGCTCGTATTGGTGATTGTTGACGTGGGTATTTTACCAACAATGAAATGGTAGTCTTATTATCTGTATTGGTACGCGCCTGAGGCTACCGCATTTCCATGTTCAGCCTTCCGACTCTGGAGTGCTTTCTGAAAGGATAGATTACACACATTGTATCACTCATTTACCGTGTCAAGCTTTCAGAAGTGGATTGCTGGTCAACAGTTCACATTGCGACATTTTCTCCTACATCCAAAGTACCTGCACAGTTGCACTATCACTACAATTTGAGCATGAAACCATTCCTGCTCCAGTTACCCACTGCTGTTCCTGCGTCCACCAACTGGTTGAAAATGTCTCACTTTAATTATTTCCATCTCCACCACCCGCTAAACAAGTTACTAGAACATGAGAAAGGCCAAATTACCATAGGACTGTGATGCTACCAAGTACTACGCTACTCCTCTTACCTTGCTCGTGGTTGCACTAATTGTATGGGAATCATGTTGTAAGGTTTGCTGCAGTCATTTCAGACGAAACACCCCTGCAGAGGTTCCTGAACGCGAGCCGCATGGCACATTTCATAAGTGAAATCTTGTATAAAGGCATGGTCCACCCTTATTTTTTAAGATACCTTAGCGCTAAGAATATAGTTTTTGTAACGTATTTTCTACATCTACATAGATACTCTGCAAATCACATTTAAGTGCCTGGCAGAGGGTTCATTAACCACTTTCATAACTTTTCTCTACCGTTCCATTCTCTAATAGCGCCCGGGAAGAAAGAACACCTAAATCGTTCCGTTTTCGATCTGATTTCTCTTATTTTATTTGGATGGTCATGTCTCCCTAAGTAGGTGGGTGCTAGCAAAATATTTTCACATTCAGAACTAAAAGTCGGTGATTGAAACTTCGCAAACAGATCACGCCGCAATGAATAACGTCTTTCTTTTAATGATTTCCACCCCAATTCGTGCAACATTTCCGTGACGCTTTCCCCCCCGTAACGTGATAAAACAAAACGAGCTCCCCTTCTCTGAACCTTCTCAATATCTTCCGTCAGTCCCACCTGGTGAGGGTCCCACAAGGGGCAACAGTACTCCAAGAGACGACGCACAAGTGTGATGTAGGCAGTCTCTTTGGTGGAGCTGGTGCATCGTCTACGGCCAGTCTCAAGAGAGGTTAATTGAGATCCTCATAATGTTGTTACATTTGTGCATACCTCCTGTCGAGAAAGTTACTATTTTGCATTTAATCAATAACCAACCATACTGTAAAATTCCTCTTTGGTAATTGATATTAATATTTTAACTTAGTGTTAAGTACTCACACCTTGGTTGTTTTATTGTTTGTGTTGCCTGATGCAAATGTAGGTACTCATATTGTTAAATGTTTCAAAGACTTAGCAAGATCGTAAATGGAGCACTATTTCTATTATGTATAACTACAGCTCACCCTATCTTAATTCTGTTAGTTGTTATTGGGTATTGCCCAGCCATCTGCGCTCATTACCTCTTGAGGAGGCACGCTACCGCACCAATGGGCACTTCGCTAAGGCAAATGTGCAAGTGTTCAGCCACTCGCTATTCCGGTCGTCAGCTGACTGCCAGCAGCCAGCGCCCTCTGACGTCACCAATCAACACGCTACTGGGGCACTGCTACCGTCCATCCCACCCGAATCTTTGTGAGCCGACCAAGGCGCCCGTGGCTTACGCCACAACTCAGAGAAGCAATTTGTACTTTTCTATATAACCATTTCTATGTAATAAGTGTGAATGTAATTTGTAACAGACCCCTTTTTACCCGCCGTCACCAACCATGGAAGTTTTCATTGTAATTTCAGTAATGGAAGGGGGAGAAGTGTACACCAGTGGAGAACAGCAGTACTTTTTTTATTATTTTTTTCCCGTAACTTCCGACATGATTTTCCATGTCTTGCCGCACTTGCCTTAGGACAGAGGAAGCCCGATGTCCCCTGCCATACGTTTGCGTCATGCGCGCCATATTTCCGCTACCGTGCGCATTCTGAATTCCCTGGCCGATTCGATCTGTGCTCAGCAACCGGCACGTGTCGCCGACCCTTGCAACTGCGGGCGCGGAGATAATAAGGTATAGGATGGTGTTGTTGTGTCGCCATTCGCCACAACGCCGGCTGTCTACACACGTTATTTATACACTGATTGCAGCCGCGAGTAGTCACTTTTTTATGCTGATGTACGAGGCGCATTCAAGTTCTAAGGCCTCCGATTTTTTTTCTCCGGACTGGAAAGAGATAGAAACATGCGCATTGTTTTAAAATGAGGCCGCGTTCATTGTCAATGCGTCCCAAGACAACGCACCCGCACATCGAGCTAACGTTATAACGTGATAACAACTTTGAAGTGATTCCTCATGCTCCCTACTCACCTGACCTGGCTCCTAGTGACTTTTGGCTTTTTCCATCAATGAAAGACACTCTCCGTGGCCGCACATTCACCAGCCGTGCTGCTATTGCCTCAGCGATTTTCCAGTTGTCAAAACAGACTCCTAAAGAAGCCTTCGCCGCTGCCATGGAATCATGGCGTCCAATTCCAATGTTCCAATGTTTGTAGAACTTATGGGACTTAACTACGGGGTCATCAGTCCCTAAGCTTACAAACTACTTATGAACTATCTAAGACTAAGGACGGCACAAATATCCATGCCCGAGGGGGGATTCGAACCCCCGACCGTAGTGGCCGTGCAGACCGTGACTGGAGCGCCTCAGTCACCTCGGCCACCGCGGCCGGCATCATGGCGTCAGCGTTGTGAAAAATGTGTACGTCTGCAGGGCGATTACGTTGAGAAGTAATGCCAGTTTCATCGATTTCGTGTGAGTACTTAATTAGAAAAAAAATCGGAGGCCTTAGAATTTGAATGCACCTCGTAGAGCAGCGAAGTCGTACTAATGCGTCGCTAAGTTCAGCGCGGCGTTTAAGTTGCGGTCGTACCAGAGTAGAGACGCGTTCTCCACCCTTGCCGACAGCACCCCGAGTCTTGTTCGCATCGACCGCTTTTCACGTTCCTCCGAATCATCCACATGGAGTCCGCCAATGTGTTTTGTCGTTGTAAAAGCAACGCCGATTATGAACTGTTGTGACCTCGTCGCCTTTTTGTTGTTTCTCATCCCGGTCTAGTTGTCAAGAAAGGTACTGGTGCAGGATCCTTTGACATCTAAAACATTGATATAGTTATTATTACAAGATATTTATCGACTGAAATTTACAATACTCAACTTTAGAACATATGTCGGTTTCTTCTCTCTTCTCGCTTCTTGTGTCGTCGTCCATATGATGCTAGCTGCGCTGTGACCTAGTTAGTGCTAAGTTCGTAGCCACGTTCTGACTTAGTACTGTCCTATTCCTGAATAGTAACTGCTTGAGTTCTCACTAGTAACTGCCCGGCGTCCAGACGTATGTGGGCCTAGATATAGCCGCTTGTAGAGGGCGCGCATCTTCGGTTCCTCCCTCCAGGATGCGCGGCGCCTCCTCCGATTGGCTTTCGGTCGATCGCTGCCTTCTCCACGATCGTTCACTTATGTCTGGGGTGTGGCGCTGACTTTACGCCACAACGTGAACGTTCTTTTATGTTACTCAAATGCCCAACCAAAGCGTTTGCGGCCTAGAGCCAATCACACCGCCTCTTACGTACGGCAGTAAACCGCCCCCACATGAGCTGACCTGAAGCTAATAGCACCCCTGAGGCTTTTCGGAACAAATAGACGCCAACTTCGCAGCGCAGTGAACTTACAGGTTCAGGGCCGATGCCGGGAGTCAGTGCGTCGTGAGGTCCGCAAATACGTATCTTTCCTTCCGCCATCCAAAACCACTTCTCCCTCCATATCCGTCCCTTCTTTAGAAGATTCGGAACCTCCTCCGGCGTATAAGAAATTCAATTCGTTGCCTCCTGGCCCGCACACAGCGGCGCGAGATGCAGAACTTCCGGCGGTCCCTTCGGGAAGGCGAACAGCCACGGTTCGCCGCGGTTCCCAGTTCATTCGTTTCTTCTGACCAGGTGCTCTGTGGCTGGCTCACAATATTTTGCACAAGCTCCCCTTGATAATTACCGATTATATCTCGCTACTGTTTCAATCGTATGCAAACTGCAATTCGTGCCATAAAGTTAACATTGAAGTTTCCATAATAAACAAGATGAAATTATACCCATTTCAAGTTTTCGTCCCCTTTCCTGTGAACTATTTCTCAATTATATCTTCTCTCTCTACAACTTTGTTCTCTTATGTTTGTTTCATATCTTACATCGCTTCAGATATTCGCAAAAATAACGGCCATTTGACGATGTCTGTCTGTCCGTAAGATGTTCCCACTTTTTACGTCGAACCGTTCAACCGATCGGCACCAAATTTTACAGACATAATTGTAGGCCGCCAGAGACCAGAACCTCCCTTTTTCAAATTTTTCGGACAGAAAAATACGGTAGTAATACCAAAGAAAGCCGTTTGTAATATAATGGTAATTGCAAACGAACCATTCATCTGACACGAAAATTGAATAACCTAATTAGTAGAGGAGAAAATTCTCTACAATTTAGCGCCCTTATGTTTTTTTCATATCTCGTATGGTTTGAGTCATATTTGCAAAAATAACGGAGATTTGACACCCTCCATTGAATTAAAGAAAACCAGCCGTTCGGAGATGTCACGTGACATTCCTCGCCCAGAACTCTCTCTGGCATACGCCATCTTGCGTTGCGTATTTGATAATTTTCTTAATGTAACTTAGACGTTGTCATTTCAAATCAATGGCGCACTGAAGAATTAACAAAAACACATCGTTCTTCGTACGATAAATAATCTAGTGTCTACAAATGCCATATTAGCATCAGTTAACAACGGCCATCAATAGTGTAAGATTAAAAGACTGATATTTTGTTTATAGACGTAGCGTAGTGGGCAAGGCGTTGGACTATTACGCTAAAGGTCGGTGGTTCGGATCCTGGCAATACCTATTTTTTTTTCTTAAAAGGGTTTCAGACACTCTTATTAATTTTTTATTTTGATTATTATTTTGGTCCAAAATGTTTGCTCAAATGTTTGTATTGTCTATGGGACTTGACTACGGGGTCATCAGTTCCTAAACTTACAAACTACTTATGAACTACTTACAGCTAAGGACGGCACAAATATCCATGCCCGAGGGGGGATTCGAACCCCCGACCGTAGTGGCCGTGCAGACCGTGACTGGAGCGCCTTAGTCCCCTCGGCCACCGCGGCCGGCTATTACCAGTTAACACGTGCCAGCAATAGTAGGAGAATTAAGGAGGGCCTTTTGTATTGCTCGCCGTGGTGTACTGGGCAGCATGTTACGTTGTGATGCGTTCGCCTTTGCTCCTAAAAGGGTTTCCGGCAGATGCGTGCAGCGGGCCCGTAGCCGCGCCTCCCGGGCAGACCTCGGTCAAGCCGCGGCGCTGCCTGTCACGTCACGCCGAGTAAGCCGCTGTTCGTAGCGGAGTGGATGCTGCTATACCCGGGCCGCTGAAATTTTGCACTTGACGTTTACAAATAACAACTGAAGAGCAAGAAGCGCGAGGCGCTAGTCGCTAGGAACGATCCAATCACAGCGCGATAAACACTTCCAGTGATCACGTGCCGTGACGTCAACGTTCCCGCGTTGCCGGCTTTGTTCAGTTCTCCCGTAAACAAAGTTGTGTACCGTGTTTATCGCGTGTTTATTTTGTGTGTGCTTTTACCGCTGCGATTTTTTTTTTACTGTCAGTGGTTTAACTTGAATTTCCGAGTTCAAGTAATTGGATAATGTCACCGAAAAGACGTTTGTCTAATGACGTTTTCTGAGTAAGTTCTCAATTTCCTATTAATAAAAACTTCGAAGCTTATGCTCTGAGCAGGAAGTTCATTCTCGCTTCAAACGCAGTGGCGGCTGGTGATAATATGCTAATGTGCTGCAGCACACTGTAAATATATTACTAAAATTATGCCATTTCTCTTCGAATGCAAGCGAGAAATCGCTGTAAAATTACATCCTTTCTCTTGGAATACGAGCCAGATATCACAATAAAATTATGCCAATTCCATTCCAATGCGTATTACAATGCTAGTAATAAGGATTAAAACGCATTTTGGAGCGCTCTCACCGCGATAGCTGGAAACCAGCTCCGCGTGCTGAAGTGGGATTCAGCCGCGCTGGTACGTGCACAGACAGGCGGCGCAGTCGTCTGATCGCTAGAGCGCATGCGCAGACGTGACGTCAGGCCTGGCGACTCGTGTGCTGAGACCGACTGTAGCACCACATCAATATTTCTCTTCGCGCTGCGTGTCACGTCTGCGGAAGAATAGTATATGACGAATATTGCGGCATACAGAGTCAAATAACGCGCTGACTCAGGCGTCTTGCGCGTTGTCTCTCAATTCCTGTGTGAGGCTCGTATTCAAATACCTCTTGAGTCTAAATTTTTAATTTCTGTAAATGAAATTAATATTTTAAACGTTATATTTACTAACTGCAGTGAATGCATGCAGTTGGCAGCGCTGTTATAGATTCCCCTGAAGGTCTTACTGTCAATACAGTATTAGTTGATATTTAATTAAAGGCAATCATACAAAGGTTGACTTTTTACTTTAGTATATTTTGTTTCCTGTTTATTTTTGTAATATTGTAGCACACTGGTCAAATTTTGTACTAGCCGCCACTGTTCAAACGATCGGAAAGAAGTTATGGTGCAGTGGTTACACGAAAGAAATACTGCTGCAGATATGTCAATGTCAAAACTTCTTTCATATCCGCTCATGAAACAAAATAAGCCTATTACACCCACTTATGCAGTAGACGAAATCGCCACGGTGGAGTAGCCGAGCGGTCTAAAGCGTCTCGCTGCGGAGCGCGCAGTTGCTCGCCGTGGAGGTTCGAGTCCTCTCTGGGGCATGGGTGTGTGTGTTTGTCCTTAGGCTACTTTACCTAGGTTTAAGTAGTTTGTAAGCTACGGACTGATGACCACACAGTTTGGTCCGATAGATTTACAAACATTTGAAAAGTTAGACGAAATCGCAAAGGAGCAGCGTCACAATGAAATAAATCTGCCCCATTTCACTGCCGTTTTAACCCTATACAATTGGTATGGAGTGACGTGAAGAATTACTTAAGGAACAATTAGTCTTTCGCAATAACAGAGGTGGAAAAGCTGTTGCATGAAGCTGTTGCCAATGTGGATGCTGCATCTTGGAGAAAAAAGGGGTCGAGCTCGTTGAAAAACTGATTCGAGCAGCGCAAACAATGGAAGGGATCATGAATAGTCAATGATTTGTCTTCGTGATGACGACGATTTTGGTTGTGACGACAACAGTGAAGATGGGGAGCTGGATGTAATTGTACCGTTGTCGCCGTATTTGGTGAGTAAAAAGCATTCTGATTATAAAACGTAGAGAGAGAAGTTGTTATCTTGATTATTGTTTATTTCGTATCTCTTGTGATCCAATGCTTATTTTCTATATTTTTTTGCTCCGTTATTGAAAGCGTGTGCATTGTTGTGCTCTGGTCTTCATTAATATGCCGTTAATTATTTGCTGCTCAAGAATGAATTATTATATGCACTTATTGCTCAATAGCTTACATTTACGAGATGCAACTGAAAACCGTTTCGTCTGCTGTGTGTATAGAGGCTAGTGTTGCAACGTCGCTAAAGCAGTGTAGCCAACTTAACTCTCCGTAACGCGAAACGTCGAGTGCAATGTTTCAGCGACCCGGGTATAGAGCCTGGTGGGCTGGGGCAATACCACCTAGAGAAAAGGCCGCGGCGCTCTCGCGTGACGTCACGTAGTGTAGACATCGTTCGCGTAGCTCACTGGCTGCACGCTACGGCATAGTGGGCCGTGCCCCAGCGGCCACCCAGACAACTACGCACAGTGCGCGTGGCAGGTAGGCAGCCAGTGAGCTACGCGATCGCGGCCTACGCTGCGTGACGTCACACGAGGGCGCCGCGGCCTTTTGGTGGTGGTGCCTCACCACGCGCTGCCCGGCCTGCCGGCACGAGCCGAACGGACCGCGCCGGACAGCGCGGGTACCCGCTTACTCGCCTATACCCGGGCCGCTGAATCATTGCACTTGACGTTCACAAATAACAAGTGAAGAGCAAGAAGCGCGAGGCGCTAGTCGCTAGGAACGATCCAATCACAGCACGCTAAACACTTCCAGCGATCACATACCGTGACGTTAGAGTTCCCGCGTTGCCGGCTTTGTTCAGTGCTACCGTAAACAAATTTGTGTATCGTGTTTACCGCGTGTTTATGTTGTGTGTGCTTCTTTTGCTGCGATTTGTTTTACTGCGAGTGGTTTAACTTTCACCGAAAGTGACGGTTTCTGAGTAAGTTCTTAATTTCGTATGAATAAAAACTTCGAAGCATATGCTCTGAGTAGGAAGTTCATTCTCGTTTCAAACGATCGGAAAGAAGTTATGGTGCAGTGGCTGCAAGTAAGAAATATTGCTGCAGATATGTCAATGTCAAAACAAAATAAGACTATTACGCCCACATATGCAGTGGACTAAATCACAAAGGAGCAGCGACACAATGTAATAAGGCTACCTGAATACACTGCCATTTTAACCCTATACAATTAGTATGGAGTGACGTGAAATATTACGTAAGGAACAATAAGAAGTCTTTCACAATAACAGAGGTGGAAAGGCTGTTGCATGAAGCTGTTGCCAATGTGGATATTGCATTTTGGAAAAAAGGGTCGATCACGTTGAGAAACTGATTCGGGCAGCACAAACAATGAAAGTGATCATCAGTAATCATGAGAATTTAATGATTTGTCTTGGTGATGAAGACGATTTTGGCAGTGAAGATGGGGAGCTGGATGTAACTGCACCATTGTCGCCGTAAATTGTTGAGTGAAAAGCGTTGTGATTATAAAACGTAGAGAGAGAAGTACTATCTTTATTGTTTATTATTGTTTACGATCCAATTTTTATTTTCTATATTTCTTTGCTCCGTTACTGAAGACGTGTGTGTTGTTGTGCTCTTGTCTACATTACTATGCCGTTAATTAATTGCTGCTTGAGGTAGCAGCTCAAGAACGAATTATTATATGCACTTTTATTGCTCAATAGCTTACATTTACGAGATGCAACTGAAAACCGTTTCGTCTGCTGTGTGTATAGAGGCTAGTGTTGCAACGTCGCTAAAGCAGTGTAGCCAACTTAACTCGCCGTAACGCGAAACGTCAAGTGCAACGTTTCAGCGGCCGGGTATAGACCCAGTCCGCCCGGCCGCCCGTGGCGCTCTGCTGCTAGCCATGGCACACGCCTGCCAGCCGCTACACTCCTACGGGAAATACACTACTCCGATTTTCACGCTGTAAAAACTGTTCACGTTACATACGACCATCCCACTTCTGTTTATGAACTTAGTTTTTCCTTACAAGCTTTACTTTGCACGTAAAACGGTTATGAAATCTATTGGTCGGTCAAATGGCGTCGAAGTCTATTGCAAGTTACCGTCCGTATTTTACCATACGGTGGGTTTGCGGAGCGTAAAAACCCTCTCGATGAGAAAGTACAGGAATGTGCCAAATTTGATGGTGATAGCTTAAACCAAATTTGTCGTTCCTATTGTCCGCTATGACAGTGCATACAAACCTTACCATTTTTGTACATTGTTCGAATTTTCCGACTTTTCGTTGTAAATGCCCCGAATTTATTTTCTGAAAACGTTTCCAAGACCATAACGATCAAAACAAGAATGGAATTAGCCCTCTCCATCGTCTGAATTGTAAGTTATAGTGTTTAGTTTATTTAAAAACACACTGAAAACACTGCATGTTAGAAGTATTGCCCCGAGCTGTTGAGATACATCTCCCACTGTGACACAAGGCGACGAATGATCCCCGTGGCTCCGAAGTGAACCACTTCCGCACGTACAGCTGGACGTCATAGTCCAAGATGAATCGTTTGCCACTCAAAGGCTTTTTAAGGGGACAAAAATGGCGTAACTACAGGGAGAGAGGTGTGGACTGCATGGAGGGCGGCCGAGAACTTCCCATTTGAATTTCTGCAGGACTGTGTTGGCCGCATAAGGCTTTGAATTGTCGTGGAGCAGAATGGCCCTACAGGTGAGATTGCCTGGTCAAATGTTCAAACGTTCAAATGTTTGTATAGTTTATGGGACTTAACTACAGGGTCATCAGTCCCTAAACTTACAAACTACTTATGAACTATTTACAAACTAGGACGGCACAAATATCCATGCCCGAGGGGGGATTCGAACCCCCGACCGTAGTGGCCATGCTGACCGTGACTGGAGCGCCTCAGTCACCTCGGCCACCGCGGCCGGCATTGCCTGGTCATTTTGATTTGATCGTTTGACGAAGAGTGGTCAAGGTTTGTGAGTAACGCTGGGCATTCACTGTTGTCCTGTGCTACAGGGAGTTAATCACAAAAAAATGTTCAAATGTTTGTATAGTCTATGGGACTTAACTACATGGTCATCAGTCTCTAAACTTACAAACTACTTACGAACTAGGACGGCACAAATATCCATGCTCGAGGGGGGATTCTAACCCCCGACCGTAGTGGCCGTGCAGACCGTGACTGGAGCGCCCTTAGTCCCCTCGGCTACCGCGGCCAGCTTAATCAAAAGGAAGGCATCTTGGTCAAAGAAGAACGTCAGCATAACCTTTCCTGAACTCATGTGGATGACATTGGCTTTTTTTTTTTTTTTTTTTTTTTTTTTTTTTTTTTTTTTTTTTTTTTGTGGTGACCTTGGTTACTCGCACTGGAGACTTTTTCATTTGATTCTGGTTCGAAGTGGTGACATCGTTACTCATATCCAGCCGACACTCGCGTCGGGAATGCATTCGCTTCAAAAGTATAGTACTGCAGATGGGCAGGACTGTGGGCCATTCGACATGCTCCCTGGTGTTGTTGAAGACTGTGGGGCACCCATTGCGTAAGTAGTGCAGTCGTTCGTCCATGACGATGTGAACACGACTGACACTCAATTCCACCACGGCGGCTATGGCTTTCACTGTCACTCGGCGGTCCTGGGTAATGAGTGCATCAACCAGCTGGACGATGTAATGGGTAATGCAGTGTGGTGCTCCAGACCGTGCATTATCGACTAACGACATCCATCCTTCCATTAAGCGCTTGTGCCACGCCTTGACCCTTGCAAAGGACATGCAGTGTTCGCCATACACTTGTGACATTCGTCGATGAATGTCCGTGCCTCCTACTCCTTCCGCTGTCAGGAACACTTCTTTGCTTTTCTTTTGACGCCTCCATGTCACTGTTTGCAATGTGACTGGCAGCGTTGGACGCTTGAGCATGCTGCTGCTGCTAGCTGCGTATAGTGACGTGACGTGCACGTGTGCCGTCTAGCGAAGGGCTGTCAACTTCCATGCTCTGGTCGGAACGAGGCGATACTACTCTCCTGTCACCGGGATGCGCATTGAAGACTCCGGCTCGTTTATTTTTGAACTCCCATTATACATGCAGCAAATGATTTTTATTTATATATATAAATGGTCTGAATGTGACTAAATGTCATCAGTCCATGGCAGAGAGACTTAGGCAATGGTGGAGGACTGCTGAAGTCAAGGAGAATACTTTTACTGTTCGCGTGGAGAGCTCCAAGTAGCGATTCTTCACTTTATGTCTAGATCTGTGGTATATTGGTGAGATTAGATCGCGAGAGTGGTGGTTTCTGGACGACGAACAGCCTCTGGTCTCTTCGGCTCTTTCATATTTGAGGTTATTTTCGCTTTGGTGAGAGCTAAATGTGTGCAAGTTGAGAACTTTAACATTTACCGCTTGCGTTACAGAATTATAACTGGACAGAGCATATGTTTGTACTCTGTAATTCACGAGTGTAGCTGACAATGGAAAGGCCTCAGACACGGCCAACAGATTCGGCTCAAATTTAGCAGGTGGCTTGTGTACAACCTAAAACGAAGGACCCTAAGATATGAAATCTGCATATATATATATTAAGGAGAGGTTTCTTTTCTTTTCTTTGCCTTCTGCAATCCGCTGTATGGTGGTTACTGGAGGGTAAGCTGGAGTAGGCTTCGATACCGTTTGATCACTCATCATGAAAGTTGGCAGATATATGTCATTTATCGCGGGGAGGAGATAGAGAGGAGAAGAAGGAGATGTGCAGTGACAAGAGGCATGAGGAGATGGGCAGAGAACGGAGGAGGAACAGGTGAACATAGAAGAGGATGAAGGAGATGGAATAATGGAAGATTCGACTAAACACATAAGTAGGAAATGTTACTATGAATTTCATGTGCCACTGTTTATATCAGAAGGAAGGTTCTGTTTGCAATAACAACAAATATTATCAGAGGGAGGGAAGAAGAGAGACAGAGAAAGGTGCATGAATGATATATAGAATGGAAGGGAGGAGGAAATGTATAGAGTGTGGGTTAAGAGATGTTCAAAATGTTCAAATGTTTGTAAAGTCTATGGGACTTAACTACCGGGTCATCAGTCCCTAAACTTACAAACTACTTATGAACTAGCTAATCCTAAGGACGGCTTAAATATCCATGCCCGAGGGGGGATTCGAATCCCCGACTGTAGTGGCCGTGCAGTTAAGAGATGTACAGGGTGTGGGGTGAAGGTGATGGCCGAGATAGGGGAAGGAGGGAGGAGGAGGAGGAGATAGAGGGAGAGGGAAGGAGGAGAGGGATGCAGAGAGGGGGTGCGGAGATTATGGTATACATCAAAGTCCCATACACATTAGCAATTGCGAAGCATTGCCGTGTTCGCTAGTTTATAATACGTATGCACACAAGATAACTCATTAATAAATAAGACAGATTTCTTGAGTATGGCCACTCATAATAAACGACGTCATGTTTAAGTGGGGCTATTAGCGAAATATTCATTAAACAATTCTTCGCGTACAGCGGTACGCTAAGTACCCTTCGCGCCGTACCGTGAAATAGCTTATGAAGTATGGATGTATACGTAGAAGTGTGTTGTTATATCAGACATGTCTCGCTGCATTCAGCTGCTGTGTTATTGTGGATAATACGATATTTCGACGTCTTTTATATAATAATAAGGTGTAAAGGTAGACAGTCGGTAATGTTTCAATAAATAAAACGGAGGCGCGTAGCTTTTGGAGTAATGGCGTTGTTAATAGCGGCCGGGGGCTGCGGCTGGAGCTGGCGGCTCTTTCATTATCTCCATAATCCCGCCAAATCCACGTCCAGCCCAGCCCTTGTAATCAGGTAACTTCATTTTCTCCAGCAGCTCGCTGTACGCCAGGTATTACTGATACGCCAGAGAGAGAGCGCGGATTACAGGATTATCCTGCCGGCTTCGCTCGCCTCCTTATTTTCACGCCACTCTTCCGCCTAGCCTGGTAGCCCGCCCTCCGTTGTAAAAACACTGTCAGCCTCTCTCTCGCGCCTCAATGCAGCGAGTTTGCCTGTCAAACGAATATAACCGAATGCATTTCTAAAATTTAAAATTATCCTACCCTAATTGACGTCAGCATACAGTGTGTTCCAAAGCATTTAGGATCGAAATCATGAATACCGCAGCGCGTCCTTTGGTAAAATTAGTGTACAGGGTCTTTCAGGACGAATAGTAATTATCTTCAGTATGATAAATTGCAATAAAAATGCTATATAACATGAGTCTAATTTTATTGAGTACAGATATACAGATGAGTTCAATGCCCTTTCATTTCCTGTCTTAGCACATCGGTTGAGATGGACGTATTAATCGAATATCAGCAGTAGAGTTGTCATGTTCAATTTGTGAAGTCTTGCTTTAGTTGAAGTTTTAATAGTGATTTGTTGGCCAAATCTACTGTACTATACCGTTTAAGCATTTCGCATGGCCGGCCGCGGTGGCCGAGGGGACTGAGGCGCTCCAGTCACGGTCTGCACGGCCACTACGGTCGGGGGTTCGAATCCCCCCTCGGGCATGGATATTTGTGTCGTCCTAGTTCGTAAGGAGTTCATAAGTAGTTTGTAAGTTTAGGGACTGATGACCCCGTAGTTAAGTCCCCTAGACTATACAAACATTTGAACATTTTGCACGTATTTACATATGTTGAGTGCCCCAATATTATATATGTGTATGGATTATGTAATGGAAACACTGTTGCTGCTTGTAGAGAATACGGCGTAAGATTTCATAATCGCGGCTACCAGACTTAAGAGTGTTTCCTGGTGTGTTCAATACACTGCGTGACACTGGTACAGTGCCCAGCAGATATACTGCATCAACGTGTAAATAAACTGTGCATTTAGTAGAAGACATTATTCAGTCGGTAGAACATAGTCCTTCAACAATAACACGTAGAATCTAGCGTGCAACGGTGTTCCACACACAAGAGTATGGCGCACATTATGTATGCACGGATTAAATCCGTATCATTTACAGCTCATTTAACACCTCCGAGCAAGAGATGAAGATAGACGATTAGAATTTTGTCGTTGGATACTTTAAAATAGCTAAGTAATCCCATCGTTTGCTATTAACTGATGAAGCCACCTTCACTCGTGACGGCATCAGTAACATTTTCAAGCAATCTTCTCTGTAAATATGTGGTGTGGTTTCTTTAGACAGTCAGTTGTTGGATTTGTTGTGTTTCGCATCTTCTTACAGGAACTCGTTATCTACACGTTATTATTGTTTGTAAGTCTGTACGACCAAACCGCTGGTCATCAGTCCCTAGACTTACAAACTACTTTAACTAACTTACACTATGGCCAACAAATACACACACACACACACACACACACACACATATATATATATATATATATATATATATATATATGCCCGACGGAAGACTCGAACCACCGGCGGGAACGGCCACCCATCCTGGAACATGACGCCTCAGACCACGCGGCCATTCCGCGCGGCTACACTTTCTTGGAAATGAGCTTCCAGCATTATTGGAAGGGATTCCTTTGGCTACATGAATGCGTGTGTTCTTCCAGCAAGAGAGGGGCTCCTGTTCATTCTAGTCGTTAGGTGACATATCATCTAAACCTAACATTCCCCGGAAGATGTATCGGTAGATATGGGCACTTTTCTTGGCCAACAAGGTCCCTGGACCTTACACATTTGGACTTTTGCCTTTGGAGAGTGATTAAAGACGAAGTCTACAAAGAAAAAAACTGAGCACAAGATTGTTCGGATTATGAATAGTGCAGCCCTCAAAAAAGAATGCAAAGACGACCTCAGAAGAGCTACACTTGGTGTTGTCAATAGAAGCCAAAAGTGCATTGAAGTAGGTGGTGGAATTTTTTAAATTAACTTCAACGTCCACATATGCCTTTGCTTTAGGTTTGTTTGGCTTCACGGGTTCCCGGGTTCCCGCTAGATCACCGAAGTTAAGTAGTCGGGCTTGGCTACCACTTGGATGAGTAACCGTCCGGATCTGTTTGTTAAGCTTATGGGACTTTTGCGGGGTCATCAGTCCCTAAACTTACAAACTACTTATAAACTAACATATACTAAAGACAACACAAACATCCATATCCGATGGAGGATTCGAACCCCCGACGGAGAACGGCATCGGAGCATAGCGCCTCAACGCGCTAGGCCACTTCGCCGCGGCCGCCAGGATCTGCCGAGCGCTGTTGGCAAGCGGGGTGCACTCAACCCTTGATTGAGAAGTAGTGGCTTCATTGATGATTATTGTACGAAATTTTGTGTATTTCGCAGATTGTCTGACGATGGCTCTTTGTGCCGAAATGGATCCATAACAACATTATAATAAAAATCTTCAAAGCAGCATATTGGTATAATTATATAATGTCTCTTAGAGATATATACTGTGCTGTGGACCGGGATTCGAACCCGGATTTCTCGAGAGGCCTGTCGGACGACGTTTAGGTTTTTTTTTTAGTTTAATAATTCCTCTCTACTACCACCTCCTAAAACATTTACTATTCCTCCTGAAACACCCTGTACAGCTTCTTATTGGCCCAAACGACTTGCGAGTCAGAACAATGTAAACTCCCATCAACTGTTCTGTCAACTCCTTAGTCTCTATGCATGCAATAAAACGGCACACCACTTTTCTCGTTCTCTCCCAAATATCTCTGTTATCTTTATTGAATGAGACAGACAGCCGAGCCCTGTCACCTGGTTTCATACACTAATGACTTCATGTAACCTTATCTGAAAGAATCTGCTGGAGTTGCCATGGGATAACACCTAACATTCTAATACAGAACTGAAGGTGTGAAGTGGGTGCTTACAATAACAATGAAGGTTTCTGGTGCACTAATGAGTATAAATCAAGGTCTTTCTCGTGCAACGAGAGGTACATCCACTAACAACTCTAGCACTACGTCTCGGATGAACTTCAGGCAATGTGCACTGTTCAGAAGGGTTGTCAGAAAACATGGCCATGATATCTGATATGGTATACCTGCAGCCCGTATGTTTCTGCTCACAATATTCTTCGGCACGTGCATTTCACTAATATCCTGAATGGTGATTATTGATCAGAGTATTCCCACGCTATACATCACCATCTTCTCAAATTGTATTTTACAAGTAATTACTTGTGATCAATGATTGGACGGCTTTCAGACCTTAATATGCCAGTTTTTTATCAGTTTCTACTCATGGCAATAAATTTCCTGTCAAACCTGGGTGTCGCTCAGCGTACAGACTATTCAAAACACTTACGGGTATGCAGCCGGGTGACAGGTTCCACAACTATCTATATTTGTCCTGGAGCAAGCACAGCAATTTTCAAGGCAAAAAGGCCATTAACTTGGCAACCTCGACGTTATCATCCCTCACCCGTTGCTCAGTTTGTTAACTGCGCAATGCTAGTTTAATATGTCGTTCGTTATAGCCAATCCGACGAAAAGTCACTCCCAGATGGCATAATTCAGCTGACAAACTTTCAGGGCCAGAAATAAAGTAAGCTCTGTGCAGCAAGCTACGAAGAACACCTTCACACTGAGCTGGATGGTAACACTTATCAGCCGGGAGATACATCTCAGAGTGGGTTGGCTTGCTATAAACAGCATGTCCCAACGTATCATAAACCTTCCTCATCAATACATCAAGAAAAGGAAGGCAGCCATTTTTTCCACCTCCATGGTAAAATGAATGTTTGGGTGGATTGAATTTAGATGTTCCATAACGCTATCTAAATTCTCACTGCCATGAGGCCAACAGAAAAAAGCATCGTCCACATATTTGAAAAAAAAAAAAAAATAAATAAAAAAAATAAAAAAAAAATGCTGCTTTCAATGCCGTGCGGGAATATCCGAGCGGTCTGGAGCGCCATGTTACGGATTACAAGACCTCCCGCGTCGGAGGTTCCAGTCCTCAAAAAAATGTTCAAATGTTTGTACAGTCTATGGGACTTAAGTACGGGGTCATCAGTCCCTAAACTTACAAACTACTTATGAACTAACTAAGGACGGCACAAATATCCATGCCCGAGGGGGGATTCGAACCCCCGACCGTAGTAGCCGTGCAGACCGTGATTGAAGCGCCTCAGTCCCCGCGGCCACCGCGGCCGGCTCCAGTCCTCCTTCGGGCATGGATGTGTGTGTTGTCCTTGGGTTAGTTTAACTTAGTTTAAGTAACTTTCTATACAACGGGCCCGCAGCACAGGATATATCTCTAAGATACATTATATAATTATTATACCAATATGCTGCTTTAAATTTTTTTATTATAATGGTGTTATCGATCCATTTTGGCACAAATAGCCGTCAGACAGTCTGCGAAATACACAAAATTTCATACAATAATCATCGCTTTGTTATACATACTTTTAAGGTAGGCCTGTTTTTTCGATATAAAGTTTTATTACTTACGATCATGTGACATTCTTGGACAATGTCTTGCTGTTTATTTAACATAACGTGAACCTTTGTGTCACACTTATGTAATACTATACAAATATCGTTAAATAAAATATTTTCAATTTTTTTTATCTTGATGTTCTGACAGTTTGCCAAAGATATTACATGTTTACAGTTGGCAGTTGCTACGTATTTATTAATTTATACTGTTATTTAAATGTCTGTGATCTGTGGGTTATGATTATTCGATATCTATGTTAAACACAATTTTTAGCAGTCGTTCAAAGATGTTTTTTGAATATGATTGCTGTGGAATGTTACGTCACGATTGATAATTTAATAATCTTTGTGATCGATATGTGTGTCAGATAGTCTGTGGTTTGTTAGTGGTCGTATTTATCCGTTGTCTTTGGTGAAGAAATTAATAAAATTATCGATAAAATTTTTGTTTTTAAAATCAGATTGTTTATTTAAAATGTCATCAGGGTGTCGTGTTGTGTGTATATATATTTCTATCTCTTCCAGAATGTTCATTATTAGACTTTTAGGGATGGTGTGTAAAATTGTCATTGCAACCTCCATTCGTTCTGCGCTGTGATTATCGTTTATGAGGTGGATGAAAAATGTAGATGGTTTATTATCACTTAATTTCGTGTGCTCGTAGTATCTAATACTGAAATTTCGTCCCGTTTGTCATATATAAAATTTGTTACAGTCTTTACATTCGATTTTGTATATGCCTGGGTTTTTGTACATTGGTATCTTTGTTCTACCTGAGAGAAGTCTATGGCAGATATTATTGTTAGTTCTGTATGCAAATTGGCTTCTTGTGTTTTTCATTAATGAGCCTAATTTGTTTGATAATTTGCCTAAATACGTAATTGGTATATATGTACGTTTAGTTTTTTCTGGTACTTGTCTACATAATTTTATATCCTTGTGGATTTTTGTTTTTTTTTTAGGTGAAGTTTTCCTATTGTATATTTGTACTACAATGTCTGGGTTGAAACCATTTTGTTGTGCTATATATCGTATTTTATCTATTTCCTTTTCTATGGGACCTTGGTTTAATTGTAAATTTTGTAATGTATTAATCATGGCATAGAAATATGCATGTTTGTGTGCTATTGGGTGGCATAAAGTAGCATTTATTATATTGTCAGTTGTTGTTTTCTTCCTAAATATTTCAAACTCGTGAGAATTATTATTGTTAGTAATTTTGAGGTCCAGGAAATTAATTGATTTATTGATTTCTGTTTCCATTTGTGAACTGCATTTTAGGATGTAGTTCATTTAGTGATTGATGGATATGTTGGATGTCGATCATATTTACATCTATTAGGGCATGTGTATCATCAACAGTCCATGTGATTCTACACGACAGTTCACTATTGAAAATATGTTATCTGTTGGATTAAGACTTGAACTATTTTGAGTGACGATTATTTCGTGTTGTGTGATCGCGAAATGGACTTAGTTTCTTAGCATCGTAACTCAGTTAGCGACTTTGCTGCTATTCTCATAATGCAGTTAAAGCATCTGTTCAAGTAATTTTTATTTCTAATTTATTGCCCTTGTGTATATAGGACCACTTTCAGTATATAAATCTTGCGTTTGAATAAACTCGCTTTGAAAGGAAAGCGATTTGACGATATTCCTGACAACCAACGAAACGTGGCGAGGCTTCTGAACCACATCCTATAGAAAGACTTCGTACAAAGTTTCCAGGACATGTACCGCAGAGCTCAGCAGTGCATAGTTATGGGAGGTGACTATTTCGAAGGACAGTAAGGTAACTGTAGTTCATAGTTCATCTACGTTAATGTTACAGGGCTATTCACCGAACTTTATTGTCAGAGGTTATATATGAATTGTCTTCTGAGCATTAATTACTGAGATTTTTGAATCCAGGTGTAATTGGTTTATGATCTTAAAAAAAAATCGCACTGACATGTTTTACGGCCCACTTTAGATTTGTAGTTTTATAAGTTTTTGAAAACATTTTGGACCAAAATAATAATCGAAATAATAAAAAATTAATTAATAAGAGTGTCTGAAACCCCTTTAGGAAAAAAAAATGTAGACAGTGGCAGGTTCCGCACCACTGACCTTCAGTGTGACAGTCTAACGCATAACGCATTGCCCACTACGCTACGGCTAAAAGTTTGCAGTTCTCTTTCTTAATCTTGTACTATTGATGGCCGTTGTCAACAGATGCTAATATGGTATTTGTAGACACTAGATTATCATTTATCGTACGAAGAACGGCGTGTTTTTGCTAATTCTTCAGTTCGCCATTGCTTTGAAATGACAACGTGTAAGTTACAATAAGAAAATCGTCAAATACGCAAGACCTTTTGTGGGAAAATGCCCTCATCATACTCGTAACTCTGCTGACTTTATCAATAGACTGAAGTCACTTCAACTTCGTCAGTCTGATATATTAGTGAGCTTCGATGTCGTCTCACTCTACACCAAGGTTCCTCTCTTGTACTCATTGTCACTCATCAGCAAAAAGTTCACAGCCGATGTAACAGCACTTTTTCATCATGTCCTTTCGTCAACTTACTTTTTATTCAACAATGAATATTTGGAACAAACTGACGGTGTTGCCATGGGCAGTCTCATCTCCCCTCTGGTAGCAAACTTTTTTATGGAGGATTTTGAGGAAAGGGCACTTGATTCTGCACAACATAAACCGACTGTCTTTTGGCGATATGTTGATGACACTTTTGTAGTGTGGCCCCATGGGGAAGAAGAATTGTCACGTATTCTGCAACACCTGAACTAAATCCACGAAAACATTCAGTTCACAAAGGAAACTGAGAAGGACGGCTGCTTACCCTTTCTTGATGTCCTAGTCAGTAAGAAAGTGGATGCGACCTTGGGGCATTCGGTGTACCGGAAACCCACACATACGGACATCTATTTGCAAGCGTCCAGCTGCTACCACCCTGCACAATCTACCGGCGTCCTTCGAACGTTGGTGCATCGCGCACATATTGTGTCTTAATTAGAAGCCTTCCCACGGAGCTACAACATCTCAGTCAAGTCAGTTTTCAAAGCTAATCGATATTCTCCTCGTCAGATTAGCGCAGCATTGAAGAGGAAGAAAAGTGACGACCCTCATCATCAAGAGGATAAGGAGGCATTCAAGTAAAGAGCTTTCCTTCCATATGTCGGAAACCTTTCGTCGAAACTAGGCAGAATATTAAGAAAACATCAAGTAAAAGTCATCTTCCGGCCACCTGCGAAGATTAGTGCACTTCTCGGCTCGGTTAAAGATGATCTGGGATTGAGGAAAGCCGGAATTTACAGAATACCTTGCCAGTGTGGCAAAGCTTACATCGGCCAGACGATACGCACTGTGCAGGACAGGTGCGTTGAACTTGAACGCCACATTCGTCTGTTGCAGCCCAGTAAGTCGGCCGTAGCCGAGCATTGTATTACCACAGGACATTGTATGCATTACTCCGCCACTGAAATCTTGGCCACGACGAGATCCTTCTGGGATTCACTAATCAAAGAAACTGTGGAAATACGTTTAGCCCAAGATCTTATTAATCGTGACGGCGGTTTTCATCTGGACAAGGCTTGGGACCCGGTGATTTATTTAATATCATCTCAGAGGAAACATTTTATCCAGGACGACGCTTCTAGCGATAATTAAAAATTTTATACATCTGACAAGCAATGTACTGAGTGCGCATTCAGAGTGCAGACACCTACTGTTTTTTTTCCACCTTATGCAGTACTGACGCGTTCCGATAGATGGCGAACGTGCAGTTTCAACTTCGCGCAGACACCCGCGCGCCGCTTGTCAACTGTTTTTCACAGAGGGCGGTAAATTCGAAAGAGGGCGCGCTTGTGACGGCCACTGATGCGCATGCGCCTACGCGCCAATTGTTGCCATAAAGGCGTCGTCGGGAACTAACAATCTCCAGTGGAATTCACTCACCTGAAGATGGCTGAACGGTTGTCAGCCGAAATATCGTGGCAAGAAGTCGACGGAATCCGGCTGCAATCCCGAAACTTTATGGAATATTCCGTACGCCGGGAAAACTTCAAGAATCACATAATAGAGCAAAGTTGTAGAGAATTTTCTCCTCTACAAATTCAGTTATTCAGTTTGCACGTCAGATGAATGGTTAAGCCATTATTTTCATTTAAATTTCTAGCTGTCAAAAGACGATCGCAAAGGCCCACTTTTAGTGTTACTACCGTAACCTAAAGTGGGCCAAATGATCGTCATTGTAAATCTTTGTGACTTAACTACTCTATGGTCATCACTCCCGATGCTTACAAACTACTTAAACTAACTTATACTAAGGGCAACAAATACACCCATGCCCACGGGAGGACTCGAACCTCCGACGGAGAGCAGCGGCGTGTTCCGCAGCTGGCATGAATGACACGAAAGAGCTGCAGTGCTTCAGGAACCCTGAAACACGGCGTATAGGCGTTTATGATGAATTATTGATATGGTGTCTGCTCTTTTCAGACATGCCAGAAAAACCAGACACCATTTGTTGACATTGATGGCCATAATTTTACGAATTCGAAGCATTTGAACGTTTCGACGTTTCAGGGCATTGAAATATATTCAGTGGCAAAGCTGAAAATACGAGACGAACCGGGATTATAACCCGGATTTCCCGCTTCGGACCACCGGTCGCCTTAACCAATTTTTTTTAACCAATTAGGCTATCCAGGCACGCTTTCCTTACAACCCAAATTCTCAACTTGTAGCGCACTACGATTGTAGTACCCCCTGCCCATAACTTCCTCTTGCTCGCAGCCTATGCTGTATTCCCACAAGGGATCAAGCGTATTAATGCATCCGCACTGAAATTATCAAAAAAAAATGTTCAAATGTTTGTTAAGCTTATGGGACTTAACTACGGGGTCATCAGTCCCTAAACTTACAAACTACTTATGAACTACTTACAAACTAGGACGGCACAAATATCCATGCCCGAGGGGGGATTCGAACCCCCGACCGTAGTGGCCGTGCTGACCGTGACTGGAGCGCCTCAGTCACCTCGGCCACCGCGGCCGGCACTGAAATTATCATTGCCTGTTGAGGCTTCGGAGATGTCCGAAAAGAACAGACACCATATCAATAATAATAAATTTGGCCCTAACAGGCAACTGACAATTTCATTGCGGACGCAGTAATACGCTCGATCCCTTGCGGGAATGCAGATAGGCTGTGCCTGGATAGCCTAAATGGTTAAGACGACCGCTGCCCCCAAGCGGGAAATCCGGGTTCGAATCCCGGTCCAGCACACATTTTCAATTTTGCCATTGAATATATTTCAACTTCCTGAGACGGTCGAAATGTTTAAATGTTTGGAATTTATGAAGGCGGTCAGACAATAAAGCGAGTATAAACCTATAATAGGTCACAGAAGGCGGATCAATCGATTCAACAAAATCGTCTGCAAAGGGCATTTCAGAACAAACGAAGAGGAATGTTGTCATCTGCCGTTGTCCCTCTTCATGAAAATTCTTGACTACATATTGCAACTACAACAAAGACACTCCTGCCGCGTTTTCAATGGAAGGTGTTTAATCACTCAATTTACAATCAAGATTTGACTGCCCCTGATTTTCATTTCTCTGCTCACACAAAATAATGGTTGTGAGGATAGCCTTTTGTAACAGACAACGAGCTGCAGATCTGCGTAAGATTTAACCTTCCGTCGACAGTGTGGTCGTTAGAGTCAGAGCTCACGCTCGAATTTCTTGGTAAGGAGGGGAAAGGTAATCGGCCGAGCCCTTTCAAAGGAACCGTCCTGACATTTGCCTGGAATGATTTACGAAAATCACTTAAAGCCTGAATCTGGATGACCGGAGTTGGATTTAAACCGCCCTCTCGAATGTGAGTCCAGTGTGTAACCCCTGTGCCACCCCACTCGGTACAGGCGGCTGCGTTCTATGATGAGGGCACTGAAAGTTGGTACAACTCTACGATAAATGTCTAATTCGGAACTGTAACTATTCAAAGAGCGAGTTGGAAGGTCTAGCTAACAAACAAAACATTTTGTTTCTCCCTGTGGTTTACATTTTGCGACCTATTCCACCATAAAGAATTAAACCTTCGTGTAATTAACTATACACAAAGAAAACCAAGAAAGGAACTGAGAAATACTTGAAAAATTAAACACCCGGTTTTCAGGACGTAATCTAGGAACACTGTATCACCCAGCCCCTTAAATAAAGTTGCCATACGGATTGTGAAGAACTAACTGGATCTAATAGCTGCGGTAGCAAATAGATGCACTCCAAAATGAACTTCAATAAATTGTACCACAACGTTAACTTTTCTCTCGCAGTTTACAGACGTACCGTTTTATAGCTACACTTATTACTTTAATCCTCAGAATTAGTTGGACTCTTTTTAATATTTACCACCACTCTAGTCAGTAGATATTTTCATCGGCATCCTTCCAGAAACATTTACATTGAACGTACAAGCATTATAACTTTTAAAAGACCTGGCCAACCACTACTTACAATAAAAGCACCATAGTGATTTTTGAACAAAAGTGTCGTTACTGTCTCCTGTCTCCAGGTTTGCTGCTTTCTTTCTTTTTCCTTTGCTTTTTCATTTGCAGCGAGGTTTGCCCATTACATATTGTCTGACTAGATACCAATACTTTCGGTCTTCAGTATCTGAGGACAAGCGCCAACCAGAATTAATCTGCATTCGCAGTGTGTTGCCGAGCCTACGGAGCACGACAACGAGGTTTAATGAGGTTCGCTAACAGCTCCGCGTCTTAATCAAGTAAAACGAAGTTAAAGGCATGCACCGCTGTCTCGCGAACTGAGAGCCATAGTTGATTGAACTACACTACAAGCGTGCGAAGCTCTCGCATTACAGGGCCTGCTCATAAATATTCAGTACCGGCGCGGGCCTCGACACGAAGGAACATGATTTCCAAGGGTATAAGGTGCCGGGCCGGCAAACTCTGTGCGCAGCTTCTGTGCTCCCAAGTCTGCTGAATATCATGTAATGAATAAACAATTTACCCTCCCCAAGTGTTTACTGCTACTTCATGACAACGACACGTCCGTCTATTCCCTAACTCTAACGCTAAGCACACCATTATTTTCTCTATTCCTTGCCAATGTCCTCCCCTTGCGTTAGCTACTATATCGCTTAGAAAAGGTCATAATCCTTTTGGCCCACTTTAGGCTACGGTGGTAACACTAAAAGTGGGTCTTTGCGACCGTCTTTTGACAGCTCTAAATTTAAATGAAAATAACGGCTTAACTATTCATCTGATACGAAAGTTTAATAACCGAATTTGTAGAGGAGAAAATTCTCTACAACTTAGCTCCCTTATGTTTTTGTCATATCTCGTATCGTTTGAGACATATTTGAAAAAATAACGGAGATTTGACACCCTCCATTGAATTCACGAAAACAAGCCGTTCGGAGATGTCACGTGACATTCCGCGCGTATTTGATGATTTTCTTATTGTAACTTACAAGTTGTTATTTCAAAGCAACGGCACACTGAGGAATTAACAAAAATACATCGTTCTTCGTACGATAAATGATAATCTAATGTCTATAAATGCCATATTAATATCAGTTAACAACAGCCAGTACGAGATTAAAGAACTGCTGTTTTGTTTTATGGCAGTAGCGTTTGCCGCCGCGCGGTTTTTTATTCTCGTGCTGCTAATCAAAGCGATCGCCAGTCTTTTGAGGATGTGCTGGTCCAACGGAATCATTAATTTTATTACAAAGATGTCAGAGATATTCTTTTGTTTATGCTTGAAGGGCTCCTTAGTTTTAATTATATTGTTTTTTCCTCCTCTTTCCTTCTGTCCCTAATTTGTTTAAATAAAGATAAATTTGAAAAAAGGGTCGAAGCGACCGGTGCCGGCCGCGGTGGCCGAGGGGACTGAGGCGCTTCAGTCACGGTCTGCACGGCCACTACGGTCGGGGGTTCGAATCCCCCCTCGGGCATGGATATTTGTGACGTCCTTAGTTGTAGGTAGTTCATAAGTAGTTTGTAAGTTTAGGGACTGATGACCCCGTAGTTAAGTCCCTTAAGCTTAACAAACATTCGAAGCGACCGGTGAAGAAGAAAAATAAAGAAATAAAAGTAAATAAAAAATAAATAAAAACAATTTTATATATATATATATATATATATATATATATATATATATATATATATATATATATATAAATTCTATTCCGAACTTTTTTCCTTTTGTCTAAAAAAAAATATAAAAAAAAATAAAAAAAACGGCAAAAAATAGCGTAGTGGGCAAAGTGCTGGACTGTGACACGAAAGGTCGGTGGTTCGAAACCCGCCACTACCTATTTTTTCCCCTAAAAGGGTTTCAGACACTCTTATTAATTAATTAATTATTATTTAGATTATTATTTTGGTCCAAAATGTTTGCAAAAACTTATAAAACTACAAATCCAAAGTGGGCCGTAAAACACGTCAGTGCGATTTTTTTTTAATTAACGGCAGCTAACTGTTTTTAACTCGATAAAAAAAATTCTGTACTACGTGACTGTATTAGTCATTCCCTAATTTTCAAGTTCGCTCATTAAAGTACTAGTTGGAAAAGTGACAAGTCCCACAGAGCAGCATAATGGTGCTGTTTTAAAACCGATGTAGTGTAACGACGTAAAAAGCTTTTACTAGTGACAACGCATTCCGAAACATAAACTGATACTCGCTTAATAAACTGATACATCAAAAAGTAATGTTTTCGATCTTTTATTAAAGCTTTTCTATGTTTATATTTTGTCACTACTACATTAATTCTAATACTGTGAGTAGAGATTATCTCTACTTTTTTAGCTGGGTAATACTGTTTTAGTTCATTCATTTTGATAATATGCCCTATATTAATATAACCTGTTTAAGGTAAAAAAAAAAGTGAAGTTCTGATACATACTATTATAGATTTTAGGACGGAACTGGAGATAAAGCCTTTATTGGTGGCAACTCATTCCGAAACATAAAGTGATACTTGCTTAATAAACTGATACATCAAAAAGTAATGTTTTCGATCTTTTATTAAAGATTTTATCTTTTTATATTTTCTCACTACTACATTAATTATAATACTATGAGTAGAGGTTATCTCTACTTTTTGAATTGGGGAATACTGTTTTAGTTAATTCATTCTCATAATATGCCCTATATTATTATAACCTGTTTAAGGCAAAAAAAAGTTGTGATACATCCTATTATAGATTTTAGGGCGGAACAGGAGATACCATTTATGTCCTCTGTTCTAGAGTTTATCAGTGTTGGAGGTAGATGAAGTATCTCCATAATCCTCCTTGTAGCAGGTTGGGTCAGCGTGAGTAGTAAAGTACAAAGGATTCTGAACCAAATAGGTGACTTACCATCTGTCAGCACCTTTTATCTGGTGTCATATGACACACATACATACTTATCTCTATCTCTACTATGAGAACTCAGAGAAAAGATAGCACCTAGTTCCAACAATTCAGGGATAAGATAGCACCCACACATATCAGGGGCCCACCTCTCACTAATCACACCCCACCCCAAACCCTCCCCCCCCCCCCTCACACACACACACTGACATTTGAGCAGTACTGCTGAGTGCTTTGGAGGACAATAGTATCTGCCGTATAAGTGGATGACTCCATACTATCTTCAATATGGTACATACACATGTTCCCATGTCTTATGCCATTATTTTGAAGGAAACATACAGCAGTATAGGACTTCTAAAGAATAATATTTAATATAACAGTCACAAGTGCAAATCTGTTCTGACTTCAAAGTAATTGTGGGTATACAAAGCATAGGGAATAGCTGTGTTCAAAAGAGTCACTGTGACAGATGGATGTAGCCTGCCTGTACCAAACGATCTGATGGTGAATTTGAAAGGCTTATGTTAGCATCACTTCACATAAAACCTGGATTTGTGAAGTTGTTCGTTGTTGCAATGGACAAAGGTGGACCTGGTCTTATATTAGAAATTCCATGTTTAGTAAGCCAAAGTGAAAGCAGCTATGTTTGATGGCCCTCAAATGGGACAGCTTTTTCATTATGCCATCAGAAAAATGCATAAAAATGTGTGTATTAAGATGGGTCAAAGAAAATGAATTGTTTTTTCACAGACCACTTTAATGCAGAAAAAAATCCTCTGTAGTAAGAACATAAACAGCATAAAGAAAATTAAAATCAGTTAACATATTCTGGTCACATATCATACTTAAAAATAATGGAAAATTGGAAAACCGTGCCTCCTTAGGAAGTTTTTAAGTTAGTTTAAACATGAAAAATAAACATGCTTTAGTTTTTTAGGGGCGTTTCATGGTTGAAATAAGATAAATAAATTAAAATGAGGGTAATAATATGATATTTTCTGTGCATGGAAGTCGTAGAAAAAAGAAATTTATCAGTATTTCAAATTTTTCTCTGTGCAACTCTTCACAATTCTTGGTACAACAAATGATCCAAACTCACTTGAAATTGATTGAACTGGTATGAACTAGTTTGATGTAAATTGAATCTGGTGTAATCCCTCTATATGCCACATGTCTTCACCCCACCACCCTCTCCTGTCCACCAACTTGAGCTACTAATTTCCGCCACCTGCATCACTTCAGTCTTTTGCAGATATGGTACACATGAAAACAATTAGGTGCTGTGTGTCATATGTGTGCTGTAAGTATATTCTATGCAATGTGATATATTGTATATTTTTGCGTTAGGTTTATTTAGTTTGTATTATAACTTCATTTGATAATGATGAATGAGTCACAGACTCTATTCATCATAAGTGTAATTACCACCTATAGAAAATGGTTTCTTTGCACTATATTTGTCCTTATTCAAAAATGAATAACCAACACATTAACGTGTTCATAGAACCTGCTTTGAGAAAGATACAAGTTGTCTTTTGTGGAAAACAAAAAAAGTGTGTGCTCCTCTAAATAGCTACAAAAGTAGCGAAATAAGTCAAATGTGTGTGTGATAAGGTATCCGTTCCTTCATTGTCTGAATGCCAAATTATAAAACTTATAGACGTGTATTACAATCTTGTATATTAAAAGAATCTATGAAAACTAAAGTTAGTCAGCTAGACCAAACTACCCAGCTTACTTCCTTCATTTTTATTTTATACAAAAGGTATTCATCCACAGATTTGTCACCAAGTATCACAATTAACTTAAGCCTCTCCATCCTTTATTTTTATTCAGATGAGGTATCCTTCTGTCCTTGCATTGAATATTTTAATCGGTTTGTTTTACGATATCTTTGATTCTATTTAAGGTACACAATTTTAATTATTTATTTATTGTTGACCTAACAACACTCAGCAGATCAAGCTCTTTCATTTGCACTTTTAAACACATGCACTGATTGATTATGAAGAAAACTATGTGTGAACATTCCACTTTACTTCCATTTCTTCCAAACTTTTTTGTCGTCCCACTAATGGTGTGAAGTATTTGCACTGGTCCTCTAGTTCATATATTAAGATAAAGAAGTCATATAAATGCAATGACAATAAGCCCCATCCAAAAAGTTAAAAGAAATAGATGGCTCCATTTTAAAATAATACAGACCTTTGTGGTTTGACATGAAAGGAAGCAAATATTTAACTGACAGACCAAAACATTTCTTTCAAACAATTCAAACGTCGCAGTATTTATTTAATGTATCATTTCAAGTAATACATAAAACAAAATGCAGTTTCTGCTCACCCAGATAATGTTTTGTTGGCAATGATCAGCAATGAAAGGGAATATTTGAAAGCAAGACAAAGCATCCTAAAGAAGAAGACAGAAATATTGTACCACTGAATATAAACTTTCAAGTTTCTGATTACTTTGAAATTATTCATTGGACTTCTTGTGTAGTGTGTCCTCATCCAATGCTGGAACCTAACTGAAAATGATATAAAATCACTCATTAATTCTGACACAAAGCTAATAAGAGAAATAAATGGTTTCCCTCTTACACTCAAGCTTTGGGGAAGTGTATCAAACTGGTGACAGAGGCTTCATATAAAGTAAGTGGACAGGAAGCTGGTTGTGGCTATATCCCAGAAACATTTAAGTCTAGACCGGTTATACCTCGGAAGTCAAGTAATTGTACTCTATGGGTAATATTCTTAAAAAAAAGTTAAAAATATAGTGGAAATACCACGCCAGACAATTGGATGGTTGGTGGGGGAAACGAGGATGCAACTCGATGTAAAACTAACTCCATGTGGTGAGTCTGGGTCATCTTCTCTAGTAAAACCAGTGAAGAATTGTACAGCGGAAATAGCGAAGTATTGTTAAATTTTTGTGTCTTCTAAGATGTTGCACGAACAGAAAATATTAGATTAGTAGCCGGCCGCAGTGGCCGAGGAGACTGAGGCGCTTCAGTCACGGTCTGCACGGCCACTACGGTCGGGGGTTTCGAATCCCTACTCGGGCATGGATATTTGTGCCGTCTTTAGTATAAGGTAGTTCATAAGTAGTTTGTAAGTTTAGGGACTGATAACCCCGCAGTTAAGTTCCATAAGCTTAACAAACATTTTTATTAGATTAGTAGTCAAAATATAATTTATTTAGCTTAATTACACCATTAAACAAACATAAAATATAAAGTGTGTTTATTTTAAAAGTGTGAACTAACTTAACTTTTGCAATGTACCATTAGCTTCAAGTATGATGCAAGACTGGAAGACTTTAACTGATTGTAATTATCCTTATCTTGTAATTCTTCTAACAAAAAAGTCAAATTTTCTGAACTATAGGAATCTGTGAAAACTATTTTGTTTTATTATTGATACACCCTAGTGTATATGTCTGATCATAAGTGAACTGGCAATGTCTTTTGGTTTCCCTCTGCAATTTGTACCCTATACTCTCCCCCCCCCCTCCCAGTAATAAATTAATGATTCTTTGATGTGTCAGAATGTGTCATACTAATCAATCCCTTCTTTTAGTAAAGGTATGCTGGTTGGCTGGTTTTATTCAGAGGATTAATTATTTAGACAGTTTGTTTGAATCTAATTGTTTTGTTTTTTTTCTCATATTTTTCTATTGGTCTAATGACATCTTATTCTTGTCTTTTTTTATAATTCAATTTCCGGTGATAATAACCTTTGTTCCAGTTTGCTTATCATGATAAAAGGTATTTCCTTTGGTATAATACATTTATTACTCATTGCTATATTTGATGGTAGATTTTTATGTTGATTAATTTCTCCTATTCCTTGTTATATAATGCTTTGTGCAATAGTTATTATTTTAGGTTCATATTTCTATTGTTAATTTTTCATATAATTTATTTTCATTCAGTAAATTATCTTTTGTGGTATTTACTGGGTATATATGGTTTATACTTTTCCTTTCAATTATATTATATATCTGCCCTTAAGGTTATGTTAAAAGCCGCCACATTCTTTTGTTTATAGTTAAAGTGAATTATTAACTCATAAGGTTTATATACATTATTTTGTTTACATAAATAATCATTTCCAAATTTAATATGATTCAGATTTGAAATAGATTTGTTAAATTTTTTTTTAGTTTTTAATTTATTTATATTATTTTTATATAGTACCTAAATAGCTTACAATTAGAGTTTAACACTGAAGGTATTAACTTCTTTTATTTTTAGGTATTTTATTTATAAATATGTGAATTATATTCTTGAGCAGTCATAGGACTTCATTTCTCGACTCAAACTGTAAGTCATAGGCTTTATGACATACAACTTCACACCAAACGTCCACGGTGAGGTGCAACTTTGACACCATGCCGTGCAGTACAAATGGGTCCAACACCATGCTAAATGGATTCAACAGAATTGGCATCAAGTTCTGTTCAGAGATGAGACTCGAATCTGCCTTTAACTAGATAATCGTCACAGACGTTTTAGGAGACAGCCTGGTTTGGCCAGAATGTCTTTGACACGCAGTCCTGCGAGTGCAGCAAGGTAGTGGTTCCTTAATGTATGGCTATACATTGCAGGGAAGAAATCCTGTGATGTAGAGTGTAACCCTATCCACAGCACTACAGTGAGGAATTCGTCTTAATGGTCGACAATTCTCGTCCTCATTGTGCACATCTTGTGAATTTGTTCCTTCATAATAATGACATTGCAATATTAGAATGGGCAGCATCGTCTCCAGACATGAACTGTATTGGACATGCCTGGGACACATTGAAAAGGGCAGTTTATTGAGGAGACAACGCACCAACCAATCTGAGAGAATTACACTGGAACACGGTTGAGGAGGGGGTCAATCTTTAACAACAGTCCCATTCTAGTGAACAGTATGCTACGATGAATGTCGGTGTGCATCGATGCAATAGGATGTGTTTCTGGGTTTTAGCAATACTTGTGTATGTTGCAATCTGAAACAAAAATTCCAAATGTCTAGGTTATTCTTGTACAACTTCTCAATTACTGTTTTCATGAGAAATAAAGAGAACTGGAAATGTTCTTTCTTTTTATATCTATTCCATTTGTATGTAACAGATCTTCAACCCCTAGAATTGTAATTATGTGCCACTTTCTGTGCATCTATAATCGTCTGAAAATGATTAGAATAAAGAATATTATGGCTGTTCTTTATAATACAATTTTTGATGTTTCTGAAATGATTACAATTGCAAAATAAATACAACTCTTTATGGATCATATCCACATTCAAATGTTGATAACTATTCTCATCCATTGTTTATTTTTTTTATATAAAGGTTGCAGTGGACATTATAGTTACTGATACAATAAATCGTATGAAAATTCTTAATAGAATTACAATTATTTTTTATCTTCTTCATCTAGCTTTTTGATAGGAAGTCGAAGTTCATCTACATATTTACTCTGTGAATCACATTTAAGTGCCTGGCAGAAAATAATTATCTATCTCATCAAGAAATTGAAATCTGTATGAATAATCGTACTATACCTACAAAACGTCAATATGATGCTGTAGCATCAAATCCAAAATTGTGATCTGCTAAAGATTGATTTACTATGTGTCGAATTAAGCATGTTAATAAGAATATTTTCCCAATAACTACTGGTGGTCCATGGGATCCTGTTGCAACAAAGAAATGTTTATCCATAAATTGCACCGGCAATAATGAAAGGGTGTTCTCAGTATCCATATATTTGTAATATGGTAAATTGTATTCCTAATGGGATTCTACAAAATAAGCCTTGCTATACTTGTGGAGGATTGGAGTCTATAATTCTGGGATAGAACAGTTGCCACTGATACAAGTAGAATTGCTGTATTAAAAAAAGGCATTTGCAGATGATGAAATGGCTGAATTCCTATAGGTGCTCATAATATTCCTAGCTCGACTGCAGGTCCTAATCTTCTAGTAAAAAGCCTCAAAAGATTAGTATAAATAATAATGCTTTTGATGCAATAACTAAATTATCCCTCATAAGAAACAGGTCCAGTTGAAGGAAATTTTTACACACAAGCTGCTTATTATTTGGCATCTTGCCCCTGAGCACTTATTAAGACTACTAATAGTAAATCTAGTGAAGGTCTAATTGAGATTTTTTAAATAAAAAATAATGTGTGTGTGTGTGTATGTATGTGTTGGATGTGTATGTATATATTTCACTTTCTAACCAAAACTATTCACTCCACACCAATGGTGTTTATGCATGGCAGTAGCCTTGAGTCTCACAATGTACACCACAGTGGTGGGTGGGTAGGTGGGAATAGGTGATTGTGGGGAAAAATATTTTAATGGAAAATTATGCCCTACATTTGTGTGCAACAGAGTGGCATTTTTATTGATTAAGCTACTTTTTTATTACTAACATGATGCATTTTGTCGAGTTTGCACACATAACGCTAAATATATATGCAAAATTATATTGCTGCAATACATAGTTCAGGAAATATGACGCCATTAAAACTAATATGAATGAAAAGCTGTCGCATCATGTATGAAAAAATTATATCATTGTGCTACACAAAATTCTGGTGATATGATGTCATAAACCTGAGATGTGTAAATGGAAACATCATCACAGATGACAAACTACATCAATCTCTGCTACTAATTCTGTCTACAGTACATATCGCAGACAATATTAAAATATATTACTGAAAGTATCTGAAGGACATGCAAGATTGTTTCATTGTATGACACATTATTAAGTAGATATGACATCATAACTACTTAGCTTCGTGAAAACGATACTATAGGGCGAAACCATCAATCCTCTCTTGAAATAGGCATGATACAGTAATGTGAAGAATGAAGAGAGAGAGGAAGTAGGCAGACAGGAAGGGAAGGGCCTGTTCGAAAGAGAGTGACAGAGGAATGTACAAAGAAAGGGAAGAGAAGGATAGCGACGAGATAGAGGGGGATCGAAGACAGCAAAGGAGAGACAGAGGTGGACATGGAGAGATAGAGGTGATGAGAACATTTACTTAGAGGGGTTGAAGAGATTATCTTAGAATCAGTGGGTGTGGAGGTGGAACAGACAGAAAGAGGGAAGGAGGAGATGACCAGACCAATAGGTAGAATGGAAAGGCGATGGATAGAGAGGGGGGTGAGGAGTAGATGGAGAGATGGGAAATTAGGAGATAGGAAGTAAGGTATGGACGGCTGGATGGTCGCAAACTAGGTAGTCGAGAGACTATTGGAATCGTAATTTTCAACAATCATTTTACTTTCAGTTATTTCATTACAAACCATTTTCTGATTCTAATAATAAGTACTCACACTAATAAAATCCAATTTTAATAAGAAATTCATGGTAATATTTTAGAAACAAGAAGCTCAATTTAGCAACAATTAAATAAGATTAGTACTTACCTGCATCAGCAAAGTTTCTACTCTTGAAAAAGCAGCTGTCGTGAGGTGATCAGTTAAGCCCACAGTGGTATTTACATATTGGAAAATATCATATTTGCAAGATTTTTTGCTGCTTGTAGGTACAAAGTCATTTATCTTATAATAGCTTCAGCTTGTTTTTAATTTTCCTTCCATTCTTGTGCTTTTCTTTTAAAATAATAGGCGGTTTCTTTTTTCAGACATATTTTAATCAGTTGATTCAGTGTTATGAATACATAAAACGTAGAGTCACATCACTAAAGCACTTAACAAGCCGACACTCAACAATTACTAGCTTGAAACACTATCTCTCTATAAGATACAACACTGAAGTCTGAATTCATATTGTTTGGATGTCAATGTTGTTGCGTGTCTGTAAACAGTTAGTGCCTCATTATTGAGTATTAGCAACACTCTTCATCTCTAAACAAGAATGACAACCTGCATCATTTTCAACTTGCTGTATTTTTTTCTCAGTTTCCATCAGCGATTTTTATCACACCCAATTCACTCCAATTCTTAATTAACGATTTCTTGTTGTCTCAGAATGTGGCCACCAACTGATCCCTACTTTTAGTCAAGATATGGCAGAAATTTGTTTCCTCTCCAATTCTAAGCAGTACCTTCTTATTAGTTACATGCTCTACCCTTCTATCCTCTTCCTGTCTCAACTTTTTATCATCAACATTTCACTCTTAAAACAATGTTACACTCCAGACGAATGCTTTCAGAAAGTTCTTTGTAATATTGAAATTAGTATTGAATGTCGACAAATTTCTCTTTTTCAGAAATACTATTCATCAAACAGCCCATCAGAAGTTCTTTTGCTACCCAAATAAAAAAAGCCTCATCTACCACCTTCATTGTCTCGTTAACAAATCTAATTCCTTAAGCATCGCCTGATTTTCTTAGATTGCATTGTATTACCTTATCATTCTTTTGTCAATGTTCATCTTATACCCTCTTTTAAGAGACTGTCCATTCCATTCAATCACTCTTCCAGGTCATTTTCTGTCTCCCACAAAATTACAATGTTGCTGGCAAAGCATAAAGTCTTTATTTCTATCTAATAAACTATAATTCCTTGTGCAAATTTGTCCTTGCTTTTCTTTACACTTCGTTCAACGTACAGATTCAATAACATCGAGGAAAGGCTACAATCCTGTCTTACTCCCTTCCCAATTGCTATGTCTCTTCCATGTTCTTCAACTCTTATAACTTCTCTGTAGTGTTTGTACGAAATGAATATAACTTTTCCCTATGTTGACCCATGCTACCTTCAGAATTTTGAACAATGAATACCAGTCAACAATGTCAGAAGCTCAAATTAAAAAAATCTAAAAATGTAGGTTTTCCTTTCCTTTACCTGTCTTCTAAGATAAGTCATTGTGGATTTCCTTATGTGTTACTCCATTTCTCCCAAAACCAAACTAATGTTTTCTGACAAAAACCACCAATTTCTCTGTTTGTCTGTAAATAATTAGTGATTGTATTTTGCAACTATGACTTACTGAACTGATAGTTCTGTAATTTTCACAATTGTTCAAAAAACGACTGTTTTGTTTTTTCTTGATGATGACATCCTGAGTAGATCCAAGCCAGAGATCGAAATGAAGGGTACTTTACCTTCAGAGTGTTTTATTAAAGAGGACACCACCTTCACATATTCATACAGTAGAGCTACATGTTCTTGTGAAAAGTAAAAACTGTAATTTCCCCTTGCTTTCAGCCATTTGCAGTAATTGCATGGTGAAGCCACCTTAACTGATGTTACAAGACCAGCTCAATCAGTCATCCAGCCATCCAATGATACCAACTACATCTGGAAATACTGCTTTCATTGAAAGAACAAAATGTAAAAGAGAAACAACAGAGAAAGTGTTTCATAAAACAATATTTAGAGATCAATTAACTGTAACAAATCCTATTAGACCTCCTATTGTCAACAGGAAATGGTTGTGAGATATGTTTATAATTATGAGTTCAGCTTTAATTTTGTTCAGTATACTGTTGCTACAGATTTAAATACCTCAATTGCCGTTGGTATCACAATAATTATTGCTGGTGATATTAAGTACACTTGTGTATAAACATCTACTCCTATTGTATAAATATCATGTTCTCATACGATAAATCCTATAATTCTAATTGATCATGTAGCATAAATCATACCTAGAGTTCACATCTTATATACTCCAGGCAAACTATATGTGAAATAACTCCAAATCCGGGTAAAATTAGAATATACACTTCCTGGGTCCAATAAATGAGAATAAATGTTGTTATAAGATTGGCTCATCACCTCTTGCAAGGTCAAAGAACAAGGTATTTCGATTTTGATCTGTTAATAGTGTAGTCAATTGTTCTGCTAATTATAGTAAAAGAGCTGTAATACTACTGATCTACAAGCAGTACTGTTTGAACTAATTATTGTGTATTTACTCTTGTTCTAATAAAATTTACTACTCCTAGAATTGGCGAAATAACTGCTATATTTAATGAAAAGAAACCTAGTTCTACTTGGGCTCCCTTGTGTGCAACAGCTCTGACTAGTGGGAGTAAACCGATAATTCTGCTCCACCTTTATTATCTCCAATCAAGTATAATAGAGAGAGGATTAATGGGGATGGTAATAGTCAAAATCTTATATTAGTTATATGGGGACATGCTATATTTGGTACTCCATTTATGGTGGTAGAAGTCGGTTTCCAAATCCACCAATCCTCATAGGCAATACTATTAAGAAAATTATAACAATACATTTCCTGTAGTAATATTATAAATTTGATCGTTTACAATTAAGGATCTAGTTTCTTTTACTTTAGCACGAATTAACTTTATTATCGATTTCATTTGGGATATATGATGTTTACTATCTTTTATTATTTAATTTTAGTTCTTCTTATATTAGCCTATGTCAGACTGTTTTCTTTTTTCTTTTTTTGTTTTTTTTTTTCCTTGCATAGAATGCCGTTATTTTTATTTCATCGTTTACTTCCTAAGTCTCATGTTAAAGCTACAGTTTGCAGTAGAAACATTTTTGTGTGTGTTTTATTAAAATTGGAGGTTATGGTATTTTTAATGTTATAAGCATTTTTGTTTTCTTTGTGTATTGATGTTGATGTACTTACACTTACTTGTGTCTGTGAAGTAGATTTGAAGTCTTCAATTGGTTAATCTTCTGTTTCTAATGTAAGAATAGTTTTTGGTGGTGTAATAACTTAAGACTGAATGTTCATTGTTTGATGATTCATATTGTTTTATATTGTTCTGGATTTATTTGTTTACCAAATATTATACACGCATCTTACGGAGTACAAGCATTATTATTTAATAAATGACTTATTAATATTGTACCTAGAATGTCAATATGATGATTTCTTTTGAGATCTTCAAATACAACTCCTCCTCGTCATTTAAATTTGTTGGGTAGGTTGAGATTATTAAACAGAAGAATTATCGATATTTTTCTTATGTTTTTAGTGTTGAGTACAATATCTTCTTTTAACTCAGCACGGTTTCTTTTATGGCGGTATTTATACTACTTCCATTGACTACTTACAAGACTACAATGTTTTCTTTTTGGATTGGTGTCCTACAAATATTTTATGTTTCATGCATAAATATTTTTAATTTTTAATTGAATGAATTATTTTAAAATTGTGATTTGTAGAATCAATTATATGGACTTTCCCACTTAAGTCATATATTTATTTTCTTCTTGCTCATTAAGTTTTTTGTTTACTAAAGCATTAGTTTTATTCTGGATGTTTATTATTCCATATTTGATTATAGCTTTTCTATTGAGTAGGAGCATTTAATTTTAAATGACTCCACAGTAGGTATAGCTTTCATTTTCGACTTAGTGTCTTTCAGTTTTATATTTTTTGTATATATATTTCTTCCCTAGTTATTTATTGCAGAGAAGAATATACCTATGCAATGGGAATATGAATAATTTCATTATTATTCTTTTGATGTTTATTTTTTCAATCTATATTGTAATTTTTAGTTCAGCTTTATTTCGTATTTCGTTAGGTTGATACAGATTTCTTGATTGACCTGTTGTGGCATCTCATTTTGGCTTGTTTTCATTCATAGTATTTAATTCTTCAGATACAAGAAGAAAGGCCAATGAGTATGGCAATAGTCAGAATCTTATTTTATTTATTGAAAAAATGTTATATCTGTTGCTCCAATTATTAGTGGAATAAATCAGTTTCCAAAAGCACCAATCATAGTAGGCATTACTATGAAGAAAATGAAAACAAATGCATGGATCCAGGATATCCTAGTGCAGAAAGAATAATCATTCTTTTTGATATTACTACTATTCTAGATAATATTCCAAATGTAATATATAAATTACCAATAGCCTTATTGTGTGTGGAAAATCATCATTTTTTGCGACAGATGGCTGAAATTTATGCTTAATAGATTGTAAATATTGTCGTGTTGAAACGGAAGTAGACTTGACTTCGAAGGCAGGATAGTCAACTAAACATAGCACTTATACTGAAAGCAGTTTATTGTGAACTGAAACATACAGGTAGCACTGACTGCCTCTCAAGCAGAGTGCTCTGCTATTTATACACAGACAGAATATACCAGAAATTAGAAGAATAGTTTACATAAGAAACATGTAGAAATTACAAGTGAACATAAGAAACATGTAGAACATTCTGGATGATATATACAGAGAAATAAATTTTTGCCGGCGGATGAGATTGAACAAGCGATCATCAGCACCACAATCAGTGATGCCATCCATTTGATCTAGTGCTACAGTCGGTCGCAGCACATATGAGCCGCCAGGCCTGACGTCACGTCTGCGCATGCGCACTAGCAAACAGACGACTGCGCCGCCTCTCTGCGCGCGTACCAGCGCGGCTGCATCCCACTTCAGCACACGGAGCTGGTTTCCAGCTATCGCGGCGAGAGCGCTCCAAAATGCATTTTCATCCTTATTACTAGCATTCTAATACGCATTGGAAAGGAATTGGCATAATTTTATTGCGATATCTGGCTCGTATTCCAATAGAAAGGATGTAATTTTATAGTGATTTCTCGCTTGCGTTCGAAGAGAAATGGCATAATTTTAGAAATATATTTACAGTGTGCTGCAGCACATTAGCACATTATCACCAGCCGCCACTGCTAAGTAGCAAAGACACGTCGTTCACTTAAGGTGTCGAAGCAAGTTGTCCAGCTTGCCTTACATCTACATCTACATACATACTCCGCAATTCACCGTAAGGTGCGTGGCGGAGGGTACACTGTACCACTACTAGGCATTTCCTTTCCTATTCCACTCCCAAATTGAACGAGGAAAAAAAGAATGCCTATATGCCTCCGTACGAGCCCTAATTTCTCTTATCTTGTCTTTGTGATCTTTACGCGAAATGTAAGTAGGCGGCAGCAAGATCGTACTACACTCAGCTTCAAATTCCGGCCCTCTAAATTTACTTAACAGAAATTCACGAAAAGAACGTCGTCTTTCTTCCAGAGTCTTCTTTCTTTCTTAGAATGTGGCCAGAGCATTACATAATCCAAATGGCATTTCTTTGAATTCATAGAGGCCGTCAGGTGTAATAAAAGCCGTCTTTTCCCTGATAGCTTCGTCAACCTCGATTTGCCAGTAATCTGTCTGCATGTCCATAGTTGAGAAGTATGTAGCTTCTTTCAAGCAGTCTAAGGTGTCGTCAATGCGCGGCAGTGTATAGACATCTTTCTTTGTGATTTTGTTCAGCCGCCGATAGTCAACACAGAATCGTCATGTGCCATCCTTCTTCTTTACGAGCACCACTGGAGATGATCAAGGACTCTCCGAAGGTTGAATAATGTTATCTTGCAACATCTTCTCCACTTCCTCCTGCAATATCCATCATTCAGCTGGGAACACGCTATATGAACGATGACTAATTAGTGGATGATCCCCAATATTGATAAGGTGCCTTATCATGGGCCGTTTCGTGTGACTTTTATCTTGCTGGGGTGTGAATGCACCTGAAAATTGCCGTAGTATAGCTAACACCCACTGGCGTTGTTCCTTGGTCAGTCCAGCCCTTATTGGCAGTTCCACGGTTGTTTCCTCCAGTGCGTTGTCTGTACTAACAGCAGAGCATTGGTCTTTTTTGATGACATTGAGCTCACCGTCCTGGATTGGTTCAGCTGTCCCAATACACATTCCATAGGGGATAAGTTGTGACTGCTGGTGACAATTAGTGATCCAAATCTCTCCTCGACCACCGGTAATGCTTATGATAGCCACTGGTATGTAAATTTCTTTGTTGAGCCTGATAATCTTTTTACTATCAACAAGTACTTCACAGTTTAATCGGTCATCTGTGTTTGTGACTGCAATTCTTCTCATTATCAATGGCAGGATCGTCACATTGTCAACAGCAAATAACTTCCCAGAAAATTCTGTATTACATGTACCCATCAGATAGACTTCCTCAATTTGTAGCTCAGATCTTCCACAGTCAATGATACCTTGGGATGTCTGAAGGAAGTCCGATCCAAGGATGACATTATGGCTACATTCTGTTAAAATGACAAATTGAAACGGCTGGGTCCTGTTGTTGATGGTTATTCTTATGACACAAGTTCCTGCTGGCTGGACGTACTCCCCATTTGTGACCTTCAGCACAGTTGCTCCCCTAGCACAGAACACGGTCTTCTTTAGCGTGCGGTGGTAATTATCCAACAATACACAGAAAGAAGCTCCTGAATCAACCAGTGCTCGGTCAGGTTGGCCGACGATTATGACGTCGATGAGATTTCGCGACACCTTAGCGACTGTCGTCCATGGAGGAGTTTCATCTGTGGCGGCCTCACCTCCCTAGATGGTTTCCTCGCTTAGTTTTCCTGGGCGCGGCGGCTAGAGGACAGGCTGGTACTTCTGTACAGCGACGGTGAACAGCAGCGGCGCGTCGGGGAGCGACGTTGTCCAGGGTACGGCGATGGGCTTCTTCCCATAGATCGACTGAACTCATCAGCAGGTGACTGCCTGGGATAGAACTGCCCTGATAGCTGACGTCTTGCGGCAAAATAATCGTCGAATACTCGCCTTCCCTCTCTGCAGTAGTGTACGACATGTCCAGGGCGCCCACAGGGAAAACACACTGGTGTGTTGTCTTGTGTCCTCCAGACGTCTGCTCTTTTTTGGGCGTCATAGTTGTCAGGGGAGTTGGTTGTGGCAGTGTCGGCCAGTTCATAGGCTGTCGTTTGGCGGCTGCAGTGTAAGTCATTGTAGGGCGAGGCCATTCTTCACATCGGGTGCAACTGGCAGGGCGGACAGGTGCTAATGTCAGAAACACCTCATCCTCAGTGGCGTCGGCTTCCTCATGATTGACAGGGCTTACAACCATGGCCATAATCTGATGGTCGCTTGGTCCAACAGTTCCAGCTGCCATAAACAGTTGTAAATCTTCTCTCACAATTTGCTGTATGAGAGAAGCAAAGTCATGCTGGTCTCCCATAATGGCCATAGGGAGTACATTGGGGAGTCTGTCATGCTTCTTTCGTCCAACCCTCTCCAGTTGCATCTCTTCAATCCGCTGGCACTACTTGATGAACTCTTCTGTTTTAGTCTTTTATAAGAAGAGCTTTGTACAAGTCTTCTGCAATGGCCTTCATCAGGTGTATGATTTTGTTGGCCCAGCCATGTTCAGATTAACTACGTTACATAGGGCCAAAACTTTCTGTATTTCTCCAAACATCTTCTTAAGTTCCGTCTGGAACGTTTCCCAGTCATTCAGCTTCTCTTCTCTGTTTTCAAACCATTGTGGGCTGTTCCGTCCAGGTAGAAATAAACGTTGGCCAAGTACATTGTATGATCCCACCTATTACACTTGGCAACTCGGTCAAACCCTTTCAGCCATTTGTTTGGGTCCTGTCCAGCATCTCCAGGGAACACCGACGGGTTTCTGATGTGCAGCTGGCTTACCGCTGGTTTCATGTCCATGTGTCTTCTGATGATACGGACTTTTGGAAAGATGTACTTGGTACATCCCTTGTATTCCGGTTCTAGTCCGTGTAAGCGATGGCTTTTACATTGCCTAATCGGAGCCACGGTGATGCAGCTGTTGCACAGGATACCCAGCACCTCCAGCAAACAATGTCGCGTTCAATAGGAAGCAGGCTTGACTTTGAAGGCAGGATTGTCAACTGAACACAGCACAGCAGGTTTATTGTGACCTGAAACATACACGAAGCACTGACTGTCCTTCAGGCAGAGTTCTCTGCTATTTATACACAGACAAAATGTACCAGAAATTAGAAGACTAATTAACATAAGAAACATGTAAAACTTACAAGTGAACATAAGAAACATGTATAACATTCTGAAAATAATAAATACAAAGAAATAAATGTTTGCCAGTGGACAGGACTGAACCAACGACATTCAGCACCACAATAGATGATGTTATCCATTGCGCCAGGCTGCTAGTTGGGTAACTTGTGGTCTTGTGGCAATATACATATGAAAGTTATCTCTCTAACATGGCTGTGGTCTTATATTCCATTATAATTCTAGAGTGCAATACTAGAGGCATAGGTTTTTACTAAGACCTGAAAGGTATAGTTTTAGTTATAACATTGAAGGTTATTAGTTTAACTAATGACCTTAGTGTAATGAGATTAGGGTTATGTACCAATTAAACCTAACTTTGAAATTGCTGCTGTTGGAGGTTAAGTTAATTATGCTATTTTAGGTTTAATTCGAACTGACTATGAATTCTCAATGTATGATAGAATACGGCCTTTGTATACAATAGAATACTTTGATTACTGCTAAAATTACTATGATCACTGTTATTAACAGTAACTAACAATTTATTTTGCAAAAGTGCTAATAAAGGGAGTAATTCTCTGAGGGAAAGTGGTGATAAGAAATTTACACACGTAATTTCTGTTTTTATAGTATCTGATGAGAAAATTTTATTTATGAAACATTTAATTTAATATTTTAAATACTGAGACCACCCTTGCAATTTTTACTAAGTAAATCATTAATTTCTCATACATTTTCTCTAATATTCATTGATCCTATTATTCATTTTAAATGTCTTAATTGATGGATATGTTACATTTTTTCACAAAGATGTTTGATTTAGCTCCAATAATCATTCTTATGGTTATTAATGTAAAGATATATGTTATCAATTGCAAACAACATTGTAACAACTTTTGTGTAGTTAGCAGGATTAATCGGTTTTTTTCATATTCATGTCCTATTACTACTGGAAATCAAAAGTGGACTAGTGCTCCTTCGATTTTTACTAGCAGTCTGGAAATTATTTATTATGGCAGGAATATCTCATTTTAGTGCATACTTTTAATGGACCAAGATAATTAAAAATAACCATATGGTTGATGCTGTTGCATTAACAATAAAATATTTGTTTGCTGATTTGTTTCTTTTGTTATTATTTGTTAATATTGGAATAATTGTTAGTTGATTTCTACTCCTATTCATATTCCCAATGGGAAATTTGATGAAATTGACATTCATTGTTAATGATGATAGGAATACACGTTTTGTGCAGTTTTTGGTTACTGAAAATGATAGGATTAATGTCTCTATAAATAGGATATGAACCCAATAGCTTAATTACTTTACCTTTTCATTTTACGCTAGATTGTAAGATGGAATTAATGTTTGATAATAAGTAATGATACCTCAGTTATAAATGTAATTTTATTTACATAATTTACCCTTAGAAGGCAGTCCTTTATTCAGGAAATTCATATATTAATTTTATTATATGTTACAATACTTTTTCTTTATGTATTTATTTCTTGCAAATACAGTTATTATAAAAACATTCTTATTTCTTGTTTATTTTTGATAATTAATGTAAATATTTATCTCAATTAATTAAATTTACATTAATGGTCTATTTGCTATGATATTAAATGTTTATCATATTATTACTTTTATAGCTACTTTATTAAAGCAATAGGAATTATCTGATAAAATACTCATAGTACTGACATTACTTGAAATACATAATTATTATATGATATACACAATGTGCTTTATTCAGTATCATTATTACATTAATTAAGTTAGGAGTTATGATTTATACTATCTACTTATGTTACATTACATATAAACTAAATTAAATTTTATTATTTAATCTTTCTTTACATTTAACAGAAAATGAAAATTAAATAATAATAGTAATAAATACAAGCGAAAACATTGACACTATAGATGTATCTAATTATCGTAATTTATATATGAAAGAAAACTAGCTGTGGTCATTAAGAGAAGGAGTATTTTACCTTTTTGATTTTCTTGTATCACTTGATTTTCCTACTACATTATTTTTAAATATATCTTTTATTTTTCATTGTAATACATTCATTAATTTTCAAAACTTTTATTCTTGCTCATAAATTTACTTTCACTTCTATTATATAAACGTTTTGTTTAACTGAATGTTTGTATTGTAGTAATTTGATTTAATACATTCAAGATTGGCGTAATTGACCCTGGTTGGGGTATCTGGATAGCTGTTTTTGACACGTTTTTTGAAAATTACAGATTTCTAACTACAAATGCAATAATTGAATTGGCTGTCTCATTTCAAACAATGATACCTCTTTTGTCTGTTAAATTTTTTTTATTAAATATTAAAATTAGCATATACACATTTTTTTAGAAAATCTTGTTTTTATTAAAAAAAATTATCTGTACATATGGTTCTTAAATATAGTCAGATTATCTTTCTGGTTCAGAATCGTCTACTTCTTCTTCCAGTGCATTGAAAAGAGTATTCTCATGTAAATTCCCCAAATCGAGAATATGCTAAGTGCGAGCAATGTAGATAGCACACAAAAGCAGTGAGTGCTCAACAGGGAGCAGGAAATATTAAGCCCTTTTGTAGTGTACAAATAGTTAAAACTCCACTCACTACGTGGGAACACAATGCAGATAACCTTCCTTGTTAATTTTATGTGGTTACCAACAGATGGCAGGTTGTGCAATGACAGCTACTAAGTTTTTATCATTGCACAAGTCAGTCTCACTAACTACTGCCAATCAAGCCTGGCTTTGGTGTCTTCCACAATGTGTTAATAACAAAATTATTTTGAATTTAGCAGTATTACATATTTCTTCCCAGCAGCTGCAGGTATACAAGTAATACAAGTGATTAATTTTTTGTTAAAAAGTTGTTAATAATTTTCTCGTATTATAACAGGTTTATAAGGTGCAACCTAAAATTTTTTGTCATACCTTTATAAGTATCTATGAAATTTAAATAATAAACTAGAATTAGATACCCTATTATTTTAAGTGATAATTTTACTTATCTGACTATTGTCAGTTAGTATTTTAAATATGAAGAATTTTGTGCTATGTCATTCCATTTGAAGAAACCTATTGCTGTAAATGATTTACTTAACATTTATGTATTTGTTTCAATACCATCATTATCAGAAAATCTGTTTGGAGTTGTAACTTTCTTGTTTTAAAACATAAATTATTCCAGGTTAAGGTGCAGCTTATAATTAATAAAGGTAGTATAAGTTACAACGAATTTATGTTTATTATGGATTTAATGGTGTAATACTGCTACTGGTGGTGGATTTCATACGAACTTAGTTGGGTTTAATGTAGTTAATATTTGCACTAAGGTTTGTAAACATCACCCACTGGCCTCACTATTATAAGTCGGTCTAAACTTTTATTTTGAGTTTCAGTTTAGGTGATATAATCATAACGTAGTAGATGTACTGGAAAGTGTATCTATTAACTATTTATCAAGACATTATTTTTGGTACAGTATTTTATGCACATTGAAACTTTTATGACCAGACTGGGTGTCCTTGATTATTTATTACAGTATTTTTTACACATGTTGTTTATATAATTACATTTCATAGAAATAATTTTATTAGTTTTTATAATTATATTTACTAAAATAATAATTATTATTACAGTTTATGAGCAATGAAGTCGGATTATGAAATATTAATTTAAATTTAAGGAAGTATATTTAATATTTGAACATTTTGTTTCAGGGTTTTTCGAAATTTTCATATTAATTTAATAATCTCAATTCAGGCTGAATTACTAATAAATCACAATTATTGTGACAAAATTATTACACATTTATTACCAGAAACAATCTGTTAGTCAATAAAATTAAACTTGTATCCATTCTGGAAATGTGGAAGCTGCGACTGTGTTGATTAAAGAAATTAGAAAAAAACTACAACCAGTCACCTTTCTTACACGTTTATTTACCACGACTGGTTTTGAACTGCCTGGCAATTCATCATCATGTTCCAAAAGATTTCTAGCGTCGTACCTTCTTTCACTTTCAGATTACTATTACTATTACTTCAGACTTAAATTGGAAAGAGCACGTAGATAACGTCGTGGGTATGGCGAACCAGAGACTGTGTTTTATTGGCAGAACCCTTAAAAGATGCAACAGAACTACAAAAGAAACGGCATACATTACGCTTGTCCATACATTTTTGGAATATTGTTGCCCAGTATGGGATCCCTATCAGGTGGGTTTGACGGAGGACATTGAAAGAGTCCAAAGAAGGGCAGCTCGTTTTGTATTGTCATGATACAGGGGAGACAGTGTTACGGAAATGATACAAAATCTGAGATGGGAATCATTACCACAACGGCACTTATCGCTGCAGCGTGGGCTACTTATGAAACTCCAATAGCCAACATTCTCCTCCAAATGCGGAAATATATTGTTGACTCCCACTTACATAGGTAGAAATGATCATCAGAATAAAATACGAGAAATCAGAGCTCAAACGGAGAGATTCAGGTGTTCTTTCTTCCCGCGCACTATTCGAGAATGGTATGGGAGATAAATAGTATAGTGGTTAGATGAACCCTCTGCCAGCCACTTAAATGTGATTTGCAGAGTATCCCGTGTAGATGTAGATTACAATTGTGTGCTGGAACAGGGACTCGAACCTGGGACCTTTGCCTTTCACAGGCAACTGCTATCAAACTAGCATGCTTTTCACTCCAAATGGGTGTTATACATTGTACAAAATTTGGAAAGTAGGAGGCGAGGTACTGGCCGAATTAAAGTTTTGAGGACCGATCGTGAGTCCTGTCAGGATAGCACAGTGGTGAGCGCTTGCCTACGAAAGACAAAGGTTCCAGGTTTCAGTCCCGATTCCGGCACACAATTTTAATCTGCCAGGAAGTTTCAGGTCCTAAGGTTTTTGTACAACACCAGAAACTTATCACTTCCTTGCTTTTTGTGTATCTGTCTTATTAATTGTATTAATTGTTATTAACAAATCATTACTGTTATTCCTTAAAAAAGCATTATTATGCATAATATAAATGTTGCACATAATATGGTTATACCAAACTTTGTGACTTGATGAGAGCTCTCGCTCAGTACTGTACTTCAATTAGTTTAGCCCCTGGATTTTTCCAAGTGATTTAATATTAATTTTCTTAATAACTTTTGGTATAAAATTCATATAAATGATGTCAACACATCATCTGAATTGCACTGTTTTTCTCTTTTATTTGCTTCTCTGTGCTAGTCTGTAACTTGATTAGTTTCAGTGTAGTGTCTAAAAGTAAAGACAATGCAGTATTTTCGTCAGGAAGAAATGGCAGTTGAAAATAATGTAATGTCTGCCAGCGTGCTGTCCACACGGTCCTCCACCCGCTGATGCAAGGTGAATCGACGCTTACTTCCTAGCAGCATCTGATTGTCTGCTCAGTTGTCCCAACTTTCGACGATCTCCACTGTCAAACTAGCGTGCTTTTCAATCCAAATGGGTGTTGTACGTTGTAATGTCACAATGAGAACTATTTGGCGTTGATAATAGGTCCCCAAGTAGACACCCTGCACTCTCACAGGGTACCAGGTGCAAAGTAGCATAGAATTACGTTGTTTCAATCAACTACCATAAGAACATAAACACCGAATCCCTATCAGCAAACTTTAAACTATTTGTAACCCATTCACACCAAACACATGAAGCACTGGATTGTTTACATCATGTATCAAAAGTTAAAAACATCACCTTTTATTTCTTGTTCAGTGGTAGAAAAGCTCGCTTAGCATTCAATATTTTATCATGGTAGTAATTAACATATTTAAGTGGCAGGTTCTTATATGTTCATGGACTTACAAAATATAGACATGAGGTTGAGTGCACTTCTTTTTTTATTAAATATAGGATGAGACACAGACAAAGAAATCCAAAACTGTACAAAGACTGTATCAAGCCTCCTCTGAAGCATGTTGTAGACTGAGTTATGACTCTTCAAGGCTCTTCCTCCTGTGTGCCAATTCGCACATATTTATACATTTCGTGATTTTCTAGAAAATTCCAGAATAACCATGTGGCAACATAACATCTTAAAAAGCTTATCTGTTTAAGATAAATGACCCTCCCACAAAGAATATATACATAAAATTATTATAATTATACTAAGAGTAGTTTTGTGACAGAACAAAACTGAAAATATATAATATGTAAGTAATTTAGGTGCGCCTCGGTTGCACAGTGGTAGAGTGCCAAACTACAAATTCAAAGGTCGCGGGTTCGATTCCCGCCAGGTCCTAGGATTTTTATCTGTCACTTTCCACTTCTTTCACCTCTGGCAGTACTGCTCATGTGAAAAATACTGAGTAGCACCGTGGTTCGGAACCCACGTTAAACTGTAGGTCCCCCTATAACTGGCTGGGTAAGTCAGTTCGAAGGTCGGAGGAAGGCAACGGCATACCACCTTCAAACAGGACCATGCCTAGTAAAGCACTGTGGTGTTCAAACCAATCTTCGGATTGTTGACTGCTTTACCTTTTTTAAGTAATTTATGACTAGAGCAGTATTGGTATTTGTTTATGATGTTTATAATGGCTAAATTAAAGTAATTACACAGTTTTAAGGTAAGCAGAACATCGCAAACAGATCAGTACATTGCAAAAGACATCAGGAAATATTCATACCAAAATTTGTCATCAAACAATAATGATTACAAAATGTCACAATTTATATAATAAATAAAAAAATTTTGTTCATTAGAAGATCCAACTAATAAAACTAATTTAATCAATATGACCAGACAGTGGTGTTATAAAATGTTTATGTAATTTATATATGTATTCTGGAATATTAATAGACAATACTTCCATTAAAGGTGGTATCATATAGTTAATCTTGGAATTTTTGGGCACTAAAACCATTATAATACCTCCCTCACACAATGTCAGACATCATATAATACGGTGATTACGAAATTTTAATTTTTAAAACGAAGTAGGTCCATATAGTAAAAAAAAGTGAAAAGTGCATAAGATTTTAATGGACTCATACAAAATTTATACTGTATGTCTGGTAAATCAAAATTATAAGCAAATTAACTGCAGATAATTTAACAAATTTTACCAAATTACCATTGATATAAACAATCACAAAAATATTCAGTCCAAATATAAAGAAATGAAATGTGCATGATACTGTCATGTGTCCAATAAAAGTTATTTCACATGACAAGAACCAATTTGCAGGGGTAAAGACCAATTCACACTGTGTGTTACGTCAACGTCACATCACAGCACCGTCACGTCAAGTTGTATTCACAATGTCCGTCAGTGTCCGTCATGTCAATTCGCCCATCTCAATACGCGATGTTGAAAGTGAGGTTATGAGTGGCAATCTGTTATGTAGAAAGTCATAGTTTAATACTAGAATTGAGGGAACAACAATGCTTAATGTTATTGAAGGCCAAAGAAAACTTTACAGTGCATGTTTTTGGCCAACTTACTGGAAATTAAGGTAGAATATTCAAGAAAATTTTAGGTTTATGCATTGATGAGGGATTGAATTGGAAGAAACACAATGAAGATCTGCTGAAACGTTTGAGCTCAGCTACTTATGCTATTAGGGTGATTGCAAACTTTGGTGATGTACAACTCAGTAAACTAGCATACTATGCCTATTTCCATTCTCTGCTTCCTTATAGCATCATATTCTTGGGTAATTCATCATTTAGTAAGAAAGTATTCATTGCCCAAAAGCGGGTCATCAGAACAATTGCTGGAGCCCACCCAAGATCATCCTGTAGACAATTATTTAAGGATCTAGGAATCTTCACAGTAGCTTCACAATATATTAACTTATGAAATTTGTTATTAACAATCCAACTGATTTCAAATGTAATAGCAGTGTGGATAGCTACAACATTAGGACAAAGGGTGACCTACACTATTCAAGGTTACATTTAGCTCTGTCACAGAAAGGGGTTAATTATTCTGCCATAAAAGTCTTTGGTCACTTACCAAGTAGTATCAAAATTCTGACAGATAGCCAACTAGCATTTAAAAATAAATTAAGAGAATTCCTGAATGGCACATTAGATGAATTTCTAGATAAAAGTTAGTACTTTAGGGAAAAAAATTAAAAATAAAATAAACAAAACAAAAACAAAAAAATAAACAAAATAAAATAAAATATTCAAATATTGAGTGTCATGTAATATTATGTATAGGTACATTTCATTTAATTGACACATTCCACATCATTATGAAGTGTTGTATTCATGATCTATGGAACAAGCATTAATCTAATCTAAACTGTAACAACATTTCAAAACATCAACATCTATTCTCAAGCGAAAAAATAAACATATGAAAACAATACTTGTAAGAGCATAAATAGCGCCTGTTAACTTTATCCATTACGATTTAACCGCTTACATTTATAATACCATCGTAAATAACTGAATTTTTGTCTTTCATTAGAACTGACTTTTTCATTTAGAATGTTATTTTTAAAACACACACACACACATATATATACACTTCTTAATTAAGCATGACAAGCCTTTTCCTAATGCCTTATGATCCTCTTACCGCAATCCCCCAATAAATGTATTCCTGATAACCGAATACAGAGACTAAAGTCTATCACACCTAAATACTGCCTTATCCTATCTACCAGCTTTATCTCTCATCCAACACTGCTCAGAGTCCTAACTACATGCTTTAGCACATCAACTGTCAGATAACAATCTTGTTCCCACTCAAATGCAAGACCAGCTGAATTCCTGAACAGCCAATACACACATCCCAACTAACTTACTTAAAGCCCTATCTAAAATACATGTTTTTTGTCATTGATTACCACTGCAATGCACTGTGCTGGCAATGAAAAGAAGAAGCATGGACATCATGAGACATATCTGTTTCTTCCTTTTATTTAACGTCTGGACATGCACTTACCCGAGCAGTCATCTTGACAGCAAGGGCTTCCATGTGCACTGCATGAAATACGTTCAGTATTTTTGTAGGCTTTATCCCAACTGAGCAGCTGCACTGGTTCCAGACACATTTGGTAACAGAACACTCTATTATACATCCCGAAATGAAATCTGATACAAAAATTATGACACACAACAGATAACAAAATTATTTATTAATGGAACCAATATGGCTGCTCAGGAGGAAAGGATATGTCCAAGTTTAATGTCCAGGGCATGTCCTATCCAGTAAATATGAAATTCTTAATTATGGTCATCTGGTTTAGATTTTTTTTCTCAGCATAATCAGGGGGGCAGGGAGTTGGGATTTCTGAATAGTTATGGTATGTATACGAGACTTTGATTGTTTACAGAATTTAGTAATTAAAAAAAAGAAAACATCTAAGTGATTACGTCTAAGCCCATCAACATGTGAGGAAATTTGCAAGGAATAAATTTTATGTACAGAAATAGTAAACTAATTGAAACATAGGTCTTGTAATACGGACTTTAGAGAATTCTGTATCACCACTGAGGAAGGGAGGGCAGGAATTTTTGTCACATGATATAATGCACACAGACAATCTAAATACTTTCAAAGTCTCCAATACAATGCACTGTGTTCCCCAGAAATATTGAAAATTATAATTATTACACAGAATCCACTTAAACTGAGTGTGCTAACTCAGGAGGGTGGTCAATAAAGAATTTAACTGAAACAAATTCACTGGTTTGTTAACAGGTGGGCAAACTTGTGGGATTACTGGTAAAAGGCAGATTATAAATAATTATATTTATTACGTTAGGTTGCATACTCTGAAGGAGCAAGCACGTCGTATTTGTTAGCTACAATTTCGGTGTTCCACATGGGTGGCAATATCAGAAAACACATCACCTGACTCACTGCACCTTTTCATCACCTGTAAAACATCATGATAATCACAATGAGCAAGAAAATCTACTGACTAAGCACGCAAGTGCATGTCTGGTTACACCTGACTGAACATGAACAGAATCTAAGAGTCTGCCACAAAGGAAAGTGGTTGTAAAAATCATCAGAATCTTTTCAAATATGATTTGAGGCTATAGCTTGAAATAGCTGAACTGCATTACAAGAAAACACATGAGTAAGACTCTTAGTTTTACCACCTGCATCACATGGTCACTCCATCTATCACACAGCATACTGCAAAGAAAAATCTGATCAAATCCCCAGAAATTTCACATAAAAATTCGATGAACGTCAGTTAATATTACTACCAAACACTTTACTGTTACCCCTGATGTTGTTACGGTTCATTTAACAGGGGAAGTCATTGTTCACTTACTCACACGCCAAAATCTTAAGTCCAAAGTTGCACAAAGAAATTATACAAAACAACTGTTCAGCTACTTTTGGAAAAGTAAGACCAAGAGCAGCTGGTTCAAAGAAGTTCAAGATGATTTAGATGAGGTAGGCTTGGCAATGAAACAAATTGAAGGCAGAGAAGAAAAGAAGATCCTGAAACTCAGTGACACAAGATTTAAATTAAAGACTTTTACACGCAAAATATATACCATAACAGATGAAGAAAGGGCAGCCAGGTCGGAAAGGATGAAGTAGTTTTGGGAGCAGAAGAGGAAAGCCAAATCTACAACTAGGATTAAGACTTAAATGTATATGGGTTGATTAAAGTGCTCCAATGTGGGCATAAAATATGTAAATAAATAACACTAGGCTACATAATATTAAAAAAAGAATATATTCAAAATAAGATACCTGACAACAGTTCTTCTGTAGAGTTCCAACAATGTTTAAAACCATGTTGGTATATATAATATGACAATCTTGGTTTTAAGCTGTTTACTACCAGATAGTATTGGTATAATGGGTTAAATTGGTGTATACAAAGTGAAAACTGAAACATTAGACATTTGAAATGTTATAATGTGTATTTTATCTCTTACATATATTTCATAGTTCACAATATATAAATATAGTAAGTGCGGCTCGGTAGCACATTGGTAGAGTGCCAGATTATTAATCTGAAGGTCAGGGGTTCAATCCCCCACCAGATCCTATACATTTTTATCTGTCACTTTCCACTTCTTTCACCTCTGGCAGGGTTGTTGTGAAAAATATTGAGTAGCACCGTGGTTCGGAACCCACATTAAACTATAGGTCCCCATATAACCGGCTGGGTAAGTCAGTTCCAAGGTCGGAGGAAGGCAACGGCATACCACCTCCAAACAGGACCATGCCTAGTAAAGCACTTTGGTGTTCAAACCAATCTTCATATTGTTGACTGCTTTACCTTTAGTACATTTTCATTTGATATGGGACTCTAAATTGTATGTAAAGCACACTTGACATATTACAAAACATAATTACACTAAAAGAAAACATTGTGAAATGTCTTCTTCATTTATGCCACTGTACATGACTGCAAAATATAAATCAAAACTTTGCATTACAAACAATAATAATGATAATAATAATAATATCTGTGTGGTAAAAACAAACTCTTCCTGTCACTGGAACAAATACAAATATACATTCTCTTATCATAATAGTAATCAGATTTCTCCTCCAACGATGATAGAAACATGTCGATGTCTTGTGAGTCACCCATGTACCTGAGGTTCCACTGATATACACCAGTTTTTTTGTTGTATCTGGAGACAGTCTGTTCCGTAATGGTGTGTGTATTCATCTGTGAGCTGACCAGTTATGCTCACTTGCCACTGAGGAAGGCGGTAAGTTCAAAATTCTAGAAGCAAGTGAATACAAGGGTTGTATTGTACATACGCCTTTCCACCATACCAAAGGAGATATATGTTTTGCTGCAGACCACAAGCTGTGTTGTTGGAAAAAGCCTTCCGCCGCCTGAAATTACATCAAATTTACCATGATAAGGCCACTGTCATATCCCAAGACTTCACTCAATCTTGCGATGTAGTCTAGAGCCTGTATTTCCGCCCCCTGATTAAGGGTTTTCTGCTTAAAATGTGTAGCCAATATATTTGCTGCAGCAAGCATAGCTTTACAAGCAAACGTGTGCCTTGAGCTCACGGCTTTTTTGATCAATGCATTCTCTGCTTGAGAAAGTGTATTACACTCTAGAAGCACAGCATGTATCTTCCTAGACAAGCTATCAAAGGCATCATGTACGTCCAAAAGGACAGCATTATAGGCTTTAACCTTGCATATGGATTCCGACATTGGTTGCAAAATACGACATGCCTCCTCAAACTGCTGCCGTGTTTCATCTGCTAACAGAGAAGGTTTAAGGGCTTTGTTGCACTGCACATTTGGACAAACAATTGTTTATACCCCAGCCTCTTTATTCTTAAGTAAGCAGTCCAATCAAACCACTGTGCCTACCCAGCAGTGGAAGCTGACTGTATTTTTCTCTTTGTTTTGTTGTTAATAAAGCATGGGGGACATGACACTCCTTAATGAATTTTACTATTTTCTTCACTAGATTGAAGCACTCTTCCAACTTTCTCAATGACATTGTGTCCTTTATTAGTGACTTTAATGTATGTGCTGTGCAACCTATGCAGGTTATGTGTGTATATTGTTCCTCTACTATTTTCCACACAGCACGCATATTTTGTGCACTGTCTGTGACCACTGCTATGAATCTCTCCACACCTATTTCATGAGCAACGTCCATTAGTTGTGAAGCAATATACTGTGCAGTTTCCCTTTTGTCGCCAGGTCATATACTTTTATAGAATATTAGCTGAGGTATTGTCATGATGAAGTTAACAACACTGTTCCCTGATACAAAAGCCCTTCCATATGAAATCAATGCCAGAGCAGTTGAGCACTTCAAATTCTTTGTGAAGAATGTCTTCACACGTTTTCATTCGGCAGAAAGCAAAGGTGTGCTAAGTAGGTAGGGTCTAGGAGGCTCATAGGTGGGCCATAGTTTCTGAAATGCTTCCCGCCAGTATTTTGAATTTAGCATAGTGGAGCAGCTGAAGCACATACTGCCCTAGCAATGGCTTCATCAATATCACCATAACTTGGCAGATGTACGGTTGGATGTTCGAATCCCCCCTCGGGCATGGATATTTGTGCTGTCCTTAGTATTAGCTAGTTCATAAGTAGTTTGTAAGTTTAGGGACTGATGATCTCATAGTTAAGTCCCATAAGCTCTACAAACATTTGAACATTTTTGAACTTGGCAGATGGGTATCTTTATGCCCAGATGTAGAAGGTTGTAGTTTTGATTCTGTTGTAAGCTGTTCACTGAGAGCAGAACCAAAAGGCAATGAGAATAGCGTAGATATTTGCATATGATAGATCAGTGTGACAGCAACTGTGAAGTGTCCATACTGTCTGGCTTTATATAAACCTGTCGGGTATGAGCCCAGTTCTCTTCTAATTGTTTCTGGATTCATTCCGTTCATTTCCAAATGGTAGCGCCTGATGTGTATGCAGCTCACACTTCCTACGGTATTGCGGGTTGCCTGGCAACCAGGATGAAATGAACCTCTCCCCCTAATCGTACATGGTTTTAAACAGTTTGAAATGACATGTTTCTGAATTCAACTGTATGTAAGCATATTTTTAAATCTCTACTCTTCTGCCAAAAGATATAGCTCCTGAAAGAGAGAAATATTAACAGATCAGTGTTCTAGTTTAACTTAAGTATGCCAAAACATTATTTAATTCTGAAAGTATTGCATTATTATCACTGTAAGATTTCATGGCAGGAAATAGATATTGCCAAAGATTTTGTGCTGCTACTTTGCATCAATGGTAAAACTACGTACTTCAGCAGACTGACAGTGAAGAACTTTCAGAAAATTCTTGAGCTATGTGAAATCATTATCACTTTCTTTCTTTCTTTCTCTCTCTGTAGCACCTGTCCTGCACAAGCAGGGTCAGCTGTGGTTATTTGGAATTGGCAGGTTAATATTGATGGGGTGGCCGGATGCCCTTCCTGCCGTCTCCCCATGCCCCCCAGGAGGAAATGTGTACCCCAAGTGTCTGCGTACAGTGTTATATGTGGGAAAGTGTAAAATGTTATGAAATGTTTGCAAATCGTGTAATTGAGGCGGGACTTGGGGACCAGCCAGTATTCATCAAGGGGGATGTGGAAAACCACCTAAAATCAACAGCCAGGCTGGCCGGCACTCGGACCCCCTTCGTTAATCTGCCGGGTGGATTCGAACCAGGGGCGGTATGCCTCCTTGTCTCGGAAAGTGGTGCATTAGACCGCACGGCTAACCAAGTGGGTGAAATCATTATCACTGCACCATAAGTAATCATGAGAACCCAGGAGCACGCAGTAAATGCAGCCATGACTGGGGGCACCACCTCCGACAAATGCTTCGAGCACGGTGGCGACGTTGGTCAAGGCAGAGACTGTGACTTGGTCTCTGCAGGCGCAGCTGATCCCAGTGACGGCACACCACGCCATCAGGAGTTCACTCTGAGCAGATGCGGCAGCCACAGCAGGCCATGCCAATGCATGGCACCCAGTGTGGGTGGCGCCCGAAGTCCTGCACCCAGATGGCGGAACCTGGCCGGCAGCGGTGCTGCAGCGGCCTAGGGGCCTACCGCGGCAACAGCAGGTGCAGCACCGTCCGTGGTTGGCAACCGTGAAGGAATTCAGTAGAGCTGTGATGTCCCACTCACGTGAAGTGGTAGGAGGCCAGAAAATGCAACACCGCATCATCAACAGGGAAGAGGCCACATACTTCCAGATTTGGACTTTAAATGTGCACACTAGTCTTTTGGGTTTCCCATTCAACTGGGGGGTGGAAGGGGGGAGCCGTTATGTGGAGAATCCCCAACTGAACACCAAAGTCATGTTAAGCTGTCGACATGAATTGGGGGCTGTTATCAGAAACCAAGGTGTGTGGTAGACTTTCAATAGCAAAAATCTTAGAAAATGATTGTGTAGTCACAGCTTTGGATATGGCATGGCACCGAAAACAGAGGGAAAAGGGTCAGCATAATCAACATGAATATGTTCCCATGGTTTTCGAGGTTGAGGCCAGCGAGAAAGAGACAAACGGGGGCAGCCTGTTGCAAAGCACACCGTGAGGCACACTATGTCATTGTCCATGCCGTGCCAAAACACATTCTGGCGAGCAAGAGCTTTTGTGCAGGATGCCCATCCAATGTCCGTAATGCAACATCTGTAACACTCAATCATGAAGGGCCGCCAGAATAACCACACACAGTGACTGACCTTCCGTAGCCAAAAGGAGGACTCCCTCATACTCAGACAGACATAACTGAAAAGAATAGTAGTTCCACAGGGGATCGGACACTCAGCATGGAAGAATATCAGGCCATCCTTTGGGAACAGAATGGTAAACTGGTCTAAGCACAGGGTCGGTCACATCAGTAGTTGACAACTGAGATGAAGTAAGAGGAAAACTATCCACAGTAGCCTGAGCTTCAGCATCAGGATAAAAACACAGGAGCTCTTCCCGGGCAAAGGTAGGATCTGGCCTGGAAGGGAGACAAGAGAGGGCCCCACATTAGTGTGCTGGGCCATAGGACGGAAGTGAATGTCATAATTGTACCAAGAGAGAAATAACCCTGTCTGACAGAGATGCTGTAGGCTGGAGAACTGACACTAAAGGCTTATGATCCGTAATAAGGTGAAATTTCACACCATAGAGGTACACATGAAATTTTTTAATGCATAGACAATGGCCAGCAATGACTCCTGAATTTGTGAGTAAAGATGCTGTGTAGGTGTCAAGGTTTTTGATGTGTACACAATGGAGCATTCAGACCCATCAGAGTATTTATGTGCCTCCAACAATCCCACCCCATATGGAGACACATCAGTAGCAAGCACAAAGTGTTGATCCATAGTGTAAGCAGTTAAGCAAGGAGTGGACACAAGTTGCTTTTTCAGGGTACAAATATCTATGTCAGCAGAAACGGGCTGTAAATGGCACACAGGGGCCACGTGGCCTTTTTTATGACAACTGTTGCAAACGACTCTGCTGCTTTCTTCTGCATGCAGCTTCACTGTGCCACCTGTTAGTAACTTTGTGAACTTCAAAGAACACTACTATCCTACCAACTCCAGCATGAAAACTTTTTTAAATTTCATGGAACTTTTTTCATTTTAATTGTCAACATATAACTGAGGACTGGGTCAACATATCCCTTTCCAAACTGACCTGCACGATTGTGCGAGTTTGGTTTCAATAATACTGCTTCTCAACATTGTAACTTTAGGGTTTAACTCTGGGTGGCGACAATAGCAGAAGTTCCTGGCTTGTGATTGTTAGCTGTTGCAGTTGGTAGCGTTCATATCGGAGAAAAGCATATCATTATAAACTTGCACAAGAAGATAGAACCAAGCAGTCACGTTGTAAATGTGATGTAATTTCTTATATTTAATTATTTTATGACACTACTGCAGTATTTGAGACAGAGAATGTTTCATTTTCCATATTTGGAGTGCCTAAGCAAATTTACGAAGCATCATTTGTATGTTAGACATGTTTTTATTTTGAGTAGTATGATCATGTGGGTCACTTTTTAAAAAAGGTATGATCTTGTATATTTTTTTAATATTTCTACCTGAATCTAGAGGTCTAAATGAATGGAAAGCGCTACATTTTGGGTAGAGATTGAATTTTTTTTCTCAGGTCGGAAAGTGATATGGGTGCCCTTATCTCCAGCAGGGTTCTGTTGCAGAGCTGTACATGTTGAAGATCCATGAGATGACAGTCTGTGGCCATGATGCGTCTGGTGGCTGCCTAACGACGTTGCAAGTGCATCATTTGAAGGATGTACCATACTATTCTTGCTGCACTGGCTAAACTCGTGGTTAGTAGTATACAATGATCGTAACTCGTGGTTACTGAAGTAATAAGTGTAATAACTAATGGTTTACTACAGTACTCTCTTGTTCAAGGGCAAACAACCAGTCGTTGCCGTCCACACAGCTGTCACTGACAAGGTATCCAGAGCTTCCATGACAGAAGCTCAACTCTCGAGGGAGAGGCTGTCGGTACGGCATGCTGATGGCAATCTGGAGAGTAAACGCTCTGATGATAGCAAACAGGAGGACTAGAAAATGGGCAGAAGGCTCCTGTAGATGGGGGGGGGGGGGAGGCAAGGGAGACTGAGAAGAGAGGAAGGAGGAGGAGGAGGAGGAGGAGGAGGAGGAGGAGGGGCAGCACAGCACAACCACAATAGGACTGTTTACGATTTCCTTTGAAAGCGACCATCACAACATTTGCTTGGAGTGATTTACGGAAAACATGGAAAACCTAAATCGATATGGCTGGGGCAGGTTAGAACCACCATCCTTCTGAATGCAAGTTCAGTATATTACCACTGTGCCATGTCGCTTAGTGAGTGACAGGCTAGACTCATGGTGTGTTCTGTAAATTTGGTTGCACAACCAAACCTTTGGTAGAATGGTCCAAAACCTCATAACACAACACATCCAACTTGGGAGAACATATTCTGTCTACCACTGAGAGGTATAGAATTTGCATGAGAAAAACTGGAAGCAACACAGTCATCCATAACAACTAAATGTGGAATGGAAGGAACTGAACCATGTCAGTCATGAAAGAACTGAAAATACGAATCTGTTGTTTGTTTCAGTTAACCAAATGACACTTTATGTGTAACAATGGTTGGACACTCTCCCCTGCATACAGCAGGGGAAATTGTGGCACTATTATTAAATGGTAAGGGTAACAACTTGTCCACCACACACACTTCACAAAAAGTGTTTGAACTTGCTGACTAGGATGGAGGCAATGACAAAACTGTATCAATACATAAGTTAAATTTTTTTTTAAAATAAAATCATTTGTCTGAACTAAAGTTTCCTTTACCTGAGAGCTGGATGGGGAGGGGGGCAGGTTGGAACCCCTTGCCACTAGGAATCGGTGCCCATGTCTCCAATACAGATAGAATGTGTAGTTACAAGATTGTCTGTCAGGCACACAATAATAAAAGCTAAAAAGTAGTTGAAGCATACTTTGGAGGAAAAAAGGTTTTGAAATCATAATATCTATGGATACGAAACAAGATCATAAATCATAATCTTTTTTTAATTAATTTATTTATTATCAGTGCACTCAGACAGAGAAGAAATCAGTAAAATCAATCAGTTTTTATTGCTACTAAACATACATTCTCTGGTGAGACTGACTCAGGAACATAGTATGTCAAAAGACCCTTGTAACCATATCTCTCCAGGAATTTAATTCTTCCATAATCAAATATTAACTTGCACATTTTACCAATTTTTCTTCTCTTCTCATGTGACAGCTGCAGTCGAGCATATCTGAAACATAATATTTATCTTTTGTACTCTACAGCTCTTGTCATTGTCCACTAGCCAATGAGTCAAATTTTACTGTTACACTTGATCTACCATTATGCAAAGGGAAATAAATAATAATAAAAAAAACCTCTGCACCACTGTCAATAGTTGTTGTACAATAAAAGCAAATGCCTGCATAAACATGCCACTTTTTATATCAAAACTCTACTTAACTTCAGCAAATATAAGAAAAAAAAATAATAATGATATTGTCCTTAACTTTTAGAACAGTAAATTCTTTCTTCAGGGAGGATAGAGGAATTGGTTGGTAGATGGTCTGCGTTATTAGAAGTCTCCTCCCCATTCGCTTTTCCATGATTCACCAAACCATTTTTCACTCCCTGAATAAAAACTCCTATTCTCAAAGTTGGAAGTGTCATGTACTTTCTTTAAGTCTCTCTTTTGGTAGCATTTAGAGTAGCACCTCATAATGATATTACCCAGTCAATCTGTCTCTCTGCACATGAGCAATTTTCTGTGTTTGACAGGCCCTATGCTACAAAGCCGGTTGTCTGTGATGCAGCTGATTAATGTAGTTGAACAGAATGTGTATTAAGACTATTACAAGTGAGTAGTTTGGTGCTTTTACAGTGTAGTCTCTCTCTCTCTCTCTCTCTCTCTCTCTCTCTCTCTCTCTCTCTCTCTCTCTCTCTCTCACACACACAAACACGCACGTGCGCGCACATGCATGCTCATCACAAGAAAGTGGAAACAGCTCTCATACATGCAGTAGGTGTGAGTCAATGGGAAGCAACAGCAGAATACCACAGGTGACACCCAAACCAACACAATCCAAATCACACAATGTTTTGTTGTTTAATGGAATGGTTCAAATCTACAAGCAGTGTTCAGGCCAAAAGACATTTCGACTGACCACGCAACAGCAATGGGGGGTACATAATCGGCAGCTGTTACTAGCTACGAAGATAGGGAGTCTAACTGGGTCAACATGGAAGGTGGGAGAGGAATATAGCTAGAGCCAAGTCTCCATGTCAAGGAATGTCCTCTTTATCATTTCTATCCCTGTCAGGTCCATTTTGTGCAAGAACTCCAGAGCAACAATACTACAGGTGGCTACAAGACTGTGAAAGGTCTAAAGAAAGACACACAAGGAGAACCTGCCTTTGGCAATGAAGCTAGTTTCCACCAGAACGGGAGGACGAATAATATCATCTACTGGGCAAATGACAATTTCCATTTCACTCTCAAGGCACACACTCAGATTAATGCTAGGCCGAATGTATTGCGTGTCATACATGGTGTTGTTGTAGCCAGTCCCATATTTTTATTGGATTGCTCAATGCTGCATGTGATGGACATATTGAGGAAACATGACTATCATTTTTGGATGATCTGCCTTTCTAACAAAAATGCAGATTTTTTTCTTCCTGGAGGACTGCGCAGCTCCAAATTTTGGACAAAACCTCTGCTGACTCCTGGATGAGGTTCATCTCAGAAGTTTGATTAGCAGTTGGAGTGTGGTGAAAAGATCACCTATCTCACCATTTTCAGCCTTTCGTGTTGAGAATCTATACTTTAAAGTTCATGTAACATTAAAGCCATATGTCCACCTATGTATTTTCCATGATAGACAGATTCTCTTGACTTCCTCGGAATTGTGAGCCCAATTTTTTCTGGTAAATGGGCAACACCCCTCATCCTTGTAAAACAAAACAAAAAAAAAAACCTTCACATAAATAGCATCTTTGTGGAGACTTTAAGGTTGACATTAATTCACACTCTGGTGGACACATACCCACTGCTCAGTCCTGATGAACTGCTCATACAATAGGCAGAAAGCCAATTTTTCTCTAAACTCAATCACTCTGTTGCTTATTATCAGATACCTTTGGACAAGTATTCAAAATGTGTCTGGGCATCAACATGCCATTTGGCCTTTACCAATATCAGCAACAAGTGTTTGGGATTTTTCAGCATTATTTGGAGTAGGTCACTTCCACAATCCCACACCATTTCAAGTACCAGGAAGACATAAATAATTACTGGATCTACCAACAGGGAACACTTGCGAATCCTCCAGCTCCTCTTTCAAAGATTCACATCTGTGGGCTGGAATAAAACCAAAATCTTCTAACCATCTCTTGAGTATCTGAGCCACATCATCTGATGTATGACCTATGGAGAGCCTGGTACAAGCCATCATGGATCAGCTTCTTCCCTCTTCATTGTAGGAATTGCAAGAGTAAATTTTAGGCAAAATTTGCTATTACCACCAGTTCATTCACAGGGTGTCCACCATTGTGCACCCTCTGCACCTTCTCCTGCACAAATCTCCCTCCTTTGTTTGGTCTCCAGGATGTGAATGGACCATCAACAACACTGAAGGAAAGCCTCCAGTTGGCACCATATTTAGCTTGGACTATGCTTCACCATTTGACGTGGAGACAGTACTTTTATCATCAAAATGCAGATGGCTCACAGACCATAAGCCTTTAATCTTAGTACGTAGTCATCCACCTGGGTTCCACAGCAGTGGGCCTTGTTCCTTTCAAAGTAAAATTATGGTTTTCAATTTCGCTGCATGGTGTAACATGCCAATACGAACACCCAAGTCTGGCTTCTGATAGGCCTTGATCCCGAGTTCGATCAGGAACAGCTCATGAGTTACCATCTGGATGTCAGTTGCTACAAAGTGGTCAACACATTCCTGATCACTAGTGCCCAAGTCACCAAGGCAATAGTGGCTGACCCTGTTCTCTGGCATGTGGTCTGCCTGGTCCAACAGGGATGGTCTTCCCAGCCTCCAGTCCATGCCTCCAACCCTCTTCACAACTATTTTATCCTCTGCCATTGTGTCTCAGTCCTTGAGGGGCTATTCCTTATATCTAAAAACAACACAGCTCCCCGTATGGTTATTTCCAATAAACAATATGTTGAATATGTGCCATGCGCCATGCTAAAATGCACGGGGACACTGGAGTTCAGGAAGCAAACGCATCCCACTGCGCCAAGACAGTCTCGACATCCCTACCACAGCGCAAAGTCTGGGTTCCACCCGACAAAGGGTGGTGGGCATTGATGTCCCGCTAAAGGAGAAATGGCGGGGGAAGTTGGGTGATTAATACAGCCAGGCTAGTGGGAGAGACAACCACATATGGGGAGAGGAAGACAGAGCAGATGGTGATATCATGCATTGTCTGGATCCTGACAGCCACTGCCTCAAGGGCCGTGTGAATAGGCATGAGGGCAGTAGGTACAGAGGTGAGGGTGTAAACAGATACTCCACCGGATACCCTGACATAGGCTAAGCCATTTTTATAGTAGCCCCAATAGCCACAAAGGGCAAGATTCCACTGGATAGAACAGGTTTCCTGTAGGGGTATGCGAAAAGCAGGAAAGTGACACAATAACTGTTGCAAATTGGACAGGGGGTGGAAGAAACATGCACAGTTCCATTGTAAGATCAAACTGCCTTCTGACTTGTAGGGCATGCTTAAGTAGAAGGTGGTGGAGCTTGCACAGAGCCATCATTGTTGCTGGCTACAGAGGCTGAGCCTCGACTTCCATGGCTTCATACGTCTCTGCAATTTTCAAGTCCTCATGGGATGTGAGGATCTCCACTTCGTCCTCAGACCCAGATGTATGGGGTGGTGGCATAGTAACCACCAGGGATTCTTTTTCTTTTTCCTTTCTCACTGGTTTTTCAGTTTCTCTTGCTGGGAGGGCTTTGCAGATTGAGGCAACAAATCACCCCCAAAGTCCAAGATGAAAACACCAGTGTCAATCATCTTGTCCTTCAGACCCCTAAAGATGCACTGGAGGAAGTGAACAACTCTCTGCTCTAATTTCTTGTGCAACTCATCATCAGGTTGCAACAGCACATAACTATGAAAAATGATGCCCTGGACCTTATTAAGACTCTTTCTTATGATGTGTTATTGTAACAGGAACATCACCCAGCTTGTCACAGATGAACAGGGCAGGGATGACGTTGTTATCAAGACTAACCCAGATCTCATTTTGGACATACCATCCACTTCTCCAAACCTATCCTCCAAATTCTCCATAAAAAGAGGGGGGGGGGGCAGTTGTCATTAGATAGGATTCCCCACCTGTTCTATTATCTACTACATACAAGGGGCCTAAGCCTCACCATCATTATAGGCCCTACCGTCCTCTCATGGTGTGGACAGAGAAGGAAACTATTGAAGGTCTTATGTCACTGCATTGTATTCCATTCTGCCATGTTTAGAGGCAGCAGTCATACGTCCACCAACATTGTGTTTGCTCATTTCATTTTCGTTCCCCAAGCAGCTAGGGAAGTAGAAATCCACCTAGGCAGAGCCCCACTTGCCTGGGTACACATGATACACCTGACATGCAGCACGTTCCCCAGAGGTTGCTCGCTAGCAACTGTTCCTTCTCAATAGACATGCATCTCCTTGGCACGCAACACACCTTGAGATTGAGGGGTTCTCTCTCTCTCTCTCTCTCTCTCTCTCTCTCTCTCTCTCTCTCTCTCTCTCTCTCTCTCTGTCTTTTCTGAGGTTTATACTTTCCTCGTAACCCAGACAACTAAGCCAAAATCCTCGGGCTCTGTAACATACAACATTCCACTGTCGCACCATACGGTGGCCACTGAGGCATGCATATAGCTTATGGTGTGGAGGACTGTTGGGTTGACACAGTCCCCAGTTCAGGGACCCGGGGTTCACCAAGCCCATACCCAGCAAATTAATGCTGAGCCCCCTGAAGGAAAAATGTGCCAAATTCGAGTTATTCATCACTTTATCATTAAAATAGATATTTCCTATCCCTACTTATTGCTCCTGTGGAGGGAGTTCTCTAACCTATCATGTCCACTTCACACATACTCCACTACTACTACTACTACTACTTCTACTACTATTCGTGCTGGCTCAAAGGTACTATCAGCAATGAGCAACACATGAAACCTATTGCTGAGGAATAAGGAAACAACCTTACGGCCTGTCATCGATTTCACCTTCCAGCCAGAGATTTGCAATCTAAACCAGAAGAAGTATTTCCTAACACAAATGACAGCAGTCCTTATTGACATATTTCCATATAAGAAAGATGATGTGGTGAATGCAGTTGATAATGTGGTTATGACATTCTTCAACCACAAAATGATTGGAGTACAAGGAGAAAGAGCAATGCATTACTGTGTTAACTCGAAAAAAAAGAAAAAAGAAAGAAACAGATAACCAATTTCCAGCACTTCCCAACAGACATATAGCTCTGCATTATGGTCCACACAAAAATAAAGAAAAATAATCTAACCATTGGATATGCTAATGCTTATGGCATCGCTCAAAGCTACCAATATTGGAATAATGAATTTAAAAAAAGGGGGGAGAGGATGCATGGGTGCTTCCCATGACAAAACACTGACTTGTGGACATGTGTACTAGCCCGGCATATATAATAGAAAACGGAGGACTTGCCCAAAGGACAGGCTCGTCGACAGACACACATAAAATCACACACAAACACACATACAAGCTTTCACAACTGTTGGTCGCTTCTTCAGGAAAAGAGGAAGAAAGGAGAGGAGAAAGGGAAGGATATGGGTTTTAAGGAAGTGGAAAAGGAGTCATTCCAATACCAGGAGTGGAAGGACTTACCTTAGGGGTGAAAAAGGAAGGTAAACAAATACACACACACTCACACATATCCAAACACAAACACACCTAGACCTTCCTTTTTCCCCCCTAAGGTAAGTCCTTCCACTCCTGGTATTGGAATGAATCCTTTTCCACTTCCTTAAAACCCATATCCTTCCCTTTCTCCTCTCCTTTCTTCCTCTTTTCCTGAAGAAGCGACCAACAGTTGTGAAAGCTTGTATGTGTGTTTGTGTGTGATTTTATGTGTGTCTGTCGATGAGCCTGTCCTTTGGGCAAGTCCTCCGTTTTCTATTATATATGCCAGGCTAGTACACATGTCCACAATTCAGTGTTTTGTCATGGGAAGCACCCATGCATCCTCTCCCCCCCCCCCCTTTTTTAAATTCATTATTCCAATATTGGTAGCTTTGAGAAATGCCATAAGCATTAGCATATCCAATGGTTAGATTATTTTTCTTTATTTTTGTGTGGACCATAATGCAGAGCTATATGTCTGTTGGCAAGTGCTGGAAATTGGTTATCTGTTTTTTTTCGAGTTAACACAGCAATGCATTGCTATTTCTCCTTTTCTCCAATCATTTTGTGGTTGAAGAATGTCATAACCACATTATCAACTGCATTTACCATATCATCTTTCTTATATGGAAATATGTCAATAAGGACTGCTGTCATTTGTGTTAGGAAATACTTCTTCTGGTTTAGATTGCAAATCTCTGGCTGGAAGGTGAAATCGATGACAGGCCGTAAGGTTGTTTCCTTATTCCTCAGCAATAGGTTTCATGTGTTGCTCATTGCTGATAGTACCTTTGAGCCAGCACGAATAGTAGTAGAAGTAGTAGTAGTAGTAGTAGTAGTAGTAGTGGAGTATGTGTGAAGTGGACATGATAGGTTAGAGAACTCCCTCCACAGGAGCAATAAGTAGGGATAGGAAATATCTATTTTAATGATAAAGTGATGAATAACTCGAATTTGGCACATTTTTCCCTCAGGGGGCTCAGCATTAATTTGCTTGGTATTTGCTTGGTGAACGCCGGGTCCCTGAACTGGGGACTGTGTCAACCCAACAGTCCTCCACACCATAAGCTCTATGCATGCCTCAGTGGCCATCGTATAGTGCGACAGTGGAATGTTGTATGTTATAGATCCTGAGGGTCTTGGCTTAGTTGTCTGGGTTACGAGGAAAGTATAAACCTCAGAAAAGAGAGAGAGAGAGAGAGAGAGAGAGAGAGAGAGAACCCCTCAATCTCAAGGTGTGTTGCGTGCCGAGGAGATGCATGTCTATTGAGAAGGAACAGTTGCTAGCGAGCAACCTCTGGGGAACGTGCTGCATGTCAGGTGTATCATGTGTACCCAGGCAAGTGGGGCTCTGCCTAGGTGGACTTCTACTTCCCTAGCTGCTTGTGGGATGAAAATGAAATGAGCAAAGCTAGACCTCTAGGGTAAATACAGGTTTGTAGCTTGAGCAATTGTATAGCTAAGTGGTAATGGCATAGGTTTTACAGTACATAAATTATATAGGCCCATACAAACACTTCTTGTGTATCAGTCTGTTAGCCTAAACCAATCAACATTCCTATATTCCGTAGTTCTTGGGGACTGGTCTGAATATATGGACAGAAAGTATGGTACAGAACTTCAGTTTATACATGTATAACAATAAATCAAATGATAATAATAATAAAGGAAATTAGCAATTAATATCACATGAAAGTTGTTATAGACTAAGTACCTCAGACTGGATGAGGAGAGGAAGGAAATCGAGCATGTTCTTTGCACAGAGATCCTTGAGACTTAGGAGGCACTATAGAAAATTTGAATTCGAATGTTCAAGGTTATTTTTGAACTCTGTTCATCATGAATGCTAATCCAGTGTCTTAATCACTGTGCCATTTCACTCCAGAAAAATACATAGAAAGTAAATAACGATTTAAAATTTAGTTCCTTAACACTGTTTAAAATTGCCTGACACAAATAGAAATTGAACGTAAGTACAAGACGGCTCATCTCACTTATAAAATAATAACATAAGTGGTGGACATTCCATTTTAAAGGCAGTGTGCAGCCCATCCACAAATAAAAACAAGAAGTAATAATAAAAAAGCCTTACCGTTCAACTGAATCTTCTGGTTTGGGAATTAGCTCATTTTTTCTTGTGCCACATGTTGCCCAACTGGTAATACCACACATAACATCAAAGTCAGAAACTTCAAAACCCTGTTCCTGTTAACAAAGGAATAATGTTATATGATCTCAAATACAAAAGATCAATGTTACTTTGTATAGCTTCTTTCACAATATGTATTTAGAAAGCATTCAAACAATTTTTTTAGTTGCACTAGGATTGCATTAGTCAGATAATGCCACCAATTCACCTGTCAATTTTCCAACTGATTATCTTATAATCTCACAATTAAATTTGCAATTTTCTTAATAAAATAGTATAATGACTTATAAACTTACGTGGGAAGTATTTTATCTGTTTGTTATAATAATGTCTGCACCTGGTCACTTTTTTCTATTTTTTATTTTATTTACCTTTGCAACGAGTTCACTAATAAGTTGAAATTTATGTGGCATACTCAAGTCTACAGTTCTTTGGGGTGTAAAAAAATTAAGCTTCTAATTTAATGCAATCAAAAGATACTAGAGGACCCATGCAAATACTTCGCACCGTTAGTGGAACGACGAAAAAGTTGGGAAAAAATGGAAGTAAAGTTGAATGTCCACACATAGCTTTCTTCAGAATTAATCAAGGCAAGTGTTTAAAAGTGCAAATGAAAGAGCTTGAGCCACTGAGTGTTGTTATGTCAAAAAGAACTGTGTACCTTAATTAGAACTGAAGATATCGTAAAACAAACCAGTTAAAATATTTAATGCAAGGACAGAAGGATACCGCTTTTGAATAAAAATAAAGGATGGAGGGACTTAAGTTAATTCCGGTACTTGATGACAAATCTGCAAATGAATACCTTTATTTTAGAGCAAAAATGAAGGAAATCGGTCAGATAGAACGGCCTGACTGACTGAGTTTTGTTTACAGCAAGGACATCCCCATAAGAAATATACAGAAAGAAATAGCACTTCAGTATAGAAAAAGGAAGGCGAGAGTTATATAAATTCTGATACTTTATGACAAATCTATCAATGAATACCTTATGTTTAAAACAAAAGTTAAGGAAATCGGCCCGTTAGTTTGGTCTAGCTGACTGACTTTATTTTTCGTAGATTCTTTTAATATATAAGAAAACCATTTCTGATAACCGAAAACTCAATGCTGAAACCCAGTAGGGTTCTTCCCATTTACGTAGAATCATGAAATCCGTCAAGAAGCAAGGTTTCACAATGAAAGTAAAGGTGGACAATGTCAAATTGTTACTTTGTTGTTATGTCACATAAGAAATATTGTTGCCATTAAAAACTTAATTTACATTTGTGGATGGATGGATGGTTTGATATTAAAAGGGACTAAATTACAGAGGTCATCTACATCTACATACATAGTCCACAATCCACCGTAAGGTGCATGGTGGAGGGTACACTGTACCACTACTAGGCATTTCCTTTCCTATTCCACTCCCAAATAGAACGAGAAAAAAAAGACTGCCTATATGTCTCCATACGAGCCCGAATTTCTCTTCTCTTGTCTTAGTGATCACTATGCAAAATATAAGTAGGCGGCAGCAAGATCATACTGCACCCAGCTACAAATTCAGGCCCTCTAAATTTCCTCAACAGAAATTCATGAAAAGAACGTCGTCTTTCCTCCAGCGATCCCCAATTGAGTTGCCGGAGCATTTCCGTGGCACTCGCGCATTGGTCGAACCTACCAGTAACAAACCTAGCTACTCACATCTGAACTGCTTCTATATCTTCCTTTAAACTGATCTGCTGCAGGTCCCAAACAGTTGAGCAATACTCAAGACATGGTCTTACATGTCCTCCATTTCGTAATTAGTACGCTGATCAAATGATGGTACATTTGTGTGGTCCTCCTGCATGAAAGATTTCTTAAAGGTTAAATTTAGAACTTCAACTTTCCGTTTGCTTTTTTCTATTACTGCCCCGGAATGATCAATGAGTGACTGGATAGTAGGCTTTGATCCGCTTATCGATTTTACATATGACCAGAATTTTTTTGGGTTCTCATAAAGATCTTTTGGTAATTATTGTATGCTTTGCACATCGATCTTTTTATAGACGCACGAATCTCTACTAACTTTTGCCTGTCATCATTTGCGTGTTCTTTTTTGAATCGAGAGTGCAACAGTCTTTGCTTTCTCAGCAGCTTTCTAACAATATTATTATTATACCACGGTGGATGTTTTCCATCCTTAATTGTCTTTACTGGCACATATTTCTCTAACCCTTCATTTACAATGCACTTAAATTTAGTCCACAATTCCTCTACATCCATAGTCCCGGAATTAAACAATGCCCAATCATTTCTAAGTGTGATCCTAACAATTGCTTATCGGCTCTTCCCAACAAAAAAACGCTCCTAGCCTTCTTGATTGGTTTATGAACTTTGGTCACCATCAACGCTATGACGATATTATGATCACTAATTCCTGTCTCTACACAGACATTGTTAATAAGGTCAGGCCTGTTCGTAGCTATAAGCTCTAAAATATTTCCATTGCACGTGGGATGCTGGTTTAACTACTCAAGACAGTTTTCGGAGAATGTGTCCAAAAGTAGCTCACAAGACTGCTTGTCTGTACCGCCTGAAATGTAACTAGATAGGTCCCAATTTAGACTCTTAACGTTGAAGTCTCCTCCGACTAATATTACATGGCCCGGATACCCACGTACTACCTGGTGTAGACTTTCTTTAAATGAATCTAAAACTGCTAAAGCAGTGCTGGGAGGCCGGTTAAAACTCCCAACTATTCACTTTACTTCTTTCAGACCTGTTATATGTGCCCAGATAACTTCACAGTTACTTTCAACCTCCATCTCAGTAAAAACAATATCTTTGCCCACAGCGATGAACACTCCTCCTCCAGTTGCATCCGATCTATCTTTCTGATATACATTCCACACCTTGCTAAATATTTCTGAACTTGCCACATCATGATTTAGCCAGCTTTCGGTGCCTAAAACTATCTGAGCACAATAATTTACATACAGTGCGGCAATTTCAGGAACTTTGTTTCTAATACTTTGTAAGTTCGCGGCTAATATTTTGATATTCGAATTTTTTAGTACCTTGTTCCAATTGTAAAGAGCACAGTACAGATTGCTAAAATGCTGTATAAAACAATGTGGGAAAATTCACCAAGCAAAGTGTTTAACACGTCAAGAAATAAAAGGAAGAAAATAAAGAACATGAAGAAAGGAGAGAGAGATTTAAAGATGATACCCAAGTGTCTTGGCTAGGGCTACACACTGATAGGTCGATGGCCGAGTAGGTAACATGTGTCACACAAAAATGAGTGGTGGCACCATTATTTAAAAAGCAGAGGTCAAGTTGAGATAGAAATGACGTTACATCTGCACTATGGCCAGTAGTCACAGTACCACCCCACAATAGGTTATGGGCGTTGAAATCACCCAGTAGTTGAAAAGGCGACGGGAGTTGGGAGATCAGTGCAGCTAATGTATTTGGTGGAATATCACCATCTAGTGGGAGATACAGGCTGCAGATAGTTATGTCATGTGGTATCCTTACCTTGGCAGCCACACCCTCTAAAAGTTTTTTGAAGGGGTATGGGTTCACTATAAACAGAGCTAAGGATATACACACAGATGCCACACGAGACTCGATTACACACATTCCAATTATAATAATATCCCCACGAAGGGCAGGGGTCCGCATTGCTGGAAACCAGGTTTCCTGGAGGGCAATGCAGAGATCAGGTGTTACACTTAGAAGTTTTCGTAACTCAGCCAGGTGGGGGAAAAGCAGCCACAATACCACTGGAGAATGACATTGTCTTTGAGCTGATGGGCTATGATTACAAAAGTCGGTCTTCCCATGTTTAGAGATGGCAGTTTTGCATCTGCCAACACTATTAATTGCTGAACTATACATCCACCCAGGCAGAGCCCCGCTTGCCGGGATAAGCCTAATACAACTGGGGTGTGGCAGGTTCCCCAGATGTTGCTCGCTAGCGACTGTTCGACCTCAATAGCCATGCATTTCCTCGGCACATAACATACCTTGAGAATGAGGGTTTCTTTTTATTTTATTATTATTATTATTTTAGAGGTTTGTACTGTCCTCGCGATGCAGGTGATTAATTTAAAATCCCTGGGCTCTGATACAAACAACGTTCCACCGTCGCACCAAACGGTGGTTGTTGAAGCATACACAGAGCTTACGGTGTGGCGGACTGTTGGCACAACACAATCCACAGCTCGGAACCCTGGGTTCGCCAAGCCCGTACTCAACAAATTAATGCTCAGCTCCTTAGGGGAATTTATATTTGTAATCAGTCAAAACTCTCAAGGACTACTGTAAGGTATCTGATCTGAAGTACACTTTTAGTCACACTTTTAGTCACAAATTTTAGTAGAATCATCATGTACAACACACTTGGATAAATATGAACTTAGAAATGTGGAGAAATAGCAAAATTTAGACCCATAGGGTCTCGTCATTATGTGATGTTTGATGGAACTGGAAGAATATTTTCTGTTACATACAGGTACTCAATTTCTGAGTCCTATCCAATCATCATAAAACAACCTGCCACAGATATTTTTTTTCACTGGAATGTAAATGAATGAGTCAATCAGGAAATCAATTATCATCCATAGTTTACACGTTAACATCCCCCTTCCCATTTCAACTCCTGCATAATTACTTCTACCACAGCACTGGTAGATTGTAGCCTCAAGTCAGTCTATGAAGTGCACTCAAATGCTTAGACCCAAAGAATCTCCTCATTGTGTGATGTCTGATGGAACTGGAATAATATTTTGTTACATATAGCTACACAATCCTATCCTGAGTCCTATCCAACCATATGTCAATGGTTTCAGTTTTTTGATGACAGATTCGTCATTTGATCTCATGGTAAAAAAGCTTTATAAGAATTTTTTTGTTATCTGAATGGTACAAATCCAGTTAAATACAAAAATAGAGAATGATAGCGCAATATCCTTCTTGGACATTTTAGTCGTGCAACAGACTGACAGAAGTTTCAAACATAAGGTTTTCTGGAAAGCCACACATACCGACAGATACTTGCATAAGAACTCCATCCATCATCCACAGGAAAAAGAGAGATGTCATTAAAAGTCTCATTAACAGAGCCAGAAGAATTTGCACAGTGGAAAATCTAGACTCTGAACTGCAACACCCGACACAGGCTTTCAAGGATAATGGACATTCATGTAAAGAAGTAAACAGAGTTCTGCAACCAAGGAATGGTAGGTCAATGAATAGCAATAAAAACAGTGATAGAAGAACAGAGTTTCTCTCCCCTTCATCAGAAATGTTACTGATCACACGAGGAAGATTTTACAAAATCATAATCTCAAAATAGTTTCAGGCCGCCTACAAAGCTCATTCAGGCACTCCAGTCCGTAAAGTATAAATGCGCTCCTCTGTCAGAATGTGGGAGTATAAGATTCCATGTACTTGTGAAAAAGTATACATCTGAACTATGGAGAGAAGCATCAATACAAGACTGAAAGAACATAAAAGTTTTTTGCAGACTAGAGAAAACTGAAAAATCAGCTGTGGCTAAGCATGTTCTTCAATCTGGAAATCATAGAGTGAATGAAGTTCTCTTAACTAATGACCTATTATCCACGGATGTACAGAGAAGCAATTGAAATATTTAAGCATGGGGACAGTTTCAACAGGAAGTAAGAATAGAATAGGTAATGTGTTTTTATCTTTGATAGTAACAATCAATAGTTAAGTTTCATCTTTGACAAAGATTATCTCTGCTGATCACATGAAAACATGATGACACCCATTTTAAACAGTATTTATGCCGCTCTCCAATGTCCAACTCATCAGTCGACAAGACTCAGCACCACCAGGAGCACCTCTGGAGATGACCACCACAGCTTTCAATGAAACATTAGAAGCAGAACTGTTTTATGGACCACGACCATACAAACCAAAAGAATCATCAGTAAATATGGGACCTGCCTAAAACTACACATTCTCAAAACCATTGAAAAAGTAATATTTTAGAGGGAAACCATGTAAACAGCTAATATTGGAGCAGGAATAACTTGCACTGGTAGGGGGATTCCAGAAAGCAGGTATCAGAGAATGTTGTGTCTCATTCAAGTCTGTGAGTTCCACATGTATTTTTACCAAATGATGAGTGTGTCCTCTATGGCATGTGGAACCAAAACTTATTGAATGTTTAGTTTCCTAACCCTAAGATTGGCTGACACTTGTACCACCAGAATAACATGATTTCATGCTTCATAACTTCCATCTACAGGACAAACTGAAAAGCATGCTCCACCAAAGAATGTGGCATAACTAAAGCAGCTCATCAATGGCAAAAATAAGAGCATAACATTTCTTATAATGGTCAAGATATATATCAGGGATGATAGGAACACATGCATTTTGTAGATTTAGGCATTAAAATGAATTTTCTCATGTATGGTTATCAATAGGACAACAGCATTTAGTACATCTCTGTCAGAGTTTCCTTGATGACCTTACCCCTTTAATTGGTTCCTTAATTTTGAACCCATTTTTTTGAATCTCATTAATGAACCCTAACATATGACCATATAGGCTGTTAAGTGGCAGACATGTACAATGGCAGGCAAAAATATTGCCCAATCTGAATAATTTAGAGTCTAGGAACAGGGCATAAACATGCCCAAGTTCAGAAGTACCAGTATTCCCAACTGTAGCAGTCTGTGCAGCTCTGGCTTGGTGTTTACACTGGCAAATAAAAGCACATCAAAATGGTTAAAATATAAGAACTCCATGTCCATAGCATTGCTATTACAACGAGCATTTCACATCTGCCTCAGGAGTGGGATGAATAGACTTACAGTTTACAAATGTAAAGCACAGATGTTTGAATCTAATTGAATTCTTTCTTTCTTTTTTACATTTTTATTTTTAATTCAGATATGTGTAGGTAATATTTTAAACTTTAATTAGCTACAGATTGTGCAGTTGAAGTTCTACATTATTTCCAAAGATTTCATTTTATAATAGTGAAATCTTAAAACAAACAGAGAAATGGTCATAGTGAAATTACTGAAAACTGATGTGTTTATTTGTAATTACTTTAGCTACCACCTGGTATATACATAGTTTTCAGCTAAGAGGAATGTGTCTGATGATTAGCAAAAGTGATGTTTTGTAATTTTTGCCAAAATAGTTATTTTAGACAAATTCAATTTTTCTGTCAAATCTGGCATTTTTCTGGCAAATTCGGTACACAATCTCTCTCTCTCTCTTTCATTTCTTGTTGAAGTCCATTATTTTTTGTACATTTAATGCCATTTTTGAAGAATTAGTGTAATTTCATTGCCAAAATTGAGTAAATTTATTGAGAAATTAGGTGTCATATTTTGCCAAATTTTTATTATTTATTGTAAAACAGGGAGGTTTTTTCCTCAAATTCAGTATATTGATAATTGGTTCAGTTTTGTTATTACAGAGGATGCCTAGTCCTATAACCAAACACACTAAGTAAAACACACTGGCTACCAAGCTGCTACTGATCACTTCTTCTTAGCATAAATATCCCTACCGTAGTTGAAGAATGAAAATGAAAGTGTAAACAACAGATAAAAGAAGGTACATCCACTCACTCTTGTTAATCGTGCATGAGGACTTAGATAAAATGCGAAACAACAGGTAAGTTTTCATTAGCTGAAAACTATACACACCACCAGAAGGCCATCAAATAAATACATCAATTTTCAACATTTTTGCTTTAACTATTTGTCTGTTTACACTATTATAAAATAGGAACTTTTGAAAGAATGTGGAACCTCAAAAAACCTACAACTGCACAATTTGTCGTGAACTAAGACGTAAAATATTACCTACACAGGTCTATATACGGACTGTGCTTTTCAGAATAGGTAGATTTGTTTTTATCTTTGATTAGTAGCAATTGATAGTTAAGTTTTCTCTCTATCTTGGAATAATTATTTTCAAAAGAAATAATGTGATAAATTAAGTTGCAACAAATCTCAACATATACTGTATCCTAACCATTATATTGTTTCTATTTGCTGATGTAAACACCAAGCTAAAGTTCCACAGATGTCTAAAGTTGGGAACACTGGCACTTCTGAACTTGTGGGCAGGTGTAATGGTCTATTCTTGGACTCTAAATTATTCATCCAGGCAATTTATTTATTTATTCCTCCTTTGACTCTCATTTCATAATTTAAGAATTTTAGCTAACAGTTATGGCAAGTGTTGTCAATAAACAAAAAACCAAATTTACAGAAAGGAAGTATTCTTACCAATAAATAATTCATTGATACATAAGAGGAAATGTCACACCGATGATGGCAGCAAGTAGCTATAAATATGGCATGAAACTTCTCAGAAATATCTTCAGATGTCACTGTCATACACCTCAAAGCCATATCTAAAAACAGAAAAGATTTTTATTTCTTGGAACAAAGCTCTTTCAAGGTGGATTAAAACAGAGTATATATATATTTTTATATCACTATTACATAACCTAATGCATTTACAGATTATACATTACAAAGATTGCAGGAACCTAGAAAATATCCATAAGCTTACCTGTAGCAGCACCACAGAGATGTTTGCTGAGAGCTACTAGATGCTGGTGTTCTTTTAACAATTCTATTTCATCAAGGTTGAGATCACCAATGTCAGCTTTCACTCTTCTTACAACACAATCTCTTTTGGTGCTTAGACGCCCATCAAACTTATGACGATATGCAGACCGTTCAATAAGTAAAAAAGAAGATTGTGGTACTCCAGAAGTTATTTCTCCAAGCCAGTATGTCAGCATACCTGTCAAATAATAAATCCCATGATAAAGTGTAATTTTAATGCTAACTGGAATTTCTCCAGAAACATTCCACTGACCTTGGCTGTAATTGCATAGAAAAATAAGCAGCTTTTTAAATGCGTATTGTAACAAATAAAGACACAGAAGCAAGTAACAGGATGATGTAGTGGATAAAGTGTTTAACACAAGTTCAAGTACCTCACTGCACATTTAAATATAAAGTTCAAGTTTTTCCTATATGTACCAAGAAACAGTGTTTACACATTTTGTCTGCACATACTGTGCAATCTTCTAACTACAGGTAATAACATCTGACTTTTGTTTGCTACATGACATTAATCGCCGCGGCGGAGCAGCCGAGCGCATTGAGGCGCTATGCTATGATGCGCGAGGCCGTTCCCTTTTGGGGGTTTGAATCCCTCCTCGGGCATTGGTGTTTGTGCGATCTTTAGTATAAGCTAGTTCATAAGTAGTTTGTAAGTTTAGGGACTGATGACATCACAGTTAAGTCCCATAAGCTTTACAAACATTTGAAGTTTTTTTTTTTTTTTTTTTTTTTTTTTTTTTTTTTTTTTTTTTTTTTTTTTTTTTACATTAATCTGGTGGAGACAGCGTTTATAAAAAGTGTGATTGTACACATCCTTGTTGGTATCATAGCTTCTATCAGCCTACAACAGAGAAGTTGTGTTCAAGCCATACTCTACTGAGTGGAAACTGTTGGGAACTGAAGAAGAGGAGATAACTAAAGAGATCCCAACAATTTGCCAAACAAGTGATTGAAGGGAAATGAGCATATCGCCAAATCCAATAACTGAAGTTCAAACATTATGATTGGCTGCCAAGCAGTTGCATGAAAACAAGTAAAATTTGACAAGCTGCGGTGAAGTGTGCAACTATTTCAGACACACACTGTCAGAAATGCCATCCTAAAGAAAAATTAAAATGTCATGTGCTACTTTGGGGAAAAAAACTACAAAATCATACATTCGAGACTTTTGGGGTATGTAAAATGGTTGAACCTAAGATGGGATGGACGATAAGTTGCACATCTTATGAAGATGGTTTTCAAGGACATGTACCAAGCACTTCTACTCAAAGAGGTTTCAACAGCAGATGACTTCATAAAATGCAACCAGTACACTTAGGTGATACATCAAAATAGGACTAGACACAATAAGTTTAAACATTGAAGGATGTGATAGAGAAAGAAACCAAACTTACAGATGTAATTCATGATATATTGAGACAGTAAGTTCAAAAGGTACTGAGAGTGCACATAGAACCAAAAATTGAAACCCATAAAGATAATATAAGATAGAAAGTGGAACACATGCTGTCTCCAATCTTTCACCATCCAGTCCCATTAAAAATGGTAAAACAATCAAGGTTAAGGCAGGTTTACAATCCTACAGAACTGCATGAGAAATTTCTTTATACTCCAGAGTAGACTGACATATGGAGAACCCAGGACAATCAACCAGTATGTTTTTACTGCAGTTGACCAGGCCATATAGTGTGCTACTTCCAGGAAAGATGACAAGTATTTAATGAGGCCCCTGCAAGTAAGCTGCAAGCAGAGCTCCACCGAAACCATCCTAAGGATGATGAAGAAGGACAAGAGAATGTAGTTCCAGAATGCTGTGATCACCGTCACTGTAAGCTAGCCACTGGTTGGTAATTAGGAGGTTTAATGTGACAGAGATGTGGATGGAGGCTCCAGTGAGGTGGACATTGTGCAGCAATGAGGATAGGGTGTCCTGGCCTTAGGTCCAAATCATGAAAATATCATCAATGAACCTGAGCCAGACCACGGGTTTGGGGTATTGGGAGACTAGGAAGGTTTCCTCTAGACGGCCCAAAATTAAGTTGGCATAGCAGGGTGCCATACAGCTGCCCATGGCTGTGCCACATAATTTATTGTGTATTTTCCTTCAAAAGAAAAGTATTTGCTTATTAGGATGTAATTGGTTAGGTTTATAAGCAATAAGGTATTGGGCTTGGAGTCTGAAGGACACTGAGAAAGGAAGTGTTTTGAGAGCAGCAAGACCATGGGCTTGTGGGATATTGGTGTATAAGGAAGTGACATCCAATGTGATGAGTAAGGATCCAGGAGATAAAGGAGTGGGGAAGGTGGAGAGTCGGTGCAGGAAGTGGCTGTTATCTAGGATGGAGGAGGCTAGGTTTCAAATAATTGGTTCGAGGTGCTGGTCAACAAGGGCTGAAATTCTTTCATTGGGAGTGCAGTAACCAGCCACAACTGGGAGTTCAGGATTGTTAGGTTTATGGCTTTTTGGGAGCATATGCAGAAGGCCTCACAAAGGCCTTCACAGGCAGACATTACCCTCCTGACCTCATCTGCAAACAAATTTGCCATGTTATATCCACACAAACTACCAATCCTCCTTTCACTCCCAATAACCAGTCACAAACAAGTGTACATCTTATCACCCAATACCACCCTGGACTGAAACAATTAAATCACAACCTTCACCAAGTCTTTGATTATCTCTCATCACGCCCTGAAATGAGACACATCCTGTCCAAAGATCCTTCCAACCAATCCTGGAGTAGTGTTCCAATGCCCACCAAATCTCCACAAAATCCTAGTCCATCTCTATGTCACCCCAAATCCCAAACCCTTACCACAGGGATAATATCCCTGTTGATGACCCCGACACAAAATTTACCCAATCCACCCAACCAGCACTTCTTACCCCAGTCCTGTCACAGGCTTATTTTACCACATCAGACTTCAGGCCAGCTGTGAAAGTGACTCTGCTGCAATCATTGCACAGTGTTTTATACTGGCATGGGAACAAACCAGCTGTCCATCAGGAGGAATGGCCACGGTCAAACTGTGACAAAAAGTATGACTACCCTGTGGCACAGCATGCGGCCGAAAGCAACACACTTGATTTCAATGGCTGCTTTACTACCTGGACCTTCTGGATCCTCTCGTCCACCACCAGCTCTTCATCACCAACACATTCTACAGTCCCACAACAACACTGGCCTCACCCTAAGATAACTTGTCATACTTACATCCCATGCCTAACATCTCCCCCCTTCACCACTCACTGTATCCCTCCAATTCATGTCTTCCTTCCAACTGTGCATTGCCCCCTATTTAATTTATCTTTTTTTAATATTTAAATATCACCTTAATTAATTACTCTTTTTTTATTACTTTTATTATTTTTATCATTTTCAATCCCTCCCTCCGACAAACATCTCCACACCTCCTTTTATCCTCTCCTGCTCTTTCCCTTTACTGCATTCCATGCTGCATCTCACATTCCGGCTACCAGATGCTTTACATTCCATTATGCAATGCAGAACATTCCATCCCCACTATTACCCAGCATGCTTCCCCCCACTACTTCCCTCTGCTCCTCTCCTCACTCAATGTCTAGATACTTGTTGTGGTGGAGTTGTCAGAGATGGTGGTTGTATGCACACATCTATGTCTGAATGATTGTGTGAATGTTGGCGCTTCTTTCTCTGATGAAGGCCATAGCTGAAAATTTAAGTTGTGTGAATGTGTGTGTATTTTATGGCCTGTCAGTCACTAAGTGATAGTCTTTGTGTTGAGTGGTTAACTATCCTCTATTATTGTCATTCCAATCTGGATTTTCCATTGTTAGATTTTACCAAATGGCCCTTCTTCCATCCCAAATCCACTGTTATCCTTTGTTACTGCCTTCTAACATTTCTTTACTCACTCCTTCTCTTGTTTCCTGTAAGTCTATTGTTGCCTTTCAAACCACACAATATTGCTGGATATCACGTGATTGTACATGTATGTGCATGTTCGAATGAATTACTAATGCGCAATCCCCACTACATACACCCTATATTCCAAACTGAATCTCTTGAACTTCAGCAGCAAGAGAAGCATCCCAGATACCACCTTCACAAGTTATCCAGCCTGCTGATATCCTACTGCTGCCTTGGTGCATTAACCCCCCCCCCCCCCCGAACTTTTTTTTTTCACTCGTGCTAAAATAAAACATGAAAATATTTTGTGTAATGAATATGGGAGTTAGAATGAAGACTTTGCCAGCAAAGAAAGGTACCAGGGTGTCCGTAAGTTGTAATCGATGCTTAGTTGAGCTTTGGCTTCCTTACTTGTTGTCAGGACACTTTGTCTTCAAATGTCTTATGGGTGGCCTTTGTTAGGCCTAGGCAAGCGTCGTGCACAACTTATTAATAATAATAATAATAATAATAATAATAATAATAATAATAATAATAATTGCTCAGGAAACCACCACCTAAGCATCAGTAACAATGAACAAGTATTGTTGAATTCCAGCCAGAAACACGCTCCACAGACTGTTCAAAGTACCGCGTGAGGTTTGCCTAACGTGCAACGAAGGCCACCGTGTGCTACTGCTACCAACTTCAGTGATCTACCAACATTATTACTACAGTATGGTGGCGAACTTGTACGTAACACAGACAAATATATTTTTTAACAAGTCATGTTCCCATCCTCTGCTTACAAGAAGCAACCTTAACTTCATCCCACTACTGTAAATGCACACTAATATCATATTGTAATCTCTAGTGTCATTTCACCAAAGTAGTATTACAAAGAAGTGACAGATGTCTATCGTAGGAGGCGACAGTGGACTTTGTTAGTAACTGTCACCTGTCAGCTTGCTCATATTCGTCAGCACTGCAACTTCTCTATGGTAATTTGGGTTTCCAAAGGCCGATGTGCAGGTGCTGAAACGTAGGGGAAACCAAGGTAACGGCACCACCCTGGGTAATCGTGCCACCCCAGTTTTATGACGAATGGTTTCCAGTAAGAGTACACTTGTCAGTGTTCTACTTCTGTTACCTACCGTGGAACTAATTCCTGTGGTCGCCGTCCGTGATTGTTGACAGGTATTAGTCGTGCGAAAGAAATTGTTAGTTTCGATGTTTTGGATCTATTTATTTTACTGAAATAATTACCTCTATAGGCTGTCAGTGCTTCTTAATACTCCTATTAACATAATCTGTAGATATTTAGCTTGGATTTCGTGTCTCTAACCCAATTATTTCGCAAAATCTTTGGCTTTATATTGACGTTCTTAGCCATATTTTTCAACTGGGGCAATGACACCATGGTGGAGAATTTAGGCAAAATGAAGTGTAATACAGATGCATACATTTTGTGAAATGGGCACTTTCAGAATATAGAGAAAGTAGTAGGTTTGAAGTGCCAAAAACTATACTGGTATTTCTGACTTTTGCAGTGTCTTAATCAAGTCATGGTTGCAAAATTTTAACACGATTTCTTTACAGAAGGATGGAAAAGCTGGTAGAAGCCGACCTTGGGGAAGACCAGTTTGGATTCAGAAGAAATGTAGGAATGCGGGAGGCAATCCTCACTTAATGGCTTATCTTAGAAGATAGATTAAGGAAAGGCAAACCTATATTTCTAGTTTTTGTAGATTTGGTGAAAGCTTTTCACAATGTTGATTGGAATACACTCTTTCAAATTCTAAATCAGCAGGAGTAAAATATAGGGTGCAGGGTTATTTACAACTTGTACAAAAACCAGACAGCAGTTATCAGAGTTGAAGGGCATGAAAGGGATGCAGAGGTTGGGAACTGTGTAAGACAGGGTTGTAGCCTTTCGCCAATGTTATTTAATTTGTACATCAAGCAAGCTATAAAGGAAAGCAAGGAGAAATTTGGAATAGGGATTAAAGTTCAGGGGGAAGAAATAAAAAAATTGCGTTTTGCTGATGACATTGTAATTCTGTCAGAGACAGCAAAGGATCTGGAAGAGCAGTTGAATGGAATGGACAGTGTGTTGAAAGGAGCATATAAGATGACCATTAACAAGAGCAAAACAAGGGTAATGATACGCAGTCTTAGAAAATCAGATGATTCTGAAGGAATTAAATTAGGTAACGAATCAGTAAAGGTAGTAAATGAGTTTTGTTACTTGGGCAGTAAAATAACGTATGATGGTCACAGTACAGAGGATATAAAATGCAGAATGGCAATGGGAAGAAAAGCGTTTTTGAAAAAGAGAAATTTGTTAACACCGAATATTAATTTTAGCATAAGGAAGTCCTTTCTGAAGGTATTTGTGTGGAGTGTTGCCTTGTATGGGAGTGAAACATGGACGATGAACAGTGCAGACAGGAAGAGGATAGAGGCTGTTGAAATGTGGTGCTACAAAAGAATGCTGAAGATTAGGTGGGTGGATCGCGTAACTAATGAGGCGGTACTGAACAGAATTGGGGAGAAAAGGAATTTCTGGCATACCTTGACTAAAAGAAGGGCTCGACTGGTAGGACACATTCTTAGACATCAAAGAATTCTGAATTTAGCGTTGGAGGGAAGTGTGTGGGGTAAAAATCGCAGATGGAGACCAAGAGTAAGCAAATTCAAATGGATGTAGTTTGCCATTCTTATGAGAAGATGAAGAGGCTTGCTCTTCAGTCGTCATTGGTACCATTCTTACAGGAACATTTTCCAGCTGATTCGATGTCAGACATTTCACATTTTAGCAGATTTCTGATATTCAAAGTGAACTCCTGAAATGCTAGTACAGGAAAATCAGCACATCATCACTGCCTTGGAGCTGCTGTGTCCCATCTTTCATGTGCCAATTATAACACCATGTTCAAACTCACTTAAATCATGATAACCTGCCTTTGTAACAGCAGTAACCAATCTAACCCCTGTACCAGACAGCTGTTGTGTTATATAGGCTTTATGGACCACACCTCCATCCTTTGAGAGTTTACATATCTTTGTGTTTCAATATGTATGCCCATACCAGTTTCTTTGAGTCTTCAGCGTATATTTACTGGAGCTAAGTTCCATCTGTTTGCAGAAGATTTATGTGCTTGGCTATTGGGTGAGGCTGACTAAAGCACTTTTTCCCACTGTCTAAGTATTCATTTCTAGATTGCACCAAAAGCATAACACAGTCATTTGTAAGTTGGTGATATTCTGTTTTGGCATACCTGAAAAACATTGCACTATGAACAATGCTCTTTCAAAGGAACTATACCATCATTTGCCTACAGCAATTTCAGAAAATCACAAAAACCCTAATCTGGATGGCCAGAGGCAAGTTTGAACCACCACACTCCGAAATGAGAGTCCCGTGGTCTGATTTCTGCACCACCTTGCTCAGTATATTCATCCATAGGTGCCATCTATTGTTATTACTAACAAAACATCAGTACCAACTCGTACAATATTTTAAGTTTGAATAACCAAAACTGTCATAAGCAGGTGGAAGAGAACTTCCAACACAGAATCAAGCAAAAGAAAAATTACCTGTAATGAATAGATCTAATGATTAGGGAGTATCTAAAAAGCCACACACTGTAATAAAATCACATCCCTTGAACAGAGAGCCACTTCAGGGGAGAAATTACACTGAGTTGTATGGTGTAAGATGTTGATATAAAGACAGAGATTTCAGATAATGTCGAAATATGTAGCCTATCATACGAATGCATTTTCAAAGGCCCATTAATTGAGTAAAAAAATTCTCTACACATATAAAAATAAAGTGATGAATATTATTAAAAGTTCAGGTTTCTGACAGAAATTCAAGGACCATCCTTCCCCAAGTCCCTAACATTACCAACCTTTCAACAGAAGAAAGGGCAGCCTTACACAACCTCAAAACAGATCCTAACCTAATCATCCACCAAACAAAGGTTCCACTGCTGTTGCTGTGAACTACAGTGATTACACGACAGAAGGACTATGTCAGTTGTCCGATTCCCAGAACCTCTCCCCTGAATCCATCTCCCACCTCACCCCAACGACACCCAAGCACACCTATCTTCCACATGCTCACAAAAATTCATACACCTAACAATTCTGGACACCCAATTTTGTTCCTTGTTGACCAGCACCTACAACCAAATGTTTGAAATGTAGCCTCCACATCCAAGATGGCAACCACTTTCTTCACCAACTCTCCAGCATACCCACCCCTTTACCTCCTGGATCCTTAACCCTTTAATGCATAATGTAGCTGATCAGCTACATACCTTATTTTTCCATTATCTCTCAAACTGATCAACATTTTACCAGAAATTCATTTGTAGCTGCTTATACACATAGTGTTACATATGATAGTAGCTTGTCCTAGGAATTATAAATTGCAGAGTGCTACTGAATCATTTCAACAGTTAGCTGCATTGAGTTACTCCTAACACATGCATTTGTTTACATTAGTAATCCTTCTTTGCCATGTGAAAGTAGTCAATCACATACTACTGTTGCATTATGAGTTACTTTCTGAAAAGATGAGAGGCATAATAGAGATATTTACTACATCGAGTACAACATGGAAGTATTATATAGCTGACCAACTATGAACTTTTGTTGCTACTAAAGTGCATAATAATTTTAAGGATTTTTTTGTCAACATTTTTCTCACTATATAGGCACAATACATTAAACATGGCAATTTTTATAGCTTCAAATAAAATGTCATGGATTAAAGTGTTAATAACCTTGGCTGCCACTTCTCTATACATCAATATCCTACATGCCCATCACCTTGCTGCTCTCAAGCACTACCTTTTGCAGTGTCCTTCAGATTCCAAGCCCAAAACCTCATTCCTTCTAACCCTTACCAATTACATACTAACAAACATTTCCCTTTTCATTTGAAGGAAAGGTATACATTCAAATATGTGGCACAGCCATGGGCTCCCATATGGCAACTGCTATGCCTAATCCATTTATGGGGCTGTCTACAGGAAACCTTCCTAGCCTCCCAAAACCCCAAACCCATGGATGGTCTGGTTCAGGTTTATTGATGATATTTTCATGATTTGGACTCAGGGCCAGGCCACCCTATCCTCGCTCCTTCACAACCTCAACTCTTTCTCTCCTATCAGTTTCACTTGGTGCTTCACAACCCGGCAAGCCATCTTCCTGGATGTTAACCTCCACCTAACTGATGTTGTTGTTGTTGTTGGATATTTGGAGGGGACTAAACTGCTGGGTTATCAGTCCCCTGTTCCCAGCTAAGAGTTCACATCCAAGATTAACAATTTATAACTAAGTTCTCCACACCCAGTATACATTTGGTACAGAGAGTCAATGAGTGGTAAAATGACAAAACTGACAACATGTAAGAGAAAACAGTAGGTGTTGACCAAAGAGACATTGTAAAAAAATATCAGAGCAGAAGAGAAATCAGGCAAATAAGCCCACCACTAAATAGAACAATAAAAGCCATTTGCATGAATAAAACCTAAAACATGGTCAACTGTAGAGGTATCATCAACTAATATCAAAGGAAGCACAGAAGGCAGGGTAAAAGACTGCCTCAAGGCGGCTAAAAGTGGGCAGTCCAGCAGTATGTGGACCACTGTCAATAATGCACCACAATGGCAATTTGGCAGATCCTCTCAACGTAGAAGGTGGTCATGTGTTAACCACATATGGTCAATTCGTAGTCTGCAGAGGACTACGGACTCCCTACGAGAGGCCCGCAGGAAGGATCTCCACATGGCTGTAGAGGACTTGACTGCAAGTAGCTCATTCGGCTCGTTCACGTCTACCCATTCCGAGTTTCAAAGCCCAAGGACCTTGCGGGCCAGTTGCAGTCAGAGGTTGTTATCCTGGAGACCAATCTCCAAGCGCCGTTTCATAGTGGCCTGCTTGGCCAGGCGATCGACTTGTTCATTGTCCGGGATACCACTGTGGCTCGGAATCCAAACAAAAACCACTGAACGGCCTGACGCACTAAGGGTGGAGACGGCATCTTAGATAGACCGCACCAAATGGTGCTTTGAAAGGAAATGGTCATGGGCTTGTAAGCCACTCAGGGAGTCACTAGAGATAACTATAGACTCCCCGGTGCAGACTCTGAAGTGTCTTAGAGCTCAAGAGATAGCCACCAACTCAGCCGTGAAAACACTACTCCCGATCGGCAAAGAATGCTGCGCGATGTGGTCACCATGGACATATGCATACCCAGCACGGCTGTCTACTAGGGAACTGTCTGTGTATACCAGCTCTGCACCATGAAATGAGTCAATTAGTGCCTGGAACTGGTGACAGAGGGTCAATGGTGAAACAGAGGCTTTCGAGTCACTAGAGAAGTCTAACCGAAGCTGCAGGCGGAAAATGGACTAACAAGGTGTACAGGAAGGGTAGTGGAAAGTAGGAGGTATAGGAAGGGATTCAAGTGACGAAAGAAGGGAACGAACTCTGACCGCAACCTGGAGACCCAATAGTGGCCGTCATTGTGGGGAAGGGAGGATAGCACCTGGGAAGAGAAGACTGTGATTCAGGTGGTTGGGTGAGGTGTGACGAGCAACATAAGAAGCCAGTAGCTGCTGCTGGCAGATTCGCAGCGGAGGAACCCCAGCTTCAGCGAGAAGACTTGTCACTGGACTCGTGCGGAAAGCCCCTGTGGCTAAACGGACACCGGTGAGGTGAACTGGGTCCAACACCCGTAATGCAGAAGGAGCTGCAGAGTCGTAGACCAGGCTGTCATAATCCAGACGTGTCTGGATTAGGGCCTTATATAGTTGCAGAAGAGATGGCCTTGTAACTCCCCAGACAGTGTGGCCAAGGCAGCGAAGAATGTTCAAATAACGCCAACACTTTTGTCGCAGTTGTCAGAGGTGTGGCACCCACGTGAGCCAGGAGTCCAACAGCATGCCTAAGAAGTGATGCGTGTCTACAACGTGGAGCAGGTCATCACCCAAATACAGTTCGGGGTCCAGGTGCACTGCCCAACGGTGACAGAAGTGCACCATCTGGTTTAGGAAGCAGAGAACTGGAAACCATGGGCAGAGACCCACAATTGGGCCTTTTGGATGGCTCCCTGCAGTTGCCGTTCTGCAACACCAATGCTAACAGAGCTAAAATACAAACAAAAGTTGTCGGCAAACAAGGAAAAAAATACTGACGACCCCACCATGGAAGCAAGACCGTTTGTAGTGATTAAAAATAGTGGTATACTCAGGACAGAGCCTTGTGGGACCCCGTTCTCTTGAATATGATATGAGCTAAAAAAGGATCCTATCCGAACCCGAAAAAAGCGCTGGGCAAGATAATTTTGAATAAAGATGGGAAGTTGGTCCCTTATGCCACAGTTATACAATATAGTGAGAATATGGTGTTGCCAGGTGGTGTCATATGCCTTCCGAAGGTCAAAAAAGACCGCAACAAGATGTTCCACCAAGAAAACACCGTACAGATTGCAGTCTCCAGTGAGACAAGATTGTCGATGGTGGAGCGGCCCTGACGGAAAGCCCCTTGTTCTGGGGCCAAGAGTCCCCTATCCTCAAGGATCCACATTAACCATCGACTCACCATACGTTTAACAAGCTTGCAAAGAACGTCGGTGAGGCTTATCGGGTGGTAATTGTCAGTCACCAGTGGGGTCAGCTCCAGGTTTCAGTACCGGAATGACAGTGCTTTCCCGCCATGATGACAGAAAAACTCCCTCTGCCCATAGATGTTGTACAGGGTGAGAAGCTGGCTTTGGACCGCCACTGAAAGGTGACAAATAAATTGGTTGTGAATCCTATCGGGTCTTCGAGAGGTATAGGGGCGTGCAGTGAGGACAGTTTGGAATTCCCTATCACTGAATGGGGTATTGTAAGGTCTTGGCATCGGGTGCGGAATGATAATTGTCACCGTTCGACCGGCTCTTTGAGGGCACGGAAGTCTGCATTGTAAGCTGTAGTCGCAGAAGTATCGGCATAATGGCCCACCATGTACTCAGTGATAGTGGCTGGGTCTGTGCATATGCTACCCCGAATTTGGAGACTAGGTATTCCTGTCAGTGAGGGGTACCCAAACAGTCACCTTACTTGGGACCATACTCATGAAGGTTAGGTGCGAGAACTGATGGTGTTCACGTACCTCTCCCAAGAGTCCTGTTTGTTCTGCTTGATCAACCGGCAGTCTCGGGCCCAGAGACGCTTAAATGCAGTAAGGTGTTCAATGCAAGGGTGGCATCGGTGGTGCTGGAGTGCGTGTTGTCAGACCAGGATTGCATGAGCAATCTCCAGAGTCCACCAGGACACAGACTTTCACCAATTGGAAGCGATGGTTTGCGGAACAGCTGCCTCAGTGGCGGAGACAATACTGGAGATTACTTGTTGTACTGTAGCATCGATGTCTGCTTCTAGCGGGGCAGCAAGGACAGCAGTCGAGGTGTACAATGCCCAATCTGCCCTATGAAGAGACCATTGCAGCAAGAGTGCAGCAGGTTGATACTGCAGGAGCGACAGAAAAATAGGGAAATGGTCACTTCCACATAGGTCATCATGGGCCCTCCAATTAAGACGCGGTTGAAGGCTCGGACTACAAATGGAGAGGTCGATAGCTGAGTATGTGCCTCGCACCACACAAAAATGAGTGGGGGCACCATTATTCAGGAGGGAAAGATCTTGTGCAAAAAGCGTCTCAACATCCCTACCGCGACCTGTGATCTGCGTTCCACCCCACAATTTGTGGTGAGCATTAAAGTACCCCAAAAGGAGGAATGGTGAGGGAAGTTGTGTGACCAAAGCTGTAAGGTCAGTTAAAAAACACGGCCTCATCCGGAGGAAGGTATAAGCTGCAAACAGTTAATTACTGTGTTGCCCACATTCTGACTGCCACTGCCTCTCGAGTGGTGTGGAATGGCACTGGGGCACTAGAGGCAGTGGTGAGTACATAGAGACAGACGCCGCCAGACACCTTGTCATATATGGTCTGGTTCTTGAAGTAGCTCCAATAGCCACGAAGGGCAGGGGTCCACTGGACAGAAAACCATGTTTCCTGCAGGGCTAACAAAGTGCAGGGTGACAGCACAATAACTGACACAGCTCAGCAAGGTGGTGAAAAAAACTGCTGCAATTCCATTGGAGAATTACATATTCTCCAAGTTGTAAGGCCATGATGATAAGGAATGAGGAGCAGATTATTCCCCAGGGAGAGTTGCTGCTGACTGTTAGGTATCAGTTGTATCTATCATCATCGGTTCCATTGAATCAGTTAGTGCGAGATCCTCAGGTGATGCGAGGATCTCCATTTCATCTTCCGTAGCAGAAGATGGAGGTGTTCGTGGCTTAAGAGCCACCAAAGACTCTTTTTTCTTTGCTTTCTTTCTCTGTCCCTCTCACTGGCCCTTTGGTTTGAAGGGCGGAGAGGGCTTCTCAGAAGTGGCATCTGGAATGGAAGAAGAGCGGGAAGCCCTTCGACTGGCAGTTTGTGGATCCTTTAGCCACTGGCCAGGATCCTCCAAAGCATTCTGAGAAGCCTCAGAAGGGATTGTCTCAAGGGACCCCTTCTGAGTGAGAGGAGCTGGAGGAGGCTATGTTTTCTCTGGGTGGAGGGTGGTGTCCCCAATCATTGGGGAGGAGTTGCCCCCACAGCAGGTGGTAGAGGTGGGCCCCCACTAGTTGAGAGGGCAGCGGAAGATTAATGGCCACTAGGGCCCACAGAAGGAGGTGGTACCTTTCATGGTGTTGTAGCTATGGTCAGTGGTGATGACGCAGCAGCTGCAAAAAATCTGAATATTCTACTTTTACTAATGATACATATAATAATGTATAGTGCATTTTTGATGGCACTTGTCCAATGTAAATGATATTCACTTGTGTAAATCAGATGAGATCAAATCACTGTTTTCAGTCTTGTTTTGTCAAGTATTGATTACTTTTGCTTGCTGGTAAATCAACTGTAAGCAATTTCAATGCTAAAATTGTTATTTTATATATAATTTTTTGCACTGGTTATTTAATAATATATCTTTTCAGAGATATTTACAATCATATCTCATATCTATGAAAGTAGTTATGTGATTTGCCAACTCTTCTTCAATCACTGTACAATGTTTTATATTGACATGGTACACCAGCTATAATCAAGATGAATGGCCACAGTCAAACTGTGAAAAAAAGGAAGATGGACCACCCTGTGGTACAGCATGGAGTTGAACAGAACACACTTGATGTCAATGGGTGCTTTACTACCCGTGCCATTTGGATCCTCCCCTTCACCAGCAGTTCTTCTGAACTGCACAGATGAGAGTTGTCCATTCAATTCATTCTACAGTCCGGCAATCACTCTGGCCTCAACATGAGGTAACTTATCATCTTTACACCCCATACCTAACAACCCCCTCCCCCCACCTCTTCCCCACTCAATATCCTGTATTCCTCCAGTTCATGGCATTTTTATTTATTTATTTATTCTTTGATACAAAGACTTTTAAATACAGGAAGTTAATTACCATAATAGAACTCACCTCTCCCAGCACCAAACTCAAGGAAACAGGTATCTGGCTGAATAGTATCAAAATTCTCAATGAGTGACAACAGTGAAGACACCTGTGATAGTTGTCGCCTTGAATTAACTCCATCTGCTTGTGTTTCAATCTCCTTTTGCAAGTGAGGGTGTAGTGAAGATCTTTCACTAACAGAGGGAATGATACCTGAAATTTCAATATATATATTTATTCTTTACTACTGTCAAATTCAACTTGTTGAGGTACTGGAATAATCCACAATAACACTGAAATGTCACTCATTAGGTCTGAAAAATATAAAAACAAATGTAATGAGTAAAGACAAACACACACCATCTTCTTTCTTCTTAAAACATTGCTCACAATTTACTTTCCCACTCTTTCCAGTCAGCATAAAAATGTGATACCCAATTGCAAATACCTTAATGATAGTTATTTTTATGTAAAAACTACCAAACTTTTTCTTCTAATATGCCTGTACCAAATTTACATATAGTTTATCACCAATTGTTCAATACCATAATGTGAAGTTTTCTTAATATTTTCATCTGTCAAAGCAGTGAAAACTACAGCCAAATCTAAACTGAACCACCATTTAATAGTTAAGGAGAAAGCTCTTTATAAACATTTACCACTTTGGTGGAGTGCCTTTATAAAGAGTACCAGGTTGAGAAGTGGAGAGGGGGAGGCATATTTAGTCTGTCATGTGCCTATTTTATATTTGATATATGTACATAATATGCACCAAAATACCCATCAGGAGCTTTATTATGTTGTAAAGGTTATCTGAATTCTGTATTGTTTTTAGTTCCAAGTGTAACTGAAACTGGTAACTTTGTAGGAAGTACAAACTTTCAATGTTATTTCATCATAATTGATGTTTTCGGCAATCCTGTAATGCTATCTATCATTCATTATTTGAATAATGAAACACTGCTCACTTATTTGTCCATGTCTTGCCTGATGATATTTGAGAATTTATTCACATTCTCAAGTGCAAATATGTGCATAAGTATTTTTTGTGACATTTGCACAGTTGCAAAGTTGTTTTCCACTTCATTATGAAGGTATCATTCTCATAACATCAACTAGGACTGTGCATTATCTATGAAGTCTGCAACAAACCTCCCGGTTCCCAGTGAAATTTACAGTTTTGTGAAGCCAAGGACAATTATGCTGTGAAATAACCTGAAAAAGGCTCACATTCATGTGAGTTGTTACTACTCCAAGTGGGCCCAGGTCAATCGTGATGCAATATCTCGTATTAGTGGCCAGGTTTTTCCTTGCCTCTCACCTATCAGCACATGATCTTCCACATTAAGTACCTAATTAATACCTTTATGTCCACTATGACCTGGAAAAACCTTGAATTTTGTTTCATAATACTTTTAACCAGCAATTCTGAAACTTGTTTATCCTGTACAATACCTCTCACATGACAGCTATGTAGCACAAAGAATTTTCTTTTTCTTTCTTATTTTATTTTTTGTCTAGCTGAAAAATAAAAATGAAAACATTAACAAAACACCCGTCTGTTGCAACTGTTTGCATTTACTTCTATATACACTATAAACCAGCTGCCCACAAAATGAGACTGTTAAAGCAAAACATAGTACTTTGCAAGGACTACAAAAAACTGTACTGTTTGAAACTCATAATATTTTGAGCAATTTTCTATAGTGAAGGAATGCATGAATTATGCAATAATAGATACGTACCTGCACATACTGTCTCTATTTTTTCAATTAATTGCACTAAAGAGATATCATCAATGTCACACAGGGTTGGCCCATGGGTCTCATTATCCACTGAACTTCCTCTGTTCAGTCCACGAGTTATGTAGGCAGGATCTTTCTTGTTGGCATTACATTTTTTGATGTGCTTTTTTAAATGACGAACATAGCAGGTGCTGCAAACAACAGAAATAAGAAAGTTTTGTTTTTTAAGAGATATGATTGTAAATATCTCTGAAAAGATATATTATTAAATAACCAGTGCAAAAAATTATATATAAAATAACAATTTTAGGATTCAAATTGCTTACAGTTACCAGCAAACAAAAGTAATCAATACTTGACAAAACAAGACTGAAAACAGTGATTTGATCTCATCTGATTTACACAAGTGAATATCATTTACATTGGACAATTACCATCAAAAATGCACTATACATTATTATATGTATCATTAGTAAAAGTAGAATATTCAGATTTGTCTCCAGAAACATGTTTGAATAAACATTTATATGGTAACAAACTGTTAAGAATATTTTGCTTCTAAATGATGATGATGATAATCAAAATATCCACGGGTGTACTGCCGGTCTATAGTGTCCAACGAGGCACTATGGTGTCCGTCCTGATCCAGGGCAGTCACAGAATTTCCAACTCTTCAGTATAATGCCCGTTGGACACTATAGACTGGCAGTACACCCGTGGATATTTTGATTATCAAATACGCCGGGAGAAACTCAAAAATCACAATGATGATGATGATAGGGGGTTTTGAGCGCCCTATCAAATTAAAGAATATAATGACCAACAAGTGTGAACAGAAAGGAAACAAATTAAAGGACAGTGATCCAGCAAGTAACACATGCAGCTGAAATGAAATACATAGGTGAACATTAGACTGCTTGAAAGGAGCTACATACTCTCAACTATGGACATGCAGACAGGTTACTGGCAAATTGAGGTTGACGAAGTTGACAGGGAAAGACAGCTTTTATTAACACCTGACAGTCAATATGAATTAAAAGTAATGCAATTTGGATTACGTAATGCTCCAGCCACATTCAAACGCATGATGGACAACTTGCTTCGACACCTTAAATGGACGACGTGTCTTTGCTATTTAGATTGTCGTTTTCTTGAAAACATTTGAAGAACATTTGAGTCGCCTGTCAACTGTGTTGAAGTGTGTTCAGTCTGCCGGACTCCACCTAAATCCAAAGAAGTGCCTCTTTGGCACTAAAGAGATAAAAATCCTGGGACACCCAGTCAATGGAGATGGTGTCTGTCCTGATCCAGGGCAGTCACAGAATTTCCAACCGACATTTCATAAAAGGCTTTTGCAACAAGGCACGTCCATTGCAAGAACTCCTGCAGGGAGACGCCAAGTTTTACTGGGATGAGACAAAAGAAAGAGCTTTCCAGGCACTTAAAGAGGCTTTAACTTCTGCATCAGTTCTAGCCTTGTACGACGAGAATGCGGAAACTGAACTTCACACAGATGCCAGTGGTTATGGGATTGGTGCGGTGCTTGTACAAGTTCAGGAAGGTGCTGAAAAGGTGATAGCCTATGCATCAACAGTACTCTCAAAGTCCGAGATGAACAACTCTACAACTGAGAAAGAATGTCTTGCAGTTATCTGGGCTATCAACAAGTTCCGGCCTTATTTATTCAGCAAACCATTCACTGTTGTGACAGACCACCATTCTTTGTGTTGGCAGTGGTATTCAAGAACGGGTGCAAACAGAAGGATGCCAACTGCCTTTCGAGGAATCCATTAGTGGAATACAACAGCATGAATGAAATTTCAGCCCTCACTGAATAAGGTGATGTTACAGCTGAACAGAGGGAAGATCCAGCACTATTAAAAACAATAGAGGCCTTGGAGAAAGGAGAACCAACCAATGGAGAGTTCCAACTTATAAACGGGACATTGTACAAGAGCAACTACGATCCAATGGGCCCCAAATGGCTACTGGTCATTCCAGCTCATCTCCAGCCAGCTATTCTCAAGTATTTTTACAATGCTCCAATATCCGGTCATCTGGGATTCGTGAAGACCCTAGACAGAATCAGACGCAGGTATTACTGGAAAGGTCTCTACCGATCTGTCAAGCTCTATGTGAGTCAGTGTAAAGAGTGCCAGTGACGGAAGCATGTGCCTCAGTTACCTCCAGGGCATCTCGTACTGATTCCACCTGCTGCAGCTCCACTCCACCGAGTTGGGATCAATCTTTTAGGGAGTTTCCCGAAGTCAACAACCAGTAACCGATGAATAATAGTCTGCACTGACTACCTCACACGCTACGCTGTCACCAAACCTTTGCCGACTGCAAAAGCTCCAGAGATCGCAAAATTCCTTGTAGAAGACATTATTTTGAAGCATGGAGCACTACGTGTGATGATATCTGATCGTGGAAAAGTATTCCAGTCAAAACTAGTATTAGAGGTTATGTTCACAGAATGACAACTGCATACAATCCTCAGACGAATGGTCTTACAGAACGTTTTAACAAGACGTTAGCAGATATGCTGTCAAGGTACATCCATGTTGTGCAGAAGGATTGGGATACAATACTGGCAGTCGTGACATTTGCTTATAATACCTCAAGGCAAGACACCACAGGATTCACGCCATTTTTCTTGCTCCGTGGCCGTGAAGCTGAGATGACAATGGATACGCTGTTCCCGTTCCGGCTGGATGACACTCAGGATGACTATGTGAAAGAGTTCATCACTGGGGTTGAAGAAGCAAGACAGCTGGCTCACAAACGGACACTGGACGCCCAGAAGAAGAACCGTTAACGGTATAACGACAAGCACTGACCTGTTGTGTACAACCCAGGAGATCTGGTATGGATTTTTACCCCTGTATGGAAAGTTGGACTATCAGAATAGCTATTGAAGTGATACTTTGGTCTGTATCGTGTCATGCACCGCCTGTCAGACGTCACATACGAAGTTGAGGATTATGAGCCGTCGTCGAAACAACAAAAATGAAGAGACATTGTTCACGTCCTCCGCATGAAGACTTACTACGATCCTGAAGAGCAGATAGGCGAAAATGGCTTCTTGTTCAAGGACCCTAAGGATGGTAAAGATACTGATGAAGCCACAACAGGAACATCTGTCGTTGATAATTGTGCAGAAGATAAGGATTCTCCAAAACTGCCATACAGAGGACCCATGACAAGATCAAGATCCAGGACATTGCAGCTGGCTCCAGAGGGAACCTAACAGCGGGTTGCTGTTTTTTTCAGGAGAGGGAGCAATGCCGCGAGACCCTACGATAACCGACTGCCGGTGTGGCGCAATGGATAGCATCACCAATTGCGGTGCTGAAGGTCACCAGTTCACTCCCATCCGCAGGCAAATATTTATTTCTTTGTAATTAACATTTCCAGAATGTTTTACATGTTTCTTATGTTTATCTGTAATTTCTACTTGTTTATTATGTTAACCATTCTTCTAATTTCTCGTACTTTCTGTCTGTGTATAAATAGCAGAGCACTCTGCCCGAGAGGCAGTCAGTGCTGCGTGTATGTTTCAGTTCACAATAAACCTGCTTTCAGTATAAGTGCTGTGTTCAGTCTGCAACCCTGCCTTCGAAGTCAAGCCTGCTTCCATTTCAACTTGACAAGATTCCAAGTTTCTGTACATTATCAGGTGTGTGTGTGTGTGTGTGTGTGTGTGTGTGTGTGTGTGTGTGAATCAGGATGTGACAATTCCAGCTTTGTCCAAAGTTTTTTCAATTGAAGTATTGCCTTGTACCTTTGTTACTGACAACAGGCCTCAGTTTGCCTCATAAATCTTTCAACGTTTCTCTGTTTATGGCAAAGCATTCAACATGTCACTAACCCTCCTTTCACCTTCAGTTTAAAGTTGAGACAGAAAGGTTAGTCAGAACTTTTAAAACACAAATGAAAAAGTTTGTTGTGGAGAGCTCTCCAGAGGATACGCACCTACGATTTTTGTGTTCTTATCGTGATACACTGGTGGGAGAATGGAGCCCCACAGAACTGCTACTAGGTGGCCAACACAATGTTCCAACCGCTAACGCTGGAGATCTGCCAGCCAGAGCTGGGGGAACTTAAGCATTTCACGCTGGCCTCACTTGTGTGGACATGGGGTTTTGGCCACCACCCATGGTGTGGGTACCAGCAACCGTCAAACGAAATTGGGCTGACCCTTTGCATTGCCCGTACTGCAAAAGGACTGGTAGTATGCCACTGGGACCAGCTACGCCCCCACTTCCCGGTGGGAACTACTGGTCCACTGGAGTGGGCTGCCTGTCCATAATCGGTTTCATCTTTGCCAGCAGAGAGGCAGCAAGCCCTGATTATAGGAACATCTTCACGTTTGTGGATACCTCTTATTGGTTCGGTTTTCTATGAAGCATCACAGCTAAGGGTGGCTCAAGAGGACTAGCTGACTCCACCCCCAGCCCCACCACCTGCAGCAGTCCCATTGTTGCTCCATCCAGAGCAACCACTGAGTCAACAGGAGAGCCCCAGGTCAGCTCCTTGGACCAGTGGCCTTGTAGACACTGCTGAGATAGAGTCTGAAGGCACAGGGCAAGGGGCTCTCCCCAGTGTGTGTCCTTGTCCACGGGCGTTCCATGCATATCCAGCTGTTCCAGTGTATCAGTTGGTATCACAACCTCTGTCAGTACAAGCATCAGAGGTGGTACCAGATCAAATGAACATTTCATTGGTGCAACCATACTCATCATCCATTTTCTGTGGGGAAGGGAGGGGATGGGGGAGGGGAAGGGTTATGTCCTACTACCAAAAGTGAAGTGTAGCATTTTGGGCAAATTCAAACATGCGGCAATTAGTGAGCATAGAGGACTCTTGTGCACATGCATGTGTTTCGACTGTCAAGACAACATTACCACCTGGAATTTCTACGTAATCCAGCAGGGCCTCAGTTGTGCATTCAATATTGACCCTTGTACTTCTGGTTCACTTCTGTGATTTATATTACTTGGTTAATTATCAGCTCTTTTGCAATGACTGACAATATTCAAAGAAAAAGCACACTTCAACCCTTCTTCACAGAATCATGATTCTAAGCTGTTTCTACCAAAGAATAAATTAAGTAAAACCTTCCATGTACTATCATTCAATATTTATTGTGGCACATTTCCTGGAATTTTTTTCAGTATAACAGCAGTATACAAAGAAAATAACAGGGTCTCAAATGTCACTAATACAAAACTGTCATAGGGACAACTACCGTATTATGCATCATCAGTAACATGACAGGAATCTATCTATGTTAAGATAGTATGTACCAAAAAACAGTAAAATAAAAATATTATTTTAATTATTGTACTGTTTATATATAGAGTGCCAACTGTCTGAAACATCTGTACAAGCAATTATTATCCCAAGCTACCTCAAATACAGAAAACTGGCAATAATTCATACATTAGTGTGTGGTATTCGACTCTCTAAACCACACGTAGGTTACGTTCACCTGCCATCACTGAACCACCTTGCAGGTGGCACCAAAAGCTTCTCTGTCTTCATGGCTCCAATCCCCTCCTCCCTTTCCATGCACATCTGGCAGCACATTCATGTTGATTTTGTGGGTCCCTTTTTCAATTCTTTCTAAGTTGTCACAGTGGACATATTCTCAAAATTCCTGTAAGTGGTTTGCTACTTGTATAAATACACAGTGTCTATAGGAAACTCCAGTGGCAGACACTCCAAGCAAGCCATTCTGTATCGTGGTAAGGGCATCTGTCAAGGTTCTGAGAGAGAGACAGAGAGAATATATTTCATGATGAGTCAACCAATATCTTTCTTTCTACTATGTAGATATCATGAAGTGAACACAAGAATAAAATTAGAGAGATTAGGGCACCATACAGAGCCATACCAGCAACCACTGTTCCTGCAAACCATACATGACTGGAATAGGAGGAAGTAACAATTGTACACAAAGCACCCTCCATCACACACTTTGAGGTGGCTTGTATGGATGTAGACATAAATGTTAATAGTTGTGGCCATCTCCAAGATTTCTGATCTTGAAGGACTGCCATACACTCTGGTCACAGATAACAGACCACAGTTTGTGTCGCAAGATTTTTTAAGATGTTTTTACAAAGTGCAGGATTAGTCATTGTTACGGCATCCCCCTTCCACTCCCAGTAAAGGCAGAGGGCCTAGTCTGTACATTCAAAACACAAGCTCAAAGTACTGTATATGTTTTCTGCTTCTCCCAAGAAATCCTTCAATAGGTTTTAGAATTCCTACAGGTTCACCCCCATTGGTGACAGGAGCTAGAAGAAACTGCTGCATTTCCACCATCACCCAATGCTGCTTCACATTCTCTGACTCACACCAGCCCATCCCCAGGCAGTCTCCTCACTGCAGTTTGAACTGGGCACGGCAGTGTGGGTATACGAATTTGGTAGACATCTGATACGGATATTACTTGTAGTCCATCATTGCAAGGGTTGCCATTTCCACTCTTTGTCATGTGTTGCACGCACCACATACAGATTGGTGTAAAAACACTGTGACCATTGCCACTGCCTGACCCTAGCAGAAAACCAGACAGCCTGCCAGACTCGTGCCCTCCATCACTTGCAGCATCAGGCCTGGTGACACAGGCCTCTCCACCTGCTTCAGCACCTCTGGGCTTTGGCGTATCAACTCCTGATGTAATCATCCAGACAAACAGGATGTCTCATCAGCCACCATCCCCACTATCCCTGCCTCTGATATTGTCATTCCCTCCAACACCATCAGCACTGCAGCCATGTCCAGGCTGTCCCTGTAACCAAGTGATGGACCCAATGTGAAAATCGACCTGGTCTCTTCGTCACTAGTTCTCCCTTATGATCTCTCACAGGAAGCTGGGTGCTGCACCATGTCCACATCACTTCAGACCATATATGCTGGCCTCTCCATGAAGCCTGCTCTGGCAGCCATCACAGAATGAAGAAAATTTGGTTGTTTTCACCATGAGTACTTCTTCCCCAAGTGGAAAAAGTACTGTGGCTAAATTGAGCACAAGCATACTTAAAGAGTACACACAGAAAGTGTTTCTGTACCACCAGCAATGTGTTCTAGGCAAAACAAACTCTCGTAAGCGAGGGCTCAAGCATACTCATACTAATTTGTGTGGGAACTGCGCTATAAACACTTTCTATTGTAAAAGTGTCATTTGTCTGTATTTTTGGTTACAAAATTTAGCAACAGGTTACAAAACCTCAATACATTTCAGAGAAAATGTAATAAAAAATTTCTCATTGTTGATAGAAATGTGTAGTAGCATTAAAATGGATGCGACACTTTCAGCTTCATTGACATGACAGAGCTTCTCGTGCAGATGGACATTTATTTATAAAGAATTCCCTTAGCTCCTGCACAATCAATGACACTGGAAACAAGATTCAAACGAACACAAAAGCATTTGCTGCACACCAAATTTCTAGAACAGTCCTAATCTTTTTATATACTATCAAACTGTCGCTAGAATATTTTTCCACTGGTCACAACAACAGAAAGTTTCCACTCCATAACATAGCGAGAAATTTCGACAATGAGACTGTCTGACTGATTATTGCGTTGGTAAACAATTGATCCAAGTGCGGGATCACGGGACGCAGGAATTACAGTCTTGTGCATAAAATAAGCAGCGTGTGGAGGTGGAAATTAGCACTAATTCGTTGCTATGCAGCGGGAAAGAGAAGATAAACCATATCATCCAAAATCACCCCAGTCTGAAATTGCACTGTTTGATGGTATGCTATAAAAGTTACAGTAAATAAAAACAACCATTGGGACAAGAGATATGCTGCAGTGTGATAGAACACTGTACACATTATCACCACAGAAACACTACAAATGTGTGAATATTATCATTCACCAACAATGATAATACAGCCATGTAGAAACTGAAATCCAGCACCAGTTATAACAGTAGGTACACCATCAACAAGAACTAACACTGCACACAAAATGCACATTTATACATCTAGGCTATTAATCAAACACAAAAACATCAATGGAATGAAACTCTCTGACTCAGAATACTCCTATTTATATGTGCACAAAATATTTGACATTGACATAAATCAAGACTGTATCTACCCATATCTTATTGAGTCACTATGTGAGGCTATTCATCTGAGGGTAATAAGCAGGAATCCAGTAGTCAGTGTTAGACTGTCAAATTATTTCTAATACAAATCTGGACTGAAACACTTTTCCATGACTAAGGACCATGACACATGGTAACCTATGTTTCAAAATTATGTCTTACACAAGAAACTTGGTGATATGTGGAATTTCAACAGTCACTAAGTGAGGTGGTGCAGTGATTAACACACTGGGCTCACAGTCTAGAAGATGGCAGTTACAATCAGCATCCAGCCATCCAATATTTAGGTTTTCCATGAGTTCCCTAAATTACTCAAGACTAGTGTGGGGATGGTTCCTTTCAAATGGCACAGCCCATTTCCTTCCCCAGCCTTAACAATAACTTGTGTTCCATCTCTAATAGCCAGACTGTTAACGAGATGTGAAACCCTAGTCTTCCTTCCTTTCTTCAACAGTCAGTACTTTTTTTGTGTGTAAAGTAGGTAGTGCTGACAATTATACATTTATTCTCATTTACTGGCTAAGAAAACCTTCCCAAGATGTCAGTTTCAATTCAGTGAAATGGAGAAACTGCTGCAGCAATTTGTACCAGATGTCCTGGGAGATAACTGAGGCCTTTGCTTCCATTGTTGGCATCCCATAGAATGGTCGCAATGCCTAATGTCAGACTCCATGACACAATAAAACAATATCAAGTAAATAACAAGTTTATTGAACCAAAATGCCTTCTCTGATGGCATGGAAATGAGGCCAAAATACAATAACAAGTTACACAAAAGGTACAAACAATGCTGCCAAACATAATGAAAAACCCAAGGATCACATTAAAGTCATATAGGCATCAAGTACAAAGGTAACTTGTTGAAGACTAAGTTCACAGAGAAAACTATTGGAATGATCACATAAAATAATGACTGCCCTTCAATAGAAGAATGCTGTGCAGTCCTGACAAGTCATGGTGTGCAATGCTGACAGGTTATGTAGGCACAATAGCAGGTCACGCTGGTAATGCCAGAATGCTTGTATATCCACATGATAGACACGTTGCCATCCATTCTGAAGCATGCTGTGGACTGCAATGAGTGTGGGATCCTTGCATAGGATGTTGTACAACGACTTTTGTGTCTAACAACAGGTAAGCCACAGCACCAGCTGCTGCAACATACAAACAAACCACACCACTGGATCCTCATCAAAGTCAGGGTCATTGTACAGAGGCATGTGTGAGCAGATACACATTGGCGTTTTGCAACGAGATGCGAGTACCTAAAAATAAAAAGGGCCTAATATTGACTACACCACATGGTTCAGGTAGGAATAGGTGAATGACGAGGTATGCAGACCTGTTTTAGCAAGTTATAACTTTCATTGAATACAAATTCTATATAAGTTGAAAGATTTTTAGAAACACTATTAAAATACTCATTTTGATAAACTGATGACTAAAATATTATTCACACACATAACACGATGTATTCATCCACCACTAAACTTATTAATGCATGCAGGATTAGAGGAAAGTGAACAGAAAACATGCTGAATGCAATCTTCCCACTGCATGCTTCAAATCATGTTTCATGAGAACATGGTAAATGTCACAAACAGCCAAAAGTAAATAGAGACTACCAAAGCACCCTGTTTCAAGTACTATTACAAGAAAGAAATGATACATCTCGTGGACAGCTTAAAAATGTGTCAGTTCAAAAGAAAGAAAATATGGAAAGTCAAATAGAAATTATATTAGGATTAAATTATTACTAACGGATCTATAACGAATATTTGTGGAATATAGTCCCATTCACTTAATAAGGCACGGATGTATGCACTGTATTCATGAAGAATATGCCCCTCGCAAGATGCTTGTAACAAAGATGCCAGTGTGAGCCAGTTGCCACATGAGATTTCACTGAAGTGTTTGTAATGGACATTGTTTTTACTATCACATCAGCTGTGTGTCAATATTTTACCAGCTTTTTCAGTTACTTTCATAGTATATGACACTACCACATATATTTGGGTTCACAATGCTGAGAACTATGTCCAGCATGTCACAATTTCATGTTACTGACTGGATCCTAACATTCCACAATTCCTCATACTGACCACGTGTTGAATTCTGACAATGATTTTGTCAAATTACCCATCTCAATAAATAATATTTTAATAGCATAAAATGGAATGACTTCTTTCAAACATATAGTTATATTATGGCTGTGGGTCTAGTGCTCATCAAAATTCTTAAAACTACTTGGTCATGTTTGGTAACATGTACAAAACTATAGAGTCTGCATGGCAATAAACAGACACTCAGCTTAGGAGTTTCAAAGAGGTTACCTGCTCACAGACAGTTAAGAATTAGTCAAAGATTTTTTTCTCTACAGGTATATTTTTAAAGCGCTCAAGGAAGGTACTCAGGTGGTACTGAGGATGTTGGTGTAGTGCCTCAATGTCACAACCCCCTGTGATCTCACTACAAGGAGGGCATGAAACAGTAAAGATAAAAAAGCATAAACGCCATTTGCTGTTTCAGATCACATTTAAATTTTGTCCAGTAGCTCTGAACAGTCCCTATAGTTTTACCCTGCATACTACAGCAAAAAACTTCCACCACACTACACTCTTAAGGGATCAGATCACATTCTGTGGGATTGTGGTCTGATAAAGGAAAGGTTACATTACCTGAGGATGTGTCAGCAATGACTAAAGTTGTCAAGAATGTAATTCTGTTGCACACTGCACAGCCAACTGTCATTTTCAACCACAAAACATGTTGACATGAGCAACCTAAGAGAAGACATGGTTTCACTAATGCCCTTTAAGTAACCTCCTGAAGAATTTTCAGCCAACTATGAGTGGCAGTATGTCCAACATGTTTTCTTCTGCCACCCATAAGAAAACCATATGGTATCAAGTATTAACACAGTGTCATGGTTCTGGCATCCATCACAGTCATCAAGAGAAAGGGGTGGATGGGATTGACTTCCCATCAAGAAATACATCCAAGGTGGTACTGCCAGAATTTTTGTGAAATTTGGTGCCAAAGTGAAGAAATTAAACCATTGTAATCATCTTGCACCTCACACATACTTCTGAGCTCCGGTCTTTTGGTAGCATTAATCAACACCCTGGTGTCTGAAGCATTGAGAGAGGGGATGGGCATCTATGGCACTACACTTATGCACCATTACAGAGGAAGGTTCTAAGCACCTTTGTCACATTTAACACTACTGCATCACACTGGGGGAAATGGCAGATTTTCAAAAATATTTCCCTCCAATTACTTTAGCCAGAGTAGTTTAGGCAATATAGCTAGAGGTAGAATTTCTTGCACAAGTGAGTTTACCTGAGATGTTTCTTCCTCCCCCTCCCCTTACCCCCACACTCCTCCCCAATTCATTGTGCCAAACAATGTAGCATAGGAAGTTATTTGCACAATGTTTCTTCTTCTTTTCTTCTCAATATCTCTTCATTCATTCACTGTGTCCCTTTATGCATGCTTCTGTCCAGCATGTATTTTTCCTTTTTTGGTTTCTCTGTAAATTTATGTTCATTTAATAGGCTTTTAAATTTCACCCTATTTTGAATAGTTCTGTCAGCAACATCCGTTTCTTGTAAATCTTCATATATTTCTTCATGCCAATTGTTGCAGATTTTCAGGGCTAACACTAAGTTTAAAATTTTCTTTGTCAGCCTATTGTTATTCATTCTGCATAGGTGTCTGTAGAATTTTAATCATCTTTTTTTTTATTTTTTTTTTTATTTATTTTTTTTTTTTTTTTTTTTTTTTATGGTACCTGTGATTTGTTCTGTGAACTGAAAAATTTCATGTGGTTTCTTTTTCATCCAAATTCCATTAAGTACTTTGGTCCTAGGATTTTTTTTTATTTTTTATTTTATTTATTTATTTATTTTTTTTAAGAATTTTCCTCTCTTATTTCTCGGTGCTTTTCATTTGTGACCTGGCACTAATTATCAGTGTTTCAGAAACATAAAGTGCCTCTGGTTTGATGACTGTACTGTAGTGTCATAATTTTGCATTTATTTATATACATCTTTTGTTGAATCTGTTATGTGATTTTGTATGCCCTTTGCAGTTTAGCAGTTCTTTAGCTTCTTGATTTATCCCTGCTGGGTGAATAATTTTGCCTAGATACTTGAATTTGTCTACTTGGGAAATTAGTCCACATTTGGTGATAAATGGTTAATTCTCGAATCTTGATTTAGATGTATTTATTTAATTTTTAATGAAAGGGACATCAAACATGTAGCTGTCCACTGCTGCAGTAGGTAGAATTAATAATCAAAAATGATAGTGACAATGAAGACTTGGAATAGATCAAACTGGTAGAGAGGAATTGTGCCAAGCAGTAAAAACAAAACCAACCAACAAAAATGGAAATTTTACTGAATTTGACTCTGTGAGAGTACATAATGGCAATTCTACTTACTGACTGCTGTCCAGGGGGCACACTACCCGAGCAAATCTGTCTGCAGCATCTTCAGGCTACACAAAGAATAGAATTCCCTTTTTAGAAGATAAACTTGGCAATCAATATTCCACTTAAAAGTTAAAATACTTTCAAATAAATAACAACAAAAAAGGCAATAAATGAAAATGTTAAAGCAGGACACAACCAGTGCAAGTTCTACTTAAAAATTAGTGGGTTTAGGTACACAACAGACTGTGTGATAACAACTTCCTGTAGTTACAGTGGATAAACTTAATAGTGGAATTGGCTACTGTAATCCACGAAAAACCTCCTTGATCTGCATGACAGCTGTATGTGTGTTATATACCAAAGAGGTAAAAAAAACTGGTATAGACATGTATATGCAAACACAGAGATATGTAAACACTCAAGATAATGGCGGTGGAATCGACAATGATTATATAAGAATATAGGTGTCTGGTGCAGGTGTTAGATTGGTTATTGCTGCTACAATGGGAGGTTATCATGAGTCAAATAAGTTTGAATGTGATGTTGTAGTCAGCACACTCGAGACAGGACACAGTATCTCCGAGGTAGCGATAAAGTAGGCATTTTCCCATATGCACATTTCATGAGTGCACCGTGAATATCAGGAATCTAATAATAAAACATCAAATCTCCAACAGCTGTAGCAAGATAAAGATCCTGCAAGAACAGCAATACTGAACAGAATTGTTCAATGTGACAGAAGTTCAAACCTTCTGCAAATCACTGTGGGTCTTAAAGCTAGCTCACCAACAAGTATCGAGTGTGCAAACCATTCAATGGGCTTTTGAAGCCAAAGACCCACTTACTAATTCCACAACACAAAGCTTTATGCCTCACCTACGACCGTCATCAACAACATTGAACTGTTGATTACTGGAAACATGTTGCCCGGTCTGACGAGTCTCGTTTCCAATTGTGTTGTGTGGATGGACATGTAGAGGTATGAAGACAACCTCTTGAATCCATTGAACCTACATGTCAGTAGGGAACTGTTCTAGCTTGTGAGGCTCTAAAATGGTGTGAGGCATGGGCAGTTTGAGTGATATAGGAACCCTGATACGTCCAGGTACGACTGACAGGCTGCATGTAAGGACACTTCCTAGCTGATCGCTTATATCCATTCGTGTGCATTCCAATGGTCTTTGGCAATTCCAAGAGGAAAATGTGACACCTCACATGTACAAAATTGCTACAGAGTGGCTCCAGAAAAACTCTCATGAGTTTAAATACCTCTGCTGACTACCAAACTCCCCAAACATGAACACTATTGAGAATGCGATGCCTAACAACGTGCTGTTCAGAAGAGACCACCACCCCCTTGTACTCTCACTGATTTATGGACAGCCCTGCGAGGTGTTTGGTGTCAATTCCTTACAGCACTACTTCCGTCATTAGCCCAGTCCATGCCCCATTGTGTTGCGGTACTTCTGCATGCTTGCGGAAGCCCTACACAAAATTAAGTAGATGTGCCAGTTCTTTGGCTCTTCAGTGTAGATAGAGTGCCTTAAAATAAAATAGTGAACTTGGGTAAAAGTACACAGGTATGGTGGCGTCGCCAGCCTAAATCGCATCACCATCGACAGATCAAATTATGATGACCCGACAGACAATCTTTGCACAGCGAGACTGCTGTAGTCTCGCCAGCAAAGGATAGATAAGCGCCCGGCACCACAGTGGGGGGACTGATGACCTGTGTAGTTTTGTCCCCCTTAAACAACCTAACAACAACAACAACAAGCACCACAGTGAGATATCAGTTCCTCACTAGCCTCCAGATAGAGACAATTGATAATAAGGCCAACTACTGTGGGACTAGTCATGAACAATGTATACCATCTGTACCTGCTGGCTGATAGCCGATGTATAAGTTGAGTATCACATTAAACACCTGTGTGTGGTCTTGTTGACTTATAAGTCTCAGAGTTTCAGTTGTCCTCCCCAGCTATAGTATGTCCCACAATGCTCTGACAACTTATGGGTGGCAAAAAGACTTTAAGTTGTGTCTTGGTTAAGAGACAACATCTGATGATGTGGAGGGATCCAATCCACGTGTTTCCTGAAAACTTGCTTCTGTTTTGTCCGCTGATTCTCCATATTCCTTGTTCTGTATGTGTTACATCTTGATTTTTTGTGGACTTTGATAGGACTGATGCACACTAAGATTTTTGTTTTGTGTTCACGGCACATAAATTACTTTGAGGTGTGGCTTTTGTGACACAGAATGTGTCATTAACGCAGATTGTTTAGTTACAGAGCCAGCAAATACAAGTGTTGCTGACTGCCATGAAACAGCTCACCCAGCAACTGCAGCAGCACTTCCAACAACAATAACAACAATGACCAACAACAACAACTTGCCTAAGTAGCACATTATCCACCGCCTCCAGCAGCCATACTGCCATTTCAAAGTTTTGACGCCCAGCTCACCAGTTAAGAGGTACCAAATTTCAAGCTTTCTTCCTAGCCACAGTTGGCACAGAAGTATCAGTTGATTCTGAAGCTCTTCCCTGACACTAAACTGGAGGCATTTCCCATGATCAGGCCTTGCCACACCATCAGATCCACCGGCTTCTTTTCCCAGGCGCTGCACTCCCTATCCCTCCACGACGGCCCCGGTCGGGTTATCCGATGTCAGTCCATGTTCGTTCTATCCTATTGTCTCTTGAATTCCATCCACTCCCTGCCACCTTCCAATATTCCTTTCAAACCCCTCCTTGGTCCATTCGCCATTTGTAGCTTTGTCTGGATCTGACCCGTGCAATGGAGGACTCCGTTTCTCTGACACAACTTCGTTGCCAGTTTCTGCATCTCTTGGATTGTTTCCATGGTGCTGAAGCCATTTATACTGATAGGTCCCTAGCAGATGGTCATGCTGGGTATGCATGTCTCCATGGCGACCATGTCGAACAGCATTCATTACGCCATGAAAGTAGTGTCCTTACTGGAGAGCTGGTCGCCATCCTAAAGACTCTAGAAATCTCCGAGCCTACTCCAGGGGGTCATTTGTCATCTGTAGTGACTCCCAGAGTGGCTTGTAGGTGATCAACCAGTTCTTCCCTCGTCACCCATTAGTGCAGTCCATCAAAGACACTGCTTACTCTCTTGGCAAATATGGAGCTCTGTGGTCTTTCTGTGGACTCCTGGCCACATTGGCATACCCGGAAACAAACTTGTCGACCAGTTGGCCAAACAGGCCACCACTGCGCCACCTTTAACCATTGGAGGCCTGGAATCGGACCTAAAGTTAGCATTGCACAAGAAGGTGCAAAAGGCTTGGAGCATCGAGTGAGCTACGGGGAATGTACCAAATAAGCTTTGGGCAGTGAAGCTGTCCAGAGCTCTGTGGAAATCTTCACTACGGCCGATCCGCCAAGAGTCGGTTGTCCTCTGCCGCCTCCGTATTGGGCATACCTGGCTGACCCACAGCCATCTCCTTTGCCGTAAGGCCCCACCTGTATATTGGTGTTGGAGCAGTGCTGACAGTAGTCCATCTTCTGATGGACTGCCCAGTTTTAGCCACCTTGCGGCAGTATTTTAACCTACCAGATGCACGACCCTTAGTTTTAGGTGACGATACCTCCACGGCTGATTCCGTTTTATTCGCGCAGCTGGATTTTACAAATCAATCTAGTGGAGGGTGCTATATGCCCGAAACCTCAGGTCCCCACCTATCCAGTGCTTTTAAAAACTTTTTAATATCCTTATGTACAATATCTAGCAGTTTTTAGTGTGTACAGTATGGCTGGCTAATCCTGTTTTATCTTTGTGATCAGCCAGCCATGGTACTCTGCTGTTGAGTTCATGACTTTATTTTACCTACGGTGTGCCTTTGTTTTGTGTTGTCAGCGACTTGTCCATTGTCAGCCTGTCCCTTTTATGAGTTTTTATTTTCGGAGCTTTGTTTTATTTTTTACGATCTTGAGAGTGGACTCTTAGCTAGGAACAGGGGACTGATGACTTAGCTGTTTAGTCCCCTACAAAACCAACAACAACAACAACAACAACAACAATCACCCAGCCCAGACCCTCAGGTATCGTTTACACTCTCTCTCCTTCCTCGGTATTCTTTTCTTCCTGCTTTCATTCCTTGACATGTTAAAACCTTTGGTTGGTGCATTTTATCCCATGGTTTTATACCCCTTTTTAGCGATCATCCCTGTACTCTTTACACTTGGAACAAGGGACTGATAACCTTTGCTGTTTAGTCCCTTTCAAAATCAAACCATCCATCCATCCAAATGTAGTTATGAACAAACTTAGTTATGGATAAACTTAGTTAAACGTAGTTATGAACAAACATAGTTCTCCTCAGGGGTTCAGCATTAATTTGCTGAGTACGGGGTTGGCGAACCTGGGGTCCTGAGCCGTGAGCTGTGCCACGTCTGCTACACCGTAAGTTCTGTGCGTGCTTCAACGACCATTGTTCGGCACGACAGTGGAATGTTGTGCGTTCCAGAGCCCGGGGAACTTAGCTTAATCGCCTGGGTCGCGAGGATGGTACAAACCTCTACCAAAAAAAAAAAATTAAAAAAAAACTCAATCGCATGGTGTGCTACGTGCCGACGAGATGCATGGCTGCTGAGGTTGAACAGTCGCTAGCGAACAACCTCTGAGGAACCTGCTGCACCTCAGTTGTATAAGGCTTATCCAGGAAAGTGGGGCTTTGCCTGGGTTGACGTATAGTTCCCTAGCTGCTTGTGGGATAAGAATGAAGCGGAAGAGTTTCATTCAATGCAGCGTCATATAACCCCGCATCGTTTCCATCCCTGATTACGCCGTGGGAAGGACGTCGGGCTTGTCATCAAGGTGAGGCGTACACCCCCCGATATCTAGTGTGCAATCGAACGGATGGTGAATAGTTTACGACAATGAAGCATCTGTTTTTTGTGGAGAATCTTGAAGATAAGTCTGGTAAGGTAGATGGAATCTCGAAGATGAGGTCCGGGGCTGTTCTGATAACGTCGTCGTCTCCAGCCCAGTCACGGGCTCTGCTTGCCTGTGACAACGTGGGTGATGTTCCCATTACCATCACCCCCCACAAAAGCCTGAATATGGTCCAGGGTGTTATCTTTCATGGAGACCTATTACTACAGTCCGATAAAGAACTCCGGATGAACTTAGAGAGACGAGGAGTGCAGATTATTCAGCGCGTATACAGGGGTCCGAAGGTCAACATGGTCGCCACCAGTGCCTTCATCTTGTCTTTTGAATGTGATTCATTGCCCTAGAAAGTCAAGGTGATGATCTACTGGTGTGACGTCAAACCCTACGTTCCTCCCCCTATGCGCTGCTTTAAGAGCTGGAGGTTTGGCCATATGTCATCCCGCTGTGAGGCCAACCCCACCTGTCGGGAGTGCGGACGTGCGTCTCATCCAGACGCACCATGTACCCCTCCCCTGGTCTGTGTAAACTGCGGCCAGCACCACTCTCCCTTCTCTCCAACCTGCGCAGTTCTCCACAAAGAATGCAAAATAATGGAGTATAAGACCCTGGACATGCTGTCATATTCAGAAGCTAAGAAGAAATATGAAAAGATCCAGCCAGTTAGTATGAAATCAACATATGCCACTGCTGCATCTCCATCTATATTAACGCCAACTCCTGTGACATCTACCATGCTGGGCCTCAAGGGCGTTCTCAGTCCCTGGGGATGAGTCCATAAGGCCCTCCCAGCAGAAGAAGCCAAAGGATCAGCAGGAGAAGAAGAAGAAAAGTAAACACAAAGACTCCCAGGTGGCTCCCATGAAACTACAACAAACCTCTGCCTCAGAGGACGAGGTGGTGATTCTCACGTCCCCTGAGGACTTGGCCTTTGCCGAGTCCCTAGACGCGATAGACGTTGAGGCTCCGTCTCGGCCGTCAGCGACAGCAAACGGTCCTGCAGGTACCACTGCACCTTTACAGTCAGCATGGCCCAGCGACCAGGAACAACTATGATCATGCAGTGGAACTGTGGCAGTTTTTTCCGCCATTTGTCTGAGTTACAGCAATTATTGTGCCGCTTCCCCACGTTTTGTGTAGCTCTACAGGAAACCCGGTTTCCTGCACAGAGGACCCCTGCCCTACGTGGCTACCGGGTATATTACAAAAATCGCAGTGTCTATGACAGAATTCTTTCAATTTTCTTTTATCAGATGCGGTACTCACCATGAGGAAATCCTGCACGATTGCCAGTGTCTCTGATAATATGCTCCTTCCTGTTAGGCCGTGTCCTACGTGAGTGACAAAAGCAAGTGACAGCTTCAAGCGACAAATGTCAACAGCGTGTATCATTACAGGTCTGTCCTACGTGAGTGACATCTGCAGTGCCGCGCGTCCGAGGCAACAACGAGCAACATTTGAATCTCAAACCTGCTTGAATCTTGTCGCTGTCGCACGTGCGACAAAGTGTCGAGTTCATAGAGAATCATCTGCTTGTTATAAAGCATGTCGCCATAATTCTTTGAGCTTATAATCCCTGAAGTTTATGAAACTGCAACTGTTTCTGAAATAACATAATGGAAAATTGCAGTTGTGCATGTAATTAAGAATTTTGATTGAGATAAGAAGTGTGTAAAAATTTCATAAATTTTCTTTTGGACTTTAAATAAGAGTGAAGTTAAATTTTTATATTGTTTTCAATATGACAGTCTTTTGATTTTATTCCGAGCGGTAGTTTGATTTACACAATGATGATTGTGTTTTGAACAATTACATTTGTGTGCTTTTTAAGCATTTGCAGTAACATCAAACTTACTCCAGAGAGAGAGAGAGAGAGAGAGAGAGAGAGAGAGAGAGAGAGAGAGAGAGAGAGAGAGAGATAACACTAGGATGTCACATGAGATGTTTGTAAAATTACGTTTCTGAATAAAATATCTTGCTATAATGTTTCAGCAGGAATTTAATGTGTTTGGTAGGCCTTAAGTGGGATATTTGTGTTTGCAATAAAAATGAATATATTGGTATTAACTTGGTAAAAAAAAAAATTACAACTTGGAAGCCCACACCACAACCCATATCTAACACCTGCTGCTAGCAATTCCGTTCAGAATTAAATGATTTACTGTCATCCTACAATAAGACTCTTTTTGTACTTATTCAGCTGTTGATGGTTTGTAGTCACAAAAGAATACTCTAAAGTATCTGTACTCATATTTGGCTGGTGATCTTCACTATTTTCATATTTGAAGTTATGAATGAAATGCTCCATGAACATTCTTCATTTTGTAAATTTAATGCACCGCACGCTTTTTACGTCTTATTTCATAAAGTAAATAAAACATTATTGCCTTACTCTGCAGATATCATTAGTCTACGGTTTACAGGCGCCAAATTTTAGAAACAGCTGATCACTTCTAGCGGCCATCTTCTAGCAAGAAGTTATCGCTCACATAGGACACCTGGCCGTGTCGCTGCTTGTAGCTGCAGTGTCGCGCGCTGTCGCTCGCTTTTGTTGCCCGCATAGGACACGGTCTTAGAGGCGCCCCCCTCAAAAGGGGCATTAGGTGATTGTTCACACATCAGCTCAAACTTTCTGAACTCCAGACTGAGGGTCTAATCGACATTTGAGAAGGTAGCAGCTCAGGCAGTCACCCCTCCTTGGGCCTGGTCTTTACTTGAGGGTATTTTCAAAACATAGCTGTTACCCAGTCTCCTTTCATGTGTCAGACAGACAGCTGGAGAATAACTCTGAAGTAGAGGGGAAAAAATTTCAAAAAATTTGGTCTCACAAATAAAGCACAAGACTCAGTCCCCAAGGTAGAGGGAGAAAAATTGTGGGATAGACATGTAGCAACAAAAAGCAATTATTGCCCACAGTAGCCAAGCACGTACTCAGTGAAGAGTGGTGAGAACAACTGTTGGTTGTTAGTAGCCCAGAAAACTACAGAGCTTGGCCCATACTTGGGAAGAAGTATACATCCTACAATGTCTTTGGTCCTCATCAATGCAGTGTGACTGAGAGGTGGAGAAAGAGCAGAGATCTACAAAATCAATTCTATTTGGGAGTGGAATAGGAAAGGAAGTATCCCATAATGATTCGGATTCCCCACCTTCTGCTGATGTAGAGATGTCAAGAGGTGCGCAGGCTACGAGTGCGGCTGTCAGCAGCCGTACTGTACTGTACCACTGCCAGAGACAGAGTGCTAGGTGGCGCCATCCCGTGTGTCACCATCTGCAACTAGGCCCGGAGACAAGGCACGGTGCTCAGTATTGATAGCACTGTCTTAGTGCGTATGTACAGTCTATTGCGAGTTGTTACATTTTGTACGAACTGTAGAGTACCACCGCTGCACAGTATAGAAAAGTGGTGACGAGGACTTCTCACCGTGCAAATTTATTTCATTAGCATGGATCCCGAATTTCTCAAGTTATGGCAGCAGCAGTTGCTTCAGCAAGGCAAACAGTGGGAGCTATTGCAGTAACAGCAGACACAGCAACAGCAGGCTTTACTATTACAGCTACTGCAAAATCAAAAGTCGGCGTCTGCTGTGTCAGCGCCTCTCCCTCCATCCTTCGCTTCTTTCAATGAAACAAATGAAAGTTGGGAGATTTATTTATGATGCTTTGAACTTTACTGCAAGGAAAGTGAAACTGAGGATCCTGCTCACTGGTGTGCACGAAGTGGTGCAAAATTACACCCACTCTCGGACCCTAGTAGTTTGCAGTTTTTGAAGTTTGCAGTTTGCAGTTTGCTGACTAAATATTATGGCACCAAGCACACGTAATTGCAGGTAGGCTCCAATTTAATCAGTTTGTTAAGTAATTTAACCAATCTTATGCAGCATGGACTGCAGATTTACAGGGATTAGCTTGCAAGTGTGATTTTTCCTGTGAAAAGAGTTGCGCATTGCGTGTTGATTCAGTAATTAGGGATGTGATGATTTGTCTCACTTCTGATCAGGAAGCTAGTGCAAAAGCATTAGAAACCTCAGACCCTTATTGATTGATTGATTTTCTCAGGGAAGCCAAAACAGTCTTGGTCCAACACGCCACTGCCCGCACCGAAACTAAGTTTATTGTGCGGTATCGCTCCCGTATACCTAGTAAAGCCAACCAATGCCCTAGAACAGTGCAAGGAGTCCCTTTACCAGTTCTTTATTAGACACAATTTCTTCGGGTCTAGTTGTCCCAAATATTCTGTGCCTTTTACTCTCCAATGCAATGCATTCGAAGATTAGAAGTGATGCAGTTTCATCATCGTCATCACAGATCCTACATTTAGGGTCCTCTTCTGTTATTCCCATTGTATGTACATGTTTTTTGAAATTCCCATGGCCTGTCAGCAATCCAACCATGAGTCTAATCTCTCACCTGTTCAGGCCCAGGATTGCAGAGCTTCTTTTAAAACATGGCTTTGGTATCATTACCTTGCCATGTTTTTGTTGATAGACTTTGGTCCAATATTCTATGTGCTGTCTTCTGAGCCAGTTACGTAGCTCCAATTTGATCATTGCCTTGGTGATTGTCAGGACAGGTTCTGGTCCAATAAATGGAGTCTCTGCCCCCATCCTGGCTAATCTGTCGGCATGTTCATTGTCACTGATCCCCGATTGGCCAGGGAACCCCAATAGGTTTACTCTATTGCTTACCCCTAGCTCCACCAGAACCCTGTGACATTCTGCAACAATTTTAGATCTTGTTGCAGGAGCTGCCAGTGATCTTAGGGCTGCCTGGCTGTCTGAATAGATATAGATGCTACAGTCTTTGTAGCACCTACGCAAATTCTCCTCCACACACGCCCTGATGGCAGTGATTTCGGCCTGGAATACTGAGGCCAGTTTCCCTAGAGAGATGACGCCCTCCAGTCTTGGCTGCACCCCGTATACCCCGGCATTGTCGGGATACTTTGTCTTGAATGCACTAAGGAGGTGTCTCAACAAAACCCATTTTTCCAGGAGACAGGGAATCACGTGATATAATCAGTACCAGACTCATCGGTAGTAGTGGTGAGTTGCTACGAGCAAAGGAGACTTGTGGAAGCAAAAGGAATGGAGTTGGTTGGCAGTGGTTATTGACTACCAGGCCATTTTGCAATTTGATGGGGCCAACTTTCCATTTACCAGGAACTGTAACCTGGACAAATACAATGAACGTAATGGAAACTCAGCTATATTGGTGAGGCGTTTCTTCAGCGATACTACCAGTGCAGAATCTAACCTTGGCGAATAACACCTTGCAGCCCAAACTTATTCATTCCCTGCATAATCTCACAGCTAGAAGGCCGCATTACCATGGAGCAGCTTTTTCAGCATGGTGCCAGCTGCCACCAGTGCCACATCGTTACAGTGCTAAGTATCTGAATTTAATTTGTGTCAAATTTAATTTGCCAGTCTAGTTCATTTTCGGTAGTACTGTTTTAAGAGGTTTACTCCTGCGTACTTGCAGATTTCGTTTGTACTACTGTTTTAATAGTTTATTCTATCGTATTTGATAAATACCGTTGTGTTTAGTCTTCGTCTTTGACCGGTGTATTCCAAAACAAGTCAGAGACCATTACTAAAGTTCGTTATCAGTCAGTCCAGTGCCAGCTGCCACCAGTGCCACATCGTTACAGTGCTAAGTATCTGAATTTAATGTGTGTCAAATTTAATTTGCCAGTCTAGTTCATTTTCGGTAGTACTGTTTTAAGAGGTTTACTCCTGCGTACTTGCAGATTTCGTTTGTACTACTGTTTTAATAGTTTATTCTATCGTATTTGATAAATACCGTTGTGTTTAGTCTTCGTCTTTGACCGGTGTATTTCAAAACAAGTCAGAGACCGTTACTAAAGTTCGTTATCAGTCAGTCCAGTGCCAAGCTGCCACCAGTGCCACATCGTTACAGTGCTAAGTATCTGAATTTAATTTGTGTCAAATTTAATTTGCCAGTCTAGTTCATTTTCGGTAGTACTGTTTTATAAGGTTTACTCCAGCGTACTTGCAGATTTCGTTTGTACTACTGTTTTAATAGTTTATTCTATCGTATTTGATAAATACCGTTGTGTTTAGTCTTCGTCTTTGACCGGTGTATTTCAAAACAAGTCAGAGACCGTCACTAAAGTTCGTTATCAGTCAGTCCAGTGCCAGCTGCCACCAGTGCCACATCGTTACAGCGCTAAGTATCTGAATTTAATTTGTGTCAAATTTAATTTGCCAGTCTAGTTCATTTTCGGTAGTACTATTTTAAGAGGTTTACTCCTGCGTACTTGCAGATTTCGTTTGTACTACTGTTTTAATAGTTTATTCTATCGTATTTGATAAATACCGTTGTGTTTAGTCTTCGTCTTTGACCGGTGTATTTCAAAACAAGTCAGAGACCGTTACTAAAGTTCGTTATCAGTCAGTCCAGTGCCAGCTGTCACCAGTGTCGCGGCGTTAACAGCGCTAAGCTGCTGGACTCAGTTTTGTTGATTCGACAGTGTAGTTACCACTGACCACAGTTAAGTCAGCAGCCAGCCGCCTTCATCGTAGTACTAGGCTTCTTTAAAGTTGTTAATTGCTGTTAATTGTATCAATAGGATGGATAGGATGTGTGCCTGCTGTGTGCGGACGCAGGAGGAGTTGGCCGCGGTTCACGAACAGCTGAGCGTGCTGTTGGCTACGGTCAGCCGTCTTCAGGCTGCTGTCTCGGGGTGCAGCGATGGTGGGGAGTCTGGTGCGTCGAGTGGGACACCTCAGGTGTCTCGCGCTTCGCTCTCTGTCCCTGCTACCGAGGCACCTTCAGGTGTACCGGACATCGTCGAGCCACCTTCTCCGCAAGGGGAGTGGCGGGTTGTACGGCGTTCGCGTCGCTCGAGGCGGAAGGCCAATGTGGAGGCTGGACGTCCGTCCGCGCCCGTTCGTCCTGTGAGTGAAAGTGTGGCCACTCCTTCAGCAGGGTCCGAGCAGGTGCACGGGGGGAGGGGATTATTAGTTATTGGGAGCTCCAATGTCAGGCGTGTGATGGAGCCCCTTAGGCAGATAGCGTCCAGATCTGGAAGGAATTCCAACGTGCACTCGGTGTGTTTGCCGGGGGGCCTCATCCGAGATGTGGAGGCGGCCTTGCCGGCGGCTATCGAGCGTGCGGGGTGCAGTCGACTGCAAGTCGTAGCTCACGTCGGCACCAATGACGCTTGTCGCTTGGGTTCTGAGGACATCCCCAGGTCCTACGAGCGGCTGGCAGAATTGGTGAAGGCTGCTGCCTTCGCACGCGGGGTGCAAGCAGAGCTGTCGATTTGCAGCATTGTTCCCAGGGTTGATCGGGGTCCTTTGGTTTGGAGCCGAGTGGAGGGTCTGAACCAGAGGCTTCGCCGACTCTGTGACAGTCATGGCTGCAGATTTCTGGATCTGCGTTATCGGGTGGGGAATTGTAGGGTGCCCCTAGATAGATCAGGGGTGCACTACACTAAGGAAGCGGCTACTCGGGTAGCAGAGTACTTGTGGAGTGCACATGGGGTTTTTTTAGGCTAGGTGCTAACTCTGATGAGCACTCGCCTGTCAGCATTCAAACAGCGAATTCAGGCCACGTTCGGAACAAAAATTCGAACATAAAAATATTAGCCGCGAACTTACAGAGTATTAGAAACAAAGTTCCCGAATTTGCAGCGCTGCACGGAAGTTATTGCGCTCAGATAGTTTTAGGCACCGAAAGCTGGCTAAATGATGATGTGGCAAGTTCAGAAATATTTAGCGAAGCGTGGAATGTATATCGGAAAGATAGATCTGATACAACTGGAGGAGGAGTGTTCATCGCCGTGGACAAAGATATTGTTTCTACTGAGATCGAGGTTGAAAGTAACTGTGAAGTTATCTGGGCACGCATAACAGGTCTAAAAGAAGTAAAGTTAATAGTTGGGTGTTTTTACCGGCCCCCCAGTGCTGCTGTAGCAGTTTTAGAATCATTCAAGGAAAGTCTACACCAGGTAGTGCATAGGTATCCGGGCCATGCAATATTAGTCGGAGGTGACTTCAACCTTAAGAGTATAGATTGGGACCTCGCTAGTTACATTCCAGGCGGTACAGACAAGCAGTCTTGCGAGCTACTTTTGGACACATTCTCCGATAACTGTCTTGAGCAGTTAAACCGGCAACCCACGCGCAATGGAAATATTCTAGACCTTATAGCCACAAACAGGCCTGACCTCATTAACTATGTCTGTGTAGAGACAGGAATTAGTGATCATGATATCGTCATAGCGTCGATGGTGACCAAAGTTCATAAACCAGTCAAGAAGGCTAGGAGCGTGTTTTTGTTGGGAAAAGCCGACAAGCTAATGTTACGATCGCACTTAGAAAATGAATGGGCATCGTTTAATTCTGGGACTATGGATGTAGAGGAATTGTGGACTAAATTTAAATGCATTGTAAATGAAGGGTTAGAGAAATATGTGCCAGTAAAGACGATTAAGGATGGAAAAGATCCACCGTGGTATAACAATAATGTTAGAAAGCTGCTGAGAAAGCAAAGGCTGTTGCACTCTCGATTCAAAAAAGAACACGCAAATGATGACAGGCAAAAGTTAGTAGAGATACGTGCGTCTATAAAAAGATCGATGCGTGAAGCATACAATAATTATCACAGCCATACCTTAGCAAAAGATCTTTCCGAGAACCCGAAAAAATTCTGGTCCTATGTAAAATCGATAAGCGGGTCAAAGCCCACTGTCCAGTCACTAGTTGATCATTCCGGGGCAGTAATAGAAGAAAGCAAACGGAAAGCTGAAGTTCTAAATTTAACCTTTAAGAAATCTTTCACGCAGGAGGACCGCACAAATATACCATCATTTGATCAACGTACTAATTCCGAAATGGGGGACATTGCAATAGGTATTTCCGGTGTAGAGAAGCAGCTGAGAGAGCTAAATACGAAAAAGTCTGCTGGTCCGGATGGAATACCAGTTCGGTTTTACAAAGACTATTCTGCGGCATTGGCCCCCTACTTAGCTTGCATTTATAGCGAATCTTTAATTCAGCGCAAAGTTCCTAGTGATTGGAAAAAAGCGCAGGTGACTCCAGTGTATAAGAAAGGAAAGAGAACTGACCCATACAATTACAGGCCAATATCGTTGACATCGGTTTCATGTAGAATTTTGGAGCATATTCTCAGTTCGAATATAGTAAATTTCCTTGAAACGGAAAAGCTTCTTTCCATGAATCAGCACGGGTTTAGGAAACATCGTTCATGCGAAACTCAGCTTGCCCTTTTCTCACATGACATCTTGCGAGCCATGGACGAAGGGCAACAGGCGGATTGTGTTTTTCTCGACTTCAAAAAGGCGTTCGACACGGTGCCACACTGCAGACTGCTAACGAAGATACGAGCTTATGGAATAGGTTCACAGATTTGTGACTGGCTGGAAGACTTCCTAAGTAATAGAACGCAGTACGTTGTTCTCGACGGCGAGTGCTCATCAGAGACGAGTGTATCGTCAGGCGTGCCCCAGGGGAGTGTGATAGGACCGCTATTATTTTCTATCTATATAAATGATCTGATGGACAGAGTAAGTTGTAATTTGCGGCTGTTTGCTGATGATGCTGTGGTGTATGGGAGGGTGTCGTCTGTAACTGACTGTAATAGCATACAGGTTGACTTAGACAAAATTTCTAGTTGGTGCGAAGAATGGCAGCTAGCTCTCAATGTACAAAAATGTAAGGTGATGCGCATGAGTAGAAAAAACAATCCTATAATGTTCGAATACAGCATCAGTAGTGAGCTTCTTGATGCGGTCGCGTCGTTCAAATATCTAGGCGTAACATTGCAGAGCGATATGAAATGGAACGAGCATGTAAGGACAGTTGTGAGTAAGGCAGACAGCCGACTTCGGTTTATTGGGAGAATTTTGGGAAGATGTACTTCACCTGTAAAGGAGACCGCGTATAAAACGCTTGTACGACCACGTCTTGAGTATTGCTCAAGTATTTGGGACCCGCAGCAGATCGGTTTGAAGGAAGACATAGAGGCGGTTCAGAGGCGAGCAGCTAGATTTGTTACCGGTAGGTTCGACCAATGCGCGAGTGTCTCGGAAATGCTCCGGCAACTCAATTGGGGATCGCTGGAAGAAAGACGACGTTCTTTTCGTGAATTTCTGTTAAGTAAATTTAGAGGGCCGGAATTTGAAGCTGAGTGTAGTACGATCTTGCTGCCGCCTACTTACATTTCGCGTAAAGACCACAAAGACAAGATAAGAGAAATTAGGGCTCGTACGGAGGCATATAGGCATTCTTTTTTTCCTCGTTCAATTTGGGAGTGGAATAGGAAAGGAAATGCCTAGTAGTGGTACGGTGTACCCTCCGCCACGCACCTTACGGTGAATTGCGGAGTATGTATGTAGATGTAGATGTAGATGTAGATGTAGATGTATTACCAGTTCCCTTTACAACTGTTGACGGCAGAACACGGAACAAAACTACATTTATGGACAGATGGGGACGAATGTGTCCAGCAATACTCGACAGTATACTGTTGACGCACGTGACTCGGTATTGTACAGTCACATTATTGTCACAATGTATTCTTAAGTTCTGCTGAAAACATTGTACAGTTCTGTCAAGAAGAAAATCGGAAGATATTGTTAATATTATTAGAAAGAGCTAAGGACAGAGGAGCAGCAGCAGCAGCAAAAGGACAGTGCATAATGTTGTGGATAATGTTACAAAAGTTAATTGGTTTAAAAGTGATTATTAGTCGTAATCCTTTTTCATATTGTTGTAAATATTTGTCATTAGGTCACTTTTCTGTTTCTGTCATTATTTATTTGGGATCCTTGTATGCGTAATTTTAATTACTTTTATGTATTAACTGCAATTTAATTGCTTCAATTTTATTATTACCATTATTATTGTAAATGAAAAAGACAATTAAATGAATTAACTGAATAAAAACAATGATTGAAGTCATTTTAATAAAGATTTGGAAAAGAAAAATATTGGAGCATGTGTGGAGATCTGAACCCTTGTACCCAGGTACAGGAAGGAGACACACCAACCAATATACTATAGTAAGTAAGATGACCATGGTCTTTATCAAAGGTCTAGACACTTAAGTAAAATTCTGAAACTGTGTTTTGATGATTACTTGTAAACAAGCACTTTAGCAGCTATCTGAATGTCTTCTCTGTGTTAAGGCTCTAGAGATCTGTGCATAAGCCCAAATGGTTTTTCATTGATTACTCATAAATGAGGGCTAACCAGGATGAATGGCCAACCTACATCAGCATATGGTTTCAAAACATTGATCCTCCCAGTAACAACCTCTTCTTCACCAAAATTTATATTTTATTTCAATTTATTACATTTTACTGTAGAGTGATGTATTAACAGCACATGCCTGATGTGCGTTATTACATTGCAAAACAAATCTGTGTAAAAAAAAAAAAAATAAATAAATAAATAAATAAATAAATAAATTAGTAAGTAGTAATAAGTTTTTGTGTCCTTTAAAATGTAAATATTTTTAAGATAATTGTTTTTCCTGGCCAATTCTACATCCACAAGGGCAATTACATCTGGGATCAGTGGAAGGTACATTAACACATATGCTCTCTTTTTGTAAGTATATATTGTGTATTTTGTTCTGACATGTTCTACATCCAAGAGGATTCCCTCAACTCGGATCTACTGTAATGAAAAGTACATCTAATCTAAAACATCTAATCCAATCTATAACACCAGGAGAAAGAATGATCTTCACTATGTAGGGCTCAATCTGAGTTTGGCACAGATAGGGGTAAATTATGCTGCCACAAAAGTCTTTAGTCACCCACCAAGCAGCATCAGAAGCCTGACAGATTGCCAACCAGCATTTAAAAATAAATTAAAAGAGTTTCTGAATAACAACTCCTTCTACTCATTGGACGAAATTTTAGATATAAGTTAGTAAAAAAAATTGTGTCATGTAATATTTAGTGTAATGTAACACTTTTACAGGCACCCTTCATCAACCTGACACATTCCACATCATTACGAAGTGTCGTAATCATGATCGATGGAACAAGTATTAATATAATCTATGTTGCCTCTACTTCCTACAAGCACAGTTCATTAGTGCAATATATGTAGTACATTATGCCAAGTCTACTTACTCCAGTAGATGCACATGTTTGATGTTCACCACAGTAGTCACTTCCTTCTTTGGTTAGCATTTTGCAGAATCTGTTCTTTTTCTCCAAGAAAAAGTTACAGTGATGGGTGTCAGCCATACTGTGAAAAGAGAAAACAGAGTTCTGATGAATGTAATGTAATACACCAAGTATATAAAAATTTTAATGAACTATCATTCACAACTTCATTTTTCTATCTAAATTCTACATCTACATCTACATACATACTCCGCAATTCACCGTAAGGTGCATGGCGGAGGGTACACTGTACCACTACTACGCATTTCCTTTCCTATTCCACTCCCAAATAGAATAAGGAAAAAAGCATGCTTATATGCCTCCTTACGAACCCTAATTTCTCTTATCTTGTCTTTGTGATCACCACGTGAAATGTAAGTAGGCGACAGAAAGATCGTACTACACTCAGCTTCAAATTGCGGTCCTCTAAATTTCCTCAACAGAATTTCACAAAAAGAACGTCGTCTTTTCTCCAGCGATCCCCAATTGAGTTGCCGAAGCATTTCCGTGACACTCGCGCATTGGACGACCTACCAGTAACAAAGCTAGCTGCTCGCCTCTGAACTGCTTCTATGTCTTCTTTTAAACTGATCTGCTGCAGGTCCCAACCACTTGAGCAATACTCAAGATGTGGTCATAAAAGCGTTTTATACCCGGTCTCCTTTACAGGTGAAGTACATCTTCCCGAAATTCTCCCAATAAACCGAAGTCGGCTGTCCGCCTTACTCACAACTGTCCTTACATGTTCGTTCCATTTCATATCGCTCTGTCATGTTACACCTAGATATTTGAAAGACACAATAGCATCAAGAAGCTCACTACTAATACTGTATTCGAACATTATGGGATTGTTTTTCCTACTCTTGCGTATCACCTTATATTTTTCTACATTGAGAGCTAGCTGTCATTCTTTACACCAACTAAAAATTTTGTTTAAGTCATCCTGTATGCAATTACAGTCAGTTAAAAACGACACCCTCCCATACACCAAAGCATCACCAGCAAACAGCTGCAAATTACAAGTTACTCTGTCCATCAGATCATTTATATAGATAGAAAATAATAGTGGTCCTATCACAGTCCCGTGGGGCACCCTTGACGCTACACTCATCTCTGATGAAGACTCGCCGTTGAGAACAATGTACTGCATTCTACTACTTAGGAAATCTTCCAGCCAGTCACAAATCTGTGAATCTATTCCATATGCTTGTATCTTCATTATCAGTCTGCAATGTGGCACTGCATCAAACACCTTTTTGAAATCGAGAAAAACACAATCTGCCTCTTGCCCTTCATCCATGGCTCGCAAAGTGTCATGTAAGAAAACGGCAAGCTGAGTTTCAAATGAACGATGTTTCCTAAACCCGTGCTGATTCATAGAAAGAAACTTTTCCTTCTCAAGGAAATTTGCTATATTCGAACTGAGAATATGCTCCAAAATTCTAAAGGAAACTGATGTCAGCTATATTGGACTGGAAAATGTGGGCCAGTTTTTTTACCTTTCTTGTAAGCGGGAGTCACCTGCACTTTTTTCCAATCACTAGAAACATTGCGCTGAATTAAAGAATTGTGATAAATGGAAGCTAAGTAAGGGGTCAGTGTCACAGAATACTCTTTGAGAAACCGAACTGGTATTCCATCCAGACCAGGAGTCTTTTTTGTATTTAGCTCTCTCAGCTGCTCCTCTACACCAGAAAGACCTATTACTATGTCCTCCATTTTGGAGTTAATACGTTGATCAAATGATGGTATATTTGTGTGGTCCTACTGCGTGAAAGATTTCTTGAAGGTTGAATTTAGAACTTCAGCTTTCCATTTGCTTTTTTCTATTACCGCCCCAGAATGATCGAGTGACTGGATAGTGGCCTTTGACCTGCTTATCGATGTCACATACGATCAGAATTTTTTTGGGTTTTTGGAAAGATCTTTTTTTAAGGTATGGCTGTGGTAATTATTGTATGCTTCACGCATTGATCTTTTTATAGACACACAAATCTCTACTAACTTTTGCCTGTCATCATTTGTGTGTTCTTTTTTTAACCGAAAGTGCAGCAGTCTCAGCTTTCTAACATTATTATTATACCGCGGTGGATCTTTCCCATCCTTAATTGACTTTACAGGCACATATTTCTCTAACCCTACATTTACAATGCATTTAAATTTAATCCGCATTCCTCTATATCCACTGTACCGGAACTAAACAAAGTCCATTCACTTTCTAGGTGTGATCCTAACAATTGCTTATCAACTCTTCCTAACAAACACACCCCCCTAGCCTTCTTGATTGGTTTATTAACTTTGGTCACCACTGACGCTATGATGATATCATTATCACTAACTCCTGTCTCTACACTGACATCATTAATAAGGCCAGGCCTGTTCATATCTGTAAGGTCTAAAATATTTCCATTGCGTATGGGTTGCCGGTTTAACTGCTAACAGCAGTTTTCAGAGAATGTGTCTAAAAGTAGCTTACAAGACTGCTTGTCTGTACTGCCTGAAATGAAACTAGAGAGGTCCCAATCTATACTCTTAAGGCTGAAGTCTCCCCCGACTAATATTGTATGGCCCGGATATCTACACACTACCTGGGGTAGACTTTCTTTGGATGACTCTAAAACTGCTACAGCAGCACTGGGGGCCCTATAAACACCCAACTATTAACTTTACTTCTCTTAGGCTTGTTATATGTGCCCAAATAACTTCACAGTTAGTCTCAACCTTGACATCAGTAGAAACAATATCTTTGTCCACAGTGATGAACACTCCCTCTTCAGTTGTGGCTGATCTGTCTTTCTGACATACATTCCACAGCTCGCTAAATATTTCTGAACTTGCCACATCACGATTTAGCCAGCTTTCGGAGCATAAAACTATCTGAGCATGATAATTTCCATGCAGTGTGGCAAATTCAGGAACTTTGCTTTTAATGATTTGAAATTGCATGGTTAATATTTTGATAGTTGAATTTTTGTGCTGAATGCGGCCTGAATTCATTGTCTGAATGTTGACAGGTAAGTGCTCATCAGAGCTAGCGCCTAGCCTAAAAAAAAAAAAAAATGTGCACTCCAAAAGTACTCTTCTACTAAGTAGCCGCTTCCAGTGTAGCGTACCCCTGATCTATCTAGAGGCATCCAACAATTCCGCACCCGATAATGCAGATCCATAAATCTGCAGCCATGACTGTCACAGAGTCGGTAAAGCCTCTGGCTCAGACCCTCTACTCAGCTTCTAACCACAGGACCCCGATCAACCCTGGAAACAATGCTACAAATTGACAGCTCTACTTGCATATCGCATGCGAGGCCAGCAGTCTTCACCAATTCTACCAACTGCCCATAGGAACTGAGGATGTCCTCAGAACCCAAGCAACAAGCATCACTGGTGCCAACATGAGCCATGACTTGCAGTCAACCTCACCCAGTATGCTCGATAGCCGCCATCAAGGCCGCCTCCACATCTCGGATGAAGCCCCCTGGCAGACATACCAACTGCACATTGGACTTCTTCCCGAATCTCGACGCTATCTGCCTAAGGGGCTCTATCACGTGCCTAACATTGGAGCTCGCAATAACTAATAATCCCCTCCCTCCGTGCGCCTGCTCAGACCCTACTGAAGGAGTGGCCACACATCCACTCACAGGACAAACGGGCATGGCTGGATGGCCAGCCTCCACATTGGCCTTCCGTCTCGAGCAACACAAATGCTGTTGAACCTGCCACTCCCCTTGCAGAGAGACAACAGTCTGAAGATGGCTGACCACAGCCAGCAGTGCACTCAGCTGTTCGCAAACTGTGGCCAACTCCTCCTGTGTCCGCACACAACAGGCACACATCCAATCCGTACTATCAATACAATTAACTGTAGAGAGTAGAAAAGTAAGTAATCAACTTTTAACTAGTCTAGTACTTTAATAGAGGTGGCTGGCAGCTGACTGAACTGAGGTCAGTGGTAACTATACTGTCAAATAACGAAACTGTCTCTGGCTGTTTTCAAAATAAACAAGAAAATCTATGGAATATACACTATTATCAAACACACAGGAATAAAATCTTTCTGAAAGGGAAATATGAAATAAAGAAGTGACAAGTTGATACTGAAATTATGTAGCTTGCAGCACAAATGAAATCTGCCAAGTACTTGAGATTAAACCCCTTAAAAAACAGAAGCATTAATGAAAATTAAGAAATTGACTGGCAAAGAAATTTCACACAAATTAAATTATGATACTTAGGCTCTGAACGATGTGACAGCGACAGCAGCTGGCAATGGACAGCTTAGTAGGCAGTCACTCTATCCATTCAGCCACTACAGTATTATGGACAATGTGACTGCGCAGAATACCTAATAACATGACACTCCACAATATGAACTTTAATTATGCCTCAATGTTTCCCTCTGTAATTCGTGCATTTGGGTTGTCCATAATGCCACTGTGGCTAAATGGATAAAGTGATTACCTAGTTAACAGGAGACACAGGTTCAAATCCCAGCCATAGTGCAAATTTTAATGCAGTGCATAGCATTATAATCAATACTAGATCTGTCTCTGGAATAAGAATTTATTGATATTACAAATATCGTATGACAGTTAAAGTGCATTTCTTATTAATATCAGGGATGTTATTAAATGTTAATCCTATCATCATCTACAAAGTGTCCCAAACCTGAATACAAGGTGGCGAAAGAACTAAAACTTAATTTTTGAGCTATGGAATCAATTATTGGAAATTTAATATTTCGTGTGATATGAGCTATTCAGAAGAAAGATGTTTGTAATTTGTCTTTTTAGTCATTGTTGGTTGCATTACTCTAAAAATAATACACAATCATCTGTGATGTGTTAACAGAAGATTTTTGTTTTGGAGTCACATTGTACAACAGAAAATAAGGCTCACTGAATTTATGCAAATTATTATGTGCTGCAAAACACTGTGTCTGTTCACCATCACTTTGATTAACTGATATAATTTGTTTATTCCAAAGTAAGCCGGTGCATACAAGTGTGAAAAGTACAGAGCCATCAGTTAAGTCATAGTTGCAAAAGTCTTAACACAAACTATTTACAGAAGAATGGATAATCTGGTAGAAGCTGACTTCGGGGAAGATCAGTTTGGATTTAGGGGAAATGTAGGAAAATGGGAGGCAATACCTTATGACTTATCATAGAAGATACATTAAGGAAAGGCAAACCTATGTTTTTATAGCATTTGTAGATTTGGAGAAAGCTTTTGACAATGTTGATTGGAATACTCTTTCAAACTCTGAAGTCAGCAGGGATGAAATATGGGGAACAAAAGGTTATTCACAAATTGTACAAAAACCAGACAGCAGTTATTAGAGTCAAAGGTCATGAATGGGAAGCACTGGTTGGGAAGGGAATAAGGTAGGGTTGTAGCCTTTCTCCAGTGTTATTCAAAAATGTTCAAATGTTTATTAAGATTATGGGGCTTAACTGCAGGGTCATCAGTCCCTAAACTTACAAACTACTTATGAACTAGCTTATACTAAAGATGGCACAAACATCCATGCCCGAGGGCGTATTCAAACCTCCACCGGCAAAAGGCCTCACACATCGTAGCACAGCGCCTCAATGCACTCGGCCGCTACGCCGTGGCCAATGTTATTTAATTTGTATACTGAGCAAGGTGTGTAGGAAACCAAGAAGAAATTTGGAGAAGGGATTAAATTTTGAGGGGAAGAAATAAAAACAATGTGTATTGCTGATGACATTGTAATTCTGTGAGAGACAGCTTAGGACCTGGAAGAGCAACTGAACGGAATGGACAGTATGTTGAAAGGATCATATAAGATGAACATTAACAAGAGCAACAAGGGTAATTGAATGCATTCTAAAAAAAATCAGGTGATGCTGAAGGAATTAGGCAAGGTAAGGAAACAATAAAGGTGGTAGATGAGTTTTGTTACTTAGACATTAAAATGACATATGATGGTCACAGTACAGAAGATATACAATGTAGAATGGCAATAGGAATAAATGGGTTTTTAAAAAAGAGGAATTTCTTAATATCAAATATTAATTTAATTGTAAGGACGTCTTTTCTGAAGGCATTTGTGTGGAGTGTTACCTTGTATGAGAGTGAAATATGGACAACAAATAGTTCAGACAAGAAGAGGATAGAGGCTTTTGAAATGTGGTAATACAGAAGAATGCTGAAGATTAGGTGCGTAGACTGCATAACTAATGATGAGGTACTGAACTGTATTGGAGAGAAAAGAAATTTCTGATGTACATTGACTAAAAGAAGGGACCGATTAGTAGGACACATTCTTAGACATCAAAGGGCTGTTCTTATGAAGAGGCTTGCTTAGGATACAGCAGGGAGGAGATGTACATCAAACCAGTCTCCAGACTGAAGACCACAACAAGAATGACATTTCAATAAAAACTAAATGTTTCTTTCTCTATCTCTAAGAACTTAATTCAGGATTCTGACACTAAAGGTTTTGGGCATACATATCTACCAAAATTCAATTTCAAAAGTTCTGTTGCAAACAGATATTTCAATATGTCTTATATAACTTCCATTAGCTATGCACGCTTACCATATGTCTCACTCAGTTAATTATTCAAACTACGTGTATATATGTTTTTATAAAATTCCAAAAGCAGTTACCTTGTGATGCTTTTATCCTGTGTCTTCCTGAGTCTGCAGTGTTCTATTTTTTTACATCAGCTGACACTGATATGTCGTACCCACAGTTTTATCAATCTGCAATTTACATATAATGCTACAATAATTCTTAATCATCAAAGGTCAAAAACAATCAAACAAGAAAGTAAAGATATGAAGCACTTAAATAGTAACACATGAGAGGTAATAGTTCTACGTGGAATAACACCTAACACAATTAAGCTCATAATGTACACTTCATTAAAAGACTATTAAAATGATGTGTAAGTAATGCAGTGTGTTTAAAGCAGTAATTAATAGTTGCAATAGCAGTAGTAGTAGTAGTAGTAGTAGTAGTAGTAGTAGTAGCGGTGGCGGTGTTCACCATGGAACACTTTTACAAGGATACTGGACATGTCACGGTATTTCAGTTTAAAAACAAACATTTTTTTTTTTTTTAATATGTATGTGGTGATCACTGTGTCCCAGTGATGTAGTGGACAGCAAAAGTGCATAATAAGCAAGAAATCCAGGTTCTACTCACAGCTGGGCAACATTTTTAACCTTCCCCACCAATTGAATTCAATGCAGTAGTAGTAGTAGTAGTAGTAGTAGTAGCGGTGGCGGTGTTCACCATGGAACACTTTTACAAGGATACTGGACATGTCACGGTATTTCAGTTTAAAAACAAACATTATTTTTTTTTTTTTAATATGTATGTGGTGATCACTGTGTCCCAGTGATGTAGTGGACAGCAAAAGTGCATAATAAGCAAGAAAGCCAGGTTCTACTCACAGCTGGGCAACATTTTTAACCTTCCCCACCAATTGAATTCAATGCCCACTGGCAGCTAATGTTGTAATTCCTTTGTTTCTTTATTTACAACAGCTTCAGAACCAAAAATGGTGTCTAAACACACACACACACACACACACACACACACACACACACACACACACACACCACATACACAGCATAAGTGCCACTTGTGGAAGACACCACAGCACTCCTGAAACAACTGATAAGTGCAGTTTCCGAACTGCTCATGCCCAGCCTCTGGGGCATCACAATTTGCCCACAGTCAAATTCAAATACATTGTACTCCTTCCCCATTCTGCAAATGTAAGTGTAGACTAGATGTGGAATGAATTCAAAGAAATAGTATCAACAGTGATCAAATGATTTATACCAAATAAATATTTAAGAATGAAGCTGAATTCCCATTGTTACAAAAAATGGGTCAGAACAATATTGCAGAAACAACAAAAAACCACACTAGATTCAAACTAACACAAAATTCACAAGATTGAACATCTTAAACAGAAGCTCAAAATTTAGCAATAACTTCAATGTGAGATGCTTATATTAGTTCCACAACAAAACTGTCTCATAATTTGGCAGAAAATGCAAAGTGATTCTGGTTAGATGTAAAGTATAGTAGAGGCAAACCACAAACAATGCCTTCACTACACAACAGAAATGGTGATGCAACTGTTGATAGACTGATAACCTCAGTAGTTTAGTCCCCCTATCCCAAACAAACAAACATTGACAGGGCTGCTAAAACAGAGTTACTAAATAAAGCTTTCCGAAGTACCTTCACCCAAGAAATTAAAGTAAATATTTCAAATTAAGAACAGCTACCAACATAAGTAACATAGGTATAGACATCCTCAGAGTAGTGAAGCAGCTTAAATCATTAAACAACTATAATACTTCCAGTATATATTGTATACAAATTACGTTCCTATCAGAGTATGCTGATGTAATAGCTGCATACTTAACAGTGACAAAAACTGCTCACTCAATGAAGTATTTGTACCCAGTCTTGAAAGTTACAAAGGTTACACTGATATTCAAGAAAGGTAGTAGGAGTAGTCCATTGAATTATAGACCCATATCACTGACATTAATTTGCAACAGCATTTCGGAACATGTACTAAGTTCAAACATTGTCTCGAACAGAATGAGCTACTGAGCCATGGACAACACAGATTTAGAAAATATCATTGTAGTAGAATACAAATAGCTCTTTACTCATATGAAATTATAAATGCTATATACATAAGCTCTAAATTTTATTCCATATTTCTGGATTTCAGAAAGGCTTTTGACAGGGTACCTCACAAATGCCTTTTAAACACATTGCATGTTTATGCAATATCGTCTCAGGTATGTGACTATATTGGAGATTTCCTGTCAGAGAGGACACATATTGTAGTAAATGTAAGAAACACATAGGCTAAAAGAAAGATGATGTCTGGTGTTCACCATGGTAGTGTTATTGGTCCTCTGCTGTTCTATATAAATGATTTGGGAGAAAATCTGAGCAGTCCTCTTAGGTTTTTTCAGATCATTCTGTCATTTCTTGTCTAGTAAAGTCATCAAAATGATCAAAACCAAATGCAGAATAATTTATAGTTAAGCTATATGTAAGGGGCAAAAATTACAATTGACCCTAAATGATGAAAAGTGTGAAGTCGTCTACACGAGAACTAAAAGGAATCTGTTAAACCTAAACTTCAGTTATAAGATAAAAAAATCAAATCTGAAGACTGTAAATTTAGCTAAATGCCTAGGCATTACCATAACAACTGACTTAAATTGGGAAAAACACAAAGAAAATACCATAGGGAAGGTGAAACATAGACTGTGTTTTATTGGCAGAACACTCAGAAGAATTAACAGAATTACCAAAGAGACTGCATATGTATACTACTGGTATCCATACTCTTTAGGAATATTGCAGTTCAGTGTGGGTTCTTATTGGGTAGCATTGATGGAGGACATAAAAAGAGTACAAAGAAAGGCAGCTTGTTTTGCATTACAACTATAAAGGGGAAAGAGTGTCACGGAAATTATACAGTAGTTGGAGTGGTACTCATTACAACAGCAGCATTTTTCATTACAGTGACATCTATTTACAAAATTTCTACTGCCGACTCCCACCTACATGATCATCAAAATAAAATAAGAGATCAGAGTTTGAATTGAGAGATTTTAGGTGTTCTTTATGTCCACATGCTATTCAAGAATTGAAGAGGAATTAAAATTGCTTCCTCCATAAGTGGGAATGGGACTGATGCCAGATTACATTAAAAAGCTTGATGAGTATCTCCTTGTGCCATCTTGTGAGATGATGTAGCATACTGTAATGGATTCTATCATGACCTCAGGATATGTCACAAACCATAAACAATATAGAATCCAACTCCCACATGGAGAAGGGGCAGTAACAATCCTCATCCATGGTGGACCAGAAATCCAAATTGCTCCTCTCAGCAGCCAGTTTGTGGTGCTGGAAAACTGGATCCTAACTGACAATGACAGTAATTGCGGAAAAATTGGCTGCTGGAGTCTGGGAAATGTCTGTCAGGCTTGTCTGGAGAGTAACACTACTCATCACAGTAGCCAATGAACACATCCTTTCTCTCCCAAAATCCTCCTGAAGGTCTCCCATATTTTGAACATATCATGGAATGAATAATGGAAGAACTGTTGCCATGACCTCTTTTTGCTCTCATGAATAACCTGATGACATTTTGCCCTTGCCGCATGAAAGCCCGCGTGGTTCTCTGCAGTTGGCTAGACCTTGCTCCGACACACAACTGCCCACCTGGTCCTGATAGCAGAATGACATTTCTGCCATTCCACCAAGGGACAGACTGCCTTTATACTTGTCTATGGAATGGATGCTACAACAGTGTGGTAGAATGTTTGGGTGATATGATCCACCCATTCCTGGACATTGAGGTGATGATCAAACTCACCAAGTTGGCTGTAAAATGTCCAGTGTGCTCTACTGAGCATACCATCAACCAATTCCCATTGAATAGTGTGGGCAAGGGCTGTGAAGCAAAGTGAGAGATCTATGGCAGAAAGCAACCCTGTTGCAGTACAGAAGTGTGTGGGCTGACCAATGTTTAGTAAATGTGCACATAATGACAAGAGAAGCCTCTCAATACCTGGGGCAGGTAATTGCAATGCCCCAAAGTACATTGTGTGCATTAAAAACACCACAAATGATGAACGTTTGGGGGAGCTGGGTTATAAAATCAGGGAGAGCCCCTTTATTGAGAGTGTCATGCAAGGACAAATGAAGGGAACATACAATCAATCAATGACGCACATTCACAGACACTGCAATTGTTTGTAGGTGGATCTGGAGGGGGAGGGAAGAAGAGTGGTTGGCTATGTTGACAAAAAAAGCCACTCCTCCTTTGGCTTTCTAAGTTCTTCCTTCAGGTGGAGAACATTAGAATGTATCTCAGGTTTGTCAGAAGGCTTGAAATTCATCTCCTGGAGACATGAAAATATAGGAGTACCTTGAGATAGTAGACATAGTGCCTCCATCCGGTCCCGACTCCCTGCAAATTCCACTGACATACGGGAGCCATCTATGATGGAGGTTGCACCTTCACTCTTACTTTCCGGTGAGGCAGAGACATTGAACTGGGTGGAGGTTCACTCTTCAGACTAGATGGTTGCGCCAGCCTGACATCAAGCTAGATATGCTTTACAGCAAAGTCAGATGGACCATAAGTGATAGCAATGATGACAAGTTCCAATGGTTTAGCTTCAGGTTTTGCCTGTGGTGGAAGTTTAGCTGAGGATTTTTATTTATTTATTTAATTTTAATTTTTTATTTCTTATTTTTATTTATTTATTTGCCTTGGGTAGTTTGGTAGGGGTTAAACTACATTGTGCAAGGGGGGGGGGTGGCTAAAGGTGCTGAAGGTACTGTTGCCTGACAGGTCCAAGTATTAGTGCCACCACTAACAACCTTCATCTGAATGAAGGTGTCAGCCTTGGCAACCTGCTTTTACACAGCAGAGGCAAAAGAAGTGGCAAATACAGGAGGCTGCGTGGCCTTGAAGGTCTTTTTGGCCTTAGTGTAGAATATGCGCTTGGTTGTCTTTATCTGTTGTATCTTTTTTCTCTCATGATACAGCTTGCAGTCCCTACTCCAGACAGTCCCCACAACAATTAACACACTTTGCATGTGGTGTGCAACTGATTGCTTCATTTGCAGCTTTGCCACATTTGTCACAAGTGGCTTCTCTATTGAAACCCAGGGTGGTGTGCCCAAAATGCTGACACAATGGCACGCTGGGTTAGGACATATGGCCATATCAAAGAAAACCCGCCTTCACATAATCTGGGAGTCGTTGACTATTGAAAGTTAGGATGAAAGAGTAAGACTTTACAACAGCTACATCCCAGCCTTTTCATAATGTTCTGTAAGTCAATAACACTGCAGCTCACTCTGCCTTTAGTTTGTCGAATAAAATGTTCACCAAATTCCTACAGGATAATACACCTTTACTATAATTCAAGGTACTATGTAGCTTCCTTTCTGTTGGATATTCCCTAAGGCACTTTGCATTTCTAAGATTCACTGCCTGTTGTGAATTGGAACTTCCCACCAATAGGATACCATTAGACAACCGTTTAATTGTTTTCAGCATTCCCACAATTCCCTCTAAACCCCTGTTGATATAGAAGGGCAAAACTTCATCAAATGAACAGTCTTTTCTCTCTACTATTAAAAACACGTTCTGGCTTGCAGAATGTACTCTATTACTTTGCACAAAAATAATTTGATGTCTCTGGAGTACCTCTTTTTGGAGTGTGTTACTCACCAGTGGTACACCCACCCCACTGGGAGATGGAAAGGAAGAAGTCAAAGGATCCATCTCAGTCCCATGAGCAGCTAGGGAAATAAATGACCATGTAAACAGAGCTCCACAAATGAGGCAGAGTAGCAAGTGTTCCATTGTGACAAGGTAGAATACACGTGGGCCTCTTATATGTCGTTCATTTTGAATACAAATGTAATCATTTACATGGGATTCCTAATAACTTGTTGTTGTTGTGGTCTTCAGTCCGGAGACTGGTTTGATGCAGATCTCCACAATACCCTATCCTGAGCAAGCCGCTTCATCTCCACATAAGAACGGCAACCTACATCTGTCTGAATCTGCTTACTGTATCCATCTCTTGGTCTTCCTCTGTGATTTTTACCCCACACACTTCCCTCCAACGCTAAATTCACAATTCCTTGATGTCTAAGAATGTGTCCTAGTAATCTATCCCTTCTTTTAGTCAAGGTATGCCAGAAATTTCTTTTCTCCCCAATTCTGTTCAGTACCTCCTCATTAGTTACGTGATCCACCCACCTAATCTTCAGCATTCTTCTATAGCACCATATTTCAAAAGCCTCAATCCTCTTCCTGTCCGCACTGTTTATCGTTCATGTCTCACTCCCATACAAGGCAACAATCCATACAAATGCCTTCAGAAGGGACTTCCTTAGGCTTAAATCAATATTCGATGTTAATAAATTTCTCTTTTTCAAGAACGTTTTTCTACCCATTGCCATTCTGCACTTTATATCCTCTAAACTGCGACCATCATTTGTTATTTTACTGCCCAAGTAACAAAACTCATCTACCTCCTTTAGTGCTTTGTTTCCCAATCTAATTCCTTCAGCATCACTGATTTTCTTACACTGCATTCCATTACCCTTTCAGCACACTGTCTATTCCGTTCAATTGCTCTTCCAGGTCCTTTGCTGTATCTGACAGAATTACAATGTCATTGGCAAAACGCAATGTTTTAAATTCTTCCCCCTGAACTTTAATTCCTTCTCCAAATTTCTCCTTGCTTTCCTTTATAGCTTGCTCAACGTACAAATTGAATAACATTGGATAAAGGCTACAAACCCTGTCTCACTCCCTTCCCAACCACTGCATCCCTTTCGTGCCCTTCAACTCTGACAACCGCTGTCTGGTTTTTGTACAAGTTGTAAATAACCTTACGCTCCCTATATTTTACTCCTGCTTGCTTCAGAACTTGAAAGTGTTTATTCCAATCAACATTGTCAAAAGCCTTCTCCAAATCTACAATAGCTAGAAATGTAGGTTTGCCTTTTCTTAATCTATCTTCTAGGATAAGCCGTAAAGTGAGTATTGCCTCCCGTGTTCCTACATTTCTCCTGAACCCAAACTGATCTTCCCCGAGGTCAGCTTCTACCAGCTTTTCCATCCTCCTGTATATAATTCGTGTTAATATTTTGCAACCATGACTTATCAAACTGATGGTTCTGTAGTTTTCACACCTGTCTGCACCTGCTTTCTTTGGAATGGGGATTATAACATTTTTCTTAAAGTCTGAGGGTACTTCGCCTGTCTCATACATCTTACACACCAGGTGAAACAGGTTTGTCATGGCTGGTTCTCCCAGAGACTTCAGTAGCTCTGAGGGAATATCATCTACTCCAGGGGCCTTGTTTCGACTTAGGTCTTTCAGGGCTCTGTCAAATTCTTCTCTCAGTACAGTATCTCCTATTTCATCTTCATCTACATCCTCTTCCCTTCCTACAATATTGTCTCGAAGTTCATTTCCTTTGTAGAGCCCCTCTATATACTCTTTCCACCTTTCAGCTTTCCCTTCTTTGCTGAGAACTGGTTTTCCATCAGTGTCCTTGATATTCATAGAGCTGTTTTTCTTATCTCCAAATGTTTCTTTTATTTTCCTATAGGCGGTATCTATTTTTCCCCTATTTATACATTCTTCTACTTCCTTGCATTTGCCTTCTAGCCACTCCTGCTTAGCCATTTTGCACTTCCTGTCAATCTCATTTCTTAGTCGTCTGTACTCCATTTTGCCTGTTTCATTTACTGCATTTTTATATTTTCTCCTTTCATCGATTAAATTTAGTATCTCCTGTGATACCCAAGGATTTTTTGTAGGTCTTGCCTTTCTACCTATTTTGTCCTCTGCTGCCTTCACTATTTCATCTCTCAATGCTACCCATTCCTCTTCTACTGTTTTATTTTCCCCTGTTTCTGTCAATTGTTGCCTAAAGCTCCCTCTGAAATTCTTAAGAACCCCAGGTTCCTTCAATTTATCCAGGTCCCATCTCCTTATTTTCCTACCTTTTTGTAGTTTCTTTAGTTTCAGCCTACAGTTCATAACCAACAAGTTATGGTCAGAGTCTATATCTGCCCCTGGGTATGTCTTACACTGTAATACCTGGTTCCGAAATCTATGTCTTACCATTATAAAATCTATCTGGTATCTCCCGGTGTCTCCTGGTCTCTTCCACGTATACAACCTTCTTTTGTGATTCTTGAACCAGGTGTTTGTTATAACTAAATTATGTTCTGTGCAAAATTCTACCAGACAGCTTCCTCTTTCATTCCTTTTCCCCAGACCATACTCACCTACTATCTTCCCTTCCCTTCCTTGTCCTACTACCGAATTCCAGTCTCCCATAACAATTAAGTTTTCCTCTCCCTTAATTGTCTGAATAATTTCCTTTAGCTCCTCATATATTTCTTCGATTTCCTCATCATCGGCAGAGCTAGTTGGCACATAAACCTGTACTACTGTTGTCGGTGTTGGCTTCGTATCTATCTTGACAATGATAATGCGATCACTGTGCTGGTCATAGTAGTTTACCCGCATTCCTATTTTCTTATTCATTGTCAATCCTACTCCTGTGATACCCCCAACTGATTTTGTATTTATAATCCTGTACTCACCTGACCAGAAATCCTGTTCTTTCTGCCACCGAACTTCACTAATCCCCACTATATCTAACTTCAACCTGGCCTCTCCACAGATACCCCTCCGCTGTGGTTGCACCTACAGTACGGCTATCTGTATCGTTGAGGCACGCAAGCCACCCCACCTCGGCAATGTCTGTGGTTCATGGGAGTGGTCCTAATAACTTACAGGAGTGAAAGAAGGGGAAGGAGAGGAAGAAACCAGGCAAGTGTGTACTGTGAATTTACTTTAGCTGTTGTAAAATCCAAAAGTAGTTCCATTAATAACTGTTTGATTATCAAACTGCTCCCTCCACCAACTCCTTACAATCTTTCCAATCTGAATTTATTCTTCCTATTTTCACCTCTTCCCTTTATCCGCCATATTTCTATGCCTTTACCATTTATTTTGATACCTACCATATTGTCGTTCACACAAAGATTTAGAAAAGGAATACAGTGTAGTCTTCCTATGTGAAACACCTATGAAAAAAGCCATTTAGTACTTTGACCATTTGTAAATCATCCTCCATTTCAATGCAATTATGGCAACAGAGTGTCGGAACATATGGGTCGGACCATTTACTAATTAATGTAAGACCAATACTACGGTACATACAATTTTCTGTCAAGTTGATACATAGACCTTTAACTGCAAAATCACGGAATGCATCATGCATATTGTTGTGACAGTGTGTCATAAATCTACCATCGCGTGTAAGGTCCGCAAAGTAATATAGGGGCGCTACAGCAATTAGACGGCGCTGCCTAAGTGAACTGGGGCTCGCCTGCGACTCAGCAGAGCATGGAAGTCTGTACTGAACCATGATTCAATACACTTGATGTAAAGAGTTTGTTTTCTTGTGTTGATAAAGTTATAACACTTTAAGTGGCAATGAATTGTGAAATACTCCACGTTTTGTCATCATCAGTGTCTTGATAAATATGGAGACTATAGACCAGCTACTGCACATGCTCATTGAGCAACAGACTGCCCTAGTAGTGTTTCTATGTGACTTACCACAGACGCTTACGTCAGTTGTGTCAACGTCGTTGTCTAGTCAGGTCGCGCCGTGTTCTTTGCCTTCATTCCCTCCATACGTGGAAGCTGCGGAAGTATGAGAGGACTATGAAAAGTGTCTGCGGCAACATTTTGTGGCTTTAGGAGTTGGCGACGATCAGCTCTGCAAATCTGTTTCTTTCATGGTTTTCTCCAAAAGTGAATCAACTATTGTCTCAGCTAGCCCCCCTACGGGATCTGGCATCATTGTCTTTTACTGAAATGTGTGATATGCTCTCCAAATATTATCGCAAAAACACCCATATTGTTGCTTCCCGCGTGACTTTTACAAGTGCCACAAGCAGCCTCATCAATCATACTGCGAATGGGCTGCAAAATTACAGGGCCTTAGTAGAAAATGTCAATTCGTTACGGATGTGCATCGTGAGTCTTATGCCGATTCTATTGTTAGAGATGCTATATTTCAGCTATCATATTGATCTGAAGTATTGAGTATTGCCCAGTCATACGAAATTTCTCATGCCACTGGCGCCCAAATTGAGGAATACGTGGATGTCAGTGTTGAGCAGTCTGATGCCGCGGCAGACAACGGGTCTCTTTCGTATGATGATGAGGAAGTTGCTGCTATACATATGTGTCAACGAGGAGTGGGGCAACCGCGCATTAAAAAGAAGCAACAGTGGCAGATGCAGCAGCCACAGCAGCAAAATCAGGTACATTTGGTGCTTCCATCCTGCCCACATTGCTTTATCAAACACAAGAGGGTAGAATGTCCTCAACGCTGGGCTACGTGTCACTCCTGTAATAAGAAAGGTCACATTGCCTCAGTCTGCCAGTCTAACAAGATGCCTGCTGTTGTTGAACAGAATGACCCTGTTATGACTTTTAATTGTGTACTTTCAAATACCAGTAAGTTACATATAGATGTTCAGGTCCTTAACAAAAATATTCACATGCAGGTAGACACAGGTTCTGTTGTCACTCTCAAAAGTTCCCACGAGTACTAGGAATACAGTTCTCCACCATTGTCTCCTGTCACGCACAATTTGTGGACATACAAAAAACAGAAAATTCCAATTATTGGCAAGTCTGAGGCGTCCACAAGTCTTAGAAGTTGGTTGTCATTCTCTCGCCTTTTATGTTGTTGATCATGCATGAATGGAAAACTTGTTTTGGATATGATGCCTTCCAAATTTTTGGATTCTCCATTACAGACGATGTACATCTGGTACCTGATGATATTCTTTACACTCGGTTAGATGTGTTGTGTACAGAATTTTCCTCAATTTTCTCTCCCGGCTTGGGCCACGCTGTCGATTTTGAGGCACATATGACGCTCAAACTGGCGGCTCACCCGAAGTTTTTCCATGCCCACCCCCTTCCAGTGGCATTATGTGACCCAGTCAAGGCTGAATTAGATAGATTTGCATCTTCCGTGGCTCTCCTACTTGTTACTTCAAATGAATAGGCATCCCCCCCCTCATTGTGGTTTGCAAACCCAATGGCAAATTGTGGTTGTGTGAAGATTTCAAAAAGACCGTCAGCGTCCAATGTCTTATTGATACTTACCCGCTTCCTCATGCTGACGAGTTGTTTGCCAAATTGCAGGCAGAAAATTCTTCTCCAAAACTGATTTATTGGAGGCATATCATCAGCTGCCCTTGGACGCAGATTCCAAAAAATTTCTCGTCTTAAACACTCCTTTTGGCCTGTATCAATACCAACGGTAGTTGTTTGGCATTGCCAGTGTGCCAGCTATATTTCAGCATTTTTTAGAACAGCTGACAGCTTCCGTGCCTGGTTCCATAAACAATCAAGATGATATCAAAGTTACGGGGGCTTCCACAGATGAGCACCTTCCAATGTTCGCACGCTTTTTCAAGTTCTCCAGTCGGATTGAAGTGTAATCTCGCTAAATCTCAATTTTTTCAGTCTTCTGTTGTGTATCTGGAGTTTCAACTGTCACATGACCGGAACCGTCCCTTAAGTCAACACACTGATGCTATTGTGGCCCTCCCTCAGCTGTCTAATGTTAAAGTCCTTCAGGTATTTCTTGGCAAAATTGCCTACTATCATATACTCCTTCCTTCCGCAGCTGACGTGGCCCATCCCTTGAATCAGCTGTTCTGTAAGAACATCCCTTTCCACTGGACTGACATGTGTGAATGTGCCTTTGTCCGCCTCAAAGGTCAACTTCAGTTGGCGTCGTGTCAAGCCACATTCTGCCCGGGGCAGCGACAGGTGTTGGCCAGGGACGCGTTGCAACATGGTCCTGGGGCCATCCTTGCACACCATATGACAATGAATCAGAGCAGCCTATTGCTTACGCTTTGAAGACACTCAATGATGCTCAAAGGCACTATTCTCAGATTGAAAAAGAGGCACTTGTCATAGTGTATGCCTTAAAAAAATTTCATATTTTCTTGTATGGTTCCAAGTTTCATCTCATCACCAACCATAAGCCACTTGTCTCCCTGTTTCATCATTCAACATCACTTCTGGATAAGGCTGCACACAGGTTGCAACGTTGGGCTTTATACTTTCTCAGTGACCGCCAGCCAGTGCACATGAGGACAGCAGGAACTCTACATTGTAAGGTAACCGGCTTCTTAATAGATGCGACTTATTTTCATTTCGTGTGTGCTTTCTTTTACATTTCTTCAAACTTTAGTGTGCTCGCGTATTTATTTATTAAGAATCGTGTTTAGTTGTTAGTTCAGTTGTTGATATTTTGATTTATTAGCTCCTGTATATATTTTTCAGATTCACCATTAATAAACAGTTTAGTGTTAGGTACATATTTTTCCAAGCTCACTGTTTATCAAACTTCTGTGTCTTCAGTCATACTTATTTGGAACATACATAGGTTTTTAGAATGGCTAGGAACTGTCACTGCTGCGAACGGATGCAGGCAGAGTTGGTGACTCATCGCTCGCAGCTTCAGGCGACATTGGCTTCGCTGGCAACGCTTGAGACTGCAGTGGGTGGGCGCCGCTGTTGTGGGCCACTCGCGAGGATGCAGCAGACGCCCTGTGCATCTGTTGTGCCCGCCGATCAGCCTGAGGCTGTGGCCAGCCCACTCACTGCCTGCGAGAAGGTCACCCCCCAATCCGTGGTGGATTGGGAGATCTCCTCAGCACGTGTCAGGCGGCGTAAGACTTCCCAGGGGACCGAAGTGGAGGCCTTCCCAGTTAGTTTTACGAACAGATTCGAGGCGCTGTCTGTGGCAGAGAATGTTCCTGACGCAGATGGTGTAGCTTGTCCTGTACTCACCATTCTGCCTGCAAGATCCAGGCACTCACAGAGGGTGGGTTTGTTAGTAGTTGGGAGCTCCAACGTTAGGCGGGTGATGGAGCCCCTTAGAAAAATGGCTGCTAGGGAGGGGAAGAAGTCCAATGTGCACTCCGTGTGCATACCGGGGGGAGTCATCCAGATGTGGAACGGGTCCTTCTGGATGCCATGAAAACCACAGGGTGCAGCCAGCTGCAGGTGGTGGCTCATGTCGGGACCAATGATGTGTGTCGCTTTGCATCGGAAGAGATTCTCTCTGGTTTTGAGCAGCTATCAGAAGTAGTAAAGACTGCCAGTCTTGCTTGCAAGATGAAAGCAGAGCTCACCATCTGCAGCAATGTCGACTGGACTGACTGCGGACCTCTGGTTCAGAGCCGAGTGGAGGGTCTGATTCAGAGGCGCAGATGATTCTGCGGGTGTGTGGGCTCAGATTCCTTGACTTGAGGCAAAGGGTGGTGGGTTTTCAGGTTCTGCTAAATGGGTCAGGAGTCCACTATACTAGCTACATGGGTTGCGGGGGTTGTGTGACGTGGACTGGGCGGTTTTTTAGGCTAGAGGGCCTCGGGAATGTACAAAATGGGTTTCAGCCTTAAAGGGGGCAGGTCAGATACAGGAAGAAATCAGATCTAGGAACCACTGGTGTAACAGTTGTAAATATTCATAGCTGTATTGGGAAAGTTCCAGAGCTCCAAGCACTGATAGAAAATACTGAGGCACAAATCGTTATAGGTTCTGAAAGCTGGCTGATGCCAGAGATAAGATAATGCAGCATAATCAACCATCAGAAGCGAGATCATTTGTAAACAACTACAATCCATTTGCACTGTAAGACTGCAGAGTACTATCTCTCTCTTTTTTTTAAGTAAGCAAATGAAATATATGTATAGTTTGTCATAAGTTTAAAGCAACTGTAAGTAGTTCTTCAGGGCATATTGGTTTACAATACTATTTACATTCTTTTTTAATGTCATCCTTAATTAAACTACTGATTACATGAAAACAGTCCAGTGTCTTTCCAAAGTGCGACATTCACCGTAAGTTGCGTGTTTTGTATTGCTTTCTTGTACCCATATCCTTAGTTTTCTGCAAATATATAACTAATAAGAGAAACTGTATTGCCTGTTAATTAACTATTTCAATGTTTGTTTTCAGTATACCTTATTTAGCATGAGGATCTTGAGCTAAAGCTAGCAGCAAGATAGCCTCTTCTTGACATGAAGAAATTAAGCCTATATAAAACAAAAACAAAAACTTACCTGTATTATTCTCAGTGATATTCATATGTAGGAAACGTTGGCCAACTGTGTACACAGGAAAACTCCCAGAAAAAGAAATCCCATTCCCACTACTGTGTGGAGGGCCCTGCGATACTCTGATTGGAACATCAAGCAGGATTCCTGCTCTTGATCTCCCCATCCAGCATTGGTATAAGTGGGCCGCATGTTATATAGTGACGCAGTGTACAAAATTTGGCCTTGATATCATATATTGGTTAAATTTTACTTCCCATCTGCGATACTTCCTATGATAATGTTGGCAAAAGATGCTGAATGCCAGCAATCAAGTGACATCAACATTACATAATCGTATGACAACGTAAATGTTTTGTCATGAAATCTTCAATTTACAAGAACAATTACTTTTACTGAGCGGTCAAGGGTACTTACAAGAATCTGTCAACCATTGCACAAGAACAGCATTTACTTATTTGACATCAGAGGTTTCTGGGTGTTGTATTACATCATAATGTAAGATAGTTATTACTTTAATAACCGATGTTTTGGTCAACAATACAGCCACTGGCCTTCTTCTGGGTATACTGATGTGAGCTGGCTGTTACGCATCACTATATTTTGTCATTACTGTTAACTGTGATATTGCAAAATAATTTTAAAATCATTGATGTTATAGGTATTTTTTTGGTGGAAGAGTGGAAACTTCATTATGATAGGGTAGTGAGGTGGAAGAAGTGGGGATCAGCCATTGTCTGTTGTGTCACACATAGTGAGACATGATTGGTGATTGGTGAGGTAAGGGCTTCTGTTTCTCTCCCGCTAGCCACGCGGCAGCAGTTGCTTACTGGTGATGCTCGCGTGTTGAGTTGTCAATGTGGCCTATTTGACTGTGATGGCTGGTAGCCAGGAGGGGGCAAGCCCGAGCCCATCTTCTCTGTTATGTTATTAGGATGTTTTAAAATTTTGATAGCTTCTCTTATATTGCAGTTAACCATCCCTGGTTGCTCAGCGAGTATTGGGGCATAGTTAAATTTCATCTTTTTGCTACAATCTTGCTGGTGTTTGGCTACTGCAGATTTATTGTGTTGGCCTAATTGAATGTATCGTTCACGTCCGTGTATGCGCATTGCCACTGCCCTCCTTATCTCACCTGTGTATACTACCCCACACTCACATTGCACCTTGTATATTACGGCAGCATTTAGTGCCTCTGTCTTGTCCTTTGCGGAGCCAAGAACATCCTGGATCTTGTGGCTACTATAGAAAACAGGCTGGACACCAACCCAGCTAAGATGTTTAGCAATCCAATCTGTGACATTTTTTTACATACGGTAAGCATGCTGCTGGCTGCTTTTTATTGATTTCCTGCATATTGTGGTTCTTTTTATTTGTACCTATGGCGGTGTGGATCACTTTGTGATTGTAGGTATTGGCCAGAAAAGTTGTACACAGCTTTTTGAACTCAGCTATTTTGCAGTCTTCATCACTTAGGCACTGCATGCGAATGTCCAGTGAACGGATGACATAGTTCTTCTGTGCTGGGTGGTGGTTGGATTGGGCACTGTGATACGTATCAGTATGTGTAGGCTTTACAACCAATTGTCAATGGAATTAACTCACATATGTACAATTTGGCAAAGTTTATAGCCTACAAATTAAGACCACTAGTTGACAAAACTGACTCATACATGATGACATACAGCAATGAAAAAATGTAGTGACACGGAACAGCCAGCTCACATCAGTATACCCAAAAGAAGGCCACTGTAACATTATTACTTTAATTACCATCTTACATAATAATGTGGTACAACACCCAGACAACTTTTATGTCAACTGACTCTGAACACGAAAGCCTACACAATTATATCAGCAACTTCTATGGGCAGTAATTACACAGCAAAATTATATCAGCATTTACTTAGTTCATGGTATGTACAAACACTAATCACGTCATTCTATATGGTTTGGATTTCTAATATTAACATCCTGGCAAAGATTTTATACAGTGTTGCTGATGCTGCCAACATAATTACGTAAGGCCACCAGGACGTTTTTCAAAAGGCATTATTTACGACGCAATTCCACCCATATGCTTTGACCCATGAAATCAACATGTCTGAAAACCCATATATGGGATAATATTGTAATATTTATGTATTCTAAATAATGAATAATCTGTGTTTATCCTCGATCACAGGTCTCAGCTCAAAAATTTGTGCCTTCGGCGCTCCCTTGCAGAAATAAAAAAATACACCTCTGTTAACCTATGCCTTACCATCAGAGTGAAATACAGTTCACTTTTTAAACACAAAATTTTAATGTATAATTTGAACCTTACACAAACTCGCTTGCTTTGACCGGTAAAAGTTACCACCCTTCCCTTCAAAATTAAATTTCAAAACTGGTCAATTTTGTTACCACAACCGTAATTTGGCTATCACATTAGCTAGCTTCGCCAGCTCACAACCAAACTGTTGTCCCAGTTGTGAAGTCATCAAACAGGGTGAAACAGTAACTTTGATGGGTCATTTATAGGACGCGATTCCACCTGTCGGCTTTGACCCATGGCATCAGCATGTATTCGTGCATGACATCATAGCTGCATGGTAGTTTGCGTGTTTGTAGGTGGCATGAGTAATTACGTGGTGGCTGAGTTAAAAGACAATAGTCTGTTTATAAGCAGAATATAGATTAAGATTTTGTGTTTAAAAAGTGATCTGTAGCTTCATTCTGATAGTGAGGTGTAGGTTAACAAAGAGGTTTCTTTTTTGCAAGTGGGTGCTGAAGGTGCAAATTTTGGGGCTGAGACCTGTGATCGATGGTACATTCTGTTGTTGTAATCTGTAATTTACGAGGATAACCATAGATCATTTATTATCTAGAATACATAAATATTAAGATATTATCCCGTATAGGGGTTTTCCAACATGTTGATGACGTCATGGGTCAAAGCAGGTGGGTGGAATCGCATCGTAAAATAATGGCACTTTGACTTGATTTGGGGCAATATCTACTCGCAGGATGCCTGTTGAAAAGGAATACCCTTGTGTAAGAGAGGATGAAGGGGCTGATGATAATGAAAAAGACTTGTGTAGTTTTCTGAGATTGGTAGGACACACAATAAGGCTATGATTTCTTCAATATTTTGTTGTTACAGCATGACACACTCACGGGAAACTTCAAAACTTTTCAAGGTTACATTACAATCCTACTTCTTTGTGAGATTCTGTAGACTGTTCTTCAAGGAAGAGCCCTGCCTGGCATGCAGGCCATAAGTTTGCTTTAAAAAAAATCACTTAAAAATTACCATGCCACTTGAAATGTCAAAGGCAAACATTGGTAATGATATACGGCAAAGGGGGTATTGATAGCAAGGAGATGTTTGGAAACTGCATGCAATACTAGTTCTAAGTATACTGCTGTAAAATCAATTTTAGAAAAATACTGCCCCCCCCCTCCTACCAAACAGTTCTGGTAACAATTCGTCAGAGCTGGGATGTGGATAAGTATAAAAAACAGACTGGGAATTGATTGTCTTCTGAAAGTCACCGTATGCCCCCCCCCCAAAAAAAAAAAAAAAAAAAAAAAAAAAAAAAAAAAAAGCAACAGAGTTAATGTTTAAAAAGCAGTTTATGTTTACCCAACTGCTGACTGACTGAGGTATAGATGTTTGTAGTGGTGAGATGAATGATGGGAGGTGAGGAGGAGGAAGCTTAGGGTTTAACGTCCAGTCAACAGCTTGGTCATTAGAGATGGTGCTTATGCTCAGAGTTTTGGGTAAGGATTGGGAAGGAAATCGGCCATGCCCTTTGAAAAGAACCATCCCAGCATTTGCCTGAAGTGATTTAGAGAAATCACGGAAAACCTACATCTGGATGGGCGAAGGTGGATTTGAACCACCAAAACCCGAATGCGAGTCTAGTGATGGGAGATGAACCCAGCGACTCTGATGTAGAGGCCAGACAGCCAGTAAGATTGTCTCTCTCATAACCACAATTGAAATTACTAGGAAATAGCCTATAATGTTAACTACATATTATGGGCAATAATCAACTTTTACATGAAACAGTATTTGAAATGGTACTAAATAAATGTTATTCGTGAATATATTCCGCTTGATTTCCATTTAAAAAAATGTAAATCTCACATCACTATTTTCTGTGTTCTGCAATACACAAATGATACCTGTATATAAATCATCAGTATGTCTATACATAATTTCTTTGTGAATACAAATCGCTACCAGATGGAGATACATCAAGAACCATTCACAACTTTGGTGTAACATTTTATTTTACATATTAAAAAATTGAGGACTTTTATTCAGTAATAAGTTTCATTTGCTGTCAGTCAAGAGTCTTTTCGGTGAAAGATACATAATTAAAATCTGTTGTGCCCATGTAGTGAGTGATTCTCAATATAACCAGTACCAATATGTCACAAAATATTTAGGCCCACAATGATGATTTGTTTACAATGCATAAAATGTGAAGGTCTTACTTACTGGCTGCCTTAACCTCCCATCATTCATTGTGCCATTGCTAACATCTACATGTCAAATAGTACCTGTGTACACATAGACTGCATTTTAAATAACTTGACCATTCACCTGGGGTAAACCAGAATGACAATCCCTAATGCTGTAAACCTATCTAGTTCCGATATTACTGGGCCTCACAAAGCAACTGGCACATGGGAAGCCCTGAAAAAAGTGGGGACATGCCAACAGCTTCAGTGTGTAGACTGGCTTCAATTCAGTAATGCACTCCAAACCTTCAGAAACACGGAAGAAAATTGTGAACAGAGGAATCTACATTATTAAACATTCTGTCAAATGTTCATAAGCACGAGAGACTTAAATATGTTGGTCATCAGTCCCTAGGCTTACAAACTACTTAAACTAACTTACACTAAGGACAACACAAACACCCATGCCCGAGGGAGGACTCGAATCCCCGATGGCAAACAGCTGTGCGCACTGCAGGTGATTGCATTAGTGTGCATGTCTGTTCTGCCGCAGCAAAACATTCTGCCCCTAACTTATTTTCTTTCTGTAGAGAACTGTGTTCTGAATTAAGAGTAGATCTGAGGGGCAGACGTGAAGCATTACATGGTAATTAAAATTGATGAATCATCATTATGTTTAAACTTTATTGGTATTTTGTATAAGGAAACTGACTCGATTGGGTTTAATTCTGTAGGAGAGAGGTGGGTAGTTGATGAAATGGAAAGTAGATGCAGTGTATTTTTAGTGGTTGCCAGGTCCTAGGATTTTTATCTGTCACTTTCCACTTCTTTCATCTCTGGCAGTGTTACTGACGTGAAAAATATTGTGGTTCGGAACCCATGTTAAACTGTAGGTCTCCCTATAACTGGCTGGGTAAGTCAGTTCAAAGGTCGGAGGAAGGCAGAGTCACACCACCTGCTAACAGGACCATGCCTAGTGAAGCACTCTGGTGTTCAAACCAATCTTCAGATTGTTGACTGCTCTCTCTTTTTTTTTTTGAAACTTACCATGAATTTATTTCTAATGTATATGTTAACTCAGAGAAATAGGCCACCATGAGAGTACATTTATACCGGTACTGTTCTGTTTGTGTGTGACTATTGTGTTAAATAGAGAGTATTGTGGAGTTCATGGCATAACTGTAGACTGGGATACCACCCATCTGCTTTGACCCACGATGTCATCAAGATGTTGGCAAACCAGTATACGGGATATCTTAATACTTCTGTATTGGAGATACAAATAACCTGTATTTATTATAGATAACAGAATGTACCATCGATCACAGGTCTTAGCCCTAAAATTTGCGCCTTCGGCACTCACATACGAAAAGAAAATCTCTCGGGTAACCTACACCTAACCATCAGAGAGAAGCTACACATCACTTTTTAAACACAAAATATTAATCTGTTTTGTTTGTAAACAAATTATCGACTTTAATTCAATCACCACATAATCGCTCACGCCTTCTACAAACACGCACGCACCTAAAAACTACCGCGCTGCGATGACGTCACCGGTCAAAGATGACGGGCGGTATCCCAGTCTACAGGTGAGCCCTTTACTCTGCCACGTTTACACAAAATATTCCAGACATTAGTTAAATATAATAAATACGACGAAACAAACGTTACGCTGGGTAAAATACCAAGAAAACAAAACAAAAGGATTAACAATAGAGTGCATACTGCATATGTAATATTTAAGTATTATACTAACTGCAGGCAGAGCCTAACATGAAATCAACTTACCACTTATAACGGCCCACAGTTAAGAATGTGACGTGTAACACAATTTCATGGATAACTTGTTATCAAGTTTGTGATGCTCCTGATGCTTCTTACTTTGTTGACATCACCACAAACACAAATCGTTTGCAGAAACTGTAACTTAATACTGGATTGCATGAACTTTTGAGACAGATGATCCCTCACTTTCTAAACCAAGACCAATCGAACAAAAAGTTTATAAATCAAAACAGGAGAAGTAAACAAACAATTGATGTTATTACAAAAACAAAAATCTCCTGTTGGCGACCAAAGCTTGTATATTGCATACAGAATTATAGCTGCGACAGAGCACACGTTTACATGCAACACATCTTCCGCAAGACGAAAACCATATTTTGCAAACAGTTTTTCTTTGTTATGTTTACATGTTACAGCTGGTTTCTCATCACACAACTTGGATCATCAACAAACGTGACGTCATTTTTACGTCACACGCTGAATAAGTAGAAGAGGTTCGTTCCAGCAGCTGACTGAGAGATACGCATGCGCAACGCTGAAATTGAGTTCCATCCCCTTCTGGCTACTTGGAGTGTGGCTAATTGGTGTTCCAGCAGTTGCAAGCAGACAGACGCTACTCGCAAAAATATTTCTGGCGCAGTCAAGCTGGCAGACTCGTGCATGTGCAGAAAAGTCAGAGTTGGTGGGGATAGCCATCACATGACACGTGTGTGTGTGTGTGTGTGTGTGTGTGTTGTAGTGGCGGGTTTTTCGATTATTTGGAAGCCACTGCAGATCTCACTTGAGATCAGATATTTGTCGTTTACACTTTTTCGTTATTATGAATTTAAGAATTTTAATTATTCCTTTAAACTCACCTTCGCCTGCAGAAGCGCAAAAGAAATGCAATTGGTTGAAATGTGAAACTTATAATTATCTTTTATTCCAGATGTCGAGTGAATCCGAGTCTGATGTATTGTCGAATGACGAGGAGTGGCTCACATTAGAATAGGCAGACCTTCAGATGATTCCAAATCGTATTTGAACAGAAAAGAACATTTTTCCTATGCAGTTACAAATACTGTGTGATGACAACCGATGGATTCGTGATTTATTCGTCGGTTTCTTTTAAGTGAAGGGCCATGACATCCCATAGCTGTTATTGTCTTTCCATTCCCTCACCAAATTGCTTCTTATGTTGCCAGTAATACTATTATTTTTAATGTTAACTCCGTGCCTCACAAGGGTTCCACTACAGTTGGTTCCTGTGCAGAACAAGAATGAAAAGTTAAGAACTCTTCTATCACTTCTAAGTCTGAAAACAAGACTACTTTATAATTTCCATAGTCTCTGTCATAAATAATTTCAACAAAAAACAACAAAAACTCTTTTCTTAATTATTTATCTATAATATCTTACCTTCCGACATCTCTTCCCCATACTGTGCGAAATTATTGCTGCTACACATATCAGCTGTTCATCTACCACTTTGCGCAGGAAACCAGCCAGAAACAGTACAGTGTTCCAGCAGTGCAAGCATCAAACAGTTTTTTTTTTCTTTCTTTATTTACAGCATAGTAGCTGCCAATGCGCAGTAACACCTGTTTCTTAGTGCTTGAAAGTAACAGAAAATCTCTTAAGACTACATGAACAGCTATCGACTTGTGGCCACATGCAAACCAAGGAGGTTAGACTTAGACTCTATGGAGATGCCCTAACACAAAAAAGTGAAGCCAGCAAAATGCGCAGTTCGGCACTTGTTTGTGCCCAAAACATTGGTCGTACTGTGTGGTGAAGTAGTTCTAGTCGTCGTAATGTATGTCAAATCTAAGTAGATACTCCCATAGGACTATCAATTTAGTGGCTTTTCGTAAAAAGGACAATAATCGCACAGCATTATAAGTGAGAAATACTTGTTTTGGGCACAAAAGCATGGCCCCCTGGCTTCAACCAATGCCTGTTTTCAGCACAGATAACGCCACCTCCCTTTATTCTAACCTCTTTAATGCAAACGTAATGTAATAGCATATTGGTTTGTTTGAATAGGTAATGCATCACCCTACACGTCGTTATTGGTATGATTGCAGTCTTGTGCAAAAGTGACATGCTCGTGTATTGCCTTATTTAATGGCAGCATAAAAATTCATCATTCTCAGTATGATATGTTATAAAACAAAAATCTCACATTGTCCAAAGTTATGCATATTTATCCTGATATAGTAATTGTGAGTCGTTTCCATTTTAGTTTTCTTTCTTCGCCTTTGTATTTCTAAATTATTCTGGGACTTCCTAATCAAATTAAACTAAGCACAAAATATTGAAATGCATGTTAATATCAAAATACGTTGGAGAGTTTCTCTTTTTCTTATATCAATTCTAGAAATTTATCCTTTAGTATGATGTTGTGATTAGCAGCACCTCTTATACTACCTGCAGTGCCACTAATGTATGTTAAGAATAGAAAGGAATTTCTGATCTCAAGTGCCTCCAGAGTTAAAACTGTGGGATCAACATTAGGATGTAGAGATGCCAGCAGATAGACCTGTTAGTGTTCTGAGTAAGCTGTATATATTTGCAAATAAAAGTAAAGTTTCCCTCATAGGATCTTGGCTAACCAAAATTTCCGCAATCATCTTATTCAGAAATAAACTATCAAATATTGATGGTAAGCAAGGAATATTGGTCTAACCACATGCTCAGAAATCGGGACACATTCAAAAATAAAACAGCCAAACACTGAAATAAGCAAGGAATATCGGCCTAACAAGACACTCTGAAATTACAAGATATTCAGAAATAAACTGCCAAATATTGCTGAAAAATTAACAATGTAAATGTCACTGCCACTCATTTTACTTATAAGTAATTTATTTATTTACCATTTGATCGCTGTTTGGAGAGATACTGGTCACATGAAGCGTCTTTAACTGCTGCATTGGATTAGCTGTGCACACTGAGGCTGTGGTACACTTGACCGTTCGTCATTGTGGGTACGAGTACTTACTCGTGCATGGGTGTATGTGTTGTCCTTAGGTTAGTTTACTTTAGTTTAAGTAGTTCGTAAGCTAGGGACTAATAACCAAGCAGTTGAATCTCATAGATTTACAAGCATTTGAACATTTTTGTCTTTTACTATTACAGTGTAGCCTAGCACACGTATCCCTTAGGGTTATCTATAAGCATATCTCGGTAAATCGTTACATATTTCGAAGAGAGGTCAAATATTTGTGAGAAGGAAGAACAGAAATGTGATTGTTAGTCATATCATTTCAAGGAATTCCATTCTCCATTTTCTAGACAGACCAAAGTCACCAAATCGTTGTCACTAATTCATGAGACAGTGCTCTCTTACAGGTAACTTCATGTATTGTGTACCATACTACCATTATAAAAATAAGAAAGGCCCACAATTTGTTTAGAATATGTAACTCCTGCAATATGTTTCAACCGGTGTTGTTGTTGTTATGGTCTTCAGTCCGGAGACTGGTTTGATGCAGCTCTCCACCCTACTCTATCCTGAGCAAGCCTTTTCATCTCCTCATAAGAACGGCAACCCACATCCACTTGAATCTGCTTACTATACGCGTCTCTTGGTCTCCCTCTGCGATTTTTACCCCACACACTTCCCTCCAATGCTAAATTTACGATTCCCCGATGTCTAAGAATGTGTCCTACCAAGCGATCCCTTCTTTTAGTCAGGGTATGCCAAAAATTCCTTTTCTCTCCAATTCTGTTCAGTACCTCTTCGTTAGTTATGCAATCTACCCACCTAATCTTCAGCATTCTTCTGTAGCACCACATTTCAAAAGCCTCTATTCTCTTCCTGTCCGCACTGCTTATCGTCCATGTTTCACTTCCGTACAAGGCAACACTCCACACAAATGCCTTCAGGAAAGACTTCTTTACCCTTAAATTAATATTCAATGTTAGCAAATTTCTCTTTTTCAAAAATGCTTTTCTTCCCATTGCCATTCTGCATTTTATATCCGTTGTACTGCGACCATCGCATGTTATTTTACTACCCAAGTAACAAAACTCATCTACCACCTTCATTGTTTCGTTACCTAATCTAATTCCTTCAGCATCGCCTGATTTTCTAAGACCGCATTCCATTATTTTTGTTTTGCTCTTGTTAATGTTCATTTTATACGCTCTCTTAAACACACTGTCCATTCCATTCAACTGCTCTTCCAGGTCCTTTGCTGTCTCTGACAGGATTACAATGTCATCAGCAAAACACAATGTTTTTATTTCTTCCCCCTGAACTTTAATCCCTATTCCAAATTTTTCCTTGCTTTCCTTCACCGCCTGTTCGATGTACAAATTGAATAACATCGGAGAAAGGCTACAACCCTGTCTTACTCCCTTCCCAACTGATGCTTCCCTTTCATGCCCTTCGAGTCTAATAACTGCGGTCTGGCTTTTGTACAAATTGTAAATAACTCTCCTTTCCCTATATTTTACCCCTGCTGACTTCAGAATTTGAAAGAGTGTATTCCAGTCAACAATGTCAAATGCTTTCTCCAAATCTACAAAAGCTAAAAATGTAGGTTTGCCTTTCCTTAATCTATCTTCTAAGATAAGACGTAAAGTGAGTATTGCCTCCCGGGTTCCAACATTCCTCCTGAATCCAAACTGATCTTCCCCGAGGTCAGCTTCTACCAGCTTTTCCATTCTCCTGTAGATAATTCGTGTTAAAATTTTGCAACCATGACTTATCAAACTGATTGTTCTGTAATTTTCACACCTGTCTGCGCCTGATTTCTTTGGAATGGGGATTATTATATTTTTCTTAAAGTCTGAGGGCATTTCGCCTGTCTCATACATCCTACACACCAGTTCAAATAGTGTTGTCATGGTTGGCTCTCCCAGATACTTTAGTAGCTCTGAGGGTATGTCATCTACTCCTGGGGCCTTGTTCCGGCCTAGGTCTTTCAAGGCTCTGTCAAATTCATCTCTCAGTATAGTATCTCCTATTGCAACTTCATCTACTTCCTCTTCCGTACCTACAACATCGTCTCTAAGTTCATTTCCTTTGTAGAGCTGCTCTATGTAATCTTTCCACCTTCCAGCTTTCCCATCTTTGCTGAGAACTGGTTTCCCATCTGAGTTCTTGATATTCATAGAGCTGCTTTTCCTGTCCCCAAATGTCTCTTTTATTTTCCTGTAGGCGGTATCTACTTTTCCCCTTCTTATACATTCTTCTACAGATTTGCATTTGGCTTCTAGCCACTCCTGCTTAGCCATTTTGCACTTCCTGTCAATCTCATTTCTTAGTCGTCTGTACTCCATTTTGCTTGTTTCATTTACTGCATTTTTATGTTTTCTCCTTTCATCTATTAAATTTAGTATTTCCTGTGATATCCAAGGATTTTTTGTAGGTCTTGCCTTTCTACCTATTTTTTCCTCTGCTGCCTTCACTATTTCATCTCTCAATGCTTCCCATTCCTCTTCTACTGTTTTATTTCCCCCTTTTTCTGTCAATTGTTGCCTAAATCTCCTTCTGAAATTCTCCAGAACTTCACTTTCCTTCAATTTATCCAAGTCCCATCTCCTTATTTTCCTACCTTTCTGCAGTTTTTTCAGCTTCAGCCTACAATTCATAACTAACAAGTTATGGTCAGAGTCTATATCTGCCCCTGGGTATGTCTTGCAGTTTATAACCTGGTTCCGGAATCTATGTCTTACCATTATAAAATCTATCTGATACCTTCCGGTGTCTCCAGGCCTCTTCCACGTATACAACCTTCTTTTGTGATTCTTAAACCATGTGTTTGTTACGATTAAATCATGTTCCATGCAAAATTCTACCAGGCGACTTCCTCTTTCATTCCTCCTGCCCAGTCCATATTCACCTACTATCTTCCCTTCTCTTCCTTTTCCTACTACCGAATTCCAGTCTCCCATCACAATTAAGTTTTCCTCTCCCTTAACTGTCTGAATAATTTCGTTTAGCTCCTCATATATTTCTTCGATCTCCTCATCATCGGCAGAGCTAGTTGGCATATAAACCTGTACTACTGTTGTCGGTGTTGGCTTCGTATCTATCTTGACAATGATAATGCGATCACTGTGCTGCTCATAGTAGTTTACCCGCATTCCTATTTTCTTATTCATTATCAGTCCTACTCCTGTGATACCCCCAACTGATTTTGTACTTATAATCCTGTACTCTCCTGACCAGAAATCCTGTTCATCCTGCCACCGAACTTCACTAATCCCCACTATATCTAACTTCAACCTATCCATTTCCCTTTTTAAATTTTCTAATTTACCTACCCTATTAAGCGATCTAACATTCCACGCTCCGACCCGTAGAATGCCAGTATTGTCTTTCCTGATGATCACATCCTCCTGAGTAGTCCCCGCCCGGAGATCCGAATGGGGGACTATTTTACCTCCGGAATATTTTACCCGAGAGGATGCCATCATCATATTTCCATACAGTAGAGCTGCATGTCCTCGGGAAAAGTAACGGCTGTAGTTTCCCCTTGCTTTCAGCCGTTCGCAGTAGCTGTGTGACAAAGCCACATTAGCTGATGTTACAAGGCCAGATCAGTCAATCATCCAGACTGTTGCCCTTGTAACTACTGAAAAGGCTGCTGCCCCTCTTCAGGAACCACACGTTTGTCTGGCCTCTCCACAGATACCCCTCCATTGTGGTTGCACCTACGGTACGGCTATCTGCATCGTTGAGGCACGCAAGCCACCCCACCTCGGCAATGTCTGTGGTTCATGGGGGTGGTTCAACCGGTAAGATTAAAAAAAAAAAAATAATAACTTCACCAGAGATAGTTTGCAACCATGAATCTTCCTTTTAGAAATCTACAACGTTAACGACCGTGCTACTATGGCTTTCTAAATATTGTACTGCATGCTCACATGTTTGTTAAGCTTAAGGGACTTAACTGCTGGGTCATCAGTCCCTAATCTTACAAACTACTTATGAACTACCTTATACTAATGACGACACAAGCATCCATACCTGAGGGGGGATTCGAACCGCCGACCAAAGCGGCTGTGCAGACTGTGACTGGCGCACTGCAGACCGCTCGGCCACCGCAGCAGGCACACTGCATGTATTTCAGTATTGTAGTTCTCAGAGGATTTTCTTCTTTTTTAGTATCTGTTAATTATTATTTACATATAGTGATGAGAAATCGAGCTGAGGATGATTTTTATGATTCATCTATAATATGCTCTTTCCGTGAAACAGCTTACTGCAAATAATAATACCTAAACTCCTAGAAATATGGCAAATCAAAGTGGCATCTGTCACATCGAACTAAGGCCAGTATTACAGTATCAAATTATTGGACAAAGAAATCTTGGACATAGTGTTATGGGAAGTCATCCAATATTGCATCAAATCTAAAGGTGTGTCTCCACTATCGAGTAAACTTCTTCAAGTCACTTGCAGAAGCTACTTCTTCAAGTTTTTTGACATGGAAACCTGCAGCAAGTTGACTTCCCAAAGTTTCATCAGCTTGCAGAGGTAGCATCCGCAAGTCAGTGGATAGAGTCACGTGCGACTTGCAGCAACAACTTTCCAATTGCAGAAAGTTTTTATTCAACTTACAGAAGTTTTGTGTTGCGTTTACGAAACAAAAATGTAACAATGATGAAAATCATGTGGAACTGCGAGAGAATAGTGAAGAATTAACAGTAAATTATGGCCTGTCTGTACTGCCAACAACATAAAGAAAACCATCCCATTGCTGTATCAAATTTTATTGAACACTTACTTACCTCACTGCAACACCAAAGGTTTCTTCCAAGTACGTTTCCTTTTCTTTTTTCCACCTGTTATAAATGCAGACACATTGTAGCTGTAGTATAAGCAACAAAATATTGGATTATGGTCATCCCATTTACATAGAATCCCAAAACCGGATTTCGTATATCGATTTCTCAGTTCCGCTTTTGGTACAAAAGCTGTGGTGGAGTAGCCGAGCAGTCTAAAGCGTCTCGCTGCGGAGCGCACGGTTGCTCGCCATGAAGGTTCGAGTCCTCCCTGGGGCATGGGTGTGTGTGTTGTCCTTAGATCAATTTAGCTTAGTTTAAGTAGCTTGTAAGCTACGGGATGATGACCACGCAGTTTGGTCCAATAGAATTACAAACATTAACATTTGGTTCAAAAACACTCCAAAATCGATTCTGGAAATCCACTTCTGTAAAGCGGTTTTCCAGTTCCACAGTCTATTTTTGTGCCCGTGTATATGCAACCGTCTTTGAAGCATTCTTGGCTTGTCAACTGTGTTGTTTTGTTACGAATTTTCAGCAGATATGTACAAAGAGGCCATTTGGAACATGAAATAAAAGTGTAGATATTAGAGTGAGGACGAGTCTACACGACAGGAAAAACGGTTTATGAAATTCGGTTTTCGTCTTCTGGAAGATGTGTTTCATGTAACACCTTTGTCAAAGAATAGGACCAATATTTCATCCAATTCTTTGTCCAATAATTTCATAGTGTAATACCGGCAAGTAACATGAAATACTCGACAGATGTCCATGCGATCTTCCACACACTGTGAGTTGTAAAAATTAAGCTTCGTTTGAAGACCTGCATTCATACTGCAGTGCATGCCCAGTACGAAAAGTCGCGTTTGAAGAGCTGCAGGTGCCGTTCCTGCAGCCTGTCTGCAGGCTGTTAGAACAGCTTCAGGCTTGCAGCTCATGCAGGCAGAAGGTGAAAGAGGAAATTTTCCCTGCAGCTCATGCAGCCAGACTCGTGCATACGCATAACTCTCAGGCTTGTAGTGAAGTGCCTGTTCAAACTTTTCGGAAGTCCACAGCATAGTAGTGTATATGTGTTCTGCATGTTACTTCTGTCGTTTCTTCTCCTGTTTGTAAACTTAGTTCTTTCTTTGTTACTGTATATTGATATATTAGTATTTTATAAGTATTATATTTGTTTGTATAAAATCACAGCTGGCTGCAGTGGCCAAGGGGACTGAGGTGCTCCAGTCACGGTCTGCACGGCCACTACGGTCGGGGGTTCGAATCCCCCCTCGTGCATGGATATTTGTGACGTCCTTAGTATTAGGTACATCGTAAGTAGTTTGTAAGTTTAGGGACTGATGACCCCGTAGTTAAGTCCCATAAGCTTTACAAACATTTGAACATTTGATAAAATCACATACAAACGATAGAAGAGCATTTTCAAATTCCATTTGTTCCAGCAATTCAGGTTTTGTGTCCGGTGACTACGATTTCGATGAAATGTTGTTACGTCTAAATAAAAGGCAGAAGAGTGAAAAATTTTTTGAATATGTGGTGCCGCAGATGAATTTGTAGAACATTTTCGGGTGTTTCTTTATTATTCTTGTAAAAGTCTATTAACGTGAATGTGGCGTTTCTGCACCACATCGATTTCTGTATAGGTAGTTCCTGTTATTGTACAGGTACAAGAGTAGGTGCGAATGTGGGAGCTTGGAACCTTAAAAATTCTGCGCCTGCAAATAAAGGAAGACTTAATATAGAAATTTTCAAAGTGGATTACGCAGAAATACACAAAATACTACACGAAGACTTCAATTCCTTAAACGTAGGAAAGTAACCTACTTTTAGACGCTGGCACAATAAGTCACTGTCTTCTGCTGGTTTCCCGCCATCTTCGAACTACACAGAACAAGTGAGTAAACATGTAATACGCAAACAGCAGCAGGATCTGCATCCATGCAGCTCTTCAAACAAACCTTACATCACGTTTGTTCTAAGTTGTGTGAGGAGAATGTTACCATGAACATCGTAGCCCATTCAACATGACGGCTGGAAAACAGCTGATTCACTTCTAGAGTCAGCCAAGTGCTATTTTTATTTACTTAAATACACAGATTCATGATCACTCTAATATTTATACCTCTCTTTCACTGCAGCAAATGTCATTATGTCAATATGAGCTGAAAATTTTAAATAAGAAAACGCCATTTGACAAGACAAAAACATAAGAAAAAGAAAGAAAGAAAATCGATTGTAGGATTCGAAAACCGCTTTACATAGTCGATTTTGGGATGTTTCGGCCAACCACAAGCGGAATTAGCAAATCGGTTTACGAAATCCGATGCGTTCTTCGCACACGTTACACTTACATGTATATGTATAAGTGTGGCTGGTCTGACAGACCGAGACATAACTCGAGAAAGCTCGGATCTCAACGTCAAGTTTTATATATAGCACCAATGCAAAGTAACTTTTGGTGTCACTATAGCCGGGACCACACGCTACAATCTTTCTGCGCACACCTCACAAATTTTTTGCGTGTGGACAGTACTTTTGCGCAGATATGCGATGTGTGGTAACCTGGAAGTTGGAGGTTTGAGCAAAATTGTTCAAATCACATCCGCGCAGACAAGTTTGAACGTGTGGACAGGAGATCGCTGCAAATCTGTCTCAGTTTATACTTTTTTCGTGTATTTACTATGTTGAAGTGGATGAAAATGGCTGAGAACTGAAAATTCCGACTGGGAAACAACGTTAGCCGCAGCTTATTGGCCACATATATAATATAAAGTGAAGTAGGCGTACAGTGTTTCAAACGTATCTAAAACTCTGACAACTTTATTTGTATCTCGTTAGAAGATAGGCCTACTTCACTTGCCTTCTTGAAATCATTCTTCTGGGCAGCGTAAATAGCTACACAAGTGTTGGGGATGACTTTACTCAATGCTTGTTTAGAAATTGCTGTTGAAAATTTGAGGTCTTTGTAGGTCCTTCCTGTGGCCAGGAATCTTAATGTAACTGTCCGCCAATCATGCGGAGAAAAATATCTCCTCATACAAGTGTATTTACGTATTATGCGAGGAGTTACCAGTGTCAAAAGATAATTATAAGCTTCCACATCCATTCGCAAATAATTACGCCAGTCATCGGCAGTCATAGGGTTTGCACTCCAACTAACGATGTAGAATCACTTGTGACAACTGCCTCCTTTTAAGCAGCCAATGTCTAGATCATTTCTGTTTATAGGTCAATTAACACTGTCCGTCACGTCACAGCACCGTCACGTCAAGGTGTATTCACACTGTCCGTAACATCAATTCGCTGATCTCAATACGCGATGTTGAAAGTGAGGTTATGAATAGCGATCTGTTATGTAGAAAGTCATAGTTTAATACTAGAATTGAAGGAACAACAACGCTAAATGTTATTGACAGCCAAATAAAACTTTACAGTGTATGATCATACAATACAAACTTTCACGGCCGGCGACAACTTCATTTAAAACTTCCGGGCTGATAAGCCGTGGTCGATTTATAAAACTTTCCCCTAACGTTTCATCTTCGGCTGCGGAAGACATCTTCAGAGGTAGAGTGGCGAACTGCGATGAGAACTTGAGGGAGCGCCGTATATATAGGCAATGTAGAGGGCACCACAAGACATCACGTGATGTCGCTATGACACTATCTCTGGTATTGCCAACATTCTTGGCAGAGAAGAATCGATTGTCACTCCGCTTGTGTAGAGCAGTAGTCCTAATTCTGTCTAATTTAACAGCTTCCTCTTTCCTGTTAAAATTATTGTGATGTTTATATATCTCGATTGCTTCTCTATATGTGCGCGCATGACAGTGTTAAGTTTTTGAGCTGACACTAGTCTCATTAAGTTTAATTTCATGGTTGCCTTCTTGGTATACATGTTCCGCTACGGCCGATTTCTCCGTGTGCCCAAGGCGGCAATTCCTTTTATGTTCGACCAGACGAGTATTGACGCTTCTTTTAGTAGTTCCAATGTAGACTGAACCACAGCTGCAGGAAATTTTATATACACCTGGTGTATTCAGCGGATGTCGTACATCTTTAGCAGATCTTAAATATTCTTTTATCTTCCTTGTAGGTCTGAAAATGGTTTCTACCCCATACTTGTCCAGCACTTTTCCAATACGGTCTGTAACCTTATTTATGAGCGGAAGAAAAACTTTCCCCTTGGGCGGTTGTTGTACCTTGTTGATGTTAACTTTCTTCCTGGGACGAAGGGCTCTCTCTATTTCTTCGGTAGAATAACCGTTCTTCTGGAAGGTGGATCGTAAATGCTCCAACTCATCTTTTAAATAAGTAGGTTCACAAATTTTATGCGCCCTGTCAACCAATGTTTTAACCACACCTCTTTTTTGTCTGGGATGGTGGTTAGAGTCTTTTTGTAGGTAACGATCAGTATGGGTAGCCTTCCTGTAGACCTTGTGGCCCAACGTCCCGTCCACGTGCTTGATTACAGACACATCGAGAAAATTCAGCTGTCCGTTGCTCTCCGTTGCCATTGGTTCACCCACACACGAGTTAGCCAGACATTTAGCCTCGTTGTTGCAACCCTACGTTGGAAAAACTGACAGCCATATAAGAAATTCGGCTCATTTCATTGAAAAACTAAAAGAGATGAATGTTGCCCATAGTGATATTCTTGTTAGCTTTGACGTGGTGTCTCTCTTTACGATGATTCCAGTGAATGAAGCTATTCCTTGCTTAGCGGATATTTTTCCACCTGACATAGTATCATTGTTTAGGCACTGTCTCACCACTACCTACTTTCAGTACAATAACGAGTTCTATGAACAGATTGACGGAGTGGCTATGGGCAGTCCACTGAGTCCAGTGGTGGCCAATCTATTTATGGAGTCGTTTGAAAAACAGGCGTTGCAGACTGCTAATAAAAGCAAGCAAGGTGGTATCGATATGTCGATGACACTTTTGTGCTATGGACACACGGTGCAGAGGAATTAGATGCCTTCTTAACGCATCTCGATGGTATCAACAGCAGAATACAATTTACGATGGAAACGGAGAGCAACGGACAGCTGAATTTTCTCGATGTGTCTGTAATCAAGCACGTGGACGGGACGTTGGGCCACAAGGTCTACAGGAAGGCTACCCATACTGACCGTTACCTACAAAAAGACTCTAACCACCATCCCAGGCAAAAAAGAGGTGTGGTTAAAACATTGGTTGACAGGGCGCATAAAATTTGTGAACCTACTTAGTTAAAAGATGAGTTGGAGCATTTACGATCCACCTTCCAGAAGAACGGTTATTCTACCGAAGAAATAGAGAGAGCCCTTCGTCCCAGGAAGAAAGTTAACATCAACAAGGTACAACAACCGCCCAAGGGGAAAGTTTTTCTTCCGTTCATAAATAAGGTTACAGACCGTATTGGAAAAGTGCTGGACAAGTATGGGGTAGAAACCATTTTCAGACCTACAAGGAAGATAAAAGAATATTTAAGATCTGCTAAAGATGTACGACATCCGCTGAATACACCAGGTGTATATAAAATTTCCTGCAGCTGTGGTTCAGTCTACATTGGAACTACTAAAAGAAGCGTCAATACTCGTCTGGTCGAACATAAAAGGAATTGCCGCCTTGGGCACACGGAGAAATCGGCTGTAGCGGAACATGTATACCAAGAATGCAACCATGAAATTAAATTTAATGAGACTAGTGTCATCTCAAAAACTTCACAATATCATGCGCGCACATATAGAGAAGCAATCGAGATGTATAAACATCGCAATAATTTTAACAGGAAAGAGGAAGCTGTTAAATTAGCCTGAATTTGGACTACTGCTCTACACCAGCGGAGTGACAATCGATTCTTCTCTGCCAAGAATGTTGGCAATACCAGAGATAGTGTCGTAGCCGACATCACGTGATGTCTTGTGGTGCCCTCTACATTGCCTATATATATACGGCGCTCCCTCAAGTTCTCATCGCAGTTCGCCACTCTACCTCTGAAGATGTCTTCCGCAGCCGAAGATGAAACGTTAGGGGAAAGTTTTATAAATCGACCACGGCTTATCAGTCCGGAAGTTTTAAATGAAGTTTACAGTGTATGTTTTTGGCCAACTTACTGGGAACTGAAACAACATTTCAAAACATCGGCAACTATTTTCAAGCGAAAAAATAAACATATGAATACATCAAATAACACTTATAAGAGCATAAATAGCGCCTGTTTACTTCATCCATTACAATTTGCCCGTTGACATTGTTAATACCGTCGAAAACAACAGAATTTTTGTCTTTCGTTAGAATTGACGTTTTCATTTAAAATGTTATTTAATGAGAAATGTGTAATCAGATTAAAATCTTATTCTAATAAATAGTTCGCTTCAGTCTTTTCTGTTACAATGTTAAGTAACATTAACCATTTTTTGGTTTCAGATATCCGACCTCGATTTTAGGGGGACACTCAATTGACAAAAATATTTAAGTCGTCATGAAACATTGGAGATAAACCCCTAAAACGAAGTATAACAACAAAATAAAGGTGAATAAGACTTATTTGCACATAAACAGTGCAATCGTCGACTGCAACATTTAATTCGTGTGACGAAAATAGGTTAACTTTCGATGTTAGCAGATGGCCGTTCCGTCAAAACATTCTTCGCGAGAAAGCTTGTCGTGACGTTGACGTGACGTGACGGTCCGGTGACGGACAGTGTGAACGCCGCCATTAGAAATACATTGCGGAATGTTCTGACGAACGGTGACGTGACGGACAGTGTGAATTCGCCTTATTGCGGTTTTTTTGCATTTTTTTTTCTTGGAAGATACGTTGCAAATAGTGTCCGTAAATAGATTTCCTCTATCACTGTTAAAAATAAACTTCATAAAAAAGCTTATCGTATTCGTTTGCCAGCCAAATTGCAGTGTGTACTACCTAGTTTCTTTTTCACCGAAAGATGTGGGGCGCGAGAATTTGCAGCGATGTGAACACCCGTCCACACGCAACGATTGGTGTGCGCAGACATTTGCACAGACATTTGCGCAGACAGATCGCTATGTGTGGACCCGGCTTTTAGTTTCATATGATGAAATGTCTTCAAGCAAAATACAAGGATCTTTGGTCAACACGATCAGACAGCAACAATGCGGTAGAGTGTAAACAGACGCGCGTTCTAGAAGGTAGCGTTACAGGTGAATTCGATATTGAAACGTTGAGTGTGACTTACAAAAATATTACTTGTGCCAGCAGTTTCTCACATTGTTGGAAAGGTTAGTGCTTTTATTTCTTTAAAATATTGTTGTGTCAGCTGTTGTAATTTCAGTACGTCATTTTATGGAAATAGCTGCATGTAGGAGATACTCTCGCTGTCTGTCGGGGGGAAAAAAAATTGACATATACTACATCTATGAGGATTTGCTCAACGTGGATCTTCGGAACGAACAGCTAATCTCAACTAGACAATATTTAACAGATCTCTCTCATATAATGGTCGAGTAGGTTACTTATATTAATAATAATTCTTTACGCTTCGTTTTTTAATTGGCGTGTCATATTTTGTGAAATTTTATAAACTAAAACATATCTCGCCAATGACTGTTATCAAACTCTTGTATGTTGTGTAAACGAATTGATTGTGACACCCGTCAGTTCATCTGTGAATGGTTTTCAATGCAGAACGTATGTCACACACAGTGTAAGTGCAAGTGGCATCGGCGTTTCTGTGTATCTCGTTAGGTCAAGTTTCTGTTATGCACAATGCCAATGTGAAAAATATTCTGATTATCAGCAAGTACTTTTAGTAAGAAATTTTGTTTATGTGCATGGTTATTTACGGAAGCAGATTTCTTATGTATTTGTGGGTGGTGTTTTTGGCATTTAATGATGACTGGTGGGTACCGTAGAGTTTGTTCTAGATAATGAAGCTAGTTTTGCTATTATCAGAGAGTTTGATTTTTTAGTGTTGTGGAGTTTGTTATTGTAATATAGGTTAAGTGTAGCCTTGAACTGTAGTTTTTGTTACCTGATAATGCACCTTGGTATTGCGAATTTCGACGTATGCGGGTCAAGTGAAGTTTTTGATGCCAGTTTTTACAACAATTTGTGGTTTGTTTAGCAAACTTCATCTACATGAGAAACGCAAAATTTTAACCCACATCTCTATCCAAAAACTGGAAATGTAAAATTTTTACTTAACCTATATAGCAAAATTGTTAGAATTTTACTTGCAACATTGGCAACCTAGCATGTTGATATTGACAACAGATAAGTATGTCTGGATATGAGGCGACCAATGACAGCGGATGCAGGCATCCAATCGCTATTCAGCTGGTTTTAATTTTTATGCGACAAAGTAAGTAGGACCTACAGGACACAAAAGGATGTAGGCCTAAAAGAATTTTCATGTTTCCTCTTTCACACGTTATGATGAATTGTGCCACAGTTAAGTTTTATGTATGGCAACAGTGGCAGTGTAGCTTGCTAGTGTTGACAACAACATGTCCCCTTTACGATTGTAATTAATTTATGGGCCTGACAAGAACCTATCAACCATAGAGCAGGAATACCATTAATTATTTACTCCATGGTCAACAGAAAGGATTATGTTCCTCATTCCGTGAGGTGTATTTTTGTTTACCTGTATTTGTAATTTTCTATATATTATAAAGGGTTGTTTAATTATGGTTTCAATCAAAACACATAAGTTACATTTTTACAGTATTAGTTGACGACAGTAGATTTTGATTGTTAAGTTTTTGAAAAGCTACGACACTGTTTTTGGAAAGTCATCTCCATAGCTACTAATGGCTTTCCCAAGCAGCTAATCTATTCAAGCATTGGTTTAGGTGACAATCGTTCAGCTCGTCTACATGCACAGAAACAAAAACTGACACAATATATGGAATTAGAGATCCCAAAATGTTTTATATAGCAGAATTAGAAAACAATGAGAAAGTTACAGCGGGATTTGATTAAGCTACACCAACATATGCTGCAACTGTTTTAGTTATTGGTGTTAACGTGCACTTGCAAGACTTCAAAGTTGATTTTCTCGAGACTTTTGAGAGTTGCATTGAATGGCTTCAGCTGATTGTTATTCAAGTTCTGAACTTCATGTACCATAAATAAAAAGAAATTGTAAAATCCAATACCCATGTGGTCCCCTTGTATGACTTCGTTGGATGTTGTACCTCCTTTGGACTTTCATTTCCCTCCTTGGGTCAGGTACATCTACATACATACTCCGCAATTCAAGGTAAGGTGCATGGCGGAGGGAACACTGTACCACTACTAGGCATTTCCCTTCCTATTCCACTCCCAAATGGAACGAGGAAAAAAAGAATGCCTATATCCCTCTGTACAAGCCCTAATTTCTATTATCTTGTCTTTGTGATCTTTACGCGAAATGTAGGTAGGCGGCAGCAAGATCGTTCTACACTCAGCTTCAAATTCCAGCCCTCTAAATTTACTCAACAGAGATTCACGAAAAGAGAATCGTCTTTCTTCTAGTGATCCCCAACTGAGTTGCCGGAGCATTTCCGTGACACTCGCGCATTGGTCGAACCTACCGGTAACAAATCTAGCTGCTCGCCTCTGAACCGCCTCTGTCTTCCTTTAAACTGATCTCCTGCGGGTCCCAAACACTTGAGCAATACGTGGTCGCACAAGCATTTTATACGTGGTCTCCTTTACAGGTGAAGTACATCTTCCCAAAATTTTCACAATAAACCGAAGTCGGCTGTCCGCCTTACTCACAACTGTCCTTACATGCTCGTTCCATTTCATATCGCTCTGCAATGTTATATCTAGATATTTGAACGATGCGACAGCATCAAGAAGCTCACTACTAATGCTGTATTCGAACATTATGGGATTGTTTTTTCTACTCATGCGCATCACCTTACATTTTTCTACATTGAGATCTAGCTGCCATTCTTTGCACCAACTATAAATTTTGTCTAAGTCATCCTGTATGCTATTACAGTCAGTTAATGATGACACTCTCCCATACACCACAGCATCATCAGCAAACAGCCGCAAATTACAACTTACTCTGTCCATCAGATCATTTATATAGATAGAAAATAATAGCGGTCCTATCACACTCCCCTGGGGCATGCCTGACAATACACTCGTCTCTGATGAACACTCGCTGTTGAGAACAATGTACTGCATTCTATTACTTAGGAAGTCTTCCAGCCAGTCACAAATCTGTGTACCTATTCCATTAGTTCGTATATTCGTTAGCAGTCTGCAGTGTGGCACCGCATCGACCGCCTTTTTGAAGTCGAGAAAAACACAATCCGCCTGTTTCCCTTCATCCATGGCTCGCAAGATGTCATGTGAGAAAGCAGCAAGCTGAGTTTCACATGAAAGATCTTTCCTAAACCCGTGCTGATTCATGGAAAGAAGCTTTTCCATTTCAAGGAAATTTACTATATTCGAACTGAGAATATGCTCTAAAATTCTACATGAAACTGATGTCAGTGATATTTGCCTGTAATTGTGTGGGTCAGTTCTCTTTCCTTTCTTATAAACGGGAGTCACCTCCGCATTTTTCCAATCACTATGAACTTTGCGCTGAATTAAAGATTCACGATAAATGCAAGCTAAGTAGGGGGCCAATGCCTCAGAATAGTCTTGTGTAAAACCGAACTGGTATTCCATCCGGACCAGCAGCCTTTTTCTTATTTAGCTATCTCAGCTGCTTCTCTACACGTGAAATACCTATTGCTATGTCCCCCATTTCGGAATTAGTACGTTGATCAAATGATGGTACATTTGTGCGGTCCTCCTGCGTGAAAGATTTCTTAAAGGTTAAATTTAGAACTTCAGCTTTCCGTTTGCTTTCTTCTATTACTGCCCCAGAATGATCGAGTGACTGGACAGTGGGCTTTGACCCGCTTATCGATTTTACATAGGCCCAGAATTTTTTCGGGTCCTCGGAAAGATCTTTTGCTAAGGTATGTCTGTGATAATTATTGTCGGGCATCGATCTTTCTATAGACGCACGTATCTCTACTAACTTTTGCCTGTCATCATTTGCGTGTTCTTTTTTGAATCGAGAGTGCAATAGTCTTTGCTTTCTTAGCAGCTTTCTAACATTATTATTATACCACGGTGGATCTTTTCCATCCTTAATCGTCTTTACTGGCACATGTTTCTCCTAAACCTTTATTTACAATACACTTAAATTTAGTTCACAATTCCTCTACACCCAGTCCCAGAATTAAACAATGCCCATTTATTTTATAAGTGTGATCCTAACATTTGCTTATTGGCTCTTCCTTGCCTTCTTGATTGGTTCATGAACTTTGGTCACCATCAACACTATGACGATATCATGATCATTAATTCCTGTCTCTACACAGACATCGTTAATAAGGTCAGGCCTGTTTGTGGCTATAAGGTCTAGAACATTTCCATTGCGCGTGGGTTGTCAGTGTAACTGCTCAAGACAGTTTTCAGAGAATGTGTCCAAAAGTAGCTCGCAAGACTGCTTGTCTGTACCGCCTGAAATGTAACTAGCGAAGTCCCAATCTATACTCTTAAGGTTGAAGTCTCCTCCGACTAATATTACATGGCCCAGATACCTATGCACTACCTGGTGCAGACTTTCTTTGAATGATTCTAAAACTCCTACAGCAGCACTGGGGGGCCGGTAAAAACACCCAACTATTAACTTAACTTCTTTTAGACCTGTTATACGTGCCCAGATAACTTCACAGTTACTTTGAACCTTGATCTCAGTAGAAACAATATCTTTGTCCTCATTGATGAACACTCCTCGTCCAGTTGTATCTGATCTATCTTTCCGATATTCATTCCATGCTTCGCTAAATATTTCTGAACTTGCCACATCGTGATTTAGCCAGCTTTCGGTGCCTAAAACTATCTGAGCGCAATAACTTCCAGACTAGTGTGCCAAATATGGTTGAGTGAGGAAATTGAAGTCCGCGATATGACCTGTCAGCTTTGACCAATAACGTCATATCTGATTTAAAAGACGATAGTTTGTTTACAATCATATCATAGATTATAGATAATTTTGTGTTTAAAAAGTGATCTGTAACTTTTCTCTGATGGCTAGGCATATGTTAACCCCAAGAGATTTATTTTCGCGAGTGAATGCCAGATGCCGAGACCTGTAATGGATGATACATTCGGTTGTGGTCATCTGTAAATTACGATATTATTCGGTATGTTTATATTCATTGGTAGTGTTTGTTTTGATAGTTCGTATATCTACATAGCATATCTTATGACACTTAGGTGTGACGTCATTGGTCAAAGCTGATGGGTTGTATCGCGGTCTTCAATTATGCCAGGTGAGTCAGTTCATTGGCTGGTTATGGTTATGGCAGCTCAGGCAGAATGCAGGTACGCTATTGCTCCTGTTGACATGACAGTGTCTTCGCTCCCCTCTTCTCCCCCCCCCCCCCCCCCCTCGACGTTGCTATCTTCTATGGCTCGGCCTGTTTCTGTTCCGTTTCCACCACCATTTTCTGCTTTCAACAATTCTCTGGGAGAGTGGGAATCAAAAAACCATTTACACATTATGTTTGTCAGTTTGCCCCCTCCAGAATTCTGTGACCTTGTCCTTTGATGAAATGTGTACTTGCTGTCTGCTTTATTGGTCACTGAAGAAACCTAACCAGTCATATCATCCATGGGCAGCTGAACTCCACAGCCTTAATTACCGCTGTATGTTTGTTACCCCTACTAATTGGGAATCATATGCAGACGACATGGTTCGTGATGCAATTCTGCACTTGGCGCGAGATCTTAGGGTTCATTAACATTCTCTCCACTTTGAGAACCCGATTCTGGCAGATATTTTGAATATTGCTCAGTCATCCAAAGTTTCCCTTGCTGCCGGGGATCTGATTGAGGCATTGGGGGATATTGCTGAAGTTGCTGCGGTGCAGGAATGCCTTGCTAGTAGCCATCAGGGGGCTCCTGATAAACAGCTTCAACGGGCTCCATAGCATGGACAGACACGTGTGTTGCAGTCTCTTCCTTCTTCTACATTTAGTTTTGTGTATCACAACGAGGTGGCCTGCCCTAAGCATTGGGTTGTTTATAACAGTTGTCATAAGAAAGGCCTCTGTGTGCCGTTCACAGCCTGCTTCAGCCGATCTGGACATGGAAGTTAATTTTGTGGGAAGTTTACAGGTCCGCCTAGATAAGTTGTTTGTTGATGTTCACATTTTTTATGAAATGGTTACCTTGCAAGTTTATACAGGAGCCTTGGTTTCTCTCCTGAATTATCACAACGGGTTGCCCATTGTTATTGGCTGTAGATCATCACCTAAAAAACTACAGCCATCAGTACCTTCCAGTCCTGGGTCAGTTTTCAGATCCTACAGCTTATAAATGTGTGATTTGACTTGCGTCCTTTTTGGTGCTAACATTTTTGGTCTTGACGCTTCCAATGTTTTTGGTTTCTCTCTTTCAGAATTGGTTAATCTGGTCTCTGATTCTGTTTCTTTTAATGACCTTGAGTTGCTTTGTCAGGAATTTTCACACTTCTTTACTGAAGGCTTGGGTTGTGCTACTGCCCTTTACTGCTCATATTGCTATTATTGTTGTTGTTTGGAAGTTTTAGGGGGACAAAACTGCTGAGGTCATCAGTCCCCCTTGTATTACTATGAAACCTATAGCGCGCAGTAAGTTTTTTGTGCTCGTCAGGTGCTGTTGGCTCTAGTAGGAGATCAAGTCAAAAGCTGAACTCGACTGCCTATAGGTAATCACACCTATTTCCTCTAGTAAATGGGCCATCCCCCTTGTGATCAAATAAAAACCCTCGGGTTCTTTACGGGTGCTGATGACCTCGCTGTTGAGCGCCCTAAAATGCCAATCATCATCATCGGGTTCTTTAGATTTATGTGGCAACTGTTACTGTGAATGCTCAATTGGGTATTGATTCCTATCCTCTGCCACAAATGGATGAATTGCTTGCCGGGTCTCTTTTTTTTTCTCAAGTAGATTTGGCTGAAGCTTATTATAAACTTCTGCTGGATTATGACACTAAACGCTTGTTAGTATGGAATGCTCCGTTTGGTCTGCCATTTGGTGTAGCTAGCACCCCAGCTATATTTCATTGTTTTTTGGAGCAGCTTTTACATCCCATTCCTGGTTGTGTTAACTATTTGGATCATATCGTGTTCACCGGGTCCTCCTACACTGACCATTTACGGAACCTGCATGCCCTTCTTCCACTGTCCAGGCGGCAGCAGGTCTTCGGTGTAATTTGGTGAAGTCACGATTTCCTCATCATGGTTTTGAGATCTCTTATATGGGGTCCACCTCCTTCCAGAGTGTATGGCTGCTGTTGTTTTCCTGTTTCAGCCCAAGTCGGTTAAGGAGTTACAAGCTTTTCTTCTGGTTAAAGTTGCGTACAATCATAGATTTCTGCCCAGGTCTGCTATGCTCGCATAGCTGTTACATCTTTTGCATGAAGATCTGCATTTTGTCTCCTCAGCGGATTGTGAATCCACGTCTGAGTGTGAGGGGGTACTCCTTTGGCTACGGACGGTCAGTCGCTGCGTGTGGTTATTCCGGTGGCTCTCCGTGCCTGAGTGTTACAAATGCTGCATCAGGGGCATTGGGGGGCGTCCCACATGTAAGCTCTTTCTCGTAGGCATGTCTTTTGGCCTGGCATGGACAGTGACATATTGCACCTCGTGGCCTCCTGCTCTAAGTATGCTTTGCAACAGGTAACCCAGCGTGCATCTCTTTCCTGCTGGCCTTTACCTCAACAGCCTTGGGAAAGTATTCATGTCAATTATGCAGGCCCTTTGATGAGTTCTTATTGGTTTTTTGTTGTGGACACTTTCACTATGTTTTTCGGCGCCATACCATGTCTACAATCGTGACCACGCACTTCTTGTCTAAAGTCTTATCTATTGAAGGATTGTCACTCACTCTGGTTTCTGGTAACGGCCCCCAGTTACTTCGATGGCTTTTTGCAACTTGTGTTCAGTTGAGGGCTCGTTATATTGCTGCTCCTCCTTTTCACCCCCAGTCGAACAGCAAAGCTGGAAGATTAGTGGCACCTTTAAAATTCAGATGCTGAAGTGTGTGCTCTCCTCCTCTGTTGATGTTTCACCCCCAGTCGAACAGGAAAGCTGGAAGATTAGTGGCACCTTTAAAATTCAGATGCTGAAGTATGTGCTCGCCTCCTCTGTCGATGATGCAGTGCTGTGTTTCTTATCCTCCTCCTGTGGGGAACCACAGCCCTGCTGAACTGCTTCATGACCGTCAACTCCAGATGCTCTCACACCTGCTGTTACCACAGCGGGCCCTTGTGCCACTGCAGCACCGCTACCAGCCCAGCTCCACAGTCTGGGCTGAGAGTTGGCAGCCGCCCTCGTAGTGCGCCGGGTGAGGTCGTGGCCTGCCCTGACCGCTGCCTCTGCTCGGTGCACCGTCACTGGGAACAGCCGCACCCCCTGGTGCAATCACTACCACCACTGTCAGTCTCGGAGAGTTCACCACAGGTGCAGCCCTTGTCGCCTACTGCTGTTATCGTGGCCGCCACACCCTCATGGGTGCCACCTGCCATTCCTGTCTATGTGGACATCACTTGGATGTGCTCAACACCAGTAGACATTTCTCCCTAAGGGGGGGGGGGGGAGGAGTCCTGCGTGCAGACCAGCTTAAACGGTGTGCGCGCTGTGCCGGTGCATGTGCAACCAGCCATCAGATGTGGTCTGGGCTGCAACAGTGCCACCACCTCAAGGCGATAACAATGATAGAGTGCCGAGTGGAGTAGCCCTCGGCCTCAGTTGTGTTATCTAATGTGCCTTAGTGTGATCCAATGTACATGTGTATTCTCGGCTACAAGTTGACTACTGTAACTCTTTTTAACATGTCATGTGATTGTGACTTTCTCTTTGCAAATGCTATGTACACCCAAGTTTTAAGACTATTTTTAAAATACATAGTGTTGGTGTCAGTCTTAGTAAATGTGTTTTGCTTAACATCATTTCACATCATTATGAAATGCTGTATTCATGATCTGTAGAACAAGCAGTAACCTAATTATTTATTGCCCCAACATACTGTGAATTACTTAGCTTTGATCGACGAATGATGTGTGGTAGAAGTCCTACACCATGGTTGCCACAAGTTCAGGATATTAGGTAATTTCAAATGTGTCAGAAAAATACTGAAAAAGGGGGGGGGGATAAAATGAAAATTTCATTTTTGGCACAAAAGATGAAAAATCACATTCTTGCTATAAAAATAAACTTACGCTAATGATCGTAAATCCTGTAAAGGGCACAAGTACTTGCTGTTCGTTCAAATCTTGCAATCAGAAATATGGAAATTCTGACACGTTTTTATCATTCCACCTGTTTACTTACCCTTAACTCAAATTTGGGCAGAGATAAATGGTGAAACAATTTTGATAAAAAAGTAGTGAATACAAACATAGGAAATGTCTCTTGCAGAAATTCTGGGGGGAAACAAATTGGCATATTTTCTTACAGGTTTGTGCGGTACTTCCTTTTATACTTTTGGCTAATCTTTGTTACATGATCCTCCTTAACATCAATATCTCTTGGAATGTGGAGCAAGTCTAAGCCTGTCAGTCTATCTTGGCCCTTGTTTGACCTTATGTGAATCTTCATCCTATGGAGAAAAGAAAATGACCTCTCTGGTAGAGCATTGCTGACTAGTTGTGTTGCTAACATATGGAAGAGATCATGAATACAGTGGTAGATGTCTTCGCTGCATGACCGCAGGATGTCTATAGCTGATGATAGAAGCTTCCCACAGGGGTGACTGTGCAACACTCTGGCGGTTGGTTTTGCTTCACAGCAGCTTGCATTACACCTAGTAATACTCAATAACTCGTAATAGATTGTTGTTGTTGTTGTTGTGGTCTTCAGTCCAGAGACTGGTTTGATGCAGCTCTCCACAATACCCTATCCCGAGCAAGCCTCTTCATCTCCACATAAGAACAGCAACCTACATCTGTCTGAATCTGCTTACTGTATCCATCTCTTGGTCTTCCCCTGTGATTTTTTCCCCACACACTTCCCTCCAACGCTAAATTCACAATTCCTTCATGTCTAAGAATGTGTCCTATCAATCTATCCCTTCTTTTAGTCAAGGTATCTGACTGAATTACTATGTCGTCGGCAAAACGCAATGTTTTAAATTCTTCCCCCTGAACTTTAATTCCTTCCCCAAATTTCTCCTTGCTTTCCTTTATAGCCTGCTCAATGTACAAATTGAATAACATTGGAGAAAGGCTACAACCCTGTCTCACTCCCTTCCCAACCACTGCATCCCTATATTTTACTCCTGCTTGCTTCAGAACTTGAAAGAGTTTATTCCAATCAACATTGTCACAAGCCTTCTCCGAATCTACAAAAGCTAGAAATGTAGGTTTGCCTTTTCTTAATCTATCTTCTAGGATAAGCCGTAAAGTGAGTATTGCCTCCCGTGTTCCTACATTTCTCCTGAACCCAAACTGATCTTCCCCGAGGTCAGCTTCTACCAGCTTTTCCATCCTTCTGTATATAATTCGTGTTAATATTTTGCAACCATGACTTATCAAACTGATGGTTCTGTAGTTTTCACACCTATCTGCACCTGTTTTCTTTGGAATGGGGATTATTAAATTTTTCTTGAAGTCTGAGGGTACTTCGCCTGTCTCATACATCTTACACACCAGGTGAAACAGGTTTGTCATGGCTGGTTCTCCCAGAGACTTCAGTAGCTCTGAGGGAATATCATCTACTCCAGGGGCCTTGTTTCGACTTAGGTCTTTCAGGGCTCTGTCAAATTCTTCTCTCAGTACAGTATCTCCTATTTCATCTTCATCTACATCCTCTTCCCTTCCTACAATATTGTCTCGAAGTTCATTTCCTTTGTAGAGCCCCTCTATATACTCTTTCCACCTTTCAGCTTTCCCTTCTTTGCTGAGAACTGGTTTTCCATCAGTGTCCTTGATATTCATAGAGCTGTTTTTCTTATCTCCAAATGTTTCTTTTATTTTCCTGTAGGCTGTATCTATTTTTCCCCTACTTATACATTCTTCTACATCCTTGCATTTGCCTTCTAGCCACTCCTGCTTAGCCATTTTGCACTTCCTGTCAATCTCATTTCTTAGTCGTCTGTACTCCATTTTGCCTGTTTCATTTACTGCATTTTTATATTTTCTCCTTTCATCGATTAAATTTAGTATCTCCTGTGATATCCAAGGATTTTTTATAGGTATTTCCTTCCTACCTATTTTTTCCTCTGCTACCTTCACTATTTCATCTCTCAATTTTACCCATTCCTCCTCTACTGTTTTATTTTCCCCAGTTTCTGTCAATTGTTGCCTAAAGCTCCCTCTGAAATTCTTAAGAACCTCAGGTTCCTTCAATTTATCCAGGTTCCATCTCCTTATTTTCCTACCTTTTTGTAGTTTCTTTAGTTTCAGCCTACAGTTCATAACCAACAAGTTATGGTCAGAGTTTATATCTGCCCCTGGGTATGTCTTACACTGTAAAACCTGGTTCAGAAATCTATGTCTTACCACTATAAAATCTATCTCGTATCTCCCGGTGTCTCCTGGTCTCTTCCACATATACAACCTTCTTTTGTGATTCTTGAACCAGGTGTTTGTTATAACTAAATTATGTTCTGTGCAAAATTCTACCAGGCGCCTTCCTCTTTCATTCCTTTCCCCAGACCATATTCACCTACTATCTTCCCTTCTCTTCCTTGTCCTACAACCGAATTCCAGTCTCCCATAACAATTAAGTTTTCCTCTCCCTTAATTGTCTGTATAATTTCCTTTAGCTCCTCATATATTTTTTCGATTTCCTCATCATCGGCAGAGCTAGTTGGCATATAAACCTGTACTACTGTTGTCGGTGTTGGCTTCGTATCTATCTTGACAATGATAATGCGATCACTGTGCTGGTCATAGTAGTTTACCCGCATTCCTATTTTCTTATTCATTATCAATCCTACTCCTGTGATACCCCCAATTGATTTTGAATTTATAATCCTGTACTCACCTGACCAGAAATCCTGTTCATCCTGCCACCGAACTTCACTAATCCCCACTATATCTAACTTCAACCTATCCATTTCCCTTTTTAAATTTATCTAATTTTCCTACTCGATTAAGGGATCTAACATTCCACGCTCTGACCCGTAGAATGCCAGTATTGTCTTTCCTGATGATCACATCCTCCTGAGTAGTTCCCGCCCGGAGATCCGAATGGGGGACTATTTTACCTCCGGAATATTTTACCCGAGAGGATGCCATCATCATATGTTCATACAGTAGAGCTGCATGTCCTCGGGAAAGGCAACGGCTGTAGTTTCCCCTTGCTTTCAGCCGTTCGCAGTAGCTGTGTGACAAAGTCACATTAGCTGATGTTACAAGGCCAGCTCAGTCAATCATCCAGACTGTTGCCCCTGTAACTACTTAAAAGGCTGCTGCCCCTCTTCAGGAACCACACGTTTGTCTGGCCTCTCCACAGATACCCCTCCGTTGTGGTTGCACCTACAGTACGGCTATCTGTATCGTTGAGGCACGCAAGCCACCCCACCCCGGCAATGTGTGTGGTTCATGGGAATGCCGTAATAGATTAGCTACGTTTATTGCAGTATTCCTAACTCCGCCAAATTGCCGCTACAAGCCCCAACATAAAGAATTGTGCCAGTTAAATTTTACCTACCATCCTGGCGGCCTCACATTATAATGTTGGCATTGATGTGAAATTGGCATTAGCCAGTCATGTGACAGTGCAAATGTTTGGCCCTGAAATCTTTGTTTTACGAGGGCAATTACTTTTACTGAGCAGACAATGGTGACTAAAGTCTCGATCAGTGACATGAAGAGTGCCGCAATGTGTCCATAGCAGTGTGTCATTGGCAATGTACATTTCGAGTAGCCAATAGCATCTATCTTTGATTTTATGAATATGTCATGATTTTAAAGGTTGTGGTTAGGCAGGAACCTAAGACTACAGCTTCAATTGTGAGCGAATGTTATGATTTTTATGAACATGTCATGATTGTAATGGATGTGGTTTTGCAGGAATCGAAGAGTACAGATTAAATTGTTGCAAGCGTTCGACCAAATTATAAACATTGAAAAAAGTATAGTAATTCGTATAATTTGAGACACACACACATGTATTTCAATTTACAGAACAACAAAGTGTTACATCTGAACAGAAACACAGTGCATGTAGAGAAATGTAGTTTTCTAGTGTACGATGTTCTACATTCGAATACTATGATTCATATTGAAAATAAAATCATTGAAACGTGATGTTACATTAATTTTCACATCTTGTGAACACTGTGTGTCACCATTCATCTGAGCATCCACAGCGACTGTTGCCAACACTGCCGCACCACGTCACGTAAGTACAGGGTGATCAATCCTCAGCCCAATCACCTTTGCGGCGTGTGACTTGCCGGCAACGGCAGCTGCGGTGCCCTCTTAGCAGGTCGGCCGACCTCCACACTAAATTTGATATGGGTTGGTGCGTAAGTTATTTCTGACACACATCACACAAACACTTAGAAAGAATAGTTTATTTACTCACTTGTGTTATGCAAGGAGGTGCTGGAACTTCCTCCCTTTGTTGTTCAAGCATTTCTGACACCTGCTGAGGAAGTTGCTCATTACAGTCTAAAGTTCGCCCGCAGAAATTGCAGTGTTTTCATGACGAATGTTTGTTTTTAGTTCATCTAAAGTTTGGGGATTTCATTTGTACACTTTCTCTTTATTGATCCCCACAGATAAAAATCGCATGGGGTTGAATCGGGGGGAGGAGGAGGAGGATAAATGTTTTTAGTGATAATTCTTTCACCGGAACACATTACCAATTTTCCGTAATGATAAGTTGGCTGTATGTGCCATCACAGATTCTTGATGAAATGTCGTGAAGGAATGTTCATTTAGTTAATTGGACAAATAAAGGCCGCAGTATGTTTTCAACATACCTGTCACAATTAATTGTTTCCTGAAAAAGTATAGGGCATATTATTCTCTCACCACTAACAGTACACCACACTCCTATTTTTTTTATCGTGCAGGGGCTGTTCATGAATTAAGTTAGGCTTTTCGTAACTCCAGTAATGATTATTTAGTGAATTAACATATCCACTTAAATGGAACCATGATTTGTCCAAAAAGAAAGCTAAGTTGGGGTCAATTTCTCTGTCAAACACATTTTCCAGAATCAATGAGTGTAATGAGCAACTTCCTCAGCAGGTGTCAGAAATGCTTGAACATCGAAAGGGAGGCAGTTCCAGCACTTCCTTGCACAATATAGGTGAGTAATTAAACTTTCCTTTCTAAGTGTTTGTGTGATGTATATCAGAAATAACTTGCACACCAACCTGTATTAAATTTAGTGCAGAGGTTGGCCGGCCTGCTAAGCGGGCACCGCAGCTGCCATCACCGGGAAGACACACACCGCAAAGGTGGTTGTGCTGAGGATTGATCACCCTGTACATTAGGCCATGCTGCTGATGGAGACTTTTACCAACAATGGTACATACATACTACTAAAGCATGTGAAGTAATGTTAGCTCTTGCATTAAAAAAGTGAATCCAAAAAACTAATATGACAAAGTTTACACTCGGATCTCTTTTAAAATGCTGTGGTTTAGTAATAGGGTAGGTCACTATTTTGTAGTCTTGTATAGTTCACGAACAAACTAGTTCGGAAGAGCACTCCCGCAGGCAAACTACGCGAACTAGTTCCCAGATTCCTCGCCTGTAGTTTGTTCGCTCCTTTTCCGAAGCCTGGTGGGAGACAGCGAGAGGACACGAGAGCGCGCAGAATCACGTGATTCCCTTTTTCCAATCACCGTCAGTTTGAGCGGAGTCAGTTATTTATAAAAATAGTATTTTTATTCACCAAAATAAACGCATTTAGCATATTTTGTAGGTACTGATTCTTTAGTGACCTAATAAATAAATAAATAAATCCATTTTAAAAATAAAATACTACGAGTATTCTTTATATAAAGTAGTTGAATACCATATCAACTATTTGGTTTATTTGCCTATTTGATGTGTAATTGCCCAAAAGTATGGGTTGTAGCACACACCTGGACTACACTGATCATTATAGAAAAAAGCTATCATAACAAAAGAAAGAGTGCTTACAGCAGCGGTTGCAAAAGCCAAAAAGAGCTAACAAGTAACAATATGTCTCGGGAATGGGAGCTGCTGAACTTAAAAAGAGCTACCTACGAGGGGACGCACGCACCAGACATAAAAATCACATGCTTGCCGTCTGTCGATGAGAGCAATTTCGAAGTGAGCGTCTTCCAGCTAGAGTTACATAGTTCAGTGCTACAGTACTTCTGTCTTAAAGTATTCTCCACTCTGCAGTATCTGACTAATAAATTCCATAATGCCAAGATATAAAGATAACTCAAAACTCAAACTCAAGAAATTATGGACAAACTGTTTCTTTTGGTGTGTGTGGTATTGTTAGCGGCTCACACACCAAGCGCATGAAGCACCTATGTAGGGGAACTTCTCCCTCCACCTGCATGAGCAGGCCACACTGCTCAGCCATCAGTGGGAACGGACGAACTAAAAGAGTGAACTAGTTCATGACAGAACTGTGAACTAAAGTGAGTGCTCCTGGCCCAAAACTACTATTTTGTATTAATTTTGTGAAACTAATAAAACATCTAATTTGTATGAAAACTAGTATAAAATATTTGAACATGTGGTAACTGCTGGTGTTTTTACAAGTACTTTACCTATTGTAATAAGCCTACTTTGTGCTTGTTTATCTACACAGAATATTTCAGTAGTGCAGTTGTTTTGATATCAGACACAAAATTTACAAAATTGAACATAGCCTATACTTATCATTAATCTCCACAATATAATTATGGAATTAAAATGTTCTATAATTTTCTGCACTCAATCAAAGATTAAATATTATTGAGATCCATAAACTTTTTCATAAGGACACTCGAAATACTTCACTTCAATGGGAAAGAATTCTGCACAGGACAATGAAGGGTTGACAGCACTGTTTACAGCCAACATTGTTCATCCCACACAGGCCTCAAAGGCCCATTGTGTAGCCACGGTCTGTCGTGTCATCCTCCGCTCGAAGGTGACACCATATGCAGTGTGGAGGGGGATGTAATCAGCACCATGCACTCCTGGCTGTTATGTCGGTTTTCCATACCAGAGCCACTTTTTCTCAATCAAGCAGCTCCTCAATTTGCCTCACAAGGGCTGAGTGCACCCTGCTTGCCAACAGCAGTCTGCAGGCCTGGACGGTTACCTATCCAAATTCTAGACAAGCCCGACAGTCCTTAACTATGGTGATGTAATGGGAACTGGTGTCTGCTGTGGCACGGCCATTGGCTGTTTAAAGCCAACATCGTGATTATTTATTAAAAACACAAATGTGAGGTTCAGGTTGTTGTTATGATACTAGAAGATTGTTTACTTTGACTGTAATGGAAGACTGGCACAAAATGTGCCTCATTGTGGGGTAACATTGTCCACCACTGGCTCTTTCTGTAAGTGGCAAAATTCAATCTTCTTGGCATCAGATTAATTTAAACAATGCTACACCAGTAACCATACTAACAAATATTCTTCATCCAAGGCTAATAGCTATTATTCCTGAAGTTTATAAATGCTAACAAAACAGCTACATGTTACTGGCAGTGTTCTCTGTTCAGTGTCCAGACAAAAATCCTTTCCAACTAACTTTTTAACGCCCAAGACAGCCACTGGTGCACTTTTTCCATCTTTTCCCTCCACGTCATAACTTTTCCTTGCGGCTGGGATGCCCCCCATCTTTCATACATTAATATAATTTACAAAAGACCTAAGCCAGAACCTCTGCAATATTATTAATTTATATAACATTTAACGAAGTGTTACGAAGCAAAATAAGTTTACACAGAATATACAGTAGTGAATTACAAATGTTAGCTTATTAACATACATGTCCAAAGATAGCCTTCCAAACATGTACACATTAAAAGTAATCAATACAAAACATGTCCTACATGGACATGAATTGAAAAAATTAGTACAAAAAATAAATTACAGTGTTCATGCAGTTGATCCATTTCTGTTGCCACATGATGACTACAGTGTTACGGACGATTGTGTGTTGTGTATTACACAATTGGCGACGAGTAGGATCGTCCTTTCACTTGTTGTCTTGTTCCTCTGGTTTTGTACCTTAATCACAGCATGGAAGCTTTAGTTCAGGGGTTTGGTTGAGCAGCAGAGGGAGCTCATGGCAGCAGGCAATTCCGGCGTTGCTCTCAAAACAGTCTTCTGTGGCACCATTCCCTCCCCCCTTCCCCCCGTACCAAGAGACAGCAGAAGATAGGGATGCTTATGAACATTGTCTGCGGCAGCACTTCCAGGCCTTTCATGTTGACGATGCAGAGATATGTTGTGCTGTGTTCTTGTCGTGCATATCCCTCTCGCTTTATGATGTGTTACGGCAGTTAGCACCATTACAAGAACCTTTATCCTTGTCTTTTAAAGCTTTATGTTCTTTGTTGTCCTATTATCGCCATTACTCGCATGGCGTGGCTGCGTAGGTCAAGTTTTATCAAAGTTAGAAACAGCCCCATCAGTCGTACTGGCTTGTGCCGCTATGTTGCATGGCATGTCGCAAGTACCATTTTGTGACGGAGAAATCAAGAGTCATACACTCACATTATGCTTCACAATCTCATCGTTTGCTCGGCCATGGATAGGGAGGTTTGGCACAGGGCTCTGCAGTTGGAAGAACCTTCCCTTGACGAAGTCCTTTCTCTCATTCAATCCTATGAAGTATCACACGACGCGGGTCAACAGTTAGAAGCATGGTGTGACGTGGCGGTGGTTCAGGGAGGTACTGCCTCGTCTGCGGCATACGGGATGGCTGATGTGTGGGTGGTACAAGCCAGCCGCTTCCACAAAACACATAAACAGAGTTCTGAACACCAGCCTCTATTACCATCCTTCCTGTCATGCTATACGAAACATGACTGATCAGTGTCCCCAGCATTAGGCCGTTTGTCACAAATGTAACAAAAAACGACATGTGGCGAGAGTTTGCCACTAAGTGACACAGGATGCAGGGTTCAAGGAATTGGACTTGGATATTCAGGAAGTTTCATCGGCTGGTGCCTGAAATTGTTTTTAACAGGCTCTTTATCGAGGTTCTGGAGTCCACCTGCAAGTATACACGTGCGTGGCATTGTCTTTGTTACATGCACAAACATTCTCAGATCTAAGGTCTCCCCCGTTGGCCCCAGTTCACAGGCGTCTTCGCTGCATTCCCTTGCTAGGTTAATTCATGACTGAAGTTACTTACAAATCAGTCACGCGGCCTCTTACCTTTATTGTCATCAGTGATGGAAGTTCCACTAACCTTTTCGGATTGGATGCCTTTTAGGCTTTCGGTTTTGCTATTATTAACACCATTCAGTTGGTCTCAAAAGACGTTCCATATCATTCATTGGAATCTCTGACCTCAGAAGTTTGAGATGTCTTTGAGGAAGCCACAGGGTGTGTTTCCAACCTTGAAGCCCACTTAACGTTGAAGCCCGCAGCGCACCCACATTTTTTTCCGCACTAGGCAGATCCCCTAGGCTCTCCGCCCTCCGCTAAAGGCAGAACTGGACCGGCTGACAGCCCTCAGTGTGGTCCTTCTCACATCTTCTTGTGAGTGGGCCACTCCCTTAGTTATTGTCAAGAAACCTTATGGCAAATTGCGCCTTTGTGGTGACGTTAAGGCCACCATCAATTCCCAATCTGTGGTGTACTCCTACCCATTGCCTCATTCGGAAGAATTGTTTGTCCAGTTTACCAGATGACAATTTTTCAATATGCTCGATTTATTGGAGGCTTACCGTCAGATACCTGTTGATGAGGACTCCAAACCGTCTGATGGTCGCCAACACCCCATTTGACCTTTTTCAATACCAGTGTGTGGCCTTCTGGATGGATGGGGCACTGGCAATATTTCAATGTTATTCGAACAGGTCCATCGGCAATCCTTCATTGCATTAATTACCTTAATGACATAATAGTCACGGGACGCATGACGAAGGAACACTTGCACAACCTCCGGACCTTCTTCCTGAAATTCCGGTCTGTGGACTTGTGGTGCAATCTTAAGTTCTTTCTACCGTCCCTCGAGTATTTGAGCCATGTCATCTCTAGGCGTGGCATCTAGCCGCTGGCAAGTTTGGTCCAAGGTATCATAGACCTTCGGCGTCCCTCTTCATTGTAGTCGTTTCTTTTAGACAAAATTGACTATTACTAATGGGTCATCCCCAAGGCTTCCACCTTAGCTCACTCCCTGTACCACCTCCTGTGGAAGGGTGTCCCTTTTGAATGGTATCCCGCATGTAAGTGGGCTTTCGCATCTTTGAAGGACCGCCTCACTTCGGCACTGTGTTTGGCTACTTATGACCCCTCAAAGCTGCTGGTCCTGGCTATGGTTGTTTTACAGTGTAGGGTGGGGGTGGTCCTTGCCCTAGTTCCAGAGTTGCAAAGGCAATAGAGATGGACCCAGTGCTTCGGCAAGTTGTGGTCGTGTTCTTCCCGGCTTCCGGGCCGTGTCTCTGACACTCTTCGCAATTACTTTGTTCTGCAGTACCTCTTCTCAGCTCTTTCTACCACTGATACAGATCTCCATGTGGTGGTTCCCGCAAGTTTGCGAAGGGAAGTTCTCCAGTTGTTACATGAGGGACACTGGGGTGTTTCCCCCCAGGGGGCCCACAGCTCTTTTGTGGGTACGTGTGTGGCGCGCACGGGTCCCCGAGCCATTGCAGCCTTTTTTTCTGCTTTCCCCAGGCTGCATTACCCCTCCTAGTTCCCCCTCCTTCCCATCCCAATTCCTCCTTCCCACCCTCTCCAACCCCGTCTCTCGGTGGTACTCTGGATGACGGCTTGGCTATCCCATGGTACCGATTGTCCTGCACTTTGGTTTTGTCTGCTGTGTACACCGGTTTTTGGCCCAGTTTGGTCCCCCTCGGGGTTTGACCTTCCATACCAAAATTGTCCGATAATGTGTGAGCCAATTGGGGAAGAACTCCCGACCTAGCCCGTACGGCGCGGATCCTATCCTTTCCTTTCCACTTCCTTTCCTCGCTGTAGCCCCCATCCCCCGCTAGGTCCCCAGCACGTGTAGCCAGTCCGTGTGGGGGGGCTGTTATGTACCCTGTGGCTGAGCCCCCTGACACCACAGGGATCACACTACTGGTGTCTGAGCTGCGACCTCTCCATGCAAGCCAAGGAGTTGATGCCTGTGCTCGGGGGTATCAGAACTCCCGGCAATGGCCATCGTGCCAGGTGGCCTTTGCTGAGGCTGGGTGGCGCCCATGGAGAGAGCCCCAGTTTCGGAGTGGGTGACACCAGGGCGGACGTCTAGCCCCATGAAAAGAGTTAGACTCCTAAATGGTCGTGCATCGGCCGTCTCTCAAGACAGGAAGAGATCGTTTAATGCTGCTACTGCAGATAAGAGGTTGTTTCCCTCCCTTGCTACCCCTTGGGAGGAAGGCCAGGCTCGCCGGTTAGGAGCAAAACCCTTTCCTCGCTATCTCGTTTGCTCAAGGACTGATGGAGGAACTTTTACTACCACCAAACCTCTGTTCTTTGTCGAGACCATAGAGGACAAGTTTGGTGAAGTGGAATCTATGGGTAAGCTTAGATCTGGCTCATTACTCATTAAAACAGTCTCGGAAGCCCAGTCTGAAGCTTTGCTCGCCTGCACCACCCTTGGCGACATTCCAGTAACAATTGTCCCGCACAAATCCTTGAATATGGTACAGGGTGTGATATTCCACCGGGACCTCCACCTTCAAACTGATGAGGAGCTTAGGGTCTATCTCGAGCGGCGTGGTGTACATTTTGTTCGCCGCGTTCAGAGGGGACCTAAAGATAACCGCGTCGATACTGGGGCTTTTATCTTGGCCTTCGAGGGGGACACCCTCCCAGAGAAGGTCAAGATAATGATATATCGATGTGAAGTGAAGCCCTACATTCCACCTCCCATGCGGTGTTTTCGATGTATGAGGTTTGGTCATATGTCCTCTCGCTGTACAGCAGTCCCAGTATGCGGTGATTGTGGACGCCCACTACATGAGGGGAGCCCCTGTGTTCCTCCGCCGGTGTGCGTCAACTGTCAACAACACCACTCTTCACGGTCGCCAGAATGCCCTATGTTCAAAAAAGAAAAGAAGATAAAAGAGTACAAATCCCTGGAGCGTTTGACGTACCCTGAGGCCCGCAGTAAATATGAACGTCTGCATCCCGTGCAAATGGCGACGACCTTCACTACGACGTTATCGTCTAGCCTTTCACCCTCCCCTTCCCACTCCCATCTCCCCCCTACACCCCGTCCACACCCCTCCCTCACATCTCCCTCTCCTGTAGCTCCTGTAGCCCTCCCTTTGTGTCCCACCCCTTCCCAGCCGGAGAAGTGCACCCCTTCTCCGTCGCCTGCCGGTGACAGTGCCCTATCTCAGGGCCTTCCGTCCCGGCGTTCCCCAGATCGGAGATCTTCGACCTCCAGCCGGCCATCGGACTCCCAGTCAGTGAGTTCAAAGGTCGCCCGATCCTCGTCAGTACCAGACCTAACTGACAAAAGTCCTCTCTCTGGGGTGGGTCCTGCCCGTCCCACACGAGAGAAGGAGAAGGAGAAGGAGAAGAAGAAGAAGAAGAAGAAGAAGAAAAAACCAAAGTTACAAGATAAAGCCCCACCGGTACCACCGGAGGTGCCGACTGTGCTTTCGCAACTCGCTCATCCCATTGAGCCCGAGGCTGATCAGCTATTTATGGATGTTGTCCCTTCTTCTTTGGTGACGGACGCTGACAAAGCAGCGTGACAGACGTTATGCCATACGCTTCCCGTCTAGATCCTCGTGATGTGATCATCCAATGGAACTGTAATGGTTACTACCGTCACCTCTTGGAGATTAAACAGCTAATCTCTCTCTCTTCTGCGGCCTGTGTCGTCCTGCAGGAATCGAGGTTTATGGATGCACATTCACTGACCCTCCGTGGGATCCGTGCTTTTTGTCGGAACCGGGTTGGTCCCCTCCAGGCGTCTGGTGGGGTTTGTACTTTGGTCCGGACAGATATTGTCAGTACCTGGATTCCTCTCCAAACTCCATTGGAAGTGGTTGCTGTCCGGGTTCACTTGGACACTCCATTGACCATTTGCAACCTCTACCTTCCACCTGACAGGCCACCTACACTCACGTCCCTAGTGGCCCTCCTTCAGCAACTCCCCCGTCCTTACATCATCCTTGGGGACTTCAATGCCCACCATCCTTTGCGGGGCAGTGCTTATACATCTAGCCGGGGCCGCCTCATAGACCAGTTTCTTGCTGACCACAATCTGAGCCTTCTCAACGATGGTTCCCCAACTCATTTTAGTGCCGCTCACGGCACCTTTTCTGCCATAGACCTCTCTCTCACTTCTCCTTCTCTCCTTCCTTTATTTCACTGGTCGGCGTATGACGACCTCTGCGATAGCGACCACTTTCCGTTGATCCTTTCACTTCCCTCACGCCTACCACGAGCCAGGGTACCCCGCTGGGTATTCCGTCGTGCTAATTGGCCTCTATATACATCCCAGGTTGTGTTCCCATCTTCCCCCTCAGGCTGTATAGATGATATTATAAGCCAAATGACCAACATGATTACCCAAGCTGCCAACGCCGCTGTTCCCTGGTCGACAGGCCCTCCTACTCGCCGGCCTGTCCCTTGGTGGAATGCAACTGTTGCCGCAGCCATTCGCGAGGGCCGTAGGGCCTTGCAACATCTTAAGCGCCACCCATCGCTCGCTGGTCTAATAAATTTCAAACGTCTGCGTGCCAGAGCTCGTTACTTAATCAAACAAAGTAAGCGGACATGCTGGGAGCATTTTGTCTCCTCGTTGGGTTCTTCTGTCCCTTTGACAAGAGTGTGGGCTATGCTCCGATCTATCCAAGGTAGCTGGCGGCCGTCTTCCGTCCCTGGTCTTGCCCTGCCTGATGGGGTCTGCACAGCGCCATCTGTTGTTGCAGAACATCTTGCAACTCACTTCGCCACTGTATCATCGACAACCTCATATCCGGCGACCTTTCTCCTTCAGAAACACCAGGCCGAAACCTTCAAATTAGGCTTTACTTCTCACCAGGTGGAACCATATAACGAACCTTTTACTGACTGGGAGCTGTCGCTGGCCCTCTCCTCTTCTCGTGATTCAGCACCTGGCCCTGACGATATCCATAATCAATTGCTGAAACACCTTAACCCCTCACAACGACAATTTCTCCTAAAAGTTTTTAACCGTATTTGGCTTCAAGGGGTGTTCCCCTCCCAGTGGAGGGAGAGTATTGTGGTCCCTGCCCTCAAGCCTGGCAAGGACCCGTCGGCGCTGGACAGTTATCGACCAATAAGCCTGACAAGTGTCCCCTGTAAACTACTTGAACGGATGGTAGCCCGCAGATTATGCTGGGTTCTTGAATCCCGGGGACTTCTCTCACCTTACCAGTGTGGGTTCCGGGAGGGACGATCCCCTATTGACCATTTACTTCGACTGGAGACTGCGATCAGACAGGCCTTCTCTAAAAGACATCATCTGGTAGCAGTCTTCTTCAATCTGCATAAGGCATACGACACTGCTTGGCGTCATCATATTTTACGTTCTCTTCATGACTGGGGCCTCAGAGGCTCCTTACCAATTTTTATCCGTCAGTTTTTATCCCACCGCCTGTTCCGTGTCAGAGTTGGCTCTTCCTTTAGCTCCCCTCGGATAGAGGAGAACGGTGTCCCCCAGGGCTCAGTGTTGAGTGTTACACTTTTTCTAATCGCCATCAATGGGTTGGTGAGCTCTGTTGGCTCACTGGTAACCCCGGCATTGTATGTCGACGACTTTTGCATATGGTACAGCTCCTACTCATTAGCCTCTACTGAACGTCAGCTCCAGAGCGCCATTCGGCGGGCTTCAGTGTGGGCTACGTCCCATGGTTTCCAGTTTTCCTCATCAAAAACGAGGGTGGTGCACTTTTGTCGTCGTACTACAGTTCACCCTGATCCAGAACTGTTCTTGGGTAATCAGCGCCTGGAAGTTGTAGCACAGCGTCGTTTCCTGGGTCTTCTCTTTGACAATTAATTGACTTGGGTGCCCCATATTCGCCACCTAAAGATTAGTTGTATGAGGAAACTCAATGCTCTACGTTTCCTTGCTCATTCATCTTGGGGTGCAGACTGAACAACTATCCTCCGTATCTATCGGGCTCTAATCTTGTCCCGATTGGACTATGGGTGTCAAGTTTATGGCTCGGCAGCTCCTTCTGCCCTGAAATTATTAGACCCGGTTCACCATTATGGTGTCCGCTTGGCTACAGGTGCATTCCCGACTAGCCCGGTCGACAGTCTCCTTGTTGAGGCGGGAATCTGCCCTCTTCAGGTCAGGCGGCATCAGCTTCTGGCGTCTTATGCCATCGCCATCCGGCTATATCCTGCTCATCCCGCTTACCAGGTTCTTTTTGCATATGAAGGGCTTCGACCCCCTGATACCCGGCCGCGGGCGGGCCTTCCCGTCGGACTGCGGCTTGCCTCTCTTTGCCGGGATTTCCATTTCCCTTCGCTAGATTGCGCCCCCCATTTTACTGCACGCACACCTCCGTGGATGGTGCCGCGACCACTAATTCGGGCGGATCTCTTCCAGGGCCCAAAAGCTTTAATTTCCCCCATGGTCTTTCGGCGTCTGGTGCGCCCAGTACTAGAAGAGTTTCAGGGAGCCTCTATCTTCTACACTGATGGCTCGAAAACAGCGGGCCACTCCGGATATGCTTTTACATCTCCTGTTGGGGCAGAATGCCATTCTCTGCCAGAGGCATGCAGTGTGTTTACGGCAGAGTTGATGGCGATTTATAGAACCCTCTGTTTTATTAAACATTCTGCCGTGGAACGTGGTTTAATCTGTGCTGACTCCATGAGCAGTCTGAAGGCCATTGATCGTTGTTTCCCCTCCCATCCTTTAGTTATTTCCATCCATGAACTCCTTGCTGACCTTCATCGTGCTACCTGCTCCATTACCTTTCTCTGGGTGCCAAGCCATGTTGGTATTACAGGGAATGAAGTAGCTGACCAGTTGGCTAGATCGGCAATTACTCGCTGCCCGTCTCCCTTTCAAATTCCGGGTGCCAATCTGCGGGTGCAGATCAGATCTTTGCTTCACTCCTCATGGGATAGCAGTTGGAAAGCTACTGCCCCTTTCAATAAACTCCGCACCATCAAAGATACGACTGCAGCTTGGAGTTCATCTTTACGCCCTTCCCGGAGAGAATCAATTGTCCTCTGTCGTCTCCGTCTTGGACACTGCAGGCTGACCCATGGATTTCTTTTACAAAATGACAATCCATCACATTGTGATTGTGGAGCCGTACAATATTCTGACTGAATGTCCTCTCCATTCGACACTTCGTGGCGACTATGGCCTACCGCCTGCATTGCCTTTAGTTTTGGCGGATGACCCACGGATGGTTGATCACGTCCTTGCCTTCCTCCGTGAAAGTAGATTTTATTGTCAGCTCTAGGACTCGCTTGGTCGGGGTGAGTGGGTTTGTGATTCTTGGCTGATTGTGGGGTTTAGAGCCTTATCCCCATCAGCCCCCCCCCCCCCCACTCTTTTACATTTTAATGTAGTTTTATTTCTCCCTGCTCTGGAGCTATGATACGTTGACCACTGTGCCATTAGTACCTTGTGGTTTAGGCTAGAGGTCGCTTCCAGAGCTGTGGGATCGGACACTGTAGCATTTGCTGCCCTGGGTTGGTCTTAGTCTTGTTGGCGAGTCGATTTTATTTCCTAGTGTAATGGTCTTTTGGCTTTCACCTATTTTTCGTTGGGTTCCGTGGCGTATACAATTTGGGGTTGAAGGGACTGATGACCTCGTTGTTTGGTCCCTCATGTCCACCACCACCACCACACTGGGGTGTTTCACATACTAAGTCCTTGGCTCACAGACATGTATACTGGCGCATCATTGACAGAGAAATATAGCATCTAGTGGCGGCCTGCCCCCAATGTGCGAGCCAAGAGTTGTCTCCCAGGTCGGCATTCTCTCCCTGGCCCTCAGCAACCCAGCCCTGGGATTGTATTGACATAGATTTTGACGGCCTGTTTCTACATGGTTATTGGCTCATTGTTATTGATGTGTATTCCTGTTTCTCATGTGTGGTTCGCTGCTCCTCAATCACTTCCGAGACAGTCATAAAAGCACTCTCCAAAATTTTTTTTGGTAGAAGGTCTGTCAGTCACACTGATATCTGACAATGGCCCTCAGTTTCTGTCACACAGTTTCCAGAACTTTTGTACACGCTTCAGTGTTCAACATGTCCACTCGCCCCCTTTTCATCCACAATCAAATGGGGAAGTCGAGCACATGGTGTGGACATTCAAGACCCAGATGAAAAGTATCTACATGAATTTCCCGCTGAGGAGGCATTGACATTTTCCTTGACAGCATACCAAACTACGCCCATGGAGGAACACAGTCCCGCGGAGCTCGTCTTCAGCCGCCAACGCGGACTCTGCTGCACCACCTCTATCCTGGTCCTCGCAAGGCTTTGCACCAGGAAGTACCAGGTTTTCTGCCGGGTATGTCTGTCTGAGTACGGGGGTTTGGTCACAATCCTCGCTGGATACTGGCAGTTCTCCTGTGCCGCAATGGCCCTTACGGGCAGGGGAACGGGATGTATGTCATCACCAAAATCAGCTCTGTTGCAAAATGGACACCCAGCCCCATCCCCACTGGCTTCTCAAAGGCGGACAAACCTGTCTGGGGTGGCAGATCCTCAGGGGCACCTCGCTCCCCCTCCCATCAGTGACTCTGCCCCGCCTCGAGTAGCCTCGTCTGATGTCCGCGCCCCCCCCCCCCCCCCCAGTGCTCCGGAAAGAGCTTCCATCCCTGGCTGGCCCTATATCTCGAGAGGAAGGTGCTTTCACCACACAGCCTCCCTCTCCATCCATACTATCTCCTCACCCACCTAAGGATGTTGTCATGGATCTCGAGTTTGACACCCTATCACTGGTTCTGTCACAGACTCTGGTGATGGGATGATGGGATCACATGGGTCATTTCCACCCGTACTTGAAGGTCCTGGCTCAAGGGTTGGCCAATCCCCTTAACTCCATCACCACCATGGAGGTGGATGTCATCTTTCCATCTCGGTGCTCCACCTCTTGCCCTTAGGAACCACAGTTGCTTTACCCCAGGCAGTCATGCCATTTGACAATGGTGAATGAGTGGTTGGCCTAAAGCTCTTGGAACTTTAACCACTTGACATGGTTAAAAAAAATGATAACATTTCATTCAAAGTTGTCGCGGCGAGACTCTGCATTCCTACATTATGAACCTCTATGAGGAGGAAATGTAGCACAGTATCAAAAATCTGGAAAAGCTGCGAGTCAAGAAGGCTCAGTTACTGAGTTCTCTAGCCTTTCTACTGTGCTGCCGTGAGGAAGACTGTTCCACAATTTGCTATGGTATCTCACCACATTAATACTGCTTCCTCCAGTATGATATATCATCGTACAAGCTTTGCTCTGCTACGAGAAAGGATTCATGACACCAGACAACAGGTGAATACAAATGTATGTGCTCTCATGGCCTTGCATCTGCAACTAACAAGAATGCTCACATCTTTGGACTGGGAATGGGTCGACACAGCCACTGTTTTTCAAAGGACATCAGCACAGAAATGGTCTACAGAGAAGCAGAAAGGGAAGTTCCATCACCTCTCGCAACAGCAACATGGTGCAGACCACAGATCCTCAGAACGCACTGTCATCAATCTGACAGCAAGAAATATAGACACAGGTGCAATATCAGCACTTAAGAAAGGTCTCAATTTTGCACCTTCGCCGTGGCACATTCCTATCTGCGATATAATAAGTGGCGTCGAACAAGCTATCCAGTGAAACTGTGGACAAAATACGATGTGAAACGAGTCGTATTCTAATGAAATCTAAGCCACCAGCAACCAACATGAACAGGGCTGAACGCAGTGGCCTCCGCACATTGCGCAATGATGAGAGCAATGCGTTCCTTCCCGCTGACAAGGGGACCGCCACTGTCATTATGGAATATGAAGACTACAATAGTAAGATCTGCACACTACTGGACGAGAATACTTTCCGGAAGCTCCCACAAGACCCAAAATCAAGAATAATAAGGAAGACATATGAGCTTGTTAAAAATTTGTCGTTAACAGATAGTGTGGTCAAGAATCTTCTCCCCCAGGCAGCTAGAGCACCTACTGCATATGGTTTACATAAGATCCACAAAGATGGGACACCCTTCAGACTCATTGTGTCTACCGTCATTTCACTGACATACAAGCTCGCGAAGTATTTGCCAATCTACTTGCTCCACATGTGGGACGCTGTGAACACCATATAAAAAACTCAGGCAATTTTATCGACCAGATCAGCCAATTTCGTCTCAGTGAGAGTGACATTATGGTCAATTTCGATGTGGTGTCACTCTTTACCAATGTGCCTATCGAGGACTCCTTGGACCTCGTATCCCAGCTCTTTGTCAGTGACGTGATAGAGATATTTAAGCACACTCTTACGTTTTCCTATTTTGTATACAACAGTCAGTATTATGATCAGACTGACGGTGTTGTGATGGGAAGTCTGTTGGCTCCATCTATTGCACACCTCTTCATGCAGAATTTCGAGGATGTGGCCCTAGAAACGGCACCATTAAAACCTAGGTGATTCTTACGGTATGTCGACGACACATTCATCATTTCTGAAGGAACTGAGATACCAACAGCCGTATGTATAATAAAATATTTATTCTAGCACAACCAGTTTCGGCATTCCACTATGCCATCTTCAGGTCCCTGTGTATTAAACACACCTAATCAAGTGACTAAGTCAAAAACATAAAAAACAAAAAAGTATTGTATACAATATAGGAATGAAACTATTATTCAATACCACATAAAGAATATGTACAAATGTAGTCAACAATAACGTTCATTTTCTTTTTTTTTTTTTTGAATAATCGTATAATAGAGACATAGCAAAAGAAGCTTGCTTTCTTGCCATTCTGTGGCTCTGTGTCAGGCAAGATAAGTCGCCTGCTTAAAAGACACAAAATCAAATAGATTTTCAGACCTCCAGCAAAAATTGGTCACTTACTGAGGCCAGTTAAAGATGCAGCAGGTCTCAGAACACCTGGAGTCTATAGCATACCATGTGAGTGTGGTCAGTCTTACATCGGGCACACAGTGTCAACCATAGAACAATGCTGGAAGGAACATGAGTGGTGTTATCATCTACACTACCCAGAGAAGTCTGCTTTAGCAGAACATGCATTAGGAGATGGCCACCAAATCAAGTTTGATGATACCTTGGTTGCAGCTCTCACCAACGGTTTCTGGGATTGCGTAATTAAGGAAGCAATAGGAATTAAAATCAGTGATAACACTCTCAATAGAGACGGCGGTCTGCAGCTCAATGTGGCGTGGAACCCGGCTAACGCGAAGTTGAAGCGGGCACACTGGCCACCGAGCCAAAACATTACCATATATGGAGATGGCATGGACACCAGTGACGTCACAGCCAGCAGCTATTGTATATAAGGCTACACCAGCTGCCACCAGGCAGTCACACCACTTGACAATGGCCAAGGAGTGCTTGGCTGAAAACTTGTGGAATTATAATCACTTGACACGGTCGAAAAGCCGAGAACTTTTCATTCAAAGTTGTTGTCACGAAACTGTGCATTCCTTCGTGCCAATTAGCTGATACTTTTCTCTTAGCTGAAAAATATAGTCATGAGGTAGCAGTTGAAGTAATTACAAATAAATACATTCATTTTCAATATTTTTACTATGACCATTTCTCTGTTTTGTTGAAGATTAGACTATTAGAAAATGGAGTCTTTTGAAAGAATGTGGCACCTAGGAAAGCCTACAACCCACTATTTGTAGGAAATTAAGCTATAAAATATTACCTGTTCAGATGTAAATAAATTAATAAATAAAAATGTAATTCACTGTTGTTACATTTAAACCCTTGTCGTCTACATTCGTAAACTGGCAGCCTATCCACTCAGCCACAGATAAAGATGTGAAATGCTCTTATTTCTAGTAATTTAACTGATATGAAGTACTTATATTTAAACTGTTTTTACATGGTCAAATAATGTCTTCCAAAAGAAATGATGAGATAAATTACAATGAATGTTGACAATCCTAACTATTATATTGCTTCTATTTTACAATGTAAATATTAGGCTGTAGCTCAGAAGACCTCTAGAGTTGGGAACAATGGCACTTCTGAATTTGAGCATACACAGTTCTCTCATCTTGGACTGTGAATTATTCAAGCTGGGCAATCTTTTTGCCTCTCATTGTACAATGGTGGGACAAAAAGATTACCTGGTCTGAATAATTTATAAAGTCCAAGAACAGAGCATTGCAAATGCCCAAGCTCATAAGCATGAGTATTACCAAGTCCAGCAGTCTTTGCAGCTTCAGCTTGCTGTTTATATCATCAGATATAAGCAATACAGTAGTTAACATACAGTATATGTTGAGATTCATTGCATTTTAACTCGCATATCATTTGTTTTGGAAAACATTATTTAAGCATGTAGATACAGTTGATGTATAAGAATTCCGCTTGGGTACATTTACTACAATGAACCGCTTTTCACATATGTTTCATTGGGTGAGTGGATAGGCTGACGGTTTATGAACACAATAGGCGTGCTTTCGAATCCCACAGGAGTCAATTTATTTATTTTTTCAGACCTCTTGCAGGAAATATTTTAAATATTAATTCACTAAAAATTGTGCTTTTGTAGACTTTTAGAAGATTCTATTTTATAATAATATAATCTTTATTCAGATAGACACTTGTTGATAGTATTAATATTGAAAATTGATGTATTTTGTTTGTAATTACTTTGACTGACACATGGTGTCTCTGTAGTTTTCAGCTAAGAGAAATGTATCGGCTGATTACCGTATGTCATAGGTATACTTCAAAATGGCTGATGTGTACATTCACAAATGCATAATTGCTCTCCTTGAAAGTGGTGTTAGTGCATCTGAGGCAGGACATCATTATGGTGTTGATGCTTCCATAGCAAGGAGATGGATCTGACAATTTATAGATAATGTTGAGATAAGCAGACGTCCATTACCTGGTAGACTGCGAGTGTCTGTTTGAAAAGATGATGATGATGATGATGATGAATTGATGAGAGCAGCCCAGACTGCCCCTTTATCAAACATCTGGGAGCTAGGGAGAGCTGCACATTTCATGGGCTTGTTGAAAACTGCTCTCAGATGATTAAATGACTATGGAATCAGGTCCCATAATTCTCTCATTAAAGAACTAACATCTGACGTCAAGCTGTGGACAGACTGTCAATTGTTCCTGAAAAAATGTCGATTAGACATATGACGCAAAGAAAAAAAAATAACACGGAAGTGGGAAGTGTGATGCACGTGAAATAGAGGGCAAAAAGTTGTGTATACAACGCGCATATTTGTTTGTTTTGTATATAGCAAAGTACTTTGAAAGAAAGATAAGACAGCAGTAGCGTCCAAATTTGTATTGAGTTTACCAACAGATTGTATAATGAGTTTATTCCTTAAGTCATCAATAAGGGTGGGTATTAGTTGTTCCGAATGATTGCTTGATGTTAGTTACTGTCCAATGGCTTTGTAGCATTTCTGCCACCTTCATTAGTGTTCGGAACCAAAGCTCTTGTTGCCAGGCTGCCTTTAAGGTGAGTGCAGTTGTTTTACCTCCCACTCCACTCCACTCACCAGCCTCTGCAGTAGTGGGGGAAGAAGGATGGGGGTACCTGTACGGCTTGCTCCTTGTACGCATGTGGCTGCACACAGCTTCCCCATCCTAAAAAAATCCATCCCTCTGACACCTGTAACCACTGGTATTTTACCATTTTCAACAGTGCAGCCCCCATCCTACCTGCCCCAAGTTACCTGCAATCAACCCAGACAGTTTCCTTTCCCTTTTTTTGTCGAGGTGTAGTCCCACTTACAGATAGCATTCACAGGAATCAAACCAATATGGGACCTTATACCTGACATAAGCTGTCCCTTCAACTGCAAGTTTACTCTTGCTGCTGGAAGAGTTCAAATGAGGCTGATCATGGGGTCTCAAAACAGAAACAAATCTCTCACTAGTATGTGTTGTTACTGATGCTCTCTTCACCAGGTCACTCTGTGTAGAATATTCAGAGTCTGTCAGTTTTATTTCCTGGACTGTTGAAAATGTTTGTGACCTAGTACTCTAGACCTAGCTCTTCCGGTAGTAGTCGGCCAACACCTCTACTATGTGAAAACAACAATGTTTTCGTTCTCTTTACAAATTTCCCTGCCTGTTTAAAGTTGTTCTTGAATCTTTGTTGTGCCCTTTCTACAGCTTCAGCTACGTAAGGCTCATCTGAGGCAACAGGTCAAATCTGTTTTTCAGATTAATGACAGAGTTGTCTGGCACTGTCCTATGCATGCCCCCCCCCCCCCCCCTTTTACCATTTCCCACCACTGTCCTACCTCTGCTCACCCGTCTTCCTCTTTAACCTGCACAGAGTCTCCCTTACCTTATCTAATTCAGCTCCCCGATCCATAATTTTCCTGTCTGAACTGCAGATCCTACAAAACCACTGGTGAGCTCATTTATGTCCCCATTTCCCACACCACGTCATTTGCACCAATGAAAGAAACCACACCCCAGAACTAATGATCATACAGCATGTCATACACTTCACTCATGGTAAAAACAGAAATCTTACAAAGTTGATTAATTACTGACAAAAATGTAAATGTTCACCAAGAGGCGCTAAAACTATACACACAAATATAAACTAAAAGGGTACTGAATAAAAGAAACTTGTTCACAAAAAATTAGGCCTAAAACATGAATTACTACACACATTTTACTAAATCACGAAATTTTAATCTACGCTATTTTCCATTTATTTGAGGTTGATAGACTATATAAACTGTAATATATGCAATGACAGAAAAAATAGGAGAATAGGTAATTAGATAAAAGTTTGAGTTACTGTTTACAACTATTTGCACGTGTTAAATTAGGCCTAGAAATGCATGCTGTTGGCACAAGAAGAAAAATACAAGTTCTGCAGCCAAAGTACAGAAATGTTTTGAATTACTTTATTACTATGTCATTAGTAGTGAAGTCTGTTAAATTCACTATTTCAACATGACAAAAACAGCTATGCAGATGCTTTATTTGAATTATTCTGCAGCGCCCATATGTTTTAGAGTTTAATCCCTTCATATGATCTCCAACAGTAAAAGAATGACTAATATCTTCTTGTTTAAACCATGATTTCTGTGACCTCCAAACATTCTAATGTCTGTAAACAGTGAATTAAAAGTTAGAAGAATTGATTATTGTTAAAGATTCTAGAATAGTGTGGGGAAATGTAGTATTTTGCTGAAGTTTGAATCCCAGGTTCTACTGTGACTTTTGATAAAATAAAAAATTGGCACATTATTACTCAATTTCAATTGGTCTACATACACTGAAGAATATGTGAGAAGCAATTTTATTCATGCATGGTATTTAGTTGTCAAATATACAGTATAATCAGGGAATGGGACCATAATTCTATTATGCATGAAACACAGTACACTCACTACCATATTCATGTGTAACAGAACAAAGGTCATATCAACATCTTATATTGTGGCACATTTCTGTCCATGTCAAATGTCTAGTTTACCAAGTGGTGAAGAATCACATAGAAGTCTGCACCTAATATGTGTTTACTATTTTTAAATGTAAATTTGTTTCTTGATTTCCTCAGTTTGTTTAAATGTTGATGTGTCTGTGTGCACATGAATGTGTATGTCATTGTAATTAAAGCCATTCTGTTTTCTTTCAGATATTAAAATAATTCCCTCCAAAGGCAGAGAGATACATATGTTATATATATTCTAAAGCAAAATGGTGGTAAGTACTCAAGAAAATTATTTTATCATTTCTCTTCATAGTATTGGGAGCTAGTGATTTGGGTGGTTGTTTGGTTGGGAATATAAAGGGACCAAACTACGCTAGTGATTTGTATAACAGTGATGCATTTATGAGAACTTCATGATTATGGTGTTTGTAGATTCCTGCAATTCAACAATCATTCTCACGTTTTGCATTCTGCACATCTCTATGTAATGAAATCAAAATATACTTGTATTATTTAAAAAAAATAGTATTTGCTTCTTACAAAACAAAGCAACTAGGACAAATGACATAAAATGCTTGGACTTCTTACTACATGTTGAGTTTCATAACTCTAATATCAGACTTCAACGAATACTCAAAATTACTTTTTATCACAACATAACAACTCCCTTAAATTAAGGTAGAAGTCTTTACATATAAAGCAGAGGGTCCGTGTGTTTGTTTGTGTGTACATATTGCATACAAATCTACAGCTTTGTTCCAATCTTTATGAACTTTTGTACATGTAGGCTTCAATCCATGAGTACAGTTGCCGTAATTGTAAGCATCACGTACAACACACACAGTTCACGAGATATGACGACGTAAACAATGAGATGTGTGAAACTTTGCTCCATTAAGCGACTGTGCAGTTCATTTTCTCCTAACCCACTAGACCGTTTTCAACAAAATTTGGTACACATATGCCTAACTATGAGGTAACAATTGCTGTAGGGGTAAGAACCACATACACATATGGTCCAGGAGATATGATGTCATAAACAATAGGAATCACAAAAAAACTCCCACGTCATGTGCTGAGACTTTATTTATACACTGTATGAGAATGAGAGTACTTAGTGACTTGCTACACACATTAAACTTCATTTCAAACCTTTATTACACTTTTTCTCGCTGACAACCACAGCAAAATGACTATAAGAAAAAAAAGTTTATCGCATACTACTTTTCTGCTGTTCATGGACTAATCTACAGCATTTGGTATGATATTAGAGTTTATAATTTCTACACTACAAATTGTAGCTGCAGGAAAATTAACAGACAATATACATACATATCACAATACGGCATGTTAATGAGATATGAAGACATAAACAGTAACATTAATGGAAAACTGCTCCATTGCAGACCAGGTTTTAATCTATTACTTCTTTACTACTGGCTGTATTCGTAACAGATTTTACCGACATGCAGTAATTATACAAATGAATATATACCTACAAAATTATACAATTTTACTGCATATAATTCAATAAATGTGAGGTCATATATACTGTGATGGGTAAAAACCTTTCACATCATGCACCATGCTTTAATACATTTCCGTATTTACTACTAAGGGACTCCTGTACTCCAGTCAGCTGAAAGAAATTCCTGAAAGGTGACAGTGCTGTTGCGGAATGCGTGGTTGCTCACTGTCGGAGGTTCGAGTCCTCCCTAGGGCATGGGTATACGTGTTGTCCTAAGGTTACTTTACCTTAGATTAAGTAGTTCGTAAGCTACGGACTGATGGCCATGTAGTTTGATCCGATAGATTTACAAACATTTGAACATTTTATTTGACAGTGCTATTGACAACTGTAAAGCGTACTAAGCTGTAGGCAAAAGCAAGAGACTTTTTTAGAGCTACAGGAAGAGGAAGAGAATGAAACAGTGTACATCCAACAAATACACTTTATTTCCGGCAGATCTACCTTTTAACTTCAAGAGACTGTAATTTTCAGTGAGACTTGCATTTTCTATTACTATTAATAAATCACAGGGCATTCTATTAAATACTTTTGAGTGGCTTTAACCTCTCCATGTTTCTCACATGGACAACTACATGTCGCTTGCTCAGGGGTGGGCTCCCCAAAGAATTTATTCATATTAGATTTTGGACAAGTTACCAGAAATATTGTTTATAATGAAGTTTTGAATTAAATGACTGTATTAAGGTTACATATCATTTACATCTTGATTACTACCTTTCATTGTCTGGATACTGCAGTTATTATTTTGTACATTATGCAAGACAGTCTTATTTCTTGAATATTCTTCCATAAGAATGACATGCTATTAAAAAAGAGATGGACAGAGAGAGAAGGGATGAGAAATACTAACTCAAAGCATGAATAAATAAATAAATATTCAGGCAATGCCAGGTTTCAGGTAGTTATACTATACTTGGAGAGAATGATAATTAATAACTACTCAGTTCTGCTACTCTACATGGTGTCTCAGGTTGAATACCTCGAAACATACTATCAGTGAGATTGGTACAAGAGGTTACTATAATAAGCACATTATATTCAATTTTGCCAAATTTTTCGCATCCTGATTCATGACATAAGGTGGTGTCTTTATGAATCTGCAACTCATCTTACTTAAGCAGAGTTTATCCATTGTTCTCTCTTAGATCACCAATATATTACTTCTCTAATTAAGAGTGGGGAACAACATATTGCAAAAGTCATACCTTAAAGCTGAAAAATGTAATTTACACAATGCCTATGCTGATATATTTTTGCAATTTAGTTGTTACAGAACTGAGTGACACATTGTTGTGTGTCGTTCTAGATCACCTAGGGCCTAGTCACAGGTGGTTGCCATGGGACGGCACCACCCTCCAGCAGGGCTGCTATTTATGATGGCCATTCGTAGCCTCAGCACCACTTACATCTCTACATCAGCAGAAGGTGTGGAGTCTGAATCACAATCAGATACAAAAGTATGCCTCTGTACAAGCCCTAATTTCTCTTATATTTGTGATATTTACATGAAATGTAAGTTTGTGGCAGTAGAATGTTACTGCAGCCAGTTCCAATTTCCATCAATCTAGATTTCCACTTTACTTTCTCTTGAAAAGAATGTTGCCTCGCCGCGGTGGATTAGACGTGTGTAGTGGGGCGCCGTGCTGCGGTGCACATGGCCGTTCGCTGTTGGGGGTTTGAGTCCCCCCTCAGGCATGGGTGTTTGTTTTGTCCTTCAGTTAGTTTACCTTAGTTTAAGTAGTTTATAAGCTACGGTCTAATAACCCAGCAGTTGAGTCCGATAGATTTACAAACATTTGAATGTTGTCTCCCCTCTGGTTAGTCCAATGAAGTCTGCTATAAGCAAAGATTTTGCTCTGTTCTTTCCAGTCTTCTTTGACTGAAGGAAGATCTGTCATGGTGCTACCACATTCTTGCTACACTATACAAGTTGGGTTCCGGAACACTCCACCCTCTCGTTTTTCTACAAAGCTCTATTCTTTTTCCTACTGGATTACAGGTGTGGCTTATGGATCAGTGGTTTCTTCAGTGTTACAGCTACTGGACCCAGTTTACCTCTGTGGGACCCAGCTTTAACACACCTCATGGACAGCCTCCTTGTAGAGACTGAGATTTCTTCACTGCAGATTAGATGTTGCCAGTTACTCCTAAATTAAGCCATATGTGTATGCATCTACTATGAATGTTATAAATCACCACATTCCTTTTCCTGGCTGGGGGATACATGTCTCTCAAAGATGACCCAGGTTTGGTGTTCCAGCATCAATTCATCTTCTCACCTCTGCCTGCCTTCTCTTATCAGCCTACTGTCTTGGTTTGGTGTATACTTAATCTAAAGAACCTTCAGGACCTTTCCATTAGACCAAACCGAATATTAGACCCACCTCCATTTCAGCATTAGGTCTAATTTCCCTGAATCTTAGCAAATTGTTTGGTTCAAGAGTCATCTATACCAAAAACTGAAACATAAATAATCACTATTGCTATGACTTAACTCATTTTGGACCCCACGAAGAACAATCACTACCATTGATGTATAATATTTTTAAAGTACAATTGGTGTACATTATCGTAGCCCTCCATTATATGTGCATTCACATTTGTGAATATTTCCTTTGTAATTAATCTAAGCAACCTGCATCCCACAAGCTAATGCTGTCGTCAGAACCCATTGGTTTTGACAATACACAATCTTCTTTTACACCTACACATTACTGCCCCTCAGTAGGTCAGCAGTAACTTGAGAACAAGCTTAGAAAACCCAGGGTCCCTGAGCAGGGGACTGATAAGTCCTCATTGTAACCTCTAGGTATGCCTCAGCGACCACCGTGTGGTGCATCGGTGGAAGATTGTGTGTTTCAGGGCATGGGGATCTTGCCTTGACTGTACGGATCATGAGGATGGAAAAAAATCTTTATTAAAAAAATAAAATAAAATAAACACTCAATCCCAAGGTGTGCTGTGTGCTGATGGGTTGCATAGCTGCTGAGGTGAAACAGTTGCTAGCAGTCAACCTCTGTGGATACTGTCACACCTAAGTTGTATAAGGCTTTCCTATGCATGCAGAGCTCTCACTAGGTGAACATTTATTCCCTCGCTGCTTGTGGAACCGAGACGGATCCTTTTCAGTTTTCCTTCCAACCTTCCAGCAGGATTCATGTATCGCCGGGAGCACGACCATCCACACCAAAAAGAGTGGTCAGGTATCGAGTGCTTCAGACACAGTTATTAGTCAAATGGGTTTCGTTCACAGTAACAGAGCAAATTCTGCAACCCAGAATTTTTTTTTTTAATTGTAACAAGAATAGAGGTGTCTTTTGAGAAAAATTTGCCTTTCTATATCAACAAGGTATTAGAGTGCACTGCAGGAACTCTAAAATATTTTTAGGGGTTGTGTAATGGTAAAACTTCCAATTCACAGCAGGCAGTGAACATTAGGCTGCGTTCACACTGCAGGCTGAGTCGAGCCGGGATGTGCCTAGCTGGCTGTACTTTGCTGGCACACACCGACGGCATGGGTGTTCACACTGCACGCCGGGCCGGGTCGAGCCAAGACAAAAAAGGGGTGGGGGAATAAGCTTTTCCGATTTTCAAGCTGTAAAAAATTTTGACGGTGTATAAGACCACACCACATTGTTTTATCAAATTATTTTTTTTTTCCTTAAAAACTTTGCCTTGCCTATGAAAAAATTAAAAGCCTACTTTTCATTCTGCGCGAGTTTTTAGTTTCATAACTCTCCTCACTTGATTCTGATTAAAGTATGCAGTTAAAAGTCTGACTTTTATACACTTGGTAGTAAAACATCTCAGCTTTCTAATAAATCATTCACCTTTTCATAATTCATAACAGTCATTTTTAAATGACACTATTTGTCAAGTGCGTGTGCTCAATTTACAAATTGTGTATTGAAAAAGTTGGATAACGGGCAGCTTACTGTTTTATGCATTTTAGACTATACATTACAGTGAGTGAAATGGAGCTAAAAGTACAGAAAAGTTTATGAAATAGTTGTCGCACTGATATCTACCTCCTTTTACAAGTAATTGCGAGTTATCTGAGTGGCATCATGCTGCGATCGCAAGCCTCCAATCTCAGCGGATGTTGGGCATAGCATGAAGTACTGCAGCGCCGAAAAAATGAATTGCTGGCCATGTGTGTTGCTCCCTTGTGATTTGTTAATGATCTGTAACCAGAAAACAAGTATAAACTATTTTTTCTTGGTATGCGACTAGTTACAATTGACATAATCTGCTATGAACATGAGTTCATACTTTATAAGAGGCATACACCCCTCAGGGGCTCAGCATTAATTTGCTGACTATGGGCTTAGCGAACTCGGGGTCCTGAGCTGTGGACTGTGTCATGCCAACAGTCCGCTACACCATAAGTTCTGTGCGTGCTTCAACGCCCATCGTTCGGTGCGACGGTAGAAGGTTGTACGTTTAAGAGCCCGGGGATCTTGGCTTAATCGCCTGAGTCGCGAGGACGGTACAAACCACTATAAAAAAAAACCTCTCAATCTCAAGATGTGCTACGTGCTGAGGAGGTGCATGGCTGTTGAGGTTGAACAGTTGCTAGCGAGCAACCTCTGAGGAACCTGCTGCACCTCAGTTGTATAAGGCTTACCTAGGCAAGCGGGGCTCTGCCTGAGTGGACTTGTAGTTCCCTAGCTGCTCATGGGACCACGATGAAACGAGCAAATCATAGCGTTGCTGGATGTAAAACCGGTGTCTCTAAGTGTGGACGAACCCAATTTAATGCTGTGACATATGACCCCCAAGCATTTCCTTCCATGGCCACACCATGGGAAAAAAGCAAGGACTGTCAACAAGGTGAGACTTATGCCCCCCGAAATCTGGTGTGTACTAGAACAGATGGTGAATTGTTTACAACCACGAAGCTTCTAAAATCTCTAGGATAAATTTGGGGAAGTGGGTGGCATGTCTAAGTTGAGATCTGTTGCTGTACTGATAACAATGTCGTCCCCAGCCCAGTCACGGGCACTGCTTGCCTGTTACAAGCTGGGTGAAGTTCCCGTTAGCATCACTTCCCATAAGAGCTTGAACATGGTCCAGGGAATTATATTTCACAAGGACTTTTTATTGCAGTCTGACAAAGAGTTACAGAAGAATCTAGAGAGGCGAGGAGTACAGTTTCATCCGGTGCGTTTATAGGGGTCTGAAGGGTAATAGGGTAGCCACCGGTGCGTTCATCTCGGTTTTCGAAGGCGATTCATTGCCGGAGAAAGTCAATGTAATGATCTACCTGTGTGACGTAAAGCCCTACATTCCTCCCCCTGTGCGCTGCTTCAAATTCTGGAGGTTTGGGCACATGTTCTCTTAATGTGATGCCAACTCTACATGTCGGGAGTGCGGACGTGCAGCACACCCAGACGTCCCTTGTGTCCCTCCTCCAGTTTGTGTTAACTGCAAGCAGCACCACTCTCCTTGCTAGCCAGACTGCACGGTTCTTCGTAAGGAATGGAAAATCATGGAATATAAGACCCTGGACTAGTTGTCATGCTCAGAGGCTAAGAAAAAGTATGCTAAACTCCATCCTGCAAACACAAAACAATCATATGCCACAGTTGCATCACCGTTGTTTCTGCCATCTCTGCTACCACCTTCTGCTGCCTCATCTTCCATAGTAGGGCCCTTTGGTCCAACCGCTCACGTCTGCCCCCATTGTGTTTGGGGGTACCTCAACTTCTGTTGCCCCCAAGGTCCCTGCTTTGGGAGCAACACCACCACCACCTGTGGGGCCCACAGTCCCCACCCTCGAGCCAGAGACACAACAGCCATCTCTGGCTCCTCTTGTGAGGAAGGGCTCCCTTGGAACCCTTCCTTCCAAGGCTTCTCTTGTGGATACCAGCAAGTGGCTGAAAGAGCCACCAACTGCATGTTGCAGGGCCTCACGTGCGTCCTCAGTCCCTGAGGATGGGTCCGAAAGCCCTCCCAGCATGGTAAGCCTAAGGAACCTTGCGAGAAGGAAAAGAGAGAGAGAGAGAGAGAACAAAAACAAGGAATCCATGGTGACTACCGTGCCACCAAAACAGTCCTCTGCTTCTGAGGACGAGGTAGAGATCCTCGCATCCCCCAAAGACTTGGCAACTGCCGAGTCTTCGGAAGCCATGGACCTTGAGGCTCTGCCTCAAAACTTGGTGACAGCAGATGATTCCATGAACTCTACTGCACTGTCAAAATCAGCATGTCCCAGCGATCAGGAGGCTCTCTGATCCTGCAATGAATTGTGGGGGCTTTTTCCGCCATTTGCCAGAATTTCAGCAATTGTTGTGCCTCTTCCCAGTGTTATGTGTAGCCCTGCAGGAATCTTGGTTTCCTGCACAGAGGACGCCAGCCCTTCTCGGATCTTGGAGCTATTACAACAATCATTCTATTTATCACAGGGTATCTGGTGGAGTTTGTGTCTATGTTCTTGCAGACGTCCCCTGCGCGCTATGCCTCTCAGACCCTGGAGGCAGTGGCTGTTCGCATCTGGGCAATAGAAGAATTAACCATCTGTTCCCTGTACCTTTCCCCGGATGTTGTTGTCTCTCCTGCTGACCTCGCTGCATTGGTCACCCAATTACTCCAACCGTTTTTCCTCTTGGATGACCTCAATGCCCCCCCCCCCCCCCCACCCTTTAGTAGGATGGAACTGAGACCATGGGCTGTGGTATAGACATTGAGAACCTTTTTAGCACAGCTTGACAATTGCGTTCTAAACAGTGGGGCACCCACACACTTTGGCATGGCGCATGGCTTTTTCTCTGCCATCGATCTATCCATTTGCAGCCCAAGTCTACTTCCACATTTATCTTGGAGGGTCCATGACGCCCTTTGTGGGATCGACCACTTTCCTATCCTTTTGTCGCTCTCACAATTTCACCCCGCATAGCGCCTGCCCAGGTGTTCCCTCCACAGGGCTGACCGGCAAGGCTACACCTCTATAGCTATGGCTACTACTCCGTTACCAGGTAACACTGAAATGTCGGTTCAACAGCTCACTGTGGACATTGTTTTTGCCACTGAAGCAAATGTCCCGACTACCACAGGCTCACTTCAGTGCAAGTCGGTGCCTTGTTGGACGTGGGAGATAACTGAAGCTATCCGGGAGTGTCAACGGACGCTCCAACACCACCCACCCCACCCCACCACAGATCATCTGATTGCTTTTAAGCATCTCCAGGCCCGAGTCCGGCGACTGATCCAACAGAGTAAGCAGGACTGTTGGGAGCGATATGTAGCCACCATAGGTTCCCGTGCCTCCCCTTCTCCAGTGTGGCTGCAGGTACGTTGCCTATTCGGGTACCACCTACCGAGTGGAATCCCGTCACTCCAAATTCAAGGTGCTCTGTGTACGGGCCTGACACTTATTGCTGAGCGCATGGCAGAGCATTTTGCATGTTGCTCTGCAACTGCAGTCGACAGTGTGGAATTCTGCACCCTCAAAGAGCGAGTTGAGTGGAGGCGATTGTCCTTATGCACACGTCAACAGGAACTGTGCAATGCCCCATTTAGTGAGTGAGAGTTCAAGACTGCTCTAGCTGCAGCACCTCTCCCGGCCCAGACCGTATTCACAGCCAGTTCGTCCGTCACCTCTCAGCAGACTTCCAATGCCAGATACTTGTCCTTTACAATCGACTCTGGACAGAAGGCCTTTTCCTGTCATAGTGTTGGGGAAGTGCTATCATCCCAGTGTCCCCCCAGGGGGCCCACAGTTCTTTTGTGGGTACGTGTGTGGCGCGCACGGGGCCCCGAGCCGGAGCAGCCTTTCTTCTGCCCCAGGCTGCTTCACTTTCCCTCCCGGTTTATGCCTTCGCCCGGAGACGGGCATATTTCGTGAGATACGGTGGTTCTTGTTGTGGTTTTTCTTCCTTCGTTCCTTCCTTTCTTACCCTTCGTTTTCTGTCTTTCTCTCCTTGAACTCTCCTAGCCTTCTTCTCCTCGTTAGTCTCCGCCTCGGCGTTTGAGACACTTCTTTTCTTTCCTTCTTTCTCTTCCTTTCCTATCCTCTTCTTCTTTCCTCCCTGTGCGTGTCTGAAGGCCGACCCACGCATTATCGTGCGTAGCAGGTGACGGGGTAACGCGTAATTCCCCGCCCCGGGTAGACAAGTAAGGCACGTACGTACCCCCTGGTAAAGGCCAGGCCCAGGGAAGGGTGATTACCCGAGCTGGTACCTTCCGAACGTGCCGATTGGTCCCTCCGTCAGTTCTCGGGAGGTGTGACCTGAGGTGTGAACAATCACCTAAGGCGGGTAAGCCCTCGGAGAGGGCCCCCACTAGGAAGGAGCGCGCCATCGGAGACGCCGGTAATCACGGGGGACACTTCCGCGATGACTTCCTTATCTTCTTTCGTGACGTTGACCCATAAACGTAAGTTAGACTCGCCTCAGCCTAAAAAGACTCTGCCTAATGTACCTAAATTTCTGGTTGTCTCTCGCACCGATGGAAAGGATTTCCATTCTGTCAATCCTTTCGTTATACAGAAAGGTGTAGATGCAATTGCTGGCCCTGTTAAAACCTGTTCACGTCAGCGCAATGGCACATTGTTGCTGGAAGTGGAAAGTGCCTTCCAAGCCCAAAAACTGATACGTACTACGTTGTTGCACACTTTTCCAGTCAAAGTAGAAGCGCACCGCACACTCAACTCGTCACGGGGGGGTAGTCTTCACGAGATCCCTTGACGGGTTGTCTGATGAAGATATCCAATCGTATATGTCCGATCAGGGTGTGACAGCCGTCCACAGGGTCATGAAAAAGGTCGATAACCATCTGACACCGACTCGTACTGTGTTTTTGACATTCGACAGAGTTGAACTCCCGTCGAAGGTCAAAGCAGGGTATGAAGTCATCTCCGTCCGCCCTTATGTACCTAACCCAACGCGCTGTTTTCAGTGCCACAGGTACAACCATACCCGTGAACATTGCCCAAATGCAGCAAAGTGTGTCACTTGTGGTAGGGACGCCCATGAGGGGGACTGCCCACCTCCGTCCCCTCACTGCCTAAACTGCAACGGTGACCATGCGGCTTCCTCTCGCGACTGCCCTGTATACAAGGATGAGAAGGTAATCCAGCAAATTCGGGTTACGGAGAAGGTATCGACATCTGCCGCTCGTAAGTTGTTGGCGAGTCGAAAGCCCACTGTCCTCCCAGCGGGTACATACAGTAAGGTACTCACCTCAACTCGACCTACCAAGGATTCCAGTACCCAGACATGTGACTTCACTTTCGCTGACACAGTTGTGCGATCCGCCAGCCCGAAGATTGCCCGTTCCACGTCCCCGCTCCCTCTTGCTGCTTCTAGGGTACAGTCTTCGTCAAACTCTAGTAAACCGCGGGCACCTAAACAAGATGCCCGGACCTTGAAGAAGGAACCCGTCCGTGAGGATTTTCTGCGTTCTCAGGCTTCCCAACCGTCAACTGCCTCTTCCCGCCGTCACTCTTCCAGAAGAGCTGACAAGAAAAAGAGTTCCTCTCCTTCCCCGCCGAGGCGTGACCCATCTGTCACGCCGTCCAACAGTTGCCGGCCTCGGCCGTCTTCTGTTTCACCGGGATGCTCCGTTTGCCGGGCGCCCGGCCCTTTACCGGCGGTGGAAACTGCCCCTCCTGATCAACTCAGGGAGGTGGCAGGCGCGTCGGTCGAACCAATGGAACATGACCCTTTGCCCCCAGACAGCGATAGCAGTGCTCCCTCGAAATCCGGTCCTCAGCGGCCGTCGAGGTGACCCCGCTCGCTACTTGGTTTTTATCCTTATTTCTTCTCTCATGTTTATCATGGCGCTCCTTCAATGGAACATTCGCGGCATTCGTTCTAATCGGGAGGAGTTAAAACTACTCCTTCGATTGCACTGCCTGCTTCTAGTCTGCCTCCAGGAAACTAAGTTGCGTCCACGTGATCGTGCAGACTTTCCACACTACACCTCTGTGCGGTTCGACCTGCCACCCGTGGAAGGTGTCCCAGCCCATGGAGGGGTTCTGATGCTCCTTCGAGACGACGTCTATTTCCATCCCATTTCCTTGCACACTCACCTACAGGCAGTTGCCGTCCGCATCACCTTATCCACATTTACCTTCTCCCTCTGTAATATATATTCGCCATCGTCATCTGCCCTTACTAGGGCAGATGTGCTAAACCTTGTTGACCAGCTCCCTTCACCTTTCGTGTTGGTAGGCGACTTTAATGCCCACCACCCCCTATGGGGCTCTCCGGCAGCTTGTCCGAGAGGCTCCCTTTTGGTGGACATTCTCCACCACCTCGATCTTGTCTGCCTCAACACCGGTGCACCGACCTTCCTTTCTGACACAACACACACTTATTCCCATATAGACCTCGCAATATGCACTCCTCAGCTTGCCGGTCGGTTTGAGTGGTATGCACTTTCTGACACGTACTCGAGTGACCATTTCCCTTGTATCATCCACTTCCTACATCATTCCCCATCTCCACGTCCCACCAGTTGGAACATTTCTAAAGCCGACTGGGGGCTTTATTCTTCCATGGCTGTTTTTCACAATCAGAATTTTCCCAACTGTGACAGTCAGGTCGAATACCTCACAGAGGTTATTCTCACTGCTGCTGAACGTTCCATACCTCGTACATCCTCTTCTCCACGTCGTGTCCAGGTCCCTTGGTGGACTGCAGCCTGCCGCGACGCGCTTCGAGCCCGGCGCCGTGCTTTACGCACCTTCCGCCGCCACCAGACTTTGGAGAATTGCATCAATTACAAACGTATGAGAGCGCAGTGCCGTCGTATCATAAACGACAGCAAGAAAGCTTGCTGGACTGCTTTTACTAGTTCTTTTAAACGTTTTACTCCCTCCACGGTTGTCTGGGGTGGCCTACGCCGTTTGTCCGGCATCAAGGTCCACTCCCCGATTCCTGGCCTGACCGTGGAGAACGTAGTCCTCGTGGACCCAGCTGATGTTTCAAACGCATTGGGTCGTTTCTTTGCGGAGGTTTCGAGCTCTGCCCATTACCACCCTGCCTTTCTCCCTCGCAAACAGGTAGAGGAGGCACGGCCGCCTTCTTTCCGCTCTTTTAATCGTGAAAATTATAACGTCGCCTTCACCATGCAGGAGCTAGATCGTGCTCTCGCCCTGTCCCGATCTTCTGCTCCCGGGCTCGATTCCATTCATATTGAGATGCTGAAGAACCTCTCTACTGCGGGCAAGTGCTTTCTACTTAGTACCTACAATCGCATATGGACTGAAGGTCATGTTCCCACAAGTTGGCGTGAAGCCATTGTTGTCCCCATCCCCAAACCAGGGAAGGACAAACACCTTCCTTCCAGTTATCGCCCCATTTCTCTGACGAGCTGCGTCTGTAAGGTGATGGAACGCATGGTTAACGCTCGGTTGGTCTGGCTCCTCGAATCTCGCCGCCTCCTGACTAATATCCAATGCGGTTTTCGTCGACACCGCTCTGCTGCTGACCACCTCGTTACGTTGTCGACCTTCATTATGAACAACTTTCTAAAGAAGCGTCAAACAGTAGCAGTGTTCTTCGACTTGGAGAAGGCATACGATACCTGTTGGAGAGCGGGCATTCTCCGCACATTGCACACATGGGGCCTTCGGGGCCGCCTTCCTCTTTTCATTCAAGCGTTTTTGGCGGATCGCAAGTTCCGGGTACGGGTGGGCTCTGTTTTGTCAGATACCTTTTGCCAGGAGAATGGGGTACCACAGGGCTCCGTCTTGAGTGTGGCGCTCTTTGCCATTGCAATCAATCCGATCGTGGATTGCCTTTCAGCCGACGTCTCCGGATCTCTTTTTGTTGACGATTTCGCAATTTATTGTAGCGCCCAGCGGACGTGTCTCTTGGAGCGTTCTCTCCAACGCTGTCTTGACCGTCTATATTCCTGGAGCATCGCAAACGGCTTCCGGTTCTCCACTGAGAAAACTGTGTGTATCAATTTCTGGAGATACAAGGAATTTCTTCCACCTTCTCTACGTCTCGGCCCTGTTGCTCTCCCTTTCGTGGAGACTACAAAATTCTTGGGACTCATGTTGGATCGGAAACTTTGCTGGTCCACACATGTGTCCTACCTGGCTGCCCGTTGTGCCCGATCCCTTAACGTCCTTCGTGTCCTCAGTGGCACGTCATGGGGAGCGGATCGTACCGTCCTGCTTCACCTTTACCAGGCCATTGTTCGGTCGAAGCTCGACTATGGAAGCCTTGTATACTCTTCAGCACGGCCGTCGATTCTCCGCCGTCTCAACTCTATCCACCATCGTGGATTACGTCTGGCGACCGGTGCATTTTATACCAGCCCTGTTGAAAGTCTGTATGCCGAGGCTGCTGTATTACCCTTGACCAATCGACGTGACATACTCTTGTGTCGGTACGCATGCCGCCTACGGTCGATGCCCAACCATCCATCTTACAGATTATTTTTTGACGACTCACTCGATCGCCAATATCAGTTGTCTGCGATTGCCTTGCTTCCACCGGGAGTTCGGTTTCGCCGCCTGCTACAGCGGCTCGATTTTACCCTTCCTTCCACCCTTCGGTTGAGCGAAAGCCCATTGCCACCGTGGCATCAGGCCCAGGTTCACACACACCTCGAACTTAGTTCGCTCCCCAAGGAGAGCACTCCGGATTTGGTATTCCGCTCGAGGCTTGTCGAACTTCGTTCGCGGTTCGATAATGCTGTATTTATTTACACTGATGGTTCCAAGAGCACTGCCGGTGTCGGATCTGCCTTCGTCGTTGGGGACAACCGTTTCCAATACAAGCTCCCTGACCGGTGCTCAAACTTCACGGCTGAGCTTTTCGCCCTCTACCAGGCCGTTTTGTATACCTGCCGCCACCGCCACCCTTTCTATGCCATATGTTCTGACTCCCTTAGTGCCCTGCAGAGTCTTAAGGACCCTTTCTCGAACCATCCTCTCGTGTATCGAATCCAACGCTCCCTCCAGTTGCTGGCGGATGACAGCTGTCACGTTTCTTTCCTGTGGGTCCCTGGCCATGTGGGTGTGCCCGGGAATGAGGCCGCCGACACAGCAGCCAAGGCAGCAGCTCTTTTGCCTCGCATGGCTACCTTTTGCGTCCCATCGGACGATGTTCAACGGGCTCTTCGCCGGAGTATCGTGTCGCAATGGCACAGTGTGTGGCTTTCACTGTACAACAATAAATTGCGAACTGTCAAACCGATCCCGACCGCTTGGAGGACATCCTCACGCCCCTCTCGGCGGGAGGAGGTCATCCTGGCTCGGTTGCGGATCGGTCATTGCCGTTTCAGCCACCGTCACTTGCTATCCGCCGAACCTGCACCGCTATGCTCCTGCGGTGAACTGCTGACAGTGCGACATGTTTTACTGACTTGTTTTAATTTTAATCATCTCCGTGTAGCCCTTCACTTTCCGTCTACTCTGGAGGAAATTTTAGCTGATGACACACGAGCAGCTGCTCGAGTTTTGCGTTTTATCAACTTGGCCAACTTATCGAAGGATATTTAACCATTTTAATTGTCTTTTATCTTTCGTTTTTAGCCTCTTGTTGATGTTCTGACAGTCTACATTTTTTTAGATCATAGCGAATCTATGTTCTTGGCTGGGCGCTAATGACCATAGAAGTTGTGCGCCCTAAAACCACAAAAAAAAAAAAAAAAAATCATCCCAGTGTTGAAACCAGGCGCAGATCAGTTGTCAGCTAAGAGCTGCTGCCCCATTAGCCTCACCAACATTCTGTGCAAGATCTTTGAACATATGGTGAGTCACCAGCTTATGTGGCTACTGGAGGATTGGGGTCTCCTCGTCGCCCCACAACAGAGCGGCTTCCGTCAGGGCCGTTCTACTATAGACAATCTCGTGTCCCTGGAATAAGCTATACGCGCCGAGAACATCTTGTCACAGTCTTTTTTGATCTCCGTAAGGCATATTATACAACCTGGCGTTGTCATATTCTCTCAACACTTTATGAATGAGGCTTACGTGGTCCCCTCCCAATTGTCATACAGAACTTCCTCTCGCTCCACTCTTTTCAGGTTCAGGTTGGCACCTTTCTTAGCTCCCCTCATGTTCTAGAGAACGGTGTCCCACAGGGCTCTGTTCTAAGTGTACCCTTATTTCTAATTGCTATTAACGGACTAGATGCAGCTGTAGGAATGTCTGTCTCTTCCTCCTTGTTTACTGACGACTTTTGACCTGAGGTGTGAACGATTACCTAAGGCGGGTAAGCCCTCAGTGAAGGCCCCCACTAGGAAGGAGCGCGCCATCATAGACGCCGGTAATCATGGGGGACATTTCCACGATGACTTTCTTCTTTTCTACTCTGACTTCGACCCAAAAAAGAAAGATAGATTCACCCCAGTGTAAGAAAACGTTGCTCAATCTTCCCAAATTTCTGGTTGGTCAAGATTTCTCGTCTGTTAATCCTTTCTTAATTCAGAAGGGTGTTGATGCGATTGCTGGCCCTATAAAGACCTGTTCTCGGCAGTGCAATGGAACATTGTTGCTGGAAGCAGACAGTGCTTTCCAGGTGCAAAAACTGATAAGGGCTATGCTACTACACATGTTTCCTGTCCAAGTCGAAGCGCATCGCACGCTCAACTCATCACGGGTAGTTTTCACAAGATCCCTTGACGGGGTATCTGATGTAGAGATCCAAAACTACATGTCTGATCAGGGTGTAACAGCCGTGCATAGTGTGTTGAAAAAGGTCGACAATCAGTTAACACCAACTCGTACTGTGTTTTTTATGTTCGACAGACTTGAACTCCCGACCAAGGTCAAAGCAGGATATGAAGTTATCTCGTTCGCCTTTATGTACCAAACCCTACGCGCTGTTTCCAATGCCATAGATTCAACCACACCCGTCAATACAGCAATGTGTCACTTGTGGTAGGGACGCTTATGAGGGCGACTGCCCACCTCCGTCCCCTCCCCTCACTGCATTAATTGCAATGGTGACCATGCTGCTTCCTTTAGGGACTGCCCTGTTTATAAAGTCGAGAAGATCATTCAGCAAATTCGGGTCATGGGCATGGTCTCAACATCTGCTGCTCGAAAGTTATTAGCGAGTTGGAAGCCCACTGTCCTTCCAGCGGGCACATACAGTAAGGTCCTCACCTCCACCCGACCTACTAAGGATGCAGGTACACAGACCTGTGATTTCACCTGCGCTGACATAGTTGTGTGATCGGCCAGCCCGAAGATTGCCCGTTCCATGTCCCCGCTCCATCCTGCTCCTTCTAAAGGTCAGTCTTCGTCAACTTCTCATAAACCGTGGGCACCTAAACAAGATGCCTGGATTTTGAAAAAGGAACCTGACCATGAATATTTTCTACATACTCAGGCTTTTCAACCGTCAACTACCTCTTCTTCTCACCGTCACTCTTCCAAAAGAGCTAACAAAAATCCTCTCCTTCCCCGCCGAGGCGTGACTCATCCGTCTTGCCGCTCAACAGTAGCTGGCTCCGGTCATCCTCTGTCACGCCGGGACGCACTACTGTTAGTCAGTGGCAACTGGCTTTTTACCGGCGGAGGATGCTGCCCCTACCAATCAACTCGGGAAGCCGGCAGAAATTCCAGTAGCTCTGATGGAACAAGATTTTCCACCAATGTATTGTGATAGCAGTGTTCCCTCGAAGTCAGGCCCTCAGCGGCCATCGAGGTGACTCCCTTTTGCCTCGTTCTTCTCTTTTCTCCCCTTATCCTTATGATTTACTTTAGCCTCCAACACTACAGTGCAGGTCAGGAAAGGATGAGAATTGTGTGCCACTTTGTTTCTTGTTGTGTTTTTATTTTTGCTTCTTGGTAGGCTTGTCCCCAGCGAAACGTATCCTCACCCACTGTCAGCTGAAGATCGGAGGAAACACGGTGGTGACCAAAATTTGTTCACTGCCATCTACTTAGTTCATTGAGTTTGTTATTTTATTTCTATTGTTCTCACACTGTAGTGATTCATCGGATTTTAAGCACATAAGACAGAGGTGGTAATTGACTTATTCCATGAATTTTGACTGATATTTAGGAGAGTTTCTTTCTTATGACAACAGCTAAAAACAATTTCTTAATTTTGTATTCATTTTACAGAATTAATACTAATACAAGAAAAAATAAACAGAACATATTTTCACATGTATTATTTTAAAAAAGCTATCATGCAGAGAGAATTGTTTTGAAAACAGGCTGGAGACGTAAGATACTTGTGCTGCAGAAGCAATACCATAGCCCAATTGGCTCGCGCTGGAAATATTAAACATTCCGAATGTCGTCGGCTCGGCGTGAGCTGGCTGAAGCAAAGTCGTCTCGGTCCGGCCGGCAGTGTGAACAGTGCAATTGAAAGCAATGTGTTTAATCTCTCGGCTCGGCTCAGCCCGGCCAGCAGCAAGAACACGGCCTTAGAAACACAAAATGCCTTGGGGAATATTTGGGAAGATGTACTTCACCTGTAAAGGAGACCGCATATAAAACGCTTGTACGACCACGTCTTGAGTATTGCTCAAGTATTTGGGATCCGCAGCAGATCGGTTTGAAGGAAGACATAGAGGCGGTTCAGAGGCGAGCAGCTAGATTTGTTACCGGTAGGTTCGACCAATGCGCGAGTGTCACGGAAATGCTCCGGCAACTCAATTGGGGATCGCTGGAAGAAAGACAACGTTCTTTTCGTGAATTTTTATTAAGTAAATTTAGAGGGCTGGAATTTGAAGCTGAGTGTAGTACGATCTTGCTGCTGCCTACTTACATTTCGCGTAAAGATCACAAAGACAAGAGAAGAGAAATTAGGGCTCGTACGGAGGCATATAGGCATTCTTTTTTTCCTCGTTCAATTTGGGAGTGGAATAGGAAAGGAAATGCCTAGTAGTGGTACAGTGTACCCTCCGCCACGCACCTTACGATGAATTGCAGAGTATGTATGTAGATGTAGATGTAGATATCCAATAGAAGTGGAGCCACATAGTACTTTGAATTACAGTAAATACATAGTCTCCTGTAGGGATTTGATGGACATTCCAGTTGATGGACTGGAGGCAGAGTGACCTGTAGAAGATATTGTTGATGTTAAAACATTATGAAAAGGGTGGATGGAGCTCTTGTGAAATCTGGTACTTCCTCTCTTTCAACAGTTAACGACTCCCAAGATTATGTTAAGGCATGATTTCTTCAATTAAATGTATGGTTTTATATTCCTAACCCAATGTGCTGTTTTAAGTGTCAGTGCACCATAGGTTGTAAGGGAGAAGCCACTTGTGGCAAATGTGGTAAGCCGTACATGAAGGAATCGATTGCACACCACCTGCAAAGTGTGTAAATTCTTCTGGAGTAGGAACTGCAGGGTCTATCACAAAGAAAAAAAGATACAAGAGATCAAGACAATCAGCCAAATCCCCTATGCTAAATGCTGTGCAATATTTGAACTAGCCACTAAGCTGGCCAGCGTTAGAAACTGTGGTGCTGTTACACACAGGCCAGGTGCGGAGACGGCCAGCGCACATGTGGCCGGCGGGCAGCCTGTTTAATGTGCTGACACTGGACACTTTACTAAGAACTTACATTACTATTCGTTGTGTTACAAATTGTTATTTGAGTTACTTTGTGTTAATACATGTTATGTGAAGTTACTACACTTAAGTGACGATGAGTCGGGGATTTTTGTGCTACCATTTCAAGATATATCAGAAGAAATGGCTACACTCAAACAAAATCTGCTAAGCCTTGTGGAACAGCAAAAGCTGCTTGCAGACACCATAATCAAACACCAGGAGGCTACCACCGAACACCAGAGGGTCATCACCAACGCATTGCAGAAATTTCTCGCGGCACCTCCCAACACACAGTCAACATCGTCTCCCATGATATTCCTTACTCACAGTTGGAGTCCTTGTCAGATGATTTTTCTATGCTTTGCACCTGGCTTGGGTCATGCCAGCAGTTTTGAGGCACTCATTACTTTCAAGAAAATGGCCTGCCCCCCTCCCAGTGACTTTGCAGGACACAGTGAAGCAGGAATTGGGTAAGTTGTCAGTCTCCAGAGTCCTGCTTCCGATAACCTCCAGGAAGTTGGCCTTGCCTTTAGTAGTCGTCGGCAAACCTAATAGCAGTTTTCGCCTTTGCGGCGATTTCAAAGCCTCAGTGAATGCTCAGTGCCTCATTGACACGTACCCCATGCCACACCATGAAGAGTTGTTTTCCAAGTTGACTGGGGGCCAGTTCTTCTCAAAAATTGACCTTTCGGAAGCTTATCATCAGTTACCTCTAGATGAAGCCTCTCGTCAGTTCCTTGTATTGATCACACCCTTTGGATTATATCAATATCAACGGCTACTGTTTGGGGTCGCCAGTGCACCTGCAATTTTTCAACGTTTTCTGGAACAACTTCTTGTCACTGTTCCGGGATGCATCAGCTATCGAGACAATATTGTAGTCACGGGGGCCACCATGGATGAATACCTTCGTAGTTCTCAGTTCTTCAATCCACAGGCGTTAAGTGCAACTTTCAAATATCTCAATTCCTTCAACGCTCTATCATATACATGAGTTTCAACTTTCCAAAAATGGTATTTGCCCTCGTAACGAGCATGTAGCTGCTATCGACTCTCTTCCTCACCCCACCATGGTCAAAGAACTTCAGGACTTTCATGGAAAAATTGCTTATTATTACAAGTCTTTACCCTTGGTGGCAGAGACTGCACATCCACTACATTGTCTTTTCCACAAGAATGTTCCTTTTCATTGGTCTGCCGACTGTGATGCTTCCTTTCAACGTATCAAATCGTATCTACAGAAGGCACCTTGTCTTGCTACATATTATCCTGGTCAACTGCTCGTCATGGCTGCCGACACCTTCCAGCATGGGAAAGGTGCCATCCTAGCACACAAAATCCGGGTGGGTCTGAATGTCTCATTTCACATGCATGAAAGACTCTGAATGCCTCTCAGTAACGCTATTCTCAAATAGAACAAAAGGCCTTGGCCATCATTTATGCTTTGAAAAAGTTTGGTGTGTTTCTATATGGAGCCAAATTTCATCTCATCACAGTTCAGAAACCTTTGGTTTCTCTTTTTCATCCTGCAGCTTCTCTACCAGACAGGGCAGCCCACAGATTGTTCTGCTTTAACTATGAAATTCACTTCCGTCCTACAACTCAGCACGCCAATGCTGATGCCTTATCCCATTTACCTATGGGTCCTGACCCCACATTAGATTGGGATGAACTTCTCTGTTTTAATTTGGATGAGGCGGAACGACGTGTAGTCAAGGGTTTTCCTATTATGGGAATCCTGTTTTGCGCCATGTTATCGGCTTTATCACTAAAGTTGGCTGGACGGCCCTTCTGGAAATGTTTCTGATGCCATACGCAATTACTGTATTTGGGAGGATGGTGGTTCAAATCCACCTATGGCCATTCAGATTTAGGTTTTCCATGATTTTCCTAAATCACTCCAGGGAAATGCTGGGATGGTTCCTTTCAAGGGCACAGCCATATTCCTTCCCTGTCCCTACCCAAAAATCTGAGCATAAGCTCTGTCTCTAATGACCACACTGTTAACGGGATGTTAAACCCCTCGTATCAGCACCTTTGTGATTGGCAGTACTCTGACTTCTTCACCAGGGACACCGAGGAGTGTCTCGCATCAAGATGCTGGCCTGGCTTTGGCGCGAACATTGCACACATGGTTGCTGCCTGCGAAACCTGTGCCTCTCAGGAGCCAGCACCGAAGACTTCTCCGTCATCTTGGCCTGCCCATATGCACCCATGGGAATGCATACATATTGATTTTGCTGGCCCTTTTCTGAGCACTTTCTGTCTCCTGCTCATAAATGCACACACTAACTTTCCGTTTTTTGTCCGTTGTGCATCTCCTTCCACAGTGGCAACCATGGTGGCACTTTCCAAAATTTTTTCTCTTGGATGCTTACCTAACACCCTTGCCTTGGATAATGGACCACAATTCACTTCTACAGACTATTCTGACTTTTGTACCCATTGTGGAATCAATCACATCACCGCTTACTCATTCCATCCTCAATCAAATGGGGAAGTTGAGCACCTTGTTTGCTCTTTCAAAACCCAATTGAAAAAGCTCCTTACTTCCACCTCCATGGATGACGCGCTAACAAAATTCCTTGCTTCTTATCGTTTCACACCTATAGGCAACCGTAGTCCAGCAGAACTTATACATGGCCGTCAGCCACACACACTCCTACACCTACTCTGTCCGCCTTCTCACCAACAGTTGACCCTTTCGCAGGGACAATTTTTAGTGGGCGCTCCTGTTTGGGTGTGGAACTATGGCAGGCATCCAAAGTGGCCCGAGAGGACAGCGCCTATACAACGTTTAGAGGTGACACGTCACATAGACCAAATTCGTTCGCAGATCACACCAGCAGTCACTCCACAGGCAACACCTCACAACTAACAGCAAATGAGGACATCAAAATGGAAGTTGACTCCGAACCTCAATCAGGGATGGGATTTCCACGGGGAAAACCATGAGCTCGCCATCCGTGAAGAGGACTGCACTCAAGTCACCCATCTGTCCACCATCCCAGAGGATAGCTCGTGCAACAACAGCTACGAATGTCATGATGTCTCCAATCATCGGCTTGTGGGTCACACTACCCCGTAAAGGACATTTTCGTCCTTATGCTCAACTGCTACCGAGAGATTTATCCAAGAATACAGATGACAAGATGGACATAGGTGTGGTACACGACACCAAAAAAGTCAGTACCAAAAATAAAAGGGGAAGATGTTTTATGTACACTGCGCAATATTTGAACTAGCTGCCAAGCTGGCCAGCCCTAGAAACTGAGGTGCTGTTATGCACAGGCTACTACATCAGCACCATCTGAGCAGCCAGGCTATAAGGGTGAAGCTACATGCGGCAAATGTTGGAAGACATGCCATGAAGGTACTGATTTCACTCCACCTGCAAAATATGTGAACTGTTCAGGGGACTATCCAGTTTGGAGTTGCTTATGCAGTGTGTACCTTGAGAAAACACAGGAGATTAAGACCACAAGATGGATCCTGTATGCAGAGGTCATAAAGATCTTTCGGGCCATGCAACCTCCTGTATTTGTCACTTCCTTTCCTTCTGCTCTGCAGCAAACTGTTGCTAAAGTTGATGCCTCTGCTCATACGGATGTTGTTAGTGTGGGTACCAACACTTGCACATGCCAGTGCACATGTAAGACAGCAAAAGCTTTAATGCCGCCACCCCCCCCCCCCCCCCTCGAAAATCACCTTTGCAAAACCCTCTGGTTCCAATAACTGCAGAGCCTGCCTTCACATCCACCACAGTTGCAACCACATCCACTGCAACATCAACCAAACAACCCAAACCCAAAAATGCACCTGCTAAGGAAGAGGTGAAACCAGTGATTCAACTGTCAGATTATGTGGAAGTTGTTATTCCTGATGGTACGTCTGACCCAGCTCCAGAACTCATGGAGTTGGAAGTCCCTCAGGGGCAAACATCTCGCCCGAACACTGAACTTCCACCACATTCAGTGTCTCCATCTCGGAAGAAAGAGAGAGTAAAGATACAACCTCCATGATAGATGGCTCCAATGCGGCAGTGGAACTTGCGGGGGGTATCAGGAAACATTTGGAGGAACTGCATTTACTGGCTCAGGGAAGACCAATCTGTATATGCCTGCAAGAGACAAACTTTAAATCTACCGACTACCCTGAGGTACGTGGCTATGTTCTCCACAAGGAGGACGACCGCAGCAGAGAGAGAGCTAGAGGTGGAGTGGCTATTTTTACTAATACAGCCTATCACTCTGAGCCCCCCCCTCTCTCTCTCTCTCTCTCTCTCTCTCTCTCTCTCTCTCTCTCTCTCTCTCTCACCACACATTTACAAGCCGTTGCAGTATCTGTATATGTGCATCACCATTGGACGGTGTGCTCCCTGTATCTGCCACCTCATGACAAGTTTGATGTAGCGGCCCTAGAAGAACTTCTTACACAGCTCCCCCATCTCTTCATCCTCTGTAGTGCTTTTAATGCACACAACGTACTTTGGGGCTCTGCCGGTACCTGCCCCAGCGGTCGAGCAACCAAGAGGCTTATTTTTTCATTGAGCGCATATTTATTAAAAATAGGACAGCCCACACACTTTTGTACTGCAACAGGGTCAATCTCCAGCCTTCACCCACACTACACAATGGGAAGTGGCCGATGACCTGCATGGCAATGACCATTTCTCCATCTGGCTTCACCTGTCAGACAAAGTAGAGCCCGAAATTAGACCACCTCAATGAGTAATCAGTAAAGCCAACTGGACACTGTTCAGCCAACTCGCTGAGCTGGAAACTCATGAAAATGTGCAGGAATGGGTGGACTGTATCACGCAAACGCTACACAATGCTGCTGCAGCTATGCCGCTGTCGTTAGGACGACCGACATGGCAGCCTGTCCCTTGGTGGACTGCTGAGTGTCGCTTGGCAATTAGGACCAGGCGTGCAGCTCTGCATAGGTTTAAGAGTCGGCCGACTGCAGATAACATCGTGGCCTTTCAGATGGTGATGGAAAAAAGTTGCCAAATGATAAGATGGAGCTGAAAGAGATCTTGGCAACAGTTCCTGAGTTCCGTTACCTGATCAACTAAAAGTTCCACAGTATGGGACACCATCAGAAGGATTTCTGGGAAAGGAGGGAGGTGTCCAGTGGCTGCTGTAATGGCGTTCACCAAACCAGCCCACGAGACATTGTCCAGACCAAGGCTATCCATTTTGTCAATTTTACAGCCACTGCCCGTCAGGATCCAGCATTCCAGTGCCACAGAGTGATTGCTGAAAAGGGCAATTTGGACTTCAGGTCCACTGGTCATCAGGATTATAACTGCCCTTTCACACTGTGGGAGCTGGATTCTGCATTGTCTGCAGCTTGTGATACGTCCTCTGGCAATGGTAGAATCCACTACAGTATGCTGTGGCACCTAACACAGCGGAATAACGAAATTCTTCTCAATCTTTTTAATTCCATTGGTTGTCAGGTCACTTTCCTGACTTGTGGAGAGAGGCAATTTTAATCCCCCTTTTAAAACCCGGGAAAGATTGCACTCAAGACAGCTTCATGAATGGAGATTTTGTGGCTGTCTTCCCATTTTTATTTCATCTTTCCCTTCTCCAAATTATTTTAGGTATTGAGTTGGTGGTATGCTTAAGTGTGACTTTGTTTCCTATTGCTATTAATGATATTACTTCTGTTGTGAAAAGTCCTGTCCAGTATTCATTATTTGTTGATGATTTCTCTGTCTTTTGTTCTTCTTCTGGCCTTGCAACGACAACTCATCAGTTGCAACTGACTCTCCAATGACTGGACAAATGGGTGCAGAAGATCGGTTTTAAATTTTCAACAGAGAAGTCTCTGTGTGTTCTTTTTAACTATTCACGTTCTATTTTTAACTTACCTGAAGTGCAGATGAGGGACACTTCTGAATTTTAAAGACACTGTGCGTATTCTGGGTTTTACATTTTACTCTAAACTTACCTGGTTGCCACATCTTAAAGAGACGGTGCCTCAAAGCACTAAGTATTTTAAAGTGTCTTAGTCACACTTAATGGGGAGCTGACAGGAATCGTCTGCTCCAGTTTTATAGAGCCTTTGTACGATCCCGACTTGATTACGGTTGCACGGTGCATGGGTCTGCAAGATCTTCATACCTAAAAATGTTGGACGTGTTGCACCATGAAGGGATTCGGTTGTCTACCAGGGCATTTCGGACCAGCCCTATACCAAGCCTTTGCGCCGAGGCTGCTGAGCCACAGCTCCACATAGAGCAACAGCTCCTCATGTTGCACCAGGCTTATACCACATTGTCCACTCCATATACACCTGCGTACAATACTGTTGCTCGGCTGCCTATGGAAAGGCTTTTTCATAATCAGCTTCGCACTACAAGGCCTTTTGGGATTCATGCTAAAGACTGTTTCTCAGATTTGGGTGTGACAGGTTTTGATTTTGTACATCGAAGTTAATGAATGACCTTGGGTGCTACAGAGGCTCAGATTATTTTTAGACTTGACACATGTTAAGAAGGATTCTACTTCTGATTTTACATTTCAGTCTATGTTTTTTAACATTTTAGATGAGCATCATGATTTTACAGTGGGTTACACAGGTGGATCCAAGCAGGGGGACTCCCTAGGCTGCTCCGTAGTGTTCCCCAACCACACCATCAGGATTCGCCTCCCCACTGCATACTCTGTCTTCTCTGTAGAGCTACACGCAATCCTGTGGACAATAGAGCAAATGCAGTGTGTTTGTGGCACATGGTTTCTTCTGTGCTCCGACTCACTTGGTGCGCCGCAATCTTTACAAAATCTGTATCCAGCTGAGAAGATAGTACAGCTCATACATGACAGACTGTACTTCCTCCAGTAGCGGGGGAAGCAAGTGTCATTCTGTTGGGTACCAGGACACGTCGGAATTCATGGCAACGAGATGGCTGATTGGGCTGCCAAGGAGGCCTGCAGAGGCTGTGATATACAATGTGCCATTCCCCTGCAGGACATCTTCTCTGTGGTGCAGGGACCTTCATTTGTGGGAGGCATCATGGCTGGCAGTGACGGGCAATAAACTGTAGTTGGTTAAGCTAACTGTCCGACCATGGCAAACCTCCTACCAGCTACCAGTCGTTTTGTGATGGCTGTGGCATGCAAACATTTTAATTGAATGTATTTTATATCATGCTGAGAGGGCAGCAGCGAATCTTGATGGTGCTCTGCCTTCTGTCTTGGCTGATAATGAGGCGAGTGTGATGAATGTTTTAAAATTTTGTGAACTCTAGGGACTCTGGCATAAGATTTTAGGCTGGGGGTTTTAGTATGTTAAAGAATGGCTGGCGCATCCCTTTTCTATCAGTGATTAGTTCATGATACCCTGGAACTGTGTTAGGAAAACTTTTATAGCCATGTACTTTAGTGAACCAACCTACATTGTTGACATGCTGTATTTGTATGTTTGCTTTGTCCACCATGCCGTTTGTGTGGTTTCAGTACTTACTTTCCTGTTTTTCTTCAGGTTACCTAATTCTTTTGTAAGGGTGCTAAACACCATGTTGTCATGCGCCCACATCAACTTATCCATCCATATTCAATGGGAAGTTGTCAGTGACCATGGAAAGGATCACTTTCCAATCTAGATCCACCAGCCAGGTAGAATGGAACTGTCACGATACAAGCTCAGTACGGTGGATTGGACTCTTTACTGCTGACTAGCTGAGCTCAATTATTGTGTTAGTGACCAGGAGTAGGTGGATCATATCACTAAAAGGATCTGCCATGCCGCTGCAGCTTCCATTCCACAATTTTCAGACTGCCAAGAAGGCAGCCTATCCCTTGGTGGAGTGACAAATGCTGCCCTGTATAAGTTGAAAAGCCGGCCAACTGCAGAGAGCCTCACAGCCTTATGGGTGGTGAGGGCAAAAGTCATCAAATTATTCAATAGAGCAAGAAACAATCATAGCTACATTTCCCAAATTCACGTAATTGTTGCACCACAAGCTCACAAGTATGATACCATCAGGAGGATATCTGGGAAAGGAGAAAGGTGCCCAGTGGCTGCTGTAATGGTAAATGGTACCCTACAGACCAACCAATGCAGACTATGGTGGAATATTTCATCACAGTCACTTCCACTGCCTTTCAGTTCCTACTTTTACAGCGTCACAATTTGGACTTCACGTCCACCAATGATGAAGATTGTAACTACCCCTTTTCCAGGTGGGAATTCTATTCTGCACTATCTGTAGTTGGTGACACAAGCTCTGTTCATGATAGTATACATTATACTCTGCTACAGCTGCTAACAAACCAAAACAAAGAACTCCTCCTTGCCTTTTATAATGTAATTTGGGTGTCTGGTCACTTTCCGAACTCATGGTGTTAAGTAATTTTAAATCCTCTTTTAAAGCCTGGAAAGGGCTCCACAACCCCTAGTAGTTATTGTAGTGTTGCCCTCAATAGCTGTGTGGGAAAAAATCTTGTAGCAGACGGCCACCTGTTAGAATCCAGGCAGCTCCTTAGTTACTTTGTGTGGTTTCAGGAGATATCACCCCACCTTTAATAACTTGGCTTTCTTGGAGGCCCCTCAGAGGCTCAGCATTAATTTGCTGAGTACGGGCTTGGCGAACCCGGGGTCCTGAGCCGTGGGCTGTCACACACCAACAGTCCGCTACACTGTAAGCTCTGTGCATGCTTCAATGACCATCATTCGGTGCAACGGTGGAACGTTTCAGAGCCCGGGGATCTTGGCTTAATCGCCCGGGTCGCGAGGTCGGTACAAACCTCTATAAAAAGCCTCTCAATATCAAGGTGTGCTACGTGCCGAGGATAAAACCTCTATGCAAACTCATTGAATGTATGGTGACTCAGCAGCTTATGTGGAACCTCGAAGACCGGGGACTCTTGGTTGCACAACAAGGGGGTTTCTGTCAGGGCCGCTCCGCAATTGACGTGAACACCTTGTTGCTGTATTTTTTGATCTCTGGAAAGCGTACGACACAACCTGGTGCCACCACATACTGGCTACATTGTACGACTGGGGTTACGGGGCCCACTTCTGGTCTTTATCAGGGATTTTCTCTTGCACCGCCCTTTTAGGGTTAGGGTGGGTGCCACTATTAGTTCATCACACATTCAAGAGAATGGTGTCCCACAGGGCTCCGTCTTCAGTGTGCCTCTATTTTTAGTCACCATAAACGGGCTTGCCACAGCTGTGGGGTCATCTGTCTGTTCCAGCTTGTTTGCTGATGACTTTTGTCTTTATTTTAGTTCTGCTAGTATTAGCGTCGCTGATAGGCGGCTACAGAGAGCCATCCGAAAAGCTGAATCATGGCCCTCTGCCCATGGTTTTCAGTTTTCAACACAGAAAATCTGCGTGATGTGCTGCTGTCGCTGCCGTGCAGTTCACAGGAATCGTGAGTATATCTGGGTGGTGAATTGCTCCTTGTCGAAGAGAAGCATCGGTTTCTTGTGATGGTCTTCCACAACAGGCTTACTTAGGGGCCACATCTGTGTCAGCTGCGACAAAAATGCTGGTGACATCTCAATATTCTCCGCTGCTTGAGCCATACTGCTTGGGGTGCTGCCCGTTCCACCCTCCTGCAGTTGTACAAGTCGTTGATACAATCAAGGCTTGATTACAGGACCCTGGTATATTATTCGGCAGCACCATCCACCTTGAGGATCCTTGATACCATCCAGCATAGTGGTATCTGGCTGGCGAATGGGGCTTTCTGCACCATCCCTGTGCCAAGTCTTCTTGCCGAAGCAGTGATCTCTCCGTTACACTTTCGCCGGCAGCAGCTTCTCGCTAGTTGTGTTGCTCGAGTCCATGCCACGCCACATCATCCGAATCACAGGCTTTTGTTTTCGACTGCTACCCCTCCTTCTCCACCACGTCGACCTAGATCTGGTCTTCCGATCGCGATCTGGGTTTGTACGCTCCTTTCCTCTCTTCAGTCCCTACCTCTCCCTGAAGCTTTTTCCTGCCCATCCCATATCCATCCTTGTTCCATCTCCCATTTGCAGCTCCACCTGCCGGTTATGCCTTTGTTCATGGCGACCACACAGAACAATGGTCCCTGCCACCTGGCTGCAGTATTTTTACTGCTGAACTGATCGCCATATCTCGTGCTCTTGACTGCCTAAAAACATGCCCCCGGAAGTCGTATGTCATGTGCAGCGACTCCCTTAGTGGCCTGCAAGTTCTTGACAAGTATTTCTCTTCCCACCCGTTGGTGCAATCCATTTAAAATGCAAGTCTGGCTATTCAGTGGACTTTATTTGGACCCCCGGCCACATTGGCATCCCGGGGAACAACCATTTCGATCAGCTGGTTAAGCTGGCCACCACCGCTCCTCCCCTGGATATTGGCATCCCAGAACGGGTTATCCGTTTGGATTTGCACCACAAGGTTTTTGAAGGTTGGAACACACAATGGGCAACACTGAGCACTCCCAACAACTACCTTGCGATCAAGTCCTCAACGGCCACCTGGAGGTCCTCCCTCAGGCCTTCCCATAGGGACTCTGTTATTCTGTGTCGCTTACATATTGGCCATACGTGGTTGACACATGCTTACCTTTTAGGTCAAGAGGACCCACCGAATATCTGTTGTGGAAATTTGTTGACAGTGGTCCACATTCTGTCAGACTGTCCACTATGACACTTCTTGGAGGAATCTTATCTTTAGGCAGTTCCACAACTGAGGTTTTCATGGTTATCTTCCAATTTTTATTCTGTCCTTTTTTTTTCTACACACTATTTTAGATTTGAGTTGGTGATGCCCTTTCTGATCATTTCAAGTAGGAGAACAGTGTTCCTCAGGGTAGTGTTCTAAGTGTGACCGTATTTGTCACAGCAGTTAATAGCCTTAATTCTGTTGTTAAAAGTCCTATTCAGTGTTCATTATTTGTTATTGAATTTTAAAGACACTGTGATATTTTTTAGCCTCATTTGACTCTAAACTGACGTGGCTACCACACCTTAAAGACTTGAAATGACAATGCCAAAGGTGCCCAGTCTTTTAAAATGTCTTAGCCACACTTCTTGGGGAGCAGACAGGACTTGCCTGCTTCAATATTATAGAGCCTACATGCAATATTGGCTTTATTATGGGAGCACAATGTATGGTTTTGCAGGACCACCTGATTTGAAAATGTTAGATGTGGTGCACCACGAAGCAACACTGTTTGAAGAGAATGCCTGTGCGCTGCCGTGCCACATCACGCCTATTACGTCGTGATTGTGTAGCTGACTGGCCGGCTGATGGGGCACAGTCCACTGCCTTGCATTGGCCAGCCAGTGAGCTATGCGATCGCGACCTACTCTGCGTGATGTGGCACAGCAGCGTGCAGACCTTCTCTTCGGATGGCGTTGCATGAAGGCATTCAGTTGGCCTCTGGGGCATTTAGAAGCAGCTCCATACCAGTCTCTGTGCTGAGCCACCACTGTATATCAGGCAGCAGCTACTCATGAGAGGCATATAAAACGTTATCCACACTCTACGTGCCTGCATCCCATACTATTGCTCAGCCTGCTATGGAAACACTATTTTGTAATCATCATAGAGCAATGAGGTCTTTTGGAATACACGTAATGGACTGCCTTTTAGAAATGGGTGTGCCTGATTTTCATGTTATGTTGGGGTTGGAGTAAATGCCCACCTTGGCTCCTGCAGAGGCCGAGACTAATTTTAGACTTACACATTGTAAGAAAGAATGTACCTCTGATTTTACATTTCAGTCTATGTTTTTTTTTTAAACATTTTAAATGTGTTTCATGATTTTTCTGTTTACATGGATGGTTCAAGCCAGGGGGACTTACTGGGCTGTTTTGTAGTGTTCCCCAATTAGGATTCACCTCCCCACTGCTCACTCCTATTTTTTTCTGCAGAGCTCCATGCAATCCTGACAGTGCTGGAAGAAATGCGATGGGTTCATGGCACACTGTATCTCATCTGCTCAGATTCCCAAAGTGCCCTACAATCTCTGCAGCATTTGTACCCAGCTGAGAAATTCACCCAGCTTATACATAACCAACTGTACTCATTTCAACACTGAGGAAGCAAGTGTCATTCTGCTGGGTTCCTGGACATGGGGATTCAGGGCAATATAGAGGCTGATCTGGCTGTCAAGGACACCTGTAGAGACCACGCTGTAACTCAGTGTGCTATTACCTTACAGGACATCATTTCTTTGTTGCAGTGCAATTATAGGAAGAGCGATGGTTGACAGTGATGGTGAATAAGCTGCTATCAATGAAATCAATTATCTGACCATAGTGGTCCTGCCAGTCACTGCAGCAGGATGAAGTGCCCCTAAGGTGCCTCCGCAATGGGCACTGTCCCTTCATACACGGTTTTTTACTCCATGGTGAGTTCCCTGTTTTATAATGTTAGTGGTGTACAGATAACTGTGCACCTTATTTTAATTGAATGGGTGTTATATCATGGTGCTAGGGCTGAAGTGAATCTTGGTGCTGATCTGTCCTCTATTTTAGCTGATGATGATGATGATGAGAGTGTGATTAAAGTTTTAAAATTTTTTGATATGTGTGGACTCTGGCCTAAATCTTTAGGCTAGAGGATTTAGTGTGTGGGCAGAGAGCCTGACTCATACTTTTTAATCCCTTTGATTAGCCAGCCGTGGTCATCTTAAGTTTTTTAAACTACTTCTGTAAATTTCCCTTTTGTAATAAATGGCCTCATTTTGACTTCTCTCTGTAGTATTTGGTGTTTTACTTCAGCTGCACACACATTTTGCTAGCTTTTTCTTCTTTTTAATTCCATTGTTGGTTTTATCCCTTTATCCACACTTCTCTCATATTACATTCATTCAGGCACTAAAGACCTCATTATTGTGTGCCCAGAAACATATCCATTCATCCATCCATCCTATAAATTACTGGGTGCTTGATTGTATCCCTCTGCATCATCTAGGGATTCTTGCAGCTGACTGTGGGGACAAGTTAAAAATGTACTGCAGTGGGAGTTGTGAAGCTAAGGATACTGAGAGCTGACAGTGGTCAACTTAACATCTTTAGGTTTGGCAAGCTTGGAACAAGGAATTGCTCCTTGGGGCCAATAGCAACAAACTAATAACCATAAAAGACATTACAAAAGGAAACAACTTCCAAATGGTCTCTAAATAATAATTATTTATTCGGCCACTGATTTTCGTGTGACTAAGATACCAAAACCGGTTTGTGACCAAATAAATATTATTTGCAGAACACTTGGACCAGTTCACCTTTTGTAATATTTCATCATGTTTTGTCAAGTACCAACAGAAAAGTCAATTAACCACAGAAGGGTGAATGATTACATGGTGATCTTCCCTTTGCTCTTCTCAAACAGACTCTACTGTTCTAGTTTATACCCCTTTTGTTGGTGGCTGTTTGCGTACCAACTTCACTGATTTGCTGCAAAACTGAAGCTTGATAACTCTTTGTCAACACTGTTAGGCCACAGTGCCCAAGTGTCAGATGTGATTTTATATTTTATTTAAGAATGAAGAGTCATTCAAAGCTTGTCACCATGGTCTCTTCTCTTCAGCCAGCCTTTTACAGTGATTGGGGCCTGCCAAGCATTTCCAGAATTTAATCTGTTATATTCACTGACAAATACAACAACTATGACATAGTACAGGACATGCAAAGGCTATGCAAACACCCGCAAGGTAAGCTCGTACCTGGTAAACAACACACTGAGGTGAGACCACAAGTCGCCACTGTTTATGTCATTCGCTTGCCCGTGGCGTGCTCTGGCATTTGCCGCAGTTTCACGCAGTGCACTCTTGTGTTCGACGCCCGATTTATGAGGTCGTCTTCACCTGCGTCTGCACCTTACAGCATTCCTTCCCCCTTGTGGAGGATTGGATGCGAGCGATGTCCATTGTGTCATCATCTGCCGGGCTCTGATGGAGGTGGTGGGCCAGCACCATTGCATATGGCCTGAAGTACTTGGGGTGCTGGCAGTGTCAGCATCCTCCTTGCCCCAGCAACCCATATGGCAGGACCGGTGATTGTGGTTCAGGTTCGATCTCCACCTCAGGCCTGGGACCTGGTTATGGTGGCCCCGAAGGTAGCAGTGTAGCAGGAGGAGATAGAGCCAGTGTGAGTGGTGACTGTACCCGCAACGGTATAGGTCCCTGAGAGGAGGAACTGGACAACTTGCAGGTAGTGGCAGGAACCTCTCTTGCGATCTGGTTATTGGAGCAAACTGGTGCAGGAGCGTCTGCCTGGTGATGGGTCTTCCGATCTTCCACACACGGGCTCAGCTGGTTGTGGTGATATGCACAGATGCCGTCTTCTGTGCACGTGTCGCAGAGACGGCAGCTGCGGCATCTGGTGACGATGACAGGGATCTATTTCAGCCGATGCCCTAACCCTCACACTAAGACAGCCATCCCTGGTCGGAAGTGAGGGAACGGAGGCATGAGCGAATGTCCCTGGCTTGGCTGCAGGAGGTGGAGCAGAATTGAGGGCTGCCAACTCTGGAGGAGTTCCATGGGACTCTTGTCGCCGAATGGCGTGAACCAATAGGATGGGAGGAATTGAGCAAAATCTGAAGGGTACAGAGCCACATACTTCTTCAACTGAGTCTTGAAGGTGTGAACAAATCTTCAGCCTCCTCATTTGACTGTGGATGGAGGTGGGGGGGGGGGGGGGCAAGGACATGGCGGATACTCTGGGTATTGCAGAAGGAGGCAAATTTGTGTGGCATGAACTGACGACCGTTGTCTGACACCACCGTTGTGGAGAGACCTTCAATCGAGAAAATGCGTGAAAGAGTTGCAACTGTGGCCGTAGCTGAGGTTGATTCTCCCAAGTCTCCTGAATTCATTCATATAATCATATTTGCTGTATGATCATTCCCTGATTTTATATGGATTTTTAGAATAATGTGTGTGGCTATGAGATAGCTGCCCTCACTCATCCAAGGCCACCGTTTTCTGTTTCCGAGCAGATTAGCATTTCCCTAAATACCTGTATATCCCTAAGTAATAAATTAGAAGCATTAGAAGTAATATTGGGGACTGGCTTAGATGTTGATATTATCTGTATAATGGAACACTGGTTAGGTAAGCAGCAAATAGGAAAAGTAAATATCAGTGGCTTTTACCTTACTTGTTCATCCTGCAGATCTCACTATAAATGTGGAGGAACAACCATCTTTATAAAACAGAATTTGAGATTTAAAGAAATCCAGATATATCCTGATTTAACAAAAGAAAAAGACTTTGAATTGACAGCTATTGAAATTATATACATGTCATTAGTTATAGTAAACATATACAGATCCCCAGATGGGGACTTTGAAGGCTTCTTACGTAAACTTGAAAGTGTGTTAAGTACCCTATGTCCTAACAAAAAGAAAATCCCATGTGGTGACTTTAATGTTGACTTCTTGAAATCCTCAAAATGCAGAGAGGAATTACTGTATATGACAGAGTTTTAATTTAATCCCTACAGTTAACACACCAACAAGAATTTTTAAGGATACTAAAACCAAATTTTTATTCAACAAGTCTGCTCTACACATAATATAGAAGTGATAAATATGGTCTACATTGACCATGAAGCTGTGCTACTATCAGTGGAATTATGTTTAGAGAAAAGGCCACCCACCAGATTGAAAGAGTGCAGGGACCTAAGTGATGGTAATATTGCATATTTTTGCTATCTGCTGAGCCGGGAAACATGGTATGATGTGTTCAATGTATCAGACATAAACACCATGTTCAACATCTTCCATGAAACCTACTACTACTACTTTGACCTAGCTTTCCCAACCAAACAACATAGAATAAAACCAGTTGCAAACAAAAATTGGATTACAACTGGTATAAAAATTTCCAGTGCAAAGAAAAGACTTCTGCATTCCTATAAAAAGCAAAATCAAATATCACCAGAAATGCAAAATTACATCACACAATATAATAAGACCTACCTCAAAGTCATAAAACAAGCAAAAAGAATGGCAAATGATGAATATATCACAAAATCACAAAACAAGACATGAGTGACTTGGAACATTATCAGGTCTGAAACAGGCACAAAACAAACGGAAAAAAGTATTAGGTTAAATGTAGATAATGAACTAGTAACTGACACTAATTTGGTAGCTAGAATTTTTAATGAATATTTTGGCAAGATAGCAAGTGATCTTATTCAAAGTAATTTTAATAGCCCAAATGATCATCACACTGTCAGTGACAAACCTCCCCATGGATCAATGTTCCTCAACCAAGTCTCACAAGCCGAACTCATCCTGGTGATGAACTCTCTCAACAAATTCTCATCTGGGTTTGATGATATTCCAGACTACATCATAAAATGTACAAGCCATTACATCCTTGAACCTCTGAGACACATAATCAACTACTCATTTTCTACAGGTGCTTTCCCCGACCTTTAGAAGCTAGCTAAGATTCCCCCTCCACACAAAAAAGGGGCAACAGACAACATAAACAACTACAGACCTGTAGCGCAGCTTAGTGGTTTCTCAAAAATATTTGAAAAACTGTTTTACAATAGGCTGTTGGATTTCATCAACAAACACTCATTACTGTCAAATCATCAACATGGCCTCAGAAAATCCAGATGAACAACAACGGCTATCTATGAGTACCTCCATGAAATATTAAAGGCTATAGACGGAAAAGAATTAGCTACTGGAATATTCCTAGACCTGTCAAAAGCATTTGATGTAATAGACCATAATATATTCCTCAATAAGTTAGAAAGAAAAGGAATTAGAGGAATACCAAATACATGGATACCTTACAAATTGACAACAAAAAGTTGTACTTAGACAAGACCTGGTAACTGGAAACACTATTAAAACAAAAACATACTCATCAGAAAAAACTAAAATCAAGTATGAAGTGCCCCAAGGATCTACCCTAGGCCCAATACTCTTTCTCTTATACATAGATGACCTCAGTAACACTATTCATGCAAAACAAAAAACTCTGTTTGCAGATGACACCAGCATTGTCATCACAGGGCCCAATAAACAAGCCATTCAATCATCAGCAGACACAGTACTGATGGAACTAACACAGTGGTTGGAGAAAAATAAGCTAATAATAAACACTGATAAAACTGTTGCCATGCACTTTCATATTTCACACCAAAAGCAAGAAAACTGCCACTCATTAAAAATAAATAATAAAAACATAAAAGTGGTTGATGATGCAAAATTCTTAGGCATTCATTTACAGAGTGACTTAAAATGGAATATGCATGTTAAAGTACTAGCAGCTAAGTTATTTTCTGTCTGCTATATGCTGCGAGTAATAAATGCAAGTTGCAACAGAAAAATAGTGCTGCAAGCCTATCACGCTCATTTCCACTCTGCAGTAAAGTATGGAATTATATTCTGGGGAAATTCACACTGTAGTCATACAGTATTTAAAATCCAGAAACCGGCTATCAGAATAATATGCAATAAAAGAACACAAGAATCATGTCGTCCTCTTTTTTCTGAACTAGAAATTCTAAATGTTCCATGTTTGTATATATATGAAACAGTACTGTTTATGAGAGAATATCTAGCCAAAACTAATGCATATCAGCTAAACTGCTCTGTGCATAATCATAACACCGGAGGTTGTTACAACATTCACGTGCTACAGACAAATACCTCTAGCTATCAGAAAAGTGTGCTTCATAGCGGTACAATACTGTTCAATCACCTTCCAGAATATATCCGAATGGAAAAGAAAGAAAACCTCTTTAAGAAAAATTTGAAGTTATTTCTGATGAACCACAGCTTCTATTCTGTAAGCGAATTCCTTAGCAACTGAATTATGATATAAGTTGTGCTGACATAGAAGCATACATATTTTGTAAAAGTGAAGGTGACAATATTACATGAAAACTAAACTGTGTTTGTATATAGTGCTTGTGTATGTGTCACAGTGTATGACCTTGATCTTATATGTAAATCTGTATTATATATTTTGATATCACATAATGTTACAAAACTACTGAGTTGAGAGTGCTTATATATGTCACAATGTATGAACTGCATTTTATATGTAAATCTGTATGTATTTTATGAATAATGTAATGTAAATAGCATGAACCACTGTATAACTGACTTGTCCTATATCTGCATAAGATGTCACAGGACCAAAATTAAATAAATAAATAAATTGATTAGATCCAAATTGTTAGCCAGCCGGCTGGGGAACCCAACAGCCTGACAAAACCTACCTTTCACATGGAAACAATCAGCTTCCCCCTGTATTTGTAATGTCACAGTATGCTCATGCCTTTCTCCACCCATTGAACTGACCAATCTGGCCAGGTATATGGGGACATACAGTGCAAAGTAGGTAACTCAGTATTTTCACATTAAGAAACAGCTGATGACAGAAAAAAATGATAATGACAAATAAAAATCTTAAGACTATCTGGTAATCAAACCTAGAGACATTTGGATCTGCAGTCTCTCTCTTTACCACTGATCCAAATAGCTAGTATTTATATTTAAATCTGATTAATATGAGAAACAAATACGTAAAGCCACTGGAATGCACAAAATTTTAATCTGTAAACTATGAATGAACAAAAATGAAAAAATATCAGTCTGGTGTTACTCATCATCAGTCATATCAAGTGTACTGGGCAGAACACATGGGCAAATAGTTTGTGCATCATTGATTTAGGCAATTTTCTGTAGGTTGTCAAAACATCCACATAGAAGTCAGCTATGTATGTGTCTCCCATCAATAACATTCTTGAGAAGCTGGTGTTACTACAAATTCTCCATGGTTATAGATCTCAACAGCCTGTTTCTGTAGGTATTGTGATCCTTCTTAGTTAACATTGTCAGTAGGCACCTACTATTCAATAAAGTTGGTGCAGAAAATTAGTTCTGGAGCAGCACTGACATTTCTACGGTGGTACCAGATGATGGCAATGAGTTCCTTGACAGGATCGTCTTGGGTGATGAGATAAAGGTTATTTACTTTATGCCAGTAATGAGAAGGCAGTCAATGTATTCATGTTACAGTAGATCTCCAGTCAAGACACAGTTCAGTCTCTCTGTATGAAAAGTGACATGCAAGGTACTGTGAAACAGGAAATGCATTATGGCCATTGACTATCTGCCCAGACATTGGAACACTGCAGAAATTTCAGCTGACCATTCAAATTAAGAGGCATTGAATACTTTTTGGAGATTTTTTGATTTGTGACAATACTTGCTCACACACAGCTCAACACACAACTGTTCTGAAGAAATTTTTCTGGGAGCTATTCCATCATCCACCATACAGTCTTGATAATTACTCCCAAAATAGACTTAAACATAGCAAGTTGATTCAACAGTGTGTCAAGAAAGTCAATTCTGATGGCGATTATGTTGGAAAAACTACTCAAACATTACTATATATATTGCCAATCAAGTTTTTTGGTAACTTTGTTTTTGCCTTTAAAGTAATTTCTAGATGACCCTTGTATATCCAGGTAGATAAGAGGTACCTTTTTACATCGTGTTAGAATCTCAAGTGAAAAAGGAACAATAAGGAAGCACTTTATTATTACCATAACTTCGGATCAGGAATTTCTTACAGTGAAAAGAAGAGCTGAAATCAAAGTATGGAGTTTGGTGTGATATCTTCCTATTGGATCAGTTTTGATTAAAGTTGAAGCTACACTACTCATCAAAACATATTCTTCACAGAATTTTGTGCCTAATAATAGTCATGAATTGTAGCCAAAGGAGCTCAAACTATACATTTGAGATACCTTTCACTTGATTACTTTATATCCTGCCAATTTTTTCTCTTCTAGAGATTGGTAGTTACATTACTTTCAGATATTACACAAAGTTAAATTCTTAACTGTGTATTTAATATTTGTTGCAGTTTTAGTGAATTAGAAATTTTCTATTTGAAAGCTCACAAACAAATACTGTACTATACATTTTGAAATGCTGATGTTAAAATTTTCTTTATTCTGATAAAATTCATTCTTTGCAGAAATTTACTGTATACATCAAAGCTGAAACGGAGAATGTGGAAACTTTATTCTTCAATCCAGAGGAATATGTTTGGAATATAATGGTAAGTTTTCTTAAACTTCCACTCCAATTTTCACCTTATAATTACTGTTCACAATACAGGGTGAAGCGAAATTCTTGCATTTTAATTGATTCAACTGTTGGTTCTTGGTGAAACATTGAGTTACACTAAAAGAAACACTTTTTAACCTTGTTTCACTAACTTTATTGGTGCTGTACAACTTAGGTTTTGGGTTATAAGCCCATTTTCAAGTACTTAACTCATTACTGATCCCAAAGATGATAAACAACCAAAGGTAAATATGTCATAAACTTTGACTATCGATTCTTGACTTTAACATACAGATTATCTTTGTGACCGTTTTGACAAAGTTACAATGGATTACCAAATACAATAGCACAGCACTTACAACAACATGGATAAAGTATACATTGGAATGAAATTATGCCTAAGAGTAGAATTTGAAGTCATATCACCCATAATACAAAAGGGGGGAATAATTGAATTGAGTCTGCTCATTCAGTAATAGCTGTGGGGATACATACATCTGTCTTTTAATTTCTAACAGAGTCAGCTTTGCACCCTTTTCTTGTGTGTGTAGTATTTCTACATCTGTGGTTTGCATTTAAGCAGTGTTCCGCAAAAGATAAATCTGATATCCTCGATCTCTATCTTTTGTTGTGTTCTTTGAGTCTAGTGCAGATTGACCTCCCAGTTTGCCCAATATAATTTGACTGACACTCTTTAGATATGATCTTATTCACTCCACTTTTTGTGGGGGCTGGTTGTTTAACTTCAGAATTAAATAGGCATCTACCTACATCCATATGACAGTGTAACACACAGTGAAGACCTTTGCCTTTAGGATGATGCTTATCCTGTTGGAAGTTTTGCCTATAAAAGGTAGACTATACCATTTTCTTTCCAGTCTCTCTGTGTTGATCACTGGATACATTAGGGCTCTGGCTTGCTTCCTGTGTTTTTTGTTGAGAATTTTGTCAATGATGTCCGAATAAAATGCATTATTAGTGGCTATTGTAATTGTCTTGAGTTCCTGGTCATAATCTTCTTCGGGCATGGGGATAGAGAGGAGATGGTGGATCATATGGTGGAATGCTGCATGTTTGTGTGCTGTACACAACATCCTACAGTACATGAACATGCAGCATCCACCATACGATCCACTGTCTCCTCTCCACATACTCCAAAATCCACCCAAAGACGTGTGGTGGAGGGTACCACTACTAGTTACTTGCTTTCCTGTTCCACTGCATATAGAATGAGGGGGGAAAATAACACTTTTATGTATCTGTATGAACCCTAATCTGTCTGATTTATTTCTTTGCGGTCTTTACGAGAAATGTAGGTTGACGGCAGTAGAATCTTTCTGCAGTCCGCTTCAAAGTCTGAGCCTCTAAATTTCTTCAACAGTGTTTTTCGGAAAGAACATCATCTTCCATCCAGCGACTCCCATTTGATTTCCTGAAGCATCTCAGTAACTCTCAGACATTGATCGAACCTACCTGTCACAAACCTAGCGGCCCACCTCTGAATTGCTTCTCCTTTAAACCGATCTGCTGGGGGTCCCAAGCACTTGAGCAATTTTCAAGATGGGGTTACACAATCGTTTTATATGAGGTCTCCTTTACAGGTGACCATCCATCTTCCCCATGACTATCTTTACGTGCTTGTTCCATTTCATATTGCTGTGCAGCATTACACATAGGTATTTATTAACTGACTTGACTTTGTCAAGCAGCGCACTACTAATGCTGTATTTGAACATTAAAGGATTATTTCTCCTACTCATCTGCACTGCCTTACATTTTCTATGTTTAGAGCTAGCTGCCATTCCTCACACCACCTAGAAAGTTGGTCCAAATCATCCTGCACCCTACTATAGTTATTCAATGATGACACCTTTCTTTCTGTTCACCATACTATCATCAGAAAAGAGCCACCGACTGCAACTCACTCTGTCCATAAAGTCATTTATGTAGATAGAAATAAATAACAGTCCCATCAAGGACAATGTACTGGGTTCTATTACTTAAGTAGTCATTGAGCCACTCACACATTTGGGTATTTATTCTCTATGCCTGTACATGAATGCCTTTCGAAAATCAAGAAATATGCAGTCTACCCTTCATCCGTAGCATGCATGATGTCATGAAAGAAAAGGAAAAGCTGGGTTTCACACGATCAGTGCTTCCTAAAGCCATACTAATGCATGGACAGAAGCTTTTCCACCTCAAGGAAATTTACAATTTTTGAAATGAGAATATTTTTCAAGAATTCTACAGCAAACTAATGTTAATGACATAGGTCTGTAACTTTATGGTTCCTTTCTTTTGCCTTTCTTATACACGAGTCACCTGCATCTTCTTCCAGTTGCTTGGAGCTTGCGCTGGATCAAAGATTCCCGATAAATGCAAACTAAGTAAGCAGCCAGTGCTGCAGATCACTCTTCGTAAAACCAGATTGGCACCCCATCTAGACCTGGTGACTTCTTTGTTTTCGACCCTCTCTACACCAGCTATGCCTGTTGCTATGTCCTCCAGTTGGGAGACAGTGCGATCATCAAATAAAGGTCCTCCTGCACAAATGATTAAAACTTTGACCTTCATTTTGCTGTGTTCTATCACCACATCAGAATGATCAACAAGTGACTGGAACTAGGCATTTGATTCGCTTACTGATTTTACATAGTGCCAGCATTTTTTCAGGTTCTCAATAAGTTCTTATGCTAAGGTGTGACAGTGGTAGTCACTGTACGCTTAACGCTTCGTACATCTACCTTTTTATAGATGGGCAAACCTCTACTAACTTTCACCTGTTTCATTTGCTTCACCTTTTTTGAACCAAGAGTACAACTTCCTTTGATTTCTCAGCTTATTTTAGATATTATTATTGAACCACAGTGGATCTTTCCCATCCTTAATCCACTTTGTTGGCATATATTTCCCCAGCATTATATGAACAATGCATTTAAATTTTGTCTATAATTCTTCCACATCCACATGCCTGAACTAAACAATGTCCACTCATTCCTTAAGTGGGATGCTAACAATTGCTTATCTACTCTATCTAGAACAAACACTCTCCTAGCCTTCTTGAGCAATAAATTTACTTTGGTTGCCATTGTCACTATGACTACATCATGATCACTAACCCCTATCTCTACAGTGATATCACTGACAAGGTCTGGCCTGTTTGTAGCTATAATGTCTAAAATATTTCTATTGAGTGTGTGCTGACAATTTAGCTGCTCAAAGCAGTGATCGGGAAAACTTTAACAGTCGTTCACAGTGCTGCTTATCTGTACCCCCTGTAGTAAAAATATATATGTCCCAGTCTATACTAGGCAGGTTAAAGTGTCTGCCAACTAATAATGCGTGATCTGGGTACCTTCGTGCTATGGATCTTAAACTTTCTTTGAATGATTCTAACACTGTGATGGTGGAACTGGGGAGCCAGTAAAAATGCCTAACCATTAACTTGATTTCACCTGTACCTGTTATAAACTTCCAAATAGCCTCACAGTCTACTCTTAATTTTAATCTCAGTAGAAAGGTTATTTTGTCAGCTGCAATGAACATACTCCATACTCCATCCCATTGTACTTGATCTGTCTTTGCGATACACATTCCACTCTTCGCTTAATATTTCGGAGCTTACTATGTTGCTACTTGGCCAACTCTGTCCCGAGGATTATTTGATAGCAACCATTTTCCTGCTATGTGGTAAATTCAGGAACTTTGTTTCTGATACTCTGAAAATTTACTGCTAATATTTTAATACTTGAAGAGTCCTTTTAAATGCAGCCTGATTTAACTGTCTACATATCGATTGATGAGTGTTCATCAGAACTATCGCCTAGCCTAAAAAAAAAAAAAAAAATCCCATGTGCACTTCAAAAGTACTCTGCTACCTGAGTAGCTGTTTCCTTTTTGTAGTGCACCCCTGATCTACCAAGGGGATCCCTACAATTCCCCAACCAATAATCCAGGTGCACAAATCTGCAGCCATGATTGCCACAGAGTTGGCAAAGCCTTTGGTTGAGACCCTCCACTTGCCTCCAAATCAAAGGACCCAAATCCACTCGGGGGAACAATGCTACAAATTCGAAAGCTCTCCTTGCACCCCAACCGTGAGGTCCTCAGTCTTCACCATTTCCACCAGCTGTCCGTACAATCTGAGGATGTCCTCAGAACCTAAGAGACAGGAGTCGATAGCACCGACATGAGCAACAACTTGGAGACGACAGCACCCTGTACACTCAGTCCCACCAGCAGGGTCGCCTCCACGTCTAGGATGTGGCCCTCTGGCAGACATACCAAGTGCACATCGGAATTCTTTCTGGCCCTGCTGTCTGTCTAAAGGGCTCCATAACACGACTGACATTGGAGCTCCCAATCAGCAACAGACTCCTCCCACCATGTGGCTGCTTGGATCCTGCTGGAGGACTGGGCACCTGTCCATTCACAGGATGAATGGGCGATGCCTCACAGCCAGCCTCCACATTTTCTCTCTGCCTTGAGTGACACGAACATGCTACCTGCCACTTACCCTGCGGTAAGAGAGATTATCTATATCAGGTACACATGAAGGTGTCACAACAGCAGAGATCATGGTTGACCCACGTGACACCCGAGATGTCCCATGCAACAAGCCAGACTCTCTGCGGTCGCCACATCCTGAGGCAGCAGCCTGTAGACAGCTGACCGTGGACAAAAGCACATTCAGCTGTTCATGAACAGTGGCCATCTTCTCCATCAGCACACAGCACGCACACACCCTATCCAGCCTATCACTGCTGTTGAAATACCTAATTGTATCTTCTGTTCAAACCAACAGAGTAATGACTACAGAGCAGTATGTAACACTTCACGAGAATAAAACTTTTTAAGACGAAAACACAGCCGAAATTTAAGACTGACTACTAACTAGATGACACAACAGTCTGACTTGGTATGAAAACACAAATCAGAGATGAAAGCTCTACACAACAGTATTTATCAGATATGCAAGAATAAAGCTCTCAAAACAGCAGCACTAATGAAAATCAAGAAAAAGACTTGTAACAAAAATGCAGAAAAATTAAATTATGCAACTACTGCTCCGCAGGTAATACACTGAGGGCAGCCAGCACTAGACTAAATCACACTGCAAAGCACGAGTAGCGAATTTCACTTCACCCTGTACAGAAGGCAGTCAACATTTGATGACTTGCTATATACAATATTAAGTCATTGTTGAAATGTAAATGATGGAAGCAGTAAAAGTAATGTCCCAGCTTTTAACTGGATAGGACATGCATGGGCACCCATACCTACTCTGAGCAAAGAGGGGAAAATATAGTTTGTAGATGAATTTCTTTTAAGGGTTTGATCTAAAAGTCATTAATTTAGAAATGGGGGCCAATTTCTGGCTGGAACGATTTTATGGCCAGTTAAACCTGGGGATTTGTCCTTCTAAATATTAAAAATCTGATGTATGTACAGCCTTCCCACCTCCCTCCTCCCCTCAAAGAAAATATCATATGGGTTACCTTGAGAAGATGCCTTTGATTAAACATTAAACTGGAATAAAATGTGCTGGCTGGGTTCATTGGGTAAATGTCTTGTGACTCATTTGGGAAGGAGATGGGCATAGGTTTTGCATAAGGGTGGACCAGGATATATTCAGATGGATGGGTACAACTTTGGATGTGTGGGAAGGTTAGTTCATAGGATGTCCCTCATTTCCAGGTGCAACAATAGGTAATAGAAGTCTTGCTGAAGCATAAGATGATTTCTCTGAATGAGTCAAATGTGTGAATACAGCATGGGTGATCTGTTGTGGACTTGGTTTTAAAGGTAATGGCAGTTTGTGACTACCTTTGTAAGCCCTGCATACTAGGTCATGTTGTTTTTCGTCACATGACGTACAGTACGAGGTGCATTCAAGTTCTAAGGCCTCCGATTTTTTTCCTCTGGACTGGAAAGAGATAGAAACATGTGCATTGTTTTAAAATGAGGCCGCGTTCATTGTCAATACGTCCCAGAGATGGTAGCACTGTACGGCAGATGGAATTTTACCACCAGTGATGAGAATGAGAACTGTTTTAGATACTTAAAATGGCGACATTTTCCTTACTTGAACAGCGTGCAATCATTCGTTTTCTGAATTTGCGTGGTGTGACACCAATTGAAATTTATCGACAGTTGAAGGAGACATGTGGTGATGGAGTTATGGATGTGTCGAAAGTGCATTCATGGGTGCAACTGTTTAATGAAGGCAGAACATTGTGTGACAACAAACCGAAACAAACTCGGGCTCGCACAAGTTGGTCTGACGACACGATCGAGAAAGTGGAGGGAATTGTCTTGGGGGATCGCCGAATGACTGTTGAACAGATCGCCTCCAGAGTTGGCATTTCTGTGGGTTCTGTGCACACAATCCTGCATGACGACCTGAAAATGCGAAAAGTGTCATCCAGGTGGGTGCCACGAATGCTGACAGACGACCACAAGGCTCCCCGTGTGGCATGTTGCCAAGCAATGTTGACGTGCAACAACAGCATGAATGGGACTTTCTTTTCGTCGGTTGTGGCAATGGATGAGACGTGGATGCCATTTTTCTATCCAGAAACAAATCGCCAGTCAGCTCAATGGAAGCACACAGATTTACCTCCACCAAAAAAATTTCGGGTAACCGCCGGTGCTGAAAAAATTATGGTGTCCATGTTCTGGGACCGTAATCCTTACCCATTGCGTTCCAAAGGGCACTACGGTAACAGGTGCATCCTACAAAAATGTTCTGAAGAACAAATTCCTTCCTGCACTGCAACAAAAACGTCCGGGAAGGGCTGCGCGTGTGCTGTTTCACCAAGACACCGCACCCGCACATCGAGCTAACGTTACACAACAGTTTCTTTGTGATAACAATTTTGAAGTGATTCCTCGTGCTCCGTACTCACCTGACCTGCTTCCTAGTGACTTTTGGCTTTTTCCATCAATGAAAGACACTCTCCGTGGCCGCACATTCACCAGCTGTGCTGCTAATGCCTCAGCGATTTTCCAGTGGTCAAAACAGACTCCTAAAGAAGCCTTCGCCGCTGCCACGGAATCATGGCGTCAGTGCTGTGAAAAATGTGTACGTCTGCAGGGCGATTACGTTGAGAAGTAACGCCAGTTTCATCGATTTCGGGTGAGCAGTTAATTAGAAAAAAAAAAAAATTTGAGGCCTTAGAACTTGAATGCCCCTCGCATATGGCTGCCCAGACTTGGAGAGACTTTCGAGTGTGGAAGGTATGGCAACTATTAGAATGTAGGTAACTTTACTGCTCGTTGTTAGTAAGACTGACTGCCATGAACTGGAAGCATCCACTTTTATAACCAGATGATGGCTTCTTGTTGGCTGGTTTACATTAATGATGAGGTTGCTCCCTCTAAATTCATAGATTTTGCTGACTTTATCTGTTTATAATGTAAGAAGGCAATGCAATATTATGAAAGGTTCCAAAAAGGATAATGACAAGATTGCTAATATATAATTTTATTTCAGCGACCAGTTTCGATGGTCTCTGCCATCATCATCTGGTCTATAAAAGTTTATAAAGGCATTATCTGTTGAAAAGGAAATGACGCAATTTAAAACATGCATGTCATTATTACAAAATGAGTAGATACGTAAATTACATTGATAAGAGAAAGATCACTTACATTCCGAAAAGAGAAATACCTTGTGATTAGATTAGATGTACTTTTTGTTCCAGTAGATCCAAATTGAGGAAATCCTCTTGGATGTAGAACATGTCAGAACAAAATACACAATATATACTTACAAAGAGAGAGCATATGTGTTAATGTACCTTCCACAGATCCCAAATGTAATTTGCCCTTGTGGATGTGGAATTGGTCAGGAAAAACAGTTATCTTAAGAATATTTACATTTTATAGGACATAAGACTTATTACTACATACTAGGTGCATATTTTATTTTATTTTTATTTATTTATTTATTTTACAACACTGATTTACAATGATCACATTACTGCACAAAACTTGTACCGAAATCAAACTGAACACAGTATTCATTTGTGAATATTATATACAATAACTTACATCAATCACTTCTGGTAAGAAATTCACCAAAGGAGAAGAAGGAGTTGGCCACCAAAAAATGTCAACAGTTGTTGTTTAAAATAATTTAAAAAGCATAGATGCACTGTCATTGTAGTTAAAATGTACATGTCAGAATAAGTGAAAATAAGATACTGGCATATGAAACAAATCAAATATAGGAGAAAATGGCAGCACCAACTAATGTAATGTTAACATGAATGACAAAGAGGTTAATCAACATTGTATATTTTCATGTAAAGGGAAAATTGGGAAGGGGGTCATAGACCAATATTTATTGTGATTGCACACATTCCAAAAGCAATAGTTGGAAATAATTTGAATACAGATATATGATATCTAAGTTTCTGTCGTAATTACAGTAATGATATGTGCACAGCACAAAATTATCTGTATAAAATATGACAGTAAATTATAATAGTATATACCACATTGGTCACAATGCAGCGGTCACACAACAGAGCAGTGCATCTTGACATCAAAATTAACATTTGTCAAGATGCACTGTTCTGTTGTATGACCGCTGCATTGTGACCAATGTGGTATATACTATTATAATTTACTGTCGTATTTTATACAGATAATTTCGTGCTATGCACAAACCGTTACTGTAAATACAACAGGAACTTATATCATATATCTGTATTCAAATTATTTCTAACTACTGCTTTTGGAATCTGTGCAATCACAATAAATATTCATCTATGACCCACTCCCCACTTTCCCATTACATGAAAATGTACAATGTTAATTAACCTCTTTGTCATTCATGTTAACATTACATCAGTTGGTACTGCCATCTGGTGCTGTTTTCTCTCTCTTTGACTTGTTTCATATGCCATCTTATTGTCACTTATATGTACATTTTAACTACAGTAACAGTGCATCTATGCACTTTTAAATTATTTTCAACAACAACTGTTGACATCACAAGGTATGTCTCTCTTCTAAATGTAAGCGAGCTTTCTCTTATCAATGTAATTGATGTATCTACTTGTTTTGTAATAATGACATGCATGTTTAAAATTGCTTCATGTCCTTTTCAACAGATGACGACTCTATAAACGTTTATAGACCAGAAGATCATGGCAGAGACCATCGAAACCTGTTGTTGAGATAAATTATATACAATAGAACCCCGTTTTTACACTTTTCAAGGGACTTCAGTGAAATGGTATAAAATGCGGGAAAATGTAAAATTCGAGAAATAATGTTTTGAATGGTAAAATATGCTTACTTGATCACTCTTGCATTTTCATAGTTTATTTGTGATATATGTACATAATAGGCATCAAAATACTCACCAGGAAGTCTATTATATAATAAAGGTTATCCAAATTTTTTTATCATTTTAAGTGCCAGGGAATTGGTAATATTATGGGAAGTAGAAATTTTTGACGTAATTTCATTTATCACTATTTATTAGTCAGCAAGCCTTTAACCGGCATTAATTATTTATCTAGTAAAACCTCACAAGTTCCTTTCTTTTTATCTCTCGATGTTTTGCATGATGATATTCGATAATTTATTTGCGTTCTCAAGTGCAAATATATGTGCAAGAATTTTTGTGATGTTTGCATATTATCACTTTTTTGAGGTTATAATGTACCATGAACCCCTTCAATGTGCAGAAGACCATACACAAGCAATCCGTCAGTCTCACCGTTTATAAAACGTCATAAAAAATACTTAAATATTTGCATTTCACAACAAGAATAAATTCTTGAAAGGCATCGTGCAAAGCATGAAAACTACCAGTTGCGTAAACAAAGCCAAGCTGACAATCGATGCGATGGCTGAAGGCCCCCCACATATGTTCTGATTTATCATCTGACCAACCAACCATATTCGTAGCAGCCTACACACCATGCTACACAAGTTACAACTAACTGTATGCAGCAATTGCAGTGCCTCACTGTTCTCTGGTGTCCTTTTTGTCAAACTGTTTTTGTTTTTGTGTGTTCCCTGTGCAGACTATCACAGGCAGGAAGTTGGTCAGGTAGTGCTACACACGTACAATTTGTCAGATGGAGTGGTGGGGTAGCCATTAGCTACCGCGTCATAAGTCAACTAGGTGCGTACTGCAAACGACGACATGCGAAATATGCAAAGTGTCAAGAAACTTGACTGCATAACATTTATAAAAACTATAATTCAAGGCAAAAGCCATTGAAGCGTCAATTTATGTCAAATACATAATTTTTTTCTTCACTAACATGGTTTCAAAAAGCTTAAAACGCGGGAAAAGTGTAAATATGTTAACGCAGAAACGGGCACGAATTAACATTGTTAATGTAGGAAATTTGATGAGACCGACGAAAAATGGTGTAAATGGCAGGAAAACGTAAAATCCGGGAATGTAAAAACTTTTTTTTGTATTAGCGATCGTGGCATTATCCGTTTTGCAACCTTTCATAGATTTTGCTTACAGCACAATCGCTTGCAACAGGTGAGAGAAATTCTAGAAGTTCCAGAAGTTCAGGAAGTCATCCTCTGTGCTTTGTCCTCTTCCAATATGTACTTCCATGCATTACTGAGTGCACAACAAGAGTCTGTGTTAATGTTATTTTTGCATAACCAGAGTTCATCTGTTTCCCTGTTGACAGAGTCCCAATAGTTTGGAGCCCAAGCCAAAATTCTCATTCCTTCAAACAGAATCTTATGTTTATTTAACAAGCTATGCTCAACCACTGCTGATTTTTCTAAAAGATATTGTTTCTATCGAGGTCGAAATTGAGAGTGACTGTGAAGTTATCTGGACATGTATGACAGGTCTAAGAGAAATAAAGTTAGTAGTTGGGTGTTTTTACTGGCCCCCAGTGCTACTGTGGCCGTTGTAGACTCATTCAAAGAAATTATATGCCAGGCAGTGCATAGGTATTTGGACCATACAGTATTACTTGGAGGAGACTTCAACCTTAAGACTATAGATTGGGACCTCTCTAATTTCAAGTGGTACAGACAAGCAGTCTTGTGAACTTCAATTGGTCAAGATTTCCAAAAACTGTTGTGAGCAGTTAAAACAACAGCCCACACACAATGGAAATATTTTAGACATTATAGCTCCAAACAGGCCCGACCTTATTAACAATGTCATTGTAGAGAAAGGAGTTAGCGATCATGATATCGTCATAGTGTGAATGGTGACCAAAGTTAACACATTGTGGACAACACCGGAGCTAGACTTGTTCAGTGGTAGTTAGTCACGCGGATGGTGGTGCCTGAGTCTGATTTGTGCAATGCTAAAAAATTTGCAGCTGCTATTCACAACCTGTCCTCTGTTGGCAACCACGTAAATTGAAAAAGGAACAATCTCTGCATTGTGCTGCCACATAGTGAATTGAGATTTAACTATTTGTACACAACAAAAGGGCTTTGTATTTCTGCTCTCTGTTGAGCCCAACACTGCTTTTGTCTGATATCTATATTGCTGTCTGCCGAGTGTTCGCACTCTGCATATTCTCGACATGGTGAATTTAGATGAAAACGATGTTTTCAATATCCTGGAAGAAGAAACAGACGATTCTGGTTCAGAAGGAGAAGCTGGTTATATGTTATAAATATATGTACAAGGGTTTTTTAAGGGGGGGGGGGAATACAAACATTATTTGCTAAAATAATACATAAGAGGTTTCATTGTTTCAAATGAGACAGCAAACTTAATTATTTCATACATTGTTAGAATGCTGTAATTTTCAAAAAACTTGTTAAAAACAGCAGTCCGGCTGCCCCATCCAGGGTGACTTATGCCAGTCGTGAATGTGTTAATAAACCAGTCAAGAAAGCTAGGAGTGTGTTTTTGTTAGAAAGATCCGAAAAGTAATTCTTAGCAACACACTTAGAAAATGAATGGGCATCGTTTAGTTCCAGCATAATGGATGTAAGAGGAATTGTGGACTAAATTTAAATGCATTATGAATAAAGGGTTAGAGAAATATGTGCATATAAAGTTGATTAAGGATGGAAAACATCCACCATGGTATAATAATAATAATAATAATAATAATAATAATAATAATAGGAAGCTACTGGCTTGTACAGAGGCATATCGACATTCATTTTCCCCTTGTTCTATTTGGTGTGGATTAGGAAAGGAAGTGCCTAGTGGTGGTACAGTGTACCATCTGCCGTGTACCTTATGGTGGATTATGAAGTATAGATGTAGATATTTCAGGTGGAACTGATTCTTCATCCCAGCATTCACCAACAGTTCTTATAGACTTGTCCACGTAATTTTTGCCAGATTTGCGAGGAATGCTTTAAATTCCTGGTACTCTCAGGCTGAGGTTGTATTTGATGTGTTGCAAGAGTTATTTGATTTTTATAGGAGACCAAAAGAGTGGTCAAAGTCCTTGCCTGTTTAGGAGTGTACAACAAGTGTTGATCACTAACACATATTGAATGTGACTTGTTGGTATAATACAAGTTTCACAAATCCCTTCTCATGTTTGTAATGTATTGTGCACATTCAGATGATAAAATAAGTAGTATTGAAGTAAACCTCCACAACCTATTTTGCTAATGTGTTGAATGAATCCTGTCTTGAGGTTGGCCTCTGATAGCCCACTCACTGAGGCCAGGTGATGCAGGTTGTGACCAGCTACAAAAGTGCAAGTCATTGATAGCTGTTTCAGAATTTCTTCCTGCTGTTGGAATAGATTTTCCAACATAATGGAAAATGTTTGGCAATTCTAAACATACTGGGTGATTATAATTAAACCTTCCCTATTTAATACCTTATAATACAGAAACTAATTACAATATGACTGCCAAACTTGGTAGCATTAATGTCTAGAGTATAGGGTGCCTGATTTCCACACGTCACAGTTCCACCGTCCAGTTCCAACTATGGCCACCAATTAATGTGAACAGTCATTGTGTTTCATAGTCTCACAAATCTGACCAGTCCCACTTCACTTGCTGACATGTCAACATGAGCTTGGACAAAAGGAGCAGGATATTATTGGTAAGGCTTTATTATCAAACCAACGGTAATGCTGCAGCTGCATTTTGAGTATATCGCTGGCTGAAAGGATTATTTAAGTGGCCTCTTATCCGCCAGCTGTGCGAAGCATGATGAAGGAGTTTGAATCAACTAAAGAACTAGGTGTCACTTTGGGAAGAGGCCGACAACTGGTTGAACAACAGGTGGTTGATGAAACCACTGTTTCATCAACCAACAGGTGGTTGATGAAACCACTGTTTCATCAACCACATGTTGTTCAACCAGTTGTCGGCCTCTTCCCAAAGTGACACCTAGTTCTTTAGTTGATTCAAACTCCTTCATCATGCTTATGTCAGACAATGCTGCAAGCAATTTGGATTGTCGAGCAGTGCTTCCTGGAGCACCATATGGACACAAGCAGCTCATTTTTCTCTGATGGGCGAGGTGAACTCACATAATTGCCAATTGTGGGGATCTTTAGCTCCAGTCACTGTGCATGAAATTCCTCTGTATGGTGAATGTGTCACTGTATTGTGTGGCTTCACAGCTTATGTACGTCATTGGTCCATTCTTTTTTCAACAGGTTGGTGCTCAAGGACCAAACATGTGCAGTGTTACTGTGATATGCTTCACCATCATGTCATACCTTCCCTACAGGAGACACACACATTGAACTCAAACAGTTTTCATGGAAAAAACATTAGGAAACTCATACCTAGAGAGGTAACCAGTATACCTGTGGTCATGCTTCATTCTGCTGTGCAGAATGCAGTCCTGTGTTTCCCGACTCCTCTAGACACTGACGGGCACCATATTGAGAGCCTGTTGTAGCAGTAATGGCACCAGCGTGTAATGGTATGATTTACAATAACAGCACATTAAAAGTATTTCAATTCAGTTGATTCTGCACTATTTCTCTTCCCCATGTCCTCGACATTAATGCTACTAAGTTTGGTACTTGTATGGTAATTAGTCTCCCTGTTATGTGTTAAATAGGGAAAGTTTAATTATAACCACTGGGTGCTTCTAGCTTTGGAACATAATCAGCTGGGTAAATGTATTGGATTTTTCTTTTTTAATTTTTATCAGATATTCATAGGAATTATTGTATGAATGATAATGAGTGAAAAAATTAAATCTCTATGAATGCAAGAAGCTCATTTTATGCATGAATTTCCCATTGTTCTCACTTTCAGGTTGTGAATGTTGTGGCTTTCTTTATGCCATAGTGACTGTAACAGTCACCACATCCTTGCCGGGTTGAGAAATGTATTTTTTCATGTGGGTTTTAAATGCCCGAAAAAAGCTGTCCACTTTCACATTTGGCTATGGGTGGACAGGGGTGGCAAAATTGTTTAATACCATGAAGGATGCAAAATGAATGAAATTTGTGCAAAGAAAATTGTGGATCATTGTTGGTGACCAATGTCATGGGCAACTTTCAGTGGAGAATAACTTTGACAAAGTCAGAACTTTAGCCATTGTAGATGACGATACACCTTGAACAACATAAGGGAAATGGGAGATCACATCCACCATCAATAACCAGTTGGTATTCAAAAATGGACCAGTGAAATCAACATGAATGCATTCCCTGTGGCTGAGAGAGTGTCTTCTAGGTAGACAGTGATGCCCAGTGAGCAGTTTGTTGTGTTACGCACTAGGAACAAGTGGCAGTGACATGCATGATGTCACCATCCAAACCTAGCCAAAACATGTCACTGGGCCACAGTGATCAGTCTAGATGAGCAGCTGGAAAAGCATTGTGTGTGCTCTACTTAAGGATGCACACAGCCTCGCTTGTCCTACTTGCTTGCATGTTCTTATGTGTAATATTCAGTGAACTGTTGCTTGTCATGCATTTTGAATGTGGCTGTAGCAATGTTAGTGCTAGCCGTACTACTCTTAAGAATTTAATTCATTGATGACGAGCGAACGATTGTTCAGCACGGTTGGTTCTCTTTTACCTAGTACAATGACAGACGGTACAACGAATGAGATCCTTCGTAGGCTGCTAGAGCAGCAAGAGGTTTTTGTTATGACTTTGTAAATACAGCAAGAGGTTTCACTACTGTATTGCAGTTGGTAACTACAATTCTGTTGGTAGGTTGCTTTGTTTTAGGGGGACTGAACTAGTAAGGTTATACAATTCTGTCTTAACAGGTGTATGAGAAACCTCACAGAGGTTGGGTGTCATGTGTCCTATTTCATCAAGCTCTGTGGTCCATTAATCACCCCCCCCCCCCCCCCCCCAAAAAAAAAAAAAAAAAAAAAAAAAACACCCTCTTGCTTATGGAAGTGTCAATTGTTCCAATCTTCTAATGTTTATCATGGGATTGAATTGTGTCATGAGGGCCTTAAAACTTTGTGACAATGTGTTTCTGTTGTTTTGTCTCTGCCAAGGCCTGCTTCAGGAAAGGCAAAATTGATTACTATCATAAGTTCCTCCCAAATGCTGTGTTAATAGCACATCCACTACATGCTTTGCTCTGAAAGGACACAGTATTTTCCTTGTCACTAGCATGCAAGCATGAGTTTTCCGCTTTCAAACACATGTAACAGTCTGTCACCAGCTTAGTCATTTTTCAAGTGGGTCAGCACTGGGTCTTAGCTACCAATGTTTCACAATGCAGGTTGGGGCCTTGCTTGTGCACAAGTATGCATACAGGTTGGAGAGGCCTATTGCCTGTGCATCCGAGACTTTTACACCTGTGCAGTGTCATTTATATTGAAAATGAAGCCTTAATGGTTGTATGTGCTTTGAAGAAATTTTACTTTTTTTTATGGAACCACATTTCATGCAATTACTGATCACAGTCCATTGATATACCTATTCATCTCTCCATGTTAGTCTGGTTAAAGTCAGACATCACATCCAATGCTGGGTGCTCTGGTTGTCTAGGTTCAATTATGAGATTCATTTTTGGCCTATGGGGCAACATGCTGACTCGGACACATTGTCTTGACATCCAACCAGTTCAGACCTAGCATTTGAATAGGATTAGTTACTCTGGTTTCACACTGACACTGAAACACAACAAACTGTGGAGATTTTCTAATCAATAGCTCCAGGATTACACACAAAACTGCTGCAGATTCCGTCTTACATAAGGTGGTTATGTATTTACAACATGGTTAGCCCGAGGTTCCACCTTCTTGTGCGTTAGAGCCTGTCCGCAACAACTACGTATTCCGTTATTATTTCTCCTCAGTCAACAGTGTCATGCTGTTAGAGATGGACTGTGGGTGGTTGTTCCATTGGCCACTTGTCCAGACATACTTGCTCTTTTGTATGCAGGTCAGTGGGGTTTCTCCCATATGAAAGCACTAGTTGGCAACATGTGCTATACATAAAGCTGCTCCCCAGGCATTGTTGTCTCCCTGGGCCAATGTCATCAGAGTGATTGAAATTATTCATTTGTATTTTGCTTACCCATTCTTGAACACAGATTGCTTTTTGGTGGTGGATACATTCTCGCACTTTCCATATGTTGTTTGTTGTGCATTAACATCCACGTTGTAACTCTTCAGGCTTTCCCAGCGATATAATGAAATAATGTGTTGTCGGGTGTTCTTCCAGATGTCAGTGTTGAATTTTCATGATATTTTGGTTATGTAGCTCATAACCTTCAGCAGGTGTAACCTGAGATTTCTCTCTGAGTGGACTTGGACCAGTATTTATGTCTGTGTACTTCCCCCTCCACCGACGGTTGTATATGCTCCCTCTGTGGTCCACACCTGTTGGGCCCACTCCTGGACATTCTGTCTTCGGCACCATGTGCCTGGTGCTCTGCTTGGAGATCGTTTTATGTTCGTGTTATGCTACATCTGTCCTCATTGCTTCCTTAATAATTCTAGAGCAGGATCACAGGCTCTACTCAGTTGGTAACCTGTGTCTTTGTTCATGAGATTTTCAGCCACGTTTCTCTCTATTGATTCCTTTATTACACTGTCCCAAAATCTGGTGTCTGTTGTAGAATCTTGGTATCATAATTCATGACATGATTCAGTTCCAGACAGTGTTCAGCAAGGCTGATTTCGTCACTTGCCTTAGTCAAGTGTGCCTCTGATGTTCTTTGCATCTGGTGTACACTGTTGTCTGGTGGTCTGGCCAATGTAGGACATTCCACATTGACAAGGAATACTGTAAATCCCTGGTTTTTCTTAGCTCCGGGTCATCTTTTACATTTCCCAACAACCCCCCGATTTACTGGATGGAGAGAAAACACACTTGATGTTTTGTTTATGTAGGATCCTACTGATTCTGGCAGAAATAGAACCAGCTTAGGGCAGGTACACCATCTTCTGTGCTTCATCTTTCTCTGCTTCTGGAACCTGTTGTATAGTGGCTGGTTGTAGTGCCAACCCAATTTGTTTAATCATATACCTATTTTTGTATAACACTGTTTTAAGGTGTTCTATTTCTGTGGGTAGACTCTCTTGGTTTAGTAGAAACCAACTCACACCTATCTGTACCTGCAAGCCAGTAGCTGCCACCACCCGGTGCAAAAGAATGGTGTACTCAAAATTCTGATTTATTGGGCACGAGCTCTGTTGGATCCAGACAACCTAACAAAAGAGTTAAGAACACCTTCAGTCTGTGTCGTAAACAAACAGATATTCATCCAGAGATAACGAGAAGGTATTTTGCCCTATTTCTCCACCAGAGGAGTCACCAGAAGTACAAGAAGAAATGAAGACTGTTGCTGTTTTGCCATATGCCAGGCAAATATCAGTGAAAATGAGCAGAATACTTATCAAGTATAATGTCAAGAGCGTATTATGCCCACCAATCAAGATTAAGGCTCTCTTATGGAGTGTAAAGGATGATTTTGGCCTACAGAAATGGGGAATTTACCACATACCACATCAATATGATATGTCATACATTGGCCAGACCACCAGGACTTGACATCAGGTATAAGAAGCACCAGCAACACACCAGACTCAAACAAGCTTCCAAGTTGGCTATAGAGGAACATTGTTTGGAATTAAACCATTCAATGAATTACAATGATGTCAAGGTTCTGAAACAAACACCCAGGTACTGGAATAGATTATGCAGGGTATTATCAACCATGTGATAGGATATCAACTTATTTCCACCTGGAACCTAGCACTCAATATCCTAAAGACCCAAAGGTGGCAACATCAGAACTACGGGAGGACAGAGTAAATATCCCAACAAAATAATGCAAAGTGCACATACGGTACTGAATCAGACAAGAAATCAAGTACCTGTGGACAAATGGTTTCTTTGAGAATGAACGGCAGTTTCAACACCAGGAGCCAGGGAGTAATCTAGCAGACACGGACTTCAAATGGAGCACTTGACGCAGCTGGCTACAGCAACAGAACAGAATAGTCTACATGAAAGCTTAAATGATGACAGAAAACTGGATGCGAAGTACAATTTGGAGGTGAAACAGAATGTCACATGATGAAATTATTAACTGATAAGAGCCAAAAAGTATTCACACAGCAGTCCCGACAGCCATATCTAGTAAATCCTAGGGTTTCAGCTATTGGCTGTGGCGGATGTCTGTCGGAGCACCTCCAGCAGCATGGACCAATAATAGAATGCCTAGCCACCACTCACATGCATAAATACTGCACCTGTTCCATATTACCATTACAGAATACTAAGGCTAATGAAAGTGATTGTACCATTATATAATTTCCAGCGCTAATGAAGGTTGTTACAAACAAATAAATTGGTGATGTAATCAAGAGCAGTTTGTCAGTATCACATTTTGATTATAAGATTGTTTTTATATGAGAATTCAAGGTATTGCTTTCTTATTTTGGACACAATTTGTCACACAGTTTCTTAAATGGGGGCAAAGTGACCTCAGAGCTATGCTACTTAATCATGAAACCTTTCTTATTATTGGTAGAGCTGTATTTTTCTAGTAGATTTTTATAATAAATTTGTGAATAGATGAACCAAACTTGATAAACCAGATTTGTTTCAGCACTAACTTCTGTTTGTGTATTTTAGGTGAAATGCGGGAACTGCAAAGAAGTATACGAAAACTGGCAAACACTTTGTAAAGGTGTAACCAAACCACAACGTGTTGGAAAAGGACAAGTTCACTACTCATCAAAATGCAAATTTTGCAAAATGGAGAATAGTATCAGTAAGTCAAAGTATACCATTGACAAGCCAGTCATAGAAATAGTGTCCAGATTGTAGTGACGATAGATGTTTCGAGTTCATTATGCTCTACCATTTTTTGTTAGTGATTCACTGGAAACCATTGAAAACTAACATTTGCTGTTGGAAATTTATGTTAATTTATTGTCAGATGTGCATCATAAATAGTGTTGCAGTATTTATAAGTTTTTCTATCAAAAGAAAAATGCACTTGAGAAAACTATAATTATGAGAAAGGATTGCTGGACAGTGTTACCTTCATGATGCAGAATTTTGTTACTGTAGTCTGTAGTTTGTCATATCTCAAACTCTAAGAGACTGTACTACCATTCATAAGTAATGGTTCCTACCATAGACTGGAGAGAGATGGACAGGTTGGAGAAGTTTAGAAAGGATGTGCTCATAACTCACTCTCTGAATCTATGTTACCTGTAGTTTCTCATTACATATTGTCTGCTGTCTCAAGGGTGCAGGTGGAACACAGGAGAAATATAGATCTGGGAACTATCGGTATAAGTGTTGTAAATTGTCGTAGCTATGTCAGGGAGGTACCAGAACTCCAAGCGTTAATAGAAAGCACCGAAACACACATCATTGTAGGCAGTGAAAGTTGGCTCAAGCCAGAAATAAGTTCAGCAGAAGTATTTGCAAAAGATCTAACTGTGTTCATAAAGGATTGATTAAACAAAATAGGTGGAGGCGTGTTTGTAGCCGTCAAAAGTAGTATTTCATGTAGCGAAGTTGAAGTTGATAGTTCCTGTGAGCCATTATAGGTAGAGGTTGTACCTGAAAATCCTAAGTAAGTAATTGGTTACTTTTACCGGCCTCCCGACTCTGATGATACAATAGCAGAAAGGTTCAAAGAAAATCTGAGTCTAATTACAAAAACATACCCAATTTACACGATAATAGTAGGCGGTGATTTTAATTTACCCTCAATCTGCTGGTGAAATTATATTTTCAAATCAGGAGGTACGCATAAAGCATCGTGCAAAATTGTACTCAATGCATTCTCTGAGAATTACTTCGAACAATTAGTTCATGAGCCAACTAGTATTGTAAATGGATGTGAAAACACACTTGATCTCTTAGCAACAAATAATCCTGAGCTCATAATGAGCATCAAAACGGATACAGATATTAGTGAACACAGAACTGTGGTAGCGAGATTGAATATTGAAAGTCCCAAAGTTACCAAAAATAAACAAAAAGTACATTTGTTCAGGAAAACAGATAGAAACACAATACATTGCTTCTTCAAAGACAGCTTCCACTCATTTCTAACACTCAACGTAGGTGTAGACCAGAAGTGGCTCAAATTCAAAGAAGTGGTATAGACAGCAATTGACAGTTTTATACCAAATAAATTAATAAAAGAAGGAGGTGATCCCCCTTGGTACACAAAACAGGTCAGGACACTGATGCAAAAGCAAAGAAAAAGGCATACTAAATTTAAACAATCACAAAGTCCCCAGGATTGGCGATCCTACACAGAAGCTTCAAATTTAGCGAGGATATCAATGTGAGATGCCTACAATACTTATCACAACGAAACTCTCTCTCGAAATTTGACTGAAAACCCAGAGAGATTTTGGTCATATGTTAAATATACTACGGGCGAAACACAAACAATACCCTCACTACATGATAGTAATGGTGATCCTGCCGATGACAGCGCTACTAAAGCAGAGTTACTAAACATAGCTGTTAGAAACTCATTCACCAAAGAAGACGAAACCAATATTCCAGATTTCGAATTATGAACAGAGGCCGTAATGAGTAATGTAGAAGTAGATATCATTGGAGTAGTGGAGCAACTAAAATCACGCTATAAGAACAAGTCTTCTGGTCCTGATTGTATACCCATTAGACTTCTATCTGATTGTGCTGAAGCGATAGCTCCTTACTTAACAGCCATATACAACTGCTTTCTCATAGAAGGATCTGTACCAAAAGATTGGAAAGTTGCACAGGTCACACCTTTATTCAAGAAAGGCAGTAGGAGTAACCCACTAAACTACAGGCCTATTTCATTGACGTCAATCTGCAGCAGGGTTTTGGAACGTATCCTGTATTCAAATATTATGAATTATCTCGAACAGAATGATCTATTGACCCAAGGTCAATACGGATTTAGAAAATATTGTTCATGTGAAACACAACTAGCTCTTTATTCACAGGAAGTGATGAGTGCTATTGACAAGGGTTCGCAAATCGATTCCATATTTCTTGATTTCTAGAAGGCTTTTGACACCGTACCTCACAAACGGCTTTTAATCAAATTGCGTGGTTATGGTATATCACCCCAAATTTGCGATTGGATAGGGGATTTCCTGTCAGAGAGGACGCAGTTTGTAGTAATTGATGGTAAGGCATCGACTAAAACAGAGGTCGGGCATTCCACAGGGTAGTGCTATTGCTCCTCTGCTGTTCCTTATTTATATAAACGATTTAGGAGAAAATCTAAGTAGCTCTCTTAGGTTGTTTGCAGATATGCCGTCATTTACCGTCTATTAAAATCATCTGAAGATCAAAAACAACTGCAGAACGATCTAAATAAGATATCACTATGGTGAAACAATTGGCAATTGACTCTAAATAATGAGAAGTGTGAAGTCGTCCACATGAGTACGAAAAGAAATCTGTTAAACTTTGTTTGCAAGATAAATCAATCAAAAGTGAGGGCCGTAAACTCCACTAAATACCTAGGAATTACTATTATGTCAGACTTAAACTGGAAAGAACATGTAGATAATGTCGTGGGAAAGGCGAACCATAGACTGCGTTTTATTGGCAGAACCCTTAAAAGGTGCAACAGAACTACTAAATAAACTGCATACACTATGCTTGTCCGTCCATTTTTGGAGTATTGCTGCCCAGTGTGGGATCCTTATCAGGTGGGTTTGACGGAGGACATCGAAAGAGTCCAGAGAAGGGCAGCTCGTTTCGTATTGTAACAATGCAGGGGAGACGGCATTACGTAAATGATACAGGATCGGGGTTGGGAATCATAACAACAACAGCGTTTATCCCTGTGGCGTGGGCTACTTACAAAACTCCAATCGCCAACATTCTCCTCTGAATGCGAAAATATATTGTTGACTCCCACTTACATAGGTAGAAATGATCATCAGAATAAAATAAGAGAAATCAGAGCTCGAACGGAGAGATTCAGGTGTTCTTTCTTCCCGCGCACTATTCGAGAATGGAATGGGAAATAAATAGTATAACGGTGGTTCAATGAACTGTCTGCCAGGCACTTAAATGTGATTTGCAGATTATCCCATGTAGATGTAGAAATCACAGATTTTATGCATCTATGAGAAAGCAATGTGTCATTGCTCCACGGAGTGCCTCTGGCGGCCAGTTTGATAATCTTTTTGACAGCTCAGTGTAAACACAGGTTCACAACACTACACATTACACATCGGTGCACCGCACGGAGGAGCAGTGATTTCGCCGCTACTTCAGTCCCTCTGCGGAAGTAGAGCATCGTCGATGAAACGTGCCAGGAAGCAAACACATCAACCGTATCTCTTTGTACGTTCTGTAGATCGAGTCATGTCGGCTGCTGGTATAGGAACCAGCGCTGGTGAAGAAGCCGGTGCTGAAGAAGGTGCCAGTGCTCGTACTGGTGCTACAGGCAATCAATATCATATAAGTCTTATTTTGAAAGGCATATGTAGGCTTTGCCCGGTTTATGGACACAGTAGAATGCTTGTTGTTGATGAGCACCTCAATTGTGGATTCTCCCTGAAGTATGACTGTGTGTGGGCCTTTGTATGATGCTCGTAATGCAGGCTTAACACTGTCGGCACAGGAGCATTATGTGTGTTTCCCCACATCAGGATAAATAAAACTGGAACCTGTGCCATGTCTTGATACTTAGTGCAGGCGAATGCAAGAAATGTGTTCTCTCAATTGTTTGACAAAGTCACAATTCTCACTTTCAGGCAGCTGTATGGATCTGGCATCCACAAATTCTCCTGGTAGCCTTAGCACTTCACCATACACTAATTCAGCCACTGAAGAGTCCAAATCTGGTTTATAAGTGTTGCTGAGACCAAGTAAAACAATTGGCAGGGCAGTGGTCCAAGTCATATCATGACTGATGAGAGAAGTCTCCAACGAACGGTGCCAGCAATTCTATCATTTTGTTACTCGCTGGATGGTGGCTTGTGGTCTTATAGTGTACTGTTTCACATTATTTTGTACGCTTTTTGAACAGTTCGGACTCAAATTGGCATCCTCGGTCTGTTGTGACATGTAAAGGACAGCCAATTGTGATATCCAGGTGGAAATGAAGGTGGATGCTAAAGTCTCTGCTGAAATGTTATCCGCCGGCATTACTTCTGCCAACGGGTGAAGTGGTCTGTCATTGTCACTAAATAACGTTGTCCAATCAATGGTGCTAAAGGCCCGTACACATTGATGTGGACATGTGCAAAGCGGGCAGTAGTGTCTAAAAAATCTCCAACTGGCACATGTACGTGCTGTTGAACTTTACTATGTTGACACTTGACACAAGTTTGTGTCCACTCCTGACAATCTGTCTGGATTCCTAGCCACACAAATCGGCTGGAAACAAGGCATGTAGTTGGACGCACTCCAGGGTGACACAGGTTATGGAGACTGTCGAATGCAACTCTTTGGAATGCAGTTGACAGGAACAAACGAGGTTTGCCATTCGTCAAGTCACAATACAATTTAATGTTGGCCCCCGGAACGTCGACTAGGTGTAGGTCCATTGCTGTAGATGTATCCTCTAGCAGGTTGCTTAACTCTTGATCATTCTATGTAAGAATGTAGGTTTTCGCAGTCATTATTGTTAAAATTGAAATTCTTTTGAGTTATTTGCCATGTCATGATGATATATTTCTCCCACATTTTGGATCCGTTACAGGAGCCTTCTTCAAGGAATACTGTTGTGTCACGGTAAGTTGTGTAGTCCATAGGATGTGTGATGCTGCTGACACGGGAAAAGCAGTCGGACACTATGTTATCAATGCCCGAAATGTGCCTGATATCCGTGCTGAATTATGCTATGTACACCAGTTGATTGTGCTACCTAGGTGAACAATTGATGTTGTTTTGATGGAAAGCATACGCAAGAGGCTTATGGTCAGTGTATATTGTGAACTCTCTGGCTTCCATTTGTGGCCAGAAATATTTAATAGCCTCGTAAATTGCCAGAAGTTCTCTGTCATAAGAGCTCCATTTCTGCTGTGATGGTGACAGCTTGTGGGAAAAGGCGGCTACTGGCTGCCATGCACCGTCACACAATTGGTTTAATGCCACACTGATTGCAGTCTGGCTCGCATCAATAACTAACGCCAAATGTGCATTAGGCTTTGGGTGTGCAAGTAATGCTGCATGTGGTAAACTCCTTTTGGCTGCCTCGAATGTGGCGATCATGTTGTCTGTCCACGTAATGGCTGACTGAAGACACATTTGGCAGTGTTCAAGGCGACTCCATACTGTTCTAAATGTCCAAACACTTCAGTTAGATGTTTGTGTTCTTCTGGTGATGTAGAGAAAACCAAAATGTCATCGAGATACGCAAAGCAAAAGGCAACACCTTGCAATACTGAATCTATGAACGGACGTCATAAACGGACGCTCAAACAGACCAATCGGTGTTGTTATGGCCGTTTTCTGAATGCTTGTGTCTCCCACCGGTATCTGAGTGTATGCTTCTGCATGATCAAGGAAGCTGAATACGGTTGCACCACTTAACTCATAATTGTAGTCACATAGCAAGGGTACAGGTATCTGTCAGGCACTGTTCTGGCAATGAGAGCATGATAATCTCCACACGGATGCCAAGCCCTGCTCTTCTTAGGCACAAGATGGAGGGGTGATGAACCTGGACTACTTGACAGCTGCATGACACCTTCTCAACACAAATTTCTGAGTACAGGCGTGGTCCCAAGCTGTGGACTGTGTCGCGCTAACAGTCCACCACACCATAAGCTCTGTGCATGCTTCAATGACCACTGTACGACGTGATGCTGGAAAGCTGTACGTTTCAGAGCCCGGGAATATTGACTTAATCACCTGGGTAAAAAAAAAAAAAACCACGCACTGACGTGTTTTACGGCCCACTTTAGATTTCTAGTTTTATAAGTTTTTGCAATCATTTTGGACCAAAATAATAATAAATTATGGTGATACGATTACGACTCTACTGTTGTGGTAATAGCTATGCACCCAACACGTAACATTCTTTCTGACCGTATTTTAACAAACAGCCAAAATTATATGATGTTTGAGTTTAGCTTTGACAAACACACTCTTTTTTGAACTTTTACCTCTTTGAACTATGATTTTAATATCTCTCCCACATTTTCATTATATTTTTCCATTAAAATATTATCACCTGTCTTGCCTTGGTAGTTCAAAGTTTATTTTCTTTGCCTGTACCGGTTACAAATGACTATAGGCTGAAACGAACATAGTGTACATTTGGCGTTCAGACGAGTGACTATAGCGTGGATGGAACACAGTGTACATTTGGCGTAGATGCATTGATTCTAATTAATGACTTTCAATATATTCCACAAATAGTGAATAAATGCTTAGAAAAAAAAACCAATATAATTTGTTGCAATGTATACACTTCCCTTCTGTTTGATTATGGAACTACACTTTCCACAGAAATCTGGGACTTCCTTTATATACGAAACTACCTGTATCAGGAGTTTGTGCAGAATGTTCATTATTAAAGTATCCTCCAATTTATGTGCATATGCTTCAGAAGACCATTGTTCAATTCATTATTATGTATTTAACGGAATGTTCACGAAATAGAACAAACACTCATTTTAGAGGGAGCATTCTTACATATGCACAGTTCTAAACATTGAAGAACATTGCTCTATTTAATTAATAAGAGTGTCTGAAACCCTTTTAGGAAAAAAAAAAAAAAAAAAATAGGTAGTGGCGGGTTTTCGAATCACTGACCTTCAGCATTGCCCTCTACGCAATGGTTAACAATCAGAAGTTGCATTCTTTAATCTCGTACTATTGATGGCAGTTGTTAACTCATGCTAATATGGCGTTTTTAAACAGTAGATTAGCATTTATCAAACAAAAAATGACGTGTTTTTGTTAATTCTTCAGTGCGTCATTGCTTTGAAATGACAACGTGTAAGTTACAATAAGAAAATCATTAAAAATGCAACGCAAGATGGTGTATGCCAGAGAAAGTTCTGGGCGAGGAATGTCACGTGACATATACGAATGGCTGGTTTTCGTTAATTCAATGGAGGGTGTCAAATCTCCACTATTTTTGCAAATATCTCTCAGACGATACGGGATATGAAAAAACATAAGGGAACAAAGTTGTAGAGAATTTTCTTCTTTACAAATTCGTCTTTTTTTTTTGCATTACTAACGTATTTCTTGTTCAAAATGTTTGAAAAAGCGAGGTTCTGGTAGCCAACAATTTGGTGCCTATCGATTGAACGGTTCGACCTAAAAAGTGGGAACACATTACAGATAGACAGACATCATCAAATCGCCATTCTTTTTGCAAATATCTCTGAAACGATGCAAGATACGGAGAGAGAAAAAACATAAGAGAGCAAAGTTTTAGAGAATTTTCTCCTCTACAAATTCGGTTATTCAATTTTCATGTCAGATGAATGGTTAAGCCATTATTCTCATTTAAATTTTGAGCTGTCAAAAGACGATCACAAAGGCCCACTTTTAGTGTTACTACTGTAACCTAAAATGGGCCAAAGAACTCAATCTTAAGGTGTGTTATGTGCAGAAGAGATGCATGGCTGTTGAGGTTGAACAGTCGTTAGTGAGCAACCTCGGAGGAACCTGCTGCACCTCATGTGTATTAGCCTTACCCAGGCAAGCAGGACTCTGCCTGGGTGGATCTTTATATCCCTAACTGCTCATGAGAACACCATTAAAAGACCTCGAAATGTTGGCGGGTGTACATCGTCATCTCCAAGAGAGACAGGGCTGACTTCAGTGCAGCACAATATGATCCCCAGTCGTTCCCTTCCCTAGCTAGTCCATGGAGGAAGGACGGGTTAGAGAAAGTGATGAGCCATGCTTAGCAAAATGTATCATATGTACATGAACTGATGGGGAATCGTTCAAGGAAATGAAGCCGCTATTCTTTGTAGAGAATCTTGAGGATATGTATGGAAAAGTTGCAGGTATGTCCAAAATGAGGAGTGGGTCCATTCTCACAGAGAATGGTGGAATATGCACCTACATCCTTACCTCTATCTACAGCGAAGCTGTTCCACTCCAGACGCCTTTGGAAGCTGCTGTCAGGGTAAGGGCTGCAGTGGACATTACTATCTGCAATTTCTACCCCTCTCCTGATGGAGAAGTACACCAACATGTGCTGGCTGCTCTGATTGCCCAACTACCCCATCTTACTTGTTGTTGAGTGATTGAAACGCCAATAACCCATTGTGGGGTGGTACCATAATTACTGGTCGTGGTAGATATGTCGAGTCATTACTATTTCAACTCGACCTCTGCCCCCATGCATATTAGTATGGCGCAATGTACCTACTTGGCCATCGACCTATCAGTATGTAGCCCGAGCCTCTTCCCATCTATCCACTTCAGAGTGCATGATGACTTGCATGGTACTAACCACTTTCCGATCTTGTCAACCCCAGCATCAGTCCCCTGAACATTGTCCCGATGGTCGCTTAATAAGGCTAATTGGGACATTTTTACTTCTGCTGCCATAGTTGGTTCTCCAATGCATCCTAACATAGATGTGGTAGTCGACAGCACTACCTCGGCCATTATTTCTGCGACTGAGTGTGCAATCCCCATTTCTTTGGGATCACCCAGCAGAGGACGGTGCCCTGGTGTTCGCCAGAGATTGCTGAGGTGGAGACTGCAGGTGTGCTCTGCAGTGTCAGAAATGGCACCCGTCTTTGGAGAATCTCATTGTTTTTAAACAGCTTCATGCCCGAGCCCAACAATTAATTAAAAGACGCAAGCAGGAGTGTTGGGAGAGGTATGTGTCTAGCATTGGATCACGTACCTCTCCATACTAGGTGTAGACAAAGATCAGGCATGTCTACTGTTACCAGAGTCCTTTCAGTGTGCCTGGGAGTTCCGTGAATGGAGCAGTTTCCACAGATCCACATGCAGTTACTGAACACTTCGCTGTGCACTACCCGCGGAGTTCAGCATCTGTGCATTATCGACCAGCCTTTTGTGAGAGGAGCGAAAGAGACTATCCTTCTTGGCTCATCATGTGGAACTGTACAACGCTCCCTTCAGTGGATGGGAACTCCTCAGTGCTCTTACTCACTGCCCTGACACAGCCCCTGGGCCAGACCGCATCCACAACCAGATGTCAAAGCACTTGTCTGAGGAGTCAAACCAACATTATCTAGCCATGTTTAATCACATTTGGAGTGATGGTGTCTTCCCCTCTCAGTGGAGAGAGAGTACCATCGTCCCAGTGCTCAAACTGGGCAAAAAACCACTCAAATTGGACAGCTACTGACCCATCAGCTCACCATTGTTCTTTGCAAGTTGCTAGAACATATGGCGGGCCAGCAGCTATGTTGGCTCCTTGAGTCTCATGGTCTACTGTCTCCATCTCCATGTCAGCGTGGTTTCCGCAAAGGGTGCTTAGCCTTGGACAACCTTGTCCACCTTGAGTCCGCCATCCGGACAGCATTTTCAAGATGCCTACATATGATAGCCATCTTTTTTGATTTGTCTGAAGCCTATGACACAACCTGGTGACACCACATTCTTAATACCAGGTGATCAAAAAGTCAGTATAAATTTGAAAACTCAATAAATCGTGGAATAATGTAGATAGAGAGGTAAAAATTTGACACACATGCTTGGAATGACATGAGGTTTTATTAGAACTATTGTCGTAAATGTGAGCACCAGTTGTGTAACCCGGCCAACAGCTTATCAAGTTCAAAATCTTCATATTGGCACCACAGATGATTTCTTTATTGATAGAAAAGAAACTTAGGACTTCTGTATAGTTCTGTTGGAGCTCCAGGTCAAAGTATCATCATCTATGGCCCTTATGACATTTTGCAATCCACCAATTCAGTAGAGTTCCCTACCACCCCTCAATTAAATTGGTGTATCACTGTTAAAATCTCTTTGGGTAGTTGTATACAATAGATGTGAGATCCCCTGCTATGATCTGATGAAATACCAGTGCATAATATTCAAGATCTGCAAAGAACTTGTAACATACCAGACAAAGCACAGTTCCTGTCAGAATTGTGCTGCAGTAACAGCTGCAGTATTCCAGGGAGCAATTCAAAAGATGCCTTATGAAACCCAAATTGCCCATTGAAATCATTGTCCCTATACATCAGAAACAGCTCTCTCCGTTCCATTAAAATCCTCATTCCCAGGTTGTCTAATTTGAAATTTAGCATGCAGAAACCAAGAACATGCCTCATTATCTAGCTTTACTCCTACTACAGCTTGGAAGTAAATTTTGGTCTCATTTCCTCCTAAAGCTAGTAATGTAGTTGCATTCACTAGCTACATAGTAAATAAAGCTACTTCAAGACTAAATGATAAATATATTCCTGTAGTAATTTACTCTTCTAGTTCAGTACTGGAAATCACCAATTTCCTTCTCTTTAGTACTTTAATTTCACACTTGGTGGTGCTTGTCACTCTTACAGGTTTTAGCAGATAAAAATTGTGGGACCTAATACTATAAGTAGGAATTTAGTTATCTTGAATCGAATTTTCTGGTTTGGCTGTATGTGTTTGCAAATACTATAGTTTTTATATATGTATGTAATGTAGCAGTGATATGTTCTGCAAACACATTATACAGAATCAGCTTGATAAAGTTCAGAGCATTGCATTCATCAGAAGCACTGAACATGATTGCCAGAAATATCCCATTAAGTGACGCCTGTATATAATACCTTTGTGATTGCAGTAATTAGACTTATTTCTCCTTTTTATTCAGTTATTAGACTTATTTCTCTTTTTTTATTCAGTTATTCTGGAAGACTCCATGAAGCCTTATGATGGAAACAGAGATGATTACCAGCCCATTGTGACATTTGAGTGTCGTGGGATTGAAGTGTTGGGCATTAAACCAGGTGTAAGTACTTTCATTTAATTAGATGCCAAGTATAATGAATAAAAAGGCAAACAATGGAATGAAAAAGGACAACTACTTACTGTGTAGAGGAAACTCTGCAAGCCTCTGTTCCTTGCTCCCAATCACCCTACTAGTGACACTGTGGGTGTGAAGAGTCAAGCAAGCTCAGCTACTTGTTTGTCTGTCTATTGACCAGTAATTCCTTCTAATCAGTGAGTGGTTGTCTTTATTGCAATTTTTAAATTTAAATGAACTTCTGCTTAATAATAAGTATTACTAAAATCATCAAACTTAAATGACATGTTAAAGACAAACACATGGAAAACATTAAGGTTATTGTAGATGAAGGCGTGTTAACTGATTGGGAGTGGAGTATATTGCATAAGAAAGCTCAGAATAAGATGTATTTTGTGAAGCATATTTTTTTAAACCATTGTACAATCTGTGAAAATGGGTCAGTGTAATCAGAAAATCCATAACTGGCAAGTTACACGATATGGAAGACACTATTTTCATGGGCTGTGCAGTGGGTATGCTCAGGAATGTGAGGCATTATAGCAGAACCATGAAAAATGACTAGTTTCCTCATATACTCAGAAACTACTGGCTAATGGGCCTTGAAGCATTTAATTTTGAATGTTGCACACAGTGTGAGTGATATCTTAAATTAATACATATAATGAATTCCAAGTGAGGCCTTCAGCTGGGTGGTTGCATGAAGAACTGGAGGTACATTGAAATGGACTGCAGAGTGAACCTCTTCAGTCTTACTATACATATGTCTACTGTTGTTGTACGAGTTATGGCAATAAAGAAACCAGACTCATGCTCTAACTCTTTATTGAAAAATCTTACTCCAGTGAAATCTTGTCCTCTTCAGTGTAGTTCCCACTCTAATCCCTGTACCATTCCATGCAAATTTTCCACTGTTGGAATCAGTGCTGCGAGTCTTTTTCTGTTGTAACATTGAGGAGACTTTTTGCATATTCCTTTACTGCACCCATGGACTGGAACCTGGTACCTTTTGAGTGTAGACTTCAGCTTTGAAAAGTAGCATGGAGCTAGGTCAGATGAATATGGTGGATGTTTCATCACTGGAATTTTGTTTTTTGTCAAAAGCCACAGACATTGTGTTATGGGCCAATGCATTTTTCTGATCAAGAATCCTTAAGTTATTCTTCCACAGTTCTGGTCTGCTTCATCACACACATTCATGGAGGGCCTTCAGAACAGTTCAATAAAAAGTTGATTGACAGTCTTACCTTCAGTCACCCAAACAATGTAGATAATCCCACAGATAACAAATAAAACTATCATCATTACTTTGAATTTTAATTTGCCCATGCATGCTTTTTTTCTTTCTAGGGGATTGAGGGCTTTTATAATGTAAGGTATATCACTTAGTCTCTGTATCATATTGGGATGTCCATGTTTTACCAAATTTAATTACTTTGCTGAGATAATGAGGGTTATTTTCAAGATTGTCAGCACAACAATCCACCCAAGTTGCTTTTCCTCGTTTGTGATGATTCTTGACACCACTTTAGCACAAACCTATGTCACACCCATATTGTCATGAAAATCTGTCCAATGGCTTCCTTAGTGGTGCAGGAAAGAGCTGAAATTGCTACACTGCTCAAGCAGCAGTCTTGTCTTACAATTCTACTGACCTCCTCCACATTCTCTTCAGTTTTTGAAGTGGAAGGTTGTCTGATTTTGGATCATCTTTGACATCTTTCCTACTGCCCTGGAATTTCTTAAACCACTCAAAAATTTATGTACAACATACAGTATGTACGTATTATCAAAAATGTGTTTAAAAAATAGCAAGTTTCTGTGGCGGATTTACAAGTTTTGTGAGGATTTGATGTTGACACATTGATCCACCTTAGAGCGTAGTACAATTCTGTCGGAGCAAGACCACTCTACCTGTTTCTAAGTAGTCTCACTGTCAGACTAACTATCACAGTCACATGAAATTTTGTACAAGTGTCAGTAAGTCCCCAAGGTTATGCCCCCCCCCCCCCCACTCTTCTCTGTTTTCTTCTTCTTCTTTTTTTTTTTTTTATTACTGCCACACCTCATATATACAGACATTTTTCTAAGGGAAAAAAAGCTAATAAAGTGTGTGTTACCTTTCAGGGTGGCTGGATTATAACAACAAAGCAGAATAACACCACTTTCACTGATGTTATGCTCGATGACGATTATGTGGAATACAGTGAAGAAGGTGTCTTGAGCGTTTTGGATATGGAGTGCCAAGTTAGAAGAACCTAAGTGAAAAAAAAGTTAATATTATTAAATGTTGTATATTGTTCAAATAAATTCTTAATATGTATAAAAAATACTTTTCACATCATTGTTGGATTAAGATCTCAGATACACAGGAAACTTTTGTTTGTGCAATTTCACAAGTATTTACAATTTCTTTAGGACCAATTTTAAAACTAGTTTGAATATTCCAGTAGCACTTGACAGAACAATATAAAATAAATAAATAAAAATTGAAAAGAATTGTCAGTGTTTTGAAAAATTATCTTTATTTGATCATGAACTAGGCCTTCATTAAGTGTCAACTGTTGTCATTTGACTGTGGCTTAAGATACCAAAAGCCAAACCACAACATCAAAATATATTTTCAGGCCATTAGGGAAGTGTTTTCTGTTAATATTACATAAATATGAGTATTAGTTAATGTAGTATGTAATGTTCACTTAGTGTTCTGATTGCATGGCAGTTTTCTCAACAACTCTTCTTTATCTTCACTACTGTATGTTTATATGGCAAACAAAAATACCATTTGTATTATTGAAATATGAAAAAGATTGGCCCTAGACATATATCATCTTGTCTACATTATACTTTATGTTGTTAGCAAATAAATGCACATTTTACCATTAAAAATAAATTAATACATAAGTAAAAACAAACTGTATTTGAACAACAAAGATACAGTTTCTAGTGATAAACCTAATGATCCCCTCTGAGGCTCAGCATTCATTTGCTGGTTACTGGCTTTGCAAATGCTGGTTCCCTGAGTTGGACCGTGAATGCTAGTAGTCCTGTCACCATAAGCTCTTGCCATGCTTCAGCAACAACCGTGTAGTGTGGTGCTGAAAGACTGTGTCACAGTAAATACGGATCATCGTTTTACCAGCAGGGTCCAGAGGAAAGAACAGGCATTATAAAAAATAACCTTAATGAAAAATATATATAAAAAAACTCTGTGCATTTCTGAAATGCATGACTGTTGAGGTAGGACAGTCATTAGTAGAGAGAGGACAAATTTGTTTTAATGATAATGCAATGAATAACGTGAATTCAGCAGTTTTTAAGGAAATAATGTGAATTCGTCACTTTTTTTGGAATTGACTTGAAATCAACGGTTTCAACGAAATTACGCTGTATCTGGGTAAGAAATGCCGTAAGTTTAATTATGTCAGTGATATATTCAATGTAGAAATGTTCTGTTTCCAAATGTGGTGTCTATTTTATTATTTTGTATTAGATATTGTAATAATACAGCGCCACACATTGTTAGATGTGCAAGTTGACAGTAGTACGATTTCTGATCAGTAACTATCGGCAAGCTTATTTCTCTCTCTCTGTGTTATGTTATGATAATATTACGGTAATTAATATTGATAGGACTCTTTTCAAATTTTGATGGAATTCTTCACCGAAATGTTTCTACCATTTTGCAACCATTTGAGATTATTTTCCATGATCGAACGCCGACCTGGTCATTTCTAAATTTGTAGTACTGCACATGCGCAGTTGGCTGACGGAATGCCTATTAACAAAGTCTGTGAACAGCGTTGAAGCTGAGCAGTTTTGTCATTATATTCTTTGACTGTGCTGTTTTGCTATGACTTGTATTCCTATCAGGCTTATAATCACTGCAACTGGGTTTAAACAAACACTTCCTTTTTTGGATACTCATTTTTATCATCTTCTGGCCTTTGTCCATTTTAACCTAGCTGGTAAAATTTTATTTATGAGAGCGCCAGCGTAATGTGCTAATGTTGGCAACAATCTTTGAACACTCTTCGAAAAGTCAGTCACATAGAATGAGGGGAATAATATTTTGTGTTGAGTATGAAATAAATAATTACTGTTGTTTCTGCTGTATTCTCGACAGATTATTTTATGAACCCTTATCCGGTCAGTCAATTAGCCTCGAAAATGAACATTTCGTTGCCAACATTAGCATACTATGCCGCTGCTGCTGTAAGTAAAATTTCTTTCTCTTTATTTATTTACAATACCACTGCAAAGGCAAAGACTTTTCTTTAGCCTACATTAAAATATATTCTTCTATTTTTCAATATTGTTATTCTTTAAGAAATTGTGACAATATAATAGAAATATTTAAGTCAGCAAGAAAAGTACTAGTATCAAAAACAGTTTGTGGACCTGAAAAAAGGGTAACCTGCTGGATACAATCATTGGCAATTTTTTCACAGTATTTAAAATACTTGGTGTATAAAAAATGAATTTTTGTTAAAATTATTTTTCAACACCTATATCAAATTTGACCCACCCTATATTCAGCATACCATTGAACAATTGTTAAATATGATAAAAATATGTTACCAAAAAAGGAAAAAGATTACCAGAAAATAACAGTGACAAGTACAAAGAAATAATACTGACTTTTTTCCTATGCCTAGTCATTAGCCATACTTCAGATATATAAGGCTTAACCAGACATTCAGAGCTCTGTCTGGGTGAACTTTCTTCCCTTGCTGCTCATAGGAACATTGTGAAGCCTAAATGGTTTGTTTAGGTTCAGATGACCTTGTGTGACTAGTCCATTTGTGCCATCTCTCAATATCAGAGTTAATAACAGTAATGAACAACATCCTGTGGTAGATAATATGTTGTCATGAAAGTTGTGGAAGGTTCTTCTGAAAAAATTTCACTGTTCTTGAAGTAAACACCACCACACTGGGAGTACACACATTATTCTTGGATACTAGCTTTACACAAAGTCAGCATGCCACAGGCAGATGGCACGTGGCTGGTTGGTCGGCTGTTGTCTACAGCCGTGACCTACGGTGCCCGCACCGCTTACTATCGAGGCCTGGCCGGCACGAGTCACAGATGCACGATGCTGGTACGTGCAACTAGAATGTTGTGCTTGCTAATCCACGACATCCCTCCCCTCTAGGAGTAGGAGAAAGGAATCTTGGAACTGCGGAGAATAACGCAGGGTGCCGGGAAGGTGCATATCAATCTGGTATTCCATTGGCTCCACCAGCTCTCGAGCCAGAACCAGAACATACAGGTAGAACTCCCTTGCGCGGAGCAGGGACCTTCGCCGCAAAGGGCATTGCGCTGCTCTTAGCACTGGCGATAGTGCCCGGTCTTCTCTCTCTTTACACCGAGGCACCTCCAGAGAAAACCCAAGGTCTGTGACGGCCTGTGGTGAGGCATCCCCACTGCTGACAAGTAGTGCAGTCCACTCCATGGAGCAGGCTACCGGGATTGTGGTGGGGAAGTAGGCATCGGCCACTGAAGGCAGCGAGACCTTCCTGTGCCAGCCAACTGACGACTGTGGAACTGAAACAGGTAGAGAACCCAACCTGGGTGGTGCCTCAAGAAGAGGGAGGGACACTGCGGATGAAGAAGGAGTGGTTGCAGGCAAGGGAGCTGGATAGCTGACTCACTACTGATATTGGCGGCAGTTGCAGTTACCGGTAGCAGAACGGACCTCACAGAGACAGCCATGTCCCCAAAGGACCACAATTGCAACCCATTGAGGATGGCAGTCAAACCCGGGTTAAAGCGAGAAGAAGGCATAGGATGGGGCGTTGGGGAAACTCTGATATATTAGGGACAAAAGTGTTCAATGAGGGTGGCCATAAAGTAGCTCAGTGAGGTTATGTGGCCTGGCTGGTGTGGACCGATACAATGAAAGAAAATTAAGGAAGGCATCCTCCACTGAAAGACGTGGTACATACGCATTTGTGCCTTGAAAGTGCATACAAATCTCATTGCAGTCCATTATATTGGGGTTGAAAGGGTGGGGTGAGGACATGGCAGATCCCATGGGTAGAACAGAAGTCCCGAAAATGTTTTGAAGGTAAGTGGGGCCGTTATCGGTCACCAATGCGGCCAGGTGTCCTTTGATAGAAAAGAGCTTTAACAGGGAACAGGTAGTGACGTCTGTAGATGTGGAGGCCAGGTGAACAATAAAAGGAAAGTTAGAGTATACGTCGAGGTCCAAAGGCCAATAGCTGTCCAAGAAGGGCCCCATAAAATCGACATGGAGTCTCTCCTACAGTACACACGGAGCAGGCCATGGAGAGAGAGGAGAGCAAGGAGCCGCTTGTTGAGAAGCAGAGGAAGAGCATCCTCCTATTAGAGAGAGCTATGTCCCCATTTATGCCACACCAATAAACATGCTGGTGGGTGAACTACTTAGTGCGAGACATAACCCTGTAGTACCAACATAAAAGATCAAGAATCTGGTGGCGCAACAAGGCTGTAACCATTACTTAGTGGGAGCCATCTTTCATTGACAGAAGTAGAAGGTGCTAAGATGGAGGCGAATTCCTAAGTAATTGTGGAGTGGGTCAGAGGCCCGTCCCGGAGGACACTCGGACCAGTCCTGCTGCACCCGGCGGAGGATGACCCACAGGACAGTATTTGCAGCAGTGGCTTCTGCTACCTGTGAGCTAGCGATAGGACCACTTACGCGGCTGACTCATCCACCGAGAAACACAAAATTTCTTCCACATCAAACACTGGATTGGAGCCCACCGGGAGGCGAGAGAGCGCATTGGCATTATGAGCTGTTGCCTGATAACTGAATCTCATAATGAAAACGTGAAAGGTGTAAGGCCCAGCATTGAGTACCATGGGCTGCTTTGCACTGCCATTGAGTGAAACAAAGACACTAGCGAGTGGTGGTACGTATATATTTAACTTAGACCCATAGACATAAACACAACATTTATTGAGAGCAAAAGTGATGGCTAGGGCTTCTTTTTCCACCTGGGAATATTGGCACTGAGCCTCCAAAAGCATCTTAGATGCAAACACTAAAGATCTCTTGGACTCATCTGGGAAACAGTGTGCAAGTACCACCCCCATGCCATAATGTGAGGCGTCTGCCACCATAATGAGCGGAACCCCCAGGATGTACAGGGCTAGGCAAGGAGCTGGCAGAAGTGCTGGCCAATGGAGGTAGTTACCACCAGTGACCACTTTGTTTCGTCATCCAAAGGAAACTGCAGATATGCCTCCATAAGATTGATATTCAAAAAATGATGCCCCCCCCCCCTCCCCTTCCTAGATCTGTATGGCGAGGCATTGGGAAGGATTCAGTTATGAAGTTGGAATTCACCATCTTCTTAAAGTCACCACATAATCAAAATGCCGCAATGGGTTGCATGTGATAACCGGAGATGACGTCCACTAACTAGCGAAGACGGGGGGCAGAATACCAGCAGCTGTAAGGTGATTTAACTCGGCTTTAACAGCCCCTTGGAGGGCAATAGAAATGTGGCGAGCCCGATAAAAGATGGGGCCAGCAGTAGGTTTGAGTATAAAGTTCTTTGACCACCCGACACCCAGCGCAAATAAAGATGCGAATTCCGTGCACAATTGAGTGAGCCCCTTGTAAAGAATCTGATCGAAAAAACAATCAAATAGCCAGTAATACTAAATTTAAAGGTGTGGAATGTGTCAAGTCCAACATGGCCGCTGCATTGTTAACAACTACAAATGGCACTGAGAGGAGAACATTCTGATATTGGCCTTGGCCACAAACGAACCCAAGAGTGGAATGGGGTGGCCTCCGTAACTGACCAATGTGCGAGGCGCCGGACACAATTCAAGGGAGCCCAACGGTTGATATGCAGCCGACTTTAAGAGAGATGCTGTCGCATCGGTGTCCACTTGAAGCGAGACTTTTTCTGAAGAATGCAGAGGTTAATAAATAATTTCGCCATCTGTATGCTGATGGAAACAACCCTGTTAATAGCCATAGGATAATCTCTGAAATTGTGAGTCTGTGAGGGCTCGTTGTGGTCAAGGGGAGGAGCAGCACACCCGGGCAATGTGCCTGAATTTCCCACAGCAATGACATGTAGCCCTTTAGTGTGTAAAAAATCCCGAGAATGAGATGCTCCACAAGGACATGAAGCGCTGCTTGCTCTCTGACATGGGAGATAAGCGGCGCTGCCCCCTACGCACATTAGACACTGGGTGCCACCGAAGCAGCGGAAGGGAGCAAAACGTTGTGATCCATAGAGTCCACCTATGAAGCCCCATGCTGTTCTGACCAAAACTGATGACGGGCCAGCCCCTGGAGTTCTGTGGCCCAAGTGTGGTAAGATTTGCCCAGCTATTTACACGAGCGATAAAATGATATGTGGGCTGACACAACATGAGAGTGGCAGCTAAGGTATGTTGCAAAGAGGGAACAGATATCCGAAAAGGAAAGGGATGCCTGTGTCCAAAGTTGCGCCAAATCACCTAACAAACAGAAGAGACGATGCAAAAGCCATGAAAGGAAATAAGTGTTTTGCTTACCATCATCAGACACCTGGAAAGCCACGAAATGTTGGCACAAACACTGCTCGGAGTCGGACCAATTCTCGGCATTTGCATCAAAAGATGGAAACATAGGAATGGTCACTGAAGACCACATCCCAACTAATTGTGACACAGCCAAAGTGTCAATAGCTGAGGTGAAGAAGCCATTCTGTTCAGCCAAAACATCCAGTAATGACTGAAGATTAGACAGCAAAATGCCAAGTTGATTGGCCATGGTGCCAAACAGGAAGACATGTGACCAATATCCTCGTATCGTACCCACTGAAGTAAACAGCACCGCACTGCGAGTACATGTTTTATTCTCGGATACTAACATTACACAAAAAGGTTGAGACTGGTGTGCACTTGCTGTTTATCAGTGCGCCACAGGGAGATGGTGCATGGCTGGTTTACCGAACAAAGTAGTGCAGTGGTAACACACTGGACTCGCATTCAGGAGGATGGTGGTTCAAATCCACCTCCGGTCATACTGATTTATGACTCCAACAAATGCCGGGATGGCTCCTTTCAAAAGGACATGACTGATTTCCTTACCCAAAACACTGAGCGCTAATGACCAATCTGTCAATGGGACGTTAAAGCCTAAGCTTCCTTCCTTCTATGGCTGGTTTTTCAGCTATTACCTACAGCCATGTCCTCCGGTGGCCGCACCACTTACTATTGTGGCCTGGCCGGCACTTCTATATACATACAGCTCTGGAGAGGCTTGCAGGGAAAATCAAATATACCAAGAGAACTGCAGTAGGAATGGCAAAGTTCTTGAGTGACTGATGTTCAGAATGTTATGAAAAGGATGGTGATGAGGTTCAGAAGTTATCATGTTTTATCTTTACTTTCAGACTGCCAAAGTTGGACGAATATATTATAACAGGATTTATCCACCTGAAGTGAGAGTTCTCATCTCAAATCTGAAGAGATGTTTCAAGTGTAAGTGGACTGTAAAGATTAAGCTGTGTGTGGAAGATGGGACACTGACATCCTCAAACTGGGTACTCAATCCACTGACTACCACTGTGTGTCAGCTGCTTTGATGCTCATCCTGCTTGAACTGTCCTATCTTGGCCAAAGCAAAGAAAGAGCCCCCTACATATCTCATACTCTCATGCGCAAAGGGAATTCAAGGCTACTCAGCAATCAAGATTTGTGAATGTCTTTACATGGTGTTAGAACAAGCCTGTCCAGACACACAACAAAAAAGGCTCTCCATGACTTTCTTAATCAGCTCCCCCACCACTTCTTTGGTGGTGGTGATTAATGTACACTGGGTGCTTTTGGATTCTGTAAATATCAGCCCCGGGTTTAGTACAATTGAGGCTTCTCTTGTCCGTGTGCATATTTGCTGAATATGGGGTAGAGCATGAGCAAGCACTTTTTCACTAAAATTAAGTAACGAACTGTATTATTTAGAACAAATATAAGATGATCAACAGAATGATTACAAAATAATCCACCCACAGAACACAGATAATCAGAATTACCATTAATTTATAGATTCTAATATGGCAGATTAATGCATTAGATTTAAGCTCTAAAAATAAAGGTTTAACCTTTTATTAGGAAATATGGCAACATGGTCAAACTTATCAATACAAGATGGAGCCTCACCATTAATAGAACAATTATCATTCTTTCATGATCATACAATAATTGTTCTATTACTAATCACAATAATTGTAGGATACTCACTAGGATATATATTATTAACAAAATATACAAACCGAAATATACTTCAAGGTCATTTAAATGAAACCATCTGAACAGCACTACCAGCAATTACATTAATTTTTATTGCATTACTATCATTCTGATTACTATATTTACTTGATTCATCAGATGCTATAATTACAATTAAAACAATTGGACGACAATGATATTGAAGTTATGAATATTCAGATTTCATTAATGTAGAATTTGATATATATATATATAACTCCTGAAAATGAATTGAATAGAGATGAACTCCGAATTTTAGAAGTTGATAATCGAACATCATTACCAATAAATACAGAAGTACGAGTATTAACTAGAGCATCCGACGTTCTTCATTCATGAGCAGTTCCATCTTTAGTAATTAAAATCGACGCAACACCTGGATGACTAAATCTCGAAATATTTATGATTAACCCTCCAGGATTATTTTTTGGTCAATGTTCAGAAATCTGTGGAGCAATCATAGATTTATACCAATTGTAATTGAAAGAACCTCAGTAAAACTTTTCATTAAATGATTATCTAATATAAGGAGTTAGTTAAAATATAACATTAGAATGTCAATCTAAAATAACTAAAAATAGTACGCCTTGATACATCAGATGACTGAAAGTAAGTAATTGTCTCTTAAACCAAAAAATAGTAAATTAACGTTTACTTCTGATGAGGTAAATTACAAACTTAATCCCTCAAATATCACCAATAATATGATTTTCACTACTCATTATATTCTCAATAACAATAATATTATTTAATCAACTAAATTTCTTCTCTTATAAACCAAATAAAATTACAAGAAGTAACAATAAAATTTAAAAAAACATCTGAATATAATGATAAATCTATTTTCAACATTTGTTCCATCAACTAATTTATTTAATTTATCATTAAACTGAACTTAGGATTATTATTAATTCCATCAATATTTTGATTAATACCTTCACGAATTAATATTCTATGAAATAAACTAAACTTAAATCTACATAATGAATTCAAAACATTATTAGGAAAAAAATCATTTCATGGATCAACACTTATTCTCATTTCAATCTTTATTATAATATTATTTAATAATTTTATAGGACTATTCCAATATATTTTTTACAAGAACTAGACACATATAATTAAGATTCTCAATTGCATTACCAATATGAATAAGATTCATATTATTTGGATGAATTAATAATACTAATTATATGTTTGTCCATTTAGTTCCACAAGGAACACCAAATGCACTTATATCATTTATAGTATTAATTGAAACAATTAGAAATGTTATTCGTCTAGGTACATAAGCTGCAAATATAATTGCAGGACATCTAATATTAACATTATTAGGAAATACAGGACCATCATTAACAACAAGAATTATATTAATTTTAATTATTGGACAAATAATATTAATTCTTGAATCAGCTGTAGCAATAACTCAAGCATATGTATTTTCAATTTTAAGAACATTATAATTAAGAGAAGTTTACTAAACTTACGTTAACAAATAGCAACAATCACCCATTTCATATAGTAGATTATAGACCATGACCTTTAACCGGAGCAATAATTTTAACCTCAGGAATAACTAAATGATTTCATAGATTTAATATAAATTTACTAATTATTGGAATAACTGCCATTGTATTAACAATAATTCAATGGTGATGAGATGTAGTCCGAGAAGGAACATTTCAAGGACTACATACTAAATTAGTATTAAAAGGACTACGATGAGGAATAATTTTATTTATTGCATCAGAAGTATTATTTTTTGCTTCATTCTTCTGAGCATTGGAAGACTAGCACCAACAATTGAATTAGGAATAAAATGACCTCCAATAGGAATTCAACCATTTAATCCAATACAAATTCCACTTCTTAATACTGCAATTTTACTAGCTTCAGGAGTCACAATTACATGAGGACATCACAGAATTACAAAATGTAATCATTCACAAGCAATATTATTCATTATTATTCTCTTAGTAGGACTATATTAAGAATGAAATCAAGGAGTACTTTAATAAACTAATTAGAGTTATAGTTAATTATAACAGTTGGTTTTCATCCAAAAAGTATTGAAATATCAATTAACCTTAATTAAAAATAAGAAGCGAATTATTGCAATCAGTTTCGACCTGAAATTTGTCACAAAAATGCCCACATATATTAATTGAAGCCAAAGAGGGGCGTATTACTGTTAATAATATAAATGAACAATAGTTCCAATTAATGAAATGTAAAGTCAATATAAAAGCTGCTACCTTTTTATTATAGCGGTTAAACTCCATTAACATTTCTATTTTATACTTAAAAACATAAAAATAATAATTTAATATTTATAAATACCTAAACATGAAAATATTTCCCTAACATCTTCAATGTCATACTCTATACAATAGGCTATTTAGGTATAAAAATAATAATACAAATATTATAAATATTCAAAAAACAAAAGTTTATATATAAACTTTAAAATTAGAATCATATAAAGACTGAATATAATTAAATATAAAAAGGAATATAAACCTTGACTACCAAAGCACTCACCCCAACCAGAATCAAAAGACTTTAAAGAATAATATCCAAATCTTAAAGGTAAGTATCTAACGTAATTAGTTGAAAGAAAAGGTATAAATCATATTGAACCAGTAAACATAACGAAAGATAAAAAATTCAGTGAAAATAATTCATAAGAATTAATAAAATCAGAAATAATATAACCAAAATATGAACCTAAAATAATAGTTAATAAAGTTAAAAACTTTAAATATCAAGGTAAAACAACCAAATAAGGAACAGGAAAAAATTAATCAAGATAAAAGTCTTCCACCAAAGACAGCAACAATTACTAAACCAATTATACCAAAAGAAATAAAGTAACTACTATCATTAAAAGAATAATAATTATTATCACCAGATATTAAATAATAAAACAATGGAAAACAAGAAGCCGATAACCCAGTAGAAAAAAATTAACTCATCTTAAAAAAACAATTTCAAGAATTAAATCCTAAGAATAAAATCCCGCCAAATAAGGTATACCACATAAACACAATCTAGAAACATGAAAAAAACGGAAGTTAAAGGTATAAAATGAATAATGGAACCCATAAAACGAATATCCTGAGAATCACGTAAATTATGAATTATAGAACCTGCACAGATAAATAATAAAGCATTAAATAAAGCATGAGTTAATAAATGAGAAAAAGCAAGATCAGAATAACCTATTGATAAAATTCTTATTATTAAACCAACTTGACGTAAAGTAGAAAGAGCAATAATGTTCTTTAAATCGAAATAAAAATTAGCTCCAAGACCAGATATAAATATAGATAAACAACCAATAAAAAGACTATATCAACCAAAATCATAAACTATTAATATTGGATTAAAACTAATTAATAAATAAACACCAGCAGTAACAAGAGTAGAAGAATGAACCAAAGCAGAAACAGGTGTAGGAGCAGTCATAGCAGCTGGAAGTCAAGAAGAAAAAGGAATTTGAGCTCTCCTAGTTATAGCAGCAAGAATAATTAATAAAGTAATAATCTTTATCTCAAAAGAATCAGAAATAAAATAATAATAATAAATATAATTCCAACTACCAAAATTTAATATCCAAGAAATGGAAATTAAAATAGCAACATCACCAATACCATTAGATAAAGCAGTTAATATTCCAGCATTATAAGACTTTACATTTTGATAGTAAATAACTAAACAATAAGAAACTAAACCTAATCCATCTCAACCTAATAAAATTCTAATTAAATTTGGACTATTAATTCAAAAAGCTATTGAAAAAATAAATATTAAAACAATTAAAATAAAACGATTAATATTTTTTTCATTATATATATATAATCATTTCTATAATAAATAACTAAAGAAGAAATATATATAACAAAAGATATAAAAATTAAAAACATTCAATCAAAAATGAAAGTTATCAATATCATAGAACTATTTAAACTAAATAATTCTCATTCAATAAATAACCTAAATTCAATTATTAAATAGTAAGTACCTAACATAAAAGATAAAGTTCTAAACAAAAATATAAAAAAACTTAATGAACAAACATAAAATAAATACACGACTTAAGATGAAAAAGATCATATCATTGATTCCACAAAACAACATTTTAAATGAAAATACTCAAGTATTAAAAATAAAATTAAGAGGAAATCAATGTAAAAATAAAAGATGATATTCACGAAAATAACCCAAAGAACAAGAATAAACACCAGAATAATATAAACCATGTTAAGAATAAGCATATATATATATATAATGTATAAACTGCTCTAAAAAGATAAAAAATGAACAATAAAATTATATAATAAGATCAAGAAATAATTCTATTTAATAAACTAAATTCACCTAAAAGATTTAGAGATGGAGGAGCAGCTATATTTGAAGATCTTAAAAGAAATCACCAAATAGATATTCTAGGTATTAAATTAATTATACCTTTATTAAATAATAATCTCCATCTACCTAAACGTTCATAAATAATATTTGATAAACAAAATAAACCAGAAGAACATAAACCATGACCAAAGAGAGCCCATACAACCCCATCAATTTATAGTTATCAAACCACAAATAACCAATCTTATGTGAGCAACAGAAGACTAAGCAATTAAAGACTTTGAATCAACTTGACGAAAACAAATAAATCTAATAACAACAACACCAAACAATCTTAAAGATAAGAAAAAATAATTAAATCTTAAACCCAAATAAGAAATCACCTTTATTAAACGAAAACTACCATAACCACCCAACTTCAATAAAATACCAGCCAAAATTATTCTACCAGAAATAGGAGCCTCAACATGAGCCTTAGGAAGTCAAAGATAAAATAAAAAAAACCAGTATTTTAACTAGAAAAGGAAAAAAAGAAAAAAACATAAAACAAAAAATAAAAAGAACCAAAATCAAATAATAAAGGGTAATGAAGACTATTAAATACATCATCAATCCTAAATAAAACCAATAATAAAGCTAATCTAGCAACTAAAGTATAAAGAATTAAATAAACACCAGCCTGTATACGTTCAGGCTGATAACCTCAACCCAAAATCAAAAACAGAGTAGGAACCAATCTGTATTAGAAAATATAAATATATATAAATAAAATTAAACTAGTAAAAGAACAAAACAATATAATTAATAATAAAAAACAATAAAAACAAAAAATTGGTATGATATGAAGAAAAATAAATTGATCTTCTTGCAGTAATTATTAAACAACAAATTCAAAAACTCAATAAGATCAATATAAAAGAATAAAAATCAACACCAAAAGAATAACTAATTATTCTTAAATCAGAATATGAATATAATAAAATTATAAAAATAAACCTTAATAAAAACATTAAAGAATGAACTAATCATCAACAACTTTTTAATAAACAAATAGGGATCCAAAAAGATTATAAATAAGTACTTTAACATAAACACAAAAAGAAAGAATTTAAAAAAAATCATTACCATGAGAACGAATTATTGAAACCAAAATAGAAAGACCTAAATCATCAACAGAAAAACCAAAAAAAAACAGGAAAGAAATAATCATAATTGAACTCAACAAGAAATACAACAATTAATATAAATAAAGAAAGAACAATTTATTCTAATCTTAACAAAACCACCAATAAATGCTTATGTTTGAACAGAAAACGTAAACACCAGAAAAATAAATTGATAAGCAAGTAAATAAACCAAATATAGACATTAGTTTTAATAGGTTTAAAAGAAACGTTGGTCTTGTAAACCAAAATTAAGAAAATACTTTTAAAACTTCATGGGTAGAAAATTAATTCCCATCACTGATCCCCAAAATGAATATTTTTTATAAACTAACCCTTGAAATGATAAAAATAATAATTATAAGATCATCAAACCTAATAAATATTAACTTTATAAAAATAAATCACCCAATATTAAGGATAATAACTATTATTATTCAAACTTATTTTATTAGAATACTAACAGGAAAAATAATAAACGATTTTGGCTATCCTACATTTTACTATTAACATTCCTAGGTGGTATAATATTTCTATTCATTTACGTTGCAAGAATTGCCTCAAATGAAATATTTAAAATTAAAATTAATAGAATTATTCTTATTATATATATAATAATTATTCTATCAACATTATTATATAATATTGATAAAATAATATCAACAGAAATAATTTAAAACACAGAAATCATAAATCTAAATTATTCAATAATTTCAAAGAAATATCAACCTCATTAGTAAAATCATATAAGAACCCAACAGTTATTATTACTAGAGCTGAAGCATTGAATTAAAATTTGTGGTGCGGCTGGGAATCGAACCCGGACCTCCATACTTACTAGGCAGACGTCTTAACCGTTAGACTACCACACCACTAACGATTAAGGCGCCTCGGAATAGTCTATGTACGATTTCCTTCCACAACACAAACTTTAATTCAGCTTCTTTGTTCCAAAGATAATTGCCACTACTGCCAAGGCTCTCCATGCGCCTTAATCGTTAGTGGTGTGGTAGTCTAACGATGCCGGGCGCCGTGGCTCAGCGCGCCCGGTCAGAGGACTCAACGCCCTCTGTAATAAAAAAGCTGAGCCAACAACACGTCGAACAAGAAGCAACAAACACGAACAGCGTCCGCAACGGACAGAACTACCAATAGAGCACAAAAAAAAAAAAAAACAAAAAAAAACGGTTAAGACGTCTGCCTAGTAAGCATGGGGTCCGGGTTCGATTCCCGGCCGCACCACAAATTTTAATTCAATGCTTCAGCTCTATCAATAATGTCTTTGACATATTTGAGACGAAAATCCGTCTCAGGGATTCTTTCATTGTATTTAATTGATATTTATATCACCATAACAGGATTGTTCCACCAAGTCCATTGCTGAGGTGCTATTCCGCTGCATGGAGAGCCTTGGCAGTAGTGGCAATTATCTTTGGAACAAAGAAGCTGAATTAAAGTTTGTGTTGTGGAAGGAAATCGTACATAGACTATTCCGAGGCGCCTTAATCGTTAGTGGTGTGGTAGTCTAACGGTCCATTCCCGGCCTGACCGTCGTGGCGGTCGGACCGTCCGGGGCGTGTTTACGTGTCAGCGGCGGCCGGCGGCGCGGCTTGTGGTGAGTTACACGCTGTTGCGGCGCTCGTAGCAACCCGTTCTAGTTGTTTATAATGTGCAGACACCAATATGGACATTAATATGGAGCAACCAGAGAGAATAGATACATTGAGATTTTCATTCGATGGTAACTTTTCCCGACCTAAAATATATGAAGTGGAACGATTTATAGACGAAGACGTTAAAATACCTCCTGCCGACGTAATTGGAATTCACCTTTCGATTGTCAGTAGCACGGTTTACATCAAGTTACGTACCCCTGAACTGTGTGACAAAATCATAGAATCATGTGGTGATTCCCTAAAGTTTCTCCATAATGACGGAAATGTTGGCAAGGTCACTATCTCTCGCGCTGGTTTTGCAGTTAGGACCGTGCGTATTTTCGAACTGCCGTTCGAAATAACTGCAGAACAAATCAACGCCACTCTGAAGTGTTATGGCACTGTTATCAACAACGTAGCCGAAAAATGGGCTTCCTTTCACAAGTATCCAGTGCTCAATGGGGTTCAACAAATCAAAATCGAATTGCGTCGACATATCCCATCGTACCTCACGATATGTGGGTACAGGGCGATTATAATGTATGACGGGCAACCAAGGACATGTTCAGGATGCAACTCCACAGGGCACGTCAGAGCCCAATGCATCCAAAGAAGAGTAACCCAGTTACCTACAGGTGAACCAGAATGCCCCCCGAAAATGACTTTACTACCAACTACATATGTAGCAGCCGTCTGTGCCAACGTCGCCACGACTTCAAATTCTGAAATGGAAGTATACAGTGATAACATTCCCAACGATGACAATGTGCCTATGGAGACGAGTAGTAATGAAGAAACTACTACAGGGAACGGCCAGCCTGCTAAGGTGCTCGAGGCCTCACATCAAGGGAGCAACAGTACTATCGTAGACAAAATGGGTGATAAAGAAGATGAACGACATTGTACGGAAGAAATTGGTTCTCTATCTCCCGAGAACGAGGGATCTCCAAAGAGAGGTTCGTCACCGACGAACAGGAAGGATTGCCCATCCCGATGCAGAGAAATCTGCGCCTACATTGCGCGAGAAAGCCTAACAGATGCTTCGTACACCAGCTGAAGAAGCTCTACGTTCTGTTGGCAGTAGTCCTCTAGCACAAAATTCAGTGCCCACGGACAACATTGCGGCCAGCTTTCAGAAGAAAGAACAAGAGACTTGCGAACGGACGAAGACGACCAACTTATCAAATAAAGCCAGCCATGAGCAGCAATCTGACCTCGATAAGGCCATAACAGGCACGTCAATGGCCGCCTCATCTTCCAACTGGGCGGACGACACTGAAGATGTACCTGTTGACCAAGAGATGGTCGAAGAAACGATGGTAACGAGAGGACCGCTATTGGCATCTCGACCAGCCAACGTACTAACTTCTCAAACACCTGGAGCTAAAGACTAACGCTAGGTTAGCCACCCCAACTAGTTGCCTCATGGAAGACTCTCACACACTACCTCATGTTTGATGCAAGCTTATAAGATTTGTACATTGAATATTAACAGGATCACTTCGCAAGTTAAAATCTACAGCCTCAGACAGTATTTGAGGGCAGCGGATGCCGACATTATCTTTTTACAGGAAGCCATGACACCCTTAATCACAGATGTACCTGGCTATGATGCCATAGTTAACATAGGAACCGAGGCTGGCACCATGATTCTATACAAAGAGGGTATCCCTTGTGTTCCCCTCTCCATCTTACCAACGGGACGAGGTATTGCGGCCGACTTTAATGATCTACTCCTCCTTAATGTATACGCACCTTCCGGTTCTACTGCGCGAGCAGCGCGGAAGGAGTTTTATACTGGAGAGAGAGCCAATTTAATCACCGACTTGCGCCGACACATCGTTTTGGGAGGAGACTTCAATTGTGTTTTGAGATCCATGGATCAGACGCCGAATTTTAACTTCAGTCAGGAGCTGCAAACCTTAACAACAGAACTTCAGCTAGTGGACACATGGATTCAGTCCCACCCGAGCTGCGTCGCTTACACCCATTTTACTTCGACGTCGGCAAGTAGGTTAGACCGAATATATGTACACCAAGCTCTCTTAGCAACTGTTGGGAGTTGCGAATACTGGCCTGTGAACTTCGCTGACCATATAGCATACCATATGGTCATTAATCATACTCCACAGAAAATTTACAGAGGCACTGATCGATGGCAACTCAACTGCAGTCTCTTACAGGATGAAAGTTTAGAACATGAGATCTTGAAAGTTTGGCAAACCGCCGCCTCACAAAGACCTAAATACCGGACTGGAGTGGAATGGTGGACGCTTTATACTAAGGAAAAAATCATTAATTGTATCAAACAACATGCCAGAGTGAGAGCGCGCTACGTGAGAGAGACCAAGGAGTTTTACTTCCTCGCTGTACGAGTTATACAAGGATCATAACCAGCTGCCGACCAACATGACCCAGATACGGCGCATACAGGCCAAAATAACCACCTTGATGGGACAATCCGCCACCGGACACCAGGTTCGTGCGCGCGACTTCACCAACTTACCACAGCAAACGACGTCTGTATATCATTTAGTGCGACAGTTACGTATGGCACGCAGGAAACTTATTAAAATCTTACAAGACGATGACGGCACCTCTTATACCCAACAAAGAGATATCAAAAACTATGTTGTCAATCATTTTGCAGCTCGTTATAGCAGCGCAGGTGTACCGCACGAAAAGGTGGAGGAATGGTTTCATGTACAGGCAACCCCCTACACACTTACGGCAGATGACAATCAAGGTTTACTTGCTCCTTTTACTAATGAGGAACTTAGAGATTCACTCAAGGCCGCGCCACGAAATAAAACTCCGGGCACAGATGGGTTGCCCGTCGAATTTTACATCAAGTACTGGCACATAATTGGGGACAGACTCACAGAGATATATAATGAGATACTTCATGGGATTTCTCTCCCTACTGCTTTTACCGAAGGGGTGACTGTCTTAATACCTAAAAAGCCACAGACAAAAACTATAAAGGATCTCCGGCCTATAACACTGCTAAACGCAGACTTTAAACTTCTGACACGTACCCTCAATGCACGGTTATGGCCGCTTTTACCTGACTTCTTAGGACCATACCAAGCAAGTGCTGTTCGCGGCCGCTCCATAACAAACATTTTGACGCTGTACAGAGATCTCGTCACACTCACCTGGACGACAAACACAGTAATGGCTATAGCCTTCCTGGATTTTGATAAGGCTTACGATAGAGTCGAGTACCCATATCTTAGCATAGTAATGACAACGATGGGTTTCAGTCCCGCCTTTCTGCGTCTTGTTAACAACTGCGTCAGAGGAACTCGCACGAGGTTCGTGGTAAATGGCACGCTGACAGAGTATGTGCCACTCTCGAGGAATAAAACAAGGTTGCCCCCTCTCAACGACACTCTACGCCATGCTTATGGAACCACTGTTGCGTAAAATACATCACAGCCTACCTGGCTTCCAGTTTTTCGGAATAAAATCTGTAGTTCAAGCTTATGCCGACAATGTCAGTCTACTCTTAAATAATGTTACGGATATTGATAATGCGAGGCGTATCCTAGAAGATTACCAAAGAGATAGTGGCGCACTCCTAAACAACAATAAATCTGCAATGTTAACAATAGGTCAAGTTGAGACTATTACTGGTGACGGTTGGTTACCTTGTGGACGCACAAGGAGACAACTTGGTATGTACATTACGGCGCGACCTCAGGATATGTACAATAAAAACTGGCAGCCCAAAATACAGACTGTAAGAGCAACCTTGCGCGAACAGGAAACGAGAAACCTGGATCATCTACAGAGAGCCTTTTTCGTGAACTCTTATGTCCTGTCCAAACTGCAATACGTCGCCGCCGTTCTGCCAATGCCAACAACTGTGGCTAGATCACTTTTAGCAGCGGCCGCCTGGTTCGTTTGGAAGCTAAATATTTTTAAAGTTTCTTTCCAAATAACAGCTCTGCCTTGCGACATGGGAGGCCTTGGCTTGAACAACCCAGGAATGCATGCTTTGGCCATATACCTGAAACGAACATGTAAAATACTATTGGCCACTGAGGACACAATCACGAAACGGCTTTATCAACTATCACGCCCCCACAACATGTCCCCTCCGATAGATATTGCCCACATCAGTCCACACCTTCAGCACATAGCTCTTTATTATTTGGAATGCAGCTACATTGACAGCGAATTTTTTAAGAAGACGACTGGACAGTTGTACCGTCGCCTATTACTGAAGTCATCATCTTCTCCCATAGAGAAAAAATACCCGACTTCCAATTGGAAGATGGTTTGGACTAATATTCACAAAAGGACATTACCTACAAATCTTCGATCGAAATGGTATGACGTAGTCACTGAAACTGTACCCACCCAAGAAAGGCTGCACAGAATCAGCCTTGCACAGACTCCATACTGTGAATTCTGCCATGTTGTGGCAACGATTGCACACATCTTTGTCTGCAAGGATCAAGTGCAAGTCTGGAACTGGACACGTAAAAAACTAGCTATCCTCAACAGAACAGCACCCCAGACCATTCAAATCACAGACCTTCTACGTCCAGAATTTCGACTTTTCCCGGCAGTCAAACACAACAGCTACGTATGGCTGATGGGTCATTTTATAAACTATACGCTCTCCACCAAGACTCTCGATGTCCAAGACTTCCGTGTGTATTTATCTACTCAACACTGGCGGACTAAAAACCGATTTGGCTCCCAATACAACAAAAATTTTCAAAATTACCTTCAAGTGATACGTCACCCTAGGAACGGGTTCAGTTTCCGAAGACATTCATCCGATACACGGACTGCTAAAAAGAAACGTTAAGTTTATCTTTAATCCTTCACGAGAAACTTTGTCAACAGAAATATAATAGATATTTTCGGAGGTATTCTATCACTATCGACCCCAGGACATTCGCCAACAAGAAGAACTTACTCATCATAAGGAAGAAGATACGATATCCACAAAGTGTACTTAAGAAGAAAGATTAACAGAAAGAGAAAACGAGATCCGCAGAGACTCACGGCGATGTGGAGTTTTCGACGAATGGTGCAACGGAGTTACGAGAAGACGAAGATTTAGACAATAAAATATATGAAACGAATCGTTAGGAAAAAACGAAACGGAAACGCTAAAATGCTAAAGTAACCACGAGAAGACGAACTCCGATGCTGCCACGCAGTTGATACTCTTCCCAACTGTTGAGGTTCGTCCTGCAAGAATAATTTTACGTTTGTTTGTTTGTTTTTTTATAAGAAACTGTTAACGTGGTTCCCAGTGGATAGATCGAAGAAGATCTCATCACATCCTCATATTTATCTTCGTTTTTATTTTCATTGTTCGTTCACAGAAAGGGAAAATTTTATTTCTAGAAGCCGTCGTTTTTCTTACTCCATACGGAGGGACCACACAGAAACAGCTGAGCACAAATGGCATAGAAGCCAAGATGAAGAAGGCACCTATGGCGAGCGTAAGGACGGGCTGTAGGGGAGGAAGGAGGCCCGCAAAAAAAAAAAGAAAAAAAAACAAAGAAAAAAAAAACGGTTAAGACGTCTGCCTAGTAAGCATGGAGGTCCGGGTTCGATTCCCGGCCGCACCACAAATTTTAGTTCAATGCTTCAGCTCTATCAATAATGTCTTTGACATATTTGAGACGAAAATCCGTCTCAGGGATTCTGTCATTGTATTTAATTGATAGTTATTATTACAATCATAATAATAATTCATTTATTTATTACATTACTAGCAGTAGTCAAGATCACCAACATTAATCAAGGACCTATACGTAAAATAAGAGAAACTAATGAATAAACCCTTACGAATTAAACAGCCAATAATTAAAATTATTAATAATTCATTAATTGATTTACCAGCACCAACAAATATTTCAATATGATGAAACCTCGGATCATTATTAGGAATATGCTTAATAATCCAAATTATTACAGGACTATTTCTAACTATACATTATACACCAAATATCGAAATAGCATTCTCAAGAGTAGTTCATATTTGTCGAGACGTTAATAATGGATGATTAATTCGAACCTTACATGCAAATGGAGCATCAATATTCTTCATTTGCATATATATACATGTAGGACAAGGAATTTATTATGGATATATATATATATATATATATATATATATATATATATATATATATATATATATATATATATATGAATAACAGGAACAAATATTTTATTTTTAGTAATAGGAACAGAATTTATAGGATATGTTTTACCATGAGGACAAATATCATTTGAGGAGCAACAGTAGTTACAAATTTATTATCAGCAATTCCTTATATTGGAACAGACATCGTTCAATGAGTATGAGGAGGATTTGCAGTAGATAACGCAACACTAAATCCATTCTACACATTCCACTTTGTATTACAATTTATTGTTATAGCAATGGTTATAATTCATCTATTCTTCCTACACCAAACAGGATCTAACAATCCAATTGTAATAAATAGAAACATTGATAACATTCCATTCCACCCATACTTCACTTACAAGGATATAATTACATTTATTATTTTAATAATAATATTAATTATACTATGCCTAATTGATCCTTATATATTAGGAGATCCAGATAATTTCATACCATCTAATCCATTAGTAACACCAATTCATATTCAACCAGAATGATATTTCCTATTTGCCTACGCAATTTTACGATCAATCCCTGGTAAATTAGGTGGGGTTATTGCATTAGTAATATCAATTAGAATCATAATAATTATACCATTCTATAATAAAACAAAGTTCCAAGGAAATCAATTCTACCCAATAAATCAAATTATATTCGGAATTATAGTAATCGTAATTTGTTTACTAACATGAATTGGAAAACGGCCAGTAGAAGAACCATATATCATAACAGGACAAATTTTAACAATAATTTACTTCTCATACTTTTTATTCAATGTTCACATCGCAAAAATATGAGATACATTAATTAAAACATATGTTGTGATTCTTCAGTTTCTCCCGGCGTATTTGATAATCAAAATATCCAAGGGTGTACTGCCGGTCTGTAGTGTCCAACAGGCACAATATTTCGGCGATCATACATGTTGCCATCATCAGGTGAACTGACGGACAGAGCTCCTGGAAACGCGCCGGCACAGAGATCCGCACGCTACGGCTGCTCGAAGGAAACTGAGTTCTAGCCCGGTAGCGGGAGATTTAAATACCCTCGGCCCGTGGAGCCACCCCTCCGTGTTCCGCGCCCCGCGCCGTGGCTGCGCAGTGGAACCGATTGCGACAGCGTTTGAGATGACGTCGGTGTGAGGGCTCTGTCCGCCGTGGTCGCCACTACGTTACGTTTGCTAGATTTACTCTTAATTAACCCAGTCGCTGGTTCCCAAGCTTTGCTAAGATTATAGCCACAGTCACGGTTTATGAGGTCGTCACTTGTGCGAATTTCAATGGCCTCTCTAACGATGCAGTCCCAGTATCTCGGTGTCTGTACCAGAATCCTAGTGCGTTCATACTCCATCGCAGGATTCTCCGACAAACAATGTTCAGCGACCGCCGACTTGCTCGGATACATCAACCGTGTGTGCCTCTGGTGTTCAACGCATCGATCCTCAATGGTACGCATTGTCTGTCCAATATATGACTTTCCACACTGACACGGAATCTGGTACACGCCGGTCTTCCTCAAACCGAGATCATCTTTAGCGCTCCCCACCAGTGCACGAATTTTATTCGGCGGACAAAAAAACAGTTCCAACCTGGTGTTTTTTCAAAATGCAGGCGATCTTCCCCGAGAGTGCGCCGGTATATGGAACGAACGCAGTGCCTACATCCTTCCTTGTGTTTCCATAGGTTGTGTTGTAGTGGTTGGGCGGAGAGCCCGCTGAATCTGCCACTCTGAGTACCCCTTTTTTCGAAATACAGTTCTCAGGTGTTCCAATTCCTGGGGTAGACTCTCTGCGTCGGAGATAGTGCGCGCCCTATGTACTAGAGTTTTAAGTACCCCATTCCTCTCTGAAGGGAGGTGACAACTGTCTGCGTGTAAATACAGATCAGTGTGCGTTGTCTTCCGATATACACTATGACCCAGGGTGCCATCAGCTCTTCTCTTGACCAAGACGTCAAGGAACGGCAATTTACCCTCTGTTTCAGTCTCCATGTTGGGGTGTATGGAGTGTTCAGATGTGTAAGGAAGTCAAGGAGTTTATCCATACCATGTGGCCAGATGACGAAAGTGTCGTCCACGTAACGGAAAAAGCAAGTAGGTTTCCATTCAGATGATGCCAGGGCTTCCTCCTCGAAATTCTCCATGTACAAATTTGCGACCACAGGGGAGAGTGGGCTACCCATGGCGACTCCCTCCGTTTGTTCGTAGTATTCGCCATTGAAAAGAAAATACGTGGAGGTCAAGACATGCCTAAAAAGTTCGGTGGTCTTCTCGTCAAATTTCTGAGCAATCAAATCTAGTGACTCTCTAAGGGGCACCCTCGTAAACAACGAAACGACGTCAAAACTCACCATGATATCTGACTCATCCAGCCTGAAGTTGTTAAGGCGTTCAACAAAATCCACGGAATTACGGATGTGATGAGGGCATTTACCCACATAAGTACTTAATATTCCCGTCAAGTATTTGGCCAAGAAATATGTAGGTGCTCTGATGTTACTGACAATGGGACGTAACGGCACCCCATCTTTGTGAACCTTAGGGCGTCCATAAAGACTTGGCGGTACCGGACCTTGAGGTAGCAGTTTCTTGGCGATACCCTCCGGTAAAACCGCATCCTTGAGAAGCGCCCTCGTCTTGTTTTCCACCTTCTTTGTGGGGTCAACGCTGATCTCCCGGTAGGAATCGTCATTTAGCAGGCTCTGCATCTTTTCAGTGTAGTCCTTATGGTAGACAACACCGTAGCATTGCCTTTGTCAGCCGGTAAGACAACAGTTTCAGGGCGCTCCCTCAGGTCACGCATGGCCGCCCTCTCTTTACTAGTGATGTTCGACTTCATGGGCTTGGATTTCGTCAACGCACGACAAGCTTCACGACGTATTTCCTCAGCTGATTCAGGCGGAAGTCGAGCTGCAACCTGTTCAACAGCACTAATAATTTCTGCGACCGGTGTGAATTTGGGGGTAGGAGCAAAGTTGAGTCCTTTCTCCAAAACTGAGACCGCATCATCACTCAACTCCATGCCACTCAGATTGATGACAGTCTTGCACGGAACCTGCAGAGATGGTTTGTCAAGGAGGCGTGAGAACTTAGCTGTTTGACGTCCCGTTGCCTTCTTATGGGCGGAATCGGCTGCAACCGAAGTAACACCATCAATCCAATCCCAGGGAAAAGACGTGAAGTGACTAGCCAGTTGCAAATGCAGTTTGAATAGTTCCAGTGAGATGAACTCAAGGCTACGGCGGGTGAAATGCTCTCTCTCACGAAGCAATGCGAGGCTGGCCCGTTTCTTAATCCTCTTGGCTGCTGCAGAATCGATGTGATGCGTAACCTTAGCAAAATTTGGAACAAAATTCTCGGAACGACATCTCTTTAGAAAAGCAAGAGTACTTAGCAAACGACATCTATGGTGGCGCAACTGTTCAAATTTCTTCATGCTGCGTACATCTCCCTGTAAAGGTGTATGATGTGATTCTTCAGTTTCTCCCGGCGTATTTGATAATCAAAATATCCACGGGTGTACTGCCGGTCTGTAGTGTACAACGGGCACAATATTTCGGCGATCATACATGTCGCCATCATCAGGTGAACTGACGGACAGAGCTCCTGGAAACGCGCCAGCAGGGAGGTCCGCACACTACGGCTGCTCGAAGGGAACTGGGTTCTAGCCCCCTAGCGGGCCATTTAAATACACTCGGCCTGCGGAGCGACCCCTCCACATTCAGCGCCCCGCAATCGGATCCACTGCGTGGCTGCGGCGTGGGGCGCGGAACACAGAGGGGTCGCTCCGCGGGCCGAGGGTATTTAAATCGTCCGCTACCGGGCTAGAACCCAGTTCCCTTCGAGCAGCCGTAGCGTGCAGATCTCCGTGCCGGCGCGTTTCCAGGAGCTCTGTCTGTCAGTTCACCTGATGATGGCGACATGTATGATTGCCAAAATATTGTGCCCGTTGGACACTACAGACCGACAGTACACCCGTGGATATTTTGATTAAAACATAAGTTAATTAGCTTAAGAAAAGCAAATATTTTGAAAACATAAGAACAGTAGTTCAATTCTTCTATTAACTTTAAAATTATTAAAAAATTTAATTAAATAAGTGAAAAAAATATAACCCTCAAACCAATAAAGAAATATAAAAAAATTTAAAGATACAGGCAAATAACTCCTTCAAGCTAAATACATAAGCTTATCATAACAAAAACGAGGTAAAGTACCACGAACCCAAACAAAAAAAACAAAAAACAAAAAAAAAAAAAAAATTAAAATTAAATAAAATAAAAAATAAAAATGAAACTAAAGAAAGCTTTAAAAAAATTAAAAATAGTAAAAATCAGCAACTAAAAAAATTAATGAAAGTAATATTCTCATAAAAATAATTCTAAAATATTCTGCAAGAAAAATTAAAGTAAAACCACCAGCACCATACTCAATATTAAACCCAGAAACTAACTCCTCACATTAATCTGCAGTCCTTGTCCACTCTTGGCAATGGGAAGGGGTCAATATCTGCATGGAATTGGTCACTTCCTGCTGTAGATTCACCTGCCAGACTGTGTGCCCAAACAAAAACTGCTGCAGTGATTGCTTAGTAGAGCGGAATAGACACTTTACAGCTGACTTGCTTAAATTTGAATGTCTTGCAAGTGTTCCAGAATTGATGTATCTCATTACCCAACTCATCTATCACATTGCTGAAGCATCCATCTTCAGGATTATTGAAAAGGCAGCCTGTCACTAGTGGAGCAACAAATGTGACTCTGCAAAGAGGACCAGATGGTGGTTCTGTGTAGGTTCAAGTGCCTACAAACTACAGAGAACCTTGGGACCTTCCGGATGGCTAAGGTAAAATGTCACTGGCATATTCGAGAGGGCAAGCAGAGATTGTGCCAACAGTTCCTGACTGCCTCTATTCATTCCGTGAAGAACACCATTTTATTGCAGACCATCAAGATGATTTTTGTGAGAGGAAGGTGGTGCATAGTGACAGACACTCTCCTAACAAGCACATGATGTATGACCAGACTATGGTAATCTATTTTGCTGCAGTTACCGCTAATACAGCTTTCTGGAGCCACAGAGTGGCACCTGAGAGTGGCAGTTTGGACTTACTGTCCACCACTAAAAGTACAGCTGCCCTTTCTTTATATTCTGTGTTACCTGCATCTAGTTGCATGTCTGCTGGTCATGATAGGACCCATTATAGCACCTCAGAGAATTTTACCCTTACCAGTTTTGTTGGAAATACCTTAGGAGATGGTGAACTGCTGTCTTTTCTGGATATTAGAATCCAGGCAGCTCGTTAGTCGCTCTCATTATGGGTGCAGCATTCCTAGAAGCAGCAATACAATAGGCTTTCCTTTATCAGATTTCAGATTCCCTTTCTGAGTATATTTTTTGACATTCAGAAGGCCTATAATACTACTTGTAGGCATCTTATCCAAAGGCAGTTCCAAACTTGGGGTTTTCATATATGTCTTCTCATTTTCCATTTTGATATTGAGTCAGTGATGTCCTTTCGGATTGCCTTGACCAAGATCACAGTGTCCTTCAAGAATAAAAATCCAGCAAAAGGCTATGAAATGAATATGTTAGGATCTACGAGGGTTGTTTTTTAAGTAAGGGCCGTTTTTATTTTTAAAAACAGATACAAATACTTTTGTAAAAAACTTTTATTTTCTGATTCTACACACTTTTACCTATTTTTGCCTTGTTTATTTAAGCACTTGTCATACAGTACAACTAAGTTTTTAATTCCCTCTTCAAAGAATTCGGCCGCCTGCTCCGACAGCCAAGAGTTCACGGCCACTTTCACTTTGTCGTCATTGGAGCGCTGCCTGCCAAGATGGTGTTTCAGGTACCGGAAAAGGTGAAAATTGCTAGAAGCAAGGTCGGGGCTGTATGGTGCATGGTCGAGAACTTCCCAGCCAGAAGAATCAATCAAATCCCGAGTCTTTTGAGACGTGTGAGGCCTAGCATTATTGTGCAGGAGAAAAACTCCTTTTGTCAGCGTGCTGCACCTTTTGTTTTGAATTGCTCTTCGGAGCTTCTTTAGAGTTGTACAGTAGGCATCTGAGTTGATTGTCGTTCCTCATGGCATAAAGTTCACTAGCAAAACACCGCGCCGGTCCCAGAACACAGTTGCCATAATCTTGCGCTTTGACAGCGTCTGTTTGGCTTTGACCTTGACGGGCGAGGTTGTGTGTCGCCATTCCATCGATTGTCGCTTGCTTCCAGGAGTGATATGGGATACCCATGTTTCATCTACAGTGACAATTTGACTCAACATGTCATCCCTTCTTCCTCGTAACGAATCAAAAAAAGTCTTCCCTTTGTGGTCCTCTGTGAGGAGTCTGGGTACCCACCGAGAACACAGTTTCTTAAAGTTTAGGTTTTCAGACACAATTTTGTACACAACCAATCGTGAAACTTATGGAAATTCCAAAGAAAGAGTGGAAATTGTGAATCTTCTGTTCTCACGAATCTTTGTTGTGACAGCAGCCACCAAATCATCAGTGATCACAGAGGGCCGGCCTGAGCGTTCTTCGTCATGGACGTTTTGACGGCCATTTTTAAACTCTTTAACCCATTGACGCACTTTACCTTCACTCATTTCATTCAAGCCATAAACTTCTTTTAACTGACAATGAATTTCTGCAGCTGATAGGCTTCTCGCAGTCAAAAAACGTATCACTGACCGTATCTCACACGCGGCGGGCGATTCAATAATCGTAAACATTATAAAGTACACAGCGATGCGTACTTGTCAGCTACAGAGCTGTAACTGCCGTCAGTGTGAACGAGAGGATGCCGGCAAGTGGCGCGGTGGCTTGTTGCGGCGTCCGCGCTAACTACGGGACTATACGCGCGAACGGCCCTTACTTAAAAAACAACCCTTGTATGATCAGTTCTTCATCTTAAAAACTGTGGAACACACATCTTCTTCTGGCCAAGTGCTCACAGCTCTTAAGTTATGCCTTTCAGAGTCTACGTTTACTAGACTTTTGTTATTTTTTCCATAGTACCTCCCAAATCACGAAAAACAAAAGAGCTTGCCATAGGAGAGATTTTTTTCGCTGTATCTCAGATGAGTAAGTACTCATAGTGTCATTAATTAACATTTTGGAATGAGCATTCCTATGTAAAACTTGATCTATAAAGTCTCCTCTACAACCTCTTGATGTGTGTGACACAAATTGTGAAACACCCTGTATAAGCAGAGACGTGTAAGAAAGGAATTAATCTGGTATTTGTGTCTTTCTGACATGGGTGCAGCAAATGCAGAAGTTTGAACTATGGTGATTTTAATACCAACTGCATCCAAACAGGACCAATGTCTGTTGTCTTTTCTTGGCTGTCAAACATTGTTTGACATCCATTGTTAGATGTAGAATGTATGGGGTGTAGATATGTTAAACATTTCACAATTTACTTTAGCTTCTTACTTCTGTGCAGTACATAAGGAGGGAGAAGGAGTTGCTACATTTATTAAAACTTCCATAAATACAAGAACACTGACATTAACAATTTGTGTGTAGAGCAGCATTTAGAAGCATGTGCAACAGAAGTATAGTTCCATAACAGATTCTATATAATAGTAACTATTTACTGAGCACTTACAGGAAATTATAGTTTATTCATTAATCATCTAGAAGCTCTATTGGGTTATTTAACAGGAATAAACTAACAAGGGATGACCACAACGTTTGGAACGCAGATTTACTGCAAACTTTGTACCGACCAAAAGTATCTTGCGATTTTTCTCAATAACGCTTGAGAAGTATGCGCTACTGCTTACACATTTTGTTGTCCTCATAGAGTACTACGAGTGTATGAACATTTCAGTAAATCTGCATTCCAAACATTGTGGCCTCCCCTAGTAAGAAATTGGTGATTTTAAAACAGATTTTCTTATGCAGTCTTCCAGTAAACATTTACTACAGTTAGTAACATCATGTTTCAATCTAATACATACTGTAAACTTTCCAGCTAGGATAACTAAATTCTTCAGGCCATTGATAACATTTTATAATCAAATCAAACGAACAAATATTATAAAACCAATTATTACAGCCTATCAGATCATGACATGCAATTCTTTGTCTTCGGTGTAGATTCTAAGCAAATTATGAAGACTGCTAAATCTGAATATGGGAGAGTAGTCGATCCACAAAAAATGAGTTTTTTAGAAGACTGCTTAAAGATATTAACTGGAAAGATGTTTATAGTGCTCATGGCATGAATGAAAAATATAACATATTCATTAATAATGTCAGTACCATGTTTGAAAATTGTTTTCCCTTAAAATTAACTGAAACAGAAACCTATATTCCTTGTGTAATCCATGGTTTTATTAAAGATTTTCTTTAAGACAAAAAGGAATATTTATCTGTCAACAAAGAATAGCTCCAATGCTGATGATTTAGCTAAATACAAGAAATATCAAGAAAAGTAATTCAGGCATCTAAGCAAATGCACTATGAGAAGAACATAGCAATGTCAGGCAACAAAATAAAAACATTATGGGAGAATGGGAGAGAGGAGTCTGGTAGAACCATGATCTGATAGGCTGTAATAATTGGTTTTATGATATTTGTTCGTTTGATTTGATTATAAAATGTTATCAATGGCCTGAAGGATTTAGTTATCATAGCTGGAGTAGTTTGCATTAAGAGTAGATAACACATTAGTAACTGATGTGCATAGGGTGGAACATTTATTTAACAAGTACGGTACTTTATATTTTGGTGTGGAATTGTCAGGACCAGTAAATAACTTTCTTGAATATCTGAAACTAGCCTTTACAAATAACTTCAAGTACATGAATATGTAACTCACTTGACCACGAGAAATAACTTCCATAATAAAATCTTTATAAACTCATGATCACAATGAAATATCAGCAATGTTAATTAAAGTGTGTTGTTGTGTGTTTAGTACAATTTTAAGATATTTATGTAGCGAGTCTATTAAAACTGGGTCATTTCCTGATTGGCAATAATATGCAGATATTAAACCTCTATTCGTGAAAGGGGATAAAGAGCTACCTTCAAGCTACATACCGATTTCAATTATCCCAGCATTCTCAAAAATTCTAGAGAAGGTAATGTACAGGTAGCTTTTCAACAACCTGAGCACAACATATTGTCCACAACACAGTTTAGATTTCTGAAGGATTCTAATACCGAGAAGACTATTTACACCTACATTGAGAAAGTACTTAATTCATTAGGTAATAAATTACAAGCAGCAGGTATTTTCTGTGATTTGTCAAAGCTATTTGATTGTGTGAACCACAACATCATTTATTTAGAATTCTTTTGGTGTCACGGTTAATGCTGCAAAATGTTCCAAGTCATATCTCATTAATAGGAAACAAAGGTTGACATTGCAAGGAACTAGTGAAATAAGCCATTGTCAGATTGGGAAGAAATTACGTATGGTGACCCCATAAGGATCCATCTTAGGGTCATTGCTTTTCCTTGTATACATTAATGACCTTCACCTCTGTGAAGTTTGGAAAGTAGGAGGCAAGGTGCTGGCGGAAGTAAAGTTGTGAGGCCGCATCGTGAGTCGTGTCGGGATAGCAGAGTCGGTAGTGTGCTTGCCCGCGAAAGGCAAAAGTCCCAGGTTTGAGACCCCCGCGAAAGGCAAAAGTCCCAGGTTTGAGTGCCGGTTCCGGCACACAATTTTAATCTGCCAGGAAGTTTCATATCAGCGCACACTCCACTGCAGAGTGAAGGTTTCATTCTGGAAACATCCCTTAGGCTGTGGCTAAGCCATGTGTCCACCATATCCTTTCTTCCAGGAGTGCTACTCTTGCATGGTTCACAGGAGAGCTTCTGTGAAGTTTGGAAAGTAGGAGGCGAGGTAATGGCCTGAAGTAAAGTTGTGAGGCGGCATCGTGAGTCGTGTCGGGATAGCACAGTCGAGTGCGCTTGCTCGTGAAAGGCAAAGGTCCCAGGTTCGAGTCCCGGTTCCGGCACACAATTTTAATCTGCCAGGAAGTTTCATAGTTCGTTTTGTTTGAAGATTACACAAGTATTCCAATAAACAGCATGTCGAGCATAGTTCTAGAAAGGTCTGCTAATGATATTTTCATAAACATTAATAAATGGGTTAAAGCCAAGTCATTGAAATTAAACTTTGAAAACACTCACTAAAGGCAGTTCAGAACATATATGAGGTTTCCATCCAACATACGCGTAAAGTATGAAGAAGACCAGATAGAAGAGGTTGACGGTATTAAATTCCAGGGATTACAACTTGATAATAAATTCAGTTGGGAGGAGCACACCACAGAACTGCAGAAACGACGTAACAAATCTGTATTTGTAATTCGAGTGTTATCAGACGTAGCAGTCCTAAAAATAAAAATAAAGCTTGCATAATTTGCTTACTTTCAATTACATAATGTCATATTTAGGGTTGTGTCCAAGGGGCTCGGTTGAATCCATTATTCGCCAAATCTAACACACTGGCTTCAGATTCGATATTCGATGCATAATGGCCGAATACTACCAAATCCTTAATCCAAAGTGTTATATTGAAACCTTCAGTTACAAATGCTGCAGCTTACTTTGCACAACAGTGCGCTTTATTCTGCATTATTTACTTTATTTTTCATAGATCCGCTGACAGACGTGACGTCATAAAACAAAGCGATCTCACTTTGAAGTTATTCAAGTGAAACCGCTTTGAAACGTGTGCAGTTGCGGGCTATTGTGAAAACAATCTACGGTATTTGCCCGAACTAAGTCGCACTCTGCGGTTTTCGGGTCCCAAAAAACCGACTACGGTTTAAATTCAGTACAAAGCGAACGAAGTGCAGAAAAATGGTGGTAGGAGCCGTCACAAGTAACTTTTCCCGTCTAATATAAGCAGTGCTACATATGCTTGCTTTGCAGTCACAAATATAAATACTGGCGCTAAAACTTTTGCTTCTGTAAAAATAAAAAAAAGGAAGACGAGTCTAATTTCCTTTTTATTCCTGACTATTGAATTTTAATTATTGAAGGAAATAGAACTTTAGTATTGCTCAACTGCAAATGTAGCAGCTTTTCAAATATTAGTAGCAACAAAAATAAATTTCTTTACGTAAATAGCAACAATACATAAGGCATTAGGATTCTTGCATGAGTTGCCTCATTCTGATTTCTCGTATTGTTTCGTCGAATTTTGTGAAGTACTGGGGTATGTGAACCGTAATGAAGCACTAGGATTTCAAGAAGAAAGTTATTTGTTATGTGGAAAAAAATTCTAATCGTGCCCTATCACTTGACGTCTGTTTCTATAAATCGTTTTTAAGGTCACGCTTAAACACATGTACACCAACTGCCCTTCGAAAAATGCCAAACAACTGACACCAACAGGTCATGTAAAACGCGCAAGTATGCCAATGGAATGATGATACATGGAAGTCGGTTCCAGATCAGATTGCGTAACAGGCATTTAAAAATATTCTATATCAAAGGCATTAAATTGTACGATGGATGTTGCTCTGCAGTACGAAGGAACTGAATAACAAGGAATCAAGTGGTAGTGATTCAGAATTACTGTACTAGTATCTAATTGCTATTATAAACTTTTTGGAAAATTTGTATTATAAGTTTAATGAAATTGTTTTATATTTCCGCATTTAGTTTCAAAGTTATTTCCATTCTTATTTAGTAAGAGTTTAGTGTTGCTACAATAGCCGTACATTTGAAGTCTTATCTAAAAGTTACTACGTAAAGCTGACTGGCAAGCCTGTGTTGCGTCAATGTGCCTGACGCTACAACTACCACCTTCGTGCTACAACTTATTTGTAACTGACATAATAATTAGAATGATTACATCGTGCACAAATATTTACATACAACACATTTTATCAAATTTCACAAGAGACCGTGATGCCAAAGCAACAAATGAGGATGAAATCAAATGTCTTGTGGGTCTGTTGACACTGGCTGGGCATTACAGGGCAGGGCACCAAAATCTGGAAGACTTATAGGACACAAATGGTTTTGGAATTTCAATATTTCATGAAACAATAAGTTTACGGCGCTTTCGTTTCTTGTTGTGTTGTTTGAGATTCGATGATATTCGAGACAGACCACAGCGTAGAGAACTTGATCGCGTAACTGCGTTCAGAGAAGTGTTTGAATTATTCATGTCAAACTGTGTCAATAATTATACTGTGTCTGAATATACGACAGTCGATGAACAAATGGTTGCATTTAGAGGCAAATGCAGTTTCCGACAATATATACCAAGAAAGCCTGCGAAATATGGTTTGAAACTTATCAGCTTATGTGATGCACGAACATGGTATACTTTGGCGATGGAAATCTATGTTGGGAAACAGCCAGAAGGTCCCTTTGCACTGTAAAACTCGCCTAAGGAGATAGTAAATAGACTTTTACGGCCTATCGAAGGTACAGGATGCAATGTGACACAAGACAACTGCCTTGCGGAACACCTGCACAGGATTGGAATCTTACCCTCACCGAAGTGTGTTATATGTGAAAGAGAAGACACCATTATGAACTGGGAGCATCTCAGAATATGTGAAAGACTGCAGTATTGTGACAGGATGTCAGATGGTCAATTGTATTGGGAAGTTAGAAGACTAATGACTATGTATCAAATGTCTGAGCATTAAATAAATAAATATATACAACTGGTTTTGTTCCATACCACTGGCTGAAGAGCTCCTGATAAAGAAACTTACAGTAGTAGGAACTCTTAGAAATAATAAGAGGGCGCTCTCTCCAGACTTTGTTTGCACGAGAGGTCGTGAACTTTTTGGATTCAGAGAGGATATCACTATAGTTTCCTAAGTGCCAAAGACGGGCAAAAACGTTATTCTCCTTTCATCTTTGCATCATGAAGGTGCCATTGACACTAATACTGCGGAAGAAAAGAAGCCAGGAATTATGACAATGTACAATAAGACCAAAACAGGAAACAGGTATGGACACAATAGATGAAATGTGCGCTACTTAAATGCCCTATTTTTCCGAGTGATTGAAATTGCTTCCATTAACGCCTTCATCATATACGCAAATAATAACAATGAGAAGATTTCCCGAAGAATGTTTTTACGTGATGTCGGAAGATCGTTAGTAAATCCGATAGTGTGCAAGAGAGCAGCCACGCACTCCTTGCCAAAACAAGTTGCACAGAAAGCCGCTAAAATAGCGGCAACTGAAGACAGCTACAATGCACCACGTTCTGAACAAAGAACACTTAAGCCCAGGCGTTGCACAGTTTGTCCTCGGAGTAAAGATATAAAAGTTAAATCGCATTGTGCTCGATGTTTGAAAGTTATGTGTGTAAAGCACATGAGAAATGTGTGTGAAAAATGTTACAATAGCGCACCCCTTGCTGACAGTGATAGTGAGTGATTTAATAAAATATTTGTATGAGTTGACTGAAAAAATGTTTAATTATATGTATAATGTCTTATACTTGTAATACAGTATGAAGAATAAGAGAAATAAATAATTAAACAAAATGTTGTAAGAAAATGGGGATTATTGCGTATGTTTCATATAACCCAATTTAATACCAAAGTAATCTATAAATGTGAATGTGTGTTCTGTGTACGTTTATCACGTCTGAACCACAAGACATAAAGAGCTAAAAATTTGTAGTTACTAATGTCTACCTGGGGAAGGCTTTAGGCACTGTTTTATAGGGATCGGATAGCTATCTAATATATAAAGCAGTGTGTCCGTATGTTTGTACGTGTTACATAAAAATCTACAGTTTTCTTCCAATCTTTATGAAATTTTGTACACGTAAGCTTCAATCCATGAGAACGTTCGCCGTAAGTGTAAAATCACGTACGATGCATAGTTCACGAGATATGGCGTCATAAACAATGCGATGCGCAGAAAACTGCTGCACTTAGCGACAAGTCTGCTCATTTTCTCCTAAACCACTGGGCCGATTTCAACCAAATTTCGTACACACATTCCCTACCGTGAGGTACAATTGCTGCAGGGTTAAGAATCATATACGACACATGATTCAGAAAATATGACGTCATAAACAATAGGATTTGCAAGAAACTGCCACATAATGCGCTATACGAGAATCAGAGTACTTAGCAACTTGCAACAAACTTTATACATAATTTCAAACTTTTATTAAACTTTCTCTCACTGACAACCATAGCAAAATGATGAAACAAAAAGAGTTTCTCGCTTACTACATTTCCGCTGTTTATTGAGTAAAACTACGGGATTCGGTATGACGTTACAATTTATAATTTGTACACTACAAATTGTTGCCGCAGGAAATTTTACAGACAGTATACACGCATATAGTTGAGTGTACCTTCTAAATTGTATCACAGTACGACACGTAGTTTATGAGATATGAGCACATAAACAGTAACGTTCGTGGAAAACCGCCCCATAACGCTCCTAGTTTTAATCTATTACTTCGTTACTACTAATTGTATTCCTTAGAGATTTTACAGACATACAGCCTTTATACAAATAAATATATACCTGAAAATGGCAGGAATAAATAAATAAATACCCAGGCAACGCCGGGTTTTCAGCTAGTATTAAATAAAACGATAATGTACCAGGAGATAACATTCTAAATAGCCATTTGTGAAGTAAACATATTCATATCAGTGATATGTTGCACAACAATGTCATTATGGATAATTTTATGTGGGGTGTTAGCAACACCCCGCGCGACTATTAACGTTACGAAAAGCCCCGCGACTGCATAAGGGTTACACTTAACAGTTTAACTTTGATCGGAGTCGGTGCACCAGAATTTAGAGTTAACCAGCGTTACATGCCGACTTAACCGCGTTTAACTTTTAATCGAGGTTGGTTCACTCGGCCATGAGCGTACCGTGTAAGACGGCTCTGCGCGTCCAGTGTGGACGGCGAGCCGCACAGTTTTGCGGCACATCAAAGGGAGTGGCGCGCTCAGTTTAGACGACAGGCGACTAGAGGCGGCTTAGGAGGGCACCCAAGATTTTCCGACCGCCCGATACATGTCTCTACCGTTACGCTACCGTACTGGTATATCCTTGACTCGATGCAGAACACGCCGTCGTTCATTCTGGCATAATATGTTAACTGTTTGTGTTAAGGTTGCCCAGTTCCATTTCAAAGTGACAGTGCACTGACACTGCATCACAAGGAGATTTACCTTGTTATTACATATGAAATTGTACTGCAGCAATAAGATGTTGTAATAAATTTAATAATAAAGCCCTGAAATGTTTGTTATCAACGTGGTGTAATGGATAGCGTTCTAGATTATCAATACAAGAGGTCATAGTTCGTACTCACACACACTTCCTTTAATTTTTTTGAAATATTTTATTCAAACACATTCTAGGAGTTGCTTATTAATGTAACACAAGTATGATTTGCAGTGTTCTACATTATTTATATTTCCTTGTGATTAGAAAATGAAGGACGCAAATATTTCGCCGTTTATTTCCCAATCTAATTTCACAGTGTGCCCTTAGGTAGGAACCCAATAGGACAGCTTCACGAGCGGCAACAATATTAATATTCTTCCTTACCACATATATTTGGCTGTCTGCTTCCGAAATACAGCGCTCTCCGAGAGTATTATCAGAGTGCACTCTAGATACTATTGTAGAGATTTATTGAAACAGCTGGCTTTCTTCACCAAGCCATGCTAGTACATTTTATTACTTATGTGCTCTCTGAATTATAATCATACTGTTCACAAAACTAAGAGTGCATGTGAACTTGATATTACAAGAACTAAACACGATCTTCAAATATAGTATTTTATTAAAAATTCTAGCAGGAGACAATGAGGAACACGGTAAATTATTCAGGCAGAATAGTATAAAATAAACCTATAGTTTATATTACATCAGTCGGTGGTGATATGGCTAAATTAAGAAAGCAAGAACCCCTCGTCTTCTAGATATCTATTCTATAAAGGAGTTGATTAATAATCTGTGTTACTTCCTGTTTAAGTTTTAGCTTCACTATAAGAACTGACCATGTCACTCTCATGGGTAAATCACTTATTGGCTGTATACTTTTTCTGCGAATTAGAACGTAAGTTTTATGGTACAGACGTAGTTTGTTGGTGTTGGCAACCACATTACACATTCTCTGAAAAAAAAATTAATCTTTTGTGTTGGCCGTGAGAAAAGTAATTAATGCTGTTCCTGGTCTATGGCTGACAGGTTCTTGTATATAACCTTGTGCGGTTAGTAAATTGATTATCATCGTAAAGCGAAAATTTCATTGCCAACATTAACACACTAAGCCCTTGCAGCCCGTAAGTAAAGTGTAGCCCTTTTCATGCATCTGTTTACAAACAATTTAGTCAGTAAGCCGCATGACATTTACCTATGATTATTATAGCAATAATATGACACATTTTAAATGTTCGTTAAGCTTATGGGACTTAACTACGGGGTCATCAGTCCCTAAACTTACAAACTACTTATGAACTACTTACGAACTAGGACGGCACAAATATCCATGCCGGAGGGGGGATTCGAACCCCCGACCGTAGTGGCCGTGCAGACCGTGACTGGAGCGCCTCAGTCTCCTCGGCCACCGCGGCCGGCTGACACATTCTACATCCCAGCGATACACTCCCGTCACGATTTCATAGACCTCGAAAATAAATAAATAAAATAAATCTGGACAGGCAGGTAATTATGGGGGCAGCTTAAATTGCTCCGAAAGCAGCAATAAAATTCGTATTCGCCTGCCTGACCACACTCTCGGAAATCGTCACATATCTGGAAAGAAACACAAAAATTTGTGATAAGGAAGAACATGATTTTTCCTTCTATAGGCTACGTTTTACTCGAAGCTATTTTTTCGTACTTTGATCTGAAATCAGACCGAAATGTAAAAACGTCGAATGTTGCGGAATATACTCGCATTACTTTCATAAGAAAGGGGCAGAATGCGTTCAAACTGCCCGCATCGAGGCAAAATAATGTTTACCCCAGAATGCAATTCTTTTGGCTCTCGCTAACTTGTGATGCTATTGCTTGTTCTCATTTCGCACAGAGCTCTGGTAGCGTAACGGTAGAGACATGTATCGGGCGGTCGGGAAGTCTTGGGTGCCCTCCTAAGCTGCCTCTAGTCGCCTGTGTTTAGACGGGGCTTCGGCTGGCGGGCGCGCTAGTTTACTGCGTGCGTCAATTCGCGGTGACAGCTCGTGTGTTCTCGCGTAGGTGTCCTCGTTATGAAGTGGGACCGGAAGCAAAGAGAGAGCCTCATACAGGGTGTTACAAAAAGGTACGGCCAAACTTTCAGGAAACATTCCTCACACACAAAGAAAGAAAATATGTTATGTGGACATGTGTCCGGAAACCCTTAATTTCCATGTTAGAGCTCATTTTAGTATTCCTCTTTAAATGTAAATTGAAATAATTCGTGCAGACAATTGTCAAAATACCCAATTGTTTCGTTAGTATGTACTGTACTTCCTCGATTCACGTCATCAACACAGATTTTCTGTGGACGTTTGTGCAGGAATTGTTGGTGATGTCTTGATTGGGCCTAATGTTCTTCCACCTACGCTCACTGGAGCACGTTATCATGATTTCATACGGAATACTCTACCTGTGCTGCTAGAACATGTGCCTATACAAGTAAGACACAACATGTGGTTCATGCACATTTCAGTCGACGTGTTCGTACGCTTCTCAACAACAGATTTGGTGACCGATGGATTGGTAGAGGCGGGCCAATTCCATGGCCTCCACGCTCTCCTGACCTCAACCCTCTTGACTTCCATTTATGGGGGCATTTGAAAGCTCTTGTCTACGCAACCCCGGTACCAAATGTAGAGACTCTTCGTGCTCGTATTGTGGACGGCTGTGATACAATACGTCATTCTCTGCATCAGCGCATCAGGGATCCATGCGACGGAGGGTGGATGCATGTATCCTCGCTAACGGAGAACGTTTTGAACATTTCCTGTAACAAAGTGTTTGAAGTCACGCTGATACGTTCTGTTGCTGTGTGTTTCCATTCCATGATTTGAAGAGAAGTAATAAAAATGAGCTCTAACATGGAAATTAAGCGTTTCTGGACATATGTCCAAATAATATATTTTCTTTATTTGTGTGTGAGGAATGTTTCCTGAAAGTTTGGCCGTATCTTTTTGTAACACCCTGTATAGACAAAGGCGGGAATTGTGAGGCCCAAAAGACAATAATTACCACATAAAAAAATAAAATAAAATAAAAATTTCTTGGCAGCGGGTCGCGAGTGGCGTCGGCTGTGGAATCGACGAAGGGGAGAAAATGAAGAAGTCGAGGGCCACTGGAAAAAGTAACTCTTCATAAACAATGTTTGTAACAACACAGTTTCCTATTTACATTTATTATAACACCGGACTATTGTTTCAGGGCTGACAGACACTTACAATAGTAACTGGTTTCCTTTCCTATTATTTGAATTCCTGAAGGAACAAGACACTCCCACTGGTAGCGTAAACACAGAATATGTAAGTACATGTTATGTAACAATTATCTATAATATAGAGTCAGATTCTGTTAGCACTTTAACACACTAGATACTTAAAGGGAACATCATCAACTCGACCTCATATTTTCTTGAGAAAAAAAATACATGAGCTAGATATCAACCCCAGAAATCGATATCACGTGAAAATTGGGGCCATTATTCAGATACTACGCAGTTACGGCCTCCTCAAAGTACAGCTTTTAAACATTCGCGCGCTCGGGTTGTTCCTCACTCGGGCCGTTTCACTGCGGCCAGGCGCACATTGAGACACAGAGCAGGGCAGGGCAGCACAGCACAGGTTTCTGGAACTGCCGCGTTTAAATGCAGCAGCGCGAGTTGCGGCACAGGGCAGCGCAGCTCCTGCCTCCGCACAGTGTCCAGGACACAGATTACTGTGCGAGCGCCGCGCAGCTTTGGCGGCAGGCAGGCCACCTGCTAGGGTGGGGGTACGGTTTGCTGCCCCACTGCCCGCTCGCTGCCAGTCTTCTCCAGCTGCCTACCGCGCATTCTGACCCGTCTGTGTTCGACATGGAGGAAAAAGTAATTGAAGCAATTCGTCGTCCGAACCTGGTTTTGTACGATACCAATCACACTGACTACATGAAAACCAAATTGAAACAACAAATTTGGGATTCTATTGCAAAAGATCTCCATATGCAGAATGATAAGTATTATGCTTTATTACTTCATTTTAATTCAAATACATCGCGTTAAACATTAAAGCGATGTGCTGACATGGTTACAGGGAATTTGTCTATTCAAATGACAGTCGCACAAATGTCAATTGTTTTATCTAGTATTTTCCTTTTGAAATTCTGTCTGCTTGCGAAGATACACTTCCAAATATTCATTAAATTTCTCCCTCATAACAAAAGCACTTCCAGCACTCCTACTATTGTTAGGTATCAATGGAAGTAGTTGATTGTTTGGCATCACAACACTATCATCATTTCCATTATTATCAGCTGCATCACTTCGCAAGTAATTGTGTAGCACACATGCCGCTTTAACGACACCATCAACGCTGTCTATTTTTATCTCGAATGGTTTTCTGAAGCAGCGAAATCGTGATGCTAGAATTCCAAAGGCGCATTCACAGGTTTGCGTGGCTCGTGAAAGTCTGTAATTACCTGTAACGCTTCTACTTGGATATGGTCTCATTAAATTGTCTAATAAAGAAAAGGCCTCATCCCCCACAAAGACATACGGAAGCTCTTCTTCGGGATGTGGAGGTAACTGTAAATTTTGTCTCTGTAACTGCATTGCCAACGTACTGCTTGAAAAAATATTCCCATCACTAAACCTCCCCATTGAACCCAAACCAAATTGATGAACTTGTAGTTTGCATCGACGGTGACCATTAGCACTACAGAATGTGTATGTTTATAGTTGAAGAATGATGAACCACTATTTGCTGGCTTCTTAACCACAATATGGTTTCCGTCAATAGCCCCGATACAGTGTGGAAACTGCTATCGCTGTTCGAAACAGTCTGAGGTTGTTTTCCACATATGTACTGTTGGTTGCGGTAAATATAATGGTTGCATGGTGTCCCACATAGCATGCGAGACTTCATTAACTATATTTGACACAGTTCTATCGCCAAATCTGTAGCTGTAGGCAATACTTTTGTAACTGTCTCCTGTGGCTAAATACCTGTGGGGAAAAATGTATTTAAGGAAAATGTCATAGCTTGCGCTGTATATGTTCTGTTGTAATTATCATATATAGTACTAAGTTTATGTAATAAGTACACAGACAGAAAGAAAACTAATAAGGTCAGAGCATTGAGATTACATGGCTGTACAAGGAAACCCTACGCGCTGGTTTAACAAACAACGACTGTGTGACAAACTGTCTCCCAATATGCGCAGACGCTGTGCCGCGAAGTGTTTCCTTTGCTGCGCTGCCCTGCGTCGGCTGTCTCAATGTGCGCCTGGCCTTAATGCCCGAACGCGAAGTGCTGTACAATGAAGGAACGACGACAAAAGAAAATCTCCCGAACTGTGAAATTTGAACTAGGGAAGTAGAGGAGGAAATAATATTATAAAGTGAAACATATGTACTGTAACTCTTTCAAGTTTACTCCACTTCAATAGTGTCACCTTTACATATAACAAAATAATGTGCATAAAAGCTATTGAAAATTAAATTACATTACACTGCTTGTTGAAAAACCGTCTCATTCATTTCCACTGCAGTTGTGACGCGCTGTATAAAACGCAAACGGCTCGTTGCATATATTCTTCTGTTACGGAGACGGGCAAAGTGGTATTCGACGACTTAAAATTATCAAAGCAACTTTCCCCATCACGGACGACCTCAATTCCACGCCCAAGCTTCGTTGAAACAATGAAAGTGCTCGACGAATCAGACGGTGGTGAAACGGCAGTGTCGTTATCGTCGACGTCATACTCTTGTAAGCCACGGTGGAGTAGCCGAGCGGTCTAAAGTGTCTCGTTGCGGAGCGCGCGGTTGCTCGCCGTGGAGGTTCGAGTACTCCCTGGGGCATGGGTGTGTGTGTGTGTGTGTGTGTGTGTGTGTGTGTGTGTGTGTTTGTGTGTGTGTGTTTGTCCTTAGGTTAGTTTACCTAGGTCTAAGTAGTTTGTAAGCTACGGACTGATGACCACGCAGTTTGGTCCGATAGATTTACAGACATTTGAACGTTTTTATGAACACTTGTAAATCTGCACCGAACGTCAACGCGCTATTTTCTTCTACATCCAGAAAGTCTTTATCAGTGCAACTGTCTATGATATTTGCAACGCAGTTGAAAGATATAAGGAAAATCATACAGAGAGCGCACTGTATTTTTCTTTTACCGTGTATAGTACGTCTAATAACTGCAAATCATTATGCTTACCGGTGAAAACTTCAGAGAGATGTAATTCTTTGACATTTAATCGTTGCAAACTAGTCATCATCCCATACCGCTCCTGGATATGTCGCACGGCAGCCTGTGGGTTAACTGACATCGCGAACACAAACCTCTTACTAGACTCTGCTCACAGCACTAGACGTTCGGGCATTAAGCCCGCAGTGAAGCGGGCCGATTGAGGAACAACCCGAGCGCGCGAATGTTTAAAAGCTGTACTTTGAGGAGGCAGTAACTGCGTAGTATCTGAATAATGGCCCCAATTTTCACCTGATATCGATTTCTGGGGTTGATATCTAGCTCATGTATTTTGTTCTCAAGAAAATATTAGGTCGAATTGATGATGTTCCCTTGTTCGGTCAAAGTGTAGTCTTGACAGCGGTGTAGTGATAACAAATACGTATATGCTTTCATGCTGCCTCATCTTGCAAACGTATACGTCCATTTCTGATAAAATAGTCGGATATCTCTTCGTGAATAGCTCGGGCATTTGACGAACTCTTTCTTGGCACTGCCATTAAATTGCATAATGACATTGTTTGTGCTTTCCGTCTCCATGTTTCTTCCAGTAAAGTATCATCTGGCAGCTCACTCTTCAATGTGTCGTCTGAAGCATACAACCTGGAAGATTTCTTGTTCTGTCTCAAATAATTATGCAATTAAATAGTAGTCAGTACAATAACAACGGCTTTTTCTGGGTCCAAAGCATTGGTTTCCTCAAGACCCTAAAAACGGATGTCAGGATTCCAAAATAATTTTCGACAATTCGTCGTGCTTTTGAAAGACGATAGTTGAATGTTCTCTCTTTGGTATCTTTCCCATCGACGCCTGCATATGGTTTCATCACATTCTCATGCAAAGCATATGCTTCATCGGCCAATATACAATATGGTGTGCCGACCGCGGTGGCCGAGGGGATCGAGGCGCTCCAGTCACGGTCTGCACGGCCACTACGGTTGGGGGTTCGAAGCCCCCCCTCGGGCATGGATATTTGTGCCGTCCTAGTTCGTAAGTAGTTCATAAGTAGTTTGTAAGTTTAGGGACTGATAACCCCGTAGTTAAGTCCCATAAACTATACAAACATTTGAACATTTTGAACCATATGGTGTCATCTATTCACGTGCAGGAAGTGGTTCAGGTCGAGGTATGTTAAGGGAGTTGTCTTGCAATTTCTTCCACAATTTAGAGCTTTTTGAATATTCCGATATCAGATATATGATCTTATGAACCTACTTGGTCATACAAGAAACTGTACTTTGCATCCACCAGAGCAAATAACACAATGCTAAAAACGTTCTTGTAGTTATAGTACTCGCTGCTAGTATTTATTGGTGCCTGTAAGATTAGTACGTGTTTAACCGTCCATAACAGCCAGGTAATGGGGGAAATTCCTCGTTTTATCAGATTCCCCCGAACATTTCCAGTCTTCTGTAGTACTCGGCAGCTGAAAAGAAAGGGTTTCAAAGAAGTTACAATACATCTTATCTTAAAAACTGAAGAACTGAAACAGGTCTTGTTACATAATCGTGTTAAGTGTACCATAATGAAATAGGATTCAGGCTGTAGCATTTATTGTCACTCCTAATACAATATAGCCTAATGTCTCATTTCAGAGTTCTGGTGATGAAGAAAGCCAACAGGATTCTATGGTAAATGTCGCTGAAGAAGCATTACATGTAAATGACACTACTCTGGAGAGTCTTGGCGATTCACCTCCTATTAACGAAGAAGAAGGAATGGCGTACAGGGGAACGGTTTTCCAATCATCATAAAAACCGGCAGTAAACGTAAGAAGATCCAATGCTCATGAAGGCCTATGGCGTTTTCAAAAGTGTGGGAAATGTACATCCCGACAAGTGTTCTACATTCGGGGAACATATTGCAATGAAACTCCGCAAATTTGACACCAGCAGGCGATCAGTGCTAATGAACAGGATAAACAATTTTATTGTCGATACCGAGACTAATTTCTATGCACATCATCTGACACGATATAGTTGGTCTCCTTCTGTCGTCCATTCACCCCCACCCAGCCGTATTCCCAATGCAGTCCTATTCCGCAAGTTCTCCTTCGAGTAACTCCCAGTCACCCCTGCTCGTATCATATCTAATGGTTGTACCTACTCAACCGAGCAGCACCAATGAACATGACTTTATCTCGCTCCGTCTACCAGATTGAGCTCTTCCCCAAGACCCTCCATCATATACTTTTTGTAGCACTTCACAAATACATTTGATTAAGCACATTCTGTTAACAATAACGTGTTTCAGACATTTTTATTTGTATGCGGATATTTACGTATATGCCGCGGCGGGGTGGTCGAGTGCATTTAGGCGCTATGCTCCGATGCGCGAGGCCGTTCCCCGTCGGGGGTTCGAATCCTCCCTCTGGCATGGATGTTTGTGCTGTCTTTTATATAAGTTAGTTTATAAGTAGTTTGTAAGTTTAGCGACTAATGTCCCAACAGTTACGTTCCATAAGCTTAGCAAACATTTGAACATTTGATTTACGTACAGCCGGCCGCGGTGACCGAGGGGACTGAGGTGCCCCAGTCACGGTCTGCACTGCCACTACGGTCTGGGGTTCGAATCCCCCCTCGGGCATGGATATTTGTGCCGTCCTTAGTATTAGCTAGTTCATAAGTAATTTGTAAGTTTAGGGACTGATGATCCCGTAGGTAAGTCCCATAAGCTCTACAAACATTTGAACATTTGAATTTACGTACATAAGGTAGTAACGAATAACAAACTGCAGTCAATAAATACTTGTTTGTAAGGAACTTTCTTTGATGTAATGCTCTTAACCTCTCTTACCTTGTACACATCTGGCTTCAGACGGGTAACAACTTTTTTGCAAATAACTTAACTACAAATCCTTTGAAAAGGATGGTTTCATTTAACAACAATGAAGAATAATAACTTCTTACCTTTACAAAGGCATTATTGAAAGCGGTGCAAACTTCGATGTCAATCGTTGATATACTTTGTTTATATGTTTTGAACCGATACATCAGACTTGTGAAGTTAATTTATTATTTCCGCATGTCAACAAACATTCAGATCCATCATACATGAGGATCTCCTCAATACGGATCCATGGAACGAACAGCTAATCTATTCTAGGGGACAGCATTTTTGTTAAAACCACCACTTTGGAATAATGTGAAAAAAAGCGTTGCTGCGCCATGATAATACACTCTCCTTATTGCAAACGTCATTATTTAGTAGTTACCCAGCTCCAGTGGGAGACACTCGACACACTCCCTGTAGTGCTGATCTCTTCTCATGTGACTATCACACCGTCAGTCCCTTAAGAGAGGAGGATATGCATCAGATAGTTACGGACTTCACACAACATGACACAGTGTTTCACCAAATGGGTATCTTAAAGCTGGTGCATTTTTGGGGTGGATGCCTCATTGTTCATAGTGATTTTGCCTGATTGGCATACTGATTATGTATTGTGTCTTCTTCAAATTCGAACTTTGTGGTCAGCCTTTATCTGCAACTGTGTTGGAAATAGTTTTGGGATTCGCATGAAAATGGAGATATCACTTGAAAGACTGATGTATATCTGCTCCTATAAAAGAAAACACGTTTATTTATTTATATCGCCGTCACCTCCATAGCATTCTGTCTCTGGGGTTTTCTTGGTCCAAGTATCTGAAATCCTTGACCACTTGGTATTTCCATCGTTTTTCAGTCTTCATAAAGGTCTTCATTCTTTCGGCTTCTTAAACATTTCTCTCAATTTTGATCTCTTTACTCATCTGTAGAGGTGAACAGCCCATCTCGAGTCTCTTTGTATTGGCTTTCACATCATCATCTGTTTCATAATATAACTACCTGTTTTTTCTTTGTCACCATTCGCCTCTCCCACAAATTGGTCCTGATATCTTCCGCAGAATGTTCTCTTAAAAAAAAAAAAAAAGAAAAAAAAAACCTTTATATTTCTCTCTGGATACTTATGTATTCTTCATATTTCTGCCTCATATAAAAACACTGGACCGTTGTTTACTTCTGTGCAATTACCTCTTTTAAATGTTTCCAAACTGTTGTTCTTGATCATTTTAGTGGACGCTTTGTAGGTTGCCCAATTAATCAGCTGCCTCCATAAGTTTTTCATCCTCATTTGGCGCCCTTTTTATGGACTGCAACATGCCATAACTTTATTCTTTTCAATGAGACATAAACACAATTAAATGCCATTGTATAATAAAAAAATCACTATTTTCGAACACAAATTCGATAACAATCTTTGTGTTTGTGGATTTATTCAGTACTGTGTTTAACTGCAGGCTTATGCAGCTTAGGAAAGAAAATAAAAGGAACAATTAACCTACAGCTTGTAACTTATAGCTAGGATTTCTATAAGTGTTTTATGGTGTGCCGAAGCACGTATTAGAAGTTACAGGTCACGTCTGAATGAGCATGTGCTTTATCACCTGAAGAGTAGGTGATAGGGATTACGTGGCACTTAAATGCTGTAGATCAATAAGGTAAACAACAAACAAAACTGAGCAGTATGATTGTATTCAGCCGTTTTTCAGTGCAGTGATCAATAGTACTTCCTACTGGGTGACCACCAAGGGTGCCCGCAGGGGGGGGGGGGGAGGGAGGGAGCACCCCCCCCCCCCCTGAAATGTTTCGGCTGGATAAAATGGAAATTTTCTAGTGTAATTATGAATCATAACTATGTCACAACGTACGGTAAACTATCCACCCAGTCAATGTTGATGTAGTGTTCGTTCCGTAGACTGGTTTCATAAGGATCTCCACGCTACTCTATATTGCACTAGCCTGTTCATGTTTGAGAGTGGCAACCCACATCCATTTAAATTTGGCGACCATATTCGTCTCGCGGTCTACCTCAGTTAATAATAGCTCCCCTCTTTTAGTCAGGATATGCCAGTCAAAGACACTCTAGACAAATGCCTTTAGAAAAGACTTCTTAACACTTGTATTAATATTCTATATCAACAAATTTCTCTTCTCCAGTTTTATAAACAACATTAACCCCCATGACCTTATTTCAGAATCGTGTTTCCGCAATTTCGCTGTCTATTTCGGGCTGCATTAAATTATCAAATGATAATTATACAAGAGGCACGACCTGGGTAATTCATTGTTCGTAGACCTAGGTAAATTATTAATACACGTGAAAGGGTCCCTCTCAAAGTGGGAAAGCACACTAGTTAGCGTGGTCCGAGGGGGGGGGGGGGGAATTGAAGTGCAGCTTTACGTACCTACTTTAGATAATTTCATTTAGAGTAAACAACTTAGCGAGAGCAGAGCACATCTTCAATTCTACCACCGAAAACAAATAAGAAACCAAATGAATAGTGAATTACGCTATAGTGATGCGGATGACCAGCACAGGAAGGCCAGATTGGGCGTTATATCGCGTTTTGAGCTGTTAATAGTACCGGTTGAGTTATACAAAATAATAAAATAAATAAAAATTTAAAAAAGTATGCAACCACTGCTCTCTGGGCGATATTGTGTTAATCAGTGGGATTTTTAGACGAAATAGGGGCAGTGTACTTGCATGTCCTGATTTTAGTTTAATGTAATTCCACTGCCTTGTAAAATAGTGAAATATTACAACCCTAACTCCACCAGTTAATCCAAACTTGTCTCGCCTAGGAGCTTTATGTAAATCATAACAGTAGTGCTACACAGAATGTTGCAAATCAGCTCTTTTGTTCGGGGTGGTTGAGTGAATTGAGAACTCTTAAGTCATAACTGGTTTGTATCCGTGTGTTAATTCCGAGTCACAATGGGAGAGTGATAACTTATAAATAGCTCAAATAACACAGCCATTCTCTATCGACTATTTAAATAAACACAGTAATCAAATAAGTTGTAAGATATTATTTCCCACCTTCCAATATTTGTCTCCTGACTGACCAGAATGTATCCAAAAATAATCTAAGTTTGTTAACAAGCAGAATTATATTCATCTACAATTACATATATACTCCGCAATCCACCGTAAGGTGCGTAGCGGAGGGTACACTGCTCCATTACTACACATTCCCTTTTCTATTCCACTCCCAAAAAGAGCGAGGGAAAAATGAATGCCTGTATGCCCCTGTATGAGCCCTAATTTCTCTTGTCTTTGTGGTGTTAACGTGAAATGTAGGTTTGTGGCAGTAAAATCGTTCTAGTCAGTTTCAAATTCCGATCGTCTAAATTTCCTCAACAAAGTTTCTCGAAAAGAACGTCGCCTTCCCTCCAGCGATTGCCATTTGAGTTCCCGAAGCATCTTTCTAACACTCGCACATTGGTCGAACCTACCTGTTACAAACCTAGCTGCTCGTCTCTGAACTGGTTCTATGTCTTCCTGGTGCGGATCCCAAACACTTGAGCTATACTCAAGATATGGTCCCACAAGCGGTTTATACGCGGTCTCCTTTGCAACAGACAGATTGTGTTTTTTCTCGATTTCATAAAGACATTTGACACGGTGCCGCACTGCAGACTGCTAACGAAGATACGAGCATATGGAATAGGTTCACAGATTTGTGACTAGCTGGACGACTTCCCAAGTTATAGAACCCAGTACGTTGTTCTCGACGGCGAGTATTCATCGGAGACGAGCGTATCGTCAGGCATCCCCCAGGTAGTGATGGGAACAATCGAATGAAAACAATCGATTCATTCGGTTGTTGGGAAACAATCGATCATTCGGTTGTAGTTTCTCGTATCGGTTGAATTATTCATTCATTCTTCTGAGTGAAACCAGTCGGTGGGACCAACCGAATGAAACAACCGATTCAGTCGGTTGGACTATGCATTCGTTCTTTTGAGTGAAACCAGTCGGTGGGATCAACTGAATGAAAAAATCGGCGCAGTCGGTTGGACTACTCATTCCTTCTTTTGAGTGAAACCAGTTGGTCGGAGCAACCGAATAAAATCGACACAGTCGGTTGGACCACTCATTCCTTTTCTTTTGAGTTAAATCAGTCGATGGGATCAACCGAATGAAAAAATTGACACAGTACGTTGGCAGCGCCCGTAGGCGCGCGCCAAACTCCACACAACAGTGTCCGACGGGCGGGGCGTGCCATCGCCGATTGTTGTCACTTTCTTACTGTCTCAATAAAGAAGCGTGGAAACTACAGGGTGTTCCAAAATGATCACTACAAGTTTAATCTCGCATACCGTATCTCCGAAGTGGGAACAGGTAGAAACGTGCGGTTTGCGGTTTCTTGTTCATACATATCTAAGGTTCTGGCAGGACAAAGTTAAGTATGTTAACTTTGAGCATACTTGCTAGATCCAAATTCTAAGATCACTAAAACATTAGGTTTTATAAAAAAAATGCCTTCATTAAAGTATTTTGTATAAAAATATTTTTGTTAATTCCATCTAATTTGAAGGAGTACGAGAAGACATACAACATTTATCAGTGCTGTAAATTTTCTCCAGCGTGTGTGTATTCGTCAACAATATATGAAAACATTCATCTCAAGTTTCATAATTATTCACTCTCGTCAAGCCGCAGTGGAGTAGCCGAGCGGTCTAAGGCACTTCGCTGCGGAGGGCGCGGTTGCTCGCCGTCGGAGGTTCGAGTCCTGGAGCATGGGTGTGTGTGTTGTCCTTAGGTTAGTTTACCTTAGTTTAAGTAGTTTGTAAGCTACGCAGTTTGGTCCGATAGATTTACAAACATTTGAACTCTTGTCACAGATATTTCTGTGGTTATCGGTGAAACGGTGTGGAGGTTTATTCCATTCCTCCGCCATGTACCATACAAAATCTTAGATGAACACTGAACTGCCACTTGTTTTGAAAGTCAAGTGTTCAACATTTCATCAAGATCGGAATAAAACTCTATATTGGCGTCAAAGTCCGGAATACCTTCTGTCATGCATCAAACTAAAGTAGATGTAGACGGTGACCATTCTCTTTCTTTGAAGGTGAAGAGTGAAATAGACTATATCATTAAAATTCGAATCCAAACGTAATTTATAGAAGTTAGTAGGTAAAGTACCCTCCGCCATGCACCTACGAAATTTATCGTACACAATTACCTTCGTCTTGTTTTAAAGGTCAAGTGTGCAAAATTTCATCAAGATTGGAACAAAACTGCAGATTTGCATGTGATAAAAACACACACACGGAAGCACTGATATATTTATAAGATTTGTCTCTAAGACAGTTTCATGCTGAATCACGGTTCATTTTTACCCGAAAAGACTGAAGGAGTAAGCAAATAAAGTCACACAAACTCGGTGCATTAATAAAAACACCCATATAACTGCAGAAACCGACAGTGACTTTTTCCAGTCGGTTGTATCGCATAAAATGAAACCACTCAATGCCGAAAACATTCATACAAAGGGCAGAGACTTGTTTCATTCGGTGGTCGCGCATCGACTGAAACCACTCAAACCCACTGAATGAGTGAAAACATTCATATAGCGGCTGCAACCGATAGCGACTGGTTTCACTCGATTGTTTCGCATCGACTGAAACCACTCAAACTCCGCCAGCGAGTGAAAACATTCATACGGCCACAGAGACTATTTTCCTTCGGTTGTTTCATTCGACTGAAAAAACCGACTGAACGAAAAAACAATCGATTGACCAATCGGTTGTTAAAAACAGTCGGTTGTCCCACGACTACCCCCAGGGAAATGTGATACAAAAATGTTCAAATGTTTGTAAAGTCTATGGCACTTAACTACGGGGTCATTAGTCCCTAAACTTACAAACTACTTATGAACTACTTACAACTAAGGATGCCACAAATATCCATGCCCGAGGGGGGGATTCGAACCCCCGACCGTAATGGCCGGGCGGATCGTGACTGGAGCGCCTCAATCCCCTCGGCCACCGCGGCCGGCGAAGTGTGATACGACCGCTATTACTTCCTATACATATAAATGATCAGATGGACAGAGTAACATGTAATTTGCGCTGTCTGATGATGATGCTGTGGTGTACTGGAGTGTGACATCTTAAGTGTCGCCGGCCGCGGTGGCCGAGGGGACTGAGGCGCGTCAGTCACGGTCTGCACGGCCACTACGGTCGGGGGTTCGAATCCCCCCCTCGGGCATGGATATATGTGCTGTCCTTAGTGTTAGGTAGTTCATAAGTAGTTTGTAAGTTTAGGGACTGATGACCCCGTAGTTAAGTCCCATAAGCTATACAAACATTTGATTTTTCTTAAGTGTCTGTAATAGGATACAAGATGACTTAACAAAATTTCTAATTGGTGTGAAGAATGGTAGCTAGCACTTAATGTAGATAAATGAAACGTGATGCACTTGAGTACGAAAAACAATTCCATGATGTTGGAATACAACATTCGTAGTGAGCCAGTTACGTCATTGGAACATCTAGACGTAACATTACAGAGCGATATAAAATGGAACGAACATGTAAGGACAGATGTGAGTAAGGCTGATAGCCGACATCGGTTTATTTTGAGAATTTTGGCAAGATGTAATTCATCTGTTAAGGAGACCGCGTATAAAGCGCTTGTACGACCACGTCTTGAGTATTGCTCAAGTGTTTGGGACCCGCAGCAGATCAATTTAAATGAAGATAGAAGCAGCAGCTAGGTTTGTTACTGGTAGGTTCGACCAATGCGCGAGTGTCACGGAAATGCTCCGGCAACTCAATTGGGGATCGCTGGAGGAAAGACGACGTTCTTTTCGTGAATTTCTGTTGAGGAAATTTAGAGGGCCGGAATTTGAAGCTGAGAGTGTAGTACTATCTTGCTGCCACCTACTTACATTTCGCGTAGTGATCACAAAGACATGATAAGAGAAATTAGGGCTCGTACGGAGGCATATAGGCATTCTTTTTTTCCTCGTTCTACTTGGGAGTGGTATAGGAAACGAAATGCCTAGTAGTGGTACAGTGTACCCTCCGCCACGCACCTTACGGTGGATTGCGAGTATATATGTAGATGTAGATATTTCTTACTTCCTCTGTGTCCTCTGCTTTAGGCACTGCTAAAATACTCAGACTTTAGGTACGAACTCTTTCTTGGCAAATGGCTTTGGAGTGCACGTATTTAAATGGGAATTTTACCAGCTTACCAGATAAACAAGGCTGCATGGCGAAAATTCTTAAGTGTCAATTATTCTGAAGTGAAAATACAAAATTCTACGTCCCTCACATGACTAGACATACAGTATAAGTTAAGAATTAACCCACGTTTCCGAAAGGTATTTCGAAACGCTCCATAGTGAAGACATTCTGGCAAAATCAGTTTTTTAAATGAACTAGCTCAGTGCCCGGCGTTACCCTGGATGTTTACTGTCTACAACACAAAGTAAATGCCCTGGTATGCATTTATTTCTGCCTTCTGTTCGTCTATCTCGTCATTCTGCCTCTTTCCATGTACTCCATCCCACACTGTTCATCTCCTCCCCTCTCTCCCTAAACGTCTGTCCCTCCCCTCCTTCACCCTGTCTATTCCTGTTCCCCTATTACCTTCCCCTACTTGCCCTTGAAGATCATCTACTACTCACCTATCCACATCCACCCCCCCCCCCCCCTCTTTCCTTTTTACATCCCACCTCTCTGTCCGTTTCCTTCCTTTCCCTATCTGTCCCCCTCTATCTTTCCAACTCGCCCTCTCCCCTACATGTCTTCGTCTCCTTCTCTATCTTTTCATTCCTAACATTACTGTATCAACCCTATGCCAGTAGAGGGTTGATAGTTTACCCGGCGTCATGTCACGGATGGCCAGGCTGCTCGAGTTGGATGTTCAAGTCCTCCCTGGTTGTGTGTGTGTGTGTGTGTTTGTTGTCCTTAAGCTACGTTAGTTTAAATATTGTGTAAGTCTATGAACTGATAACCTTCGTAGTTAATTCCCTTAGAAATCACACACATTTTTATTTATTTATTTTTTCCTTGTTTACCTGGCGATGTTTAACAGATAATAGATAATGTGTATATGTAGTTTTATTTAAATCGAGCCACGGTATTTTTAAACATATTACGCTTGTTTCTATGGCAAAAATCGCCCTGTAATTTTGTTTTCCAGAATCTAAGTATTTATGATGTTGTACTATATGTCTCACTTGAATATTATTTACTAGTTTCGTAGAGTGGAATGTTAGGAAACTGCCAGCGAAATGTGTCGGTAGTAAAGACGTAATAAATTACAACGTTATGCGTATTGGAGAGGATTTTCATGCATTTCATTGTTTTTCATGTCATATCTCGTACATTATATGTCGTACAACGATATAATTTCCAAGAAACATGCAGTAGTATATGTGCATAATGTCTGCAAGATACGTCGAGAATAGATTTAGTAGTAGAGACGTAATAAATCAAAACGTCGTGAGTAATGAGGCGTCTTTAAATTAACGTAATTGTCTATTACCTCATATCTCATAAACTGTGCGTCCTACTATTACGCAATTTCGAGAGTAAGTTCAGTGGTATGTGTGTATACCGTCCGTAAAATGTTTTGTGAATTTAATTAATAGTGTGCACTTAGCAAATTACAACCTCATTCCAAATGCCGTAGTTTTACTCCATGAACGCCGAAAAATTAATAAGCGATAAACTTTCTTTTCTTTTCGTCTTTTTGTTGGGGTTATCGGCTAGGAATAGGGACTAATGACCCCGTAGTTAAGTCCCATAAGCTATACAAACATTTGAACATTTATCGGCTAGAAAAAGTTTTCTAAAGGATTGAGATTAAGTTTAAAGTTTATTTCAAGTCGCTGAGTGCTCTCATTCTCAAACAATGGCCGAGTAAAATCATGTTACCACGCACCGAAAGCCGGGACAGTTTGCATTGTTTATGGCGTCATATCTCCTGAACTACATCGTAATTGGTTTTTACTACAAGGAAATGATACATGACCTTAAAGAATGTTTGTACCAAATATTGTTCAAGTCGGTCCATTAGTTTAGGAGCACATGTGGAATACTGTCGCACGCCGCGGCGTATTAGGGCGCCATGCTGCAGTGCGCGCGGCCGTTCGCCGTCGGGGGTTCGAGTCCAACTCGGGCATTGGTGTTTGTGTTGTCCTTAGGTTAGTTTACCTTAGTTTAAGTAGTTTGTAAGCTACGGACTAATAACCCAGCAGTTGAGTCCGACAGATTTACAAACATAAACTTACTGTCGCACAGTGCGACAGTTTTTCGCGAATTCCGTTGTTTATGACGCCATACGTCTTTACGTATGTGTCGCAGGTGGTTCTTGCCGCGGCAGTGATTGTTGCCTGGTAGTAAGGAATATGTGTACCAAGTTTGGTTGAAACTGGTCCAGTAGTTTAGTAGGAGATGTGGAACATACACTACTGGCCATTAAAATTGTTACACCAAGAAGAAATGCAGATGATAAACAGGTATTCATTGGACAAATATATTATACTAGAACTGACATGTGATTACATTTTCCCGCAATTTGGATGCATTGATCTTGAGAAATCAGTACCCAGAACAACCACCTATGGCCGTAATAATGGCCTTGATACGCCTGGGCATTGAGTCAAACAGAGCTTGGATGGCGTGTAAAGGTACAGATGCCCATGCAGCTTCAACACGATACCACAGTTCATCAAGAGTAGTGACTGGCGTATTGTGACGAGCCAGTTGCTCGGCCACCAGACGTTTTCAATTGGTGACAGATCTAGAGAATGTGCTGGCCAGGGCAACAGTCGAACATTTTCCGTGTCCAGAAAGGTCCGTACAGGACCTGCAACATGCGATCGTGCATTATCCTGCTGAAATGTAGAGTAAAGGGTAGAGCCATGGCTCGTAACACATCTGAAATGTAACGGCCACTGTTCAAAGTGCCGTCGATGCGAATAAGAGGTGACCGAGACGTGTAACAAATGGCACCCCATACCATCATGCCGGGTGATATGCCAGTATGGCGATGACGAATACACGCTTCCAATGTGCGTTCACCGTGATATCGCCAAACATGGATGTGACCATTATGATGCTCTAAACAGAACCTGGATTCATCCGGAAAAAATGACGTTTTGGCATTCGTGCACCCAGGTTCGTCGTTGCGTACAGAATCGCAGGCGCTCTTGTCTGTGATGCAGCGTCAAGGGTAACCACAGCCATGGTCTTCGAGCTGAGAGCCCATGCTGCTGCAAACGTCGTTTAACTGTTCGTGCAGATGGTTGTTGTCTGGCAAACGTCCCCATCTGTTGACAAAGGGATCGAGACGTGGCTGCACGATCCTTTACAGCCATGCGGATAAGATGCCTGTCATCTCGACTGCTAGTGATACGAGACCGTTGGGATCCAGGATGGCGTTCCGTATTGCATTCCTGAACCCACCGATTCCATATTCTGCTAACAGTCATTGGATCGCGACCAACGCGAGCAGCAATGTCGCGATACTATAAACCACAATCGCGATAGGGTACAACCCGACCTTTATCATAGTCGGAAACGTGATGGTACGCATTTCTCTTCCTTACACGAGACATCGCAACAACGTTTCACCAGGAAACGCCTGTCAACTGCTATTTGTGTATGAGAAATCGGTTGGAAACTTTCCTTATGTCACCACGTTGACCGGCTTGAAGTTGGCTTCGGATTCGTTTCCAGAAAACCATGCGGGCGGTATAACTCCCAGGCGCAAGCGAGGCAAGGGAGAGTAGTGCCAACCTCCACATTAAAAAACGACTACACTCTCAACAAATAAGCGATGCGCAATATTTTAGTGAAATGCGGCTTACAGAACATTCAGAATCCGATTACCTGAACTACATTGACAAATTAGTAACCTAGTGTAAAATATGAAGTCAAAACAAACAATAAACGATACTCCCTTTCGAAGCACCAAAAATACTTCCTCTTGTATATTTGATAAAACATAAAAGATATTCGAAGCACTTAAGCCTATTAAAAATCGGCAAACTTCCGGTCAGCACGATTCTCCCGTTTCCTACTACACTGAAGCAAACAAGAGGTGTTTACTGTCGTCATTTAACAGTTTGTAGAAGTGCAACATACGCATCCAAGTATTGCCTGACAACATACCAAGGCAGATTAAAGAGAGCATCAGGATGTACAATACATAGAAAATCGGAAAAAGTTCTGTTTGTCACCGAACGGCCGTTCATAGTAAGCTCAAACGTAAGTAACGAAAAAATTGTTAGACGTCGCTCCTTACTGCTCCTTCCAGTATCTACAAGATTTCATCATCTCTGCAATCTTCTATGCATAGAACAGAACAGTTTACAGTGTAAACCCCTATTAATAATCAGCCTCAAAATGACGTAAACAACTGCAAGGAGAAACCATCAGAGGTAACACATACAGAAAACCAAACTATTCAAATGTTTGTTAAGCTTATGGGACTTAACTACGGGGTCATCAGTCCCTAAACTTACAAACTACTTACGAACTACCTTATACTAAGGACGGCACAAATATCCATGCCCGAGGGGGGGATTGGAACCCCCGACCGTAGTGGCCACGCAGACCGTGACTGGAGCGCCTCAGTCCCCGCGGCCAAACCAAACTATTCCGCAAGAAATCTGAACACTTGCAGAAGAGTGGACAGGAAATACGTCTTTTCGTGTTTATTTGGAATCGTTTCTTGCTAGCCGAAAGTGGTTGACGATCTACGACTGATTTTTAATTTTTTGTGCTCAACTTACTGCAGGATCCGAAATGTCCTGTTCGTCTATGGTAACACAATACCTCTGAACCACTTTCACGGTATGTCGGGAAGCTCTATGGACGTTTACTATTACAATTCGAGCGTATAAACCTTATGTAATTCCCCTACGCGTTTATCAAAGTCAAATAATCAAGGATTCCTAATATTGATACCTGAATATTTGTCCCTCCACTTAATGAGAATAATATGTATAATTATGTTTCATTGGTGCAATACGTATTGTGGTATTATTTTTTATGCTTCCATACTAAGCACATAATTACAGCATCTGAAACGTACAAAATTTGTCTTTTTGTCAGCACAGCATACAAATTGAGACGCGTTTCAAAGCTAGGAACTGTTGTGTACGAGTGCCTTTTCGATCTTCCTATATATTTCCCGCCCTTCTTTTGGATCCGGGCTTTGGACCGGCACTGGCGAAGTAAAAAACTTTTTTTTTTTATTTCTTTCATTTTATATTTTTTATTTATTTTTCTTTTCAATTACTTACAAAATGTTCAAATGTTTGTAAAGATTATGGGACTTAACTACGGGGTCATCAGTCCCTAAACTTACAAACTACTTATGAACTAGCCAATACTAAGTACGGCACAAATATCCATGCCCGAGGGGGGATTCGAACTCCCGACCGTAGTGGCCGTTGAAATCACGACTGACGCGCCGCAGTCCCCTCGGCCACCGCGGCCGGCTCAATTACTTTCAAAAATTACGAATGACATTTTGCTGTGCCATTATCGACAGTTAATTTTTAGTTTATTTTAATTTATTTATTTATTTATGTTTGTGATAAGCCTCGAAACCACACACAGTGGTATATTGCATGTTCTGTATTCGTACCTGGTCTCTCGGCGCACTTTCTGCTTGGAACAAACGGCACATCTTCGCACTGGCCTACTTTTCTTCGAGTTTTCGCTCTCAGTTATGTTCGGAAAATGCCTCCCGATAAATCGCAGAGGATTGTCGTCATCAGAGCGCCTCCCTCTGCCAGCTTTCCTCCGTTCTGTGGCGTAAGTCTCAACAAGTTCTCTTACCAGAGACAGGTAAAATTCTGCTATTGGCATCTTTCTCCCTGTTACTTCTCTATGGAGAGCATGGGCGTTTAAAACGCACAGATCCGATACATGGAAGAACAACTTCTGAACTTCTTGTACCACTTTACTGTCTTCGGCACTTATTCGACTGGGCTCAGTAGCATGTCTGTACGGTCAACTGCCCCCATACTCGCGATGTAATCTGCAACGCATTGTAGTTTCCTGCGTCTTTCACCAGTCTTCCTGTCTGTCTTCTCCGTATCACACGTTTCTGCAGTATTACAGGTGGTCAACATCCACACTTCTCTCTTATCACACCACTTCATGGCAAAAATTGTATTAGTCGATATAAACTGTACTTCTAAAAATGTTCAAATGTTTGTATAGCTTACGGGACTTAACTTTGGGGTCATTAGTCCCTAAACTTACAAACTACTTATGAATTAGCTAATACTAAGGACGGCACAAATATCCATGCCCGAGGGGGGGGGGGATTCGAACCCGCGACCGTAGTGGCTGTGCAGACTGTGACTGGCGCGCCGCAGTCCCCTCGGCCACCGCGGCCGGGCTGTACTTCTCCTCGTTTCAGTTTGTCCTGCAATTTTGGCAAGTAACGTCTGTTTTTACGAACAGTACCACAGGCATTCGTACCTTGGTTATGAAGCCAGAAGAACAGGTCTGGTCTCGAATACCAGTTGTCGACATAAAGCATGTGTCCCCGTTGCAAGTATGGTTTCAGCAGTGTGGCTACTATGTCGCCATTTTTCCCCAGATTGTGAAAGCCAACTTCAGTCGTGGTGCCTGTATATACAATGAAATCCAGTATGTAACCAGCACAAACGTTTTTATTTCAAACCTAATTCGTTTGGATGGAATATATTCTTTGAAAGACAATTGCCCTTTGAAAACCAAGAGGCTTTCGTCAATGTAAAGCTTTTGGTAAGCGTGAAATGCGGTGTGGAATGTTGTGCGGACCGTATCAGCAATATCTCTAATCTTAAATAATCTGTCTCCTTCATTAATTGGAAAGTTGTCACTAAAATGAAGCATTCTTAAAATTAAGAGAAATCGATTCCTGGACATTATTTCGCTGAAAATTGGAGTATTAGAGAGTATGTATCTGGACCAATAGTCACTAACTTTCAATTTATTCACTCGAGCCATCAGCAGACAAACAGCAACGAAAGGTTACAATTCTTCAAATCCAGTTTCTTTCCATCCTGACAAACGAGAATACTCTGACAGATTTTCATCCGTTCTTGAAACAGGTGGTTCTGTTACAATACCGGATAAATGTGGCGTAGGACTGTTACTCCGAGATTCTGTCAAAGAGTCGTCACAGTCGATGAGTTCACTTTCACTGTCACTTCTAGTGAGCATCTCAAAGATTTCTTCACCGAGCGAGGTGGCGCAGTGGTAACACACTCGATTCGTATTCGGAAGCTTGTTTGTTCAAATCTACCTCCGGTCATCCACATTTAGGTTTTCCGTGATTTTCATAAAACACTCCAGTCAAATGCTGGGATGGTTCCTTTCAAAGGGCACGGCCGATTTCCTTCCACCATCTTTACCCAAAATTCCGAGCGTAAGCTCCATCTCTAATGACCACTGTGTCGACGGGACGTTAAACCCTAAGCTTCCTTCCTTCCTTCCTCCCTTCATCCGTACAACTGCGACGGTGTGCCATTTTCTTCGCAAAAACGATAACGCCGTCAATATCCAAGAAATAAAACTCAGACGAACAATGAAAGACAAGATTACAGCAGTAAATGCACACGAGACTGCAACTGATAAGGGGAGGTCGCGACGTTCGGATCACGGATTTACTTCAAACTTTGTACGCTATTAGCACTATATTAGTACAACGTAATGTGAAAGTACTAAGGCGCACTACTCAGGCGATTTCGGATGTCGTCGTAGTACCATGGTAGGCGTAAACTTTTTGTTAATTCGAGCCATGTTATTTGTTCACACTAATCTCTCTCTCTCTCTCTCTCTCTCTCTCTCTCTCTCTCTCTCTCTCTCACACACACACACACACACACACACCGAAAGGACCCTCATTCATACACTCACTTACTGACTAAACACGAAATCTCGTAAAATACTTCACCTATGAAGCTGAAATTTGGGAGGAATATAGTTTATAGGTAGATGTCAGCTAAGAAACGATTTTGCGATAGGACCGATATTCAGGAGATATGACGTCATGAACAATAAAAACTTCGCCGTCTTGCGGCCTGTGATACTGTGACTTTATCAGTCCACTATTTGAGAAGGAGAGCACGTAGCGACTAGCAACAAACTTTAAACATAATTTCAAACCTTTGGGAAACTTTTTCTCGCTGACAACCATAGCAAAATGATGAAAGGGAAAAAGTTTCTCGCTTACTACATTTTCGGTGTTCATGCAGTAAAATTACGGCGTTTGGTATGACGCTACAATTTCTTACTCGTACACTATTAATTTTATTCGTGAGAAATCTTACAGACAATATACACACATACCACTCAAGGTACGGTCAAAATTTTGTCGTAGTACGACACGCAGTTCATGAAATATGGAGTCATAAACAATTAGGATCATGGAAAACCGCCTCATCAGTCATGACGTTTCGATTTATTGCGTCTTTCCTACTATCTCTGTTCGCGACGTATTTTGCAGACATTTTACATATACACCACTGGATGTACCTTCGAAATAATATCGTATTACGACATATAGTTCAGGTGCTATGACGTCAAAGACAATGAATTGCATGAGAATTCTCTCTAATATGCATGACATTGTAATTACTACGTATTTATAACCAACTCCAAAAACAACACATTTAGTAGTCAGTTTTCTAATATTTCACTGTACGAATGTGGTGAATAATTTTTTTGCAGGACACATAATTTAAGATGTATTCTATATATATAAAAGCGAAAGGTCAGTCACGCACTCACTCACAAACTAAACACGAAATCTCTAAAACTAATGCACCTATGAAGCTGAAATTTTTCCGGCATGTAGTTTATACGTAGAAGAGGTCAGCTAAGAAAGTACTTTCGATAGGACAGAATTAAGGTGCAAAGGGGAGGATACTTTTCCTACAGAATGACGAAAGCTACATTTTCATTCAGATCTTCACGAAATTTTGCACGCGTGACGTTCAATACAAGAGGAAGACCAGCGTCTACCTAAAGTTTCATACGGTTCGTGGGGGAGGGTATCTTGTAACATAAAAATGTATCCCTGAATACCTTGGTCGCGCCATAACTTGAGAACAGCTCGATAGATTTCACACATCTTTTTGGGTTGCTTTCTTTATTCTCAGAACAAGGGTTGTATGAATTAAAACTGGAAAATTTGAGAACAACGAAGTGCGTCTTTCAATGTGACTGTTTTTATTGCATACTGATAAAAATTTGCATATCTGAGATTAAATAGAAGAGGAATGTCACTGTCTTTATAAAATTTTGGTTGTTGCATGGTGGAGGGTACTTAACTTACGGACTTTAACAAAGTGCATAGTTTTGCTTCGATCTTGTATTGTTCAATAATTATACATATTTAAGAAACTTTCACACAGTTAAAAATTAGGTGTTAAAATTGTAAGAGTCTGAATGAAAGTCCTTGGTCCACTTGAGCTGTTATTTTTATTGGAGTCGTGAAGACCCGCACAACCGGTTTCGATTGGTCGGTTACTACCGCAACAAGCATCGACCTCACACCTAGCGCCCCCTTGAACCACAGCCAGTTGGCCTCAGTCTAGCGGCCGATACACAGGGTGATCCGTCTCTTCAGTTGTATTTGCACTTCCGCCCAGCAACTTTTTGATCACCTGGATGGATCTGATGTTCCTCACTACACCGACAACAATCTGGCTACCCATCACGTCGCTTTTTGTCACAGGCCAAACAAATTTTACCAATTGCCGACTTTCCTATTCTTTTAACAAAAACATGACAAGAACCGCACAGTAGACTTCTTTTTAATCTTTTTGACGAAAAGGGCCAAGGTGCTTGCGGTACCACCTAACCATAAATCACTTATATGGAAAACTTTTAAAAAGCGCCTGAAGATGCAACTGTAGGTTGCGAAACCGGTTGTGCGGGTCTTCACGACTCCAATAAAAATAACAGCTCAAGTGGACCAAGGACTTTCATTCAGACTCTTACGATTTTAACACCTAATTTTTAACTGTGTGAAAGTTTCTTAAATATGTATAAATATTTTAGCTGTGGTTGCCCGTCATACAAAGTTCTTTGTTCAATAATTGTAATAGATTGTAATCTCGCCAGTATCAAATATACCGAGACCTACTTAATTACCTGGGCGACCGAGCTTCGCTCAGAATCTTAGGCCGAGCAGAGAGATTAAACACATAGTTTTAAATGGCGCTGTTCACACTGCCAGCCGAACCGAGAGGACTCCGCTTCAGCCGGCTCACGCCGCGCCGACGACATTCGGAATGTTTAATATTGCCTGCTCGAGCCGACTGGGCTACGGTGTTGCTTCTGCAGCACTAGCATCTCACGTCTCCAGCCTGTTCTCATCACAGGTTTCTCTGCATGATACTTTTTTTTTAAATAATACTTGTCAAAAATGTTCTGTTTATTTTTTATAGTATTACTATGAATTCTGAAAAATGAATAAAAAAATTCAGACATGTTTTTTAACTGTTCTCATAATGAAAACTCTCCTAAATGTCAGTCGAAATTCATGGATGAGTCCATTATCACCTGTTTCTTACATGCTTAAAATCCGATGTGTCACTACAGTGTGAGAACAACAGTATTAAAATGACAAAATCAATTAACAGTTACCTGACTCGAAATAGACGGCAATGAACAAGTTTTGGTCACCCCCGCGTTTCCTTACATATTCTGCTGACAATGGGTGGGGATTCCTTGTTGGTGCGGACAAGCCCACCAAGAAGGAAAAATAAATTTAAAAAAAAGTTACACACGCTTCTGTCCTACAGTGTCTGAGGCTAAACTAAATCAGCGTATTTTTCTATCAGTTAAAGTATAAAACTCGAAATGAAAGTACTATAATCCAGACAAAGAAAATTGCCATTAGGTGATTCAGTAAAATATTCATCGAAACTTAGTTCCCCTTAGACAGGTTCCTTAATATATATATATATATATATATATATATATATATATATATATATATATATATATATACCTCACGTATGCCTCTAGCCACCAGTTGCAGCCTTTCTTATAAGGAGATAACTGCGTGTTTTTAATGTCATTGTTCCGTATTGTTTTTTTACTTAATTTATTCTTAATTTAATCTCAGACGTGAGGGTACTGCTTTTATGTGGGACACGCTGTGTACAATTGTTTTCACGTTGTGGTACGACATTTTTCGAGAGCTACAAAAGCGAAATTAAGAATATATTTTGTATTAGGAGTAGATGCATCCATAACTGTAATTGTATTTTTTTAGCTTCTTCTTTTATCAACGGCAACTAGAAAGCCATTAAGTATAATCTTAGAATATTTTATTTCAGTTCATCTACAGTAAAGTCGCAGTTTACATTAATTTTTTCCTCTTCTACTTCCAAACACGAAATAGATAGTCCATTAATTGACTAATGTGGATAAAAATGCAGTTGTATGCCTCTCATAAGGTCAAGTATGACCTGAAGTAAAACCGTAGCAGATCGTTGTCCATTGTAATCGGTCGCCACCCAAGAAAAATTACTTCATACTTGTTTTCAGTGCTTCACGTTACGCTCAACAGCGGCCGAGTTCGTAGGCTTGCGATCGCGGCATGACGCCGCTCAGATAACTCGCAATTACTTGTGAAAGGAGGTAGATATCGGCGCGACTACTATTTCAAAAACTCTTCTATACTTTTAGCTCCATTTCACTTGCTGTAATGTATGGTCTAAAATGCAGAGAACAGTAAGCTGCCCGCTATCGAACTTTTTCAATACACGATTTGTAAACCAAGTGCGCATACTTGACAAAAAGCATCATTTGAGAACGACTGTTACGAATTTCGAAAAGGTTTTATTCGAAAGCTAGGATGTTGTACTACCATATGTCTAAAAATCAGATTTTTTTAACCGTATACTTTCATCAAAATCGAATGAGGAGCGTTACGAAACAAAAAACCCTCGTGGAATGAAAGGTACACTTTTTATTTTTTCACAGGCAAGGCAAAGGTTGTAAGGAAAAACTAAGTTGAAAAAACGAGGTGGCGTGGTTTTATATATCGTCAAAATTTTTTACAACTTGAGAATCGAAAAGTTGATTTTCTCCCTCTTTTTCGTCTCGGCTTGGACCGGCGCGCAGTGTGAACGCACCCTTATAGTTCTTCTGGAAATCAGCTTCCTTTTTTTTAAGGTTGTACATATAATCTGTAATATGCCACTGGTTTAATATTTACAAGATGTACAAGAATTTTGACTAAACTACGAAAATTTTATGCGGCTTGTACCAGAGCTACACGCTCTGGATATAATGACCTGACAGCCCTCGGATCTTCTGTCTGTCGGGCGGAGTTGGGACGAGAGGATAGCCGACCGTCCCTCCACCCTCACTGGGTGCGACACCGGCAGGCCTACCCCAGCGATAAGTCAAAGTAAGTAGCTATGGCATCTGGAACAACTTAATCCACAGCAGAATATGAACGAGTTGTACTATAATTATGAAAAGACTGTTTCTCCATTCAGAACACATTTAAATGAACACTATAATATGCATTTTAACTTTGGCATATCCCCTCCCCTCCCCTACTTTTCACTTGCCCATGAGGGTACAATGGCGGTATACAGAAGCACTGCTTTAGGTATCTGATTAAACTGCTTGCTAATTTCATTCAGAAGAATGAATGGATAGCTCAGTCAGTTAAAGCATTAAAGAGTGGTTTCAGTTGAAAGAATGACTAGGCCTACTTTGTTCAGCTGACAGAAAAACTAATGAGTGCTTTCACTTGAAAAGAAAGTATGAGTAATTCAGTCAATGTACAAAGGTGCAACACAGTCGAATAGTTTAATTCGGTTCCTCCCACAGACTGCTTTCACTCGAAAAAATAAATGAGTAACAATCCAACCGACACCAAACTGATCGTTTGATTCGGTTGCTTCCAAAAAATGTTCAAATGTTTGTATAGCTTATGGGACCTAACTACGGGGTCATCAGTCCCTAAACTTACAAACTACTTATGAACTAGCTAACACTAAGGACGGCACAAATATCCATGCCCGAGGGAGGATTCGAACCCCCGACCGTAGTGGCCGTGCAGACCCTGACTGGAGCGCCTCAGTCTCCTCGGCCACCGCGGCCGGCGGTTGCTTCCACCGAGGGGTTTTACTCAAAGGAAAGAATGAGTAAATCCAGCCGACTGTGTCGATTTTTTCATTCGGTTCCTCCTACCGACTTGTGTCACTCATAAGACTAGTCTGACCGACTGACTCGATTGTTTCATTCGGTTGCTCCCACAGACTGGTTTCACTCAAAATATCGAATGAATAATTCAGGCCATACGTAGAACTACAGCCGAATGAGTCGATTGTTTTCCAACAACCGAATAAATCAATTATTTTCATTCGGTTGTTCCCATCACTAGTTCCTAGTCTATCAGCATACTTTATCGGGTTACTGAAGTTGACAAGGTCTAAGAATGATCTCATGACTCATGGTCTGATGATGATCTCTATAACTTAGAGTTCACTTCATGCTCTGCCATTAATGTGAGTGCTGCAGTTTCCACATTACCCAGGAGGTACACAGCTCAATGCGTGGTGGGTTCGCCTGTAGCCATATTTCCACTAATTCGTAGAGAGCTTGAGCAACAATTTATTAATCAGACTTAAGAGCGAGGTTGCATACTTTGCAAGTGAAAGATTTCTTAATGTCGGTAAAACTGCTGAAATATGTACAACATTTTTCATGTATCAATCGCTCACATAGTCTGCACTTTGCGCTTTGACAGCCATTTACTCCTAAATCACAGTAAAGACACTTACATTTCATATTGCCAGACATCTGCAGTAGGTTAACTTGCCAAAATAGTATGACGTCTGATGTATTTACACCATCAGTGAGTGACCCCCTAGAGACATCATATACATATAACTTATAACAAAAATTCCACAGCTGGAATTATCTTTTTGTTTTGCGTGTTGCCACTGAACTAATTTAAAGTCCCTGCAAGAAATTTTGTCGAACTCTGTTATGTAATTCCAAGACCTACATAAATCTTTGAAACTTGTCAAGCACTCTTCAGCATGTTCACTTTGCGCTCCCAACGAATCCAAATATACTGCTTTTTTAAGTTTCAGGTTGACTGCAAACAAACACCAGTGATTGCCATGTACATGGACTGGAAAAAATATCCTATAAAAATCATTCAGATTTTTTATTTTTGTAAATCGGATTGCTGCTACTAATTCTTCTTTTCCATATGCAGTCAGCAATCTAACATACAAATCTTTTGGACGGCTCTGGAAAATATTTGCTGCACAGCAATCTATAGCAAAATTTGTCAGCCAGTTGTTATCGAAGAGCGATTTGTAATCCTCACTTCTCAAAAACAGCTCTCTTTGTGGTTCTACCGTGACTGAAAACATGGCAACAACAAAATATTCTTCGCATCCTTTCCTTTACTGGGCTGGATTTCTGAACAGGCCATTTGGGAAACGATCTGGTATACATTTGGAGTCAATATTACTCACGGTCGTCGAATGAGAAGCACACTTTAGTTCTGCCAAACCATGATCAGAATATTGAATGGCAGAGGAAAATTTTTGATTGGAATAAGAATATTTCTGCTTCTTTTTCCTTTGCCAAAATTCTTCTGCATCTGGACCATCATTATTTCGTAACCTTGTTTACCTTTTTCGTCCCTTTTGCCTCTCCAGTAACTCGATCAGAGCTATGAACTCTGAACTGTTTGAGACGCGACCTTACTTGGGTCTCCATGACCTCTACGAAGCGCTTGACCTGTTTTCTGAAGTTAAGTAGAGGTCCTGTTTTAATTGGCCCAAACCAATTTTCAAGTGTGGCATTACTGCACCTCGTAGTATTTTCTCCACCAGTCAAGAGGTTAATGGCAATCCCAGACCACAGACACACTAATGGCATATACCTCTTTAAAATTTGTATGACACAATCTTCTTCATAAAAAGGATTCTAGACGGCATTGATTTCCTGACGTGTTTGTACTCGTATTTCCTTTACCATCTTTCTAAAAATCCAATAGAATCTGCTCCTTTTGTACAGTGTTGTATTCGAAAAATCATATCTCATAATCGGCTTGTTAATCTGCCTTCATATTTTGTCACGTAATACGTGGACGTGAATTCTATACGTATACAGAGTGTCATATGGCGACGGCTAGTAATGCTTTAGTTACTCGCCCTTGAATGTAGGACGGAAAGGCATTTCGGTGCGACGTCGGAAATTTTAACAATATTCGAAAAATCATCTGATAATCAGCTCGTTAATCTGCCTTCAGATACTGTCACGTACTACTTGGACGTGTGTGCTATCACTGAAGTAACTCGCATTGCTGATTTGTTGAGCGTATAGTCGGTTTTTTAGCGTGTAGGTTGGCACTACTCGCCTTTGGCTCGCTTGCGCCTGGGAGTTATACCGTCCGCATGGTTTTTTTGGAAATGAATCCGAAGCTAACTTCAAGCCGCAAGCACGTTCTAGGTTTCGCCACCGGCGCCAACCTTGTGTGAATGCTCTGAACAGCAAATCATTTGCATATCACAGCATCTTCCTGTCGGTTAAATTTCGCGTCTATAGCATGTCATCTTCGTGATGTAGCAATTTTAATGGCCAGGAGTATACATACACACAGTGGCGTAACTAGGACTTGGCTTTGGGGGGGGGGGGGATAGATCTGCTTGACGAGCAAAATTTTAGTCAGTTTCCAGACAGACTACCATCTACCACTCCTGTTGAAGAAACTAATTCACTCCCATCCAATGAAAGATTATGGTAAAACACCATAAATTTTCAATCTTTACCTTTACCAGATTGCTGTTATACGATTTCTTTTCTTTCTTCTTCTGTTTTCTTCTTTTTTTCGGGTTCTGGGGGGCGGGGGTTGTATCCCCCTCATTCCCTCCCCCCCCCCCCCCATAGCTACGCCACTGCATACACACATACATGCAGCGACTTTTATAATATTGGTAGATATACAGAATGTTTCAAATTACTTTCTCCAAGACAAGTAAAACCATAATAACTTAGCGATTTTCAAATAAAATTAGAAATTAAGGAATAAGAGTGGAAATAACTGCATTTGCAACTGAGATACCAATTTCGTGTACTTAATATTCTGATTGCTTTTTCCACAGATTCAGAATTGACGCCGGTGATACAGATCTGCGGTCTCATTTGAATACAGCCTTGGCGAACACAGAATGAAGTTATTTCAGCTTGTGGCACATACATAATGGGATAAGTAGCTGCTGAAGTTAAAGCAGCAACGTTCTTTTCTGTTTTAGTAGATGAAACGCAAGACATTTTCAAAAAGATCAGTTCTCCGTTCATAAAGGATAATGTTCTATATGAACGATTTCTCGCATTTGTTGAAGTTACTGACCGAACACGAAAAGATTTGGCAGAAACTTTTCTAGACACTCTTCAAGGCTATGACATTGACATATCTGCGTGGGCAGGTATATGACAGTGGACAATTTAAAGGGGTTCAAGCAGACGTGAAGAAGAGATGTCCACTAGCATTGTACCTTCCTTGTTCGAACCATGTGTTCAACTTTTAGGTGGTTCACATCAGTGAAATTCCTCACATACGGAATGCACTTGGCACAATGAAAATATGTAATTTTCTCTCAAGCAGTTCTGCTCGAATTTCCTGTCTCACAAATATTGTTTCTGAAATGCTGCCCGAAGGTGCCAAAAGCGTGTCAAGCCATACTATGGTATCAGTTATATCGAAAACCACTCGGGTGTAATAACATTTAAAGATCTGCTTATACCGATTGTTGTCACACTGGAGAATTTAAGTACAAAACACTCTACTAGTACGTCACATACAAATGAGCTACTAACAGCTACCTGCAAGTGTGAATTCATTGCTGCCTTTACGTCGTCGAATCATTTGCTTCACGTCTACTTCCAATCTTTGCTGAGTTGCAGTCTCCACAACTTAACGTTATTGAAGCAACGAAACAGGTAAACACATATTTGTGGCCCTTTTCTTGTATTTAAATCACATACAAGTACTCCTTATTTCGCATATCATAATTCTACTTCTCTGTAGCTTACAATGGAATATGTAATATCAATATGAAACCAACTGTTTTTATCTTAATACTTGTATAAATAATTTTTTTTGTCAAAGCATTTCCAACACTTTTTACTTTTCTGACTTGAAAAACTACTTACAGAATTAAAAATATATAATTTCTCTCGTTCCAGATTGGAAATGTCGTCAGCGTACTGACTGAAAAATGGCAAAATGCTGTGGATGAATTCCACCAACAATTTCAATAGGTTGCAGAGTTCTGTAAAGAGTTTGATGTTGACATATGACTGCCACTTCTGGTTGGGAGACACCACCATGAGAACGCTCCTTATGCAACACCTGAGGAATTCTTCCGCATTAACCTTTACATTCCGTACTTTGAAATGTTGCACAGTGAACTGTCAGAACTTTTTCCCAGGCATCAGAATGAGTATCTTAAGTTGCAACACCTTATCCCGAAATTAGTTAAAAATGTGAACTTTTCAGATATACAGTCCACTATTCGCACCTTCAGTAATGACCTCCCAAGTTCAGAAAGTGTTGTAAGAGGTGAATTCGAGAGGTGGAAGAAGAAATGGAAAGATGTTGACCAGACAGACAAGCCGAAGAACGCAGTCGAAACACTAGAGACATGTTCGGAATCGCCATTCGAACACTTCTTCAAATATTTGCTGTCCTCCTTGTGTCAACATGCAGTTGTGAGCGAAGTTTTAGCTGCCTGCGTCTGAAAACTTACTTGCGTTCGACGATGAAGGAAGAGAGGCTGGCACACTTGTCTATTAACCAAGATATTGATGTGAACCTAGATGTTATTTTACTTTACTTTTATTATTTTCCACTGACGAGAGACTGCAATATTAAAACTGAATAACTTAAAATGCGAAAATTTGAGTCTCGTAAAGTTTTAGGGTTGTAGAAACTTTAAACGGCTTTGTGTCTCATAAAATACTAGTCATATTCCAGAGCTTAATTAAATATAGAAAATTCCTTACTGGCCTATGTCAATAAGTGAAACTGTTTATTAAGCTCACAAGACATGTCAGAAAGAAATCAGCAGTAAGACTTTAATCTGAAAGTAATAGTAATTACCGAGAGAGATTATTGTAAAGATAGCTCGTGATGAGATTACTACCTGAAATTAAGTACACATCTGAACAGATAACACAGGATGATTTCAACTATCGTGAAATGAAAACTAGGATGAATCTTTAAACATATATTCTGATGATAAATATTACACAAGCGAACTATTGAGAAATAAAAAGCACAATTGATGCCCACTCGTTAATGGTTTAGGCAGAATATACGAAAAGGACAAAAGGACATAGAACAAAAGAGTCAGAACAACATTACATATGTATCATCATACTTTCGTTACGTCCATGCTGGGCGTGCATATGTTCATGGTGATGACGTCTAGCAGCATTCTTTGCCGAGCGGGAGTAGCGTTTTCACGGCTGAGCTGGTGGCTATCTGTCGAGCTCTAAGAGATTTCCGAGTCTGCCCCAGGGAGTCTATAGTTACCTGTAGTGTGACTCACTCAGTGGCTTACAAGCCCTTAGCCACTTCCAGCCAAAGGACCATTTGGTGCGGTCTATCCAAGATGATGTATCGAGCCTTGGTGCGTCGGGCATTCTGGGTAATGAACGAGTCCATCTCCTGGCCAAGCAGGCCACCACGAAATGGCCTTTGGAGATTGGTCTCCAGGATAAAGACCTCCGACTGCAAAATGGTGTACAAGGTCCTTGGGCTTTGGAACTCAGAATGGGTAGACTTGTACGAGCCGAGTAAGCTACGCACAGTCAAGTTCTCTACAGCTGTGTGGAGGTCCTCCCTGCAGACCTCTGTTGTTCTCTGCAGACTACGTATTGGCCACACGTGGATAACACATGGCCACCTTTTATGTCGTGAGGACCCACCAGATTGCCGTTGTGGCGCTCTGTTGCCAGTGGTCCACATCTTGTTGGCCTGCCCAATTTTAGCTGCACTGCAGCAGCCTTTTAGCCTGCCTACTGAGCTTCAACTGATTTTAGCTGACGACGCCTCCACACCTAACCGTGTTTAAGATTTTACTCATGCAGTCGGTTTTTATCACATGATTTAATTGTGGTACCTAAGCCTGATATTTCAGGCACCCACCACTCAAACAGTTTTAATCTGGTCTCCTTTTCGTCTTGTTGGTCATATTTTTTGACTGGCATTTGCAGTGTGTGCAGAGTGGCTGGCTCATCCATTATTACCCTTGTGATCAGCCTGTCACAGTATTCTGCTGCAATCTTATGAGTCCATCTTTTGGCCTGGGCCTACAGTATTTTGTTTTATGCCTCTTTTATCAGTGTAGGAGTTTATCATTCTCTCCACTTTGTGGGTACCCTCAGCAGGTCTTCATCGATGATCTTATCTTGGTGTAACCTGCGCTGAATTGCCTTTGTTTGGAACAGGGGACTGATAACCTTGCCGTTTAGCCCCTTTTAAACAACAACAGCAACAATCATCATCTTTTTTAAGCACCACTTAATGTCCCACAGAGTCTTCTATCCTTCCAGACAATACCAGTATCTTTCATAATCTTCAGTATACACAGTTCAATTCTGTCAAATGCTAGTTGACAAAACAAACATATATTTCTCTATTTACTTCAAAAACTCTTTTTGCTAAATCCTCAAACACCCAATTGTGTCTCTGGTCCCTCGTCCTTTTCTAAATCCAATCTGATCACAGGTTTGGTAACATTGCATACACAACTAATTGTCCTGTAATCTTTACATCATTTGGCATTGCTTTTCTTTGGTAAGGAAACCATTGTCTGTAGGTCTTCAGGCCAGATACCAATCTCATACATTCTGTTGATGGATTTGTAATTCTGGTTATAGCCCCATTCAGTGCTTCTGCCCGTATTCGATCACAACCTCTTCTATGTATGCCTTCCAGACATATTTGTGTTATTCGGTACTCGGTTATCTTTCCTTGCTTGTTAATTTTTTGCAGTTCTTTCATTGTTATATACTTTGTACCTCTGTACATTTCATCTATTTTCCTTCCCTTTCCATCTGTTCTATTTCCTCACATTTTGAGCTAGTCTTTTCTTGCTTTGTCAGTAAACCACCTAAGGTTCATTGTTCAACTTTCTATACTGTCACTTACCTTTTTCTGAAGAGTCATTTTTCAACTTTCTCTGTTCATCTATTTTGTCTAATACATTCTGTGTGATCCAATTGTTTCTATTTCAAATACCATTCATTAGACATCCCAAAAAAAGTGCCATTCTCTAAGCAAAATCCAATAATTAAAGCTAATGTTGGGTGCAATGTGTTACCAGAAAGCAGCATCATGGTCATGAACACTGAAACCAACCAATGGAAGGTTAGAAATTGCCATTAGCAGTCGTGAACCGATGACGGAGACATGCTATGTACTTGTCGTTGCAGACATGGGGCTTGGTGTTTCTCGTGGTAAAGGGCTCGATTGTAAACCGAAAGGTCATAGGTTCAATACCTGTTTGGATCATGGAATTTTTCACTCGGCGTTTTACCCCAGCCTTCACCTCTTAATGATGTGAAGAGCCTCCAGAAACGAGATGTGTGTCAGTAGATCCCCTTTCCCTGGTTCGATTACTGAGGTTGCCGAAGTGGGGTCTAATTGAAAGACATGCACCAGGTCACTGAGCCACACAAAATTATATTTTTCTAGCTGAAAACTAGCCAGGATTTTAAATCTGTGGCGGCCTACAGATGATGTTTTTCACTTGTAGCTGACATTTTAAAAATTAAACTGATCCTGAATTATGCAATGAAACAGCATATATTACAGAAAAATTAATGTGACCATATAAATAAAATTTTAACGTTGCATCACAGCAGTGGATGCAAGCTGCCAGAATAAACAGTGGCATTATGGAAGGCAATCATCCATAACAAAACAACCAATAGGGGGACCTCTATCTCTACTGAAAATTGTTGCTGTCTGTTTTCATTCATATTTTGATCCAATTCATAACTACCCCCTCTAAAGTTGTTTTTCACCTTTGCTCTTATAGTTTATAAGATATTTTTGGGTTAAATAACAAAAGAAAAACACTGGTGTAATAGTAGATGGGATCTCTAAAAGTTCTGTAGAATTGGTAAAATGCATTACCTCTTTATTACTTGGTGGTTCCTCCTCCGTCTTCAGGAAGGAGAATGGGGCAACATAAGAAGCCAGTAGCTGCTGCCGATGGATTCACAGGGGAGGACCCCCAGCTTCAGTGAGAAGACTTCTCACTGGACTCGTTCGGAAAGCCCCTGTGGCTAAACGGACGCCGATGTGGTGAACAGTGTCCAAGGCCCGTAATGCAGGAGGACTTGCAGAATCATACAATGGGCTGTCGTAATCCAGACGTGACTGGATTAGGGCCTTATATAGTTGCAGAAGAGATGGCAGGGCAGCTCCCCAGGCAGTGTGGCCAAGGCAGTAAAGAATGTTCAAATAATGCGAACACTTTAGCCGCAGCTGTCGAAGGTGTGGCACCCACGTGAGCCGGGAGCCCAACATCATGCCTAAAAAGCTGTGTGTCTCTACAACATGGAGCAAGTCATCATCCAAATACAGTTTTGGCTCCGGGTGCACCGCCCGATGGTGACAGAAGTGCATCACCCGGGTTTTTGGAGCAGAGAACTGAAAATCGTGGGCAGAGTACCATGACTGAGCCTTTTCGATGGTTCCCTGCAATCACCGTTACGCAACACTGTTGCTAACAGAGCTAAAATACACACATAATTCGTCAGAAAACAAGGAACAAAATACTGACGACCCCACCGCGGAAGCAAGACCATTTATAGTGATTAAAAATAGTGGTACATTGAGGATGGACCCTGTGGGACACCGTTCTCTTGAATATGATACGAGCTAAAATAGGAACCTATCCTAACCCAAAAAAAGCAATGGGAAAGAAAATTTTGAAGACAGATGGGAAGATGGCACCATATGCCCCGTCATACGATGTAGCGAGAATATGGTGGCGCCAGGTGTGGTGTCGTACGCCTTCCAAAGGTCAATAAAGACCGCAACAAGATGTTTCCGCCTAGAAAACAGTGTATGGATTGCAGACTCCAGTGGTACAAGGTTGTCGATGGCAGAGCAGCCCTGACGGAAAGCCCCTTGTTGTGGGGCAAAGATTCCCCAGTCCTCAACAATACACATTAACCGTCGACTCACCATACGTTCAAAGAGCTTGCAAAGAACGTTGGTGAGGCTTACCGGGCAGTAATTGTCAGTCACCCGTGGGTCAGCACCAGGAATCAGTACCGGAATGACAGTGCTTTCCCGCCATGATGACAAAAAAAACTGCCTCTGCCCATAGATGGTTGTACAGGATGTGAACTTGGCGTTGGGACTCCGCTAAAAGGTGACGAATAAACTGGTCGTGAATCTATCGGGTCATGGAGAGGTATCGGGGCATGCAGCGAGGACAGTCTGGAATTCCCAGTCGCTGAATGGGGCATTGTAGGTAGAGCTAGTCAAAACGACAGCCACTCCCGCTCGCTCTCGCCGGCTGAGGCCACGTGGAGGGAAGGCGATGACGTCACAAGGGGGAGAGCGCCGGGATGGTGCGAGTCCTGGTACTCCCGCGTTCACTCCACGCTGGCCGGGCCCAGCTGAGCCGCCTCAGCCTATTTAGTCGGCGCACAATACTGACCTGCGTGTTCTCACTGTACATGTCAAAGAACGGAAAAAATACACGACGAAGATGATCAATGCCTTAATTCCGTTCTTCACTAGTCGCAACCTGAATGCAAAAACGAGGTACCAACTGCTTAGGTCGACAGTCCAGCCTAAGCTGTTGTATGTATGTGCAGCATGGGGAGTAGCCTGCGCATCCAACATCAAAAACCTCCAACCGCTAAAAAACCGCTGCCTCCGGTGGACTCTAGGCGCCCCACGATGGACCCGGACAAGAGAGGTTGACCAGGTACTACATGAATAGCTATTGCAAGACAAAATCGAGGACTATGCAACCAAATTGTTTCACAAAGTCGACCGGCTACGAGAAGAAATCCGACAGTTCCGCCTTATTGGAAACGTACCACCGCAACGATGGCACAAACACAAAGTGCCACGGGCCCTGGTCCTTTGGCACCCACCACAAACTTTCAGCACCAGGAACAAGAGACCAACACCGGTTATTGATGTACCTCACGAGTTCCCCCCCTAAGGAAAAATTACTTTCGACCAAGTAAAACAAATCAGGACACCCTCCTGAGGAACAAAAGGACCCCTTGTGTGCCCAAGTCTCCTCCAAATGTGTAATGTGAAAAATAAATAAAGAAAATCCCACATACCCTCACCCACCAAGAATAAACTTTCAAAGGAAGTTAGTCTTGAGGAAAACACATGACAAAAAAAACTGTACTCCGGGTGGGGGCCGAGACGAAAAAAAGGGGAAAATTTGTTGGCGGTATACAAGCTCAAGCTACATCGCTTTATGAACTTATTTTTTCCTTACAAACTTTGACTTGCCTGTGAAAAAAATAAAGTCTACTTTTCATTCGACGCGAGTTTTTAGTTCCATAACGCTCCTCACTCGATTTTGATGAAAGTATGCGGTAAAAAAAATCTGATTTTTGGACACATTGTTATAAAATAGCTCTCAAATTAAAAATTCACCTTCTCGTAATTCGTAAGTCATTTTCAAATGACGCTATTTGTCAAGTATGGTGCACTTGATTTACAAATTGTGTATTGAAAAAGTTAGATAGCCGGCAGCTTACTGTTCTATGCATTTTAGACCATACGTTAAAGCAAGTGAAATGGAGCTAAAGGTACAGAAAAGTTTTTGAAATGGCAGTCGCACTGATATCCACTCCCTTTCCCAAGTAATTCCGAGTTATCTGAGCAGCGTCATGCTGCGACTGCAAGCCTGCGAACTCTGCGTGTGTTGACCATGGCGTGAAGCACTCCAGTGCCGAATAATTTGAATTGCTGGTCACGTGTGTCGGTCACTCGTGATGTGTTAATGATTCATAACAGAAAACAATTATGAACTACTTTTCTTGGGTAGCACCGATTACAATGGGCCATGATGTGCTACCCTCACATCTGAGATTAAAGTAAGAATGAACTAAGTTCTTTTTTAGGAACCTGCCTGAGAGGTCAAAGGTTTTTACGAACATTTTGCTGAATCATTTGAAGACCATTTTCTTTGTCTGCAAGATGGAACCCCGAATTTTATACTTAAATAGTTTAGCATCAGACATTGCGAGACAGATCAGTAAAGGATGAGAAGCGTGTGGTACTTGTTTCTCTTTTCGGCAGGGGGGGGGGGGGCGGCTTTCTCCAGCAACAAAAAAATTCGCAACCACTGTCAGCAGAAAACTGATTGCCGTCTACTTAGAGCCAGCTAACAGTTCATATTGATTTCGTTATTTTATTACTATTGCTCTCACACTGTAGTGACTTGTCGAATTTTATGCACATAAGAAATAGGTGGCAATGGACTCTATCCATAAATTTAGACTGACATTTAGGAGAGTCTTTTCTTCCGTGAACATGTGATATGTTTAATATACCCGGCGCCAGCATGAGCCGATTGGGATACTGTGTTGTTTCTGCAGCACAAGTATCACATGTCTCCAGCCTGCTTTCAACAGAAGCTTGTCTGCAGGTTTTTTTTCTTTCAATTACACTTATGAAAATATGTTTATTTTTTCTTCTATTACTATTAATTTTGTGATATGAATAAACATTTTCAGAATTTTTTTTAGTTTTTCACATAAGGAAAAAACTCTCCTAAATGTTAGTCAAAATTAATGTGATAAGTCCATACCACATATTTCTAATGTGCTCATAATTCTGAGAGTCACTGCAATGTAAAAATAATAGTAATAAAATAACAAAATCAATTTACTGTTAACTGGCTAGAAGTAGACGGCACTGAACAAGAATTGGTCAACCCTGTGTTTCCTTCGTTCTTCCACTGATAGTGGGTGATGATCCCTTGTTGCTGGGCACGAGCCCACCAAGAAGGAAAAAACAAATCACAACAAGAAACAAACTGACACATGCTTCTCATCCTTTACTGATCTGCAGTGTCTGAGGCTAAACTAAATATGCACATTTTTCCATACATTTAAAGTAGAAAAATCGAAATGAAAATACCGTGGAGACAAAGAAAATTGTCATCAGATGATTCATGAAATATTAAAAGAAAAGCAGTTCCCATCAAACAGCTTCCTAACAAAATAAATATTCTGAGAACCGCATAGAGTTCTTTGAAACTGGAGACGAGTTGGAACAGTTGAGCATTTTCCACATAAAACCGGCGCACCTTACGTACCGCCATGGCCATAAGTTGCAGCACCCCTTATGAGGAGGTAACTAATATATTTTTAATTTTACTGTTCATATTCCTTTTTACATAGTTCATTCCCACTTTAGTCTCAGGCCTGAGGGATAGCGCTTTTATGTGAGTGTATACAAATTGTTTCACCTTGTGGTACTACATTTTCCGAGAATTACAGAAGCGAAAATTAAAAGAAGGCTATATAATGTAATAGCCATCTTAGGTGTAGATCCATAATAAATGTAAGTATATTCATGGGCTTCTTCCCTTTATCATCTCCAACTAGAAGGTCATTACTGTAAGTAGAATTTCAGAAAATTTTATTTCAGTCCATCAACAGCAAATTCGCAGTTAACAGTTTCCTCTTCTCTTTTAGTTCCAAACATGAAATATGTATTCCATCAATTGTATGATGTGGAAAACTAGTTTTATACCTTTCATTAGGTGAAGTACTACCTTACGTAAAACTATAGCAGATCATTGTCCATTGTAATCGGTTGCCACCCAGCAAATATGTTTTTCGGTACTGCAGTGCTTCACCTTACACTCAACACACAACGCACACCGAGTTCGTAGGCTTGTTGTCACGGCATGACGCCGCTCATATAACTCGGAATTACTTGGGAAAGGGGGGGGGGGGGGGTTGGATATCAGTGCGACTACCATTTCAATAACTTTTCTATCCTTTTACCCCCATTTCACTTGAGTTCATGTATGGTCTAAAATGCATAGAACAGTAAGCTGCCTGCTATCTATCTTTTTCAACACAAGATTTGTAAGCGCATGTACCTAACAAACAGGGGTGTTTTAAAACGACTGTTATGAATTATGGAAATGTGTCAGTATAACATCTTAACTTTCGAATAAATCATTTACAAGTCCAAAAATCAGATATATTTACTTCCATAAAAATCTAGTGACGAGCATTACGAAACTAAAAACTCGGGCAGAATGAAAGGTAGACTTTTTTTTATTATTTTTTTTTTATTTTTTTACAGATAAAGCAAAGCTTGTAAGAAAAATATTGGTTGATAAAGCGATGTGGGATGGTCTTAAATACCACCAATATTTTTGTCATCCTGAAAATCGGAACATGGATTTTCCCCCTTTCTTCCGGCTGGCATTGTAAATGCAGCCCAATGTAGTCGTGTGCCGGACGGGCGCCGCACTACATGCCTATCGAGACTACCGAGTCGACTCGCTCCCGCAACTGCATACCTAGCACGTCCGGCTCCCAGGTGCGGCGGTCCCACCAGGCACTCTCGCTGGAGAAAACGACTGGAAGCCAGACCGCGTTTGACCTCCTCTAATTGTAGGGTTCCCAGTGTCAGGTGCGGAATGATAATTTGTCACCGTTCAACCCACTCTGAAGGCACGGAAGTCTATATTGTAAGCTGGAGTCACAGAAGTATCGGCACAATGGCCCGCCATGTACTCGGCGATAGTGGCTGGGTCTGTGCATATGGAACCCCATATTTGGAGACTGGGTATTCCTGTCAGTAGGCAGTACCCAAACAGTCGCCTTACCTGGGACCGTACTCGTGAAGGTGATGCGCGAAAACCGATGGTGGACACGTACCTCTCCCAAAAGTCCTGCTTGCTCGATCAATCGGCACGCTTGGGCCTGAAATGTTTAAATGCAAATAAGGTGTTCGATGCGAGGGTGACATCGGTGGTGCCGGAGTGCGCACCGTCGGTCCCGGACGGCCTCGGCAATCTCCGGAGTCCACCGGGGCACAGACTTGTGCCGACGGGAACCGACGGTTTGTGCAACAGCTGCCTCAGTGGCAGAGACAATACTGTAGGTCACCTGTTGTACTGTAGCATCGATTTCAGCTTCTAGCGGAGCAGCAAGGACTGCAGTCGAGGTGTACGATGGCCAGTCTTTCCTATGAAGTGACCATTGCACCATGCGTGCTGCAGGTTGATACTGCAGGAGCGACAGCAAAATAGGGAAATAGTCACGTCCACATAGGTCATCACGGGCCCTCCAATTAAGATGTGGGTGAAGGCTCCGACTACAAATGGAGAGGTCTATGGCCGAGTATGTGCCTCGCGCAATGCAAATATGAATGGGGGGGATCAGTATTCAGGAGGTAAAGGTCTTGTTGTGCCGAAAGCGTCTCAACATCGCTACCACCGCCTGTGGTATGCGTTCCACCCTATAATGGGTGGCGAGCTTAAAGTCCCCGCAAAAGGAGGAATGGTGGGGGAAGTTGTGTGGGCAAAGCAGTAAGGTGAGTTAAGAGAGACGACCTCATCCGGAGGAAGGTATAAGCTGCAGACGGATAATTCCTGCGTTGCCCAGATTCTGACTGCCACTGCCTCGAGAGTGGTGTGGAGGGGCGAGTACATAGAGACAGACGACACCCTGTCATATATTGACCGGTTCTTGAAGTAGCCCCGATAACCACAGAGGGCAGGAGTCCGCTGGGCAGGAAACCATGTTTCCTGCAGGGCTAAACAAAGTACAGGGTGACGGCACAATAATTAGCGCAGCTTAGCAAGGTGGTGTAAGAAGCCACCACAATTCCACTGGGGAATTACATATTCTGCAAGTTGGAAGGCCATGATGATGAAAAGGAACAAGGAGCAGATTATTCCACAGGAAGAGTTGCTGCTGACTGTTTGGTATCAGCTGTACCTATCATCATCAGTTCCATTGAATCAGTTAGTGCGAGATCCTCAGGTGACGCGCGGATCTCCACTTCATCTTCTGTAGCAAAAGACGGAGTTGTTCGTGACTTAAGAGCCAGCAAAGATTCTTTTTTCTTTGGTTTCTTTTTCTGTCCCTTTCACTGGCCCTTTGGTTTGAAGGGCTTCTCAGAAGTGGCATCTGGAATGGAAGAAGAGCAGGAAGCCCTTTGACTGGCAGTCTGTGGATCCTTTAGCTGTTGGTCAGGATCCTCTGGAGCACTCTGAGAAGCCTCAAAGGATTGTTCCGAGGAGTGAGAGGAGCCACAAGAGGCTGTTCCTTCTCCGGCTGGGGGGGGGGGGGGGAGGAGTTGCCCCCACAGCAGGTGGGCCTCCACAAACGGAGGGGGCAGCGGGAGGGGAGGTGATACTGTCGTCTTACAACCTCTTCACCTCAGTGTACATTAACTGGTCCAATGTCTTTATCTTTGTTATTTTCTTTGTGCAAGACAGCACAGTCTGGTGAGCAAGGTGGATGAAACTGCTTGCAGTTTACACAGACTAGAGGTGGGGTGCATGGAGCGTCCAGATGTGATGGACACCCGCATTGTGCAAGTGGGGCTGGAAGCACATTGGTAGGACATATGCCCGAACTTCCAGCATCTGAAGCATCTCATAGGAGGAGGGACGTACGGTTTGACGTCACACTAGTATGTATCATTACCTTGACCTTCTTGGGTAGTGTATCACCCTTGAAGGCTAGGATGAAAGAACCAGTGGCAACCCTGCACTTCCCTGTGGATGCGCTGGACAAAATGAACACCTCGTCACTGTAGGTTCTTGTGCAACCAGTCGTTGGTCTGTGAAAGATCTGGTAAATGAGGCCATGCACCATATTTAACATCTTGTGGGGCGTGATGCTGACAGGAACATTACCCAGCTTGTTGCAGGCAAGTTACGCCTTTGACTGAGCATGTGATGCCGTCTGGCTCAATACAGCCCCGTTTCTCATCTTAGAGAAGGACACCTCACCAAACGTGTCTTCCAGGTGTTCTATGAAGAACTGTAACTTTGTCGACAAGAAAGATTCTCCATAGGACCTTTTCTATAAAGAACTGTAACTTTGTCGACAAGAAAGATTCTCCATAGGACCTTGTGCATACCAGATATTGGGGCGAATATGGCTCAGATCAGTGAAGTGCCATGCGTTTCTCCAAGGCGTAGCCAGGGAAGGGAACGACTTTAGGTCATATGCTGTTACATCAAACTATCTTTCCCCACTTAGAGACGGCGTTTTTACATGCACCGATGCTCTTATTTGCTCGTTTCATTTTCGTCCCACGAGCAGCTAGGAACCATACGTCCGTCCAGGCAGAGCCACACTTGCCTGGGTAAGTCTTAAACAACTGAGGTGCAGCAGGAGCCTCAAGGGCTGCTCACTAGTGACTATTCAACCTTAACAGCCATGCATGTCCTCAGCACATAGCTCACCCTAAGATTGAGGTGGTGTGTTTGGTTGTTTTTTTTTTTTTTTTTCCATAGAGGTTTGTATCGCCCTCATGACTTGGGCAATTAAGCCAAGATCCCCGGGCTCTGAAATGTACAACGTTCCACCGTTGCACCAAACAATGGTCGTTGAAGCATGAACAGAGCTTATGGTGTAGCGAACTTTTGGCACGACAGTCCACAGCCCGGGACTCCGGATTCACCAAGCCCATACTTTTGCAAATTTATACTGAGCCCCTGAGGAGGATGAAGATGAAACTGAATAGGTGGCTACAGGAAGAGATGTGAGAAAGTACTTTTATGTCACCAGTACTTTTTAATACATGTGCTGAAAAACTAATCAAAGCCTTGACAAAATCAAAAGGACTTATAGTGGGAAGAGGAAGAATAAAAACCATCAAGTATGCAGATGATATGACTATTAGAAGAAACAGAAGAACTCTAAGTAATTATGGTGAATATTGTAAGGTTGGAGAAAGACAAAGTGAACATCTATAACAGCAAAGGGGTTAAAATTGGGAAAGGTGGCCCAATCAATATATCACTAGATGAAAGAAACCTACATCAGGTCCAATCATTTCAATATTAGAGAAGCTCTGTAACATCTGCTAGAAGCTGTATAGAAGTAAGACGCAGAAGAGTAAAACATTTTAATATATTTTAAGTAATTACAGTTTTTTCTACCGATACTCATCTTTTCAATATTTCGATGTATGGGGGGTTCTGCTCGCTGCAGCATTATTCTCCTGGGGCGTCGTGGTAGAAATAAATACTCAATATGTACAATTTTTCACTTCTTTAATTTAAATCAAACTCCTCCACCAAAACATTACAAATTCAAAACATTTACAAAGCATCGGAATGGTAGTACTTCCATTTCAAAACACAGAGTGACAGATTCCAGAGCACTTTGCGAAAGCCAGAACTCGAACCCCCCACGCAAGGCAGTGAGGCAAATATATAACATCGGCAATAATGACGTTACATTATCCATTGTTCATAACAATTGAATATAGTAATTTACTATTAACAAACACAACAGTAAAACATTTCATGTATACAAAAATAATCACAATATAAAATGAAAACTATGCATACAATAATTTTAGATGGCACATGTATTTTTAAGACGAAATTTCCGATCTTTCTGTTAACAACAAAGTGCGATGTTAAATATCAATTAATTTGTTAATGAATACATCACACATGTTCCTAACATATATTGAACTATTAAATGTCATGGCCATTCACAAAATATACTCCAAATCTCAAGTCAGTCAATATAAACAAAAAATTCAATATTGATAATTAATGTAATAGTCGAAATAACACAATTAGCTGGTCAACACTACTTGTTTATGAGCCTAACATATATACAATACTATTTATTTTCATTTCTTTATGTTTTACAAAGTTTTTTACCCTTCGTCTATTTATTTGAAATAATAAACAATGACAAAAGTATTGTCTATAGAACTGTCTGGAAAGAAACTAATTAATGAAATCTATCACATGTTTTAATCACAGTATCACCGAGACACTGTCCTACACTGATTCCTAAGCTGGCTATATCGTTTTTAACTAACTTCACACACAACTTTTATCACTATTTAACCACACGATTCCGGGTCCGACGCAGATGGTATCGTACGGTAACATTGAGATGAGGGGGGTCAGCAGTATCGTTACAAGAGACACAGGAAAGTAAGCGTTTCAGACGGTCAAAATTTACTGACAGCCTGTGGCATTCCCTTTAATTTCCGGAAGAGATTTGCCAAATGATGTGTGTGGTGTGTCAGGGTTCTGAAACATGAACAGGATGTTTGGTATGTTAACATCTGAAGAAAGGGAGATGTTACAAACAAATGAAGAAAGTCACTCTGGACAGTAAGATACGGAATGTGTCCAGTTTATACCTGCCTGGAGACTGGTTTACTCAAAGAAAGTATTTAAATTGTTTGATCACTTTTGGGAATTTTTTTCCCTTTGAAGAGCACCTGAATAATGTACAAATTTTTGGCCATTATTTTCACAGGCTGAAGTGTTTAATACAGTGGCTGCTGCACGCTTAGCGATGTATGTTTCACCTCCATGCCATGCCAGCGGGGCACGGTGAAGCGAGGCAAGTGCAGGCCACACCTGGTCAGTTTGCATCAACAAAGCAGTTCAGGTATCTCGTCAAAATAATTTAGTATGTACTGAATAGATGGTGCTTAGAGTATGTCATTGTGAAAAGGGACAAAATCTTGGATGCCAGCAGTATACTTCAATCCACTGCTACTTTTTATCAGTATAAATCCTTTCTCCAAAGCAAAGGACTCTAGGTGAGGTGGTTTTACCACTTTACAAGAGGGTATATGAAAATCCTTGTTTATGAATGCAGCCAACTGCCACATTACAGTGTGAGAATAACAATAGAAATTAAATGTACACTATAACTGAAAAGAAAGAAAATGATCATGTATACAATATACGTTTTATTGAAGAGGCGAGTACACATTAGAATGAATTTACATGGTATTCAGTGGGCTTTTGAACAACATTCTGTTCACAGTCATTTGTAACACCACAAATTGTGACTACCTTATTAACATATAACACAGCATCAGGCTCGTCGACACTTTTTAGCAATCTTCATGTAAGGCTCCTGGCATCTCTTCCACACCTTTGTTTTGTGCATCATTTTTCCTGTGTAACTGTCAGGCAGTGGCCTCTTGCTACCTGATCTTGGACCAAGGGGGAGAAGTAATCTTTGTTGGCTCCTGGAGATGTCCAGTTTGTACTCTGTTGACATACTAATTAAGTATTGTGTAATTTCCATTCTTATTTGCATTGTGTACACAGTTAAGAGTCCTATACAATATAAATGGATTCACTACTGAAGTGTTCAAGACTAATTCAAAAACGAGTTTGTGGTAGATCGAACAGTTTTACATAAGGGTGAGAAGTAACTAGCCATTTGATCTGAAACATCTACTTCTTGCCTTCCTTTGTTATATTCAACAATGATAGTGGGATTTAGTTTTTCATTTCCATATCAATTTTTGCCTGATGAAACCATATCCAGAATGTTTTGTTGACAGAAACAACAATTCCCTTCAGTCCTTCAATTTTCCAAAAATGTTCAAATGTTTGTTAAGCTTATGGGACTCAACTACGGGGTCATCAGTCCCTAAACTTACAAACTACTTATGAACTACTTACGAACTAGGACGGCACAAATATCCATGCCCGAGGGGGGATTCGAACCCCCCGACCGTAGTGGCCGTGCTGACCGTGACTGGAGCGCCTCACTCACCTCGGCCACCGCGGCCGGCTCAATTTTCCAACAACAATGGCAGCAGACAATTCTTTATCCTTCTTTATATTGTTCTTCGTAATATCTGGAAGATGCCTCCTGTTCTTTCTCAGTATTCCCACGCCACCAAGTCAGTCCTCTTTTTTTTTTTTTTTTTTTTTTTTTCAAAGAGTTATTTTGTGAGAGGAAAAACTATCTGTAACAACTATTCGACTGTCACCCAAAAATAATTATGCATAAGCTCCAGTACGACTCATTCTGCCAAGGTGTTAGAGACAACATTTGTGCGTCCTGTACAGGTGACCACATGTAAAGGATATCGAACACTGTTGTATAATTTGAAAACCTTGCGTCCATATTAATGGGCTTTCCTTGGCACATACTGTAAAAATGAAAGCCTTCCTCGAAAGGGTACTATGGTTTCTTCTATTTCTACTGTTTCACCATAGACTGTACAAAATTTTCTTTGTAGCATATCCAATATTTCCCCTGAAATTATGAGTTTTGTCAGTGCCTTTCGCTTAGCATTGTCTGAACTGGATGCAGCGGAGAAGTAACAAAGCAATTTCCATTCATTATTTGAGGCAAAATATTTTTGAATAGACGATGTGTAGGCCAATAATCTACAGCAGAGTGTCAGTCCCATGTACATGACAATTCCAAACAACTGACAAATTTCATCAATTTGTTTCCATCCAACATGTTAGCTGTGTACCTTTACTTATACCCTCACTACTTACAATCTGTGCAGCATATCTATCTCCGTTATGATCACATCCAACACATCAAAAAATACATTGAAAACATGATGTGGGGTCAAAGCACTACTATCTGTAGAATAAGGCGAATTGTTATTGTATTTTTTGTGGCCTGTAAATACAATCCCTTTTAAATAAGTACCACTGACATACCATTGTGTAATGGCTTTAAACTGATGAACATTAGCAACACGATCATGAAACTTCCCACCATTGCCATCACCAGTATCAATATAGTTGTTATCACAGTTGTCCAAACACACACACACACACACACACACACACACACACACACACACACACACACACACACACACCTTCATTGTTAGAATGATTTGATGACGCAGAATCATAGACATCAAACTCAGATTCTTCAAACATTCATCTTTACGACTTCAGCAGTGAAGACAGTTGATTTGCGATGTTTACAATGTCGTGATGTCCCACTACTCGTCAGGGGTACAGTATCAATTTGGAATGATGCAATTTATACTCTTGTTAGTTGATACAGCAAATCCCACTGTTCATAAAAAATAAAAAATATAAATTAGTAGTCAACATCATAATGCATGTACTGTTAGGGATAACGATGTAATAAACTCAATTTCAGACTCAAAAAGATATTGTACCCGATAACCTGTACACTACATTCAGACAATCCACACTTCTGCACGACGAACTAAAGGAAACCACCCATTTGTGACCAGGGATAAACTGACACACATTCGTCGTTCAAAGATCGTCTTTACAGGCTACGTTGACCCACAGTATGTGTTTCCTCAATAAGCTGTATGTATGTATGTATGTATGTCTGTCTGGAAACAGAAAACCAATGCTATCCTTAGTCAACATAATGGGGCTTGTGGCTGATAGCGGACACACTGCGTCAGGTGTAAAGCACTGCTGTGGCCGCCGCCGGTCATACATCAGTTAACGTGTTAAGCAAATTTGACCATTATTTTTCCGTAGTATTCTGTGACCCGATGTCCCTACGAGTTTTGAATTATCTGTGGTATTCTGCATCACATTTTTACTTGGTAATTTGCTACTGAAGTCAACTGAAGCCAGTGTTTTTAACTCAACATTTTCGTTTCAAAGATTAGCAATATCTAGCCACAGTGTATTACCAACTTGGAGACTTTGTGTGTGTGTGTGTGTGTGTGTGTGTGTGTGTGTGTGTGTGTGTCTTTGATGGAAATGAGGGGCCAAACAACAAGGTCATCAGTCCCTTTAACTCAGATTTGTACATGCCACAGAACCAAACAAAAGATGTGGGAAAGCTAAAAGACCATTCCACTAGGAATTAAAATCATCTCACCAACAAGACTAAAACTAACTTAGGGTAGCAAAAGTTACAATGTCCGCTCCCATAGCTCCAGAAGCGACGACAACCTTCTAAACCACAAGTTACGAATGGCACAGTGGTCAACAGATCACATCTTCAGAGTAGGGAGAAATAAAACGACATTAAAAAGTAAAAGAGTGGGGGACTGGGGGGAAGAAGGCTCTAAACCCTGCAAACAGCCAAGAGTCACAAACCCACTCACCCTGTCCAAGCGAGTCCTAGCAGTGAGAATAAAACCTACTTTCACGGAGGAAGGCAAGGACACGATCAATAATACGTGGGTCATCTGCCAAAACTAGAGGCAACGAAGGCGGTAGGCCACAGTCACCACAAAGTGTCAAATGGAGAGGACATTCAACCAGAATTTGAGACACGGATTGTACGGCTCCACAATCACAATGTAGTGGATTGTCATTGCATAAAAGAAATCCATAGGTCAGCCTGCAGTGTCCAATACGAAGGCGACAGAGGACAGTCGATTCTCTCTGGGAAGGGCGTAAAGATCAACTCCAAGCTGCAGTTGTATCTTTGGCGGTGCAGAGTTTATTGGAAGGGGCAGTAGCTTTCCAACAGCTATCCCATGAGGAGTGCACCCGCAGATCCACACCCGGAATTAGAAAGGGAGGTGGGCAGCGAGTAATTGCCGATCAAGCCAACCGGTCAGCCTCTTCATTCCCTACCAACATGGCTTGGCACCCAGAGAAAGGTAACGGAGCAGGCAGCACAATGGAGGTCAGCCAGGAGGTCATGGATGGAAATAACTAAAGGATGGGAGGGGAAACATCGATCATTGGCCTGAAGACTGCTCATGGAGTCAACACAGATTAAACCACATTCCACGGCAATCTGTTTAATAAAACAGAGGACTCTATAAATCGCCATGAGCTCTGCCATGAACACACTGCATGCCTCTGGCAGATAATGGCATTCCGCCCCAACAGGAGATGTAAACGCATATCCGGAGTGGCCCGCAGTTTTCGAACCATCAGTGTAGAAAATAGAGGCTCCCTGAAACTCTTCTAGTACTGGGCGCACCAAACGGCGAAAGACCATGGGAGAAATTAAAGCTTTTGTGCCCTGGAAGAGATCCGCCCGAATTAGTGGTCGCGGCACCATCCACGGCGGTGTGCGTGCAGTGAAACGGGGGGCGCAATCCAAGGAAGGGAAGTGGAAATATCGGCAAAGAGAGGCAAGCCGCAGTCTGACGGGCAATCCCGCCCACGCCCGGGTATCAGGGGGGTCGAAGCCCTTCATATGCAAAAAGAACGTGGTAAGCGGGATGAGCAGGATATTGCCGGATGGTGATGGCATAAGACGCCAGAAGCTGATGTCGCCTGACCTGAAGAGGGCATATTCCCGCCTCAACAAGGAGACACTCAACCGGGCTAGTCCGGAACGCACCTGTAGCCAAGCTTACACCATAATGGTGAACTGGATCTAATAATTTCGGGGCAGAAGGATCTGCTGAGCCATAAACTTGACACCCACAGTCCAATTGGGACAAGATTAGAGCCCAATAGATACGAAGGATAGTTGTTTGGTCTGCACCCCAAGATGAATGAGCAAGGAAACATAGGGCATTAAGTTTCCTCATACAACTAATCTTTAGGTGACGAATATGGGGCACCCAAGTCAATTTTTGTCGAAGAGAAGACCCAGAAAACGATGCTGTGCTACAAATTCCAGGCGCTGATTACCCAAGAACAGTTCTGGATCAGGGTGAACTGTAGTACGACGACAAATGCATCACCCTCTTTTTTGATGAGGGAAACTGGAATCCATGGGACTTAGCCCACGTTGAAGCCAGCCGAATGGTGCTCTGGAGCTGACGTTCAGCAGAGGCTACTGAGTAGGAGCTGTACCATATGCAAAAGTCGTCGACATACAGTGCCGGAGTTACCAGCGACCCAACAGAGCTCACCAACCCATTGATGGCGATTAGAAAGAGTGTAACACTCAACACTGAGCCCTGGGGGACACCGTTCTCCTGTATTCGAGGGGAACTGAATGAAGAGCCAACTCTGCATGGAACAGGCGGTGGGATAAAAACTGACGGATAAAAATTGGTAAGGAACCTCTGAGGCCCCAGTCATGAAGAGAATGTAAAATATGACGCCAAGCAGTGTCGTACGCGTTATGAAGATCGAAGAAGACTGCAACAAGATGTTTAGAGAAGGCCTGTCTGATCACTGTCTCCAGTCGAAGTAAATGGTCAATAGGGGATCGCCCTCCCGGAACCCACACTGGTAAGGTGAGAGAAGTCCCCGGGATTCAAGAACCCACCATAATCTGTGGGCTACCATCCTTTCAAGTAATTTACAGGGGGACATTTGTCAGGCTTACTGGCCGATAACTGCTTAGCGCTGAGGGGTCCTTGCCAGGCTTGAGGACAGGGACCACAATACTCTCCCTCCACTGGGAGGGGAAGACCCCTTGAAGCCAAATACGGTTATAAACTTGGAGAAATTGTCGTTGTGAAGGGTTGAGGTGTTTCAGCAATTGATTATGGATACCGTCAGGTCAGTAAAAGGTTCGTTATATGGTTCCACCTGGTGAGAAGTAAAACCTAATGTGAAGGTTTCGGCCTGGTGTTTCTTAAGGAGAAAGGTCGCAGGATATGAAGTTGTCGCTGATACATTGGCAAAGTGAGTTGCAAGATGTTCTGCAAGGACAGATGGCTCTGTACAGACCCCATCAGGCAGGGCAAGGCCAGGGATGGAAGACGGCCGCCAGCTACCTTGGATAGATCGGAGCATAGCCCACACTCGTGACAGGGACAGAAGAGCCCAAGGAGGAGACAAAATGCTCCCAGCATGCCGGCTTACTTTGATTAAGTAACGAGCTCTGGTACGCAGACATTTGAAATGTTGAGACCAGCGAGGGATGAGTGGCACTTAGATGTTGCAAGGCCCTACGGCGCTCGCGAATGGCTGCGGCAACAGTTGCATTCCACAAAGGGACCGGCCGGCGAGTAGAGGGCCTGTCGACCGGGGAACAGCGGAGTTGGCAGCTTGAATAATCATGTTGGTCATTTGGCTTATATCATCATCTATACAGCCTGAGGGGGAAGATGGAAAAACAACCTGGGATGTATATAGAGCCCAATTAGCACGACGGAAAACCCAACGGGATACCCTAGCTCGTGGTAGGTGTGAGGGCAGTGAAAGGATCAACGGAAAGTGGTCGCTATCGCAGAGGTCGTCGTACGCTGACAAGGGGAATAAAGGGAGGAGAGGAGGAGAAGTGAGAGAGAGGTCTATTGCAGGAAAGGTGCCATGAGCGGCACTAAAATGAGTTGGGGAACCATCGTTGAGAAGGCTCAGGTCAAGGTCAACAAGAAACTGGTCTTTGAGGCAGCCCCGGATAGATGTATAAGCACTGCCCCACAAAGGATAGTGGGCATTGAAGTCCCCAACGATGAGGTAAGCAGGGGGGAGTTGCTGAAGGAGGGCAACTTTGGACGCAAGTGTAGGTGGCCTGTCAGGGGGAAGGTAGAGGTTGCAAATGGTTAACGGAGTGTCCAAGTGAACCCAGACAGCAACCGCTTCCAATGAAGTTTGGTAGAGGCCGTCAAACGCGGCCTGGCTCCCGCTCGTTCCCGCCAGAGGGAGCGGCTAGCGAGAACGTCGCACCCGGGAGCCGGCAGTGCCGATAATGCAGTCTCGGGCTGGCATGTAGAACAGCAGTGCGCATGCGCACGGCCAGCCCCCTCCTCACGACGCCGTTAATTATTGTGTTCACACTGCCGGCCGGGCCGGGCGGCGATGTGCCAAGACGAAAAAGGGGGGGGGGGGGGAACAACTTTTTCGATTTTCAAGTTGTAAGAAATGTTGACGGTATATAAGACCACATCGCATCGTTTTATCAACTTATTTTTTTCCTTACAAGCTTTGCTTTGCCTTGCCTGTGAAAAAATAAGAAGTCTACTTTTCATTCCGCACGAGTTGTCAGTTTCGTAAAGCTCCTCACTCGATTTTTATGAAAGAATTCGGTTAAAAAAATCTGATTTTTGGACACAGGGTAGAACAACATCTTAGCTTTCCAATAAAACATTCACCTTTTCGAAATTCGAAACAATCGTTTTCAAATGATGCTTTTTGTCAGGTATGCGCACTTGATTTACAAATCGTGTATTGAAAACGTTCGATAGCTGGCAGCTTACTGTACTATGCATTTTAGGCCATACATTAAAGCGAGTGAAATTGAGCTAAAGGAACAGAAAAGTTTTTGAAATGTTAGTCGCACTGATATCTACCTCCTTTCACAAGTAATTGCGAGTTATCTGAGCGGCATCATGCCGCGTCCGCAAGCCTATGAACTCTGCGTCTGTTGAGCGTGGCGTAAAGCACTGCAATGCCGGAAAAATGATTTGCTGGCCACGTATGTTAGTCCCTCGTGATGTGTTAATAATTCATAACCAGAAAATATCTATACCCTAATTCTTCTTGGGTGGCAACCGATTACAATGGACAATGATCTGCTATGGTTTTATGTAAGGTAATACTTAAGAGGTATACAAGTAGTTTGTTATCCACATTATACAATTAATGGAATACATATTTCGAGTTTCAAACTACAAGAGAAGAAACAATTAATGTAAACTGAGAATTTGATGTTGATGGACTGAAATAAAATTTCTAAAATTCTCCTAAATGACTTTCTAGTTGAGGATAATAAACGGAAGAAACCCAAAAATATACTTACATTTATTGATGCATCTACACCTAAGATTACACTATTTAGCCTTCTCTAAGGCCGGCCGCGGTGGCCGAGAGGACTGCGGCGCGCCAGTCACAGTCTGCACGGCCGCTACGGTCGGGAGTTCGAATCCCCACCTCGGGCATGGATATTTGTGTCGTCTTTAGTATAAGGTAGTTCGTAAGTTTATGGACTGATGACCCCGCTGTTAAGACCCTTAAGCTTAATTTTCGCTTTTGTAACTCCCAGAAAATGTTCTACCACAAGGTGAAAATTTATATACAGTGTCTCACATAAAAGCGCTATCCCTCAGACCGAGACTAAAGTAGGAGTACATAACAGTAAAATCAAAGACATTTAGTTACCTCCTGATAAGGGATGCTGCAACTTATGGCCATGGGGGTACGTCAGGTGTGCCAGATTTATGTGGTACACGCTGTACTATGTTTCAGATCATCTCCACTTTCAAAGAACTCTACACGGTTCTCAGAATTTTTATTTATTTTGTTAGGAAGCTGTCTGATGGGAACTGCTTTTCTATGAACATTTCCTGAATCTCACAATTTTCCTTGTCTCCATGGTACTTTCATATCGATTTTTATACTTTAAATGAAAGGAAATCGAGTAGATTTAGTTTAGCCTCAGGCACTGCAGATCAGTAAATGATGAGAAGCAGGTGTCATTTGTTCCATGTTGTGACTTGTGTTTTCGTTCTTAGTGGGCTTGTGGGCCAGCAACAAGGGATCGTCACTCACTGTCAGTGGCAGATCGAAGGAAACACAGGTGTGACCAGTACTTGTTCACGGCCATCTACTTTGAGCCAGCTAACTGTTAATTGATTTTGTAATTTTATTACTATTGTTTACACACTGTAGTGACTCATGGAATTATAAACACATTAGACATATGTGGTATGGACCCATCGCATAAATTTCGACTAACATTTAGGAGAGGTTTTCCTTATGTGAAAAAATAAACATTTCTTAATTTTTTAAATTCATATTACAGAATTAATAGTAACAGAAGAAAAAGAAACATATCATAAGTATAATTGAAAAAAATCATGCAGAGGAGCTTCTGCTGAAAGCAGGCTGGAGACTTGTGATACTTGCGCTGCAGCAGCAACACCATACCCCAATCGGTTCGTGCCGGCGCCGACTCGCGCCGGGAATATTACAGATACCGAATGTTAAAGGAAGGAAATACTCTCCTAAATGTTAGTCTATACGGATGGAACGAGTGCATTACCACCTATTTCTTATGTCCATAAAATTCGACAGTTCACTACAGTGTGCGAACAATAGCAATAAAACTAGGCGACCTATGCAAATACTTTGCAGCATTAGTGGCCAGTCATGTGAAATGGAAATAAGTAAAATTAAATAGTTATTTAAAAATAACTATTATAAATAGTAACAGTATACAGATTATATAAGCTTGTGTTTTCTTAAATTCATATCAAAACACTTATTTAAAATCAATTAGATTCTTTTAATATATAAGAAAGATAGAGGACACGTTGGAATAAGACCCGTGCGAATGACTAAAACGTTGGGAAGACATGGAAGTAAAGTTGAATGTTCACGCATAGCTTTCTTCAGAATCAATCCGTTCAAGTGTTTAAAAGCACAAATGAAAGATCTTGATCCGTTGAGTGTTGTTAGGTCAAAGAGAACTGTGTACCTTATTTAGAACCGAATATATGCTAAAACAAACCGATTAAAATATTCGAGGACAGAAGGATCCCGTGTTTGAATGAAAGTAAAGGAAGGAGATACTTAAGGTAATTATGATACTTTATGAAAAATCTGCAAATAAATACCTTTCGTTTAAAGCGAAAATAAAGGAAATGGGTCGGATAGAACGGCCTGACAGAATGACTTTAGTTTACAGCCAGGACATCCCCATAAGAAATATACAGAAGGAAATCCCGTTTGAGTGTATAAAAAGTGGATGAATACTTTTAGTTTTACACAAAAATTAAGGAAATCAGCTGGGTAGTTTAGTCTGTCCGACTGACTTTAGTTTACGTAGATTCTTTTAATATATAATAAAATGAATGAACTGTTAGCTGGATTCTTGAAGTGGCCAGCAATCGATATTCTGCTGACAGTGGGTTGAGATTCCTTACAGCTGGGGACAAGCGCTCCGCTTCCCTCGGAAAAAAAATTAAAAAAAAGTGACAGACGCTTCTCATCCTTTACTGACCTGTCCTGCAGTGTCTGGGGCTAAAGTAAACCAGCGTATGTTGAAAATTCGAAAGTACCATCTTGCAGACAAAGAAAATTGTCTTCAAATGATACAGCAAAATGTTAGTAGAAAAGTTGTTCGTCTCAGACAGGTTACTAAAAGCAACTCAGTTCATTCTTACTTTCATCTCAGACGTGAATGTACCGCATTTATGTCGGACACACTGTATAAAATTATTTTCACCCTGTGGGAACACATTTTTCGAAAGCTACAAATGCGAAAAGATATATATTGTGGCTTAGGAGTAGATGCATCAATAAATATAAATATCTTTTGACTTTCTCGTTCATCTGCAACTAGAAAGCCGTTAACTGTAATGTCGCAAAATTTTATTTCAGTCCATTAAGAGCAAAGTCGCACTTTACATTACTTTGTTGTTCTCTTCTAGTTTCAAACACGAAATATAAATTCCATGAATTGTATTATGTGGAAAAAAAAAAAAAAAACCAGATGTATGCCTCTCAAAGTCAAGTATGATCTGCTGTAAAACCGTAGCAGATAGTTATCCATTGTAATCGGTTGTCACCCAAGAAAAATTAATTCATTACTGTTCTCTGACTGTGGATCTTTAACACATCACGAGGGACCGACAAACGTAGCCAGTAATTCAGATTTTTGGGCACTGTAGTGCTTCACGCTACGCTCGACACAGGCTGAGTTCGTAGACTTGTGATCGCGGCCCGAGGGCGCTCAGATAACTTGCAATTACTTGTGAAAGGAGGTAGATATCAGCGCGATTACCATTTCAAAAACTGTTTTGTTCTTTTAGCGCCATTTCACTCGCTGTAATATATGGTCTAAAAAGCAAAGAACAGTAACCTGTCCGCTATTTTACTTTTTCAATACACGATTCGTAAATCAAGTTCATATACTTGAGAAAAAGCGTCACTTGAAAACGACTGTTAGGAATTATGAAAAGGTGAATGTCTTATACGAAAGCTAAGATGTTTTACTATAATGTGTTCAAAAATAAGATTTTTTTAAACGCATACTTTCATCAAAATCGATTGAGGAGCGTTACGGAACTAAAAACTCGTGCGGAATGAAAATTAGCCTTTTTATTTTTTCACAGCCAAGGCAAAGCTAGTAAGGAAAAACAAATTTCATAAAACGATGTAGCGTGGCCTTGTATACCATCAAAAATTTTTACAACGTGAAAATCGAAAAAGTGTATTCCCCCCCCCCCCCCCCCCTTTTGTCTCTGGTACGTCCGGCGCACAATGTGAACACGCAGCCGGCGGCGTGCGCCGACTAGGCTGAGGCGGCTTAGCCAAGCTGAGCTCGTTCCGGCGGGCGCGGCGTGAACCCGGGAGTATGGTGACTCGTCCTGCCCGAAACGCCTTGCTCTCGCGAGTGTGACGTCATCGCTCCCCCTCTACCAACCCTTTACCCGCCGTCGAGAGCGACGCGCGAGCGCTGCGGGAACCGAGCGGGAGTGGAGGCCATTTTGACCGGCTCTAGAGTTTGGAGAGGAATCCAGGTACTGACAATATCTGTCTGGACCAATGTACAAACCCCACCTGACGCCTGGAGGGAACCAACCCGGTTCCGACAAAAAGCATGGAACCCACGGAGGGTCGGTGAATGTGCATTCATAAACCGCGACTCCTGCAGGACGACACAGGCCACAGAAGAAAGAGAGATTAGCTGTTTAATCTCCAAGAGGTGAGGGTAGTAGCCATTACAATTCCATCGGATGATCACATCACAAGGATCTAGGCGGGAAGCGAATGGGGTCATGCTGCTTTGTCAGCTTCCGTCACCAAAGAAGGGACGACATCCATAAATAGCTGATCAGCCTCAGGCTCAATGGGATGAGCGAGTTGCGAATGCACAGTCCGCACCTCGGGTGGTACCAGAGGGGCTTTATCTTGCAACTTTGGTTTCTTCTCCTCCTCCTCTTTCTCTCTTGTGGGACTGGGAGGACCAGTCCCAGAGAGAGAACTTTTGTCAGTTAGGTCTGATACTGACAAAGATAGGGTGACCTTTGAACTCACTGACTGTTGAACTCACCGACTGTTTAGTCCGATGGCCGACTGGAGGACTAAGACCTCCAATCCGGGGAACTCCGGGACGGAAGGCCCTGAGATGGGGCACTGTCACCGGCAGGCGCCGGAGAAGGGGGTGCACTTCTCCGGCTGGGAAGGGGTAGGACACAGAGGGAGGGCTACGGGAGCTACAGGAGAGGGAGATGTGAGGGGGGGTGGGGTGGGAACGGGAGGGTGAAAGGTTAGAAGATAATGTTGTAGCGAAGGTAGTCGCCATCTGCACAGGATGCAGAGGTTCATACTTACTGCGGGCCTCAGGGTATGTCAAATACTCCAGGGATTTGTACTCTTGTATTTTCTTTTCTTTCTTGAACATAGGGCAATCTGGCAACCGTGAAGAGTGGTGTTGATGACAGTTGACGCACACTGGCGGAGGAAAACGGGCTCCCCTCATGTAGTGGGCGTCCACAATCACCGCATACGGGGACTGCTGTACAGCGAGAGGACATATGGCCAAACCGCATGCATTGAAAACATTGCATGGGAGGTGGAATGTAGGGCTTCACATCACATTGATATATCATTATTTTGACCTTATCTGTGAGTGTGCCCCCCTCTAAGACCAAGATAAAGGCCCCAGTATCGACGTGGTTGTCTTTAGGTCCCCTCTGAATGCGGCGAACAAAATGTACACCATGCCGCTCGAGGTTGGCCCTAAGCTCCTCATCAGTTTGAAGGAGGTGGTCCCGGTGGAATATTAAACCCTGTAATTAAGATATTTGTGCAGGAGTATTGTCACTGGGATGTCGCCAAGGGTGGTGCAGGCAAGCAAAGCCTCAGACTGGGCTACTGAGATTGTTTTAATAAGCAATGAGCCAGATCTAAGTTTACTCATGGATTCCACTTCCCCAAACTTGTCCTCTATGGTCTCAACAAAGAACAGTGATTTAGTGTTAGTGGAAGTACCTCCATCAGTCCTTGTGCAAACCAGGTAGCGAGGAAAGGGTTTTGCTCCTAACTGGCGAGCCTGACCTTCCTCCCAAGGGGTAGCGAGGGAGGGAAACATCCTCGTATCCGTAGTAGAAGCATTAAAAGACCTCTTCCTGCCTTGAGAGACAGCCGATGCACGACCATTTTGGAGTCTCTCTTCATAGTGCTAGACGTCCGCCCTGGTGTCACCCACTCCAAAACAGGGGCTCTCTCCATGGGCGCCACCCAGCCTCAGTAAAGGCCACCTGGCACGATGGCCATTGCCAGGAGTTTTGATACCCCTGAGGACAGGCATCAACTCCTTGGCTTGCATGGAGCGGTCGCAGCTCAGACACCAGTAGTGTGATCCCTGTAGTGTCAGGGGGGACTCAGCCAAAGGGTACATAACAGCCCCCCCCCCACACAGACGGGCTACAAGTGCTGGGGACCTAGAGGGGGGGATGGGGGGCTACGGCGAGGAAAGGAAGTGGGAAAGGAAGTGGGAAAGGAAGTGGGAAAGGAAGTGGGAAAGGAAGTGGGAAAGGAAGTGGGAAAGGAAGTGGGAAAGGAAGTGGGAAAGGAAGTGGGAAAGGAAGTGGGAAAGGAAGTGGGAAAGGAAGTGGGAAAGGAAGTGGGAAAGGAAGTGGGAAAGGAAGTGGGAAAGGAAGTGGGAAAGGAAGTGGGAAAGGAAGTGGGAAAGGAAGTGGGAAAGGAAGTGGGAAAGGAAGTGGGAAAGGAAGTGGGAAAGGAAGTGGGAAAGGAAGTGGGAAAGGAAGTGGGAAAGGAAGTGGGAAAGGAAGTGGGAAAGGAAGTGGGAAAGGAAGTGGGAAAGGAAGTGGGAAAGGAAGTGGGAAAGGAAGTGGGAAAGGAAAGGATGGGACCCGCGCCGTAGGGGCTAGGTCGGGAGTTCTTCCCCAATTGGCTCACATGTTATCAGATAATTTTGTTATGGTAGGTCAAACCCCGAGGGGGGGGGGGACCAAACTGAGCCGAAAACCGGTGTACAGAGCAGACAAAACCAAATTGCAGGACAATTGGTACCATGGTATAGCTAAACCATCATCTAGAGAAACTCTGAGAGACGGAATTGGAGAGGGTGGGAAGTAGCGATTGGGATGGGAAGGAGGGGTAACTAGGGAAGGTAATGCAGCCTGGGGAAAAATTATCCAGAAAAAGTGGAACAACTTTGGGAAATACTAGAAAAGACATCTAAAATACCAAAGCATCACATAAAATTACTCTTAGGAGATTTTGATGCACTGGTAGGCAGGGAAGAGGCATGCAAGGAAGTAGTAAGAAATTTTCCAGCACACTAATACACCAATAATAATGGAGAAAGGCTCATCAATGACTGCAGCCAATTTGACCTAAAACTAATATCTACCTTCTTCAGAAAATTGTCAGGGAGAAAGATGGCCTGTTCTAACACACATTTAAGCAATTATATATCGCAAATTGTGAATTATTTCACACATTTAAGCTCCTATCAGCTGAATCACATGGCAAAAAAAGAAATGAGCGTAAAGGTTCAAAGAAAACGGGGAATAGATTCAGACCACTTTTTAATAGAAACTGAATCCTAATTTCAACCTAAGAAACCAAATTCCAGACGAAGAAACTCCATACAATTGACAAAAAAATTTATATTCAACAATAGGGACGAATTCATTAAAAAGCTTCAAACAAAGAAGATTGGAAACTTTAACGAGATCAGAGAAGCAATGATAGAGAAAGTAAAAGAACTAGAACAACCACCAAGAAAAAGAAAAAAAAACAGGTGGTGGTATAATACATGTGATGAAGCAATATAGAATAGATTAATAGCCTCAGAAAAGAAGAAAAAAAAAATGGAACTCTCGCAAAAAGGAAAGCGACGAATACATTCACTGAGATCAGAAAAGACACATTAAAATTGTCCAAACAGAGAAACAAAAGTATCATAAATGACTGGAGGAAATACACGCACAAATTTCAGACAGAACAATACTAGGAATTTCTTTTTTTAACTTTATAGAAATGACATGGTACAAGCCGTTGAGCCTCCAGTTCAAAGACTCAACAGGCAAACTGATTACAAACAACAAAGATAACTGAATTATTTGCTAAATACTTCAAGAACCTTTCAAATTGCAAAGAACTGATGACTAACTTTCTGTAAGCAAATGTTCAAATGTTTGTAAAGCTTATGGGACTTAACTATGGCGTCATCAGTCCCTAAACTTACAAACTACTTATGAACTACTTGCGAACTAGGACGGCACAAATATCCATGCCCGAGGGGGGATTTGAACCCCCGACCGTAGTGGCCGTGCAGACCATGACTGAAGCGCCTCAGTCCCCTCGGCCACCGCGGCCGGCTTTCCGTAAGCCTCTAAAGCAGAACTCCCATCAGCACCACCATCACTGCATCAAATTCAGAAATACGTTGGCCGGTTGAACAACAGAGCACCAGGTGAAGATGGGATAGTTGCCGAGATGTGGAAACTGGGAGGGAAGTGGGCAGCTAAAACCATCTATGAGGTTATTAAATATTGCTGGGAAAAGGAAACCATACCGGATGATTGGATCAGGCCAAATTGTAAGGCTCTGCTGAATACCATAGAAGTACAAGCAGAAAAAACAATTTGGTGATGTACCAAATGGGGGTTCAGAAAAAGTAGATCATGTCCAGAGCAAATCTTTAACCTGAAAACAATTCTTAGGGTCAGAACAATGCAGAACCTTAACACAGTCGTTACACTCGATTTCAAAAAGCTTACGATTTCGTAGACAAACGGTATTCATAACACTGGAAGAAGCTGGTGTTGATAAAACCACCAGAAAGGTGGTAGAAAAAACTAACACAGACATAACCTCAAAAGTTAAATTTCTTTGAGAAGTTTCTGAACCTTTAAGGATTAACACAAGAGTTCGGCCGGGTGATGGAATCTCACCAATTCTCTTAAATTTTGTCTTAGACAAAGTAGTAAGAGAATTGAAAGAGAAAAACTTTGAAGGTATTCATTTAAGACAAGGAAGGGGAAGATTTGAAGTTAAATGTCTCACTTTTGCTGACAATATTGCAATAATTTAAGGAAAACACAGATGCAAAACTGATAGAAACACTTCACAGAACTGCTAACAAAACCAGTTTGCAAATATCATGAGAAAGCGAAATACATTGAACACAATAGAGAGCAATCTCTACAAACACAACACTGTTACATTAAAAGAGTAGAGAAGTTAAGTATTTGGGAGAATGGATAGAATCAAATGGATTGGATAACACCACAAGCAAGATAAAGGAAAATGGAATTAGCGTACAAACTCACCCAAAACTGATAGATATTATAAAAGATCAGTATTGTTCCAGGCAAAAATTAAACATTACACAACAGTAATGGATGGATCTGAATGTATAACACTAAATAAAAAAGGGGAACAAGAAGAACTAGAAAAGAAAGGAAAATATTCAGAAAAATTTTAGGACCTCAAAAGAACAAGGATAATAACTGGGTGTAAAGTAGACAGTCAAAACGGCTGCCACTCCCGCTCGCCCCCGCCTTGCTAGAGGCTCGCTCTCGACAGCTGATTGCTGGTATTGAGGGAGCAATGACGTCACACTGTCGAGAGGAAGATGCTTTGAGACGGAGCGAGTCACGGTGCTCCTGGGTTCACGTCGAGCCCGCCGGGCCGCCTGAACTGCCTCAGCCAATTGAGTCGGCACACTCCGCCGGCTGTGTGTTCACAATGCGCGCCGGGCATGGCAGAGACGAAAAAAGGGGGGAAAAACACTTTTTCAATTTTCACGTTATAAATGTTGTTCATGTTATACAAGACCACGCTCCATCATTTTATGAAATTATTTTCCTTACAAGCTTTCCCTCGCCTGTGAAAGATATTTTTTCAATTACACTTGTGAAAATGTGTTTATTTTCTTCTGTTGCTATTAATTCTTTAAGATGAATAAAAAAATTTAAGAAATTCTTAGTTGTTTACATAAGGAAAAACTCTCCTAAATGTTAGGCCAAATTAATGGGATTAGTCCATACCACATATTTATAATTGTATGAGTCAGTACAGTGTGCAAACAATAGTAATAAAACAAAATCTATTAACAGTAGGCTGGCTCAAAGCAGATGGCCGTGAATTAGTATTGGTCACTCCTGTATTTCCTTCAATCTTCCACTGACAGTGGGTGATGATCCCTTGTTGCTGGCCCAAAGCCCACTGGGGCGGGGGGGGGGGGGGGGGGGGAATCACAATATGAAACAAAATGACACCTGCTTCTCTTCGTTTACTGATCTGCAGTGTCTGAGCCTAAACTAAATCTTTAGTAAAGTAGAAAAATCGAAATAAAAGGTACCATGGAGACAAAATAGTCATCAGGTGATTCAGGAAATGTTCATAGAAAAGCAGTTCCACCAGACAGCTTCCTAACAAAATTTTGAGAACCATGTAGAATTCTTTGAAAGTGGAAATGAATTGAAACATAATACATCGTGCCCCACATAAAACCAGCACACCTCACGTACCCCCATGGCCATAAGTTGCAGTACCCCTTCCTTAGAGGAGGTGCACTAAAAATTCTTTTTACTTAGTTCATTTCTACTTTGGTCTCGTGCATAAGAGATATCGCTTTTATGTGAAACACTGTATACAAATTGTTTCACCTTGTGGCACAACATTTTCCGAGAGCTACAAAAGCAAAAATTAAAAAAAGGCTAAATAGAGTAATAGTCATCTTAGGTGTAGAGGCATCAATATATTTAAGTCTATTTTTGGGCTGCTGCTGTTTGTCATCTCCAACTAGAAAGTCATCAAGTAGAATTTCAGCAAATTTTATTTCAGTTCAACAGCAAATTCGCAGTTTACATTAATTTATTTTTCTCTTTTAGTACGAAACACGGAATATGTATTCCATCAATTGTACGATGTGCACAACAAACTAGTTTTATACCTTTTATTAAGTAAAGTATTACTGTTATGGCCTAGCGGGCCATTCATATGGCGCACGCCTGAATTGTGTTCCGTAGCAGGCGCGGGCCCGGCCGTGATAGTTCCCTGCCTAGCCACAGGAGGGCACCATCGTCTAACCAGCTGACGCGAGCTGCGCGCCATCTGCTGGAGGCGCACTGTCAAACGGCCGGAGTGACAGCCGAGGCATTCGACGAGTGACTACGGAACGAGCAACATTGTGTTTATGACAACCCGTGTTTACTTCAGTGGCGACAAGATTTATGGTAGCGTGGTCTTCATGCCGCAGTCATGGCAGAGCAACTTAGCGCGTTGCTGATGGAATGCTTCCCTCACGGCGTCTATTGACACCTTGACTAGGGCTGTGACAACAGGTCGGGTTGCGGTCTTCTGTGCCCGTTCCTCCATTACCTCCCTTTGACGACAATGCCGAGGATTGGTCCGACTACGAACAGCGTGTGCGCCAACACTTCATGGCCTTCCAAGTGTGTGGTGACGATACGCAAAAAGCTTATTTCCTTTCATGGCTCTCGCCTCGTCTTTTTTGTTTGCTGGGCGCTTTGGCACCGCTTCAGACGCAGGCATCCCTGTCCTTTTCGGATATCTGTTCTCTCTTTGTGGCATATTTTCGCCACCACTCGCACATGGTATCGGCCCACATATCTTTCTACCGTTCGCAGAAACAGCTGGGTCAGTCGTACCGCACGTGGGCCACGGAACTGCCCACGGAACTGCAGGGGCTGGCCCGTCATATGTTTCGGTCCGAGCCACACGGACTATGGTCCGCGATGTTTTGATTTGTTTTGCTCCCGACCTGGACGTTCGCAAGCAGGCTCCTCAATCAGACGATCCATCGTTGGTGGAGGTTTTGCGTATTGCGCGAACATTTGAAGTTTCTGAGGCCTTGAGGACTCAACTTTCCGCTTGGGGAGAGGTATCCTCAGTTGCCGATTCGGCCAAGTCATCCACGGCGCCGGTTTCTTCAGTGTCTCTTGTTGCGTCGCCCTCCCCTCCTTCCCTGCTGCCGCCGCGGCGCTCGCCTATGTCGTATAGGCGGGGGGAACAGCGGCGCGCGTCGCCCGCTTCAGAGAGCGAGCCGATTTCTTGTCTTTCGTGCGGGGCGTCCCATTCTCGGGAATCGTGCCCGCACAGAAGGGCCACGTGTAATCGTTGTGGAAAAGTGTGCCGCTCCTCTGCTCGGGGCCGCAAAAGGACCTCTCACCCTTGCGATTTCGGCGCGTCACCCGTGGTTATTAATAAGGTTGTTCCCGTCGGCGTACAGCCGCCGAAATTGTTTATAGACCTCCACATTCTGCGGAAAACTGTTACGCTTTAAGTGGACACTGGCGCGACGACATCGCTTCTAAGTTCGGCTACTCATCAATCATTAGGGTCCCCCACTTTAAGTCCGGCGCCTTGTGTGTTGGTTAGCTACGGCAGCCACCCTATTCCCCTATTGGGGTCGTTTGTCGCTGAAGCCACATATCAGAACATTAGCTGCGCGGTACCGTTTGTGGTAGTAAACAGTGCGACGGCTACGAATGTCTTCGGCCTCGACGCTTTTCATGCATTTGGCTTTACTATTACTGATTCTGTCTGCTTGGTTTCCGATCAAATTCCATATGAGAGTTTCACGCAGCTTCGCACGGAGTTCTCGTCCTTGTTTGCGCCGGGCCTTGGGTGTGCTAAGAATTTTCGGGCCACTATTACACTTAAAAATACGGCTCACCCCATCTTCTGTCGGGTCCGGCCTCTCCCAATCGCCCTCTGCGGTGCTGTTAAATCTGACTTAGATCGCCTGACGGCGGAGGGTATTTTGCGTCCTATCACAGCAAGCGAGTGGGCCTCCCCTCTAGTTGTCATCTGCAAGCCCTCGGAGCCCTGCGTTTATGTGGCGACTTTAGTAAACAGTAAATTCTCAATCCATCATTGATTCTTTTCCCATGCCTCGCCCAGCAGAATTGATAGATCGTTTGTCAGGGGGCCAGTATTTTTCGAAGATAGATCTGGCAGAGGTTTATCTCCAGTTGCCTTTAGATGATGCCTCCAAGCAGGCGCTGGTGATTTCTACGCCTTTTGGCCTATATCAATATCAGAGATTGCCATTCGGGATGGCCAGTGCTCCCGCAATCTTTCAGCGTTTTTTGGAGCAGTTGCTAGCACCGGTCCCCTGTTGCGTGAACTACATGGATGATATTGTGGTGACAGGATCCACAGCTGCTGACCATATTGCCAACCTCCGTTCCTTGTTTTCCGTTCTGGAAGGGGCTGGCCTCCGCTGTAATTTCCAGAAATCATCTTTCTTCCAACCGACTATAGAGTACTTAGGCTACGAGGTATCCAGGTTGGGGGTGCGTCCCGTGGCAGAGCATGTGCGTGCGGTTGCAGATCTTCCTCGTCCTCCTTCCATTCATGAACTTCAAGTATTCCTGGGCAAGATCGCAGCCACAGTGGCTCACCCTCTGCATCAACTGCTGCGTAAAGGCGTCCCGTTCCACTGGTCTCCAGCGTGCGAGTGGGCTTTTCAGTCACTGAAAAAGGCCCTCCTGGAGGCTCCATGGCTCACTGCATACACCCCGGGGGGTCCCGCTTGTGGTGGCAGCGGACGCTTCCCAGCATGGTGTGGCGGCAGTGCTGGCACATCTGTTTCCCGATGGGTCAGAGCGCCCGTTGGCGTTTGCATCTAAAACTCTTACGGATGCGCAGCGCTGGTATTCCCAGGTGGACAAGGAGGCCCTAGCCATCGTTTTTGCTCTAAAAAAAATTTTACGTTTATTTCTATGTGTCAAAGTTCACGCTATACATGGACCACCCCCCATTAGTGTCTTTGTTCCACCCATCACCGGCTCTTCCGGACAAGGCAGCCCATCGTCAACACTGGGCCTTGTACCTCTCTCGTTTCCATTACGAGATACAGTACCGCTCGACGGCTCATCACGCCAATGCCGAAGCCCTATCGTGCCTCCTGGTAGGCCCCGACCCAGTCTTTGATGCCAAAGAGCTTTTATGTTTTGCAGTTGACGAGTCAGCTGTAGATGATGTCTCCGGTTTCCCTACCAATAGCTCAAGGATCGCGGAGGCTACCGATGCTGACCCTGTCCTCAGAGTCGTCCTGCAACGGGTGAGGCAAGGCTGGTCGGAACGTCGTCCTGGTCGGGCATCAGACCCTCTCCGCAATTATTATGCCATTCGGCACCGCCTTAGCACCTACGAGGGTATTTTACTTCTGTCCACAGAAGATGGCTCCCATCGAGTGGTGGTTCCGGCGTCATTGCGGCGCCGAATTCGCTGTCTTCTACATCGGGACCACTGGGGCGTCTCTCGCACGAAGATGCTTGCCCGCCGAAATGTATATTGGCCAGGCATAGATGGGGACATAACTCGCCTCATTGCAGGATGCTCTTCTTGTGCATCCCAACAAGCAGCTCCTCGCTCATCTCTCTCTCTCTCTCTCTCTCTCTCTCTCTCTCTCTCTCTCTCTCTCTCTCTCTCTCTCTCTCTCCCCCCTCCATGGCCCACTCCGTCTGCACTGTGGGAATGACTCCATGTCGATTTTGCGGGGCCCTTCTTAGATAGCTACTGGCTTTGCGTCACTGAGGCATACTCCAACTTACCGTTTGTTGTTCGCCTGACCTCCATGTCCGCGGAAGTTACCACACTTTCCCTGTTAAAGATATTTGCTATTGAGGGTCTCCCGGCCGCACTGGTGACAGATGACGGGCCCCAGTTTACTTCACAACACTTTCATGATTTTTGTTCTACCCATGGGATGCACCATGTCCTGGCCCCACCTTTCCACCCACTGTCAAATGGGGCAGTAGAGAGGTTCGTCCGCATGTTCAAGACGCAAATGTGCAAGTATGTGGCACAGCTTTCAGTGGAGGATGGCCTCCTTCGATTCCTGTCATCTTATCGGTCCACTCCGGCAGGTCAGCAGAGCCCCCTTGGAGCTCCTTCATGGACGCCCTCATAGGACACTGTTGTCCCTCGTGCATCCGGGCCCTCACGCACCCCTTCATCCTCGGTCACATTTTCCCCCAGGCTCAGCTGTCTGGGCTCAAGGCTACGGCCGCCATCCTCGTTGGGTCCCGGCCGTGGTCGTTCGGGAGCGTGGCCGACGTCTCTGTGAGGTCAGTTCTCCTACTGGGATCCTCACCCACCACCACGATCAGCTCCGGGTCCGCCACCCTCCTCCCACACCTACGGTCCCTTCCTCCTCTTCCGGGTCCAGCCCCCCCTATGTCGAGAGCGCCATCAGGGGACAGTTCTCTACCGACTTCAATTCCTCGGGCATTGGCTGGGGGGGGGGGGGTGAGGAGATTTCCCGCCACCGTTGGGGTCCGTGTCCCCACTTCCCCGCCGCAGTCCCAGCGGCCAGCTCCAAGGAATGGACAGCTCCGGTCACCGGCAGTGGGGGCACCTTGCAGCCAGCCGACGGAGGCTCCGAGTTGCCAATGGAGGTGCCACAGGAAGGGGGAATGGAGGACCCACCGCCATCGCCAGTGCTGAGAGCAGCAATACATCGCTCGCGAGGGCGAACCCCTCGTCACTCAAATGGGTTCCGTCCGTACGAGGTGGTTGCGGCTAGGGAGTGGATGAAGCTGCCGGATGATCGGATGGAAGTCTAAGAGTCCCAGCAACCAGACTTCTGCACCGCCGTTCAGGAGTCCGGCTCCTCACCCCAAGGGGGGAGGGATGTTATGGCCTAGGCACGGGCCCGACCGTGATAGTTCCCGGCCTAGCCACAGGAGGGCACAGTCGTCTAAACAGCTGACACGAGCTGCACGCCATCTGCTGGCGGCGCACTGTGAAACGGCTGGAGCGACAGCCGAGGCATTAGACGAGTGACTAAGGAATAAGCAACATTGTTTATGACAAACCGTGTTTACTTCAATTACCTTATGTAAAACCATAGCAGATCATTGTCCATTGTAATCTATCGCAACCCAAAACAAATTTGTGTATAGTTATGGATTATTAACACATCACGAGAGACCAACATACGTGGCCAGCAAATAATATTTTTGGCGCTGCAGTGCTTCACGCTACGCTCAACACAGAGTTCATAGACTTGCGGTCGCGGCATGACACCACTCAGACAACTCGCAATTATCTGTGAAAGGAAGTAGATACGGCGAATACCATTTCTAAAACTTTTGTTCTTTTAGCTCCATTTCACTCGTAATGTATGGTCTAAAATGCATAGAACACTAAGCTGCTCGCTGTAACTTTTTCAATACACGATTTGTAAATCAAGGGCACGCACTTGACAAATAGCATCATTTGAAAACAACTTATGAATTATGAAAAGGTGAATGATTCATTTGAAAGCTAAGATGGACTATTATGAATCCAAAAATCAAAAATTTTTTTAGTCTTATACTTTCATCAAAATCGAGTGAGGAGCGTTACAAAACTAAAAACTCAAGCCGAATGAAAAGAGATATTAGTAAATGAACATTACTCACCAGGTGAAGGAGCACCGGTAGTGATAGTAACACTAACACACACACACACACACACACACACACACACACACACACACACACACACACACACCTAGGCAGACATACTGTGCAGGGTAAAGACTATTTAGTAGTAGACATATATGCCCAAATCAAAACATTTATGGAAGAGTTGGGCTTGCCAGAATCAGTTTTCCTATCTTTAATAGCTTACTTTATTAAAATTTCCTAAACATACCAACTGTGATGGATCTCAAAATAATGATTTTTTTCCTATAATAACTAACTACTACAGCTGACATACTGGTAACAATTGTAATGGTTTTTGTTTTTCACTCTGAAGTCATATGAAGTTATCGCTACTGACAGAGCAACAATGACTGGTGCTTTTTCTAGGTTGGAAGCAGAAATCAGAGGAATTGAGACAAGTTCTGTACATCCACTGCTTGGCCCATTCTTTGAATCTTGTGACTCAAGATGTAATGCAAAGTGATATCACGAACACCGATACTGGTTTCAGAAATCAGCACCCCTAGGGCAGACACGAAAATAATAGGGATGGGACTGTGACACAAGCGACTCTAGCCCACCAAGAATTTCGAGCTGCCGGTGCTCAAGCAGTTCACGCGAAGCGGCACTGAAACGTGTGTGTTTGTGTGCGGAGGTTGACTGGGGGCAGCACATAGTTATCTGAACTGACCGCTGACATTCAATGGTTGCAGCTCGCTGCGATTCCGATTGAAGTATGGATACACGAAAACTAATGTCGTGTAGGTGGCAGTATTTTACAGAGATTAGTTGCAATGTACGTCTTAAAAAGCCCTGTATTTGACAGTAATGAGTGAAATACAAATTTTTCCTTGCACGTATGGAAGACAACAATTACAACTACGACTAAATGCTTTCTTATAGACTAATTTTGCCCAGCCTCCAGAGAGTGCAGCACTGACAACTTTGAGAGTGGCCTAGAATTTGCCTTGGCATTGCGTGTTTCGAGTGTGCTCATAGCCCATCCCTAGAATATAATACTGCATTTGCACTCTGTTACTGGAACTGTGTTAGAGAGAGAGAGAGAGAGAGAGAGAGAGAGAGAGAGAGAGAGAGAGAGAGAGAGAGAATAAAGGTAAGGTCTAAATACAAATAAAATATCAAGTTTTTAAAAAGTTAATAAACTTTATTTTTTACTTTATGAAACTCAATATTAAAGCAAGACTGAAGTAAATCTTTTTTTAAGTCACTGTAATACATATATATATATACTAAAAAAATATGTTAAAATCTCTCATAAATTGCCTTTGCATTTCCACGACTCATTTTCTTCCTATATTCTAAATTATTTTAGATTTACTCTTACAAAAAATCTTATTACAATATATACTATGAATTATCTTTTTCAAACATGTAACAGATTACAAAGAGCTTTCTTCATAAAAGGCTTCAGGAACTTAACAAAAATTCAAACAGTATTGTGATAAATATAAAGACATTGTGTCCTAATTCTCTCTCTGTAGGAGTGTCTACATACCAGTATACAATTTTGTATTTCAGGTAAGTATTGCTTCTTGATTCCACATCAAAAAAATGTAACTCGTGGTCTTTTACAATTAAAATGTAAAATAGCATAAATCTGAAGTAAACTAATCTAATATCACATCTGATGATCGCTTGATTAACTGATTATGGAAATACAACCACAATGATAAATTATACACAAGTTTCTCTATAACAAGGGGGAGGGGGTGGGAATGCTACAACACTCATTAACACCCCAAAGCCTCATCTTCAAATGTTGTGTGGCTGTATCACTTGTTTCAGAAGTTAAGCTATCCTCTTCCTAACAAGAAAATATTGGAGACATTGAAGTAACTAACTAATTGACGGTCAGTGCACAAAAGCATTGAGAATCTATTACAGATTTGTGTGTACATACAAGAGAACAGACACCACACCAATCTACATACAGTATTTGGATGTGAAGATGGCCTTGGGTTCATTTACTTCAACACAAATGTAGTCATACGTTAGACCTTGCCTGGGGAATCCGTAATGGCGAGTAAGAGGGCATGGTCGATGGGGGCACTACAGCTGTAGCATGTGACTTGAGGAATTTTGAGGAGTTTTGAGATGAATGGGAGTGAAATGGTTAAGGTGACCCGCGTTTGAATTCCCTGCTCGGCTCACATTTTCACTTATTGTATAATTTCAATGCTGCTAATGTCAATCCTATCCTTCTACTTAATCTGCAAATCATTTTATTGTCAAGTCAAATTGTGGAAGTTTCTTGAGAACGCGCGTGCCATTCATGCACCATTAAATTTGTTTACACATGGTGTACACATGGACAAGAAGAAAATAAATTCCCAGATTTCCCGGGCAGAAAGAAATTTTTGCCGGATGAAAGTAAGTTTTTTTCGTGTGAAATACAACTTTTCTGTTATACTTAAATTGAAGCAGTAAAACTTATAAATTCTTTAAAAGTCTGATGTGTTATACTTAAGTGTGTAACTTCCCAGTGTTATAAAATGCACTTTCAATGTTGCCCAGTAGCGGCTGGTGATTCAGATGACTGGGGGTTAACTTCTTTCAGTACCAGATCTTTATAGTGGCACCCCTTCCTTTTTGGAATATATTTTCGCTTCAAGATCTGCAGAATATCTTACCTCAGCTTGTTTGTGCTCACTTCAACTTGAGCTGAGGCGTTGGCCTACCAAGCTGCCTTCTTTCACACTTCTCTTCGAAGCTTAATGCTGAATAATTTGTTTCTAAAACATACTGAATGTTGTTCATTTTTCTTTGATAATAAACACCAAGAACACATGAATGTGCACATAACACTAAAACACAGTAAGTAACTGATTACACTGTAAAGTGACTGTAAAAATGAATCTGTTACAATGAAGAGACAAGCTACCTTCAGGTCATGTGACACTAAGCAACACCCCCTCCTAACCTTACGCATGCGCAAAGGCTGCCCTTCCCCACATCTTTTTAAACAGTTAAATATTTGTTACAACTAAGAGTATAAAAATGTAATTTACCATCAAAATCTTGACACATTTGCAGAAACATCCGAAGTATATGTGGCACATAATTTGTAATCAATCTAATAAAGAACTATAATGCAGTAAACTAACCTTAACGCTTAGTCTTTCTTAGCATTTGTTACCTTTTAAGATATATCAAAAGATAAATGTGACAGTAAAATTGTTAATAATTGCATAAATGGCTGGTCTTCAGAGTTTTAAAATTACTTTGAGGAAGCTTGGAGTTTCACGTTCCGTTGACAGTGTGGTCCTTAGAGATGGAGCTCATGCTCAGTTTTGGGTAAGGATGTGAAAGGAAATCAGACGTGCCCTTTCAAAGGAACCATCCTGGCATTTGCTTGGAGCAATTTAGGGAAATCACAGAAAACTTAAATCTGGATGACCGGAGGTGGATTTGAACCACAAACCTTCCGAATGCAAGTCCAGTGTGTTACCACTGCACCACCTCGCTCTGTTTAAAATTTCTATACGCGGCTGGCCTCCGAAGAGTTGTTTTGAATGGGAGTCAAACAGTTCATGATATAAGAAATTCATAGCAGTTTCTCACTTTTAATATAATTCATACTGCATAAAATACCGTGTGTGTGTGTGTGTGTGTGTGTGTGTGTGTGTGTGTGTGTGTGTGTGTGTGTTCGGTCTAGGCCTTTTGGTTATTTTGTATCATTTATTTTAAAATTTCATATAAAGTAAAGCAGTCCACAATCCGAAGATTGGTTTGAACACCACAGTGCTTTACTAGGCATGGTCCTATTTGGAGGTGGTATGCTGTTGCCTTCCTCTGACCTTCCAACTGACTTACCCAGCCAGTTATAGGGGGACCTACAGTTTAACGTGGGTTCCGAACCACGGTGCTACTCGGTATTTTTCACATGAGCAATACTGCCAGAGGTGAAAAGTGGAAAGTGACATAAAAATCCTAGGACCTGGCGGGGATCGAACCCGCGACCTTTGGATTTGTAGTCTGGCACTACCACTGTGCAACCGAGGCGCACCATATAACTTCATTTGTATGCTACCTGTTCATTAATAGAACAACATAAATACAGTTGTTTATATTAGATCTCTGACTTCGTCACTGTGATTAAAGTAGCAGGGAAGTTGCGGCGGTGGGGGGGGGGGGGAGAGAAGGGGGGGTTTGAAGCATGCTGGGATAGCTGAGACGAGAGTGTTTGCCTGTGAAATGCAAAGGTCCCAGGTTCAAATACAGTTCCTGCACACAATTTTAATCTGCCTGGAAATTTAATATCTGTACACACTCCACTGCAGTGTGAAGGTTGTATTCTGGTATTAAATAATTACATCAAAGAATTTGAAATATTGAAACACCTCTACTGTTGCAGGGCACTAAAATTCAATGGCAAAGTCTAAATTCTGTGCTGGACCAGGATTCAAACCTAGAATTTCTGCTTCCAACCAAATGTGTCAATGAACTGGGTTAATCCAGGCACACTTCCCATCCTGCCCAGATTCCCAACATATTTCATGCTACAATGGCAGTACCAATTACTTCTTGGTCTGGCAGAAGTTTTTCAACTTTGACACTGAATCGAGTTCAGTGCCCTCCAATGGTTGAGATGTTTCACGATTTTGAATTCATGAATTTATGGCCATTAATGTCAACCAATGTTGTGTTCTTTCGGACATGTCTGCAACAAGAGAGACCATATGAACAATGACACTGAACTTTGCAATGTACTGTGTGGTGTTGTGTTTGGTTGGGATAGGGGGACTAAACTACTGAGGTTATCAGTCCCTCGGTGGGGAGGGGGAAGGAGTGAGGGTAGGAAATAAGGGGAGGGGGGAAGGAAATGCAGTCTGGGAAGAAAGAAGGAAGACTGCTTTAGCTCAGGGCCCCGTGCTCGCCACGCACGTACTCACGAAAGAAATGTGAGCCCCCTGGGGGTACACTGTACTACCCAATCCTGAGAGCTACTTAGTAATTGATTTTCACTAAATAGAAATGCATCATAAAAAGCAGTATGCCAAATCACAGCATAATTACAAGTTTATGTACCCATAGTGATGAATTAGCAAGGCACACCAGTGTTGTAGGGATGTGTGTGTATTATATGGTCTGAGCTAAAATGATAAAAGGGTAGTGTCTACAGAATGATATTTTCACTCTGCAGCAGAATGTGTACCGATATGGAACTTCCTGGCAGATTAGAATTGTGTGCCGGAATCCGGATTCGAACCTGGGACCTTTGCTATTTGCAGGCAAGCACTCTACCGACTGAGGACACACTCTTGGTTCAAAGTAGAACTTCTGGTAAGTTTGGAAATGGGGTACTGGTGGAAGTAAAGATGTGAGGTAGGGCTATGGAGCATGCCAGGATAGCTCATTCAGTAAAGCATTTGACTGCTAAAGAGGCATAAGTCCCAGGTTTGAATCCCGGTCTGGTGCACAGTTTTAATCTGTCAGGAAGTTTTGGGTAGTCTTATTTCTGGAACTAGTGGTTCACAAAATAAAACAACGAGAAACTGTAGTCAAAAACAACAACAACAAGAATGTCAGGACAACAGCCTATTCAAGGCACCAGTCCTAAACTATTTCTTTCTTCAAAGCAGTCTCCATTTTATCATGGGCTATCAGACAATTTTAGCCTGGAAATCTTGATAATTATTGACATAAAACATAGCTACCCTTACCTACAAAAACAGCAGCACAAAATGAAAAATATTTAATTTTATGTAGAAGTTTTTTCCAATAATTTAAACTCAGCTCTATGTTGCACTGACGAAGAGCTCAAGAGATACAACCACACAAATTTGAAAAAAATCAGGAAATGAGCTAATTATTGTAATCCCCCCATACTGATGGGACAGCTGGGATAATCTTTTAAGGCTTTTCAAAAGCTGTGTGGGGGGAGGGGGGGGGAGGAAGGAAAATAAATTAGAGTAACTACATCAGAACTTTAGTACAGTTCTCACATTCAGAGTCTTGTAAACCAGATAAAATGAGAAGGATAATATTTCATTTAGCACATAATAGGTTCATTTAAGCAGCTGCCAGAATGCTACTTTCAAGCGCGAGCAAGTAGGCATTACTGCGCATGCGCAGCTACGATGACGTATTTTGAGCTTTTACTGCTTTAACGTTTTTTGTCCCAATTCTGGTAGGATTCTCATGCTTAGTGGTGGAACAGCTGAACTGTGATCTCATTATTTCGGTTTACCTATATAATGCCAAGCAATTATGCAGATCAACAATGGTTTCTTTCAGTGTTGTTAGTGCAACTTAATAAAACAAGGATAAAGATTAAAACGTTTTCACATAATACAAACAAAGTAAAAAAATGATAGACCACTGGATTTTTGACAGCGTGATCCAGTAATTTGCCAAGGAATGTCTGTCTATTAATTTAAAACGTATAAAACATGAATTAAGACATAAATTTAAGCCTAAATAATGTACCATAGATATATGAAACATTGTTTCATGGATAGTAGGTGTCTAAAAGAACTTTTTTTTCTTATTAAGCTGTCAATATTGGTATTTATTTTATTCTCAGTTACTGATTAAATCGCCTGCTTATTAACCTTCAAGTAAACATTTACTACTATTTTTAAGTGCAACATTAACAGATCCTACATTGTTTTGTAAAACAACACATCCGAGGGTAAGCCAAGAGTATCAATTTCTTAACCTTACCCAAACCACTATTTGCCTTTAAGAGTACATCAACAGGTCCAGATTAACGTAGGTGTACCTGATATTGTTTTCTTTGTGGTTTTCAGAATACCAATTTCCTTTAAGTATACCCTAAACTTTAGTTCTTTATTATAGCAGAATATAAAATCTGTTAACACTATATGCATTACAAAATAAAACGCAAGCTCTTTACAACACAGCGAACAGTTTAAACAAGGCAACAGTCTGGATATTGTTTCAAATAAATTGACGCCTCTGTGGCAAAGAACAGTTTATCGTAGTTGATCGATAAAAGCCAAATTTTTCAGCAAACCAACAAAAATAACTTTAATGATCTGCAAATCGAGTAATTCTTGATCTCGTATGAACACTCAACGAGTCTTATGTCCAAATCACCACAATATTACAATAGATATTTCCGTTTGGTGGCTATTATATAAAATATATATTTTACAGTATAGCATGAATATCACTGAATGAATATCTTCAGTATAAAGTCCACACTTCTACACTGCACAATTTTTTAACAGCTAAAATATATAAAATGACCTGTCAGGTGTGAATTACATGTTCAACTCAATGCTTTATCTTTGGTAATAACGTGGAAATAAAATCAGAAAACTGAAATATTTTTTTATTACCCTTCGACGATTTTGTGAATAAATTCACCGAACAGTACCCAGTCACAGAAATCAGTTTTATTTTCATATGCCAAGTCACTTGTACACGAAGACAAAGAAATGAGACTATCACAAAACGTAAATACGGATCACGTGGAGTACTCTCCCACTACAACTCTGACAGTTCTGCACATGCGCGAATCTGGCAACTTTAGCGCACCAGAAAAATTTTACCGGGTAGAATCTGGTAGCTTGCGGTTACTGCTTAAACAGCAAACAGCCACTCCACAAGTAGGCAGAAGCGAGATAAGGTGCTGATTGAACTTAATTTCAGCTCTATGGATGCGCGAGTAGTTCTCTGGCAGCTGATTAAACGAACCTAATGTGTGTCACAATTAAGGATGTTTCATTACTACTTATTCTAAAATTTCACAGGTCATATCCTCACATCCTAATATTGATTTACATGATTTTACTTAAAATTTCCTTCAAAATTAGATGAACGTTATATTTCAATAACGTACGCGAACTTTTGGATAGTACAAAATTTTATGTCATTCTGCTATTGCATATGTTAAAGCTCACTACCCCTTACAAACTGAGGTAGTTCTAAGATTCAGCATTAACAACAGGTTCTTCTGATATCACACAAAACACTGTCAGTAATATCTTTTATATACTACAACTAAAAGTGAATCTTTGAAACCATTCACAAGATTACAGATAAAGTAATGTTCCGCATGTTGTAAACCTGAGGCAGATTAGTACAGTTAAAAGCTTCACCAAACAAAATTCTGTTCAGTGCTTATTGCATTGAATATTCACTAATTCTAATGATCCATGCACAAGATACAAAATGAAAGAAAAGAAATTTTGTAAAATTGAGGTAAATTATAAATGCTCAGCATTTATGATCTGGGAAGACAAAACAATCCCCTCTTTTCACGGTTTCATTCTTAACTCTTCTATAATTAGTCTCTCTTTTCTACCTGTTTCTACAGACTGGAATAAATTTAGTTCATACAAAACAGAAACAAACAAGTAACACACACACACACACACACACACACACACACACACACACACACACGTATTGTCAACAATGAAATAATTACAGCTAAGAACAGTTACACAAAGTCATTTCAGCCTTGTGTTCAGGAACCACCCCAGTACTGAGATTGAGGCATTTAGAACAACCATACAAAATTAAAGTTGTTATGGCTATATTAACATTTCAAATGGATGATACCTGCAGCATCTTTCAAATTGATTTAATACTATAATTTTTACATAACAGATGAAAAGGCCTCAATATTATCACTTCGAATGTCAGGAGAACACCCTATTCAAGGCACCAGTCCTATACTAGCAATTATTTCTTACTTCAAAGCAGTCTCCATTTTATCAAACATTCAATATACAGCCTATCTTGCTTTAAACATAATTTACAATTTAAAGAACTCACTAGTGCCTCCAACCAACATGCAGTCATACAAAAATCCATTTTTTTCACCTGAACGGTAGACAAATACAATTGTCATAAAAAACTGATACAAAACACTACTTATACAAATCTTTTAGAAAAGTTTAAATTCATTTCAAAAATGTTTTCCAGTAATAGTAGATAATATAAGTGACTAGTAATATACTAGCAACTCCGAGGCACTCAATACATGCAAAATAATGCATATTTCTAACAACATTGTTAGATATTAAGGGGATGTACTGACACTTTTTAGAATTTTTAGCTCATTTTCATTCAGGTGTTGTGAAAATACATGGAAGTAAGGTTGATGTCCAAGGGAAATTAAGACACCCGTGAGATGTCTTGTTAAATCCACACGATACAGTGGGTCATTCAGTATATCGGGATCGTCACAGTCCGAATCGTCTTGCTCTACAACATAAATATTACAATTAAATTTTTTTTTCTTCAAATGGATCACCAACAAATGTTATTGGATGTACAAAAATAGTTACAGGTCTACAACCTTTGTTTACGTAATCAACATATTAAAATGATCACAAATATTCATGAGAACAATATCTCTCTCTCTCTCTCTCTCTCTCTCTCTCTCTCTCTCTCTCTCTCTCTCTCTCTAAGATGTAAAAACTGGTGTTAGCACACTCACATTAAAACTTGAATCTTTACACTTACCATCAGGAGAAGAATCCTCAAATGATTGTGACTGTTTGTCTTCACTGCCTCCTTGCTCAAATCCACTGTCATCTTCCCACTCTTCATCTGTCTAAAATAACAGAAAATTTAATATAAGTCAAGCTTATTTAAAAGTAAAAACTTAGCAGGTATTATGATAATATGTAGAATTTCCTTCATCATATAGACGTAGAATTATTTATATTCCCCCTGCCCCTTTGCATGCAAACATGCATTGCAGTTGAAGCTTCAACTGTTTAGAAGAACTATGCAAACTAACAGTAACTTTCACAATACATGTTTTTCTTAGGTTCGTTTTTAAGAAATAGTAAAGAAATAATGGTAAACAGCAATATTCATAAATGTTACATTGAACACAAAAGAAGATTACCAGCCACAACTCTTATAGAAATAACTGAGTATTAAACCATAAACATACTTCACCAGTTTCTTTGTGAATTAATGATGTTTTCAAACAATGAAACTAATTTTAAAAACAAACTTGGTAAAACTGCAGTGTCTGTTGCCCCTGTTTTTAGCATGGGACATATGTTGGCAACTGTAAATAGGTAGTTTCTGGACCGGAGATTCGGGCACTATGCGCCCTCACATACTAAAAAACTTCTTGTTTAACCTATACCTAACCTAACTTTCACTTAAAATGATCACTGTTTCGTACAGATCACGAAATAAATAAAACATATCTGCTCTATGGTTGACTGCTGAGGTGTTGCCAACATTTGCAGAGCGTGGGCAACAGACTGCAGTTTAGCCACAAACTCAAATTGTCAGTTGACAACTACTGTTATTCAATACATTTATTCATTTCGGAATAAACTGTATTCATGCTCACATGATTTGGTTAGATTTATTGAATTTCAATGCAGATTAATCTGATGCGGAAAGCCACACAAGTGACAAACCTACAGCCCTATTGTTACAAATAAATAACGTTTGTAAACCCACAGATAAATTCCATATTTAATGTGTGTCACTATCATCCATGTAACACACAATGAAGCAATTATAAAAATTATGTAATACGTATCAATGGACATATTATCAGAGAGAAACTTGCATACCTCATCCTCAATTTCTGTCCTTGCAGCTTTGCTCTCCATTACACTACTCACTTCATTCAATAAAATCTTAAAAATCTTTACAAGCAAAGGTACAGATGTCCATTCGTTGAAATTGTTCTGAGCTTGAGACCTCGTTTTAACGCCACCTGAATCATTTTGTACATATATCTGATCACCTTTCACAATTATAGAGTTAAGACGATCATCATTGTGGGAAACTCCGTACTCCAAGATTTTACACAGGGCTAGTGCACTGAAACAAAATCAAACATTTAGAGATTATGGACCATTTCAATGTAAATAATATATTGGCACTAACCTGCAATATACTCTTAGGTTACAAAATGAAAATAAAACAGAACAAAATAAATAACCGCACTGACAGGAAGTTCTATTGAGGGTTCACAGACTTTAACATTACTGAGGAAAGTAAGTACAACTACAGGTATATAATCAGGAAGTAAATGGCTACTATTAATATGATAGAACCAGTCATGCCTAATCAGGAAGTCTACTACAAATCTAATTTCAAACTACTGGTTTTTCAGATTTTTTAAGAAATATATATTTTAGACAAAGTGTAGTTTGTTAGTTGGTCAAGTATTAAGACACTGCTTGTGTCGATTTGATTTGGTGTAACTGTCAAGGATGGTTTTTTTCCAGTGGATCTAATGGCACGGTGGGGAATCACGTTTACAGCACAACATATGAATTGAATTCTTGGCCGAGTGACTGCCTGTGGCTTAAAGACTGTCTTTTGTGGCGAGTTGCATGCTATCCTCATTAAATTGGATTCCAATGCAGGCATTATCATTGTTAAAAAATGATAATGCCTATGCCATATATTATAGTGTGCTGTATATAAAGCACTCCTTTACTGTGCATTGGCTTCAAAATTTTAAATTATTTCTCCCTGCATGTCTACTGTTATAGAACAAACATTTTAATTCGAATCTATACATTTTTACAAACTGAAAAGGCAATTATAAATTAAATGCTATCAAATTTGATAACAGCAGGCTACAACCCATGTTTTGAAAGATGGGCAACAACACAGTTAATACAAAACATATAAACTATGAGACAACATGCTATTACAACCTTCTTTAGTACATCATTTAACATAGTCCAGTGATAGAAAAGAAGACTATAAACTACACTTAGCAGATAGTAACAAAAAATATGACTATGCTTTTTGTGTCAACATCTTGTGGCAAAATCCACCTGTTTTATGAGACTGGCAGACTACTTTTATGACTGCAGACTTTGTTGAAATATTTATGCTACGATATATTGATGATGGAGGGCACTCAACGAGGTTTTCAGCGCCCGGGCATAATGTAGTTGAGGCGAGTGTCAGGAATGTTCTTTTCAAGATGAGGTAAACAATATAAAATGCAAAATTCAACAACTGGAGATAAAACCTGGGTGCAGCATGAATCAAGGTAGGTAACTCAAGAGCCACCATCGTACTTTGTCTAAAAAACGTAGAATGTGGATAAAGAAGTTAAAATGACAGGACGAAAGCTCACTGCCTGCAAAAAGAAAAGCTATCAGCCTACCAATCTACAATACACTAAAACCTCCAGCCTAAAAGCTTAGGCCAGAGTCCAGAAATTTCACAAAAGTGTTAAAAGTTTGAACACACTCGCCTCGTCATCGCCTAAAATATGTGGCAAATCTGCACAAAGATCTGCCTATGTTCTCTGTGCCTGGTATAAGGTACACTAGTAAGATGTGGCGGACAGTTGTGTGTACGTCGCAGGCATCACATTGGGGGCTCCTCTCTCGTAGGAGGAATCTGTGGGTAAATGGACAGTGCCAATTCACAGGCGTGTAATGGCGACCTCATCCCTCCAGAGGGGTCGGCAGGAGGATCGCCACTATGATATCTTCATGGATTAAAAGCTTACTGGTGTTTTAGTCTAGTTGCAACGTATCAATGGCTTCTTTATTAATCACTTCAGGCCTGAAGATGATGGATACAAAATACTGTGAAACATTGCAACTAGACAACACCATTCAGCTGATAACCCGTGATGATTTCATAGACTAATTTTGTGTTTAACCATATTTCACATATCATGATTACATTACATGTGCATAGCTTTTGTACTGAATGCCACAGGAAGAGCTATCAGCAGTCTGGTATTCTAAGTTTACCAAAAAGAATCAGGATTAAGCACAACAATAAAATTAACTGCATGTGTTTTGCTTTCTTTGAAGAAGTGATGTTGGGAAGTATCTGCTACAGAACATTCTTGCAGCTGCAATAACTTAAAATCCCTCTCCAAAGTAATCACATTCATTTAAAATATGGAAAATTAAAATTTCAAAATTAAATTCCCAGGTTATTCTTAGCTTTTTGAAGAGTGGCCAAAAATCCTGGGTATTTAACAGTTTTAATATTCCCAATGCAGTCAACATCCTGCTAATTTGACAGGATGTATGTAATTCCAAAGAGATCAACTTAAACTATGCTATGTTGGCATATTAACTGTCAAGAAAAAGTTTCTACTACATGAATATTGAGTGCAGTGTGGTTTTATAGACAAGGGAAAATATAAATTTCAGCCAAGGTGCTTATAAAGCAATATGCTGATGAGGACTTTGATGGTATAGAGTCAACCACATGGATTTCCTAAGTTTTTTGTTGGTCATTTTTAAATATCTGGCAACAGACTAAGACTAGACTAAATGTTAGAAACAAGAGGGGAGGCAGCCACAATGCTTGCGCCTTTGGCTAAATTTTCTTGGGTAGAATGTATCACATTTTCTAACATTACAGAATTGAACTACCAACTATTTTATTCCCTATTAGAGAATTCTTGTGAAATTCACAATGGGTATTAGGTTGCAAGTTGCATATGCTAGATGTAAGTCTAAAATATTCTTTTTTACAGCAAAATCATGGTACTAAAACTGAATGAAGGTACTACATCACACTGTGGCTACTTGGTAACAATGGAAGCCGTCAGTTACGTTTTAAAACCAATATTGTGCATCCTAGCAGATGAAGACACCCCCTGTAGCCAGGATCATAGAACTTATTTATGCCATATCTTAAGCCTGGAGAGGTTTGAAAAGATGTGTTGCAACACACTATGTTTGACCTGTTACAGTTTGCCTGCTGAAAGGTAGGGGGGACCAAGATATGTTTTGTTGGTGTAACTCCATACTGTCACAGAGTGTGGGACAGCAGTTAAGTTGTGATTCAAAACTATATACACACACACACACACACACACACACACACACACAAGCTGAAAATTTTAACTAACTCTGTTTTATTCTGCTATCCATTTCGATACATCATTGGTATTATCTTCAGGCCATACCAATGATGGAGGAACAACTGGTCATGTAGAAAACATTTGGGAACAACAAACCAAGAATGGAAGACTTTATGTTTATTCCAAGGCTTCCACACACTACTGGCTGATGGCTTTGGGTTCCTCACATTTCCTCCTACTTCAACAACTTTCATATCTTCTACTTCTGACCACCTCAAAATAACTAAATCACCTAAAGTTTTCAAACATAACCAATGTCAAGACAAACATTGCTACATAACCCTTATTAAAAAAATCACACATAGTAATAACTTTGAATGCAATATGAAAATTTAATTATTAGATTATAGATGCAAGTAATGCTACTTTTGTTATAGATTGCAGTGAAATTATATGAAAGGAGGAGAAGAAATAAGAAATAAAAACCAGTAACACATGAACCACTAAAGTATTTTACGGCAACTAATAATGCAAGTTATCACCTGACATTGCGCCTGCCGCCCCCCCCCCCCCCCAAATAAATTTTCTTATTAATGTTTTGCTATTTTCATACTCCAAGTTTTCACTTGTGAAAATGTATGACCACTACAAGTTCTATTAGGAAGTGTATGACCTACTGTTATGTATTATAAATATGTATAAAATGTGAAATAATTAAAAAAATCTAAATATCCATCAGTTACATGTCCTGTCACTCTGGCAATATGTACTGGAATTCACTGTTCCTGAATTTTCATGTAAATCATGAAAATCCGGGAACAGATTTCTGGTAAATGTGGCAATATTGTCAGTACATGTAACTAAATGGGCATCATCGGTCTGGCCTGAAGATTATACCCATGAAGTATCAAAACTTGTGAAATGAAGTTCAATCAAAATCTACAGCTGTTTGTGTATATAAATATCTTTTTTGGTCACAAGATACATTTTTGTGAAAATGTCAAAATAGTTGCATGTTCTACACCTTACACAGGTTACATAACACCTGTACAGGACCTGAGAGAGAGTAATTAAAATTATACCCTGTTTCAGTAGACTCAATGCAGCCTAAACAAGATTATTTTCTCATATGGACTTTAAAAAAATTCTGTTTTGTCTCATTCGGGCTGACAGACTTACTACAGTCACTCACTATGTTTTAAACATAAAACCTGATGGACTTGAGTCATGTGTTCATTTCCACTACTTGTTTGACTTGTCATAAGTCCATTATTGATGGCTAGGGGGCAGCATAAGATTTTTTTAATTTTATTTTATTATTAGTAGGTTGTTTGAACTTTGAGATTGAAGAAAAAGAATGGCTCAGAACGCGACAACCTTTCAGACATCTGAAATTTTTCAAAATACGATGACTCATGTGAGCTGGAGGGTGCAATGTGTGCTGCTGATAGGAACAATTTTACTCAGTATGAAGATGCTAATGCACAAGTTTCTATTAGTCAGGTTTCATTCAGTTCAACAACTTGCCCGTCATAAGGAATGGTGTCATTTTGATGCACTTTCTGAGTTGAAGAAACTGAGTGGAATTCATGTTCCTGTTGATACATGATCAACATTGGTAAATCAACATAACTAGACTGCTTGTTGCAATTGTGTGTGTGTGTGTGTGTGTGTGTGTGTGTGTGTGTGTGTGTGTGTGTGTGTGTGTGTAGTGCAACTATTACTGAACTTTGCCAAAAGAACAGAATCAAACCAAAAATCTTTACGGAAGAAATGGAGTGCTAAGATACATGAAGTATATCAATTTTTTGCAATCTTTTTGCATGTATGTTTTTTGGTAGTAATTGGTCATTAAAATTATGTGGTTTCAAGAAAGTATTCCTTTAATTCTGTTGCACAGTTTAATTTTCAACCAAGCTCAAACATTTCAAGAAAATATTGATAAAGTTGACTGAAGTTAAAACAGACAGCTCAACAAGAACCAGGTCATGACCCCCTGCATAAAATAAGACGTGTTTGGGACTTTTTCCCAGAAAGATGCAGGAAAGTCTTATCCATCATTAAATCTGACTGTGGGTGAAGCTATCTGTCCTTTATGAGGAGGAATTGGATCCTGTGTTCACATCAAAAAGAAACCAGAGAAATATGGGGCAAAACTATGTTGTAAGTGATGCTCAAACAGTTTACACGTGTAATGCTTAAGTTTATACCAGAATAAAAGGAATTATGTCAAATACCTGCTGCTGAGGCTGTGTGGCTCTTACTTGGGGAAAGGACACATGGTATATGGACAGATTTTATACAAGTCCTGCAGTCATGGAACTAAGGAAAAGAAATACATTGCGAGTCTGAATTGTGATGAAAAACATGATAGGCCTGCCTAAAGACCTACTAAATCAAAACCTAAAGTAAGGAGAAATTACATTTAATTGCGAAAGATACCTTTTCCTCTTGAAATGGAAAGACAAATGTGATGGATACATGTCTTCAGCACAGCACAAGATGAATGCTTTGCATGTCTGTAAAATCCAAGAGTGGATATGTTTAGGTAGTAAAGCCAGATGTACTAGACAATTTGTCTGCAACAGGTGTTGACAGAGGAGACCAGCTGATGAGCTACTATTCCTTCCAGCAAAAGACTGATGAAAACAGATTTTCTTCAATATTTTTTGAGGGCAGTTATGAATGCCAACATTATTCACAATATCAAATTATCAAAAGTGTGAATAAGGAGAGCTTATCTGTAAATTAGCAAAGCAATTGGTTCAAAACGGAGACGTGGAACTAAATATAAACACATTCAGCATCTGGAGTTGCAAGCGCAAACAGACTGAACATGGTTTTCCTGTAAAACTACCACCAACAAAACAGAAAAGAAACCCAGCTAGGAGATGCAAGGTCTGTTGGGAACAAGGGAAAGCTGCAGAAAAGAGACCAGATACTACTGTAGGTCATGCAACACAGACCTTTGTGTTAGAGTTTTAAAGATTTCATATTCATACTGAAGCAAATTTCTCAGATAAAGAAAAAAAATTAGACACACTTCACTTATAAATGAAGCATTTTGTATCTCCTACTGACAGGTGATTTTAAATTAATAGACTACCATTCCCTACAAATTATGAAAATTTTGATCATTTCGGGGAAAAATAAAATTACTGTTTTTCAGCATCTTTAATATCTACAAATCCCTGTATAATTTACTTGTGCTAAATTTATACATATTCTTAAAGAGGAAGGATGGAAGGTTAAGATGATTTACTGCCTACAGAGGTAAGTGGATTAGTAAATTTATTTTTAAAAATTGAAAGTTTTTTAGTTGTAGCAAATTTCCTCAGGTTTCGGGTATTGACTGCATTGCCAACACTTTAGTCTCCAATATCTTAAAAATTCAACCTGGCCTGCTTGGATTGCTGCTTTTATGTCACCTGAAAGTTCTCAAATATGATGGACTGAGTAGTAACACACATGAATTCCTAATGTGGTTCCAAGCACCATCAAATGGGGAAAAAAATATACACTGAATAATATCATGACCAAGTAAGTAACTTCAATTTACTACTACACAAACTGTAAGCTGCTAGATTAGATTAATACTTGTTCCATGGATCGTGAATACAAGATTTTGTTATGACATGGAATGTCTCAGTTTAGTAAAAGATAACATTACATGGCATACAAAAGTATTTTGGAACTTATAATTTTTTTTAAAATTACAAATTTCCACATAAAAATTCATCTACTGAGTAGAAGGTGCTGTCATTCATAAATTCTTTTTGCCAAACTCAACTGATGACTGGCACTTTTTCATTCATTCATTCATTCATTGTGGAACAAATATTATCCAGTTTCACATTAACATCCACCCAGTCTCAAATATGATAACTACTCTTATGGTAAAGCATGTTCTCCAGTGTAGAATACCTAGTGCATTATTGTGTCAATATCCACCTGTTGTTGCTAGATAGTTTGTAATCTCTTCCAGTTCATCTTACATAAAAACTTTCATCTTTAAACAATCTGTTCTGCTCCTTGCTTTCAGTAGAAATATGGATACCTACAACTGTTGTTCAGGAAACTAAGAACTACACCCAGTGCAAACTTGAGAATTGTCCTATGAATTGTTACACAGTATTATCTGCTCTCATCATTGTAACTCCAGTAACAATATTAAAATGTTTAGCAAAAGCTACAGAATTCTTCCCAGTTGTGAAATTTTCTCGAATTGCTTGCACAACCACTTCCCACAAGTGTTTACATCTTTTAGAATTGAAGATATTTATTCTCCCCCCCCCCCCCCCCCCGTCCATCATGTAATTTACAATAGTCCGGTACACATCAACTATGCCCCGTATTGAAAAGCTACAACATGTAACAGATCATTATGTCATCCTGAAAAGGAAGAAGAATATGGTAGCCTACTCACAATTAAGCAAAGACCATTTGTACTTAACTAACACCTCCATCAGCATTTATGTAATGTTTTGTAATATGAAGAGAGAAATTTTTTTTATAAATTTTATAAATACTGCACTTCAAGTATAAAGGTTTACCCCGAGCCTCAGCACTGTGACATCACACACTATCTGCCAGTTGTTGCAGGCTTTATATCCCATAGGCTACAATCTAGTTCCACATGACTACTTGGTCCTGTACTAATGACTGCATCCTGTACCTATGTAACTTGCATATATTTGTAACACAGCTAAGAATTTCCTCTGTTTTGTTTGCATCTGGTACACTGATGTAATGGAATGATGCTCAAAGGAACAGAGTCTTCTTTTGCTTGAGAGTAATTATAATTTTCCACATGAAAAAATTGGTGTGCAATTTTAATTCTCTGTTTCTCCTGTTGAAAAAACATCTGTTGGTATACATCAATATGAAAATACTAATTACTGTCAGCATCCCTGAACAGGTATGATCTGCGTGGGATTTCTTATATCTGATTTTCTTTAAATTAGTCATTACCAACTGGAAAGACAATAACTTGGAGCAGTTTTGCTATGATAAGTATTCAATACACTTTTAGTTTTATTGCAGACTGTACTTTTTAGACACACTGGTTTCAGTCAGTCTTCTTACTATAATTGCTACCTCATGCTACACAATCCCAGCAAGGCACATTAAGAATGAGAGGCCTGTATTTGCGCATGGGTAAAGATGCACATTTTCGAGTCAATGATTACTTAAGGCCAATTCACAATGACCGTCATGTCACGTATTCACTCTGTCGGTCACAAATTCGCTTATCCCAATACCCGATGTTTAAAGTGACGTTATAGGAGGTGATCTGTTATGTAGAGAAAGTTCAATACTGGAATTGAAGAATCAACAATGCTAAATGTTATTTACGGCCAAAGGAAACTTTACAATGTGTGTTTTTTGTCAACTTAGTGTGGTAAGTGAAGCAACATTTCAAAAGAAATAATTTTCAAGTGAGAAAAAATATAAGAACACATCAAACAATATTTATAAAAACGTAAATAGAGCCTGTTTACTTTATCCATTATGATTTGCCCATTGAAAATGTTAATAGTGTTGCACATAACTGGAATTTTTGTCCATTAGCACTGACTTTTACATTTAAAATGTTAGTCATTGAAAATTCAACCTGTTTCAATTTTTTCTGTTACAATATTGCAAAGCTTGAACCATTTTTCGGTTTCAGATACCCAACTTCGCTTTTAGGAGGACCCTATTGAAACAAAAAAATTTATTTAAGTCCTCATAAAACATTTAAAATTTACCGCTAAAACAAAGTATAATAATAAAATAAAGGTTAATAAAACATTTGCATGTTAACCTGTAATCGTCTATTACAAAATGTTAGCAGACAACTGTTCCCTCAAAACATTCTTGAGAAAGCTTGACCTGACGTGACCTAATGCCACCATTAGAAACACATTGTGGAATATTCTGACGGACAGTGTGAATTAGCCTTTATAATTAAGTCAAGTAGTTTACACTGGTGCAGTTACTCTGCTCAGAAGTAGTGATTGCTCTATCACATATTTCTTTTGTTCACTTACTCTTATGTAGGATTGTTTGCAAACTAGTTCGGGAGGGGGAAGGAGGTGCGGGAGAGAGAGAGAGAGAGAGAGAGAGAGAGAGAGAGAGAGAGAGAGAGAGAGAGAGAGAGAGAGATTCCAGAATGTTAATCACAGCTTTCTGAAGTTACACCCATTTAATGACCAATCAGTCTCAATTTACTACATGTTCTAAAGCACCTTTACTGTTGATTCACGAAACCATATTCGTGGAGAATAAAAATTTACGTAATTGACAAATTTCTTTGGCGTAGCTTTTGCTTTCCAGTAGAGTTCATAAACATTATGCAATTAAGTTTCTTTACAGTGTGTTTATTCAAACGGATATTTCACATTTTGTTGTTTACATTATCTTATTAGTTCTAGGGCACAAAACTACCAAGGTCATATCAACATATTAAATGCAATAACTATGAAGGGGCAAAGGCTGAACTACTGTCAAGTACATTTTCCAAACACTGCTTTGAGCAGCGAAATCATCAGCCCTCAAGCAATGGAAATAGTTTCGACATTATAGCTGCAAACAGGCCACACCTTGTCAATGATGTCAATGTACACACACGGGTTAGTGATCATGTTGCCTTAGGACAATGACCATCAAAATTATTAAATCTGTCAAGCCTAAGTGTGTGCACATGTGAATGCGCGTGCATGTGCTTACAAAACCACACTGTGCATGTGTGAGGATATTCAGAGACTCCAACCACCATATCGAATGACCATTAATCCCTCATTTTATCACCTTTTATATGGTACTGGTGAGGGAAATTGGATGACAGCTGGAAGGAAGAAGTTTGTCCTTCCCAGGCTTAAGTATAGGAATGACTATGGCTTCACACCAGCATCTGTTGTGATGTACATTTGAAGAAGAAAATGCAGGCCCTCAGAAGAAAGGTGTTTTAACTTCTGTATGTGAATGCCATCTGGTCCCGGAGCTGAGGATAGCGACGAGTGCACAGTGAAGCTCCTTCCTAATAAAATCTGCATTATAGCATTCATAATTCCTGCCACCATTTTCTGGAGGAGGAAGGCAGGATGGTAGTATGTGGAATTTGAAATCTCAGCAAAATATCTGCCCAAGGTGTTAGAGCCTTCAATGGGTCCACAATGACCGAGTGCTATTGTCAGACTGGAAACTGGGGAATGATCGGAGGTCCTGGAAAGTCAAGTTACCCAAACAATTGGAGAGGGGTTAAACTGTTGAAAGAGTTAGCAAACAAAAACCAACTAGCTCATTTACTGGGCCATATGAATAAGAAAGAGCACATACTTGAGAGAAGATTCTCAGAGGAAGTTCTCAATTTCTTATGTATAAAAACTTCGAGGCATGTGCTCTGAGCAGGAAGTTCCTTCTCTCCTCATCCTCAGAATGAATTCTCCGTGTGTCATGTCCGGCACAGAACAGTTGTTCATTTGTATATTTCTTTAAACTAGGCCAATCAGGCAAATTATTCAGTGTACACATATGGAATAGGTATCTACATGTTCAGGAAGAATTTAACTATGTTTAGATATTAGTTTGTTGTGCAGCAGCATGTTATTAAGACTAAATATGTAGTTTTTTACGAACATTTATTCTTCTGACAATGTTACAAAATTTTTGTCAAGCAAGAAACTTTTGTTATGAAGTTGGGTTACGACAATTTGTGAACAAAATTTTAAGCATGCATCCCATTTTCCATCTGTTTCAAAGTGGAACACCGTCAGAGCTCTCTAACATGAGATACTTTTTGTTAAATATGACACCCAATGCTCTGCTAATAAGCGATAGGCCAAAGAAACAGACCACAGGTATGTAATTAATCAGTTATTAATTTTCCTGTCATGTCTGCTTACTTCTAACATAAAAGAAGTTACAGTTGCGAAGTCAGAAATGCCTATTAAATAGAGAATGAACAAGAGCAGTAAAAAAAATAATTAAAAGAACTGCAGTACCCGGTATTGCAGCAATATTTATTTAGTTATCCAGACTGTAAAGTCCTGGAATGCACTTTATTTGGAAATATCATAGGCCTTATTGATAGGCCATATTAAAAAAAAAAAAAAAAAAAAAAAAAAAAAAAAAAAAAAAAAAAAAAAAAAAAAAAAAAAAAAAAAAACCTTACATTATTTTGCTATGAGCTGTTTACAACTGTGAATATGCACTCTAAACATATGGGTGAAACATACAGCTGAATCCACTTGTGCGCCATTTGTATGTCGGTACTGGAGGGGGGGGGGAGAAGAGGGGGGGGGAGGAGAGGGGGGAAAAACACCCTCTTCTGAAATCACTCTTGTCACTATATAAAAAGGTTTGAGTGTCAAATGTATTATTTTTGTGAAGGAACCTACTCATCAGCAAAAGGTTTTTATTTGCATTAACTTTTAGCTCCTCTCTCATTTCTTTATACTACGTATAAAGGATCTTTTATTGCCCTCTAAGAAACAAATTTTGCCATATTAATTATAAACCACAGTAAAACGTAACCTTAATAGAAGTTACTAAGAGCTGAGTATACTAAGAGAGCTTACTTCGGAAAAGGGAGAATGTTTTCTGTTGTGAACAACTTCCCCCACCCCTTTTATTCTCACTGAACATACTCTGTTTAAGTATATTCTCAGACTCTTTATTCATGTTCTCTGGAATCTAGCGTACGAAGTAGACACACTGGTTTATTCATTCAGCCCACTATTACCGAATAGCCGATGACACACCACAGACAACTTTATTACAAATACTGTTCTCTGATGTGGAATGGTGTTTAAAGATACCGAGAGCATACCTCCAAGTTCTGAATGCATCGTGACACACCACAGCCCACCAGGGAGCAGGGATTCGTCATGGCAAAAGAAGTGTGATGTGTGTAACATTCTGCAGCAGTTAGATATTCGACCTGGTCATCAATACTGGAAAAATTATTTTCACTAAAAGTCGTCAATGAAGAATAAAGCTGCCATTTGGGTGTGCGCACAGATGGAATGGATGTCAGCAACGAATGACACCTGGGAACTTATCACTTTGAGTATCTGAGAGAACAGACCACTCGAGACTGTGGGCAAGCTGAGCCATACAGATTGAAAGTTTGAAGTGGGGGGGATAGGGTATGTGTGGGGTCCAAAAGAAAAGAGTGTTCCCAAGTGTTAAGAAAGATGAGATTCAGGTGGTTACAAATATCTGATCAGATCCCCAAAGGGGATGATGGGCACTGAAGTTGCAGAGCAGCAGAAGCTGATCAATGAGGCATGTAAGGTCTGCCATGGTATGGTGTAAGACGAGGTGTATAGACATTGCACAGTGAGTAGGTAAAACCACGAAGGGAAAGACTGACAGCTGATTATTCAAGGTGGGTGTGCAAAGGAAAGATGTGACTGTGGGTTTTGTCCCTTATGAGCAACACGATGCCTGCATGAGCTCCCTACTTTGGGGGAAGGTGAAAATGGAAAGAAGTTAAGTGTGAGAGGTTATAATATTGTTAGGGTGTAATTTTGTTTCCTGGAAGCAGAAAAATTATAAGAGTAAGATCACAAGTTGCAGGAATGGGGATGGAGGAGGAGACACCACATATGGTTAAGGCATTTTAGGACTCTTCACATTACACACTTATTGAATTTCTTTAAGACTGTGGAACATACAAGTTTTTAGTACTGCCATCATCTAATTGCGTAAGAACTACAAAACAGGTCATTACATCTATTGGTGAGATAGAAGGAAGTACAGATTGTAAGTTCTGTAGACAATGGCATCAGAGATAAGCTAAGCCCCAGTTGGAGGAAACACGTAATCGACCAAGTTCTTTCAAAGTAGGGATAAGTCGAACCCCAATTTTACTGAATCGAATCCGAATCTTAAATAAAACACGTGTTGAATTCAGAACCCGAATCTAATCTTCAGAATCTAGAACCCAAATAATATGTCTACTTAGGTAGATCTATTTAAAAAGAATTATGGCTCTATCACAGCCAGTGATGAAAAATCCTTCTAGGATGAATCCCAAATGACAAGATATGAAATAAAAATCTAAGTTAAATTTTAATTTCTTAAATTTTACTATTAATATTAAGGAATTTTTAATACCCCCTATCCTTAAAAGAAATTTTTATGAAACATTTTGAGATTATAATATTTAGATAGTCTAAAAGATAAGAAACTTTCTTCACTGTATTACTAAATATGAAAGGAAAGGATTACACTTTTTTTTTCCAATGGGGAAGAGTCAAAAATAAAACCTGAAAAGATGAGTAGATATTTTGCAAGTTAAAATATAGATTCTTTTTTTTAAAAAAAAAAAAAAAAAAAAAAAAAAGGAAAAAGACGTGTAAATGTTAAATAATTTTATAGTCATGGACAGGACATTCAGACACAGAGAAATCCACATTTATTAGATGTGGGTGTACTTATTATTGCCACAAAGACATTTCAAAACGTGAAAGTACTTAACACGCAGACTGCGCATTTCAGAGGGTTAAGCAAGGGTGCTTTGTAGATTTGTTTATTCTTTCAAACATTTAAGATCACATAGCTTGTCTGTACAGAATTTTTATTCATAGATAATTTAAAAATCAATACTAGAAGTCAGTTGCCGTGCTTTATTTCTAACTATTCCCGTTCAGCATAAGGATAACAGAACTGTAAACATTACCGTGATACATATTTCTTCTGCATTCGCTGTTGTCTTTCGGGTTTGTTAGGTGGACTTCCAGATATCATCATTCCATTGGCACACTTTCATCTTTTACACGACCCGTTGGTGTCAGTTTTCCGTCACTTTTAGAAAGGCAGTAGGTGTACAATGATTGAGACAGACGTCAAGTGGTTACTGAATTGACGTCATACCGCCTGGATGGTGCACGATTAGAACTTTTTTTCCCCACATAATAAATAACTACTACTTTAAATCCTGGTGTTTCATTACAGTTCACATACCCCAGCACTTCAAAAATTCGACGAAACAATATGTGAAATCAGAATGAGGCAACTTATGCAAGACTCTTAATAAGGCCTTATGTATTGTTGGTATGTATGTGAAGAACTTTGTTTTTGTTGCTACTTATATTTGAAAGGTCCTATTTTATGAGCTTATATTAGACAGAAAAAGTTACTTGTGGCGGCTCCTAGCGCCATTCATCAGAACTATTTAAAGAGAGGTTGTTTCATTACACCGCGTCTTACAGCGGATCTATGTAAATAATGCAGACGAAAGCGCACTGTTATACAAAGTAAACTACAACATTTGTAACTGAAGGTTTCCATATAACACTTTGAATTTGGGATTAGGTAGTATTCGGTCAATATGCGCCGAATCTCTAATCCGAAGCCAGTGTGCTAGATTCAGTGAGTAATGGATTCGGCCAAACCACTTTGACACAACCCTATTTCAAAGGCATAATCATGGCATTAGACCTAATCAATTTAGAGACACACACATATGTCCAAATGTTAACTTCAACTGCAGTTCTCCCTGTTAAGAATCCAGCATCTGACCATTACCATCTTGCTCAATATAAAGGTGATTAGAGATTGAGCACAAGCTTTGATCTGACAAGGATGTGTCTGGAAATTGGCTACTGACTCTTCAAAAAACATCCCGCTATTCTTTCAGGTTTACATTTTACAATGGCAAACTTAAATCTGGATACTTACAAGGATTTACCAATGGTTCTTCCAGCCCACCCAAGTGTAAATGCAGCTTAGTTTCATGTGTAGACGGTAAGAGTGTTGATCACAACAAAAACAACTCTTAGTATCAGAAACAAGATGTTTCCTGTGTTAATGTGGTTAAATTACTGCAAAACTATTGCATCAGTTGTGAATCTAAACATGTTGAATTTTCATGGGATTTTCACTTACATTTGTGACAATACATAAGCATAATTTCTTCAAAATTTGATCAGAGAGAAGGGGGGGGGGAAACAGTTTCATTAGAAACGGTCATCGTTGTGTCTACATTCTAATCTGCAGAACTATTAGATGAATTTTTATGGAGTTTCATAGGTAACTTGAGCATATCTTGGTGCAACACACAACCTTTAGTTCACCAAAATGTTATTGGGGGAAATATATCATCTTTTAAAGTTTCTTGGAATCTGTTCAACTTAGTACTATAATGTAGTAAGCCAAAGCAGCAATATACAGGTCTTTCTTTTGGCTCGCAATGAGTGACATTAGTATTTTCTGAAGTATACAAGTGAATTCCAAAAGTAACCATTTGCAAATGTCAATCTAGAACTTCCACTGCAAAGCAAGGAAAATTGACATATAGTTAGTTATAATTATTAACAAGATGAAATTCGGCACAATGTATTACCTCACTTTTACTTCATAATCACCACAGAAGAAACTGTGACGGTAACTCCATTCCTCCAGCACATAATGTAACGCAGATTGTCCAGTTGGCCCAGGAACAGATGACAAAAAGTTTAACACTGGTTCCAACTGATGATGAATCAGTTGAGCATACACCATAATAAGGCTCTGTAATGTAAACACAAAAAGGCAATTAAAAACCACATAATGGAACAGGAAAGGATGGGTAGGGTAGAGAGAGAGAGAGAGAGAGAGAGAGAGAGAGAGAGAGAGAGAGAGAGAGAGAGAGGCGGGGGGGGGGGGGGAATTTTACTTGATTCCAATAATTTTTCTCACTGCCAAGTGAAATATGAATGCTATACCAATTTGATTGCTAAGAAGTAAGTTTAAACAAAGAAGATTGAAATATTTTGCAAAAATTATGTTCTCTACCAACCCAGCCAACTTTCTTTTGTCTGATTGGATCTTAGTAAGTGAAGAATTTTCTGACAAGGTCATGTTTATTAAGTGTTTCACCTAACCAAAAATTGTCAGTAGAACCAATTAAATACTACATCTGTAATTTGAATATAATTTCCCCCACTTAAATGGCTCTAATGGCTAGGAAACACATAAAATACATGCGCAAGTAAAGTGTTGCCTCATCACAATTTTAGGGGTTTATGACCGTTTACATAAAACTAGAACAGAAGTACACAAAAACATTTCAGATGTCTATATTGGTTATCAAAAAACAAACTGACAAGTTGTATGACAATAACCAAATCATTTTCATTTAGTGTTACAAACTGCAGCATATACCAGCAGCTCTAATACCAAGTAACATGCCATACTGCACTGATGCATGGCTGTCTTCATTGTGTCATACTGTCTACTAGATCATAAAGGGACTGTTGGTCCCAATTGTCCAAAAAACAGCCGTTGTCAATGTATCCCCAGGTATGCTCGATAGTGTTCACGTGTGGAGTACATGCTGGCTACCTAATTTTGTGACCTCGTTACCATGATGGAAAGCATTGGAAAGATGTGCACGATGAGTGTCCATTTAGACACAAAACCCTTGCCGAAATAATGCCGATAAAGTTGCACTGTGCGTTGGAGGATGTCATCGATGTACCGTATAGCTGTTCGATTGCCTTCTACGATCACCAGTGGTGTAAGATGGAACCATTCAAAGTCACCCCAAAACATAACGGAACCTAGCGGCACTCGCTGGATGGTGTGCAAGACATTCAAGATAACCAGGCTGTCTCCAAAAATGTCTCCCACAATTGTCTGGTTGAAGGCAGATGAGATTCATCTGTGAATAGTACTTGCTACCAAATCTGACTATTCTATTTAGCATGGTGTTAGGCCCATCTGTACCATGCTGTATGGTGTCAGTGTCAAAGGTGGACCTCACCACGGACATTGGGATCGAAGTTGCATGTCATGTAGTTCGAGTCTGAATATGATGGCTTGTGGCTGCACCAAAATGACTGTATTCAGCATGATGGCATTGCTCTCAGTGCTCCCCCGAGTTGAAATCCTTAACTAGCTGTCATAATCTACTGTGATAGCCTTCGGGCTGCTAGAACGAACAAGTCGCTGACAGTTCCTGGTATGCGTGTACCACATCCACGTCCAAACAACATCGATTTGGTTCACTCTGAGATGTCTGGGAACTTCCCTTGGCGAGAGTCCTTCCCGACACAAAGTATCAATGCAGATATGATCTAACTTCGGAATTAACCTGCTAGGCATAGCAAAAGTACAGTCAATGCAAACGGTGTACTCACTTCCCGGTGTTATGATGAACTGAATGGTGGTCTTACCCACTCCCATCGCACTGGCACTGCTCACACATGGTTGCTGCCATCTTTGTGCAGGCTGAGTGACATTATGGACAATCTTTATGTGATACACACATTCCACATTCAGTGTCCACAAGACCTTTTGGTGTGTATATAATATTGCACCAGTTGGAAAACCTATTAATGCTAATCTGTAAAACTACATCACTAACTGAAGGCCAGTGTATTACACGCTGTCAGCCATAGTTGTGCAAGCTATATGTGAATAACTGATTCAGTGTTCCATTGTGAATTGAATTACCATACTTAAAACATCAGTAAGTTACTTCAATAATCCTCTGAACATTGTTCACCTGCTCTGCAGAAAGGTATGTTTAACAGACACCAGATAATGAGAAGTTCATTTGCTAGATATAATTTCTAGAACTTTTGGAATTGTCACAAGTGTGTGCAGTTTCTCCTCTTCCATCACAGTTCCCATCCAATATGTCAGTATGAATGTGTGTTAAATACCCATAGTATTTTTAGATTATATTGTCACATTAACATGCATGCAAATAGCTCATCCTTCACTCCACTGCATTCTAGTTATTACATGTACATTAGATGTATTTCTTGGCAGCAGTTTAGACCTCTTCAGAAGATTAATACCACAGTTAAGTGCTTGATATCCACCTGGATTTTAATGTGACATGATATTACGATTTCGAAGAGTTTTAAACTGCTAATTCCACAATAGAGGTCTGAATGTAATTTTTGAAATCGTTACCGAGTTAAAAGAGCTTGTTCTAATATCAAAATTTGAACAGTCCAGATCACAGATTATAAATTTTGGTAACAAGTTTGGTCAAAATCAGACCATCTTCAAACAGTACTGCAATAGAACACAGGTAGTCAGAGGTACATATACAACAACAACAATAGTAATCTACTTTAGAGGGATATCTAAAATAATAATACCAAAGTTTATACCCATGATGCCAGGCAAGGGTGATGGTGAGGATGGGGGGGGGGGGTACTTTTAATTTAGTATTGTCATCCACCACCCATCACGTAATGTCAATACTAATCCGGCACATTATGTAAGATATATTAAAATAAAAAAAAACCTTCTACTGTGGGCTAAAATCACAAAGTTCCCTAATACTACATCATTAGCTACCAATAAATCAGTTGGTTGAGTATATTTAGAAATTATTTGATACTTTATACAAAAATAATTATTAAAATTGGATGCAGATGCAGAGACTGTCATTTTGGATGTTTAAAAGCAAACACTATTTTTGCTGCAAATACGTCCGCCTCTGCCGTCCAGAGGACAGTGTCTAGATTGCCACGCAGGATACCCGGGTTCGATTCCCAGTCAGGTTGGAGATTTTCTCCACTCTGCAACTGGGTGGTGTCATCACCACCACCACCACCACCACCACCATCTTGCAAAGATTAAACTAAGACATAGCTGGTATAGATGCTGATAAAGCATTGGTAGGTATCACAATGAGATGGTAGGAGACAATGTCAAAGATGTGCCAATATTTGACTGCCACAGTGAGTCAGTGAACTGGTGATATGGATGTGCACTGAAAACTGCCGCAAAATGTTATCAGAATATGAAAATAACAGTGGCATTTTAGTCATGAAGGTAAAAAATATATAGTACCCATTAATTTCTGGGCATAGGAAAAAAAGAGTGTTATTCCTGTGTTTTCTTTTGCACATGTTAAATACGGTTTACTATAAATTTATCTTTATGACTAATATGACAGTTTTTTTCATATGCTGATCACAACATTTTATGGCAGTTTGCAATGCACATCTTCACTCATTTTACTGGCTCACTGTGGCAGCCAAATATTGGCATTTTTGTATATCAAATATATTCAGCTAATTATATGGAATTAGGAAACTTTTTGAATAATAACCCATTGTATATCATTTTATTTTAATACATTTTACATATTCTGTCAGATTAGTATTGACGTTATGTGACAGGTGTTGGATGGAACATCCAGTAATTAACTCGCACCCCTCACTATCCCGCCTACAGCTGAGGATTGTGTGGTCTACTCTAGCCACCACCTATTATCATGGATACGAACTTTTGTATTATTATTAATTATTTTACGCATCACTACAATATATTTATTGTTGTAGATGTCTCTACATTTCTGTTGTATGCAGTGGTCTTTGTCTGAAGATGGTTTGCATTGAGAGAAACAAGTATCAAAATAAAATTCAATATATGCACTCTGCACTTAATTCTAAAATTAAAACACAGACTACCCATGTATTTATAGGGTGCAATTATATAAATGTGTATAACACTAACCCAACTAAATACCAGAGCTAAAACATTACCATTTTTTTAAAAAAATTTGGTTTTATAAACAAAGTCTTACAAAACACTAGTGCAGCTAGAAGCCCCCCAAGCGGGTTTGCATGGAACAAAACCTCTCCACCAGTTTCTATCATCCCACCACCCTCCTCTTGACCTTTCGCAATAATAATAATAATAATAATAATAATAATAATTTCTGTTCTGTAGGACCTAACCGAGAAGCAACACTCCCATCATTATGGAACAAGTCAATAAATGAAATTTTAACACAAAAATGGTAATAAACATAGTAATCCTAGGCACATGACAATCTTAAGCCTAAGTAAAAACAATAAAGAATAAATGAAATTACCTTAATTTTTAAGGAGTTCAACAGAATGAAAGGAGTGAGCCATAAACAACTCTTGCATTTAAATTTGAAAGCATGTGGGTTAGTACTAAGATTCCTGAGAACTTGTGGCAGCTTATTGAAAATGGACGCTGCACAATACAGCACACCTTTCTGCATAAGAGTCAATGCGGTGATTTCTGTTTAGTATTCACCGAGTGAAAACTGATAACTCGTGAAAATAAGCTGATATTAACAAACAACATTCAAGAAAGTAAGTAAGTATTGTGATGCCAATGCTCAAATGTTTCTAAACATAATGGACTCGGCTGCATAGTTATTAGTCCATATCTTACGAACTACTTGCACTACGCTAAACTAACCTAAGGACAACAAACACCTATGCTCATGGGAGTGGGGGGGGGGGGGGAGGGGAGGCGAACTCTTTGATGGCTAATGACCACACGCACTGCAGCATGCCCCCCCCCCCCCCCCCCAGTGCACACGGCTAATACCCCGCAGCTGTGATGCCAATATCAGAATTCCCAGACTACTGAAAAGGGGTCGACACGACGTTCGTGAACTTTCACCACCATCTCCACTGATTTTACACACACACACACACACACACACACACACACACACACTATGTCTGCCTAAGTGTACTTGCATCTGTGTAAATGTGTGTGTGTGTGTGTGTGTGTGTGTGTGTGTGTGTGTGTGTGTGTGTGTGTGTGTGCTGCTTCTGGGCGAAGGCAGCAGTCTGGGTATTAGAAAATACAGTTTCATGTGTGGTAATAAAAAGGCTGAAGCATTCTTACCTGTATAACTGTTATTGACTCTGCTCTCTGCATTTTACTTAGCACAGCCTTTAAAAGCAAATCCAGATTTTCACCCAGAATATTTCCTGCTTTTGATATTAGAGTCACAACAAACTTTCCAACAGATGTTGCCGTGAACTCTGTGGAAGCAGGATTTAACAAAACAGCTGCTGTCTGCAGAAGGTAACCTAAACCAGTTTGGCCATCTGCATCTTGGTAACTGAAGACTTGATCAGGTGATACTGATACATACGCCCTCAAACATTCTCCTCCATTCTGAAACAAAGCCAAATTTCAATTTTTTTAAATTCATAACCCCTAATAGCACACTTCTACTTTAGACTTCTAAAAGCTTTTAGAACATTTCTTACTAAATTGTTAACGTAAGGTTTGCTAAAAAAAAATTAACTGTATACCCATTGGGAAAAGGTACTAAATAATCCTATAGCAACATATAAAAGTAATTCACCAAATGAGGAGCAACAACATATGTTCGATCACGTGTAAAATTGCTACTGTCCAGAGCCCGAGATTCCGTCAATGTGATACAACTCGAGAAATCAAAATGAAGAGTTATGAAGTCATACAAGGACCTCTATCGAGGGAGATGCTTCTGGAAGACAAAAGGAAAAGCAAATTCCATGCCTTTGAAAAATATACGTGTCGTTTCAGCAGGAGCATGTGGAGGCACAGACCTGAGTTTACATGTCCTGTGCGGAATTCTTTTAATTGAACATAGCATTCAACTTGCCTCCGACAGGCAAATTATTCACTGTATAGACGCGGAATTTGCATCAATGTCATATAGAAGACCTGAATTATATATTTTTCCTTTTATTTGGGAGCAACTAATTATTGAGTTGACCTACCAACAGTTTATGGAAATGCAGTCTCACAAAATTACAGAATTTTAACCATGTGAAAAATTCTTTTGTTATTCAAAATAGGTAAACACATTGAGTAATGTAAATCATGAGAACTACAGTTACATATGATGCAATATTATCTGCTCCCACCTCATGTACGAGAGGTGTGCAAATGAAAAAGTATACAACATCTTCACAACCATACTGGTTGAAATTTGAATATCCCGATTTGGGACAATGTAGTGCGAAATTTAAGGACACTAAGTATGCTTCGTGACCGTCTGCAAAAAATTCAAGGCTGTGCACTCAGCAGGTGATGCTCAACGTCTTTTTTCAATATCTGAGGTCTAATTTCATTCCGAACTGAAGGACACAGTAAAGTACTAGCTCTAATATCAGCCAGATGCATTCAGGGTACAGGGAATCCTACAGCTCAAACGGTGGGATAGTTGTGCTCAGGCCTCTGGTGCTTTCTTTTGAATAACAAGTTCAATCATAAACAGTGTCCTTTCGAACTGTTTGGCTGGCAACACTGCGCCCGTGTGTACGTTTCGAGTATTTACTGCAGCAAATAATTACGAAAATTGTTTTTAAGCTGTATGTAAATGTATCCATTTGTTATAAATTTAAGTATTGTTACATTAGTGGAAGATTTAGTGTTAAATGAGATAAAATTGTAAAAAGTATTTTTTCTCCACCTATAGCACTTATTTGTAGCTAATTTAACATGGATGAATAATTGTAAAATAGTTACTAAAACTTTTATCATTGTTGTTTGATTTTGGAAAGGACTAAACTACAAAGGTCCCTTTCTTCCAATCAGATTTCATTGAAGGTCACTAAAATGTTATATAAAACAATGTCAAACTGCCTCCAACATAGGATTTAACACACGCACAAAAAGTAGCAATTAAAAACAAGAAAGGAGAAAAAGATTTAAGGACTATAACAGTGTGTTTTGGCTGGGTGATAAATATACACTACTGGCCATTAAAATTGCTACACCAAGAAGAAATGCAGATGATAAACGGGTATTCATTGGACAAATTATACTATAACTGACAAGCTCAAAGAGAGCTTGGATGGCGTGTACAGGTACAGATGCCCATGCAGCTTCAACATGATACCACAGTTCATCAAGAGTAGTGACTCGTGTATTGTGACGGGTCAGTTGCTCGGCCACCATTGACCAGACATTTTCAATTAGTGAGAGAGCTGGAGAATGTGCTGGCCAGGGCAGCAATCTAACATTTTCCGTATCCAGAAAGGCTCGTACAGGACCTGCAACATGCGGTCGTTCATTATCCTGCTGTAATGTAGGGTTTCGCAGGGATCGATTGAAGGATAGAGCCATGGCTCTTAACACATCTGAAATGTAACGGCCACTGTTCAAAGTGCCGGCGATACTAACAAGATGTGACTGGGACGTGTAACCAATGGCACCCCATACCATCACACCAGCTGATATGCCAGTATGGCAATGACGAAAACACGCTTCCAATATGCATTCACCGCTATGACGCCAAACACGGATGCGACCATTATGATGCTGTAAACAGAACCTGGATTCATCCGGAAAAATGACGTTTTTCCAATTGTGCACTCAGGTTCTTCGTCGCATACACCATCGCAGGTGCTCCTGTCTGTGATGCAGCGTCAAGGGTAACCGCAGCCATGGTCTCCAAGCTGATAGTCCATGCTGCTGCAACCGTCGAACTGTTCGTGCAAATGGTTGTTATCTTGCAAAAATCCTGATCTGTTGACTCAGGGATTGATACATGGCTGCACGATCTATTACAGCCATGTGGACAAGATGCCTGTCATCTCGACTGCTAGTGATACGAGGCCGTTGGGATACAGCACAGCGTTCCGTATTGCCCTCCTGAACCCGACGATTCCATATTCTGCTAACAGTCATTGGATCGCGACCAACACGAGCAACAATGTCCTGATATGATGAATTGCAATCGCGATAGGCTATAATCTGACCTTTACCAAAGTCAGAAACGTGATGGTACGCATTTCTTCTCCTTACACAAGGCATCACAACGTTTCACCAGGCAACGCCAGTCAACTGCTGTGTGTTTATGTATGAGAAATCGGTTGGAAACTTTCCTCATGTCGGCATGTTGTAGGTGTCACCACTGGCGCCAACCTTGTGTGAATGCTCTGAAAAGCTAGTAAGTTGCATATCACAGCATCTTCTTCCTTTCGGTTAAATTACGCGTGTGTAGCACATCATCTTTGTGGTGTAGCAATTTTAATGGCCAGAAGTGTAGAACATCTAGCCACACTGTTACACGTAAATCCACCTACCTGAAATCATTATGCAAGAGGAGAACAGATAGATAATAGGCAAACTTTATATGGAATGGTACAATCCACTCACGGATAAAATTTAGAACTGAATCAACCATGGAGGGACTGGCAGTTAAAACAAGGTTCAAGGCATACAGGAAATTAACCCAGATAGCGTGGAATTATTTTTTTGTTTAATTTCTCAGAAGCTATTAATTACCTTCATATGACTGCAAAAGACCGTATAAGTGATTTTTTTCACAATCACATCATTAGTTTTGCAATACCGCCCTTCTTTCTGACGCCAAAACGACTGTTTTAAAATTTTACTTTGATGAATAATTATTATTAAAACAATATTTAAGATGAAATATATACATATGTCTCAAAAATTGAAGAAAATTCACGAAATATAAACCCAACTATAAGAAAGTCTTCAGTATCTTCTGTATGAACCTCAACTTGGCAGCTGTAGCCAACCACTTTACTATCGACAAAGAAGCTAAAATTGATCTGAAATAAAATATGACACTGTACACAAATTCTTACAGACAAGAATAAAAAGTAAGCTGCTGTTCTCTTACTTCTGGAAGACATCAGTGCTATCTGGGTTAAAAATGTACCTCTGAGCAGCTAAATTGTGGCAATCCAATAAGATGTGGGCGACAAATGTGCACCACAGTGACACCGAGGAGTGTCAGGTGTGGCCAATACAGTCGGCAAAAGACAACCGAATCCCTCAGTGATGGCTTTCATGTGGCGGTAGAGAGCTTGACAACATGGAGCTTGTTCAGTTAAGTAGCGTCTGTCCAATCAGAACTCCAAAGCCTGAAGACCTTGCACTGGAATTGGGATTAGAGGCCCATATCTGGGAGGCCAATATCCAAGGGCCTGCTTGGCCAACTGATGGACGTGTTTTCACAGACTATGACAACTGCATAGCTGCCAACTTTTGGAAAGGGCTATCAATAAAAATCATGGGCAACAATCAGTAAAACTCATGCACAACAAAAAGATTTAATGATACTCCTGGGCTACAAAATACAATAATTTATGAATGAAATATTATACTTCAATAAAATCACATTTACTTACAGAATAGGGCAATAATCTGTAGTTTAACATAACAGTCAAGAAGAAATCCATATTATACAGCTGCAGGTGCGGTGAACATTGTTTGGAGCATATATAGCAAGACTAACTTGATATATTACGCTGATTATGAAAGTCTAAAAAAGCTTTACAAAATAAAAATTGTTTAATATAACACAGTCAAGAAAGCCTAATACACACTGCACTATGCAAATCGCACGTTAGTTTTATTTTAAAGTCGTAGTTGTGGCCTTCTTAGCTGCAAAAAGTATTGGGAAAATGTTTTCGTAACAGGGACCAGAACTCCTGGCCTTCAAAATAGAAATTGATTCCCGAGATTCATTGGACATTTATGATCTGAACTGTGTTATATTTTTCTCCACAAGGCTGAAAACACATTCACATTCTGCATTACTATGGGGTATGGAGAGAATGGAGAGCATTACCCTTGAAATTCTGTTATACTTAAGTTGACCATCGGCTCCTCGACTTCTTGATATTTGTACCTAACTATCACTTGCAGCAACTTTATTTGTAATCAAAGTGTCTTCTACCTGAAGAGCTGTGAATTGTGCCTGAAGCACATTCACCACCTCATCTGTAGTTTCATGTTCTTCCTTGCATAACATAATCTGAAACTTTTCCAAGAAAAAACGAACGGAAGAAAACTGTGCATCTTCAATTTTGTCCAACCTAGCAACTTGAGCATGCTTTAACATCGTCATCCTTGAGAGGAAACTTGATGATGTAGTCACAGGTAGTACAAAAGAAGTTTCTCACTGATGAATAGAAAAGGGTTTTATCCATTTCCTGGAGATCATTCACTAAGTTGGAAGTCTGAATACCAATAACCAACTCATCATTACTACTTTGACTCTCAAATCAAGTTGTACTCAACTTCAAGTAATGAGGTGGTTTTGACAATTTTGGGCTTAACAAACTTGGCAAACAACTGCTTTAGCATATCCATTAGAAGTTCTAATAAAATATGAACTTGTAGGGAAGAAGACTGAAGAGCAACATTTAATTCGTCAAACACAGGAATAGTCACATGAAGAGAAGTACAAAAGGCTTTATTCAAGTTTGAGGACAGGAACAAACAATTTTTCCTCACGTGTTGTACCAGAAGTCTTGCTTTTCAGGATGGGTTTGTCACATTTGGAAGAACATGCTATTCATTTAGGGACATGCACAGCTGCCAACCTTTAGAAACGGCTGACAGTAATGATGCGAAAGACCAAAGAGGACGTGGAGTTACGGCTGTGTCCCAAGGATATTTTGAAAATTTAAGCTTGACACTGTATTCATAAACATCTGCCACGAACCGTATAAAAACTATTCTGTATCAAAACACTGAGGTTAGATAGAAGAACCTAAAACATTTGTGTAAATACCATGAGTGGCTTAGAAATATTCCTGTAAGTTTCAAATAACTGTTTTTACGAAAAGTTAACAGTTGCCGAAGGAACAGAAAAGAATGAAATTCCTTGCATTTTTTAAATATAAAATGCTTAGCAGCTAAGGATACACAAAATAGTTTTGGATTTTAAACGACGAATAAAACCACTGAACAGTTGTGTCACAAATGGCTCACTCATATTTAATTCTAGTTGCGCAATGCTGCTATGAAAGTAGGTACACGCTAGAAAAACCAGTAAAAGCTTTTCTCTTCGGAAACGAACTGGCTAACTTCCGCCACCCGGTAAAACACGTGGGCTGTTAAGCTTAAACCAAAGACATGATACTCATTATAGACCACAGTATTTACATAGATCTTGGGTGTGTGAGCGTGCATTTGGTAGGTGTGTAGGAGATTATAGGCGGGATTTGATCCCGATTTGTTCCAACTGAAATACTATCTTTAACATTTCCTACAGCTTTCCTACGTACTCAGGAATGAAATAAATTATTTATATAAAAACTTTTATCGGCTATTACCAAAATATAGATAGTACCTACTCCGATTTTCTTAAAACACATCAGATCGTAAAATGTCCAGTTTCCGTAATTTTTCACGAACTTCCCGTAACTCCGTACACATGACGATAATTCCGTAACAATTACGGACAATCCGTAATAGTTGGCAGCTATGGACATGTGTAGTAGCAGAATCAAGAAGTCTCTTCTTCTGATACTCTTTGGATCCACTTTGTTCAACTCTGGGTATTTGGAAAGATGTAAAGCTTGTGGAAATGGTTTGTGTACATATTACTTCCTCCTTTAAGAATGAAAGAAGTGGATTCCACCAATCCAGTAGTCTATCCAAACATCTACCTAGAGATAACCACCTGGTACTAACATATTTAAGAATTTTCTTTGCCTCTATTGTGCAACCTCTGAAATTTCTGAAGACGTTCTTTTCTTTTGGCACTCTTCTCTGAGAAATAAAATATATCGACAAGGATCTCTGACTAAGTGGTAATCTTCCAGCTGCTAGATCAATCAGGTGGCAAATGCAACCTACAATGGCAATACTTGGTCGAACTTCCTTCAGAACTGCTGCAACACCATTTTTTTGTACAACCATAACAGGAGCATTGTCGGAGCAGAATGCCACAGTGTTTTCATTTGGGATGGTAAAAGTTTTCAGCTGTGATAACATCAGGTCACCTATGTTTCGCCCTGTTGAGTCCCCATCTAATGCTGGTATGGATAGCACAGTGCTCACTACTTTTTCCTGCGTAAAATCAAAAAATGTCACAATAGGATACAACTTTGAGTCCATATCATTGCTTCCATCTGTTTCCAATGAAAATGGTCCATTCTGAAGGAACTTTACTTCAGATGATGCATTTCTTACCATTGTATTGACAATGGCTGTCATTTTTGTGCGACCACAGCTATATTTTTTCGCCACTTCTGATGTGGGAAACATCTTAAATAATGCACCAGCGTGATCAGCGGCACTTAAGGGCACATTGTGTTCCAGCAAAAAAAAAAAAAAAAAAAAAAAAAAAAAAAACACTCGACCCTAACAACATCATTGCCAAGGTTTCCACATTTGGCAAAAAAGGCTTTGATTTCTGTATTATCATTGGATTTGAGGTAGCTCAGGTGTTTAGTGTACTTCACATAATTACTCGAAGTCATTTCTTCCTCCATGTGCAATATTAAAGTCGCACCCACATGCCATTCAAAAGGCGAATTTTTCACCTTTCTTTGATTTCAGTATGCACGGAAAATTGACAGAATATTAATTTCTAAATGCCTGAAAGTATTGTAAGCCATGAATAAATCAAAAAAGAAACAATAGCAAGAGCGAATAAAAATGTCCAACAAAATGTGTGTCACTATGAACTGGAACAGCGAAAGGAACCTTGATCACTGAACGTCACTTAAAACACTTCGTTAAACCACACAGCCTTGAAATGAACACTAAAGTAACATCGTTAACAACGGATATGAAATTATAATACATGAATACGAACTTTTAATACAAACACCTTAACACTTCATTAAAATACGCAATACACTTTGAAAGGCCAATACATTTGAGGAACGCTAAGTTTGTGGACAAAGAAGTAAACTGGTTCCACTTCAACAAGAGTCTGGAACAAACAACTTAAGAAGCACAGCCTGTCAACACACACATTCACACGGAAGAACTGGTTACCAGCTTTAATGTTTAAATTCAATTCCAATGACGATACAAACATCACATGGGTAAACGAATCAATCATATCAATGAGTAAGTTATCGACTATTCTAGACCTACCTTCGACCAACGCAAACAATCTATTGTACAGAAGAAAGTGGATGCGATTATCGAATTTAGACGTTTCAAATTTTTTTACAGCGAAATCGTAAAATAGCACTGTCCATCCGTAAAACTGTAAAATCTTGCAATTTCTGTAAATTTTACGGATAAACCGTAAAAGTTGGCAGGTATGGGTATGAGTTAAGGGAACCTGGACGTGAAAATGACATTTCCTTTCACTGCAGGGCCCCACATCCTGCCAGAGTGGTTTAATCACTGACTGCACACTACTACAGATGTTAATGACAGTGGCAAATGTTGACAACCAGCACAATCTGTGAGATTTTGGCAATGAAGAAGGGGGTCGGGGGGTACCAATGATTAAAATTACTTTGGGAACCTCTTTCATTAAAATATTTTAGCTAGCAGACAATTTCTGACTATCAACTTACCTGCATAACTGAATGATCATTGGTTTTTAATATGCACTGTGCAGCAGCAGGAAAAGCAGTGTGTATTAATGCATCACTTAATGGTGGCTTTGAGTTCCTTACAATAGTTTGCAATGCATCCAGAGCATTTGCTACAAGTCCTGTAGAAAGAAAAAATAAAAAAATAAAAATAAAAAAAATAAAATAGTGTTAATAAAAACTGCATGCTCAAGACACACAGAAAGAAAGATAGAGAAAGAGAGAAATTACTAAATAAAACATTTGTTTAGTTGTTCATGCCATGTATTCAGTGTTTTTAGCAGAAATCTAAAAACAAATGGGCACTTAAGGGAGCAACTTGTTAAAAAAAAAAAAAAAAAAAAGGACCTAAAGAACTTTTAAGGGTCCAACAGGGATACGAAACACGAGACAGCAATAAATTTCTTTTTAATGAACAACCCTGACCAATGAATAATTTCTCTTTATATAATAAATCAGTCTTGACTGTACTTTTATTTATTTACTGCTAATGTGTTTTGACCTTTTGAGGCATCTTCAGAATTATGTATACACAAAGCTTAGTCTTAGGGCTTTAATATTTTGACTTCGTAGTTTGATTTATTCACATCAGCAGACACAGACCTATTGTTCTTAAGATGGCCAAAACTGATGAACAAGTTAGCAGTATATAAATAAAGTGCAGTCAAGGATGTTTTTAATTTGCAAATCATTATCACAGCAAATAGGTGTACTTTACCATTTGTTAACTTTAATTTCAATTATTTGCCTGGGCCACTAAACTTTAAAGTCTCTCATATGCAAATATGTTCTTTACACCTGATCATTAATAAAATGTCATAAGAAAATGCCAATCCAGAAGTAGTTACTATACCAACTTATTCTCTCGAGTGTATTAGCGGGACTTTCACAGCCACAGCTAACAACGTACCATTCCGATAGCTTCCCTAAGTGCTGTCATCATTTTGCTCACAAAATCGTTTTGGCAAAGCCACACAATTCAGTGTGACACATACATAGAGTGGCAGAGAATAATTTATTACAGCCACGCCGCCTATCTCTGTAGCTGAACGTTTCCGATCGCAGCTGAAATTTGTAGCACATCTCTCACCACATCGTGCCTCTGATATTATTTTGCGGGTAGGAGACGCAAGTCGTTCTCGTTGGAGCTACTGCCAATATATGCTAACTACTTTCATGCGTCATTTCTACCATAAAAGATGAAGAGGAAATTGCACAAAAGTTCCTCACCCTGTGGTCGATGATATCCTACCACCACTCCCTGCACTCCCCTTGACAGGACACTTTTGTACGTGCAGGTGGTGAGAAGGGACAAAAATGCTGAGACAAAGGTTAAAGCCAGCTGTAACATGAAAGGTGCCTCAGTTATGCTTTACTGAAGTTATTAAAATGTGACCAAATGTATGTTCCAAATTGGACAAAAAAGGTACTTTAGGGACCAAATTGAAAAAATAGGTACCTTTTAGGTACTTTGATGAAAAAGGGACTTTATGAACCTCCACTAAATACACTGTGTATTACGAACTAAAAATGATTTATCAGTGTGCTCAATTCTCTAGTGCCAAACCAATTGGTGGTTATGCAGCACAGGGCTGTGATTTAGCATTTTAAGAAATATTTACATTCACCTGCTACAAGAAGTTCAAAAGTTGACAATATATCAACAATTCATGTGGCAGTTTTATCACCCCACCACAAATTATAAATTGTCCCATCTAATGTAACTCTCTCACTAGTGTGAGTTTTCCAAGAATCCTGCCTCAACTATTCATTTTAAGGAAAAACTGTGTGGTAGTGTGATAGCCACTTAACTATGAGTGACATGCAGAGCCATTCTTTGCCATCTGCAGATGGTGCAATCACATAAGGCTCCACACTTTTAGAAGCCCTGCTTAAAATAATTGGAAACTTAATTTATGAACTGTCATCTGTAATTTGTTCTTTGAAACTATTGTTTTAACAGTCTGTTGAAGTATGTCAATCACCAAAATTTAACATTCTTTTGAACATAAAGGCATGTAACCTCTGCTGGAGGGGATGGAGAAGGTCAGTACAGGGCCCCACGCCAGCTTTTGTGACACGCACAAGCTGTTGGTATGCTAAAAAGTAGAACTGACTAATCTCCAATTGAACAGCTTACTATTGTCAGCTAATTCAGTCTAAACTTGTGTGGCAATGTTAGAACTTCCTCTGGCAATTTACACAAGAGAGCAATATATGTGCATTTGTTTTTGTATACCTACTACCTACAGTCAGTAGTTTGGTAACTGCCCTCCTCCACAAAATAGGCCAAGACATACATACCTTGAGATTGTACCAGCACCATATACTAAAGAGTATGTTTAGATGCAATTTAAGTCTTTCCCTCCCTCCCCCCCCCCCCCCCACACACACACACACACACCACAGTGGCAACATGGTATACTACATTTTGAATGTGCTGAGAGTAGTATATGAGGACAGATATGATTATGGTAGTACAAACTGTTCGAACCAGTCATCGGAATAAAAGAATTAATAATCTTGGCTGTTTGTTTGTGTAATATGAATTTTCCATTATTGCTAAATAGGAAACTTTTCTGGTCATCTGTAAAATGTATAGAAAAAAATTTTGCACATCAGAAAAATGTTTCTCAATATTAAACTAGTAAGTACAATATTACCCCACTTTTATGTCCCCGCATTTTATGTTTTCCCCGTCATTTACGCATTACTTACTCCCCCCCCCCCCCCAATCCTCCAATCCCTTGAAAAGTGTAAAAGAGGGGTAATACTGTATGTATATACAAACTTCAACAATTTTTATGCACTCACCTGTAACTATCTTCTCTTGTGGTGCATTCAAAATGCTGACTAATGTAGGCACAAATTTTTGTTCCAATTTTGTCAGGCTATCTGGACTCGTAGCAAGTTCTCTGAATATATCTAGAGCAACATTAACTATTGAATGATCTGTAATAAGAAATGTAAAAATGAACACCATTAATGAGTGGAAAAAATAAAAGAATTTTTGACAGGAAGATAGAATGGCTATTTGTTAAATTTAAAACACTAACCCGGTGCAAAACTACAGAGAACCGCAACAAAATAAGAAAGTACACTTATCCAAATAATGATAACAGATAGGTTATAACATTTACACATTCCAGTAATTAACATTATTTTATGACTGCTGTTTAATGGAGAACAGTCTGTATGTACAGTGAAGCAAATCTGTGTGATCAAATCAAATCATTACAACATTGATGTTGCAAAATTTACTGTATAGACAACAGTACCCTGTATCAACTTGTATACCCCAAATCCAACATATACTGTTCAGTGGAAGATTCCAACAATATAAGAATGCTGACTAAGATCATTACCAAATTGTTGCTCATAAGTTTGCAGTAGTCACAAGCACAAAATTTTTTATGACTCTCTCCTTCCACTTACCCTAACAACTTTTTCCCTTCACATTTCAAAAGTAGGAAATAGCACACTATTCTCTTCTGACAAGGGAACTTCGTAATGTCATCCACAAACAGGGAGCCTGAAACATCAACTGGGAGGCAATCCATAATTGGGTTGATCGCAATGGCGAAAAGTGCCACGCTCAAAACAGAGCCCTGTGCCACCCGATTTTCCTGGCGAAAGGTTTCCGACAAAACAGAGCCCACTGCTACCCTGAACATGTGATCTTTCAAAAAAGCGCGAATAAAGAGGGGGAGATGGCCGCAAAAACCCCATGTATGCATGGTGCGGAGATTGCCAGCCCGCCAACAAGTGTCTTAAGCTTTCTTCAAATCGAAGAAAACGGCCACTGTCTGACACTTCCGCAAAAAGTTATCCATATCAAAGGTCGACAAGGTAACGAGGTGATCAATAGAAGAGCGATGCCTTCGAAACCCGTATTGGACATTAGTGAGAAGATGTCGTGATTCGAGTATCCAAACCAGCCGAGCATTGATCATGTGTTCCATTACCTTACAGACACAGCTGGTCAGGGAAATGGGGGGCGATAACTGGAAGGAAGATGTTTGTCCTTCCCTGGTTTGGGTATGGGGACAACAATTGCTTCATGCCAACGAGTGGAAACTTCACCTTCAGTCCAGATGCGATTGTAAGTGCGAAGAAGAAAGCATTTACCTGCAGGGGAAAAGTTCCTCAGCATCTGAATATGAATGGCATCGGGCCCCGGAGCAGAGGATTGGGAGACGGCAAGGGCACATTCTAGCTCCTGCATGGTGAAAGTGGCATTGTAATTTTCACAATTGTGAGACGTAAAAGAAGGTGTTCGTGCCTCCACAGCCTGCTTTCGGGGGAGGAAGGCAGGGTCAATTAGCTGAGCTTGAGACCGCAACGAAAGAGCGGCCCAAAGCATTGCAGTTATCAACAGGTTCCATGAGAACTGTTTGCCAAGTTCAGGCCAGGGATTGGGGAATGGTCCTTAGTGCCAGATAACCGGCGTAGGTTACCCCACACAACCAATGGAGTAGATCTGTTTAAAGAACTCGTGAAAGAAGTCCAGCAAGCTCTTTTGCTTTCTTTAATGACATGACGGAATTTCCCTCATAGACTTTTGTAATTAATACACTTGTCCAAAGTAGGCCGGCATTGAAACAGACGTAGAGCACATTGCCAGGCTTTAATAGCATCGCTACATGCTGCATTCCACCAGAGAACTGGGACCCTACGTGGAGATGTTTAAGTTTGGGGTATGGAATGTTCGGCAGCGGTGAGGATGACACCCATGAGGTATTTGACCTGACTGTCACAGTTGGGGAAGTTCTGATCATGGAAAGCCGCCATGGAAGAATAGAGCCCCCAGACGGCTTTGGAGATGTTCCAGCTAGTGGAACATGGAGAAGTGGTATTATGATGTAGAGAAATTATACAGGGGAAATGATCGCTCGAGTACCTATCAAACAACATACCATTCTAAATGATGCGCAAGTGGAGTAGTGCACATTGTGAAGTCCAAATGGAAATAAGTATGCATTGTGTCGGATAGGAAAGTTGGTTTGCCAGTATTTAAGCAGACAAGATTAAGGTGGTTGAAGTCAACCAAAAGACAGCCCCTCTGGCAAGAAGCTTGAGAGCCCCATAGATGGTGGTGGGCATTGAAGTCGTTTAAGTCGCCAATCAACAAAAATGGCATAGGAAGCTGAGCAACAAGGTGCAGTAAGTCTGCCCTAAGAACGACAGACGGCGACGGGGTGTAGATATTACAAAGAGAGAAGGTGAATGCAGGGATGGTGACACGGAGAGCAACCACCTGTAGAGGAGTTTGCCGTGGGATGGGATAAGACATCTTCCCGAATGAGCAGCATAGCACCTCCATGGGCAGGAATACATTCCACAGAAGATAAATCAAAACACACTGCAGTATATTGTGGGAAATTGATATGATTGGTGCGTGGGTGGCCTTCAGGAATGCACAGGGAGGAAGAAAGCGGGGAAGGTTGAGTCTCAAACACCAAGGCGGAGACTAAAGGAGAAGAGTACAGTAAGGAGAGAAAGGCAGAAGCAAGATTTAGGAAAAAAGAAACCGAGAAAAGATAAAAACTGGTACATGAGGAAACCTAAACTCACAGGACACCCGTTTCCGGGCAGAGGCATAAACCGGGGGGACTGAAGCAGCCTGCAGCGGGAAGGAAGGCTGCTTCGGCTCGGGGCCCCTTGCGCGTCACACGTACCCACAAAAGATGTGTGTGCCCCCCCCCTCCTTGGGGGAAGATAAGCAATGTCAAGTATGTTGTGAACACAGCTGTGCCAAGGTCCTGTGGTTAGTGTGAGGTGCTGTGGAGGGATAGATCCTTGGTTCAAGCCCTTCCACAAACACAATTTTTTTTTTTTTTTATTTTCGCAAAATTATGACCGTTCATTGACGTCTCTGTTTGCTTTAAAATTGTGTGGTGTCAAGAGGTCCTTGGTTCGAGCCTTCCCACTAGCAACGACTTTTTCATTTTCAGAAAATTATTATCTGTCTGTCCATCTGATGCGAGGTAACTGTGCCTTAGTATGGGGACGTTACGCCTAAACAAACATCTAAACACACGTCGTCAGTCAACTACAGAGCCTGCTGACAAGGCTTCCTGGCTGACAGTTGACTGTTCGTTGCTTTGGAGAAGAGATTCCTGTCATATGACACACATACCATCACCAGTGTCATATAGAATAAATCTGATGTGTTTTCCTGTGGAGGAATCAGTTGACCTGTTACCTTGTGATCAAATGTTTTAGGTTCCCATTGGAGAGACAGTTTCCTTTCATCTGCTAATCACACGGTTTTTGCGGTGTCGTCGCAAAACACAGGCACTGAACTGATTACAGCGAACAGAAACATCAATGAATGTACGAATGGACAGATCAATTTTGCGGGTAAAAAAATACAAATTTTCGTTCGTGGGAAGGCTTGAACCAAGGACCTCTCGCTCCACAGCTCCTCACACTAGCCACAGGAGCACAGCGCTCCTATGCTTACAATGTGCTCGATGTTACCTCTCTTTCGCGTGGACCCTTCAGTTTTTATATGTTGCTTATTGTTTTTTAGTTCCACACAACTTCTAGTTTTCTCATTTGATCTGTGTTCAGTTTTTCAATGCCTATCCACTGCGCTAACTTAACTAAATCTAACGGGGGTACGACTGGGAGGTTCCCTTGCGAGTATGAAGATAATCGGTGAGATTCTACACAACAACCTTTCAACATGTGACAATCCAGAGCTGCTAAAAGACAACTATTAAATCCTCATCATACTGTTCTGAAAGCAGTACTGGGATATGAATCTGCTACAATGTCCCATTTCAGTCATTGTCAAGATACTGCATTTCAGTATTGATCTGCTATAGACCAAGAAACTACTACAGTTTTCAACAATCCTGTACACTAATTAAACCACGTGTAATGAAACCCTGACATTGAGGCACTGAAATGTGAAAAGAATTTTCCCAGCCTGGTTGGAATCAATCTCTTATGGCACAGGAAGAAAATCTTCAGTCATACCCTTCTCTGTGAAGAAACATCGGCGTCAATAGATAATGAGGCCTGACTGTGTTCAAAGTGTCATCTTAAGCAGCTGATAGTTAAAAATGAATATAAAGGTTCAAGCCTAAGTCTACTAATTATGGATTATTTCAATATAGATGGGACAATCACAATGATTCTATTTGAGGATTAACTGCAGCATATATTCAACATAGCATGACTCCAACACAGTTAAAGACATTATAAGTGTAATAGAATTGAGAATTGCCCACCCCCTTAATAATTTTGTTATAAATTTTCATTAATGTTTTACTAGATGTAATTTTGTAGTATTTAAACGTTTCATTTCGAGATCAATATTATTTTCTTCTTTGTAAGAGCGAGTGTGATATCTGTGCCCGAACTGCTTTGAAAAGACATTGCGTGGGCGCTCCGAGTTGAGCTGTGGAGAGAGCAGCACGGTGCTGCCATGCCACAGGACTGTAATAATGTTTTCATGTGTTGATAAGTATTTTTATATAAAAAGTTTAATTTTGCTTTGTGTGATGTATCAGAAGTAAAAGTATATCCCCAGAAAACCTGAGTTGTTTATAGCTTAAACACCGTGTGATTCCACAGTCGGGAAAACCCAAGTGGAGATCAACCCCAATGATGCAACAAGGCCAAATATTTCATTAAACTAATTTATGGTTATGACCATCCATCTGTTATAATTTTGTTTAGCTCAACCATCAGTCGCTATTGCAGATTGAGCAATGAACAACTTGGTGCAATCCGCATTGTGATTTTGTCTATACTAGAAGAAAACAGCAAGAGGCGGTTATCACATAAGCAAGACATTTGTGTAGCAATTTTGTATTTCAGACGTGTGGAAATCGTGTAACCTTTAACTATGGGGATGTTATTACCAAATGCTTCCAAATAGGACTAACATTTTATTCTTGTTTCATCTGCAGCAGGACAAACACTGTCAGACATCTGACATGAAGAATGTCTGCAATTAAGGAGAAACTCTTAGGGAAATTGTGACAATGTAGTGGGAGGTGAATTTGTAACAGACAGTTACTTCTTCATGCAGCAGGACATGGTGTTTTACCAAACAGTTTTTTTTTTTTTTTTTTTTTTTTTTTTTTTTTCCAACCTAGTGCATAGTTGTGACAGCTGCCTAAAGTCTGCTTTAAATGAGCAAGTAGTCAAAGTGCTTGCATCTTTTGCACCTGCGTGTAAATCTTCATTCAATCCCTTTTCGAGTGCCTCTATGATGCTAACGATCTACGGCATCCGCAAAGTGGAGTTGCAATTTCCAAATATGTTGCACACTGGATGAACACTAACTTTAAGACTGTCATGGCATCTGCTGCCATCTGAAGTTAACCTTTTGTCTTAAAAATGAATTTCGTGATTTCATATCATCTTAATATTCACTGTGTTTAATTTGTGCCTGTGTGAGACTGAGAAGGTTGTAAGACTCTTGCTATTTTTTGCTACTTGTGTTCACCTGAAAGAGACATAGTATCTGAAAGGAAAAGTATAAATTGCTACTGAACCCAGCAATGCTTATATGTATGGAGTAAGGTGCCTTTCATCATGCACCATGTGAAATCTTACATAGAAAATATTTTTCTTGTTTTGGTCAACTGTGATAATTTAACCAAGCTCTGAATAAAAGTAGATTGGAAGTATGTTGTAAATTACCCTTTGCCATGCACTATAAAAAATCTGTAGACAGTGCCAATCATCTTGTTTTGAAGGTCAAATGTGCAAAGTTTTATTGGAACTGGATGAACAGTATTGATTGAGATCTGTCAACTGTGTCATTCCATTGTCACTTATAAACAAGATCAGCTGCACCAAATGTTTTCTTGTGGTCACTTGTATGTCACTTGCATAAAAATTGGAAAAACCAATATTTTAAGCGGGTAGTATAATGTGTCCAACTGAGCTCATAACATGCAACACTGAACAATGATTACTGTGTGAAAATAGTATTTACTCTGAAAATGGTTTTATTGGTTGTAATGTTCTATAAAATCTGATTCACTGCTACAAAAAATAAAGTGTGAAACTGAAGGCAACATTTCAACACAATCTGAAGGATTTTTGGAGCATTATTTACCCTTTTAACTGTAAATGTAGCTAATTGCAAATCTCTGAAAATTCTTTACTTATTTTATCAGCAATCCAACATGACAAATCATAAACAATGGCACCGATTGCAGTGCAATACGCAAATTACATCAAGATATCGCAAAACAAAGTTGACCCTTTAAATATGCGAAACAAGCAGCTAGCACATGTCCTGATAATCAGGCGACAACCCCGGGCTGCTCAGGATGTGCGCTAGTGGCGCACTTTGCGAATTTCAAGTGCCAACTTCACTTCACAATATCTCTAGATGTAACTGGAGTATTACAATGCAATTGTTTATATGATTTTCCATGCATATGAAATAATATAGGGTGCCCATTTAGAAACACAAAGTTTTTATTAAAAAATATAGATTCTTTCATTTTAGAATGTTTCAAAATATTTACATTCATGACCTCCTGCCCTACAATGATACCAGTGAAAGTCACTTTACAATAGCTGCTGCTGTTGTTGCACTTAGCAAGAAAACAAGATACAAAAGATGAAGTAAAAACGTGCTATATAGTGTTTTAGATCATGTTTTGTGTGTTTGCAGGTATATATTCTTGTGTGAAGAGATATGTTTTGAAATGTATGGAAAACGCACTTTTAGTTCTCTGAAGTTACAAGAATTTGTTGGCATGACCTTTGATTTCATTTTGACCCTATTAAACTATAATTCCTTGTTTCTACATGTTACTATATTTCCTTTTTTCTGATAAAATACCATTTTTTCACTATTCAGGTGCCAAACAGCACACCAGACTGCTCTTACAACAGACAATTTTGGCACTGGTGTGTAAATATAAACAACCACTCAAAGCAAGTAACACTTGTTCCAGGGACAAAACACCAGGGGGCGGCGGCAATAGATTGACTTCTCTCAAATGAAACAAGAACGTCCGTCATTTAGAATGTGCTTCATGCTCAACATGGTTTGCCCAAATGGCATACAGACTATACAGCAAACAAGTGGAAACTTTTTGATTGCTCTTTGTTGTGTAACACATACATTCAACTACAGCACTGTACTCACCAGAATTGTATTTCAGAAAAACTGCAATAGCCAGTGAAATTATTTTTCCACAACATGAGACAGTAAATGCTGGATCAATCTGCAAAATTATAATATGTTTCAGTTTATTAAGTTTCACTTAAAGCTAATATGTTGTAAATCTAAAAATATCTCTCAGAACTTAAATTTTATAAAATGACACGCACACACACACACACACACACACACACACACACACACACAGTGTGAATCAGGATGATTGCAAGGCCAAAGAATGTGTTAGAAGGGTGACTCCCATTTGCACAGTTGAGAAGAGGGTGGTGGTAAGGATTCAGATGCCCTAGGTTTAGAGCAGCCAAAGGAATCTAACATGTCATGGCCAGCTGCATATTGTGCTTCACAGTAGTCCACCTTGCTATTGGTCACAATCTAGCAGTTGCCACTCATTCTGAGCTGGCTGGCAGTCATACCAATGTACTGCACAGCAGTGGAGTTGGTAAATTATATGGCTGCTTTCACATGCCTCAGCCTGTGATTGGGTAGGATAAGCAATTTAAATGAATAAGAGGCGATTTTCAGCATGATTTTTAACAGGGTTTACCACAAGGATACAAAGGTGGCACAAGTATGGACTAAAACTGTGTCTAGGATGGATGTACAACAAACCACCACTTTATGTGGTGTGGGAAGGATCTCGGGTAAGATGTCTTATTTCATGACATAATGGTAGATAAAGCCCTGATGGGGGATGTGGTTCAATTGTTCCTCTCTGGTGTAGTATTGGGGTGGAAGGAAGAATTTGAGATGAGTACAGATATAGCAAGTGAAATCCATCTGCGAATTAAGTCTGGGATTGGCGGGTGGTGGTAAATCCCACAGGTGGCAAGGCTATATGGGAGGGATTTTTTAGTGTGGGATTGTCAGGTTTTGGAAATTATATTATCAGACTATTTTACTTTAATTTCCTGTAATCTTTCCTGGAGGTGTGTATAGGTGTGTGTGTGTGTGTGTGTGTGTGTGTGTGTGTGTGTGTGTGTGTGTGTGTGTGTGTGTGTGTGTGCGCGCGCGCGCGTGCGTGTGTGTGTACCACGCAACCTCTAAATACTATCCAGTCTTTATGTGTGGGGAAAAAAAGCCACAACAAAAGGCTATTCCCATATTTATTAACATTTTTTGAAAATTTTAAGGGGTGTTACTAAGATATTAAAAAATATTTTGAAGACTTCAGAAGTAATATTTCTATTAACTTACTGACAGAACTGTGGAAATTGTTTCCAATACCAAACACAGGAATTCGGTTGTGTACTGGTTCACCATTCCCAAAAGACCATCCATAACTGAAGGCAAAACTGCTTTAAGGCATTCAATATTTGGAGAATTCTTCAGGTTTGTGCAAAACCCATATACTGCCCTGGAAAAATGGAAAAAACAATTTTGCTTTTATTTTAAAATAAATAATGGCAGTACACAAACTGACACAATAATTGCACAAAATGGAATGTCCAGATAAGGCCATACACAGTCATCACAGTAACAGGCATGTCTGATTTGACAGGGTCAATACATCCTGTGTAGAGTTGTGTGAAATTTGCAAATGCAGATAGTTAATAACTCACTGCAAATATGTATGATGACCTGTGACAGGCACAAAGACACTACACGCATGCAACACTTAAGCTAGAAGCCATTATCCTTCGCCAGAAGAGAGCATTCACACAATCCCACTTCACAGACACACAACTGCACAACCGTAATGCCTAGTCACCACACTCCAGAAGTTTGGAGGTGTGGTTGGGTGATTTCTCTTTTCAGACAAAGGATAATGGCCTGCAGCTAAAGTGTTTCATGTGTGCGATTGTTTTACATGCCTGCCACAGCTTGTCAAACATCTGATGAGTTGTAAACTAGCCTCTTCATATTGTAGAATTCCAACCTGAATTTTCCTTTAATAAATTTGCATATAAAAAATAAAATACTTTGTCTTAAACAACGAACAACTTTATTACATTTAAATGTGCATTTTAAGTTGGCACCTGATAAGTATGTCTTTCTGCTAACCTAGTTTTTATATTTCTACAGATCTTTTTGCTAACCTGTGCAACATATTTTTACACATTACAATGGTGTAAACAAAGACATCTCTGTAAAATTGTACATCTGGCAAAGTTATCAATGAGCCAAGAATGGTATTAATACCTGGGTATAATACTAAATAAATAAAACTCAGGCAAGAGACATGCACGAAAGTAGAGAGACCCAGAATAAACCACCATCTGCAGCTTACAAAATTTTATTAGATGACTGCACTTTCCATCTCTTTTCTTTCACGTGGTAGTAGTGTAGATATTTTGTATTCAATGCTTATCAACTATTTGCTTTGCTTTCAATCAATTTCCTATAAAGAGAAATAAAGCACCCTTGCACTGAACCTAAAACTGTTTGATAGGAAAGACGCAAAACTTCATGGATCGTTTTAAGTTTGGAAAGGCCCTTTCTGTGTTTCCAGTGTTCTTTCAGTAAGCTGTAAACTGTTTTTTTAATGGATGTCTTTCTCAACTTATGCCAACTACATTCAAAATGAAATAATTTGTACTTTTTGCTTCAATAATTTAAAATATTTATTTTTGCAATTACTGAGGATGATTTTCTAAAATACAGTAAAACTACAATGTTTTGTATATACTTTTGCCAGGTAGATATAGTATCACTGAATTGTGAGCGCTAAATCAAGGAGTTTTTAATAAGTATTCTAACCTCCTTTGTGAGGAGCTTAGTGTTTTTGATCTGTAAACCTTGGAAAGAATGTAGTGTTACAAAATAGGTTGGTCTAAATTCAGTTTGAAAGAACAATGGAACATCTATCCACAGGATAGAACAAAGTAGTGGGAAAAGGAAAAGTTAGATGAACACCTTATAAGTACTATAGACAAGGCAAAGAAAAGCATGTGCATAAGCTGCAGGAACACTGCCTAAAAAAGGCTGGTACTGGCAAGATCCCACTGACAAAACTGGACGATTTTGAAGTTATTTAATTGTTTAATAAATATGCTGCTTGAATGTAATTGTTCATGTAGTTTTTCTGTCAAAGTCAGTGCAGAGCTGAAAGCAGAAATCAACAAGCTCTCCATGTATGTTTCAATTCTGATTACCACGAGAGAGAGAGAGAGAGAGAGAGAGAGAGAGAGAGAGAGAGAGAGAGAGAGAGTTTGGAAGGTTTGTATTTGCAGTTTTATTTCAGTCAATGCTCCAACATCAGAACGAAGTAACTTTTTAGAGGTTGCTAACAGAAGCACTTTTGTCAAGTCCATAGTAGACACCCCAGAAGACTACAGAATGAAGTATTACAATTTTATGAGTTTGGATGCACTAAAAATACTGATCAGGCCTTGTTGCCACCTATAACACAACATGCCATGTGCTCATGCGATTGACAGTTGTGTTTGTACCAAAATAGGAACAAGTCATTTGCTTATCATCCGTTTGTAATGAGTACGTAGTGGTGTCTGCCACTGCAGCTGTGGCTATGCAAGGAATATCTTAATTATGAGTACATCAGAATCATTTCATATATCATTTGTGTGCTTACTAGAACTGCCGTCAAAATCTAATAAAAGAATACATCATTCAAAATTATTTTTCACTTCACATTCATTTTTCTGGGCTTTCATTATTAAATCCTTTGTGTGTCAACATTATAGCATTATGACAAGGTTTGTTTTATAGCAACCTATCACAGTCGTCCAATTTCAGTCTGAACATTTTTGTTCTTCATTTAGCCCAAATGGACTGAAATGACAGTAATTTGACAGCAGTCTCAGGATACTATCTTCACATTACTAGTTAACGCATAAGTGAAGTCAATTTTTTTTTTAAGTCATGATATTCACTGCCTGGTATATTTCTCTTTTTTTAGTGCATTGACAATGTCTGATTCAAGAAGATACCTTAAGCCTTTCAGAAACAATGATACAAGCAGTTTTTCATATCTATTCATTATGGTTTGTTGAAATTATTGGCAGTGACAGGAATTTATTTTTAACAATAACTGGACAATTAATGCTAATTTGGTGGTTTTCATGGAAATGTGAATTTCACAGTTTTTTAGGTTTTTTTGTTTTGTTTTTCAAACTTTATTATTATTATTATTATTAGAAATTTACAAAATCTGCAGTTTTTAATGACATTACTTTATATCGGGGTAAGAAACATCTTAAGTCTAATGATGGCAGTAACATATTTAATGTAGAAATATTCCATAATCAAATGTTGGAATTTTGTTATTTGGAAATATGTACTATAATAATACAGCGCTACACGGACTGCACAGAATGACAGTTTTACTATTTCCGATCAGTAAATGTCTGAAGTGTACTACTATGTTAACTTACGAAAATGATAATAGTGACATGGTGATCTTGAAATGTAGATTAATTTCTTTACTAAATTATATCCAGCATTTTGAATGCATTTACAATTATTTTCACTGGTCTATCACTACCTGACAGTTTGCAAATTCGACGTACTACACATGCACAGCTTTGGCTGCCAGAAATGTGTTTTAACAAGGTCTGAACAGTACTGAGGCTGAACGTTCCATGAAGAGCTAAGCACTTTTGTCAACATATTCTCTGACTGAGGTTACTGTTATTACAGTTTTGATGGTACTTTAATTACCATTTTAGGAGTTTACTTTGAATTTCTCTCTAGCTTATATTCACCACAACCATTTAGAAACATGCTTTTTTGGATGATCATTTTCATCATCTGATCTTTGTCTATTCATAACCTAATCAGTAAAATTTTACTTATTGCAGCAGGTGACGTGTGCTAGTGTTGACAATGACCTTTGAAAACTTAATTACATAGAAAGAGGTGTACAGTCTTTAGAGTTAACCGCGAAATAAACTACCATACTAATTTTGAAGAGTATCGATCACGAGCACAAATATGTTCAGAACACATGTTTTTTATGCACATTACTTGAACTGCGAACTTCCATTCATTGCAAATAATGTGATATTCTCATTGCACACACACACACATTCTACGGATAACATTTAGTGCACCGAATCTAAGTGCTGTTGTATTATTATTTGTAAAATTCACAATACTGTCAAGTCACAAAAGTAAATAACTTACCTGGCAAATATTTCTTACACAATGTCCTTACACATGGTAGCTGTTCATTAGATATTTCCGTAATCCACGACCGTATGGCTTAAATTTCAAGCTTAGCAAGTGGATTGTTCACTTTTGCAAACAAAGTTCTTTTTGCAAAATTGCTTTTTCCTAATTTTCTTCTTTTAGTGCTTTTAATGTTTCAACAACTGATGACTGTGTTGTGAAGTACGAGCATTTTCTCGCACATGAACAGAGTGCTTCTCTGATTTAATGTGTTTTTCAATATTGTCTTTCTTTTCCCATCCAATTCGACAGTTGCAAAATTTGCAAAACACTGTTTTGCCATCTGTTGCATAGACACCCTCACTAGCATACTTTTGAGTCCTTTCATACGCATTCATAGCCTTGCGACCCACATTCGGCAGTGCAACACAACAATGACAAAAACAAAAGTAATAAAAACAGTACCGATACCAAACTGAATACTGGTGCGAATTCTTTTCTTTGTTAGGTGTCAGGCCCACAGAACATTAATACGTTCTGCATTGCCATGTGTGGCATTAATCTTGCTCAGAGCTCACTCCAACATGACAGTTAACACAGCATCCCAGCTTGTAGACTCAAATATATACATTTGTTAGAGTTTGTGCGCGGGTTCACTCCCCCCCCCCCCCCTCCCATCCAATTTTCTCTTGCTCCAAATCATGCAATACTATACAAATGCTTTTTAACAAGTTTTATAGGCAGAAAATGGTGCCAATAGAAGGCATCACAAAATTTGCAACAAAATAGCATGTATTATGTAATTTCGCATTTTTCACATTCTGAGCCAGAATTTGCATCTAAATTCACATTTATCGCAAGTTACAAATTTTTCAGGTCCCTATCCATACCACTCAGATCACTAAAATCAAATGTTTCACGTAATTTTGAAACAAAAATGCTGCCATTGAGCTCATTCTGGATCCTTTAAAAAATGATTCTGCATTATATTTAGTCTTATTAAAATGCAAATTTGTAACTGACATGCCAACATTGTTAGTTCAATTATAGTTCTAGAAGGCACAACATGTTAGTTTGTTATGGGAGAAATGTTAGAACATTAAGTTATTACTGAAAAGGAGTTATGAAGGCTACTTTTCAACAGGCTTTATTAACTGTTTTGAAACACTCCAAAATACACACAAAAGGCATCTGCAAGAAGTTGTCTTATCTACTGCATTAAATTTTTTACAAAAACAATGACAAGGTCTTCATTCCAGCAGTTTGTGGTGGAAAGCTACGTTTGAATGATTCTGCCATTAATATAATCAAGAAAATTCTACACTTTGAAGGCATACTACTTAATAATATGAGTATAGTTTGCAACTCATCAGAAAGATGTTTGTCAGACTGCGACAGACACACAAAAGACATTCACACATTTAACTTAGCTTTCTGACACAGCCTTTGTTAGAATATGACTGACACTATCAGAGGCACACTTCAGACCACAACCATCATCTCCAGCTGCTGCATTTTGTGTGTGTCTTTCTGGGCCCAACAAATTTCTCTTGGTGAGTTGAAAACAATTCTGACTCAATTATAGCGTACTAACCTAGACTTTCCATTGTTACATAGATTTAATTTGTTAATAGACATAATTTGTTGACCAAGATGTGAGGAAAAGATCAATATAGTGCAACTTCTACTCTGTGTAAAGTTGGAATGCAATGAATTTGGAAGATGAGCTACTTTATCTACAATTTGGGTACCTGTAAATAGTGTGGATGCAGAAAGGTACTTCTCAACACACAATCTAGCTTTTACTAGTAGGAGGTGGTCAATGAAGTCTGACACTATTCAAACAACTTCAATGATTGCATTCAGTAGACAAACATTTATATACAGGAGTGTAATGTTTGTTAACTGAATGGAAACTAACAACATAGTATTGTGTTTCAGTAGTGATCAAGTGATCATTTTTTGCTTAAAAATTGTTGAAAGTGAAAAAGAAAATAAACTTCTGTCTTACAAAACATGACAATACATGCATTACAGGATACTTCAATGAAATCCTATCTAGACTAAAGATTTGTAGATGAACATATCAAGAAGAAAATTATGTTAAAAAACAGCAGCAGGTGGGGACTATTGGTTTGGAACACAAAGAGGACTTCTCTCAAATTACGCAGATATGAGATAATTGAAGGATTTACATACTAAAACTTGTTTTACTTAATACAAAAAACCAATAATATTAGAGAGACTGCAATTACATTAGTTAGATCATAGCTGTGACTAAAAAGCTTACTGTAAAAGCCTTGAAAAAATGTTTCATAAAAGTGACCAAAACTCCTGGTCTTCAAAAGACACTACACACACTGATTGCAAATTGATGATCTGAATTCTCTTTTCTTCCTTGGGACCACAACTACATTTCTTTGTAACTTTGATGTGAGAAAAACCAACAGCATCATCAGCTGCTTTTCAGGGCACACTGTCTTCCACCAAAGAGGAAGTGAACAGACTCTTGGCCCTGATTATGTCATGGTCAACATTTCCAGACTTTGCAAAGAAGGTCTTTATCGTGCTTCAAATGATTACTTAAATTGTTTCTTTCACCATGTGTAATATTAATATTGCACCTACATACTATGCAAAAAGGAAAATTTTTCTTCCTTTCTTGATTTTAGTATGCCTGTGAAATCAATATCCTACGATTCTTTAAACATCTGGAAGCACTGTTTCCTGTTAGATTTATACATTAATCACACAATAAGAATGTAGTGTACAAAACAGTCAGATAACATATGTTTCGACACGTACCAAAACGGCGAAAGGAACAAACTCACAAGGCAGTCAAACCCTTCATTAAAACATGTAAAAACACCAAGATGTCAAACCAATAAAAGAACACTACACCAAAGGGGTGAACAAATGATATGCACATTGTAAAAACACACGTGCACAAGAGCACATGCGGTAAAATGTAATTCATCCAAGGAATAAAGGAAACTGCTAATCACAAAAGTTTTAACATAAAAACTAACACTTCATTGAAATGTGACAACCTTAAAAATTGTTGAAAGTTTCCACAAACACAAACTTTAACAAAAAACACCACTCCTGATCAAAGACTAAAGGTTAAATCACAACAAGCTAACAGACTGGAAAAAGGATTTGCAGAGCAGGCCCCCACAGACACCCAAGATTCACATGGAAGAGCTGTTAACCCAGTTTTAAATCCCAATGACAACACAAACAAAACACAGTTAAAAATACTAATCATGTCAAATAATGAGTTATTAATTACTGTAGACTTGCCCCCGACCCACACTAACAATCTACTGAACAGACGTGGGGCGATTATTGAATGTTAATGTGCCAAATTTTTGTTCGTCAAGTTGTAAAACGACACCGTCCAGCTATAAAATGCTGAAATTTCAGTAAATTTTATGGATAACTATTAAAGTTGACAAGTATGTGTATGGGTATGGGTTTTGTAATGGAAACACAGCTACAGATTGTAAAAAAAGTAGGAATGTGATTTCCTAACTGCATACTACCAGATCCAAGAGTGTTTACCAATAAGTTCAATACATTGTGTGACACTGGTACAGTTCGCAGAAGACATACTGCATCCAAACATGTAAATGAAAAGACTGGATTAAGAAGACAGTCAGTCATCAGAACATAGTCCTTCAGCAGGGACACTTAGAATTTTACTGTATTAGTGTTCCATATACTAGAGTATGGCAGACTGTGTGTGCGCCTGGGTTCCATCTCTTATCTACAGCTCACTCAACAGCTTCAAGCGGGAGATGAAGATAGACAACTGGATTTGTTTTTCCACTGGATACTTAAAAATCGCCACATAATCTCATTTTATACTGTTAACTGATAACGCCACCTTCACTTGTGGCAGCTTCAGTGACACCCTTTATTCACATTATTGCTCCAAATAAAACCCACATGCTATTGTGGTGACATTTTCAAGACTACTTCTCAATAAATGTGTGGTTTGATAGACCATCAGTTGACTGGGCCTGTCATGTTACCATATGCACTTATAGGATGTCATTATCTACACTTTCCTGAAAATGAGCTTCCAGCATCATTGGAAGAGATTCCTCTGGTTACAATAATGTGTGTGTTCTTCCAGCATGACAAGGCTCCTGCACATTCTAGTGATCAGGTGACATCTGAAGCTAATATTACCCAGAAGATTAATCTGTAGATGTGGCCACCAAGATTCTTTGACCTTCCAGGGTGGCCACCTAATCTTAATTTTTAAATTCAACCCCCCCTCCCCTTTTCCGTTTTCCCAAGTTGAAAATAGTTATTTTGCAGGTTGTTATATGACACTATTTAATAAACAGATTTGGCAAACATACATACAAAACAAGATCAAGTTACATAGCCTTATATGATATCCAAGTTTAACCATGTCAATGTACAACAAGTAAGTTGAGTTTGCACAGTTTGAGGATACCGCACATCATAATGCCACACTGTTTTATATTCCCAGCTAGCCATACAAAAGGCAACACCAAGAAGGACCAGAGATACGACAGCCAAATTTATTTGGGAAATAGGGCTTGTACAAAGATCACATGACTGAAAATACAACCCTACGTAAAGTGAAGAAGATAATGAAATCAATATTGTGTGTCGCCACCATTTCTGGCAATAACTGCTACAAGCCAGGATTAAATCAAAGAGTCTCCAGATATGTTGTTGGGAATAGCAGTCCATATTGCTTCTGCATATTGAAGCTGATCTGGTGCAGCAGCAGGTGGTGTATCCTGGGTCAGTCATTCCACGATCATCAATAAGATGTTTTCAATAAGTGAGAGATCAGTAAAACAGAAAGGCCGAGGCAGCAATGTACTCTCATCGGCGAAAGATATCTGGAACATTGAATGCCATGTGTGGTAGCACATTATCCTTTAGCAAACATGGCCATAGGCAAACTCCAAAGGTATGGGCAGACAACTGGCTCCAACACATTACAGATGTAATGCTGGCTGGTTCGTGTACAGCACTGTATACTAGGAGGGTGCAGGAGCGGAATCCAATACCACCTTAAACCATATTACCAGGTGCAGAACCAGTATTGTGAGGCACACTGCAACAGTTTAACAGTCTCTTATCACCATGTCTGTAAACTAATACGACCATCACGATGGTGCAGGCAGTTCAGCAGTAAAAACTGTCATTCCAATTCCAAGTTTGCTGCACCATCACAATGGTCGAATTGGAGTCTGGAGACACAGGTGACAAACTATTTAACTGTTGCCTTAAGCACCACCATACAGGTCCTGCACCTGGTATTTTAGTTTGGGAATAGGAAGGCATTTGGATTCCACTCCCATATCGCCATTCGTATGCATCGCTGTTACACTAACCGTCCAGTGTTACGTATCTGAACTGTTTGAGCCTGTTGTCATCCCATACCTTCAGAGCTTGCCGACAGCCATATTGCAACAGGATAATGTGCAACCAGAAGTAGCAAGCACTGTTAAGGACTTCTTTATTGTCCATCAGATTTCATTGTTGCCCTGGTCTTCCTGTTTTTCCAATCACTCACCTATGGAAAACATCTCTATTGCAGAGCAACTAGTGAGGACTACACCACCCACAGCTACATTAAACTTTGGCAGTATTTGGAAGTGGCATGAATTGCTATACCAAACAACTAAAAGGCTCAGAAAATTCTGTGGCGATCTTTAGGTGCCAATTTCTAGACCTCTGGTATCGGGTGGAGAAATTTAGGTTACCCATAAACAGCTCAGGCATATACTATATCAAGAAAGTGGCTACTGGATAGGTTAGAGTAATCCATCCACAGGCCTGTTAAGAGATTTACTGATTCTGGTCAGGACGCAGTCGGCACAATAGAACAGACGAAATGAACAATATAGTAATAGTTACCCACAAGAGCGTCTATGTAAAGATCCCAGAATTGCTCTCACTTTCAGAGTCACAATGCCCCCATGGTACTAGGTAGAGAGAGCTGAGCCAAGTCGGACACATCTCACACTGGAGAGAGGTTGAACACTGAAGGGAAAGGCATGTTTATAGCAATAAATATGATTTTATTGAGTGAATTTAGAAATCATTCGGAATGTGAAATAATTTGGGCAAAAGTCAGCAATAAAAGTGGCTCAAACACAGTCATTGGCAGTTGTTACAGAGTACCTGCCTCAGCAGCAGCAGTAATGGCGGCAGAACATCCGAGGGAAAACTTGGAGGAAAAAAACCTTGTAGATTTCCTAGTAATGATCTAGTTTTAGGTGGTGAGTATTTTACCAGTTATAGACTGGCAGTTGAATGTGTTTAAGGAGGAGGGCAGGGATAGAAAATCCAGCAATATTGTTTTAACTGCTGTATACAAAAATTATCTTGAGCAGTTAAACAGAGAGCCAACTTGTGGAGATAACGTGTTAGACCAACTGATGACAAATATCCCAAACATTTTTTATGCAGTTAGTTCCGATCAGGAAATCAGTGAGCATTAGGCCATAAGAGCATCAATGAATACAGATGTAAATATAAATATCAAGAAAGGTAGTGAGATCATCTTATTTAGCACAAGTGAAAAGGGTAAGATAACAGAGTACTCAACTACTGAATGTGATAGTTTCTTTAACAATGACAGTGTTGAGCTACTGTGAACGAAGTTGACATGCAGTATACAGTATGTCCTAGATAACGAGGTGGCAAATAAAATGAGAGATGGGAAAGATCCCCCGCCGTTAACAACATAGTTAGAAAATTGTTACAAAAACAAAGAACTTGACTGCAAATATAGAGCCAGACAAGCAAATGGCTGCCATGCAAAAGGTGCTCAACTTTGCGATCAATGTTCTGTGTAATGACTTGGCAGAAAATTCTAAGAAATTTTGGTCCTACATCCAATCGGTAAATGGGTCAAAACTAGATATCCGGACACACTGGAATCATAATGGTGTTTAAACAAGAGGATGGCACACACTATGCCAAAATACTGAATGTCTTTTTCCAAAGCTGTTTCACAGAAAACAATCACACTAGTTTCTCCTCTAGGCCATCACACAAACGACAAAATAGATGTTACAATAAGTGTCAGTGGGATAAAAATTTAGATCGCTCAACAGAGGAAAGGCCGCTGGACCCAATTGGTTACTAATTCGATTTTACATGGACTTGTCCTCTTCTAGCAGCAGTAAACTGAAGGATTCTAGAGGAGCTAAGCCTTATTAAGGATTGGAAATAAGAGCAGATCATTTGCGTTTACAAGAAGTGTTATATCAGATGCTCAAAACTATAAGCCAATGTCTCCAACATCAGCTAGTTGCAGAATTTTGGAACACTTTGTTCTAATGTTATGTCATTTCTGGACATCAGAAATCTCCTTTGTAGTAACAACATGGTTTTCGAAATCAACAATCGTGTGAAACCCGGCTCGTGCTAGTCATCCACAAGATTCAGAGTGTACTAGATACAGGATAAGTGCAAACATGGAATTCCAGACAGTGTGACTGTATTGAAGCATTTCTATCTAACAGAACACAGCATGTCATTATCAACAGAGGTAAGTCTTCAGACAAAGTCATCTCAAATGCACCCCATGTGAGTGTTACAGGACCATTGCTTTTTCTCAATACACATAGTGAGTAACTATTGCTGCCAAGAATAACTCTTACAGTATGACAGAAGCGAAAAGGTTTGCGAGTCAAAAATTGCATGGGACAATGTGAGCCAGAATATGACAATCTTTTTTGGTGCTAGGTGGGGTCACTTCAGATCTCTGAAGGTCAATTTTTTTTTATGGGATGTTATAGTTTGGTACCTGCTTTATGATAGCGGCTATCTAGACAAATCCAATGAGGACCACTGGTATCAATGCAGTGCTGCAATCTTCTTATGGATTAAGATGTATACCATATCACTTCAGCACTTATTGAAGCACATGCTCTGACGGTTCTCTTTCGTATCTTCAGGTGTAGTTGGAACTTTTATGGATCCCCACAAGAAAACATCCAAAGGAGACAAATTTGCCAAATGAGCCAGCCACGACGTCTGCGTCCGATACAACAATCTGGAAATCTCTGCAACTCATTTCCACCCATCAGCAAAAAAATTGTCTGGACATCCATTATGTAGATACCATATTCTGTTCCTTGTTCCTTATAGACCTAATGTTTCTTGCAGGAACAGTGCACATCCTAACATTAAGATTTCCTTCAATGAAATAGGGGCCTATAATTGTGTCCTCCAGAATCCCATACCACAGTCTTTGGTGTGCAACTTGCCACAGCCAACATGGATTTTCAGTTGTCCAATAATGCATGTTATGTAAATTAACATTTCTATGGTCCGTGAATGTTGCCTCTCCAGTAAATAAAATCAAATTAATAAAAGTATCTTCCCCCTAAATCTGAAGTTAAGCCCATCAGCAGAATGCCATGTGACGCATACAATCTGTATCTGTTAATTCTTGGTAGAGACTGATATAGTAAGGACGATATTTATGGTGCTGCAGAACACAAACAACGCTACTCTGGCTAATGCCAGATTCCCTCAAGATATGAAGCGAACTAACAAGGATCCTGAACCACAGTAAAAAGAGTACCAATTTCTCTTCCTCGTTAGTAACTTTCCTTTGCCATTTGTGTTTCTGATACAGTTGTTTTCAATTTATCATACATACATTTAAATGTTCGACATGTAGTGCGAGTACATGTGTATCCTCAGATATCTTTCAGCATGTAAGTCTCAAGCTCCCACTGTATTCATTGGCATCGTCCATAAATAAGAAGCATATCAACTTGTTCCTCAAAGGAATACATCATTCATATTCATTTGCTTCAACTACACTTGTCGAAATGGTCCTATTAGTGTTGTATTACCTAACATCAAATGATGTTTATGTGTAAATGGCACATAAGATGGATACGCCGTTTTCAGTGAATATTTACTATTTGCATGATATAGTAGAGAATTGTCAGAGCATGTGCTTTGATAAGTGCTGAAGTGATACGGAATATCACTCAGTCCATGATAAGAAGAATGCAGCATTGCATTGTTACCAATGTTCATCACTTTGAACACCTTGTAGACCTTCAAAGACCTTACTGTTACACATCATTGGATTCGTCTCGATACCCGCTATCAGAAAATAAGTACTTCACTATTCTATCCCGTTTAAAAAAATAAGGCTGACCTTCGGATCTCTGAAGTGACCCCACCTAGCAACAAAAAAGCTATGTCATGTTCTGTGCCCAGTTGTCCCATGCAACTTTTGTCCCACAAAAGTTTCAGCTCTATATCATGTGATTCATCTGTCGTGCAGCTCACAATTTGTAAATAGTGTTCACCCGTTTTGGTATTTATCATTAAAGAATATAGAACGGATTTCAATAAATAATATTTAAACAAGAAATCTTCCATTAAAGTCTTTACATGAAACTAGCCTTGGATGCTAAATGTGGATAAATAAGCAGAAGGAAGTAGCAGTTATTTCACATGTTAGTATTCTTTGAGGAGAAAAAGTAATAGGCTGTCTACTAGGTCCTTATAAAAGTTACAGCTTAATTTTATCATGGACATAGCAGGAAAATTACCTTTCTCAAAAGGCCGAGCAAAATCTGGATGAGTGATTTAGCAAATTCCAACAAAAGCTAAACCAATTCTCCAGTTATAATAATAATAATAATAATAATAATAATAATAATAAAGAGTAAGAGTTTAACTTTCTATAGCTAGGGTAGTCATTAGACATGGACTTCTACTTAAGTCCACTACCTTACACACTGACAGAGTATTAGGCGCAGCAGATAGTAAATTAAAGTTTTGGCATGTTTGAAGGCCTAATTAATGTTAAAAAGTTATCCAAATTTTAGTACATAAGGCCACATAAAATGTCCATCAAAACTTTTCTGAATACTCTTCCGCAAAATGTCCAATGAAATATTAGAAAACTGGCCGAAGATATAGCTTCGATTGTTCACAATGAGGTTAAACATAACTTTTGTGTAATCTATAGTTTATGCATGCTGATATACTGGGAATATTTGTGTTCTATCCTGCTCCCAGTAGTAACTAAATTTTCAGGGTGTGTACATAATTTTCATGTAAAAATTCAAAAAGTCTTCAATCTGTATTAACAACAACACAAAAAGGAGACTTTTCTTTCTTTCCTAAACAAATTATTCATTGAAATGTGTGGAACATCTTGTGCAGTAGCAAAGAGTCCTTAGGCACTCATCTGCTGACCACAGTTTAAAGTAACACCCAGAAAGACCATTAAATGCTGTGTTCTGCACATGCCCGTATTAAAAGTATACTGCCATGACAAGAGAATGGACCCTATTTGTCTGTGGTGGAACTGTCATCCATTCTATTGCTATGTGGCAAACCACCCACTGATGACTTTTAGATTTGTGTGTTGAGGTGGTAATATGAAATCCTCTCCACTGCACTCAAGTTGAGTGACAACAAGAGCATTGTCATTTGTTTTACAATCATGATAGGTTGCCAAATAAATAACTCTGAAGTGACAATACAAGTGCCTGAAATCGCAGTTTTTTCTTTATTATGGTATAGGGGGCTTCTAAGAAGTATTATGTTCATATAATGGGTTCCAAGCAATTAAAGAGTTTAAGAAGTCAGTACATACCTGATATTGCTAACTGGCTAAGCTTTATCAAGGGAAATTGTGCCAAACCTGTTTCGTGGTAGATGTTACTACCTACATTTTTTGAGAGAATAGATTCACAAAATAAAGGGCATCTTTATAGTATATAAATTTACTATTTTAGTACTTCAAAGTACTAACTCCATTTAAGAACTAATGCAATATAAAACTCATCAAAGCCTCTAAACTGATTCAAGAATGTGATTCTAGAATATCATCCAACCCCATGTAAGCCAACTGGAAGAGGAAAATGCAGAAAAGTATACAACTTTCTGTACAGTGGTGACAGTTGTTTCAACTACAAACAAAACATTTCCTTCAACATTTTGCAAACTAATAGTATAGTTCCTCTTTAGGAATTTATGTTGTCAACTAAAAGCTCCATGAGGAAGTATTACAGTGATCTACCCCCAGCGTGAAAAATGACAATGGAAATCATTCTACCAATTCTTTCTCCATTCAGAATTTCAGTTAACCTAAAACAAGATCTTAAGGAATAATTGTGGAAAAAGAAAAATAAATAAAGGTCACATTTCAGTGTTCCAACAGCTCTGCTTCAGATGGTAAGTACTGTTTTGTTACAGTTTACTTTCACAATATACAGGGTGAATCACCTAACACTTGCACCACAAATATTGCAAAAGCAGAAAGGGCAATTGATGTGCGGTTTTTACAGAATGGATTGGTAGTCAGGGACTCTTATTTTTAGCCAACAAACCGATTGTAATATTACTTATAAAGTAATTTTTTTATGCGAACACAGTTTTTTTAAAATGTAACAACAATTGTTTCAATCATGCACTGGAATTTTTGACACTAGCTGTGTACGAAGAATTTTGAAAGACATTTTTATCACATTTAGTTTGGCAGCTACAACTGTTCAAAGTTTCAGGGGCGTAGGCTGCGATAGCGTAGTTGACTGGCCGAGTGGCAATGCCCCGAGGCACGGCCCACGGTCTCACGACTACCAGCCAGTCAGCTACGCTGTCATAGCCTCTGCCCCCAAAACTTTGAACTGCCAAACTAAACATGATAAAAATGTCGTTCAAAAGTCTTTGCACACAGCTGGTGTCAAAAATTCCAGTGCATGATGCAAACAACCATTGTTCCATTTGAAAAATTGTATGTTTGCATTAAAAATATACTTTCTAGGTATTTTTACAATCTGTTTATTGACTAACAAAACGACACCTTGATTGCCAACCCATTCTGTGAAAACCTCACACCAATCTAACTTTCTGTTTCCACAATATTTGCGGTGCAAGTGTTAGGTGATTGACCATGTATAGTATATGCTTTTACGTACTTCACTTTGAAAAAGACTGCAAACTTTTAGATTCACAGGGCTACTAGGCAGCAGTCTTGTGTGCTATTTTACTGATCAGCCTGTATAGTTACTAGAACATATCTCCAGTCATCACTGCTCCACATATATACTTTTCTTAAAAGAAAATAATTAAGAAAGGGTTTTAGTTTAACTAGGCTCTGCTTTACATATTTAAAACTTACCGAACAGCAGAAATTCTTATTTGATGAGCCTGATTAGCCTGTAAACCATTGACTGTAGCTTGTAAGAACTGTTCTAGTAGAGTTGGTGACATCAGTTTAGCATATGAACTTCCAACACAAAGGCATCGGCCCAACAGGTACGGTGAGCCTAAACAAATAAAATTAGCATTCTTAATATGAAATTGATAAATATCCATAAAAAGAGTAGCAATTTACTGTTGAGTGTTCCAAGATGAATGGGAACTACTGTTGTACACTTTAAATATTAATTACCTGGGAAAAAATATTGTGGTGTTTTACAGAACCTGATCCAGGTTAAAAGAGTAATTGGTGATGCTTTCTGGTCACAGTCTATACAAGTAAACTCATAGGAAAGTATAAATAATTTTGAACTGTTACACTTTGTTAATGAGCTTACCAGTTTGATTCATATCAGCAACAACAACATTTTGTAAGAAACCACTGAAGTCAAACAGCAACTCTTCACCACGTTCCAGTTGGCTCACAACTGTTTCATGTGCTACTTCCAATGCACACATGCATGCCTCATGGCTTTTCCACCAGTTGGAACCGTCTGTATTTCTTTCAGCCTCTGATGCTTGTAAATGTTTCGTCATAGCATGACTCAGAGCGCCAATGCTTTTTGCTTCAAATTCTTCAAATATTGACTAGAAAATTGCAACAAAGAAGTATTAAACTCAGCAGATGGCAAAAAAAAAAAAAAAATGGAAAGGTGGTTTCAGTAGTTGACAGCTTGCATATTGTTAAGTAACAGTAAAGTACAGCATTATGGAATTTGACACACACACACACACACACACACACACACACACACACATTCACATATTTTAACATTTGAAGGTGAGAGGTGAGTTGATGGTAGTGAGGGAGAGGACTTTGACATTAAACCAAATTATATAAATAGTAGGATTATAGTTATGATGCTATGTGTATGACTATACTGCCTACTATTAGCTGTCAAAACAAGAACAATACCAATGGCTGCCAGCCACTGTCATCTGTCAGTACACACACAGACAGAAGGAAACTGGCATCACTACGTATCTTTCCTACTTTTCTGCACAGAATGTGCTTCACAACTGTCTTTGTGGCTGCTCTTCATAGTAATGTATGTTTAATTAATTCCATATTTATTCAGGACTGCCGGTACAGATATCTTTTAAACAAAATCGAAGCTTTCTCACAATATAAATCCTTTTAAGTGGCAATTCGCCATAATTGCTGCACTCTAAAACTTTCCAGGAAATAGTACATTATACTGTACCTATTGCAAAAACTTGCTTGTTCGTTCCTGTGATTAATTTTTATTCTATGAGGTTGGTAATGATTTCACTGAAAAACTATGTTTGGAAGACAATTTGAAGAGTCAGCAGATTTCTCATCTACTGTCACATTTCTTTTGAAAGGAGAAAGTATTTTTTATGTGGAGCCTATAGTATTAAAATGTATTAATGACATATTGTGAAATGTAGGCCGAAACACTGCTTTTCAATATTACCAATAGCTTTTGGATATATTTTAATGGTACAATAAGCTTCTTTTGACAAATTCTATCTGTGAGGCCTTTGCAATTACAAAAAAGGTGGTTGTAATAAAGTTAACTATAAGTTATGGTATATTTAATTTGGATTTTGATGTTAATTGTATATACATTAGATTTTCTTAAATGCAATATTGTCAGATGTCAATCTGTCAAATGGTTTCACACTGTTTTCATATTTTCTAAAGAGAGATTTTATAAGTTATCATGAAAGTTGATTTGATAGCTGTGTCAACAGTATTTGATGTTTACATCATAGGCTGCTGGCTGTGTTGTGTATTTTGTGTGTTACAGTTTCAAGTGTGGATTATCTTAGGCTCTTCTAATTTTATCAGTTTTCATGCTGAAAAATTTGGAACTTTAAAATTATATTGGAAAGTTTCAATTCTTTTTTAATGGTTAAGTCTAGGAAAATTATCAACTTGTTTTTCATGTTGCACAGTAAATTTCATATTTGGTTGTACTTTGTCACCAAGTTGACATAATTTATGTCAGTGATGATGTCATCCGTTAACATTAATGTGTAGTCAACATAATGGTTTGTGTCAAGACATTCTGAAAAGTTTTTCTACAAGGTTATTCAGAAGTATGTCCATAATGGACTCCAAATTATAGCATAATTTACAGTTACTTTTATTACACACATCTTATTGGGCCAATAAACAGCTATCGTAAATATTACAAAGCATTGTCTTGGCAACATTCACCAACAGAATATAATTCTAGTTTTGTGTCATTACCTTTCTTATACTGTCTAAATAATTTAGCACATCACTTTTGTATTCTTTAGGAACTCATTTCAGTTATTTTCACAGCGTTTTTTGTTCTTTACTATCCACAAAAATCCTCAAAATGCTTGTATAATAATATCTGCTAGTTACTATACAGTAATTTAGCTAATAAATTGAGTTCAAGTCACACACACACACACACACACACACACACACACACACACACACAGTCATTTCTCACATTCCTTCAATAAGAGTTTGTTTGATCTGGCATATTTCAGCAGGTTCCTACTACTGTTTCCTCAAGATTGACTTTTTCCTTTGATTCTTTGTTCTACTTCATGAAATTTTCTTTTGCTGGCCGAATACAAAAAACCTGTGTGTGCACCTGTGCGAGCGCACCTGCATGTACGTGCCAATGTGCAGTAATACCTTCGTTCCTTTCTTCGTTTCCAAGAAGCTGAACTTAATATGTCTTACTATTTTTCATATATTTTCATAATCTAGGTATATTTCTGATTTTGTCTGACTATTCTTTTCTACTTTGCATCAATTTTTAATTTGCACATAATGAATCTATTGTTTACGACTCCTATCAAGTACAAACTAACTAGACTACCTGAAATAAGTAGCTATGTACCGGGCAATCAAAAAGTCAGTATAAATTTGAAAACTTAATAAATCACGGAATAATGTAGATAGAGAGGTAAAAATTGACACATGCTTTGAATGACATGGGGTTATATATATCTCTGACAGATGGCACTTCATCTGATCAGAAAAGCAATAATTAGCATAACAAATTAAGACAAAGCAAAGATGATCTTTATAGGAAATGCTCAACATGTTCACCACCATTCCTCAACAATAGCTGTAGTCGAGGAATAATGTTGTGAACAGCACTGTAAAGCACGCCCAGAGTTATGGTGAGGCACTGGTATCGGATGTTGTCTTTCAGAAGACCTAGAGCTGTCAGTCAATCATGTTACACTTGCGACTTCAGGTAACCCCAAAGCCAATAATCGCACGGACCGAGGTCTGGGGACCTGGGAGGCCAAGCATGACTAAAAGTGGCGGCTGAGCATACGATCACCACCAAACAATGCACGCAAGAGATCTTGCGCACGTCTAGCAATATGGGGTGGAGCCCAATCCTGCATAAAGATCTTATGTTCCAGCAGGTGTTTTATCAGCCAGGCTGGGGATGATGCGATTCTGTAACATATCGGCATACCCCTCCCCGTCACTGTAGCAGTCGCTGACGTTTTGCTGTCCAGCGCCATCTGCCAGACTTTTTATTTTGCACTTTTTTTTTTTTTGTAATAAAACCCCGTGTCATTCCAAGCATATGTGTTAATTTTGACCCCTCTATCTACATTATTCTGTGATTTATTAAGTTTTCAAATTTATACGGACGTTTTGATTACCCGGTATATGGAATAAATGAAAATACCAGTGAAATCATTTTCTAATTCTAAAACTGCAATATAATGAAAATGTCGTGACAAATTTGCAGTAGATCAGGATTCGCCCTGGTTCCATATTTTTTCAAGAGCGATGGCCTTAAACATACCATCTAAACATTGCTCTGGGCTCTACCCAGTCAGTCACTGTTAATGATTTCTTTTTCACTCCTAGAAACTACAACCATCTTTAATGATTACATTGCACTGCCTCCATTCAGTTAATTTCATTCAACAGATTCCTAACTCTCAGACCACACAAATTCAGTCCATTAGACAGTGGGGGCAGGGTTACAGGGAAAATACAGCTTCACTTTGCTCTATCCACTGGTGTGTCTTTCCCTAGACGAGTTTTTGTGCAATTGTCTTCTGAAAGCCTGGAGCTACTTATGAATAATCCTGTATTTCAGTAATATTTTGTACAATTTCAGAAACAGCTCAAACTTACCCGCAGAAGATCCTTAGCCAGTATCCTAACAGAGAATGTATATGTGTGTTCATCCTCTTCATCTATATATCTTTCTGGCTTTTCAGTCCATCTCTTTGCCTACATAAAGAGAAAGATGAAATTTTTCAATTCATTTATTGTTATGCAAGCTACATACTTAGATTTGGAATGTGTGAAGACAAATCAATATGGGTAAATATAACCAATATAAATAGCAACAATGGAAGGTCAAATAAGAAATGTTAATAATACGAAGATAGGGAACAACTCGCCATAAAGACTAATGTTGAGCTGCTGACAGACATAAATAAAAAAAAAAAAAAAAAAGAAAACCACACACACACACACACACACACACACACACACACACACACACACACACACACTTCTAAATTTTCGGCCGCAGTCTTCCTCAGACAGAGAGCATAGAACATTCATCCACACAATTGTATGTCTTATTTGTGTGTCGGCAGCTCAATACTTGTCTTTACGGTGACTTGTTCCCTATCTTCATATATTTACCAATATAAATAGTTTAGATATAGCAATGCAGTAATAGAAACAGATCATTGCAGAAAAATAACATTCACACAATTTTTCCATAATGTCGTAATACAAGATGGCAAGAACCAACATCCTAAGAGTGCATTGTAATCTAGATGTAGTTTTCGAACATTCAAGATTTCACTGAATTTACATTCAGAAACTGATGTGTCTTAATTATGTGAATATTAAATCTCAATGATAAGTATGATAATTAGGAACATCTCTGGTGAACGTTACAGTGTTTCACAGATTTGGTGCCTGTTAGTATCTTAATGAAGCCCAATTTATGACATGGGAACATTTTTCAGTAACTCATAAAATCAACTTGAAATTTTCAGATTTCACCAAGATATCAAATTATTTATGACATGGACAAAAGGATGTCCAATAGAAATCGATCAGATTTGTGGCAAGTCAAATTGTCACCAAAAAAGTCCAATATGCCAGAATTCTATAAATTTTGCCGTGTTCTCAAGAGTATCTTTTTATACCAAAACCCAATTTTGTTAATATTTTATTTCTTACGTAATACATATGCTAATTATAGGTGTTTCTTACAGACTTTTATGGTCGTCACCCTTGTTGGGCTCTAAATACAGAGAACAATGTGACAATTCACTCTTTGGACGTTTAATATGCAACTGAAGAAATAATTAACATAGGGTTGCCAATAGAGCTGTTCACTGTGTGTTATTTGTGAGAACTATAAGAAAGCTTTCAAGTATAATTAGTTAACCCTTTAGCTGCTGCCGCTGAGCATCCAGTCACATTGGGTTGTTGTGCTTCCCGACAGCCTATCACAAGCTGCTTAGCCCATCACTTGGCTCACCTTGCCCTCTGCTGAATATCATGTAGCCAGGGCAGTCATTGCCGTGTGTGTCACCTTCTGAGTGTGATCACCTACCCTATCTGCATACTTCATCCGTGGCAGATGAATTACTGAACAGTGTGTGCACTGAAACTGCTTATGGGTCAGTCCACATCAAATTTTGGAACATTCTCCTGATCGACTAAAATGGATTTTGAAGTAATTTAATATGAACATTCTCATATCCACTATGAACAATGGTGAAGTTCAACAATTGTCAGTGTTATACTGGATGTGATAGTCTCTTGTTTGACTTCATGCATGACGTTGCAGAGTGCGTGTGAATTTCTGGGGAATTTGAAATGTTACATCCTAGTCATTCGTTTTGTATGGTAATTTTCAAAACACGGTTCGATGCACAATGTTTAACATTTGAATCTACTTTTATGCACTTTCTGTTTCCAGCAGACAAACATCTGTGTGTTTGTGTTCTTTTCTTGGATTGGTCAGTTGTTATAATGGTTGGAAAATGCCTTCCAACAAACCTTAAGAGGATCATCACAGCACCTTCCCCTGGCAGCTTTTCTGCACTGATGTACATATGTCCTTATCAGCAACAATATGTATATTACGACCTGTTAATGACCTGTGTAGGACATGAGAATTTAAACCACACAGCTCAATAACATGGAAAAAGAACTACTTAAACCATTTCATTTTTTCCATAGTCACGCAACAGAGCCAATCATCATATCTAAACAGTCAACTGCTCCCATGTTTAAGTCATAATCTACAATGCTTTCTGGTTTCTTAATTTTCTCTCCTGTACGACTGTCAGTCGCATCCATTTCTGTGGTGTTACATGTGGTCAACATTCATACTTCTCTTGTCACACCACATTATAGCAAGCATTGTATTAGTACACACAAATTTGATATCTCCTCACTTCAGTTTCTTGTGACATTTAGGCATGTTGCGCCTGTTTTTACGGACAGTACCACATGCATGGTAAGGAAACAGGTCTGGGCTTGTGTACGAATTATCGACGTAAAGGATATGCCCACATTCTAAATAGGGCTTCATAAGTGTAGCCACAACATCACTTTTCCCTACATTATGCAACGCAATTGCTGTTGATGTCTCTGTATAAACAATGAAATCTAAAATATAGCCAGTCTTACAATCACATAACACAAATGTCTTTATTCCCGATCCACTCAGTTTGGAAGGAATGAATTAATTGTCTGAAACATTAGCGTCCTTTGAATAATGCAGTAACAAACTTTCATAATTTCTGATATGGATTACATGCACGACGGAAAGCTTGTTGCACTTTATCAACGATCTTCCTAATTTTGAACGATCTACCTCTTACAGTATTGGCAGAGTTGTCACTGAAATGTAACCAAAAATGGTTCTTTGACACGAGTTCACTAAAAATTGTAGTATTTAGAATAACATCTCTGGTCCAGTATTCACCAATTTTCATTTTTCCATGCAAGGCATCAGAAGACAAACAGCTATGAAACATTACATTTCTTCATATCCAGTATCTTTCACTTAGTCGAGAATGGTGAATAAATAAAACCAATTTGAAACTTCCTGGCAGATTAAAATTGTGTGCCAGAACCGGGACTCGAACCTGGGACCTTTGCCTTTCGCGGGCAAGCAAGTTTGGAAAGTAGGAGGCGAGGTACTGGCAGAAGTAAAGTTGTGAGGCGGCATCGTGAGTCGTGTCGAGATAGCATAATCGTTAGTGCGCTTGCCAGCGAAAGGCAAAGGTCCCATGTTCGAGTCCCGGTTCCAGCACACTATTTTAATCTTCCAGGAAGTTTCATATCAGCGCACACTCCGCTGCAGAGTGAAAGTTTCATTTTGAAAACCAATTTGTTTCGTCAGCTATATATTTCATCAGTTATTCTCTAAAAAATAAAAATCGACAATACTTGGCTCCTCCCCCTATTTGAAACTGATGTCCATATAGCACATCATCAAATGCGTGATTTACTGCCCGAAAATCACTCTTTCTTGTCAAATTTATCAATGGGGAAAATATTTAACAAAGCTAAATATCATTTATGTTGGGTCATTCCACATCATACTAGCCAATTGCAGAAACAGTCCCCACCTGACCATCTCCAATTATTTTAACGCTTTCACCATAGCTGCAGGTACATGGCAAAGGAAGTTTTGTCAAGTTTTAGCTACATACATGCTGTACATTTCGCTCTAAGGTCATCGATTTTGTCATCTGTCAGCCAATGAGCATAATTCCGCAAAAAAAGAAAAAATTTGCACGTTTGATAGCTCTTTATAAACTGAGTACTGTAGTGAGAAATTTGCAAATCAGTATTTCCACTCAACTTTTTGCTTTCAGTTCAAATATAACATGGAAAAAGTCAGTGAGTAATCATGTTTCCAAAACTGCTGCTCAAAGTGAGCACAAAAAACTTACAGCACATGCATCAACCCATTATCAACCATTTATTTCTCCGGTCTATAACATTTTTATATTACGGTATTTTATTTGGTTATGAAGTACATCGATGTTAGACCTCACATTATACGAGGATTGGAACTGAAATAATGGCAACTTATTTACTCACAACTGATACAAAAGCATTACATATTTGCACCTGTTACTGTCCTTTAAAGTAGTCACCAGCATTGTGTAGAATCTGTTGCCAGCTATGTGGAAGGCTTAGTATACCGTAAGCAGAGCCTGTTCTGTTGATGGTGCGAATGGAACAGTTTACTGTATCAAATCTCTTTAACAGTACTGAAGTGAATGCCACAAAGTGGTTCCTTCATCATTGGAATCAAACCAAAGCTGCAAGGACTCAGTTCTTGAGAGTATGGTGAATGGTACAGTACTACCCAGTACCATCGAATGAACAGAGCAGCCACAGCTCGCATTGTATGCGTGCACAGAGTCGTGCAAAATGGGTGGGTTGCACAGATAGTGTTACTGCTTCTTCCGCAAAGCTCGTTGCAGGTGATGCTCCAAAAAATGAACAGTAATACTGTGCACTGACTGCCTACCATGGAGGAACGTAATGTGTTATGATAACATCACAGTGGTACATGATAATCACCACAATTTTTCCCCATACCAGGGCTCTGACGCAGTTTCGATGTTTGCGGTAACCCATAATTACGCCATTCGTTGAACTGGCATTTCAGTCGGGTCTCTTATGATGTGGTTTATGTCTCGTCCAGTGTTACGATACAGCATAAGAAAGTCTCTCGTTCATGCTCCTAGCACTCCAAATGCATTTGAGCAGCTCAGTAATGCATTGGAAGTAGCAGTGCTACTATCTATTTTGGCCCACTTTATGTTATGGTAGTAATACTAAAAGTGGGCCTTTGCGATCACCTTTGGACAGCTCAAAATTTAAATGAAAATAACAGCTTATCCGTACATATGACATGAAAGTAGAATAAGCAAATTTGCAGAGGAGAAAATTCTCTAACTTTCTCTCTTTTTTTAAACTCTGTTAGATATATTTGTGAAAATAAAGGCCATTTGACACTACCACATGATTTTACATATACCAGTAATTAGGAAATGTCACATTACATTCCTCACGCAGAACACTCTGGCATTCGCCATCTTGCTTGCTGTATTTTATGATTTTCTTATTATAACTTACATCTTATTGCAAAGCAGTGATGCACTGAAGAATTAACAAAAGCACATAGTTCATAATACAATAAATTATAATCTATTGTCTAAAATGTCATTTTACCTGTTAGCAATAGTACTAGAATTAAGAGTTAGATTTAAAGTGGGTAGGTACCAACCTACCTACCTATCTTCTTGCATGGTAAACACAGTTTGTACCTACATATTGATGAGTAGAAAAAGTAAGTTGTAGAAGAATACGAAATTATTTTTAGTGCATATTCATTTGTTTTGGAATAGGTTTTTTAAAATTTTGTCCATGTTTTGATTTTTAGTAAATCTTTTTCTGAATATGGGTAGCCCTACTAAACGTGCTGCTCATATGAGACAGCGTCATTTAAATGAAACACACAAAGTCGGGGGGAATTCCTATCTTAACAGAGGAAATCTACCTCGATGACAATTTCAAAAGAGACTTGCAAAGAGCACAAAAATAGACTCAAAAAGGAGGCTTTACATGAAAAACAAGGGAATTACTTGTCGCTAATGATGTTATGGTACATGACTCAAATATCCAGATAGCCTATAAAAGATTTGGCCACGTATCATTAACTTGCTCCTAAGAAGTGAAGAGTTCCGTTACTTTGTCATGGATCCCATAATCAGAACCTAACATAACTTTCATCAAACTACCCTTGAAGTACATCCTTCCCAATAACAAAAAACCACACACACACACACACACACACACACACACACACACACACAGAGAGAGAGAGAGAGAGAGAGAGAGAGAGAGAGAGAGAGAGAGAGAGAGAGAGAGAGACTTTCGAACTAATGCATGCTCAGTACAGTTTTTCGACTTTAAATTATTCAGGCTGGGTAATATTTTTGTCCCCCATAGTATCTGCAGCAATGGTGAAAGTATTAACACAATTGGAGACAGCCAAGTGGGGACATCTGGTTGACTTTATGTGGAATAACCCCATTCAATAAATCTACAGGTTTTAATCTTTTTGTTTAGGAAGTATGAATCTTACAAAATATAAATATCTTACACTATTACAAATATTAAAGCTTTCTTACCTGCTCATCTGTTATTTGAGTAAATAGTATTAAGTAGTATATTAAATCTGCAAGAGCTGCCTTTACAGTTTCCGTGAACATAGAAATATCCGTGAGCATATCAATTAGCTCAAATATAGAAAATATAACTGCATCAAACCCTATGCATTCTCCTGCAATTAAAAATTATTACATTTCAACAGCTGAATCAAAGAATAAACTCATAACATCAACAACACATAATACAGTATCTTCACAATGAGTGTGTGTAAAACCAGTAGAATTCAGGTTTATTACATTTTTAATTGAACTAAGTTTAATACTGCATAGAATGTCACAAACCATCAGAGTCAACTGGTTCTTCCTTGAAATCTGAACAGGTGACATAATCACTTTTATACACATCAGCAGCCTGAATCAGTGTCTGCCATATAGGAGGAAGAATCTGTGGCATACAATGCGCCATTTGCTTAGGCAGATGCTGCACAAGAAAGGTAATTGCTGAAAAGAAAATTTTCCTTATGAAACACTGAATCCTTTGTCTCTTTAAACTTAACACAGTGAATTAATATTCATACAAGTTAATGTAACAGGCGTAACATATATTTCATTTAATGTACATAATGGACCTGTACTTCAGTCTTCAGAACTCAAACTGATCTATTAAAGTCAAAAGATACAGGAAAATGTAAAATGTCACAGCGATAAAATTCTCCACATTCACTTAGTACTGCTAAGTACTTACATGGGAGTACCCCTCCCTCTTTTCCTCTTGTTTTGTAATGCAGTCATAGACAAGACCTAGATGGAAACTAGCTAGAAATGACCCTGCTGGAGCACAACAGAGGTGAACATGTTTCTGTCTAACACACTGGTGACAAAGCCCAAGCACAGGTTGGGCAAAAATGCTGTTTTCAGTAGATTGTGCTTGAGCATAAGTTAGGCTGCAGTTATCTTGACATCAGTCACATATCACTTGATAAGTTTATTTCATAGGAAAAAAGTGCTGTTGCTTTAACAGGTGCTGCCTTTTGTTAATTTTTTTGAATTATTTCAAAAGAAACATAAGTGTTTTTACCACAACTGACTGACATTTGCTCACTTTGGTGCAAATGTTATGTTCATTTATGTTACGTTTTGCTGTAATTTTGCAACAAATATGTCTTGATTGTTGAGTGAAAAAGAAATTTCATAAGCTCAAGATGAATTAAATGATTATGAATCACAGGGATAAATATCTGAGTGTAAACATAAAAAATTCATATTCTCAGGAAAGAATCAATCTGTTACAATTTTTCACCACTTACATTGCTGCTATACACTACTGTTTAATATTTCAGTTTATTTGTTTTAAGGATTTTTTGAAGATATATGATGAAACACCATCCAACTTGAGCTTTCTAGGTTTTGTTTGGAGACGATGGGAATTTACTAGCAATAAAACAGGACATACATTTTAAAAGAAGGCTACAAAGTGTCAGTTTTCTGGCATTAGGTGGTCTCCAGCTGCATGTCCTTAAGGTGTAAGAAGGCTAGTGAGAAAGTGTAGCCAGCTGCTTCAAACAGTTCTACATGGGCAGTGATGGTGAGTGGATAACTGTTGACCACTCACTGCAGTAGGCTGTGAGGACGTCTTACGGCTGCATGGACACTAATCAAAACTGTCATACTGCTTTGCTTGCTCCATGAGTATTCCAAGATGGAGGCAGAGAGAAAAGAATCCTCTTTGACCCTGACCAAAATGCTGGATGTTCAAGCCACAAGTGAACATATCCTGAAAGATCTTAAGTGGCACCAGGGGAGAATCACCCCTAAGCCAGTGAAGTTATCACCAATGAAAAATAACACAACAAAGATAACAAATCAAGACAGTTCTCAGGGATTGCCCTGGCTGCTGGTCAACGAAGACATGGTCTGAAAAAGCCCTAGAGTAATATGAGTTTGAGAATGTGGCAATCAACCTGCCTAATAGAGGATGTCCGGCAGGGGAATGGCACAATGTGTGACATCATAGCCTTCGCAGGCTTCCTTGGCAGCCCAACCAGCCATTTCATTGCCACGTATGCCGTCATGTCCTGGTACCCAACAGAACATCATTTGCTTCCCCTGCTGATGGAGAGTGTACATTCTGTCATGAATGAGCTGTACTATCTTCTCAGCTGGATACATATTGCATAAAGATCGCAGCGCACCGAGAGAATTGGAGCACAGAAGAAACTGTGCCACGAACTCGCTGCATTTGCTCCAGTGCCCACAGTACCACATGGAGCTCCGCTGAGAAAACTGAGTATGCAGGGGGAGGCGAATCCTGGTGGTGGTGAACACTATGGAGCAGCCTAGCGAGTCCCCATTTGGACCCATCCATGTAAACCACAATAAAATCATGATGCTGATCTAAAACCTTAAAAAACAGAATGAAATGTAAAATCTGAAGTAAAATCCTCCTTAAAATGTGTCAAGTCTAAAAGTTACCTCGGCCACTGGAGGAGCCAGGGTGAACATTTACTACAACCTCGATGTAAAACATTAAAATCAGACACATCCATATCTGAAAGACAATCCTGAGAACGTATCCTAAAAGGCCTCATTACTCTTAGCCTGGTACGAAAAAGCTATTCCATAGGAGGGTGAGCTCCGACAGGATAGGCTGGTGTATTTGGCAAAGACAACTTCGTATACGCATGGCGTGCCACGAAGAACTGTCACCACATGTGAAGTAGCGGCTCAGCAGCATCGGCACAAAGACTTGTAATGGGACTGGTGCGGAATGCCCCAGTGGTGAGCTGAATCCCCTTCATGATGCAGCACGTCCAGCATCTTTAAATAAGAGGGTCTTGCAGACCCATACACAGTGCACCCATAGTCAAGCTGAGTACGCACAAATGCTCCATAAAACTGCAGCACACAAGTCCTGTCTGCTCCCCATGAAGTGTGGCTAAGACACTTTAAAATACTTAGTGTTTTGAGGCACTGTCTCTTAAGTCTTTAAGATGCAGCAAACAGGTAAGTTTAGAGTCAAATGTCAGACCCAGAAAATGCACAGTGTCTTTAAAATTCAGAACAGTGTCAGTCATCCACAGTTCAGTAAGTTAAAAATATAATGTAACCGGTTAAAGAAAAGAACACACACAGACTTCTCGGTTGAAAATTTAAAACCGGTCTTCTGCGCCCATTCATCAAGCCGTCAGTGTGCTGCAACTGATGAGCTGTCACTGGAAGGCTGGAGGAAGAACAGAAGACACGAGAAGTCATCAACAAATAGTGAACACTGGACAGGACTTTTCACAACAGAAGTAATACTTTATTCTATTCTCTGGGGCCCACAGTGTAGAGTATATCTGAGGGACATGTTCAATACCACAATAATTATGAATTATTTTTACACTGCTTTAGAACTTTATTATCTCACTATAAGCTTATTATGGCCTTAGGCCATCATCAGGTGTTCTGTAAATAAAGTACTATAGTGGAGTTGTTACATACATTCTTCTAACATAATTACATAAATTTTTACAATATTTTACTTACATTACTTGTAATATTTTTGTCTAATTTGCTGCCCAAATGAATTTAAACATAAAAAATACACCAAACATTTTATTCACATTATAAACAGACAAGAGCATGAATAAACACCAAAGATTCCAAATCCATAGTAAAACTCCAATACAAAGCCAATAAATAAACCGAAGATAATAATATATAAATTACTGGTAACCATGTAAACATATTGTTGAATGCCGCCACTACAGTATATGCTAGGCTGCCCCAAAAATTTATATACTGATAAAAATCTATTAATATAACCAGTGCTGCTGCACATATACAGATAAGCAGCAATAGATAAGCTTAACATCAGCTTCCAAACTCATTTGAGCAGCAAATAAACGACAGCAATATTATAAGTAATGTAAGTAAAATATTGTAAACATGTATGTAATTATGTTATAAGAATCTATGTAACAACTCCACTATATTACTTGTATTTACAGAACACCTGATGATGGCTTAAGGCCAAAATAAGCTTATAGTAAGATGATTAAGTTCTAAAGCAGTGTAAAAATAATTTATAATTATTGTGGTATATAAGTAATACTGTTAATAACTATAGCAAACAATGTCACACTTAAAACATTACCCTGAGGTACATCGTTTTCCTGCTCAAAGCAGTCAGAGAGCATGCCACCAACTCTATACCTAAAAAACCATGGAGAAAGGAAAGACTGAATACAAATTGGAAGGCAGCCACGAAATCACCATTCGTGAAGCTGCCTAAGTATAAGATGCCTCCAAGTAGCATCGTAGGCCTTCTCAATATCAAGAAATACACCCAGAAGGTGATAATGGCGGAGGAAAGCCTGTTGCATAGCTGCCTCCAGAGAGGCCAGGTTATCATAAGTGCCTGAACCCACACTGAAAGCGACTAAGGAGTTGCCTGGCTTCCGACATCCAGACGAGGCGGCAGTTGAACATCCGTTCTAGGGTCTTTCTAATGCATCTAGTGAGGGCAACACTACGATAACTGCTGGGGCATGTGGAATCTTTCCCAGGATTTAAAAGGGGAATTAAAAATCTATCTCCACGAGTCGGTAAAGTGTCCTGACATCCAAATAGCATTAAAAAGGTTAAGGAGGATAAGTTTGTTTGGCTCTGTAAGGTGCCGTGACATATAGTGGATTCCATCATGACCAGGTGAAGTGTGTCAAGCCACACATATTGCAGAATTTAATTCCCACAGGGAGAAAGGGCAGTCCCCTGTCAGCAGCCACTCTGACGCTGGAATTCTGGATCCTGACCAGCAGTGGCAGTAATGGTAGCGAAGTAGCCATGGTCTGGGTAATGTCTGCTGGTGTGTTTGTAAAGTGCCGTGACCCATTACAGCAGCTATGGGGGCACCTTCCTCCTCTTCCAGAAATCCTCCTGATGACCTCGGTTTGCTCTCTAATGACCTGATGATAATCGGCCCTTGCCAACCAAAAAGCAGAAGAGGTTCTCTGAAGTCAGACACCGACGCAGAGCTGCCAGCCTGGCCTTGATGGCAGATCGGCAATTGTCATTCCACTACAGGACTGGCTGCCGTTTTGGACATCCCAAAGATTGTGGAATGGATGCATCAGTGGCAAAGTGCATCACAGCAGTAATATGGTACACCCATTCTGTGACACTGTCACGATGTTCAAGGTTAGCAAGTTGGCCATAAAGTGGCCAATCCGCTCTACTGAGCATCCATCATGGTGGGTGTCTTTCGATTCCGTATGGTTCAGAAATGGAGATGATGATGATATTATTATTATTATTATTATTATTATTATTATTATTATTGTGGTTTTAAGGAGCACAACTGCTAAGGTCATTAGCGCCCAGACAAGAACAGAGATTTGCTAGATATCAAAAAATTTGGTAACTGCCAATTAGAATATCAAGAGAACGCTAAAAACGAAAGATAAAAACAAAAGGGTTAAATATCCTTTGATAAATCGGCCAAGTTAATAAAACGCAAAACTCTAGCAGCTGCTTGTGTGTCATCAGCTAAAATTTCCTCCAGAGTATACGGAAAGTGAAGGACTACACAGAGATGATTAAAATTAACACAAGACAGTAAAACATGTCGCACCGTCAGCAATTCACCACAGGAGCACAGCGGTGCAGGATCGGCGGTTAGCAAATGACGGTGGCTGAAACGGCAGTGACCGATCCGCAACTGGGCCAGGATGACCACCTCTCGCCGAGAAGGGTGTGAGGAGGTCCTCCAAGAGGTCGGGATCGGTTTTACAGTTCTCAATTTATTGTCGTACAGTGAGAACCACGCACTGTGCCAGGACGACACGATACTCCGGCGAAGAGCTCATTTAACATCGTCTGATGGGACGCAAAGGGTAGCCATGCGAGGCAAAAGAGCTGCTGCCTTGGCTGCTATGTCGGCGGTTTCATTCCCGGGCAAACCCACATGGCCAGGGACCCACAGAAAATAAACGTGACAGCTGTCATCTGCTAGCAACTGGAGGGAGCGTTGGATCCGATACACGAGAGGATGGGTCGAGAAAGGGTCCTTTAGACTCTGCAGGGCACTAAGGGAGTCCGAACAGATGGCATAGAAAGGTTGGCGGTGGCGGCAGGTATACAAAACAGCCTGGTGGAAGGCAAAAAGCTCAGCCGTGAAATTCGAGCACCGATCAGGGAGCTTGTATTGGAAATGGTTGTCCCCGACGAAGGCAGATTCGACACCTGCAGTGCTCTTGGAACCATCAGTGTAAATAAATATGGCATTATCGAACCGCAAACGGAGTTCGACAAGCCTCGAGCGGTATACCAAATCCGGGGTGCTCACCTTGGGCAGCGAACTAAGTTCAAGGTGAGTGTGAACCTGGGCCTGATGCCATGGTGGCAATGGGCTGTCACTCAACCGAAAGGTGGAAAGAAGGGTAAAATCGAGCAGATGAAGCAGGCGGCGAAACTGAACTCCAGGTGGAAGCAAGGCAATCGCAGACAACTGATATTGGCGATCGAGTGAGTCGTCAAAAAATAATCGGTAAGATGGATGGTTGGGCATCGACCGCAGGCGGCATGCGTACCGACACAAGAGTATGTCACGCCGAGTGGGCAAGGGTAATACAGCAGCCTCGGCATACAGACTTTCAACAGGGCGGGTATAAAATGCACCGGTCACTAGACATAATCCCCGATGGTGAATAGAGTTGAGACGGCGGAGAATCGACGGTCGTGCAGAAGAGTATACAAGGCTTCCGTAGTCTAGCTTCGACTGAACAATGGCCTGGTAAAGGTGAAGCAGGACGGTACGATCCGCTCCCCATGACGTACCACTGAGGACACTAAGAACATTAAGGGATCGGGCACAACGGGCAGCCAGGTAGGACACGTGTGTGGACCAGCAAAGTTTCCGATCCAACATTAGCCCCAAGAATTTTGTTGTCTCCATGAATGGGAGAGCAACCGGGCCGACACGGAGAGATGGTGGAAGAAATTCCTTTTATCTCCAACAGTTTATACAGACCATTTTCTCAGCGTAGAATCTGAAGCCATTCGCAATGCTCCAGGAATATAGGCGGTCAAGACAGTGTTGAAGACAACGCTCTAGGAGACACGTCCGCTGGGCGCTGCAATAAATTGCGAAATCGTCTACAAAAAGGGATCCGGAAATGTCGGCTGAAAGGCAATCTACAATCGGATTGATTGTGATGGCAAAGAGAGCCACACTCAAGACGGAGCCCTGTGGCACCCCATTCTCCTGGCGAAAAGGTTTCTGACAAAACGGAGGCCACCTGTACCCAGAACTTGCGATCCGCCAAAAACACTTGAATAAAATGAGGGAGGCGGCCACGAAGGCCCCATGTGTGCAATGTGCGGAGGATGCCCGCTCTCCAACAGGTATCGTATTGTCTTCTCCGAGTCGAGGAACACTGCTACTGTTTGACGCTTCTTTAGAAAGTTATTCATAATGAAGGTCGACAAGGTAACGAGGTGATCAGCAGCAGAGCAGTGTCGACGAAAACCGCATTGGACATTTGTTAGGAGGCAGCGAGATTCGAGGAGCCAGACCAACCGAGCCTTAACCATGCGTTCCATCACCTTACAGACGCAGCTCGTCAGGGAAATGGGGCGATAACTGGAAGGAAGATGTTTGTCCTTCCCTGGTTTAGGGACGGGGACAACAATGGCTTCACGCCAACTTGTGGGAACCTGACCTTCAGTCCATATGCAATTGTAGGTACTAAGAAGGAAACACTTGCCCGCAGGAGAGAGGTTCTTCAGCATTTCAATATGGATGGAATCGGGCCCGGGAGCAGAAGCTCGAGACAGGGCAAGAGCACGGTCTAGCTCCTGCACGGTGAAGGCGACATCATAATTTTCACGATTAAAAGAGTGGAAAGAAGGCGGCCGTGCCTCCTCTACCTGTTTGCGAGGGAGAAAGGCAGGGTGGTAATGGGCAGAGCTCTAAACCTCCGCAAAGAAACGGCCCAATGCATTAGAAACATCAGCGGGGTCCACGAGGACTTTGTTCTTGACGGTCAAGCCAGGAATCGGGGAGTGGTCCTTGATGCCAGATAAACGGCGTAGGCCACCCCAAACAACCGTGGAGGGAGTAAAACAGTTAAAAGAACTAGTAAAAGCAGTCCAGCAAGCTTTTTTGCTGTCGTTTATAACTTTACGACATTGCGCTCAAAGTCGTTTATAATTTATACAATTCTCCAACGTCGGGTGGTGGTGGAAGGTGCGTAAAGCACGTCGCCGGGCTCTAAGAGCGTCACGGCAGGCTGCAGTCCACTAAGGGACCGGGACACGAAGTGGAGAAGAGGATGTGTGAGCTATGGAATGTTCGGAAGCTGTGAGAATAACCTCTGAGGTATTCGACCTGACTGTCACAGCTGGGAAAATTCTGATCGTGAAAAACAGCCCTTGGAGAATAAAGCCCCCAGTCAGCTTTAGAAATGTTCCAACTGGTTAGACGAGGAGATGAGGAATGATGCAGGATGTGGATGACACAAGGGAAATGGTCACTGGAGTACGTGTCAGAAAGCGCATACCACTCAAACCGACCGGCAAGCTGAGGAGTGCATATCGCGAGGTCTATATGGGAATAGGTGTGTCGTGTCGGAAAGGAAGGTCGGTGCACCAGTGTTGAGGCAGACAAGATTGAGGTGTTGGAGAAGGTCCACCAAAAGGGAGCCTCTCTGACAAGGTGCCGGAGAGCCCCATAGGGGATGGTGGGCATTAAAGTCGCCTACCAACACGAAAGGTGAAGGGAGCTGGTCAACGAGGTGTAGCACATCTGCCCTAGTAAGGGCGGATGACTATGGCAAATAGATATTGCAGAGGGAAAAGGAAAAGCTGGGTAGAGTGATGCAGACGGCCACTGTCTGTAGGCGAGTATGCAATGAAATGGGATGGTGATAGATGTTGTCCCGAATGAGCATCAGAACCCCTCCATGGGCTGGGGTACCTTCCACAGGTGGCAGGTCGAAACGCACAGACGTGTAGTGGGTTAAGTCTGCACGATCACTTTGACGTAACTTAGTTTCTTGGAGACAAACTAGAAGCGGGCAGTGCAATTGAAGGAGTAGTTTTAATTCCTCCCGATTGGAACGAGGGCCGCGAATATTCCATTGAAGGAGCGCCATGATAAAAAATAAGAGAAGGGAAGATAAAAAGGAACAAGCAGGTGGGGTCACCTCGACGGCCACTGAGGACCGGATTTCGAGGGAGCACTACTGTCGCCATCTAGAGGCAGAGTGTCATTTTCCATAGGTTCAAACGATTCATCTGCCACCTTCCCGAGTTTATCAGGAAGGGCAGCTTCCGCCGCCGGTAAAATGCCGGTCGCCCGGCTAATAGTAGTGCGTCCCGGCGAGACAGAAGATGATCGGGGCCGACTACTGTTGGACGGCGTGACGGATGGGTCACACCTCGGCGGGGAAGGAGAGGAACTCTCTTTCTTGTTGGCTCTTCTGGAAGAGTGACGGTGAGAAGAGGCAGTTAACGGTTGGGAAGCCTGAGAACGCAGAAAATCTTCACGGACGGGTTCCTTTTTCAAAGTCCGGGCATCTTGTTTAGGTGCCAGCGGTTTATTAGAGGTTGATGAAGACTGAACTTTAGAAGCAGCAGGAGGAAGCGGGGACGTGGAACGGGCAATCTTCGGGCTGGCGGATCGCACAACTGTGTCAGCGAAAGTGAAGTCACAGGTCTGGGTACTGGAATCCTTAGTAGGCCGAGTGGAGGTGAGGACCTTACTGTACGTGCCCACTGGGAGAACAGTGGGCTTTCGACTCGCCAACAACTTTCGAGCGGCAGATGTTGATACCTTTTGCGTAACCCGAATTTGCTGGATGACCTTTCATCCTTATATACAGGGCAGTCTCAAGAGGAAGCCGGATGGTCACCGTTGCAATTAAGCCAGTGAGGGGACGGAGGTGAGCAATCCCCCTCATGCGCATCCCTACCAAAAGTGTGACATTTTGCTGCGTTAGGGCAAGATTGACGGGTGTGGTTTTATCTGTGGCATTGAAAACAGCGCGTTGGGTTAGGTACATAAGGGCGGACGGAGATTACTTCATACCCTGCTTTGACCTTCGACGGGAGTTCAACTCTGTCGAACGTCAAAAACACAGTACGAGTCGGTGTCAGCTGGTTATCTACCTTTTTCAACACCCTATGGACGGCTGTTACACCCTGATCAGACATAGGTTTGTATGTCTTCGTCAGACAACCCGTCAAGGGATCTCGTAAAAACTACCCCCCCTTGACGAGTTGAGTGTGCGGTGCGCTTCTACCTTGACTGGAAACGTGTGTAACAATGTAGTCTGAATCAGTTTTTGGGCCTGGAAGGCACTGTCCGCTTCCAGCAACAATGCGCCATTGCGCTGACGTGAACAAGTTTTAACAGGGCCAGCAATTGCATCAACACCTTTCTGAATGACGAAAGGATTTACAGAACTGAAATCTTTACCGTCGGTGCGAGAGACAAAAGAAATTTCGGTAGTTAGGCAGAGTCTTTTTGCTGAGGCGAATCTATCTTTCGTTTCTGGGTTAACGTCACTGAAGAAGAGAAGGAAGTCATTGCGGAAGTGTCCCCCGTGATTACCGGCGTCTCCGATGGCGCACTCCTTCCTAGTGGAGGCCCTCTCCGAGGGCTTACCCGCCTTAGGTGATTGTTCACACCTCAGCTCACACCTCCCGAGAACTGACAAAGGGACCAATCGGCATGTTCGGAAGGTACCAGCTCGGGTAATCACCCCTCCCTGGGCCTGGCCTTTACCAGGGGGTATGTACGTGCCCTACTTGTCTACCCGGGGCGGGGAATTACGCGTTACCCCGTTACCTGCTACGCATGATAACGCATGGGTCGGCCTTCAGACACGCACAGGGAGGAAAGAAAAAGAATAAAGGAAGTGAAGAGAAAGAAGGAAAGAAGTGTTTCAAACGCCGAAGCGGAGACTAATGAGGAGGAGAAGAAGGCTAGGAGATTACAGCAAGGAGAGGAAGACAGAAACAAAGGTTAGAGAAACTACAACAAGAAACCACCTTAACTCGCAAAAGGCGCCCGTCTCCAGGCGAAGGCATAAACCGGGAGGGAAAGTGAAGCAGCCTGGGGCAGAAGAAAGGCTGCTTCGGTTCAGGGCCCCGTGCGGGCCACACACGTACCCACAAAAGAGCTGTGGGTCCCCTGGGGGGGGGGGGGGGGGGGAGGTTAGAAAGTGATCGCTGCAATGAAGATCAACCACTTCCCATTGTATAGTGTAGGCAAGTGCTGGAGAGCAAAGTGTGAGGTGTGTGGCAGATAATGACCCTGTCGCAATACAGAAATGAGTGGGCTGACCTGTGTTAAGTAAATGTGCATGAGGAGTCGCTCAATGGCTCTACTGCTGGTTCAAGTAGTGACAGCCCCAAAGCACATTATGTGCAGGCTTGTCGTGAGAGAGAGAGGAAACCTGAGTGATAGGCTGTATGAAAAAAAAATAGCCACTCCACCCTTAGCTCTCTCCCCACTTACATCGTCCTTTCTATGTAGAGTGTAACCACATATTTCAGTGGAGTCTGAAGGCTTTAAATTTGTCTCCTGGACACACACACACACACACACACACACACACACACACACAGGCCAATCCTGAGATAATAGAGAGAGTTCCTCCACATGGGCTGGCTGATCACAAAAATATAACAGGATGAGCCAGCCACTGCACACACTAAAAACCCCTAATCATTTTGCAGAAGAGGCTCAAAGTCTTTCAAAGTGCTGGATAGGTGGTGACCTGAGATATCAGGTTACAGCACCCTCCACTAGATGGAATTGTAAAAACCACCTGCGCCAATAAAACATAAAACTGAATTAGCCATGGCGGCATTGTCGCCCAAAACTAAGGGTAGCGCCTCTGGTAGGTTAAAAGACTGTCGCAAGTTGGCTAAAACTTGACACTTCATCAGAAGAGTGCTGCTTGACACAACACACAGGCAGGGCCTCACGGTATAGGAGAGGGCCACGAGTCAACCAGGTATGCCCAATACAGAGGCAGCACAGGACAACCGACTCAACATATGGGCCGCAGTGAAGATTTCCACAGAGTCACGGATAGCTTCACTGCTCGAAGCTTATTCGTTGTGCTTTAAGACCATTCAGCACTCCAAGCCTTGCGCACCTTCCGGTGCAAGGTCAACTTGAGGTCCGATTCCATCATGCCAATGGGTAAGGGTGGCACAGTAGTTGTCTGCTTGGGCAACCGATCGGCATGTTCATTCCCCAGTATGCCGATGTGGCCAGGGGTCCACAAGAAGACCACGGAGCGGCTAGATTTGCCAAGAGAGAGAACAGTGTCTCAAATGGACTGCACTGATGGATAGTGAGGCAAGAACTAGTCAATTGCCTGCAAGCCACTTAGCGAGTCACTACAGATGACAAATGACTCCCTGGGGCAGTCGGGGAGATGTTCTAGAGCCTTGAGGATGGCGACCAGCTCAGACAATGTAGCTCAGACAACGTAGGATGTTTAGGTGCCACCAGCACTTTTGTTTGTGCTGCTGGAGAAGCAGCACCCAAGTAAGACAGTCATCAAACAACATTCCTAAAAATCTGTGCATCTCTTCAACACACAGCAGATCACCAGCTACTTAAAGTTCGGGTTTCTGGTGTACTGCCCAACATTGACAGAAATACTTCACCCGGGTTTTTGATGCAGAGAACTTAAAACCGTGGGCAAACACCCAAGACTGCGCCTTTCAAATGGTTAACAAACTGCCATTCAGCAACACTGATGCTTGCAGAACTAAAATACATGCAGAAGTCATCGGCATACAAGGATGTGGATACCGATGACCCCACAGCCGCTGCAAGACCATTAATGGCAACTAAAAATAGAGAGACACTAAGAACAGAACCCTGTGGGACACTTCTTGATAATGAGGTGAGCTGAGACAAGTACCAATGCAATGGGAGGAAGTTTTGTATGAATACAGGAAGTGGACCCCATAAGGCCCAGTCGTACAGTGTAGACAGTATATGGTGGCGCCAGGTGGTGTCGTAAGCCTTCTGCAGGTCGAAGAAGACGGCAACTAGACGTTCGCAGTGAGTAAAGGCTGTACAAATGGCTGACTCCACCAACAAGATTATGGATAGCAGAGCACCCATGACAGAGCCCACCTCGTTGTGAGGCCGAGAGTCCCCAGTCCTCTAGGATCCACATAAGCCTCTGACTCACCATGCGTTCAAGGAGCCTGCAAAAAATGTTGGTGAGGCTGATCGGTCAGTAACAATCAGCCATCTGTGGATCCGCCCCAGGCTTCATCACCAAGATTACACTATCCTGCCATTGAGACAGGAAAACACCCTCAACCCAGAGATGATTGAGCAGGGTGAGAAGCTGGTGCTTAGAATCCGCTGATAGGTGTCAGAGGAACTGACTGAATAAAGTCGGGTCCAGGAGACGTGTCTGGGAATGCAGCAAGGGCACTTTCAAATTTTGTATGCTTCCCGGCTTCATGTTCGGAAAGATATTTGATGGTGCTACATTTTTTTCTTTAAGGGCACAGAAGTCTGCACCATAAGCATCAGTTGATGAGCTGCAAGCATAATGATCTGCCATGAGCTCAGCTATGGCGACAGGGTCAGTACAGATTGTACTCTGAATGCTGAGGCACGTGATTCCCACCAGTGAGCGATGCCCGAAGAGGCGACGTACCTGCGACCACATCCATGAAGGAGAAGCATGGGAACCAACGGAGGCAACATACTTCTCCCACGAGTTCCCATTGCTTTGCTGGATCATTCGCTGGGCCCGTGCCTGGAAATGCTTGAAGGTGATAAGACGTTCTATAGAAGGGTGGCAACAGTGGCACTGTAGTGCTCGCCGATGTTCGCGGATGGCCTCAGCAATCTCCGGGTCTACCAGGGCACCGACGTACAGTGGGGACAGTTGTCTCGGCTGCAGAAATGATGGCCTCTGCAGCCTACTGAACAGCAGCATCAACATCAGCCAGAAGGGGAGAGGAAATAACGGCTAAGGAATAAGCTGGCCAGTCAGCCCTATGGAGGGACCAGCAAAGCAGACAGTCAGCAGGCGGACACTGAGGAAGCAACAGGAAGATAGGAAAATGGTCACTGCCACATGTCGTGGACCCTCCAGTTGAGACTTTGAAGAAGGCTTGGGCTGCAGACGGACAAGTCGATGGCCAAATACATGCCATGCGCTACGCTACGCTAAAATGCGTAGCAGCACCAATGCTGAGGAGGCATATATTCTGCTGCATCAGTAGTTCTCAACATCTCTACCCTGCGCTGATGTCTATGTGCCACCCCACAAAGTGTGGTGGGCGTTTAAATCCCCCAAAGGAAGGAAGGGTGGGGGGAGTTGGGTGACCAAGGCAGTGAGGTATACAAGAGACACATCATCTGGTGGAAGGTATAAAGAACATACAGTAAAATCTCGCAATGCCCGGAGCCTAACAGCGACCGTGTCTAGGTGTAGAGAGGCACAGCAGCGCTTGGGACAGAGGCTAGGACGTAAATGCAAACTCTACCAGAGACACTGTCATAGGCAGAACGATTTTTTAAAATAGCCCTTATAGCCTGGAAAGGCAGGGGTCTTCCCGACAGTAAAACAATCCTATAAGGCTAAACAGAGCACCGGGAAATGGCATAGTAACTGCTGCAGCTCAGCCAGATGGAAAAAACCACCGCAGTTCCACTGGAGGATTATGTTTTCTCCAGGCTGTACCACCATGATGAAAAAAGAAGCAGATCATTCCATTGGATCATCTACTACCATCTGCTCTGAATCCACATAACCAGAGATCTTATGGTCTAGCAAATCAGTAAGTGCAAGATGATCAGGAGATGAGAGGATCTCTACTTCATCCTCTGAAGAAGAGGATGTGGGTGACTGTGGCTTTGAAGCCACCGAACATTCCTTTTTCTTGTTGCTCCTCTTCTTTTCCTCTTGCTGGCCCTTTGGGTTGCAGGGCCGAGAGGCCTTCTCATAAGTGGCATCTGGGATGAAGGAAGAGCAGGAGGCTTTTCGACTGGCAGGTTGTGGATCCTTAACCCTGCAGACAGGATCCTCCTGAGCACTGAGTAGGTTCAGAAAGGCGTGTCCGGAGGGACCCCTTCTGAGCGAGAGGAGCCAGAGGAGTCTGTGCCTTCTCCAGCCGAGAGGTGGGGACTGGTGTTCCCAAGGGTTGGGGAAGAATTCTCCAACAGCAGATGTTTCTACGGTGGTTGGAGAGGCAACTGCTCCCTTCGAGGGGGCAGTGGAAGATGGTTGGCCTCTAGGGCCCACAGGAGGTCGTGGTACAGTGGGAGGTGTCTTACCCAATGAGAGTGGGGACGACACAGTAGCAGCAAAAGATGCATGCATATGAACCGAGTGGAGATGCTCATACTTTCGTCTTACCTCTGAATAAGTGAGATGATCTTACGTTCCTTTGCAGATGAGAGCAATCTGGTGAACAAGGCAGATGGCGCTGCTTGCAGTTCACACAAATGGGAGGTGAGATGCTTTGAGCATCCGGATGGAATGGACACCCGCATTCCCTGCACATGGGGCTGGAAGTACATTGGGACGACATATGCCTGAACTTCCAGCACCTGAAGCACGTCATAGGGGGCGGGACATATGGTTTGACATCACACTGGTATATCGTAACTTTGACCTTCTCAGACAGTGTAGCACCCTCTAAGGCCAGAATGAAAGCTCCGGTTTTTTTTTGTTTTTTTTTTTCCTCTTTCTTTCTTTGTGGTTTTAGGGCGCACAACTGCTGTGGTCATTAGCGCCCAACACTGCCCATAGTAAAAAAGAAGCGGGGTTAGAAATTAAATGGCTTTCGCCATATATGCACAATGTATAAAAAGTAAAACTCTGTTAACCGATTGCGGGTCATCAGCTAAAATGTCAGACATTTCAAATGGGAAACACAGATCATGACGGAGACGGTTAAAAAATGGACATTGCACTAAAAGATGGTTCACAGTAAAAGGTGCATCACAGTGCTCACATAAGGGAGCAGGACCACCACGTAATAAATGCTGGTGGCTAAAACGGCAGTGGCCAATACGAAGCCGGGCCAGAACAATCTCCTCTCGGCGGGAGGGTCGAGATGACGTTGACCAGAGATCAGGCACAGGTTTAATGGCTCGCAATTTGTTCCCTGACAGGGATGACCAATGTAGATACCAACGGGAGATAATACGCTGGGAGATACCAGCGCGAAGGTCATCAGACTTGGTGGAAAAGGTAGATAGCCGAGGAAGGAGAACTGCTTCCTTGGCAGCCGTATCCGCAGCCTCATTCCCCAACACTCCCACATGGCCAGGGACCCACAGAAACGTCACCATAGTTCTGCTCGTTGAAAGAGAAGTAAGGCAATTGCGGATGCTTTGTACCAGGGGATGGGCCGGATATAAGATGCGAAGGCTCAACAAAGCACTCATAGAGTCCGAGCAAATGACAGTCTTACTGAGCGAGTTTCGCCGGACGTATTGTGTGGCTTGGTATAATGCATACAGCTCAGCTGTAAAAATGGAACTCCACTCAGGAAGACGATATTTAAAAGAGACGTTGCCAAGTACAAAAGCACACCCAACACCCTGGTATGTCTTTGAGCCATCAGTGTAAATGAACAAATTGTCATCAAATTTAAACCGAAGTGCGTGAAATTCTCTCTGGTAGACGAAACGAGGTGTGGAGTCCTTTGGAAGAGAATGAAGATCAAAGTTAACACGGACTTCGGGGCTTCGCCACGGTGGAGAGAGGCTCTCTCCAGTCGAGAAGATAGCAGGCATTGTAACGCCAAGCTGGCCGAGTAGCGAACGCAAGCGTACTCCCGGTGGTAGCAGAGCAGACGGGCGCAGAACGAAGAGACTGTCAAGTGAGTCGTTAAAAAAACTGCGTACGTCAGGTGTCCTCGCATGGACGACAAACGACTAGCGTAACGGCTAAGCAGGAGTTCCCGACGGTAAGAAAGGGGTAGTTCGGCGGCCTCGGCATAGAGGCTCTCAACGGGGCTAGTATAAAACGCTCCTGTCGCCAGACGGAGACCTTGGTGGTGGATTGTATTAAGGCGGCGCAGTATGGACGGTCGAGCCGAAGAATAAACGATGCTACCATAGTCCAGTTTGGACCGAACTATGGTGCGATACAGATGGAGGAGAGTAGACCTGTCAGCTCCCCACGAGGTGCCACTTAACACCCGCAGCACATTGAGAGAGCGGGTACAGCGAGCTGCCAAACGGGATATGTGGGGAGACCAACTTAACTTCCTGTCGAGAACAAGTCCCAAGAACGTCGTGGTATCCACAAATGGAAGTACTATGGGGCCCAGACGAAGGGACGGGGGAAGGAACTCCTTCCGCCGCCAGAAGTTCATGCAGACTGTCTTGTCAGCTGAGAATCGAAAGCCAGTGTCCATACTCCACGCGTGGAGATTGTCTAGGCACCGCTGGAGGCGCCGCTCAAGGAGACCCGTTTGCTCAGTGCTGCTGTAGATCGCGAAGTCGTCAACAAATAGGGACGCCGACACTCCCAGTGGAAGGTGATCGGCTATAGAATTGATTGCCACTGCAAATAAAAACGCTCAGGACCGAGCCCTGGGGGACTCCGTTCTCCTGATTAAAAGTGCTCGATAAAACCGAACCAACACGCACTTTAAAAACACGGTCTGTTAAAAATTCGCGGATAAAAATTGGCAGGCGACCCCGAAAACCCCATGTATGCAGAGTGCGGAGGATGCCCATCCTCCAGCAGGTGTCGTATGCCTTTTCCAGATCAAAGAACACCGCTACTGTCTGGCGCTTCCGTAAAAAGTTATTCATTACTGAGGTAGATAGGGCAACAAGATGATCCACCGCAGAACGGTGCTTGCGAAACCCACATTGGACATTAGACAGGAGATGTCGCGTTTCAAGCCACCATACCAGGCGCCCGTGAATCATGCGTTCCATCACCTTGCATATGCTACTGGTGAGGGAAATGGGGCGGTAGCTGGAAGGGAGACATTTGTCCTTCCCAGGCTTTGGTATGGGAATGACTATGGCTTCACGCCAGCGTCGCGGAAAGGTGCCTTCTATCCATATGCGGTTGTAGGTGGCCAGTAGGAAGTGCAAGCTCGTTGGTGAAAGGTGTTGCAGCATCGCCACGTGAATGCCATCTGGACCTGGAGCGGAGGACCGCGAAGACGAGAGTGCGTGGTGAAGCTCTCGTACAGTAAACTCTGTATTGTAGCATTCACAGTTCTGAGAGGTAAATGGCAATGGAGTCGCCTCCACCGTCCGTTTCCTAGCTAGGAAAGCGTCAGTGTAATGTGAAGAGCTAGAGACCTCTGCAAAATGTCGACCCAGTGCGTTGGCTATTTGTGGAGGATTGACGACGTAGTCAGTTGCGACACACAGACCGGGAATTGGGGAATGAGCCATAGTGCCCGAAATTTTTCGAAGGTTACCCCAAATGATGGAGGAAGGGGTAGACCTATTAAAAGAGCTCGTGAGTGAGCGCCAACTGGCGCGTTTACAGTCGCGAAAGAGGCGACGACAATAGGCCCGCAGCCGTTTGTATCGGATGCAGTTGTCGAGCGTGGGCCGTTGTTTGAAGATTCTAAGGGCACGTCGCCGTGCTCGCAGAGCGTCACGGCATTCCACGGTCCACCACGGGACAAGGGGACGACGTGCGTGGGAAGTCTTGCAGGGGATGGAACATTCCGCGGCTGTCAGAATAACTGTGGTAATGTGTTCCACTTGGTCGTCTATACTAGGATAATGGTAAGTACCAAAATCCGCCAGTGACGTGTAGAGCTCCCAGTCCGCTTTCGTTAACTGCCAGCGGTGTGGATGCTCAAGGGTGTCAGGCATCATTAGGTGAATTACACACGGAAAATGATCGCTCGAATGTGTGTCTGAGAGAGCAGACCATTCAAGACGCCGTGCCAGCTAAGCAGTGCAGATAGCTAGATCTATATGGCTGAAAGTATTTGTGGTGTCTGAAAGATAAGTTGGTTCACCAGTGTTAAGGCAGATGAGCTGAAGGTGGTTCAGTATATCTGCCAGGAAGGAGCCCCGTGGACATGGTTGTGGGGAGCCCCAAAGGGGGTGGTGGGCATTGAAATCTCCCACCAACAAAAACGGACGCGGAAGCTGGTCAATAAGATCTAGGAGATCTGATCTAGTGACAGGAAAAGAGGAAGGAGCGTAAATATTGCACAGTGTGAAGACAAATCCAGGAAGGTATATCCGGACAGCAACAGCTTGTATTGGAGTACACAAAGGGACCGATGTACTGTGTACGTCATCCCGAATAAGCAACATTATGCCCCCGTGGGCTGGAATTCCTGCCACTGGAGGAAGGTCAAAGCGAACGGTAGTGTAGCGTGGGAAAGTAATTCGAGTACCAGGGAGCAATTTTGTCTCCTGTAGAGAGAAGATAATTGGGTGATATGTTCCCGTTAGAAGCTGCAGTTCTGTCCAATTCGACCGGATACCACGAATGTTCCATTTAAGAATATCCATAATGGGATAAAATGAGATGAAGGTGGACATCAGCCCGACGAAGGCGGCGGGCCACAGTGCGAATGTTCGCAACTGGTGGTGTCAGACAGGAGGGTCTTGCTCCATATTCTCAGAGGTTACCACAGCAGCTGCGTGAGTGTGGTCGGCAGCCCCATCTTTGGCTGATGCACCTGGAGAGACTATAGGCTTCCAGGGGATGCCATCGTCACATTGTGAGGTAGGAGGGGGGAGAGTTTTCCCCCTATTTGATTTCTTGGAGCCCTGGTGAAGCTCCTTGGTTGGCTCAGATGTTTTGGTAGGGGTGCGGAGGAAATCCTCGCGCGAATGCTCTTTCTTAGACTTTCGCGTCTCTATCTGTGGTTTCACAGCTGAAGATGAAGATGATGATTTGGAAGAGGTACTCACACTTTTCGTTGAACGTGACGCCGTTGTTGATGTAGACTGTTTGACAACTACTGTCGTAAACTGTAGGTCACAAGTCTGTGTGGCCATATCCCGTGTTGGTGGAGGCGTTGCAACTACAGTACTATAGTTACCACGCGGCGGGGTCTTGGGCTTACGACTGGTGTACATCTTACGTGCAACTGGTATGGGAACCTTTTCCTTTACACGGATTTCCTGGATGGCTCGTTCATCGGCAAACACGGGACATTCCCGGGAGGAAGCAGCATGATTCCCGTTACAATTGATGCAATGAGGGGACGGTGGTGGACAAATCCCCTCATGGGCCTCTTTACCACAGGTGACACATATGACTGGGTTCTTGCAAGACTGGCTTGTGTGGTTAAATCGATGGCACTGATAACACCGAGTAGGGTTAGGGATATAAGGTCGTACTGTGATGACCTCATACCCTGCCTTGATCTTCAGTGGCAGAGCCACTCGGTCGATGGTCAGAAACACTGTGCGAGTGGGCACTACAACATTGTTCTCTTTTTTTGTCACTGTGTACTGCGACGACGCCTTGAGCTGCCAGATATTCTTTCAGTTCATCCTCAGTCAGACCGTCCAAACTGGCCGAGAAGACTACCCCTCGGGAATAATTGAGGGTTGGATGGAGCTCAACACGAACCAGGTAGCTGTGGAGCAGAGTAGCCTTAAGCAGCCGCTGTGCCTGGGAGCCACTTTCTGTTTCTAACAGTAGTGTTCCATTACGCAGGCAGTTGCAGGTCTTAACTGGGCCGGCAATGGCATCAACCCCTTTTTGAATAATAAATGGGTTCACCGACGAAAAGGATTGTCCTTCCTCAGTACGGGTCACCACAAGGAACTTTGATGTCTGTAAATTTTTCTGTTCAGACACACTATTGTCTAGTACATCCATTTCTAAAGGCTCTTTGCATTTTCTTTTTTTTAGAACCATCGCGGTTGTATCCCCCACGATTGCCAGTGTCTCCGATGGCACGCTCCTTCCTGCTGGGGGCCCCCCAACGGAAGCACACCCGCCTTGGGTGATTGTTCACACCCCAGGTCACACCTCCCGATCTACAGACGGAGGGACCAATCGGCGAATCGGGAAGGTATCAGCGCAGGCAATCGCCCCTCCCCTGGCCTGGCCTTAACCAGGGGGTACGCACGCACCCTACATGCCAGCCCGGGGCTGGGACTTACACATTACCCAGTCACCCATATGGGTGGCCTTCAAGTGCGTACAGGGAGGAGGAAGAGAGAAATAGTAGGAGGAGAAGCCTCAAACGCAGACGCGGAGGCAAAGAAAGAGGTGAAAGAAGACTGTAAAGCCAAAAGGGTCAGAACTTCGGTTCCCCGAAGGATGCACACACTCGGTCCCCAAGAGAGGGGAAAAGGACAGTAGAAGAAGCGTCATGTAGCACGGAAAGGAAGGAGTGCTACAAAGGCTGGGGCCCCGTGCTCGCCACGCACGTACTCACCACAGAGCGGTGAGCCCCCTGAGGGGGAAAGCTCCGGTGACAACCGTTTGATCTTTAGGTCCCTATAGACGTACCTGATGAAGTGAACTCCTCTTCGTTCTAGGTTTGCACACAGTTCATCATCTGACTGATAGGTCTCACAGTGGTAAATAAGAACTTGGACCATGTTAAGCGTCTTGTGGGGAGTGATACTGTCAGGAACATCACCCAGCTTGCTGCAGGCAAGCAGTGCCTTTGAGCAGGGGATGCCACCTGTATTAGTACTGCCCCACTTCTCATCTTTGAGAAGGACGCCACCTCGCCGAACTTTTCTTCAAGATTTTCGACAAAGAACAGTGGCTTTGTTGACGAAAACTATTCCCCATCGGATCGCGTACATACCAAGTAATACAGCGAATATGGCTCAGATCTGTTACTTTGCCCTACGTTCCTCCCATGGCACGGCCAAAGAAGGGAATGATATGGGGTCATCCCTCAGCACTGAAGTCAGGCAACGCTATTACTGGCTTGTTTCATTATGGTCCTACGAGCAGCCAGGAAATTATACATTTATAGAGGTTTGTACCATCCTTGCAACCTGGGCGATTAAGCCAAGGTGTCCGGGCTCAAACATACAACATTCCACCGTTGCACCGAACGATGGTCATTTAAGCACACACACAGCTTAAAATGTAGCTGACTGTTGGCAAGACACAGCCCACATCTCAGGACCCCGGGTTTGCCAAGCCCGTACTCTGCAAATTAATGCTAGCCCCTTATGGGCTAAAGCCCTGCGTATTCCACTATAGTATGGGAGCCATCACTTACGGAGGTTTCACCCTAACCTTTTCTTTCCGCCAAGGCGATTAGACTCTATAGGGTGGAGGGTCTGACTTGGGGCAGTTAGGTGGCCCCAAACACACATCAAGCTCCATTGGCTCTGGAGCGGAGTCTGATGAAGCATCTGTTACAAGTAAATCAACAGGCTCGGACAGTGTAATTTCCGCTTTATCCCGCGACAAACTTCTCTGTTCCTTTCTTGGCCTTAGGTGGCTTCGGATGGGCGCCTGTTGCAGAGGTAATGGCATCACCTCTACAGTAGGCGTATCAGTACCTGTTTCTGATGTTGGGGGTCCAACTGGACTTTAAGCTTCTGTGGCTGCAGCAGCCGCCTGGCAGGTGCACTGGCAAGTGCAAGCATTAGTACTATAACACTAAAAGACTTAGTTTGATGTGACAGCATCAATTTAAGCAACCGGATTTTGGACAACACAAGCAAAAGATGTGGTGAAGGCTGGTGGCTGCATGGCCAGGAAGATTTTTCTTGGCCTCAGCATATGAGATGAGCTTCATGGTCTTAATTTCCTGCACCTTTTCTTCCTCCAGGAAGACTGCACTCCTGACTCCAGATGGAGTAATCCCAGAGCAATTTACATACGTGGCGGGTGGTGTACATTCGGCTCCGTCATGCACGACCTTGCCACAGGTGGCCCCACCTTTACACCCCCAAGGTGGTATGCCCAAAGCACTGGCATTTAAAGCAGCACATTGGGTTGGGGACATATGGCCGAACCTTCAGATGGAGGAAACCTGCCTTTACATGATCTGGAAGTTAGGGATTATTGAAGGTGAGGATGAATGAGTCCTATTTCACCAACTCACCATCCACCCTTTTCATAATATTTTGTACATCCAAAATATCCTCCAGTGCCCACTCAGATTTCAGTTCTTCCAAAGGGATAATTACTAGGTATCTACAGGTCACTATGCCTTTGCTATAGTTCAAGGTGTTATGGAACTGTTTCTATGGCATATTCTATTCACCCAGGAATTTCACCTTCTGCAGGTTGCCTGCCTGCTGGGAACTATGTTTCAATCAGTAATGTCCCATTTCACAAGTGTTTCACTGATTTCAAACTGCAATCAATTCCCTCGATGTCTTTTTGAATATAGAAGGGGAAAATTCCCCTCAAACAAGTTGTCTGTTTCACAACTATAAACACATTCTGCACAACAGCCTTTGTTCTGTTACTGTATACAAAACTCTTTTTTACTCCCCAAATCAGAAGGACTGGATATCCTAGCCTTTTTTTTTTTTTTTTTTTTTTTTTTTTTTTTTGGATTGGGTGTTGGTACCCCACAGTGGTACGCCCATCCCACTGGAAGGTTCGAGGGACAAATTAACATTATTCATCTCGGTCCCACAAGTAGGTAGGGAAATACGTGTGCGCCTAGACAGAGCCCTGTGTGCCTAGGTAAGCCTCATACAACTGAGGTGCGGCAGTATCCCCAGAGGTTGCTCACTAGTGACTGTTCCAGTTCAACAGCCACGCATCCCATCAGCATGTAGCACACCTCAGGATTGAAGGTTTTTTTTTTTTTTTTTTTTTTTTTTTTTTTTTTTTTTTTTTTTTTTATATATATAGGTTTGTACCATCCTCGCGACCCAGGCAGTCAAGCCAAGATCCCCATTACCTGATACACACAACGTTCCACCGTATATATTATATATATTTATTATATTTATTATATATATAGGTTTGTACCATCCTCGCGACCCAGGCAGTCAAGCCAAGATCCCCATTACCTGATACACACAACGTTCCACCGTAATGCCACACAGTGGTCGCTGAAGTGTGCCCAGACGTTACGGTGTCTAAAGGACTGGCGAAGCATACCAGTCCCCAGTTCAGGACCCCAGGATCGCCAAGCCCATACTCACCAAATTAATGCTGAGCCCCTGAGGGCTGTAAAAGATAAAGAGTGCTGGTAGATGGGAGTGTGTAAGTAATATTTTGATGAACTCTTGTCCAGAAATATACAATGACAATGATCAATTTTGTATCTTTGAAACTTAGCTTTCCACATTTTGGGAGGAGGTAAAATCGATCAAAATAGCAACAAAATGTCGAACATGGGCTCTAAACTAAAACCTGAGAGCTAGAAGTATGCCTTTTACCTTTGCTACTATATACACTTCTACTGGTTCAGTGGTCATAGCTTTTGGTATGCACATTGGGGTAAATGTTTACTACACAATCTTGTCTTGGTCCATACTATCTCCTTTGAAACATGGGATGAAAAAGTGCTTTAAAAAGCAGATTTTTATTCTATATCAGTATAGCATCATCAGAAAGAAAATTGAATATGTTTCCTTTGAAACTGAGCTTTGTTATGAGGCTTAAGGGGGGCGGAGGGGGGGGGGAGAGGGGGAGGGGAGAGCGCACCAGACATTTTGCTTGGAAAGGGATCACATATTACGAAACGTTGAGCAACACTTCACTAGATCATCTCCTTACTACCCCATTAGAACAGGAAGTAGAAGTAATCTACATGCTGACTGTTAGGGCTTACCTAAATTGTCTTGTAGGTTTGAGACAGTTTTGTATAAACAAGTAAAGCAAATCTGAGTAGAAACCAATAATTTGAGCCATTTTGCTTCTTTTAAGAATAGCATTGGCCAACAGAATGTGCTCCAGCAATTAAAACAGGGTCAAACTGTGCACTAACATTTGTCTGAACTTCCATATTTTATCACTTTGTGACCAATTTAATAACTAAATTAGGGCATAATTTTACGACTATTCCACCCGTCAGCTTTGACCCATTATAACATGTCGAAAAACCTGTATTTCAGTCAGTCAACTGCAAATAATATTTTGATTGATTTGTATTTTTAATTAAATCATGGGCTTGTTAAAATTTTACCAGTAATTTGGAAGAAGCCCAGGACATAGCAATTATGGCCTACTATCAGTACATTTGAACATGCATCACAGTGCCATCATTCCTTTTTCCACTCAAAAATTTAGGCTGTACTCTTAGGTTCCGGCATAACTAAATCTGTTAAAATTATGACATTCATAAAAAATATTGAAGTACTTTTGGCAATCATAATAGACGTGTACTGTCTAGGTTGCCAAAAGTACTTTGTCTACTACACAACACACCAATGGCTCAGGCCAAACCCAACAGATGAAATCGTGTCCTATAAATAAACCCCAAATTAGTGACTATCAAAGAGAAGAAAAAGCTGTATCTTAACATTAAGTCACACAATAACTTATCAGGAAAGATAAACTTATTAATATCTTAAATTTGGAAACCACAGTTTTTAAGTATACCTTTAATAACATCTGCTTTCAGTCCAGGATCTACAAAAGGCCCATAGTCAGCCTGAAGGGTTTCTGTAAATTTGTTGATATAGAGTGGCAGAACAGGCTGTAAAAGTGATTTTGACAATCCTTTATGATATTCTGATGTGGCACATATAATGTACGTACAGTTTGAAAATATGCGAACTGCTCTTGACCTTGTTCTTGTGTTGTACCTCTGAAAGGTAAAAGATCAGTTAGAATTTGATTTAAGGTAGCACAATGGCCACTAATGTAAAATCTACGAACCTGTTCATCTGAAAAAATGCGGTACATTTCAGACAGCATTATAGGAGCAATTTGGGGTAACTGGCTATCCGACAAGTCACTTGCAAATTCATGTAGTACCTTCATAGCACCATGTACTGCCCAATCATCACCTGACAAATAACTTATGAGCAACTCAAAAAGTTCAGGCCACTTTTCAGGCCAATCCCACTGTGCTATGGCAGCCACAGCATATGCAACTGCACCATGAACCTGGAAAAATTCCACATCTTTCAGCAAGGATAATATGTAGGTAGGTGTCTGCCAGCCAGCTATTAGCTGTCATTTTTCTAGTCCGAAAATTATTTCTGAAACTAAACATACCAAGAATGTTTAATGACATGGAGTAAGTGTTTTTAAATTCAGTATCTTACAATCACTGCAATGCGTGTGGATTAAATGATGCACATCAAGAAAACGAGGAAAATGGCAGGGACATGAATCTATCACAAAATATATAAACCAAATTTGTAATAGATTGGCAGTTTTATTATCAGATTATCTTACCTTGCTGCACGATTCCTTAAGGCCTTCAGGAAGAGCGCGTCTAATGACAGCTTTTGCTTTTTCTGGAGTCTCCGGACAACGAAATTTTTCTGACAAATGACACCAATGTTCTTCAACATACTGTTTTAACAATACTGAAGATAGCTGCCTTATTGCAATGTTAAGATTCTTTTCCACAATAAATTCGGTGAGATGAACACCAAACTCTGAAAAATCAAATATTTTTGGTTAAAACGATTATTTCAGTATGTGGGGAATGTAAAATTAGAAATGAAGGCACTATAGACAAGTAGTGTTGTCATAATTACGATTATTCTATATCTCACTGCTTCACTCTGCACTCTGTATACAGAAAGCACAATTTAAATTTTTATTAACATTATCTGAGCAATCTGTTTCAAATACTGTTACTGCAGCCAAACCCAACACTGACAAGGAAAAAAATAAATAAAAATTGAAGCAAGCCTAACACTCATCTTGCTACCATTCTGACCTCCCCCCACCCCCAACACACCCAATACAAATTCCCTTGTACAATTCTAATTGCACCTATACTAACAGTCCAGTGCTTCCCTAATATTTTGCTATAGTCAACTATTAACCAAACTACAGTAAGACCCCATTTTTACGTTCCCAGATTTTATGTTTTCCTGCAATATACACAATTTTTTGTCAGTCCCGTCAAATTTCCTATGTTCACAATGTTGTTCTGCCCTGTTTTTGTGTTAGCATATTTACACTTTTGGAAGTTGTCTATATGAAGGGGGAGAAAAAAAAAATGACTTAACATAAATCGATGCTGGCCTTCAAGTATAGAGTTTATAAACTTTACACAGACTAACTCTTCAGGCTTTCCCAGCGATCTAGTGACATGATAGGTAGTCGGGTGTTCTGCCGGATGTCAGTGTCTACTCTGCACAATATTTCGGCTACGTATCTCTTAACCTTCATCAGGTGCGACCTGAGACTGATTTCCGAGTGGACCGTGTGCAATATTTATGTCTGCTGCCTCCCCCCTCCACTGGTTGTACGTGCTCCATCTGTGGTCTGGTGCTCCATTTGCAGTCCGTGCCCACTTGCTGAGCTGGAGCATTGATGTACTGTTTTCCCTTTTGCTGTACCCCTGGGTGCTCGCTCTGTGGTCCGTGCCCGCCAAACCTGCCTCTTATCGTGCCATCCACAGTCTGGCATTCCGTATGTGGTCCACGCCCACTCACTGAGGTGTTCTGGGGCACTGATGTCAGTAGTGGCCCTAAGCACTCCCACTGTGGCCCGTGCCCGCCAAAACTGCCTCCGGTCGTGCCATCCGCGGTCTGGCATTCTGTTTGCGGTCCGCGCCCGCTCGCAGAGGTGCCTTGGGGGAACTGATGTTCCGTTTTTCGTCCGCTGCAGCCCTGGGTGCTCTCTACGTAGTCCGCGCCCGTCGCACCCGCCTCAGAGCTTCATCTTCGGTCTGGCGCTCCCTCTGTGGTCTGCGCCCATTGTGCCTGCTCCTGGACATTGTATCTTCATTCCCGTCATCCTGCTGCTCTGCTTGGGGCACGTTCTGCATGTCCAAGCCTACGGAGCTTGTGTCTGTGTTATACTGCTGCTGTCCTCGTTGCTTCTTTAATAGTTCCAGAGCAGGGTCCCAGGATCTACTTAGTTGGTAGTCTGTGTCACGGTTCATGAGATTGTCAGCCAGTTTGATCTCCATTGACTCCTTAATAAAACTGTCCCAAAGTCTGGGTGTCTGTGCCAGAATCTTGGTGGCATAGTAATTCATGACATGATCCAGCTCCAAACAGTGTTCAGCAATGGCTAATTTCGTCACTTGCCTTAATCGGGTGTGCCTTTGATGCTCCTTGCACCTGATGTCCACTGTTCTGGTTGTCTGGCCAATGTAGGACATGCCACACTGACAAGGGATGCTATAAATCCCTGGTTTCTGTAACCCCAGGTCATCTTTGACATTTCCCACAAAGTGCCTGATCTTGCTGGCTGGACAGAAGAGACACTATGTTATGTTTACGTAGAATCCTGATTCTGGCAGAAATAGAACCAGCATAGGGCAGATATGCAGTCTTCTTTGCTTCCTCTTCCTCTGCTTCTGGAACCTCTGGTGTGGGGGCTGGTTGGAATGCCCTCTCAATTTGTCTTTTCATATATCCATTATTGTAGAACACAGTTTTAAGGTGCTCAATTTCTGTAGATAGACTATCTTTGTCTGACAAGGCATGTGCTCTGTGGACTAATGTCTTGAGGACCCCATTCTTCTGTGCAAGATGGTGGCAGCTGCTGGCCTGCAGGTGTAAGTCTGTGTGTTGGTTTCCGATACACACTGGCCAATTGAGCCATCTGCTTTCCTTCTTACTAGCACATCCAGAAACGGCAGCTGTCCATTCTTCTCCAGTTCCAAGGTGAATTTGATGTTCGGGTGGCATGAGTTGAGATGTTCAAGAAACTCCTTGAGCGTGTCCTTTCCATGCGGCCAGATCATGAAGGTATCATCCACATACCAATAGAGGTAGGGGGATTTATATCTGGCTGTCTAATGCCCTGTCCTCAAACCTCTCCATGAACATGTTGGCAACCACAGGAGACAGGGGCTGCCCATAGCTACACATGTTTGTTCATAATATTGGTTCCGATACAGGAAGTATGTGAAGGTCAGCATATGTCTAAACAGGTCCAATAGAGCACCGTCGAATTTCTCTGCAATCAGTTCTAGCAAGTCTTGCAGTGGGACCCTGGTGAACAGCGATACCAAATCAAAACTAACCATGATGTCAGTCTTTAATACGTAGTTGCTTGAGGCGTTGCACGAAGTCTTCCGAGTTGGTGAACACATTTCTCAACATGTGGAGAAAGAAGATTCTTCAAGTACTTGGCTGTTTTGTATGTGGGTGCCCCGATATTACTGACAATTGGGCGTAGGGGCACACCCTCCTTGTGTAGTTTAGGCAGACCGTACAATCTAGGAGGTACTGGTGCCTTTGCCCTAAGTTGTTTGATGATCTTCTCAGACATTCCTGTCTCCTTCAGGAGAGCCTTTGTCTTGTCCACCTTGTCAGTGGGGTCACACTCCAAAGTTCTGTAAGCAGGGTCCCCAAGAAGCTGGCACACCTTCTTATAATCCTCCCACTTCAAACTGACTGTAGAGTTCCCTTTGTCTGGACCCTGCTTACAGAACTTTGGAGTGTGACCCCAATGACAAGGTGGACAAGATGACAAAGGCTACAAACAACAAAAGCAACCAACATAAAATGCATGGTCAACTAGCAGCCCAATATAGATCAGCAGACTTCATGGCAATAAATGTGATAACATGCATCTCTGCAGAATGCAGTTCTCCTGGGATGGTTTTGAGCTAAGAAGCTCAGACTCTAAACTGGTACTGCCAATGAGAAAACTGACTACAAATCAGTAGCAAGCCTCTAAAGTCCAGTCATGGAGGGTAAATAAAATGTGATGGTCTCGAGTAGTGTTTTATGCCTTATGTAAGGGTCATTCCACACCAAGTGGTCTAATTTTGTACAAAGTTCCCACATGACCATTTGCTTTAACCCAAGTTGTGAGGCGGCATCGTGAGTCGTGTCGGGATAGCACAGTCGGTAGTGCGCTTGCCCGCGAAAGGCAAAGGTCCCAGGTTCGAGTCCCGGTTCCGGCACGCAATTTTAATCTGCCAGGAAGTTTCATATCAGCGCACACTCCGCTGCAGAGTGAAAGATTCATTCTGGAACTAGTCACTAGATCAGTGTGGTAGTTTTTAATGGAAATTGAGCATATTTTATTCATCAATAATATTGATTTCTTAACTTTTCAAATACTTTGCAGTGAAACCAACAGAGGAAAAAATACCTGTCATATTCATGTAGTGTGTTTCTCGAATTACTTTTCTGAAGATCTGTCATAGCGATTTTAGAGAAGTACATCAAGACCCAGTAACTACGTGGTTGTGGCATGTTTTCCTTTGCCTAGTTTTGACTATGAAATCTTTTAAATAATAATAAATCAAACTCCAACGTCACAACCATAGAAGTCTATTAAAATATGTTCCCATGACTACGGGGGAAAAAAAAATTTCAAAAATCATGTGTGATGAGCTACACAGTTTGATGATTTGAAACAAAGACTGACTCAAAATACACACCTGTTAAAGAGAAAAAGTTCACCTATGATGGTTGACAGAGCTCCTCCCATTGTTCCACTATATTCCACACTTGTTATTAGAAATAAGTTCACTCATATGGCAGGCAAGGACAAAAGGCTGATGTCCTGTGACACCAAGAAGGCACATGCCTGTGCAGCAACATGTGGTCATGCATTTTCTTGCTGAAAAATGCTGCCTGCATTGTAATGCAGAAAGGGTATGGCTACAGGTCACAGGATGTCAGTCACATAGGTCAACACGTGACAGTGTCCTGGGCATGCACCAATTATGATTTGTAGTTTTACCCAACGGCACTCTGCTGTGGCGTAAAGTCAGCGCCACATGCGAGACGCAAGAGAACGATCATGGAGAAGGCAGCGGACGACGTCCGGTTGCCAATCGCACGCCGGCGCCGTGTATCCTGCAGGGAGTAACGGAGATGCGCATCCTCTATATGCTGCTATATCTAGGCTGACATGCATCTGGACGCCCATCAGAATTCGGCTCCGAACTAACGCAGTTAGTAGGTCTCAGCGCAGCTAGCATCGTATAGAAGACAACGCCGTGAGAAGAGAGAAGAACAGATAGAAGTTTAGTATTGTATTCTTCAGTCACTAAAACTTTTATCACTAATCTGAATAGTTTGTTCTAGCTGTCTACGCGTTCTGCACCAACCCTTTCCTTAAAAGCTAGACCGAGACACACTCCACACATAAGACCAAGAGATGACACTGTATGTCTCGTGCACATTCAATTACTGTGATGCCACTCCCATCTACTGCAAACCAAAACAAACATGATCTACAAACAAACCTAACCCAGATTTGTATGAAAATATTATCTGCTGCCTTTCCAGTCCTCTGCAACATCATTCCATAAACCACTGACATCTAGCATATTTCTGCACATTAGTGAAAGAAGTGAATGAAGCACATAACCCATGCTATAATAAACAGCAATGGTTCCCTGGTAGTGTATAATGTGTTAGACAGTTCTATTGTTATGCAAGAGCCAAGGATGACATATCTATTAAGCAATGCCACTCAGCTGAGGTGTGAATCTTCTTGGAGAGAGGGTGACTGGCCTGGAAAGTGCGATCTTACCCATCTCTTGTTCTACAGCCTTCTGTGAACTATTCTGCACACATCCATTGCACTATCTCACATGATCAGCAATTTCCTGACTGGATGCCCCATATTCTCTAATGCCAATAATGTTGTCTCTTTTAAACTCACTGATCTGACAGTATGGTTTAAACATACACCCGAGGCATCCAGCACATCTGCTCACGTCATATTTCCATCACCTTCAGTTTATAGCAACAAAGACGTGAACACACAGTAGTTCACGTTACACTGCAATATCCGTATCAACTATGAGACTGCGGGTCAATTGTTTCTGCGGAACAAGGTTTATCTCCATTGAATATTCACTTCCCAGTTTTTCGAGGTGTTTGTTACTTACAATGTTGGTGGCCCAACATGTATGTTAACAGATGAGAATTACTCGATATGAGGTGACTAATGACAGCGCATATGCAGTCAGCCAATCTGAATTCAGCTGGTTTTAATTGTTACATGAAAATAGAATTCTAAGACAAAAGGATGTAAAGAATGTTCTATGCATCCCCTCTTTCACAGATTACAATGAATCGTGACATGATTAAGATTTACGTAGGGCAGCAGTGGTGTAGTGAGCTCGTGTTTACAATGAAATGTTTCCTTTACGATCAGTACACCCAAGAACCTGTCAACCATAGAGAAGGAACAGCATTAATTTTTCACTTCATAGTGAGGATGGGCTATGAGCACCCTCTAGAAACAAGTGCCGCTAAGGCAAATGCTTGGGAAATTCTTGCACACACTTAAAGAGGTTGTGGACAGTGCTGTGCTATCTGGGGGCTGAGAAAATACACTACATGGAAGCACTTAGCCAGTGCAGCTGTAATCATTGTCATACTCCTCTTGTTTTAGTAGTAGTATTAATAATAACAATAATAATAATAGTATTATATAGTTATTTTGTCTGATTTCTATTATTGGAAGATAGCACTTCTGTGTGTGCTAGATATATTGTGTAATTTTAATGTATCATCAAGGCTATTGTATTTTTCCCTAAATTACGGAATTTTTTTTTTTTTTTTTATGTTGCAACAGTCAAGTACTCCCAGCTCCGCTACTTTCATTTTTATGAATCCATATTTGAAACAATCACAGGAAGCTATGAGCTTTGCCTGTCATCTTCAACTATCACTTCAGAAAACCAAGTGCATGATGCTCCAGTCAACTGGCGTGAGCTTCAAGAATTGCTTGAACACCAGCAGCTCAAGAAATTCTCGGTGCACTTGAGGTACCGCATCTCACCGTTTAAGCGCTACTTCGTGGTCAACAAAGGATTATAATTGTTATTCTGTGACTTACATAAACTTTTCTGCAAGAGGGAATTAATCCTTTGTGTTATTGAAGCAAATAATTAATGCTATTCCTGCTCTATGGTTGACAGGTTCTTGTAAGTACACTTGCTTGGTCACTAATTAGCACAGTAAAGGGAACATTTCTTTGTTAACATTAGCTCTTTTGCCATACTGCGAAAAAACAAAATGTTTTTGTTTATTCCATGTAAGAAACCAGCAATCTTATGAGATACCACATACTATCACGCAACTGGCTAATTACTATGTCACACAACTGTTACCATTTTCATCCGATGCCACTGTCGACACCAGGCCGTCAACAGCCTAAGTAAGTTTAAATACGTGTTCAGCATTTTTTTCTAAAAAAATAAATTAATTAAGAAAGTAAACACCCACACAAAGGAGTATACAGTTTTTCCCCTTTCACTTGAAAGTTCCAGCACTTATATATTTTACCTTGTGAACTCCATATTTCTTAATATTGTGTCATTTATGATGTAAACTATGGATTGTCAGCTGTCATGATGCACTTTTGTGTTGTCCGTAACTTCTTAAAATATGTCAGCACCGATTTCTAGTCGATTAAGCCAACAAATGTTAAAAGTAAAAACCCTGCTTGTAATGCCGCACTGATCTGTAACTTAGCCAACTAAATAAGTATCATTTCAAACACATTATGGTCACCAGATTGTTTAGGCAATTTGTTACCTATGTCATTCATTGAAGCCAACAACTTGCCTACTACAGTAAAACTTCCCTTAACGGACACTTCCCTATAGCGGACAAGATTTTTTCTTAGTACATGAGGGCGCGTAGCGCCTGAATCTCCGGTTCAGAAAAACTAAATCTATTAACAGTTGCACCATCGATATATACCATTCTTGTAAATTACCGATACAAGAAAATACCATAAATTCAACACAATCAAAATACAACTTAAATCAACTGCTTCATGTTTGTCATCGTATCGAATGTGGAGCAAGAATCTTAAGTCCAATATATATCAATAGCAATGCTGTTTCCTTTGCTGTACAAGGGTCCTAGGAAATTACCAATTATTCCCTTACAACCATAAAAATGGTTGCAGAAGTAGTCCTATCTGCAAGACATCAAACTGCACGAACACTACATCATGTTTCACTTATTAGTCACATTACAATAATACTATGAAGAGTGTGCTTAGAAATATTGGGATGTTGATTACTGTTACGTATAATTACAACAAGGTGACAATTTCACATATTCTAGTACTAATTGCAAGTAAAAATAAATAATTCAATTTAAAGTCAGTATGTAGATACTCTTCAATGGAGTAGGAGTTACCCAATATTGAGTGAACTTTAACTGAATCCTCTATACTACTAATATAACAATGTACTATGGTACTTTGTGACTACATAACTCCATTTTCTGTACCAATATATTTGTAGAGGTTTTTCTGGTTCTAGTGTTAAATTTGCATTTTTTACTATTTTTTAGAAAAGGCCTATGTTTTTCAAGATTCCTCCCTACCACAATCATCAGAAAAAGTGACAATTTGCTCACTCAGTTTGATTCAACATTTTCTTTTATGCAAGTCTTGTTCTCTGGCTCACCCTCTAGACGCAGAACCCTTTAACCATGTCAAACATCCCTCCTATGAAAAATTCTAGTAAGGGCTGTCTATGTTCTGAGTGCGATGTAATGCCCACTGCAAGTGGTGAAAAGGAGCTAAGATAGTGGATTATTGTTGTTGTGGTCTTCAGTCCAGAGACTGGTTTGATGCAGCTCTCCAACCTCATCTATCCTGAGCAAGCCTCTTCATCTCCTCTTAAGAACAGCAACCTACATCCATTTGAATTTGCTTAGTATATTCATCTCTGTCTCCCTCTGCGATTTTTACCCCCCCCCCCCCCCTATGCTAATTTCACAATTCCTTGATGTCTAAGAATGTGTCCTACCAATCGATCCCTGCTTTTAGTCAAGATATGCCAGAAATTCCTTTTCTCCCCAATTCTGTCCAGTACCTCTGATATGATAGGTAGTGGATACGTGTAGCTATTTTGATATTCCACATACTGGATAACATGACTTAACACAACTAGGTTCAGAAAACATTGTGTCAAACATACTTTGCACTTCTCTCATATGAGATCTTGCGAGCCACGGATGAAGGCAAACAAGCAGATAGTTCTCCCCCCCCCCCCCAATTTCGAAACTTAACAAAAATACCAGCATAGGGAATAGGTTTACAGATTTGTGACTGGCTGGAAGACTTCTTTAAGTAATAGAATGCAGTATGTTGTTTGACGACGAGTGTATCGTCAGGCATGTCCCAGGGAAGTGTGATAGGACCGCTATTATTTTCTATCCATAGAATTGATCCGATGGACAGTCACTTAATTTGTGGCTGTTTGCTGATGATGCTGTGGTGCATGCGAGGGTGTCGTCTTTGACTGTAATAGTGTACAGGATGACTTATACAAAATTTCAAGTTGGTGTGAAGAATGGCAGCTAGCTCCAACTGTAGAAAAATGCAAGGTGATGCATGTGAGTAGGAAAAACAATCCCATAATGTTTGAATACAGGATTAGTAGTGCACTTCTTGATGCAGTTGCATCGTTCAAATATCTAGGCGTAACACTGAAGAGTGATATGAAATGGAACATATATGTAAGGACAGTTGTGAGTAAGGTGGACAGCCAACTTCAGTTTATTGGAAGAATTTTGGGAAGATAAACATCTGTAAAGGAGACCACATATAAAACGCTTTTACGACCACGTCTTGAGTAATGCTCAAGTGTCTGGGACCCGCAGCAAATCAGTTTAAAAGGAAAACATAGAAGCAGTTCAGAGGCGAGCAGCTAGGTTTGACCAATGCGGGAGTGTCACGAAAATGCCCCGACAACTCAATTGGGAATCGCCGGAGGAAACGTGACGTTATTTTCGTGAATTTCTGATGAAGTTTAGAGGGCCGGAATTTGAAACAGTGTAGAATGATCTTCCTGCCACCTACTTACATTTTGTGTAAAGATCACAAAGACAAGTAAAACTAGGGCCCGTACAGAGGCATATAGACATTCTTTTTTCACTCATTCTATTTGGGAGTGGAATAGGACAGGAAAAGCCTAGTAGTGGTACAGTGTATCCCCCACCACGGACTTTACGTTCGATTGCAGAGTATATATGTAGATGTAGACTATCCCAGTGGCCTCTCCTGATTATGTTGGCATCAACAACAACACAGTAGCTAACCCTTGCCAAGATGTTAACATTTTTAAAGATCATCATAGAATGACTATTGGTATTTTGTACAGACCATTAAGTAAACAAATAATGCTGTTTGTGCCCCATGGTTGACAGATTCTTGTATGTACCCTTGTCTACTTAATAAAAGTAACTGCCCTCAAAACAAAAATTTCATGACAGAACATTTGCATTGTCATGCGCCTGGTTAATGCCAATGTCACATCAATGTCAACATCATCACCGAGGCCACCAGGACAGTAAGTAAAATTTAACTGATCTACCAGACTCTGGGCCAAACTTGCCTCCCAACTTCACCTCTCACAACCAGTTTTTTTTTTTTTTTTTTTTTTTTTTTTTTTTTTTTTTTTTTTCAAATTTCATAGTTTTTACTAGGTATCCAGTCATTACCATACTAACAGAAGCATTGTCAAAATTTGCACTGTGAACAAGGGAACTGTTGGCAGCCCATTCTAGAATATAGCCCACTTATGTTCCCACACACAACCTCTTACTAAGGTTGATACTTTTATGTCGAGGGAAAATATAGTGCTAAAAACCTCGTGTTATAAGTAATATTCCAAGGACCATCTTGCTTTCTGGGGAAGGGTCTAATTTCTTAATACTTACAATGTTGCAGGCAGCTACCTGTAGTATTGGCCATATATCTAGTAAACTCATTTTTTAAATCCGCACAAAAGTCAGTCTAGATCACAATTTATTTTATTGTAACTGGTTTTGCTCAGTCATCATGGAGGCAGCTCAAACTCTACAATCAGTGGCCAACACTATGGTTGTAGTGGTGTGAGGATGGCCATCTAAATGGCCAAAACTGCTTACTATAAGATATATTTTAATCTAGACTGATTTTTGCATGAGCTTAATTCATTCAGATCATTGATACTACAAAGTGTTCAAATATAATCACAGTTGTCTGTTTCTAAATATCTTTCATTATTTAATCTGTAAATGTTAATTCTGATGAAGGTACTACATATACCTTTAAAATTAAAATTTGTCATGAAAACCAGAATTATTTCTAAAAGTTACTGTGGCTATGAATACATTAGGCCTACAAAATGTGTGAACATAAGCTATCCATTGCATCTCTGAGTCAACCACAGCTATCATAACTAGGAGAATAATGACATTACAAAAAGAAACTAATACCTTCTGTTACTTCCAGGGCTTGTATCCTGTCCTCTGCAGCAGTCCTTACTTCTTGGTGTGGTGAAAGTATTCCCATTAGTGTATCATACAGTGCTTCCCTCAGGGACTTATTAGTTTCAGGACTGGCTGCCATTTCTAAAGGAAACACTTTAATGAATAAATGTCCTGATACTTAATGACTATTTCAAACACTCATTCTATTAAGTACCTATTAACTGGCATGCAAATATGATAGTCATATTAGTACCGCAGTTAGTTCAACTACTAAGCCAAAACTCAAACAGAACTATTACAAACTGCAGGCCTATTACAGCAATGGTATCTATTACACAAAAATGGGACCTGACATACCACCATACACTTTATATTCTATCAATTTTAATAATTTATTTAGCAGATGAGACGTGTCAAACTTAGGTTTCTTTGTAAATGGTACATACAACTTTCTACCCACTTGTTACTTCATTCCCACCCATTAAAACAAACTCACACTTGCTCTATCTGAATGCTGAGACGGCATCACTGAAGTTCCTTCTTTTATTTGGTACTTTGCACTATAGGCATAAGGGTAAAAACAACGCCAGTTTCCACAGTGAAAATTTTCATTTCAGGTAGGATATAACCAACGGAACAGTAACATAACAATACTCTGGCAACTATCACGCAAACAATACTTATGCACGCCTGGTCAGAAGCTGAAAAACAGACTGACAAATACCGATCACACCACGCTTGTAGACGCTGCAGCGCAGGACCACAGACGGCTATAGCCGCTCGCAGGACAGGTTTAACACTGCATTTATTCTCCGCGGCATTGTTCCTTGGGAGTCATATGTTAAGCTGAATAATTTTCAGGAGCTTAGCACGTACGGCAATTCATTTTGGCGCCAACAAAACATGTTACGACTTACTCTAATACTCTTAAGAAATGTGCACACACGCTGATCGAGCAAACCGTGATCACTTCAATTTTCACAGAGATTAATGGTAAATGTCCGACTGAAGTTACAGAATTACCTTTCCTTCTTTTCCACAACACGCACACTTGTACATTAAACAGCAAACAACCCTTCCCCCACACCTCCGGCAGTGAATTTGGGTATACTCAGTGTGGCCAACGTTAAAGCCCCAAACCCAGGGGCGCGCGTGAGAGAGAGAGAGAGAGAGAGAGAGAGAGAGAGAGAGATGCATGCATATGACTATTTATTGTTTTCTACTGTAACCATGAAGTTCAGAATATTGTTTTGCAAATATGTTTCATTTTTACTATATTTTAATTATTTTATCTATTTATCGTGTTGAAGCATCAGTTTTGTTTTCTCGCTGTTGAGCAGTGGCGACATGGTTGTGAAGTTGCGAAAGTTGCTACTCCACAATCCACATTACTTGTTGTTGGAAAGCTTACATTAAGTGACAGCTCCAGTTCGACGATTTTTAGTATATGAGTTGTATTCACTAGTGATATCTGGAATCCAGTTCGTAGTTTTCGTTACTTTTCTTTGTAACTAATGTGATATCCATTGATCATCAGATGGGTAATTGCGTTTTGGGCCAATACCGGTATGGAATTCTGGTATGTCGCTTGAAGGAAGGAATATTGGGTCTAAAGTACCATCGAGAGTGAGACAGGGCACAATCACGGATTGTTTTGATAGTGATGGATCAGGAATTCGACCCTTTTTAAAAAAAAAAAAAAAAAAAAAAAAAAAAAGAGAGACCCGGCATTCACCTGAAGAGATTTCTCTCACTCACGCATTAAAAAGAAACAGTTATTTTGCGGTGTGGGGGCTTGTTAAAAGGGTATACTATGTTCCTATGTTCCTATCGGAGCACAAAAAGGGACAAATATGTTCCTGGTTAAAAGACTCTGACATATAAGTTTGGAACCAGCTGCTTCCGTCTGTCTTCCTCACCAAGAAATTTGCATGCGGAAATATTCCCGCACTTTTAACCATGGAAAACCATGTCCGCAGCCTCACATACTAATAAAGTTTTCATACACAGCACCTTCCTTTCACAGTCACCTTCTACCAGATATCAGTCATATCGGCACCAAGCGTTGTGTATCGCTAGAGTGTCAAGCAAAACTTCGATATAATTTGTGCTATGTGCTGCGTCTTGTTTTTGGATTTTTTAAACTCCCACCAGGGGCAGGCCTAGGCGCCGCTCTATAGCCGAGAGACATACTTGGCCGAGGAAAATAAAAATATATAAACATGGAAACAATAAACGGTGACAATACTACATACAGTGGAGACAACGCCGCGAATGTAAACGTTAAAAAGAGAAACAGGAAACACACAGTCATCGTAAAATGTTACCACGGTGGCTAAAATACACCGTAGGTTAAAACAACAAGTAGACGGCGAAGAAAGTTGGAGACACTGTTAAAAACACACACGCAACACTGATTCTGCCGATGATGGCGGTTGCGGTCATTGAAATTTTTCGAGATCACAGTAGCACAACACTAACACCAATGGTTAAAATTGTGAAGGTTAAAATGGGGAACAGGAAGGGAATGGAAGGGTGGGAGAAGGAGAGGGGATGCGGGAGGGAGGGGCGCAAGAACTGTAGGAGAGAGGGGAAGGAGGGGGAGACCAAGGGTAGAAGAGTAACAGGAGAGGGGGGAGAGGGTGCATGCCATAATGTGGAGGGGAAAGGACTAAGGTTACACGGGGGGATAGATATCAGGACAGAGGGCGTCATCTGGGAGAGGGAGATGGTGAAAGTTACCCTCGGAAAGGATATGGAGTGTGAAGGTATAGAGAGGGAGGGATGCATTGGTACAGACACAGTAGAGGTCCAAATCCTGGGCCTGCGGATATATTCAAGGAATTTGAGTGTTTTCTGCCATCCAAGTCCAGGAGAACATGCTTAAATGGGAATTAATAAGTAACACATGTTCTATGGAGTACAGGAAAAGCATATCCTTGAAAGTTCACCGAGTTTTGCTTCTGCAAGGAAATGCATAGAGAATACGTTTGTTGTGTCAATGGTCCTGGGTTCAAGCACTGGTGATGCTAATTTTTTTCTCTATTACATTGGAAATTTTTCTTCATCTATATACTCTAGAGTGTTCAATGGGAGAACATATTGCAGACATGTAAAACTGCTGCAGATCCAGCAATCATTTATTATTCTCATTATTATTAATCTTACAGTTATTATTATTATTGTGATTAATACTGCCGCGAGCCTTCTGAAGGCACACATGGTGAAGTGATTATCATCACAGATCACTGTGCTTGCGGTCCCTAGTTCAAATCCCGCCACGGGCAGAAGAACATTTATTTCTTAGGGTACTGATAACCTAGCCGTTTAGCCCCCTTTAAAAACCCAACAACAACAACAATTTATTTCTTTGTATTTCCTATTTCTAGAATGTTCTATATGTTTCTTATGTTTAATGTACTTGTAAGTTCTAGAAAATACTTTCTATGTATAAATAGTGGAGCACTCCAAGCAGGAGTCAGTCTGTACTGAGTGTACGCTTGTGTTAGCAATAAACGTGTTCTATGTGTAAAGTGTTGTGCTCTGTTACCGATCAGCCTTCGAATTCTGGACCACCTGCAAATTTCAACGTGACACGTTATGGTGGAGGTCCCAGGTAACCTGCAATACATCTGCATCATCGTGGCTCTGATTAGGCAGAGTAAGAGCCGTCACCTACACGGACAAGAACCGGAATACAAAGGGTATACTGATTACCTCCATCCTAAGGTCCGTGTCATCAAAAGAACCATGGATGCCAAAACAGCAGTAAGACAGCTGCACATCAGACACCCCTAGGTGTTCTTGGGAGACGCTAGACAGGACCCAAATAAATGGCTGAAAGGATTCGACCGAGTTGCCAAGTATAATAGGTGAGATCTCATTATGTGCTTGGCAAACATATATATTTCTACCTGGATGGGACGGCCCAGAAGTGGTTTGAAAATAACGAGAATAAGTTCGATAGCTGGGAAAAATGACAGACAGAACTTAAGAAAACGTTTGGAGACCACTAGCAGCAAATCCGTTTATCAGAAGAGCAATTGAAGAACAGGGCCCAGCGACATGGTGAGTCAACACAGTTGTATATACAGAGTCTTTTGGCCATATGTCACGTAGTTAACCTGGATAGGATGGAGGCCGATAAAGTTTCAATTGCAGATGAAATGTATCAAGCTCTTCTGTTAAAAGACGTTTCGACGACACAAGAATTTATCCAATGGTGTCAGAAAATTGAAGAGATGCAACAGAGGAGGGTTGGACGAAAGAAGTACGACAGACTGCCAAATGTTGTCCCTATGGCCATTGTGGAAGACCAGCATGACTTTCCTTCTCTCATACACAAATTGTGAGAGACTTACAACAGATTATGGCAACCGGGACTGTTGGACCATGTGAGCACCATATTATGGCTGTGGATGTCAATCCTGTATGTCATGAGGGAGCCAACGCTGCTGAGGAAGAGGTATTTGAAACATAAGCGCCTGTCAGCCCTACCAGTCACATCCAACGTGAAGAATGGCCTCACCCTACTATGACTCACGCTGCAGCCGCCAAACGGCAGCTTAGGAACCAACCGACGCGACCACAACCAAATCCTCCGTCAACTGTGAAGCCTCGCAGGACAGGTATCTGGAGGACAGAAGACAACATGCCATTGTGTTTTCACCGTGGGCGTCCTGGACATGTCGTACGATACTGTAGGGAAAGAAGACGAATATTTGACAATTATTATGCCGAAAGACGCCGACAATAGGAGCAGTCCTTTCAACGGCAGTCAACTGCAGATGATTACTGTAGCCCTATGAGATGAAGTCCATCGTCATATCCTGTACGCGGTCGCTCTCCAACATGCCACCGCCATTCACTGTTGCCTTACAGAGATTCCAGCCGCTCGCCTAGCTGCCATGTGCAGGAAAACTAGGTGAGGCGACCAACTATGGAGGTGAGGCTGCTGCAGATGAAAATCCACCATGGACGACAGTCACTAAGATGTCGGGAAATCGCATTGACATTATCATCAATGGCTAACCTGTCCAGGCACTAGTCGAGGGACTGATGACCTAGATGTTTAGTCCCCTCAAAACAATAACAACAACAAGCACTAGTCGATTCAGGTGCTTCATTCTCTGTATTGTTGAATGACTGTCACTGCAAACTAAAGAAGATAAGGTTCTGTGATACAAGAGCAACTGTGCTGAAGGTCGCAAATGCAAAATATGTCCAGCTGTCAGGAACATGTGTCGCAGGAGTATCTATCAACAACCGGCCACAGCCTTTTAAATTTGTCGTTTTAACAGAATGTAGTCTTAATGTCATCCTTGGATGGGACTTGCTTCAGGCATCCCAGGCTGTCATTGACTGTGGCAGATCTGAGCTACAAACTGAGAAAGCCGTTCCGATGAGTACAGGTAACATGGACTTCTCTGTGAGGTTGTTTGCTGATGAGAATGTTGAGCTTCCACGTTTAACAATGAGAAGAGTTCCAGTCATCAGCCGATATGACTAGTTGGACAGTGAAATGCTTGTCGATCACAAAAATCTAATCAGTATAACAAAGGATATCTACATACCAGTGGCTATCATAAGTATTACAGGTGATCGAGGAGAACTTCGGATCACTAATTTTCATGAGCATTCGCAACTAATCCCAAAAGGAATGTGTACTGAAACAGTTGAACCAGTCCAGGATGGTGAGCTCAGTGTCAATGACAAAGTCTCAAACTCTGCTGTTACTGCTGACAATGCACTAGAGGAAACTACTATGCCATTGCATATAAAGCCTGGCCAGACACAGGAATGTCAGCAGGTGTTAACCATACTACACCAATTTTCATGTGTATTCTGGGCCAGGCAGGAGAAGAGCCAGATGAAATGGCCCACTGTTAAACACTGTATAAATACTGGGGATTGTCCATCAATTATCCAGCATTCGTACAGAATGTCTCCAGCAGAAAGACGAATAATTCGGGAAGAATTGGAGAAGATGTTCCACAATCACATTATTCAACCTTCAGAGAGTCCCTGGTCGTCTCCATTGGTCCTCATGAAGAAGAAGGCTGGCACGTGGCGTTTCTGTGCCAACTATTGGTGGATGAACAAAATCACAAAGAAAGATGTCTACCCATTGCCGGGCATTGATGACACATTAGACTGTTTGAACGGATCTACATACTTTTCAACCATGGACATGCAGACAGGTTACTGGCAAATCGAGGTTGTCAAAGCTGACAGGGAGAAGACTGTTTTTATTACATCTGAAGGCCTCTATGAATTCAAGGTCATGCTGTTTGGACTATGTAATGCCCTGGCCACATTCGATTGCATGATGGAAAACTTGCTTCGACATATTAAATGGATGACATGTCTTTGTTATCTATATGACATTGGCGTTTTCTCAAGGACATTTGCAGAACATCTAAGCCGCCTGTCAACTGTGCTGATGTTTGTTCAGACAGCAGGTCTCTGCCTTAACCCAAAATAAGTGCCTCTTCGACGCCAAAGAAATAAAAGTCCTGGGGCACCTAGTGAACAGAGATGGTGTGCGTCCTGATCCAGTTGAAGTAAGGGCAGTCACAGCATTTTCGACTCCTCAGCACATCCGTGATGTGAGAAGTTTCATAGGGCTGTGCTTATACTATCGTCCTTTCATAGAAGGTTTTTGTAACAAGGCACGTCCATTGCAAGAACTTCTGTAGGGAGACGCCAAGTTTTACAGGGATGAGACGAAAGAACAAGCTTTCCGGAAACTTAATAGGGCTCTAACTTCCACACCAGTTCTAGCCTTATACGACGAGAATGCGGAAACTGAACTTCAGACAGACGCCAGTGGTAATGGGATTGATGCAGTGCTTGTACAAATTTAGTGAGTTGCTGAAAAGGTGATAGCTTATCCATCAAGAGTTCTCTCAAAGTCTGAGATGAACTACTCTACAACCGAGAAGGATTGTCTCACTGTAGTCTGGGCTATCAACAAGTTCCAGGCGTATCTATTCGGTAAACCATTCGCTGTCATGACAGACTACCATTACTTATTTTGGCTGACCAATCTGAAAGATCCATCAGGTCGACTAGCAAGATGGGCACTAAGACTCCAAGAGTATGATGTCACAGTGGTATTCAAAATCGAATGCAAACACAAGGACGCCAACTGCCTTTCAAGGAATCCATTAGCCAAACACAACAACATGGATGTAATTTCAGCCCTCACTCAGTTAGGTGACATTACAGCTGAACAGAGGGAAGCTCCAGCATTATTACAAACCATAGAGGCCTTGGAGAAAGAAGAACCGACCAGGGGAGAGTTTCAACTTATAAACGGGACATCGTATAAGAGCATCTGCGATCCACTGGGCCGCAAATGGCTACTGGTTGTCCCAGCTCATCTCCGGCCAGCAATTCTGAAGTATTTCAACGATTCTCCAATATCCCATCATCTGGGATTCGTGTGAAGACCCTACACAGACTCAGACGCAGGTATTACTGGCAAGGTCTCCACCGATACGTCAAGCACTATGTGAGTCTCTATAAGGAGTGCCAGGGACGGGAGCATGTGCCGCAATTACCTCCAGGTCATCTGGTACCAATTCCACTTGCAGCAGCTCCGTGCCACGAGATTGGAATTGACCTTTTAGGTTCCAGAAGTCGACAACAGCTAACCGGTGGATAATAGTCTGCATTGACTACCCCACCCACTATGCTGTCACGAAACCTGTGCCGACTGCAGAAGCCCCAGAGATCGCAAAATTTCCTAGTAGAAGACATTATTTTGAAGCACAGTGAACCACGTGCGATGATATCTCACCGAGGAAAATTATTTATGTCAAAACTAGTATCAGAGGTACTGTCACATTTCGACATTGTCCTCAGAATTACAACTGCCTACCATCCTCAGACAAATGGTCTTACAGAACGTTTTAACAAGATGTTAGCAGATATGCTATCGATGTATGTCGATGTTGAGCAGAAAGATTGGGATACAATATTAGTCAATGCGAAAGGACAGGCGTGCCCCAAAATTGAAGATGGCGGCCGGGAAACGCCCACCTCCAGTCGCCTCTGGGAAAAACCCCTACACTGACGCCACCTCCAACCACCTCCCCGCCCCCAGCCACCGAAGTATCGTTACTCCACCACCAGAAGATGCTCAATTGCCCGACCTCCGCTCCCTATTGATTATATTAAATTTGCATGTCAAATTAACCGCCCGCCGCCGCACCCGCCCGTCCCCCGCCACCACAGTCCCGACGTCACCACCTCCCAGAGATTCCTACTTACACAGTCTAATGATGTTTCGTAAATGTTTGGAGCTACACCTTAAGGAAGAGAAAGCGAATACCAGTGACCGCAAGCGGCCGGTCAGTGTGTACACAAGAGAACGAAATAGATCCGACGCGCTCACACGCATAGCGTGAAACACCAGTCGCAACTCCCGATAAATTTTTGCATATCAACTTAATTTTAACTGCCCGTGCACATGCGCCCCCCTCCCGCCGCCGCCACAGACAATGTTTGTAGTGCTTATGGGACTTAACTACGGGGTCATCAGTCCCTAAACTTACAAACTACTTGTGAACTAGCTAATACTAAGGACGGCACAAATATCCATGCCCGAGGGGGGATTCGAACTTCCGACCGTAGTGGCCGTGCAGACTGTGACTGACGCGCCGCAGAACGCTCGGCCACCGCGGCCGGCCGCCACAGACAGTCCTAAAGATAACCGACCCAGCACCCCCAAAAGTAATTTTACAGGATCCAATTATTGCATACTTCGGACACTACAATTACCTGGAATAACACGAGAGTTTCGTAAACAAATTGACCTTGCCAGCCGCCAGGCCATCGACCACCGATCCCAAGTATTAAGTGCGAGCCGGCCGCGGTGGCCGAGGAGACTGAGGCGCTTCAGTCACGGTCTGCACGGCCACTACGGTCGGGGGTTCGAATCCCCCCTCGGGCATGGCTATTTGTGCCGTCCTAGTTCGTAAGTAGTTCATAAGTAGTTTGTAAGTTTAGGGACTGATGACCTCGTAGTTAAGTCCCATAAGCTTTACAAACATTTGAACATTTTATTAAGTGCGATACCCAGTGTTTTAATTAGGACATTACGTCGCTACATACAGTTTAATACACCAAACCAGACTTTAAGCGAGGTTAGTTGGGTTGTATGCCTTTTTCTTCTGCATAGATGTTAATGGAGAAGTGATTCGAGATAGCATAGCGGTTACGTGTCTCGTATATGGTTAACACCACATCTTATGCTAATGCCAATCGTTACAACCGACAAACAAACGTAACACCCAACCTATTGTGTTATAAAATGATCCAGCACTCCGATAGAGTAACAAATGTACAGTAATATATTTACGAACCTTCCGAACACACAATTCTCCAACAAGAGCCACGTACTTAGAGGTTCTGTGTGTCAAAAGACCCTTCTTGTAATGGTCTCCACCAAAAATCGTGCATTTTAGGACTAATGTTCCGTCTGTTAGAATGGGTAAAACAACTGTATAGACAATGCTAGCAACAGCCAACGAACGTAATGTAACGGTAACGATCACCCCCAAACCAGAGTGTCAAACACTCTAGACGTGTAACACAACTTGCTTAACAATTTCTCTCGGAAACAGCACGAACGATCCTTGTTTAAATGCTTAACAGTAACGTAGCTCGAACGCCAGTGCGATCACAAACACAGTGTTCTTTCGGCAGGCAGCATAAAAAATATGCTAAATGTTTAAACAAAATATAATACCGTTTTAAGCATCCTCTCTCAAAAAACATATGAGCTACATATCCAAATGATCAAAACCTACTACGCAAGACCTCTGCACACACACGAGGATAGTGCGCGCTGCATTTATTTAACGGAACTAGACACAGCTGAGTGACTGACAACAGAGGGCACTGTCGACATCCCATCCTGAAAGCAAACATGCAGCGAAAACCGCTCTGTCACTCAAACGCCGTTTCACCTGGAAGGAATGAATCTAAATTTAGATCTGCAAGCGATCTTATCAGACATCCTGTCCAGAAAGACAACCCGCTCTCTCTTAGAAATCATACCAACTGCACTTTATGATCCGCTCTTAAACTTATCAAGCTCCGAAATGTAATACTCTCTCTTGCATACTCTGTCACGTTTCTTTAGATCGAGGTATCGCTGTCTAACATCCAGTACTCGACAGCTAAGTTTCCAGTCATCCTGTAATCCACTTAATATCCAGTTCTGCGCCTTCCGACAATTCGGGTAGTTTAATTCTACATTCTGTGCATATCCATCTAAGGAATCTCTCTCTCCTGCAAACGATTCATTACAACAGGTCAAATAGCGATAATAGAGAGCCCCAGTGGACATTTAAACCGTATTGTACAACGAAGAGTCACAATAAAAAATGCGTGAAATAATTTCCCGATTTCCGACCGTCTACACTAAAACTTCTTTCTCGAAAGTATTGACCTAACAACACCCTTATTCAACACTACAGCAACCACGGAACCGAGATTGTACTTTACGTACCCAATGCAACACAGATTTTCAAATCAAGATCGACAAGCCCTTTACCCACAAAATTCATACTCCAAGATCCTTTCATGTGACTTCTTTTTTCATTCCACTAAACCGAACTCGGATTTACTTTTTTAAAGTAGCTATCTACCGGAAACGAAGATGCTAACATACACACCGCAACACTGATCGTTAAAAGAAAATGGCGTGTCTACACTTTTTTTTTGTTACAGTACAACTGCGTACATGCAACATAATGTTCGCAAACACTTATATCGCACCCCAACGCTCGCATACATCGAACATAATATTTCTACATATTACCATGCAAACGCAAACTAGCCCTTAAGGCCGCAAACGTCTCAGAATTCGCTAGATTTACGGACACACCAGTCAATTTTCGGTGTTGTTATTAACCCAGCAAAACACGGCACAAGAACTGCTCTCTAAGGGATGGGTGGGAGTGGCATACAGTAGAGGACATCACGTTGTAAATATTGGCTATCCCCATTTCCAATGTGGTCCGTAAGCGCATACTGTAACCCCACCAGGCTGGTAATACCAAACGACGAGGTAAAAGTATCCTGCTAACGTTGGTTATAAAATCGATAAGGTGACTACCGGCAATGTTATTGACATCAGAAATCGTGATTCGACAAATAAATGTATTCGATGTCATTCGATTCCAGCTACCCTATACAGCCTCCTTCCAAGCGAAAGTAATGGGTGGATACTAGGACCTTGCACATTTCCAGTTTGTTTTAAAAAATCCCTACAAAATCGGGCGATGCCCCAAATCCAGGAGCTGAAAGCCACATACATGAAGCTGGTTTAACATCAGCTAGCCACACTTTATAAGGTGATTTTCTCGAGATGTTCTCCAGTGTCTCCTCACCGAGTTTCGCTCCAGTATCCCGAGCGCTCTCACAACGCCGCAGCCAGGTACGAGAAATGCTAACTTCACATTGTCTCCGTGATGAACTTGTCGAATTTACTATGCATGTATGAGTTTAAAGATCAGAAATAATTTACCATAGCACACCACACGTAAATTAAACGCCGCAAACAGACAATACTTCGTCACATACACAGCGCCGAGTTTTAAGAACATAATCCTAAATCGACTTCTTTAGAGCTCTATCGCAACACAACATCATCCACAACTGGAAACAGATACTGTAGCGCATATTTTAAACACTTTTTACTTAAATTCTATCCCAACTAGCCTACAACACTCTATGTAACAACAACCATACCCAACCCAACGACCGAACCACAACAAACAGCTCTTTTCAAATGTTTGTAAATCTAAGAGCCTTAATTAGATGGTAATTAGTCCCTACGCTTGCAAACTACTTACATTAAGGACAACACAGAAACACCCATGCCCGAGGGAGGACTCAAACCCGCAACAGCGAACAGCCGCATGCACTGCAGATGGGCGTCTTAGTGCGCACGGCTATACTGCCCCAGCAGCTCTTTTCCACTAAAGTTCTAAACTAACTAGCAAGCGGCGCCAATCTCGGTAACTCTGCGTCGTTGAAGGACCCCTTTCGAACATCTAACCAATTGATCATGCATCTTTTTGCATTGCATTATACATAAAAACGTTACTTGGTGTTTGGAGGAGGACATAAGACGAATGACCCTGGTTCTGTTGTGTAAGAAGACCGGTGTAACACGTGGTTCTTCGTATGGAATGCTCATGCAAAAAATACATTTCGATTAACATTTGTGTGTCTTAATAAGTATGCCTCGTTCGTCCTAAAAGGGTTAGATGTGGGTGTGCTTATTGTAAGTCTATGGGTTTGATGTTAAAATCATTGATCTGTGGCTCGCTTTGCCCTAATTTGGGTTAGAGTTGGATCTAATGTGTTGTAAGTTGGTGTAGCACAGTGGGGATCGAGTTAGACGCATTTTAGGTTTCTTCCCTCTGTGGAAAGAGACTTTTACTCTTCTGCGGTGTACATAGAGCACCCTTACGATGTGTTTGCTGTAGGTCCTAAGATCTGTAGGGGGATCAAGTGTGTTGAGGAGCAGTCCAATGTCGAAGGAGTCATACAACTTTGCAATGTGTTTGGATTTAAATAGGTCTCCGACTACAGTATTATGGGTCTGTTTACCTTAAAAATGAATGGAAATGGATCTGTTGTGTTTTTTTTTTCCGTAGCCTCGTGCATTTTTCGCGATTCAGGATGTGACATATAAACAACCTAGATGGAGCGCTGGTCTAAACTTTACCTTCTGTGCGTATAAATTACATATGCAAACGTTACTTATTGTTTGCTGTGGAACATAAGACGAATGGTACTGGATCTGTTGTGTACGAGGATTGGTGGAACACCTGGTTCTTCGTATAGAATGATCACGCAAAAAGCATGTTTCGAGTAATATTTGTGTACCGTACTATGTATGGATCGTCTTGTCCTAATAAGGGGTGGATGTGTTGTAATCCTGTGGTTTTCATGTTAAATCATCGATCTGTGGCTCGCTTTGCCCTAAAAAGGGCTAGAGTTGGATCTAATGTGTTGTAATCTGGTATAGCACAGTGGGAATCGAGTTAGATGCATTCTAGGTTTCTTCAATCTGTGGAAAGAGCCTTTTACTCTTCTGCTGTGTATATAGAGCACCCTTACGAGGTGTTTATTGTAGGTCCTAAGATCTGTAGACGGATCAAGCGTGCTGAGGATATCTCCAACGTCGATGTGATTACTTAAAATATGTAGTAGTTTGCATCTGCAACAGCTATTTGTTGTTAAGACGCATTCTATGTTTCATGTAGAACGTTTCGGTTTTACAGGTCAATGGATCTAGGATAACCCTTAACTGCCCTGGCGAATGTAGATAACTTTCATTTCCTGGCGGGGTACTTTTGACCCCAAATTATTGGGGTAAATGTAATTGTAAATAATTTTTTGAGTGTAAAGCATTTATTTTCTAGTTAATATCAAATTGTCAAGGTAAACAAATTTATTTAAACATAGAAGTAACCACAAAGAAATTATTTTAAAATATTTGAATTTATCTGACGTATTTTAATTCACATAAAAATTTGTTTTCATTAGAAAGACGTTATTTTCCGTGTTTTGTACTTCTGAAGGCATGATTCTTGCCATATGAAAACACAAAAGATGATTTGCGAACCATATTTGTTTAAATTCCTACGCTGAATATTGATTTATATTTTTTCTAATGTTTCAAATATGTACAAAAAACATGTTGGTTACCTTCTTTAGACTTGGCAGCTTTCGTAAAAGCTCCCCACCATGTCACCTAGCGAATAAATATTAAAATAAAAACTCAAATGTTCAAATGTTTGTACAGTCTATGGGACTTAACTACGGGGTCATCAGTCCCTAAACTTACAAACTACTTATGAACTACTTACGAACTACGACGGCACAAATATCCATGCCCGAGGGGGGATTCGAACCCCCGAACGTAGTGGCCGTGCAGACCGTGACTGGAGCGCCTCAGTCCCCACGGCCACCGCGGCCGGCAAAATAAAAACTCTTGGGGTCAAATATGACCCCGCCAGGGCAGTTAAGGGTGAAAATACTGGAAGATAGGTTACGTGTCAGCAGATCAGTGCTTCGATTGATCAAGAATGTGTTAGTTGGCCAGTTATTGGAGATGTACTTCTGTGCTGTTTTAGTCTACAGCTAGGCAAGCGTTCGTTTATATCGATGTTGTTGTCATCCGACTGTTTGTGTGCAGGTTTGTGTATAAAACAGGTTATTGCTAGCTATATTTTCATGCAATTTATAATGGATGTTGTAGTTAATGCCTACGGTAAATACCTCGTTTGTGGTAGCTGCGAGGAAATGATCCATAGAAGTGTTGCAGTACTTGTCAGTAATACAATTGTGCACGGATGTCTCTTTATGACCTGTAGAGATAGCCTTTATTGTGTCGATGTTGCATTAAGAGCGCTGGTATAGCAGTGACAGATCGGTCGTTTTTTCTATTCTTACGGCTGTTGATAGAAGTAATGTAATATTCTTTTTTTATATAAAATTAGCTCTCGTGTATTCGGAATCTGGTGTGTACGATGTATCCTGGCTTGTGCGAAATACCGATTTCGATCTGTTTAGTCGTGCAGTTCATTGCGACCTAAAGGTGTTCTACATTTGTGGACTGTATATTGATACTTAGTAGTGTTAGGGCTGTGGTGTTTACGACTGGACGTCTCTCGGTAGCGTGGTGGTAATGCTTGCGGCGGTAAATTATGGTTCTTCGGTCAAGAAGCATCGATTTCATAAAGGTAAGAAAAGTGGCTACAGTACATTTCGGCTACCGACTTTCTGCTACATTCTGTCCCAAGTATTATGTGGCATTGTGACTATTTTAAAAGTGGAAATTAGCCAAAAGTCGGTAGCCGAAATGTACTGTAACCACTTTTCGTACCTATATGATGTCAATAAAATTACTGGTAGTCACCTTATCGATTTTATAACCGACATCTGCAGGATACTTTACAAACGTGCTGTCCTGTACTGTGTGTCACTCCCACCCATCCCTTAGAGAGCAGTTCTTGTGCTGTGTTTTGCTGGGTTAATAAGAACACCGAAAATTGACTGGTGTGTCCGCAAATCTAGCAAACTCTGGGACGTTTGCGGCCTTAAGGGCTAGTTTGCTTTTGCATGGTAATGTGCAGAAATATTATGTTCGATGTATGTGAGCGTTGGGGTGCGATATAAGTGTTTGCGAACATTATGTTGCATGTATACAGTTGTACTGTAACAAAAAAGTGTAGAGACACCATTTTCTTTTAACGATCAGGTGTTGCGGTTTGTAGGTTAGTATCTTCGTTTCCGGTAGGCAGCTGGGATCGTGGGGGGGGGGGGGGGGGGGCAGTTGGCGTCAGTCTGGAATCGGCGTCGGGGTTTTCCCCAGAGGCGGTTGCGGCTGGGTTTTTCCCAGCTGCCATCTTGAATTTTGGGACACACCTGTCCTTTCTTATCTACTAATATTGCCAGTCGTGACATTTGCTTATAATACAGCAAGGCAAGACACCACAGGCTTCACGCAGTTTTTCCTGCTCCATGGTCGTGAGGCTGAGATGACAATGGATACTCTGTTTCCATTCCAACCGGATGATACTCAGGATGACTATGTGAAACAGCTCATCACCAGGATCGAAGAACCACATACGGACACTGAACGCCAAGGAGATGACCACCAGTGGTATAACTACAAGCACTGACCTGTTGTGTACAGCCCAGGAGATCTGGTATGGTTTTTTACACCTGTACAAAAAGTTTGGCAGTCGGAAAAGCTATTGAAGCGATACTTTGGACTGTATTGTGTCATATGCCGCCTGTCGGATGTCACATAAGAAGTCAAGTATTATGAGCTGTACTCAAAATGACAAAAACGAAGAGACATTCTGCACATCCTCTGTAAGACGTCTTACAACGATCCCAGAGAACAAATAGACAGAAACGGACCCTTGTTCAAGGACTCAAGGAATATTATGGTAAGGATGAAGCTATGACAGGAGGGTCTGGTGCCGGTCATCATCACCGCAAGGAAGGCTTGCAGGCAGAAGAGAAAGATTCTCTGGAACTGCCATACAGAGGACCCATGACAAGATTCAGGACACTGCAGCTGGCTGCAAAGGGAACCTAACAGCTGATCGCTGTTCTTTCAGGAAGGGGAGCAATGCTGCGAGTCTTCCGAAGGTATGCGTGGTGCAGTGGTTAGCATTGCAGATCGCTGTGCTTTTGGTCCCCATTTCAAATCCCGCCACGGGCAGAAGAACATTTGGACCGTGTTATGCATAACAAGACCAAGCGCCATTACTTTATATTTCTGATGTGAGCGCAATTAGTGGTGTTTAGTAGTTACTCGCTATGAGATTTCACTACTAACTGAAAGAACACTAAACCTTCTTTGGTACAAAAAGTTGAGAAACATTCATAAATAAATATATTTTAAGAACATGTAAAATTTAGGTACCATTATGTCAGTTATAACATATGGCGCTTGGACTAGTGATGCATCACACCGTCCATTTGTTTCTTTGTATTTACTATCTCTAGAATGTTCTACATGTTTCTTATGTTTGATGTACTTTTAAGTTCCAGAAAATACTTTCTATGTATAAATAGTGGAGCACTCCAAGTAGGGGTAAGTCTGTACTGAGTGTACGTTTGTGCTGGCAATAAACGTGTTCTAAGTGTAAAGTGTTGTGCTCTATTACCGACCACCTGAAGTTTTCAGTGTGACAATACTTTCACACATGTGGTGCAATTGTTTCTGTACTCTTGTGTTTAGATTGCCCCTGTTTATTTTCTGAAACTACGAATATACTCTACAGCAGTGTTTTTCAACCTTTTTGAGTACGCGACCTCTCTTACAAGTAAAAAATTCTGGCGATTCCGCTTCCCTCGCCTCGCCCTCAGCGTACTGTAACACAACTGTGTGTGAACTGAAGGCAGCGAATTTTATATTCCCTTCTGTTCACGACACTTTCGTGTAAAAGAAATCGACAATGTACAGTATTCGACATTATGGGGATGAATGTTTTAGTAATTTTCTGGAATGGAGCACAGTATATTTTTACATGAATTTCGACACAGAAATATATGTTGCATGACGAGTGTTTCGCATTGCAGGTAAGATTCGGAAGTGAACTTTTTTTTATTTCTCAAAATTAATTATTGCTACTCGTTAATTTAGCTTTTGATTGGTTCCTGAAAACATTTTGGAGGATTTTTATTCATCTTTAACATGGCGTATTTATAGAAAAAGATGTGTTCTATTCAAATCAGAATTGATAATAAGAAGGAATTAGGCAATTTTAGTGTAAAATAAATTTCACAAGTCTTCCGAAGTAAGAGTGATGTCAGGTGTGTCGTGCCACAGGGGAGTGTCGTGGGACCGTTGCTATTCACAATATATATAAATGACTTTGTGGATAACATCAGAAGTTCACTGAGGCTTTTTGCGGATGATGCTGAAGTATGTAGAGAGGTTGTAACAATGGAAAATTCTATTGAAATGCAAGAGGATCTGCATCGAATTGAGGCATGGTGCAAGGAATGGCAATTGAATCTCAATGTAGACAAGTGTAATCGTAAGCGAGATAAAAAATTGAAGTAGTTTTCGCAACAGCACATAAAATTTATAATTGTCACATACACAAATGCCCTACGAGACAAAATTTTAGAATAGATCCTCACTAAAAATTTAAAGTTTAGCCATATTGCTTATCACAGTTTCGACATTAATCTCTTCTTCTGGATGAATTGTCATCATGGCGAGCCAGTTCAGACGTTTCAGTCTATATTGATCCTCACAAACAAACTAACATACATATTGGACATCTTGGAGGCCATAACAAATGCACAGACAGTGGGCATCAACATCCATTTCATTTGGATTAAAGGTCATCAAGGCATACTCCATAACGAAACAGTTGATTGCCTCGTCAAGAGAAGTATTACGGGACCACACTTCCGCCCCACGCCGATTCCATATGCAGACTTCAGATCGACGATTCAGAAAGCTGCCTATCGCACTTGGGACCACGAATGACACGTCTCTCAAGACTTCAAGGGAAGACACCTGGCGATTATACAACCAAATGTGTCCTGTCGGCCATGGTTTCCTTCGATGAAGCTTAGTCGACGTCATGAAACGTCTCTCATTCGGATGAGTCTGGGACATTGATGTTACTCTGCCCACCTACACCGTTTACAAATCATCACATCCAAAGGCAGTGGCGAATCTCATCCACATTACATTGGCATGCACTAAATACACGGCCGCGCAAAATGTATTCTACAGGAAGCTGGTTGCGGGGGGTTAGCCCCTCCCCACAAGTGTCATCGTCTTACTTCATCGATTCGACAAATTTAAGTACAGTTTAGTCAATCACTACCTAAAGCTCACTGGCATCCAACTCTAAACTAAGAACTGGTGTAGGTCCCACGTTTACATTGAACAAACTCGTCTTGAAATTGGAGGAGTAATTTTGTATTTTATTTTACATTTTGACCTTCATTATATCCTTGAAACTTTCACTTTCTTATGTGATGTTTGCACTTATGTTTTATTACATCTGTCAAAACTACTGTTAAATATCTATTGTTTTGTATCTTAACTTACAAATGTGATGTTTCTAATTTTATTGTATGGCAGTATGATGTAAGATAACTCTTGATACTGTGATATATATTGTAAGAATTTCGATTATCTTCTAATGTTGCCATTGTAATAACTGATGGCTGTATGGTCACTGCAACCAAAAGCCATAATAAAGAAAAATAAAATATTCCTCGCCTCGCCAGCAGTGTGCGTTGCAAGGGTGGATGGGGGGGGGGATTTCCTCCCCCGCCTCCCTCCTCTTGCATCATACCATCCCCACCTCTGGCTTTAAATTACCAGTCCCAACTGGGGATGTTTCTTTCCCCCTCACTGGATATATAAAACTTTTTCATGTAATTCAAATTTGTGGAGCCATCCAAAGAAATAATTAATACGCCACTAATGATACTAACATGTACGCTCATTCATTGTTTAATTGTTGTCTTCATGTGATGTCCGTCCTATGTTACTTGTGAACTTGTCAGGCAAGCAGTGTGGCAGCCGTACCACAGAGGCGCGAGAGCTGGGGCCATAGAGAACATGCTCCAGAGAAGATTCTCAGAGCAAAAGAATGTTCTCTGAGTAAGCTCTCAATTTCGTATGAATAAAAACTTCGAAGCATATACTATGAGGAGGAAGTTCATTCTCGCTAGTTCCCCTCCTTCTTGAGTATGTTCTCCGTGTGTTATGTCCGCCACAGATCAGCTGTTCAATCTTGTATTTCTTTAAACTAGCCCATCAGGCAAATGATTCAGTGTACAAATATGGAGTTGGCATCTACGTGTTCAGGAATAACTGTACTATTTTTACATATTAGTTTGTTGTGCAGTAACTTATTATTAAGACTAAATATGGACTTTCTACGAAAATTTATTCTTCTGAAGATGTTGCAAAATTTTCGTCATGCGAGAAACTTTGTTATTGAAGTTGTGTTCGCGCAATTTGCGAACGAAATTGTAAGAATGCATCACATTTACATTTGTTTTAATGTGGAACGCTGTCAGAGCTTTCTAACACAGGATACTTTTTGTTAAATGTGACACCCAGTGATCTGCTCATTAGCGATAGGCCATGCGATTTTGTTACAAGAAACAGACTGCTAGGTCTGTAATTAAGCAGTTATTAATTTTACTGTCGTGTATACTTGTATCTAACAAAACACATGTTACGAAATGTTCAAATGTTTGCTAAGCTTAAGGGACTTAACTGCGGGGTCATCAGTCCCTAAACTTACAAACTACTTATGAACTACCTTTACTAAAGACGACACAAACCTCCATGCCCGAGGGGGATTCGAATCACCGACCGTAGCAGCCGTGTAGACTGTGACTGGCGCGCCGCAGACCGCTCGGCCGGCCACAAGTTACGACAACGAAGGCAGAAAACGCATGTTAAATAGGCAACCGATTTGGGTAGACTGAACAAGAAAAAAAAATGTTTGTATAGTCTATGGGACTTAACTACGGGGTCATCAGTCCCTAAACTTACAAACTACTTATGAACTACTTACGAACTAGGACGGCACAAATATCCATGCCCGAGGGGGGATTCGAACCCCCGACCGTAGTGGCCGTGCAGACCGTGACTGGAGCGCCTCAGTCTCCTCGGCCACCGCGGCCGGCCGACTGAACAAGAGCAGTACAAAAATACTTCAGTACCCAGTCCATGGTGTACAGCAATCAGTGAGAATAAATATTCCTTCAGTAAAAAACCGTCTTGATTGCAAATTATTTTATTAATTAATGACGCGTTTCGCCCTTTAGCAGGGCATCTTCAGATTATCTGCGTGACAGAATTTACACAAAATTACAAGGTTGGAATTACAAAACGGGTATAATGGTACATGGGCTTATCTTGTGTTAAGAAGACAGCATGAATGGTAAACAAAGCTTACAATGAGGTCTCCGTGGAGTGACACAGTAAGTTGTTTTGCGGTGTTTCTATTTTTCTGGAATTTTTGGATTTCCTTGTAGCCCTACAAATGATCGGGTAACAACGAATTACAGTTGGAACATACTCGGTAAAGATGTGAGAAACATAAAACCGATTTTTAAGATTACCTTAATAGAAGTGGTGGTCTCCGATGATACAAGATAAGCCAATGGTTACAATTGCGCTCACGGGCGGTGGGCGGGCGTGGTGTGCTGCTCTTCCAACTTGTACAGACTAACTAAGGGAATGTGGGTAGGGAGTGACATAGGAAGCCGGTGTATAAGACGGGACGGATGAAATCTAGCTACCTGAATACAAATTTAACGAAAGGGAGGTTATTAAACAGGACAGAAGTTAATAGTTTATGTTGGTACTTATAAATGAAAGGAATTTTATTTGAACAGAGACATAATATCTAGGAATGTTTGATCTTTGCATGCCAACTGATCGTTTAGGAGGTGTGGGTGTCCAAAGTAAGCGCGCTTCGCTATCTCGAACTCTTCCAGTAAATTTAACTTACGCCCCTTCTGCGCAATATGTAAAATTTGCATGTTGTCAATGGTAGCTTGTTGATGATCGGATGCTTTAGTTTAGTGTGTTCCGCAAAAGGGGAAATGTTTTTTGAGTTGGCCTTTTTTTTTGTAAGAAGGTGGTCAGTAACACGTACTTTAAAGGTCAGCTGGGCATTCGTGACATTGTATTTTGTAGACTCCCGAGGAAAGGTATCTGTCCTTATTGGCTTGTTCGTTGTGTGGGAGAATTTGCTGGATGCTGAAAGGGCTACTAAATACGATTTGTACATTTGTGTCGCGATAGAGTTTAGCCAGGTCATAAGAAAAATATCCCATGAAAGGAATGGGGATACGTTTAACTTCATCGTCAGGTGTTGCCGAGTGAAGCTGTGGTACATCTTTTGAACGTTTTTTTATTGTACATTTTGCGAACAAAGGACGGGTTGTAACCATTCATTTCGGCGATGTATTCAAGATTATTTAGTTCTTTATTGACGGAAGTTTCAGAAAGGGGACTCTCAAAAATTCTGTTAATCATTGATTTAAAAAAGCTCATTTTGTATTGTCATGGATGGCATGGAGATGCACGTATGAGTGAGTCACTTGTGGTCGGTTTCCTATAGATTTGGAATACAAATTTGTTTTCAGCTAACTGTAACTGTAGGTCCAAATAATTTAAGACGCCGGAGGAGTTCATTATTTCATGTGTAAAGGTTAGTTTCGGGTGTAAGTTGTTGAATTCATGAGCTAGAACTGTTACTTCAGCTAGGGTACCATTGAAAATAATCAGGATGTCATCGACATATCTCTTGTAGAAGAGTATTTTTCTGCTTATTGGAGTTTTTTTGTTGGAAGTATTGAGATTCAACGTGATTGACAAATATATCGGCAAGGAAACCTGATTGACAACTACCCATGGCTAAACCGTCGTTTTGTTTATAAAAGGAGTTGTTAAAAGAAAAATAGTTGTATGTTGTAAGTAGTCGTAATAGTGACACAATTTCAGCAATTTCGTCTGGAAGAAGGTTTCCTTTCATGGAGAGGTTTTGCTGGATGATGTCGATGGTTTGTTCCAGAGGTACATTGGTATATAAATTTTTTATGTCCAATGACAAGAGATAGGAACCATCCGGAAACATTTGGTTATGCAATAAATCCACTAGTTGTTTTCTATTGCGCAAAGTAAAATTTTCTTCGGGCAGCAGTAGCTTCTTCAACAAACGTAACAGAAACTTAGAGGCAGGTTCTCCCGGATTTCGGATTCCATTAATGACAGGTCGTGTGGGAGAGTTTATTTTGTGGGTCTTAATTTGGGCTCTTAACGTAGGAGCTCTAGGGTTCATAACCTTTTGAAATAAATCACAATTTGCTATCAGTAATGGCTTCACTGTACTAGGTTTAAATGAAATACCCAAGTGCGGGGAATGAAAATATGTGCCCGGCTGGGATTCGAACCCGTGACCTCCTGCTTACTAGGGAGACGCGTTGACCACTCCGCCACCGAGGACACAGTGACCAACCCCACTGCAGAGGACTCTTCCCTGCACGTCTCCCGCCACACCCAAATCTCCATTCGCCACGCTCTGTCTTCCTGTGGCGGGAGACGTGCAGGGAAGCGTCCTCTGCAGTGCGGCTGGTCACTGTGTTCTCGGTAGCGGAGTGGTCAACGCGTCTGCCTAGTAAGCAGGAGAGCCCGGATTCGAATCCCGGCTGGGCACAAATTTTCATTCGCCGCACTTTGGTATTCCATCTAAACCTAGTATAGTGAAGCCATAAGTGATAACAAATTGCGATTTTTTTCAATAGATGAACGCTGTAAAGCCTCAAAAGAATATTCATAACATTTAGTTTGAAGAGTTCTTCTGGGGGGATGATGTAGAGGCACGATTCAAGGTAATTTTTTAGTTCTCTCGAGTAGTTTGCTGTGGGGTCAGAATCTATCATTTATATGCCATTCTCTTCAAAGAAAGCCAAGGTCTTATTAATATAATCTGCTTTGTGTATTACGACTTCTATGTTTTGTCGGCCCGCACGATTATTGCGTTTTCGTCGTTCTCGTCCTACCCAAACTGTCAATAACCGTTACGTTGACACAATTGAATTCGCCGATCGTCTGATAAATTTGACGGACATTAGTTTCAATGCTAGGCAAATCGCTGTACTTGAAAAAGACATGAAGTACAGTGTACAACCACGTATGCAGGAGAGGTTGATTACTTCGTTAGCTGCAGATGTTAAAATAGCACTAGACAGTTCTAATTGTTCAAAGCAATCAAAATCAAATGTCTGTTAAGCTTATGGGACTTAACTACGGGGCATCAGTCCCTAAACTTACAAACTACTTATGAACTACTTACGAACCAGGACGGCACAAATATCCATGCCCGAGTGGGGATTCGAACCCCCGACCGTAGTGGCCGTGCTGACCGTGACTGGAGCGCCTCAGTCACCTCGGCCACCCCGGCCGGCTCAAAGCAATCAAAACTCAAATTATCGTGTAAGGCTAGTGACATCATCCAGAAGGCGTTAACAAAACGTCCACCGTACTCTGATTCAATAATTTTAAAATCAATTACGAAAAAACTCAGATACGAAAACGCAATAATCGTGCGCGCCGACAGAGGCAACACAGGAGTCGTAATAAACAAAGCAGATTGTATTAATAAGACCTTGGCTTTCTTTGAAGAGAATGGCATAGAAATGATAATATCTACACTACAAGTCGTAGTCGCAGTAAATTGTACTGATAGTACACTCACATAGAGCAGAATGTACTTTCGAATCTGTATTACAGTACGACACAGTGGCGGATACATATTTTTTTCTGGGGGGGGGGGAGGGGCACAACCCTGAGAAGGGTGAACATGTCCTTAAGGGCTTTGTGAGACTAATTCTAAAACACACAGACAAACACACACACACACACACACACAATGACATGCGGTTTTATTAGACCAAGAGAAAACTAAGTTCAAAAAATGCCCGACAGACGGTGCTGGACAGCAAAACGTTAGTGACTGCTACCGTGACGGGTGAGAGGTACGCCAGTATGTTACAGAATCGCATCATCCCCAGCCTGGCTGATAAACACCTGCTGGAACGTACGATTTTTATGCAGGATGGCGCTCCACCTCATATTGCTAGACGCGTGAAAGATCTCTTACGCGCGTCGTTTGGTGATGATCGTGTGCTCAGCCGCAACTTTCGTCATGCTTGGCCTCCCAGGTCCCCAGACCTCAGTCCGTGCGATTATTGGCTTTGCGGTTACCTGAAGTCACAAGTGTATTGTGATCGACTGACATCTCTAGGGATGCTGAAAGACAACATCCGACGCCAATGCCTCACCATAACTCTGGACATGCTTTACAGTGCTGTTCACGACAATATTCCTCGACTACAGCTATTGTTGAGGAATGATGGTGACCATATTAAGCATTTCCTGCAAAAGAACATCGTCTTTGCATTGTCTTAATCTGTTATGCTAATTATTGCTTTTGTGATCAGATGAAGCGCCATCTGTTTGTCACATATAATTGCTATAGGGATCACACAAAATTTGTACAATAGCGACAGTCGCTTCTTAGAAAAAAAAATTTAATTTATTTCCATGTAACTATCAATGCACTACTAGTTTCTGCGTCATTTTCAAATGCCTGTGATCACAAAAATGTTACAATGATTCAATCACATTAAACAGTGTAAATTTTCTAAATTTACCACAATTAAAAAAGAAAAAACAGAGAATTTAGAGCTTGAGTGCAGAGGCGTGCAGCGGGCCTGCGCTACCCGCCCGGGCCCGTAGCCGCGCCACGCGCTGCCCGGTAGAGCCGGTCAGAACGGCAGCCACTCCCGCTCGCTTCCCGCCGCGCTCGCGGCTCGCTCTCGACGGCAGACGGCGGGCAGAGGGGCAGCGATGACGTCACACTGTCGAGAGAAAGACGCTTCGGGACGGGGCGAGTCCCGGTGCTCCCGAGTCCCGGGTTGACGCCGCTGAGCCGCCTCAGCCTAGTCGGCGCACGCCACCGCCTGCGTGTTCACACAGCGCGCCGGGCATGGCACAGACGAAAAAGGGTGAAAATACAATTTTTTTTACGATTTTCACGTTGTAAAAATTGTTTACGCTATACGAGACCACGCTACATCATTTTATGAAATTATTTTTTCCTTACAAGCTTTGCCTTGCCTGTGAAAAAATAAAAAGTCTACTTTTCATTCCGCCCGAGTTTTTTAGTTCCGTAACGCTCCTCACTCGATTCTGATGAAAGTATGCGGTTAAAAAAATCTGATTTTTGGACATATTGTAGTGAAACATCTTACGTTTCGAATGAAACATTCACCTTTTCGTAATTCGTAACAGTCGTTTTCAAATAACGCTATTTGTCAAGTATGTGCACTTGATTTACAAATTGTCTATTGAAAATGTTCGATAGTGGGCAGCAGTGGCGTAACTATTGGGGGGGGGGGGGGATGAGGGGGATAGAACTCCCCCCCAGACCCCGAAAAGAAAAGAGAGAAAAAAAAAAGAGAGAGGGGGGTAGAAAAGAAATTGTATAACAGCAATCTGGTAAAGGTAAAGATTTGGAACTTGGGGTGTTTTACTATAAGCTTTCATTGGAAGGGAGTGAATTACTTTCTTCAATGGGAGTGGTAGATGGTAGTCTGTCTGAAAACTGACTAAAATTTTGCTCGTCAAGCAGATCTATCCCCCCCCCCCCAAAGTCAAGTCCTAGTTACGCCACTGGTGGGCAGCTTACTGTACTCAGCCTTTTAGACCATATATTAAAGCGAGTGAAATGGAGCTAAGAGAAAAAAAATATTTTTGAAATGGTAGTCGCTCTGACACCTACCTCCTTTCACAAGTAATTGCGAGTTATCTGAGCGGCGTCATGCCGCGATCCCAAGCCTGGTTGCTCGCTGTGGAAGTTCGAGTCCTCCCTGGGGCATGGGTGTGTGTGTTGTCCTTAGGTTAGTTTACCTAGGTTTAAGTAGTTTGGAAACTACGGACTGATGACCACGCAGTTTGGTCCGATTGATTTACAGACATTCTTTTTTTAACCCAAGCCTTCGAACTCGACGGCTGTTGAGCGGAGCGTGAAGCACTGTAGTGCCGAAAAATTTGAATTGCTGGCTACGTTTGATGGTCTCTCGTGATGTGTTAATGATCCGTAACCAGAAAACAATTATGAACTTATTTTCTTGGATGGCTACCGCTTCCAGTGGACAACGATCTGCTACGGTTTTACATCAGATCAACTCGACTTTATGAGTTGCATACATCTGGTTTTTTGCCCACCTGGAATATATATTTCGTGTTTGAAACTAGAAAATAAGAACAAATTAATGTAAACTGCGACTCTGCTGTTGATGGACTGAAATAAAATTTTCTGACGCTACAATTAACGGCTTTTTAGTTGAAGATGAAAAAGCCTAAAACACCTATATTTATAGTTCCATCTACACCTAATACACAATGTATACCTTTTTAGAAAAAATTCTTTTGTTGCTTTCAGAAAATGTGTTACCACAAGGTGAAAATAGTTGTCTATCGGGCTTGATTCCATGGTGGAACTTGTGCTCAATGACTGTATTTGACTTGTAGAAATTTTCAGCAATGAGTCGTAAAAATATTTATTTATTGGCAGATCAGTACGAACGCATCCTACAACATGGAGGTCGAGATGTTTTAAGTATTTTAATCGTTTTTTAAGCATTGATAATGACCACACAGTGGTCGAAATCCAGCTCTGCCAATAAATAAATATTTTTACGACTGATTGCTGAAATTTCTACAAGTTGTACATCGAGTGTCCCACATAAATGAGGTAACTTCACGTCTGAGATTAAAGTAAGACTGAACTAAGTTGCTTTTAGAAATCTGTCTGAGAGGAACAACGTTTCTACGAACATTTTACTGAATCATTTGAAGACAATTTTCTTGTCTGCAGGATGCTACTTTCGAAATTTCTACATACGCTAGTTTAATTTAGCCTCAGACACTGCAGGACAGGCCAGTAAAGGATCAGAAGAGTTGACACATTTTTTTTCTCGGAAGAGGGGCGGGGGCCTCGTCCCCAACAATAAAGAATCCCCACCCACTGTCAGCAGAAGATCGATTGCCGTCTACTTCAACAAGCCAGCTAATAGTTCATTGATTTTGTTATTATATTAAAAACAAGTTTGTATAGTCTATGGGACTTAACTAAGGGGTTATCAGTCCCTAAACTTACAAACTACTTATGAACTAACTAAGGCTAAGGACAGCACAAATATCCATGTCCGAGGGGGGATTCGAACCCCCGACCGTAGTGGCCGTGCAGACCGTGACTGGAGCGCCTCAGTCCCCTCGGCCACCGCGGTCGGCGTTATTTTATTACTATTATCCTCCCATTGTAGTGACTCGTCCAATCTTATGCACATAAGGAATAGGTGGTAATGAACTCCTCCCATGAATTTAGACTAACATTTAGGAGAGTCTTTCCTTACGTGAACATTCGATATTTTTAATGATCCCGGCGCGAGTCGGTGCCGGCACGAACCGATTGGGCTTGTGTTGCTTGTGCAGCCCGGACCTGAAGGGGGCCCGTGAGCGGTCCAATGCAGTATAATTTTTTAATTATGTTAATTCAAACTGGAACAATATTTTTATCCAGCTGAATGTTAGAGCATTGTTTAACTAACAGATAAATGTTTAAACCAAATATTTATGACAAACCTTTTATTGTAACAGTTTCATGAAATTGGTGCTAGCAGTTACTGGCACAGCGTATGTCGTGTGAAGTTGTGTGCCAACCGACGCACAGTGGTTCAGAACGGCCTAATCCCTGTCCAAATGTCGAAAAGTGAGAATAATAATTTCAAGTTTCCCAATTTTATGTTTTTGGGGTCGCTGATTACGAATTTGATAATAGATTCATGATATTTGAAATTCTAAAATGAAAAACAATTTTGTAGAATATATAAATTTCTATTTTATGTACATAATTCCATACAACACATCCCATTAGACTGAATTAAAACGGTATGTATCAATGTTGGCATCTGGTACCAGGAATATAGCTCAACATTTCGTTTCGCGACGTCTAAGCAATAAGCCCTGAACTTGTCGATATGTACAGCGAAACCGCTCACCATTGTCTGCAAAATTACTTTGCAGCTTGCTACGAATTTTTCGTCCAAATTCAAAATATCTGCTGTTAAGGAAGCATTCTCAAAAAAATAAATAAATAAATAAAAAACAATAAGTCGGGCTCTATTGCCGTCGTTTGTACTGCCAAATCCTTGCTTAGACATATCGATATGTAAACCTAAAGCAGTTTTAAAATTTCTTTCGTATTTGTTCGTTACGATCTTTAACTACTTTATTTCCATCCATTAGTTCCGTCATTCAGTTTATATGCAATATGAAGCATCCATTCCATAAAGCTTATCCACGCGTGTAAGGAAGAAATTCCAAAATTTAGTTTCGAGCTATCACATTTTGTTTGTTCCACCAATTGTAAATTGTTGAAATTTTTCGACGTCAAATTACATAAATAACATCTATGTGCAGATTTAGAGTCAGTAATACCATATCTCACGTTTACATCTATCACTGTAAACGGTAAGTCATATTTCACTTGAACGTTAGTACCCTCCGTTACCATAGTGAATGTGACGAGAGATGCTATCTACTTATCGATGATATTTTTTTCATCAAAAGTTGACTGACGGTTTCTTTCAAAACTTGCAATCTCAGAATCTCAGTGGTCTGCAGCAACAGAATGAGGAAGGCCTTTGGTTCATCCAAACATATTTGTAAACATATTTATGTAAAAATGGTCATTGCGGTTGGAATTTTATTTAAAATCTTTATTCACAATGCTACACCGTTGCAATAATATACCGTACTTATCTCCTCAATACTTTAGAAAGAGGTAGAAATCATCTACAAAAAACCCTTCATACGTGGGACCTTTCAAGCCTCAGGTATAGGAAGTTGAGGGGAGAGTATCGCCATTAAGTCACAGTGCGCAATGCGCACGACAGCGTGCACAGTAACACTAAAATCTTTATTATTCTAAATGGGCAAATTTCGAGCAGCTAATTCTTGAACATTTCATTAATAGATAGTTCAACAATCATGTCCCTGTCAATTCCAGCGTTGAAATGTGTTAAAAGTTTTTTGCATCGACACAAATGTATTTCTAAAGAAGCGAAAAAACAAGATAATCACGATTACCTTTAGTATAACGTTTCATAAACAACAACATACATTTTCGAACATTGAAGTACATAAACTGTTTCTACATACCTTCGTAAACATTTTCCTTTTTGGAAAATTGGAATCGGACGCTTCGTTGTAAAATTCTGTATGATTTTCTGAAGCACTGTATAACTGGGCACTGACGTGTCGCGAGTGTGTTTCTACGAGAGGCAACTAGCGACTGTCGCAGGGAAGCAGGTGGACAATATTATGACCTCTGCTAATGAGATCTGAGAGCCCCGAACCCTCCTTAACAAGAATCCATTCCAAAAACATTGACTTTTGGCCAGGGAATCGGCCGTTCTGAACCACTGTGCGACGTGGCGTGCTGCTAACGTCAGGGTGGAGTTGCCTCGGCAAATGCTGGCGCATTTAACAGAGTTCTCCACTGACAGCTGACCATCTGCGCCACGGCCAAACCGCTTGCACTGGTCACCAGGTGCATGCAGTCCGCCTGTCAGCTTCCTGTGAAGTGTGAAGAATTTGACATTTTTCTCTCCTGCTACGAAAGTGATTACGTTATTTGGTGAATCTGATGTAAAGTTTCATTACAGAAAGTACTTCGTTTTGCTACGATGATTTTTATGTGATAATATTCTTCAACAACGTAAGGTAAGAGATACCGTTACTAACAATTCAATTCGAAAAACGTAGATTAACTGTATATTCAGGCGCGTATCCAGGATTTCTCTTAGGGAGGAGCAGTTTTTATTTCCGTTGCCTATGTTTTCAAAAACTTATTGTAAATAAAAATATTAACAAATTTTTAGTTTGTTATAAACGTAATATTTGCACCTGAGTTATGTTCTAATTGATTTATAAAATAGAGTGAAACAAACACTCAGAGTTATTGAGAAAAAATTAAATAGAGCAGAACCTAATTTAAACGTATGTCAAGAGGAAAAGGTTACTTGTAACTCAGAATTTCTTAGAGATCAGATACAGATGTCATTATTTATGAGCTCTGTCGACAGCACCGCTGACTACGACGCAGGGACCCGGATTCGATTCCCAGTAGGAAACTGGCTGTTGTCTGTTGTCTTTATCATCATTTTCATCATGATCGACACACAAGTCGCCCAAGTGGCGTCAAGTAAACACACTTGCACTAGGCGGCCGAATAATCCAGACAGGATGTATTTATAAACAATAAAGATAGAATACAGTATTTAAATAAAATCTTTTCATTTGGTCCTGTTAAAAAAATTAGATATGATAATGTAATCTAGCACTTCACACTGTTTTAACAAGATATTATTTTGAACTTGATCATGTTTTAAAGGGATTAAAATATTTGGTTTGTTTCACCTTCCATGCATTATATGCATACACCTCATTTTGCGAATTTATTAATTATTTCAGATATTTTTCACTACAAATTTTTGCACTAATTTAACGCCTTCACAGATCGAATGCACTAAGCACTTCACTCTGTTCAGGTGTTTTAAGATTAATGTCGTCATCTCCATCTCTCCCATTTACCTTCTTGATCACTGCTGCGTTGTCGGCACACATCAGCAATAATCTCTTCATCTTGTACAGACACAGCGAGGCTGTCATCAAAATATACAAAACTGACGATTTTTTTAACAGGCTCACCAGATAAATAAATGTACTTGCTGTGATCATTTTTAAGAAAAATAACCATTAAATTTTAAGGTATCATGCGACTGTGAAGTAGTTGGGGGGGGGGGAGGGGGGCCTGTCCCCCGATGCTGGGTCCAGGGCCCGTAATCAAATGTGGGGACCATGCTGCCAGTGATACGCAACAAAGCGAGATCGGCTACTTAACTGCCGTGTTACGTCGCGACTAGTACTTCCTCTTCACTTTACAATTGCCGACGGCTGCGCGCTTAACCAAACTTTGTTTACGGCCAGAGAGGGCCGAAGGCGTCCGACAACACTCGACAGTACACGTGGCCCACCATTCTACAAAAATGTTCACATGTTTGTAGAGCTTATGGGACTTAACTATGGGGTCATCAGTCCCTAAACTTTCAAACTATTTATGAACTAGCTTATACTAAAGACGGCAAAAACATCCAAGCCCGAGGGGGGATTCGAACCCCCGACCGCAGCGGCCGTGCAGACTGTGACTGACACGCCGCAGACCGCTCGGCCACTGCGACCGGCCGCATTGTACACTCACGCTATTGTCACAGTGCGGCTAAGTAATCTGAACTTTTGCTGAAATGGATAGGTATCGCGCAAATATACGTCGTCACAAAGTACATTTACAAGGAAAACTTAAATTATTTTAATTTTTGTTCTACTACTCAAACTAAGGCTCAGCAGGGTGAATGACAAATCTACACCAGCGTCCATCCTGCCAGCGGGGACATCTTCCTTTTAGTTATTAGCCTGTACCTCAATATTTTAATTTCTTAGATTTTAGTATTAACAGCAAATGTATTTTTATCAGCTACCCGCAAAACCAAATTATTACACTTCAAAATAATTTTATTTTAATTTCGTACAATTTTCTGTAGAAAAATATATTTAAAGAAAATGTATTATGCATTCGCTCCAGTTATTCCATATTAACATTACAGATTTTTTTTTCAGTTCACATATTTTTCCTTCAGAAAAATATATTAAAACGACTGTATTTTTTTTTTTTTTTGTTAACATGCTAATGCTTTGTTTTATCGTAAAAAAATACATTTATATTCTTAATATTCATTTCGATTGCTTTTCTGATCAAGAATGAGTTAACAGAATATACAGTTGTATTATCTGTTGTTTATGTACCAATGAGCGTAATTATAACGCCCTTACGCCATACGAAATAAATGATAGAACAAGTCAACAGTTCGCAGCGCCTTCAGCTGAAATGGCCATTATAAGTTGAACGGGTAATACTGTGACAGTACACGCTTTAGTATCCGTCGCTAAGGAGTGTGATGGAAATGTTTCATTCTACGTCCCACATGCGCAACCAAGCAGCACAGTGACTGACTAGGGGGCAAACAGACGGGCGGCACAGCACAGTCTAGTGGGGCCGCGCAGAATAAAAGCCGCAGATTGGGAGGGGACACGACGCTGATGCGACCTGCACCTGCGCTGGGCTGCGTGTCGCTGCAGCTGAGGCACAGAAAGGGGAGGCGGGAGCGGGCGAGCACTCTGTCGTACGCTCTGTATCGAAAGTGGCACTATTGTTGGTTCTTCAAAATGTTACAATGTATGTAAAACTATTGGACCCTACTGCTATAGTAATCAGTCCATAGACTTACAAACTACTTAAACCAACTTACACTAAGGACAAAACACACACACATGCCTGCGGGAGGACTCCAACCCTCGCGGGAGTGATCGCCCAGTCCATAGATTATTGGCTGTCCGAACAATATTGCCTTACAACTGAAAGTGTTTGTCATAAGACTAGTGATTCGTTTTTCAATATCTAAGTTCTCTTTTCATTTGTGCATTATACTTTTCAGTTACTGCGTACTTATATCTGTACAGTTTTGTTTAGTGAAATATTGTAACATCATATGATCAACAACCAACGCAGAAAATTTTAATTTCGTAGGGGGACATCGTCGACAGTGTAGTAGATAAATGGATGCAACATTTCATGGCTTCTTAAATAAATGAAACCAATCTTTTTGTTCCTAAGGAACTAGTAAAAATCTAGATAATTTTGTCAGAATTGTGTTAGTTACTGTAATTAACGCTAAAGAATTTTTGAATCCATTCATAATGTGGTTAGAATCTCAAAGATAAATTTTAAAGCTCAAGTCAACATTCCATATCTTCGGGAGTTGGTACGTTTATCTTTTCGTGGTTGTCATTTTTTGTATCAGTTATTTACTGGAAGATGAGCTTATGATTCGAAACCTATAGTCGGGCCGCCGAAAGAACGACCCTGACAGTTCGCGCACGTGGGCCGCAGAGGGTGGGGGGGGGGGGGGGACACTCAACCACCAACCTGAGCTCTGGAATTCGTAAACGTTGCCGGGGTAATGGTGCCGCGTTGCCACCCTGCCACTCAAGGTCGCGCGGGGTGGCTTGCTTCAGTCGCTGCAAAGCATCTGTCGCGTGTTCATCGTTTGTCTCGTTGTGTTACAAAAACAAAAGCCGAAAAATCATTTATGAAATTGATACAATTGCTGAAGAAAGTGGTCATAGAGTGTTGCGCCTTCCACCATATCATTGCCATTTCAGTGCAATAGAACTCGTATGGGCTCAGGTGAAATCGTACGTTGCAGAAATAATAAACGTTTTTCATTAACAAAAGTAGAATTCTTAGTTCGTGAAGTATTGGGCAGTATTACTCCCACAAAATGGAACAATGACAAACAGCCGCGTAGCAGCATTGGCAACATAGCCGCTAGCTGTTAGAGTCGTTCTTTCGGCGGCTCGACTATAGGTCATTCCTTATTAATAAATGAAATAAGGCTTTCGTTTGGTTAAAACACACACAATTGTGAGATTTCAACGTCTACCGTGCCTCAAAGATACCGCCAATTCCGGTTCATTTGCAATAGTCTCTTGCAAAATATCGCCGTCGGAGATTCGAGTCCTCCCTGGGGCATGGGTGTGTGTGTGTGTGTGTGTGTGTTCTCCTCAGGTTAGTTTACTTTAGTTTAAGTAGTTTGTAAGCTACGGACTAACCACGCAGTTTGGTACGATAGATTTACAAACATTTGAACATGTTTTGAATCTAGCAAAATACATTCATGTAAGTCAATGGCGTCCTATATAATTCCATATTATACTTCTGAAAACTGCCTGTTAGTCAGTCTGATGTAAAATCAGCATCACTTGTCTTCGTAGTAGTTTGACATCTGCCAGATTTTTCATTCACTCTAATACATTTATTTGGTGATATTTTTAATGCAGTAATAAATAAAGCAATACTTCGTCGCTAAAATGAGTATGAAATTTGACGATTGATATGACCACATGATTCCCGATGCGCAGGGATAGAAATGGGAGCGCCAGTACCTCGAAAACGAATTAACATTTATCGTTCTACTCAGTTTCAAATGAAAAGTCAGAATATTGTCTACATTTCAAACACAGCAACTTTTGATCAAAAATCGACTGAACCAAAAAGTCTATGCAATGTGTTTTTACCAAAGCACATTCTTAATTTTCGTGTAATACTTCACTTAATTCGATGCTACACAGTAATGAAAATAAATTTAGGCCTTTATTACATCAAACTATAATATCTGTAAAATCTTCTGCGAATTGTTTTCTTAATATGGAGTGACAAATGTTTCCTTTGATCTGCAAGAACATTGTAGTGAGCTGAAAGAATTATTAAATTTATTGAATGAGTTGAGAGTATAGCATGAATGTGTGGAAATGATTTTCAGACAATGGTATGAAGTTGTCTCGACACATTGTAGAAAGAAACTGATGAATACTTGATCTGAACATCAAGTGTGCAAAATTTCAACAGAATCGTAAGAAAACTGTTGATTTTGTCGAATTCTGTGAGTAAAGTAGCCTTCGCCATCCACCACATGGAATATTGTGTAGGCAGTGATATTCCTCTTATTTTGAAGATCAAGTATGCAACATTTCATTAAGATCGGAATAAAACTGTAGATTTGAATGAATTACAAACATATGGTCGCCGAGCTCACGGAGACAGCGAGTATGGATATGGCGTCAGAGTACCCGCGGAGCTCATGCCCGGTGGCTACGAGCCCGCGAGTACGATGGGCGGCTGCGCCAGCGTACTTAGGCTCGCCTCCGTATACGTACAAGAAATTCCCATACAGTGGCAAAGTTCAACAAGGTGCTTTGATTCAAATTCTCTATACAAATAGATTCCAAAGCTTATTTGAATAGAGGGCAGGAAAGATTTGGGCTTCGTTGCAGCCATGATTGAATGAGCAAATCCTATGCACTTCTTTTTCCACTGTTCAAGAGAAGGATGCCTCTGCGTCTTTTAAAAAAGCATCTGACGGGGGATATTGAGTAGTGTCAAATGTTTGGGAACGAATATCTTGCAGGATAATCTCTTCTGCAGCTTTGACAATTCTAAGCCGCTCTTCAGCAGGATCGCTAAGTCTTTGATTGTACCACTTTTCATAAAGGATGTTTTGTCCAATGTCTGTGAACATCAAGACTGGGCTGTGATACGGACCAACCTGCGCAAAAATAATTTTTTCTGCATCTCGCTTTCTTAGATGAGCTTGAACACTTGTAGCTGCTGGTTTGTAATCACATGTGAAGGTCTCTGCAAACAAGTCACTTATGGAAAATTGGTTTTCCTGTCTTGTTTCTGCAGGGTATGCATATATACGCTCCATACCTTCGATAAGGAAGGGATGTTCAGGACGGCCTTGTTTACCTCCTGCACCAGTAGATCGCGACAAGGAGTGCAGTTTTACGTAGCAATGTTTGTGGTACTTACCCTCAATAGCAACAAGTTCACTTATACATAAAAGACGCCGACGAATGTGCTGCCCCCATTCACTAGCTTGTCTAGCTTTTTCCACAATCAATTCTTTCACTTCCAGTGTTTCCCTTTGATGGAGTTCATCCTGTAGATATTTGGGCAATTTTATCTGCTTCTCGAAATATTCCTTGGAGAATTTTTCACCACAAAGGAAACAATAATATCCAATGATGTGACGCCATGAATCCGACGCACTTTTCAGCCTTTCCTCATACGAAGACGATGGTTGAGCAAATCAAACATCTCGTTCTCGCTGGACAAATGCTTACACATTACTTTCCACAGTGTACCTCTTCCTGCATGCGTCATGTACGGTCACTTCATTTAAACTGCACAAAAAACCTCATGTTCCTTTCAAGCCTACGTTTCTGACTCATTTTTATCAGCGTCTAAATTCCGCGATTTTTCACTGTCATTGTTCCAGCTGCAAGTACTTACCGACGACCCCAAAACAAACATGCGACGGGGGTAGCTCCGACATATTGTAAAACAGAAAGTACTTAAAACGCCACCAAGATCAAGATTTAGACGATATTTTGTTTGAAACGTTCTTCACGGATCCGAATACGGCTGTTTCTAAGGGCAGACTGGGTGTAGTGGGGAAGGCCTTGGAGGCAATAAGTTTGGGAGGGAGGACAGAACACCCGCTAAGTCACGACTCTGAGTAAGGGGGACGGGAGGGGGATTGATACCTTCGCACAACAAAAGGCCTCCCTACGAACGAAAGACCCAATACCTTAATGGCTGACCAGTACCCAAAAACGGAGAGGCTTTTTTTTTTTTTTTTTTTTTTTACATCAATACCTACTTTCACAAATATATTTGTAATCACTAACACATAATTACACCTATTTATATACAATATGTTAATAATCATCGTCAATGAGTAATTCTTCCTTTTTCTTTAACATACACAGGAGAAGAGGACTGCGATTCGTCTGGATCAATTTATTGACTACTTCAATTTTTCCAAGTTTTCGTTTTTTAACGATAACTAGAAATCTATTGGGCCTATGGACTTCGTTCAGTATTTAGATTAAAGTTAAATACCTGCTCTATAACTTTGCTTTATATGACATTCCCCGTGGGATGATCATTAGAGCAAATATTCTAGTCGAAAGATGACTAAAATCGAAAATGTGAACTTTTTGGAGAAATAAGTCAATTTTTGAAGTCCAATATCTCGGGAACTATTGGACTTACAGAGCTGCGGTTGGGCTTAAATTTTAGAATATTTTATCTACATTAATAGAGGTGTGAGTGACTTTTCGTCAAAAAACCACCCTTCACGAGTTATAAGCCAAAACCAGAAAAAAGTCCGAAAATTTCGAGGTTTTTTGGCTGTTAAAAGTTACGCAAAAGGATTTCGAAGCTGCAAACTTGGTTTAATACTACTCTAACATGTCCTAACAACATACCAAAAATTCAGCTTCCTGCAATTTTTTTGGACCTAAACAAGACTGGCCCCGGGCGCAGGCGAGCTGGGGCGGGTAAATGTGGCGCGCTGCACGGCTCTGCTTGCGTGCCCCGTGTTCAGCTGGGGGCACACTTGTTTCATCATTATAAAGGATGACAACAGCGGAACGCTGGCCACTCAGGCCCTGAATTTAATTCAATATGTAACTGATTCTGAGCTTCGCCAGGTGGGTATATGCGAATCCCTATGCAGAAGAAGCCATGAGAAATTGGCATAGGTTTTTCTACATACTTACATCTTTGAAATAATTGGACTATAAGACTGACCACTTGAAAATTCAAACAATTGCACAGTATGGTCGAAAAATGTTTTGCACATATTAAATTAGCCAAATGACTTAATGGTGACTGTACAAAAACGTAAGACATAATGTTTCAAAAAAAGTTCAAATGTTTGTAATCAGAAGGGACCAAAATGCTAAGGTCATCGGTCCCTAGTCTGACAATCTAGTTTAACTTATTCTTAGGACAACCCACACAACCATGTCCGAGAGAGGACTCGAACCTCTGGTGGGAGTGGCCGCGTAATCCACGATGTTGCGTCCCAGATCACACGGCCATTCCCGTGCGGCGCAAATGGTTTGATTAATTGTTAAACTTTTCACTGTTTAATGTGGTTGAATCATTGTAATATTTTTAAATCATAGGGACTTGAGAATGACGCCATAGTGCGTCGAAACTAATAGTGCATTGGTAATTAGATGGAATTATATTAATTTGACAAGTGAAGATGATTTTACCTGGTGATGCCAACAGCACAAAACATCTGCACTACTTGAAGGACATTCATTTATTTCGGACTGCTGTCAAAGTTAGAAGGCCGCGGTGGCCGAGGGGACTGAGGCGCTCCAGTCACGGTCTGCACGGCCACTACGGTCGGGGGTTCGAATCCCCCCTAGGGCATGGATATTTGTGCCGTCCTTAGTATAAGGTAGCTGATAAGTAGTTTGTAAGTATAGGGACTGATGACCCCGTAGTTAAGTTCAAATGTTCAAATGTTTGTATAGTCTATGGGACTTGACTGCGGGGTCATCAGTCCCTAAACTTACAAACTACTTATGAACTAACTAAGACTAAGGACGGCACAAATATCCATGCCCGAGGGGGCATTCGAACCGCCGACCGTAGTGGCCGTGCAGACCGTGACTGGAGCGCCTCAGTCCACTCGGCCACCGCGGCCGGCCGTAGTTAAGTCCCATAAGCTTAACAAACATTTGTCAACGTTACGCTGCCCACGCCTCCTGCCGCTGCCAACAGCCAGCGCACGAATCGTCAACTTATTGTGGATGAACAGTACAGTAACCGAAGTAGCTGTGTCAATACCAAACTATGCAGAAATTGAAAAAAAAAACAGCGTATCCTAAAAGGTCGCCCAGTGACGGGTCAGAAACAAACAGCCAGTAAATACGAGTATGTCGCGCTAAGTTTGATATTCCCTCAAAACCTAAAATCAGATTTTCTGTGGTTGCGTTGTACTGAATCAATTTCTCTTTCATTCTTTGTAAAGTTGCTATGCAAAACGAGAAGTTTTCAAGAGAGCTTTCGTGATCAACAAAATTACACTTGAAACTTCCTGGCAGATTGAAATTGTGGGCCAGAAATGGGATTCGAACCTGAGACCTCTGCCTTTCGCTGGTAAGCGCTCTACCATCTGAACTATCCTGGCACGCTTCACGGTCCGTCCACAAAACTATACTTCTGTCAGTACCTCGCCTCCTACTTCCCAAACTTCACAGAAGTTCTCCTGTGAACATTTAAGGACTATCACTCCTCATTCTGGAAACATCCCTTAGGCTGTGGCTAAGCCATGTCTCCACCACATCCTTTCTTCCAGGAGTGCTAGTCCTGCAAAGTTCGCAGGAGGACGTCTTTAAATTTGGAAAGTAGGAGGCGAGGAACAGCCACAAGTAAACTTGTGACGCCGGACTGTGAAGCGTGTCGGGATAGTTCAGACGGTAGAGCGCATGTCCGCGAAAGTCAAAGGTCGCAGGTTCGAATCTGACAGGAAGTTACATATCAGCGCACACTCCGCTGCAGTGTGAAAATTTGATTCTGAAAATTACACTTGACTGTGTTTAATGGAGAATTCCTACTACCATGAAAATCCTTTGTATCTAATGCGTGGAAAAATGCCGTTGAAATTTCTAATTTGCTCCAATAATTGGAAAATCGAAACGTGTAGCTTCAAATAAAACTGTTTATAATGAGTGGGAGTACCATTTCATAGTGTCTAGGAAAAGAATCAGATAAACCGTTCACCTGAACGTATAACGTTTACTCACTGGGCAATTATGAAATGTCAGTACAGTTTCTTTTGCGGGATGCCAGCTACGGGAAAGTGCCGCCGTAGCTCGGAATTAATTTGCCGACTGGAGTTACACGCGGACACACACACACACATACACTCTCTGAATAAACGTCAATATCAACAACAGTTTCCAACTCTCTGCGGTGTGCGCCCTCTCCTCCTACCTCGTTCAAACACCGTTCAGGCTTGCTTACCTGATTATACAGACTCGATTAAGTCCCATTGGATGTTTCCTCCGCCGGTCGTGGACTCTGACGGAATGTAAATCTCGTCGTGTGTTGCTGGAAATTAATATCACAAGAGAAAATGTTTCTGCCTACTTGAAATGAAAGAGGCCTTTCTGAACAATTTTGTTTATTAACTTTAGTGTGGCTAACTACGTTGGAACCAGAGTTACAAACTTCTGAAATATCCCGGTAATTAAATCTATTGAGCACCTTCTCAATATTGAATCTGTTAATTATTAAATTTATCAACTGTGTCGCAGTGACAATATTAACTTCTTTTCCTTTGCCGACTATCCTCAGAGCCGTAGCTCGTCTAATTGACACAATATCAGCACCAAAACTTCACACGCACTGCTCGTCGCTGTAGAGCAGATAATTCTCATTAATATTACTTTATCTGGTGGTTAATTACGCCTAATTATACACTTTATGACTCTAGCCTTTCACATACGTGTTGGCCGTCCTGTGGCCTGTCGCAGACTGGGTACTAAAATTGTGGCGATTGTTGAATGAGTCGTTCATTTGAACGAATACAAATAAAGAATCGTAAGAATCGAATCTTCATTCGGACGAATCGACGTTCAAAAGAATCGCCTATCTCGTGACGATTCCAAGATCCAACATTTCATGATTCGAAAGCAAGTGGCGAATCGTGCCGAATAATTACGAAAGCCAGAAAGCGCGTGAACAAAGGAAGCACAGAATGAAGATCGTGAGCCGTTAATTATAAGCTTATTCACGAATTACAGATGACAGACATAAAACGCAGCAAAATATACAGCTGCCAATAGATACGAATATACGTCTTTTAAACAGTTTACATATTATGTATTTAAACGATCAATCTTTACACATTTATATTTCGCGTATTCCGGAAACGGCTGTAACGATTTGGATTATATTTTGTGTTTATAGAGGTTTATGCTTTTCGAGTTCATCTACATCGTTTTAGTTTTTTTTTAAAACTCAATTTTACAAAAATATTCTTTTTATACAAAAACGCGATTTTAAATGTTTTTAAAGCCATCTCAAAAATCTTTTTTACCATTTTGGTTTTTACGTTTCAGCTTTCCTGAAAGAAACCGATTTTACAAAAAAGAAACATTTCAATAAACGCGAATTTTTTGTATCTCGAAAGAAATTTAATATTTAGGAACGGATTTTATATTTAATGTTTATTTATATAGACGTGTTTCCTTAAACTAATTGATTTTACATAATAAGTATTTTATAATGATTAGATGTGTGTTACTTACCATAGATTTAATTAAATTTATATTTAAATGGCCGAAGTATTCAAACAGAATGAAAAAAAAAAATATAAGGTTACAGCAGGATTCAAAATAAGTGACCTACGTTCACTAAACCTACAACGCTAAATGAGCTATGATGACAGCAGAAATAGTTGGTAGTGTAATATGTATTTATAACACCTAGCAAAAATTCAAAGACTATTTTCTCGAGAATTTTTGAGAGTTGAATCGAATGGCTTTGCCTCATTATTATTTTAATTCTGAACTTTACGCACCATAACTATTAAAAAATCCGATACCCATATTGTCACCTTTTCGCCATTCTGTGAGATTCGTGCCGTCGTAGACTAGAAAGAATCGTGAACGAATCGTAGGAAAAGATGCAAAAGGTTAAGATTCCAACATCCATGACACAGACATGTATTGCCATCTATGAGCAAGATGTAGAAGTAAGAATCGTGTCAATACAGACTAAAGAATCGTGAACGAATCGTAGGAATCGATTCACAATGTGCGATTGAATCGCAAGAATCGATTCCTAAAAAAGAATCGTGTAGCCCAACTCTACTGGGTACAGAGCCCACGCTCTGACTAGGCGCCTAGATGTTAGAAGCTTTCACCCGATTGGCTGATTTGTATCAGCCAATAACAAATCACTTTCTATAATTTTCAGTTTATGGTAAAACTGCACTTTTAAATGAATCTGAAATTGTAATTAATCTAATAAGACATGATCGTAATCCTTCGGTAGGTTGGAGTTATGTCTCAGAAAATATTATCGGCAAAATAATGAAATGAAAAGCACGCGGTTCCCGCCTCGGCAGCGGCCGGGAAGAACCGCCCTGACTGCCGCAGCGAACGAATGCTTCCCACGGTACTGCAACATACAGTATGTCACGGCCAGTATGAACCAGCTCGGCTCGCTTCCGTGTGCGGCCAGCTATCCGAAACAAAACTGTCTGGACTGCAGAAGGCAGGCCAGACGAAAAGAAACGAAAATGTAATGGAATAAATCCCGAAATAAAATAGGGAACAATATGGGGTAACACCACAAACGCAGCCCTTGAAATTCACAGTTTTTTAAATAGTAAAATCCTTTACCTTAGTTAGGTGTGAGTGAAACATACACAATAGCTCATTTATCTCCCAAGCCATCACGAAACAATAAACAACTTTCATTTACATATTAAGGCTTTCCCGGCATCTTGGAGAATCGCGTTTCCGCCGGTAAACCACGTCGTACTAGCACGATATTTCGATGGAGTTACTCGCGATCTTCATCTGGTGCTTCCTGAAGCTGAAGTGTGGAACGCGTCCAGTATCTATGCCTGTCTGCGGTGGCTAGGCGCTCTGCCATTGGTCGGCGCTCCATCCGACGTCAGCGATCGTACGACACGGATTACCGACAGATACCCGATTCTCCAAGATGACAAAGTCATTTATTTTTATCGTAAATACTGACAAAAAGAGCAAGAAGCAATTAAATGGAAGCATAACACAAAAAGTCAAATTACGCTATGTTAATTACAGGGATTTTGCAGTTTTAAACTCACAATTACATGCTGCCCGTAAGTAAAAGTTAATTATTCTAACAATGATCACAATAGTTAACTGACAGAGCGCCTTACAATCTAGGGTGCTTAACATAGTAGCTTATACAATTGTGTATATATATATGACGTTGGATGTAATGTACTACATATAACCATTATTTGTCTATATATATATATATAGTGAGGACAGTTTACAACTCACCGCAAAGACGTGGCGACGAGCTGCGACAGGCACATACAATGTGCCTTTTGTATGTGCCTGTCGCAGCTCGTCGCCACGTCTTTGCGGTGAGTTGTAAACTGTCCTCACTATATTATTTATTCCAACCTGGACTTTCTATTATATATATATATATATATATATATAAACGACGACCACAAAGGGCAGAGACCATTATATAAATGTATATGTACAATCTTTGTATATAGTTTCCCGCCAGCCAATTAGTGTTATACTGGACTCCAAGTAGTATTGTACTTAGACTTGGAAGTACCTCACGTCAAAACCGTTAGAAGATGGATATATATTTTTTACTTGTGACTACTAATTTTATGTTTAACAATCCCTCAACCTGGATGTACTCTTTTAATATATAAAAATGTCGTGAAATTGTGTAAATTATGACAGGTATGTAACCATACAATTGTAATATAAGTAGTCTCTTGGCAATCATGGATATAGATCAATTGTTAAACTTTGTGTAATAGGTCAGAAGATGGCGTCGAGTACGCCGAAACCTGTCACATAATAAATGAAAAATGCGATCTTGGCTGCATAATCATTATTAAACAAGTATAGATCGCCCCACTTAACTATGAGTTCCTTATATTAATTATTCTAATTCTAAGATTCTTTCCCTCCCTTCCTTCCTCACCGTCTCTGTCTATTTATGTATATATTTCTCCCTCCTTCTCTCTCTCTCTCTCTCTCTCTCTCTCTCTCCCCTCTTTTCTCTCTCATTTCTCGTCGCGCCTTTTGAATCCGCCATCGGTACGACATGTAGTTCACGAGATATAAGGACATAAACAATAACGTTCATGGAAAACCGCAACATCATGCATCAGATTTTAACCTATTACTTCTTCGCGACGTATTTTACCGACATGCAATATATACCTGCAATATTATACAATTTTGCCACATATAATTCAATAAATATGATATCATGTATATTGCGATGAGTAAAAACCTGTCACATTATGCACCACGTATCTATACATTTACGTATTTACCACTAAGACACTCCAGTCAGCTTAAGGAAGTTCCTGGAAGCTGGATGCCTTGACAACTTTGAACCAACTTTGAACTGTGAAGTGCACACGGCTGCAGGTGAAAGCAATAGACTTCTATAGAGCTACAAGGAAAGAACGAGAATGAAACAGTGTACATCCACCGAATACACATTATTTCCGACAGATCTAGCTTTTAACTTCAAAAGACTGCAGTTTCAAGTGAGACCTACATTTCCTATTACGATAAATAAATCACAGGGCAATCTATTCAATACTGTAGAGTGGATTTGATGTTTCCATGTTTCTCACACGGACTGCTTTATGTTACTGAAACTTCCTGGCAGATTAAAATTGTGTGCCGGAACCGAGACTCGAACCAGGGACCTTTGCCTTTCGCGGGCCCGCGATAAGCAAAGATCAAAGGTTCGAGTCCCGGTTCCGGCACACGATTGTAATCTACCAGGAAGTTTCATATCAGAGCACACTCCGTTGCAGAGTGATAGTTTCATTCTGGGAACTTCATGATACTTGCTCAGGAGTGGGCACACCAAATGAGTTATTCATATTGGATCCTGGAGAGGTCACAAGAAATATTGTTTATATTAAAGTTGTGAATTAAATGAATGTATGAATGTTACATATCATTCGTATTTTGATTACTATTTTTTTCGATACTGTACTTAAAATTTTGTTTGTTATGAAAACAGCCTTATTTATTACATATTTTATGATAAATATAACATCGCTTTAGAAAAAGGGAGATAGACAGGGAGAGAAGGGACAGGAAAAGTACTAACTTAAGGCTTGAATAAACAAATAAATGCTCGGGCAACGCCGGGTTTTCAGCTAATGTCCGTGTGTTTTTTGTGTGGACGTGTTGCATGAAAAGCTATAGTTTTGTTCGTATCTTTACGAAATTTTGCACACGTCAGCTTCAATCCATCATCAACAATAGGAGTCGTAAAAAACTGCCACATCATTCGAAGGGACGTTACTCATACACTACATGAGAATGAGAGTATTTAGCAACTTGCAAAAAACTTTAAACATAATTTGAAACCTTTATCATACTTTTCCTCGCTGTTCATGGAGTAAAACTACGGCATTCAATATAACGCTACAATTTATAATTTCTACACTACGAATTGAACTGGCAAGAAAATTTTCAGACAGTATACACCACACCTAAAAGTACCTCCGAAATTGTGCCACAGTACAAGTAGTTGATGAGATATGAGGACCTAAACAGTAACGTTCATGTAAAAGCGCCCCATCACGCATCAGGTTTTAATCTATTACTTTTTTACTACTCTCTGAATTCGTAACAGATTTTACCGACATAAAGGGCTTATACAAATGAATGTATACCTGCAAAATTATGCAACTGTACAACATATAATTCAATAAATATGAGATCATATATACTGTGATGGGTGTAAACCTTTCCATCATGCTTCACGTTTTAATACATCTCTTATTTACAGCTAAGATGTTGTTTGTAAAGCTTATGGGACTTAACTACGGGGTCATCAGTCCCTAAACTTACAAACTACTTATGAACTACTTACGAACTAGGACGGCACAAATATCCATGCCCGAGGGGGGATTCGAACCCCCGACCGTAGTGGCCGTGCAGATCGTGACTGGAGCGCCTTAGTCCCCTCGGCCACCGCGGCCGGCACGGCTAAGATACTCATGTATTCCATTCAGCTTAAATAATGTCCTGAAAGCTGACGGTGCCGTTGACAAATTCTAAGTCTGACTGTAGGCGAAAGCAATATACTTCAATAGAGCTATAGGGAAAGGAGGAGAATGAAACAGTGTAAATCCGACGAATACACATTATTTACGGACAACTTTATGTGGTTTGCTCAAGGGTTGGCTCACAAAAGTATTTATTCCTACTAGCTTCTGGGCAAGTAAGCAGAAGTATTGTTTGTAATTAAGTTTTGAATTAAATGAATGTATTAATGTTACATAGCATTTGCATCTTGATGACTAAATGTTCAAATGTTTGTAAATTATCGGACCAAACTGCGTGGTCATCAGTCCGTAGCTTACAAACTACTTAAACCTAGGTAAACTAACCTAAGGACAAACACACACACCCATGCCCCAGGGAGGACTCGAACCTCCACGGCGAGCAACCGCGCGCTCCGCAGCGAGACGCTTTAGACCGCTCGGCTACTCTACCGCGGCAATCATCTTGATGACTATCTTTCTTTATTTTGATACTGTAGTTATTATTTTGTACATTATGCAAGACAGCTATAGCACGTTATAATGGTTCTACAGTAAAAGCAGTAGCAGGTTTGGAAAGTTTCAACTACAGATGGACAGAGAGAAAGAGAGAAAAGCGGTAGCAGAAGTACTAACTAAAGCTTGAATAAATAAATACCCAGGCAATGCAGGGTTTTTAGCAAGTAATTAAATAAATATTGGTCGTCGCTATATGGCACTTTCAATATTTAGAATACAACCCATCATTACATCTACATCTACATACATACTCCGCAATTCACCGTAAGGTGCGTGGCGGAGGGTACACTGTACCACTACTAGGCATTTCCTTTCCTATTCCACTCCCAAATTGAACGAGGAAAAAAAGAATGCCTATATGCCTCCGTACGAGCCCTAATTTCTCTTATCTTGTCTTTGTGATCTTTCCGCGAAATGTAAGTAGGCGGCAGCAAGATCGTACTACACTCAGCTTACCGGGATGTGATTTAAGAGTTTAGCCTCTCTTAACTTTGCGAACTTTCGCGTGCTGAAGTTCCACTCTGCTCACTGAGATACAGTAATTAATATCAATAAATTAAATGGCTCCTTCTTGAGCGTTAGAAACTCGTCAATGCTATTATTTTTACAATTGTTTTCTTTTTTTAATCTATACTTCCAAATAAAATTATGACAAGTAAGGAAAGCAATAAATAAAGTAAAACTTCTACTGATACGTTGGAGTACTAGAATTTACCGTTATACATATCGTAGGGGAGACCGGGGCACGTTTTCCACCATTTTACATTTTTATTTTTGTACTTCTTATTTTTATCGATTTTGCGGTAAACAGCGGATCATTATATTTCCTAGACCTTTATTTACAGTCTTGTACTGATATTTTTGAAAATAGTAAATATTATTCTTGGTAGCAAATGGTTTTGTCTGACCATGTTGCGTTGGAAAATTTGCCCCGTATGCGGGGAAAGTTTTCCAGCTTACTTAAAATGTACAGGGGCAAAAATTCCAATTAAACTTTCAATGTGAAAATAGAGATAATTATCTTGATTTCACTGAATACGTATTTTTATCATGAATTTACAATACATTACAAAACAGAATACTAAAAATAGCCACATTAAATACAATCAAATACTATTTAATGGTTTTACAAAACATGTGACTTAAATATTTTACAAATACAGACATTTTTAACAATACTCATACTGATTGTCTGAATCACAATGTAAGCAAACAAAAAATGCAACATTCCCTTTCGTACAGTCTCCATGCGCCCATTTCTTGCATTTCGTGCACTGTACCCACTTTTCATTTGCTTTAGACTTGGCATAAGACTCAAAGCAATAAGGAATATGTGCCCCATATGCGCTCGGAAAATGTGCCCCGTCGCCATATTCGGAAGTATAACACTACGTCTATGAGTAACAGTGTAAGCTATTTACAAAACAAATGCACAGTTACGTGAAGAAAGAAACCCACGTTTAGTGTGTGCAATGTCAAAATAACAAGTTTGACGCTAGAATGTTTATTTTAAGTTTCAATAAAAACGTGAAAGTTTATTTACATTTTCAAAAATGACGAAAACAGCCCTGCCGACGTTGTGACTGCTAGTACAACACTGAAACTTTCGTAAATGAAGCGTGCTTTGTTGCTACTTCCTACAGTATCGCCGGTGGTAACATCTAGCGGTTTGTTTCGAAAATAAACGGATTTGGAAAACTTGCCCCTATGGAAAATGTGCCCCGGTCTCTCCTACTGTTGCATAACTCCACTTTGTTGTTACGGAACTTTCCATTTCAATTAAAAGTTTCTTTATAGTATAGCAAAACGTAGTCTGGTGGCAAAGTATACATAAGGAAGTTTTGAAACAACTTTTTGTACTTGGGATATTTCTTCAATTTGTAATGTTGCTCCTGTGGGTAGAAAATGTATTCCTCTAGCTCAGAAGGTTTGCGCATTATTGTATAATAAGGAAAGTGTCCAAGGAGCCAAGCATAACTATTGTTTTTCATAGAAGGAAACAAGTGCCATTCCGGGAACAGCACATCTTGCATTCTCGTTCGTTCTGTTGATAATCGCAAGTTTCTATCTTGTCCAGTTCCTTATAGTTATCCTCTCTCTACAAACAAAGGTATGTGCCAGTGTGTCTACAATTTGGCAATGGTTGCAGTATGGATGAAGCCGTAAGTGAATTTTAAATAACATTTCTCCAGTAATGACTTTTTCGTTAATAATATCGTACCATACTGAGCTACATCGGATGTGAGAATGGAGTTGGTGATGTCGATCGATATTTGCTTCCAGTTTCTATCCAAATATTTCTTTTCAATCTGATTTCGTTGTTGCCGTTTTAACATTTCGACATACAAGGATGATGTTGTGAACTACTGGGAGGGCTGTTGCAGATAGCTGATTTCCATGTAGTAGTCACGAATGTATCTCAGATTAACATTGATGTGGCCGACGTTGATTGGCGCTCTGATGTCCCGAGGTTTTAAGGTAAAGAATAAACTCCGAGACACGCCATTCTGATTACTTCGGATCATTTTCGATGTTCGGTGGAGGAAAATCGCGAGGCACTGCGTCCGAACATCAAAATGTTCAAATGTTTGTAGAGCTTATGGGATTTAACTACGTGGTCATCAGTCCCTAAACTTACAAACAACTTATGAACTAGCTTATACTAAAGACGGCACAATCATCCATGCCCGAGGGGGGCTGCGAACCCCCGACGGAGAACGGCCTCGCGCATCGTAGCATAGCGCCTCAATGCGCTCGGCCGCTCCGCCGCGGCCCGTCCGAACATGCTTCATACCTAAGCCGCCCGCTTGTCTAGCCAAAGTTGATGTTTGAAGTGAGGTTCTGAAAATATTTCCCCTCCACACATACCAATAAAGTGCGACGAAGATATTTCGCACAATAACATTGGGTATCGATAATACTGCAGCAATGTGATAAAGCCTGCTAATAACGTAAGTATTTACAAATTGTACCCTCTGGAGTCGATCGAATGACCTGTGTTTGTTCTCTTGAGGAGTTGCTCTGACATTGCTGAATTTAGTTTCCCAATTGTTCTTGATCACCTCGCAAGGGTTTGGTGTCAAGATCATTCCTAGTTGCCTTATCTTGTCAACGTTTTGTAACCAAGGTGTCTCCATGCATGATGCATGTGGGCCAATAGGCATGATTTTGGACTTCGACACATTTAATTTCGCATCGGAGGAACGTGCGAACACCGTAATTATGCCTTTTACTTTTTTGATATCAGCCGCCGTGTTGATAATGACGCTAATATCGTCTGCGTACGCCTGACATACGGTTTTGACATTTAGCACGCTGAGACCCGTTAGTTTTGTAGGCAGATTCAACAACAGTGGTTCGACCGCAATGGCAAACAAAGTTGTCGTGAGAGGGCACCCTTGTCGGACAGACTGATTGATAGGTACTGAACGAGTAAGTTGACCATTTACCTTTATTCTAGACGGTGTTCCAACAATCGATTTGTACGAACTGGCCACTAAATCCCAATTTGAGCATGACGTATTCTAAAAACTTATGACTTATCCTATCAAAGGCCTTATGAAAATCTAAAAACATTAATGCTAGGTCGCATCTGCAGATCCAAGATAAGTACAAGACGGCTCTGTATGTACGTAAAATAGTAGTCATGATCGTCCTGTACCGGCACTCGTCTGCTAAGGTCCAAGGACCTTTGTATGTAGAAGTTTCATTCTATAATTTATTAAACGAGAACATATTTTGAAGTCGGCGTTCAAAAAAGTAATCGGCCGGAAGTCTTCCAAAGATGTACTGCGTGGTTTCTTCGAGATTAAAACAACCAGTCCTTCGTTAAATTCTTTTGGTAAATGAACGTTTTGCAGATGGTCATTGTACATATTAGTTAATTCATCCCCGACGATATTCCAGAACTGTGCATAGAATTCCACTGGGAATCCATCTAAACCAGCCGCTTTGTTGCGAAATGTTTCAAATGTTTGTAAATCTATCGGACCAAATTGCGCGGTCATCAGTCCGTAGCATACAAACTACTTAACTAAAGTAAACTAACGTAAGGACAAACACACAACCAGGGAGGACTCGAACCTGCGACGGCGACCAACCGCGCGCTCCACAGCAAGGCGCCTTAGACCGCTCGGCTACTCCAGCGCGGCACTTTTTTGTTGTGTGCTGAGCTCGATATTACAAACTTTAGTTCTTCATTCGTTACAGCTTCCACGAGTGACAGCATTGTCATCTGCAGCGACTGACTGTTCGATGTGCGAGAAACACTCTTCTTCCGCCGTTGTGTCAATTACAGGTTCCGCGTAAAGATTAGTATAATACGCGGCGACATAATTTTTAATGTCTGTCTGGTCAGTGTACTCGTGAGCCCGATCATCCCAAACGCTCTGGATTAACTTCTGCTTTCCACGTTTGGCTTCACGTATAAGACGAAACACTGAAACGTATTCCTGGATGATGCCCGTCCCGGTTCGTGCCCGTATTTTCGATCCGTCCAACAATTGTCGCATTGAAGCTGTAATTTTAGCTTTGAAACGTTTTATTGGACGGTTGTGATCTATGACTCGCGTCGAGTCATTGTATAATTCGCGCAAGCCCGTAAAGTAAAATTCTAACGTCCGTTTTCTCCAGTATGATTTTTCTCGGGCGTATTGTATAACGCATTTCTTCAGCTGCGGCTTTGCATGTGGACCCACCAAGTGATGAGCCAAGTGTATCTCGCTTGATGGCGTCTTCAACGTGTCCAAGTATCTCTGATGGCGTGTTGTAACTCCTCATCGTCTAACAGGGACAGATTAAAGTGCCACACACCGCGCCCTAAAAAGGTTTTCTGTTTGTTGCGCTTAATCGTTACATGGTAGGCACTATGATCTGAAAAATTTACCGGCAAATCTCACAATCAGTGATATTAGACAGAAAGTCATGTGAAGCATATATCCTATCTAAGCGTCTCGCAGAGGTGTTGCAAACATACGTGTATCCAAAAGTTTGTGGACGGAGATGGGTCCAAGTGTATATCAGTTTTAAGACATTTGTTAGCACTTGCAGTTCTTCACAGAAATTAAAATTCGGACATTGATCTTCTGGGCGCAAAACACAATTAAAATTTCCGCCTAAAATAATGTTGGGTCTGACATTCGTAAGCAGCCTCGTAATTTCTTGTCTAAAAAAACACACTTCTGTCACGCTTGCCATCTGACCCCGTAGGTGCGAAGGCATTGACTAAAAGCAAGTCTTGTAGTCTTGCTGTGATTCCTCGGCCGGTTTCAATCATAGTGTGGACGTCACACTCTATAGCTGCTTTGTACACAATCGCCGTGCCGTATTCGTCGCCTATGTTCACTATTGCTTCATGTCCGGTCAGCTGTTTTATTTTATTTAGTACCACCATGTCGATGTCTGCTGCATACAAATAATCACGTAAACTCCTCCACTTTACTTCAGATTCTATTCAGTTGGTGTTAATTGTTGCTATCTTGTACGCACGAATCATGTGAAAGGCAGCAAGTGTTGTTCCTGGTTCTTCGATCACGGAGTGATCGGCGGAGGGACATACGTGGTTGCAGTTTCCATGGTTTCCTCGAAGGGACTGTCGACATTCATGGGGACAGGTTGCTCTTTCGCTTGGCAAGTAAATTTTTTTCCTTTGTTCTAAGGTAGGCTGCTTCCGGATTGATTTTCTTAAGGATTTTTTTGGTCCGTGACAATTTCCTTTCGAGCTCCTCGATGTCTTCGGGTGTCTGCTTCCGAGTTGCACATTTAGATTTGGAGGTTGATTCTGCTGGTGTGCTCTTTTTACCGTCAGTGGAATCGCCACGAGACATGAGTCTTGGAATTCCGACGAGAATTTTCTCCTGACTGGAAGCCGAACCTGACATCACAGGTGGCACTTTCAAAGTTTCGGAAGCGAAACCCTTTGAGTGGAACTGAGAACGCCGCTGGTCGGGATGAATCTCGTGCTGGGTCGCAGTCGTCGCATCCTGGAGGTCTTCCTGTTGTGTTCCGCTGCCTGCCAGCTGCCTCGGCAGCGGCTCCGCTGCGTTGTTGACGGCCGGGTCGGGCTGCGACAGGTGGTGTTGCTGCGACGCGACCGCTGTGACAACGCCCCTAGATACAAGGCCTGTGCGCAGCCTGCCAAGACTAGTCATAAAACAAACTATTTGTCTTATGAATGAAATAAATCGCAATTTGCGATGTTATGGCATCACTGTATTAGGTTTAGATGGAGTACCAAACTGTGGCGAATGAAAATTTGTGCCCGGACGGGATTCGAACCCGGGATCTCCTGCTTACTAGGCAGACGCGTTGACTACTCCGCCACCGAAGACACAGTGGCCAGCCCCACTGCAGAGGACTCTTCCCTGCACGTCTCCCGCCACATACAAATCTCCATTCGCCATGCTGTCTCTTTCCTATACCAAAGTCTATTTATTCTATAATTCTCGCATAAGGGGGAACAGACCATGAGGTATCGAGACACAATTAATTATCGTCAGGAGCCCAGCCTCGGCTTGTATACAATTATATATATTTTAGACGAATTACAGCGGTCAAATGAACGCTACATAAGACAAAAAGTTAGCTTGTGTTATGACTACTCTTGGCAGGCAGCGCACAGGCCTTGGCGTTGGCTGCGGCTGGTCCGGCCGCCCCACCGCGACGGCGGGTCTGCCAGCATGTGTGCATACGTCACTCTTTCGGCCGCGTTAAAGCCTTAGGCACACGGAGCGTGTATCTGAACGAGTGTGGCCAACATGGCGAGTTTCTGACGTCACAACGTGCGAACCGCATGTTGATGAGGCTTTCCCAGCGTGTAGGGCAGTATCAAGCATGCTAGATATTCTCAACGAGCGTCTGAACGATCACCAATAAGGTGGGAGAACGCCACCGACGTCACACCACTTGGCCATCCGGGGAGGGGGACAGCTCTTTTCGCTAGAAAGACGAATACGCTATATTGGTCGCCGTATTTCAAAAATGTTCAAATGTTTGTAAAGTCTATGGGACTTAACTACGGGGTCATCAGTCCCTAAACTTACAAACTACTTATGAACTAGCTAATTCTAAAGACGGCACAAATATCCATGCTCGAGGAGGGATTCGAACCCCCGACCGTAGTGGCCGTGCAGACCGTGTCTGGAGCGCCTCAGTCCCCTCGGCCACCGCGGCCGGCGTCGCCGTATTTCATGGGTTTTATGTATGAAACTTCGGTCTTATGAATCTGTGAAATTTCAAAGCAAGTAACTAAGTAAACTGATAATCTCTCGAAAACCAGTCATTGAGGTACTGTTTGTTGGAATAAATGACTGCAAACGTCTTACACGTGGTTAAAAAAATTCCGTATTATAGTAACCCACCGTTTCAAGGCAAGGCGGACTGAAGATCTATCAACACGGATTGTTCCTTGTATCTATTTTTGTAATTACATGTCAGCAACCGACATATCTCCCAGTAGTGTGCCGGCCGCGGTGGACGAGGGGACTGAGGCGCGTCAGTCACGGTCTGCACGGCCACTGCGGTCGGGGGTTCGAATCCCCCCTCGGGCATGGATATTTGTGCCATCCTTAGTGTTAGCTAGTTCATAAGTAGTTTGTAAGTTTAGGGACTGATGACCCCGTAGTTAAGTTCAAATGCTCAAGTGTTTGTAGAACTTATGGGACTTAACTACGGAGTCATCAGTCCCTAAGCTTACAAACTACTTATGAACTAGCAAAGACTAAGGACGGCACAAATATCCATGCCCGAGGGGGGATTAGAACCCCCGACCGTAGTGGCCGTACAGACCGTGACTGCAGCGCCTCAGTCCCTTCGGCCACCGCGGCCGGCGTAGTTAAGTCCCATAAGCTATACAAACATTTAATTTTTTCCCAGTAGTGTATACAATAGGTGTAATGTCTTTGTTTATGTCGCACTGACACGTTATTTTCCGTAGCGTAGGTAGTGGTTCGGAACCCACGTTAAACTGTAGGTCCCACTATAACTGAGTGGGTAAGTCAGTTCGAAGGTCGGAGGAAGGCAACGGCATACCACCTCCAAACAGTCATGAAACTTTATAATTCGCTCCACTTATTGACATAACTTGCATTTTTTATCAGAGTTCATAGGTAAAATGTTCAAATGTTTGTATAGCTTATGGGGCTTAACTACGTGGTGTTCAAACCAATCTTCGGATTGTTGACTGCTTTACTTTTTTTTTTTTTTTTTTTTATTGTTTAGGTAGCTAAATTGTCGCTTCTGAAATGAACGACAGCCCGGTGCTGGTTCAAGGCTCCACGTAAACAAATATATTTTCTTCTTTTATTCGGGTTACCTGATAGACTAAAAGACTTTCCTATAAATTTCATAGAAGTATACTGTATAATATTCGATGCTGTGCAAACATAATTGCGCACCCTCTGAGGAGTGAGTTTGTTGGATTCGTTTTATGAAAAGGATCGTTTGCACCTTACTTAGAGCAAAATACGCACTTATTGTTTCAAGTATTACATTTTAAACATTGTTAACATGCTTCCACTGAATAATAAAATTTACAGTGTAAACATGAACTTTTAAGATTGCTGAAAAGCGAGACTGTTGCAATAATGTTTGCCTCTTGTAAAGGCCTTTTCTAATTTTATATCATAGTCATGAAACTTTATAATTCGCTCCACTTATTGACATAACTTGCATTTTTTATAAGAGTTCATAGGTAAAATGTTCAAATGTTTGTATAGCTTATGGGACTTAACTACGGGGTCATCAGTCCCTAAACTTACAAACTACTTATGAACTAGCTGACACTAAGGACGGCACAAATATCCATGCCCGAGGGGGGATTCGAACCCTCGACCGTAGTGGCCGCGCAGACCGCGCCGCTGTCCCCTTGGCCACCACGGCCGGCAGTTCATAGGTATTTTGTTGTTACGTATTTAGGCCTATATCACAGAACGTATCGAACATATGCACAAGTGAGGAAATAAGCGATTTAACAGAGGTAAAACAGGAATTCCACTCTTCTGATTTCGTAAACGGTGTGATATCGCCGACAACTGTCACTGGAGCGCGCTGCGGTCGCGTGTAGATTAAAGCTCTGTACAGAGCTTTAGTGTAGATCGTTGAGGCACACGTCTCGTATGCTCATACCGCGACGTCTCCGAGCGTTCAGCCGCACGCTGGACTCGGCACGTTGGCCGCACACGTTCAAACACACGCTCCGTGTGCCGACGGCTTAAGGCTCCTATAAGTACGACCTGACGCATCCGCCATTTTTATTTCCGTACCTCGTAAGTTACACATACTGCGGTGCTATTAGGATTTGCGTCACGGCACTTTAGCGCGACATTATGGGTGGCTGTGTTGCCATAAACTGCTCAGATCATTCCAGAGGTGGCTACAGAACGTTTAGTTTCCCCGAGAGATTCTGAGAGAAGGAAAAAAATGGATCATTAATTGTCGACGCAAAAACTGGGAACCCGCACCGAGCGCACAGTTATGTATTGTGAGTAAATATTTATTGTTATGACTTGAAGCAATATTTAGTAGTAAAAGTCGTCTGTGATATTCGAATATAAGTTTTTGTTTAGCTCTTTTGAAAGTACTACCATTTAACAGAGAAACTGCCTGTAGGAAGTTAGCAGCCGCAAAATATCATAACACAGCAAAACATCCCAGAAATACAATTTTATAGCATAGGTGTCTCTTATGTAGTATATTGAGAAATACACCACATCAAAAAGTTTCGTACTGACAATGCTCAGTTTGTTGAAGATACTTCTATTACGTTATTGTGAGAAAGTATTACAAACACTAAAACAGAAAATATAAATATACTGGGCAAAATGTTTAGTTATGGCTGTGACAGGGTACTGTGCTGATACAGGCAACTACCGTAAAATGCTATTTGTGGTATTTCGAAGTTTTAGTATGCAATTTGAAAGAATAGTAGCTGATGTTTTATCACAAAATACACCCTCAATTCAATTTCTTATTAGTAAATGCCAATAGTGACACTTATCTACAAGAGACTATAACATAACTGACACATAATACTGGGTAAATTTTACTTACGGCTGCGGTGGCGTAGTGTACTGAAGTTTGCAACGAAATGTTTGCTTTGCAAGGATTATTAAAACACTGACAAGACAAGGGTACTGTTACATACAAAAACCTGTCAACGAGTTTCGGCAGAATTAAACGTAGTACGCGATTTTTATCACAGAAATATATATGTTTCTTGCGCTTATTTTTTATTCAGACAGCAAAGAAAAGCAGCAATAAATAAAGAAAGAGCGAGATTTTCGTGTCTAATCCACATACCGATGTAAACAAGAGCGGAATGCTAGCTCAAAGTAGTACGATCTAAGGCTCCATACCGGACACTTGTAAAATATTTCACTAAACACGAACAAAACAACACTGTTCGCATAAGCTACGTGTTGTGTTTAGCACTCGCAGGGAATGAACATGGCGGATGCGTCAGTCTGTCTTTTTAGGAGCTCTAGGCCGCGTCGCTGATTTCCGCAGATGGCGAAATGCGAGGCTCTCGTTGTTGCGGCTTGATGCGCGGACAACCAGCTTTTACATGCTCGGGGGACCCACAAATAGCACTCGTACGGGGTTGGCCGTCATAAACAACAAGTGGCTTAAATCCTTGCACCACAATAAGAGACGGTATATGCCTCTTCAAGTCAATTTTGACGTTTTTGACGCCATTGTCTACATTGAAATCTCGCAAACCGTGCCATTTTTCTCCATTGATCTGAATTACAGTTCCAAACGGTTCCAGAGTGCGTGCAATATTATCGAACTCCATTTAGAAAGGTAAATTAAATATGCGAGCTGTTCGTAAACGTACTCCAGCATAACTCACTGTAATGTTCAATTCTTTCCCTTCAGATGTACGAAATATCGAGGAACCGCCTGTGTTCGTCGTAACCCTGTGACATACTTCATCGTCCTTTACACTGAAATACTAGCAATTCGCCAATAAATCCTACTGCAAACCGTAAACTTCGTCCTCTCGCATACCAAGCATACTAAGAATTCGCTCCTCAATATCACGCACTTCTGGTCTTTCGCACCCAAACGGGAACACCACTTTCAAGTTGTATTTACGATATTTAGCATCCATAGTTGAACGATATAATGTACTCACAAATCCAAGGGCTGTAAACAACAGCAAGCTCGCGAGGAGTGGGAGCTGCCGCACGAGCAGGCACAAGCGTCCGATCGCTGTGGCGGTTCGGCCACTACTGTGCTAGCACTACGTTGCAGACAAAGCGACTTCACGGACTGTCTTCCAGCACGTCTCCCTCCACACCACATACCTTAATTCTGCCTCACTGTTCCGTGTGAAATGCGTATCAAATTGCCAGGGCTGTCCTATATTGGAATAGCACCTTAGCAAAGAACGCGAATGGGAACAATCCCGCCTTGTTCCTCAGATCGAGGTGATATAAATATCAACAATAATACATTTCCTTATGTTTGATACCTTTGGTATTACGAGACAATGTTGTCTCAAGGAAATGTATTATTGTTGACATTTATATCATGTCGGCTTGAGAAACAAGGCAGGATTGTTCCCATTCGCGTTCTTTGCTAGGGTGCTATTCCAATATTCAGCAATAATGATTGTAATAATATCACAGATCGATCACCTGCTGTAATGCGCAAAACGTCAAATAGTTTTTTTTTAAAAAAGATATGTATTAAAAGAAATTTCTATTTTAGTGCTTTATTTATTTATTCTTATGTTTCCTTATTCATATTCTTATCCTTACAGATAAAGAGCTGAAGACATTGTAGCACGCATAGACCAAAGATAAGGTCTGTGGCATCACGTTTCACTGTATGTAACCTCCTTGCTATAGAGTCGCAAACGTCATCGCTGGCCTTCGCAGACTTCTGACAACAATTACGCACAGACCAATCGTTTGCGTTCTGTAGTTTTCGCTGCAGAGGGAAATATTAACACACACACACACACATACACACACACACACGTAGAATTTTATATACACCAATAACTTTTCATCCCAATATACTCCATCTTTTTATCATTATCAACCCTCAAGCAACAATGCAACCAATAAAACCATTTTCAAAGAGTAAATATAATTTTCAAAGAGTCATTATTGGTCCGCATTTCGCGTTATATTCTTCAAATTACTAAATATCTATCAGTTCGCTATAAAACCGTGCCTAAAACCTTCCTCAGGTATAAATTAGTAACTGTACAAATATTTACGTCTCTGGGTCTTGTCGTTCCGTCGTGATAAGCGTACACAGAACAGACATTCACATTAGTATATATAGATAAATAGCTATCCGGTCGCCACAAAACCGTGCCTAAAGCCTTCCCCGGGTAGACAGTAACTGTACAAATTGTTTGCTCTTTATGTCTTGTGGTTCAGACGTGATAAGCGTACACCGAACAGACATTCACATTTATAGATATAGATCACAACGAATTTCGAGGATTTATTCGCATCTTCTAGTGCATTTGTTTACAGAAGTACGGTACTTTTTCGACGTTTCAATGTGTGATTTCCTGACACACTTGCACTGCAGTGGTCTCTTTTAGGTTAGCTACTGAAGTATGGAAAATCGGACAGAATAAATATTGAGGTGTGTGTTTTATCCTAATGTTAGAAACCATAACTTTTTCTGTCTGCTTAAAGGTATTGTGCCTCTTCCTTTATTCAGAATATGCAACATAATAATTGTGACTTAGGCCTACCTGTGTACAAAAACAAGTGTAAGTGACGATTTTTGTGTTGTAATATCCAGTTTAATGGAGCAGACACAATACCTGCAAGTATAGACAGACGTACTATTTAGTATGTAAAAAAGTTGCCAAGATTTTATTATGTATGCTACAATTTCCCTCATTACAGTACCCTCAAAACGACTATTAATACATCTGTGCAAGAGCTGCATAAAATCACACATGGAAACGCGACGATTTAAACAAATGCACTAAAAGCGAGAAAAATCCTCGAAATGCGCTGTGTTAAGCATAAAAGTACATAATGGATGCAGTTTTTCAGTATTTAAATCCACGAAGAAAACAGTTATAGGCCACCCAGGAACATCCAATTAAGACGTTGCGGTACACTGAACTTCAATGACTGACATTCAATATATTTGTGAAAGACGAGTGTGAAATTAAGAATAATTTTGAACACAGAAACCACTGAAAAGCGTAAGCATTAAGATACACCACAAATGTTCAAATGTTTGTTAATCGATCAGACCAAACTGCATGGTCATCATTCCGTAGCTTACAAACTACTTAAAACTAACGTAAGAACAACACACACATCCATGCCACCTCCAACGGCGAGCAACCGCGCGCTCCGCAGCGAGGTGCCTTGACCGCTCGGCTACTCCACCACTCGGCTACTCCCGGATTGAACACATTTTCTGATCTTATAATTTATGCCTAAAATTTCTGATACAGAATTTAACCAACTTCGTGTTTCCAATAAACTGTAATATCAGACCATAGATTCCGAATTATATCCTGATTGTGGTATTTATTGTCTTCTGGGTGCCACAATCTCTTTCTTTCTTTCACTGAGCATATCAGTTTCTCAGTATCCATATCTGCATGTGGGATCGTTGGTCAATTTGACTGAAGAAAACAAACTGATTTGAATTTCACCGACTGCCGTCCGAAGTTGTACGTTCGGACGACGAGATCAGCTATACTATGACCGTGCCCAAAAGAGTACTAAATTGAAACGATGGGCCGTTTACCCCCGATGTATGTCGTCGGTAAAACCCACCGATATCGGAGCCACTGTGACCACAGCCTTATAAGGCCGTGTTCACACTGTCGGCCGGGCCGAGCCGAGCCTAGAGATTAAACACATTGTTTTCAATGTCGCTGTTCACACTGCCGGCCGGGCCGAGAGGACTCCGCTTCAGCCGGCTCACGCCGGGCTGACGACATTCGGAATGTTTTAATATTCCCGGCGCGAGCCGGCTGGGCTACGGTGTTGCTTCTGCAGCACAAGTATCACGTTTCCTCTCTCCTTTCAAGGGAAGCGTCTGTATGATTTTAGTGTCAAATACACTGTTATGAAAATATGTTGTTTATTTTTAATTGTATTACTATCAATTCTGTTATATGAATAATTTTCTTTTTCAGTAATGTCTATTTTAGTCATTTCACATAATGAAAAACTGCTCTAAATTTTAGTCGAAATTCATGGGATGAGTCCATTACCACCTATTTCTTAAATGTTTAAAATTTGACGAGTCACTACAGTTTAAGAATAATAGTATTAAAATCAGTTAACTGTTAGCTGGCTCTAAAAAGACGCCAATGAACAAGTTTTGGTCACCCCCGTGTTTCCTTCGATCTTCTGCTGACAGTGGGTGGGATTTCTTGTTGCTTGGGACAAGCCCACCAAGAATAAAAAGAGAGAAAAAAAAAGTGACAAACGCTTCTATCCTTTACTGACCTGTCCTGCGGAGTCTGAGGCTGAATTAAACAGCATATTTTCTTTCAGTTAGAGTATAATACTCGAAAGTACCAGACAAAGAAAATTGTCATCACATGTTCATAGAAGCTTAGTTGCCCTCAGAGTAGATCCTTAAAAAAAAAAAAAAAAAATAGAAATCTGTGATCTGTGTAGAGTTCCTTCAACATGCAGGTGGACTGAAATATAGTATACACAGCATGATACATATAACGGTACACCTCACTTGCAAAATTTCTTACAAGGAGGTATCTCTACGTGTTTTTAATGACACTGTCCCATACTGTTTTTTTACTTAATTCATTCTTAGACGTAAGGGTAATGTTTTTATGTGCGACACGCTGTATACAATTATTTTCACGTTGTGGTACAACATTTTTCGAGGGTCACAAAAGCAAAAATAAAGGTATATATCTTGTATTAGGAGTAGATACATGTATAAATGTAAGTGTATTTTTGGGCGGCTTCTTTTATCATCTCCAACTAGAAAGCCACTAAGTGTAATTTTAGAAAAATTTATTTCAGCCCATCAACAATAAAGTAGCAGTTTATATTAATTTTTCTTCTCTTCTACTTCAAAACACGAAATATATATTTTCCAATAACTGTCTGGTGTAGACAAAAATCCAGTTGTGTGCCTCTCAGAGAGTGAAGTATGACCTGATGTAAAACCGTAGCAGATCGTTGTTCATTGTAATCGGTCGCCACCCAAGAAAAATTAGTTCACACTTGTTTTCTCGTTATGGATCATTAACATATCACGAGTGATCTAAACACGTACCAGCAATTTAAATTTTTCGGTACTGCTGTGCTTCGCGCTTCTACGCTCAACAACCAGCCGAGTTCGTAGGCTTGCGATCGCGGCACTGACGCCGCTCAGATAACTCGCAATTACTTGTGAAAGAATGTAGATATCGGTGCGATTACTAACTTTTCTGTACTTTCAGCTTCATTTCACTCGCAGTAATGTATGGTCTAAAATGCATAGAACAGTAGGCTGCCCGCTATCGAACTTAAGACAGGCTGCGCCGCGCACTTCATATCACGTGATCAAGTGAGGCCTGTGCCGGCGCGATCGCTAGCGGATTGGCTAGCCGCCATGAGACAGTGGGCTGTGCCCCAGCGGCCGGCCAACCTGCTAGCGATCGTGTCGTCGCAGGCGTCACTTGATCACGTGATATAACGTGCGCTCACGTGATATGGCGTGCGCGCCACGGCCTGTCTTTCTCATAGGCCTCGGAGTAGGTTGCGCGCGCATAGCTGACTGACTCGCTGTTTCGGCATAGTGGGCCGTGCCCCTGCGGCTACCCAGTCAGCTATGCGCGCGCAACCTACTCTGCCTGACTTCACACGAGAGTGCCGCGGCCCTCTCTCTACGGGTGCGTTCGGGCCGAGCCGGGATGTTCAAAAAATGTTCAAATGTTTGTATAGTCTATGGGACTTAACTACGGGGCCATCAGTCCCTAAACTTACAAACTACTTATCAACTACTTACAAACTAGGACAGCACAAATATCCATGCCCGAGGGGGGATTCGAACCCCTGACCGTAGTGGCCGTGCAGACCGTGACTGGAGCGCCTCAGTGTCCTCGGCCAGAGCCGGGATGGGCCGAACTGGCTGACGCTTAGTCGGCGCACGCCGACAGCATGGGTGGGTGTTCACACTGCACGCCGGGCCGAGCCGAAAAAGAGGGGGAAAATCAACTTTTCCGATTTTCAAGTTCCAAAACTTTTTGACGGTATGTAAGACCACGCCACATCGTTTTATGGAGTTATTTTTTACTTAAAAGCTTTGCCTTGCCTGAGAAAAAATAAGAAGTCTACTTTTCATTCCGAGTGAGTTTTTAGTTTCGTAACGCTCCTCAGTCGATTTTGATGAAAGTATGTGGTTACAAAATCTGTTTTGGACACATGATGGGACAGCATTTAAGATTTCGTATAAAACAGTCACCTTTTCGAAATTCGTAACAGTCGTTTTCAAATGATGCTCGCCGACCGCGGTGGCCGAGGGGACTGAGGCGCTCCAGTCACGGTCTGCACGGCCACTACGGTCAGGGGTTCGAATCCCCCCTCGGGCATGGATATTTGTGCCGTCCTAGTTCGTAAGTAGTTCATAAGTAGAAGTTTAGGGACTGATGACCCTGTAAAGTCCCATAAGCTTACCAAACATTTGAACAAACGATGCTTTTTGTTAAGCATGCGGACTTGATTTAGAAATAGTGGGTTGAAAAACTTCGATAGCGGGCAGCTTAATGTTCTATGCATTTTAGACCATACATTGCGGCGAATGAAATGGAGCTAAAAGTAGAGAAACGTTTTTGAAATAGTAGTCGCTCCGATATCTACCTCCTTTACCAAGTTATTGCGAGTTATCTGAGCGACGTCACGCCGCGATAGCAAGCCTACGAACTCGGCGGCTGTTGCGCGTAGCGTGAAGCACTGCAGTACCAAAACATTTGATTCGCTGGTCACGTGTGTAGGTCCCTCGTGATGTGTTAATGATCCATAACCGGAAAACAATTATGAAGTAATTTTTCTTGTGTGGCGACCGTTTACAATGGACAAAGATATGGTACAGTTTTACTTCAGGTCATACTTAGCCATACACTGGATTTTTTCCACACTAGTCAATTAGTGGTATATATATTTCGTGTTTGGAAGTAGTAGAGAGGAAAAAATTCATGTAAACTGCGACTTTACTGTTGCTGGACTGAAATAAAATATTCTAATATTATACTTAATGGCTTTCTAGTTGGAGATGTTAAAAGAAGCTAAAAATGCAATTATATTTATGGATGCATCTACTCCTAATACCAAATACATAAATATATTCTTATTTTCGCTTTTGACAATGGTTGTATATAGCGTGTCCCACATAAAAGCGGTACCCTCACGTCTGAGATTAAATTAAAAATGAAGTAAGTTAAAAAATAACAAAAAAAAAAAAAAAAAAAAATATAACAAAAAAAAAAAAAAAAAAAAAAAAAAAACGGTACAGTGACATTAAAAACACGTAGTTACCTCTTATAAGAAATGCTGCAACTGGTGCCTACTAGCGTATGTGAGGTGTACCGGTTTTATATGCATCATGCTGTACTATATTTCAGCCCACCTCCACGTTCAAAGAACTTTATACAGCTATCAGATATTTGTTTTCAGATTTTTTTTTTTTTTTTTTTGACCTGTCGAAGGGGAACGAAGTTTACATTAACATTTTACTGAATCATCTGATGACAATTTTCTTTGTCTGGATTATAGTACTTTCATTTCGAGTTTTATACTTCAACTGAAAGAAAAATACGCTGATTTAGTTTAGCCTCAGACACTGCAGGGCAGATGCGTGTGTCACATTTTTAAATTTCATTTTCCTTCTTGGCAACAAGGAATCCCCACCCACTGTTAGCAGAAGATCGAAGGAAAAACGGGGGTGACCAAAACTTGTTCTTTGCCGTCTACTTCGAGGCAGCTAACAGTTAATTGATTTTGTTATTTTAATACTATTGTTCTCACACTGCAGTGACTCATCAGAATAAGTATGTAAGAAACAGGTGGTAATGGACTCATCCCATGAATTTCGACTGACATTTAGGAGAGTTTTTCCTTGTGAGAACAACTAAGAAACATGTCTGAATTGTTTATTCATTTCAGAATTAATAGTAATATAAGAAAAAATAAACATAACATTTTTTTCACAAGTGTTATTAAAAAAAGGTATTATGCAGAGAAACCTGTGTTGAGAACAGGCTGGAGACGTGAGTACTAGTGCTGCAGAAGCAATACCGTAGCCCAGGAAATATTAAAACATTCCGAATGTCGTCGGCTCGGCGTGAACCGGCTGAAGCGGAGTCCTCTCGGCCCGGCCGGCTGTGTGAACAGTGCGATTAAAAGCAATGTGTTTAATCTCCCGGCTCGGCCTACTGTACCCGCGCCGGGCCATGTGGCACTGCAGCTGAGGCACAGTCACTACGTTTAATGAAACACATCTTTCGGAAGACGAAAACCGATTTTCGTAAACCGTTTGTTTACATGGCATAGCCTGAATCGGATTTCCTAGCCCACTTAATATGGCGGCTGAAAAACAGCTGATTCAGTTCCTGATTTAGTCCGCACAATCGCGATATTTCTTTATTTAAATACATAGATTTATGTTCACTCTAATATTTATACTTTTATTTCACATTAGAAAATATCACTCTTTCCATATGTGCAGAAAATTCTTAACAAGAAAACACAATCTGACAAGCCAAGAACGCTTCAAAAACGGTTGCGTTTACATGGGCACGAAAATCGATTGTGGAACTGGAAAACCGCTTTAGAGAAGCTGATTTCCAGAATCGATTTTGGAGTGTTTACATGCACCCCGTTTACATGGGCTCCCAAAACCGGATTTGGAAAATCGATTTACCAAATCCGGTTTTGGGAGCCCATGTAAACACTCCAAAATCGATTCTGGAAATCCGCTTCTCTAAAGCGGTTTTCCAGTTCCACAATCGATTTTAGGCTCCCATGTAAACGGAAACGATTTTGAAGTGTTATTGGTTTGTCAGTTCGAGCGTATTGTGTGCCGGCAAATATCTGCGTGTGCGTCTCAGCGAAAATGGAAGAAACTAACTATACCAACAACAAAGAAAAAAAGTACTGGACAGAACAGGAGGTTATACATATGCTGTATCTCATTGAAGATAAACATATATTAACCCTACTTGATGGAAAACGCTACAGAAATAGCGATATTTTCGCTGAATTAGCGAAATGTTGGAAGGTGGCTATGTAAGAACACCCGATCAGTTAAGGTTGGTCTTTTTTTATTAATGTAATTTTGTGTGATGCAAGTTTAAATTTCGTTTTTACTTTTGATGTAAGTCGCAATATTTCGTTCTAGGTCAAAGTGGAAATCTCTGAAGAGAGACTTTCAAGACGCTAAAAGAAAAAACTCAACAAGCGGTTGTGAGAGATCAGAATTTGCATTTTACGATGAGATGGCCAGTCTTTTAGACAGCAGGCCATCTTCGATAATGACGAAAACTGGTGTAGATTCTACACCGTCCGAAGAAGGTAGGTAACTCGCTCTTGTATAATTTGTAGTTAATTTGATATATATGAACAAGAAGTAAATGCTACAGTGTGCATTTCTTTACTGTGCAGAACCAGTAAACTCCCCGCTAAGTGAAGTAGAATCGCCAGCTGGCGAAGAACCTGAATCATTTACAGTGGCCACGGAAGACACATCTTTTACAGTGTCTGCCACCACCAGACCTGCCAAAAGTGAGTATTTCTTACAGGATATTAGAAATTTACTTAGCGGTGCTTATATTTAAAATTGCCTATTGAAATCGCCTATTAAGAATACTTAACAGTAGCGATGTTCTTCATGGCTTCCTTGTACTCTCACTGTGATCATTTTAATGGTGTTGTGTGACGAGTGTTCATAGGCCTACTATACTCATATGTCAAAGTTTAAAAGTTGGATTTTTATAGTTTATTCTCATGATGTATGTACAAAATACATACATGCCAGTGTCTTTTCAGTATATATATATTCCTGAGTATACATAGCAGTTAAGACTTATATTGCATTGGTAAGCATTTGTTATGCCAATCCAAATCTCATGTAGACTATATGCAAGGTTGCAAACCAGCCTGTAACAACAATAACCAATAATTTGTATACATTACACAAAATGAAATGTATTTTGTTTATTCATAGTAGTGATTTTTATTCAGGGCGAAAAACACACAATGGAAAAGGTGGTGGATACTCAGGTGCTTTAGCATCATTTGCGAAAGATGTAAGAGCAAATCAATTAGAAGTTCAAAAAGAGCAGCAAAAATGGTAAGTGCTGGTGTAATTCAGTGTACTGCTAAGGGTTACTTTGCTCCAACCAAAAGCGGAATTGGGAAATCGGTTTACGAAATCCGATTTTGGGAGCCCATGTAAACGGGGTGAGTATCAACGCCGCGCGCCGCACTACGGACAACAGCACAGGCAGGCAGAAAGGGGAGGCGGGGAGCGGGCAAGCAGTCTGCTGTACGCTATGTATCGAAAGTGGCACTATTCTTGGCTGTTCAAAATGTTACAATGTTTGTAACCTGTTGGACCATGCTGTTATGGTAATCAGTCCACAGACTTACAAACAACTTAAAACAGCTTACACTAAGAACAACAAACACCTATGCCAAGGAAAGAGTCGAACCTCCGTCGGGTGTGGCAGCCCAGTGCTGTCATTGGCTGTCCGAACAATATTGCCTTACGACTGCAAGTGTTTATCATAGACTAGTGATTCGTTTTTCAACATTTAAGTTCTCCTCCTTTTTTTCATTTGTGGATTATACTTTTCAATTACTGGGTACTTATATCTGTAAAGTTTTGTTTAGTGAAATATTGTAACATGATAAGATCAACAACCAACGCAGAAAATTTTAATTTAATAATAAGACATCGTCGATAATGTAATAGATAAATGAGATGTAACATTTTCTAGTTTCTTAAATAAAGAAAACCAATCATTTTATTTCTAAGGACCTGGTAAAATTCTAGGTAATTTCGTCAGAATTATGATAGTTACTGTAATTAATGCTAAAGAACTTTTGAATCCTTATGTAATGTGGTCAGAATCTCAAAGATATATTTTAAAGCGCAAATCAACATCCATAGCTTCGGGATTTGGTACGTTTATCTTTACTGGGTTGTCATTTTTGGTATCAGTTATTTACTGAAAAATGGACTTATGATTCGAAACCTAGGCCATTCTTTATTAATAAATGAAATAAGGATTTCGTTTAGTTAAAACACAGACAATTGTGAGCTTTCATCGCCTACCTTATCTCAAAAATATCGCCAGTTCTGGTTCATTTGCAATAGTATCTTGCGAATTACATTCATGTAAGTCAATGGCGTGCTATATAACTCCGTATTATACTTCTGAAAACTGCCTTTTAATCAATGCGATGTAAAATCAGCATCATGTACCTTCGTCGTAGTTTGACATCCTCCAGATTTTTCGTTCATTCTAATAAATTTCTTTGGTGATATTAATTTTTAATGCACTAATGAATAAAGCAACACTTCGTCGGTAAAATGAGTATGAAATATGAGCACATGATTCCCAATGCACAGGGACGGAAAATGGAGTACCAGTGTCTCGAAAACGAATCACCTTACGGTATCTTTCTGATCTTTCAAATGAAAAGTAGGAATTTTTACCACAGCACACTCCTCATTATCGTGTAATAATTCACTTAATTTGAGCTACACCGTAACTGTACGCAATAACAGGAACGAAAAGCAATTCACATCAAACTATAATATATGCAAAAATTATTTTCTTATGCGAATAGTTTTCTTAATATGGAGTGACAAATGTTTCACTTGATCTGCAAGAAAATTTTAGTGAGGTGAAAGAATTATTTAATGTCACAATGTGTGGAAACGATCTTCAGTACAATGATATAAAGTTGTTGACTCGACACATTGCAGAAAGAAACTAATGAATACTTGAAGATGACGCGTGCAAAATTTTAACAGGATCGTAGGAAAACTTTAGAATTTGTCGAAGTCCATAAGTAAAGTAGCCTTCACCATGTACCACACGATAAGGGTTTTTTTTTTTTTTTTGTTCCAGTGGTATTCCTCTTGTTTTGAAGATCAAGTGTGCAAAATTTCATCAAGATCGGAATAAAACAAGATTTTTATGAATTACGAACGTATGGAAACTCATATATCCACGTATAGAGGCAGTGGCGTAGACAAACGTGTCGATTCTCTGATACTCGGCCTGTTTCTGACCTCTCCTAGGGGCCTCCTCCTGTTCCTCATTTTTATAAACGATTTATGAGACAATCTGAGTAGCTCTCTTAGACTGTTCGCGGGTGATGCTGTTATTTATCAGTTACAGTAGTAAAGTCGCCAGAAGATCAAAAGCAAGTGCTAAATGATTTAGATAAGCCTACATGGTGCAAAAATTACCATTTGAACCTTAATAATGATAAGTGTGAGGTCATCCATATAAGCACTAAAAGAAATCTGTTTAAAATGCTGTCACGCCATGCATCAGTGAAATCTATAGGCTGTACATTCAACTAAATACCTAGGTCTAACAATTATGAACAATTTAAATTTGTTAAGAAAACATAGAAAATATTGTAGGGAAGGTGAACCAAAGACTTCGTAGCATTGGCAAAACACTTAGATGATGCAACAGTTCTATTGAGGAAACTGCCTCACTACACCTGTGCATCCTATTTTGGAGTACTGCTGTGCACTGTGAAATCCACAATACGTGGCCCTGAACGAGCGATTTAGAGAAGGTTCAGAGAAGGGCAGCTCGTTTTGTATTATTGCAATGTAGGGAGAGTGTGCAGGTAATGATGTATGAGCTGGGGTGCAAAACTGTTGCCGGCCGAGCGATCTGTGGCGCGCCAGTCACAGTCTGCACAGCCACTACAGTTGGGAGTTCGAATCCCCCCTCAGGCGTGGATGTTGGTGTCGTCTTTAGTATAAGGTAGTTCATAAGTAGTTTGTAAGTTTAGGGACTGATGACCCCACTTAACAAACATTAGAACATTTTTGCAAATCATTGAAAGAAAGTCGTTATTTGTTGTGGCAAGATCTGTTTGTGAAATTTCTTTCACCAACTTTCTCTAACAAATGTGAACATATATTGTTAGCACCCTTCAACATAGGGAGACATGATCAACATAATAAAATAAGAGAAATCAGATCCAAACAGAAAGCTTTAGGTGTTCCTTTTTCCCGGGAGCTATTAGAGAATGGAACAATAGGAAAATATCATAAAAGTGGTTAGATGAACACTCTGCCATGCACTTCAATGTGACTTGCAGATATCCATGTAGATGCATTCCAAATTTCTTTCATTTCCATCCAGCTGTTTCAGCGTGAAAAGAAACAAGAGTATTAACCAATTGTAACATACCCTCTGCCACACACCATATGGAGGCTTCTGAAAGGTAGCACATATATTAATGCAGGGTAAAGCTACCTCTGTTTCAAATTTCATTCATATCCATCCAGCCATTTCAGCGTGAATGCATAAGAAACGAATTAATTAATTGTAAAGCAGCCTTCAAAGTTAATTTTAGTATGCCTATAACCTTCTTGTGGGTGGAAGCAATGAGTCGACAAAGTTTTATGGCAGTTTTATCTTGCAGTCAAATGTGCGATATGGCCATACATAAAATATGAACAGAAATACAAACAAAAATTTTTATATATTAGATAACCTCTTTCTCCACCATGGGACCTTGCAAACTTCACACCATATTTTGGTCTTGCTCCGCCTGTGGTATACAGTATGTTCTTAAAGTGCCATATTGCGATGGCGAATATTTAAATGTTATGGAAGTCTGAATGTGAACGCCGACAATGCTCCCGTAAAATTTCAGGCACACTGAGTTGCCTTCATATCATAATAGGACCATGGATCTGCATTCATATTTTGTAAGAAAACTAAGGAAGGGGTGTACAGTATGTTCTCAAAGTGCCATATTGCAACGATGAATATTTATTTAATTATATATTTTTGACGACGTTTCAGTATTCAATGAATGAAATAAATCACAATTTGCGATCAGTTATGGCTTCACTGTACTAGGTTTCAATGGAATACCAAAGTGCGGTGAATGAAAATTTGTGCCCGCCCGGGATTCGAACCTCGCAGGATATGTGCAGGAGACGCGAGTCCTCTGCTGTCGGGCTGGTCACTGTGTCCTCAGTGGTGGAGTGTTCATCACATCTGCCTAGTAAGTAGAAGATCCCAGGTTCGAACCCCGGCCGGGCACAAATTTTCATTCACCGTACTTTTGTATTCCATCTAAACCTAGTACAGTGAAGCCATAACTGATCGCAAACTGCGATTTATTTCATTCATTGAACCCTGTAACGTCATAAAAAATACATAATTGTATACAAGCCGAGGCTGGTCTCCTGATGACAATTAATTGTGTCTCGATACCTCATGGTCTGTTCTCCCTGATGCAGAAATAGAGTATTCAGGCTGCGAGTATTACAGAAGTAATAGGCCTTGGTAATAGGAAACAGACAGTGTCGAATTGAGATTTGGGTGTGGTGGGAGACATGCAGGGAAGAGTCCTCTGCAGTCGGGCTGGTCACGGTGGTGGAGTCGGTGGCGGAGTGGTCAGCACGTCTGCCTAGTAAGTAGGAGATATAGAACTAAGTTAGTATTTTGTAAGAAAATTAAGGAAAGGGTATACAGTATGTTCTGAGAGTGCCATACTGCGACGACAAATATTTATTTAGGTTTGGACGTCTGAATGTGGACACCGAGGATGCTCCCGTGAAATTTCACCTGCATTGAATTGCATATCCCTTTCAGACCCAAGGTTGTAGGTGATGGTACATTAATATAGAGAGGGACGTTTAAGATACAAAATCATACAGTAATTCATTACAAAAAAGAAAATAAATTTATTTTAAAAAAAAATTTGTACCCCACAATTGTCTGGTTTCGGCCTTCACTACAAATTTTTATTATCTGCACAACTTACAGCTTACAGAAATGTGCCTTTTGAAAGAAATGACACAATAACATCACAGGGTCATATAAAATCATCTGGCTGTCAGATATGATAGCTTCACATATCAAAACAAGGTTATCAACACCTTGTCAACAAGTCTTTCTTGCCGCCATTCTAAGTGTACTGGAAGTCTGGTGACTGCTGGTGTCACCCAGTGTTGAAACATGGAACTAAAACATGTTCCGCATGTAACCACAGACTATCCACAATTGTGTGATGCAGGCCTGAACTTCCTAGCGTGAATCACAAAGAAATAAAGTGAGTAAAACCAGAACCACACAATGGTGTGTGCAGGGCCTGTAAGGGCTATACATGGTAATAGGACCATAGAATTAAGTTCATTTTTAAATGATAAACCAAAGGACTGATAAAGAGCACATTTTGTCATAATAAATCATGCCTCATGTAAAAAACTAATAGCTAGCTTAATAAATACCCCAGCTGGCCAGAACTTAGGGAATTAGGTTTTGCCATTGAGAGTGATCATATAAATAGTGCTCAGTGCAATGATGATTACTTGGCAGTGACATTGTTGTCTTAGTATTACAGTACCTGTAAACGTATGCTGTACTACATCGAGATGGTCAAATAACCAAGAACTGCTGCTTGTGGTTTCCACTGGGCACAGTCTACAATATCATCAATGTCTGATCCAGAGGCTAACCAACAACACTGTAGTTCCTGTCACTCTGACTGCTATTTATTACAGAAGACAAACCATTCTGGTTTAGCACTACAGATATCACTCAGGATAGTGCCTACCTCCTGTGCAACCAAATGTCCTCGAAGGGGTGATAACAGCCTCTCAAACACTGCGTATAGTGGGACAATGTATGCTCTGTCACAGTGTTCCAATTGGCATGAATCTGCCAGAAACATTGGCAGTAGCAGGAGAAACTAGAACTGCATGTATCGCTTTATCATCTGATGAATGACTCGGTGCAACAGATTTCAGCAGAACTCTATGCCCTGTGAGCTTTGACTACCATAGCAGCCAGGGTTAGAGGATACTTGTAAACTTCACAATAAAATATATACAATCTTTAATTCTCTTTCACTATGTCAAGAGATATCTGCAGGGGATCAAGCGGTTGATGGCACACCCCTTGGTGGGCACGCACTCAGGTGGTGTTGGAAAGTGGGTTAGTTGTGAGGAGGTCAGACTGCAAACCTTCATGGAAGAGGCTGCAGGAAGAGGTGACCCCTCTGCTGCGCCATTTGTTGTTGAACCATACAGCAGTACGGTGGAACATGCGAATGAGAGATTCACATGTCTGAACTGGTGGTTCTCGGTCCCCACCCTAATTGCTGTCTCGCATCATCTTCATACTGGACCGCGTTGAGGGTTGTCGTGTGGTCATGATATGCACTGAACCCTGGCCTACCGGCAGGTAGGCGTCTTCCCTAGGAATGCTGGAGTTCCAGTGTGAAGGACATGGAAGTCCTCCTAGATACTTCATCTGCGTCCGTAGTTGGTTGTAGCCCAGGAGTCGACATCTCCCTGGTTGTCAGCTGATGTAGAAGAGTGCTGGAGTTCTATAACAGACTTGTACCAACATTAGAACATGTCAGGGAATCGAGTGCTATGAAGTGTAAACCATTGATTCATCTGACTGACTCACTATGAGCTCAAGTGCTGGGGTCTATATAGTGTGTGTGGAGCAGCTGATATTTCCCCTAGGTGCTCTGTCATGACCGCATTGGCCCTGTCAAACAAATGAGTCAGTGTTTTACATCTTGCCATGTTCACTTAACAGGTTAACTGGTGGTTCCAGAAGGCTACAGATACACGTTGTTGCGTTAGACATTGTTTCCTCACATAACGTAGTGACGTGATACTGCAAGCTCGTACTGTTCCATTTAACTTCCGCTGATGTGTGCTAAATGTCCAGTGTGTGTACATCCATTCCTGTCAGCTTGACCCAGTAAGTATGAAACAAAGTAGCTCCTGTTCTCCTTCCCGTTCTGTCAAAACACCACAATGTTTCTACAGCAACCAAGACTTGGAAAAATTTTCCACTGTACTTCCACTACAGAGCTGGTGTGCAACATATCTATAGGTTTTAATAACACAATGATATTGTAGCAGCAGTTAAATTTGTTGCTGCTATATCAATAACCACTATGAACTCCAAGAATGATTGCTGCTTTAAGTAGAAAAATTATCCCTGATGGTACAAATAGGGTTCTGTAAGCACAAAATCTTAAAATTCGGATAACTTATACTCTCAGTCTATTTAATTAATTTCTACAAATCTTCCATTTTCATATCATGTTTGAAGTTGTCAACAACTTTTGTTATGTAAGTGAAAATGTGTGTTTCCCACAGAAAGTATATTTATTCACTATGATAGTGGAAACCAATATTAAGTTTTAGCAATAAATATAATATAGAAGTAAAGAAAAGCAGTCATTACATTAAAGACTGTTTTGAACATCACAATGCTCTTGGAGGTGATATTCTGTTGCCTTTTTCTGATCTTTGAAATGACTTATCTGACTAGTTACAGCAGTTGTACAGTTTAACATGAATTCTGAACCACCCTGTAACTCAGAATTTCTTGCATCAAGAAATATTGCCACAGATCAAAGGAGTGATAAGTAACACAAAAATGCTTGGACTGACTGGGGATCAAAATTACCACAAATATAAGCTATTTGTGATAATTTAGTGCTTTTATTATATAATCATATAGGCCCTACATTTGTGTATTATGCGATTCAGTTTCCTCATAGATGAATTTTTTAAACTTTATTCTTTTATTTTGATGGCAATGTAGTTTTTATGTGCAATGAAGTATTAAAATTAACCTCCAGCTCAAGACAACATAGTGACATGAAGTCTAAGATTAAATAGTACATATGTCAAAAATATGGGCTCACATAGTGTTTTTTTATGACACACAGTTATAACTTTGTGAAAGATTTACTCAGTTTTATGAGTTTTGTTTTATCAAGAAACAGAAAAAAAAATTGAAATTTTTTTCATTTTGGTGAGATTTATTTTTCTAACTTTCTTCAAATGCAAATAATTATAGGGATATCCTCACTAAAAGAAAATAAGAAAGGTAATTAAAAACATCCTTTTTATGTACCTCTCCTATGGAACTGTGTAAGAAAGGTCACATCATGCTCTATTTATGGCTACCCGGAACTGATGTGTTACCAGAAGGCTGGAAGTCCAGGAGTGATGACTGAAGTGACCAGGTTCGGGGACTACCAGTACAGAATCCCAGCAGAGGGAAGGCACATAAATGATACACATAGACAGTGGACACCAGGAAAAAAAAAAAAGAAAAAAAAAACAGGGAAAGATGACAACTTAGTTGAGCTTGAGACGCTAAGCCAGCCTTAGTCACAACAATAACAGCAACAACAACAAGGTACTCATGGTAACAGTATGTCCTTGTGGAGCATCTCAATTTCAGACACACTTGAAAAGCCACAACCAACTGTGTGAACCTAAACCTCAAATCAAGCAACTGGAGTGGATTTCCATTAATTGAACCAAGTACAGTTAGTGAAATGCACTATTTCTACAACCACAGAAATGGTTGGTTGTTTGCTGAGTCATATAATGAAACATTACTGGCTGCTATGAGTGGTTTGGTGGGTCAGTGGAGCACTTGTGTCAACCATAATGCCACACGCCTTGCAAACACTGGATCCCTATTGGGCATTTAATTCCATCACCTCCGATGAGCCTTCGATCTCTGTAGCACCTGACCTGAAACTGGGTAACACTTATAACACCATACCCTCTAACCGAAGTGATTAATTCAAACTGGTAGAGTTAGGTGGTATGAGTAAAAACACTCATGATACTTTTAATACAATATTCTGCAGAACTATATATTACATTTAGAGACAAAATTATAATGTAACTTCGTCTAGTTTTATGCAAAATAATTAGAACTACCTTTATTTTCATTCATGAGAGGTGTTTTCTACAATTTCAACTGTCACATTACTTTTTGTTAGGCATGTATACTGTCACAAAGTTGCCCCTATAATCTATGGATATAACATTTTTCACTTTCCAATATCTGAACAAATTAGTCATGAATACATATTTAACCCACGAGGACTTGCATGTGAGCATTTTGCTCACAGTACTTTTAAAACAATCACTATTTTACCAATTTTAAATAGTCAAATATTTGTGTTTTCTTATAAACACAACTAGAAATACTTATTTAGACATATGAAGTACATTACAAACTTTTCTTTGACTGTCAGAAAAATGCTAGACACGCGATCGGTCACATAACTTTTAAAGGCGCTAGTTCTCATGGGTTACCTTATGTATATAATCCTCCTTGCAGCTAGTTAGCTACATCTACTCTCCACAAGCCAACTTATGGTGTGTTGCAGAGGTACTCTCTCACTTCTTCCTTTTCCTGTTTGAATCTTGTATGGTTTGTGGGTAAAAGGACTGTTGCTAAGCCATCATGTTGGCTCTAGTCTGTTTAATTTTTATCTCGTGGTCTTTTTTAAATATATATGTAGGATGAAGCACTTCAAATTTTTTCAATAAATGTACAAAGACATATTATCTCCTACAAACAAAATGGCTTTATGGCCAGCTCAAGTGTAATGCATGTACTTGTAACTTCTATAACCAATGGCAGCATTGTTGAATAAGTGAAATAAGCTATATGTTGAATATTAACCTTAGTTACAATATTTATGAATAAAAGACTACTACACACTGTTGTTACAAAGCAATACCTAAGTCTCAAAGTTGCCCAGTTTTGTAGTATGAGGATTTTACAATCCTTGAATACACCACTGCATTATGTTTAGTAATTACTATTAGAAAACTAATTCCAACTTTACAAGAATAAATACATTGCAGATCATTAAAACAGTTACACTGGGAATGATATCAAATAATGAAATTTTCACATGTGTTTATACATTACAGTTGGAAGAATCCATGGTTAAATGTATGTATGGTTTGCATGTGTGCAGGGTACAAAATTTAGTGGACAGAGTTACAACTGTTTCAGCAACAATGGATCTAATCTGGCTGGACAGAGAATTGAACTGAGGTTGGATGACATAACATTATTCCATATTACAACTCTTTACTATAATTCATCAATTTAGAGAGGCTGTCAAGAACAGGGCACCTTATATACTGTGGTGTACCAGGGCTGCTTGAGCAACCATGCAGTTTGTGTTATCCTGAAACTTCTTGGCAGAGTAAAACTCTGAGTCAGACCAGAACATGAATTCGGAAACTTATCATTTTGCAAGTAAATGCTCTGTGAAGTAAGCAATACAGGCACTATTCTATGTCTGGTGTCAGACCTATTTCTGATGGTACCTATGTTATCTATCAACCTTTGGAAGTACTCCTATATGCCATCATCAGAAGAGGAAAAAGAGGAGAGACCAGCAACAACAACAGAAACATCATCAAAAGAGGAAAATGATGAAAGACCAACCACTGCAGCAGTAACAGTAATTTATCATCAATGTCAATAGGAGGAGAGGAAAATATTATTGCTAGGTCATTTGCACCTACAGAAAGAATGACACATGCATAAAATATAGAAATACCATCAATAAGTGAAGTGGAAACAACTGTGAGCTTACCTACTCCGACAGTGAAGACAACAACAGAAGTAGAAGACATAGAAACACTCCCAGTAGAAGAAGAGGAAACCATTATAAGTGAGATATAGAGCAATAAGCAAGTGGAATACAGTGCCTCCATCACATCTGAAGGATGTTTTAATGTCAGCCGTGAAGAGGAGGAAAGCAACAATAAGTAGACTTAAATGCTCAACAGCATTTCACCACAATGTGTAGTCATTGAGAAATAAGGTGCAACAACTATAAGTAGAGTTGCAAAGACTAGACAACACTATTATATGTATTACTGAACATTGGTGCAAGGAAAATTAAATTATATATCAATCTTTGACATCATATGTCCTAGCCTGGTCTTATTGTAAAAATTCTATGAATGGTAGGAATTCCTACATTTATGTAAAAAGAAAGAAAAAAGGCATTTCATTTAAGGGTAGGAAAGACCTTATGCAGTTAAGTTAAGATAAATATTTTGAATTGTCAGAAGTGGAAATTACAGAAAATTATATACCAAAAATTAATTATATTTATATAGTTTACCAAGTGGTAATACAGATTTTTTTCACAAAACTCACTCAGAGAGTCTTGACAAGCTATCCAGCCAAAATAAATATCTATGAGGGTATAAACATCAACACAATGGAATCAGAGGAGGTTAGCCATACCTTCTTCATCATTTAATGCAACTATGGTACATCTTCACTGTAAAACTGTCAAACTAAGGTGACTAAAACATCTTCCTCAGCAATAGACCATGTAGCAACAGACATAAAAAGAAAGCACTGTCAACTACTTGTATAAAAGCTAGGCATATAACATCATTACTGTCAAACATTAAAAACAAATATTTATGTGTAAAAGCGTACTAAATTGAAACAAAAGAGTCAAATTTTGCCAATCCTCATCTCAACTTCAATATGAAGGATGGGAAGAAGTTTATGTTGAAACAGATGCCAACAAAATGTTTAATACATTCGTGACAATATTTAAACTAAAATTTGAGGAAGCATTCCCCAAACTACTAGAGTCTGTAGGAGTTACAGGTAAAAGTAGATGAGTAGCCGGGGAATTAAAAAAAAAATCTTCTGAAACTCTTAAGCATCTGACACCCATTAAAAATAGCCAGACCAACCGAGATTTCTTAGTTTACTCTAATTGTTTTGAGCAGTGTGAATGATTTCTAGGAATGTGTCAAGTACGGTGAAAAGCTATTGTTTGCTGATGACAGCAATGTAGTGATATCAGACAAAAATCAACCGCAATTAATAGAAAAAGCCAATGAAGCTCTCAGGGAACATACTAGTCCATCCCTATGCCATCCTCAATCACAACTTCCTGCCATGAGGGTCATAACCCCAACGAAGACCCCACTGCAAGACTTGCCCATCCAATACTTCCAATTCCATTTCTGTTATAGGCTATTCCTACCCCATCAAAGGCCAGGCCCCATGTGAAATCATCCATATAATTCACCAACTCTGCTGCAGTCACTGCACATCTTTCCATATTGGCATGACCAACCAGCTGTCAATCAGACTGTATGGTCACTGCCAAACTGTAGCCAAAAGAAAGGTTCCCCTCCCTCCCCTCCCCCCCCCTTCCCCATGACACAACAGGTAACTGAACATAACACACTTGATTTCAATAGTTCCTTCAGGGCAACCCAACATATTTGAACCCCCCCCCTCCCCCCTCCCTATTACCAGCTTCAGGTTTTTTTTTTTTTAGTTATCCTCACAGTACATTATCTGGTCCCAAAAATTATCCAGACAGTAGCCTAAGGTAACCTATTGTACTCACAAACCCACTCCCACTCCAAGTTGCTCCCACTGCAGGCCATTACTCGGAATGCAGCATCTGTCACTGATGGTTATGTGTTGATGAGTGTGCACGTGTGATTTCATGATTTAGAGTGTGTGTTCTGTACTGATGAAAGCAGTGACCAAAAGCTAATTTGTGTTTGTGTGATTGTCATTTTATGTGCCTGTCTGTGGCTCAGTGATCATCTTTGTGATGAGCTACAAGCCATCCTCATTATAATATTACAATTTCTGAAAAGTTTTATAAGGTTGGCATGATGAAATTGTGGTGTCGCACAAGTACAAAGTGCGCGCCACCTACTTTCGCCGCGCGCCGCCATGCATGCACGGCGCGGCGTTCTTCCGACGACAGCCACGAGCGCCCTCTGGTACAACGCCGCTCGTGGCCACCACTGAAGGACATCGGCCACTTCGCACTTCGGACTGAGATAGCAACGAGTTAGGACCTTCGTAATCAGATAGGCACCAGTGAAGACTTTGCTATTGTACAGGCACTAGGCAGGCCTCTAACAACTATGTATCAACATTCTGCAGTACTATATAAAAGTTAAGTATTGTTACATTCTGTGCAAAATATATCTCTTTCTAATTTACTCTAGTGTTTGTAGTTTCTGGCTGCTCCCCTCCGTACCTGCACCGGCGTGCTGTCTTGTTCCTGTGTCGGTCACGTTCCACTCGGCCACCGACACCTACGACGAGGCTGGGACACAAAAGCGGCGACGAAGTTGGGACACAAGAGAAATTATGGAGCTTACTGTCTAAATATTCAATATACACCGCACAACTGTCTCATAGTGAAGCAGAAGTTTAAATTATTGCTTAAAGATGCCGAAAATCTTCCTTTCTAACAATACAAAAGTATATTGAACTGTGATGTTGCCCTCCGGCTCACTGACACTTCAAATACCAACATGTCGATACAAGAAAAAAACTGTAGCCCATAAGTTAAGTTGAGGCACAAGATGGGTTAATGATGTTACTCTTTCACCAAATTTTATCATAATTCTGTCCAATGCCACTGTGGGAAAAGGCCAGGGAGCAACCTATAAGGGAATCATTGAAACCACCCCTGTTGATTCTCACATATTTTGCTGTTGTAAATGACAACTCACAGAATGTCAACTCCCCAGGATGGCTGAACACTTCTCTGAAGAACACGGAGATGCAATTCCATTTGACATGATCTGATCTATTTGGAGTGCATTGTGACTGCAATTTATAATGTGGTACATGAGGTGGAGAAACTAGTGACTGCTCAAAACCATTCAATGAAATGTGAATGTAATTCAGAGCAGCAAAGTCCGTGCACTTTTTCAGCCACTATGTTTTGTGCTCTCCATTGGTGTAATCACAGCAGATTACAAGACTGACACATCAGTAAATTGAGACTTACAGCTCCAAAAAATCGTCAATGCCACGTGTGCAGCTGTGTTGAGCACTTTAAAAATATTCCCAAACAGAGACTTCTACGCTTGTGGCACTGAGGGCACTGGAATCGGGATGCTTTGCCATTTTATTTACACATGTGTCACTGTTGTTCCCCTTAGTGGTTCCACCCTCTGTACCATGGCAAATATAGAAATCTTTCTGTACTCCAAATGAGATAGGTCCTGTTCATTGAGGCTGGAGTACCACAATGTCCGTAGAGAATGGTTTACTGGTTTGGTGGATTTCAGCAATGTTGAACATTGTCAACAACATTGTCCTATTGATTGTCACACTGCGGTCATTTTATAATGTGAATCATATGGGAATCAATGCCACAAAGGAAAAAGTTCTTTTAGTGATGCTCTTTATGCCACCTCTGGAGACTTTTTCTTGTCAGAGTCTGAGTTGTGTACTGTTTTAAATGTTTTTCTGAGACACTGATTAGGAAACTGGGTGATTTAAGTGCTGGTCTTTGTGGTTCTGGCCTCCATCAGAGAGGTGTCAGGAGAAGGAGTGAAAAGTGGATAAGAATGCATGTGAAGACATTGTTTCTTGACATTATCAACATCTTGCCATTTGAAGCATCACTAGTCCCTCAGGTGACACTGCAGGTATCAACCTTTTGTACCATTACAGAAGAAGGTTGTGGACATTTTTCAGCCAAATTTTAAACTTCGACGTCTTAATGGGAGATGATAATGGGGTTTCAAAAAAGTAATCCTTTGTGTATGACAGTGTACATTGTATTTAATATTTCCTCTTGGGTCTGACACACATCATGTTTTGTAAATCCCACATTGAGTCCCAGTTCCGGCATACAATTTTAATCTGTCTGAAAATTTCATATCAGTGCACACTCCGCTGCAGAGTGAAAGTTTCATTCTGGAAACATCCCTTAGGCTGTGGCTAAGCCATGTCTTCACCATATCCTTTCTTCCAGGAGTGCTAGTCTTGCAAGGTTCGCAGGAGAACTTCTGTGAAGTTTGGAAAGTAGGAGGCGAGGTACTGGCAGAAGTAAAGTTGTGAGAACGGGACATGAGTCGTGTTGGACAGCTCAGTGGTAGAGCGCTTGCCCACGAAAGGCAAAGATCCCAGGTTCGAGTCCCAGTTCCGGCACACAATTTTAATCTGCCAGGAAATTTCATATCAGCACACACTCTGCTGCAGAGTGAAAGTTTCATTCAGAAACATCCCTTAGGCTGTGGCTAAGTCATGTCTCCACCATATCCTGTCTTCCAGGAGTGCTAGTCTTGCAAGGTTTGCAGGAGAACTTCTAAGTTTGGAAAGTAGCAGGTGTGTGTTACTGGCTGAATTGAAGTTGTGAGGACGGACCGTGAGTTGTTTGCTGCTCTTATTTGTATCTTCCTCTTTCTTCTTTATCTTTACTATATGATACAGATCAGACACAGTGATAAGAAATATTCAGGCAGTGACCAAAAAGTGTTTTTAACCTGTGAGGACTTGCGCATGAGCATTTTGCTCACAGTAAGTTTAAAACAATCAGCAATTAACCAATTTTAAATAGTCAAATATGTGTGTTTTCTTATAAACGCAACTAGAAATACTTATTTAAACACATTAAGTACATTACAAAATGTTCTTTGTCAGAAAATGTTATACACGCGATCAATTGTGTAACTTTTAAAGGCGCGAGTTCTCGCGGGTTAAGCTACTTCCTTTGTTGATGGTGTAAAATTACTGAGAATTCTTCAAATGAATATCAGCCTGGTTTCTGCAGTACCTACAATTAATTTTATGTGGTCCCCCTGCTTCAAATTTATCTGTATTCACACTCTAAAATATTTTATGGAAATAACAGCTTTCATTGATTGTTCTGCAATCATAGTTGTACAATAAAATACTTTCATTTTGGTGTAGTCACACTATGTTTCATTTGTTTGTGTTGAAACAAATGCTCAAGATATTTACTTGGTGGCTGCAGGTAAACAATCTTGATTGAAAGATACAGTTCCTATTGACCCATTTTATTTGCTAAACAGTTATCTTCTTATCGTGAAAAATAACTATAGCAGACATTGCCAAAAGTGAATGTGCAATCTATTTCACTTGTGATCTGAAGATTATCATTCAAAAATCACAACTAGTAGTTGGAAATGTATCTTGACACACAAGTCATATTCATACTTATACAAAATCTTATTCTAACTCTTTTAGATAATTTAAGTAGATCTACATCAACAAGCACATCTACATAAATACTCTGCAAGCCACCATATGGTGTATGGCGAAGGGTATCTTGTATAGCTACTAGCTATTTAATTTCCTGTTCTATTCCAACTAGAGTGAGGGGGAAAACAACTGTCCATATACCTCCACATGACCCCTCATTTCTCTTCTCTCGGTGACCCTTACATGAAATGTAAATTGGCAGTAGTAGCATCATTCTGCAGTCAGATTCAAATGCAGGTTCTCTAAATTTCCTCAGTAATGTTTCTTGAAAAGAGCATCACCTTTTCTAATGATTCCCATTTGAGTTCCTGAAGCATCACTGTAACAATTGCATGTTGATTAAACCTACTGATGACAAATCTAGCAGCCAACCACTGAAATGTTTTTACATCTTCATTTAATCTGACTTGACCAAAACGTCTGAAAATTTCATGCCAAGTCTGTACTAGAACTTTACTTTTGAAGTCATTGAACACATCACACATGGCTCTCTTTGCACTATTACATGTCTGTGAGGTTTTGGCTGTGATTATATTTGCATTGAAGTTCTTTTTGGTTTCATAATAGTTTTCTAAGTCAGTTGTTGAACCATGGTAAATCTCTACCATCTCTTACAATGGTAGTCAGCACATATTGTCTAAATTATATTGTACTTTGCTCTTGAACTTTGTCAGTGGTGGAGATGAAACTTCTTTGTTGAATTTCAACCTCAGCAGCTAATATTTTTGTCAAAAGCAATGAGCACATCTTCTCCTATGGTGTCTGATATGTCTGTCTCTTATATATTCAATGCATCTCTTAATATTTCAGAGCTTCCTACCTAAGCATGCAGCCTGCTCTTGATCATTAGAATAATTTGAACACAACAAATGTCTTCCACTACAGTAAACTCAGGGACTTTGTTATAAATACCTTGAAAATACTGCTAATATTTTGTTGACTGTAATGCCTTTACTCTGAATGCAAACTATCTGCATTTTGACTGGAGAGTATTCGCAGCTCAAACTACCACTTAGGAAGCAAGGAAGATTAGGGTTTAACGTCCTGTCATCATTGTGGTCATTAGAGATGGAACACAAGCTTGGATGGTTTGTGTCAAGGATGGGAAAGTAAATTGACTGTGCTCTTTGACAGGAACCATCCTGGCATTTGTCTGGAGTAACTTAGGGAAATCACAATATCTGTAGGTGGGTTTGAACTGCCGTCCTCCTAGATGTGAGTCCAGTGTGTTACCACTGTGACACCTTGCTCGGTTATCACCTAGCCTCTAGAACCCTCATTTGCTCTCAACATATACTCTGCTACCTGAGTAGTTATTTCTTTTGTGTGATACACCAATGACCTATTAAAGAGAGTTCTACAATTCTCCATCCGATAATACAGGTTCAGAAATCTGGAGCCAATGTAATCACATAGTCAATACAACCTCTGGTTGAGTTACTCCATTGGCTTCCAAACCAAAAGACCCCAATCAACGCTGGAAAAAATGCTGCAAATTGTGAGCTCTGGTTGCACCCCAGGTGCAAAGCCAGAAATCTTCACCAATTCCACCAGCCACCCATATGAAATGAGGATGGTCTGTGAGCCCAAATTACAGGCATCATTGACTTTCTCTTCCTAAATCCAAAGAACAGAGAGTATGTGGGTTTGTGTATGTAAGTCATTTGCTTCCTCTTATCTCAGCCCATCAAAAACTGGGTCAACTGTGAAAGCAACTACTGTCATATAGCTACTCTGCTGCAGACACTGCACAGCTTTTTACTTTGATATTGTCACGTTTAAAACTGCAGGTGGTTCGGAATTCGAAGCCTGGTCATTAATAGAGCATAACACTTTACATTCAGAATGCATTTATTGCTAACACAAGTGCACACTCAGTATGGACTGACTCCTGCTTGGAGTACTCCACTATTTATAAACAGAAAGAATTTTCTGGAACTTACAAGTACATTAAACATAAGAAACAAGTAGAACATCCTAGAAATAGTAAGTACAAACAAATAAATTTTTTCTGCCCATGGCAGGATTTGAACTGGGGACTGCAAGCACAAGCGATCTGGGGTTGATAACCACTGTACCACGTGCTCCATCGGAAGACTCACGGCAGTATGACAATCGACCAGCTGTCCACTCGAGAAAATGATCATTGCCAAACTTTGGACAAAAGCAAATTTGCCCATCTTGTGGCACAACATTAGATAAGCATAACATGCTCAACTTCAACATTGCCTTCACAAACCCCTACCTTAATCCTGCCCTCTTCCTGCAGCTTCTCTGAAGTTCACAGATGGGAGTGATCCTTACAGCAAACCTTTCACTCCCACAGTAATTGTGACCTCAGTGTCAGACAACTTACTGTCCCCACAGGCTAAGTCTACAAACCAATCGAGGAGGCGCAGTGGTAACACACTGATCCACATTAGGGAGGACGGTAGTCCAATTAAACCTCTGGCCATCTAGATTTAGGTTTGCCACGATTTTCTTAAATCACTCCAAGCAAATTCTGGGATGGTTCCTTTGAAAGGAAGCCTTATCCCAAAGACCTGAGGGTGAGTTCTGCTTATAATGACCATGTTGTTGATGAGATGTTACAGTTAAATCCTATGATTCCTTCCTTCCTTCCACACCCAACACCATTTTTCTATTTATCCATTCAATTACCCCTTCCAAAATCATGTCTCTTGGTTACCTTCAATTTATGCTGCATCCCTAGGCTCTGATAACCATGTATCACATCCCCGAATGAAACTTCACTCTGCAGTGGAGTGTGCGCTGATATGAAACTTCCTGGCAGATTAAAATTCTGTGAAGTTTGGAAAGTAGGAGGCGAGGTACTGGCGGAAGTAAAGTTGTGAGGTGGCATCGTGAGTCGTGTCGGGATAGCACAGTCGGTAGTGCGCTTGCCCACGAAAGGCAAAGGTCCCAGGTTTGAGTCCCGGTTCCGGCACACAATTTTAATCTGCCAGGAAGTTTCATGTATCACATGTCTGACATATCCATCTGCCACCTCCCATGTTCCTCCCTGGAAAACTGATTACGTGCCTCAAAGCTGCTAGCCAGCCCCAACCATTCCTGTTTCCCCAACCTGTCTCTTTCTCAACCCACCTCACCCAACACAAGCCTACCCCATTTAGTCCACCTGCTGAAAAACAGCACTGACAGGGTGTCATGCCAGGATCATGCAGGGGCTCAGGTGTGAGTGTATGTTTTATTTTTGTGTATGCACTCTCCCTTGTGAAAAGATATTCTATGAAATCTAGCGTTTTTTCTTTCTTTTGTGTATGCCTGTTGACATCTCAACACTTCTGCCTGCCTGCCAAGCATATGAAATTTTGTACAATATTAGGGATAGTTATTTATGATTGATCATTTCAGTCATCATCATTTGTTTGTTCTTAAGGAAAAATCACTGAATGGGATTTTTATTAGTTGCAATTATCCTTGTCATTCACGCAGATACTTTTTGGCAGTAGGAAGGGTATTGAGCCACCCCTTAACTGTTGTTGTTGTGGTGGTGGTCTTCAGTCCGCTTGTAAAAATAATAAAAATGTGTTTGTCACAGAAGAGTTTAATCCTTATGTATACACTCAAGCAACTGGCAAATGAAATGACAAGAATGAACAATTTTAAAAATTTCATTTTTATATCTGAGAATTGTTCACAAATTTTAAAACTTCTGTAACCAACTTCACTTTGTACAATTTTGTTGAAGTCATTTCTTATGTTAACTGTAACTGTAAACATGACACTTATTCTAAAAATAAAAAAAATAGGTAAAATAAATAATATGACTCTAGTGATTCATAGTAAAACTAATCTCAGCAAGTTAAAAATATGTTATATGTTGGGTATTGCTGTAGGTTTCATTTCCGTTGCTTTGGAATGGTATTATCCTGGAACACTTCTGTACGGAGTTCACATTTTAAACAGGATATTCTATCACCACCATACATTTCTGCAAATTTTTATCATTCCAGAAACGGCAAAAGTAAGTATTTATTTTTTGCACAAGAACTTTATTTACACAGGAATAACTGAGAAGGGATAAAGGTGAAGGGAGTATGGTACATTACTATTTAAAAGTGAATACAGGGTCTCTGTTGAGAATACAGACAACCAATCTTTAGAGATTTTACAAATTCTTTGATGCACAGCACATCAGTTAAAGATGTCTTGTCTGATTTTTTAATCTAATATTAATTCATGAGTTACACAATCTCTCTTTTGCAATATTTATTTGAAGGTACAATTAGTGAAGTAAAATTATAAATACAAATAGAAGAAAGGAATGTTTGTGATTAGTTTAAACTCTGTAAATGCTTTTATAGGTCGGATCAAACCAAGACATCACATTGTGTAAACAGAGAGAAATAAATTTTGATGGAACTGGAACTGTCGGAACTGGATTGAGATATGAAGGGTAGATTATTTTTGTTGAAGGGAAAACTTGTTTGTGGCAAAACTCTTATTTATAGTTCTTTTTCTGATGAATGAAAAATTGTGAGTGTATATTGTATATTTATAAACTCTTTTCTATTAGGAGCAATACATAAAAAATGAAGAATGACAATGTTTCATCAAAAGCCATAAATAATTTAAAGCATTTCTATTCTTGTTCCATGTTTACACAGAAATCTTACAAGTAATTTAAGCAGTAAACTGCACACATTTACTTAAGTCAAAAACTCTGTATCTTGCCAGACAGTTTCAGTACTGTAGTATTTAAGAATTTTTTCCATTATAATTTTTTTAATATCCATCACTTTATGTACTTTTCAGAATTTTGTGTTGTCAGGTGCCAGATTATTTAACTTCATTATTTTTATTGGGAACTGAGAGAAGTGAATACAGTTCTGTAGTAAATAAATCCAAAACAAAAGACTGATTTAGTTACTTTGGTCTGATATTTTAAGCTTGAAAAATTTGGTAATCACTTTAATGCTTCTGCTGCAGGAACATTGATTTGCTTTGAAACAATGAAGGTTGCTCATGAACAATGGTACATTTACTGCATTAGATTAACAGCAAAATTAGAAGAAAAAGTCTCAGGAACATTGAGTGAATTTGTTTTAGAATGTGCATTATTATAACTCATTTTAAAGCCATTAGTAATAGAAAAGGCAGAGTTCATTATTTAAAATGAAGCAATATTCTCACACACTTACTGGGAATATTCATACACTCGTCTCAGTCACATAGCTTACATTAAGATAAAAAAATTCACAACTGATACACTGTATAATATGATTTAAATTGGTATACATGGTACTGCTTTTTACAACAAAACTTTTATATGATAGAGAAATTGTTCAATTTACTTGCTTTTAAAATCATATTGATTTTGGATGTCTTGTGGAAGGAAGTTAGGGCGATGGTGTATTTTGTTGTCTACTGTTTTAACACTATGCATTGTCTGACATTCAGCCTTCTCAGGAGTCAACCAACTACTTATGTCTATGTATTTGAGCTGATTGAGATATGATTGCAGATAATTAGATTGAAAAGAAACATATTTGGCTATGATATCCATAATAGACATTGTAAAGTAATGAAACACACACGCTATATGGACTGTAAAATGGGAAGAAACTTCTAGCTTCAAGTATACAACTATGTTGCTTTACCAAACTGCACTGCATTCACTCATCTGTCTGTTAAAATCAAGGCGTTTTCCTAAGGAACTGTGTTCTAATGGCAGATATGTTTTGTCAATCAGTGAATTTTTCTAATGTGAAATATGAGCTCCAGGGAATGATGAATAGCATTTTCACATTCATCTTATATTACAGTTAGCTTTAGTCCATTTATGATTCAATAAACATACAAAGTACTCACAAAACACATCTTTTCCAATGATATCATGTTCACTCAGTTCTTTTATACAATATTTATGACACACTATCAACATGCATTGAAAACAATTCTACCGTACTAACATTTTTCTGAAAATTTCTAGCCTCATAAGAATTTATTCATGCCTTTTAATTCAGAGTGTTAAAACTGATCAATGTTCCAAGTACATCTGTAATGGTAATATCAATTATAGTTTTGCTCTTCCAAATCTAACTCTGAAGGCAGGCCTGTCTAGAATAAATAACCACATTATGGTTTGGTTACCAGCACACAGAAGTGATGGAATTCATCAATCATTATGATACCTTCATGTCTATCATAAATGTGTCAGTCAGCAAAATGTTCTGTGTCTCTGTGATTTACTGAACATTTACTAGTGAATGATGAGAATGGTCACCATGAGCAGAATTCACAAACACTTGTAAGTGTGGTTATTATCTTTAAACCACCTTTGTTACATTGGCTAACAGTCAGTCCAGCATGTTCTTCCTGTTTTTGAATAAGAGAATGTTCACTAATAAAAGATGAAAATGAAATCTATGTGACAATTCTGAAAATACTAAACAGTACAATATTTATCATTAAGAAAGTTTATATTGAAAATCTTCCATGTGCAGCATAAATAGTTTTCAGCATACGTAAACAAGGACACACACCAAATAAGAAACTTTTGAGATGATTTTTAATGAAATTAATTGCTATTGTAAATTGTAAACAATTACCTATAGGGCCTACAATATTTATAGAATGTATCATTGTACAGACTGCTATACAATAAATTTATGAACTCTTTTTTTTTTTTTTTCATGTGGTTTCTTAGGAACTCAGTATTATACATCCTGCATTTCTTCAAATTATGATACTTCATTTATCCAGTAAAATGACTTTTATAGTTCCTATGTTAGAGTATACTTACACCCAAACAACTATATTTTAACATTTTGTTTATAGAATTTCTTTGTATCTCAAATACAGTTTCATTCTGTCAGGTGCATCTAGTAATCTGTACTAACATTCACATACAGCTAGTTGTGCATTTTTACGAGTTTTGATTTATGTTATGAAGATATCTGTCACATAGCACCAGTATTAGCAAAAGTTAGTTGTGACAGAAAATACTTGCAATTTGTGTGGTTAGTACAAAAAGCATATTTAGATGTACTACTGCACTGCAGATATTGCATTTCAACCAATCTCAAATCACACATGCATTAACTGTTCATCTGATGTCTTACAGTTACATTTTGTTTCATTAATCAGACTGACATTGAAATGTACAAAAAGAAAAATTACTATTTTCAGTGTCAGAACAGAAAGTTACTTCCACGTATAAATAGAAGCATCTAAACAATTTCTGACACTACATGATATGCACATTAGCTTGTCCCACTGCTTTAGAGGTTCTCCTGAACCAAAACATGTTTTACATTTAAAATCAATTGATAGTTACAAGAACTCAGCAAACATGACCCAGTAAGTGCAGTTTAAAATAGCAAATAGCAGAGGGAAAAATACTCTTGAGAATCGATCAATGTTGATGGCTCTCATCCGGTTTCTTTGAGCTGGAGACGGTCTTGGAGGTGCAGGTGGCTGCCCAGTCAAAAGCCGGGCATTCTCCTATAAAAAGAAAATTACACTTCTGTCGTAAATCTCTGCTACAGAATTACAGACAAATAAATTGGAAAGTTAGTTATTGTCATTGCCTGTATTGCTCATTTTTTTTATTGAATGCTAAATTAATAAAATTTTGAAGGTCATAGAAATGTAGCTCTCATGTCAAAATATGAACAGTTAATATTTTACTTCTCATTTACAAATGGCACCTAACTTGTAAGGTAGTGATAGTCATAGATCAAAAATAAAAGAAAGGAAACCACTGACCTGTAGGTGAATGACGTATGGTGCACAGAAATACACATCAGAAAACTATATTTACAGTAGCATTCAAGCTTTTACTCTTTGTCTACTAAAGGTACACATACATACACAACCACACATACACCAGAGGCACATGCACTTGGCCATAGTGAGGTTGACAGTTACTTATCAATTATTGTGAGTAGTTGCCAGGATAGATAGAGATAGGGGAGGCATAGGGAAAGATACATGAGGTGATAAGGGTGTAGCAGGACAGTGTGGTGCAGGTCTTTTGTTAGATGATATAGTGGTTGCACAACAAGACAAAAAAGTAGTTCACAAGATTGGACACATCAGAGGTAGAGAGAGGAGCAGGGGAAGGAGGGGATGAAAGGACAGGAAGGTGAACAGGAAAGGGGAGCTGGGAAGAAAGAAATAAAGAAAGTGAGTGAGTGGAAAAGGGGGTGGAAAGGAGGTGGAGGGAAATGGGGAGGGAGAGAGGAGGAAGGGAAGGGGAGAGAGAGGGAATGAGAGAAGCAGTGAAAGAGAGAGAGAGAAAGAGAGAGTTGACTTTATAGAAAGGGGGAAGAGTAGGAACAGAAGGCAGTACATTATCTGCCTGGAGGGTAAGCAGTGGTGTGGCTATAAGAGAGGAAGGAAAAGGAAGGCTGAAGCAGTGGGAAAGAGGTTACAGAAGAATTAGGTAATGGGGATTTTAAAAGTGTAGGATATGCTGGAGCAATAATTCCCACATGTGTAGTTTAGTAAAACTAGTGCAGGACAGGAGATTCATATAGTTCACATAGTGCAGCAGCTGTTGAAACCATTTGTGTTGTGGTGAAGTTTGTGGTTTGCCACAGTTTGGTGGAGGAAATTTATGCAAGTAGATATTTGTTACTTGTAAGATTCAAATAAAATATTACACAGGAATTGAAGTGTAGCTGATATGTAAGAGATGGTGGATGAGTGTATGGGATAGGTCTAGTACCTATGCCATACACAATGGCATGACACCTGGAGTGCACAATTGAAAAAAAAGGGATGGACATTGATAGTCTGTAGGTTTGAAGGGCAGTAGAATACTAATTTGGGTGATGTGAGTAGGATATCCTTCATTTCAGGGCATGACTAGTGGTAATCAAAGACTGGGTGAAGGATATGTCTGAGCTTTTTTGAGTGATACTGTATGATAAGAGGAGTTCTGTTCAATGGCTGGTTTACAGGATTATTATTGTCAGAGGAGGAGATGGCACAGGAGATCTGTTTATGGATTAGTTGGGTAGGATGCTATCTGTCGACAAAGGATCTGGTAAGGATATAAAATATTTCAACATTTGCTTTCCAGTCCAGATACAGTCTCCACAGCTGGTGAAGCTGCAAGGGAGACACTTTTTGACATTGGATGGGTGACGGTTGTCAAGTGGGGGTTATGTTGTTAGTTGATGTGTTTGATATGCACAGATGTATTTATGGAGTCTGAAAGGCAGAGATTGACATGTATGAAGGTGGCTTGTTGGGTTCAGGAAAAATCATGTGATTTGGAAGTGGGGATAGGTGTTAAGGCTATGGAGAAAAAAAACAAAGGGTGTTTCTACCAAGTGTAAAAATCATGAAAATGTTATCAGTGGAGCTGGACTAGACGAGGGGTTGTAAGTGTTGACTGGATAGGAAAGATTCCTTCAGATGGCCCATAAATATATTGGCGTGTAATGGTGCCTTTCAAATACTTGTGGTAGTACCATAAATTTGTTTGCCACCCACAGTGACAAAGAAGAAGCCTAAGTTAACAGGACAGGAACTGTGGAAAGACAGTAAGTGGTGTCTTGAATGTAAGATGTGAGGTTAAGGACAATAATATGGAAGTGTAGAGCAACAAAGAAAGATGTTCATCTTGTGAGTGCATTGCATTCAGCAACAATAGATAGCCAGTAGGAAGAATTGTGAGGCTGTTTTGCGGAGTCTGAGCAGTAGAGGTATAGGCAGTTGTGAATTGAAGAGGGAGATGGAAATCAATTGTCAGGTTATTGGATTTGACTTAAGGCCTTGAGAAGCTATTGGTGGTCCAGTCAGACTTGTCATGTGGCATCATGGTTATAAGGATTTTTATGCAGAGGTGTCAGATTGTTGTCACAGACCCTCCTCCACATAGTCACTATGATTCATGACCACTGTGGTGGAGTCTTTGTCTGCAGGAAGGATAATAATACCTGCATTGGTTTTCAGGTTATGGATGGCAGTGATGCTGTTCTCACTTGAGGAAAGGAAACTGAGACAAGATTGGAAGTGATGTATTTCCTGGAAGGTTACCAGTGGACTGCTGGATGGAAGGAGAGGAAGATCACAGTTGAAGGGATGTTGGAACTGTTTCAAACAAGATTGTGTGCTGGGTCTTGGTTGGGTGTTATCAAGCATTATCATTGACTACAGAAATGTGAAGGTTATGGAGAGCTGGATGGATGCAGTGCCTAATTCATTTTTAACTTCCTCCACAATCATTGTTACAGCCAAATTGCTGGTAATTATCTCTCTGGAATTTATGTATGACTCTGCCAATTCAATGTCATTTTTACAATTGCCATCTGCAATGTTAATGTTCCCTGTTAATTGGCGTATGATGTCCTTTTTTTATTGGTTTAGCTATAGCTGTTTCTTCACATTTCCACTCCACAGTAACATCACCAGCATAATTTTCTTTAAGTGGTTATCCACAGTCATTAAATATTGTGTGTTATCATAAAGTGCATCCAAACAACATGTAAAATTGACATGTTCCATATCCTGTGATATAGTCACAACATGGATCACCAGAACAAGAAATAAAAATAAATAAATAAATTTAGAAAGAAAAAGCATTTTTGTGCCAACAGCTGACAGTTATTGTTTATTGTTGACTGGTTTCAGTACTGACTACCATCAATAGGAGAGTATACTCTGTAGATTAATTTGTCCAAAAATAGTCTCTCTAAATGTGGCCTCATCATGTATAAAATGCAAATAGATGTTTGGTGGATATTATAGAAAAACTGTGCTGTTGTGGAATACATTGATCACCTGGATACACAGTAATATATTACTTGGATGTTGTAACAGTAATTAATATTTTATGGCAGAACAGATTTCTAAAGTATTCACTAAATGTTATTGTTCTGACTAGACTGTAGAGGTGCTGAAGTCCATTTCAGCACTTGATACTGCAGTTTCTATTCCATTTTGTTTGCATATATATATGGTGTGATTTTGGTGCAATATTTTGGCTGGCGTTTGAAGAGGAATCACATATTTTTAGTGTGATATTTACAGTGTGCTTGAGTAAAGATGCACATGGTCACCAACGCCACTGACTGATATATTTTACTTAAATATGGTTCATATGTACACTAAGTCTTTTGCTATGGAATCCTTTTTTGGGAGGAAATGCAAAAAATTAGATCTTAGGTTTTATTTTATAAATGAAAAGTTCTTGGTCTGAATGAAAATTTGTGATAAAACATTCATGATTTTAGCTAGACTGTGTAAGTACATTTACAAATAAGTTATGCATATTAGAAATAATGCTTATAATTTCTCCGCAAACAGCTCTGTCCATGACCATGAAATACATCCAGATTGAAGTAAGATTTACTAAGAATTAATAAACATAAAACTCAGAACAACATTTTCTACCTAGGAATAAAACTATACAATAAATACAATGGCAGATAACTTAAATAACAGAAAGTAGGGGTTTGGTAAAGAAAAGTACCACAAGTAATTAATAATAATAATAAAAAGGATTTTCATTACTTCACAGAACACTTTCACAACTGTCATGTCTTTTCCTCTTTTTTCTGGGAAATGTTACTTCTAAAGTTCTGCAATGCATAATACTAACAGCTCATCCTCTTTCTGATCTCATCATCTCACACACTGTGTAGGAAAGCAAATGGGAAGTTTTGAGACATAAAATGGACACCAGACATGACTGTTATGGTCCTGATGTTAGCTGATAGTGTGTGAAGTGACTGGTAGTGAAAAATGACTGAACAGTGTAACACAAACTTCTTAAATTTTAAAATTACTTCTTAGCAAAGCCATATTATACACCAGACAAAACCAAATGAGGTAGTGCTGTTTTAAATAGATTGATTTTGCATTTTGAATGAGGGAGGTTCAAATGACCACTCAGCTATAATGAGAAAGATTTTTTGTGGTTACCCTAATTGACTTTAACACACGACAGCCTGGAAGAAGCACAAAAGGACGGTGAACGATCAACTTCAGTTTATTGGCGGAATTCTAGGAAAGTGTAGCTAGTCTATAAAGGAGGCAATATTTAAAACAAAGTGTGACCTATTCTTGAGATTTGTCTATAAATGTCATTAATGACATAAAATAATTGTAAAAATTGTCAACCATTCTTACTAGTCTGTGAAATTGTCTGACTCAGTTGCTAATATCTTTATGTTTTATTATACACCTTACACATTTCATCCATAGCTATCATAAAAAATCACATTAAAATCTTGACATATGGTATATCATCTCAATTCACATACAATCTTGAGTATTGTTCAACAGATTGGGATCACCACCAAGTTGGGCGTTCTGCCAGATAACAGTGTTGAACATGCACGAACTGAGATGCAGTATCAGGTTGCACCTGAAGGTTATGAGCTACATAGCTGAAATATTGTGCAAGTGCGACACTGTTATCCGGCAGAACACCTGACAACCCAAGATGCCATTAGATCCCTGGAAAAGCTTCAGAAGTTACATCAGATGTAAATTGTTTCTACTATAAGGCCATCTTCAAGTGCCTGTGACATCCTTGTCAAACAAAACCTGTAAATATATACATGCCTGTATACAGGGTGTTTCACTAAGTGTGTTTGCCTCTGTAACTTATAAAATAATAGGTGGTGGGAAATTTTAATGTGGTAGGTCAACACAAGAAATGTCACACTTTCTGTGGAGCTATGAACATAGTTTATTGTATCATTTTCCAAAGAATTACAGCACAAAGATATAATTTTTTAAATGGAACAATTTTTTTTTTCTATTGTGCATTGGATTCGTTGAAATCAGCTGTGCCCAAATCAATTTAAACTACATTCCTATCACTGTTAGTTTGGGAACTACAACCCTTCAAAGTTTCAGGGGCAGATACCACAAATGCTGCGCCTAATGCAATGCGCCTTCTAAATGTGGTGCGGCCGAGCTGTAACGTCGCCGGTGTCACGGAGCGAGAAGCTTCCTCGATGCGCTGTTAGACTGCTGACTCTCACCGCACACAGCTGTATACCTGACAGTTGGAGTCACACAAACATCCGGGGCTCAATATACCACAGTTACTGACATCGGATGACGATGGCATACACGAACAATGAGTACGTTGTCATGTTGCTGCTGCTCGGCGAATACTGACACGATGCCACTGAAGCAGCCACGGCGTATGCCGTGAGGTATTCTAGGCGAAGAGCCCCGGCAGCCATTACGTTCTTACCTGCCGAACGACGACTTCGGAAAACAGGCAGCTTGGTAATGCGAAGACCTGCAAGAAGTGAGGAGACGGAGGTGTTTGTTTTAGCTACACTACACCACGATCCTCATGTCAGCTTACGAGCCGTTGCTGCAGCCATTGGTGTCAGTCTCACATCTGTGTGTCGTATAGTACACAGCCACAGGTTTCACCCGTACTGCCTGTCACTGACCCAGAAGCTGCATGGGAACGATTTCCATGCAAGAATGACATTCTGTGAGTGGGCCATGCATAATTTCACGCTGGAGTCTTTACAAAGTGTTGTGTTCTCTGATGAGTCCACGTTCACAAATTATGGTGCAGTGTATTGCCATAACATGCACTAATGGGCCGCAGACAATCCTCGGTGGGTAAGACCTGTCGACCGTCAACGTAGGTGGTCTATTAACGTGTGGTGTGGAACCCTTGGGGATGAACTCATCGATCCACACTACTTCCCAGGTACACTGACAGGTGAGTTATATCGCACTTTTATAGCCGACAGTTTGGGTGGTCTCCTTGAACATGTGTGTCTACACATGAGAGTCCATATGTGAATACAGCACGATGGTCACCCAGCCCATTCTGCGCATGCTGTTGTGGAAGAACTAAACAACAGGTTTGCAGGAAGATCATTGGGGCGCCATGGTCCTCATTCATGGCCTGCTAGGTTGCCCGATTTAACACCAGTAGATTTCTTTTTGTGGGGATATCTAAAGGATCGTGTTTATGTCACTAAGCCCACATCCGCAGATGATCTAAAACGGCGCATCGAGGACGCATGTCGCTCCGTCACACCGGCGATGTTACATCTCGTCCGGAGATCCTTCGACGGCGCATTGCATTATGCATTGAGGAACATGGACACACATTTGAACATCTCATGTAAATCAACTTCCCATCACCATGACATCCATCACCCACCACACAGCCATGTATTATGTACAGCGTGTGGTATCTGCCCCTGAAACTTTGTAGGGTTGTAACTCCCAAACTAACAGTGATAGTAATATAGTTTAAATTGATTTGGATGCAGCTGGTTTCAACGATTCCAATGCACGATAGAAAAAACTATTGTTCCATTAAAAAATTATATTTTTGTGCTGTAACTCTTTGGAAAATGATACAATAAACTATGTTCATAGCTCCACAGAAAGTGTAACATTTCTTGTGTTGACCTACCACATTAAAATTTCCTGGCACCTATTATTTTATAAGTTACAGAGGCAAACACACTTAGTGAAACACCCTGTATATGAATTTTTTTCCCTTGTTCTTGAACTTTAATACCATGACATGTCCATTATCCTTGCAAAAGTTCACCATTGAGAAATAAATCTACTACTCGTACTACTGTACTACTACTGTTACTGTACTATTACTAAAATAGAACTCAGTGTTTGTACATTTTTTTTATTGTGCTTACTTTCATTTTCATGTCTTTGTCTACAGCCCTATGCTACGATTTAGAACTATTATGAAATAATCACAATTTTTCACGATGACTTATATATGGAGTAACCATTCCATAACCAATTGTTGTACTAGCTATACTGTATATCTACTTAGTCCATCATTAGCTATTTTTCTAAATTTGAACCAGTTCCTGTACATGGTCGTAGTGAAATGTTTCAAATTTTTACTTGTCTCTTGTCTCTTAATCTTCTTTACTGAACATATAAATCCTCATACTTGCCTCAGTTGTTCTTCGGCAGTCAATCTTGGTACAACTGCCTAATGGTCAATTATATATCATACAGATAATAAGTCCTGAGATTGACTGTGTGACAGCCCTGTGATGCACTATAGTGCATAGGTGGCTTCTTGGTATGGTACCATGTCAGTTAGTCTCTCGTTCCTGCAAGAGACAGTTTGAGTACATGCACTGGAAGCAGATGCGTGGTCGTTGTTGTGACGGTGAGTTGAATATGCCAGTTGGACATTGACATGTCACAGTTTGAACAACGGGCATCAAGTTCTTCCAGAAATTAAGTAAAACTGCTGCCAAAACATTTGAAATAATGCAGCAGGTGTACGGTGAGGATGCATTGAGTCACAGTGTTGTGTTTCAATGGTACCAATGTTTTGTGCAAGGATGGAACAGGTCACATGCAGTCAGTGACGAACTGCTCGAACAGAATGCAAGATCCAGGAAGCAATGTTGGTGTGTGCTAACTGCTTCCAGTTGGTGAATGCTCTTTCAGCAGCAGTGGGGATCAGCCATGGTGCTTGCCACAAAATTCTGAAACATATCTTGTGTTTCTCAGCACAGTATGCTATGAATCCTGTTGCAAGACCTACGTGATGAACGCATGACAATTTGTGGAGCCCTCATCTGTCGTGAGGACAATGATCAAATTTTTCGCAACTGGATATTATATGGAGATGTAACATGGTGTTTCCATGTTCCATGTGATATACACCATTAGTTAGAAGATGGAAATCATTGTTTGTATCTGCTCCACAGGTGTTATTACTTCAAGGAAAAAATAATTAAGGAAAAGGCATACTACAGAAAAAGATATACCAGAGGAACGTATGGACTAGCAAAGCTAAAATTTTTGGACCTGCATAATGATTTGGGATCAGCTTTTATTAAATTACAAGCTGTTTATAATATTTATAAGAACAGAGTAATAGGGAGAGTAGATAGTTCGTAGTCATTAAGACGACTCAAGTCTTGGCTAAGAAAGCAATTGAGTAGGTATAAGAACAGGCAGGCAAATTGCAGGCACAATTGGATTCTCTTAGGGTGGAGACATAGGGCGGCTGACTCTTAGACCTTCCATCTAGTTCGTACTGCCACGACTGGATCACACCGTATTCTGGGAAAGGAGGGGAGGATGTTTCTGCTTTCTTTGACAATCTGCCCAGAGCTGCTAAGTTAGGAAATTGGTCCAAGGAACAGTTGTCAAGTGTGCCTAAAGTGAAATTAACCAGACATGCCAGGGCATTTGCTATGTGTCATGAACATGTAAGGGAGGAAAAGTCATTTGAAGAATTTAAGGAGGGATTGATAGAGAAGTTTTAGTAGGAGAATATTTCAGTGGGGTTCATCAGGCGCATGGGGAATGAATTGAAGGTCTTGTGGATTGAATCCACAAAGTCAATATTGGTAGCCTACTTATGATCTTACAACTGATGACAGAATTAATGCAAATATTCAGTGGGAAGCTGAGGAAAGAGCACTAAATGAATTTTTAAAGGGATTACAGCTAGAAACTTTGAGAAAACTATGAATGGAGATCTAAAAAATAGACAGACAGCAAGAATAACGTTAGCACTAGCAGAAGTAGATACAGTGAGAAGAGTATGGGAGTGAAAGCCGGCAATCAATACAGACTTGAAGTATTTAAAATGTGATCATAAGGGGCATATGCGTTTGAATTGTAGGTAATAACAGTGTGGATGGTGCAAAAGGTTTGGGCATTTATAGCGAGATTTCTGGAGTAGGGGTTGGCAGAGGCACAGACATTCTCAGAGTGGGACCCACTCTCAGCTGTTAAATGGTACAGGCACGGGCTGTCCACTGTCGAGTGGTGCCCGTAGTAAGAATCAGCACATATGTGGAATCAGTGGAAGACCTTTTTCTGATCTGCTATGCGAAGTATGTCCACAGAGTAAGTTCCGTTTGGTTATATAAAACAAACGTGTACAGATACAGAAAAAATATTTATTTTACAAAAATCTACAACTGTTACACTACTTTTCCGCATAGCTTCTGAAATTTTTATAGGCACCTGTCATAGCGTGGCACAAGTTTTTGTATGCCTTCTTCATAGAAGATTGCCGCCAGTATATTCAACCATGTGGTAATATGTTCTTTGAGCTCGTCATCATCGTTGAAGTGTTGACCACCAAAGACGGATTTTAGGTGTAAGAAGAAATGAAAATCGCTAGCAGCAAGGTCCGGGCTGTGTGGAGGATGATTCCCGTAGAGTTGTTTGGTCACATTCGCCGTGTGATTCGGGCATTCTCGTGCAAAAAAATAACAACTTATGACAGTAATCCTCGGCGATTGTTCTGTAGGACCTATTGAGCGGCGCAACTTCTTAATTGTCTCACAGTAACCATGTGCATTGATTGTTTGGCTTCGAGGTAAGAACTCAATGAGCAAAATGCCTTTTCTGTCCCACAAAGCGGTGCACATGATTTTTCGAGGTGTCAAGATTTGCTTAGGCTTAACCTTCGTTGGGGATGAAGTGTGCCTCCAGCCACTGATTGACGTTTAGTTTCAGGGGTGTCTTAAGATACCCAAGTTTCATCCCCCGAGATTATTCGAGAAAGAAAACCAACGCCTTCTTTATTGCAGCGTGTCAAAAACTGAAGTGCACTGCTCATCCGTTGTATTTTGTGTTGCTTAGTAAGAATTTTGGGTACCCAACGTGAGCAAAGTTTTCGAAATTTCAGTAACAATTTCATGAATTAGTGATCGTGAGATTTGCGGAACTTCCATAGCAAGGGCACTAAGTGGAAACTTGGCTGTGCTTAATCTTCTCTTCAATTGTGTGAACCAGTTCATTAGTAACCACAGATGTGCATCCACTACATTCTTCATCATGCACTTGATCACATTATTCATTGAACTGTCTGACCCATCTTCTAACCATTGAATCACTCATAGCATAATCATTGATCATCAACGACAGCTGTTGGTATATTTTCTGTTACCATAGTTGTTATATATACAACCTACTCTACAGAAGCGTTGACGTAACTTCATCCCTGCCAATCATCGTACTGAAGGGCCAAACAAATAGACATGGTATCATCAAGTATGACAAGGAAAACAGTCATCAGGACTTGCAAAGGAGACAAATGGATGTGGGTCAGTTAACATAACAGAAATTAAACTGTAAGTGACATTCACAGTGACTAATAATCTCATGGCATGTTTAAAGGAGTGGTGGATAGTGTTTAATTAGATAATTCAGTGACGAATTCTATTCTGTAGAAGGGACGAGTATAATAGTAGAAGCGCTTGGGGAAAATTAAGTGTAAATAATTCGTCAAAGTATAAATTATGTGAGTAAAAGGGAACGTAATATAATGTAGAAGAATCAGTGTGAAGCGGTACTTTGTGTGTTGCAGTAGTCTGGAGTAACCAGAACAGTGTCACTACAAAACTGCCTACCATCCTGGTCAGTTACCTGTGGAACTGAAGACAAGGTTACTGGGCTACATAAATGAAAGCATCAGCCATGTGAAGAAACAACATGCGGCCCAATTACATCTGTTGGAGGCGCTGAACTGAACTGTAATGTTCCCTACATCCTACCAACCTGCTAAAACATCAGAATTCAGCAGGAGAGAGTTGTACTGAAGGACCACAAACCAGTGTGATGCATGGAGAGCAGTGGACTACGGTAGTGTGCACATTATATGCAGTGCACCACGACAACTCATCAGCATCATACAATAGGTGTAACCAAGCCCGAACCCTGGATGCAGGCACTGCCACTAGACTGTCCAACACGCCATCAGTCCGGCCTCGCTGGACGTCGCGTCATCTTCAGAGATGAACTACGGAGCACACCGATGACCCTTTGAGCTAGCGACGTAACCTGCCGCTGGCCCGAGTGCTGACTCTGCCTTTCGCAGCCTGATGTCAAGAATAGCTGGTTGAGTCAGGCCCACACTACATAGGCTGCGGTTCGTCACCACTGGACACGCTGCTTGTCTCAGTGAGCAGGTTCATTATCCGTGGTAGTGCTGCTAGCCCAGCAACCACTGCCGCAACACCGGGTGCCTCATGTGTCCACTGCCTGGCTCAGCCAGCTTCAGAATTTTATAATGAGACGAAGACACAATGGAAGGCCAGCCTGACATTACAGTGTTATATCGTTGGAACTGCTGCAGTGGCGGACTAAGGCTGCTGGAGGCCCGGGGTGCTGGCGAAACAAAATGAGGGCCCCCCTCCCGTCCACTTGGAAATATATTACTATAAAACAGTAACTTTTGAGATTTGGAGGCCCCACATGACGAGAGGCACGCGCCGGTCTAAAAGGAATAACTTTCGAGATTTGGAGGCTCCAGCATTAAGAGATGCCAAGCGCGCTCGCTCAAAAAAAAAAAAAAATAAATAAATAAATAAAAATAAATAAATAAAAATAAAAATAAATAAATAAATAAAATAAAAATGCTTTCGAGGCATTTGGAGGCCCCCCAAGACCGGAGGCCCAGGGCGGTCCGCCCCCTCCCCCCCCCCCTTAGCCCACATAGAACACTGCACAGTAATTACAGCATACCTTTCTAAAGCTTTTTAAAGTCTCCACATTTAACCACAAACCTCATTTCAGCCACGCTGTATTTGTAAATGACCTTCTTTCCTTGACTTTAACAGTTAAATGTCTCTCCAAATTTGATCATCCTCTCTTTTGCCCAGTCATCCCCTGGTAACGTGTCAGAAACTCTTCACTTCTAACTGGGCTTAATCTTACTTTCATAATTCCGGCCAAGGTGAATTGAACTTCATTTCTATGTAACACACTGCTCTTTGTAACCTGATAATCAATCCAGATCTATCGTCCTTCCTACAGACAAAAGCTCCACCACAGTGATCATGAATCATAATGATTAAGTGGCTAAGGACCTCTAAAACATTTCCAACACCTCTGTCAGCAAACCTTATAACCATGATTCCATCCCAGAAGTCCAACAGGACCTTAAGCAGATTCTCAAGGATTGGGGTCCATCCTACAACTTGACACCTGATTCTATCTCCAACCTCACACTAGCAAACACCTCCACTTCTGCCATTTATGTATTGGACAAACTCTACAGACCCAACCCACAAGTGTCCCTACTGTCGTCTCATTGTGGTTAGATACAGTACTCTCTTGGAATGGTGTGCTTTTGTTGACAGGCTTGCAACCGTGCCAAACTACCTTTCCCAATTTCATTCTCATACCAAACACATCACCTCTTTCTTAATCCTCCTCGTCAACCATGCCCTGTCTCACAAATAATTCACTTCCAGTGGCCAGATCTACGTAAATAAATAAATAAAATCCGTGGTACTGCTACAAATGGCAACATCCTACGCCAACGTTCAGTATTATGGGGCATCTACAGGAACACTTATTATGCAGCCAGAACATAAAACCCCTTGTCTGGTTCAGATGAATCGATGATTTTTTTCTTGATATGGATCTATGGCAAGGGCAAGATTTACTTTTTTCTCCATAACAAATCTGCTTCAGCTGGTCCTTCTCAATTCATACCACGTATGTGCATGTCAAGCTGACCAACCACCCAACACCACTTCCACAGCTGTGACCAGTCACTCATCACTCATTCCATATTATCGAAAAGTCTCATCCTTGCCGGCCGCAGTGGCCGAGCGGTCCGCCGCGTGCCAGTCCCGGTCTGCACAGTCGCTGTGGTTGGGGGTTCGAATCCTCCCTCGGGCATGGATGTTTGTGCCGTCTTTAGAATAAGCTAGTTCGTAAGTAGTTTGTAAGTTTAGGGACTGATGACCCCATAGTTAAGTCCCATAAGCTCTACAAACATTTGATTTAGTCTCATCCTTACAGCCTTGTCACCCTTGGACAACACTTCTGCGGTGGTATGCTGGGGGTGTTGACATATATCGATTTACAAAAACCTTTATTGACATAAAATACCCTATTCAGATAATCCATAAACATTGTCTACATCTGTGCAAAGTCAAATTGGATGCAACAGATATTTTAAGTCCCAGCCATTCTCAATGTCGATTTCAGAATCCGCTCGGAGCCCCCTCCAACTCCCTCTTATAGTATGCAGCACTGGAGGAGCTACAATCAGTGAGTGTCACTGAGATAATCTTCTTTGCGTAGGTGTAGTTGACCAACATTTCTCGAAGAGTCTGGCAGTTGCGAGAGTGGCTATGGAGTCGGTGTTACAGGCATAAATGGTGAAGGTGGAAGAGAATCAATAGGAATCACCACGGTGGTAGATGTCGATATATTTCTGACTGTAAGAAGTTGCTTTTAGGAAGACGTGTCATCGTACTTGGCGGTGATGGGAGATTGGCAACATTCCGAGGTGATGGATTCATTTGGTGGAGGAAGTGTAAGAGTGCCGTCTGCTGTTAGCACCTGGATTTGTCTTTGTAAGATGGAGTTCTTTTCTTGGATGTGTAACGTCTCGTTTATTGCATCCGTATATTGATTAGTAGCAGTAACTTAGCCAATGAAGTCTTGCAGTCTTCCAAACAGCACATTCTTTGCAGTATATGTGGACGTCTAATTCTGTAAGTGAGTGTTTTGGGCTGTAATTGCGCTGCGACATTCTTAGTGTTGGTCGCATTTCTCCCTTGTACGGCATGCACAGTGGCTTATAGTTCCATGTGTAGGAGCCACATCGTTAGTGGAATAAGCACAGTCGCGGCTGGAACACCACATATCAGTGTGAAAGACGTTGTTGACACTGCAGATCACCTGAGGTCAGCGTCACATGTGGAGGGCGTATTTACTCAGCTCACGGCAGACTGGCGAAGTCGTGTTGTTGGCTGCTGTCGCGTGTGCGAGGGGGGGGGGGGGAGATATCTTGTTTGGTGTCGTCGGCCAGAGTCGTGCAGGCTCAACTGCTTGCCACCGCGAGGCGTGTTGTGATTGCGGCGACATAAGATGGTTGGCACTGGTGTCTATGTCAATGACATTGTCAACGGCAGAAAATAGTAGACTGCAAGACACGTCTAATCATTGTTAAACGTGTTGAACTGCGTGACTTGTTTGACACGAAATGAACAATCACAGTGTCAGTGGAACTCGGGCACAAATGTTAGAGCACTCCTCAACTGGTTGGGCAGCGTCGAGTTGTTTGGAGAAATGGAATGAATCTGAACATGTTACAGTGGGTGTAATGGGATAAGAACGAAGTTTTGTCGCGCGGGAGTAACCACGTGATCTAAGGCATCGTGCTACGGACTAGGCGGGAGGGAACTGTAAATATGGCAGCAGTGTGAACCAGGTGCAATGTTGCTAAGGAACTATGACAGCGTTGGAGGGCTGTTTGGCAGTAAGTGATGCTCCTTGTACGGAATGGTGCTAAAATGCACTGTGACAACAGCGCGCACTTACAGACAAGAACCAATGGAAAAGCTTCACCTAGCGGGCAGCAGATAAGAACACGAGGAGTAGGAAAACTCATGTACCTCTGATGGTTAATTCATAAACTGCCTTTTTCCTTTATTTGATTTTTTTCAGTTTTTGCGTCTTTGGAAGGGACCTGCCTCGTCCCTCCTTCGGAACGACCTTGGTTGCAGCACTTCCTCTAGCAAATATTAAATTACTCAATAAAGAAAACATGTCATTACGGTCACAGTTTCCGGGAATTTAGTAGTGCTTAATTTAGTAGACGATGATGTTAGACGAAAAATGCATCTTTTTCAGGTGCGTACAAGAAAGAAACCTTGAATTTCTGTGATTAATTGAAGAAAAATGGGCGCGGCGGAGTGGCCGAGCGCATTGAGGCACTGTGCTCCGATGCGCGAGGCCGTTCCCCCTCGGGGGTTCGAATCCTCCCTCGGGAATGGATGTTTGTGCTGTCTTTAGTGTAAATTAATTTATAAGTAGTTTGTAAGTTTAGGGACTGATAACCCCGCAGTTAAGTATCATAAGCTTAACAAACATTTGAACATTTTGAAAGAAAAATAGCACAGTTTAAATTGGCAATCAGAACTTCAGAAACCATAATGAGTAGAAATTTAGAACCTCTTCAAAATTTTCCATGTAAAATCACTGTTTGCCTGAACTAATACACTAACAGTCCAAATGCAACAGAACAGAAGATTGGCATACAGCCACAAAGCTAAAATAAAATATTGCCAAATCTTGAAATTAAAGCAAACTTTGTGATCGCAGGACTATGCTAGGAAGTACAAGATGAAGAGGCGCTAGCTTAACAAGCATGAGTAGCCTTATCTGACATTACGTGAGACTTGAAAACTAGCGTCTCCTATCCTTGCTAGCTGCGCAGGAGTAGTCTACGACATCATGCTATGGATTGCGCGGCCGTTCTCGCCGAAGGTTCGAGTCCTCCCTCGGGCACGGGAGTGTGTGTATGTGTCGTCCTTAGTGTAAGTTAAAGTAGTTTATAAGTCTAGGAACTGATGACCATAGCAATTTAGTCCAATAGATTTACAATCATTTGAACATTTTTTATGTTTCCAAGTGTTGTTCTGTGGTCACAGGAATTACCTTTCAAGCATTAGTAGTTTCAAGCGACGTTTACTGAAACTTAAAAGCTAACTATGGGAAAACAACCAAGAAAATAAAGTCGACTCATTGGTGCTTTAGCTAAATAATTTTCTATTTACATACACTGCAATCACAGCACTCAACATTGTAAACACTCATCAATATAAACATTTAAGTAGTTATGTTCCTTTACCGTTCTTGATATCCACGTAAATCTCTATATCTACTGGCTGCCACCTTCCATGTCGTGTTTGGTACAGTAAGACATTCTTCACTCTATTCACACCAACAGACTGTAGCATTTCTGCGCTGGACCAGTCCTTATGTCACCATAAAAACGTTCGTTATTACAATTTGATGTTTACTGCCCAACTCAGGCTGTTGTTTACCTGTAGCACGTAGCGTTTACCTGCACAGATTTATTTGTACAGATAAGGCTGGCGCACATGCTACGGAAACCCTGAGAGGTTTTCAAATTTAGTTATGATCGTGGTTTCAACCACGGAAAATATGTTTGATGTAGACTGCTTGTTAGGCCTGCTATGTTCTATTATATACTTGTTAGTTGTTTAGCTTATAAACGTTCTGTTTGCGTTTCAAACTGTGCTACTTCTTAATTTTTACATTCGATAAACAAGGTTTCTCAGTGGTCTTGTTCCTTTACATTTGACATGATGGGAAACGAAAACACTACCGCAAAACAAATGTCACTACAAACTGCACTACAGATTAGCACAACCAAAACAACAACAAAACTCACATTTGAACTTCTGACGTGCTGACGCGAAGACGTAGGGCGAACTGAGAGCTCTAGACCTGAAACCTGCGCAGGCGACTCGCAGCCACGCTCCGGTCTGGATACCTGCACAGGCACAAAGAATCGAACTTCGATTCTTCTCTGGACAGTTGTCATCGCCTGCGCACGTTTATTGGCAAGCGCGCCCCGGTTCACCTTTATAGGTATACCGGAACATACGGGGGCTGGGGGGCTGTTGACTGGTTCACACTAGGCCAGTAGTTCAAGAAAGTGGCCAGCGATTTAGAGACTTTCATGAACTAGAAAAAGTTAAGTGGGAGAGTGTTGTTCACACACGATTTAGTCATGTTTCCATTACTATGGAGAATGATTTGCATATCGAGCTCAAATTATTAACACATGTTAGAGCCAAACTAGAAGATGGGGTAGAACAGTTTAAAATAAATTGTGTAAGATATCTGTGCGGAGTGCCAAATAGGACATTTCATACTCCGCAAACGTGACCCTCGCATCATCACTCCAAAGTGTCATGTTGCCATAAATGAAAAGAGAGAGTAACGAAATGGGACAAATAGTGCACTCTACTAAATAGATAGTGTGCAATACACATCTGTCCAGTAGCATAGCAGTAGTTTATTTAGGCTGGATGAATATTTCTGACAAAGCTACTTCTATACATCTTTCTTGATCAGGACCTATAAACTATTATACTAAACTACTTATCTGAGCAATGTTGAACACGTAAGTTTACGATTACTGGCATACTGTGAACCAGTCTTTAGAGATTCGAGTCTGGCAGTGGTTTCTCACAACGCAAGTAGTAAGGCGGGCATCACAGGAAACTCCCCGAAAACATGATAACTGTGCTGGTATGCGTGGCCAGTAATAACGGGCTGTACTGCCAAACTGAACGGGAGGGTATTTGAACTTTATATATTTAGCCAATAAGTAGCCACCGTCAGAAAGATCATCTGGAAAATTCCCTGGATAATTAATAATCAACTAAATGTTTAAATTAATCAGATGGTAAGGTTTCAGTACAAAATTGTAATATCCATATTCTTTTGATCTATTGCAAAGTCTTCCACCGTGAATTATAGTCTGCGTGTGGTTCTGATGTTCCCTTGTACAGCAGCATGAAGCTTCAGATTTACGAATATTTTTTTCAGAGGACTGAATAAGTATTCATTGCAGTTATGAAAGACTGTAATAACACCGAAACTATTTTAGCAGATACCTGCAGCCAGTTAATTATTTCATTTATGCCAATGCACTCCTTCATTTCACGTGTTTATATTGTAACGATCTAAAACCCTGAGTCTTTGTGCTGCTGTGTGGTAAGGAAATTAGTTATATTAGAATACATCAGCTGAAAATACTTGGACCAAGTAAACAAATTGTGTATGACTAGAGCAATGCAAACAGCTATAATATAATGGCCCTTATAAGCCTCGATGTAGGTACCCCACCCCTCTTCCGGCTCGATGAGTGTTACTACATATCCCGGATGGGACGAGTAAATCATTAAACCGTACCCGGAATCGCTCATTACACTGAATCTGGATTCATTTACAGTACTGAGGCTCACTGCAGTTATTTGCTCAATTCACGCCTGCAATATGGCACCGTAGTCTGTTGGAGTTGGTGGAGTACCTAGTACAGTATTTGAATCATAAAGACAATCGTTCTAAATTCACCTAGAAATGTTTTTGTAGGAAATATCGCTACATGAATCCACAAAACAAGTGTGAAGCAATTTGTGCTTGATTAATGAACAGTTCCATTTCGCTAGTTGTGCAGCTTCCTTAGTGTGCACACTCAACCAAAAACCGATCCTATCGTAACACAACCTTTCGCCACTTCTGAAATCATTGCTGTTAACTCTACAGAGCACTGTATAGTGTGTAGCGGAGGATATAATAATGTGGCAGATTCATCCTTCTCCATACATATTGCATTGAAAGATGGTACGCAGATTGAAAGGCTGTCTACATACTTAAATAAAATTCCTCAAAATTTTCCCTTGTGATAATGATATGTCGTGTATGTTGGAGAAAGTAATATGTTCCATAACTAATTTTTGAACAAGGGCTTTTGGAATTTTTGAGACTAAGATTCTCTGTGATGCACAGCGCCCTTTGTCTAGTGTCATGCTATGTTGTTTGTTGAACGTTTATCATTAACTATAGGAACCCGTATCGAACTATGCAGCTTTTCTCTGAATCGTCTCTACTTCTTCCGTTAATTTAACTTGTTAACTATTAGGAAGGAAGGAAGTCCTGTCAGGATCTTGGTCATTAGAGACGGAGCATACGCTCGAAACGTTTGTCAAAGTAGGGAAGGAAATCGGCCGTGCCCTTTGCAAGGAACAATCCCGGCATTTGCCTGGAGTGATTTAGGGAAATCACAGAAAACCTAACACAGGTTTGGTTGGAGACAGGTTTGAAACGCCGTCCTCCCGAATGCGAGTCTAGTGTGTTTCTTAGGATTCTTCCACTAAATCTAAGTCTGGCACCTGTCTTCCCAGCTGTTAAATTTGTGTGCCCTTTACACTAATGAAATGGTTTTAAGACTTTGGACGTGCAAAAGAGAGGGATGTGGTTCGAATCCTCGCCTGACAGTCTAGATTTAGCTAATCCATAGTTTTCCAATTAAAAGCAAATGCCGATGTCCTTCCCGATCCTTCCTATTCCGAGATTGTGTTGCACATGCGATGAGCACACGGTTTTACTTGAGTATGATATGTGCAAGATGTCTTCTATCGATACCGTTTAAAATTATTTATCTTACTGTCTCAAGGGTGAATCTATCCCATGTAAAGTACGGGGTCGAATGGTGTGACGATGGTCCTTATGGCGTCTAAAGGCCAATTCACACTGTCCGTCACGTCACGTCACGTCACCGTCCGTCAGAACAAAAAATGTTCAAATGTTTGTTAAGCTTAAGGGACTTAACTACGGGGTCATCAGTCCCTAAACTTACAAACTACTTATGAACTACCTACAACTAAGAACGGCACAAATATCCATGCCCGAGGGGGGATTCGAACCCCCGACCGCAGCGGCCGTGCAGACCGTGACTGAAGCGCCTCAGTCTCCTCGGCCACCGCGGCCGGCCCGTCAGAACATTCCGCAATGTATTTCTAATGGCGGCGTTCACACTGTCCGTCACGGACCGTCACGTCACGTCAACGTCACGTCAAGCTTTCTCGCGAAGAATGTTTTGACGGAACGGTCGTCTGGTAACACGGAAGTTAACCTATTTTAGTCACGCGAATTAAATGTTGCAGTCGACGATTGCACTGTTTATATGCAAATAAGTCTTATTCGCATTTATTTTGTTGTTATACTTCGTTTTAGGGCTAAATCTCAAATGTTTCATGACGACTTAAATGTTTTTGTCACATGAAGGCCAATTCACACTGTCCGTCACGTCACGTCACGTCACCGTCCGTCAGAACATTCCGCAATGTATTTCTAATGGCGGCATTCACACTGTCCGTCACCGGACCGTCACGTCACGTCAACGTCCGTCAAGCTTTCTCGAGAAGAATGTTTTGACGGAACGGCCGTCTGCTAACATCGGAAGTTAACCTATTTTCGTCACGCGAATTACGTGTTGCAGTCAACGATTGCACTGTTTATATGCATATGTGTATTATTCATCTTTGTGTTGTTGTTTTACCTCGTTTTAGGGGTAAATCTCAAATGTTTCATGACGACTTAAATATTTTTGTCAATTGAGTGTCCCCCTAAAATCGAGGTCGGATATCTGAAACCAAAAAACGGTTTATGTTACGTAACATTGTAAAAGAAACGACTGAAGCAAACTGTTTATTTGAATAAGATTGTAATTTGATTACGCATTTTTCATTAAATAACACTTTAAATGAAAATGTCAGTTATAATGAAAGACAAAAATTCAGTTGTTTACGACGATATTAACAATGTCAGCGAGCAAATCGTAATGGTTAAAGTATACAGGTGCTATTTATGCTCTTACAAGTATGGTTTGATGTCTTCATGTGTTTATTTTTTCGCTTGAAAATAGATGTCGATGTTTTGAAATGTGGTTTCAGTTCCCAGTAAGTGTGCCAAAAACATAGACTGTAAAGTTTTCTTTGGCCGTTAATAACATTTAGCGTTGTTGTTGCCCCTTTCTAGTATTAAACTATGACTTTCTACGTAACAGATCGCCACTTATAACCTCACTTTCAACATCGCGTACTGAGATGGACGAATTGACGTGACGGACACGGACGGACAGTGTGAATACAACTTGACGTGACGGTTCCGTGACGTGACGTTGACGTGACGGACAGTGTGAATTGGCCTTGAGTGTCCCCCTAAAATCGAGGTCGGATATCTGAAACCAAGAAATGGTTAATGTTACTTAACATCGTAACAGAAAAGACTGAAGCAAACTGTTCATTAGAATAAGATTGTAAATTGATTACGCATTTCCCATTAAATAACATTTTTAATGAAAAAGTCAGTTCTAAAGAAAGACAAAAATTCAGTTCTTACGACGGTATTAACAATGTCAACGGGCAAATTGTAATGGATAAAGTAAACAGGCGCTATTTATGCTCTTATAAGTGTTGTTTGAGGTATTCATATGTTTATTTTCCCGCTTGAAAATAGATGTCGATGTTTTGAAATGTTGTTTCAGTTCCCAGTAAGTTGCCCAAAAACATACACTGTAAAGTTTTATTTGGCTGTCAATAACATTTAGCGTTGTTGTTCCTTCAATTCTAGTATTAAACTATGAGTTTCTACATAAGAGATCGCTACTCATAACCTAACTTTCAACATCGCGTATTGAGATCGGCGAATTGACGTGACGGACACTGACGGACAGTGTGAATACAACTTGACGTGACGGTGCCGTGACGTGACGTTGACGTGACGGACAGTGTGAATTGGCCTTAACTCATGCTCAACAAATCAGACAAGCTGTTTATGTTCTACAAATTTTTTGTTTATTTACTAACTAGTTTTCGGCTTATTAGGCCATCATCAGGTAAACTGTTGACATGCGTCGACAAAGACGCTATTGCTTAGGTGCTCAAAGGTGGTAAAACAAAGATACAACACACAGAATACTCGGTCTTTGCATATGACATTTGTTGGAATTGCAAACAATATCTGTTGCCATGTAGAATTATGTTCACGTATTCAGTGGCCTTAACATTTTTACATTGTAATTTGCGAGTAAACTGGGTGAAACACAATACACATCAAATATTAATGAATTAAAAACTAAGTTAACATTATTGACACTGTATCATATGTTGAGATTGTCACTTAAGATGTACATTAAATACGTTTTCATTGAGGTTACAATTTACTTATTTGACAGCATTTGGCAAGATTTACATAGTTACTTTACATTTCATATTACTGTGCAATTTATTATATATAATCTTAAAGTCTAAAGGTAAACATGGTAGGAATGGGGACTCTACATGTGACATGACATAGCTAGTGCTAAATGACCAGGTACAGTTGAACACATCCCCACTGTTAAGCTTCACATAATGTAAACAAAACAGCTACCTAAAACAGACCATCTTAATGTCTCCATTCCTACCATGTTTACTTTTAGACTTTAAGATAAATTGCACAGTAATATGAAATGTAATGTAACTATGTAAATCTTGCCAAATGCTGTCAAATAAGTAAATTGTAACCTAAATGAAAACGTATTTAATGTACCCCTTAAGTGACGATCTCAACATATGCTACAGTGTCAATAATGTTATCTTAGTTTTTAATTCATTAATATTTGATGTGTAATGTGTTTCACCCTGTTCACTCGCAAATTACAATGTAAAAATGTTAAGGAGGCCACTGAATACGTGAACATAATTCTACATGACAACAGATATTGTTTACAATTCCAACAAATGTCATATGCAAAGACCGAGTATTGTGTGTGTTGTATCTTTGTTTTAACATCTTTGAGCACCTAAGCAATAGCGTCTTTGTCGACACATGTCAACAGTTTACCTGATGAAGCCGAAAACTAGTTAGTAAATAAACAAAAAAATTAGTAGAACATGAACAGATTGATATGGAAGCGTTCTACCAAGAAGTGACGGAAGAATCCATTTATAAAATCAGACAAGCCCAATGAGTATGTCACAGTTGGTATAAGGTAAAGTGGTTGGAATTTGTACATGAATCAGAGGAGGTCCAAGTAATGTGTTTTATTTAGGACGTTAGGTATAAAATGTAAACACGCTGGTTAGCATCTCAATATTCTGAAACTTCCTAGCAGATTAAAACTGTGTGCCAGAACAGGGATTCGAACCTGGGACCTTTGCCTTTCGCGGGCAAACGCTGTACCGGAGAGACTAGGTACTGGCGGAAGTAAAGCTGTGAGCATGGTAGAACGCTCACCCGCAAAAGGCAAAGGTCCTAGGTTCGAATGCCGGTTGCGGCACACTGTTCTGAATTGTCCGGAAGTTTCATATCGGCGCTTACTCCGCTACAGAGCGGAAATGTCATTTTGTATCTTTTTCTGTTTGAAAATAACGCCCTTTCCACTATAAATGGCTTTGAGATTACTCGGGACATGCTATCACACCAACACAGAACCAAGAACAGACTTTGGAAATCGAAGAATAAAACAAAGGCAAATTGTAGTAGTCCTGTGGAATCTACTGTTATTTAATTGATGATAAACTGACATTTGTATGTGTCTTACAGAGGAGAGTGAACGTCAGTGATTAGTGCTTAGACGTGCAGTTACTAAGAATTGTGAAGTGTTAGAAGAGGGAAAGACCTATTCTTCGTCAATGGTGGGCAGGATATGCAGTGGATTCCTTGCTCTCTGGACTTGGAGGTAAGAAGAAATACGGTATCGTACTTCAAAGAGTTACACGTTATCCGTATAAAGATTGAAATGGACAAATGTGTTGCTCCGCTGCATTAGCTTTAACACAGGATTAACTTTATATAGAAAACGAGGAGATATTATTCGTATAGATGTTGCATTCCACATTCCATTCTTCACCTGTCACGTTTATTAAAGAAAGATAGGCTATTTTGCGCTACTAATCTCAGTATCTTAACCCCAAACGTCAGGCTGCTGATGGAAGCTGGAAACGTTATAGAAATTAGCTCAACCTAATGGACAAACAGGAGCCTGGTTCACCATCTAACACCAGTTGTACAGAGGACTAGCGGAGGTTTTGAGTTGTGTTTCAGAATGACATTTTAAAATCCTGGGAAATTATAGGGATTACTTGAGTAGATAAAATTTTGATAGGGACCTCATTATTCGAAATATTACTCAGAAATGCTATGAGCACTTTGAAGTAAGGTAGGAAGGAACATTAGGGTCACTGGATATGGAGCACAATCTCAAATTGTTTTTGTTAAGTATTGGGAAGGAAACAGGTCGTACCCTATGAAAGGAACCATTCCGGCATTTGCTTGGAGTGACTTAGGGAAATCACGGAAAGTTAAAATTTTCTAACCGCTGTGTCACCTCGCTCAGTTTCATCTTTGAATCTGCGAAGCAAATCTCTTGTACTGCAAGCTTTTTGCTTTTCATGTTCTGGGAGGAGGTAGTATTTCCCAAAACAACAAAAAATGCCTAGTAAACCTGGTCTGTAAAATGAATGATATAAGAACTTCATTTCCGATACTGTGAAACATACCTATTATTCTGGTCAAGAGCTCTTAATATATGTATGTAATAGTCCACGATTATTAGAAACTTTTTCTTATTTTGGTCCATAATACCTTCTCCCAAAACATGGAGGGTGAAAAGGTTGTAGTAGAAGAGATTATTTTCACAATATCGAAGGAAAGAAGTGCTCATAAGCGTCGTCGAATGACATTCCTGGACATGAGTTTCCTATCAAATTTATTTATCAAGTGCCCTCTACAATTTCCCAAATTTGCAAGCGTCATAGTGAAACGCCTTATGGAAATAATTTTGACTAAATGCAGTGCATCTATCGATGGATGATAAACATTATCCTCGAGCATCCTACTAATGAATTTGGCTTGTGTGTTTAGGACACCAAGTAAGAAAAACTGAGGAAGCAGATCGACTGAGTTTGGCTGCCTACTGCTTCGGTTATATTCAAGAGGTTTAGACTTTCAGGGCTATGCTCAGAGTATTACACAGAAAGGTTTAGAAAAAAAAGAGGCTGCCTTCCCATTATGAACGACTGTTAGGACTTAAGGCTAAGGTAAGGGGCAGTAGGTTAGGATATGGAAACACTCATTGTCGGCTGTCCTCCATCGCAACCTCAAATGGAACGGGAGAGGGAAGGATTGAAAACGACGTAATGCTTCGTAGTTTATACTGCCTCGGCCTACAATGAAGAGAGATTGCTCACGTTGCTAAGGCATTACTTGCGTAGCGTACTGATGCTCGACAGATTTTTGACTTTTAACAGCGTCCTAACTGTGACAAGTTTCACGAAATTCAGTGGCAGTGAATGAGGAATTCGCGACAGTCGTTTATTTGCCGTCTTCCATGAGATAAATAATTTGGCGCTTTAGTGTAGTCTACCAGCTCAGTTTCTGTCAGTAATGGATAAGATAATAGGTATCAGGTTATGCAGGTGCTCAACCCACACACTTCCTGAGCAACACTTGGGTCATCCTCTCCCCTGCCCCCTCCCTTCCTCCTCCTCCTCCTCCTCCTCCGTATGGACCAATAAGCCCCACCAAGAAATTTTAGCTTTTGGAGATCATTGGAGAGCCGTGCACAACAGGAGAGGTCCACAAAACTTGCTTGGTATGTTGTCTATTAATAAAATATATGTTAATTATAAGTACGTCTGGGCATCGTGTTAAGATGTCTGTGGATTGGTATATATTTTAAACCAGCGACCTTCCCCCGATTGGCACAGGGAACACTAATTACTGAGGCCAAATGAGTTCTGATGGAAGGACGGGGAAGATCATGTGGCGAAGTTTTAGCAGATATATTTGTAGCTACAGTGTCTTGCTACGCCCAAGGGGGAAAAAACTTGTATTTAAGACAAATGGGAAATTATATTTATTTTATTAATTCATGCGAAGGCCAGCCGATAGAGAAATATTTTTTGTTTTTTTATTTGGAAAAACGTATAAATGTTTTGGTGTGCCAACTAGGAAGCAAGTCACATACAATTGGCTGTATATTACTATTGGCTGATATTAACAGGAGATGGAATATTACTTTAATTAGTTTTTCCTATTCGTACTGGAAAATTCACCACTACATTTAGTGAATGGGACATTTGGAAATAACAGTATTAAAAATAGCAAATTTTACATCTACACACATACTCCGCAATCCACCGAAAGGTGCGTGGCGGAGGGTACTCAGTACCACTACTAGTTACTTCCGTTCCTGTTCCACTCCCATATAGAACGAGGGAAAAATGAATGCTTGTACGCATCTGTAGGAGCCCTAATCTCTCTAATCTTATCCCTGTGGTCTTTACGCGAAATCTAGGTTGGCGGCAGTAGAATCATTATGTAGTCCGCCTCAATTTCCAGCCCTCTACGTTTCTTCAACAGTGCTTTTCGAAAAGAACGTTGCCTCCCCTCCAGCAACTTCCAGTTGAGATCCCGAAGCATTTCGATAACACCCGCGCATTGATCGAATCTACCAGTTACAAACCTAGCCGCCCGCCTCTGATCTACCTCTATGTTGTTCTTTAAACCGATCTGGTGGGGATCCCAAACACTTGAGCAGTACTCAAGACGGAGTCGTACAAGCGTTTTATATGTGGTCTCTTTTACAGACGTATCATATCTTCCCAAAATTCTCCCAATAAACCGAAGTCGACCATTTGCCTTCCCCACGACTGTCCTTATTTGCTCGTTCCATTTTGTACCACTGTCCAGCGGCTACGCCTAGGTATTTAATTGACGCGACTCTATCAAGCAGTACACTACTGGTGCTGTATTCGAACATTACGGGATTGTTTCTCCTACTCATCTGCATCGCCTTACATTTAGCTCTAGCTGACATTCCTCTCACCACCTAGAAACTTGGTCCAAGTCATGCTACATCCGACTACAGTCATTCAATGACACCATCTTGTACACCAGAGCATCATCAGCAAACAGCCGCAGATTGCAGCTCACTCTGCCCGTCAGATCATTTATATAGCTAGAAAATCACCCAGTTTACATGGGCTCACAAAACCAGATTTCGTAAACTGATTTCCCAAATCCGGTTTTGGTTGGTTATGTAAACACTCCAAAATAGATTCTGACAATCCACTTCTGTAAAGCGGTTTTCCGGTCCCACAATCGATTTTCGTGCTCATGTAAACGCAACCGTTTTTGAAGTGTTCTTGGCTTGTCAGATCGTGTTTTCTTGTTAATAATTTTCGGCACATATGGACAGAGAGACATTTTCTATCGTGAAATAAAAGCATAAATATTAGAGTGAGCATGAATCTGTGCTGATAAAACTCTTCTGGGTATTGGACCGCATCGTCAATATATCAAATATTTCACCGACGTTTCGGCCACTATTGCAAGCGGCCATCTTCTGGGTGTTACGACGCGGTCCAATACCCAGAAGAGTTTTATCAACAATGACAACGGCCGCGGAAGCCTTCGTTTACATGAATCTGTGCGTTTAAGTCAAGAAAAATAGCGATTATGCTTACTAAATCAGGATCTGAATCATCTGTTTTTCAGCCGCCATGTAAGTGGGCTAGGAAATCTGATTCAGGTTCTGCCATGTAAACACGACAGCGAAAAACGGTTTACGAAAATCGGTTTCGTCTTCCGGAAGATGAGTTGCATGTAAACGTAGTGATCCCTCAACAATAGCTGTAGTCAAGGAATAATGTTGTGAATAGCACTGTTAAGCATGTCCGGAGTTATGGTGAGGCACTGGCATCGGATGTTGTCTTTCAGCATTCCTAGAGATGTCGGTCGATCAAGATACACTTGCGACTTCAGGTAACCCCAAAGCCAATAATCTCACGGACTGAGGTCTGGGGACCTGGGAGGCTAAGCATGACGAAAGTGGCGGCTGAGCACACGTTCATTACCAAACTACGCGCGAAAAAGATCTTTCACGCGTCTAGCAATATGGGGTGGAGCACAATCCTGTATAAAATCGTACGTTCCAGCAGGTGTTTATCAGCCAGGCTGGGGATGATGCGATTCTGTAACATATCGGCGTACCTCTCACCCGTCGCGGTAGCATTTACAAAACCAGAATCACGCAGTTCCTCGAAGAAAAAAGGACCGATAACGGTAGATGTGATATATCCAACCCATACCGTGACTTTCTCGTCGTGCAATGGAGTTTCCAAGACAGTTCTAGGATTTTCGGTAGCCCAAATTCTGCAGTTGTGGGCGTTGACAGACCCTCGGAGCATGAAATGAGTTTCGTCGGTCCACAACACGTTACTCAACCAATCGTCATCTTCCGCCATCTTTCGAAACGCGCACACCGCAAATGCCCTACGCTTCACTAAATCGCCAGATAACAGTTCATGATATCGATGGATTTTGTAAGGATAGCATCGTAGGGTACGCCTAAGTGCCAACCAAACAGTAGTGTATGGAATGCACTTCCCCGTGCATAGACGACCCGCTACAGTCTCCAGTTCTTCCTGAACTGTTTCAGCAGCATTACGCCTTGTGGCTGGTCGGCCACTACGGGATCTATCGTCTAAACAACCCGTGGCTTCGAACTTTGAAATCATTCTCGCCACAGCTGTATTTGTCAACGGACCTTTACCCGTTCGAATCCCCTTCCTATGGCGATAGGATCGTAACGCTGAACTAGCTCATTCCCCACTCTGATAATACAGCTTCACTAAAAGCGCCTTTTCAGGTAACGTCAACATGCTGCGACTGCTGGTGCATTTGATTCTCCCTCTCTCATTACAGCTCCTTTTATACACGATTTTCATGCACAGTCACTGACGTTTTGCTGTCCAGCGCCATCTGTCGGACATTTTTGAACTTTTTTTGTTCTAATAAAACCCCATGTCATTGCAAGCATGTGTGTCAATTTTTACCTCTCTATCTACATTATTCCGTGATTTATGAAGTTTTCAAATTTATACTGACTTGATCACCCGGTATATTCTGAAATAGAGTAAAGTTGAAAAGTCAAAGAGTAGGCCTAAATAGCTTTTCCAAAGAGTAATTATTTTTGCATATTTCGCGTTATATTCTTCAAATCAATAAATATCTAGATTCGACCGCTACCAAACTTCACAGGACCACCCGCTGGGCTAATCTGAGGATTTCCTGAAAATTTTATTAAATTGCTCCAGCCGCCTTGGAGTCTATAGGGAACATACATATGCACATCGATTTTTATAGATATAGATTACATTTATTACTATAATTACGTCTAGGCACCGTGATGAAATGATCGTTAGCAAGGGAGTAGAAATGTATTTTTCTGTGGGAGGGGCGCACATTCGTCCTCTGGAGGGCACACCACCATAAGACCTAGGTGCGACTCTTATTATTACGTACATTTCGTCAGGTTATACCATATCTGGCAAGCATGTAGTACCTCCTTAAATCCTACATAAACAATTACATTCCGAAATACAACAGCGCAATTGCATTCCCCTACAATCTAGGAACATTACAGTGATGTGTGCAGAGAGTGCTTTGTATGAAAGTGTCACCTGTTGCTGGTAGCCCTCCTATCTTTTGCTTTAAGTGAGGTAGTCGCAGGAGGCAGTGGCATAACTAGGACTTGGCTTTGGGAGGGGGATAGATCTGCTTGACGTGCAATATTTTAGTCAGTTTCCAGACAGACTACCATTTACTACTCCCGTTGAAGAAACTAATTCACTCCCATCCAATGAAATCTTATGGTAAAACACTCGAAGTTTCCAATCTTTACCTTTACCAGATTGCTGTTACACGACTTTTTTAATTTTTTTTATTCCGACTGTAGTCCACACCGTGACAAGTAGCCAGGAAGGCTAAAACAAGTCGGCTGACAGAAGGTACTCTAATTGTGTCCCCCATAAACGTGGCTGTGGTGTACAACTGCCAGACGTCGTTTATCGCGGTATTTATACCTCTATGAGCAAAGGTAGTTGCGCTTAACACCACATGTTCTCCCTAGGAAAAATTATATCTGATAGGAGCATCCGCGTAAGCATTGGCACAAAGTTTTTGATCGATTACGCACCTTTCTCGCTAGACCAGCTAACAAAACTGATGCAGGTGTGACAACCACAGAATTGCTGTGTGCTATATGCTGTTGCGCCAGCCATGCTAAAATTTAGGTCGAAAACACACACCCCTGGACCAACCAAAAACTAACACAAATGATTTGCTGAGAAAGTATCGCAGTGGTCATGGGTTACAGTCTTCCTATCTTTAAATTATACATGTCAAAGCTCAGATAGCCCTTGTTTACTTAATTATGTGGGTCCAAGAGTCGACATTTTGTATCACGTCAGAGACACGTGTTCAACATATCACAGAGAGGTGCTGTTTATTTGTGTGATAGACACAGCCAGCCTTTTTACCTACTGTATGTGTACGAATCACGAACTCACGTCATAACAATGTTATCCGTAGCAATATTTTCGATTTATTTCAGACACGCGCCTACGAGAGACTTTTACATCCACCTTAGCTAAGGAACATGGTATTACCAGGTTGGAGCCTACATATAATAGTTACAGAATGCTTCGTGTCTTTGACTCTATGCAAGATTATTGAAGTCTCTTAAACGCTAATAAAGAGTATCATTTATTATAACAACAAATACCCTAGTGTTCGATATGTGCAAATGATTATTATCCCTACAATACGTCTTCTTTGTTTGTCATCTGAATCATGGCAGCCAAAAGATAGAGATCCACGCCAACTGCGGCGACAGAGCTTGTAACATTATTTCATTTTAGTTATAAATAGAGGATGTATGCTGGAGGGTCAGTACGTTTTGTCTAGATTAGCGAGTAGAACTATTTTCTAATTTTAGCATTTTTTTTTTGTTTGTTTTCTGTGGTTGTATCAGTTGTGTGATATACACCGCTTTCGATATATTTGTTTTTGGATGAGAATTAACACTCGCAGGAGTGATAGGCACGGTGCGGTGAGCTCATTAGATAGTCGTAATGCACGTTGTGTTGGCCACGGCGGAGGGGCCGAGCGCATTGAGGCACTATGCTCCGATGTGCGAGTCGTTCCCCGTCGGGGGTTCGAATGCTCCCTCGGCCATGAATGTTTGAGTTATCTTTAGTATAAGGTAGTTTATAAGTAGTTTGTAAGTTTAGGGACTGATGACCCGCAGTTTAGTCCCATAAGCTTAACAAACATTTGATTTTTTGTCCCGCTAACAGTAAGGCAACGATTACGGATCTAGCATGGCGCGCCCACAGACATACATTACTAGACTGGCAATCTGGCTTCTGTGACTGAAGCGATGCCGCCATCTTGCCTCACCTCACGTCAAAAAGTCCCCATACGTTACTACTACGACCTTCTGACACGATATAACGTTGTAAGCTTTACTAGTTGAACATGATTTGCATTTGAGCTAAACATTCACAATAATGGAATTTAACACACAGCCTTACATTGTCGAATCGTGTTATAAGAAAAACATATTAGTGTTACGTATGTTTAATATTTACTTACCGTCCTGGCGGCCTCGCGTGATTACGTTGTCAATCATGTGGATTTATAAGAATATTAACTTTTGGCAATGGCTTTTTACAGTTTTGTTGATTATGCCAACATAAACATGCGAGATCGCCGCGATGGTATGTAAAATTTTACCGTTATGTACAGTTAAATCAGTCTGTAGTTATCTGAAAAACATTCAGAATAAAGATATGTGTTATCCACGACAAATAGCAAATTTTTAACGGTCATACCATTAAGAGAAAAACCGAAGTTAATCGAAAATTGTAACCGATTAATAAAAACAAGAAATGCTACTCATTCGAGTATGTGTGAAAGTTGACTAGAATTCGAACGAACTCTCAAAAGAATAAGGATACGTGTTACCTACGACAAACAACACTTTTAAAACGACCAACTACTGAAAGAAAAACCGAAGTTGAATGAAACCGATAAGAATAATAACAGCAAATCAATGCAACTCATTACTATATGTCTCAAAGATTATTCCAGTAGAAAAAAATTCTGCCATATACAGTACAACAAATCAATTTCCCATGTCAGAACTCAAAAGACAGCGCAGTTACGTCAGTTCATCCCGTATTTTTACGACAGTTTTCTGTAATAACAAATACGACTGCTTACACTTTATAGTATACAAATCTGGCGGCGAGACTTCACTAACACCAATGATACTAAATACGGCATTGCCAGTCTAGTAATATAGGTCTGTGGGCGGGCCCAATCACACTTTGTCGTCGATGTCAGAGGACATTTAAATGTTTTCCCATCTGTCGATATTGGGGATTTAGTGGTGCCGTGGCGGCCCCTTACTGTGCAGATTGCCCGCTCAACAGGCAGCCAAGGCGGGCTGCTTGTCTCCTCCGAAGGCGCTCACGCAAACAAGCCTACGGAAATCAAGAAGTCAAGTCAACGACGACAACTTCCTGATAGACGGCGCTGTAACACGGCACTACACGGCGAGGAGCCACACGTGACAGTGCCTAGCCAATACGAACTGTGGGACCATCCGCCAGTGCCGGCTTTACAAGTGCTCCAACGGAGTGTGAAAAACAGTGCAATCCGAGCTAGCACCGTGGCCGGCCGCTCCTATGCCGGATCTAGCTGCGTTGGCGCTCATAGTACAGTTTAGATATCTTTTAGTTGTTTCTTATTATTTCGGCTCAGCGCCTCTAGTAAATTGTGTTTTGTTGTTTTAGTGTGAGGCTTTACACCCTCTGTACTTGTTAGTTTTTGTCAGCAAACTACTCTGTATTCTTTTTTCTCTATGATTTCATTGTACGCTAAGAAGGCGTTTGTCTTAGGTGTTAAATAAATTGTATTTCGTTTCATATTTGGTTTTTTTTTCCTGCATATCGCAGGACGTAACAGGTGGAGGATGCACCTTTGGCAGTTGCAGCCACTATTCGTAAAAACATCTAGTTGTTTTGAGTGTGTTAGGTAATCTTTAGCGAGCATATTCCAGTTGCGCGTTCGTGTAAACGGCCGATAATTTCAACGTTTTTTTTCACATCACTGGCTTCAAATTCTTTATGGACCCGTAGCATCTGTTACTCGTCTATGAAATAAAAATGTATTTTTTTTATCTCCTCTATATACACTAAATGTTTGTATACGTAGTCTTTTTTCCCCCTATACGCAAGTGTAGAGGCAATATGCCTCACTGCAGACTACCAGCGAAGGTCCAAGGGTACGCTAAAGCAGTCAACAATCCGAAGATTGGTTTGAACACCACAATGCTTTACTAGGCATAGTTTGGAGGTGGTATGCCGTTGCCTTCCTCCGACATTCGAACTGACTTACCCAGCCAGTTATAGGGCGACCTACAATTTAAAGTGGGTTCCGAACCACGGTCCTACTCGGTATTTTTCACATGAGCAATACTGCCAGAGGGGAAAGAAGTGGAAAGTGACAGATAAAAATCGAAGGACCTGGCGGGGATCGCACCCACGACCTTTGGATTTGTAATCTGGCACTCTACCACTGTGCAATCGAGGCGCACTAAATAGGTTTGTAGGTATGTAAGTGGCTCGAAGCCTTGATAAGTAACAAGGATCCAGCATACATACGTATATTTGGACTACAATTGTAATATAAACATAGATTTAATATGACTAAGACTTTTGAAAATGGTGGAGAGAATTTTTTATAAAAAGTCACCTGCCCAATAAAACTTATTTATTACAAATTATATAATAAACTCAATGAGCTTTGTGGTAGTGTTTAGTCTTAGTATTGTTACTTTCTATCTACGCATTGAAAATTAGTTATTTTAGGTGTAAATATATTTCCACGTAAAGTTTTTTATTTAATTTTTTATTTTTTTTATTTTACAAAAAGCAAACTAGGAAATGCACGCCCACATAACTAAATAGTTGTGGATCCCATTAATTCCTTCAATGCCACATTTTGGTACATCCGATACTCTCCCTCGCCTCTCTATATGGACGATCTAGTCATAATCGACGCGCCCACAGTGAATCAAATAGAAATATAAGGAAGGATTGAAAATCAGTCTTTAACGTTCCATCGACATCGTGGTCATTAGAGATGGAGTACACGCTCGGATAGTTCTTTGTCAGCAAAATGTCCGTGCCGTTTGAAAGGAACCGTCACAGATTCAAGTGGAGTGATTTAGAAAAGTCAAGATAAACGTAAATCAGGACGGCTGGTGGCGGGTTAGCACGGCTGTCCATTGAATTGTGTGTCTAATGTGTTACACTGCGCCGCCTCGCCCCGTAAATAGAAATATAGTATCAAATGAAACAAACCACAGCTGTAAACACACTTAGGACAAGAAAATAGGTGCGCTCTCGCTGTTTAAGAAAGAATAAGTGAATGGAGGGTTACTGATACATTTTACCAACTAGAAGAGGACGCGGCGTTGCCATATCCCAATTATGAAAGAGTGCTGTGGTGTTCTCGTATCGCCCGATGACGTTTTTAGCCACATTGGTTTCTTGGTTAGAAACCTTTTTATTTGCTCTTGAAATGGATCTTCATATTTTTTCAGTCTGGAAGGTATTTCACTTGGATATTTGAATGTCGGCCGACGCCCCACTTGAATAATTACAACCCCGAGATCGACCGGTGTGTCGTATCCGACAGTTTGGGAACCACTGATCCAGGCGTAGCGTTGAAGAGTGATAACGAGCATGCAAGGAGAAGGTAGATGCTTTACTTCAGTTTATTTGGAGAATTTTGGGAAGAAGGGTTCACCCGTAAATGAGATCGCATATCAGACACTCGTGTGACCCATTCTTGAGTAGTGGTCAGGTGTTTTGGATCCTCACCAGTCGGTATAAAGGAAGACATAGAAGCAATTCAGAGGCGGGCTACTAGATTAGATACTGGTAGGTTCGATCAACACGCGAGTGTCACAAAGACGGTTTGGGGACTTAAATTGTGTTCCCTAGAGTGAATACGAAGAGAAAATTTAGGCGGCCATCATTTGAAGGTGGCTGCAGAATGATTCTACTGCTGAAAACTGACATTTCGCGTAAGGACCACAAAGATAAACTATGTGATCATAGTATCCGAGCACCTGGCTCAAAATGACTTACAAATTCGTGGGGCCTTCCATCGGTAACGCTGGAATTCAATATGCTGTTGGCCCACCCTTAGCCTTTATGGCAGAATCCATTCTCGTAGGCATACGTTCAATCATTTGCTGGAAGTTTTCTTAGGGAATGGCAGCCCATTCTTCACGGAGTGCTGCACTGAGGAGAGGTATCGGTGTAGGTCGGTGAGGCCTGGCATGAAGTTCCAAAACATCCCAAAGATGTTATATAGGATTCAAGTCAAGACTCCGTGCAGGTCTATCCATTACAGGAATGTTATTGTCGTGTAACCATTCCGCCTCAGGCCGTGCATTATGAACAGGTGTTGAAAGATGCAATCGCCATCCCCGAATTGCTCTTCGACAGTGGGAAGCAAGAATGTGCTTAAAACATCAATTTAGGCCTGTGCTGAGATAGTGCCACGCAAAACGACAAGGGGTGCAAGCCACCTCCATGGAAAACACGACCACACCGTAACACTGCCACCTCCGAATTTGACTGTTGACACTGCACACGCTGCTAGATAACGTTCGTCATTCCCATACCCTGCCATCGGATCGCCACATTGTGTACCGTGATTCGTCTCTATACTCAACGTTTTACCACTGTTCAATCGTCCAATGTTTACGCGCCTTGCACCAGGCGACGCGTCGTTAGACAGTGATTTGTGTGATGTGTGGCTAATGGGGAGACGCTCGACCACGAAATTCGTTTTCTCACCTCCCGCCTAACTGTCGTAGTACTTGTAATGGATCCTGATGCAGTTTAGAATTCCTGTGTGATGATCTGGATAGATGCCTGCCTATTACACTATACGACCCTCTTCAACTGTCAGCGGTCTCTGTCAGTCAACAGACGACGTTGGCCTGTACCGGCTTTCGTACTGTACGTGACCCTTCAACTTTCGGCTTCACTATCACATTACAAATAGTGGACCTAGGGATGTTTAGGGGTGTGGAAATCTGTCGTACAGACTTGTGAGACAAGAGACACCCAGTCACCTGACCACGTTCCAAGTCTGTGAGTTCCGCGGAGCGCCCCATTCTGCTCTCTCATGATGTCTGATGACTACTGAGGATTGCAGAACGACATGTTGACCGTAGCTGTTTTTTTTTTCTCAGTGCTACCGGTTTCGGTCATTTACCATTATCATGCGTTAGCCTGAAGTACATGAAAGTTATCAAAGTATTAGTCAACCATATAAAACGTTAACAAAATACACAGTAAGTTACATGTGAAATACTTATAGAGATTAGCTAATAGCTTAACATGTCGTTATACAAGAATTGAAAATTATAACATAAGAATTTGCTGTCATTGTTCTAGTCATTGATAATATCACAGTGGCTGACTGTTACAGACTGAAGCATACATTGGTGAGTGTGAAATAAAATTATTTTAAAACCAAAGATAAAGCACATGCTTACATTAAATCTCACTGCATAAGGATTATAGGGCATACAGTTATGTCTATGACCATCTTTGGTCTTCATTAGGATCTATGATGTAAACAATGTTATTGCTATGTTTATAAACAAGTGCTATACAATATGATGAAGTGGAAGTATGATATGTACATATGCACTGCTATGAAGTTGTGATGTTAATATACTCTACAATTTGTAGCTATACATTACATCAATAAAACATCAAGTCACTAATTTGGTTATGATATCTGAAATTACGTTTTTTCGTGTCATAACCAAATTAGTCACTTGATGTTTTATTGATGTAATGTATAGCTACAAATTGTAGAGTATATTAACATCACAACTTCAAAGCAGTGCATATGTACATATCATACTTCCACTTCATCATATTGTATAGCACTTGTTTATAAACATAGCAATAACATTGTTTACATCATAGATCTTAATGAAGACCAAAGATGGTCATAGACATAACTGTATGCCCTATAATCTTTGTGCAGTGAGATTGAATGTAAGCATGTGCTTTATCTTTGGTTTTAAAATAATTTTATTTCACACTCACCAATGTATGCTTCAGTCTGTAACAGTCAGCCACTGTGATATTATCAATGACTAGAACAATGACAGCAAATTCTTATGTTATAATTTTCAATTCTTGTATAACAACATGTTAAACTATTAGCTAATCTCTGTAAGTATTTCACATGTAACTTACTGTATATTTTGTTAACGTTTTATATGGTTGACTAATACTTTGATAACTTTCATGTACTTCAGGCTAACGCTTGATAATGGTAAATGACCGAAACCGGTAGCACTGAGAAAAAATTAACAGTGATGGTCAACATGTCGTTCTGCAATTATCTAAAAGCTGTTATACCCCATCTGTTCAACATTCTCGACTACTGAGGTCGCTGATATGGAGTACCTGGCAGCAGTGCACCTAATATGAGAAACGTTTGTTTTGGGGGATGTCCGGATACTTTTGATCACTTAGTGTAAGAAATGAGAAATTACGGCTCGTATGGAAGCACACAAGCAGTCTTTTTCCGTTCGCTTTATTTGGGAGAGAAATAAGAAATGAAATGACTATGGGTGTGCTGGCTACTCTTCGCCACGCAGCGTATGGTGGCTTGCGCAGTATGTAGATGTAAATTACTGTTTTCTCCCCGACTACTGTTTTCTCTTTCTGTGTGTTCGGTAACATAATCCTCCGTCTACAGACATTAACGCGACGTGAGAAACAGCAGCCAACGGCTGATGGAGTAAATTTACCTTTTTTCACGCCCTACCTGCAGTAAGATCCATTTATCGCAAACACTTTTCAAACACAAAATCATTAATCTGAAAATTGTTTTGAAGTTAGTATTTAATTATAGGCAAATCAACAATGGCAAGTATATGTCAGACGTTGAGATCCTGTGTATCAGTAGACATGCTATGACTGCAAGCACAAGGAAACGTACCTTGGCCGCCAAGTCAAAAATTTTTTCTGCCTTGGCAGCTTCAGCTTGAGCCTTCGGCCCGTCGGAGTCACCGAGTACTATATTGACGAGGCAGTACTCCATCAGCGCCATGAACACGAACCTACAACAAAACAGATATTTTCATGGAACAAAAAAGCAAAATGTTGCGTGTTAACGCTAGAAATTAGCTTTAGAGGCTACTAGACTGAAAAAATGTTATTACAAGCTTAATATTATTAATATTAATATAGAAAATAAGTGAAAAGATTTTTGTTGAAGGCAGTAGTGTTGTTAATTTTTATGGTAAATGATTTATATATCTGGTAATGTTACACTACTATGTCAGGTTGTGATGCACACCGCTGTTAGATTATGATTCAAACACAATGTGAAAGAATGATTTTTGATGCTGCAGCTTGGCATATAATATACATTCCAAAGTAAGGGAGGTCTAGCTTATGTTTCCATCTGACACGGATTGGTAACAAAGCAACAATAACAGTTAATCAACAAATCATAATTTTGTCTATTGCTGTTTAGACATAACGTTAATATGTCTGCAGGCTAACGATCAGCAGTTTATCGTTACCTCCGTTCTCTTGTATGTGCAGAATTACAGAATTTATGCAAGTGCTACTGTGATCATTCAGAAAACGTTTCCAGCGCTAATTTAAGACACTTTGTGTCACCTTATTTCCAGGTATCTGCTATTTAACTCGTGCTTTCATGCGATAGAGGTCAGAACCGCGACACCCATCGTTAAAACCACACGTTTTCCTTGTGCTTTGGCCGAGGGAAATATCTCAGAGATATCACCGCTCAGAATCGACACGACAAGGCCTCATGACTACCATAAAAGGCGTCAATCAAACCACACCTTCCCTCGGTGCCTTGATTCCCACAGATTTAGCATTCAAAGACGCAAGTATTTGTGTAAGAGCGTGAAAAGGTTTAAGACGTCATAGTGTGTGCTCCACTATGACTGAACCATTTGAGGTAAGAGACCTGAGGTTGGAGTCAGCTTAAGGACGTATTAGGATAACAGTCACATTACTGTGTACTTTTCTTATTTCTTATTTCCATTGTTGTTGTTGTTGTTGTTGTTGTGGTTTTCAGTCCGCAGACTGGTTTGGTGCCGCTCTCCACGCTACCCTGTCCTGTGCAAGCCTCTTCATCTGAGAATACGTATGGCAACCTACATTCTTTTGAATTTGATTGCTGCCGGCCACGGTGGCCGAGGGGACTGAGGCGCTCCAGTCACGGTCTGCACGGCCACACCGGTCGGGGGGTTCGAATCCCCCCTCGGGCATGGATATTTGTGCCGTCCTAGTTCGTAAGTAGTTCATAAGTAGTTTGTAAGTTTAGGGACTGATGACCCCCTAGTTAAGTCCCATAGACTATACAAAGATTTTTTGAATTTGATCACTGTATTCGTCCTTTGGTCTCCTCCTACGATTTCTACCGCACACACATCCTTCTAATCTTCATTATTCGTCTGTAGCGCCACATTTCGGAAGTTGCATTATCTTTTTGTCTGAACTCCTTATTGTCCACGTTTCACTCCCATACAATGCTACACTCCAGGCAAATGCTTCCAGGAAGGACTTCCTAACATTTAAACTAATATTGGATGTCAACAAATTTCGCTTCTTGAGAAACGCTGTTCTTACCATAGCCATTCAGCATTCTATATCTTCTTTACTTCGGCCATCATAAGTTATCCTGCTATCTAAATAACAAAACTCATCTACTACTTTTACTGTCTCATTACCTAATCTAATTCCTTCAGTATAGCCTGATTTTCTGACACTACATTCCATTACCTTTGTTTTACTCTTGTTAATGTTCATCTTATACCTTCCTTTTAAGACACTGCCAATTCCGTTTAACTGCTCTTCCAGGTCCTTTGTTGTCTCTGACAGAATGACAATATCGTCAGCAAGCCGCAAGGTTTTTAGTCCTTTCTCTGGACTTTAATTCCATCTCCAAATTTCTCCTTGCGTTCCTTCACAGCTTGCACAATGTACAGATTGAACAACACTGGGGAAAGGCTACAATGCTGTCTTGCTCCCTTCCTACCCACTGAGACCGTTTTATGATCTTCGACTCTAATAATTGCTGTCTGGTTTTTGTATAGCTTGAATATAACTCTTCGCTCCCTATATTTTACCCCTGCTACCTTCAGAATCTGAAAAAGTGTATTCCAGTCAACATTATCTAGAGCTTTCTCCAGATCCACAAATGCTAAAAACGTAGTTTCCCTTTCCTTAAACTATCTTCTAAGATAAGACGTACCGTGAGTATTGCCCCGCGTGTTCCGGCATTTCTCCTAAATCCAAACTGATCTTCCCCAAGGTCGGATTCCACCAGTTTTTCCATTCGTCTGTAAATAATTCGTGTTTGTATTTTGCACCATACGTTATTAAACTGATAGTTCTGTTATTTTCACATTTTCTGCACTTTCTTTCTTAAGAAATGGAATCACCATATTTTTCTTGAAGTCTGAGGGTATTTCCCCTGTGTCAAACATCTTGCATACCAGGTGGAACAATTTTTTCATGACTGGCTCTCCTAACGATAACAGCAGTTCAGACAGGACATCATCTACTCCAGCGGCCTTGTTTCTCAAATGTTCAAATGTTTGTACAACTTATGGGACTTAACTACGGGGTCAACAGTCCCTAAGCTTACAAACTACTTATGAACTAGCTAAGACTAAAGACGGCACAAATATCCATGCCCGAGGGGGGATTCGAACCCCCGACCGTAGTGGCCGTGCTGACCGTGACTGAAGCGCCTCAGTCTCCTCGGCCACCGCGGCCGGCCGCCTTGTTTCTACTCAAATCTTTTAGTGCTCCGTCTAATTCTTCTCGCAGTATAGTATATCCTCTCTTATATTCCTTTACTTCATCTTCCACTTCTAGAATACTGCCTTCAAATATATTTCCTTTGTACAGACCTTCTATATATTCTTTCCATCCTTCAGCTTTCCCTTCTTTGCTTACAACGGAACGGTCCAATAAGACATGTCGAAACCTACCCTGTAATTTTTTACACAGAAAGAAGACAACGAAATAAATGCACTGCCAAAATGTTAGCTGCTAAGAGGCACTGCAAGTATTCTTTTTAATGTTGAAGTTAACCCTTTTTTGCCGCGCCTAGAACAGCTTATAAAAGCGATTTGTACAGCCCTGCCCGCCTAGCGAGCGACTCGGCGAATCTCTCACCACAGAGTAACATATACAGAGAAGCAGCCCCCTCTAAACCACTTAGGCCAGTCGTCGTAGACCAAAAAATGGCCTTAGGTTCAAAAAAATTGCAGGAAGCTGAATTTTTGGTATGTTGTTAGGACATATTAGGGTAGTATTAAACCAAGTTTGCAGCTTCGAAATCCTTTAATTAACTTTTAAGAGCCAAATACCTCGAAAATTTCGGACTTTTTTCTGGTTTTGGCTTATAACTCGTGAAGGGTGGTTTATTCAAGAAAAGTCGCTCGCATCTCTATTAATGTAGATAAAATATTCTACAATTTAAGCCCAACCGCAGCTCTGTTATTTCAATAGTTCCCGAGATACTGGACTTCAAAAATTGACGTATTTCTCCAAAAAGTTTAAATTTTCGATTTTAGCCATCTTTCGGCTAGAATATTGGCTATAGTGATCTTCCCACGGGGAAAGTCATACTAAAGAAAGTTATAGAGCAGTTATTTAGCTTTAATCTAAGTACAGAACGAAGTCCACAGTCCCAGTAGATTTCTAGTTATCGTTAAACAACGAAAAGTCGGAAAAATCGGAGTATTCAATAAACTGACCCAGACGAATTGCAGTCCTCTTATCGTATATATGTTAAAGGAAACGGAGGAATTACTCATTGACGATTATTATTAACGCATTGTATATAAAAGGTGTAATTTATGTGTTAGTGCATACCAATATATTTGTGAAAGTAGGTATTGCTGTAGAAACAACGAAAGCCTCTCCGTTTGTGGGTATTGGCACAGAGTACGTGGTATTGGTCAGCCATTTAGGGATTGGGACTTTGGTTCGTAGCGAGGCCTTTTGTTGTGCGAAGGCACCCCCGCCCCCTCACCCACCCCATCACTCCGAGTGGTGACCCAGCAGGTGTTCTGCCCTCCCTCACAAACTTCTTGTCTCCGAGGTCTTCCTCACTACACCCAGTCTGCCCTTCTAGAAACGGCCGTATTCGGATCTGTGAAGAACGTTTCAAAGAAAAATCGTCTAAATCTCGATGGTGGTGGTGTTTTAAGTACTTTCTTTTTTAAAAATATGTCGAAGCTACCCCGTCGGATGTTTGTTTCATGTGTCGCGATGTGCTTGGAGAGGGAACAGTGACAGTGAAAAACCGCGTGATCTCCAGCAGCGTCCTTGCGCGCTGGATTGGTCGCACGGTCTACATGCTGGATATCTGTGAGGGCTTGCAGTAATTCTGGGATGTGTCCTGCACCAGCACTGAGCAACACGTTGACATGAGATCCTCTCGTATCGACCGAGATACTACTTCGATAAAATAAAAACGTATTTTGAATCCCAATACACCATTTCCTTGGAATGAGAAACTACTGTCCGTCAGGCAATGTTACTTTCAAAAGGAATGACAAGGTACGAACATTGACTACAGCTACAGTTAAAGTGTGGGACCAGGTGGTCGCTATTGACCCTCTCACAATTTTCCAAAGGCTGTGCATTACGAAAAAGTCACATCAAGACTTAAGAGAGCACTTTGCCTTCGAGATGGCCCCCTATGCCATAGTACTATTTTCAGAGGAGGGTATGCGGAAGGGCACAAAATCCACCTTCTTCAGTGCTTTCACTCCTCTCACTGAAACCTTCTCCATCACACAAAGCACTTTTATTGTTGTTGATGGAGGACATCTGCTACAGACAGTTACCTGGCAACGTAACAACAGCATCTGCGAAATTGTAGCACCCTACATTTCCTGCACTGTCCATCGCTATGGGAGGAATGTGGCTGTGGTGTTCGATGGCTACTCAAAGGAGGGGGCTGTCAGTAGCACAAAAGCAGATGAGCATCTACGCCATTATGCAGCACCTGCACGCAGCGAAATAATATTCCAAGATTGTACTGTGATCAAAGTGGCCCAGAGAAAATTTCTTTCCAATGGAAAGAACAAGCAGCGTTTGATCAACTTTATTTGCTCTGGAATAGAGAGCAAAGGACTAGAGAAAGTACCGACGTCGCTGACTGCCTTATCGTCAGGACAGCGCTGGAGAAGAGCCGACAACATGAACACGTCCTAATAGCCAGAGAGGATGTCGATTTGTTGGTTCTCCTCAGTGGGTTGGGCTCCAATACAAGGAACATATTCCTCCAAATAAGTGGAAGGGGTGGAGCTAGTTGCGAACAGTTCTCGCAAACATCCTTCAACTGAGGACAAATGTGGCTCCCTCCTGGATTAGATCTGTTCCTCCACGCATTTACTGGTTGCGACGCGGTACCTGCCATTTTCAGGCAAGGAAAAACAAAAATGATGGGCATAATTGAGAAGAATCCCCAGCTGATTGGCGTGGCTCCCACATTCCTTACGCCACATGCCACTAAAGAAGAGATAGCCTCCACAGTCTGCAAGTTCTTGGTCGCCCTATATGGTGGTGGAGAGGACGACAACATTCAAACTCTCCGCTAAGAACTTTTCCTCAGGTCTGCTGCGAGTGCAAAAGTCCAGCTTGCTCGTCTACCCCCAACCCAAGAAGCAGCGGCCCAGCACTCCTACAGGACATATCACCAGGTTAAGATGTGGTTGCGCGTCGAGAAAGAGCCCTCTGACGGGGGTTGGACAAGAAGCCAGCAAGGGATAACTCCTTTCGCCACATTCCAAGTCCCAGCGCCTTCAGCACTACTGAAGATGATGTCGTGCAAATGTAGGAAAGGGTGTGGTGACGGGATCAAGTGCTATGTTCTTTGCCGAATGAGCCAGGGCAAGACATAACGCAACACCTCGAACGTCTCGGCAGATTCGGAAGAGGAAGACGAAGATGTGTACGAACCAACTTCGGTTACAGAGCTCCAACAGACAGAAGAAACAACGGAGCCCGAGCCAGGAAGGAAGAAATCCCGGCATTCTCATTAAAACGAATGGTAAGAGACATTTTTAGTAGGTACATACTGCATTATATTTTAGTTAATTGCAGCTTTAAAATTGAGAAGTAGCGAATTACATTACTAAAAATCTATGTTGTAGTGTAAATTTGTTGCAGGAGTCACCAGGCGTTTCCTTTGACGAGACACCCCCCACTCCTCGGCCACCTCAACTTTCACTTCGACGTACCACTTATGTTTTTACATGTACATTTTGTTATAAGTAGTACTAGCTGTCAATAAAAATTTGTTACCTTAAAAATTAATCATTTGGACCAATTTATTGACCCAGTCGATTTTCCCAACTTTTAGTTTTTTAACGATAACTTGAAACCTATTAGGCCTATGGACTTCGTTCTGTACTTAGATTAAAGCTAAATAACTGCTTTATAACTTTTTTATATGTGACATTCCCCGTGGGGTGATCATTGGAGCCAATATTCTAGCCGAAATATGACTAAAATCGAAAATTTGAACTTTTTGGAGAAATAGGTCAATTTTTGAAGTCCAGTATCTCGGGAACTATTGGACTTAAAGAGCTGCGGTTGAGCATAAATTGTAGAATATTTTATCTACATTAATAGAGGTGTGAGTGACTTTTCTTGAAAAAAAACCACCCTTCACGAGTTATAAGCCATAATCAGAAAAAGGCCGAAATTTTCGAGGTTTCTTGGCTCTTAAAAGTTGAGATAAAGGAATTCGAAGCTGCAAACTTGGTTTAATACTCCTCTAATATGTCCTAACAACATACCAAAAATTCAGCTTCCTGCAATTTTTTTGGACCTAAACATACCTGACGACTGGCCTAACTGCCCTAGCTCCATTGTAGTTCCGTAAGATGCTAGCAGGTGTCAGGCGGTTCCCTGGCTTAGTACCGGTAACGACACTAGAGGCGCTTCTGAGGGTAGCGTGGAGGGGAGGGTGAGGGGAGAGCTCGTGCCGCCTGCCACGAGGCCACGGCTGTGTCCGGCTTGCTGGCGTTTGAGGGGAGGTGGTGATGGGGGCAGCCGCTACCTGCCGCCTGCTCTGGCTAGTTTAAAGGGCTGCGTCTGACCGCAGCGCCATCATGGGACATCTTACGGAACTGCTTCAGAACCCCGCCCCGCACCCCTGAGCGTAGGACGGGGCCCTTACGGAGGTTTCTCGTCTCTATATATTTGTCTGTGCTCTCACGCAGCGCCACTTAGCGGAATTATCCAGAGTTCACAGACACCATTTTAAGCACCTAAAGCCTGGTTTACAAAGGATTGACTGGAAGGGGACAACGACTTCCGTCAATGAGAACTCGTAATTTGTTGAACTGAAATGTGACTTACAGTACCAAATTTCATAACAATTCCTATCGCCTGTTCCATAGAATAATTTTTGAATCTTGAATCTTCTTCCATGTAGTCGTAAAAAATGTGAAGTGTCTATTGAATGACTCAATCATTTTTTTGCACCAGGCACGCCGAAAAAGGAAAATTGATGCATTCAGGCACCTCACAGCAGCCACTAGTTTTACTGGGATGGAGTCAGAAATGACCCGCCCATTGTGCATATTGCGCTGCATGCCAGGCACACTTGATCAAATTGCTAAAGCGTGGCGAAGAAAACTGGTAATGCACAAATGACTGGAGCTTAAGAAAACTGTTCCACTGTTAAATCTTAAATGAGAGAGAAGTATCGGGAATTAGGTTTGATAATTTCCTGTCGAAAAAGTTCTTTATCCAGGGGTTGAATCACACTAATAGCTCCAGGCGGAATCCACATTACATCTACACATTTCTCGTCGTACTCAACAAAAGCAGAGACGTCGTCATGTCCAGACCATGAATCCAACAAAATCAATGAATGAAAATTCATCGTAAAGATGGTGCAGGATCAGCAACTGGTAATATATTGAAAACAATTTATTTTTCCGTCACAGTTGCACTATTTAGGAGTTGGTGACTAGTTTCGGACTTAATCGTCCATTTTCAAACCGTTGGCCTTATTCCAACCGTAATAGTACACTGCATGAAGCAAATGACTGATAAATCTGTACAATATCCACTAAAATAGATGATTACATTAAAATTTAAAATCGGTTTAAACAGATGATGCATCCACAGGCCTCCAACGTGTACTAGTCAGCAACTCCTAAATAGTGCAACTGTGACGGAAAAATAAATTGTTTTCAAAATCAATGAATTAGTTTTTGCAACTGGTAGGAATACGTTCCGAACGAAATGTAGAAAATTATTCTTTCTCATTTTTCCAGATTTTGATACATCGATTACAAAATGTTTGCAACTAAACAGTCATTTTTTTTAAATTTTTGGTCCTAATTTTCCTAGAGGTTTTTGAAGACAGATACAGAGCTGCGGAAACAATAAACGACTCATACTTACCACTGGCGTTATCGTATATGAATGTGTCATTGCATTCATTGACTGGGCAATCTACTCCGTGTTTTTTCACCCCAAAATAATGAAGTGGGTGTGTTCTTCAACGAAACCTGACTGATCAGCGTTATTAATAGCAGCTGCGGGGATAACAACAAGTTTCATCTTTACGTCAGCTATCACTGTCACCTGATCTAAACGTTTTCGTGACGTAAACTTGGTAATTTTCCGACGACCGTACGATTTCTTGAACCTGTGTAGGCAGGTCGACAAAGCCTTGAAATCAGCAGATGCAGGCCCAGACTCGTAGATCTGGATCGGTAACGGTGCATTGCCTCTCACGAGCAGTTCTAAATCTTTCGAATAGTTCTCCTTTCAGATGTTTCCGCGTTACCGTTTGGTGCATATTTCTTACTTGATGTAATTATTTCTTCCATTTATAAAGTTCACTCTCAGATTTTACTAAATGAAAACGCTTTTGCACACTGCTTAACTTCAAGCGGTTTCTCCCTCCTTCGTTTAATTGATATTTCACTGCCTTTTCTTTGTCGCCAAAAGCTTTTGCAATACATGTTTTTTAAGCTCGAAAGGTATTCTTCTTCAGAGCTGCAGTGGCGGCGCTAGACGAAAACTGGGTGTCGGCGATCTCGTCTTTGCGAGGCCCCTTTCATAATAAACGAGTATTATTGCAACGACAAAAATTACAATAAATAAACACAAATTAGAGAAACTTTTCAGCTTTTCCTCTAACTGAATTGTTTTAAGATCACATCTTAGTACTAGCCGATATTTCGGCTTTAGTTGATGGTTCTGACAACGCAGATAGTCTTTCTTGGCTCACTGTGCTTTTCAAGTTAGTCTTAATCAATTTTAACTTGGTGAAGCTTCTCTCGGGCGAAGCTGTACTGACTGGAACTGAGCATGATTCTGATTGTTATATGCCGGCCGCGGTGGCCGAGGGTACTGAGGCGCTTCAGTCACGGTCTGTACGGCCACTACGGTCGGGGGGTTCGAATCCCCCCTCGGGCATGGATATTTGTGCCGTCCTTAGTATTAGCTAGTTCATAAGTAGTTTGTAAGTTTAGGGACTGACGACCCCGTAGTTAAGTCCCATAAGCTTTACAAACATTTGAACATTTGATTGTTATATAAACATTTGGATATACATCTTCCAAATCGTTTCCCAAAATGTACTGAAGAAATTGTTTTGCAAGTATTTAAGTAAAAATTGCATCGCTGCTGCACTCATACGGAAATAAATACGGACAGCTAAATAGCTGCCGGCCGTGAATGGCCGAGCGCACTAAGGCGTCATACCACAGTGAACGAGATCGCTCTCGCCGGGGGGCGATTCTCACCCTTGGGTACGAATGTTGTGTTCGTCCATTGGTTAAGCTAGTGTAAATTAGATGTAGGTCGTAGCTACATAACGTAGCAGTCGGAAAGCGCCGTTAAACATCAAGTATAAAAAGAGAAACAAATAAACTCAAATGTTAACAATGTTTTGCGAGGCCCCCACAAGCGCGAGACCGTCGGCGGTGGCCGACGTCGCCGACGCCTAGCGCCGCCACTGCAGAGCTGTTACTAGCGCAACCGACGTCATCCGACCAAATTTCGTGGAAACCTCACATTTATTTACTATTTCTTCTAACGTTTCCACTATTTGAAACGAAACGTCGGTATCATTTAAATGAATGTCAAAGAAATCAATCAACAAATGACACATATGTAGGCCCTCAGGAGAAGTACGTGATTTCGGTTGGAAACTGTTGTGGCGTAAAGTCAGCGCCACACGCCAGACGTACGAGAACGATCGTGGAGAAGGCAGCGGATGACCGGCAGCCAATCACACGCCGGCGCCGCGCCTCCTGGAGGGAGAAACCGAGAAGCGCGCCGCGACAAGAGACAGACAGACATATGTTTAAGTTGAGTATTGTAAATAATAGTAAATAAAACTTGTATTACTAATCTGTATAGCTGTTCTAGCTGTCCACGCTTCCCACGCGTCCTGAGAACATCCTCTCCTGAAAGATAGGCCGGCAAGGACAAAACAGAAACCACGTTCTTCATATTTAATCATTGCTAAATTGAGAACGTTATTTTGATTCCACATTATTGTATTCAGAAACAACAGACTTTCACTAGGAAACCAACGGTTTCAAAAAGAGTAGATAGTAGGAGGAAAGTTCTGTTGTTAGGAAGTAGCCATGGAGGAAGTGTGGGCCAGATTTTGCAGGAAAAATTAGGTAACAGGTACCAAATCACAAACTTCCTCGAGAGCAGTGCAAGTCTTAGCCAGGTGGTAGAGGATATAGGTTCCCTGTACAAGAGTTTCACAAAAGAGGATCGTGTTGTGATAGTGGGTGGGGTGGGTAACAGGGATTGATAGGGATCATGGCTACAGTATTGAGTGAGACCTGGTTGAAATAGCTTCTGCAACGTGGCATATAGATGTTGGACTGTTGCCTGCTCTCATGCGGTATGATCGTCCCCAATTGAACCGCTCTGTTGGTAGGATCAATATGGAGATTGATCAACTGCTTAGGGCGGCTACTCTGTCAGACATAAGTTTGGTTCCTGTTGATGCTATTAATAGGTGGAATTTCACTAGGCATGGCCTGCATCTCAATAGGAAAGGGCAGGGGAAACTGGCTGGGTTGATAGCAAAATCCTTAAGGGGGGACACTGCAGGTCATGGAAGTATTTCTTTTTTAGACTAAATTCAGTGTCCAGTGAGAAGCTCAGGAATGCAGGTGCTAAAGATGTTGAAAGATAAAGTGTTTCTCACAAAAGTAAAAAATAATGTCAGCATTTTTGACCAGAATATTGGGGGACTAAAGAATAAAATAGATGAGCTTTTGCTGTGTTTAGATGATACAGAAACTGATAATGTAATAGATATACTGTGCCTATCTGAGCATCACATTGTCACTGGTATGGAAAATGTGAATGTCAGTGGATATAAATTAGCTTCAAATGTAAGTAGAGATAATAAGGTAAGAGGATGAGTTGCCCTATATGTCAAAAGCTATCACAGTGTAAAACATTTAGTATAAAAAAGTTTTGTATAGAGCAACATATTGAAGCATGGGCCCGTCAGCTTAAACTCAATGATGACTCTCTTATAATTGTAACAGTATATAGGCCCCTTCAGGAAAACTGCAGTTATTTCTGGAAAACTTGGATTCCTTGTTGTGCTATCTGTCAGATAGGGGGAAGAAAATTATTATTTCTGGTGATTTCAATGTTGATTCACTGAAAAAGTATAATTGGAAGAATGACCTGGAAGTCTTACTTGGCTCGTTCAATCTGACATCCACTATTGATTTTCCTACTCGGGTAATAAAGGACAGCAGTACATTGATAGATATATTTTTTATAGACCAACATAAGTTTAACAATGTAAATGCTTGTGTTGAGAATGGTCTTTCTGGTCATGGTGCACAGCTAGTAACAGTATATGACATAACTCCATTTAGTAATTCGAAACAGTCCTCCAGAGTTTGTGCATGATTAATGATCTAACAACTAGAAGTTTCAAAAAAAGCCTACAGCAGTTAGAATGGGACGAGGTTTATAAGAAACCTGATGCCAATTAAAAATATAACTTATTTCACGATACATTTGTAACGGTATTTGATAACTGTTTCCCCAAAAAATTAGTTAAATTTAATTGTATGAAACCATGCGAAAACCATTGCTTACTCAAGGAATAAAAGTATCTTGTAACCAAAAAAGGGAACTAAATCTATCTGCATGAAAGAATAATAACCCAGAAACAATCAAATATTATAAAATCGACTGCGATACATCAAGAAAACTTATTAAAAAATCAAGAAGCATGTGCATCATGTCTGAGATTAGTTCCTCTGATAATAAAATTAAAACAATTTGGAATATTATCAAATGTGAGACAGGGCAACCAAGAGCACAGGAAGGCGGTATTACCATCAAAACAAATGGAAACTTTAGTAACAAAAAGACAGAAGTTGAAAACATTTTTAATGATTACTTTTTAAATATTGTAGAGAAAATAGGATCTAAATGTTTATTAGAAGTAGCAAGGCAATTAATGGAAGAGACCATACCTACCCAATTTGACACAATTGAAATTCCTCCCACCTCTCCTTCAGAAATTAGGAAAATAATAAAGTATCTCAAGAGCAAAAGGTCACATGGAATTGATGGCATTTCCAGCAGGGTATTAAAAGTTTGTTCCCAAGAGATAAGTAGTCACATATGTAATAGCTTTTTAAAGTAGGGTATTATCCACGATAGACTGAAATATGCTATCGTTAAACCGTTGCTTAAAAAAGGGGATACGTCTGATGTCAACAACTACCGCCCCAGCTTCACATATTAGTAAAAATAAAGTTCTAACAAAATATCAGTTTGATTTTCAAAAAAGCTTTTCAACAGAAAATGCTATATATACCTTCACTGATGAAATATTAAATGCTTTGAATAACCAGACATCACCAGTTGGATTCTTTATAGTCTCTCAAAGGCTTTTGATTGTCTAAATCATGGGTTTCTTCTAGATAAGCTTAAGTATTGTGGTACAGTACACAAATGGTTTAAATCATACCTAACTGGAATGTTACAGAAAGTTGAAATAAGCAGTTCACATGATATAGAAGAAAAAATTAGTTCCTCTAACTGGGGAGTTATCAAAAATGGGGTCCCACAAGGTTCGGTTTTTGATCCTTTGCTGTTCTTAATACACAGGGTGTTACAAAAAGGTGCGGCCAAACTTTCAGGAAACATTCCTCACACACAAAGAAAGAAAATATGTTATGTGGACATGTGTCCGGAAACGCTCAATTTCCATGTTAGAACTCATTTTATTACTTCTCTTCAAATCACATTAATCATGGAAGGGAAACACACAGCAACAGAACGTACCAGCGTGACTTCAAACACTTTGTTACAGGAAATGTTCAAAAGTCTTCCGTTATCAAGGATACATGCATCCACCCTCTGTCGCATGGAATCCCTGATGCGCTGATGCAGCCCTGGAGAATGGCGTATTGTATCACAACCGTCCACAATACGAGCACGAAGAGTCTCTACATTTGGTACCGGGGTTGTGTAGACAAGAGCTTTCAAATGCCCCCATAAATGAAAGTCAAGAGGGTTGAGGTCAGGAGAGCGTGGAGGCCATGGAATTGGTCCGCCTCTACCAATCCATCGGTCACCGAATCTGTTGTTGAGAAGCGTACGGACACGTCGACTGAAATTTGCAGGAGCTCCATCGTGCATGAACCACATGTTGTGTCGTACTTGTAAAGGCACATGTTCTACCAGCACAGGTAGAGTATCCCGTATGAAATCATGATAACGTGCTCCAGTGAGCGTAGGTGGAAGAAACTGGAGGCCCAATGAAGACATCACCAACAATTCCTGCCCAAACGTTCACAGAAAATCTGTGTTGATGAGATTGCACAATTGCGTGCGGATTCTCGTCAGCCCATACATGTTGAGTGTGAAAATTTACAATTTGATCACGTTAGAATGAGGCCTCATCCGTAAATAGAACATTTGCACTGAAATACTAAAATGAGCTCTAACATGGAAATTAAGCGTTTCCGGACACATGTCCACATAACATATTCGCTTTCTTTGTGTGTGAGGAATGTTTCCTGAAAGTTTGGCCGTACCTTTTTGTAATATCCTGTATATTAATGACTTGCCATTCTATATTCACGAAGATGCTAAGCTAGTTCTTTTTGCTGACGATACAAGTGTAGCTGTCACGCTTGACAAACAGGAATTAACTGATTGAAATTGTAAAGATGTCTTTCGGAAAATTATTAAGTGGTTATCTACAAAAGGACTCTCATTAAACTTTGATAAAACCAACTATATACAGCTCCATACAGTAAATGGCATGACACCATTAATAAATTTAGACTTTGAACATAAATCTGTAGCTAAGGTAGAATATTCGAAATTCCGAGCGAGGACTCGAACTCCCGACGGCGAACGGCCGCGCGCTCCGATCATTAACTTCTCACCCCATACATATTAGTAAAAAATGGTCATATTTAGGCGATCTTTCAATGAATAGCATTGAAAAGCTATTTTCCATCATCAACTTTGACCTCGATTTTTTCAATGAGTGTCTAGCAAAAAACCGAAACTCGTATGTCTTTATATTCAGTATAGAACGTCCATGCAAAAATCGATCGAAATCGGTGATCCATATGTCAGACCCTCTCCTTGGGTGTGCCACGGCAGCGGCCGAGCGCATTGAGGCGCTATAGTTCGATGCGCGAGGCCGTTCCCCGTCGGGGGGTTCGAATCCTGTTTCGGGCATGGATGTTTGTGTTGTCTTTCGTATAAGGTAATTTATAAGTAGTTTGTAAGTTTAGGGACTGATGACCCCGCAGTTAAGTCCCATAAGCTTAACAAACATTTGAACCTCTCCTTGTGAGAAGATGCCACCGCGCCGTGAGTGTCAGAACTTGCTGGCAGCGCGGGCTGTATATGCAGCAGGCGCCGCAGCTTTCTACAGTGTGGTGACTGCGGCCGGATAGCGGTTTGAGCGTCAACACCAACTATACTCCGTTCACCGAAACGAGACGAACTGTAAACACACAGAGGTGTTCAAATGCTCAAACGTTTGTAAATATATGGGACTTAACTGGTTATTAGTCCCTAGGCTTACAAACTAATTAAAGTAACTTAAACTAACCTAAGGACAACACACACCTATGCCCCAGGGAGGACTCGAACCTCCGACGGAGAGTAACCGTGCGCTCCGCATTGAGGCGCCTTTATACAGCTCGGCTACTCCATCGCGCTTCACAGTGCTGTGTGAACAGGTGTGGACAAAACGGACGCGTTCGCTCTATGTCGGCTCATCTGTTTCAGGTGTAAGGTTTTTTGTGACATAGCAGTGATATTAGCAGACGAAGATGTTTAAATTGACTTTTAATAGTTTATAAAATGTTGTTCCTCATAAATTTGCACAAATTTCCACGTTCGTTTACGACAGAAAGTCAGTTTTAGCCATTCGCTACGAAAAAAAAGTTTTATGTACTTTTCTTCGCATTGCATTTCTGTCAGTCATCAACACTTTCTAGTGGCTTCTGACGTGATGTTTCTTTTGCGTTCTGGCAGACTTCGAAGACGATGTGGCTTTGTATTGACTCACCATACGAGACAGAGAAACGGCCAAGGCTATAGATGCAGCTGTTTTCATGGCAGTATTCGTCTTCGACTGTTCTACAGGCTACAGCTCCGTTTTATACACAATGAAAAACAGTGTGTTTCTCCGAAGAACTCAATGATTTCTTCTTTAATTGCTTCTTTGGCGGATTCAAAATGCAGGATGGCATAATGAGTTTACTTGTACATCATACTAATGAGAGAGAAAAAGAACAGAGACTATAAATGCTAAATGTGATTACAAACACTAATGCGGTCGCCACTACTCAGCAACTAATACTTTAAAAGGACGTTTGTAGTGAGATATACTCTCACCGCTGTTTAACAACACGCCAACGGCGTTACAAGTGAAGCGGATGCAACGGCACTGAGCGAGAGCCTCCGTTTTGTCCTCCCCTGGTGACGTGCCTGGGGGTGTTTACAGACCTTCTCTCGTTTCGGTGAACGGAGTCACAGAGTAACATATACAGAGAAGCTCCCCCTAAACCTCTGTCCTACGCTGCCGTCGTAGTTCCGTAAGATGCTAGCAGGTGTCAGACGGTTCCCCAGATGAGTACCGGTAAACGACACTAGAGGCGCTTCTGAGGGTGCCTCTCGCACATCAGAGGGTGGACACACGGAACAACAATAAATGAGAAGCGCAACTCCCGTGTTAAAAAATGGAAACACGGAACGACAGCATCGCCCCAAGTGATATGGAAATGAACTAAGAACGTAAACATTGCGGTTGCGTCCCCTGCACTAATACGTAGTCATTTAATTTTACTAATACCAATTTTCTGAACTTGCTAAGTACTTACTGGAAATGTTTTAGCTCCGTCTTTGCAAATACAATAAAATGCTAGTGTTTTCTTTTTACCAGATGCGTTAAAGCTGCAGACAGTATATTATTGCATCTTCCTTGATACACTCGGAGATCAATTAAAACAATTTTATTGTGTTATAAGCATACTGAAAGTCAGTATTGTTTCTTAACGAGACTCAATTGTTCTAACTTTTACCTATCTTTAATGTTTAACATTTGTCACAAAGTGTCAAAATTTTCGAATGAGTTGTCGTCTTAGGCCTACTATATCTTGATATCAGTACCAATTATACAAACAGCTAGTATGTGACAATCTTCTGGTGTACCATTTTCCCAATTTACCTTCACAGTAGTAACTATGAAACAGCTTTGGACATGCCTATAGAAATATTACTGTTGAATAAAGGTGCCCCCCCCCCTCTCGCCACAAAGTTTGGATTCCTAGTTTATTACCTAATAAATATGGTTTTGTCATTTAATATTGAAATTAAATACCTTTTATTTCACGTTTTGTAAATTGTGTATAAAGCACGCCCCAGGCTGGCCAAAAGTACTAATTTTTCACCCCCCTCCCCCCCCCCCCCAGAAATTTTAATGACGCAGTTTACATCATGATAACCCCCCCCCCCCCCGTGGCCACTGCTGCTGTTGAAATAATTTTTATACTAATGGTTAGAATTACTATATTGCCACCAAAAATATGGTATCCTCTTTTCCATAGCTTACTAAACACTTGGTGAAGCATGTAGGCTTGTCATCTAAAATTTGACATTTCAGAAAACTAGCCTGTATTTAAAAAAAATAATAAATAAAAAACCAACCAATTAACCAATGACTTCCTTCAAAATGTTCCTAGAACTTTTAATATGTGTAACTGATTCAAGACAAAAGCAAACAAATATTCAAATTAACTGAAAGTAAAATAGGAAACAGGGATAAAAATAGTAAGATGAAAACAGAAAGTAATTACTGTGTTTCTTTTATTTTGTAACATGAAAAGCAGAAATAATTAATACATTTTATTTTTTGCCTTAAGTTTTGCTAGCCTAACTACAGTATTCCTATGAATCTTGTACATTTTGGATTTTATTGGACTTAAGTCTGCTTTGGAAAGCCCCATACCCAAAACACCACTTTCCTCATTAAAAGATATTTCAGATAAGAATGAGTACTCACCATCTGTAGATTCACTTTGAGAGGGAACGAAAACTGTACGTGTATCACTCAAAGTACTACTGTGTGCCCCACAACTAGTGCTGGGTAATTCAATAGTAGCATTAGTTTCGCTGCTAGTATTAGCAGACTGTATGTAATTAACGTCTGACATGGCACAGCTAGTGCTTCACTAACACCAGCTACACCTCATCCACTACTGGTATTAGTAGCTATGCAAGGAGCAGTTGTCAGATGTTTTGGAAACGCACCCCTGTTTAGCCTATGCCTAGTTGCATTCATAAAATCTTTTTCGCAAAAATGGTCATCACAAACGAGAAAACTAGCACAGTCCACATCAGGTGACAGCTCACAAACACTTTTCCACTTCTGAAGAAACTCTTGAGGTTGGCTGGGAAACCTGTAGAAATGCTTGTTGTTAACTTTCTCGGATGAACAAACGTAGTATCCAGATGAACAACCAGGGAACTTGCAGGAGTATTTCAACGACAATTTCTTGAGTTGACTATCCTAAGAAAAACACAAATCGTGATTATATTCACTAGAATAGCTGTTAAAGAAACATAAAATAACTAACGGAAATCGCACAGCTTAATTTGATACTACAATAAAAGACATTTAATTCATCTTTAATTAAAACATTGTCAGTTAAATATCATACCTTCGTATTAATTGTGGACATTTTTAGCAGGAATTTTCTTCCGTTCCAAGGTAAAGGCTTTGAAATATAGTACAGAATGTTATTGTGACGAAGAAGATTGCTATTCAGAAATCAGAACGCCACAATAGAACAAGCCGCCTGTGTAGCCGCCCAGCTCTCATTGGACAGTTGTCAGCCAATTACATCGCTTCCAGATCACTCTAGCGCCCCTAGTGATATGGAAATGAACTACCCGGTATGTTTCCAGTTTTTATATAAAGCTTTCACCCCCCCCCCCCCCCCCCCGTGGGTGGACAACCGTCTGGGGACAGTAGTATGGCTGGGTAAATGGTACTCGCGTTCAAACATGTTCGGGATTTCCCGATACAGCGAGAGCTCGATACAGTATCGAACTGTTCGAACACTCAGATAACAAATGACTCGCGCTGCGTATCTGCAATCAGTACGCGGAAATTTTGATGTTACCGGGCTATAGCTTTGTTGAGAACTAATTTCATAGGTTGTAAAAAAGGGGGGGGGGAGGGCATCACTATGATAAACTGTTATTTTGTTTGAAACAGTGCATAAGTGACCTGTCTGATATCACTACAAGATCTGATCCATTGTAAAACAAAATATCTACTGCTATAACAGAATTACTGCATCAAATTACTGCAAAGCTAATAGTCCAACGAAAAATAGAAGTATGTAACATCACTGTGAATCCATAAGTAGAAAGTACGTTTAATGTGATAAGAGAAGGGTTGCAAATGACAATTCCATTTCGTGTTCATACGGTACAGTAACAGAAAAAAATGTTACCGCCTGGAAACAGGATTAAAAGAGATGAAATAGGGAAAATATTACAAATTTAATACCCAATAACGGAAATAATTCATACAAAAATGAACTGTAATTGAGACCACGGAATTAACAGTGCACGAGCTGCTGTGTACGTAGTGTGTGTGTTGCTATCTCAAAGTTACGGCACACTTACCAGATACCAAAACCATGTTGTTCTTAGTACAATTAGTTGTAAATTACAGTCAATAAATGCCATATTGGCGAATAACGCTTGATATTGATGGTAATATGAAACAGAGAGCTTTCACTTTTGTGCTTCTTGTAGCGTAGCGGATAAACGCATCGCCTTGAGGAGCTAAGCGCGGGCGGTGGTTCGCTTCCCGATGCAGATAGTTTTTTTCCTTTTTTACTTTGACTCCTTAAACTTTCCTTACACTGTTGTTCATTAAAGGAATTTACATTTTGCGATATTTCGACATATTTACGTATACAAGTGCTTTCTCTAAAAAGTGCGATTGTTCTCTTTGTCATGCTGATTCAAATAATTTTTCATATAGATTACGTACTAGAGTTATGTGGCAACTGTAGTTTCTTAATGAGACTGAACTGCCTTTTTTTTCTTTTTTGCAACAGCTGTTATACACGTTCTTGTGTCCTATATGCATTGTTTGTAACTGCGCTGATACTGTTGTTGTTGTTGTTGTTGTTATTGTATAGCTTATGGGACTTAACTACAGGGTCATCAGTCCCTAAACTTACAAACTACTTGTGAACTAGCTAATCCTAAGGACGTCACAAATATCCATGCCCGAGGGGGATTCGAACCCCCGACCGTAGTGGCCGTGCAGACCGTGACTGGAGCGCCTCATCCCCTCGGCCACCGCGGCCGGCGCTGATACTGTAGCCATTTAACTGATATCAAGAGCTTTGTATTTTCTAGAAAATGTATGACACTATTTGTATCAGCATGTCATTTGCAACATTCACTATAACAACGTGTCCGCACTTTATGTGCAGGTACTGTGGTTTAGAAAACAGTGTTTACAATTTGTTGCACCATATTTCACGGCATGTTCACTAAATAGAAGAAACGCACTTTTAAAAAATAGCTGTTGTACTTGCAAATATGTCGGAATATCGCAACTCGTAAATGCTATTTAAAAAATGTGTCAGAAAACTTTTGGGAGTCAAGGTGAAAAATAAAAATATTGTCGGAAGCGAGAAACGAACCACCGCCCTCCCTCCCCCCCCCCCCCACACACACAAACATCCGTTTTTCTTTTTAATATATATATTTCCCCTAAGCTTTCCCATTTCAGGCGTTGGCTCCTGTCACCCATCTTACCACCAAAAATTTACTAAATAAACCTACAAAACAAAATATCTAGTGCCACCAACAGTTTCGCCGTAAGCTAAATTGACATAATATCGCCAATTCTTCAGGCGCTACCGTCAACGTAAAAGGAATACATTCAGTTTCCTCTAAAAGCCGATCTTTTCTGTCACCATCTGTGAAATAATAACAATATTTAATATACCAGTGCCATTCATTCTCATGCAAATGACACTCGAAAACCAACACGTGAATATTCTCAATAACAAAACAGAAGTTCATGTATAACCTCAGCTATGCTTTCCGCTTTATTTATCAGGAAAGTAACCTCAGCTTTATGTTGCGTCTTTTTACAGTTTAAGTTTCGAACTTCAAGTTTTAGACTGCTGGAAAGTCCAACTTGTCATTTTAATAGTGCAGTGTTACAGAAATATCATGGAATATTACAGACACACTTCTATTACAGTAATACTTAAGTCTTAGAATGATTCATATTTCGAATGTCAAAATACGAAGGTAGAAATATTTACGTAAATTAATCAGCAGGAATGATAAATAGAAGCCCTGGAGTCGCATAGCATCATGGTAGCTAAAGCTCTGTATAGGGAAAGTATGGCCATCCTTTTCCGCGCCGCTTGCAGCCGACTTCAGCTCGTGAGTGGCTGAAATCGAGTCACATGGTTCTTCTCGCCATCTTGGTCCTATACGTTGCTTGGCTGGCATGAGAAACCTTGTGAATTTTCGTATGTTTGGGTTTGAATAATGCCACTGTGTTGTACTTTTCGGTGTTCTTAAGAAACGAAGAAGGTAGGTAAACATTATAGTACTTCTATTAGATATCAGAAATACAGGAAGATGAACAGTCTGACTGATGAAAGTCAGAAGAAAATTCCTGCATAATGTCGTGAGTTTAAACTATTTACGCTTCGTTGGTTTTATCTCCAGGCAGCTGCCGAAAACACCAAAATTTTGGACATATTAGTGACTGATCTAGATTCTCGTTTAGATATGAAAGTAATATATAATTCCCGAAGCAAGCGTTTCTCGTTCGTTTTCATGTGTTAAGTGTATTATTACGGAAAACAGAGAATTGAAACAAGACAAATATTAGATGTTGAAATGCAATTGGCGTTGTAAAGGCATCTTTGATTTCTCTTCTTGCTAAAAGTCGTGTTGTGGGTATCCCCTTTTTCATTTTTCGTAGTTCATGTAAGGTATAAGAACACAACACGCAAGAAAATACTCATCAAACACTTATCCATTGTTTCAATTGCTTTCTTAATCTGCAATATGCTCCGATGACGACATGTTCGCGGTCTATTCGAATGTTTGTCTATGGTACAGGTCAATCTGAATTTATAGGCGAACTCTTTAAATCTGGAGCCACAACCAAACAGTTTTCTTAAAATCGGGCGATAAGTATTTCGTAAAGCCGCTAGGTCCGCATGGACGCGAAGTTCCCGCATCTGTCCGTCGGGTACAACACCCTGTATCTCGAGAATGAAAAGAGTTATCGTTCTGCTCTTAAATAAAATTTCGATATCTTACCTACATTTCGTCCGCAGCATTGTATGTGCTAAAATCAACCATATGAAAAGTCTACGCAATGCGATTTTTCCTCTGCAAACTCTTCAAAATTTTGCGCAGTAGTTTACTTAATTTGACGTAGCACGGGAACTATAAGTAATAATGAATAGAAAATTTTGTCTGTGACGGAGTATAGATACAAGGCCTCACAACAGTCTGTGTAACGTCAGCTGACTGGCTGACCACTGCAAGGTAGGGGGCTGTGCCCCAGCCGCTAGTCAGTCAGCTGGCGGTCTCGGTTTGGTCGATGTGATGTTACACGGGCTGTTGCGAGGCCTTGTACCTAGGTGGTCAGGGAGTGCTGTGCGAGCGACCAGGTCTCTCCTTATTTGTGAGTCTTTCTCTTTTGTTACATCCCTGTATCCAACTGCACCACCAAGGTTTCGTGAAATATTTCTCGCGACATACAGGACACATTTCACTATGAGCGTCCTTTGTGAATAGTCCCTTGACCCACAGTAATCGCACAAAGACGAATTAAGCTAGCACCCCCACCATAAAAAATCAAAAAACCACCAATACCAGAATTTTGTGCTAATTTGTTGCTCTATTTAAAAATCTTTTGCTCGAGCCGTTTAGCCGGAAATCGAAATTTAAGAGTGTGGTGCTAGCTTAATATTCAGCTAGCACACCCACCTCTGAAAATCACATTTACAAACAAAATTTCGGAATTACAACCGCGTGGGAATTTTGTGCTCTTAAATGACGCAAACCTCAACCTTCCGGCTGCATTATTTATGTAAATAATAGCAATTTTAAGTATTTTCGTGCCACGGGATCAAGAGTAAAGTACCTCAGTGGAATTTGTTCCTACTAGTTTAACAATGCCAAACCATAGTTTGAACTATGTGCTTTTAAGATATCCAGGTCCCGACTTTTGTGGTCGACGGGAAATGTCAAATTTCGGACTTTACTTCATTTACGCAACGCTCGAGACAAGAGTAAAGTTGCTGCAAATATAACAGTGCCGTTGGGGGTATCATTCAGGAAATAAGAAACTTATTAATCTTTCATAATCTCTTCCGGTCAAATTTGTGTTCGGCTGCATTTGTGTGAGTCCACTTCGTTTATTGCAGTGCGCTTTGTAATGGCGGTAAGAAACACTTGCGCTTCACAGAAGTGTTACGTCCCCTTTTAAGGTTCATTATGTGCTTTTAAATCCGTATCCGATTGTTGACTTTTTGAATTAATGAGAAGCGCACAAGTTTTTTACTTAAATAAGTTTCCTCCATGTGCTTTAGTTATAAGGCGGACTGCAAAGGAAACATTTGTTTATCTTTAAAATATATTGTATTATTTATGTTGTGTGCATACGGATTGTTTGTTTTCAGTAAAATTGAATTTGGTACGGTTCATGTTGAATTGTCTTGTAATAACAATGCGAACAACGTTAGGATAGTATGTATGCAAAGTGCAATATGTGTTAATAAACTTTAATGGATAATGTAATCTTAGGTAAGTTACTACGAGGCTTTTCCGTTGTCAGTTTATGGGGTTTTGACGGCTGCGCCTAGCTAGTACAACATTGCAATTTTATGCCCTTCTATGGCCTTGTTGTTTCGGATTGGTATTGAAGTAGGTAACTCTACCAGGGCCGTACTATAAAGTAATGCAGAGATGGGGCTCCATAGGGCAAGAGGGAAGAAATATTTAGTGTTCGTATAACTTGTATAAACATTTTTCTTTAAATCATAGTTTGAGGTTATTGGGAAACATGTATTTATATTCCTAATAAAATATATGAATAGCCCGTATCATTAAACGATATAGGAATTTATATTGCATTTACAATTAATCATAATAAATTCTGCTTCATTATGCCATTTGAAGAAAAATTCTAATGGTGCTTCACACCAAGCAACGAAGTTTCTTGCGCTCCGGACAACGCATTAAAAGTGATACTTCTAAAGGACATACTCTTCTGGCGCACGCGTTTATTATAGAATACTTATCTGCAGAACACCGCATAAACATCCTGGACTAATATAGTTCGGAAAACGATTTCGACTATGACAGTTTCGGACCCACAGAATAGTTCACTATTTATTTTACAATCCTGGCAATGTTGGGTTAAAAGCAATAAATCCCGTTAATGTATTTTACTCTTGTCTCGAGTTTTGCGTAAATGATGTAAAGTCCGAAATCTTGCATTTCCCGTCGAGCACAAAATTCGGAACCTGGATATCTTAAAAGCACATAATTCAATCTATAGTTTGGCATTGTTAAACTATGAGCAACAAATTCCATTGAGGTACTTTACTCTTGATTCCGCGGCGCGAAAATACTTAAAATTGCTATTACGTACATAAATAATGCAGCTGGAAGGTTGGGGATTGCGTCATTTAAGAGCACAAAATTCCCACGTGGTTGTAATTCCGAAATTTTGTTTGAAAATTTTTGTTTGTTTTCAAAGGTGGGGGTGCTAGCGTAATATTAAGCTAGCACCGCACTCTTAACCCATTTCTTCCCAGTGTTGCGTACACGCAACACAAAATTTAGCCTTAGAAAATGCAGTCGAAATGGATATACTATACAAGACTCAACACACATGTGTTAAAAGGCATTCAGAGCTCTCTATACATGTGTTAAAGTTTCACAATTACCTTTAACACTTGGTAAAAAGATGCATGATTTACAAACGTCAGACGATCTACATACACAAGAAATGTCAAGTTCAGCTTCACACAGTGCTTTTCAATATTTCATGAGTGATACCATCAATGTAAGTCAGAGTTATCATATAATAGACAATATTGCACAGTTTGAACAAATAGAAGCAATTATTTTAAAGAGAACCTGATGAATAAATATAACACTTTTCACAATTTCTATTTTTGGGAAGAAATGTGTTAAATTTCGATTTCCGGATAAACGGCCCGAGCACAAAATTTTTGAATAGAGCAACAAATTAGCACATAATTCTGGTATAAATGGTGTTTTGATTTTTTATGGTGGGGGTGCTAGCTTAATTTCGCTATCGCACAACCGTGGTTTCTTTATATCGGATACACCTGTCATCTCTTACTGGTATGTGCTGCCTCCTTGAAACAAGCGGTTGCGAAATGAGAATGTGAGTGTGATTAGTGAGCCAGTTGTATTGTAAGCCGGCGTGGTACGTACACGGTGCAGGCGGACATGAAGGCGTCGACGGCCTTGAGGTAGGAGACGGGCGGCAGCGCGGCCTGCGACTTGGCGTGCTGCGTCGACAGCGTCAGCAGTGACGTCACGCCCAGCGTCACCCTGGCCGGCGCCGCCTCGGGCTTGATCCAGAACGACACCCACTGCAGCAGACAACCAGGAAACCGTTACCTCCGTACTGACTGCACAACAAACTGTCTGTTTATACTATTTGTAATTATTTTAACGCTGCCAAAACGTAGATGTTTAAGCAAAGAGAGGTATAACAAATTAAATCAGGCAACACGTTCAGCGTCGTAGAAAATGAATGTTGTTGTTGTTATGGTCTTCAGTTCGGAGACTGGTTTGATGCAGCTCTCCACCCTACTCTATCCTGAGCAAGCCTTTGCATCTCCTCATAAGAACGACAACCCACATCCACTTGAATATGCTTACTATTCGCGTCTCTAGGTCTCCCTCTGCGATTTTTACCCCACACACTTCCCTCCAATGCTAAATTTACGATTCCTCGATGTCTAAGAATGTGTCCTACCAAGCGATCCCTTCTTTTAGTCAGGGTGTGCCAAAAATGCCTTTTCTCACCAATTCTGTTAAGTACCTCTTCATTAGTTATGCGATCTACCCACCTGATCTTCAGCATTCTTCTGTAGCACCACATTTCAAAAGCCTCTATCCTCTTCCTGTCCGCACTGCTTATCGTCCATGTTTCACTCCCGTACAAGGCAACACTCCACACAAATGTCTTCAGAAAAGACTTCCTTACACTTAAATTAATATTCGATGTTAGCAAATTTCTCTTTTTCAAAAATGCTTTTCTTCCCATTGCCATTCTGCATTTTATATCCTCTGTACTGCGACCATCGCATGTTATTTTACTACCCAAGTAACAAAACTCATCTACCACCTTCATTGTTTCGTTACCTAATCTAATTCCTTCAGCATCGCCTGATTTTCTAAGACCGCATTCCATTATTTTTGTTTTGCTCTTGTTAATGTTCATTTTATACGCTTTCTTCAACACACTGTCCATTCCACTCAACTGCTCTTCCAGGTCCTTTGCTGTCTCGGACAGAATTACAATGTCATCAGCAAAACGCAATGTTTTTATTTTTTTCCCCTGAACTTTAATCCCTATTCCAAAATTTTACTTGCTTTCCTTCACCGCCTGCTCGATGTAAATATTGAATAACATCGGAGAAAGGCTACAACCCTGTCTTACTCTCTTCCCAACTGATGCTTCCCTTTCATGCCCTTCGAGCCTTATAACTGCGGTCTGGCCTTTGTACAAGTTGAAAATAACTCTCCTTTCTTTGTATTTTACCCCTGCTGACTTCAGAATTTGAAAGAGTGTATTCCAGTCAATATTGTCAAAAGCTTTCTCTAAATCTACAAAAGCTAAAAATGTAGGTTTGCCTTTCCTTAGTCTATCTTCTAAGTTAAGACGTAAAGTGAATATTGCCTCCCGGGTTCCTACGTTCCTCCTGAATCCAAACTGATCTTCCCCTAGGTCAGCTTCTACCAGCTTTTCCATTCTCCTGCAGATAATTCGTGTTAAAATTTTGCAGCCATGACTTATCAAACTGATGGTTCTGTAATTTTCACACCTGTCTGCGCCTGATTTCTTTGGAATGGGGATTATTACATTTTTCTTAGTCTGAGGGTATTTCGCCTGTCTCATACATCCTACACACCAGTTCAAATAGTTTTGTCATGGCTGGCTCTCCCAGAGTCTTTAGTAGCTCTGAGGGTATGTCATCTACTCCTGGGGCCTTGTTCCGACCTAGGTCTTTCAGGGCTCTGTCAAATTCATCTCTCAGTATAGTATCTCCTATGTCATCTTGATCTACTTCCTCTTCCTTTTCTACATCATCGTCTCTAAGTTCATGTCCTTTGTAGAGCTGCTCTATGTACTCTTTCCACCTTTCAGCTTTCCCTTCTTTGCCGAGAACTGGTTTTCCATCAGTGTCCTTGATATTCATAGAGCTGTTTTTCTTATCTCCAAATGTTTCTTTTATTTTCCTGTAGGCTTTATCTATTTTTCCCCTATTTATACATTCTTCTACATCCTTGCATTTGCCTTCTAGCCACTCCTGCTTAGCCATTTTGCACTTCCTGTCAATCTCATTTCTTAGTCGTCTATACTCCATTTTGCCTGTTTCATTTACTGCATTTTTATATTTTCTCCTTTCATCAATTAAATTTAGTATTTCCTGTGATATCCAAGGATATTTTGTAGGTCTTGCCTTTCTACCCATTTTGTCCTCTGCTGCCTTCACTATTTCATCTCTCAATGCTACCCATTCCTCTTCTACTGTTTTATTTCCCCCTGTTTCTGTCAATTGGTGCCTAATTCTCCCTCTGAATTTCTCCGGAACTTCACGTTCCTTCAATTTATCTAAGTCCCATCTCCTTATTTTCCTACCTTTCTGCAGTTTTTTCAGTTTCAGCCTACAGTTCATGACTAACAAGTTATGGTCAGAGTCTATATTTGCCCCTGGGTATGTTTTACAGCTTATCACCTGATTCCGGAATCTATGTTTTACCATTATAAAATCTATCTGATACCTTCCGGTGTCTCCTGGTCTCTTGCACGTATACAACCTTCTTTTGTGATTCTTAAACCACGTGTTTGTTACGATTAAATCATGTTCCGTGCAAAATTCTACCAGGCGACTTCCTCTTTCATTCCTTCTGCCCAGTCCATATTCACCTACTATTTTCCCTTCCCTTCCTTTTCCTACTACCGAATTCCAGTCTCCCATCACAATTAAGTTTTCCTCTACCTTAACTGTCTGAATAATTTCCTTTAGCTCCCCATATATTTCTTCGATCTCCTCATCATCGGCAAAGCTAGTTGGCATATAAACCTGTACTACTGTTGTCGGTGTTGGCTTCGTATCTATCTTGACAATGATAATGCGATCACTGTGCTGCTCATAGTAGTTTACCCGCATTCCTATTTTCTTATTCATTATCAGTCCTACTCCTGTGATACCACCAACTGATTTTGTATTTATAATCCTGTACTCACCTGACCAGAAATCCTGTTCATCCTGCCACCGAACTTCACTAATCCCCACTATATCTAACTTCAACCTATCCATTTCCCTTTTTAAATTTTCTAATTTTCCTATCCGATTGAGGGATCTAACATTCCACGCTCCGATCCGTAGAATGCCAGTATTGTCTTTCCTGATGACAACATCCTCTTGAGTAGTCCCCGCCCGGAGATCCGAATGGGGGACTATTTTACCTCCGGAATATTTTACTCGAGAGGATGCCATCATCATATTTCCATACAGTAGAGATGCATGTCCTCGGGAAAAGTAACGGCTGTAGTTTCCCCTTGCTTTCAGCCGTTCGCAGTAGCTGTGTGGCAAAGCCACATTAGCTGATGTTACAAGGCCAGCTCAGTCAATCATCCCGACTGTTGCCCCTGTAACTACTGAAAAGGCTGCTGCCCCTCTTCAGGAACCACACGTTTGGCTGGCCTCTCCACAGATACCCCTCCGCTGTAGTTGCACCTACGGTACGGCTATCTGCATCGTTGAGGCACGCAAGCCACCCCACCTCGGCAATGTCTGTGGTTCGTGGGGGTGGAGAAAATGAATATCGTACGTAAATAGACAAAGAATACTAGGCAAAGAACAAAAGGTGTCTCAGATGTCGGAAAGTGCACTGAAAAGGAAATCGGGAAAGCAACAAGCCGAGTGGTTAAGGCGACCGCTCGCGAAAAGCGGGAGACCTAGGTTCGAGTCCCGGTCCGGCACAAATGTTCATATGTTACAATATGATAGACCACCTGAAGAAGAGCAGCAAATTGCGAAGTAATGAATGTATATTTAACATTTACAGCTGCGGACCATCAGCAACGTCTGTTCCTTAAAGGAACAGACGTAGCATGGTAAATATGACAGCCAATCCAGGCTAAAGATGGTGTAGAATGTCTCTCCCCGTCGCGGGTATCACTACTAAAGGCGTGCGAGCACTAAGGGAAGTAGACAACTGTAACATATGGAAGTTTGGGTCTGGCCGGGAAGCGTGTCCGGTTGGCCGAGTGGTTACTGCGACCGCTCGCGAAAAGCGGGAGACCCGGGTTCGAGTCCCGGTCCGGCACAAATTTTCATATGTTACAATATGATAGACCACCTGAAGAAGAGCAGCTAGCCGGGCGCGGCGCCCGAGGGGTCTGCGGCGCGCCAGTCACAGTCTGCATGGCCACTACGGTCGAAGGTTCGAATCCCCCCTCGGGCATGGATATTTGTGCCGTCCTTAGTATTAACTAGTTCATCAGTACTTTGTAAGTTTAGTGGACTGATGACCCCGTAGTTAAGTCCCATTATCTCTACAAACATTTGAACATTTGATTTGAAGAGCAGTTAAAGTCGGAATTTCTCGCAAATTGCGAAGTAATGAATGTATATTTAAGCAAACGATAGTAGGAGCATTGGTATAATGTACTGAATTAAACAAAGCTGCTGTCTGGAAATATCTTCGTAGGGTTTGTGAGAACTATAAACGGAAATATGATGCAGAAATAATAATAATAATAAAAGTACTAAGAAGAAGAAACTGGAACTTACTTTGGGAAGAAATCAGATTTCATCATTATATATTGTGAAAGGTTAGTCCGAAAGACTCTAATGAATTATTTTATTTATATCACAAGATATCTTTCAGCGTTTCATCATTATATATTGTGAAAGGTTAGTCCAAAAGACTCTAATGAATTATTTTATTTATATCACAAGATATCTTTCAGCGTTAAGTTCCATCGTCAGGTATTTGGTATTTAGAGGCCTTAAGTGCTTCGGCCGACTATTTATTAGGTGGTGTTTTATATTTCAATTACGAATTATAGCCAGTTACCATATCAGTCAATGCCTCAGAATAATAAGTTACAGATTTCATCAGTTAAATGGCAATTGGCGAAGTAAATAACAACAAATTTTAAATTTCTTTAAACGTTTTTCTACTTTAAGAGACGTAGCAAAAAATTCGAGAGTTAATACCAGATGTTAAGATCATACGCCTCTCCATTTTTGAAGAATGAAAGGCCTCCGGGTCATGATAATTTTTTTAATAGAAATAATAAAAGTGTAGGGAAAGTTATAAAGTTAACTTAGAAACTTGCTTATAGAATTGTTGCAGAATAATAATAAAAGGAGACCTCATCCACAAGGCAAAAGTCTGAAAAGGCATAAAAAACTACGTATCTGTCAGCCTCTTCTTTATGATGTATATTGTGTGTTTGGGGAGGGGGGATGTTCTGTTACAAAACGCTTCATAAACGTACGAAATTACATGGAAACTTTGTTGCAGGTCTCTAACTACTCCCATTTTCCAATAATTTACGCATAAATCTGGGTATTCCCACGAAGTGGCCTCTCATTATTTATGACGTCATATCTCCTGAGCTATGTGTCGTGCTCTTTCATTTTTGAGTCAGGATCCTTCGTGGACGTACGGTGAACAGTTCACCAAAGTTTAATTCCAATCGAATGAATGGTTTATGAACACATAAAGGACATACAGACAAACATTCATTTTTATATATAAATATCAGATGGGTAAATTTTAGGAATGATGTCATGGTCTGAGGCGCGAAAGCGGTTGAAACTTGTCAGTAAACAGGCAGTATCATTTGGATATGTAACACGACGACAAAGTCACAGCAATAAGCAAGCAAACAATTACAGCTTTTCTTACTTACAGACATGATGACAATCAGGCAGGTTGGGATATACGTGTGGAACAGGTAGTATCCCAGCCGACGTTTGAGCACGAATACAACCTCCAGGCAGGTGAAGTTACCTGAAATGAAACAGAGATTCTTGTGATAGCTGTTTTATATTTCCTGTATGGATTATTCACATCATACAGTAATGTGTAATAAAATGGAGTCAGTAGCATATACTTTGATAAGGAGATTGTGGTTTTCATTTGACTGATTCGTGCAGAAAATCTCTGCATCATGTCTAATCCATTTGTGTGTTTGATATAAAATCCTACAGTTGCAGACATATTACTATCGGAAAGTGAGCATCATTTTTGTAGTGATAACTGCTTTTAGTTCAACAAGATCAGTTTTAGATCTAAAATAAAGTTCCTTACGTTTTATTGTATTTTAGAGGTACAGTTGCCCTTGTTAGACCGAAACTACCAGTAAATATATAAATTGTGTAACTCAGACCGTCGAAAGTAAAAGATAATTTTAAGCTTACATGTATGTATATACTTTTTCACAGAATGGTTGCTTCTAAAAGGGTAAGACACATTAAAAATATTATTTTAAACTTAACTTGCCAGGCTTCTGTAATATTATTGGTATTTAGGAAAAATAATTTTTGAAACAAGACGAAAAGTTTGCCCTTACTTATGCTGAGAAAGAATTAAAGCACAATGATGGCAAAAATGCAACACAGGAAGGCGGTAAGCACAAAAGCGTTAAATTAGCATAAAGTGGACTAGATTATTACATATGCAAAAAAAATAAGCATTTCAGTCCAACTGCACAAAGTAGGAGTAATGCCATCTACGTACTGTGTATATTCAAAGATTAAGTATCGGGATACTCATTCTTAAATGACCTTTGAATGTTTATTTTCGTGAAAACATCATGTAGCTCTTTATATGAAAAGAAGAAAAAACAAAAACAAAATGTTGAGATTTGACAGCGGCAGGATCGTGGACTATTCAGACTGTATTTTATCTTTCTGTAATATTGATGCTCGCGTTGACTGATAGCACACAACTGTCAGTAAGGCTATGCGGAACGCCTTGTAGGATCTTTACAAGCAACTCGTGAGAGAGCTATAACATTATTTGATCGGTTTTGCAGTATCTCTTCACCACATCATATACAAGGGGTGCACAAGAATGTGGAAACCCCAGAAACAACACACTACCATTCCTATTATAGCGTAGGAAAACAGTTGGTATTCAGAACAGATTCCAGTCAGCTAAGAATGGATAAACATGTCCTTTCAAGAGTTTCTTATTCCATTTATTCTTGTAGAATAGTATCAAGTTCAGGTAACGATGATAGAGATAGATGGCGATCATGAAGAATTCTCTCCCAAGTAGACCGTAAAGACTCAATAATATTGAGATTTGGTGGCTGTGGCGGCCAGGGCAGACACAACAATTCATCTGGACCTCAGAGACCCAATGCGAGCTGTGTAAGCAGGGGAAGTATAGTTTTGAACCACAGCATCAACATCGAAGAACAAACATTGTACCAGGAACACCAGTCGCAAGTCTTACTACGGTTAACGGTGCGAGCGTTTAAGTAGGCGACGCACCATGAAAAAAAAAAAAAAAATCGGCTTTCAAGTCGGGTCCGGTGGCTTACTGCTCCTGCTCACGATCAGTCGGCAGATATCTCCTGTGTTAATGTGAAGTGGTTGACTTGACAATGGCAAAGGAGACCTCCTTGCCGAAAGCTCTTGGGCAATAAACTACCTGATGTGGCTTGAAATCTGAAATGTCTTCATTATAATCTAAATGTTTAATATGGAGCAGGAAAGCCGTTGGTATTCAAAACAGCTTCCTGTCACCTGAGTGTATATCCTGTTTTTATCGAAAGGTAATCTTACCCATTATTCCGAGGAATAGTGGCCAGTTCAGGTAACGATGATGGAGACAGAAAGCGAATATGTACCCTTTTCTCCAAAAAAGACAAAAGGCTCAATAATATTGAGATCTGGTGAGTGTGGTGGCCTGGGAAGATGCGACAATTCATCTTTAAGCTCACGAAACCAGCTCATGGCGGTACAAATCGTGTAAACAAGTACCCTATTGTCTTAGAACACAGCATCCCCATTGGGAAACAAATATTATGCTGTAGTGCTACGTTTACTATAGGTGCCACATGCAACCCTGACAATATTCAGTTTGTGCGGATCTAGGTAAGAGATGCTCGCACTCTCTTTGCAAGGGAAACTTCCCATCTCATTCTAAATGTTCAAAAGTTTGTTACGCTTATGGGACTTAACTACGGGGACATCAGTCCCTAAACTTACAAACTACTTATAAACTAATTTATACTAAAGACAGCACAAACATCTATGTCCGAGGGGGGATTCGAACACCCGACGGGGAACGGCCTCGCGCATCGGAGCATAACGCCTCAATGCGCTCGGCCATTCCGTCGTGGCCATCTCACTCGCTACAGACGTAGTGGTAAGATGATCCAATGCATAGCCCGTCAGCCGGTCGCGGTGGCCGAGCTGCCCGCGGCGCGCCTGTCACCTTCAGCACGGCCACTACGGTCGGGGGTTCGAATCCCCCCTCGGACATGGATATTTGTGCCGTCCTTAGTATAAGGTAGTTCATAAATAGTTTGTAAGTTTAGGAACTGATGACCCCGTAGTTAAGTCCCATAAGCTCTACAAACATTTGAACATTTGAACATAGCCCGTCAAAAGCTGCACACATATCAAGTATGAAAACAGGAAGCAAGTTTACAGAAGTGTCAAATTCAAAATATTCAAATGTTTGTAAACCTATTGCACCAAACTGCTAAGGTCATCAGTCCCTAGACTTACAACTAAAACTAACTTACACTAAGCACAATATACAGACCCATTCCCAAGGGAGGACCGGTGGGAACGGCCGCCCAGTCAGTAGCATGACGCCTTAGACCACGCGGCCATTGCGTGCGGCTAGAATATTGTGAAAAGAGTAACAAAATATACTGTTCAAAACAAGTGGGGGATCAGTTGATATACATAGGGTCTGAAGTACTGTCATTGGCAGAATAAACGAAAATGGTTCGATGTCTTTCTTTCGGTTCTACGAAGTGGAGACAACAACGTTACGGCAACCGAGATAGTGGTAATAAGAGAAAGTTGCTGCAGACTGATTTGGTGTTGATTTCTGTTTACTCTACCAAACGAATCACACAAGCAGTTGGGTTCAGATAGTGTAATGCGCAGGTGGTGCAACGCAACAAGAACGTGCCTTACTCGAAGCTATGACATGGAGAGCCATAGGAATGTTGGAAGCGGGCCAGACACAAGGGGAGGTGGCTGCAGCTATTTAAGTATCCTAAAGAGTAATTTGCACGGCCTGGACGCGAATTCAGAAAACAGGAGCCGTTAAAAGAAGCAAGGCCAAGTCATCCACGGGTAACATCAGAAAGAGATGACTTATCTCTGGTTAACTGGCCGTCGAGACAGGAGGCTGAGTGGTGTTCAACTGCAATGCACCCTCAAGGCAGAAACAGCACGCGCAATATCAATACAAACTGTCCTAAATGGCCTTCGGGGAATGTAGGCTCTACTCTCGGAGGCCTATGTTATGTGTCCAATTAAAACCACGACACCGTTTGGACCGCAGAAACAGCGGAGGAACATCAGGATTGGAGTCTTAACGAATGGCACCTGGTTCTGTTCACAGATAAGTCAAGATTTTGTGTTCAGCGGGACAATAGTCGTTTCTTCATCTGGAGAGAACGTGGAAATCTGGGAAATTCTACTTATATGAAGGAAAGATTTTTTCCGGCCGCGGTGGCCGAGGTGACTGAGGCGCTCCAGTCACGGTCAGCACGGCCACTACGGTCGGGGGTTCGAATCCCCCCTCGGGCATGGATATTTGTGCCGTCCTAGTTCGTAAGTAGTTCATAAGTAGTTTGTAAGTTTAGGGACTGATGACCCCGTAGTTAAGTCCCATAAGCTTAACAAACATTTGAACATTTTTGAAGGAAAGATTTTCATATCGTGGTGATGGACAAGTGGTTCATGGTGTGGGTTCCTGTAGTCATGTCCTAGTTCATGAACCACGGGCAACGTATGAGTGGCCAAGTAAGTGGTCCTGAGAGTTGGGATACCAGTTACTTTGGAATAAGGTTGGGCATCTCGGACATATTCTGAGTCGTGGCCACCTTTGTGCTCAGACGGCAAAGACTACCAAATCCACCGGTTAGTCCCTCAACCGTTAGGGGTAAAACCCAGTGGGGCCCTGGGCAAGTAAGGCTAGCAACCTGCCTCCTAGGTACTTCAATATCATGCTGGCAACAATCAGAGCAAAGTGCCTCGGACCTTTGGAGGTGATGGAGTCCCACCTCTAATTGTCAGACCAGGGACTCCTCCGATACGACTTGGCAAACGATCTGGAATGAGATGGGGAGCTATTAATATCAATGGGGATTACACTGGAATGAAGGTAGAGCTGGCGGAGGCTTCAAGTAAGATGGGGTTAGATGTTTTAGCTGTTAGTGACGTTAGAGTAAGGGGAGAGAAAGAGGACGAAGTCGGAGAATACAAGGCCTACCTGTCAGGAGTCAAAGTAAGAAGAGCACAGTGGGGTGTAGTGTTGTACATCAGGAAAGCAAACGAACTCAGCATAATTGCAATAAGGTATGTAAATGAACGACTGATGTGGGTAGATTGGGCCATCTCCAGAAAGAAAATTAGGATTGTGGCAGTGTATTCACCCTGTGAAGGGACAGATCAAGATGAGATGGACAGATTTTACAATGAACTTAGTGATGTAGTTGTTAGAGTGAAGGATAAGGATAGTGTTTTACTCATGGGTGATTTCAACGCCAGGATAAGAAATCGAACAGAAGGTTATGAAAGGGTTATGGGTAAGTTTGGAGATGATATGGAGGCCAACAGGAACGGAAAACAGCTCTTGGATTTCTGTTCTGGGCTTAGTAATCACAAACTCCTTCTTTAAGCATAAGGACATTCACCGCTATACTTGGGAAGGAAGGGGAACCAGATCTGTCATTGACTATATAATAACAGACCAGGAATTCAGGAAGACAATCAAGGACGCACGTGTTTTCAGTGGGTTCTTTGATAACACTGATCATTATTTAATCTGCAGTGAAATTGGTTTTGAGAGGCCAAAAGAGCAGAAAGTCAGATCCATGTGTAGAAGGATAAGAGTGGAGAAGCTTCAAGACAAGGAAATGAGGCAGAAATACATAGCAATGATCTCGGAAATGTACCATTTAGTTGAATGTGATGATTCACAGTCACTGGAAGAGGAATGGTCAAGGTACAGGGATACACTACTGGAGGCAGCTAGAGAATGTCTTGGAACAGTAGTGTGTAAAGGTAGGATGAAGCAGACAGCCTGGTGGAATGACACAGTCAAGGCAGCCTGTAAAAAGGAAAAGAAGGCATTCAAAAATGGCTCCACACTAGAAATCAGGCAGCCAGAGAAAGTTATGTTGAAGAAAGAAACAAAGCCAAACGGATAATTGCAGACTCCAAGCAGAAATCATGGAAAGACTTTGGAAATAAGCTAGAAACTCTGAGTCAAGCGGCGGGAAAACCATTTTGGAGCGTAATTAGCAATCTTCGAAAGGGAGGGAAGAAGGAATTAACAAGTGTTTTGGACAGGTCAGGAAAGCTGTTAGTCAGTCCTGTTGATGCCTTGAGCAGATGGAGGGAATATTTTGAAGAATTGCTCAATGTAGGTGAAACGTTCAATGATGTGTCAGATTTTCAGGTAGAATGGGATAGGAACGACGATGGAAACAGGATCTCATTTGAGGAAGTGGAGAAAATGGTCAGTAGATTACAGTGCAATAGCCGGCCGCGGTGGCCGCGGGGACTGAGGCGCTTCAGTCACGGTCTGCACGGCCACTACGGTCGGGGGTTCGAATCCCCCCTCGGGCATGGATATTTGTGCCGTCCTTAGGATAAGCTAGTTGTTAAGTAGTTTGTAAGTTTAGGGACTGATAACCCCGTAGTTAAGTCCCATAAGCTTAACAAACACTTGAATTTGAACAGTGCAATAAGGCGGCTGGGGTGGATGAAATTAAGCCGGAACTCGTCAAATACAGTGGAATATCAGGCCTCAAATGGTTACACAGGATAATTGAGAAGGCGTGGGAATCGGGACAGGTTCCGTCTGACTGGACGAAAGCGGTAATTACGCCAATTAGCAAAGCTAATGCAGTGAGTGCTTAGCTAAGATCTACTCTCTTCAGCAAGAAGGAAGTCAGTACCAAGACTAAATTAGCGGTGCACCGCTCTATCTTTCGACCAACTTTGTTGTATGGGAGTGAAAGTTGGGTGGATGCAGGTTACCTTATTCATAAAGTAGAGGTTACAGATATAAAAGTAACAAGAATGATTGCAGGTACTAATAGATGGGAAAAATGGCAGGAGGGTGTCCATAATGAGGAAATCAAAGAAAAGCTGGGCATGAACACCATAGATGAAGCAGTTAGAGCGAACAGACTGAGATGGTGGGGTCATGTTACACGCATGGGAGAAGCAAGGTTACCTAAGAAACTCATGAGCTCAGAAGCGGAGGGTAAGAGGAGTCGAGGTAGACCAAGAAGAAAGTACTTAGATTCGGTGCAGAATGATTTTGAAGTAAAAGGCATAACATCAGACGAGGCATCAATGTTAGCATTGAATAGGGGTTCATGGAGGAATTTTATTAGAGGTACTATGCTCCAGACTGAACGCTGAAAGGCATAATCAGTCTCTAATGATGATGATGATGATGGTGGTGGTGGTGGTGGTGGTGGACGAATAATGTGGGCATAAGTCAGTATTGACGGACGTACGGACCTCTAGGTCGGTCAGAATGGCGCTTTGACTGCTCAGAGGTATAGAGACGAGATAGTTCACCCTTTTGTTGTGCCCTACGCTGGTGCCATAGTAGATGGGTTCCTTCTGGGGGACGATAACGTTCGTCCCCACAGAGCTGCACTCGTGGACAACATGCATAAAGCTGAGGGAACTGAACGAATGGAGTGGCCAGCTTGTTCACCGGACTTAAACCCGACTGAGTTTGTCTGGGATGAACTTGGAAGACTCATTGTAGCCAGACCAGCACCGCCCACCACTGTTGCAGAGCTGGATATTGCACTCATGGAAGAATGGAGCCGCGGCGGATTGGCCGTGCGCACTGAGGCGCCATGCTGCGATGCGCGTGGCCGTTTGCCGTAGGGGGTTCGAGTCCCCTCTCGAGCATGGGTGTTTGTGTTGTCCTTAGGTTAGTTTACCTTAGTTTAAGTAGTTTGTAAGCTACGGACTAATAACCACGCAGTTGAGTCCGATAGATTTACAAACATTTGACATTTTGAAGAATGGCCAAACATCCCTCAAGAGCCGATTGATAACCTCATACCGTCCATGGCACGCAGGTGTGCAAGTGTTCTGGTCGTCCGAGGTGATCACACACCATATTAGAGCGTAACGAAAATGACTTTTGCCCTACTATGGTATCCCCATGGTGCCTCGCTCTAAGTAAACGCCATGTAAACCTCAAGAAAAGAACTGAGACAGCAAAATATATTACTATGTCACACACAAATTACAATTGTAACCGATATCTGAATAAAATATTTACTATATGTGTATTGTGTATGATATCTCGCCTTAACCCCCAATTACGATGGGTAATTGTTGATAAAACTCTTCTGGGTATTAGACCGCATCGTCAATATATCAAGTATTTCACCGACGTTTCGGCCGCTATTGCAAACGGCCATCTTCTGGGTGTTACGTAACACCCAGTATCAAGTATTTCACCGACGTTTCGGCCGCTATTGCAAGCGGCCATCTTCTGGGTGTTACGTAACACCCAGAAGATGGCCGCTTGCAATAGCGGCCGAAACGTCGGTGAAATACTTGATATATTGACGATGCGGTCTAATACCCAAAAGAGTTTTATCAACAATGACAACGGCCGCGGAAGCCTTCGTTTACACGATGGTTAATGTTTGTCCGTCTATGTACCTACAAATTAGATGCGATTTGTTTTACCAAACGCGTTTCGTTTTACTGACAATCAAACGGTTTAATTGGTCTGTAATCATAGATATTTACAATTTGTTTCGATTTTGGGATAAAAAACAATGCATTACCAAAACATACAAAGTACTATTTAGTTACTTATGGAAATTTTAGTCTTAGTTTGCGCCTTACATCCTGGGGTGCCGATTTGTTTCGTGCTGTACTGTAGATTCTTCTTTCTGAATCACTAATCACTAATCTCCATTTCACTGAGGCACTATCCACAATCACGTCTTTTACACGTCAGGTGCATTTGTTTAGAACGTGAGCGAGTCTGCACAGTGTATTGTTGTGGTGTTGCCAAAATTGCAACTGCAATTATTATATACTTTTAATACTTAATATTACGTTAAAGTGTTTTTTTTATGTAAGTGATATGAAGTAGTGTGGAAATTACAAATCTGTGTGATGAGTGTTAATTGGGAGGGGAGTGGCAGGGTAAAAATGACTGAATAGTGGCTGAAGGTAGTAAGTAGTGGGATGTAGAGTGAGATGGAAGACAAGAGTGAGGGGCAGGAGGTAGAGTGATAGTTGGGGAGGGGAGACATTAGAGAGTTGACTTTTTATTTTATATATATATATATATATATATATATATATATATATATATATATATATATATATATATAACTTAGGCTATTGTATAATTTTTAGTGAAGAAGTAACAGTAATATTGCTATTTTGGGTGTTGAGTGTTTCTCTGTGAGAGAGAGTGTAGTGGAACTGATTGCACAGTAAATGTGATGATATGTGTGGTGGAATGTAGAGTGAGATTTGGGATAAGAGTGGAAAGTAGAAGGTGGGGTGATTGTTGGGGGGAGGGGAGATAGAGAGTTTTGATTTTGAACAGCTGTAGATGAAGTGAAGGGGTATTAGTTTTGAAATTTGTAATTAATAATCAAACCCAATTCAAAAGAAAAAAAAATATCTCCTCTATTCAAAGTCAAATCTAACTTTGCACAGAAAGAGGTGAATTATACCGCCACATTTAAAAAGTAATTAAACTAATTTTTGGACGACAACTCCTTCTACTAAACAGATTAGATTTTTAGATTTCAATGAGTAATTTTATAAAAGAAAAATTAATCATGTCAATAAATCTTTTATGAAAGTGACATACTCGACATTCTTAATAAATGTTTAATACATAATTATGGAACAAGTATTTCTGTGGTCTACTATAGTACCTAGTCAAAAGGAAGTGGGAAATGCAGAGAATAAAATCTGGGTTGTATGGCTGAAACAACTGTCATAATGTATGAATATAAGCTGATAATGGAATTGGTGTAGGTCATTGTAGATGTGTGAACATAGGTTACAGGAATTGATTTTTTATAAGTATTCATTCACATTTTAATACTCTTGGAACCAGATGGTTATATTGTATTGTATCTAAATGTTGTGGACTGAATATCATGCATATTGCTTTTCGTCATATCTTAAGAAAAATAAGCAGTGTGTTGAATAAACTACCGTTAATTTCTACTAAAAGATTACTAGTATATCTGAAGTAGTCCATATGCACAAGCAAAGAAACATCCTACCTTCTATTAAATTAAATAAATAAATCACCAGTGACAGTAACAACCGTAAAATACTTATTGACCATCTGTATGGACCAATAAGACCACCTAAGACGAATAGGAAGTGTTCGTGCCAAGCTGATAGGAATTTTATGAAGCAGTTGTCAAAAGACCTATTTGGCTGATTTTTTGTGAGCATTGCTCATCATCCTTGAACATTTATCTGGCTGGACTAGTAAGAGACACAGACATGTTCCAAAAAAGAGTGACACATGCTGTCATGGATCATTATAGACATGCTAAAATAAACAGATCTGAAAGGAATAGTGGTATGACTCCAGTGGCATTCACTGAGAGAGGCGTTGTTTTTCAAGGATAGTTTTGCTTTTACAAAAGAAGCAGGGAATATGTTACAGGCAATAAATTACTTCCTCTCACTATGTATTGTGAAATGACCACAGCAAGAAGTTAACTGCACTGCAGAGAATTAGGGAAACATTAATACTATAAAATTTCTATCATCAAAACATAAATAGGATGGGGAAAGTTCTTCTGTTTGGCTGGCACCCCCTCTGTGTGCTCCCACCGAGAACCATGTCAACTGTAGAAAATATAAATCATTGACCAAGAGGTCTACATTTATCCAAAATAGATCACCTCATTATTTATGATGTGACATTGTAAGGATCACTAGCCAGAGTGCAGTGTTGTCAACAAGGAGAGTGTTCACAATATTACCTGGCCACTAGGACAATAAAATCGATGGCTTGGTTGTAGCGTGTAAATAAAATTAAAAATAAAAGTGGTAAAGTGCCAGACTGTGAATCCAGAGATTTCGGGTTCAATCCTCTGTCAATCAAAGATTTTTGTCTTTTACTTACACCGTATTTCCACTATGACAGCATTGTAACATTAAAAATGCTGAGCTACATTATGGTTCGGAATCTACATTAAAATGGATGGGTAAGTCAGTTCAAATATATGGAGGAAAGCACTTATGTTCAAACCAATCTTTGCATTGATGATTGCTTTATCTGTATCTAAAATAGGACTCAGGCTTACGTGATCATAATCCTGTAGACATCAAAATAAAACAGATGAAACCTAAATAAACTGTTTAGAAGTTGTAATTTCGTATCTGATTGTAAACCAACTTCTGAGGCATACTGGGTGCACTATAACTACTGGGACGAATCTGTAACATATACAGAAACAGAATAGTAAACAAAGAATATGATGATGCATAACATACCTGTGGAGTAAACTTGAGTACAATCTGCAGTGGAATTTTTTACTAACTGCAGCTGGGGAAGTTCTATGTTCTCATCAACTACTAAAGGAACATCGGGGTCCCACTGGAATATCATGTCGTCTGTAGTATGGGATACTGAAAAGAAAAACACAGAATTTAGTACATGTTTGGTGAAATTAATGCACTTTATTGCAAAATGTCTGTATTGAAGGCAACACCAATTTGAAAGACATGCTGTATATCTTCACTTTTTATATATTAATGAGATTTATATAGGTGTTATTTAAAAAATCATTTTCAAGTACTGTACGATACCTATATTATCAGCTATTACTGAGAAAAAGTAAGTATAAATAGCAGCTTGAAATATGTTATTAATTTGTTTTTCCAAATACTCTTTAAGTAAGTAATTATAATGGTTGTAATTTTACAAATAATAATAGCAAATGAATTGTGAGCTAGTGAAAATCACTACTAAAATATGAACAATCTCTATGATGACATATTTGTCGGTTTTTTTTCCAGTTTTCTGAAATCACTGTTACACAAGTAATATATCTTATACACATGTACTTAAATTGATGGACAACAAGAATGAACTAGGAAAAATATGGTATTTACAAAAAGGTAGATTTATTTTAATTTCATTCTATCATCAAGTAATACAGTTGATGTATAATTTATTTGGTATGTAACACACAGTCTAATTCAATATCTCTTCCTATCTGTAAAACCTATAAAATGTATAGCGCCAGTGACTGAGATGCGAGTTTGTATACGAAAGCGTTGTGGCTTGTGTTGTTTGTGTACTATAGGATATAATCAAGTCCATTGCCAGAATATACCTCACACCTCTCAGTAAGTCATTGAACTCTTTTTCGAGAGCAGGTCCAGATGAACTCTCATTCAAATGCGTGTGTGCAATGGTTTTCACAAATCGGTTAAGGTTGGATGGTTCCTTCTCAAAAGTTACTGCACTTTTCATTCTTCTGCTATAAGAGCTTATTTACCACCTAGAGTGATGTTGTTTATGCGAAGTTAACTTGTAAATGTTATTACATTTAAACCAATAAAGAAAAGGGACGAACTTGTCGTCTCATTCTTACACAAGGGATGACTGTTAAGGAAATTATGTGCCACATTATAAAAGGCCCATTGGAGATAGGCACACAATCTGGTTTACCACCATAGCCATCGTAGCCTGACTGACTGGACATATCCTCTGCCAACAAGATTTTAGAAGACAGCATCTGAGTTGAGCATCACCACACTAGCATGCTATAGTGATGGCCATTTGTTGCTAGTAATGTATCACAGTGATGCTATATTTTGGTTACATATTTTTTCATAAAATATTTATCAGGGTGCCAACATGTACGTAGCATCTAAATAGCATCGACAACAATAGAGAACTGTAAAGTTATTGTGCAGAAAAGAGTCGTAGCTTATATAGTCTGTCAGTGATTCCATCGTTTTTTCGTCAAAGTTTCAGATTGATAACTGTATTATGAGATTTTATGACGAATATTTAATGAGTGTTTTTGAAGTTATTTGAGGCAGAACGGACAAGTTAATGCTCAGTATTACTCACAGATTTCTCTTCTGTAACGGTGCCATGTGTTCGTCAGTCTTAAGGTTCTCATCGAATGGATAACACCAATGATAGCCTTTTATGACCCCTAATAGAGACTATGAAAACTTTTATAAACAAACATGGAATAGGAAGGAGGAATCTTTAGTTCAAGAGTAGCTATGAGTTACTAACCACCGCTGTGAAGTACTTCTGCTGGCTTCTTGCAATTTTAAACATTAACACCTATGATTTAGTGTGTTCTCTTTTTCCTTGCATTGACGGCAATAGCTTGACAATGGCATGATTATGTAGGTGAAGTCGAGAGCTTTCTAAGGTTACACAAGACTCACGAGTGGATATTATCGATAATTTACAGAACTATGGAGTCAAGTAAAGAGTGCATAGCATTGAATAAATGAATTGGTAGTTATTTTTCCAGTATTTACTGTATTTTGTGTTAGGTGACCTATGGAGATGTAAATGAATCTATCTGAGTTTGAGCTAAGTCGCCAATTTATTGTTTACAGACTGATATCTTGTTAATCTTTTACAGAACTGGAGACTTACTGACATTAACTCTGACACAGAATATGTAAGAAAAGAGACAGAATTGCCAGCCACTAAACCTGTTAATGGTGTTCATATTTCAACTTTATTAAGTAGTTAAATGAAAAGTGTTTTAGTAGTCTTCCCTACCTTATCAAGGTTGCAAATGCATACTGTCACTGCATACTGGTGAAGAATGTTAAAGAATTTTAAAAAGTAGGCTCAAAACACTGAGTTAGCAATACTTTATGCTTATCTAGGAGTATGCAGGAAGTTTGAAATTACAAATAAGAGTGACAGGTAATTTTTAGATTGAAAATCAGTTACGATACATTTGAATATTAATGCGATTATATTTCATGCTCTACACAGCTCATGTTGTGTTGTGTAGCTTAAATGTAAATATAACTTATCAACTTACAACTTTCCATTTGCAGTTTACATTCTTGAGTGTCATGTGGGTAAATCATAAAATTCATTGCACAGGATAATGTTAACGTTAACCTGAAATTGAATGAAAGTGAATTAATGATGTGAATCAACACAATGTAGTAGTATAAATTAATAAAAATGAAGTTATTCTAAAGTTATTCTTCCTTAGTATAGCAATGTTGAAGATCTTTTACTGATCTCTGGTATATGTTGCACATATGTGTAAGATGCATACAGAAGTAAAGAATGGAAATACTATCATAATTCAAGAAAGAATATCTTAAAATAAACAAATGGAAAGCAAAACAAATAATATTACTGTACAGAAAATGCTTAATTTGAAAATTCACAGTTTGACATTAGAGCGCTTCAGCAGCATTCAACTATTACAAAACAAAATATTCAGACTTGGGAACTATTATCACAGGATTTAATATTTGCATGTATTAAGAGTTATCAGACCCTTGTAAGTGAAGAAGATTGATTTAATATGCATGTTTAACAGTCTTCATATCTTCTATGTTGTGTATGCTTCATGTAGTTGCCATGGATAGGTGGGATACACATCATACAAAAGTCACAAAACTTTCTTTTTATGTAGATACTGAAACTTTTTTTTTTTTTTGCATTTTGTAACAATATTGAAGTAAGGAGTTTTTCATTTTTTTTGGACAAGACTTTGATGGAGTGACAAAATCATCAAAAATAAAAGGTCACTGTATGGAAGCCTAGTAATTGTAATTGATGTTGTTGTTAAGGTCTTCAGTCCGGAGACTGGTTTGATGCAGCTCTCCACCCTACTCTATCCTGAGAAAGCCTTTTCATCTCCTCATAAGAACGGCAACCCACATCCACTTGAATCTGCTTACTATACGCGTCTCTTGGTCTCCCTCTGCGATTTTTACCCCACACACTTCCCTCCAATGCTAAATTTACGATTCCTCGATGTCTAAGAATGTGTCCTACCAAGCGATCCCTTCTTTTAGTCAGGGTATGCCAAAAATTCCTTTTCTCGCCAATTCTGTTCAGTACCTCTTCATTAGTTATGCGATCTACCCATCTAATCTTCAGCATTCTTCTGTAGCACCACATTTCAAAAGCCTCTATTCTCTTCCTGTCCGCACTGCTTATCGTCCATGTTTCACTCCCGTACAAGGCAACACTCCACACAAATGCCTTCAGAAAAGACTTCCTTACACTTAAATTAATATTCGATGTTAGCAAATTTCTCTTTTTCAAAAATGCTTTTCTTCCCATTGCCATTCTGCATTTTATATCCTCTGTACTGCGACCATCGCATGTTATTTTACTACCCAAGTAACAAAACTCATCTATCACCTTCATTGTTTCGTTACCTAATCTAATTCCTGCAGCATCGCCTGATTTTCTAAGACCGCATTCCATTATTTTTGTTTTGCTCTTGTTAATGTTCATTTTATACACTCTCTTCAACACACTGTCCATTCCATTCAACTGCTCCTCCAGGTCCTTTGCTGTCTCTGACAGAATTACAATGTCATCAGCAAAACGCAATGTTTTTATTTCTTCACCCTGAACTTTAATTCCGATTCCAAATTTTTCCTTGCTTTCCTTCACTGCCTGCTCGATGTACAAATTGAATGTCATCGGAGAAAGGCTACAACCCTGTCTTACTCCCTTCCCAACTGATGCTTCTCTTCCATGCCCTTCAAGTCTAATAACTACGGTCTGGCTTTTGTACAAGTTGTAAATAACTCTCCTTTCCCTGTATTTTACCCCTGCTGACTTCAGAATTTGAAAGAGTGTATTCCAGTCAACATTGTCAAATGCTTTCTCCAAATCTACAAAAGCTAAAAATGTAGGTTTGCCTTTCCTTAATCTATCTTCTTCTAAGATAAGACGTAAAGTGAGTATTGCCTCCCGGGTTCCTATGTTCCTCCTGAATCCAAACTGATCTTCCCCGAGGTCAGCTTCTACCAGCTTTTCCATTCTCCTGTAGATAATTCGTGTTAAAATTTTGCAACCATGACTTATCAAACTGATGGTTCTGTAATTTTCACACCTGTCTGCGCCTGATTTCTTTGGAATGGGGATTATTACATTTTTCTTAAAGTCTGAGGGCATTTCGCCTGTCTCATACATCCTACACACCAGTTCAAATAGTCTTGTCATGGCTGGCTCTCCCAGAGACTTTAGTAGCTCTGAGGGTATGTCATCTACTCCTGGGGCCTTGTTCCGACCTAGGTCTTTCAAGGCTCTGTCAAATTCATCTCTCAGTATAGTATTTCCTATTTCATCTTGATCCACTTCCTCTTCCCTTCCTACAACATCGTCCCTAAGTTCATTTCCTTTGTAGAGCTGCTCTATGTACTCTTTCCACCTTTCAGCTTTCCCTTCTTTGCTGAGAACTGGTTTCCCATCTGAGTTCTTGATATTCGTAGAGTTGCTTTTCTTGTCCCCAAATGTGTCTTTTATTTTTCTGTAGGCGGTGTCTACTTTTCCCCTTCTTATACATTCTTCTACAGATTTGCATTTGGCTTCTAGCCACTCCTGCTTAGCCATTTTGCACTTCCTGTCAATCTCATTTTTTAGTCGTCTGTACTCTATTTTGCCTGTTTCATTTACTGCATTTTTATATTTTCTCCTTTCGTCAATTAAATTTAATATTTCCTGTGATATCCAAGGATTTTTTGTAGGTCTTGCCTTTCTACCTATTTTGTCCTCTGCTGCCTTCACTATTTCATCTCTCAATGCTACCCATTCCTCTTCTACTGTTTTATTTCCCCCTGTTTCTGTCAATTGTTGCCTAAATCTCCCTCTGAAATTCTCCAGAACCTCACTTTCCTTCAATTTATCTAAGTCCCATCTCCTTATTTTCCTACCTTTCTGCAGTTTTTTCAGCTTCAGCCTACAGTTCATGACTAACAAGTTATGGTCAGAGTCTATATCTGCCCCTGGGTATGTCTTGCAGTTTATAACCTGGTTCCGGAATCTATGTCTTACCATTATATAATCTATCTGGTACCTTCCGGTGTCTCCTGGTCTCTTCCATGTATACAACCTTCTTTTGTGATTCTTAAACCACGTGTTTGTTACGATTAAATCATTTTCCGTGCAAAATTCTACCAGGCGACTTCCTCTTTCATTCCTTCTGCCCAGTCCATATTCACCTACTATTTTTCCTTCTCTTCCTTTTCCTACTACCGAATTCCAGTCTCCCATCACAATTAAGTTTTCCTCTCCCTTAACTGTCTGAATTATTTCCTTTAGCTCCTCATATATTTCTTCGATCTCCTCATCATCGGCAGAGCTAGTTGGCATATAAACCTGTACTACTGTTGTCGGCGTTGGCTTCGTATCTATCTTGACAATGATAATGCGATCACTGTGCTGCTCATAGTAGTTTACCCGCATTCCTATTTTCTTATTCATTAACAGCCCTACTCCTGTGAGACCCCCAACTGACTTTGTATTTATAATCCTGTATTCACCTGACCAGAAATCCTGTTCATCCTGCCACCGAACTTCACTAATCCCCACTACATCTAGCTTCAACCTATCCATTTCCCTTTTTAAATTTTCTAATTTTCCTACCCGATTAAGGGATCTAACATTCCACGCTCCGATCCGTAGATGCCAGTATTGTCTTTCCTGATGACAACATCCTCTTGAGTAGTCCCCGCCCGGAGATCCGAATGGGGGACTATTTTACCTCCGGAATATTTTACTCGAGAGGATGCCATCATCATATTTCCATACAGTAGAGCTGCATGTCCTCGGGAAAAGGAACGGCTGTAGTTTCCCCTTGCTTTCAGCCGTTCGCAGTAGCTGTGTGGCAAAGCCACATTAGCTGATGTTACAAGGCCAGCTCAGTCAATCATCCAGACTGTTGCCCCTGTAACTACTGAAAAGGCTGCTGCCCCTCTTCAGGAACCACACGTTTGTCTGGCCTCTCCACAGATACCCCTCCGCTGTGGTTGCACCTACGGTACGGCTATCTGCATCGTTAAGGCACGCAAGCCACCCCACCTCGGCAATGTCTGTGGTAATTGATGTAAAAGTTTGAAATTTGCCTCAAAGATGTCTCCAGCCTTCTCTTGTAATGGTACAAAACCGTGATGCTCTTGAGCTCAGTGACACTTCAAGCAACAAGCTGTCGATACTTGTAGAAAAAAAGAGCCAGAGCTTAAAATTTCATGAAAGGTTTTAAGTGGGTTATTTCCAACCTTCTGTGTCACAATGGAAGACAATTACAGGGTTTTTTTCTAGTGTATTTTTCTCACAATTTCCATAACCTAACAAAGAGTCGTCAAATGGATTATCATATTAATCAGTTCGAGTTTCTGTTTGGCAAGAAAAAAAAAGATTAATTGCTTGATATTAAGCACAGTAATAAAAAAAATGAAAATAAAAAATAAAAAAATAAAAAAATTTAACTACGGTCGGGGGTTCGAATCCCCCCTCGGGCATGGATATTTGTGCCGTCCTTAGTATTAGCTAGTTAATAAGTAGTTTGTAAGTTTAGGGACTGATGACCCCACAGTTAAGTCCCATAGATTATAAAAAAAAAAAAAAAATTAATAACCGTGTGTGTGTGCATTCATGAAATATTTCAATTTCAACTCAAATTATTTATTAAATTATGTTTTTTATATATGCCTTACCTTTTATTCCATATTCTTCTACTTCTTTGCTGTAGTATTCCGGGGTCAATATTTAAGCAGCTTGTATCAGAATCTGCTTCTCGGGTTGTTACCTCTCGCACTGACGTCCAAATAACTATATTCATCAGTATTCACCTTAAAGTCAGTCTGTTGTCAGTATTACTAACTGTTCCTTTATTTATTATAGGGTGTTCATCCAAATTTTGTGAGGATTATACATGATGAATGATGAAGAAATAGTAAATGATTCTTTATCCAGGGAGAATATGGAGTGACAGAATCTTTCATGTGTTTTTAAAAGTGCAGGCAAACACAATACTGTGTTCTGCATTGTTATTAAGAGACAGTGCGGATAAAAATTTCATGACCTAAATTTTTGTAACTGATCAGTGTCGGTTTAATTTTCTTATTGTACAGCGCTAATGTTTTACTTTTAGTGTACCTATCATATAATAAATCCTCAGTAGTTTTATACATTCTTTTTCACTCACTACAGAGTTCCTTCTTTACTATACTTTCTGCATTTCCTGTACCTCTATATTTTATACTTTATCTGTTCTCTTACTTTTTAACATTGTTCTGTAAAATCGTATTTAAAAAGTTCCCAGCTTCTTCTCATTTTCTCTGATATAAAATGCTGCACATTGTACAAACACATTGAGACAAATCTCTAGGTTGGATAGATATTGTCGTGGGAAACAACGTTTGCCAGACACAAGATATTTGATAATGCTCTCCAGCCCTGGTATAATGAGATCTCATTGAACTATGAGTCTCTACTAACCAGACGTGCATCCTATCCCAAGAAATTAATAAAGATATCTTCAACAAGGAAACAACAAGAACGATTATCTTAAGCACAGAAAGATATTTTAGAAGTGATGCAGGAAATTCAGTTATGCATAATGAGCAGAGGATGGCTGGATGATAATCAACACACATTGCATAAGAGTATTGTGAACTGTACACCTTGATGTCTCACAGGGGCATAACCAGTCATAAATGACGCCTGGCAGTGCTAGGAGGTATTAGCGAACATTTGGCTCTAACAAAATTTATTCTCTGTGGTGTCATCTATTGCACCTAAACGCTTGTTGCAAAGTTTAAGAAACACCCTATACATACAGTTGCAACAAATTTTCGCTCAATTATCTATTAATATTTGGTAATGTTGGAGTTAAGGAGAATTTATTCGTTGTGGTACTCAGTTTCCTATGTTTCCTTTGTTACATCATTCCTTCACAGTACTTACTGTTCTGCAGATATTAGGATCCTGTTACTATTTTTAGCTAATGTTCTCCAATTTTGGTCTTCAATAGGTTGTGATTCTTCAGTCTTTTACCCTTTTTCATTTGAATTTTTCTACAGCGTTTATCGTTAAATTAGATTTTAAACTTTTTGTCCACGTCTTTCGTTAGTTGTCTCAAGTCTTCATTAATTTCATCTAGAAGTTTAATGGTGTCTTTGAAACTTGCTGTTAGTGTTGTCTGTTCCTGAATAATAGTATAAGGTTTGAAATTCAGTTCCCTGTGTTTCAGTTACCTGTCAAGATAACTGTAGAAAATCTGTTAGGATATTTCAGTCCTGATATATGCCCATTTTAAAGTTAATTTTTCTTTTTTGGCTTCCTACTTTTAATATATCCACGAGGTACTTTTTTTTGGAATCCTAAAAATGAACTAATTAAAGAGAATATCTTTGTATATATCATTATCATGTTTCTTAGGTAAAATACTTTTAATAGTAATAGGTTTGTGTAAAAAATACATTCACAGAAAGAACCAGTCTGTAAACGATATGGTGATGTCAATGCAACAAAAGTTAAGAGTTATATCCAAACTGATACCAAAAATTGCTTTTATTCCCTGCACTCTGTAGATTATGAAGTAACATAATTAAAGCAAAAACAGAGTGTATTAAAAATTAATAAATAGTTTCTTTCATGGCCAGGAGAAACATTTTAAAGTATGAAAGGAAGAAATAAATTGTCACTCACTTTACCATGTAGAGAATGGTTTTGTCTTTATACAACCACATGTAGTGATTAGGAATGGTCATTGTCTGGAACGTGACAGCTTTTGCATTTTTGAAGAATGAGTCTGGTCTCCACATGTTTTTCAGCCAGTCAACTTCCAGTAACCTGAAAAATAAATGTGAATAACTGAAAATGGGCTTTAAATTCAACAAATATAGTATTTTTCCTTTTGTAAAAATATGTAAAATGGTCTCTGTTTGGGGAAACACATGTTGGAAAGACGCTGAGAGGCAATAGAGATGAAACCCTGAAATCAATTATGGGCTGATTACGTTCAGATGGCAAACAATATAGTTAAATTTTCTTTTTCACTGGAAAAGTGAGTTCTCAATTGAAAATATACGGACTTTCACCCTATGTTAAGGTACAATTTACAATTTAAACTAGGTTCACGACATTTAAGTTAGTACATTCTTACTTACATGTTAATTAGTAGTAAGGTATTACGAAATGTGGTTCTCTGAATACGAAATATCGTTCCATGTTTTTGTTCTGAACAAAACTTTCCAGAGTAATATTTTATTTGTGGCAACAGCAGTATATTATTCTTGCATTTTATAATGGAATATGTACCGCAGTAGCAAATAATTGTCAGTAGTGTTCCATTTAACCAAAAGTCTACCACTGAACATGTTACACATTTTTTTCAATTAATAGAATTTTGTCCATATTAACAGACTAGATCAGTTGTGCGGTATATTTAATTGTATGGGACAGAGTATAGGGAAGGCTTCAGCTTGCAATTTCATACCTCCTCTGTAATGACGCTGTGTCCAATGTATGAGAGTACACAAACAATGGAAGAAACCTGTACTGTCATCTTGAGCATTTCTGTAACTGAATAGCGCTTCTCTGTCTTCCTCCAAACATTTAAAATCCTCACAAGCAATACAAGTTTATGTACATTTACACTTGAAGTATTTTGCCAATATCAAAATTTCAGGATGTAAAACTGCTGCAACTGTTAAAAATCTTTTCAAATGAAAAATGTTGATAACAGAAAATGAGAAATTTAGCTATGTCATGAATGTATAAAGTGGTGAACTTCACTTAGATCCTCCTAAAAATGAATTCCGATTTTGAACTTTAGGAAAATCAAAGAGGAAAGACAATGACAGCGTTTATGCAAGGCGGAGTTTGTGGCATTCAAAGATCTGGTGGGCTTTATAGAAGATATGGGAGGCGGAGCTCTAGGTGGGATTGAAGCTGCAGAGGATGGGATGCATGAGGGAACGTTAGGTGTAGAGGAAGGCGGATGGTTCAAGGCCCCATGTCCGGCTGGCAATACGTTTAAGGAGATGGAGTCAGGTATGGGTTTTTGTTGGATCGTCTTTTGGGTGTGGAGTCCAGGTTGAGACCAAGGTATTTGAGGATTTGAGGTAAGATGGAAGACGTGGAGGGCGAAGGAGGGGGTAATGCAACCTATGAGGATAGCCTGAGATTTAATGGGGTTGTTGGTGAGGAACCCCTGGTTACACCCGGAGAAAAATTGGGTAAGGTGATGTTGGAGGAGGTATGAGAGTGTTGGAGGGAGGGGCAAGGGCAAGGAATGTGGTTCATCAGCATACTGAAGGAGATGGACTGTAGGAGCAGGTTGGAGCATATCTGCAGTATACAGTACGTAGAGGAGATGGGGCAGGTGGATCCTTGGGGCAAACTGGTGGACGGTTGAACAAATGGGAGTCAGAGTTATAGACAGTGACATAGTATGGGAGAATGAAGAGAAAGGATGCAATGAGGTGGATATAAGTAATAGGAAGGGCACAGTTCAGGAGTTTGAAAAGGAGACCAGGATGCCATACACAGGTGCAGGATTTCTTGATATCAAGGGAGACGAAGAGGCTGAAGTGTTGGGAATTTAACTGGAGGTAGAAGATGTGGGTGAGGCGAAGAAGCTAGTCGTTGTCAGAGAAGGACGGTCGGAAACCACATTGGGAGAGGGGAAGGAGCTGGTGTTGATGGGGATGCTGATAACTGTGGCGAGACATGTTGTTTCTCAGGAACTTGCTGAACACTGAAGTGAGGCTGATGGGTCTATATAGGAAGAACTGATGGACAACTGTTTGTTAGGTTTCGAGAGCATTAGGATAAAGGAGGTTTTCCATAAGTGGGGTAAGAACCGGTATGAAGGATGACGTTATACAGAGTGGCGGGGATTGCATGAAAGGAATAAGGGCAGGCCAAGACATGCCTGTACGTGAGGTAGTCATGTCTGGGCGGGGTGTCGAATTTGGTGTGAAATGTTAATTGAATGTCATTGGCATAAATTGGCGTGTTTAGGTCTGAGGGGGGCGACAATGTCAATGTGCTGTTAGCTGGGGATGAGCGGTAGGGCAGATGTATCCGTATGCTCATGAGTATCAGGGAAGATGGTGTAGTTAAAGGGGAGGGGGGGGGGTGGTCTGGGATGGAAAAGGTATTGGTGAGGTAAGTGGCGTAGTGGTTTGCCTTACTGGCATTATCGGGGAAGGTCTGTCATTGTGAAGGAGAGGGTATGGGGTTGAGGGACGACAGCCAGTCAGGTGTTGGAAAGCGTGCAGGTAGTTGGAGGAGTTGATGGGGAGCGTGGCGTTAAGATGGGTGCATGTCTGGCGCCAGTCCCGGCGTTTTTCCATGGTGAGGAGGTTTCGGATGTGTTGCTGGACTTGCTAGTGGTACCATAGTATGTCCCACTCATGGTGCGAAGGAATAAATGATAGAGGCAACAGGATTCATATAGGATGAGTTGAGGAAGGGTTGAACAGTGAGGGTGAATGGCCTTGGTGGAAATATTGGATTTGATGGCGGCAGTCAAGGTCTGGAGAAGGAAACTAGTGGTGAGCTCAATTTCTTTGAGAGTGCAGTAAGACAGGGGTGGCTAGCGGCTCGAATATCTATGGTGCAATGGTAGGCATTCCACTCGGCACAGGAATAATGGTGGACCACATTTGGGGTAGGAGCAAGATGAAGGGCAGGGATCGGGTGACGGTAGTAGTCGATGGTGAGGAGGACGGGAGCCTGGACACTGCCTATAAGGTCAAGGAATTCTGCTGTGATGTGGCCCAGGAGGTTAGGTGAAGCATAGACAGTGTTGAGGTGGTGTTACTTTCAGGGCAGGAGGGTGAGGAGGAGGGTGAGGTTGCACTGAAGGGTGGTGAGGAATTGATGCCACTAGCATAGCTCAGTGGGGGACTGAGAGGATGGGTTGAGGTGTGCGGCTACCACTTAGGTCGAGAAGCAGTGATCAAAATAGTACAGGAAGTTATGTGGGAAGGTATCATCGTAAATGTTCCATGTCTTTACAGCATTTAACTGTTGCATCTCCAGGTGAGTTCATATACATCAATGCATTCTTCTGATAGAAACCTAAGGAACACATAATGCATGATGGCAACAGGTGACACACTGTAGTTAAGGGACACACGTTTTGCAACTAAATTCTCCGCATGGCCTTGTGAATATTTTTCACTCCACCCCAGAGAGCAGTCTTGCCTCAATGAGCTGGCTGCCTCCGGTGGACATGTCAGTCCCCTTCCTATCCGACAGTCAGTGTGCACTTTTCCCTCGATACCTGCCTCAAATCATTGTACACTTGTGGCAACTTTCTTAGGAATGTGCTACAAACAGTTTCCGCTCACCTGCAGTCTGTAAGTGCTCTTTAAAGCCACGAAATTATCCAGTGAATATAACTTTACCAAACCGTGGCAGCAACGAAATACGTTTCTGTTTAAGTGCAGATAACAGCAAGTGAGATACTTGGCAAAAACAAAGGAATACAAGAACCTTGCGATTTACAAACTATTGAACATTTGATTGTAAGAAGATGCCAGCAGTTGTTGATGGTAATACGAAATGGCTGACGTAAATACGTCTCACTTTTTATAGCAGTAATTTTCACTGCATTTTGATCTGCAGTATACAGTGATGGTCTTCATTGTTGTTGTTGATATGCGTAATGGTGGCAGTAACTTGGTTATTTGCGTTTGGATAGGAGAGCTGATGGAGGTGTTTGAAAGTGTGCTGGGGAGATCATCGCCTGCTTTAAGTTATTTGCGGGCAGTGTAACGATCGATCTTAGCCTTTTCGTGGATAGTTGGGTGGCCATAGGAGAGTTATTTCCCTTGATAAGCCGAAAATATTCATTATTGTGGACTGGGTTTGCGTGTGTGTGCGACTGTGTCTAATGGAAATCGCAATCGTTTATCAGGAGTAACGATTGACGCAGCCAATGACTCATCGATGAACGAAACAGATGCCCGTTTAATCTGTCAAGTATGTGCACTTAGCCAAATTATCATGGTGGAAGGTGTGTGCTACGTAGCTCGAGGTGTTGCGAGTTTAAAGAGTTTACAAGTTCTACATGCAACAAACAAATTCTGTAAAGCTATAAAATGTTTCGGTTAAGACGTTTAGGTTTTTTGGCGCTCTTGGATATTGGAAAAGGCTTAAAAACTGCGACTAGTTTCAAAAGAACCGTACGGTTTTTCGCTTAGAAAGAGCACATATAAGCAAAATTCTATGAACAACAAGGTGTCTTACTAGGGGAAAATCCTATAGACGTGTGTGTATATGTTCTTATACCAGTTGATCGAAAAAATGTAATTCTATGCTACTTTCATTTGTTCCTCTGTCGAAGTTTGGATGCCTTTATGGAGACGTGACATCAACGTAAAATAGTTCTCGTTGTTCGCAGTTTACTGTATTAAATGTATCCTGTAGTTTTCGAACAGTACTGTGTAAGGCTTATGTCTGTTAGATTGTGAGAACAGACGGTCATTTTGACGTGATCGATAGAGAGTGTGGGTGGAGTGACTGTAATTTGATAAGTTAAAGTGTGATGTTGTTCTGAGGAGTGTTAGGCTGAGAGATTGTTTTAAGCAGTTGGTTACGTTGACAAATCTGTAGTCGTTAGAGACTACCAAAATTCAGTGTGTGGAAATGAATAATAAGTTTCGAAGAGTACCATGTAAGGATATTATGAGGAGTGTTAGTTTGAGAGCTTGTTTTAAACTGCCAGGTATGGTGACAATCGTGTGTTCGATAAATGCTAATAATTTCCATGTGTATGGAGTATTAGTTTGGAAGAGTACTGTGTACGTTTATTCTGAGATGTGTTAGGTTGGCAGATTGTTTAAGCAGATGGGAACGTTGACAAGTGTTTGGTCGCTAGAGACTAATAATTTCAAAGTGTCTAGAATTGAATAATTAGCTTCAAAGAATACTGTATACCGTTATTCATAGATGTGTTAGGTTGGCGATTGTGTGATCGAAAGAGTATAAAAATGTCCATGTGTTCAGAGTTGAAGTTGGATAGGTAAGTAGTAGGTTTAAACATTTAAGTGTTAGGCTATTCCAAGGTGTTTTAGATTTTAATTATTTTCGAGGAGTAGTTTGTAATGAGAGGACTGTCACTTTGAAGATTGTGTGGTCGATAGAGGCTAATAATTTCAAAATGTTTGGAGTTTAAGGTTAATCATTAAATTAAAGTGTAAGGTTATTCTTAGATGTTTAGGTTGTACTTGATTTCAGGGAGTACTATGAGCATGTTTCAGTCGGTAGTTTAATTTTCGAGTTGCTGTCATGTGGAAAGGATGATGGAAAAATTCTGGTTACAATGTCATAGCAGTTGTAAAATAGGATAAAGAGGTTTATAAAATAACTACCTGAAAACCCGGCTTTGCTCGGGTATTTATTTATTTATTCCTGCTTTGAGTTAGTACTTCTCCTATCCTTTCTCTCTCTGTCCATCTCCTTTTTTTTCTAAAAACATGCTATATTTATCGAAGAATAAACAAGAAATTAGGCTGTCTTGCATAATGCACAAAATTATAAGTATCCAAACAAAGAAAGATAGCAAACAAAATACAAATGACATACAAAATGTGTACGATCTCATATTTATTGAGTTATATGTTGTACAATTGTATAATTTTACAGGTATGTATTCATTTGTATAAGTGATGTATGCCTGTATTAAAAGAAATTTCTTTTTTACTGCTTTATTCATTTATTGTTATATTTCCTTATTCGTATGCTTATCCTTACAGAGAGAGAGCTGAAGACATTGTAGCACGCAAGGAGGTTCTAACCTCCTCGGGAGCACGCATAGACTAAAGATATGGTCTGTGGCATCACGTTTCGCTGTATGTAACCTCGTTGCTATAGAGTCTCAAACGTCATCGCTGGCCTTCGTTCCGAATCTTTTTATAATTTGATTACTTTCAACCACCTAATAGCTGTCGGCATGGAACTGCTATGGTGTACAACGGGAGACTTCGGACAACAATTACACACAGACCATTCATTTGCGTTCTGTAGTTTTCGCTGCAGAGCGAAATATTAACACATACACACGTAGAATTTTGTATACACCCATAACTTTCCATCCCAATATACTCCACCCTTTTATCATTATCAACCCTCAAGCAACAATGCAACCAATAAAACCATTTTCAAAGAATAAATATAATTTTGAAAGGGTAATTATTGTTCCGCATTTCGCGTTATATTCTTCAAATTACTAAATTCTATCAGATCGCTACAAAACCGTGTCTAAAACCTTCCGCAGGTACAAATTAGTAACTGTACAAATATTTAAGTCTCTGCGTCTTGTCGTTCGGATGTGATAAGCGTACACCGAACAGACATTCACGTTTTTAGATATAGATAATGGTTGAACAGTAATGAGTTTAGTCGTTGCAACGGTTTTGTGAAATAATATCCATAAGAGAATTATCACAAGCGAACAATGAAGGGAGGCATGTATTGAGGGAAAGCTGCACACTGACGCGACGGTCGGATGGGGAGGGGATTGACATGTCTACTGGCCAGCATGCTGCAGGCGCGCTCTGTCCAAGGCCGGACTGTGGCCACCAAAATATTCACAACGCCATGCGCAGATTTTCGTTTCAAAACACGTTCCCTTAACTACACTCTGCCACCTGTTGTCGTTACGCATAATGCATTGATGTATATGAGCTCGCTTGGCGATGCAACAGTTAAATGCTGTAAAGACTTAGAAAGTTTATATTCACGTTTTTGAAGGAGAATGTTTAAACCTTTAGTATTGTTTATGGGAAGGGCGTAAGAATGTTTATGTAACTTTCTGATGGTAGAATTTCTTGGTATAAGGAGACGAGAGTATTGTGAGTCAAGTGATGTTAACAACAGTCGCATTCCCTAGTGTCCTGTTGTGGTCTGTGTGGATGAAGGAGAGGGAGAAACAGGTAACGACGAATTCTAGTGCTACAAGCTTCAAATATTCACAGAATAGAGGATTGCGAGGGAAGGACATGTGTGTGAAATCATAATTAATATAGTACAATTAGAGCACATACCTGTGGAATTACAGATGTATTTCTTTATATCCCAACTATATGTACAATTTTGTATACAGTATGACCTGTAATTAAAGTTCATTGTATTACATTACCTAAACTGATTGTACTTGTAGTATATATAGTCCTGGCCATAGTGAGTGGATTACAGATGGTTTCCAAGAAACGAAATGTTTTTTTTGGAACTAGTTCCCTAAAAATGATTGACATAATTGATAATTGTTCAAACAATCGTCCATGAATATTTATAAGCAATACTTACGTCAAGTATGAGGCTGCGCCTTGGAGCAGTCTGATGGGGTTTCCCAACAATTTCATAGAGGGGCAGGGGAGTAGAGGGGAGCTCTGGTGCTGACATCTAGTAGTGAAAATTATAAATTTTCCCGCCAAAAAGATTTTGGGCTATTGCCAACAGCATTCAAGTAGAATTTAAAATTCAAATTTCCCAATAGACGGCATCTTGTATAACGGCATAGAGAAAGGGGGAAGAGGGCATGGCGCCGCAGCGGAGTGGCCGAGCGCATTGAGGCGCTATGCTCCGATGCGCGAGGCCCTTCCCCGCCGGGGGTTCGAATCCCCCTCGGACATGGATGTCTGTGTCGTCTTTAGTATAAGCTAGTTCATAAGTAATCTGTAAGTTGAGGGACTGATGACCCCGCAGTTAAGTCCCTTAAGCTTCACGAACATTTCAACATTTGAGACGGCATGGACCTGGTGTCACGGCGACATTTAGCTTGTGTTTAGTGTGTATTGCTGTCGCGGAACTTTCTTAAAACTCCTGTGACATTTAGCTTCCCACCAAAAACTTTTGGGCTAGTGTCAATAGTATTCAAGGAACATTCAAAATTTAAATTTCTCAGTAGATAACATACTGAATTTTATCATATGGGATGGAGGAGGGGGGGACATTTTGTTCCGGAAACGGAAACGACTGCCTCTTGGATGATGTCATACCGCACCTTTGATTAGGTTATGAGTGGCAGGGGTGGACATACGGTAACACGGAGACCTTCGAACCAATTTTATGCAACACTTTTTTGATGTGTGTATTATATTTTGAAGAACTAACAGTAATTTAAAAATACTTGAAGTTAATTCTTGCTTGCTTTCAAACTCTATTTTGTAAACATTCTTCAATAAGAACAGCTGATTTTTTTACATGAAATTATTGGTGTTTAAAATCAATCGAACACACGTTATTGTTTTCATTGTCACCAATAATTTTATTGCTGTGTCTTGTTGTGTTTAGTGTGTATTGCTGTGTTCAGGATTGATGCTTTGTAAAACGCATGAAGCTTGATCAAATTGAGTCAGGTATTGATATAACGGCAAATGGGCAAATTATTGTCCAAAAGTTGACTATAGTGTCTACAGATGGAACTGTCATAAATGAATTAACACCAAATGATGCAGCAGTCATTTTGTATGTGTTTCTCTGAATAATTTGTCCATGTTACAATTCATATGTAATTTGATTGTAAACTTATTTAGAGTTTGTAAAATATTTACATTTTCTAGAAGTTTTATATTTTCTCGTGAACTACAGTCATTTACGAGATGGGGTGTCTGTGTGGCTCATCCATAATGGAGGCATATCTGTAAAGAGGCCAGACAAACAGAGTTAAATGACTGACAGGAGTGATGCATATTTTATCAGTGGATTTCATTATGTCCCATCATACACTCTCAATATATATTTGTAGTATCAAAATTCATGTAGAACTTCACAGAATTTATTTCAAATACAACAAAAAATATTGCTCGCTAACGAACATCATAAGCCTATGATTGTGTATATAAAACTACGAAGGCCAAACGTCTTACAGACCTCCGAAAGCTTGTAATTGTAATTAATAACAAACATGTATTTTTTAAATTCACTTGATATCATTCAGTTTTTAGTGTGTGATTACAAGTAATGAATCCACATGACAATGCAGTTTTGATCCTTTTCATACTAATTACAATGAAGTAGAATAATTATTTCAGTTTGAATAAGCAAACTAAATGCCTGCTGGCAACATGAGAGTAGCCGTCTAATCTGCAGTCGATGTTCACTCTAAATACCAGTATCCCTGTCTACCTTTGCATTATTACGGAATAGATACAAAATCAACCTTACATAATCTTCAAGGTTTTCTTTTCGTAGAATGCATATCTTTACAGTTTTACTCTGTGCACCAACACTTGGATCTATAATTATGTTGTGACCACAAGCCTGACTGATAAATACTGTAATATTCGACAATTGTGAAGTATATACCCGTGGACGTGACAAGATGATCGTAATCGTGAGATTAGTGCAAAATGAACAATAATTTATTAATTAAAATACTGGCGCATAAACAAGAATATAACTAAAATTGATACCTGTATTCTGACGTCATGTTCTCTGGTAAGCGTAAGCGAAAGTCTTTCCAAGTCTGAGCAAAAAATATGTCCGCCGCATACGTCTGAAACACAAAGAATGTAAATATCTCACAGTGATTATAAATTATATTCAACGGTTAAAGTTGTGAAGCACATACATAAAAAAGATTTCTTGATTACCATTGCATTTTCATCAATGGAGTCCAGGCCCATAACGGTAACGTGAAAATAAACGACTGTTGGACTTCCATCCTTCTTGGGTGGTCTCATCTTATCGTACAGTTTCGGATCTTCTGGGAGAATGTCGTTAAACGTGAGGCTTGTTGACATTCTGAAAAATTTGGACACATTTATTAGCAATTATTCCAAATGTAGGCACATACATAAAAATAATTTTTGTTGGTAAAGAAAACTTGGAAGTGCGGTAGGAAGATGACAGTAATTAATTATGAAATACTAAATGTAAGTAGAATAGATTCTTTGCAGGAATCGGAGATAGGTAGCTATGATTTGTATTATTTTGTACAAAATTAACACATAGCCGTCATACACATATAAAAAAACACAGTTTCTTTGAAAATATTCAAGTTTACGTCTTATTAATTTTATTACTTTTAGTTAAAAATGGATTGGAATACAAAGCGAATGTACCCTATTCAATGGGTCCACTACAACATACCACTGATAGATTTAGGGGGAATCAAGAAGAATCTCTGGAAATTCTGACGAGCATGTGAACACTGATCCTCTGAAATGTTAACAAAAGTAAGATTAGGGTTTCCGTTGCTGTCGAAGATGAACCAATGGGGATGGAGTTGAAAGACTCAGCACGCGAGAGACACCATTTAGTTGAATGCCATCTTTCACAATACATTTTTAAGCATCGTATGGGATAAACCCGTGGTATGATGCTAAGGACCAACAATAGGTGACATTAGTTGTGGCGGTTGGAGATTATAATTCGAAATGTTCCGTTCCTTCAACGTATTATCCGAACGTTATTCCAACAAAATAATGTTCGGCCAGATGCTTCAGATATAGGTTCAAAGCTTTTATTATGTAACAGTGCTATCACACCTCATCTTACCCTGTCTCGTATTTCAGCAAAGATATTGCCTTTGAAGAGTCACCAGAGTATAATTTGTGACGTTCGTTCAGTAGCTGACGCCACTGAAGTGAAGACTGGGAGGAACAGTTTCTAGAAAGACTTTCGAAGTCACTGACTAAGAGTGTTAATATACTTTATAAAGCAAGAAGTAGCTTCACAAAATCTTGATTTTCGACGTGGGTTACTGTGTTATTACTCTGTAGTGTTAACCAGCGGTATCGGAGGGGTATCCATGAGAGATACTTTCCTTGATGACATACAACAGCTTTTTTAGTAATCTGGTTGTTTGACTGACCTAGACTTGGAACATTAGGCGGCGAGACGTTGCTGTAAGCTTGAAATGAAGGGGACAATTTTAAAAATGTAGAAGCACAAAACATAACGATGCTTAAAGCGGCGTATGAAATCCGGTGGCATTAAAAACAGCTTCCGGTCGTTTCCGTATGGGTCAATACAGGCGCAGTATGGTTTTCAAGAGCATTTATACCAGTTTATCTTCAAAATAGCGGCAAATTCAGGTAGTGATGATGGAAGTGAATAGCGCCAGGCAGCAATCTTTCCAAAGTAGACCACAACCGTTCAATAATATTGAGATTTGGTGGACAGGGGTGATGTGAAAATTCAACCTCACAGGCCCTTTGACGATGCGATCTATGTTAACAGGAGTCCTGTCGTCTAGGAAGACAACTGAAGAGCAAACATTATACCATAGGATGGAATCGCACAGCCAAAACCTTAACCTTTAGAGTTGCAACAGCATGACACAGCAAGTGTCATCCTACTAAACGGCAGTCTTTCATTTCTCCATAGTCGAGGTTTCATAGCATCGGCAGCACGTTTTCCTGATACGGAATTTACATCACTGCTGCAGATTGCGCTGCATTTCCCTGCTGCTGGAGCTGCCCTCGTGTTGTTTTGAGTTCGCTAATACGGCAGTTAGTTCTGCAATACCAGCCGTATACTTTGACCTGTAAGGTCATCGAGATGGCAGGTACCCCTATTTCAAGTATTTACAATACGACCACCACAATTTCTCTAACTACACCGTCAAACAAACACAAATAACATGTGAATTATCAAACTCCACCAAATACTACAACTCATCTACAAACACGATCTGCAGAATTGTAACTTTTATTTGACCACACATTTTCTCATAGAAAGAAAACTACAAATTTAATGATTTATAACACTGGCATAATATTCAGTGAAAACTTCAGGTTGTCTTCATTATTCTTTAGTACACTTAGTGTGAGTTATGAAGCTGCCTTTGAAATCAAAGTTTTCCCTAAGTGTGGCTCCAAACCAGTCTGCTGTATGAGTAAAGTATCTTCTAAAACTTCGTCACTCAGGTTACTTCTGTATTTAGATTTCGTATATATAAGGAAAGAACATTTTTGTTCACAACTGTAGGTTGTGACAAATACTGATAGCAAAATTTGTGCAAAAACTTTGAAATCAGGGTAGTTTCCTGGTGAAGGAAGCTTACAAAACTTGTCCTTCATTGTCATCAGCTTGCACATCAATGATTTCCGTTTGCAGCGCTGTCGGAACATCTTTCGCTTCACACAAAAGAGGGTTATGCAATATTCGGGATTCCTTGGAGTGCGCATCTAAATCTGAGAGCTTGAAAAAGAACTTATTCGTGAAATTACGAAGAAATTCCATTGAAAAAGATAGTGGAAGACCTGAATCGTATCCACTCTTTATTTAACAGCAATTAGCGAATTGCGAGAAAAAATTCTGTTTTATAATGATTTTAAATAGTATCTGTTTCTGTCCGAAAACCGTAACATCCATTTAAAGGTCACAAATAATATTGTCCTCTCCTTGAAGTTTTTTATTCAGTTCATACAAATTGAGAGCAATCTAATTTAAATAGCCATTCTTTGAAAACAGAAATTTCAAAGGACCGTTTTTCTCGTTCAGAAATATTTTGATCTCTTTTCTCAAACAAAATCAACTTGACAAAATTGTATCTCGGGTCAATCACCATATATCCGAGTGGTTTGAGAGATACCTTGACAATGGATCTACCTCTTGTAGAAAGCACTTGAATTAGCAGTGTTGAGTCCATTGCTTCGAATAAAACTGACCACAGAGATTTTATGTTCTACCACACAGAACAAAAACTGATCCTTATTGAAAAATGCAAGCTACTATTAATGGTTTGGGAACAGCAATCGTATCAAATATTGAATTTATTCTTCCAATAAAACCTACATATTGGTCACACCTGTTTCTGCCTCCATCAGTTGTGACACATTTCATCCGAAAAAGAAGAAGAAAATCTCTTTAAACGTGATTTAGTGTCATGGAAGGAAAGGAGACGTGTAGTTCTTCAGTAACTTCCACGTTCATGTTAAAACCTCGAAAAAAAAACGTAACTTGAGCAGTATCGCTTTTTCTAACTGATTTGTTAAATCAGAAATAATGTCTTCATATCGATAAGCTACTGTATTTGCAGAAAGAGAAACAGCTTTGCATTACTCTGTATTGTAATGGAGCAGTTCTACAGCTGTAATTAACACAAAGGGTTTCATGTCATCGATGCCAGTGAATAGCTTCCTTCGTTTGGGGATTTCATGGGCAATTCTTGAACTTGATTTTGTAATGGCTTCACTTTCCAGAGCACGTTTTCTAAAGATGTTTTGTTTAAAGCACGGTACACGTTTTAATGTTTGGAAAATATACGTTCAAGCTCACGTTCATTGTCACTGAATTCATCAAACTGCGCGCCATGCCTTTTTCTCAATGACGACGAATGTTGTATTCTGTCGTGGTGTAATTATTGTAACGGGATACTTCTTAGTGGAACTGGGGTGAACTGCAACAGGAGCACAGCTTGTAGGTGAAACATTCAACTTTATTTCCTTCACGTTGATTACACTGAAAGCAAGAGACCATTCCAGCAGGCCATGGATAGGAGTCCTTTGCCCGGCTGCAGTTAAGACTTAAGAGTCCGTAGTTCAGAACCTGATGACGGAAGTGCGAGGTTACTCGATCCACCTCGCCGCCGCTCCGCCACGCCTGTCCTCAAATGCTGTGTTGTCAGGAACTTGGCCGTTCGTCCAGGACTATTGCCAGCCTGAGAGCTGAGTTTCGTCGTGGAGACACCTGAGGTGCGGCTACTGGCTACACCCATCCACCCAGATGGCGTGCTTGTAGTTCGTTGTTGTGTAGGCTCGCTAGGCTGGCCTCTCCTTGTTTTTGCGGTTGACGGATGGGCGAGCAGTCTCCTTCGCTCGATATCGTAAGTCTGAACCCTGCCAAGGTTCATATCGCCCAACTTCTGCTGCTGGAGTTAGTTTAAGTCCCGGCGGTGGTCATAGGACGGTAGGTGCTGACTTCGCCTGCATTGTAGATGTTCCAGCTGACTGTAACAGACCAAAGATGCTGTTAATCACTGCTAGTCGATGTGTGCATTGATACTTTCGACTCGAAGTGCCTCCTGGTGCCTCAGCCCGGAGTATTTATAGCGGATGGTGGCCCGTTTGCCATTAAAGTTTCTCTTGTTACTTCAAACATTACATACTTTGTTGCACCCCAGTCATCAGTCTTGGCCGTATGCTGGCTTGTATTGAAATTCTCTCAACTTTAGTCTTTGGTCAGTTCTCTATTGTCAACCTTACGTGCCGTCGGTTACATGATATCGCAGACCATGTATGATATAGCCGGCCTTGCTGCCTCAGGTCTATTCGCTTACAGCTTCTGATGAAACGCAGTGGTTGAAATTTTATGGTCTCCCTTGTGCCTCTGCAATTAATTCTTTGAGAACAGCAATAGCTTCATTACAGAAGACATACGTTGTCTTGTTGCCCTTCTCTATCACAAAGCATATCACACTCACTGATTGAACACACCACTCTCAATCTCGACTGCTCTCTTTTTAGCTTCAACAGACGTACCACAAAAGTACTCTGAACAAAGAACGTACTCTTATTTTAAAAAAGGATTATTGAAATAGCAAAATACTATAACAAAGCAAATAAGATGTGCGCAGCAAAACAGAGCGAGGAACAAGAAATCAGTCACCTGGAGAAATGGCGCTCCTAGCGAAGTCTCTCTTATTTATAAACAAGTAGGCTGCTTAGAGTGCAGCAATACTCCCTAATCAACTTCTCTTGGAGTTTAACGAGCGGTAATCTTGCACTAAATCACAAAAAAGGTCTTTAGAGACCGCTGAACTAGATCATCAAGGGGCTGTTGGCCCAGATTGTGCCGCTCCTTAACGGCTATTCGGCATACTTGTAGATCTCTCAGATTGGTTGGTGGCTTGCCCCGACAAAAAAGAATCTTCTCAATGTATACTAGACATGATCGTTAGGGTTCATGCCTGGAGAACATTCTGGCAATTCTAATATAGCGATGTCGTTATCGTGAAGGAACGCATTCACAAGATGTGCACGATGAGTGCGAGAATTGTCGTCCATTAAGATGATTGATCAAATCAAATGTTCAGATGTTTGTAAAACTATGGGGCTCAGCTACTCTGGTCATCAGTCCCTAGGCTTACAAACTACTTAAACTAAGTTACACTAAGACCAACAGATACACCCATGCCCAAGGGACGACTCGAACCTCCGACGAGGAGAAGCAGTGCTCTGCGCAGCTAGGCGCCTTGGAACGCTCGGCCACTCCACCGCGTCTAAGCGACACCACCTTAGAGACAAGGCCTCACAACTGCCTGTGCTACGTCACACTGACCAGACCGTGCCCAGCGAGAAAGACAGGCCTGGGCACTCAGCCAGGTGACGTGACAAGAGTAGTGCTGCGCCGCATAACAGGCAGTGGGCGTGCCCCAGCGGCTAACCAGTCAATTCCGCGATCGCAGCACTACTCTTGCCACGTCAGCTGGCTGAGTGCCCAGGCCTGTCTCTCTCTCTGGCCGCCGCCGCCTGCCCGCTGGGGCACATCCCACAGCCAGTAAGCTAGCGGCTGCGGCTTGGTCAGTGTGATGTAGCACAGGCAGTTGTGAGGCCTTGTCTCTAGGTGGTGTTGGTCTAAAACGAATGCCGCATCCCTGTACCGATGACCAGTGGCGTACGGTGACCACACATAATGCCATCCAAAACATCAGGGAATCACCACCTTACTGCACTCACTGGTCGGTGTTCCAAGACGTTCAGGCTGACCAGACTGCCTCTAAAAGGTCTCAGACGATTTTCAGGTGGAAGGCAGATGTGAGTCTCATTTTCATTTGAAGCCAATTCTGCTGAGTCCATTCAGAGTACTGTTGGGCCCATGTGTACCGCTCTGCATTGCTTCTAGATGTCAAATGGACCTCACCGTGGACGTCGGGAGTGAAGTTGCTTGTCATGCAGCCTATTACATACATTAAGTCGAAACAGAATGTCCTGTGGCTGCACGAAAATCTTTATTCAGCATCGCGACGTCCCTCTCAGATTCCTCCGAGCTGAAATCCGCAGATATCATCAGCTGCTGGGATAACATTTGAGCGGCCAGAACATCATCTCTCTCGTTCCCTCCGAGTCGTCCCTGAAACTTCCCTTGATGAGAGTCCGTCCTGACATAAAGTAACAAGTAACCTTTATAGTTACTGGCTGTTGTTCAGCTGGTGACGAATTCGTTATCCAGGTGGCTGACGGAGATTCTCCCATCATAATGGCAAATAAACAGCTATTGACAACCGTTTCGGTAACCCCAGTGTAATGTAATCTTCATAACAACAAGGTTGAGTGCCCTGATATCTCTGTAGCCTTTTAGATAGCGGTTGAAAGTCTGGTCTAGTATTTCCAAAACGGTTCAACGTGCAGCACAGCTGAACGAAAGTTACTAACAGAACGCAGTCTGAAGTTGTTGCCCCATACCTATAGAAAATACAAACATACCTACTTACATCCCTCTTATCAAGTTATGGCGTCTGTAGATGTGTTCAGAATTTTTAAAATGTTTGTAAAACTTTGAGTGAAACTTAAATAACGTAGAATAATTATCAGTTTTCTGCTAGTCTCAAGTATTCTACGTAAAACGTTTTTGATACCGGTACTACCTACACAGCAGTGCTGTGCGTACAGTACAAAAATAAGCACATCTGTGCATTGAGGTGGATGCCAGTGATTTAGTTTTTCAGCTTAAATATTACATTCCAAAAAATTACTTCTTCTTCCAACTAGATGAACTTGGGTGGATCCATCTTTAGACATCAAGAAGAACATTCTAGTTCTGTAGACTTTATACGCTGGACGTAACCGTGGCAAAACATTCTGTAATTGCTTTCAGACGAACACACGTAAATCTTTATTTCATTATGTTCAGCACCTTAAAGGGGTGCATCCTGCTCGCTCTATGGCGACTTAATTGGGAAACATATATAATAGATTCCAACAACAGAAATCAAGTAATGATTGCCGTCGTACAAGTGGCAACATGGCTATTAAAGAATAGCGACGAGATTACGAGAGCCGTCATTTACAATGTTACCGCTGTAAAACTAGGTTATACCACGTTACTTGTCACGACTGTACATGAAGATGATAACCAATGTGGGACTTACTTCCGTCACGCGTTGAAACTCTCGGAGAACTTCTGTGCGTGGAGGGAAGAGGGAGGGGGAGGGAGTGGCAAAGGGAGCCTCAATTTGTTATGCCAAGCCGGACCAGTAGAGAACACCGAAATAGGAAACCCCACGACACCGCCAGCGCAGTCCCGCAACTGCCTAGCTGGCAGGAGTGTATTTAAAGTTCTTAATTTAAGATTTTTAGAACCTAAAAGTCCGAGATCTAGTGATTACTACTGAAATAATGACCAGTTTTAATCTGTATACTTCTTATTGAGAAGTATTATTTGCCTGTTTTCCAATCACTAAATGTTCAAACGTTTGTATAGCTTATGGGACTTAACTACGGGGTCATCAGTCCCTAAACTTACAAACTACTTATGAACTAGCTAACACTCAGGACGGCACAAATATCCATGCTCTAGGGGGGATTCGAACCCCTGACCGTAGTGGCCGTGCAGACCGTGACTGGCGCGCCTCAGTCCCCTCGGCCACCGCGGCCGGCTTTCCAATGACTAGATTGTGTGTAGAAACTGTCAGTCACCCTGTCGGTCTCTGGAGCTTTATTGTGCTTTAGAGATTTGAGCTGCTTTTCAACACCACTATTAATTATAATGTCAGTCATATATCACAATGTCAGTCAGCAATATTTCTTGATGTTCCAGTGTAAACGAAACAAGGTTCCTGTCTACTCAAAGAGTATCTGCACATTTAATTTTTGCCATTGGCAGCTTTCACGTGCGGCAGAAATTTGAGTAAGGGAGTGCATATCTGCTAATGCTTCAGAAGTTATCGAAAGCTTCACGCACTGCCTCTAACTGTCATCCGTGTTGCGAGGAAACAGTTCTTTGGAATGAAATATAATATAGTACTAGTGCGGTTTGCAGTTCTGTTAAGAGTACAACACCTAATTACAATGCCCATTTATTGAAAATTCCTCCCGAAACCATATTCTGGCTACACGTGTGCTAGTAAGTGTCCGGTTTTATCCCTCCCAGTATATAAAAGCGCTTGAGACCGCAGTTTCGCAAATCCCTCCGTCAGCTTGGCTTTCCAGACTTTACACCAGCGCCCGTCGGCTGTTTGACATGGGAAACAGAAAGAAAAATGTATTAAACAATTATGGGACCTAACTGCAGTTGTCATCGGTCCCTAAACTTACAAACTATTTAAACTTATCCTAAGAACAACACAAACACACACACACACACACACACACACATACATGCCAGAGGGAGGACTCGAACCTCCGACGGTGCTGGATTCGAATCCAGGCTGAGCAGAAATTTTCAGCTTTCCTCAGTGATTTAATTCAATGCCCACTGGCAGCTAATGTAAATTCCTTTGTATCGACGAGTATCTATCTGTCATCGCAGGGGCACGGATTACAGACCAGTTAGCCAGCCTTTGTTGTGGCATTGTGCCTCCCATGGGGTGAATCCCCGATTGCAGTGAGTGACATCGAGCTGGATGTTTTGAAATAAAACGCATTCAATTACATAGCATCAATGACCCTTCGTCCCGGTCGTCTCATCAAAATGGTGTGAAGAAGACGAGGACTGGCTGTGATTGGCCAGCTGTAGCCCAAGGCGGTTTGGGGAGTGTGTTAGTAGGCAGGTATCAGTGGCGATGGCAGGGAGCTTTGGAGCCGCCGGCAGCGGGAGATGGCCGCGATACGGCACGGCCGCGCTCGAGGGCGCCCCGCCTCACAGCTTTCTTATTCACACGTCCGCCACACCTCTCTTATTCACACGTCCACCGCAGGCCGCGGCTGGCAACGGCGTCAGTGCGCGAGCCTACACCACGTTCCTTCAGGGCAAATAGCCGTGTTGGGAAGAAAAACAGCCGAGTCAAAAAAAAATAAAAACGCTAAACCGAGCGAAAGTGAGCAATAAGAGAACCGTTGAACGAATTTGGAATTTTAAGTCTCCAACAAGAAATGTGACGCGCCCTATGCTTGTCCCATTCCATTAATGGCTAAACTGCAGAGTCTGTTGCCCACGCGCTGCAAATGTTGATGGCACTGCAGAATACCTATGTATACACCACAGCAGCCAACAATAGGGCAGGTATAGCATGTTTTATTTATTTTATGATCTGTGCAAAACAGTGATCATTTTAACTGAAAGTTAGGTTAGGTTAGGTTAAACAAGAAGAGTGGTGTTTTTTTTTTTTTTTTTTTTTTTTTTTTTTTTTTTTTTTTTTTTTTTTTTTAATTTCTCTTAGTATGTGACGGCGCGTAGCGCCCGAATCTCCGGTTCAGAAACACTCAAATTATCGTTTTCCCATAGTCGCTCGCTGCAAAGTTGCCAACATAAGCGCCATGCTAATAACATGGGCTACAGACACTGAAGTTTTACCCAGATATTTATACTTACGTTCATGATACCGTGGAATGACAAGGAGAGCGCTCTGAGACGAATATTTGCGGACGGTACTTATAAATTTTTCAGCCACGGAGGAGTAGCCGTGCGCACTAAAGCGTCTTACTGCTGTGCGCGCAGCTGTTTACCGTCGGAGGTTCGAGTCCTCCCTCTGGCATATGTGTGTGTGTGTGTGTGTGTTGTTCTTAGGATAATTGTAAGTTGTTTGTAAGTTTAAGGACCGATGACAACAGCAGTTAGGTCCTATAATTTTTCAAACATTTTTCTTTCTGTTTCCCATGTCAAACAGCCCACGGCCCTTGGCGTAAAGTCTGGAAAGCCAAGCTGACGCAGGGATTTGCCAAACTGCGGTATCAAGCGCTTTTGGATACTGGGAAGGATAAAACCGGACACTTACTAGCAAGGCGTAGCCAGAATATGGTTTCGGGAGGGATTTTCAGTGAATGACATTGCAATGACGTGTACTCTTAATAGAACTGTAAACTGCACTAGTACTATATTATAATTCATTCCAAAGAACTGTTTGATCGAAACACGGATGACAGTCAGAGGCAGTGCGTGAAGCTTTCGATAACTTCTGAAGCATTAGCAGAGATGTACTCCCTTACTCAAATTTTAGCCGCACTTGAAAGCTGCCAATGGCAAAAAATAAGTGTATAGATACTTTTTGAGTAGACAGGAACCTTGTTTCGTCTACACGGGAACATTAAGAAATATTGCTGACTGACATTGTGATACATGACTGACATTATAATTAAAAGTTGTGCTGAGAAACAGCACAAATCTCTAAAGCACAATGAAGTTCCAGACCCGCTAGGGTGACTGACACTTTCTACACACAATCTCCGCCGGATTTAGTCCCCTCTTAACCATAATTTACCGTAGGTAACATGACCAAGGAATTATTCCTAGTGATTGGAAAACAGGCAAATAATACTTCTCAATAAGAAGTATACAAATTAAAAGAAGACACCTGGGAAAAAACTAAGTAAACTGCTCATTTTTTCAGTAGTGGTCACTAGATCTCGGACATTTAGGTTCTAAAAATCTTAAATTAGGTACCTTCAATATGTTTTATCACTTACAAAAATAGGTTATAAAAATCAGAAAATAGGTGGCCAAAATCTGAAATTTTGTTGTCTAGAAAGATAAACAGATTGACAAAAATCCACATTACTTTACTGTCCATGTCCATAATTGCAATCACAGTAAATAACTATCACTTTTTTTAGATATTCCGTTGAGAAATTGCATCTTATATGCTGAGAATGAGCGTTCCACGTCAACGGATGCCACAGGAGCATATTTAAATGGCGGTATTAGGTGCAATGGGACCGCACACTCATGTTCTGTTGATTTAACTGATAAGATGTCAGCCATTGTGCAGAGGGTGGTCAGTCCTGTTTTTTTTTTTTTTTTTTTTTTTTTTTGCACTGTCACTAACTCACATACCAAAAGAACCTGGGACCAAGTTGATTTTTCTGTCACTTCTTCTATCAATCGTAGTTGCGTGTAGACTTGTTTCCCTGAACATTCTAGAGATTTAATAATAGGGACCAAACATGCATAATGAGATATTATGTATGCAATGTAGTTGGAAATGTTGGGTCTTTTATAACATATTTAGCTGAAGTAATACTCACTGCCTCCTCCGGCAATTTAAGAACAATGTTTTTAATGCCTCCCAAATGCTCGCTGTAATATACCACGGCCTCTAGCCACGTTCCCCAGCGAGTAAGTGTGGGTTCTGGTGGAAGTGGTAAGTCGGGAAGTTCCTCTCTAAATAACTGGATTCTCGTAGGTGCTTTAATAAAAACCTTTTTCATGGCTGAAACCAGCTTATTTCCATGTGGAAATCCGATACGTATCTTGTCAGATACACTATTCATGGCATGGGCAAGACATGTGATATGGAGCAGGACTAAATCTTTCAACAATTTAACAGTATCAACCATTTATGCCGCTGCATCAGTGTAGATTATAAGTACTTTATTTTCATCTAGACTGTTGGGGAAAAGTAATTTGAGGGCTCTGTTAACAAAGTGAGCAATTGTTTCCTGGTTGGTCTTTTTTAGCTCCTTGCTGCATATCAGATGAGGTACAGAGAAACGTAAACCAAAGACTGTTTTATTCGAATTCAAATGTTCGTAAATCTAAGGGACTTAACTGCTGCAATTATCAGTCCCTAGGCTTACAAACTACTTGAACTAACTCATTCTTAGGACAACATACACACCCATGCCAGAGGGAGGACTCGAACCTCCGACGGCGAGAAACCGCGCGCTCCGCAGTAACGCGCCTTAGAGCGCTCGGCCACTCCACCGCGGCTGTGTTATGTTCCCACAATTCATAGACGATGCAACAAATTTACTACAGGGACTGCTCATACTAGCTTTGTACGTCGACTTCTGGGGTGTTGCTGCACAGTATGGCATCATTGCCTGGCATAACTGACGGAAGACATCGAAATAGTTGAAATATCAGCAGATTGTTTTGCATTATCGCAGTATAGGGGACATAATATCATGTACATGATATGCATGTTGGGATGGCAATAGTAAAACAAAGGCTCTTTTCATTGCGGTCTTATCTTTTCCCGAAACTTTGATCACAGACTTTTCCCACAAACGCCTCCTACCTATATAGAAATAGCACTCGTAACGAAACAAGAGAAATCAGAAACTCACACGGAACGGTTGCATTGTTGATTTTTAGGAATGAACTTGTCTCCCTACTAGCAGTGGTGTACCGTAAGTCGTTGGACTAACGAAGTTTAACTAGCGAGTGCAAAGAAGGGGCCCGTTCTGTTTTCAAGAAAGGATATACGACAGATGCTCATGCCTATCGTTGAAGCCAGTATTTTGTAGAATTATAGAGTATGTTTTGTGCTCACCTACCAGAACGTGTAAGTTCGAACAAAATATCGTCTAGAAAGTCAACATCGTTTTACCTCATCTCGATCTGTTTGTCCATGATATCCAGAGAGACCATAGACATCGACAACCAGGACGATGCCTCTTTTAATGAGGAAGGCATTTGATATTATTTCCTCGTAGTTGCTTAGTGGATAAAAAGCTAACTTGCTGAGTATCTGACCACATCAGAGTTTAGGTTCCAAACTACCGTGCAGATAGAACACAACACGTCGCTCTTAACGCAACGAAACCGACAGATGCCGTTTCAGAAAAACCTCAAAGATGAAACTTCCTGGCAGATTAAAATTGTGTACCGGAACCTCAAAGATATGTGACAGGTTTGTCTAGTGTTTCGACAAACATCTGAAATTTCAATTTTGCAGGTGACGTAATACTCGTCACGTCTTTCGAACGCCTCAATGTTAAGAAAGAATGCGTCGGCTTGTTCCCCGTTACAAACAAAATTATTTTTATAGCGGCATTTACGGCCCATTTGATAGAAAGGCCCAAATTAATATACTGCGATATTCATTTCATCGGTATGTATTAACAGGAACGGTAAAACACGGAGAATACACAGTACTCCAGCGGCGACTGTGCATCGCTGCTGACGACAGTACAATCAACGAGGGGTAGGGTTGCTGTTGTCGCTGCTGTAGTGCTGGTTGTTTTGATTGCCTTACTGTTATTGTAAATACAGATCGACAAAGCAAATAACGCACTAGACTAATCTGCGACAAATCCATCGAATTGGTATATAAATTACGCTTTAAAAATAATTATTTCAATGTAATGGGAAACTAACCGACGCTGCCCGTCGCGATTGGGTGTAGTACGTTCGATATATAAAGGATCTAGTGTATAATGCTACAAGTCGGTATCGTTTCAGGGAGCAACGAGTTCTGTGGGTGCACCAGCGGCGAATCCAGGAGAGGAAGTGTGTGTGTGTGTGTTTGTTTGTTTTGTGTACTGCAGTTTGTTTACTTGTTAAGAAAATGACACAAAAGTTCTTTGAGCTCAGCCCCAACCCCTAGATAAAGGTATTGGATTCCCCGTTGCGGTCATATCACTGGCAGAATGTAGTATTATGTTTTTAGGGAGTCTCGATATTTTTTAATGATTACCTTCCATTTATAATCTTTTATGAACACAGTGAATGAATGAAGAGCTTTTTCGAGGAAAAGAAAGGCGTAAAAGGAAGTGAAATTGTGATTCACAGATAGTCGTTTTATGTCGAACAGCAATTTTGTCAGTTATATATATAGATGAAAAGTGCATATCCATATACTTGCGAATCAGAGCAAAATCCTTTCTGCTCCTATCCACCATTCAGCCGCTTTCTCAAAGTCCTTTTCAGTAGCAAGAATCAGAATCTGGAACAATCTCCCTCACTACATCGGAGAACTGAATAAAACTGCTATCTTCAAACAACGGTTAATGGATTATTTACTAAAGCAATAATTACGCCATTCTCTGTTCCCATAAGCTCCTACTAGAACTTCACAGCCATACCGACACCCAGATAATCTCCGATTGACATTGCTCTCGCCAGGTACAGCTTTCCTAACTTCCTTCAATCAGAATTCGCCAAGTCTTCATCAGTTTCTGTGTATTCAAAAGTACATTTTGTATCTGCTAATACCAAAGTTGTTATTTCTGTTATTGTATCATCAGCAGCAGCAGAAGCTGTCTCAATAGTACTACTTGTATTAATATTATTAGAGTTAAGTCTATAGTATTTATTTACATCCTATTCAACCGGTCAAAATATGTTATTAATATTTTATTAATCCTTTATCTATTAAAATCATTGTTATATTATAGGTAACTCAGATGTAAAATAGTACTGTTTGTGTAAAATCCTGGTTCGATGTAAGACAGGTCCTGATGGCCCTAATCTGGTCAGGCTAAATAAAGAAATAAAATAATAAAATATAAATTGCAGAATAATAAAAATCGCACTGGCGTGTTTTACGGCCCACTTTGAGTTTTCCTGTAATTTCGATTTTTTGCAAACATTTCGGAAAAAAATAATAATAATATAAATAATAAAAAATATGGATGATACGCTTGCGACTCTAGTATTGTTATAATATCTATGCACTCAACACGTAATATTCTCTCTTACCGTATTTCAATAAACAGCCAAAATTATTTGATATTTGAGTTTACGTTTGACAAACATACTCTTTCTTTGAACTTTTACCTCTTTAAGCTATTATTTTAATAACTCTCCAGGGAGCGGCGAACCGTGCCCTCGCCCAGGGCGGCAGATTCCTGATTTTTTATGTCGTTCCGATAGGTTAAATCAAACAAGACAATGAAAAGTGGAAGTGCCGTGCATAAATGTAGAAATGTGAAAATTAGTTGGAAATACGAATTGTTACAGATTGATACAGACAACAGCGATATGCGTCATCCTACAAGCAAAATAAACGTGCAAGTTTACTACGTAGAAGGTTGAGCCAATGTGTTCGGCAGCGTTCGGGTGCTTCCGCGTGACGTCATTGTGAATTGTGAGAATCGGTAGAAGGGCGAGGCGTATTCTTGCGTTCGACTTCGTCACTGTTCCGTTTAACATTAATTTAAGAAAACAAGTACGATATAAGCATAAACACAAAGGAACAGAATGCTACTATTTACTACGGCCTGAAAACTCTTATACTGATTTCTAGTAATGAAAACTGTAAAACTGTATATTACAGCCCCCTTGGCATTTATTGTATTCTGTAACACTGGCGCTGCTTTGAGCTTAAAGAAATATTCACTAGAAAGAGACGCATGAGTGTAATATGTGAAAATAAGACGTCATATTTGAATAAAGCCGACAAAGTCGAAAAATGTGTATGTGTGTGCGTGAGTATGGGGGGGGGGGGGGGCGCTTGAAATTTTTGCACGGGGCGGCAAAATGCCTGGGGCCGGCCCTGAATCTCTCCCATATATTCTTTATCTTTTTCCTTTAAAATGTAATAAAAATGTTTGTAGAACTTATGGAACTTAACTACAGGGTCATCAGTCCCTAAGCTGACAAACTACTTACGAACTAGCTAAGACTAAGGACGGCACAAATATCCATGCCCGAGGGGGGATTCGAACCCCCGCCCGTAGTGGCCGTGCAGACCGTGACTGGAGCGCTTCAGTCCCCTCGGCCGGCAAAATATAATATCTTGACGTTTTAGTTTGTCTTCTTTTTTAAGTTTATTTTCTTTGTCTGCACTTGTTTACGTAGAATCAAGTTTTGTTTGTAAATCTATCGGACCAAACGGCGTGGTCATCAGTCCGTAGCTTAAAAACTACTTAAACCTAGGTAAACTAACCTAAGGACAAACAAACACACCCATGCCCCAGGGAGGACTCGAACCTCCACGGCGAGCAACCGCGCGCTCCGCAGCGAGACGCTTTAGACCGCTCAGCTACTCCACCGCGGCTAGAATCAAGTAACAGTGTCAAATCGCAATTATTTTTGCAAATATGTCTGATTCGGTCACGGTCTGCACGACTACTACGGTCGGGGGTGCGAATCCCCCCTCGGGCATGGATATTTGAGCCGTCCTTAGTCTTAGCTAGTCCATAAGTAGTTTGTAAGCGTAGGGACTGATGACCCCGCAGTTAAGTCCCTTAAGTTCTACAAACATCTGACTTCTTTTTTTTTTTTTTTTTTTTTTTTTTTTTTTTTTTTTTTTTTTTGCGAATTATGCAAATAACTTAAGAGAGCAAAGTTGTAGAGAATTTTCTCCTGTACAAATTCGTTTGCTTAGTTTCCATGTGAGATGAATTGTTAAGCCGTTATTTTCATTTAAATTTCGAGCAGTCAGAAGGCCGACTTATCGTGCTACTACCGTAACCTACAGTGGGCCAATAAAATACACAACTAGGATCATCAGCAGAAATGTGTATTGTGCCCGGTGTTACAAGTAAAATGTCTCGGGTGTAGCGAAAGGCAGCGAAGAATTTATGAGGGGAAGGATGCGGTGGCGGCGTCTGCAGCGGTGGTGTCTATTTATAGTTTGTGCTGACGCGGCCGCCCCCGCCTGTCAGGAGGCATCCTCGACGCCCGCCCCCGCCGCCCCCGGCGCACCACTTGGCGCGCCCTCGCCACAAGTCATCGCCAATTGGTCGCCAGGAGCTCTGCACAAAACTACATACGTTCGCGGGAATAACAACTCAACGTCAAATGAACTGGCAAACGGAGGATTGGAAAATAACGCACAATATACGAGGCGCGTCCAGAAAGTAAGTTCCGTTTGGTAATAAAATGAAATTGTACACAGATACAGCAGAAATTTTTATTGCACAAAATTCTACAACTCTTACTTTTCCACATAACTACCGAAATTTTGCAGTCATTTGTGATTGCGTGGCACCAGGTTTTGTATACCTTCTTCATAGAAATCTGCCGCCTGTGTCTTCAACCGGTTGGAAACAATTTCTTTGGGAGAAGTCCATAGCGAGAGCACTAATTGTAAACCTACGATTTTCCTGGATCTTGTCATCAATCGCGTGAACCTGTTCTTCTGTAACCAAAGGTGGACGCCCACTTCGTTCATCGTGCACATCTCTACGCCCGTCATTAAACTGTCGGACCCATCTTCTCACCATCGAATCACTCATCGCATTTGGTCCGTAAACATTGCAAATTTGCCGATAAATTTCACTTTCCTCGCATTCAGAAACCGTATCACCGACAAATTTCACAGGCGGCGGGATTTTCAATCAACGCCGACATTTCAAACAAGCACAACAAAGCGTACGTAGCTGACAGCGATCTCCAAATGGCGCACGTTCTTCTCCTTGATATACATCGTCTACAGTGCATGTGCGGAACTGCAATCGCAGCGCTGCATCGGAGATAAATTCAAACGGATCTTACTTTCAGGACGCGCCTCGTATAATTCACGACGATATAATCTGACGTTAGCAGATCTAGCGAGGGAAGCCTGGACTAACAAGGAAAGTACTTGGGCTCGAACAAACACATATACAACAAAATCGTATGAGAGATAATAAAAGATCCCTTATTGCACTAGTGATACTCCCGAATCTGCAAAACTCAAATGTTCAAATGTTTGTATAGGTTATGGGACTTAACTACGGGGTCATCAGTCCCTAACCTTACAAACTACTTATGAACTACTTACGAACTAGGACGGCACAAATATCCATGCCCGAGGGGGGATTCGAACCCCCGAACGTAGTGGCCGTGCAGACCGTGACTGGAGCGCCTCAGTCTCCTCGGCCACCGCGGCCGGCGAAGTTGCGTTTTGTGATGTTATTTGTGTGGTGAAGCGTCAGATGGGGCGGCGATTGCTAATCAATTCTGATAATGTATTGGGATTAGTTGAGATGAAGTTACGAAGAACCCTTCTTCGTGAAGATGGTATTAGTGTAGGAGATGAATCATTTGCATGCTTTCTCGTATCTGTTATGGTACAGAAATATGAGCATAAGTTAGATATTGTTGTTACAAACTCATAATAATGATAATAGGGGTGATAATGACGAACAACTCATTGCAAGCGGTAGTGCTACGGTAAGTGCGGGAAGAGGCGATGGAAGCAGTGGCAGTGAGTACCAACAGTCATTCGGGAAGAAGGTTAAAGTTGCAACTATCATCACGGCTTTTGATGACAATTCGCTAGAGAACATGTACGATGATTATTACATAAGTTATAGTTAAGATATCTGCATTACGTATGACGTCTACAATTACATCTACAGTGCTATCTAGAGCATGGTTGCAGAGTTTTGCAGAAAAACGACACCCACCAGCACATTGAGGTGTACGTAGAGATCCTGTAACCAAACATTCATACAGATATGTTTGTTCGAGCCCATGTACTTTCCCTGTAAAACTGGCGCGCATGTTACGTCCGCTTGTGAAGAGCAACGAATTATACGCGGGTTGTCCACAAAGTAAGTTCCGTTTCTATTTCTATCCGCGGCATCACAACGATCGCAGTTCCGACCATGCACGGCAATTACTCTGACTCAAGGAGAAGACATGTACGCCATTTTCAGATCGCTGCTGCCGACGTGTGCTTTGTAGTGCTTCTTTATAATGTCAGCCGTAATTGATAATGCCGCCGCGTGAGAAATCAGATATGTGATTCGTTTTCTAAGTGCAAAGGAAGTTAAACCAAAGGAAATTCATCGGCAAATCTGCGAGGCTTACGGACAAAATGCTATGAGTGATTCAATGGTTAGAAGATGTGTCAGACTGTTCAAAGAAGGACGTGTTCAAGTGTATGATGAAGAACGAAGTGGACGCCCGTCTGTGGTTACTAATGAACTGGTTCACACAATCGAAGAGAAGATTAAGCACAGCCGTAAGTTTACACTTACAAAGAAAGTACTTGGCCTCGAACAAAAACATATACACCAAAATCGGATGAGAGATAATGTAAAGGTACCTTATTACACTAGTGATACTCCCGCATCTGCAAAACTCTGCAATCGTCCGTTAGAGGCCTCTCCGTGTGCCATGCCGCATTGCACTTTGACCTGTCGGTTCGCCATTAGGGACGGTACAGTGTGCCTCCGAAGTTACGTTTTGTGACGTTATTTGAGTGGTGAAGCGTCAGATGGAGCGGCGATTGCTAATAAATCCTTTTAATGTATTGCGATTAGTTGAGATGAAGTTACGAAGAACCCTTCTTCGTGAAGATGGTATTAGTGTAGAAGATGAATCATTCGCATGCTTTCTCGTATTTGTTATGGTACAGAAATATGAGCGTAAGTTAAATACTGTTGTAACACTAACACATAATGATGATAATAGGGATGATAATGACGAACAACTATTGCAAGCGGTAGTGCTACGGTAAGTCCGGGGGCCGGCCGCGGTGGCCGAGGGGACTGAGGCGCTCCGGTCACGGTCTGCACGGCAACTACGGTCGGGGGTTCGAATCCCCCTCGGGCATGGATATTTGTGCCGTCCTTAGTATTAGCTAGTTCATAAGTAGTTTGTAAGTATAGGGACTGATGAACCCGTAGTTAAGTCCCATAAGCTGTACAAACATTTGAATTTGAGGTAAGTGCGAGAAGACGCGATGGAAGCAGTGGCAGTGAATACCAACAGTCTTCCGAGAAGAAGGTTAAAGTTGCAACTATCATCACAACTTTTGATGACAATACGCTAGAGAACATGTACGATGATTATTACATAGGTTATAGTTAAGATATCTGCATTACGTATGGCGTCTACAGTTACATCTACAGTGCTATCTGGAGCGTGATTGCAGAGTTTTGCATAAAAACGACACCCACCAGCACATTGAGGTGTACGTAGAGATTCTGTAAGCAAACGTTCATACAGATATGTTTGTTCGAGCCCATGTACTTTCCTTGTTAGCGCCCTTGCTACGGAAGTTCCGCAAATCTCACGATCACTAATTCATGAAATTGTTACTGAAATTTCGAAAACTTTGCTCACGTTGGGTACCAAAAATTCTTACTAAACAACACAAAATACAACGGGTGAGCAGTGCACTTCAGTTTTTGACACGCTACAATGAAGAAGGTGGTGGTTTTCTTTCTCGAATAGTCACGGGCGATGAAACTTTGGTATCGTACGACACCCGTGAAACTAAACGGCAATCAATGGACTGGAGGCACACTTCATCCCCAACGAAGGTTAAGCCTAAGCAAATCTTGACACCTCTAAAAGTGATGTGCACCGTTTTATGGGACAGAAAAGGCCTTTTGCCGATTGACGTCTTACCACGAGGTCAAACAATCAATGCAGATGGGTACTGTGAGACCATTAAGAAATTGCGCCGCGCGATACAGAACGCCGAGGATTACTGTCAAAAGTTATTATTTTTTCACTGAAATGCTCGACCTCACACAGCGAATGTGACCAAACAATTCTTGAGAATTCCACTGGGACCTGTTTAATCATCCTCCATACAGCCCGGACCTTGCTGCTAGCGACTTTCAAATCTTCTTACACCTAAAATCCGTCTTTGGTGGTAACACTTCAACGATGATGACGAGCTCAAAGAACATGTTACCACATGGTTGAATATACCGGCGGCAACCTTCTATGAAGAAGGCATACAAAAACTTGTGCCACGCTGTGACAAGTGCCTACAAAATTTCAGAAGCTATGTAGAAACGTAGTCTAACAGTTGTAGATGAAAATATTTTTTCTGTATCTGTACAAGTCGGTTTTATAGAACCAAACGGAACTTACTTTGTGGAAATACCTGATATTTCGATACTAGGGACCGCCCCGGCTTTGCACTGATGGAATTTATATTCTTTTCTGATCTATAAAAATCGATTTTTGTATATGTTTCATTCGTTAGAATGTTCTACGTAACATGATTAAACACAATGCATATTATGCTTATATAATCTCAGCGTGTTTAATCCCATTTTTACATACTAATATCATAGTGCAACGTGTATTTAAAAGTTTATGGGCCGACTGTATAAACATCGCCCACTGGAGATCAAATATGACGTTAGTTCAGAAATTAAATTCTGTCGAGGGCTGCGCTCTATTGTATAACGCTAAACCTAAATCCGCCGAAGCTGTTTAAACTTCGATCTGATTCAGCACGAAAGATGCTTGGCAACACCACTAAAATCGGATATCGACGTGATTATTGCGCCTCGAACGCAGATATTATTCGATATACCATATTTGCTATCGAAGCATTCATGTTATAAAGATGGGAGGAAGTAAACAGGAAAAAGAGCTAGGCCTATACTGAAACTTTTCCCAACACGAAAAAGATTTACTTCTAGATATGGTTTACGGCGAAGTAAGGGCACAATAGGAAGGAAAAAGAACCGGTGAATTTACTGACACCTAGAAGGTACAAGCATGGAAAGAATTTTCTACTGATTTTAATTCGCACTATATCGGAACAGATAGTTTGAAACTGTGTTATGAAAATATTAAGAACGACCACGAAAGCACTTGCACATGAACATATATTATTTTTAGACTCTCTTAATAATATTATTAGGGCACATTTTTTCTTTCAGTAAGCCGTGCATATTCGAAAACAATAATGTGAAATAGTTCTCTTGCCCAATAGTAGCCTACAATGCTCTGAAAACTGACAGTATGCTCAAGTAATGCGGGATGTGTCATGGTAGTGTTCTTCGAATCGTCAAATGTTTGTATAGTCTATGGGATCTAACTATGGGGTCATCAGTCCCTAAACTTACAAACTACTTATGAACTACTTACGAACTAGGACGGCACAAATATCCATGCCCGAGGGGGGATTCGAACCCCCGACCGTAGTGGCCTTGCAGACCGTGACTGGAGCGCCTTAGTGTCCTCGGCCACCGCGGCCGGCTTCGAATCATCATTTGTGACCGATGCAGTAGCGACAATTGTTAATAAGAGAGGATAGAATGCAGCATGTAAGTAGATTCGAACTCGAAAACCTTCATATCACGGTTTACGACGCAATCACTTTTTTCTTTCTTTTTTCCTAGTTTTGTTTTTTATTATTTTTTAATTTTTTTTAAATAACGCCCAGCAACCGCAAGCTCCGCAGAAAGGCGCCTTTTTTGCCATAACCTTTTTATACATTTATTTTTGAGGTGTAAAAAATAGAAAAATAAATTCACTCGAGTGGGATTTTTCAGTTATTTTTTATTTATTTATTTTTAGGTGAGGAAATGTTCAATTTATTTATTTTAGTTTTCTTTCAGTTCATTGGATTCACATGGCCAACACATTGTGCAGCATTTGTGGGAAATGGCAAAAGGAAAAAAACTCAAAAATATAAATAAATAAAAAAAATAATACGAAACATAAAAAGCCGAACTTAATATATGCTTCTGGAAGAGCGACAGAAGAGTGACGTCCTCTTGAGGTATCAGAAAATAAACATTCTTCGGGTCCACTTCTCCGCAACGGGGAGTTCACTGCTGATTTACACCACGATCAGTCACGGAAGCGACGCTAGCCTTCCAAGCAGCAACATTATAGTGACAGAAGAATGGCGGTTTCACCGCTAGGGGAGCTTCTGGCGTTCCAAATGCTAGACGTAAGCTTTTACGTATATGTTAATAAATATCTTGATAAGATCGCTACCAAACTTCATTGGATCTCCCGTTGGGCTAATCTGAAGATTTCCTGAAGATGTCATCAAAATTGCTCCAGCCTTCTTTTAGTCTATAAGGAAGACACATACATATATACCTACACACATATATTTTTATAGATAAGGTTTTGCCGCGGCGGATGAATATGACAAAACGGAAATTCTGGTATGCACTTCCAACTACTGGGAATGTGTTATCAAGGAAGCGATAGAAATAAAACTAAGTGACAACATTATGAATAAGGATGGAGGCTTCTGTTTAAATTCCGCTTGGGATTCTGCTCTCTCACTTGTCAAAAAACAGAGGGAGAAAACTAATCCGACCTCATCTGTCGAGAACTGATGTTTATTATCGATATTCTGCCCGGTTTCATCTTTGGTCGTGTCGGCGCTGTGTGCTTGCTTGCTCGGTGTGTGTTGTCTTTCCTGTTTACTCATTGAAAACCGAGGTTTTAAAGATCGTTGCACATTGCTTTCTTACTGCAGTTTCGCCTTAAAAATGGCAGGGTGGTCTCCTGTCGAAATATCGGCCGTCGTCGATTTTGGTACCTGGCAGCATACCCGTAAGTTTTTCGAAGTTGTTATTCGCCAGGAGAAATTAAGGAATCACATTAATCTAATTACAAACTGATTCGACTTCTGTCAAGTAAAAAAATTCTGACATCTTACAGAAATCCAATCGGAGTAGAAAACATGTTAGATAGCAATATTTTCCCGCAGAGTGACTTATTTCTAAATGCATGATGTTGACAATGAAAACAGGTAAATAATAACTTTCACATTGTTCAATGAGTTATATAATTTTTTCAATATTTTCCCTCTGCATAGGTGAACATTTTCTACCATATATATTTTTTGTGCCAAAATATTTATGCAGTGTAGGGTTAATTCATTTGTTCGCCCATGCCTCCTCGTATGTCGATATCTCCGTTTTTATCACCTTTCAATACCAAGTAAGGTACTCTCAAGAGTAATTCTAGAAAGGATGAAAAAGAGAGTTAACTCAAGGCTGAGGACAGTATAAGCAGGTTTTAGAGAAGTTTATTCCTGTGTAGACCAGATCAACACACTGCGCATAATTTTAGAACAATACACAGAGCTGCAATCATCATTGTATCTACTCCTTGTAGCCTTTGAAAAGGCCTTTGACAGTGTAATGGCCGCGGTGGAGTAGACGAGCGGTCTAAGGTGCCTCGCTGTGGAGCGCGCTGGGGCTCGCCGTCGGAAGTTCGAGTCCTCCCTGGGGCATGGGCGTGTGTGTTGTCCTTCGGTTAGTTTACCTCAGTTTAAGTACTTTGTAAGTTACGGACTGATGATCACACAGTTTGGTCCGACAGATTTACAAACAAACAAAACATCTTTCCATGTCCTATGTGGTTGCCACCTACACACTTACTCTGAGTATTTAACTGATAAAAGTTAAGATCTTACTCAGTTTCATAATTGATTCTTATAGTTATAGAGTTCAAGAAGTTATCCTTTAAAAGCAGCTATCTGTAAGGTAGCATAGCAAATTTAAAGTCAGTAATACCAATGGGTTTTAGGGGGCGCCATATGGATTCTTTGCCCGGGTGATATTTTCCCCTTCCGCCGGCCCTGGGCAATAGTTCGTAAATTATAAAACATAAATTACTGTAAATTCAGATTTTATCCACAACGAAGTTACAGGGCTTCAAAGTGCCGCAAATGGCTTCGTGTAAGCCGGCCGCGGTGGCCGAGGGGACTGAGGCGCTCCAGTCACGGTCTGCACGGCCACTACGGTCGGGGGTTCGAGTCCCCCCTCGGGCATGGATATTTGTGCCGACCTTAGTATAAGGTAGTTGATAAGTAGTTTGTAAGTTTAGGGACTGATGACCCCATAGTTAAGTCCCATAAGCTTAACAAACATTTGAACATTTTTGCTTCGTATAAAGAATGATACGGCTGTGCGCTTGACTTGGCGGGTCACAGCTGCATTGTCAAACATATGTGTAAGACAATATGTAGTAAATATTACGTTATATTTTACGTATATATCGTAACCACTAACAATGAGCCGGCCGCGGTGGCCGAGGGGACTGAGGCGCTTCAGTCACGGTCTGCACGGCCACTACGGTCGGGGGTTCGAATCCCCCCTCGGGCATGGATATTTGTGCCGTCCTTAGGATAAGCTAGTTGATAAGTAGTTTGTAAGTTTAGGGACTGATAACCCCGTAGTTAAGTCCCATAAGCTTAACAAACATTTGATTTTTGAACACTAACAATGCTGCGATCGGCAGTAATATCTTTGAACGGGTATGATGTCATAGCAGAACGCCGGCCGCGGTGGCCGAGGGGACTGCGGCGCTCCAGTCACGGTCTGCACGGCCACTACGGTCGGGGGTTCGAATCCACCTTCGGGCATGGATATTTGTGCCGTCCTTAGTATTAGTTTGTTCATAAGTAGTTTGTAAGTTTAGGGACTGATGACCCCGTAGTTAAGGCCCATAAGCTATACAAACATTTCAACATTTTGAACATAGCAGAACACAAGAGGGTACAACCAGTTCCATTCAAGTGCTCTCTCAAGTTCTGCACCATCTCTGTGAGCATAAGACAGCCTTCCGCTCCTTGTATTTGCTACTTTCAGAATGTCATAGAGTGTGTTACTGTCACCATTTTCTAATAACTTCTTAAAATCTACAACTTTCCCTTCCTCCAGTTTAATTTCTGCGATAAGCCGTAGGTTCCTAAATTTTTCTGGATCTGAATGTGCTTCCACGAGTTTGATTTCTACCAATTTTTCCATAAATCTCCCTGTATTTTGCAAATATGTCTTATGAAGCGCAGCGCGGGAGTAGCCGCATGGTCCAAGGTATCATGCTACGCACTGAGCGGCCGCTCCCTCAGCAGGTTCGAATCCTCCCTCGGGCCTGGGTGTGAGTTGCCCTTAGTGTAAGTTAGTTTTTAGTAGTTTGTAAGTCTAGCGACTGGTGAACATAGCGGTTTGGCCAACAGGTTTACAAACATTTGATCTTATAAAGCGAATTGTTCGATATGATTACGATGTTCCTCACACAAATAAACACATGCAAACCAATGACCTTATCTGGGCAGGGTGGTCTACGTGCGATTGTGGTATAGATAACCGTACGATAGATATAGTCATATCGGAAGATACCTTTGGAGAGGGCAGACAAACATATGCATTACGAAAAGAGTCAGATGTCTTTTCAGGAGTTGCGGAGCGAACAGTTTACAGCCTAGATACATCTTCCATCTGGTCTTGCAATATCAGCCACGTGTCCTTGCTGTGCCGGTACTAAGACTGATTGAAAGCTAGCGAAACTGCTGCCGTTTTATTTCCTAAAACGCGGGGCTCTATTGTGTGATTTAATGATGATGGCATCGTCTTTGGTAAAACATTACAGAATGAAAATACTCCCCCATTCGAATTTATGTGCTGGTACTATTAAAGGTGGGATTCCTGTGCAGCGTTTGACGCACGCGGCTGCCGGACTGTACTGCTACAGATGGTGTTAAATGGGACCGCATGCAGCTGACGCTACGGCCGCGGCCCAGCCGGTCTGCCAAAGAGCAGTCTAGACGCAGCCGTAAAAGAGAACACGGCAGCATGTCCGAGGGAGAAGAGGTGCAAGATGAGAAACTGCTGGAAATGGTTTCTAAATTTCCCTGTATCTACAATGTATCGTTACCAGTACACAAAGACCAAACTGTGAAGGATAATGCTTGAAGAGACACAGCAGAATTCGTGGAAAGAACAAGTAAGAACAGTTCTATATACTTTCCGTTTATTCATAATGTTTATTACTTAGTTGTCAGGCAAATCATGCATATTGTGATAAACAAGAATAAGTAGCATCGTCCCACGTAATATTCAGTTAATATTATAATAATGAAGTGTACGCAAAGTGAATACCAAAACCTGATGTATGTTATAAAAGTTCAATTTACTACAATGTGCATACAGATTTTTATTCAGTAACGCTACGGAGTTCGAAGCCTACTGAGTTCTGTTAACATGAGCACTTTGCCACAGTGTTATTCCTGCACCTGCACGGCTGTTAAGTGTTCTGTAAATGAATCTCGCAGAGAAAATCCATCAGCATGTGCATAACCGCCACACCTTGCTAATGGTCCAAAATTTTCAGAAGATAGTGGTTCACTTCTGTTAATTCAAAATGAGGCTCATTATTTTTCTCCAAGAACGCATCTCTAAGTAAATTAACAGTCGTTTCTGGCTTCAGACTGATCGGCGAATAAAATATGCAAAATACGTAACAGAGCGAAGGCATTTTCAGAAACTCTACGAGATCGTGAAAGACGGTAGTTAAAGATGGCTTTTTTTTGTCAGTACTAGCAACTCGAAGAGAGAAAGGTTTCATCATGTTTGGATGTAATCGAAATGCCTCGTCGCCTACAAAAGCATGTGGCACTACTATGTCCGAATCCGGCACCTTAGTAGGCGGAGAAAACATCTTACCACTTGAAAAGAGTTTCCCGATATTACTTTTATCAAAAATTCCACTGTCACCTTCTTTCCCATATGACCCGACATCAATGAAAATGAATTTGTACTTGGAGTCAATCACAGCAAGAAGGAGGGTAGAGAAAAAAAATGTTAGTAGTTGCAATACAATGAGCCTGTCAGTAAAGGGGAAAAAATTCGCACATGCCTTCCTCAATTCTTTTGAGGTGAATCGGATCTGTTTCAGCATTTTCTCACACAGCTGAAGCTGAATTTCTTCAACGTCTTGTAACATTAGATAAAACAACAAATCGCGCTCAGTCATCCTTTGGCACAGACGCAGTGCGGCTGGCGCTCTATAGGAATCGACAGCTACGCGTCAGCCGCGACGCACAACGGCAGTCGCATGCGTGAAACGCGGCATAGGAATCCCACCTTAAGGTGGATATTTGCATCAAGAGAGGCTCAGCATTAACTTGCTGAGCACGGGCTTGGCGAACCCGGGATCCCTCAAATGGGGACTGGCAAGTGTCGTCAGTCCTCCGGTACCGTAAGCTCTGTGCATGCTTTAGCGACCTCCGTGTTGCACGCCGGTGGAACGTTATGTGTCTCAGGAAACGGTGTTCTTGGCTCGATTGCCCGGATCGCAAGACGGTTACACACTTCCATAAATAAGTAAATAAAACTCAATCCCAAAGTGTGCTGTGTGCTGGTGGGATTGAGGCAGAACAGTCGCTACCGAGCGACCTCTTCGGACAATGCCGCACCTCAGTTGTACAAGGCTTACCCAGGTAAGCAGGACACTGCCTGGTTGGACTGCTATTTCCCTAGCTGGTCGTGGGACGAAAGGGATCCTATGAATGTTTTCAACCCTGGCGGAATGAGTGTATCGCCCGGGAGTACTAACATCCACATATCAAAGCGTATGAGGGAGGCTAGTCCTCTTGATACTGAAATAGTACAGGGTAACAGGGATCGAAAAGCTGTGAATCACAATGTTTTTGGGGTCACTAAGCGCCAGTGGCGGATACAGAATTTTTTTCTGAGGGGGGCGGGGACACAAGGCTGAGGAGGGTGAACATGTCCTTAAGGGCTATGTCAGACTAATTTTAAAACACACACACACAGATTATATATACACTACTGGCCATTAAAATTGCTACACCAAGAAAAAATTCAGATGATAAACGGGTATTCATTGGACAAATTGAAAGTAGTACGCAAAATAATTTTCACTTAATTTTTGCCTGTCATACAGCCTTGAGCATGTTTTGTTACAAAACCCTAAGCTATAATTCTGTAGAAAACAAAGTTATGTAATATTTTGTACCATTTCATTAATCGATATAACATACTGTTCTTAATTTCATATCTTTGCTGTAAACAAAAGACCTTGTTTTATCTTTGGAGTGTGTCTTGCACATACAGTTGTTGCGTTTAAAAGAGTCGGTGTGTGACTTTCGTGAAGGAGAGTCGATGTCTGATTATGGTAGAGTTGGGTCGATGAGTAGTGATCGGAACTGTCGGGTTAGTCTGTCTGTGTGTTAGTTAGACTCGAAGAATAAAAAGAAAATTTCAGAGTTTTGAAGAGTCGCAGCCAAGTCTGCAGATTGTAATTTTGTATGGAAATTAATCTGTCTCAAATAAGGTAATGTGTACTTTTCTATTGTTATGTCTGCCAGTCTGTATTTGAACTATTGTAGTTGGTGTTTGTCTTTTTGCTAATGAATACTGTTTAATGCAGCTCGCATTTATCATTTAACCCTGAGTCATTTTCCAGTTCCTCGTTCCTTTCACCAATTTGAATTGCTCTGATAATTGTTTATTATGATAGTGTTGCATAATTATTGTATTTGTAAATTTATTTGTTAATTAGAACAGTTCAGTGTAGGCATTTTCTCATGATAAATGAGAGCAGGAAGTAGTTTGTTCATAAATCCAGTAAACTTTATAGTTAGAGATTTTCTCAGTCTTAATGAAAGTTCAGATTATTAAGTCAGTTAATGTTAGTAACAGTTAAAGTGATTTGTCTGATCAGAAGAGAAGTAGATCACGTAAAGAGATGAGAAATATTTGCAATGGTGAGACTTGAAACCATTACCAGATTTGTAGGACATTTTTTATTACGTTGAATCAGTATGGTAATTGCTGTTCAGATAGGCACATTATCAAGTGCAGTGATTTTTGGTATATAATTAATATCAGATATCTTTGTTTGACATCCTGTTTATTCAAGTAACAAAATTATCACTGTAGTGGCACGCTCTTTGGATGGCTCTCGCAGTCATATTGTGCATGTATAGTCTGGCTACTGGTATATGGTGCACGCTAACAGATCTGAACTTTTCATTTGCTCACATTGTCTCTCACACACGAGATTAATGTGTACACCAGTTACGAGTTTAATTACTGTTAACTTATTAACAACTGTACAGTTTAAAGTGTTATCCGTTGCGCATCAAACTAAACCACATTTACGTAAGATCATTGCATCCTTTGTCAGTTGCAATTTATTCTAACAGGGCAAAGGAAGGTACTAAGTCTCATTGCTTAGTCAAATTATTTTGTAACCAAAACCACAACAGAACATTTATTTGGGAATTTTAGCGGGGAAATCTATGAAAAGGCTCAGAAATTATTCTTTGTTGGTTTATACCAGTAGATCTAAACAGGTGGGTCTTCTTAGAAAATCTAAGAAACTGGGTGATTATGAGATAGTCGTGGAGTTGCGTAACTCACTTAATTCCAGGAAAGGTGTAGTCATTGCCATCATATTATGGATATCGACACAACAGAGATGAAGGAAGACTAGAGGGCACAAGGTATAGTCAAAGTGGAGCAAAAGACCAGATGAAACAGTGGAGTGACTGCGAACAGAACCACCTTCATTGTTACCTTCAGTTCTCCAACGTTGCCAGAATATATCATGGAGGGATTCTTCCAGCTTAAGGTTAGGCCATATACACCAAACCCTATGCGATGCTACACAGGCCAGCGTTTCGGGCATACCACCCGAAAGGTGCAGGATCAAGCAACCTGTGGGAAGTGTGGCAAGACAGCCTATGAATCTGGGTCTGAATGTCAGTATCCAGTAGTTTGTGTTAACTGTTCTAGGAGCCACCCAGTCTGGAGTTGAGATTGCCCATTTTTGTATAGGAGAGGAAAGTACATGAAATAAAGGTAAAAAAGCGGATCCACTATCTGAACGCAAAAAAAGAATACAAAGCAACAAAGCCTTGTGTATTTGCCACCTCCTACGCTTCATTGCTCCAAAAATCCATTTCAAAAGTTGATACTTCGACGCAGACCTTGCAGATATCTACTGACGGTACTTGTATATGTACGTGACAGAGCCCGGCGAGTAAAGACATTGCAATTTAGGCAACTCCGATTGTAGAAGAGATAGTAGAGAAATCTGCAGAAATCATTGAGAAGTCACCCCATAAGCGAAATGCCTTTCAAAAGCAGAGTGCTCGCCCAAAACAAAGTGCACCCCAAGTCCCCCTTTCCTCCTCAAATATCTAAAAAGAAGAAGTCGAAGAAAGGGTCACAACGTTCGATCGAAGCTCTTCCACAGCCATAATCGGACATCATTTTGGTAGCCTTGACTGATGAGGAGGATATCATCATAGAGCTTGATGCCTCGCCACCAGAAATAGACAGTCCATCTGCTATCCCCCGCTTCAAATGTGCCTCACCGTTTCGGCGCAAAGATAGGGACAAAGTAGACCACAACGTTGATGTGACTAGCATACACCAGCGGAATCTGACTGGAGTCATGACTCACTTGGAAGAACTACAAATTCTTGTGAATGATTGGCCTTTCTCTATATCTCTACACGACACACATTTTAAAAATGGTGACAAACCTTTACTTAGAAGCGCCCCTACAGGAAAGACGACCCTCCTATTGATAGAGTGCAAGGTAGTGTGTCAGTGTTTGTCAGGGGCACATTCCACTCCTCATTTGTGCCCTACACCACTACTGTACTAGCAGGCACTGTTCACATACTAACCCACCTTAGTATTACAGTTTGCTCTTTTTACTCATCACCTGGTGGGCATGTAGACAGTAATCACCTGACGCAGTTTATTGGAGAACTTGCCTAGTTGTGGTACGGTGTACCCTCCACCACGCACCTTACGATGGATTGCGGAGTATGTATGTAGATGTAGATTCTTTTCTTCTTTTAGGAGATTTCAATGCACACAGTGCCCTATGGGGCTGGAACAACAGTTGCCCCAGGGGACGAATTGTTGAGAATGTGATACACTCTTCTGATGAATTGCTGAACTTAGATCAGGCTACACAATTTAGCACTGCTGCAGGTTCATCTTCAGCCATAGACCTTTCCCTCTGAGCGCCTACCCTTGCACACACCTTTCAGTGGAGCGTAGAGAACGACATTCATGGCAGCGACCACTACCCAGTTTGGCTAAATCTACCATGGGTGTCCGCCTCCAGTAGTCTCCTGCTTCGTGGCAGGAAGCTGCCGGTAAGGTTGCTGAACAAGGTTAACGGGATACTTGTTAAGCAGTTGGCTATTTTTGAGCGATGTGAAGGTGTTCAGGACTGGGTGGATCTCATTATGACAGTGATTCACAATATCGCTGACGCATCCATTCCAAAATCGAAGCCAACACTTCAGAGAACGACTGACCCTTGGTGGAACGATGATCGTCGCTTTGCGATCATGAACAGAAGGGCAGCATTGTGACGACTCCATCGGTGCCCTACTGTTTCGAATATGGAAAATTTTTGAGTGGCTAGGGCAGGGGCGAGAATCGTTAGAGAGAGCAAGTAGAGGTCTTGGCCAGAGTTCCCGAACTCCATCAGTAGGTTAACGTCCGGAAGTATGGAAAGCCATTAGAAAGCCAATAGCAGCTGTACGAGGGCAGGGATATCTTCTAATATCGGCAAGACACAATGACCAAGTAATGGTAGGATTCCAAAAAACTATTTCATCTGATTCTAGCTAGGATTCAGCCTTTAGCCGTATCGGGCTGGTTTTGATTTCCGTTACTCCAACACTGAGGAATACAACCAACCTTTCTCAATGTGAGAGTTGGAGTCAGCTTTATCAGCAGCTCGTGATACTGCTCCTGGTAACGATGAGATGACGCCGGCACACTGAAAAAGTTGAAACCGCTGTCGAAGGAGGTCCTCCTTCACCTTTTTAATAAAATTTGGATGACGAGAAACTTTCGAAATTAGTGGAAAAATCCATTTTTATACCGATTTTAAAACCAGGAAAAGATTGCAGTGACCCAGGTAGTTATCGAAGCATTAGCGTAACAAGCTACGTAGGAAAGTCTTTAGAACGTATGGTCAACCGGCGATTGGTATGGGTCCTTGAAAGCAGGTCCTTACTCAGCCGCTCCCAATACGCAGTAAGGAGGTACCACTCAACAATGGATAAACCCACGCTACTCTAAAGTGAGATTGATCAAGCTTTCTTACGTAAACAACACCTCACCAGTGTTTTCTTTGACCACGAAGAGGCCTACGATACTACCTGGAGGCGTAATGTTTTATGGCAGCTCTACGGAATGGGGTTTTCGCGGACGTCTACCCACTTTTATTCGGTCTTTCCTTTCGGAAAGGTACCAGGTTGGAAGTGTCTTGTCTGACCGTTTTAAGCAACAGAATGGTGTCCCGCAAGAAAGTGCTTTAAGCGTGATGACGTTTGCAGCTTCAATCAACAGCATTACGTCCACCTTACGACGACCTGTACAGCGTTTTGTGCATCCTACTCCGTTGCAAATTCATTTCACGATCAGGCTTCTGGAGGAATCATCTAGCACTACAGATTTTAAGTTCTCTTTGAAAAAAAAAACTGTTTTTGTTGATTTTAACCGCCCCCGTTCGCATTTAATTTACCCTTTTTAAAGCTAGGGGGACACTACTCTTTAAGAACAAGGTGAAATTTCTCGGTCTCACTTTTGATGAGAGGCTAACTTTGTTGCCACACCTTAAGGAATTAAAAATTCGATTTCTCGAGGCTTTAAACTTCCGTAAAAGTGTTAGCCATAGGTCGTGGGGAGCCGACAGGGCACATCTGCTCCAACTTTACAAGGTTTTTGTGTGACCACGGCTCGAATATGGATGTCAGGTTTATGGATCAGTAAGGCCTTCCTACCTCAAAAAGCTGGATGCAGTACACCACGAAGGTTTTAGGTTGTCAACAGGTGCCTACCACAAACGTCCAGTTGTTAGCCTGTGTGCAGAGGCTGGTGAGCCTCCGTTTTGTTTTAGTCTCGTAGTAGGCCAAACATACAGGTCTCTGTCTGTTCCTAACTCGTTAGTGCACATCGCTGTTGCAGCAGTCATTGGAACGTTTGTTTCGTAACCGTCCACAGGTAATGAGGCCATCTGGGGTCCGAGCAAAGGGAAGCTTTGTGTTGCTGCAATTGGAGTCCATTAAGATCCAACGCCAGGGGCAAAGTAGGGGATCTCACCGGCTACTTAGGTGGCCCAGGTTGCTCTTAGATCTGACCGTTTGCAGGAAGCTGAAAGGTGCCTCATATCCTCTCATGTATTTCCTTTTCATGTAATCCCAACCCGACATTTGCCACAAGCTCGTAATGCCCGGCAATTAGTGCTGAAATTTAATTTTGTCATTGGGAAGTGGTATGGTGAGATTTTTGCTGGATGGCTAAATATGTTTGTCCGTAGCCATGCAGAGCACGCTAAGGCCACCTACCATGCGAGATAGGAGGTGCTGCTAAGGCTTGAAGCCTTTAGATATGACTCCACATGCGTGACGTAATTACTTGAGGGGGATCAAAACGGAATGCTGCTAATGTCATAAAACGTTTCAAAAATGTTCAAATGTTTGTAAACCTAAGGGACCAAACCGCTGAGGTCATCGTTCCCTAGACTTGCCAATTACTTATACTAATTTCCGTTCTCTGGGGCCCGCAGTGTAGAGTATGTCTTTGATCGACATGTTCAATACCACAATAATTATAAATTATTTTTTCACTGCTTTAGAACTTTATTATCTCACTACAAGCTTATTTCGGCCTTAGGCCATCATCAGGTGTTCCTCTATAGAGGAAGCCTTAAAAATTTTACACATTATACAAAAAAGGCCAAAAATGAATATTCTCGAGGAAATCGAACTATATTCCCATACACACAACAACTAGAACGAAGTACTAAATGAACAAACCGAACTCAAACCTAAAAAATACATCGAAAATTTTATTCACATAAACAAACAAGAGAATGGATAAACACCAAAGATTCCAAATCCATAGTAAACCTCCAATACAAAACCAATAAATAAACCAAATATATTAATATATAAATTACTGGTAACCATGTAAGCTTATAATGCTGCCACTACAGACTATGCTAAGCTGCCACTATAAAAACTTATAAAAAATCTAATAATATAACCAGTGCTGCTGCACATATACTGATATGCAGCAATCGATAAGCATTACATCAGCTTTTAAAATAAATTGGGCAGCAAATAAACGACAACAATATTAGAAGTAATGTAAGTAAAACTTTGTAAAAATGTTATGTAATTATGTTATAAGAATATATGTAACAACTCTTCTATATTACTCGTATTTACAGAACACCTGATGATGGCCTAAGGCCGAAATAAGCTTATAGTGAGATAATAAAGTTCTAAAGCAGTGTAAAAATAATTTATAATTATTGAAGTACAACACCCACACCCATGTCCTAGGGAGGACTCGAGCCTCCGACAGGAGCCACCGCGCAGTCCGTTACATTGTGGCCCTTTCTGTGTGGCATATAACATTTAATAATGAACATTTAATAGTAAAATTAGCAGAGGTTATAGTCCGACTGTCCTCTGCGCAACACCATACATGTGTACACATTTTAGCCATCGCTGAACCCAGACATGAAATCCAGGTTGCACAAATGTCAGTGGTTTACATCATGGTTTTTGTTTTAAAGCACAGGTTTCTCTGTTGATTGTAAACTATGGCACATCGCTCTTCTCCTTCTTCTAAGGGGACTAAACAGCTCGGGCATCAGTCCCACATGTTGTCGGGTCGGCCCGCCGCTGCGTGGTTTACGTCCGTTGCCAAACACCTTCCTCCAACGCTGCCCATTCCTTTAGTTAATTACAGCGCCCACATACATTTTTCACAGATGAGATTAAAATAGCTTCAAAATCACGGGTCAATTTTGCAAACTGTTTTTGATGACTTTGTTCAACGATGAGATAAATGTGAAGAAAAATGCATGGTGTCTCTGTTGAGTAGAGGACCGTTAGGCTCTGATATGGAGTAATTCCGCTAGTCTACGTTCATTGTTAAATTTTTATTACACAGGAGGCATTACTTTTTGATCCTTACTGTAACGTGGCAACAAAACGTAGAAGCTGTCTGCTGCAGAAAGTACGTACGGGATGTTTTACACGTTTTGTATTTGGTGGGAGTTACAATGCATCGAGATGCGCGTTGTTGTGAGACGGAGGAGCGTGTGCTTTAACGCTGGTCCTGTGGAGACGAGGCGCTACCTCCTCGGCCGCGTGGCGGCGACATCGGCTGGCGACTTCTTGTACCCGTGACGTCACAGAGCAATTATCGCGCTGCTTAGGAGCGCCAAGTCGATAGCAGCCTGGCCTGGCACGTTTTCTTTCCTGGCTGCCGTTCTGTCAAAGGCACGACAGCTGATCGCTGCTGTGATATGCCAAACAAAGACAGGGACAAAGTTTTCTCTCTTCGCTGACTACTAGAAGCGCCGTCAAATTAAATATGGAAGATATCACTCCATTTTGATTCAGTCACACGATGATTGACAAAAATAGACAGCTAAGTTCAGGTAATTTTTTTCTGAATCTTTGTAATAATTGTCAATATCAACATAGTGAATCCACTGCTGGATAAAGGTGTCGTGTAGTCTTTCCATGCATCACGAACTTCAGGTTAACACATAGTAGTTATTGTCTTATATCATTCAACCAACTTGTCTTATTTAATCCAACTGAGACTTAAGACAACTGGGTAATTTGGTAGAATCCTTGTACATCGAAGGAAACGGCATTGCTAGAGATATATATGAAATGTTCGATACAGTGTTTCTGAACCGGAGATTCGGTCGCTACGCGCCCTCACATACTAAAAAAAAAAATCTTGTTTAACCTATACCTAACCTAACTTTGACTTTAAAAAAGTAGCGTAGCCTTAAGAAGGTTAGGTATAGGTTAAACAAGAATTTCTTTTTAAGTGCGTGAGGGCGCCTAGCGCCCGAATCTCCGGTTCAGAAACACTATATCGAATATTCGATATATATCGATAGCAATGCCGTTTCCTTCGATGTACACGGATTCTACCAAATTACCGACAACTGATTCGAATGCGGGAGGGTTCAAATGTTCAAATGTTTGTTAAGCTTATGGGACTCAACTACGGGGTCATCAGTCCCTAAACTTACAAACTACTTATGAACTACCTTATACTAAAGACGGCACAAATATCCATGCCCGAGGGGGGATTCGAAGCCCCGACCGTAGTGGCCGTGCAGACCGTGACTGAAGCGCCTCAGTCCCCTCGGCCACCGCGGCCGGCAATGCGGGAGGGGTACAGTTTCATTCCCCGTCTATTCATCCAACTTTAGGTTTTCCATTCTAAAAAAAAAGAAGGTAAAGCAGTCATCAGTCCGAAGATTGGTTTGAACACCACAGTGCTTTACTAGTCATGTTTGGAGGTGGTACGCCGTTGCCTTCCTCCGACCTTAGAACTGACTTACCCAGCCATTTATAGGGGGACCTACAGTTTAACGTGGGTCCCGAACCACGGTGCTACTCGGTATTTTTCACATGAGCAATACTGCCAGAGGTGAAAGAAGTGGAAAGTGACAGATAAAAATCCTAGGACCTAGCGGGGATCCAACCTGGGACCTTTGGATTTGTAGTCTAGCACTCTACCACTGTGCTACGGATTCTATAAATCCTTTAAAGCAAATAGCCTGACAGTTCCTTTGTTATGAAGACTGCAGAATTCCTTCCCCTACCTGAGTTTTTGCCCCACCTCTACTAAACACGTTATCAGTGGTAAGTTAGGCTTCAATCACTCTTTCTTCTTCCCTGCATTAACTAATCGTCTCGACCTGTTTTTGGGATCTAGCAAAGAAGTTACTTTGATAATCTACCATCCATTCGCCTGAGTACAGGTTCCAACCACCTCCATTTCATTTCCATTGGAGTCATAATTACATCTTCCACATCAGTCCGTTACCTGTTCTGCATGTTTACATTCTTGTCGTTCCTATTACATCTGCCTCTCCATGTAACAAATATGTTAACAATATAACGACACACTGCAGAGCGACTGAAGCAAGTTTAGCCTTATTAACAAATGCTTATATATATATATATATATATATATATATATATATTCACAGCGTGTTTTAAAATTTTCTATGTTAACATCAGAGGATTTACGTCGATTTACATGTAACTCACACGCTTATTGAGGGCACACAAGGTCCACGGTGCGGCCACAACGGATGTGTTATCCAGTTTAATTCACAAAGAAAGAACGTCAAATTAAATGACTTATACAGGGTGTTTCAAAAAGGATGGTAGAAACTTACACGGCTGAAAATACACGAGAATAGAACCAAAAATGTCCCAGTAAATATGGGTCCGCAAAAGAGCCGTTTGCTAGATAATTACGAATGTATGGTTCCCAGCCTCCACTGACGCCATTGTAAATATCGTCCTAGTTAGTATACATTAATTTGAAATTTAGACTTTACTATTATTGGATATTGTGTGATTGGATACGTGAATTCCCATAAGAAAGAACACAGTACGTTGTAATCGACGGTAAGTCGTCGAATAGAACAGAAGTGATATCTTATGTTCCCCAGAAGTCTGTTATTAGGTCCCTTCTGTTCCTTATTTTTATAAACGACTTAGGAGACAATCTGAGTATCTCTCTTAGACTGTCATTTGTCGGTTAGTAAAGTCACCAGAAGATCAAAAGCAAGTGCAAAATGATTTAGATAAATCTACATGGTGAAATATTTGGCAATTGAACCTTAATAATGATAAGTGTCAGGTCATCCATATGACCACTAAAAGAAATCCTTCAAACTTCATTTACACGATAAATAAGTCAAATCTACAGGCTGCCAATCGAATTAAATATCTAGGAATAACAATTATGAACAACTTAAATTGGCAGGAACACACAAAAAATATTCTAGGGAAGGCGAACCAAAGACTACGTTTTATTGACAGAACACCTAAAAGATGCAACAGTTCTACTAAAGAAACTGCCTACACTACACTTGTACGTAGTATTTTGAACTATTGCTGCGCATTGTGAGATCCACAGCAGATGGGACTGACTGACGATGTAGAGAAAGTCCAGAGAAGGACAACTCGTTTTGTACTATCACGTCATGGAAATGATGCGCGAATTGGGGTGGAAATTATTGAAATAAAGGTGTTATTTATTGCATCTGGATGTATTTGTGAAATTTCTTTCACCAAATTTCTGTTCCGAATGCGAACATGTATTGTTAGCCTCCACCTACATACGGAGACATGATAATCATAATAAGAGAAATCAGATCTAAATCAGAAAGATTTAGGTGTTCCTTTTTCCAGCGACCTTTTAGAGAATGGACCTGTAGAGAAATATCATAAAAGTGGTTCGATGAACCATCTGCCATGCACTTCAAAGAGACTTGCAGAATATCCATGTAGATGTAGTTCACATTTCACGTATGGGTTACTTGTTACAGTTATTCGAAGTGTCTTCGTTGCATCTGGATGCAATACTGTGCTCGTCGCTGCTATGAATTTCGAATTCTTTGGAAAGCCCTCGGATCTCTCGGAATTATTGGCAAGCGTGTAGGGCCCTTCGAAATGATCCATAGGTTTTCGAAAGAACTCGAAATTCACTGCAGAGACGAGCACAGTAATGCATCCAGATGCAAAGAAGATGCTTCGAACACCTCCTTTAACAGGTAATCCACACGTGAAATGTGAATTAAATGCAACGTAAAACCTAATAGTGAAGTCTAAATTTCAAATTAATGTGTAGTAACTAGGACGATGTTTACAATGACGTTAGTGGCGGCTTGGAACAATAGGTACGAAATTATCTCGCGAACGGCTCGTTTGCGGACCCAGGTTTACTGGCACCTTTTCGCTTCTATTATCATGTACTTTTAACCGTTAAGTTTGCTGCATCCTTTTTGATACACCCTATATAATTCCAACAACAGGTTCGAGGTGCTTAAGAAATGTCGAACTCATTTATACTAATCTCAGACCAGACGGATTTTTAATTAACATGTCGTCCACATGAGTACGAAAAGAAATCCGTTAAACTTTATTTACAAGATAAATCAATCAAAAGTGAAGGCCGTAAACTCCACAAAATACCTAGGAATAACTATTACTTCAGACTTAAATTGGAAAGAACACGTAGATAATATCGTGGGAAAGGCGAACCAGAGAATGCGTTTTATTGGCAGAAACCTTAAAACATGCAACAGAACTACAAAAGAAACTGCATACACTACGCTTGTCCGCCCATTTTTGGAGTATTGCAGCCCAGTGTGGGATCCTTATCAGGTGGGTTTGACGGAGGACAGCGAAAGAGTCCAAAGAAGGGCAGCTCGTTTCGTATTGTCACGATACAGGATCTGGGATGGGAATCATTACAACAACGGCGCTTATCGCTGCGGCGTGGGCTACTTACGAAACTCCAATCGCCAACATTCTCCTCCGAATGCGAAAATGTATTGTTGACTCCCACTTACATAGGTAGAAATGATCATCAGAATAAAATACGAGAAATCAGAGCTCGAACAGAGAGATTCAGGTGTTCTTTCTTCCCGCGCGCTATTCGAGAATGGAATGGGAGATAAATAGTATAATTGTGGTTCGATGAACCCTCTGCCAGGCACTTAAATGTGATTTGCAGAGCATTCCATGTAGATGTACATGTGATAAAAGTAAATCAATCAATTTATGCCGTTGGATTAATTTTTCCCAACCAACCAGGATTACAGAACGACTGCTGACAAGGACGTAAATAGAGAGTGCAGAGTAATTTCTAAATAACCCATTTGGTTAACGTAGAAAATGTTAAAATGGCGAATTCCTAAAAAATTCGTGACAGATTTGAATGTTAGGTGTCGCCATACTGTGACGCAGGAACACTAGTTGGGTCTCTTTCTGCGCCTAAACAGATGTTCGAACCTGAGTGACCAAGAGACCATGCCGCCTGCAGAGGCGAAGCTGAACCAACCCCCCCCCCCCCCCAACCACCCCTTCTTCTCCCTGTCACGTTGGCTACTGGGAACTGCTTGTAAACCGCAGACGCATGCTATGGTGCAGTGCACGAGTTTAGAAATAGGTCTGACAGCCACGCACTGAAGCACCAGCCGCATTCGGGTGCAGATAGCGGAAGCTTTCACCTCGCGGACAGTGTATTGCGGAAGTTACTGCTATTTTGTCACAAGTGTCTGGACCATTCGCGACGATCAGCATGATTCCCAATTGGAAGCTTGCAGGAGTCATGCGGGCTGCTGCCGAGCGATCATATTGCGTGCACCTTGAACATCAAGTACCGCGACCTCACACATTGTAATAAGGCAAGCTTGGACGTTTGGTCCCTGCTTTTGTTTTCTTTATAGATACCTCAAGACTAGCAGCATTTTCTATTTCTACTATTCTCCGCAGTCTCTGGGTACTGCACGTTATCACGTGTACTTTCCAGATTTCTTTAATGTAATTTTATGGTATTATTCCCTAGTCCTACAGCCAATAGGCTTCGTGACAATTGTAGAAAAACGCGTATGAGGGCTACATCACATTTGTTTGTTCTTTATCTATAATGCGTGCAAATTTTTATCACAGCTGCTTCGTATCCGTTCTGTAACTTTCCCACTATCTCTTTTTCATACAATGAAGTTGTCGATTAAGTGACGAAACACCTGCCGAGAGGAGACGTCCGACACCTACACGGTCGAGGGGCAGCAGGTCAGCAGGTGACACGAACGATGATTGGCAGTAGCATTTCATTATATACGTTTTCATACAGCAGAAACCCGCCATTTACAAACATGGCATGAATGTTTTGTACAAATAAAAATTACTGGTAACAGTAATCTTATTGTTTCTTTCAGTAGTCAGAAAATAGGCTAATCAAAAAGTTTACAATTAATTACTTCCAGATTTAAAAGTGTTATTTTCAACACAAATGTATCACACGACACGTCATGGTCCTGATTTGGCTCAGATAGTGATGGGAAAGTACGGGAAAAATCATTCCCATCAAGGGGAATGATAGCTCTTATAAGAACCATACGTTGAAGACAGTGGCAGTGTGTACATTCTCATGTCACGTGATATAAGTGGGGCTCTGACTCAAGCAGGAATACAGTGTGTACGCCCTTTTTCCAACGCCCCGGTGCTATTCGCTCTGATACGCACATTGATGAGATACAAATCCCTGATATTGGCTGCAACTGAGTGTAGAAATAAATCCAACGGTTCCAACTCGGATTTCCTACTTTCCGTAAGCGGTGGCCGTAACTGCTCCGCCTATCCGAATACGCTTCTGGTACAACTCAAACTCCCATGTGCCTTACGTTTTAGTGACCATGTGCCGTCTGTTCACCGCCTGTATCTAATTTCCGCAAGGAGTCGAAAGACTAAATGTGCATCCTGCACTAAAACCATTGCTAACCCCTGGATGCTTATTCACATTATAGGCACTGTGTCTTTTCTCTCTGTCATGTCGGAATATAAATGGCTGCTAATAATTTTACGGAGTCTGTTCTTTCTGACATGTCAGAATTATATTTTTATACATTTACAATTATCAGTATATTTATCATTGTAATGATACATACTACCATGCCCAAAAAATGTGAACGACCTGAATTGTCTTCCGCCTTATACGCATACTTCTAAAGTAACATAGTCGACGGGGAGTAAAGCACTAATCTTCAAATAATGTACCTGTCCTGCGGATCCTCTAATCTACCTTTGGTATAGTCGTTCGGCAATCCAAAATGGATCCACTAGAGACCACTACTCTTTATGGCAATCATTCCAGATATAAATTAACACCACGATGTTGCAAATAAAATGAAATATAAGTTCTTAATGTTTGTAAAATCCACTGTATTATAATAACTGACATATCAAAAGCATTACCACACTCATTGTGTCTGATACAGTAAACTCATTAACATAAAACATTCAGTAATTCTTAGACAACATACAATATTATTACGAACAACAGATTTGACGACAATATCTGGAATTCCTAAAGTTCTACTGCAATTCGAAGTACTTTTGCTATCTGACTCGTTTTCTCACAACTGCAAAACGTTGTTACTTCTGGCGAGCGGAATTCCATTATCCGGAAGTTGAACTAAAGTGATAATAAAAAATCGATGAACAGCGGAAAACGCTATATGGAAACTTCAATATTAACCGCGTTTCACCAACAATTACTCTGTACCATGACTGAACAAATATTTGTAAACATTTATGAACATGGACTGATATGACGAACTATCTTGTTCTGGTACCAAACCCAACTGTAGTCGTTGCTAACCAAGCAAACGAATATTGTCGTGTCGATATTCTTTCGTGACGAAGATCGTCTTATCTGACTAGGCATAAAGTGTGTGAAATATCAGTTTTCACCACAAGTATCGGTTTGCAAAACTGAATTTCAAACAAAAAGCCTTTTTTCTGTTCTTCATTGCTTTTTACTGAAACAGGAAGGCAGTAAAGCACTTCCATGTCCTTATAGTAACAAATAACAAAGTGCCCTGACGTAAACGCCTGTACGTGAGTTACGAAATAAGTACCTAATTGGATGATAACTAATGTCAGTTGTTAGTTCAAATGTCTGCAAAGCTACGGGGCCAAACGGCAGTGGTCAACAATTCCTAGATTTTCAAACTACAACACAACACCCATGCCCGGAGGAGGACTGGAACTTCCGACAGGGAGCAGATGCGCAGTCGCAGCAAGACGCATTAGACCGAACGGCCACTCCCGCGCGCCCACATGTTAGTAGTCGAATTTTTTCACTAGCAGTGAGATGTTTCTGTAATAAGATATAACTACGTTATGTCTGACCGCGAATTAACCGCGATTCGAATCCCGAACCTGCCGACGTCCTTTCTATGCACACATAAACGTTAAATCTTAAATGTTAACAGAAATGAGGATACTTGAGTGCCTGACTAGAAAAACGGAAACCTATTGTTGTTATTGACAATGCATGAAGAGACTTTTCACTACTAGTCCAGTGTGCTCTATCTAGGGCTTCAAATGAAATTATGAATGTCTTGTGCTGAACCAGCATTCGAATTCATGTACATGCCTTTCGTGGAGAGGTAGATCAGTCGGCAGTCTAGGAGAAATCAACAAAATGATCGAACTATATGGTTCCAAGAGGGTCGGATACCGCTAAAGAAGAGATCCGAATTAGAATCACAGTCCAGGGACATAATATTCAACGTCTCAACTTCAAAGATAAAAAGAGCCATATGACATTAAACGAACATTGGTTAATAAAATAAAGATTTGTAATGTAAGGTACGACAGAGTTACTGGTTGATGTGTACTCTACCTGTTGCTGCTAATCATAAATTGCCTCTGTCCCAGTTTATAGTGAACTTATTTATTTTTATTACGGATTTTGAACTACGGTGAAACTTGACGTTCTTCACTTGGAGTTACCAGAGGGGAAGTAGATATTACGATCGTGCCTGTTAAAACTTTACGCCTGGAAGGGGAATCGAACCCATACATTGCAAATATTAAACTAGAAGCGGTCCACCAGATTACCACGGCGAGATCACTACCCTTCTAATGATTGTGTTATAACCTAAGACGTGCTTATCATAGATACTAGAGATGGTGAAGACAATGTGGAGCTCAATGAAATGATCAACTATAAGCAAATTCTGACACAAAATTATACTAGTCTAATTTCAGCGGAATGTAAAGACGACTGTAGCCGTCATATCCTGATGCGGAGACATTATGAGATTTCCACTACTTCAACAAATTCCTTAATTTCAAAAACACCATTGAAGGGTGTTAATTTACCTGAAAATCCATTTATTACTGTATTACTATTACTACGAGAGTCGGAACTTAAATAGTGGCAACACTGCTGTGGAGACACTGTGCCATGGAATCTACTATTGTCGCTGAGAGCACACGTTGTTGACATACCTGCCTTACCTCCGAGCAAATGGATTCGGCCGTCTCACGTCACCGGCGTGTGCACAGACTCCAGTACGGTGAAGTTTATGATGATTCTCGTGTACGACTGTGTTGTTGTTATCCTGGCGCATTACGTTCCTCCGCGGCAGACCGTCAGTGCACAGTATTACTGTTCGTTTTTGGAGCATCACCTGCGACCAGCTTTGCGAAAGAAGCGGCCGACACTTTCTGCGCAACCCACCCATCATTTTGCACGACAATGCGCGGGCGCATACAGCGCAAGCTGTGGCTCCTCTGTCCGGTCGATTGGACTGGAAGTGCTGTACTATCCACCATACTCTCCCGACTTAAGTCCTTGTGACTTTGATTTGATTCCGAAGATGAAGGAACCACTTCGAGAGTACACGGCTCCATTCGCACCATCAATAAAACAGGCTCTGCTAAAGATATAATACGCCTTCCACATCGTTGGCAACGGGTTCTACCCAACGCTGGTGACTACTTTGAAGGACATTAACAGATGCTAACATGTAACGCTTTTGTGTCGGTTGTGAATTAATAGTTGTGAATAAATAGTTGCCACTATTTAAGTTCCAACCGTCGTATAATGGCGACGATACAGAAATACACTACGTTAGATATACGGAATTTGAAGGACAAAAGGAACCTGAACCAGAAAGTGGCTCTACAATCAGTACACGACGTTCATCTCCAGAGCAACAGGAACCGTCAAGTCACAGTGAGTACGAACCCTCGCCACCCAAAAATGTGAGGTCCAGTATATTAAAAGATATTGATGACAGCGTACTAGAGAACATGAGGACTATTACAATCGTGGCTTCTATTCCTATAGCAAACTAATGAAGAGCTATAAGTGTGGCTTTTGATATATGACTGCGTGAATGCGAAAGTGTCGGAATGTGATAACGTGGCTTTAGTGAGGTGTGCACATTGTTCTCTCCCACTTTGTTTTAACCACTTCATCGAAATCCCACATCTGCACATTGAGGACTAATATAAGCACTTTCGGGTGGGTGGTACTGCTGTATATGACTGTTGTATATGTGTGTTTTGAGTTATTATAAGTACTTTGACGCTGCAAATTTAATATTTAATTATACAGTATATTGATGCCATTAAATTACATATAATATCTTGCCCTTGGTATTGATATCGTGTTTCTTTGTTACTCTCCGTTAATGGGAAGTGTGAAGTCGTGCACATGAGTAAGAAAAGAAATCCGTAAACGCCACTAAATACCTAGGAATTACTATTACATCAGACTTGAAGTGTGTGGGGTAAAAATCGTAGAGGGAGACCAAGGGACTAATACAGTAAGCAGATTCAAAAGGATGTAGGTTGCCGAACGTATTCTCAGATGAAGAGACTTGCACAGGACAGGGTAGCGTGGAGAGCTGCATCAAACCAGTCTGCGGACTGAAGACCACAACAACAACAGACTTAAACTGCAAAGAACACGCAGATAATGTCCTGGGAAAGGCGAACGAGAGACTGCGGTTTATTGGCAGAACGCTTAAAAATACAACAGAACTACTAAAGAGACCGCATACACCACGCTTGTCCATCCTCATTTGGAGTATTGCTGCCCAGTGTGGGATCCTTATCAAGTGGGTTTACGGAAGCCATCTACAGAGTCCAAAGAAGGTCAGCTCGTATTGTATTGCCACGATACAGGGGAGACAGCGTCACGGAAATGATATAGGATCTCGGATGGGAATCGTTTCAACAACGGCGGTTATCGCTGCGGCATCGTCTACTTACGAAACTCCAATCACCAACATTCTCCTCCGAATGCGAAAATATATTATTGACTCCCACTTACATAGGTAGAAATGATCATCACAATAAAATAAGAGAAATCAGAGCTCGAACGGAAAGATTCAGATGTTCTTTCTTCCCGCGCGCTATTCGAGAATGGAATGGTAGATGAATAGTATAAAGGTGGTTCGATGATCCCTCTGCCAGGCACTTAAATGTGATTTGCAGAGTATCCCATGTAGATGTAAAATGTTACATTAGGTACAATGCAACGGTTTGCATGGAAATGACTTACACCACCGTCCTATTTATGATTTTATGTTATTCGAAGCATGGTTTCGTGCGGTTCCGAGCGTTCGAAATCAGAGGTGTCCCTTGTTAGTTCTATGACATCAACCGTGCCAAGCAGTAGACATTATACTTAATGCAACTTTGCAAGTGCATAAAAAAGGCAGAGTGGATGTCTGTCTTCCACCCCCGCCCCTCTCTCAAAAAATTGTTATAAGTCCCGTGCGGGATAGTCATCCACAAGTGCGAAACTGCTGCCGGTGCAGAATTTTGTGCACATATTGACGTCTCCATTTTGCCCCATGCATGTGCGATGGGACTGACGTCGGACGATGCGGGTGGTCAAATAGTTCACTGGAGTGGCCCGAATGTTCTTCAAACCATTCAAGAACAGCTGTGGCCCTGTAACATTGCGTATTGTCAATTATAAACAGTCCAACAATGTTCGGGAACATGAAGTCTATCAATGGCTGCAAATGGGCCCCCAACATAGTTATGGGTCCAACTGGAACCATGGCCTCGTGTGGTCTGAGCCACACTGGAACTCTGTAATCAGCTGTAGCCAATTCCAATCCGTATTGCCGCACCGTCCAAGCGAACGCGTTGTTGTACGTTCCACATTTTGCGGTTATTTCTCGCAGTGCTGCATGCCTGTTAGTACTGACAACGCCGCCGCTCTGAGTCATTAAGAACAGACCGTCGTCCACTGCGTTGTCCGTGGTGGGAGGTAAGGCCTCACATTTGGTATTCTCGGCACGCTTGTGACACTGTGGAGACTGAATTCGTTAATGATTTCCGAAATGGAATGTCCCATTCATCTAACTCCAACTATTATTCCGAATTAAAAATCTGTTAATTCTGGTCGTGCAGCCGCACTGGAATGCAAATGATAGAAATTACTGATACGGTGTCTGTTCTTTCGGAAAGATACTACCGGCATCGGTATTTGTGCTTCCCATGAGTTATTTCACCTCATTATAAACACTGGTAAGGCACCAAAAGAGAGCACGAAGCAAGAAAGCTTACGGTTTAACGTCCCATTGGTTGACATTAACGGAGTTAAATTTACGAATTCTAAATAATCAAACATCGTGACAGTTGTAGGGCATTGAAATATATTCAATGGCGGAGTTGAAAATTTGTGTTGGACCGGGGCACTACCATCATAATGTGCTATAATTTTGGCAGGACGGGAAGCGTGTCTGTACAGCATACTTGGCTGGCCCGAAGGGGGAAAAACGGCGTCGAATTCCGATACAGTATAAATTTTCAACTTCGCCACTGAATATATTCCAATGCCCTGAAAAGGTCAAAGTGTTTTAAAACTTAGAATTCACAAATGATACTGCGGAGGTGGATTTGATCCACTGTCCTCCTAAGTTCCATTCCAGTGTGTTACCACTGCGCCATCTTGCTCGCTGCTGAAAAGAGAATGGGGTCTAATTATATCGTACTTTGTTCACTGAAAACGTTCATTCGAATGTTTTTATACCTATGGTCATCAGTCCCTAGACTTGCAAACTACTTAAACTAACGTAAGCTAACATAAGGGAACACATAGACATCCATGCCCAAGGGAGGACTTGAATCTCCGCCGGCAGCGACCACGCAGTCCATTGCATGGCGCCTAGAACCACGTGGCCATTCTCGTGTGCCAAAATGTTAATTAATAATAAATAGCAATAAGGGTTTACAAGTAAACAGAAATTTATCCTCGCTCCGAATGAAATAATGCAGAAAATCGTCCGAATTGTTAGAATTGTTAGGATGTACCCTCGACTATGAATTGTGCAGTGATTTGCAGGGAACTTGTGTTCTTGTTATGTTGTTGTGACTTTAGTCTCAGTACTTATTTAATAGATAACTATATACTAGTCTAACCTGAGTAATCCTGTTACATATTTGCGTAACTACTGCAAACTACGTCGATATTAAATAGGCAAGCTTTGGGCTCTCTCCGAAATTATATCCCCACCCCCTAATTTCCTGCATTACCAAATTAACAATTCCTTTATGCCTCATAATTAGTCGATCCCTTCTTTTAGCCAAATTATGCCATAAATTTATTTCGTTACCAATTCACTTTCAGTACATCTTCATTAGTTATCTGATCTACCCATACAATCTTCACCTTAAAAACACACTTCAGAAGCATCTATCCTCTACTTATCTGTACTGTTAATCGTACATGTTTAACTTCCGTAAAAGGCTACATTCCATGTAAATTTACTTTACTGCCCAGATAGTTAAAATCACTGACTAATCTTAGCGTCTTATTTATTAATCTACTTTCGTCATCATCGCCTGATTTCATGAGACTACATTCAGCTGTTCTTATTTCTTCTCTGGGAACGAAGGAGAGAGGCCAGATAGGGTCAATAGCAAAGTGAAACTCCAGTGATGAAGTACCTCTGATACTGCAAGAAGCGACTGCTGCACATCGCGAGGGTTGGGTGGCCAAGGCAGTAACGCAGAAGAATGACGTCACGGTGACAGAGAAATGCCGTCATAAGAGTGACTACGTGAGGTAGAGGACAAAGCTTAAGTTAGACGCAAGAGCAACTTTTCAGTACATTGACATTTACTCACATTAATTACCCCCTTACATATTAGTTACAAAATGTTCAAATGTTTGTAAACCTATCGGACCAAACTGCGTGGTCATCAGTCCGTATCTTACAAACTATTTAAACTAAGGTAAACGAACCTAAGGACAACACACACACCCATGCCCCAGGGAGTACTCGAACCTCCGACGGCGAGCAACCGCGCGCTCCGCAGCGAGGCGCCTTAGACCGCTCGGCTACTCCACCGCGGCTATTAGTTACACTTAAACTCTTAAACAATCTTCTGCACATCTCTTTCTGTTATAAACACTTGCACTTTAACTCCTTAATTTCCCTAAACTGCATTTCCCATGGTACCTGTCTTACCTGTTACTTTCAAATTTTCAAAGAGTGTATTCCAGCCAGCATTTTCAAAAGATTTTGCTATACTTAAAAATGCTATAAATGTAGGTTTTCCTTCCTTCAGGATATCTTATAGAAGGTGTAGTATTGCTTCGCGTGTTCCTACATTTCTCCTTAGCCCAAATTGATCTTCCCTGAGGCCGAGTCTATCTGCCTTCTGTAAATAATTAGAATCAGTATTTTACAATGATGAATTACTAAACTGACGATTTGTACCATCGCACCTCGCTGCACCTTACATCTTTATATGTAGAACCTAATGAAAAACTAAAAAAGCTGAGACATGAATCAAATAAAAGGAGGACAGCTACTGGATCATGAGATTATTCCAGAGTGCGAACTCTCAAATATCTTTTCGTAGAGAAAAGTCATTGCTATGAGTCTAGTGAATCATAGCTGGAGGAAATTGTACAGACGGAAAGCTGCTTTTTTGCAGAAATGCACTACGTGCGACTCCAACCTGCAACTTACCATTATCTGACCTTTCGAGAACGATTGCTCCATGTGTCTGCTTGCTGCTTTCTGAACCAGCGGATGGTTGGATGTGAAGTGGACTGCAAGGCCACATAGCCAGTGTGGAAGCAGCTTCACTCTGGGGCTATTTGGGTAAAAAAGTGGGGCAGCAAAAGGATGAAACGCTGGGACCTTTCTCGGGGTTAAATTCATGTCTCATCATTCTGATTAAAATATGCTTTGACTTTCTAAAATATAGTAAGGCACTTTTCCTGTTGGTTTTGTTATGGAAGTGGGTTTACTCGACTAAAGTAATGCATCTTATAATAATGTTGCATTCGAATAAGGTTACAATTGACGTGCTGCATATTCAGTTGAAATTGAGTCCAGTTTCTGAATTACGCAACACAAAACCAAATTGTTTATTAATTTTTCTATGAAAGGTGCAGAGTGCGGATCAGATCATTTTCTGCTAATGTCTAAGATCTTATTCAAGTTTATCAAAAACACAGAAATCCAAAAGCAAACAGTCACAGAAAGCCACTATTATTCAGTATAATTTACAAAGCCTTGACCAGAGTTCCACCCGTTTTTTGTACCAAAAAAGGCTACGAGAAAAACTTGATTACATTGAAGAAAGAAGTATGGGAAATACACGAGCAATTAAATCCTAGAAGATGTTAAAAACAATGAGAACACACGCGGGCACACGCAGTTTTCAGAATCGATAACTGAAAGGATAGTTTACATTAAAAAATATTTTTCTCTTTTCGATTAGTATCGATGTGAACCACGTGTATCTGCTCTTGAAAGCAGGCGCACTAAATTGATGAAGAAATGAAGAATATACATTTATGGAACCTTCCTTCTATGCTATTTCTCTCTTGTTATTTAGCAGGTAGGGAGAATTTTGAATCCTTTTCACGAAAATTTTAGCCTGGCTGTAAAAATGGACATCACATGATTTGGGTGGAATAGTTTCTACGGTGCTGGAATAGGTCTCTCTTGCATCTACAGAGATCTCGTAGTAAAGTGTGTGTTAAAGTCTGCCCTCCCCATGAATTCATACTGAAAGGAATTTTTCTTGTCCACCTGTGGAAGAATGACAAATTTTAAAATCACTTTCTATAGCACTTTATGTATAGGTCCATGAGGAAGAGCACAAACAACAGGCGACTTACGACTAGGGAAAGTAGAAAGCGAAATTTGTCGGAATATTTAGAATTTGAACTAGTAACTCCAAACATATGTGAAAAAAGTGTACTGTGATGATTGTTTTACAACTGAAATTACTGAGAAGGAAATTACTTTTTAAAATGATTTTATGTGACATGCACTAAATGATGATATGTTGAACGAGAAAATTTAGAAAAACGATATTCTGTACCAGGGAATTAAGGAAAAGGCAGTTTACGAGCAGGACTGGAACCTCTATGAGCAGCGTGGTAACCGCTACGCTAGGTTATTCTAACCACCGATAATTTTACGGATACCGCCAATACGCATTTCATGCTTCTAACACTGATTTCCTTGACAGTTTGGGGCCATTGCATGAAAATCCACTATCCAGGTACTCAGGACAGTTACTTCTACAACATACCTAAGAGTCATAAAATACGTGATTAAATAGTTTGATGGCCTCCTTGTAAGCTTTAGTAGAATCACTTGTATCTTTTATTAAACTTTCTCCACCTGCAGGTGTTTCCCCACTCACGTACCCAGCTATAGTGGAAGACAGGAAATTGGAGTCAGCCATCAGCTCGCTGGTGGGTTGTGACACTACATCGCAATCATCGCATAAACTAACCATTTTCAGTCAATTTCAGTCTTAATAATTTTGTAAGAGGCAGAATTTTCACATTTTTTCCAAAAATTCGAGTAAAATCAAATATACATTTGAAATTTCGGAATAGTAAAGTCACAGAATAACCGCGTCTAAACACCGCAATTCAAAGTCATCTTTTGTTGCAATTAGTAGTATAAATAGTTCCGCAGAATAGCTACTCACTCTCTCAGTCTTTGTTTCTCGTTGCATTAAAAATGTTTGTATAGTCTATGGGACTTAACTACGGGGTCATCAGTCCCTAAACTTACAAACTACTTATGAACTACTTACGAACTAGGACGGCACAAACATCCATGCCCGAGGGGGGATTCGAACCCCCGACCGTAGTGGCCGTGCAGACCGTGACTGGAGCACCTCAGTCTCCTCGGCCACCGCGGCCGGCTCATTGCATTAAAATCTCTCTGTCTTGTCTCAGTCTTTGTGGTCGTGTTTGCTAAATAGTTAAAGTCAGGTGCGGAAATAATCCGAACTATTTTAATTGCGATGAAATCAATTTTTTTAATAATTTAAAGACTTCATTATTTATCATGAAAGGGCCGAACTGTTACGCGAGTGAGTAAAAGTTATCTGTGGACTTTAATTCGGGTTAGGCTACGGACTTTAAAAAAATTCTGCCTCCCGATAGGACCGTGAATATTCAAGGAAATATCAAATATTCTAAAAGGATTTTTTCATTGAGAAAGTTTTGAGTTAAATAACTTTAAAATTGAATTGGAAAGAATATTCCGAATATTGGCTTTGTCAAAGATATTGAACTGTTATCCTATGATGTGTACTGTCGAGAACTGTGTACTAGAAAAAGAAACATGTGACTTGGACATTGTATGTTACAATTGTGTTTCTAAGGTGAAATATAGTAAAATGGTGATTAAAATTTGTCTCGACCACGTCTTTCGTAGTTAGCACCTGTCCTTAAATATTGAAATTTGAGGAACATTTCAAAAATAATATCTTTGACTTGTCTCTGAAATAAAGTGAATGAAAGTTATTAGAGGATATAATATCCAGTAAAGATAATTAAAATCAAACAAATCAGTAATAAGATTTTTGAATGCAAAGATAAAAAAAAGGAGTTTATGTGACGTGCTTCTTGGAAAGGAACTGCCGGGAAAGAAAAGATATTATTCAAAAAAGGACTTGGTAATTTAAATAAGCTCCTGAGAAATAAAGAGCTCATGTTTAAACAGTAAGGAAAATATTCAAGAAACTGTGTTAGGCTCTGGAAGGTTTAATCCAAAGGTATTAGTAAACGGAATATATGAACAATCATTAGGTGTACCAACTTAAATACTCAACGTATGACTCAAATAAAATACGACGAAAGCTTACACGCCCGCTGACGTCGCCTCTATCATACAGAAGCAATACATACAAACCATAAATTACTATAGGATGTCACAGGGTCTAACAGATAGGTTGTGGCACGAGCATTTGAAATTGTCAAAAGTTCAACAGGTGACGAAGTGCATTTACATTCCATCTTAATCAACTAGTCGCTTCGCGTTGTTTGTTACGGCTGTCAACATCACAGCTCCAGGAAATTAAAACAGTCTTGGTAGAGGCTTCATCGAGCCATTCCTCGGCGTTCAATTTGGATTGACCATGTTGTACGATAACGGACCGACCCAACGGTAATGTAGACAGCATCTAAAGCTAAAAAGCACGTAGAGACGATACAGCCACTGGTCGGTTTGCACGTGTATACCGTACCGAATATACTATCGTTCAGTTATTCGTCTGCCTTGTACCCATTCTGTTTTCGCCATTTAAAAAATATCCTAATCCTCATAGGTCATAATTTCACTAACCGACGGCTCCGAATACGAACTGTAGTCTATAAATGTAGATTTATTACTGTTGTCGTCTTGATTCCGCAGATTGGTTTGCTTCAGCACGGTGCAGCTCTGTCGTACCAGTCTCTTCATCTCTGCAATCCATTATAATCTGCTTTCTGTAGCCGATTCTCGCCTCCCGCTACAATTTTTGCCCCTGATACTTCTGTCTATAGCCACATTCAAAAATGTACAAATGTTTGTATAGCTTATGGGACCTTAGTACGGGGTCATCAGTCCCTAAACTTACAAACTACTTATGAACTAGCTAACACTAATGACGGCACAAATATCCATGCCCGAGGGGGGATTCGAACCCCCGACCATAGTGGCCGTGCAGACTGTGACTGGCGCGCCTCAGTCCCCTCGGCCACCGCGGCCAGCCTATAGCCACATTACCTAATATTTGATGCATCAGGACGTGTCCTATCAATCATCCCTTCAGTTGAAATTAGTTACATGATTTGATGACGTTTTACCATCACACACACACACACACACACACACACGCTATGTTTAGGAAAGAAAGTAGGACGATTAGTGCTTAAAGTCCCGTCAACATTGCTATTCACATTATATATAAATGACCTTGTGGATAACATCGGAAGTTCACTGAGGCTTTTTGCGGATGATGCTGTAGTATATAGAGAGGTTGTAACAATGGAAAATTGTATTGAGATGCAGGAGAATCTGCATCGAATTGACGCATGGTGTAGGGAATGGCAATTGAATCTCAATGTAGACAAGTGTAATGTGCTACGAATACGTAGAAAGAAAGATCCTTTAGCTACACTATAGCAGGTCAGGAACTGGAAGCAGTTAATTCCATAAATTATCTGAGAAAAGGCATTAAGAGTGATTTAAAATGCAACGACCATATAAAAGCAATCTTCGGTATAGCAGATGCCAGACTTAGACTCATTGGTAAAATCCCAAGGAAATGCAGTCCGAAAACAAAGGAAGAAGGTTACAGTACACTTGTTCGCCCACTGCTTGAATGCTGCTCACCAGTGTGGGATCCGTACCAGCTGAGGTTGATAGAGGAAGTAGAAAATATTCAACAGAGAGCAGCGCGCTTCGTTGCAGGATAATTTAGTAATCGTGAAAGCGTTACGGAGATGATCGATAAACTTTAGTGGAAGACTCTGCAGGAGAGACGCTCTGTCCCTCGATACGGGCTTTTGTCGAAGTTTCGAGAACATACCTTTACCGAGGCGTCTAGCAGTATATTGCTCCCTCCTGCATATATCTCGCGAAGAGATCATGAGGATAAAATCAGAGAGATTAGAGCCCACACAGAGGCATACCGACAATCTTTCTTTCCGTGAGCTTGAATCGCAGTCCGCCTGAATGCGGCGGTGATGTTTAGGAGAGTATCAGAATAACATCGGAAAGTCTAATGAACGAATCAGTGACATAATATTTCGTCCTTCTAAAACCTCCAGTAAGACGATGAAATTCGTTCTTTGTACCACTAAAAGCACGCGGCCTCTCGCGTCGGACGTTCGAGTCCTCCCTCGGGCTTGGGTGTGTGTGTTGTCCCTAGGTTAATTGAAATTATTTTAAGTAGTTTGTAAGTCTAGGGACTGGTGACCAAAGTAGTTTGGCCCCACATAATTATAAACATTTGAAAATTTTTGAACCATTGAATGTCTAAGGCAAGTGGCATCTTCTACGAGGGTTGGAACTGAAATAGTGGCAACACTGCTGTGGAGACACTATGCAATGGAATCTACTATTGCCGCTGATAGCACACGTTGTGGAGATACGTACCTTACCTCTGAGCAAATGGACTCGCACGTCCCACGTCACCGGCGTGCGCACAATTGAGGGAAACAGTCACTTGTGAGCGAGCGTTCTAAAGTACTGGTCACTATGTTTTCGAAACAGGAAAAATGGAGTTGGATCAAGATCGAACGTGCCAGAGGTCTTCAAGAGGCTTGCGAGGAATCGGCATTGCTGTACAGAATGTTATTTGTAAATCTATCGGACCAAACTGCGTTATCATCAGTCCGTAGCTTACAAACTACTTAAACTAAGGTAAACTAACCTAAGGACAACACACACACACACCCACACACACACCCATACCCCAGGGAGGACTCGAACCTCCGACGGCGAGCAACCGCACGCTCCACAGCGAGGCGCCTTAGACCGTTCAGCTACTCCACCGCGGCTGCCGTACAGAACAGTGGCACGTTGGGTAAAGGACTTCAACGAAGGTCGGCAAAATATGACATATACACATCGGGCTGGTAGTCCTAGTGTCTCTGAAGCAGAAGGGCATACTGTTGCCGCGTCAGTGGACAGTGATCGACGCCAGACGATTCTTATGTGCGACTGTAATGGTGTTATCCTGCCGCATTACGTTCCTCCACGGCAGACCGTCAATGCACAGTATTGCAGTTCGTTTTTGGAGCATCACCTTGACTAGCATTGTGAAAGAAGCGGCAACATTTTCTGGTCAGCCCACCCATCATTCTGCACGACAATGCAAGCTGTGGCTGCTCTGTTCGGTCGATAGGACTGCTAAGTACGGTACCACCCACCATACTCCCCGGAATTAAGACCTTCTGACTTTCATTTGATTCCGAAGATGAAGGAACCAGTTCGTGGTATTCGCTTAAGAACTGTGCCAGAGATTCGAGAGGCAGTAGACGCTCCATTTGGACCATGAACAGAACAGGCTCTGCTAACGGTATACTACGCCTTCCCACATCGCTCGCAACGGGTTCTACACAACGCTGGTGACTACTTCGAAGGACAGTAACAGCTGCAACATGTAACGCTTTTGTATCGGTTGTGAATTAATAGTTGCCATTAAGTTGGAACCCTCGCATATTTGCGAGTTGCCTCGAGATAACTACAGCAGGAGGAAGGGAAAGGATGGCGTACTTGGCGGCTTACTTCTCTCCCTGTGCCTCTTCTTCACTTTCGCAACATCACGATGACAAATTCTGGAATAAAGGAAAGTTACTTAAGGTACCAATAAATATTTTACTGGAAAGACTAGAATAACAGAACTGTTCAAGTAACTGCGATAATTGAGTAAATTCAGCTGAGTGGAAAAAAGCGACATGCAAAGTCACAACGCAGCCGCTAAGCTTGAAGTATTCAGTGATGTATGGTTTGGAGTGACTCGTATTGAACAACAGGAGTTGGAAGAATTTAAGAAAGAAGCATGTCGGGGAAAATTGTAGAACCTAAAAAGACGATAGATTACTTAAAAATGAGAAAGACGCGATAACTTTATGGTTATAGTAGTAAAACAAAGGTTGATATTTTGTAGACATTTAGTAAGAATGGACGAAAATAGGTTTTTCTAAAAGATTTTTCAGTAGACTTTGAGATTAATAGCAGACGAAAACATGTTGAAATTGTTGGTTAATAACACAACCAGCCACACATGCTTTGACTGAAAAGTACGCAGAAGATAATGAAACGTCATCATACGTGAAATAAAATGATTTTTCACAAGCGAGATGAAATCACTAAATTTAGGCTAAAAATTCCTATAAGAACGTTTAGTGAATATTATCTGATATCCAGGTTAAAGAAATAATCAACCGAAAAATTTTGAGAAGGGAAGGAAAGAGGCACCAGAAATTCGTTTATTGAGAAGGAAAAAAAAAAAAACAGAAAGTAATCAATGATTCGGTGTCATGTTGAGCTTGGGGGGCAGCCCCTCCTCATGACAGATTGCCTGGTACCCAGCTCGTCCTCGACTGGCAATATTACATTTCCTGTATCAAATGTACAAATGTTTGTAGAGTCTATGGGACTTAACTACGGGGTCATCAGTCCCTAAACTTACAAACTACTTATGAACTAGCTAATACTAAGGACAGCACAAATATCCATGCCCGAGGGGGGATTCGAACCCCCGACCGTAGTGGCCGTGCAGACCGTGACTGGAGCGCCTCAGTCCCCTCGGCCACCGCGGCCGGCTTTCCTGTATCATTCAGAAATTTAGCATAGCTTGTTGACAGTATCAGTACGATTGGTAGGATGAGATATACCTTCAATTAGTTTTCCGGTTTTGTTTGACTTTTTTACATTTTTTTGGTGGATTATGAGCTACGAGAGTTTAAATACCTGGTTTCACGGACCTTTGCTTACCGATGCTACATTTTATGCAAATATGTTTTATGAGTAAATCTGTTTACACTTAAAGCTGGAAATCATGCAGCAATACTTAGAGTTTAGAATACACGTTTTCAAAAAGCGTTTACTGAAACCACAGGAAGCACATGCCTAGGCAGCTTAACGAATCTTTAGTAATTAAACGATATATTTTTGGAGACTTCAGTGATACAGTGGCCATGGAGATGAAACTTACGTAATTTCTGCGACTTTTAATACAGAACACATCGACTTCATCAACACACCAGCAGGCGAAACATGACCACTGTAACACGTCTTCAAACATAAAATCAACTACTTTTACTGTGCACCAAGTTACAGTGATGGGTTTATTGGTCTAAGCAATGCATTTGACATGCAGACGTAAAATATGAAAGAGTACCTCTTCGTCTGCGGGGCCGAGGTTCTGTTGCACAGTATTGGACACTTCTTTGGGCAAGAAGGCGATCTGTACCGGGGGAATACAAAAATACGTATCAGGAATTCGCTCTCGTATATTCAGAATATCTGACACTAAGTAAAGTGTGGTACATACAAGGTGCAACAGCTACTGACATTGATATAGTGCTATTAGGTCTGGTTAAAAAACAAAACAAAAATGCCCTACAGAACATTCCGTATGGAGTTGTGGTGAACGGTATCGATAGCAAAAGTCCGTAAATTGAAGTCATAATTTGGAGACATCTGCACAACTGGAAAACCTACCATGACATGCGATACTGTAATTTGGATTCACCCCGAGTTACTGACCCTCTAAGATGACAACTTTTCAACGCTTAATGATTTACCATTCACCTCTTCCTAGATGTTCCCTTAATTCTAGATGTGGCAATTTACTGGCGAAACACGAATGTCTAATCGAATTACAATAGGTTTAATGATTATTGCCCTCTTTGCTGATACGATAAGTGTATACATTCACTAATGTGTAGTGGTATGTTTCATCCGGGGTTGGTTGAGTAGCGGAAGATCAGTTGTCAAATTCCTATAATTTTCCCTTCGATTCTTGAAACTGACTAAATTTGCATAAAGGCCTGACCTGAGTTTCACACCCTTCAGTTTGTTTGTATATGTTTTTGAGTGCTTGTGTGTGTGTATGTGTGTGTGTGTGTGTGTGTGTGTGTGTGTGTGAGGGGAGGGAAGGCGAAAGAGAGACAGAGAGATAGGGGGGAGGATATTATATGAATATGACAATAGCCTGTGGAACGTCAGTCACGATACGAAAGTAGTAGGGAGACGTAGGGCACAAGGAGCCTGGAGTGATATGTTTATATGATGACTTAAAACAAATAATGGTTCCAACTGGTAAACAGCACAATTGGCGTTATCTTACGGCACATACATTTGTATGAAAATCAAACATTTATGATCCTCTCCTTAAGACTAGGTTTATCATCTTTATAACAAAATTAAACAAAACTTCACGTGATTGACGAACACAGATGTTATCTGTAGTTGATTGTGTTCACAGAACGGTGCACATGTAAGATGCAAAAAAAATTGAAACAGGAGCAATTTGGAAGGATGTAAACTACTATTGTCAGTAGGTAGCTCATATGAATGTTGCAGTAACTTTGTAAAATCAAAGATTAATTATTTAATAAAATCTATTAGTAAGTGTGTTGATAGTTAAAGCTGGACGAATTCGTAAGTGTAACGCGGGATAGGGAGGTGAGACAAAGCTGAATGGAATTCGTGCGGCGAATTATTGACCAGGGCTGGCAAATAGACCACACTCGTGTATGAAAATGCCGGACAATATCCCCAAATTCTACCTCAGAGAATACGACACCAACAGTTAAAATGTGATAACATGCATGACAAAGAAACTTCCTGGCAGATTAAAATTGCGTGCCGGAACCGGGACTCGAACCAGGGACCTTTGCCTTTTTTTTTTTTTTTTTTTTTTTTTTTTTTTTTTTTTTTTTTTTTTTTGCTCTATGGGTAGTTCTTGTCCTTGCGGACGCTGATCATGTTTGTTCGTTTTTGTTCGAAGAGTTCTTGGCTCAGCTTTTTTATTACAGAGAGCGTTCAGCCCTCTGACCAGGCGCGCTGAGCCACGGCGCCCGGCAACGATAACCTTTCTCGGGCAAGCGCTCTACCAACTGAGCTCTCCCGACACGACTCACGATGGCGCCTCACAACTTTACTTCCGCCAGTACCTCGCCTCCTACTTTCCAAACTTCACAGAAGCTCTCCTGCAAACCATGCAAGACTAGCACCCCTGGAAGAAAGGATATGGTGGGGACATGGCTTAGCCACAGCCTAAGGGATGTTTCCAGAATGAAATTTTCACTCTGCCAGGAAGTTTCATATCAGCGCACACTCCGCTGCAGAGTGAAAGTTTCATTCAGCATGACAAATTTTATAAGATTCACAGAGAGACTTCGCGGTAAAAGTGCAGTTTATGAGTCCGCGAGTTGTGGTTCATGCGTAGACGTTGGTAACGGCGCGATGAATGACGCAGGTGAAGGCGGCCAATCAGATTTCGCGTTTCATGTGTTGTGAATTTGGCCTTTCTTCACACGCTTTTTCGTTCAGATTTAATAATTTCTTGCAGTGTAAATTCAATTGTTTCTCTCTCAAGTAGTACGACTGACAAGTTTTCCAGTGAATTGAAATACTTGAATAATGAACGTTATTAAAATTAGTGTTCACTTCCCTAAGAAAAAACCAGATGTTGGTTAATTTGGACGAATCCGTGTATCTCGAAGTTTCGGTTCTGAACCGGAGATTCGAACGCTACGCGTCCTCACGTACTAAAAAAAATTTCTTGTTTAACCTATACCTAACCATCTGAAGGCTACGCTACAGATCACTTTTTTAAATGAAAGGATGTTTGCAACACACTTTCAGACTACTCTTTAAAACACTATTGATAACTTCAAAAACAACAAGAGGCCAGTGCAGCCTTAGGTTACACAAGAAGTTTTGTCTCGTAGTAGCGCCTGAATATCCGGTTCAGAACCACTCAGTACAAGTAATTGCGCTCGTAAAGGCTGCGAAAGTCATGCAATCACCACAACTAAAATCATTGGTGAAAATAATTTGGACTACATAGTACAGCCAGTACGCTCAATCTCCATTATAGAACGTAAATATGAATCCCACATTTATTGTAATGCAATATGTTGATCTAAAGATCTTTACATCCACTACGCTGGCTTGTTTATAAACCATAAACAGAAAGCTATTTGTTATTGGCCGCGCGAACGCGACTGCCGATTGGCTGCGGCGCCGTTGCTAACGTCCAAACATGAAACGCCACTCGCGGACTCATAAACTGCACTTCAGCCGACTTCGCACACAAATTCAGCCCCTTATATTACCTTGACAACTTTCGTGTCAGGTAAGACATCTTAAACAATAAAATATCATATTACGAAATAAATAAATATCTGACACATTACTAAACGGGATAGACGCTAAGAAAAAGAAAAGAAATGAGGTGAACCGGAAAACTACTAGCCGTATGTTAGTGTAACTGAGAGATGTATAATGGGACTGATATGCATGTCGATGAGGTATTTTGCGAGAAAGAGGCGATAGATATGCTAACCAAATCTCCTGACCTTACACCAATGGATTTCTGCCTTAGAAGTTATAACAAACGATTCTGTAAACAAATAGGCCTATGTTTCAGCGTCCCAGGTCTCTTTCGAAATGAATCAACGAAGATGTGAAACAATTTGAGAAAGAATTATATAACTAATTCTGTAGCTTCAATAAAGAGTTCTGGTGAAACTTCCTGGCAGATTAAAACTGCTGGAAATGGAATATAGGACTTTTGTTTTTCTGGGGCAAGCGCTGTACCGACTTAGCTACCTGTGCAAGTCCACTGCCCGTCCTCCCAGCTTCAGTACCTGGTCTCCTACCTTCCAAACTTCACAGAAGGACATACCTTGGGAGGACGGGCTTTGGGGAGTGTACCGGGATCTGAGTCGGTAAAACGTTGCCCGGAAAGGCAAGTATCCTGGGTTCGAATCCCGCTCTGGCACACAGTTTTAATCTACCAGGAAGTTTCACATAGTGTACACTCTACTGCAAAGTGAAAATTTCATTAAAGGTTTCTACTATTTCAGTATTCCAGTTTTTTGTTCTGTAACCAGTTTGTTTACTGTATATATTCTTTTTATTGTGCTCTCGTATGATGACTTTTTTGGAGAGTTAACAACTCCTATCTTGCAATCAAAACAATTTCCGCCAGCACCAGTCCTTTGAAAACCAGCTTTCTCTATTCACTGAATGCATTCAAAATGGCTAGCGATGTTCATGTTGAGCCGTATCTTGAGTGCATGAAGCTTTCGATACAGTTCCGCACCACGTTAAAAATACGAAGTATATACATTCGGAACATCGGAAATACATGCGACTGGATTAAAATATATATGCAGTATTATTAAAATATACGAGAACGATTAGAACCATGCAGTTTATTAAGTACAAGCGCAGTAAATCGCTACATATTGCTCAATTTAGGCTATAGCTGCAATTGATTCCGTGGTTATGTTGTGAAGTCAAAGCTGGTATGTCGTGCAATATAAAATATTTGGTGTTCCTAAAAACTCTTCTTGTGACTTACGGAAATAGATGAATGTGAGACAAACCACCTCTACAACCTAAACTTTCGTAATTTCGTTTTGTAGTTACTAAACGGAAAAAATTATTGTTTTCTGGTAAGAAAAAAATTTAAGAATTTAAATTAAGTGTAAAACCAGACTTATATTTTGGGAAAATAAAATATGTTTTTTTTTCTAAATTAACATGATTATCAACATTTTACAACCGTATCCTGTATTTCCTGACAGTTCCATACTATCAACAAAGTGGAATATTTTTTAAGACTTTCTTTCGATGGGAACGTATTATATTTTATTAAGATACATACAAGAAACTGTAACCAAATAGTTATCTTTTAGGATAAATAGTGTTTGAGAACTAGGAACGAGCTCAGTTTGGAGAGAGAACCACAAAATTAAATATCATTCAAATTCAACATTCAAATTCATATCCAAACGACAATGTCTGAAGCCCTATAACGCAGACGATGATGTGTCTAGGGACGTGATAGCTTTAGAAACCTCATATGGAATGCGGCACACTTTGCTAAGATTCGTAGCTGACTGTTAACATTAATTTAATGCTTGTAAACAATACAAACGCTTGGACATTTTTTGATTACACAATCGGCAATCAGTGAATGAGGTCAGTCACAACGATAAATCATATAAGAGTTTCTGGCTGCAGTCATTTAAGTTATATCTCAACATGGGGTTATCAGATATCCGAACACGGAACTCGGAAGAGTAAAGAATGGCACTTCAGATACATAACTCTTGCGTATGATTCGTCATTCTGGGAGCCTTCCATATTCAGTTAGTGGCAGAGGAGAAGAAGAACTGCAAGATTGCTTAGCCAACTACACAGTCGCACAACAAAATACATTGGGAGACGTGATAAAAGAGGCGCAATGCACAGTAGAGAGGCCGCGTTGCACAACCAGTTCAGGAACACACGTCTTCCTGTAATGCACTCGAGGGGTGTTCAGATGAAAATATACGAACGACACTCTGGGTATAATTGAAGTCTATATTCAAAAGTAATCACTAGAAGCCTGAGCACAGCTATCCCGCTGTTTGATGAGACGAAGGATACCCTGTTACCAGTATTCCTGTGTCTGTGACAATATCAAATCCTTTACTATGTCCTTCAGTTCGTAGTCCAAATTGAAGCGTTCCCTTTTTTTAGCGGACTAAACTGATGGAAGTCACAGGGCGACATGTCCGGACAGTATGGCGGATGCTTAACTTGATTCCACTTTAATATGGCCAGTACCCGTTGTGTGACCCCAGAGACGTGTGGACGCGCGAGCAGAATCACTCCCTCCGTGAGCAGCCCAGGCCGTTTGCTCTTGATGGACACGGAGTGCCTTACAATACACGACACTATTAATGGTCTTTCCGTGCTGGAGGAAATCGATGAATATCAGACCTCGGACTTCGAAAAGACGGTGAGCATCGCCTTGCCTGCTGAGGGCACAGACTTCAAATTTTTACGGGGAGGTGATGACGCATTCTTCGCGTCCCTAGATGTCGTACTACGTTATTCCAAAGCGGGATATTTAAATTCCAACCGGTTTGGTTGTTAAGACGTTTCGTACCTTTTTATTTGAACACCCATTATACAGGGTTTTACAAAAAGGTAGGCTCAAACTTTCAGGAAACATTCCTCACACACAAAGAAAGAAAATATGTTATGTGGACATGTGTCCGGAAACGCTTAATTTCCATGTTAGAGCTAATTTTATTACTTCTCTTCAAATCACATTAATCATGGAATGGAAACACACAGCAACAGAACGTACCAGCGTGACTTCAAACACTTTGTTACAGGAAATGTTCAAAATGTCCTCCGTTAGTGAGGATACATGCATCCATCCTCCGTCGCATGGAATACCTGATGCCCTGATGCAGCCCTGGAGAATGGCGTATTGTATCACAACCGTCCACAATACGAGGACATGAGTATCACATTTGGTACCGCGGTTGCGTAGACAAGAGCTTTCAAATGCCCCCATAAATGAAAGTCAAGAGGGTTGAGGTCAGGAGAGCGTGGAGGCCATGGAATTGGTCCGCCTCAACCAATCCATCGGTCACCGAATCTGTTGTTGAGAAGGGTACGAACACGTCGACTGAAATGTGCAGGAGCTCCATCGTGCATGAACAACATGTTGTGTCGTACTTGTAAAGGCACATGTTCTAGCAGCACAGGTAGAGTATACCGTATGAAATCGTGATAACGTGCTCCAGTGAGCGTAGGTGGAAGAACATGAACACAAGCACTGAACTCAACATTAACTTCCTTCAGTTGGGCCAACTGGCGGTGAATCGAGGAAGTACAGTACATACTAACGAAACATTTGACAATTGTCTGCACGAATTATTTCAATTTAAATTTAAAGAGAAATACTAAAATGAGCTCTAACATGGAAATTAAGCGTTTCCGGACACATGTCCACATAACATATTTTCTTTCTTTGTGTGTGAGGAATGTGTCCTGAAAGTTTGGCCGTGCCTTTTTGTAACACCTGTATATCTTGCGTAACAAACTAGATGATAAAATGAGAGACCTACGGGTGTTTATATAAGGCTTGCGATAGTTTTTCTGTCTGTGTAGCATACACCAATAGAATAAAATGGAATTAACGAGTGGGTGCACTATGACCCTCTGCCTCACACTGACGACACAATGAGACGTTCTGCGACTTGTGTCTAAATACCATATGGGAGTGAAAATATTATTATTGCCAGTAGTGGCAAAAATCGAAGGCACTTAAAAAAAGGAAGTAACTTATGTCCCACTCCAACATCATCAAGCATCAATATTGACGCATTATCAGAATACTCTGGGAGACCGAGGCAAAAAAGTGCAACTGTTTAATACTACGCAATAAGCAGTTATTGTCCGCGGGGATGGCCTCGCGGTCTGAGATGCCATGTCACGGATCGCCCGCCTGCCTGCGCTGAGGGTTGGAATCCTCCCTCGGGCATGGTTGTGTAAGTTATCCGTAGCATAAGGTAGTTTAATTTAGTTGAAGTAGTGTGTAATTAAAATGTTCGTAGAGGTTATGGGACTTAACTACGGGGTCATCAGTCTCTAAACATAGAAACTACTTAAGGTAAGGTAAAGCAGTCAACAATCCGAAGATTGGTTTGAACCCCACAGTGCTTTACTAGGCATGGTCCTGTTTGGAGGTGGTATGCCGTTGCCTTCCTCCGACCTTCGAACTGACTTACCCAGCCAGTTATAGGGGGACCTACAGTTTAACGTGGGTTCCGAACCACGGTGCTACTCGGTATATTTCACATGAGCAATACTGCCAGAGGTGAAAGAAGTGGAAAGTGACAGATAAAAATCCTAGGACCTGGTGGGGATTCGAACCCCCAACCGAAGTAGTGTGTAAGTCTAGGGACCGATTGCCTCAACAGTTTGGTCCCTTAGGATAAAAAGAAAATAGTTATTGACGACTTAACTAACAGAAGTCCATATCAAAAAAATCTGAAGACTGGGTGACGATTACGTGCTTTGAGCATTATTGACTGCCTATAAAAATTCTTCCTATTTTCTAATTTTGTGTAATATGTCGAGGAACAAGCAATAAGCAAAGGTTTCAAAGGGTGTGAAGTGGTAGCACCATATACATTTCGACAAGTTTGGAACGTTGAATAACAACGTCAGTCTCAACAAGGTGTTTGCTGACTTTCCGTGCCAAAAATTTATTTCGTTAATTATTCTTAATTTGTATAAATAGAAAATAGTTGCACAATGTATGAAAGATCATCACTTAGAAATGCTCGTCCGATTCTTTTTTTCGGTAATTGTTAGGACGAGAAAAATTTGGGAAAGTTTTTCGGAGAGATGGAAAATTTGGAAAACTAAAGAAGATTTTCTCCAATGGGACTTTTGTATGCACTTACGACCATAATTCACATTCAAACGAAGATATATATATATATATTCCTCTCTCGATTCATCTCCCCCTTCAGCTATGGGGAAACAGATGTGTGTATATAGGATGTCCCACCCAACTTTTTCACCGAAAATGTTTCCGGAACTACAATAGATACCAGGAAACAACTTTCGCGGTCATGGGCGTACGGCAGGAGCTTATGAAATTAAGCACTTTGAGAAAGCCAACACTGACTTAGGATTTTTTAAATGGATACCGCGTATAATTTGTTACGCAATCAATAGCATCTAAAATCACAAAAAGAATGGCATTGGTTGCATCGCAATAAATCAGTTAGATCTGGAGAAAATGCGAACTAAAGTTGACGTTGGATACACACAAAGCGTGGTGCTACGCGTCCCAAGACTCAACGGCGAGTCGTCGGGGGTTCGAATCCCCCCTCGGGAATGGATATTTGTGCCGTCCTTAGTTGTAAGTAGTTCATAAGTAGTTTGTAAGTTTAGGGACTGATGACCCTGTAGTTAAGTCCCATAGACTCTACAAACATTTGAACATTTGAACATTCAACGGCGAGTCTCGCTTGAGTCTCGAGACGCGTTGGCAGCGCGTTTCGTGTATATCAAAGGTCAACGTCGCTTCGCATTTTCTCCAAACTGATCGACTTATTTCGATGCAACCAACGCCATTCTTTTTGTGATATTACATGCTATTAATTTCATAAGAAATAATACGGGGTGTTGTTGTGGTATTCAGTCCGGAGACTAGTTTGATGCAGCTCCCCACCCTACTCTATCCTGAGCAAGCCTCTTCATCTCCTCATAAGAACGGCAACCTACATCCATTTGAATTTGCTTACTATATTCATCTGTTGCTCTTCCTCTGCGATTTTTACCCCACACACTTCCCTCCAACGCTAAATTCACAATACCTTGATGTCCAAGAATGTGTCCTACCAATCGATCCCTTCATTTAGTCATGGTATGCCAGAAACTCCTTTTCCCCCCAATTCTGTTCTGTACCTCCTCATTAGTTACGCGATACACCCACCTAATCTTAAGCATTCTTCTGTAGCACCACATTTCAAAAGCCTCTATCCTCTTCCTGTCCGCAACGTTTATCGTCCATGATTCACTCCCATACAAGGCAACACTTAACACAAATGCCTTCAGAAAGGACTTCCTTGTGCTTAAATTAAAGTTCGATGTTAACAAATTTCTCTTTTTCAAATACGTTTTTATTCCCGTTGCCATTCTGCATTTTATATCCTCTGTACTGCGACCATCATTTGTTATTTTACTGTCCAAGTAACCAAACTCATTTACCACCTTTATTGATTCGTTACCTAATTTAATTCCTTCAGCGTCGTCTGATTGTCTAAGACTGCATTCCATTACCCTTGTTTTGCTCTTGTTAATGATCATCTTATATGCTCCTTTCAACACACTATCCATTCCGTTCAACTGCTGCTCCAGGTCCTTTGCTGTCTCAGACAGAATTACAATGTCATCAGATAAGCGCAAGGTTTTTATTTCTTCACCCTGAACTTTAGTTCCTTCTCCAAATTTCTCCTTGCTTCCCTTCATAGCTTGCGCATTGTACAAATTGAATAACACTGGGAAAAGGCTACAACCCTGTCTTACACTCTTCCCAAGCTCTGCACCACTTTCATACCATTCAACTCTGATAACTGCTGTCTGGTTTTTGTACAAGTTGTAAATAATCTTCCGTTCCCTATATTTTACTCCTGCTGATTTCAGAATTTGAAAGAGTTTATTCCAATCAACATTGTCAAAAGCTATCCACAAAAGCTAGAAATGTAGGTTTGCCTTTCCTTAATCTATCTTCTAAGAGAAGCCGTAAAGTGAGGGTTGCCTCCCACGTTCCTACATTTCTCCTGAATCCATACTGGTCTTCCCCAATGTCGGCTTCTACTACATTTTCCATACTTCTGTAAATAATTCGTGTAAAAATTTTGCAACCATGACTTATTAAACTGATGGTTCTGTAATTTTCACATCTGTCTGCGCCTGCGTCCTTCAGTGCTCTGTCAAATTCTTCTGTCAGTATAGTATCCCCAATTTCATCTTCATCTACATTCTCTTCCCTTCCTACAACATTGTCTCTAAGTTCATTTCCTTTGTAGAGCCCATCTATATACTCTTTCCACCTTTCAGCTTTCCCATCTTTGCTGATAACTGGATTTCCATCTGAGTTCTTTATATTCATACAGCTGCTTTTCTTGTCTACAAATGTTTCTTTTATTTTCCTGTAGGCAGTATCTATTTTTCCCCTATTTATACATTCGTCTACAGACTTGCATTTGCCTTCTAGCCACTGCTGCTTAGCTATTTTAAACTTACTGTCCATTTCATTTCTTAGTCATCTGTACTCCATTTTGCCTGTTTCATTTACTGAATTTTTATATTTTCTCCTTTCATCAATTAAATTTAGTATGTCCTGTGATATTCAAGAATATTTTGTAGGTCTTGCCTTTCTACCTATTTCGTCCTCTGCTGTTTTCACTATTTCATTTCTCAATGCTACCTACTCTTCTTCTACTGTTTTATTTCCCCCAGTTTCTGTCAATTGTTGCCTAACGCTCCCTCTGAACTTCGGGCTCCTTCAATTTATCCAGGTCCCATCTCCTTATTTTCCTACGTTTTTGCAGTTTTTTCAGTTTCAGCCAACAATTCATGACCAACAAGTTATGGTCAGAATCTATATCTGCCCCCGGGTATGTCCTACAGTTTAAAAGCTGGTTCCGAAATCTATGTCTTAGAATTATAAAACCTATCTGGTACCTTCCAGTGTCTCCTGGTCTCTTCCACGTATAAAACCTTCTTTCATGATTCTTAAACCAAGTGTTTGTTATGATTAAATTATGTTCTCTGAAAAATTCTACCAGGCAATCTCCTCTTTCATTCCTTGTGCCCAGACCATATTCACCTACTATTTTTCCTTCCCTTCCTTTTCCTACTACCGAATTCCAGTCTCCCATCGCAATTAAGTTTTCCCCTTCCTTAATTATCTGAATAATTTCCTTTACCTCATCATACATTTCTTCGATCTCCTCATCATCGGTAGAGATAGTGGACATATAAACTTGTACTACTGTGGCCGATGTTGGCTTTGTATCTATCTTGACTATGATAATGCGATCACTGCGTTGCTCATAGTAGTTTACCCGCATTCCTATTTTCCTCCTGTAATACCCACAACTGATTTTGTATTCATAATCCTGTACTCGCCTGACAAAAAATCCTGTTCTCCTTTCCACCGAACTTCACTAATCCCCACTATACCTAACTTCAGCCTATTCATTTCCCTTTTTAAATTTTCTAACTTCTCTACCCGATTAAGGGATCTAGCATTCCACGCTCCGATCCGTAGAATGCCAGTGTTGTCTTTCCTGATGATTATATCCTCCTGAGCAGTCCCCGCCCGGAGATCCGAATGGGGGACTATTTTACCTCTGGAATATCTTGCTCGAGAGGATGCCATCATCATATATTCATACAGTAGAGCTGCATGTCCTCGGGAAAAGTAACGGCTGTAGCCCTTGCTTTCAGCCGTTCGCCGGCCGCGGTGGCCGAGGGGACTGAGGCGCTCCAGTCACGGTCTGCACGGCCACTACGGTCGGGGGTTCGAATCCCCCTCGGGCATGGATATTTGTGACGTCCTTAGTCTTAGCTAGTTCATAAGTAGTTTGTAAGCTTAGGGACTGATAACCCCGTAGTTAAGTCCCATAAGTTCTACAAACATTTGAACATTTTTCAGCCGTTCGCAGTAGCTGTTTGGCAAACCCTCATTAACTGATGTTTCAAGACCAGCTCAGTCAGTCATCTAGACTGTTGCCCCTGTAAGTACTGAAAAGGCTGCTGCCCCTCTTCACGTTTCCCTGGCCTCTCCATAGATGCCCCTCCGTTCTGGTTGTACCTACGGTACGGCTATTTGTATCGTTGAGGCACGCAAGCCACCCCACCTCGGCAATGTCTGTGGTTGATGGGGGTATTAGCTTAAAAAATCATAAGTTTGTGTTGAAAATAATACGTATATACATTTTAGGCTGTTTCATAGTGCTTACTTTAATAAGCCGTACGTTCATGACCGCGAAAGTCGTTTTCCAATATCTATTGTAGTTCCAGAAAAAGAATGGATTTAAGTAGTATAAGGTAGTTTCCGGACTTTTAATATATTACGATACATTTGAAAGTGCGTGGGCGTCGCATGTCACTGGACCTAAACTTATTTATATTGGCCTTTTATTCACTTAATCGACAATCACAACAAATTAAGATGCTAACGACGTCAAAATATGAGATCTGTCACACAACCATCTTATTAAATGTTATAAATTTTATTCATATTTCTTTTCTATTTATCTGCCCAGCAGCTTATGATGGTGCCTATTCGGACTTTTCAAAATCTGTATTACTTCTGTAATGGATCTGATACATTAGTAGAATTTTATTAAAAAATATATAAAGTTTTATTTGTACTTTTACATAGTGTTTTATAATAAAAAATTAATTTGATGGTTTGTATAGCTCATCCACATAGAAAGTGATCATGTTTTTCTGTGTGGCCAAACTGATGTCATCAGAGTCTATTTTCATATGTCAGTTGTGAAGTTGTAGGAGTTTTTAAAAACTCGTACACTACTGCTACATGTGTACCTGGATTCTAATGTGAGTACACTTGCTAACATATGGTACTTGATTTAAACTGTGCTTTTAATTTTAGATCTAGCACTGGTGTTGGCTGTCATGTACTTGAAACCGATTTGCAATAAATCAAATTGTTTCGTGACTGACCACTATTTTTCCACACAAATTAAGAATACTCGCTATTGTACGACGATCCAAAATGGGTTCAAACAAAACTAGTATAAAACAGTTGTACTTTTTTGTCAGTGGCTTCCGTAATAGATGAGAGTACATAGATTTTTTTTCCAGAGGTACGATTGAGTATGATTATGTTCCTCCAAATTACCTAGCATCCCTGATGTGGTTATCGAAGCTGGACCTTCCAAACATGTGTCAGCAGAATTTTATACCCTTTGATTACCATTTCGGTGGAACAAAACAAAACATCAAATGTAAACTACCAATCAAACAGAAATCTTTTAATGTAGCGGAATGTTAACTACAATTTAGAATGCCTGGAGAAAAAAATGCAATTATTTGACAGCATGTATTTGGTTGTGACTAAATCAGTCTGTCATTTTATGGATAACTGGACATTATGATCGCTACGACTGATTTGAAAGAAAAAGCGCCTCTTAACTAAAAATGTTTTCGTTGTTTTCAGTCGTATCGATAATCATGTCTACCTCGAACAAACCCAACATTTTGAAACTACTGAAAAATCAAGGTTTTTAGTTTTTTATGACTGTGACAAAGTTTACATGTTAATAGGTGTCAGAACAATGTATTTGCATTTATGTAGGGTCGCCTGCGAGGAAGATAATTACTGCTTCTTTAGTTTATTGAAGCTATCCAGAATTAAGGATTTATAGTAAACATGCACGTATAGTCAGTGTTCCAGGTTAAACGAAGCTCATGAGGGAACAAGCAAATTTTCTTACTGTCCAAAGAGAAACTTATGATCATCGAATACCTGAAGTACTGGGAGCAGGAAGGTAACGATTAAGATAATTAGCAAATGCTATGTTACCTGCAAACCAGGCTTTCCTGCGTGCGTAGTGTACCAGTGCTCAAATTATTCTTAGTTGCTGTTTTCTGGTACTAAGTATTCTGTTCGAGTGATTATTTTGTAAACCTTATTTTTCTATTTATAAGGATTCAGTATTTCATAACAACGTCTACAGCTGAAAGCATTTTGTTATCAGTGGTCGTCTGCTGAGAGCCAAAACTCCCAATCCTAGCATTGTCTTGTTTTCTACGACATTTCTCGGACGAATAAAGAAAGTACTTAAATTATTTTTATCAAAGACCTGCAGTAGTTTTTTCTTTTTAGTTAACATATTCCTATGTTACAATTCAATACTTTCGCTAACTCTATAACAGAGTATTGATGAAGGACTATACTATGTCAATGTATGTATAATTGCTGAAACTTTTTTCTCTTAAGTGGTTAAGCAGCTTATCGGAGTTGCTACTGAAAAAAATGACTTCTACTTTTCACTCTGCGCAAAGATTGATCATAGAATTTTTGAAAATATTTGATAAGTTTCTTAGGTAAATATGTATTACGACATACTTTTAAGATCAATAAAAATGATTAAACAAAATCCTGTTTCTTTTATTTGGTAGGAATTCATGATAGTCTTCTACGCGAACATCTTTCAGATGTCATCAAGAAAAATCCATTAATCTATTAAAGAAGCTGATGCTGAAAAAAAGAATGTTTATAGACCTATCGCAGGAGATCAGAAACTATAGAAGCCTAGCCCTCTGCAGAGATGACACCTGGATTTATTCCAAAGAGTTATCTACAATCTCAGGTGAGCATTTATATTTGTTATATTTTCGACATTTGTGATACGATTCTGTAATTCAATAGTTTCATCCGCTTTATGATTAACTGGCTGACGGCCTTTTCATCAATTTTAGAAGCCGTTAACTGATAGCATGGTAAAATTTTTGTGTCACTCATAGTTTACCGAGAAAGACTCACTTGGAGACAAACTGCCCGTGTCCTCCAATACATTTTCCTTCTCGTGAATAAACTACAGTAACACTATCAACAGTAATAGAAAGTGTTTCGGTTCAAAAGTCAGGTCAAGGGATAATATCTTGCTGATGATTTTGTGTGGAACATGCAACTGAAGACTGTACCTACGGAACCATGGTATTAACAGCATTCATTTTTCTCTCTCTCCTAAGTAGGTCTATCTATTTAGGTGGGCTCAGAACATTACATTCGTACTTTCTGTACATGTTGAGAAGATCTGCACTGTAAATCGAATTAAATTTTAGAAATACGATCTCTTAAATTTTTTTTAACTTTATGTTCTCCCTCCTCCCACCACACTTTGTTTCTGTCACTAATCTGACATGAGCAGCGAAGCGTGTGCCTGAGTGTCTGTGTCAAAATAAAGGAGAATTAGAATTGCGATATATTTGGAGAGAAGACTGATGAGGAGAGTAACAGGACCGAGATGGACGAGAGAAAACAGGGAGAATGTTGAGTTTAGATTACGTTCCAAGAAAAGAGAAATCTGTTAGACACGAACTTGGAAGTCTCCTCTGTACTACGGTCAACAGTTAATTTCAGATTTGTTCAGAATAATACGACTTTCAATAGTAATAGGATATAGCAACACGGTGCGTAGTTACTACTGTGGGTGCAAACAACAAATGTGTGAGAGGATCGGTGTCGGTGCAGAGTATAGAAGAAGCGACTGCTTACCTCGAAAATCGCATGGTGAACGACTGCAATCGGTGCAGGGGTATCAGCAGCCACAAACTGGTGCATTTTCTCTTTTGTTTCCTATTTCGAAAGCTGTATCGCTGCCCTCATTTTATCTACAAGTGCATCACTAGTCATACTAATCAAACTGTGCAAACAAGACAAAAAACAATAGGAGTGAAGAAAAATGTTCTGAGATTCGATGTGTGAAAGATTGTGTGCCACATGCCACGGTGTAGTGCTTCATGCAGTTCACTAAGTCAGAGAATTAGTATATTTCTCTTCTTCGGTGGACCCCAGTAATAAGAATTTGTAGCTGAAAATTAATATAATCATGTCTACAGTTTCCTTATACACTAATGCGTTGCAGAACAAGGGCTCCGGTTTCCGCGAGGAATGCAGCAGTTAGGTTCATGGTTAACACACTGCGGGGATCAGGAGGTGTGTGCAGTTGCAAGCTGCGCGTGGCCTACGAGAAAGACAGGCCCCAGCGCAGATGTCATGTGACGTAAGCAAGGTAGTTCCGAGCCGGCGCGATCGCTAGCTCCGTGGCTGCCCGCTATGACGCAGTGGGCAGGGCCCCAGCGGCCGGCCAATCGGCTAGCGATCGCGCCGGCTCAGTACTACGTTGCTTACGTGGCATGACGACTGCGCTGGGGCCTGTCTTTCTCGTAGGCCTCGCGACCCTGCCACCGTCCAGTGGTCCATTACTGATATTACAAATTGTGTTCTCATTATGTTACTGTGTGAATACAACATTATTCAGTTTGTACAGGATAATTAGTCGTCTCTAAGAATTAATCTAATTAAGATCAGACCCATTTCGCTTTAAAATCACCTGTAGTGCTCAACGGTAGTAACAAATTTATTTTACATTTTTATAATTTTTTTATTTTGATCATAAACAGTTCATGTTATGGCTTTGGAATATACTAAATATAATTACCTATTAAATTTACTCACTTCTTATATCTTGCCCTCAGCCGTTTCAGTTGAACTCACACTGGCGCTTAAATCGTTACTACGCATTTTGTATTAACCTACGTTTCAAAACCGCCAGCAACTCGCCATTTCTGTATCTTGTTTGGGTTGGGTGTTGCGAGATGCGTTCCTCTCTCTCTCTCTCTCTCTCTCTCTCTCTCTATCTTTATTTATTTATTTAATCATTTTCGATTTCTAGTGGATCGTCCAGTAGAACTGTTAGTTTGTCTGTTGTTATTCAATTGGTGTGGATTTGTGTTTCTAATTACGTAGTTTGTCGCTCTGTGTGTGAATGTGTAAAACATGAACGCATCTCACAATGTCGAGCCAAAAACCTCAAAAGCAACAGACAACACACACACGCACAATAAATAAACGATTGCCTCACTAACAGATAGACACACACACGCACACCAACAAAATACGTAATTAGAAACTCATACCCACACAAACACCCACCCACTAAGTTCCACTACAAATCGAACAAAATACGAAGGAGAAACGCATCTCGCAACACGCAAACAAGACATAGAAATGGTGAGTTGCTAGCGGTCTTCAAACGGAGACTAAAACAAAATATGTAGTGCCAGTATGAGTTCAACAGAAAAGTATAAGGCGAGCAATATAGGAATAGTGAGTAATATTAATAATCAATTGTATTTCGAATAATAAAAAGCCACAGCATGAGAACTATTCACTATTAAAATAAAAAAATTGAAACAAATGTGCTATTATAGTAGACCACTGAAGATGCTAATAAATAAAGCGAAACGCGTCTGGTCTTAGACTAATTCATACAGTTGCAAAAGACGGCTAATTATTCTACACCAACTGTATACCTGCAACTGCAGAAAAATTGGCCTATGAAACAAAGAAGAAACATGTACAAGATTACGTACTTGAGAGTCAGTTCTTATCGGTGACTGTCGACACTACCGTACATCAGTGTATTGAGGATTTCTCGGAGTATATTCGGAATTGTTTTGGTGAAAAAAAAAAAAGACTTCTTTGTATGATCATCAGTTGTGATATTGCTTTAATGTCCTCAATAAATTAAGGTGATTCGGTTTATGAAGGGGATTTGAAGTGACCTGTTGAATCCCCGCTGAAACGCCTGATTCTATTTATAGATTATTTAGGTAGCAGTAATGAGCCTAATAACGAGAGAAAAACTGGGACACAAAAGTGAAGTTACTGTACAGAAGTAGAAGAGAATTTACAAGTGAATGAATTACCAATAACTGAAGAAAAACTGGAGAAAACATTAAATATCAAAACAAATAGTGCTATAAATGAACAATACATACTGTGTAATAATTATAAAGTTTGAAAGTAAATAAATGAACTTTTAAACAAAGGAAAATCAGTTACTAATACTGAGGTGACAGAAGCCATAGAAATGGGATACCACCTCATATCCCGTCGGACCTTCTTTTGCAGCAACGAGACGTGGCATGGACTCAACAAATCGATGCCAGTTCCCATTCATCCTGCCCGCATGGACGTCCATAATTGCGACTAACCAGTCGATATTGTCACAAAAACGTTTCATGGGATTCACGTCGGGTAATCTAGGTGGCCAAAACATACGCTGGAACTGTCTAGAACCTTCTTAGAATCAATCGCGAATAATTGTAACCCGGTGGCACAGCACGTTGTCATCCATAAAAATTACATCAGCGTTTAGAAACATTAAGTGCCTGGATGGTTGCAAATGGTCTCCAAATGGCAGAATGTAAACGTTTCCAGTCAATGATTGGTGCAGTTGGACCAGAGAACCCACCCTATTCCATTCAAAAACAACCCGCGCTATCATGGAGCCACCACCAGCTTACACAGTGCCTTCCTGACAACTTGGGTCCATGTATTCGTGGAGTATAGGCCACAATCGAGCCCTTCTATCAGAGTTTATGAACTGGGCTTCAGTCGTTGTAGACACGAGCCCAGGAGAGGCGTTCCAGACTATGCCATATCGTTAACAAAGACACTCGAGTAGGTCATCTACTGACATATCCCATTAACGCCGAATTAGACGCACTATCCTAACAGATACGTTCGTCGTACGTCCTACCTTAATTGCTGCGGTTACTTCACGCAGTGTTGTTACCAGTCTGTTAGCACTGACAATTCTACGCAAACGCCGCTACTCACGGTTATTAAGTGCAGGGCGTTGGCCGCTGCGTTGTCCGTGGTGAGCTATAGTGCCCGAAATTTGGTACTCTTGGTATGCTCTTGACACTTTAGAGGTCGGAATATTGATTCCCAAACGACTTGCGAAATGGAATGTCCCATGCGTCCAGCTCGAACTACCATTCCGCCCTTGAAACCTGTTAATTCCCGTCATGTGGCCATAACCACATCGGAAACCTTTTGACATGAATCACCGGAATATTAATCACAGCTCTGGCAGTGAACCGACATTTCATTCTTTGTGTTATCTACACTACTGACCATTAAAATTTCTACACCAAGAGGAAATGCAGATGATAAACGGGTATTCATTGGACAAATATATTATACTAGAACTGACATGTGATTACGTTTACATGCAATTTGGGTGCATAGATCCTGAGAAATCAGTACCCAAAACAACCACCTCTGGCCGCAATAACGGCCTTGATACGCATGGGCATTGAGTCAAACAGAACTTGGATGGCGTATACATGTACAGATGCCCATGCAGCTTCAACACGATACCACAGTTCATCAAGAGGAGTGACTGGCGTATTGTGACGAGTCAATTGCTCGGCCACCATTGACCACACGTTTTCAGTTGGTGAGAGATCTGGAGAATGTGCAGGCCAGGGCAGCAGTCGACCATTTTCCGTATCCAGAAAGGCCCGAACAGGACCTGCAACATGCGGTCGTGCATTATCCTGCTGAAATGTAGGGTTTTGCAGGGATCGAATAAAGGGTAGAGCCACGGGTCGTAACACATCTGAAATGTTACGGCCACTGTTCAAAGAGCCGTCTATGCGAACAAGAGGTGACCGAGACTTTATCCAATGGCACCCCATACCACACGCTGGGTGATACGCCATCTTCCAATGTGCGTTCACCGCGATGTCGCCAAACTCGGATGCCGCCTTCAAGATGCTGTAAACAGAACCTAGATTCATCCGAAAAGATGAAGTTTTGCCATTCGTGCACCCAGGTTCGTCGTTGCGTAAACCATCGCAGGCGCTCCTGTCTGTGATGCAGCGTCAAGGGTAACTGCAGCCATGGTCTCCGAGCTGATAGTCCATGCAGCTGCAAACGTCGTCAAACTATTCGTACAGATGGTTGTGTTGTAAACGTCCCCTTCTGTTGACTCAGTGATCGAGACGTGGCTGCACTGTCCGTTACAGCCATGTGGGTAAGATGCCTGTCATCTCGATGCTAGTGATACGAGGCCGTTGGGATCATGTATTGCCCTCCTGAACCCATCGATTCCATATTATGCTAACAGTCATTGGATCGCGATAGACTACAATCCGACCTTTATCAAATTCGGAAACGTGATGGTACGCATTTCTCCTCCTTACACGAGGCATCACAACAACGTTTCACCAGCCAACGCCGGTCAACTGCTGTTTGTGTATCAGAAATCGGTTGGAAACTTTCCGCATGTCAGCACGTTGCATGTGTCACCACCGACGCCAACCTTGTGTTCTTGCTCTGAAAAGCTAATCATCTGCATATCACAGCATCTTCGTCCTGTCGGTTAAATTTCGCGTCTGTAGCACGTCATCTTCGTGGTGTAGCAATTTTAATGACTAGGAGTGTATATCTGTGCATATCGCTATCTCTTGAGTTTTGTATCCCACTGCAAGCAGCTACTAAGTAAGTTTATAATAGGGACTTTAACTCCGTTGACATGCGCTGTTGGGCCCACCCGTACTGATCAACCGTTGCGTCATCCTTTACCAAGGCTGCAGTTTGAAGCAGTGTGGGCAGGTGTGGGAGGAGTACACGGTTCTCCAGTCGATGTTATTTTTGGCGACCTAGAGCTCAGTCAAGTAGCTCATCAGTTGGTCGCTTGAGGCTGAGTTCATTCCGTTCCAGACCTCGCATCAAGGATAAATCCCCTTTCAGTACCGGGAATCGAAGATGTGTCCTCCGTATGTCGGTCAGCAACATTGATCACTCATATACAGGAACGGACAACTTTATAATGGTGATATATCATGGAAGATTGGGATTGTATTTACAATCCAGTATAAGTTAAACATATGTTTACTGGTCTTGAAAGGAAGGAAGTTCAGGACTTATCGTCCCGTTGACAGCATGGTCATTAGAGACTGAGCAGTGAGCGCTAGCTCTGATCGTTTTGATAGGGATGAAACAGGAAATCGGCCGCGTAGTTTTAATGGAAACACGCCGACATTTGCCTGGAGTAATTTAGAAAAATCATGGAAAGCCTAAATCTGGATAGCTGGAGGCGCATTTGATACGCACTCCTCCCAAATGTGAGGCCAGTGTGCTAACCACAGCACCACATAGCTTGTTGTTGGACTTGTCATGTGACTGGGCATGTCGTCAGGCCTTGTACTGGCATTTGCGTAACAGACGACAGTTTGGTGTGTAGTACGAATGATCAATTAATTTAATCACGACCATATCGTGAGTGGCGGACGAATACGATGCTCCACGCCAGTGGTCTTGCAAGAACAGGACCGAGCATCTGAGAACTGCCGCCACTAGACGCAACTGTCACAGGCGATAGCGCGTCGATTGCAGGGGTCATCCTGGATATCAGGGATTGTAATATTCAATGCTGTACAAAAGCAATGCTATACAATATCACTTGGAGAATAGTCATAACCACCCGCTCGGTTTGCGTTATAGAAGCTATTGGCCCATACACGTAGCTTCTTTCATTATACATCAAAAACCACAGAGGTGTGCGTTCGGTCAGTGGAAGCGTGGAAAATTGTGGACTGAATTCATAAGTTGCAATACTGGGTACGAATTCTTCGTGCGATTCTCTAAAGCAGAGGTGGGCACAAATCGGCTCAATGAGCAGCGCTCCTGCTCAGGCCGGAGAAAGAGCAGCGTTCGCGCTCGGCCGGTAGTTATCCTAGTTGCCGCTAGAGGTCTGCATGCTTGCTGGTGCACCTGACAAACGTTCGATACGGCGAGTTATAGTACGCCGCGACAGACTCAAACTTGAGAAAGAATGTGATAACTGTGGACACAGATCTTCTGCTACGACTTCCAAACTCTGCTTCACAAATTCACCGTCACAAAATGGTCGGGAAGTACGGGCAATCAGCAAAGCTAGTGATGGGACAACCGACTGTTTTTAACAACCGATTGGTCAATCGGTTGTTTTTTCGTTCAGTCGGTTGTTTTCACTCACTGGCGGGGTTTGAGTGGTTTCAGTCGATGCGAAACAATCGAATGAAACCAGTCTCTGTCGGTTGCAGCCGCTATATGAATGTTTTCACTCATTCAGTGGGTTTGAGTGGTTTCAGACGATGCGCGAGCACCGAATGAAACAAGTCTCTGCCCTTTATATGAATGTTCTCGGCATTGAGTGGTTTCACTTGATGCAATACAACCGACTGGAAAAAAGTCTTTGTCGGTTTCTGCAGTTTTATGGATGTTTTTATTAATTCATCGACTTTGTGTGACTTTATTTTCATACTCCTTCAGCCTTTTCGGGTATTAATGAACCGTGATTCAGCATGAAACATTAATAGAGACAAATCTTATAAATATAAGAGTGTGTCCGTGTGTGTGTTTCTATTGCATGCAAATCTGCAGTTTTGTTCCAATCTTGATGAAATTTTGCGCACTTGACCTTTAAAACAAGGCGAAGGTAACTGTGTACAATAAATTTCGTAGGTGCATGACGGAGGGTACTTTACCTACTAACTTCGACAAATTCCGTTTGTATTATAATTTTAATGATATATTTCACTCTTCACCTTCAAAGAAAGAGAATGGTCTACATCTACTTTAGTTTGATGTATGAGAGAAGGTATTCCAGACTTCGACGCCAATATAAAGTTTCATTCCGATCTTGATGAAATTTTTCACACTTGACTTTCAAGACAAGTGGCAGTTCACTGTTCATCTAAGATTTTGTATGGTACATGGCGGAGGGATGGAATAAACCTCCACACCGTTTCACCGATAACCACAGAAAGATCTGTGACAAGAGTGAATAATTATGAAACTTGAGATGAATGTTTTTATATACTGTTGACAAATACAGACACGCTGGAGAAAATTTACAGCACTGATAAATGTTGTGTGTCTTCTCGTACTCCTTCAAATTAGATGGAATTAACAAAAATATTTTTATACAAAATACTTTAATAAACTTTTTTTTACAATACCTAATGTTTTAGTGATCTTCGAATTTGGATCTAGCAAATTTGCTCAAAGTTAAAATACTTAACACTGTCCTACTAGTACCTTAGATATGTGTGAACAATAAGCCGCGAACCGCACGTTTCTACCTGTTCCCACTTCGGAGATACAGTATGCGAGATTAAACTTGTAGCGATCATTTTGGAACGCCCTGTAGTTTCCACGCTTCTTTATTGAGACAGTAAGAAACGGACAACAATCGGCGATGGCACGCCCCGCCCCGCCCGCCAGACACTGTTGTGTGGAGTTTGGCGCGCGGCTGGCGCTGTCAGCAGTGAAAACGCCATCGAGGCAGCACCCCCTCTCGTGTCCCCGCTCCCCGCGGTACTTCGTGGTCATCGGCCACTTATCTTCTACAGACTGTGGGTGTCTGCTCCAGCGATATGACATCTAATTAGTTACTCGTTGATGGCACCTCAAACAATTTAATCTACAACAAAATATGAATCACTGTTACTGTGTATTCTAAAATACACAGTTACTTCGTTCAGTACATAATTAAATGAACATGTAATACGCATTTTAACTTTGGCATACCCCTTTTACATGGCGGTATAATGTAGCACTGCTGTAGTTATCTGATGTGCATGCCAGTTTCATTCATAGAAATAAATGGATAGCTCTGTAAGCTAAAACACTAAAGAGTCGTTTTAGTTGGGATAATGATTACATGGTTCAACCGACAGAAAAACTTACTGCCTCTTTTCACTTGAAAAGAAAGAATGAGTAATTCAGTCAATGTACAAAACTGCAAAAGTGTCGCATGTTTTCGTTCTGTTGCTCCCATAGACTACTTTCATTCGAAAAAATTAACGAATATTAATCCAACATAGTAAAACTAGGACCGACTGACTATTTCATTCGGTTGCTCCCACTGACTGATTTCACTCAAAAGAACTAATGAAGAGGCCAACGTACTGTGTCTATTCTTTCATTCGGTTGGTCCCATCGACTGATTTACCTCAGAAGAAAAGGAATGAGTGGTCCAACCGACTGTGTCGATTTTTTATTCGGTTTCTCCAACCGACTGATTTCACTCAAAAGAAGGAATGAGTAGTCCAACCGACTGCGTCGATTTTTTCATTCGGTTGATCCCACCGACTGGTTTCACTCAAAAGAACGAATGCATAGTCCAACCGACTGAATCGGTTGTTTCATTCGGTTGGTCCCACCGACTGGTTTCACTCAGAAGAATGAATGTATACTTCAACCGATACGAGAAATTACAACCGAATGATCGATTTTTTTCCAACAACCGACTGAATCGATTGTTTTCATTCGATTGTTCCCATCACTAAGCAAAGCTATTCTGTAACTAGCACGAACAGCTGCATAGGAGGATAAGGCATCACATTCCTGTTTAAGAAATTAACAGAAATGTCATTTCAAAGGAAAATTGGTTTTATTAAACAAAACACTGTGATTAAGTTATCTCGTAAGTAGGTACAGCATTATAATACATACCTCTACTTTACTTCTTACCTCGCGTAGATTATTAAGAAGATTAAGTCGCATTTCACCTTCTACACTTCCATACTGGTTGAAGTGATGTGTTCTATAGTGGCGTTCTAAATTGTACTTTTTTATGCCTAGTATTTTACCACATACCAAACATTTTGCTTCTCCTTCGCTTTCAGTGAACAAGTAATCACACTCCCAACTAAAGTTGAGTTTACTGCGCCGATTTGACTTAGCTATTTCAACTCCACAGCGTACTGTACCATAACGTAATATCATAGATTATAACGAAAACCCTGAAGTACAAAATTCGAACAAACAGATGGCACTGTTAGCGGTGTCTTCTCAAACAAAACAAAAGTCGCTCTTATCTGTATAAGATATTTGCCGGCTCAACGGCACGCGCTGGACGTTTTAGAGAAGAATTTCTAGTATTATGTTTATAAGTTACTTATAAATATAATAGCATTTTTCAGGAGATACACCTAGCAGTGGAATCTGTTCATTCGAGTTGGATACTAAAGAGTATGCACTATTATCTTTATAAGTTATTTTATAACGCACTCAGCCAGGTGCATTTCTGCGGCTAAGTTAGCACGTTGGCTGCGCATAACGCCATCTAGTCTCTTCAGCAGGAACTACGTGATGGACGCCAGCTGCTCGCGGCTCTGATTGCGCTCAGACTAAAGCTCTGTATATGGAAAGTATGGCCAGCCTGCCAGCGGCAGCCATGCTGGGCCTATTCCGCTCCTTGCTTACGCACCGACCGCTACAACGTTCCCAGCGCTTAGCAATACTTATCACCCGATTTTGAGAAAACTTTTCAATGAAAAAATTTAACTTTTTCACGTGTTATAGTGTGATATATTAGCTCGATAATTATCTGATTTTCTATTCATTATTACGTATAGTTTCCGTGCTATATCAAATTAAGTAAACTACTGCGCAAAAGTTTGAAGAGTTTGCAGAGGAAAAGTCGCATTGCGTAGACTTTGCGTACGGTTGATTTTAGCACATACAATGCTGCGGACGAAATGTAGGTAAGATATCGAAATTTCATTTAAGGTTGAGAGCAGAACGATAACTCTTTTCATTCTCGAGATACAGGGTGTTATATCCGACGGTCAGATGCGGGAACTTCGCGTAGTTCTGTCCATGCGGACTTGGTGGCTTTACGAAATACTTATCTCCCGATTTTAAGAAAACTGTATGGTTGTGGTTCCAGTTTTAAAGAGTTCGCCTACATATATTCAGATTGACGTGTACCATAGACAAACATTCGAATAGTCCGCTAACATGTCGTCATCGGAGCATACTGTAGATTAAGAGAGCAATTGAGATTATGGATTGATGAGTATTTTCTTGCGTATTGTGTTCTTATACCTTACACGAACTACGAAAAATGAGAAGGGGATACGCACTACATGACTTTCAGCAAAAAGAGAAATCAAAGGTGCCTTTACAACGCCAATTGCATTTCAACATCTAATATTTGTCTTGTTTCAATTCTTTGTTTCCTGTAATGATACACTTAACACATGAAAAGGATCGAAAAAAGCTTGCTTCGGGTATTATATATTACTTTCACATCTAAACGAGAATCTAGATCAGTCACAAATATGTCCAAAATTTGGGTGTTTTCGGCAGCTGCCTGGAGGTAAAACCAACGACGCGTGAGTAACTTAACCTCATGACATTGCAGGAATTTTCTTCTGACTTTCATCAGTCAGACTGTTCATCTTACTGCATTTCTGATATCTAATGGAAGTACTCTAATGTTTCCCTCCCTTCTTCGTTTCTTAAGAACACCGAAAAGTACAACACAGTGGCATTATTCAAACCCAAACATACGAATATTCACAAGGTTTCTCATGGCAGGCAAGCAACGTATAGGACCAAGATGGCGGAAAGAACCATGTGACTCGATTTCAGCCAATCACGAGCTGTAGACGGCGGCAAGCGGCGCGGAAAAGGATGACCATACTTTCCCTATACAGAGCTTTAGCTCAGACAGGTGGCTCAGAGTATTCAAATGTTCAAATGTTTGTTAAGCTTATGGGACTTAACTACGGGGTCATCAGTCCCTAAACTTACAAACTACTTATGAACTACTTACGAACTAGGACGGCACAAATATCCATGCCCGAGGGGGGATTCGAACCCCCGACCGTAGTGGCCGTGCAGACCGTGACTGGAGCGCCTTAGTCCCCTCGGCCACCGCGGCCGGCTCAGAGTATTCACTAACTGATTTTGAATCTGAAAGAATTTCTTCCCGTTTCATTCATGTATGATAGACGAGAAGAATGAAAGCACAATTGCCTATGTGAACAAGGTAATGAGTCTAATACTACTTTAGTAGACCGCGTGGGATCGATATGTAGCAGAATGTAAGTTAATTCGGGGTTTCTTTCTTCATAATTGTCTTGAAACTTTACAACAAGGCTTACATGTTTACTTGTCTTGATCTACTAGATGCGTTCTGTCAAAATTTCCATGAGACCTCCCCGTGGATGAAACAAACCTATGTCTATTCACCAGGGCCGGCGCAAGCCCAAGTGCCGCCCCGTGCGAGCTGCTAAATTGCCGCCCCCTTTTTTTACATAACTATTATGAAATTTCATTTAAACAAATCTGTAGGAAATGCCAACAATCAATCGCAGTTTTTGTTTTTAATTTTCAGATCTACCTAGGTTTCGGACACTGAGTGGCCAGTCTCAAAGCTTTTAATATGTGCTTCCATCTGAACCGTCATGTTGACAGTTACATTCATCATGACGGTATAGATGTAAACTTAACTCAAAGCATTGAGAATAGCCACACTGTGCCCGAAATATATGTAGATCTGGAAAATGATAACAAAAGTTGCGACTGATTGGTGACATTTTCTACAGATTTATACAAAACCGTCGCTGGGCACCGATTTGAAAATGGAGTCAAACCTGACTGAAGAAATCTAGCTAATTTTAATAATCGTTGTCATTTTACAAAAATGTTCCAGTGTGTGTGAAATATTACTGTAGGATACGCTGTTCAGGATATGAAGTCATAAGAATTGGAATTGAATTTCAGGCCGAATTCCACTAGAAACGCATTTGAAACGGTCAAAGAGTGGGGCAGAAGACAATAGAGAGAGGAAGGACACGGAGTAACATAATAATTCAATAAATACACATCGGGGCATCGACGGGTACTGATGCCAGTCGAAATATATTAACTCACTGCACTGCGGTTGTTCATTTCAAAGAACTGACACTCGAAATCTGTCGTAATTTCCATGTTTCAGTTTTTTCGAGGCTGACTATGGAATAAGGGGCAACAAATTAGCCGTCGCTATATCACTTCACTTTTCTTCGCTTTATTTCCGTTCTAGCTATTGGGACGACGCGTGCTTATTTGGCGACTTGCCAATTTTTGAAGTAATAGATCATAAGAAAAATAAATTTTCCTACTCTGCAATCTTGAAGGAGACAAGCTGTAACTGCTGGGTAACATACATGCTGTAAGATTACCGCCCAATAGAAATACTGGTAATTAATAGCATTTGATAATTAAACAGTATGAAGTTCACTGCAAACATTGACCATGCCAATGCACTAAATGTTACACAATTTTAATCTTATTAGCCGGCCGCGGTGGCCGAGGGGACTGAGGCGCTCCAGTCACGGTCTGCACGGCCACTACGGTCGGGGGTTCGAATCCCCCCTCGGGCATGGATATTTGTGCCGTCCTTAGTATATGGTAGTTGATAAGTAGTTTGTAAGTTTAGGGACTGATGACCCCGTAGTTAAGTCCCATAAGCTTAACAAACATTTGAACAATTGATTTTTTAATCTTATTAATTATGGTAGCAATGTATGTACACAGTTTAGGTGACAACATTTATAGTTAGGCCATAGGTAGAAATTCTCCACGTTGAGATTTGCTGTGTGCTTGTAGCTGACGGGAGGCCAGCGAGCAGGCCGACGTTGGTGGTTTGTTCCAGCTTAGGATTTTCCAGTTCGTTTCCGGTGAGGGTAGAGAGGGACAATGGCGAGTGCCAGGCACAGTGCAGTGCACAGCGTGAAATAAAATATTCTAATACTACTGGCATCTGAAGTAATACGATGCAGTTAGGAACCTTTAAGGCCCTCATTACAAAATAACCTGTTGATAAATAAACAATACATTAGCTGATATAGTCACATCTGGCGTAATATGTTTAATTGACAATGAAAAGTAATAAATTACCAACGAAGACAAGACAGTTACACAACTAGCATGGCAATGTTTGTTTATAAAAATAATATATTAACTATTTCTCATTTTATTTTCAATTAATCTTGTGTATTTTTACCTTGAAATATTCAGTTAAATCACTTATCTGTGATATAAGAAATTGCACGATTATAATAAATAGTACAAAGGATGTTTATACTAATATAAAAACGTAAGAGATATTTGTTTAATGTGTAGTGTAATTATTTTGATTTTAAGTAAAGTTTTAGAAATGTATTGGCTGAGTGCTGTACGTTGGCAAATCGGTTAGAACAGCTCACATGGGGAAGTTGATGACGTAGGGAAAAAACCCCGGCAGTTGAGCTTTTGGCGCGCGCGAGCGTTGGCAGGAAGTGACAAGGCGGGAGCACGTGGGGAGCTGGCCGGGCGGCGTCGCTCTGTATCAGTCGGCATGTGGATCTGCAGATGAAGGTTATAGATTGGTGTGTGGCAATCGCCTTGTGTGGTTGCTCGTCGTAGACTGCACCAAGTTGAATCGAGTGCTACTGTGAGTTTGTGAATATTTAGCCGGTGGAACAAGGTGTGCATTGCATTGAATTAAAGTGACTGTGATTTGTTAATGTAACACGTGTCGTCGCATAGGCATGAACATAAACGGTGTTTGAGACAGCCACATGGTGTGAAAACAGTTTGCAACAAATATTTATTTTGTCTGGGGGCTCACGAGCTATAACTTTATTTGATAAATGTGTCGACGTACATACGTATCAGCCACAGGGTTCTAATATTGTGAAATAAACAACATAAAGTGAACTTTTATGTGTTTTCAAAAATAGTAGTTAATACACCCCTTTCTCTCATGAACTTGACTTTATTATAAATATTTTTGTTAATCATATGCAGGGAAGGAAAGCTGCGAACGTGTGATATCATCCCCTAGAAAACGAGTCAAACAGTAGCAATCACAGATCCAGCGTTTTTGCATGTTTAGGAATTTGGTTCGCAGTTGGTGGTTGTGAGTTTTAAAAATTAATATTTCCCTACTTTAAACTCTCACCCCGACCTTCACCCTCGCAATGCGCAATACTAATTATATGTCATATGAAAACCACTTACCTATTACATCCCAAGTTGCAAGAAATTCGGACGCACCAATTCTTCTGTTCTTACGAAACGCAATGCAAGTGATTCTGACCGATATTGACTCTCTCGGCCAACTACCAAAACTAATTCTTTAGTTTTCATTGTAGAGAACGCAACAATACCTATTGTCTGGAAAGGCGAAGTGCGAGAACCTAGGTCACGTGACGAGGTACAGCGAGGCTACGGTTAAACTACCCAAGAAGAAACAAGAAGCTCACAATAAGTATGTGACCGATGATATGGATAAATGTATTACCAGACAGCAATTTCTATGGCATTACGAAGAATAAAAGGAAATACGAACTTTGTGAAATCTGCACAACTTTTGTCAAATAGAAATGAGCTTCAAAGCTAGAAAGGAAACCCTTAAAAGCGATGTTCTATAAATGGATTTTCGTTTTGTGGGGACGAGAAGGCATTGATACTAAAAGAACATACTTTCTCAGGTTTTCATCATAATCAACGCGACCAGTAGTTTACTTAAACATGGATTCACACGCATTATAAAAAAAAATGTTGGCAAAGTGATAGCGGCCAGTAATATTGTCAAACAAAAGTGCAGGCCAGAGTTTGTTTTCATGCAGGCGGAGACAGGTGTTTCACGGCTCAAAAACCAAAACGTCCGACTATCACTCAGAAACGGATAGCAAAAATTTTCAAAAATACGGCGAAATCCAACTTATTCCAGGCTTACTACCAATGTCTTTATCCCTTGTAATTACTCGCAGCGTATTTACCCAATGGGAATACTTCTAGCCATTACAGGTGTTGGACATGTTTGACCGTAGTAATTTTCAACCATGTTTTTCCATAATGCGGGAAGAATAAAACACTCGGTACCTGGCATTGAAGGGTTTAGAAAATTGCTTCGGGGTTAACATGTAACCGCAGTATCCAACGTTGCATTCGAATTTCTAAATTAGATTTCGTCTTCTGCAAAATTAGTTGTAAGTAAACGCATGGCGCGTATCATCCATAGGAGTAGTGGCGTGTACGCCAGACTGCTTGCCCCCCTCTGTTCCTCCGGCGTGAACACGACGGTGCCGTCATACTGGCGAGGGAGAAATTAATCCTCCTCCTTATTGAACAGGGGCGGCTGGCAGGTAGTCAATGTTCAAATGTTCGTTAAGCTTATGGGACTTAACTACGGGGTCATCAGTCCCTAAACTTACAAACTACTTATGAACTACTTACGAACTAGGACGGCACAAATATCCATGCCCGAGGGGGATTCGAACCCCCGATCGTAGTGGCCGTGCTGACCGTGACTGGAGCGCCTCAGTCACCTCGGCCACCGCGGCCGGCGGCAGGTAGTCGAGGCGGCGCCATGCCGCAGTTCCTGAAGGCGCTTCCTCAAAGGTTTGGTTTCGAATCCCCTCTTCGGCATGAATGTTGAGTTTGTCAAAAAAATAAAATAAAATAAAAAAGTGAAAGAAAAGTGAAGCTGGCAGATTTGCCGCCCCTCGGGAAGTGCCGCCCCGTGCGGCCGCACGTTTCGCACGTGCCTTGCGCCGGCCCTGCTATTCACATTCTCTTCTTAGTGTACGTTCAGTATAACAATGTCAACTATTTGTCATATTTTGCTTGAGTCCTACAACCTTCAGCAATATTCTAGGATGTGTAGAGTGACTAGTATATAAGAAATCGTAATTGGATTTTCCCAGTACTCTAACAATGAACTGAAGCATACCGCATACTTCATATATGAATGAGTTATATGATCATTTTTACTGAGTCTTCCGTCGCTTCTTGGTAGAACATAACCAAATAAATTAAAAACACAATTTTGTGTGTGTTCTACAAGTTTATTTTTGCTTACTTAACCGGTTTTCGGCTTATTAGGCCATCTTCAGAGTATTTCCGGCTTATTAGGCCATCTTCAGAGTATTTACTCTGAAGACGGCCTAATAAGCCGAAAACCGGTTAAGTAAGCAAAAATAAACTTGTAGAACACACACAAAGTTGTGTTTTTAATTTATTGAGTTATATGATCATTCCATTTCATGTCACCACAAATTATTACACATGGGTAATAGGATCAGTTGACTGGTCCCATCAGTCACTCAGGATACCACAATTTTGTGTTTTTTGGAATGCATAATTGAACGTTTTTGATCATTTGAAGCAATTTTCCAATATTTACACTACTTTGAAATATTATCAACAAATAACAAAATATTCATTCAGTACCTTATTGTAAAGTACAGCATCATCTGTAAATGGCCATAAGTTGGTGTTAACATTTCTCACCTCCGCAACTGAGTGTTCGACATAGCTGACTGCTATGTGGACGACACGAGATCAATCCCCAGTACTACCAGGCGTTTGGTGGATGGTGTAACAGTCTCCCCTCAGCTTCGAGGTGATAACTGAGGAGCTACTTCAATGGGAAGTAATTATTGATTGACATGGATAAGGTGGTAGGCAATGTACCAACGTAATCAGTCTGTTTAATTTACTTTTCTGAAGATGGCTCAAAACCGAAACCGGTAAAGTTGTAATAAACAGCTGAAGGTTGGTAATATGCAGTTTTTAAAGTATATTACGACTGTTACCCCACATCTCAGTAAAAATTTGAATGAGAAGTAACCTTCAATGAGTGTAAAGCCGATGAGGGATGGGAGAGCTGTATACTCACTCTAAGACCATAAAAAAAGTCATTTACTGAGTATGATTTAGTGGCCAGTCGCTCCTAATTAGTCCGTCTAAGGTCAGAACGGCGGTTCTTTACTACTAATATTGTTTGCCGGGTCATCAATGTGCAATATGAACAGCAAGGGCCCCAACACATTTTCCTGAGGTACCGGTACAACTGAAGTTACTTTAACATCTGCTGATGACTCTGCAGCAGCAAAATATGATGCGTCTGTTATACCAAGAAATCCTCACTCTATTAAAAAATCTGGTCTGCTAAGATTCTACTTTCGTCAGTAATCGTAGACGTTGTGCTGAGTGAAATATCTTTTGTACGTCAAGAAATACTACGTCTACCTGATTGATCAATTGCTTCCAGGATGTCATGTGAGTAAAGGGCGCGTTGGTTTTCGCGTGACTGAGGATTTCGGAATCTATCATGGGATTGAGTATACAGTGTGAGTCAAAAGCCGCAGTACACCATTTTATTTTAAAAACTCTGCAGGAATTGGGAAACTTGAATATGCCATTCAGTGGTCTACCTTATAGCGGTATATACCAACATGGCCGCCATCTTGTATCTAAGTCAATATTGGCCCACTTTAGGTTACGGTAGTAACACTAAAAGTGGGCCTTTGCGATCGTCTTTTGACAGCTCGAAATTTAAATGAAAATAACGGCTTAACTGTTCATCTGACACGAAAATTGAATAAACGAATTTGTAGAGGTGAAAATTCTCTACAACTTTGCTCTCTCATGTTTTTTTTTCATATCTCGTAGCGTTTCAAAGATATTTGCAAAAATAACGGCGATTTTGGGATGTATGTCTGTCTGTCAATAACGTGTTCCCTGTTTTTAAGACAAACCGTTCAATCAATCAGCACCAAATTTTACAGACATGATTGTAGGCCGCCAGAGACCAGAACCTACCTTTTTCAAATTTTTCGGAGAAAAAATACTGTAGTAATACGAAATAATATAATTGTAATTGCAAACGAACCGTTCATCTGACACGAAAATTGAATAACCTAATTGATAGAGGAGAAAATTCTCTACAACTTAGCTTCCTTATGTTTTTTTTTTCATAATTTCGTATCGTTTGAGACATATTCTGGTATCGACATGTTTGAGAGCCCGCCAGACCACATGGACTATGACAACAGCCGTTAGGCGGCGCGCACGACCTACTAGCGCTGCCATCGCCACTAGAGCGCTGCACGCCGTGGCGCGCCTACCGCGCCGCACTATATAGGGCCGGAGCCACAGCTCGCTCCTCAGTCTTGTGTTGACTGCGCTCCGTTTACTTTCGCTATTCATTGGTTATCTGGCTTCGTACTCTGCTCTGGCACGGTTCCGATTTGGCTTTCGTTTGGATCTTTGTTTTTTCGATTAGTTGTTGTTATTGTCGTCTCTGTGGTTTCGTGGAGTGTTCTCGTTAGCGGCGACGCTTGATCGGTCGGTCGTCGCTAGTCGCTCCCGACCCAGTCAGGTCTTCGGTCACAATACATATTTGCAAAAATAACGGAGTTTGACACCCACCATTGAATTAACGAAAACCAGCCGTTCGCAGTCACGTGATATTCATCGCCCAGAACTCTCTGAGGCATACGCCATCTTACGTTGCGTATTTGATGATTTTCTCATCGTAACTTGCAAGTCGTCATTTCAAAGCAATGGCGCCCTGAAGAATTAACAAAAACACATCTTTCTTCGTTCGATAAGTGATAATCTAGTGTCTATAAAAGCCATATTAGCATCAGTTACCAACGGCCATTAATAGTACGACATTCAAGAACGTAGTGCCAAACTGTTATCTGTAGCGTAGTGGGCAATGCGTTGGACTGTGACGCTGAAGGTCAGTGGTTCAGAACACGCCACTACTTAAAAATATTTTTTTTCTTAAAAGGGTTTCAGACACTCTTATTAATGTTTATTATTTATTTTATTATTTTGGTCCATAATGTTTGCAAAAACTTATAGAACTACAAATCTAAAGTGGGTCGTAAATCACGTCAGTGCGATTTTTTTAATGGAAAGGGAGTCATGTTATCAATCGAGTAAGTTAAATCGACTCGACGTAGCAGTTATGGTTCAAAAGTTACAACACATTTTGTTTCGAGGTACAGACTGGACTGTTCTCGATGAAGAACAGTCATGTAATATGATCAGCACATTCTCCCTCTTAGTTAACACACATTTAAAGGCTCTAAAGTCAATCGTCGTGCACTCGCAGAATTATATTCGCAGAAATGTTGGCACATCTTTCCTCAATGCGTTGCTGGAGATGGAGTCTATTTCTTATTTTCTCTTCGTGTACGATTTACTTTAAATGGCCCCACAGATAAAAGTCAAGTGGTGTGAGATCTGGTGATATGGGTAGGCATTCCAAAGAACCACGATTGCCAGTCCAATGACCAAGAAATCGACCATCTAACCACTGACGAAAAACGTCTCGATAGTGCGGTGGAGCCCTGTCCCACAGAAAGTGGGAAAGCTGTCATCTTCATCCAGAACTAAGGGAAACACCACTTCTTGGACCATTTCCAGGTAGCTTTCAACATTTAGGATCTGGTCAATGAAAATTGGTCCAATTACATGGATAACCCATATTACACATTCCTCCATAACCTTTACGTCACTAACCACTTTTGAAGTCGTCATCCTGTGTGGATTCTTTTCACTCTAATATCTGTGGTTATGACGGTTGACTTCACTGACAAAAACGTTTGCCTCCTCATTGAACAATACACATTTATTAAAAAAAGGGATCTTGTCGTAACTTTTGAACCATAACTGAAACGTCTAATCTATTTACAGAAATGAAATTGTCAGAAAATGTCTATGTTATTAGATATATCACACGACACTCGTTCCATTATTAAAACCGACAAAAATTCAAGATAGCCGTTTTCAAGATAACGGCCATTTTCGTTACACACCGTAAAAGATAGGCCATCTCGCCCGGCCCTTACTGGAACATTCAGGTTCCTGCACAGTTTTTGAAATAAGAAAGAGTACTGTGACTTTTGACTCACCATGTAATCCTTTGTTAGACTACACAATTCAGTTAGACATGAGCTTTGTTATTTCATCAAGGCAATGTACACAGCTGGCCACCAAAAGTGCAACACTAGGAAGGACCGGAGATACCACAGGCAAACTTATATGATGATGAAACCAGCACTCACTGTTGCCGACATTGCTGGCTACAACAGCTGGTACACGCCTAGACATCGAATAAAAGAGTCTCTGGGTATATTGTTGGGGTATAGCCAGGGCCGGCGCAAGGCACGTGCGATACGTGCGGCCGCACGGGGCGGCACTTTCCGAGGGGCGGCAAATCTGCCGACCCCCTTTCCCCCCCCCTTTTTTTTTTCTTCTTTAGGACAAATTCAAAATTCATGCCCAAGATGGGATTCGAAACAGAACCTCGGAGCGAGCGGCTTCGGGAACTGTGGCATGTTTACGCTGGAGGAACAGACAGGGGGAAGCAGTCTGGCGTACACGCCAGTTTTCTCATGAGTGGAGCGCTGCCAGCCTGTTACGCGGCGTGCGTTTATTCACAACTAATTTTGCAGAAGACGAAATCCAATTTGGAAATTCGAATGCAATGTTTGATACTGCGGTTACATGTTAAGCCTGAAGAAATTTTGCTAAGCCCTTCAATGGCAGTTGACGAGTGTTTTATTCTTCCCGCATTATGGAAAAAAGAATGGTTGAACGTTACTACAGTCAAACATGTCCCACAACTACAATGGCTAGAAGTATTCAGATTGGGTAAATACGCTGCGAGTAATTAAAAGGGATAAAGACATTCGTAGTAAACCTGGAATAAGTTGGGTTTCGACGTATCTTTGAAACTTTTTGCTGTCCGTTTCTGAGTGATAGTGGGACGTTTTAGTTTTTGATGCATGAAACACTTGACTCCGTCTGCATGAACAAAAATTAAACTCTGACCAGCACTTTTCTTTGAGAATAGTACTCGCACACTATTACCTTGTCAACATTTATTTACTGTACAATGCGTGTGAATCCATGCTTCTTCGAAGTAAATAACTGGTCGCTTTGAATCTGATGAAAACCTGAGAAAGTATGATCTTTTAGCAACAATGCCTTCTTGTCCGCACGAAACAAAATGTTAATTTTGACACCTTCTAAAACGAAAATCCATAGACAGAACATTGCTTCTAAGGGTTTCCTTGCCAGCCTTGAAGGTCATTACTGTTTGCTCGTAATGCCATAGAAATTGCTGCCTGGCAATACATTTATCCATATTATCGGTCACATACTGATTTCTTCAATCAGGTTTGACTCCAATTATGAGCTGGTATCCAGCGACTGTTTTGTACAAATCTGTAGGAAATGTCACCAATCAGTCGCAACTTTTGTTTTTATTTTCCAGATCTACATAGATTTCGGGCACAGTGTGGCTATTCTCAATGCTTTGAGTTATGTTTACATCTATACAGTCATGCTGAACGTAACTGTCGACATGACGGTTTGATACTGGCCACTCAGCGGCCGAAACATAGGTAGATCTGAAAAGTAAAAACAAAAATTGCTATTGATTGCTGACATTTCCTGCAGATTTTTTAAATAAAGTTCCACAAACTTTTTGTAAAAATAAATAAATAGAAAGGGAAAAAAAAAACAGGGGGTTGGAGGGCGGCAATTAAGCAGCTCGCACGGTGCGGCACTTGTGCTTGCGCCGGCCCTGGGTATAGCAGTCCAAGCTGCTTGCTCATATTGCCAGAGTTGATCCAGTATAGCGGCGGATGAACCAGTCGTTCCGCAATCAGACGTTTTCAATAGTTGGTAGATGTGGAGAACAGGGAAGCCAAGGGGGCAATGCGCCGGCCGCGCCAGTCCACCGCCACCTGGAGAGAAGGCCGCGGCGCTCTCGTGTGACGTCAGGCAGAGTAGGTTGCGCGCGCATAGCTGACTGGCTCGCTGCTTCGGCAGTGGGCCGTGCCCCAGCGGCTACCCAGGCAGCTATGCGCGCGCAACCTACTCTGACGTCACACGAGTGCGCCGCGGCCTTCTTTCTAGGCAAGGGCGTCGCCAAGGGGGGGGGGGGGGCAGCTGCCCCCCCCCTAGAGATTCAAAGCCTCTTTTTATAATTATTATTATTTTACGCGTTTTGAAGGTTTTAAACTATCATTTCATCGACGACAAGAAGTTAAAAAAATGTCTAATATAAAACATGAAAAATTTTAACAATAATGATAATACACTAAAACAGGAAATCTACATGTCCATGTGTGTGACTTCGGCATGTTGTGCCCCGCGTGCGTACATGGTTAAATGCAGCACGGCATGGCGAGAGCGTTCGCAGTGACGTCACTGCTCATAGCCTGCCTGGCTGCCGCGTATTCTACAGTCGGTGTTAGCAGGGGCCAGTGGGCCGTGAGACCGCACCGAGGTCGGCAACACACAAGATGGATATCCGAAACTTTTTTGGTAAGTGATTGCTTTCAGTTTTTTATGTTCATATCTTTGTGATTACTTATTAGGGTTGATATACATGCAAGGTTTTGCGTTCTCTAAGATGCTCACGAGCAGCAGGACAGCGTTAAACAATCCTGAAGGAGCAGGTATAGAAATTAGGTATGAAACCTGCTGACTTCATGTACTGGTAGATCTAATTCATTTGCCGGCCACGGTGGCCGAGGGGACTGAGGCGCTCCAGTCACGGTTTGCACGGCCACTACGGTCGGGGGTTCGTTCCCGATAACCCGGCTTTTTCACAAACTTGGCCAGCCTTCGGTCCACATTAGACCGAGTTTTTGGGACTCTACTGTATTAAGATATCCGAGCTTGGCTTAGAACAGCTGAAACTTCCAAGGAAAAAAGTAATTCCCAAGCGATAGTCTCAGGGCATAGATCCACAAAATTCCTGTCGCTTGAAGAACTTTACAGGCAGGAATAATTTGAAATCATTGATTCGGCTGTCCAAGGGCTTAGACATAGGATACTTGACCAATCTGGTATGAAGAAACGGGGCCGGCCACGGTGGCCAAGGTGACTGAGGCGCTCCAGTCACGGTCTGCACGGCCACTGCGGTCGGGGGTTCGAATCCCCCCTCGGGCATGGATATTTGTGCCGTCTTTAGTCTTAGCTAGTTCATAAGTAGTTTGTAAGCTTAGGGACTAATGACCCCGTAGTTAAGTCCCATAAGTTGTACAAACATTTGAACATTTGATTTCTAATTCATTTTTGTGCTCTAAACAATACTGTTGTGCGAATTAGCAGTTTAACTCACTAATTAAAGACCGCTTACAAAAGAGCGATGTAAATCGCTTAGTATTGTTGTTAAAGCCAATACCTGAATCCAAGCATACAGAACAGACGGAAACAAAATGTTCAAATGTTTGTAGAACTTATGGGACTTAACTACGGGGTCATCTGTCCCTAAGCTTACAAACTACTTATGAACTAGCTAAGACTACGGACGGCACAAATATCCATGCCCGAGGGGGGATTCGAACCCCCGACCGTAGTGGCCGTGCAGACCGTGACTGGAGCGCCTCAGTCCCCTCCGCCACCGCGGCCGGCAGACGGAAACAAGAGGGGTCTTAGTAGAGCTACATTATTGTTTTTAAATGATTGTGTGTAATAAAATTTTTTTGTGTCGAACAGCGAGCTATAAATATAGCCTTACTATAATTGTCGATGGAAGGTTTTATTCGAGCTTCTAGCTTTCCCTCGTGACCTTCCGTGCATGTAAGGCCGGCATTACACGGTCAAGTATTTACATCGAAAGTGTGATGTCATAGATTTACATAAAAGAAATATGATAGTGTAATAGGATCTTTGACATACGTGGAATTTCGTCTCAGAAATATTATCAAATCTAGGGCCTCGCTATAGATTTGATGTAAAAGTCGCTTGTCTTCTGTTCACTGCAATGCAAAATTTAACCGCTTGGAGTGCCCAGTATCGCTGCAGCTATACTTGACGTTTGTACTTTATGAACACCAAGGGAGTTGACACTAATATTTGTGTTCACGCTTCTACCTATAGAGCTCCATGTTTTAACTGAAAATACTAATAATTTACAATGAAAAAAAAAACATGTTTATGAAAATGTAACATGTCGTCTATGGCGCCTATGGTCATCGGAAAATCGGAAAAGTACTTTGAGAACCAGTCACTATATGGGTGTAACAGTTTGCTTTACATTAACTGTGATGACTGCTTTTATTCTGTAATAACGTTAATCATTGTCATTGTCAATTAAATGAGACTTTTCGGCCAAATCTACATAATTAAAACAATCATATACACATGTAGTGACTGGTTCTCGGTGTGCTTTTGTTTTGACTTCTCCAGCTTGTTCTTTTGTGATGACAGTGGAATGTATAATTATTCTGCGGTTATGTCACGAATGGAACATGTTACTCGTAAAACCACTGAAATCCGCAACGCCGATTTGTTTACAAGGTGTAAAGCTAAAAGTTATTTATATTGGCTGCCTTCACGTGCATGATCAAAGTCGACGGATTTCCAACATTAGGGTGCGTTCACACTGCGCACCGGGCCGAGCCGAGCCGAAAAAGAGGGGGAAAATCAACTTTTAAGATTTTCAAGTTGTAAAAAATTTTGACGGTATATAAGACCACGCCACATCGTTTTATGAAGTTATTTTTTGCTTAAAATATTTACCTTGCCTGTGAAAAAATAAAAAATCTACTTTTCATTCCGCGTCAGTTTTTAGTTTTGTAACGCTCCTCACTCGATTTCGATGAAAGTATGCGCTTAAAAAATCTGATTTTTGGACACATGGTAGTACAACATCTTAGCTTCCGAATAAAACATTCACCTTTTTGAAATTCGTAACGGTCGCTTTCAAATGATGCTTTTTGTTAAATATGTGCACTTGATTTACAAATCGTGTATTGAAAAAGTTCTATAGCGAGCAGCTTACTGTTCTATGCATTTTAGACCATACATTACAGCGAGTGAAATTGAGCTAAAGGTACAGAAAAGTTTTTGGAATGGTAGCCGTACTGATATCTACCACCTATTACAAGTAATTGCGAGTTATCTGAGCGGCGTTATTTCGCGGCCGCAAGCCTTCGATCTCGACGTGTGTTGGACGTAGCGCGAAGCACTGCAGCGCCGAAAAAATTAATTGCTGGCCACGTTTGTCGCTTCCTAGTGATGTGTTAATGATCCGTAACCAGAAAACAAGTATAAATTATTTTTTCTTGGGTGGCAACCGTTTATAATTGACAATGTCCTACTATGGTTTTACATGAGGTCATACTTTATGAAAGACCTATGACTTATTTCTTGTCCACATTACACAATAAATGGAATATATATTTCGTGAATGGAATTAGAAGTGAAGAATAAATTAATGTTAACCGTTACTTTGGTAGATGGATTGAAATAATTTTTTTGGCATTATAGTTATTGGGTTTTTAGTTGGAAATGGTAAAAGGAAGTAGCCCAAAATTATACTGAAATTTATACGTATTTCTACACCTAAGTCATGTAAAATCATTTTTTTTATTTTCGCCTTTGTAGCTCTCAGAAAAATTATCACAAGGTAAAAATAATTCTATACACCTTGTCTCACATAAAAGCAATATCACTCACGCCCGAGATTAAATTAAGAACGAACTATGTAAAAAATAATAGATAATATTAACATTAAAATATGTAGTTACCACATCATAAGGGATGTTACAAGTGGTGGCATACGTGAGGTTTACCTGTTTTATGTGGGACACGCTGTACTGTATTTCAACCTATCTCCACTTTCAAAGAACTCAAAACGTCTCAGAATTTTATTATTTATTTATTTTGTTAAGAAGGTGTCTGAGGGAAACTGCGTTTCTACGAACATTTTGCTGAATCATCTGCTGACAATATTCTTTGTTTCAATAGTACTTCGATTTTTTAAAAATGTTAACTGAAAGAAAAGTGCGCTGATATTGTTTAGACTCAGAAACTACAAGTCACGTTAGTAAAGGATGAGAAGCGCGTGCCACTTAATATCTTGCTGTGTTTTGTTTTTTTGCTTCCTGGTGGGCTTGTCCCCAGCAACAAGCTTTCCTCACCCACGGTCAGCTGAAGATCGAAGGAAACACGGTGGTGACCAAAACTTCTTTACTGCTGACTGAGCCAGCTAACAGTTCACTGATTTTGTTATTATATTTCTTTTGTTGTCACACTGTAGTGACCTATCGGATAATAAGAAACAGGTGGTAATGGATTCATCCCTGAATTTCGACTATCATTTAGAGAAGTTTTTCCTTATGAGAACAGCTAAAAAAAATCTGAATTTTGCATTCATTTTACAGAATAGTAATAAAAAAACATATTTTCACGAGTGTTATTTAAATAAAAAAAAGTCTATCATGCAAAGAGACTTGAAAACAGGCTGGAGACGTGAGATACTAGTGCTGCAGAAACAATACCATTGCCCAATCGGCTCGCGCCAGCGCCGGAAATATTAAACATTTCGAATGTCGTCTGCTCGGCGTGAGCCTGCTGAAGCGGAGTCCTCTCGGCCCGGCCGGCAGTGTCAACAGCGCCATTTAAAACAATGTGTTTAATCTCCCGGCTCAGCTCGGCTTGGCTCGGCCCGGCTCGGCCCGGCCGACAGTGTGAACACGGCCTTAGCTGCCGCCGTTAATGAAATTACACCAAATAGTAGAAAATTTCCTCACCTTCAGCAGTTTCATCTTTCAGTGAGTCGTAAATTGCTTGAAATGTTTCTGGGATTATTTGGGTTAATGTGCACTGTGGTATTCTAGTACTATACTGGAGACTAGAATAATTCTCTCCAGTGGCAAGAAATCTAAGTATCACTGTTAGCCGTTCTTCAACTGATATAGGATTTCTCATGTGGGTACATTGTTTTTTGAGATAGGGAGTCACTTTATTGAGCAAATATTGAAATGTGTTATCATGAATTCGCAAGTAATTTGCGTATGCTTTGGCAACCTCCAATTGCAGTTCACGCAACAAATTTGCCTGGATACTTCTTCTATCACGACGAGGAACCCACTGTCTCACCGAAGCACGTTTCACTCCCCCTCCCCCTCGTCTTTTCTTCAAATATTCAGAAAGTGCAATTGTCGCAGTAGCGACTGCAGCACATAACAAATGTTTGCTATCCGCCACCTTGAAATTTATTTGTACTGAAATCTTTGACCGTGTAATATTCCTTTCAAGCGAACGTCAGTAATTTACGTGAAAGAAAAATTACCAACATTTGATAATATTTTTACGTCAAAGATTTGACGTAAATACTTGACCGCGTAATACTGGCCTAAAGCGCCCTGCGGTCTGCAACCGCAAGAAAGAGACTTAAAGTCGTGTTGTAAGAAATTTTATTTTATTTCTTACACTTATTATTCCTGTGACTGTTCTATCACGCATACATTATAAATATAGTTGAAACCGTTTATAGTGACATCGCTTTTAACGACGTATTGGCTATAACGATGAAATGTAATGGTCCCATCTAATTCCTATGAAATCACTATAGTTAAAAATTGCATAGTACCTCATTCCTTATTGCGGCTTATGATATAAAAAGATGTATTTTTATCAAATTTTCGGTCGAATATATCGCCTGTAATGTCTAACGTTCATTTTTTCTGTTACTTAGTTGGAAAGAACACGTAGATAGTATCGTGGGAAAGGCGAAGCAGAGACTGCGTTTTATTGGCAGAACCCTTAAAACATGCAACAGAACTACAAAAGAAACTGCATACACTACGCTTGTCCGTCCATTTTTGGAGTATTGCCGGCCGCGGTGGCCGAGGGGACTGAGGCGCTTTAGTCACGGTCTGCACGGCCACTACGGTCGGGGGTTCGAATCCCCCCTCGGGCATGGATATTTGTGCCGTCCTTAGTTGTAGGTAGTTCATAAGTAGTTTGTTAGTTTAGGGACTGATGACCCAGTAGTTAAGTCCCTTAAGCTTAACAAACATTTGAACATTTTTGGAGTATTCTCCTCCGAATGCGAAAATATATTGTTGACTCCCACTTACATAGGTAGAAATGATCATCAGAATAAAATACGAGAAATCAGAGCTCGAACAGAGAGATTCAGGTGTTCTTTCTTCCCGCGCGCTATTCGAGAATGGAATGGGAGAAAAATAGTATAATTGTGGTTTGATGAACCCTCTGCCAGGCACTTAAATGTGATTTGCAGAGTATCCCATGTAGATGCAGTTGGGGATTACAGTTGTAATTTCATCAAGTTGCATGTCACCAGTCGTCTGTTATCACTGGGGTTGTATGATGTGTTAAAAACCGGACAAGTTTTTAATTTTTATTTATTAATATAAATTTACTGAAAACAGGGGTTCGTTATCTGTGGCAAAAAGTAACCCTGTACTTAGTTATTAAAATAATAAGAGTCAATCTGCTTTATCGTATATTTAGTGCTCGGTGTCACTGCTTTTATTAAGGTTATGTATAAAATTTTGTCCTGTCAACCAAGATTTTCTTGAGTGGACGAGCATATAGAAAACCGAACTGTCCTGTCGAAAACCGGACACCTGGCAACCACAGTTGTCACACAGGTGCAGTGACGAGGACTATATGTCGCGAAGGCGAGTCAAATGTGCCGCAGGAAGGCGCGAGAAAGCGTTGCTGTGCCGAGTGATACGCAAGGGAAACACAGTCGTTCCGGCGAAAGTAAATATAAGTGATAGAATCCAGTATTTAATACATTCAAGTGTTACAAGAATGCTGGTTATAAACACTTTTTGAATAATGGTAATATAAATTAAGACGTACGAGTTATTATCAAGTTGTACGAAGTGAGTACGAAAATTCAGCCAGATGGAGATAGGACATAATATGAGTCTGGTCATGTTCTCAGAATTGCTCTTTTTTGAAGTACTGTTAATTTTGTTTTACGGTGTCGTTATTAATAAACACATTGCAAATGGGATCGCAACACTTATTTTGAGTAAATAACAGCTAATTAGAATTTCAAGTATCTCCCTTGCACTGTCTTTAGAATATCAACGTTTTATCAGAACTGCGAGTGACATCGACTACGAGAGCTTCACGGCAAAACAAGTAGGAGGAATCCCATGCGTCGACAAAGTACAATTGAGGGACGGGATGTCTTAAACAATGCACATCTCGGATGGGAAGGACAGGCCAGTCATAAATTCTGTAGGTCTCCTAAAGCGGCTTCTAAGGATTCTAGGCCAAAGTATGAAACGTTTATAATGGAGGCTTAGGACAGGGAGGGGATATTGCATAATTTTGTTTCTTTCTCTACTTATTAAAGGTTTTTAATTTTGGTGGTACGTTATTCGTGTGCTCATTGCAGAAAGTCGAGGCCATACCTGATGGGCCCACCGCGCAGAAACGACAAACCATTCGATGTACCGTTTTATTCAATGTGACGAATAAAGAATACAATACAATACAGTTGCACTGTGCGGGCTGGCGCGAAGAAGAGCAGAATGCGGCAGTGTGTACACGCGCGAACGTTCATAAAAAATTGAAAACGAGAAACGCCGTCGAAACAGAATCGCACACGAATCAAGCGTTTCCTTAGTTGTACCGACAATGCTCGCAACTTGATTGTTGTTACACAGGGGGGAACGGTATGACGTCCACACCGGATGCGCTGATCCGCACCAAACCTCTTGTGTTGGTTTTCCGCTGCGCCCGGCAACGCGGCGATTCTGATGTGGACGCAGCTTAAGAAACATTTTCTCCTCAGTTCCTTTCCACAAAAACGTATTGTAAATACTCAATGTGTGCTGTATTTCTGCTACTTTATGAAGAGTAAATCCCATGGCAGCCGAAAATTAACATACATAATATTTATCAAAAAGCTATAATCTGGTTTGTGTAACTATCAGCTATAAAGACCGTATTTTACATCGGTCGTTAACACACACACCCACACAGGGTGTTTCACTGTGTTTGCCTCTGTAACTTATAAAATAATAGGTGACGGGAAATTTTAATGCGGTAGGTCAACACAAGAAATGTTAAACTTTCTGCGGGGCTATGAACATAGTTTATTGTATCACTTTCCAAAGAGTTACAGCAGAATGATATAATTTTTTAAATGGAACAATAGTTTTTTTCTATCGTGCATTACATTCGTTGAAACCAGCTGCGTCCAAATCAATTTAAACTACATTCCTACCACTGTTAGTTTGGGAGCTACAACCTTCAAAGTTTAGGGGGAGGATAGAAAAAAATTTTGTTCCATTTAAAAAATTATGTCTCTGTGCTGTAACTCTTTGGAAAATGATACAATAAACTATGTTCATAGCTCCGCAGAAAGTGTAATATTTCTTGTGTTGACCTACCGCATTAAAATTTCCCGTCACCTATTATTTTATAAGTTACATAGGCCAACACACTTAGTGAAACACATATATATATGTGTGTGTGTGTGTGTGTGTAAATATCCGCTGCATTCACCTAGTGCCCCCTCCTAGCCGTCGAGCTGGCGATGCCCTTGTCTCTAGGTTGTGTTGACCAGTCACAGTCTGCACGGCCACTGCGGTCGGAGGTTCGAATCCCCCCTCGGGCATGGATATTTGTGCTAGTTCATAAATAGTTTGTAAGTTTAGGGACTGATGGCCCCGTAGTTAAGTCCCATAAGCTCTACAAACATTTGAACATTTTTTGAAGTAAGCAATGCAATCGGATGTGGAACAAAGAAGTCTTGAACATTAGTGCCACATGTAGTCACGCATTATCCTACATGGTTACTCTACATCTACATGGGTCTTCTGCAAATCCCCCTGTAATACCCAGCAAATGGTTCATCGAACCCTTTTCAAACTATTTATCTACTATTCTATTCTCAAAAAGTACGAGGGAAGAAAGAACACTTAAAAATCTCTTTGTTCGATATCTTACCTCTCTAATTTTGTTCTGATGATGGTGATTTCTCCCTGTGTAGGTAGCAGTCAATATATTTTCGCATTCAGAAGAGAAGGTCTGCCATCAATTATTCGTAAGGAGATCTCGTCTTAACGAAAGACGCCGTTGTGATGATTTACAGTCCCATCCCTGTATCATTTCTATGACTCATCCCTGTATCGTGACAACACCGAAAAAGCAGCCCTTCCCTGTACTCTTTCGACGTGTTACGCCAATCCTACCTAATTGAATATCGAAAGTCCCAAAGTTACCAAAAATAGACGAAAAATATATTTGTTCAGGAAAGCAGATAGAAATACAATACATTGCTTCTTGAAAGACAGTTTCCACTCATTCCAAACACTATACGTAAGTGTAGACCAGATGTGGCTCCAATTCAAAGAAGTGGTGTCGACAGCAATTGACAGTTTTATACCAAATAAATTAATAAAAGAAGGTGGTGATAACAGGTCGAGACACTGTTGCAAAAACAACGGAAAAGGCGCGCTAAAATCATAAGTATTGGTGATCCTACACAGAAGCTCGAAATTTAGCGAGGACTCCAGTCCAAGAGGCCTACAATACTTTTCACAACGAAACTCTTTCTCGAAATTTGATTGAAAACCCAAAGAGATTTTGGTCATATGTTAATTATACTAGGGGCAAAGCACAAACAATAGCCTCACTACTTGATAGTAATGGCGATCCTGCCTATGATAGCGCTACTAAAGCAGAGTTACTAAACACAGCTTTTCAAAACTCATTCACCAAAGAAGACTAAACCAATATTCCAGATTTCGTATTACAAACAGAGGCCAATATGAGTAACGTTGAAGTAGATATCCTCGGAGCAGTGATGCAACTTAAATCACTTAACAAGAACAAGTCTTCTTGTCCGGACTGTATACCCATTAGATTTCTATTTGATTATGCCCTAGCGATAGATCCTTACTTAACAGCCATATACAATCACTCGCTCAAAGAAGGATCTGTACCAAAAGACTGGAAAGTTGCACAGGTCACACCTATATTCAAGAAAGGCAGTAGGAGTAACCCACTAAACTACAGGCCTATTTCGTCAATTCGCGGCAGGGTTTTGAAACATATCCTGTATTCAAATATTATGAATTGTCTCGAACAGAATGATCTATTGGCCCAAGGTCAACACGGATTTAGAAAATATCAAAAATGTTCAAATCTTTGTTAAGCTTATGGGACTTAACTACGGGGTCATCAGTCCCTAAACTTACAAACTACTTATCAACTACGTTATACTAAGGACGGCACAAATATCCATGCCCGACGGGGGATTCGAATCCCCGACCGTAGTGGCCGTGCAGACCGTGACTGGAGCGCCTCAGTCTCCTCGGCCACCGCGGCCGACTAGAAAATATCGTTCATGCGAAAGACAACTAGTTCTTTATTCACAGGAAGTGATGAGTGCTATCGACAAGGATTTTCTAATTGGCTCCGTATTTCTTGATTTCCAGAAGGATTTTGACACCTTACCTCACAAACGACTGTTAATCAAATTGCGTGGTTATGGTATATCGCCCCAAATTTGCGACTGGACACAGTTTGTAGTAATAGATGCTAAGGCATTGACAAAATCAGAGGTGATATTGGACGTTCGACATGGTAGTGTTATTGGTCCTCTGCTGTTCCTTATTTACATAAACGATTTGGGAGAAAATCTAAGCAGCTCTCTTAGGTTGTTTGCAGATGACGCCGTCATTTACCGTCTAGTAAAATAATCTAGTGCGCCTCGGTTGCACAGTGGTAGAGTGCCAGACTATAAATCCAAAGGTCGCGGGTTCGATCCCCGCCAGGTCCTAGGATTTTTATTTGTCACATACCACTTCTTTCCCCTCTGGCAGCATTGCTAATGTGAAAAATACCGAGTAGGACTGTGGTTCGGAACCCACGTTAAACTGTAGGTCCCCCTATAACTGGCTGGGTAAGTCAGTTAGGTCGGAGGAAGGCAACGGCATACCACCTCCAAACAGGACCATGCCTAGTAAAGCACTGTGGTGTTCAAACCAATCATCGTATTGTTGACTGCTTTACCTTTTTTTTAAAATAATCTGAATATCAAAACCAACTGCCGAACGATCGAAATACGATATTACTGTGGTGTAAAAATTGGCAGTAGACTCTAAATAGTGGGAAGTGTGTGTGGTGTCGCACAAGTCCAAAGTGCGCGCCACCTACTTTCGCCGCGCGCCGCCATGCACGCACGGCGCGGCGTTCTTACGACGACAGCCACGAGCGCCCTCTGCGGCAACTCCGCTCGTGGCCACCAGTGAACGACATCGTTCACTTGGGACTGAGATAGCAACCAGTTAAGACCTTCGTAATCCGATAGGCACCAGTGAAGACTTGGCTATCAGTTAGGCACTAGGCAGGACTCTAGCTCAACTATGTATCAACATTCTGCAGTACTATGTAAAAGTTAAGTATTGTATAAATTCTGTGCAATATATATCTCGTTCTAATTTACTCTAGTGTTTCTAGTTTCTGGCTGCTCCCCTCAGTACCTGCACCAGCGTGTTATCTTTATTCCTGTGTCAGTTTCATTCCACTCGGCCACCGACACCTACGACGGAGCGAGACACAAAAGCGGCGACGAGGCTGGGACACAAAAGCGGCGACGAGGCTGGGACACAAAAGTGGCGACGAGGAGTGATAGAACCTTGGACTAGCCCGCTTGCAGCAGCCAGACAGTAGCAGTCGGAGCACGCAGAAATTGCTCCCGCCCACCCACCCTTATTATAAGATTTTTGGAGGAACATATTCAGTTACGTGTTTTGTGGACTTTTTTGTTGCAGAGCGTCCTTTTTCATATTGCATTTGTGTTTTGTTATAATTTACTTGTATGCGCGGCGCCTAATCGGTCAGCATGGCCACTACCCCGAACCCAAACTTAATGGAAATTATTCAGTTACAGACGGCGCAAATAACACAACTTATCCAGGCAGTGGCGCAGTTGACGACAACTCAACAACAGCCGTCGCATCAGCAGCCCACACCTGCCGCCGCAACGCTTCCTACGTTTCGCCAGTACAACGAACGTGAGGAAGAATGGAGCGACTATTTCGCACAGTTTCAAGAACTCGTCGCGGCTCATCAACTTACAGGTCAGACTGTTAAGCATCTTTTATTGTCCGTGGTGGGCCCCAAAACCTTCGTATTACTGCAGAAACTATTCCCGCAAGCATCTCCTCGTGATGTAGACTTTGAACAAATAGTAGAGGCACTAAATGCTCATTATGAGAGAAAAGTTCTTGTAGCCGCTGCACGGTACCGATTTTTCAGACTGAAAAAATTACCTGAGCAATCACACCAGGAATGGATCACTGAATTGAAGGGCTTAACCCGCAAATGTAAATTTACTTGCTCTTGTGGTCTTTCTTGTAGTGATGTGATGTTAAGAGATGCGATTACGCAGAACATTCAGGACCCCAGAATTAGGGCAGCAATTCTAAAACAATCTGACCCTTCATTAGACAGTGTACTGCAGCTTATAGAAGCGCATGATACTTTTGACTTAGCAGATGTAGAAATGCAAAGCCACAGTGTTAATTCAGTGCGCCGCAACGGACGCTTTCGTAGTCACAGTTCTCAGTCTAGCCCTAGTGATTCTTATTTTTCTACCGGCCGTGCTGAACAGACAGTGAACAGTAGCCAGTGTAAAAGTGCGACACAAAGGTCGCCCCGTCGTGTTAGACAAAGTAATATGATTAACGGGCGCCGACGCTCATTTCAGAAAAATGTACGTAAATCTTGCCCCCAGTGTGTGTCTCGCCACAAGCGTGCTCATTGCCCTAGTCGCAACGCAACCTGTTATCGATGTGGCAAATCGGGACATGTGCAGTCTGTGTGTATGCAAATTAAAAACTCAAAGAACAGTAACGTTCGAAACAGTGCTTCGCAAAGTGCGAGAGCAGTGCATACAGTCAGTGTCATAGACGCTGTGGAATTGAACAGTGCTTTGCTTGGTTCTCAATTGCAAGGAAATTCTTCTGCACCTATTGCAAAACTATGTATTGAGCCACGCCGCAAGCGCCGACGAGCGCGTACATCTGTGCAACGGAAAAGGGTTCGGGACAAGCAAAGTGACAATGTACAGTGCAATCCTGTAGTGAACCTAGTGCCTTCTGCAACTTCTTATTGTAAAAGTGCCCAGTACTGTGTAGCTAGTGACAGTAGACATCAAGTAGCTACTCAAAAGTGTAGTGCAGTAGATAATGAATCTGTAGTAGCCTCGCATTGCGCGGACGCCGATCCGGCGGTAGTGCCACCTAGTGACAGTGATATTAAGCTGTGTGCCGAGTCTGCGCCGCTTCCTTCACTACGCGGCCCGCGCAAGCGCAGCAAACACGGTGTATTAGACGTTACCCATATTCGCGCACCTGTCGAGCGCCACAAGCAAAAACTTTATGTGAATCTTTCCCTTGAAAATAAGACTGTGCAATTTCAGCTTGACACTGGTTCCGCTGTTACCTTAATAAATAGAGATACTTATGAACTTCTGGGTTCGCCAAAATTGTCGCCGTGTCAACATGTGCTAACGGCGTATACGGGTCATAATATTCCCGTGCTAGGAATGTGTAGCCTGCCTGCCTCTTTTCAAGGTGTAACAAAAATAGTTGCTTTTGTTGTTCTTCAGGCCAAATCTACACAGAACATTTTTGGACTAGATGCTTTTGACTTGTTTGGTTTATCAATTCAAAGAGATGTGCTTCACATTTCGTCAGTAGTGCCTCAGGATAAAATAAATGCATTGTGTGAAAAATACAGTGACTTGTTTTCGCCGGAACTAGGTTGTGCTAAAGACTTCGTGGCACATGTAACTTTAAAAGAATCTGCAGTTCCAAAATTTCGTAAAGCTAGACCAGTGCCTATCGCAATGCGTGATAAAGTTGCAGACGAACTTAAACGATGGCAAGATAGTGGGGTGATTTCTCCTGTTTCTGCGAGTCAGTGGGCCTCGCCTTTAGTAATTATACCCAAGCCGTCAGGAAAACTTCGTCTCTGTGCGGACTTCAAATCAACAGTGAACAGTCAAACAATTGCCCTGAGGAACTGATGGACAAATTAGGACAGTCTCGCTTCTTTTCTAAGATTGATTTAGCAGAGGCATACTTACAAATTCCGCTTGATGACGAGTCAAAAAAGTTTTTCGTCATTAATACTCACATGGGCCTTTTTCAATTTCAACGCCTACCCTTTGGCAGTTCTTCCGCCCCCGCTATTTTTCAGCGCTTTTTGGAACAGCTGACAGTTTCTGTACCGTGTTGTTCGAACTATTTAGATGATATTGTGGTATCCGGACGTACAGTTGAAGAACATTTAGCAAACCTGGAGTGCCTTTTCAAAGTTTTGACTGCAGCAGGTCTACGTTGTAATAAAGCAAAGTGTTCGTTTTTTCAAACTGAAATAGAGTACCTAGGCCATGTGATTAATGCCCAAGGAATTCATCCCTTACAGTCACATCTTCGAGCAATCAAAGACTTGCCTCCTCCTAAGAATGTGCATGAATTGCAAGCAGTAATGGGAAAGCTTAATTATTATTTCAGATTTATTCCCAATGCCTCTCAGATTGCAGCTCCACTGCATCACTTACGTAGGAAGAATGTTCCTTTTGTATGGTCTAAAGATTGTCAGGTTGCCTTTGACAAACTAAAGTCTGCACTACTCAGTGATGCATGTTTGATTCCCTTTGACCCACAGAAGCCAGTAGTGTTAGCAGTTGATGCCTCATCGTACGGTGTGGGTGCAGTTTTATCGCATCGTATTGGTTGTCACGATCGACCTATTGCCTTTGCGTCCAAGCTTCTGACTCCAACGCAACAGAATTACAGTCAGATAGAAAAGGAGGCCTTAGCAATAATTTACGGCGTCACAAAGTTTCATCATTATCTCTATGGCAGAAAATTCTATTTGTTGACAGACCACAAGCCTCTCACGTCGTTGTTCTCACCCACAAAGCCAATTCCGCCACGTACGGCACAAAAGCTTCAGAGATGGTCCTTGATACTGTCTAATTATCAGTATAAGATTTTGTACCGACCTACCACTAAACACGCCAACGCGGACACACTTTCCCGACTTCCAGTTGGCCAGGATGTGTCGTTTGATTCTTCGGAAATGGCATGTTGTCAGATAGACTCCAGAGATGCTACCGCTGTCGCAGATTTCCCTTTGAACTCTCGTCGGGTTGCACAGGAAACAGCTGCGGATGCAGACCTAAGTGTGGTAGCACGTTTTGTTCGCTCAGGGTGGCCTGCCAGAGCCAAAGACATTCAACGGCCTCTGGTTCGACGTTATTTTGCACAACGTCATGTATTATCTTTAAGTCAGGGTGTTCTGTTATTACATACGGACAACGACCAAACACGAGTGATTGTTCCTCGTTCCCTGCAACGAGAAGTATTACGTCTCCTGCATCAAGGACATTGGGGTATTGTTAGGACAAAGCAATTGGCCAGACGTCATTGTACCTGGGTTGGTATGGACGCTCAGATAGAGAGCATGACATCACAGTGTACTGTTTGTGCGGAGCATCAGGCGGCTCCTCCGCAACGTTTCTCAGACTGGCCACGCCCCAAGGGACTATGGCAACGTTTACACATTGACTTTGCCGGACCTTTCTGGAATACGCGCTGGTTAATTGTTGTAGACGCTTTCAGCAAGTTTCCTTTTGTGATTGCCATGAACTCAACGACAGCTTCTAGTACAATCAGTGCCTTAACATCAGTGTTTTGCACCGAAGGCTTGCCTGAAACTATCGTCAGTGACAATGGACCTCAGTTTGTTAGTGCGGAATTTCAACAGTTTTGTCGTGTGAATGGCATTCAGCATATTACCACTGCACCTTTTCACCCTCAGTCCAATGGTGAAGCAGAACGTTTCGTCGAACATTCAAGTCTCACATGGAGAAGATGAAAAGTCAGCACTCCAGGCAGCAAGCTCTTCAAATTTTCCTGTCTACGTATCGATGCATGCCACGTGACGGCCCGTCTCCTGCCGAGCTGCTACACGGCCGCCGTCACCGCACTCTCCTTCACCTGCTGCAGCCTCCCACGCACCGAGTCGGTTCGTATGGCGCTACGCGTTTTCAGGTTTCTACGCCGGTGCTGTACAGGGTGTTTGCTGGTATGAAGAAGACATGGTTGCCAGGCACCATTCAGCGCGTGCTCGATCGCAATATGTATGTTGTACGTTCTTCCACAGGGTCGGAGCTGCGGCGCCGGTGCAAACCAATTGCGCTTGCACAGGCCGCGCGATCCTGTCTCCGGTTTCTTGATTCCAGACCCAGTTCACCGCCAGGGAGCACAGCCACATCGCTCGCCGCCGGGCCCAGCTTCCCCGGGCTACGAGCTCCCAATGGATGTCGACGCGCCTCCTACGCAGTCGGCCCCTCCGCCTCCGTCGCCGCCGCAGATGACAGCGTCACCGAGAGGGACTCCGGGACCGTGCGGGCCCCCCCCCAGCTTGGGCCACGCACCTCAGAAGATGTCCTGCTCCCTCTGGGCGGGGGTGTGCGCCCTTCCCCAGGTTTCGCCGGGTTTCCTGGAGGATCGCAAGGCGGATGCCGGGGCGCGGACGGCGTCTCGATCCCAGCCTCAGCTACGACGCCCGTCCCACCAGTAACGCCCCCGCCCAGGCCCTCCTCCCAGTGCCGTCGCCGTGGCCCTCAGCCCTACGCCACGACGGCGCGGCGGTTTGGGGGGGAGGGGTGTGGTGTCGCACAAGTCCAAAGTGCGCGCCACCTACTTTCGCCGCGCGCCGCCATGCACGCACGGCGCGGCGTTCTTACGACGACAGCCACGAGCGCCCTCTGTGGCAACTCCGCTCGTGGCCACCAGTGAACGACATCGTTCACTTGGGACTGAGATAGCAACCAGTTAGGACCTTCGTAATCCGATAGGCACCAGTGAAGACTTGGCTATCAGTTAGGCACTAGGCAGGACTCTAGCTCAACTATGTATCAACATTCTGCAGTACTATGTAAAAGTTAAGTATTGTATAAATTCTGTGCAATATATATCTCGTTCTAATTTACTCTAGTGTTTCTAGTTTCTGGCTGCTCCTCTCCGTACCTGCACCAGCGTGTTATCTTTATTCCTGTGTCAGTTTCATTCCACTCGGCCACCGACACCTACGACGGAGCGAGACACAAAAGCGGCGACGAGGCTGGGACACAAAAGCGGCGACGAGGCTGGGACACAAAAGTGTGAAGTCGTCCACATGAGTACGAAAAGAAATGTGTTAAACTTTGTTTACAAGATAAATCAATCAAAAGTGAGGGCCGGGTCTCCACTAAATACCTAGGAATTCGATGAATCCTCTGCCAGGCACTTAAGTGTGATTTGCAGAGTCTGCGATGTAGATGTAGCTGCAAATGGAATAAGTGTGATAATACTCCTGATATATCATTTATTGTAAGAATGTGGGGTTTGCAAATTTTATGAACTTAATAACGCCTTTCTTATTCGTAATATCATGGTGTTAATGACTACCACAAAGAGCAGTTTTCTCTAGTGGGTTTATTTTGAATGAACGAACGACTATACCGCGAAGTGATTAGAGGACCCGCAAGACAGGTACGTTACTTGAAATCCATCACATCTAGGGTTGCCAGATCTCCTGGCGCCGCCGGAGTGCTCGGGTTTGCAATGAGTTCTCCGGGTCTAAGGGCCAATGACTCATCTCCTGGCTTGAATGTAAACTTCATCTTAACTTTTTTTTACGACGCTTTTTAAGTATTATGGTCATGCAGCGACGATCTACATCGAACTTAACGTAACTTACTAAGGACGAACACAACATCCATGGCCTAGGGGGGGGGATTCGAACCTCTGGCGGGAGCAGCCTCGCACACCGTGGCAAGACGCCTCAGTGCGCTCGGCCATTCCCGGCCGGCTCCTCTCTAGTAATTATGAATAACTTTATATAAATGTCAATTTTGTATTGCAACAAAACGCTACTTTTCTATTCTTCCTCTGAAAACGTTTCATTGTTGCGTTGGTAGTAATCGGCTAGCGCATTATTAAGCAAACACTGTTGCGGCAACGTGTCAACTGGCCACGTCTATTATTTGTGTTCGTTCGTTCATTGTTTGTTCTTTCTTCCTGCAACCATTCTTCACAGAACGAACTTAGGCAGTTTTTGAAATACTCGGATCATGTGTGAACAAAAGAGAAGCTACTAAGCGAATTAAAGCAAAATGTTCCGTTTTCATTAGGTTCAGACGCTTCAAACAAGGGCAATAAAAAACATTATCCGATAGTTGTAACATACTTCTCCAAAGATAAGGGAAATGTAATGAAGTTCTTGATTTCTACGATGTTAACGAATCTGCAGAAGCCATCTCAAACAAACTAAAATCCATTTTATTGGAAAATGGTTTGACACTAAATAATGTAGTTTCGTATTCAGCTGACAATGCATCAGTTAATTTCGGGAAACACAATTCTGTCTTCAATAAATTGAAAGAAGAAAATGAAAACTTAATCAAAGCCAATTGTTGTTGTCATATTTTACATAACTGTGCTAAGTTTGGATTCAAACTTCTAAAATATTATGTAGAAACTCTAGTTCTTAAAATATATTCAGACTTTTCTTCATCATCAAAAAATTCGGAGGAACTAAAAACATTTTGCGAGTTTGCATGATTACAGCAAAATACTGCGACACACTGTAGTGCGATGGTTGTCTTTGGAGTTAGCTGTGGCCCGTCTTGTTAAGATGTGGCGAGTTTTAAAGATGTATTATGTAGCACGGGGTGAGGAAAAAATACATCCCCTAATTTGAAAGTTTATTAGTTCACAACAAGACTAAATAAACGAGTATTCGCTAACACTACCAGAGTGCTTTCTGTATTTTTTAAAAGCAACTTTGCCTGCTTTTTGTAAAGCAATCAGACTTAAAGAAAAGAGGACACACTTTCTACAGATGTTCACGAGATTACGTTGGAAGTGAAAAAACAAATAGAGGGTCGTAAGGAGGATAAGTTTTATGGATTTGAAGTTAATGTCTTTAGAACACCTTACAGAAGAAGAAAAGAATATTGTAGTAAAAGAGTGCACACTTGTTTACGACAGGTTATTAAACTATCTTGGTAAATGGTACAGCTTTAGTGGGAATGACAATGTGTATGAAGTTGTATCAGTGCTAGACATATGTCATCCAAAACTATTTTCATTTAAAGACTTGGCCAAAGTGGGAAAGAAATTGAAAATTAGTTTTGATGGAAACGAACTGTATCAGGAGTTTTCTGTTTTGAAGTCTGTAGTATCAAATCTTGATAGGAAGGAAACTAATAGTTGTAAAGTGTGGAGCGAGTTTTTTGAAAAAGGAGATGCAACAAACTTGTTCAATATAATGCAGCACGTCCTTGCAATTCCTGTCAGTAACGCGCACGTTGAACGAGTGTTTAGTGTAATGGGTGCATTATGGTCGGATGCTAGAAACAGAATGTCCGTTGAACTTGTGAAAGCCGAGATATGTGTTCAGATGAATTTGAAAATGCGATGTGAAGATTTCTACAACGTGGCTCTTAAAACCAAGACTCTTCTGAATGCAGCGAGATCATCAGCAAAATGTGAATAATAAGATATGTGCTTATAACTGTAATATTTTACTACTGTTATTTTTATTTTCTTTGGTGTAGGTTCGATTAGTGGTAAACTAGTAATGGCGGCATTAGTAAGTAATTGGCCTCATATATAGTAACAGAAGTTAATTTTGTTGTGTTTGTAAAACTTGGCCGGCCGCGGTGGCCAAGGGGACTGAGGCGCTCCAGTCACGGTCTGCACGGCCACTACGGTCGGGGGTTCGAATCCCCCCTAGGGCCTGGATATTTGTGCCGACCTTAGTTGTAAGTAGTTCGTAAGTAGTTTGTAAGTTTAGGGACTGATGACCCCGTAGTTAAGTCCCATAGACTCTACAAACATTTGAACATTTTGTAAAACTTGTGACCGTAATGATACACAAAGATCTGTTTGACGAAGTCTGCCCCCAATTAGTCAAATGTAAAATCTGAAAAAAATCAACTGTTTGAGTGTCTTGTGGATGGCTATACTGCCCGCGGTGAACGAAGGCGGAAGAGTTCAGGCACGTCTTTGCTGACCAAATTAAAAAAAAAAAAAAAAAAAAAAAAAAAGTTCAAATGTTTGTTAAGCTTATGGGACTTAACTACGGGGTCATCAGTCCCTAAACTTACAAACTACTTAACAACTAGCTTATCCTAAGGACGACACAAATATCCATGCCCGAGGGGGGATTCGAACCCCCGACCGTAGTGGCTGTGCAGACCGTGACTGAAGCGCCTCAGTCCCCTCGGCCACCGCGGCCGGCTGACCAAATTTGTTCTGCTGATTACTTTCGGTGGTTACACCATTTTCAAAGCATAAAATATGGGGCAAGTTACATTATATTCATTTTGGTAGCTCATGTAACATGTAATCTTATCCAATTGACTCAAACATCTAATAAAAATTAAGACATCGTTAAAATACACTGCACTGCACTACGCTAGAAATTAGATGATTTGTGCAGCTGGATCTACAATGTATATAATGTAACTTGCTCCATACTTTACGCTTTGAAAATGGTGTACTCACCGAAACTAGTTAGCGGAACAAATCTGGTCAGCAAAGTGTACAAATATGCATTTTTCACAATTTATTGCTGCCAAGGATCGCCTCACCAAAATGTATGAAGTATTTTTTAATTACACATTGGGCACGGTAGGTGGATGCGTGAACGTAAATGGATCAATTTGTATTGTAAAAAGTAATGACAGGTTCTTAACATATCATGTCATTGTCCAAATCTCCCGCAGTGCACTGTTATTTACTTATGTCACGACAGTGAAGTAATTTTCGCCTAAGTACAACATAATGGAGAACGAAGCACCGGTCACTGGCCACTGCACTTCCCTGTCGAACCTGGCAACTGCGCTGCTAGCTGTCAGAGCTCAACTCTCGCCGTACGTAATATAGCACTGTCGATCAATTCACTATACAATTCGCGATCGTTGTTGATATCCTGTACTTCGGTGTATAATGTTTAATTGATATTACATTAGAACGTCGATTATCCGAACTAATTGGGGAACGTGGGTGTTCGGAAAACTGGTTTATTCGAAAAATCGAACTTTACAGTTTCATTTGACAATAAGTATTTACAGTAATTGTATTTATAACAACAGGCATCTCTTTTAGTACAGTAATAATCTCGTATTTCTCTCTCATAGAAAGGATAGCACTATTACGTTTAATTATTTTATGCCCTCAAGTTTACTTCTTTACGCGGCAGCAAGTGGTCGTAACAGGGAGCAGACGGTAACTGTGCCCCTTCACATGGAGCCAGTGATAATCTCTTCTTGGTGGCGCGCGATCCTTCACAGTGCGCGGAGCCGCAAGCGGCAACTCTTGGAAGGCGCAGCTGTTGTGATCAGCTTTGATGCTGCCGCCACTTCTGCTGCCACGCCGACTGAAGTGTGCCGATTGTTGATCCAGAGCAATTGGCGGCCTGGCCGGTTAGTTGCGACATATGAAGGCCACCCCTAGCTATGTTCCACCGGTGGGGGGATACTTGCTGGGAGGAAGGAGATGATTAGTGTTTTTTTTTTTTAATTTTTTTAATTTTTTGGGACGCAATTCATCTCGTTCGGATATTTTTGCGCATAATAGTACATCCTCTGTGTTAGCTTTCGTACAACGCCCTCCTTCTCATTCAAAGTACTGCAAGGAACAGTAGTCGGTCGTGCACACCTTCTACGAGCACAGTGTGAGCTCCCAACACGCAGGCTTTTGGCGCACTGCACCTAATCGTTGAGTGTTCCGCAGGCGACGACGAGCTTCCTGGCGAGACTGAAGGTTGCATTGAAAATGTCTGTAATTTATTAGGAGAATTAGAAATATTCAAACATCTCTACTGTTCCAGGGCACTGAAATAAATTCAATGGCGAAGATGGAAATTTGGGTCGCGCCAGGATCCGAACCCGGATTTCCCACTTCGGGCCATTGGTCGCCTTAACCATATTTTTCATTGGATGCATCGGTTCCTTGAGGACGTCGGATCGTGTTTGTTCGTTCTTGATGTATGAAATCCTGACTCAGTTTTTTTTATTACAGAAGGCGGCTGCCCTCTGAACCAACGCGCTGACCTACCACGCGGGCGACTAATCGGGCTATCCAAGCTCGCTTCCCGTGCAGTACAAATTGTCAACTTATCGTACATACTATTGTAGTGCCTCTATCCATTTCTTCCTCTTTCTGGCAGCTTTGACTGTATTCCCGCAAGGAATCGGGCGTGTTTTTACAGCCGCATAGAAAGTGTCATTTGCTTGTTGGAGGCATACTTGCGATTGTCCGAAAGAACAGTCACCACTGGTTGACATCAACCACCAGTGAATTTATTTCAGTGCCCTGTAAAGGTTGAGATGTTTGAATATTTAGAATTCATAAATTTACGGCTGTTGATGCCAACCCTCTATGTGCTCGGACATTTCCGAAAGAAAAGATACCATATCTCTTCCTGCGAACCGTCGTCATCTTGTAGAATCGACTGTACTGTGGGTATTCCGCATCTTTTCAATGCGATATTTTGCCAATACCGACCCCAACCATAGTTGTACAAGTGTGTGTGCCAACTAGCTCTGCCGATGATGACGAGACGAAAATAATGTACAGATTGTACATAAGTCCGGGAACACTTTCAGTTCATTTTTGCACAAAAACTAAACATGCATTTTGAAGAGAACTCGGAAAGATTTTTTTTACAAACATTCGATATGCGAACCATGATTGACGCGGCAGACGTCAATACGATAATCGAAATCCGTGCCATACCCGTCCCACCATGGCATCGTCCACTGCGGCAGTAGCTTCCCGTATTCTCTCCCGGAACTCTGCTACATCACGTGGCAGAGGCGGTACACACACTAAATCTTTTGTGTGTTCAAATGTTCAAATGTTTGTATAGTCTATGGGACTTAACTACGGGGTCATCAGTCCCTAAACTTACAAACTACTTATGAACTACTTACGAACTAGGACGGCACAAATATCCATGCCCGAGGTGGGATTCGAACCCCCGACCGTAGTGGCCGTGCAGACCGTGACTGAAGCGCCTCAGTCCCCGCGGCCACCGCGGCCGGCTCTTTTATGTGTCCCCACAGAAAAAATCGCACTGTTGTGTTTTACGGCCCACTTTAGATTTACCTGTAGTTTTATAATTTTTTAAAAACATTTCTGACAAAAATAACAAAAATATAAATAATAAAAAATTATGGACGATACGTTTACGAGTCTACTATTGTGATCATATTTACGCACACAACGCGTAATATTCTTTTTGACCGTATTTTAACAAACAGCCAAAATTATTTGATATTTGAGTTAAGCATTGACAAACATACTCTGTTTTGAACTTTTACCTCTTTAAACTATTATTTTAATTTATATTTTCATTATATTTTTTCCGTTAAAATATTATCATCTGTCTTGCTTTCGTAATTTGTTCTAAGTTTATTTTCTTTGCCTGTACTGCAGTATGCAATTCATCCTAATAGCTTTGAGACTCGATCGGTAGACGAAGGAGAGGGATAAAGTTTACACACAGTCACCAAATTAAAACCAAGTCCCTTACTGCTGCAGAGCGGGATCGGTTCAATGTTTGTAAATCTATGGGACTCAATTGCTCGGTTATTAGTCCCTAGCTTACAAACTAAGGTAAACTAACCTAAGGAGAACACATGCACCCATGCCCGACGGAAGACTCAAACCCGGGACGGCGAACGGCAGTGCGCACCGCAACACGGCGCCCCAGTGCGCACGGCTAATCCGCCGCGGCTATAATCTACAAGATTCCGAGTTGTGCAAAGGTAACAGCGCTTTATCTGAAAAGTGCATTTGTTCTATTTTGTGAACATGCCATGAAATACATACCAACGAATTGCAAACACAGACTTCTTTTTCACATATACATGAACTGGGGAGATATTGTTATAATCACTGTTGTAAATGACGTAATTATAGTAGTAACTTTGTATATAGATTAAGTACTAGAGTTGTGTGGAATTTAGTGTTATCACACTTATTCCGTTTGTTATTTTAGCTGTATAAGAAAACGTGGTCAAGGTTCTCCAGTATCGCCACGTTGTTTAGAATATACATTATTACAGTTTCATCCCAGTTAATGTTCAAAAATGTTTGTATAGCTTATGGGACTTAACTACGGGGTCATCAGTCCCTAAACTTACAAACGACTTATGAACTAGCTAATACTAAGGGCGGCACAAATATCCATGCCCGAGGGGGGATTCGAACCTCCGACCGTAGTGGCCGTGCAGACCGTGACTGGAGCGCCTCAGTCCCCTCGGCCACCGCGGCCGGTCCAGTTAATGTGCATATGCTTCAGAAGACCATTGTTCACTTCGTTGTTACATATTTCACATGTTCACGAAATAGAACAAACGCACATTTTAGAGGGAACACTCTCACATATCCACAACTCTAAACATTACGGAGTATAGCGCTATTTAATTAATAAGAGTGCCCGAAACCTTCTTATGAACCAAGGAGAAAAAAAAATGGTATCGGCGAGTTTCGAACAACCGACCATGTGCATCACAACCTAACGCGCTGGACACTGCGCTATTTTTTTATATTTTTATTTATTTTTTTTTTTTTTTAATTACAGATGACGTTGAGGCCTCTGACCGGGTGCGCTGAGCTAAGGCGGACAGTTACGAAACTATTCCTTTATTCTCATACTATTGACGACAGTTGTTAGCCGCTAATATGGCATTTTAGACACTAGATTATGATTTATCGTGCTAAGAACAACGTGTTTTTGTTACTTCTTCAGTGCGCCATAGCTTTGAAATGACAATGCTAAGTTATAACAAGAAAATCATAACAGAGACCAAGATGTCGTATGCCAGAGAGAGTGTTCGGCAACGAATGTCACAAGACATCTACGAACGCCTGGCTTACGTAAAATCAAGTGACGGTGTCAAATCGCCGTTACTTTTACAAATATCTCTGTAACGGTGCGAGTTACGAAAAAAACATACGAGAGGAACGTTGTAGAGAATTTTCTGTTCTACAAATTCGGTTGTTAAGTTTTCATGTCAGATGAACGGTTTGCATGCAATTGCAATTATATTAGAAACGGCTTTTTTTTAGTGTTACTGATGTATTTTTGTCGGAAAAATTTGAAAAAGGGTGGTTCTGGTCCAGTGGCGGACTAAGGCTGTCGGAGGACCGGGGCGAAGGCAAAACAAAATGAGGCGCCCCCGTCCACTGGAAATACGTGTATTACTGTAAAAAAGCAAATTTTGAGATTTGGAGGACCCCCAGATAGAGAGGAACGAATCAGTCTAAAAACATAGCTTTCGAGATTTGTAGGCTCCAGAACGAAAAGGGCGCTAAAAAAAGTGCTTTCGAGGCATTTGGAGGCCCCCCAAGACGAGAGGCCTGGGGCGGTCCGTTCTGGTCTCTGGCGGCCAACTATTATGTCTGTCAAATTTGCTGCCGATCGGTTGAACGGTTCAAATGTTTGTAAAGCTTATGGGACTTAACTACGGGGTCATCAGTCCCTAAACTTACAAACTACTTATGAACTACTTACAAACTAGGACGGCACAAAATATCCATGCCCGAGGGGGGATTCGAACCCCCGACCGTAGTGGCCGTGCTGACCGTGACTGGAGCGCCTCAGTCACCTCGGCCACCGCGGCCGGCAGGTTGAACGGTTCGATCTACAAAGTGGAAACACGTTACGGTTGGACAGACTGACATCGTCGAATTGCCGTTATTTTTGCAAATATCTCTGAAACGTTACGAGATACGAAATAAACATAACAGAGCAAAGTTGCAGATAATTTTCTCCTCTACAAATTCAGTTATTCAATTTTCGTCTCAGATGGTCGGTTAAGCCGTTATTTTCATTTAAATTTAGAGCTGTCAAAAGGCGATCGAAGAGCCTTCTTTTAGTGTTACTACCGTAACCTAAAGTGGGCCAAAATTCACACGGAGTGAGATATGGTGATCGGGGAAGCCATTTCATGAACAGCTCGTTCCGCACCTGAACTCGCCAGTTCTGCGACTAGCGCTGACTGTCGGCCAATTGCCGAATTACGCTGTGGCGGTGTACATAAAAAAAAGGACTTCCAGGATTTCTCTTCAAAATGACATATGTATGATATCTGTACAATGTTTGGTTCTTGTGCAGTAAATAATTGAAATTGTTCCCTGACTATGTACATCCTGTGTGATGAGATAAAAGTTGTAACTCACACACTTATGGGAGAGTAAATTTGACTATGAAGGGAGACTGGAAATCGGCATCAGAAAAAGAAACTGCAGGAAAAGTAGCAGGTAAAAATAGACTAAGGAGGAATAAAATCGGACGTTACCTAGTAGAATTTTGCACAGAGCACAATCTAACAATTACAAACACTTCATTTAAGAATGGTGAAAGAAGGTTGCATACGTGGAATACACAAGGAGACACTGAAAGCTACCATATTTATTTTATAACAGTAAGACACAAATTTCGAAATGAGGTTTTAAACTATAAGACACACCCAGGAGCAGATATAAGATGTGACCAAAAAAAAAAGTTCAAATGTTTGTTAAGCTTATGGGACTTAACTACGGGGTCATCAGTCCCTAAACTTACAAACTACTTATGAACTACTTACGAACTAGGACGGCACAAATATCCATGCCCGAGGGGGGATTCGAACCCCCGACCGTAGTGGCCGTGCTGACCGTGACTGGAGCGCCTCAGTCACCTCGGCCACCGCGGCCGGCAAGATGTGACCATATCGGTTTTTGAACTGTAGATTAAAACTTAAGAAAGTGCAAATAAGTAGAAACATTGTAAAAATGCAACATCCAATGCTAAAGGAACCAGAGATTAACGAGGGCTTTGAGGGACCAGTACTCAAGGACTGACCTAAACGGGGAAAGTGATATAGTACCAGAAGAATGGGTAGGTATAGAGATAAAGTATTGAGGGCACACTCTAAAATGTAGAAACTTTTCATTCTGAACACTGCTATCTGCACCATCGTAAACAAGCCCTTGTCCATCTCCAGCAACACCCCTTCCAGCTACAGCCTCTCCTTAATGTCCCCAAAGAGCACCTCATCCTCGGCCTGTTCCTCCCCTCCTTGACCATCACGTGCACCATCCTGTATGTCCGTCCCACGGTCCCACTCCTGTATGACACCCTGTCCCACAACTATATGGGTAGAAGGGGAAGGCCAAATAGAGCTCCTTGGACAACACAGGAAATACTAAACTTGATTCATTAACGGAGAAAATGTAAAAAAAAATAAAACAAACAAACAGGAAATGAGGCAGGCAAAAGACAGTATAGATGGCTAAAAATGTTTGATAGGAAGTGCAGAACCGGCCGCAGTGGCCGAGCGGTCTGCGGCGCGCCAGTCACAGTCTGCACGGCCTCTACGGTCGGGGGTTTGAATCCTCCCTCGGGCATGGATGTAGTTTCCTCTGGTGGGTCAAAAATGACTGACATGGTACTGCCAGGGGTACGAAAAAGTCCGGTACTTCTAGTGCTAAAGCTACTTATATAACTTAACAAATGCAAGTCTCTTGGTTCAGACTGTATACCAATTAGCCTCCTATCAGAGTATGTGCTCCGATGCGCGAGGCCGCTCCACATCGGGGGTTCCAATCCTCCCTCGGGCATGGATGTTTGTGTTGTCTTTAGTGTAAGGTAGTTCATAAGTAGTTTGTAAGTTTAGGGACTGATGACCCCGCAGTTAAGTCCCATAAGCTCTACAAACTTTTATTTTATTTTATTTTACTTTTTAAGACAAATGCGAGTCCGTAGAAGTATTTATAGCTAAAGGAAAGAAAACAAAATAAATGTTTGGAAACAAGTAAACAGCTGCACGAATATCAGGAGCTCAGATGGTTCAAATGTTCAAATGTTTGTTAAGCTTAAGGGACTTAACTGCAGGGTCATCAGTCCCTAAAAATACAAACTACTTATGAACTACCTTATACTCAAGACGACACAAACATCAATACCCGAGGGGGGATTCGAACCCCCGACCGTAGCGGCCGTGCAGACTGTGACTGACGCGCCGCAGTCCCCTCGGCCACCGCGGCCGGCAGCTCAGATGGAAAGCCCTTACTGAATGGCGGAAGGAATATATAGAGGACCTATACAAGGCAAATGGAATTCATGGCGTTATTATAGAAAGGGGAGAGGAAGTAGATGACGATGAGTTGTTGTTGTTGATGGTTTTGAGGAGACTAAACAGCTAGGTCGTCAGTCCCCTGACGATGAGTATGCGCCTGAAATAGACGACATTCCCTCACTGAAGTCTCTTGGAGAGTCAGCCACGACAAAACTATTCCACGTGGTGTGTAGGACGTACGAGACTGGAGAAATGCCCTCAGACTTCAAGAAGAACGTGGTAATGGCGATTTCAAAGAAAGAAGGTGCAGGCAAGTGTAAAAGTTAAGGAACTATAAAACATGATTGCAAAATTCTAACACGAATTATTTACAAACGACTGGAAAAACTTATAGAATCAAATCTCGGCGAATATCTATTTGGATTTAGGAGAAATGTAGGAACCCGAGAGGCTATACTCACCTCACAACTTATGTTAGCCGGCCGCGGTGGCCGAGGAGATTGAGGCGCTCCAGTCACGGTCTGCACGGCCACTACGGTCGGGGGTTCGAATCCCCCCTCAGACATGGATATTTGTGCCGTCCTTAGTCTTAGTTAGTTCATAAGTAGTTTGTAAGTTTAGGGACTGATGACCCCGTAGTTAAGTCCCATAGATTATACAAACATTTGAACTTATGTTAGAAGAGAGTTTAAGAAAAGGTAAAACTATGGTTATAGCTTTTGTACATTTGGTAAAAGCTTTTGACAATACTGACTGGTATACACTCTTTGAAATTCAGAAGATAGCAGGGGTAAAACATAGTTAACTAAAAACTATATTAAACTTGTACAAAAATCAGACAGCGGTTATAAGATTAGAAGAGCATGAAAGGAACACAATAGTGAGGAAGGGAGTAAGACAGATTTATAGTATTTCCCCAATGTTATTCAATCTGTACATTGGGCAAGCTGAGAAAGAGTGCAAGGAGAAATTTGTAGAAGGAATTAAAGTTCAGGGAGAAAAAATAAAATGTTGAGTGTTTACCGATAACATTGTAATTCTGTTAGAGACTGCAAAAGACCTGGAAGAGCAGCTGAAAGGAATGGACAATGTCTTGAAAAGAAGGTATAAGATGAACATTAACAAGATAAAACAGGGCTAATGGAATATAGTCCAAGGGAAGCAAGGAATTAAATTAGGTAACGAGACGATCAAAGTAGTAGACGAGTTTTGTTATTTGTTTTTCAAAATAACTTATAATGGCCGTAGTGAATAAGATGTAAACTGAAGAATGGCTATGGGAAGGAAAGCATTTCAAAAGAAGCGGAATTTGGTGGCATACAAAATGAACTTAAAGGTTAGAAAGTTCTTTCTGAAAGCATTTGTCTAGAATGTTGCCTTTTACAGAAGTGAAAAGTGGACGATAAGGAATTAAGACAAAAAAAGATGATAGAAGCTTTGGAAATGTGCTGCTGCAGGAGGATGCTGAACATTAGATGGGTAGATCGCGGAGGTACTGAACACAATTGGGGAGAAGAGAAATTTCTGGCATATTTTGACTAAAAGAAGGGATTGATTGGTGGGATACATTCTGAGACATCAATAAATCATCAATTTAGCATTGGATAGAAGTGTAGGGGTTAAAATCTCAGAGGGAGTCCGGGAGTCGACTACAGTAAGCAGGTTCAAAAAGATGCACGTTGCCGTCCTTATTCAGATGAAGAGTTCTGCATAGGATAGAGTAGTGTGAAGAGCTGCAGCAAACGATGTCTGGCCTGAAGACCACAACACCAACATTTCGACGTCGTCAGTCAGCCTTTCCATCAGATGTTTCCTGAGATTGTAAACACCCGACTAAGACATCAATCTACGATGCCGAAATAAATATCGTGTTGGTAATATGCTGACCACCCGCAATATACCGAATTCTACGAAGATGAATAGCTCCAATACTAGCATTTAGAACGAAACTATAAATATTTTTAGTAATTTTACATTCCTTTTACTTTCAAATTTGTGGCAAAATGTTTTTGTTTTATGTTTAACGATGCATGTTGTATATCCAGACAGCTCCATATTTGTACATGTAGATTTACCACAGAATGCTTCCATGCAATTTAGCAGAAGCGCGTTTCCAGAAAGCAGCTCCAGAAGACATCGCTATTCATTAGGCACAAGACGTTCTGTAACAATGTGTGAGCGCGTCACGTGCATTGTTCGCAAAATGCGGCGTAATTAGCTTCCAGCGGAATGCGACAATAGCGAGAAACTGCTGGAGAACTTTTAATAGCCGCCACCGCAAGCTCTTTGACGTGAATTGTGAATCGTCGCCGCCAGAAGCGTTTAAAGTGTGCCTACTCTTGTAACAGGCGTCCACGTCGACGCCAGTAACTCTACTCCACAATCGTCGGCAGCAAGTAGCTGACGCCGTCAAGTGCCTTTCTAGATGTAATAATCAGTGCTGTGGCGGAAAGTGTTGTTTATTGAGATGTTTAGTCATTTCATTGACCTTGCTAAGGCTTTGAGGGTGTTGGGATTAAGTCACTGTTCAGCCAGTCATCTGAGGGTGTTCCACAAATTCACTATACGTCTTCGACAATGTACCATGTCAGTAGCCCAACGTCTATATGAACTTTTTTTTCACAGCGACGGATAGTAACGTGACACAACGAAAAGGACTATTTGTCTTTTGCATAGGTGCGCTGTCTCTCGAAACTCAAAGCGGCCTCTGACTTTTAATTAAAATTAATTGAATGTGACTAAAGAACCTGAAATAGCAGCGAGATTTTGCCCCAACCGCAGCCTGCAGTAGTCCATCCCCACCCCCTCAGTCAGACCGAACCAGACGGTTATGGTACAGTTTGTTTCCTGGTGCACCTCCCGGGATAGTCCTCAGACGAGTACCCCAAATGACCGAATGAGGTGGCGCGGTCGTAACACACTGGACAGTGGTTCAAATCCACTTCCAGCCAAACAAATTTAGGTTTTCTGTGATTTCCCTAAAACTCTCCAGTAGAATGTTGGAATGGTTCCTTTGAAAGAGTCAACCGATTTCCTTCCCTATCCTTACCCAAACAATCCGAGCTTGAGCCCCACCTCTAATGACCACGTTGTCGACGGGATGTTAAACCCTAGGCTTCCTTCCTTCCGAGTACCGCAAATGCCTGTGTAAATTGTGGATCTTGTGGACTTGCGCAGCAATTGCCAACCTAGTGTAACTGAGGAGGAACAGGAGAACCTGTTCGAGGAAAATGGAAAACCGCCTTAAAAATCACAGTCAGGCAGACAGGGATACCGACTCACGTCATAAATCCTCAGGTCGGATTCGAACTGGGAACGGCACATTCCCCTCCTCGAAGGTGGCGCTTGTTTCTGTAGATCGGTTCTTTCTGAACGTGGGAACCTGTTTGTTTTATGTTAATTGGTGAGTACCTCTGGCTTAATAGGTCTTGAATATACATAAAAGAGGGGGCGTGGGAGTATTGTAACGAAAATTACTTTTCTGCAGTTGTAGAGGTTGAAGTGACAGGTTCTACAGATTGGTGTCCGTGCTGCACACTGCTATGTATCAGTGGAATGACTGTTATTGTTGATACGGCCGTGGTGGAGTAGCCGAGCAGTCTAAAGCACCTCGCTGCGGAGCGCGCGGTTGCTCGCCGTGGAGGTTCGAGTCCTCCCTGGGGCATGGGTGTGTGTGTTTGTCCTTAGGTTAGTTTACCTAGGTTTAAGTAGTTTTTAAGCTACGGACTGATGACCATGCAGTTTGGTCCGATAGATTTACATAAGGTAAAGCAGTCAACAATCCGAAGATTGGTTTGAACACCACAGTGATTTACTAGGCATGGTCCTGTTTGGAGGTGGTATACCGTTGCCTTCCTCCGACCTTCGAACTGACTTGCCCAGCCAGTTACAAGGGGACCTACAGTTTAACGTGGGTTCCGAACCACGGTGCTACTCGGTATTTTTCACATGAGCAATACTGCCAGAGGTGAAAGAAGTGGACAGTGACAGATAAAAATCCTAGGACCTGGCGGGGATCGAACCCGCGACCTATATTTACATACGTTTGAACATTTTTTGATGATACACTTTGCCATATGTCTAGTACGGATAGCATGTTATCTGCGCTTGCATTTTTGTTGATATCCCTTATAGACCGCACGACGGAATGGATAATGTAATATCTCGTGATTTGCCAATCCCTCGAAGTGGTTCTTTCATTTTAGCAAAGAGTTTGTAATCACGTGGAGTACGGTGGATGTTCCTGAATCTCCTATTGTCAGCGCTGCAATAAGTCCTGGATCGTAGCAGCAGGGTGGCATCAGGCATTGTCATGAAGAACGACGGGTTGTTGTTTCATGAAATACTACCGCTTTTGTCAACGCGTTGGAAGAAGTTGGTGTTACATTACTTTAAGAGCTTATGATATTTCTCTAATATTGTCTGCATGTAATTTGTTGTAAGGCAGAAGGTTTTCTTCAATTATTTTTGTTGTATTCGTGGTGGGTATCGAGCATCACTCACTTATTTTGCCACACAAAACAAGTATACCCTAATAACCACAAAAAAAAAAATGTTCAAATGTTTGTTAAGCTTATGGGACTCAACTACGGGGTCATCAGTCCCTAAACTTACAAACTACTTATGAACTAGGACGGCACAAATATCCATGCCCGAGGGGGGATTCGAACTCCCGACCGTAGTGGGCCGTGCAGACCGTGACTGGAGCGCCTCAGTCTCCTCGGCCACCGCGGCCGGCCCAATAACCACGAAAGATACAATGCACTTAATGGAAGAAAACCTACTAGCTTACAGTAAGCTAACTTAAGAAATATTCTAAATGCATAAAGTAATCAGTACCTCGGAAGTATGTTCTCCAAGGATAACACTATCAATCAAGAAATCCTAAACAGAACACAGAAAGCATACGGTCTTTACATACAAGATCGACTCGTACTTAGGGGCAAGAGAACACCCCAGGCAGCAAAGTTAACGTTGTATCATACTTAGCGTATAGCATGGCAACGTGTCAGTTTTTAAAAAAGGACTACAGCAGAATCCAAGCAACAGAAGTGAGTTTTATCAGGACTATGAAAGTATATATAGTATGGTGTGGTGCCTCTTGGGATCACTGGGCACTTGAGTACATCAACACCTAGTTCGCAGCCACATTGCATTTGCAAATTAAGGAGACGAAGGAAGAAAGATAAGAAGGGAAGGAATGACTTTAGCTGTGCTACGACATTGAAATTACTCAGTGGTAACAAGTGAACATGTGAGCAAGGCCGGGATTCGAATCTGGATCTCCCGCATCGGGCCGGCGGTCGCCTTAACCACTTATTTTTCCTGACAGCTCAGTTCCTTGCAGACTTTACATCGTGCTAATTCCATGTTGATCGTTCATTTCTTATCTCAGTTGTTTTTATTATCAAAGAGAGCATTCATCGAACGCGCTGAGCCACCACGCCGGCAACCAAAGTGGTTGACACTAGAAGTACCATCTGGGTCATTTTTGATCCATGGAGGTATTTCCAGTACCCTCCCTCCCTCCATATTCATCGTAGCACCAAACCCTCTCGTGACTTTTAATCATGTATAAAGTTGTAGAACTCACCAAAATTTCATTCCTCTAGGCCACGTAGAAGTACGAAAAATTTATATGTTATACCAGTAGTACCATATTGGTATTTTTGACACATACACAGTTTAACACAATTTTACGTCAATAGCACCAGTTTTTAGACATGAAGTAATTTTCTAGGCGTGCCTCAATGTTATTCACGAGATGTTGGAGTATATTACGACACTTTAGGCCAAAATTTACGTAAAATATTAAAAATTTGTACGTCGGGCGACGCCGTATATCAGCTCTGCTTTCGGTTTTCTGTGGACCGGCGACATTCAGACTTTTATAGTGATACTGGGGAGCTCCAAAATAATCGCTGTGTCTGAGTCACTACTAATAGTTCTATGACACGACAGCAGATGTCAGGCACGTCGCCCTTCCAGAGGTTTCCTCTCTGCATACCTCTGACTTTGGTCAAGCCGACTGGGCTGTGGCTATTGTGGTAACAGCGACGCCAGCTTGTGGTTTATTTTCGTGAATTCGCGTCATTGAAGCTACGGTGACAAGACGATGCAGTTTTTCATATACTGAGATTCTCTACTATCTACATATAACGACGCAATCGAGTGACGAATCTGGAAGCGACACAAGCGTAGAGGAGAACAACGATGTTGTTACAATGGGAACCTGCTTATCAAGTATTTCTGATGCATCAAATGAGATGCAGAAAAGAATCGGAAACATATGACAACGATTTATCTCTGGCACAACGTAATCATGTACCATTCTACCGAAGTTTTTGAACCAATAAGTGTGCATTGCACTGTGTGTCTTTCTTTGCTCTGTTATTTTGGTGTGGGGTTTATGGATCTCTTTATTCTAAGTAACAAGCCTACTGGATGTCAGCTCAATGACAATACTGAGGGAAAGTGTGAAGTTTTATAATAAAATCAATGGTGGATCGAAGTTGATCAAACGACATTACAGTGTCCGACCTGCCACCCGCTGGTGGCGTGTGCACGTCTTCTACAACATTCTTGACCTTGCAATTACCAGCGCTCACGCAATTTTTAAATTATGTACATATAAGAATATGGCAGCACGAGAATGTATTGTCAGAGTAGCAGATGATCTTATTGCCCCCTAAAAACTGCAGAGGGAAGCCAAACTGCCCTTCCAAGCACTCGGCGGAGGCGATAGCCAATATAGGAGTAGAAGGCATTTTCAAATCCAGGATTCCTACAAACAACAAAGTGGAAGTACATGTGCAAAAATTACCAAGCCAAAACACCTTAGTAACGTCTGTATTGTGAGCCCACCCAATAATATTTGTTCTTAAACTTTTCCAAACACTTACAATAATAGACTGAAGTTGCTTTTTGTTATATTTTCGTCCCGTTATTGCAATCAGGAAGAACACATGTTTCATGTTTACAAATACTCAGCACTTGCCTTGAATCTAATAAAAAAAATGTAAAAATACTATTAGTAGTCGTATAAATTAATGTTTTGAGTCTATTTCAGTCTTTTTATATAGGTACACATTGTAAAATCAATTTTTACTTGTGATGTTTGATGGAAGGCTGTGGAATTTCTTCTGTATTTTTTCCCTGAGAATTTACTTTTGAATGTAGTCTATGCATCTTAGAGACTAAATTACATTTTTTTTACACTCAAGAGCCTTCTTTTGTACGTGGTGAAACCCAAAACGCCAGCAATATACCAATAAAATGGTAGTTTGCTACTATGAGTCAAAAATGACCCACATGGTACTACTAGGGGTACAGAAAAGTCTGGTACTTCTAGTGTTAAGGCGACCGCTGGCCCGAAGCGGGAGACACAGTTCAAATCTCGGCCCAGCTCATATTTCCACTTGTTCCTATTGAGTAACTTCGATGCCATAGCGCAGCTAAAGTTATTCCTTTTCTTCCTCATCCTTCCTATTCCTTCTCCTTATAAAAAAAAATTCAAATGAATCAAAGTACCAAGAGAGACAAGTTCAGAAATGAAGTACGCAGAGAAAGAGCATGGATCAGTGTTCCTATTGCCAACATCCTGACGAAACGAAGACTAGAGTGGTACTGCCATGTAGTGTCAATGGATAGCACAAGAACAGCTAAGAAATACTCCAGGATGGAAGAGGGTGGAAAAAGACCAAGGAGAATGCCAAGCAGACGATGGATAATATAGAGAGTACGATCAACGGTTTCAACTCTGATGATGGACAACACGAAGTGCTGTATCGAGATCGTAGGAGATGAAGAGCGCTTGATAGGCAAACCCGGGAAGCTGGTGGAAAATGATGACGACAATGATGACGGCAGCATGTTCGAAAGGGACCCTTCCAGGCGTGCTCAAAAATGAGACCACTTAATGGTAAACGTTACAATAGAAAGGAAAAAAGGTTGTGGTTTAGACATTGACAGATTTAAGTGAACAATCATATCAGATGCGAAAGGAAGCGAAAGAAATTTTCAAATGTTTGTTAAGCTTATGGGACTTAACTACGGGGTCATCAGTCCCTAAACTTACAAAGTAGTTATGAACTACTTACGAACTAGGACGGCACAAATATCCATGCCCGAGGGGGGATTCGAACCCCCGACCGTAGTGGCCGTGCTGACCGTGAGTGGAGCGCCTCAGTCACGTCGGCCACCGCGGCCGGCGAAGCGAAAGAATCACAAGACTTGATTGAAACGCTAATGGCCAATAAGAAATAGATATGCACAGACATACAAAATGTGCAAAACGATTCAGTATACGCTCCAAATTTCGGAGCGAAGGGCAGCCTTGCATCCAGCCGCCACACTTGAGTCCAGAACTCGCACTCGCAGGAGAAACATGAAACACTCGCATATATATGCGGTCATGAAACTTAGATTGATCACTTTAGGACAATGCTAAAAGACATAATATTGAACTTCCAGTTAAGACAATGTGTATCGTGTGTATATTTATATGCGGTTTGCTAGTTTTCTGCATTCATTAAATAAATTAGCTGGCATCCCAGAATCTTCAGTATTATTCCGTAGTTAGATGAGTTCCTGCCAACAACTTAATAATTTCAGCCTCACTTCAAGAACTCCGACCTATGCACTGCCACCTGCATGGGGACGACAGCTTTAGAAGACGTCAGGTTGGTGAACTGCTCTTCACACAGTGCAGTGGGGAGTAACTATAACCCTCGCGTACACTGTGATTACGGTACAAACGCAAACTGTTGTGCGGCATCCATGGCAACATGGAGGAGGAAGGATCATTATATAGGCCTGGTTGCACACCCCTATAGAATTCTTGTTGTAATGATTCCCGATTTTAGTTGGTAAGAGCTGATGGTCGGGTTCGAGTGTGGTGCAGGCGCTACGAAGCAGTGGATCCAAGTTGTCAACAAGATACTGCCCAAGGTGTTGGCTGCTTCGTAATGGTTCTTTTCACATAGAATACTCTGCAGTTCCTGTTCCACCTGCATCAATCACTGACCGGAAATGGTTATGTTCAACTAATTTAAAATCATTTACAGCTATTAATGGACTTCATGCTCCAAAACAACGATTGAATTTTTATGGATGATCATGCGCTGTGTCACGGAACTAAAGTTGTTCATGATTTATAAACTATGTGCTGAAACAAAAATTCAAAGATGTTCAAATGTTTGTATAGCTTATGGGACTTAACTACGGGGTCATCAGTTCATAAACTTAAAAACTATTTATGAACTAGCTAATCCTAAGGACGGCACAAATATCAATGCCCGAGGGGGGAATCGAACCCCCGACCATAGTGGCCGTGCAGACCGTGACTGGAGCGCCTCAGTCCCCTCGGCCACCGCGGCCGGCTCTGAAACAAGTATTCTAAAATATTAGCTATAAAATATACTCTCTAAAATTATATTGCCTGTTTATTTACAGTTGTAATGGTCTGAAGATGGCCATTTAAAATGGCGGAAATCGATTACTTATAAATAAATCATAAATTGCGCCCTTGACTGACTTTGTAAGTGAATTTAATCATTCTGATCGCTGTTTTCTCCAGAACATTCTGGACAATTTGAGCAAATGATTTGGCCTTCCAGATCGCCCGACATGAATCTATCGAACATTTATGGGACACTACAAAGAACTTGTCGAGTAAGAGGGTGTGTCAACTTATATGCTTAAACTTTCTCACGACAGTCGTAATGACTCTTTTGTTACAATTACGTGGGAACGAAAAAAAAGTGAGACTCGATTTAGAGACCTCTAACTTTTTTTAATTTAAGCACTTTCTTGTTTAGATACGAACGCCTTGCTAGCTACCATAAAAAGCACACAAGAACGCTTAAAACTTTCAAATTCGATTTTTTCTAAACCGTGTTAGAGTTTCATTTTCCTGTTTACATTTCTTGAGTTCTAGTCGGCCGATACATAATGCAAGTGTGAATCAAGTCGGTGAGAATAAATTCGTGCAATTTCCTTCGTCAGTGTCTCATACACAGAGAGAGAGAGAGAGAAGGGAGAGAGAGAGAGCTGCGGCGGAGTGGCCTCGTGCATTGAGACGCTGTGCTCCGATGCGAGAGGCCGCTGCCCGTCCGGGGTTCGAATCCTCCCTTGGGCATGGATGTTTGTGCTGTCTTTAGTATAAGGTAGTTTATAAGTAGTTTGTAAGTCTAGGGACTGATGACCACGCAGTTAAGTCCCATAAGCTTAACAAACATTTTTGAGAGAAAGAGATGGGGTGGAGGGGAGAGAGAAAGTACTGAGAGCTCTGAATTGTATTCTGCAAAAGAATTGCCGTAGCAATATTCGTCGCTACTGTGCTATCTCATTTTGTGTTCGAATTTAAAAATGGAATTGCAGTGGTTCTACAGAAAGTATTACACAACAAAATAGGGAGAAATGTGGCTTTCCAATAGTTACACTTCACACGTGAGCAGGCCGGAAAGACATTAAAAAATAGAGAATGTTAAGTTGGTCACAGAGGGGAAGTGGTGGACAAGGCCGCAGCGCAGAACGCGGTACGGGAGAAGCACTTAATTTCTGGGTCTTTTCTTTTTCCTCCCGTGGCCTCTTGGCACGAGACGTAATTGTACTGCTGGAGTGCCAAAAGCACCCCGCGTTAATTTGTGCTACACAAAGGAAAGAGCTGTCCGCAATCGTGAAAGGGAGAAACGAGTACAGTAGCGTGGTTGCAACTGTTAATTAATGAGACGACCTAGACGTATCACTCGTTGGCAAAGTATAAAAGTACTTGCTGCCACTACCGTCGTGTCATGATCGGTAGCGCAGGATTTATTCCTACAGTTCAACACCTACCGAACTTACAAAAATATTCCATTCCTTAATAATTATCGGAAAGTTTATAAATTTCGATGATAATGTCCCTTTTAAATGCTTGTTTTGAATGTCTATCTTGGACCCTTTACATGCGACGGAATTTAGATTTTATTTCCATTTTTTTTTTTTATTTGTATGTATTTTTATTTACAGTCTTCAAGAACTTCTGTTTTGTCGCTTATATTAATTGAAGAGGGCTACAAAAACTAATTGAAACACAGGTAGTACTGTACTTGCAGTTGAAGGAAAAGTGTTTCTTAGACGGAAACTTAGATAACTTGAAATCTGATACTTAATCTTACAGAAATGTATTTTTTTATGTTAAATGTTTTGTAATGACGATGGAGCTACCTGGAAGTTATGTATAAGAACGGGACCTTTGTTCAAAATGTTCGTTAAGCTTATAGGACTCAACTGCGGGGTCATCAGTCCCTAAATTTACAAACTACTTATGAACTAACTTATACTAAAGACAGCACAAACATCCATGCCCGAAAGGGGATTCGAACCCCCGACGGGAAACGGTCTCGCGTATCGGAACATAGAGCCTTAATGCGCTCGGCCTCTCCGCCACGGCACGGACCTTTGTGACATCCTCAGCCTGTAGGGTCATTTAGAGGAGGATGGCTGTCGTCGGTTTTATAAATCTTGAAACCACTACATCTCACGCAAGTAGCTCTTCAATCGGCACCATGACGCTGAGTAGACCCTGTTCTTGCGCTCCCATGTAGGAAAGACCCCACCCAGTGCCTAAAATTATGCCCAGGTCATCCATATGAGGGTGAGCCACTCTGGCCACGCAAATACGAAGGGACAATAGCTATCGGAGAATTATCAGAGCAACGGATCGTTGGTTTTACTCAAGAGAGAATTAATTAGAGATACCCACATAGTAGCATGTAGAATATTCATTAGTCCTGATCGTAGGAACTACACACTGTCGATTAACCTGGATGAAACTATAAAGATGTTTTTTTTTCTTCTTTTTTCAAAACATAGAGTTGCTGGCTAGAGCTTACCTCAGCTCAATACTGCCGATGCTAAACTAAAAAAAAAAAAAAAAAAAAAAAAAAAAAAAAAAAAAAAAAAAAAAAAAAAAAAAGAGACGAAAATTTGCGTGGGTCAAGCATTCGGAATAAAATTCGTTCATCAGGCAGGAGAGAGGAGGGAGGTTTAAGAGAGTGAAAGGGAAAGTGGACTTGCCTTACTCGAGGCCTAGGCCATAACGTGAAGGTGGAGTGAGGGGTGTTAAGCGGAGGTGAAACTTATTGATGATTAGATAAAATCCGAATGATTTACCCAGCCAGTTATAGGAGGACCTACAGTTTAACGTGGGTTCCGAACCGTGGTGCTACTCGATATTTTTCACATTAGCAACATTGCCAGACGGGAAAGAAGTGGAAAGTGACAGATAAAAACCCTAGGACCTGGCGGAGATGGAACCCACGACCTGTGGATTCATAGTCTGGCACTCTCCCACTGTGCTACCGAGCCACACAATGATAAGATATTGATTAATATAAGCCAGCTGCAAACAAAAGATGCTGAAGAGAAGTAGCGGGATACATCTCAAGTGAACGAAGTAATAGTGAGTGGGAGTGGTAGAAATTGTAAGAAGCGATAGATGGAAAAATCACACCCACACATATACATATTTTTTGTGTTACTATCGACTATAGTGAGCTGAAGTAAGTACTGGCCAGCCACTCTCCTTTTTGAGAAGCACATCCTGTGGCAGACGTTCTAGTTCATTTCACATAAACATCCCCCACACGATAACAGTTCTAAGAGCTACGTGAAGGGCAGGAGTTCGGTAGCGGGAGTCACCCCTTAATGTTGACTTCGACATACTCCTGCCCCGCCAATGGAGTATACCAACCTTGGCATCAAGCCTAGGTGCCTCAACTTTTTATTTATTTATTTTTTTTGTAATAGTTATACAATTCGTTTAGTCTCATGTGTTCGGGTCTACGAAGGGTGGTGGGAGGGGGGGTTTGTCAGTGGTAAAGCTTCATACCCTTCTGCCAAGAGGATTACAACAAAAAATAAAGACATAGCTACAAGATTTATGGAAGCAAATTAAAAAAGTTTTATGAATGTATAAGAAAGTGTTTGAATGACGATAGTTACATAAAATAAACGTTATTTTCATCATTATCATCATTAGAGACTCATTATGTCTTTCAGCGTTCAGTCTAATAAATTTCCCCGATTCAGTGCTATTATTGATGCCCTGTCTGATGTCAAACCTGTTACTTCAAAATCATTCTTCACCGAATATAAGTACTTTCTCCATGCTCTACCAGACTCCTCTTACCCACTGGCTGGCGAAACCATGAGTCTCTTAGGTAACCTTGCTACTCCCATGCTTCATCTATGGTGTTCATTCGCAGTTTTTCTTTGACTTCCTCATTATGGACAACCTCCTGCCATTGTATCCCTTATGATAGTACCTGCAATCATCCTTGCTATTTTCATATCTGTAACCTCAACCTTATTAATAAGGAAACCTGTATCCACACAGCTTCCATTCCCATACAACAAAGTCGGTCGAAAGATAGAGCGGTGCATTGCTAACTTAGTCTTGGTACTGACTTCCTTCTTGCAGAATATCGTAGCTGAGCAATCACAGCATCAGCTTTGTTACACCTTGATTCAAGTTCTTTCACTACGTTGCCATCCTGTGAAAAAATACATTCCAAATACTTGAAACTGACCACCTGTTCTAACGTTATTCATTGTATTTGGCACTCAGTCCGTTTAAATCTCTTTCTCACAGACATTAATTTCGTTATTTTGTAAAAAATTTAAAAAAGGGTAATAGGTAAAGGTAAATGAAATACGAAGTAAATATTTAAAACACGTTGGAAGGACAACGACGTACATTAACAAATGAGTGATGCACACAGACTAAACAGCTAAATGACTTCACTTGGGAAAATAGTTGTGAAGAGAGGAAAATTACCGAGTATTGTGTAAGGGGAAAAGTTGTGGATGGAAAGATATAAGCTGTTGGATCGTATCTACGGATATAAAGGTACATTTTACAGTGAACAGTGGAATAAAGGAGATGGAGGAGTGGTGTGGTAGGTGAAAATGGCTATGTTATCTACAGGGGAAGCGATAGATTCAGATGGAGAGGGAAGAGCCATTGATGTGGAGTTGTGATGGTGGGGAATTATGGTCTGTGTCGTGGTCTTGTCTGTGTCTTGGAAAAAGCTTTTGACAATGTTGATTGGAATACACTCTTTCAAATTCTGAAGCAAGCAGGAGTAAAAGATAGGGAACGGAAAGTTATTTACAAATTGTACAAAAACCAGACAGCTGTTGTCAGAGTTGAAGGGCATGAAAGGGATGCAGTGGTTGGGAAAGGAGCAAGACAGGGTTGTAGCCTTTCTCCAATGTTATTCAATTTGTACATGAGCAAGCTATAGAGGAAAGCAAGGAGACATTTGGAGAAGGAAATAAAGTTCAGGGTGAAGAAATACACTACTGGCCATTAAAATTACTACAATACGAAGATGACGTGCTACAGACGTGCCTGATGAAACGTTGTTGTGATGCCTCGTGTAAGGAGGAGAAATGCGCACCATCACGTTTCCGACTTTGATAAAGGCCGGATTGTAGTCTCTCACCGTTGCGGTTTATCGTATCGCGACATTGTTGCTCGCGTTGGTCGCGATCCAATTATTGTTAGCAGAATATGGAATCGGTGGTTCAGGAGGGCAATACGGAACGCCGTGCTGGATCCCAATGGCCTCGTATCACTAGCAGTCGAGATGACAGGCATCTTATCCGCATGGCTGTAACGCATCGTGCAGCCACGTCTCGATCTCTTGAGTCAACAGATGGGGACGTTAGCAAGACAACAACCATCTGCACGAACAGTTCGACGACGTTTTCAGCAGCATGAATTATCAGCTCGGAGATCAAGGCTGCGGCTATCCTTGCCGCTGCATCACAGACAGGAACGCCTGCGACGGTGTACGCAACGACGAACCTGGGTGCACGAATGGCAAAACGTCATTTTTCGGATGAATCCGGCTTCTTTTTACAGCATCATGTTGGTCGCATCTGTGTTTGGCGACATCGCTGTGAACGCACATTGGAAGCGTGTATTCCTCATGGTGGTCGTGGTGGTATGGGATGCCATTGATTACACGTCCCGGCCACCTCTTGTTCATATCAACGGCACTTTGAACAGCGGCCATTACATTTCAGATGTGTTACAACCCGTGGCTCTACCCTTCATTCGATCCCTGCGAAAGCCTACATTTCAGGAGGATAATGCACGACTGAATTTTGCATATCCTGTACGGGCCTTTCTGGATACGGAAAATGTTCGATTGCTGCCCTGACCAGATCTCTTAACAATTGAAAACGTCTGGTCAATGGTGGCCGAGTAACTGGCTCGTCGCAATACGCCAGTCACTGCTCTTGATGAACCTTTACGTGCCATCCAAGCTCTGTTTGACTCAAGGCCGTTATTACGGCCAGAGGTGGTTGTTCTGGGTACTGATTTCTCAGGATCTGTGCACCCAAATTGCGTGAAAATGTAATCACATATCAGTTCTAGTATACTATATTTGTCCAATAAATACCCGTTTATCGTCTGCATTTCTAATTGGTGTAGCAATTTTAATGGCCAGTAGTGTATGTTCGCATTCTGAAGAGAAAGTTGATGAAAGAAATTTCGCAAACAGATCTCGCCGCTAGAAATAACGTCTTTCTTTTAATGATTTCCAACCCAATTCGTGAATCATTTCCGTGACACTTTCACCACTAAGGCCCGGTTTCGCAGTAATACAAAACGAGCTTCCGTACTCTGAATTTTCCCTAAATCGACCGCCAGTCCCACCTGGTGTGGATCGCACACTCAGCTACCCTGGTAAGCCTCACGGCCCGTCCTGGCAGCTTTCGATCCGCCAGTACCTCGCCTCCTACCTTCCAAAAGTCACAAATGTCCTGCGGACCTTGCAGGACTAGCGCTCCAGGAAGAAAGGATATGGTGGAGACAAGGTTTAGCTATAGCCGAAGGTAAGTTGGTGGCATGATATTTTTACTTCGGTTCGAATGCCGGTGCGGCACACCCTTTTAATCTGCCATGAAGTTACATATCAGCGCACACTCAGCTTCAGAGCGAAAATAAAATTCTGAAAGCATCTCATAGGCTGTGGCTAAACCGTCTCCGCCATATCCTTTCTTGCGGGAGTGCTAGTCCTGCAAGGTTTGCAGGAAAACTTCTGTGAATTTTGGAATGTAGGAGGGAGGTTAGTGGCGGATCTAAAGCTGCGTGGATGGGCTGAGGCGTACCACTGTAGTTCAGTCGGTAGAGCACTTGCCCACGAAAGTTAAAGTCCCGGGTTCGACTCTCCGTCAAGGCGCACATTTTTAATCTGCCAAATAGTTTCAAGTTGAACCTGTTATTAATTTTTATTCATTCCTTAAAATGTGTATCCTAAAATTTGTAAGAACGCATCTAATTTTATAGTTATAATTTCATAAGAAAATTTAAATAACGGGTTTTATCATATTAAATCTACATATATACTAGGCAATCCACCGTAAAGTGTGTGGCGGAGGGTACACTGCGCCACTACTAGGAATTTCCTTTCCTATTTCACAGCCAAATAGAACGAGGGAAAAAAGAATATCTATATGCCTCTGTACAAGCTCTAATTTCTCTTATCTTGTCTTTGTGATCTTTATGCGAAATGTAAGTATACGGCAGAAAGATCATTTTACACTCAGCTTCAAATTCCGGCCCTCTAAATTTCCTCAACAGAATAGAAAATAATTGCGGTCATATCACACTCCCCTGAGGCACACCTGACGATACACTCGTCTCTGATGAACACTCGCCGTCGAGAACAAAGTACTGCGTTCTATTACTTAGGAAGTCTTCCAGCCAGTCACAAATCTGTGAACCTATCCCATATGATCGTATTTTCGAAGCAGTCTGCAGTGTGACGCCGCGTCAAATGCCTTTTTGAAGTCGAGAAAAACACAATCTGTCTGTTGCCCTTCATCCATGGCTCGCAAGATGTTATGTGAGAAAAGAGTAAGCTGAGTTTCACACGAACGATATTTCCCAAACCCGCACTGGTTCATAGAAAGAAGTTTATCCGTCTCAAGAGAATTTACTGTATTCGAGCTGAGAATAAGCTCTAAGATTCTACAGAAAACGTATGTCAACGATATTGGCCTGTAATTATGTGGGTCAGTTCTTTTACCTTTCTTATAATGGGAGTCACCTGCGCTTTTTTCCAATCACTAGGAACTTCGCGCTGAATTAAAGATTCGCGATAACTGCAAGCTGCTGTCTTAAGCTATTACAGGACTCGTTGTTTGTGCAACAGCAGACACTCAGTCATTTCTGTTGAGCTACAAACTTGTACCTAGTACAGAGCTTGTAGTCTGTGTGTGCAAATAAAAAAAAAGGAATGGAGACTCCACTAGTGTCGCCACCAGAACCACCTGCGGCGCTTGCCTTCACCTGAAGAAAGGAAACAAGATTAGGATTTAACGTCCCGTCGGCGACGTAGTTGTTACAGACGAAGCACAAGCTCGGACTATTTGTTCTTAAGGATTTGAAAGGATGTCGGTCAGCTCCTTGAAAGGAATCATGCCGTCATTTACCCGTTGTGATTTGGTGGAAATCACGGAGAACCCAAATGTGGATGGCCGGAAGCAGGTTGGAACCGCCGCCCTTGGTCATGTGAGTCCAGTGTGCCTGCCAGCCCCCACGACACTGCCTCCTATTCACCCACAGCCTCGGCCAAAGCGGTACGTCGTAGCCGCCTCCTCTACTCCGCAGGGACCACGGGGAGATCCCCCGCTCCTCAGAGACACACCAGGTCCCAGCGTCTCCCTGCGGCGCTCTGCAACCAAGAGACCACGCCTACACTGGTGGCCTAATTGAAATTGCTTATTCATGTATCCAACAGTTTCGAGATAGTCACAAAAGGCGCGACTCGCAAATTCAGTGGATTTGGGAATCCCAACGAAATTATTGCATGGGATTTGGTATGTTCCTCGACACACTTGAAGCTTTGGAAATGTTAGCAAGGAAAAAAATCATGGACTACATAAGCAGTTCTGTAGCATACACTACAGACCCATCATCGAATGTAAAAGTTGAAAAATAAAACTTATATATTGCTTCAGTAAATTTCCTTAATCGAAAACTGTTTTTCGCTTCTGTACCAGATAAGAAGGGAGTACATACAGATATGTTCCTGTCTTCTATTATCTCCTGTTTGCAAAGTTTCATGTGTGTGGGTAGCGCTACAATTCTCCATTGTCTCATTTGGGCATTCCGACTATATACATACTACTGATCTTTTGCCTCTACATACAAACGAATAGATACTATTAATATTAACATCGGCAGGTCCTGAAATAAGAATTTGGCATGAAGAATATACCAGATAGTGCAATGCCACTGTATAATAATTTGCAAATTGTCCGAACTGCAAGTGCAAGCATTCACCGGTTTATGTAGATATGAAGTTAATATTCTATCTGATCCCTACAGTGAGGTGATAAGTCTTGTGAGATCCCAAATCCCGCATCAATGTTATTCAGTTTGTACATTGAGTAAGCTCAGAAGGAAAACAAGGAGAAATTTGGAGAAGGCATTAATGTTCAGGATGAAGAAATAAAAACAGTTCGTTTTGCCGATGACATTGTAATTCTTTCAGAGACAGCAAAGGACTTGAAAGAACAATTGAACAGAATGGATAGTGAATTGAAAGAAGCGTAAGATGAACATTAACAACAGCAAAACAAGGGTAATAGCATGTAGTCTAAGAAAATCAGGCGATGCTGAAGGAATGAGATTAATTGACGAAACCATAAAGTGGTAGATGAGTTTATTTACTTGGGAAGTAAAATAACATATGATGGTCGCAGTACAGAAGATTTAAAATGTAGAATGTCAATGTGAAGAAAAGCGTTCTGAAAAAGAGAAATTTGTTATCATCGAATATTAATTTAAATGTTAGGAAGTCTTTTCTGGAGGCATTTGTGTAAGGTTTTGCCTTGTACTGTAGTAAAACATGGACGATGAATAATTCAGAGAAGAAGTATATAGAAACTTTTGAAATGTAGCCCTACAGACGAATGCTGAAAATTAGGTGGATTGGACTGCGTAACTAATAAGGAGGTACTGAACAGAATTGGGGAGAAGAGGAATTTCTGGCAAACCTCGACTAAAAGATGGAATCGATTGGTAGGACACGTTTTGAGACATCAAGGAATCGTGAATGTAGCATTAGACGAATGTGTATGGAGTAAATATCGTAGAGCGAGACCAATAGACGAATACAATAAGCAGGTTCAAATAGATGTGGGCTACCGTTCTTATGCGGAGCTGAAGAGGCTTCCTAAGGACAGAGTAGGGTGGAGAGCCGCATCAAACCAGTCTCCGGACTGAAGATCAAAATAACAACAGATTATGGTGTATTCTAAGTTGTGCACTGAACAGTAGGTAAGTTCTGTCTTCGTTCATTTGTCAGTTATTTTCCATTTCAAGTCTTTATTTTGATCTGTATTTCCTTCCACTTATTCTTAGCTGACGTCTTACATCTGTTTAATGACTCTGTTCCTTCGATATAGAGAAAAATATTTGAAATTTTTTGCACAAAAATAGAAATTAGAAAACGTTGAAAGGATTGTTTAGAGGTATATACTGGGAGCTAAAAGAAATAATAGCGCTGAATATAGGTTAAGACGAAACAGAGAGATATACGAGGTATGTCCACAAAGTAAATTCCGTTTGGTTATATAAAACAAACGTGTACAGATACAGAAAAAATATTTATTGTACAAAAATATACAACTATTAAACTAAATTTCTATATAGCTTCCGAAATTTTGAAGGCATTTGTCATTGCGTGGCAGAAGTCTTTGTATGCTTTCTTCGTAGAAGGTTGCCGCCTGTGTATTCAACCATGTGGTAACATATTCTTTCAGCTCGTCATCATCGCTGAAGTGGTGACCACCATGGACAGGTTTTAGGTGTAAGAAGAAAGTCGCTAGGAGCGAGACTGTACGGAGGTTGATCAAACACGTCCCAGTGAAATTCCCGTAAGAGTTGTTTGCTCACATTCGCCTTGTGAGGTCGGGCGGCAACGTGAAGGCAAGAAGAAGACTCCTTTCATCTCTTCTTACACCTAAAATCTGTCCTTGGTGGTCAACACTTCAACGATGATGAGCTGAAAGAACATGTTTGCCACATGGTTGAATGCACAGGCGGCAACCTTCTATAAAGAAGGAACACAAAAACTTGACCCACGCTATGACAAGTGCCTACAAAATTTCGGAAGTTATGTAGAAAAGTAGTTGAACAGTTACAGATTTTTATACAATAAATATTTTTTTCTGTATCTGTTCACTTTTGGTTTATATATCCAAACGGAACTTACTTTGTGGACATACCTCGTACTTCAAAACTAAAAAACTGATATAATGAAGAAGAGCAGACTACATGTTTTTGGACACGACTGCAGAATGGATAACAACAGACTAACCAAGCGGATCTTTAAACTACTCAACAATTACAAATCCAAGCCCACGTGGTTCATTAAAATTGAAAAGGACATGAAAAACAGTGGAATTGTAACTGATGTAATAGAAAACAGAACACAATTCAAGAGGTAATTCTCAAGGCAGGATTTCAGGAGAGAAAGAAAACAACTGAACGAAAGTGGACCCAAGAAGAAAGGGAACAAAATTCGCAACTGATGATGAAAATTCGGAAATAAATAAAATTTAATATAATGAAGAGTAACCAAAGCTAATTTATTGTACGCTCCAAATGAGCTATTCCAAAGAAGAAGAGGGAACAAAGGAACTGATAAGAACTATGCAACTCGTTCCTCTAGTGATAACTCTAATATAGAAAAAAAAATTTTCCTTTTAACCTTCCATTACTGACAGAATCTAACAAACTTTCTTGAAATTATTGCCGGCTTTCATTGCAATATATTTTCATGCCATCAGAAGCGTAAAGCAGCTACTTGTTCAGACTGGCTGCAGAATTTCCATTTTCCATTATTTAGCTCCTCCTAGTTTTATGTCAGTTCTCATAATTATGAAACATGTTTCGCGAGACCTTCAGTGACAATTCTCTGTCGTTTTCCATACCAAGGTAGACAAAGTTTCGAGTCTATATCCATTGAAACACGCCGAAAGTGTCTACCAGTAGCTGCAAATCTGCGAATCGTCCTCATTCTTGATATCGTTTGCGCTGATAACTTGAGTAATATTAACTACGTGAATGAGTTTTTTAAATAATTGTTGTATCCTTTTTCTAAGGTATTACATTTCATTTCATGTAAATAATTTGATAAACACGTCGGAAGTTCTTTGATGACATCTGCGAATGGTTCTGTAGTATAAAAGTACGTTGCAGCACCAGAAAATTTGTGCGAATTGCAGTTGAGATCTGCGTGGGGCCGACGCTTGAAGGAGTGACATGCAGTTGACCCTGAACAAAAAAAATGTGAAGTATTGCTCTTCATTATACGCAAAGAGCAGATGCCGTATGATTCGGATTTTGGTCATGAATCGCTAGTTAGCTGCCGCAATCGTACCCTCGTTTTTCTCTTTTAATGTTCATCTTATACCTTCCTTTCCAGACACTTTCAATTCCGTTTAACTGCTATTTCAGATCCTTTGCTGTCTCTGACAAAATTACTATGTTATCGACAATTCGGAAAGTCCGTAAAAGTTACATTTCATCTGGTAGATTTCGCTTTCTTAAAGTGGTTATCCAGAGCCAAGCATTCTTGTACCAACATCTGTACAATTGATTGGTTATTCTCAGCTGGTTTCGGTACTGACTACCATCAACATTCTACATTAATTTGGCCATCTTCGACAATTTAGAGGTTGTTACCGTAATTAATATTTTATGACGAGACAGATTTCTAGAGAGATTTTCTAACACAATCCGACACCATCTCCTCAAACTCTACTGTACGAAAAACTGTCGTGAAGCTTGACCAGTTACTTCCTAAGTCGATTTGGCAGACATATCCGTATTATGAAATACAAGTAGTGTACAAATACATGCGTAACACGTGCTGCTGCTTTAAGACACTATATCGTCTGAAATATTAAATGCTTATTATCTCAAAATTCTCAGAGTAGGATCTTCTACCGTTTACATAATTGTGTACCCTACGTGTTTGGTGCTCATTGAGTAAATTAAATTCCAGTATTTCTGGATCTTGGTGAAAGCATCCATTTAGTGCATTAAATTTACGTGGGAACCGTGCAATGCACAACCAAAATCTATAGTGGTGTGTAGAACGTAAGAATCTTCCACGCTTTGTGTAACTGCCAAGTAACACAGTCCCATGAAACTTGTACTACTGTAGAAATAAATTCTAAAATAGTACAGGAGATAATTGAAACACATATGCATTGAGAAGAACAGATATGACACTTTTATTCAAAGAAAAAAATTATACTTAAGGCATCGTGATTTATGATGGTCCTCTGAGCATTAAAAAAGGCGGGACACAATTTAATAGGTGTATGATCAACACGGACGCTCTGAAAGCTCCTTCTACGCTTGCCATCCACGGGGTTGGTAAGGAGTGCTTTTGGCAAGACGTTAGTTGACAACTGCTGGACGTCCTTTGGTTCATGTGTTCCTTCTGCAATACTTCTCCCAACGAATATCACATTTGCTACATGGGATTTAAGTCGGGAAAACGTGCAGGCCAATCCATTCGCCGAAATTTCTTTCGTAACAAGACTTCATCCACCTCTGCTGTCCGGGTCTAACGCACCCTGAAAAGACGCGCATGGGGAATGAATGCAGTCTCACAATAACCTTGACCGGCCAGTATACCGTGCTCAAAAATTTACGAAGGTGCAAGGTGCAGCAGTGAGCGGCTTGGTCGCGTGCTCTTCTCGGTTGAGAGCAGATTAAGTCTGCGTAATGATTCTAGATAGACGCTAATATGGCAAGAGGTCTTAACAGGCAATGCACATAGATCCCCGTCGTTTTGGGGTCCAGTGGTTGTGGTGGAGGAAGCATAATGTTGCAAGTGTGTATCTTTGAACGCCGGCCAACGTCACTGTGACAGTGTACTCCTTTCACATGTGAGTTTTTTCGGGCCCTAACTTCATTTTTATGACTGGCAATGAGCGACCACTTCCAACAGCGTTGGTGGAGGACGTCTTGGAACGAATGGGTTGGCCTGATCGTCTCCTCACCGCGGCGGAGTGGCCGAGCGCACTGAGGCGCTATGCTCCGATGCGCGAGGTCGCTCCCCGTCGGGGTTCGAATCCCCCCTCGGGCATGGATGTTTGTGTAGTCTTTAATATAAGCTAGTTCATAAGTAGTTTGTAAGTATAGGGACTGATGACCCCGCAGTTAAGTCCCTTAAGGTTCACAAACATTTGAACATTTTTGGAACCCGTCATCTCCTCTTAAATAAGATGCGTCCATATGCACCAAAGATTATCGAGCATTTGTCAGTCACGATGGTTGACGAATGGAATACCTTTCCACAAGAACTCCTTACCAGCTTTGTGACCAACATGGGAGCATGTTGAACTGCATGGAATTTCTTCTGTGGTGATCACACATCCTGTTAAGAATTACTGTCCAGGAGACTATCATAAATGACGGTGAAATCAGTGTAATTATTGTCCTTGAAAAATAATATAATTTCTAAATATCAACAAATAATGCAATTCCTTGAGACAACATTGTCTCGTTATACCAAAGGTATTAAACATAAGGAGAGGAATTGGATTTAAATTTATGCTGTGGCTGGGATTCGAACCCAGGACCTCCTACTCACTAGGTAGGTGCTTTAGACCACTCAGCTAACACGGCATTGCAGCCAAAGCAGCTACACGGCCTGTCTTAAAGCACGTCTCCCTCCACACCATATACCTTAATTCTGCCTCATGTTCCCTGTGAAATGCTATCAAATTGCCAGGGCTCTCCTACTTTGGAATAGCACCCCAGCATAGAACGCGAATAGGATCTATCCCGTCTTGTTCCTCAGGCCGAGGTGATATAAATATCAACAAATAATACAATTCCTTGAGACAACATTGTCTCGTTATACCAAAGGTACTAAACATAAGAACAGGCATTGCATTTAAATGTATGCTGTGGCCGGGATTCGAACCCTGGACGTCCTACTTACTAGCTAGGTGCTTTAGACCACTTCCCCCCCCCCCCCTCTATGGGTAGTTCTGTTCGTTGTGGACGCTGATCGAGTTTGCTCGTTCTTGTTCGATCTGTTCTCGGCTCAGCTTCTTTATTACAGAGGACGTTGAGCCCTCTGACCGGGCACGCTGAGCCACGGCGCCCGACTCGACCACCCAGCTAACACAGTGGTTTACAGCACCTATCTAGTAAGTAGGAGGTCCCGGATTCGAAACCCGGCCACAGCATAAATTATGTTTAATACCTTTAATATAATTTCTATTCGTCTCATTGCGTATGCCTTTCAGTTACCATCTGCACTATACTGTAGCAATTCTTTGTATGTATGTCCCAATTTACATCGAGCTTTGTTGCTTGGCAGTCACACAACTTCCGAAAGCTACTTTGGAGCCAAGGTTTGCGTTAGAGCGTGTGTGTGCGGTACTCACTCCTTGTAATCCCCGGCAGACGCCGCGCCCAGCAGCAGCAGCACCATCGCCAGCATCAGCCACGGCAGCTGCGTCTCCCGCCCGGCCGCCATCTTCCTGCAAGCCCAAGCGTCAGTCATCAGCGAAACAAGTACACCACCGGGCTCCTACGTCTGGGCCACACCACAGGCCTCAGAGGCCCACACCATATATAATAATGGAAAACTCTTTAAGAAATTCAATGTCATGATAAGGATGAGAGTATAATACATTAAATAACCATGAATAACATAAAAGAAATATATATTTCCTCAAAAAACACAAAACAAAATAACCAAAGCCTCCTAAATTAAACAATAATAGTTTAAACTTCATATAACCCAAAAAATCCATCATATTCGAAAACCACGTACAATTAATAATGTTTAAAATCGGTATCACAAAATTCAGCGGAAGTTTCTCATTTTTTACCGGTACAATTTGGAAAATTTTTTTTGTGGTGCTGACCACACACTGGCAAGTTACACAAATCACACTGCATTTTCGATTTCGTTGGTTTTTTGTACTCTCAAATTTTACAGTAAGTTCTTTTGGGAATAGCTCCTTGCTCAATTTCTTCACGAGTTGCCTCTGCAGGTGGAGTCATGTTTAGGCATCTGTAAATACTGTCCCGTAGGTCACGGGGAATTGGTGTGTCAAGCGTAGCCTTCATCCAAGGTTCTGTAAGGTGTTCAGAAAGCGTCAACATATACTCATATCGGGACAATGGTTTTGTTTGACCGTTGTGTCTCCCTTTCCATTGGTTTTTGTAAAGTTATGGGGATGTCGGAGGCCTAGTTGTTTACCTGAACGGGCCGACAGGGGCGGAAGTGTCGTGCACTGTACACTGGCTCTGAGACAGCTAACTAGAGGAGGCTTACATGAGAGTCACGGCCCCTCCAGCTGTGTTGGAGCGGGATTGGACGGGTCTGAGTGAGCATCTGGGCCTCAGAGGTCAATGGTGTGGTCGTCAGGGTTAAACAAACTATAACTTTCACTAGAACAGCCCAGAAGCTAAAGGAACCGCGTGCTTCAATGCCGATAACTCACGTTGCTCTGCTCTCAAATGTGCCTGCGTCCATTATACACTAACGTGATAACAGTCATAGGATGGCGATATGCACAGATTCAGATAGTGGTGGTAAGACGTACAAAAAGTATAAAAGGATGCTCTGTTAGCAGAAGATTTGTACTTCGGCGACTCAAAAAGGTTTCTGGCATAAATGGCCGCACGACGGAAGTTAACAGACGTTGAACACTGGATCTAGACACATCGGACATTCCATTTCTTAAATCATTTAGGAATTTATGAAGCCGAGATTCAAAGTGTCAAAAATGTACCAATAATACCAGGCAGCATTTCTCACCACGGATGACGGTCAGCACTTAATGACCGAGAGCTGACAGTGCTTACAGACCGCTGAAATAATGTAGGACGTACGACGAATTGGCGTTAATGCGCTATGGCAGTAGACAACCAACTCGAGTGTGTAATAGCATGACAAAGAGGGCCTGTATCAGGAAAGAGTGGCCAACCGGCCGGTGTCCGCCATGTTTTTACCAGACTTCGCGCGGGGCATGCGTTTACATAGCTATCCGGGCAGATATGTACCCTCTTAACGATGTAATAAGGCATCAGTACCACCCGTGAGACCAAAGCAAATCTAGCTTACTAATCAGCATGTGGTTAAAGAAATGTTTATACAGGCCTAATAAAATTGAAAACAAATAAGTCTAGTGAAACAGTTTCTATGACTGTCTAATGACCGCGGCGTATTAGCCGCGCGTGCTGGAGCGACGTGTTGCGGTGAGCGCGGCCGTCCGCCGTCCGGGGTTGGAATCCCCCCTCGGGCATGGATGTTTGTGTCGTCTTTAGTGTAAGGTAGTTCATAAGTAGTTTGTAAGTTTAGGGACTGATGACCCCGCAGTTAAGTCCCTTAAGCTATACAAACATATGAACTGTCTAATGTTAGTAACATATTTTACGATGTTTTAGTAACTTCGACATTTGTCAGTTAATTGATAAGAAAGGGAGATATTTAATGTTATGTATCTCAAAGAAAATTATGCTATTTCAGAATTTTCTCTCTGCATATCCATGCTGAAATTAGTACAATATTATCGCTTTCCGCCCAGATATAATGCACTTTAACTGTGCTCCTGTCGATCTTATAATATTTTCATACACTGGGAAATACCAAAAACGTCATTCTGTACACAGTATCACAGAAAATCGGAAAAATACCGATACTATCTCTTCTGAAACAGCAGAAACAGACTCAATAGTTGTTCAAATGTTTGTTAAGCTTATGGGACTTAACTGCGAGGTCATCAGTCTCTAAACTTACTTATGAACTAACTTATACTAAAGACAACACAAACATCCAGGCCCAAGAGACGATTCGAACCCCTGACGGGGAACGGCCTTGCGTATAGGAACATAGCGCCTGGCCGAGGGGACTGAGGCGCTCCAGTTACGGTCTGCACGGCCACTACGGTCGGGGGTTCGAATCCCCCCTCGGGCATGGATATTTGTGCCGTCCTTAGCATAAGGTAGTTGATAAGTAGTTTGTAGGTTTAGGGACTGATGACCCCGTAGTTAAGTCCCATAAGCTTCACAAACATTTGAACCATAGCGCCTCAATGCGCTCGGCCACTCCCCAACGGCTCAAAATAGGTAACTGAATATCTGCAATGAGTCAATAGTCCCGCCCTCTCCGTTTTTCATGTCACATCCCGTAACCAATTACAGGATTGAGAATAGCCAACAACACACAGCCAGGGGGAACGGGGGGGGGGGAGGTGCTGTTGCCATGTTATACCCTCTAGCACGACTTGTCAAAAACCAAAACCATGAACTAACAAAAAACTAGAATATACTGTTTAAAAATTCACCTCTTACCGGATTCGAACTCGCGACCTTCACATTACGAAGTAAGTAGGGAACCACTACACCACGCAGGAATTGCACAGGTAGTAGTTCAATCACTGATTCATAGCAATGCCTTTCTTGCACTGGGCGGGGGGAAGCAGGAATAATTCGTCGGTTTCCATAAGTCTCCTTTACGGTTCCCGCATTCTCGATTAACTTTCACTGCCCACTGTTTCCGTCTTTCCTCATTCCTTGGGAACACAAGCATCATATAACAATCTTCACTTCGGTTTTTACAGTCGGCAGAGGAAGAACGAACCTTTTCTCTTGACTGTCCTTAATGATTATGTAATACACATTATTAATTACACTCCCACTCCCATGAACCACAGACATTGCCGAGGTGGGGTGGCTTGCGTGCCTCTACGATACAGGTAGCCGTACCGTAGGTGCAACCACATCGGAGGGGTATCTGTGGAGAGGCCAGACAAACGTGTGGTTCCTGAAGAGGGGCAGCAGCCTTTTCAGTAGTTACAGGGGCAACAGTCTGGATGATTGACTGAGCTGGCCTTGTAACATCAGCTAATGTGGCTTTGCCACACAGTTACTGCGAACGGCTGAAAGCAAGGGGAAACTACAGCCGTTATTTTTCCAGAGGACATGCAGCTCTACTGTATGAACATATGATGATGGCATCCTCTTGGGTAAAATATTCCGGAGGTAAAATAGTCCCCCATTCGGATCTCCGGGCGGGGACTACTCAGGAGGATGTGATCATCAGGAGAGACAGTACTGGCATTCTACGGGTCGGAGCGTGGAATGTTAGATCCCTTAATCGAGTAGGAAAATTAGAAAATTTAAAAAGGGAAATGGATAGGTTGAAGTTAGATATAGTGGGGATTAGTGAAGTTCGGTGGCAGGATGAACAGGATTTCTGGTCAGGTGAGTACAGGATTATAAATACAAAATCAGTTGGGGGTATCACAGGAGTAGGATTGATAATGAATAAGAAAATAGGAATGCGGGTAAACTACTATGACCAGCACAGCGATCGCATTGTCATTGTCAAGATAGATACGAAGCCAACACCGACAACAGTAGTACAGGTTTATATGCCAACTAGCTCTGCCAATGATGAGGAGATAGAAGAAATATATGAGGAGCTAAAGGAAATTATTCAGACAATTAAGGGAGAGGAAAACTTAATTGTTATGGGAGACTGGAATTCGGTAGTAGGACAAGGAAGGGAAGGGAAGATAGTAGGTGAGTATGGTCTGGGCAAAAGGAATGAAAGAGGAAGCCGCCTGGTTGAATTTTGCACAGAACATCATTTAGTTATTACAAACACCTGGTTTAAGAATCACAAAAGAAGGTTGTACACGTGGAAGAGACCGGGAGATACCAAATAGATTTTATAATGGTAAGACATAGATTTCGGAACCAGGTTTTAAATTGTACGACATACCCAGGGGCAGATATAGACTCTGACCATAACTTGTTGGTTATGAACTGTAGGCTGAAACTGAAGAAACTACAAAAAGGTAGGAAAATAAGGAGATGGGACTTGTATAAATTGAAGGAACCTGAAGTTCTTAAAAATTTCAGAGGGCGCTTTAGGCAGCAATTGACAGAAACAGGGGAAAATAAAACAGTAGAGGAGGAATGGGTAAAATTGAGAGATGAAATAGTGAAGGCAGCAGAGGACAAAATAGGTAGGAAGGCGAGACCTGCAAAAAATCCTTGGATATCACAGGAGATATTTAATTTAATCGATGAAAGGAGAAAATATAAAAATGCAGTAAATGAAACAGGCAAAATGGAGTACAGACGACTAAGAAATGAGATTGGCAGGAAGTGCAAAATTGCTAAGCAGGAGTGGTTAGAAGGCAAATGCAAGGATATAGAAGAATGTATAAATAGGGGAAAAATAGATACAGCCTACAGGAAAATAAAAGAAACATTTGGAGATAAGAAAAACAGCTCTATGAATATCAAGGACACTGGTGGCAAACCAGTTCTCAGCAAAGAAGGGAAAGCTGAAAGGTGGAAAGAGTATATAGAGGGGCTCTATGAAGGAAATGAACTTCGAGACAATATTGTAGGAAGGGAAGATGATGTAGATGAAGATGAAATAGGAGACACTGTACTGAGAGAAGAATTTGACAGAGCCCTGAAAGACCAAAGTCGAAACAAGGCCCCTGGAGTAGATGATATTCCCTCAGAGCTACTGAAGTCTCTGGGAGAACCAGCCATGTCAAAATTGTTTCACCTGGTGTGTAAGATGTATGAGACAGGTGAAGTACCCTCAGACTTTAAGAAAAATGTTATAATCCCCATTCCAAAGAAAGCAGGTGCAGACAGGTGTGAAAACTACAGAACCATCAGTTTAATAAGTCATGGCTGCAAAATATTAACACGAATTATATACAGAAGGATGGAAAAGATGGTAGAAGCCGACCTCGGGGAAGATCAGTTTGGGTTCAGGAGAAATGTAGGAACACGGGAGGCAATACTCACTTTACGGCTTATCCTAGAAGATAGTTTAAGAAAAGGCAAACCTACATTTCTAGCTTTTGTAGATTTGGAGAAGGCTTTTGACAATGTTGATTGGAATAAACTCTTTCAAGTTCTGAAGCAAGCAGGAGTAAAATATAGGGAGCGTAAGGTTATTTACAACTTGTACAAAAACCAGACAGCGGTTGTCAGAGTTGAAGGGCATGAAAGGGATGCAGTGGTTGGGAAGGGAGTAAGACAGGGTTGTAGCCTTTCTCCAATGTTATTCAATTTGTACATTCAGCAAGCTATAAAGGAAAGCAAGGATAAATTTGGAGAAGGAATTAAAGTTCAGGGTGAAGAATTAAAAACTTTGCGTTTTGCCGACGACATAGTAATTCTGTCACAGACAGCAAAGGACCTGGAAGAGCAGTTAAACAGAATGGACAGTGTGTTGAAAGGTGCATATAAGATGAAGATTAACAAGAGTAAAACTAGGGTAATGGAGTGCAGTGTAAGAAAATCAGGTGATGCTGAAGGGATTAGATTGGGTAACGAAGCAATAAAGGAGGTAGATGAATTTTGTTACTTGGGCAGTAAAATAACAAATGATGGTCGCAGTACAGAGGATGTAAAATGCAGAATGGCAATGGGTAGAAAAGTGTTCTTGAAAAAGAGAAATTTGTTAACATCGAATATTGATTTAAGCCTAAGGAAGTCCTTTCTGAAGGCATTTGTATGGAGTGTGGCCTTGTATGGGAGTGAGACATGGTCGATAAACAGTGCGAACAGGTAGAGGATAGAGGCTTTTGAAATATGGTGCTACAGAAGAATGCTGAAGATTAGGTGGGTGGATCGCGTAACTAATGAGGAGGTACTGAACAGAATTGGGGAGAAAAGAAATTTCTGGCATACCTTGACTAAAAGAAGGGATCGATTGGTAGGACACATTCTTAGACATCAAGGAATTGTGAATTTAGCGTTGGAGGGAAGTGTGTGGGGTAAAAACCGCAGAGGAAGACCAAGAGATGGATACATTAAGCAGATTCAGACAGATGTAGGTTGCCGTTCTTATGTGGAGATGAAGAGGCTTGCTCAGGATAGGTTATCGTGGAGAGCTGCATCAAACCAGTCTCCGGACTGAAGACCACAACAACAATTACACTCAGTAAATCACTTCAAATCAACCTATAATCTTAAAAATTCCCGCGTAGTTCTAAGGTTACCGTCAACGACCGACGAACAACACGTTAATTTACGTAAATAGAGCCGACAAAAGACGTGCAAAATTAGAGCAGGGCCTGCCGTAACACAACCTGTATGTAACTGTACAGTGAAATCCCTGTCAGATGCTTTTAATACACTCCACAATACAGAAACGCACGCCGTAGCTCTTCACACATACACAAAACCTGCCAAGTCTGGTAAAAACATGGCGTCCTGGGCTGTCGGCCAATCAGGAGCGGTATCACACATGGCCACCCTCTCCCTCTCTAGCATGACAGAGCCTGCAGCGTCCCTTCTTGGCTCGAGGCCATATCGATTGCACCTTAAACGATAGGTCAACCGTGGCTTCGTCAAATGAGTCCCAGTTTCGGTTTGTAACAGTTGACGACAGGTTCGAGTGTGGTGCAGACCCCACGAAGCCACGGACCCAAGTTGTCAACAAGGCACTGTGCAAGGCTGGTGGACGCTCCATAACAATGTGGGCAGTTTTTTAGTGGAATTGTGGAATGGGCTAGATCCTCTGGCCCAACTGAACCGATCATTGACTGTAAATGGTTCTATTTGGCTACTTGGAGACCATCTGTACCCATTCATGGACTTCTTGTAGTGAACAATTGTGGATTCGCAATTGGCTTTAAGAACATTCTAGAATATTCCAATGACTGATTTGGCCACCCAGACCGCCCGACACGAATCACATTGAGACATAATCGAGTCTTCAGTTGGTGTACAAAATCCTCGACTGGCAACACTTTCAATTAAGAAGCGCTTTAGAAGCAGCATGGCTCGGTATTTCTGCAGATGACTTCCACCGACTTGTTGACATCTTGCCACACTTCATTGGTCAAAAGTAAGTCCGACACGATATTAGAAGCCATGCCATGACTTTTGTCACCTCAGTGTAAAATGACGAAAAACTATATCCATATCTGAAGTTAGTTTTCTAGTATGATTTTACTTATTGCATGTATCTAAAAATATACTCTTTTGAGAGTAGCATGTTTCTTTGCTGTGTTCCATTTTGAAGAAATTGTACGTTAAATAAAAACGTCATCACTTGATAATGAAGCACCTATGTTTACGTCATGGATTATGGTTGTTATGATACTCTAACATGCAGTAAGTATTACCACATCAATGGCAACACTACCACGCCGCCCTGTGATAGAAATATTTCTCCGACAATGTAGCTACTGTTTTTGGCATGTTTTCCCCTTGCGCACGTTTGTTCATCAGTGTAATAAAATATCGACACAGAAAATTCGATAGCCATTGAGCTGTGTGTTTCTGTGCTCCTAGAACTGGCAGGCAACCCTGTAGATTCTACAGGCCCACCAAGAGGGATTACAGTAGGTACGGAGAGTATGCAGTTAAATGTGTGTCGCAGTTTCTGTACAGGTATATTCTGAACAAAGGTGTACAGATGACAATGAGTAGGCTACCGAAGTGGGGGTGGCGGTCTCAGAGGGGTCCTGTGTCGTTTTATTTGTGCACATGTCAATATTGCATCCTCCATGATAACGCCACAGAACATTAGGGTGGAAGAAGGGTAAACACCCTGTTTTGCTGTTTCGAATGAGGTTCAAATTCCGTCAAATGTTTCTGAACGCTCTCTAGTTATTACATCCTGTATATCGGAGCAAAGCCTGCGTTCCGCTGCTTTCCAAAGTATTGAGAGTTGAGACTGCGTTTAATGGCGTCACAGACGCACATAGTCCTTAGAGAAGGATAAGCATCTACAGTGTCGAGCGTTGTTAAGAACGTCGTCGTCTTATTTCTCATCGCAGAACTAAGCGTCATTTTTGACCACGCAATGTGTGAGAATCAACACTGCATCTCCATAATGGAAAGAATGGTTTTATTGACATCATTTGTACAACTACTTCAGACCTTTCTACGTCAATTCATATAGAAGCTGTGTCTGAAACATTTTCTTGAGACCCTAATAAGAAAACCCGTGATTTCAACCCGTCGCAGTTCCGTCCTCCATTCAAAAAATGTTCAAATGTTTGTAAATCTATCGGACCAAACTGCGTGGTCATTAGTCCGTAGCTTACAAACTACTTAAACTAAGGTAAATTAACCTAAGGACAAACACACACAACCCATGCTCCAGGGAGGACTCGAACCTCCTACGGCGAGTAACCGCGCGCTCCGCAGCGAGGCGCCTTCGAAAGCTTTTTTTCTTTTCTTTTTTTTCTTCAGGTAAATCTAATCTATAATCTGCGGTCGTTTTTATTGTTCGTACTTGGTCGTTAGTTGATCATTTGGCTCAGCTTTTTTTATTACAGAGGACGTTCAGCCCTCTGACCGGGCGCGCTGAGCCACGGCGCCCGGTAACCGCTCGGCTACTCCACCGCGGCCCGTCCTCCATGGCAGAGATGTTAAATGGAGGGATAGTTTGGGCAAAGAGAATGTGACGACCCTCCCATATTGTGACACGTACACGGCGGTGTTAAGCAGAACTGTGGTGAAATCTGCCGTCAACGTGACGTCATTAATCCGTCTTCCACATCACATGTATTGTGTCCTCTATTTCGCCAGTTCAGGCGGAATATCATCTACTCCAGGGCCTTGTTTCGACTCAAGTGCTTCAGCGCTCTGTCAAATTCTTCTATCTCAACCATCTGATGGTAGCAACCGGAAATACAAGTCTCATTTACGATCGCCGCCGGGTATCAACTTAGATTGTACGAACAGTACAAATTTTTCAAAATAAAGTTTTTTAAGAAAACAATAACTTTAAACTACCTGTGTATTTTTCGTCATTAGTGGAGAACGAAACCTTGAAAATGATACCTTAATCATTAATTTTGGATAAGTAATACGGGAGATATGGCGTACCCACAGAAAAATACCGATGATAAATAATATATATGATTCTTAGTAATTTTTGATAATAATAATTCTTAATAATAGTAATATTCATTCTTGATTATGACTGAACACCAAGTGAAGAAGTCGAACAACAGCAGACGAAGCTTCATGTAACTATTATAAGGCTTCAACTGTTTTAAAGCAGAGCAGATAATGAACATTTTCCTAACATTTCTTTATCTGTATTTCTATAAGAATTCTGTGTAGTTGAAATATATCACCCAGGGAGAGGTTTGAACTAATTAACTTTGTGTCGGTGCCGTATTTAATAACAAATGCACAGTTTTAGGTGCAATATGGCTGTGTCTGGGCTATTGCAACAGATTCCTTTCACCCAGAAAAAATACACGGAATGATTTTAGGAGGATGGGTTACAGGGAGATTAATAGACTGAGGGCTGGTTGAAGGGTTTCCCAAGAGCCGCAGCTGCTGGGGGCACCGAGTTGAGGGAGGAGCCAGATTGAGGGGGAGCGAAATAGAGATCGATCGCTGCCACTATTTGACTTTACATCGGCTTTATGCTAAAATAAAAAAAAAATCTTCATATGTTACTAGGCAGCCTTCACATTAGTCTTAATAATAATTGTTGATTTCACTTTTCCTTAAACGGGACAGCGTTGTTTAATACCGCAGCGAGTGATCGAGTGACAGTTCAGAGAAACGCCTAATAAATTGCTTTATTCGTATTTTTTTACGATTTTATTTTGTTCTGTAAGATTGCTATTTTTACGATTGTATATTGTGTTGTTTTCCGTACTTTTGTGGAGTCACGCGGAATGACCGCGTGGTCTAAGGCGTCATGCTACAGACTGGGCGGCCGTTACTGTCGGAGATTAGAGTTCTCCCACGGGCAAGGAGTGTGTTTCTTGTCCTTAGTGTAAGTTATTTTAGGTAGCTTTTAAGTCTAGGGACTAATGACCACGGCAGTTTGGTCCAATAGGTCTATAAACATTTGAACTTTTGTGGATATTTTAATGCACACATTTAGCGTGGTTAAAACAGCTGGCAAAATTGACACTACTTTCGTTTTCAGATTAGAAAAAATAAAAAAAAAGGTAAAAGTTGGTATCCAGTATTCTTACAACTCGACCATGATACATTACACTCCATAAAAAAACACTGAATTAAATGATAAACAGAATGAAAAGCGACTGTAAATGTCACATGACGTCGTTTAGATTGCTCTGTCGAGCTGTGCTTTGCCTATTTTACTGCATTTCATTCTGTTCGCCATCTCAAACATACAATTCGCGCCAAGAATGAGGTTGCAGGTATGCTTTAGCCCCCTAACCTAACAACACACATCTTGAATCCAGCGCAAATGAACTTGGTTTTCTCGAATGAAATTTGTTGCCTAGTGTTGCCAGTTCACGCCTGTCTCGTTTTGCCAGTCCCCCAGCCTTCGACGTCTAACATCTGTAATGAGGAATGGCCACCCAACCCCTCGACGAATGGACGTAGTTTCGGCACAGGTTGAAGTTACTCACCACAACACTTCACGAACAGTTGCTGTTGGTCCTCCTTGCTATAATATTACTTGAATGTACGACACCAGTTATTTTGTTGTTTCTAAAGCAGATTACCCTATTATAAGGCCTGTGCTGAAGATTATGGCTTGGTCCATTGAAACTAGTTGCAAACAAAAGATAAAATGAGAATACAGCTGACGGTGTTATTATTCGTTACTATATATACGACTGAAACCCTATCGTCCATGGACAAGATCAACCAAGAATTATTTTGTCTCTTGTAAAAGGAAGCTACTTTATTTCTGGAATTAGAAAGGGATGAAACTAAGAAAATGACGCACAACACGGCAGAGCTAGAGAGAAAAGAAATAGTTTGTATCTCCATTTGTCGCATAGAAGATCAACGCTCAGCTCATGTGGGGGAGATTTGACTTTATTTCGCGATATAGCCCAAATGGCCAGCAGAGCATTGACTTTTGAACGAAATATGGATTTTCTTTATAATTTAGTAAATAGCTGCATCATGCAACACTTGAATTTCTTTTCCACAGTAGCCTTAGTTTGCTTTAATGACTCTTAGACGACGAGGTGATTAGAGTCGGAGCACAAGTTCATATTTGGGATTGGGAAGGAAATAGACCGCGCCTTTTTCAAAGGAAACGTTCTAGCATTTGTCTTGAGTGGTTCATGCGAACCAAAATGTGTGCCACAGTATTCGGTTGCAGGTTTCGAAAAACGCAGAGCGATTTATTACAATTGACAAATTTTTACTGTGAGAAATAGTTTAATTAGGCAACATCGACGACTTGACATCAGTCAGTGCCCTTCGGCAATTACTGTAAGTTTAAGCATTGGCCTAATTTAACTAACTAAATGAGGAGAATAATCAGTTGTACAGGAGGTGGTCTAATCCAGGGATCTCTGTTTTACTCCTATAAGTAAAAGTTGGTATTGCATGTGCTTGGCTTGACACTGCACTGATCATTGCAAATGGTGCTAATTACACCTCCTCACCCGAGGCGTAGAACTGAATGTCATCTTGGTCTCTGAGTGCTCTAGTACGATAAATACGGTACGCACTCGCGAACATTATCTATGAGTTTAGTAGTAGTTGTCTCATACGTCTAGTATCAATCATGAAGATTTTATTTTCTTAAATCGTTTATTCGTGAAAAGGCTGCATCACCGTCATTAGTGCTTCTGTAGTACAAGCGTAGAAAGTATTCAAGGACACGGTGGAGACGGAAATCGATGCTAGTGGAATCCAATTTTTTATCCCATTGATTCACGTTTCGAAGCACTTTCTAAAAAACTGGTATTTGTTCATGCTCGAAGAAAGTTCCACAAGTTGGAATGACAACAAGCTGGAACATTCGGATAGATCACTGACATAAAAATATCACCGCGAAAAGACCTGCCAAAAGGCTGCTGCCAGGAACAATATCTTAAGGAAACTGACGAACAGTAAATGGGGAGCCAGTCCGACTGTATTACGTACAACAGGTCAAGCACTCTGCTTTTCCAGGGCAGAATATGCATGCCCGGTATGGTATCGATCCACACATGCCAAAAAAGTCACCACAGCTCTAAATTCAACATGCAGGCTAACAACAGGATGCATGAAATATGCACCACTTGTGAAAATATATAAAGCAGCTGGGTTCTCATCTCCTGAATGACGAAGACGTGCTCATGAATACACAGAAAAAATGCAAACAGACCTTCGAAGAGTTCCACCCGCTGCACGGTTTCTGATGCGGACGTGTCAGACTTAAATCCTCACCAATCATTTGAATGAACCCCCGAAGGACTACCCTGCCTCACGAGAAATGCCTAGCGGCAGCCCAACAAGCTGGAAGGTCTGGTGAACACTGAATCGTATCAGAAGAGGCGTAGCACAAGTTAAAGCAGCTCTAGTCAAATGGGGTTTCAAAGAAGGAGACAACAAATGCGACTGCGGTACAGTTCAATATATGGAACATCTTCTACAGTGTTCAATCTGCCCCACGAGGTGTACCCTTGATGAACTATGGCTTGATAAGAGAGAAGCATTGGACTTGGCCCGACGCTGGGCTGAAAGACTTTGAAACAAATTTCCGGACACGAAAAAGTAAAGTAAAGTAAGTCCACAACCTGAAATTTCACTTGTAAAGAAGGCTTTGGTGAAAGATATTCCGAATGCGGCTGGATTCTGAAATTCCTTCACAAAAGAAAACGAAGACAATATTACAATTTCGAATTAAGAGCAGCTCCTAACATAAAAGTAGGTATGATCAGTGTAGTGAAGCAGCTTAAATCGCTTGACAACAGTAAGTCTTCCGGCTCAGATTGCATACCAGTTACGTTCCTATAAGAGTATGATGATGTAATAGCTCCATATGTAACAGTCATTTACAACCACTCGCTCAACCAACGATCTGTACCTAGTGACGATACACCGATATTCAACAAACGCAATAGAAGTAATCCAACGATTTATGGACCTATATAGCTGCCGTAGATTTTCAGGTGGGTTTTGGAACATATACTGTGTTCAAACGTTATAAATTACCTCGAACAGAATGATCTATTGACACACAGTTAACAAGGATTGCCGCGGCGGAGCGCATTGAGGCGCTATGCTACGATACGCGAGGCCGTTCCTCGTCGGGGGTTCGAATCCCCCCTCGATCATGGATGTTTGTACCGTCCTTAGTATAAGCTAGTTCATAAGTAGTTTGAAAGTTTAGGGACTGATGACCCCGCAGTTAGGTCCCATAAGCTTTACAAACATTTGAACATTTGAATCAACAAGGATGTAGAAGATATCGTTGTTGTAAAACGCAAGTAACTCTATACTCATACGAAATCATGAATTCAATAGAGAAGGGCTCTCAAATCGAGTACATATTTGTATATTTTCATAATGCCTTTGATACGGTATCTCACAAACGGCTTTTATCAAATTAACTGTTCAAATGTTTGTTAAGCTTATGGGACTTAACTGCGGGGTCATCAGTCCCAAACTTATAAACTAACTTACACTAAAGACAGCACAAACATCCATGCCCGAGGTAGAATTCGAACCCCCGACGGGGAACGGCCTCGCACATCGGAGCATAACGTCTCAGTGCGCTCGGCCACTGCTTTTAATCAAATTTCGTGATCATGGTATATCGTCTGAGATATGTAACTGGATTGGAGATTTCCTGTCAGAGGGGACGCAGTTCGTAGTAACCGAGGGAAAGACGTCGGCTAAAAGATGTCATATCTGGCGTACCCCTGGGTATTGTTACTTGTCCCCAGCTGTTCCTGATCTATATAACTAATTTGGGAGAAAGTCTGAGGAGTCCTCTTAGAGTGTGTTGCATATAATGCTGCCAATTATCGTCTAGCAAAGTCAGCAGAAGATAAAACCCCACTGCCGAATGATTTAGATGATGGTGCAAAAATTAGATAGTGTGAAGTTGTCCAAATATTAAAAAGAATCCGCTATACTTCATTTTAAGATAAATCGATAAAATCTGAGGGCCGTAAATTTAACTAAATGAGTAGGAATTACAATTATGACGGACTTAAATTGGAAAAAAATATGCAGAAAATGTTGTAGAGAAGTCGATCGAAAGACTGCGTTTTATTGTCAGAACACTTAGAAGATGTAACAGAATTACTAAAGAGATTGCCTTGTCCGTTCTCTTTTGATGTACTGCTGCGCGTTGTGGGATCCTCATCTGGTGGAAGGAGTACAAAGCAGGACAGCTCGTTTTGTATTACAGGGGAGAGAGTCACATGCAGATGTTACAGGAGTTACAGTGGGAATGGCTGCAACAACGGCGTGTGTCGTTGCGGCTAGATCTACTTACGAAATTTCGATCGCCAACTTCTTCCCTCCGAATTCGAAAATATATGGGAGATATGGAGATATGATCAATAACCACCCCCATGAACCACAGACATTGCCGAGGTGGGGTGGCTTGTGTGCCTCAACGATGCAGATAGCCGTACCGTAGGTGCAACCACAACGGAGGGGTATCTGTGGAGAGGCCAGACAAACGTGTGGTTCCTGAAGAGGGGCAGCAGCCTTTTCAGTAGTTACAGGGGCAACAGTCTGGATGATTGACTGAGCTGGCCTTGTAACATCAGCTAATGTGGCTTTGCCACACGGTTACTGCGAACGGCTGCAAGCAAGGGGAAACTACAGCCGTTACTTTTCCCGAGGACATGCAGCTCTACTGTATGAAAATATGATGATGGCATACTCCGGAGGTAAAATAGTCCCCCATTCGGATCTCCGGGGGGGGGGGGGGGGGACTACTCAGGAGGATGTTATCATCAGGAAAGACAATACTGGCATTCTACGGATCGGAGCGTGGAATGTTAGATCCCTTAATTGGGTAGGAAAATTAGAAAATTTAAAAAGGGAAATGGATAGGTTGAAGTTAGATTTAGTGGGGATTAGTGAAGTTCGGTGGCAGGATGAACAGGATTTCTGGTCAGGTGAGTACAGGATTATAAATACAAAATCAGTTGGGGGTATCACAGGAGTAGGACTAATAATGAATAAGAAAATAGGAATGCGGGTAAATTACTATGAGCAGCTCAGTGATCGCATTATCATTGTCAAGATAGATACGAAGCCAACACCGACAACAGTAGTACAGGTTTATATGCCAACTAGCTCTGCCGATGATGAGGAGATCGAAGAAATATATGAGAAGCTAAAGGAAATTATTCAGACAATTAAGTGAGAGGAAAACTTAATTGTGATGGGAGACTGGAATTCGGTAGTAGGAAAAGGAAGAGAAGGAAAAATAGGTGAATATGGACTGGGCAGGAGGAATGAAAGAGGAAGTCGCCTGGTAGAATTTTGCACGGAACATGATTTAATTGTAACGAACACGTGGTTTAAGAATCACAAAAGAAGGTTGTATACTTGGAAGAGACCAGGAGACACCGGAAGGTATCAGATAGATTTTATAATGGTAAAACATAGATTCCGGAACCAGGTTATAAACTGCAAGACATACCCAGGGGCAGATATAGACTCTGACCATAACTTGTTAGTCATGAATTGTAGGCTGAAACTGAAAAAACTGCAGAAAGGTAGGAAAATAAGGAGATGGGACCTAGATAAATTGAAGGAACGTGAAGTTCTGGTGAATTTCAGAGGGAGATTTAGGCAACAATTGACAGAAACAGGGGGAAATAAAACAGTAGAAGAGGAATGGGTAGCATTGAGAGATGAAATAGTGAAGGCAGCAGAGGACAAAATAGGTAGAAAGGCAAGACCTACAAAAAATCCTTGGATAACACAGGAAATACCAAATTTAATTGATGAAAGGAGAAAATATAAAAATGCAGTAAATGAAGCAGGCAAAATGGAGTACAGACGACTAAAAAATGAGATTGATAGGAAGTGCAAAATGGCTAAGCAGGAGTGGCTAGAAGCCAAATGCAAATCTGTACAAGACTGTATAAGAAGGGGAAAAGTAGATACCGCCTACAGGTAAATCAAAGAGACATTTGGGGACAAGAAAAGCAATTCTACGAATATCAAGAACTCAGATGGGAAACCAGTTCTCAGCAAAGAAGGGAAGGCTGAAAGGTGGAAAGAGTACATAGAGCAGCTCTACAAAGGAAATGAACTGAGAGACCATGTTGTAGGAAGGGAAGAGGAAGTAGATCAAGATGAAATAGGAGATATTATACTGAGAGATGAATTTGACAGAGCCCTGAAAGACCTAGGTCGGAACAAGGCCCCAGGAGTAGATGACATACCCTCAGAGCAACTAAAGTCTCTGGGAGAGCCAGCCATGACAAAACTATTTGAACTGGTGTGTAGGATGTATGAGACAGGCGAAATACCCTCAGACTTTAAGAAAAATGTAATAATCCCCATTCCAAAGAAATCAGGTGCAAACAGGTGTGAAAATTACAGAACTATCGGTTTGATAAGTCATGGTTGCAAAATTTTAACACGAATTATCTACAGGAGAATGGAAAACCTGGTAGAAGCTGACCTAGGGGAAGATCAGTTTGGATTCAGGAGGAACGTAGGAACAAGGGAGGCAATACTTACCTTACGTCTTATCTTAGAAGATAGATTAAGGAAAGGCAAACCTACATTTTTAGCCTTTGTAGATTTGGAGAAAGCGTTTGACAATGTTGACTGGACTACACTCTTTCAAATTCTGAAGTCAGCAGGGGTAAAATACAGGGAAAGGAGAGCTATCTACAACTTGTACAAAAGCCAGACCGCAGTTATTAGACTCGAAGGGCATGAAAGGGAAGCATCAGTTGGGAAGGGAGTAAGACAGGGCTGTAGCCTTTCTCCGATGTTATTCAATTTGTACATTGAGCAGGCGGTGAAGGAAAGCAATGAAAATTTTGGAATAGGGATTAAAGTTCAGGGAGAAGAAATAAAAACATTGCGTTTTGCTGATGACATTGTAATTCTGTCAGAGACAGCGAACGACCTGGAAGAGCAGTTGAATGGAATGGACAGTGTGTTGAAGAGAGCGTACAAAATGAACATTAACAAGAACAAAACAAAAATAATGGAATGCGGTCTTAGAAAATCAGGCGATGCTGAAGGAATTAGATTAGGTAACGAAACAATGAAGGTGGTAGATGAGTTTTGTTACTTGGGTATAAAATAACATGCGATGGTCGCAGTACAGAGGGTATAAAATGCAGAATGGCAATGGGAAGAAAAGCATTTTTGAAAAAGAGAAATTTGCTAACATCGAATATTGATTTAAGTGTAAGGAAGTCTTTTCTGAAGGCATTTGTGTGGAGTGTTGCCTTGTACGGGAGTGAAACATGGACGATAAGCAGTGCGGACATGAAGAGAATAGAGGCTTTTGAAATGTGGTGTTACAGAAGAATGCTGAAGATTAGGTGGGTAGATCACATAACTAATGAAGAGGTACTGAACAGAATTGGCGAGAAAAGGAATTTTTGGCATACCCTGACTAAAAGAAAGGATCGCTTGGTAGGACACATTCTTAGACATCGAGGAATCGTAAATTTAGCATTGGAGGGAAGTGTGTGGGGTAAAAATCGCAGAGGGAGGCCAAGAGACGCGTATAGTAAGCAGATTCAAGTGGATGTGGGTTGCCGTTCTTATGAGGAGATGAAAAGGCTTGCTCAGGATAGAGTAGGGTGGAGAGCTGCATCAAACCAGTCTCCGGATTGAAGACCATAACAACAACAACATGATCAACAAAACAAAATAAGAGATCTCAGTGCTAGAACGGAGAGATTTAGATGTTCTTTCTTCCCACGTGCTATTCGAGAATTAAATGGTAGATAAAAGTATGAAAATGGGTCAATAAACTCTCTGCCAGCTACTTCTGTGATTTGCAGAGTAACCATGCAGATATAAATGTAGATGGAAGATGTCGAAAAAAGGAGAGCATTGTACCCGGCTTACACAATGGCACATTAGATCCGTCATCTACAGTCTAATGAAAAATACTTCTTGGCTGACGTCTGACAGTTGCCACTACAATGGCAACTCCTGCCCTATCAATTAGCGCTTGGTCAATCTTGTTAGGTGGACAGATCGCCATATTTCCCGATGCCGTCGTCGATATCCAAACAGACTATGATGTGGAACTGACGTTTAGTTGTGGCACATCCGTAAGGAGAACAGCTCGCACGAGTCCCTCTTCTTTTAATTAGATGCTTTACTTTCAAGCTTGAAAGATTCAGTTATTGTCAGACACGCTGTCTGTTTCGCCACAGGAGCAATGCAGAGGCCATTTTCTGTCAGACCAGAGTAGACTCTAGATAGAAGATCTTTTTCTTTCTTTCAGTCTCCCCGTCTTTCTCATCATCACTTTTATCATGATCGGATTCTTGCGCCTTTATTATAAACTAGATCCGCCCTGCGGCGTCTTCCGCAGTTAGGCACTTATAAAAACTCACCATCTATCCTTATGGACCAACACAAACGTTCTATCAATTTTTGAGACAATCATAAAAACTGACAGAAGTCATATCCTTCGCAACTCACCCGTCTACTTCACGGAAAACATTTTTACGAATTACAAAATCTTCCGGAAAAGGCAGTAAATAATTTCTTGACTGTTTGTGGCTCTCTGTTCATCTCCTCACCCTCCTCCACCCCACCCCCCGCCGTCACTGTATAGAAGAGATGTTTCTCCTTTCTTTAAAATTTTTTATTAATACAACTCTTTTAGATTAATTTTTATATAATCATTCAACATTTGGTATGATCTTTACACCTAATTACCATAGACAAAAATAAAGTTAAAACAAAGACCAAATCTCCTCTTTCAAAATGTTCAAATGTTTTTATTGCTTATGGGACTTAACAAGGGGGTCATCAGTCCCTAAACTTACAAACTACTTATGAATTAGGTAACACTAAGGACGGCACAAATATCCATGCCCAAGGGGGGATTCGAACCCCCGACCGTAGTGGCCGTGCAGACCGTGACTCGCGCGTCTCAGTCCCCTCGGCCACCGCGGCCGGCTATCTTTCTTTCGTAACGACTATCATTTCGCCATTATATTTAACACAGTTTCAGTGTAAGTCAAATAGTCTGCATTGGGTTCGATATGGAAGACAGAACTCGCAGATAGACAAGGAACAAAACATTTTGTAATCTATACCAATAAAAATGAGCCGTGGAATTCATGAAACTTCAAGACTTGTGAATTGCTAAAAGATTTCTTTTTCTTGTGTGTATGTGTGTGTGTTCGTAATTGTCAGGACTAAGCCTGTAGGAAAAAATATTGGAAAATTTGCATGGAAAATTGAAATTTTTTTGAAAAACTGAAATTTCCTTTTTATACGGAATTTTTTGTTTGAACTAAGGAACATAATTTACGAATGAAACGATGGGTATGCATAGTTCTGTTTTGTTTTGTTCGTTATGGTCCTGGAAAAGTTCGAGACAGTTACAAAAGAAAATCAGAAAAAAAATTTAAGTTCTGACTGGGCCAACAGAGACTGGAGGGACAAGGAGATGGAGCTCATCTAAATCTTAGAAGACTTACCACATCTATACCAGTGGTCACATGATGTACAGAGAGGCAGATTACGTCAACTGGAGTGAATGTCTCTAATTCATCATTGCAGATAAATAGTACATTAATTTTATTTCTTAGCCCTAAAATATTCTGATATTGTAACTATAGTTGGCATTTCACAATGAATGATACAGAATTGGGTAAAAATAAAATAACTTCTCCTGTTTAGTTTCTCCCTCAAACTGAGAATTCATTTCAATCCTGACCTCTCTTAGAACTTGATTTTTTTTCTGTCCTGCTTATCCTAAAAATAGGTGCTGCTCCAACACTTGTAACCACTGGTATTTTACCTCTCATAACAGTATCTTCTCTCCTCCCCCCTTATATTTCCTTCTACTAGCCCACGCAGTTTACCGTTCCATTTCCTACTGATGTGTAGGTCATGCCTATTATAATCCCAACTACTAAGAGAATCAAGAAGAAGACACCAACACGTGACCTCGCTCCCGATCCAAGTAGCCGTTCAAAATCCAAAGTCCCTCTACCACAGAAGAGCGCAAATGAGATCTCAGACTCAACGCTGGTATGTCTCGATTTAATCTTGGCCAGGTCACATTCTACATTCCATCCACGATGTCTGTCATTATTATTGCGCAGCCCACCCCCACTGGCTTTCTTGGTCAAGTCTCTACAGAGTCAAACTAAATGCTCTGTCACCTCACCCAGACCAGCACTAGGTATTAATAAAAATGGTGACCTGGTATTATGATCTTAGTTTGTCCTGCAGAAGTTGGCCTATACCTCCCTAAGGCATGTGAACTACCTAACAACAAAACATTCTTCCTCTTTGCTGACTTCACTACAATCTTACTCAATTTTGTACTAAAAGTTTTTTGTGCTCTGTCTTCACCTACCTTTGTCTCAGGCCCATACGTTTCAAACTGAACTAATAGGTAAAACTTATTTTTTTACATTCACCACAAAGCTGTCTGATGAAGTTCTAAGCCTGATTTCCCTGAGCCCTGTTGCCACTTGCCACCTCTCTTCACCCTTCTCCCTTCTTAATCTGTCAAGGTCTTTTGTAACCTGATACAATTCAGCCTGAGGCAGAAAATTCCCCTTCTGTTCCTCTTATCTTCCTAACTCTATTACATATCCTACGGAACCACTGATTAGTCTGATTCTCTTCCCCAAATCCTATGCCACTACAGTCACACTAAAAAAATAATACTTTTGTGAGATTAAGTCAATTAAATTACCAAAAAACAAGAAAACACGTAAACGAAAATTAGACCTAGTCACGACTGTATGTAACCAAAGATATGCAAAGTTTCTAGAGCCAGCAAATTAAAATTTACACTGAGTTTCTCAAATAAGAAATACAAGAATAAATAGACTTGATAGAAAGAAAGAAAATACAATGATACGAGATTCTATAAGTTTACTGCGTCAAAACCTAAAACAAAAATACGGCTGCAAAACTACTCTATGACGTTTTGGCGTTGCCTGGAATAACACACAAACAAAACTGAAAGCTTGAACGGTACGTTTGAAGAACATACTAAAATGTATTTCATTAGTAATGGGTATTATACTAAGTTTTACTGCAATCTAAATCACTTATCTTCATAAAAGCACAAAACTCGTGCGACTCGCCTTGAGTAGGGATACCACCCACCTTCCTTCCTTGGACGTGCACGACAAAAGACAAAACTTGGTAGAAATTCTTGGATGATTGAAAGATACTGAATGTAATGGGCGGAAGAACAAATTGTATCAAATGAAGCAGGCATGAGGAAACATGAATGTCTTAAGCATGAGAATGATAGTGAGTAGTAAACTTCAGACCAGAAATGGCTATAGAACACAGAGCTCTGGAGGCGCTCATACCTATAGGAAGATAGAAACTTCAAGCAGATAGGAAACGTGATTTGACGTAGTATGAAAGACATCAGCCAAAATAGAATTATTGAGAGAAGATAACAGCACAAAACTGTTACAACAGACACAAAAGATATTTGTATTTCAAATCCATCTGTGTAGTATAGTTTTATGATGAAATCATTTATAAAATAAAACAAGTTTTCATATGAATGAGTATATGCATTTAATGCAATACTCCAAATACTACATCTGCAGCAGCAACTGGTTCATAAGATTTAATTTTTGTATTTTATTGATGACCGAAAAGAAATGTGAAAGTTATGTAACCGAATGTTTTGAATTAATAATACAGTATTCCAAATAAAAGACATAAAGGAATTATGCTGTTAACTGAGAAAATGAAAAACTCTTCCTAATTCTCTCATAACTTGAAAGTTTCACAGAACTGAACTTTTCAGTGTAGTAATTGTTTTGGTTTGCTCCAACATAAAATCTGTGAACAAAGTGATGAAAAAGTACTTCATAAATTTAATTCGATTTCTAAACAATGGAAATATGTTACGGTCTTACAACATTTTCGTTTCATTAAAATGTAATTGAGCACAAAGTGTAAAGTGTATTGATTTTAACATGATACAGTCGTATTCAACTTCCCTATATTGAATATAAACAGATATATGATTACATTTTCTGTGAATTTCAGGAATTGTTTGCTTCCACCATCGTTAGAGTAGAATTAGTTAACAACAATAAGCAGCGCAGTCTAAGATATGTAAATATCTGCGCAACAGAATTAAATTAATGTTAAAAAATGTTACTAGGGTGAAAAATTGGAATAAAATGATTACCTCTGTCACCTCAAGTTATGCATATAACTTTGCACTAGATACTACAGAGAGTAGCCAGTGATTTCTTTCCTCGATCTATAGTACCTGCAAATTTTTACCTAGCGTATGATGAAGTGAAACAAGACTATATTTACAAAGATTCTAACTTTTATTGGTGGTAATAATTTCCTCAGTTCTATCCGGTGAAACAATTTCTAAGATAAATTATTCACATGTTTAAGATATACGATCAAAAGTGTATCATTTAAATCAGTGGATAAAAGGTTGATGCAGTTTCCGTACTGGAAGTAGAAGAATCAACTAAATGATTACATAGTATATAGGAAGGAGTACATCTCCCCTACTGAAATAGTATTGTACTCTCTTTGTTGCTGCCATGAAAATCGACTTCAAAATTAATTATCAATTTCAGAATTATTACTAATTTCAGTTTTATATCTGGAACGACAGATTCCACCTCTCCAGGATAAAAGAAGAGAGTTAACCAAGAACAAACAAGTTTCATATGTGAATTATTTTTAACTATGCGTTCAGTGTCCTGGAGAAAGAGTAAACGGTGTTTCAAACCCACTATAAGAAATTAAAGAGGCTGACAGGCAGTGAAAGTTTCTGGTTAGAAAATGACGACGATGATCTTCTGTCGTACAGTTTATTAGCCTGTTCGTTTAGCTATCTTCAACTCGTGATTGTTAGGAAGCAGCTCGCAATCTGAACAGCACACTAAAGGTTCTGCGTGCGCCACGATAAACACAAGAAGTTCAAGACGGTGTTCCTTTGTTAATACATCTTTCCACCGACACAATAAATAAATAAATTGTACTATAGACTTATGCTAATGAACGTTGAGCACAAATACAAGAAAAACAAGAAGTTCAGATGCGGTTCCACATTAGTGGATAGATCTTTTTGAAATTAAACCGATCTTTACTACAGCTTCGATACATAATTTTTATTGACAGTCATGAACTAGTATCCGACAGATACAACTATTGTACATAATTAACTAATGCGCAACAATAGTTATTAAATGCTGCTTGACTTAGGTTTCAGGAAGTTAACAGAAATAAGAAAAAAAGTATCGGACACATGACGGGTATATGCGATCTAAATAGTAGAACACTGTACGCAATGCTGTTGTAGTACAACTGCTTACACAAAGTGCCCAGATCAGTTTATCTGCATACGACGGAAAGAATTCCCAACAGTTGATTTTTAAAGTGTATGATCCGAAGAATACCGTTGTACTTCAACATTCTTTCCGAAAAAATTGTCTTGTAGTGTACAGTTTTCGTTAAGCGTGCATGTGTAATAGAAAGAAAACTATTTAAGACCTATTAAGTGGCATTTTATTCAAATATATTAATTAATCTTACGTAAAGTTAATGACTAAAGTAAATATAAATAAATTTTTGTGTGAACCTACCAAATGTATTAAAAAAGGAATAATTTATTCTGCTAAAATCGTTTAAGTATTAATCATCTGAACTTTTTCTTATACTAGATTAAATAAATTATTCTAGATCAAATAAGTTATTTCTTCTCTGTTCTTCAGGTACTCTATAGAGCACGATACAAATTTTCGGTGAAGGAATATTTTTTTTCCATATTATTTATATGCTTATAACATTCTTAGGTGTATTACGTTGGCCAGTAAAATTTTCTTTCAACGCACAATTTTTTGGAACCCAAAAACTAAAATAAATTTCACATGCGTTGTTTTGTATCTGTTGTAGGTCTTTATTCGTCAAAACATTTACTGCACGAATTGTATAATTTTTCGTAGAATGGTTGTGCGCTATATTCTGTCCTATCGTTTCAGTAAAGAATGTCAGAATTCTATACAACGATTGCATTTAGCAAGTAAGCTAAAACACCCCTGAAAATATGCACACTAATTATTCAGTGTTTCATTACATTACGCAGAACCGAAGTGGCTCCTTTCTCAAAGACGTCTGGTCAACCATTTGGAAAGCAAAGATACAAACCACATTTATATGAGTAAAAGCTGGACTGACATTTAGTAAATCACCATCGGCCACCAAATTTATCACGGTATTTCTTTAAAAGAGAAGTATTCAGTATGTTACTATTTACTGCTAGGTCTGAAGTCTTGGACATTTATGAGACATTAACGAGCGGCAGATAAATTGATTTACAAATTCATTACAAAGATTTAAGTCGGACTGTTGGAGATCTACCATGTTCTTTAGCTTCGACTGAGACTGTGCAGTTAGACAAAAATATACAATACATCTACAGTCTGTCAAATTCTATGGTAGCTTGTAGAAAATTGTTATAAGTACATAGCATAGCAACATGTGCTCAGTATTAGTATCATATGAATTAAATTAATAAATTTGACAATCATATTCCGTGAAAATGCAACAAGACCAAATATCAATCTTCCTAATTAATGCTGTGAGCCAGAAATATTTTCTTCTGTTGACAGAGAATAGCGAAAAGAAAACAATGCCATAGCATGTACTCATTTAGGAAATTCAGTAATTTGATATATTTCAGTTCGCGAATAAACTAAAAAGCTTGATACCAAATTTTGAGAACAAAATGCATAATAACGTTTTCCTCTTGTTCCCTGAGGGCCGCACATGATGAGCAGCGTCAGTAAGCAACAGCTACTGACAGTCTACACACTCAGTCTCCAGGCGAGAGTGCTACAAACATAGTACAAAATGATAACAAATTCATTGTCAGACCCTCTGCCAAATTGTCTGGTTGGACTTGTAAAAATAGTAATAATAATGATAATAATATTAATAACAAAAAGAAATCCTGTAAAACCATTGTTAGTTCCTTTTTGTCCTGTTTTTTCCCACAGTTGCTGCATTATATTATTATAGTGTAGATATTTATGTTTTCCGTCTATGCAACTGAATTAATATTTTATTGTCATATGCATTTCGCCTTTATTTGGAAGGCATCATCAGTGGCCTGTAATATATACATGATTATGTTTTACAATATTTCATATTTACGTTTCTTAGTATTTTTAGGTTATAAACAGTTCTGGTGCGTTATTTGCGTATAGTTACTGATATTTGGATGTTGTTACTTACAATATTTCATGGATATTACTTTACATCTAGTGCTCATTGGTGGCTTCCGGCTGTTCTGCTTCACTTATGTTCATTTTGCGTTTTGTTATTCCAGCACGTCAGTTGCATAGACGAAAAACATAAATATCTACACTATAATAACCTGTAAAACCAATTTTTGCTGGAACATACTCATAGCTGGCGCATTTTTGCCTTCTGTATTGAAGCTGCTGTGCTCTGTCTACGTCACTCCTATTCCTGAATATAACTTACTCTCTAGGTGCAATGAAATGATTTTCCTAAGAAGTTAGCAGAATTTATGATGATTTGTCAGTGTAAAGAAATAGTATCTGCTAGTCAAGGAAAGATATAATCAGAATTCTCCGATGAAATGTGTATATAAGTATGGAAGACTATACGTAGGTATGGAATAGGGAACTTACGTAAATAAACAAAAATCGTTATTAGTACCAATATCAATATGAAACAAAAAAAGACCACTCAGGCCGTGACATTTATGATAGCGTCAGAAATATGCATTGTTTAGCAACGAACTGGGACAGGAGGCTGGTCTATCTTAACTCCGTTTTGAGCCGCACAGGATGTTACGTCTTCCCTTGCGATTTGGCGGGTGCAACAATACGGCAAAGCAACAGCCCGCGACTCGCTACTTCGTGGATTCTCCTTCGATTTATCTGTTTGCTTTTACTGAACAGTAAAAGGGAGACTGCGGACTAGAAGCTTGGTTACAGCATTCAGGTTGAAGTCGTTAGCTTCTCAACTAGGTACAGGCGAAAGCAATGATATTTCCTTATGAATCTTTTTCTGCCCCGGGGAAGGCATCTCCGTCGATGAGAATCATGAGATCGTGAATAAATGGGAGATAATGGGAGATACGCTATAAGAGACTGTCTAGGATATATGGAAACGTATGACAAATAAGCGACGAGCTACGTGGGGGAATAGTGAGAGATGATGACCTGATCCATTGTTGATGAAAACACATATTTCATTCTGGCCAGTTCCAGAGTTGTATCTATTTGCATCCGACGACGAATGCACACATCTTTCGATTTTTATTTACTGGATTGCGTCTTTGGTGAACCCTTTATTTGGCACACACAGAAATCACGAGAATTACATGTTAAGAGCCACGTGAACGTACATGATTTTTTTTTCCAAAATTCAGTTTCTTGTCTGTCAGTAACATTGCCTAAAAAGAACGCATGGGTGCTACAGTATAAATACTACAGTGTTGTTTCTATGGCTGTAGAAATTGTTGTATTTTAGACTATTTTATGTCAAATGTCTAAAAACAAGTCGTTTTTGGAACAAAGTCACGAATAACCCCCAATTTCCACGTTTTACTGTCAAGTACCTTGTGAACCCAAAAACCTGCGTATTGTTTTTGGCTCATAATCTGTCAAGTCAGAATATATTGCCATATATGCAATGTCGTAGAGCATTCCCTGGTAGAGAAGATGCTGTTTTCTTCTTCTTTTTGACTGGTTGCCCATTTTGTAGCGATCTACCAGCCTCCTCTTCCCAAAAAATTGAAGTCTATTTTCAGTGCCCGGATAAAATTTCGCCAGCACTTTTCCAAAATAAATCTACTTCAAGGCTTTCTCTTTCCATTTATACGCAGTTTTCCGTGTATCGGAAAAAATATCGTCACAAAATTGAATGAAACTAGTACACCGGTTACTCCTGCTTTCAGTGTCTGCTAAAGATTCAGAGTGTTGCTAAACTTTTCTCAAAAGGCAGAGAAATATCGCTGTGTTTGAGAACTTAAATATTGGTTTCAAGCACTGTTGCCCATCGAAGGACGAAACTTGAAACATGTTGCAAAAATCCCGTGCGCAGTTTTGATGTTGCTCGAGAGCAACATTGCCAAATAAAGGATTAAATGTTGGCCGAGGGGACTGAGGCGCTCCAGTCACGGTCTGCACGGCCACTACGGTCGGGGGTTCGAATCCCCCCTCGGGCATGGATATTTGTGCCGTCCTTAGTTGTAGGTAGTTCATAAGTAGTTTGTAAGTTTAGGGACTGATGACCCCGTAGTTAAGTCCCTTAAGCTTAACAAACATTTGAACATTTTTTGATTAAAGGCCAACGCCTACTGGTGAAATCAGAAAAGATGGGAAGACACGCACGTTTGTCGTGTAAATGCCTGTATGTGCACGGAGCACTCCGAGTTATACCGCATCTGGGGGTACGATCTGTAAAATGGATTGTTGGAGTTGGTGGTAGTACGTACAGGTAAGTTCGTGGTTTAAACGCCTGTGTGCGCCTCGCAGCACTCTGTTTTGCATTGCATCTGCTCGCACGATCTGTAAAAGGTATCGGAGTTGGTGGTGGCATTTTTGTAACTGAAAAGGTGAAATTGGTCATAAATGAGTAATCGCTAATTTACTGACCTCTTCCTGAAAAATTGGTGTCGGTGAGCAAAGCTCGCGTTTTGCTTTCCAGTGTAGCGCCTCCTAGGGAGTGTCCATTTTCTTCTTGGCGGACCCCGCAGCCGGGAGCGGAGGAGGCGGTGGCGGCGGTCGGTGGCGCCGCGCGCGGAGCAGCGGGAGGAGCTGGCGTCCGCGGCGCGCGCTGGCTGCCTGCTGACTGCGGCCGCGGCGGCGGCTGAGGCCGCGGCGCGATCAATCGTCAGTAGCATCTCCAGCCGCTTACCGGCCTCTAACTGCCACTCGAGCAGTTCGCGCAGCCAGGTCAGCGAGCAACAGCCCAGCTATATTTGGCCACCGCCACAGGACTTCCAATTTTCTCTTCCGGCCGCTGACGCAGGCCGCCGCCAAATATCCCGCAAATGAGGGAGGACAGACGCGACGCGGACAAATGTCCTCGGGAGCTCGGCAACTGCCCTCCGCAAAGCCGAGTTTCTTTTTTGGTGCGAAAGCGCGTCTATTCTCTCGTCGGTCGAACTTTCTCCAGTAACAATTGACTCTAAATCGACTCCGTACCTCACAAACGGTTTTAATCCAGCTGCGTGGTTATTGTATATCGCCCCAAATTTGCGACCGGATAGGGGATTTCCTGTCAGAGATGACACAGTTCGTAGTAATCGATGGTAAGGCTTCGACTAAGACAGAGGTGATATCGGGCGTTCCACTGGGTAGTGTTATTGGTCCTCTGCTGATCCTTATTTACATAAACGATTTAGGGGAAAATCGAAGTAGCTCTCTTAGGTTGTCTGCAGATGACGCCGTCATTTACCGTCTAGTAAAATCATCTGAAGATCAAAACCAACTGCAGAACGATCTAAATAAGATATCACTAAGGTGTAAAAATTGGCAATTGACTCTAAATAATGAGAAGTGTGAAATCATCCACATGAGTACGAAAAGGAATCCGTTAAACTTTGTTTACAACATAAATCAATCAAATGTGTAGGCTGTAAACTCCACAAAATACCTAGAAATTACTATTGCTTCAGACTTAAATTGGAAAGAACACGTAGATAATATCGTGGGAAAAGCGAACCAGAGACTGCGTTTTATTGGCAGAATCCTTAAAACATGCAACAGAAACTACAAAAGAAACTGCATACACTACGCTTGTCCGTCCATTTTTGGAGTATTGCAGCCCAGTGTGGGATCCTTATCAGGTGGGTTTAACGGAGGACATTGAAAGAGTCCAAAGAAGGGCAGCACGTTTCGTATTGTCACGATACAGGGAAGACAGCGTTACGGAAATGATACAGGATCTGGGATGGGAATCATTAAAACAACGGCGCGTATCGCTGCGACGTGGGCTTCTTGCGAAACTCCAATCGCCAACATCCTCCTCCGAATGCGAAAATATGTTGTTGCCTCCCACTTACATAGGTAGAAATGATCATCAGAATAAAATACGACAAATCAGAGCTCGAACAGAGAGATTCAGGTGTTCTTTCTTCCCGCGTGCTATTCAAGAATGGAATGGGAGATAAATAGTATAATGGTGGTTCTATGAACCCTCTGCCAGGCACTTAAATGTGATATGCAGAGTATCCCATGTAGATGTAGATGATCACGAGGAAATTATAGTTCGTCCTACGAACAATGGCGGGCCTTGCACGTCTAGGCAAAGATGGCGAAAGCATCTTTACCAGTTTCGAGCGATAGTTGAAGTACTCGTGGGGTAAGGCGGTACAATTGCGATCATTTCAGACAAATGTTATTCTAACCGGAAATACATTGAGAAAATGAATAATTTTAATTCTGGCACATGTTCTTAGATGTTTAATGAATATGTACATCTGCATCTACATCTACTCCGCAATCCACCGTAAGGTGCGTGGCGGAGGGTACACTGTACCACTACTAGGCATTTCCTTTCCTATTCCACTCCCAAATAGAACGAGGAAAAAAAGAATGCCTATATGTCTCCGTACGAGCCCTAATTTCTCTTATCTTGTCTTTGTGATCACTACGCGAAATGTAAGTAGGCGGCAGCAAGATCGTACTCAACTTCAAATTCCGGCCCCTAAATTTCCTCAAGAGAAATTCACCAAAAGAACGTCGTTTTTCCTCCAGCGATCCCCAACTGAGTTGCCGGAGCATTACCGTGACACTCGCGCATTGGTCGAACCTACCAGTAACAAATCTAGCTGCTCGCCTCTGAACTGCCTCTATGTCTTCCTTTAAACTGATCTGCTGCGGGTCCCAAACACTTGAGCAATACTCAAGACGTGGTCATACAAGCGTTTTATACGCGGTCTCCTTTACAAGTGAAGTACATCTTCCCAAAATTCTCCCAATAAACCGAAGTCGGCTGTCCGCCTTACTCACAACTGTTCTTACATGTTCGTTCCATTTCATATCACTCTGCAATGTTACTCCTAGATATATGAACGACGCGAAAGCATCAAGAAGCCCCGATGTCTAAGAATGTGTCCTACCAAGCGATCCCTTCTTTTAGTCAGGGTATGCCAAAAATTCCTTTTCTCACCAATTCTGTTCAGTACCTCTTCATTAGTTATGCGATCTATCCACCTAATCTTCAGCATTCTTCTGTAGCACCACATTTCAAAAGCATCTATTCTCTTCCTGTCTGCACTGCTTATCGTCCACGTTTCACTCCCGTACAAGGCAACACTCCACACAAATGCCTTCAGAAAAGACTTCCTTACCCTTAAATTAATATTTGATGTTGGCAAATTTCTCTTTTTCAAAAATGCTTTTCTTCCCATTGCCATTCTGCATTTTATATCCTCTGTACTGCGACCATCGCATGTTATTTTACTACCCAAGTAACAAAACTCATCTACCACCTTCATTGTTTCGTTACCTAATCTACTATTCCTTCAGCATCGCCTGATTTTCTAAGACTGCATTCCATTATCTTTGTTTTGCTCTTCTTAATGTTTATTGTATATGCTCTCTTCAACACACTGTCCATTCGATTCAACTACTGTTCCAGGTCCTTTGGTGTCTCTGACAGAATTAGAATGTCATCAGCAAAACGCAATGTTTTTATTTCTTCCCCCTGAACTTTAATCCCTATTCCAAATTTTTCCTTGCTTTCCTTCACCGCCTGCTCGATGTACAAATTGAATAACATCGGAGAAAGGCTACAACCCTGTCTTACTCCCTTCCCAACTGATGCTTCCCTTTCATGCCCTTCGAGTCGAATAACTGCGGTCTGGCTTTTGTACAAGTTGTAAATAACTCCCCTTTCCCTGTATTTTACCCCTGCTGACTTCAGAATTTGAAAGAGTGTATTCCAGTCAACATTGTCAAATGCTTTCTCCAAATCTACAAAAGCTAAGAATGTAGGTTTGCCTTTCCTAAATCTACCTTCTAAGATAAGACGTAAGGTAAGTATTGCCTCCCGGGTTCCTACGTTCCTCCTGAATCCAAACTGATCTTCCCCTAGGTCAGCTTCTACCAGCTTTTCCATTCTCCTGTAGATAATTCGTGTTAAAATTTTGCAACCATGACTTATCAAACTGATGGTTCTGTAATGTTCACACCTGTCTGCGCCTGCTTTCTTTGGAATGGGGATTATTACATTTTTCTTAAAGTGTGAGGGCATTTCGCCTGTCTCATACATCCTACACACCAGTTCAAATAGTCTTGTCATGGCTGGCTCTCCCAGAGACTTTAGTAGCTCTGAGGGTATGTCATCTACTCCTGGGGCCTTGTTCCAACCTAAGTCTTTCAAGGCTCTGTCAAATTCATCTCTCAGTACAGTATCTCCTATTTCATCTTGATCTACTTCCTCTTCCCTTCCTACAACATCGTCTCTAAGTTCATTTCTTTGTGGAGCTGCTCTATGTACTCTTTCCACCTTTCAGCTTTCCCTTCTTTGCTGAGAACTGGTTTCCCATCTGAGTTCTTGATATTCGTAGAGTTGCTTTTCTTGTCCCCAAATGTCTCTTTAATTTTCCTGTAGGCGATATCTACTTTTCCCCTTGTTATACATTCTTCTACAGATTTGCATTTGGCTTCTAACCACTCCTGCTTAGCCGTTTTGCATTTCCTGTCAATCTCATTTTTTAGTCGTCTGTACTCCATTTTGCCTGTTTCATTCACTGCATTTTTATATTTTCTCCTTTCGTCAATTAAATTTAGTATTTCCTGTGATATCCAAGGATTTTTTGTAGGTCTTGCGTTTCTACCTATTTTGTCCTCTGCTGCCTTCACTATTTTATCTCTCAATGCTACACATTCCTCTTCTACTGTTTTATTTCCCCCTGTTTCTGTCAAGTGCTGCCTAAATCTCCCTCTGAAATTCTCCAGAACTTCACTTTCCTTCAATTTATCCAAGTCCCATCTCCTTATTTTCCTACCTTTCTGCAGTTTTTTCAGCTTCAGCCTACAGTTCATGACTAACAAGTTATGGTCAGAGTCTATACCTGCCCCTGGGTATGTCTTGCCGTTTATAACCTGCTTCCGGAATCTATGTTTTACCATTATAAAATCTATCTGATACCTTCCGGTGTCTCCTGGTCTCTTCCACGTATACAACCTTCTTTTGTGATTCTTAAACCACGTGTTTGTTACGGTTAAATCATGTTCCGTGCAAAATTCTACCAGGCGACTTCCTCTTTCATTCCTCCTGCCCAGTCCATATTCACCTATTTTTCCTTCTCTTCCTTTTCCTACTACCGAATTCCAGTCTCCCATCACAATTAAGTTTTCCTCTCCCTTAACTGTCTGAATAATTTCCTTTAGCTCCTCATATATTTCTTCGATTTCCTCAACATCGGCAGAGCTAGTTGGCATATAGACCTGTACTACTGCCGTCGGTGTTGGCTTCGTATCTATGTTGACAATGATAATGCGATCACTGTGTTACTCATAGTAGTTTACCCGCATTCCTATTTTCTTATTCATTATCAATCCTACTCCTGTGATACCCCCAACTGATTTTGTATTTATAATCCTGTACTCACCTGACCAGAAATCCTGTTCATCCTGCCACCGAACTTCACTAATCCCCACTATATCTAACTTCAACCTATCCATTTCCCTTTTTAAATTTTCTAATTTTCCTACCCGATTAAGGGATCTAACATTCCACGCTCCGATCCGTAGAATGCCAGTATTGTCTTTCCTGATGACAACATCCTCCTGAGTAGTCCCCTCCCGGACATCCGAATGGGGGACTATTTTACCTCCGGAATATTTTACCCGATCGGATGCCATCATCATATGTTCATGCAGTAGAGCTGCATGTCCTCGGGAAAAGTAACGGCTGTAGTTTCCCCTTGCTTTCAGCCGTTCGCAGTAACCGTGTGGCAAAGCCACATTAGCTGATGTTACAAGGCCAGCTCAGTCAATCATCCAGACTGTTGCCCCTGTAACTACTGAAAAGGCTGCTGCCCCTCTTCAGGAACCACACGTTTGTCTGGCCTCTCCACAGATACCCCTCCATTGTGGTTGCACCTACGGTACGACTATCTGCATCGTTGAGGCACGCAAGCCACCCCACCTCGGCAATGTCTGTGGTTCATGGGGGTGGAGATCATTTATATAGATAGAAAATAATTGCGGTCCTACACACTCCCCTGGGGCACGCCTGACGATACCCTCGTCTCTGATGAACACTCGCCGTCGATAACAACTTACTCTGTTGTATTACTTAGGAAGTATTCCAGCCAGTCACAAATCTGTGAACCTATTTCATAAGCTCGTATCTTTGTTAGCAGTCTGCAGATTGGCACCGCGTCGTCACACAAATATTACACGATTATAAATTTTGGTATAAACGCAAGAAAAGGGCACAGAATTGAGAAAAATCGATCGAAAATGTACCACACTAGGTACAATTGTGATCACTTCCTCGTAAAATTTTGATCACTGGCATCTTCCCTATAAAAAAACTTTTTTCCTCGGGCACCAACGCATACTTCGTGGTACCAAACGTTACACTTTTGGCAGCGAATCCAGTCACCCTTAAATAGAAAATTTATAAGAGCGCGTCAGACTATCTCCGTAGCACAAAGTGTTGTATTCTTGGAAAAGACAGGAGGAGCTGTAGAAGCCTGCTACAACACACGTCACACAAAGACAAGTGCCAAACTGACCAATGGGTCGAAATTGTACCTATATCGAATTTGTACCACCTTACCCTATATAAGTGCTTTGCAACTGAAGAAACCTTATAGCTAGCAAATAAATGGCTCTCGCTTGCTTCAAAATGTGCAAATGTTTGAAAAGCTATGGTACCAAACTGCAGTGGTCATCACTCCCTAGACTTAACAAACTACTTAAACTAACCTAAGGATAACACACACATCCGTGCCCGAGGTAGGACTCGAAATTCTGACGGGAAGCAGACGGGCACTCCGCTGCAAAGCGCCTTACAGCGCACCGCCGCTCCCGCACGGCTCCCGCTTACTTAGCTAGAATTTGTTGCATCATCACATATGACAACTTGCAACAAATAGGTAAAAGAAATCCGTTAAATTTCATTTACACGATAAATCAGTCAAATGTAAAGGCCGTAAATTATATATCTATATCTACATCTACATTGATACTCTGCAAGTCACATTGAAGTGGTTGGCAGAGGGTTCATCGAACTGCTTTTATGATATTTCTCTATAGTTTCCATTCTCTAATAGCTCGCGGGAAAAAGAAACACCTAAATCTTTCCTAGTCTGATTTCTCTTATTTTATTATCATGATCATGTCTCCCTATGTAGGTGCGTGCTAAAAATATATCTTCGTATTCTGAAGAGGAAGTTGGTGAAAGAAATTTCGCAAATAGATCTCGCCGCAACAAATAACGCCTTTCCTTTAATGATTTCCACCGCAACTCGAGCATCATTTCTGTGACACTCTCTCCCCTTTATCGCGATAATGCAAAACGAATTGCCCTTCTCTGTACTTTTTCTAAATCGTCCATCAGTCCCACCTGGTTTAGATACCACAATGCGCAGCAATACTCCATAATAGCACGCACAAGTGTAGTGTAGGATTTTTTTTTCTTTAGTAGAACTGTTGCATCTTCTAAGTGTTCTGCCAAAAAAAACCTAGTCTTTTCCCCTACAATGTGTTCTACGTGTTCTTTTCAATTTAAGTTGTTCGTATTGTTATTACTGGGTATTTAGTTAAATTGACGACCTGTAGGTTTGACTGATTTTTCGTGTAACTGAAGTTTAACGGATTTATTTCAGTGGTCATGTGGATGACATCACACTTATCATTATTAAGGATCAACTGCCAATTCTTGCACCATGCAGATATCTTATCTAAATCATTTTGCAGTTGCTTTTGATCTTCTGATGACTTTACTAACCGATAAATGACAGTATCAACTGCGAACAGTCTAAGAGAGCTACTCAGTTTGTCTTCTAAATCGTTTCTAAAAATAAGGAATAGTAGAGTCCTATAATTTTTCCCTATGGAACGCCAGATATCACATCTGTTCTACTCGATGACTTATCGTCAATTACAACGTACTGTGTCCTCTCTGACAGGAAATCACGAATCCAATCGAACAACTGTGGCGATATTCCATAAGCACGCAATTTGATTACAAGACGCTCGTGAAATACAGTGTCAATAACCTTCCGGAAATAATTAAACACCTAGTAATTACAATTAGGAATAACTTCAGTTGGAAAGAACACAGAACATATTGTAGGGAAGGCGAACCAAAGGCAACGTTTCATTGGCGAAACACTTAGAAGATGCTACGGTTCTACTAAAGAAACTGTCTACACTACATTTGTGCGGCCAGTTTTGGATTATTTTGGGATCCCCAACAAGTGGGACTGAGGAACGATTTAGAGAAAGTTCGGAGTAGTTCAAAAATGTTTGTATAGTCCATGGGACTTAACTACGGGGTCATCCGTCCCTAAACTTACAAACTACTTATGAACTACTTACGAACTAGGACGGCACAAATATCCATGCCCGAGGGGGGATTCGAACCCCCGACCGTAGTGGCCGTGGAGACCGTGACTGGAGCGCCTCAGTCCCCTCGGCCACCGCGGCCGGCTGTTTATTAGGAGCTGTGAAAATCAACATACAATTAATACTAACCTATAAGCGATTAGGTCTAAAAGGCGTAGATCTTATTTTCGTTATTACCTTGGTCATATAGGACCGCATGTGTGTGTGTGTGTGTGTGAGAGAGAGAGAGAGAGAGAGAGAGAGAGAGAGAGAGAGAGAGAGAGACGTCATTTCTTCGAGGCTGGCGTGTTGGCGATAAGTACAGGGACTGTTAAATTTTACTTAAGGTGTCAGCTGGATTCTTGCTCTTGTAGTAGTAACGTAACAGGCTTCGACTAACATTGAGATCTTCAGCAGATTATTATTGTCTTGGACAAGTTGTTAAAATGATTGACTTGCTTTTGCTTTCGTAACAGATTAAAATGTAATGTCCTGTAATTTAGTGTCGACAACGTCCGTTAAAACAGTTTAGGTTGGCAACACTGTAAGAGATTGCACGTCCCTGGCTGCCCCCTACGAGCTGCCACGTGTAATTTACTAGCTAGGTCAAATGAACGCTGATGATTCTGTTTTCGATTTCAGAGCATAGACTCAGTTATTGTAATTTCATAGGCTCGTATAGGTATAATAATGATAGGTTCGTAGCTAGCTCACTGTTCGCGCTATGCGGTAAATACTTTTGAAATTATGCACTACGTTTGATGAATGCAGTGCCTGCTAATTCTTTAACAGCCGCTATTGATTACGTTTTGCTAACCTTTCTGTACAAACTCAAGTCGAATTTAAGTTATATATGAAATCTTCTGCCAGTTCCATAAATGGTTTAATTTTTTTCTTTTGTTAACCCAAAATTTATAACCTAGATGTAGATGTAATTTTCCGGAATACCGTCTCAAACGACCACGCTGTGGACGGAATGTTAAACATTAATCTTCCTTTCTTTCGCAATACATACCACACTAAGGTTCAAGACGCTACTTAGACATTACCATTTCTTTGAAAACTATAAGAAGTTTGTTCTGAGTAAACAATAATTAACCAAATTTGTATATTCCTTTAGCGTGTGTTTAAGTTCCACCATCCTGGTAATACACGTTACTGAAAATTTGTTCGTACTGTGAGAGTTAAATAAAGTACTGAAACGCAGACTTAACAGCGTGACAGTCAACACTGCAACGTGTATTTTAAAGTTTCTTCACTTTTAACCACAACGATTTTAAGGAGAGTCCGTCTGAGGGCACTAGCTGAGTAAAACCATAAGAACTTTCTAATATCTTAAAAGAGTCAATATAATTGTCAGAGTAATAAGTATATAGCCAATCAGTTGCAGGTAATATTTTATTCATCTTTACCAATACAAATGCAAATATTAGCTTTAGCTGATTGGATGTATACTTACTAATCTGTAGCTATGTACAGTTGTTGACAACAGCAATGATCAAGATTCTAAGAAATAATTGCACTATTGCAAAGACGTAGAATCTACAGAGACTGAAATAATGGTTTGTATAGTCTACAACCTGGCCTTGGGATTAACATTACAAATTTCTTGTTGAACTCCTGATAGACTCCAGCCATTGTGGAACCAGTTTTATATCTCTGACCTCTCTTATACCCAGGCCATGAGATATTAAAATATATTTTTAACAGCTAATTCCACTAAACCTAACAAGTTTTGTCACTTTCACCAAGCTGGGGTCCAATAGAGACCAAACCGCCCACACCCCCTTGTCTACACAAATGACAGAAAAAACAGGTAACGAAAACAATACAGACTCCATAACACTGACAAAACTTAAAAAGAAACTACATTGAAACAACACCATTATTACTCGATCAGAGAAAGGAAACACAGTAATTCTGATGGAGAAAAGACCAATACATCAATAATGTGGTGTCGCACAAGTCTGAAGTGCGCGCCACCTACTTTCGCCGCGCGCCGCCATGCACGCACGGCGCGGCGTTCTTACGACGGCAGCCACGAGTGCCCTCTGCTACAACTCCGCTCGTGGCCACCACTGAACGACATCGTTCACTTGGGACTGAGATAGGAACCAGTTAACACTTCGGAATCAGATAGGCACCAGTGAAGACTTGGCTATCGGAATAGGCACTAGGCAGGCCTCTAGCTCAATTATGTATCAGCATTCTGCAGTACTGAGCTATGTAAAAGTTAAGTATTAATAAGTCTCTAAGAAATATATATATCGTTCTAATTTCCTCTAGTGTTTCTAGTTTCTGCTGTCCCACTGGCTGGTCACCTTCTACCTGCACAAGCGTGCATCCTTTATTCCTGTGTCGGTCTTTCTACTCGGCCACCGACACCTACGACGGAAACGAGATACAAAAGCGGCGACGAGGCTGGGACACAAAAAATAAGACACAAGAGTTCATCACCAAAAATAAAATTACAGAAATAATATCAGATTCAAGTACAAGATTCAAAACGAAGTTATGAAACACTCTGAAAGGCATTGAATATTTATTAGAAAACAAGGAGAAAAGAAAACTATTATAAACAAATCCCAGTGCAACTTTCCTCTGAAGCCAACCAAAGCTACATGAGAAAGAGAGTTGGAGTTGTCATGAATTATAGAAACGCTCCCACATACCAAGTTGCTACACTTGTTAAAAATAATAACACAAAATTATATATTAGAATATAATAGAACCATAAACAAAGCATACAGTTGATTTAGCACATAAAAGACTTGAAGGTCCAAGACCTAGCCACCCTACTCTCATTTGATGTGGAATACATGTGCATTAATGTTCCTGTAACTATAACAATAAATATTTTTAATCCACATTCAGACAGCACACTTTCAGAGGAATATGGGATAGAAATAGTGAAACTGGTAGAACTAATAACACAACAGAACCATTTGCAGTTGAAGAATGATTTTATTTTCAAAGAGAAGGTCTACCAATGGGTTCTTCAATACCAGGAACTATAGCAAAGATCTTCATGAAATAAGTACAACAGGTAATATTTAACGAAATAGTACCAAACAAGTACAAGATGATACAATGGATTAGATAAGTGGATAACATCTTGTGCCTTACAGATGAAGCAAGCTGTCAGATAGATCAGTTATGTACTGATACAAATTCTGTTCATGACAACATCCAATTTACAATAGAAAAAGGACAAAATAGGTAGTTAAATTTCTTAGATATCACCATCAAGATTCAGAACAACCAACATAAATTTGAGACATACAGAACACCAACTGCAACAGACACAATCATACATCAGACATCCAATCACCTGGACTCACACAAACATGGAGCATTTAGATACATGCTTCACATATTAAACACCATCCCATTAAACACAGACAACTACCAGATAGAAAGCAATACCAAATAGAAATAGTTACAAACAATGGTTTCAAAGAAAGCCTAGTAACAAAGATAAACAAAAAATTAAAAACAGGTAAGAACAAATACACAATTTCTACCAACACAAGGGCAGAATTCTAGACAAGCAAAAATACAAGACTCGAAAACAAGAACAACACAAAGTGAGAAAGAGACAGAAAACAACAGGTGGTATATAATGACATACAACCATAAATACATACACAAAATATACAACATTTTCAAAAAAACAATAGGAAAAAAACAGATCCATATTGAAATGAGGAATATATCAAGTGAAATGCAATGCATGTGATGGAAGATACATAGGTCAAACTAAAACTATATTTGACACTAGATATAAAGAACCTGTATTCACTCAACCTTTGGCACTTACACCAAAACCAACGTAAAACGCCAACGAGAGACAGAGACATGCAAACAATTAGAAGAAGCAACAATAAGAAACACCTTCTCATCCTACACGAAAATTATCACATCCAGAAAACCACAACAAAAAAGAGACATCACTTAAATGACCCAACCAACCTAGCCAAGCACACTCTTTTCAAAGTTATTGAAACAATAACAACAAGCATGTGAACATAAACATGACCACACCCCTATTCTTGCAAAAACTCAAACCACTAACTATTCACACACAACTCCTACCCCCGCCCCCCTGTCACCTTAGCAACCCTCATTTACATATCTGTAAAAATCGTACACATCCTTTTGTTTAATTATTACATACACACACACATTCATACATCAAAAATGTTGGCTATAGTCACATTCAACATGAAAAACAGTTGAACAGACATAAACAAAACTGTGATGAAGTGGAAAACATATGGCAACTTGATCCCACTAGTAAAACGTAAGACGATGTGTAAACTTGATTCCCAAGACAGTAAAAACATAAGTGGAATGTAAAGAAGAGACATTACCACTGTCAGTAAATTATAAACTAAATCTATATAAGCAAAACAAAATGTACGAATCTGTGTACACACATTTATAGAATCACAGAAGATGCTTTATGAATAGAAAGCGAAACGCATCTGGTGTGAAAAATGTAGTAATCGTAGTCAGTATAAGACTGGAAACTTATCACAGGCCTAATTAACCCTCTATGGGCATTACTTCGGTTTTTAAGTGTATACACGATTAAGAAAACCTTAACCTAAATATACCAGCTACGGTACTTTTCTAACTCGAAATTTTATGCTTTACAAGTTTGATAACATTTTTCAATTGCGGTATCCGTTTTGGAGTTACAGGCGTTGGGGCCAACATTTTAGCCATGTTGGTACAAAGACCGAACATTAACAACTGCTGCCAAACGGTTGCACCGAGTTTGACGATTAAGTAGGTCACTGGACGTAACATTAGTGCCCTTTCATTTCGGCGCTAGTAACATTTTCAGTAGGACTCAGAGATCCCTTGTAAGAGGCGGAAATCTGAAAAGGAGCAATATTTGGATGTTACATACTCGCATCAATATATAAAAGATCAGAAATGAAATTTTCTGCTTTGTTTTTGAATTAAGAGCCCTTTAGTAACGCCATTACTTTACTGGACGAAGTTATGCTTTCGAGGATGGCCGTAACACGGGAATAATACCTTCTCAAAGCCATACTTAGTGGTGTAAAGGATAGAAATTCGTTGAAACCCCTTCTGTTGCAAAATTGTTCAAATTCTGTTTTGTCAATAATAAAATCTCTACATTTACTTTGATCGCAATAACTTGTGCAGACGCTTTAGAAGCAACTGAAAGACGTGTACACAAACACAAGGTCTTCCAAAACTGAATGCCCTTTCAGTTGTTAAAAATACATCTTGAGCGAGGATAGAAAATTCAGGATATGTGTGTGACTGACAGATAAACGTCACTAAAATTTACTTCTTTGTTGTTCTGATTAATATTACAATTTTCAAAACAAGCACAATTAACTTCAGTACAGACCTTATCGACGAAAAAGGGTGTTCGATGGAAAATGTATGACGTGTTTTGTATGTGTGTAGCTGTAGCTAGAAAATACATTTAACGCTGCCTATAAATTCACACGGAATGATACACTTCTGTTGTCACGTAGCCTCTGAGAAAGAAAAATAATGGGATAGGTCTGTGAATCCTGTAGAGAGTAGACCAGTGTGCAAAGTTGTATTATTGGTCTCAGTAAAATAATTCCACGTATAATTCATCCGCTGGAGTGGAATCTACTTTGATTATCATGTACGCTTCGAGAGAGATTAGCTAATGGAGCGTTGGCAGAATAGCGTGTACATTGAGCATGTTGTCCCACTAGTACCGTGTTTAGTGTTTCTGACTTGTAGCTTGTACGCATAGAGACATAGCAGTAGCAGTGACTATTCTCCAAGAATGCAATGCATATATTGCATGCCATATCAATATATAAAACTTTAACAAAAATTCGTTATGGAATCAGTTCATAATAATTACGTCCTAAATCCTATTATAATTACTGTTTCACGGTCCATATTCTCTTTCCTTTGAGCCGGTCACTAGTTTCAGTGCTGCACAGGAGATGGGCACCAGCATGAGCTCTTTCTTGTAATTGTTCTTTAAATGTAAGCGATGCTCTGTGGTAGTCTCGACTCCCATTTGTCGTTTTTGCCGTCACACTACACTCTGGAAAAGACAGACTTCATTCTAGACAACACAGAAGAAAGAAAACTTAACACAGAATAATTCCACTGCACCTATCCTCCGAAGTCAACCGAAACTCAGTAAATATAAAATTCTTGTCACACTCTCTCGTGGATTTCAGAAAATCCCCAACATTCAAAATGTTTATGAAGCTTATGGGACTTAACTACGTGGTCATCAGTCCCTAAACTTACAAACTACTTATCAACTACCTTATTCTAAGGACGGCACAAATATCCATGCCCGAGGGGGGATTCGAACCCCCGACCGTAGTGGCCGTGCAGACCGTGACTGAAGCGCCTCAGTCCCCGCGGCCACCGCGGCCGGCCCCAACATTCAAGCAACCTGGATAAGTGTTAAAATTACTGTCAGAAAACTTCAGGAAGACAGAACCATTAAAATGCAGCTATTACAACAAATGAGAGACATATAAATTCCAGACACAGCAACACTCCTCTCATTTGTCATTAAAAACATGTATTCCAACATAGACCTACAGGTAGTAAAAACACTAGACACCATAGAAAAAATGTAAAGACACATAGTCAGCTCCTAGATCAAGATATTAAAGAAATTTTCACATTATTAAGGCTTATAACATAAAAAAAACTTCGTTCATTTCAAAAATTAATTTTATATAGAAGAAGACTGATTACCACTGGAATCCACAATTTCAGGAACATTAACAATTTCTTTTATAAACCACATTGAATGGATCTTTCCACAAAACTAATAGAAAAATAATACAACATAATATACTGGTTCAAATATACACATCAACAAAGTATATAAAAAGATAAAATTCACAATTGAAGGAGAACAAAGTAAACAAAATATCTTTCTGTATATAGCTATCTGAGGAAACCAGTGGCGAATCCAGGGGGGGGGGGGGGGGCAATGGGCTGCAGTCCTCCCTCCCTCCCTCCACTCCGAGCATGAGGGAAACCTTTTTCAGTTTGAGATACCAACTGGGATCACACCCCTCGGCCCCCCCCCCCCCGCCCCAAAGACCAAAATCCTGGGTTCCCCACTGCTGCAAAATATGTTTGGAAGTTACGGTAGAGCCACAGCATCGGACATACTATATCCCATTCCTCCAACCACCCACACTCACAGAAACCGGTTGCACTCTGAACGCATGCTCAATATAATACCACTCAATATATAAAACTATCAAAAGGGGCTGACATAATTCAGATAGCTGAAAACAATGGTTACAAGAATGGCGTCGCCAAAAAGCTCAATAAAAATAAAAACATGACATCAGACACAACAAAACAGAACCACACACAATAACAAATACCATAACAACTATCCAGAATAACCAAGGAAAAAAAAAAAAAAAGAGAAGACACAAGATTGTACATGATGACAAACTCACACATAAAGTAACCAACATTTTCAAAAGTCATGGCATAAACGTAGCATACACAACAGACAATACTAATCAAAAAATACACCCCAAAACGGACAAAAGACACAGACATACATGACAGATATATAGGACAAACAATCAGAACAACTGATGTCAGATACAAGGAACACATTAAGGCCTGGAAGCATGGAACAAACCGCTCCACTTTTGCTCACCACCTACGAGAACACAGTTGCAAACCAACATCCATAAGAAAATAATTGGAATATACAACAAAAATCACCTTATAGCTCTAAAAGAAAATTATCACATCCAAAAGACCAAATCAGATAAGAAAATTCTGTTAAATGATGAAGTACACATGTCAGACAACTAACTGCTTACAATAACAGATAAAATAGAAAAATCCCAATCCCTTCACTCTCCCAAATCCCCCCACAAAACATTTAAATCAAAAATCAAATAAATTACCAAAAACCAAAAAGTTTCTACTGCTATCTATCAGAGATTGCAGACACACACAACTGGCAGAAAAAACCCTGACGCCCAGACGTACAACACGGACACCTGACACGAATGGTCAACAAACACACCTCTGTTTTCAACACAAAAAAGTTAATTTCGAAAAGACTGATAAACATGACACATTCAAAAATAACAAATTATGTAAGGTAGGAAGAACAGCAAAAACCAAATTCGCAAGATGATAAACCATAAGAAATGACGTGAACTGTTCATAATCTGTTAATACTACATCCTAAAACAAAAATGTAATTTCTAGATAAATAGCCCCACTGATGGTGCCTTGAAATAAAATAAAGCGGAACGCGTCTGGATAAAATAAAGCCGGCAGCGGTGGCCGAGTGGACTGAGGCGCTTCAGTCACGGTCTGCGCGGCCACTACGGTCGGGGGTTCGAATCCCCCCTCGGACATGGATATTTGGGCCGTCCTTAGTCTTAGCTAGTTCATAAGTAGTTTGTAAGCTTAGGGACTGATGACCCCGTAGTTAAGTCCCATAAGTTCTACAAACATTTGAACATTTTTTTTTTTTTTTTTTTTGATAAAATAAAAAAAAATTGCAGCATGAAAACGGCGTTTTCATTTCAAACAACTAATAAGAAAACTGTTAATTTTGAGTTGTAGTCGAAAATCTCAGCGACTCATAGCGCTTGGCTAGAGGCGTGAGAAGATCTTATATTCTTGTGTGGTCACTACCCCCTCCAACAATGCGGTTAATTGCCTCGCATTTCTCAATAACACCCAGATTACTGTAATGAAAATGAAAATATCTGGGCTGAAATGGAAAGGAAGGCTATGTGAGATCATATTCAAAAATATTCAAATGTTTGTTAAGCTTAAGGGACTTAACTGCGGGGTCATCAATCCTTAAATTTACAAACTACTTATGAACTACCTTATACTAAAGACGACACAAATATCCATGCCCGAGGGGGGATTCGAACTCCCGACCGTAGCGACCGTGGAGACTGTGACTAGCGCGCCGCAGATCGCTCGGTCACTGCTGTGAGATTATAAACCGAATTTTAAGCCCAAAATAAAATTAAAGACTAACATGTACTTTATCACACTCATAATCACATACATCAGCATCCGATAACTACTGAGAAAGACAGCAAACTGATAGCGAGATGGTAACTGTAGAATAACAAAACTCTCTGGAAACATAGCTAATTTCTTAACGTATTTTCGTAAGTACTTTTTCTATCGCTTTAGAAAAAAAATAGTTCTATACAAAAAAGAGGTGAATGTTAAACATTACATTAACGCTCAGTATAATTTAGTTACAGAGATAGATTAAAAGGTAACACTTCATTGCCCCTTTCGGAGGCTTGACGCACTTCTACAAGTGTAGAAGCCATGACTCTTCTCCACCTCTTCCTACCAATGCTTTGATTTGTCCAGGAAGTGCTTCCCCCCCCCTCCCCGCCCAGCCTATTAGACTCTCGCGCTTGAAAAGTCGAATGTCGCAGATCATTGCCAAAGAGAATTGTTGTCCCCTTCCACACTGCTGCTGGTAAATTCTGCACATCATCATACAAACGAAACAGATGCCCGAGAAGTATTCATTTTACTACCGCGTGCGTACAAATCAAATAGGTTTGTTCCCTTGGTCTGTTTCTCTCATAACGACAATACATTCATTGTTTGTCGATCACGTGACACACACGGCATATTAAATGTTCATAGGTTGGCACTAGCTCAGAGTTGCTTGCTTGTCGACTCTGGTGCCAGTGCCTAATGTCCGTTATGATCTCTAAAATGTTACGCAAGTGTCGAAAAGTGCTGCATACATGTCAACGCGCATTACTAGTGTCCGCTCGTGGTCTTAGCGTGTGTGTTAATGTACGTATCGCCTTCTGTATCGAGAAATTTAAATGGGACATGAACAGGACTTCGTTCCCGCATTTTAGCCTTCCCAGTCTGGTTGCGGAAACAGAAGGAAGCCATGTTGTTTGGTTTACAGTTGGTTTTATACGTTGAAAATTGCTATGTTTTTACGAAAGAAGAGTTAGTGTTGTGACTTCGCAGTTTATTAGTCCTGTGAATACGAGTACACACGACTGGACACAAGTTCGCATCGTATACTGGTGAGTACTGACTTTGTTGCATACTCAGATTTTTGTACTATAATATGCTTCGCATTGATCTGGCAGCGTTGTCTCCGTACTTTTATACTTATCTGCAGTTTAACTTCGTGTGCTGAGTGTGATTGTGAGACTTTACTTCCATGACAGGTTTAAGCTAGGGTGTGAAATTTCAGTTCTGAAGCCACTAGCCAGTGTAACAATTTTGGTCGCCAAAATCCTTTTATCTGACTCTGAAAAACTACCTCCAACCCAACTCCCGTTCGAACATTATCTTTAAAAATAATACCATATTAAAGGTTCAACATAAGCACAGGAATCGTAAATACATGTCGGTACTATAGTGCAGTGGCGTGTATAAGGGAGGGGTCCAAGTGGCCTGGACCCCCTACGAAATAATGAATATAGACGAAAAAATAAGTACTTTAACTGAAGTATTTTAATGAACAATGCATGAAGGCACTGCCGTGGTAGACAGTCATACATCTCCGTATTGGTGACTAGAGTGGGGTGTTAGTGGTGTGAATTTCATGTCAGTTTTTTTAATTCCTATATTTTTGTGATTTAATGTTAACAATAAAAAAAGCTTGATCTCGGCAAAGTAAAAGGGGCTTCAGCGAAAATTGTCTTCTGAATATAAGCAGCAAAACTTATACAAAATATCAAGGGGTCTCTACTTCAAATTACTTACGGCCGCGGTGGCCGAGGTGACTGAGGCGCTCCAGTCACGGTCAGCACGGCCACTACGGTCGGGGGTTCGAATCCCCCCTCGGGCATGGATATTTGTGCCGTCCTAGTTCGTAAGTAGTTCATAACTACTTTGTAAGTTTAGGGACTGATGACCCCGTAGTTAAGTCCCATAAGCTTAACAAACATTTGAACATTTTCAAATTACTTATCTTTACATTAATTTTGGCCACTGCCATAGTGTACCTGTTGCCTTTCTGCACAGAAGTACCACTTATCAGTGGCAGCTCTTGGATCAAATTCAGAGAGAAATGGTCCATTCACAGATATTATTAGGAAATCCTCCAGTGAATCTGTCTTCAACCCAGTTCTGTATGGAGTTTTTGATCTGAAACCTCTCTCACATCAGTCTGTGCTCACTGGTAGAACACCACAAAATGGGAGAACTGAATCAGATTTGGAAATCTTCTAGAAGTCTCACTGTATATTTTCTGAAGCGCCTGATTCACTGTCAGTGAGGGAAACAAAAGTTTGTATTCTGACCCCTCCAATAACAGAACGTCAATTTTCTCATCAAAGAAAGCTGGATAGAAATACATAAACAGCTTTTTACTTCTACATTTCCAAATTGAAGAATTTTGTCTTTGGAAGGACAGCTTAAGGTGTCAATAAGATGTAGTGAAGTAATAACATCTGAAGAGACATATTGCAACCTTTCTGTGATGTACAGCTTTGCATTTTTGTTAAGGTACCTCTTACAGTCTGGTACTCTTGTTCCCCAATTTCAATGTTTGTCAGCTGAACATCATTAATTTTTCCTGAAATGGATACCTGGTCCAAATACATTTGTTCACTTAGTCCAGCAGTTGAATGCAGGTCTTCCAAAACTAATATGCAGTGTTTGATTTTCTGGGGTAAAATAATGAATCCTTATTGTATGTCACAGTTCATGGATTCAGTTTCCGGTAGAAGTAAAAAAAGAAGTAGAAAAGCTTAACAAGTTTGAATTGCTTTAAACTTTTCAGCAGACCCTTAGCTTTAGCAGCATCATTCTCATTTCCATGGGCTAATTGTTCAGGGTGGATCACAACAGATTTCCATGTTTTTAGGAGAGCTTGAACCGCACTCTATTTGCTGGCTAACCACCTTACAGTGTAGCACTCAATTTGAAAATTTCTTCTCCTACAACTTGTGCTGTTTCTCATAGCAACTTGATCTTTTTCTTGAACCATAGTAGAACTTGAAAATATTTCTAATAACTGAGTCAAATGTTTTGACATATGCACATTTCCTACCGGCATCCAACACAGGTAGTCCTAACTGCAAGTGGTGTGCAAGATGGTGAATGCTTATCAGTTTTAGGCAAAGAGCTTTCATTTGCTCAGCTAATCCTGATTTGTGCCCAACCATATTTGCAGCACAATAAGCACCTAAGCCTATATTATAGCATTTTTCTCTGTATTCACTTGAGCCCATGGTTTTATCTAAAGAATCTGTTAATGCTGTGAAATAAGCAGACTATGTGGAATCTGGCAGCTCTGTTGCACCTAAAATGTCCTTCATGTGGCCACCATTGCATACATGTATCTAACTACACATTTGCATGATCGATTGCAGATCGATTAGTGGAACCATCAATTAAAAGGCTGGTGTATTTATAGTTTTTTAAATTTTGTATGAGATCCTATTTCAGTGTATCTGATATAAAATGGAAAAAAAAAATCTCTGCACTGTTTTTCATTGCCATACTGTACTAACACACGCGTATTTAATTTTCCTGCAAACACAGACGGTACACAAAAGTCTTCAAAAGATTTCTCATGCTTAGCTACATAGTATGGTACATTTAACAAATTTGTAAGGTGAGAAAACATTTGACTGTCCATTTTTAATGCATCTGGCCACTGATGTTTCTGTGGGTCGTTCCTTCACCTTCACGCAAGGAACATTATCACGATACACTTTACTCTGACTATGCAGAACAAAGGACGCTTTATATATATATATATATATATATATATATATATATATATATATATATATATATATATATATATAAAGGGTGCAGAAAACCGTTGGTCAACGTTAACAGAAATTTTCAACATGCAAGCTTTGTTATATCATCGTACAGTAGCCATTCGAAATGGCCTTATCAGTCTTTAAGAAATTTCCTTTCAGTTTGGTATGGTGGTGTGGCGCTATCACCTTTCCTTTTAGCAGTGCAGGACAATGATATACGCTGAACACAACTGCTACTGCCACTACTGTCTGACAAATCGCACTTTGTTTCTCCCGCGCAGAGGGAATATTCACATTGTCCTTCACATTTTTGTCATCATCGACACACGTTTCACTGCAAGTATTACGCTTAAAAAATGGCTGTATAATTGTTTGCCTCTTTTCCGTGGCAATAACAAATTCCTGACAAAATTAGAAATACTTCGCTTTTATACGAAACAATATAAATACCGTAAATATAAAACGTGAACACCGGAGGCAGCCACCGTATCAACAATGCACTACAAGAAAGCGCACTTTCAGATAGTCACTCTGTAATCGGCGGACGTCGGCTCAATTCGTGCGTCTACGGAATGTTTACGCCCTTTCTACACGGGAAGTGAGAGCTTAACGCGATTACCCATGATGCATCGGTCACGACGTCCGCGTACAGTGTAGACGCGTCCACTTGCACAAGATGCACGCTAGGATCGCTAGTAGGCGGTGTAGGATGGATCCTATTCTCACACATATGGAAGTGCTTCGCGCATGCGCAGACGTCCGAATGGGGAACCCAGCTGACAAACGAAGCCAAGTCGGGAATTTATTTGAGAATGTGTACTCTTGCTCAGAGGAACGTAGTTTTTCGACTCAGTCGTAAGTATTTTAGGAGGTGATACTATAGAGGAATTGCATTAAAAATTTAATATAACCTGTGTACAATTTTTATTGAATACAGAGATATAGCTGTTAATATGAAATCCAAACAAACGTAGAGCAAATGTAAATCAAGAAATTTTCACTGATTTATCCGTTGGTTCTTGGTAGTACAACATCACGCTTACTTAAAAGCAGTATTTTGTGTATGTTCTACACGTACATTTCCACTTAGTTACCCGGTTTTCGGCTTACTGGGGCATATTCAGACTTTAAACTACGTCGAAAACCGGTTATTTAAATAAAAGTCAATATGGTGATCTACCAAGAACCGACGAAAGAATCAGTCAAAATATCGAAAACAGTTTGTTGTACATACCAAGAGCTGTATTTCTATACCCAATAAAAATTGGACATACGTTGTATGAAATTTTAACTGCAAATCGTCTTTATTACCATCTTCTAAAATATTTGTTATTTTTCCTGAAACATCCTGTAGTTAACAGATGAAATATTTGTTTTTGGTGAGCATTATTTGAAGCTTAATCAAAGTGAAAGGTCTATGTATAGACACCTGAGCTTGTTCATCATACATATAGGCGCCTCAAACCGCAGGGGCTGGAAGTATGTAATCGCATTTTATAATGAGGACGTTGACACATGTGAGCGACGTAGTTACGCATGAACTGCACGAAAACAAATACAGTTTCACAGTAGCAGTCTAAAACACAAATAAATGTTTCAATCATCGCAACATATCATACAGATTCGAAAAGTGATGTTAACGCTGCGATTCATTTGCTGTAATTTGACAACAAACGAAGTAGACGTGTGAAGCAGACGACTCACTATACGCGTACCGTTGGAACGCTTCTTTGTAGTTCGTTGGTCTATCGCAAGGGGCGCTGCGGCTGACAACGACTTCTTTGTGCGTGTTGCACGTCTCGTATAGAAAGACAAAGAGCTTTACCTACCTAACACCGTTGTGCGGCGCAGCCATTGTCAATGCATTGTTGATTCATGTATGGTGTTGTTTGTTCTGTTCCACTCTGTTCGCGTCCGTACTGCGGCGCAATAACCCATTACACATTCTTACCTTTTCTTTTAAAAGCTGTAAGCTATACGCATTAAGCTGGTAGCATTGGGAGAAAGAGATGGGGCCAGTACTAACAGCCAATGAGCTACGAGCCGAATGCAAGTTTCCCCTCACACCATCTTCTGTTTACGGGCCTTGTAAAAGTGCGAGAGCTGTATCTTGCCATACGTTAACCCTGCGTTACTAACATCTGATTTTAACGCTCACTACTAACACCCGTCTTTCAGGGGGTTTTGTATTTTTGTTAGTAACACCCGTCAATTCGGCGAGTGTGATTCCAAACCAAACCGTGTACACTTGTTCATCAATTGTTCCTCAAAAGTACAAGCTAACTGACAATTTGAACGTAGCCGTCATTTTGACAGATTTACTAAACTAGGGTTAATGCTTTTTATGAGAGGTGGCCATGCTCTCTTATTTCATGAACCAGGACTCTCTCATTCTCTATAACACTGAATCAAATGCTTAGCTTATAGTTTACGATGAAACATAAACACGGCAACTGTAACAGCTTCCAAAACTTGGAAGGACCCGCCACAAATAAAAAACACTTATCACTTGAGTCTACCCCCACTCCCGCTCGAAAGCTCTGCTCATCCGTGAATCTGGCAGCCAGGAAGCAACAGGAAAACATTTCTGGGTGGATTCTGCTACTTTGGTTATTTGCTGTCATCGCTTAAAATACCTTCACACTGAAAACCAACCTCAAAAACAGTAACATACAACTGTTGTAAGTTTTGAAAACTTGCAACTGTTGCTAGGTTGTTAACTGATGCTTCATGTACTGTGCCTCATTACAAACTGTTTCAACAATAAAAAAATAATAATAAAAAAACGAATTTCCGGTTGTCAACGTTTTACATGTTGTTAAAAGTAATCACATACTGGCACAATCTTTATTACTCGTCTACGTGCCGTGAGTACTTAATGATGAACAAGCAATCTTGACTTATAATTATTGAACGATTATTAAAATAAATAGTGAATTCAAGAGACGAAACATTTTACGTCATCTATTGGGATTTTCTTCAATATAATTACGATCAAAGGGGCTCTATATTCAAAACGGGTCACGTTTTAAAAATATTTCCGATTGACATGCGGGCAGTTCGAATTATTTAGGTTAGCGCTGTACTGTTTTCATATTGGCCTGCTTTCTTTCACATTTCACAAGTGATACCGGCACAACAATTTTATCCTAAAATTCTTTCAACAAATCATTTCATTTGTATCTGTCTTTATCCGCGTAATAAGTAGAATTCCATAGAGGTTTCCTCATTACAAATTGTAACAAAAATTTAATAGTACTGTTGACCATTCGTGAGACGCCATTGTGTAAGGCTAGTGCTGGTCTGCGGATGCGGGTAAATCGAAGGTGGGACTAGTGCGCCACATCCGGTGATCTCCGGTATTACCGTAGGAGGCGGCAGGATAATCGGAGGAAACGGAGGCGCGACGGAATATCTCTGGCCAGAAGGCGCATCCGACGAGAGCGCTCCACACGGCCATTTCTGGTACTACCGCATAGGCAAAATTAATGAGGCTGTTGTTTTGAACTTACGGGAACATGTCTTTTTATATTTTTGTATTACACATAGAGGTAGGTATTTTGAAAATAATGATCGCAAATTTTTCATGTGTGAAAAGTCTTTATCTGAGTAAAAATTTCATTTTTAATCATAAAATAATGTTTCTAGAAATGTTAAAACGTAGAAACGATGTGTGGTAGTTCTTTGAGAGCGCGGTTGACGATGCCAAAAGGCTACATGTAAGTTGTGTAGACCACTGTACGCCGCTAGTAGAGGAACATCTAATCTTCAAGACTATTTAAAAAGATTTCATAAACATTCATACAGCACCAAGAGAAAACAATATTAAATAGGTTAAGAATAGTAAAGAAAGTATCGATAAAAAAATACACGATTTCTTCAACCATAACACATTTCATTATTTCCACAATGAAAACAATCGTAATTGTGGAAGACATACCGAGGTAGCTGCAAAGCTTCCCTTCGAAATGTTACGGTAAAACTAGCACAAGCAAAGCGACAAAAAACTGTGGTAAAACAGAACACTAACACCATTCCGTTCCTTTGCGCACAATTTTTGAATTATTTTTGTGGACAGACTATTCGACAACGTAACAGGTCTACACTAGCTTGCAATGTGATACTTGCGGTTTTAATATTGTTATGTATAGAAGCTTGTCATGACATTACACTGTGTTCACTATCTTCAAATTGATATCATAAAAAAGAGACAAATTTATATGAAGGCGGAAGGACAATGTGTATACATTAACAGATACGAGAGTTTTTGACGGAAAGCTAATAGAACATCACTTGTTAAATATATGACATGTACAAGAGTATTACCTCAAATAATAATAAACTTTTGTAGTAAAAGAAAGAAAGAAAAAGAAAGTTTGAACAGTTACAGAGAATTAATATGTTCGTACTTGTTGTGAAGCGATCCCAGGACCTTTTGTACAACAAACTAACACGCTACAACCTGACCTATACTACACTCAGCTACAAGCGATATAAGTTTTTGTACGTCTTGAGTCTTATAAGGCCATCGTGAAAATATTATAAATAATTGTACATTTAAACAACTTTTATTATTACAAACTCGTATTAGAAAACTGCGAGTTTGGTTTATATTTATGAAACTGATGCTGGGAAACAGAATCTTTTCGTACTACGCAAAACACAGCCTATTCAAATAAATACGGCAAAATTTATCTCCAAAATGGCGTCTGCTCGATTCGACACGTCCAACCGGAGGTAGCCGGAGGCTCTGAGCCCATAGAACCTGATTGAACCCAACGGTACAAAGGCTACAGCCCTTGAATGCGAGAAGACGACTGGGATACTCATGTGCAGGATTGTCGACGGGTTGCGTTCTTCCAACAGTTGGCCCCCTATAATAATCATAAAATGAAATAAAGCAATATATTACAACTGACTAAAGAGGCATTTCTTTTGTTTCATTCATTTACCATGTAGAAACGTTTTCGTTGCACAGTGTTGCTCATTGTTCAGATATTAATTATAACATAGAAGATGTTTAGTTTGCTTTTTCACTTGCGTTTTCATTACAAAAGGTTTGGTTAAAAACGAAAACATTTTTTTTAAATGTAAGCAACTTTTGAATAAAAAATAATAATAATTAAAAAAAATCCCATGGCCTACCAACATATTTGTTTACTTTCTTCAATTAAAAAAAAGGCATTAAAAATAACAACAACAAAAAAAGGAAAAAAGTGGACAGCGAAAAAAAAGGAGTGAAATCGCGAGAAATGTCCGCCTTCTCACGGTCTGCACCGCCACTACGGTCGGGGGTTCGAACCCCTCCTCGGGCATGGATATTTGTGCCGTCCTAGTTCGTAAGTAGTTCATAAGTAGTTTGTAAGTTTAGGGACTGATGGCCATGTAGTTAAGTCCCATAGACTATACAAACATTTGAACATTTTTGTCCGCCTCCGTAACAACCGCTCCGTTTCCAGCACTATGTAAGGCACGTAGGTAGCATATCGACAGAAACGGAGCAGGCGCTGGGTGACCCAACTCTGCCGTGTTTTTGCTCGTTGAACATTAGCTACAAACTTTAGACAAAATTCGCTCATTTTTTCAAACTCGCGATTTCAAACAACTGAAAATTAAGTCAAACTTAGCACTGAAAATAGTTGTCAACCTAGATTTGGAGTATGTTTATAGTGAAGCTACGTTTAGTAAAGTGCCATGTTTCCATGTTTGAAGTAGCAATAGGCTCTGCTTATACACAATTTCAGCTCTGCGCATGCGCATGAGCCCGCTGGCAGCTGCTTGAACGAACCTGTAGTGTATGGAGGAGGTGATGTCGAAACAAAACTGGCGTTCAGTGAGATTTGTATTTGCACTGATCCAGAGATTGATACAACTACTTGTAAATGCAGGCGTGCCCTATTCATCGGTATAATTACTGCTTACCTCTTCAGACTTGTGAATGTACAATTCTGAACCGAGCTCTTGGGATTTTACGATATAAAATAAAATTTAGCTCTAAACGTAGGTCGCCAGCTGCCAATTTTCGGCGATCGTAAATTTCGCACTCTGGTTTAAGCTATATTTTGTGCTCTAAGGGCTCATGGACCCATCTTCCCTTACCATGATTCTCGCAGTTATCAGATTTATTTATTTACGGAATGGATTTCACTCAATATGTTTGACATAGAATGTAGAGTCACTGCTCACACATATATGCAAAGATACATAAAAATTCCGTCAAGAATAGGTCACCGCTGTTCAACCATTATTGGAAAGAATGGAACACCTCGCCAAATTACGGTGAAATACGAACGCGGTAGAAAATTTTGACAAAATCTAGGCTCAAAATAAACGATGCAAGAAGTCAGCTTCGCCAAAAGGAAATGTTGGCGCTAAGGACTTAAAAAGAAATTACGCAGAAACACACCTAACGCGGTGGCCGCGGAGACTAAGGCGCTCCAGTCACGGTCTGCACGGCCACTATGGTCGGGGGTTCGAATCCCCCCTCGGGCATGGATATTTGTGCCGTCCTAGTTCGTAAGTAGTTCATAAGTAGTTTGTAAGTTTAGGGACTGATGACCCCGTAGTTAAGTCCCATAGACTATACAAACATTTGAACATTTGGTTCATGCAAGATGGTGCCATACTACATCGCTCCGTACCGGGGACGGCGGGCATTTGGAAAAGATTGTGATGTGACTGCAAAGACAGCGCACGGCGAACGAGTTTCATTATGTCATCTGTTATCAGCCTTTCGAACTATTTCGAACGTTTTGTGACCTTCTTCTGTATAACATTCTTACAGCTTTGATAATGAAAATGCTTTATGATGCAATCGTCTATCGATCTTCGTTTTCGAGTTACTTAATTTTGAATTCAGGAATTTCTTCGTAAGACACCCACTACTTGAGTTCGAAATACTTAAACATTTCAACCGTTTCAGGGCATTGGAATAAATCAACGGTGAATTTCAAAATTTGTGCTGCATCATTCGAAACCAGATTTTCCGCTTCGGGCCAACGGTCGCCTTAACCAGTTAGGCTATCGAGGCACGCTTCCCTTCCAATCGAAATTCTCAACTAACAACACACTACGATGGTAGTGCCCCTGCCCATTAGTGCCTCTTGCTCGCAGCCTATACTGGATTCCCGCAAGGGATCGAGCACTGAAATTGTCAATTGCCTGTTGGGGCATATATACAATAATTGATATGGTGTCTGTTCTTTTCGGTCATGTCCGAAAAGAACAGACACCACGGGTTGGAATCCCGGTCCAGCACAAATTTTCAACTTTGCCGTTGCATTTATTCCAGTGCCCTGAAACGGTCGAAATGTTTAAATATTTCGAAATCGTAAAATTACGCCCGTTAATGGCAACAAATGGTATCTTATTTCGGAAATGTCCAAAAAGAACAGACACCAAATCAATAATTGCAGTACTTAAGGATCTCTTCAGGCTTTGTGCGTGTATACGTTTATTTAGGCAAGCCACGTGTATAATATATGAATAAAATTGCTGTCACATCTTGTCAATTAATAGCTGTTAAGCGTTTTTAACGTCACAGTTATAGAATAGGCCTACATCATTTCTTGACGGCCTGCCGTTTCGCCCACGAAATGGAGTCAGTGTAACGATTAATCGGATACTAATTCCATAATTGAAACTTTCACTATTATTTCCTGCACCTACCAAATCTAAATTTAAATCCCTTCGTTTCAAAATACCGGGTAATCAAAAAGTCAGTATAAAATTGTAAACTTAATAAATCACGGAATAATGTAGATAGAGAGGTAAAAATTGACACACATGCTTGTAGTGACACTGGGTTTATTAGAACAGAAAAAAGGAAAAAAAGTATTGCTAGACGCGTGTAAGACCTCTTGCGCGCGTCCTTTGGTGATGATCGTGTGCTCAGCCGCCACTTTCGTCATGCTTGGCCTCCCAGGTCCCCAGACCTCAGTCCGTACGATTATTGGCTTTGGGGTTACCTGAAGTCGCAAGTGTATCGTGATCGAACAACATCTCTAGGGATGCTGAAAGACAACATCCGACGCCAATGCCTCACCATAACTCCGGACATGCTTTACAGTGCTGTTCACGACATTATTCCTCGACTACAGCTATTGTTGTGAAATGATGGTGAACATATTGAGCATTTCCTGTAAAGGACTTCATCTTTACTTTGTCTTAATTTGTTATGCTAATTATTCCTTTTCTGATCAGATGAAGTGCGATCTGTCGGACGTTTTTTGAACTTTTTTTTTGTTCTAAAAGAAACCCCATGTCATTCCAAGCATGTGTGTCAATTTTTACCTCTCTTTCTACATTATTCCGTGATTTAATGTTTTCAAATTTATACTGACTTTTTGATCACCCGGTACTTAGGTATCAGCAGTTACCAATCAACTCTTTGGGTCCTGGCACATATCACTCCAGACACCAAACAATCCTGTTCACTAGTGCTCGGATATGTTTTTCAGTTGTAGCATTACCCTTGACTACCTCCTCACACAGTTCACCATGGATGTCATTTCCTTCTTTATACTTAATTAAGAAGGATGGTAAAAACTCGCTGTCGCCCCTATTTCAGTTGGCTGTCTGTACCGGAGAGCACTGTACATCTGCCTCTAGTTTCTTGTATTTTGGTTAGTCGACGCAGGACAGTTGTCTTGAACCACCTTTACAATAGGGTATTTGACTTTTCTGCAAATCGCCGTAAATGGTTAATTTTGAAATCCTACGCCCAAAACATGCTTTTTTCCCCTCGTATGTTGTAGAATTAAAACTGGTAAACGAAATTCTCTTATTTTGAAAGTCCACTACAACGTTCCATTTGAGTCATGTAATGTCTATGACATCACCTCACACGATGTTGCTCCTGCTTTGTAACATGCACTGACCTAACTGTAATATAATTTTTGGGCATTCAGTTTTAGGTAATGCTCTACAAATACGTATATAAAAATCCAGATTTATTTATTTATCTAGATGTTCCAAACAATGAGAAGATGTGCAAAATCTGGGTTAAACGTGCTCGTAGATATCCAAATGAGTCAATGGTCACTTTGTGCGTTTATTTTTCTGAGAATAATTTTGATGTAAATAAATACTCCATTCGAAAAATTGTATTTCACCACGAAAAAGGTATATTTTCACCCGGAAAAATCTTTACTTTTTTACCCGGGAAATCCGAGAAAAATCCGGTAATTTATAACACGAGAATTATTGAAGTCAATAAACGAAAATAAATTAACCGACCTACGTGATAAGTTTCGTGTTAGGAGAAACAAAAAAACACGTGACAACACGATACAAAAGTGAAAAAGACCAAAACCAGCGTAAAACACAGTAAAGTACTGCAAGTACTTTTGGGGTTAAATTTTACTTACGGTGGCAGCGACGTAGGTGCTAATGTTGGCAATGAAACATTCTCTTTTGCAGGGTAAAACCACAAGGATTATTTCCCTCATTCTAAGTGATTGCATTTTCAAAGATAATTCAACGGTCGTTGCCAACATCAGAACACTACGCTGCTCCCCTCGTAAGTAAAATCTTATCAATACTGGTACTGTTTCTTTCACTACCTACAATACTGATGTTGTTTTTAAATTAGGATACCACTGTTACAAAAACCTAAAAAGGAACAGACCTATGCAGTAGACGACACCATTATTCGTAATAATTAGAAAACATGAACTTTAGCATGCATAAAACAAAAATTTTAATAAAACCTATTATGTCTGAAAAGTGTTGACAACATGTTAAAGAGTGTGTTACGTACTTGCACATAATTAAATTAGCATGTTGTTAAATGTTTATTTGAAACTACTTATACTCCACTGAATAAAATTAAAAAGTGTTACCTCGATTAAACAGGTTGTTAACATTTTGCCATCAACACCTCCCATAATTAGATTTCTTCGTCGCAGTCTTCCTTATCTTCAAAGAATCAAGTTGATGTTTATGCTGAAGGTAATGGTCGTAGTAGCACTGCATGGTCGCAGTCATATGCAGCAACTCCAGCAGTCGTATGAATGGCAATACTTCCATATCTTTTTTGTATTATGTACAAAACTGAACACACGCTCGACATCGGCATTAGAAGGTGGGAGTGACAACAACAAGTTCATGGAAATGATTTTCTCCTCTAGAATCCCTATATCAGTACACTTCTACCCAAAACTTAACACAGCCATTTATGTCACTGTACAATGCATAAATTATTCCACTGAAAGTCAATAGCTGTTAATGTTTCAAAAAAAAAAAAAAATGTTCAAATATTTGTAAGTCTTATGGGACTTAACTATGGGGTCATCAGTCCCTAATCTTACAAACTACTTATGAACTACTTACGAACTAGGACGGCACAAATATCCATGCCCGAGGGGGGGATTCGAACCCCCGACCGTAGTGGCCGTGCTGACCGTGACTGGAGCGCCTCAGTCACCTCGGCCACCGCGGCCGGCTGTTAATGTTTCCTTATCGTCTGTAAACAGTTTTGCTATTTCAATTACAGACCGCTTTACGAGCCTAGGCGACAATAGGAAAATTTCCTGCAAAACTTCAATGTTCTCAGGAACGCGCTGACGTAGTTGATTTATTAGTCCGAGAATAAAATAGATTACATTACATTAAATTAATACTTGTCCCATAGGTCATCATTTCGCAACGACGTGGAACGTCTCAGTTTAATAAATGGTGTCTATACATCACACTCAATATTTTAAGGATTTAAAATCTTTTAATTAATTTTTTATAATGTATTTTTAACGAAATTACTAAGTATTGTCAAAAAATTCATTTAAAGTGTACCAATTCTTTTAATTTCTTTTTTAATACTAGTTAGCTATTCGTCAGACTTGATGCTAGTTGGTAAGTGACCAAAGTGCCAAAGTTATATTTAATCTTGAATAGTGAATATCACCCTTTCTCCTAGTGTTGTAGCTATGCACACTGACTAGGCAAAGCAGTCAACAATCGGAAGATTGGTTTGAACACCACAGTGCTTTACTAGGCATGGTCCTGTTTGGAGGTGGTATGCCATTGCCTTCCTCCGACCTTCGAACTAACTTACCCAGCCAGTTATAGGGGGACCTACAGTTTAACGTGGGTTCCGAACCACGGTGCTACTCGGTATTTTTCACATGAGCAATACTTCCAGAGGTGAAAGTGGAAAGTGAGAGATAAAAATCCTAGGACTTGGCGGGGATCGAACCCGCAACCTTTGGATTTGCAGTCTGGCACTCTACCACTGTGCAACCGAGGCATATATAGTAGGTACACTGACGGAAGAGCCCTAGATCCTTAAATAACTCTGCAGGATGATCTTGGGTTGGCTTCAGCAATTATTCTGTTTACACGCTTTTGTGAAATGAATACCTTATTACTAAATGTTGAATTGCCCCAGAATGACAACAGGCGTAGTAAGCATTTACTGAGATGTATATCACCAAATTTTGGAATGACTCTGATAGCATAAATAGCTGAACTCAAACGTTTCAGCAGATCTTCAATGTGTTTCTTTCATTTCAATCCCTCATCAATTCAAACACCTGAACATTTTGAATAGTCTACCTTAGCTGCAGATTTATGTTAAAAGTCTATATTTATTAAAGGTGTCATGCCATTTGCTGTAAGAAACTGTATATCTACTGGGTTTTATCAAAGTTTAATGAAAGTCCATTTGTAGAGAACTATTAATAATTGTTTGAAAGACATTATTTACAATTTCATCAGTTAATTCCTGTTTGTCAGGCGTGATAGCTATACTTGTATCGTCAGCAAAAAGAACTAGCTTAGCATCTTCGTGAATATAGAATGGCAAGTCATTAATATAGATTAAGAACAGCAAAGACCGAACTTTGTGGGACCCGACTTTTGATAGCTCTCCAGTTAGAGGCATTAACTGTTTCTAGCATATTATGTGAACTGCATATTTCAACTTTCTGCACTCTTCCAGTTAAGTATGATATAATCCATTTGTACACTGTCCCACTCATACACCAATACTTAAGCTTATCTAGGAGAATACCATGATTTACACAATCAAAAGCCTTTGAGGTATCTCAAAAAATCCCAACGGGTGATGTCTGGTTATACAGAGCATTTAATATTTTATCAGTAAAGGTATATATCACATTTTCTATTAAAAAACTATTAAAAACCTGACATTCTGGAGTAGTCGGGTGTTCTGCCGGATCTTTGTGTCAAACTTGCACAATATTTCGACAGTGTGCCTCACTGTCTTCCTCAGGTGCTTCTTGGGACTTGTCCCTGTTTGGAACGCGACCAGTATTTATGCCTAGGCGTTAGGCGTTCCATATGCGGTCCGCGCCGAGTCAGGTGCTCTGTGATTGGTCCATTCCCGAGAGGGGGTGTCTTGTTGCTGCCTGGTGCTCCCTCCGCCGTCCGCGCCGCGCCAGGCGCTCCCTCCGCCGTCCGCGCCGCGCCAGGCGCTCCCTCCGCCGTCCACGCCGCGCCAAGCGCTCCCTCCGCCGTCTGCGCCGCGCTGGGCGTTCCCTCTGCCGTCTGCAACGTGCCAGGTGCTCTCCTAGTCGTTTTTCGTTGCGATTTTAGAAGCTCCAGTGCTGGCTTCCATGCTGCACTGAGTTGATATCCAGTGTCACGGTTGATAAGGTTTTCACTGATTTTAATCTCAATGGATTCTTTTATGACACTGTCCCAGAATCTCGGCGTCTGTGTTACTATTCTGGTGTTGTTGTAGTCCATGGAGTGGCCAAGTTCTAGGCAGTGTTCAGCCACTGCTGATTTGGTAGCTTGTCCCGGTCTGGTGTGCCTTTGGTGTTCCTTGCACCTGATTTGAACCGTCCTGGTGGTCTGGCCTATGTATGCCAACCCACACTGGCACGGTATGCTGTAAATTCCTGGCCTCTGTAGTCCCAGGTCGTCCTTGGTGTTGCCCAATAGTGCACCGATCTTCGTGGGTGGGCAGAATATGCTCTTAATGTCGTGTTTAGACAAAATTCTGCTGATTTTGGCAGATACTGGCCCTGCATTTGGTAGGTATGCCACCCTCTTGGCCTCTTCCTGTTCCTCTTCCGGTTCCTTCACTGCACTTACTGAGTGAAACGCCCTCTGGATGTCTCTGACAGAATATCCATTCCTGTTGAATACTGACCGCAAGTGTGCCATCTCTGTCATCAGACTGTCAGCATCAGAGAGCACCTGTGCCCGATGGATAAGAGTTTTGAGCACACCATTCTTTTGTGCTGGATGGTGACAACTGTTGGCTTGTAGATACAAATCTGTATGCGTGGGCTTGCGATAAACACTGTGCCCAAAGGTGCCATCTGCCTTTCTCTTAACCAGTACATCCAGGAAAGGGAGTAGTCCATCTTCTTGATCTTGTGTAACATCTCCTCCCCGTAGAGTCTTCGGATGTATGATTTCATGCTTTCAAGCCCACGCATACAGATTTGTATCTAAAGCCAACAGTTGTCACCATCCAGCACAAAAGAATGGTGTGCTCAAAACTCTTATCCATCGGGCACAGGTGCTCTCTGATGCTGACAGTCTGATGACAGAGATGGCACACTTGCGGTCAGTATTCAACAGGAATGGATATTCTGCCAGAGACATCCAGAGGGCGTTTCACTCAGTAAGTGCAGTGAAGGAAACGGAAGAGGAACAGGAAGAGGCCAAGAGGGTGGCATACCTACCAAATGCAGGGCCAGTATCTGCCAAAATCAGCAGAATTTTGTCTAAACACGACATTAAGAGCATATTCTGCCCACCCACGAAGATCGGTGCACTATTGGGCAACACCAAGGACGACCTGGGACTACAGAGGCCAGGAATTTACAGCATACCTTGCCAGTGTGGGTTGGCACACATAGGCCAGACCACCAGGACGGTTCAAATCAGGTGCAAGGAACACCAAAGGCACACCAGACCGGGACAAGCTACCAAATCAGCAGTGGCTGAACACTGCCTAGAACTTGGCCACTCCATGGACTACAACAACACCAGAATAGTAACACAGACGCCGAGATTCTGGGACAGTGTCATAAAAGAATCCATTGAGATTAAAATCGGTGAAAACCTTATCAACCGTGACACTGGATATCAACTCAGTGCAGCATGGAAGCCAGCACTGGAGCTTCTAAAATCGCAACGAAAAACGACTAGGAGAGCACCTGGCACGTCGCAGACGGCAGAGGGAACGCCCAGCGCGGCGCAGACGGCGGAGGGAGCGCCTGGCGCGGCGCGGACGGCGGAGGGAGCACCAGGCAGCAACCAGACACCCCCTCTCGGGAATGGACCAATCACAGAGCACCTGACTCGGCGCGGACCGCATATGGAACGCCTAACGCCTAGGCATAAATACTGGACGCGTTCCAAACAGGGACAAGTCCCAAGAAGCACCTGAGGAAGACAGTGAGGCACACTATCGAGCCGGCCGCGGTGGCCGCGGGGACTGAGGCGCTCCAGTCACGGTCTGCACGGCCACTACGGTCGGGGGTTCGAATCCCCCCTCGGGCATGGATATTTGTGCCGTCCTAGTTCGTAAGTAGTTCATAAGTAGTTTGTAAGTTTAGGGAGTGATGACCCCGTAGTTAAGTCCCATAAGCTTAACAAACATCATCTCACACTGTCGAAATATTGTGCAAGTTTGACACAAAGATCCGGCAGAACACCCGACTACTCCAGAATGTCAGCATTTCGCCGGGAAAGCATGAAATCATATTAAAAACCTAATTGACATTTTATGAGAACTTTATTTTTCCTAATAACTGAAGCTACTCGAGAATATATAACTTCTTCAAAAATTTTGCATGAAGCTGTCAGAAGTGAGATTGGGCGGTAGTTGTAGACATTGCCGACTTATCCCCTTTTTTATGTAATGGTTTAACGATAGCATATTTCAGTCTATCAAAGAAAATACCTTGTTCTAAAGAGCTATTACGTACGTGGCTAAGAATCCAACTTATCTCTTGGGAACAAGCTTTTAATAACCTGCTGGAAGTGCCATCAATTCCATATAAGCTTTACTTTTGAGAAAGTTTATTATTTTCCTAATTTCTGAGGGAGAGATGGATGTAATTTCAATTATAGCAAATTGTGTGGGTATGGCCTCTTCCATTAACAGCCTTGCTACTTCTAATGCACATTTAAATCCTATTTTCTCAACAACGTTTAAAAAAATGATTACAAATTTTTCAACTTCTGACTTTTTGTTAATAAAATTTTCAGTTGCTTTGATGGTAATACCGTCTTCCTGTGCTCTTGGTTGCCCTGTCTCCTTTTCAGTAATATTCCAAATTGCTTTAATTTTATTATCAGAAGAACTAATGCCAGACATGATGCATATCCTTCTGGATTTTTTAATAACTTTTCTTAATGTAGCACAGTAATTTTTAATAATATTTGATTGTTTCTGGGTCATTACTCTTTCTTGCAGATAGATATGATTCCCTTTTCCTGTTACAAGATGTTATTTCTTTAGTAAGCCATGGTTTCTTGCATGGTTTTTTACAATTATATTTAACTAATTTCTTGGGGGAACAGTTTTCATATACCCTTACAAATATATCATGAAATAAGTTATATTTTAAATTAGCATCTGGTTATAACCGCTATAGACTTTCCCTGCAATTTCTAGTTGTTAAATCAGTAATTGAGGGCACAACTCTGGATGACTATTACGAATTACTGAACGGAGCTGTCATATACTGTTACTAGCTGTGCACCATGATCAGAAAGACCATTCTCAACAGGACAAGCATTTCCGTTGTTAAACTCATTATGTTCTATAAAAAAATTATCTGTCAGTGTGCTGCTGTCCTTTACAACCCGAGTAGGAAAATTCAATAACGGATGTCAGATTGAAGTTGCCAAGAAAGACTTCCAGGTCAATCTTCCGATTACAGTCTGTCAGTGAATCAACACTGAAATCACCACAAATAATAATTTTCTTCCCCCTATCTGACAGATAGCACAACAAGGCATCCAAGTTTTCCAGAAATAACTGGAAGTTTCCTGAAGGGGGCCTATATACTGTTACAATTATAAGAGAGTCATCATTGAGTTTAAGCAGACGTGCCCATGTTTCAATATGTTGCTCTACACAAAACTTTTTTGTTTCTAATTTTTTTACACTATGATAGCTTTGGACATATATGGCAACTCCTCCTCTTACCTTATTATCTCTACTTACATTTGCAGCTAATTTATATCCACTGACATTCACATTTTCGATACCAGTGACAATGTGATGCCCAGACAGGCATAGGATATCTATTACATTATCAGTTTCTGTATCATCTAAACAAACCGGAAGCTCATCTATTTTATTCTTTAATCCCCCAATATTCTGGTGGAAAATGCTAACTTTATTTTTTACTTTACTTTTGTGAGGCTCTTGTAATTTTTTGACATATTTACAACCTGCTTGCCTGAGCTTCTCACTGGACTCTGATCTTAGCCTAAAAAAGAAGTATGTCCATGAATTGCAGTGTACCCACGTAAGGATTTTGCTATCAACCCAGACAGTTTCCCTTTCCTTTTCGTGCTGAGATGCAGGCTATGCCTTGTGAAATCGCACCTACCAGTAGCATCAACATGAGCAACTGATCAATCTCCATATTGACCCTCCTGACAGAGAGGTTCAATTGGTGTCGATCATACTACCTGAATGCAGGACTCACGAATGCAGGCACCAGTCCAACATTTGTATGGGTCGTTGCAGAAGTTATTTTAACCAGGTCACACTCAATACTGTAGCCCTAATCCATATCAATGCTGCTTCCCAATCCACCCACTATCACAACATGATCCTGTTTTGTGAAACCCTTGCACAAGGAAACTATATCCTCTACCACATGGCTAAGGCCCACACTGGGCTTAAAGAGGTTTCTCACCTGGTATCTGTCACCTAATTTTTCCTGAAAAATTTGGCCCACACCTCTTTCATGGCTACTTCCTAGCAACAGAACTTTCCTTTTACTTTCTACTTTTTTTTAACCGTTGGTTTCCTAGTGAAAGTTTGTTGTTTCTTAACTACAACTACTTCTAAAGTAATACAACTGTTAAGCTTATCCTTCTCAGCTTCCAGAGGGAATTTTTGCAGTTTCAAATTTATAACCAAGGTACAGTTTTGGATCTAAATTATCTTCCAGTTTGTCCTGAATAAAATCCATTTTTTTTTTTTTTGCCAGGAAGCACAATTATTTTACATAGAGACTTAATAAGCAGCAGCGACAAATCTTTCAGAAGCAAAGTGTTTGTTTACAATCTGAACTTGTTTCAGTATCGGCTTGAGAAAAACAAGAAATGCGTAATTACTACGGTCTGACTGCATCTGGTACAAAAACTCTGCAGAATAACAACACTAATTTCTTTCTAGCTATACTAAAGTGAGTTTTCAACTCAAGCTACTGTTTTCACTGCTACAGCAATGGACAGCCAATGAGTCACACTAACACTCACAATTTTCAAAGGCAGTTCTCCTTCATTAATTGTTTCATACAACTGCTTGTATGTGACTCGCCTAACTGACGAAAAGGAAAACCAGTTGTAGGTTTTTCTTATTAGGAAATGTAAGTTCCTACGAACGAATTGTGCAGTACCATGGGAAATTATTAGCTGTAGAGAATCCCACATGCATCTGGTTAGCTGCAAGTGAGGCAATTTAGCTTTCAGCTTGGTGTACAATCCATTGTTGATGCCAGTCATCACATGTGCATTGTCGATACCAGTTGCTACTTATTTTACAAAATTTAAACCTCTATCCTTTATACAAGACTTTAAGGCTGAGCCAAGAGCAACATCGGTGCATTCGTTTAGTTGTATTACATGTAAGTAGGTCGAAACAATGCATTTGTTTGCTTCTGAGTAGTACCTAATGCAATTGCTAATAATTTTGCAACTGAACAATCGTTACTTTTTATCAATCAATAAGCTGTAAGGTCTATCACCAATATCTTTTAACATTTGTTCCTCAAAATACGGTCCTATGACATTGTAGATAATAGCGGCACACTTTGTTCTATGTATCTTTAGTTCACTGCCATCCCTGCTAGCACAAAAACACGTTTTACTAAGCTCGCACATATGGTCATGTACTCTGAAAGAACAGTGTTTTGCAATGAATACTGAAATGTTTGCTTCAATTTGTTTTGTTTCAACGTTCACTTGCTCGAATGGTAGGTAGCACAAGCTGATGTGGACCATGAAATGGTGCTTCTGCATTTTTATTCTTGTTGGTGTTCATATGCTTTTTTAAGTTACTTAATTTGGCTGACAACTGCACTTAACAATACCTACAGTACCACTGTGTGTCGTCTCCTTCCACTCTACACAACCACATTTTAGCCACTCTGCCTGAAACGTTTGCAGATAAATTTCAAAAAAATTATTAAAAAACAATTTTTGTTAAAAACACGAACGAGAACTAATTTGCTTCGACACCACACTAACCAATATATTTGGATTGGCGGACTGGCCCATGCGATTCTTGTTTCTTGGGATTTTCCCTAACCGATTGGCCAAAGAGATTCTTATTTCTTGGGATATTTCCAAGTAGGGATATTGACCACTGATATATCAAAATATCGATGTATCGGTCACATTTACGCCATACTTTTAATCGATATTTACCCTGCCAAAATATCAGTACAACTTATATTTTGTGGCTATTAACAAGAATGAAAAAAGTTACATGTAATCATTGTGCAGTTGTTTCACATTGTATGTTACCTGAAACAATAAACTGTCTTTTTTAAGGAAAAAAAGAGAAAAAAGCACCTCCATGTTTGTCGCTAAAACGCTTTTAAAATCGCTAGGAATGAGACATGAGTCAAAACAAAAAATGATCGCTACAATGAATTAAAAACCGCTAGATATAGCGACAAAATCGCTAAGTTGGTCATCCTTCGAGCGCTAGCTTTTAAGTTATGCTAGCGCTTGAAAATGGTTTAAAACCTAAACAGGTAGCGCCAACAAATAAACAGCTTTGGTCAACCATGGTGGTATTCTCTGAAGAAACAAAGGTACTTCATTATGTATTGTCACTGAGAAAAGTCCCTACGCTTTGCAAAGATATCGGAAATCCATCCCTACGTCCCTACAGTTTGGAAAAAAAGGTCAAAAGTCCCTACGCGTGTGACATGTCCCTACGGTTGGCAACACTGATCATCCTGACTGTGTAGCCAACTGACGTGCGCGCCATCCAGGAAACATACAGCGAACTAGAGATGGGAAAACTGAAACATCTGACGGTTTCGAAACGAATGAAACCGTACCATTTGTGGTTTCGAAACACTGTTTCGAAACCATGAAACCGCGAAGCAATGTATGTTTTGTCATGAAATCTTCGTTCTAGGAGGGCAATATTTTTCACTATGTTGACACGGGTACATACAAGAACCTGTCAACCATAGAGTATATATTTACTTCTTGGTCTGTGCGGAACATGTTGATAAAGATTTTCTCCCGTGTTGTTGATGTTGCCAACATAGTCAGACGAGGCCGCTGGTATGGTAGGTAAAAGTTCACCCAGTTAGGAACTCACAAACTGCAATACGGTACGCATATTACAGTGATGGATCATAAATGCTACTTTCTATACATACTAAATAAATTATAGGGAATAAAGGGCACACAAGTAATGCTATGGAATTACAAAAATAATAAAGTAAGAGGCAAGTTCACCACTTGTACGTCTTGACCGTTACACCACCGCCGCAATTGTTTTAACATGAGTGTCGAAAAATTATAACGACAGTAGGTAACTTCGTTTTCGCACATAAGAAACCAACTCTTTAACACGAGATTAAATATGCGATCTACCCTTGTTAGTATAAAAAAATGTCATTTCAGGCCTCATGTAGTATCTTATTTTAAAGAATGTAGTTTCACTTGTTTGTCTTTAATATGATAGATAAATCTAGAATTTAACTGGTTTTTCAGTGCAGATAGTGAACGTTGTTTTATTGTTCTTTTACATTTATAAAGCAGACGTTATGTCATTTCGGAATACAGCAGTCTCTTGCAAACGAATCTTGATATCAGTAATCATAAGCTGCAGACTCAAGAGTGTCAACTACTATTTGACACTCTCTAAATGGTTTATACACTAGTAAGTTATGTGTATCTGTGTGGAGCTTCAGTAAAATGAAACACCACATTTCGATACTATTAGTCTGTTCCGCGTTTCTACATTGGTGGTTTGAAACACCGGTGTTGTGAAACCGACATGAAATCGTGAAACCGACATGAAATCGTGAAACCGACATGAAATCGTGAAACCGACACGATACCGTGAAACCGACAGGAAGAAACGTTTTCAGTGTATCGACAATCGACCGCGAATGTGATCTGAAACATAACAGAATGAAACCGCATGGTTTCGAAACTGTGAAAGATGCTGGTTTTGAAACACTGAAACTGTTGTGTGTATCGAAACCTGGTTTCGAAACCATGAAACCGTAGCCAACTCTACAGCGAACCATACTCCGCTGTTATACGCCATTGTCTCTTGAATATCTCCCATCGCGCTAAAGTTGCCCCAGTAACTTGTACTTCTCGAAATATTTTCGCAAAGTGCCTCGCTTTGGGTTGTATGTTTCAGGAAGAAACACTTGGCATCTTGAAAGCAAACCTACCTTTGTGTTAACTGCCGATTTTACTAATACACAGTACACTTGTAGAGTACTATATATATATTGATGCATTTTTATTGGTGAAACACCCTTTGGAAGGTAAAATGACATATTTAGTTTTGGACGATTATCACCGAATCCAAGAAAGATAAAAGAAAGTATTTCCTCGTAAAAGTTTAATGGTAGTTAACGATCTTAAGTACAGTACAGTACACTCAAAATTTGCTGTACAGAGTGAATCACCTAACACTAGCAACGCAAATATTGCGGAAACGGAAAGTTCGATTGATGTGTGGTTTCCACAGAATGGATTGGTAGTCAGGGGCTCGTATTTTTAGCCAACAAACAGATTGTAATATTACTCAGAAAGTGTATTTTTATGCAAACATACAATTTTTAAATGGAACAATGCCTGTAGACATTAAAAAAACTAAAAGTAGGGTGCACTAGAATGTCAATAGTGTTTATTGCAGGATTCTAGTGCAAGTCGTTTACGAGATATCGTCTTCTGAAACGTTCCTACACCGACATTTGCGTGTGCCAGTCAACCCTCATAGTTGCTAGGTACGATTATGTTATGTTTGTTTACAGCGTGCTTGTGTGTTCCTTGAGTGCACTGCGGCTCGCTAGCCAGCGTGTAACAGTCCAAGCGGTAGGTCGAGAGTGGTTTTACCAATGCAGAAAAAGCCGACGTGCTCATGGTGTATGGACAGTGTAGGAAGAATGCCATTCGTTCTTGTACGGTGTGTGCGGTAAGATATCCCAATAGACGTCACCCAACTCGGCAATTATTCATCAACCTCTTCAACCAGTTACGTGAAAGTGGTAGTGTAACACCGAGACAACGTAACAGAAGGAAACAAGTGACGACAGACGAGGAGGAAATTAATGTTCTTGCTGCTGTTGCAGTTGATCCGCATGTCAGCTCCCGAGCCCCTGACTACCAATCCATTCTGTGAAAACCGCACATCAATCGCACTTTCCGTTTCCGCGATGTTTGCGGCGCAACTGTTAGGTGATTCACTCTGTATAACGATAATTTGAAAAAAAGTCCCACCACCATAAATTAATTTTGTAAAATTACAAAATATTAGGCTACCAAGTAAAGAACATTTCATGGCAAATTCAACAATGTAGAACAACGTTGGTTTCCGAACTATCATTTTTGGAAAGTAATCCTTCAAACGACTCGCTATGGTGTCGACCAGAGCGCGCGAGTCTTCCGGTCGGCGGAAATTTTCAAATATTTGTAATTCTAACGGACTGAACTGCTTCAGTACCAAACGCTCTTTATAATTGTAATATTACTACATATTCCATATTCAACTTCACAACTGGTGAAACAATAATCTACAGGATTGTTACACTATGTGGCCTGTCTCCTAAGTATCCACTTTTCTACCATGAATACTTAAACGTGTTTATAAACAAGGGGGAGGATGGTTGATTATAGATGAGTGATTGGAGTCTGATAATGTTATTTCGTAAATGTAGATTTGCATCATAATTGTATAAAATAACTATACCTGAAAAATGTTTAAGATGTTTTTTTTTCCTAATTCTTAAGCGAAAAAGATTTCTGCAGGAATTGTTAGTATTATTTTATAAATTGTCGATTTTTTAAAATGTTCTCGAATTATGGCTACTCGATGAGTGTAACAGCAACACTGATACGTGTTTGCAATTAGGAAGATAAACACAGCGAAGTCGGCACCTTGAGGGGTTAGACTGTGATCGTTTCTTGGCCATCGGTTTTCTCATTCGATTTTGGTGTCAATTATAGTATTCAGACGATTGGAATACTTCCGTTATCTTTTTTTTTTTTTTTTTTTTTTAAGTAAAACATTGAAATGTGTGATTAATTACGAAATATGTGTATACAATGTGTTTACAGCTATTTCGTCACGATACATAGCACAAAATTACACACGAAGTGTATTGTTGCGTGTTCCTAACTGATCGTCCATTCATGAGTATTCTCACAATCAGCGGGGTGAAACTTCTGATAGACAGCGGCACGAAATCTCCGCAGATTTGCATGCTTTCCGGTACATTGTTCGGGAAAACAGATTGTCTCACGTTGCTTAACGGAGTTGACACTACGCCCAAGTGGGTGAAATTCGTAAATCGCGAACGAATTAAGTGTTTATTCCAAATTTTAAAAAAATAATAATAATTAGTGAGTACAAAACAAGCAGAAAATGGCTTATTTCGTGTACTTTCTTTGAGGTGCTTGTAGTTTACCTTATTGCGCGAGTGGGTGAAACATAATGAAACATTTGTCGAAAATCGATTTGCACATTTTACGTAAGTCTTTGGCAACAAGTGGCCACTTGCAGCTTGTCTTGTACGCTACGGTTGCAGCATTCACGGCATTCTACCGCTCGTAAGAAATAGCAGCGCGCGGCGGAATGACAGTGAGAAATAACGATTTGGACGGCGCGTACGTGGGTGAAACATTCCCTTCAACTCAACTATCGAGCGCCTAATGTCTCGAGTGGCACAGCCGCCACCGTCGAGAACCCTCGGCGTACGCTACAGCGCGCTCCCCCGCGCCGCCTCCTCGTTTCTCGGTATTCAGTCACACGTTCTTCTCCTCAGATGTGGGACGCAAGTGTCATTAAAAAACAGAATTTTCGACTCCAAGTACGTCTGCCGCTCTCAGTAGATGCCGAGAAGAGAAACTTGGATTTCCTTTCTCGTTGGAGGTACTCTGTGGCAGCAGTCTTCTCCGCCCACCTGGCTTGTTACAGCGGGACATCAAAAGCGGTAGCTACGCCGCCGTCTAACGCCGAGAACAAAAACATGCGTCTTATCTGGAGTCTTCTGAATGTGGGGTAAGAGATGTGACATTTCGAAAACCGCAGAAAAAAATGCTTTTGAACCTTTTTATTTATTTTTGTTTGTATGGCAACATAACAGCACGACAACTAGTGAACAGACATAAATACGGCCATACTATGCTGAGTTGATGTGCCTTCAATACTGCCAGAAAACTGAGGTACAGTGAACCCACCACCAATACAATAGCAGAAAAAGTGCATTTAAGGTGCAAAAAATTGTCAACTATGTAGATATTTCGAAATTACGTCCGACATCAAGAAAGGAGAAAGAAAGGGGAAAGTAGTAGGATGTACAACATTTAAATATGGCACATTAAACACCGTAAGTTTATAAATACGTAATGTGCACGAAAACTCTATAATACTGTTTTAATCTCTATAAATCTCAAAAATGTACAAACCTGTGTATAAATGCCTTTTGTATTTTAATACGCCAAATTTTGTTCTCCACAAGCCAGCATGCAAAGAACGACCGTCAGTAAGCCTCCGTTTTAAGCCCAATTTTTCTGATTTTACAGGGATGGTTATTTCGTCATATACCTGTGAGACGAAATAATACGTTGTCGTACGCTTTGTTGAGATCAAATAGTCTGAATTTTAAATCAGAAGATTCCATCATTCAGAACGTAAAGTGTGGCAGTGGAATAAGACGAGCAGTTCCGTGACACTCTCCCATGCACTGTGACATTGGCCGCACGTGTTCTGCATCTACGAGGGCACTCCAAAAAAAAAAAAAAAAAGTTCAAATGTTTGTATAGTCTATGGGACTTAACTACGGGGTCATCAGTCCCTAAACTTACAAACTACTTATCAACTATCTTATCCTAAGGACGGCACAAATATCCATGCCCGAGGGGGGATTCGAACCCCCGACCGTAGTGGCCGTGCAGACCGTGACTGGAGCGCCTCAGTCTCCTCGGCCACCGCGGAGGGCACACTCCAAAAGAAATGCACACTATTTTTTAAAATACAGTTTACATTCTGCATGTTTGAAAGTTTTACATTGTGTAGATACATCCTTCCCTCTTGTTTTCAAACTTAGTTCAACCTGTTGCTGTGCGTGGCGCCGTCACAGCATGTCTTCAAGATGACTGCTACACTTGACGTTCGTAGAAGCAACGTGCTGTCATTGAATTCCTGTGCTGTGAAAACGAGGCAGTGGGAAACATCCACAAGAGGTTGAAAAAGGTGTATGGAGATGCTGCTGTCGATCGCATTACATTTATTTGATGGGCAAGCAGATTACATGATAAAAGCAGGCACGGCAATATTGAGGATTGTCCTCACAGTGCTGGTTCCAAGATGGCGTAACGCAGTTGAGAGGGATGGGGATTATTTGGAGAAATGAAAATATTGTTCCTAAAGAATGAATCTACACAGTGTAAAACTTTCAAACATGTAGAATAAAAACTGTATAAAAATAGTGTGCATTTCTTTTGGAGTGACCCTCATATATTGAACCTACCTGTTCAGACTACAAAACTGCCAAGAATTGTTCAAAAGACGGTCGGACGATGGTTTCATACACAACGTTTTTTGCATCAGATCGTTACCTTAGTTTATTTGCATGAATAATCTACTCTCGGTATGTTTTCTTCCACTTTAGTTTTCGGGAGTCGGGAGTTTCTCATAATCCTGTACAAGCAGTCCCACAGGGCTTAAGAAATAATTTAGTCATCCCCAGGACACGCCTCGTTAATGCCGTGTAATGTCACTTTGAGCCTTGATAACGACCCCAGTTCGGCGAAGAAGAGAGTCCACAAGTTTCTTTAGGTATAACATGTCCAGCTGGAGACATAGCTGATAACTGGATCCCATATACTACCGAATTCAGAGGATGCTGTCGTCTACGTTTTCTCTATTCCAAAAAAATCGCAGACATTTGCTATGAGATTAAGGTAGAGTTGTCCATCGGAGCAATCAAGGATCGGTGGAGTGCCTGAATGTTGGTCACACCAGGAATATATGCAAGCAGCTCTGCCAAGTGGCTGTTGTCTTGTATGGCGGATGTGTCTACACAGTGTTCATCGTGAAGATGTAGAAGAAAGTGGAACACACAGTTACCAAGAATTCTGAAGTAAACATCCTGATTCATTTCAACGGCAACCTGAATAAGTACATACAAGTGATAGTTATGAGAAACACCCCTAACATATAACAAGACTACCTCTACTATGAACATCACACTGTGGGTTCATACTCACACTGAGACTTCGGTAGCCTTGACGTTTTTCATAATATAAATAAGAATAAAATCTTAAATCATAGGAATACACTACACACTAAACAAAGCTACCGTGTAGTCTTTATGAAGATGTACTGCTCCATCTTCTGCTTTGGTCGGTGACCTCCCGCGAGGTGCCCGAATCCACATGTCCATCGCTTGCATGTCCCTTTCTGAATTTCGCTCGGAAACTGGCTGATAAGAACCTGTCTTTGCTTACAGAAGTAGTTCCTGTCAAGTTTGCCCAATTTTCAAGGCGTGAGACAGTCGTCTCTGATACCTGTCAGTTAGGATCTCTTATGACCCGTGCATGTACGCCGTATTACATGGCTATCAGTGATACAGTGTGCATTCCGCATTAATAAACCAATATACCTTTCAGCGTTGGTTCCTTACGACCGAATGGCACATTCACACCCTTTCATTACCATGGGTTACATCAGTGATGGAGGTTTACGTGACAGCTTGGTACAAGTTATAAGAGTGATCCCAAGCGACCAGATTGTAATTTTATTGGAGTGACTAATATTCTTTTCGATTGAGACTCGGATGTGCTCCATCAGATTCAGACCATAGCATTATGGTGACTATCAACATGCGTTCAGAATCATGCTCCTCAAACCCCTATAGAACTATTCTGGTGCTGTGGAATGGACACTTTTCCAGCTGGAAATTTGACATAGTTGCTAGGAAATACATCAAGCACGAAGATGTGAACATGGATCACAATTATGTTCACGTAGTCCACAGCTGTCTTGGTTCCTTCAATTACTGTCACAGGTCCCATGTAGGAACAGATGAATGTCCCCTATGGCATAATACTGCTCTGATATACCGTGTCAGTGCCATGGCCCATCTTTAGAGAAACCGATCGCCTAGATAACAGTCTATTTGGATACGATCATCGATCTGGTGTAGCTGAAATACAACAAGATGACACGTTTTCCATTGATCCACTGTTCAATCTCGGTGATCCGGACGCTACTGCAATCTTATTTGAAGATTTTGTTGTGTTTACAGGGAAACACAGAAGGGTCGTCGGCTGTGGAGAAACATAATGAACAATGTGTGCTGAATAGTTTGCTCCGAATCACTTGCACCTTCATCCGCATGTAATGAGTTGTGACATCTGTCACTTATCGACGGCTGTCCCGTTTTATGAAAGACTCGGTTCCCAGGCGCTGGCCCATAGCAATCGACCCTTCGCCAAAGTCGCTTATGTCTAGATTTTCCCATTAGCGGTCTGTATCGTTACTAGAATGAATACAAGGATTTGCAGCTTGGTGGTGGGATATGAAATATTTATTTTTAAAAATTTACATATCGCCAACAAATAGTCGGTACACTGCACCACGTCTCCCAAATAGTGATTTGAGGGGCACTATATAGATATTACCACTCTTATGCTTCCCTACCCACCTCCCCCTCTCCGTTACAACAGACATGAATGCTACTAAGGTCTACTAAAAAACCATTAACATTTTTTACAAATTATACATACACTAAAGATCCCAAGATACTGGTATACCTCCCTAATATTGTATAGGGCCCTTGCGAGCATGCAGAAGTGCTGCAACACGACGTGGCACGGACCAACACCACGTAGAGACAAGGCCTCACAACGTCACACTGACCAGGCCGCAGCCGACAGCTGAATGGCTGGCCACTGGGGGTCATAGCGGCCAGCCAGTCACAGCCCGGTCCTAGGCCAACGAGAAAGACAGGTCATGGCACACACGTCACATCACATGATCAATTGAGGCCTGAGCAGACGCAATCGCTAGCTGAGTGGCTGGTCACTACGAGACAGTGGGCTGCGCCCCAGTGGCCGGCCAATCAGCTAGCGATTGCACCAGCTCAGGCCTCACTTGATCACGTGACATGACGTGAGCACCGCGGCCTGTCATTCTCGTTGGTCTCGGCCTGGTCGGTATGACATGGCACAGGCTGATGTGAGGCCTTGTCTCTAGGTGATGTTGCATGGACTCGACTAATGTCTGAAGTAGCGCAAACATGATTTAGTTCTGGAGGGCGGAGGGCTCATTTTTTTTAAAATAAAGCTAACTGAATTTGTTAATGGTAAAGGCTTCTTATCATTCGCAGTCAGAAATATAAGAAGCCACTCGGTGGCGCCGATGACCTGCTAAGCAGCGGGTTGCCACAAGTGAACAATCAGCTGCTAACTTCAGAATAGCAGTAACAATAGCGGCAGCATCAAAGCTGGTCCTGGCTGCATTAAAATCGCTCACAGTAACAGCAGCACATGTTCTCAGTGGCGATATCTGCGTTATTACGTTGGCGACCCATTGTCACGTAAACTTGTGCTTGACAAATCATAGTTATGTTGTGATTTATTACATGTGCACTATTTCAAATTTCCGGTGCCGGCCTTTTTAAAAAACAATAAAAAATAATAAAATTTAAAAAATCTTTGGGAGGTGCCGGGGAGGGGCGGGGGGGGGGGGGGCTTCAGTCCTATTAGCCCCCCCCCCTCCCTTGGCTGCGCCACTGACACCATGCATCCTGCAGGGCTGTCCATAAATCTGTAAGAGTATCCAAATTTCTTTACTGATGCTGACTTTAAAAAAGCAAAAACTGCACTTCGAAACTTTCAGCACAGTCACGTATAGTAGCGATTAATTTATTTTCACCGTGTCCCTCGTGTGCTATGAAGTGTTTATTTTCGTAGTTACAGTGCACTGGCGGTGCGGTGCTTTGATATCTGCGGTTGAGTTACATATTAAGCACAGCTCCTCGAATCACACTGTTTACGAAATGAAAAGAATGGAATTCCTGCTTTGCCTCTCTTAAATCGTTTATTTCCGCGCTTGTGCATACGTTCGTAAGATTCTGTGATATAGGCCTACATAAGTGACAGCAAAATATCTATGAACACTGCTTAATATGTAACTCAACCGCAGATATCACAGCACCGCCAGTGCACTGTCACTACGAAAATAAACACTTCATAACACACGAGGGACACGGAGAAAATAAATTAATCGATACTATGCGTGACTGTGCTGAAAGTTTCGAAGTGCAGCTTTTCCTTTTTAAAAGTCAGCATCAGTAAAGAAATTTGGACAATTTTCCCTCTCTAAAATCCTTGAATTTACATAATTTACAGACATTGCAGAAATAATCTGAATATGGGTTCAGAAAATATAAAACAAGTAAAACTTTCAGTCAGAGCTTTTATGACGCTTTTTCGGAGCGCCCACAGGATGGCCCATGAAAAGTTCGATTTGAGTTGACAATAATACCGTGCGATTCAGTTGTGACAAACTACTATTACCGTTATATTGGAGATATGATTTCATTTGATAAAGACAGTATCTGTAAAACTGATATACTTGAAAATTATTGTTTTTGTGTAACATGTCTTAAACAGTGCATTACGAATTATTGTTTTGTGTAACATGTCTCTGTCGCTCAGAGTTCCTTGTGGTTTGGTTGAACCAGTGTCACCGTGATGACACTGGCTTGAGTCCCTTGCCGCTGATGGGCGGAGCTTGAGTCCGGTGGACGGGGCTAAGCGGGTGATTTTCGCAGGATTTAAGCTCACGTGCAGACAAGTCAGTACGTTATTTTGCTTGTATCGTGAGGGTGCTGTTAGAGTGAAGACTGAAGATTGAGAAAATAATTATTCACCATGTCTAAAAACAAACGAAAACTATCTTATTACAGAAGACTGTTTCAAGATCAATGGGAAATTGACTACTTTTAGTGCAAAATAAACATGGAGCAGCAACTTGTTTAATTTGAGGAGAAAGTGTTGTATTAAAGAAATATAATATTGATCGCCATTTCACAACAAAACACCGATCGTTTAGTGATACGTTACCTCAGGGATCCACCGCAAGACGTGAGAAAATCGCAGCTTTAAAAAGGTCTTTGGCGCAACAACAAAACGTTATGTCGGCGGTGATGTCACAAGACAGCGTTAACAAAGGAATCGTATGAAATTTGTTATATACTTGGTAGGCATACTGGTGCAAAAATTGTAAGGGAGTGTTTTGTATCTGCTTCCAGTGTCCTATTTGATACGTTCACCAACAAAAATCAAATAATTGCAGAAAATAAGAAGCTCCAGCTCTCAGATTCAACCTGTATAGACGTATTGAAGGAACAGCACACCATATTCGTGATTGCATAGGTCAAGATTTGGAAAACTGTAAGTACTTTGGCTTAGCTCTTAATTCCAGTACAGACATTTCAGCAACATCACAGTGTTCACCTTTCGTTACATACTGTACTGAAGACAACTCAGTTCAAGAGGATTTTTTTAAAATTTCTCCCAGTGAAGGGCCAAACCAGAGACAAAGACTATCTTGATATTATTTGCGATTTCGTCGAAGAGAACAATACGGATATAAGAAAACTAGTTTCTTTGTGCACCAATATTTGTCCTTCAGTAACAGGCTCGAAAATTGGTTTATTTCCCTGTTAAAAAAGAAATATGCTTTAACAAATCTAAAACCATTTCATTGTATTATTCACCAGGAAAATTTGGCTGCACGCAGTAAATGTCCTGAAATAGATTCTGTGATGAAAACTGTCGTAAGTACAGTGAATTACATCCGAGCAGGAGAACTAAACCACAGAAAATTCAAAAGTCTTTTGGAGGAACTGGGCAGTCACTACACTGATGTTATTTTACATACATCGGTTCGTTGGCTTAGCAGAGGCAAGGTGTTGGAAAGGTGTTTTTCTTTGCTCCAAGGAATTATGTTATATTTTCAGAAAAAACAATAAAATGTTCAATGATTTGCTAGATGATGGATGGTGATGTATTTTAGCATTTCTGTGTGACATCACAAATAAACTTAACTGGCTCAGTTTGGATTTACAAGGTGAAAATAAAATATTTGCCTTCGAAGAGAAGCTGTTGATGTATAAAGACGAGTTATAGAACCAAATACTGCAAAATTTTGCAACAATGACTAAAGTTAAAAATGGAGGCATTAATATTTTCTCAAATAACTATATGAAGATTTCAAATAGCTTAATGGTATTATCTAAAGAATTTAAAAGGAGATTTAGTGATTTAAGGAAAATTAAAAACATGTTAAAATATCCACAGGTGTACTGCCGGTCTATAGTGTCCAACGGGCACAATATTTCGGCGATCATACATGTCGCCATCATCAGGTGAACTGACGGACTGAGCTCCTGGAAACGCGCCGGCACGGAGATCCGCACGCTACGGCGTCTCGAAGGGAACTGGGTTCTAGCCACGCTCACGCTCACGCTTCTCTTGACGGACCTCGACCTTGGTCCGATGGGTTGCAGTCTAAGCATTAACTGCTGTTCCTGCGGTACCTGAAACATATGAAAGACAAATTAGTGGCCTGACTGGAGGAAGGGTCTTAGTGTGTCAGCTGATGACGGTGTGTGATTTCTTCCACGGTTGCTACGAGATTATAAGATTAATCTCGTAGCAGGTCAGGCCAACGAGTCGTTGGCCTGAAGTGTTGTTGTGTCCCAAGGTCCCGGACGAGCCGGTTTTGGAACTGCTGCGACTTCTCATAGAAGTTCCTGGCGGTGGCGCGGAACCTCTCTCGGAGGGGCAAAATGCCGACTTCGTCGTGAAGCCGGGCGGTGGAGTACCGCTTCGGAAGATGCAGGGCAGTCTTCAGGGCGCGGTTCTGGATTCTCTGCAGCGACTCGATGTGGAGGTCTGCGGCGTTTCCAAATACTGGGGACGCGTACTCGAGCACTGGGCGAACCAGTGACAAGTACATCGGGTTCTAGCCCGGTAGCGGGCGCTTTAAATACCCTCGGCCCGCGGAGCGACCCCTCCCAACACCTTCTAGAGTACAGGCCTGCGCGCATGCCCGTGACGTCACCAACTGAAGGCTGGCTGCCGTGCAAACGGCTGAGTCTGCGTCGGAACTTCGCTGTGATGCAGGCGCTATACGAACGTTTTGCATTTTAATGCGCCAACTGCGTCGGTATTTCCGTGCTTTCTTCTCCTACACGGCCTTGCAATTACACTAAGGGAATTAATACATGCAACACTCGTTCAATTTTGTTTTGAGCCTGTGAAATTCTTTTGACAATTTTCAGCAAATATTCATCTGTCGGTCTTTAAGACAAACTGGAAAATCAAATTAGTTCTTTGCCTTGCCTCGGACATAAAACTTTTCCTGCAATAAATTGTCACTGAAAAGCAACAAGATACCGATATTTACGATTTTAATGAAGCAAATTGGTTCTTAGAATATATAAGGATTTATTTTTCGGTAATTTTTGAAACCTTTGTCTCCAGGTATCACTAGTAAAGTACTTACTACTTATGAAACTCAGATCATTTGATGGATTGTATCGTCTTCTGAGAAAATATTCATTAAATAAATTAAGAACTGTTACAAGGATCCTACCTTTCACTTATTTTCCAGAGCTGTAGAAACTTTATTTCTTTTGCAACCTTGATGAGAAATGCTACCAGAGTTCCATTAATTTCTCTAGTAAGGAACTTAAATCGAAATTGTGTATCGTATATTTCTTTGTTATAAAAACGCTAAATACTTTGAAACAACTGTTTATTTCAGTAATAGCTATTTTTGTGTAAACAGCCAAAATGATTTAGTAAATATGGTAGTTCTAGTATTGTTCAAAATGATTTAATAGCTCCAGGAAAGTAAAAAACATGACAGGAATGTTAAGGAATACTAAACTTTTTTGAAGCACAGAGTGAACAGAAATTTATTTTTAACACTGAAAAGTTCTAAGACAACATGCAGCAGCAAACCATATAAATATTTGTACAGCAACAAGAAACTTGGGAATTAAGTACATCAAGATGTTTGACTTACAGTAGAACCAAACTTTTTCCCCCTTATCAGAATGATATTAAATTGAATGTGATAAAATGTTTTATTTCTTAAATACTAAAACCACAAGTATGTTCATCCAATGCAATGCAGAAATGGTGATGTGTTACCAGTACACAATCAGTGAGGGCCAAAAATTTAACTACATAATTCCTTGTAACTCTCCCACAACACACTGACACTGCAATATGATTACTTAATGTAGGCACACCACATAAAAACCAATAATGGCAAACTCAGAATATGTCATAAGTTATTCCAGAAAATGGACACATATTTCATTGTCAGGCATACTGATAACTGAAAGTTGGACAAAACATGCAGTGTACTCTTAAATAAAACTATGCTGTCTTTAACTTTGTGGAATACATCAAAATACATTCGGATTTTTTTTTCATCAAAACTTAAGCAGCTGAAAGTTGTGATTACTATACAGTATATCTACAGGAAACTGAAGAATGAAAAGATATTACTGTTCATACATTTTATGCACAACAAAATTTAACAGTACCATACAAACATAAAAACTGGAATAAAGTTCCAGGTCATTGTTATAATTTATTCTAGTTCTGTCAGTCTAGAATACCATGACAGATTTGTTTTCTACTTCACTAGGAATTTAAGATACCATATGCCATCCAACTTTAATGGAAATAAGTAGGAAATCACTGTACACACATATTTCGTTTTGGACTATATGCCTGATTTCACATTATGTCTGACTGATGGTCAACTGACGACAATAAAACAGCTTCATCAGTTATCTTTAGTTAAGGAAGAGAGAAAGTACAGTTTTTCAGAATCATGAGTACCAAGTCACGTATCAGAGAGAATTTGCTACATGAACAATTGAGGAACTGTGTTACAGACACACAGGAAATGAGAGCTGTAATTTCCTCCAAAAAATATTCTTTTAAAAGTGCAAACAGAGGAAATGTAGCCAGCATGCTTGCATTATATAACTTAAGATGTTACTTTCTGACTGCTGTCTGTCAGTAAGACACCACAACATATATGAAACAAACCAGAAGGGTAACTAACTGCATCAGAATATTCAGAGTCAATTATGTAACTTCTAGTTCACAGACAGTCCCAAATTAATGAGTTTTTAAGTATTGTAGAATGTAGATGGATGAGAATGTTGTCTGAAATACCTAAGGATACACAAATGCTTAGCATTATGCAGTAAACAAAAATAGCAACTAGGTGTTAGAAACCAAATGTTGGTTAGGTTTCTTCCCCTCAAAGCAACTCTTTCTCCTGTCATTATTTCTTATTTCTATACTTCTCAGGAATTGCATAAACACATAGAAAAAGTGACCTCTCCTTTGTACATCATTTCTGATCACTATCAAGATTTTTAGCAACTCGAGTCATTAAAATAAGACCCTCTATTCAAAAAACATTAATATCAAATTTGTTCAATACATTTTTGGCATAACTGAAAGGGGGGATGGGGTACCACATGTCAGCTTTGACCAAAGATGTCATATGGATGACAATTACTGAACATATGTGTCAATTTACATTACCTAGAGCAAACTGTTTCATCAATGTAGTGACTCATTCTTGATCTACTTATCCAAATCATGATAAGGCAGCAATCTGTATTACCGAATAAATTCTGTGAACTTGACTATCATGTCATTTGTCAAAGATAATGGGTGGTATCCCGATCTTCAATTGACCCACCTTATCTTTTGCAGAAGGTCTCTTCTCACAGGACAATGTCTGTTAAGAATTACTTATTTTATTTTAATGGGAATTTCATTTGCACCACTGTAGAACTGCTCCGTAAAGAAAATTGCAGTTTTTAGGTTGACTGCCTTGCTCAGCTGCTCTTTTGTTTCTATGTTGTTAATTTGCCACAAAGGCTGTTTAGATGTTGGAAAATTACTTGTGAATCTCTGAAGTTAATCAGAGGACATTTTCCTGGAGTACTACATCAAATTAAAACCTGTTGATCCCCTATCAATTTCAAGTATAGGCCTAGCTATGCATATGATCTACATTTTTCTATCACAAACATTTTTTTGTAACTTGACATTTTTATTCCTGAAATACAATACTTTACCATACCATATGAACATTGCTGTTTCCCTGTTCTTTTTCAGTCTTACGGTCAAACTACTACCGTACTTAGTTTGAAAATTCCATCTGAGGTGTATTTAGAGAAAAACTTAAACAAGATCCTATTATGTAAGCAGAATATTGTTTAAAATAGCATTGTTTAAATTGTGAAGGATGATAGAAAAATGAGCACTTCAATCCAATAGAAATGAAAACTCAAACATTAGCAGGAAAGAATAAGACAGAAATAGTGATACGGAACTAAGACCAGTAGACAGGAGAGACAAAGCAGGCCAGATTGTAGGATACACCACTCTGTTCTTGTTCACAGTGTGAATAATGGTAATGCCTTTGCTAATGTAGTAGGGATCACAGTACTAATGTAGACAAGTCTTTTCTAGTATGGCAATCAACTGATAGCCAGAAAGATGAAATTTGAGAAACTGGTTATAGTGACAGACTGATCTGTAGCAGAGCCCAAGCTCAAGGTTTGGTCGGGAGGCAAGAGTTAGTTTGTGAGTTGCCGAACCCAACGACAGTGAAAGCAGAAAACCTGGTTGTGATCAGACATGTTATGTTAAAATCCAATTTTTAAAACTAAAGCAATGGTATTCTCTAAACACAAATAATTTGTCTTGACATGTTAACTTCCAATGACCATTCACAGTAGGCATTACTACCATACACATAACAGTAGTACACAGGCTGCCCTTTCTAGAATTTTATCACAAAGTATCTCCAGATAAATATTAGCAGTATATGTCATACACTTTTCAAATTGTTTTTTGCAGTTGAGTGCCAACCTTGAAAAGATGAAATAGCAGTGACTAATGCTTTTGAAGACTATGTAAAACACATCTGACACATACACATCAAAAAGTCACAACACAAGAAAAATGCATGAAAGAGAAGCAAAATATAGTAGGCCTATAACACTAAGAAATTAATATGTCTTGTACTGCCCATTCATGACCAATTTAAAGCAGCAGCAGATATCAGCTCTAAAGTAATTAGATATTTACAGTAAGAAAGAATTGGTATAAATAATGATGAATAAGTCAAAGAAAAATAAATGACAGTTTCATTACCAAAGCTCAGAACCCATGCAAGGCAACCACTTCTTTAGCACAGTTACTGGAAGAGACAAATAACAAAAGAAATCCCTTATTTATTTAGTATTGTTTCCAGTTTTCTCTTCTTACCACCTTTTGATGTTATGCCTTGAGTGTTAAGTTTTTGATTACAGTAATTTTTCAATAATGAATTTGTTGCAACCCAGATAATCATTTTGAGAATATTTTCAGATGTATGAGTGCCACACAAATCAAGCTGATCAAAGTTAGAGGATAAATTGTGTAGAATCAAACTTGTAGCCTGTTGTCTTTGATTTTGTTCCCGCAGGAACAGTTTTTCATATTCAGGACCAATGAGCTTTGAAATAGTGATATAGCTGTACATGACAGCATTAACAACAAATGGACGTGGGTAGAGTAGGCCTCCCCGATCTAAGTTTCTAATAAGCTTGAAGGATTCCTCATAATGCATGATTTTTTGGAAAACCAAACAATCCTTGCATATATCACATTTCAGTTTTTTTATGACTGAGTATGCACAGTAGCCTCCAAGATATGTAATTACGGGCAAATAACTGCCAACATCAGTGATGTCGGACTCTGTCACAGAGAGAGATGCAAAGTTGTTAGAAAAGGGAGTATTTTCTGAACTGTATTGCTTCCAGGGTTCTAAAACATCAAAATAATTAACTTTGATTTCTCCTTTTGTTTCAGATCTTAATGTTAATTGTAGAAAATCTTAGTTTTTTCTCAACTTCAAAAATTTGCCTTATTGAGACATGGTATTGTCCCCTGCCAGTTACCTGTACTTACCAAACCTGTCCTCGAGAAGGTCAGTTTGAAATTTTCCAGGCAAAATGTATTTTAATGCAAGTTCATCCACACAGTAATTTGTGATTTCAATAATGGAATGTGTAGACAATTTCAAAGCAGATAATGTTTCTTTTGAAAGGATGCCTTCACCATTTGCTAACTCTTCCCATTTATCTAGCCAAATCAAAAAATTGTTTAAGAAGATAAATTGTTCATCTGTGTTTGAATTAGTCAAAGGTTCTTGCATTTTATCCCTCTTCAGTAAGCCTTTGTAAGGAGCCTTTACATTTAAAATTTTCCACCACAGAGAGATGATTCTGATGAATTCTGCTGTGCCAACATGTTTGCTCAAATTATTAGATGGACCCAATGTCTTTAATGCTTCCACAATGTAGTCATTGAATATTTGGATCACTAATTTCACATTTTGCTTTTCTAGAGAAGAAGGATAGAGAGCTTTCAGTGATAACCCATAACCATATTTCAATAACTTGTCTGATTCTAAATTGTACAATTTTCTTACTTCTGAAAATGAGGCTTCCAAAATTGAATTTGAGCTGCCATCAAATGGAGGAAATCTGAAAGAACATGCATCAGTTTTCTGGTTGAGCCAGTTATTTCTGATACATTTCAACAAATGCACAGGATCAATAACAAAAAAAAGAGGCCTTGAGCTATCAGCAGGATGTGGATACACAATACTCAGCTTAGGCTTGTTTGAGAAGAATGTCATAGCCTTCCTGTTCACAGAATTATTATCACTAACAACTGCAAGCACTTTAAAACCCACCTCTTCCAAGCCAAGAACTACCTTCTTCAAAACTCTGTGCAACAGTTCAGCGGTAACAGTCCGAACAGGCAAAATGTGTACAACGTCTTTGTATGAAGACATTATGCTGCTAATCATAAATGTATGGGCACTAGAAGCTAACTCTTGTGAATCAAAGGCATTTCCAACAACATTACCCCGCTTGTAATCAAGATATTGCTTAATATATATCTCATCAACCATTAAAGTTACAATCATATCTTGGGACTGCAATAGAGGAACTTTATTCTTAATGTAGCACAAGAAATTGCTGTCCAGTTTTTCCAATTCAGGGCCAACATTTAGTGAAGAGCAAAGTCTTCTTATTGTGCTTTGATGAGGCATTAATAAGTTTCCAGATTCCCTCATGAACCTATAGGCAGCTGGAGAAATAATTTGAACAAGAGAAAAAAACAACAAGTCCTCTGGTTTGTATCTTAGTCTGTCCCTGCTACTCACAAGATGTATTTGAGACTTTACAAATTGAAAAAAGGCTTTATCATCACTGCCTTCAATTAACTTATCTAAAATATTTTGCATTATCTCTAATAAATGGTGTTTATCTTTTGTATCTACAGCTTCACAGGTTTCAACACATTCCAATATACTTTCAATCTCATGAAAGTAGTTTATTTTGCAAGGAAATTTGTACTTGTTCTGGATGTTACTTATTAAGACTCCTTTATAAAAAACTGACACTTGCAACTGCTCATTGACAACAACGGAATAATGCAACTGAGGTACAGATCCTGGTGTCTCGATATTGACAAAAATTACACTGTCTGCTTTACCAATCATAGTCCAGAATGAAGAAAAGTTGATTTTACGTCCCCCTGTTAAGTCCAATATACATGAAATTTTATTTTCACTGTCATACTGTTCGGCTGAGGTAACACTTTCATTAAGAGCTTTCTGAAGTTGTGCTGCTTCCACACGCATTCGCTTTTCATCAGGAGATTCCCGGAAAGCCAACTGTGACGACAAATAGGACGGACAACCAGGAAATATCGACGGAACACAGCCTTCTTTTATCCTCGGTCGTTCCATGTTTACTGTTAAAATCCGTCCTGTTTTCTCATCAAAGTGTTCGGCAGTCCATAGAATGCTTTCCGTTTGGAAATGTTTGTGGCAAATCTGTAACAGCACATCACCAGCCAATGTAACTATCCTTTGTCGAAACATTGTATGGCTACCTTAGTATTAATGTTGTCCGCATTGGTGTTGAATAAACAAATCAGTTACACACTTAGCGCCATTTACTCACCCTTGAATGCTCAGTAGGCACAAATCCTTTCCTCGGTATTGCAGCAATCCAGCGATTTCTCAGGTTCTCACATTTGGGAAATCGAAAAACGTGCACTTTTATTCCTCCTTGAGAGTCATAATTTCCCTGGCAGTAGGGAACGCAGCACTTGTACCCCATACTTCAAATAACTGCAGGCGATACTATATGAAAGGTAATACTTTACGTAGCACACGCTTTCAACACAACACAGTCGCGGACAGAACCAGCCAACTGTTGATGACGTCACGTGCCAATATGGCCGCTATGCGTAGGCCTTGTATTTTAGAAGGTGTTGCCCCTCCGCGGTCCGCGCCCCGCGCTGCGGTCGAGCAGTGGAACCGATTGCGACGGCGTCCGAGATGACGTCGATGTGAGGACTCTGTCCGCCGTGGTCGTCACTTCGTTACGTTTGCTAGATTTACCCTTAATTAACCCAATCGCTGGTTCCCAAGCTTTGCTAAGATTATAGCCACAGTCACGGTTTATGAGGTCGTCACTAGTGCGAATTTCAATAGCCTCTCTAAGGACGCAGTCCCAGTATCTCGACGTCTGTACCAGAATCCTAGTGCGTTCATACTTCATCGCGTGATTATCCGACAGACAATGTTCAGCCACCGCCGACTTGCTCGGATACATCAATCGATTGTGCCTCTGGTGTTCAAGGCATCGATCCTCGACGGTACGCATCGTCTGTCCAATATATGATTTGCCACACTGACACGGAATCTGGTACACGCCGGCCTTCCTCAAACCGATATCATCTTTGGCGCTCCCTACCAGTGCACGAATTTTATTCGGTGGCCAAAAGACAGTTCCAATCTGGTGTTTCTTCAAAATGCGGGTGACCTTTCCCGAGAGTGCGCCGGTATATGGAATAAACGCAGTATCTACCTCCCCCCTCGTGTTTTCATCCGTTTCCACAGGTTGTGTTGTAGTGGTTGGGCGGAGAGTCCGCTGAATCTGCCACTCTGAGTACCCATTTTTTCGGAATACAGTTCTCAGATGTTCCAATTCATGGGGTAGACTCTCTGCGTCGCAGATAGTGCGCGCCCTGTGTACTAGAATTTTAAGTACCCCATTCCTCTGTGAAGGAATGCGTGTGCGTGTGCGTTGTCTTCCGATACACACCATGACCCAGGGTGCCATCAGCTCTTCTCTTGACGAAGACGTCAAGGAACGGCAATTTACCCTCCGTTTCAGTCTCCATAGTGAATTTGATGTTGGGTTGTATGGAATACAGATGTGTAAGGAAGTTAAGGAGTTTATCCATACCATGTGGCCAGATGACGAAAGTGTCGTCCACGTAACGGAAAAAGCAAGTACGTAGGTTTCCATTCAGATGATGCCAGGGCTTCCTCCTCGATATTCTCCATGTACAAATTTGCGACCACAGGGAAGAGTGGGCTACCAATGGCGGCCGGCCGAGGTGGCCGAGGGGACTGAGGCGCTCCAGTCACGGTCTGCAAGGCCACTACGGTCGGGGGTTCGAATCCCCCCTGGGGTATGGATATTTGTGCCGTCCTTAGTATATAGTAGTTGATAAGTAGTTTGTAAGTTTAGGGACTGATGACCCTGTAGTTAAGTCCCATAAGCTTAACAAACATTTGAACATTTTTACCAATGGCGACTCCCTCAGTTTGTTCGTAGTATTCGCCATTGAAAAGAAAAGTCAAGACATGCCTGAAAAGTTCGGTGGTCTTCTCGTCAAACTTCTGACCAATCAATTCTAGTGACTCTCGAAGGGGTACCCTCGTAAACAACGAGACGTCGTCAAAAGTCACCATGATATCTGACTCATCCAGCCTGAAGCTGTCAAGGCGTTTAACAAACAGTCTTCGGACTGAATACCACAACTACAACAGGCTCTTGTCCAGAAAGAAAAAAAAGTATCTGCACTTTGTGGCCAGCCACGGATATTAGACATGGCGTACTGGCTTTGACCTCCCATTTCTACAGATATAAGCTACGCTTTTGGATCCATTTCTATGAACAAGTTTAACTGACTTCCCCCACTTGCTACGAACTTATCCACCGTTACAGGATTTAGAATCTTGGCAAGTATAATTCATATTAAACATGTGAAAAAGAAATTTTCACAAACGATAGATCACTTCTAGAATATATTTGAGTTACATAGGAAAAAATCAAAGTAAATTGTATAACTTTTTTAACACTTTGAACGCACTAGGAAATTACAGGTAGAAGCGATGTGAAACACTAAGTTCTCTTCACAAAGTTCTCATCATTTTTACGCTTTAATTTCGATATAAACTTGTAACTTAAACATAAAGAAGACGTTGAAATTTATGGTCGTAGCTGTTACAGTGTTACAGACCGTTGGAATACATCAACTGTTACAGCTGAAAACTTGTACCACACCAAGATTCGAACACGGATTTGCGTTTTACGCCAGCAATGTTTCATCAATTCGTCCATCCACACAAACCTCCCAACCAACCCAAATTCACAGTTGGGACATAATGCTGAAATCTCCTACTCCCCCTCTCCATTATACCATTTGCTTACAGCTTGGACCAGTATTCCCGAAAGTGTTAGGAGGTTATTTTTGCGTCTACAATGAAATTTTCGAGTTGCTGTTCAAGCATCTGCACTGACACCTTCGCCATCTCCGCAGCAACTAGTGCTTTATTGCAGATGGTGGTCCCTTCAAACTTTGTCTTGGCGATGCAATGTTTTGTGTCATAACGTCCATCCCAACGATAACTAAACGAATTTCACAGTATTCCCTTATATTTTTTCCATTGTGTTACGGAAAACTGAATTTTTCATTAACTTATAAAAATCTGCTTGAAAGTCACATGTCTCGGATGCCCTCTTTTCGATGATCACATTAATATACTCCTTCAAACAATGTGATTGATCAAAGAAGATGCCGAGGGTGATTTCAACAAGTTCCATCCCCAAGCTGAGAGATTGTTGACGATTGCAGCAGGACAGAGTATACGTTTACCTATTGCCCAGCATTGTCACCAGGTTGGCTACGGAAACTTTGTAAGGGACTAGTCGTTCTGGACGCTGCGAAAAGTCGCTGTGCGCACCATGCAAATGAGTGGGATGTTCCAGGTCTGCCTCCATGATACATCCCTCATCAGATTACTCGGGCCGCGAGGGAGTATCCGAGCGGTCTGGAGCGCCACGTTACGGATCGTGCGGCCTCCCGCGTCGGAGGTTCGAAGCCTCCCTCGGGCATGGCTGTGTGTGTTGTCCTTAGCTTAGTTTAACTTAGTTTAGGTAGTTTGTAAGTCTAGGGATTGATGACCAACGTAGTTTGGTCCCATAGAATTACAAACATTTGAACATTTTTTAGTTTTCTCGGACACGTTTGGGATCTCTTTCCTCGATCGCGTATCCATTGGAACCCTCCAATCGGCAAAGATTGTAGTATGGGATGCCGCTCGGGATTAGCCGTGCGCTCTATGGCGCCTTGCTGCGGAGTTGCGGCTGGTTTCCGTCGGAGGTTCGATTTCTCAAATGTTCAAATGTTTGTAGAGCTTATGGGATTTAACTACATGGTCATCAGTCCCTAAACCTACAAACTACTTATGAACTAGCTTATACTACAGACGGCACAAACATCCATGCCCGAGGGGGAATTCGAACCCCCGACGGGTAACGGTCTTGCGCACTGTACCATAGCGCCTCAATGCGCTCGGCTGCTCGGCCGCGGCGTTCGAATTCTCCCTCCGGCACGTGTGTGTGTGTGTGTCTTTGTATCAGATAGTTTAAGTTGTTTGTAAGTCTGGGGATTGATAACCACTGCAGTTTGAATGTTTTGTGATGCATGGCATAATCGAAGAGGTGGTTTATATCCAAGTAACTTGAATCTTCAGATGGGCTGTACGCTTCTATTCTCGTTCACAGGTTATTTCACCTTGACCACGGCCGGCTCTATGTGGGGACGAACCGTGCCGACTTTAGGGGGCGCTACAATTTTAAATTTTAATATTGTTCTAAAACAGTGGTTCAAAACCTGTGGTCTACAAGTGGTACGCAAGAGCTAAGATATGGTCCGCGAAAGATATACAACTTCAAACTTTTATACGTTTTAAATTATTAGTTCCTTGTAACGTGGCGTATCAGTAGTACTGTGTCTCCACGAAAACTTGACAACTTCACTGGCGATGACAGTAGTGGATTACATTGGTACCATTTGAAATATATTCAGTTGTCTCCCAGTATTGTAAACGCTTATTGAATTCCAACGTGATAGCAATAGTAAGAGCGCATTCGAGTCGATCATCCTGGGCAGATTTGTTTTAAAAAGGGAAAATCATTCAATAACGTTACGGAAATCCCCATGACTTATTTTGTGAACAAGAGTTCCCTGCTTAAAAACAAATTCAGAAATTGATTGAAAGTAAGTGATAATAAGCGTATAGCTTAGAGCAACAGTGTTAGTCCTAGAATTGCAGAGTTTAAAAATATGACGAAAGGTCTAAAATCAAATTTAATTTTCTATTATAATATTACTTTCAGTTTCATGAATATGTTAAAAGTTTTAATTTAAGTTTATTTTTACATTCGCACAATTTATTTTCCTTAATCCTTGTGGTCCCTGCTATCTATAAAACAATCAAGATTATCTTTTTTCTAAAAGAAATATTGCGAGCCACTAAAAGGAAAGATTAATAAGACAATGAAAGTCATCCAGAAATGAAGACGTGTGAAATAAGATGGAAAAAAAAAATTCATAAAATCCTGTGTATTACTGGAAATTATCGACGATGCTGTGAAACTAATGACAAATGAAGAATATTATCATCGAGTTCGCATTTTTCAAAATAATGACATTTTCTAGTGGCATTGTTGCCAACTAAGTTCCTACCGTACGCCTACGCAACACTTGAAAGCTACCTACGTAAATTACGGAAACACTCGAAAGAAAAAAAAAAGTGGTTTAACCGCTTTTAGAAATGATTCGGGGCCTTCACACCTCTAAATCTGGCCCTGTACAAACTTGTAGAAACTTTCCTCGGGGAAGATCAGTTAGGATTCTGGCGAAATGAAGGAACACACCAGTCAATACTGAGCCTTCGTCCTTATTGTTATTTTAATGTTCTGCCTCTTGACGTACTGTCATTCATCTTCTTGCTTCCCAATACACTGTTGTTAGGTCTGAATTACAATCAAAATTTTCTGAGCACTTTTTAAATATTGTTTGTTCATTATGGAACCAATCTTGTGGCACAGAACACATTCTTGAGACGGCAGAATGAGATCTTGTGTAGATGGGAGGTTAAACAGTCAAGCATAAAATGACCAGTTTTCCTTCTTGGACCATCAGGTTCTACACAGTTGTCCATGAGGGTTTTCCAGAATTTTCCTCACATGAAATTTTCTTGGTTCATTTTGATGTTCTATTTTTGTTTCTTGCCCTTTTGGCTAGAAAATCACCATTTTATTACCATCTATCCCACAGTCAGATGGTATCTAATGAATTGCAATTTCCTTGTTTTTTCTGATTAGATTAACACTTGTTCCATAGATCATATATACGACATTTCATAATGATGTGGAACGTGTCAGTTTAGTAAATATTGCCTATACATGACAATCAATATTTTAAGGAATTTTTATTTATATTTTTTATTGTTTTTATTTTTTTTAAGTTTTATCTAAAAATTCATCTACAGCGTAGAAGGAGGTGCCATTCAAAAATTCCTTTAATTTCTTTTTAAATACTTGTTGGCTATCTGTCAGCTTTTTGATGCTACTTAGTAAGACTATTGTTGCAGCATAATTCACCCCTTTCTGTGCCAAAGTTAGATTTAACCTTTAATAGTAAATATTATCCTTTCTCCTGGTGTTGTAGCTATGCACAGTTATTAGTTTTGAATTGGGTCGGATTGTTAATAACAAATTTCATGAGTGAATATATATATATTGTGAAGCTACAGTGAAGATCCCTAGATCCCTAAATAAATGTCTGCATGATGATCTTGGGTGGGCTCCAGCAATTATTCTGATTACACGCTTTTGTGCAATGAATACTTTTTTACTCAATGTTGAATTGCCCCAGAATATGATCCCATATGAAATCAGTGAATGAAAATAGACATAGTAAGCTAATTGACTGAGATGTATATCACCAAATTTTGCAATGACCTTGATAGCATAAGTAGCTGAACTCAAACGTTTCAACAGATCTTCAATATGTTTCTTCCAATTCAATCCCTCGTCAATGCAAACACCTAAACATTTTGAGTATTCTACCTTAGCTAAACTACAGATTTATGTTCAAAGTCTAAATTTATTAATGGTGTCATGCCATTTACTGTATGAAACTGCATATACTGGGTTTTATCAAAGTTTAATGAAAGTCCATTTTTAGAGAACCACTTAATAACTTTCTGAAAGATATCATATACAATTTCATCAGTTAATTCCTTTTTGTCAGGTGTGATAGCCCCTTGTATCATCAGCAAAAATAAACCAGCTTTGCATCTTCATGAATATAGAATGCCAAATCATTAATATATATTAAGAACAGCAAAGGGCCCAAGACCGAACCTTGTGGCACCCCATTTTTGATTGTTTCCCAGTTTGAGGAATCAGCTGTTTTTTGCATATCATGTGAACTGCTTATATCAACTTTCTGCACTTTTCCATTTAAGTTTGATTTAAACCATTTGTGCACTGTCCCACTCATACCACAATACTTAAGCTTATCTAGAAGAATCCCATTATTTACACAATCAAAAGCCTTTGAGAGATCACAAAAAATCCCAACTGGTGATGTTCGGTTATTCAAAGCATTTAATATTTTATCAGTGAAGGTATAAATAGCATTTTCTGTTGAAAAGCTTTTTTGAAAACAAAACTGACATTTTGTTAGAACTTTATTTTTACTAATATGTGAAGCAACTCCTGTATACATAACTTTTTCAAAAAATAATTGTGAATCCTCCATAAGTAGAAATTACATTTAATGTGATTATAAGAGATAGGTTGCAAATGACCATTCCATTCCCTGTTCATACGGTACAGTAACAGATAAAAAATTTTACTACCTTAATCGCCTTGAAAAAAAGATTAGAAGAGATGAGATAAGTAAAACATTAGAAATTTAATACCCAATAACGGAAATAAGTCATATAAAAATAAACTGTAATTGCAACCTCGAAATAAACGGTGCACGAACTGCTCTGTACGTAGTATCAACAGGCGTCGCTAGATCGCAGCACTATAATTTTTAATCGCGATTGCTATCGTTTACTTATAGCCTATATTCGCTACTGTTTTTACATATGACCTGCACCCTAGAAGCTACTATAGTCCGAATTTCACAATTATTAATATCTATAGTACATTAATGAAACAATATCTTAGTTATAAATCGTATACTGCACAGCACAGAAAAGATTTATGAATATCATCGTGGTAAATCGAAGAGGTAGTACCTCCTGACATTGGTAGATAGCGTCGTGATGGAAAGTTCGAACATTTCCCGAACCGTGACGAAAATTATTCGAACAGTTCGAGTCATGTTCAAAACCAGCTCTACTCCAACCAAACTTAGACCTCGCATCTCACTACAGATCAGATTTTTACAAGACACTGCATTCCAGATCTTAATCTTCTTCTTTATCTTTGCTTTTGTCCTGCACTGATGCAGGGACGGGATGGTTACTATGCTTCTGCAAAAAATGTTGAAATGTCTGTAGAGTTATGGGACCTAACAGCAGTGATCATCGGTCCCTAAACTTACAAACTACTTAAACTAACTTATCCTAAGAACAACACACACACACACACACACACACACACACACACATACATGTCCGAGGGAGGACTCGAACCTCCGACGCGCGCACCGCAACATGGCGCCTCAGTGCGCACGGCTAAGCCGCGGCGGCTATGGTTCGGTCATGGTTATTTTCAAGTGGTGGCCGGATGCCCATTCTGTCTCTATCTCAGTAGAAAATTGTGTTCATAATTGTCTATAGTCTGTTTATAGTGTTATAGGTGTGAAAGTGTGTTAATGTTTTGTAAGATGTTTGCCAATCATGTATCTCATGTGGTACTTAGGTACCAGTTCGAAATTCAACTAGCGGGATGTGGAAACCGCCTAAACACCCCAGCCAGGTTGGCCGGCACACTGGCCCTCGTTGTAAACCATCTGAATGGATCCGAACCACGACCGGCGAGCCTCGCCGTCCCGAAAGCAGGCGCTGTAACACGCGGGAAAACATTCAATAGTAATAATATATAATTATGCGTAGTACACTGACAATATTCTTTTATATCTCTGTGCACAAAGAGGTAACACGTCGCAAAATAATTACAAGTCAAACACAGATGTATGTGGGACTGAGCTGTGTTTAGGAAAACAAGATGAAATCACTAACTATACTTACATTTTAAGGGTCTCCTCCATTTTTAATAGTACCTAGAAATTTCATTTACAACTGCTACTTATACAATTTTACACATGGTTCAGGTTGACATACGTGATGGGAAGCATCTTTCTCCATACTTATATGTGATCCATAGGGTTGTGATACAGTTGCAGTCTCACTCTTCCTGTAGTTGTTCGACGAAAACGGGATCAGCTTGTTTCCATTCCTTCAGTGCGAGTCTGATTAAAAATTTCGGATGACATCTGTGCACTATTTGAATCGATTGTGTCTAGGATATATGTGTTTAATTTAATAGGAAGTAGGAGGGTGGTAAGGTATTTTGGGGCTAGCGGGTAGCAGTGCTCTTACACAATCGCTGTCGCTCGCGGTTGCTTGTTAGGGTGGTGTGCTGAGCTAGCAAGCGTTAACCGGCCGTCGAGTGCTGCTTGACGGAGACTTGCTGAGTGCGCGGATCCTGCCCCCACCACGCGCTGCCGCAGCGCCTCCAGCTGCCGCCGCCACGCAGCGCCACCGTCGCCAAGTCACCCCACCCGCCTCAAATATAGCCGACAGATGCAATGTATCCTAACTGACCGCTTCCTCTACAATTCGCCGACGACTGTAAAAATTAATATGTGTACTCAACGAAAGTTATGTTCGTATGGCACTTCACCTGTAGCAGGAAAAACAGGGGGGGGGGGGGGGAAGTTATAAAAGAGCGTGGAAATATATGGTGGCATTTTTCATTCGAATGAAAGAAGTAATAAGAGAGTACCATTGCGACCAAGAGTCATCAAACTGTGGCTCTATTTTACAGTTTCTGAGACAAACGTGATGTTAGGTCACGCTAATAGAAACTAGCGTGATGTGTCATGTTCATCTGGGAGTCAGCTGACGCTGCGTTACCAGGATATATACAGCCATACTGCGCAAATCACCTAGCGGAGAGTACTTCTCGTAACACTACAATTCCCTCTTTTCCTTTCCATTTACAACTAGTACACCACAAGAACGACTGTCGATAAACTTCCAAACAAGTAAGCGTGACAAGAAATCACTTATTACAAATCACAAACTCTTGAAACTCGCCGTTTTTGTAATAAGTTGCCAATCACTGGCTATGATTTCAGTCACAGCTAGACGATGCGAAGTTAGTCCAGTCAATAAATGCTTTGTAGAGTGCATGGAATATGCGAGAATTTTTGACTTCAGGACTTTGTTAGGGATAATTAGGAGGTGTACATACCAAAAGTCCGTCCCTAGGGGGTGAGCTAAAGCAGGGAGGGGAGTTGAAATGTACCATTTTTTTGGTTTTTCGTTTGTATCTCGAAAACGGGCCGCTTTAGGAAGAAAACATTCCAAATAAAAATGAAAGATACCTGAATTTGCTATAAAATTGTTTCTACACATAAACGTCGAATTCCTAACGGTTTTCGAGATATACGTTATTGAAAATCGATTAATTCGGTAAAAATCATTTTTACCTCACTAATTTAGTCAAACATTTACTTCTAGTGACTCACTCGGTCGTTTCTCAGAAAATTTGTCAGAAAGAAAAGTGTAGAGCATTAAATTTCCTTCAATTTGATATGCACATTTGCTACATTATCTTCATCCAATCATTTATAAGATGTGCGCTCAGTTCCGATGTCCTTCAAGAAATGAGCGTTTTGAGTGGCTCTGACGTTTTTATGTTATGAAACGTGCTAGCATAGCTTTTATTGTAATATTATGAATCATACCTGTCAATATTGGTGATAAGAAGGTTCGTGGACTGACAACTGATACGATGACATGTCCAATAGCAACGCACTTCCTCCTTGATTCCTCATTTTTCTTACATTTTTTCAACATAACCTCCTCAAGAAAGGTCTGGAGGGATTGTGAGAGAGAATCCGCAGCCTTCTAGAAGATATCTCTTGGCGGGTATGTATTATAATTGTACACTCCACTTTGCTCAGCAGATTTCTCGACAATCCTGAGTCGCTTTTCTTTCTCATCCTTTTCCTTGTTATTATACCTGGCGTGGGTTAGCAATTTGTACCCAGTGTCCCTAAAACAAATTATTCGAACCTTAAATGTGTTGGAGTCTGCGATACGATTATGCGATCCCTATACATCTTCAATAGTTCTGTTCTGATAGTTCTCCACTCAGGTTTCTCCCAATAACAACGCCCATAATTTTGTTTACAGTGAACTGACACTCACTATTCCCCTCCAGTAAGACACTAACCTCTTCCACTGTATTCGAGACGGAGTCTTCAGACATGGATGTTGAGAGATTCTGGTATAACGGCCGACATTCATCATGATACACAGCCTAAATCATACAAAGTCCAACCGACATTCATCATAATACACAGCCTAAATCATTTGAGTTGGAAAGACACCGCATCACTACCTCTCCCCAGTGATCATACCTAGCTCGAGAAGCATTCATACTCGTCACTTGTATGTCAGTTCTGTTGCGTTCTTTTGTGATATTGGTAACTGAAAAGAATTGCGGTTTTTTGCCTGCAGGCTGAGGTGCTTCAGAGGACGATGATAGTGCCTGTCTCTTTAAATCAGCCTTGATGGATTGTGGCCTGATGCAATTCTTTCGACATTCAGTATGAATCAAAAGGATGTCCAAACCTTCGAAAGATGAGCCCTTGACAACTCCCGCCGGCCGCGGTGGCCGCGGGGACTGAGGCGCTCCAGTCACGGTCTGCACGGCCACTACGGTCGGGGGTTCGAATCCTCCCTCGGGCATGGATATTTGTGCCGTCTTTAGTATAAGGTAGTTCGTAAGTAGTTTGTTAGTTTAGGGACTGATGACCCCGTAGTTAAGTCCCATAAGCTTAACAAACATTTGAATTTTTTTAACAACTCCCCTTTCTCTACTTGCTTTGATGAGTGATATTATTCCTTTTTTGTCACTGTGGAAACACGAACACCTGGTCCAGCTATTGTTTCATCACATACAAAACACCGAGTAGCCATTGTGCGTATTACCAGTGTTAAAGTATTGTTGTTCACCATACTAACATGTGTCATAAGATAAAAACGTCACAGCCCCTCAAAACACTCATTTCTAGGAGGACGTCGAAACAGAGCGCACATCTTATAAATGATGTAACTTCTGATTGGCTGAAGATAAGGTAGCAAACAAGGATATAAAATTGAAGGAAATTTAATGCTCTACAAGTTTCTTTCTGTCAAATTTCCTGAGAAACGATCGAGTGAGTCACTAGAAGTAAATATTTGACTAAATTAGTGAGGTAAAAATGATTTTTTTTCCGAAATGGTAGATTTTCAATAACGTATATATCGAAAACTGTTGGGAATTCTACGTTTATGTGTCGAAACAACTTCATAGAAAATTAAATTATCTCTCAATTTTATTTGGAACGTTTTCTTCCTAAAGCGGACCGTTTTCGAGATATAAGCGAAAAACAAAAAAATAGTACCTTCCCCCCCCCCTCCTCAACGCTTTAGCTCACTCCCTTTGGGCGGGGACTTTTAGTATGTTCACCTCCTAACTATCCCTAACAAAGTCCTGAAGTCAGAAATTCTCGCATATTCCATGCACTCTACACCCCTCTTTTGTGCTCTCATTAACTGGACTAAGTCTGTTTCATGACATTAATGTTACCATGGACATCACAAGTTATTTTGACTGTCTTCTTCTTGCTTTTCGGGGAATGGATGTTGGCCGCGTGTTGTATCCAAATGAATTTAACAAAAATGTTGTCCCCGTCTCTTTATTGGCCGCCTCCTGCTCCTGTTTTTCAGTTTAGTTGAAATGTAATGCTCGCTGTGGCAGGTACTCAGCCGACATCCTTTTGATACGGCATACCATTTGGTTTGGTGGTGTATAATGTCTGCACCCTCGTCATAATCCTACCCCCTCCACTCCCACACCATCTCCCCCAAAAAAAACTATCTTTCTCCAGTTTTTATTACGTTGATTTACAAAATTTTATAATTCGTATTGTAGGTTCAATACAAAAAACGAGTCATTGAACTGAAAGATATTACATGCGTTATATAGACGAATAATTTTCCACACTATAATTAAATTGTATAAACTTTCTAAATAGTTGAAAGTAAAACAAAATCGATGTCTAATTCGCTATGGAAGTTACTGTATATTGACTTTAATGATACATAATAAAGTACAGTTTTTATTCGTACTACGTTGAGCGAAGAAAACGTATTGATCATGTCACTGAAGTAAAATTTATCAGCTGTATCGTATTCTACTGACAAGGTAGCTGAAATTCAGTTTGTCTCACTAACATTTGACCTTAACCCCTTAATGCAGAGTGTAGCTGATCAGCTACATACCTTATTTTTTTCCATTATCTCTCAAACTGATCAACATTTTACCACAAATTCATTTGTAGCTGCTTGTGTAAATAGTGTTACATATGCTAATAGCTCGTCTTAAAAATTATAAATTGCAGAGTGCTTCTGAATCATTTCAACAGTTAGCTGCATTGAGTTACTCCTAACATGTGCGTTTGTTTATATCAGTATTCCTCCTTTGCCATGTAAAAACAGTCAATGACAGCTACTGTTGCATTATGGAAGATGATAGGCGTAATAGTGACATTTACTACATCAGGTACATTATGGAAGCACTATATAGCTGACCAGCTATGAACTTTTTGTTGTTAGTAGTGCTTAATAATTTTAAGGAGTTTTTAAAAATATTTTTCTCAGTATATACACACTATATATTAATCGTTGTAGTTTTTATAGCTTCAAATAAAAAAAGTCATGCATTAAAGGGTTAATATCTTTTCAAACAATTACCTTATCTTGCTGAAACTGCGCCGATGAAACGTTTCAATCACTGATGCCGCCATACATGTACTCAGAGCTGTTTCGATGTCGAATAAGCTTTTCAGAATATCCTAACAGGATACTAAAGTGACAAGAAATGCTGTCATATTATGTAAGGTCTGATTACTATTTCATCTATATCACACAAAATACGTTCAAGCACTCTAGGTTAAACATTTTTTGTTTATTTCTCATTTGGCAGAAAACAGGCTCGTTCGGTCAAATACATTTGATTTAGCACCCGCTCATCAACTTTGCGTTCCGACAATACCGTAGCGAGTAGAAGTAAAACATGAACGAGTTGTGTGGTCGGCAGCGTGGTGAACCAGGCCCACTGTTGTTACATGATGGATGTGACGCCTGCTAAGTAGCACTCATTTCCTTAACACGGTATGACGCTGAAGAAATTGCTTCATTCATGATCACTACCTACGTTAGTGGCCGTAGCGTAGGCAGTAAAGTCGAGTCTATCACATGGAAGAAATGCCACGGAGCTGGTTTAAGGCTCCTCAGAAGCAAATATTTTTTTTTCTTATATTTGGGTTTTCTGATAGACTGAAAGACATTCCTAAAAATTCCATAAAAGTATACTGCATAATATTCGATGCTGTGTAAAAATAAGTGCGCATCCTCTGATAAGTGAGTTTGTTGGATTCGTTTTATGAACAATACAATTTGCACTTTACTTAGAGTAATATACGCACTTCATTGTTTCACGTATTGCTCTTTACACATTCTTAACATTCTTTTACTGAATAGTAGCATTGACCATGGAAGAATGACTATTAAGTTTTACTAAAAGTTAAAAAACGACTGTTGCAACAACGTTTGCCTCACGTGAAAGCCTTTTCTAATTTTATATCGCACAGTTTGTCATGAACTTTAATAATCAGCTGCACTTATTGACATAACATGCAACTTATATAAGAGTCTTATTGGTCATAGATTTTTGTTGTTACTTGTTGTTGTTGTTGTCTTCAGTCCGGAGACTGGTTTGATGCAGCTCTCCAACCTAATCTATCCTGAGCAAGCCTCTTCATCTCCTCATAAGAACGGCAACCTACATCCATTTTAATTTGCTTACTATATTCGTCTCTTGGTCTCCCTCTGCGATTTTTACCCCACACACTTCCCTCCAACGCTAATTTCACAATTCCTTGATGTCTAAGAATGTGTCCTGCTAATCGATCCCTTCTTTTAGTCAGATATGCCAGAAATTCCTTTTCTCCCCAATTCTATTCAGTACCGCCTCATTAGTTACGCGATCCACCCACTTAATCTTCAGCATTCTTCTGTAGCACCACATTTCAAAAGCCTCTATCCTCTTCCTGTCCGCACTGTTTATCGTCCATGTTTCACTCCCATACAAAGCAACACTCCACACAAATGCCTTCAGAAAGGACTTCCTTATGCTTAACTTAGTGTTCGATGTTAACAAATTTCTCTTTTTCAAAACCGCTTTTCTTCCCATTGCCATCCTGCATTTTATATCCTCTGTACTGCGACCATCATTTGTTATTTTACTGCCCCAGTATCAAAACCCATCTACCTCCTTTATTGTTTCGTTACCTAATCTAATTCATGTTGTTACTTATGTAGATCTATATCACAGAACATAAAGAACATATGCACAAGTGCGGAAATAAGGGATTTAGTAGAGGTAAAGCAGGAATTCTACTCTTTTGATTTCGTGAACAGTGTGATTCCAGAACCTGATGCCGCCGACAATTGTCGCTGAAGGGCGCTGCGGTCGCGTGTAGCGCACACGTCTCGTATGCGCAAGTCGCGCCGTCTCCGAGCACTCAGCCGCACGTTGACCACACACGTTCAGACACACGCTCCGTGTGCCGACGGCTTTACAGAGGATAAGGAAAACGGTGCCCATCTCGTCATGACCACTGTAAACCCTGCATGCATAATAGACCCAGTGAGCTGCATGTGCTAGGGATGACTCATCAATTGAGACAGCCATCCTCAAATAAATTTTTAGTAACAAGCAGTATTAAATTAAGAGAATGCTGCTGCAATGAAAGCCTTTCGTTACTTTCGGGGTGTAGTGTTAGCGTGACCTAAGACTATAAGTCGCAAACCAGAGTTAAAAATTCCGATATATATGAAACGTAACGTTCACTAAAACTCTGTGAGATGCAGCTAAACATTCTTAAGAGCAAAGGTAATGTCGGGGTGCGGGAAATAATATATGATGTTGATTATTGCCAGGCAGTTATGTACCATGAGGTATTTTTAATGCTCCTATTTTGCTTTTATTTTAGCGAGTTTATAAAACTTTGTATAAAAGACCAAATATATAATTAATTTACTTATTTATGGTTCTGAAAGTATTATTTTTAACAACAAAATTAAATCTAATATATCAGCAGTTACAAAAATCAGAAGAAAAAATCGTAACGATGATCTAAATGTTCCAATTAACCGACATTGAAAATTATTCGTGTCTGTGGCTTTAGATCTGAAAATACAAAACAAAAATTTAAAAAAAAGTATAATTTTGGCTATTAAAATTTTCCAGTAGTGGCTACGTACGTGAGATCAGTGACGATGGCGCAAACTTATTACACGGTTGAAACTACACTATAATGGAAGCAAATATGTCCCATTAAACATGAGTCCGCGAACGAGACGTTTTCGAGATAATTACCAATGTATGGTTCCAAGCAGCCACTGACATCATTGTAAACATCGTCGTAGTAGTACACATTAATTTGAATTTTATACTTTACTTTTAGGTTTTACATCGCATTTAATTCACATTTTACGTATGGGTTCCTGTTAAAGGAGGGGTTCGGAGTGTCTTCCCGGTATCTGGATGCAATTCTATGCTCGTCTCTGCAATGAATTTCGAATTCTTTCGAAAACCCCTGGGTCATTTCGCAATTTTTAACAAGCTGCACATCTCTTTGCTCCAGTTCTTCAACTGTGTTAACGGGTGTGTTTTATACTTCGTGTCTGAAGTGACCCCAAACACAAAAATCAAAAGGATTCAGATTAGGTGATCTAGGTATAGGTCCGCCTCGACCTGTCAATCTTTGGCGGTATCTGCGCGTCTCACAGCAGCAGAAATATGTGCCGGAGCTGAAGGCGAACATCCTCGAAGATAGTAAAGTCTAAATTTTAAATCAATGTGTACTAACTAGGACGATGTTTACAATGGCGTCAGTGGCGGCTTGGAACCATACGTTCGTAATTATCTCGCAAAAGGCTCGTTTGCGGACCCATGTTTAGTGGGACGTTTTTGCTTCTGTTATCGTGTATTTGCGCCATATTGTCTGACACACGCTGTATATACAGAGTGTTTCAGACTACCCGTCCACTCCTTACAAACTCATGGGAGTCTTATGAAATGTAAAATGCAATACGTCCTAATAGTATGCTACGCCGGATCGAATGGTGGCAATTTCAACTTCCTATTCTCACCGGAAGTGAGCTATTCAGACCGGGGATCTGTTTTTCTAAATGGAATGGCATACTTTTTCTTATTGATTTCCATTCTATGCCGAAAATGAAGAATGTTATGTTGAAAAAAAATTCTAAATCGTCATTCTTCAATCTTACAAATCTCTTTCGAAATGTAGGTGTTTCCTGAAAAGTCACAAAGAATGTTCAAACCTATTGGACGAAACTGCTATGGTCATGGATCCCTAACCTTACAAACTACTTAAACTAAGCTAAGACCCACGCCCCAGAGAGGACTCGAATATCCGACGGCGAGCAACTGGAACAATATTGCTCGATTCTCTTTCTCTGCCAACCGTCTTAAACACGGTAGTCTACCAATCTATATCCGGCAAATTAAAATCTACACCTAAAACTTTAACATGACTACGAAATGTACGGGAAAAATTATCCAAGTTTCCCTCATATGTTCCGCCACTACTGCTGCTGAGCCAGGCTGTCTATAGACAACCGCCGCGGCGGAGTGGACAAGCGCATTGAGGCGCTATGCTGCGATGCGCAAGGCCGTTCCCCGTCGGGGGTTCGAATACCCCCTCGGGCATGGATGTTTGTGTCGGCTTTAGTATAAGGTAGTTCATAAGTAGTTTGTAAGTTTATGGACTCATGACCCCGCAGTTAAGTCCCTTAAGGTTCATTAAAAAAAAACAATGACCATGTTCGAGCCGCTTTTAACCCTGTTCCTCATCCCAAATTGTTTCACATTCCGGACCTATAATAGTGTCACTCGATACGATAGCATTTTATCGCTAATTTTATTATACAGTATGTATCCGCATCTGGATATAGTGTGGCGTTAACTACCAATAAACCAGAACTAAATCAGAAACAAAATGGGACACGATAAAACAGGACTCTTCCCTCATAAGCAAAACTGCAGATTATAAGTTGCTCGTCTGTCTGGTGACGCGGATACAGGTTTGAGATTCCTCGTTGCTGTCACCCATTTTAGTTCTTAGCTGTCACCTTTAATGTTACATTTTTCACCAAACAGCGTTATTTCTGCAATCGTGGAGCGAGGCAAAATAAGTGGCCACAGTCTGTATAGTCCAAAGAGCGGATTCGCAGCGTATGTTACACGCAACTGAGGTTTCAATCAACATGAAATGTCTCACGTGGCTCAGACAGATAAAGGTGCACCAGTACTATATGAACAAGGATTATAAAAGAGTTATATAGCAAGCACTATGAGCGTTCACAAGTCTACGATTGCTAAGTCAGACGAAAGGAGGAGGATGGTAACTTGAACGGACGGCCTCATTCTGGTGCTCGCCACAATACAACAACAGGTCAGGATCGGCAGGCATGCCGCAACAGCGGCAACCACCCATTCGTCAACAAGACACGAGTCAACATACTTTGATCCCCGCTGTTATCAATAGAACCGAAATTCATCGTCTAAGGTAGGATGGACCGAGAGGAAGAAACGCTGCTCTGAAAGAGGCAGTGTTTATTTCTCTCTCTCTCTCTCTCTCTCTCTTCCCCACAAAGAATCCCGCCATGCTTCTGCTGCTGCAAATATCGACAGACCTCTTGAATTTGCCAGCGAATGCTTCTTTTTTTCAGATGAAATAGTTTTCTGTACGACTTCGATAGGAAGAGTACTTCCTTATCGACCAAAAGGTGTTAGGCATAACCCAAAATATATTTTAAGTTGCTGGCCGAAGAAGTAGAGAATCGTTAATGGTGTGGGCATGCATATCGGTCGAAGGGTGTTGTTGTGACCTCGTCGCCTTTGGTTGAGTACTCTTCCCGGTCTGGTTATCAGGAAAGGTACTGGTGCATTCGATGTCAACTGTAACTCCTATTCAGATTAATAATACAACTTTTATTGACTGAAAATTATAATACTCAAATTTAAAACATATGTCTGTTTCTTCTTTCTTCTTGCTTCTCGCGGCAGCATCCGTATGATGCTAGCTGCACTGTGACCTACTTACTGCTAAGTTCAAAGCCGCGTTCTAACTTAGTACTATCCTATTTCTGTCTTCGTAGCTGCCTGAGTTCTGAATAGTAACTGCCGGGCTGTCCAGGCGTATGTGGGCCTAGATATAGCCGCTTGTAGAGGGCGCGCATCTTCGGTTACTCCTTCCAGGATGCGCGGCGCCTGCTTGCGATTGGCTTTCGGTCGATCGCTGCCTTCTCCACGATCGTTCTCTTACGTGTGGCGCTGACTTTATGTCACAACATCCCTCCCCCCCCCCCCCACCACGAAGCGCCGAACCGTTGTCGTGTATGGAGCTCGACAACGGGGGACTGATGGACCGGAGTCTGTAGCTTCAGAGGACGCCAGACTACCGGCCGGGCCCCGCCATCCAGCTTGAGTTCGCGACGGAACATCCCCTACGGAAACCTCCTAAGAGCCCACGTCCACGACCTGTGGCCCAGGTGCTGACTTAGACGGTGACGTCGGCGTCGTACGCTGCGTGGCGTACTGGTCCTGCCAGTCGATGTCCACCGGTATCTCGAGTGGCGGCGGAGGCGGTGTGGGCTCCGACTCCATGACGTCGGGCCGCGGTGCCATCAAGATCTGCGGCGGGGGCGACCGGCGAGGTCGCGCGGTCTGCTTGTGGCGTGAATCTGCCGAGAGAAACGCACAAGGATCACAGGGTATATAACAAGGGCGAATGATGCCATCGGGACCTGAAATTTCAAACATGTTAGCACCGCAAGGTTGGATTATCTCGCCCCGCTCCCACCGTTCCGCTGAACTGGTTAGATGCTTAATTCCATTGCATTCACAAAAGGAGCGAAATTCTTGTGATGTGAACTGAGGGCCGTTGTCAGAGACTATCAGTTCAGGGAGACCTTCCTGACAAAAAATTGAAGACAACGCCCTAATCGTGCTACTTGAAGTACAAGACATTGGCACTGCAAACAGGTAACCACTAAAAGCATCAACCACAATTAACCACTTAGGGTTCCAGAACGGACCAGCATAGTCAATATGCAGTCGTTGCCGTGGTGAATCTGCCTTAGGCCACGCAAAAAATTTCTGAGGTGGGGCTGACTGATTGGTAGCGCACAATGAACACCGTGACGTCATATGTTCTATTTGGGCGTCCATACCCTGCCAAGTACGGTGTCGTCGTGCCAATTGCTTAGTGCGAACCATTCCCCAATGTTCTTGGTGAAGTAAGTTCAATAATTCGTTCTGCAAACGTTGCGGAGTCAAAACGCGCGACTGTCCACCGTCATTTAAAACTAGAATGACACCTCTATGCACTGAAAGTTCATTCCTCCTAGCAAAATAGCGACGCACCAGAGAATTTTCAATGTCACGTTGTGAACGAGGTCATTCTGTGCGAATGTAACGCAGCAAAATTCGTAAATCAGGATCTGTTTCTGTGGTCCGAACAATTTTCCTATAGTCCAACGGGAAGGATTGCAACAAACTATTTACGTGTGCATCTATCTGACAACGCGACATCTCAGAAGCGTCAAAGTCTTTATCATAGCCAACCGGAAGAAGGGAAAGTGTGTCGTCATTTCCATGGCTAGTTGTGGGTCTGTACACATCTCGTACTGATACTGTGATAAGAGCAGTGCCCAACGTTGCAATTTGCGTGCCGTGCGCGTAGGAAATGGCTTGGCTGGATGAAACAATGACTGCAAAGGCTTGTCGTCAGTTACTAAATAAAATTTTCTCCCATACAAGTAGTGATGGAATTTGGTGACACCATACACTATCGCTAAACCTTCCTTCTCAATCTGAGAATAACGGCACTGTGTGTCTGTCAAAAGTTTTGACGCAAACGCTATTGGACGGTCTGCGTCCCCATGTCTATGTGACAGTACTGCTCCTATAACAAACGACGCGTCCACTTGCAAAAGAACTGGTTTTTCGGGATCGAAATGCACCAAACATCGATCACTGAGCATAGCATCTTTTAACTACTGAAATGCGCGTTAGCATTCGTCTGTCCAAACGAAACGAACATTTTTTTACGGCGTAGCCGATGCAAAAGGGCAGCAATTTGAGCTGTGTATTTTTATTAATTACTACGCTCGACTCGTTAAAGCTAGTTACAGAAATGCGAGCAGGGCTCATTGACATATACTTCAGGTGTTCGGACCCTAAGTTGACGTGCGAGGCGCGAGCTAAGTCTCTGTCGAACCCGCTTGGGAATCACCTCGGCTCTTATTCTTCCTATTGATAGTGTGACTGAAGCTTGGCAACACGCAGTGTAAGTTTGTGAACGTCTTACTTCCAGGTTGGCACAGAACTATGCTCATAAATTCACTTGAAGTTTCCTGTAATTTACATTGAATAATCTGAATGGTTTCTCACTCGAGGGGCGGCAGAAAGCTATTAAATCATGCTTTCTGGTCTAGAAAATTGTTTACACTCCGAATTAGCAACTAATCTCGTCTCTTACGTTGTGGGTTATATGTTCTAGCATCAGGAAAGAGCTCGCTGCACAGCTCCACGCTCTGGGGTAAAGTAGTTGACTGCCACACAGGGGTGGCTTTGGTCCATGGTTTCGGCCTCAAAGGAGTATAAATTTTTTGGCTGTTTTTGTGACAGGAGTCACACGAATCCACATCGAAAACAACAAGATACGTCTTGTGGTTATTTGCTATATCCTCTCAGATTATGGGAACGTCGAACAACGTTTAGGTATTTTACCACATCCGTCCCTGTAGAAATCAACTGATCCAAACTAATCAATGTTCGACGTGTATTTTGTCCGGAAATAATTTTTCTCGAAGGTTATTCGAGTAGGGGCAGGAAAGATAAACATTTTAGGACATATGATCCAAAGAGTAAGTAAGAATTGGGTGATTTCCAAAGCACACTATTGGATGTTTTGTTTGTGAAATCATTAAAAAAAGTTCAAATGTTTGTCATGCTTAAGGGACTTAACTGCGGGGTCATCGTCCCTAAACTTACAAACTACTTATGAACTACCTTACACTAAAGACAGCACAAACATCCATGTCCGAGGGGGATTCGAACCCCCGACGGGGAGCGGCATCGCGTATTGTAGTATAGCGCCTCAATGCGCTCCGCCGCGGGGTGAAATCATCAGGAACTATTATGGTGTAGGACTAACACATGATGTAGTTTTTTAGGTCGTTTGTCCTTACAGTGCGACTAAATGGTGTCTCATTTGTCTGCAACAAATGGGGACACCCCTGGCATTGTGGATGCTCTTTGCTCAATATAAAATATCTTTTAGTACTCAATCATTAATTTCTTCCTCAGATGTTAGCATGAGGGCATCATAACTCGTCACTAGTAACAATCGTGAGTAGGAATCCTGAATGAGCGACATGATGACGTTCAAGAAAAATGTAGTAATAGTCATCCACATAACCTTTTTTTTCGTTTCTACTTTACGACGGTTAGATTATGTTCGTACATCAGTCAGAAAAATCCAATATGTGACTGGAATATAAGAACTAGAACGTCAAGTAAGGACATAACTGCCGGTAAATAGACTCACCGCCGTCGCTGAGTGCGCAGGCGGCTGCCGTGATGAGGCCGCTGCGCGGTGCTGCCCACTGCAAGGATATAACACTCCCGAGGGTAAACACTTCAATTTTGATGCAGTTGCGAGCTTTTTAGTAGAATTATTTCTGGACGTTTTTGCTGTTACTGGTGGGTTAGGAAGCGGGGCGAAATACATTTGATATTCCCTCAAATTGATAACGTAGACAGCCGAAATACGGTTATAAAAAATGTTGATGGCAGGTGGATTCGAACACGTAAGTTCATGTATAAATGGCGCGGCGTTTCCTTCCTCCAGATATTTTTTGCATTCTACAGTATTGCCAGATCATTCATATCGCTGGACTCATGAATTCTGTGGAGGATCGACTTTACTGACCCCTGCGAATTCTCATCTCGACACGAAATTTCCGAGACGAGGTCCCTTAATATAGGAGAGCAAGAGAAATGAAAATCGAAGGATGAGCGATGAAACCGGTGGTTTAAATGAAAACATTTTCATATTTTTCGGGAGCAACGATAGAGGGGAAAAGTAAAAGAGGGGTTAGGTAGAGAGATGAACTAGAATTTCATGTTAAACTGCTCGATTTCTTTAGTCTTTTTGGAAGGATGGAACACAAGGAAAGCGAGACCGGGGTAAAAGAGAGAGAAAATGTTCATATGTTTGTAACGCAAACTGCAGTGATCATCAATCCCTAGATTTACAATCTTCTTTAACTTTTGCTAAGGACAACAACCACACACCCATACCCGAGGGAGGACTCGAACTTCCGCAACAAGGTGTCTTAGACCGCACGGCCACTCCCGTGCGAATAGAGAGAGAAAGAGATAAGGAACGGAAAATTGAAGGTGATTCAATATAAATGTTTTACACATTTTAGGGCGGATACAGGTGTTGTCAGTGCAAGGGAAGAGAGAAATGAATTTGATATAACGAGAAATAGTCCTCTTTGTTACAATTCATGTATGAAGGCAGAAAGAAAATGAAAAAGAAATGCAATTTAAAACATCTGCCGATACTTAAACTTCTTTCAACTGGAAAAGAGACTAAAGGAAAATATGACATATTTTATTACCTAGTGTTCGGTATATTACGTCACGAAGTGATCTTCCCTTGGCTGTCATTGACAGAAAATCTAGCACGAGAACAATAAAGAATATAAAATTCATTTCTGTGCTGTAATATTTCGTCCAGAATCCATCATTATTTATCACTTCAGTCATGCGTCTTTGCATGGACTTTATCAGGCGTTGGACGTAATTGCCAGAAGATGCAACTCCTTCCCAGGCTTCAAGAACGCAGTCCCACAGAGCATCAACTGTAGACGACTGGTTTCGTGGCCAGTTATCTGATAATGTTCGGGCAACCTGAGCGCACATGTTTTCCATGGGGATCATATGATGACCATCCTACGACGTCGAGGCCCGCGATAGATAGCAGTTTCTGAACGAACGCCGATTTAAGGACAACTGAATGAACTTTCTGCAGCCTTCATTCTCCTTTACCGTACAGCATTCGTACTGGATGCAGCAAAACATTATTCATTATATGAACGTACTGCTTGCCATCAAGGAGTACTGCACATCTCGCAAAAATGCATCCCCCAACAGGAAACCGTTAGCCGGCGACGTGTTCTTTTGTAGCTACACATTTTTCACAATGTCATGTCCATCGCTGCCAGTATACTACCTTCTCATCGGTAAAAATAACTTTTATTTTCGCAAAGGGAGCTCTGCGAATGCCAGTTGGTATAAAAATTTTCCTCGCTGAGTTCCTCTTTTGTAGCGCATCTTTGTGCGTGCAGTCCAGATTCCCTTAGCATTCGACGAACTGTGTTGCAGGAACCGAGGAAGTTGGTCTGACGACGCAACTGATTCGCGTTCAAAAGGGAACCTCTCTGGTATTACGCGCAAGCTCTTCACCCTGCTGGTGTGTGCCCAGTCTCTTCCTGTCTGAGCCAGGAATTCTGCCGGCAGTGCCTCGTTCGACTTAATTTTTTTATAACCTCTTTGCAGTAGTAGGTGGCACACCACACCTCCTGTCAGCATCTCTAACTGATAAATGGTCTTCATCAATCAGAGCGACAACACTGTCTCTCACAGACGCTCCCATTGAGCCACTGCAACTGCCGCAATGTGTTTGCTGCTTGCCGGGCTTACGCTAACGCCCCAGGAGCATGTAACCGTAGTGCCATCACAACGAACGCCAGTGGTGACAGACGCCACACTTCTGCTCGTAAGCATATGTGGCTCCAGCCTGTGGAAGTCGTGTAGGCTAACAAAGAATGGCGGTTTTAGGTTGGTCGTGCGTTCGAATCCACCCCCCACGACAGGGACTATTTTGTCTTTATTCGCGTTCGTACAGTATATGTGTATCTGTGTGTATCCCGGAATAAAAATTTGGAAACCAGTTCTTAACAAACTGCTTTTAATTTCGACAAATAATAGCTATTTGTGCTGTAAAGTAGCTAAATGCCAGTTGCTGGCGGTTATACTACACATGTATCCGAGAGTGATTTCTTTAAAAGATATATGAGTACATGAAGATGGAAATTTGAATACCGGTTTTTAATATTAATCATAATAAGAGTTCAACATAAGTTACGTAAGCCGAAACGTGCCTTTCCACAGATATGACAAAAATACAAAAATCATATACAGGTTGTTTCACTAAGTGTGTTTGCCTCTGTAACTTATAAAATAATAGGTGACGGGAAATTTTAATGCGGTAGGTCAACACAATAAATGTTACACTTTCTGCGGAGCTATTGACGTAGTTTATTGTATCTTTTCCAAAGAGTTACAGCACAAAGATATAATTTTTTAAATGGAACAATAGTTTTTTTCTATCGTTCAATGGAATCGTTGAAACCAGCTGCGTCCAAATCAATTTAAACTACATTCCTATCACTGTTAGTTTGGGAGCTACAACCCTTCAAAGTTTCAGGGGCAGATACCACACGCTGTACATAATACATGGCTGTGTGGTGGGTGATGGATGTTATGGCGGTGGGAAGTTGATTTACATGTGATGTTCAAATGTGTGTCCATGTTCCTCAATGCATAATGCATTGCGCCGTCGAAAGGATCTGCGGACGAGATGTAACATCGCCGGTGTGACGGAGCGACATGCGTCTTCGATGCGCCGTTGTAGATCATCTGGGGATGTGGGCTCAGTGACATAAACACGATCCTTTAGATATCCCCACAAAAAGAAATCTACTGGTGTTAAATCGGGCGACCTTGCGGGTCATGTTTATGTCACTCAAACAACAAAGAATATGTCATTGTTAAGATGGTTATTATAGGAGGTTTGCTGCCTGCAAACCAGGAACTTTTTTCTTATAAACACTGCTTCTTGTACCCATTATTGCTTGTTAGATGACACTTTCAAATAAATATGTCACTCAACGTCTACTTGCTCACAAGTTTCGTTAACCATTGACATACCTTACACCTAATCCCTCTCATGATGAATCCACTTTCCATCAATATTATTAACTGCTTAACGTCTTTAAAACATATAGAAATTCCAATTGAGCACTGTGCCTAATTTCTCATCAATATTGAACTGACTACACATTCAAAGCAATCGTCCACCAACTCACAACCAAACTGTTGCCCCCCCCCCCCCCCCGCCCCCAACCTAACACAGCCATTGGAGTGCACTTCAGAACGTTCCATCCCCTCAGATATCTATTTCAGTTTTCACGTTTACTTGCTTCAAAAACTCACAATTAGACTGTTGCCTCCCACCCTAAAATAGACCTTGGGCATCACTACAGACCATTCGATAACATGAGCCATCTATTTCAGCTTTCACATTCTTTGGCATCACAAAGTCACAACCAAACTGTTGCTCCCAAAAAAAAAAAAAAAAAAAAAAAAAAAAAAAAAAAAAAAAAAAAAACTGATGACCGAGCAGTCTAGTCCCCTCTAAACAGCAAAAAAAGACCTTAGACTATGCTGCAGATCATATGAACACAACAACCAGTATTTCAGCTCTCTACTTCTTCACTTCTCCACCTAACTTAAACCTCAAGATTTGTTTTACATAATTCTGTCATATCAATCAGCTATATACATTTTAATATTCCTTGGCTTCATAACTCACAACCAAACAGTTGCCTCCCAACCTAACATAGACCTTGGGTTGTGCTTCAGAATATTCCATCACTTCAGATATCTATTACAGTTTTTACATTTGTAAAAAAAGTTGCCTCCCAACTTAATATACACTTTGGACTTCACATCAGATCTTTCTGTAATATCAGACAGCTATTTCAGCCTTCATATTCATTGGAGTCACCAACTAACAACCAGACTGTTGGCTCCCAATCTAACATCATAAACCTTGGGCTACACTCCACGTCATTCCATCATTCCAATCAGTTTTCCAGATTTCACTCTTATTGACTTTGCCAACTCGCAACCAAACTGCTGCCTCTGAACCTAGCATACATCTTGGTTTTTAATACAGACCATCCGTTCACCTCCTCCAGCTATTTCCACCCTCACATTCGTTAGATTCTCCAACTCACATCCAAAGTGTAGCCTCCCACTTTAACAAAGACCTTGGGATAAGCTCCATATCATTCTATCATCCCAGCCAGTCATATCAAGTTTCACTTTCGATTGATTCATCAGCTCACAACCAAACTGCGTGTTACAACCTAACATAGACATTGTGTATCGCTAGAATCCATTCCTTTCCCAGAAAATCCTATTTACACCTGCACATTCATTGACTTCACAAACTCACAACTGAACTGTTGTTTTCCAACATAATATAGACCTTGATATTTTCTTCATAACATTCAATCACCTAAGATAGCTATTGCAGGATGCCTAATTGTTGGCTTCAACAACTCACATCCAAACTGATGTCCCCAAAACTAATATAGACATGTGGTTATGCTCCAGATAATTCTGTCACCACAACCAGTTTATCACCTTTCACTTTCATTAACTTTGCCAACCCATAACCAAACTGTTGTTTCCCAACCGAACCAGGAACTTGAGCTTTGCTACAGATCATTCTGCCAGCTCAATCAGCTATATCATTTTTCAATTCCATTTTCTTGGCCAGCTCACAACCAAACTTTTACCCTCCAATCTTATAAAGACCTTCATCTACACTACGGATAATTCTGCAACATCATCCAGTTATTTTTGCCCTCACTTTGAATGGATTCACCATGTCACAACCAAACTGTTATCACCCAAAATAATATTGACCTTGGCCTACGATCAGAATAATTGTGTCACCACAATCAGGTTTCAGATTACACTTTTATTGATTTCTTCGACATGTATCCAAACTGTTGCCTCCATCCATAAGCTAGAAAATGAGCGTTATTACCGATCATTTCGTCACTACAACCAGGCTTCCAGCTCTCACTTTTATTGACTATGTCAACTCACGACCAAACCATTGCCTCACAATCTGAAGTAGATCTTGGGTTTTACTACAGACCGTACGTTCACCTCATACAGCTATTTCGTACTTCACGTATATTGGATTTACTAACTCACAACCAAACGGTTGTACCCGGTCTGACATAGACCTTGGGTAATGCTAAATATCATTTGACACAACAACCAGCTTTTCAGATTTCACTTTTATTAACTTCTGAAACCCATATCTGAACTGTTACCAACGATTCCGTCAAAACACGTTTTCCATTTTTCACTTTTATTGACGTCACCAACTCGCAACCACACTGTTGCCTCACAACCGAACATAGATCTTGGAATTCGGTACAGACCATCTGTTCATCTCATAGAGCTATTTCAGTCTTCAACTTTGATGGATTTACCAACTCACTTCAAAGCGGTTGTTCCCAATTTAACATAGACCTTGGTTAATTCTAATGACCATTCTGTCACCACAACCAGGTTTTTAGATTTCACTTTTGTCGACTTTTAATGTAGATCTTGAGTTTTTATGAAGACCGTCCATCTTATCCAGCTATTTCAGTGTAAAAATTTGTTGGATTTACCAACTCACAACCACCTGAACGTTCCCAAACTAACATATACCTTGAGTTATGCTAGATATATCAGTGTTCAATAATAACCTGTGGGTTGCGACCCCCAGGGGGTCGCAAAGCCTTGCTTGGGGGTTGCCGTCCAGCAGGAAGTACTCGTAAAAAAAAAAAAAAAAAAAAAAAAAAACACCTATGTGTTCAGTAATACAAAACTGTATGCCTAAGTGGGGTATATTTAATGCTAAAATTAAGGAGTTTATTGTGTAATATTCTCTATGAATTGATCATTAATTGTTTTATAATACAGTGTGTAAATTATGAATCAGCAAAAAGTCTAAAACTGTTTTCAGGAACTAATCAATAAGAAAAAGAACTTCAAAAAATTTGTAATTCTGAAAAATTCGAAAAAATATCTACTTCTTTACAAATTGTCTATACAGTGGGAAGTACCTTAATAAGCTTAATTCCCTTCTGCATCTTGCCTGAAATGTAAGACAGTGGTTAAGCAAAATGTAGTTTTCTGTCGGAAATCATGTAAAAATACCTTAAATGTGTTCCATTCCGTAAAACATAAAAAAAACTTCAGCCAACAATTTAAAAGAATACTGAAATAAAAGAAAGAAGATCACATCTGTTTCTTTTGAGATAGCATAGTTTTGGAACGGTTCGTGAGGAGGGGTAAACTAACCAAAGGACAAACACACACACTCATGCGCCAGGGAGGACTCGAACCTCTGATTCCAGTTTTTCTCTTAATTTTAACTCTTCGATATGATACTGCCCCACCAGTTTATTGTTTCCTCAGGACACCAAAGCCATCCAGTTATCCACAGCGTGATCCTCGCTACTAGTGAAGGAGAAGTAGGTGGTTGACATGTCGTGTAAGGTCAATAACGTCCGCGTGTGTGAGGTTGGAGTCCCAGGCAGCACAGAATTATTCTTTACCTTATGTCTAGCTGAACATGTGCACAGCGCTACTGCTGATGAAACAATAAATATATTCGTAGCTGTAATATTTTGACGAAACGTGATGGGTTTGAATCCCTGCCAGGCAAAAATCATTTACATCGTCATCAGACTCCAGTATGGCGTTTTGGTGAACGTACTTCATATGTGAATCTAATGTGCGTCCGTTACTGCATCTTTACTTCATGGTGTTTAACACCTGTGTATTGCGCTACATTAAATATCTTTAGCGGTTCTCTATCAGGACAATATATGCACGGGAGTCCTGACGCAGTGCTTAAATTGTCGTAATTTATTTCCAAGTTCAGACAGTCCCCTTTGTAAGCCGATACTGGTGATATCGTCGAAATTTTACATCTCTTTATGCCTAATCGAGTCTCGATCAGGCAGGCAAGATTTTTTTTGGTTAACAGTATGTTGAAATTAAGCTTACAAACAAAATCACATTATATCATTTAATGAGCGAGATGAATTTACAAACTTTGAATAATGCCTCATCTCTAATACAGTTGTTTCTCATATTATGTTTGTATGATGGTACTGGTTTACATTTGAACTGACTGCCATAAGGAGGTGTGGTGTCGAGTAGTCTCTTGTAGTGCCAGTTGCATATAGTACAATGACTGTATGGTGGTATGTTTATAGGACCCGCAACACACCTGCGCTGTTTTGGTTGCATACAATCAGGTGCAGCCTACACATCGGAATTCAGGGCTGGCCCACTTGTTTTGGTGTCAAGTGTATATCCATCATGACAGAACTAAATGATGACCAAGTCTCACAAAGGCAGAAAGCTCCACTACTCTTTGAGTTACTTCTAGTGTATAGCTAGCTATCTGAGTGAGACACCAGCTAAATGGGGGGATTTGCTTAGAAAACAGCTGAATCAGACCTTCACTATTCTATGTTATAAACTGTGTTCTGACATCAACTTTAAATCCTGCATGGAGTTTCTGTTGAAGTTGAACCATCAAAGTCCCCACTAGAACATCAGATTTGTGAAAACTGACTGACAATAGCAGTGTTCATCTTACACAAGAGTAACTATTTTCGAATTTACATTAAACCTCTTCTGCTGTATCTGGACAAAGACAATCAACAATTTTAAGGATTTGCACCTGACACAATTTTTGGCCATCCCTGAAGCTCTGGCTTTCTTCAGAACAGTAATTTGTTGAAATGCAAGGGAAGAAGGTGAAAGTGACATTGCATTTGGAGATGATCTTCTTACACATCTCATCTAACTGTAAAGAAACGTTAATATCTTGCATTTTAGCCAATTATAACTTCTTTGTAAATTGCCATGTACATGCAAAAGAATTTTCTTACATGTTCTGTAATAAAATTACTTGTGTTTTACATTGTAGTTAAATATTAATCTTATCTCACTCACTGTCTCAACATCGTAAGTAAAGGAACAAAATGTGAGCAATCCCACTTTTTGACTGAGAGCTCAAGGTTACAACCTCCACCTCACCCTCCCTGCCCCATGCGGCCCCTCGCTAATCCCTATACCTGGGACTCTAAATAATAAGACTTAAAATAGGGATAATCCTGTTTATTACAGCCCTCCTCTCCCCACTTCACCCTTCGGGCCTCTCCAAGGGATTGGGACAATACCTGCACTCTAGACAGTTAGGCCTAATTAGGGATAATCCTGTTTCCTATTTGCCACATCCACCACTGTCTTCCCTCCCCTCTTCTTTCTGGCCTGCCCGAGGGACTAGCACAATGAGTTCATTTCCTGACTGCCACAACCCCCTCTCCCTGTGAGAACACTTCACCACTTACCTGTCCAAGATTCAGACCTTGGACCTCTTGATTCTTCAGTCCATCCCCACTCTTTTAATGACTGGAACTTTGAATTTTCAACTACCAGTTAAATTGTTTTGCAGAAAAATGACAGTGCTCTATTTCTTCTATTTGTTAAATTTTGGCCCTATTTTCAATGGGTGCACACAACTGTCCACATGGGACACTAGATCTGAACTGACTGTCCACTGCTAGTGCTTCGTCCCCCTCTCACCACTCCCATTCCTTACCCCACCACCCTTCCCTACCTTCCAACTCACCTCACCACAGGCCCATCCCGGACTCAAACCCTATATTTACCAATTCTTACTGGGTATATCCTCAAATTTTCAACATTGCAGAAAAAGGAAATTGTATTATTTCTTTATTTGTCCAATTTTGGCATCATGTTGGCAGCAGTGCACATGATTGTCCTCATGGATGACTGGATGACTGACTGTTGGCAGTATTCCCTGCTTTTTCTCCCACTCCACCACTACAACCACACCCTTCTTTCTGACTCACCTTGGCACTGTGACCTGTCTGAGACTCAAACCCTGAACCAACCATTTGCCAGACCCAATCCCCACCCCCACTTCTATTGGGTGGAATCTTGAATTTTCAGCTGTCAATTATATTGAATTGCAGAAAACTGTAATTTTTTTCACTTATTCGATTTTGGTGCCAGTGTGGTTCGAGTGGACATGACTCACTGGACACAAAGTGACTGCTGGTAGGCCTATCTACACTCCCACCTCACCATTGATCGGTATGAGACTGATTCTAGACACCTCACCACCTTCCTAGTGGTTGGAACTTTGAATGATCAGCCATCAGATACATTTCAGAAAACAGAAACTGTTCAGATTTACTGGTAGAAATTTCAAAAATCAACAGGAAATCTCATGTCAAGGATTGTCTTTAACAATTTTTGCATTACTCCTCTCTTTGTATGTAGGACAAGTACGCAAGATTCTGTCATGCTAACAGCAGAATATATAACTTAAACCATTTCAGAATACATATTTACTCGATTAGATGCTTGTGTTGCCTCGAAAAGTTGTGTACAGTGCTGTACTCTCTGGAGGCTGGGCAAAACTACTCTATAAGGAAGCATTGAACCAGAGCAGTCGTAATCGTTAAACTGGTATTGTTCACACATTGCTGTCAACTACATGGTTTTCTTTTATTTGTACTGAATTAGTAGTAGTAGTTATAGAATGTTTCGCAGGAGGAAAAAAATCATGGGATTTTAATTAAAACACATATCTCACACGAAACAAAAACATTATTCTTACAAAATAAGTAGTTGGACTGTTATTTGCCGGCCGCGGTGGCTGAGGAGACTAAGGCGCTCCAGTCACGGTCTTCGCGGCCACTACGGTCGGGGGTTCGAATCCCCCCTCGGGCATGGATATTTGTGCCGTCCTAGTTCGTAAGTAGTTCATAAGTAGTTTGTAAGTTTAGGGACTGATGACCCCGTAGTTAAGTCCCATAGACTATACAAACATTTGAACATTTTGACTGTTATTTCAACATGTATCTTAAACAAAACAAAATCTTGAAAAGGAAGTTTGGAGTTTAACGTCCCGTCGACAGCGTGCTCATTAGAGACGGAAACAAAATCTTCGTTTTTACCAAAGACAAATACACATTCCGCATGTATTTATACTTCAATGAAAGAGAAATGCTACAATATATTACATCCAAAAACTGCTTACAGACATTTACTTATTGTAGGAAAAAAAATTTGGCAGAGCTTAACGGTATCTTTGGTTTTAGCCAGCGTTAAGTACCTACAAACATTTCATCTTCTGTCATTATTTCAGCTTAAAGCTCTGGTACTTTCTGAACACAGCTGCCACAATTTGCAACTACAGTACTGACTGCGTGTTGTTCTACCCAAACTCTACAAAAGTTTGGTTACTGTTAATTTTGATGCATGTAGTATGTTATTGGAGCAAAATTAAAAATTAGAGCATTCCGAGGCTGGCAGACTGTTTCAGACATTATACAACCTTTTTGCCGAATTTCTTTTTAATGTAGTTTGAATGGATAACATACGTACATAGTTGGGTATTTTGTCTGACTTGAATTAACAGAAGAGTACACGTCTGTATCCGTAGACGTATTTTTCATTGCTAGATATTTGTAATTTTACATGTCTTATGTCTATTTTTTTAACAGAACTTTTTAAGACATAGGTTGTAACAGACTATATCCACCGTCCGTAAAGTTTTCCAGGTCCGTGACTTCAGTTTTCGAGTATCCATATCTGAATCACAGCGAGCTGCGACCTTTGCCTGTCAGCATCAGCAGTCAGTTCACAGAGAGCATGCTGCCCCAGTCAACAGCATACAATGACGTGCGCCTAGCCACAGCGCCGCTTCTCGAGAATCGCTCGAGCACCAGCAGCTTGAGAAATTCTCGGTGGACTCGAGTCGCCACGCCTCACAGTCCCATCCCTAGCGTGCAGGTCTGTGGCCGCAGATGATGAGATTGCTTGCCCCTCACAGCTGCCTAGTTGCTGCAGCATGCAGTTCTCTGCCTAACCGGAGGTGTGTCAGGTCCCACACTATGGTCAAGGTGTCTTGTTTCCTGCCAGCATCCAGTGGCATGTCAAGTGGCAGCATTTGTGCCCTATCCACAGATGAGAGATGACTGCCACTTCCTGCTTAAAGTAATGCACATTTTTTGTCATCTGTGAACTCCAGAACAATTACGATAAAGACCTGCACTGACTTTTAAAACATGCCTCCTTTGTCAGTAGAAATAATCCAAGTAACTCCCTCCAAACTTATCTTAACCTTAGGTGTGTTAGTAACATCAAACAGAATCTGCCAAAACTGATATGTCCAAAAGGTGTGTTAACCAACAAAATTTTCTTAGCTTCTTCATTCAGCAGGACTGACAGTTACTTTATTGGGATTCTTGCCTCCCTCACAACTCTTTTCCGTCACCGTTAGTCGCCGCGAGCCGGCCAACAGCTCACTGCTGTAGAGCGAGCGTGAACCAGCTCGCTCGAGCAGGCCTGCTCTACTGGATGGCATCAATATTTACGGACAGACACAGCCAACCTGTTCTCAGTTATCCTACATTCAATGGCATCAAACAGTTATGTGATTAGTGACCTGTGGCTATCAGTGTTCGTTATCACATGTAAGCTATCACATTGGTTAGAGCAGGGGTTTCAAAACTTTTTTGTCTCATAGACCCCTTGCCAACTTTTCTGCCCTGTGTAGACTCCCTGCCTATTATGTACTTAATTATTTACAAATTCCTAACTTCAAATGTGTTTTCTCACCTGATATGGTGCTACTAACTATGATAACTTTAACTGTAAAAGAATGGAGTGAAAAACAATAAAAAGGAAAAGAAAGATGTTAAGTATCATACATTTATTGATTTAAATGACACAAATGAATATTTAACAAAACTGATACATACAGGCTTTTAATGGAAGGGATGTGGCTGATGCTATTTTTAGTATATTATCAATATTTGGTTTCAGTTTTGTTAGGTTTAACCTTAAATCTCCTCTCTCAGTGATTTCCAGTTTTGTGTCCCAGTCTCGTCGCCGTTTTTGTGTCTCGTTTCCGTCGTAGGTGTCGGTGGCCGAGTAGAAAGACCGACACAGGAATAAAGGATGCACGCTTGTGCAGGTAGGAGGTGACCAGCCAGTAGGACAGCAGAAACTAGAAACACTAGAGTAAATTAGAACGTGATATATATTTCTTAGAGACTTAGTAATACTTAACTTTTACATAGGTCAGTGCGATAGGCACTGGTCTAGCTTTACGAAATTTTGGAACTGCGGATTCTTTTTAAAGTTACATGTGCCACGAAGTCTTTTGCACAACCTAGTTCCGGCGAAAACAAGTCGCTACATTTTTCATACAATGCATTGATTTTGTCCTGAGGCACTACTGACGAAATTTGAAGCACATCTCTTTGAATTGATAAACCAAACAAGTCGAATGCATCTAGTCCAAAAATATTTTTTGTAGATTTGGCCTGAAGAACTACAAAAGCAACTGTTTTTGTTACACCTTGAAAAGAGGCGGGCAGACTACACGTTCCTAGTATGGGAATATTTTGACCTGTATATGCTGTTAGCACTTGCTGTGACGGCGACAATTTTGGCGAACCCAGAAGTTCATAAGTATCTTTATTTATTAATGTGACAGCGGAACCAGTATCGAGCTGAAATTGCACAGTCTTATTTTCTATGTAAAGAGTCACAAACAGTTTGTGCTTTTGGCGCACGACCGGTGCGTGAATGTGGGCAACGTCTGCTACGGTTTGTTTGCTGCGCTTGCGCATGCGCGGGCCGCGTAGTGAAGCAAGCGGCGCAGAGTCGGCACACAGCGGATTAACAACACTGTCACTAGATAGGCCAGTCGTCAGGTATGTTTAGGTCCAAAAAAAATTGCAGGAAGTTGAATTTTTGGTATGTTGTTAGGACATATTAGACTAGTATTAAACCAAGTTTGCAGCTTCGAAATCCTTTAGCTTAACTTTTGACAGCCAAAAAACCTCACAATTTTCGGACTTTTTTCTGATTTTGGCTTATAACTCGTGAAGGGTGGTTTTTTGACAAAAAGTCACTCACACCTTTATTAATGTAGATAAAATATTCTAAAATTTAAGCCCAATCGCAGCTCTGTAAGTCCAATAGTTCCCGAGATATTGGACTTCAAAAATTGACTTATTTCTCCAAAATGTTCAAATTTCCGATTTTAGTCATCTTGCGGCTAGAATATTGGCTCTAATGATCATCCCACGGGGAAAGTCATATAAACAAAGTTATAGAGCTGTTATTTAGCTTTAACCTACGTACAGAACGAAGTCCATAGACCCAATAGATTTCTAGTTATCGTTAAAAAACGAAAAGTTGGAAAAATTGGATTATTCAATAAACTGACCCAGATGAATTTTAGTCCTCTTATCCTATATATGTTAAAGAAAAAGGAGGAATTACTTATTCACGATGATTATTACCGCATTTTATATAAATAGGATTTTTTCAACACTGTTTTCAGCAATTATTGAACAGAGAAGTTCCTTGCGTCCACTTCCTGCCATTATGGCACCGATGGCCCCCCATGAATGACATGAGGAGGTGAAAACCTCCAAGCTATGTTGACGACATGAGGATGCTGGTGGCTCTCCACAATGTCTCGGGCTTTTAAGTGCGGTGTCGCACAAGTATGAAGTGCGCGCCACGTACTTTCGCCACGTACTTTCGCCGTTGCGACGCCATGCATGCACGGCGCGGCGTTCTTACGACGTCAGCCACGAGCGCCCTCTGCTGCAACTCCGCTCGTGGCCACCACTGACAAGCATCGGTCACTTGGCAATAGGACAGGCACTAGAACGCTCATCAGTAGGCAGGCCTCTACCTAGTTAACCTATGTATTAGCATTACACCATCTGCAGTAATGAAACCTGTAAAAGTTAAGTATCACAATATTTCTACGAAATATATATCTTGTTGTAATCTAGCTTTGTGTTTCTAGTTTCTGCTGTCCCACTGGCTGGTCACCTCAGACTCAGTACCCGCACACGCGTGCATATTACTTCCCTGTGTCGGTCTCTCTCTGCTTGACCATCGATACCTAGGACAACCGGCGGCAACGAGACACAAGATCAGGTACAGTGGTTGGTCGTAGGTCACAAAACATGTTTCCTTACCGTAAATGCTTCTTCTTTTACTGGCTTCCAAAAGTGATGTTAGAACAATGTCGTAGTCGCTTGGGGGAGCATGGATAAAAGGGAGATATACAATCTTTGAACATTTGTATGGAAGATCTTCTGTCACTTGCTCCATGAATCCATTCCATCCTGGGATGCCTGGCATGTTAGTTGCTTTTCCACACAACCATACCAGGTCTGGGGATGTCTTCAGCGATTTTCACTTCGTTAATTGAAATGGCTGAAAAGCCAGATTTCTTTCTAATAGAACAATGTTTAATGTGTGTGGCAATTGTGAACCTGATAGACTCTGCAGAAACAGACTTCAAACGTGCTATGATTTTTGTCTCGGTGAACGGATAAGTGAGGGGTAATGATCATTATACCACCCATTTCATGGAACGTATTTTCTCCATCAATTGTGTTAACAATCACGTCTGCATTGTCGAACACAAACTGCATAAAAGCTCCTTCCTCAAACAGTTGGGTCACTTCTCCATGGAGGATAGCGGAACTTAACAAAACGCATAGCCTCCGAATATGTACCAGAAATCCCCGTACTGTGGTAAAGTTCAACAAGGTGCTTTGATTCAAATTTTTTATACAAATAGGTTCCAAAGCTTATTTGAATTGAGGACAGGAAAGATTTGGGCCTCGTTGCAGCCATGACTCCGTGATCAAATCCTATGCACTTCTTTTTCCACTGTTCGAGAGAAGAACGTTTGTTTTTCAGGATAATCTGTTCTAGCAACAGTTGCAGAGAATCAGGAACTGATGCTTCTAAAAAGGCATCTGACGGGGGATACTGAGTAGTGTCAAATGTTTGGGAACGAATGTCTTGCATGATAATATCTGCAGGAGCTTTGACAACTCTAAGCCGCTCTTCCGCAGGATCGCTAAGTCTTTGATTGTACCACTTTTCATAAAGAATGTTTTGTCCAATGTCTGTGAACATCAAGACAGTGCTGTGATACTGACCAACCTGCACAAAAATAATTTATTCTCCATTTTGCCGTTTTAGATGAGCTTGAACACTTGCAACTGATGGTTTGTAATTACCTGTGAAGTTCTCTGCAATCTAGTCACTTACGGAAAATTGGTTTTCCTCTCTTGTTTCTGCAAGGTATGCATATATACGCTCCATACCTTCGATGAGGAGGGGATGTTCAGGACGCCGTCGTTTACCTCCTGCACCAATAGATCGCGACAAGGAGTGCAATCTTAGGTAGCAATGTTTGTGGTACTTACCCTCAGCAGCAACAAGTTCACTTATACATGAAAGAAGCTGAAGAATCTTGTCACCATTCACCAGCTTGTCTAGCTTTTTCCACAATCGATTCTTTCACTTCCAGTGTTTCCACTTGATGGAGTTCATCCCGTAGATATTTAATCAAGTTTATCTGCTTCGAAATATTCCTTGGAGAATTTTTCACCACAAGGGAAACAAAAATCTCCAATGATGTGACGCCTTGAACCCGACGCACTTCTCAGCCTTTCCCCACGCGAAGACGCTGGTTGGACAGATGAATCATCTCCTCCTGGCTGGACAGATGCTTTTACATTACTTTCCACAGTGTACCTCTTCCTGCATGCGTAATGTACGGACAATTCGTTTAATTTGCATAAAAATCTCATGTTCCTTTAAATCCCATGTTTCTGACAGACGTTTATCAGCATCTAAATTCCACGCCTTTTCACTGTCACTGTTCCCTCTCCAAGCACTTCCCGATGACCCCGAAACAAACTTCCGACGGGGGTAGCTCCGACATATTGTAAAAAAGCAAGTACTTAAAACGCCACCACGATCGAGATTTAGGCGATTATTGTTTGAAACGTTCTTCACAGATCCGAATACGGCCTTTTCTAAGGACAAACTGGGTGTAGTGAGGAAGACATCGGAGACAAGAAGTTTGGGAGGGAGGACAGAATACCCGCATGGTCACAACTCGGAGTGAGGGCCTCGATACGAACGAAAGTCCCAGTCCCTCAATGGCTGACCAATACTCACAAACGGAGAGACTTTAGTTTTTTTAGAGCAATATCTACTTTCAAAAATATATTGGTATGCACTAACACATGTTGTTGTTATGGTCTTCAGTCCGGAGACTGGTTTGATGCAGCTCTCCACCCTACTCTATCCTGAGCAAGCCTTTTCATCTCCTCATAAGAACGGCAACCCACATCCACTTGAATCTGCTTACTATACGCGTCTCTTGGCCTCCCTCTGCGATTTTTACCCCACACACTTCCCTCCAATGCTAAATTTACGATTCCTCGATGTCTAAGAATGTGTCCTACCAAGCGATCCCTTCTTTTAGTTAGGGTATGCCAAAAATTCCTTTTCTCGCCAATTCTGTTCAGTACCTCTGCATTAGTTATGTGATCTACCCACCTAATCTTCAGCATTCTTCTGTAGCACCACATTTCAAAAGCCTCTATTCTCTTCCTGTCCGCACTGCTTATCGTCCATGTTTCACTCCCGTACAAGGCAACACTCCACACAAATGCCTTCAGAAAAGACTTCCTTACACTTAAATTAATATTCGATGTTAGCAAATTTCTCTTTTTCAAAAATGCTTTTCTTCCCATTGCCATTCTGCATTTTATATCCTCTGTACTGCGATCATCGCATGTTATTTTACTACCCAAGTAACAAAACTCATCTACCACCTTCATTGTTTCGTTACCTAATCTAATTCCTTCAGCATCGCCTGATTTTCTAAGACCGCATTCCATTATTTTTGTTTTGCTCTTGTTAATGTTCATTTTATACGTTCTCTTCAACACGCTGTCCATTCCATTCAACTGCTCTTCCAGGTCCTTTGCTGTCTCTGACAGAATTACAATGTCATCAGCAAAACGCAATGTTTTTATTTCTTCCCCCTGAACTTTAATCCCTATTCCAAATTTTTCCTTGCTTTCCTTTACCGCCTGCTCGATGTACAAATTGAATAACAACGGAGAAAGGCTACAACCCTGTCTTACTCCCTTCCCAACTGATGCTTCCCTTTCATGCCCTTCTAGTCTAATAACTGCGGTCTGGCTTTTGTACAAGTTGTAGATAACTCTCCTTTCCCTGTATTTTACCCCTGCTGACTTTAGAATTTGAAAGAGTGTATTCCAGTCAACATTGTCAAACGCTTTCTCCAAATCTACAAAAGCTAAAAATGTAGGTTTGCCTTTCCTTAATCTAAGATAAGACGTAAAGTGAGTATTGCCTCCCGGGTTCCTACGTTCCTCCTGAATCCAAACTGATCTTCCCCTAGGTCAGCTTCTACCAGCTTTTCCATTCTTCTGTAGATAATTCGTGTTAAAATTTTGCAACCATGACTTATCAAACTGATGGTTCTGTAATGTTCACACCTGTCTGCGCCTGCTTTCTTTGGAATGGGGATTATTACATTTTTCTTAAAGTCTGAGGGTATTTCGCCTGTCTCATATATCCTACACACCAGTTCAAATAGTTTTGTCATGGCTGGCTCTCCCAGAGACTTTAGTAGCTCTGAGGGTATGTCATCTACTCCTGGGGCCTTGTTCCGACCTAGGTCTTTCAGGGCTCTGTGAAATTCATCTCTCAGTATAATATCTCCTATTTCATCTTGATCTACTTCCTCTTCCCTTCCTACAACATCGTCTCTAAGTTCATTTCCTTTGTAGAGCTGCTCTATGTACTCTTTCCACCTTTCAGCCTTCCCTTCTTTGCTGAGAACTGGTTTCCCATCTGAGTTCTTGATATTTGTAGAATTGCTTTTCTTGTTCCCAAATGTCTCTCTGAATTTCCTGTAGGCGGTATCTACTTTTCCCCGTGTTATACATTCTTCTACAGATTTGCATTTGGCTTCTAGCCACTCCTGCTTAGCCATTTTGCACTTCCTGTCAATCTCATTTTTTAGTCGTCTGTACTCCCTTTTGCCTGTTTCATTTACTGCATTTTTATATTTTCTCCTTTCATCAATTAAATTTAGTATTTCCTGTGTTATCCAAGGATTTTTTGCACGTCTTGCCTTTCTATCTATTTTTTCCTCTGCTGCCTTCACTATTTCATCTCTCAATGCTTCCCATTCCTCTTCTACTGTTTTATTTCCCCCTGTTTCTGTCAATTGTTGCCTAAATCTCCCTCTGAAATTCTCCAGAACTTCACTTTCCTTCAATTTATCTAGGTCCCATCTCCTTATTTTCCTACCTTTCTGCAGTTTTTTCAGTTTCAGCCTACAGTTCATAACTAACAAGTTATGGTCAGAGTCTATATCTGCCCCTGGGTATGTCTTGCAGTTTATAACCTGGTTCCGGAATCTATGTCTTACCATTATAAAATCTATCTGATACCTTCCGGTGTCTCCTGGTCTCTTCCACGTATACAACCTTCTTTTGTGATTCTTAAACCACGTGTTTGTTACGATTAAATCATGTTCCGTGCAAAATTCTACCAGGCGACTTCCTCTTTCATTCCTCCTGCCCAGTCCATATTCACCTACTATTTTTCCTTCTCTTCCTTTTCCTACTACCGAATTCCAGTCTCCCATCACAATTAAGTTTTCCTCTCCCTTAACTGTCTGAATAATTTCGTTTAGCTCCTCATATATTTCTTCGATCTCCTCATCATCGGCAGAGCTAGTTGGCATATAAACCTGTACTACTGTTGTCAGTGTTGGCTTCGTATCTATCTTGACAATGATAATGCGATCACTGTGCTGCTCATAGTAGTTTACCCGCATTCCTATTTTCTTATTCATTATCAGTCCTACTCCTGTGATACCCCCAACTGATTTTGTATTTATAATCCTGTACTCTCCTGACCAGAAATCCTGTTCATCCTGCCACCGAACTTCACTAATCCCCACTATATCTAACTTCAACCTATCCATTTCCCTTTTTAAATTTTCTAATTTACCTACCCTATTAAGCGATCTAACATTCCACGCTCCGACCCGTAGAATGCCAGTATTGTCTTTTCTGATGATAACATCCTCCTGAGTAGTCCCCGCCCGGAGATCCGAATGGGGGACTATTTTACCTCCGGAATATTTTACCCGAGAGGATGCCATCATCATATTTTCATACAGTAGAGCTGCATGTCCTCGGGAAAAGTAACGGCTGTAGTTTCCCCTTGCTTTCAGCCGTTCGCAGTAGCTGTGTGGCAAAGCCACATTAGCTGATGTTACAAGGCCAGCTCAGTCAATTATCCAGACTGTTGCCCCTGTAACTACTGAAAAGGCTGCTGCTCCTCTTCAGGAACCACACGTTTGTCTGGCCTCTCCACAGATACCCCTCCGTTGTGGTTGCACCTACGGTACGGCTATCTGCATCGTTGAGGCACGCAAGCCACCCCACCTCGGCAATGTCTGTGGTTCATGGGGGTGGGCACTAACACATAAATTACACATATTTATATACAATACGTTAATAATCATCGTCAATGAGTAATTCATCCTTCTTCTTTAACATATATAGGACAAGAGGACTGCAATTCATCTGGGTTAGTTTAATGAATAATCCGATTTCTCCAACTTTTCGTTTTTTAACGATAACTAGAAATCTATTGGGTCTATGGACTTCATTCTGTACTTAGATTAAAGCTAAAGAATTGCTCTATAACTTTATTTTATATGACTTTCCCCGTGGAATGATCATTAGAGCCAATATTCTAGCCGCAAGATGACTAAAATCGGAAATTTGAACTTTTTGGAGAAATAAGTCAATTTTTGAAGTCCAATATCTCGGGAACTATTGGACTTACAGAGCTGCGGTTGGGCTTAAATTTTAGAATATTTTATCTACATTAATAAAGGTGTGAGTGACTTTTTGTCAAAAAACCACCCTTCACGAGTTATAAGCCAAAATCAGAAAAAAGTTCGAAAATTGTGAGGTTTTTTGGCTGTCAAAAGTTAAGCTAACGGATTTCGAAGCTGCAAACTTGGTTTAATACTAGTCTAATATGTCCTAACAACATACCAAAAATTCAGCTTCCTGCAATTTTTTTGGACCTAAGGCCATTTTTTTGTCTACGACGACTGGCCTAAGATGGCACTACCGCCGGATCGGCGTCCGCGCAATGCGAGGCTAATACAGATTCTCTAACTACTGCACTAAACTTTTGAGTAGCAACATCAAGTCTACTGTCACAAGCTACACAGTACTGGGAACTATTACAAGGAGAAGTTGCAGAAGGCAGTAGTTTCACTACACGATTGCACTGTACATAGTCATTATGCTTGTCCTGAACCCGTTTCCGTTGCACAGTTTTACGCGCTCGGCGGCGCTTGCGACGTGGCTCACTACATAGTTTGGCAGTAGGCACAGAACTTTCTTGCATTTCAGAGTCAAGAGAAACACTATCCAAATCCACAGAGTGTATAACATTTACTGTATGAATGGGTCTTGCACTCTGTGAAGCACTGTTCCTAATGGCACCGTTCTTGGAATTTTTGTTTTGCATACACACTGACTGTACATGTCCCGATTTGCCACATTGATAACAGGTTGCGTTGCGACTAGGGCAATGCGCACGTTTGTGGCGAGATACACACTGGGGGCAAGACTTACAAACATTTTCTGAAATGAGCGTTGGCGCCCGTTATTCAAATTACTGTTTCTAATACGACGGGGCGACCTTTGTGTCGCACTTTGACACTGGCTACTGTTCACTGTCTGTTCAGCACGGCCGGTAGAATTTAAAGAATCACTAAGGCTAAAATGAGAACTGTTCAGTCGAGTCTGCCCATTCAGAATTACAAACCCCAAAGACCTTATGGGTCAACTGGGTTTGGAGGTCGGAGACTGGGAGGCCAATATCCAGGGACCTTAAAGTGGTGGCCTGCTTGGCCAGCTGATCAATGCGTTCATTGCCCAGTATACCTATGTGCCCTGGCGTCCAGACAAAAGCGACAGAATGGCCTGACGCACCAAGGGCGAAGACAGCATCTTGAATTGCTCGCACCACAGTGTGTGTGGGTAGAAACTGGTCGAGAGCCTGTAAGCCACTCAGGTAGTCGCTGCAGATGACGAACGACCCCTGGGGCGAGCTGTGAGGTGTTCCAGAGCTCTCAAAATACCTTCCAGTTCCGCGATGAAGATGCTGCTTCCACAAGGCAATGCCCGCTGTTCGATGAGGTCACCATAAACAAAGGCATATCCAGCTCGGCCATCGAGCAAAGAACCTTCCATGTAAAGAATGTTTGCTCTGTGAAATGTGTCAAGCAGTGCTTGGAACCGACGAGGGAGAATCAGTGGTGGATTAGAGGCTTTCGAATCCCAGGGCAAATCCAACCGAAGCTCCAGGCGAGAATTGTCCAGGGGGGATACGGGGGGAGTAATGAAAAGGTGGAGGAAGGGATAGGGAATCAAGTGAGGAGAGAAGGGAACGGACATGGACCACAATCGGAAGACCCGGCCTGGTCCGACGTCGCGGGGAAGGGATTGCAGAAAGTGAGAAGAGAAGCCTGTGGTTCGGATGGCAGGGTGAAGCATGAACCCGGGCAATATAAGTCAACAACCATTGCCGGCGATACTGCAGAGGGGGAACACCAGCTTCAGCGAGAAGGCTCGTTACGGGACTGGTGCGAAAAGCCCCTGTTGCAAGATGCACACCAGTGTGGTGAATGGGGTCTAGGACCTGCAAGGCAGAAGGGGCTGCTGAGTCATAAACCAAGCTCCCGTAATCAAGCTGCAACTGAATAAGGGACTTGTAGAGCTGAAGAAGGGTGGAACGTACTGTTCCCCAACCACTATGGCTGAGGCATCAAAGAATATTTAAATGCCGCCAACACTTCTGTCTCAGCTGACGAAGGTGTGGCACCCAAGTCAGCCGGGCATCAAAGACCATGCCCATGAATCAATGTGTTTCCTCGACCTCAAGTAGTTCACCACCCAGTTAGAGCTCTGGGTCAGGGTGAACTACCCGATGGCGACAGAAGTGCATCACGCGGATATTCTGCGCGGATAACTGAAATCCATGAGTAGAGGCCCATGAGTGGGCCTTTTGGATGGCACCCTGCAGCCACCGTTCAGCTATGCCGATGCTATCAGAACTGAAATACAGGCATAAGTCATCGGCGAACAGGGAGCAACTAACCAATGATCCCACAGCCGCAGCAAGACCGTTTATCGCCTCTAAAAACAATGGGACACTGAGGACAGAGCCCTGTGGAACACCGTCCTCTTCAATACGGGGGAGCTAAAAGAGGCCCCAACCCTCACCCAAAACGAGCGGTGGGAGAGAAAATTGCGAATAAAAATAGGAAGGGCGCCATGTAAGCCCCAGTCATGCAGAGTAGTCATACGGTGGCGCCAGGTGGTATTGTACGCCTTTCGAAGGTCAAAAAATACAGCAACCAAATGTTCACGCCTAGCTAAGGCAGTGCGAATGGCCGACTCCAGTGACACGAGGTTGTCAATGGTAGAACGGCCCTGGCGGAAGCCCCGCTGTTGTGGAGCAAGGAGTCCACGCTCTTCAAGGATCCACATAAGTCGCCGACTCACCATACGTTCAAAGAGCTTGGAGAGAACGTTGGTGAGGCTGATCGGACGGTAATTTTCAGCCACCTGGGGCTCTGCACCAGGTTTCAGCACCGGGATGATAGTGCTTTCCCGCCATTGCGACGGGAAAAACCCCCCCTCTGCCCATAGATGGTTAAACAGGGCGAGAATGCGGCATTGAAACTTTGGTAAAAGGTGTCAGAGGAATTGGCTGTGAATCCTATCTGGTCCTGGAGTGGTATCAGGACACATCAGCAAGGGTAGTTCGGAACTCCCACTCACTAAACGGGTCGTCGTATAGTTCCCGACGACGAGTGCAGAAGGAGAACTGTTTCTGTTCGGCCCCGCTCTTTGAGAGAGCGGGAGTCGGCACTGTATGTGTCAGTCGCTGAGCATCGTGCGTAGTGCTCTGCCATATGCTCGGCGACAACTGTCTGAAATGTGCAGAGCACACCGTGGATTATGTGGGATGGGATTCCTGTCAGCGGGCGGTATCCAAAGACGTGTCGTACTTGCGTCCATACCTGAGTCAGGGAACTGCGGGAGCCGATAGTGGCTACATACCGCTCCCAGGAGTCGTCCTTGCTCTGCTGTATGAGCCGTCGAGCACGCGCACGGAGCCGTTTAAAAGCGACCAAATTCTCCACGGAAGGGTGGCATCGATGGCGCTGGAGCGCTCGCCGACGTTCCCGGATAGCCTCAGCAATGGTGTTAAGCGCCGTAGGGGCTTTTCAGAAGGGGCGGCAGGAGCTGACGAAGAGCAGGAGGCCCTTCGATCAGCAGCTGGGGGATCCTTCAGCCATTTGCTGGGATCCACTTTCCCACGGTGAGAAGCTTCGGAAGTTGGTGTCCCGTGGGACCCCTTCCGGGCGAGAGGAGCCGGAGAAGGCTGTTGTTTCTCCGGCAGTGGGGTGGGGGACCGACGTCCCCTGTAATGGTTTGTCTGTTGCTCCCAATGAGAAAAGTGTGTTAGCAACCGAAGGAGTAGTGCCCCCAACTGTCAAGGGCGCAGGTGCAGTGGTTTGGGCCTGGGGGCCCGCTGGCATTTGTGGTACAGATGGTCTGGAGACTCACGTTGAAGCTACTGTGGCGTAAGAGGTTGTCATGGTTACAGGGTGGAGCTTCATATACTTACATCTGGCCTCTGCATATGTCAGCTGGTCCAGGGTCTTTTATTCCATGATCTTACGCTATTTGTGGAGTACAGAGCAGTTGGGAGAACAAGGAGGATGCTGCTGATTACAATTGACGCATACTGGAGGTGGGGTACAAGGGGCGTCCAGATGGGATGTACACCCGCACTCCCGACATGTTGGGTTGGCATCACATCGGGAGGACATATGACCAAACCTCCAGCACTTGAAGCAGCGCATAGGGGGAGGAACGTAGGGCTTTACTTCACACCGGTAGATCACCACCTTGACTTTCTCAGGCAATGAATCGCCCTCGAAAGCCAAGATGAAGGCACCGGTGGCAACACTGTTGTCCTTTGGACTAGAGTTGGCTACGGTTTCATGGTTTCGAAACAAGGTTTCGATACACACAACAGTTTCAGTGTTTCAAACCCGGCACGTTTCACGGTTTTCAAACCGTGCGGTTTCATTCCGTTCTGTTTCGGATCACATTCGCAGTCCATAGTTGATACACTGAAACCGATTCTTCCTGTCGGTTTCATGGTTTCGTGGCGGTTTCATGTCGGTTTCACAACACCGGTGTTTCAAACCACTCATGCAGAAAGGCGGAACAAACTAATGGTATCGAAATGTGGTGTTTCATTTTGCTGAAGCTCTGCACAGATACTAGTATATAAACCATTTAGAGAGTGTCAAACAGTAGTTGACACTCTTGAGTCTGCAGCTTATGATTACAAAAATCAAGATTCGTTTCCAAGAGACTGCTATATTCCGAAATGACATGTCTGCTTTATAAATGTAAAAGAACAATAAAACAAAGTTCACTATTTGCATTGAAATAACCAGTTAAATTCTAGGTTTATCTACAATATTAAAAACACACGAGTGAACCTACATTTTTTAAAATAAGATACAACTTAAGAGCCTGAAATGACAGATTTTATACTAACAAGGGTAGATCGCATAATTAATCTCGTGTTAAAGAGTTAGAATTTTTTTCCCGTACATTTAGTTTCTTACAAGCGAAACGAAGTTACGGTACCTACAGTCACACTCATGTTAAATGAATTGTAGCTGTGGTGTTACGGTCAAGCATAGCATTATTTGTGATTATTCAGTGTGCTCTTTATTCCCTATAATTTATTTAGTATGTATAGAAAGTAGCATTTATGATCCATCACTGTAGTATACGTACCGCATTGTCGTTTGCGAGTTTATAACGGGGTAAACTTTTACCTACCATATCGACGGCCTCGCGTAGCTATGTTGGCAACATCAACACGGTAGAAAATATTAATCAAGATGTTTCGTACAGACCAAGAAGTAAATAAATACTCGATGGTTGACAGGTTCTTGTATATACACTTGTCATCATAGTGAAAAATATTGCCCTCCTAGACATGACAAAACATTTGCGTTGTCATGATTGGCTAAGGCCAACGTCACATGATTGCCAACATTAACACGCTTGGACGCCAGGACGGTAAGTAAAATTTAACCGCCACGGAATGTGGGAATTCCAATACTTCCTGCTCAGTAACTGGCCTTTCTTTGTAATAATAATAAGAATAATAAATGAATAAAAAAAGACAGTAACGATCATGCCGCAAGACGATCTGTTAGTCTTTCAACCATAAATCTGAAGTGCTTTTAAGTCAAGCAGATACTTCACGAAACCAAGTTTTATTTTAAAAAGAACAGTTGATCATCCATACAGCACAACTCAAGTTTTTATTACAGGAAAGAGATACATCTACGTAAATACTCTGCGAAACATATTGAAGTGCATGGCAGCTAGGGTTCATCGAACCGTTTTTATAATATTTCTCTATAGTTCCATTCTTTAATAGCGCACGGGAAAAAGAAGCACCAAAATCTTTTCGTTTTCGATCTGATTTCTGTTATTTTGTCCTGACGGACATGTCTCTCTATGTAACAGGGTACTAACAAAATATTTTCGCATTCGGAAGAGTAATGTGGGGACAAATTTCGCAAATAGGCTAAATCTTGCCGCAACGAATATTGCCATTCTTTTAATGATTTCCACTTCACAGTGAAAAGATACAGGGAAACGAAGTATACGTTTTCTGTACGAACTGATATCACAGAGCTTCACACTACCAATATTACATAAAAATTTCCTTACACCCACAAAATAATAATGATAAAAGTAATAATAAAGTGTTCCGCATTAATTGTTTCTGTAGTTTTATTAATGATTGCGCGTCCTATTTTGCTTGCGTTGTTATCTTGTGTATTACCGTCTTGTGCTGAAAACGCCCAATTACATGTGCCGTCATAGCATGTGAAGGCAAACCTATGCTTCTTACTATACGACATGCACATTGATTTTGAGCATCAACCATTTTTATTTGCGTGCTGCCGCGGTGAGAAGGAATGCAAAATTACAGCTACTTTTATAAAAACCAATATATTAAACATAAAAACGTCAATCCTCAGCTAATGGGAACCCAGGAAATATAAAATGTTTAATATTTTCTGCTACATTTGCTGTCCTCCTACTATGTGGTTCTATATGTATATTTTTGACGATTGTACGATAAATGGGCCCACACTATTACAAAACATACATTGCTTCATGGTTTCGAAACCACAGATGGTACGGTTTCATTTGTTTCGAAACCGACAGATGTTTCAGTTTTCTCATCTCTACTTTGGACCCCTATAGATGCGGCGGATGAAATGCACACCTCGCTGCTCGTAATTCGTCGTCGGATTGCAACAGAAGATCCCTGTGGAAGATGATACCCTGGACCATATTTAAGCTCTTATATTATGCTAACGGAAACATCACCCAGCTTGTCACAGGCTAGCAAATCCTGTGACTGGGCTGGGGATGACGTCGTTATTAGAACTGATCCAGATCTCATCTTTGACATACCATTGACCTCTCCATATTTGTCCTCCAAATGTTCCACATAGAACATTGGCTTCGTGGACATGAAAGATTCCCCATCTGCCCATCTGTACGACTGCACACTAAATACTTAGGGGCATAAGCCTCACCTTGAATTTTTGCCCTATGTTCCTCCCACGGTGTGGACAGGGAAGGAAACGTTTGGGGGTCATATTGTTTAGCGTTATAATCACCTCTACCGCGCTTAGAGACGACAGTTGTACGTCCGCAACCGTTCCGTGGTCTTTTCATGGTGTTCCCACGAGCAGCTAGGGAAATAAGGGTCCACGCAGACAGAGTCCCGCTTGCCTGGGTAAGCCTTATACAACTGAGGTGCAGCAGGTTCCTCAGAGGGTGCTCGCTAACGACTGTTCAACCTCAACAGCCATGCATCTCCTCGGCACATAGCAAACCTTGAGATTGAGGTTTTTCTATAGAGGTTTGTACTGTCCTCACAACCCGGGCGATTAAGCCAAGATCCCCGGTCTCTGAAACGTACAACGTTCCACTGTCGCGCCGAACAATGGTCATTTAAGCACGCACAGAGCTTACGGTGTAGCGGACTGTTGGCACGACACAGCCAACAGCTCAGGACCCCGGGTTCGCCAAGCCCGTACCCAGCAAATTAATGCTGAGCCCCTGAGGGGTTTAAATCACTAACTCAACCTATTACCTTTATAGTCATAAATTAGACTAGATTGGCAAACCTTTTCAGGTTTGATGCCTTCCAAGCCTTTGATTTTTCTCTCACAGATTCCAAACAGTTGGTCTCTACACAAACTCCCTACCTCATTGGAATCTCAAGTCAGAATGACTTTGAGGAAGGTGTGAATTGCATTGAAGACTTTACGGATCACATAACATTAAACCTGTCAGCCCAACTGAGTTTTTTCCATGCTAGTGAATGGCCAACACTCCATTTCTCTGTAAACAAACCCTCATGTAAATTGCATCTTAAGCAATTTTAAAGTCACCATTAATTCACGATCTGTGGTGAATCTATTGTCATGTCCTGATGGAACTGTTCATGTAATTAGTGGCCAATTTTTCTCTAAACTCACTCATTCTGGAGCTTATCACCAGACTCACCAACTCAATGTTGGATAACCATGAAGTAGCCATACCAGCCATAACCACATCCTTAATGTCATTTACAGAAGTGAAATGTCCATAAATTTAAATATTCGGAATGCATGTTGCACAGTACAGATATTAGCACAGGAAAAGTAATGCAATAACTAAATATTTTAAAAAGCTATTAGGGTAGATGGTGAAGCTAGTTTTGAGTGGATAATGTTTAGACATATTTGAAGTATCTATAAGACTCCTAATGTCTCAGGGTCATCAGAATGCTATTTGGTCTTTACCAGTATCTGCAGCTAGCATTGGGGGTAGCTAGCATTTTTCATAGTTATTTGGAGCAGGTCATGCATAAAAACCTGCCTAGCTTCAAACTACTTGGAGGAATTAATTATTAAAGAATGTACCACCGTTACAGTCTCAAGGCTCTTTTGCAGAAATTCCAATCCGGGTTCCTGCATTGCATTATCTGTATAAGTATAAATTCTTCCATCCCTATCTCAAGTATGTGAATCACGCAATATCACGGCAGGGCATCTGACCTTTTTCAGGCAGAATTGCCTATTATCACTGGTTAACACACTGTGTGTCCACCAGTGGACATTCCCTGCACTTTCTCCTGTGCAAAGGTGCCTCTGTTCTTTGATTTCCGATGTGTAAGTGGTCACCACTATGTTTAGCTACTTTTGATACCAAAAACAATTGGTCTAGGCTATGCAAGCTTTGCAGTACAGAGTGGGGGCAGTCCTTGCATATCAAAATGCAGACAGCTCTGAATAGCCATTAGTGTTTGTGTCAAACTCACACACCAGCTTAATTCCATTATGAATAGGTCAAGAACAAGACGCAGGCCATTTTATTTGCACAGTCACTAAATTTCCTGTCTTATTGTATGGTACTAAATTTCAATTAAGTAAAGACCACAAGCCTTTAAGCTCATTACTTAATCCATCCTCCCAGGTTCCCAATAAGGCTACCCACAGGTTACAGTGGCGGGGTCCCATTCCTCTCATTTTCGCCCACTGAGGCACCAAGACAATGAGAACACGGTACCTTAACTTATCCTGACTTTGATTTGGAGGAGCTAATGTGTTTTCATATGTATGTTGCTTCTTACCAAGCAGTTGAAGGGGGTTCCTGATAACTAGTGCCCAAGTTGCTAAGGCAAAGGCAACTGACCCCAGTCTCCGGTAGGTGGTCCACCTTGTCTAACAGGTATGGTCTTCCCAATCTCTGTGCCATGCCTACAAACCTATTCACAACTAGCTTGTTCTGTCCCATCACCTCCCAATCCTAGAGAAGGTCCTTCTTAACCTAAACACTTGCTCGCATACACGTATATTGGCCAGAGAGAGAGAGAGAGAATTTGGTGGCTACCTGCCCCCAGTGTGTGTGTTAATAGGCATCAGCATACCCTCCACGGCTTCCCGCAACTCAACTTTGGAAACACATCCATGTTGACTTTGCGGTTGTATTTCCGAATGGATTCTTGTTCATTAATGCCAAGACACATCCACATTTTGCATATGTGGTCTGCTGCTACTCAACCACCACTGAGGTCACCATTCAACCCATCTTGAAAATATATTTTCTGTGAAATCCTTATTTCTGGCATTGGACCTCTGTTCCTTTCTCATGCAGTCCGTGATATCCATGTGTGGTCCAGCATTTGACATGTGTACTCTTCCCCACTTTCACCCTCAGTCAAACAGGGAAGCAGCAGTGCATGGTATGCACCTTTAAAATTTCCCAAATGAAGAGGCAATTACTTTTTATGGTGCTCTACTCGTAAGCAACTATGTAGCCAGCAGTGCTTCTCCACAGGTGCTAACCGTGGGCTCCACTACTTCTCCTCCAGCCTGGGCTTAGCCTGCATTCTAGTCCGACAGTATCAGCATATCTGCTGGGGACTGCAGTCTGGGCATGTGGATTTGGTTGGCACCTTAACTTGCTGATACACTGCTGGATGTTGAGTGCTACTTACCCATGTGGGTTCTGACCCTGTTCCATCCCTGGAAACATCACAGTTTGAAGACTGTATGCCTATTCAACAACCAGCAGCAGCTACAGAAGCATCACAGCTGGGGTGGGAGCACGTACCAGTTCCACGCCACAGAACAAGTCTTTGCCTGTGGGAGTGTCACTGCCACCTTCCACTCCACCACCTACACCATGGTTGGATGTCACCATGAGTGCAAACTTGGACAGACTGTTGCTAGTTCTGTCTCGTGCTCCAACAGTGGGATTTTGGGGTGATCCTTGCACCAGCTACTTTCAACCATATTCCAAGGTCCGTTCTGGGATTGATACATCCCCTTGGTCCCAGCACTTCTAAGGACATGGATACCATCTCCACATTGTGGCAATACACCGCTCACCCCCAGGGATTGACACTGCTCTACTCCCTAAAGGGGAAGGGGTGTAGTAGTCCGCATAGAGGTGTATCAGACATTGTGCTAAGAACAGAAATGATATAATCAGACAAAAATAACTTTTGTTGCAAATCAGTTAATGGGTCGTTCAAATGCAGTGATAAATAATTGGCATACAGTTACATAATTTTGAAACTTTTTTATTTCTTTCACTGTATGAGATGGTCTAGCAATAGGTTACATGGTTTAGCATTACTTTCTGTATCCTTTTTCTTAAATAAAATTCAAATCAATTTTTTTTCTCAAATAATGACAAAGACTTTTTTTCTACTGCACAAATATTTTAGATGAAACAAATTCCAACTGCTAACATATTTTCATAAAAAACATTTTATGCGGTCTATAACTGCTCAGAATTATGACCAAAATCCAAACTATCATGTGCTCAGAAATTTAATTGTTCAGAAAGGTGGGTAACAATCCATGGATGAGTTACATTGTAAACAAAAACCCTCTCATCTCCTAGATGGATTTTGTATTTAACCTTAAAAAACAAAAAGTGCTAGAACCCAATAACGAAATCTATCTCACATTTACCTCTTATTTTGGGTTCAGGCCAGTCAGTCTTGTACACTCCTGCACATGGTGCAGAAGCATCAATAAAAAATTTAATCACATCTGTCTCTCAGTACCTGTTTCCATTAAAACACATTTCAAATCTGAAAAAGCTTCTATTTCTGCAGACATCTAAAAAAACCATGGTAACTGAAAGTTTTCATTATATCTTACACACATACACATTAATATTACATTTCTGAATTACTACAGTATTTTTATTGTATTTGAATATTGTGAACTTTTTTACTTTTAAGAAATAGTCAATCCTTTAAGAAAATCCTGATTATGTATCAGAAGTACATTCCGGTACAAATCCTGTAGTGAAGACAGAATATAGACACTGATCCATGATCCCTTTATTGAATCTCCTTATACTAAAGTGGAACCCAGCTTTTACAGTTTACAATGCAGGAAAATGTAAAATGTGGAAAATAACTCTTTAAGTGATGAAATTTTCTTATAGGATTCCTCCTACAATTTTGTAGCTTTATAAATGATACATGTGTACAATGATATCAAATACTAACCAGAGGCTTATTTATTATGTAATAACGGTTTGCAATTTCATTCATAGTAATTTATGATTTTACAAAGCCTGCAACTGTCATTCATTATTCAAATCATTTTTTCATGGTTCTTTCAATGATTTTTGAAAATTTATTTGCATTGTCAAGCAAATATGTACATATATATTTTTAGTGACATTTTCTCATGTTTTGATCTGCATGTCTCATACTGTATCATTTTTGATATAACTTATGGTACCAAAATGCAGAAAAACACACTCTCATAAACCATCATTCACACTTTTTATGAAGGAAGGTAGGAATCTTAGGGTTCAACATCCCATCGACAGCTTGCTCATTAGAGATGGAGCTAACACTTAAGATTTTTTGGGTAAGGATGGAGAAGGAAATCAGCTGTGCCCTTTGAAAGGAAGCATCCCAGCATATGCTTGGAGTGATTTAGGGAAATCACAGTAAACCTACATCTGGATGGCCAAAGTTAGATTTGAACCACCGTAGTCCTGAATACAAGTCCAGTGCATTACCACTGTGCCACCTCGCTCGTTACTTTTATGAAAACATCACCAAAAATACATAAAAATTTGCACTTCACAATAAGAATAAATTCTCAAAATGTGAAAAAACTACTGTTTGTGCAAACTAAGCTGACACTCAGCGCAGAGGCTGATTCTGTGACTGTAAATGTGAAATGCCTTTAAGGTGACTCCCATCAGCCACCATGCTGTGAGTAGACTTAATTAGCACGTACTGTAAACAAGAGATGAAATATGCATTTGAGAAAACACTAAGTGTCAAGAAACTTAACTGCATAGCATTTATAAACACTATCTAAAGGCAAACACCACACTAGTGTCACTTTACATTAATTACATCAGTTCATCTCCACAAACATCAAAGAGTAAATTTCTGAGAAAAATGTTACATTGTAAACATAGGAAATTTGGTAGGAACAACAAAAAAGCTGTAAATAGTGGGAAAATGTAAATTATGGGAATGTAAAAGAGGGGGTTATACTGTATTTCCTAATCCTGATGACTACTTACAATAACTTTCAGTGTGTAATTACCAGTATTTCTCACTGTTAAATAACTTGACAATCACACACCAGTTACACCAATAATCAAAATACATCAGTTTCAATAATATTTTTATTAATTAACAAAAGTTAAAAAATTAAAATGCAATAAGTATTGCTTGATATAACATCATCCCTTTGCACATACAGTTCTTTGATAACTGTAACATTTATAGGGTTATAAAGAGAGTAAAGCTAATAGTCAACAATAATTGTACTAAAGGTCTCAAGAAACGTAAAGACTATTAGTACAGAGAGAGAGAAAAACATTTGTAACGTGTGTAGAACACACTGATGGTGAGCTGTGGATACTGTGTTTAGATTTTTTAAATGCTATAAAAAAGAAAAACAACAAACTTTATTTCACTTCAACAACAGTTAAAATTATATTACACATCCTGTCACATAAAGAAAGAAAAAACTTAACAATATTTGCTCGGTATCTGCAGCTGTTCCCCTGAATATATTCATTCATGTAACCTCCTTCCCACATTAATTATAACTAAGGAAATTACAATTTCCTGCGTGCCTAATATTTCTCAGTGATTGTAAAGCCTTAAGCACTATATGTGAAGACTACCATTTCATTACCAAAAACTGGTGGATACTAATTGTGTACCAGAGAAGACCTGTAGTTCACTGTGAACACCGTTATCTACGTGCAGCTCCATGTTAATGTTACCTGCAAAGAGAAAAGGGGGAAATTCAACAACAATCTGCTGATATTCATACATTATGTTATTTCCTTCAAGTGAAAAAAAAAACTTTGAAACAAAGAGCAGTGATATATGTTGTCAGAATAATGATGCCCAATGGCCATAATTATGAATAGAATGGGTACTTTTTTATAGCAAATGCTGTATAAAATAGTTATTTCTTAATTTATACAGGATATATTTTCTAAGGGAACTAAACTGCCGTAAAACATGGTTAACTGAATTTACATGGAAAGAATATTTTAATTTATATCTGCAAAACAACAGCTATACAGCAGCTAGTGTTCTACAGTACTCACCACTTCAGGCCGGGAAAAACTGATGGATTTAAGAAACTAAATTAAGTGTGGCTGAAGTCAAAACAGACAATTCAGTATGTTTAACATTTAATGACCAGAATCGTTAAATACTGAACATAACTGTTGAACTGTACCACCATGACAAAAGGGGCTAAAATACACCATTTTTCACAATAATAGATGTGGGAGATATAATAATTTAAAAAACAAGCAGCAAAGGGAAAAGAAGAAAATGAATGGAAATATTTGCAACTGTCTTGCTGTTGTATTCACTCCATACAATGCAATGTGGTTAAGTTTCTTGATATTTTTTGAAGGACACCTGAACTATCTAGTAATACATGTATCCAAAAGTTAATGGAAGATGAGCCAATATATCGGTGCCACGACCTGTTTACACCTGCAAGTCTCAACATTCTAACAGCATGAGCACAATTTTCAAGAACTGTTAAGCTTCTGAATCTGGCTCATATTACACCACAATTGCATTACACATAGATTTCCTCTGACAGAGTTCTAATGTGTTCACGTTACATCACAAATAGTGTCTACAATGTGAATGTAATACAATACATAAGAACTTTTAGTAAAGTAACTGCTATAAACTTTACAAAATTCTTTGCAATGAATACATCTTCTCTAATAAAGATTAGTGAAGAACTAACACAATAAGAAATTTTTGAAGTGCCTAGCCAGATTCTCTCATAGAATACCACTGAAATGTGTATTTCTATAAGGCCAGCATCAGTTTGTATAAAGCACAGCACATAATGCCGCCACCCCCCCTCTTTATTTGCTGCATAGTATCTGGTGAAATATCTTGCAATTTTACAATTTCATCTTGCTGGACATTTGCAAAACAACAAGTTATGTTTTGGTTACCTATTATTTCCATTTTAATGGTGCAATTCTGTGAACGGAAACAAAAAAGAAAGTAAACATTTATTTCACTAATATTTGCAGTTGTTACAATTTTGTGTAAGCAATATACTCACAATACTATAAACTGCCTGCTTACTTGACCTAATACGTAGGCCACTAAGACAAACTTTTTCTGAATATTGTAGTTGTAGGTTACTAGAAGTCAGTTAATCACAAAAATATATAAAAGCAATTAAGCAATATTCACCAAGACAAGAAACATAGTTCAGTATGACATTCCAGCCAACTTTTCAGCTTTGTACCACTTCTTTATAGTGTTATCAAATACAATCTATAAACTCCAATTTATTATCTAAAACCTTGTGTCACCACTTTCATTGTACTACATCAAACAATTTTTGATGTTCACTTAAGGAAAATTTACTAGATTGCTTAGTACTATGTTTAGAAAATTCTGGAATAGAACAAGATTTAAAATGAAAGCAAACAATATGCCATACACAACAAAACAAGAGTAAAAAACATGGTCCCCTTCTAATTTTCAATGTCATTCTTAGAGATGCCATGTTGGTTGGTTGGTTGGTTGATGGGACCAAACAGCTAGGTCATCAGTCCCATGACCTCTGTATGGTGTGCAAGCCAGGGTGTGGTCGGCTAAGACCGTAATGAGAGTAAAATAGAAGAACTAAAAGGGGGCTTAAAATCAAGTAGAACAGGACTAAAACCAATAGAAAAAGCGAGATTCTGCAAGGAATGTCGCGACAGATGTAGAATCCCTGTTAATTAACGACAAGCAGATACAGGAGAACAGTGTATGCTCCTAAATGAGAAGCCTAAAAATGTAAAAAGGGGAACAGCGTGAATTAAAACCAAATTAAAAGGATAAATGGAAGTTGTCAGGGGGAGGGGAGGGGAGAGCTCCAAACACTGCTGCTGGCAGGGAGGGCCAAAAAACCCACCCATCCTGTCCAAGCATCAGAGATAAAATCTTATAGCCGAGAGTAAAAACCGCTTTCACGGATAAATCCAAAGACGCTGTCAGCTACCTGTGAATCATTCACCAAAACCGAGGGCAGCGAGTGGGGAATTCCGTATTTGGCCAGAGCGCCAAGAGGAGCAGACAGTCCACTAGGATATGAGCCACAGATTGTAGGGCCCCACAACCACATTGTGGGGGAGGCTCATTAAGTGGGTCAGCCTGGAGTGACCGATGCAGAGACAGTGGATTCCCTTCGAGAAGGGCGTAGGAAGAACTCCAAGCTGCAGTGGTAGACTTGATGGAGTGTAGTTTATTAGACAGAGCAGTAGCCTGCCAGTTGGTTTTTCAGTCCTGTATGAGTAGAGATCTCATCTGCACCCGCAAATCTATGCTGGGATAACTCAGGGGAAGGGAGTTACAGCTACTCTAGCCAACTGGTCAGCCTGTTTATTTCCTAGGATACACACATGACTGGGGACCCAGAGAAAAGCAAAGGAGCAAGCGGTGCGACAAAGATCAGCGAGGAGATGGTGAATATCAATGACCAAAGGATGTGAGTAGCAGCAACGGTCTATGGCCTGCAGGCTGCTCATTGAGTCAGAACAGATAAAACACAGTCCAGGGCTACCTGTTTGATAAAATGAAGTGCCCTACTAATAGCCATTATTTCTGCCGTAAACACACTGCACGATTCTGGCAGAATAGCATTCCACACCAAAGGGAGACTTAAATGCATATCCCATATGGCCAGCAAATTTAGAGCCATCAATGTAGAAAATCGTGGCACCCTGAAATTCTTCAAGGACAGTGTGCAACAAATACCGGAAGACTATGGGGGAGCCTGAAGCTTTCGGGGGGAGGTAGAGGTCCAATTGGATTTGCGGCCGAGGCACCAACCAAGGAGGGGTGCATGGTATAACACGATGCATACAGTCAAGGGAAGGGAGGTTGAAGTCCCTACAAAGGGAAGCGAGCCACAATCCAACAAGTAAACCCAGCCGAGGCCGAGTATCAGGAGTTCTAAAACCATCACCCTCAAAGAGAACATTATATGTGGGATGACCAGGGAATTTACGAATGGCAATGGCATAGGACACCAAAAGCTGATGGTGCCTAGTCTGAAGAGGGGGATTCCCACTTCAGCATGGAGATTGTCTACATGACTGGTCCAGAAAGCACCCGTAGCCAAGCCGATGCCACAATGGTGAACGGGGTCCAACAGTTTCAGGGCAGAAGGAGCTGCCGAGCCATAAACCTAGCACTCATAATCTAATCAGGACTGAATCAGAGCCCAGTAGATATTAATTAGTGTTGTTCAATCTGCACCACAGGAGGAGTGAGCTAGGAAATGGAGGGCATTAAGTTTCCGCATGCAGCTTATCTTCAGCTGCCGAATATGGGGCAGCCAAGTCAGTTTTTTATCAAAAAGGAGGCCCAAGAAACAGTGCTGTACCACAATGTCTAGGCGTTGAGTACCCAAGAAGAGTTCTGGGTCAGGGTAGTACGAGTAATGCATTACTCGCATTTTAGAAGGGGGAAACTGAAAACCATTTGAGATATCCCACGTGGAAGCCCGCCGAATGGTACCTTGGAGCTGGCGTTCAGCCAAGGCTACCTAGGGGGAGCTGTACCATATGCAAAAGTCGTCAACGTACAAAGCAGGGGTCACAAGTGACCCAACAGAACTCTCAAACCCATTAATGGCGATTAAGAAGAGTAACACTTAACACAGAAACCTGTGGAACACCATTCTCCTGGATTTGTGAGGAGCTGAAGGAAGAGCCAACCCTCACACAGAACATGCGGCAGGATAAAAAGTGACTGATGAAAATCGGTAGGGAGCCTCGTAGGCCCCAGTCATGCAGGGTACATAAAATATGACGACACCAAGTGGTGTCATATGCCTTACGTAAATGAAAGAAAACAGCAACAAGATGTTGACTTTTGAGAAGGCCTTTCTGATTGCCGTTTCCAGTCTAAGTAGATGGTCGATAGTAGACCTGCTCATCCGAAACCCACACTGATAAGATGACAGAAGCCCACATGACTTGAGTACCCAACGCGGGCAATCATCCATTCAAGCAGTTTACATGGCACACTTGTCAGTCTTAATAACAGGAACCACTATACTGTCCCTCCACTGCAAGGGGAAAACCCCTTGGAGCCAAATGCGGTTAAGTACCTGGAGTAGATATTGCTGTTGTGAGGGGCTGAGATGTTTGAGAAGTTGATTATGGATGGAATCAGGCCCAGGTGCAGAATCATAAGAAGAAGACAGGGCCAGACGTAGTTCCCATTCCGTGAAGGGTTTGTTATAGGGTTCCTCCCGGTGAGTGGTGAAACATAAATTTGAGGCTCAGCCTGTTGTTTCTTGAGACGAAAAGCCACCAGGTAGGAGGCTGTCGCCAATGCCTTCGCAAAGTGAGCTGCAAGGTGCTCTGCGAGAACCAGTGGATCAGTACAGACCCCATCTGGTAAGGCGAGTCCAGGGATTGAAGACGACCACTGGCAACCTTGGTTGGAGCAGAGCATAGCCCACAAGGGTACAGAAGATCCCAAGGAGGAGAGAAAACACTCCCAGCACACCCACTTGCTCTGTTTGATTATATAATGAGCCTTGGCACGAAGGCGTAAAGTTGACAAGGGCGGTAAGGGACAGATGGCACTTAAGATGTTGCAAGGGTCGACGGCGCTCATGAATCGCCAAAATAATGGTTGTGTTCCACCACGGAAATGGGCATTGACGAGGAGGACCTGTCAACTGGGGGACAGCAATGCTAGCAGCTCCAGTAATCGCATTACACACATCACTGATGACCTCATCTATAGAGTCGAACGGGGATGGTGTGATAACCACCTATGATGTATACAAAGGCCAATCAGCATGACGGAAAAACCCAACGAGGTATCCTGTCCCTCGTCCATGTGAGGGGAGTGAAAGAATCAACGGAAAGTGGTCACTGTCGCAAATGTCGTCATGCGGTGACCAGCGAAATAAAGGGAAAAGGGGGGGGGGGAGAAGTGAGTGAAAGGTCTATGGAGGAAAAGGTGCTGTGAGCAGCACTAAAATGGGTTGGGAGCCATCATTGAGGAGAGACAGGTCGTGATCGGCAATGAATTGGTCGACAAGGTGGCCCCGACTAGTTGTATAAGCACTGCCCCATGAAAGATGATGGGCATTGAAGTCCCCAAGAATGAGGAAGGGAGGAAAGAGCTGCTGAAGGAGTGCTGTGAGGGCAGCAGGCGTAGGTGGCCTGTCAGGAGGGAGATACAGATTACAAATTGTTAATGGAGTGTGTAAGTGGACCCTAATAGCAGAGGAGAGGAACTGGGGGAGGTAATGCAGCCCAGGAAAGTAAGAAGAAAGGGAGTAATGGCTCAGGGACCCGTGTGCGCCACATATGTACCCACAAAAGAGCTGTGGGCCCCCTGGGGGAGAGATGCCATGTTTATTGCAGTATCTCCCACTAGGTTTTGTTAAGGATTTATGCACTTTTACTAAATAAATCTGAGGAAAATTGAATCTCTTTCCTTGCATTAACTTTCTAAAAGTCAACAACTAATTAACATGATTAAATAAAGTGGATCTTTCACTGATGAATTACTATTTTTTTTTTCAGTGTCTTCAAATAAATCTCACTGTCCTCTGCCTATGTAACGACAAACTACGGTGGCTACTGTTAGATATGATAGTTGTGACTCAGTTTACCAACTGAAGTATAGATGAACATACTTAGCATATTTTGGCAGCTGGCTATTAACACAACCAAACGTACTTTGTAACAGTTTTTTGCTGTTGAGACCTCCATCTATACACTTTTGTCATCCAGGGACAATATCAGTCTTAGGAAGTTACCTATGTTACAGGGGAGCAGAGTTATATCCAAAGTGAATAATAGTCCTGTCACAGTTCCCTGGATGCTACCTTTCTATTTTACCAATTTCGGTTATTAATGTGCATCTTAATCCAGTTCCATTAAATGTTCAGGGATGTATATCTGAACTGATAGTAACACTATACTCAACAACACTAAAACTTCTTCACACGCAGCACTTCATCTTATGATAGAATCCTACCTTCAACACTGTCTGTGGTATCCCCAAAACGAGGAACACACAGTCACAAATGTTTGTATGAGATAAGATACAGCAGCATGCTGATACAGCAGTTTTTAATTTCTGTTTTGATCTTTGGCATAACTATAATCACCATTTTTAACCAGTTAAGAATAACACATTGCTAATATCAACTGATACAGAACAGAATGTCTGATAAAAACAATCCATTAAGTTACCACCAACACCAACACCACCACCACATATTATATCCAATGAGCCCCTTTATCACTGCCATTATTTACCCTTTAGAGAGGTGCACAGACAAAGATTTTTCACTGCAAAATTGAGTCCCAAAACAACAGAGTCAATTTAAGTAGACTATCAACAAATCTAGCAAATTACTTTTACAAAACACCACATACATTAACTTTAAATATTTTGAAAATTGCATTATATAAATAATTTAAAGAGTAAAGGAAAGAAATCAAGTTACTGAATTTACTCTCTGTCCCCTTTTTACTCCCACGTTGGTATGTGTACTCTTAACTCTGAAGGAGAATTTGTCATTAAGCTAGTTAGATTCTCAGCCTTGTTTATGTGCCTATTAAAGACATAGATTCAGTGAGGCTTTTACCTTTACTTCTAAATTATTTGTCACCAAGAATTTTCCATTGTTATATTGAAATGACAATTTTGGATACTCTTGTGTGTAAAATTATGAAGACTATTTTCTCTCTACAGTATGAAGTACATTCAGTTAATCATTGCTATAATTACTTCAAGTGTTAACTATATTTTTATTTCTGTATCTGGTTTAACCAATTTTGCCAAGTAAAAAACAAAACAAACAAAAAATTGAAAAACAGATTTCAGACACTTTACAACAGCAGATCATTCTTTATGATTAACACAATACAAAATTTTGTTACCGTATTTACCCAGTTTTACACTGCAGTTTTTTCCTCGTTGTCGGGAACCAAAAAACTGACAATGGCTTGAGCCTATATTGCGCAATGCACTTACTGTAAGTACCGGTATTCATTTTAGGTCATGCTGGTACAAATAAATAATTATCACACAGTTATCTATGCAGCATTTGCCAACATCGTGGCCAACTAAATCATTAAGAGAAGAGCAGAAATGAGGTGGTCTTGTAAGAATGTAATGTAAGGGATCTATCAAACATTCGGTCCTTGCACTTTTATTGTGCCTGCACTACTCTTCTCAGTATTTCTCATCTTTTTCACTTTGGGATAATAGTGCAAATGCAAATATGCAAACCAGCTTTTACAGAGATTACGGGTTGCAGACAACACAACTCTTGACTCCACTAAATAGTATCCTTCCCGGAATGCTGAAATAACATGAATTACGAATGTAGAATACTTTTCAGCGATTACAGTGACAATTACATACACTGAAAGTAACATTAAATTCCCAAACATTCAGAATAAAAATTTGAAGACTTCATTATAATGGTAACAGAGAAATAGAGGATGTATAAAAGAGGTGTGTGTGTGTGGGGGGGGAGGAACAAAACCAAAAAAAGGTAGACTAATCCTCTATTTCTGTGTCTTTTTTTACATATTTTTACTAGTGCAGAAGTTTTTGCACCAATATTTATCTTTTCACCAGCAAATCGTGCATAGTGTTACATTCAATGGCAAATGTCAGTTGTTGCAGATCCTACAGTCATTTATGCTTTGTACTCTATACTATAGTAGTTGTTACATGACACACCCATTGTGAACAATTCAGGTGTAAATTGCCCTCACCTAATGGTAGAATGGGTGAAGATACGATTTTTGCAGACAGCTTATTTGCCAGAGGTTCGTATTAAGATGTACAGCAACAAAACATCTTTATCTTTCCTTACATGTACCATTATAATTAAGTCTTGAAATTTTTATTCTGAATTTTTGGGAATTTAATTTTCTTTCAGTGTATGTAATTGTCTCCGTAATTGGTGAAAAGTATTCCACATGCGTAATTCATGTTATTTCAGCATTCCAGGAAGGATAGTATTTAGTGGAGTCAAGAGTTGTGTTGTCTGCAATCAGTAATCTCTGTAAAAGCCGGTTTGCATATTTGCAATTGTACTATTATCCCAAAGTGAAAAAGATTAGAAATACTGAGAAGAATGGTGCAGGCACAATAAAAGTGCAAGATCCGAATGTTTGATAGATCCCTTACATTACCTTCTTAAAAGACCACATCATTTCTGCTCTTCTCTTAATGATTTAGTTGGCCACGACATTGGCAAATGCTGCATAGCTAACTGTGTGATTATAATTATTTATTTGTACCAGCATGACCTAAAATGAATACCGTTACGTACGGTAGGTGCATTGTGCAATATAGTCTCAAGCAATTGTCAGTTGTTTGGTTCCTGAAAAATGAGGAAAAAACTGCAGTGTAAAATTGGGTAAATACGGTAACAAAATTTTGTTTTGTGTTATTCATACAGTTTTGCACATACAAAATATTCTGTTCAAGTTACCAATGAGAGGTGAGAAAAGATTATTTAATTTATTCCTCTGAAATTGAAGTGAGTGACTAGTTTGGTGTGTTTGGCAATGCAGTAGTTTCATGAACACTGTATTTAATCAGAAATATTTTGATATGTTTCTATGAATATTTCATGGTTTTAAAGGTTGTTGTAGGCAGAAAGTAACAGCACAGTGAAAGTATGCTGAAAATGCAGATTTGCTTACATAACAGAAATATTAAAGAATTAAATTTCTAACAGCTATCTGCACATGACTCATGATTAGCCACGCATGCTTCCCGCAATTCATCAAACTTACCAACGTCTTCAGTTTTAAACCTCAAGCAAAAACATCTGACACCAAAGTGCAGCCTTACTTAAGCTCAAGTACTAAGCTTATGACTTGAAACAAACTAATGTAGCTATGTATTTAATGATTCAAATTTCTATCTCATGTTATATGAAACAAAATTTGTTCACTTTTGAAGTGAGGCCCACAATCCCCCCCCCCCCCCCCCCCCCTTGAATTTAAAGAGCAATTTTTCAGGTGTAGCTTATACTTAGGCAAATAAGGTATTTAAGTAATAAGTTCTGCTGTGCAATCTTATAAGAGGATTTTTTGGAGCTGAACGTACTGGTGATGTACCTCAACAATTAGGGCAATAACTAATTTGAAGTGTTGGCACAAGTATGATACAATTGATCGTAAAATCTCTGAATCAAGCCATTCATCACAGCCTCAAAGTTACCAATGTCTTTTGCAACTTTAACTACTAGGCAGAGATCAAAATTAAGTAAGTCCCTAGCTTTCATTTAAAACAGATATTTCAAAGAGTAAATGTTCTGCAAAGATTCTAAAATCTCGTGCTCCAACTGCAAGCAAAGTAGTACAAATTATTCTCTATGGAATTATTTTATAAATTCCAGGCTCCATGCTCCTCTATTTTATATTTCATGTAGCTGATTAGCTGACTAAATGTTTTTCAATTTTTATACTAAACTTTTAAACTCTATGTTCATATCTGATTAGTTAAGCAAATACAATCCCGTTTTAATGGTAATAAAATTTTTCTTTAGGTACTGATACAATCCCAAGTAGTTCAAAATTAGTTACCTACACACCCTTTTACGTAGGTAAAAAATAAATATGATAAAGCTCTACATGAAAAATTCCACCAGAGAAGGAATGAAAACTAATGTAAAATCAAAAAAATCAGGGGTAAGTAAGCACACATGTCAAAATCAGCATCCCTGAATGTAATACTGCACCTCTAGTATGTAAATGTATTACTAAAGAGATGATTGTGATTATAATGAAAATATTAACAAGTATTCCAGAACCTGAAACAGTTTTAGTTCTGCAAGTTTTGTATTTTAATCATATGTAAGGATGTAGATATCGACCTTGTGCATACCCATTACCACCTGTTTACCTGAACCTGAATGTATTACAAGCCGTTTCCTCGTTTTCCACTTCCAGATGAATCTGATGAGCTGTAAAGTAAAATGACATAGTTTATACCAGACCTCCAAGTTTTTGTTTTATCTTTATGAAATTCCTCTACATTAAATTACCTTGAACTTGACCTTGATTTAGTTTTATGGCCCTTTCCCTCATTCGTAGGAGACCTGGAACGGGAACGAGACTGGGACCGGGACCGAGATCTAGATTTTGACTGACCCCGCCTTGTTTTTGGGCGATTTTCTTTGTCTTTTTTTTGTTGTTCAGAATCTGCATCACTATCGTCACCCCACCCGACTAAGTCATATTTGGAAAGATCAGCCTCTTCCTGGAACAGAACAGAACACTTATACATTTTATATAACTGTATTTTATACCGCCACAGCACAATTGTCTAATGTTAATGGTATACACATGAATGGTAACTAGTAACTTCTGCTTTATTAAAAATAATTATGGTAATACATTATAAAATTCATTTAATGACTTATTATTCTGATAGTATGCAAAAAGCTATGTTACTGCTCTACTGCTCATATGAATACTTGCTAAGCTATCTTAAGCAAAATATGGGATGTTTTTCACTACCCTAGTCCAGTAGTCCAGGAATATTCACTTCTGGGGGGTGGGGAGTGTGCAGATCACACAAAAGTGCAGGGGCATGAGAGATCACTTATTTCTCCATATACTTATTCATCATTCTACTGGCTTATTTTTCATGTATGCTGGCATTTACCTACTTGAAACATAATAATACAAACCTGCTGATTAGATAAATTTTGTTAGGTACTAATTGCAGATAATTACCATCATCTGGCAGACATATTTCATGATTACAACTAAGCTTCCCTAAATAATTCCACAGTGACAATTATATTGTGTCAAGTTGTTAAGACGATTTTATTTAATCAAATTTGTGACTACATATTATTGTGATGGAGTTTCTTACATAAGAATTTCCTGTCTAATGAATAATTACACAAGCACCTTATTAGCGAGTCATCACACCACGTCACTAAAAACTATCACAGATTGCTGCCCTACAAAAGTGCCCACCACCGAGCACAGTACATTTATCTTATCTACAACAGCCACTACTTTAAATAAGTGTGCCACAGCATCATTGTTGCCGACACAATCTTGATTCTGCAATCTACACGATTGGCTGTCCTGCAGTACTACTTCACGCAGCATAGCAGCCCATCAGGAATACATAATAGAGAGAGAATGATCAATGACCAGTTAAGCTAGTGAATGGAACGGGTGAAACTTCCAGCACATTGGCAGTGCATTAACGGACAGGAAACAAGGTCTGTTCAAAAAAGTCCTGAACTTTGCACACAAACTTTTTCTTCACTTACCTTTTACTGATTGGGCATGGTCTCCTTTGAAATAGTCTCTCCACGACTGATGCACCACTCCTAATGCTGTTTCCAGTTCTGAAAGCAGGCTTGATATGCCTCTTGCTGTGTCGCACAAAGCAGCCTCTGTGAATTTCTTTTATATCATATATTATTGTAAATCTCCAGCCTTTCAAAGAGGTTTTCAACTTTGGAAATAAAAGTGCACAGGGGCCAGGTCTGGAGAGTAAGGATGATGACACAGCAGACTGATTTTGTTTTTTGTGCAATAGTCACACACCAACAGGAATAAAGGTGCAGGTGTGTTATCATTATGCAACAGCCACGAATTGCTTTGCCATATTTCAAGTGGTTTCCTTCTCACATTCTTTTACAATATCTCAGACACTCAGTCTTTGATTGGCATGCTCAATTTCATTGATGTTCCTCGACACAAGTGTTGTCCTGAACAAGGGTCTCTAACTTCCTTATGACAATTTTTTAATCATATGAATCGTTTATAACACCAAGTATGGCTTAAGCACTCATCCCCTCAGGCTTCCTGCATCATTTGGTATAAATCTAAGGGTTTTCTCGAGTTTCAAGCAAAATTTAATGTAGATGTTGTAGTGTTACCACTGCAGAACTTTAAATTCTACAGGACCGTCTATGGTAAATTGGTATAGCGCCGTCCCTACAAGAACACTTTATTTTGCTGTAATTTACTTAAAATTTAGTCTTCTGGCTTGAATCTTTCCTACAGTTAAGATGACGCAATGTGAGGCCCAGCTACTCTGTTCCTAGTGCGTTTTCTTCTTTGTATAAGGGTACTCTGACTCTTAATAATTCCGGAGATTACTTTTTGGACAGATCAGACACAATAATTATAACAAGCACCTACTGCCCAGTAACTTTATAGGAGTTTGTTAGAATACACTCCTTTATTCTTCTAAAAAATACATTATTGTCTCGAACTTGACACCACCACTCTCATCTCACATCAGTCTCCAACAAGAATCTAACAAAATCCCTTAAACTCGTCAAACAAGAGAGACAAGGTTCATAGAGCATGCAAATTAAATACTTATTCCTTGACCTTTAAGTTCATTTACATTCAAATTTCCTTTACATTAAAAATAATTGATAACTATACTGAAAAATAGAGACAGAAAAAAAAAATCAGAAGACAATATTTCTTCGTAAATAGTATTTAAATAAAATATTTGACATTCTTATGTTGGGTTGTAGTATCACTTGTTACTCTATGTGTTGCCCCTCTACCTCTGCCATCTTGCAATTCACAAATTGTGCAACTGCTATCTACTTAATACCACACTAAACAATAACTAACATACATACAATAACGTAACTTCAGGCAGTTACACCTTCCATACAAGTTTGTGCAGGGGTGCCAAACACATTTCGCTCCAACATTCCACTGGGGCAGTGTTGCAAAAGTTCCAGAATTTTTTTTCAACAGACCTTATATTCCACCACACTAACATAGTGGTAATCTTTAGATCTGGATGTTATTTCATTATGCTTATACAAAGCTCTTACCCCACCTTTCCCACTTCTTTCTATTCTTTTCATTCTACACATGTACTTTCTTGGAGAGTGAGTAAATTCTATGTTCTTGTTATCAAGTTTGATTCTATATTTGATAATGATGGTTAGCAACTGTGTTGTACTATGCGAATGATGAACAGCTATCAGTCAAATATTTATAGATTCTCAATGCTAAAAAACAAAACCAGTTATCATTTAACATGCATGCCATATTATATACCAATTGTACATGTTTCAGTCAACAATAAAATACATTCCTTTAAAATGTGGCTAAACATATAAAAAATTTTTGATCTTCATGTTGTAAATCACGTTTAGCCAGCTGCTACAGTTATTACACAACTTGCTTCAGAGTTCGTCATTGGTGACTGTAGCGCCATCTTTACATTCTTTATTTACCTGTACATTTTGCTTGCTAAATCTTCATTTATTTGTTTTTATTTCTGTTTTGATATTTTACATTTAGAATGGTGGTGTTGAAATCAATAAGTCAGACATGGGTGTGGGGGCTTTATGGACTACCTGGTGCCTTTTGACTATCTATTTATCTAAACATAAGTTGTTTTAACATTAGAAATCTTACTGGAAGTTTATTACTAATTATGTTCAAAGTATATATGTTAAAAACATTCTGATGATTTACAAACATAGTTGAAGGAGTGGGTGAAGCCAAGAGATGGTGTTTAGCTTAATGCCAATGACATTTGCTGAAGCAGTTGTAATTTTTATTATAAAATGTCTTTACTCTTAAGATACAACTTAAAATCCATCACAAAACAGCAGTTTGGTGTTAAAATAATGGATTTACATTGTACAAAGTGTATAAATGCACGAGATATCTTTTATTTTCCACAATAGACAATACACTCGCAAGTGACCGGTAGGAAGATTGAATGTAATATGTTGTTATTTGCTCATAGTGCCTATTGGGATCAGTATTTGGTAACCAAACCTAGGTTTTCTTAAGTAGTTCCCAAAAATGGGAACTTCTGGTGACTAATTGTTCACTGAGCAGTGTCACTGCATCGACACCTGATGCCGAAATATTGCCAAGTCCTCTCAGATCCATGTGTTAGCCCTTTTCACATGGGTACAGTAACTGCAAATGCAGAGGAATAGCTGGCATACTGTGTCCAGTTTCAATAAGGCGGGCAGCGAAATTTGACTTTCCAGCGGCATTTTCACTATCTAATGCGACATGTTTGTTGAAACTGACTTAATAGTTGCCTGCCTGTTCGTCCAACATAACAAGCATGGCACTCTAGACAGTCAATCCTATAGACACCAGATCTGTGGAATTCATTGTTTTTATCAATATTGTTTTTGAAAATTCTACCCAAGTAATTTGAACTAGAAAAGCCACTAACTTTTTGTTTCCTAAATACTGCCACCATCCTGTCACTAATTTTTCCATAGTATGGCAAGCAGATGAATTTATTATTCCTCTTATCTGCTACATTTAATCAATTTCCATTTCGCATTCTGTTCAATATGCTATTGTAGATGTTGTTGACAAAATTATATGAGTAACTGAACCTTGGCAATGTGTTTTATTATATTCAACTCTGTCTCAAAAACTGTCTTTGAAAGTGAAATTTTTAATATCTGATTGATGACAAAGTATGCTGTCTTACGTTGACTGGGGAGGTTTGATGTGCAGTCTAACAATCTGTACACATGTTCCTCCTATATATCTTTAAAGAAATCTCACTCATAGGTCCATTAACTTTGTAACTTTGAATATCACCAACTCAAATGAGAAGCATTCTTTCCAGATATATTGGAAAAACAAGTGTGCAGATTGTGTCATAGACTACACCTCAAACCACCCTAGTCTACATAAGAAAGCATACTTTAATTTTGCCATCAATCAGATCTTAAAAATGTCGCTTTTGAAGAGATGTTTTGAGACAGTTGAATATTATACAACACATTGCCAAGGTTAAAAATTAACCACATAATTTGGCAAACAACATTTAAAATAGCATATTAAACAAAATGCAAAGAAATTAAATGTAGCATATAACACGAATCATAAATTCATCAGCTTACCATAATAAGGAAGAACTAAAGACAGGGTGGCAGCAGTGTTTTGAAAACAAAGTTAATATAGCTTTTCTACCACAAATAACTTATAATAAAACAATAATGGGGAAAAAGCAATGAATTCCACAGATCAGGTGTCTACAGGATTGACTGTTTTGAGTGCCATGCTTGTTATGTTGGACAGACAGACAGACAACTATGTCAGGTTCAATGAACATGTCATATTAGATTGTAAAAATTCCTCTGGAAAGTCCAGTTTCACTGCCCAACTTATTGAAACTGGGCACAGTATGCCAGCTATCTCTCTGCACATGTAGTTACTGCACCCATGTGAAAGGGGCTAATGCATGAACTTGTGGGAGGACTTTCAAATATTTTGGCAACAGGCATTGATGCACGTGAAACTGCTCAGTTAACAGATCGTCACCAGATGTTTCCATTTTTGGGAACTATTTAAAAAGGGTTCAGTTACCAGACACCAATCCCAATAGGTGCACTGAGCAAACAACAACAACAACAACAACATATATACATTCATATGTGAGTATATTGTCTATTGTGGAAAATACAAGATATCTTGTGCATTTATACATAGTGTACATGTAAATCCATTATTTTAACACAAAACTGTTATATCTATAATGGAGTCTAAGGTGTATCTTAAGAGTAACTGTATTTTATAATAATTAAGAACTACAATTGCTTCAGCAAATGATGTTGGCATGAAGCTATAACATCATATCTTTGCTTTACCCACTCCAACTACGTTCCTAAATCATTAGAATGTTCTTAACATGTACACTTTGAACATAATTACAAATAAATTGCAATAAGCTTTCTAATTTTAAAACAACTTTTTAGCTGTTATCAATTGTTTATCTACATGGATAGTCAAAAGGCACCAGGCAGTCCATAAAGTTGCCACCATCACCCATGATTGACTGAAAACTATATACATTTATTGATTTCAATAACCTCATTTTAAAAGTAAAATAATGCAATAGAAATAAAAAGAAACAAATAAATAAGGAAAATGTACCAAGCAAACTGTAAAGGTAAAGATTGTAAACAGGGCTCTACAGTCGTCAATGGCCTACACTGAAGCAAGTTGTATAGTATAGGAATAGCTGGCTCAGTCTGAACATGATCTTCATTTTGAAGATTGAAACATTTAATATGTTTAAACTCATTTTTTAAAGGAATGCATTTTATTATTAACCAAAACATATACAATTGGTGTATAATGTGGCATGCAAGTTAACTGGTTTTGTTTTTTACCATTGAGAATGGTCACACAGCAACCGAAATATACAAGGTTCATCAGAAAAGTTCGGTGAATGCTCCCATATTTTAGAAACTGTGCTAGCGAGAACGAGGTGCATGCAAATACACATTGAGAGAGAAGTCCATGGGTGCCCCCTATCGTACAAAGCACTGCAGTGAAGCTGTTGTAGGCCCTACAAGCTGCAACCCAGCTAAAAGGTTCAGTGTGAGTACTCGTGTCATTGCAACATGGAGCAACATGTTAACAAAGTTTTGTTTCAAATTAGGCGAAACAGCAACAGTGACCATTGGGATGTTACTGAAAGTGTATGGTGTTGAAGCAGTGTGTAAGAAGTGTGTGTTTTAGTGATTGTGGAGCTCCAACAATGCGTGACCTCAATGCTTCAAGTGATTCCGCAAGAAGCATTTGCTGACTGTTTCCAACAGCTGTACAGCCGGTGTCATGTGTATTATAGCCAATGGTGATTACTTGGAAGGCCAGTAAACATATATCATCTGTAACTCTTGTTTCTTATATTTCCCCGAGATCATTCACTGAACCTTTCAGACATACCTTGTAGATATGCTATGACAAATATTTGTGATTGATTGCTGTTCACCATACACATATCTATGTTCTTGGCCATCTAGGCGCGCACACACACACACACACACACACACACACACACACACACACACACACACACAGAGAGAGAGAGAGAGAGAGAGAGAGAGAGAGAGAGAGAGAGAGAGAGAGAGAGAGAGAGAGAGAGAGAGAGAGAGAGAGAGAGAGAGAGAGAAATTGGACAGAGAGTCCAACAGTACTAGCTAAAGAAGATATGCAAGAAATGGGGTGGAAGACTTGGTAAAATCTGAATCCTTGGTTAAGCTCAATCAGGATCATAGAAAGTACCATAGGAAGGATATAGTTAGGGTGGGAGGAAGGGGGGGGGGGGCAAGCTGTTGGCAGAATGTGGTGAAGGGAAATGCCACAACGGCTCATGGACCACACTCACAACATCCACGCGCCAAAAAGAGTTACAAGCCTTATGGTGTACATTTGACAAGTTACTTGATGAAGAATAAGGAAAATTAGGGTTCAAAGCTCTCAACGGTGGTTGAATAAAGGAAAGAGCGCACATGGGAACTGAACAGGGTTTGAGGGATAATGTTTGTGGCACTGCTGAAAGGACTATTTCAGCACTGAATTGAAGTAGTTTATGGAAGGCATGAAAATTCTAAACCTAGACGAGGAGAAAGATCTGAGCTCCACTATTCCCAAAATATGAATCCAGCCTCTTAACCCTTTCAGTCCCACATTATGTCAGTAATGATATACACAGAGTGACACAGCAAATAATTAAAATAATATGTCAACATAATTAACAGATACTGCATGTGGACAGACGCCACCATCCAGCACAGAGAAATGGTGTGCTGAAAACCTTGGTACACAGGGCATGTAACTTCTCAGACAATGACAGTCTCAATGAAGAACTTGAGCAATTAAAGACTGTTTACTGGAAGATCGACTACACAGAATGGCAAGTTCGGAGAGCTCTATGTCATGTACTGACAGAACGTCTGATGGAAACAGTTGGGGAATCTCAGGAGGATGTTGCTGCTGCATTTATTCCATATTGTGACACACTATCCAGCAAGATAGGGTAAATTCTTTGAAAACACCAAATGAAGACTGTTTTCTGCCCAACAGCCAAAACTAAGGCTTTGCTTGGCAGGATTAAGGATGACCTGTGTCTACAAAAATCCAAAGTTTATCAGATCCCCTGCCAACGTGATGAGACCTACATTGGTCGGACATTGCATATTGTTGAAGATCACTTTTGTGAACATTAGCGACACATGAGATGACAACAACCCAATAAATCAGCAGTCACAGAACATTGCCTTTCTGAGTTACATGGCTTGAACTACAACAATGCGGGAGTTTTGACCCAGATGCCCAGCTTCTGGGACTGTATAATTTGAGAGTCCATCATGACAGTGTGGAAACTGCAGATTAATCGTGACAGCGACTACATACTTAGTGAAGCATGGAAATCTGCACTCAGCATAATTAGGAAGAGAAATAAAATTCCGTATATCGAACTGTCATCAGCTGTGGGCAAGGATACAGTGCACACCCAGTCTCCAGACATCCCTGGGAGCGAGGTACTATGAAGACGTTACCAGCAGATGTTGCCGGGTGCAGACAGCGTATGGAACAGCAGAAGGAGAGGGGAGATAAAAGAGGCACCCCTGCTCTGGGGCAGTCAGTTCATCAGTGTACCTGATGATGGCGACAGCTTTAGTTGCCAAAATATTTTGCCAGTTTGACACAAGGATCCAGCTGCACATCCATGAACTTTATCAATGCTAAAATATAATGCTAAAAGCTGAAGAATTCTGAAAAACTGAGTTGACTCAGTGTTTTTACCACAGACATTCAGTGAAGAAGCAAGTGTCTAGTGGTAAATCACCACTTGATTGATTTTATCTTATTGGGACTAAATAATCTAATTACCTCTACACCTTTCAACTTATTTGAAGACTGATCATTATTTGCAGACCACCACTTACCGCCATATTTAATACAGACTCTTCCAGATGGTTATTAATCTCTACTAAAGATGTTATAGTGTTTGCATATTGAGGATCATTTATGTTCCTGCCTACAACTTTTAAATTATCTTATGAAACATTTACCCTAATGTTTCTAAGATAAATGTGCATGAATAAAAACAAAATAAAAGTAACAAAAACTGTAGTTGCCAATCTAAATTTTAAATTTGTCTGTATTAAATATATCATGCTTTTCATACCATGCTATCAAACCAGGTAAGACACCTTTTATTGCACAGTTAACATGATATTTGTTTATGGATTTGGTTTCACCACAGAAATTTTAGCAAACAATTTGAACATGTCCCTTAAACTGGCCAAAATGGCCTATAGATGCAATGAAACCTTTTATTTTCATCTTCTTAGAGCCTTTGCTGGAATTATTACTCCATTGAGAGGAACAGATACAGCCCTAGTTCAGTGTATCCACTGAATGAAAACATTTTCTGAATCAGCATATCTTCCAGGTTTCACTTCCCTCACAAGTAATTTGGTCAAAGTCATTACAGTTACCAATGAAAACAAAAAAGCTACACCACCAAATAGGCAGCACATCTTTCATGAGAATAGCACTTTAAGCATGAAATATATCAGTTCATCTCTTATGGAACTACTACTGGAACTGGACTAAAAAAAAGCAAGTTTAGGCAAGAGGTTTTAATGTATAACCAAAAATTGTGTAATTTTACATACGTCTTCCTCTTCGTCCTCGTCCTCTTCATCATCCTCTTCATCATTATCTACGTCCAATTTCACAACTCTTTGTGGTCTTTGTGGGACTGGATCTCCATACCTTTTCTTCTTTCTTCTTCCAAACTGGAGCAACACAACACATATTTATATGCTTGAATTTATATTTGGATCAACAAGTAGCAGTTATTGACACATAGGTACTCAATAAGGAAGTAACAGGTGAAAAATTAATCCAATATTAGTTTATACACAAGGTGCCAAAGGAGATGGCTTCAGCATTTGAAGCCACAAGGGTACAAAATACACTTTATACGGTACAGCAACATACCAACATTCACAAGACTTTTCATGATTGGAGGATGTAAAAGGAAAGAATAGGGGGGGGGGGGGGGGTTGCATGCATTTATGAGCAAAGTGAAACAATTATGTCCGTGGATGAGGTATACGTAACACTGCAGTATACATGTGTTAAGTGTTACCCTGCAGCAGGTGGCTTTCGATACGTGAAATCAGGATTATAATGTTTTGTCTACTATATATTCTGTTATGCAAAATTTTATTTTCAAACATGTTTATGCTAAGAGAAGCTATCCATTTTACATTTTGTTCCATCTTCGTCTAACCTTCTATATTTCACTTCTTCATCTATCTTTGTCTTAATCTTGCATGACATTTGGGTTGACACAGTTATGGTTTTGGTATGGTCATTTTAAGGGCTGGCTGGATGATATTCCTACCACGATCCCAGTAACGAAGAACACTAGTCATTACTACTTTACTATTCATAATTTTATGTGAAATATGGGCAAATAACCTCTCCACATAAAAAATAAAACATGTTTAATTTACCAGCAGGAAACCTGGGATCACATCCTTGTCTGAAACAAATTTTCACTTGTTGAATTATTTCAGTTCCCTACTACAGCCAAAGATAATTCTTCCATCTCCTATTCCTTCTCTCTATAGAAGGTAGTCCATGATTTCAATTACTGTTTCGAAGTACCCATGATTCTTTTTTTTAATATACTTTTCTTTGACATGTTTGGTTGTTTTGATGTTCTATTTTCTTATAGTTCCAGTGGCTGAATATATGGATAATTTTAAGAAATGAAATATGTACAGAATCAGAGAACAGATTATGCATGAAAAATGTATGTCTCTTGATGGAATTTCATTACTACAATAAGGGACCACTGCCTTTAAAAATAGTTTCCCCATAGCCAGTGTTTACTTTTGGATCTTTGCCCTGGTAAGGTTCAAAATTCACTAAATAATCATTTAGTATCCATTTCTTACTGTTACCATGATGGCCAAAATATTTAACCATACTTTCATCACATGCCAGGAGCTCCTCCGATACAAAATCATCTATACATCAGTTCTTTAGCATTTTCATAACCAGTTGGTTATACAAGAGGGTCAGGTTGGTTGGTTAATTGTTTTAGGGGGACAAAACTGTGAAGGTCATTGGTACCCCTATAATAGGGTCAATTATGTTGTTCTTGGCACAGCGCAGACCTCAAGATATTTGTACAAATTATTATGGCTTATGGAGTTACACACAGGTTGGTTCTTAAAGTCATTATTACTAGTAATGTCTTTTACACCGAAGAGCCAAAGAAAATAGTATAGACATGCATATGTCAACACAGATATATATGAACACTCAAAGGACAGTGCTGCAAACTGGAATGCCTATATAATATAATGTTTCTGGCAAGATCGGTTACTGCTGCTACAATGGCAGGTTATCATGATTTATGCATGTTTGAATGTGCTGTTAAAGTTTGAACATGAGACATGGGACAACATCTCTGAGGCAGTGATGAGGTGGGAATTTTCCTGTATGACCATTTCACAATGCACTGTGAATATAGCGAATCCAGTAAAATATCAAGTCTCCAACTTCGCTGCAATCGGAAAAAGATCCTGCAAGAACAAGACCAACAACAACTGAAGAGAATCATTCAGTGTGAAAGAAGTGTAACCCTTTTGCAAATTACTTCAGATTTCAATGAAAAGCTATTAGCAAGTGTCAGTGTGCAAACCATTCACCAAAACATTATCAATAAGTGCTCTCTGAGCCAAAGGCTCACTCATATACCCTTACTAACTGCACGACACAAAGCTTTATGCCCGACAATGGATTGTTGATGACTGGAAACATGTTGCCTGGTCTGATGAGTCATTTCAAATTGTATTGAATAGATGGACATATGACATATATGGGTATAGACACAACCTCATTAATCCATGGACCCTGCATGTCAACAGGGGACTGTTCAAGCTGATGGAGGCTCTGTAGTGGTGTGGTGAAATGTATGTACACATGCTGGCTGATCATATGCATCCATTAATGTCCATTGTGCATTCCAATGGAGTTGGGCAATTCCAGCAGGACAATGCGACACCCCACACATCCCCAATTGCTACAGAGTGGCTCCAGAAACACTCTTCTGAATTCAAACACCTTCACTGGCTATCAAATTCCTGAGACACGAACATTATTGAGCAATTGTTGGACATGTTGTAATATGCTGTGCAGAAGAGCTCTCCACCCCTTCATACTCTTACAGATTTATGGACAGCCCTGTAGGATGCATGGTATCAGTTCCATCCAGCACTACTTCAGACATTAGTAGAGTCCATGCCATGTCATGTAGTGGCACTTCTGCATGCTCAAAGGGGCCCTGCACAATTTTAGGCAGGTGTACCAGTTTCTTTGGCTCTTCAGTGTATATAGTACAATTAATGCACCTACTAACAAACAAAATTCCATTTAAGCATCGAATCTAATCAGCTGACAGATTTGCCTCTGGACAGGTAATAAATAATACAGTATATTTTGTTTTAGCAACTGAACTCTCAATTATCTTGTAATCTATAAATCTTTCAAAAATCTCTGACATAGTTATTCTTTTATTCTACATATAACCATCTTCAGGATATAAAGTACAGGATGGTGGTGGTGGTGGACATGAGGGACCAAACAACGAGGTCATCAGTCCCTTCAACCCCAAATTTTATACGCCACGGAACCCAACGAAAAATAGGTGAAAGCCAAAAGACCATTACACTAGGAAGTAAAATCGACTCGCCAACAAGACTAAGACCAACCCAGGGCAGCAAATGCTACAGTGTCCGATCCCACAGCTCTGGAAGCGACCTCTAGCCTAAACCACAAGGTACTAATGGCACAGTGGTCAACGTATCATAGCTCCAGAGCAGGGAGAAATAAAACTACATTAAAATGTAAAAGAGTGGGGGGGGGGGGGGGGGCTGATGGGGATAAGGCTCTAAACCCCACAATCAGCCAAGAATCACAAACCCACTCACCCCGACCAAGCGAGTCCTAGAGCTGACAATAAAATCTACTTTCACGGAGGAAGGCAAGGACGCGATCAACCATCCGTGGGTCATCCGCCAAAACTGAAGGCAATGCAGGCGGTAGGCCATAGTCGCCACGAAGTGTCGAATGGAGCGGACATTCAGTCAGAATATGAGACACGGATTGTACGGCTCCACAATCACAATGTGGTGGATTGTCATTTTGTAAAAGAAATCCATGTGTCAGCCTGCAGTGTCCAAGACGGAGGCGACAGAGGACAATTGATTCTCTCCGGGAAGGGCGTAAAGATGAACTCCAAGCTGCAGTCGTATCTTTGATGGTGCGGAGTTTATTGGAAGGGGCAGTAGCTTTCCAACTGCTATCCCATGAGGAGTGAAGCAAAGATCTGATCTGCACCCGCAGATCCGCACGCGGAATTTGAAAGGGAGACGGGCAGTGAGTAATTGCCGATCTAGCCAACTGGTCAGCTACTTCATTCCCTGTAATACCAACATGGCTTGGCACCCAGAGAAAGGTAACGGAGCAGGCAGCATGATGAAGGTCAGCAAGGAGTTCATGGATGGAAATAACTAAAGGATGGGAGGGGAAACAACGATCAATGGCCTGCAGACTGCTCATGGAGTCAGCACAGATTAAACCACGTTCCACGGCAGAATGTTTAATAAAACAGAGGGTTCTATAAATCGCCATCAGCTCTGCCGTAAACACACTGCATGCCTCTGGCAGAGAATGGCATTCCGCCCCAACAGGAGATGTAAAAGCATATCCGGAGTGGCCCGCTGTTTTCGAGCCATCAGTGTAGAAGATAGAGGCTCCCTGAAACTCTTCTAGTACTGGGTGCACCAAACGCCGAAAGACCATGGGGGAAATTAAAGCTTTTGGGCCCTGGAAGAGATCCGCCCGAATTAGTGGTCGCGGCACCATCCACGGAGGTGTGCGTGCAGTAAAATGGGGGGCGCAATCTAGCGAAGGGAAATGGAAATCCCGGCAAAGAGAGGCAAGCCGCAGTCCGACGGGAAGGCCCGCCCGCGGCCGGGTATCAGGGGGTCGAAGCCCTTCATATGCAAAAAGAACCTGGTAAGCGGGATGAGCAGGATATTGCCGGATGGCGATGGCATAAGACGCCAGAAGCTGATGCCGCCTGACCTGAAGAGGGCAGATTCCCGCCTCAACAAGGAGACTGTCGACCGGGCTAGTCGGGAATGCACCTGTAGCCAAGCGGACACCATAATGGTGAACCGGGTCTAATAATTTCAGGGCAGAAGGAGCTGCCGAGCCATAAACTTGACACCCATAGTCCAATCGGGACAAGATTAGAGCCCGATAGATACGGAGGATAGTTGTTCGGTCTGCACCCCAAGATGAATGAGCAAGGAAACGTAGGGCATTGAGTTTCCTCATACAACTAATCTTTAGGTGGCAAATATGGGGCACCCAAGTCAATTTTTTGTCAAAGAGAAGACCCAGGAAACGATGCTGTGCTACAACTTCCAGGCGCTGATTACCCAAGAACAGTTCTGGATCAGGGTGAACTGTAGTACGACGACAAAAGTGCACCACCCTCGTTTTTGATGAGGAAAACTGGAAACCATGGGACGTAGCCCACACTGAAGCCCGCCGAATGGCGCTCTGGAGCTGACGTTCAGTAGAGGCTAATGAGTAGGAGCTGTACCATATGCAAAAGTCGTCGACATACAATGCCGGGGTTACCAGTGACCCAACAGAGCTCACCAACCCATTGATGGCGATTAGAAAAAGTGTAACACTCAACACTGAGCCCTGGGGGACACCGTTCTCCTGTATCCGAGGGGAGCTAAAGGAAGAGCCAACTCTGACACGGAACAGGCGGTGGGATAAAAACTGACGGATAAAAATTGGTAAGGAGCCTCTGAGGCCCCAGTCATGAAGAGAACGTAAAATATGATGACGCCAAGCAGTGTCGTACGCCTTATGCAGATCGAAGAAGACTGCTACCAGATGATGTCTTTTAGAGAAGGCCTGTCTGATCGCAGTCTCCAGTCGAAGTAAATGGTCAATAGGGGATCGTCCCTCCCGGAACCCACACTGGTAAGGTGAGAGAAGTCCCCGGGATTCAAGAACCCAGCATAATCTGCGGGCTACCATCCGCTCAAGTAGTTTACAGGGGACACTTGTCAGGCTTATTGGTCGATAACTGTCCAGCGCTGACGGGTCCTTGCCAGGCTTGAGGGCAGGGACCACAATACTCTCCCTCCACTGGGAGGGGAACACCCCTTGAAGCCAAATACGGTTAAAAACTTTTAGGAGAAATTGTCGTTGTGAGGGGTTAAGGTGTTTCAGCAATTGATTATGGATATCGTCAGGGCCAGGTGCTGAATCACGAGAAGAGGAGAGGGCCAGCGACAGCTCCCAGTCAGTAAAAGGTTCGTTATATGGTTCCACCTGGTGAGAAGTAAAGCCTAATTTGAAGGTTTCGGCCTGGTGTTTCTGAAGGAGAAAGGTCGCCGGATATGAAGTTGTCGCCGAGACATTGGTGAAGTGAGTTGCAAGATGTTCTGCAACAACAGATGGCTCCGTGTAGACCCCATCAGGCAGGGCAAGACCAGGGACGGAAGACGGCCGCCAGCTACCTTGGATAGATCGGAGCATAGCCCACACTCTTGTCAAAGGGACAGAAGAACCCAACGAGGAGACAAAATGCTCCCAGCATGTCCGCTTACTTTGTTTGATTAAGTAACGAGCTCTGGCACGCAGACGTTTGAAATTTATTAGACCAGCGAGCGATGGGTGGCGCTTAAGATGTTGCAAGGCCCTACGGCGCTCGCGAATGGCTGCGGCAATAGTTGCATTCCACCAAGGGACAGGCCGGCGAGTAGGAGGGCCTGTCGACCGGGGAACAGCGGCGTTGGCAGCTTGGGTGATCATGTTGGTCATTTGGCTTATAATATCATCTATACAGCCTGAGGGGGAAGGTGGGAACACAACCTGGGATGTATATAGCGGCCAATTAGCACGATGGAATACCCAGCAGGGTACCCTGGCTCGTGGTAGGTGTGAGGGAAGTGAAAGGATCAACGGAAAGTGGTCGCTATCGCAGAGGTCGTCATACGCCGACCAGTGAAATAAAGGAAGGAGAGAAGGAGAAGTGAGAGAGAGGTCTATGGCAGAAAAGGTGCCGTGAGCAGCACTAAAATGAGTTGGGGAACCATCGTTGAGAAGGCTCAGATTGTGGTCAGCAAGAAACTGGTCTATGAGGCGGCCCCGGCTAGATGTATAAGCACTGCCCCACAAAGGATGGTGGGCATTGAAGTCCCCAAGGATGAGGTAAGGAGGGGGGAGTTGCTGAAGGAGGGCCACTAGGGACGTGAGTGTAGATGGCCTGTCAGGTGGAAGGTAGAGGTTGCAAATGGTCAATGGAGTGTCCAAGTGAACCCGGACAGCAACCACTTCCAATGGAGTTTGGAGAGGAATCCAGGTACTGACAATATCTGTCCGGACCAAAGTACAAACCCCACCAGACGCCTGGAGGGGACCAACCCGGTTCCGACAAAAAGCACGGAACCCACGGAGGGTCGGTGAATGTGCATCCATAAACCTCGATTCCTGCAGGACGACACAGGCCGCAGAAGAGAGAGAGATTAGCTGTTTAATCTCCAAGAGGTGACGGTAGTAACCATTACAGTTCCATTGGATGATCACATCACGAGGATCTAGGCGGGAAGCGAATGGCATAACGTCTGTCACGCTGCTTTGTCAGCGTCCGTCACCAAAGAAGAAGGGACAACATCCATAAATAGCTGATCAGCCTCGGGCTCAATGGGATGAGCGAGTTGCGAAAGCACAGTCGGCACCTCCGGTGGTACCGGAGGGGCTTTATCTTGTAACTTTGGTTTCTTCTTCTCCTTCTCCTTCTCTCGTGTGGGACGGGCAGGACCCACCCCAGAGAGAGGACTTTTGTCAGTTAGGTCTGGTACTGACGAGGATCGGGCGACCTTTGAACTCACTGACTGGGAGTCCGATGGCCGGCTGGAGGTCGAAGATCTCCGATCTGGGGAACGCCGGGACGGAAGGCCCTGAGATAGGGCACTGTCACCGGCAGGCGACGGAGAAGGGGTGCACTTCTCCGGCTGGGAAGGGGTGGGACACAAAGGGAGGGCTACAGGAGCTACAGGAGAGGGAGATGTGAGGGAGGGGTGTGGACGGGGTGTAGGGGGGAGATGGGAGTGGGAAGGGGAGTGTGAAAGGCTAGACGATAACGTCGTAGCGAAGGTCGTCGCCATTTGCACGGGATGCAGACGTTCATATTTACTGCGGGCCTCAGGGTACGTCAAACGCTCCAGGGATTTGTACTCTTGTATCTTCTTTTCTTTTTTGAACATAGGGCATTCTGGCGACCGTGAAGAGTGGTGTTGTTGACAGTTGACGCACACCGGCGGAGGAACACAGGGGCTCCCCTCATGTAGTGGGCGTCCACAATCACCGCATACTGGGACTGCTGTACAGGGAGAGGACATATGACCAAACCTCATACATCGAAAACACCGCATGGGAGGTGGAATGTAGGGCTTCACTTCACATCGATATATCATTATCTTGACCTTCTCTGGGAGTGTGTCCCCCTCAAAGGCCAAGATAAAGGCCCCAGTATCGACGCGGTTATCTTTAGGTCCCCTCTGAACGCGGCGAACAAAATGTACACCATGCCGCTCGAGATAGGCCCTAAGCTCCTCATCAGTTTGAAGGAGGAGGTCCCGGTGGAATATCACACCCTGTACCATATTCAAGGATTTGTGCGGGACAATTGTTACTGGAATGTCGCCAAGGGTGGTGCAGGCGAGCAAAGCTTCAGACTGGGCTTCCGAGACTGTTTTAATGAGTAATGAGCCAGATCTAAGCTTACCCATAGATTCCACTTCACCAAACTTGTCCTCTATGGTCTCGACAAAGAACAGAGGTTTGGTGGAAGTAAAAGTTCCTCCATCAGTCCTTGAGCAAACGAGATAGCGAGGAAAGGGTTTTGCTCCTAACCGGCGAGCCTGGCCTTCCTCCCAAGGGGTAGCAAGGGAGGGAAACATCCTCTTATCCGCAGTAGCAGCATTAAACGATCTCTTCCTGTCTTGAGAGACGGCCGATGCACGACCATTTTGGAGTCTAACTCTTTTCATAGTGCTAGACGTCTGCCCTGGTGTCACCCACTCCGAAACCGGGGCTCTCTCCATGGGCGCCACCCAGCCTCAGCAAAGGCCACCTGGCACGATGGCCATTGCCGGGAGTTCTGATACCCCCGAGGACAGGCATCAACTCCTTGGCTTGCATGGAGAGGTCGCAGCTCAGACACCAGTAGTGTGATCCCTGTGGTGTCAGGGGGCTCAGCCAAAGGGTACATAACAGCCCCCCCACACGGACTGGCTACACATGCTGGGGACCTAGCGGGGGATGGGGGCTACAGCGAGGAAAGGAAGTGGAAAGGAAAGGATAGGACCCGCGCTGTAGGGGCTAGGTCGGGAGTTCTTCCCCAATTGGCTCACACATTATCGGACAATTTGGGTATGGAAGGTCAAACCCCGAGGGGGACCAAACTGGGCCAAAAACCGGTGTACACAGCAGACAAAACCAAAGTGCAGGACAATCGGTACCATGGGATAGCCAAGCCGTCATCCAGAGTACCACCGAGAGACGGGGTTGGAGAGGGTGGGAAGGAGGAATTGGGATGGGAAGGAGGGGGAACTAGGAGGGGTAATGCAGCCTGGGGAAAGCAGGATAAAAGGCTGCAATGGCTCGGGGACCCGTGCGCGCATCACGTACCCACAAAAGAGCTGTGGGCCCCCTAGGGGGATAAAGTACAGGATTCACTGTCAAAATCTCCTCTATCCACTGTCGTGGACTTGCCAATCTTCTTTCGCTCCATTTCTTTGACCCCAAAGGGGTTGATATACCCACCATCATTGGTTGAAAAGTAAAACAGGATGTGAAGTTTGATCAGGCAAAGATAAAGATCCTGCCAATGAAGTGTCTGTCGTAATTGATGCCCATTCTTTCACTGTTGAAAAACCTTGAGTTTTAACTTATCATGTCAGCAGATAAGGGGTTACTTATCACCAACCCTCTAATTTTAAACTGTGAATTATATGGAAAATAATATAGTTACCCAACCTCAATCTCATCTTTTTATTTCTCTTGTTGTCGTTTGTGGGTTAGAGGGGCGCTCATTGTAGAGTTTATTAGCGTCCATACAGAAATCTCTTGAGCGAATGTAATAATAATAATAATAATAATAATAATAATAATAATAATAATAATAATAAAAACAACAACACATGAGATATGGGACCTGAGGAAAATCGGGAGCCATCTAAAATTGTTCCCCCCCCCCCCCTTTTCCCTTCAGATCTATCCATAAAACACACACAGTTAAAACTTGCTTAAATCAAGAAGTGATATGGACATGTGCACCCCAATCTGAAACTGATCAGTAAAACTAACAACATTAACGGACAGTCATAAGACGAAATGACTGGCTAATCAATAATAAAAATACGGAAGAACCAGTCAACCTGATGATACTACCTAAAATTTTAGGGCAACAGTTTTAAGGTATGTCTGAGCAGTAACAAAATTCTAAAATTTTAGAGGACAGATCACTAAGCAAAAGAGCTGCCACCCTTTGATCTGAATATAAAACACCTTCAACAAAAATGTGATACACAGTTAATGGAGCATCGCAAGAAGCACACGAAGGAGGATCCTCGCACCGGAGCAAGAAGCCGTGTGTCATGGGACAGTGACCTATACGAAGACGAGTTAGGACAACTTCATCCTGCCTGCACGGTTGGAAGGAGGTGCGCCGCGGCCGTGTGGGGGACTTCACGGCACATAAATTATTGTTCATTATTTCGCCACTCATCCTCTAATCAACACATGACTTTGTTCCTCAACAGCGAGTCCAGAGCATGGAAGGGAACAGGACAGAGATATCTAACTCATACAACACTCCTCTTTTGCAGCAATGTCTGCCCTTTCATTCCCTGCAATATCCATATGACCTGGGAACCTACAGAAAGACACTACCTTCCCCAGACTTTGTACGTGGGAAAGTTCATCCTGAATGTGCTGGACTACTTTATCTGGTGGGTACAGGGTTTGAGGGGATTGTAGGGCAGTCAGTTAATCTGAGCAAATGAAGAATTTAACACTTGCTACATGCTCACCTGCTGCTCTGCCCACATAATGGCATGAAGTTCTGCATCAAAGACAGTTAACTCCAACAGTAGTTGGATCTCGATGACCCGGTCAGGGAGAACGACAGAGCAACCAACAGTCCCATTGTTTGGACCCATCCGTGAATACAGCTACATAGTCGCAGTGCTTAATTAAAATAGTGAGGTAAAAACACTGGCAGGAGTGCAGCTTCTGTCGTACAGCACTAAAATCTAAAATTACTCTAGGCCACTGCAGTAACCAGGGTGGCAGGCAGTTAAAACCCTGGGTTTGGGGCCATTCTTGAGCTACACAAAGTGATTCCAGCACTTGCTTCACACGGATCCCAAATGACCTTGTTGCTTGTGGATGATTGGAGAACAGGAAAATCATATCAGGGCGAGCAACCACTACACAATACATTTCAAATAATATGATATACTCAACAGTAAACTAACATGAAATGCACACTTTTGTTACTTGCAGCATCTTTCAATAGCTTCTTCCTTCGATAACAGTACAACATCAAAGAGTATTCTGTGGCATTGGCTCCTTACTTAGCTTGCATTTATCGCGAATCTTTAATTCAGCGCAAAGTTCCTAGTGATTGGAAAAAAGCGCAGGTGACTCCCGTTTATAAGAAAGGAAAGAGAACTGACCCACACAATTACAGGCCAATATCGTTGAAATCAGTTTCATGTAGAATTTTAGAGCATATTCTCAGTTGGAATCTAGTAAATTTCCTTGAAACGGAAAAGCTTCTTTCCATGAATCAGCATGAGTTTAGAAAACATCGTTCATGTGAAACTCAGCTTGCCCTTTTCTCACATGACATCTTGCGAGCCATGGATGAAGGGCAACAGGCGGATTGTGTTTTTCTCGACTTCAAAAAGGCGTTCGACACGGTGCCACACTGCAGACTGCTAACGAAGATATGAGCTTATGGAATAGGTTCACAGATTTGTGACTGGCTGGAAGACTTCCTAAGTAATAGAACGCAGTACGTTGTTCTCGACGGCGAGTATTCATCAGAGACGAGTGTATCGTCAGGCGTGCCCCAGGGGAGTGTGATAGGACCGCTATTATTTTCTATCTATATAAATGATCTGATGGACAGAGTAAGTTGTATTTGCAGCTGTTTGCTGATGATGCTGTGGTGTATGGGAGGGTGTCGTCTGTAACTGACTAATAGCATACAGGATGACTTGGACTAAATTTCTAGTTGGTGCGAAGAATGGCAGCTAGCTCTCAATGTAGAAAAATGTAAGGTGATGTGCATGAGTAGAAAAAAGAATCCCATAATGTTCGAATACAGCATTTGTAGTGAGCTTCTTGATGCTGTCGCGTCATTCAAATATCTAAGCGTAACAATGCAAAGCGATATGAAATGGAACGAACATATCAGGACAGTTGTGAGTAAGGCGGACAGCCGATTTCGGTTTATTGGGAGAATTTTGGGAAGATGTACTTCATATGTAAAGGAGACCGCGTATAAAACGCTTGTACGACCACGTCTTGAGTATTGCTGAAGTGTTTGGGACCCGCAGCAGATCAGTTTAAAGGAAGACATAAAGGTGATTCAGTGGCGAGCAGCTAGATTTGTTACTGGTAGGTTCGACCAATGGGCAAGTGTCACGGAAATGCTCTGGCAACTCAATTGGGGATTGCTGGAAGAAAAAAAAGACATTCTTTTCATGAATTTCTGTTAAGTAAATTTAGAGGGCCCGAATTTGAAGCTGAGTGTAGTACAATCTTGCTGCTGCCTACTTTCGCGTAAAGATCACAAAGACAAGATAAGAGAAATTAGGGCTCGTACGGAGGCATATAGGCATTCTTTTTTTCCTCGTTCCATTTGGGAGTGGATTAGAAAAGGAAATGCCTAGTAGTGGTACAGTGTACCCTCCGCCACGCACCTTATGGTGAATTGCGGAGTATGTATGTAGATGTATTAATTCTTAATGAATAACGATGTATTTTCCACCCAAGTGTGTGTGACTATGGCAAATTCATTAAATAATAAATGATATTTTTTGCTGTTTATTCTTCAAAAGTACTTGACCAGAGAGTTTACATGAACTGGACATGACTAACTTCACTTTATGAATGAAGGCAGTGCCAGGCAATATATTTAATGTGTGGCCCTTGGTAAGTTACCACACTGTAAGTTGAATACTATTTTCTTTCATTTGATGGTGGTGGCGTAACAATATATTTACACAGTTCTGAAGATGCTTTGTATGAAACATTTCACTGAAGGAAATTTACATGCAAGTTGTAGGTGCTGTGGAACTTTACTTTCTAAAGGCCACTGTTCTCCCTGGGTGTGATACTTGTGTTTGCTGATCTCAGTGTTCAAACCACCTGTACAGTATATCAATCATCATCTGTTATTTGGGTTATCATGGTGATATACATTATGTTGAAACCTTCTTTCTTAAATACTATGCACTAAACAGCAGACCTCTGCTTACCAGAGTAAGTGATGCCAAATATAATTACTTACATGTCAATGTTTTAACTGTTGTTTGCACATAATGTCAGGAGATTTTAATGAGTCAAAATAGACCAAATGTTGTATGAAAGGGACATTTTTAAAAGATCTTCACTGACAGGCAATTGTATGATAGCTGTAATCTAATGTGACTGTGTTTGTTGAAGTGTGCTCTAGCACTGACAATAGTTATCCTATAGCCAAAATCAATTTTGAATAAACTGATTGTTTTTGTGATTGATTGATGTTTTCGTTTCCTAAATTTCAACGGTCACTGCACAATGATTGAAAATGGATTCAAGCACAAGTGAAACTTATAATGCTGATATATGGATTGACAGTGACCGACATCATTAACCAGGATGAAATAGTTACCTTTGGATGATAAAAAAAAAAAAAAATATTTTATTATGAATTACAAAAAAAGGTTATTTGAGATTTTTCCATGTACTTGTGATTCAGTCAATCAGTATGAAGTTAGAGTGTGTGTGTGTGTGTGTGTGTGTGTGTGTGTGTGTGTGTGTTTAGTCAATGAGGCAGCAGTAGTCATAAAATCAAGAGCAGTGTTTAACTAAAAAACCTGGGCAACAACAAAGAGAAAATGACCTACATCTACATACACAATGAATACCAATACTAAAACCACTAAAATAATTCAAGCTAATGACTGACACAAAAATTCATAACTATTATGACAATGAATAATAAACTGCAATACACTTTTCTGTGAAGCTGTTTTATAGAATTTCTACATTACCTCATCATACTCATCATCAGAGTCCGAATGCCGTACATATTCCACAACACCACGGTCATTGTAGCCTCCCCCGTAACCAGTACGTTCTTCAACTTCACCATATTTTGGGGCATTGCACATGTTACACGACTGCCGACGGGCCCAGTTGACATTCCCACATCTAATTGACATTAACATAATCAGAATTAGAGCAAGGAAACACTGATGGCTTGTGAAAAATTATGGGTTTCTAGATGTTCTGTAATCATTAAACAATAATCCACCACTAATGTACACAGGGAGAAAACAAACTCAAAAGATAGTTTCATATTACCCACTTAAATTTGTTTACTCTACTGAAACTTCAAATTCTTATTAGTTTGCAGATGCCTGAACTACAGACATTGCTGGAAGTTATTTAATTTTTTAAGCTTTGTACATCAATTTTCATTTTTTTTCTTTACCTTGACAGATGTTCCTAATGTGTCTTTGGGTTTTCATCCCATTTCAATATTTAGTTTATTTTTGGCAGTCATAATGGTTATATCTGTTTTTGAGGGTTTGGCATAATTTTGCTTTCACAGATGATGAGTAACAACAGTTTACAAATGGTACAAACTTTTCAGAGGGGATCAAAAAGAAGTTGATCATGACTTACACTTAGGATGTCAATTACTCCATGGCTGCTAATTATATTAGTATATACTTTTGTTCATTCCAAGTTTTTTATTTTTTGTATGATTTGTGTTTGAACCATAGAGCAGCAAAGATTCTGAAATTGTCAACTTTCAACCAAAAATGGCAACAATAATCAATAATTTCTAAACAAGGTGGTTATACAAGATGAAATGTGGATATACAGATATAATGTCTAAACTAAGACCTAATGTTCCCTGTAGAACTGCCTGGAAAGGCAATTAAGTTTCTGCCTTGTGATCATCTGGTCGATAAGGAATATTATCTGGAAGTTGTGTACCACCACCATTAAGCACTACACAAAAAGGCCAGAATTACTGCGAAATTGCTCATGGAAATTGCATCACAATAACGCTCCCACTCAGACATCAATGCTTATTTGTGATCATTTTGGCAGAAATGACAACTGAGGATGTTGTTTTGCCATAACTGATGAGATAAAATCTGAATTGTTGAAGGATCTGAACACTAACAAAAACTGAGTTCCAAAACTGCTTTCATGACTTAAGGAAAAAAAGCCAGCACCAGAATATTATATCTTGGGTGTGGGGGGGGGGGAGTGGAGTATTTGAAGGTCACCAGTTTATGAATAAAGATTCTTTAAGAAAAATAAAATTCCCATTATTTCCTGATCTTTCCCTGGGCTACTTATACCCATTTTGCCATTATTCTGTGAACAATCTGTGTCAGTATTCTGCCAAGATGAGTAAATAAACTGAGAGCACTGTAATACAACTATCAGCACCCGTCTTCTTTGGAATTGGAATGATTACATTCTTCTTGAAATATAATGTTACTTTGTGGTAGCATAGACTTTCCCACCGTAATAACTGATAATATTCTTCTCTGATAATATTTTTCTCTGCAGCCAGATAGCATCGTCAAATAGACAATATTTTGGCAGACCAACTGGCTGCCATCTTCAGGTGAGTGGGCTAATTGCATTTACTTGCCGGAAACAGACAGAACAGAAACAGTGATCCCTTTATACACCGCTGATGGCCCACCACGCGTGCGCAAAACCAAACTAGAGGCCCTCTAGATACAGTAGTGTGCCGGTGGAGAAAACTGGCAAAACAATTGGTTGAAACAATGCTAGTTAAAAGAAACTGCAAGCCGAAATGAAGACCATTGTTGCGTAATGTCAAATAAAATTGGGCCAATAATGTTATGAATAAGGACAAGGGCTTTCCTTTAGGTATAACTTGGAACACAATTTTATATGACATTAAGCAACAACGGTCTTCATTTTGACCTTCAGTTTCTTTTAACTAGTCTTGTTTTGACCCATTGTTTTGCCGATTTTCTCCACTGGCATGCTACTACACCTAGAGGGCGTCTACTTTGGTTTCGCACATGCGCGATGGGCTGTCAGTGGTGTATAAAGGGGCCGCTGTTTCTGTTATGTCTCAGTTTCCAGCGAGTAAGTGCAATTAGCGCACTCGCCTGAAGATGGCAGCCAGTTGGTCTGCCAAAATATTGTATCTAGTTGGCAATGTTATCTGGCTGCAGACCTGAGAAGAATATCATCATGTTATTTTGCCAGTCTCAATCTTGCACAAATGTTGAAACAATATTGTCATGGCTACCCCTCCAGTCCAAAGGCTTCATTTTCACATAGGTCTTTCACTGCTCTGATAAATTCCTCTCTTAATAACATATCTCCCATCTTTAACTACTTCCTATTCTTTTTCTATAATATTACCTTCAAGCCTTTTCCTTATAATGCCCTCCTATACATATGGAACATATCTACAATAACACAAGACCTATACCTTGTCCATCAACATTTTTTTTCATCATACTTTAGTTTTGTAGTTTTTATATTAGAAACTGTGTGGCGTCAGTCTCTGAACGCTCACTATACTATGGCTGTCGAGCCGTTAATACATTCTGCGAATACGGCTATTGCTGCTTCATAATAAAATACATTAATGGAGCACAAAAAGAGAGAGAGAGAGAGAGAGAGAGAGAGATAGAGACTTCGGGTTGTTCTTAATGGTTGACACACATTGTTAGACAAAAAGCGGCTTTGAAGTTCTGAGGTCCTTTACAAAAGTACCAGAAATTTTTTATGCAATAGCTCAGAGCAACCTGAAGTGGAATGATCATATAAAACAAATTGAATGAAAACCAGACATTGGACTGAAATTCACTAGAAGTTTTTGTTGGCATTTTGAGAGCATTACCAGGTACAATTAAGATATAAGTCCCCAAGTAGTAGTGCATTTTTCCACGGTTTTGTTTGGTGTGCTCAACCAGTTCAAATGGCAGATTCAGCAAGAGAAGTATTGTGTGGCACTTGTAGGGTCACTGTTAAAATTCCGTAAGACAACATTCCAAGAGTAAGGGAACAATTCTTCCTGGCATATTCATACAGGAAATGACCAGGAAAATATGAGATATTAGATCTCATAAGTTGCCTTAGTGATTGTGATTTCTCTTGTTAACATTAAAATAAAGAGGGGGGGGGGTGAGTAGGTGACTGGTACAAAACAGTGATAGCAGAAGTTCCCTTGACCACACACTGGAAGGTAGGTTCTGGAGTATCCATATAGGTGCTATATAACAAGTAGTAATGTACTGTGAATACAGAGGCATACATTATTGTATCAGTATGCAGCTGAAGAACTATCACTGGAAGCAGTTACTTCCATAAAATATTTGGACATACGCATACTCAGAGTTCTGAATTGGAATGTCCTAGTAAAATTAATCACGTGTAAGGCAAGCACCAGCTTACAAAACTCTTGCTATGCCAGTTGCTGATTATTGTAGGATTCGAATTATATAAGAGGGTTGGAGAGAGAGAGAGAGAGAGAATATCCAATAAGGCACAAGCATTTCGTTAGTAAGTACACTTCTATCTGTAAAAGTACGACAGATGGTCGGCAGACTCCAGTGACAGGTACTGCAGGAGAGAGGTTTTGCATCACAGTATGGGTTTCTGACAAGGTTATGAAAGAACATGTTTCCTGAAGGGTAAGCCAGTATATTACTTTCTCGTAGATCCATTTCGCATAATTACCACAAGCACATAATTCAAGAGATTAGAACCTATTTTTTCTTAACCATATGCCATTGGAATAGGAAAAGGAGGCAGTCACAGTGGTACATAAAGTAATCTTCACCAGACCTCATGAGATGGCGTGCGGAGTATGGATAATCTCCACAAAAGGATGGCATGATAAAAAATAAAATTAGAATGACAATCTGAACATTTTAAGCAATTAGGCTTATGCTATGAGTCTGGTGTTGAGGAAAGTGACACTTTTGCCGTGGAGAAACCATGTAATTACTGTCCTCAAGCCGAAAATAATGTGAATATTATTGAAGGAGACTGAGAAAGAGGTGGAATATTTTGGGGACCTCTAGATATATTTTTTAGTCATAAACTAAGATTTGCTGTATTTAGACTTTTGTCACTTATCTTGCTGGTGTGCATCATGTTCTGTATGTATATTATCTTCCACTGTCAATGTCGGACATTACTTCTTATGTCCATACATGCAGGAGAATTGAAGACCTCGGGAGAAAATAACGATAACCCTCATTTATAAATTATTGAGATATGACGACTTGTATGTTTGAAAAATAGTTTCTATTACAATCTTTAATATTTGTTTTAATATTTATATTTGCCACCTCTCTGCAGATTCATGTACTACTTCAAGAAAATGAAACATTCTGTTGGATATGATTGTTTGCACCAAATACATTAAAAATACAAAAGTTGAGGGTTGTCATTATTTACCCCCAAGATCTTCAATTTTATGGAATTATTACTGAATGTCTATTTCATGTTTCTCTTCTGAATATTTCACATAGTATAGTTTGAAGAAAACTATATTCCTTCCACATTGTGCAGCTGCACTATGTTGTGCACACAAGTTCAAATTTTTGCACTAAAATTCACAAATATTGGAAGATCTAGAAAAAAATATCTGTTCACACACAATTTACAGTGGGAAAGACAAATGGCAGAAAATATAACTTACTTATTACATTGCCAGTCGTCTGCACTGAAAAGACCACGACTCTTCTCGGCAGCAGCTTTACCAATTTCATGTCCTAACTTCTTCTTTTTCAAGCTTTCCACTTTTTCTGCAATGAAATTAACCACAAAAATGTAGGAAACAAAAGATGAAATGTTTTCTAATGCTAATTCTGAATAGTGGAATTTGATTGTAGAATAACAACATTAATATGAAAAAAGTAACAAAAGCAATATGTCAGAATTGATGGCCTTGATCATGTTAGTTCTAGTACATTCATTAGAGTGATTATCATCTCCCTTTATAAAATAGATGTATTAATTTTGTGAAATAAGCAAAGAAGTCTTATCACAAGCACAGTTGCTATAATGGTGTCCCATGAAAATATTTTGGCAGCTTATTTGAGAATGAGTGACAGCGTGAGGGCCACGGCTCTGACACAAACCTATAGGGAGAGCCATATTCACCTTGCTCTATAACCTACAGAGCCAGTCCACATACTGTTCCATATTGGTGCCACTTACAACCACCTCTTAAGGAAACTAATAGCCAAGCAAGGTTAATGTTATAAATTGCCAATGATTATTTCAAATAGTTTGTGATTAAAATTAATTGCCACAATACAGCACATTTGGATCTTACAAAGAAGTGACTCTTAATTTCCTTTTCATAAAATAACGACTGATGACCACACAGTCTAGTCCCCTCTAAACAACGACAACATAAAATAACAAAACTGTGGATGAAACCTGAGATTTTAAGACAAACATAAGGGTCAATATTTGCAAAATTTAACTGACCAGACAACACAGTCATTAGCATAACACTTAAAATATCTGTACCACTGTTAACAAAATAACAATTACTTGGTATTCTCATTAGTGTGCCTAACAACAACACCTATTAATTACATTAGAAAAATTGTGTGAAACACGTGAAAGGTTGTTTAAAAGTAAAAGAAAAACAAAGAACATGAGGGTGTGTTCGAAAGTAATGATTCAGATTCCTCAGGATCCCTCATAACTAAACATTGTAAGACAATACTGTCATTAAACACGTAGGGCATTGGTAGAGAAAACTGTGGAGTAGCAAACTACACCATCCGTGCTATGACTCATCTCTGTAAACCCATTTTGTCATTAGTGTTTTTTTATTTAAACTAATAATAATAATAATAATAATAATAATATAAAATAAAAAAAATTAAAGTGCAATATATGATGTGACTAAAAATTAATTGTATCAAAGTTTTATGCAGGTAACTTAAAATTTGAAGGTGTCATTATGAGTGTAACTTACACATTTCTCCAACACAGTGGGTTAACAACCCAAATCTCTGTACTATTCTTGGTGCTTGTAGAATTGTTTATAGCAATGGCACAAACTGTGTCAAAATACTCGCTTCACAAACACCATTCACTTGTATGAAACTGCTCAAACAAGAGTGATTTATTCTGTAATGGAAATTACTGCTCTACAAATAATGATTTTTTTAAACTGGAAGCTTTACACAGAAACACAAATTGTGAATCTGATCGGGTATTTTGCAGCGCCCTGTAGGATCAGTCAGTCAGTCAGTTTTTCTTTCTTTCTTTCATGTATCAAAGAATATTGTACTAGCTGCATAGGAAAGCTTCCTGCAGAATTGCTTCCAGAAGGGCCATGTTATCTGTGGGAGAACAATACTCCCTGAACCCACACTGGGAGCAGATATTTCTTTTCGTCTGTAATACCCACACTTGACAACAGTTTATCATTGCTTAAGGGTCTTTCTACATAGCTTTCGAAAACACCACAAAGGTAGCTGCTTGTGGAAGTACTATCTTTCCTTCATTTTATGAGCAGTGTCAAATAATTCCCTTCATGAATTTGCCCCTATGATAACATGTGATGGGAGGAAAGATCAAAGATGACCTGTTTCTACGTCTGCAGTTTTAGCAAACGAGAAAGTATTATCCAGTTTGTGAATACAGAAGAAGTGACGTTAGTCTTCTCAGTGGCGTGACCTTACATCCAACTACATTCACTATGCAGCTACTTTCTTAACACATTGTGGACGACGCCCAAGTAAGACTCGTTCAGCAGTAGTCAGATGGACGGCACTCGAGTCCAACTCGTGCAATGCTAAAGATTTCTAGCGGCCATTTTGCACCCTGTCCTGTGTTGGTAACCATGTAAAATGAAGTAGAAAGGTTCTCTGTATTGTGCTGCCACATGTGAGTGGTGTTTTAACTACACTCCTGGCCATTAAAATTGCTACACCACGAAGACAACATGCTACAGATGCGAAATTTAACAGACAGAAAGAAGATTCTGTGATATTCAAATGATTAGCTTTTCAGAGCATTCACACAATGTTGGTGCAGGTGGCGACACCTACAACCTGCTGACATTAGGAAAGTTTCCAACCGTTTTCTCATACACAAACAGCAGTTTTTTTTTTTTTTTTTTTTTTTTTTTGTGGTTTTAGGGCGCACAACTGCTGTGGTCATTAGCGCCCAACACTGCCCAAAGTAAAAAAGAACCGGGGTTAGAAATTAAATGGCTTTCGCCATATTTGCACGATGTATAAAAAGTAAAACTCTGTTAACCGATTGCGGGTCATCAGCTAAAATGGCAGACAATTCAAATGGGAAACACAGATCATGACGGAGACGGTTAAAAAATGGACATTGCACTAAAAGATGGTTCACAGTAAAAGGTGCATCACAGTGCTCACATAAGGGAGCAGGACCACCACGTAATAAATGCTGGTGGCTAAAACGGCAGTGGCCAATACGAAGCCGGGCTAGAACAATCTCCTCTCGGCGGGAGGGTCGAGATGACGTGGACCAGATATCAGGCACAGGTTTAATGGCTCGCAATTTGTTCCCTGACAGGGATGACCAATGTAGATACCAACGGGAGATAATACGCTGGGAGATACCAGCGCGAAGGTCATCAGAGCTGGTGGAAAAGGTAGATAGCCGAGGAAGGAGAACTGCTTCCTTGGCAGCCATATCCGCAGCCTCATTCCCCAACACTCCCACATGGCCAGGGACCCACAGAAACGTCACCGTAGTTCCGCTCGTTGAAAGAGAAGTAAGGCAATTGCGGATGCTTTGTACCAGGGGATGGGCCGGATATAGGATGCGAAGGCTCAACAAAGCACTCATTGAGTCCGAGCAAATGACAGTCTTACTGAGCGAGTGGCGCCGGACGTATTGTGTGGCTTGGTATAATGCATACAGCTCAGCTGTAAAAATGGAACTCCACTCAGGAAGACGATATTTAAAAGAGACGTTGCCAAGTACAAAAGCACACCCAACACCCTGGTCTGTCTTTGAGCCATCAGTGTAAATGAACAAATTGTCATCAAATTTAAACCGGAGTGCGTGAAATTCTCTCTGGTAGACGAAACGAGGTGTGGAGTCCTTTGGAAGAGAATGAAGATCAAAGTTAACACGGACTTCGGGGCTTCGCCACGGTGGAGAGGTGCTCTCTCCAGTCGAGAAGATAGCAGGCATTGTAACGCCAAGCTGGCCGAGTAGTGAACGCAAGCGTACTCCCGGTGGTAGCAGAGCAGACGGGCGCAGAGTGAAGAGACTGTCAAGTGAGTCGTTAAAAAAAACTGCGTACGTCGGGTGTCCTCGCATGGACGACAAACGACTAGCGTAACGGCTAAGCAGGAGTTCCCGACGGTAAGAAAGGGGTAGTTCGGCGGCCTCGGCATAGAGGCTCTCAACGGGGCTAGTATAAAACGCTCCTGTCGCCAGACGGAGACCGTGGTGGTGGATTGTATTAAGGCGGCGCAGTATGGACGGTCGAGCCGAAGAATAAACGATGCTACCATAGTCCAGTTTGGACCGAACTATGGTGCGATACAGATGGAGGAGAGTTGACCTGTCAGCTCCCCACGAGGTGCCACTTAACACCCGCAGCACATTGAGAGAGCGGGTACAGCGAGCTGCCAAACGGGATATGTGGGGAGACCAACTTAACTTCCTGTCGAGAACAAGTCCCAAGAACGTCGTGGTATCCACAAATGGAAGTACTATGGGGCCCAGACGAAGGGACGGGGGAACGAACTCCTTCCGCCGCCAGAAGTTCATGCAGACTGTCTTGTCAGCTGAGAATCGAAAGCCAGTGTCCATACTCCACGCGTGGAGATTGTCTAGGCACCGCTGGAGGCGCCGCTCCAGGAGACCCGTTTGCTCAGAGCTGCTGTAGATCGCAAAGTCGTCAACAAATAGGGACGCCGACACTCCCAGTGGAAGGTGATCGGCTATTGAATTGATTGCCACTGCAAATAAAACAACGCTCAGGACCGAGCCCTGGGGGACTCCGTTCTCCTGATTAAAAGTGCTCGATAAAACCGAACCAACACGCACTTTAAAAACACGGTCTGTTAAAAATTCGCGGATAAAAATTGGCAGGCGACCCCGAAAACCCCATGTATGCAGAGTGCGGAGGATGCCCATCCTCCAGCAGGTGTCGTATGCCTTTTCCAGATCAAAGAACACCGCTACTGTCTGGCGCTTCCGTAAAAAGTTATTCATTACTGAGGTAGATAGGGCAACAAGATGATCCACCGCAGAACGGTGCTTGCGAAACCCACATTGGACATTAGACAGGAGATGTCGCGTTTCAAGCCACCATACCAGGCGCCCGTGAATCATGCGTTCCATCACCTTGCATATGCTACTGGTGAGGGAAATGGGGCGGTAGCTGGAAGGAAGACATTTGTCCTTCCCAGGCTTTGGTATGGGAATGACTATGGCTTCACGCCAGCGTCGCGGAAAGGTGCCTTCTATCCATATGCGGTTTTAGGTGGCCAGTAGGAAGTGCAAGCTCGTTGGTGAAAGGTGTTGCAGCATCGCCACGTGAATGCCATCTGGTCCTGGAGCGGAGGACCGCGAAGACGAGAGTGCGTGGTGAAGCTCTCGTACAGTAAACTCGGTATTGTAGCATTCACGGTTCTGAGAGGTAAAGGGCAATGGAGTCGCCTCCACCGTCCGTTTCCTAGCTAGGAAAGCGTCAGTGTAATGTGAAGAGCTAGAGACCTCTGCAAAATGTCGACCCAGTGCGTTGGCTATTTGTGGAGGATCGACGACGGTGTCAGTTGCGACACACAGACCGGGAATTGGGGAATGAGCCATAGTGCCCGAAATTTTTCGTAGGTTACCCCAAATGATGGAGGAAGGGGTAGACCTATTAAAAGAGCTCGTGAATGAGCGCCAACTGGCGCGTTTACAGTCGCGAAAGAGGCGACGACAATAGGCCCGCAGCCGTTTGTATCGGATGCAGTTGTCGAGCATGGGCCGTTGTTTGAAGATTCTAAGGGCACGTCGCCGTGCTCGCAGAGCGTCACGGCATTCCGCGGTCCACCACGGGACAAGGGGACGACGTGCGTGGGAAGTCTTGCAGGGGATGGAACATTCTGCGGCTGTCAGAATAACTGTGGTAATGTGTTCCACTTGGTCGTCTATACTAGGATAATGGTAAGTACCAAAATCCGCCAGTGACGTGTAGAGCTCCCAGTCCGCTTTCCTTAACTGCCAGCGGTGTGGATGCTCAAGGGTGTCAGGCATCATTAGGTGAATTACACACGGAAAATGATCGCTCGAATGTGTGTCTGAGAGAGCAGACCATTCAAGACGCCGTGCCAGCTGAGCAGTGCAGATAGCTAGATCTATATGGCTGAAAGTATTTGTGGTGTCTGAAAGATAAGTTGGTTCACCAGTGTTAAGGCAGATGAGCTGAAGGTGGTTCAGTATATCTGCCAGGAGGGAGCCCCGTGGACATGGTTGTGGGGAGCCCCAAAGGGGGTGGTGGGCATTGAAATCTCCCACCAACAAAAACGGACGCGGAAGCTGGTCAATAAGATCTAGGAGATCTGATCTAGTGACGGGAAAAGAGGAAGGAGCGTAAATATTGCACAATGTGAAGACAAATCCAGGAAGGTATATCCGGACAGCAACAGCTTGTATTGGAGTACACAAAGGGACCGGTGTACTGTGTACGTCATCCCGAATAAGCAACATTACGCCCCCGTGGGCTGGAATTCCTGCCACTGGAGGAAGGTCAAAGCGAACGGTAGTGTAGCGTGGGAAAGTAATTCGAGTACCAGGGAGCAATTTTGTCTCCTGTAGAGAGAAGATGATTGGATGATATGTTCGCGTTAAAAGCTGCAGTTCTGTCCAATTCGACCGGATACCACGAATGTTCCATTGAAGAATATCCATAATGGGATAAAATGAGATGAAGGTGGACATCAGCCCGACGAAGGCGGCGGGCCACAGTGCGAATGTTCGCAACTGGTGGTGTCTGAGACAGGAGGGTCTTGCTCCATATTCTCAGAGGTTACCACAGCAGCTGCGTGAGTGTGGTCGGCAGCCCCATCTTTGGCTGATGCACCTGGAGAGACTATAGGCTTCCAGGGGATGCCATCGTCACATTGTGAGGTAGGAGGGGGGAGAGTTTTCCCCCTATTTGATTTTTTGGAGCCCTGGTGAAGCTCCTTGGTTGGCTCAGACGTTTTGGTAGGGGTGCGGAGGAAATCCTCGCGCGAATGCTCTTTCTTAGACTTTCGCGTCTCTATCTGTGGTTTCACAGCTGAAGATGAAGATGAAGACTTGGAAGAGGTACTCACACTTTTCGTTGAACGTGACGCCGTTGTCGATGTAGACTGTTTGAGTACTACTGTCGTAAACTGTAGGTCACAAGTCTGTGTGGCCATATCCCGTGTTGTTGGAGGCGTTGCAACTACAGTACTGTAGTTACCACGCGGCGGGGTCTTGGGCTTACGACTGGCGTACATCTTACGTGCAACTGGTATGGGAACCTTTTCCTTTACACGGATTTCCTGGATGGCTCGTTCATCGGCAAACACGGGACATTCCCGGGAGGAAGCAGCATGATTCCCATTACAATTGATGCAATGAGGGGACGGTGGTGGACAAATCCCCTCATGGGCCTCTTTACCACAGGTGACACATATGACTGGGTTCTTGCAAGACTGGCTTGTGTGGTTAAATCGATGGCACTGATAACACCGAGTAGGGTTAGGGATATAAGGTCGTACTGTGATGACCTCATACCCTGCCTTGATCTTCGGCGGCAGAGCCACTCGGTCGAAGGTCAGAAACACTGTGCGAGTGGGCACTACAACATTATTCTCTTTTTTTGTCACCCTGTGTACTGCGACGACGCCTTGAGCTGCCAGATATTCTTTCAGTTCATCCTCAGTCAGACCGTCCAAACTGGCCGAGAAGACTACCCCTCGGGAATAATTGAGGGTCGGATGGAGCTCAACACGAACCGGGTAGCTGTGGAGCAGAGTAGCCTTAAGCAGCCGCTGTGCCTGGGAGCCACTTTCTGTTTCTAACAGTAGTGTTCCATTACGTAGGCGGTTGCAGGTCTTAACTGGGCCAGCAATGGCATCAACCCCTTTTTGAATAATAAATGGGTTCACCGACGAAAAGGATTGTCCTTCCTCGGTACGGGTCACCACAAGGAACTTTGATGTCTGTAAATTTTTCTGTTCAGACACACTATTGTCTAGTACATCAATTTCTAACGACTCTTTACATTTTCTTTTTTTTAGAACCATCGCGGTTGTATCCCCCACGATTGCCAGTGTCTCCGATGGCACGCTCCTTCCTGCTGGGGGCCCCCAATGGAAGCACACCCGCCTTGGGTGATTGTTCACACCCCAGGTCACACCTCCCGATCTACAGACGGAGGGACCAATCGGCGAATCGGGAAGGTATCAGCGCAGGCAATCGCCCCTCCCCTGGCCTGGCCTTAACCAGGGGGTACGCACGCACCCTACATGCCAGCCCGGGGCTGGGACTTACGCATTACCCAGTCACCCATATGGGTGGCCTTCAAGTGCGTACAGGGAGGAGGAAGAGAGAAATAGGAGGAGGAGAAGCCTCAAACGCAGACGCGGAGGCAAAGAAAGAGGTGAAAGAAGACTGTAAAGCCAAAAGGGTCAGAACTTCGGTTCCCCGAAGGATGCACAGACTCGGTCCCCAAGAGAGGGGAAAAGGACAGTAGAAGAAGCGTCATGTAGCACGGAAAGGAAAGAGTGCTACAAAGGCTGGGGCCCCGTGCTCGCCACGCACGTACTCACCACAGAGCGGTGAGTCCCCTGAGGGGGACACAAACAGCAGTTGACCGGCATTACTTGGTGAAACATTGTTGTGATGCCTCGTGTAAGGAGGAGAAATGTGTACCATCATGTTTCCGACCTTTATCAAAGTCGGATTGTAGCCTATCGCGATTGCAGTTCATCATATGGCAACATTGCTGCGCGCGTTGGTCACAATCAAATGACTGTTAGCAGAATATGGAATCGGTGGGTTCAGGAGAGCAATATGGAACGCCATGCTGGATCCCAACGGCCTTGTATCACTAGCAGTCTAGATGACAGACATCTTATCCACATGGCTATAACAGATCGTGCAGCCATGTCTCAATCCCTGAGTCAACAGATGGGGACATTTGCAAGACAACAAGCATGTGCACGAATAGTTTGACAACGTTTGCAGCAGCATGGACTATCAGCTCTGAGACCATGTCTGCGGTTACCCTTGATGCTACATCACAGACAGGAGCGCCTGCAATGGTGTACGCAACGAACCTGGGTGCACGAATGGCAAAACATCATTTTTTTTTTGGGATGAATCCAGGTTCTGTTTACAGCATCATGATGGTCGCATCCGTGTTTGACGACATCGCGGTGAACGCACACAAAGCGTTTGTCATCGCCATACTGGCGTATCACCTGGTGTGATGGTATGGGGTGCCACTGGTTACACGTCTGTCACCTCTTGTTCACATTGATGGCATTACATTTCAGATGTGTTACAACCCGTGGCTCTACCCTTCATTCGATCCCTGCGAAACCCTAAATTTCAGCAGGATAAATGCACGACCACATGTTGCAGATCCTGTACGTGCCTTTCTGGATACAGAAAATGTGCGACTGCTGCCCTGGCCAGATCTCATAACAATTGAAAACGTCTGGTCAATGGTGGCCGAGCAACTGGCTCATCACAATACACCAGTCACTACTCTTGATGAACTGTGGTATTGTGTTGAAGCTGCTTGGGTATCTGTACCTGTAATTGCCATCCAAGCTCTGTTTGACTCAATGCCCAGGCATATCAAGGCCGTTATTACGGCCAGAGGTGGTTGTTCTGGGTACTGATTTCTCAGGATCAGTTCTAGTATTAATATATTTGTCCAATGAATACCCGTTTATTATCTGCATTTCTTCTTGGTGTAGCAATTTTAATGGCCAGTAGTGTATTTTTACACTAGAAAAGGGCTTTATTTCTCGCTCTCTGTTGCGTCCTACACTGCTTTTGTGTGCTACCTGCACTGCTCACACTCTGCATATTCTTGATGTGGTGAATTTATATAAGGATGTTTTCAATGCCCAAATGAGACAGCAAACTCAATTATTGCATTCGTGGTTAGAAAGCTGTAATTTTCAAAAAACTTGTTGGAAACAGCAGTCCAGCTGCCCCATTCAGGGACACTAATGCTAGTCTTGAATGTGTTAACTAGGTATGTAGGATCTTTGTTGCCATCATATATAATGGGAGTAATTATGCACTGTCTGTGCTGTGTCAAGGCAGAACTTACAATAAACCTATCGGGCATTTTTCTTATCATGTCTCATACCTTTGAAGCTGATGGAGCAACTGGAAGTCAGAAACTGTTTAACACCACAGTGATTTACTAGGTATGATCCTGATGGAAGTGGTATGCCACTTCCTGCCTGACTAGGAATCAAAGTCTGGGCCCAGGTTCAACCTCTTATCAGTCCTATAATTTTTATCTATAATTTTATCTATAATTTACCACTTATTTCATCTTTGGTTATGTTGGTAGATGTGAAAAATGCTAAGTTGCACCATGGTCCAGAGGGCAAGTCAGTTCAAAGGTCAGAGGAAAGCAATGGCGTACCACCTCAAATGTTCAAATGTTTGTTAAGCATAAGGGACTTAACTGCGGGGTCATCAGTTCCTAAACTTACAAACTACTTATAAACTAACTTACACTGAAAACGACACAAACATCCATGCCCGAAGGGAGATTCGAAACCCCGACCATAGCGGCCATGCATACTGTGACTGGTGCGCCGCAGACTGCTCGGCCACTGTAACACCTCTAACAGGGCCACGCCTCGGAAAGTACTGCGGTGTTCAAACCCATCTTCGGATTTTTACTTTACACTTTTACAGAAACTATTGACATAACTGTTCTTTGTTTTCTTTAATTATTGGCTACAGATATACTGTCATGACCCACCAGGCAACTAAGTTCACTTTTGATGGTCTAGTCTCGAGCCTTCAAAATTTATTCACCAATTCCTGACTGCAGAATGACAGTCATTATTCTAAAAGGAAATAGGCTGTGTCTTTAAGAGTTTTAAGGGTTATGATATGGATGTTTTAGTGGCTTCTGACCATTAATGTACAGAAGAGTCTAGCCCTTTGCAGGTAAAAGTGCAACAGCATATGCATGTACTACGATAAACTTTGATGTCTTATTTTGTGTTAAGGCATTTCTTTTGATGAACATTTGTAAATTATGTTATAAATGTTGGAAATTTTATCAGCTTTAAGAATTTGTTTGATTCACAATTAGAGCATGTCATTTTATATTTATGAATGTTTCTAATCTTGTCAAATGCAGACCATTTCTACATGGTATCATTTTGTGAACAGTTCATATATTTTATGGAAATGTACATCCCATGAAAAACATAAAATGTAAAATAAGTGCAAACATGGCAAAACATCCCTTCTGCCATAAAAAAGTTATGAGTGCTTGTGTAAATGCAAGTCAGTGTTATTTTATTTAGGTTTTATAGAAGCACCTATTCATTAACTTTGTCATTAATTGTTGTCTAATTATTTACCTATCAACATTTATATTCTTGTGAAGCTATCAACATTTATAATCTTGTGTCCTACTCAGAATTAGATATATTTATTTTTATAATAAATACAATGACTCTGCAATAGCATGACAACAATCACATACGTATAATCCACAGTTTATATTTCTAAATAAGTAAACAGTGCACTGATGGACATTGGTTCTTTAGAGTTCACTTACAATCAACTTTGACACTTTTGCGAGTTATAATTCTGGGCAGATTACATCTAATTAATGATAATTTTGGTAGTATCAAGGCTCAATATGCGACGATCACTTAAAACAATCAACTTAGAACAACTCACCATCCAGGCTTGCAAAAAATTGCTTCATCAAATCCCCTGAGGAAAAACTTTGCTTAAGTCGACAAAATTGACAGCATATTACATTTAATGATGAACATCTTATTTCAGTTATCTAACTAAAAATAATCAAATAAGAATAAAGGATAAAGTATTGTAAACAGTATTTTATGTTGCCAGTTAAATATATTTATTACATAAAGATGTCCCATATTGAAATGATAATGTTGGTAGGTATGTAACTAGTTAACAATTTATGACAAAGTTGTTGATTTACTGCTTCCGTAGCTACTAGTCCCAATTTATATGAGATTTCTCAACTTTTTTGCAATGGAAAGACTACATTGCAAAACTTTTCTTTCCATAGGGATTTCATTTTGACTGAACCAAGCTCATACAGTTGTTGACTAACCATGTGTTCATGACAAAATAAAGAATTTTGACTAATAATGTATTAAGTATATAAAACTTGCATAATTTTGGAGTAGAGCTAGTTTACAATCAATATATCCTATATCCATAATGGAAGGGATGGGCAAAGTGCTGTGAATGGCTACAAGAAAATGGCCTTACAGCTGTGTACTCAACTTGGCGGGAGCACTGCCATGACCCCAGATGATGCATTTGCCTTTGATCCACTTCTGCAACACACTTGATCCATTACAAGGCTGTGCTATTTGTCGAATTATTTGTCATTTTAAACAAACTTTCGATTTAATTTGGTAATAAAGGGGGGGGGGGGCACTGAAAATCAAAATAAACGCTACAGTTTCTCTAGTTACTTTCTTCATGTTATGCATTACCTTCACATTTGCCAATTCTATGATCATTACTAATTTTTAGTAGTTGTTTTAAAGTCTCTAATTTGTCAAAAAGTTTGAGTGAAATGACAATCAGAAACAAGGACAGATGAATGGTATTCATCTTGGACTTTATCATTGTGCATAAAATTTCTGGAATATTATTTTAAATGATGTACCTAAAAGTGAAATAACACCCTAATTTTTGTGGGTCCAGATTTCAACTGATGACTCCCCAGGGCATATGTAATCTACATCTACATCCACACTCCACAAGCCACCCAACTGTGTGTGGCAGAGGGTACCTTGAGTACCACTATCAGTTCTCCCTCCTGTTCCAGTCACGTATTGTTCATGGAAAGAAAGATTATCGGTATGCCTCTGCGTGGGCTCTAATCTCTTTGATTTTATCCTCATGATCTTGTCACGAGATATACGTAGGAGGGAGCAATATACTGCTGGACTCTTCGGTGAAGGTGGTGGTTGTTATGGTCTTCAGTCCGCAGACTGGTTTGATGCAGCTCTCCACCCTCCTCTATCCTGAGCAATCCTTTTCATCTCTTCATAAGAACAGCAACCCACATCCATTTGAATCTGCTTACTATATGCATCTCTTGGTCTCCCTCTGCAATTTTTACCCCACACACTTCCCTCCAATGCTAAATTTATGATTCCTCCATGTCTAAGAATGTTTCCTACCAAGTGATCCCTTCTTTTAGTCAAGGTATGCCAAATATTCCTTTTCTCGCCAATTCTGTTCAGTACCTCTTCATTAGTTATGTGATCTACCCACCTAATCTTCAGCATTCTTCTGTAGCACCACATTTCAAAAGCCTCTATTCTCTTCCTGTCCGCACTGCTTATCATCCATGTTTCACTCCCGTACAAGGCAACACTCCACACAAATGCCTTCAGAAAAGACTTCCTTACACTTAAATTAATATTTGATGTTAGCAAATTTCTCTTTTTCAAAAATGCTTTTCTTCCCATTGCCATGCTGCATTTTATATCCTCTGTACTGTGACCATCATGTGTTATTCTACTACCCAAGTAACAAAACTCATCTACCACCTTCATTGTTTCGTTACCTAATCTAATTCCTTCAGCATCGCCTGATTTTCTAAGACTGCATTCCATTATTTTTGTTTTGCTCTTGTTAATGTTCATTTTATACGCTCTCTTCAACACACTGTCCATTCGATTCAACTGCCCTTCCAGGTCCTTTGCTGTCTCTGACAGAATTACAATGTCATCAGCAAAACGCAATGCTTTTATTTCTTCACCCTGATCTTTAATCCCTATTTCAAATTTTTCCTTGCTTTCCATCACCGCCTGCTCGATGCACAAATTGAATAACACCAGAGAAAGGCTACAACCCTACCTTACTTCCTTCCCAACTAATGCTTCCCTTTCATGCCCTTCAAGTCTAATACCTGCGGTCTGATTTTTGTACAAGTTGTAAATAACTCCTTTCCCTGTATTTTACCCCTGCTGACTTCAGAATTTGAAAAAGTGTATTCCAGTCAACATTGTCAAATGGTTTCTCCAAATCTACAAAAGCTAAAAATGTAGGTTTGCCTTTCCTTAATCTATCTTCTAAGATAAGCCGTAAAGTGAGTATTGCCTCACGGGTTCCTATGTTTCTCCTGAATCCAAACTGATCTTCCCCTGTATCCTGTAGATAATTCGTGTTAAAATTTTGCAACAATGACTTATCAAACTGATGGTTCTGTAATTTTCACATCTGTCTGCACCCGATTTCTTTGGAATGGGGATTATTACATTTTTCTTAAATGTCTGAGGGTATTTCGCCTGTCTCATACATCTTACACAGCAGGTGAAATAGTTTTGTCATGGCTGGCTCTCCCAGAGACTTTAGAGTAGCTCTGAGCATATGTCATCTACTCTCGGGGCCTTGTTCCGACCTAGGTCTTTCAGGGCTCTGTCAAATTCATCTCTCAGTATAGTATCTCCTATATAAACTTTATCTACTTCCTCTTCCCTTTCTACAAGATTGTCTCTAAGCTTAATTCCTTTGTAGATCTCCTCTATGTACTCTTTCCACCTTTCAGCTTTTCCTTCTTTGCTGAGAACTGCTTTTTCATCAGTGTTCTTGATATTCGTAGAGCTGTTTTTTCTTGTCCCCAAATGTGTCTTATTTCCCTGTAGGCAGTATCTACTTTTCCCCTTCTTATACATTCTTCTACAGATTTGCATTTGGCTTCTAGCCACTCCTGCTTAGCTATTTTGCACTTCCTGTCAATCTCCTTTCTGAGTTGTCTGTACTCCATTTTGCCTGTTTCATTTACTGCATTTTTATATTTTCTCCTTTCATCAATTAAATTTAGTATTTCCTATGATATCCAAGGATTTTTTGTAGGTCTTGCCTATTTTGTCCTCTGCTGCCTTCACTATTTCATCTCTCAACGCTACCCATTCCTCTTCTACTGTTTTATTTTCCCCCGTTTCTGTCAATTGTTGCCTAAAGCTCCTTCTGAAATTCTTAAGAACTTCAGGTTTCCTGAATTTATCCAAGTCCTATCTCCTTATTTTCCTACCTTTCTGCAGTTTTTTTCAGTTTCAGCCTACAGTTCATGACAATAAGTTATGGTCAGAGTCTATACCTGCCCCTGTGTATGTCTTACAGTTTAAAACCTGGTTTCGGAATCTATGTTTTACCATTATAAAATCTATCTTATACCTTCCGGTGTCTCCTGGTCTCTTCCACATATACAACCTTCTTTTGTGATTCTTAAACCAGGTGTTTGTTATGATTAAATCATGTTCCATGCATAATTCTACCAAGTGACTTCCTCTTTCATTCCTTCTGCCCAGTCCCTATTCACCTACTATTTTTCTTCTCTTCCTTTTCCTACTACTGAATTCCAGTCTCCCATCACAATTAAGTTTTCCTCTCCCTTAATTGTCTGAATAATTTCCTTTAACTCCTCATACATTTCTTCAATCTCCTCATCATCGGCAGAGCTAGTTGGCTTATAAACCTGTACTACAGTTGTCAGTGTTGGCTTCATATCTTGACAATGATATTGCAATCACCGTGCTTTTCATAGTAGTTTACCCGCATTCCTATTTTCTTATTCATTATCAGTCCTACTCCTGTGATACTCCCAACTGATTTTGTATTTATAATCCTGTACTCACCTGACCAAAAATCATGTTCATCCCGCCACCGAACTACAACTACTCCCCCCTACATCTAACTTCAATCTATCCATTTCCCTTTTTAAATTTTCTAATTTTCCTACCCGATTAAGGGATCTAACATTCCACACTCCAGTCAGTAGAATGCCAGTATTGTTTTTCCTGATGATCACATCTTCCTGAGTAGTCCCCACCCGGAGATCCGAATGGGGGGACTATTTTACCTCTGGAATATTTTACCTGAGAGGATGCCATTATCATATTTTTATACAGTAGAGCTGCATGTCCTCGGGAAAAGTAACGGCTGTAGTTTCCCCTTGCTTTCAGACGTTCGCAGTAACTGTGTGGCAAAGCCACATTAGCCGATGTCACAAAGCCAGCTCAGTCAATTTGCCAGACTGTTGCCCCTGTAACTACTGAAAAGGCTGCTGCCCCTCTTCAGGAACCACACGTTTGTCTGGCCTCTCCACAGATACCCCTCCACTGTGGTTGCACCTACGGGTACAGTTATCTGTATCGTTGAGGCACACAAGCCATCCCACCTCGGCAATATCTGTGGTTCATGGGGGTGGTCGGTAAAGGTATGTTCTCAAACCTTCGACAAAAGCCCGTACAGAGTGACAGACCATCTCCCCTGCAGAGTCTTCGACTGGAGTTTATCGATCATCTCCGTAACGCTTTCAAGATTACTAAGTGATCCTGTAATGAAGCATGCTGCTCTCCATTGGATCTTCTCTACTTACTCACACGAAGTGATGGGTGCTATCGACAACGGTTCGCAAATCGATTCCATATTTCTTGATTTCCACAAGGATTTGACTCTGTACCTCACAAATGGCTTTTAATCAAATTGCGTGGTTATGGTATATCACCCCAAGTTTGCGACTGGTTAGGGGATTTCCTGTCAGAGAGGGGACAGTTTGTAGTAATCAATGGTAAAGCATAGACTAAAACAGAGGGTTTGGGTAGTGTTGTCGGTCCTCTGCTGTTCCTTATGTAAATAAACGATTTGGGAGAAAATCTAAGTAGCTCTCTTAGGTTGTTTGCAGATGACACCGTCATTTACTGTCTAGTAAAATCATCTGAAGATCAAAACCAACTGCAGAACGACCTGAATAAGATATCACTACTGTGTAAAAATTGGCAATTGACTCTAAATAATGGCAAGTACGAAAAGAAATGCATTAAACTTTGTTTACAAGGTAAATCAATTAAAATTGAAGGTCGTAAACTCCACAAAATACCTAGGAATTACCATTACTTTGGACTTATACTGGAAATAACACTTAGATAACGTCGTGGGAAAGGCGAAACAGAGACTGCGTTTTATTGGCAGAACCCTTAAAAAATGCAACAGAAAGAGGCTGCAAACACTACGCTTGTCCATCCTTTTTTGGATTATTTCTGCTCAGTGTGGGATCCTTATCAGGTGGGTTTGATATGATACAGGGGAGACAGCATTATGGAAATGATACAGGATCTTTGATGGGAATCATTACAACAACGGCACTTATCGCTGCAGCATGGGCTACTTACGAAACTCTAGTTGCCAACATCCTCCGAATGCAAAAGTATATTGTTGACTCCCACTTAGGTAGAAATGATCATCAGAATAAAATACGATAAATCAGAGCTGAAACGGAGAGATTCAGGTGTTCTTTCTTCCCGTGCGCTATTCGAGAATGGAATGGGAGATAAATAGTATAAAGGTTGTTCAATGAATCCTCTGCCAGGCACTTAAATGTGATTTACAGAGTATCCTGTGTAGATGTAGATGTATCAACCCCACCTGGTACGGATCCCACACCAGTGAGCAGTATTCAAGCAGTGGGCGAACAAGTGTACTGTAACCTACTTCCTTTGGTTTCGGACTGCATTTCCTTAGGATTCTTCTAATGATTTGCCAATGATTAATTTTATATGGTCGTTCCATTTTAAATCATGCCTAATGCCAACTCCCAGATAATTTATGGAATTAACTTCTTCCAGTTGCTGACCTGCTATAGTGTAGCTAAATGATGAAGGATCTTTCTTTCTGTGTATTCACAGCATATTACACTTGTCTACATTGAGATTCAATTGCCATTCCCTGCACCTTGCGTCAATTTGATGCAGATTCTCCTGCATTTCAATACCATTTTCTATTGTTACAACCTCTCTATATAGTACAGCATCATTCGCAAAATGCCTCAGTGAACTTCCGGTGTTATCCACAAGGTCATTTATATATATTGTGAATAGCAACGGACCCACGACATTCACCTGTGGCACACTTGGCATCACTCTTACTTCGGAAGACTTCTCTTCATTGAGAATGACATGCAGCATTCTGTTATCTAGGAACTCCTCAATCCAATCACACAATTGGTCCGATAGATCATTTGCTCTTATTTTGTTCATTTAATGACTGGGGGGGGAGGGGGAACTGTATCAAACACCTTGCGGATGTCTAGAAACACGGCATCTACCTGAGAACCCATGTCTATGGGCCTCCGAGTCTCGCGGACGAATAGTGCGAGCTGGGTTTCACACAATTGCCTTTTTTAAACCCATACTGATTCCTACAGAGCGAGTCTCCAGAAATGTCATTATACTCTAACATAAATTCAACAACTGACCGACATTAGAGATATAGGCCTATAGTTCTGCACATCTGTTCGACGTCCCTTCTTGAAAACTGGGATGACCTGCGCCATTTTACAATCTTTTGGAATGCTACGCTCTTCTAGATACCTACAGTACACCACTGCAAGAAGCGGGGCAAGTTCCTTCGTGTACTCTGTGTAAAAACGAACTGGTATCCCATCAGGTCCTGCGGCCTTTCCTCTTTTGAGCAATTTTAATTGTTTTTCTATCCCCCTGTCAATTATTTCTATATCTGACATTTTGAAATCTGTGTGGCAATCTAGAGAAGGAACTAGAGTGTAATCTTCCTCTGTGAAACACCTTTGGAAAAAGACATTTAGTGATTCATCCTTTAGAGTGTCATCCTCTGTTTCAATACCATTTTTGTTACAGAGTGTCTGGACATTTTGTTTTGATCAACCTACCACTTCGACATAAGACCAAAATTTCTTAGGATTTTCAACCAAGTCAGTACATAGAAATTTACTTTCAAATTTGTTGATCGCCTCTCGCATAGGCCCCCCTCATGCTACATTTTGCTTCGTGTAATTTTAGTTTGTCTACAAGGCTTTGGCTATGTTTATGTTTGCAGTGAAGTTCCCTTTGCTTCTGTAACAGTTTTCTAATTCAGTTGTTATACCACGGTAGCTCCTTTCCACCTCTTATCTTGCTTGGTACATACTCACCTAATGTATATTGTACGATGGCTTTGAACTTTGACCACTGTTCCTCAACACTATCTGTACTTGAGATAAAAAAAAAAACTTCTGTGTTGAGCCATCAAGCACTCTGAAATCCACTTTTTCCTAACAGAAAAATCTTCCTACAGTTTAATATTCTATTTACGGCTGTAATCATCATTGCTGTAATCACTTTATGATCGCTGATTCCCTGTTCTGCGTTGACTGTTTCGAATAGTTTGGGTCTGTTTGTCACCAGAAGGTCTAATATGTTGTTGCCACGAGTCAATTCTCTGTTTAACTGCTCAAGGTAGTTTCAGATAATGCACTTTAAACAATTTCACTGGATTCTTTGTCTCTGCCACCCGTTGTAAACATGTGAGTCTCCCAGTCTGTATACAGTAAATTAAAATCTCCTCCCAAAACTGTAACATGATCGGGAAATCTACTCTAAATATTTTCCAAATTTTCCTTCACATGTTCTGCCACAACAGCTGATAAGCCAGAAGGCCTATAGAAACATCCAATTACCATGTTCGAGCCTGCTTTAACTGTGGCATTCACCTAAACTACTGTTACTGTTCAAAACATTAATGCCATGAGCTTGTACATAGGTCTTCTACAAAACTTACATTAAAATATACCTTAATACTGTAAAATGTAGTAACTTATGCAGTGTTTTTAATTCAGGGATACCTACGACTTACAAAACTAACTCTAATTAGCAAATTTTTCCTTGAAATTTATACATACACTTACCCTTATCACATCGATTACACGTATCCCTCCTCGCAAAATTAATATTACCACACCTGAAAAGTTCAATTAGGAAATTATACACACTTAATAGAAAATCAGAAGAGTTAGATTTTAGTGCTTCTAACAATGACAAAGCAAGTACATAGAACAGCAACTACTTCAAATGGATTTACAGCTGTAATATCAGATTACATAACAGTGTCATACCAGATCACAATGATTTATCCCCTCTTCCAATTTTGATTAGACCTATACTCCAATTAAAATTACTTTGCAATTGAAAGACTGAAGTGGCAGAGGTCAGTGTTACCTATGTGCATTGTCAGCCAAGCTTCACTAGGTGCAGCTCATAGCTACAAAACTGGGAACACAATCAGCACATGGCATTTAGGAAAGAACTACAGTTGGATAGTGATGGCATCCTACCACCCGACTCGCTGAAACGTCCATCACAAATTAATTGTAATCTAAGTGAAACACCAAATGAAAACACAAATATCACCCATCAAAGACAGCAATGTGTCCCAATACACTAAATATTCTAATTCCTTGCAAACCTTCTTGGTTGAGAACCAAATTCATGTTTCAGGTGCTGCTGCATACACACTTCATAAGGATGACTTAATGAACGTGGCCTGCAGTAGCGGGCAAAATGCTGGTAGTTCTATCTCATTTGATATGGTTACAAATAAAGGATTTTATCTGTAGGCTTACATGAAATGTTTTTACCACCTTTTACTCCTATTTTGGTAACACTCTGGACCTGGGTCTCAAAGAGTAGGTAAAAACATTAACAATGTAAAGTCCAGCAAATGCAAAATATCTCTCTCTCTCTCTCTCTCTCTCTCTCTCTCTCTCTCTCTCTCTCTCCCCCCTCCTCCACACACACACACACACACACACACACACACACACACACACACACACACACACACAGAGAGAGAAAGAGAGAGAGAGAGAGAGAGAGAGAGAGAGAGAGAGAGAGAGAGAGATTTTGCATTTGCTGGACTTTACATTGTTAATATGTTTTTACCTACTCTTTGAGACCCAGGTCCAGAGTGTTACCAAAATAGGAGTAAAAGGTGGTAAAAACATTTCATGTAAGCCTACAGATAAAATCCTTTATTTGTAACCATATCAAATGAGATAGAACTACCAGCATTTTGCCCGCTACTGCAGGCCACGTTCATTTAAGTCATCCTTATGAAGTGTGTATGCAGCAGCACCTGAAACATGAATTTGGTTCTCAACCAAGAAGGTTTGCAAGGAATTAGAATATTTAGTGTACCCTTGTGTGCTCAGTAAATGGACTGTAATCGCCAATGGAACAATTATAACAAAACATTAGTGTTAATGTGTAAGAAGCAATAAGAAAACTCAATGCGAAATGAATGAATTCGAATATTGCGCGACTAAAAAACAGCGAATTTCATTGGCTGCCGTGCAGACACTTGATTGGGTCGTCACATGCAGTGGCCATAGTCAGCGCCTGACCACTCTACAGTGCACTGTGACATGGATTGTAAAATTAAGCCCTCTTGTACATATGTGATAAGTACTAAATAATTCGTCACTGATTTTAAACCAGTGTTCATTATTCAGCCAGCTACATCCTATAACAATGCTATATGATATTATTCTGGTGGAGACTGAGTAACATTAACTTGGTATCATACACATACTTGTCAGCTAAGTGGCTCCTATCAGGCCACGAGAGAGCCATTGTTAATGTGTGAGAAATCAGTGTTCAAGCCGTAATCAACTGAGCAGATGACTTTGAAGACTGAAGAAGAGGAGATGAGTAATGTAAAACCAACGGTTTGCTACCAAGTGAGACATCCTTCAGTGTTCTCTGGTGATAATGGCCAGGACCCAAACAAGTGGCTGAAAGGATATGCGCCTCTAAATTCAACAACTGGGATGATATAGTTCACATGTCTAATGTCTACTTCTACTTGAAGGGGACCACCAAGTAATGATATGTACATCTTCACCCATACCCCACAAGCCACCTGACGGTGTGTAGTGGAGGGTACCTTGAGTACTACTATCGGTTCTCTCTCCTATTCCATGAACATAACAAGGACAAGCTAGGCAGTGTTCCAAACAGAATTGCAAAAAAACTTTGGAGTTGCACAGCAACATGTTAAGCTGAAGAAAAACTAAAATGCAGGGTGCAGTAGCAAGCTGATACCACAAAAGGATACATTCAAGATGTCTTGGGGCTGTGTAAGAGAATCAACCCTGAGATGGAGGAGTAAGTGAAGGTTGGACATCTTATGAAAGGTGTTGCTAGTCATGTACTACACACTACTCACAAAGGAGATTTCAACAGCAGACGACTTCAAAATTTGTGCCAGTAGATTTAGACAATGTGTAAAAAATGAATTGTATGTAATAAGTTTGAATGACTTCTAAACATCTTATTGCTGACTACCATGGAGGAAAGAAACTCATTTTACATATGTGAGTCACGGAACAGTTACAGAAGTTCAAAAAGCTCTTGGGAGTTTATGTTGAGCCAAGAACAGACACACTTCAAGAGAGAAGGGAGGAAGTGGAACAAATGCTGGCTTCAATCTCTCCCTCTCCAGTTGTGTCAAAAATGGAGAAACAGCCAACGCCAATGCAGGTTTCGCTCCTTCAATGCAATGTGAGGAACCTGATTATACCACAAGGAAGACTGATATTTGGAGGACCCGTGCCAACCAGTTTGTGTGTTTTCACTATGGGTGATGGAGGTCATGTAATACACTAGTGATGGGAGCAGGCTGCAAGTCAACCTACACTGACAACCACAGGTCGAAGAAGAAATACAACAGGGTGTTAGATCACCATCACCACAAGCTAGCTACTAGAGAGGACTCTCCCCAACATGACCATGAAGATCTCCGTCACCTGTTAGGTGCTCCAGCCGACGCAACTTGGAAAATGAATGGATGTGCCAAAGAGCAGAAACCTCTATCATCAGTCACTCCCAAAATAATGGGAAACTGCATTAATATCCTTATAGACAGGTGCACGAAATCTTGTGGATTATGGAGCATCAAACTCAGTTATTTCAGAGAACTACCATTGCCAATTGCAGAAGAGAATTTTTGCCAACAACAAAAACAGCCAGCTAAAAGCAACTAATGCAAAGTATGTGCAGTCTACAGGAAAATTCATTATTCATGTCCATATAAATGACCAAATGCAGCCCTTCAAGTTCATCATTTTAGATTAATGTGGTCATGGCATCGTTCTCGGACGGGAACGTCAAGCAATTATAGATTGTTGTCACTCAGACATTGCCAAGAGTATTTCGATGGAACGTATGGTGCAGTGATTAGCTTCACATATCACTGTGCTTGTGGTTCCCAGTCCAAATCCCGCCAGGGGCAGAAAAAGATTGGTTTGTATTTACTATTTCTAGAATGTTCTACATGTTTCTTTTGTTTGATGTACTTTTAAGTTCCAGAAAATTCTATCTGTGTATAAATAGTGGAGCAGTCTGTACTGATTGTATGTTACCAATGACATCTTCTAAGTGTAAACTGTTGTGCTCTATTAATGACCAGCCTTCTAATTCCGGACCACCTGCAATTTCCAAGGCAAGAGTCTATGGAGAAGATTTTTATCCTAGTCTATGGCGCGTGTGTGTGTGTGTGTGTGTGTGTGTGTGTGTGTGTGTGTGTGTGGCGCGCGCAGCCTCTGTTGTCCTATTTATCAAAGGAATTGGACAAATCAATAGTTAACTGCTGCAAAGAGCAACACCATCTACCAAGTATCTTGTACATAGCAAGTGCTAAGCCATTGTCTGAAGAGCAACCGTGTCCCATAGAAGTCTCTTATGACAAGTTTGCAGGTGAGTTAGCGCAGCCAATGTGAGACACAGTCTTCATGCTCGACTGTCGCCAGACTTAAGGGATGAACACGGGATACTGCTCACCACTCTAAGAGTTCTCAGAGTATTTCGACATACAAGTGAAGAGCAAGTCAGAACAGTCTAAGGTTTAAGTGTTCTGTCAGTGAAACATAGCCTTTGGTTCACCTTCCCTACAATATTTTGTGTGTTAGCAACAAAACTTCAAATAATTCATGAAGAGGTAGAGAAAATGATTAAAGTCTACATCAATCAGCCATCCCAGAGCTCACTATCTTCACAAGCAACACATCATAAACAAGGATGATAGTGGGCAGTTCTGTGTTGACTACACAAAACCTAATCATGTAACCAAAACAGGTATTTACCCTTATTCATGAATTGAAGATACGTTGGACTGTCCGAGAAGTGGAAAGTTTTTCTCAACCATGGACCTGTATTCAGGATACTGGTAAATATCTACCTCTAAATGGATACTCTGCAAGACAACATTGAAGTGCATGGCAGAGGGTTCATCGAACTGTTTTTATGACTTTTCTCTACAGTTCCCTATTCCAATAGCTCACATGGAGAAAGAAACACACAAATCTTTCCATTTTCAATCTGATTTCTCTTATTTTATTATGATGATCATGTCTCCCTATGAAGGTGGGTGCTAACAAGCTATGTTTGCATTCAGAAGAGAAAATTTATGATAGAAATTTCACAAATTGATCTTACCGCAACGAATAATGCCTTTGTTTTAATGATTTCCACCCCAAACCATGCATAAATCCGTGACACTCTCTCCCCTACATCACAATAATACAAAACAAGCTGCCGTTCTCTGAACTTTTGCTATATCAGCTGACAGTCCCAAATGGTGAGGATCCTACAGTATGCAGGAATACTCCAAAATAGGATGCACAAGTGTAGTGTAGGCAGTTTCTTTAGTAGAACTGTTGCATGTTCTAATTGTACTATCAGTGAAACATAGCCTTTGGTTCGCCTTCCCTACAATATTTTCTGTGTGTTCTTTCCAATTTATGTTGTTCATAATTGTTATTGCTAGTGTCACAGCTGCACAGTGGTAGAGTGCCAGACTATGAATCCAAAGGTCGCAGGTTCGATCCCCGCCAGGTCCTAAGATTTTTATCTGTCAGTTTTCATCTCTGGCAGTATTGTTTATGTGAAAAATACCAAGTAGTGCCATGGTTCAGAACCCACGTTAAACTGCAGTTCCCCTATAACTGGCTGGGTAAGTCAGTTCGAAGGTCAGAGGAAGGCAACGGCATAGCACCTCCAAACAGGACCATGCCTAGTAAAGCACTGTGGTGTTCAAACCAATCTTCGGATTGTTGACTGCCTTACCTTTTAGGTATTTAGTTGAATTGACAACCTGTAGATTTGACTGATTTATTGTGTAAATGAAGTTTAACTGATTTCTTTTAGTGGTCATGTGGATGACTTCACACTTATCATAATTAAGGGTCAACTGCCAATTTTTACACCTAGCTGATATCTTATCATAATCATTTTGCAGTTGCTTTTGATCTTCTGGTGACTTTTATAACCAGTAAATGACAGCATCATCCGTGAACAGTCTAAGAGAGCTACTCAGATTGTCTCCTAAATAGTTTATAAAAAAAGGAATAGCAGGGGCCCTATAACACTTCCCTGCCAGATATCGCTCTTATTCTACTTGATGAGTTACCATCAATTACAATGTACTGTGTCCTTTCTGATAGGAAATTACAAATCCAATTGCACAACTGTGGCAATACTCCACAAGCACGCAATTTGATTGGAAGACACTTGTGAGGTGCAGTTTCAAAATCCTACAACCCTTGTCAATAGCATTGATCACATCATGTGAATTTCACAAGAACAATACTTTCTGAATTCATGTTGACTATGGGTCAATAGGTCATTCTCTTCAAGGTAGTGCATAATATTTGAGAAAAGTGTATGTTCTAAAATCATGCTGCAAACCAACATCAATGATATAGGCCTGTGATTTTGTGGATCACTCCTATTGCCTTTCTTGAACATTAGAGAGACCTGTGAAACTTTCCAGTCTGTGTGTATGAAACGTTCACAGAGTAAGCAGGTGTATGTGATAGCTAGGTGTGGAACTATTGCATCATAATACACTGAAAAGAACTTTATTGGTATACATTCTAGACTAGGAGACGTACTTCTGTTAAATTATTTAAGTTGCTTTAAAAATTCTAAATTACACATGCTGCAACTGGTTCTTGATACCTTCTTTGGTGAAGGAATTTTGGAAAGCTGTGTCATGCAATTCTGCTTTAGCAGAACAGTTATCAGTAACATCACCATTTCTATTATATAACAAATGTATTTATTGTGTTTTGCCACTAGTATACTCACATATGCCCAGTATTTTTAGGATTATCTACCAAATTACGTGACAGTGTTTCGCTGTAGTAACTACTGTCAGGTTCTCACAATTATGTTCGAGCTAAATTTCTAGTTTTTGTAAAAGATTGCCAGTCTTGGGGATTTTGTGTCCATTTAAATTTAGCATGCTTTTTCCTTAGCTTTTGCTGGAGTGATGTAACCTGTTTTGTGAACCACGGCGGGTCAGCCCTCTCTTTTGTTAATTTGTTTGGTACAAATCTGTCAATGGTTGTCAATATTATTCTTTGAATGTAAGCCATATCTGATCTCACTCAGGAGAGCGTCAATTGAATTTTTAATGCTTCTTTTTTAAAATAAATATACTTTTTATTTTGGTTGAATTTTTTTCATTTATTATGGCGGATTTGGATAGTCCAATATTCAGTCTTGCTACGACAACTCTGTGTTCACTAATCCCTATGTATGTTTTGATGCTCTTTATCAGCTCCGGATTATTTGTTGCTAAGAGGTCAAGTATGTTCTCACATTCACTATTCTAGTGGGTTCACGAATTAATTGCTCGAAGTAATTTTAGACGAATTCATTCAGCACAATTTTGGACTTTTATGCTTGCCTCCAGTTTTGAACAAGTATTTTTGCCAACATATCGAGGGTAAGTTAAAGTCACCACCAATTAAAACTGTATGCTTTCAGTACATATTTGAAATTTGATCCAATCTTTCTTTGAACAATTCTGAAATTTAATCATCTGAGTCAGAAGGTCAGTAAAAAGAACCAATTATTAATTTATTCTGGTTTTTAGGTATAACCTCTACCCATACCAACTCACAGGAACAATCTACTTCAATGTCACTACAGGATAAACCACCTGTGACAGCAAACACCTATTTTGCTTCTTCAGGCAGAATAGAAGGAGAGGGAAAGGAAAGGATGAGGGTTTTAAGGGAGGGGGTAAGGAGCCATTCCAATCCCGGGAGAGGAAAGACACCTTGGGCGAAGAAAAACAACACACACACACACACACACACACACACACACACACATTTACCCAGACGCAAACACACCTAGGCAGACATACTGTAGAAAGCTTTCTACAGTATGTCTGCCTAGGTGTGTGAGTCTGGGTAAGTGTGTGTGTGTGTGTGTGTGTGTGTGTGTGTGTGTGTGTGTGTGTGTGTGTGTGTGCGTGTGTTTATTTGTGCTACTATCACCACCTGTGCTCCTTCACCTGGTGAGGTAATCTTCATCTATTTTTTATTTATATATTTTTCCTGCTAGGAATTTTTCATCTATAATATTCCAAACACCTATTTTGTTCAATCTATATTTTCTGAACAACATTTGCCCCTTTGTAAAAATTTTAGCTGTACTTGTCTTTAGCTTTAGACAGCTTTCACTACCTATAATTATTTGAAATTCATTACTTTCTATTAGTGCTTGGAACTCTGGTACCAAAAGAATTAGAACTATTTTTAAGTGTCTCAGGCAAGGTGGCGTAAAACCTAATCCAGCGAAGATAACGGAATCTCCAATTCCTACAAATACTAGTGATGTGAGAAGCTTCCTGTGACTGTGTTCTTATTACTATCATTTTACTAAAGACACATATGAAAGCTGTTACAAAGCTGATGTTGAATTCACTTGGGGCAAATGTCAACAACATTATTTAGATATTTTGCCAAATTACATACAGATGCTAGTTGTTATGGACTTGGCACTATTTTGGTACAAATCTTAAACGGAAAAGAGAAGGAAGGAAGCAAGCTTAGAGTTTAACATCCTGTCAACATGATGGTCATTACAGACAGCTCACGCTTGTATACTTGAAAGAATTAGAAGGAAATTGACTGCGCCCTTCGAAAGGAACCATTCCGACATTTACCTGAAGTGATTTAGGGAAATCACAGAAAACCTACATCTGGATGGCTGGAGGTGGATATGAACCATCGTCGTCCTGAATGTAAGTCCACTGTGGTACCACTGTGTCATCTCACTTGGTGGGAAAAGAGAAGATAGTAAGATATGCCTCAAGTGGGCGGAAACTGTTCAACTACAGAACAAGTGTGTTGTGCTGTTATTGGGGCCATCTACAAATTTCAGCAGTATCTTTATGGTAGGCCATTCTTAGTCATTACAATTAATCATTCGCTATCTACATCTACATACTTACTCCGCAATCCACCCAAAGGTGCGTGGCGGGGGATACTCGGTACCATTAGTAATTACTTGCTTTCCTGTTCAATTACAGGAAAAATGAATGCTTGTATGCAACTGTACGAGTCTTGATCTCTCTGATCTTATCTTTGTGACCTTTATATGAAATGTAGGTTGGTGGCAGTAGAATTATTCTGCAGTCCACCTCAAATTATGGTCCTCTAAATTTCTTCAACAGTGTTTCTCAAAATAACGTCGCCTTCCCTCTAGCGACTCCCATATGAGTTCCCGAAGTGTTTCCGTAACATTCGTGAATTGATCAAATCAACAAGTTACAAACCTAGCCGCCCACCTCTGCACTGCTTCTATACCTTGCTTGAAACCCATATGGTGGGGATCCCAAGCACTAAAGCAATACTCAAGATGCAATCGTACAAGCGTTTTATATGCGGTCTCCTTTACAGACAAATGACATTCCCAAAACTCCCCCAATAAACTGAAGTCAGCCATTTGCCTTCCTCACGATGAGCTTTATATGCTCATTCCATTTCATATCACTGTGCAGCGTTACATGTAGATATTTAATTCACACAACTTTGTCAAGCAACATACTACTAATGCTGTAATCTAACATGAAGGGATTGATTCTCCCACTCATCTGCACCACCTTACATTTTTCTACATTTAGCGCTAGTTGCAATTCCTCACACTACCTAGAAATTTGGTCCAAGTCATCATGCATCCTACTGCAGTCATTCAATGTAGACATCCTCTTGTACGCCGCAGATTGCAACTCACTCTGTTCATCAGATCATTTATATAGATAGAAAATAATAGTGGTTCTATCACACTTCCCTGGAGCACCCCTGACAATACTCTAGTATCAGATGAACTCACAGTTTTAGGTACCTATACCATACACCTGGTCCTTCGTTAGCAGTCTGCGGTATTGTGTCAAACACCTTTTGAAAATCAAGAAATATGCGGTCTGTCTGTTGCCCTTCATCCATAACAAGCAAGATGCCTTGAGAGAAAAAGGCAAGCTGGGTTTCACAAAATTGATGCTTCCTAAAGCCATTCAGTATCAGGTCTAAAGGGCCCAATTACAGATAGAGGAAAAGTTTTTCAGTCAAGAATCATAGCAGAGGTAAAAAGTCAGTGCCACATTACACTTCATATGGTGACTTCCTGCCTTGGTTAAATTTTACTTACGATTTTGGTAGCATACTGCAACGATGTTGACAATGGATGACAATGACTGGAAATGAGGTAACCAATGAAGAATTGTTGTTGTTGTTGTTGTTTTGAAAGGGGGCTAAACGGCTAGGTTATCAGTCCCCAGTTCCTAGCGAAGAGAGCACATCTTTTAATTAGCAGGTAAAAAGAACTCCACGTCCAATGCACGAGATGGTCAAAGTGATAATGCGTGCTAAGACGATGACAGTTAAAGGAAAACCACCAAAGTAGTTGACTAGACAGACAGACAACAACACTAAAATATCACAGCAGAAGAATGTGGCTGGCTGATCGCAAAGATAATATAGGATGAGCCAGCCATTCTGCACACACTAGAACTGCCAGTCAAAGATGGGACTGACAGGACGAAAGTGAAAACAGATTAAAGCCGTTTGGTGGGTGCCCGAAATATCAGGCTTAGGTACCCCCCCCCCCCCCCCCCATTAAATCACATGATAAAAACCAGCTGCACGAATAAAATGTAAAACACTTTCAACCATAGCAGCATCGTCTCCTAGACTAAAAGAAAGTGCATCTGGCAGATTAAAAGATTGTCGCAAGGCAACTAAAAGTGTACAGTCCACCAGAATGTGGACCACTGTCAAGGTGGCGCCACAGTCACTCTGCGGCGCGTCCTCCCGCCGAAGAAGGTGGCCATGCGTGGTCCATGTGTTTTGGGAAACACTTGGTGAGGGCTTGCAAGCCACTCAGGGAGTCAGAACAGACAACTAGAGACTCCCCAGGGCATGCTCTGAGATGTTCAAGCGCCCAGAAGATGGCCACTAATTCTGCAGAGAAAACACTATTCCCACAGGGCAGTGAATGCTGTTTGATATGCTCACCATGGACATAAGCGTATCCAGAGAACGACTCTAAAACAGCCTGAAACTGGCGACGGAGATTCAGTGGCGCTACAGAGGCTTTCGAGGCATGCGACAAGTCCAGCCGAAGCTGCGGATGTGGAAGAGACCAAGGAGTGGTACGGTAAGGGCAGTGAAAGGTAGGAGGGATGGGAAGGGACTCAAGGAATGACAAGAGGGAACGAACACGGACCATGATCGGAAGACCCGAACTCGGTCGCTGTCTTGGAGATGGAAGTGCAGCATGTGGGAAAAGAAGCCTGCGACTTGGGTGGCGAGGTGTTGCATGAACATGGGCAGCATAGGAGGCTAACAGCTGCTGCCGGCAAAATCGCAGGGGAAGGACTCCAGCTTCAGCAAGTAGGCTTGCCACTGGACTTTTCCGAAAGGCCCCTGTCGCTAAATGGATGCCACTGTGGAGTACTGGGTCCAAGACATGCAATGCAGATGGGGCTGCCGAACCATACACAAAGCTCCCATAGTCTAAGCGTGATTGCATCAGCGCCCTGTAGAGTTGCAAAAGACTCGTACGGGCGGCTCCCCAACTAGTGTGACTGAGGCAGCATAGAATATTGAGGTACCACACGCACTTCTGCTTGAGCTGATGAAGATGGGGCACCCAAGTGAGCCAGCTGTCGAAGAACATGCCAAGGAATCGGCGAGTCTCTTCGACACGAAGAAGTTCGCCATATAAAGAAAGCTCTGGGTCCAAATGGACAGCTCGACAGCGGCAGAAGTGCATAACCCGCGTTTTCGATGGAGAAAACTGAAACCCATGGGTGGGGCCCACGACTGCACCTTTCGAATGACTCCCTGTAGACACCTTTCAGCTACACCAATGCTAGCTGAGCTGAAGTATAAGCAGAAGTCGTCAACGAACAAAGAGGAAGAAACTTATGACCCCACTGCCTCAGCAAGTCCATTGATGGCAATTAAAAAGACGGGTACACTAAGGACGGAGCCCTGTGGGACACCGTTCTCCTGGATGCGGGGCAAGCTGAGGGAAGTGCCAACCCATACCCGAAAAGATTGAAAGGAAAGAAAGTTTTGAATAAAAAGTGGGAGTGGACCCCTCAAGCCCCAACCGTGCAGCGTATCCAGAACATGGTGGTGCCAAAAGGTGTCTTATGCCTTCTTTTCTGAGGTCGAAAAAGATGGCAACAAGGTGCTCACACCTGCTAAATGCCGTACGAATGGCAGACTCCAGAGCCACGAAGATATCAACAGTGGAGCGGCCTTGGCGGAAACCCCCCTGATGTGGGGACAACAGACCTCGATGTTTGAGTATCCACATAAGCCGCCAGCTCACCATACGTTCGAATAGCTTGCACAGAACGTTGGTGAGGCTGATTGGGCGGTAACTATCAGCCACTTGTGGATCAGCACCAGGTTTGATCACCGGAATAATGTTGCTTTTTCACCATTGTGACGGGAAAGCCGCCCCCGCCCCCCCCCCCTCTGCCCATAAACGGTTGTACAGGGCGAGAAGCTGGTGTTTAAACTCCACCGAAAGGTGCCAGATGAACTGGCTATGGATCCTGTCCGGTCCCAGAGAGGTATCTGGGCATGTGGCAAGGGCAGTTTCGAATTCCCATTCACTGAAAACAGAGTTGCACGATTCTGCTCGTCACGTGTGAAAGGACAGCTGTCGCTATACAAACCCAATCTTTCAGAGCACGAAAGTCTACATTGTATCCTGATGTTGCAGAGGTGCGAGCATAATGCTCTGCCATGTGTTCAGTGATGGAAGACGGGTTGGTCCATAGGTTACCGTGGATGTTTAGGCTGGGGATTGCTGCTGGTGGACGGTACCCAAAAAGGCGCGTAACCTGGGACCACACCCAAGACGCGGAGGCGCGACAGCTGATGCTGGCGACATACATCTCCCAACAGCCGGATGAGCTGTCGAGCTCAGGTTCGGAGCCGTTTGAAAGCTATAAGGTTTTCTACAGTGGGGTGTCGACGATGGCACTGGAGCACCCGATGGCGATCCCGGATGGCCTCTGCGATCCTGGATGGCCTCGGCGATTTCCGGCGTCCACCAGGGCACAGACTTATGCCGAGGGGAGCCAGAAGTGCTAGGAATGGTTTCCTCAGCGGCAGAAATAATCCTACTGGTGACCTGGTGAACCGCCATGTTCACGTCGGCTGGCAATGGAACTGGAACCGTAGCAGCTGAGGTGTAGTGTTGCCAATCAGCTCGACAAAGACACCATCGAGACGGGCAGCCCGCAGGTTGAAAATCCAGGAGTGTCACGAGAACAGGAAAATGGTCACTGTTGCAAAGGTCATCATGGACCCTCCACTGGAAGTGCGGGAGCAGGCTCGGGGTACAAACAGAGAGATCAATCACGGAATATGTGCCTTGCGCCACGCAAAAATGCGTGGGTGCACCAGTGTTTAACAGGCAGATGTCTTGCTGTGATAAAAGCGTCTCTATGTCCCTACCGCGGCCTGATGTCTGCACTCCACCCCACAAGTGATGGTGGGCATTGAAGCCGACAGAAGCAGAAATGGTGGTGGAAGTTGTGCCAGCAGGGCAGCAAGGTCAGTAAGCGAAACCACCTCATCTGGAGGAAGGTAAAGAGAACAGATTGTCAATTCCTGCATTACCCGGATTCGAACAGCCACCGCCTCGAGAGTCGTGTGGAGAGGCACAGCGGCACTGGGGACAGTGGCAAGGACATAGATGCATATACCTCCAGAGACCCTGTCATATATGGTACGGTTTTTGTAATAGTCACGAAGGGCTGGGTCCTTTGAGCAGGAAACCAGGTTTCCTGCAGGGCTACACAAAATGCTGGGAAGCGGCACAATTGCTGCAACTCTGGCAGATGGAGGAAAAAGCTGCCACACTTCCGTTGGAGGATCAGAGAGCCTCCTGGTCGCTGCGACATGCTGAATTTGATGGCGCAGTAGGATTCACAGTATCTTCTGCTGTCGCCGATTTTTGAGGCAGAGCCTCAACGTCCATACCTTCCAAAGACTTGGCAATGGCCAAGTCTTTGGGGGACGCGAGGATCTTTATTTCGTCCTCAGATGAAGAGGAATGTTTTGGTGGCTATAAAGAGATCGATGCGCGAAGCATACAATAATTATCATAGCCATACCTTACCAAAAGTTCTTTCCGAGAACCCGAAAAAATTCTGGTCCTATGTAAAATCGATAAGCGGGTCTAAGTCCACTGTCCAGTCACTCGATCATTCCGGGGCAGTAATAGAAGAAAGCAAACGGAAAGCTGAAGTTCTAAATTTAACCTTTAAGAAATCTTTCACGCAGGAGGACCGCACAAATGTACCATCATTTGATCAACGTACAAATTCCGAAATGGCTGACATAGCAATAGGTATTTCCGGTGTAGAGAAGCAGCTGAGAGAGCTAAATATGAAAAAGTCCGCTAGTCCGGATGGAATACCAGTTCGGTTTTACAAAGACTATTCTGCGGCGTTGGCCCCCTACTTAGCTCGCATTTATCGCGAATCTTTAATTCAGCGCAAAGTTCCTAGTGATTGGAAAAAAGTGCAGGTGACTCCCGTTTATAAGAAAGGAAAGAGAACTGACCCCCACAATTACAGGCCAATATCGTTGACATCAGTTTCATGTAGAATTTTGGAGCATATTCTCAGTTCGAATATAGTAAATTTCCTTGAAACGGAAAAGCTTCTTTCCATGAATCAGCACGGGTTTAGGAAACATCATTCATGTGAAACTCAGCTTGCCCTTTTCTCACATGACATCTTGCGAGCCATGGACGAAGGGCAACAGACGGATATAAATGATCTGATGGACAGAGTAAGTTGTAATATGCGGCTGTTTGCTGATGATGCTGTGGTGTATGGGAGGGTGTCATCTGTAACTGAGTGTAATAGCATACAGGATGACTTAGACAAAATTTCTAGTTGCTGCGAAAATTGGCAGCTAGCTCTCAAGGTGATGCGCATGAGTAGAAAAAACAATCCCATAATGTTCGAATACAGCATTAGTAGTGAGCTTCTTGATGCTGTTGTGTCGTTCAAATATCTAGGCGTAACATTGCAGAGCGATATGAAATGGAACGAGCATGTAAGGACAGTTGTGAGTAGGGCAGACAGCCGACTTTGGTTTATTGGGAGAATTTTGGGAAGATGTACTTCACCTGAAAAGGAGACCATGTATAAAACTCTTGTAGGACCACGTCTTGAGTATTGCTCAAGTGTTTGGGACCCACAGCAGATCAGTTTAAAGGAAGACAGAGGCGGTTCAGAGATGAGCAGCTAGATTTGTTACCGGTAAGTTCGACCAATGCGCGAGTGTCACGGAAATGCTCTGGCAACTCAATTGGGGATCGCTGGAAGAAAGACAGTGTTCTTTTCGTGAATTTCTGTTGAGTAAATTTAGAGGGCCAGAATTTGAGGCTGAGAGTAGTACGATCTTGCTGCCACCTACTTACATTTCGCGTAAAGATCACAAAGACAAGATAAGAGAAATTAGGGCTCGTATGGAGGCATATAGGCATTCTTTTTTCCTCATTCAATTTGGGAGTGGAATAGGAAAGGAAATGCCTAGTAGTGGTACAGTGTACCCTCCGCCACGCACCTTACGATGAATTGCGGAGTATGTATGTAGATGTAGATGTAGCCATCATGGAATCTTTGATGCTGGAAGGGCTTTGCGGACCCATCCTCAGGGACTGAGGACGCCCGGGAGGCCCTGCGACCAGCAGTAGGTGGTTCTTTTAGCCACCTACTAGTATCTACAGGAGAAGCCTTGGAAGGAAGGGATCCGAGGGAGCCCTTCCTCGCGAGAGGAGCCAGAGATGGCTGTTGAGTCTATGGCTCCAGGGTGGGGACTGAAGGCCCCACAGGTGGAGGTGGTGGTGCTCCCAAAGTAGGGACCTTGGGGGCAACGGAGGGTGAGGTACCCCCAAACACCATGGGGGCAGATGTGGGTGGTTTGACCGAAGGGCCCACGATGGAAGATGAGGCAGTAGAAAGCGGTAGCAGAGATGGCTAAGGCAGTGGTGATGCAACTGTGGCATACGATGTTTTCATGCTCACAGGATGGAGTTTGGCATACTTTTTCTTTGCCCCTGAGTATGACAACCGGTATAGGGTCTTATATTCCATGCTTTTTTGTTCTTTATGAAGAACTGTGCAGTCTGGCGAACAAGGAGAGTGATGCTGCTTGCAGTTAACACATACTGGAGGAGGGACAAAAGGGGCGTCTGGATGTGAGGCACGTCTGCACTCCCGACATGTAGGATTACCATCACATCGGGAGGGCATGTGCCCAATCCTCCAGCATTTGAAGCAGCGCATAGGGGGAGGAACGTAGGGCTTTACGTCACACTGGTAGAACATTACCTTGACTTTCTCCGGCAATGAATCGCCTTCGAAAGCCAAGATGAACGCAACGGTGGCTACCCTATTGTCCTTGGACCCCTATAAGCACGCCAGATGAACTAAACTCCTCGGCTCTCTAGGTTCTTCTGTAACTCGTCGTCAAACTGCAATAAAAGGTCCTTGTGAAATTTAATTCCCTGGACCACGTTCAAGCTCTTATGGAGAGTAATGGTAACGGGGACGTCACCCAGCTTGTCACAGGCAAGCAGTGCCCGTGGCTGGGCTGGGGACGATGTTGTTATGAGTACAGCCCCAGGTCTCATCCTGGACATGCCATCCACCTCTCCAAACTTATCCTCAAGGTTTTCCACAAAAAACAGAGGCTTCGTGGTTGTGAACGATTCGCCATCTGTCCTAGTACAAACCAGATTACGGGGGGCATAAGCAGCACCTTGTTGACGGGGGTCATATGTCGCAGCATTAAATTCAGTTCACGCTTAGAGACGCCGGTTTTGCGTCTGGCAACGCCATTATTTGCTCATTTCATTCTCGTCCCACGAGCAGCTAGGGAACTAAAGGTCCACCCATGCAGAGCCCCGCTTGCCTGGATAAGCCTTATACAACTGAGGTGCGGCAGGTTTCATAAAGGTTGCTCGCTAGTGACTGTTCAACCTGAACAGCCATGCATCTCCTCGGCACGTAGCATACCTTGAGATTGAGGTTTTTTTATAGAGGTTTATACCATCCTCGCGACCCGGGCGATCAAGTCAAGATCCCCGGGCTCTGAAATGTACAAAGTTCCACCGCCGCATCGAACAATTGTCATTGAAGCACGCCCAGAGCTTACGGGGTAGCGGACTATTGGCGCGACACAGCCCACAGCTCAGGACCCCGGGTTTGCCAAGCCCGTACTCAACAGATTAATGCTGAGCCCCCGAGGGGAACCAATGAAGAAGAATATGCAGGCAGCCAATCTGAATTCAGCCAGTTTTAATTGTTACATGATAAAGTAATTATAAAAAACAAAAGGAAGTGATGTTCGATGCAGCCTCTCTTTCACATTACGATGAATCATGACATGGTTAAGTTTTATATAGGCTGGCAACAGTGTAGTGAGCTAATGGTGACAATGAAATGTTCCTATTACGATGGCATTTAATTTACTGAGTGGACAAGACTACACACAAGAGCAGGAACAGCATTAACTCTCCACTTCAAGGTCAACAGAAAGGTTTATGACCCTCATTCTATGGCCTAAGTAAAATTTTATGTAACAGGGAATTAATACTTTGTGTTGAAACTGAAGTAAATGATTAATGCTGTTTCTGCTCTATGGTTGACAGATTCTTGTATCTACCCTTGTCCGGTGATTATTTGAATAATATAATAATTACAAGAGCCTCAATCAGAATATGATATTTATTTTATGATGATCAGTTTCAATCAATAATCATCATCTTCAGATTATGCAGCAGATTTACCCCTCAAAAGATGGCTTAGCTCCTCACAAGGACATGATCTGAGGATGATGTTTACTGATCGAAACTGGTAATCATCATAAAATAAAATAAATATCATATTGCAATTTAGACTGATATAATTATATTATTCAGAAACTTTTTGATTGCTATTTTAATTTCTATGTGAACAATGTTCCATAAAATATTTAGTTAATTATAATTGTTAAGGGAATATTTTGTTGACATCTCATGCCATATTATGACAAAACAAAGCATTAAATATCAAACAATAAAATTTTCATTTATTCTGCATAAGAAACTAGCAAACCTCATTTAATACTGCATACTTTCAACCTATCGGCTAATGACAATATCACTCAACTCCTACCATTTTTATCCATTGCCAATATCGACACGCTAAGGCATCAACATTGTAAGTAAAATTTAACCACCTGCTATCCTCAAACTAATGTGATCACTAAACATCTTAGACTTTGGCTGGCATGCTGTCGATGTCTGTCAACATCAAGCAGAGCAACTGGGGTTACAATACAATCGGACAAGAAACCACCAGATTCATGCCATTCTTGTTGGTGCATGGTCAAGAAACAACAAAAGTGATGGAAACTGTCTTTTCAGTTCAGGGACAACATTGACAATTATTATATCAGTCAATTATTAACCACGGCTGAGGAGTCTCAGTAAATGGCTCAACTTTGTATGCTACAGGATTCAAGATAAGGATTGTCAAAGGTATGATTCGAGCCATCATCCTGTCTTCTTCCAGCTTGATGACCTTGCCTAGATCTTCACTCCTGTTAGGTAGGGTGGGCTGTCTTAGAAACTACTCAAATATTACTTTGGTCCATACAATGTCACAAGACAAGGGATGGTTAAGGAAACAGTCCATGTTCAGAGAATGAAATCGGAGAGATCCCACAGTTCAGAATACATACCTGCCAACCTTCAAAACTTAAAAATCAGGAGAGCCAGTTTAAAAAATCGGGATATTCTTCAAAAAATCAGGAGATACGTTCTGTAAACTGCAGCGCACTTTACTATAAACCTGAAGCCTTTTCCTGTCATCTCACAACACTACGAAAAGACACTTGCATTAACCCAAATGTTGAATACATCTTTATTTCTAGCCAGTTTAGGTAAAGTGACTGATTTTTTTTTTATTAAAACAAAAAAGTTCACAGCTGTATTTTTGTGCTATACTGCTTCCAGGGAACATTTCATGGAACAAGTGACGCACATGTTCATCGCGTTTAATTGGTAAACGGTACTCTAAAATAAACAATACAAATAAGCACTCTGCATGTATCACATGATCACTCTTACTTTTATCAGCAATTTAAGTCTTTTACTGTTACTCACACACTTCATTTTCTTTGCACGTATTCCGGTACATTGCTTTTTTCACCATGTGATGTGGAAGTATCACATCGACAAAGAGTACAAAATACAAATAATGTTCCGAAAACTGCTTAAAAATGTATCATATCTTTTGCCATCCTAGAACAACATACCACAGAATTGAAGTCCCATATTCACAAAAACTAGCTGTTTACACAAAAGCTGACTTTCTACAATTCGCATATGAAACTGATGCTCCTAACTAACCACTCAAAAGGTTTCCATCGATTAAAATCCACTGAAGTGATTTCACTTATGTACAATGACAAAACATTCAAAAAGAGCACATCGAAACAGAGTGTATTTGCAAACACGCGAAAAGAGCAGAAATAATTGTTATAAAAGTCACGCACAACTCCTAATTTCTATGAATTTCGATACGTATTTAGATTAAAGTGATAAATGAACAAAGGACATTTGACCATTGGCAAAAAAGGTTTCAGGATATAAGCTAAAAATCGGGAGAAATAATGGCAAAATCAGGAGGCGGGAGAAAACGTGAAAAATCAGGAGACTCCCGCCTAAATCGGGAGAGTTGGCAAGTATGAGAATATATTCCAAGTGCTGGCAAGACTCGACAAGATAAAAGGCAATGAAAGTACACTGCTCAAAATAATTAGGGGATCAGCTGATATATCTGTAAAATATACATATGATAACATCTTTTATTGAGATATTGGTTACAATTGTAATTTGTGTGTGATGCAGTACAATATTCTGCTGTCTCAACTCTTTACTTGAGGTTTACATAGTGTTTACTTAGAATGTGGCACCATGGGGCTATCATAATAGTGAAAAAGATGTTCTCATTGGTCTGGCTACAATGAATTTGGCAAGTGCATCCCATACACACTGAATTGGGTTTAAGTATGTGAACAAGCTGGCCATTCTGTTTGTTCAATTCCCTCAGCTTCAAACATGTCCACCAGTGCAGCTCTGTGGGGGCAAGCATGATTGTGCACTAGAAGGAACCCATCACCTATGGCACCAGTGTAGGGCACAACAAAAAGTCAAAAGATCTTGTCTCTATACCTACAATCAGTCAAAGCACCATTCTGAATGACAGAGACATGTACGTCTGCCAATACTGACTCTTGACCACACCATTCGCCCACCACAATATGGGGATGTTTCCTGTACATAAGCAGGATTGTTGTGATTTCCCTGTTCTCTCCAGATGAGGAAAGGGATATTGTCTGGCTGAACACAAAATCTTGACTCATCTGTGAACAGAACCCGACGCCATTCGTTACGACTCCATTCCTAATATTCTTCTGCCCAGCTTCTGTGGGCTAAATGGTGGTGTGTATGGGCCACATTCCTAAATGTATTTTCGGACTGTTTGTGTTGATATTTCACATCTTGTTGCTAGCCGGAGGGTGTGTTGCAGCTGAAATGAATTCAGCCTCCTGTCTTAGTGGGCTGTTAACAAGAGATAATGGTCATCTCTTGCTTATGTTACATGTGGACAACCTTGGCCTTGCCTTCTTTTAACAGTTCCTATTGTCTGAAATCGCGTGCAGGTCCTGGAAATTATACTTTGGGACACTTCAATAGCTGCAGCCACCTCACTTTGTTATTGATATGGTGTCTGTTCTTTTTGGATATGTGCGAAAGAACAGACACTATTGGTTGACAGTAATGGCTGTAATTTATGAATTCGAAACATTGAAACATTTTGATCATTTCAGAGGGTTGAAATAAATTCAACAGTGAAGTTGAAAATTTGTGCTGAACCGGGATTCAAAACCAGATTTCCCGCTTCGGGCTAGTGGTTGCCTAAACCAATTACGCTATCCACACACACTTCCCTTCCAACCCAAATTCTCAACTTACAGCACACTACGATGGTAGTGTCTCTGCCCATTAGTTCATCTTGCTTGCAGCCTATACTGTAGTCATGCAAGCTATTGGGAATATTAGTGCATTCACATTGAAATTGTCATTGCATGTTGGGGCATACACACAATTATTGATATGGTGTCTGTTCTTTCGGACATGTGCCTGGATAGCCTAATTCGTTAAGGCCCAAAGCAGGAAATCCAGGTTCAAATCTCGGTCCAGCAAACATTTTCAACTTTGGCATTTAACTTATTTCAGTGCCCTGAAACAGTTAGTATGTTTGAATACTTCAAAATTGTAACATTAATGCTGACCAATGATGTCTGAAAGAACAGATACCATATCAATAACTGTATATATGCCCCAACAGGCAATTGATTATTTCTGTGTGGATGAACAACTATGGTCGATTCCTTGCGGGAATGCAGGACAGGCTGTGAGCAAGAGGAACTAATGTCTATTTTTACATATTGTATGTGAGTGACATTAGTGAGGAATTGGACTTAGTGCTAAAAGTTATGTAACCCTATGTTCCAGAAGTTTGTTTTTGTTGGCTTGTAACAAGTTAACTATTTTTGACTTCTTAAATCACAGGAACTGTTTTGTGCTCAATTTAAACCAGAGCATTCCAAACAGAAAATCGCTGGTGCTCTGGAGCACACATGGTAGCAGATCATAGCCCGTATAGTGAGAGCATCATGTCAGTGAGACCGCATATCTTGGGTGAGAAAATTGGACATTTCTGAAGTGTCCAACAAAGAGCGTAAGAATGTCCACTATGTCCAAGAATGGCTCAGTGGGTGCGAACATGGTAGCTCAACTCATTCGTACAGAGTGCTCTCTGCAATCAGAAATAAAAATATGAGTAAAGATTTATTAAATCAAGAACAAAACAGACATGTTCCCAAGTCCGCAGCAAACAATCCTGCCTGAAAGAGTAAAAAATTGATAGGCTAACGGTTTATGAATGTGATGGACAAACATTCAGATCTAACTGGAGTGAATTTTCTAACCCCTGTACGTGACATTTTAAACTTTAATTCATCACAAATTGTGCAGTTTCAGACTTGTCTAGGTCCCACATTCTTTTAAAAGATTCCCCTTTGTAATAGCCTAATCTTTAAACAGACAAGGGGTCATAGCAAAAATATTGAAAATGGCTGTATTTATTTGTAATTCTTTTGACCACTACCTAATGTAAGAGAAACATATCAGATGACTGTAAATCCGAGTTACAACTTACATTTTTGTAAGTTGTAACTCGGATTTTATGCCAGTCAGCTGATACATTTCTCACCTGAAAATTATACACACACCAAATGATGGTTGAATTAATTATAAATAGTCATTTTCAATACTTTCACTAGGATCATTTTTCTGTTTAAGAATTGGAGTATTATAAAATAGAATATTTTGAAAGACTGTGGAACCTAGGAAAGACCACAACTGCACAATTTGTAGTGAATTAAGGTATAAAATATTGCCTGCATGGATTAAAAAAATGACAATTGACTCCAGTTAGATATGAAACACTCGTTCTTCACATTCACAAACTATCAGCCTATCCATCCTGCCCCCCCCCCCCCCCCTTCCCCTTCAGGTTGTTTCTATCATTGCTGGTGTTGGATCATGTTTGTTCTATGTTGATTATTGAGTTCTTGGCTCAGTAGCTGTTCTCTTTAAATTAGAGAGCACATCCAGCCCTCTCACTGAATGCGCCGAGTCGCTGTGGCAGCACCCACTCAGCCATTGCAACAGATGCGAAACTCATCATTTAAGTAATTCTGTTGACATGGAGCTCTCATATTTCAACTGTTTCTATGTGCTTGAATAATGATTTTCAAAAGAAATTACTCAAGATGTACTGTATCCTAACTATTATATCGCTTCTATTTGCCGATTTGAACACCAAGCTGAAACTCAACAGATCTCTAGAGTTGGAAACCCTGGCACTTCTGAACTTTGGTATGCACACGGCTCAGTTCTTTGACTCAAAATTATTCGGACCTGGCAATCATTTTGCCTCTATTTCTACTTTTCCAATCCATGATCTGGTAGCAATTTTGTAATATACAGGGTGCATACAGAGTTGGCAAGAAAAAATCCAAAGAGCTTTCAAGGATAATCAAAATATCCACGGGTGTACTGCCGGTCTATAGTGTCCAACGGGCACAGTTTGACACTATAGACCGGCAGTACACCCGTGGATATTTTGATTATCAAATACGCCGGGAGAAACTGAAGAATCACAGCTTTCAAGGAGTCTCCAATTGTATTTTTTCATGTAGGCAGTATAAACTGGCACACAATAATATTTAATGTCTCTTTGGAAGAAAAAGAAATAATACAGTTTTTATCATATTAGAATTTAATAGTTAATGCTAAAATTGCACAGTATTCACAATATTATTTATCGCTTTCCTAAGTTTAAATTGAGAACGGGCAAACCTATTTTATCAATGACTGATGGTCATATATGCAGACCAAATAAACCCTAAACACTCATTCTGTATCATGTGTACTTTGATTTTTAAATAAATTATGAAAAGGGGGAAAACCACACACATGAAAACGATATGGTAACTTTATTTCAGAGTTTGTTATTTCAGAACAGCACCTTTTTATAAGCACATCTTTATTTTACTACCTATATGATTGTGAATTATGTTCATTTCATACATATGCAAGAGAAATTATTAAAAACGACAGAATTAATTTTATCCATATAAGATATGAGTCTACATGACATGACTTGTGAGAATCATGAAGTACATGTATGTTGCCACCACCGCAAGAGTAATGTGGCTCCTCCATTTCACCACCACCCTAAAAACTCAAGGACAAGTTCCAAGTCCCATTGGCCAGCAACCAGACAAATGTGAAATGGGCCTTATCCACAACAGAACCAGCCACTAAACTCTTAGCTTCCCAAGTTCTGCCACTAGATAGCAGGCAATCTACACCTGACATACATCTTAGCGACATGTGATCCGAGCCAATCGTTACCATGCTTGAGCTGAATGGTAAACAAAGAGCATTGTTGTTTATTTCCCTGAGCATGATAAATTAGGAAAAACGTAGCGATACCGTGTGTGCAAATTATTTTACAAATAAGGAGTCTGTACACACCCTGAATATGTTACTCAGAAAAAAAAATTATGTCCACAACACTGAATTGTTCACAAAGAGAAAAATGGAAAGACATACTCTTATTGGCTGTCTAAATGCCATTCATGATAGGCTGCCTGCAGCTCCCATAATTCATCACGCCACTACCAACAACTGCTCATCAAGCAGCAGCCGCCAACACACAAACTGGAGTTTAATCCATAATCTATTATTCTGTTGAACAATGGTTACCAACCTGTGGTTGGCAAAAGTTAAAAAATGTTTCACAAAAGATACAAAATTTCACACTTTTGCCCATTATAAATTATTGATTCATTGTTACATGGTCTGTCAATCTTACTGTGCCCACAATACCTTGACAACTTCACTGATAAGTGAATAACGTCTAAACCATTTTAAATAAATTAATTTGTCTCATACTGTTGTGAAGGGTCATAGAATTCCAAAATGACAAACTGTAATAATTCATCCGCATTCAGTCTATTACACAGTTTTGTTGTAATTGACAATCATACAAAAAGTAGCTCATAAATTTCCTTCTGCTATCTTACAAATTCCTCCATCCAGGATTCAATTAAAAGTAAAATATGCTTGTAGCTTTGAGCAACAATATTAGCCACAGGATTACTGAACTTTAAGGAAAAGAAATATTACAACAATAGCCTAATAAAATTGAAAGCTCTAAAATCACACTGCTGCAAACAGATTTTAATTTTCTACTAATAGTTTTTATTGTAATACTACTGCTAACATGTATTACTATTGAGTTTAACGAATATGTTACAAGTTTTGATTAAACTATATTTTTACACTCCCAGTTTATTTCGCTTGAACCTTGTGCTCCCTACCCACAACAATGAAATCAAATTAGTTCCTGATCTGAAGAGGGTTGGTAGCCACTGCTGTTGAGAATGGTCTTTCTGATCATGGCACACATCTATTTACAGTATATGACTTAGCCCCATACAGTAATTCAAAACAGCCATCTTAAGTAGTGCACATTGAATTAGCAATTTAACAGAAGAAAATTTTAGGAAAGGCCTACAACAGACTGAAATGAAGTGTACAACAGAGAGAGAGAGAGAGAGAGAGAGAGAGAGAGAGAGAGAGAGAGAGAGAGAGAGAGCTAGCTAGCTTAACTTACCCAAAGTAACGAGCTTGTTCTTTGGGCAAGTTAAACAATCTATTTTTATACATATTTTGCCCACCAGGAAAGTTTCCATCTATAATACTCGTTTTATATATATAGCCTATTTCATGATAGATTTGTAAGTGTGTTTGAAAAATGTTTCTTCAATAATAGTAATAATAATAATGATGACGACGGCGACTTAAATATAATTTTAAGACTCTACATGGAAAAACTATAACATAGCAAAGGAATACACATATCTTTGGATAAACTGAATTCCGTTACGACCTGTCAGCTTTGACCAATGGCGTCATACCTGAGTTAAAGACAATAGTTTGTTTAAAAGCACAAGTTCTCTCTGATGATTAGGTACAGGGCAGCATAGAGATGCCTCCCCCCCCCCCCCCACCCATTCTTCGCAAGTGAACGCCAAAGGTGGTACGTTTTGGGTTGAGACCTGTGATCGATGGTACAGTCTGTTGTGGTAATCTGTAATTTACAATGATAATCACAGATTATTTATTCTCTCCAATACATAAGTATTAAGTTATTATCCCATATGTTTATATTCATCGATAGTGTTTATTTTGCTAGTTGGTATATCTTGTGAGACTCAGATATGATGTCATAGGTCAAAGCTGACAGGTTGTATTGTGGTCTTTAATTATGCCATATGTTTTAACCAGAAAAAGGAAATGTATCTAACAGCAGAAAAGAGTAATGACCCAAATATTAACAAAACTACTGTACTACAGTCTGTACTGTAGTACAGTAAAAAGTCCAGAAATATTTGTATCACATGTGACACCAACACTTTTGACAGTAAAATTAAAACAATTTGGAATATTATTGAAAAGAAAACAGGGCAACCAGGAGGAACAGAAGACTTTTCTATGAATCAGCAAGGGTATAGGATACATCGTTCATGTGAAACTCAGCTTGCCTTTTTCTCGGATGACATCTTGCGAGCCATGGATAAAGGGCAACAGGCGGATTGTGTTTTTCTCGACTTCAAAAAGGCGTTTGACATGGTGTCACACTACAGACTGCTAACGAAGATACAAGCTTATGGAATAGGTTCACAGATTTGTGACTGGCTGGAAGACTTCCTAAGTAATAGAACACAGTACGTTGTTCTCGGCGGTGAGTGTTCATCAGAGACGAGTGTATAGTCAGGTGTGCCCTAGGGGAGTGTGATAGGACTGGTATTATTTTCTATCTATAAAAATGATCTGATGGACAGAGTAACTTGTAATTTGCGGCTGTTTGCTGATGATGCTGTGGTGTACGGGAGAGTGTCGTCTTTAACTGAGTGTAATAGTATACAGGATGACTTAGACAAAATTTCTAGTTGGTGTGAAGAATGGCAGCTAGCTCTCAATGTAAAAAAATGTAAGGTGATGTGCACGAGTAGGAAAAACAATCCCATGATGTTTGAATACAGCATTAGTAGTGAGCTTCTTGATGGTGTCGCGTCGTTCAAATATGTAGGCGTAACATTGCAGAGCAATATGAAATAGAACGAACATGTAAGGACAGTTGTGAGTAAGGCGGACAGCCGACTTCAGTTTATTGGGAGAATTTTGGGAAGATGTACTTATTTGTAAAGGAGACCGCATATAAAACGCTTGTACAACCACGTCTTGAGTATTGCTCAAGTGTTTGGGACGCGCAGCAGATCAGTTTAAAGGAAGAGGTAGAAGCAGTTCAGAGGCGAGCAGCTAGGTTTGTTACTGGTAGGTTCGACCAATGCGCAAGTGTGACGGAAATGCTCCTGCAACTCAATTTGGGATCGCTGGAGGAAAGAGGACGTTCTTTTCGTGAATTTCTGTTGAGGAAATTTAGAGGGCCGGAATTTGAAGCTCAGTGTAGTACGATCCTGCTGCCACCTACTTATCTTTTGTGTAGTGATCACAAAGACAAGATAAGAGAAATTAGGGCTCGTACAGAGGCATATAGGCATTCTTTTTTTCCTCGTTCAATTTGGGAGTGGAATAGGAAAGGAAATGCCTAGTAGTGGTACAGTGTACCCTCCGCCATGCACCTTACGGTGGATTGCGAAGTATGGGAGTATGTATGTAGATGTAGAAGACTTCATTACCATAAAACTGAATTGAAAGTTTATTGAAGAAAAGTCAGAAGTTGAAAATGTTTTTCATGTTCATTATTTAAATGCTGTAGAGAAAAATGCTATAGAGATGTTTGTTAAAAGACATAAGGCTATTACTGGAAGAGGCTACACCTATGCAATTGGATTTACGAAAATAATAAAATTCATTCAAGTGTAATAGTTTGCATGAAATATGTGGCATTTCCAGGCGAGCACTAAAAGCTTGTTCCCAACAGATAAGTAGAATTCTTTGCCAAATATGTAATAGCTTTCCGAAACAAAGCATTGTCACTGACATAAAAGAAATACACTATTGTTAAAACATTGCATAAAATACAGGATCCATCTGATGTCAACAACTACCAACTGATCTCACTTATGAGAAATGTAGCCAAATTCTTAAAAAAAACTAATGTATTGGGAAGCGCTTTCACATATTTGCAAAAATAAAATACTAATAAAAGGTCAATTCAGAAAGGATTTTCACCAGAAAATGCTACATCAATTATTAAATGACCTGAACAACATGACGTCACCCATTGAGATTTCTTGTGATATTTCAAAGGCTTTTGAATGGTGTAAATGGAATGTGCTGGATAAGCACAAGCATTGTGGTACAATTGGACCAGTGTACAAATGGTTTCATCCTTAGTTAACTGGAAGAGTGCCAAAATTTGAAATAAGCAGTTCATGTAATGGACAAAAATCAGCTGATTCCTGAAATTTGTGAGCTATCAAACAGGATTCTACAGTGTTACTCGAGTCCTTTGCTGTTCTTTATATATACTATTAATAACTTGTCCTTTTATATTCACAAAGATTGCTAGAACAGCAATCACACCTGACAAGAATTAACTAACGGATTTCAAAATATCATATCAGAAAATTATTATGTGGTTTAGAGGTGTGGCTGGAGTCTCATAAAGTTCTGGTAAAACACAGTAATATGCAATTCCTTACAGTAAATTTAGACTGAACAGAAGTCTGTAGGTAAGGTAGAATAGTAAAAAAATTTTGGCGTGCGCATTAATGACAGATGGAATTGGAAGTAACACCCTAACAATACATTACAAGCAATAAATATAAGCCTACACCACTAGTATGATTACATATACATTACAATGAAGAGCGTACCATACATAAGAAAAATTATACAACCCCCCCCCCCCTTGAAATCTTGGTCGTAGTTAAAGACTGATTGTAGTGTAGACCAAGGTCTGTGTTAGCTTGAAAGGTAATGCCATTCAGAAAGTTCATGGAAATCTATTGGAATATAGTATAGCTAATATTTATGGGTACACCTTGTTTAAACACACTTTTAATCGTAAAAATTATAACTTCATGGTAATTTTGGGAAACACAATTAGATAATGTGCAAATTTCCACCCGGCATTTCAATGTAGGCCCTATGTTATTTACGTAAACAACAAAACTTTAAGGGGAGTCCACTAAGTAACTTTTACCACAATAAATTCTACAGAGGAAAAAAAAAAAAGGATCCTGAACTAGGGCCTTTATTATGGGTTGTCCATGATAGGAATAAAAAGGTGTGCAACACCTCTTCTAGTATGGCAGTCAATTGGGTAAAACTGCAGAGTCTGTCGCCCGTGTTTTTAGCATGGCGCGTATGTTGGCAACTGTAAATAGATCACTTCTGGACCGGAGATTTGGGCACTACGCGCCCTCACATACTAAAAAACTTCCTGTTTAACCTATACCTAACTTAACTTTTAGGCCTACTTATAATGATCACTGTTTCGTACATACCACAAAATAAATAAAACTTATACCTGCTCTAATAGTTAACTGCTGTGGTGTTACCAATATTTGCAGAGCATGGGCAACAGGCTCTGCAGTTTAGCCGTCAATTGGCGTCAGGAAAATATACTGTAGTGTAGAGAGAGAACAGCTTAGTTGTGAGTTAGTGAAGCCAACAAATGTGAAAGGAGAAAACCTGGTTATGGTAAAATCTAATATTTCATACTATAAGCCTAACATAGCTATTAGCTACAGAAATAAGCCGATTCGACATCTTAGATCATGACAGCCATTACCAACATACATTTCAAGGAAAGAGAGCAGATGGCCTTTTGCAAAGTTTTTCCAAAATAAGTATTCATAAGTAAAAAGAAAAGACTCAGGTTATTATGTGTCAGCTCTGTTTTTGGCACACAGCTACTGAATATATTTGATGCTAAGTACTAAACATTTTACAGGGCAATTTATCTGGTGTTCTGAACATTATCTAGTTGGTCATGCAAAACTGTATTACCCATACAATCAACTATATGAAGTTTTAAGAAAATATTGATATTAAGACTAATATGATAATTGTAGTAGCAGTGAAAAACAAAGGGATTTTTAAAAAGTATACACCCCCCTTTTTAAGGAAATAATTACATATTCAATGGTGATAATCCAGGGATACCAAAGTAAATAGCAAATCTTTATAGGCCACAGCTGCATTCCAACTAAAATCCGAATTAGAAGGAAAATGCTGTGATTACAAAAGTATTTATGAGTGTGGTCGGTTCTTATGCATTAGCAGTTACTTTTTGAATATACACATGTAGAAATCAAGGGTGGGTGTGTGAGTGGGGGTTGGGGGACAAAAATTTAACAACATATATTTCAAAAAAGTGGAAAATATATTCAGTAAAGGTTCCTTTTGGTCCCTATATGAGGAAATTTTTTTCACTGTTTCAAGTAGGCAAAATTGAAAATTTCAAAACCTAGGTGCTAGTTTTTGGAAAGTTTCTTATAATTGGCCTGGCGCTATAGTCAATAAACCAGATGCTTTCAATTTGCAAAAAAAAAAAGAGTCACAACACTGTGAATGCTGAATAATATAATGAACCATGAGTAAAATGCGATTTAAATTAACTGCAAAATTTACTGCTCACGAAATTGTAAGAGTTTATAAAAATTGAAAGCAACTAGATATACATATTCCATATGAGTTTGACGTTTACACTGTCAAATATTTATTAAAGTTCAATATTAGTCTGGACATTTCAATTTAATATGGAAAAAAACAGTATAGTAATCTCGGCCATTGAAAATTATTAGTTCTGTATTTGGAGAAAACTGACAGGTAAAACTACGTAGGGCTCTTTGGTAAACATTTTACGGATGAATGAACAGACCTATAGCTATTTTTGTTTCGGATGAGATGCAGTGCAATTACAAATGACGATTACTAGTTTCTTTTTAGGGTAGTTAATCTCTCCGGTGTGCTGCAATTTGACAAGAGCCGCTAGGGATTCAGAATTTAATTCAGGCAATGATCGATGCCGACGTAAACAATTACAATATACTCGATAGTGGGGGTCGCTTCAAAATTGACCGACGCAAGTTCCGCTTCTAAACAGATGGCTATAATCAGTTTGCAATAACAAAGGAGCCATTTACATTAACGCGAACACAAGACAGAGGGAATAGTTAACATATTATCCCAGTGTTATTTTACTTACTGAGGATCACTGCATATCCAGTCACCTTCGCTCATTTTAAATCGACTATTTCCCGATGCCGTGTCCATAGCCTTTTTCAAATCGACAAGTAAGGTTACGAGAAATGTTAAGAGTTTATTTTTTTCCTAAATTTAGCCTAATATTAAAGAAAACCCCACTTTCCTGTACCCAAACATTCACCACAAACATTCATACCGTACCCACTTGACCACTTCCACCCCAATTAATGAAACAACGATTAAATCTGGCAACACCGGCATCATAGATATATTTTTTAGCCCACAGCAGAAATTATTGTCACAGAAACTTTTTACGCCCAATTGGTTTTTACGTTCGTTGGTTCTTGTATTGTCTTCTTCGTATTTTATCTATCATGTATAAAATGATTGGAGTAAATTTTAAGCTTACTTTTTATTATAACACCAAATCTGCAACTGCAATGTTACAGTGTTTTCATATTTCTTTAGTTTAACGAAAATTCGGAACTCTTACAAAGGTATATCACATTAGCGTGGGCATATTAAATAATTTTCTTTCATTTTTTCGCATACAAGCTAGGAACAAATTACGGTATCATCAACGTTATGTACAGCTAATACAGGGGCAATTCCGATGTTCTCTTCTTGTTCGGATCAAGTTATCGGCATTAGAGCACGGTGCAAACATTCATAATTGTATGAAATGAGATTTTAATAGTTTTGAGCACCTTCACTGTTACAATATTCGTCAAAACCTCTGAAAAACAGAATTGACGAATCATATTATTGCTAAGATGTTGGCTATTCGTGAAGTGCCATAATTACCATTCCACTGAAGTTATCACCTCTCTTTCAGGGGCGGTGGTTATCGCTGTTAACCACGTATTTTAAGACGCCTGGCGACCAAATGCAGTAGCAGTCCTTGTGAATCACACTGTTAGTTGGGGAGTTCTCTCGGTAACTCTCTCAACAACAATGTCACTCACAATGAGAATTGCTGCCACATTTGGCAGCCAGGCGTTGTGAAATCATGCTTGACATCGACAACCAACGACCCTGAAAGAGTTCATGCTTCAAAGCTCCCTCCATGTATCGTAATTAGCCATACGAACTATAAAATATTGCGAACTAAGATACCTTATTATTTGTATAAAATTTGCTCCGTTAATTGATGTAATAGTTATGAATTGGTTACGATTACATTTAATTTACAGGATCCAGCGGGTTGTAATTAGCATTTGGATTATACGGTATATGATGATTTGTTTAGAAATTACTTGTGTACTACACACTCCTCGTTATTATATTGGCTTACTGGTACATAACTGACATTCATTCGTAAATGAAGGGGCAAGGAAGAATTCTCCTTTCAGGAAATGGGAGATACCCATTAAAAATATTTAGCCACAAATAAAACTTTTCCAAACATTAGTGACATACCCTTCAGTTGGAATTTAACACAAAACTAAAAATTACGACATTAAACTGTTTTTTTTTATTTTTATTTTTTTTATATATATAATTTATATATATACAAGAAGCAACTCAATTAGGGTACGAATGAATGTTTCGGCAAATTCTGGAATGGAAAAGGCTCTTTTATTTTTAACTGTAGTCACAGTTGATTTGTGCAAGCTCACAAATAATACATATAAAACAAAAAGTTTAGAAATTGGATCTGTAATTTATTAAACATGGTTTGAATTGGTTTTCCTAGGAAGTTTTGGTTACGTTATACTTTTATTGCCGCCAAGTGAGAGTTGTATACATCTTTCTAGTGTAGTAATACGTTTTGTTTTTCGTTCATCAGTCGTCAGTTTCTTTTTATTGGTCCCTATTATAGTTTCACTTCAAGTAACTACACTACACAATTCGTATTTCTGTCTCAATTTGTCTACAGAAATGTTGTAAATAACTGCACTACTGATTAACATGACTATAAATTGTGAAAATGAGAGTTGGTTGGTCTGAAACTACTAAGGACTTCACTACAGCTTTATTGTTTTGCCTTGAACAATTAAAATATCCACTTAATATTATGGAACCTGTTAATCATTCTGTTTCTAAGTTAAATTTTTTAATAAAACGCGCAACTTTTTAATAAATAAATAAAATTCATCAGATGGAACTCAGTGTTTCTTGGCTATTACAGTACTATGAACGTTATACCAATTCCACTGCTATGAGAACAAGCTTCAAAAAGCTGATCACTGCAGAAATTCTAGGATGCATTTTGTATTAATTCTTAATTTAAGTAAAAACGCTGGCCTCAATTACTCAGGGTAGTTCGTGATCCCTGAATAACTATTCATTCTATCGTAAAATATAATTGAACGTGGTAAAAGCGGAACGAAACAAAACAGCACAAACACGGTTAGTAATTAGCGAACCGAGTTGCAGGCATATTGGAACACATCGCTGCTAAGCATCCAGGCAGCCAAATTGCATCCACGAATCGCATGCAGTCTGCCAGATTAGAACAAGGTGGCGTTGCCTATACACGGTCGATATGATTGTACAGATGTATCTCTCTGATATTTCGGTCGATATTTCAGCTACGGTAAATGTGACAGATTTATCTTTTCAAAGCCACCAACGAAGCCTAGGCCACTTTTCCGCTCGTTAGTGGTCGAATCCACAGATAAAGCGTAGTGTTCCAGCGATACATCGTTCATCGCGTGTCGGCTGACCAATTTGAATGATCTGAACCTAGTTAGTTCTGTAACACTGTATTACTAGATAAATGGCCAGCGAAATGGCAGCCGTTAATCGAGTATTACTGGAGTATAGGCTAACAGTCTAAAGAGAACAATAAATCATGAAGTACACAAGAACATGGTAACATAGCGATTAATTTTAGTCATATGAGTACAGTAAAATACTTTGAAATAAGTAAGCCTAAATGACTTCAAATATTACATTCGATTGATCAATACCACATTTTGGTTACCGTTGAATATGGTAGCCGAAACGTTGTCTAAGAAAGATACTATAATGCGTTTAGGTATTCTAGCAGAAAGACTGCCTCATAAAAAACGCTTGTATTTCTCGCCTGTGGCTTATATTACAATTGTTTACGGTTTTCAGTTGGAATAGCAAAACCTACTCTGAGTTACCATGTACAAAGTTCTGAGTGAAAATACATAAAGTAAAAACGACATATATTGATTATCAAATCTCATCGAAAATTCTATATAATATTCATCATCATTTCGTACATTTTGATTAATATTCTCCTTCGAGATTTTCGCTAAGCAAGTCCTCACACAGATTTATCACGCAAGCCGATTTATTTTGAAATTACCGCCAAACACAGTGCACATAATGTACAGATATTTCGCTGCTCATTGTTAGGTCAGCCCAACCGTGTGTGTCGTCGATGTTCCACACGTCTGTCTTCTACAGTTCGGCATGTTTGTCTGATCTAAGACCTCCCACAGCTGCATGGAATCTTTCCTTAGACCAGTGTTTTTCAAATTTTCCGGATATGCGACCCTCTTTGATGTTTAAATATTCTGACGACCCATTCGTTACTGGATATTGCTCGATATCTCGTCTGCAAATATTTAAATACTAACGAAGATATTTATCTGCCGATTTTGATTTTCAGCTACGGTAAATCGGCCACGGCGGCCGAAAAATAGTGTCGCTTATAGGCATATTTTGCCTAGGATTTCAAGCGATGAGTAACCATTTTGGTGGAAAATTGTATGCAGGTGGTGCATCTCGCTGGATAAGCTGTCTGCATCAGAAATCAGATCCAACGTCCTAAGCACACCGTTAAGTTGTGAAGGATAGTGGCAACTGGTGGCCTGCAAATATAAGTCCGTGTGCATTTGCTTTCGGTACACAAAGTGACCCAAGGTGCTGTCTTCTTTTCTTCGTATCAACACATCCAGGAACGGTAGTACGCCGTTTTCCTCCACCTTCATTGTGAATACAGTTCAGATGTTATAAAAATACGTCCAGGTACGAAGTACCGTGAGGCTAAATTAAGAATGTGTCGTCCACGTATCACCAAAAACACTTGGGCTTCAGAATTGCCGACTGGAGTGCTCCCTCCACGAAATCCTCCATAAATAGTTTGGCCACAATGGGTAACAGAGGATTGCCCATTACGATGCCGCCAGTTGGCTCAAAGTACTTGTTATCAAATAAAAAACTTGCAAATTTAGTCAAGCATGTGCCCACATTGAGTTATTTACAATTGCAAATTATTTTTTTGACATTCTCCCACTCCCTTGCATTTTGTTTTTACACTTACTTGTTAGTCTAGCTTTCGTTGGTAGTGCTGATTTTATTGTAAAGTGTAGCCGAACATTGTTTAAGTGAGGGATACCAAATGAATTATGGCGATACAAAAATAATATCGTCGTCATCGTCTTTCTACTGGGACAGCTTGGGTAAGGATGCTATCAAAATCCACTGCGCGGCAAACCTGGTGAACAGAAACACGGGCTTTCAGCTTAGCAGAGCCTGGGATCCAGCGCTGACAGTGTTAAGGTCGAGGAAATCGAGTACTGAGACAATAACTGATAACGTCTCGGTAGCGGATTAGACATGTAAATATTAACGTTTGCTGGCCACCGATTAATTGGGAACGCGTAGTACGGCATGCCTGAATCTTTGGTTGCTGATGGCGTGAGAAGACCTTCCCTCCATCGACAAGGAAGCTTCGCGACTGTTCGCCGGCTTTTGAGCCTTGCACATACGAGTTTGCTTCTTAGACCAGTATTATTACTGAACACTTAGTTATTGCAACTACTACTCCAACGGCGACCCCCCGAGTAAGACTTAGCACAGGTTGAAAAGATGCACCAGTATATATAGACGACCACAAACACGCCTCGGCTCTGTGTTTACCACTGGAAGACGTCCGCCAGTTCTGCTGGTGAAATATCGTGGAGTTTGCACAACAATAATCGACGTTTATCCTGACAACCATGGCTACTCTGTTTGTCCCATTTTAGGTCACTTTGAATCCAAATGCCTAAAAATTTAGTTAACTCATTATTTGTGATGCATTGCTCGTTGATTGTAATACCTGGACACTACAAGGTGTTGTTCAGATAGTTGTTGAAATTTCGTGCTAGTATTTTACTGTTGTTTATTAAGAGCTGATTTGTGCTTGATCATTCACTTGGGTAGCAATGGACGTTTGTTCTTGCTAAATGCCTTTATTTTTTGTTGCTTTTACAAATACATGTTGATGTAATCTCTCAGAGTTCGTGACAAGTACCATGGCTGCTGCGAGAGCATCTACTGATTGGCAATGGTTAGCATGCACCATTGTGGCCTACCACTATGCACATAATCATCCAAACTGTCCCATCCTTGCACAAAATGTCGGCGCCATCTGAACAGAAAACTGCAACTCAATGTATCCTCACTGTACACCTACTGCATCGTTTTAGCAGCGGTTTTGCCTAATTTCTAGTATAATTTAACGTTTGCCCATTCCTCAAACTGTGACATGTCAAGATTCAACTGGTGCATTGAACTCAACGTTAGAGCAATGACTGGACACCTGCTTCCAGTGCACGCACTCACATGTGTCTTGCATGGACGAGAAATTAACTGACATGGTAACATAGTATGGCACCAGCTATACGCTATAGTGTACCTCAGGACCATCATATGGTCAGTCTCAGAACTTGTTGACTATACTATGTACTAGGAAGAGAAGAGGCCCCAATGCTGACCCCTGAGGTACCCGACAAGTTAATGGCCGATCAATTGATAGGTATTCGAAGACTGTTTGTACCTTGTATATGCTTATCTAATGTATACATTTTGCTTTTGATTACTGAGAAAGGAGCAAATCCATTGATTTGGCTGTGCTCTAATACCATAGCATTCAAGCTTCTTTAGGAGTATTTTCTGATTTACCGTGTCAAAAGCCTTGGTTAAATCTAAAAATATAGCTTGTGTTTGCAATTTTCTATCTATGGATTTTAAAACAGTGGTCAGGCATTCATTGATATCAGTTTCTGTTGATATCTTATTTGAGAACTGGATAATACCCCATTTCCAGTTTAAAATTTTAATAACTTATTGTACTGTATTTTTTCCAATACTTTGGAAAAACTGGAACTTAATATGATTAGATGATAGTTTTATTTTTTCCACGTCTCTTTCTGCAGCTTTTAATGTAGGTATAACTTTGGACATGTTTGGCTGATCAGGAAAGATGCCTGACTCTAATGATCAGTTACAGATATAAGTGAGCACGACTATTATACCGTGGACAGAGTGCAATAAAATACTGCTGTGTATAGCATTAATTCCTGCAGAGTATGTTGTTTTTGGGTTTATAACAGCCTGCTTATATGACCCACAAGCACTGAGGATTTACAGCTATTAATAATGTTTCCTGCAGGCTTCTCAATTCCACTGACATTAATTTTTAAGAGGTTCTTTTCTTATACTAGTGAATTAGTTGTTAAATACATTTACTGCTTCACTTGGCTCAGTTATCTTTTTACTCTTGTGTGACAAGGCAATATTCCCATTGGTCTTCTTATTCTTGCCGCTTTTCTTCTTTAAGGTGTCCCAGAAAAGCTTTTACTTTACTTGTAGAATTATTTAATGTACACTACTTGCCATTAAAATTGCTACACCAAGAAGAAATGCAGATGTTAAATGGATATTCATTGGACAAATATATTATATAGAACTGACGTGATTACATTTTCACTCAATTTGGGTGCATAGATCCTGAGAAATCAGTATCCAGAACAACCAACTTGATACACCTGGGCATTGAGTCAAACAGAGCTTGGATGGGGTGTACAGGTACAGATGCCCATGCAGCTTCAACACGATACCACAGTTCATCAAGAGTTTTGACTGACGTATTGTGACGAGCCAGTTGCTCGGCCACCATTGACCAGACGTTTTCAGTTGGTGAGAGATCTGAAGAATGTGCTGGACAGGGCAGCAGTCGAACATTTTCCATATCCAGAAAGGCCGTACAGGACCTGCAACATGCGGTCGTGCATTATCCTGCCGAAATGTAGGGTTTTGCAGGGATCGAATCAAGGGTAGAGCCACACATATGAAATGTAACAACCACTGTTCAAAGTGCCGTCGATGCGAACAAGAGGTGACCGAGACATGTAACCAGTGGCACCCCATACCATCACGCTGGGTGATACGCCAGTATGGCGATGACCAATACACAATTCCAATGTGCGTTCACCGCGATCTCGCCGAACACGGATGCAACCATCAGGATGCTGTAAACAGAATCTGGATTCGTCGGAAATAATAACGTTTTGCCATTCATGCACCCAGGTTCGTTGTTGCGTACTCCATCGCAGACGCTCCTGTCTGTGTTGCAGCAACAAGAGTAACCACAGCCATGGTCTCCAAGCTGATAGTCTATGCTGCTGCAAACGTCGTCGAACTGTTCGTACAGATGGTGGTTGTCTTGCAAATGTCCCCATCTGTTAACTCAGGGATCAAGACGTGGCTGCACGATCCGTTACAGCCATGCGGGTAAGATGCCTGTCATCTCAACTGCTAGTGATACGAGGCCGTTGGAATCCAGCACAGCGTTCCGTATTGCCTTCCTTAACCCACCGAGTCCATATTCTGCTAACAGTCATTGGATCGTGACCAACACAAGCAGCAATGTCGCGATACGATAAACCGCATTTGCGATAGGCTACAATCACCACCACCTAGAATACAAGGCCTTACAACAGGCCGTGCCTACGTCACACTTAAGAGGCCCCGGCCGCCATCTGACTGGCCGGCCGCTGCGCGGCGGTGGGCGTGCCCCAGCCAACAGCCAGTGAGGTGGCGGCCGGGCCTCTAAGTGTGACGTAGGCACGGCCTGTTGTAAGGCCTTGTCTTCTAGGTGGTGTTGCTACAATCCGACCTTTATCAAAGTCGGAAACGTGATGGTACTCATTTCTCCTACTCACGTGAGGCGTTACAACAACGTTTCCCCAGGCAACTCCGGTCAACTGCTGTTTGTGTATGAGAAATAGGTTGGAAACTCTCCTCATGTCAGCACATTGTAGGTGTCACCACCGGCGCCAACCTTATGTGAATGATCTGAAAAGCCAATCATTTGCATGTCACAGCATCTTCTTCCTGTCGGTTAGATTTCGCGTCTGTAGCACGTCATCTTCGTGATGTAGCAATTTTAATGGCCAGGAATGTATTTATCATTGTATATTCTTTTTGCCTGTTTTATGGCTTTATGTAAAATTGTTGTATATGCTTTGTAGTAGATATGCATTTTTGCTGAGACGCTACTTTCCTTGCAAATTTTGTGCAATTATTTTTTTCTGGCAAAAAGTTTTAATTCCTTTTGTAATCCAGCCAATGTTTCTTGCATTATTTTTGATGTTTATTATTTTTTGATGGAACACTATATCAAAATAGTGCAAAGGTTTATTCAGGAAGATAATGAATTTTTGATCCATATTTTGTGTCTCAAGGACACCACATCACTCTTTATCATGTAATAAAATTTTTAACTTGTTTATACTTTCCTGACTGAATATCCTACATTTGATATTTAGGTAATTGCTGTTTGTCTGCTCCTTCAATATGTTATTCGAGCTTTATGGTCACTGAATCCTGTATTGAATACCTTTACTGTCTATTTAAATTATTTTTTATTAATCAGGATTTAAGGGTGTCTGACTGGTTACTGTTATTGTTATTGCTTCATTTACTGTCACAATAAGATTATATGAACTGATGAGATTGACTGGAGCATATCTTTGTTTACTGCTTGTTTGTTTAAGAAATACGTCCAAATTTCATGATGTGTTAACAGGGATTGAACATTTTGATGGAGATTCATTACAATATCTACATTACTACTAACCTTTAGTTTAAATTTTGTTGGTTGGGAGCTGTTTTCCCTTGGGTATGGCTTTGTGTTGTACTTAGTGTAAGTTATTTTAAGTAGTTTGAAAGTCAAAGGACTGATTACCACAGCAGTTTAGTCTAATAGGTTTTGGAGCTGTTTGTGTTGCATTTGATAATAAATAACCCTTCAAATGTTTGGGCTATATCTTGTTCCTTCTACTTGGATGTGCTGAACTGTCTTCTACTGTATGGGAGATGGGTTCTCTTCTTCTTCTTACTGAGATTGGTTTTTTTTGTGGTGCATTTCTTGCCAAATCTGGTGATGTTTCTTCTATTGTCAAAGTTATTATGATTGTTTGTTGAGAGGTTTTGTTCATTGAAACTGTAGATCTTTCATTAGCATAAGCAATCATTGGGACCATATATTTGATAAGTGAAGACATCCGATCCTTATTTATGACTCAATTGTCCTTGGTACTTTGAGCAAGTTCCAAGTTATGTGTCTTATGGCCCAAGTTGACTAATTCACAGATTTTTTCAGCTAAAAGCTGTTACCAGAGTAATTTAGATGTAGGCCATGGTTGGTATGCAAAGATGTCTAACTTACTGGCATGGCATGAATAAAATTCACATAACGATTTTTTTCTTTATATATATATATATATATATATATATATATATATATATATATTTGCTATTTCATCAATCTCTTTTTTTACTTTTTCTAGTAATTTATTAACACATGACCATAGAGGTAGGTCATATATGCATGGTTGATTTATAACAGCTATATTTGTGTTGCCTAATTTGTCTAGGGCTGTGGGAAGTTCACTGCTTTCTTTTCCAACCACATCATTTGCACCTGCACAAATTACGATTTAGTCTCTTGAACTAATATTTTTGCATGAACTGATTACTGTTCTCCCACTGTAACTTCCTTCACACCAGCTCCTGGCTTTACAAATGTCTGGAATTCAACGTTGACTGCATATCTGCCACTTTTTCAGCTAGCTTACGTCCATGACTATCAGCAAATCATAGAATTTTTTGTCCATTTTTCCGCACTGTAGACGCATCAACAGATTTTTTGGACATATTTTGTGGATTGCTATATGAAACACTAGAGAAATTCTGTATACCAAACTTCTGTCATTCATTGCTTATTTTGGGAGTAACACAAGTATGTTTCTAAGCGAAATTATTTATAGAATCAGATTTAGCTTATAGTTATCTGGTGCGTTTACTTTGAAAATTCCATTTTCAACTGCAGTTTTTTCTTTGTTTTCATTACTAGTAGCTGATTTTGTACTAAGGTTGACTTCAAGTTCTGTTTGTTGACTTTTTGAATAAACATTTTGCAACTGTTTTTCTAATAAGTCTATAGTACTTTTAAGTTATCGATTTCACTGTTTTTTGTACTTAAAAGAAGACAAAAACATAGTTTTCGCAATGTTTTCACATGTATATCACTGTGCTTTTATTTGCTGCTTATGCGTCACTTGATTTTCATCTTTTATTGATTTCATTTGCGATTTTTACTTTCACTTCACAACAATAATATATTTCAGGCCGTACAGTGGGATTTTTTTTGCGCTGTTTACATAAAGACTCACTCTTTTTTCACTCGAGTTTCGCATACCTTTTTTCATGGCAATTTTGCCACTTTCTTCTGCTACCTGGGTGTTTATAAATGTTGTAGAACTCACGATTCTATCTTTTTGTCCATTATGGTCTTTCATAAATGTGTGATGATGGTGTCCCAAATATGTTCAAGAAAGCATTGGCTGTTTTTTCTACAAGATAAATCATTTAATCATTCAGATATGCTAAATATAATGAAATCGATCCTCTAGATCAGTGTTTTTCAACCTGTGCGAAGTCTTGCTCAGGGGTTCGCCGTTAGAGTAGGAAGTACTTGCACTTTGCAATAACAAGGTGTTTAGTAATACAAAGATGTGTTCCTAACTGAATGTTATTTAATGTTAAATTTACAGAGTTTCTTGTGTGACATTCATTATGTATTGAACAGATCATAGATTGTTGAATATAGTGTGTCAATGATGAATTAGCGCATAGTCTGAAAACTGTTTTCAGGAACCAATCAATAGGAAAGAACATGATACAATACGGGGTCACATATTCGAAAAGGTCGAAATAAGCTGCTCTAGATGCTACTATTTAGAATTTGTTAGGTAAACTATTTTAATTTTAAAGAATACATCAACAAAAGACTTTGCCTATCTATGTGCTACCTATTATCTACTTATATTAAATAATAAGAACAGAGGTCTGTACTTATTTTTCAGAAGGCTAATAAATGTACGCAGTTAATTTTCCCATTTTCCTCTCCGCCTCCGTAGCTCAGTGGCAGCGTCGATGATCACAAATGCAAGACGTTCAGGTTCGATTTTCGGCAGGGGTTTGGATGTTGAGTGTTTGTCATCACTTTTCGTCATCATCGATACAGAAGTCGCGAAGGGGGCATCAATCCGAAAGGTCGCAGTAAGCGGCCGAACCCCGATGGGAATAAAAACCATATGATAATTGTATTTCCTATTTCCCGGAGGTAGCATGTCGCTACGTCACAGTAGTTAGGCCGGTATTACACTATCAAATTATTTGTCAAAGAATTGGACAAAGAAAAATTGGACGTAGTGTAATGCGAACATCGTCCAATATTTCATCCAATCTCGGCCTCGGCCTAGATTTGATCAAAGAAATCGCTCGTCTTCTGTTTCCTGCAGTGAGAAATGTGACCGCTTGGAGCGCTAGTAGTATACAGCTTCCTTACCACTACAGCTGTTTTATTTGGAGGTTAAATATCTGACATTACTTGGACATAACATTCATATTCGTAAACATGGCTAGTAGTGGAATGTTTGTGTAGCAACAACAAAATTTTAAAAATCAGATAGTGGCGTTGTATAACAGTTGACAAGGCCAATTCACACTGTCCGTCACGTCAATTCGCGTAGCCCAATACTCCGCCGCAAAAGTGAGGTTGAGTTACAATCCGTGATGTAAAAAAGTCATTATATACTATCGGAATTTAAGTAATACCCCTAAATCTTAATACAGCCGAAGCAGATTTTAGAATGTATGATTTTGGTAATGTGGTGTGCTAAGTTCTGGGAAATGAAACAACTTTCAAAACATCGACATCTGTTTGCAAGCAAATCTATGAACATATAAATACGTCAGCCAATTTTTGTAAGGAAATAAATAGAGCCTATTTACTTTATCAGCAATGTTTCCCCCCTTACATTGTTAATAACGTCATAAACAATTTAGATTATCCTCTTTGTCAGTGCTCACATTTTCCATTTAAAACTTTATTTAATGAAACTAGCTTTATCAACTTAACAATCTTATTCGTATACACTGTTTGAGTCAGCCTTTTTGTTACTCTATTGCAAACTGTGAAGGATAAAGAGCGACAAAATAATTAGCAGTGAACGGCCTGGCTGTTCTGCCGACGGAATAAAAAAGAAAAATCCTCACGGTCCCGTAACAAATTTTATTTATCTCGCTCTGACATCCACGGTTTCATCCAAGTGCGTTTCCTTTTCTTTTTTCCCTCCTTCTCTTCTAAATGCAGACACAACGCAACTGTAGTAGAAACAATAGCTGAGCATTACACCGCCATTTTGAACCAAATTTGACAAAATATTGGATGATAGTGTAATACCCCCTTTTGCGTTTCATTCAATTTCTTTGTAAAAAAATATGACCAATATTTCATCCAAGTTTTTCGTCCAATTCTTTGTCCAATTATTTGATAGTGTAATACCGGCCTTACCAGTAGGAGTTTGGCGCTTTTATATTATAATTTTAGGACACAGCAGATGGGCGGAAAAACTCGGTGCGCCAGGTGGCTGGCGGTATGATGGCGAGTGCTTTGCCCTCCCATTTGACTGTTCACAGCAGGGAATGTTGGCCAGCTCAGCTGAAACAGCCTGCTAACGGACAAATGCAATGCCTGATAATCAATCACAACGGGTGTGAAGAGACGCTGAGACACAATGAATCACGTACCTCTTAATTTAAGCATGCACAATAGTCACGTGTTGACATCGGATATTACTATAGTGCATCAGTATCATAACCCCTGTTTCCTTCGACTCCATTACAGGCATAATTTTCTAAATCGGAGACGTATTCCAGTGGCCATAGTCGTGTCATAATGTGTATATACTTGAATTATATTGCATGAAAACTAGTTTCAAAAACAAAATTACGGATGACAGTAAATTAAACTTTGTTTACAACATAAATCAATCAAATGTGAAGGCCGTAAACTTCACAAAATACCTAGGAATTACTATTACTTCAGACCTAAACTGGAAAGAACACGTAGATAATATCGTGGGAAAGGCGAACCAGAGACTGCGTTTTATTGGCAAAACCCTTAAAAGATGCAACAGAACTACTAAAGAAACTGCATACACTGCGCTTGTCTGTCCATTTTTGGAGTATTGCAGCCCAGTGTGGGATCCTTATCAGGTGGGTTTGACGGAGGACATCGAAAGAGTCCAAAGAAGGTCAGCTCGTTTCGTATTGTCGAGATACAGGGGAGACAGCGTTACGGAAATGATACAGGATCTGGGATGGGAATCATTACAACAACGGCGCTTATCGCTGCGGCGTGGGCTACTTGCGAAACTCCAATCGCCAACATTCTCCTCCGTATGCGAAAATATATTGTTGACTCCCACTTACATAGGTAGAAATGATCATGAGAATAAAATAAGAGAAATAAGAGCTCGAACAGAGAGATTCAGGTGTTCTTTCTTCCCGCGCGCTATTCGAGAATGGAATGGGAGATAAATAGTATAATTGTGGTTCGATGAACCCTCTGCCAGGCACTTAAATGTGATTTGCAGAGTATCCCATGTAGATGTAGATGTAGATTGTTACGTTGTAATCAGTGGCGGACTAAGGCTCTGGGAGGCCCCTCTGCCGTGCGCCATACGGTAACCTGCTGAATATCAAGTGTAGAAAATATCATCAAGATCGGAATAAAAATGTAGATTTTGTCTTGGCAAATTCCATAAGAGAAGTACCCTCCGCCAAGTGTCGTACGTAATTTTATACAGATATTGATCTTCCTCTTGTTTGGATGGCCAAATGTGCAAATTTTCATCAAGATCGAAGCAAACCTGAGAATTCTGTCGAAGTCCATAAGTAAAATACCCTCCTCCATGCATCATACGAAATTTTATGTAGACGGTGACCTTCCTTTCGCTTTGAAGGTCAAAGTGTCGAAAACTTCAAGTTCGGAGAAAAGTGTGGATTTTGTCGAAGTCCGTATGTAAAGTACCCTCTGCCATTTATCAGAAGAAATTTTATATCTTGTTTTGAAGGTCAATTGTGCAAAATTTCAGCAATATCGTAGCAAAACTGTGGACCTGGTAGAAGTTCATAAATAAAGTACCTTCCGCCATGGACCATACAAAATTTTATGTAAATGGTGACTTTCCTTTCGCTTTGAAGGTAAAGCGTACAAAATTTCATCAAGAACTGTACAAACCTGTGAATTTTGTCGAAGTCTGTCTGTAAAGTACCTTTCACCATGCACCACACGAAATATTATACACACTGTCTGGTTTTGAAGGTTAAGTGTGCAAAACCTCATTAAGATATGTAATTTTGTCGAGTTCCGTAGGGAAAGTACCCTCGGCCACACCACATACGCACAGGAAGGAAGCTTAGGGTTTTACGTCCTGTCGACAGACCACATAGGCGTCGTATCTTTTGAACTAAGAACCTTAATCCACTTCATTTAAAGATAAACAATAATTTTATACCATTGTTTTCATAAACTGTCATTTTGTCCCCCCTTGTAATGAGAACTATTTGTCCTAGAGAAAAAATGAATAGGACCTTTTCTTTAGGAAATTTAACGTACTTTAATTTTGTACTGGGAAATATTTTCACTAGAAGCCGTGGTTTTCGAGTTATTTAAGGAAAACGCGAAAAAGTGGCCTTTAAACGCGTCCCCACCCCAGCGCTCACACCATACAGGTCAGGAATTTTAGTATGTTGTTCACGACACTCCCCTCTACCACTGTACAAAAATTTGCGACTACACTAATTTTTTCCCCTAATCGCCATTTTTCGGTCTTCGTTGATTGGGCTACACGTTGTCGACCCATTGTCACGTTCACTTGTGCTTGGCAAATTATAGTTATGTTGTGATTTATTACGTGCAGTGGCGTAGCCAGGATTTGGTTCTGGGGAGGGGGGGTTATTTTAAAAAAATAAAGCCGACTGCAGAGGTGCCCCCCCCCCCCCCCCTTGACCCATGACCGCCCCATCCAAACTGCGATCAACCCAGACACACAAGATATTAGGTCCTGGATTCCTAGTATATTACCTAATAAAAATGTTTTTGCCAGTTAATGTTGTTGTTGTTATGGTCTTCAGTCCGGAGACTGGTTTGATGCAGCTCTCCACCCTACTCTATCCTGAGCAAGCCTTTTCATCTCCTCATAAGAACGGCAACCCACATCCACTTGAATCTGCTTACTATACGTGTCTCTTGGCCTCCCTCTGCGATTTTTACCCCACACACTTCCCTCCAATGCTAAATTTACGATTCCTCGATGTCTAAGAATGTGTCCTACCAAGCGATCCCTTCTTTTAGTTAGGGTATGCCAAAAATTCCTTTTCTCGCCAATTTTGTACAGTACCTCTTCATTAGTTATGTGATCTACCCACCTAATCTTCAGCATTCTTCTGTAACACCACATTTCAAAAGCCTCTATTCTCTTCCTGTCCGCACTGCTTATCGTCCATGTTTCACTCCCGTACAAGGCAACACTCCACACAAATGCCTTCAGAAAAGACTTCCTTACCCTTAAATTAATATTCGATGTTAGCAAATTTCTCTTTTTCAAAAATGCTTTTCTTCCCATTGCCATTCTGAATTTTATATCCTCTGTACTGCGGCCATCGCATGTTATTTTACTACCCAAGTAACAAAACTCATCTACCACCTTCATTGTTACGTTACCTAATCTAATTCCTTCAGCATCGCCTGATTTTCTATGACCGCATTCCATTATTTTTGTTTTGCTCTTGTTAATGTTCATTTTATACGCTCTCTTCAACACACTGTCCATTCCGTTCAACTGCTCCTCCAGGTCCTTTGCTGTCTCTGACAGAATTACAATGTCATCAGCAAAACGCAATGTTTTTATTTCCTCCCCCTGAACCTTAATCCCTATTCCAAAATTTTCCTTGCTTTCCTTCACCGCCTGCTCAATGTACAAATTGAATAACATCGGAGAAAGGCTACAACCCTGTCTTACTCCCTTCCCAACTGATGCTTCCCTTTCATGTCCTTCGAGTCTAATAACTGCGGTCTGGTTTTTGTACAAGTTGTAGATAACTCTCATTTCCCTGTATTTTACCCCTGCTGACTTTAGAATTTGAAAGAGTGTAGTCCAGTCAACATTGTCAAACGCTTTCTCCAAATCTACAAAAGCTAAAAATGTAGGTTTGCCTTTCCTAAATCTACCTTCTAAGATAAGACGTAAGGTAAGTATTGCCTCCCGGGTTCCTACGTTCCTCCTGAATCCAAACTGATCTTCCCCGAGGTCAGCTTCTACCAGCTTTTCCATTCTCCTGTAGATAATTCGTGTTAAAATTTTGCAACCATGACTTATCAAACTGATGGTTCTGTAATTTTCACACCTGTCTGCGCCTGATTTCTTTGGAATGGGGATTATTACATTTTTCTTAAAGTCTGAGGGCATTTCGCCTGTCTCATACATCCTACACACCAGTTCAAATAGTTTTGTCATGGCTGGCTCTCCCAGAGACTTTAGTAGCTCTGAGGGTATGTCATCAACTCCTGGGGCCTTGTTCCGACCTAGGTCTTTCAGGGCTCTGTCAAATTCATCTCTTAGTATAATATCTCCTATTTCATCTTGATCTACTTCCTCTTCCCTTCCTACAACATCGTCTCTAAGTTCATTTCCTTTGTAGAGCTGCTCTATGTACTCTTTCCACCTTTCAGCCTTCCCTTCTTTGCTGAGAACTGGTTTCCCATCTGAGTTCTTGATATTTGTAGAATTGCTTTTCTTGTCCCCAAATGTCTCTTTGATTTTCCTGTAGGCGGTATCTACTTTTCCCCTTGCTATACATTCTTCTACAGATTTGCACTTGGCTTCTAGCCACTCCTGCTTAGCCATTTTGCACTTCCTATCAATCTCATTTCTTAGTCGTCTGTACTCCATTTTGCCTGTTTCATTTACTGCATTTTTATATTTTCTCCTTTCATCAATTAAATTTAGTATTTCCTGTGTTATTCAAGGGTTTTTTGTAGGTCTTGAATTTCTACCTATTTTGTCCTCTGCTGCCTTCACTATTTCTTCTCTCATTGCTACCCATTCCTCATCTACTGTTTTATTTCCCCCTGTTTCTGTCAATTGTTGCCTAAATCTCCCTCTGAAATTCACCAGAACTTCCCGTTCCTTCAATTTATCTAGGTCCCTTCTCCTTATTTTCCAACCTTTCTGCAGTTTTTTTCAGTTTCAGCCTACAGTTCATGACTAACAAGTTATGGTCAGAGTCTATACCTGCCACTGTGTATGTCTTACAGTTTAAAACCTGGTTCCGGAATCTATGTTTTACCATTATAAAATCTATCTGATACCTTCCGGTGTCTCCTGGTCTCTTAAAAGTATACAACCTTCTTTTGTGATTCTTAAACCACGTGTTTGTTATGATTAAATTATGTTCCGTGCAAAATTCTACCAGGCGACTTCCTCTTTCATTCCTTCTGCCCAGTCCATATTCACCTACTATTTTTCCTTCTCTTCCTTTTCCTACTACCGAATTCCAGTCTCCCATTACAATTAAGTTTTCCTCTCCCTTAACTGTCTGAATAATTTCCTTTAGCTCCTCATATATTTCTTCGATCTCCTCATCATCGGCAGAGCTAGTTGGCATATAAACCTGTACTACTGTTGTCGGTGTTGGCTTCGTATCTATCTTGACAATGATAATTCGATCACTGTGCTGCTCATAGTAGTTTACCCGCATTCCTATTTTCTTATTCATTATTAGTCCTACTCCTGTGATACCCCCAACTGATTTTGTATTTATAATCCTGTACTCACCTGACCAGAAATCCTGTTCATCCTGCCACCGAACTTCACTAATCCCCACTATATCTAACTTCAACCTATCCATTTCCCTTTTTAAATTTTCTAGCTTCCCTACCCGATTAAGGGATCTAACATTCCACGCTCCGATCCGTAGAATGCCAGTGTAGTCTTTCCTGATGATCACATCCTCCTGAGTAGTCCCCGCCCGGAGATCCGAATGGGGGACTATTTTACCTCCGGAATATTTTACCCGAGAGGATGCCATCATCATATTTTCATACAGTAGAGCTGCATGTCCTCGGGAAAAGTAACGGCTGTAGATTCCCCTTGCTTTCAGCCGTTCGCAGTAACCGTGTGGCAAAGCCACATTAGCTGATGTTACAAGGCCAGCTCAGTCAATCATCCAGACTGTTGCCCCTGTAACTACTGAAAAGGCTGCTGCCCCTCTTCAGGAACCACACGTTTGTCTGGCCTCTCCGGGGGGCGGGGGGGGGGGCGTCATGACGCAAACTGTGTCATTGAAATTTAGGGGGAAGGCTTTATAAAATATATTACAAAACGTGAAATAAAAGTTATTTAATGCCAGTTAATATTAAAATTAAATAACTTTTATTTCACGTTTTGTAAATTATTTTATAAAGCCTTCCCCCTAAATTTCAATGACACAGTTTGCGTCATGACGCCCCTCCCCCCCCCCCCCCCCTGTGGGTACCTTTGGCCTACTGAATTTATTGATGGTAAAGGGTTATCATTCGCTATCAGAAATATAAGGAGCTCGCCGATGTTATAACTGTTTAATTAACTTGTGACTATGTGTAAAAATTGAACTAAAAGAACACTATTGTTGTTCGTAGTTTTTGGTGGCCTTCATAAGATTCCATTCGGTGGCTCCGCTGACCTGCTAAGCAGCGGGTCGCCGCATATGAACAATCGGTTCGTAACTTCAGCGTAACAGTACCAATAGCGGCAGCATCAAAGCTGGTCGCGGTGGCATTAAAACAGCCGCACCCTTTCTCAGTGACGGCATCACGTTGGCGATCCATTGTCACGTTCACTTGTGCTTGGCAAATTATAGTTACGTTGTGTTTTATTACGTGTTTTCTATTTTCATTCGGTTGTTTCATTCGAGTCAAAAAACCGACTGAAGGTTAAAACGATTGACTGATCAATCGGTTGGTAAAAACAGTCGGTTATTCAATCGCTACAACACACAAACTGAGGCGGCTGCCTCTCCAAAACTAAGGAATGGACTCGCCCAGGGCAAAAGTCTAGAAATCAGGGGCCACAACTGTGGTGTCGCACAAGTCCAAAGTGCGCGCCACCTACTTTCGCCGCGCGCCGCCATGCACGCACGGCGCGGCGTTCTTACGACGTCAGCCACGAGCGCCCTCTGCTACAACTCCGCTCGTGGCCACCACTGAACGACATCGTTCACTTGGGACTGAGATAGGAACCAGTTAACACTTCGGAATCAGATAGGCACCAGTGAAGACTTGGCTATCGGACAGGCACTAGGCAGGCTTCTAGCTCAACTATGTATCAGCATTCTGCAGTACTGAGCTATGTAAAAGTTAAGTATTACTAAGTCTCTAAGAAATATATATCTCGTTCTAATTTACTCTAGTGTTTCTAGTTTCTGCTGTCCCACTGGCTGGTCACCTCCTACCTGCACAAGCGTGCATCCTTTATTCCTGTGTCGGTCTTTCTACTCGGCCACTGACACCTACGACGGAAACGAGACACAAAAGCGGCGACGAGGATGGGACACAAAAGTGGCGACGAGGAGTGATAGAAGAACCGTGGACCAGCCCGCTTGCAGAAGCCAGACAGCAGTAGTCGGAGCACACAGAAATTGCTCCCGCCCACCCACCCTTATTATAAGAATTTTGGGGGAAGATATTCTGTTACGTGTTTTGTGGACTTTTTTTTGTTGCAGAGTGTCCTCTTTCATATTGCATTTATGTTTTGTTGTAAGTTACTTGTATGCGCGGCGCCTAATCGGTCAGCATGGCCGCTAACCCGAACCCAAACTTAATGGAAATTATTCAGTTACAGACGGTGCAAATCACGCAACTACTTCAAGCAGTGTCCCAGTTGACGGCAGCTAAGCAACAGCCATCGCATCAGCCTCCCACACCTGCAGCCGCACTGCTTCCTACGTTTCGCCAGTACAAAGAGCGTGAGGAAGAATGGAACGATTACCTCACGCAGTTTCAAGAACTCATCGCGGCTCATCAAATTACAGGTCAGACTATCAAACACTTTTTTCTCGCTGTAGTTGGCACTAAAACCTTCGTATTACTGCAGAAAAGTTCCCCCCACGCATCTCCTCGTGATCTAGAATTTGATGCAATAGTAGATGCACTAAATGCTCACTATGAGAGAAAAGTTCTCGTAGCTGCAGCGCGGTACCGATTTTTCAGGCTAAAAAAATTACCTGAGCAGGCACACCAGGAATGGATTACGGAACTGAAGGGCTTAACCCGCAAATGTAAATTTTCTTGCTCTTGTGGACTTTCTTATAGTGATGTGATGTTAAGAGATGCGATTACGCAGAACATTCAGGACCCCAGAATTAGGGCAGCAATTCTAAAATAGTCTGACCCCTCATTAGACAGTGTACTGCAGCTTAAAGAAGCGCATGATACCTTTGACTTAGCAGATGTAGAAATGCAAAGCCCCAGTGTTAATTCGGGGCGCCGTAACAGACGCTTTCCTAGCCGTAGTTCTCAGTCTAGCCCTAGTGATTCTTATTTTTATACCGGCCGTGCTCAACAGGCAGTGAACAATAGCCCGTGTAATAGTGCGACACAAAGGTCGCCCCGTAGTGTTAGACAAAGTAATTTGACAAACGGGTGCCAACGCTCTTATCAGAAAAATGTTCGTAAGTCTTGCCCTCAGTGTGTATCTCGCCACAAACGTGCGCAATGCCCAAGTCGCAACGCCATTTGTTATCAATGTGGTAAATTGGGACATGTACAGTCAGTGTGTATGCAGAGTGTAAATTCAAAGAACAGTAACGTTAGAAACAGTGCTTCGCAGAGTGCGAGAACAGTTCATGCAGTAAATGTCATACACGCTGTGAACTTAAATAGTGCTTCTATTGATTCTCACATGCAAGAAAGTTATGCTCTTTTTTTTTTTTTATTATCGGAGGTCCCGCACCTGCTATTATGGTGGATCTTCAATAATTGCACGTGGAACTCTCACACGATGCAATCTCGCGGGGTGTACTGTGCCCGTATATTCTAGGTGCCTAGTGGTCGGTCGCAGGATTTCTACTTTGCTTAGTAAGTTCCTTGTGTGCTTGATTATAAAGTCTTGCACAGTGTCCATATGGAGCTCGTCATGCAACTCTCTCGTTCTGGCCCATCTAGGGGCTCGTAGAATGAGTCGGAGGCACTTGTTTTGCAGTACTTGTAACATTTTTATATTGGTGGGACATGCCGTTCCCCAAGACGAGCATCCGTGTGTCATGGCAGGGAGGACCGTGGATTTGTATAAACGAACTTTGGTCTGTGTGGCCATCTGGGTACTATACAATAACGGAAACAGTTTATGGATTAATTTAACCATTTTTTCTTTCTTAAGTAAAATGTGGTGTTTAAATGTTAACTTATTATCGAGCTGCACTCCGAGATATCGAACTTGCTGAGACCAAGGAATATTTGTATTGTTTATGTGGAGAGTATCGCGTAGATCAGGTCGTCGCCTGGTGAACATTACTGCCTTGGTTTTGTCGGCATTTATCGTGATCATATTTTGATGTGCCCAACTTTCAGTAAGCGTAAGCTGACGCCGGAGTCTGATGATGGCGGCGGTCAGACGCCGACTGCTAGCCAAGAATGCAGTGTCATCTGCGAACTGAGCAATTGTAACTTGGCGGACGGTCGGTAGGTCGTTAACATATAGGATAAACAGTGTCGGCGATAAAACAGAACCTTGTGGTATGCTTTCCTGGAGCGTTCGAATACCAGACCGTTGATTTTCCAGCCGTACAAAGAATCGTCTGTCTGTTAGGAAATTGTCCACTAGTTTGATCAGGTGTAGTGGGATTAATCCAATATTATGCAGTTTAACTATTAAGTTAGCCCTCCAGACTTTGTCATACGCAGTCTCAATGTCTAAAAACGCTGCAGCTGTGTAATACGCCCGGTTCATATTATACGACAGAAACTCCGTAACTCGCAACAGTTGGAGTTCGGCTGAAAGGTGGGGTTGGAAAGCGTATTGATCTGGTCTTATTACATCGTGTTCTCGTAAAGGAATTCTGAGTCGGTGAAGGATGATCCTTTCAAAGATCTTGGACATAGTCGGTAACAAGCTTATGGGTCTATGATTGCCAGGTTGTCGTGGGTCCTTTTCAGGTTTTGGTATAGGCGCAATTCGTGACGTCTTCCAGTCAGTGGGGAAATAAGACAGTAACAGACAGCTATTTAGGATTCTTGTTAAAAGAACAAGTGGCTTCCTAGGAAGGTGTTTCAAGTGGACGTTGGATATGCCTTCTGGTCCTGCAGCTGAATGCGTTACCAAGTTTCTGATAATTTTACGGATTTCTGTCGGTGTTGTCAACTGTGGTTGCGTGTCATCTCTTGCTCGTCGTATGACCTGAAGTTGCCGTTCTACGTCTCGAATGTGCCGACGTGGTATATCGAAGTCATCAGCCCGTAATGTATTTTGGTGCTCATAGGTTTCTGCAAACAGTTCTGCCTTCAGAAAGGGATCGAAGACTAATCCTGCTGGTCCAAGTAAAGCTGTTTTTGGCGCTTTAGGGGTTTTCATCGCTTTAAGGAGGTTCCAGTCCAGTCCTTACGTTCATGGAGCAGAAAAGACTCCATTCGATCTTCCCACATTTCTTGTCGCCACTCTACGGCCCTCCTATGTAGTTCCCGGGTAAGTCTACGCAGTTCGCGTTTGTCTGCCGGATTTCTGAATCTTGTCCACCTCTTTCTAACCCTATTTTTCAGCGATTTTAGATCTTGGATGAGAGGAGAAAATTCATCCGTGGGCCTCCTTTCAAACTGGACCGAGACTGTAGCATGTTTATATGCGTCTTTTATGTGTCTGGACAATTCATTGATAGAGTTATCAATAAAAGCGGTGGATGAGACATCGGCTGTGGGGCGTATATGTCTCTGTAAATAATGTGCATATTGGTCCCAGTTCGTGATATACTTCAAGGGAGGTCTCGGAGGTTCAATAGCCCTGTTTAAGTGACCAATCACAGGGTTATGATCTGAGGTGAGATCATTTATCGTGACTAAGTTCGGATTAAACCTCAAGTTCTTAAGTATAGTGATGTCCAGCACATCCGGTCTGTGGTTCCGGTTCCTTGGAATGTGTGTAACATCGACGGGTCCGTAGGTTATTGCTTGCAAGCGCTCTTCTAAATTGTAGAGTTGTTGACCCTTAGGATTATTTGCGCGAGAATTCCACGCAAAATACTTTGCATTGAGATCCCCGCATAAAATAATTTTGTCAAAACTATCGAAAATGGTGAGATCCTCTTCGTCCATAGGATCAGCTGGACGAATGTAACCAGCCACCAGCGTGACATTTCCATACTGCGTGTTTATGGTGACTGCAGTGGCTTCGAGTGTGTTAAGCGGCGGTAAAGTTTCGACTGAATGTGGAATGAAGTCACGTAAATATATAGCGGTGCCTCCCCCTCGCCTTCCCTGTCGGTCTGTCCGATACCCCACCATGTTCGGAATTTTGAAGGTCTGTGTTCGTCGTAAATGTGTTTCTGTCAGAAATAAGATGTCCACTTTGTGGCGGGTTAGAAAGTCACAGAGTTCTGTTTTCTTATTTTTGACTCCTTCGGCGTTAAAATTACAAAATGTTAAGTCGCAGGTCCTGTGGATCCTCGCAGCCATTACGGAGCAAAGATTTGCATTACGCCGTCCACCAGGACCATTATTTTGGATAAGATGTCAGGTGCTGTGTTGAATTGACGGAAAATATTTGTTATGACTGCAAAGATGTTTCGTTGACGAAGATTTGAAAAGAATGAGTGAATGCCTCTCACAGTCTCAAGTATTTCAGCAAAATCAGATGTTGGTTGGCCTTGAGTGGCATCTGATGTGTTCGCGGCGGTATGTTGTGCGCCAGGGATCTTCCAAGGATTCTTTTTTCGCAAGACCGGGAACTCTTGTGGATTCTGGATGTTAACCGGTGTTTGGGGTTGAGTCGTTTGTCGTCTCGATTGAAAAGACTGGGCTTGTGCTGTGTATATGCGCAATGCTTCTTTAAATTTTTCACACCCTCTCCAAGAAGCAGCGTGATCCTTGTTACAATTAACACACGTCGGTTTATGGCCGCGAGGTTTATCGCAGTCTTTCGATAGGTGGTGTCCTGGACATCTTACGCAACGAGCTGGCAGGGTGCAATAATTGGCCGTGTGGAAAAACCTCTGGCACCTTTTACACTGCGGAGGTCCATCTTTATTCCTGTACGTTTCCACAGTGACTCTCGTATCGAGGATGTGTTTAATGTCATATATAGACTCACTTTCTGGTCCTGGCGGTAAGGAGACGCAGTAGACAGGTTGTGGGATCAATTTCTGTGTGGCGTCATCCCGTGATTTGAACTGAAACACAGTCGCATTGTGAAATCCCAGTTGTCGTAATTCACTTTCTACATCTGTGTCCGCCACTTCCGCCGGCAGATATTTTATGACGACTTTTAACACTTTGTCTTTTGGATTCTGATGGGTATAGAACGGTATATGATGTGCATGGAAAAATTGTAAAGCGGCTCTGTGGTCTTCTATTGAGGCAAAATGATATTTAATGGAATCACCTTTATAGATTGCTTGTACTGGGCCCGTAATGTGTTTCTTAAGTTCTGTATTGAGCATCAGGTATTTTCCAGTGTATTGAATGGTTACGGGTGGGACTTTCAACGGCTTCTCCTTTGGCTGAGCCGCAGCAGATGTGGATGCGCCCTGATTTATCGTGGTAGTCGGTGTAGGTGCAGCCTCCTGATTGTCTTTATCTGCGCTCAAAGGAGCAAATTTATTTGATGTAGTTACTACAGACTGTTTCTTAAGTGTTGCTGTGGGTAGCTGTGCATGTTTGCGCTTAGTCCCGGACTTCACTTGTTGAAAACCTTGATTTGTGTCGTGTTCGTCAAGGTCCATGTCCTCAGGGCGGTTTTTCCCGTCCTGGGGGTCCTCTTCAGATGAGTCATATGTGAGCCAGGGAAGCCCACATTGGGCTGCAAGTTCCATTGCTCGTAGGTCGCGGGCTCTGCGGTCCTTATTGGTAATGACCGAGTCCGTTTCTTGAACATGGTTGGTACTCGTTGCGGCTGGGTAGGGTATGTTGTCTAGCTGTGAGGAATGTCGTCTGCGAGACGATTGTGACGATTGTCTATCCATGGAAGCGTCCCTGGTCGCAGATGCTGTTCTTGACCGTGAACCAGTCTGTTGCCTGGACACACAGCGGCTGTCCGCCCATGGACGGGCACCTGATACGTCACCATCGGCTAAGCTCAGCCTACTGCTGCCGAGTCCAGCAGCGGGGTTGTTCATGCCGAGACGGCCATCAAAAGGAACATCCGCGCTCGTTTGTGAACGCTCACCCCCAGAACCGGGGGGGGGGGGGTGGCGGAAACCGAAAACGAGTTCTGATCTATCGCTGAAACTGCGTACTACACAAGAATCAGCAATAACAAGTAACGTTGTTCCGATCGGGTAATAACTACTAAACTACAAACTACGAACTATCGATACAGACGCGATGTTTACACTTCAAACTGTGTTGCGAAAGTTATGCACCTACAGCAAAACTATGTAGTGAGCCATGTCACAAGCGCCGTCGAGCGCGTAAATCTGTGCAACGGAAAAGGGTTCGGGACAAGCAAAATGACTATGTACAGTGCAATCCTGTAGTGAACCTAGTGCCTTCTACAACTTCTCCTTGTAAAAGTGCCCAGTACTGTGTAGCTAGTGACAGTAGACTTGATGTAGCTACTCAAAGTAATTTTAGTGCAGCAGCCTCGCATTGCGCGGACGCCGATCCGGCAGTAGTGCCATCTAGTGACAGTGTTGTTAATCCGCTGTGTGCCGATTCTGCGCCGCTTACTTCACTACGCGGCCCGCGCATGCGCAAGCGTAGCATACAAGCTGTATCAGACGTTGCCCACATTCGCGCAACTATCGAGCGCTACAAGCAAAACTTTTTGTGACTCTTTCCATAGAAAATAAGACTGTGAAATTTCAGCTTGATACTGGTTCCGCTGTCACATTAATGAATAAAGAAACTTATGAATTCCTGGGTTCCCCAAAATTGTCAACAAGTGTTAACAGCATATACAGGTCAAAATATTCCCGTGTTCGGAACGTGTAGCCTGCCCGCCTCTTTTCAAGGTGTAACAAAAACAGTTGCTTTTGTAGTTCTTCAGGCCAAATCTACACAAAATATTTTTGGACTCGATGCATTCGACTTGTTTGGCTTATCAGTTCAAAGAGATGTGCTTCAAATTTCGTCAGTAGTGCCTCAGGACAAAATCAATGCATTGTGTGAAAAATATACTGATTTGTTTTCGCCAGAACTAGGTTGTGCAAAAGACTTCGTGGCACATGTAACTTTAAAAGAATCTGCAGTACCAAAATTTCGTAAAGTTAGACCAGTGCCTATCGCAATTCGTGATAATGTTGCAGGATAGTGGAGTGATTTCTCTGCGAGTCAGTGGGCCTCGCCTATAGTAGTTATACCCAAGCCGTCAGGAACACTTCGTCTCTGTGCGGACTTCAAATCAACAGTGAACAGTCAAACAATTGTAGACACTTATCCCCTGCCCAGACCTGACGAACTAATGGACAAATTAGGACAGTCTCGCTTCTTTTCCAAGATTGATTTAGCAGAGGCATATTTACTGATTCCGCTTGATGACGAGTCCAAAAAGTTTTTCGTCATTAATAATCACATGGGCCTTTTTCAATTTCAACGCCTACCCTTTGGCAACATGTGACTGCACGGCGCGGCGTTCTTACGACGTCAGCCACGAGCGCCCTCTGTTGCAACTACGCTCGTGGCCACCACTGAACATCGTTCACTTGGGACTGAGATAGGAACCAGTTAACACTTCGGAATCAGATAGGCACCAGTGAAGACTTGGCTATCGGACAGGCACTAGGCAGGCCTCTAGCTCAACTATGTATCAGCATTCTGCAGTACTGAGCTATGTAAAAGTTAAGTATTACTAAGTCTCTAAGAAATATATATCTCATTCTAATTTACTCTAGTGTTTCTAGTTTCTGCTGTCCCACTGGCTAATCACCTCCTACCTGCACATGCGTGCATCCTTTATTCCTGTGTCGGTCTTTCTACTCGGCCACCGACACCTACGACGGAAACGAGACACAAAAGCGGCGATGAGGCTGGGACACAAAAACAACTACTTGCACGAGCTCTACCTACGTTCACGATTCTCAATGTCTAGAGAAATAATCTGAGTGCCGCACACAGTCTCGCCAATGCAAGTCCTCATTTAGTGTTACGTTATTTTGTAATTCTGACAGATTGTTACGTAAGAGAGAGTGTGATACATCGTTTGCAAAGAAGCGGTATGGCTCGGTAGCACAGTGGTAGAGGGCCAGATAATGAATCTAATGGTCGAAGGGTTTGATGTCTGCTCAGTCCTAGGATTTCATCTCTGGCAATGTTGTTCACGTGAAAAATGTTGAGTTACACTGCGGTTCGAAACTCTCGTTAAATTTTAGATCCCCCCATAATACGCCGAGTAAGTCAATTCGAAGGTCAGAAGAAGGCAACGCCGCATCCCCTCCAATCAGGGCCATTATGGCATTAATAGAGTCGTAGAATAGGGTGTGGGGCTCTTGGTGGAATGAACTTCATGTCAACTTCATGTACATCATAGATGCTGTGTGACATTGACACTTTAAAAATTTTAGATTCCACATTGAACAACAGTTCCTTCCCTTTTCTATCCCCTTTGCCTCAATCGTGTTAGCAAAACCAAAGTGCACCGTCGATATTTTTAATCGACTTCAATAAAAGAGGAGTTCTCAATTCGGCTGTATTTTTGTTATGTTACCTCAGAACCTTTGACTGTGTGAACCGATTTTGATTATTCTTTTTTTATTTGAAAACTGGTGCTTCTCGTGTGGTCTCATTTCAGTTTGATCCAGTTTTGACAATGGCATCCATAAAAAAAACACATAAGTCTTAAATTTGCATTAAGTATGTGCGCAACAAACGGACTAATAACTCAATATCAAGCTAACTGGTTTTGAAGATTCTTTTTTTATTGGAAAGGATGTACTTCAAGGTTGATTTGATGAGAGTTTGGTTAGGTTCTGATTATGGGATCATTTACAAAGTAACGGAAATCTTCAATTCTTAGGAGCAAATTAACGATACTTGGCCGAATCTTTTATGGGCTATCCGGATATTTGAGTCAACAACAGTAACGTCGTTATGGCCAAGTAATTCCCTGTTCTAAACTTTTTTCACGTAAAGCCGCATTTTAAAAGTCTATTTTTGCTGTCTTCGCAAGTCTCTCTGATACAGTTTGTTTGCTGCACTCGCGCATTCGTGGGCTGCGTACGGAAGATGTGCAGAATCAGCACACAGCAGGTTAACAACAGTGTCCCTAGATGGCTCTACCGCCGGATCGGCTTCCGCGCAAGTGTGCAAAGCTACGCCAGATTCACCAACTACTGCACTAAACTTACTTTGAGTAGCTACATCAAGTCTACTGTCACTAGCTACAGTACTTGGCACTTTTACAAGGACTGAATGAGATATAAATGTTGCGCCCCCCTTGTGGTGTCGCACAAGTCTGAAGTGCGCGCCATGTACTCATTCAGTTTACACTGCATAATGTTTATGACTGACCAGAGTAGATCGCGGGATGGGTTTCACCGATTTTGTTCAAACCCTGTGAGAAAAAAGGAAGTAGACAAACCTTTTAAATTCCCAAAATATCCTGCCAAGGGAAAGCGAATACGGTCGCAAAAATATCTCACATGCAAATAGGTGTTATATAAGCTGCGAATTAAGTCCCAGTCATCGACCAGTGTGAGAAGCATAGCGGACAAGAGCATGGATTGCCAATTTTGAGGCCCAGGTTCGATTTCGGGTACTTCTTAGATTCTTGTTAATTATGTATTACCCCTCGCAATGTAACCTTTTAATTACGAAATTTAAATTTACTTAAACATTTCAGTGTTCCACGAAAGCGGAGTCAAGAGGAGACTCAATTAAAACACAGTCAATCGTACAACATCAGTTCAGTGCCCCAATTTCCACCCCAGTGATTCGATACACTTGGTATGCACCAAAATCAACAATGGAAACTCATTTACTTAAAAAGTTGAGTGAAGTATGCATATTTCAGATAAAATTTCTTGCTTGAAATGATTTGATAATGTCTACATGGTGTGGAGTTTACGTTTCTTTGATGAACACCCTAAGGGACGTAATATAACTTCTACATATAAATATGTGCTACAATTTTTGGAAATATTATTTTTATTACTTCATCGAATTACGAAAATTAAATGATTTAAAAAGTTATATTAATTAATTAAATTAGATTTAAGGAAACCAAATATATTACTTACGCACAGAAATTTAATAATTGATAATTAAAACTGCAAGCGCTAAAATAATATAAGAAAAATATTTTGGGAGGGGCGGGTTTCGCACTCGTGCTATTTTATTCAAAAGCTAATCGTTTAGCTATTACGCAACACCGACATAAGCAACGATGAACGTCAATATTAGCTGATATTGCGCCTATCGCTAGTTAAAAATTTTTGTAGGCCCTGTATCTTTTCCTATGGTCTACACAGGAGTGATACTGTACGAATTTTAAAGGTTCATACTCGTGTGTCTTCTCGCATAGTTTGGGAAAAGTACGTGCGACCCATCCTCCATCCTGCGATCCCTACTGTTGAGACTTTCAACACACAAACACCTAAGTTGCAAATATCAGCCTTAGTCGAGACAAATGCATTCGAAGATTGTCGTTGTAGCTATTACACTCTTTGTATGTGGTTGTCAAGTTTGGAACCCACATAAAGGCAACCTTTTTCAGTGTGCACTTATCTCAGCTAATAAATTTTAGTTACTATAATGTTTGATATTTATAAATGTATACGATATGTGCCCTGAAGCCTAAGTTTAAGGAAGTTCTATATAGAAACATGATCAAAAAATTATCTGTCTGTGGAACAAATTTACGCTATGACTCATAGGATCTCCGTTGCATTTTTAGGGTGACAGTGATAATCTGCTCAGGACATCTGCAGGCAAATAGACTGTCTATTTCGTGCAGTCATCCAAAAGTTCTCTTTGTTATTATAAGTCATCATATGAACAGGCTGAATGAATTCGCTACAAAAGTTGTTACTGAGCAGAAAAGTGACGTATGTGAAATATACGGACTGAATCTTGTGCAAATGAGTGCATATTAAAAAATCGCACTGACGTGTTTTACAGCCCACTTTAGATTTGTAGTTTTATACGTTTTTCATCATTTTGGACCAAAATAATAATCTAAATAATAATAAAAAATTAAGAACGTCTGGAACCCTTTTAGGGGAAAAAAATTTAAGTAGCGGCGGGTTCCGAACCACCGACCTGTAGCGTCATAATCCAACGCATTGCCCACTACGCTAAGGCTATCAATCGAAAGACGGGTCCTTTAATCTCATACTAATGATGGCCCTTGTTAACTGATGCTAATATGGCATTTGTAGATATTAGATTATCATTATCGTACCAAGAACGATGTGTTTTTGTTAATTCTTCGGTGCGTCATTGCTTTGAAATGACAACGTGTAAGTTACAATAAGAAAATCATCAAATACGCAACGCAAGATGGCGTATGCCACAGAGAGTTCTGGGCGAGGAATGTTACGTGACATCTCGGAATGGCTGGTTTTCGTTAATTCAATGGAGGGTGTCAAATCTCCGTTACTTTTGCAAATATGTCTCAAACCATACGATATATGAAAAAAACATAACGGAGCTAAGTTGTAGAGAATTTTCTCCTCTACCAATCAGGTTATTCTATTTTCGTGTCAGATGAACGGTTCGTTTGCCATTACAATTATATTAGAAACGGTTTTTTTGTATTACTACCGTATTTCTTGTCCGAAAAATTTTAAAAAGGGAGGTTCTGGTCCCTGGCGGCCTCCAATCATGTCTGTAAAATTTGGTGCTGATCGGTTGAGCCGGCCACGGTGGCCGAGGGGACTGAGGAGCTCCAGTCACGGTCTGCACGGCCACTACGGTCGGGGGTTCGAATTCCCCCTAGTGCATGGATATTTGTGCCGTCCTTAGTATAAGGTAGGTGATAAGTAGTTTGTAAGTTTAGGGACTGATGACCCCGTAGTTAAGTCCCATAAGCTTAACAAACATTTGAACATTTTTGATCGGTTGAACGGTTCGTCTTAAAAACAGGGAACACGTTACGGACAGACAGACTGACATGCATCTCAAAATCGCCGTTATTTTTGCAAATATCTTTGAAACGCTACGAGATATGAAAAAAAACATAAGAGAGCAAAATTGTAGAGAATTTTCTGCTCTACAAATTCGGTTATTCAATTCTCGTGTCAGATGAATAGTTAAGCTGTTATTTTCATTTAAATTTCGAGCTGTCAAAAGACGATCGCAAAGGCCCACTTTTAGTGTTACTAAAGTGGGCCAAAAAACAAAACTGCTAGTGATATGAGCTTGATCCTAAGACCCCGACTTATGCATCTGTGTATTTACGCTGGCGTCACCAACACATACTCCAACGTAGCAGATTTTCCGAACCTCTGCAGGAACATAGGCATACTACCTTTTCAGAAGTGACAGACCTTATCTGGAAACTACGCACGCTTTTGACGATAAACCGTAGTTTTGTATTCTGCACAGTAACTCTAACCTACCGGTGTGTAATGCTGACCTACTATACCAGCGTTCGTATCGGAATAATCGGCGTCGGCTTCTAAATCCAAGAAATCGAATCTTTTACTCCTCTAATTTTTCATCATTTGTATCCTTATTTTCACATAGTAAGGCTCTTGTTACGGTGAAGAAAAACGAAACGTCGACTCTTAGGCTCGAGATTTCATAAATTACTCTACCTCCTCGGTTTTTCTGTTTGCATTATCAAATTAATGCCTGTTTCTTGGAACAGATAACCGATTTCATATTAAGGTGATTGTTCAGACCTCTACTTCCTGCGTGATGTATTCGTAGGTGCGGATGGTTTAGCGGGTTGATATTTTTGATTAGTATGCGAAACGTCTCGTGTTCGATACTCGCCAGTGACAAACTCACACCAAAAGATCTCCTAAACCTCTGGAGATGCCAAGTGGCGAACACCGAGCTCGCCGTTATTCGGAATTCTTGTCCTCGAATTACCGTCTGGAGTGAAACTAGATTAGATTAAACCATTACGGATTTCAATGTCACAGCGATTTAATATTGCTAATGTTGCTTACACAAAAACATATCTTCTGCTCCGTTATTGAAAGATACGGAATAAAAATTTAATTATGGGTTGGATACGATAGTTTAAAGAAATTCGTTTGATGCAACACAAATCTCCGTTTCACATGCTTCATTTTGTATTCTCAATATATTTTCATGGTTACGGTATAAGACTGTGATTAACAACAATAATTACCTCAGAAAGTTTGTGATACAGATTATTACTCAATTATCATGTGCATTTGTTTTTGTTACGTGAGCAACATAATGTGCCATATTTCAAAATAGAAGTAAAATATGAGAAACACAGTAATCAAACTGTCGTTCGCTGATCAGTTGTTGGCCATCTGATGAGATAAATAAGCTTATTTTTAACATAGTTTGGTTCTCTGCATATTCATTTGACATAATCGCATCTGGTATTATAACAGCCCAGTATGCGGTCGTATGCTTACCATTAGGTATTTTAATAAGACATGGACTATGGATCACTTACATGTAGCTGTGGATGTTCACAATCACTTGTCCACATTGGTAGTTTTGGATACGTTTGCTATTTTTACTGGAGCAATTGTAATATATATTTCTGTATTACATGTGCAATTTATAAAATTCTTGATCACTATGTCCTGCACTCTAGTGTTTATTTTTCTTTGGGTACCGTTAGAACTTACGTTTCAAGGTCGATCAACTATGTCCGTTGACTTTTTACAGCAGTACCAAAAATCGGAGGGGAACTGTAATTTGTGGTAACACAGCTGGCTAATGTTTGTTAAATTTATGATGATATCTTAGTTGCAACATCACTCGAAAGAGAACCATTGGAAATGACACGTAGAACGATATCTTCACTCTCGAAAATATCATCAGTGATCTGCCGCGCCAAACGGTTGTCGTCTTTATAGCGCAGCCGAGGCGGTGGGCGGAAACCGTCAGCGATACTCGGAACATGATGCACCATGATGTAACCCTTAGCTTCATAACAAAGTGTTTAGAACAGGATCTGTTTTGTCTGCTCGCTCAACGAATAAGTGTTGTAGCGTGATTCCAGCAAGTGTGCCACTGTAACACCCACTAGACATTTGTCGACTTGCACTTGTGTGATGAAGGTTACTGTAAGTAGTGGCTCATGTCGATAATTTGCTTCCTGTCTTGTAATTCAATTAAGTCTATGTTTCACATGCACATTTTCCATTTGAATGTGTCAGTAACGTTCGACAATATTCACGGACTGCAGCATCTCAGTTCTAATTGCTGTCTTCGTTCACTGAAACTATAAGAAAAGTAATGTGGAAAGAAATTTGTCGATTGCGATTAACTAAAAACACTATAGCTGAAACGCAAAGCAGTTTCTAAAATCAGTTTGCGAAGTCGCGTTCACGTTGCATACATCTACATCTACATGGGATACTCTGCAAATCACATTTAAGTGCCTGGCAGAGGGTTCATCGAACCACCATTATACTATTTATCTCCCATTCCATTCTCGAATAGCACGCGGGGAGAAAGAACTCCTGAATCTCTCCGTTCGAGCTCTGATTTCTCGTATTTTATTCTGATGGTCATTTCTACCTATGTAAGTGGGAGTCAACAATACATTTTCGCATTCGAAGGAGAATGTTGGCGATTGGAGTTTCGTAAGTAGCCCACGCCGCAGCGATAAGCGCCGTTGTAATGATTCCCATCCAAGATCATGTATCATTTCCGTAACGCTGTCTCCCCTGTATCGTGACAATACGAAACGAGCTGCCCTTCTTTGGACTCTTTAGATGTCCTACGTCAAACCCACCTGATTAGGATCCCACACTTGGCAGCAATACTCCAAAAATGGACGGACAAGCGTAGTTTATGCAGTTTCTTTAGTAGTTCTGTTGCATGTTTTAAGGGTTCTGCCAATAAAACGCAGTCTCTGGTTCGCCTTTCCCACGACATTATCTACGTGTTCTTTCCAATTTAAGTCTGAAGTAATAGTAATTCCTAGGTCTTTTGTGGCGTTTACGGCGTTCACTTTTGATTGATTTACCTTGTAAACAAAGTTAAACGGATTTCTTTTCGTACTCATGTGCACGACTTCACACTTCTCATTATTTAGAGTCAATCGCCAATTTTTCCACCATACTGATATCTTATTCAGATCTTTTTGCAGTTGGTTTTGATCTTCAGATGATTTTACTAGACGGTAAATGACGGCGTCATCTGCAGACAACCTAAGAGAGCTACTTAGATTTTCCCCTAAATCGTTTATGTAAATAAGGAACAGCAGAGGACCAATAACACTACCCTGTGGAACGTCCGACATCACCTCTGTTTTAGTCGATGCCTTACCATCGATTACTACGAACTGTGTCCTCGAGTCAAAAGCTTTCTGGAAATCAAGAAATACGGAATCGATTTGCGAACCCTTGTCGATAGCACCCATCACTTCGTGTGAATAAAGAGCTAGTTGTGTTTCGCATGAACGATATTTTCTAAATCCGTGTTGACCTTGGGTCAATGGATCATTCTGTTCGAGATAATTCATAATATTTGAATACAGGATATGTTCCAAAACCCTGCTGCAAATTTACGTCAATGAAATAGGCCTGTAGTTTAGTGGGTTACTCCAACTGCCTTTCTTGAATATAGGTGTGACCTGTGCAACTTTCCAATCTTTTGGTTCAGATCCTTCTTTGAGAGAGCGGTTGTATATGGCTGTTAAGTAAGGAGCTATCGCTTCAGCATAATCAGATAGAAATGGATTATTTGTTGCTAAGAGTTCAAGAGTGTTTTCACATCCATTTACAATTCTAGTTGGCTCATGAACTAATTGTTCGAAATAATTCTCAGAGAATGCGTTGAGTACAATTTCACGCGATGTTTTATTCGTACCTCCTGATTTGTAAGTATAATTTCGCCAACAGATTGAAGGTAAATTAAAATCACTGCCTACTATTATCGTGTGAGTCGGATACGTTTTTGTAATTGGACTCAGGTTTTATTTGAACCTTTTTGCTATTGTATCGTCAGAGTCCGGAGGGCGGTAAAAGGAACCAATTATTAACTTCTTACGATTTTCAGGTACAACCTCTACCCATAATAGTTCACAGGAACTATCAATTTCAACTTCGCTACACGAAATACTACTTTTGACGGCGACAAACACGCCTTCACCTATTTTGTTTAATCTATCCTTCCTGAACACTGTTAGATCTTTTGCAACTACTTCTGCTGAACTTATTTCCAGCTTGAACCAACTTTCACTGCCTACAATGATGTGCGATTCGGTGCTTTCTATTAATGCTTGGAGTTCTGGTACTTTCCCGACACAGCTACAACAATTTACAACTGTTATACCGATAGTTCCTAGATCTACATTTCTCCTGTGATCCACCTGCTCTGTTTGAGATTGCCCATTTTGTTTTTCCCTGAAGCCCCTTATCCTAAAAAACTGCCCAGTTCACGCCACACAGCCCCCGCTACCCGTGTAGCCAGTTCCTCAGTATAGTGGACTCCTGACCTATTCAAGCGGAACCCGGAAACCCACCACCCGATGGCGTAAGTCAAGGAATCTGCAGCCTACACGGTCGCAGAACCGTCTGAGCCTCTGATTCAAACCCTCCACTCGGCTCTGTAGCAGAAAGCACGCATTTTGTTACAACTGGCTCCGATACTGGAAGATAACTGTTTTTCTCTCACAAGGAAAGTACTTGGGCTCGAACAAATACATATACACCAAAATCGTATGAGAGATAATGTAAAGATCCCTTCTTGCACTAGTGATACTCCCGCATCTGCAAAACTCCTCAGTCGACCGTTAGAGGCCTCTGCGTGTGCCATGCCGCATTGCACTTTGACCTGTCGGTTCGCCAGTAGGGACGGTGCAGTGTGCCTCCGAAGTTGCGTTTTGTGATGTTATTTGTGTGGTGAAGCGTCAGATGGGGCGGCGATTGCTAATCAGTCCTGCTAATGTATTGCGATTAGTTGAGATGAAGTTACGAAGAACCCTTCTTCGTGAAGATGGTATTAGTGTAGAAGATGAATCATTTGCATGCTTTCTCGTATCTGTTATGGTACAGAAATATGAGCATAAGTTAGATACTGTTGTTACAAACTCATAATAATGATAATAGTGATGATAATGACGAACAACTCATTGCAATCGGTAGTGCTACGGTAAGTGCGGGAGGAGGCGATGGAAGCAGTGGCTGTGAATACCAACAATCTTTCGGGAAGAAGGTTAAAGTTGCAACTATTATCACGGCTTTTGATGACAATTCGCTAGAGAACATGTACGATGATTATTACAGAAGTTATAGTTAAGACATCTGCATTACGTATGGCGTCTACAATTACATCTACAGTGATATCTAGAGCATGGTTGCAGAGCTGTGCAGAAAAACGACACATTGAGGTGTACGTAGAGATCCTGTAACCAAACGTTCATACAGATATGTTTGTTCGAGCCCATGTTCTTTCCTTGTCAGATTTCGTGTCAGATACACGTGTAATCGACAGTACGTACGGTCGTGCCCCCTAGCTGTTTACATTTCCCACCAGGCAGCAAAACTTTGCGATTGTGCATAGCGAATTCTGTCACCGACTGTATGTACGATTTATGTGTTTACAACGCAAGAAGATATGTAGGCATCTACCCACTTTAACTCAATACATACCTACGAGTAACAATGATAAAAATATTTTTTAGAGTTATCCTTAGCAAAATGAAATGAAAAATATTAGACTAGTTAAAAGCTGCGGTGGAGTAGCCGAGCGGTCTAAGGCGCCTCGCTGCGGAGCGCGCGGTTGCTCGCCGTCGGAGGTTCGAGTCCTCCCTGTGTGTGTATGTGTGTGTGTGTGTGTGTGTGTGTGTGTGTGTGTGTGTGTGTGTGTGTGTGTGTCGTTCTCAGATTAGTTTACCTTAGTTTAAGTAGTTTGTAAGCTACGGACTTATGACCACGCAATTTGGTCCGACAGATTTACAAGCATTTGAACTAGTTAAAAGTCAGTCAAGTTATTACGATAATGTAATATTGTGAAAATTATTGTTATTTTTTAGTCGTTGTCAGCCAAGGAAACACTACAATGTACCTAGCAAAAATAATACTAGAATATTGAGACCGAAGTCGGATCGGATGTTTTCTTGGCTGACGCCGACTTAAAAAATAATAATTGTAACTACATTATATTATCGTAATAACTTGATTTACTTTAAAGTAGTCTAATATTTTTCTTTTCATTTTCCTTAGGAGATTGTTATTTATAGGTATCTGCTCAATTATATTTAAAATGGTTAGATACCTACATATCTTCTTGTGTGGTAATTACATAGATCGTACGTACATACTGATGAGTAGAAAAAGTAAGTTGATTATTAAGTTGTAGAAGAATACGCAATTATTATTTTTTTATTTTTTAGTGCTTATTAAATTGTTTTGAAATAGTTTTCTTTTTTGTTAAAATTTTTGTTTAGTCTATCAATGCAGAACAAGAGGGGCGTAGTTGTCTTCTATCGTGTCAGGATAGAGACATAAGTTCTTTCGTAAAGTTTTTCACTAACCTGATGTCTTCTCAGATTATGTCCCAGAGCAGATGGATGACCCCCAAGTTGCAGTTCCGTTGACTTGAAGCGAGAATGTAAATCTGAAGTGAAGTTTTTTGGGCTCTGATATAAACTGATAAAAAATATAGTTTTCAGGGATGTCAGCTACTTTAATTATGACGTAGTGAAGTGAAGTACAAAGCCGGCCGCGGTGGCCGAGGGGACTGAGGCGCTTCAGTCACGGTCTGCACGTCCACTACGGTTGGGGGTTCGAATCCCCCCTCGGGCATGGATATTTGTGCCGTCCTAGTTCGTAAGTAGTTCATAAGTAGTTTGTAAGTTTAGGGACTGATGACCCCGTAGTCAAGTCTCATAAGCTTAACAAACATTTGAACATTTTTGAAGTACAAACAACTGCACAAGTACACAAAAAATATGTCACTCACAAAATTACACAAGATACAATAAAACTTCAGTTGCGTAAGAATAAGTTACAGAACAGTTAAGGCAGGCTACTCATATGTTGATCGAGCGACCAAGCGCGTATAACTTATTCCATACCTCGGCACGATCCTATAGCCGAGACAGGGGTGAGCTGACTATGTCAGAAGCAAGAAGCTTCTATGCGCGCATTAGGCGGGATAGAATGTTCTCTCACTCATTTCATTAGTCTTTTGTTTATGAAAATTAATACTACAAAAATTACGAGTGTCGAAAGGCAGGCGGTTATTGAGAGATTTTTTTCTGTGCTAAAACTACCTGAAAATAAGTTACGGTTTACAATTATTGATTTAGAAAGTTTGGCGCCTGAAATCACTATCATGGCGGCAACCAATCAGATCACATCTTTTACCAAACAAAAAAAAGAAAAGTTCAAATGTTTGTAATTCTATCGGACCAAACTGCGTGGTCATCAGTCCGTAGCTTACAAACTACTTAAACCTAGGTCAACTAACCTACGAACAAAAACACACACCCATGCCCCAGGGAGGACTCGAAACTCCACGGCGAGCAACCGCAGCGAGACGCTTTAGACCGCTCGGCTACTCCACCGCGGCTTTTACCAAACTGGCGCATTTTCCCACGGAAAAGACCTGATGTAACCTTTTCCCGCCATCGCTTTACCACACCACGTCTGACGTCAAGGGAAACAACGAGAACTTTCGAGCTAAATCACGCCTAACGAAAGAGCCAGAACCACCATACCATGCTAGCATAGGCCTGTGGTGTTCAGACCAATCTTCGGATTCTTGACTGCTTTACCTTTATATAATAAAGAAAAAAGTAGTGATTGCTTATCGTTGTCGTACATTGACCTTTAATTTACCGTGCTGGATTCTGTCTTTTCCTTTGCATGTTTTTCCCCTTTTTTCGTTTTTATTTTGCCTGTACAGTGAAAGACGAATTATAATTCTGGTAAAGGTATACCTTTGGGGCGCCACACTTCACTACGTCCTAAGCTCACAATATAGGACACGAAACACATTTTTTACAGATATTTTGTTGTCTTAAGAAGTGTGTATGCGTTACGAATCTCATCATTCATACATTCACTCACTCACTGACTAAACACGAAATCTCGAAAACTACTTCACCTATGAAATTGAAATTTGGCAGAAATGAAGTTTATAGGAAGTAGACATCAGCTAAGAAACGATTTTGCGATAGGACCGATAGTTCATGAGATATGACGTCATAAACAATGAAAACTTCTCCGCCTTGTGGCACGTGATACTGTGACTTTATCAGTCCACTATTTGAGAAGGAGAGCACTTAGTGACTTGCAACAAACCAAACTTCAAACATAATTTCAAACCTTTAGGAAACTTTTTCTTGCTGACAACCATAGCAAAACGATGAAAGGAAAAAAAGTTTCCCGCTTACTACTTTTCCGCTGTTCACGGAGTAAGACTACGGCATTCGGAATAACGTTGCAATTTATAATTTCTACACTACATATTGTACCCGCACAAATTTTACAGACATTATACACATAGAGCTGCATGTACCATCAAAATTGTATCACAGTACGACACGTAGTTCATGAGATATGAGCACACAAACTGTAAGGTTCATGTCAAATCGCCCCAATTCGCAGCAAGTTTTAATCTTTTACTTCTTTGCTACTAATTGTATTCGCAATAGATTTTACAGACATACAGCATGTATACAAATGATTATGTACCTGAAATATTATACAATTGTACAACATATAGCAATAAATATGGGATAATATATGCTGAAATGGGTAAAAACTTTTCACATCAGGCACCACGTTTTGCTAAATTTCTTATTTATTGCTAAGAAACTCCTGTATTCCAGTGAGCTTAAGGAAATTCCTGATAGATGACAGTGCTGGTGAGAACTTTGAAGCCGCGGTGGAGTAGCCGAGCGGTCTAAAGCACCTCGCTGCGGAGCGCGCGGTTGCTCGCCGTGGAGCTTCGAGTCCTCCCTGGGGCGTGTGTGTGTTTGTCCGTAGGTTAGTTTACTTAGGTTTAAGTAGTTTGTAAGCTACGGACTGATGACCACGCAGTTTGGTCCGATAGATTTACAGACATTTGAACATTTTTTGAGAACTTTGAAGCAACTTTGAACTGTGAAGCGCATACCAATGTAGGAAGAAGCAAATGTTCAAATGTTTGTATAGTCTATGGGACTCGACTACGGGGCCATCAGTCCCTAAACTTACAAACTACTTATGAACTACTTACGAACTAGGACGGCACAAATATCCATGCCCGAGGGGGGATTCGAACCCCCGACCGTAGTGGCCGTGCAGACCGTGACTGGAGCGCCTCAGTCCCCTCGGCCACCGCGGCCGGCTAGGAAGAAGCAATACACTTCTATAGAACTACAAGGAAAGGAAGAGAATGAAACAGTGTAAATCCGACGAATACCCATTATTTCTGACAGATCTGGCTTTTAACTTTAAGGGACTGCAGTTTGCAGTGAGACTTGCATTTTCTAATATCTATACTAATAGTAAATCTATAAATGTAGGCCTGTCGCTGTTCACTTCAGTCTTCAGAACTACTGGACGAATCTGAATGCCGTTTTAACAGGAAACGGGTGAAAAGTTTGAGGCATAATTTTATCATAATCGGATCACAGAGGAAAAAAAATATCGTAATTTTAAGTGTTTTCAGACATCGTTGTGTCTATCTGTTCAACTATTAAAACCTCTTATCTCAAAAACACTCTTATCTCAAAAACAACTTCACGAATTTGCATGGGGTTTTCACAGGCAACTTGAGCGTAATTCTGGACAAAATATAGACTTCGTTTCATAAAAATCGGATCGCGGAAAAAAATCGTAATTTGAAACTTTTTATTTATTCGGTAATGTCTGTCTGTCTCTTTGAACACTTTTATCTCCAAAACTATTAGACGAATTTTCATGTGGTTTTCACACGTAACTTGAGCATATCGTGCGGTTACATAAAGGCTTCAATAATTAAAATCGGATCAGAGGAAAAAAGATATCATAATTTAATAATTTGTTTAAAAGAGATCGTGTATGTCTTTTTGTTGAGGATAATCTCCAAATGTACTACACGAAATTTCATGGGTAAAATGAGAATAGTTTGGAGAGTAACATAGGCTTTGTTTAACCAAAATCGGATCAGAGGATGGAAAGATATCGTAATTTGAAGATGTACGTGTGTACAATGATTATAAGTATGGTGCAATACAGAAAAGTCCAAGAATACTATACGAACTTTCATGGGGGTTTCATAGGTCAATTGAGGGTACCTTGGGGCAAAATATAAGCTTCATTTCATCAAAATCTGATCAGGGTAAGAAATGATATCGTAATTTGTTGTTTTAGGTGTATGCTATGCTTGAATTGCAGCGTAGTATAGCAAAGAACCGATAGAGGCGCTGTTACATACATAGTCCACCAAATAACTAATAGATGGCGATGCTGCGTTTTTTATTCGCATTACTAAGGTGTAATATAGTGAAACAAGGGCTACGATTTTCCTTACGGCAGCGGTGTAGTGTATTGATGTTGACAACAGCCGTTGAATCATTTTTCAAATCAAATGTTTGTAAATCTTATGGGACTTAACTACGGGGTCATCAGTCCCTAAGCTTACAAACTACTTATGAACTACTTACGAACTAGGACGGCACAAATATCCATGCCCGAGGGGGGATTCGAACCCCCGACCGTAGTGACCGTGCAGACCGTGACTGAAGCGCCTCAGTCCTCTCGGCCCCCGCGGCCGGCTTGAATCATTTTTGAAAAATCAGTCACGTACAATCAGGGGAATAATTCTTTATGTTCACGATGAAATAAATAATTTATGCTGTTCTGATCATTAAATTAATCATCCATCTAAAGCGAATAGTTCGTTGCCAACGATAGCAAACTAAACCGCTGCCACTGCAAGTAAAATTTAATCCAACTAGGACAAAACAATTTTTTTTCTTCCTGTATGTATCCCATATGGTTTGCAATGTCATAGAAAGAAAAGAAGTGCATCTTTCGACGGGTATAACAACTAAATTGTGCATATAGTAGAAATATCTATGGAGTGAGCATTGCGTTCTGTGCATCTTCTCAACATTAAGCTGGAATTACCACGTGGTATTGAGACAAATCCACTTTTACCGCACATTTATTTGCTCTTACGATTGGTTTGTACTGCATTGGCTGCAAAGAAGCCCCACCACCTTATCGTAGAGCAACCACATAAATTGAAATAATATCTAAGTAAATGTCTCAGAAGAAACAAGGAAGTTGAGGAAGCTTCGCTAAAAGGGCCATTTACACATAGTCATCCGTCTTAACAGAACAAAAAAGGGCCAAGATAAAGTCAGCGATTAGAAGATTTTTCCCAGTATTACATGACTTTTCCACCTTAATGCTAAGGACACAAAACTGTTCTGCGTATGTGAATGCTCACTTCAGAGATATTTCTGCTCTGTGCCTGCCACTAGAGACAATATACACACTCGAGCGATAAACTCATCAGAAACCTCTCTGCTTTCATAATTGTTCGGTACAATATTGTGATTAAAATTTGTAATTAGTTACTTTTGGTGTGGATTACATTAAGGTAGAAAAAGACGTCTTCTTTTGCAGAGACAATGGTACTTAGTTATAGTCCGACTTCTGAAAATGTAGTTCTATTACACAAGTTCGATTTCAACTTCGTGCTTTACGAAGTAATCACTGCAGGACGTGGGGACATGTATTAGCTGAAAGAGTGGCCGATGCTGCTAACACAGTCAAGAAAATTCACTAGAAATACTATATTTTATGGAAAGCTCTATACAGACGATCAGCTGACGCCATTCCTTCAACGATTACCCAGAATTACTTTATCGCACATTGACACCACCATGACGTCTTATTTAAACAGACATGAACTCCTCTGTTGATTGAATTACCACACTTTCAGCAATCGTCGAGTTTTCGATAATAGGAAGCACTGCATACAGAATAACTACATAGTACAAGCGCGGCACTGCAACATACTAATAATTCAGCATACACTTACTGAGAGAGGTAAACAGTTTAGTATTACACCATAGAACCAATACATGACGCTGTAATTATTGTTACTGTTTCTCAGCTCAACGACAGAAGTGTTTTCAGAAGTTTATGCCAGACAATTAACACTGCAGTCTTAACTTTATGAACACAACCTAACATAGAATTTAAATCGTTCCGGAGTAAATTCACTTTTTGTATGAAAAACTTTATGAACATTCGTCGTTTTCGACAATGACTTCTACTTAAATTTGACATCTTGGCTAGGAGAACTGAGTTTATTGACAGAGCGATCCAACAAGGATTCTGTTTGTCTGACCTAGGTCAGGAACCCTAAAAAACTATGATATACACATACACGGGTCCCTCTTTAACAACCTTTGCGAAGCACGGGCATGTAAGCTAGTAGTCTATAAATGAGAGTAGTCACAAATGGGAACAAGAATGTTTCGCATAATCAGTTTACAGAGACTATTGGCATCAAAAGCGGGACAGTATTCTGTTATACGGTCAGGACCTGTTTAAAGTTACGGCAAGGACTGCAGTCATGGGGACAGTTTGGTCCTGTTAACCCTTAACCTCTGAAAGACGGCCGTCTGTCGTCTTCCATATATTTTTTTATAAAATTGTAATTTATTTGATGTCGCTAGATTAGCATTTTGTTAAAACTAGAACCCCACTCTTTTCAAGGCATGAGGAATAGCATTTCTATTTCATGTTTTAAAATATTAGTTTCTGAAATGTTAGTTAATATTGCTAGGATTTTGTTATTTTAATACTTTATTAATGTGGCAATAAGTACGGCTTCTCCGCTACGCACTGTCCCTGTGAGAATGTGTACTTGTTTTACTTTTAAGTGGATGCTCGAGAATCTAATGGCTGTCTGAATGTGGGTAGTGATAGCTCGCTTTGCATGGTTCTCTCTGGCTCTGAGTCGATAGTTAGTCGTTACCAACCCCTGATGCTGATGCGACCAAAGAGGTTTCTACACCCTTTGGTTACAAGCTAGTCGACGAGCCTTCTCCAAGGCGAGTCTCACGATCTTCTCTCCCCACCACCACTGTTATCATAGGTTTTGCCCAGTTTCCGGTATCTTCCCCATCTCCTAGCCACTCGGTGGTCACTTTGTGCTCAGACCACGGTGAGGTAAGGTTGGTTCTGCTCTTGTGCCTGCAGAAATGGTAGTGATTTGTTGTCTAATATGTTTAACTTAGACTCTTGAACTTAGATTCATTTTTCGGAATAGTTTTTCCGATCGTGCGCGGAAATGTGTTCTAGTTTTTCAATCCAGTGATTTCCAACAGATAAACATGGTGTATGTGTTACTAGTTGCAGTTTGATAATGGCCTGGTATATTCAAACCATTTGTGATTATGTGGCGGTGTATGAACTCTGTGTAAATTCTTTCTAGCTTTGTGGGGCCTGATTTCTAACAGACAATATGTTCATTTTTGTACAGTGCATGTAAAAGCTTTCTTATCATTTCCTTCTGTGAGTGATATGTATTCCACGTGGTTGGTTCTTAGAACAAAGCCTTCAGCTTCCCCTATTGTTTGTTCCATGCTCATCAGGCAAGTAACTATGCGTGTATCCTTCTGATTTCCACAAACATTTCACGATCTTCTCTCCTCGCCTATTATTAATTCTGCTGTTTCTTCTCCGAACTTGTAGTATGCACTCAGTCTTGGTCAGTAATTCTCTCCGAGCCTTATACAACCTCCTTCAATAGCTTGCTTATGAAATTCTAAACCTTTCTATCGGTTGCATGCCGTAGTTTGTATTTTTATTTTTCCGACTTTGTAATTATTCCTCTTTTCCGGGTTTTGAGACTGGATTTCATCCGTCTCTGTAATCGTTCCCAATCGCATGTTGCTGCATTTCAGTAGCTTCCCTATGAAATTCTACGCAGTTCTAGGGGTTGCATGCCGTAGTTAATTTTCTTCATTTTTCGAAAATTGAATTTATACATTTTTATCGGTTTTCGGAACCACGTGGGTCCGAACTCCGACTTCAGGGGTTTGCAACCTCTGAATTCACGCCACTCATCATAAAACCAGTGCCTAGGTAGTTTACTCTCAGATTGCTACTTAAGAGTCCGCCGTGATTTTGTGCAATGAGTCCGCTTTTTAACCATTTCACCTTCAGTGGAGTGCGGTCATGTAACGCATCCGTGTGTCGCCGTTAGCGTATGTGCCCGCGGTCTAATCTAAATGCAACTTAACCTTGCTATACTCACGCACCATCTCAAATCAGGCACGACAGACCAGAACCATCTTCGCAGTCTTATTGTATATTGTGCTGTGTGGTACCTCCGGGATGCTGAATTTCGCCTACGATAGCGGCGCCTGCTTCTGCCTCGTTTCAGCACGCTAATTTTGCTGAGTTTCGCTGTTGCATTGCGTTTGTGTGAGCGAGTGAGTGTTGTTTGTAAATCGTCCCCCCATTAGCGATAAGTTCTGTGTAATTTATGAAATTCGATGCTGGGCACCGTCAGTATTAGAACATGTACATGGGATGCTTTTTATTGTATTAACAAAATTGGTTCCCCATTTTGCTTGCGTTCGACCTGAATAAGCAAGTTAAGTTCAGTATAATTTTGACTTGGCTATAAATTGTAGTTTTCGAACACCTTCCACCTTTTTATTTAATACTTGCTGTAAACCCGGCGTTGCCCAGGTGTTTATTTATCCCTCACTCTCGTAGTCCACATCCACTTCCGCCCTCTCTCTGCATCCACCTCTTTCTCAAAATGTTCAAATGTTTGTTAAGCTTATGGGACTTAACTACGGGTTCATCAGTCCCTAAACTTACAAACTACTTACGATCTACCTTATACTAAGTACGGCACAAATATCCATGCCCGAGGGGGGGATTCGAACCCCCGACCGTAGTGGCCGTGCAGACCGTGACTGGAGCGCCTCAGTCTCCGCTGTCACCGCGGCCGGCACCTCTTTCTCTCCCATCTCTTTGTTCGTTTCCACCTTTCCCTTTCTGCAAGGTACCCTCTGTCATGTACTATACAAACTTTTATGTACCCAGTGATCTTCCTCTTGGTTCAAAGGTCATGTGTCCAAAAATTCATAATGATTGAAGCAAAACTATGCATTTTTTAAAATTCCGGAAGTTAAGTACCCTCCACCATGCACCGAATGAAATTTTATACAGACAGTGACATTCCTCTTGTTTTTCAGGTAGAGTGTGCAAAATTTCATCAATATCGGAACAAAAGTATAGATTTGTGTAGAACCCGTTGAAACGATGTGGAAGGCATAGTATACCGTTAGCAGAGCCAATACTCTTGATGGTTTTTACTGCATTATTTATTTATTCTTATATTTCCTTATTCGTATGCTTATCCTGACATAGAAAGAGCTGAAGACATTGTAGCACGCATAGACCAAAGATATGGTCTGTGGCATCACGTTTCACTGTATGTAACCTCCTTACTATAGAGTCGCAAACGTCATCGCTGGCCTTCAGTCCGAATTTTTTTTTAATAATTTGACGAGTTTCAAGCACCATATCTTCCACCCCTTATAGCTATCGGCATGGAACTGCTGTGGTGTACAACAATGGGACACTTCGGACAATAATTATACACAGACCATTCGTTTGCGTTCTGTAGTTTTCGCTGCAGAGAGAAATATTAAGACACACACGTAGAATTTTGTATACACCGTTAACTTTCCATCTCAATATACTCCACCCTTTTATCATTATCAACCCTCAAGCAACAATGCAACCAATAAAACCATTTTCAAAGAGCAAATATAATTTTCAAAGAGTAATTACTGTTCCGCATTTCGCGTTATATTCTTCAAATTACTAAATATGTATCAAATCGCTATAAAACCATGCCTAAAACCTTCCTGATTATAAATTAGTAACTGTAAAAATATTTAAGTCTCTGCGTATTGTGCTTCAGACGTGATAAACGTACACCGAACAGACATTCACATTTATAGATATAGATTGTTTTTCACCAGTGGTGAGAACAAGCTCAGATTCAGTTTTTAATTTTTTAAGTTCCGTTGCACCATAAATGTTTTCCTTTAGCCACCTTTATGAAATAACTTTAACTGTGGTGGCTTGTTTATTAATGCCTGTGTGTAATTCCGTGTGAGCTGCTACGTATATTGGCCACTGTATCGTTAACTTCCTGTTATTAGAGTAATTTGAACCAAGTCAGTTCTCAATGTGGGCCAGGGAACAAGGTTTTGCAGCAGGGAGTAGCCGGTAGCTCACACGGACCTTTTTGCTAGTTTTGCTGCTAAAATTAAGCTTTTTATGTAACAGTAAACTCTTATCTGGGTACCTCCAACCACAGTTAAGCTTTTATTACGTACAGTGGCCTACGTTTACCTCTGAGGTGCTTCTATTGGGAAATAATTTGTGAGGTGAGGCCTACCAGAGCACTTTGCTTTATTTTCTCCCCAGAATTATAGAAAATTAAATCTGATATCCTTACTGCTGACCTTAGTGTTCAGTGACTAATAGAAACTAATAAAATACTATATGTTACCCATAATTTATTTTTTATAATTTAGATGACTTGCTTTAATTCGGCTTAAACATTAATGAAAAAATTACTAATATTAATTCCGGTCTTCTTACTAAATGCCGCGCGGGAGTTGCCGAGCGGTCTGGAGCGCCACGTTACGGATCGCGCGGCCTCCCGCGTCGGGGGTTCGAATCCTCCCTCGGGCATGTATGTGTGTCTTGTCCTTAGGTTAGTTTAACTTAGTTCAAGTAGTATGTAAGTCTAGGGACTAATAACCACGCAGTTGAGTCCGATAGCTTTACAAAAATTTGAACATCTTACTAAGTAGAATGAAACTTTCACTCTGCAGCGGAGTGTGCAGATATGAAACTTCCTGACAGATTAAAATTGTGTGCCGGCACTGGGACTCGAACCTGGGACCGATGCCTTTCGCGGGCAAACGCTCTACCACTGAGCTACCCCGACACGACTCACAGCCCGTCCTCACAACTTCACTTCTGCCAGTAACTCGCCTCCTACTTTCCAGACTTCACAGAACTTCTCCTGCGAAACTTACAAGACTAGCACTCCCGGAAGAAAGGATATGGTGCAGACATGGCTTAGCCACAGCCTAAGTCATGTTTCTAGAATGAAACTTTCACTCTCCAGGGGAGTGTGCGCTGATATGAAACTTCCAGGCAGATTAAAATTGTGTGCCGGAACCGGGACTCAACCTGTGGCCTTTGCCTTTTGTCACTTGGGTGCGAGTACTGCCCCCAATTAAATTGCTTATTTGCATATCAATTTCATTTTGAAATCTAGTAAACAACATAAATTTGAGGACAACTGACGGCCCCCACAACCACTCACTTGTATGCGAGTACCATTCCCACAGCCCCAGCCTCCCACGTCCGTCCCCAACAGCCGTGAGCGGCCCAGCGCAATTAGGCGCTATGCTCCGATGCGGGAGGCTGTTCCCCGTCGGGGGTCCGAATCCCCCCTCGGGCATGGATGTTTGTGTCGTCTTTAGTATAAGGTAGTTCATAAGTAGTTTGTAAGTTAAGGGATTGATGACCCCACAATTAAGTCCCTTAAGCTTAACAGACATTTGAACATCCGTGAGCCCGCCACCACCACTCTTGAAAAGTTATATTTGAACGTTCACAGAATGAGAAGATAATTAAAATGTGGTTGCAACTCCATTATACACTGATTAACCAGAACATTATGTCCACCTACCTACTATCGACAAAATGTTCAAATGTTTGTTAAGCTTAAGGGACTTAACTACGGGGTCATCAGTCCCTAAACTTACAAACTACTTATGAACTACCTAAAACTAAGGACGGCACAAATATCCATGCCCGAGGGGGGATTCGAACCCCCGACCGTAGTTACTATCGACATACACCTGTCCAGGTGACAAGAGTACCACCTACAAGCAACATGTCTCATCAGTGATCTTCCTGTCCGTGTGTAGAATGAGGAAGGCGTGCAATCAGTCTCAGTTTGACCGAGAGCAGAATTTGTTTGGCAAGACACTCGACACGAGCATTACTGAAACTGCGAGACTTGTTGCGTGTTTGAGCAAAGGTGTGGTGAGTGTGTTCAACCACGAACAGAGCAGCCATCTACCCCTCACTGCAGATGTCGGACGTCGAACGATATGCAGACTGGTGAAACGGGACAGACGACGAACTGTGGTAGAATCAACCTCAGACTTAAGTGCTGGACAAAGTACAAGTTTGTCTGAACATATGGTGCATCAAACATTCCAGATTACAGGCTTCCACAACTAACGATACAATAGCGGAAAGTACAATTTCCTGCCTGGCAAGTTTTGCCTGCTGGAGAGTGATCTTTCATTGTATACACCTTGTTTTTAAGGTCTTCACTCAAGGATCACAATTTTTGGATTTATCGAAATTACAGGTTTCAACGATAAAAATCGTTATCTTCTAATTACAAATGTTCAACTGTTTGTTAACGTATTGGACCAAACTCCTATGGTCATCAGTTCCTAGACTTACGAACCACTAGACTTACTTACACTAAGGACAACACATACACACATGCCCGAGGGAGGACTTGAACCTCCAACAGCGAGAAACCGCATGTTCCACAGCAAGGCGCCTTGGCTGCGTTTATAGACAGCGGTTCCTCCGCTACAGAGAAACGGCTGTGACTTTGAGGAGGATCCGCCTCTCACTCCCACAGCAGGCGTTCAGCCACAGTGACCTCGAGGGGCCTGTTTCCACCTGGTGGGGTAACGAAAGGCGCAGATCCGCCGCGTGCACCGAACAGCCCCATGAGCCGCTGTGTAAGCAGACGCCGCTGCGGCACCGCACAACCGCAGCGGTTTGGAAGTGCAGCTGCTGGTATTTTGACGCCGCAACGAAAGTGCGGAGGGGCCGCTACTGCAGCCGTGCCAATAAACAGGCTCCAAACTGCCTTATGAGAAACAGAGCACTGCCAAACCACCGCGATTCTTCCGCCGCGGAGCAACCGTGGGCTATAAACACAACCTTAGAGCGCTCGACCACTCCACTGCGGCTCTTCAGATTACCCTTTTTTTCCCTTTTTCTTTTTTTCTTTATTGTATTTCCACACCAGCGATACAGCCAGTAGGCTGGCAGCAGCTCCATAGGCTGCTCTTCAGCCGAGAGATAAAACTAATGGACATGGATATACATAAAATATAAAACTGGAGATAAAGTAATGGAGAATAGTAACATAGACATGGTGACAATTCGGAGTAAAAACAGTTGATAGATGATTAAAAACACATTTAGTCTGTTCAAAGCGAGGAGCCATGGTGACATATAAACCATGTAGTACGACAATAACACAGGATGGCGGGTACACAGAGATACTAATTAAAACACTCGGTGTGACACTTGTTTGGTAACGGTGGACGCAGATAAAAACACACATTTCTCTGGAGCACTGCACACAACACTGATCGTAGCACTATTGAAACTGTCGGTCCAGGACCCCGCAGGGTGAGCGAAGGTCGGAAGCGCTGGGGAGGAGGAGAAGGTGGGGGAAGAGGCGGTGGGGAGGAGCCTTAGGGACTCCAGGGTAGGGAGGTTAGCCAAGCGGGGAAGGGCAATGGGAGAGGGGCGGGATAGGGGGCTCTCTACATCTACGGGGAGGGATCAGGGTTGGTAGTATGGGTATATGTCAGGACGGAGGACGTCATCAGGGAGGGGGAGGCGGCGGAAGTTACCCTGAGAGAGGATATGGAGGGTGTGGAGATGAATGGAGGGGGGTATACAGCGGTAGAGGCGTGGCAGAGGCCCAGGGTCGGTGAGGATGGGGTGGACCAGGGGGTTGTGGGAGTCTATTTTGCGGTGTAGAGGATGCGGATATGTTCTAGGTATTCAAGGAGATGGGGAAATGGGATAAGGTCATACAGGATCCACGTGGGGGAAGGGAGCTGGATGTGATAGGCAAGGCGAAGGGCATGGTGCTCAAAGACTTGGAGGGTTTTATAATAGGAAGGGGGGCGGAAATCCAGGTGGGATGGAAAGTGCAAAGGACAGGACGCATGAGGGAGCGGTAGGTGTAGAGGATGGTGGAGGGGCTGAGACCCCACGTCCGGCCTGTGAGGAGTTTCAGGAGATTAAGGTGGGAGAGGGCTTTCTGTCGGATGGCGTGGAGGTGTGGGGTCCAGGAAAGGTTACGGTCGAGGGTGAGGCCAAGATACTTCAGGGTGGGGGTGTGGCTGATGGGACGGTTGTGGAGGGTAAGGTAAAAATCATGGAGACGGAAGGAGGGGGTGGTGCGACCTATGATGATTGCCTGGAATTTGTCCTTATTGACGGAGAGGAGCCACCGGTTACACCATGAGGTGAACTCGGTGAGGTGGGACTAGAGCAAAAACTGGGAATGGGCAAGGGAGGGGGCGAGGGCTAGGAAGGCGGTGTCGTCAGCATATTGAAGGAGATAGACGGGAGACTTGGGTTGGGGCATGTAGGTGGAGTAGATGAGATAAAGGAGAGAGGAGAGCCTTGGGGCACCCTGGCGGAGGGGTAGAACAAACGGGAATTGGATTTGCAGACAGTGACATAGTAGGGGCGGCGGGTGAGGAAGGAAGTAATGAGGCGGATGGAATTAATAGGAAGGGCGTAGAACTGGAGCTTGAAAAGGAGACCGGAATGCCATACGTAGTCTTTTTGGATATCAAGGGAGAAAAAAATGGCGGAGCGACGGGAGTTGAGCTGAACGGATAGGAGGTGAGTTAGGTGAAGGAGCTGGTCGTCGGCAGAGAAGGAGGGTCGGAAGACACATTGGAAAAGGGGGAGGAACTGGTGGCGGTGGAGGTGCTGATGGATACGACGGGAGAAGATGGTTTCCAGGACCTTGCTGAACACGGATGTAAGACTGATGGGACGGTAGAGTGAGGTCTGGGTTTGTCTTGTCAGGTTTGAGGAACATGAGATCAGATTACACCACTTTCCTGTCTCATATATATACTGAACAAAAGATGTAGTTACAGTTACAATATGGGAATAACAAATAACAATTATGATAAACATACCTGTAGAGTCTCTGGTGAAATAAAGAAGCTCTTGTCACAATGTAAAATTGATAAAAATGTTTTGTCATATTATGAAAGATTTTTGGCAGCAGCTTGGTCTACCATTTCGGCTAGAGTCTAGAGTAAAACATGTTTTACCTCTATACTCGTAAGAGGCGGACTGGGAGGAGGTACACAGCAGTGTATAGTTAGAAACGTCCACCAGGTGGCAGTGGTGCACAAATAAAAGACAAAAGTTTCATATAAAAATAAAAAGACACACTGCACATGGTAATTATAGGAAGAATGTAAAAAGCATATAAAAACAGAATAACAACAGTAAAATATATATGTAAACTAAAATCTGATGCCATGTCTCAGGGGAATTTGATTACATAATTCAAAGCTTTTAAAATTGAATGTTTACAGTAACTGCCAGTTAACAGTGACAAACCACTTGTAACATTTTTATACATTTTTATATAAAAATATTGCAAAACAGCGAGTAAAGCACATAAATTTGGTCCCTTGATTAAAAAGTTTTTCGGGGTCTACGTTATGCCTCTAATCAACTGGTTTTTATAATGTAATGTGTTTTGGATGACGGTTACAGCAGAACATTATGATCTTACAGTTTCATATGACTAATTACTAGGTATAGGTTAATTAATGTGAAATTCATTATGGCAAGTCTTGCTTGAGAAGCTCAACGCCTACATACTTTTGATATAGGTGCTGAGCTACTCAACAAGCTAGATTTGCCCAAAATTTTAGCGAGGACTTCAATGCGAGATCCTTACATCAGTTTCCCCAACCATACTCTGTCTCGAAGTTAGGCAGAAAACCCTAAGAGATTGTGGTGTTATGTATACTACAGGGAAGTCACAAACAATACCTTCACTACGCGACAGTAATGGCGATGCAACCGATGTCAGTGCTGTCAAAGCAGTTACTAAACACGGCTTTCCAAAAATCTTTCACCATAGATGAGGAAGTCAATATTCCAGATCTCGAATTAAAAACCGCTGCCAACATGAGTATCATAGAAGTGGGTATTTTCGCTGTAGCGAAGCAGTTTAAATCGCTTAAAACGAAAATCAGAGGTCCGGTCCAGATTTTATACCGATTAGGTTCGTATCAGAGTATGCTGGGGTAGTAGCTCCATAGTTAACAGTCATGTACAACCGCTCGCTCAATGAATGATCTGTACCCAAAGATTGGAAAGTTATATAGGTTACACTGATATTCAAGAAAGGATATATGAGGCATTGCATTACAAACCTGCATCATTGATATCGATTTGAAGTATGATTTTGGAACATATACTCTGTTCAAACGTTATGAATTATCTCGAACCAAACGATCTATTGACCTATGGTCAACACGGATTAGTAAAAAATTCAAATGTTTGTAAATCTATCGGACCAAACTGCGTGGTCATCAGTCCGTGGCTTACAAACTACTTAAACCAAGATAAACTAACCTAAGGACAACACACACACACACACACACACACACCCATGCCCCAGGGAGGACTCGAACCTCCGACGGCGAGCAACTGCACGCTCCGTAGCGAGGCGCCTTAGACCGTTCGGCTACTCCACCGCGGCCGGATTAGTAAGATATAGATGTTGTCAAATTCATCTAGCCCTTTTCTCACACGAAGTTGTGGGTGCAAACGACCAGAGATCTCAAATTGAAACCATATTTCTAGATAAATTACTGTACCGGGCCGGGACTCGAACCCGGGTTTCCCGCTTTTCGCGAGCAGTGACCTTAACCACTAGGCTATCCGAACACAACTGCAGGACCAACCCAAACTTCCATATGCCAAATTTTCATATGTCACCATTTGGTAGAACAACAATACCTTATACAGTGACGCTAAAATAATTTCGCTATTGCGAGAAAATACTGATATATTTCTAGATGTTCAGAAGGCTATTGACACCGTACGTCACAGAGCTTTTAATCAAATTTCGTGCTTATGGAATATCGTCTCACATATGTGACTGAATTGGAGATTTCCTGTCAGAGGAGACACTTCGTAGTAACTGATGGAAAAGCATCTGCTAAAACAGAGGTGACACCTGACGTTCCCCAGTGTTGTGTTGGAGGTACCTATATAGGATTCTGGAAAAATTCTGAGCAATCTTCTCAGATTGTTTGCAGACAATAGTGTCATGCATCGTCTAGTAAAGGCATCAGAAAATCAAAACCAGCTGCAGAACGATCATATGAGATATTTTTGATGCGATAATTGAAAATTGACCCTAAATTATGAGAAATGTGAAGTAATTCACGTGAGAAGTAAAATAATCCATTAAAACTCGTTTATAAGACACATCAATCAAATTTGGCGGCCGTATATTCAACTAAATACCCAGGAACTACAATCACGACAGAATTGAGTGGGAAAGAACACATATAAAATTTTGTGCGGAAGGCGAACCGAAGACTGCGTTTTATTGGCAGAACACTCAGAAAATTTAGCAGAATTACTAAAGAGACTACCTACACTACGTCTGCCAGGCCTCGTGTGGGCTACTTTTGCACGGTGTAGGATTCTAATCATGTAGGATTGACGGAGGACATTCAAAGAGTACTAAGAAAAGCAGCTCGTTTTGTGTTATCGCTATAAAAGGGACAAAGCGTCACGGAAATGATAACAGCGGCTGGAGTGAGACTCATTACAACTGTGTTATTTTTTTGTTGCAACGAGATTTCCTTACGAAATTTCGATCCCCGACTTTATCCTCTGAATTCAAAAATATGTTATTGACTCCCACTTACATAGGGACAAATGTTCATCAAAACAAAAAAAGAAAGAGATCGCAGTTCGAACAGAGAGATTTGTGTGTTCATTCTTCCGCATGCTATTCGAGAATGCATTAGTTGCATAATTGTATGAAAGTAGTTCGATGAACCCTCTCCCAGGCACTCCAGAATTATTCGCAAAGTAAACATATAGATGTAGACGACATGGCAATGTTAACGGCGGCAACTACGACTGCAGTGGGGCGTGACCATCGTCACTGGAGGTTGTAGCAGTGGCACAGCGTTATAGGCCAGCCGGCAAGTCGTAGAAAAGGGGTTACCTGGAAAGTATTCCCAACTTAATGAAATTTTAGTATGTAGTGTAGGTACTCTGTGTGGTGTCGCACAAGTCTAAAGTGCGCGCCACGTACTTTCGCCGCGCGCCGCCATGCACGCACGGCGCGGCGATCTTACGACGTCAGTCACAAGCGCCCTCTGCTGCAACTCCGCTCGTGGCCACGACTGCTGCATCGGTCACTTGGGAATCAGATAGGCACCAGTTAAGACTTGGTTATCGGAAGGCACTAGGAATCATTAGTAGGCAGGACTCCATCTAAACTATGTATCAACATTCTACTAGTCTGCTGCTCTCCAAGTCAAGTATTGTAACAGATATATGAAATATATATCTTGTTCTAATTTAGCCTAGTGTTTCTAGTTTCTGCTGTCCCACTGGCTGATCACCTCCGTACCTGCACACGAGTGCATCCTACCTCCTGTGTCGGTCTCTCTTTACTCGGCCACCGACACCCAGGACAACCGGCGGAGCCGGCCGCGGTGGCCGCGGGGACTGAGGCGCTTCAGGCACGGTCTGCACGGCCACTACGGTCGGGGGTTCGATTCCCCCCTCGGGCATGGATATTTGTGCCGTCCTTAGTCTTAGATAGTTCATAAGTAGTTTGTAAGCTTAGGGACTGATGACCCCGTAGTTAAGTCCCATAGACTATACAAACATTTGATTAGATTAGATTAGATTAGATTAATACTTGTTCCTTAGATCATGTATACGACATTTCGTAATGATGTGGAACGTGTCAGTTTAGTAAATTTTGTCTATACTTGACTATCTTTATTTTAAGAATTTTTTTGTAAATTTTTTTATTTTTATTTTATTTTATTTTATTTTATTTTTTTATATATTTTTTTATGTTTTATCTAAAAATTCATCTACATTGTAGAAGGAGTTGCCATTCAGAAATTCCTTTAATTTCTTTTTAAATACTAGTTGGCTATCTGTCAGACTTTTGGTGCTACTTGGTAAGTGACCAAAGACTTTTGTGGCAGCATAATTCACCCCTTTTTGAGCCAAAGTTAGATTTAACCTTGAATAGTGAATATCATCCTTTCTCCTAGTGTCGTAGCTATGCACACTGCTATTACTTTTGAATTGAGTCGGATTGTTAATAACAAATTTCATGAGTGAATATATATATATTGTGAAGCTACAGTGAGTATCCCTAGATCCCTAAATAAATGTCTGCAGGATGCTCTTGGGTGGGCTCCAGCAATTATTCTGATTACACGCTTTTGTTCAATGAATACTTTTTTACTCAATGTTGAATTGCCCCAGAATATGATCCCATATGAAAGCAGTGAATGAAAATAGGCGTAGTAAGCTAATTTACTGAGATTTATATCACCAAATTTTGCAATGACTCTGACAGCATAAGTAGCTGAACTCAGACGTTTCAGGAGACCTTCAATATGTTTCTTCCAATTCAGTCCCTCGTCAATGCAAACACCTAAAAATTTTGAATATTCTACCTTAGCTACAGATTTATGTTCAAAGTCTAAATTTATTAATGGTGTCATGCCATTTACTGTATGAAACTGTATATACTGGGTTTTATCAAAGTTTAATGAGAGTCTATTTGTAGAGAACCACTTAATGACTTTCTGGAAGATATCATTTACAATTTCATCAGTTAATTCCTGTTTATCAGGTGTGATAGCTATACTTGTATCATCAGCAAAAAGTACTAGCTTAGCATCTTCATGTATGTAGAATGGCAAGTCATTAATATATATTAAGAACAGCAAAGGACCCAAGACCGAACCTTGTGGGACCCCATTTTTAATAACTCCCCAGTTAGAAGAATTAATTGTCTCATCTACATCATGTGAACTGCTTATTTCAACTTTCTGCACTCTTCCAGTTAAGTATAATTTAAACCATTTGTGCACTGTCCCACTCATTCCACAATACTTAAGCTTATCTAGAAGAATCTCATGATTTACACAATCAAAAGCCATTGAAAGATCACAAAAAATCCCTACTGGTGATGTCCGGTTATTCAAAGCATTTAATATTGCATCAGTGAAGGTGTATATAGCATTTTCAGTTGAAAAGCTTTTTTGAAAACCAAACTGACATTTGAACAACCGGCGGAAACGAGACACAAAACTCTGTGGAGTAGAATCTGAGTTTTCGACCTCGAGGACCCTGTGCTAACTTTGCAGGGGCCGAAAAACCTCGACTTTTTGGCCTTTTTTTCACTATTTCGCTTATAACTTCTAAACAGTGCGTTTTTCGCGAAACACACCTAGTAACGAAGTTGAAAAGCATAAAATGTTCTATATATTTTACTGGTCAGATGTGTTTCTCCATCCACTGATGACTGAGATACAGATGTACAAAAATACAGTAATTTTCTAAAATTAGAAAAAAAAATACCTCCAAAACTCAGTTTTTTGCCTTAGAGTGCAGCGGGAATAAACCTAAAAATTGTTAGAAAAGGTTTTATTGTTTTAATGCTACGTTTGTGGCCCAATATGACTATCCTAAGTTTTCCCCCCACGGCGGAGTTGTGCCTAAGTACTGTGTCGAGGCGCCCGGCGCCACCCGCGGACAAAAGGACAGGTGTGGCCCAGGTAAAAGCTTTTTCTGGCCGGTTCTCGCCAGTTCCACCTTTCTTCCGGGGTGGGCGCACGCCAAACTACACAGTTATTTAATCATAGCGAACGACAAGCCACGCAGCGATAAGTGCCGGCCGGCCGAGGTGACCGAGGGGACTGAGGCGCTCCAGTCACGGTCCGCACGGCCCCTACGGTCGGGGGTTCGAATTCCCCCTCGGGCATGGATATTTGTGCCGTCTTAACTATAAGGTAGTTTATAAGTAGTTTGTAAGTTTAGGGACTGATGACCCCGTAGTTAAGTCCCATAAGCTATACAAACATTTGCACTTTTATATATATATAAAAGTGTCGGTGTTTCGCGGGACTGCAACGTGCGACGTGTAGCGCGCCGCGACGCCAGCATGCCTCCGCACCTCCTACCCGCGCCGCGTCGCGTTTTAATGGGCCCGCCTCCGACACGTTTACGCGTCACAAGACCTCGCCGCCCTTGTGCCATCTTTGCTGCTACCGTAAGTAAAAGCACCATGTTTTTGCAAATTAATACGTACGTTGCATATGACGAGTGGCGTCATCTTTCAATTTCTATAAAAAATTCAACCCATAGGGCACCAAAGATAAGCAAACGGTATTCTACTAGCGAATAAGCTGCTCTTTCTAATGGTGCAATTTAAATTTAAATCTGAGTTAACCTATAAAGAGACACATGTCTGCAAATTTGGTCAGATATGGTGTTTTTATTTTGTGGAGACAACTTTCAGGTCCATTATCTCAGGAAGTGCAAAAGATAGAATTTTGTCATTATTACACTGGTTTGTCCAGCAAAACATATACAAAAAAGCAAAGTAATGAAGACGCAGACCACCTGATTGATGCCTAAGCGCTTGAGGTGTCACAGGAACTTGAGAAGGTTGTGGTAGTTGGTGAGGATACGGATCTTCTCATAATGCTCAATGCCCTAGACACACCGTCGGCAAATATATATTTCTTGAAACCTGGAAGAGGAAAGGTCTTATCAAAAGTATTTCGCTCCAGCAGTTTCAGACTGGCAAAAAAACATCAGAAGGCCACTAATATTTCTCCACACCATAAGTGGCTGTCACACAACTTCAGCACTCTTCAGTCAGGGAAAGAAAAAGGTGGTCAATCTACCGGTTAAAATAAATGTCTTCTTGAAGATATAAAACTTTTCTTCGATCATGACACTCAAGCTGAAGCTATGTCGAAGCTGGCCACCGAGTTTTAACAACACTCTATGGAGGTAGGGCAGAAGACACTTTAGACACATTGCGATTTGGCCTGTTTTCCAAAGTGATTGTGAAATGCAGATGCAAGCTAGCATCCCTACCACCAACGTCGGATGCAGCCCGCCAGCATTGCTTGAGGACCTACTTACAAGTACAAATGCGGATAGGACACCAGATGGACCCGCTCCTCTGGGGATGGCAAGTTTCAGAGTTTGGTCCTGGCCCCGTTCCTACCTCCAAGGAACCAGCTCCACAGTCTCTTCTCTCAACAATTTCCTGCAAATGCAACAAGGGCTGTGCAGGTAGTTGTGTGTATCGGAAGGCTGGTATTAAGTGCACATAAATGTGTGTCAACTGTAAGGGGAACTCATGCACTAACTCCCTCCAACTAGATGACACTGACGAACCAGTTGTTGACGAACACCTGGCCACGAAAATTACTGACTTTGAGGAGCCGAGTGATGGGGTAACGGACTCGGAAATTACAGACTTTGAGTAGCCGAGTGGTGCAAAGACAGGCAAATGTCAACGTGTGTGAAATTTCTGTATATACCTACTTGTACCCTTTTTATCTCATACCTTTATGTAAAATTTTGTTATTACAAAATATAATAACTACTACTTACTGCCTAGTTCAAATCAGTTGAATGGATATCACTATATTATACTGAAAGTAGCCCATTATTAAAATAAGCAAGATCTTGCGCAGTTGAAAATGCAAGTGTAAGTTAAAACGCTCACTGCTGTTCTAAATTACTTTATGGATGACCACAGTACATGCGCGCAGAAATTTATCTAACTGCTCACTCCTTAAGGGAGCAGCCAACGTTTTAACAAACAAAAAATCAGTGTTAACAATGAATAGATATTTAAACATGGGACAGGAAGCATGAAATCATGAAGCAGAGGTTTGATACTTTTAATCATAATCTATTCAGTAAAATAACAAGCAAATAAATGTGGGGAGATCAAATCAAGCACACACCTTGTACAAAAGTGAATTAAATCATATAATTACTTCCTGTATAAAAATTGTTTCTGCCCTTTATGAATATGGAGGTAACGTGGGAGGAAATTCTCAAATACACAATGGGTAGCTGAAAGCACATTCATTCATTCATTCATTCATTCATAGACACACATAAAGCATGGTGGTACGTTACTCTCCAGGAGCACATGAAAGCAGTGGCGAAATGAAGCGTTGGTGGCGTCCTGACAAGATCGTGGGTGTCTTGATCACAAATTTTTAAATATACTGTGCACTAAATGAACTCATCTTAATGGAGGCACCTGCTCACTATTCTTAAGTACCACGTGGTGTTCGACCACAGCGAATTTCATAGCATTTACAAACAGAAATTAATTTAGAATAAGCGAGTAAAGCACACGGGAGATTTCGTACAGAAGAAAGCTAGTATTAATAAAAGCATGGCTAAAGGCCAAAGTAGCGACCATTATGAAAGTAAGTGGTGCAATCGGTCATACAAGGCAGGAAAGAAGGACTCAAGATAGAAAATCTTTGAAATATTTATCATACTCGTGGATACAGATGCGACGTGAAAGGATAGTTAAAAACACGAAGGAAATTCAAACATACTAGGTTTACACAAAGGCTGAAGGCCACACACATGTATTCTAACTTGAGCAAAACCGGACACACAATCATCACTGGAATGAAAATGCGATAATAAATTTACACAGAATTTACTCGAGTTCTGTAAATTAAGAAGCACTTCGTCTCGCATAGCGAAAGAGTTAGTCAAGAGAGCTATCACTGAAAAACCAAGATTATCTGATCACAAACAAATCACAGTCCTAACAGCATGCCTTTCCCTTAGCATGATTCGGCGGAGTACTTACTTCCACAGTCGACAGAGCCAGAATGAAGAGAGAAGTCTGCCACTCAAACGCCACGGAAACACCTCCCCCCGCCATACACCGGATGTACAGCGCGCAAAAAGCGACGCAGAGTGCGTTCAGAGACTAGTGTTTACCAATCCTTGCTACTTGGCCAAGACAATTCCCTCTACAACCGCTCCCAGAGAGGTCTGTCACCTCTTTCGTCCAAAATTAGGTTGGTAGGACACTAAGAACACGACCACTTCGCCATCTTTCCAAGTAAGCTTGTCTCTGGCCACACAGCTGACGCTAGCGCAGACGACAAACGAAGCCATGCGTTCTTAACGACAGCAAAACGAGGCCTAAAGCGCGAGGCGGCGACTGTAAGCCATTGCGTGGCAGTCAGTCAATATTAAAAGCAACTTTCCACATTCACATGAACATACAATTTCAATCACACGGGTGGAAACATATATAAATATGGTGCAAACATACATAAACATGGGGCATTGATCATTGATAAAAATAATAAACTAATTAAAACACAGATAACACTAATGGTGCAGAAAAACTTTAGGTTAAAGAATAAATCAAAATGGAACACGACCACACAATCAGTGGACGTGTTTCAATACATGAAAAACTTTTTAAATATTATTTTTCAAATATTCTAAAATTTTGATATTTTATTCTATCACTATATTAAATAAGTACAAGACAATGGGTTGCTGAAGTTCTGTATTTAAAAGATTGTACATAAGAATTACTGAAGAACTTCATTTGATGTTGAGAAATGGTCCAACTTTAATGAGGAGCTGTACACAAATGGGTAGTCCAATAAATTCACTTTTGGTTTCATCGAATGCAGAATTTCTTTATGTATATCTTTTTTATGAACCACATTATTGATAGATGGGTTAGTTTTAACGATATTACCAGAAAACAGAGATTAAAACGCACATTTTTAATTAACATATCAAATTGGTCCACTTTTGAAGAGCACTAGTATGGAAACGGGTGGTCCAAAAAATATTCGGATGGTCTCATTCAATGCAGAATTTCTTACTCTACAACTTTTAATTCCACTATGTTTTCGATATTGTGAGTCATTTAGGAGATATATTCACAAAACCGAAAAATGCCCCTGTTTCGGGTTCGTTTTTGTCCCCCACCACCCACGCATAACTCCGCCGAGGGAGGAAACCTAGGGCCGCGGTGGAGTAGCCGAGCGGTCTAAGGCGCCTTGCTGCGGAGAGCGCGGTTGCGCTCCGTCCGAGGTTCGAGTCCTCCCTGGGGCATGGGCTTGTGTTTGTCCTAAGGCCACAGGTTAGTTTACCTAGGTTTAAGTAGTGTGTAAGCTACGGACTGATGACCACGCAGTTTGATCCGATAGATTTACAAACACTTGAACGTTTTGGAAACCTAGGATAGTCATATTGGGTCACAAACATAGCCATTAAAACAATAAAACCTTTTGTAGCAATTATTTACGATTTCTCTAATTTTTACGTTTATCCCTACTGGACTACAAGACAAAAAATTGAGTTTTGGAGCTATTTGTGGTAATTTTAGAAAATTGCTGTATTTTTGAACATCTATATCTCAGTCATTAGTGGATCAAAAACACTTTTGACCAGTGAAATATGTAGGACATTTTATGCTCTTCAACTTTGTTCAGAGGTATGTTTCGCGAAAACCGCACTGTTTAGAAGTTATAAGCGAAATAATGAAAAAAGGCCAAAAATTTCGATGTTTTTCGGCCCCTGCAAAGTTAGCACAGGGTCCTCGAGGTCGAAAACTTAGATTCTACTCCACAGAGTACCTACACTACATACTAAAATTTCATTAAGTTCGGAATACTTTCCAGGTAAAAGTACCTGCCTCCTGGACTATTACGTGGTCCGGTATTTCCCGCTACCTTCCTCATCATGCATCTAGGAGGGTGCGAATCCGTCGTCTTCCAAGGGAACAACTCCTTCACGCCTGTACTGCGAGACGGAGACCAGCTGGCAGCGACTCACGTATGCTCCGGGGGACAGTCACATAGGCATCCGCGGGCACACTGCAGCTCGTGTAATCCACCATGACTGCCGAGAGGTATCGCACAGATTGCAGACCACGTACACCCTTCATGGCGATCGTGTTTTCCAACGTAGTAGCCATTTCAACAAGATAATGCGTTAAGTCACAAGGCTGGGAGTGGGATGGAGTGGTTCGAGGAACACAGTGACAGGTTGCAGATGCACCTCTCCAGAAATGAACCAGATATATAGATACAGGATGTGACTGAATGTATCAGAGTTCATCCCCCTCTCCCCGGAATTTAGGAGAATTATGAGACGTGGGAGTGTAGATGTGATGCCAACTTCCTACAACGATCTACCAGGGCCGAGACACGTCGCTCTGTTATCCGTGCCAAAGGGAGTCATACCGGCTATTAGGTAGTTGGTCTTAATGTTCAGGCTAATAAGTGTATTTGTGAAACAAAAGGTCACAACTCAGAATTTTAAATCAAATTATTGTTTGTAAATCGATGGGACTTGACTGTTGAGGTTATCAGTCCCTAGGAGGACTCGAACCTCCGACGGACGCGACCGCGCACTCAACAGCAAGGTGCCTTAGACCTGTCGGCCATTCCACCGCAGCATAATTTTATATTTGGTTTAAGGTGGGTTAATCATGTCAAATTTGCTCCAAATTAAATGTTCAACTGTTTGTACGTAATTCTAAGGCACCAAACTACTCTGGTCGTCGGCCCCTAGACTTACAAACTACTTAAACTAACTTAGACTAAAGATAACACACACACACACACACACACACACACACACACACACACACACACACCTATGCCCGAGGGAGGACTTGAACCTCTGACGCGAGCGATCGCAGGATCCATAACGTGAGGCTCCAGACCGCACGGACAATCCCGCGCGGCTTTGTGCCGAAGCTCACCAAAATTCTTCCAAACCTCACAATGGTATGTGTCACATGATGGGACTGTCCAGCCTTGAAATCGCGTGGCACCATTATGGGTGGTGGGGAAAGCAATTCACAGACTCCCCCCGCTAAAAATCGACAGGGAAAAGCTTCATGAGGTGTCTCGAAGGGTGTCATTGATAACACTCATTTTCGTGGGCCAACGATGTGCACATATTTCGCGATTGGAAACTGCAGTCCACAGTCGAAAGAGCGAGAGAACTGCATTGTTAACAATGCTCGACACTGCTGATACCTCTTTGACAGTTCAATTCTATTTCGAAACCATCGTGGGGCTGTATGTAACCCCAATGATCGTGACCTGACCCCTTTGGAGTGCAGTGCAACCGTAGTTTTTCCTCTGGTATTCAGGATGGAACTGCTAAAGACCTTTCAGATCCATTGAATGAAATTTAAAGATGATCCCTGCTTCGTGCCCTCCAATGGCGTCATCATGGGGTGAGGTTTGATGGGGTGCAACACTAACTAATGTGTTGAGAAAACGAACGGCAAACACTGTGAAACTCCCTCCCCAGTTCAGCAACTCCCGCGGTATTAATTCATGCGCTTCGTTGAGCCCCCCGCAGCGGAGTGGCCGAGCGCATTGAGGCGCTATGCTCCGATGCGAATCCCCCATCGTGCATGGATGATTGTACTGCCTTTAGTATAAGTTAGTTTATAAGTAGTTCGTAAGTTTAGGAACTAAGGACCGCCGGCCGCGGTGGCCGAGCAGTCAACGGCGCGCCAGTCACGTTCTGCACGGCCACTACGGTCGGGGGTTCGAATCCCCCCTCGGGCATGGATATTTGTGCCGTCCTTAGTCTTACCTAGTTCATAAGTAGTTTGTAAGTTTAAGGACTGATGACCCCGTAATTAAGCCCCATACGCTCTACAAATAGTTGAACATTTGACTGTTGACCCCGCAATTAAGTCACATAAGCTTAACAAACATTTGAACACGCCGCGGTGGAGTAGCCGAGCGGTCTAAGGCGCCTCGCTGCGAAGCGCGCGGTTGTTCGCCATCGGAGGTTCCAGTCCTCCCTGGGGCATGTGTGTGTGTGTGTGTGTGTGTGTGAGTTAGTCCTTAGGCTAGTTTATCTTAATTTAAGTAGTTGGTAAGCTACGGACTGATGACCACTCAGTTTGTCCGATAGATTTACAAACATTTGAACTTTTTTGAACTTTTGGACATATTTGAACTTCGTTGAGCACTTTGAACTCCGTGATTCGACTACCTTTCAGCTGAGAAGCACTCGGTTGGTAGTCTAGCGCTCTGCTTTTAGGCAAGCGAACTCTAGCGGTGTCGAAGAAATTACGTCCCATCAAGGGTGGACTAGGAAAAGGACGCTTCTCAACTGCAAGGTTGTTGAAATCAATGAATTTAAAGTGTTCAACAAAGGTGAACGGTTATCACTGATGGTGTTGCCGAAGTGGGGAATCTTAGAGGCACCATTTGCCATTTTAGCCACGCATGTGTGACTGTTGCCACTGTCCGTGATCACACGACAGTAGCTAAAAGAGACTTTTCTATTTTCCATTGCGTTCAAAATTCATCAGCTACATATGTATAAAAACGCCTTATGAGAGCATCATGGGAATGCAACTATGTTAATGATATTTGGAATGCTTACTTCTTTCGTCGATAATTCCATTCTATTTTACATCATCACATACCTGTCCGTCAACAAATGGAGAAAAAATTAAAACTCAAGATTTGATTTGATCGTGGGAAGCAAAATTTGAAAGCTACCACATTAAAAGCCGACTTGTTTATTACCAGACGCGTTTCGATTTATTGATAGTAAAACATCTTCAGAGGTTTTTAATGATAGATATTTACAATTTGTTTTGATATCGTTAGCAAAACATTTAAAGTATTGTTTGGCTACATATTATAACAAATTGTAAATATCTATCACTTCAGACCACTGAAGATGTTTTACTATCAATAAAACGAAACGCGTCTTGTAACAAAAAGGCCGCCTCTTATCTGTAGTTGCATAGATGGGAAAACATCCCCATCATAATTATATAAGTAACTACGGGCGTCATGGCCACAGAAATGAAGAATTTTTTACCACATTAAACTTCATGCTATCATGTACCTTACGTGTAGGTTGCACGAGCAGGTTAAGCCACTACAAAACTTTGACCGTCGTTTTTCTTGGAAAACATATAATGTTGACACTTCTTTCGCGTCTTTCCTGGCTGTGTACCGTAGGTTCCATGTAGTTCAAGATTTAATGTCTGAGATCTTATTATTACAAAGAACTGCTAGCACTCTGTACGAACGCGCCGAGCTTCCGCGCCGACTGCCAATATGAGGCTATCCAGCCAGACACTGGTTCAAATTCTCAACTTTCCACACACTACGATTGTAGTACAGTAAGTTGAGAATTTGGGCATGTTGAATAGTTGAAGTGGCCGAGGACACTGAGACGCTCCAGTCACGGTCTGCTCGGCCACTACGGTCGGGGGTTGGAATCCCCCCTCGGGCATGGATATTTGTGCCATCCTAGTTCGTAAGTAGTTCATAAGTAGTTTGTAAGTTTAGGGACTGATAACCCCGTAGTTAAGTCCCATAAACTATACAAACATTTGAACATTTTGAATAGTTGAATACGTTGGTCGGGGATTATGTACGGCCCGTGTCTTGCAATTTCCATTTGAAATGCCAGCAGAAAACGTGGTGGCGGCACTACGCTTATATAGCGCAGTACACAGGCATTTATCAGAGAAATGGGTACACTTCACGACATACTCAGTCTTGAACGACGTGCGGCAAGTAAGCACTGAATTAAAGAAACGTGTCCCACCCTACCTCTACATTGACAGTTGCCGGGCCATAGTTATATATGACGGGCAGCCAAAGACCTATTCAGGATGCCGTAAAGAAGGACATGTGAGGAACGAATGCCTCCAATGCAGAATTACGCAACTGTAGACCGATGATGTCTCACTTCCTCAGTCAACGAAATTCTTTCCAACAACGTATGCAGCGGCACCTCCAGACGCCTATACAGAACTTCCTCAAGAACTCCCACAAGGTGTTTCACAATCCGCAAAGACGCGACGAGACGAGGCCGACGCCCCGCAACGGCAACCATCCGCCTCGCCCGGAGCTTCAGACTTGACTTCATTCCGTCGTGTGATTCAGAACTACATCCACATAAACAGAGGTCACCTAAACGACGCAGAAAGAGGAGGAAAACATTGACGCAATTGTTACGTGACACACTACAGGCTAGTTTACATGACGACATGAAACTGCGCTACTGGCCAGCGCGCAACTCGTTGGCGAAACTAAACAGTTTCGGTACCTTCCAACTTTAGCGAAACTGATTGCGCGTGTTTTTAGGTTAGGTTATAACCAATACAGAAAAAAATACAACATAAAGGGAGGGACGGAAGAAATAATTCGATTTTTGAGCATATAAGCGATGCATAGGTGTTTGTGCGATTTCAACGATGAAAATCTCAGGAATAAGCAGCGGCGTATTGGTGCTCTTCAAGCAATTATTCGTGAATTAAATATTGATGGGTTGACGATTAATGAATTGCAGACTAAAATACATTCAATTCGAAATACCTATACAAACGAACTATGGCAATTGTGGATTTCGGAACACGGTGCAGGTACTGTAGAGGCGAATATCTACACGACAAGAAACGAAATGCAATGAAATTAATTTCAGTGCTGGTAACAATGCTTCACGCTTAACGGTATCTTGTTTCTTTATTGCATTATTAATTCTGTTTAAAAGGAACGTGAACTGCTGTGGTGACATTCTAGGTTGATTAAAATAACTTCTAGGGTCTTCAATCACAATTTCCTGCAGCATGATCGCTGAGCAACCGAGCTGACGTCTTTTTCTAATCTAGTCACGAACCCTAAACACGTTTCTTATTCTCTTTATGTTTAATCTTATGCAGAGACTTCACACAGAGAAGCAATAGATCCGCCACAACTGTTACAGCAACCAAAACTTTCATTCTACGGCGACTACGGCACTCACAAAACGACGAAACTGAAGTGTGTAATATTGGCGCCGTGTCTACAGACATAGACGAAACCAGTTGCGCGCAACTCTTTTCATGCAGCGAGTATCGCAACCTAATGTCATCGTGGAGACTAGCCTTACGAGCTGCGGACTTCGACATTCCACTGTTCCAAGAGTTAAGGGCGGATAACTGGCTCCATTTTACGTATATGCCACATACGTCACCACCGGAGAGAGACGAGCAGGGATTCTCGTGCGCGATAGCATTGCAGTTGAAGTTGCCACTTGTCGTCTGCGCGAGGGCAGGCACTAGCAGTACACGGTGAATATCTACGCGCCGTCGGACGCTGGCGAACGAAGAGATCGATCACAATTTTATTCTGAAGCATTTACAGCGCTTTTTCTGGGACGATATGAAAACAACGGCATGGTTGGCGGAGATATGAACTGTGTTATTCTGAGCAAGGGCCAATATCCAATTACCATCTGTCCCGATCTCCGACACTTGATACTTTCGCTCGTAGATACCTGGAAAATGGCGCAGGGCGATCGTCCGGTATGTAGTACGAGTGACGCAGCCAATATATTGGATCGCGTCTACGTGACTTCACATTTCGTTCGTACGCCGAAATACGACCTGCGGCCTTCCGCGACCATAGTGTTTATGATGAACCGCCGCGGCGGAGTGGCCGAGGGCAATGAGGCGCTATGCTCCGATGCGCGAGGCCGTTCGCCGTCGGGAGTTCTAATCCCCCTCGGGCATGGACGTTTGTGCTGTCTTTAGTATAAGTTAGTTTATAAGTAGTTTGTAAGTTTAGGGACTGATGACCCGCATTTAAGTTCCAAAACGTAACAAACATTTGAAATATTATTATTACTTTTTACGATGAACCTTCGATGTCAAACAAATAGCTTAGTCGGGACCAACAAAAACTAAACTACCGGGTGATCAAAACGTTAGTATAAATTTGAAGAGACTGAGGCGCTCCAGTCACGGTCTGCATGGCCACTACGGTCGGGGGTTCGAATCCCCCCTCGGGCATGGATATTTGTGCCGTCTTTAGTATAAGGTAGTTGATAAGTAGTTTGTAAGTTTAGAGACTGATGACCCCGTAGTTAAGTCCCATAAGCTTAACAAACATTTGAACATTTTTTTTGAACATAAATTTGAAAACTTAATAAATCACGGAATAATGTAGATAGAGAGGTAAAAATTGACACACATGCTTGGAATGATATGGGGTTTTATTAGAACTAAACAAAAAACAAAGTTAAAAAGATGGCGCTGGACAGCAAAACGTCAGTGACTTCGCATGAAAAGCGTGTATAAAAGGAGCTGCAATGAGAGAGAGAATCAGATGCACCAGCAGTCGCAGCATGTTGACGTTACCTGAAAAGGCTCTTTTAGTGAAGCTGTATTATCAGAATGGGGAATGTGCTAGTTCAGTGTTACTATCCTATCTCCATAGGAAGGGATTCGAACGGGTAAAGGTCTGTTGACAAATGCAGCTGTGGTGAGAATGATTTCGAAGTTCGAAGCCACGGGTTGTTTAGACGATAGACCCCGTAGTGGCGGGACCGGGCACCAGGCGTAATGCTGCTGAGACAGTTCAGGAAGAAATGGAGACTGTAGCGGGTTCGCCTATTCATGGGGACGTCAGCGCTCGTGCAGTTGCACGTCGCACTGGCTTTCCATATACTACTATTTGGTTGGCACTTAGGCGTACCCTCCGATGCTATCCTTACAAAATCCATCGGCATCATGAACTGCCACCTGGCGATGTAGTGAACCGGAGGGCATTTACGGTGTGGGCGTTTAGAAAGATGGCGGAAGATGACGATTGGTTGAGTAACGTCTTTTGGACCGACGAAGCTCATTTCACGCTCCGAGGGTCTGTCAACGCCCACAACTGCAGAATTTGGGCTACCGAAAATCCTAGAACTGTCGTGGAAACTCCATTGCACGACGAGAAAGTTACGGTATAGGTTGGATTTATCACATCTGCCGTTATAGGGCCTTTTTTCTTCGAAGAACTGCGTGATTCTGGTTTTGTATGTTACAGAATCGCATCATCCCCAGCCTGGCTGATAAACACCTGCTGGAACGTACGATTTTTATACAGCATGGCGCTCCACACCATATTGATAGACGCGTGAAAGATCTCTTGCGCGCGTCGTTTGGTGATGATCGTGTGCTCAGCAGCATGCTCGGCCTCTCAGGTCCGCAGACCTCAGTCCGTGCGATTATTGGCCTTGGGTTACCTGAAGACGCAAGTGTATCGAGATCGACCGACATCTCTAGGGATGCTGAAAGACAACATCCGACGCCAATGCCTCACCATAACTCCGGACATGCTTTATAGTGCTGTTCATAATATTATTCCTCGACTACAGCTATTGTTGAGGAATGATGGTGAACATATTGAGCATTTCCTGTAAAGAACATCATATTTGCTTTGTCTTAATTTGTTATGCTAATTACTGCTTTTCTGCACGGCCACTATGGTCGGGGGTTCGAATCCCCCCTCGGGCATGGATATTTGTGCCGTCCTTAGTTGTAGCTAGTTCATAAGTAGTTTGTAAGTTTAGGGACTGATGACCCCGTAGTTAAGTCCCATAAGCTCTACAAACATTTGAACATTTGATTACTGCTTTTCTGATCGAACATTTTTAGAACTTTTGTTTTGTTTTTTGGTTATAATATAACTCCATGTCATTCCAAGCATGTGTGTTAATTTTTACCTCTCTATCTACATTATTCCGTGATTTATTAAGTTTTCAAATTTATTCTGACTTTTTAATCACCCGGTATTTACAGGAACTGGAATCTCGGCAAATGGTCAGGGATATATAGAAATCCTGCGAAAGGCGCCTCACACAATAATTGTGCATTCCTCTCTGATGGGTAGCTATCCGTAAGCCGCACACTACTCTAGTATGGCAAGGAACGAAGGCAACGGCAGCAACACACGACAGAATTTTACTACTCGAGCCTCCGGGATTTTATGGAATATCCGCCGTCGCCGGAATGTCAAGTCGAAGTCCAGCGTGTCAAGGCTAAGCTTTTGGCCTTACTTAGTTGTGCAAGCGCGCTATCAGTACATCAGCTCTCAATGCATCACATCGTTACAAATCTTAGAAGACTGACGGCAAAGGTTGTTATCACAGGCGGACATTTCAACGGCCTTCGCAGCTCATTATCGTCATTTCTACCCTGAAGACGACCCTAACCTTGTGCCACTTGCAGATATACTGAAGACGATCCATAGTACTCTTGGCGGTCAGGCGGCGGACTCTCCTTTAGCAAACATTTCTACTGAATATGTCACTGAAACGCTCTCCAGGTGCAACGGGTTCTGCCTATTTTATAATACAGAAACCGCCACAACAACTTCAAAATAATAAATTATATCATCTGATATACAGGTTATACTACGTCGTCAGCCAACCTGCTTACATCCTGTAAACATTATTTATATTGTGGCCAGGGTTGATTTGTTTGTCATAGGAAGTAGAAATGCAGTATCAAATAAAAATTCAAATGCTTGTAAATCTATCGGACCAAACTGCGTGGTCATCAGTCCATAGCTTACAAACTACTTAAACCTAGGTAAACTAACCTAAGGACAACACACACACCCATGCCCCAGGGAGGACTCGAACCTCCACGGCGAGCAACCGCGCGCTCCGCAGCGAGACGCTTTAGACCGCTCGGCTACTCCACCGCGGCAGTGTAGTATCAAATATTAACTTTGTATTGCATCAGTGACTGTTCACATTACAAAGACACTTTGACGTATACACAATGTGAGCCACTCATTGACTGATAGATGGACTATGTTTGTTTTATAAAATGTTTGTATAGTCTATGGGACTTAACTACGGGGTCATCAGTCCCTAAGCTTACAAACTACTTATGAACTACTTACGAACTAGGACGGCACAAATATCCATGCCCGAGGGGTGATTCGAACCCCCGACCGTAGTGGCCGTGCAGTCCGAGACTGAAGCGCCTTAGTCCCCTCGGCCACCGCGGCCGGCCCGATAGATGGACTACCTGCGTGTCATAACACTCGAGTGTATATAGACAATCTTGGTTGCTAGAATGTCCCAAAACAAAGTTGATACAATATAATTCCTGAATTCCATTTCCGCTAAACATATGTACGCTCTTCACAAATAAGAGATGTAACTATTTATTCAGTATAAATAAAAATATCTTTACAAATATTTATATAACAAACTAAAACCGAGATTAGATATGCAAATTACTACGAGAGGAGTATGGGTTTGTTTATATAATTGTAATTACTAAATAATAAAATAACCAGTGGTGGTTCAGTGAACCCCCGGAAAAAGCTAGTCGTGAACAAAAGTAAATAAATAAATAAAAACTGTTTTAAAGCATCATTCTTTGTTTCGTTCCTCTATCAGTTCATTTTATATGCACTTTTAAAGTATTTTTATAGCACGAGAAACGTTTTACGTCGCTGAGACAGCACGTATACGAGACGTAGCGTGGACGCCTAAAGCCGTTCTCACACGAGACATGTTGCACCAACGTGACGCAGGCCAGACGTGCTGATTACCAAGCTACAGCACGCTCTGAAACGCCCTGCTACATCCCACGGAACACAACGTGCTGCTCGTAGTGATCACAGCTCTCCAGCGCCCGTTGCCTGCTGGCGCTTAGATCAATGTGTTTACAAAGACGGGTGTGCGCAAAATTACACGGTATCTATGTTAGCGAACGTAGGAAAAAAATAAACTGTAGCTTTCTCGTACTTGCACGTGGCATGCAATACTCTTCCAGAAATTGTATTTTTTTTATCAAGAAACACAAAGACGGTACATTGATATGAAAGCAGCTGATAATGATAACAAAATGTACGACCAAATGATTTTTGGCAAAAAAACGATAAAAAAATTTCAACGGTGAAATACATCTGCACCAGCTCCACTTGTCTTGTTTTCTTATATTCCCATTTTCCACGTTGTACATATTCAGATTTTTACTTTGGCATTCCCTCGGAGTTAATAGGTTCTGCACGATACATTTTACTCGTTCGTATTCACGGGACAAGGTCTCAGCTCGACAATGTTCATCGTGATAATTTTTGCTTTTATTATTGTAAGGAAACACTGTTCCTCCTTTGCTGCACATGCTTCCGTGACCACACGCTAACCATGTTCCATTTGCACTGTAAAACTGAACTATTCAAACACTGTATTGAACTGCAAAGAATTCAGACATTGTGAGAAAAACAGAGTGACGTAGGGTACTCAACAAGTCAACAAATTCTCTCTTGGAAAGAGTTCGTACTTGTTTCTCACAAATAACGTCTAATACTGGATATTATAATTGTATTACATTAACAAAAAAGCTACATAGACCATAATTAAACAAAATCGTTAAAATATCTGGGAAAGTGTAGATGCAAACCTGTTAATTACACCTCTCTTCCTCCACAGCTCATGACGCTAACCAGCCCGCTCTTACATCATAGTAAAAAGAGATAATAACGAATATAGGATATTATACTTAAATTAACAAGAAATAACCAGAAACGTTAAGGAAACAAAAAAGTTAAAAAACAAAAATTTTTCATAAGTTTAGAGAAGCGAACACCACCAGCTTGGGATACGTACTCCACAGCTTCCGATGCCACCAACTCCACTATTTACACTCTGCTTTTTTCTTCCCTGTTCGTAGATATACTATGAGATATTTCAGTACTGCCACGTTGCTTTCCAACAGTAAAAGAACAATGTAACCTTGTTAATTTTATTACATTATTAGTAGGTTATCGATTTAATAACTTGTGGAGAAAGAGAAATATTCTGTTACTTGGTTGTGTGAAGAAGCTAACCCACAACTTCTTCACTTTCGAGAGCCAGACATACAAACAACTAAAGGGAACAGCCATGGGAACCAGGATGGCCCCCTCATACGCAAACTTATTTATGGGACGCTTAGAGGAAGCCTTCCTGGATACCCAAGCCTGTCAACCCAAAGTTTGGTATATATTCATTGATGACATCTTCATGATCTGGACTCACAGTGAAGAAGAAGTGTAGAATTTCCTCTTCAACCTCAACTCCTTTGGTCCCCTCAAATTCACCTGGTCCTATTCCAAATGCCATGCCACTTTCCTCGATTTTGACCTCCATCTGTCCAACAGCCAACTTCACACATCCGTTCACATCAAACCTGCCAATAAACAACAGTACCTGCATTATGACAGCTGCCATCCATTCCACATCAAACGTTCCCTTCCCTACAGCTTAGGTCTTCGTGGCAAACGAGTCTGCTCCAGTCCCGAATCTCTGAACCAGTACACCAATAACCTAATAACAGCTTTCACATCCCACAGCTATCCTTCTGATATGGTACAGAAGCAAATTGCCAGAGCCACTTCCTCATTCCCCCAAATTCAGAACCTTCAACAGAAGAACCCCAGAAGTGCCCCTCTTGCCACTGGATACTTCCCGGGACTGGAGCGGATTCTGAATGTGGCTCTCCAGCAAGGATACGACTTCCTTAAATCCTGCCCCAAAATGAGATCCATCCTTGATGACATCCTTCCCACACCACTGACAGTGTCTTTCCCCCGCCCACCTAACCTCCGTAACTTCCTAGTCCATCCCTATGAAACCCCCAAACCACCTTCCCTACCTTCTGGCTCCTATCCTTGTAACTGACCCCATTGCAAAAGCTGCCCTATGCACCCTTCCACCACCACTTACTCCAGTCCAGTAACCCGGAAGGTGTACATGTTCAAGGGCAGAGCTACTTGTGATAGTACCTACGTGATTTACCAACTGACACGCCTGCAGTGTGAAGCGTTCTATGTGGGAATGACCAGCAACAAACTGTCCATTCGCATGAACAGTCACAGGCAGACAGTGTTTGTTGGTAATGCAGATCACCCTATGGCTAAACATGCCTTGGTGCACAGCCAGCACATCTTGGCACAGTGTTACACCGTCCGGGTTATCTGGATACTTCCCACCGACACCAATCTTTCAGAACTCCGGAGATGGGAACTTGCCCTTCATCATCTTCTCTCTTCCCGTTGCCCACCTGGTCTCAACCTCCACTAAATTCAAATTCCTACCCACCATTTTTAACATCTTTGCCTCGGTTCTCTGAACAGAGCCTCTGCCTCAAGTGGTATCTCTGTCCAACTTCTTTGCTTTCTACAGTATGTCTGCCTAGGTGTGTTTGCATTTGTGTGTATGTGTGGGTGTGTGTGTATTTGTTTACCCTCCTTTTTTTTCACCAAAGGTAAGTCTTTCCTCTCCCGGGATTGGAATGGCTCATGGCTCCTTACCCACTCCCTTAAAACCCTCATCATTTCCTTTTCCCTCTCCTTCCCTTCTGCCTGAAGAAGCAGCTAGGCTGTGAAAGCTAGTGTTTGTGTGTGTGTGTGTGTGTGTGTGTGTGTGTGTGTGTGTGTGTGTGTGTGTTTTATTTATGTTACTATCACACATCACTACCTGTGCTCCTTTATATATATATATATATATATATATATTCACAGTAGTAACTAAGAAATAACTTTGGACATACCTATAGCAATATTACTGTTGAAATAATTTTTATACAAATGGTTAGAATTACCACACTGCCACCAACAATATGGTATCTTCTATTCCATAACTCACTAAACAGTTGGTGAAGCATGTAGGCTTATGTGTCATCTAAAATTTGCCACATTTATATTTCAGAAAACTATATTTAAAAAAATTAACCAATGACTTCCTTCATAATGTACCTACATCTTTGAATATGTGTAATTGCTTCACCACAAAAGCAAAACTATATTCTCAAGTTTAAACCAAAATAGGAAACAGGGACAAAAATAGTAAAATGGAAACAATAAGTAATTACTATGGGTTTTTTTTATTTTATAACTTGAAAAACAGAGGTAAATAATACTTTTTATTTAGTGAAATGAAAACAAAAATTAATTATTACTTATTTCTTCATCACAAAATATATGACAGTTTCAAAAGGGTTAAACTTTTTATTCAGTTACTCCTTAAACACTGCACTTCTCTTATTACAGGTGGTGTTATTCCAATCTCTTACATTCTTGTAAATAAAAAATGGTACACATTTTTTAAATATATCCTGTTCAGAAAAGTGTGATTCACAAAATGTTATTCCCTCTGGAATTATAAACAGTGAAAAGAATTTATCTTTCAATTTTTCCTGGTGACCATATTTATCTAAAAATGCATACAACTGACTGTGAATATTTGCTAAAAAGGACAATAGTTTGTCACTTGCATATAATAATTGTGGTAAATATATGATCCTCTGTATGTGTTGGTGCAAACAGAGTTGTTTTACAGTCACCACAGTTGGTTTCAGGTGTAACACCAATGTTTCGAGGAATATAACCAGCAGTATATGCCAATTCCTGTCTGTCATTCCTGACATCAGCCTCCTCAGCACCACCACCATGTGCACTGTCTGCAAGGACACTGTATAAAGCATTTTCATCAACTGTGCAGTGGTCAGCTGTAGAGTCAACAAACCTGTCATTATGACTCCCAGAAATTGCCTTAAATTACTCGATGGCATACATCTATCATCCTCATAGTTATCTAGTGACTTTACAGATAGGGACATGTTATTGATTATAACCATTTTCAGTGCTGCTTTGAACTGAAAGCAGGTTGGGTTCATGTTTGCAACACATGCTGCCTCACACAACAAAAAACATTCTCTAGTGGGTTGACTGAAAACCCTCATAATTAAAAAATTGAAACCAGTTTTCTTTAGTCTGTTCCAAATTAACATCAGTGATCTTCTTGTAATTTTCCACAAACATATGAAAATGAACATTTTTGTTTTAAATCTCCCTGTTCTTAGCTCCAATGCCTTCCAATTACTCATTTCTTTTAATACAATGTACCACATTTTAATATGTGGTGACTCTGCAGACAAGTGCACAGTTATAAAATTTTCCATCTTGTTGATAGTAATGGAAGCTGTTTAGTGAATCAAACAAGCAATCTATATAATAATATAGTAACGACAGTTTACAACTCACCGCAAAGACGTGGCAACAAGCCGCGAGAGGCACATACAAAAGACACACACATACAACACTTTCAGCTATCGACCATGGCCTTCTTCAGAAAGCAGAACACTCACGTAATCACACAGACACACAACACAGTCATACAACCATCACCTCCAGTTGCCGCACTTATAAAAACAAGCAATATATCTTTTCAACACATTCTGCAGTGTATATTGCTGCTGCAAGTAAAATATTAAATGCTAGGTTTCAATAACTGTAGCAACTGAATGACTGAGCTGGGCTGTAGCTACCTTAACTTTCATTTTAGTAAAAGTATCCTTAATATCAAAATGACTCCTATGCAACTTTGGCAAAGTCTTAGACATCTTCTATTGATCCAGAAGAAAAGCCCTGTGAATAAATTTAAATGGCCCCTTTTTTAAACCTAAACTGTATTTTATTTCCTAGTAGAGCATTTCTAGTATTCTTTAACAGGTGGGGAACATCATAAACCACTGCAACAGGTTCACCACTGACTAAAAACAGAAGTGGACTGGTTTCAGAACAACTGTCACTGCAAAGTTCTTTCAGTGCTTTTTGGTTGGTTGCACCCTGGTCACAAACTGTACAAACTACCTTCAGCCCTATTTTTTGAAACTGCCCTATAACATATGTAATGAGAACTTTTAAAGTAGGGGAAAGGGTTGTACCTTGGGATGGTTTTACCTTCGGACACTTTTTAATAAAGGCAGTGCACTCTAGTGGAAACTGTAAGAATTATGAAGTAAAGTTGTGAGGCCTATTTTCAGTGGGAATAGGAGGCCATGTTGTATTTGGATGATGTTTGAGATCTGAAGAGGAGTTTTACAAGTTTTCATGTTTGAAAGTAAAATTGAGCCACTATCTTTAGAAGATATAAATTAAAGCTGAGCATCATTATTGATATTTCTTAAATACTGTGTTGTAGGGCATTGTTTAAGTAAGCTATTGATACCATACATTATAAAGATATAAATGTGTACGTAGGTTAGGATACTGTTTTCTGTTATTGTGTCTTCGGTTTTACCCCGAGACACTTCTCTGGTATCACCTTGGGACATGTCTCAAGGTACAACCAAGTATTTCGTCTACGGTGTTACTTAAGTTCATTTATCTTTTTAGATGGGTAGAAGTAAGGTGGAAAGGAAAAGAGAAAACCCAGATGTGGAATGCATGGTGGCAGCTGCCAGTGAGGTTATTACACACAAAAACTATCTATATGAGAAGTGGCTGAATTATATGGAGTGTCGAAAAGAACTCTTGCTAGGCACATCCAAAAACACAAGGTCAAATCCATTTCAAATATGAAGCTAGCAGTGCTACACAAAAAGTCTTCACCACAGAGCAAGAGGAAGAACTTCTTTCTTGTATAGTAAGGGCTGTGCAATGGAAGCAATAAATCTGGCGAAAGGAAATGGCATCTTTTTTACTTTCCCTCCCCATACGAGTCCCAAATTTTAACGATTGGACAAGACTGTATTTGGGCCTAAGAAGACACACTATTATAACACATGCAAGGATGACTTTGTCCATCTTAATTATGGAGCAGGGGCTTCAGATGTATATCTTGTAATGAAAATAATACCATCAGCTGTGTTCAATACATTTATTTAGCAACCAGTTTCGACAGTCGATGCCGTCTTATTCGGGCCCTGTGCATAGAACAAAGTCAATACAAACGACTGTTTACAATTTCCCCTTTCTTTCCTCTTAACATAATATACAAAGACAGAAGTATATGTTGATACTAGATTAGGCTTGGGTTATATTAAAATGACTAAAACTTCACATGTTCGGCTGAGAATAAACAAAGAAGAGGGGCCCCAAATGTCTAGTCACATAGTTTATAGTACCACAAGAATTGGTAACATAATATATTTTTTATTTTTTATTATTATTTTTTAATTTTTAAAAAATATATGTATAATTATAGTCTGTAAGAAATATCTAAGTGTGGGACACCCTATAGTATGAATCTCAGACTTGTTATAAAAAGTAAAAGTACTGGATAAGGGTAACAACATTCATACTATTATGAGAGGAGGTAGCAAAATTGACTGAAACTTATGTGTGTAATCTGTAAAAAAGGTCTAGGTATGGGGTATCCTATGATAAAAATCTTAGACCCAGGATCAAAAAGTAAAATATTGGATGACGGAATACCAAGATTTGAAGATATTTCATGTATGTAATCTGTACTTGATGGTTTGGGTATGATACAACATGGGTATAAGTCTCATATATGGAACCAAAAGGTCACAGTATGGAATGTGGTATATCATGATTTGGATAGTATCTACATGTAAAGTGTAAATAGGTGTCTGAATAAAGGGTTATTATTATTTAACTTTAGAAATGGAATAAAACCCCACAGTATTGGACGCAAGCAAGCAAGATTTGTATAAATCATGTGTGTAGTCTGTAGATGGAGGTCTAAGTATAGGCCAATGGGAAACTATGATTTAATTCTTGTAAGTGGAATCAACATTCACATTATTAGGTGAGAAGGTGGCAAGATTTGAGGACTTAATAAGTGTAACCTGTAAGAAAGTCTAAGTATGAGGCAACCTATGATATGAATCTCAGACTTGTTATCAGAAGTAAAAGTACTGGATAAAGGTAACAAACTTCATACTATTATGTATGGAGGTGGCAAAATTAACTAAAACTTTATGTGTGTAAGCTGTGAAAGAAGATCTAAGTATGGGGTACAATACCCCATACTGATGCCCATGTTGCCTCATATCCAAACCATCAATTATAGATTACATACATATAATAATATAGTAAGGACAGTTAACAACACACCGCAAAGACGTGGCGATCAGCTATGACAGGAACATACAAAAGACACACACATACAAAACTTTAAACTATCGGCCTTGGCTTTCTTCAGAAAATAGAACACTCACGCAATCACACAGGCACACAACACTGTCATACAACCATCACCTCCGGCTGCCGCATTACATGCATGTAATATGTTCAAATCTTGGTATTCCCTCATTGATTATTTTTAATTTCTGATCCTAGTTCTGAGAATTATATCATAGTGTACCCCATACTTAGATCTTCTTTTACAGCTTACACACATAATGTTTTAGTTAATTTTGCCACCTCCATACATAATAGTATGAAGTTTGTTGCCTTTATCCAGTACTTTTACTTTTGATAACAAGTCTGAGATTCATATCATAGGTTGCCTCATACTTAGACTTTCTTACAGATTACACTTATTAAGTCCTCAAATCTTGCCACATCCTCACCTAATAATGTGAATGTTGATTCCACTTACAAGAATTAAATCATAGTTCCCCGTTGGCCTATATTTAGACCTCCATCTACAGACTAAACACATGATTTATACAAATCTTGCTTGCTTCCATCCAATACTGTGAGGTTTTATTCCATTTCTAAAGTTAAATAGTAATAACCCTTTATTCAGACATCTATTTACACTTCACATGTAGATACTATCCAAATCATGATATACCACATTCCATACTGTGACCTTTTGGTTCCATATATGATAATTATACCCATGTTGTATCATACCCAAACCATCAAGTACAGATTACATACATGAAATATATTCAAATCTTGGTATTCCGTCATCCAATATTTTACTTTTTGATCCTGGGTCTATGATTTTTATCATAGGGTACCCCAAACTGAGACCTTTTTTACAGATTACACACATAAGTTTCAGTCAATTTTGCTACCTCCTCTCATAATAGTATGAATGTTGTTGCTCTTATCCAGTACTTTTACTTTTCATAACAAGTCTGCGATTCATACTATAGGGTGTCCCGCACTTAGACACTTCTTACAGACTATAATTATAGATATAAATAATAATAAATAATAATATTTACCAGCTCCTATGGTAATATAAACTATGTGACTAGACATTTGGACCCCCTCTTCTTTGTTTATTTTCAGCTGAACATGTGAAGTTTTAGTCATTTTAATATAACCTATGCCTTATCTAGTATCAACATATACTTCTATCTTTGTACATTATGTTAAGGAGGAAAAAAGGAGGGAAAAATTTTAAACAATTGTTTGTATTGACTCTTCTTTGTCCTATGCACAGGGCCTGAAGATGACGGCGTTGACCATCGAAACTTGTTGCTAAATAAATGTATTGAACACAGCTGATGGTATTATTTTCATTCCATGCAAAGATGGGATGCTCAGCATCCCTGGAAGGAGAATTTCTATTTATGATATTTCTGCACTAGTGGGCAGGGCATTACCTTTGGCTTTCACATCAAACAATATAACTGCTGGTTTCAGGGTCACTGGCATCTGCCTATTCAGTCAAGAAGTGTTTAGAGATGATGAATTCTTAACTGCAGAAATGACAAACAGGCCATATTGTGAAGGAGGTTGTACAATTCATTCATCAAATACACCATCCAAGTTTGAAAATTACACAGAAGAAGCAAGAAAAGAAATCCCTTTAGTAAGCAGTTCTTCAGTGCGAACATCTGTCTCTGTTACTCCAGAACATACCCGTCCATTCCAAGAAGACTTCTGGTATAGGAAGAAAACCTGGAAGGTGTATGATTGTCACTGATACACCAGATAAACAAAGAATTGAAGAGGGGGGGGGGAATATATATATAACAAGAATAAGAAGTCTTTCCCAAAGAAAGAAGCCACTAAATTGACAAAGGAGTTTTCATCTTCCACTTCTTCTGATGAACTAATTCCTGAGCTTGGCAGTAGCTCTGGAGGCAGCATATTTGATTTGTCACCTGAAGAAGAGGATTTCTCATCATTCTTTCTATCTAGAAAAGCAACAGTTTATTGTTCTCAAGGTAATTGGATCTTGGTAAAATTTGACATCAGTGGCAGATCTCATGTTTACTATGCTGAAGTAGTTTTAGAAAACACAGAACAAGATGTAACTGTGAAATTCTTAAGGAAGCAAAGGACCATTTTGTATTCCCTAATGTTGAGAACATCAGCATTGTTAATCACAGTAATATAGTGAAAGAACTACCAGCTCCAGTGGTGCGTCGCGGGTTTCATTCATTTAATATTTTATTCCCACGATCTCTTGTTTTAAGGTAAAATAACTTTTGTATTTGGACTAACAAATAAACATGTACTATCTAATTCCAATATGATTTTTTCATTCATAAAACTAAGAAATTGAAGTACATCATCGTGTCCCAAGGTAAAACCACCACTGTTCCAAGGTGAATGCATAGGTTGTACCATGGGACAAGTGTCACAAAAGTCTTTATTGGTGAGTAATTGTGTAAATATTGGAGCTAACCTAAACGGCTGTTCATGCAACATTTCCTAAAATTGGTGCCTGTGATGGGGTAAATTTTCAAATTTCTTGTAAAAAATTATAGTATAAAAAAATTAAAATGTGAAAAAGTTCCAAGATACAACCCTTTCCTCTAGTATTTGAAACTGATTTCTGAGTGAAGTAATATGCAACAACCTGCTTTCAAGTTTTATGTAGGACTAATGCATGATTTGCATATAAATTTGACCTTCCTAAGTGTCCTAATTCCTGAAATTTGCTTTCATCATAATACATCCCTCTCTCCAAAGACATTTCATCAAACAACAAAGTACAATATTTATCACTATTAGACAGTGCCTTAACTTCTGATTTTATTACATTCAACACAGTAGGACTCAATCCTGGCTCAAAAGTTACAGCAGGTAACAGAGATTTCAGATGCCTCACAGAAGGAAGGGAAAAATGAACTGACAAATATTTGTATAGCCAAGGGTTTCACTTGTATAAGAACAGAGCAAATACCTTATCCTCAACTGTCCATTGCCTTGCATTTGCTGGTCAATGAGCATTTCTTAATTGGATGTTTATGAAATCTATCACTATAGAATTTAAATTGTTTTCTATGAAACAGAAAATATTGTTGTCATATAAATCTTTGAGTGTCTTTAGTATACATTTCTTATGTTGTAGCTTCGCTTTAAGTTTTGATAGCCTATCTAAAGTATTCCTATGAATGTTGTATGCTTTAGATTTTATTTGACTTAACTCTGCTTTTTAAAACCCCATACCCAAAACTCCACTTTCCTCAATAAAAGGTGTTTCAGATAACGATAAGTACTCACCATCTGTAAACTCACTTTAACGGAAACTGTAAATGTATCATTTAAAATACTACTATATGCACCACAACTAGTGCTGGGTAATTCAATAGTAGCATTAGTTTCACTTCTAGTATTAGTAGGTACCTAATTAACATTTGACATGACACAGCTAGTGCTTGGCAATTCACTAACATCCGGTGCATCTGATCCACTTCTGGTATTAATAGTTATGCAAGGAACAGTTGTCATATGTTTTTGAAACACGCCCCTATTTAGTCTATACCTATTATGACAGCTCACAAACATATTCCACTTCTGAAGCAACTTTTGAGGTTGGCTGGGAAACCTGTAGAAATGCTTGTTGTTAACTTTCTCGGTTGAACATACGCAGTATCCAGATGAACAACTTATTTGCAGGAGCAATTCAACATCAATTTCTTGGGCTGAATATCCTGAAAAACACAAATCATAATTATATTGACTAGAACAAATGTTAAAGATACATCAAAATACTAACAGAAATTACACAGCTTAATTCGTGATACTACAAGAAAATACATTTCATTCATTTGTAATAAAAATATTGTCATTTACATATCATACCTTAGTATTAACTGTGGACATTTTTAGCAGGAATTCTCTTCCTTTCCACGATGAAGGCTTTGAAATGTCATATAGAATATTATTGTGAGGAAGATGTGAAGATTGCAGTTCAGAATGCCACAACAGAACAAGCCCCCTGTTCAGCTGGCATTGGATAGATCTCATTGGACAGTTGTCAGCCAATTATATTGCTTCTGTGATCACTCTAGCACCCCTAGTGATATGGAAATGAAAATCGGTGTGTTTTCAGTTTTTATATATAGCTTTCACCTCCATGTTTGACACTGGCATTGGAGCTGGTTGAGACACAATCTTCTGGATACTCGAGCTCTGGCGGTTACCCACGAATGGTCCCGAAGCAAGACAACAAAGCTACTGTGCACCTCAACTTGCCCATGCACAAATCCCCCATGAAGGCAACATCCACCCTTCATATTAGTTTTCGGTGCATTGAAGATTCATCAAAAATATATAGACTTCACATAGAAGAACGCCTAGAGCGCATATTTTAGTTCCCAATTTATTATGTGACTAGTTTTGACAACAAGTTGTCATTTTCAAATATAAAATTAAAATTATAAATCAGAATAAAAACTTTCAAAGGTGCATGCATCTGGTGTACACAGTAGATAAAATACTCAACTTCTGTGCTGGTTACTGGGGTACTACTGATATGCTAGGAACATTAACATATGGATAACATATAATGTAGGATAGTACATTCCATCAGTTAAAAATTGACAATGACTGCAGAGTACATGGTGCCATATAGTTGAGGTTGCCTGGAAAACAGTTATATATAGTTAGCTGTTACAAAGTCTAAGTAATACATATGGTCTGTTGAAGGCGGTTAACTACCTGTAGTAATAGCAGACAACTAATGTGAGCAAATCGGCCTTTCATTTGGTGGATGGAATGTTAGCCAGCACACATAAAAATTATAACTGTGTACTACGAGAGCATGAGCAAAACTTTCATGTCTTACATTAGTCATGTTTACAAATTAAATCATCACAGTGCCACCAGTCTGGCCTCTAGTCAACTACAAAATTTATTTGTTTCACAGATATCAAAATATGACCTTTACAGAACTTGTGCAGACCAATGACAGAACGTCTAACCCCCAGACTAGTGTATTCCTAATTTTAAGGCCCCTCTATACCATGAATTCTGATGTTATAATCTAAAGTTTGACATGATGTCGTTACCTAGCTCAAACATACATGGCACAAAACCGAGACCTGTAGCCACCTAAACACGTAGCCACCTAGACCTGCAGCCACCTCTCAACATAGACTTGAAGGCACCTTACACCTAGACATTGAGCAACCAACAACCCAGACCTGGGGAGGGGGGGGGAGCTACCTGTAAACCTAGACCTAAGACTATTATATAGCTGAGAGCCTAGGCCTGCAGCCACCTCTTAATGTAGCCCTGAAGGTACCCTATATCCCAGACATTGACCCACCAATAACCTAGACCTGAGGCTATTTGTTAACTGAGCCTTAAAACTGTCAGATAACCTATCACCTTATATTACCTATACTTGCAGCCATTACATAATGTAACCTACAGCCACATCTGATTAAACGATCGGATACCTTATAACCAATGTTTCATTGAATTTTGTGCTCCACCTTGTAACCTACATACATAAACCTAAAGGCTATGAATGGAAGTGAAATAGATGACTCTCATTCCATCTGTCATTTATGATTATGATTACTTGATCACTCATCATTCAGACTCACACTGTATAAACATATTTAACGATGTTGTTAAAATAAGTAATTGTGTATCACCCTTATCCTAATGCCCCATTGTTACACTCAAATGTTCGATTTGTGCAAATGTAACACAATATAAATAATTGTAAACCAATGTTATTGCTAATCATATAACACACTTTGTATTTACAACTATGTAATTTATTGTACAATTGTAGAACACTTTTCATTTTATTCATGATGTAGTAATGAAGATGTGTGTGCAATTATCTGTATTTGGTTTGTACAAGTTCTGCAAAAGTCATATTTTGAAATCTGTGAAACAAATAAATCTTGTGGTTGACTAGAGTGCCGACTGGTGGTGCTGTGATGATTTCAAATGTTCGTAGAGCTTATGGGACTTAACTACAGGGTCATCAGTCCCTACTTATGAACTAACTAATTCTAAGGACGGCACAAATATCCATGCCCGAGGGGGGATGCGAACCCCCGACCGTAGTGGCCGTGCAGACCGTGACTGGCGCGCCGCAGAGCGCTCGGCCACCGCGGCCGGCTGTGATGATTTAATTTGTAAACATGACCAATGTAAGACATGACAGCTGTGCTCATGCTCTCATAGTACACAGTTATAATTTGTATGCGTACTAGCTAACATTCCATCCACCAAATGAAAGGCCGATTTGCTCACATTGGTTGTCTGCTATTACTACAGGTAGTTAACTGCCTTCAACATACCATATGTATTACTTAGACTTTGTAACAGCTAACTATATATAAGATATGGGTTTTCCAGGCAACCTCAACTATATGGCACCATGTACTCTGCAGTCATTGTCAATTTTTAACTGATGGAATGTACTATCCTACATTATATGTTATCCATATGTTCATGTTCCAAGCATGTCAGTGATACCCCAGTAACCAGCACAGAAGTTGAGTATTTTATCTACTGTGTACACCAGATGCCTTTGAAAGTTTTTATACACATTTATAATTTTAATTTTACTTTTGGAAATGACAACTTGTCAGAACTAGTCACATAATAAAATATGAAGTAAAATATGCAATCTATGCGTTCTTCTATGTGAAGTGTATATAACATTTACAGATCACTTCCCATACACAACTATGTTGAATGCTGATTCATCAAAAACACTCCATATTTGGTAAAATATCTTATAGCTATAAATTAAAGACTCGTCTGTAAAAGCCTTTAGAAGATCCAATCATGAATAATAATGAAGTCACAACTCTCCATCTAGCAAGAATAGCTGTGTGGTTAGCGGCGAAGGTATTGGGTTCGAGACCGACTGCAAGCAATTGTTTTAAACCCAATCTTCTCTTTGACAGATATGGGAACAACAATGACTTTTGTATTATAACTTGCCACATATGTTTGGACATTTTTGCAAATGGTGTTTATTGTCAAAGAACAATGAACAATGTTCAGTATCTTTTATTAACAAATTTCTCAAGCTTTAAGCTTGGAAGAAAAGTGTGAAAAAAAAGAAGCTTGATAGGCCAATGCCTCAGCTCAAGTTGAAGCAAGCGCAAAAAAGCTGAGGTAAGACATTCTGCAGATCTGCTTATCAAAATTGGGGGGGGGGGGGGGACCAGGGCACTTTCCCCAGGTGCCACTGCAGGGGTTCACCAAATTGTCTCTTTGGATGCCGAGCAGAGGGGCTGGGGAGGGGGCGCACCACTATCAAGATCCGGCACTGAAAGAAGTGAACCCCCAGTCATCTGAAGCACCTGCCGCCACTGAAAATAACTATAAAGTTTTGTTACAAGTTGGTTATGGCACACTGTCTAGTGTGTTGTTTTTTTAAGGGGACTAAACATCTAGGTCATCAGTCACATGTTCCTAGATATGAGCTCACTGTCAGAGGCTAAAAATAGACAACGAGAATGGAGACTCACAAAAGGGACTGCCTGACAATGAACAGTTCGCTGACTACAAGAAGGAAAGACACATAGGTAAAAAACCAAGTCAGGAACTAAGATAAAAAACTGGACAGCAGAATACCATGGCTGGCTGATCACAAAGGTAACACAGGATGAGCCAGCTATGCTGCACACACTAGAAACTCCTAGGCATTTTACATAAGAGTCTTAAAAAGTCTTTAAAAGCGCTGGTTAGGTGGGGACCTGAGATATCAGGCTATAGCACCCGCCACTAGATGGAATTGTAATAACCAGCTGTGCGAATAAAACTTAAAAGTGAGTTAGCCATGGAGGCATAATCGCCTAAAGCTAAGGGTAGCGTGTCTGGGATATAAAAGTACTGCTGCAAGTTGGCTAAAAGTGGACAGTCTATCAGTAGATGGACTACTGTCAGTGCCGCTCGACACCGACACACAGGCGGGGCCTCACGGCGAAGGAGATAGCTGTGGGTCAGCCGTGTATACGCTATGCGGAGGTGACAGAGGACAACTGATTCATAACATATGGGCTGCAGTAAAGATTTCCACAGTACCGTGGGTGGCTTGACTGCGCGAAGCTTATTCTGCAGACCCATGGTAGCTCATTCAGTGCTCCAAACCTCACGTACCTTCCAGTGCAAAGCCAACTTGTGGTCCGATTCTGTGACGCCTATCTCCACAGGTGACCTGCTTGGCCAACTGATCAACACGTTCATTCCCTGGTATGCTGATGTGGCCAGGGGCCCACAGAAAGACCACTGAACGGCCAGATTTGTCAAGACAGAAAACAGTGTCTTGAATGGACAGCACTAATGGGTTGTTAGGAAAGCACTGATCGATTGCCTGCAAGCCACTCAGGGGTCACTACAGATGACAAATGACCCCTGGGGCAGGCTCAGACATGTTCTAGAGTCTTCAGGATGGTGACCAGCTTTGCGTTAAAGACTCTACTTTCACAGGGTAATGAATGCTGTTTGAAACGGTCACCATGGAGACACATAGACAGCACGACCATCTGCTAGGGAACCATCAGTATAAATGGCTTCAGCGCCACGGATGAATCAAGGAGTTGGAGGAACTGGCGACGGAGTTGTGTTGGAGAAGTGGAGTCCTTTGACGCATGGGACAGAGCCAGACAAAGCTGCAAACGAGGGATGGACTAAGGAGGGGTTTGAAAGGGATATTGGAAAGTGGCAGGGAGTGGATGGTATTCCAGGGACAAAAGGAGAGAACAAACATGGAGAGCTGTCGGATAACCTGGCCTGGGCCGTCATGGAGGGATAAGGAGTGCAGCATCTGGGAAAAGGAGCTGGTGGTTCGGGTGGTGTGGTGAGGCCTGAACATGGGAAACATCCATAGCTAGCAGGTGTTGCCAGCGGAATCTTAGGGAAGGATCCCAGCTTCAACTAGGAGACCTGTCACAGGGCTCGTGCAGAAAGCACCTGTCGCCAAACAGACACCACAATGGAGTACTGGGTCCAACACCTGTAGTGCTGAAGGTGCGGCCGAATCATAAACTATACATCGGTAATCTAGGCGCAACTGGATGAGAGATTATTGAGCTCTAGGAGCGTTGGTCAAGCAGCCCCTCAAACGGTGTTGCTCAGACAGCGCAGGATGTTTAGGTGCCACCAGCACTTTTGTTTGAGCTTTCAGAGATGCAGCACCCAAATAAGACAGCCATCAAACAACATCCCTAAACATCGGTGCGTCTCTTCAACACACAGCAGGTCATCAGCTAAATAAACTTCGGGTTCCGGGTGTTCCACCCGATGTTGACAGAAATGGATGACCCAGGATTTTGATGCAGAAAACTTGAAACCATCGGCAAACACCCACGACTGCACCTTTCGAATAGCTATGTGCAACAGCCATTCCACAACGCTGATGCTGGTTGAGCTAAAATACATGTAGAAGTCATCGGCATACAAGGAGGTAGAAAATGATGACCCCAAGCGGCAGGAAGACCATTAATTGCGACTAATAACAGAGGGATACTAAGAACGGAACCCTGTGGAACAACGTTTTCTTGATAATGAGTTGAGCTGAGACAGGTACCAACTCGAACACGAAAAGAATGCAATGCGAAGAAGTTCTGTATGAATACGGAAAGTGGACCCCGTAAGCCCTACTCGTACAGCATAGACAGTATATGGTGGCGCCATGTCAAAGAAGACGACAGCGAGTAAAGGCTGTACGGATGGCCGACTCCAGCGACATGAGATTGTCAATAGCGGAGCGGCCATGATGGAACCCATCTTGTTGTGGGGCCAAGAGCCCTGGTCCTCGAGGATCCACATAAGTGTTTAACTCACCATGCGTTCGAGGACCTTGCGAGGAACATTGATGAGGTTGATCGGTTGGTAACTATCAGCCACCTGCGGAACCGCCCCAGGCTTCATCACCGGGATGATGATGCCATCCTGCCACTGAGACGGGAGAACACCCTCAACCCAGAGACGATTGAGCAGGGTAAGAAGCTGGTGCATAGAGTCCGCTGATAGGTGACGGAGGAAATGACTGTGAATGCGATCAGGTCCAGGGAAGGTATCTGGGCATGCAGCAAGAGAACTTTCAGACTCCCACTCAGTAAAAGGGACGTTGTATGCTTCCCAGCGTCGCATTTGAAAAGATATCCAATTTCACTCTGTGCCCTCTTTAAGGGCGCGGAAATCCGCACCATAAGCAGCAGTTGCTAAGGTGCGAGCATAGTGGTTTGCCAAATTTTCAGCTATGGTGAGAGGGGCAGTACAGATTGTACCCTGGATGCGGAGACACGGGATTCCCGCCAGTCGGCGGTGCCTGAAGACACGTCGAAGGTGCGACCATACCCATGAAGGGAACGGGAACCAATGGAGGCAACGTACTGCTCCTAGGAGGCCCTCTTGCTTTGCTGGATCAGTCGCAGCGCCCGTGCCTGGAGATGTATGAAGGCGATAAAATTATCTATGGAAGGGTGACGACGGTAGCACTGGAGTGCTCGCCAATGCTCCCGGATGGCCTCAGCAATCTCCGGTGTCCACCAGGGCACCGAAGTATGGTGGAGTGATCCATATGAGATGGTAACAGTTTTCTCAGCAGCAGAAATGATGGCCTCTGTGACCTGCGGAACAGTAGGATCAACATCAGCCGGAAGGGGAGAGGTAATCGCAGCAGCTATGGAATAAGCTGTCTAGTCAGCCCTGTGGAGGGACCAGTGAGGCAGACGGTCAGCAGCCGAACACTATGGGAGTGACAGGAAGACATGAAAATGGTCGCTGCTACAAAGGTCGTCGTGTACTCTCCATGTGATATGTGGAAGAAGGCTTGGGCAGCAGACAGGTCTATAGCCGAGTATGTTCCATGGTCTATGCTAAAATGCGTAGCAGCACCAGTGTTGAGGAGGCAGATGTTCAGCTGCGTCAGTAGAGTCTCAACATCTCTACCAAGGGCCTTGGTCTGTGTGCCACCCCACAAAGTGTGGTGGGCGTTGAAGTCCCCCAAAAGAAGAAAGGGTGGGGGAAGTTGGGCGACCAAGGCAGTGAAGTCGATAGGAGAGACATCCTCATCTGGTGGAAGGTAAACAGAACATATAGTAAAATCTTGTACTGCCGAACAGCAACAGCCTCTAGAGATGTTTGAAGAGGCATGGCAGCGCTTGGGACAGAGGCTAGGGTATAAATGCAGACTCCACCGGAAACCCTGTCATAGGCGGAACGATTTTTAAAATAGCCCCGGTAGCCGTGAAGGGCAGGGGTCTGCATTGCTGGAAACCAGGTTTCCTGGAGAGCAATGCGGAGAGCAGGTGTTAAGCTTAAAAGTTGCCATAGCTCAGCCAAGTGGGAGGGAAATCTCCGGCAATTCCACTCGAGGATTACGTTTTCTCCAAGCTGTATCGCCATGATGGACGAAAAAAGCACATTATTCCATCGGGACGTCTGCTACCATCTGCTCTGAATCCACAGAACCAGAGACCATATGGTACGGTGAATCAGTGCGAGATCCTCAGGAGTTGCGAGGATCTCGACTTCATCCTCTGAAGCAGAGGATGTGGGTGACTGTGGCTTTGCAGCCACTGTAGTTTCCTTCTTCTTCAGTTTTTTCTTTTTAGCCTCTAGCTGACCCTTGGGTTTTAAGGGGTGGAAGGGCTTCTCAGAGGTGACGAATGGAGCTGACGAAGAGCAAAAGGCCCTCGACCAGCATCTTGGATATCCTGCAGCGATTTGCTGCTGCGATCCTCATTACCACACTGAAAGGCCTCGGAAGGGAGAGGAGCTGGAGAAGGCTGTTGCTTCTCCAGCTGTGGAGTGGGTACTGATGTCCCCAGTGGTTGAGGGGGGTGGGCGGTCGTTGCTCCCAAGGTGAAAAGAGTGGTAGCAACTGAGGAGGAGGTGCCCCCAATTGGAAAGGGGCCAGGAGTAGCCGATCGGACCTGTTTAGACATACGATGACCTCCACATACTTCCTGTATGGGAACCAATATTATGAACAAACTGAAGGTGTAGCTATGGGCACCCCCCTGTCTCCTGTGGTTACCAACATGTTCATGGAGAGGTTTGAGGAGTGGGCATTAGAGACAGCCAGATATAAACCCACCTGCTTCTATAGGTATGTGGATGATACCTTCGTGATCTGACCACATGGAAAGGACAGGCGCAATGAGTTTCTTGAACATCTTAATTCATCCACCCGAACATCAAGTTCACCTTGGAACTGGAGAAGAATGGACAGATGCCGTTTCTGGTTGTGCTAGTAAGAAGGAAAGCAGATGGATCAATTGGCCACAGTGTGTATCGGAAACTGACACACACTGACTTATACATGCAGGCCAGCAGCTGCTACCATCCTGCACAGAAGAAAGGGGTCCTCAAGACATTAGTCCACAGAGCACGTGCCTTGTCAGACCAAGATAGTCTATCTACAGAAATTGAGCACCTTAAAACTGTGTTCTACAAAAATGGATATATGACAAGACAAATTGAGAGGGCATTCCAACCAGCCTCCACACCAGAGGTTTCAGTAGCAGAGGAAGAGGAAGCAAAGAAGACGGCATATCTGCCCTATGCTGGTTCTATTTCTGCCAGAATCAGTAGGATTCTATGTGAACACAACATCAATAGTGTCTTTTGTCCGGCTAGCAAGATCAGGCGCTTGGTGGGAAATGTAAAAGACGACCTGGGGTTACAGGAACTAGGGATTTATAGCATCCCTGGTCAGTGTGGCATGTCCTACAATGGCCAGACAACCAGAACAGTGGATGTCAGGTGCAAGGAACATCAAAGGCACACCCGATTAAGGCAAGTGACGAAATCAGCCATTGCTGAACACTGTCTGGAGCTGGATCATGTCATGAATTACGATGAGACCAAGATTCTGGCACAGACACCCAGACTTTGGGACAGTGTTATTAAGGAGTCAATTCAGATCAAACTGGCTGACACTCTCATGAACCGTGACACAGGCTACAAACTGAGTAGAGCCTGGGACCCTGCTCTGGAACTATTAAAGAAGCAACGAGGACAGCAGCAGTATAACACAGACAATTAAGAAAGCTACAAAACGATCAGAAGCTACACAGAAGCTCTGAATGACTTGATAAAATAATGAGCTTGATTTTGTTCCCTGGTTGTTCCTGATAAACTGTTCTTTGTGTCGTTCATATTTTTTAAAGATGAATTTGGTGGTATTAAGAGCTTGTATCTGTGGTAATGAATGATGGGCGGAGAACGCGCGATGTTGTCAATCGTCAGAAGGTCTGATCGTCTTGTAGCTTTCTTAATTGTCTACATGGACTGTAGTAAATGGGCAGGTCGAATCAGTCTAGAAAAGAAATCTTGGTTTTGGTGTGTATACAGATCTTTCCTAGTAATCTGTGCTGTTACATGATATGAGGCTGTGGTGTAGAAAATTATCGTAACTGATGGTTGAAAATTCGTAGTTCGTGTCGAGAGCTGCTTGCGTCTATAAGAAAACTTTTGTCATGTCTTGGAGGAAGAACAAGAAGGAGCAGGAGAACCTGTAGGGACTTCAGACTTGAATTGTCTGCGACGGTGATTCGAATTGTATGGTCAATCGTCTTTTGTCTGTGGATGCAGAAATGTTTAGAAATATTCTAATAAATCGATGCAATTCTTGTTTGTTGTGTTTTTTGTCCTTCGTATAAGTTAGTATAAAGTAGTGTGTAAGTTTATTGGTGTTTGTGACTTAGGAAAAAAAATGACAGCGTGACGAGCGTTTTAGCTAGAACATCACATTACCATACACACATGTATAGAGAATCAGTGGAGATTCACAAACACCGGATTAATTTTAATAGGAAAGAAGAAGGTCTGAAGTAGATAAAATATGAATGTCGACATTGCACCAACAAGATGACAATCGATTACTTTTAATCGAGAATGACGACGTCATCCAAAGTAAGGCTTAGGAGCTGTAATCCAAAGATAGCCACACAGTCAGCCTTACGTGACATATGGTGGTGCCCTCTATGCCCTCTATAAATGCGAGAGCCCCTCAGACCACAGTGGCAGTTGCCGGAAGATACTGGAAGATGTCTCCCGCAGTTGGAGACGAAACGTCGGGAGGAAGTTTTATACCTGGACCACGCCCTATCAACCCGGAAATTTTACCTGAAGATAAGTGACAGAGTTATTCCTTTGCGATTTACGTATACTAGTGACTACTGGGGCGGTAAAGAAGAACCGAAAACCGGAAGGTTTCGCTACCTCAGGGGTTCAGCGTGGTCGCCAGTAAAGCAAAGGTGCATTGGGGCATGGATCCACTCTCTGTGAAGGTCAAATTTTTAGCTGTTCTGTGACAGAAAGTACCCAAATTGAAATTTCTTAGGATAATCCTAAGAAAACTTCTCCATCCAAAGTTGTTTACCTATTTCTAGTATGCCACTCATATTATCTTAAATAATCTGACAATCCCATAGAAACCAACTTGCTCCGGGTTAAAGAAGTAGTCAAACCATGTTCGAAGCGCATTTTCGTCTGGAAATAAATTTTCTTGGTAGTTGTTCTATTAGAAATGTGAAAGGTAAATATTTGAAGGCATATAATCAAAACAGTAAATGAGACATGCATGTATTCCAAAAGAATCTTGAATGATTTTGTTCGTAAAATCATCATAAAGCGTTATCATGCATTAGCAGCATGTGATTCAAAATTGTAGGTCGCTTTTATAATCCAGGGGAGGATCTAGGACGGCCTCCTGGGGGGGGGGGGGGGGGGGAGAGAGAATTCTCATTGTCAGCTAAACTCTGGCTCAGCGGAAAGACTCTAGTATTGACCCTTTATACCCCACGCTAAATCAAACAAAAAGTCTCACGGTTTTGAAGACTCAGCCCACTGACAGCGCGCTAGCTTCGCATTCTAAGAAAAAAAAATAACAATAAATAAAATAAAAAAATTTGATCCGCCAATGCTTCTATTGCATTGCAACAGAATTATGTCTCAGTTATTGGAATCAAATACCAGAGAATGGCTGGTATAGGAGTTCATGAGATTTTGTTTCAGTGATTACAAAATTTAGTGAGACGAGCAGTGAATTTGTCAGTGCGGACACACTCCTGACGTCAGTATGACGTGGCCTGAATTGATACACTACCAATTTACGTCAGGCTTACAGAGAAGTGGAAGCCACAGCACTATTAAAGTCTCCACTCCGTACTTATGCAGTGCTGACACGCAATTAGTGTTAGAGTGTAGTTACGGATTTTCCGATACAGAAGAGCACGTGCGAACAATCTGCACTACATCGAATTACTTACTCTGGCAATTCCGGGAAAATCACAAGAGAGGTTTTACGCGCCAAAATGCTTACGTATCTGCGAGACGAGTGGTTGCACGTGCGGTAGGTCACCGCGTCCGCTCCAGAGTGCTATTCGCATCCGGATCTCCTCTTTCGCGGTATTTAACACTCTCGGAAATATATAGTTCAAAATTTCGTCTTTAGAACGGCGGTATTTGCGGGGTTGGATTCCTGGTCAGGCAAAAAGAAATTTCTTCCTTATTTCAAACATCTCACTACTGATGAAAAAATTCGATAGCTAACATCTTATTTTACTTAGTTAGCAATCCTGTTATGTACTTGCTTCGTATCTCTCGCACATAACTTTACATCATATCACTTTGTTACTTGTGAATAAGAGTATATGTGACGTTTTTCGTAGTTTGTTAACGGGGACAGAAGGGTGTTTATAGGTTCCGTTAAAAATCTCACTTATTTTGAAGTTTAGAATTGTGAACTGATACTTGTGAAAAGTTTAAAGGCTAGTCAGCAATGAAGATCTTAGTCGTGATTGCGTCTCGATAAGGTATGAAAGTAAAGGTCCCTCCACTCCATGACCTTGTTAAGTAAACGTTTTTCCAATCCGTGGAATAAGAAACGTCTCGGTTGAATTTATTATTAATTTACCAAACGCGTTTCACGCTTTTGACACATCTTCAGATTAACTAAAAAAGCCGAAACCACATTAGTCATGATTAAAATCTTCTAAAATAATTAAATTGAAGCTAGTAATCAAATTGCGGCTTTTGCAGTTTGTCATTTAATGCAATTAACGAACGTGATTACTCCCTTGAGTGCCATTAATTTAGAACATTGGTTCCAAAACTTTGGGTCGTGGGGTCTTTTCAGGTGTATCGCTGGAGGACTTTCTTCAAACATATTCAAATGTTTGTAAATCTATTGGTCATAATTCCATAGACTTACAAACTACTTAAACTAAGTTAAACTAACCTACGGACAACACACACATCCATGCCCTAGGGAGGATTCAAACCCCCGACGCGGGAGGCCGCGCGATCCGTAACGTGGCGCTCCAGACCGCTCGGCTATTCCCGTGCGGCACGACTTTCTTACGGACTGAAGAAACTATGAAAATTTATTTCAAGAGGAAAATTTTATGACATTAAAAGTTATGTAAAAAAAAAAACATTGTAAATAAGAATCCATTGTTGCTAATAAAATACACGGGACGCTACGAGAACAATGCAGCCGTAACACTCGTTCGTAATTGTGATTTAGCAACACCGCGTCCTTTTGCAGTTGTGACAAGTACCACGTGAGAGTCATTCCAATGATTTATTCTTCCTATGACGGCTAGATCGTACCTTATTTGCTTGCTATTCACGCCCATGCCCGATGGAGGACTCGAACCTCCGACGCGAGTGTCCGCCCGATCTGTAACATGGCACTCCAGACCACACTACCACTCAAGCGTGGATAATGCATTTGAAATGTACTTATTGTAATAAAGCTAAGTTTATAGCCCTTAATGACTGTCTCAGCTTTATAATATGTTTCCTTGCATTTACCATATTGCTCTGTTAATTTACATCTGGAATGTTTGGCATAAACAGCGGTATTCTATAGTGGTCTTTTGTGGTATCAGTTTTGTATAGTCAGTTGACAATATCATGAAGCGATTAGAGGATCCGTAAGACAGCTGTGTTACATGGCATGTACGCATATCGGTTGGAACGCAATTAAGATCGATCGTTTTTTTTCTGCACATGACAGTGCGTGGCAGATTTTTAGACAAAGCTATAGTATGAGGCCTTCTGGTGATACTTGCGGTCAGTACACAGGGAGGAAAGTGAGACTGCATACAAAGTAAAGCAAATTTTAATATTAAATTAACCAAGCATTCGTAATTGCTGTGCAGATTGGCCATGTGCCCTAAGGCACCATGTCATGCACCGTGTGGCTGCTCCCGCCGAAGGTTCGAGTCCTCTATCGGGGATTTGCAACCCCTCCCACTGTCGGCACCCTTGTTGACCAGGCAGGTGCAGAACCAGCTAGACGGATACACAGTTAGGAGGACGTGGGCAGGGCCACAGAGTAACTACATAGTCTAACTGTGGTAACTACACAGAGGAAGCACCCCCTACACCACTGTCCTACACTTTCCTCGTAGTTCCGTAAGATGCTAGCAGATGTCAGGCGGTTCCCCTCAGAAGTGCCTCTAGTGTGGTCTACCGGTACTAAGCCAGGGAACCGCCTGACACCTGCTAGCATCTTACGGAACTACAAGGGGAGCGTAGGCAGTGGTTTAGGGGGGGGGGGGGAGGGGGCTGCATCTCTGTATATGTTACCACAGAGTAACATATACAGAGGAACAGCCCCCTCTAAACCACTGTCCTACGCTCCCCTCGAAGTTCCGTAAGATGCTAGCAGGTGTCAGGCCGTTCCCTGGCTTAGGGTGCCTCTCGCACGTCAGAGGGTAGCGTGGAGGGGAGGGTGAGGGGAGAGCTCGTGCTGCCTGCCACCACAGACAAATATATACAGACGGGAAACCTCCGTAAGGGCCCGGTCCTACGCTCCGGGGTGCGGGGAGGGAGGGTTTTTAGCAGTTCCGTAAGATGTCCCATGATGGCGCTGAGGTCAGAAGCAGCCGCTAGAGCAGGCGGCAGGTAGCGGCTGCCCCCACCACCACCTCCCCTCAAACGCCGGCAAGCCGGAGACAGCCGTGGCCTCGTGGCAGGCGGCACGAGCTCTCCCCTCACCCTCCCCTCCACGCTACCCTCTGACGTGCGAGAGGCACCCTAAGCCAGCGATCCGCCTGACACCTGCTAGCATCTTACGGAACTACGAGGGGAGCGTAGGACAGTGGTTTAGAGGGGGCTGCGTCTCTGTATATGTTACTCTGTGCTGCCACGAGGCCGCGGCTGTGTCCGGTGTGCCGGCGTTTGAGGGGAGGTGGTGGTGGGGGCAGCCACTACCTGCCTCCTGCTCTGGCCAGTTTAAAGGGCTGCTTCTGACCGCAGCGCCATCATGGCACATCTTACGGAACTGCTGGAAACGCTCCCTCCCCGCACCCCTTACGTAGGTTTCCCGTCTGTATATATTTGTCTGTGATGTTACTCTGTGGCAGAGCCCTCGCGCGTCACAGGAAGCCACTCGAGGCGGTCACGGTGAAACATGTTTTGATGCTGCGGAGGCACATTTGGGCTTCTGTCAGCGGCCGTATGGAATCGGCGAATTTCCCCGGTACCTGCAAAATACCGAACGCCGGTGGTCTGTGGAAAACATGACACCTGTGTGCCGGTTTTCGCGCGCTGTCCAGGCGGGAAGCGCTATGATTCCGTAAAATCGGCTTGCGGGCGTTATCACTCCGTATAGCTCCCTTGTGACTGTTTGGCCTCGGTCGGCACTCACAATCCAGACGCTACCATTGGTCACAGAGAAAGTTGGGGGCGGTGTCGTTTGGATCCGCAGAGCTGCGGAAGAAAAGGGAACTGGCAACTGGAGGTGCCACTGCCACGGAGTGTGATCGTCTTTGTGACTTCTAGTGTGATTGCCATCGAGTGTGGTCGTCGCTTACTTCGGTCTTGCACACCACAGAGCTTTCACGCGATCTACTTGTTGTTTTTCTGCCACCGAGTTTGGTCGCGACTTTAATGAACTTAGTTTTCAATCGTCATCCCGTGTGGTGGCGAATTACCTCTCAACACTGTGAAAACAGCGCCGAGGCTTGAGGCTTCAACCCGCAGCGATCTACACTAAGTAAAGTATCTGGATAGGGCGTTCCATCGCTGACTGTCGATCACGGCTCACGTCCCCACCACGAGTTGTTGCATGTACGTATTATACTTTTATTCAATAATTTCGTAAGGTCATTCAATAGTCGGACTAGGGGAAACCTTACGTCGTGAATCATCCCTGATCCCTGCTTTGTCATTCGCTAAGTCACAAAATCCAATTCTTATTGTATATGTTCCAACTGTAAAGAGTTTTACTGTTATACCCTGTGTTTTAAAGTATAATGAATGTGTCTTTGTTTAAACTTAGCCCATTGTTCATTTCAGGCACACACTCATTGAGTTGTGGTTCGTATTTAATATTTTTGGAAAGGGGGATTTATTAACTGGCAATGGCTGTGATGCAGTGGGCACGCTGGTTCCCACTATATCACACAGTTACGCACTGTCGGACTTGGCTAGTACTGGGGATGGGTAACCTTTCGTGTCTGACGAGTGCTGTTGGCATGCGAGGCACATTCCGCCCTAGTGAGGCCAACTGAGGAGCTACTTGATTGAGAAGTAGTGACTCCGATCACGGAAACTGACGTAACGGCCGGGAGTGTGGGGTGCTGACCGTGTCCCCCTCCATAACACATTCGACGATGCCCACCGACGGAGGATGACACGGCGGCCGGTCAGTACCCAATGGGCCTCTCGAGGCCTGTCAGACAGAGTTTAGTTTAGATTAATTACTTAAGTAGATAGTCTATCAGAAAACTAAATCAGCTAAATATCAAGTTTTATCTTTTATTTTAAATGAGTCAGATGTGTAGGCGTTTACAGACCACCAACTGTTAAATAACAATAATTATGACTTCCACCAAGCTATAATCTCCCTTCAAATTAACCCCTTTCCCTTACACTGTTTGGCCCAATAGGACATTACACTTATTTGTACATTTTCCGGAAATGTAGTCGACCTGAAATTGCACAATCCCTCCACACTCCTGAAGTCTCAAAGAAAACCTCAAAATGCTGCAGCGTGAATCCCACTCCTGTCACCACCAAGGAAGTCCCCTCCCCTTCCACCACCACCACCTATGCTCCTTCCTCCCCTCCCACCATCCCCATGGGCACCACCCCTCTTCCTTGTCCCTCCCAGCCTCATGTCCTTCACACATATCCTGTCACACCCTGATTCCTGGTTCCTTGATAATAAGGCCTTATCAACAGAAATTCATAAGTGCTTCCCTGCAGCCCCGCATGTCCCAGCTCATCCCCTGAAAGGACTCCATTCTTATCAAATCCACCATCCCACCTTCCCCATAAACCTGTTTCTTCATCTCCCCTGTGTCCACCTTGGACCTCACACTTCCCTCAGCCCCTACTACACTGCTTCCTCTCCCTGCCAGCCCCAACCTCCCCAGCATCTGCCCACCATCATTGCCATGATCATCAAATTAAGTTGGGGATCAAGGAGGAGGAGGTGTTGGGCCAATTCAACACCCATCCAGACCCTTCCATTAGATCTTCCAAACACATTGACAATGTGTCTGGCCCTCTTATCTGATGCAGATTTTCAGAGAATTCGCACCTTCCTTCAATCACCTCCTCACTTAGGGGGCCCTCATAAATGACTAGTACTACAAGGTGGATTCTTCCCACTCTCCTCCCCAATCCTATCACTGTGCACAATACCTTGGGTACAATGATCACCTCACTGCCAACTTCCACAACCCCCCACCTGTCCCCACTGAAAGTCCTCACACCTCTTGAAGCAATGCCCCACCGTCGCCTCCCCTCCCACCTGCAACACATGTGGCAAGTACTCCTATAAGAGCAAAGCCTATCCTGTCCCCATCTCTGCTGAACCGACAGTCCCTGTCTGCTCCATTGACCTACCTATGCACCACATCAATTCCCTCTGTCCCCCCCTCTCCTACTGCTGAGGACGTCTTCCAGTTTGTCACAATGGTCATTCAAAACATCTACCCCTTCCAGAATCCCCATACCCTCCAAAAGATCACCCTTGCTGCCCAAACCATCATCCAACTTGAAACCCTTGCTACCTTCTCCTCACTCCCACTTAACCTTCTTGTAGCAAGTTCCCCTTGTATAAAGCACACCTATAATCTTCTTCTGTCTACACCCCTGCACGTCCCCCCCCCCCTGCAGTCCTCCATGGCACACCTGTCCTAAACTCTCCTCTACTACAGTATTAGGTCCCTCTCCACCCACAAGCATCTCTTCATCTGCACCCTCTCCCACCACCACAGGACACCTTTCTCCTACATGAGGCGTTCCTACAACTCCATTTTTCTTTCAGTACCTCTCCTTATCTCCTCCATCGCAACAATGGTCTCCGTCGCCTTGCTCAAGGTCGAGGGGCGATCAGCCACCTCTGTCACCAGTCTGTCTGGCCACAAACTCTCCTCAGTGATCCTACCAAAAAGCTCATCCTTAGCCTCTTTCTCCCCTCCCTCATCATCATCCTCGCTGCCACATACGTCCACAGCACCGCCCATCTCCCCTATGACTTCCTTTCCCATGTCAACAGTTCCTTCACGACCTATGTGGTTGCCACTGACCTTAACCTCTCGTCCCAGTCCCTTGCTAAACTCTGGCAGTGGCTTCAGTTTATGACCACCTCACATTGGGATGACCTAGTCCCCCTCCCACAACCCACACACCCCAAACGTAACACCACTTCTGACGTCGTCCTGGCCTTCCCTAACCTCAGGCGCCTCATGGCAGATGTTGTAGACTTTATAGGAAGTGATCACACCCCAATCCTTTTCACCAAAGACGCCCATCATCGCCTGGACCATGCGACCCTTCCTGCCTCTCCTCCTAAACTTGTCCATAATTTCTCCTACACCGACTGGGATGCCTACTGGCATAACTCAGTCGCCATCCACCCTCTCCCCCTCCATACCTTCGCTAATATCGACCACTTCTCTTCCATCCTACAGAAGCCGTCGCTGACGCTGTCCAAGCCCACATACCCACCAAAATAGTCCACCCACACTGCCCACCCTTTCTCAACAAGCCGTCTTTCTCCTCTGAGGATCCTATCATCTTTACTGCACCTTCCTGCGCAAACCATAACCTGGACACACTCCTTCGCAGCCAGCAAATCAAAGACAAACTAGAAACCTCTTAAGCACAAAGATACATTGTGCCTGGAATTACACATGCAGCCATCCTAATGCTACACTCTCCATCCATTTCTCCAAGTACTGGCAGGCCTTCCACCGTCTAACTGGCAGTCACCCTCCCCCCAACTACCCTCTCCTTCACGATGACCACCCATCCCCCAACAACACCAGTAAGGCAGATCATTTTTTCTCCCACCTCTCTGATGTCTTCTCCATTCCTGATAATACTTACTTCAACTACTCCCTTTTTCCCACAGCCCATGAGCACACTGAAACCTCTACCCTTCCCCTACTCGTCCTGGGCTTCCAGTACTTGAACCACATCCCCACTCAGGATGAAACATACCCATCACTGCCTTGACATTTAGTTAACACTAGACGCAAAACAAGAAACCACTCCCAGTCATGATTGCCCCAATTACCGCTATCTCTATGCCTGCCCCCTCTCCCTCCATACTGTCCTCAACTCCATCTATAACACTATCCTTTATAGTTTATTTCTCATGACCTTTGGAAAACGTCCTGCATCCTCATGTTCCAAATCAAAAAAGGCCTCATCTGCAACTTCATCCTACTGTTCCATCAGCCTCACGTCATTGTTCAGCAAGGTCCTGGAAACCATCCTGTCACACTGTAAACTCCAAAACCTCCATCAAAACCAACTCCTTCCCCTCTCCCAATGTGGTTTCTGATCCTCCTCCTCTGCCAATGACCAGCTCCTTCGACTCTCCCGCCTCCTCTCTGTCCAACTTAATTCCCATCACTCTGCAATATTTGTCTCCCTTGACATAGGGAAGGCCTGTGACCGTGTATGGCACCCTGGTGTCCTTTTCAAGCTCCAAACCTATGCCTGTTCCATCAATTATGTCTGCCTCATTGCTTCCTTTTTCTCCCACTGCCCATCCCACACACCATTGTTTACAACTCCAATTCCCTTTTGTATTACCCCTCCAATGAGGTGCCTCAGAGCTCCATCCTCTCACCCCTCCTCTACCGCCTCTACTCCGCCTACATGCTCCAGCCCCAGCCTACTATCCACCTTCTTCAGTACACTGATGACACACCTTCCTTCCCCTAGCCCCCTCCCTTACCTGATTGTAGCACCTCCTCCAATCCCACTTTTCTCAGTTCTCCACTTAGTGTAACTAGTGGCTCCTCTCTGACAATACTGACAAATCCCAGGCAATCATCATATGTCATACCATCCCCTGCTTCTGCCTCCACGATTTCTACCTTAACCTCCATTGCAATCCCCTCTGTCGCACCCCAATCGTCAAATACTTTGGCCTTACCCTTGATTACTCCTTTCCTGGAATCGTCACATCAAGAATTCTGTCAAAGAGCCCTCATCAGTCTGAATCTCATGAAGCTCCTCTCCAGCTGGACATGGATCCTTCAACCTTCCACCATCCTCTACATCTACTGCTCCATCATGCATGTGTCCTCTGTGGTTTCCACTCCACCTGGGTCTCCACCTCCCCCACCTATTACAAATCCCTTCAAATCCTTGAGCGCCACACCCTCCCTCTCGCTTACGTATCTGCCTTCTTTCCCCTACACAGGACCTATGCGACCTCACCCCCTTACCCAACCTACTGCAATTCCTGGAGTACATTCATATATTATGTCCCCCACAAGATAGATTCCCATAACTCCCTAGTATATCCCATTCTCACTGACCCTGGGACTCTGCCACGCCTGCACCATTGTATCCCTCCCACCCTTCACCTCCATATGCTCCACATACTTTCCCAGGGTAACTTCTGCCACCTCCCCCTCCCAGATGGCGCCCTCCGTCCCGACATCACCCTCCTACCAACTCTAATCCTGTCCCCTCTTTTCCCTGTATATGCAGCGTCTCCCGTACCCCTCCTCTTCCCTCCCCACGGTTGGCCTCTTCTCCCCCTCCTCCTGGAGTCCTTGTGCTCCCGTTTAATCTCTCCCCCTCTCTACCCCTTCCCTACTACGCCTTCCGCACCTTGCCCATCCCTGAGGGGTTCTCTCGGTGGCTACTTTTAATCTGGTACTTCATGTGTTTCTATGTAGTCCATCATCCACATAGTCTTTTAAATTGTTTCAACCGCCGCCACAGGCAGAACAAGTGTTGCCATTGTTATTTTAACATTGTCTCTACCTTCTTCTTCATATTTAGTGCCTGTGTCAATCTGCGTGTGTTGTAAAGCTACTGTGGCAGATTTTTTTAAAAAAAAAAAAACTGCATAACTGTCTTTAATCTGCTATTTGTTATTTGTGCTCTCCATTGTCTCTGAGTCAGATTTCAAATTCTTGTCTTTTAACTCCATTCATTTCATTGTATTGCCATATTTATCTTTCATATTCATAGAATATATGACAACTGCGAATGGGCAAAGCTGAAAATCTGTACCCAGCCGGGATTCGAACCCGGGTCTCCTGGTATCTAGGCAGTTGCGCTGACTCCTACACCACTGGGGACACAATGATCACCGCACCTCTAAGGACTACCTCAGAACGTCTCTCGTCAGATACAAATTCCCAGCTTTATCCTGCCCACAGTACTCAAACTCGTAGTTATGAAACTAATTGCCGTAAGTGTAAGGGCCACAACCTTTCCACCCCTCCCCACTAACGAAAGGATCATTGCCCGTCACCGGCCTGCGGGCTAAACGGCCTTATGGTTTTAATGCGACACGCAGCATAGGCCTCTGTGCGTAGACACCACAAGCCCTACCGTAAAATACCTAAGCCCAATCTAAAAATACCTATACCGTACCTTAAATACCAACAACTAAGATGATACACTAAGTAAATTCTTTATTCATATGATGTAAAATAAAACATTAATTTAGCACTCTGGAAAGATGACATTTGAATTATATGTGGCAGTAGTATAATGATAGGGGCAGGGTAACACTAGGCTACCTGGACATGCTCCCCTCCATCCCCGACGGCCGCGTACTTGACAGACTCGCACCCCTAATGGCCTCTCACGTGAGGAACGACCGCCCCTGATTAAATTTATTAAATTCGCATAGGGTAAGGTGGTACAATTTCGATATAGGTACAATTCCGATCAACGTAAGTTTTCGCGCCATTTTTCTGTCTCGTTGTGTCGCATTGTAGAGTAGCAGGATTCTACAACTCCTCCTGTCTTTTCCAAGAATACACCGCTTTGCGGTAAGGAGATATAATTTTTTCCCTTCAAAGAGGTAAGTGAAGCTACTTAGTCTAACGCGCTCATATAAATCATCTAGTTAAGGGTGACTTGATTCGCTGCCAAAAATGCAATGTTTGGTACCACGAAGTATGCGTTGGTGCGTGACAGAAAAAGTGCTTTTTATGTGGAAGATGCCCGTAATCAAAATTGTACGAGGAAGTGATCACAACTGTACCTAGTGTGGTACATTTTCGATCGATTTTTCTCAATTCCGTAACCTTTTTTGTGTTTATACCAACGTTTGTATCTGTATAATATTTGTGTTACATATTCATTAAACATCCAAGAACAAGTGCCATAGTTAAAATTATTCCTTTTATCAATTTATTTCCAGTTATAATAACATTTGTCCGAAATGATCGAAATTGTGTCACCTTACCCTATCACATTAATTTTTAACAACTTAAGGGCAACCGCCCCCTCCTTTTACCTAGAGATTGCCCCCCCCCCCCGCTCTACCCTGTCTGGGACTCGAAACCGCGCCTCCCCCATCCAACTAATTATTTTTACAAAAGTTATTACTTATCAATGTACAGGTTGTATTACTCTGTTCTTTGCCAACATTGAAAAAATGAGCCAGTTATTTTATTTAATCCTAAGTTACATAACAATTAACCGTACTTCGGACAATACAATTACCTGTAATAATAACTGATACATCAAACATGTACCTGCACGAAAAACGAGACTTTCGTAAACAAATTGACCGCCTCCACAAGTGGACACACGGCCTACTACCGCCCCTGCCTGCCCCAAGCCATCCGCCACCGCTCCCAATTATTTTTATTTCTAATTTTCATATCAATTGGGACGCCCTATGTTTTTGCATGATCAATTAGAATATTCCGTTTCCTCAACAACAACAAAAAGTACCCTCTTTCGGGTAATCGTGCGCCCCCCCCCCCCCCCCTACCCAAGGTGCCTGGGTAAAATAAACGTATCTCTTCATATAGACGAGGCTTGCTTCAGTCGGTGGGCGTGTTTAAAAAAAAATACCGTGGGTTAGAAAATAAATGGAATGTAACAGTAACGATCGCAAAAACTTGTTTTTCCATCTTAACAAAATGTTCAAATGTTTGTAAATCTATCGGACCAAACTGCGTGGTCATCAGTCCGTAGCTTACAAACTACTTAAACCTAGGTAAACTAAACTAAGGACAACACACACACCCATGCCCCATGGAGGACTCTAACGTCCACGGCGAGCAACCGCGCGTTCCGCAGGTCATTCGTTGATCATTTTGACTCAGCTTTTTTGTTACAGAGGGCGTTCAGCCCTCTGACCGGGCGCGCTGGGCCACGGCGCTCGGCTACCGCTCGGCTACTCCACCGCGGCCCATCTTAACAAACACACTTTCAATGTCTAGGCGTGTAATAACTACCTTAATCAATTTCTCTCGACAGACACCACGGAAACGACAGTCACAAGCAACAAATAATCTAGAGAAGAACTTCGCTTTAAAAATTAAAAACGGCTAACAGTAACGTGATTACAGATCGAACACAATTGCGATCGGAAACATATACACACACACACACACACACGCACAGACACACACAGTGTTCTCTCGGCGAAATACAGAAAACAATTCTTACAGTCCTATCGATAAACATATGCTAAATGTTTAAACAAAAAATCATATTTTTCAAAATGTTCAAATGTTTGTAAAGCTTATGGTACTTAACTGCTGGATCATCAGTCCCTAAACTTACAAACTACTGATTAACTAGCATATACTAAAGACGGCACAAACATCCATATCCGAGTGGGGACTCGAACCCCGACATGGAACGGCCTCGACATTGTAGCATAGCGCCTTAATGCTCTCGGCCGCTCCGCCGCGGCATCATAGTTTTGTTATTTTAAGCATTCTCTCTCGACGCTTTTCGTCTAGACTACGTACACAACAGCCAACGGGCGTGTTAAAACAAAATAATAGAGCCCGTTATATAATAAACGGGATGTAACGGTAACGATCGCCACAAACGTGTATGCACATCTTAACAAACACTCTTTCGATGTCCAGGTTATTTAAAAACAATTGCTACCAGAGTCAAACATTTGGGACTACCCAAAAAAAGAAATTTTCCGTTTTTGGAACTCGTTCTCCACCTTAGGTCTGTAAAGAAAATAACTGTATACTACATCTTGATACACCCTGCTTGGTATTGTAATACAATTACAACACGTATGGTTTGCAAAATTTACATGTAAGACATAATAAAGAATTTAATCTGGCACAGGTATGTGGCAATACCACCAAACACGCTCTTCGTTTAGAATAAGTATGCAACAGCCAACAGAAATGTTAAAAAATTTTGGACGTTAGATAATAAACGGGATGTAACGGTAACGATCGCCACAAACCTGTGTGGTTCAGCTTAACAAAAAAACTCTTTCGATGTTCAGATGTGTAACAAAACAGCAACAGCAAAAACATTCGAATTTACTGACGAAAATAGCGAAAATCGGCAAGGACATGTTTTCATTCAAGCACAAAGTCTGCATAGAAGCTATAGATTTCGAACACTGCAGCTTGCGCACACAATATTTTACCGACGATCCACAACAGACGACGAGAGCCACTCAGTCAATCGAACGCCGTTATACCTGCAGCACTCCTGTGTGCTAGGAATGCGACTAAATATGGATCTGCAAGCGATGTTATCAGTTTTCCGGCTCTCAGACAAAAAGACAGATTAACGACAAACCGACCTCTATCACAAATCATACCAGCTGCAGTTAGTGGCCACTTTTTGAAAAAATTGTCAAGTTCCGAAATGTAATACTCTCTCTCTTTAGCGACCATGTCCTCTTACAATATAGACACTGCACACAATTCTTTTCGAAATGTACCACGTGTTTACTACATTCCCTTAGACCGACACTGGTTCTTCTGTTTCCTCCCCCAACCAGTATTTCGACAGGTACAGGAAGGGTAAGTTTTCGAACTCCAGTATGTATCGCCATGTCACGAGTCTTTTCGAAATGCTCCAAGAATATACAACACTTAACTGACACACTTCGAACTTGCAAATAACGATAATCGAGCACTCCAGAGGACGTTTGAAATTGTTCTTTCTCTACTTTTAAACAAAACTAAACCCTATTGTATAACGGTATTTACTTGGAGATTCATAATAAACAATAAAAAATGCGTGAAAAAAATATAAGATCAGTAATTTACCGATTTCCGATCATCTACACTAAAACTTTTTTGTTTTCGAAAGCACTGACCTAACAATATCCTTCTTAAAAATGACACTCGCCAATACAGCAACCCCCTAACCGAGTCGACATAGCGGTAATACTTTATCTGCCTGATAGCTTGGATGTAAAACACATACAACAGATTTTCAGTTCTGTAGAGCAAGACTGAGCAGCCCTTTACCCAAAATATAGACAAAGAGACAAAAATTCTTACTCCAAACACAAATCGAGATCCTTTCTTGAGCCAACTAAAGATTTCTTTTTTCAATACACTAAACCGAACGCGGATATATATATCCAAATCAAATGTTCAAATGTTTGTACAGCTTATGGGACTTAACTATGGGGTCATCAGTCCCTAAACTTACAAACTACTTATGAACTAGTTTATACTAAAGACGGCACAAACAACAAAACAACGATGCCCGAGGGGGGAATCGAACCCCCGACCGCAACGGCCGTGCAGACCGTGATTGGCACGCCGCAGACCGGTCGGCCACTGCGGCCGGTTGCTGATAGATGATCTATCCTATTAATAATACACTACTGGCCATTAAAATTGCTACACCATGAATAAATACAGATGATAAACGGATATTCATTGGACATATATATTATACTAGAACTGACATGTGATTGCATTTTTAAGCAATTTGGATGCATAGATCCTGAGAAATAAGTACCCAGAACCACCACCTCTGGCCGTAATAACGCTCTTGATACGCCTCGGCATTGAGTCAAACAGAGCTTGGATGGCGTGTACAGGTACAGATGCCATGCAGCTTCAACACGATACCACAGTTCACCAAGAGTAGTGACTGGCGTATTGTGACGAGCCAGTTGCTCGGTCACTATTGACCAGACGTTTTCAATTGATGAGACATCTGGAGAATGTGCTGGCCAGGGCGGCAGTCGAACATTTTTCGCATCCAGAAAGGCCCGTACAGGGCCTGAACAAGCGCTCGTGCATTATCCTGTTGAAATCTAGGGTTTCGCAGGGATCGAATGAAGGGTCCTAAGACATCTGAAATGTAACAGCCACTATTCAAAGTGCCGTCGATGCGAACAAGAGGTGACCGAGACATGTAACCAATGGCACCCGATACCATCACGCCGGGCGATACGCCAGTATGGCGATGACGAATACACGCTCCCAATGTGCGTTCACTGCGATGTCGCCAAACATGGATGCGACCATCACTATGCTATAAGCCGAACTTGGATTCATCAGAAAAAAACGACGTTTTGCTATTCGTGCGCCTAGGTTCGTCGTTGCGTACGCCATCGCAGGCGCTCCTGTCTGTGATGCAGAGTCAAGGGCAACCGCAGCCATGGTATCCGAGCTGATATTCCATGCTGCTGCAAACGTCGTCGAACTGTTCGTGCAGATGGTTGTTGTTTTTCAAACGTCCCCATCTGTCGACTCAGGGATGAGACGTGGCTGCACGATCCGTTACAGCCATGCGGATAAGATGCCTGTCATCTCGACTGCTAGTGATACGAGGCCGTTGGGATCCAGCACGGCGTTCCGTATTTTCCTCCTGAACCCATACTCTGTTAACAGTCAGTGTATCGCGACTAACGCGAGCATCAATGTCGCTATGCGATAAACCGCAATCGCGATAGGCTACAATCCGACCTTTATCGAAGTCGGAAACGTGATGGTACGCATATATCCTCCTTACACGAGGCATCACAACAACGTTTCACCAGGCAACGCCGGTCAACTGCTGTTTGTGTATGAGAAGTCGGTTGGAAACTTTCCCCACGTCAGCACGTTGTAGGCGTCGCCACCGGCGCCCAACCTTGTGTGAATGCTCTGAAAAGCTAATCATTTGCATATCACAGCATCTTCTTCCTGACGGTTAAATTTCGCGTCTGTAGCACGTCATCTTCGTGGTGTAGCAATTTGAATGGCCAGGAGTATAGTAGACAGTGCTTGAACACAGTGAAATTTAGCAGAACCTCTAGAGGCCAAAACATTCATCAACGAGGCCGTCTGTGCTATCATACTCTCTCAGAATAGTATTACACAAACAAACACGTTTAAACCAACAACTTAGAAACGAAAGTAGTGCACCTTAGGCCTCACAAACGATGGTACATAATACAAGAAGAGCGTCAGCATATTGACAGATAAACAAGCATCGAACATGTTGGGTCTACACTTTTTTTTTCAGTACAACTGTGTACGTGCAACGTAATTATCGCAAACGCTTCTATCTCACCCCAACGAAAGAGTCTTTTGACTTGCCATCACAATGCAGCAAACCGCGACAGGCCTCCGACAGAAAAGTATACATCAACCATCATATTTCTACACGTTTTTTTCTGATTACCATGCAAGCGCAATATACTAATCAACTAGCCCTTAAGTACACTACATAGACCGCAAACGTCCCATGGGACAAAGGTGTTAGCTAGATTTACGAACACAACACTCAATTTTCTGTGTTCTTTTTAACCCAGTGTTCATTTGTTTTTCATAGTTTTTCTTATTAAGTAGGATCCAATTTATTCTCTTCAACGTATGTCTTATTGCTGCTTGCTTGTGTCTATGAGGATGTTTTGATGTGGAATGTGTTAGGCCATTACTTTTCTGTAAATGTAATATACGAGTATTTGGAGAAATAATACTTGGATGTCGACATGGTTTTGGAAGAAAAGAATACGGACATATTAGGTTTTGGAATGGATAAAATATGAATAATTCTGGAAATGATGAAATGTTAATAACAAATGTAAGGTGTTCCAATTTTAATAGAATGATTAAAAAAGTTAAATGAAGAGAGTAATGCCATATACAGTATACTTATTTTATGATCATTTATGTCTTAAGGCAGTAGAGATACAGAAACAGTTTCTCTGAGTACAATTCAGGAATTATTAATATTTTAGTTTCCCAGGTGGAATATTTTGCATAATTGAACTATATTCAACACATTTATATTTTATAAATGAAACTTGTAATTTATAACAACTAGAATGAGAATAAGAGTGTTCTTGAACTAAAGTTAGAGACACTTAATGGATTACCAGCTTAAGATACATTTGTTAATAATGAAAATTAATTCAAATTCATATATATTCTGAGTATCAAGAACTTCTTTCTTAACATCTTTTTTTCACTTTGTGCTCACAGTTGTGGCAAACTTTGAAAAATTCATATCCTATCCATTGAACATAAACGTATTCTGTGGACGGAAATAGCAAAAACGTTATGGTGTACCAGTTCTTTAAAAAACGCAAGCTCTGGATTAGTGTCCCATTTGGAGGTATAGTGATTATTTATCCAATTCAAAAGTCTTTAAATTTTGAACTATTAGTTATAACACCCAAAGGTAGGGATTCAACAAGCATCTACTTAAGGTTTATTTCTCAAACACCCCTTGCTACTCCAAGCTCCGTAAGATACCTTGTTTCACCTTGTAGGCTATAGCTGTTACTTCAGTTCTGTGAATATTCAATCCTTTTTTGGAAACAAATGTGAATGTCAATTTGCTGGAGGCTTCCATACATCAATCACTGCATTATCTATTCTAGAATTACTGCAGATGGATCATAGTACTGAACCAAATTTCTGTAATGTATCTGTGTTGACCTATGGATTTAGAATTAATTTCCATCTTTGAATAATTTTCTCGATTAGACCAAAATCTTGATCAGCTGTCATGTTTTGATTTTTGTTTTGTCACCCCCCTCTCCCAAAGCATTGGCATATAGGCATTATGTGCCATGCTGGAGGTGAAAATGCATTATCTTATGAATCACACCGGAAGCTATCTTATTTTATTGTGAGAATCACGACAAATATTTCTTTGAAAAACCTTGCAATTAAATGAGTTTCACATAGTGCAATGGACATAAAATGTTTTGAAATAGAATGCTAAGTTCATTGCTTAATATCCATGGGATATGAGGAGTTATGGATTAAAATCTTTTACTACATTACAAAGAATGCTAAAGAATTCAAGAACATGTGGTACCTCAATTTTACATTCTTGGGACACGTTGGCATATCGAATCTACTGCCTCATAGCAGGTACAATGAAAATCCGTTGACCAGAGCAGATCAAAAGAAGAATTTCTATTTCTTCCCTACCTGTAATCATTACTGCCCAACGTTAAATTCAACTCTAGCTAGTGCTCTGCCTGTTGCTGCCTGGAGGGTGGGTTGCAGCTGAGTTGCTTGCAGCCTCCTGTCTCGACAGGCTTGTCAACTGGAGGTAACGCTGATCTCTTGCTGATGTTACCCGTGGACGACATTGGCCTTGCCATCTTTTAACGGTTCCTGAAATGACGTCCAAGTCCTGAAAATTACACTTTGGGGCACTCCAATAGCTGCAGCCACCTCCCTCTGTGTCTGTCCCGCTTCCAACCTTCCTATGTCTCTCCGTACCATAACTTCGGTAAGTGACGTTATTTTTGCTTTGCAGTACCTGCTCATTACACTATCAGAACCCAACTGTTTGTGAAATTTGTTTGGTAAACATAATTCAACACCAACCCTTTCCGTAGCAACTTTCTGTTATTACAACCATCTCAGTTGCTGTAATTTTGTTGTCTCCACTCCGTAGAACCGACGGAAAGACGACGAACCATTTAGTTCATTCTGCCGATGACAATATTTCAGAACGTAGATATGTCAACTCATCCCCTAATTGTTTTGACCAGTGTAACTCAGGGCAACGTGCTACGCCATGCAGAGGGGACCTCACCTTCAAACAGTGCTACAAGACTTTTAAACGAACTGAGAGTTAGAAATTCTAGCGAACAGCCAAATGACCTCTGAAGACTTCACGTCGATGTTTGAACTATACCTTCATCAGTTTGAGTGTAATTCTGCAATGGACAAAGTTGAGTATTCATTTATCAGTAACAAATTTCAGATTTGTTAAAATTTTGGTATCTTTCTGTTAAAGCGTACCTACGTCGCCTTATAAATCCCACAAAAGTAACTGAGGTGGAACTTTACCGGCCCAGTATTCGCCTAGTGGGATGTGGGAAAACCACCTAAAAACACATCCAGGTTGGCCGGCACGCCGTCCCATGTCTTTAATCTGTGGTGTGGGCCGTCATACCACCTCGCCCAGAGAGCGGCGGTTTGAAGCAGACAGGCCATGTCAGAGTGTCTCGTCAACCACAAAAGACAAGCTTGCTTAAGGTCGCCTAAAAAAACTTTATTCTTGACCGGTTTTGATATATCTAAGCTGCCGTAATCAGATCTTGCATTTTAACAGAAGTTCATGATTACCAGGTCAACCATTGGTATTGCGTTGTCTTTTATACCAGGATCAGAGTGCATACAGATTCCTTATACTCCTTACAAACTCCTTATTTATGAAAACATTTCCAAGAAGTGCTTGGAGCTTCTTATATGAACAAAATACTCCTTATAAACTCCTTATTTTATTACGATAAAAAAAAATCCAGCAGTTTGTACGTGCAAAGAATTTCTTCATTACTTCTTGTTTTTGGACTTTTTCAATACGGCATTTAATATTGTTTTATGAGAGCGAAGTTGAAACAATTTATTTTTATGTTGCAATAACGTTTCTTACCGGCCATGTTTAATCTGGCACGAAGCGAAATACAAACATCTGTGGCTGGTATTCAGCTGAATTTTAACATTCAGGTTGTACAGAGATCACCGGGTTGGAGACTCCTTGGATTTTTCCTTGCCAACTCTGTACACACCCTACAGCATGTCAGGAACATCAGCGTGTCAAGTGTACATAAGCACCAATATAAAATACAAATCGTTTTGCTGATGTGCCCGGGTAAGTATGGCCTGCAAATCATGAAGAACTGATCATTGCTGCATGGATCTGCCGAAACCGATCAAGATTCAAGATCTTTAAAGCCATTTTAGGCACGTCTGTTACTTTGCAGTTTATGAAACAAATTAGATCGCCTCCTGTAGGTGACGCAATGTTAGGAATATACAGGCAGTTTCCCATTATCGTTTGTAAACTTCCGTAGTGACAAGTAATTTTATGCAAGACGCCTGGGGTAGCAAATGTTGAGAAACACAAAATTTAGAACGTATGACGTCACCAGATGACTTACCACACGTGCAGTGGCTGGGTTTGCGGATCAGGGAATAATTATTATTAATAATAAATCTTTTATATTTACGCTGTATGACTTACTCCGAATGGGTAAAGTTGAAAATGTGTACACAGCAGGGACTCGAACCCGGGTCTCCTACTTTCTCGGCAGTTGCGCTGATCTCTGCACCGCTGGGGACACAGCGATCACCATCGCTGCATGGAATTACTCAAGTACGCCTCCCGTCGGATACAAAATCTCATCTTTACCCCTGTCCACTAGAAATCGAACTAGTAGTTATTGTAAACTAATTGCCGTAATAGTAAGGCCCTAGGAGTGCCTACGCACTGAGGAAATCATCATTGCTCGTCATCGGCAGTTTTATAGGTGTGGCGTCTGTTCTTTGATCCAGCCCTTACTATTACGGGAATTAGTTTACAATCACTACAAGTTTGAGTTCTAGTGGGCAGGGATAAGGTTGAGAATTTGGACGGGAGGCGTACTTGAGTACTTCCGTGCAGGGGTGTTGATCGCTGTGTCCCCAGTGCTATAGAGGTCAGGGCAACTACCTAGAAAGTGGGAGGCCCGGGTTCGAGAGCCGGCTGGGTACACATTTTCAACTTTACCCATTTGCAGTTAATATCATACATTCCGTAAATATGGAAAGATATTATCTGCTGGATCAAAAGTGACATCTGTTCTTTCGGACACACACACACACACACACACACACACACACACACACACACACACACACAATATAATATATCTTAAATAAGTCATACGTCAATACAAACACATAATTTTCTTCATTATAGTCGACATGATCGGTTGGAGAGTGTCCGCAACTGCACTATGTTATTTTAAATGTGTTTATTTCCGTCAACAGTTGCAATATATTTGTTTAATTACATGTTTCGATCACTTGGATCAACTTCAGATCTAAAAAGACAAAAGTAAAATAGAAATGTACAATTTGTTAATTTTACTAAGGGTTAATTGAGCAATAGTTAATTTATACATAAATGGATAGATTTTTCTTTACCTTATAGTTGCGTCCGCAACTCGTCTGGCTGAGTACTAATTGGTACTGAGTTTTACAGTTTGGTGTAGGCATTTTTAATTTGGTTGCAGGTGGTGGTGGGGAGGGAAAGAGTAGTTGGGGGGGGGGGGAGGGATTGTAGTGAATAGATTGAGCCCTAATAAGCTAGGGTCTTATACAGCACAACTGTTTGTTATATATTTTATAAAAATGGGGTTCTTGAATATATCCAGACATAAAAATTATAAAACTGTATGTGATATAAGTATAAAAATATGGTAAGATAATTAAAACATGCATGCGGTGTTTTAAAACATTGAAGATGTAAAACACAGATGTATAAAATTACAAATGTCATACTTTAAAATTTTTACACGTCAGTTAGTTAAAATTGTCATTAAAATGTCAAAATATTAAAATTTATATAAAACAGAATGGTATGGGCATTAATTGCCTCTGTCGCTACTTGGTGGCGTTTTCGGCGCGCAGTTTTCCTTGTACGTACGGAAGCCAGTCTGCACGCCGACCTGCTGCTAGGGCGGTGTCCGGGCCGACGCGCTGCCGCCGCCAGCCACCGGAAAGTGGGCCGCCGCTCCAAGGCGTGCTGCGTCGAGGGCGAAGGTTGCAAAAGGGCTTCAAAGTTTTTAAAAAATGCGCTGTTACTAAAATCATTTTGTTGGTTGAGTGTATTTTCAGGTTCTTGAAGCCGACGTGTGAAAATTTCTACTTCTTCTAGTGTCGTTAGGAGGCGTCCTTTTGGTTCCCTATGTAGCACTTGTAAATGGGTATTAATTGTTCCAACTGTACATTTCTATTTTACTTTTGTCTATTTAGATCTGAAGATATCCAAGTGATCGAAACATGTAATTAAACAAATATATTGCAACTGTCGACGGAAATAAACACATTTAAAATAACATAGCCGGCCGCGGTGGCCGAGGAGACTGAGGCGCTCCAGTCACGGTCTGCGCGGCCGCTGCGGTCGGGGGTTCGAATCCCCCCTCGGGCATGGATATTTGTGCCGTCCTAGTTCGTAAATAGTTCGTAAGTAGTTTGTAAGTTTAGGGACTGATGACCCCGTAGTTAAGTCCCATAGACTATACAAACATTTGAACATTTTGAAAATAACATAATTTTCTAACGGAGTGGAAAAAATACTGGCGGACAACTGCAAGGCTCGAACGCAGAGTCCCCTGCTTTCCAATCTCACACGTAGACCCACAGTCTCAGTGATGGTAATACTTGATTTTGATTGCGATGATCAGGTACGACAGTCCGACAGGCTCATCTGCTGCACGTACGGCGACGTACGTCAACTTGTGACGTCATATAATCAACATTTGACATCCACTTTTTGGGTATTTCCAGACATTTGCAGGCCCATGTGGCTTGTAATAAGTTACTTGTCTCGGTCGTTTACGTCGCTTCGGAGGCCTTTAAACATTAATAAGAAACGCAGGTCGCTTGAGTAGCGTCACTAAAAATACCTTCAGTAAACGACCTACCCCTGATGGGATTATCCTGGCCACTAAAAGCCATACGATACATAGAAAATGTCGGGGAAGACGAACCAAGGCCAACGTTGTAATGACAGAACATTTAAAAGGTGCCCCTTATCATTAAAGAAACAGCCTACTCGAGGCTGTGCTCCCGGCAGCAGTACTCGGTGATATGGGATCCATTCCGAAGACATCTGAGAAGTTCAAATAAGGGCAACTCGATTTGCACTATTACGGAACAGACGACTGTTTCAGTATGGAAAAAATTAAAACTAGCCGCCCGGAATGGTCACGTGGTCTGAGGCGTCGTACTGGGCGGCCGTTGCCGAAAGTTCGAGGGCTCCACTCCTAGGCATGTGTGTGTGTGTGTGTGTGTGTGTGTGTGTGTGTGTGCGCTGTCCTTAGCGGAAGTTATTTTCAGTAGTTTTTAAGTCTAGCGACTGATGGCCATAGCACTTTGGTCCATTAGGTTTACAAACATTTAAACAGTTTTGAATTAAAAATAGGCGTTTCTCGTTATGAGATTTTTTTACTACAATTTGCAATCACTATTTCCTCCGAATGACAAAATATTTTTTCACACCGACGGTAATACTTAATTTGGATTGGGATAATCAAGCACGACAGCCCGAGAGGCTCATCTGCTGCACGAGCGGCGAGATACGTCAACTGGTGGCGTCACATGCTCAACGTGTCATCCACGTTTGAGGTATTTCCCTACAACTCGGTCCCGTGTGTCTCATATTGAATTCGGTATCTCATTGTCATTAACTTTGCTTCGGATGTTTTTGAACGTTCTTTAGAGACACCCGGTCTTCAAGGTGTTTCAGGAGGAATAGTTAATACTATGGACGACATGATCGATTTATGAGATTCAGCAACTGCTAATATTTAAAACAATTCATTATCTTATGACAACAGTTTCTAATGGGTCCACTTCAGCTGTTTTACTTAAAAAAAAAAAAAAAAAAAAGACGACCGGTTTCGCGACTTAAAGACGCATCTTCGGGTCACATACCTGAATAAAAAAGAAACGCCAGACTATAAGCCAGTGACAAACCAGAATAAGCCTATCTGGACAAAGATGGAATAGAAATATACTTACAGTTAAAACGTAAAACCAGGGGCTCGCCAATACAATCAACAACCACCCCGGCTGTCAGAACACTACACACATACATCAGGGCGACAACCGCCTTCGTCGATCAAACCACCTGATAGAGCCAGGAAATGTCCTTAATATTTTAGAAGAACTTGAGATATACCGGGCTTTAAAACAATCTCCCTCTCATACAATGAACACCCAAACTGAATTGAGGCACGAATCCATCCTCGCGAATTTCGACTACCTCAACGTATAACCGAGCCAGTCATCTGCTCCACAGTTGCTTCTACCTCCCTTTGTTATTATTTACCTTTTTAAAATTTCTGAATCCCTTATTAATAGGGATTTTATCCCTATAATCGATCCCTCTTTAGTAGTTTGGCTCCTCGATAGCCCAAGGTTTCATTTCACGCTATATCAAGTTTTCGTCTGGTGTCATACCAGCTTACGTTCGTACGTCCCGTTCACGTACTTTTTGTACCAAATGTTTTTCCTTTAATTACTGTGTCCATCAAACGCACTTTGCGCATGCGCGACCCCCGATGCAGTCTGTCATGACGCGCTCCTGCGCCAGTTTACGTCCAACCACGCTGCTGTCCATGCCGCCTGGCTCTATCGGGTGGTTTGATCGACGAGGGCGGTTGTCGCCCTGATGTATGTGTGTAGTGTTCTGACAGCCGGGGTGGTTGTTGATTGTATTGGCGAGCCCCTGGTTTTACGTTTTAACTGTAAGTATATTTCTATTCCATCTTTGTCCAGATAGGCTTATTATGGTTTGTCACTGGCTTATAGTCTGGCGTTTCTTTTTTATTCAGGTATGTGACCCGAAGATGCGTCTTTAAGTCGCGAAACCGGTCGTCTTTTTTTTTTTTTTTTTTTTTTTTAAAGTAAAACGGCTGAAGCGGACCCTTTTATTAGAGATGTATCATCTTAGCTGTGAATATCCGTCAACAAAGGTTTTATGTTTTAGTTTCGAATGGTTCTTTACATTGGCATGTTTCGATCCTGGATGATCTTCAGAATCTAGTAGTTGCGTCCGCAACCCGTCTCCTCTTGATCCAGAATTATTGAAACATGTCAGTGTGAAGAACCATACGCAACTGTTTGTCACACTCTACCTTAAAAACAAGAGGAATGTCACTGTCTTTATAAAATTTCGTCCGGAGCATGGTGGAGGGTACTTAACTTACGTAATTTTACAAAATGCATAGTTTTGCTCCAATCTTTATGACGTTTTGCACACATGATCTTTAAACCAAGAGGAAGATCACTGGGTACATAAATGTTTGTATGGTTCATGACAGAGGATACCTTGCAGAACTTTGCCGAGAGAGGGAAAGGTGGATACGAACAGAGAGATGGGAGAGAAAGAAGTGGATGTAGAGAGAGGCGGGAAGGGGATGTGGACTACGAGAGTGTAGGATAAAAAAACACCCGTGCAACGCCGGGTTTACAGCTAGTATGCACATATTTATAAGCGTGTCCTCCTGAATAAGTTGTGGTTTATATCACTGAATTGGGGAAATTCGGTTGTTTTTACATTTATTTCACGTTTATTTATGCCTCTCGAAATTTTACTAAAGCTTGGAACGCAAAAATTACAGAAACTATTGTGTTAATTACGTAGAAAAGTAATTATAAACGAACATTACTCTTACGGCACTAGGAGCGCTAGTGTAGCTGCAACTGTCAGTTGGTAACAACTTTCTCAGCAGTCAGTGTAGCAACTGTGTGTGTTAGACTGTGTCTATATACAACGTCCTAAAATATTTGCTAATTTTGCTGAAATAACAGGTAAAGCCCGTTTCGCACGATCGAATTTTGGTGAAAATTGACTACTCGAAGCGGGTGTGCCTTTCGTGTAAATCAACAGCCAACCCCATGGCGAGTGCGTCTATGTCGTCAATGATCTATAGATTGTGCCGAGTTCTAAATTTTCGAGTGTGCTGCAGAATGCGCATGCACGGAAGCAGATAACATTAGTGGTGTCTGCTAACATTGGAAGTTAACCTATTCTGGTCGACCAAACGAGGTGGCACAATGGTAACAAACTGGACTCGCATTCGGGAGGACGGTGGTTCAACTCCACCTCCAGCCATCCAGATTTAGGTTTTCCGTTGTATCTCTAAATCACTCCATGAAAAATGCTTGGATGGTTCCTTTTAAAGGGCACGGCAGTTTTCCTTCCCCCATCCTCACCACAAAATCCGAAAGTAAGCTCTGTCTCTAATCACGTTGTCGATGGGACGTTAAACTCAAAGCTTCCTTCCTCTTATTCCGGTCGAGCGCATTCATATTACACAAATGCTTCCGCATCTTCTTTAACTTTATTCTGCTGTTTGCTTTTGTTTTTATCACATCGAAAAAGTGTACCAGAGCCAAATATTGTTTTTTCTACTAGTTTTCTGCTACAAAAGAAACGAAATATCTGAAAGTAGAAAAATATTTTCGTTTTATGGGGAAAGAGCCTACACTATATGTATGTACGATCGTAAATGTATAAACGTGTTTTACCGAAAACTATATCAACAGAAGAGCCAGGATTATTAGCTAAAAAAATCATTTCCTATGTTATTTTGACATTTAGCAAGAAAACAAGTTATGAAAACTAAAGTAAATAGTCGCTTTTTACGGTATGTTCGATATTTTTTCATGTCTTTGTCAGTATAAATTTTCTTCAGCAAATAAATGCGTAACTTTTCAAAAGTTTGAATGACACTTTTCATATTATTTATGTGGTGTCGCACAACTCTAAAGTGCGCGCCACCTACTTTCGCCGCGCGCCGCCACGCACACACGGCGCGGCGTTCTTACGACGTCAGCCACGAGCGCCCTCTGCTAGAATTCCGCTCGTGGCCACCACTGAACGACATCGTTCACTTGGGACTGAGATAGGAACCAGTTAACACTTCGGAATCAGATAGGCACCAGTGAAGACTTGGCTATCGGATAGGCACTAGGCAGGCCTCTAGCTCAACTATGTATCAGCATTCTGCAGGACTGAGCTATGTAAAAGTTATGTATTACTAAGTCTCTAAGAAATATATATCTCGTTCTAATTTACTCTAGTGTTTCTAGTTTCTGCTGTCCCACTGGCTGGTCACCTACCTGCACAAGCGTGCATCCTTTATTCCTGTGTCGGTCTTTCTACTCGGCCACCGACACCTACGACGGAAACGAGACACAAAAGCGGCGACGAGGCTGGGACACAAAAATTTAGGTTCAAAATTGTGTACAATATTTTCTACATGACATTTGAAAAGAATTTCAACTATGAATAAACCTTTCGTCATTAATAAACTCGATTATCCTTTTCCTGCTCCCAGTAAAAAGTGCCCTCATAACCTCATTCTTTCTTCAGTTGCGAAACTACGTAGCAGACAGCTCTACAGTTTTGGTGTTAACGTCTAAACGAAAACGACTACAGAATACAGACGAGCCGGAGTACGGGAATAACACGCCAGGGGCGCTGTAGTAGACCACTCGGCTCGAGTAGTCAACTGAGTCAAGAAAGTTCGTCATGTAAAAGGGGCTTAAGACAGGAAGTGAGAATGCTGTATGGAGAAGAGGACTTCATGCTGCAAGAGGACCATTCTCCTGTTCACAAGTCTGCATTCGTCCAGCAGCGGCTCTCCACGATTGGCGTCAATGTCATGGAGCCGATTGTATAGTCTGGCGTGACCCAGGGAAGTGTGATAGGACCGCTATTATTTTCTATCTATATAAATGATATGATGGACAGAGTAATTTGTAATTTGCGGGTGTTTGCTGATGATGCTGTGGTGTATGGGAGGGTGTCGTCTTTAACAGACTGTAATAGCATACAGGATGACTTAGACAAAATTTCTAGTTGGTGCGAAGAATGGCAACTAGCTCTCAATGTAGAAAAATGTAAGGTGATGCGCATGAGTAGGAAAAACAATCCTATAATGTTCGAATCCACTCCCATGAACCACAGACATTGCCGAGGTGGGGTGGCTTGCGTGCCTCAACGATACAGATAGCCGTACCGTAGGTGCAAACACAGCGGAGGGGTATCTGTGGAGAGGCCAGCCAAACGTGTGGTTCCTGAAGAGGGGCAGTAGCCTTTTCAGTAGTTACAGGGGCAACAGTCTGGATGATTGACTGAGTTGGCCTTGTAACATCAGCTAATGTGGCTTTGCCACACAGTTACTGCGAACGGCTGAAAGCAAGGGGAAACTACAGCCGTTATTTTTCCCGAGGACATGCAGCTCTACTGTATGAACATATGATGATGGCATCCTCTCGGGTAAAATATTCCGGAGGTAAAATAGTCCCCCATTCGGATCTCCGGGCGGGGACTACTCAGGAGGATGTGATCATCAGGAAAGACAATACTGGCATTCTACGGGTCGGAGCGTGGAATGTTAGATCCCTTAATCGAGTAGGAAAACTAGAAAATTGAAAAAGGGAAATGGATAGGTTGAAGTTAGATATAGTGGGGATTAGTAAAGTTCGGTGGCAGGATGAACAGGATTTCTGGTCAGGTGAGTACAGGATTATAAATACAAAATCAGTTGGGGGTATCACAGGAGTAGGACTGATAATGAATAAGAAAATAGGAATGCGGGTAAACTACTATGACTAGCACAGTGATCGCATTATCATTGTCAAGATAGATACGAAGCCAACACCGACAACAGTAGTACAGGTTTATATGCCAACTAGCTCTGCCGATGATGAGGAAATCGAAGAAATATATGAGGAACTAAAGGAAATTATTCAGACAATTAAGGGAGAGGAAAACTTAATTGTTATGGGAGACTAGAATTCGGTAGTAGGACAAGGAAGGGAAGGGAAGATAGTAGGTGAATATGGTCTGGGCAAAAGGAATGAAAGAGGAAGCCGCCTGGTAGAATTTTGCACAGAACATAATTTAGTTATAACAAACACCTGGTTTAAGAATCACAAAAGAAGGTTGTATACGTGGAAGAGACCAGGAGACACCGGGAGATACCAGATAGATTTTATAATGGTAAGACATAGATTTCGGAACCAGGTTTTACAGTGTAAGACATACCCAGGGGCAGATATAGACTCTGACCATAACTTGTTGGTTATAAACTGTAGGCTGAAACTGAAGAAACTACAAAAAGGTAGGAAAATAAGGAGATGGGACCTGGATAAATTGAAGGAACCTGAGGTTCTTAAAAATTTCAGAGGGAGCTTTAGGCAACAATTGACAGAAACAGGGAAAAATAAAACAGTTGAGGAGGAATGGGTAAAATTGAGAGATGAAATAGTGAAGGTAGCAGAGGACAATATAGGTAGGAAGGAAAGACCTACAAAAAATCCTTGGATATCACAGGAGGTACTAAATTTAATCGATGAAAGGAGAAAATATAAAAATGCAGTAAATGAAACAGGCAAAATGGAGTACAGACGACTAAGAAATGAGATTGACAGGAAGTGCAAAAGCCGGCCGCGGTGGCCGAGGTGACTGAGGCGCTCCAGTCACGGTCAGCACAGCCACTACGGTCGGGGGTTCGAATCCCCCCTCGGGCATGGATATTTGTGCCGTCCTAGTTCGTAAGTAGTTCGTAAGTAGTTTGTCAGTTTAGGGACTGATGACCCCGTAGTTAAGTCCCATAAGCTTAACAAACATTTGAACATTTTGAAGTGCAAAATGGCTAAGCAGGAGTGGCTAGAAGGCAAATGCAAGGATGTAGAAGAATGTATAAAAAGGGGAAAAATAGATACAGCCTACAGGAAAATAAAAGAAACATTTGGAGATAAGAAAAACAGCTCTATGAATATCAAGGACTCTGATGGAAAACCAGTTCTCAACAAAGAAGGGAAAGCTGAAAGGTGGAATGAGTATATAGAGAGGCTCTATGAAGGAAATGAACTTAGCGGCAATATTGTAGAAAGGGGAGAAGAAGTAGATGAGGATGAAATAGGAGATACTATACTGAGAGATGAATTTGACAGAGCACTGAAAGACCTAAGTCGAAAGAAGGTCCCTGGAGTAGATGATATTCCCTCAGAGCTACTGAAGTTGCTGGGAGAACCAGCCATGACAAAATTGTTTCACCTGGTGTGTAAGATGTATGAGACAGGTGGAGTACCCTCAGACTTTAAGAAAAATGTAATAATCCCCATTCCAAAGAAAGCAGGTGCAGACAGGTGTGAAAACTACAGAACCATCAGTTTAATAAGTCATGGTTGCAAAATATTAACACGAATTATATACAGAAGGATGGAAAAGCTGGTAGAAGCCGACCTCGGGGAAGATCAGTTTGGGTTCAGGAGAAATGTAGAAACACGGGAGGCAATACTCACTTCACGGCTTATCCTAGAAGATAGATTAAGAAAAGGCAAACCTACATTTCTAGCTTTTGTAGATTTGGAGAAGGGTTTTGACAATGTTGATTGGAATAAACTCTTTCAAGTTCTGAAGCGAGCAGGAGTAAAATATAGCGAGCGTAAGGTTATTTACAACTTGTACAAAAACCAGACAGCGGTTGTCAGAGTTGAAGGGCATGAAAGGGATGCAGTGGTTGGAAAGGGAGTAAGACAGGGTTGTAGTCTTTCTCCATTGTTATTCAATTTGTACATTGAGCAAGCTATAAAGGAAAGCAAGGAGAATTTTGGAGAAGGAATTAAAGTTCAGGGTGAAGAATTAAAAAAATTGCGTTTTGCCGATGACATAGTAATTCTGTCAGATACAGCAGAGGACCTGGAAGAGCAATTGAACGGAATGGACAGTGTGCTGAAAAGTGCATATAAGATGCACATTAACAAGAGCAAAACTAGAGTAATGGAGGGCAGTGTAAGAATATCAGGTGATGCTGAAGGAATTAGATTGGGAAACGAAGCAATAAAGGAGGTAGATTAGTTTTGTTACTTGGGCAGTAAAATAACAAATGATGGCCGCAGTACAGAGGATATAAAACGCAGAATGGCAATGGGTAGAAAAGCGTTCTTCAAAAAGCGAAATTTGTTAACTTCGAATATTGATTTAAGCCTAAGGAAGTCCTTTCTGAAGGCATTTGTATGGAGTGTTGCCTTGTATGGGAGTGAGACATGGTCGATAAATAGTGCGGACAGGAAGAGGATTGAGGCTTTTGAAATATGGTGCTACAGAAGAATGCTGAAGATTAGGTGGGTGGATCGCGTAACTAATGAGAAGGTACTGAACAGAATTGGGGAGAAAAGAAATTTCTGGCATACCTTGACTAAAAGAAGGGATAGATTGGTAGTACACATTCTTAGACATCAAGGAATTGTGAATTTAGCGTTGGAGGGAAGTGTGTGGGGTAAAAATCGCAGAGGAAGACCAAGAGATGGATACAGTAAGCAGATTCAGACAGATGTAGGTTGCCGTTCTTATGCGGAGATGAAGAGGCTTGCTCAGGATAGGGTATTGTGGAGAGCTGCATCAAACCAGTCTCCGGACTGAAGACCACAACAACAACAATGTTCGAATACTGCATTAGTAGTGAGCTTCTTGATGCTGTCGCGTCGTTCAAATATCTAGGCGTAACATTGCAGAGCGATATGAAATGGAACGAACATGTAAGGACAGTTGTGAGTAAAGGCCAATTCACACTGTCCGTCACGTAAACGTCACGTCACGGAACCGTCACGTCAAGTTGTATTCACACTGTCCGTCCGTGTCCGTCACGTCAATTCGTCCATCCCAATACGCGATGTTGAAAGTGAGGTTATGAGTGGCGATCTGTTATGTAGAAAGTCATAGTTTAATACTAGAAAGGGGGAACAACAACGCTAAATGTTATTAACGGCCAAAGAAAACTTTACAGTGTATGTTTTTAGCGAACTTACTGGGTACTGAGACAACATTTCAAAACATCGACATATATTTTCAAGCGAAAAAATAAACATATGAAGACATCCAACCATACTTGTAAGAGCATAAATAGCGCCTGTATACTTTACCCATTACGATTTGCTCGCTGACATTGTTAATACCGTCGTAAACAACTGAATTTTTGGCTTTCATTAGAACTGACTTTTTCATGTAAATTATTTATTTAATGAAAAATGCGTAATCAAATTACAATCTTATTCAAATAAACAGTTTGCTTCAGTCGTTCCTGTTACAATGTTACATAAAATAAACCATTTTTTTGGTTTCATATATCCGACCTCAATTTTAGGGGGACACTCAATTGACAAAAATATTTAAGTCGTCATGAAACATTTGAGATTTACCCCTAAAACGAGGTACAACAACAACACAAATATGAGTAAGACACATTTGCATATAAATAGTGCAATCGTCGACTGCAACATTTAATTCGCGTGACGAAAATAGGTTAACTTCCGATGTTAGCAGACGGCCGTTCCGTCAAAACATTCTTCTCGAGAAAGGTTGACGTGACGTTGACGTAACGTGACGGTCCTGTGACGGACAGTGTGAATGCCGCCATTAGAAATACATTGCGGAATGTTCTGATGGACTGTGACGTGACGTGACGGACAGTGTGAATTGGCGTTAAGGCGGACATCCGACTTCGGTTTATTGGGAGAATTTTGGGAAGATGTACTTCACCTGCAAAGGAGACCGCGTATAAAACGCTTGTACGACCACGTCTTGAGTATTTCTAAAGTGTTTGGGACCCGTAGCAGATCAGTTTAACGAAAGACAGAGACAGTTCAGAGGCAAGCAGCTAGATTTGTTACTGGTAGGTTCGACCAATGCGCGAGTGTCACGGAAATGCTCCGGCAACTCAATTGGGGATCGCTGGAGCCGGCCGCGGTGGCCGAGAGGACTGAGGCGCTCCAATCACGGTCTGCACGGCCACTACGGTCGGGGGTTCAAATCCCCCCCCCCCTCGGGCATGGATATTTGTGCCGTCCTAGTTCATAAGTAGTTTGTAAGTTTAAGGACTGATGACCCTGTAGTTAAGCCCCATAGAGTATACAAATATTTGAACTATTTTTTTTCCTTGATCGCTGGAGGAAAGACGACGTTTTCGTGAATTTCTGTTGAGTAAATTTAGAGGGCCGGAATTTGAAGCTGAGTGTAGTACGATCTTGCTGCCGCCTACTTACATTTCGCGTGGTGATCACAAAGACAAGATAAGAAAAATTAGGGCTCGTATGGAGGTATATAAGCATTCTTTTTCTCCTCGTTGTATTTGGGAGTGGAATAGGAAAGGAAATGCCTAGTAGTGGTACAGTGTACCCTCCGCCACGCACCTTACGGTGGATTGCGGAGTATGTATGTAGATGCAGAGGTGAGGGAGAGGGGGCGCCCCTGGACCGCTGGGAATATGAAATCCGTATTTTTTTTTTATTGGTTTTTTCTGTTCCATAGGACCCAATTGAGGAGTGAGACTCCATGGTCATGGAACAAGTCAATATGTTGTTACACAAGAATGGTAATAAAAAATTGCCGCGGTGGAGTAGCCGAGCGGTCTAAAGCACCTCGCTGCGGAGCGCGCGGTTGCTCGCCGTGAAGGTTCGAGTCCTCTCTGGGGCATGGGTGTGTGTGTTTGTCCGTAGATTAGTTTACCTAGGTTTAAGTAGTTTGTAAGCTACGGACTGATGACCACGCAGTTTGGTCCGATAGATTTACAAACATTTGAACATTTTTGAATAGAAAATTTTTAAGTAGTCCTTTGCACACGACAATCTTAAGACAAAGTGAAAAGAACAATAAAGAAAAAAATGAATTACCTTAATTGTTTAACTTTTCTGGGAGTTCCTCGACAGAATAAAAGGAGTGAGCCATGAGGTAACTCTTCAATTTAGATTTGAAAGCGTGTGGATTAGTGCTAAGATTCTTTAGTTCTTGTGGCAGCTTATGAAAATGGATGCCGCAGAATACCGTACCCCTTTCTGCACAAGTGTTAAGGTGGTGTGATGCGAATGTAGATTCGACTTCTTTCTAGTATTCACCGACTGAAAGCTACTAACTCGTGGGAATAAGCTGATATTATTAACAACAAACTACATTAAAGAAAAAACGTATTGTGACGCCAGAGTCAAAATTCCCAGACTACTGAAAAGGGGTGGACATGACGTTCGCGAACTTACACCATATATTGCTCGAACCGCCCGTTTTCGAACCAGAAATATCCTTTTTGCATCAGGCGAGTTATCCCAAAAAACAATGCCGTACGTCATAAGTGAGTGAAAGTAAGTGTTGAAGTGTTGAAAAATCACTTATCTCAGATATTGTTCTAATGGTAAATATAGCAGAATTTAGTTTTGGAACAAGATCCTGAACATGGGCTTTCCATGACAGCTTACTGTCTATATGAACACCTAGAAATTTGAACTGTTCAGTCTCACTTATCACATGCCCATTATGTGTACTCAGAATGTCAGCTTTCGTCAAATTGTGTGTTAGAAATTGTAAAAACTGAGTTTTACTGTGATTTAACATCAACTTATTTTCTACAAGCCATGAAATTGCGTGCTTATGGAATATCTTCCCAATTGTGCGATTGGATTCACGATTTCCTATCAGAAAGGACACAGTTCGTTGTAATTGACGGTAAGTCATCGAGTAAAACAGAAGTGATATCTGGCGTTCCACAGGGAAGCGTTATAGGTCCCCTACTCTTCCTCGTGTTTATAAACGATTTAGGAGACAATCTGAATAGCTCCCTTAGACTGTTCGCGGATGATGCTGTCGTTTATCGGTTAGTGAAGTCAACAGAGGATCAAAAGAAACTGCAAAGCGATTTAGACAAAATTTCTACTTGGTGCGAAAATTGGCAATTGACACTAAATAAAGAAAAGTGTGAAGTAATACACATGACCACTAAAAGAAATCCACTGGACTTCAATTACGCGATAAATCAGTCAAACCTTAAGGTCGTAAATTCTACAAAATACCTAGGAGCTACAATTACGAACAACTTTAACTGGAGAGAACAAACAGAAAATATTGTGGAGAAGGCGAACCAAAGGTTACGTTTCATTGGCAGAACGCTTCGAAGATGCACCAGCTCCACCAAAGAGACTGCCTACATCACACTTGTGCGTCCTCTCCTGGAGTAGTGTTGCCCAGTGTTTGACCCTCACCAGGTGGGGCTGACGGAAGACATTGAGAAGGTTTAGAGAAGGGCAGCTCGTTTTGTTTTATCACGTTACAGGGGGGAAAGCGTCACGGAAATGTTGCACGATTTGAGGTGGAAATCATTAAATGTACGACGTTATTCGTGGCGGCGAGATCTATTTACGAAATTTCAGTCACCGCGTTATACTTCTGAATGTGAAAATATTTTGCCAGCACCCACCTACATAGGAAGACATGACCATCCAAATAAAATAAATCATATCGAAAACGGAACGATTTAGGTATTCTTTCTTCCCGCGCGCTATTAGAGAATGGAACGGTAGATAAAGGTTATGAAAGTGGTTAATGAACCCTCTGCCAGGCACTTAAATGTGATTTGCAGAGTATCTATGTAGATGTAGAACTCATCTCTTGAACTGCAGTATTTGATACTGTGTCAATATTACGAGCAACATCCTTCACTACCAAGCTGGTATCATCAGCAAACAAAAATATTTTACAGTCACCTGTTCGACGCGGTGCCACACTGCAGGCTGCTAACGAAGATACGAGCTTATGGAATAGGTTCACAGATTTGTGACTGACTGGAAGACTTCCTAAGTAATAGAACGCAGTACGTTGTTCTCGACGGCGAGTGTTCATCAGAGACGAGTGTATCGTCAGGCGTGCCCCAGGGGAGTGTGATAGGACGGCTATTATTTTCTATCTATATAAATGATCTGATGGACAGAGTAAGTTGTAATTTGCGGCTGTTTGCTGATGATGCTGTGGTGTATGGAAGGATGTCGTCTGTAACTGACTGTAATAGCATACAGGATGACTTAGACAAAATTTCTAGTTGGTGCGGAGAATGGCAGCTAGCTCTCAATGTAGAAAAATGTAAGGTGATGCGCATGAGTAGGAAAAAACAATCCTATAATGTTCGAATACAGCATTAGTAGTGAGCTTCTTGATGCTGTCGCGTCGTTCAAATATCTAGGCGTAACATTGCAGAGCGATATGAAATGGAACGAGCATGTAAGGACAGTTGTTAGTAAGGCAGACAGCCGACTTCGGTTTATTGGGAGAATTTTGGGAAGATGTACTTCACCTGTAAAGGAGACCGCGTATAAAACGCTTGTACGACCACGTCTTGAGTATTGCTCAAGTATTTGGGACCCGCAGCAGATCGGTTTGAAGGAAGACATAGAGACGGTTCAGAGGCGAGCAGCTATATTTGTTACTGGTAGGTTCGACCAATGCGCGAGTGTCGGAAATGTTCCGGCAACTCAATTGTGGATCGCTGGAGGAAAGACGACGTTTTCGTGAATTTCTGTTGAGTAAATTTAGAGGGCCGGAATTTGAAGATGAGTGTAGTACGATCTTGCTGCCGCCTACTTACATTTCGCGTGGTGATCACAAAGACAAGATAAGAGAAATTAGGGCTCGTACGGAGGCATATAGGCATTCATTTTTTCCTCGTTTAATTTGGGAGTGGAATAGGAAAGGAAATGCCTAGTAGTGGTACAGTGTACCCTCCGCCACGCACCTTACGGTGAATTGCGGAGTATGTATGTAGATGTAGATGTACTCGAAGGCATATCATTTATATAAATAAGAAACAGCAATGGTCCCAAAACAGACCCTCGGGGCACCCTGTACTTAATTGTGCCCCGTTGGGATTGCACGTCACGCGTACGGAATGCGTCTTCTGCGGACGCCGGGAAGCGAACCGGAAACGTATCTACCGCGCGAGGATTTTGGAACGGGGTGTCACGCCTGAGAAGTTGCGACGGCAGTGCTGTCGTCTGGGCAGTGGGCACTGACGAATCGTGGGGAGGACGCGGCGTGGGCGTGAGCTGGCGGCGTCTGCGAGCGACGGTGGCGGCGCGCGGCGGCCGAGGCGCGCAGCGCGCAGCGCGGACAAAGCCGGCGGCCAGTCGCGGCATTGCTTTGCCGGCCGCGGTACGAGTCGCTTCGCCATGGAAGCCGGGCGCGCGCCGCTAGCTCAGCCCGAGGACGCCGACGCGGACGACGCCGCCGCCGCCCAGCCGGCCGGCCAGACAGCGCCCGCGCCCGACTCGCCGCCGCCCACGCCGCCCCCGCCGACGCCCTCCGCGCCCAAGTGCCACCACTCGGCGCGCCTGCTCGACCACTTCCAACACTGCTTCTACAGGTACACGCCGTCTCGTTCTGCTCTTCAGTTTCTACATTGCTCTGATGCAGCTCTTCACGATACCCTGTCCTGCGCAACCCTCCTCATCTCTAAATAATACGGCAACCCATACCATTTTTACAACCTGCTTGCTGTATTCGCCTCTCGGTCACTGCGATTTTTGCCCACCATTCTTCCCTCTGATAATAAATTGACAATTCCTCGATATCTCAGAATGTGCCCCAACAATCGATCCCTTTTTTAGTCAAGATGTTCCGGAAATTTACGAGGCGCGTCCAGAAAGTAAGTTCCGTTTGGTTATATAAAACGTACGGGTACAGACACAGAAAAAAATATCGATTGTACAAAAATCTACAACTGTTAAACTACTTTTCTACATAGCTTCCAAAATTTTGTAGTCCATTGTCATAGCATGGCACAATGTTTTGTGTGCCTTTTTCATAGAATGTTGCCGCCTGTGTATTCAACCATGTGGTAACATGTTCTTTCAGCTCGTCATCATCGTTGAAGTGTTGTCCACCAAGGACAGATTTTAGGTGTAAGAAGAGGATTACTGTCAAAAGGTTTTTTTTTTTTTCATAATAATGCCTGACCTCACACACCGAATGTGACCAAACAAGTCTTACGGAAATTTCAATGGGACCTATCAATAAAATTCTTCTGGGCATGAAACCGCGTCGTCATTTTATAAATTCCACCGACGATGATGATGAAGGCCGCCTGAAACAGTGGCCGAAACGTCGGTGGAATTTATAAAATGACGACGTGGTTTCATGCCCAGAAGAATTTTATTGATAGTGACAACAGCCGCGGAAGCCTACGTTTGCATTCAATGGCACCTGTTTGATCATCCTCCATACAGCTCGGACCTCTCTCCTAGCGACTTTCATTTCTTCTTACACCTAAAATCTGTCCTTGGTGGTCAACACTTCAACGATGATAAAGAGCTGTTACTACATGGTTGAATACACAAGCGGCAACCTTCTGTGAAGGATGCATGCAAAAACTTGTGGCACGCTATGACAAGTGCCTACAAAATTTCGGCAGTTATGTGGAAAAGTACTTTAAAAGTTGTAGAATTTTGTGCAATAAAAATTTCTTCTGTATCTGTGTACAATTTCATTTTATTACCAAACGGAACTTATTTTCTGGACGCGCCTCGTATTTTCTCCCCAATTCTTTTCAGTACCTCCACATTATATATGAAGAACAGTCTAGAGTGCAAAAAATTTATTTTTTTCCGACTAGTTTCGGTCTTGTCTTAGATCATCTTCATGAAATATAGCTCTGAAATATATCAGTTACATTTAGAGGACTTTCAGCATATACAAGGCGCGTCCAAAAAGTAAGTTCCGTTTGGTAATAACATGAAATTGTGCACAGAAAGTGAAAGATAAGGTGCTACAAGCAGTGGCGTATAGAAGAGGTGGGGAGCTCCCTCCCTCCCCGAAATTATGAATATAAAGAAAATAAATTATTTTAATGAATGATACGTGAAGGCACGGCAGACAGTATTGGTGAGGGGACAGGTGGCAGTGACGAATTCACGTTTATGGGGCGGCGGCGGCTGATTTCTAAAAAAGAAAAAGAAATTGGAGATTTTCCTAATGCTTATCTTAGTCTTCCCCCCCCCTCCCCCCCTCCACGAGATGGGTATATGGCGTAGCTAATGTGGAGGTATTTTTGAAAATATTTTTGTTTCATTTTTTGGGTAACAGCAGTCTTATTTAAATTTATATATAAAGAACAGTCTAGAGTGTAAAAATTTATTTTTTTCCGACTAGTTTTGGTCTTGTCTTAGATGATCTTCATGAAATATAGCTCTGAAATATATCAGTTACATGTTTCCAAAAAGACTTCCAAACATTTAAATCAATTTTGGATGTCAACAAATTTCTCTTCTTCAGAAATACCATTCTTCCCATAGACATTTTGCATTTTATATATTCTTTACTTCGCCCGTCAGAAGTTACGTTTCCTACTCAAGTACCAAAAACCGAGCGAGGTGGCGCAGTGGTAACACACTGGACTCGCATTCGGGAAGATGGTGGTTGAAATCCACCTCCGGTCATCCAGATTTAGGTTTTCCGTGATTTCCCTAAATCATTCTAGGCAAATACGGGATGGTTCCTTTTAAAGGGCACGGCCGAATTCTTTCGCCGTTCCTACCCAAAAATATGAGCGTAAGCTCCGTTTCTAATGACGACATTGTCGACGGGACGTTAAACCCTAAGCTTCCTTTCTTCCTTCCTTCCTTCCTTCAAAATACGAAAACTCGCCTACTTTTATTATCTCGTTGCGTAATCTAATCCTTCAACATCGCTTGATTTTCTTAGATTACATTCCATTACCCCTGTTTTTTCACTTGTTATGTTTTACCCTCCTTTCAAGACACTGTCCATTCCGTCCAATTGCTCTTCTTGGTTCTTTGCTGTCTCTGACAGAATTACTTTCTGATTCGTCAAACACCAAAGTATTTATTTCTTCTCCATGAACTTTAATTATTTGTCCAAATTTCTCCTTGCTCTCTTTCGCAGCTTGCTCAATGTACAGATTGAAGAACATTGGGGAAAAGCTTCAACCACGTCTTACTCTCTTACCAACAAATACATTCCTTTCACGCCCTTCGATTTTTATAACTGGTGTCTGGTTTGTGTACTCCAGACAACAGTGCCCAAATTTTTCTCCAAATCGCCGCGGCGGAGCGGCGGAGCGGCCGAGCGCTTAGAGGCGCTATGCTACGATGCGCGAGGCCGTTCCCCGGCGGGGGTTCGAATTCCCTCTCGGGCATGGATTTCTGTGTCGTCTTTAGTATAAGGTAGTTCATAAGTAGTTTGTAATTTTAGAGACTGATGACCCCGCAGTTAAGTCCCTTAAGCTTTACAAACATTTTCTCCAAATCAACAAATACTATAAACGTAGGTTTGCCTTTCCTTAGCCTTCTCGATAAGTCGTAATGTGAGCATTCTCTTACGTTTTCTTACATCTCTCGTAATTCCAAACTCATCTTCCCCGAGGTCGAATTCTTCCAGTTTTCCGTTCATGGGAAAATAATTCGTGTTAGTATTTTGCAATCGCGAATAATTAAACTGATAATTCTGTAATGTTCACACTTGTTCGCACTTTCTTTCTGTGGGATTGGAATTACAATATTCTTCTTGAAGTCTGATGGTATTTCCTCTGCCTCGTACATCTTACACACATCTGCCAGAACGGAACTACTGAAATAAGCCTACGCTGGAGCTACAAGTAGTACTCGGTGCACGTCAATGTATATATTCTTTGCCCATCTTCTGATGATTTACGTTCCACGTGGATGTTTAATGCAGATGGTAGACACTTTATTTCAAATACATGTTATGTTACATTTGTATGATTGGCCTAAGTTACTCCACGCCTATAACGGGATGGTTCCCCATCCGTGACAAAAACTATCCGAACGCCCATAGTGTTCACTGTCTTTATAAGCGATTTAGGAGGCAATCTGAACAGCTCTTAGATTGTTCGCGGATGATGCTGTCGTTTATTGACTAGTGGAATCACCAGAAGATGAAAAGCAACTGCAAAAAGATTTAAATAAGATATCTTCATGATGGAAAACTGGCAGTTTACCCTAAATAATGAAGAGCGTAAATTCATCTATCTAATTACTAAAAGAATTCCGTTAATCTTCAATTTTTCAATAAATGAGTCAAATCTACAAGCCGTAAATTCAACGAAATACCTAGAAATTACAAACGAACAACTTTAATTGGAAAGAGCACACACAAAATATCATGGGCAAGGCGAAACAAATGCTCCGGTTTATTGGCAGAACACTTAGAACGTGCAACAGTTCTAATAAAGAAATTGCCTGCACGACACTTGCCCGTGCTATTTTGGAGTATTTCTGCGTATTGTGGGACCCCACCAAGTGGGACGAACGGAGGACATTAAGAGGATTCGGAGAAGGGTATTATGGCGAAACAGGGGGGAGTGTCACGGAAAAGTTGGAGTGGAAATAATTACAAGAAAGTCGTTATTCGTTGCGGTGAAAGATATATACGAAATTTCATTCGCCAATTTTTCTCCTCCGAATGCGAACATATTTTGTTAGTGCCCACCTACGTAGGGAGACACTATTATCGTAACAAAATAAGCGAAATCTGTTCGAAAATGGAAGGATTTTAATGTTCCTTTCGTCTGCGTGCTAAAAAGGAATGGAACGATAAAGAAATATTATGAAAGTGCCTTTATGAACTCTCTGTCAGGCACTTAAATTTGATTTGCAGAGTAAATATGCAGAAGTATCGTTTGCTCCGTCTCTAATGACCACAATGTCGACGGGACACTAGACCATAATCATCCTTCCTTCTTGTTATATTTGTAAGATTATCACCAGCAACATCATTGTGGGTCACATTACCTCTGGTTTCTTATGCTAGCAAGTATTTGGTGTGTCAACTTTTCATTCACAGAGAGATCAACTTTCTTCGTCATTTTGGTTAAGCTTCAGTAGTTCATTTTTTAAATACTCTATCCATGTATCGTACATCGTACTACTTCTTCTATTAGAGTAAATATCTTCAATTATTTCCCGATGTTTTCATTCGTCTATCAACTAGTGTGAAGCGATACTGCCCTTATAAAACTCACTCTGTAACTGGCAGATCCAAACAACAGCATTGACATTCTCGTGTTAAAAACTTCGAAGTGCGTAGATGACTCTGAGACAAGTAATTTAATAAAAGACACATGCTGCCACAAATGTCGGAAATACCACAAAATTAGGATGACAGATGTTGAACATATGACGACCAGTTGACGTACCGTACCTCATCACACTTATAACGGATGATCCCGTCGGTCTCTTTTACCTGATCATCCCAATCCAAATGAAGAATTCACATCGGTGCGACTACGAGCCTAAGTTACCATTTTAATGCGTGGGGTTTAGCGTTCAAGACCTACGGTTGGCCGGCAGTACTATTTTTTTCAGTTTGTTAGACAATTATGTTTCATTAAGGTATGATTTACAATTATTTTTTCATGATCCCGCAGCTCAATCGCTGCACGAGTGGCGTGATACGTCATCTGGTGATGTCACATGGTCAACACATTTTCCATTACACGTATGGGGTATTCACTCATCTTACCGACCTCATGAGTCTTGTAATCAATTACTTCTCGCAGCATCATTATCTACGTTGCTTTGGAGGATTTTAAACGTTAATGGGAAAAACCCTGCATTATTTCTGTCAACTTCAGGATGCTATTTAATTTGTTTCATAAACTGCAAAAATAAATAAATAAATAAAACTTCTCGAAAATGGAATCAAAAATATTTATTTATAATACAGGGCGTCCCATTTATCTTGACCAAAAATGTTCAAATGTCTGTAAATCTATCGGACCAAACTGCGTGGTCATCAGTCCGTAGCTTACAAACTACTTAAACCTAGGTAAACGAACCTAAGGACAAACACACACACACACACACACACACACACACACACACACACACATGCCCCAGGGAGGACTGGAACCTCCACGGCGAGCAACTGCGCGCTCCGCAGTGAGACGCTTTAGACCGCTCGGTTACTCCACCGCGGCTATCTTGACCACCCACAATATGTATGGAACAACAACAGCTATTGTAAAACGGCATTCATCGGTATCAATGTAAGACAGGGGCTCATTAATGTAAATATTTTGAAACATTCTACAATGAAAGCATATGTTTTAAAAGATTAAAATAACAGTCAAGTTCGCAAAATTTAACAACCTAGTGAGATCGAAACCGGTCACCTTCTCTGATAAATTATTAAATTTTGCGAACTTGACTGTTATTTTCGTCTTTTAAAACACTACCAGTTCGCCGTCTTCCAAATATTGAAACTATGTTTTACAACCTTATTAGAAAGCATATGTGTTTTTTTAACACAAGATTATGTGTTTTAAATGGATACCCTGTATTATTTCATCAGCAGTCTATAGCATGACAAAATCACAAAAATGGCGTTGTTTGCATCGCCATACGCCAATTACATCCCGAGAAATTGCGAAGTGAAGTTGACGCTTGGGCCGCGCGGGAGTAGCCGAGCGATCTGGAGAGCCACGTTGCGGATCGCAAGGCCTCTCGCGTCGGGGGTTCGAATCCCCCCTCGAGCATGGGTGTTTGTGCTGTCTTTAGTATAAGGTAGTTCATAAGTAGTTTGTAAGTTTAGGGACTGATGACCCCGCAGTTAAGTCTCATAAGCTTTACAAACATTTTATTTGATTTGAAGTTGACGCTTGAAATACGCAAGACGCGCGACTAGCGCACGTCCCGAGACTCAGTCGAGAACCCCGTGCTGCCTAGGACGTGCGTTAGCTGCACGTTTCGCGTATTTCAAGCGTCAACTTCGTTTCGTAATATCTCGGGCTGTAATTGACGTTATGCGATGCAATCAACGCCATTGTTTGTGTGATTTGTCATGCTATAGATTGCTGATGAAATAATACAGGGTATCCATTTAAAACACAGAAGCCTGTGTTAAAAACACAAATGCTTTCGTTTTAGAATGTTTCAAAATTTTTACGTTCATAAGCCCCTGCCTTACATTGATACTAGTGAAAGTCGTTTTACAATAGCTGTTGTTCTTCGACAGATATTTTCGGTGGTCAAGATAAATGGGACACACTGCGTAACACCGTCTCTAATGATGACGTTGTCGATGGGACTTTAAACCTAAATCTTCCTTCCATCCTTATACAGGGGGAGTCACCTGACATTACCGCTGGATATATTTCGTAAACCACATCAAATACTGACGAACCGATTCCACAGACCGAACGTGAGGAGAGGGGCTAGTGTAATTGGTTAATACAAACCATTAAAAAATGCACGGAAGTATGTTTTTTTAACACAAACCTACGTTTTTTAATGGAACCCCGTTAGTTTTGTTAGCACATCTGAACATATAAACAAATACGTAATCAGTGCCGTTTGTTGCATTGTAAAATGTTAATTACATCCGGAGATTTTGTAACCTAAAGTTGACGCTTGAGTACCACTCCTCCGCTGATCGATTGTGTGTATCGGAGAGCACCGAATTAAGTAGGGACACAAAGGGAACGGTGATCTACCTTAGGTACAGAAGAGACTAGACAGGACATTACGTCCACATGCTAACACCTTTATTGGTCTTTTTCACTGACGCATATGTATATTACCATGAGGGATGAAGTACACGTACACACGTGGTTTCTGTTTTCAATTAGGGAGTGGAATAGAGTGTGTCCCGACATGTCAGGCCAATAGATGTTCAAAGTGGTGGCCATCATTTGCTGCACACAATTGCAATCTATGGCGTAATGAATGTCGTACAGCCGGCCGCGGTGGCCGAGGGAACTGAGGCGCTCCAGTCACGGTCTGCACGGCCACTACGGTCGGGGGTTCGAATCCCCCCTCGGGCATGGATATTTGTGCCGTCCTTAGTATAAGGTAGTTGATAAGTAGTTTATAAGTTTGGGGACTGATGACCCCGTAGTTAAGTCCCATAAGCTTAACAAACATTTGAACATTTGAATGTCGTACACGCCGCAGTACATCTGGTATAATGTCTCCTCAGGCTGCCACAATACGTTGTTTCATATCCTCTGGGGTTGTAGGCACATCACGGTACACATTCTCCTTTAACGTACCCCACAGAAAGAAGTCCAGAGGTGTAAGATCAGGAGAACGGGCTGGCCAATTTATGCGTGCTCCACATCCTATGAAACGCCCGTCGAACATCCTGTCAAGGGTCAGCCTAGTGTTAATTGCGGAATGTGCAGGTGATCCATCATGCTGATACCACATACGTCGACGCGTTTCCAGTGGGACATTTTCGGGCAACGTTGGCAGATCATTCTGTAGAAACGCGATGTATGTTGCAGCTGTTTGGGCCCCTGCAATGAAGTGAGGACCAATGAGGTGTTCGCCAATGATTCCGCACCATACATTTACAGTCCACGGTCGCTGTCGCTCAACCTGTCAGAGCCAGCGAGGATTGTCCACGGACCAGTAATGCATGTTCCGTAGATTCACTGCCCCGTGGTTTGTGAAACCCGCTTCATCGGTAAAGAGGTAGAGCTGCAACGCATTCTCTGTTAATTGCACTCGATGATTAAAGTCATCACCATGTAATTGCTGATGTAGCGACACATGAAACGGGTGAAAGCAGTGACGATGCAGTATGCGCATGACACTACTTTGACTCAGTTCACCGGCTCTCGCAATGTCCCGTGTACTCCTGTGTGGGTTCACGGCAACAGCAGCTAACACCATCTGCACCCGCTTCTCCTGTGACGGGCCTGTTACGGACCCGTTTGCGTGCTACGACCATACCTGTTGCATACAGTTGGCGGTAGATGTTTTGAAATGTGCGGCACGTTGGAATGCTCTCTGTCCGGGTACCGTTCTGCATACACCCTGCAGGCTTCAGCTGCATTTTGTCGACACTCGCCATAGATGAGTATCATCTCCGCCTTTTCAGAGTTCGAATACACCATGGTCACAGTTCCTACAACACTACACTATCACAGACGTCTGCTAACACAGTGTACTACAAATACTGACGAACCAATTCCACAGACCAAACGTGAGGAGAGGGGCTAGTGTAATTGGTTAATACAAACCATAAAAAATGCATGGTAGTATGTTTTTTAACACAGACCTACATTTTTTTTAAATGGAACCCCATTAGTTTTGTTAGCACATCTGAACATATAAACAAATACGTTTATATTGTAAAATGTTAATTATACCCGGAGGTATTGTAACCTAACGTTGACGCTTGAAACCTCCGACGTTCAATTGCGTGTTGTAACAAACCCGGGCCACGGTCGGCGAGCAGCATCTGCAGGGACATGTTTACGAGTGTGGCTGTAGTGCACTGTTGTGGTTTGGTCTAGCTGTAGCAGTGTCCGCATATAGCATATAGTATGCGTGCAAAGACGAAGGCAGAATAACAATAGCAGCAAGTGCTATATGCGGACACTGCTACAGCTAGACCAAACCGCAACAGTGCACTGCAGCCACACTCGTAAACATGTCCCTGCAGATGCTGCTCGCCGACCGTGGCCTGTGTTTGTTACAACACGCAGTTGAACGTCGGAGGTTTCAAGCGTCAACGTTAGGTTACAATACCTCCGGATGCAATTAACATTTTACAATATAACAAACGGCACTGATTACGTATTTATTTATATGTTCAGATGTGCTAACAAAACTAACGGGGTTCCATTTTAAAAAACGTAGGTTTGAGTTAAAAAACATACTTCCGTGCATTTTTTATGGATTGTATTAACCAATTACACTAGCCCCTCTCCTCACGTCCGGTCTGTGGAATCGGTTCGTCAGTATTTGATGTGGTTTACAAAATATATCCAGCGGTAATGTTAGGTGACTCACCCTGTATAATACAACAGTTGTGGTTATTACTACGAGTATTGAAAACAACGTCAAATGTATACAGAAATTCTGTGATGTTACCAACTTTCAGGGATATATCAATTTGAGAGAAGGGTTGGTAGACCTGAAAGAGCTAAATCGAAAGATATAAACTAAAGTATACATAAGCTCCGCCCTAACCTCGAGGAGCGCCCAGACAGCAAGAGGCGGAACTTCCGAACACTAGTCCCGACATGTGGAATATTCGCCAACACGCCCTCTTGGTTTCCTAGTAACGGCGCATGTAAGTTGACGTCATGAGGAAACAAGGGGGATTAGGATTTAGCGTCCGTCGTTCATTAGAGACGGAGCGCATGCCCCGTGCAGTCGATGGCTAGCCTTGGCCGTGGCCCGGTACTCCATCTGCTGCTTCACCTATCCACTCAGAGCTGCTTGGCCAGCAGTAGCGCAACAGCGCGTCCACGGCGTCTCTGATTCAATGCGGAGGCGTGTAGTTACGGTTATAGCAGGCAATAGCGGCAGCACTCGTTGCCGCTTACGTCATCAACCTCACCTCACATTGGCCTTTATTTTCAATCGTGTGATCTTTGTACGTGTTATCTCGCAAATATATTTAGCTGTGATATCTTTTAGGTATTGCATTTTGCATGACCAGCAGTGTAGTCAGTTTCATGTTGTACGGATCATATGGAACAACATTCGGATCACAACTTTATTTGTGAATATGGCTACATGCTGAGTGTGTGTAATTGCCCTATCCATCTTCTCCTCCACCCTTCTTTGTCCGTCTTCTTCTCTCCCATCTCCGGACATCTCCTCCTCCATGTTCATTCATCTGTGTCCATATCCTACTCCTCCTCTTCTCCAAATGTTCAAATGTTTGTAAAAATTATCTGACTTAACTACGGGGTCATCAGTTCCTAAGCTTACAAACTACTTATAAACTAGCTAATACTAAGGACGGCACAAATATCCATGACCGATGGGGGATTTGAACCCCCGAACGTAGTGGCCGTGCAGACCGTGACTGGCGCGCCGCAGACTGCTTGGCCACCGCGGCCGGTTCCTCTTCTCTATGTTTATCTCCTCCACCTCTCTCAGTACATCTCCTACTTCCCCTACTTACGAAAAATTACACATCTCTGCCAAATTGCATAGTAATCGATCAATCGGCGTTGAATTCTATTGTAAGGTACCCTCTGTGATGCACTGGACGGTGACTTACTAAACTTACCTTATAAACTGAATTAACACACAAACTATCTCAATTCCAAATTTCATCAAGATCCGTCAAGCCGTTTCAAATGTGAAGGAAAAAAAAATAAAAAAAAAAAATAAAAGAGAACCATACACACAGACTTCATATTATTGCCTATATCTTCTCTTTGTCCAAGTTCCTGCACATGCAGGGTCGGCTTTGTTAATTCGGATTTGGCGCGTTAATATTTACGGGGTGGCCAGATGCCCTTCCTGCCGCCACCCCATGCCCCCCAGGAGGAAATGTGTACCCCAAATGTCTGCGTATAGTGTGAGATGTTCAAATGTTTGTATAGCTTATGGGACTTAACTACGGGGTCATCAGTCCCTAAACTTACAAACTACTTAAGAACTATCTAATCCTAAGGACGGCACAAATATCCATGCCCGAGGGGGGATTCGAACCCCGACCGTAGTGGCCGTGCAGAACGTGACTGGAGCGCCAATGTAAGATGTGTGTGAAAGTGTAAAGTGTTACGGAATGATGCGAATCGTGTAATTGCGGCGGGTTTTGGGACCAGCCCGGTATTCACCTAGGGGTGTGGGAAACAGCCTAAAAACCACATCCAGGCTGGCCGGCATTCCGACCCCCTTCGTTAATCCGCCGGGCCGGTACGCCTCCCCGTCTCGCAAAGCGGTGCGTTACACCACACGGCTAACCGAGCGGGTATATTATTGCTTATATATGTTATAGAAACGTGTGTGTGTGTGTGTGTGTGTGTGTGTGTGTGTAGCTGCGGCGGAGCTGGCGAGCGCATTGAGGCGCTATGCTACGATGCGCGAGGTCGTCCCCTTCGGGGGTTCGAATCCCCTCTCGAGGGTTGTGTTTGTGCTGTCTTTAGTGTAAGATAGTTCATAAGAAGTCTGTAAGTTTAGGGACTGATTACACCGCAGTTAATTTCAAATGTTTGCATAGCTTATGGGACTTAACTGCGTGGTCATCAATCCCTAAACTTACAAACTACTTATGAACTATCTTATAGTAAAGACGGCACAAACATCAATGCCCGAAGGGGGATTCGAATCCCTGACGGGGAATGACCTCGCGCATCGTAGCACAGCGCCTCAATGCGCTCGGCCGCTCCGCCTCGGCCCGCAGTTAAGTCCTATAAGCTTAACAAACATTTGAACATTTTGTGTATGTCTGTGTGTGTGTGTGCTACTGGACCAACCGGAATTAATAGAAATATACCTTGCTATCAGGCAACAATCCATGCGGAGTTAAAAACAGCTACGACACATAGTACAGGAGGATATGACGTCATAACAGTGATAGTCACAACTGTCGCATCGTGCGACGCGTGAATAACGAGACTTATTCATCCACTATCTGAGAATGAGAGCACTTGCAAGAAACGTTGCACGAAATTTCAAACCTTAACGTATCTTTTTCTCGCTGACAACCAAAATAATGAAAGGGAAGAAATTTCTCGATTACTACTTTTCCGTTGTCTATACAGTAAAAGTACCATTCGGCATGACGTTACAGTTTGACTTCTATGCTATTAATTATGTTCGCGAGACATTTTACAGACATTTCGGAATAGACGCCATATATATTTTACAAACAGTATAATCTTTTACCGCCGGCCACGGTGGCCGAGGGGACTGAGGCGCTCCAGTTACGGTCCGCACGGCCACTACGGTCGGGGGTTCGAATCCCCCCTCGGGCATGGATATTTGTGCCGTCCTTAGGGTAAGGTAGTTGATAAGTAGTTTGTAAGTTTAGGGACTGATGACCCCGTAGTTAAGTCCCATAAGCTTAACAAACATTTGAATTTGAATCCTTTACCATTAAATGTACCTCCGAAATTATATCACATTACGACAAGTATTTCATGAAATATGAGATCACAGACAATAGTAAAACTACCAGAATTAAATTCGCTTTCCCCGCCAATATCAACTTAAGAGCGAAGATAGACTACCCAACCACCAAAGTCTCCAATATTAAGGGCCAAGATTTACAAAATGACATGTGACAAATGCAGTAACTTTTACAGTGGTCAGACGGCACATAATTTCGTCATAAGATTTGGCGAACACACAAAACGACCAATCAAATTTTTATCTGCAACTAAAAACCGAAAACCACTCAGCACATAACATCGAAAGTGTACTAATTATGTTACATAAAAGTCCAAAGGGTTTAGAAATGAATATTATGGAGGAACTTGAAATATACACACACAAAATAACTAAACGAAATAATTAATGAACATACAGATATCAAACATAAAAAAATATATTGATGAAGTTATTGACCTAATCGACGAAAAATGTTGAGACCAGAGATAAGATATACCTACCACAAATAGCTAAAGACATAATCATCTCTGACCAAGGTCTATAGTTTTATAAACGCAAAATATCTCTACTGGCATCTGTCGAAAATTAAATAAAATAATTTGCATTGAAAAAGACTGAAAATCAACGTTAAATTGGATTTTAAAAAATTCAAAAGAAATTTCAATCAGTTTTTCGATTCTAAACATAAAAAATTATCTAAATAACTTAACATTGAAAAACCAAAGATAGGAGTCGACAACAGATACCAGAAGACATAATCATCTTTGATCATAATCTGTTACTCTGTAAATATAAAACATCTATGGTGAAACTATCATAAATTAGATAAAATAAAGTATTTAAAAGTTTTAACGTCAAAATATTATGTCACTCAGAAGTTAGGACTACGTAGACGTAAGTTTTTGTTGCATACGTTGTTTAGTTAAGAATTTTTTCTTAATATTTATGCGTATTAATTAATTCTTACGTAGACGCAGATACTTGAAAATAGTAAACTGCCGGAACACCTGTTGTGATGACTGATAAACTATAGGCAGCGATAATGGACCTTTCCTCAAAAATGTCTCCCGCCACCACTTCTTGCAGAAAGAATAAATAAAAAAAATCGAGAGATAGAGATACAGAGAATGACAGAAAAAGAGTAATAATGTGTTTAGGGAGGAAAAAGAGAAAAACGTATATTGCCCATTGGCTCACTGACACACATATATGCTCATGTAACTACATTACTTTTCATTTCTGTCCTCGGCGTCAGAAGCATAACTTGTTCCTTCATCTTTGCCTTGTCCCGCATTTGCGTGGATTGCTGTGGTTGTAACACGGATTTAAGGGCTGGTCAGTCCTGCCGCCGCCCCATTAGTCCCCTCCCCCACTCTCTCTCTCTCTCTCTCTCTCTCTCTCTCTCTCTCTCTCTCTCTCTCTCTCTCTCTGTGTGTGTGTGTGTGTGTGTGTGTGTGTGTGTGTGTAGCATTATATGTGTGAAAGTGGGTGGACGTTTACTAAATTTTTGCGGGTGGTGGAATCAAGGCGGAACTTAGGTACCAGCCAGGTATTTGCCTAATGGGGTATGGAAAACAACCTAAAATCCACACCCTGCCTGGCCGACACACAGCAACTCGTCATTTATCCGCCGGGCGAATAATTCTAACCGGGGCCCGTGCCCCCCCCCCCCCCCCGGTCAGTCCGTCCCGAAAGTGGGCACTTGAACACGCTCTTATATCCGGGGAGGAAGAAACGAAACTTGTTTCTTATCTCATTTTGTCTGCAGTGTTAGCCTTTAGTGCGCTGACGCACAACTCGATTCTCGCAGTAGCTGTACAGCCATGTAGCTATCTATTTGTGTTTCAGGAAATAATTTCTTGCCCTCTGTTAGGCTTATCTCGTCTATGCTTCCGGAAGAGTGTTTTAGTTGAGTGTTTTGACTTGGTGCACTCCTTAAAATGATGTATGGTTGCTTGTATGCTGTCGGATTTACAGCTTTGCAGTTTGTAAGCCTATATTTTTTTCTGTCTGCAAGTTTAGTATGAATCATAGTTCCTCATTCCTTACTATCTGTAGACAGAGATGGCGCAGTGGTAACACACTCGACTCGCATTCGAGAGGACGGCGGTCCAAACCCGCCTCCCGCGTCGGAGGTTCGAATTCTCCCTCGGGAATGGCTGTTTGTGTCGTCTTTAGTATAAGTTAGTTCAGAAGTAGTTTGTAAGTTTGGGGACTGATGACCCCGCAGTTAAGTTCCATAAGCTATACAAACATTTGAACATTTGAAACTCGCCTCCGGTCATCCTGATTTTCGTTTTCCGTGATTTCCCTGAACCAAATGTTCAAATGTCTGTAAATCAATCGGACCAAACTGCGTGGTCATCAGTCCATAGCTTACAAACTACTTAAACCTAGGTAAACTAACCTAAGGACAAACACACACACCCATGCCCCAGGGAGGACTCGAACCTCCACGGCGGGCATCCGCGCGCTCCGCAGCGAGACGCTTTAGACCGCTCGGTTACTCCACCGCGGCGATTTCCCTGAATCACTGCAGAGAAATGCCGGGATGGTTCCTTTCAAAAGGACATGGCTCAGTTCCTACCCCATGCCTGAAAAAAAAAAATGTTCAAATGTTTGTAGAGCTTATGGGACTTAACTACGGGGTCATCAGTCCCTAAACTTACAAACTACTTATGAACTAGCTAATACTAAGGACGGCACAAATATCCATGCGCGAGGGGGGATTCGAACTCCCGACCGTAGTGACCGTGCATACTGTGACTGACGTCCCGCAGAACGCTCGGCCACCGCGGCCGGCCCCCATGCCTGACAAAAACTATCAGAGCATGTGCTCCGTCTCTAATGACCATGATGTTAAATCCTAATTTTCGTTCTTTCCTTTTTTATGGACTGATGTGTTAACATAGAAGTTGATGTCTCTATCGTGTCTATTGTTATACTCCCGGTATCAGTAAGGGTGCCAGTTGTCATCAATGAGGCGTGACGAACCTCGACGAGCATACCTCTTTTTATTTTTATTTTAGGGACCAGACCCAACAAAGTTTTAACGCCACAATATATTTTGCCTCCTACCGCTATTACTGTTAGTAATAGACTGATGCGCGTACATTCTTGCCAACAAGGTAGCCATCTTCGACGCTAAATGGCGTGGGTTTGCGACAAGTTTGCACTGAATATTGCTTTTGCACAGAGGTTAATATTGTCTTATCGAACCACGGTAACTCACAGAACGGTATGTGCGGCGGCAGAATAGCCATGCGCATTAAGGCACCTTGCTGCGGTGTGCTCGGCCGTTCACCGTCGGGGGTTCGAGTCCTCCCTCGGGCATGGGTGTTTTGCATTGTCCTTAGCATAAGTTAGTTTAAGTAGTTTGTAAGCCTAGCAACTAATGACCATCGTAGTTAAGTCCCTTAGATTTACAAACATATGAACAGTATACGAAGGTGGACACGTTCCACCCTGCCAGGCTGCCTTCGCTTAGAAATCGCCACGGTGTGGTATGGCTGTGTGAGTGAGAACGGGAGCTCCCGCGCGCACAGACATGCAGCAGACACCGGAAGCCAGCTGACTGTTCCGCCACAGGAAATTTGTCCACGGCTGCCCGGGTCGGCGTAGGCCTGTTTCACGGACAGCCTTTCAGCCGTGTACTGCACTGCCGAACATCAACGTTTCCGACTGGCTTTCCCATTCATGCTTTCATCGTTGTTTCAGTGCGGTTTGCCGGCCGCGGTGGCCGAGGGGACTGAGGCGCTTCAGTCACGGTCTGCACGGCCACTACGGTCGGGGGTTCGAATCCCCCCTAGGGCATGGATATTTGTGCCGTCCTAGTTCGTAAGTAGTTCGTAAGTAGTTCATAAGTAGTTCGTAGGTTTAGGGACTGATGACCCCGTAGTTAAGTCCCATAAGCTTTACAAACATTTGAACATCACTGCGATTTCGCGAACGTCAGTCCGCAACTTTTGGATTTGTGACTTTTTTTTAGTGTCCAAATGTACAGACACCATATACTGTAAATATCTGTATAATTGTCCCAACAGACAGGTCAAAATTTCTGTGCAGATGTATCAATACTAAGGCGGCCAACCATCCCGGATTCTGCGGGACAGTCCCGCATTTGGACTCGTTGCCCCGCATTGGGATGATTACTGAAAATGTCCCGCAAAATGGTAAAAGCGGCCCGCATTCCAGTAATTTTAAAATTGTTGGTCTAAGAGCACAAGCCGAAACTATTTGTGCACGGCACGCTATGTCATACTGCTTACAAGTCAACTTTACAATGCAGAGGAGTAAGCTACTTATCAAAATGTCTGGAGCACGATGCTTATAAGAGCTGGAACAAATAAAAGTAGTACAGACAATAAACAATGAAGGTGATCGGAAAAACGCAACGGAGAAAGAATATGTAAAAGTTGTCAGATCTAATTTTCAAAATAGGAGCCTGATAAGATATTTATAAACTGTAAATAAAGATTGAAAATTAAGAATAAAACGCCATTCATTTTAGATAAGTTATTAAAAGTAAATGAGTAGGTCTACGCTGCTCGCCAAATTTCTTCCCTAGTTTCAGAATAAATGGCAGAACGAGTCACGTCCTTGTTGTTGTTGTTGTTGGTTTTTTAGGGGACTAAACAGCTAGGTCATCAGTCCCTGTTAGTCCTAAACATCCTCAAAATGTCCCGCATTGAGTTAAGAAAAAGTTGGCCGCCTTAATGAATACTGTCCAATTCGATGCGGGAGTATAGGTAAAGCTGCGAGCAAGAGGAAGATCGGGCAGGGGACGCTACACTAGTTGTGAGCGGTAGGTTCATACTTTGGCCACGACCGGTTTGTCCAGTGGTTGCCGCAGGCCCCAAGCTGAAAATCCGGGCTCGAATCCCGGGTCGGCTTCACTTTTCAACAATCGGCACTGAATATATTTTGACACACTGAAACAGCCAAAATGTCAAGAAATTTCCGTTTCATTAACCAATGGCCTTCTTTCTTTCGGACATGACGGGAACAGACACTTATAGGTGTTCCAACAACTTGTCGAGTAAGTTGTAGTTAAGGTCTGAGCGCAAGAGCATACCACTTCACGTAGGACCATGCCTAGTGAAGCAATGAGTTGTTGAGATCAATCTTTACGTTATGTTCCATAGTGATTAGAGCTGTGACAGTCTGGAAGATGACGAGGACAATTGTTTGCGCCTATGTTTTTCTGGTCACTAAGGGAATCGCTACGCTATTTACATCAGTAGAAACACGCCGTCTTCACTGTCGCCGGCCGCCGTGGCCGAGGGAACTGCGGCGCGCCAGTCACGGTCTGCACGGCCACTACGGTCGGGGGTTCTTATCCTCCCTCGGGCATGGATATTTGTGCCGTCCTTAGTATTAGGTAGTTCATAAGTAGTTTGTAAGCTTAGGGACTGATGACCCCGTAGTTAAGTCCCTAAAACTGTACAAACATTTGGACTTTTTTTTTTTTTTTTCACTGTCACTTGCTTTTCTGACGAAGCAGTGTGTAGGTGATGTTAAAAGCTGAAAACTTTGTACATTTTTAACGCGGCAAGCCTACCAGAAATCGTTTTGGACGATAATTCGTCGTTAAAATAGTATGGTTTATGACGCACTTATTTGTGTGAGTATTAATTCGATATAATCTTTTTCCCTCGTCCACATAAATGTTGGGCCGATCCCCCACTTATTCTATTGACAAAAAAATTAAACTACCTCTTCATTGCATCTGAAACGCAATTAGATATAAAGTTAAATTTATACTCCCCATTTTAGGGTGGGAAAGGTGTTTTCATGTAGTTTGAATATTTGTATGTGGTAAAAACAGAACGAAATTTTGTCTTGCTAAATAAGTAACACAGTCCATGTTAATTTACGGCCGCGGTGGAGTAGCCTAGCGGTCTAAGGCGCCCCGCTGCGGAGCGCGCGGTTGCTCGCCGTCGGAGGTTCGAGTCCTCCCTCGAGGATATATATATATATATATATATATATATATATATATATATATATATATATATATGTGTGTGTGTGTGTGTGTGTGTGTGTGTGTGTGTGTGTGTGTGCGTGTTTGTCGTTAGGTTAGTTTAAGTAGTTTGTGAGCCAAGGGACTGATATCCAAAATAGATAAGTCCTATAGATTTTTGAACATTTGACCAATTCTTTCAAAACAGAATTAAAAATGCACATCAACATCTACATTAATCACACTACAATACGGGTCATATACCTTTTTAATTGTAAACATAACAGGGATAACAGTCTCAGGGAAATGTATGCTGCTAGTTGTAAACCAGTTGGCGATAGTTTCGGGCGGAAGTCATATGGAACGACGTTACTGAAGTTGTAATGGTTAACTTCCGTCGACACACAGCTGACTGCGGAAGGAGCGCAAGACCAACATCGACAAATGAGTTGAGGCACTCGGATGTGGTCTTATTGAGGGAAATACCATGACACTCATTTTAAGTAATTTACCCGGCCCTCACGAATAAAAATTTAGTGCCATTACTACCGTTATTCCTCTTTCGGTCAAGAATATTAGTGAAAGTGCTCGGAGGAAAGAATTACAAGCTAACTGAAACTAATTATTCGAAAGCTATATGTTCTACAGAAAATATGGAGCTAGCTGCTTCTGCTGGTCAATACCATTTAATTACACGCCTCAGATAACTAATGACGTGACGATGAGTGTTCGATGATATCTAAATTTACTGGCACAGTTACTGCATATTTTGGGCTGTTTTTAGGCCTTATTTCAATAGAGGCAAATATAGTTTACACATAGTAACTAATATAAATCGTTATCATGATCACCATTCGAAGTCCACTAATGGATAAAGGTTCCTTCAACACTTTTCCATACATTATGCTGGCTCCTGCTCCATGTATCATTTTCTCCTGCATGTCATTAGTTCGTCGTCTCGATCTTTCAATATCTCATGAAATTCAGCAAAGAACTTCTTCAGTCCATCTACCTTCCGTTCACCTGACAATGTTACACATAGCCCCACTTAAATTTCATTCATGTACAATTATGTCTTCTACTGTTACGTGATAATATATACACATTTTTTCCTGTGTGTCTCCATAATTTCATTCAGTCATCTTAGTATTATACCCCCCCCCCCCTCCCAGGGAGCTCACGGTTCTTTCGTGAGTACGTGCGTGGCGAGCATGGGGCCCCGAGTTAATGCAGTCTTCCTTCCTTCTTTCCTCCCAGGACTGCATTTCCTTTCTCTTCCCTCCTTTCCTATCCTCACTCCTTCCCCTTCCCACCGGGGGACTGATGACCTAGGCAGTTTGGTCCCCCTGTCCCGAACAACCCCTCCATCCAGCCACCCAGAATTAACCGCACAAGAATTCTCAGCTTTGAATTGATTTCATATTAAATGTCCTTGTCTCACTGTCGTAATTCTGAACTGATAATACACACTAACTGTAAGATTTACTTTGCAAGCACCTTTGCAGCTTAGTTTTGAAACACTGTTTAGGTTACCAAAGGCATTGTAGGTAATGTCGGGCTCTTCTAGTTACTTGTCTTCATCTGTCTAAAATACAGGAACTCCGCTGCTGGAAAATGCTCAAATGTTTCTTAACCTCATTTATTTATTTTATTTATTTATTTGGTTATTTAACCTGACCAGATTAGGGCCATAGGGCCCTCTCTTACATCTGATCAGGTACTACATAAACAAAGGATTTAATTACAAAATACACCGTATTGATAATATTAATAATAATAATATATGATAATACTAATAATGATAATAATAACACAAAAATCAAAGTAATACTAATAATAACAAGAGATATTTACATGGAGATAGATGTTTAACACATTTTAATTAAGTTTAATATAACCATTAGTGATTAGTGAAAGAGGAGAAGATTGAAAAATGACAGTGCCAATGGATGTGAGGAAGTGGAGATATATATGAATAGAGATCTCTGCTGACGAAAGGAAAGGGAAACATTTATGGGGGGAGGAGGAATTGACAACAGTGGGCTACAGACTGGTAAATGGAGAAAAAGATGGCTATTGTGACAGAAGGTGAACCCTTAGCTGTCTTTTGTTTTGAATTGATTTTATCTTTCTTTACTTTTGAGGAATATTGTTCCACAGACGTGTTCCCGATGCAGAAAATGATCTAGAGAAGATTGTAGTGTTATGTGATGGTACAGAGAGAGTTTTATTTTGGTGAGAGCGTGTGTTTCTGCTTATGGGACTGAACTGCGGGGTCATCAGTCCCTAAACTTACAAACTACTTATGAACTAACTTATATTACAGTCAGCACAAACATCCATGACCGAGGGGGATTCGAACCCCCGACGGGGAGCGGCCTCGCGCATCGGAGCATAGCGCCTCAATGCGCTCGGCCACTCCGCCGCGGCTCCGCTGCTGGTTTTAAGATTTGATTGTTCAGTTTCCCCTTTACGTGTTCTCCGTACAGTGTATTAGTTTTAGCATGGCTGATTATAATCTCTGTTTCCAAAAGTAATACAGTAAAATTTTCCATTAGTTGTTGAAATGTATCACCTCTAGAGACAAACAATATACAGGGTGAGCCGCGTGGGAATGGCCACGTGGTATGGAGCCCCCACGTCACGGACTGCGCGGCCGCTCCCGCCGGAGTTTTGAGTCCTCCCTTGGACATGGGTGTGGGTGTTGTGCTCAGCGTAAGTTAAAGTTGTTCGTAATACCGATGACCTTAGCAGTTTGGTCTCTTATGTTTACGAACATTTGAACAGGGTGGTTTTATTAAGCAGGGACAAACTACCGGATATGAACGATGGGAAAATAAGGAGCCAAAAATTCATACGGACATGTTCTGAAATGTTTCCAGTTGGAGATAGACCTTCTTGAATGTGCAACCAAATGATGTGTAACAAAGACCCCGGTATCAGCACCAGGCAAGTAGCCTGCCAACATAGGGTAAACAAGACGACCCAGTGAAACAGTCTCCACAACTGGCAGTATCCTTATCACAACACGTGCAGGCCTTATTATCTTCGGACTTGCCTTGTCGCTGGCTCGTCGCGCAGCAACTTCACGATGCTGGGACTTATGTCGTCCATCCTATCCACAGATGGGGCTACATTTACGGAGGGCGTATCATCAGCCTACACAATTGCCACGTGGTAGGATGCCAGCGAATTATTAGCACTAGTACAGCCTGAATGTGTCGGCCGATATAAATGGCAACTAGAGGTCTGCATATTGCGGATTATGCTCGCTCCTACTCGCTCGAGTGTGCAACGCTCCGGCTTAACTTGTTCTAGTGTGGACGTTCACAGAAATAGCCATGCGTGGTTGTGTCTAATGCTCTAGATAAATAAAAATTAAATAACAAATGGAACTAGTTGAAAGTCTCACAGGTCATGTTACTTATGATAAACCTCCACGCCAGCTCATTGTTGCATGCGATTTTATGCAACATAAATTCAATTTCATAGTCCAAAGTTCTTCCATCAGAAAACGTCACAGAAAATTCTAAGAGAAAGCTGGATCTCTTTTCGCAACGTCATAAGAAATGGCCAAAAATTAATGTTTTTCTGTGATATACGGTAGTTAACAGACGATCCTGCACTGCAATCGTTCGTCACCGATGGAAAAATTCGTATGTATTTAGAGTTTTCTGAATATGGAGGGTTAAAATCACACGAGGTTCTGATATGGCCAGCACTGAGAGCTAGTAATACGTTCTAATATCCCTCAGAGTTTGACACTACTACCTAAACACGCGCGAATTCCTTTGGCTTGCGTACATGGCATTAAATAACATTACTTACTTGTGAAAAACAACAGATATCCGTGTCAGTAAAATTTCTAAATCTGTTTTGTAGTTTTAGTTCCATATCACTTGCAGTATTTTATAGCCCAAATCCTACCGGTCAGTAAGCTACCCGCTGTTACACTTTATCAATACTAGGTATGACAATCAAGCGCACGTGCTAGACAAATTTTGTCATTTGAGAAAAACTATTACGAATTATGAAAAGGTAAATGTTTCATTGAAAAGCTTAATTTTCATACTAACACAAAAAAAGTCACTTCCCCAACCTCGTAAGAAATGGCCAAGAATTTTTTTTCTATGATATATGGTATGTGACAACATAAGCAGATGATTCTGCACTGAAATCGTTCGTCGTCGATGGAAAAATTTCTACCAAATCGACGGAGAAACACTTTTGAACTAAACAAATTCAAGGGAAATGAGAAACTAATAATTCCCAAAAAGTGAAACGATTTGTTAAAAAAATACTTTCATAAAACTATATGGCTTACTCTTATATACCTTCAAATGTTTTTAAAGCATGAAAATCGAAGTAGGTTTATCCTCTATGATCAGACATTTCGAACTTGGAATGCTCGAACGAGCACAGGAAATTCGAACACAGTTGCTTGCGCTTAGTGACTACATTGACATCTGCCGGACGGTCACTCAGCTAAGCGCATCTTCCATTACTAGCGAGTATAAACGCCAGATGCAAACCTCTGTTGGCAACCTCTTCGTAAGAGCTTACAAACGAGGCATATCTGCACTTCTGTGAGTCCCTGCCTCCCCTGCTGTATGACTACCTTTGGTGGTTAAACATTCCCACTCGCACGTTGTGTTCTAATGGGTATTTCCAATCATAGAAACCTACTCTGTCAAAAATCTTTTATCTCCACCTGCAAGTGCATGTACGTACCTCGCTTTGAACATTTTCGGCCATATGCTATATGTTGGCAGGCACCGTTTCCTGCAGTTTGTACCCATTTAGCAAAATCGCTCTGCATTGTTACTAGAATAAGGAAGATGGCTCAAAACGGACGGATCTTGTACGCGATAAACAAATAAGATTCAACTTTGACAGATCGATTCTTTATGAGGAAAACTTGAAGGCCTATAAGATATTTTGGCTCAGTACCTCCCGTATTTTGAGAAAACCGCCCTTTAAAAATGTTCAAATGTTTGTAGATCTATCGGACCAAACTGCGGGGTCATCAGTCTGTAGCTTACAAACTACTTAAACCTAGGTAAACTAACCTAAGGACAACACACACACCCATGCCCCAGGGAGGACTCGAACCTCCACGGCGAGCAACCGCGCGCTCCGCAGCGAGACGCTTTAGACCGCTCGGCTACTCCACCGCGGCGCCCTTTAAAGTTCATGACACTAAATAGACTAAAATTGATTGGATGGATAGATAATTGTAAACTGAGATTTTTCTTCATATTCTATGTTGCCCGAAAACGGCTATTTTCGGATGAACCTAGAAAAATAAGCAGTTGGCGGCTCTCATAAATCGATTATGACGACTATAGTGAAAAAAGAACTTTGATGACCGTCGCTTACATGTATACATGCAGTAAGTTAAACACAGCCGTGGCGGATTAGCCGCGCGTACTGGAGCGCCGTGTTGCGGTGCGCGCGGCCGTCCGCCGTCGGGGGTTCGAATCCCCTCTCGGTCATTGATGTTTGTGTCGTCTTTAGTATAAGGTAGTTTGTAAGTTTAGGGACTGATGACCCGCAGTTAAGTCCCGTAAGCTTTACAAACATTTGATTTGAAACAAACGCAGTGCAAGGAGCGCTAGCCGAATGGCTATAATAACAATAATAAGATATTGAGTAGACATCTCAAGAACTCGACGATAAACATGGAACAAACATGATCCCACGTCCCAATAGAATCGACCTACCAAGACGGGTAGAAAAGGTTAACAGAACAAGTGCTTCGTGAGCGTACGTTCCATGTTTCTTTTATCAATTTCATTTTTAGTCCGTTTAGTGTCAAGAACTTTAAGACTGGTTTTCTGAATGTCTTTGATGCAGCGAACTAAACTTTCTAAACAGTGCTGCATTTTCGTTTATACACCAGCAAGCCGTTGGAAATCAACCGAATTCGTTGGCCATGTCTAAGGTTCCTTCCATTTTGACTTCTCCAATTCAGAATAACAATCTATAGTATTAAGTTATGATGATTACAAAAGAACATTAAATAACTTTGAATACTTTATTTTGTACTGATGCTAAATTCCTACAACAACAATGCATACGACGTTTATTTGTGTCGTCTACGTCAAAGTAAATATCACATCAATATTCCACTAATTCGAAATATCTAAACATTTCGACCGTTTCAGGGCATTGAAGTAAATTCAACGGCCAAGTTGAAAATTTGTGCGGGACGGGGATTCGAACCCGGACTTCCCTATTCGGGCCAGCGGTCGCCTTAACCAATGAGGCTATCCAGGCACGCTTCCCTCCAACCGAACTCTCAACTTATGGTACATTACGATAGTAGTATTCCCTGCTCATGAATTTCTCTTGCTCGCAGCCTATACTGGATTCCCGCAAGGGATAGAGCCTATTAATGCGTCCGCACTGACATTGTCATTGCTTCTTGGGGCATATATACAATTATTGATGTGTCCGAAAGAACAGACACCGTTGGTTAACAGCAAAGGCCGTAATTTTACGAATTCGAAATAATGAAACATTTCGACCGTTTCAGGACACTGAAATTAAGTCAACGGCGAAGTTGAAAATTTGTACTGGACCGGGATAGCCTAATCGGTTAAGGCGACCGAGGGCTCGAAGCGCGAAATCCGGGTTCGAATTCCTGTCCAGCGCAAATTTTTAACTTTGCCGTTGAATTTATTTCAATGCCCTGAAACGGTCAATTCCTAAAATTACGGCCGTCACTGTCAACCAATGGTGTCTGTTCTTTCGGACATGTCCGAAATGAACAGACACCATATCAATAATTCAATATTCCACTGTTTACAGTTTCAAAAAATTAAAAACCTATCCTCCTCTGACTACTAATATGGCGAAACAAGTTCAATTCTGTTATTAATAACTGCACAATATGGCATATTTCACTTTCTTAAATCTCCTGAATTCCTGACCTTTCCGAATTGACACAAGTTACGCAATTGCTTAGAAATATAATTCCGATAAAATAGGACGCTATGAACTACAATTATAGTTATTTTTCTGAAGGAGGGAAAAAAATTCTTACGACGTCTCATCATCAACACATATACACAAGTAGCGGTACAGTTAAAAAACATCCTGGTGGCAGTTTGTATTACGATTCCTTTCTTAGACAGTTGATTACTGGTATTGTTTGCTTACAAGTAGGATACTATTGCCGGTGCACCGACTGGCTTAACGAGACTCTTGGCCAAGCGCTCGCCATCTGTTAGACGTCGGAATGCTTGCAAACGAAGCTCAGCGTGCCTGATATCCGCCACGTGCAAGGCTCATTAAGTCAGAAATTTGCCGACACTGGGAAGTAGCTCAAGCGTCCGAGAGGATAATCAGCTCGCACGAAATTAAAATTTGCTATTAACATGCTAGCCAGCTTTCATAATCCAGACCTTCCTCTAATTTTAGCGCATGCGGGGATACTTCTTAAATGAAATAAAAGAAAGACTTAGTAACACCACATTTCATTACATTTATTTCCCATTAGAGATTGTGCTTGTTGGGATCGTCCTACACTGATTATTATAAGCTTTTAGTTCTCTTATTTGACAGTTAAAAATAGTACCAGAGAGTAATGAGAACACCCTTACAAACATCGTTAACGCTTTGTTGGATCATATTTAGCCTGCGTTGCTGATGATATTTCTCGTAGAATAGAAGTATATAAATCTCAAATTATTTTCCAGGGATTTTTGCGCTATTTTTCATTAGCAGAGTATTTCGTTTCGGCAGCGCTGCAATCCTGATGATATTTTTTACGGCAGGGAGTAACATACAGCTATTTATTTGTTGCAACACCGATTTGAATCCAGGTCTGAAGAAATATAGTTATCTGAGAGAGCAATTCGTTAACTTGGGAAAAGACATCTGTCCAGTAGAAGACAGTTGCTTATCTAAAATTATTATTCATTTATCGACTTTGGAGAAGATAAAATAGGTATATCAGTTTCCAAGCATATTGTTTTCTACTACTTCCAATTTTCACTTTAGACAGATATTTTCTGGTGTTCCGCTATGCGTGAACTTACTGGCGAATGACTGACCATATTATCGTCAGCAGTCATCGTTGATCTATGTTGGGCATCTCAAGACAAATACCAGTGATGTAATCTTTTCGTAATGGCAACCGCAAGAAGTAGCTCAGTGATTTCACAAGCACTGGAATTACAGTGATGGGGAGTTGGATTCAAACCCCTTCTGGTCACCCATATACACGACTGTGGTTTTCATGTATCGATTAATGCGAATAAAAGTTTGGTTTGTTTGTAAAGGAGACGGACAGCTGTTTACCATCCCTTTTACAGTGTGATACTGTTTCGTATGTAATGATTCGTTGACGACAAAATGTAGGTCTAAACTGCAATCTTCTCCTTATTGATGGTGACAAGTTGTTTAGCAATTGTTTTCTGCAGGAAGTGTTCAGTTCGTGCAGTTCTTATCTGACTGCTCCCAGAAACAGCCGTTAGGAACACTAGACAACTTCTGACGTCACAAATGCAACACTATCTGTAGAATTCGTTAGATCATTACTCTTCGCCGTTTGGTGATGTCGAATATAGATTTTCTCCCATTTTATTGCATTGCGTCAGCAATGGCTCATAGCTAGTCGTGTTTGTCGACAACACGACAAACCTGTTGCTCTCACGAGGAAAGTACATGGGCTCGAACAAACATATCTGTATGAACGTTTGGTTACAGAATCTGTACGTACACCTGAATGTGCTGGTGGGTGTCGTTTTTCTACAAAGCTCTGCAACCATACTCTAGATAGCACTGTAGATGTAATTGTAGACGCCGTACGTAATGCAGATATCTTAACTATAACTTATGTAATAATCATTGTACATGTTCTCTAGCGAATTGTCATCAAAAGCCGTGATGATAGTTGCAACTTTAACCTTCTTCCTGAAAGTTGGTATTCACTGCCACTGCTTCAATCGCCTCTTCCCGCACTTACCGTAGCACTACCGTTTGCAATGAGTTGTTCGTCATCATCATCCCTATTATCATTATTATGAGTTTGTAACAACAGTATCTAACTTATGCTCATATTTCTGTACCATAACAGATACGAGAAAGCATGCAAATGATTCATCTTCTACACTAATACCATCTTCACGAAGAAAAGTTCTTCGTAACTTCATCTCAACTAATCGTAATACATTAGCAGGATTGATTAGCAATCGCCGCCCCATCTGACGCTTCACCACACAAATAACATCACAAAACGCAACTTCGGAGGCACACTGCACCGTCCTTACTGGCGAACCGACAGGTCAAAGTGCAATGCGACATGGCACACACAGAGGCCTCTAACGGACGACTGCAGAGTTTTGCAGATGCGGGAGTATCACTAGTGCAATAAGGGATCTTTACATTATATCTCATACGATTTTGGTGTATATGTGTTTGTTCGAGCCCAAGTACTTTCCTTGTCAGTACACCGAAGACACAGATGTACAGGTGAAAGAAGTCAAAGCACAAAACGTGGTATGGTGTTAAAGAAACATAAATTACTCATTTTCATGGCGATCTTAGAGCGAGATATGCGGTGTTTAAAGCATACACACTGCGGACGTAAGAGACGAAGCGTAGGTTAGGTTTTTTTTGTGTTCCAGAGGTTTGTGAACTACAGCCCAGGGCAGGACAGCAGAGAACGACGCCTGCTTCCGCCGCGCCACGCACAATTCCAGATACAGTCCACTGCGCTCTAGGCACGTACGCTGCCGGCCATTAAAAATACAACACTAGCAAAAACAGCAACTGACACAGTTACAGAGTGTGCATTGGGAGTATAATAGTGTTGTGGGGGGTGTAGGGAAGGAGGTGTAGGTTCACTTTAACAGAAACGATTCCTCCACTTTAGTATAAGTGATATTTATTAAAGCAAATAAATTGGGAGTTGGGGAAAATACAGTAATTTAACTAGTTTAACTTCCAGACAGTGATCGATACTTCATGTTTCCCCCCTCCCTCCCCCCCCCCCCACACACACTCACACATACCCGATGGAGGACTGGAACCTCCGACGGGAGCGGTCACGCAATCCGTAACATTGCACCGCAGATCACGCGGCGCCGGCTGCAGTGGCCGAGTGGTCTGCGGCGCGCAAGTCACAGTCTGCGCGGTCGCTACGGTCGGGGGTTCAAATCCCCCCTCGGGCATGGATGTTTGTGTCGTATTTAGTATAAAGTAGTTCATAAGTTTAGGGACTGATGACCCCGTTTTGATTTAATTTGATTTTTTAAGGGAAGCCAAAACAGTCTTGGTCCAACCCACCACTGCCCGCACCGAAACTAAGTTTATTGTGCGGTATCGCTCCCGGTATATATAGTAAAGCCAACCAATACCCTTGAACAGTGCAAGGAGTCCCTTTACCAGTTCTTTATTAGACACAATTTCTTCGGTTCTGGTTGTCCCAAATGTTCTGTGCCTTTTACTCTCCAATGCTATGCATTCGAAGATTAGATGTGATGCAGTTTCATCACCGTCACCACAGATCCTACATTTAGGGTCCTCTTCTGGTATTCCCATTGTATGTAGGTGTTTTTTGAAATTCCCATGGCCTGTGAGCAATCCAACCATGAGTCTAATCTCTCTCCTGTTCAGGCCCAGGATTGCAGAGCTTCTTTTAAAACATGGCTTTGGCATCATTATCTTGTAGGTAGACTTTGGTCCAATATTCTACGTGCTGTCTTCTGAGCCAGTTACGTAGCTCCAATTTGATCATTGCCTTGGTGATTGTCAGGACAGGTTCCGGTCCAATAAATGGAGTCTCTGCCCCCATCCTGGCTAATCTGTCGGCATGTTCGTTGCCACTGATCCCCGAGTGGCCTGGGACCCACAATAGGTTTACCCTATTGCTTTCCCCTAGCTCCACCAGAACCCTGTGACATTCTGCAACAATTTTAGACCTTGTTGCAGGAGTTGCCAGTGATCTCAGGGCTGCATGGCTGTCTGAATAGATATAGATGCTACGATCTTTGTAGCACCTACGCAAATTCTCCTCCACACACGCCCTGATGGCAGTGATTTCGGCCTGGAATACTGAGGCCAGTTTTCCTATAGAGATGACACCCTCCAGTCTTGGATGCACCCCGTATACCCCAGCCCCAACGCCTTGGTCTGATTTTGACCCGTCAGTGAACCAGACAATCCCCCATACGGTGTCGATCTATTTTCTCTCACTGCTCCCTACTTCCAATTGTTATATTCAAAGGCTTGTTGAAGCAGTATGCTGGCATTTCCCCAACCTTTCCTATGTTTACCACACTCACTATTTTAGTGTGTGATTCTGGATATCCCAAAGAGTTCCAGTTGTTGCCAGTTTTTAGTCTGTATGCACCAGCCGCTGCCTCCATCTTGACCCAAAGGTGTAATGGGGGCATATCCAGCATGGCTTCCATCCCAGCAGTTGGTGTGCTGCTAATTCCGCCTGTTATGGCTAAGCAGGCTAATCTCTGCGCCTTAGCAAACTCCTTAGCAGCAACCTGCTGTTCTACCTTCTTCCACCACACGACCGCCCTCGGGCATGGATGTTTGTGTCGTCTTTAGTATAAAGTAGTTCATAAGTTTAGGGACTGATGACCCCGTAGTTAAGTCCCATAAGCTTAACAAACATTTGATCATTTTTGATCACGCGGCCATTCCCGCGTAGCTGCCTACTCGGAGTCTGCGGAACCTGTAGCACGGTGAGGATACACGTGGACGATGCCATGTGCTCTGTTCGCATGCCCTATGTGTTTAACTACAGCAGGAACTATTACTCCAACGCCAGTTTTAGTGATGCCGTGATCTCTGGTGCAGTGGCACAAATAGCAAGAACACAATATCAATACTGTAGGTCATTTGGGGTCACACCCTAATCTTGTTGACCTTTTCCTGATAGGAAGGAAGAGAGAAGGGGAAGGAAAGGGATGATTCAAAATTGTTCAAATGTTTTTATAGTCTATGGGACTTAACTACAGGGTCATCAGTCCCTAAACTTACAAACTACTTATGAACTACTTACGAACTAGGACGGCACAAATATCCACGCCCGAGGGGGGATTCGAACCCCCGACCGTAGTGGCGGTGCAGACCGTGACTGGAGCGCCTCAGTCTCCTCGGCCACCGCGGCCGGCAAGGGATGACTCTGGCTGCACCAGGGCTCTGAAATAACTCAATGGTGGCAAGTGAAACTTTGTGCCGGGATTCCCGCTTTGGGCTAGCCGTCGTATTAAAGGCCCCTACACACGTTCCAATTTATCCTCCGACCAACCATCTGCCCAGCCAACCAACCAAATTCTTAGCAGTCTACATAAAGGCCCCTACACACGCTCCGATCTATCGTACGATCAACAAGATGTCCAACGAACCAACCAATTGGTAACATCCTACACACGTTCCGATAAACTTCACGCAGCGCCACCGTGTTCTGGTGTCTGTTTATCGAACTGTTTTTGTTTTCGCGTGTTCGCTGTGCTGACGACCTCAGGCATGGAAGTTGGTCGGGAAGCGCTACACTCGGTACAATATGCCGGGTGAAGTTTGTGGGGGAACCGGAGATCGGGTGGTCAGGCACAACCAACCGGCCGACAAGGAAAGTTGGTCGGGTAGCGCCTAAAGCTGCCCAATTTATCGGGTGACCAACGAATTGGTCCAATAAATCGCATCGTGTGTAGGGCCCTTTACGTTCCGACCGACTGCAGGCAGCGATTTCAGCGCCTTCCTGTTCTGATGTCTGTCTGTCGAACTGTTTTTGTTTTCTCGTGTTCGCTGTGCAGACAGCAGACGCTCGTTGGCAAGTTGGTCGGGTAGCGCTACACACGGTACAATTTGTCGGGCTGAGTGGGGGCGGGAGGAGGGGTCTGTTGTCGGACGGTCAGGCCCGACCAACTAACCGACAAGAAAAGTTGGTCGGCAAGCGCCTCCAAACGTCCAATTTATCGGACCGCAGATAAATTGGTCTCGACAAATCAGAACGTGCCTCCCGCCCGCCCCAAATTCCCACAAGTTGTACGTAGCGGAAGTTGTGCTCCTATCTTCCATATACTCTTATGCCCGTGAGTCGGATTCCCGAACGAGATCGAGCGACTTTAAGATACTATACCATCATGTATTTCTACGCGACGACGGCGTATGCTTCATTTCTTCACCTGGATGTGGTAATATCGTGCGACTCGTTCGGGTAATCCTAATGGCAAGTGTAAGAGTACATGGACGACGGGAGCGCTACTGCCGTATTGTGAGACTAGTGGGAATTTGGGGAGGACGGAAGGCGTGCTCGGGTAGGCAAGTGGTAAAGGCGGCGCTGGACCAATGTGGGGAACCCAGGTTCGAATTCCGGACTGGCACAAATTTTCACTTGTCACCAGTGCTCTTGAGTTGCTAGGCACGCCTTTCCTAGTGTTCTCTCTTCCTTCCTTTTATTAAAAGTGAAACTGCACAGCGGCTGCAAACTAGGTATATATATAAATTTATTACACAACACTGCAGCCTCTGTTAGCATACAGCGGCTCTAACACGGCTGGATATCGAGTGGAAGTAAGCTTAGATGGCTTATACAGTAGACAATTCCTGTGTACTCCAACTGTACACAAGATTTCATTGGTCGTAGTGGTTGGTGAGTGCCAGTTTGTAAGTAACCTAATAACTGATGTCAAACGGAAGAGGTACAAGGAATATGCTGGCTAGGGGAACAGTACAGCGCTCTCCTGTTTAGGTAGATCAGGACAGCACTACCAACATATGGAGTTGCGTTATATTGTTGTAAGACAATTTCATTAAAATCTGGAAGATGGGGCACATCTACCAGCCTAAACACGTTAGAAATCTAATGGCTGCTTGGCAAGTTACCGAAGGCTGTCGGAGGCCCAGGGCGGCGGACAAACAAATCTTGCAAATACATGTATAACTTTAAAAAAGTAACTTTTGAAATTTGGAGGCCCCTCAGGACTAGAGGCAAGGGACAACGTAAAAATAAAAAAAATAAAAAATCGAGATTTGGAGGCCTCAGAACGAGAGGCCAAGGGCGCGCAAAAGAACAAAAAGAAAGGTGCTTTTGAGGTATTTTGAGGCCCCCAAGACGAGAGGGCCGGTGCGGACGACTAACAGTCCTATACCACGCTACAATCACAGTCCGATATTTATATAATAATTTAGTTCAAATGTTTGTAAATCTAAGGAACTTAACTACGTTGGTCATCAGTCCCTAGGCTCACAAACTACTTAAATTAACTTATGCCAAGGACAATACAAACACCCATGCTCGAGGGAGGACTCGAACCTCCGCCGGCGAGCAACCGCGCGCTTCGCAGCAAAGCGCCTTAGAACGCTCGACCACTCCACCGCGGTAATACTTAGTCACTCCACGTGTCAAGAGGAAATACTATGAAGAGAATTGTAGGGGATATATTTTAGTAATAATTATCACAGACTGTCGATTAATTTCAATGTTAATATATATTTTTTATATTTGTTAATAACAAAATACTTTTTAATCCATGCTTAAACTGTCAAGCTGGAGTTTTAAGTGCCATTGAAATACGAGTATATGGTCAGAGGCATCCAGAATGTTGCAGAAAGTGCTTTCTTGTTTAATTTTTTCAGTTTTTTTTTAAGCTCCGTTGTGATCTATACACTGTCGTATCGTCCACCAAAATAATATAGTTGTAGTGACGCCTGTGAGATATATATATATATTAGTGGCCACTCGTCGTATGTGATCACTGGCTCAGTAAATTCCCGTAAAAAAGCTGATCGTCCAACAAAATAAAAAGGAGTATTGTATAGTTACAATATTATTTTTCGTGTCATTGTCGTATCATACCATTTTATATGCATTTTCAAAGTACTTTTGTCGCTTGAGAAAGTTTTAAGAAGTGCATATGACACACGTACGTGCCATAAAGTTGCTCTGGCAGTGTTGGGCTTCAGAGTGTCTTCTCAGCATTCTGGTATGGCTGGCATGAGCGTTCTTTCGACAAGGAAGGGGGAAGAGAAACGTCGCAACCGACTTGCGCATTTGCGCTGGTAGAGGCACCAGCTTCCATTCTAATCGGGCTCTGAGACGGAAAAGTACGGCGCGAATTGGCCCGAAGGCAAGACAATGTAGCTCATTCCCGGACGTTACCTTACGCATGCGCAAAGCTTCCTTCAAGGCAACATCCTTGCCTCTGTTGTTTATAGCGCATTGAAGATTTTGCAAAAGCTCGTCATATTTGTAAAACTTCTTATAAGTAAATGTCAAATAATGGCACATCAGCTGTAAAAGTCTTCAGAAGATCCCAAGATAAATAATGAAAATGTCACACACTGTTAGAATGACTGAATGGTTGAAGACCAAGTCCTGCAGTAATAGGAAGAGAGTTCGCATCCAGCTAGAAGCTTCTTTTTTTTTTTTTTTTTTTTTTTTTTGCTCTTATGATACATTATGGAACCAGCAAACTTCAAATGTTTTTTAAGCTTATGGGACTGAACTACGGGGTCATCAGTCCCTAAACTTACAAACTACTTATCAACTACCTTATACTAAGGACGGCACAAATATCCATGCCTGGGGGGGATTCGAACCCCCGACCGTAGTGGCCGTGGCGAACCAGCAAAAACTTTCGTATTCGTACTTGCCCTAAATGGTTTTTTTTTTCCGAATATGTCGCGATTTCTAGAGAGATTCTATGACGATGTTATTCTTCCGACGCATTCAGGTCATTCGACCCTTTTAATTAAGAATAAAAGACAGACAGATTCAATTTGAGATCATAACTGCAAAATTAATTTACACATAGTTGCCTATAATAAAAAATTTCAAAAAATGTTCAAATGTTTGTAAATCTATCGGACCAAACTGCGTGGTCATCAGTCCGTAGCTTACAAACTACTTAAACCTAGGTAAACTAATCTACGGACAGCACACCCACCCACGCCCCAGGGAGGACTCGAACCTCCACGGCGAGCAACCGCGCGCTCCGCGGCGAGACGCTTTACACCGCTCGGCTACTCCACCGCGGCTAACAAATTTCGTGGACTCGAATGTCTGGAAGGGACAGATTTTTCATGTCATCAGTATAAAACACCAGTGATGTCTTCACGAGTACACAATTTCGTTACTCCATCAATTTTAACATAAAATTTTTTTGTGTGTTTCCAGTGCATCAGAAGTTCAAATGCAGCAAAAAAAAAAAAAAAAAAAAGCAGATCCGATCGGTTTTCGAACTTGTTGATTCAATTATTTGGAAAGGTACATTGTATCATGCAATAAAAGTATTGTACCCGCAGAAATGTTGGCACTGTGTGTGTGTGTGTGTGTGTGTGTGTGTATGTTTGTGGGTGTGTGTGGAGAAAGAGAGAGAGAGAGAGAGAGAGAGAGAGAGAGAGAGAGAGGTGGGTACAGGGCATTACAATTGTTCGGCAAGGACTTGGAGGCAAGGACCGCATGTGTTACGTGAAACCGGTCGCCGCGCAGCGCAGATGAATGGAGCGAGTCACCGGCGTGTTCTATTACAGCGAGGACAGAGTCCAGCGCCAGCTGAGTCACTCACGTGCAGGAGCAGCTTTCTGCTTTGTGCTGCCACCGACGCCGAGGCGCTACTCCGGCACATCGCCATCACAATATCAGATCACTTTTAATATTGTGACGCAGCCATTTTCAGTCGTACGACTCTCTTCATCTCGCCAGAATCGTGTTTAGCCATTGCTCTTAAGGAAGTTCACGGGCTTAGCACCTGTTTGCACAAAAAGAGACAGTCACAAATCTTTGTAATGGCAGAAGAGAGGCGTGATAATCTTCAGTATTATACAGAGGCATAATCGACGTGTACTGCACACTTGCCATGAAACGACATTAAAAGGCCATGCAGAACCACTTTACAGATGTAATTGACAATGGAAGTGAAAAAATGTTACGAACGTCAGATGGAATTATTGATTTGTTCATCGAAAGGCACTGCATGCTGAGCCGGCCGCGGTGGCCGAGGGGACTGAGGCGCTCCAGTCAAAAGCCGTTTGTAATATAATTGTAATTGCAAACGAACCGTCCATCTGACACGAAAATTGAATAACCTACTTGGTAGAGGAGAACATTCTCTACAACTTAGCTCCCTTATGTTTTTTTTCATATCTCGTATCGTTTGAGACATATTTTCAAAAATAACGGAGATTTGACAGCCTTCATTGAATTAACGAAAACCAGCCGTTCGTGACATTCCTCGCGTATTTGATGATTTTCTTATTGTAACTTACACGTTGTCATTTCAAAGCAACGGCACACTGAGGAATTTACACACACATCGTTCTTCGAACGATAATTGATAATCTAATGTCTACAAATGCCATATTAACCTCAGTTAACAACGTCCATCAATAGTATGAGATTAAAGAGCTACTGTTTTGATAAATAGCCGTAACGTAGTGGGCAAGGCGCTGGGCTGTGGCGCGAAAGGCCGGTGGTTCGAAACCCGCCACTACGTATCTTTTTTCCTAAAACGGTTTCAGACACTCTTATTGATTAATTAATTATTATTTAGATTATTATTTTGGTCCAAAATGTTCGCAAAAACTTCTAAAACTACAAATCTAAAGTGGGCCGTAAAACACGTCGCCGGCCGCGGTGGCCGAGGGGACTGAGGCGCTAAAGTCACGGTCTGCACGGCCACTACGGTCGGGGGTTCGAATCCCCCCTCGGGCATGGATATTTGTGCCGTCCTTAGTATTAGTTAGATCATAAGTAGTTTGTAAGTTTAGGGACTGATGACCCCGTAGTTAAGTCCCATAAGCTATACAAACATACAAACAAGCACTTTATGCTGAATTTGTATAGTCATTTAGAACGTGAATAATTTGTGCTATGAAGTCGCACGCATGATTCCACTGTGCGTTATAACAGTTTCAGATGGAACTAAATGAAGAGTATCGAAGCTTTAAATAGTTATTGGCAAGTAAGTTGGCTAAGTCAAGATATGTGCCTGGAATGACTTTTTCGATTTAAATGCTGCTATTGATGGATTTATTAATAAAAGATGGGAGACCAGGAACGAAAATTAGAACATCCGGAATGGTTTGCAGATTTTTCATTTTATGTTGACTAGTGTACACGCTATTCAAAGTAAGAGATTACAGGGTGAGAAACAACGAAGGATTAATTTTTACCTTGAAAGAATCATAAGTATAGTTTTTTTTTTGTTTTGAATACGTAACCAATCTTACTCCTGTTTTCGAGACATTTACCATTTCACTGGAAAGTATCCCTGTTCATGACCAGATGGAGTAGGTTGGAGGTTCGAATCTTCCCTCGGGTATAGATGTTTGTATCGTCTTTAGTATAGTTAGTTCATAAGTAGTTTGTAAGTTTAGGGACTGATGAGTTGGGTTTTTGGGTTGGGTTGTTTGGTTGGCATAGGGGGACTAAACTACTGAGGTTATCAGCCCCCCGGTGGGGAGGGGAAGGAGTGAGGATAGGAAAAGAGAGGAGGGGGAAAGGAAATGTACTCCGGGAGCTAAAGAAGGAAGGAAGACTGCATTAGCTCGGGGCCCCGTGCTCGCTACGCACGTACTCACGAAAGAACCGCGAGCCCCCTGAGGGGTTAGGGACTGATGACCCCGCAGTTAAGTTCCATAAGCTTTACAAACATTTTAACATTTTGGAGAAGGTTGCTCTGCAGTGCAGTGCCGTTTTAAAGTAAAATCCACGTGCTACACTGTCCAGGACGTTTAAATCTGTATCTACATCTATAATCCGCAAGACACCTCACAGTGTGTGGCGAAGGGTACTTTGTGCGGTAATATCACGTACTCCTTTTCCTGTTTCAGTCACGGTTCACGGAAAAAGCTACTGCTCTAATATAATTTTATCCTCATAGTCTTTTCACGAGATGTATGTAGAAATATATTGGTTGAACCTTCGAGAAAAGTTGGCTCTCGAAACTTGACAGTAACGCCTACAGGGATACAGAACGCCTCTTTTGCAACGTGCTGCTAATCTCCGGTTCTTCTCTGACTTCTGTAACATTCCCTTCCCACACTGACAAAAAACTTCCAAATATTGGTCGAACGAGTGTTTTTTAAGGTATTTCCTTCGTTGCTGGCTACACGTCCTGACTATTATTCCAATGACTGTCAGTCTGGCTCCTGCTTTAATCACGATTACTTTCATGTGGTCGTTGCACTTCAAATCATTTCGTACTCAAACTCACTGATATTTTATGGAAAGAACTGCTTCCAGTGATAGTTTTGCAGTTGCATTATGATGTAATAAAGGCTCTCTCTTTCTGTGTATTTGCAGTACATTTGTTTATATTGAGGGCTAATTGCCATTCCTTGCACGAAGCGTTAATACACTGCAAATCCTGCATTTTCCTACAATTTTACAGAGTGTTGATATTCTACAGCATCGCCTGCGAAAGCCTCATAGAACTTCCAACGTTATCTACTAGCTCTAAAGCAGTCAACAATCCGAAGATTGGTGTGAACACCACAGGCATGGTCCTGTTTGGAGGTGGTATGCCGTTGCCTTCCTCCGACCTTCGAGCTGACTTACCCAGCAAGTTATAGGGAGACCTACAGTTTAACGTGAGTTCCGAATCACGGTGCTACTCCGTACTTTTCACATCAGCAACACTGCCAGAGGTGAAAGAAGTGGAAAGTGACAGACAAAAATCCCAGGACCTGGCGGGGTATACTGTGAAAAGTAACAATCCTCTTGCTCTTCTTTGGGGTACACCTCTGCCAGGCATTTAAATGTGATTTGCAGAGTATCTCATGTACTATAGATGTACTGTCTAATCAAAAGACCTTTCCCTATTAAGAGCGATATGCTGTGTTCTGTTGCCGTGGCGGAGGGCCGAGCGCATTGAGGCCCTATGCTACGATGCGCGAGGCCGTTCCCCGTCGGGGGTTCGAATCCCCCCTCGGGAATGGATGTTTGTGCCGTCTTTAGTATAAGGTAGTTGATAAGTAATTTTTAAATGTTCAAATGTTTGTTAAGCTTAAGGGACTTAACTGCGGGGTCATAATTCTCTAAAATTACAAACTGCTAATGAACTAGCTTACACTAAAGACGACACAGACATCCATGCCCGAGGGGGGTTCGAACCCCCGTCGGCGGACGGCCACGCGCACCGCAACACGGCGCTCCAGCACGCGCGGCTAATCCGCCGCGGCTGTAGTTTGTAAGTTTAGGGACTGATGACCTCGCAGTTAAGTCCCTTAAGCTCTACATACATTTGAACATGTAATTTTTTTCCCCACTTTAGGTTACGGTAGTAACACTAAAAGTCGGCCTTTGCAATCGTCTTTTGACAGCTTGAAATTTAAATTAAAATAACGGCTTAACTATTCATCTGACACGGAAATTGAATAACCGAATTTATAGAGGAGAAAATTCTCTACAGCTTTGCTCTGTTATGTTTTTTTCATATCTCGTAGCGTTTCAATGATATTTGCAAAAATAACGGCGATTTTGGGATGTATGTCTGTCTGTCGGTCCGTAACGTCTTCCTTGTTTTTAAGACGAACCGTTCAACCGGTCAGCACCAAATTTTTACAGACATGATTGTAGGCCACCAGAGACCAAAAAATACGGTAGTAAAACCAAAAAGCTGTTTGTAATATAATTGTAATTGCAAACGAACCGTTCATCTGACACGAAAATTGAATAACCTACTTGGTAGAGGAGAACATTCTCTACAACTTAGCTCCCTTATGTTTTTTTCATATCTCGTATCGTTTGAAACATATTTGAAAAAATAACGGAGATTTGACACCTTCCATTGAATTAACGAAAACCAGCCGTTCGTGACATTCCTCGCGTATTTGATGATTTTCTTATTGTAACTTATACGTTGTCATTTCAAAGCAACGGCACACTGAGGAATTAACTCACACACATAGTTATTCGAACGATAAATGATAATTTAATGTCTACAAATGCCATATTAACATCAGTTAACAACGTCCATCAATAGTATGTGATTAAAGAGCTACTGTTCTGATAAATAGCCGTAACGTAGTGGTCAAGGTGCTGGGCTGTGGCGCGAAAGGCCGGTGGTTAGAAACCCGCCACTACCTAATTTTTTCCCCCTAAAACGGTTTCAGATACTCTTATTAATTAATTAATTATTATTTAGATTATTATTTTGGTCCAAAATATTTGCAAAAACTTATAAAACTACAAATCTAAAGTGGGCCGTAAAACACGTCAGGGCCTTTTTTTTCTGTTCTCTAGAAGCAGCTTTGGATTGCTTTCCTTAGGTAGCGTTTCTGTGTCTTCATAGTGACGTTACAAAAGTATTATGAAATTGTCTGTATGTGTGTGTGTGCCGATATTTTGTACCAAGTAAAAATCATATCTTCAGTGCACCAGATATAATTAAATACGACTGAAAATCGGTTTCGGTTAGGACCTATGTTGCTGAGGAATATAACGTAATATGAGAGCGAACCATATGCAGTACGAGTGCATCGGCCTTGAAATGCGTCACGTTGGCAGTCCTCTGCCCCCCCCCCCCCCTCACGCCAGACAGCGTGGCGTGGCGGCGGGAGACCTGTTGCTGTTGCTTGGTCCGCCATCCACATTATTGCCTGCCCCAGCCTTCACGCACATTACGCAACATATACATGCACCTTCTCTCGTACCAGAATCTTTTACTCGTTACCTGCTTTGACGGAGCAGTAACTGCCTTGTACTATTTATCTCCCATTCCATTCTCGAATAGCGCGCGGGAAGAAAAGACACCTGAATCTCTCTGTTCGAGCTCTGATTTCCCGTATTTTATTCTGATGATCATTTCTACCTCTGTAAGTGGGAGTCAACAATATATTTTCGCATTCGGAGGAGAATCTTGGCGATTGGAGTTTCGCAAGTAGCCCACGCCGCAGCGATAAGCGCCGTTGTTGTAATGATTCCCATCCCAGATCCTGTATCATTTCCGTAACGCTGTCTCCCCTGTATCTCGACAATACGAAACGAGCTGCCCTTCTTTGGACTCTTTCGATGTCCTCCGTCAAATTCACCTGATAAAGATCCCACACTGGGCTGCAATACTCCAAAAATGGACGGACAAGCGTAGTATATGCAGTTTCTTTTGTAGTTCTGTTGCATGTTTTAAGGTTTCTGCCAATAAAACGCAGTCTCAGGTTCGCCTCTCCCACGACATTATCTACGTGTTATTTCCAATTTAAGTCTGAAGTAATAGTAATTCCTAGGTATTTTGTGGAGTTTACGGCCTTCACATTTGATTGATTTATCTTATAAACAAAGTTTAACGGATTTCTTTTCGTACTCATGTGGACGACTTCACACTTCTCATTATTTAGAGTCAATTGCCAATTTTTACACCATACTGATATCTTTGATCTTCAGATGATTTTAATAGACGGCAAATGACGGCGACATCTGCAAACAACCTAAGAGAGCTACTTAGATTTTCACCCTAAATCGTTTATGTAAATAAGGAACAGCAGAGGAGCAATAGTACTACCCTGTGGATCACCCGATATCACCTCTGTTTTAGTCGATGCCTTACCATCGATTACTACGAATTGTGTCCTCTCTGACAGGAAATCCCCTATCCAATCGCAAATTGGGGCGATATACCATAACCACGCAATTTGATTAAAAGCTGTTTGTGAGGTACGGTGTCAAAAGCCTTATGAGTCGTTAACATTCAAGAGCAGCTAGTAAATTGCAATTCGACCAAGTGTCGCAGATCCCAAAAGCGTAAAACCTCTGGGGTGCAGTAAGGCCGCGACGGAATGACCACGGGCTCTAAGGCGTCATGCCACGGATTGTGCGGCCACTCCCATCGGAGGTTCGAGTCCTTCCTTCAGCATGGTTATGTGGGTTGTCCTTAGCATAAGTTAGTTGCAGTACACTCTGTGATGAAAAGTATCCGGTCACTCCCAAATACAAACGTTTTTCGTATTAGGCGCATAGTGCTGCCACCTACGGCAAGGTACTCCATATGAGCCACCTCAGTTGTCATTAGACGTCGTGAAAGAGCAGAAGGGGGCGTTCCGCAACAGTCATGGACTTCGAACCTGGGCAGGAGATTGGATGACACTACCACAAGTCTGTACGCGGTAGTTAAGCACTCCTAAACATCCCTAGGTCCACCGTTTCTGATGCCATATTGAGGTCGAAACGAGAAGGGACACGTACAGCACGAAAGCGTACAGACCGACCTCGTCTGACTGACATGAGACCGCCGACAGTTGAAAAAGATTGTACAGTGTACAGGCATCTATCCAGACCATCACACAGGAATTCCAAACTGCATCAGGATCCACTCCAAGTACTATGACAGTTAAGCGGGAGGTGAGAAAACTAGGATTTCGTCCTCGAGCGACTGCCCATAAGTCACACATCACGCAGGTGAATGTAAAACGACGCCTCGCTTGGTGTAAGGAGCGGAAACATTGGACCATTAAACTGTGGAGAAACGTTGTGTGGAGTGACGAATCATGGTACACAACATGGGTGTAGCCAGGGGGTGGCTTCTGGGGTCAAACCCCTCCCGAAATGTCTACAAAGGTAACAAAAACTGCCATAATTAAGACCTTCTAAATTTTTCCAAGGCTGGGAAGCAGTTACACATGCTCCATACACGCCAGAGTTTCGCCCATGCGTTTCCCATGTGTTTTGGATCCCTGAAAAGGGACATTAATGGCCGTCGGTATGTTTCTAGCGAAGAGGTGCACACATTGGTGAAAAAAAAAAAATGGTCCTGTGGCTAACTGCAAACATTTGAGCATGGAAGAATCGACCGTCTTGTCTCACAGTGGATTAAATGTACAAAACGTAAATCTATAGGGCCAAACTGCGTGGTCATCAGTCCGTAGCTTACAAACTACTTAAACCTAGGTAAACTAACCTACGGACAAACACACACACCCATGTCCCAGGGAGGACTCGAACCTCCACGGCGAGCAACCGCGCGATCCGCAGCGAGGCGCTTTAGACCGCTCGGCTACTCCACCGCGGCATGGATTAAATGTATTAACAGTTGTGGTGATTATTACAGAAATAATGGGCAGTTCTACTATTGGTAATTACAGTGCCAGTCATATACACTAGTGGCCACTAAAATTACTACACCAAGAAGAAATACAGATGATAAACGGGTATTCATTGGACAAATGTATTATACTAGAACTGACATGTGATTACATTTTCACGCAATTTGGGTGCATAGATCCTGAGAAATCAGTACCCAGAACAACCACCTCTGGCCGTAGTAAAGGTCTTGATACGCCTCGGCATTGAGTCCAACAGAGCTTGGATGGCGTGTACAGGTACAGATGCCATGCAGCTTCAACACGATACCACAGTTCATCAAGCGTAGTAACTGGCGTATTGTGACGAGCCAGTTGCTCGGCCACTATTGACCAGACGTTTTCAATTCATGAGACATCTGGAGAATGTGCTGGCCAGGGCAGCAGTCGAACATTTTTCGCATCCAGAAAGGCCCGTACAGGGCCTGCAACATGCGGTCGTGCATTATCCTGTTGAAATCTAGAGTTTTGCAGGGATCGAACGAAGGGTCGTAACACATCTGAAATGTAACAGCTACTATTCAAAGTGCCGTCGATGCGCACAAGAGGTGACCGAGACATGTAACCAATTGCACCTGATACCATCACGCCGGGCGATACGCCAGTATCGCGATGACGAATACACGTTCCCAATGTGCATTCACCGCGATGTCGCCAAACACGGATACGACCATCATGATGCTGTAAAAAGAACCTGGATTCATCCTAAAAAAATGACGTTTTGCTATTCGTGCTCCTAGATTCGTCGTTGCTTACACCATCGCAGGCGCTCCTGTCTGTGATGCAGCGTCAAGGGCAACCGCAGCCATGGTCTCCGAGCTGATAGTCCATGCTGCTGCAAACGTCGTCTAACTGTTGATGCAGATGGTTGTTGTCTTGCAAACGCCCCCATCTGTTGACTCAAGGATCGAGACGTGCTTGCACGATACGATACAGCCATGCGGATAAGATGCCTGTCATCTCGACTGCTAGTGATACGAGGTCGTTAGGATCCAGCACGGCGTTCCTTATTGTCCTCCTTAATCCATAGATTCCATATTCTACGAACAATCATTGGATCGCGACCAACGCGAGCAGCAATGTCGCCATACGATAAACCGCAATCACGATAGGCTACAATCCGACCTTTATCAAAGTCGGAAATGTGATGGTACGCATTTCTCCTCCTTACACGAAGCAACGTTTCGCCAGGAAATGCCGGTCAACTGCTGTCTTTGTATGAGAAATCGGTTGGTAACTTTCCTCATGTCGGCACGTTGTAGGTGTCGCCACAAGCGCCAACTTTGTGTGAATGCTCTGAAAAGTTAGTCATTTGCATATCACAGCATTTTCTTCCTGTCTGTTAAATTTCGCGTCTGTAGCCCGTCATCTTCTTGGTGTAGCAATTTTAATTGCCAGGAGTGTATTACAGTGTGCCAGGAATATTTCTTGATGCTCCTTTGTAAACCACACTAGGTTCCTGTCTTGTTAAAGAGTATCTGTACACTTATTTTTTTGTCATTGACAGTTTTCACGTACCTCAAAATTTCGAGTGTTTCTCTTATGCTTCACGCACTGCTTTCTGATTGCCATCAGTGTTTCTATCCGAATTTGCCTCTCTTTATAATAATATTTGCCTTGCTCTTATTTTTGAGAACAGGTGGATTTTTAAAAAGTATACTAATTTTGTATCTATACCCTGTTGACTCCCTAGTACACAGTTCTTTGGAAGAAAATATAATGTATACACTATTAGTGGCGTTTGCAGCTCTATTAAGAAGCGTTATAGGTCCCCAACTATTCCTTGTGTTTATAAATGATTCAGGAGACAATTTGAATAGCTCCCTTAGACTGTTCGCGGATGATGATGTCGTTTATCGGTTAGCGAAGTCAACAGAGGATCAAAAGCAACTGCAAAGCGATTTAGACAAAATTTCTACACGGGGCGAAAATTGGCAATTAACACTAAATACTGAAAAGTGTGAAGTAATACACAAGACCAGTAAAAGAAATCCGCTGAACTTCAATTACGAGATAAATCAGTGAAACCTTAAGGTCGTAAATTCTACAAAATACCTAGGAGCTACAATTACGAACAACTTTAACTGGAGAGAACAAAGAGAAAATATTGTGGAGAAGGCGAACCAAAGGTTACGTTTCATTGGCAGAACGCTTCGAAGATGCACCAGCTCCACCAAAGAGACTGCCTAAATCACACTTGTGCGTCCTCTCCTGGAGTAGTGTTGCCCAGTGTTTGACCCTCACCAGGTGGGGCTGACGGAAGACATTGAGAAGGTTCAGAAAAGGGCAGCTTGTTTTGTTTTATCACGTTACAGGGGGGAAAGCGTCACGGAAATGTTGCACGATTTGAGGTGGAAATCATTAAATGTACGACGTTATTCGTGGCGGCGAGATCTATTTACGAAATTTCAGTCACCGCGTTATACTTCTGAATGTGAAAATATTTTGCCAGCACCCACCTACATAGGAAGACATGACCATCCAAATAAAATAAATCATTTAGGTATTCTTTCTTCCCGCGCGCTATTAGAGAATGGAACGGTAGATAAAGGTTATGAACTCTCTGCCAGGCACTTAATGTGATTTGTAGAGTATCTATGCAGATGTAGAAGAGTACGCGTTATTAAAATGTTCATTCATAGAAAACCCCTTCCGAAATCATATTCTGGCTATGCCTATGGTACACAACGAGGCCATCTGATGGCAGGGTGTGGGTATGGCGTATGCCCGGTGAACGTCATCTGTCAGCGTGTATAGAGCCAACAGTAAAATTCGGAGACAATGGTATTATGGTGTGGTCGTGTTTTTAATGGAGGGGACTTGCACCCCTTGTTGTTTTGCGTGGCACAGACCTACATTGATGTATTAAGCACCTTCTTGCTTCGCACTGTTTAAGAGCAATTCTGGATGGTGAATGCGTCTTTCAAGACGATCGAGCATCTGTTAATAATGGACGGCCAGTGGCGGAATGACAATAACATCCATGTAATAGACTGCCCTGCAGAGAGTCCTGGCTTCAATCGTATAGAACACCTTTAGGATGTTTATCGAACGCCGACTTCGTGCCAGGCTACACCGAACTACATCGATACCTCTTCTCAGTGCAGCATTCCGTGAAGAATGGGCTGGAATTCCCCAAGAAACCTTCCAGCCTGTGATTGAACGTATGCCTGCGAGAGCTTAAGCCGACATCTAGGCTATGGGTGGGCCAACACCAAACTGAATTTCAGCATTACCGATGGAGGGCCCCACGAACTTTTCAGCCAGGTGTCCGGATACTTTAGATCACGTGATGTAGTTTGTATTTCTAGGTACCCATGACCTCAACAGGTTGGTCCCTTAGATTTGAAAGAATTTCAACATTTTTCGCTAGTAATAATAGCATTCAGTAGGAAGCGAAATGCGTTTGGTAGAAAAACGAAGATTGAATCCAAGAAGCAATACATATTTACACACACGTTTATGGTTTAAATTTGGAGTCAGTTTCTTGATACAAACAAGCAACAAAGAGGTTTAAATGTAGCTATACTTTATGTAAAATGCAGTTTTCACGTTTCTTACTTAATACAAATATGGGGTAGTTTTTGAAAACGAAGAGGCAATAAAAGCAAGAAATTTCGGAAGGTTTCCACTACCAGCCATGGAGGGGGAAAAATCCAGCATTACTTAAAATCTGTAAATGCGCTTCCTATCACTAAATACCTAAACCTTTTGTGTGGAAAAACACTAGTATCTTGTGATTATGATATATCTTTGACGACGTTACAACGTTAATTAACGAAATAGATCGCAATTTGCGATCAGTTATGGCTTCACTGTACTAGGTTTAGGTGGAATAATAAAGTGCGGCGAATGAAAATTTGTGCCTGGCGGGGATTCGAACCCGGGATCTCCTGCTTACTAGGCAGACGCGTTGATTACTAAGCCACCGAGGACACAGTGGCCAGCCCCACTGCAGATGACTCTTCCCTGCACGTCTCCCGCTACACCCAAATCTCCATTCACCACACTGTCTTTTTCTATTACCACAGCCTATTACCATAGGCTGTGGTAATAGGAAAAGAGATCCCGGGTTCGAATCCCGGCCAGGCACAAATTTTCATTCGCCGCACTTTGATATTCCACCTAAACCTAGTACAGTGAAGCCATAACTGATCGCAAATTGCGATTTATTTCACCAGTAACTTCGTCCAAACCTGCTATGATACACTAATAACTTCGGCTTACTTCTGTGCCGTAAAGTCACCAGAGCGTATTCGACAGGACATTGAACCCTAACCTTACATCTCCTTTCTTAGAGTGTCGACCACGTGACAAAATCTCGAAATTTAACGATTTTTTAATGTTTTCATTACATATAAACAACAGATGCTCTGTGATAATATTGACCGAAAATGGTATTTGAATATAATAATCATTCAGTATAACACCAATCCGCATCATATATACGGAAAAATCACCTGTTTTTGTGATTTATCAGCCGGGAATTTGGCCAGGATTTGCTAGTATTGGATAGAAAACACCGGATGTAGGAAGCGTTACACTGTAAGTCAGGAAACTAATGAGTAGAGATTTATGATGAGACAAGACGTGGTGGTGGCTTTATCAGTGGCTGATTGAAGTGAAACGCCAGAAAGCGACCTTGGAGAGGAGCCGACGCCGGCGACTAGCGGGCCCAGGGTCACACGCGCCGCACGTGGCCCCACGTCGGCGCTCCAGCCAAGTCAAAACTCCAATCGTTCTACATCTACATCTGCATGCCAAGTCTAAAGCCACGCTAGTGCTTACGTCTATAGACTGTCAAATCCTTAAGGTCGAAACTTAGACGAATGTTTAAATGTTTGTAAATCTATGGGAATTGCGATGGTTATTAGTTTCTAGGCTTACAAATTACTTAAACTACGTTAAACTAACCTAAGGACAATACACACACCCATCCCCAGGGAGGACTCGAACCTCCGACGGCGAACAACCGCGCGCTCCGCAGCTGTTTGTTTGTTAAGCTTAAGGAACTTAAATACGGGGTCATCAGTCCCTAAACTTAAGTATGAACTACCTTATACTAAAGACGACACAAACATCCATACCCGAGGGGGGATTCGAACCCCCGACGGTAGGCGACCTCGCGCATTGTAGCATAGCGCCTCAATGCGCTTGCCCACACCGCCGCGGCCGCTCCGCAGCGAGGCGCCTTAGACCAAGCGGCTACTCCACCGCGGCGAAACTTAGACGGATAATAGGCGAACTTAAACTGAGTACTTTGATATAGCCGGCCGCGGTGGTCGAGGGGACTGAGGCGCTCCAGTCACGGTCTGCACGGCCACTACGGTCGGGGGTTCGAATGCCCCCTCGGGCATGGATATTTGTGCCGTCCTTATTTGTAAGTAGCTTTGATATAAGTCATTAATGGTCGAAAATGAATGTTTTGTATTTTATAATGATGTAAGCAACTATCAACTTAAAGCAGCAGAAACTTTAAGTAACTGATCAAAATGCCAGCCGTTAGTGTCAGCCGCTGAAGCTGGAGTCAGAATTATTGGCCCCATTGATTGCTCACGTCATTTATGATACGGCCGTTACTAATGGTCGACTGATACTTCCCGCACTATATTTTACGACATGTGTCTTTCACGAAAAAGATGGCATATGTTTATTGACGAATTTTCTCCTACTTAATCCATCACCATTTCCTGTTGGGAACTGTGCTTTGCTGTCTGTAGTTTGAACGATCTAGTTTCTCGTTAGTCTCCATCAATTGTTGCTTATTTCTTCTACTTCGTATGACACCTCCTGAAAAATTAAATAAATAAATAAATAAATATATCTTTTTATTCATCTGACCGGTAACGATTAATTTTCCATCTCTGGCAATCAGTGAATGACTGTAAAGAATGTTAAGCTCATCGTGGACACATTTAAAACGAATGTATATTGTTGCTTAAAGTTGGATGTGTCAGACAGTTGATTTCTGTGAAAGATACGTAGTGTACAAGCATCTACTTCACATGCATTGCTCATTCAACACCTTCTACCGCTTGATACATTGATTTTCGATCATTTCTTTATGATTTAAAAATACTAAACTTACTAACCTCCGCACTGAGTGTATCTGTGACACTAAACATATGAGACATGCTCTTTAAGCCCAGGAACGTCAACTTGTCTCTAATTTTTTTCGGTATTTACGCGAGATATCCAAAACGGTTTCGCGAGAACAACACTTTCTTTCTTCGAAAGACCTCCATCTAAGTTTCGTGGCTACCTCCTTTACTCTTTTTTATGTACTTTAATGACTTGTAACTATCCTAACTACGCATACCACTACTAATCTGTCACCATACCACAATTTTCTTCCACTATTTCTGTTTGTAATGTTTCGATATCGATGGGAGGCTATTTTCTTGATTTCATTCCTTTCTTCTGGGAAACACATTTCGCCGACCGCGGTGGCCTAGGGGACTGCGGCGCGCCAGTTACGGTCTGCACGGACACTACGGTCGGGGGTTCGAATCCCCCCTCGGGCATGGATATTTGTGCTAGCTAGCTCGTAAGTAGTTTGCAATTTTAGGGACTGACGACCCCGTAGTTAAGTCCCATAAGCTCTACAACAACAGTTCCCGAAACACATTTCTCGCCAGGATGCTTGCAGTGTTCAAATGTTCAAATGTTTGTTAAGCTTATGGGCCTTAACTACGGGGTCATCAGTCCATAAACTTACAAACTACTTATCAACTACCTTATACTAAGGACGGCACAAATATCCATGCCCGAGGGGGGAATCGAACCCCCGACCGTAGTGGCCGTGCAGACCGTGACTGGAGCGCCTCAGTCCCCTCGGCCACCGCGGCCGGCGCTTGCAGTGTCTGATGAGGTTCGTTCGATTACTGTTCTGCCCTATTGACTGCACCACAATTCCCCCGGAGAGGTTAGGAATGCATCGATTGCGATGACTGTCATTTTGGACACCTTCTGTATATACAATACGTGAGTAAACGGTACATTATTTTTGCTGAAGTTATGGTCAGCGGGTGTTGATTGTCTTCGTGTTTCCTTACATTTGAAAGCTTTCACTGCTTATAAGTATTTACGAGACCTTACGTTCCTGTTGTATTTGAATTTCTCTGTAAATGCCTTCTTTTTGCTCACCAAATTTTGAATCACCGTCTATACTGATTATACTGCGTCGCATTCGGTGTATTAGGCAGATGCATCAAAATCATAGTTAGGCACAAGACCGTTAATGAATGAAATAAACTTTTGGAGTAACATATTAACTTTAAAGTTAATTAGAAAACATTAACGGATACTTTAACTTCCGATGACTTCCCTTGAGTCCAATAATCATTAATTAGGAACGTAATATCTAAGTTACGTCAAAAATTATTCAGCACTGGTCACGAAAATTATGTTCTACAAAGATCGGGTCATGCAGGGCACCAGGTCGCCAAGATGATCTCGATTGATGTAAGCAATCCTGAGCAAGCGACAGTAACGCGGTGTAAACTGTTTAATGCTTTCTTTTTATTAACTTTTTATTTTTTACTCTCTTAGGGTTAAGCATTGCTTTTTGTTAGTGGGTTGACTGTGGAATATAAATCATGCAATCATATTCTAGCTCTACAACTAGGGAAAAAACCGTGGTCACATTTATGTAAGTACGTAATTTTTTCTTTTGATTTAATGATTAAATATAACGCTTCTCAACGCTAGAAGGAAAGAAGATTAGGGTTTATCAATCCGTCAACAGCGTAGTGCTTTTTATTTTTATTTTAGAGTGTCGTTTTCCAAATGGGAAATGGTTGTTTACTTAGGCACTACTTCCCAAATGAACTACACACGAATCCAGGGGATCTGCTTCACATCATTTTAACAAATTGCTGAGGCGGCTATAGGCTGCTATTGGTACGCCAAACGATATTTTTCTGTGATAGAATTTGTTACAACTTTTTATGCTGTATTCGAACTGACGTGTAGACCCCTATATGACAATGTTTTCTGTGCTCAAGGAGGCCACACCACCAAGGTAATCTATTTGACTGATGACATAGACATGAAGTTCAAACCCGTAACTCCGACATTTGAGAGGTGCTATCTGGTTTTAGCCGAAAGATATACTAGCGGCGGCCTTTGAAATAAGGCCGAGAAAATAATTGCGTCTTCTAGTACATGAGGCTGATGTAACAGTACTATCTGCTCACAGTAATTTTCACTAGCTAAAACTGAAACATTGCAAAGTATTGATGGTGGACGAAGGTTTTTGAAGATTAAGTGCTTTTTCACTGTCCTTCTTGAAATAACCGTATATACACACCTGGAAAATGAAAACAAGAACGCCATGAATTTTTGAGATTTGCGTTGAATGACCTTTTTTGATTGTTATTTAAGTTCTGAACTTCACGTACCATAAATATAAAGAAATTCTAAAATCCGATATCCATGTGATCTCCTCTTTAGAGTTTATCGTCCCGTCGACAGCGTGATCATTAGAGACCGAGCACACGCTACGGCTGGAGAAGGAAAGTAGCTGTGGACTTTGAAAGGAACCTCCAGGCATTAGCTTGGAGTGATTTAGGGAAGTGACGGAAAACCTAAATCTGGATGGCAGGAGGCGGATTTGAACCGCCGTATTCCCGAAAGCGAGTTGATTGTGCTATCACTGCACCATCTGGCTAGGTGGCGCAAGAGATGCCGCCAGCTCGGCACGCTTTCTGTGAGCTGCCTGATGATGGTTCTTGAGATCTGTCAAGCAGCAGTGTATCGATGATAATGGTGACGACGGCGGCCTGAGCGCTGCTCTCAAGAATGCGCGGGCCTCAAGTTGTCGAGATTCTGTAGGTCGATCTCGATCAAAGTCACAACAATTGCGACACTGTGGTACTACAAGATAGCCCTTAACACTCATGGCGTTCAAGCTCAAGTACAGATTGTTCAAATGTTTGTTAAGCTTACAGGACTTAACTGCGGGGTCATCAGTCCCTAAACTAACAAACTACTTATGGACTAGGTTATACTCAAGACGGTACAAACATCCATGCCCGAGGAGGGATTCGAACCCCCGACAGGGAACGACCTCGCGCATCGTAGCATAGCGTCTCAATGCTCTCGGCCGATCCGCCGCGGCTCAAGTACAGATTCCCCATGCCTGTAAGTTGCTTCCACGATCTTCATGAGACCTCGGAAAAGTAATGTAAAATATCAAGCCCTGTGACTCAATGTCAAAACGAAACTTGCTTCTGTAGCTCTCATCATCCAGCGCTTCAAAATTCTCCTCTCGTATTGTTTCATAATTTCATCTTCCCTCATCATGAGTTGTAAATCGTATAGAATTACCAAAGGGTTCCTTGTTTTTGGCGGTTCAAATTATACTGCCTTTCAAAAATGTTCAAATGTTTGTTAAGCTTATTGTACTTAACTGCGGAGTCATCAGTCCCTAAACTTACAAACTACTTATCAACTACCTTATACTAAGGACGGCACAAATATCCATGCCCGAGGGGGGATTCGAACCCCCGACCGTAGTGGCCGTGCAGACCGTGACTGGAGCGCCTCAGTCCCCTCGGCCACCGCGGCCGGCTGCCTTTCATAGATTTTGTCTTTATCCACCTTAAATGCAATATCAGCAATCACCACGTTCTTGGTTGACTTAATCTTAATTTTTACCTTAACCGGATCCACAGTTTTTGTGAAGATCTCTTTGACCTTCTTCTTATATTGGCCAAGTAAGGACAGCTGTGCCTGGTCGCTGGACCAAATGTTCAAATGTTTGTAAACCTATTGGATGGTCATCAGTCCTTAGACTTAAAGTATTTAAGCCGCGGTGGAGTAGCCGAGCGGTCTAAGGCGTCTCGCTGCGGAGCGCGCGGTTGCTCGCGGTGATTTCGAGTCCTCCCTGGGGCATGGGTGTGTGTGTTTGTCCTTAGGTTAGTTTACCTAGGTTTAAGTAGTTTGTAAGCTACGAACTGATGACCACGCAGTTTGGTCTGATAGATGTACAGACATTTGAACATTTGAAAGTATTTAAACTAACTTATGCTAAGGACAACAGTCACACCCAAGTGAATATAAGATGATGGAAGAACGTCACTTGCCTACAGACCGGCTTCTCTGACTTTTTTTTTCATTTTTTTTTTTTTTTTTTTTTTTTTTTTTTTTTTTTTTTTTGGGTGGGGGAGTGGGAAGGGTGGGACATGTCTGTAGCTCGCCCACCGAACGTGCCCACGGGGTCAAGAGCTCCTCGGAGCTTTTGGGTTCAGCGCGCCCTCACCACTCCACTGGTCCACTTCAGAGGCATCGTCACCGATGATTTCACCCTTCTCCTTCGCCTTCGGTCGGATGACTTCACGTCGTCCGTGACGGCGAGGACTGGCGGCCGTCGGGCAGGGTTGGAGAACAAGCCACCCAACAACGACCGCTCAGCCATAGGGACAGTTGTACGGTCCCTGTGACACAGCTCTCCCTGTGCAACGCGCCCTTCGCTGTTGTAGTGAATGTCATCGCAGGTTTCCCTTTTGTCGCCAGACAACATCTGGGAGGGCACACTGCTCACTTGCGCACTGCATGGCACGCTGTCATTGGTTTCATTTAATCCATCGCTGCCTCCCGTAATCCTATTTGTAGGACAAGAATGGAGACTGACGTCAGAGCCAGTAGGGCTGAACGCGTGCGTGAGTCATGTGCTCCTCGTGTATGAAGAGGAGATTTAGCTTGGTAATTAATTCGAGGCGCCTGCGAATATCACTGTACAGACAAATGTAGAGGTTCTTAAGCACTCGAGAGGTAAAGAGTAAAGGAGGCTGTGGAGTGGTACTATGTGGAAACTGACCTTCCGAGAATACTGCTCGCTTCTCCCGACCAGACGCTATCTTCCTGGTGGAAGTGGCCACGCATCCTGCACGACTCATGTTCTTACTAGCTGCACCGCAGATCACGTGTTCTCCATTTACATTGTCCTCGTCTCGTGGTTTTGCGGTTAGCGCCGCTACCACTACATCAAGGATTCCCAGGTTCGAGCCCCGCAGTATCGTTCACTTGCTCTGTTTAAGGAACTGGATGTCTGTGTTGCCCTATTTCATGCCGTTTTCATAGATGAGCAAATCGCGCAAATGGTATTAGGGGGCGAACATCTCCAGTCGGGGTCTCCATCTCCCAGTTAATAATGCCCGACTACTATTTTATTATTACATCTGCATTATTATTCCGCAATTCTTAGTACAACGAAAGAGTCTATCGCGGTGGAATGGCCGAGCGCTCTAAGGCGCCTTGCTGCGGAGCGCGGCCTCGGCGGAGTGGCCAAGCGCATTGAGGCGCTATGCTACAATGCGCGGGCCGCTCCCCGTCGGGGGTTCGAATCCCTCCTCGGGCATGGATGTTTGTGCCGTCTTTATTATAAGGTAGTTCAAATGTTTGTAGAGCTTATGGGACTTAACTACGGGGTCATCAGTTCCTAAACTTACAAAGTACTTATGAACTAGCTAATACTAAGGACGGCACAAATATCCATGCCCGAGGGGGGGTCCGAACCCCCGATCGTAATGGCCGTGCAGACAGTGACTGACGCGCCGCAGTTCCCTCGGCCGGTTGTAAGGTAGTTCATAAGTAGTTTGTAAGTTTAGGGACTGATGACCCCGCAGTTAAGTCCCTGCTTCCCGTCGGATGTTCGAGTCCTCCCTCAGGCATGGCTGTGTATGTGTCCTTAAGTTAGTTTTAGTAGTTTGGAAGCCTAGGGACTGATTACATGAGTAGTGAAGTCCCATAGAGTTACAGACATTTGAACAACGAAATATGGAGGGACTTCGGAACCGTATAAGTCAGTCTCTGCCATTTTCCATTCGTGTATTGAGACAGGACAAAATTATTGTTTCTGTACTTCAGTGCGCACCCTGACCTAACGATATAGTTCATTGTCTTCCTGATGCGAGGGCTACAATGAAGGCGGAAGACATCCGCACAGTATTCCTCGAATACCTATTCTCTAAATGTACCCAATAGGGTTTCGCATGAACAATATAGCCTTGCTTCCAAGGTTCTTCTTTATGATACATTTGTAGGTCACACTTAAATCCCTGAAGTATTTCTTTTACAGTGTTCTATAGGCCATACTGTCGTAATACGCAGTGGCGTTGCGAACATAACCGACTCTCAGTGCATGGTGTCTTATAGGGTTTCGACCTGATCTCCCGTCCTCCAGAAACACATATAGTAATATAATACATAGAATTTACTCATAAGAATAAAATATCAATAGGAATTGAATGTAGTACTTAGCTATAATGTATTACGAATAGCCACTACCTAACTATACTTTTTCATAATATTACACTGTTTTTCGTATTAATTAGGGGCACAGACTCAGGTTAAGCTTTAAATCTGAGACAAAAAATGTAGTTAATTTTTTTTTCGGAAAAATCTTGTTTCTATTTAAGACCATTTAGCACCACTTAGCAAGTGACGCCAGATGCATGATAGGCCCCATGCGTTCACTCCTGCGGTCGCTACGTCACTGTTACTATAATCCTATTGATTTGATTTGATTTTCTCAGGGAAGCCAAAACAGTCTTGGTCCAACCCGCCACTGCCCGCACCGAAACTAAGTTTATTGTGCGGTATCGCTCCCTGCATATCTAGTAAAGCCAACCAATGCCCTTGAACAGTGCAATGATTCCCTTTACCAGTTCTTTATTAGACACAGTTTCTTCGGGTCTGGTTGTCCCAAATGTTCTGTGCCTTTTACTCTCCAATGCAATGCATTTGAAGATTAGATGTGATGCAGTTTCATCACCGTCATCACAGAGCCTACATTTAGGGTCCTCTTCTGTTATCCCCATTGTATGTAGGTGGTTTTTGAAATTCCCACGGCCTGTCAGCAATCCAACCATGAGTCTAATCTCTCTCATGTTCAGGCCCAGGATTGCAGAGCTTCTTTTAAAACATGGCTTTGACATCATTACCTTGCCATGTTTTTGTTGATAGACTAATCCTATTAGTGCGTGTCTGAAGTCTTTCGATGCTTTGCTGTCCAACCAGGATGATAAGGATTCCGGAAGAATTAGATGCACTAGAATCTTGTATGCGATTTTCTTTACTGGTTCAAAGTTCTTTACCAGAACCCCAACAAATGAAAGAACAACTCCTTCAAACAACTGATGTTGGATGTACTTTCAATTTGATAGCGCATCTTAGTATGAAAATTAAATCGAGCAAGCTGTTTGACTGACTCGCGAGGGCGATGACTCAAATCCGAAACATGGCCATCCGGTTTCATGTTCTGCGTAGTTTCCTTAAATCTTTTAACGCAAATATCGTGATGTCTTAGAAAAGGACGAGGCTGATTTTCTTCCCCATACTTTACAGATTCGAGCTTGTACCCAGTCCCTAATGACGTTGTCAAAAAAAAGTTGAAATGTTTGTCCGAGGAAGGATTTGAACCTCCAACTGGGAGCAGCCGCACAAACCGCAGCAAGGCGCCTTAGCACGCTACTGCCGCGCTGCACGTCGTTGTCGACAACACCTTGACCCCAAATCTTCTTCGCTTCCTACTGGTATTTAGTATGCTCCCCAGTGTTTTCTGTATACACTGCCGTTCGGCAGGACGGCACAAATATCCATGCCCGAGGGGGGATTCGAATCCCCGACCGTATTGGCCGTGCAGATCGTGACTGGAGCGCTTCAATCCCCTCGACCACCGCGGCTGGCAGTTGTTTACTACCATAGCTAGTAAATACAGAAAAAGTTAAAAAAACCATTTGCTGTAATGAACGACATTATTCTTCGCATATGTTAATAATTGTAAGATAATCTATGTAACAAAGGAATCCGACAGCAACCGATTATAAAATTGGTGGAGCTGGAGCATGAAAAGTCGTTTAAGTTCGCTGTCAATAAATAAATAAATAAATAAATAAATAAATAAAAGGGGGCAGTACCTAAAATGAGTTGCTTCAGTGGTACTCGGGTATAATTATGTGGGTATTGAGGGTTTGTAGTGTCTTATAAAATGTTATGAAGAGCACACACAAGTCAGTATGGAAACTACTGAAGTAATAGCATCGTCTAGATTTATTGTAGAAAAGTAAAATAGCAGCATCGTTCGTAAATCATTTATTGCAGTAAATCGATTTCAGTTACTGTGTGACCATCTTCAGTGAAAATATTAGTCATAAAGGCTAGTATAATGTAACCAAATATTATAACCTCAGCATAGCGTGAATGTTAATCAACATACTGACGTGTTGTAGGTGTAAGCTGCAGATCATTCTAATGTTGTTGACAGACTTATGTTCATCTGAGATCCACATAATACTGAGATAGAAATATGTGCATATATTTTATTAGTTTTTAAAACATTGATATTTATATTGAGGATGGTCAGACAATGATTGAAATAGATTTGCAGCAATAAATTTTTTCAAAACTTTTACAACCAAAGCTGCTATTTTACTTGTTTAATTTACTTGTATTGCGTTAGTTGTACGCACTGTTCCCAGTCTGTGTCTAGACTTGTTAGCCTCTAAAAATGGTAAAAGTTTGTGAAGCTTATGGGACTTAACTGCGGGGTCATCAGTCCCTAAACTTGCAAACTACAGTAGAACCTCTCAAACTCGACACAATGCGGACTTCAAAGTTGTCGAGTTTTAGGGAACTTAAATAAAAATAACTAGGAGTTGAATAAAAACGCTTATTTAGAGTATTAAAATTGTACATTTATTGATTTATTATATACAATTATATATTTATATCAACATTAATAACTTATAATCAAAAATATTTTTAAAAAAATTTGAGACAAAAGGCCTAGTAGAATCTGAAAATACAGTGTTCATTACAATTATTACTGAAGTTGTCTATGCTGCTTATAAAAAGTCCATCACAGTTAGTTATGGGAAGTTTTCCGAACACTAGAAGAAAAGTGTGAAAGAAAACATGCTGAAGTCGTTTGAAAAACCCTGTGATTGAAGACTGCTTTTCTGTCTCCACACGGCGTCTTGCAACTTGATCACGGAGTCGCCTGAGGAACAGAATCTCCACTGCAGTCGCATTTTGCTGCTCTAAGTACTGCAATGTCCCTTCAATAAATTTCACAGCCTCACAGTGGCTAACTTTTCTTTCTTGTCGATGGTCCTCTTCCTCTTCTTCTTTTTCCAAATCGTCCCCTTCTACGTCACGCCCTTTGACAGCTGCGATGATTTCATCTTCTCCTAATTTTTCTGATGCTCCATCGAGATCCATCCATTCATTGACATCATTGCTTGAAGACTCTTCACACCCTGGGATTTTTTTTTCATGAGTTCAATCAAGTCGCTATTTTCACAATTGATTCCATCGTCACGCAATAAATCATTGCCTGCGTGAGCTAGAAGTTTCCTCCAAGAAAGAATGAGGGTTATGGTCTCAAGCTGAAGAGCTTTCTCTTGCAGGATGGGTCCAGATATAGGCGTTCCCTTCGCCCTGTGCACACGGAACATCTGTACGCTGTCTTTTCAAACACCACGATTCAATTTCAGATCTATTTTTCTTCCAACGGAATGTAGACCTACCGATGTTCAAGTCCAACGCTATTTTATTTACGCTTTCACCACGCTCAAGTCTCTTTAGGGCACCAAACTTTGCTTCCATTGACACTGACACTTGTTTTCTTCTCCGCCATACTATCGCTCTATATTCCAGCACAAAACTCGTTTAAACAATTGTCAACCACTCTCGAACAAAAGCAACTGACCACAACTGTGTCTCAACAAACACTAAACTGAACCCCCAGTGACGACAATGTAGCGAGAGTAGTTTATGACCTGCCCGGGAATCCCAGGTCAACTCGCGGCCTCACGATAAGGAAAGTGGCCACAGAAATCACCGAACGTGTGCCAACATTAGCCCGCCCCAGCTGCCCAGGTGAAGGGTGCGTTGAACGACCTTGGAAAACCCAGTAACCTAGTCTGAGTCTCTAGCGCTCTCGGCCGGCCTATGTACTGAAAAAATGTTTGTATAGTCTATGGGACTTAAAACTTACAAACTACTTATGAACTACTTACGAACTAGGACGGCACAAACGTTATGGGCGGTGTAAAAAAATATTAATTAACCAGTCCCGTCGAGTTTTACGGAATGTCGAGTTTTCGGGAATCGAGTTTGAGAGGTTCTACTGTACTTATGAACTACTTTATACTAAAGACAGCAAAAACATCCATGCCCGAGGGGGGATTCGAACCTCCGTCGGAGAACAGCCTCGCTCATCGTATCATACGGCCCCAATGCGCTCGGCCGCTCCGCCGCGGCTGTTAGCTTTTATAAAGATTTGCTAAAATCGGAGCATTAATGATGTTTCAAACCTTTCTGCTGAAGCATTGGCCTTCCTACAGTGTGCGTGCGTAGACGTCGAAGCAACGGAAGCAGAAGCTAAGATAAAAAAGAAGTCCTAGTTACAAGGTGCAGGTTACCACGCCAGGCACGCAAGATTCCGAGAAGACAGGAGGCCACCAGTCCTCGAATTTCTAATCAGTCAGACCACGCAGGGCGTTTCAAAACCATTATACAGAGGTGACAGAATACGTCACTGGGATCAATTTTCTTAGAGACCAAAATCTTCGCCGACTCTACTCGTCGACGCTAGGCTTCTTTTATTGATTTCTCCTCTCCTAGGACGTCGAAATTTAATTCAAGTGGCAGCTCTGCTTACCAAGTGTACGTACTGCTAACCTCAGTAAATTGATAGAGCGGATATTTTAGTCTCCTTAGGGACTATCTACACGCTTACTCTCAAGGTATTCCACCTTAAGAGTGAGTGTCTTTAAGCAGACAAATATATTCTTAGAAACAAATGAGGAACTCATCCAACTGATACAGAGCCCGGTTATGGGCAACACAATGCATATAAACATTGCACAGCGCCTATTCTCAGGTGCATAACCAGTAATAGAAGACACCCTGCGTCTGTGGGAAACGCCAGCGAGCATGTACCAACTGTAGCTGGTACAAAAACAAACGGATCAAAATGTTAGGTTGCAATGGCTTCTTATAGTTGCTATATTTTTACTCTTGGTAAATTCGTTTTCATATCGTACCTTGGGCACTGGCGAAATTCATACATTACAGCATATTACTACAACTGGCATTACAATTTTCCATTAATGTAAGCATTGGATGTGAGTGTAAACAGAATGGTTAAGTTTCATATATATGCAGTGTTGTGATCTTTGCTTTGAGACGTACAGAATACATGACAAATATTGAAGGGACGTAAATTATATATTACATATTTCACTGAATTTCGCCAGTTGCTAGTACGTTGTTATATTGGCATAAACATGTGACATGGGTTAACAAATATACAAAAATAAAAGGATGAAACCAGGGAATATTTGCAAAGTGAATAGACAATGGTTTTGTTGTAGCCACACAAAAATATGTTCAAATGTTTGTAATCTCATGGGACCAAACTACGTTGGTCATCAGTCCCTAGTCTTACAAACTTCTTAAACTAAGTTAAACTAACCTAAGTACAACACACACATCCATGCCCGAGGGAGGATTCGAACCTCCGTAACGTGGCGCTCCAGACCGCTCGGCTACTCCCTCGCGGCCCCACATGACACAGCTTTCTCAAAATGTTAATATGAGTAGTGAAAAGAAACACGGTTTTTGTTAGAAGGGTAGAGTGTCTTGTGACAGGAGTATCGGATGAATGGTATAGCAACGCTTAAAGTAAGAATTTACGGTAAACCGAAGTGGCGATGGCCATACGAAATTACCAATTTCGCTTTTCCAGCTGTTCGTTGGGGTTTCTCTTTTTTTCTAAACTACCCCTGTATTAACGCGAACAGACAAACAAACAAAATATTCGAATTGATCAATCCATTTCTGAGTTTCAGCGAGACTAAATCACAGGTTTCATTTTTATATTTAAAAATAATGACAGTAATCCTCACAATTGTAGCCATTTGTCATCCACTACTGCGTAAATGCTTATTCCGGACTACACTGTGGCCTGCAACGACATGAACCCAACCTTTATCTTTGATCACGTACAAGAATATTACCTGTTAAGATTTAAGCTGAGTTATTTACCAAACACGTCTGCTGTCATACCTGCCTACACTACTTGCCTAAATGTCTTCTGGACGTCGTTTAATTTTTACAGCACTGCGTCTGACGTACATTAGAGCCCAAGATTTAGGTTAGATGTCTCGTTGACTACGAGTGTCGTTAAAGACGGACACGAGCGCATACAGGCCTATAGCAAGAATGAGGAAGAAATAGGCCGTGTCCTGTGCAGAGAATCCAAACCAGCATTCGATTTAATCGATTTATTGAAAACATGAGGAACCTAAGTGTGTGTCGCCAGGCAGGGATTTGATCCCCGCTCCTGAAGAATGCTCAATAGGTTGAGCGCTGCGCCGCCTCTCTCCTATCCAGATTAGCATTGCGCACGAAGCTCACCAGTTGAACAACTGTATGAGGCATTTTCTTCAGTGTCATTGCCATAGATGGGTGAGGGAACTCCCAACTGTCGGACTGAACAGCATTAAATTACTCAAATCAAATGTTCAAATGTTTGTAAATCTATCGGACCAAACTGCGTGGTCATCAGTCCGTAGCTTACAAACTACTTAAACCTAGGTAAACTAACCTAAGGACAACACACACACCCATGCCCCAGGGAGGACTCGAACCTCCACGGCGAGCAACCGCGCGCTCCGCAGCGAGACGCTTTAGACCGCTCGGCTACTCCACCGCGGCAATTAAATTACTGCCTTGAACTAAGAACACTTCCGTAACACACTGTACTCGCATTCGGGAGGAATTTCTTCAAATCCACCTCCGGTCATTCAGATTTAGGTTTTCCGTGATTTCCCTAAATCACTCCAAGCAAATGCCGGGATGTTTCCTTTCAAAGGGCACGGCTGATTTCCTTCCCCATCCTTACCCAAACAATCCGAGCGTAAGCTCCGCCTCTAATGACCACGCTGTCGACGGCGCGTTAAACACTAATTTTTCTTCCTTTCTAAGAACATTTCCTTTGTCAGATGCTCTTTTTATCTGAGACTGAAAAACGTGGTTGGGAATCTGCTAAGCCATGTGAGGCCAACTGAGGAGTCACTGAGTAAGGCAGCAGTTGCGTAAAGATTGGGTGCACCCGCGACGACGACGGGACGAGTCAAAACGTTGTCTCAAGGTGACCTTGGACAGCGATGAGACAGCAGTTCGCCACCAAGAATGCCAATTAAAGTGTCCGGAGACTACTGTAGTCAGAGGGGAACTTAATGTTCACAAGTTACTGTCTTTCGGGGGCTTTAAAATATACGGAGAATGAAGACTAGAAAACACTATATCGTAAACGGTTGTGTCTGTATGACTAAGGAATTCGAACCTAGTGCTTAAACCACGTAAAACGTATATGTCTGAAGTTGACTGGGGATTTAAATCCAGTTGGTGTGCAACACATGTGAAACGTAGTAAGCACTTCGCCTTTTCGCCTTGGTCAAAGCTCAAGTTCTTTGTTTTTATATTACGATATGTCTTTAATAAAAGAAGCCAGGCGGATTTTCATTTTATAAAAGTTTGTCATGCTTGGGTGGCGATCTGGTCAATTAATTTATTATGGAAAACAGCGAAGATCGCTTATAATTCTTATTCGGATGGGCGGTTTCGGCAGATTAAACTGCATCAAAGGATCTTCTGTTTCATCAGAAAGGACAACTTTCAAAAAACATACTTATTCATCAACATTATTGTCGGCCCTTGATAGTGATTTGTATTATAAAAAGCCAACAATAATATTGGTGAATAAGTGTTTTTTCAACGCTGTCCTTTCTGATGAAACGGAAGATTCGATGATAGCAGTTTAATCTCCGAAACCGGCCACCTGAATAAAAGTTATAAGTGATCTTCGCTGTTTTCCATAATAAATTAGACTTTTATTTTATCTCGTGTCTTGGGGAATCGTTGTAATCCTGTTTTGTGATTGTATAGATGGAGTCAAATACTGGTCTCCATGTGTTTCATGCTTCGCCTAGCATTGATGGAAAACCTCGGTTTGTTTCTCGCCACAAACAATTTTTTTTAAAAGTGGACTTTTATGTGAGCATTGATCTAGTGTGAGTTGCTTTTTCAGGCAGTATCGTAAGTGAACAGCTTATATGAATCGTCCCGCGCTAAGCCATTTGAAAAAAGGTGAGAAACCTGAAACTTGGGTCGGCTTAAATGAAATTCAAGGCAGTAAGTGATGGCTGCGTAACTTCAGCTGCACTCACAGTGCCCTACCTCTGATATCACGCTTGAAAAGACGTACCTAAAGTTCGTTAAATGAAGCTCTTTGGCAAGGTTTGGTCAAACCTATACATCACTTTAGTCGCCGTGTACTGAACTTATTCTGATAGTTTTTCATTGAATCAGTTAGCTTTTCCTGAACAGATTACGTTGCCACATGAAGTCAAATAAAACCAGCAATAACTAAATTACAAAGAGGGCTTCTGCAGATACATCTACATGTAGAGGGGTGCTCTGCAAATCAATTTGCTACGGATGCGGAGGTGGTCGCCTCGCTACAGACGTGGTCACAGACAAATATATACAGACGGGAAACCTCCGTAAGGGCCCGGTCCTACGGTCAGGGGTGCGTGGAGGGAGGGTTTCCAGCAGTTCCGTAAGATGTCACATGATGGCGCTGCGGTCAGAAGCAGCCCTTTAAACTGGCCAGAGCAGGCGGCAGGTAGCGGCTGCCCCCACCACCACCTCCCCTCAAACGCCGGCACGCCGGACACAGCCGTGGCCTCGTGGCAGGCGGCACGAGCTCTCCCCTCAGCCTCCCCTCCTCGCTACCCTCTGACGTGCGAGAGGCACCCTAAGCCAGCGAACCGCCTGACACCTGCTAGCATCTTACGGAACAACGAGGGGAGCGTAGGACAGTGGTTTAGAGGGGGCTACTCCTCTGTATATGTTACTCTGTGACGTGGTTCAGTTGGCAACCACATTAACCCTCGTAAGGGGTTCGGCTCTATTCTGACCCACAAAGATTTTTGATGGTGTATAATTTTGAATTTATTTAGCTTTTATAAATTGCCTTCATTGACTATGTTTGTCCCTTAGTGAAGTATATTCTGACAGAAAAGAATTTATTTTTGAGCTTCATTATTAGAACCTGTATTACACAAAATTCTGATAATACTCAACTTTCCAACAATGGAATATGTACAGGTGTCGTAATTTGATTAAAAGCAAGTGAAGTTACTGATTTTTTTAAGCATTGGAATGTCTATTTCTACGGAAAGGATTGCGAGTCACTTTGTTTTCCTGCAAGCATATTAGTTTGTAAAAGTCATTCACCTCTACTCAGGTTACTGTATTTCTACCTTTACAATTAATATGTTCTGTAAGTTTTTTTCTGAAGCCGGCCGCAGTGACCGAGCGGTCTGCGGCGCGCCAGTCAAGTTCTGCATGGCCACTACAGTCGGGGGTTCGAATCCCCCATCGGGCATGGATATTTGTGCCGTCTTTAGTATTAGCTAGTTCATAAGTAGTTTGTAAGTTTAGGGACTGATGAACCCGTGGTTAAGTCCTATAATCTCTACAAATTTTTGAACTTTTTTTTCTAAAGATAACGGCCTCTTTCATGAGGATGAAACAATATCAGCGTATTAATGGTCATATGTGATAGTGAAAAAGTAGTTTCGGAGGATGAAGATCATGTTTCAAAATGTAGCAAGTCATTTTCATTAGACGGCGCAGAGAGCACACCAGAACAGCAGCTGTAAACAGTGCAGCCGGCCGCGGTGGCCGAGGGGACTGAGGCGCTTCAGTCACGGTCTGCACGCCCACTACGGTCGGGGGTTCGAATCCCCCCTCGGGCATGGATATTTGTGCCGTCCTATTTCGTAAGTAGTTCATAAGTAGTTTGTAAGTTTAGGGACTGATGACCCCGTAGTTAAGTCCCATAGGCCTTACAAACACATTCCTAAACAGTGCAGCTATGATGTCAAAGGATAAAACAATTCAATGGAAGAAAGAACTACCTAAATTGTGACGGCTTAACAGCATGTCATTTACATCAGCTAACTCCACGAGCCGCGCGGGAGTAGCCAAGTGGTCTGGAGCGCCACATTGCGGATCGCGCAGCCGTCCGCGTTGGAGGTTCGAATCATCCCTCGGGCATGGATGTTTGTATCGTCTTTAGTATAAGTTAGTTCATAAGTAGTTTGTAAGTTCAGGGACTGATTACACCGCAGTTAAGTTCCATAAACGTTACAAACGTTTTAACGTTCGCTTACTCCACGAACAACAAGGTATTCAACATCTTGAGTTGACTTGGCGAGCAGCTAATTGAAGGGCACATGAAAGAAGAGGAATATTTTTCAAGAGAAAATGACAGGTAGATGTCATCTGTCAGGAAAAGCTGCTAACAAAAGTTCACGGAGATGTGTGAAGTGTAAAGGATTCACTTGCAAAAATCATCTTACACACGTATGTAAAAACTGTTTGTCTAAGTTAGACATACTGTAGGAAAATAAACACACACATAATTGTATTATTCAATTACTGTAAAGTTTTACTTTTGTATTGGGCAGATTAAATGATTAATACATTATACGGCCTTTATTATAAATTTATTTGCGATTTCAATTCACAAATGTGTAAAAGTGTACCTACAGAAGGAGAAAAAAAAGCTGTGGGTCTTTTTTGACCCGAAAGTTTTACGCGTACGTACAAAATAAACACCGTAGTACGGTTAACCATTCTCTTTCGTAGTGGGGTAAATGTGTTAAAAGTTTTGGCTATTCGTTTGGAATAGTAAACAGTTCTACGTGGACACAAGGGATCATTTAACCATTTACAGATTATTTATCTACTATTCCAGTCTCTAACAGCGGGTGGGAAAAGAGGACGCTTAAATCTCTGTTCGACCTCTGATTTTTCATATTTTATTATAATCGTGTCTCCCCATGTAGATGAGAGTTTGTTTGTAAACCTATTGGACTAAACTGCTATAGTCATCAGTCCCTAGACTTACAAACTACTTAAACAAACTTACATATACACATATGCCCGAGGGAGGACTCGAAGCTCCGGCGGGAACGGCCGCCCAGTCCGTAGCATGACGCCTTAGACCATGCGGCCATTCCGTGCGGCAGGTGGGAGTCAATATATGTTCGCATTCGGAGGAGAAAACTTGTGGTCGAAGTTTACTAAGTATATCACAGCGCAACGAAAAACGACTGAATTTTAGTGCTTCCCACTGGAACTTGTGTACCATTTCCAATGACACTCTCTCCTCTGTATCGCATAAATACAAATCGTGTTGCCCTTCTTCATACTTTTGTGATGTCCTCCGTCGATATCACCTAATAAGGGTCCCGCAACGCGCTGCAATACTCCAAAAGAGAACACCAGTCGACTCTTGAGGTGAAGTAGAGTGACAAACAGAACAGTGGATGACTTCAAACGAGTCATTTGTAGCGACGCCATAGCTTGTGGCAATTCGATGGAAGGGTTTAAGTTGGGCGTATGACAAGAGAACGGTACGTGCCATTATATGCTTGGCCATCAGTGAAGCATGGAGGAGAGAAGGAAGGAAGATGAGGGTTTAAGATTCCGTCGACAGCGTGGTCATTACAGACGGATAGTTTTCATCAGGGAAGGGGGAGGAAATTATGGCGCCCTTAGAAAGGAACCATTTCGGTATTTACCTGGGAAATCACAGATTACCTAGATGACGATCGCTGGATGCTGGTTTGAACTGCTGTCCTCCCGAAAGCGAGTCCATCGTGTTACTACAAGCACTGAGGAGGTGGTGTTACGGTGAGGGACTGTTCGTGGTGGTAATGGTATGGTCCCCCATATTGCGCTTGAGAAAATGCTAAATGTGGATGGATGTGAACACATTTTATAGCAATGTTAACCGAGTACAGTGGAGAAACAGTTTGGAGATGATGATCGTGTCAGCATAACATTGCGCCCTGTTCCATCTCTGAGAAAACGTTTTGTGAACAATAACATTTCTGAAAAGGACTAGTCTACGCAGAGTCCCGGTCTGAACCCAGTGGAACACTTTAAATATAGACTCAGTGCCAGACGCCAGTGTCCACCATCAATACCTTCTCTGGCATCGCCTTTGGAGAAAGATGGGCTACCATTTCTCCAGCTTTCCGACATCTCATTAAAACAGTACCCACCAGAGTTGAAACCCGTATAAAAGCGAACAGTGGGCCTCCATTTCCCCATATCAGCGCCTAGTAATAGGCGCCCGGCTACTTGCGGTCAGATAATATACGTGTGATTTAGAAATGTTCGTCATTATGAACCTGGTTTGTGAAACTGAAGCCCCTATGTGGCCCTGCCTCAGTAACTATGATTGATGAGTCTTCGTGGAATGCAGATTCTTAGAATTTGAACAGCAATCCTGTTCGTTATGCATAGCGTCTCATGTAGCGCCTGCCACTGTGTTTTGATGAGCACGTTCATGACGGTCTAGGCATACTGAATGAACATATGACAAAACGCGCCGCTTTTCTTGGGTATTTTTTTTTAATTTCTGCTATTAATCTTAGATGATAAGGAACCCCATTTTCTATAAACATTCAATAATCGGCCGACCGCCGCGCGGTCTAACGTGGTATGCCACGGATTGCACGGCTGCTCACGTCGGAGGTTCGAGTCCTCCCTCGGGTATGCATGTGTATATTTTCCTTAGCCTAAGTTTGTTCAAGTGGTTTTAAGTCCAGGGACTGATGACCTAAACGGTTTGGATTTGATTTTTTGCATCGGTCGAACAAGAGTTTAATTCACTTTTCATATAAAATTTTAACGCGCTTTTCCTGTTGATGTCTCCAATCTCGTGTGTGCGTCGTGATATATAATGTATTATCTTACAATGATTGCTGCGATAGACATGTTTTCTGCCATAACATCAGATCTAAAACGTTGTAAAAAAAGTTTAAAACTGGCAATGTTTGGGGACAGGTACGTTACAGGGAAAAAAAGTCCGGTAAATATGTGTTCTAAAATACATACCTTGAGTGCTGTCAGCTGTCGATACCGTGAGATACATCTCTTATACTGAACAAGTGCTCACAGTCGTTGAGGTCCGCATTTTAATACTTATATTAACTGGACATTTTTCTTCTTGTAGTCCATACTACCTCCTCCCAGAATATGGGAATGAAAGATCTTGTAGTAGAAATGTGTTTTATAGTATCGACAATGAACATGTGCTCATGGCTCATAAGGTATGCATTTTAGGACCTATGTTTACTACGGTTCCTTTATTTTGGTGCAAAGAAGTTGTTTCAAAAGTTGGCTTTTTTTTTTAATCTTTTTTCTGGGACAACCTGTATATCAATATGAATAAACCCGGATTTTTTAGATTTTACGGGAATGACGAATGTTGTACATAAAATTATTCCGTAGTAAATCAATGTTTGTGATTTCGTTATTGTAGAACGCGTACTATAACTAACATGTTACATTTAGTTTTCTCTTTAAACAGTAAAGTACATTGTTTGCATTTATCGTAAATTAACGATATTTTCGAAATTTTAATGACTTCAATGGTCAAGCGTTGCACGGCTCCTTGCCTTGGAATGGGCGGTTGCTCCCCGTCGGAGGTTCGAGTCCTCGCGTCGTGTGTGTGTGTGTGTGTGTGTGTGTGTGTGTGTGTGTGTGTGTGTGTGTGTTTTGTCCTTAGGTTAGTTTAAGTAGTTTGTAAGCCTAGGTTCTGATAACCACCGTAGTTAAGTCCCATAGATTTACAAAGAATTGAACTTTTCTTTTTAATCTATCGGACTCGACTGCTGGGTTATTAGTCCGTAGCTTACAAACTACTTAAGTTAAACTAACCTAAGAACAACATAAACATTAATGCCCGAGGGGGGACTCGAACCGCCGACGGCGAACGGCCGCGCGCACCGTAACCAGGCGCCCCAGTGCGCACGGCTAATCCGCCGCGGTTTGAACATTTTATTAACGACTGTAACCTCGAAGAAGTTTCACGAAGCTAGTAATTTTTGTCCCAGGTTTTTTTATGTCTCAGTAGTAATCCATCCCCTTTTGTGTACTGATCCCTTCAATTTTTGAAGGGAATTAGTAATACTTTTAATTAACAAATGCAGAAATTAACAGACAGGCACAAGACTCATGTTGAAGTTATTTGTTTTCTGTTGTGTAAAACAATGGAGCAGCCACGATGCTGCTCCACTGTGAATACTGTTCTCGAGCACGGTATGAGTTACTGGTGTTGATAAGCAGCTGCAAACAGCTCTGATTACTGGCAACTGCAGCCAATGCGTTTGTTTGGAGGGCTTCCGAGAGTCGTTCGCAAGAGGTACCAAAGGCGCCGTAAGTACCATCGCTTCCTACTGATTGTGTCTCCTCTACAGGAAGTATGGGACCTGCCACTACTCTGTGTGTGGCGTTTTCAGCGGCAGAGCTAGGTGCCCTCTACAGAGGAAACGAGGACTACAGAGAATTCAGAGTCCTACAGAGATTCCCGCCCCCCCCCCCCCCCCCACTTCCTCTTACCTCGTCCACCGCCAACGGAACATTTCGAGATGTTTTCCACTGAAACCTAAGTTGAGCCAGTGATACACACTTCATCCGTCAAGGAATATGCTGTGTTGTGTGTCTTGCAAACACAAGAGGGAGGGGGCAGTTACTCGTCGGCATTTTAGACGTACAGCGAATAATGATACCCCTCAAGGAAACTGCGGTAAGAACTGGAAAGGAACAGTAGGGGAACCCGGTGTGCAAGGCAAGGGAGCCTCATTCAGTATAATTCATAAGCTACTCCGGCAGATCTTGACAAAACGTGATGCAACCAGCAGAAGATTGTGGCGCACGTTTTAGCAAATTATTGCTGTCATCTGGGATCTGATGTCATATTTGTATGAATCCAGTAAATGGGAAGGTTGAGAAGACCTGCCGTGCTTGCGGTGTTTGAAAGAAGCTGCCAGTCTGCAAGATTGTCCCAAAGGCCTGAGTTGTCTCTAGTTCTGAGTCGAGTGGAAGGGGTTGAACCAGAGACTTCGAATTTTCGGTGCCAGTCAAGGCTGTGATTTTTGAATTTGTGCCATAGGGTTGACGTTAGTAAAGGGTTCTCCTAAAGTGGCCAGATTTTCACTACAAGTCAGAGACTGCTGGTCTTGTAGGTGTCTGTATGCGGATATCACATAAGGTTTTTATGGTGTTCTGTATCCGGTCAATATAGCGGCAGTTGTGTGTGTATGGGAATCAGAAGAGTCAGTATAAGATCAAAATAAATGCGCCCTAAAAGCGACAGTATTAAAATACTAGCAGCTAATCGGTGAAGCATTAGCACCAAAGTGCTGGAGTTTAAAGCAAATCAATAAAGCAGGAGACCTGACGTCTTAGGAAGGCGTACAAAACCGGCTTTAATCCGAGTGAGAGTATTGGAATTGAGTTAAGCTTATATCGAACTGGTTGGCTAATGGGAAATTACGGGAAACGCGGCTGTTGTTGCTAACATTAGACAAGAAACTCAAATCCACGGAGAGAGAAACTGAAACTCTATGGAAGATTGACTGGGCAAGCCTCTGTATCATGGGTTGGCATTAACGCAGAATATGGACCGCCAGTCTCATCTCCAGATGAAATCGAAAAATTAGAGAATACCTACACTAGGCGATCAAAATAACCGAACCGCCCCCCCCCCCAAAAAAAAAATCTTTTTCATATTAGGTACACTGTACTGCCACCTACGGTCAGGTACTCCATATCAGCGTCCTCAGTTGCCATTAGACGTCGCGAGAGAGCAGAATGGGGCGCTCCGTAGAACTCATGGATTTCGAACGTGGTCAGGTGATTAGGCGTCACTTTTCAGAAGTCTGTACGCGAGATTTCCACACTCCTAAACATCCCTAGGTCCACTGTTTCTAGATGTGATAGTGAAGTGGTAACGTGAAGGTACACGTACAGCACGAAATCTTACAGGCAGACCTCGTCCGTTGATTGACAGAGAAAGCCAACAGTTGAAAAGGGTCGTACAGTATTATAGACAGGCATCTACCCAGACCATCACACAGGAATTCCAAACTGCAGCAGGATCCACTCCAAATACCATGACAGTTAGGCGAGAGGTGAGAAAACTTTGATTTCATGGTCGAGCGGCTGCCCATAAGCCACACATCACGCAGGTGAATGCCAAACGACGCCTCGTTTGATGTAAGAAGCGGAAACATTGGACGATTGAACTGTGGAAAAACGTTGTATGGAGTGATGAATCACGATACACAATGTGGCGATCCGATGGCACGGTGTAGGTATGGCGAATGCCCGGTGAACGTCATCTGCTAGCGTGTATAGAGCCAACAGTAAAATTCGGAGGCGATGGTGTTATGGTGTGGTCGTATTTTTCATGGAGTGGTCTTGCACCCCTTGTAGTTTTGCGTGTCACTATCACAGCACAGGCCTACATTGATGTTTTAAGCACCTTCTTGCTTGCCGCTGTTGAAGAGTAATTCAGCGATGGCAATTGCATCTTTAACACCTGTTCATAATGCACGGCCTGTGGCTGAGTGGTTTCACAATAACATCCCTGTAATGGGCTCACCTCGACATTGTCCTGACTTGAATCCTATAGAACACCTTTGGGATATTTTGGCACTCCGACTTCGTGCCAGGCCTCACCGACCTACATCGACACCTCTCCTCAGTGCAGCACTCCGTGAAGAACGGGCCGCCATTCCCCAAGAAACCTCCCAGCTCCTGATTGAACGTATGCCTGCGAGAGCTTAAGCCGCCCTCAAGGCTAAGGGTGGGCCAACACCATACTGAATTCCAGCATTACCGATGGAGGGCACCACGAACTTCTAAGTCATGATCAGCCAGGTGTGCGTATCCTTTTGATGACGTAGTGTAAATTCACTTTACGTAAGTACTGCAATCATATTAAATCGTCTAAAATAAATTTAGAACATTTCTATTGTGTAAGCAGTGGGCGTGATAAGGTGTCCTGTGAAACATTTGTGGGTAATTCAAACGGCACAGATGATACAGTTCTGGGGAAATACAGTCAGTGTACAATACAAATAGCTTAAAAATAACTCAAGCGACCCATCCTATAATACTGCTCGAATGTGTGACGCATGCCACACAAGAATAACAGGGAGCACAGAACGTATACAGAGAAGAGCAGTATGAATCGACACAGCTTAGTTCCACTTTATTCGGACTCAAAGCATATACAGAAATATACATATATCCGTAAGTATAAGTAAATAAATTCGAAAAATGCACACGGTTTGCACACCTTTAACAGCAGAATGCCAAAGAAGAACACAGTAGCATTAGTATATCTCGCAAAAACAAAATAAAATGTTAAAGAGAACAAAGGGCGTATACCGTTTGGGGCGCTAAGAACATGTGTATTCTTGTAACTGTGTCAAATGTCTCTGTTAATTGTGACACAGCCTATTCGACATTTGGTTTGGTGGCAAAGATGCAAATAGAGGAACTACAAAAATGTCTTGCCGCAAACTAGGTTTACACTATCGCCTACTTTTGTATACAAAGCACCGCGGCGGGGCGGGCGAGCGCATTGAGGCGCTATGCCCCGATGCGCGAGGCCGTTCTCCGTTGGGGGTTCGACTCCCCCCTCGGGCATGGATGTTTGTGTTGTTTTTATTATAAGTTAGTTTATAAGTATTTTGTAAGTTTAGGGACTGATGACCCCGCAGTTAAGTCCCATAAGCTTAACAAACATTTGAACATTTTGTATACAAAGTATTTCTTCCTGGAGCAGGTGATTTTTCTTTCTCCATAAAAGATTGAACTATAAGTAGTCATCAAATTACGGCATAATACACATAGACTAACTCGTTTAAATGTTTTCAAAATTGGCAGGTCAGACAGAGGCTTGGCGTCAAACGAATAACAGCTTGTGTAGCATAAATACATACTCAAGTACTTGGACGTTATTATAGACAGGTCTCGCACTTGAAAGAATTATCGTGAATTTTTGGTAGTGGGGAGGGGGGCGGGGAGCGAATCCTAATTTTCTCAGTGTTTCTCTGAGACCTAATATGCTTGCACAGTTGGAAACAAATCTGCCAATTCGGGAAAAGGTGATTAACCCTTTCAGTTCCACATTATGAAATCACCTTTGGAAAAATTAAAATTCAGTGTTTTCAGTATTAATACAGTGCAGCAAACATCAAAATATGTGTTTTAAAATTTTTGGTCGAACTATTGATTTTTATGTCATGTATTTCATGCACAACACACGTTTGTAACGAGGTATTTTATTACTTGGACGTTATTTTGTTGATAGTTTACACTGCCAGATCAATAATGCTAGCGTAATCTTCGCCACAGCAGCAAAGACAAGACAGTTCACTGTTGCAATAAAATAAAAGGAACCACACCCACGCTCACACTCTCAGCCACGTACAGACGGCAACGTAACACAACCTCCAAGATGGACAGAGTAATGCCTCAGAAGTGGCTACATGCCGTACAAGGCGGCAAAATGCCGTACTAGACGCATGTTGTTCATCAACAAAAATTCAACTTTAAGGACTGATGCACAAAATACGGTATAAATCAACTTTTAATACGTTGTTGTCCAGGAACAACACTGGGAAATAAAATGCAGTGCATGATCACTAATTGTATAAATTTGTAAAAACTTTACATACTGTATTCTGATCCAATAATATGACCAGTAATTTATGACTCTGTGAGAAAATCAAGCATATATTTGACAAGAGGCGTGTCAGACATAGAGCAGACGATATATTATGTATACCAGTGGTGTCACATGACAGCATAGTTTGAAATCTCCAAGCTGCCTGCCACTTGAAAAGGATGAACCAATTCGTGTTTAAGCATGCACAGCAGACGTGGAAAATGCTCAGTCCTCTACGACCAGATACGTACGTGCCTGATGTTGTTGGTCACGTTCGAGATGCGAAGCGCTTATTGAAGTGACGCGCTTCCTCGTCCTAGTGTACACTTCAAAGACTTACGGAAACCTAAGGCGTGTGATAATCGTAAAGATAAGCATCCGGCCGCGGAGGCCAAGCGGTATGCGGCGCGCCAGTCACGTTCTGCACGGCCACTACGGTCGGGGGTTCGAATCCCCCCTCGGGCATGGATATTTGTGCCGTCCTTAGTATTAGCTAGTTCATAAGTAGTTTGTAGGTTTAGGGACTGACGACCCCGTAGTTAAGTCCCATAAGCTCTACAATCATTTGAATTTGAAGATAAGCATCTGCCCGAAAAAACTGCTAAGCGTTGATTTTCACTGACTAAAAAGACAAGAAAAGAACATATCGAATACCCGTCATGCTGCAACCAAGTGAATTGAAGGTTGAGAATAAAAACCGCTACCAGTCACATTAAAGATCGTATCATTTATTTATTACACAACCGGTTTCGGGCTTGTGCCCATCTTCAGGTGCTTAAAACATTCAGAATTTACATGTGAAACATGTTGGTGGAGTTCACTGTTTCAAAACAAATTATTTGGTATTAATAATAGCGAAACCAATTCAGGTGGCGAGATGACATTAACAAGAGCACTGAAACTTCCTGGCAGATTAAAATTGTGTGTCGGAACTGGGACTCGAACCTGGGACCTTTACTTTTCGCGGGCAAGCGCTCTACCGACTGAGCTATCCCGACACGACTCACGATGTCGCCTCACAAGCTTACTTCCGCCTGTACCTCGCCTCCTACTTTCCAAACTTCACAGAAGCTCTCCTGCGAAACATGCAAGACTAGCACTCCTGGAAGAAAGGATATGGTGGAGACATGGCTTAGCCACAGCCTAAAGGATGTTTCCTGAGTGAAACTTTTCACTCTGCAGCGGAGTGTGCGCTGATATGAAACTTCCTGGCAGATTAAAATTGTGTGCCGGAACCGGGACTCGAACCTGGGACCTTTACCTTTCTCGGGCAAGCGCTCTACCTACTGAGCTATCCCGACACGACCCACGATGCCGCCTCACGACTTTACTTCCGCCAATACCTCGCCTTCCAGGCAAAGGTCCCAGGTTCGAGTCCCGGTTCCGGCACACAATTTTAATCTGCCAGGAAGTTTCATATCAGCGCACACTCCGCTGCAGAGTGAAAAGTTTCAATCTGGAAACAAGAGCACTGTTTACTTACATTTAATATTTATCCAAATCGCGATTTTCCATGTGACACACTTTTTACACAATTTTCCTTTTGACAACCTCTTTACTTGTGTTACTATTCCGCTTGCCATTATCAAAAGGAACTGTGGTCGCAGAATTGTGTAAAAAGTGCGTCCCATGGAAAATCGTGATTTGGATACAGTATTAAATGTAAGTAAACAGTGTGCTTGTTCATTTCGTCTCGCCACCTGCAATTGGTTTCGCTATTATTAATAGCAAATAATTTGTTTTCAAACAGTGAACTCCACCAACGTGCTACACATGTAAATTCTGAATGTTTTAAGCACCTGAAGATGGGCACAAGCTCGAAACAGGCCGTGTAATAAATCTTAAAATAATAGATCTTTAATGTGACTGGTAGTGGTTTTTATTGTCAACCCTGCATTAGGAACAGTCACACAGTTCAAACACATGCATAATGGATAAAACACACAAGTGAATTGACCTGACATGGTGGAAGGATAGACGTTTCACTTTGGAAACTGTGCGCCCTGTTGGCACAGTCTTATTTTGATGTTTTGCTCTTGTATGAAGCAGACACGAGTGGCTGCTGTCAAGGCCTGTCCTGGAAGCGGCAGTGCGCGTGCACTCGGCCGGTGACGTCCGCGGAAGTTGTTGTGACTCGTTGCTCGCGCTTAGCTGGGAAGCTGCGCGATAAGCCCATTAATTCAATTCACTCTGCACGGCACGTGTCCTATCTCCGCCTCATAGACAATTGCTCACATTACTGGCACACTTACAGAGTCCATACAGTCTCAGTCTTTATTTAGAAGGCTCCCCCCGGTGTAAGACAAGAACCTTGTAACTGCCTCCAGATATGCGCAATAAATAATCCTCCCCTACTTAAAATGGCAATTTCTTTTCACAAGTAGTAATAATAGAAAATTGAAACAAATTATGTAATATCCTGTCCTTTCTCATCAAGAAGCGAACGAACAATGAAACAAAAAAAGAGTCTCATCACTACGAAAACTTCGTGAATGAAATGTCTTCAGGCCTTTGTTTGCTCCGTGACGTGAACAACGAATTATACATAACTAGAAAAGCTGTTGGCATCGGTAATTAATTTCAATTGTCACGAAGCCGTCATTCAATCACATTCAGCGTAATTTCCGACTGTTTTTGCGGAAATTGTCGCAGTAACCCTTTAATGAATGACTTTTATTTGAAACTATAAAACATACCACGATCGATGTATAGTGAGTATATACTGAGAAAAATGTTGAAAAACAAAGTTTCTTAAAATTATTATGCACTACTAGCATCAAAAAGTTCATTGCTGGTCAGCTTTATATCGCTTCCATGATGTACCCAATCTAGTAAATGTCACTATTATGCCTCTCATATTTCCTGAAAGTAACTCATAATGCAGCAGTAGCATATGAAAGACTGATTTTACTTGGGAAAGGAGGATGATGTTTGTAAATCTATCGGACCAAACTGCGTGGTCATCAGTCCGTAGCTTACAAACTACTTAAACTAAGGTAAACTAACCTACGGACAACACACACAACAATGTTCCAGGGAGGACTCGAACCTCCACGGCGAGCAACCGCGCGCTCCGCAGCGAGGCGCTTTAGACCGCTCGACTACTCCACCGCGGCGGGAAAGGAGGAATACTAATGTAAACAAACGCACATCTTAGGAGTAACTCAATGCAGCTGTCAAAATGATTGAGTAGCACTCTGGAATTTATAATTTCTAGGACGAGCTACTAGCATACTATGTATACAAGCAACTACAAATGAATTTGCTGTAAATTTTTGATCAGTTTGAGAGATATGGGAAAAATAAGGTATGTAGATGATCAGCTACATTATGCATCAAAAGGTTAACAAGTGTCATACTATTATAGCCTCATAGCTCATTCTAGACCTACCACAGCTTGACATTTTCTTTTCCGACTGTTAATTCCATATTTCGAAGTTCTCAGTTTAGAATCGACCACCCTTTGTTCTTGACCCTAAATATTTTGGTACACTTTGTGTACAAAGAAAACCAAATATACACAGCCATCTGCTGTAATTCGATTACTGTGCCCTACTTTCGTTGGCGTTCGTCGGGTTAATTCCTGTCCCTGAGTCTTCGTAGGAAGTCTAGTGTATATGTGGCAGGAAGAGAAGGCTGACTCTAATCCACACTTACCAAGTTTACAAGGGACACATTGGACCTCGAACCCTTGGAATCGCACGAAATCGTGTTTAGAATAACAATCTATCATAAGAAAAGCATTTCCTAGAAAAACATAGCAGTTTACCACAAGCGACAATTTAACAGAGAGAAACAAAGCAACAAGATATCAATACAATAGGGACAAACTTATACGTAATTCCATGACGTCAGTGTATCATTACATTTTCAATAACCAGTGCCAAAAGCCGCGGTGGAGTAGCCGAGAGCTCTAAGGCGCCTCGCTGCGGAGCGCGCGGTTGCTCGCCGTCGGAGGTTCGAGTCCTCCCTAGTGCATGGGTGTGTGTGTGTGTGTGTGTGTTTGTCCTTAGGTTAGTTTACCTTAGTTCAAGTAGTTTGTAAGCTACGGACTGAAGACCACGTAGTTTGGTCCGATAGATTTACAAACATTTGAACATTTTTGAGCAGTGCCAAAAACCCTCCGCTTAATATAACAGCTCAAATCACACACATGCCACGCTCCTGATAGTGCTTATATTAAGTCTCAAAGTGCAGTGAGGGATTTCGATGAATTGGTTAAAAAAAGAGGAAGGCAACAATGTAAACACCTGACTAAAGTTGCATTTTTACATTCAATGCCACTTTCTCATTCAGACATTCCAGAATGAAAAATGAGACTAATTATGTTTTCTTCCATTTTGTTTTAACTCTTCTATGGAAATCACACAATTGCAGCTTTAGAGTTAACAGGTTGGTAGGGTGAGTGTGTTTGACGCTTTGAGCTGAGAATTTAAGAGACTGTTGTTTGAGAATGAAATGATACAATGACGTCACTGAATTAAGTATTATTTACCTGCACCGACTTGATAACGCAGGATAAAATACTAGACGGGCACTGGGGAGGACGGCGATTCAAACCCGTCTCCGGCCATCCTGATTTAGGTTTTCAATGATTTCCCTAAATCACTCCAGGCAAACGACGTGATCACTTCTTTCAAAGGGCACAACCGATCTCCTACTTCATCACTGACAAAAACTAGCGGAACGCGTCCTCCGTCTCTAATGACCACGGTGTCGACAGTGCGTTAAACCCCAATCTTCCTTATTTCCTTCAAATCTTTGTAAATCTTTTGGGCCAAGCTGCTATGGTCATCAGTCCTTAGACTTACAAATTACTTAAACTAATTTACAACAAGGACAGCAAACACGCCATGTCCGAGGGAGGACTCGAACCTCCGGCGGGTTGCGGCCGCCCGATCCGTAGCATGCTGCCTTAGACCACGCGGCTACTCCCGCGCGTTATTCTTTCCTTCTTCTATTATTTACCTACTATGTCATTGATATCTTGATCTCAATTAAAAGGCGAGTTTTAAAATGCAAAGTTTTGTATGAAAATAACATATAAGTGTTTGTTCATAACCGAGTCTTATTCTACACTTGGTTTCTTGCGGTTCCGAGAGTTGGAGGTCACAGGCGGCTCTTGTAAGCGTCACGCTTGTGCTGTTACGAGTGCTTACGGAAACAAAAGGAAGATGGCGAAACCTGGGAGCAGCACATAGCCGACTTCTAGAGAGTTACTGCTTCCACACGACAGACACAACTACATCAAGCGTGAGTCATGTCCGCAGTGATTGGAACTCTGAGGAGAAGTTGGCAAGTCAAGATATTGGCACAAGTTCTGTGACTAGAAATTTGGATCACAATCTGAATAAAATGTTCAAATGTTTGTAAATCTATCGGACCAAACTGCGTGGTCATCAGTCCGTAGCTTACAAACTACGTAAACTAAGGTAAACTAACTTAAGGAAAAACACACACACACACACACACATCCATGCCCCAGGGAGGACTCGAACCTCCGACGGCGAGCAAACGCGCGCTCCGCAGCGAGGCGCCTTAGACTGCTCGGCTACTCCACCGTGGCGAATCACAATCTGAACGCCGTAGGCAAGATAACCAACTCAGTCGGAGGTAGCTTTTTATAAACCTGGTGGAGGAAGAAATTTTCACATCCAGGATCTGACATACAGGAGAGTAACGGGATATCTAACGGTTCCTGATCTTGAGACTTTGCGCCCTAGTCCTTGATTAAAGTCCAAACGTCTCTCCAGTGTACCAGAGAACGACGACGTGATCCGATAATAGCCAATAATGTTTCATTAATATACACGGCTTTTTTGTGCCCATCACTGGCGTTTCTTCCTCAGGACAAGGCTGCCTTAACCGTCTCGGTCACCCGGACACGTTTCCCTTCTGTGGCACTTTAAAATTGCAGCAGCTCCTGTACATTCTCCTACGAGCTCGCAGCCCCGCCTGGACTCCCCCTGAGAATCGGACTCTAAATGAAGGTTTTAACGTCCGTCGATAGAGCAGTCATTAGAAAAGGAGCACAAATTTAGAGTTGTGTTGTTTATAAAGGTTAAGGGACTTAACTGCGGCGTCATCAGTCCCTAAACTTACAAACTACTTATAAACTACCTTGTGCTAAAGACAACACAAACAACCAAAGGGGGATTCGAACCCCAGACGGGGAACGTAAAGCTTTTACGCCCTTGCGCATCGTAGCATAGTGCCTCAATGCGCTCGGCCGCGGCCAAGTTTAGAGTGTTTTCATTGATGATGGGGAAGAAAATCGGCTGAATTTTTTTTTTTTGGGGCCTGGCATGTGAGGGAATGTTAAATGCGCAGTTATTTTGGGTGTAGCAGCGTCAAAGATATGTATCTATGTGTAACAGACTTGAGTGTGAACGTACTGACAGTGCTTTCCCCATGACCATCTGCTTTCGCCCACTCGTGGTTGTGGAGGCAGAGAGCCGCTGTTAATAAAGGAGTCTGCTCGCGGTGCGTGTCAGTGGTTCAGTGTGGCGAACAAAACTTGGCGAGTTACGGAGCAATGAATACTCTTATGAAAAGCTGTATACTCTGTGAGTTAAGAACTTCGCCGTTCATTTGAAACTGCGTCGCCGCCGTGGAGTGGCCGAGCGCTCTAAGGCGCCTTGCTGTGGAGTGCGCGGTTGCTCTCCGTCGGAGGTTCGAGCCCTCCCTGGTGTGTATGTTGTTCTTAGGTTAGTTTAAGTGCCATGTAAACCCAGGGACTAATAAACAAAGAAGTTAAGTCCCAAAGATTTACAAACATTGGAATTTTTCAAAACTACGTTTATTGATTCATTCGTTCGACATATGATGCTTGCGCGGTTCCGTCATTTAAAAGTTAATATCGAAGTGTGACACCAAATTAATAACATTTAATCTGTCAGCACGTTTTCTTCACTCAAATTTTACCGATGACCAACAGACACAGACAAAAATCCAAATTCACTCAAATGTACTGTATTTAGAACAGTGTCCTTTTTTTGTAATTCAAAAAAACCTACTGTTATACTCCTCGCTTGATGAAATTTTGCACACCAGACCTTAAAAACAAGAGGAATATTACTGTCTAATAGGGTGCTTTATGGGGTGGACGTTAAAAGAGACTGCAATACTGTTTGACTGATAATAATGAATGTTGGCACATGTATGTTTGATTTCATGGAGATGATTTTTCTACTCAGCAAGCTACCTTGTGGTGAACGGTGGAAGGTATCTTTACATATAAAGCAGTGCCCGTGTGTGTTGCGTTCAAATCAAATGTTTTTTAAGCTTACGGGACTTAACTGCGGGGTCATAAGTCTCTAAACTTACAAACTACTTATAAAATACCTTATACTAAAGACAACACAAACATTCATGCGCGAGGAAGGATTCGAACCCCCGACGGGGAACGGCCTCGCGCATCGGAGCATAGCGCCTCAATGCGCTCGGCCGCTCCGCCGCGGGGTGTGTTGTGTGTACCTGTTGCAAATCTATAGTTTTGTTCCAATCTTTATGAAATTTTGTACACATAATATTCAATCTATGAGGACGGTCGTCGTAAGTGTAAGGATCACGTACAAAACATAATTCACGAGATATGTCGTCATAGACAATGATATACGAGGGGAAAATGCTACATCACGCGACAATGTTGCACATGTTCTCCTAAACCAATGGACCGATTTCAACCAAATTCGATACACATGTTGCTTACCGTGATGTACCAAATCTGTTATGGTAAGAACCACATACGGCACATGGTTAAGGAGGTATAACGTCGTAAATAATAGCAGTTTCAAGAAAACGCCACAAAATACGACGAGACTTTATGAATACAGTATTTGAGAACGAGATTACTTAGCGACTTGCAACAAACTTTAAACATAATTTCAAACCTTTATTGATCTTTTTTTCGTTGACAACCATAGCAAAATTATGAAAGGAAAAAAGTTTTTCGCTCATCACTTTTCCGCTGTTCATGGACTAAAACTACGGCATTCGGTATGACGTTACAATTTATAATTTCTACACTACAAATGGTAGCCTCAGGAAATTTTGCAGACAGTATGCATACATATAGCTGAATGTACCTTCGAAATTGTATCACAGTATGACACGTAGTTTATCTGACATGAGCACATAAACAGTAACGTTCATGGAAAACCGCCCCATCACTCACCAAGTTTTAATCTATTACTTCTTTACTATTAATATTGTATTCGCTACAGATTTTAGAGACATACAGCACGTATACAAATGAATATATACCGGAAAAATTATACAATTGTAGAACATATAATTCAGTAAGTATGAGATCATATATACTGCGATGGGTAAAACCTGTCACATCATGCACCACGTAATAACACATTTAGTATTTACCACTAAAACGCCTCTGTGTTACAGTCCGCTTAAGTAAATTCCTGAAAGCTCACTGTCTTGACAACTTTCAACTGTGAAGCGCACACGGCTGCAGGTGAAAGCAATAGACTTCTATAGAGCTACAAGGAAAGGAAGAGACTGACACTGTGTACATCCAACGAATACCTATTATTTCCGACGTATCTAGCTTTTAACTTCCAGAGACTGCAGTTTCCAGTGAGACTTGCACTTTTTATTACGATGAATAAATCACAGGGCTTTGTTCAATACTGTGGAGTGGATTTGACATGTCCATGTTTCTCAAATGGACAACTTAATGTCACTTTCTCAGGGGTGGGCTCACCAAAGAAATTATTCAAATTATATCCTGGACAACTCACAAGGAATATTGTTTATAGTAAAGTTGCTAATTAAATGAATGCATATATCCGAAAGAACAGACGTCACTTTTGATCCAGCAGTTGTTACCTATTCATATTCACGGAATGTATGATCGAGTAAAGTGAAAATGTGTACCCAGCCGGGACTCGAACCCGGGTCTCCTGCTTTCTAGGCAGTTGCGCTGACCTCTACTGCACTGGGCACGCAGCGATCAGCGCACCTGCACGAAATTACTCAAGTGCGCCACCTGTCAGATACAAATTCTCAACTTTACCCTGCCCACTAGAACGCAAACTCGTAGTTATTGTAAACTAATTCCGGTAACAGTAAAGGCCTAGGAGTACCTCCGCACTGAAGAGAGGATCATTGCCCGTCATCGGCATTTATATATATATATATATATATATATATATACATATATAGTGTCTGTTCTTTTGGACATGTCCGAAGTTGAGACTTTGTATCTGGTGGGAGGCGTACTTGGGTAATTCCGTGCAGGTGTTGTGGTCTCTGTGTCCCCAGTGCTGTAGAGGTCAGCGCAACTGCCTAGAAAGCAGGAGACCTGGGTTCGATTCCTGGTTGAGTTCACATTTTAAACTTTACACGTTCTCAGTTAATGTCATACATTCCGTGAATATGAATATATGAATGTTACATAAAATTTGTATACTTATTACTATCTTTCTTTGTTTGGTTACTGCACTTCTAATTTTGTACATTATGGAAGACAGCCTTCTTTCTTATATATTCTCTGATGAATATAACATGTTATTAGAAGAAAGGAGATGGACAGAGAGGGGAGGAATAGGAGAAATACTAACTCCAGGCTTGAATAAATAAATAAATACCCGGGCAACGGCGGGTTTTCAGCTATAAGTCGGCATCATGTAAGAAGGCGCTTCCGCGCATAGAGGCGGAGCGATAGGGAAAGCGCGAAGGGGAGGAGCTACGGCCCAGTGCCAACACTTGAGCCCGCAGGAGAAACATTGCGTAACTCGCGGCCAGTCACGCACCTACAGAATGAAGGTAATTGGCTGTCAGTGCGGTAATGGAGGGGGATGCACACAACGGCTCAAATCTGGGACGCCTTCGTACGTGACGCGGACTCTAGTCTTGCAACAAAATTCGACAGCGTTCCCTCCATTACCATGAAATTTGGCAGATATATCTATTTTTTTCACTTACAGGAGGAGCTTACGGCAGATAATGGAAAAGTGCTATGAGTGGAACAGGGAATTGTATCTATGTTTCATAGATCTAGAAAAGGCTTATGACCGTGTCCCTAGGAGGAAGCTACTGTCAGTTCTACAAGATTATGGTATAGGAGACAAACTTCTGCAGGCAATTAAAGGGCTTTACGTAGACTGTCAGGCAGCAGTTGGAGTAGATGGCAAATTAAGCTCATGGTTCAGGGTAGTTTCAGGGGTAAGACGAGGCTGTAACCTGTCACCACTGATGTTCATACTATTCATGGATCATATGTTGGAAACAGTGGACTGGCAGGGTGGGATTAAAATAAGTGAAAACAAAATAAGCAGTCTCTCATATGTGGACGACTTAGTTGTAATAGCCGATTCAATTGAAAGGTTGCAAAGTAATATTTCAGAGCTTGACCAGAGGTACAAGGATTATTCCGATAGAACAGACGTCACTTCTCATCTTGCAGTTGTTATTGTCTTCATATTCACAGAATTTATGACTTTAACTGCGAATTGGCAAAGCTGAAAATGTGTAGCTAGCCGCGATTCTAACCCGGGTCTCCTGCTTGCTAGGCAGCTGCGCCGACACCTACACCACTGGGGACACAGTGATCACCGCACCTGCGAGGACTACCTAAGCACGCCTCCCGAAAGATACAAATTTCCAGCTGTACCCTGCCCACAGTACTCAAACTCGTAGTCACTATGTACTAATTCCCGTAAGAGTAAGGGCTTCAAGCTTGCCCACCCCTCCCCACTAACGAAGGGATCACTGCCTGTCGCTGGTATATTATATATATACATGTGGCATCTATTCCGGAAGAACAGACTTCACTTCTGATCCTGCAGTTGTTATGTTTACTGTCACCAACCAAACAGTAGTGTATGGAATGCCGGTGCGACGTGCTACTGCACGAGCGCTGAGTTCCCCGTGCATAGACTAACCCGCTACAGAATCCATTTCTTCCTGAACAGTCTCAGCAGCATTACGCCTTGTGCTCGGTCGACCACTACACGATTTCCATGTGCAGTCACTGACGTTTTGCTGTCCAGCGCCATCTGTCGGACATTTTTTGAATTTTTTGTTTTGTTTGTTCTAATAAAACCCCGTGTCGTTCCAAGCATGTGTGTCAATTTTTACCACTCTATCTACATTATTCCGTGATTTATTAAGTTTTCATTTTATACTGACTTTTTGATCACCCGGTATTTCCAGTCATCAACAGTCCATTGTCGATGTTGACGGATCCAGGTAAGGCGTAAAGCTTTGTATCGTGCACTCAACAAGGGTACACGAGTGGGCCCTCGGATCCGAAAGCCCTTATCGATGATGTTTCGTTGAATCGTCCACACACTGACACTTGTTGATGGCCCAGAACTGAATTGGGAAAAGGTTGCACTTCTGTCAGGTTGAACGATTCTCTATAGTCGTCGTTGGTCCCGTTGTTGCAGCACATTTTTCGGATGCAGCGATGTCGGAGATTAAATGTTTTTCGGATTCTCGATATTCACGGAGCACTCGTGAAATGGTCGTGCAGGTAAATACCCATATCATCGCTACCACTTGAAAAGCGATAACCTGCCATTGTAGCAGCAGTAAAAGATCTAACGCCTGCGCCAGATACTTGTTGTCTTACATAGGCATTGCCAGCTTCAGCGGCGTCCTATGAGTGTTTACATATCTGTGTCTGCATATGCATGCCTATACCAGTTTCTTTGGCTCCTCAATATATTTATATATAAAACAGTGTCCGTGTGTATGCGTGTACAAATTGTATACAAATCTACAGTTTTGTTCCAATCGTTATGAAATTTTGCACGCGTAGGATCCAATCCACGAGGACGGTTGCCGTAAGTATAACAAGGACGTACAACACATAGTTCGCGAGATATAACGTCATAAACAATGAGATGCGAGAAAAACTGCAACATCACGCAACAATGTTGCACATGTCCTCCTAAACCACTGGACCGATTTCAACCAAATGTGATACACATATTCCAAACCGAGAGGTAACAGTCGCTGTAGGGTTAAGAATCATATACGGCACGTGGTTCACGAGACATGACATCACAAACAATACGAATCGCAAAAACCTGCCACATAACGCGACGAATGAGAGTAGTTAGCGACTTGCAACAAACTTTAAGGATAATTTAAAACCTTTATTATATTTTTTCTCGCCGTCAACCACAGTAGTATTATGAAAGGAAAAATGTTTCTCGCTTACTACTTTTCCGCTGTTCATGTATTAAAACGACGACATTCGCAATGACGAGACAGTTTTTATAATTTCTACACTACAAATTGTAGCCGCAGGAAATTTTACAGACAGTATACACACATATAGCTGAATGTACCTTCGAAATTGCATAGCAGTACGACACGTAGTTCATGATATATAAGCACATAAACAGTAACGTTCATGGAAAACCGCCCCATCACGCACCAAGTTTTAATCTATTACTTCTTTACTACTAAATGTATTCGCAACAGATTTTACAGAGATACAGCACTTATACAAAGGAATATATACCTGAAAAAGTATACAATTGTACAACATATAACTCAATAAATATGAGACAATATATATTGCGATTAGTAAAAACTTTTCACCTCATGCACCACGCTGTAGTTCATATCTTATTTACCGAGCGAGGTGGCGCAGTGGTAACACACTGGACTCGCATTCGGGAGGATGGTGGTTCAAATCCACCTCCGCCCATCCAGATTTAGGTTTTCCGTGATTTCCCTAAATCACTCCAGGCAAATGCCGGGTGGTTCCTTTCAAAGGGCACGGCCAATTTCCTCCCCCATCCTTACCCAAACAACCGAGCATAAGCTCCGCCTCTAATGACCACGCTGTTGACGGGGCGTTAAACACTAATCTTCCTTCCTTCCTCCTTTCATTTCTTATTTACCATAAAGATATTCCTGTATTACAGTCAGATTAAGAAACTTCCTAAAAGCTGATAGATATTACACATCCCGGGCATATATCAAAGTAGTTAGAAAATTTTATTCGAATGAAATAGGAAACTTACAAGAATATATTTTTCGACATAGTATCTTTGCGTTTCAACGCACTTGGTCTATCATTGTACAGGATTCCTGATGTCTTTATAAAGAAGGTGCTTGGATGAGCTGCGAGCCAGGAATGCACCTCTTCTTTCACCTTCCTCGTCCGAGGCAAATCGACGGCCCATTAATGCCTGTTTGAGGGGCAAGATCGGGACTATAAGGAGGATGATCCAGTACTTCATATTAAGTTTCTGGGGCGTTTCAGCAGTGTGGGCAGCAGTATGCGGACGGGCATTGCCGTGCAACAACACAACACCTTTTGACGGCGTCCCTCAACGTTTGCTTCTAATTGCAGGCTTTAGCCTGTCAGTAAGCATCTCACTGTAACGTACACTATTGTGCCCCTTTGCCCACAGTGTTCCAGAACTGGACGTTGTACGTCCCAAAAAAATCGTAAGCATCAGTTTCCCTGCGGTCGGTTGGGTCTTGAACTATTTCTTGCACGGCGAAATAGGATGTTTCCATTCCATACTCTGCCGTTTACTCTCCGGCTGGTAATGGTGGATCCATGTTTCGTCACTAGTAGTGACCCTGTCTAAGAAGTTGTCTAAGCGCGTCCCACTTCAGCAATAGTTAATCGACTGTCTAAGAGAATCATTTCTTATGAACGCTCAATGGTTTCTTCATTCGTGTTCCCATACTGTACCGAAAGTTTTCAATGAATTTCGGCCACTGATACGCCTTTCGACCACAAAAAACGGATCACTGAACGTTGTTCTTCTATGGTGCAAATAGACAGCGGAGCAACCATGATGAACAACATGGCAGCGATAAGGAAACTATTCTAGCAGCTTGAAAGTATAATGCTTTTTTTATTGTTTTTAAAGAATAGATAACAGTGCTGCAGGGGCTAATAACACACGTGGAAAAAATTGAAAGAACATGGACAGGAGTATAGTTTATTAGGGTTTTGAGTGACTTAGTGTTGTATGTCTTGGTTCCTTAAGGAAGGAGGAATAGTGTTAAAGTCGCGCCGAAGACGAGTGTAATAGTGAACAAAGATGTGGAAACAAAACCAGCTTCGCTTTTTTTTCCCAAAGGAAACAACAAGGGGAAAACTAAATGTGGACTGCTGGAGGGACATTTGAACTACATTGCTCTACAATGAGAGTCTAATGTGTTGAGCAGTTGCCACTTCACTTGGTGGGTGCTCGAGATCATGAAAAATAAGCGTTGTTATGGTCTTTAGTCCAAAGACGTTTGATGCAGCTCTTCACGCTCTCCTATCCTGCACAAGCCCCTTCGTCTCTGAATAAGAACGGTAACCTACATCCCTTTCGACATCTCAGTCTCCTTTTGCCACACTTTCCTCCCACACTTTCCTCCAATGCTAAACTGACGATTCCATAATGTCTCAGAGAAGCCAGAAATGTCTTCTCCCCAATTTTATGAGTGCCTCCTCATTAGTTACGGGATCTACCGATATAATCTTCAGAATTCTCCTGTAGCACCAAATTTCAAATGGTTCTAGCATTTTTTCTGACCGAACTGCTTATCGTCCATGTTTCATCCCTGTACAGTGCTACACTCCAGACACATGCCCGAAGAGGAGTCTTCCTAACAAATTAATATTTGGTGTCAACAAATTTATCTTCTTTAGAAATGCTTTTCTTCCTATATCCACTCAATATTTTATATCTTCTTTACTTCGACCATCAGAAATTAATTTGCTACCCAAATAACAAAACTCATCTTCTACTTTTATTGTCTCGTTACCTAATCTAATTTCTTCAGCAGTGCCTGATTTTCTTAGACTACGTTTCATTACTCTTGTTTCGCTGTTTTTAATGTTCATCTTTTACCGTCTTTTCAAGAAACTGTCCATTTCGTACAATTACTCTTACAATCTGTCAGTCATCGGCTAACCGCGATTTTTTTTTATTTCTTCTCCCTGAACTTAAATACCTTCGCCAAATTTCTCCTTGGTTTCCATCACAGCTTGCTCACTGTACAAATTAAATAACATTTGTCAAAGGCTACAACCCTGTCATACCCCCTTCCTAATCACTGCGTGCCTTTCATGCCCTTCATGCCCTGCTGTCTGGTTTTTGTACAAGTTGAATATTACTTTCCGTTCACTGTATTTTACTGCTACTACCTTCAGAATTTGAAAAAGTGTATTCCACTCAACATTGTCAAAAGCTTTCTACAAAATGAAAATACGTAGGTTTGCCTTTCCTTAACCTGTCTTCTAATATATGTCGTAACGTGAGTATTGCCTCGCAACGGTTGCGGAAATCCAATAACGCGCGATCTCAGTGCTTCGAGCGATTCCACAAGAAGCGTTTGCTGACAGTTTCCAGTAGTTGTACAACCGATGTTACAAGTGTAGTGTAACCAATGGTGATTACTCTGACGACCAGTAAAGGTATTTTGTTTGTAACTCTTGTTTCTTGAGACCATTCACCAAACTTTTCAGACGCGCCTAGAATTTACTAAATCCAAACTGATTTTACTAGTTTTTCTGTAAGTAATTCGTGTTATTATACGTATTAGTGTAGTTCTGTAATTTTCACAGTAGATACCATCTGTAAAACACATCTTTTAGAAACCTTAAGAGAGGAATAATTCCGATCAGTGTCTTGCTTGCAGATGACAATCTTCACTGATTATCTGAAAGGACATTACGTAATAATGAAAAATGTTTCCCCTCAGCGAACTTTTAATCTACTCTCTATTCCACATGCTTTTGTTTCTGCTCTCTGGAAGATTTTATGCAAACATAGGATTAATAATGGTTGTTCTTGAAATAACGTAGGATAATCAGCTCACCGTGCATTGAGCAAAAGCGAATGCAAAAATGTGAGCGTGTTTCTGGTTTACGTCTACTCGTTAGACTATAGCTGTTGCCAGAAAGTCAACTAAGAGTTTTTTTTTTCCTTCTTCTGTCGAGGAGAATTGAAAATTAGTCGCCGCGGCTGAGTGGCCGAACGCATTGAGGCGCTATGCTCCGGTGCGCGAGGCCGTTACCCGTCGAGGTTCGAATCCCCCCCTCGGGCATGGATGTTCGTGTAGTCTTTAGTATAAGGTAGTTAGTAATTGTTAGTTTAGGGACTAATAACCCCGCAGGTAAGTCCCGTGAGCTTAAAAAACATTTGAACATTTTATTTGAAAATTAGTCGGCATTAGAGATATATTTAGACATTATTAATGAATCTGAAGCATTGAATTATATATTTGTCCAAATGAGTAACTAATATATGAAAAAAGGCATGAATGCAAAGTAATAAAATAAACGCTACATTACAACTCAGTAGTCAACTGAAGGTAGATAATTTTAAGAGTTGCCTCTACTCTGTTCCATTGGCTGCAGGACGGTGTCAGCTCTGCACCATAATATTTATCTCGTTTCTCCTGTGACTTCGCCCCGAGGACGCAACCGCCTACAAGATATCTGAACGCACAGGAGCAAAGGTTTCTGCAGCCTCGAGTTGCTGTTTTCCTATCGGCGACTGATTGCTATTCGTCTCTTAGCTGCTACTTGCATAGTTCGTCTCTGGTAGGATCATATTATCGTATTTGCCAAGTAAGCATGACGCACATCTTGAGGCCTTCACTTGCAATCATTCGTGACTTGCGAACAATATTCTCAAACAAACAAAACAAAAGCAATTTAGTTTGCTGCCTTTATAACTTAAACTGAAACCACGATATCCATAATATGTCTAACGGAGTGTCGGATAGTTATAAAACACCGTAAATCCAAGTACAAAAATGTACATAAGAGTTCAATAATATCTAAATGAACCTCGCTTCACTTTGGTTACCTTTTCAACCAACTGGTTGTTGCACAGGACCTCTCTCCTTCAGCGTATGCTACAATTCAAGTTTGGAGAATAAATGCACTTAAAATAAATTTATTTGCTAATGTAAGACTGATTGGGCTTAGTTTATGTTTATATGAGGAAGAACTTCTAATATGAAATCCGCCCATCATGATATAAGTCTGTCATTGTTTCGAAAGCAAATATACTGCCAATAATTACCGTATAATCGTTCAGTTCAGATAGTGACCTGTGTCTAATGACTTCAATTTCATCAAAATGTTAAACTTTCATATTCTCTCGTCTTTCCAGTTACATTCTAGTTTCGACATAAGTTTTCCACATTATCACCAAAAAGTACTAAATATATTCATCCATCTTATGTTTGTGGCTTGGACTGTGTATCAATACGACCAATATTGATAAACTCCATCTAAAGCAATTTTGAGCATTTGAAATCCATGTAACCAACAGATGCGACATACTGAAACAAACTGAAAAAAAACCTCAGTAAAGTAAAAGACCTTCATCGCAAATTATCCTCTGAATATGAGCAGCAAAACTGATACAAAATATCATGGGGTGTCTACCTGAAATTATTTAACTTAGCTTTACATTTATCTTGCCCCCCTCCCGCGAAAATATGTGCTACATTCGGCACTGGCTGTACGTGACTGTATTCGACCTCTCATCAACAACACCTAACTGAAAACTACACTCCTAATTTCACAATATGCAAGGGCTGTAGTTGTATTTAATTACTGACTTTTCTTTGAGTTTAGTTCCCACAATAAATGCAGCCATGTTTCTTCAGAAAAAGAAATTTCAATGTGAATATCTCTATCATGAAGAGTCTGCTAGACCAGTGGCTATATGGGCCACTTAAGTTTTCAAGGAAAAAAGTTTCAAAATTTAATGAAACAGACTTCCTCTGCTACAGTTTTGGGTAAAACGATTGACATAAGCGAACTATACGCAGCAGAGATGTTGGACATCAACTTAATGCTGTATAAATAATATACATTCTGAATTTTACTTTCGAAATTTACAAGACAATATTAACAAGGGACACTTATGATCTCGAACGCTCGGAACCATGCTTTCAATAACAGGCATCATAAACAAAACAATTGTGTGCGTCATTTCCACGCAAACTGTTGTATTGTACCTCAAGTAACATTTCAACAGCGAGAAACAAAATAGCCGGCCGCGGTGGCCGAGGGGACTAAGGCGCTCCAGTCACGGTCTGCACGGCCACTACGGTCGGGGGTTCGAATCCCCCCTCGGGCAAGGATATTTGTGCCGTCCTATTTCGTCAGTAGTTCATAAGTAGTTTGTACGTTTAGGGACTGATGACCCCGTAGTTAAGTCCCATAGACTATACAAACATTTGAACATTTGATTTGAGAAACAAAATAACAAGACATCAATAAATGTTCAAATGTTTGTATAGTCTATGGGACTTAACTACGGAGTCATCAGTCCCTAAACTTACAAACTACTTATGAACTAACTAAGACTAAGGACGGCACAAATATCCATGCCCGAGGGGGGATTCGAACCCCCGACCGTAGAGGCCGTGCAGACCGTGAATGAAGCGCCTCAATCCCCTCGGCCACCGCGGCCGGCTGCGGGATTTAGATGAAGTGGTTAAAACAAAGTGGGAGAGGATAGGCCGGCCGCGGTGGCCGAGGAGACTGAGGCGCTCCAGTCACGGTCTGCACGGCCACTACGGTCGGAGGTTGAAATCCCCCCTCGGGCATGGATATTTGTGCCGTCCTAGTTCGTAAGTAGTTCATAAGTAGTTTGTAAGTTTAGGGACTGATGACCCCGTAGTTAAGTCCCATAAACTATACAAACATTTGGGAGAGGATAATTTGCACACCTCACTAAAGCCACGTTATCACATTCCAAATCACTTTCGCATTCACGCAGTCCAGTATCAAAAGCCACACTAATTCTACATCTACATCTACATAGATACTCTGCAAATCACATTTAAGTGCCTGGCAGAGGGTTCATTAACCACTTTCATAACTTTTCTCTACCGTTCCATTCTCTAATAGCGCGCGGGAAGAAAGATCACCTAAATCGTTCCGTTCTGATTTCTCTTATTTTATTGGGATGGTCATGTCTCCCTAAGTAGGTTGGTGCTAGCAAAATATTTTCACGTTCAGAACTAAAAGTCGGTGATTGAAACTTCGCAAACAGATCACGCCGCAATGAATAACGTCTTTCTTTTAATGATTTCCACCCCAATCCGTGCAACATTTCCGTGACGCTTCCCCCCCCCCTCCCCCCCGTAACGTGATAAAACAAAACGAGCTGCCCTTCTCTGAACCTTCCTAATATCTTCCGTCAGTCCCACCTGGTGAGGGTCCCACAAGGGCAACAGTACTCCAAGAGAGGACGCACAAGTGTGATGTAGGCAGACTCTTTGGTGGAGCTGGTGCATCTTCTAAGCGTTCTGCCAATGAAACGTAACCTTTGGTTCGCTTTCCCCACAATATTTTCTATGTGTTCTCTCCAGTCAAAGTTGTTCGTAATTGTAACTCCTAGGTATTTGGTAGAATTTACGACCTTAAGGTTTGACTGATTTATCGCGTAATTGAAGTTCAGCGGATTTCTTTTAGTGGTCATGTGTATTACTTCACACTTTTCTTTATTTAGTGTCAATTGCCAATTTTCGCACCAAGTAGAAATTTTATCTAAATCGCTTTGCAGTTGCTTTTGATCGTCTGTTGACTTCACTAACCGATAAACGACAGCATCATCCGCGAACAGTCTAAGGGAGCTATTCAGATTATCTCCTAAATCGTTTATAAACACGAGGAAGAGTAGGGGACCTATAACGCTTCCCTGTGGAACGGCAGATATCACTTCTGTTTTACTCGATGACTTACCGTCAATTACAACCAACTGTGTCCTTTCTGATAGGAAATCGTGAATCCAATCGCACAATTGGGGAGATATTCCATAAGCACGCAATTTCATTAGAAGCCGCTTGTGGGGTACAGTATCAAAAGCCTTCCGGAAATCCAGAAATATGGAATCGATTTGAGATCCCTTGTCGATGGCACTTAACACTTCATGTGAATAAAGGGCAAGCTGTGTTTCGCAAGAGCGATACTTTCTGAATCCGTGCTGACTATTGGTTAATAGGTCGTTCTCTTCGAGGTAGTACAAATATTCGAACAAAGTATATGTTCCAAAATCCTACTGCAAATCGACGTCAATGAGATAGGCCTGTAATTTTGGGGATCACTCCTATTGCCTTTCTTGAATATTGGAGTAACTTGGGCAACTTTCCAGTCTTTGGGTACGGATCTTTCGCTGAGTGATCGGTTGTTAATTATAGCTAAGTACGGAGCTATTGCATCAGCATACTCTGAGAGGAATCTAGTTGGTATACAATCTGGCCCGGAATATTTATTTTTGTTTAGTGACTTAAGTTGTTTTACTACTCCAGGAACATCTACTTCTAAGCTTCGCATGCTGGCAGCTGTTCTTGGATTGAATACTGGAGTGTTCACTTCGTCTTCTTTGGTGAAAGAATTTCGGAAAGCTGTGTTTAGTAATTCTGCCTTAGCAGTACTGTCGTCGGTAGTATTACCATTGCTATCGCGTAGTGAAGGTATTGTTTGTGTTTTGCCGCTAGTGTACTTCACATATGACCAGAATTTCTTTGGATTTTCTGCAAGATTACGAGACAGGATTTCGTTGTGGAAACAACTATAAGATTCTCGCATTGAAGTCCGCGCTAGGTTGCGAGTTTCAGTAAAAGATTGCCAGTCTTGCGGATTCTGTGTCTTTTTAAATTTTGCATGCCTTTTTCTTTGTTTCTGCAACAGTGATCTAACCTGTTTTGTGTACCACGGGGAGTCAGCCCCCTCTTTTATTAATTTATTTGATATAAATCTCTCGATTGCTACTGATATTATGTCTTTGAAAGTAAGCCACAACTGATCTACACTCGCATTTTTAGTTTTGAAGGACTGGAGACTATCACTCAGGAAAGCGTGAAGCGAATTTTTATCTGCTTTATTGAATAGATATATTTTTCGTTTATTTTTGGTGCATTTGGGAATTTCGATATTCAGTCTCGCTACTACAACTCGATGTTCAATAATCCCTGTATCTGTTTTGATGCTCTTTACTATCTCGGGATTATTTGTTGCTAGGAGATCAAGAGTATTTTCGCAACTACGTACTATTCTAGTGGGTTCATGAACTAACTGTTCGAAGTAGTTTTCAGAAAAAGCATTCAGAACTAGTTCGGACGATGTTTTATATTTGCCCCCGGTTTTGAATACGTAATTATCGAGGGTAAATTAAGGCGCCACCGATTATAACAGTATGCTTCGGATACCTATTTGAAATATGATTCAAGCTTTCTTTGAACATTTCTGCGACCGCATCGTCTGAGTCAGGGGGCCGATAAAAAGATCCAATTATTAATTTATTTCGGTGGTCAGGTATAACCTGTACCCAGACCAATTCACAGGAAGCATCTGCCTCAATTTCGCTGCAGGATAAACCGTTTGTAACAGCAATAAACACGCCACCCCCTGTTTTATTTATTCTATCCTTTCTGAAGGCCATTTGGCCCTTTGAAAAAATTTCGGCCGAATTTATCTCAGGCGTCAGCCAGCTTTCAGAACCTAAAACGATTTGTGCCTCAGTACTTTCTATCAGCGCTTGGAGCTCTGGAATTTTCCCAACACAGCTACGATAATTTACAACTGTTACACCAATGGTTTTTACGTCTGCTTTCTTCCCGTGTCTGACCTGCCCCTTTTGAGACTGAAACCCATTTTGTGTATTCCCGAGGCCATCTAACCTAAAAAAAAAACCGCCCAGTCCACTGGTTGAAGAGCCACCTTCAGGTTCAGGTTCCTCCCGTCCTTCAAATTCCGTATATCTATCCAGCGTTAAGTCCCATAAGCTCTACAAACATATGAAACATCTATCCAGCGTAACGCCGTGTATTTCTGTGCAGTCGCATTTTTCTTTATTCGTTATTTTATGCCCGGATGGGCAGGCTGGCAGCAGCCTACTACGTTGCTCTTCGTCCAGAAAGGTACGATATAGTTGGCAAGAAGCTATAAATCATAGACACGGGAGAACAATAAATGCAGAATTTAAAATACCGAGGTGTTAAAACAGGCCTATAAAATACACGAAAGCGATGATTTTAAAAGACTGACATCCAGAATTAAATATGCCACTTTTGTAGGTGGAAGGAAATACCAGCAGTTGTACATAAATTCTTTATTCAATTTTGCGCGACCGGTTTCTGTGCTTTAATTACACCAATTTCAGGCCCCCGTTGTGTAAATGTCATTAATGGCACATGTGAACAGGGTAGCCGTTAATACCGGTAGTCGTACTGATCAGTCGTCATTGAGATTGTGACATGAATAGACGAGGAAATTTACGCCTACCGGTATTAACGTCTACCCTATTCACATATGCCATTAATGACATTTACACAACTGGGGCCTGAAGATAGCGTAAATGAAGCACCGAAACCGGTGGCGCAAAACTGAAAAAAGAATTTCTGCACAGCTGCTGGTATTTCCTTCCATCTACAAAATCTAATCAGCTATGTAACAATCCATTAATTATGGAGAGAATTAAATATGCCACGGTGGCTAGCCATTATATTTCTAAATTATTATCTGCGAACTCCATATCCTTGATCTCGATGTCATTTCAATATTCATCACGTCGCAACCTGGTCCCTAATATTTGAACCACATGCGTAGGATTTATTCTCTTCTTGATATGACTGCACTCTACTCAGTTTACACAATAACTCACTTGCGAACATTCCAGGAGACAAATACGTTCTTTAGCTACAACACTCACGCAACTGGGGCACTGGTTAGTGCAGCTACACCATGCCACCATCTAGTGGAGCTGGCAGACATGTGTGATGTTTTGCATGGAAATGACGCACACCACTGTTTGTTTATGACTGCTTGTTATTCTAAGCATGATTTCGTGCAGTTCCGAGCGTTCGAGGTCAAAGTTGTCCCTTGTAAGTAACAATTTTCTCTTTTCATTTTCTGTCTTATTTCGTTGCGACTTCGCTGTAAAAATTATTGTAGATACCGACATGCCAGTGTTTCAATATCAGTCTATAAACAAACGCAAATACAAATGCCGCTGGCACACAGATAATGAAGGGAACGCAGTGAAAATCTATTCAGCGTAATCTCTGCATTGACTGAGCGAAATGGTGTAGTGACTATGCCTTCAACCTTGGGTTTATTTCATCAGTGCAGATGTAAGTTTTCTGTGGTCACTCAGACCATTCCATGCAAATGTTGGGGACGGTGCATTAAAAGGGTCATGAGCATTTCATTCACACCCTGTGGCAGTAAATACGAGCAAAGCTCCGGCTTCAATAACATTAGCTGTGGGCAGGAAGAAAAGCACCCATCATCCTTCCTTCCTTGCACTTTAAAAATGAGCAAATCCAAGCAACTCGCTCTACTGAATAATTGTGTTAGAGACACTACCACCTACACAAATTACGATGGTTTGTGGCACGTTAAGTGTTTACGTCAAAAGCAGGCAATCAAGGCCGCGTGCCAGTCGTGTACTGTAGAATGTAGGGTTGTAAATTTCTTCCTTCCTCGTGGCACAAGACAAATTAGTAATTTTAACATTAAAAGACTGACAGTTCGTGTTAGCAGCTTCTGAAAGGACATGTTTCGACATGACACAATGGCCGTTTTCTACGTGTGTGATATAGAATAGCGACACGGAATTTCAATTCTTATTTCGTTGTGTAGTGGCCGACTTTCCTGACTGACGAGAGAGCCCCTGCATCTCCCGATAAGCTGTAGCTTGTCTTTGACTCTTGACTCACTCCCGGCCCACTGTCGCGTTTCCCGCGGCCCACATGGGTGGGGAATCGCTGTGCTGGACTACAATAGGCAATTAAGGGACTGCCGCCCAGCAACAATATCTGGATTGGCCAGTCGATGCACTACATTTTTAGTCTGAATTTTTTTGCAGCTCTGTTACACCAGATGCTACTTTTGAACTGTTAAACCGACCAACGATTTTCTCAGACTCCTACCACACTGTCCGTGAAACGGCAGGAGCGTCAGGCCATGACCATGGCCTGCATATGGGTCACCATGCGACACAGTTCACCACAGTGAACTTCTTTCCCAGCTTTTACAACAGGCCACCTACTGTAAGGCCCCATTACAGAGGACGTCTGCAAAGTTCACTGTTTTTAAAGGGTTAACTACTTATTTGGCATTTGTGTAGGGGCGATTTCACAACCAAAGTTCTTATGGGAGAAATGATTTATGTTTATTATTGAAATAGTTTATCTCTAGCCATTCACAAGCAACTACGGACATTATGACCACACAAACGAAGAATTTTTCGACACTTATTGAAGTCTGATAAAATTAAAGTATAGAAATCTGCGAGAATACTTTAATGTTCTCTTGACTGTCGGTGATAATTCGTAAGTACCAACACGTGAACAAAGTCTCGAAGTAATGCGAAGCACTGTATCAAGGAGGGAGCTCAGTTCTACGACACGTAGCACTTTGCCCTGAATCGATGCACGGTGTGCCGCGGTGGAGTGGCCGAGCGTTCTAAAGCGCCTTGCTGCGGAGCTCGCGGTTGTTTGCCGTCGGAGGTTCGAGTCCTGTCTGGGGCATGGGCGCGTGTGTTGTCGTTAGGTTAAAGTTGTGATTCTTCAGTTTCTCCCGGCGTATTTGTAATCAAAATATCCACGGGTGTACTGCCGGTCTATAGTGTCCAACGGGCACAATATTTCGGCGATCATACATGTCGCCATCATCAGGTGAACTGACGGACTGAGCTCCTGGAAAGGCGCCAGCACGGACATCCGCACGCTACGGCTGCTCGAGCAGCTCGGCAGTACACCCATGGATATTTTGATTAGGTTAAAGTTGTTTGTAAGTCTAGGGACCGATGACCATCGCGGTTTGGTCGAATAGGTTTAGAAACATTTGAACATTATGATGCACACGATGAACGCTACTGGATCACTGAACGCTATTTCAAATGTTTGTAAACCTAAAGGAACAAACTGCTGAGGTCATCGGTCCCTAGACTGCCGCAGTAGAGTGGCCGAGCGGTCTAAGGCACCTTGCTGCAGAGTGCGCGGCTGCTCGCTGTCGGAGGTTCGAGTCCTCCCTGGGGCACGTATGTGTATGTGTTGTCCCTAGGTTAGTTTAAGTAATTTGTAAGCCTATGGACTAATAACCAAAGTAGTTAAGTACCATAGATGGACAGATATTTGAACATTTAGTTCCTAGACTTACAAACTAACTTACGCTAAGGACGACACACAAACCCTTGCCCGAGTGAGTTGGGGCACCTCCAACGAGAAGCGATCGCAGAGTCCGTTGCACGGCTCCTTATACCACGCAGCCTTCCCGCCGGAGGTTCGAGTTGTCCCTCAGGCATGGGTGAGTGTGTTGTCCTTATGACTATAGCAGTTTCGGTTTAATAGGTTTACAAACATTTGAACCACTCGGCCATATCCGCGTTGCTAAACACCGTCTCACAGGCCGTATGCGGCGACTTTTTCACAATGGTTAGGCCAATCTGGTGGTACTGTTTGCAATGACGGGAAAGTAGGCACTGATATGACCAATTGTCTGTGTTCCCCTGGTCGTAACTGTCTATATCGAAAGGGGTGTAGTTATCTTTGATGGTGTCACTATGTGCGACACTACTGGTTTCGCCTAACGTGCTGGGCTCCTGCGCCGGCTGTCGCTACGCCGGCAGGACAAATGTGTATCACGTGATGAGGTACTCTCAAGCTAGAGAGAGGTTTTGTTGCGTTACGTCCAATGTAAGAAGGTCCATATACGAGGGTTAGAACTTAAATAGTAGCAACACTGCTGCGGAGACACTATGCAATGGAATTTACTATTGCAGCTAATAGCACACGCTGTTGACCTACCTACCTTATCTCCGAGGATATGGACTCGCCTGTCCCACGTCAGCAGCGTGCGCACAATCGAGGAAAACACGGTCACTTGTGAGCGAGTGGTCTAAAGTAACGGTGTCACTATGTTCAAATGTTCGTAGAGCTTTTGGGACTTAACTACGGAGTCGTCAGTCCCTAAACTTACAAACCACTTATGAACTAGCTACTACAAAGGACGGCACAAATATCCATGCCCGAGGTGGGATTCGAACCCCCGACCGTAGTGGCCGTGCAGACCGTGACTGACGCACCGCAGACCGCTCGGCCACCGCGGCCGGCGTGTCACAATGTTTTTGAAACAGGCACAGCGGAGTTGGAGCAAGATTGCATTTGCCAGATGTCGTACAGCACGACAGTGTCGTCAAGATCTTCAAGAGGCGGGCGGGGAATCGGTATTGCCGTAAAGAACAGTGGCACGTTGGGTAAAAGCCTTCAACGTAGGCCGGCAAACTGTGGCAGACATGCATCGGGCAAGTCATCCTAACATCTTAAGAAGAAGTGCATATTGTTGCGATCAGCTTTGCGAAAGAAGCGGCAACACTTTCTGCGCAACCAAAAATGTTCAAATGTTTGTAAAGCTTATGGGACTTAACTGCGGGGTCATCAGTCCCTAAACTTACAAACTACTTATGAACTAACTTATACTAAAGACAGCACAAACATCCATGCCCGGGGGAGGCCGCGCATTTCGCAACATGGCGCTCCAGACCGCTCGGCTACTTCCCCGCTGCTCTGCGCAACCCACCAATCATTTTGCACGACAGTGCGCGGGCGCATGCAGCGTAAGCTGTGGCTGCTCTGTTCGGTCGATGGGATTGAGAAGTACTGTACCATCCACCATACTCCCCGGACCTAAATACTTGTGATTTTGGTTTGATTCCGAAGATGAAGGAACCACTTCCTGGCATTCAAAAAAATGTTCAAATGTTTGTTAAGCTTATGGGACTTAACTACGGGGTCATCAGTCCCTAAACTTACAAACTACTTATGAACTACTTACGAACTAGGACGGCACAAATTTCCATGCCCGAGGGGGGATTCGAACCCCCGACCGTAGTGGCCGTGCAGACCGTGACTGGAGCGCCTCAGTCCCCTCGGCCACCGCGGCCGGCTCGTGGCATTAGCTTCAGAACTGTTCCAGAGATTCGGCAGGCCGTTAGACCGTTCCATTGGCACCATCAACAGAACAGGCTCTGCTAACGGTATACCAGGCCTTCCACATCGCTGGCTACGGGTTCTACTCAACGCTGGTGACTACTTCGAAGGACAGTAACAGGTGGAAACATGTAACGCTTTTGTATCGGTTCCAATCCTCGTTCGTCTTTAGTTTGCCGCAGAAGGCGTTATGTCTCGAAAGTGACTGACAGTCCGGACCTGCCGCAACCCGTAGTGCTTTCACTGACACGACTGTGGGTGTCAGATAGGATCGCCCTCTGCTGGAATGCCGTCCAGAAGGTCCGAGTGTGTAGGTATTTATAGTCTGGTGCGGACGCACGCGGCGGTGCAGGCGCACCGGGCGCGCTGACTGGCCAGCGCTCCGCTATCGCAATATTACTCTGATGCTCGTCTTCCTTTTGCCCTCGCCACAAGACGCGCCGGGCGCTGCTCGCGTTACACTGGGCGCGCGACAGACCACTGTCACGAACTTCCCACGGCTGGACGGCGACGGATGTATGTATTATCTTGGAGGTATACCGTGTTGAGAGTTCGAGGAAAAGATACAGAGAAATATTCGTGTATCGTGGGCAAAATAAAACTGGAATACGCACAGGTCCTCGCACGATAAACACTCCTGTCTGAGAGGTATTCCCTTCGATCGGTAGACTGTCTGTCACACAAGATTAAAGTGGCAACGTCGAGCGGTGGAGTAGCCGAGCGGTCTAAAGCGTCTCGCTGCGGAGCGCGCGGTTGCTCGCCGTGGAGGTTCGAGTCCTCCCTGGGGCATGGGTGTGTGTGCTGCCCTTAGGTTAGTTTAACTTAATGTAAGTAGTTTGTAAGAGTAGAGACCAAAGCAGTTAGTTCCCATAGATTTACAAACATTTGAAGATCCCGAAGTCTATGGCGAGGTCCAGCTTTGTTACCTAGACAACATGCTGCGCGATACAGATGGGTCTAATAGTATCCTGAATGAACTCGTCATAATTGGCTTCAAGTGCTAGTCACAGATGAGACTCGCATCCTCCTTCAACCAGACAATCGCTGCAGACGTTGCGGGAGGTAGCTTGGTCAGCCTGAACGTCTTAGACACACAGTACAGTGAGTGCAGGCAGGAGGTGGTTCCTGATGCTTTGGAGTGACATGTTGGCCAACCGAACGCCACTGGTGGCCGTAGTAGGTAATAAAACAGCTATACTGCACAGATATGATATCCTCAGATGTATAGTGCAACCGTCAAAGTTTAGATGAGGGATTCGTCTTAATAGACGTCAAATCTCGCGCTCATCGTGCTCATCACCGCGGCGGAATAGCCGTGCGCACAGAGGCGCCGTGCTGCAGAGCGCGCAGCCGATCGCCGTCGGGGGTTCGAGTCCCACCTCGGCCATGGGTGTATGTGTTGTCCTTAGGTTAGTTTAAGTAGTTTGTAAGCTGGGGACTGGTGACCAAGCAGGTGAGTACCATAGATTTACAAACATTTGCACATCGTGCTCATCTTGTGAATGCGTTCCTTCATGATAACATCACAAGGTAAAGTTGTATGGCATGAATGGCTGGGAGCCGGCCGCGGTGGCCGAGGAGACTGAGGCGCTCCAGTCACGGTCTGCACGGCCACTACGGTCGGGGGTTCGAATCCCCCCTCGGGCATGGATATTTGTGCCGTCCTTAGTCTTAGCTAGTTCATAAGTAGTTTGTAAGCTTAGGGACTGATGACCCCGTAGTTAAGTCCCATAGACTCTACAAACATTTGAACATTAGAATTTGAATGGTTGGGAGACCCGGAAGGGCATGTTCAGCTACCTAATTGGAAAGGTTTTACCTATCCTTCGCTAAGTGTGCTGAAATGTCTATGTTAAGTATAGGTGACTGTAATGGGTTCGTGTGTAGTGTATGGTCGTGTTTAGTTATTGCCAAGAACCGGGTAAAAAAACCGGCACGACTACTTCCTGTAGTAGTGGTTCAAAATGTGTTTTTTGTAAATAATTTAAAAAAATTAAAACTAGTAGACTGTAATATTTAGGGCTATTCCTAAAATTTCCACTGCTGTGAAATATTAGGTCATCGCAGAAACTAAGAAAAGCGATCAGTGTTAATTTAAGAACAATCCAGGCAGTCAGAAACGCGCAACAAACGCGTGGCATAAGAACTTAAGAACTGGTGCAGCTATTGAGGCATCGATGCAGCTGTTGCCGTGTGGCGTGGCCTATTAGACGACGCGCGTGCACCGGCAGTGTACGAGACTTGCCTCCTTCTGGTCATGCGGCAGTTCCTTGCTGTAGTCGCCAGACATCGGCTGTGTCTTAAATGGTACCATCCCGAGTATGGAAGTACTTCATGAAGTGCGGGAGCAATGAGGTACAATGCTCCATTTGCTTTAAAAAGCTTAAAACGGGTGCAGGTACTACAAACATGCTGTGTTATTTAAGGAGAAAGCATCCAAAATGTTCCTTGGAGCCGGCCGCGGTGGCCGAGGGGACTGAGGCGCGTCAGTCACGGTCTGCTCGGCCACTACGGTCGGGAGTTCGAATGCTCCCTTGGGCATGGATATTTGTGCCGTCCTAGTTCGTAAGTAGTTCATAAGTAGTTTGTAAGTTTAGGGACTTAAAATGTTCAAATGTTTGTATAGTCTATGGAACTTAACTACGGGGTCATCAGTCCCTAAACTTACAAACTACTTATGAACTACTTACGAACTAGGACGGCACAAATATCCATGCCCGAGGGGGGATTCGAACCCCCGACCGTAGTGGCCGTGCAGACCGTGACTGGAGCTCCTTAGTCCCCTCGGCCACCGCGGCCGGCGTTTAGGGACTGATGACCCCGTAGTTAAGCCCCATAAGCTTTACAAACATATGAACATTTGTTCCTTGGAAGAGAAGGTAAATTCGTTTCATATACCTATTATGGAAGTGATGTACTCTAAGCTTGGAATACTAACTTTTAATGTATTATCATATTGTTATGCTAACAAGTTTTATTAATGTGATTTCTTGAAAGCGAGGGGCTTTTTTTAATAACCAATATGGATTTGGGTAACATTGATCATGTAATGCTTCGCGAGGTAGCCGTGCGGTCTTAGGATCCATGTCACGGACTGCGCGTCTGCTCCAGTCGGAGGTTATAGTCCTCCATCCTGCCTCGGTCACGTATGTATATGTTGTCCTTAGCGTAAGTTAGTTTAAGTTAGATTAAGTAGTTTTTACGTCTAGGGACCGATGACCTAAGCATTTAGGTCTCATAAGAACTCGCACCAATTTGAACATTCTTTGATCATGTGGTACAGAGCTTTCCTAGTTCAATTCGCGTAAATTTACACTGACAACAATCATACTGTTAGTCGGAATTGTTACTTTATTTTGCGAAGTTTATTTACTGACTGTAACTTATATATGTTTTGTGTATAACGAGATATTCGTATGCGCTGGCTCCCAAGTCCAACTTACGGGGTGGTTGGCTCAATATTCGCAACTGCCGGATGGAAATACTAGGCCAGTAAATCTGTATGCTCCGTATATCGTCCTCTACGGCCTCCTGGCTAGGCTTACACACACTCAAGAAGGCGAATTTTGGGAAGGGATCTTGCAAAATATGGAAAGACTAGTGATTTGTCGTATAACGTAAATTTACCTAAATATTAACTAAATTTCGTAAGTTTCGGTTTCGGCCGAAACTAGAAGAACCGACGATTACGGTTTCTGTTTCGGCCGAAAAATATGTTTCGTTCGAACTCTACTGGAAATAATAGCAATAAAAACCGAAAACCGGTTATTGCTGTTTTCATAAGCAATTAAGAGAACTGAAATGTTGTTCTTGTATATCTCTCTTCCATATGTACGTAAAGGGTCGTGAAACCTTAGAATCGTGGTCATGCAACACTTTTTTATGTGTGTATTTGGTGTTACACTGGTGCTTCAGTAAAGGTTGTTGACAGCTGACTGAACTGTAGTCCTTCGAGTCCTCCCTGGGGCATGGGTGTGTGTGTTGTCCTTAGGTTAGTTTACCTAGGTTTAAGTAGTTTGTAAGCTACGGACTGATGACCACGCAGTTTGGTCCGATAGATTTACAGACATTTGAACTGTAGTCCGTGCTAACTTGCTGATCAAAACAACGACTAAAGGAATAATGACTACGAAAATTTACGCATTAAAGTTGCCAGAAAATACGATGTTGTTCTTCTGAAATACAAAAATTAGCAAGACTAATAAGACAATGAAAATACCTTAAAGGATTCAACAATATTCTGGAAAGGATAGGTTGCTACTCACCACAGAGCAATCCAGCCGCAATAGCCGGAGACGGCTGTTGGGTTTGTGTGAGTGCGAGTGTGTATGTGCGTTCTCTGTGGCAGATGAAGGCTTAACAGCCGAAAGCTTCATTTTGTTTATTCTGTTACGTGTGTCTTTCTGCGTCTCATCGGACGTCTCTGTGGTGAGTAGCAAATAAGATTTACTCAATATAGAACACAAAAACATGCAAATCCTTTACGAAAGAAGCAATGAGGTGAAGTCTTAATATGTGCCTCACTACTGCATTGTTGGTGTTTGCTATGCTGTGCTGCAGCTGACTGAAAAAAGCATTGCTGAAGGTCCCAGAGTACACCAATACAAAGAAATGAACAACGCATGTTGATTTTATGCTTTCCCTATTTTCGGTATAAATCTTCCATACGGTGCCTCTTTAAACACCAAACACTTCAACATGTTTACGGAAGCTCTTATTAATGGGCATAAATGCGTTCACGGCGTAATAGAATACTGTTCGGACCGCGAATGACACTCGAAACTTATTAAGGGCATTTCAGGGGTGTCGTTCTTGGTAAAATGCAGCACCGCGAACTGCGCGCTTAATTAGCATCGGCTTTTATTTTTAAGCTTATATTTCTTGCGTTGTTTCCGAATGTGTGCAATATCTATATTACAGTGTATTCATCACCATAAATATATTTAAATTTTAACATCTTTATTTAGAACTGATACACGAGATCTCATTGGCCTGCAAATGGGGAAAAAAACAAAACAGAACCCTGCTTTTAGATGTAAATATTGTGAAATACATAGATTTTTCACTTGCATGATTTTACGACACTTCCCCTGCACTAGCGTAACGTCAACTTCAAAAATGTTCAAATGTTTGTATAGTCCATGGGACTTAAATACTAGGTCATCAGTCCCTAAACTTATGAACTACTTACGAACTAGGACGGCACAAATATCCATGCCCGAGGGGGGATTCGAACCCCCGACCGTAATGGCCGTGCATACCGTGACTGGAGCGCCTCAGTCCCCTCGGCCACCGCGGCCGGCTAATGTCAACTGAAACCAGAGACGCTGTGCAGCACAGTAAAGCATATTTTCCGCTCGAGGCAGGTAAGCCCTTCTGTGTGATCGACTTTCTCGTATACTGGATTCGCATTCGGGAGGACAGCGGTTCAAACCCGCCTCTGGCTATCCTGGTTTAGATTTTCAGTGAATACCCTGAACCACTGCAGGCAAATATCGTGATGGTTCCTTTCAAAGGGCACTGCCGACTTCCTGCCCCATACTTAACGAAACTATCCAAGCGTGTTCTCCGTCTCTAAAACCACATTATCGACGCAACGTTAAATCCTAATCATTCTTGTCTGGGTTGTCTACCCGAGACGAGTGAATCAACAGCGTCTTATTCTCGTGCTGAGTCCCGTCAGTCTCGATTGAAATTTTTCGTTTAGACGTTAACAACAAAATTGTGGAGCTTTCTGCTGTACAGTTGCACACCTGAACGATGAAATGAGTTTATGAGGACAATCTTTACGTAGGAGCAACCAAAGCAATGCAGTTTATTAATGACCAAATTAAACTACATTATGGATCTTCTTGTCAATGGTCTTATGGTTTATTTTCCACGGTCCTGAGAACTGAAAAGAGGAAAAGTGTCATTCAGACATTTCAAAACATATACATTTATTTGCTCAAGAAAATACACTGAGCCGGCGGCGGTGGCCGAGGGGACTGAGGCGCTCCAGTCACGGTCTGCACGGCCACTACGGTCGGGGGTTCGAATCCCCCCTCGGGCATGGATATTTGTGCCGTCCTTAGGATTAGGTAGTTCATAAGTAGTTTGTAAGTTTACGGACTGATGACCCCGTAATTAAGTCCCATAAGCTATACAAACATTTGAACATTTTTTTGAAAATACACTGAAGAGCCAAAGAAATTGGTATATCCATGCGTATCCAAACGCATAGATATGCTAGGGGACGGCGCTGCGATCAGCAACGCCTAAATAAAGCAACAGGTGTCTGGCGCAGGCGTTACATCGGTTACTGCTGCTACAACGGCAGGATTTTCCCGCAGGACCATTTCACGAGTGCACCGTGAATATCGGGAATCCGACGTCGCTGCGACCGAAAAAGACCCTACAACAACGGGACCGACGACAACTGAAAAAACAAGTTCAACGTGACAGAAGTTTTGCTGATTTCAATGCTGGGCCATTAGCAAGTGTCACCGTGCGAACCATTTAACGCGACATCATCGATATGGGCTTTCGGAGCCGAAGATCGACTCGTGTACCCTTGATGACTGCACGACACAAAGTTTTACCTCTCGCCTGGACCCGTCAACACTGAAATTGGGCTGTTGATGATAAGAAACATGCTGCCTGGACTGACTAGTCCCGTTGTCACTTTTATCGTGCGGATGGACGTGTATGTGTATGGAGACAACCTCGTGAATAAAAAAATGTTCAAATGTTTGTACAGCTTATGGGACTTAACTACGGGGTCATCAGTCCCTAAACTTACAAACTACTTATGAACTAGGCACAAATGACGGACGGCACAAATATCCATGCCCGAGGGGGGATTCGAACCCCCGACCGTAGTGGCCGTGGAAACCGTGACCGGAGCGCCTCAGTCCCCTCGGCCACCGCGGCCGGCCCTCGTGAATCCAAGGACCCTGCATGTCATCAGGACACACTTAAAGTTGGTGGGGGCAATGTAACAGGGTGGGGTGTGTGCCGTTGTGCATTCCGACGTACTTGGACAATTCCAGCAGGACACTGCTACACTCCACACGTTCAGAATTGCTACAGAGTGGCTCCAGAAACACTCTTCCAATTTGTAACAATTTCGCTGGCTACCAAACTTCCCAGACATGAACATTATTGAGCATATCTGGGATGCCTTGCTACGTGCTGTTCAGAACAGATCTCCACCCCGTCGTGCTTTTACGGATTTGTGGACAGCCCAGCAGGATTCATGAATTCCCTCCAGCACCACTCAGGCATTAGTCGAGTCCATGCCTCGTTGTTTAGCGACACTCCTGCTTGCTCGCGGGGACCCTGCACGATATTAGATAGGTGTACCAGTTTCTTTGGCTCTTCATTATAAGTAAGTAAAGCAGTCAACAATCCGAAGATTGAACACACAGTGCTTCACTAGGCATGGTCCTGTTTGGAGGTGGTATGCCGTTGCCTTCTTCCGACCTTCGAACTGACTTACCCAGCCAGTTATAGGGGGACCTACAGTTTAACGTGGGTTCCGAACCACGCTGCTACTCGATATTTTTTACATCAGCAACCCTGCCAGAGGGGAAAGAAGTGAAAAGTGAGAGAGAAAAATCCTAGGATCTGGCGGGATCGAACCCGCGATCTTTGGATTTGTAGTCTGGCACTCTGCTACTGAGCCGCACGTCGGCCATACTTTTTAAATTTTTCTTAATATTAATTTATTTTACGTATTTAAATGTATGAAATTATTGTCAAATTTTAGAGAAGTCTTTAACGAATCTGGATGGCATTTATTAAGCTTGAAAATATCAAAGTATTACAAAAAATTAATTACTGGACATATGTCAAGTGGACCAATCTGCCCCTACCTAGGGGTACTTTGGCCCAGAGGCTGGGGCACGTTGACCCATGTAGACTTTTGGTAAATTAAAATAACACAACTTTAGGAAATCAAAATAAAACTGCCGGCCGCGGTGGCCGAGGGGATTGAGGCGCTCCAGTCATGGTCCGCACGGCCACTACGGTCGGGGGTTCGAATCCCCCCTCGGGCATGGATATTTGTGCCGTCCTTAGTTGTAAGTAGTTCATAAGTAGTTTGTAAGTTTAGGGACTGATGACCCCGTAGTTAAGTCCCTTAAGCTTAACAAACATTTGAAAATAAAACTAACAGTTATCAAGAAACATACTTTAATGTACATAATATCAGAATGAAACTTTCACTCTGCAGCGGAGTGTGCGCTGATATAATATCAAGTTAAATATTGAGTTAAATGCTTAACATTGAGGACTATGACAACGAAACAGGTTAAACTTACTAGGGTTTATAATACAAACCAGTCAACTTTAATCACTGTCCAGCTCTAAAGGATCAGCACAGTTTAAACATAAAATAGTCCACCGATTTCATTTTTCACGCATGTCTGATGAGCCCAATGCTTGCAGTTTGTGTACTGAATTCCTTGTTCTCCAGGTTATTTGAAAAAGGCACAGTGACTTCCTCATCGTCATCGTCATCATCAACATCTTGCCTTATTTTTATTTTTTTATTTTTTTTTTGCGTTTATTGCTTCCTGCAGTTGATTTATTTAATTTCATTCTATTACTGCACGTACTTTCTTTTTGGAAAAGTGTTTTTTTAGCCTTGGATTTAATTTTTCTTCAGTATTTCTTTCAAGTGGCATGGGATGAAATTGCCGCGGTGGAGTAGCCGAGCGGTCTAAAGCGTCTCGCTGCGGAGCGCACGGTTACTCGCCGTGGAGGTTCGAGTCCTCCCTGGGGCATGGGTGTGTGTGTTTGTCCTTAGGTTAGTTTACCTTAGTTTAAGTAGTTTGTAAACTACGGACTGATGACCACGCAGTTTGGTCCGATAGATTTACAAACATTTGAATTTGAATGGGATGAAATTCAGTTTCCGTTTCCTGAGTTTCAATTACCTGACGGACATGAGGCCTGCCTGTATTTAGCACAGTACCTCCAGTAAGATTTTCTTCGAATTCCAAAGTCTTCGCAAACAATCCTGACAGATCCCTTATTTTCTTTTATTTCTAAACCTGATTTTAGCATCGTATCTTCAGAAATCATTCTCCTTTCATTCTTTTATAATTTCGGACCATTTAAAGATTAAAATAAAATTTACCGGTTTGCGTTTTTTCAACGCTTTTTATCTCGAGGATATGACGATCTTTTGACCTCTGAAACGTATCAAAACATTTGAACTTCGACAAAAAACGTTAATAATTTAATAAACTCGAAGAATAATCAATATTGTTATCATTAAAGATAACAAACCTTTCATCGAGTTTCAAGAAGTATTGCTCCCATAGGACATGACAGGTTGTCTCGGCTGGCCATCGTGCCCCGTCCTCTCTGGGCCAGCCTGCCCCATCGCCATCATTACAATAAATTCCGTTCTTTAGAAAACTGACTGAAACAATTACGACTGCACGCCACATAGAAATAATCCTTAAACTAAGACCTTTAATTATAGTACTCACCCCGTTGCGCGTAAAGCAAGCAAAAGTTAAATAACACACAATAGTCGACGAGTAGAATTTTACTGAAACATAAAAAAAAAAAAACAGTTAAGGACTGCAGCTTGTACAAAACTTCGTCGCCTGCGATTTTGGCCCTGTATAAGGAGAGGGACAGTGCTACCTACTTACTGATAAATTGCTAACGCGATGTAACGCCTACTGTAAGAAATAATCGACTGGGCCATCCTGCCCCTATGGCCAACGCGTCCCGGTCTCTCCTAAGTAAGACGCAGTAAAGAGCGACTTTTTACTTTTTTATATTCAATTTTCTTGCTAAGTGTCAAATAACATCGAAAATTACTGAATTATTACTATGAAATAATTTTCACTAAAACAAGTTTATTCATTTAAGTTCGTATTTATGCATAGTGTAGGCTTTTGTTCTGTAAAACATAAATAACTTTTTGCTTGCAGATATTGCGTCTCTCTTGTAGGAGAACGCTAGTTCGTTGACAAAATCCGGGTCCTGTTGCAACCTTTCCAGTGATACGAGAAAACGAAACAAACACAATAAAGTTGAAGAAGATCCGAAAGATGGGAATGAGCTCGGCCAGAATGTTAGCAAACGCGACTACAGTTTCTTGTTTTTGCGCATTTGCAATTTGCAGCACACTCCACATTCGGCACAATCAATACATCATTGATGCCATAGAAGCACTCATGATGTGCTTGCCTATTGATTATGAAGCAGCGTAGGGACGAAAGGCGAACGCAGTTGGAGTATCCAATTTTCAATAGATACTCGCTCGTCTAAAACAGACTTCAATACTATACGTGTAGCAAAGGAACGAATGCAATGCTATGTTGTTTCAAATGCTGCCAACTTTGAAGTGATTTTCTTCCTGACCGTTATCTCACAGCTTTGCGGGTTTGGTTGTTGATTTTCGAATTTGGCAATGTGAGACTTAGAGAGTAGATGAATTCCCTTCCTATCGCCACATCCCTCCTCGCCCCTTAGCCCAATCCACCCCGTCCCACCACCGTCCCCGGGATAGAACACATGATAACAACCAAGAACATCTACGATCCGCTACCTTGTACTCGATATGCCTGTGGCGTGCATCAATACAAGCTTATCAGTACGATCATCTGGCATCAGACATATGTGGCATTCATGTGTCAAGGGAACGTTACGGCAATTTTTCCATAGTCCATTCTTGGTGATTTTGGACCCACATTTACCGTGCAGCATGTTGTCTGGGTTTAAGGACCGGCCCTCTTGATAGCCGGCTAGAGTACAGAGAGGTGTTGAAGAGTCTGTTTCGGGCAGTCTGGTTTGACACTTGCCTCCCAGTGGCCTCCTCAGAGTCATTGTTTATCACGGTGGCGTTGTGGTCGTGTCTCCTTCAAGCGAGAAAACACAGATGCATGTCTTCTGCCACAGTTGCTGCCCTAGGGCGAACATTACGGTGCAATTCATGAACACTCTCTGTAGTTCGAAAACGACTCCAGGTCCTTTCCACGTAACTCGTGATTCAAGACTATAAGCCGTGTTACTTCTCTTAATGAAAGTCTTTGTTCGCACAACAACAATCCTTGTTTGGCCAAACTTCGATATTATTCTTCCTGCAATCGGATGATGCCTATTCAATATCTACAAACGTTCTATACTGTTTCTAAACTGCTTATTGACTGAAGGTAGAAATGTTATTATCTCAAGTACACTGCTCAAAACAATTAGGGGATCAGGTGAGATATCGTACACAATATACATATCGTGACGTATTTTATTCATATATTGGTTACATTTGTAATTATTGTCTCATACATAGGATATTGTGCAGTCTCAACTCTTTACTTGAGGTTTACATGGCGTTTACTTAGATTACTTAGAGCGAGGCACCACAGGGCTACCATAATAGTGAAAGTCATTCCAGCTGCCCTCTAATCCGGTGTGTGATCACCTCGGACAGCTAGCACAATTGCACACTTACGTGGCATCGGCAGTATGAGGTTATCAATCAGCTCTTGAGGGTGTATTTGGCCATTATTCCTCGAGTGCAATATCCGACTCTGCAACCGTTCCGGGAGGTGTTGGTCTGGCTGCAATGCGTCTGCCAAGTGCATCCCAGACATGCTCAATCGGGTTTAAGTCCGGTGAACAAGTTGACCAACTCCATTCGTTCAATTCCCTCAGCTTCAAGCATGTTGTCCACCACTATAGCTCTGTGGAGACGAGCGTTATCGTCAACCAGAAGGAAGCCATCTCCTACGGTACCAGTGTAGGGCACAACAAAAGCCCGAAGGATCCCATCACTGTACATGTGATGCGTGAAAGCGCCATTCTGAACGACGTAGAGGTCCTTCCGTCCGCCAATACTGCTTCCAGCCCACACCATTCCTCTACCCCCATGATATGGTGATGTTTCCTGTACATAAACACGATTGTTCCGAGTTCCACTTTCTCTCCAGATGAGGGAACGACGATTGTCAGACTGAACACAAAATCTTTACTCATATGTGATCTGAACCCGGAGCCATTCGTTTACTCCAATCCTAATGTTCCTCCGCCCAGTTTTTGCGGGCTAAGCGGTGTCGTGTTTTAATGGGGCACACACCATAGGCCTCCGTACCTTGAGGCCTCATTCCCGAAGGCGATTGTGTTGATATTACGCGTCCTGTTGCTGCCTGGAGAATGCGTTGCAGCTAAATTGCATTCAGCCTTTTCTCCTGACCGGCTGTTAACCGTAGATAACTATCATTTCCTACTGATGCTACCCATGACCGACCGTGGTCTTACCACCTTTCAACGTTTCCTGTGGTCTGAAATCGCGACCAGGTCCTCTAAATTGCAGTTTGGGACACTCCTATATTTGCAACCTCCTCGCTCTCTGTCTGCTCGCTTTCAACCTTCCTAACGCTCTCCATGTCATAGTTTCGGGCAAGTCACGCTGTTGTTGCATTGCACTACCTGCTCAGTACACTATCTGAACCCAACTACTTGCGTAATTAGTTTGGTAAACACAAATCAACTCCAACCCCGTCTGCAGCAACTTGGTGTTATTACCAGTATCTCGGTTGCGGTAATGTTCTTGTCTCAACTCCGTAGATCCGACATATGGAGTCGAGCCATTTAAGTTCATTCTGCCGATGACAATACTTCACAACCTAGATATCTCAACTGATCCACTAATTGTTTTGACGAATGTACATTCAACGACATGTGAAATGTGTATACTTTCGATAGATATGGTTGTATACACTATTGCTTACATCTTAATCACAGTACAAAGGTCCAAGTTTATTGAATCGTATTATAGTAAGACTAAGAGGAATGTGCTCATGACTATACATGTGAAGCAAAACGTTTTTATGGAGTGCACAGATTTTCATTATGAATCTTGTTTCCTCTGTGATATACACGTTTGTTGCCACACGATGTTTTTAAGAGGAGCACAAGAATGTCTGTATGCCGTTGTTAGACTGCCACTTACATGATAGTTTATGATGGAAATCGTCACAGTGTAAGAGCATATTTCTAAATCTAAAAGCAGTTCAATAGATCAATAATAATATGGACAAACTCTTTTCATTTGTGTTTGTGCAAATAGCGTTCAAAATCTGACTCACAGTTACATTGAACTTAAGTAAGCTGTATACCCATTTCTTGTTTTCTGTTGTTTCAGGTGAGTCATCACGATTGCTCCAGTGACCCCGTAATGGTAGCCATGAGCAGCAATTCGTCTCAAAGTAAGCTGTTGCCAGTCTGCTGGTACCACAGAGGTTCCTGTTTCGTGATTTCTCTCTCCAAGAACAGTTTCGTTCAGGTAACAACCTGAGTCATTCATGTTTACGTTCAAAGTGACAGATTTACAGTACGAAAGAGATCATGGACACACAGATATTCGAAAACTGCTATAAGCCTTACTTGACCCTTTGGATATAAAAATTGCACTTGAATTTCAGTGCTTTTGTTAAGGACGGTGAAAAAAATTAATAAAAGTGATATAACTTACTGCTTGATTTCGTGTACTCATCGTGTGTTTCATTTCAGCCGCGAGAGGAAGCCACATAACAGGTCATATAAAAATGATATGCATTTCAGAAAAACCGTATGAAATACTTAGGGGTAACGCCATCTACATTATGTATATAGTAACTTGCACAATGAGTTTCTCATTCAGAAATCGTGCTTGAGTGTTGTTCGTCTGTGAGAAGAACGTGTTATGCTTCGTTTTAGAAGGAGAAACATCTACACGATCTTGGCGGCTTTGAGCAGTGGATGAATTGTGGCCTGGCGAACTGTCGTTTACCGTCTCGTGATACACAGGGAGTCTCAAACCTTTTGGGTCAGCACAAGTAAAATTGAATCAAAGAGGCTCTGGATGTGTTGTGGTTGTATAAGCAGTCCATGTTGTCCACACTGCCACACCGCGGGCCAGTTGTTCCGCCACCAGACGTTTTAGACGACAGATCGGAAGAACGGGAAGCCCAAGTCATCAGTGCAATCCGATGGGCGACGGAGAATTCTCGGACATTGCCTGCGACGTGTGGTCACTCTTCATCTTGGTGCAATGTGGCCGTCGGCAAGCTCAGAAGGTATGCGAGGGCAACAGGCTGAGGTGATACTGTGGCTGCCGCTAGTGTAGCGGAAATTTGTACTAGGGGAAGACGGGAGGAGAATCCGGTACCACCCAAATCATAATAGCAGTATAGCATTGCATAACAGTTGAACAGTCTCTCACCTCGGTGTCTCCAGACTCTAATCCGACCATCGTGGTGGTGCACGCAGAATCGGAATTGCAACGACATAGTTTCAAATCAAACGTTCAGATATTTGTAAATGTATTGGACCAAACTTCTATGGTCATCAGTCCCTAGACTAACAAACTACCAAAACTACTTATACTAATTTAAACTAACCTAAGGACAATACACACACACCAATGCCCCAGAGAGAGGACTCGAACCTTCGACGCTAACCTAAGGACAATACACACACACCCATGCCCCAGAGAGAGGACTCGAACCTTCGACGGCGAGCAACCGCACGGTCCGCAGCAAGGTGCCTTAAAACATTCGGCACTCTACCTCGCCACGACAGTATTTATACTGACGGAACGGAATAGCGGCAACAATCAATACTTACTTAATCATCTGCGTCACCTCACATGAGACTGTATTTTTCATAGTGTGATCTGTGTACAACGTAATGTCTGCCAAATAAATTGCTCCGGTGATTCGTGTGTTGCACTTTGGATGGCCAGCAGTTTAGTATTTTTTATTTTATTATTATTATTATTATTATTTTATTTTTTTATTTTTTTTTATTTTTTAGGCGATAACGAAGAACCGTTTGTTGCCCGTGCTGTGCTCGCTTGTCTCTTATAAGACGGTGTTCAGCCGTTGTACTAGCCAGAAGTTTCTGCAGATCTCTCACCCACTGAAATCTGGTTCTGGATCGCATAGATACCACCACGCCTCCACTCGGCTGGCAATAGATTTACGATAATAGATTTACGAAATCTTTTACAAAGATTACGTAACAGTATCTGTCATCGAATCTCATTTAGATTCCATGTGTAGCCGGAATGGAATCTCAGTTGCTGCCAGAGATTGCAGCTCTGTACACTAAATGTGTACTCCCAAATTACCTAAAAATTTAAATGTTTCATGTATATACCTACCATATTTTCACGCACATAAGAAGTTCGAGGGGCGTTCGAAAAGTCTGTGTAAAGTCCGAGAGATGGCACCACCGACGCGTATCGAGATCATGTTTAGTTAGTAGCATCTTTGGAAAGAACACACACCAAGTTTCAGCCATATTGGTCTATTTCTGTGTGTTTGGCATTCGTGTCAATCAAGGAAGTCGAGTGATTATCAAAGAATGGACGAAAAATAATTTATTGTGGTGATTAAACATTACTTTATGAAAGGGGAAACACATCAGGAGACTAAAAAGAAGCTTGATAAACATTATGGTAATTCTGCACCTTCGATTACAACAGTTTATGAGTGGTTTCAAAATTTTCGGAGTGACTCTGAACGCTCTGGACGCCTTGCGAAGGTTACAACTCCTGAAATCATTGATAAAATTCATGATATTATGATGTATTACAGAAGAGTTAAGGTGCGTAAGATTGCTGGTGCTGTAGTCATCTCATATTAAGGGGTATATAATATTTTTTATAAACAATTGGACATGAGAAAGCTATCCGCAAGATGAGTGCGGCGATTGCTCACTCTCGACCAAAAACGGAATCGTGTGAAGTGTTGCAACGAAGGTTTGCAGCTGTTCAGGAAGAATCCGCAGGACTTTTAGCGTCGTTTCGTCACTGTAGATGAAACATGGGCCGGCCGCAGTGGCCGAGCGGTCTGCGGCGTGCCAGCCACAGTCTGCACGGCCGCTACGGTCGGGGGTTCGAATCCCCCCTCGGGCATGGATGTTTGTGTGGTATTTAGTGTAAGCTAGTTCATAAGTAGTTTGTAAGTTTAGGGACTGATGACCCCGCAATTAAGTCCCTTAAGCTTAACAAACATTTGATGAAACATGGCTACATTACCATACTCCTGAGATCAAATAACAATCTATACAATGGGTTACCAAAGGAGAATCTGCACCAAAAAAGGCAAATAAAATGTTCAAATGTTTGTGGAGCTAATGGGACTTAACTACGGGGTCAACAGTCCCTAAACTTACAAACTACTTATGAAATAGCTTATACTAAAGACGGCACAAACACCCATGTCCGAGGGGGGATTCGAACCCCCGACCGCAGTGGCCGTGCAAACCGTGACTGGCGCGCCGCAGACCGCTCGGCACCGCGGCCGGCCCAAAAAAGGCGAAGACAGATCCTTCAGCCGGAAAGGTTATGGCGACGGTCTTTTGGGATTCGCAAGGGATAAGCCTCATCGACTATCTGGAACAGACTAAAATTATTACAGGTGCATATTATTCATCGTTATCGGACAGTCTGAAAACCGAGTTGCAAGAAAAACGACGGCGATTGGCCCACAAAAAGTCCTTTTCCATTACGACAATGCACCAGCACACACATCAACAGTTGTGGTCGCAAAATTATTGGAAATAGGATCCCAACTCGTTTCACATCGCCCCTATTCTCCAGACTTGGCTCTCTCGAACTACTATTTCTTCCTCAAATTGAAGAAATGGACGGCCGCGGTGGCCGAGGGGACTAAGGCGCTCCAGTCACGGTCTGCACGGCCACTACGATCGGGGGTTCGAATCCCCCCTCGGGCATGGATATTTGTCCCGTCCTAGTTCGTAAGTAGTTCATAAGTAGTTTGTAAGGTTAGGGACTGATGACCCCGTAGTTAAGACCCATAGACTATACAAACATTTGAACATTTTGAAGAAATGGCTGGCAGGACGAAGATTTCATTCAAACGAGGAGGTGATTGCAGAAACTAATAGCTATATTGCAGGCTTGGACAATTCCTATTATTCGGAAGGGAACAAAAAATTATAACAGCGTTCGACGAAGCCTAAAAGGAGACTATGTCGAAAAATAAAAATAGTTTTCCCCAAACACGGTAGTAGTTTTTATATTTACACGCACTTACAAACGCCCTTCGTAAAATTTCTAAAGTTAAAATTGCCTTCCTTGCTATTACTGATGGCGAAGAAATTTTAATTGACTACAGTGAAGAATGACCAATACTAATTGGCGATAATTTTTGCTTACGAACAAAGAGACGAAAATCTTCTTCTCAAATGACAACTATATGCCGGGCCGGGACAAAAATCTGGCCCCTGACTATTCGCGGCCATGTGCTCTGCTGACTGCACTACGCAAGCACGACTCGCGAGCCGGCCTCTCAGCTTTATTTCCCTATCTCAAGACTTCACAGTCGTTTCCTCCATACCTTGCGGGACTAGATCTCCTGGAAGAAAGTCTTAGCCACAGCCTGGGGTAATGCTTCAATAATGAATTTTCACTCTGCATCGGAGTGGGCTAAGAATGCTCCGTAATACCATTTCTTCTAGGTCTGCTAGTCCTGCAAGATATACAGGAGGACTTATGTGGACTGTGGAAAGTAAAATATGAGGTACTGGAGGAAGAAAATCTGTGAAAAATACGCGGTATTCTACGGTAGCAGCTCATCTTTAAAAATGAACATTTAATGCATAAAATGGCGTAGTACTCAACCGCAATCGTCTTGTAGATACGTACTCAATTAGTTACATATTTTAAATGCAGTATTTTCTCTTGTGAAAATTGTTGTGAATTATTTATCGAAATTCAGAATAAATGATCAAATGAAAGAACGTTGCATTACAGCCTTAGTAGCTCCTATCGGAATTGACTGCAAAATTTGTCTGTTACAAAATGCCATGAACGTGCTGAAGTATCGACATAACTTTCACAGTGTTCGATTCTGCAAGTGCGAAGCAGATTGACGCAGGCTCCACGATTCCAGAATCGCCTTGCGGTTGCGCCTCAACTTGTCAGTCAGTCACAGAACTAAGCCCGGCAGTCGGGTAACATCGCTTTCCAGCAGCGGTGGAGTGGCCGAGCGGTCTAAAGCGTCTCGCTGCGGAGCGCGCGGTTGCTCGCCGTGGAGGTTCGAGTCCTCCCTGGGGCATGGTTGTGTGTGTGTTGTCCTTAGGTTAGTTTACCTAGGTTTAAGTAGTTTGTAAGCTACGGACTGATGACCACGCAGTTTGGTCCGATAAATTTACAGACATTTGAACCGCTTTCCAGTGTATTTTCATCAACACGCTTCTGTACCATTCCCAACACTGTAATCCTAACTGACGGCGGTAGTTAGATATGGTCCAAACTTAAGGTGCCTTAGTGAGCGACAAATCACTGGCTCATTGTGTTAAAATTATGGTCGTGTCATAATACCACAATTAAATTTTACATGGTTGACTTCGTGTTCTTGAAGGTGATCGCAGTATCTCCATCAGTAAGTTTATAGCAATTTTGCACTGTCGTACTTCTCCAAATGTGTTAGTCCTCCATAGTTAATGTCCGGTATGTGGTTTCCCTTTCTCATTCTGTGTGAGGATTCCGCCAGATAGTAAGCTCATGGACAGCAGAATTAGAAACATCTACGAGGTAACGCGCGCCGGCCGCGGTGGCCGAGGTGACTGAGGCGCTCCAGTCACGATCAACACGACCACTACGGTTGGGGGTTCGAATCCCCTGTCGGGCATGGATATTTGTGCCGTCATAGTTCGTAACTAGTTCATATGTAGTTTGTAAGTTTAGGGACTGATGACCCCGTAGTTAAGTCCCATAAGCTTAACAAACATTTTTTGAGGAAACGCGCAGTGTGTCTCTTATCATTATTAGGATAGAAATTCTTCGTGGTATGGACTTGAGGTCCTGAAACTGTCGGTGAGTCGTCTTCGTAAATAACCGATCAGCTGTCACCCACAATTCAGAGTTACAAGCAAGAAGTTCACAACTCTTTGGATGGCCTAGAACTGAGTTGAGTAGAGGTGAACAGGCTATTAGGGAGAGGGAATGGGAAATGGTGCACAGAATGACTGTTGCTAGACAATTCTGGAGTGATACCGTCAACTAAGGCAACAGAGATAAAATTCAGTGTTTACTGATGTCACGATTACTTTGCGATACTCTGACCCATATACCCGATGTTATTTTCCGTGACGTTTAACAGTGATCTCTGTTTTCACTCCGTTATTTTCTACGCCACTTAACTCTAAAAATGACAACTTTTCCCGAATAGAGGCCCTAATTTACACCCTGGACAATGTGGCTCATGAAAAGCCCAGTCCCTGCACTATCTCAGAATCGATTGTCAGTCCCTTGCGTCTGTTCCTGTGAACTGGTGGCGATGAATCGTTCACCTTCATTAGCCTGCGCCGAGTGTTAAACGCTTCGGTCAAGTGGCACTTTCAACTAATCTGGTTGGCGTGGTGGTTAAATCGCTCTCTTCTCTCTCTCTCTCTATCCGTGTGTGTGTGTGTGTGTGTGTGTGTGTGTGTGTGTGTGTGTGTGTGTGTACGTGTGTGTGTGTGTGTGTGTGTGTGCGCGCGCTTCTTTCTTATTGCAGCTACCTACACGACAAACTCGAACTCCATGGACGAAATTTAGGAGTTAGTTCAGGTGTATTTTTTGATTATTTTGGTGCAAGGAACCGGGGAATCCTTTGATTCGTTACAGAGTAATCCACAAGTGCATCTGCATGATTACTTTGTATATCACACTTACGTGCCTGGTAGAGGGTTAACGAACCAACGAACATAAATAAATAAATAAAAGACGTTATTGGGCAACAGACAACCCACAAGAGGAACATCAAAAACCACTGCACAGTGCGAAAGTGACAGAATGGTGGAGTGTCCAAAGTGGAAACCGTTGGCTTTTTCCTTTTCTTCTCCCTTTTTTTCTACGTCAACAAACCACGTACACTTATTGATCTAATTGTTTCAATACGTCAAGAGATTTTTGCTGCTTCACATGACATGTTGACGAAAGTGATTACGAACTTCGAATAAATACTTTGATGTGCATTCACGAAGAAGGTCGCTATCTGATTGAAGTTATCTTTAAAACGTGAAAGTAGTGACAATTCCTAAATTTGATGCATTATCAATTGTAGTGATGTGAGTACAGTTTATATGTGATAAAAATAGAGTCAATCATACTAGTTTGCAATCCATGCATTCTTTTTCTCATTCGGAGGAGAAACTCGGCGATAGAAATTTCGCAAGTAGATACCGCCGCAACGAAAAATGCCTTTGTTGTGATGATTCCACCCCAACTCCTATATCATTTCCGTTACACTCTTTCGCGGCCGGCCGCGGTGGCCGAGGGGACTGAGGCGCTCCAGTCACGGTCTGCACGGCCACTACGGTCGGGGGTTCGAATCCCCCCTCGGGCATGGATATTTGTGCCGTCCTTAGTCTTAGCTAGTTCATAAGTAGTTTGTAAGCTTAGGGACTGATGACCCCGTAGTTAAGACCCATAAGTTCTACAAACATTTGAACATTTCAACTCTTTCGCGATAGTACAAAAAGCGCTTGCCCTTTTTGTAAGGATCCTACACGACACAGCAATACTCCAAATGATGAAGAAAAAGTGTACTGTAGCAGGCAGTCTCTTTAATTGTTTTGTTGTATTTTATAAGTGTTCATCCAATAAAATACAGTCTTTGGTTCGTTCTCCCCAAAATATTGTCATCTACATACATACTCCGCAATCCACCCAAAGGTGAGGGCGGTCGGTACCCAATAGCAGTACTAGTCACATGCTTTTATATTCTACTCCCATACAGAAGGAGAGAAAAACGAATGCGTGTATGCATCCGTACGAACTCTAATCTCTCCGATCTTATCTTTATGGTCTTTGTGTGAAATGTAAGTTGGCGGCAGTAGAATCGTTCTGCAGTCCGCTTCAAATTCCGGCCGTCTAAATTTCTTCAACAGTATTTCTCGAAGAGAGAGAGAAAAAAGAGAAAAGAAAAAAGAAAACAGTTGCCTTCCTTCCGACTCCAATTTGAGTTCCCGAAGCATTTCAGTACACATTCTTTCATTGATCGATCCTACCAGTAACAAACCTAGTCGCCCCCCTCTAAATTGCTTCTATGCCTTTCTTTAAACCGATCTGCTGGGGATACCAAACACTTGCTCAAGACGGGGTCGTATAAGCGTTTTATATGCGGTCTCCTTTACAGACGTATTACAGCTTCCCACAGTTCTCCCAATAAACCGAAAACGATCATCCGCCTTCACCGCGATTGCCATTATATGCTCGTTCCATTTCACATCGCTGTGCAACGTTGAAGTGGCTCTGTGAAGCAGCTCACTACTAATGCTGCATTCGAGCATTACGGGATTGTTTCTCTCGCTCATCTGCATCACCTTAGATTTTTCTACATTTAGAACTAGCTGCCATTCCTCACACCACCTAGAAATCCTACTGCATCCTACTACAAACATTGTAAGACACCTTGCTGTACGCCAAAACATCATCAGCATGTAGTCACAGATTGCAACTCACTCCGTCCGTCAGGTCATTTATGTAGATAGAAAATAATATCGCTCCTATCACATTTTCCTGGGCACTCCTGACGCTGCCCTAGTCTCTGATAAACACTCCCCACTGAGGACAACGTACTGTATATGATCTCTGAAATTTAAGTCAGTCGTAATAGTGATTCCTCGGTATTTAGTTGAATTTACGGCTTTCATATTTGATTGACTTAGCTTTTAAACGATGTTTATAACTGATTACTTTTAGTACTCATGTGGACGACTTCACACTTTTCATTATTTAGGTTAAATTGCCAATTTTCACACCATGCATTTATCCAGCATAGGACCATGACAATACCCTGGGGAACGCCTGATATCATTTCTTATGACTCTTACTGCAGCTGCCTTTCTTCCTGACGAAAAATTTCACAACAGGGAAAAGGACTGCAACGTGAAATCATCAAAACATAAAGCAGGGAGGGATCCGATTTCGGAAGGAAGGAAGGAAGCTTGGAGTTTAACGTCCCGTCGACAGCGTGGTCATTAGAGACGGAGCTTACGCTGGGAGTGTTTGGGGAAGGATGTGGAAGGAAATCGGCCGTGCCCTTACGAAGAAACCATCCCGGCATTTGCCTGGAGTGATTTAGGGAAATCACGGAAAACCTAAATCAGGATGACTGGAGGTGGATTTGAACCACCGTCCTTCCGAATGCGAGTCCAGTGTCTTACCACTGCGCAACCTCGTTCGGTCCCGATTTCGGGTAGGCGCCTGTGTACAGATGTAAAGCTACTGTGATGTGGTTGGCATTGCTGCGAGAACAGCTCAGCACAGCGCCGTTTCGTTCTTCCACTGAATTCAGCGAACCCATACACACGCGAGGTGCAATTCCCCGTGGAAAAATTGCCCATACTGCCATGTGTCACTCTAATCGTACATCTAGTATAACAGAGACAGAACTGAGCAGAAACAAACGCACACCTGAACGTCATTATTGTTGCCAACAGTACGGAACGTGAGTGAATGTAACACTTTGTTCACCAACAAAATACACGGAGCATATCGTCGACATTTGCACTGCAAATACATGTTCAGTTTAGTACAAACACAAAGGTAACTGCAGTAACACGACCCACAGATCATCACGTGCCCTTGCGATACTCAAAAAAATAACTCGAAACAATATTTTCAGTGCGGGCTTTCAGTTTTTCTGTGTAACTTCGCACAATGTTTTTCACAGTATCTGTTTCAGGTTTCTGATGGTAGTTGAGAGGACTTAGTAGATACAATGAGCTCTGGCCTGTGTATTCTGCAGAAGCTGATGACAGTCAGATATCGTAGTGGTCACACATTGGCCTCGCATTCGGTAGGACGGCAGTTTAAATATGTCTGCCGCCATATTGATTTACCTATGTTCGAATCCACAATCGGATTGTTTTGCACAGCGACCGTTGATGTAATTACTGGGAGTAGCACTGCGTTCGGTCGCAATAAATCTGTTTATTATCACAGATCGATTTCGGCTAGGTCACTAGCCATCATCAGTCTCATATCGCAGGTATGTTTCACAAACTGCCGTTTACATTCAAATGGTACAAATTCACAGTAGCGCTACAGTTGGTTCGTACCGCCAACTGTACCTAGCCGAAATCGATCTGAGATAATAAACAGATTTACTGCGACCGAACATTGTGTTATTCCCAGTAATTATACTGATTTAGGTTTTCCAGGAATTCCCTAAATCACTTGAGGCAAACGCCGGGTCGGTTCCTTCCCCAACATTACCCAAAAAATTCAGAGCGTGAGCTCCGTCTACAACAGGACGTTAAACCGTAATCTTCCTTCCTTCCTTTAATAGCAAGGGTAGTATTTCGAGTTTGCTTCGTCAGATTGTCTCGACTTCTTCTTCAGAGTCGATAGAGTAGAAGTGAAGGACCAAAGTCAACCCTGCTAGTTGTGAACGCGCCAGTTTCTCTTAGCCGTGGTGGTAGTCGGATGTAAATGGTATGTAATACCATAATGGCAACAGGGAATGAAAATGTTCAAATGTCTGTAAATCTATCGGACCAAACTGCGTGGTCATCAGTCCGTAGCCTACAAACTACTTAACCTAGGTAAACTAACCTACGGACAAACCCACACACCCATGCCCCAGGGAGGACCTGAACCTCCACTGCGAGCAATCGCGCGCTCCGCAGCGAGGTGCTTTAGACCGCTCGGCTACTCCACCGCGGCACAACAGGGAATGACGGTGTCGCTCAGTTTTCAGTTCACGTGCATACCGTGAAGGTGAAGAGTGAGATTAGATAGTATTCCGCTCTTCAAACTTATTAAACAGAACATTGCAGGATGTTGGTTGCTTCCCAGAACTACAGTGGTGTCCAAAATTAAAGCAGCAAACCGCCATTTCCCCGTCCTACGTCGAACTCATAATATAATCATACATACTGTCAACAGATGTCCGTACAATTGTGTTCCGCATGGAGGATGGCATTCCAGTCCGTGCACAAGTATGCCAACGATGACGTATGGGCACATACCAAAGAAGGTAGTGTTTGCTGAGTAGACCCACATCCACAATCTCTGAGTACACACTCACAGACGGTGCAGTATGGCGAATATGCCACATTTAGCAGACAATCTGTAGTGCAGAGCCATAGAAAGAATGGAATCATCACAGTCTCAAACCGATGTGGCCCGATGGCATAATTTCAGTCAGTGTTTCTCGGATGTGTCGAAAATTTACAGAGATGGAAACTGTATCCAGAAGACCAGGGCAGGGCAGAATACGTCTGAATCAGAAACAGTGCTCAGTCATTTGGCTGTAAGAGCACGTCGTCACGACAATTGGCATCTGACCTCGCAGCATTGATAAGAACACTTGTATCCAGGCAAGCACATGGCTAACCAGAGTGGCTTTTATTGTCGGAGAACCACCTTTGCCGGCCGCGGTGGCCGAGGGGATTGAGGCGCTTCAGTCACCGTCTGCACGGCCACTACGGTCGGGGGTTCGAATCCCCCCTCGGGCATGGATATTTGTGCCGTCCTTAGTCTTAGGTAGTTCATAAGTAGTTTGTAAGTTTAGGGACTGATGACCCCGTAGTTAAGTCCCATAGACTCTACAAACATTTGAACATTTTGAACCACCTTTCTTGTGCCTCTTCGCAGAAACGAACGTGTCGAGTGGATTCGTGAACTGTCGTGTAGACGGTCGAACAGTGGGCCGATGTTTTTTTTCACAGGTGAGTCCCAGTTTCGTCTGGAGAGTGATTAACGACCGTTTCGCATCTGGCGGTAACGTGGAGTAAATTTTCGGGACAGAAAGACTGGGAAGAGGCTGATATAGAGAAGGAGTTCTAAATGTGTGGGCAGGAACTGTGTTGACAAATCTAACATCTCTTCATGAAATTGAACGGGTGAATAGGCAGCCGCGGCGGAGTGGCCGAGAGGAGTGAGGCGCTATGCGCCGATGCGCGAGGCCGTTCCCCGTCGGAAGTTCGAATCGTCCCTCGGGCATGGATGGTTGTGTTGTCTTTACTAAAAGTTAGTTTATAAGTAGTTTGTAAGTTTCGGGACTGATGACCCCGCAGTTAAGTCCCATAAGCTTAATAAACAATTGAATTTTTGTGAATAGGCAAGATTTAACATCTGTCAGTTACAGTGGCGAGATCTTGGAACCTCATTTGTGGTTGTTGCGAGATGCTGTGGGACCAGACTTCATATTGGTAGATGATAATGCTCGACTTTATAGAACATATGTGGTTGATGTTTTATTGGATACGGAGGACATTGCCCGCATGGTGTGATTGCTGGCACTCCCGATTTGAATCCCATAGCATAGAGCAATGTATTTCAACTTTTTTCGAATATGCAACCCCCCTCCAATTGAAAATATTCTGGCGAACCCCTTCCAAACAAACATATTGTGCTACCTTCCCCCCCCCCCCCTCGCTCCTTTGACGAACCATACAAAAGCATGTTATTTCAAAGGAATTTAATGTTCTTTCGTTTGCATCAGGTTTCTTTTAAATTCTTGGAGTAAGTTTTATTTGTATGTTTCTCGGAATGGTACACATATCCCAGAGGTTCCAACCATTACGAGTTAATCGTAATTGTTACGAAAATTGTTTAAAATTTCGAGTTTACGACTGGAGAGGTCCGAATTCCGATTTTCCGCTTTAAATAATGCCTTGGTGTCGTTCGTTTTCTGTTGACAAAACTTGGTTCCTTTAGCGTTCGTTCGTGTGATGTTATCCACAAAAATAAACTGGTTATGAGCAACATCTTCTAACATGTTCTTTTGGAAATCACCATTACTGACAGTAACTTCTGCGAACTGGAAAACTGCCTAATACGCCGTACGGGATGAATACCCAACGGCGTGCCATTATGGTGTCTAGCTAGCAGCAACCAATGAAAATGTGGAGTGTCACTTGACTCGTAGCTGCGCCCCTACACGAAAAATCATGAAGCATTGCATTGTATCTACAAATACAGCGATATCGTGTGTGCTGTGCCGAAGTGTGTACCAATCAAGTTTTAAGAGCTCCACTGTCACTTCAGGTTCTGTCTCTCTTTCTCTCTCTCTCTCTCTCTCTCTCTCTCTCTCTCTCTCTCTCTTTCTTTCTCCCAGTGCTAGAACTTTAAGGGGAAAAAAAGACAGTTTCTTAACTGTACACTCATCGAAATATCTTAACCTGTACTCTTACTGTAAATTTTGATTTTAGAAACTGTTTTCACATTCCTCATTCACTTAATCGCCTTGGACTCCTTCGTATCCGTCCCTTCCCCCCTCATACATATTGGTCGCATTACTATTTGTCATAATCGAAAGTTGGAGCCTCTGATATCCTATTTTTACGTGATTTGCGACAGGGAAAAAAATTTTTTTTAACTAGTATTTCGCATTTCAGGCAAGACTCAGAGGCGAATAATGCTCATTAAGAAAGGTGCCACAGTATGAGCAATTTGTTAAGAAGTAGATCTTTTATCGATTTTTTTATAATTACTTATTGTATCGAATTCTTTTCCTGAAAACAGTTTCCAGACTTTGCGCTTATTCATCATTAACACCCTGTACTGTAAAACAATCTATGATCTTTTCAGTTCATAATAAATGTTACACAAGGAACTCCGTAATTTTAAGATTAAGTAAATGTCACTTAGCCATACTTTTTTTTTCATTACTGAACCCCTAGTTACTGTATGGTGCAAGTACTTCCTCCTGTGACGGCGACCCACCATGCAAGACTTGGGGGTCGCGACTCACGGGTTGAAAAACACTGCCATAGAGCATGTCTGGGATGCACTAGGGACATGGGTTGTATCACGTCAGCACCCACCATCCACTTTCCAGAATTTGCGATCAACGCTGCAGGAAGCATGGCCGTTATTGCCTCCACGTGAAATTGAGGACACCCTTGGCAGCGCCCCATCATTGTGAGACCTGTATTGCTTTCAGAGTTGGACACTCCCTCTACTGAGTACATTAACCAATTGTCGGAATTTGTGTGGAAATCCTTTAAGTTGTAAAAGACTAAGAAAACATTGTTGCCTGCCATTATGAGTGTTGCAGTTGTTTTAGATATGTATTCTTTACATTCATTCTACTGTCGTGACTCTCGCCTGTTTATACTACTACGAAACCTTACAGCCGTGATAGAATGTCCGAGTGCTCTAAGGCGCCTTGCTGCGAAGCACGCGGTTGCTCTCCTTCGTAAGTTCGAGTTCTCCCTTGGTCATGAGTGTGTGTGCTGTCCTTAAGTTAGTTTAATTAGTGTGTAAGCCTAGGGACTGATAACCTCAGTAATTAAGTCCTATAGATTTACAAACATTTGAATATTTGATTTGCAACCTAACAAAATTTCAGTTTCTGGCTAACAAACAATATATAAGTACTAGTTTTACAGTCCGAAATATTGTCTAATAGGAATTGTGGAACACTCCATGTTAGTAAATTGTAACACCCGATGTGTACCCAGCGTTTTGACTGTCTTCGAACATCTCAGGACGCATAACCGTCGTCGACATTTCAGGCTCTTAAAAGCATATGTTTCTAATCCAGTTGCTTACTTCAATTTCAAATTTCAGCTATTTTGATGTATCATCTATCCTGTAACAACGTCGAATTATCGTATCAGTTTTCGCTGAAACATTGCATCTTTCGCGTTAAGTAATGGCACTTGTCTCACTGAAAGTGAATGCAGACGATGTGTGCTATCAGATGCTCTGGTGAGAGCGGCAGTTGTCGTGAAGGCTTTGCTTTATCTGCGTCGGCAGCCATCCGCAATAAAATACACTGGATTCTGCCAGTGCAGCAGTCGCGACGCTGGAATGCGATAACGATTCCCTGCACTTGCTACCATATCTGGCCTTCTTCTGCGCGACTCGCTCTCTCACTCTTCCTTTTATCATTTTTTAGTAAATTCCAGAATGCGCATGTGGCTAAGGGAATATCTCTGTTCCGCGGAAAGATATCGAACGGACATCTCGCCAACGAAGGAACGCTGGCTAAGGGAATATCTCTGTTCCGTGGAAAGATGTCGAACGGACATATCGCCAACTAAGGAACGAGGAATAAAAAAAATATAAATTATGGGATCAGTTTGTGACATCGTTAAAGAAATGTTGCTGGAGTAAATCAGTAAATGGAAAAGAAACGCTCAAATGTAGAAATCTGAGACTTTATTAAATTATTATTAAATGTCTGTTCCAAAGGAACAAACGATCTGTAACACCTGAATATTTGTGCCGGACCGGGACTCGAACCCGGGTCCCCCTCTTGCGAGACTCACACTAAAACGTGTGCGAGCATATGAGGGATAGAGGCAAGTGCAACAATGGAAGTTTGGGTCTGGCCGGGGAGCGTGCACAGGTGGGCGAGTGGTTAAGGCAACCGCTCGCGAAAAGCGGGAGACCAGGGTTCGAGTCCCGGTCCGGCACAAATTTTCGGGGGTTGCAGATCGTTTGTCCATCTTTACAGGAGCAGCAGACGTAGGAAAACTTCGAGATTTTCGAAGTATGTACATCTCGCATTACTGGAGAGCTATTAACGTGCCGTGCAGTAGTTTTTTATTTATTTATTAATTCATTTTTGGCGTTAGCCATTTCCCAGTGAAGTGGGTATTGAGAGCATTGTTGTTCAATATCAGAATAGTCTTATGACGTACACAGCTACAATTTAAACTTCATGCCACGAGTATTGCGGTATTTTGACTACAGCACGGAAGACGCGTTTTGTTTACAAGCCATTATTATGGTAGCTGTTGCGGAAAATTATTTTTCCATAGAACCTGTAAAACAAATATGATTTGTGGTGCAGAAAAAGTGTAAGCCGTCGCGTGTTCTTTCTCTCTCCCTGTCCCTTCATTTAATTATTAAAAAAAAAAAAAAAAAAAAAAAAAAAAAAAAAAAAAAAAATTCAAATGTTTGTAAAGCTTATGGGACTTAACTACGGGGTCATCAGTCCCTAAACTTACAAACTACTTATGAACTAACTAATTCTAAGGATGGCACAAATATCCATGCCCGAGGGGGATTTGAACCCCCGTCCGTAGTGGCCGTGCAGACCGAGACTGGAGCGCCTCAGTCTCCTCGGCCACCGCGGCCGGCTTTATTTTGTTCTGAAGAGTTATGATGTATGGATGTGACAACTGGACCATTAGAAAGGCTGAACGACAAAAATTCACTCCTTTGAATTATGGCGATGGGGGAAAATTCTTAGAGTTCCATCGCCGGCAGAGAGAACCAACAGATCAATATTATAACAAATAAAACCAGATTGTTCGTGGAAGGTCTAATATTGGTACACATAATGCGAAGACGAAAAAAAAAAAAAAAAAAAAAAAAAGAAAAAGAAACCACACACACACACACACACACACACACACGCACGCACCCACGCACAGACATTAATGTTGGGAAAGATCGAAGGTATTAGAAGAAGAGGACGTCAGAGGATGAGGTGGATTGATGGCATCACAGAAGCAACAACCTGGAAGGCCTACGGGAGAAAGTGCCGGACAGAGGAAACTGGCGTGCATTGGTTCACGGGTCACGAAGAGTCGGAACCGACTAAACGAATAGTGAGAGATTTCAGGGTATCATCAGTCAATATCAACAAATTACATTTTGTTCACAGATGTAGAATTAACAACTTTGATCAAAATAAGTGGCTACTCCGGTTTATAGTAAAAAAAAAAAATTTTTTTTTTCTTACTCTCACCTGGTCACAGATCCCGCACAATTTACAAGATCTATTGTTCATTTTGTCGGTTTATATATATATCATAGTCATGTGGCTGTACCTCATGTACAGCCACCTCTGACCAGGAGAGAGAAACAACAAAGAAGTAACTCGGAAGACTATTAACTTGGAGTAGCCACATATTTATTTTGATCCAATTGAACGATCTGTAACACCTGAATATTTGTGCCGTACCAGAAATGAAATTCAGTCTTCGAACTTTACGTCGCCCATCCACCCCATAGTCTCCAGTAATGGTTATTTCTCGTACTTGTAACAATGGATTTGTGGACAAATGTATGACAATGGCGAGTACCTCAAGTCCACTGTTATCAACTGCTTCATTTAGAGACCGAAAACATGTATGCAGAGGGGTTGGAGAAGCTAGTGCATTATTAACACATATAGTAAGAAATGATCAGTGATACACTGCATGGACATACTCATCCAAGATCTAGATTGAAATCTAGAAATACGGCCACTACGGTCGGGGGTTCGAATCCCCCCTCGGGCGTGGATATTTGTTCCGTCCTTAGTGTTAGCTAGTTCATAAGTAGTTTGTAAGTTTAGGGACTGATGACCCCGTAGTTAAGTCCCATAAGCTATACAAACATTTAAAAAAATCTAGAAATAGTGTTTTTACTGTCAACTGCACCACTTACAACATCCGCGAAGAAAGCCAGAGAACTCTGGGCAGCCAAAATTGGCCATCTACCGCCAAGGGTAATACCAACACGATAAGAGAAGTATTACAATTAGACACTGTGTGTTTATGCCGCTGCAGTATAGCCTTGCGCGCTAAGGCGCTTTGATGCGGTGCGCGCGGCCGTTCCCCCCTCGGGCATGGGTGTGTGTCTTGTTCTTGGGTTAACCCTTCAATGCATAGTGTAAATCAGCTGCATACCTTGTTTTTGCCATTATCTCGCCAACTGATCAATATTTTACCACAAATTCATTTGTAGCTGCTTGTATACATAGTGTTACATATACTAGTAGCTTGTCCTACACATTATAAATTGCAGAGTGCTACTGAATCATTTCGACAGTTAGCTACATTGAGTTACTCATAACATGTGCGTTTTTTTACTTTAGTATTTCTCTTTTGCCATGTAAAAGTAGTCAACCACATACTTACTTTCTGGAAAGATTAGAGCCATAACAGCGACATTTACTGCATCAGATACATCATGGAAGCACTATATAGCTGGCTAGCTATGAACGTTTTGTTGTTAGTAGTGCATAATAATTTTATGGATTTTTTAAAATACTTTCTCAGTATATAGGCCTACGCACTACACATAAATCGTGGTAGTTTCTACAGCTTCAAATAAAAAGACACTCATTAAAGGGTTAATTTAGTTTAAGTAGTTTGTAATTTTGGGCACCGATGACCACTGCAGTTAGGTCACATAACTTTACAAACATATGAACATTTTTGTGTGTTTATTTTGAAGATTGCGGCAAATTTCTTGACCCATTGCTCGAAAATGATAACACATAACTACATCCGCCGAACTTCACATATAAACCTTTTCGAAATTTTTTTCTCGTTGATTCACAAAATTATACAAGTTTATCACTTACTACATTTTCGCTGTTTATATGATAAAACGTCATCAAATGCCAGTACGTTTTAGCTTATAACTTTCTAACGAGTAACTCTTGACGCAATACACTACTAAGAAAAATTGTATATACATCATCGCTGAAAACTGCAAAATTCTATCACTGAACGGGATATAGTTCGCGAGATATGACGGGATAGACAGGTAGATGCATCAAAAATTACCTTCTGCTTACATTGTCGTGCAGTAAAATTTCAATTTTATGCCTAAAGGTTTAATTTATTACTTCTTTATCTTCTCAAATTCAAATGTTCAGCCGCGAAGGATTTGCCGCGCGTACTGCGGCGCCGTGCTGCGGTGCGCGCGGCCGATCGTCGTCGGGGGTTCGAGTCCCACCTCGGGCATGAGTATTTGGATGGATGGATGCTTAGGGTTTAACGTCCCGTCGACAGCTTGGCCATTAGAGACGGAGCTAACGCTCGGAGTTTTTGGGTTAGGATGAGGAAGGAAATCGGCCGTGCCCTTTGAAAGGAACCATCCCGGCATATGCCTGGAGTGATTTAGGGAAATCACGGAAAACCTAAATCTGGATGGCCGGAGGTGGATTTGAACCACCATCCTCCCGAATGCGAGTCCAGTGCGTTACCACTGCGCCACCTCGCTCGGTCATGAGTATTTGTGTTGTCCTTAGGTTAGTTTACCTTAGCTTAAATAGTTTGTAACCTACGGACTAATGACCACGCGGCTGAGTCCGATAGATTTACAAACATTTGAACATTTTCAAAATGTTCAAATGTTTGTAAATCTATGGGACTTAACTACTCTGGTCATCAGTCCCTAGGCTTACAAACTACGTAAACTAACTTATGCTAAGGACAACAAATACACCCATGCCCGAGGGAGTACTCCAACCTTCGACGGCGAGTAGTGGCGCGCTTTGCAGACATTATCTACATACCTTTATGTCGTGAATGTATCAGCAAAATATGTCAAAGTAGAGCACACACTTCAGGAGATATGACGTAATAACATTCAAAATACTTGTCGCAAATTACCCTAATCCATCCAGCCTTTGTTAATCAGAGTATTTAGTAACATTCAGAAACCTATAAACACAATTTCCAACAGCCGTGGCGGAGTAGCCGAGTGGTCTAAAGCGTCTCGCTGCGGAGCGCGCGGTTGCTCGCCGTGGAGGTTCGAGTCCTCCCTGGTGCATGGGTGTGTGTGTGTTGTCCTTAGGTTAGTTTACCTAGTTTTAAGTAGTTTGTAAGCTACGGACTGATGACCACGCAGTTTGGTCCGATAGATTTACAAACATTTGAACATTTTGAACAATTTCCAACAATAACTAAACTTTTTATCGATTACATTCTGTTAGTAGGAACTTTATACATTAACTTATTTGTAAGGTAATTAATGTCGTATGGGATGAATGGCTGGAAGACCCGAAGGGCAGGTTCAGCCGCCTAAGTTGAAAGGTTTTCGCTGTCCTTCGCGCCGGCTGCCACCTTTCCTTCGCGAAGTGTGTTAACTGCGTACTAAAGTGTCTCTGTTAAGTGTAGGTGACTGTAATGGACGTGTATGTAGTGCGGTGTAATGTTTATGACGGAAGACTAGAGGGTGAAAGCCGGTGCCCGCACATAGCTTACTCCTTTCAAAAAGCATGAAAGGGGCCGCCGAGCTTGACGTCAAAGTCACATGTCCTCGCTCCATGAAACACTACGGAGAAGTTTGTAATTTAATCAGAGGCATTGTCGCAAAAGACTGGATTTGTGAGGTAACACATGGTTTGTAATTTAATCAGAGGCATTGTCGCAAAAGACTGGATTTGTGAGGTAACACATGGGAGTTTTGGCTTTTACTAGTATAACTTTTGGGGCCCATAAGTAAAATACGGACATACGACCAGAAGTTGGCAAACCAAGACAGTTGATTAGATACTTCTCTCAGCGAGCATGTATTTTCAAGTAATTATTAGTGCGTATTGTGAAGATTGATTTTCCCATGGTTTGTAAATGATGCTTCAAACGTATGGTAGACGGTTGTCGTACATTTAGGACCTCACATCTAAGAGATGGAGACAAGAAAGTCATTCGATAGTGTTTCAGAAGAATTTCACGTGCGCGCGCGCGCGCGCGCGCGTGTGTGTGTGTGTGTGTGTGTGTGTGTGTGCGTGCGTGTCTATCGGATACTTGTAGATAACGAGACACTTAGAAATATCTCATACTAGTAATACGTCACTGTCCTGTTAAGTAAAAAGCAGTTTCCTATGACTTGTACGTTACTGGTGCTCTATTAACGGACGTCGAGGCAGGAAACTAGCAAGTGCTTTCCGCTACAAAAGACTTTGCCTTACAAAGGATGACGTGGCAAGGTCACGTGCAACCGCATCGGCCGTCTTTCTCTTTGCCTTGGAAACACTGCCGCACCTTGCCACAGGACTGGAATTGTCTGCAGCAACTGCAACCCGACGACTGACATTTCGCAGGGTCAATCTCCAAACCACAGTGTTCATCATCACTGTTTCCAATCATGGCAGTCAAATTTTGTTGATTCAAACTTTAGTTTCGTACATTATCAAGCATTCTTAACGGCTGAAGCAGCACAGACTAATGGCGCTATGAGTTATTAACATGGATTATTGTTTGGGAGCCGACCAATGTACTTATACATCACTTATTGCATCATCAGTGTGTGCTGTAGCGTGCTGGTTTACACTACAAACAAGCAGAGGACAAATAATAAACGTTTTCAGGATGCTGCTGTCAATTCAACCTGATATCAGCACGCTTGTTTAGCGTCCATAGATTTTAATATGCACTTCTGTTCCTTTATAACAGTCTGGATCGCAAATCCGTTAAAGCAACTTACAAAATTTTACTCGTTTTGTCCGTCACGGTCCAAAATGTGATAAGAAAAGTATGACGACGAATATGTGTAATCACATTTTCATGTCATTTATGTACCTAAATCAATACATCTGATATAATGCATCAAGTCACGTACTGTAACACTTTTATCACAAGTTATGATTATGTACTGCACATAGCCAAAACGCGTAATATTGTAGAATAAGCTTCGATAAATTTGCATACTAGACTGAGTATTATTGTTAAAAAAGTTGAAGCAGTCATAAATCCGAAGATTAGTTTGAACACCATAGTGCTTTACTAGACATAGTACTACTGTTCGAAGTGGTATGCAATTTCCTCCCTCTTCTTCTTGAAGTCCGAAGGTGTTTCGCCTGCCTCATACATACATCACAGCAGATAAAATAGTTTGGTCGTGGCTGGCTCTCCTGTAGCTCAGGTCATCTTCACAAGGGACCTTTTTGACATAGGTCTTTTTGCGCTGTATCAAATTTATCTCGCAGTATCATAACGCCTACATGATTTTCATCCACTTCCTCTTTGCTTTTTACAATACTACCTTTAAATTTGGTTCCCCCTGTATAGCCCCTCTGTATATTCTATCCATCTTTCAGCTTTTTCTTCTTAGTATGAGATCTTCATATTCATACATTCTTTCCTCCAAACTACCATTTAATTTTCCTGGGCCGGCCGCGGTGGCCGAGGGGACTGAGGCGCTCCAGTCACGGTCTGCACGGCCACTACGGTCGGGGCTTCGAATCCCCCCTCGGGCATGGGTATTTGTGCCGTCCTTAGTATTAGCTAGTTCGTAAGTAGTTTGAAAGTTTAGGGACTGATGACCCCATAAGCTATACAAACATTTGAACATTTTAGCCCTCTGTATTCCCTTTTGCCTGGTTCATTTGCTGATTTGCTGCACTTTTATTTTTCTTCCTTTCATCAGTTGAATTCAGTATCTGCTGTCATTTCCTTATCTTTCTACATATTTGGTCGTCTGCTACTTCCACTATTTAATATCTCCTAGGTATGCCCCCCCCTCTCCATCTTCTTGTTTTCCTACCTTTTTAAAGTTTCTTCGCTTTTAATTTACTGTTTATAACCAACAAGTTATGGCCAGAGTCTGCATGTGTCTCTGATAAGTCTTACAGTATAAAACCTGGTTCCGAAACCTTTCTCTTCACAGACACCCCGCTGTTATAGTTGCGCCTACGTACAGTATAGCTGAATCGTTGAGACACGTAAAGCCACCCCATTCCACCTCAGTAATGTCTATGGTTCATGTGGCTGCAAAAATAAATATTTCACCCCCAGCACACGTACCTATCTTTAATTGATTAGTTGAACTGTTTGTTGTATTTAAACACTAGATAAGTTACTGAAAATTCTTAAAATTTTGATTTAAGCGGTTTGGTTTTCAAATCTTTAACTAAAATGGGTTGACCATTTGAAAAATTTAAGCAAAGTTGTGCTACAAAATTACGAAGACATCGCATTGTTGATAATTTCCCTAGTTAACCCTAAAAATCGTGTATCCTGGACAACTCATTCTATTCCACGGACGAATTTCTATTTAGAAACTAGTAAAAATTATTTAAAAACTAGTTTTAAGAACAAAAAACACAAATCACGCACACATTTCCTGTAAATTGATTCGTTCCACATCATATCGATATAAAAAATTGTGCAACTGGTCTGTAGTACATTTAACTAACTCACTGATGATGTTATGCGAACTCATCTAAAAAGTAAGGTAACAGTATTCCGTTCCAATGTTTGTTGAGCTTAACGGACTTAACTGCGGGTCATCAGCCCCTCAACTCACAAACTACTTATAAACTACCTTATACTAAGACAACACAAACATCCATGCCCGAGGGAGGATTCGAACCTCCGACGGTGAACGGCCACGCGCATCGGACCTTAGCGCCTCAATGCGCTCGGCCTTTCTGCCGCGACCAGAATTTCGTTGCTCAGTTGAAATTATTTGGTTACGCTAATGGACAGCGTCGTTTTTGCTATCGTTATACTTTATGTGAATTGTCATGATTAGCATGCACATTAAGTTAACAATCTGTAAATTAAGAAAGTTCCAAGTCAGTACCATTTATCGTGTGGATGACCGAAGGCTCACTCAACGAACATGGCTGATTAGCACACACATTTGTTTGGACTATTATGTAAGTAGAGCTTCTAAGTGTAACAGCAGTCTTTGACGAGAACCCTTCTGAAGAATGGATTAGGGTTTTTGTTGGAAGTAGGGTTACCGTAGTTTTTGTCTCAAAAATGAGGGCACACTCTATATTTTAGGATAAAATGATGACACTTTGCATATTCTAAATTTATTACACAAGCAACTATGTAAGGGTCTTTTTTTCTACAATTGAAATGTTTAAAGTTTCTTTTACCAATGCAATCCCTTTTACCCCCTTTACAGAGTCACAAGTGTCAGCCTATTTCTTGTCCTTTGTCTATTTTACGTGTGGGCTGCCACAGCAAAGAACTGTGCATTTTTAATCAGTTCACTAAACTGTTGCTCACGACAACAGGCCTCAATACACTCGCACCACTACTTTTGGCTCGCTTCCCATTTCCGTCATATGTTGTAATGACTTCTTGTAAATTTGATAAGTGGCCAGAACACTAATCATCAAATGCAATATTTTTCCCAACAAAAATTTTAGGTATTCTTCCACGAAAGTCCAGAATACATCTGGCAAATCAAGCCACTTAAAACAAGAAAATCCACTGAATGTTTGCATCAACATATTCAGATACTCAGACCAAAACATCGACTTCGAGCATTATAAAGCGATACTTCACGATTTATGTGTTAGACTGTAGTTTTAGTTTTCCAAGCATAATACATCGATTGTGAGCAAATAATAAACGATGTAATTCAGTAACCGAAATATAAATTATCTAAATTATCGACAGTACGACTCGAAAACGAATATCAGAAGAACATTTCAAAACTAAAAAAAAATGCGAACATTAGCAGAAATCGTAAAAATATATGCGGACGCCAGATTAAACGTCGAAAATACTGACATATCTTCAAAAATGCGGACATCTGGTAACCCTAGTCGGTATGAGATGGAGGGTCTGTTCGTTGCCAGGCGTGACGTTTGTCAAGGTCACCGCAGAGTGGTGGGATTGGGGGGGGGGGGGGGGGGCGCATATCTGGTTGTAGGCTACCTGCTCTCAGGAACAACACTACTCAGCTGATAGCTCACTTCCGCACTCCAGCGCTGTCTTAGGTCGGCTGCACACGAAGCGGAGTTTCTCCGCTGCGATTCAAATGTTTGTAAATCTATCGGACCAAACTGCGTGGTCATCAGTCCGTAGCTTACAAACTACTTAAACCTAGGTAAACTAACCTAAGGACAAACACACACACCCATGTCCCAGGGAGGACTCGAACCTCCACGGCGAGCATCCGCGCGCTCCGCAGCGAGACGCTTTAGACCGCTCGGCTACTCCACCGCGGCTCTCCGCTGCGATCAGTTGCCTCCCTTTTTTTTAAATCATATTCATTTTGACGTTTGACCTTACGGCCATACAGCCATCTTTCCGGTTTTCATTATACAAGGGAATATTAAATTTATCTAAAAATTTCATTGTTAGTTTTACAACTAGTTTATTACTATGATGCAGGAGAGTTGACGTGGAGGCTGATAGTGTCTGGTGCAATGAAGTCAGTTTTTGAATAAACTCATTTTGTTGTTTCGCGAAAAGTTTGCATGGCGTGATGACCACGCAGTTTGGTCCGATAGATTTATAAACATTTGAACATATGAATTCTTCGGAGATTCACATAATTTTACTGTGTTGAAGTATTTATTGTTTTTAAACGCATCTCTTTACCATATTTAAACAGAGAGCGAATTTTAGGTTTATTTTTATTACGTCAACGTTGAAAAGGAGATGAAAAATCGATTAATTTGCGTTCATCTAATTACACCGAGCGAGGTGGCGCAGTGGTAACTCGCTAGACTCGCATTCGGGAGGACGGTGGTTCAAATTCACCTCCAGCCATCCAGATTGAGGTTTTCCGTGATTTCACTAAATGACTCCAAGAATATGCCGGGGTGATTCCTTTGAAAGGGTACTGCGATGCGCGAGGCCGTTCTCCGTCGGGGCTTCGAATCCCCCCTCGGGCATGGATGTTTGTTCATTCTTTAGTGTAAGGTAGTTCATAAGTAGTTTGTAAATTTAGGGACTGATGACCCTGCAGTTAAATCCCTTGAGCTTCACAAACATTTGAACATTTTTTAAAGGGCTCGGTCGATTTCCTTTCCCATCCTTATCCAAAAATCCGAGCATGAACTCCGTCTCTAACGACCACGATGTCGACGTGACGTTAAAACCTAATCTTCCTCCCTTTTATCTCGATGAGCAGCTGAATGCTATCAGTCAACGGAGAACTACAAGAATGAGAAATTCTATCCAGCTTGCAGAAATTCTGTCATTAACAATGAGGTAAATTATGAATGATCATTTTCTAGCTACTTTTAAAGTGACGGTATTTATTGATAAAATTCTGTAAAAGCATACAAAATTCCTTTATTAACAGATTACATAAACAATTACACATTAATGATCGATGTACTATTAGAAATTGATGTCTGTAGTAGTAGATGAATTGGAATTCACAAAAAAACATTTCACAGCCTTCTAGGTGAACATTCTTATAAAAGTTTTCGTAGTGTCCTACGTGTGGCCGGCCGCGGTGGCCGAGCAGTCTGCGGCTCGCCAGTCACGGTCTGCACGGCCACTACGGTCGGGGGTTCGAATCCCCCCTCGGGCATGGATATTTGTGCCGTCCTTAATATTAGCTAGTTCATAAGTAGTTTGTTAGTTTAGGGACTGATGACCCCGTAGTTAAGTCCCATAAACTATACAAACATTTGATTTACCTACCTGTGACAGGGTGGAGTAATCAGCGCATTTATGGTAAACATCGAAGAAATCTATGGGGAGGCGTTAAGTGGGAGATGTAGAGCAGATGAGGGAGAATTTCATTAAGTTAATCAACATTATTCAATTTTGCAACAGAAAAAAATTACCAACTGTGTGCACCATGAAGACTCTATTTACAATGAACAGAAAAATTCTCGGTAATAGAAAAATCGCTTTTTGATTATGTACGCCACTACTTTGGCAGTGACGGTGTAACTGCGTCGTCACTAGTGACAGTCGGGTAGTTAACCTCCAACGTTAAATTTACCGCTCCTTTTCCGCGTAATGTGCAAACTGTTAACTTTCTTCTGTATGCTACTGTTGGAACGGAGGCGACGGTCAGTTGACCTCTGCGGAGAAAGCCGCAGTATATGCAACCGGTGTTGGACTGCGTTCAGATTAACCATCGCCATATGCCGGAGAACGATAACGGACAGCTTTGCCATACACGCGTCAGATTTCGTTCTTCAGATTTTGGCGTTAGAATCTAGAATGAAATTTTCTCTCTGCAGCGGAGTCTACGATGACAGGAAACTTCCTGGTAGATTGAAACTGTGTACCAGGCCGAGATTCGAACCCAGAACCTTTGTATTTTGTGGAGTAGTACTCTACCGAGAAAGGGAAAGATCTTGGGTTCGAATCCCGGTCCGGTACACAGTTTTGATCTACCAGGAAGCTTCTTATCACGTTAGAATATATTGCATCAGAGAGGCTATAATCTATTCTAACATATACGTGTCTCGAAACGAAGGTGACACTGTACACTCTTTCCTCAGTTATTAGAATACACTAGCTGAGGGAAATGTTCTGTTACTTATAAGAGATGATTCGTGATACTCAATCCTACCGGCACTCTACACGATTTCAAATAGTCAGTAAAATACAACCTCTGACACTAAAGTTCTGTAAATAGTCCTGTAACATTAACGTAGGTGAATCTAGAATGAAACTTTCACTCTGCAGCGGAGTGTGCGTTGATATGACACTTCCTGGCAGATTAAAATTGTGTGCCTGAACCGGGACTCGAACCTGGGACCTTTGTCTTTCGCAGGCAAACGCTCTACCACTGAGCTACCCCGACACGACTAACGGTGCCGCCCCACAACTTCAATTCTGCCAGTACCTTGCCTCCTACTTCGAAACTTTACATTTACCTTACTGGGCTTCGAAAGTCACCTCCCACAACAGTCAACAATGCACCGCTGAGCTCTGTGATACATATCCTGGAAACTTTGCACGAACTAATTATTCGGAATGGTGTTCAAAAGCCTCGTCACGTTTCGTTAGATATCAGGAATTTCGTCAAATCTCTTTCCATTCGCCGGCCGCGGTGACCGAGGGGACTGAGGCGCGCCAGTGACGGTCTGTACGGCCACTACGGTCGGGGGTTCGAATCCCCCCTCGGGCATGGATATTTGTGCCGTCCTTAGTGTTAGCTAGTTCATAAGTAGTTTGTAAGTTTAGTGACTGATGACCCCGTAGTTAAGTCCCATGAGCTCTACAAACATTTGAACATTTGAATCTTTCTATTCAAAGCGAATTTGAGTCGAGGGAATAGGAAGACGTCTGGAGGATAGAGATCCGGCGAGTATGTTGGATGTTCAAGTTGCGCCTTACCTTTCTGCCAGGAATTGTTTGACGATATTGGCTGTGTGTGGGCAAGCTTTGACGTGAACATAACCAGGAAGCTTGTTGTGCGTACTGGGGTCGTACGCTGTGTAGACGTTGCAAGAAACGGCTCAAATTTCTACTTACCTTGCAGCGTTCAACGTCGTTCCCTCAGGTGCCATTATATGATTTGCCGTTTCGTTTCAGGGTTGTACTGGAAACACCAGGTTTCATTCTCATTGACAGTACGGTTCAAGAAATTGAGTGTCGCATCCGTGGTTTCGACAAAATCCTGTGAGGCCTCTAAGCGTGCCTGCTTCTGGTCGTCAGTCAAGTGATGTGTCACAAGACGGTAACACATTTTCCTCTTTCCTAACTGATGTGTAAGAATTTGTCGGACGGATTCACTGTTAATCTGCAGTCCACCCGCTATCAGTTAATCGACGGCCTTTCGTGATTAATGTTCTAACTTTCTCATTATTTTAGTGACTGAGCGAGGTTCCGGTCGTCCGCTACGGAGATTGGACACTTTGTCGGCCTCCTTGAAAACTGGCGAACCACTCGTACACACACTGCATGGGCAGTGCTTAATCCCCTTAAACACATAACAGCATCGCATGCGTTTCTTTACTAAGCTTAAAAACAAATTTAAAATTGATGCTTTGCTCGTTCACTGTGCTGTTCTCAGTTTAGAACCAACGCGCCGGTCGCGGTGACCGAGGGGACTGCGGCGCTCCAGTCACGGTCTGCACGGCCACCACGGTCGGGGGTTCGAATCCCCCCTCGGGCATGGATATTTGTGCCGTCCTTAGTGTTAGCTAGTTCATAAGTAGTTTGTAAGTTTAGGGACTGATGACCCCATAGTTAAGTCCCATAAGCTCTACAAACATTTGAACATTTGAGAACCAACGCACTAAACAAGCACTTCGTCCAACGGGTCTAACACGGAAGACACACGATGCTCAACTTAACTACGGTGGGGGCAGGTTGTCAAACTGGCCGCTACGGAGGTGCACCGTTGTTATTCGCCTCTGTTGCCCGATCGACCGTTCTCACTTCATTCATCGAACCTTATTGTCAGAGGTTGTAGACTCATTCACCTTTGATGACTGACGTTTGAAAGATAAATATATCAAATGTTTTTGATATGTCGCGTTTTGCAGCTCTTAAATGTTGTAGAAGAGACATTTTTATATATGCACCGAAGCTGCTTTTATTTGAAATGCTGACTAGTTTCGGGCTTTGCCAATTTTCTTATATATTTCTATTTAGATACTGCTTAGATCACGCTGTTTGTTGTAATTACAACAAACAGTGTTACCTAAGCAGTATCCAAATGGAAATATATATGAATGTGGCTTAAGAAAATGGGCAAAGCCCGAAATTAGTCAGCACTTCAAATAAAAGCAGCTTTGGTGCATATATAAAAATGTCTTTTCTACAAGATAAATACATGTTTCCAAATGTGGCGTATGTGTTTCCACTGTTCAGTTTTGTTAGTATTCAAAGTAACGTATTCTAATAGGGCCCTTTGATAAGTGGAAGGAAATGCAGCATATGTGAAAACCACAGCATGAAAAAGAATACCACAGTAGTGGCTTAAGGGCACCAGTAAGCAGTAATAATAATCTGTAGACAGTCGTTGCCCACCTACCACAAGCCACCAAGGATCTCCTACATTAACTTTAAGCTTCAAAATTTACAGACGCCATCCTTCTCAGTTGAAAACGTAATTTTTGAGGTTATATTGCGAATATAAGGCTTTTGATACAGATTTTGCCTGTGACATGCTGCATAAAGTATATACACGACTCTCAAGAAAATTAGACAGCCGCCGAACACAGTTTTACACAAAGTAAGGGACATTTAATTACTATTAAATTTTAATTTGTTCGAAACTTGTTGTTTCCAATCAAGAAGAGAATTTAGACACAGTTTCCCATAAATTTTCTTGTTATTATGTTTCTCATCTACAGCATGCCACAAACTCTTTTCTGGTTCTAAACTTATAAATTTCTCGCAATGCATGTGTTATGGTTGGGGACGTCAACCGATTCGAGCAAAGAAATCAAACTGGTCCGAATTCCACCGGCGTTCCCCCGAAGTATGTACGATCGATTACACTGACAAGGGGAGGCCACGACGTTTGGAACACGGATTTACTGCATACTTCGTACACTCATAGTACTCCAAGAGGACAACCTAATGTGTAAGCAGTAACCCGTACTTGTCAAGCGTTATTGAGAACTTCCATCGATGTCGGTGCTAGTGTAGCCGCAGCCAGGGTTTTGTTGCCAGCGTTCTGTGCGTCATCGCCTGCTGGGACAACGTGTGAAGCCAAAGTACAATCGTCATCAGAATTCAAATGTTTGTAAACTTAGAGGATCAAACTGCTTAGGCCTTCGGTCCCTAGACTTACATAGTCTAGTTTAAGTAAACTTACGCTAAGGACAACACACACACACGCGCGCGCGTGCGTCCGGAAACGACTCGAACCTCCGACGGAATCAGTAGCACGAGGTAATCCGTAACATGGCGCCGAAGACCGCACGACCATTCCCGCTCGGCCGTCACCAGTATCAGACATACAACAACCACTATAGAGTAAAGGGCACCTATACACTTCTCGTCAGCTCCAAGCATACATGTTGCTCTTGCAAGAGTTTAATATCGTCTATTACAATTCGATCGTCGTCTCGGTCTTTCCTTATCTGTTGGTATCAAGCAGAGAAGTTAGTCGGTCCACTGACTTTCCGTTCACGATCTACGTGTCTTCCACGCTTCCTTTTTAATTTTAGTGCAGGGTCGCATATAGGTCAAGCCACTCACTGAGGATTTGATCGCGCAGTTCCACCAAATCTGAAGGATAGTAATGTTGGGATTTTACCGACTCTTCTAGCGTGCCCCAAATAATTTCTATGGGGTTCAAGTCAGATGATTTTGCAGACGAATTAATATGTAATATGATGGAGGAGTGTTCTGAACACAGGTCGGATAATTCCTACTTTTATCGTTTTCAAAAATATCATCATCAAGAGCATACTTATCATGTAGATGTTGATGGCAGTTCTCGTCGCAATGTTCTGTCACTAATAGCTTGGCGTGGACCTCCATTAAATGCTTGCAACAACTTTTTTTGGGTTTGGAAACGTATTGATTCACAAGCCGAGAAATACGCCTCAGTCCCACCCCGTCAGGATATTCCACCGCAGGCCGCGGTGGCCGAGGGGACTGAGGCGCTCCAGTCACGGTCTGCACGGCCACTACGGTCGGGGGTTCGAATACCCCCTCAGGCATGGATATTTGTGCCGTCCTTAGTATTAGCTAGTTCGTAAGTAGTTTGTAAGTTTAGGGACTGATGACCCCGTAGTTAAGTCCCATAATCTATACAAACATTTGAACATTTTTTGATCTTCCACCGCTCACAGTTCTTATGTGTGTAGTGGCAACGTGTGTCAAGGGCGAGGGCAAAAAGAAAGCCGGTTACACCCGCAAAGCGCGCCAGCGTGAAGCGGATTCAAACGTCCTGAAAAATGCCCCAGAGTTAGGCTGTGTTCACAGTGGCGCCGACAAACGATTGCCAGACGCCGTCGCCTGAAGTTGACTGAATATTTCGGCCGACGGCGTGGTCACACTTCATCCCATATAGTTTCTCACTTGGTGCGGTTAAGGGTAAGGTTAGGTTAGGTTGTCAGGTTAGAATCTATTCTGTGTGTGGTGTATAACTGATTTCAATTTCCTGGGGTGCAGTGAATTCCACCGACACTTTTACGATTGGAAATGTGTGCTACAGTACGGCTTTTGCTGTTAATAAAGACATAGAATGCATACGAATGAACTACATGTGTCTCGAAAAAACGAAAGTGGCGAGGATTGTGTACACTGTCCTCAGTTATTGCTACTACCAGACAAGCTTTACGAATATGAGGTACCGGTAAAAGGAAAAATTTCTATTACACACTCGTGATATTTCGTGGTGTCATTGACAAGCAATATTACAGCGTTTGCTGAATTTATTTGAAGTTATTCAGACCACTTAAGCTCCATGCTTTAAATAATGATAACATACATCGGTTAGGTAAGTTTATTGCTTATCACAATGCATTTAGATAATTTATTCGCATTTTCTAGTGCATTTGTTTACATAAGTACAGTACTTTTTCGACGTTTCAGTGTGTGATTTTGTGCCGTTCTTGCACTGCAGGTGTCTCTTTTAGGTTACTGAAGTTCGGAAAATCGGAGAGAATAAATCTTGAGGTGTGTATTTTATCCTAAAGTTAGGAACAGTTTTTTTTTTTTGTCTGCTTAAATGTATTGTGATGCCTCCTATTACACAGAATATCAGACAATAATCATGAATTAGGCCTACCTTTATACAAAAAGAACAAGTGTGATGATTTTTGTGTTGTGATACTCAGTGTATTGGAGCAGACATAATACTTGGAAGTACAGACAAATACTATTTAGGATATAAAAAACATTCCAAGATTTATTATGTACGAATTCCCTCATTGCAGTAACCTCAAAAAGACTACAGCTGTGCAAGAACTGCATAAACGTCACGGTATATTTCTGTAAAAAATGCACTAAACGCGAGAAAAATTCTCGAAATGCGTTGTGCTAAGCATAAAAATACTTAAGGGGTGCAATTTTTCAGTATTTAAATCTACGAATAATACAGTCATATTCTATTCCAAAACATCGGATTATTATGAATGACATGAAGTTACACTAATCTTCAATGACCTTCATTCAGTATATTTGTGAAGGACGAGTGTAAAGTTTAGAATAGGATAATTTTGAACACGGTAACGACTGAAAACCGGAATCACACGTACACCACATTTGCAGGTCACTTCATAAGACAGAAGCACCACCCTGTTAAAGAACGCCAGAAGCAGTAACAATAATTTGTTGACAGCTAATACCCGATTATCACAAAGCAAAACAAAGTAAGAGAGCCACTACAATAACGTTAAGATACGCCACCATTTCTAATTGAACACATTTTTGAGGATCCAATTTACGTCTAAAATTTCTGATAAAGGATTTAACCAATTTTTGGTTTTCAAGAAACTGCAGTATTAGGCCATAGATTCAGAATATATCCCGATTGTGATAGTTGTCGTTTTCTGGGTGCCACAGTCTCTTTTTCTTTCACTAAACGTATCAGTTTCTCACAGCCCATATCTACTGTGTGAGAACGTCGGTCGATTTAACCAGAGAAAACGAACTGATTTTAATTTCACCAGCTGTCGTCCGAAGTCTGTACGTTCGGACCACGAGATTGGATACAATCTGACAGTGCTCATAGTGAGGTATTGATTTGAAATGATGGGCCGTCTTATGCCGATGCCTGTCGCACGTTCAAAAATGTTCAAATGTTTGTAAAGTTGTGGGACCTAACTGCAGTGGTCATTGGTCCCTAAAGTTACGAACTACTTAAACTAACTTCACCTCAGAACAACACACACACACCCATGCCCGAGGGAGGACTCGAACCTCAGCCGTGGTCGGCCGTCGGTAAAACCCACCGATATCGGAGCCACTGTGGACACAGCCTTAAACAACGACACACAGGCTGCGCAGTCTGATTGGAATCTGCGAGCCATAATGTACGCCACTTTCCCCGCTGGCAAGGTCTCGCAGAATGGAGGCGCACGTTCTGCAGTCTTTCTCGAAGAAAACCATCTACGAAATCAGAAGTGGTCTGTCTGTTGCAAGGAAAATGAAAAACTTGTTCTTTCCTCATTTATGTTGTTGTAAAATCAAAATATTCACATGTTTGTAAATCTATCGGACCAAACTGCGTGGTCATCAAATGTTCAAATGTTTGTAGAACTTATGGGACTCAACTACGGGGTCATCAATCCCTAAGCTTACAAACTACTTATGAACTAGCTAAGACTAAGGACGGTACAAATATCCATGCCCGAGGGGGGATTCGAACCCCCGTCCGTAGTGGCCGTGCAGACCGTGACTGGAGCGCCTCAGTCCCCTCGGCCACCGCGGCCGGTGCGTGGTCATCAGTCCGTAGCTTACAAACTACTTAAACCTAGGTAAACTAAACTAAGGACGACACACACACACCCATGCCCCAGGGAGGACTCGAATCTCCATGGCGAGCAACCGCGCGCTCCGCAGCGAGACGCTTTAGACCGCTCGGCTACTCCACCGCGGCGCTGTAAAATCCATAGCAATTTTCATCAGCTATTAATGGCCCTAGAACGCTACCCTACACCACATAAAAAATCGATAGTCACTTGAATAACGCAGTATATAATGTTTCACACAGTAATCATACTGCAAATCGCAACTCAAAATAATTTATTGTTTATGTTTTATCATTTGCTAAAATCTGTTTTCGGTATCTGAAACCGATTATGAGATACGAGGTATTTCAGTCTGGTTTTATCGCTGATACGCGCGCTCGGAAATGAATTCGCTACATACGTGCAATTTTCTCAAGATTGGTGACGCAGACATCATCCAAAGTCTACAATAAAATTCAGTATGTGAAGAACCCTTTGTCCGCAGCAGCATATGGTGTAAAGTCCACCATACGCAATACCGTAGAAACCCATATTTTTCGATGCAAACTTTTCCTAAATTGGAGCAGTCTCTTACTTCAATACAAATAACTGTGATCGTTAACGAAATGAGAGAGCCTTCAAAAAAATGTTAAAATGTTTGCTAAGCTTATGGGACTTAACTGCGGGGTCATCAGTCCCTAAACCTACAAACTACGTATGAACTACCTTATACTGAAGACAGCACAAATATCCATGCCCGAGGGGGATTCGAGCCCCCGACGGGGAACGGCCTCGCTCATCGCAACATAGCGTCTCAATGCGCTCGGCCGCTCCGCCGCGGCTGAGACACTTCACAATGGAGCTCACATACATAGCTATAAGAGGTGTAAAATTCACACTTTTTAACGGAATAGTGTGTGCAAAATTGTATGAGAAAAACTGCAGAGCTAGCAGATCTCGCGCGGCCTTCTGTTCGCAGTTGTACTAACCAGCGTGCTGTGCGTGCACCCGCAGGCGCGTACAACTGCAACAGACAGTCCCAATGCACATTGACAACTTTCTTTCACTTCTTACACCACTGCTTATTGTCTTTCAACTGTCTGTCCATTAACACCAACAAATACAGCAACTTTAGCCACCGGTTGGCCATTGTCACGGATAAACGCGATTTAGTCCATTTGAAAGTGAAGTGTCTACGCGCTACTGCCTTATGTTCACTAAGAGGCAACGCGTGCGAAACTGAGCATGTGATCTTGCCAAAAGCCGAGAAGTGATTCTTGTTGGTGTTGCAGCTCTCTGGGCTGGTCACTGTGTGAGGCAGCTCTGGGCATCTCTGTGATCCGCGGCACATTACATGATTTGTACATGCGCGACGCCTTGTCGTATGGACTTACTCTCTGAGCGGCCGTTAGCTCCGCGGTCGGGCCATCGTTTTGCTAAACCTGGCCAGCGTGAAAATTAAGCGACCGGAAGTGATAAGGGGCGTTAACAGCAGGGATAAGGCAGATGATGAGCAAGTTTTAGTTTGGGGGAAAACATTTCGTAGTTTGAATTGTCTAACTTGAAGAAGTCACAATCAAACTGTTACGTTCAGATGTAACTTAGACCTTACTTTTGTCTTCAGATCTACCTGTCAGTCCAACCAACATTTAGAAATTAATTTGATATGGTGATGCCGTCGTAAACTTCGCTAACTGTTAACGGCCGGCCGCGGTGGCCGGGGGTACTGAGGCGCTCCAGTCACGGTCTGCACGGCCACTACGATCGGGGGTTCGAATCCCCCCTCGGGCATGGATATTTGTGCCGTCCTAGTTCGTAAGTAGTTCATAAGTAGTTTGTAAGTTTAGGGACTGATGACCCCGTAGTTAAGTCCCATAGACTATACAAACATTTGAACATTTTCGAATCCCCCGTCGGGCATGGATATTTGTGCCGTCCTGAGTATAAGGTAGCTGATAATTAGTTTGTAAGTTTAAGGACTGATGACCCCGTAGTTAAGTCCCATAAGCTTAACAAACATTTGAACTGTTAACGAAATTGTCACCTTTCAATCAAACCGTGACAAATAAGTCGGTTATCAAAAAATGTTCAAATGTTTGTTAAGCTTATGGGACTTAACTACGGGGTCATCAGTCCCTAAACTTACAAACTACTTACGAACTACCTTATACTAAGGACGGCACAAATATCCAAGCCCGAGGGGGGATTCGAACCCCCGATCGTAGTGGCCGTGCAGACCGTGACTGGAGCGCCTCAGTCACCGCGGCCGGCGTCGGTTATCATAAACAAGATTCCATATATATATATATATATATATATTTAGACGCCCGGTGTTGATCCGCTGAAATGTTTGTAAATCTATCGGACCAAACTGCGTAGTCATCAGTCCGTAGCTTACAGACTACTTAAACTAAGGTAAACTAACCTAAGGACAGCACACAATCCATGCCCCAAGGAGGACTCGAACCTCGGACGGCGAGCAATCGCACGCTCCGCAGCGAAGTGCCTTAGACCGCTCGGCTACTCCGCCGCGGCGCTGAAGCAACCAACACTGATGGTACTTCAGCTAAGAAATACAATAATTAATGATCGTGTTACACAATTTACGCTACGTCTGAATGCTAACGTTAGGTATAAAGTCTTATTTCAGTTTATTTCTGTATCAAATGTTATGTTTTGTAAGTATTCTTTAGTGTACAATAATTTTGCCATGAACCTGATTGTCCATAAACAGCGGCATTCGTATTCTCAGAGAACACCAAATAACTTATGAGAACTTATATTACATGTACAAAATTGTTAAAGTTCTCGTAACTACTTGTTGATAAGTTGCCTCCTGCCTTCTATCTCATTTCTTGTCTTGTTTGCTGACATTTTTGACGTTTAGCCAGCAGATGTGTTAACACCGTCAAAGCTTCCTCCTCAATTACCGCGGTCCCAAGCCATCGATGGTGGGTGCAGATTTGTCAATGCCAGCCAGTCGTGCTGGTGAAACGCCTGAACAAAACATGAAGTTAGCGCTTGAAGAGTTCTCGGTGTTATTCTCGTGTCAAATTGTATGAATTCCAAAGCTTTCGACGATAATCTCCATCGCAGTCGTCAAAGGTAAGGCTGACACTCATTCTTACTCCTGACGACAACGATGGAGGTTATAATCGAAAGCTAGGAAATTTATCCGAATTTGACGAGGCAAGAAAGCCTAGAACTTTTAACGCAAGAACTCCGTGGCGAAATAATTGTTAGCCACATAAAATTAATGTCAGCCGAAGAAAACTATACATAAGTCAAGAGACAATTTGTCGTATTGCATATATTGAGGAAAGGTATCGTCACCGCTGCGTGTGTCGACACCGAGCAAGGTGGTCCAGTGGTAACACACTTGACACACATTCGGGAGGACGATGGTTCAAATCCACCTACGGCCATCCTGATTTAGGTTCGCCGTGATTTCCCTAACTGACTCTAGGCAAATGTCGGTGTGGTTCCTTCGAACGGGCACAGCCGATTTCCTTCCCCGTCCGTATCCAGCTTGTGCTCCGTCCCTAATGACCACGCTATCGACGGAACATTAAACCTAAGCTGCCTTTCTTGGTGGGTCCACGATCCGCCGATTACTTCTTGCACAACGATGTCCCCCCAATCAGAGCGACATATTGAACCATATCTGTTAAAAAGTTCCCAGTCGATCCGAATCCATGGTGAGATACTCCAGGTGGACGTCTTATTTTCTTCTTTTGCTATAGAGATGCCAGAGTATGGAAAGCTTTGCTTCCTGGAAGGCAGGAAACTGAATCAGCGTCGCTATCTGCAGCTTAGTTTCAAAGCGTCCAGTTTGGTGGCGTAGTTGCAAGGCACGCGAGGATCGAGCGTCAATCCTCTACAGCCATTCAGATTTAGGTTCCCCACCATTTCCCTAAATTCCGTAAAGAAAATGCTGGAATTGCTCCGTTAAAGGTGCCTTCACACTGAAACCAAACTCCAACAAACTCAGTTGACAACTGTTTTCAGCTCGAAGTTTGACTTTGTTTCCAACTGTTGTCGACATTTGTTTGAAATCGCGAGTTTGAAAAACTAGTTGAGGGAAGTTTTGTCTCGAGTTTGTAGTTTGTCAATGAGCAAAATCACGGCAGAGTTGGTCAACTTGGGCATGCGCATTGCAATGTCATCTGCTGTCATTTAGGACGGTACTACACTGCGCCTATGAAGAATACGAATTATTTCTTATTACAAAGCACAGTGAGTAAAATAAGCGTTTAGAATCGTATAAAGAAAAAGCTACAGCGATCAGCAGTATCACTGTCGATGATAAGGAAGAAATTAAATGGACTGCACCAGTTAGCTCCGTACTTTCTCGTGCTTAGCACGATGCATTTCGAGAACTAACCACAAGAATGGTAGTTATACAGATATTTAATGAGATGTTTCGGAAAATCAGACAAAATAAATTTAAAACTGTTTTAAACTACTCTAAGACTTTTGCAGCGCACGAGGCGGAATGATAAACATGAACATGAAACAACTACGAAAATATTTTCTTAATTACAACAAATTCCCTAAAGAGTTTAGGTTAAGCGCTAAAAAAACATTTACCTATTTTAGTATTTCATTATTTACGCACTGACACAGATTTAGGGCTTCCTGAAACATCGATTATGTTGAATGTAAGAATTTGTAAATATGTGGGTGAACTGAAATGTTTGATTGCCAATTCTCAAACAATTTTCGTAATTATGTCTCTGCAGTGTAGGTCCTGCAGTACATTTGTGCAAGCACTCTTTATCTTTCCATCTCGCTATCCACGGTTCCACCTACAATTGTTTAAATTTTTTCTTCATTTCAAGGAATGCATTCGCCAGAAACATCAAATGCTGTTGTACAGACGGCTATTAAAAGGAAAACCCCGAATGTTTGTTTACACGAGTTTGATACTGTTTTCAACACTTTGCAACAGTTTTAAGTTTGCCAAACTCACAACTATCTTAAGTTTGCTAGACTAGCAACTGTTGCACTTTTTTTTAATATATATAGTTTAATGAGTTTCAATGTGAAGGCACCTACCAGTAACGAACCTAGCTGCTCGCCCCTGAACTGCTTCCATGTCTTCCTTTAAACTGATCTGCTGCGGGTCCCAAACACTTGAGCAATACTCAAGACGTGGTCGTACAAGCGTTTTATACGCGGTCTCCTTTACAGGTGAAGTACATCTTCCCAAAATTCTTCCAATGAACCGAAGTCGACTGTCCGCCTTACTCACAACTGTCCTTACATGCTCGTTCCATTTCAAATCGCTCTGCAATGTTACATCTAGATATTTGAACGACGCGACTGCATCAAGAATCTCACTACTAATGTTGTATTCGAACATTATGTTTTTCCTACTCATGTGCATCACCTTACATTTTTCTACGTTTAGAGCTAGCTGCCATTCTTCACACCAACTAGAAATTTTGTCTAAGTCTCCTGTATGCTATTACAGTCAATTAAAGACGACACCCTCCCATACAACACAGTAACATCAGCAAACAGCCGCAAATTACAAGTTACTCTTTCTATAAGATCATTTATATAGATAGAAAATAATAGCTATCACACCCCCCTCGGGCATACCTGACAATACACTCGTCTCTGGTGAATACTCGTCGTTGAGAACAACGTACTGCGTTCTATTACTTAGGAAGTCTTCCAGCCAGTCACAAATCTGTGAACCTATTCCATATACCCGTATCTTCGTTAGCAATGTGCAGTGTGGCACCGCGTCAAATGCCTTTTTGAAATCTAGTAAAACACAATATACCTCATGCCCTTCATCCATGGCTCGCAAGATGTCATGTGAGAAAAGGGCAAGCTGAGTTCCTCACGAACGATGTTCCCTAAACCTGTACTGATTCAGAGAATGAAGCTTATCCGTCTCAAAGAAATTTACTATATTCGAACTGCGAATATGCTCCAAACGTTTACAGGAAACTGATGTCAACGATATTGGCCTGTAATTATGTGGGTCAGTTCTTTTACCTCTCTTGTAAACGGGAGTCACCTGTGCTTTTTCCAATCGCTAGGAACTTTACGCTGAATTAAAGATTCGCGATAAATGAAAGCTAAGTAAGGGGCCAATGCTGCATGATACACTTCGTTAAACTGAACCTAACATACATATATAATGGTGTGGTATCTGTTCTTTCGGACATGTCCAAAGCGGGGACCCCAGTTCTGATCCAAATTCTCATTTGTCGCCGTTCAATTATTTCAGTGTCATAATACAGCTAAATCCCTTTGGTTTTCTGTGTTCTGCTTGCTAGAAGGTCTTCAGTGGAATAAAACAGTTAATGTGATATTTCGTATCTCCTATTTTGTCCATTAGGCGGCAGTGCGTAGGTGTATCGAATGCCATCGGGAAGACAAGAAACACGGCACCGACTTGAGTTCCTGCATCTACTGCTTTCTACCTCGCGTAGACAAGCTGGGTTTCACACGATCGTTGCAATCATAACCTACATTTCTTACTTCAGAGGAGATTTCCAGTCTCCAGAAATGTCATAATACTCAGAAACATGTTCCAAAATTCTATAAGTAACCGACTTCAGAGATTTATTCCTATATGTTTACTATTCCTGAAGACGAGAATGATTTGCGCGTTTTGTCCATTATTAGGATCTCTTCGCTCCTCTAGAGACCTGCGTTACACTTCTACTAGGAAGAGGGGAGACCAATTTCCTTTGCATATTCTGAGTAGTATTGTGAAAAGTAATTGTCCTATAACACTCCCTTCTGGTACACCAGAAATTACTTTCACGTTAGCAAACTTTCCTCCGTTGAGATTCACGTGATATTTGCTAGAAACTTTTCAATTCCATCAAACAGTTTGTCTGATATTCCGCATTCTCATATTTCGTTCATTAGGCGACAGTGCGGAACCGTATAGAACGCCTTCTGGAAGTCAAAAAACACGACAGCTACCTGGGAGCCTGTATCTACTCTTTTCTGGGTCTCGTTGACGAATAAAGCGAACTGCGTTTCACATGTGCTACTCTCGCAACCTTGTTCATTCCTACAGAGCAGATTTATGGTCTTCCGAAAAATAGTACAAGAGCATAAAACATCGTCCAAAATTCTACAACAGACCAACGTCAGAGCTATAGTTTTGGGTGTCTGTCCGACGACCCTTCTTGAAAACGGCAGTTATGTGCGCATTTCACAACCAGTAGTAACGCTTTAGAGACCTACTGCACACTGCTACTGACTCCGATAGTTTTCTCAGGAAAGCAGCCTTTTGCAGGACACCAGCTCATATCTGTAGCTATTAAAAGTCCAGTCTGTCTTGTCAGATTTTTATTTACCGTCTTCTGAAGCAAAGAAAGGATTATTCTGTTGCAGTAAAGTAATCTTTCTTGAAAAGTATACAAGTATCTCGTAATCGAATATGTTATATCAAATATTTTATACAATGTTGCTTTGATAGCGGCTTCTGTAACTAATCGTTTCTTGAGAAGTTACTTGAACACGTGTCTCGTTCTATCAGAGAGGCCTGAAGTGCAATCATAATGTATTGCCTGCCTTTATTGACACAGTTATCGATAACGGTTTTGCTATCAGTGGCGGCACGCCTCAGCTGACAGAGAGCTTGATTTCTACCACCGTGCCACTAATTGCTATTTATGGATTAAGGCTAGCGTTAAATGTTCAGCGTCTACAAGCACACCACAGTTTTCTGTCCTACCCTGTTAGTCGCATTTTTTTCAATGAGATGACATGAATAGGAAATAATGGACTAGCTGTCAGAAAAAGCAGGATCCAAATTCGTGCTATCGTCCTGATTTAGGGTTCCTATTGTTTTACTAAATCTATTAAGACAACTGCCGGAAAGATTTCTTCTAAAAGATTTCGGCTAATCCCTTCCTTCGTATTTTACCAGTCCTAGCTTGTGCTACGTCTGTAATGACCGCTTCGTCCACGAGAAGTTAACAGCAAATTTACTTCCTTTTCACATTCAGGAGGTATCCAGAATAATTTTTTGTGGTTCCTTAAATCAGAGACTCCGAACCATTTTTTTCAGACCAGGAACCACTGTGATTTATTTATTTTGAGCATGGATCGCAAGATTTAAGACTAATAAACTGCGTCAATCTTAAAAAATAAACCGTAATAACATGTGTTACTTAAACTAAAAGTAATATGTGTGAACACTACTATTATAACAGAAACTTTTAACAGAAAAGTAAATTCGGTTTGCGGCAATGTGTCGGTAATCGTAGCTCAAACCTAACCGCGTATCATCACTTACTTTCAATATATTCTAGGATTTGTTTTTGAGGAGGAAACCGCTGTTCACCTAAATTAGTCAAGGAGAAAATCGTAAGACGGCGGAAGGCTATTACGGGAATGTTATAGAATGATTTTGCCTCTTTACGACGAAACTGCCCAAAAGGCTGGATACAAATGCATTATTACAGTTTCTATCATTTTGGAAATCAATAAGCGTTCACAATACTAGAAGACAAATGAAAAATTTCAAATGGAGACTGCTGTTATTCACTTTTCTCATCACCAGTTCAAGTTATCGTGAACACACAGTACGCTTAACTGACCACGTAATAAGGAATTAATCATTTAAAATAAATGAAAGTGCACACCCGATTTCATTACCGTCTCTGTTGACTTCTTAGCCTATGGAACATTGCATCTTAATCGTCCTTCACTTTTCAACTACACTATTTTAGCCGAAGCTCACAAGAAAGACGGTAGAAACCAATTACTTCAAACTGCCATTGCATTTATAAGATGCATCAAGCAGTGGAACCTCACTTCAGCGTTGTGAATGAAAAATTCCATTTACCATCACATTTTACATTGTTTAAAGAACTACACTTCTTACTAATGGAAGCGAAAAGAGAGACAGGAACTAACTCACGTAAACTAAATAGCTTTGTGTAGGCTCAGCATGTTATTACAAGTTATTTTGCATTTATTTAATATCATCATGGACATCATGACTGTTTTACCACTTTGGTTTTTTTATCTATACCAGTTGCAGGAAAATAAAAGAAACATTTGGAGACAAGCACCTACATGAATATCAAGACCACAGATGGAAAACCAGTACTTAGAAAAGAAGGGAAAGCTGTAAGGTAGAAGGAATATATAGAGGGGCTATATAAGGGAAATGATCTTGAAGGTAATATTCTAGAAATGGAAGAGAAATTAGAGGAAGATGATATAGGTGATACGATACTGCGAGAATAATTTGGCAGAACACAGAAAGATTTGAGTCGAAACAAGGCCCCTGGAGTAGCTGATATTCCGTCTGAACTGCTGACATCGTTAGGAGAGCGAGTCATGAAGAAATTGTTCCCCTTGGTATGCAAGATGTATGAGACAGGAGAAATAATCTCCGATTACAAGAATAGTATAATACTTTCTATTCCAAAGAAAGCAAGTGCAGACAGATGTTAAGATTACAGAACTATCAGTTCAATAAGTCATAGTTGTAAAATACTAACACGAATTATTTACAAAGTAATGTAAAAACTGATGGAATCCGACCATGGAGAAGATCAGTTTGTATTTAGGAGAAATGTGGGAACACGGGAGGCAATACTCACATTACGACTTATCTTAGACGATAGATTAAGGAAAGGAAAACCTACGTTTTTAGCTTTTGACAATGTTAACTGGAATACACTTTTTTCAGATTCTGAAGGTATCAGGGGTAAAATATATGGAGCAAAGAGTTGTATTCAACTTGTACGAAAATCAGACAGCTGTAATTAGAGTCGAAGGGCATGAAAGGGATGCAGTAGTTAGGAAGGGAGTAAGAGAGGGTTGTAGCCTTTCCCCGAAATTGTTCAATCTTTACACTAAGCAAGCTGTGAAAGTATGCTAGGAGAAATTTGGAAAAGGAATTAAAGTTCAGAGAGAAGAAATAACAACTTATCGTTTTGCCGATGTTATAGTAATCCTGTCAGAGACTGCAAAGGACCTGGAAGAGCAATTGAACGGAATAGACAGTGTCTTAAAAGGAGCGTATAAAATGAACATTGACAAAAGTAAAACAAGGATAGTGGAATGTAGTGTCAAAAAATTAGGCGATTCTGAAGGAATTAGATTAGATAATGAGGCAATAAAAGTAGTTGATGAGTTTTGTTATTTGAGTAGCAAAATAACTTCTCATGGCCGAAGTAAAGAAGATATAAAATACAGAATGGTTATGGAAAAGAAAGCTTTTCTGAAGGAGCGAAATTTGTTGACATCCAATATTAATTTAAATCCTTTCTGAAATCATTTGTCTGGAGTTAGCATTGTATGGGAGTGAAGCGTGGACGATAGGGCGTCCAGACAAAAAGATGATAGAAGTTTTTGAAATGTGGTGTTACAGACGAATGATGAAGAGTAGATCGGTAGCTCACGTAACTAATGAGAAGGTGCTCAACAAAACTGGGGAGAAAAGGAGTTTCGGGCATATTCTCTCTAAGAGAAGGGATAGGTTGGTGGAACACATTCTGAGACATCGAAGTATCGTTTACTTAGCAATAGAAGGCAGTGTGTGGGAGTAAAAAAAGGTAGAGGGATACCGAGAGACGAATACAGTGAGCAGATTCAAAAGGATGTAGGTTTCCGTTCTTACTCGCAGATGAAGAGGCTTGCACAGGACAGGGTAGCATGAAGAGCTGCATCAAACCAGTCTGCGGACTGAAGACCACAACAACAACAACCAGTTACTTGTAATTATGATGCACAGGGTGACAATTATTGAACTATATGAAATGAAATCGTCATAATTTCTGAACGGTTTGCTTCAGTACGTTCAAAAAGCACCCTTGGTCATGGGGCATAGCGGGAACTAGTACAAGCGTGCACACCCACCTTGTTGTTGTCGACCACATTCATTTGGATGGATTCATCAATAAGCAAAATTGGCACATTTGGGGGACGGAGAATTTAGCGACCGGAAAATCTCTTCACCCTCTTCGGCTGACTGTGTAGTGTGCAATGTCGAGTCACTGAATAATCGGCGCGATATGCATTGATGGCACGTTGCCTACCGAACCGTACGTTTAGGTGCTGGAAGGTACGCAGGAAGCGTAGGGTTTAACGTCCCGTCGACAGAGTGGTCATTAGAGTCGGAGCTCACGCTCGGATTTTGTGGGAAGGAATGGGAAAGGAAATCGGCCGTGCCCTTTCAAAGGAACCATTTCGGAATTTGCCTGGAGTGGTTTAGGGAAATCACGGAAAACCTAAATCAGGATGGCCGGAGGTGGATTTGAACGACCGTCCTACCGAATGAGAGTCCAGTGTCTTACCACTGCGCCACCTCGTTCGATGCTGGAAAGTGATTTCATCCTCATTATCCAATATGACATTTATTTTGACAAGATTTGATCATTCAAGACGAAGTTCGATACCATAGAAACAGGAGAGTGTTTGATGATCGTATGAACAGTTCTGGGACCTCCTTTCGTCTCCGGGGTAACCAGAGGCTAATGGCATCGGCCTCGATGGGCCTCCATATTCTCCGGATTTGAACGCATGCGACTCCGTTTTGTGGGATTATATCAAAGGCAAAGTGTACATCAATAACCCCAAAATCACTGCTGAGCTGAAAACAGTCATTGCCGGCCGCGGTGGCCGAGGGGACTGAGGCGCTCCAGTTACGGTCTGCACGGTCACTACGGTCGGGGGTTCGAATCCCCCTCAGGCATGGATATTTGTGCCGTCCTTAGTATTAGCTAGTTCATAAGTAGTTTGTAAGTTTAGGGACTGATGAACCCGTAGTTAAGTCCCATAAGCTCTACAAACGTTTGAACATTTTTTTAAGGCAGGCATACCGAACATGTCATAACCGAAATCCGAATACCTTTAGTGACGTTTACATGTTGAATAAAGTGTATACACGCCGTAGTTAGTAACTAATTTACGTTTCGTTTCATGTAGTTCAATAATTGTCACCCTGTATTTATAGTAAGTCCGGGAGAGTTGTCGAATGCGGTACAGACTGCGCACCTCCATAGTTTTGGTTAAATCCGCCACAGTGCGTGTGTAGGCGCTTTGCAGTTACGCAGTAGACGCTGGGTGGCGAGGCAACTGCTAGTTGGTTGGTTGATGGGTGGATGGGACGAAACAGCTAGGTCATCAGTCTCATGTCTTCTGTGTGAAATGCACGCAAGGCGAGGCATCTGCTTTTGTTTCAATAGTTAGTGTTAATAAACAAGGGAAGTCTCTTTATCTTGCATGGAGATGTTTTTAGTGTTACGGTTAGTCATTTAGATGGGGTTAAATAGTGACATATTTTTAAATATCTGAGTAGCTGCACGAACAGTAACTTCTGTTGGGTGTCTTTTGATTCTAATCCGGCCAACTTGGCTGCTACGGTCACAGAGTCATAGGGTGCGGCGTCTGTTCCTGATAGATCGGGATATGTGTCGCAATCTTTGATAGTATTGTGTTGACTGTGGGAGGTAAATTAGGAATAAAAGCTAATGATGGAGAGGATTTCTTTTGAAAAACTCTGATAGGCCTAAGTTTAATCTTTAAAATAATTTAAAATTTAATTTAGTGTTTTGATATAACAAAAATAAAGGATTTGTTTGCCAATTATTCAGTGTTTATTTTTATTCCTCAGTGTTAAAATGTTTGTAAGGCTTATGGGACTTAACTGCGGGCTCATCAGTCGCTAAACTTACAAACTACTTATAAACTACCTTATACTAAAGACGGCAATAACATCCATGCCCGAGCGGGGATTCGAACCCCCGACGGGGAAAGGCCTCGCGCATCACAGCATAACACCTCAATACGTTCGACCACTCCGCCACGGCTTTTATTCATCTTGTTACCATCATAAACTAAAATTTTAACATTTTTTAAAACTATAAATTTCAACAAATATCATGCGGCATGTCACCCATAAGGGTGCGGCATCTCACCCTTAGCCTAAGGGTACTGTAAGGTTTTCTGAATGGTCAAATACCATGACGAATGAGTGCATGTAAAATTCTCAAAAAAACTATTTTAAGGAAAACTGTTTTTTTTACCTGTAAAAGAAATTGTTTTTACTTAAGTGCATTGTGGAATTTTTTATGGATAATTTTGAAAATGTGTGCCATCTGTCTCGGATTTACGCTACGTAGATGGCTGTATGGTATGTACTCAGAGGCCAATAATAAAAGCAAAGAGAGTCATTACGTTCAATTCTGGCAAATGATGTAACAGCATTTACATCGGCGCGCTCGATTTGACGTGAAGCGGCGAGTACGGAGCAGACGAGGCTAACAAGCGGTAATAGCCGCAGCGCCTTCGGAATGCGTCGCGAGACGGGCCGACCCACTTATCTCTGGCTGGTGTCACCGCTCTGCTCCTGCCGCTGCCTCTGCCACTGCCGCCGTCTGCGTCTCACGAGAAACACTTATACTTTTTTAAACTGCAGCCAAACAAGAAGGGACGCTTAGGGTTTAACGTCCCGTCGACAGCGTGGTCATTACAGTTTTGGGTAAGGATCGCGAAGGAAATCGGCCGTGCCCTTTCAGATGAACCATCTGGCAATTGCCTATAGGGATTTACGGAAATCATGGAACAGAATCTGGATGGTCGGAAGTGGATATGTACAACCGTCCTCACGAATGTGAGTCCAGAGTGTTACCACTGCATCACTCGGTTTACAAAAGAGAACAACTAAATGAAGACTGCGTAGCTGTTAAAAGGCCATCTACAACCAGGGAATCAATGTGGACACAGAAATTAGAAAAATGAAGCTTGCAATGTTGGAACATTAAAGAAAAACTGCCGGCCGCGGCGGCCGAGGGGACTGAGGCGCTCCAGTCACGGTTTGCACGGCCACTACGGTCGGGGGTTCGAATCCCCCCTCGGGCATGGATATTTGTGCCGTCCTAGTTCGTAAGTAGTTCATAAGTAGTTTGTAAGTTTAAGGACTGATGACCCCGTAGTTAAGTCCCATAGACTATACAAACATTTGAAAGAAAAACTTCCGGCTTGATCTCAACTGGAATGGAGAGCCTATAAGAGCCTAAATAGACTTAAGTGTCATATGGGAAGATCTAAGGATAACCTGTTCATGTGGGGATACGCAGAAGACGAGCTCTGCCAATGTGGAGCAAAACGAACACTGACACACCTGCTGAGTTGTCCATCCTTGCCGGCGCCATGCACTTTCCAAGACCTGTGGCTGGCCAACGACGTTGCAGTGAAGTGTGCCGAACACTGGAGAGAGATACGAGCCTGCTATGGACAACAATGACGTGTGAAAATCATGACTGTATATATGAATATAATTAGTACTTATTTTTTATTTGTAATCTAGTATGTGTAGCCTATTAATAACAGATGCAGCTCAGACACGATTAAAATTAAAAGGCCAGTCTGTGGTGCGAGCCTTTATGTTTATTGTCTTCCGAGCGAACAGTCTGTTGTAAGCTACACTCCGTAATACACCGGCGAAATCTAATCTAGAGAGTACTGTCCCTCTTGTTTTGAATGTCATCTGTGCAACATTTCATCAAGATCAGGAGGACACTGTAGATTGCTGTCAAAATCTCTTGGTAAAGCGCCGTGTACCGTGCGAAATCTTCGGTAGACAGTGTGTTCCATCTTGTTTGGAATTACAATAAATAAATAAATAAGCGGACACTCTTCTTTACATACAATGCTGAACTGTCCCCTGATTTGTTAGCAAAATGGATTGATCCTTGGTGTATGCATTTTTCCCATATTCAAGAAATGAACGAATACAAATATGAATGAAACTTCACTCAGCAGCGGAGTGTGCGCTGATATGCAACTTCCTGGAAGATTAAAATTGTGTGCCGGGACGGGGATTTAAACCTGGGACCTTTGCCTTTCGCGGGCAAGCGCTCTACCGTCTGAGCTATCCCGGCACGCTTAACGGTCCCTCCTCACAACTTTACTTCTGCCATTACCTCGCCCCCTACTTTCCAAACTTCACAGAAGTTTTCCTGCGAACCTTGCAGGAATAGCACTCCTGAAAGTAAGGATATAGTGGAGACCTTGCTTAGCAACAGCCTAAGGGATGTTTCCAGAATGAAACTTCGCTCTGCAACGAAGTGTGCGCTGATATGAAGCTTCCTGGCAGATTAAAATTGTGTTTCATTCTGGAAACATCCCTTAGGCTGTGGCTAAGCAATGTCTCCACTATATCCTTTCTTTCAGGAGTGCTATTCCTGCAAAGTTCGCAAGAGAACTTCTTGGAAGTTTGGAAAGTAGGAAGCGAGGTACTGGCAGAAATAAAGTTGCGAAGACAGACAGTGAAGCGTGCCGGGATAGCTCAGACGGTAGAGCGCTTGCCCACGAAAGGCAGAAGTCCCAGGTTCGAATCTCAGTTACGGCGCTAAATTTTAATCTGCCTGGAAGATTGACAAATATGAATGGTCTCCAGGGCCATCATTTGAAGCCACCGACAATAGCTGAGCGTATTTGTAAGTACACAAATTTGCAGTTCCAGTGTCGTTCCTTTCTTTTGTCAGGCTCAGTGTGCCACATTTTCCGGCAGTGCGCAAGACGACGACTGAACTGAACTTCTCGTCAAGGGCAATTAGTTTACATGGGCGACACAGTGACAACGAAGATGCAGTTGGTGAAAATATGTATTACCAATTTGCCTTGATATGCTGTACCTTAGTGATGCCAGCAGTATACTTTGTTTTTCGTCCAGTTTGCAACGTAAGGCGGGACAGCTGGACAGGGATTAGACGTTGGACAATCCAGCGTCTGATAAATGCACCACCTCTCTTATCGTTACCAAGCGATGAGGCACTGGCTATTATCTTCTAGATCGTTTGTAATCCACATCTAATGATCGAGCTATCGACGGGTATTTAAACTCTGATCTTCCTTCGTTTCAAATCACTTAAGAATTCATTGCTGATATTCTTTTCCTGTTCTCATAAAAAACTTAAGCCATAATAACTAAAAATTAATACAGATAAGTCTTATTGTTGCGTGACTGGTCGTGCAGCACAACAATGGAAGTGTGTCCCGTTTAGGCGCTCTGCAGCTATAAGGGAATGTGGAGCAATTAAGGACAATAGACACTTGCCTTAGTTTCTTTTCGAAGAAAGCTCTTTCCTGAATTAAGCGTAAGTTTCCTCGATTGAACAACACTGTGAGGTTCTCAATAGCGTGATCGAGATAATTATTAAACAGGCGGTTACACTACATCAACTATTAAATTTTACATTTCAAATATTCAAATGTTTGTACAACTTATGGGACTTAACTACGGGGTCATCAGTCCCTAAACTTACAAACTACTTATGAACTAGCTAACAATAAGGACGGCACAAATATCCATGCCCGATGTGGGATTCGAACCCCCGACCGTAGTGACCGTGAAGAACGTGACTGACGCGCCGCAGTCCCCTCGGCCACCGCGGCCGGCAATGACGTTGCTTTATTTGCTGCTAGCACAGGTAAACTTCAGCAACCCAGTGGAATAATTTAATAGAGCAAATATAAAGGTAAGCTTGTACATTAATTATAAGAGGACTAAAATAAAGTGTTATGAACACAAAAAATAAAATTGTACAAGTAAACAATGAAATTCGTATTCGGAGCAGTTCAAGGCATCTGAGTGTACAGTAAAAGAAATGAATGAAAGAAAAACAGTGCGCATCCAGAAAGTAATTTCGGCAGTTATGTGGAAAAGTAGTTTAAGAGTTGTAGAATTTTGTGTAATAAAAATTTCTTCTGTATCTGTGTACAATTTCATTTTATTACCAAACGGAACTTACTTTCTGGACGCGCCTCGTATTTTCCAAAGTAGGGACAAGGCAAATTATACCACGAGGATAGGTAATTGCGGATCGAAACAGGGATGGCAATCAGACAGGCAGATCGTGACGTGAAGCTTTCAATAACTTCTAAAGCATTATCAGAGAAGAACCCCCTAACAAATATTTTGCTGTCTGTGAAAGCTGTCAGTGGCAAAGAATAAATGTACAGAAGATACTCTTTGGCTGGATGGGAATCTTGATTCGTTTACATAGGAACGTCCTGAAGTATTAAAGACTGACATTGTAATATATGACTGACTTTGTAATTACTGATAGTGGAGTTGCAAAACAGCTCAAATCTCCAAAATAAAGTGAAGCTCCAGGGCTCGACACTTTCCACACAGATACTTCGCCGGATTTAGTCCACCTCTTTAGCATAATTTACCGTGGGTACCTTAAGCAAGGAATTGTTCCTAGTGATTGGAAAACAGGAAAGCCACATTCATATCTAAAGAGCAGACAAATTAAAAGATGACACCAGTGAAAAACTAAGTAATTTGCTTATTATTTCAGTAGTAACCACCATAACTGCGAGGCAAGAGGGTCATTCCTCGATGTTTGCAGTTGGCTACAGAATCAGGTGTGCACCTCTTAGTCCGAAACATACCGATAGCGATGAATGTTTTATTTCAGGGTTCCAAAAGAATATGGGAATCGCATGGGGAAAAATCTGGACTGTATAGAGCGTGTGTAACGGCTTCACTTGCCTTGGAAAATTCTAGGCGGGCTCTATCCTGATACAGAATGATAACACTTTTTATTAGCTTTTTCAACATTTCGGGAGGGGTTGGAACCCCAGAAACCACCACCCTGGCTACGCCCATCCGGCATCATCCAACAGTGGCTGTCTATCATCTTTTGATGATGATGACTGAAATATAATCTCAGATAATATAGTAATTTTGTGGTGGAATTGAAGCGTCTGTTTCACCACTAGAGGTACAACTGTATATTTAGTTGTCGGTAGGCTGTCACGTGTTGAAGTTTGCTTGTCGACCCTGTATGCCTACTTAATGTAGCCTGTGAACCTACGCAGAAACGAGATGCAGGGTGACACTGGAGCTGTCTACGACTACATTATAGGGGCTCATTTGCAATTAAAGTAGCGCTTAAGCTTCGTGTGCTGTATGCAATGTATTCATATAAGCCCGACTTTGAGTATACTTAAAGAAGGATTCGCTCGGATGCTCCTGACTCAGCATCTCCGGCTGCTAACAGATACAACAAGAAACTAATTGTTACTTGCTCAACATCGCTTTCATCGTCGATGCTGGTAATTTTCGTTTTTATTTACTCTTTTCCCCGTATTGCGTGTAGAAATCGTATACCTTCCTTGCACTGACCTCACTTTACTTCGTTTTCTCTGTTTTGTGTACCTCTTCGCGAGAAGAAAGGCAAGGACAAGTTGGTCACAGCACAGGCGGCAGTTTGGGATCTTGATCGCCTTGAACCTGAGTTCAACGGTCTGCCTTCCCCTTTTTCGTTCGCTGTTTGACGTCTCTAGAATAATGAGTTGATCACGAAGCACAGCCTTTGCGTTACTGAAATAGGTACGATCACCATTTGTCTAACCAACTTTTTTGTTACTGAGAAAAATATACAGGTCTCTCCTCCTGTTAGACTAGAATTCTGAGACGAAAGGATATTGTTGAGAAATAGCTTATGCACAACACATGGGATCGTTTGCAGAATGAATGCTTCACTCTGCAGAAATGTTATATACTGCCCTGAAACTTTCTGGCAGACAGACTGTGTGTACTCTTCGCTGCATACATTGTTTGTTGCGGTGTGCAGTATTCGTTCTGGAAACATTTCCTTCTGATTGGCTGAGTCATTTCTCCGTACTAATCTATCTTCCTGGAGTAGTCCAGCAGTACTTTCTACCTGTAAAATATCCCAACTTAACGATTTTGTATGCCGTCTTTGGATATGCTGTGGACTAGAATCTGAGTTTTCGACCTCGAGGAACCTGTGTTAACTTTTCAGGTTCCATAGAACTTCGAAATTGTTGGCCTTTTTTATTATTTCGTCTATAACTTGTAACGGGTGTGTTTTAGCGAAACATACCTAAGAATAAAGTTGAAGAGCATTAATTTGCCTCCATATTTCACTGGTCAAACGTATTTTACCCAGTAGTTACCCAGATACACTCTTTCAAAAATACAATAAATATCTCAGATTTTCAAAAAATATCAGTAAAGCGCAGATTTTCGCCTTATAACTTTCATTTGTCTACATTTTTGTGTTAGGTTCCTGTGAATTTAGACGCGTAGAGACAATCTATCGAGATGGCACACTCTCTCTGACAGCACGACCGGGGGACTGATGGCCATAGTAGTCTAGTCCCCCTAAAACCCCCCAGACCAACCAACCAACCAACAGCACGACCCTGAGTGGGTCTCCCAGAACTCTGTGACTCACACGGCCCTAGAGCCATGTCTGCCTATACGTGTTCTGTATTTTTTTTTTTTTTTTTTTTTTTTTTTTTTTTTTTTTTTTTAGACACTTCGTTCGGAACAGGAGACTGATGACCGAGCTGTTTAGTCCCATACAACAAACAACAACAAGCCATGTCTGACCAGCTTCCTGCTCACAATGTCTCTCATATTTCAAAAGTACAGAAAGGGAATTTGATGAAAAATACGGATCATGAATATTGACGATATAAAAAACTATAGACAGTAACCTACCTAAAAACCACATCTTGGCTGGCCGACACACCGATCTCGTTATACCGCCGGGAGAATTCGACACGTGGTCAGCGCGCCTCCACGAATCTCTCCAGTGGCTAGCCGGGAAGCTGAAGTATACCAGCTTCATTACTTAAAATAAATGGTGACTGCACGAATACCACGAAATACCGACCAGGTGCAGTACAATACCTAGATAGAGGCGTCAGTGAGATGCGATACGAAAAACATGCGGCTAGTACAAAGGAATCCCAGCTTTTAACGGCTACTTCTCATCTAAGTAGTTCCTCAATGTTCCTCACGAGGCACCTCGTTCCAATCCTCCCCCCTAGCGGAAGTCCTAGCTGTAGCGAAGATTGCACCTCATTCTTCTACAAGGTTGTCGAACACTCTGGCAGCTTAACTAGTTTTAAATAAGGTAATGAAAAGTAACCAGTCACCGAAGGTAACCAAGAGTCAGAAATGACAGTCGGCGCTGCGACAAGACACGTGCTAGTGAGCGACGCCTGCTTCCAGAGAGATTTATCCAGAAATAATCTATTTGTAGACGGTGCGTGTCGTTGTCCTTGCCACCGGGCCGTGCGACAGTTATTCGTGGAGGCTGGACCAATTGACCGGCTTTGTTCTGTCAATCAGTTCCATGGGCGAGAGCACGACCTGAGACCCGTTAATAGTGCTTACTCCACGCGGCTTCTCACAGGCACCAATTGTCGTGAGACTGTCTCATGCTTCATATACACGTCTTAACTGATTTTTTTCGGAGTGCCAGAAATGTTTGGAGATTCGCTATATCTCTATGATTATAATTATAAAAGTGTGAAAAATAAGTTTTCGATGTTCCCGCGAGTATCCAAACAAAGTGATCATGTGCCTTTCCTTGTTTTGCATAAAACTTTCGCAAATACCAGTGTTTAATGTAACAGGTACTGGTCGCAGTAGTGTGTTTTTATACTAGAGAAATAGTCCAAAGATGGAATATCCTTAGCTGTGTCACTGTTGAAAACTCAGACTGGTCGTGTCGAGAGTCAAGTAATCATATCATACAATGACTTTACTGGTGGAGCCATTTGAGATTCATCTTCTTTCTTTTTCTTGTTTTATTTTTGTAACATTGCTATAAATGAATGATGTAACTGAGATGCGTTTTATTAGTCGCTGTAAACAGCAGATGCCTCTGCTTCCGATTGTATGCGAATATGAAACGTTTCGTGGTACCTGTATTCGACAAGGCAGCGGACGATGTGTGGGAAAGGCTCCCCCTCCTCGAAAAATGTTCAAATGTTTGTAAAGTTATGGGACCTAACTGTAGTGCTCATCGGTCCTTAAACTTACAAACTACTTAAACTAAATAATCCTAATAACAATACACACATCCGTGCCCGGGGGAGGACTCGAACCTCCAACGGCGAACGACTGCGCGCACCGCAGCTCTCTAATGCGGCACATGTGTCTCTAAGTGTACTGCAAGTAATGCAGATCATGGTCCTTATCAGATGACGACCTTTTTGTTCTACACACACGCGCACGCACACACACATACATGTGCATTTTCAACTTTTCACGGCGTAATGTATAGTCCATTCGATTTCTGGAATACAGCCGCGTAAACTTCACTTCTTCCGCTGATATTTCGGCCGCGTACCTTCCGGCCATCTTCAGAGTGAAGACGTGAAGGTGTTGCCGCCGCCGAGCATATATCGTTAAGTGAACACCGGAGCGCTTCCGCCACGGGGGGCGCACGCGTGTGAGTACTTGGATATGCAGTAAACCAGCATCTGTGACGCGCACGCGCATTGCCACCGCGATCAGGCTTATAAGGCTTCGACTCAGTCTGAAGATTGCCGGAAAGTACGCGGCCGAAATATCAGTGGAAGAAGTGAAGTTTACGCGGCTGCATTCCCGAAATCTAATGGACTACACAGATACATGTTCGGGGGATAGCTCGAACCTCCGACGGCAAGCAACCGCTCGCTCCCCAGCAACGCGCCTTAGAAAGCGCGGCCACTTTACCGCGGCGGTGAATTCTAAGGGAAGTACACCGACCTACAGTTATTGTAGGTGTCAATGGCTGAAACCACACTTGAGAACACGCCAGGGAAGCGGCCATGTTACATCTGTACCAATCTTTGAACACTGAAGAAGGCATTTATATGGAGTACCTTATGTAGCAGTCATTTACACTACGTACCATCAGAAGCAGACCTTCCAGCAGGAAAGGCAGGCCACGCACAAGAAGTGCAGATACAGGGTGACAATAATTATTGAATTATAAAAAAACAAAACGTAAATTAGTCACAGAGTACGGCTTGCACACAAATTATTCAACATGTAAACGTCACTACAATTATTCGGATTTAGGTTATGAGATGTTCGATATACCTGCCTTCCGTGTCGATGGTGTGGGGCAAACGAATACCGAAATTCTACATGACTCGCTGTCTGTTCATCTACTTTAAACCACTTATCTAAAAACTACTTCACGAATTCGCATGGGGTGTTCACAGGTAACTTCAGCCTACTTAGTTTCACAATTTAACGTTTTTTAACTACAACCGTCATGTCTGTCTTTCTCTTTCATCACGTTAATCTCCAAAACTAATAGTCGAATTTTCAGAAGTTTTTCACGTGTAACGTGAGGGTGTCGTGCTGTTACATAAACGCTTCATTTCACAAAATCGGATCAGAAAAAGTAAGATATCACAATTTAAACATTTTTATAAAAGCAATCGCATATGTCTATTTGTAGAGAGTAAGCTCCAAAAGTATTACACGAACATTCATGGGGCTTCAATCGTAATTTTAGAATAGCTTGAAGCATAACGTAGGCTTCTTTTCACCAAAATCGAATCAGGGAAAGAACAGATATCATAATTTGAAGTTTTATGTGTATTTCATGCTAGGAAAGAACGGCGTAATGCAGCAAAGAACCAATAGACGCACTGTTACTTTCGTAGTGTACCAGAAAACTAATAGATAGGATTCAACGCAATGAATATAAAACTGATACAATTACATACTGATATCACAGTCTAACGTATACGTACAACTGCTATGGCGTGGAGGTTCGAGTCCTCCCTGGGGCATGGGTGTCTGTATTTGTCCGTAGGTTAGTTTACCTAGGTTTAAGTAGTTTGTAAGCTACGGACTGATGACCAAGCAGACATTTGAACAACTGCTATGGAAGTTTAAGTCTCATACTTGGAGCGACAATAGTGCATCTAGCGGAAAGAGAGCCAACCGCAAGAATAATAATTGTTTTCAGTTATGTTTCTACTTCATTAATGAAATACTTATTATATTTCAGCTTTCCATGCCTCAGTACATTATCAAGAGATATGAATGAGCATGAAATAAACGTTTAAAATGACGAATATCACTGATGTAGGCTGATGTAGGCAATGCTTGAAGTATGGATGGGATAGTACAGCAAACAAGCGATAGAGGCGCTGTAGTGCACCAAAGAACTAATAGACGCCGCTGCTGTGAAATACGTATGGCGTAGTACAGCAAGGAAGCGAACGTCTGTGATAGAATTAAGCAATCTTATCTCTGCGAACACCAACAAATATTGAATATAGTGTTACTGATTTAGCTTTGTGTATTAAATACTTCAAAACATTTATTTGCTTATTTTGGCATGTTTCATTTTGTACCAAAAACTTTTTGAAGATACATTGTTTCGGAGTATGACTTTTACTTTGATATCGTTCCGGACAATGACTTTGACTTACATTTGACATCTTGGCTTCTTCTTCTTCTTCTTTATCGTAGCCTTGACCCACGTCAAGTAGGGTCGGCGTTGCTCTTCTGGATCCTTCTCCTCCATAATACTCTATTCACTGCTTCTTCCTTCTTCCATTCTTTCTCCCTTAGGTCCCCCGCTATCTTATCCTTCCACCTCATCTTCGGTCTTCTTCTCCTTCTCACTCCTTCAATCTTTATATCTTCAACTCTGTTTCCGATATACTCTTTCCCTTTTCTCTGCAAGTGTCCATACCACCTTAGTCTACTCTCTTGTATCTTTTTCTCCATGGGTCCCACTTTCACAACTCCTCTAACAAATTCATTTCTAATTCTGTCCTTTCTTGTTACCCCACACATCCACCTCAGCATCCTCATTTCTGCTACTTCCATCTTCCTTTCCTGGGCTACTGTGATTGGTCATGTCTCTGCCCCGTATATCATAGCAGACCTTCTTGTCACACAACACTCCGCTCATTTTCCTCCAGTTGATCCAACCACAGTTTATTCGGTGCTGTACCTCACTTTCCAGTCCTCCGTCCCTCTGTATGTACGATCCCAGGTATTTAAATTTACAGACCGATTTCAGTTCCTCCTCCTGGATCTTACAAGACCTTATCTGCCCATTCTTCAGTGCTATATTCTGATTTCGTCCTGCTAATTTTCATCCCTCTTTCTTCTAGTGCATTCCTCCAGTCCTCCAGCTTTTCTTCAAGTCTATCGATGCTCTGCTCACAAAGAACCACATCATCCGCAAACATCATATTCCATGACGCTTCCTTTTCCACATCTTTCACCAGCCCATCCATAATCAGGACAAAGAGGTAAGGGCTAAGCGCAAACCCCACTTTTACTGGGAACTCCTTTGTCACGGCCACACTACTTCTCATTGCTTCTCTGTACATTTCCTTCACTAACCTCACATACTTCTCTGGCACGCACTGCTCTCTCATGCGTCTCCATATTTCGTCCCTTGGGACTCTGTCATAAGCTTTCTCCAAATCAATGAAAGCCATATGTAAATTGGCTTGCATCTCCCGGTGTCTCTTCACTATCTGCCTTAAAGCATGTATTGCATCAGTCGTTCCTCTTCCAGGCATGAACCAAAACTGTTCTTCACACACCACAGTCTCCTTGCGTACTCTTGCCTCTATAACTCTTTCCCAAATTTTCATTGTGTGTGCCATCAGTTTAATACCTCTATAGTTACTGCAATCCTGCACATCACCTTTCCCCTTAAATATTGGGATCAGTACACTAGTTCTCCACTCGTTTGGCATCTCCTCCTGTCGCCAAATCTTCTTCATCAAATCCCAAAGGAGTTCAGTTCCCTGTTCACCGAGACACTTCCATACCTCAACGGGGATCCGGGCTGGGACAACTGCATTCCCATTTTTCATCTTTTCAACTGCCCGTTCGAAAAGATGACATCTTGGCTAGGACAACTGAATTTATTGACAGAGCGATCTAACAGGGATTTTTACTGACTGAGGTCTGGAACCTTAAAAAGCCATGATACGCGCATGCCCATTTTTAACAACCGTTGCAAAGCACAGGCATATAAGCTAATGTTACATAAAATTCGCAGTAGAATCACAGAATTACAGGGGTAAGAGGTACGCTGTATATAAACCTTTCTCGAAAAGTGACAATATGTGAAATATTAATATGATGTTCTGTTGCATATTGATAAAAGAAGGAACTGTACAAAGTATTAAGTTCATATAAATGGAAATTTTTGAGTTAGTTACGTTAATTTGCCCTATAGGTTTACACAGAGTATTGTGTAATAGCACTGAACATCAAGTGCAGAGATTGTGCTAGAACTCGTAAACTAAGTTGTTAATATGTGCATCTTTGGATAAACCATATAGTGGACGTGAAGAGAAAGGGGGAATAAATTTATATGATGTACGGGGCATATAATACAGTATATTTCGATTTTTCATCTATTTCTTCGGGTCTTCCGTTTCATTCTAAACCATCCCTGTATTAAAGCAAACAAAAATAATAATTATTCAAAACAGTTAAGCCTTCTGAGTTTTAGCGCAACTAACGCACAACAATACATTTCTATATATGTAGATAACTGAAACGCGTGTAATATTCTGTCCACTCCAATTCCTATGTAGATTGTTTCTTATTTATACCGCAGCGATCAACATGATGAAGAATTTAAGAAGAAAGGGAAAGAAATAGTGGTGTCAGTAGCCTTAGGTGGTAACGGAGCACCTACATCACGACCGCCAGATGGGGATATGAGCAAGCCCTACCCGAATGCAAAAGTATTCTAAAGATTTTCATTTTCAGTAGCACATTACAATGATTCGTCATTGGCGCGAATTTGTTCTGAATATCAGTATTTGTAGCCAGAATGTTTAACCTACTACAGCTCATTTGACCGAGTGAATCTATCAAACAATTAATCAGTTGCTGTTACATCCTGACCTCGATTCTACCTTCGTCGAATGACTTCCTCCCTGACCAGTATGTGCTCCACTTAAATTTGGACACCCGCCTGGTACACTGTAGTGATCTATTTTTGTTTCTAATTGCTTTACAGTTTGTAGATAATGGAGCATACGTAATGATACCCGAGACAGAAGAAGATGACGAATAGCTTTTATCTCGCTGATATAGTCTGAGTTAGGGAAACCGCTACCCGAATAGCAAGGGACTTTGTACCACTACAGAGATAGAGAAGTGGGGCTCGTGAGTCATGTTTCTGAGCTTCGCACGTGACAACCGTTTCAAAGAGAATCTGAAGGGCATTATCCACCGTTTGCACTAATACGTCAGTGCCTCGTTTATGTCACTTTGCTCTCCTGCAGCTTTGCACAGCTATGTGAAATGCAATTCCTCGATATAAAGAATCGCATGCAACCGATATAATAGTCCCTGACTATTAAAAGCGTTTTATGCAAAAGATTTTGTGTCTAAGAGGAAAAAATGGTAAATTCTTTTTTCGGCAGGATAGTTGTTATTCGTAAATATAACTAGTAGGCTACAAAATGTTCAAATATTTGTAAATCTATTGGGCCAAACTGCGTGGTCGTCAGTCCGTAGCTTACATTCTACTTAAACTAAGGTAAACTAACCTAAGGACAACACACACACTCATGCCCCAGGGAGGACTCGAACCTCCGACGGTGAGCAAGCGCGCGCTCCGCAGCGAGGCGCCTTAGTCCGCTCGGCTACTCCACCGCGCCAGTAGGCTACAGACTGTATCGATTCGCTGTTTCGGTTTGTTATACATAACAGCTTCTGAGCTTGCACTATGGCAGTAGTAGGTCTAATCAAAAAAGAATCCGAGGGGACTGAGGCGCTCCAGTCACGGTCTGCGCGGCCACTACGGTCGGGGGTTCGAATCCCCCCTTGGGCATGGATATTTGTGCCGTCCTAGTTCGTAAGTAGTTTATAATTAGTTTGTAGGTTTGGGGACTGATGACCCCGTAGTTAAGTCCCATAAGCTCTACAAACATTTGAACAAAAAGAATATAGTATGTCATGCTATATCGTATAACCAAACGAACTGATTCAACATGCCGTGCGGTCTTAGGCGCCATGTCGCGGATTGCGCGGTCACTTCCGTCGGAGGTTCGAATCCTCAAAAATGTTCAAATGTTTGTAGAACTTATGGGACTTGACTACGGGGTCATCAGTCCCTAAGCTTACAAACTACTTATGAACTAGCGAAGACTAAGGACGACACAAATATCCATGCCCGAAGGGGCATTCGAACCCCCGACCGTAGTGGCCGTGTAGACCGTGACTGGAGCGCCTCAGTCCCCTCGGCCACCGCGGCCGGCCGAATCCTCCCTCGGACAAGATTTTAAGTGTGTTGTCCTTAAATTGAGGGTTATTAAAATAAATCCAAACTATTAATTAGCACAGTCTCTGCTACTGATCAGGACTCATAGTTCTAATAATAGTTTCATAATGAATTTTTCACTCTTCAGAGATGTGTGCGCTTGTATTAACCTTTCTGCCAGAATAAAACTCTGTGTTGGACCGAGACTCGAACTAGGGACCTCAGTCCACTGTGAATAATTGGACAATCGACTGAGCTACCCAAGCACAACTCACGACACACGCTCACAGATGTACTTCCGCCGGTTGGGATCCCCCAAGCTGCGGGTAAGACATGTCTCCGCAGGATAACTGTGCAGTTTGAGAGATAGAAGATGATGAAATGCCCGAAATGAAGCTGCGAGGACAGGTCGCAAACCGTGTTTGGATAGCTTAGTCGGCGAAGCTCTATCCCGCGGAAGGCAAAGTTTCTGAGTTAGAGTATCAGTCCGACATGCAGTTTTAATCTGCCACGAAGTTAAATAATATGTTTTAAGAGTTAGGAAAGTATCGTTCCTATCGTTCCAATATATTATCGATGTGCTCCAAGTACTAGTATGTACTTAGAGTTTCATTCGTTGCTTTCCAGAACAGTGATAGGAAAAACCGTCATTGCTTCTATCGAGATCGTAACTGCGTTTGCACGAGGGTATGAATGAGTAAACGTTGCTTCCTGATAACATGTGGAATGACATACCCTGCCGCATGCGGTAAATGCGTACATGTCAAAAATGTTCAAATGTTTGTATAGCTTATGGGACTTAACTACGGGGTCATCAGTCCCTAAACTTACAAACTACTTATGAACTAACTAATACTAAAGACGGCACAAATATCCATGCCCGAGGGGGGATTCGAACCCCCGACCGTAGTGGCCGTGCAGACCGTGACTGGAGCACCTCAGTCCCCTCGTCCACTACGGCCGGCTGCGTACATGTCAGACGGCTCTTATGCCTTAGCAACATTTTGTAGTCTTGTTTTGTTACTATAATCACAACGCATCAAACGTTGAAATGTTTGTAAATCTCCTCAGATTTCAAAACTACGTAAACTAACCTAAGGACAAAACACACACACACACACACACTCACACACACACACACACACACACACACACTCATACACAAGCCACAGGGAGGATTCGCACTTCCGACGGCGAGCACAATGCATCATAAAGGCATTTTTACAATTTCGCATGCAAATTATTAAGGGACGAAAATACTTAATATTAAGAATAAATTAATGGTGTATGAATAATAACCCTGCTACATTTTTTAAAAGCGGAAACTTACGATACATATAGCCGAAGAATAGGTGCAACCATAGCAGAGGGCTATCTGTGGAGAGGCCAGGCAATAGGGTGGTTCCTCAAGAGGGGCAGCAGCCTTTTCAGTAGTAACAGTCTCGATGATTAACTGAGTTAGCCTTGTAGTATCAACTAACGTGGCTTGCCATGCTGCTACTGCGAAACGCTGAAAGAAAGGGGAAACTACAGTCGTTGCTTTTCCTGAGGACTCTACTATATGGATACATGATGATAGCTTCTTCTTAAGTAATATATTACGGAGGTAAAATAGTGCCCCATTTGGATATCCAGGCTGAGATTACTCAGGAGAATGTCGTCATCAATAAAAACAGAACTGGCATTCTACGGATCGGAACGTGTAATGTTCTATCCCTTAATCTGGAATGCAAGTTAGAAAATTTTGAAAGATGAATGGATAAGTTGCAGTCGGGATTAGCGACGTTCGGTGGCAGGATGCACAGGATTTCTGGTCAGATGAGTACAGGGTTATAAATATAAAATTCTTTAGCTGGAATGCAAGTGTGGGTCTAATAATGAATAAGAAAATAGGAATGCAGGCAAGTTACTATGAACAGCATAGTGAACGGATTATCGTAGAAAAGATAGACATGAAGCCAACACCTAGCTTTCTCGATGATGAGGAGATTGAAAAAAATATATGATGAGATAAAGGAAGTTATTCAGACAGTTAGGGGAGAGGAGAACTTGATTGTCATGGAGGTTGTACAACTCAGTAGAAGGGAAAGGAAGTAAAGAAAAAATATTAGGTGAATATGGATGGGGGAAAAGAAATGAAAGAGTAGGTTTCCAGGTAGAATTTTGCGCAGAGCACAATTTAATCACGACACGCTTGGTTTAAGCACTCTGAAAGAAGGTTGTATACTTGGAAGAAACTAGGAGACACAGGAAGGTAGCAAAGTGACTTTATAATCGCAAGACATGGATTTCGAAACTGGGTTTTAAAATATAAAACGTCTCCAGGGGTAAATTTAGACTCTGACCATAACTTATTGGTTATGAGCTGTAGAATAGACTGGAAAAAGGTAGAAAATTAAGGAGAACTGAACCTGGATGTACTTAAGGAACCAGAGGTTGTTACGTTTCAGGGGGAGCAAGGATTGCCCAAAACGGGGAAAAGTAATGAGGTAGAGGAAGAATGGGCAGCTCTGAGAGACACAGTAGTGAAAACCGCAGAGGATCATATAGGTAAAAAAACAAGACCTAACAGAAGTCGTTGGGATAACACAGGAGGTACTGAACATAACTGATGAAAAGAGAAAGTATAAAAATAGAGCAAGTGAAGCAGGAAAAAGGCAGAACGGACGGCTGAAAAATAAGGCTGTCAGGGAGTGCAGACTGGCTAAGCAGGAGTGGTTAGAGGACAAATTCAAGTCCGTAGAAACTATAACTAGAGCAAAGATAGATACAGCCTACAGGAGCATAATAGAGACGTTGGGGACAAGAACAGCAGCTGCATGAATATAAAGAGCTCTGATGCAGAACCAGTACTAAGCAAAGAATGGAAAGCTGAGAGGTGGATGGGATATACTGAGGGCGTATACCAGGGAAATTAACTTGAAAGCAGTATCGTAGGATGGAAAGAGGAAGTAGATGAGATAGGAGATACGACACTGCGAGAAGAATTTGACAGCGCACTGGAAAATTTGAGTCTAAACAAACCCCCAGAAGTAAATGATATTCTCTTTTAACTGCTGGCATCATTAGGAAGTGCCAATTATGAAGAAACTGTTCCACCTTGTGTACAAAATGTGTGAGACAGGAGAAATAGCATCAAAATATAATAATTCCACTTTCAAAAATCAAACGTTGAAATGTTTGTGTAGCTTATGGCACTTAATTACGGGGTCATCAGTCCCTAAACTTACAAACTACTTATGAACTAGCTAACACTAAGGACGGCACAAATATCCATGCACGAGGGGGGGATTCGAACCCCCGACCGTAGTGGCCGTGCAGACCGTGACTGGCCCGCCTCAGTCCCCTCGGCCACCGCGGCCAGCCCACTTCCAAAGAAAGCAAGTGCACACAAGTGTGAAAATTGCAGAACTATCAGTTTAATAAGTCATTGCAAAAACCCTAACACGAATTATTTACAGCCGAATGCAAAAACTCGTGGAATCCGACATCGTGGAAGGTCAGTTTGGATTTATAATAAATGTATCTTAGAAGACAGATCAAGGAAAGGCAAATCTACGTTTTTAACTTTTGTAGGTTTGGAGAAAGTTAGCAGGGGTGAAATATAGCAAACGAAAAGTTATATAAAACTTGTACAAAAACCAGACAGCAGTTGTAAAAGTCGAAGGGCACGAAAGGGACGCGGGAGTAAGACAACGTTGTAGCCTTCCCCCAATGTTGTTTATTCTGTACATTGAGCAAGTTGTGAAGCAATGCAAGGAGAAATTTGGAGAAAGAATTAAAGTTCAGGGAGAAGAAATAAAAACTCTACAGTTTGCCGATGACATTGTAATTCTGCCAGACACAGCAGAGGACTTGGAAGAGCAATTGAATGGTATGGACAGTGTCTTGAAAGGAGGTTATAAGATGAACATTAACAAGAGTAAAACTGGTGTAATGGGATGCATCTAGGAAAATCAAGTGATGCTGAAGGAATTAGATTAGTTAATGAGGATAAAAGTAGTAGAAAAGTTTTGTTCTTTGGATATCAAAATAACTTATTATGGCCAAATTACGGAAGATATAAAATGCAGAATGACTTTGGGAAGAGAAGCATTTCTGAAAAAGCGAAATTTGTTGACATCGAAAGTTGATTTAAATGTTAGGAAGTCCTTTCTTAAAGAATTTTTCTGGAATTTAGCACTGTAGGGGATTGAAACGTGGACAGAATTGGGCAGAAAAGAAATTTCTGGCGTATCTTCTCTAATAGAAGGAACCTATTCGTGGGACACATTCGGAGACAACAAGGAATCGTTAGATTGGCATTGGAGGAAAGTGTGTGGGGTGAAAATCCAAGAGGGAGACTGAGAGGCGAATACAGTACCCAGGTTCAAAAGGATGTAGTTTTCCGTTCTTCTCAGAGATGGAGAGGCTTGCACGGGACAGGGTAGCGCGGAGATCTGCAGTATACCAGTCTCAGGTCTGAAGACAACAGCTATACGGATACACATTTATGATTTCCCTCAGGTTGCGCCGCTATGACTTTTTCTACAAGATAACCTGTCGTTTCCTAGCCCAAGGAAGATGGGGGGAGGGTAATTCGAATTTAAACAATCACCGAAGAGAAGATTATCAGAAATGGTTCAGTAGACCTTTTTTGTTTCGTAGACTCTCCTCGATCAGTCCCTATACTGTGTACACGGTGGAAAAATCACCCGGTGTATTCGGAGAAAACATGAGCGGTTATGCACCTAACTGGCTCACTGCTGTCTATGCTATCTCTAAGGCTGAAAGAATGGAAGGACGTGTAGCGTTCATATTATCAGACTTGTGTTAAATGTTCAGGGATTGTTAGGCGCCACCTCATTAGGAGCTGACGTCAAAAGTACAGTTAGTGCTTAACACTTTGAGGAGGCTCGAATTACAAATGTACACTGTAACGGGACTGTGTGCAAAAGACGGGCTCAGCGTTGTGAGTATTCATCAAGCCTGACAACTACTGACCGGGAACCGTTATTAAACCTGAATTATAGACATCGTCAAGAATACAACCAATATTATCTTCATTACTGCAGTCTTCTTAGCATCCAAGGCTCGTATCTACGCCTAAGTTAATGGTTTTTTATTCGTCAGTCATGCGCATGCAGCTTCCTTTATTTTGGTAGCACCGAGCGAGGTGGCGCAATGGTAACACACTGGACTTGCATTCGGGAGGACGGTGGTTCAAATCCACCTCCGGCCATCCAGATTTAGGTTTTCCATGATTTCCCTAAATCTCTCCAGACAAATGCCGGGATGGTTCCTTTCAAAGGGCACGGTCGATTTCCTTCCTCATCCTTACCCATATAACCAGAGCGTAAGCTCCGCCTCGAATGAGCACGTTGTCGACGGGACGTTAAACACTAATCTTCCTTTCTTCCTATTTTGGTAGCATCCTTAGTGACGATATTGCGTGGTCCTTTCCTGAAACATGCTCTACGATGGATTGTATGAACATAAGCAGTCCATTATGTCCTAATATTTCGATTTTTCATGTTCATTATTTATTAGTGTTTTTTTCAGTATGAATGGATGTGACAAAAAATCTTATACAGTCGTCACTGGTAATATTTCAGTAATGAAAGGATCTAGCGGTGAATGCCAGACTAGGAAAGATATTATTTAGTGGACTCTAAATACTAAGAAGGTATAGTCTATCTAACGACCAAGGTACAATAGAAGACGTGCAAAATAAAGACGTTATTTGATAAAAGTTTCTAACAAGCGATTAGGAAGTGAAAGATGATCTTCATAGCAATTACTCTTAACTTCTTTCAAATTACTGTATACTAGTTATCACCACGATGAATAAAAGACACGACTGACTTCAAGAGTGAGATGCAAGTCATATTATTGGACGTCCGGGAGGTTTAAACTCTGCAGAAACGGTAACTTTATCCGTTGTAGTTTCAACTCGTGCTGCAGTTATCTCAGTTAGGAGTAGGTCCTTTCACTCGGTGGCTAAGAAGCTTACATTTCCGTCCCTGTGTTGATGGCCATCCGCTACTTTCACGTGCAGCAGCCTGACTAAGCTCTTGAAGTGATCGCTACAAAGACTTTACTACACTAAGCAGCTGAGTGAAAATATTGAACACATAAGAATTTAGTTCCACTATTTGTATAACAGCTAATTAATTGCCAAAAAAATGTTTGTTAAGCTTATGGGACTTAACTACGGGGTCATCAGTCCCTAAACTTACAAACTACTTATGAACTACTTACGAACTAGAACGGCACAAATATCCATGCCCGAGGGGGGATTCGAACCCCCGACCGTAGTGGCCATGCAGACCGTGACTGGTGCGCCTCAGTCCCATCGGCCACCGCGGCCGGCAATTAATTGCCGTCATGTGCAATAACTGCATCTTCCCTTACACAAACTGGGTGAACATATTAATTAGAAGACTGTTTCTAAACTACTGAGTTTCTGCGATTCTGTTCACTCCAGTATGTGAGGTTGTGACTGTTGACTTCACCACTGACAAAAAACTTTGCCTCATCACTGAACAAGATACCTTGTGCAAAAGACGGATATAGTGTAACTTTTGAACCATAACTGTTACGTCGAATCTGTTTACAGAATGAACGTGTCAGAAAATGCTGATGTTATTTGATATACCCCACGATCCCCTTATCATAAAAAAAATCCTCTTAGATACAAGATGGCGACCATGTTCGGTAAATACCGTAAAAGATAGGTGACCTCACCCATACCTTCCTGGAATATTCTGGTTTTCCAGTTCCTATAGAGTTTTTGGAATAAATGGGTGTGCTGCGACTTTTGACTCACCCTGTAGTCAGACGTCAAAGTAGCTTCGACCAAACAGTGATCTGGTTTTTGTCAGGCCGCTACTATTCTTGAGCTATATAAATGACGTGTAACAGCGTCGGTATAAGAAGATCCCTGACAGGTTACAGAGTTACCAGGTTTCATCTGCCATGCACAATCTGCTGCAGGCGATACAGTAGTTGTGAACAGTGAGGCGTTGTCATAGAGACTATACGAAATCGCGTTAACGTAGACGTACCAAGCAAACGTACCGGGCCGTAGTCGAGGATAAAGTACACAAATTGACATGAAAGGTCCAACACTTTGACGACATAACCGACAGTGAAGCCGGTACGAAGCTCGAGCTGAACGCTACGCCAAACAACGACATTTCTGACAGTTTCCCGTGGCATGAACGATTTGTGCGCTCTACTCAAATGAGGGATGACTATATTGAACACATGAACCAACCACCATCTGAAAGTTTAGCTATATTCTATTGTTTATTGCTTTTGGACTGACATTCTTGTCTTGCGGCGAGCAAAGTAGTCTGTGCAATGAAAATGTTCAACTGTTTGTAAATCTGTGGGACTTTACTACTCTGGTCATCAGTGCCTAGGCTTGCAAACTACTTTAACTAACCTGTGCTAAGAACAACAAATACACCCATGCCCGAGGGAGGACTGGAACCTCCGACGGCGAGGAGCGGTGCGCTCCGCAGCTAGGCGCCTTGGAACACTCGGCCACTTCACCGCGGCTATGTGCAATGAGTGCTGTATCCTTCTGTCGTAACATCGAATGAGGTCGCGACCCGTAGAAGAGTTGTATAAACAAGGAAATTGATCCTGATGGAAATAATAAGAAAAATGTCATACTCCCTGTCATATCACATATCAGTTTCTTCACGCTACAGATTAGCGCGAACAGTTTCCGGAAATTGTTTTCATTTTTCCATTCGTTTGTGCTACGATCCCTGATTCATTTTCCAACACGAGTGGCACTCCATCTGTGGACACATTAACTAATAAATTCGAATTTAATTGTACATTTTCTATATTATCTTCAACGCTGCTGACAATGCAACATCCCGCTGAGCGCCTTCCACAGAGTGCTTAAGAGACATGCAGAAAGCTGCGGGAAAAATAAGAACGTCCTGAAAGACTAGAGATACGAAATTCATATTCACAGAATAGGTGTTACCTGCATATCTAAAGAGAATAGCCTGAGAAGCAGTTTAATTGTGGCTAACACTTGACTTACTGCGACTGATGACCCACCAGTTTTGTCCCCTTAAAATTCTAACAACTTCGACTGACTCTAACAATGTATAAAAATTGAACATTAAACCAAATTAATAAGCAATAGAAATTGATACTTAATCTGGTGCAACACTTAGCTTAAAATCTGCGTACTTACATAAAAAACTTTACCTATCGGCAATCTCATTGAAAAATTGAGAATATAGAGTAAACACAATGCATTATATATCGTGTCAAATTAATGAGTTGTGAAAAAATTAAAATATTAAATACGTATTTTTGCGACCTAAGTAGAATGTTATAAACGTTAAATTCAAACAAATACTGCCGCCGTGATTGGATTTTTGCAACAGCAAAACATTATTTAAAATTTGAAAAAAAAAGTAAAAAAAAAAGACAACCTGAAATATTAATGTTATCTTTAACAGCACAAAAAACAATATAATAAAAAATCCTGATAATTGTTTGTTTGTAAATCTATCGGACTTACCTGCGTGGTCAGAGTCCGTAGCTTACAAACTACTTAAACTAAGGTAAACTAACCTAAGGACAACACAAACATCCGTGCCCGAGGGGGGATTCGAACCCCCTACCGAGGATGGCAGCGCGCACCGCAGCACGGCGCTCCAATGCGCGCGGCTAACCCGCCGCGGCTCCTGATAATTCACTTGGGCTATTAAAAATAGAAATGATAAATGGTTAGGAATCCACGTTAAACTTTCTGGGTAAGTCAGTTTAAAAACTCGGAAGAAGGCAACGGCATTCCACCTCCTAACATGACCATGCCTAGTAAAGCACTGTGGTACTCAAACCAATCTTTGGATTGTTGATTGCTTTACCTTTTTAAAATTGCAATAACACAGAATATGGTCATCGCATGGATGTGAATTTATACGAGGATTGGAACTTAAGTAGTGACTACACTGCTGTGGTGACACTATGCAATGGAATCTACTATAGTCACTGATAGTACACGTTGTTGACATACCTCCTTACCTCCGAGCAAATGGACTCGCATGTCCCACGTCACCGGCGTGCGCACAATCGAGAGAGCCGGCCGCGGTGGCCGCGAGGACTGAGGCGCTCCAGTCACGGTCTGCACGGCCACTACGGTCGGGGGTTCGAATCCCCCCTCGGGCATGGATATTTGTGCCGTCCTTAGTCTTAGCTAGTTCATAAGTAGCTTGTAAGTTTATGGACTGATGACCCCGTAGTTAAGTCCCATAAGCTATACAAACATTTGAACAATTGAGAGAAACAAATGTTCAAATGTTTGTAGAACTTATGGGACTTAACAACGGGGTCATCAGTCCCTAAACTTACACTACTTATGAACTAGCTAATACTAAGGACGGCACAAATATCCATGCCCGAGGGGGGATTCGAACCCCCGACCGTAGTGGCCGTGCAGAACGTGACTGGCGCGTCGCAGAACGCTCGTCCACCGCGGCCGCCGAGAGAAACAGTTATTTGTGAGCGAGCGGTCTAACGTAACGGTGTCATTATGTTTTCGAAACAGGAACAACGGAGTTAAATCAGGATTGAATGTATCAGACGTCGTGCAGATCTTCAAGTGGCGTGCGGACAGAGGCCCAGTATGGTGGAAGTAATGGTGATTCTCGTGTACGACTGTGTTATCCTAACGTATTACGTTCCTCCACGGCAGACCGTCAATGCACCGTATTACTGTTCGTTTCTACATCTACATCAGATAATCACATTTAAGTGCCTTTCAGAGGGTTTTCTAACCACCTTTATACTATTTATCTCCCATTCCATTCTCGAATACCGCGCGGGCAGAAATAACACCTGAATCTCTCCGTTCGATTCAAATGTTCAAATGTTTGTAAATATATCGGGCCAAACTGCGTGGTCATCAGTCAGTAGCTTACAAACTACTTAAACTAAGGTAAACTAACCTAAGGACAACACACACACCCATGCCCCAGGGCGGACTCGAACCTCCGGCGGCGAACAACTGCGCACTCCGCAGCGAGTCTCCGTTCGAGCTCTGATTCCTCTTTTTGGAGCATCACCTGCGACCAGCGGCAACACTTTCTGCGCAACCCACCCATCATTTTGCACGACAGTGCGCGGGCGGCTGCTTACATCACAATCTGTGGCTGATCTGTTCGATCGACGGAAGTACTGGGAAGTACTGTTCAAATGTTTGATAAGCTTAAGGGACTTAACTGCGGGGTCATCAGTCCCTAAACTTACAAACTACTTATGACCTACTTTATACTAAAGACGGCACAAACATCCATGCCCGAGGGGGGATTCGAACCCCCGAAGGGGCGCGGCTTTGCGCATCGTAGCATAGCGCGTCAATGTGCTTGGCCACTCTGCCGCGGCGGAAGTACTGTACCATCCACCATACCCCAAGCACTTAAGTCCTCGTGACTTTGATTTGATTCCGAAGATGAAGGAACCACTTCGTGGCATTCGCTACAGAACTGTACCAGAGATTCGATAGATAGTAGACCGATCCATTCTCACCATCAACAGAACAGGCTCTGCTAACAGGATATTACGCCTTCCACATCGATGGCAACAACTTCTACACAACGCTGGGGACTGCTTTGAAGGACAGTAACAGGTGCAAACATGTAACGCTTTTGTATCAGTTGTCAGTAAATAGTTGCTACTGTTGAAGTTTAAACCCTTGTAACTTAAATGTGTCACGTTTGGCCCGGATGACCGAGTTGCGACAGTTTGTGGTACGTTCTGGGAAAGACGTACATTAATTTATACATTTGTCAAACTGTAGTGCAGTATTAGCGTTCATGTTTAAAATTTAATGTGTATGATATACAAGTGGAGCCATGTGCAAATAAAAAAAAACCTGTGACGGGTATGGAAACAGACCACCATTTCTTAATTTGTTTCGATATAATTCACAAAATTCCTAATCTAAAATTTCTACTAAGCTGCTACTGGGAACCTGTAAATAATAACTATGCATTTTCGATTTCTACAGAATCAACAAGAATGAATCTGTGCATGTTGTCCTTTAATTTTCTTGTGCATAAAAGAGTCTATAGTGTTGAATTGGTGTTGAGCGATTCTGATGGTGGCGGTCAGATTAAGGTCTCAGGACGCATATATCCTAGAGACACAATCACTTTAGCTCCTGTAATCTTGGATATGAAAATAATACTGACCTGGTAATTGATGAAGGAAGGTTGCATGTTTTCCAGGTTGTGACGAGAGTGGAAACTCTTTTGTAACATCCTTCATGACTACGGAAGCAAACATCATATTTCAGCAGGATAATGTGATATTCTTCATTGCACTTCGTACCACAAAAGCCTTGATGAATGTACGGATCCTTGATGGTGCGGCCAGTCTTTTGCAAGTAACATATACATCATGTAATGGGTTGAGATGTGAAGTTATACACTTTGACACACTCCTCCATCGAGGAATCTTCATGCGCTGACAATGCGTATGTTAAAGATATGGGCAGAAATATATCTAGACTGGTTGCCTTCATGTCACTACTATTAAAAGGGTGTATTTGAGCCCTTGTCATCAAAAAGATATTGATGATGGACATCAGTTCCGAATGGAATGAAAAATTAACAGTTAAATATACGTTATGTTATGAACATTTAAAAAATAAATAAATAAATAAAAATAAATATCGGCCCAATGCTTCATGTGGTAGCACATCGCATTTCCGTTAAAATATTACAAAATCGAGCGATCACAGTTATTATTAATAGAGATTACAGATTTCAGAAGTGAAATATGTCTACAATGGCTTTGTTCCTTTTTCAGGTTGGGAGTGACAGTTGCCAAACGGCCAGTGCACTTCTTCTTCGCAACCCTGGTCTTCACAGCGCTCACGGGGACTGGGCTGTTATTCTGGCACGAAGAAGTCGACAATGTAGAATTGTTCCTAAATCCGTCTATGGAGCTGTACAAACGCTCGCGCTGGGTAGACGAGCACTTCAAAGAACAACTGCGCTACGATAGCGTCATAGTGGAAGCGGACAACGTGCTACGACCCGATGTCCTGCAATGGGTGAGTCATTTTAAACTTTTTGCAATTTAAACGCTCTACTAAGTAGCAGGAAACTGAAATAATATTATCTCGCTTTCCTATCTGCTGTATGGTGATTACTTCGTTATTTTCTCTATGACTGTTTGGTATAAATTTTGAATTTCACTTAAAACTAACCTCCCCGTCGGATAGACACTGGAAACTTTGAACGTTATTCAGAACTGGATGACAGAGCAAAATTAGCTCACTCGAGCCGCGGCGGAGTGGCCGAGTGCATTGAGGCGCTATGCTGCAATGCGCGACGCCGATCCTCCCTCGGGCATGGATGTTTGTGTTGTCTTTAGTATAAGCTAGTTCGTAAGTACACTCCTGGCCATTAAAATTGCTACACCACGAAGATGACGTGCTACAGATGCGAAATTTAACCGACAGGAAGAAGATGCTGTGCTATGCAAATGATTAGCTATTCAGAGCATTCACCCAAGGTTGGCGCCGGTTGCGACACCTACAACGTGCTGACATGAGGAAAGTTCCCAAACGATTTCTCATACACAAACAGCAGTTTACCGGCGTTGCCTGGTGAAATGTTATTGTTATGCGTCGTGTAAGGAGGAGAAATGCGTACCATCTCGTTTCCGACTTTGATAAAGGTCGGACTGTAGCCTAGCGCGATTGTTGTTTATTGTATCGTGAGATTGCTGCTCGCGTTGGTCGCGATCCAATGACTTAGCAGAATATGGAATCGGTGGGTTCAGGAGGGCAATACGGAACGCCGTGCTGGATCCCAACAGCCTCGTACCACTAGCAGTCGAGATGACAAGCATCTTATCCGCAAGGCTGTAACGGATCGTGCAGCCACTTCTCGATCCCTGTTCAAATGTTCAAATGTTTTTAAAGCTTAAGGGACTTAACAGCAGGCTCATAAATCCCTAAACTTACAAACTACTTAAGAACTAACTTTGACTAAAGACAACACAAACATCCATGCCCGAGGGAGGATTCGAACGTCCGACGCGGGAGGCCGTGCAATCCGCAACGTGGCGCTCCAGACCGCTCGGCTACTCCCGCGCGGCCTCGATCCCTGAGTTAACAGATGGGGACGTTTGCAAGACAACAACAATCCGCGCGAACAGTTCGACGACGTTTGCAGCAGCATGGACTATCAGCTCGGAGACCATGGCTGCGGTTACCCTTGACGCTGCATCACAGACAGGAGCGCCTGCGATGGTGCACGCAACGACGAACCTGGGTGCACGAATGGCAAAACGTCATTTTTTCGGATGAATCCGGGTTCTGTTTTCAGCATCATGATGGTCGCATCGGTGTTTGGCGATATCGCGGTGAACGCACATTGGAAGCGTGTATTCTTCATCGCCATACTGGCGTATCACCTGGCGTGATGGTATGGGTGCCATTGGTTACACGTCTCGGTCACCTCTTGTTCGCATCGACGGCACTTTGAACAGTGGCCGTTACATTTCAGATGTGTTACGACCCCTGGCTCTACCCTTCATTCGATCCCTGCGAAACCCTACATTTCAGTAGGATAATGCACGACCGCATGTTGCAGGTCCTGTACGGGCCTTTCTGGATACGGAAAACGTTCGACAGCTGCCCTCCCTAGCACATTCTGCAGATCTCTCACCAACTGAAAACGTCTGGTCAATGGTGGCCGAGCAACTGGCTCGTCACAATACGCCAGTCACTACTCTTGATGAACTGTGGTATCGTGTTGAAGCTGCATAGGCATCTGTACCTGCACACGCCATCCAAGCTCTGTTTGACTCAATGCGTATTCAAGGCCGTTATTACGGTCAGTGGTGGTTGTTCTGGGTACTGATTTCTCAGGCTCTATGCATCCAAATTGCGTGAAAATGTAATAACATGTCAGTTCTAGTATAATATATTTGTCCAATGAATACCCGTTTATCATCTGCATTTCTTCTTGGTGTAGCAATTTTAATGGCCAGTAATTTAGTTTGTAAGTTTAGGGAGCCAACCGCAGTGGCCGAGCGGTCTGCGATGCGCCAGTCACAGCCTGCAGGGCCGCTACGGTCGGGGGTTCGAATCCCCCCCCCCCCCAGGGGGGTAGTTCATAAGTAGTTTGAAGTTTAGGGACTGATGACCCCGCGATTAAGTACCATAAGCTTTACAAACATTTGAACATCATCAAAATATTTGAAATCGTCTCAGAAACTTCATAGGCATAAGATTAAAAGGCAGAAAAGATTTTTTTATATTGTACTTTCTTACTCAGTTGCTTAATATTATATTGATAATTATCGCATATCTCTGTCTACGGAAGGATTTAGGTGTTCGTTTTTACCTCGAGCTATTAGAGGATGGAACTGAAGAGAAACATCATAACAGCGATTCGATGAACCTTCTGCTATGCACTTCATTGTGACTTGAAGTGTATTTATGTAGATGTAGATGTATTGCGACAGAACTACACCAATAATGTTTTTTGCCATATGTGTATGCAAGGCATCTTCAGTGTCAAATTTTTGTAGTTATTGGTCTATGTATGTGCTACTGGTGCTGCATTTCCTCAGTGCTTGCTATTATACATGTCGTTGTTCCAGAACTAAGAAAGGACTTTGTTTATTTTGATGTTATGTTCAAAGGTTCAAATGTTTGTAAACTTATTGGACCAAACTACTATGGTCATCAGTCCCTAGACTTACAAACTACTTAAAGTAACTCACACTAAAGACAAGACACACTCCCATGCCTGTGGGTGGACTCGAACCTCCAGGGGGAACGGGCGTCCAGTCAATAGCATGTCGCCTTAAACCACGCGGCCATTCCGCGAGGTCGCTTTGTTTGTTTTGCGCACTGCGTCCGCAATTTCATCTGTTTTATAACCTATTTCGATTTTTCTCTGTAGCTCCTATTTTATTTTTCTGGCCGAGCATAGTGTGTAAGATCTTTCTCCATTTTCGACAGTTTTCACCTGGTATTGCTCAAAAATTGATAAAGTTTTATAAACGTGTGTCCGAAAACAAATAACTTCTGAGATGTGGGTCATTTTACTTGTGTCAAAGATATTCAGAATTCAGTGGCGTCAATTGTCTTTTTCGTTACGTCTGTAGCTCGTATCTTCTCTATTTTGTTTGTCTCTGTCCTTGTCCCGCTGATATGTCCGAAAGAACACACACCACATGTATATAACTTATACAAATGCCGATGACGAGCAATGATCCTTTCTTCAGTGCGCAGGCACTCCTAGCCACTTACGGGAATCAGTTTACAGTAACTACGAGTTTAAGTTAGAGTGGGCAGGGTAAAGTTGAAAATTGTTATCTGACGAGAGGCGTACTTGAGTAAATCCGTGCAGGTGTGAGGATCGCTGTGTCCCCAGTGGTGTAGGGGTCAGCGCAACTGCCTAGAAAGAAGGAGACCTGGCTTCGAATACCAGTTGGGTACGCATTTTCATCTTTACCCATTCGAAATTAATGTCATACATTCCGTGAATACTAATCCACTTTACTTTGTGAACTGGAGTTAAGAAAAGAGTGTGTGGGCTATCAAGTGTACATAAAACCTCTCGAAAACAGTTATTGATAACATCGGCACTTCAGTCTGGAAACAATAATTCTATTGTGTAGCTTCCGGTAGATTCGCGAACTTTGAACAGCATCTCTGACTTCCTGTTTGTTGACTCGGCTTATACACATGGATCAGCTGTTCTTATCCTTTTCGTAGCTCAGAGTGAAGAAAAGACAGACGCGTCCGCTCGGTTTATCTTGATTCACGCTTTATCTGTACCAGTAGGCAATCACAGCAGTCAGGGACTGATTAATAAGTAGCGTGACGTACCAATCGCAGATGGCTCAGTACATTTTCGGCACACCTGGCACGATAACAGGTGTAAAAGCAAAGTGTTATCTCGGAGGGCGAGAGATTATCTCCGATCATTGACACATAATTTCCACAGCTGCTCCTGAGCGGGCTCTTTAGACACTGGACGTGATTTGAAAATTTACCTCTGCTTCACATTTTACACCGTGTGCCCATCTACGACGGAGAAGACGCAGCACAGATAAAATTATTTGGTGCTGTTCGTTTAGCCGTCATATATGGTGCGCGGGAAGATCTGTTGGTTTAACGATAGTGAATGTACTCAAGTTTATGTAATTTTGTGATTCTGACCTTCCACTGTGTCACGAAGGAGGAGTCTAATATGTTCTTACACCGCATGATCAGAAGCATCCGGACATCCCAATGTAATGCGGGATCACTAGATGCCACCAGTGGCGGGCCCCGTATAAAAGATTGTGCAATCAGTCGAGAAGCAGAAACAGCGGAATGGGTCCGTCAAGAATGCTCACAACGGACAACTTTCACCGCGAACGCACGGAAACGCTCGAAACTATATTTACAATGAGATTCTATCGTACGAAAAGAAGTGGTCTGTACAATTTCCCTACAAAAAGTCGCATTCTACCACAATGACATTTTAATAGAGAGAAGCAAAGTAAAATGATATTAATACCTTAGGATAGATATAGGGTGTCCAGAAAAGGGCTCCCTGATTTCAAAATTAAATATCTCGAAAACAAAGATCGATAGAGGAATGCAGTAAACGGTATGTTTATTGTGAAAGCTGTAAGAAGTTTATACAGTACTTGGAAATAATAGTTACAAAACCTGCTAACAGATGGCGCTGTACGTTGTACAGCTCATATCAGCATACATAAGTGAAATAATCGTATGAAAACACTCTTTGCTAACAATCACGTCACAATGTTTTAAAAATGTTCACCATTGGCACTACAGAGGTGGCGCAAACGAAGACTGAAATTCGCCATCACATTTCATAGTGTCTCAACCGAAATGTATTCACATGCCACAGAGATTGCCGATTCAAGCTCGTCCAGCGTGGCGGGATGCTTCGGGAAGACTATGTCTTTCACTGTGCCCCACAAAAAAGTCACAGGGAGTCAAATCCGGCGAATATGGAGGCCAATCCATGCCAGCACCAGTAAATTTGGGATATTCCAAAGCAATGACTCAAATCCCGAAGTATTCCTCAAGAAAGCGAAACACTTGTTCGGTCCGATGTGGTCGGGCTCCATTTTGCATGAACCATTCAGTACCTGGTCGATCCTCGAATGCTTGCTGTGTGGCGACAAGTTGTTACAAAATTGCAACGTAACGTGCACCAGTGACCGTTTCTCTAATGAAAAAAGGGCCAATAATGCCTCTGCTGCATACTGCAGCCCACGCAGAAACTTTAGGAGAATACAGGGGTTTCGCTTCATCCCAATATGGCTTTTCGGAACCCCAAAATCGCCAGTTCTGCTTATTCAGGTATCCATTCAGGTGGAAGTGTGCTTCATCTGTAAACCAGATGCAGCCAACATCAAATCCTTCACTATCAATCATAGTGAGCATCTGATTAGCAAAGGCAACCCTTTGTTGCACAGTTCCTACGGGTATCTCCTGGTGCGTTTGAATTTTGAATGGAAACATGTATAGGCTCTTTTTCAGTATTTTCTGCGTGCTGGAACGCTTCAAACCAGTCTCAGATGCAATTCTACGGACGGATGACATCGGATTTCGCCGAATAATTCCAGAAACTGTGGCGATATTTTCTGGTGTAACTGCGGCTTGCTTGCGGCCAACATGCCCCACTATATCATCAGTTACGCAGCCTGTTCGTTGAAATTTTGCGAAGAGCGTACGAATGGTTTTCGCATCGGGTCCTTTTGGAACATTAAATCCTGCTTGAAAACTTCGCCTTGTTGCCGTAGGACTTTATTCTAACCTGTAGTACTCTAGCACCAGAAAAACGTGTTGTTCAATGGAGTACATGATTTTAATCTCTTCCGTCCGTACGCTAACCTCCTTTCACGTTTCAATAGTGGAACTGATCGCTCTGGGCTTCGGATCACTATTTATACGAGGCATTACGTGTGGCGATTACAGCGCCATCTGTTAGCAGCTTTTGTAACTATTATTTCAAACTGATGTATAAACTTCTTACAACTTTTACAATAAACATACCGTTTTTGCATTCCTCTATCGATTTTTGTTTTCGAGATATTTAATTTTGAAATCAGGGAGTCCTTTTCTGGACACCCTGTATTCTTAATTCAATGACTTCGGTGTGTCCTTACATTTTCAACCGACACTGCCAGATCCTCTGGTAAAAGTAATTATAACAGCGCATTTATGACAATGTTTACATTAGTCCTGAACGTGCAATTGTGGGACAAGCCATAAGTGGTTAAAACTAAGTGGAAGAGATGGTGTACATCTCACATCATTCCCGTTTTTCCATTCAAAATCACTTTCCGACTTATCCTATGGTCGGCCGCGGTGGCCGAGGGGACTGAGGCCCTTCAGTCACGGTCTGCACGGCCACTACGGTCGAGGGTTCGAATCCCCCATCGGGCATGGATATTTGTGCCGTCCTTAGTTGTAAGTAGTTCATAAGTAGTTTGTAAGTTTAGGGACTGATGACCGGGTAGCTAAGTCCCATAAGCTTAACAAACATTTGAACATTTTGAACTTATCCTATGATTAAGAGTAAATGGATAAACCATCAGTCTATGAAGAACCCTGAATCACAAGAGAAGTGGAAGTACAGATGATCTAAGACTGAACTGGTCGAGGCGATTGTGAAAAAGATCAGTCACGGATCGACTTTAAACATCTTGTGCGACATCTTGAACGTGGCAAAGGTCAACGGTTGCTGCATTCCGCGACTGCTCACACACATTCGAAGAGATCGCCGAATCGTGGAAATGTTGCACGTGTGCCACATATATCAAGATAACAGCTGTAGCTGCGGAATCATCATTGGCGAGCGCTAGTTGTATGTCTGACACCTCGTAACAAAGGAACAAAGCAAAGAACGGTCACATGGTTTCAGAATGAAAAATTTCTCTCAGGTCAAATATATTTAGTATAGATCTACTACTAAATGCTGAAGTGCGAAAATTTGTGGCGAACCATGGCTCCAACCCGAATTTCTCGCTTCTCACGAGCTGTCGCCTTACCATTAGGCTTTCCGAGCACGTCCGAGCACGCCTCTAAGAGCGCTTCAAATTTCCGTATGACATGCTGACTACATCTTTCTCATATGTTAAAAAGAATCTACGATAACTAAATTCAGTCGGCCAGACTAAACTATCCGGACGATTTCCTTCATTTTGTTTTAAAACGAAAGGTATTCATCCACAGATTTATCATCAAGTATTAGAATTTATATAACTCTCGCCTTCCTTTTTCTATACTCAAACGCGATTTCCTTCTGTATATTTCTTACGGGGATGTCCTTGCTGTAAAGTAAAGTCAGTCGGTCAGGCCGCTCTATCCCACCAATTTCCTTCATTTTTGCTTTAAACGAAAGGTATTCATTAGCAAATTTGTCAAGTATCAGAATTAACTTAAGTCTCTCCATCCTTTATTTTTATTCAAACGCAGCAGCCTTCTGTCCTTGCACTGAAAATTTTAATCGGTTTGTTTTACGATATCTTGGGTTCTAATTAAAGGTACGCACTTCTTTTTGACCTAACAACACTCAGCGGATCAAGCTCTTTCATTTCAGCTTTTAAACACTTGCATTGATTGATTCTGAAGAAAGATATGCGTGAACATTCAACTTTACCTCCATTTTTCCCAACTCTTTTGTCATTCCACTAACGGTGCAAAGTATTTGCACGGAACCTATTCGAAAGGGTCCTCTATCTTTCTTATATATTAAAAGAATCTATGTTATAATGACAATCGGTTTTAAATGAGTGTTATGAAATGAATTTAAGAAAGCACAGACTTATATAATATTTTGTATACTGTTACTATCTATAATAAAATATTTTAAATGATAAATATTTAATTTTACTTATTTCCATTTCACATGACTGGACACTAATGGTGCGAAGTATTTCCACGGGTCACGTAGTATATTAATGTAGTCAACTACACTGTTGTGTAAAATCAAAACAAAAAACAGCTATTACACCCGTCCTGTGTCTATTTCACGACGTAATCATACAAACTGTCAACAGATGTCCGTACAATCATGTTCTCACGGAAGATTCTGGTCAGCATACAACCATGCCAACCAGATAAGAGTTCGCTGAGTAGCCACATATCCACAATCTCTGTGTACACATTCATAGACGGTGTAGTATGGACTGATGATCGCGCCATACCCTCTCCAAATGTTATAGAAGGAGCTGGGTTTGGAGAATGCGTGGAGAACATCATCTGTCGTCATGTGTAGTACCAACAGTGAAGTACGGAATAAGTGATTTTACGGTATTCTGGTGTTTTTCAAAAATGTTCAAATGTTTGTAGAACTTATGGGACTTAACTACGGGGTCATCAGTCCCTAAGCTTACAAACTACTTATGAACTAACTAAGACTAAGGACGGCACAAATATCAGTGCCCGAGGGGGGATTCGAACCCCCGACCGTAGTGGGCGTGCAGATCGTGACTGGAGCGCCTCAGTCCCCTCGGCCACCGCGGCCGGCTCTGGTGTTTTTAATGGTTAGGGGGTAGTCCTCCTATTGTGCTTAAGTAAACGCTAAATCTCGGATGACATGAATACTTTTTACAGCAGTGTGTATTTCATACAGTAGAGGAACATTTCAGGGACGATGATTGTATCAGTACGAAAATACAGCCTGTCCTTAAGCGGCATTTGTGAGGGAATAGTCTGTGAGCAATAACATTTTCGAAAAAGACTGGCCTACCCAGAGTACCGCCGTGAACCTAATGGATCACCTTTCGGGTGAGCAGAACGTCAATATTGCTCCAGACCCCAGGATCCAACATCACTACCTCTACTCGTTTCGGCTCCTGGTGAAAAATATTGTTATTCCTACACTTCATGGAAAATAACCCCGACAGAGTTCAATCTATCATACGTTGAAGGGTGGACACAATTCATATAAATGTCGAACTGTACTGACCGATACTTTTGACCATATAGTGTATGTTTGTGTATTCCTCTGTGAATAAATCTCACTAAAATTTAAGAAAGTCTGTCTAGTGCTGATAATCGTGTGGCATTTAAGGCCGTTAGACCACAACTGGGGTCATGTTCAGCCTACCTAGTGCAAGTCTTTTTAGCTAACACCCCTTCGGCAGCATGCGTGTCAATGATAATGTTGATGACGACACAACACCAGTCCCAGAACGGAGAAAATCTCCGATCGGACCGGGAATCGAACCCGGACCCCTGTAGGGCAAGCCATCACGCTGTCCACTAGACACCGACACGGACCGTCTAGTGCTGATTGCCATCCTTCTTTTTGTTATCTTTAGTAGCAATTTCTAGTGCATCAACCGGACGCTCTCGTTCTGTCAAATGATATCTCTCTGGTCTCGTATGTTGTCTGTTCTTTTAGTCATAACGATGTACGATGTAACGTTAATTCGAAACAGATGAACAATATTATTCAAGTTGGACATTTACATCACTACTCCACAATTCTCAATACAGGTACCTGACAGATGGTTCATCGAAAGATTTTCAGACACTCTCTCTACGTTCCACTCTCAATACTCTAGAAGAGCGTGCGGGAAAAACGAACACCTAAATGTTTCCATTCAAGATCTGATTTCTGTTATTTTATTATTATGATCTTCTCTCCATATGTAAGTGAGCATCAACAAAACATCTTCGCATACGTAGGTGAAAGTTGGTATCTGAAATTTCGAAATTTTATCTTGCCGCATCGAATAAACGCCTGTTTTAATTACTGCTATCCCAAATCACGTATAAAATCGATGACACTCCTTTCCTATCGCATGACAATACAAAACGAGCTGCGCTTCTTGGTGCTTTCTCGATGTCTTTTTTCTTCCTCGTGTCGCACAAGCATCTCGTAAAGTACTTTTGTTGGAAATGAGTTGTGTTGTCATAACATTTGCTTTATAAACCACTGTTAGCCATTTTCTTCCCTCCAGTAATATTTCCTCGGACGGCGCGTCAAGTATGATGAAACTGCAGTAATATGTTCCCTGTAAATGTTTACGTCATTTTCACTGTCGTTAATAGTGTTAGTTCTACTCTAAATAAACAGCCTTCATAGCTAGATATTTTTGAAAACGATGAATGTCTTATCGAAAATTTTGGTTGTAGCAGTCTGCATTTTGGGTGTTCAGCAAAGTTGTCATGTTCAAAATCGCATATTCATAATTCTCCAACAAAATGAAGAAATCACTCGGTGCCAGGTCAGGAGTAATGGAGCGTTGTCCAGTTCTCTTTGGTGCTAGACTACAGCATAAGCTGCGAGCACCAAGGGTTGAATGTCCACTGCCGTGCAAAATCAAAGCAACATTAGGTAATTTTGCAAGATTGCGTTTACTTTTCTATAAAACAGTGTAAACAGCTGATAGTACAGTAGATACAATGTAAAGAATACAGAACGTAAACAAATGCGACACGCGTAAAGTTAGTATAAAATGTTTTCTTCGACGTGGTAGAGTGGCTGAGCGCTCCAAGGCGCCTTGCTGCTGAGCGCGCGGTTACTCGCCGTCGGAGGTGCCAGTCCTCCCTCAGGCATAGGTGCGTCTGTGTGTTGTCTTTAGCATAAGTTCTTTCAGTTAAACTTGTTTGTGAGACTAGGGACTGATAACCGCAGCAGTTAAGTCCCTTAGATTTACAAACATTTGAACATTTTTTGAATGTTCTCTTCGTTTTCTTAATAACTTATCGGATTTTTACACACATTCCGATAACTGGTTATGTAAGCCATAAGGGATGTGACAAACGCCGGCAGCAATACAGGCCTGATAATAACAGGGCCTGTTGCTAATGATGTCATCAATCTCATGTTTAGCCAGTAATGACAATTCTTCCTGCAGAACTGATCGCAAGTCTTGGAGGGTGGCTGATGGATTCTGACGTGATGTAACTCGTCTTGCTGACATATCCCACAGTTGCTTTATTGGTTTCAAACTGGGAGAGCAAGTAGGCGTGAAATGTCTTTCTTTTCCAAGAAAACGTCAACCACCTGTACTTTATGAGCCCGATCATTACCATCCATAAATACAAAGTATGTACCCCAAGGACTTCGCAGCGATCGCACATGAGGTTCCAAGATCTCGTCACCGTACCTGACAGCGATTAAACCTTGCCGGTTCACCCGCAAATTTCATGAAGAGGTGTTCAAGTGGTCAACATAAATCCTTGCCCACATCAATAGGGATCCTCCTCGACATTGGTCTCTTTCCACAATGTTTTGGTTCCGAAACCGTGTTCGACGTTCCATCCAGATGCGAATCCGTCGAGAATCACTGTCCAGACCAAATCGAAACTCATCTGTGAAAAGAACGTGGCTCACTTTTCGATCGTCCAGGAGGCATTTTGACGACTCCACTTGAGAAGTCCCCTTCTGTGACAGCGCGTTAGGAATACGCATACGGAAGGTCTCTAGCAATAAAGACCTCTCTGCCGAAGGCGTCTTACACTGTCTGCTTCAATACGGCTCTTCCAGTGGATGCTGCGAGATCAGATGCCAGTTGCCGTTTAGTAGTGCGGTGGCACCGACCTGCCCCTACAGCTAAACAGCATTCACCTCTTTCTGGTGTCAAACGCGGGCGGCAATGGCCTGGTCTTGAGACTACAGTTAAAAGTGTCTATAAATTGTCGGCACATCCGAGAAACAGCAGAACGGTTCGCAGTAAGCCATCGGGCCACGTCGGTTTGACACTGACCCACTCTCATTCTGCCTGTGGCTAAACAACAGTCATCTCTTTCTGATTTCACACGCGGGCGGCAATGCTCAGGTCTTCAGAATAAACTTTCTGTCTCTATAAATTGTTCGCAGATCCGAGAATCTGCAGAACGGTTCATATTAATCCTTCGGGCCATGTCAGTTTGAGACTGACCTGCTTCCATTCTTCCTATTGCCCTACACCGCACAGAGTATGTTAGGCATCTTCTCTGTGCCACACTGCACCTTCTGTGAATGTGCAAAATGTTGCAAATGTATGTTAAGCTTAAGGGACTTAACTGCGGGGTCATCAGTCCCTAAACTTACAAATTATGAACTACCTTATACTAAAGACGACACAAACATCCATGCCCGAGGGGGGATTCGAACTCTCGACCGTGGCGGCCGTACAGATTGTGACTGGCGCACCGCAGACCGCTCGGCCACTGCGGCCGGCCTGTGAATGTGTACACACCGATTGTGGATATGGGACTACCCAGCGAACACTAACCAGTTGGTATGGTTGTACGATAACCGGAATCTTCCGAGCGGAACATGATTCAAATTCAAATGTTTGTATAGTCTATGGGACTTAACTACGGGGTCATCAGTCCCTAAACTTACAAACTACTTACGAACTAGGACGGCACAAATATCCATGCCCGAGGGGGGGATTCGAACCCCCGACCGTAGTGGCCGTGCAGACCGTGACTGGAGCGTCTTACTCCCCTCGGCCACCGCGGCCGGCGGAACATGATTGCACGGACAACTGTTGAGACGTTGATCGTCTCGTGATTTCGACACAGCACGGTGAGATGCTCTAATTTTGGATACCAGTGTAGATGACTGTCATATAATATGTAGTCAGTGTATCATACGGAAGTTTAACGCGGTCCTGGAAACGTGCTGTGATAGCCTAGTCATAAGGCGTCCTCTTGCGAAAAGCGAGAAATTCTGGTTGGAGTAACGGTTCGCCACAAATTTTCACATGCCAACAATTAGTAATACATCTCTGCCAAAAACATCTTAACTGTGATAAATCAATTGATGGGACTCTGTGTAATTTCAGCATACCATTAGAACACAGGAGAGGCACCTACATTTTATTATTTATTTAGTTTCCTGTGACAGTTGCACAGATATTATTTAATGGCAACTACTTTCGATATAAATTTATCCATGTTATTTGGATGTTTTTGAGGTCTGCGACTGTATTATAAGCTTTTTTGGAATGATTAATGCTGCATCAGTCACTATTTATAAATATTTTTATTGGCACGACGCGTTTCGGCAGCATGCTGCCATCATCGGGTGCATGTTTACAGTTACTGGTTACATTCTTGATGTATTGTGTTTTGTGTTGTGGATGCCAGTGAGGTTATGTTTGTACAGTTTTAACCTGTTAGGAAGATATAGCTATTTTTACAATTATGTTTCATCATTAAGTTTTTGGATTATTGTAGTGTTTTGTTTACTTACAGTTTTGCTACTCTTGATAAACTTGTTGTCTGGCACACACAACACAAGCACATAGTACAAATACACTTATAACACATGTGGACATTTTGTATTTGAAGGTTACTATGCAAAGATCCTTAAAAGCTAAGATAAACTACTTACATCAGTATATGTTGAATATGCATGAGTTTAAACAGAAGTTGCTGCATTTTGAAGAATTGATCAGTGTTACATTTTAATTTTATATTTTACTTTTATTAATTTTATATTTTAATGAAAAATGCATTCAATACTGGAGAAATTTTTGAAAAAATTTGTATTGTTGCTTTCCTGTTTGTCATTAAGTAGAAGTTCACCATGTATTTTCTCATGGATGAAGATTTCTAGTTCTTCATACAGGTCCATTATGTGTCCCTTGTCCATTTTATGCAATATATGAAGATCACTCTTGATATTCTGGAATGGATGTCCTGTGTTCTTTATATGGGTAGCTACTGCTGATTTATTAAAGTTATTGGTGTGGTAGGCATTTATGTGTTCATTGTATCTTGTTTTGAATTCTCTTCCTGTTTGGCCTACATACAGGGCATTACAGGTGTTGCATACTATTTTGTAGATGCCCGAGTGTGTGTGTTTATCTGTTAGTGTGTTTATATTGTGTCTAAGTGAGTGTTGTAATTTATTGTTGGTTTTAAAAGCTATGTTGATGTTGTGTGGTCTGAAAATGTTTGCTATTTTGTAGGATAGTTTGCCAATGAAAGGGATACATGCTGTGGCTTTATTTTTTGATTTCTGTGTGGGGATTGGTTTCTTTTTGGTTTTGGTTTGTTGTGTAAGGTTGTAAAAATAGCTATATCTTCCTAACAGGTTAAAACTGTACAAACATAACCTCACTGGCATCCACAACACAAAACACAATACATCAAGAATGTAACCAGTAACTGTAAACATGCACCCGATGATGGCAGCATGCTGCCGAAACGCGTCGTGCCACTAAAAATATTTATAAATAGTGACTGATGCAGCATTAATCATTCCAAAAAAAAAAAAAAAAAAAAAAAAAAAAAAAAAAAAAAAAAAAAAAAAACTACTTTCGAGTAAGTCATTTTATCTCCGAACCGCCGTTGAAGAACGTGATAAAGACGTAGGCAATAGTTAGAAACTGCACGGATTAGTTCGAAGCTAGGCACCATTGATGAATATATATGTAACTATGATAGGAAACTACATAAACAGTAATAGGGCTTTATTTGTTGTCACCCAGTTTTATTGTGCATTTTACTTACAAGGAGACCACATGGGTATCGGCTTTTAGAATTTTTTTTTTTTTTTTTATATTTATGGCACGTGAAATTGAGAACTTAAATTACAGTCAGCCAAAGCTATTCGACGCATCTCTCAAAAATTCTCGAGAAAATCGACTTTTAAGTTTTGCAAGTACACGTAAGTACCAATAAGTGAAACACTTGTAGCATCTGCCGATGTAGCGTTTTGGCCTTGCAACCATAAGGTCGATGGTTCGAATCCCGCCACGACAGACTTTATTTTCGAATACTTTTACATTTTAATTCTTGTAGTTGTACAATTAAGATTTACGAAAGGACAGGCGTCTGCCAACCTGCGCCGTGTAAGTAATTCGCCAAAATACACCCCATTGCTGCATTCTTGTGACTTGTATTTCTACCGCCAAGCAAAACATTTCATTAAGCACCTGCAAAATGTGCCTACCTGATCGAACGAGGACCTGAAATTAGTAAAACAGATTCGTCGCCAGCTGAGCTCTCCAATCTTCGGTGAAATGATCAGGTATCTGTCGTTGGCTTCTAAACTGCGTGATACAAGATAGTTCTTCATGAACTTAAATAAAGTTTGCTTTTCAGTTGATATATCAAAGTAAAATAGCGACTGTAAAAAATCAGTATTTTTACGATGTGCTCGATTCCGTGAAAAATAGTGTTTTCCATGTTTTTACTATGCTTATTACCCTGGCATCGAAATGGATTTTTTTGTTTTGTTTTTCGGTTTTGCCACAAATATGCAATTTGCAATGTTCTTGTGTTTTCTGTTTTTTTAGTATTGTAATCATCATTATTGACAACCTTCTATAAAATACATGTAATTACAAATAAACAAAAATACGTGCATTTTTCGTAAAAATTACCGTTAGATATTAAATATGTACAGCATTCTGGCGTCTGTTCCGAAAGAACAAAGCTGAAAATGTATACCCAGCCGGGATTCGAAGCCGGGGGCTCCGGTTTTTTTTTTTTTTTTTTCTTTTTTCACGTAGATCTATGTTTTGCTGTCGTTGGTTCAGTTCGTTCTTGGTTGTTCGTTGAATATTTGGCTCAGCTTTTTTTATTACAGAGGGCGTTTAGCCCCCTGACCGGGCTTAACAACAGGCTGTATTATCGATGAATTGGAATGTGAAGTCCTTTCCCGTCGCTGTGACGCGCTGTAGATCTCCTTGCTATGTTTTTTTTTTTTTTGGGCGGGGTGGTTACATGAATTTGTTCATGCATAAAAATCCTGTATATAATGAGGAGAAAACAAGGACACCTGAGAGTTTGTGCTACAGTTTTATGAGACATACTGATTGTTACCAGCTACTTTGTACGCTTGACGCAACTAAAACCAAAGTCCATTATTTTTTGGCAATAAAAGCAATGACATACTAAAAACAAACATCCTTTACGTTTTAATGGAGGATTTATTAACAAACACCCTTCATCTCTGACAAATTTTAAATAATAAAATGACTAACATAGTAAAAACTATCACGCTTAATTTCGAACTTCTTTACATTCAAATTATTGACGTTCTAAAAATAAACATCGCTCATTTCTAAAATTTTACCTAATAATAAAATTGTTGGCATACTGTGGAGAGCCACTTTTCGTTTGGAATTTTTTTCCTGGGCAATAAAATTATTGATCTGAAAATAAACAGCCTTCATTTTGAAACAGGTTTTAACAATAAAATGATTGACGTCTGTAAAGCACCCTTCATTTTGAAACGTTTGTTACAATAACATTATTGACATACGAAAGCAAATACCATTGTTTTTGAAACCTTGCTTAACAATAAATTTATTGAAATAGTAAAAGCCAACAACCTTCATTTTCAAACTCCTTTTTAATGATAAAACTATTGATTTTATTTATCTTGGAAACGGTACAAAAATTTGGTCGTAATGAAAACCATACATAAACTTATTTTCCCAAAAACTTTTTCCCCCCTTTTTTGTTGTAGTTACTGAGTGCCTGTTTTTTCGCGTCGCAATGACTCTTGGCGTATTTTTTAACAACTACCTTATTCACCTCCGGATGATTTTTGGCATACTTTTTTAATAGCTGCTTTATTTATCTATATATGATTTTAGCGTGCTTACTGACCGCCGTCCGATGCACTTCTGCATGAATTTAATTATAATTTTAACACTACATTTTTTTCTTCTAATATTATCTGTAAATCTCTTTCTGCGTTTATTACCTCTTCTACCGGAGGGCAAAATACCTAATACACAAGTTTCGGATTCTTGTCAATCATGCGTGCTTGTATGAAGTTGCACGTCGTTCGTAGAGTTGTAATCCTTCCTAAGACGACGCTTATAATTTCTTCGTCCATTTCATACGGTAAAGACTACAACTAAACTTTAATTAACCATAACTAAATAATTACAGTTTAATAAATCTACAAACAAAAGTAATAAATCTACGTAAGTAACAAAATTCATGCAGAAACATTTTTAAAGCAGTAATTAATGCCTGTGTCGTATGCAAAAGCAGACGCTATTAATAGAGCTTGGTGTTCGTAATAGAATGAACGGTACAGATCTTCTGTCTGTAACATTGATTACTTCTCTAAGTCGGACAATGAGAAGAGAAGCTTCTTGAAAGTGGTTCAGAAAAAAAAGAAACAATTATATAATGTTCTAAGTATCGTAAACAGGTAGGTCTTCACATGAAAGAGTTCTTGCACAATTTCAATTTGGCACAGCTCCTAAAAAGGAATGATTGTTGATCTTATCACTAACATTGTTTTCTGTGAAGTATAATATTTTCCCAGTTTCTCGAAAATAACTTAGGAAACGCCTCGCAGGGTTTTGATAGCCATTGTAGGAAACTTGTTAAGGATTAAATGGTAGTGCCGCAACAATTTATCGCGTAAACAGACAATATTTAGGATGTAAACCTAACAAATCGCGTAATACTTATATTTTCAGTGAGATACAATCTTTGATTTGCGAGATGCGCTGCGAGAGGTAGCCCATATCTTTGGTGAATGGGGATACGCAAAGCTGCTTCAAAACTGTTAAAAATGCAATGCAAAAGGATTCCTTATGGAAACATTAATCTTCTTTTGACCACCTTAATCCGCCCTATGGGAAAAATCTGATTACTTCATTTATCCATTCCACACGGTAAAAAAATATTAATTAATGCCTTTAATTAGCAGAGATATAGGACTTTCATATAAAATTATGAAAGCCATTAAATCCCCTTGATGCAGTTCTATCGCAAAATCCTTTCTATCCTGACGTATTCTACCTTCAAGCTACATACCTTCCCAATTTCAGCTTTATAAGATGAAATAGTTTCCGAAATTTTGTGTTTAGTCAGTGAGTGAGTGAGTGAGTGAGTGATCTTTCGCTTTTATATATACTGCCAAAAAAATTAGGGGATCAAGTGAGATATCATACACAATATGCATATGGTAAAATTGTAATTTGTGTGTGATACAGTACGATATTTTGCTGTCTCTGATCTTTTCATGAGGTTTACATGGCGTTTACTTAGAGCGAGGCACCATAGAGCTACCTTAATAGTGAAAGTCATTCTCACTGCCCTCTACTATGGTGTATGACCACCTCGAACGGCCAGTACAGTTGCACACCTACATGGCATCGACAGTATGAGGTTAACAATCAGCTCTTGGGAGACATAGGCCATTCTTCCAGGAGGGTAATATCCAGCTCTGCAACCGTTGTGGGAGGTGCTGGTCTGGCTGCAATGCGTCTGCCAATTCATCCCAGATATGCTCAATCGGGTTTACGTCCGGTGAACAAGCTGGCCACTCCATTTACCGAGCACATTGATGTGTTATGCTGCGATGCGCGATGCCGTTCCCCGTCGGGAGTTCGAATTCCCCCACGGGCATGTATGTTTGTGTCGTCTTTTTTTTTTTTTTTTTTTTTTTTTTTTTTTACACCAGAAGGAAACCACCTCCAATGGCATAAGCGTACGGCACAACAAAAGGTCGAAAGATCTCGTCTCTATACCTCTGAGGAGTCCAAGCGTCATTCTGAACGACATAGAGGTCCGTACATTTGCCAATACTGACTCCTGCCCACATCATTCGTCGACCACCATGATATGGTGATGTTTCCAACACATAAGCAGTATTGTTTAGAGTTCCACGTTCTTTCCAGATGAGGGAACGACGGTTGTCCGGTTGAACACAAAATCTTGAGTCATCTTTGAACAGAACCCGGCGGTATTCGTTACGACTCCAATCCTGAGGTTCCTCCTCCCAGTTTCTGCTGGCTGAACAGTGTCGAGATTTTTATTGGGACTCACACCATGGGCCTCCGTGTGTAGAGGCTACATTCTGAAGGCGATTTGGGACAGTTTGTGTTGATACTGCGCGTCCTGTGGCTGCCTGGAGGGTGCGCTGTAGCTGAGTTACATTCAGTTTCCTGTCTCGACGGGCTGTTACCGGAGATCTCTTGCTGATGTTACCCGTCGATGACCTTGGCCTTGCCTTCTTTTAACGGTTCCTGTTGTCTGAAATTGCGTCCCGGTAATGGAAATTACACTTTGGGGCACTCCAATAGCTGCAGCCACCTCCCGCTGTGTCTGTCCCGCTTCCAACCTTCCTATGGCTCTCCGTGCCGTAACTTGGGGTAAGTCACGTTGTTGTTGCATTGCACTACCTGCTAACACTACACTGTCTAAACCCAACTGCTTATGTAAATCTTTTGGTAAACACAAGTCAACACCAACCCCCTCGGCAACAACTTCGTATTATTACCACTATCTCGATTGTCGTCTCCACTCCGCAGAACCGACGGAAAGATGTCGAACCATTTTAGTTCATTCTGCCCATGACAAAACGTCATAACACAGGTATCTCAACTGATCTCCTAAGTGTTTTGAGCAGTGTATATAGAGATTTGAGATTAACAGTATACACTTTATTAGTTTCAAGTGGTTACAAGAAAAAGAACGCCAGTATTTTATTTAGATCATTGGCTTCATGTCTCAGAGTACTCACTTTGGGGTCTTTCAGCGTCCGTACAGTTTGAGACATTTTTGAAAGCACGATGAAGTTTGAAGGCCGCTGCTTAGGCAATCGGCTGGAGAGCGCAGAGTGCCACAAGAAAATGTATTTCCGGCAGCTGGCGGCACGCTCACACAACTCGTGTCATTACCCGAACGAGGCCTGACCACCGGGCTATTGACCTTGTGCCGCCTTGAATGAGACGGAACGAGTCCTTTGTTGTGGATATGAGAGACGCGACGCCCTAGTGTCCCGACGGAAAGGGCTTGTAGCTGCAGGAAAAATACCTGGCAATCCTATTCGTTCCCTTTTGTAACAGCCTGTTAACGAAGTACATATACATATGAAACTTCCTGGCAGATTAAAATTGTGTGCCGGAACCGGGACCGAACCTGGGACATTTGCCTTTCGCGGGCAAGGGCACTACCGACTGTGCTATCCCGACACGATTCACGATACCGCCTCACAACCCTACTTCCGCCAGTACCTCGCCTCCTACTTTCCAAACTTCACAGAAGCTCTCCTGCGAACCATGCAAGACTAGCACTCCTGGAAGAAAGGATATGGTGGAGACATGGCTTAGCCACAGCCTAAGGGATGTTTCCAAAATGAAACTTTTACTCTGCAGCGGAGTGTGCACACTCCGCTGCAGAGTGAAAGTTTCATTCTACATATACATAATCGTTTAGTTTTTTTGTTTTTGGTCTATTGTCGGGTCTTACCCAATCCATTGTGCGATATTGGGATGAAAATGCTAACACGAGTGTCACTTCCAACTGTTCGTTCGAATTTAACCACTCACCTACACTACTGGCCATTAAAATTGCTACACCAAGAAGAAATGCAGATGATAAACGGGTATTCATTGGACAAATATATTATACTAGAACTGACATGTGATTACATTTTCACGCAATTTGGGTGCGTAGATCCTGAGAAATCAGTACCCAGAACAACCACCTCTGGCCTTAATAACGGCCTTGAATACGCCTGGGCATTGAGTCAAACAGAGCTTGGATGGCGTGTACAGGTACAGATGCCCATGCAGCTTCAACCCTGTACTACAGTTCATCAAGAGTGCATTGGTGATTGGTGCATTGTGACAAGCCAGTTGCTCGGCCACCATTGACCAGACGTTTTCAATTGGTGTGACATCTGGAGAATGTACTGGCCAGAGCAGCAGTCGACCTGCAACATGCGGTCGTGCATTACCCTGCTGAAATGTAGGGTTTCGCAGGGATCGAATGAAGGATAGAGCTACGGGTCGTAACACATCTGAATTGTAACGGGCACTGTTCAAAGTGCCGTCGATGCGAATAAGAAGTGACCGAGACGTGTAATCAATGGCACCCCATACCATCACGCCAGGTGATACGCTAGTATGGCGATGACGAATACATGCTTCCAATGTGCGTTCACCGGGATGTTGGCAAACACGGATGGAACCATCGTGATGCTGTAAACAGAACCTGGATTCATCCGAAAAAATGACGCTTTGCCATTCGTCGTTGCATACACTATCGCAGGAGCTCCTGTCTGTGATGCAGCGACAAGGGTAACCGCAGCCATGGTCTCCGAGCTGATAGTCCATGCTGCTGCAAACGTCGTCGAACTGTTCGTGCAGATGGTTTTTGTCTTGCTAACGTTCCCATCTGTTGACTCAGGGATCGAGACGTGGCTGCACGATCCGTTACAGCCATGCGGATAAGATGCCTGTCATCTCGATTGCTAGTGATACGAGGCCGTTGGGATCCAGTACGGCGTTCCTTATTGCCCTCCTGAACCCACCGATTGCATATTCTGCTAACAGTTATTGGATCGCGACCAACGCGAGCAACAATGTCGTGATACGATGAACCGCAATCGCGATAGATTACGCATTTCTCCTCCTTACACGAGGCATCACAACATCGTTTCACCAGGCCAGCTCCTGTTTTGTGCATGAGAAATCGGTTGGAAACTTTCCTCATGTCAGCACGTTGTAGGTGTTTCCACCGGCGCTAACCTTGTGTGAATGATCTGAAAAGCTGATCATTTGCACATCACATCATCTTCTTCCTGTCGGTTAAATTTCGCATCTGTAGCACATCATCTTCGTGGTGTAGCAATTTTAATGGCCATGAGTGTGCATCCACCTTGTCTGCTTCTTCACGCGATGACAATCTTCTGATTAAATTACACAACAGTTCATCGTCCTCATCTGCTAAATCTTCAGTTTCTGTGTCTGGCATGTTTTCATGTAGAATTTTCCTCCATGACTTATAAATAGTGTCTGACTTTATCTCGCTCCAAGATTCGCTAATCCAGTACACAAAGCTCTTACAATGCTTTCGTTGTCTCAGGAATACAGGATTGCCTGTAGCAATCGCCGTCGATACTTTTCATTGGGTACTTCAGAACGCCCTGATACATGGGCTGAATCAGACAGGTAACTTTTGGTGGGAGAAACAAGGCGTGGATACCGTCGCACTGCCGTTCTTCTGCACTTGGATGTGAGGACGCATTATCTATGAGGAAAATTGCTTTAGATGACAGTCCCCTTTCTTTAAAAAAAATTCTTGCAGACAGGTACAAATGAATTAAACAATCAGTTCTTAATTATTTCCTGATTCATCCAGGCATTGTTCTGATCTGTGCAGACAACCGGACGAGCTGAGATGGTTACATTCTTGAATGTTGTATGCTTGCCAGACTTCTCAATCACGACCAGTTTTAATTTGTGGTTTCCAGTTGCATTTGAAGATGCTATAACTGTGAGTAGCTCTTCACTTTTTTTTGCCCAGGAGCAATTTTTTCCTCAAGAGAAGCAAGTGTTCTCGCTGGTAACATTTTAAAATTTAGCCCAGTTTCGTCATAGTTGCATATATGTTAATGAGACACATTTTCGCTAGTTATATATTTTTTTTAATTCGACGATAAATTTTGAAACGGCATGAGCGTCACCAGAGAGTTTTTCTCCAGATACGTTTAGTTCTCCAGATACGTTTAGTTGACGCGCTCAATACCCCTTGTTCTACTTGTAGAGCCAGCCCACACTAGTGGCGAAATTGTCATCTCCTTCTTGCAACAGGTTTCTCAAAAACAAAGCTTTTTCTTGCAAGATCGGGCCAGAAATCGGAGCACCCTTCTGTCTGTGTTGGGTAAACCACATGAACAATGCCTCACTTGTGTTTTCCAAGTCTGACTTCTTTGTACTTCTTCGACTGCGAGATTCGCGAGAGCATTTCTATGAAGAAACCTGTTCCAAGTTCAGTCGGTTTCTTCGCCAGTCTCCAAGAGTTACTTCGCGGACACCATATTCGAGAGCAAGTTTTTTTTATTGTTTCTCCTTTGGCAAGTCGTCTATGTGATTCTAAATTTAGATGCATGGCACAAATTTCCTCTTTTTTATCGCAACACTCATCTTGTAAAGTGTACAATGGACACACAGTGGACAAAAAAAACGAAACACAACTCTGTGCTGTACAGGTACAACTGCGTGGGCCCTACAGCAGCCTGTCAACTCCCCAGTTTTGATCGGCAGCAGCCGGCAGCAGGAGGGGAATTTCGTGCCATACTGACAATGACAACAGATGTTCGTGCAACAAGGCAGCGAGCTAATTGTCGGTGTTTTGCATTGTTGTCTGCTTTTTCGCTGAGCTGTTCTTTCCCTATCTGTCTTTTGCAATGATGTTCCCATTATTTATCATGTCAGTAAAAAAATAAAAAAAGATCGTTGCAACAATATTTTTAATGAGATTCGGATTATTGGAAACTCGAACTACCGCGACTCGGACCATCGCGGACTACTGTATTTGCAAATGGCTGCGTACGTCTCGGCGCGTGATTTTATGAGCGGTCACCACCGTCATCAACAACTGACTCATTTACACTTTACATGCTTTGAATATAAGTAGCTGCACTGATCAATGTTGCTTCAGATACCAGATTAAATCTTCACATAGGAAATGTGATAAATATGTGCGTGTGAAGTATTCTATGCAGTCATGCTTTTCAGCCATTTTCAGGAATTTTCAAATGTTCAAATGTTTGTTAAGCTTATGGGACTTAACTACGGGGTCATCAGTCCCTAAACTTACAAACTACTTATGAACTACTTACGAACTAGGACGGCACAAATATCCATGCCCGAGGGGGGATTCGAACCCCCGACCGTAGTGGCCGTGCTGACCGTGACTGGAGCGCCCCAGCCACCTCGGCCACCGCGGCCGGCCAGGAATTTTCATTCGACACTACCTTTTTTACACATTTTCTCTAACCTCTTAGTTTTATTTGGCAGTTATAAATTCCGACTAATGCCGTTATAGTAGCTATGCCTCGCAGTAAGATCACTTTTGTTGGTCGATACGGTGACAATAACACCTAGCCGTAGATGTCGGACGAAGTACCCACCTATTCAGCCACGATACAAAGCAAGGACTTTTTTTTTCCTTTAAGGGGACCTGGACGTGAAAATGACTGAAAAATCGAAGAAAAAAATTGGCTCCATCTGAAAGACAAATTTCTCCCGCTTCCAAAGATGTATGGTTTATTTACTTTTAAATAGTTATTATAGTCTAAAATGCTGCTTGAACAAATGTCTTCACACTGGCCACGTTGATGCTTCAGGCAAGGAAAATGATCATAAACATACCATGCCTGCCACACTCTAAAGCCAATATACAGAGACCTTGCAGATAAAAAATTACTTACCAAATGTGTACATGGCCGTACACAAAATCCTAATGAGAGTTTCAACAGCTGCGTGTGGCAACGAGTACCGGAAACTGTGTTTGTTGGATGGAGTACTTAAAATAGGTGTGATGGATGCTGTTATCTGTTTTAGTGATGGTGTAATTTGTAATGGACAAATTGGGCATCCAACCAGGAAATAATATGATAACTGCTGTGACTGCCATAGATCTTCAGCGACTAGTTGACGCTGAAAGGGCTGCGGAAGCCACCACTAAAGAGTCCAGGGTAAGGAAAAGACTCCTGTAAAAGTCTGCAGAGGATAAAGAAGCAGCTGGCCAGCACTATTATGCCACTGGAATGTTCTGAAAGAGGCATACAGTGAGTCAAAAACACTGTGAACATTCTTTGACCATTTTCTCGAAACTAAATTTTCAGAACATTAGGTACATACAATATCTTCATAATGGTTTTAGCTACGTTCACCAAATTTCTCCCAGTTGAAGAATGGGACAGTATCTATGTATTATGCCTAATACATTGCAGAAATGATTAATGGTAATTTTCAGACAAAATAGTAATGGAGTGTTATAATGGTTTTTCTGTTATCTCAGATATACTCCAAGCTACAAAAAAAATGGGCAACATGTGTTCCTAAGAATGTTGACAGCAGCCTGCTACAGTGTAAATGCTATTCGACTGGCGATGCACCACAATGCGAACTTATTCAAATGTTTTTAAAGCTTATGGGACTTAACTGCGGGATCATCAGTCCCTAAACTTACAAACTACTTATAAACTACCTTATATTAAAGACAGCACAAACATCCATGCCCGAGGGGGGATTCGAACCCCCGACGGGGAATGGCCTCGGGCATCGCAGCATGGCGCCTCAATGCGCTCGGCCACTCCGCCGCGGCAATGCGAACGTGAATTATATATATAAAAAAAACATCCATTAGGGAAAATAATGTAATTCTTCAAGTACAACAGATATTGTAATAAATGTTGTATTACACCTTGAGTTAATGTCATTCAGTGTAGGTACAAAATCGCAACTTGCTCCTCGTAGATGAAGAGTAATGTGCACCGAAAGCAAGCTATGAAAGTGCAGCCCGTTCACGTCCAGGTCCCCTTAACCCTTTCAGTCCTACATTATGAAATCAACTTTGGAAACTTTAAAATTCAGTGTTTTCTGTATTAATACAGTGCAGTAAACATCAAAATGTGTGTTTTAAAATTTCTGGTCAAACTATTGATTTTTTTTATGTCATGTATTTCATTAGCAACACAGACGTTTGTATCGAGGTATTTTGTTGATAGTTAATACTGTCAGATCAATAATGCTAGCATAATCTTCGCCACAGCATCAAAGACAAGACAGTTCACTAAACTAAATTCCGCCTCATACAGGCCCCGAGGGTCCAAGGGATACCGACCGGCCGCCGTGTCATCCTCTGCCCACAGGCGTCACCGGATGCGGTATGGAGGGGGATGCGGTCAGCGCCCCCCACTCCCGGCCGTTATGGCAGCCGCTACTTCTCAATCAAGCAGCTCCTCAGTTGGGCTGAGTGCACCCCGCTTGCCAACAGCACTCGGCTGACCCGGACGGTAACCCACCCAGTGCTAGCCAAGCCCGACAGTGCTAAACTTCGGTGATCTGAAGGGAACCTCTGTATCCACTGCGGCACGGCCGTTAGCAAGACAATTCATTGCTGGAATAAAATAAAAGAAACCACACTCACGCTCAAACTCTCAGCCACGTAAAGACGGCAACGCAACACAACCTCGAGGATGGACAGAATAATGTCTCAGAAGTGGCTACATGCCGTACCAAGCGGCAAAATGTCGTACTAGAAGCATGTTGTTCATCCAAAAAAATGCAACTTTAAGAATTGATCCACAGAAAACTTTTAACACGTTATTGCCCAGGAAAAATACTGGGAATGAAAGGGTTAATCTAAAAAGAAGAAAAGAAAACAAGAACGTCAGCTGCAAAAGTACAGATGGAAAAATTGATTGCAAATCTGTACATCTTATGCTCAGAGTATGTGACCACAATGTCATTCAAAAACGAAGGAAAAAAATGTGTACAGTATGTAGGCCTACACTGTAGGTCCGTCGAGCGCTGTCTCGTTGAGTGCGTTCGTTCAAGACAGTCCTGTTCGTCCAACCGCAGGCCTTACGGTCTGGGCTGCGATGAGCTACAACTCTCTTTCGCCTTCGGTGTTTGTGGAGGGAATGCTTTCCCCGTCGGGGGTTCGAATCCCCCCTGGGGCATGGATCTTTGTGCCATCTTTACTATAAGCTAGTTCATAAGTAGTTTGTAAGTTTAGGGACTGATGACCCCACAGTTAAGACCCATAGGCTTTACAAACATTTGAACATTTTTGGAGGGAATGCTGACCAGCGCTCGGTACGAGCACGAAGTTGTAAGACCCGTTCTTTTGCCCTTCTTGTAACAGGAAGGTGATGTGTTATTCTAACAGGATACACTGCGCGTGCTCTGTATGACGTGCAGCTACTTTGGGGGCCAGCCAGTTGTCTACAATGGAGCACGTGCTGGATAAGATGGGACGACAACTGACGCGTGCGACTCTTGCACAACTACGTGAACCAGGCGGGCGGGCGTGGAATACTGCATCGCAAGACTATTTGCCATCTATATGATCGAACAGGTGCCAGAAACAACGCCTGCATTGCAACCGGTGGAGACCACACCACGTACTAGTATGGGTGCTTCAGCATGGATCGTCACCTGATACCTCAGTACCGCTTTCGCTACTGATTCCCTAGGTGTAATCATTTCATGTACAGGTGTATAAATACTTCAATGACGGCCGCGGTGGCCGAGGAGACTGAGGCGCTTCAGTCACGGTCTGCACGGCCACTACGGTCGGGGGTTCGACTCCCCCCTCGGGCATGGATATTTGTGCCGTCTTTAGTATAAGGTAGTTCATAAGTAGTTTGTAAGTTTAGGGACTGATGACCCCGTAGTTAAGTCCCATAAGCTTAACAAACATTTGAACATTTTTGAATGCTTCAATAATAAATCTTGGGTGAATTATAATGCTCTAAGAGGGTGTACTAACTGTTGCTTCTGGCGGTGTATAACAGTGTCGGTATTTCGGGAGGGACTGCGTTGTAAACCGAGGAAGACGTTGCTCCACATCCGGGCAGCAGGTCAGCTAGAGAAGACTACCCACGAATCGGGCGTGGGCGTCGCTGTGTCCGGCGTCCTGACGGCAGCCTCGTCAGCATTCGCGATAAGGCGATAGCTCGCGCCACGGCAAATATGTTACTGTGAGTGCTACCTCCTGTCCTTTTTTACGTCCCTCCCCACCAAAAAAGAAAACTACCTACCAACGGTCACCCGACACCACATCCTGCCTGTCATGGATCTACCTAACCGGTACTTCAGCGTTTATTCTATTCTATCATTACTTTTGGTCACTTAATTTATACTTACTTTAATTTCTACAAGTGCATGACAAACAAAAGAATGAGGAAAGAAGAACTACACACTCCATACTAGTTTACTCCCTAAACTCCGATATCCTTTGCAGCGAAATATTATTTAATAATAATAATAATAATAATGGGACAATGTAAAGAAACGGTGACAGAAAATACGTTCACAAAATAGAGGTAAGAGCTTCTGTCTTTGACAGCTCCCCCAAAGGCGATACACAATTTCAAAATGTTTGAAATAAGGAAATGAAGTAATACGGAATGCTATGCTTGTAACGTACACTGTTGTGCTACATTGTTGCTTTGGTATCTACAGAGTAGCAAAGGAAGCATCCCACTTTTTTAAGGGAAATGCCATAATTGCTAAGATCTGCACTACAACAGAAACAAGAAGCACAATTTAAGGAAATCGTAATGTAAGGTATGTATTACCTCACGAGCGAAACTGAAGTAGATAGTTCCTGTGAATTAATTTGAACAGAGGTTATACTCGACAACCGGAATAAATTAACAACTGGCTCCGTTTACCGACCCCCCGATTCAGATAATGCAGCTGCTGAACAGTTACACTACTCATACAATTATAGATGGCACTGACTTAAATCTACCATTCGTATATCGACCAAAATACTTGTTCAGACACGGTGGTAGATACATCTTCCCAAATTTTTCTAAATGTTTAATAAAAATTAGAACATCTAGTTCACGAGCCCATCCAAACTATAAATTGTTTCGAAAACACACTTGACCTCTTAGTCACAAGTATTCCTGAGCATCACGATGGTTACAGGGATTAGAGAACACAAAGTTGTAGCGAGACTCGGTTCCTTAAAAACTATAGAATCAAAAATTAAACGCAATATATAAATTTTTTTAAAAAGCAGATAAAAATTCGGTTGTTATCTTCCTAGGAGAGAGTTTCCATTTCTTCTAAACTAACTATGTAACTGAAAACCATATGTGGCTTACATTCAAAGAAATAGTATCAACAGCACTCGATGGAGTCATACCAAATAATAAGAGACTGAACTGATCCCCCCATGGTACACAAAACACGACAGAAAGCTGTTACAGGAAATGTAGACGAAAACAAAATCCCCAAGCTTGGCAAATTTTACAGAGCTCGAAATTTACCGCAGACTTCAAAGCGAGATTCATTTAACAGTTTTTACAACGACACTCATTCCAGAAATGTGGCAGAAAATCCAAAGACATCCTGGTCCTACGTTATGTACACCAGCGGAAAAGACTCATCATGCCTTTGCTGCGCGATAGCGACGGTAATATTACTCATGACAGTGCAGCAAAACCGGAGTTACTAAATGCAGTTTTTCGAAATTCTTTCACCAAAAAAGACGAAGTAAATATTCCACAATTCGAAATGAGAATAGCTGCAAACATAACATAGAAGTAGATATCCTTGGTTCTGCAAAGAAAATCACCCTATCAAATAAGTGATGTTGCAGAGATGTCAGAACTGTCATTGTCAGACGACATTGTCAAATACCTTTTCAAAAAGTCTCTAATGTATAAGATGTTCAAATGTTTGTAAACCTATTGGACCGAACTGATACGGTCACCAGTCCATAGACTTACAGACTACTTAAACTAACTTAACGTAAGGACAACACACACACCTCTGCCCCAGGGAGGACTCGAACTTCCGACGGCGAACAACCGCGCGCTGCGCAGCAAAGCGCCTTAGACCGCTTGGCCACTCTACTGCGGGTTATATTCTTTTGTAGCAATTACTTTTCAATAGTAAGCGCCTTGGCTAGTTTCAATTGCTTTTACTGACCTGTTTAAAGATAATCAACAATGAGGTAAGGAATTTTAATTTGGAAGCACTATATCTAATTGTAATAAATGAGATCTACATGTACTGTAAAGTTATTTCTATCCTTGTCTAATTTAGGATATATGCGAACTATTTCAACACTAATGTCAACATTATAGCTGCTGTAATTGTCAGCCTTAGGAGCAGATCTGTTTAAGGGTGTCCATTTTAGGTGCAATTCAAAGGTTCAGATTTTTTTAACATGAAGCGTACCTTATCAGTTTACAAAACATGACGTTTTTTATGTGACAGTTACGGTTATGAAGCTTCGAGAAATAATTTTAGAACCCACAATTATTAAATAGTATGGCCTTAATATTAGAAGGGAGAAAAAATTCTATTAATGTGTCAACTATAGGTGCTCCTACCCAAATAGGAAATTACAAATTGAAAAGTGGTAGATGTAACTGTAAATTATGGTTGCAGGAGGATCATTTGAGAGATGTTTAATGTTTTGGCTTCGTTGCATGTAATTTCACTGCTTACTGATTAAAGGTTAGTGCACCGAACTGGCCGGAGTGGCCGAGCGCATTGAGGCGCTATGCTTCCGCCGTTCCTAGTCGGGGGTTCGAATCCCCCCTCGGGCATGATGTTTCTGCTGTCTTTAGTATAAGGTTGTTCATAAGTAGTTTGTAAGTTTAGGGACTGATGACCCCGCAGTTAAGTCCCATCAGCTTAACAAACATTTGAACATTTGTATCTGACGGGGGCGTGCTTAGGTAGTCCTTGCAGGTGCGGTGATCACTGTGTTCCCAGTGGCGTAGGGGTCAGCGCAACTGCCTTGAAAACAGGAGACCCAGGTTCGAATCCCGGCTGGGTACACATTTTCAGCTTTGCCCAATCGCAGTTGATGTCATATATTCTGTGAATATTAAATAATAACAACTGCAGGATCAGACGTGACGTCTGTTCTTTCGGAACAGACGCCACATGTGTGTATATATATAATATGCCGGTGACGGGCAATGATCCTATCGTTAGTGGGGAGGGGGTGGGCATGTTTGAAGCCGTTACTGTTACGGGAATTAGTTTCATAACTACGAGTTTGAGTACTGTGGGCAGGGCGAAGCTGGGAATTTGTATCTGACCGGATGCGTGCTTAGGTAGTCCTTGCGGGTGCGGTGATCACTGTGTCCCCAGTGGTGTAGGGATCAGCGCAATTGCCTAGAAAGCAGGAGACCCGAATTCGAATCCCGGCTGGGTACACATTTTCAGCTTTGCCCAATCGCAGTTGATGTCATATATTCTGTGAATATTAAATAATAACAACTGCAGGATCAGAAGTGACGTCTGTTCTTTCGGAACAGACGCCACATGTATATATTTGAACATTTGATTTGAACTTTTCTTCATTTGGAAATAATAGCCATTTATTTCACTTGTGGGAATAATTTGACAAATGGCCGATATCGCAGCTGCCTTATAATCGACGTTCACTTCTTTAGGACACCACTTAAGGACTGCCTTTTTTATTAGACAAAACAGACGAACATATGTCTCTTTCGTTTTATTAAGGAACAGTGCAAACACAGCAGGAAAAATGTTTGTTTCTTTCTTTGGGCCTCCTATGTCTACGTGTATGGTGTAGATCTGTGCAAATTGTTTGCTGCAGCTCGTAAATTTTTGTTCCATAAAAATGGGAACACGTGTTTAAACTTTCTTTTCCTTTGCTTTCACTAAAAATCATTATTATCTCTTCTAATGTATCGTCTTCTAAAATAAAAATACTTCCGTCTCTCATTTTAATAAATCTTCATAAAGATCAATTTCATAAAATTACAAAGGCGTTTGTTGGTTCCCCACGCTAGACTCTGTCGACGACACGTGTCCCTCTTCATAGATTCTGAGTCAGGCAACACTGTAACAACATCAGAATCTTTATTGTGTAGATTGTGGTCCTTCCGCCACTGAGACCTGTAATTAACTCTCCATGTCCGCCCTATCCCGCAAACCAAATCCTTGAGTACCTTGGCCTCACCCTTGACCGCTCCCTTTCCTGAAAACCTCACCTTCAAAATGTCTGTCAAAACGCCGTCTCCTGCCTCAAACTGCTGAAGCTCCTCTCCAGCCGGACAGGGTTCTCAACCCTTCCACCATCCTCTACACCTGCCGATCTTTAATGCGTCCCATCAGAGACAAAAATATACAGACGGGAAACCTCCGTAAGGGCCCGGTCACACGCTCAGGGCTGCAGGGCGGGGGGTGCTGAAGCAGTTCCGTAAGATGTCCCATGATGGTGCTGAGGTCAGAAGCAGCCCTTTAAAACTGGCCAGGGCAGGCGGCAGGTAGCGGCTGTCCCCACCACCACCTCCCCTCAAACGCCAGCACACCAGACACATCCTTGGCCTCGTGGCAGGCGGCACGAGCTCTCCCCTCAGCCTCCCCTCCATGCTACCCTCAGAAGCGCCTCCAGTGTGTTCTACCGGTACTAAGCCGGGGAACTGCCTGACACCTGCTAGCATCTTACGGAACTATGAGGGGAGCGTAGGACAGTGGTTTAGGGGGGGGGGGCTTCCTCTCTGTATATGTTACTCTGTGGTCCCGTCTTGTGTAGTTTCCACCCCGCTTGGGCTCCCCCGCTGCCGCCCACTACCAGTCCCTCCAGATCTTCGAGCGCCATGCCCTCCGCCTCACTTACCATAGCCGCCTCCCTTTCCCCAAGCAGATCCTATATGATCTCATTCCTTTCCCGCAGCTACTCAAATTCCTGGAGCACATCTGTATCCTCTACGTCTCCCAAAAGATACAGTCCTGACAGCCTGTGGTTTCCCACATCCTCTTGCATCCCGAGCCGCTGCTACACGGTTACCACACTCTCCATCCCGACATCTATCCTTCCTATGAACCTTAATCCTACCCCGTATTTGAGTGCACTCTTTCCCTGCCCCTCCCTCACTTGCATCTACCTTCCTTTTCCCATCCCCTTACACTCTCCCGTCTCCCCTCTCCCCCTTCTTCCCAACCCCTCCCTTTATCACCCCTCTTATCCCTCCCCCACCCCCTGTGGGGTTTCAGTGCTTCAGTCTTGACCCTTTAATGCATAGTGTAGCTGATCAGCTACATAGCTTTTTTTCTTCATTATCTCTTAAACTGATCAACATTTTACCACAAATTCAATTATAGCTACTTGTATTCATAGTGTTACATATGCCAGTAGCTCGTCCTAGAAGTTATAAATTGCAGAGTGCTACTCAATCATTTCAACAGTTAGCTGCATCGAGTTACTCCTAACATGTGCGTTCGTTTACATTAGTATTCCTCCTTCGCATGTAAAAGTAGTCAATCACATACTAATGTTGATTATGAGCTACTTTCTAGAAAGATGAGAGGCATAATAGTGATATTTACTACATCGGGTACATCATGGAAGCATTATATAGCTGGCCAGCTATGAACTTGATGTTGCTAGTAGTGCATAATAATTTTAAGGAATTTTTTCAATATTTTTCGCAGGATATACGCACTATACATTAATCGTAGTAGTTATTATAGCTTCAAATAAAAAGTCATGCATTAAAGGGTTAACTGTGCGCCGTTCAGTGTTACGCAGAGCGTCATGTTCTTCATATGGTTTTAAGATTTTAACAACCGCCAACACTCAGAACAGTGTGTTGCCGTGTGTTTTTAACAGTGCCTCCGACCTAGTTGCCGTTTTCTTTTCTTTTTCTATTTTTTATTCCTAGCTTCAGTGTGTTTTTAGCCACCGTGGTCGTTTTAATTCTGAATATATTTGTACTTTAAAGTCATCACATTCAATGTTTTTTATCCGCACGTTTTTCACGCCATTCTATTTTAAAAGTCTGCGTTTACTCTCTCTTTTCTATATCTTTATTTCATATCAAAATAAGTGTACCTTTATGGCTGAAGAGCGGCGTATTAAGCTGTTGCCAGCCTGCCCGTGCGGGCATTAAAATGATAACAACAAAGAAAAAAAAAAGAACCTGTCCCTACTGAGCAAGGTGAATTGAGGGAACTGAAATGCTAATCATTTCTGCGGAACATACTAATGAACACGAACATGTGAATATCTAGTATCTTTAGAATTTCAAGGAGTTCTGTTTCTTTTTTTCCCTCTCTCTCTTTCTCTTTTTTTTTTTTTTTTTTTTTTTTTTTTTTTTTTTTTTTTTTTTTTTTTTGGTGCATAATCGGCCGTGGCAGATCACGTATCGCGTCTAATGTTCTCATGATGCGTTTTCGTTAATTTGATTAAAAGGGTAGGCAATTTTAAATAACAGAGAAATATCAATAATGCTTGTAAATGAGAAGTGGCATCGACGTAAACCTTCTGGACTACTTGTTAAAGTTTGTGTACGCCATGTACTAGAAGTCCTGCTGACTAGCTTTAAGCCATTTTGGTGGATTCGCTACGTACGCTTTGTTGTATTCTGTCTCTCGTTTATTCAACAACATGAACACTATTTTGCTTATTTCATCGAGTTTTTCTTTGTAGTATTTACTCGGTATTTTACGAAAAAGTAGTCTGAGCCTGTCTGAGAGTGTAAGTGGCGTGAGGAATTCTTTTCGAAGTCAGCACAATAGCCAGTGATCTCAACTGCGGAGCAAAGCACTATCTCTCAACAAAAGAGATTCATGCCGTGATAGCTACACAAAGGGTAGTCGTAATACCTGAGAAATATCGTGTGTGTTTGCTTCAGTGTGCGATACGTGAGACGGAAGCTTTCAGAGGCGGAGAATAGACGCGCCAAGCCAAGGTATCGCGACGTAGAAGTGTGCTAGATCACTGTCCACACGAGCTTCTTCCTCGTTGACAATGTAAACCACGGCTCACAGAAATCAAATTAAGAGAAATGCCGTGTGGCATAATATTCTGGGTCAATTCATTAAGGAGAAACTAATCTCAATAAGAAACCTAGTTTTTTTAAAATTCAGTTTATACGTACCTGCTCGTGTTGAAAATATCGTTGTGTGCACGAAACGCGGATCCGCCAAAAATATTTTAAGTACAAGATATATTTAGTATCACATGTTCTTAATATTTCATAGTTGTTTATCCCTAACCCATGTACTTATTAAGGGATCTCAGGAGTCAATACCGCAAGTAAGATCAAGCCATATTATCTAAAACTTCGGATCAGGTAGATATGCCATTCTCCCGTTTGAATATTGTAGCTCTGCTGCTAGCAATAATGGGATTTCAAGAAGAAATCTTCACTATGCTTTTTACCGCTTTGCTGAACATAAGATGCTGCCACATTTACTCAGTTCACAAAACAACAAAGTGTGAAGTAATACACACGACCACTAAAAGAAATCCGCTGAACTTCAATTACGCGATAAATCAGTCAAACCTTAAGGTCGTAGATTCTACCAAATACCTAGGAGTTACAGTTACGAACAACTTTGACTGGAGAGAACACATTGAAAATATTGTGGGGAAGGCGAACCAAATGTTACGTTTTATCGGCAGAACGCTTCGAAGATGCACCAGCTCCACCAAAGAGACTGCCTACATCACACTTGTGCGTCCTCTCCTGGAGTACTGTTGCCCCTTGTGGGGCCCTCACCAGGTGGGACTGACGGAAGACATTGAGAAGGTTCAGAGAAGGGCAGCTCGTTTTGTTTTATCACGTTACAGGGGGGAAAGCGTCACGAAAATGTTGCACGACTTGGGGTGGAAATCATTAAAAGAAAGACGTTATTCATTGCGGCGTGATCTGTTTGCGAAGTTTCAATCACCGACTTTTAGTTATGAATGTGAAAATATTTTGCTAGCACCCACCTACTTAGGGAGACATGAACATCCCAATAAAATAAGAGAAATCAGATCGAAAACGGAACGATTTAGGTGTTCTTTCTTCCCGCGCGCTATTAGAGAATGGAACGGCAGAGAAAAGTTATGAAAGTGGTTAATGAACCCTCTGCCAGGCACTTAAGTGTGATTTGCAGAGTATCTATGTAGATGTATACCGCCACTATGAGTAATGTTTACTTTCAAAAATTCCTTTACTGTCGTTCTCTTTTAAAAGGTTAGTTGGAATAAGTTGTGAGATACAGAGCAAATCCCATCTCTGATTTTGTTAATATTGGAGGAAATTTATTATGCGCAGAAAATGCTCATTATAATAGTTTTGTCTCATTTTTATGAAGACAAATTTTCTGAATACGAGTCCTGAAATCTTGAACCCTGGTTCTGAAGATATCTCTCATGATATCATCCCGAGATAGAATGACGTGAAAATAATTCCAAAGGGTTAGTCGTAAGGTCATAATTTCCACGGCAGAAGGAACATTCAATTTCATCTGTTTTTGTGGCATTAAAAGAGTACTTTGTCCTTAAAATCGTAGAAGGGAAGAAATAAAAATTCTTTAGCTGATGAGGTAGAGTTTGGACATCAGCAACACAGTCCATGGAGTCGCATTACTTCACCAAGTACCCACGAGTACCACTGTTTTAGCCGTGGGAACAGGTTTTGTACGATCTCCAGCTTCTTTTAACAATAGTAAATTAACTACAATTTTCTCTGGTTTGATCGAAGCCAATTAAGTTCCTACAGTTACTGTGAATCCCTGTATTTTCTTATCACCAATCTGCTATTTTCTTCTGCAGACACACACCGAACTTAAGTTCATAGCGTATTGCCTAATTTATTCAAAATGGCGCTAAATGAGCAAACATTGGTAAAATTTCGACTCCTACATAACATTCCATTACTCATTCAGTGTTTCTAGTCACGAAGAAAACACGGGAAGTGCGATAACCCAATTTAGAAGAAACTTTGGTCAGTGGGAGAGGGATCAAAATAACCGTATTTGTGTCCCGGATCATCCGTAGATAGTCCAGAAAAACTGACGATCGAATTTTTCTACGTAGTTCAAGTGCCTTTTAGAGCGTCAAAAGTTAAAAAGAAGCCGGTAACTATTATTGGTTTTATTCCCTTTATAATTTTAAATAAGTGTAGAGCGATTATACTGCCGCTTACTTACACTTCGGTAAGGGCCGCGCGGTCAGAGGCACCATGTCACGGATTGCGTGGCCGCTCCCGCTGGACGTTCGTGTCCTCTCTCTGCCATGGGTGTGTGTATCAGTTATCCTTAGCATAAGTTAAAGTAATTTGTAAGTGTATGGTCCGATGACCAAAGTAGTTTGGTCCCGTAGGTTTACAAACAAATTTAGTTTTAATTTTTTTTTCCCGCCAGTACCACAAAGATTATATAAGAGGCGAGTTAGCAGGAAAGGTACACACATTGAGGGGTGATACTACTGGTGATTCTGAACATAAACCTCAAGCATTTGCCCTTTTCTTAACCGATTCCGGGTACATCAATGAAAACAACTAGAAACGGGATAGGTGCAAGTGACTGTACATTAAGTACAGTCATGTTATGGTTTGTTTAATTATGTAAGTTTCCTCACAGATGATGTTCAAGCAGTCCACCATCAAATCAAATGCATTTTGCTTCTCTTGTAGACAGGTGTTGTTTTGCTGATCGGAGCTCATAAGTAAATCTACGGAAGTGTCAGTCTCAGATTTTTCTGAAATTTGGTTATGTTATAATACACGAAAAACTAGGGGACACAATTTTTTGCGGCGTTAAAAAATACTTAAAGGGTGAAATTGTTCGTCTAAAATGGGGACTAAAATCTGAAAAATTGCAATAACTTAGAGATTAGTGAAGCGATTTGAATGATTTTTGTTATGAAAGTGTATTTTGATAAAAGATGAACATCGGCCTACGTATAGTGAAGGAGGAATGAAAATTAGTGGGCCGACTATTCGAAAGAGACCAATTTTTCACTACAAAAATTAGTTTTGATTTAATCGAAGTAGAATCTATTAAAAATTCAAAAGGAAGGCTAATTTAGAAACACGTATTTGAGAGGTAAACAACCCTTATATCGCTACGTTATTTTGATACTGCCCATGAAACACCATGGTTTAAAGAGGTGTTATTGCCATCAACTATCTATAAAAGTATTTTATTATTAGATTCTTGGAGTGGACAGAACTCAGAAATTCTTAATACTTTATCAACGTCTGGAAAATATGTTCTAATAAAAAAAAAACCATTCGTGCTGGTACAACGGGGATGATCCTACCCCTAGATGTCTTTTTCTTTCGACTTTGGAAGAATTTTATTAGGTATTTTTCAGATAATGTCATTTAACACAACTATGACATAAATTTGAACCATCGAAATAATGTCATTAAACTGCAATCGCTAATACACAATCAATTTGCTTGTCCTCGATTTCAAAATCTCATTAAATACTTGTGGTATAAAAGTAAGGATATAAAAGAAAAACCGCCGAAATTTGACAACCCCGTTCCCTTGTGTTTTAAAAATTGTGAGACGCATTGCGAATTCTTCAATGTACACGCAGTAATAAAATGTGCGTGGTGCAAAATAATCTTTGTGCATAACATATTTTAACGAATATCATATATGCAAAAGTTTCAAAAAATAATGTAATCGTCAAAGCAGCAATTTACTAAATGACGTAATATTAAAAAATAAATGAAATGAACACACACAAACGAGAAACAAAGAAAATAAATAAACGGATTACATAAAAATAAAATTACAACAAGAGAATCGTTCATTACCTCTACGTAAGCGTTCAAACAATGGATCTCGTTTTGACACACTAAAAGAAAACTGTGACAGGCAAGGGGACTCACCCTAATCAAGTAGTGGGTGAGATGTAAATCTGGCCGTGCAACCTTCACGCGCTACATCACGGCACAGACAAATATATGTTACTCTGTGATCACGGGCATCGCTAGGCCGCGGCGGATTAGCCGCGCGTACTGGCGCGCCGTGTTGCGGTGCGCGCGACCGTCCCCCGTCGGAGGTTCGAATCCCCCTTCGGGCATGGATGTTTGTGTCATCTTTAGTATAAGGTAGTTCATAAGTAGTTTGTAAGTTTAGAGACTGATGACCCCGCATCTAAGACCCTTAAACTCTACAAACATTTGCATCGTTAACGCCGGCGATTAAAATCAATAAACATTTTAACATGATTTTTTCACTCTTATTCGCCATTATTTCAAAAATAGGTTTTGCAGTATTTTGAAAGTCCCATGTCGAGTTACTGTCTATTGTAACATTTTCTGGATCAACCACATTGCATTTTGCAAATCTCTTTTCAGATTCCGATTCAGCGACTTTAAATTCTGGTATATTAAAGAGATGAAACAGTTCAAAAATATAGATTCACAGTGGTTTTCATGGGCAGTATCAAACGAACGCTTCAATAAAAGGGTCGTTTACTTCTCAAATATTTACATATAAAAAAGAACAAAAAGTACGTGTTTCTTAATGAGCCAACCTTTTGAGGTTTCAATAGATTCTACTTCGATTAAATTAAAACTTATTATGTAGCAAATAATAGTCTCTTTTGGGGTAGCTGCTCTCTAATTTTCACTCTCCCTCCAATACACCTAGGCCGATTTTCGTCTTGTATCAAAAGAGCTTTCATTACAAAAACAATTAAAATCGCTATACTAATCCCTAAGTTATCGCAGTTTTACCATTTTAGCTCCCATTCTGGAGGGACCGTTTAACCTCAGGTATGTTTCACCGCCGCTAAAAAAAAATACGTGTCCCTCAGTTTTTCATGTATTATAACACATCCAAATTCAGAACTGGAGAGTGACACATCCGTAGATTTACTTATCAGTTCTGCATTTCTGAGCTCCGATCGGCAACGTAAGAACTGTTTGCAAGAGCAGCAAAATACATTGAAGTTTGATGCTGGACTGTTTGTACAGTTTCTGCAATGTAACGCCCTAATATCGCCCAACTTGATAAGAAACATTCATGTAGTTATCTTATACGGACTTCCATAGATAAATGAGAAATAAACACAGTAATAGAGTTTCGAAAACAGGGTGCAAATCTATGAAGCTATGAAGCACGTTACGGGCTGAAGCCACGTAAGTACCTCGAAACTTTGACATTTGTATTCTCTGAAACGGTCGAGTGTCTGCGGTTAGCTGGGGACACGTGTTCGCCTATTTTGATCCTTCTTCCACTGAATTGAGTTTCATGGAAATAGTTATGGTACGGCAGCGTCTATCGTTAAATCCGAGTGGCCTGCAAAGGGCAAAGTGAATCTCGTAAAAGTACCGGCTGATCAAAATGTCAGTATAAATTTGAAAACTTAATAAATCACGGAATTGACTCACATGCTTGGAATGACATGGGGTTTTATTAGGAAGAAAAAAAAAAAAAAAAAAAAAAAAAAAAAAAAAAAAAAAAAAAAAAAAAAAAAAAAAGGTATTGCTAGACGCTTGCGCGCTTCGTTTGGTGATGATCGTGTGCACAGCCGCCACTTTCGTCATGCTTAGCCTCCCAGGTCCTCAGACCTCAGTCTTTTCGATTATTGGCTTTGGGTTACCTGAAGTCACCGACATCTCTAGCGATGCTGAAAGACAACATCCGACGCCATTGCCTTACCATAACTCCGGACATGCTTTACAGTGCTGTTCACATTATTTCTCAACTACAGCTATTGTTGAGGAATGATGGTGAACATATTGAGCATTTCCTGTAAAGAACATCATCTTTGCTTTGTCTTATTTTGTTATGCTGATTATTACTTTTCTGCGCAGATGAAGTGTCATCTGTCGGACATGTTTGAACCTTTTTTGTTCTATTAAAACCCCAAGCCATTCTAAGCATGTGTGTCAATTTTACCTATCTACATTATTTCGTAATTTATTAAGTTTTCAAATTTATACTGACTTTTTGATCACCCGGTAAATGATGAAGGTGAAGCAGTCAACAATCCGAAAATTGGTTTGAACACCACAGTGCTTTACTAGGTATGTCGTTGCCTTCCTCCGACCTGCCTTACCCAGACAGTTATACGGGGACCTACAGTTTAACGTGGGTTCCGAACCACGGCGCTACTCGATATTTTTCACATCAGCAGCATTGCCAGAGGTGAAAGAAGCAGAAAGTGACAGATAAAACTCCTAGGATCCGGTGGGCATCGAACCGGTGACCTTTACATTAGTCTGACACTCTACCACTGTACTACGCCACTGTGATTATTCAAAGTGGGCATGAAACTGTATTGTGTAATTGATATGCAAGTTACCCAGAAGCATCGATTGAAACGCTTATCGTTACAGTGCTTGACACAGACACGTCGATTTAATATCTATGCGCAACGTTGCTAATGCGATCCACTATTCAGTAGCACTCTTTTGGGATACCACCCGATCGGATTAAAGAACGACGTAGAAGAACGAGCTCTTTCTGGGATTGTGTCGTTAAAGAAGCACCACGGACAATCTCATCAACAGGAATGTGGGATTTGAAATAAGTAACACCTAGTATCCAGCACTGACTGCCATAAAATTGAAACGGTAAGAAAACCTATTTACCAACAGACGCAGCATGCCACAGCAAGTTAATTCAGCTTTTGACCACAGGAGCGTCCGGCAAAACCGTCTTTGCCCTCCGCGCACGCACGGAAGAGCTTTCTACGGCCGTCGGCATGGGGCATTGTGAGCATCGCGACAATCCAACGATGATCGCCTTCCCGCGCACATGTAATTCCAGCTCCTAGCCTTATAAATCTCGATGCAGCGGCAAGATCATCACCTTCCCTGTAGCAGGTCCGCGTCGCGACAGTGGTTGGTTAACAGTGTGGTGTTTATGTATTGTAGTGCTACGCAGTGTTGCCAGATGGCAGAGAGAGAAAATACCTACAGTCTCACAAAAATGTACCTACGTTTTCCCTACTTTCTCCCTACCACCTCATTAAAGCCCCTACATCAGGGGCGTAGCCAGGATTTGTGTCTGGGAGGGACTGAATCCAGGACTCTGGCATCATACCTCAAACTGATTTCTAACAACAACAAAAGTTTTATGTATGAAGACGCTCCCTCCATGATGCTTTTTTGTTTTGTGGAGAAATCTGTCTCTGGGGGGGGGGGGGGGCTGCAGCCCCGTAGCCCCCGTCCCCTGGATACGCCACTGCCCTACATTGAAACTTCAGCAGTATAATAAATGATAGGGACATTATATCTCAAAAGTAAAGACGTATCAGAAAAGGTTAGTACTTAATGAAGGTTGAATGTCGTAACTATTCACCATATAAAATAATATTTAATAGAATTTTTTTATTACTATTATAATCCATTTCTGGATCGATGTGCAGCAGCGACTTTTATTTCGCGACTGGGTGTTATTTTGCTGGCACAAATTTAAAATGAGCAACTGGCACATTCCATATGAAATGATTTTTAGAAAATCACCAATGTAAATAGTTAGGCATGTGAATACAGTAACAAAATATAATTTCAAAGATTTTTCCCTTGTCAATTTTGTCACACTTGTTGCACGGCTTTTGCTTAAAAATATGTTTTCAGTAATTACAGAAAATGAATATTTAGACTTAATAATATAATTAATTTCCTTTTAAATTACATATATTAAAAGACGGTCGGCCGCGGTGGCCGAGGGGACTGAGGCTCCAGTCACGGTCTGCACGGCCACTGCGGTCGAGGGTTCGAATCCCCCCGCGGGCATAAGGTAGTTGATAAGTAGTTTGTAAGTTTAGGGACTGATGACCCCTAGTTAAGTCCCATAAGCTTAACAAACATTTGAACATTTTTTGATTAAAAGACGAAATTTTGAAAGGGATATCTTACGATTATTTCAAAGTCAATTTCAGACAGTCTATGTTTCACGTCCGTGACTATGGACACAACCGTTTACATCTGGTCGCTGCTGATCTCCACATATGTCTCAGACACTGTTGTAGTAGAAGTTGTAGCATTTGAAGTTTCACCATATATGTTGTTTGAAGTAAACAGTGAGTACATGTTTTTTGGAATGACATAATCGCACCAATATTTTCCTTGATTCTTCATGTCGAATTTCACTGTCACTAATGTTTCTAAAGTGTCTGTACCAATTCTGGTTCGTTGTTTGGCCTTCATATCTGTCACCATTGAAAAAATTCTTTCAACTGCAGCAGTGGAATGTGGCAAACAAAGCACAATATTAGCTAACATACCTATATTTTGAAATTGTTTAATGTCATTAAAGTTCTTGCACTGTGACACTTTGTCCCAAAACTGTACAGTAGATAACTTTAAGAGGTATGTCTTTTCGCTTTCTGCAAAGTAATGAATAAAGCTACGGTATGTTGAAAACGAATATCTAGCGTTTTGTTCCTTATAATGTAGGCAGTTGCAAATGTTTTAGCGTTTTCTTGTCAACATCTTCTCACAAATACTAACTAGTATATAGGCCTGACGTAAATAAATAAAGGTAATATAAAGTCTATCGTTCATGGAAACAATGAATTTTTCTTGAGCTGACTTTTCTAACACTATTTCCAAAGCTACTCTCCATTCCACTAATAAACTTTGAAATCATCTTATGTCGCATAAATTTTAATGTGTCTGAAACTAAGATTTCAAATTAATATTGTTTACTATGAACAGAAAACAACTATGCCGTTTAAAATATCATGGGCTACTTCAAATTCACCACCATTTGTCGGCTTCATTCCCGCGTGTTGACTGTTGCCAACATTACCCGCCAGCCCTGTGTCGGCAATTGTAAAATTTTACCAAAGTACCTACGCGTCGTGGACTTTCGGATGAAAATTCCCTACATGATTTTAATGCTTAAAATTACCTGTGTGTAGGGAAAATTCCCTACGTCTGCCAACACTGGTGCTACGTCAGTGCCTTTTATGTGATTTTAACTTATGCGCCCGCCGATTACGGCAGAACAATCGAGGCGCCTGTGTTCTTTTATAGCAGTGTCTCTCCACGGGGTCATCGTATGTTTTACCTCGTCTGTCCCAGTAAGTGTGTGATTTTACACCTTTTCTCGTTTTTAATTTCAGCGTGTGATTTTAAATACTTCTTTTGTGAATTTTAACTTTCACCCATTAACTGCTCCGTCATTGTATGAAAATTCGCAAATTTTGTCGCCTCATTTATTTTATACAAAATGTTTGCCAAATATGTATATACGTGTGGATGAAGAGCAGCGTGTTACCATCGACAAAAATATACAGACGGGAAACCTCCGTAAGGGGCCGGTCACACGCGCAGGGGTGCGGGGCGGGGGGATTTCAGCAGTTTCGTAAGATGTCCCATGGTGGCGCTGAGGTTAGAAGTACCCAACGGCCTATATTATATAGCTCGTTGGAAGTACCCCTTTAAAACTGGCCAGAGCAGGCGTCAGGTAGCGGCTGTCCCCACCACCACCACCACCTCCCCTCAAACGCCAGCAAGCCGGACACAGCCGTGGCCTCGTGGCAGGCGGCACGAGCTCTCCCCTCAGCCTCCCCTCCACACTACACTCAGATGTGCGAGAGCACAGAGTAACATATACAGAGACGCAGCCTCCCCCCCCCCCCTGAACCACTGTCCTACGCTCCCCTCGTAGTTCCGTAAGATGCTAGCAGGTGTCAGGCGGATCGCTGGCTTGCTCTCTGTATAATTGCTCTGTGATGTTACGGCTGCTACCAGCCTGGTCAGTATGGGCTTTGAAATAATATCATCAGAAGTCGGGGCTTGCAGTGTGACAACAAATACCACCACCTGAGGATGTCGTGCAGTTGTTGTGACGAAATATTGAGGGATTTTCACAATGTTAAACCGGTTAAGTATATTTGCACATTTCAAATGCTTCTATCATTTTTCTGTCTGAACACATTGTCCACGTTTCATTCCCGTATAAGGATGCACTCCACACACATGCCTTCAAAAAGGCTTTCCAGCACTTAAATTAATTGTATGTCTTCTTATGTGCCAGACCACCACAATATTATAATAAAATCTGTTGTGATCTCGGATGCCTCCCCTAGTAACACTGAAAGGGACTTTTAATGGTATGCACTATGTCGAGCTCTTCGGGGAGCATCTCGACCCATATTTGGCCTTCCAACACCCTGAAGGTTCTGTGGTGTTTCAAGATAACGTGCCACCACACCGTTTGTACGTCGTCCGGGAATGGTTCCACGAACATGAGGGGGAAGGGCGAAAGAGCGAAATGGCCAATCCAGAACCAAACTTTGAGCCCCATCGAGCATATCTGTAATGTGATGGATCTCAGGATCCGTGCCACAGACCCTGCACCCAGGAACAGACCAGAATAGCCACGGTGAAGTGACCGAGCGCTCTAAGGCACCATGCTGCAGAGAATGCGGTTGCTGGCCGTTGGAGGTTCGAGTCCTCCCTGAAGCATGGGTGTGTGTTGTCCTTAGTGTAAGTTAGTTTAAGTAGTTTATAAGTCTATGGACTGATGACCATAGTAACTTGGTCTAATGGGTTTACAAACATTTCAACATTTAAGAACAGAATAGGTTGGCACTCCGCAAACGATTTGGTGTCAGCTGCTTTTGTCCAGAGGAGGACCAGGGGCTTGTACACTCGCTTCCACTGCGTGTCACTGCAGTCTGAGGGCCATAGGAGATCCCACACGATACTGGGTGACTGTCCCGTGACATTTGATCAATCAGTGTGTATTGAACCGTAAAGGTATTCTACAGTGTAAATAGAAAATAATATATGTAATTTAATTACATTAAGTGCAGGCGTGGAACATGCACTTAATGTAATTAAATTACAGACATGTCGACAAGGTGTTGCCACCACAACACACATATCGATAATAGAATCGAACTCCTGATTCCTTTCGCCACGGGGGGCGCGCGCCTGCCAAGTGTATCTCTTTGCCGCCGACCAGCATCTGAGACCCGCATGCGCAGTGACGTCGCGATGGTGTATATAAGGCCGCGCCTGGCAACTTGTCGGCAGTCTTGGGACTCACTCTGAAGATGGCCGGACGATACGCGGCCGAAATATTAGTGGAAGACATAGAATTTGCACGGCTGCACGCCCGAAATTTATTGGATAACTAATCACAGGTTACGTGTCTCGATCCTCCGTGGTCTTTTATTTTCGACTAACCGTGTCTTTGTCGAAGCACTGTGCCTGTTTTACAGTGAGATTCAACACTGAACTCTTGCCAGTTTCTTCCGATAAGTAACTAATTGAATACTCATTTTTTATATATCGCTGTAAACCAGATAGATACTTAGTTCAAAATGTTCAAATGTTTGTAGAACTTATGGGACTTAACTACGGGGTCATCAGTCCCTAAGCTTACAAACTACTTACGAACTAGCTAAGACTAAGGACGGCACAGATATCCATGCCCGAGGGGGGATTCGAATTCCCGACCGTAGTGGCCGTGCAGACCGTGACTGGAGCGCCTCAGTCCCCTCGGCCACCGCGGCTGGCAGATACTAAGTGGAGGAGAATTTTCCTTATGATACAGAACCAGTTCATAGACCAGCTTTCAAGTTACTATAATCGTTTCATTGAACAATTCACGATCGATTTTTACACCATTTTCGCTAAGCTGAGCAAATTTTCCGTTTACAGTGAAACTAAATGTTGACGTATAATATTTCTTATTTTTCTTCTGAAACATCCGACGAATGGAAGAGTGACGCAGCATACGATACGTGATGCACAAGTTGGCCAAAATTATGTCTTCCCGCATCAAAAACTATAAAAATGATAATGTTCGACAGCGTTTTGAGTGTATTATGTATTTCCACCTTTCGCTACATGAGGGTACGTCCTGAATAACTACGAAGACTGAATCTGTAATTACCTGAGAATATCACGCCACTGCACTCGTCTTTGTCTAGTCTACATGCTCTTGGCATGACGGCAAATACACTGGTCAAAACAATTAGGCGATTAGTTGCGATACCTAGGTTCTGAAGTATTGACACCGGAACAGAGCGTCTTTCTATCAGTTCTACGGAGTGGAGACAACACCATTACGGCAACTGAGATAGTGGTAATAACAGAAAGGTGCTACAGAGGGGATAGGTGTTGACTTGTGTTTACTGAACAAATCGAATTACACAAGCGATTTGGTTCAAATAGTGTAGTGAGCAGGTAGTTCAATGTAACAACAATGTGCCTTACCCAAAGCTATGGCATGGAGTGCCATAGGAGGGTTGGAAGCGGGACAGAAACAGAGGGAGGTGGCTGCAGCTATTGGAATGTCCCAAAGTGTAATTTCCGAGGCATGGACGCGATTTCAGGCAACAGAAACCGTTAAAAGAAGGTAAGGGCAAGGTCATCCATGGGTAACATTAGCAAGAGATGACCGTTATCTCCGGTTAAAAGACCATCGAGACAGGAAGCCGAATGCAACTCAGCTGCAACGCACCCTCCAGCCACCAACAAGGCGCGCAATATCAACACAAACAGTCCGAAATCACCTTCTGGAATTTGCCCTCTACACACGGAGGTCTATGGTCGGAGTCCCATTAAAACCTCGACACCGTTTAGCTCACAGAAACTGGGCGGAGGAACATCAGGATTGGAGTCGTAACGAATGGCGTCGTTCAACTGGAGAAAACGTGGAACTCGGAACAATCTTGCTTATATGCAGGGAACATCACCCTATCATAGTGGCACGAATGGTGCGGACCGGACAGGAGTCAGTACTTGCTCAAAGGTATATAGAAGAGATCCTTTCACCTTTCGTTGTGCCCTACGCTGATGCCATAGGAGGAGTTTCCTTCTGGTGGACGATAATGCTGCACTGGTGAACAATGTGATTGAAGCTGGGGGAAATGAATGGAGAGGCCAGATTGTTCCCCACACTTAAATCCCCGATTGAGCATGTCTTGGATGCACTTGACGGACACATTGCGGCCAGACCAGCACCTCTCACAACAGTTGCAGAGTTGGATATTGCACTCAAGGATTAATGGCCAAATATCCCTCGAGAGCTGATTGACCGTCTCTAATGACCAAGCTGTCGATTGGACGTTAAACCATACGCTTCCTTCTTTCAAGAGCTGATTGATAACGTACTGTACATGCCACCCAGGTATGCAACTGTACTGGCCGTCTGAGGTGATCACACACAATGTTATAGCGCGAAGAGAATGACTTTTTCGTTATTATGGTAGCCCCATGGTGCATCACTCTAAGTAAACGCCATGTAAACTTCACGTACAAGAGTCGAGACAGCAAAATATCGTACTGTATACACACAAATTACAATGGTAACCAATATCTGAATAAAATAATTTACCATATGTATATCGTGTATGATATCTCACCTGATCTAATTGTTTTGAGCAGTGTATTTGAACACACTATCACTGGCAAACCTAATTGTCACACTGTATTACTTCCGCATGCACGTCTTTTCAGGGGTGCATTCGGCTCTGACTTCGGTTTTATGGATGACCGTGCATGAATGCATCGAATGACGTCGGTAAAGGTGCTCTTTGAACGTGAGGATATTCAGCGAATGAGGTAGCCTGTGCTTTCAGAGCCTTTCAATAAAAGTGTCACTTTTGGCCATCTCAGTGGGTTTTCTTTCAGTTATCTCCAGTACTACACTGTAACAGTTCTTTCTATGCATGTTTTAAGTTGCATCAAACTGTTTTAAGCGGCTGTGATACCAATACAAAACTTCCTTTCGTCCGTAAGCTTTGTTCAGCGAAATACGTGATATTTACAAAATAGAAGAACTGATTGAGAAACTGAGAGCAAGGGAAAACTGATTACTTCTAGGACACTATCTTTGTAATTAATCGCAGAAATATCGAATCTTAAATCCCGATATGCCAATCAGTTTTAACACGGCCATGCTACTTACGGCGCTTGTTAAAATGAAATAAGAGACTCCTGCGCATGCACTTAATACAGGCATTTATAAATTGCTCGTTGAAAATAGCATTAATTGTACTCGAGGAGAAATAGAGACAGAAAAAGAGAGTAAGTGGGTCTCCATGGGCTTATTTTGTTTAGTTAGAATCTAGTTTATTAAGTCGAGAGGGACCTGTTGGCCGCCGCGGTGGAGTGGCCGAGCGCTCTAGGGCGCCTTGCTGCGGAGCGCGCGGTTGTCGTTATCGGAGGTTCAAGTCTTCCCTGGAGCATGGGTGTGTGTGTATTGTCCTTAGGTTAGATTTAGTTTCAGAATTTTGAAAGTCAAGGGACTGATGACCATACCAGTATGGTACAATAGGTTTGCAAACATTTGCTCATGTTACTGTAATGGTTCAAATCTTGCCGTTAATATGCCACGGAAATACATGCTTTAACTTACTTGTACATATGTGTAGTAGATAAATATATGCATACAGTCAGAAAGTAGCCCCGTAATTTTGAAGTGGTTGTTTTAGTGAACTCAGTAGTCACCCCATATTCATATAATTCCAGCAACACCCTCTTTGGGGGTTTTGCAAGGTAAATTAAAGATAGGAGTTTACTTCACGTCGTCGACGAGATCCTTAGAGGCTAAAGGAAATCAGCTGTAACTTTTCAGAGCATCGTGCATTTACTTTCGGAAATTTACGGAAGGTATAGGAAACGTAAATCTGGATGTGTGGACATGGTCCTAGCGAAAGCGAGCCCATTTAAATCAATGTAGGAGATTCTATTGGTGGCTGGGCGAAGTGGTGAGCACACTGGACTCGCATTCACGACGCCGGCAGCTCAAACCAAGGCCCGCACACTGATTCCAAATGTGAAATTCCAGCATGCTGGCAGTGGTGGACTAAGGGGAGGGCGGACCGCCCCGGGCCTCTCGTCTGTTTGGGGGGCCTCCAAATACCTCGAAAGCACTATATTATTATTTTTTATATATTTTTTATTTTATTTTATTTTATTATTATTTTTTTTGTGGCCCTTGGACTCTCGTCTTGGGGGGAGGGGGCTCCAAATACCTCGAAAGCACTTTATTATTTTATTTTATTTATTTATTTTTAATATTTATTTATTTATTTATTTTTGTGGCCCTTGGCCTCTCGCTTTGGGGCCTCCAAATCTCGGAAGCAATTTTTGATTGTCCCGTTCCTCTCGTCCTGGGAGACCTCAAAATCTCAGAAGTTACTTTTTTATAGTAATGCATGTATTTGCAAGTGGACAGGGGGTCCCATTTTATTCTGCCGCCGCCCCGGGCCTCCGAAAGCCTTAGTCCGCCACTGCATGCTGGGTTGTTTCAGAACACCAACTTGTTTACTATTTATGTTCACTATTTCAAAACAGCCAAAGTTGCACGTTGGCTTTTATTGACTACTAGTTCGGACTGTCCTGAGCCCACTCTCTAGTCCTCCAAGTCAAAAATGTTCAAATGTTTGTAGAGCTTATGGGACTTAACTACGGGGTCATCAGTCCCTAAACTTACAAACTACTTATGAAATAGCTAATACTAAGGACGGCACGAATATCCATGCCCAAGGGAGGATTCGAACCCCCGACCGTAGTGGCCTTGCAGACCGTAACTGGAGCGCCGCAGTCCTCTCGGCCACCGTGGCCGGCCCTCCAAATCAGTGTCATCTTCAGTATACAAGAAGTCGTATCAAATTTACAGAAACAAAGGTACTGTTCCCCATAAAGCCAGGCTTCAACTGAAGCAGACGTAATGAACAGACATAACAGCTGCTACTGCGACCACATCCTATAGTCTCCCACTGGAGTCAGGATCGTACAGCTAATGGAAAAACATGGTTTGCCAATCACACACCCAAGCAAAAGGGACAATCTGCTGTTCACGTCTTATCCAACAGCTTAATAATTAAAACTGAGCAGCGTGAGAGGACAGAAATTTACCACTGTTAAACGACAACAATGCTTAAGTGTGAGAATGATTTTCCGTACCTTGAAGCTCGTAAGCGCAGTACCCTCTTCCCCAATTTAATCTCGTTTAACGCGAAAATGAAAGTAGAGCCTAAGAAATGCCAAAAATTTATATAGAATTCCTTCGGAAGGCCACCCAGACGGGGGAATTTGCGGTTTTAGCTACATGCAATGAAATCAAACACTTCATTTTCCTGAAAATAAGCTAAATACTCGAGGGTAAGGTTAATAGGCACAGCAACAGCACACTGATTAACGAAAGGCGTAAGGATTATGTCACTTATAAGAATCTGATGGTATAATACATCAGAAAGAAAAGAGAAATCAAGTCTACTGCTAGACATCGCATCACAGTTATAATGATGAGACTTATCAACGAGACACCACACAAACTTAAATCACTACTCAACAAAATATTCCAAGGATTTTTACGTGAAAGGTAAGGAAGTTCTTTCGGTAAAATTTCAAATGTGCTACTATTTTGCCAATGCCAGAGGACGCAAAAGTATAACGAGGGTAAAATCAAATAGACGGCAATCATTTCCGCGACAAGAATCAAGGATCTGAAAATCATTGATGAAAATTCTTTCACGATAAAACAGAGCAGCACCTGTGGAATCTTTAGAAACTACCTTTAAACAGGTCTGAAAATCACAGAGTGAGAATGTTGCAAACAAACCTTTCTAAAAAAATAGTACAACATCGGCATCTGATCTCCGTAGCTTAGTGGAAGCGTCGCTGACTACCACGCAGGAGGCCCGGGTTCGATTCCCGACAGGGGACTAGGTGTTGTGTGTTGTCATCATCATCGTCATTGGCACGTAAGTCGCCCACGCGGCGTCAAATAGAGAGACGTACACTCAGGCGGCCGAACAAACCCGTCAGGGTTCTCCCGGCGAAGAAAGCAATATGCTCATTTCCATTTTCCATCTGATCACAAATAAACTAACAGAGAACGCCGAGACGTAATTCAACGTAACAATGCGTTTAATCCATTCTACATTCCAAACATTAATCTCTTGCAAATTGTATAGACGAGTCCGTTGAGGGGGGCAAGCCCACCCCCTACAGAACGTTTGCCTCGCATTTTTTAAGCGAAGCAGCGCGATCTGATTGAACGTGCTGTGTGCGCGCTGGCCGTGGGAGAAATTTGATGGCTTCAGTGACTGGGAGGGGAGGGGAGGGCGGGCTATCAAGCTCTTGTGTCGGATCAGAAAAAGTTAACTTCTTTGCAGTTGGATCATTTATCGTGTTGGACACAGGTGAAATAACGGCCTCTCGACAAAGCTGAAACGACTTGGGGCAGCTTTCTGCTTTGCAATACTCGACGGCACGTACTTCTGAAAATGTCTAGGCTTAGCTCCTTTGGCAGCAGCCAGCGCGCCAAGAGGCGTCGCCCTTCATCAGATTGCAATACCTGGAGCGAAAGGAGGACAGGAGAGTTACAGTGATGGGCATAGATCAGATACATCTGAAAGCCGACGAAGCTCCTCAGTATTATCGTGCCAGCTGCCAAAAGGATGCACGCACCCGCCCCATATCTGTGGAGGACTGGAAGCTGCAAATTGGGAAGTAAAAGCACGTCCAACTGTAGTCACATATCATGTAGAACTGAGTAGGTTGGATTACAGGAGTATGCCACTATTCCAAAAGGCATGCTCCTGTAGTCCATGTTACTGGGAGGGCATTGTATGCAGGGGCACCAACACCGTGGGTGCTCCGGGGCTGGTGCACTCCCCAAGAATTTTTTGGGGGTGCTGAGCACCCACATAAAATTGAGGTGGAAAATAAAATTTTATAAATTGTAAAAAATCAGGAAAAATCAAAACCTACCTTATGACTCAAGAGGCAATGCAAAACGTGACCATAGCGATAGACGATATTTCATACGTGCAAGAAAAGACCAGTTTTGTACGCGGGTCCCCAAGTGAGTAGTAATGAGTGTCTGTGTTTTAATCACAATGCTAGCTTTATTCATCCTGAAACACGTCGGTCCTCTTGACCTTTCAGGTGTACATATTTATGAACATTCAACTGTATTCTTTCAGGAATTAAGCTTGAAGAATGATGCTGATGCTAAAGTTAATCAATTTCCATTTATCTTTGTCGCTTCCCCTATTAATATTATAGATTCAGTTGAAATTTGTCATGCTTTTCTCTCAGGCTTAAAAAAAACCTTGGACTACATTAATACTGCCGGAGATGTCATGAAATTATCTCGAAGTGATGAAAGTTTCGATGAAGTATACAACGCTTGCTTGGAACTGACCAAAAAAAATTTGATGTAAGACTTCAAAATCTCAAAATATTTCGAAGATTTCTTTAAACCTTTCTGACGGTGTTCTACCAAACGCTTTTGTCAGAAAGAATAGCCTCGCACGAAAAGTGTTAGATTAGTGTACAGTGAAATATTATTTAACTGGTCAAGTAGAAGTTTTGGGGTGTAACTTACATCAGAATATTCACTTCGGCCAATTAGATCGCTTTATTGTAGTGTCCTAATGCAGCCATATTTTCCTATTCTTCCTCCTCCTTCTACCTTCTATCTTTAAAAGGCCAAATAACTGCGTATTTACTTTTATCACGTATTGCTCATTTAAAAATGCATGAGCATGATTTTCAGGAGGGTTGGTTTCGAACATTTGTGAACCGTGATATAGAGCACCCACACTGATTTTCAAAAGTCGGTGCCTCTGATTGTGTGGGTGAGATCTACAGATCAACTGCAGATTTGGCCACTACATGATCAGAGGAACGTCCACAATACCTTTATTGTGCCCAGGAGAAACACAGGTGGCTGTTTGGAATGTTTAGTGAGTGATTGTCTCAGGGTTAAGAGAAGCTGAAATCAGAATAAAGCCAGATGCACATCAAGAAATTTCTTTGTTGTTGACAACAATCAGTCATAGACAAAGTGTGTTGGTATATCTACTGAGGGGGTGTCAGCATTTACCAAAATTAAAAATGGATTCATGGTAAGAGTGTGTGCTGTTATTTATTCTATTAAATCTGCACATTACATGATACATGGGGAGGCATTGGCTTCTAAAGTATTACAATGAATATCAATACAGTACTGAAAGTATGTACTAAACTAGAAACTATTTCTCATTATTTATGAGGAGATGGGATCTAGTCATGATTTGCTTCTATTACACACTGAAGGATAAACTCTGACTTTTATTATTGAACAGCAGTCATACTCTTGCAAGTCTGTTTCTGAATGAAAAATTGCTCCAATATTGTGCTACCTGTCCAAACTTTTTTGAGAAACTGAATGAGCTTAATGTATCACACCAAGACTGAAATAATAATAATAATAATAATAATATCATCTTTCTAAGTCATTGGAATGCCTATTTACAGAAGAGTATCTGTGAAAAGTTTTCTTGTCGTAATGATTTTGCAAAAGAAAATGAGTTAAATGTAGATACAACTAGTAAAATTTTTGTAGCACATCTCTCAATCAGTCATAAACAATATGATGATAAATTTCTAGGTTTTTCATTTGAGTATGACTGGACTAACAATCTATTTGATACAGTCATCACATAAGGAGCTAACTAATTTGTATAAAAAAATGTACTATCACTGCATAGGTTACACAGCCATGATTATTTATAGATCAGTTGTAATAGTTAACTTTCACCATCTTTGAATAATACAAATGTATGATAATTTATTTTTAAAAAAGTTTACCTCTGATGTGCTCGAAAGACACTCCCAAATTATTTATAATATTTTTGTTGTAATGATAGTTGCAGTAATTAGGCACAAGTATATAGACATAATGGACTTTTTTTATGCTGAAAAACAAAACAAAAAACTGTGGGGTTGGCAGGATGGGAGTGAATAATTTATGTTTCGGGAGACATGCAATAAGTTGAGAATTTGGGCAGAATGGGAAGCAGATTTGAATAACCTAATTGGTTAAGGTGACCACTGGTCCAAAGTGAGAATCACGGACCACCACAAATTTGAAATGTCAGTTGAATTTATTCCAATGCCCTGTGACAGTTAAAATGTTTGAATAGTTTGGATTTTTAAATTTGTGGTTCTTTGTGTCTACCTATGGTGTCTTTTTTTGACATGCCCAAACAAATAGGCACCATATCTATAATCATAATAGAAGGTGGTTGGATGACATGAGGAAACACATTATACAACATGGATATGTGTAGCTGAACACTGTAACATATGGAGAAAAGTCGGGAAGATACACACATGTACACATGTACATCAAAATACAGATGATGATAAAGCTTTCTTTTGTTATTATATACAATTGTAAACTTTTAAAATTTGTAACAGTACATTTAGCTCATTATTTTCTATTAAACATTTTCTTAGCATTCCTACATTTGTACTAATAGCATATTATTTGTTCTCCTATCAAAGAAACTGATTTTGTGGCAGTGCTGCCACCGTTATTGGATTGAAGTGCACTTTTACACAGTGTTGCATAAATTGCCCCAACACTTTCATATGAGGTGATATAATAGTTATTTTCCATGTTCTACCGTTTATTTCTAGATTTTTAGAGTGTCTTAGTGTTGAATTTTGTGGAAAATTATATGTTTGTAGGATACATAAAAATAACAACTTTCTTGAGTTAATCTCTCACCCAATGTCAGATAATGACTTTTTCCCCCTGTAAATCAGTTAATGAGTAAGATGTAAGTGTAACATAAGATACTAAATAATATCTAACATTTTTTGAACTTTCTATCACTAAGGAGCATATATGTCTGTTTACAGATTGCGGACCTACAGAATTCAGTAAAGGAGAAGAATGTGTCTGGGATTGTACTGTACGATGTATGCGCTCGGTATGTCAGTCATCTTTCTCCTTTTTAAAATGTGAATATTAATAACAGTGAAAGATAGTATTATCATTCAGGATATTCATAATATATTTTATAAGCACTTGTGCCACATAGTCAAATCCTTAGAGAGCTTACCACTGTTTCTCAAGTATGTGGGCGGTGTGCATAGGGACACAAACTGTTGCGGCATCTACTTCCTCTCTTGTGCTGCAAGCTCTCATCACGGACTACCTTTTCTTCTCTTAAGTGCTTACTTTTTCATTATGGCAACCTCTGATGTTGACTTACCTGTCCTCTAGTTTCTGCTTTTCTTTGTTGACATATTCATTCAGTTACTCTATGCTGCCTTTCAGCTGAAGTACTATTTGGTTTCCTTCTTGGTTTGACCTTAATTCTCAAAAAATTTTATGGAAGAATGGACTGATCAAGGAATAATGACTTAAATTATGCCTACTACTTGCAGTGTTCAAGATCATCTGTACACCATCTGCTTAGTCTCATACATGTGCACTTTAAAAGTCAACAGGGTAGCCAGTTGTACATGCTGGGGTCAATTGTATCCTTTTGGTGGAGGCCCATAACACCACAGGAATGACACTGCTGATGGCTGAGGTGCTAGCTACCCTTACATGCCAAGGGGTGGATGCGTTCCTTGCTTGGGCATAAGGTGTCCCAGCAATGGTCATCATGGCAGATGACCTTGGGTACTCAATTGGGAATGGTGGCACCAGGGTGGTCATTTCACACATTAAACACATCAGAACAGTGATAGTTCTGATCAGGAATGGATGTAGGCTCTCCATCTTCTGGGCCAACATGGTAATTCGCACCCCCTTCCCCTCACATTATCATCACAGTAACGAATTATGATACAGCACCTGATACTTATTTTGAAAATCAGTTATAGTAATATTGTGTTGTTTTATTAATGAGTAGAGGAACAGGTAGAGTATGGAGTAAATAATACATTAATGCAGGTACAAATGTAAAAACAAATAATTTAATAATCAACTTTCCTAATAACATTTTTAAAGAATGCAAGACATTTATTATCAAATAAAAAAATAAATGCAGCTTGACAAATCTAATTTTAAAACTCCATGATTTTCTCAATATAAGTATTTCATTTTTGGAAAAATAAATAATGTCCAAAGTTACAATTTAACACCTTAGGTAAATTTAATTTAAAAACATTAAAAAGGTATACTTAATGGTAATAGATAAATAAAATTATATTGACACAATAACAAAGAAATATTAGAAATAAACATTATTTCATTATACATAATTTTATTAATATTCTTCACAGTAAAATATTTGAAGAAATAAAACATCAAGATATTTACTGAAACAAAGCAGGAATATGGATAAAAACTTTAACCTGCAACTCAATTTTTTGAGCATTTCTTTCCTTACATGTATTAAGAATAGCTTAATATGAAATCATCTTGTAGATGCTAACAGGTTCCATACTCAAGTTTGTGAGGCAAGGCAACGCAACATTTTCATAGCAGCAAGGGCTTACCTTAGCTCAGCCAGTTGGTATTAAATATTTGTAAATTGTTATTACTGAAAAGCAAATTAAAATCCTTATAATATGGTAATTTCTGAAACAGACTACAAGTAAATCATACATTTATAATGCCAAAAAATGTTCATGTGTGGTAATTATAACTTAAAAAATTTCAGATTTTTTTTATTTACACTGTAAGGCCTTGCTTCCTCGAATGAAATGCTTTACACAGCCGAGAGACCATATATCAAGGTGGACTTGCGGGAGGGGGGGGGGTGTGGACCACCCTGGGCCTCTCATCCTAAGGGGCCTCGAAATCTTGAAAGTTTTTAGGTGTGGGAGACCCACAAGACCTGATCTTCCCACATACGTATGCAAAATAGAAACACAAGTACCCACACTCCATTCACCATATCAGGACAGTGTGGATAAAGAATGCCATATGCTGGGCCATACCGCAGAATCATAGGTAGTGCAAGGCCTGATCACATGTCCACCATGGGATGAATAAGCAGAAAGTGAGATTTCTCAGTGGTAAGATGCTTAGCATGTGTAAAACATCAGAATTGAAGAACAATAATGAGAATAAAATTTGTAGTTGTGGACACAATTGTGCACTCATTCTTTCCTGATTTGAAGACAATGGAACAAATAAATAAAAATACTCACCGTTAATGTTATTGGACAAACTCTTTATTTTTTCCAGAACAGGCAGAACAACCACCTGCCTGAGGAGTCAGATTCAAAGGCCCTCCATGATTTTCATAAAATTGAATTTCCTTTTCACAAAGAGTGAGAACAGAGGTAGGTTCTTCTTCTGATCTTTTTTGTGTAAATCACTTGTAAACAGCATCATCCAGATCTGTGTTCATATCGAACCATGAGGGAGATGCTACCCTTTCATTATTCTTTTACATCCTTAATTGCCCAATTATCCACCTTGTACATATTAGATAACTTGATTTCAATTCCAATTTCCTCTAACCTTTTATTAACATCTTACGTATCTTTCACAGAAAGGACAACAGATTACCTTCAGCAAACTTAAATCACAAGTTTACTTTTTACAGCAATGTTGACGGAAGTGAGAGTGCAGTGTTGGTAAATCATCACTGGCGCTGGCGGTTGATGGAGGGGGCAGGATGCTGAGGGGTAACCTGGGGCCTTCATTGGTCTTAACAGATGGAGGTGGACAAACAACAGACAGATGGACCCCAAGTGATACTAGTAGGGTTCTGCTTTTACTGGCTGTGGCATGGAACCCTGAAAAGCAACAATGAAAGGTTGCCAGATTGATTATATTTATAAGAATACTTATTCCATGTAAAAAGAATTCACAGTGAATGTTCCTGCTGCTTTGGTATGGCTGTATTTAGAAATTTAATCATGCACGGACAGCAGATTACCAGAATCTCAGCTATAATCTAAATAGTAAACCAAGGCATTATATATTTAAAAGCTGTGAAACAAACAGGAATTTAAATTAAGTACCATATGGATAATTAGTACTGTTAATAAAAACAGAATTATTAAATAAACACAGGAGTACAATAAAGAGATGGGCTGTCTGTGTCACTCTTCAATTATGTCATTCACTTCAAAAAGTCACCAGAGAATGAAGAGAAGAAAATTTATTAACACACTGGCTATCAGAATGCTAGGGTATAGAATTAGACTGATTAGCATTTGCTGATGACATATCACTGATTGCTCAAGACATCACCCATTCAAAGAAGCAACTGGAAATAACATACAACTAAAGTTGGATTAAAAATTTCCTTTGAAAAAATGAAATTTATGATAGACATCAAAGATGCACCTTCTGATCTAAAGACTGGAGTAACTACATATTTAGAGTGAGAAAATGTAAATGTTTAGGTAAATGGGTTGCAGAATATTGTAATAAATATATATATATCAAACTGAGACTCCAGAAAACAAAAACAGCCTTTCAGTTAGCAAAAAGTACTTACAACAAAAATAATCTCTCCTGAAACTGCAACACTTGACACTACCCAACAGTAATGAAACCTGGAGTTCTCTACACATCTGAGACATTGTCTTCCTCACAAAACACTAAAAAGCAATCAAAGGGAAGGAACATAAAATAATTAGGAAAATCCCAGGACCAAGAACTAAAGATGGTGTATATTATCAAAAACCCAATGCAGAAATATATACAGATTTCTCCAAAATCAGACATAATATGCATGCAAAGAATCCAATTCATGGGGCACTTATAAAGAATGAACACAACCAAACCTACAGGACAAATGTTTGAGGAAGAAGAGAGAAAAACTAAATGATATTCATGGTCTGTGAAATAAAAATACACTCATTCATTGTCTATGAGGGAATAATTGGCGAAAATGGAGGCCCACAAATGTTGAAAGCATGTGCCATTCCCAAAGAAATGAATAAGACATACTTTATGCTACAGCCTACACTAAGTTTGGTTCAGTTGATTTGGTTCTCTAAAAAACACACACTATAATGAACAGTTGAATGCTTCTGCCCATTTTGATGCCCTCCCCCCTTTAACTTTGAGCATGGGGCAGCTTGCCTTCCTATCCCCCCTCCCCCCTTAGATCTCTTCACCATTCTCATGAGACAGGTGTAGAAATTTCAGTGTGGATAGTCACAGTCCTGATCCTTACCCTGTCCTGGCTATGCCATGGGAAGAGGGAAGAACCAAGGAATTTGGACTAAGACAGTTAGTCAAACATCTGGTATGTACTGGAAAAATGGTACTTTTACTGTGACAAAACCATTAGTTTTTGTGGAATACATTGCAAATATATTTGGAAAAGTTGTGTTGTTGGGAAAAATGAGTAATGGATTGTTACTGACTAAAGTTTCTTCTGCTGCACAATCTACAAGCCCTTCAAGTGTGTTAATGATTGGGTGACATACTAGTGACCGTTGCTCAACATAAAACTTTGACAGTGGTCAAAGGAGTCATCTTCTACAGAGACCTCACATTTCAGACAGATGAAGAGATGCAAGCTAAACATATGAAAGGCATTGGTGTGTGTAAAAAGGTCTCAAGAATAATGGAACATATAGGCACTTCCATTTTAGCTTTTGAAGGAAATGTCCTAGAAAAATTTAGCCATTGTGTACATGTGTAACATTACATCCATAACATATTTCCAGTGTTTATACCATGTTCATATATCATCCGTTTGCATGGCAGATTCAAAATGCAGACAATGTGGATGATATACATAAGGCTTTCTCGGTGGGGTGTTATAATCTTGGATAATCATGTTTTTGACAGTAATCCATGTTACACTAGCTCAATATCTCGATCACATTACTCATGATCTTCATCAGGTGCTTCCTGAGGTTGATTCAAGTGTGGAATGGGTGCAGTATTTATGCCTGTGTGTGGCAGTTATACATTCTCTCATTGGTCTGTGCTGCTGGAGGTGCTCTGTTTGACATCTGCACCAGCTAGTAGTCACAATCCTAGTGTTTCCTAGATGTGTCTTTTCCAACTGCTGTGCACATACATTTTGGCTCTTCTCAGTTAATAGTTTTATCATGTGACATTCTGTTTCACCTTCAAGTTGTTTTGAGTGTTCAGTCTTCTGACTGTTGTCATTTAAGCTTCCTTTTGGACAATTCTATTCTGTTGCCATAGCTGGCCATTTCAAGTGTTCTGTTTGATGCCCTTGCTGGCTACAGGTGACATCTGTATTACTCTCTGGCTCTCGGTGTTGAAACTGCCATTTGTTTACTATGTGACTGTCCTCAGGTGCTTGATTTATTGGGAATTAAACCATTCTAAGAATAATGTTGCTGTCAAGATTCTGACACAAACACCCAAATACTGGGATAATGTTATTGAAGAATCAATTTAAATAAAAGTCATGCAGGATCTTATCAACTGTGACATGGGTTATTAATTTAGTTCCACCTGGAACTCAGCACTCAATTTCCTAAAGACACAAAGGAGACAACATCCAAATTTTGGGTGGAATAACTTTACATATGGTGACAGAGTAAATATCCCAACACAAATAATGCAGAGTGCATAGACTGTGCTGAATGAGACAATAAATCAACCACCTGAGGACAGTCACATACCAAACGATTGGCAGTTTCAACACTGGGAGCCAAAGAATAATATGGAAGCAGTCTGTATCAGCACTTCACATGTCCGACTCTGGCAACAGAACAGAATTGTCCACAAGAAAGCTTAAATGGCAACAGTCAGAAGACTGAACACCCAGTACAACTTGGAGTGGAACAGAACATCACATGACCACTGTTAACTGAGAAGAGCCAAAAACTATGTGCATAGCAGTTGGAAGAGGCCACACCTAGTAATTACTAAGGTTGCAGCTATTGACCAGTGTGGACATCAAATGGACCACCTCCAGCAGCATGGATCAAGAAGAAAATGACTAGCCACCACACACAGGCATAAATACTGGACCTGTGCCACACTTCAATCCACCTCAGGAAGCACCTGATGAAGACTGCAAGTAACACGATTGAAATATTGTGCTAGTACAGCATTGATTACCAGCAGAAAACCCAATTCTCTAAGATGAAAACACCTTACCGGGAAGGCCTTAACATCTACATCGGAACACTCTAATGGGAGGAAATATATATGAATATCAGGAAGCGGGATAATCTGTGACAAAGGAAAGGAAGAATGCCCAGTTCTCTGTTTCCTGGTGAGATCCTGAGGACATTATTCCAGTGTTTACCAGAATAAAACACTGTGTAAACTCCAGAGCAGTCAACAGCATCAAACACTGGGTGAGCCAAGTATTAGTAAGAGAGAGAATACATGATATGCATCACTGTTTAGTTGTGGTGTCGAGGGAACCATCTCTACACCTGTCTATTACCATAGTTTTAACCAGAGAAGACTGGGACTGAATAGATGGTACTTCATGATCTTTAGTGCAATGCCTGAAGAGGAAATAAGTTGCATGTCAACTTGCCAAGTTTGATCGTCTTAACAACGAGGCAAAGCAGAACGAGAATATTTGTACTGTTGTTAACATCAGTGAGAAGCAATTCAACCAGACTACATTCAAAGTGCTTATCAAGGGTCTTAATTTTGTTGTAATCTCCAGAAATATAGCTGTTGCTGTGTTCACCAGTGCAATTGAGCAAGTGGCTCTCAAGCAACCTCCATGTGAAGCAGAAGAAGTCCAACAAGAGACATGCAGGGTGCTCACCAAGTCAAAGCTGCCTAAATGTAACATTACAAGTGAAAAAGGCTAGCCTGAGAGAATGACAGCATTGTGGTGCTACGAGCAGATAAAGGAAATGCTACAGTCATCCTACAGAAGGAAGACTATGACAGCAAAGTTCAACAACTTTTGAATGACCCAACACACAGACCAATAGAAGGGATTGCACTGACAAGGTGGACAGGAAGACCAGAGTCCTTCTAAAGGAAACTGACATACGAGAAAAGGCTGTGAATCAGCTGAGGGTGAAAACTCCAGTACCACCTAGGCTTTATGGACTGCCCAAGGTGCACAAAAATATGGCCCTTCTATGCCCAATTGTCAGCAACATCACCACTGCCACCTAACCATGTGCACAGCATCTGAAGAAGATGCTCTTGCCATATGTGGGCAAATGATCACATCACATCCAAAACTATTAAGATTTCTTACATCATCTGAAGCAGCTGCACATCACAAAGACTGATATTATGGTTAGCTTTGACGTGTTTTCCCTGTTCACCAGGGTGACGCTGAATGAATCTCCAGAGCTGATTGGAGAAAAGTTCGATGATGCTCTCCTGGACTTCAGTCACATTTTAACATCAATGTACTTCCTATATGGAGGTCAATTCTATGAGCAAACAGAAGGGGTGCCTATGGGTGGCCCACTTTCACCAGTGGTGGTGATCCTTTTTATGGAAAAATTTGAGGATATTGCACTGGGATCAGCCCTCTTTTAACCACAGTGTTTTTTCAGACACGTGGCTGATACCTTTATGATCTGGCTCCATGGTAGGGAGACACTCCTAGGTTTTTTTAGAAGGTCTAAACTCTCACAACTGTAACATAAAACTATGGGAATGAAAAAGAATGGATAACTCTAATTCTTAGATGTTCTTGTCCAGAGGAAGACAGTTGGCACTTTTAGTGACAGAATTTACCTAAAAACCAATTCACACTGATATGTACCAGCAAGCCAGTGGCTGCCACCATCTGGTGCAAAAGAATGGTGTACTCAAAACTCTGGTTCTTCAGGCCTGAACACTTTCATATCAAGACAACTTGACAAAGGAGTTGGAACACCATCAGTCTGTGTTCTACAGAAACAGATACTCTTGCAGAGATATCGAGAAGGTGCTGCACCCTGTTTCTCCACCAGAGGAGTCCCCAGAAGTACAAGAAGAAATGAAGACTGTTACTTTCTAGCTATATTCCGGACCAATATCAGTGAAAATCAGCAAAATACTTCTCAAGTATAGTATCAAGTGTGTATTCTGACCACAATCCAAATTAAGGCTCTCTTACAGAGTGTAAAGGATGACCTGGGCCTATAGTAACCAGGAAATTACCACATACCATGTCAATGTGGCATGTCATATATTGGCCAGACCACCAGTACCATCAACATCAGGTGAAAGGAGTACCAACAGCACACCAAACTCAAGCAAGCTTCCAAGTCAACTATAGTGTAACACTGTCTGGAATTTAACCATTCTATGAATTATGATGCTGTCAAGATTCTGATACAAAAACCAGGCTACTGGGATAGTGATATTGAAAAATCAACTGAAATAAAAGCCACGCAGGATCTTATCAGCTGTGACATTGGTTATCAAATTAGTTTTGCCTGGAATCCAGCACTCGATCTCCTAAAGACGTTTTTGCCAGGAACCCAGCACTCAATCTCCTAAAGACACAAAGGAGATAACTTCCAAGTTTTAGGAGGAATAACTCTGCATATTGTGACAGAGTGAACATCCCAGCACAAATAATGTAGATTGCACAGACTGTGGTGAATGAGACAATAAATCAACCACCTGAGGATGGTCACATAGCAATTTCAACACCGGAAGCCAGAGAGTAATACAGAAGCTGCCTGAGTGGGTGCAGATGTCAAACAAAGCACTTGAAGCACATGGATACGGCAACAGAACAGAATTGTCCACAAGAAAGCATAAATGACATAGTCAGAAGACTGAATGCCCAGTACAACTATTAACTGACAAGAGCCAAAAAGTACATGCACAGCAGTCAGAACAGCCACATCAAATAACTACTACGGGTGCAGCTATTGGCCAGTGTGAATGTCAAATGGAGCGCCTCCAGCAGCGTGGACCAATGAGACAATGCCTAGCTGCCACACACAGGCATAAATACTAGACCCATATCACACCTGAATCAACCTCAGGAAGCATTGATAAAGATTGCAAGTAATGCAATCAAAATATTGTCCAAATGAAACACATTTTTACCAGCAGAAAACCCAATTCTCCAAGATGGCAATGTGGATGATTACAACACAAAGCTAGTCCTTGTGAACAACCCCCTTTGCATTTCAACTGTATGGAACTCCATTCTGCATATTCACCAGTTTGTCCAGTTTTTAAGAAACAAAAGAACATACAACAATGTTTGTATATTGATCTGTCATATCTCGATGCAAAAAAAAAAAAAAAAAAAAAAAAAAAAAAAAAAAAAAAAAAAAAAAAATCCTACATTCTTTTGATATGATGACCAAACATTTGAAAAACACAGCCATCACTCTTCCTGCTCCTCCACCACCATATTTTTTTCCAAACCAGATTGTCCACCTTTTGCCTCTCTTTTGGTTTCTGCAGTACCATCTTCAGGAACTACTTCTTGAAATTTTGCCAGAGAAAATTCTTCCTCCTCCAGTCAATGAACAATAAATCCAACAGGTTCAGCTGTCAATTTTTAATTTAATTTATTCATGCAACAAGTTTTGATTATATACTTTTGCCATCTTATAGCCTCAAGCAGACTTATCAAATGGTCAATGAACCTGTGTTTAACATCAAAACAAGGCAGCATGAAATACTGGTGTCTGTAAATTTGTCTTAAGTGTGGTGTTACCCTTCTCACTTGTTCCTACCTTCTTCCACACCATGAAGAACATAATTTGCCCAAATGACAAATGATACTACTTCAACCACCACTTGTGTATCAAAATTCAAAAAATCTTTCTTACTACTCATTTACAGATAAAATAAAACAGTATTTTTTTCTCTAGCCCAGAACAAAATGTACATACCATTTTACCAGTTAGTAAACAGCCTTAGTACACTATGTTGTTGAAATGATTTCCATGCCTCATATATCTTGTGATCCCTCAGTGATATTTCAAACACTATTCAGGAAAGTGTACACTTGTCATGTAGAACATAACACACCATTTCACTGCAAGAAAGAACACATCTAGCTCACTTAAAATTGTATGATTCACTGTGAACTGTACATGACATTATCTTAAGATAAAAAAAAATTGTTTGGTCAATTCTATGTACAGAGTATGTGGCAGATGACTGATTTAAATGACTTAACAAAGAGCAGAATGTGAGGTCTTCACAAATGGAAATATCAAGAAAATGGTATAGAGAGACAAAGATTTTGGGTTCACCATTTTCCATACAGGAAGTTGTAAGGCCACTGATCATGCTTTATAAAAGTTTTCAGTATGCCATTATTTGCAGGTCTGAAATATTGAAGAATTTTTTAAAATGCCATCCCTACAAATACTGCCTAGGAATTGTTACTTTGTAATAAAGCTGCTGCTCATTGATGTTTTGTTTCTTACTGTAATTTGGTTTTAGTGACCAGTTTGTTAAACAATAAGTTCTGATCTTTTCATATTTTACGAACTTCGATAAAATATCAATGATCAGGCTGCAATTAATCATTTTAACAGTTCATGTACCATAAGACAGTAAGCTGTGAGCAAGAGGAAGTAAAGGCAGGGGCACTACAATCATAGTGTGTGATAAGTTGAGAATTTGGGCAGATGGGAAGTGAAATATGGATAGCCAAATTGATTGAGGTGACTGCTGGCCCAAAGTGGGAAATTCAGGTTCAAATCCTGGTCTGGAACAAATTTTTGGTTTTGATACTGAATTTATCTCAATGCCCTGTAACAGTCAAGGTGTTTGAATATTCCAAATTCATTCTTGGAAAAAGTTTTAAGTACTACTTAAGGAATATTGTTTATACACAAAGCTAACAAAAAATGAAATTTTCTGAATTGAATAATTAACAAACTACCAAATCATTCTACTGATAATTTTTCAAATCAGAAAATCGGGGCTACAAAATTATGGTACTAAATTTTGGAATTACCCATTAGTTAAGATTTGAACATTCTGGAATACAAAAACTTTGATTACAAATAATTTCTCAAATTTAGAAAAGTATTTTTTTTTTTTTTTTTTTTTTTTTTTTTTTTTTGTAAAAGAAGAAAATGAGGGTTTTGAAATTAGCTATGCTATTGAAGCAACAAACATCTACTACTTCACTGCAAATTTCATCTTCAGAAGTTACCCTATGAATCTTAAATTGAGGCTATTTCATCATAATGATGATTTCCAGGCAAACTAATCAAACTATAGGCATCAGCAATTGGGAAATTACACAGTGTACAATAAAACTTTATTATTTCCTGTTTGAATAAGAAAATATCTAATTTGTCTGATAGTCATGAATGTGTCATTCATGGATTAAGGCAATTAAAGGAAAAGGCTATATAACTCTTAGTAATGCAACAAAAACAGTTGGTACTGTTCTACAGTGTTCTGTTACAACATCTTTCACAGGCCATCACACACCATTCATGTAGATAGGATTCTGCAACTTTTTACTCGTGTGTGACCTAAAACTGGAAAATTCAGCTTGGAATGTCAAGAATATAAGGGAAGGTACCAACTCACAATAAAGAGTATTGCTGAGCTGTAGACAGGCATGAAGAAATGACACTTATATCCACACAACTTAAATTTTTGGTCAGTCTTCATCTGAAAAGGAGCACACATACGTTCACACAATCGCTTAGGCACATCACATACACATATGACTGCCATTTTGCACTGGCATGGCCTGACTAGCCCTTACAGTGAGTGAGTGGTGGAGGGGAGTGGAAATGATGCAGGCCAAGGGTAGTGGTAGAACGTCCTGCACTACCTGGCAGATCATGGAGATACAGATTGTGGGACTGTCAGATGCAGCGTGTAATAGAGTAAAGGGAGGGGGTGGAAAAGCAAAATGATAGTTGGGGGAGGGACATTAATTGAGAGTAGGTGCAGGATTTATTTATTTATTTATTATTATTATTATTTGGTGTTGGGCGGGGAGGCAACTGAGTTAAACTGAAGTGTTTCATCATGGCTCAATCTTTCCATTTTGTTGAGGAATTCCTGTAAAAAAATTAAAAAATAAAGCTAATTTCTATGTTACATTGTTGCTTCTTTTTATTTTGCTTAGGCCTATCATGTGCATAGAATTTCTATACGTTTCACTTTACCTATTTCTACTCTTTTGTTACAATGACCATGGAGAACTGGCTCCTCAATTCAGTCCAGCAGAATGTGATAAATATAAATGAAAAAAGAAAGTAACATAAAGAGATGGAACCTGCATTACTTAAAAGAACCAGAGGATGTTGAGAATTTCAAAGGGAGCATTAAGCAACAACTGACTAAAACATGTAAAAGGAATACATTAGAAGATGAAGGGATAGTTTCGACAGATGCAGTAGAGGATCAAATAGGTAACAAGACAAGGCCTAGTAGAAATCCTTGGATTCACAAAATATATTGGATTTCTAGTAAACAAAACACAGGCTGTCAGTTACAATGATGAGATGTCTACTAACATAAAAGTAACATCTGGTATACCCTCAAGGGAGTCTTACAGGACTGCTGCTTTTCACACTATAGAAAAATGACCTAACAGATAACTTTAGAAGTTCCATGAGGCTTTTGGCTAATGATACTGTAACTTACAGAGTAGTTTCAATGATAGAAAATTGTAGCATACTGTAGGAATATCTGTAGCTGATACTGTAACATACAGAGTAGTTTCAATGATAGAAAATTGTAGCATACTGTAGGAATATCTGTAGCAGATCAAAGCTTGCTGAGCGGAGTGACTGATGACCCTCAACATAAGCAAATGTAACATATTGTGGATATGTAGAAAGAAATACTCTTTATTGTATGAGCACATGACTACAGATAAAATCACTAGAAGCTGTTACTCTGTAAAATATATGAGAGTATGTGTACAGAGTGATTTGAAGTAGATCAACAACATAAAATTAATTGTGGGTGAGGCAGGTACCAAACTGAGATTCACTGGAAGAATCATCTGGAAATGACATCTATTAACAAAGGAAGAATCTTACAAAACACCTGAGAAGATTCAAAGAACATAGTCATTTAGTATATGTGAGAGCATCTCAGAGATGATCAGCCAAGCACATTGGCAGATGCTGCAAGAGAGGCAGTCAGCATCTTTGTATGGGTTTCTGTCAAAGTTTTGGAGTATATATATCCAGAAGACTCAACAACAGTGGTAAGGTTACATTGCAAATGATGGATGCAATCTCAGAGTACTGCTGACTCTCTGCAATTGTAGATCCAATGTACATTATACATTTTCCTAAGTAGTAAGCAATGTAGTGATATTTGGAACAAGATACATAGTTTAATCTATTGATTCATGGGAATGGATTCTGCATTATCAGTTAATAGGTAGAAGGAGAAATTCAATAGATTGCAAAATATGAGAGTAACTTTCCTACCTTCAGATATGAGTCACACTGTTATTATTAAGTCTGACAAAGTTTGTCTGTGCAAGAATAAAAGAGGGGACTTTCCAAAGAAGGAAATTATAAGGTTGCACATTCTGGAATACCAATGTAAGACATTGATGCTAATATAAAATCTAGAATAATTTTTTCCTAAACCAGCTGAAGAAAAAATACACATAGAATTAGCCAAGATATTACTTAGGAGCAAACCACCTATCAATAAATTAATGAAAAGGCAGATCAAAGCTCTCCAAAATTTAATTTTTTAAATAGTAAATAAAAGTAAGGCTACAGTGGTAATGTAAAAAGAAGAGTATCACAATAAAATTTAGGATTTATTAGAAGCAGGGAGATACAGAGAATGTAAAGGAGAATCCACTCATTCTGTTTTCAGGATAATGAAAAAGCTAATAAAGGCTTCTTTGTTTTCCCACTGATTTTCGACAAGTATGTGCCAAGCAAAATAATGAGAGATGGCGGAAGATCCACCATGGTTTCTCAAACAAATTATAAAGCTATTCTTCTAATAAAGTAAAGAAATCTTCACTGCAAATTCAAATGTACCCAAACCTTTACAGAAATTTAATGAAGTCTACATTAACATAAGGAGAGCTATGTACAATGTGGTCTTCAACTTCAAAAATAAAGTTTTATGTATGACTTAGGCAGAACATCCTAAAAAGATTTGGTCTAATGTTAAATCAGTAAATGGAATGAAACCAAAAGGCCAAAATACTAAGCATCTTTTTCCAAAACTTTTCCACAGAGGAATGTTGCACTGTAGTTCTCATCTAAACAGTTGCCTCATTGACAAAATCACAAATACAAAAGACAAAGGGATGGAAAAGCAACTAAAATTGCTCAACAGAGTATAGGCCATTGGACCAGACAAGATACCATTTTGGTGAAGGAACTCCCCCCCCCCTCCCCTCTCCGGTCCCTCTAGCAGCAGTGTTCTGAACGTCTCTACAAGAGCAAAGCATTAACAGATACACAAAACTAAACTCAATTCTATTTTCTAGAAGGATCATCAAACAAATGTGCAAAACTATACACCTATATATCTGACATCAATCTGCTGTATAATTTTAAAATCTATTTTATGCTTGTGTATTATAACATATCAGGATATCAAAATCTCCTCTCTATGATTCAACACGGGTTCTGAAAGCAATTACTGTATGAAACCAATTTGCTCTACTCATCCACGACTAGAAGGCAGTAGATACAGGCTTTTTGGGAAATGCCACGTTTATTGACTTCCAGAAGGCATTCAAAACAATTACATGTTGTTGCTAATGAAAAAAATATGAGCATACAGGATATCATACAAACAATGTAATTGGACTGAAGAGTTTCTAGAAAACAGAACACAGCAGGTCATTTTCAAAGGAGAGGAGTCTTCCAACATGAAAGTAACTCCTGCCACATCCCAAGGAAGTTCAAAATGTTTGTTAAGCTTATGGGACTTAACTACGGGGTCATCAGTCCCTAAACTTACAAACTACTTATGAACTACTTACGAACTAGGACGGCACAAATATCCATGCCCGAGGGGGGATTCGAACCCCCGACCGTAGTGGCCGTGCTGACCGTGACTGGAGCGCCTCAGTCACCTCGGCCACCGCGGCCGGCCCCAAGGAAGTATTATGGGACAATTGCTTTGCACAATATGTATAAATGACTAAATACACTGGCTAAGCAAGTGTGGCAAATTCACAAATACAGACAAAAGGATAGAAAAGCAACTGAAATTGGACAAGACAGAACACCATTTTGTTTCTGTACTGAGTACCATATGTGTATGTGAATATGAAGGAACTTGCTCCCCCCCCCCCCCCCCCCCCCCCCCAGGTCCCTCTAGCAACATTGTTCTGGGGTCTCTGCAGGAGCAAAGCATTCCTAATGATTGGAAATTCTATTTTCAAGAAATATTATCAAACATATACACAAAACTCAATTCGATTTTGAAGAAGGATCATTAAATGAATGTGCAAAACTATAGGCCTTTATCTCTGATGTCAGTCTGCTGTATAATTTTTGAAATCTATTTTATGCTTGTATATTGTAACATATCAGGAGATCAAAAATCTCCTCTCTAGGATTCAACATGGGTTCTGTAAGCAATGACTGTGTGGAACCAATTTTCTCTACTCATCCACAAGACCCAGAAGGAAGAAGATGTCAGCTTTTTGAGAAATGCCATGTTTATTGACGTCCTGAAGGCATTGAATACAATTCCACATTGTTGCTAATGAAAAAGTTATGGACATACAGGATATCAGACTGGACTCAAGAGTTTCTAAAAAACAGAACACAGGAGGTCATTTTCAAAGGAAAGAAGTCTTCCAACATAAAAGTAACTTCTGGCACATCCCAAGGGAGTATTATGGGACAGTTGCTTTTCACAATATGTATAAATGACCAAATACACTTACTTAGCAAGTGTCATGAGGTAGTTGTGCAGGTCTGTTGTTTGTTCACCACACTCCCCCTGTGGCAGTTGTTATTGTGTAGAAGATTTTCTGAGATTGATTGTGCAAGTGATTTGTGTAACGTGTAGCATTGTTGTGAGCTTGATGGCATTTGAATGGGGTATGGTGATCAGTGTCTGATGAATGAGAATTTGTATTTAGTTTGTGGTCAGGACGTTGACTTCACACATGACTATGTTCAGGGTCTATTGTAAATAGTTGAAAGAGGGTGACACATCCACAACAGATGAACTGCCAGCTGTGCAAACATCAACAATGGCCATAGAGAGGAGAAATATGAGAAGAGATGATTATCAGAGACAGTAGGATAACAGTGCAACAAATCATAGTTCAGTTCAACACAGGACATGCCAGACACATCTCTCAATGGACAATCCATAAGAACATGGGTTTCATGGGGTATGGGAGCCAGCATCACACACGGTTGTCACTGTTAATACAATATCATCAGTCCAATGGCTTGTATGTGCTGTCAGTCACCAGAGTGGACACTGGAACAATGCTGTAACTTGACAAATCACAATTTTAACTGCACCATTGTGATGGGAGGCACTGTGTGTGGTGCAGACCATGTGAATTGATTGATTCCACCTGCCAGGAAGGTGCATTTGAAGGTGGTGGTGTCTTTTATATGCCAAGGATTCTGCATACATAAACAGAGCATAATTGGCTGCTGCTCTGCAGACAGTTTGGTGCCAGTAATTATAAGAGCAGAAAGGTATTAAAGAGAAACTTTGGTTGAGATGAGAATATAATGGCATTGTAGCCTATCTCCAGTGCTATTCAGTCTGTACATTTAGTGAGCTTTGAAGGGAGTAAAGGAGAATTTTGGAAAGTGAATTTATGTTCAGGATGAAGAAATAAGAACTTTGTGAGTCTCCAATGACAATGCAATTCTGTCAGACAAATCAACTTCTTGGAAGAGCATTTGAATTGAAAGCAAAGGTGATGGAATGTAGTCAAATAAAATCAAGCATTGATGGAAAAATTATATTAGAAAATTTGGCACTAAAAGTAGCAGTTGATATTTGCTAATTAGACAGCAAAATAACTTATGATTGAAGTTGAGAGGACATAAAAAGGGGAAGAAAGGAAGATTAGAATTTAACATCCCATCAACAGTGTCGTCATTAGAGATGGAGTTCACACTGGCATTGAAAGGAAATTGGCCATGCCTTTTCAAAGGAACCATCCCAAAATTTTGCATGGAGTGATTTAGGAAAATCACAGAAAACCTAAATTTGGATGCCTGGAGGTCGATTTGAACCACAGACCTCTCTAATGCAAGTTCAATATGTTATCACTGTGCCACCTCGCTCACTATGGCAATGGTAAGATTATATACTTTATAAGAAAGAGACATTTTTAACATCAAATGTTAATTTCAATGCTTGGAATCCCTCTTTACAGGCATTTGTCTGGAGTGTAGATTTGGGCAATAAACAGTTGAAACAAGAAGCAAACAGAAGCTTTTGCAATGTGGTTCTACAGATAAATGGTGTAGATTGGAAAGGTAGATCATGTTACTAATGAGAAGATATTGAATAGAATTGGAAAGAAAAGATATTTGTGGCATAACTTGCCTAACAGAAGGGATTAGTTGATAGGACACATCAAGTAATCAAGTAATTATCAATTGGACAAAAGTGTGTGGGGTCAAAATTGCTGATAGACTCCAAGTGACATTTACAGAAAGCAGTTTCAAATTATGTGAGTTCCAGTAGTTATTTAAAGATGAAAAGGCTTGCACAAGGTAAAGTAGCATGATGAGTTGCATCAAATTAGTCTTGATACAGAAAATCACAACAAAAACATGGTTAGTCCATAGACACCCTTCTGATTTTATTATTATTATTATTATTATTATTTCTTTTTCCAATTATATCTTTTAGGAATCATTTTTTACAATTCTTCCAATGATTTCTTGATAATTAACATTGTGCTTTCATACTGATAATTAAAAGCTGTTTGGTATTTTACTACAAGAGCTTGCAGTTATGTTTATCAATTTTTAATTAAGACTTAATTCTGGAAATGATGCAACAGTAAACAAATCGGGTAGGCCTATGCGTGAAAAAGTGACAAGCAATACTACTTATGCGGAGACAACAAACAAAAATGTATCCCTTTGTGAAAAGAACCAAGAAAATTCAAGTGTTTCTAATTCTGGAAATGATGCAACACTAAACAAATCGGGTAGGCCTAGGCATGGAAAAGTGACAAACAATGCTACTTATGCGGATACAACAAACCAATACAAATGGACTGTCGTGCGTCACAAAAAGAGGGACAAGCAGGAAAAGAAAGAAAAAGTGAACACTAAAAACGACTTCTTAATAATCGGTGATTCCATGATAAAAAACGTCGTGGTTCCAGACTGTGAAATCGATGTGCGTCCAGGAATAAGAAGTTAAGAACGAATCAGCTAAATAATCACTTAAAGAACATTCAACAGGCGAAGCACAACTCAAAAAACGTAACCAACAGTGAAAACTACAAAGGCGTTTTCATACACGTCGGCACAAACTCACTCCGAAGTTGCAGTGAAGAGGACTTGGTCAACGAAACGCGGAATGTTATTCGATCGGCGAAAAATATCTACCCGTATTCAAGAATTATAATAACCTGCATACTGCGTAGAAGATCGGTGAGTGACAAATATATAGACAAAATAAACTTCAACATCCGTGATCAGTGTAACAGACTAGGTGCAATATTTGTAGACTCAAACAAGTTTATTAGAGATGATTGTATAGGGCAGGATGGCTTGCATCTAAATAGGCTGGGCTCCGCAACTTTCAGCAAAATGTTTATTGACTTGTGCAAAATTATACGAAACAGGGGAAACTGGCAATCAGTGAGGGGGGTGAACTAAAACATGTATTAGACAAAGATACAACAAAGGAAGACGTGTTGAAAACAGTAAATAGGTATAATTCGTCGTTCTTAATGCATTGGAACATTCATGGCCTGCGTGCCACCTATCTACAGAATAAAATTGCAAAAATTGACGAGCTGCAAATTATTCTTTCCGAAGGTAGAAACATCAAAGTCGTTTGCTTAAACGAACATTGGATCACAGAAGACTCTATCACAGTTCTAAATAAATTAGAAAACTTTAATGTAGCTAGTAGTTTTTGTAGAAAAAACAAAACTCACGGAGGCTCCTGTATTCTTATTAACAGCTCGCTACAATATAAGGAAAGAGATGATTTTAATTTTCTTAACGAAGAACTTATATTTGAAAGTTGCTGTGTAGAGCTTGAACAACAAAATATTGTTATTATATCTATATATAGGATTCCAGGTAATGAAGTGACCAAATTATTTTTCGACAAATTCCAGTGTCTTCTACAAAAACTCACGAAAGAAATGAGGAAAAAAATTATAATTGCGGCTGATTTCAATATAGATACAGCAAGTGAAACTAGCATTTCAACGAAGTTCAATGACTTAATTCAACAATATGGGTTTAGATTAAATTTCACTGATTTCACCAGGGTAAGTGATAAATCAGCAACTTGCATAGACAACATAATAACAAATTATACATTAAATGAGAATGCCAAATTCACTTTAAACCTAGGCATCTCAGATCACTATGCTCTGCTTATGGAATTATTAAAAACAAACAAAGAAAATGGGAGGAAATGTTTCCTGAAGAGACAATTTAATCCAGACAACATTAACTTATTCTGCTGTAGATTAAATGATATAGATTGGTCATTGCAGCATGAAGGTTCATGTTCAGAAAATTTTGATAGGTTCTTGAATAGTTTTTTGCATGTTTTCAATGAAACATTTCCACCCACGGTCTGCCAAAGAAAGACAACAAGTAAGCTAAAATGGATAACTACTGGCATAAAAATATCGAGTAAAAGAAAGAGGGAACTACATGCCGAGCTGAAATCCAATAAGAGTCCTGAATTCATTGAATATGTCAAATCTTATAAAAAATTGTTTAGGAAGGTGGTAACAGCCGCAAAGGAAATGGAAAATACTAAATTCATCAGAAAGCACAAAAATAAATCTAAGGCAGTGTGGACAGTTGTCAAATCTGAACTTGGAATTAAACCGAGCAACCAAGAAATTTCTAAACTAAAAATACAAGACAAAATAATTGTAAATCCTGCTCATATATCAGAAACATTTAATGAATTTTTCATAACAGTAGCAAAATCTGATGTTAATGTTCCCTCATATCAAGATAATGTACATCTATTTGGCTCTAGTCTGAACAAAAATGAGTGTCTAATTAAATTCGACACAGTAACAGTAAAAGATGTAGAAAAAACTATATTAAACCTAAAAAATAAAAATTCAGCGGGATGGGATGAAATACCTTCAAAGGTCATTAAAGCAGCTTCAAATATAATAGCATATCCTCTGTGTAAAATAATCAATCAATCATTTAAAGAAGGCTACTTTCCAGACTCCCTAAAATATGCGGAAGTAAAACCATTGTTTAAAAAAGGCTCTAAAGAAGATATGGGAAATTACCGTCCAATTTCACTCCTTCCCGTGTTTTCCAAAATATTTGAAATGATTGTTGCAGTTCAAATTCAAAATTTTTGTCACAAATTTAATATAATATCAAAACAGCAATTTGGCTTCCAAAAAGGGAAAAGTACAATCTATGCTATCAATGAATTTGTCAACAAAGTTACTTCCACCTTAGACAAATCACAAAAAGCAGCAGGAATATTCTGTGATCTGTCCAAAGCGTTTGACAGTGTGAACCACTCCCTATTATTATATAAAATGGAAAAATATGGAATTATGGGTACTGTCCTACAGTGGTGTACATCATATCTAACAGAGAGGAAACAAAGGGTTGTCATAACATCGAGCAAAGGAAAATACTCCTCTAAGTGGAGAACTATCCCACAGGGGGTACCACAAGGCTCAATTCTAGGCCCAATCCTTTTTCTTTTCTATATTAATGACTTACCCATCAATATAAATTATCATTCAGTTCTATTTGCTGATGACACGTCAGTACTGATTGAAAACAAAACAGCAGACGAAATTCCTGATAATGTCTTAAAGATCCTAGAAAACCTAGATGTCTGGTTCCATCTAAATGGTCTAAAATTAAATATAAAAAAAACTCAGGTAATGCAGTTTAAGACAAAACAGTCTAAATTAAATGACATACAGATCAAGCACAATAGTCAGGAACTACATGAAGCAGATCATGTTAAATTCTTGGGAATGAAACTGGACAGCAATCTATCCTGGTCCTCACACATAGACTACCTAAAAAACAAATTAAACAGCCTTGCATTTGCTATGTCCATCCTAGCCAATGTAACTAGTTTAGACACAAGAAAAATAGTGTACTGTAGCTATTTTGAGTCAATTGTGAGATATGGCATCATATTTTGGGGAAATGCTAGCACTATGATAAGAATATTAATCCTGCAGAAAAAAATTATAAGAAACATGTGTGGTTCAAAGCCAAGAGAATCCTGTCGGCCATTATTAAGAAATCTAAATATACTGAGTGTTCCCTCATTGTACTTATTTGAAATAATTCTATTCATAAATAATAATCCAGAACTATTTCTTCATAATAACTTCCAGCACAGTTATGAAACGAGGAACAAAGACAGTTTCATGCTACCTACGCACAGACTAAATCTATATGCCCAGGCCCCACACTATATGGGAATGAAAATATGTAATAAATTAAAAAATACACATTTTCGAAAGGTTGAAACCGAATCAATGAAAAGAAAATTATACAGCACTCTGGTACAAAAATGCTATTATTCAATTGATGAATTCTTAAATGATGATCTGAGAATGTGAGCAGGATAAAAACATATAATTATGTACTGTGATTTTATAACTACATTGTATGTATATATTATTATTTTATACTGACCAGTCTCCTGTACACTAAATCAATGATTTAACTTGTATGTTATGAGACAATAAAAATCTGAATCTGAATCTGAATCTGAATTTTAGTAAGTGTTCTGAATACAGCATGTCAGCCTCTCTTATTTTTTTAATCTTAGAGTGTAGTGCATGAGTCAATTCAACACATACAATTGAAATAAAATATTCATTTTATTGACTTACTTTAAATATTTTGCCATTAACTTTTTATCAATAACCATATGATGTCTAAAGCAGTTGGTTTTTTGCAGGTACAATACTTGGTTTGAAGGATCAGAGGGAATTGATTTAAGTGCCTTTTCAGACTTTATAGATATTGACAGTATAGAAATACCGAATGATTGCCTGTATCAGAGCATACTCAAATTGTGGACTGTTGATGGAATCATTAGAGGCAATCTCTTAAATGAAACTCAGGAAATGATAAATGAAAAAGTTTCCACTGCATTAATGACCAGGTAGAGTCAATCACAGATACTTATTCAGTAATGTTAAATATTGTAAATGACAGTATTGTTTCAGTGAACTAGTAAATTTAAAATAAGAAAAACAAATTCAAAATCAATTAATTTACCATTGTAATTTGTCACAATTAAAAATGAAGTAATAAAAAGAGCATGAGCCTAGCTGGGAAGTGAAATGGGGAAAGTGATGCTAACATGCTGGCTAGAGTGTAGAATGGGTTGAGAACAAGCATGGAGTAGAGATACATGAATATGTTGTATGAATAGTTGCCACCTGCACACATCAGAGCATTAGTGTGGTGAGGTGAAAGCAGAGATGAATACCAGGATGGTATAGGTTTCCAGTTAGCATTTAAGACAACCGCATTGTATTCTGGTTGGCCTCTGACCACAGTTTGATAATTGCTATTCTTTCACATGGATACATAATTCATTTGTGGTATATGAACGTAAAATGTTATGCATTAATTGAATGGAAGTTGACAGATGATGTGACTACAAGTGTTCCTGGTCTGATACCTCAGGTAATATTTATGACTGAGCTGGAAAAAGAGGTTATGGACCAATGTATGGGATAGATGTTTTATTTGTGTCTTCCATAGAGACACAATCCATGAAAGGACTGAGAGCAGGAAAATATTGTGTAGATATGAAACTTACTGGCAGATTAAAATTGTGTGCCAAAACTGGGACTCGAACCTGGTCCCAGGTTCGAGTCCCGGTTCCAGCACACAATTTTAATCTGCCAGTAAGTTTCATATCAGCGCACACTCCGCTGCAGAGTGAAAGCTTCATTCTGAATATTGTGTAGGTTTGATGGATGGGAGTATACCACATTATGATGGATGAAAATGATCCTTTTAGGGCAAGACAGAAGGTACCTGAGGTTCTGGTAGTGAATGTAGTTCAGTTTTTCTGAACATGAGTAGTATTAAATAGTAAATAGGTCCACCTTTATGGCTAGGTAAGCAAGAGGTGTTGGGGCCAAAGAGATCCATTTCTTAAGAAAGTATGGAAAGTAGGGATGGTCCACAAAGCCCTTGGCATGACCTTCAATATAGTGGGAAGGAAACTGCCAATCAGTGCAGATGTGCCATTAATGGTGACCACATTGTATTGGAGGAATGTTTTGGTGTGGAATGAGTGGCAATATTTTTCTTATTTGTTGATACTAATGGTGCCACCGGTGAAGCATAAGTTGGAATTCAGAAAGGTGGCTTGTGGAGTTCAAGGGAAGCACGTAAATATATCAGGGGAATATGTACATAATAAAAATCTTTTCATGGACTTTACACATTACAAAGGAATTAATATTTTCCATTTTACTTCTCCAAATAATTGCATTATACTAGAACTGTTAAGATAAGCCATTTCCTGTATTTTAACACTTCATTTATTCCCAGTTCTGATGTGAGTATACTGGATGACATCAGTTCCCTCTTAGCTGGAGTCACGTGGAATTTCAACAAGACTGAAGTACTGGGAGCCAAAGCTACTATCATCAATTGGATGCTTGATAAGGTACTGTGAACTAAAAGTATTGTAAGGCATGTTGAGTAACATACTGGATCACTAAGATCACACTCTCGAAGCAAGTTTTCTTCATTTGAAGTTTCATGACACAGTGTGTCATCTGCTCGGTTATATAACTCACTATAAATAAAATTCTTGAATTCCCTCTCAGTTTCATCTGCAAAATTTTGATATCTGTCCTCTGAAATCAAAGCACTAAGGACAAAGGTATACTTGTCACTGTTGTATATCAAGTGTGTGAATTCAAATGTTCTGCCACACCTGTTGGCATTGCGGTACGAGTGTAAAAGTTCGCGAACGCCACCTAGCCAGCTGGTGGCGGAAAGATTGACAGGAGTATGGGGACAGCAGTTCACATTCAGACTTGTAAGTGCTATGGACTATTCTAATATTAATAGTGTCATGAGTTGAGTGTTTGTGTTGTTACAACATTTGGCGACGAGTAGTGATTTATTAAGCTACAAACAACATTTGAGATGTCAATGCTTGAGAAAATTCTGCAAATCCTCATCAAACAGCAAAGTTCGTCACAATGGCTCTACAACATCTCCTCATGGCAACACACAACAATCGTACATCGCCGTCGTCCATGCCCACTTTTCCGCCATACGAGGAGACCGCAGAAGATTGGACGGACTATGAGAAGCAGCTTAAACAACAATTCATAGCTTTCAGCGTTGTTGACCCTAATCTCTGTAAGTCACTGTTTCTTTCATGGATTTCTCCAAAGTTCTACCAACTTTTGTCTCAATTAGTGCCTCTCAAAGAACCCTCTTCACTGTCATTTGACGAAATGTGCTCGCTTCTCACTTCATATTATAAGAAGCAAATGCACATCGTTGCATCACATGTAGCATTTTATCAGTGTAAAAAACAGCCCCATCAATCGTACCGAGCATGGGCTACAGGACTGCAAGGCATTAGTAGAAAGTGCAAATTCATTACTACTGTTCATAAAGAATCTTACACTGATTCAGTGGTCAGGGATGCAATTTTGAGGTCTGCTCCCAATAAGGAAGTTCTTCATAAGGCTCTTCAATTAAATGACCCATTGTTATCTGAAGTATTGACCATAACAGACTCTTTTGAAATTACACGTGTTGCAGGAGCGCATTTGGATGCTTGGGGTGACGTAGGGGAAGTCATGGCAGATAGGGCATTTGTTGACGCGCCAGGCAGTGTTGTGAATGAAGAAGCAGTGGTGGTGTACTCTTGCATTCAACCCAAGCAAAACAAGCAGCACACTAGTTCTAAACAGAAGCAATCTCTTGTTACCTTACCTTCTTGTCCCTGCTGTTTTTCCCAGCATTCATGAGACGATTGTCTCCAACATTGGGCTACATGTCAAAAATGTAAGAAAAAGTGTCAAATCTCTTCTGTTTGCGATTCTAAACAAGTGTTATACATTGTGAAGCTATATTTCCTTTTTTGAAAACCAAACTGACATTTTGTTAGAAATTTATTTTTACTAATATGTGAAGCAACTCAAGAATACATAACATTTTCAAAAATTTTGGCTAAAGCTTTCAGAAATGAGATGGGGCAGTAGTTGTTGACATCAGATGTATCCCCTTTTTTTATGCAAAGGTTTAACGATAGCATATTTCAGTCTATCTGGGAAAATACCCTGCTTTAAAGAGCTATTACAAATATGACTAAGAATCCTACTTATCTCTTGGGAACAAGCTTTTAATGCCCTGATGGAAACGCCATCAATTCCATGTGACCTTTTATTCTTGAGAGAGTTTATTATTTTCCTAATTTATGAAGGAGAGGTAGGTGGAATTTAAATTGAATCAAATTGTATGGGTATGGCCTCTTCCATTAACTGCCTTGCTCCTTCTAATGAACTTTTAGATCCTATTTTCTCTATAACATTTAAAAAGTGATAATTAAAAATGTTTTCAACTTCTGACTTTTTGTTAATAAGAGATGTCAAGTCCTTACTATCTCAACTCGACCTCTGCCTTTTAAAGGATGGTACCCCCATGCATTTTAGTGTGGCGCACGTACCTACTCGGCCATCAACATAACAGTATGCAGCCCTATCCTCTTCCCATCTGTCCACTGGACAGTACATGATGACTTGTGCGGTAGTGACCACTTTCCGATCTTCTTGTCACTACCCCAGCATCAGTCCCCTGAACGCTTGCCCCAATGCGTGCTTGATAAGGCTGATTGGGGCATTTTCAACTCTGCTGCCATTGGTTCTCCAACGCATCCTAACATCGATGTGGTTGTTGACAGCGTTACCTCGGCCATTATTTCTGCAGCTAAGTGTGCTATCCCCATTTCTTCAAGATCATCCCAGTGGAAGACAAGGCCTGGTGCTCGCCAGAGATTGCTGATGCCATTAGAGACTGAAGGCGCGCTCTGCAGCGTCACAAATGGCACCCGTCTCTGGAGAATCTCGTGGTTATTAAACGGCTTCGTGCCCAAGCCCAACAATTGATTAAAAGATGCAAGCAGGACTGCTGGGAGGGGTATGTGTCTACCATTGACTCACGTACCTCTCCATCCCAGGTGTGGACAAAGATCAGGCATGTTTACAGTTACCACATCCTTTCAGAGTACCTAGAATTTCCATAAATGGAGCAGTCTGTACTGATCCTCAGGTGGTTGTGGAACACTTCGCTGTGCACCACACGCAGAATTCAGCTTCTGTGCATTATCCACCAGCCTTTCGCACCCTGAAAGAGCTGGAGGAGCGAAAGCGGCTCTTCTTCTCGGCTCGTCCTGTGGCGCTGTACAGTGCTCCGTTCAGTGAATGGCAACTGCTTATTGCCCTTACACTCTGCCCTGACACAGCCCCTGGGCCAGACCGCATACACAACCAGATGTTAAAGAACTTTCCAAGGAGACAAAACACCATCTGCTAGCCACGTTTAACCGCATTTGGAGCAATGGTGTATTTCCCTCTCAATGGAGAGAGAGTACCATCATCCCAGTGCTCAAACCTGGTAAACACCCGCACTAATTGGACAGCTACAGGCCCATCAGTCTCACCAACACTCTTTGCAAATTGCTTGAGCATATGGTAGGCCGCCGGCTATGTTGGCTCCTTGAGTCTCGCAGTCTACTGTCTCCATGTCAGGGTGCTTTACAACCTTGTCCACATTGAGCCTGCCATTCGGACAGCATTTTCGAGATGCCAGCATTTAATAGCAGTCGTTTTTGCTTTGTCCAAGGCCTGTGACATGACCTGGTGATACCACATTCTTAAAACATTACATGGTTGGGGTCTTCGGGGCTCGCTCCCCATTTTTAAAACTTTTTAGCACTGTGTACCTTCCATGTACAGATCGGCGCATCTCTTAGTTTGTTGCACATCCAGGAGAATGGGGTTCCCCAGGGCTCCATGTTGAGTGTTCCCCTGTTTTTAGTCGCTATTAATGGCCTAGCAGAAGCAGTAGTTCGTCAGTATCTCCCTCCCGATATGCTGACGACTTCTGCATCTATTTCAGTTCCTCAAGTATGCGTGTTGCTGAACGCCAGCTGCAGGAATCCATATGGAAGGCACAGACATGGGCACTCTCCAGTTCCAGTTCTCTGTCGCCAAAACATGTGTTATGCACTTCTCTCGGCACCGAACAGTTCACATACATCCCGAACTTTACATTGATGACCAACTACTTAACATAGTGGAAATGCATCATTTCTTGGTATTAGTGTTAGACGACCAGCTGACATGGCTTCCCCATATTTGTCAGCTCAAGCAGAAGTTCTGGCAGCACCTTAATGCCCTCCACTGTCTTAGCAATACCACTTGGGGAGCAGACTGCAATATGCTGCTGCAGTGCTATAAAGCACTTGTTCTGTCCAGACTGGACTTATGGTAGCGTTGCCTATTGCTCGGCATCACCTTCAGCTCTGCAGATGTTTGACCCAATCTATCACTGTGAGGTTAGGCTTGCAACAGGAGCCTTTCAAATGAGCCCTGTGAATAGTCTCTTTGTGGTGGCCGATGTGCCTCCTCTGCATATCAGGCATCAACATCTGCTTGCAAATTATGCTGCTACCATCCATGGTTCACCTAACCACCTAAACCACTGTCTACTTGTTTCTCAAACTGAATTCCACATTCCGCAAAGGCGGCCGAGATCAGGGTTGACAGTTGATGTCCGTGTTAGGTCTCTTCTGAGTCAATTGGAGTCTGTTCCTGTCCCATATCTCTTCAGATACAAGTCACGTACACCACCATGGTGTATACGACGGCCTCACCTTTGGCTGCACTTCTCACAGTACTCTAAAACCTCAGTTCACCCTGAAACCCTTCATCGCCAGTTTCTATCAATTGTTGATGGCTTCTGGGGCTCTACAGTAGTGTACACCGATGGCTTGATGGTAGATGGTCATGTCGTGAGTTGCGCACCCTGCCAGATGGCTTCAGTGTTTTCACTGCAGAGCTGGTAGCCATTCACCGCATACTTCACCATATCCGTTCCTACCCCGGGGAGTCCTTCGTCATTTGTAGTGACTCCTTGAGCGGTCTACAGGCCATCGATCAGTGTTTCCCACGCAATCATTTGGTTGTTGCCATACATGAGTCCCTGTACACCATTGAACAACATGGGCAGTCAGTAGAATTCCTTTGGACTCCGGGACACGTCAGGATAGATGGTAATGAGCTGGCTGACATGCTGGCCAAAGAGGCCGCCCACAAACCTGCCCTCACTATAGGCATCCCATCTGCTGATCTCTGTTCTACATTACGCCATAAAGTTCTCGGTTTGTGGAGTACTGATTGGTGCACCCTATAAGTGCCCAACAAATTGAGGCGTATAAAGGAGACACCCAACGTGTGGAGGACTTCTCTGCAGACCCCTCGCAGGGACTCTGTTGTTCTCTGCCACCTGCGTATCGGCCATATTTGACTTACGCACGGTCACCTTCTCTGTCGTGAGGATCCTCCTGAGTGTCGATGCGGTGTGCTTTTGACAGTCGTCCACATCTTCTTGGAATGCCCAGATTTAGCCACTCAGAGGAGGAATTTTAATCTCCCTGAAGATTTAAATCTTGGTTTAGCTGGCAATGCCTCTATGGCTGACGATGTTTTAAATTTTATTCATGTCAGTGGGTTGTATCGATCTATTTGAGTTTTAGTGCTGTGTTTATTATCTATTTGTTCTCCACTTGCCTACCGCTTTTAGGCAGGTGGTATTAATGTGCAACAGTGGACAGACGCCCTACTTCCTTGTCTATGGTCACCTGGCCAGGACACTCTGGTATCTTCTTTCCACCTGTCTCTTCTTTTACCAGTTTTTACTTTGAATCTTTTATTTCTTGACATGTTAAACACTTTGCTTGGTGAATCATTTTGTACTACATTGTAGTGGTTTTATTCTATTCTCTACGGTTGTAACAAGGGACTGATAACCATAGTAGTTTAGTCCCTTTAAAAATCAAACCATACATCCTTGCTTATGCCTCCAAAACGTTAAATGACTCGCAGTTGCAGTATTCACAAATTGAAAAAGAGGCTCTTGCCATTGAGTATGCTCTCAAGAAGTTTGGTGTCTTTCTATATGGTAATGAGTTCCATCTTATTACGGGCCACAAGCCATTGGTCTCTTTATTTCATCCGTGTGCTTCCATTCCTGACAAGGCGACACACAGGATTTAAAGATGGGCACTTTTTCTCTCTTGTTTTCAATATGACATTCGTTTTCATCCCACAGCTCAGTATGCAAATGCTGATGCCTTATCCAGACTTCCTATGGGCCCTGGCCCCATCTTCAACAAAGATGAGCTTCTTTGTTTTCATTTGGATGAGGCTGTGCAGACTGTCATTGAGGGTTTCCCCATTACGGGACAATGCCTGGCAGCAGTCACCACTGACGATCCTGTTCTACACCAGGTTCTACATCACACAGAAAATTGCTGGCCTGACTGTCCTTCTGGAAAAGCTTTGGATCCCCTTCAGAACTACTTCCATCTGTGGCTGCACCTCTTCTTCCACAATGGAGTTATCCTGATGGCTACTGACAGCGTCTGTTCCCGAGTTGTTCCAGCAATGTTGCAGCCTGTGGTCCTTATTCTTCTCCACCAGAGACACTGGAGCACCTCTAGGTTGAAGAATCTCGCCAGACAGCACATCTACTGGCCCTGACTCGACGCAGAAATTGCACACATGGTGGCCACTTGTCAAACATGTGCGGCGCAAGTACCTGCTCCCAAGTCCTCGCTTTCTCCGTGGCCCACACCTGAAAAACCATAGGACCGCATTCATATAGATTTCACTGGACCCTTCCTCAACACTTATTGGCTCCTATCATTGACGCCTATTCCAATTTTCCCTTTGTGCTTTACTGTGCTTCATTTACCACCATTGCTACCACCACAACTTTGGCCGAAATCTTTGCCCTGGAAGGGTTACCCACTACTATTGTTTCTGATAATGGGCCTTAATTCACCTCCTCCAAATTTTCTGATTTTTGTGCTCAGAGGGGCATATCCTATATCACCGCACCACCATTCCACCCCCAGTACAATGGGGAAGTGGAACGTTTGGTCTGTACCTTTAAATCCCAAATGAAGAAACATCTCACATCCTCTTCCACTGACGATGCACACCTGCAATTCCTAGCATCATATTGCTTGACTGCATGTGGGGACCATAGCCCAGTGGAGCTTTTGCATGAATGCTAACCTCGTACTCTCCTCCACCTCACCACAGCCCCGCCTTCTAAAGACACTATCAGCACTCAAGGAAGAATTGTGGAGGGTGCTCCTGTGTGGGTGCAAGAAAAGATGGACGCAGGCTTACTACAACAAGTGAGTGATAAACAAAAAGAGGGGAGAATTGTATATCGAGTGTGTGATTTCAAATGTTCTGTTGCGCCCATTGCAATTGCGGTATGAGTGTGAACGTTTGCGAGTGCCACCTGTCCAGTTGGTGGCGGAAAGACTGACAGGTGTACAGTTCAGACTTGTAAGTGCTATGGACTATTCTAATCTCAATAGTGTCATGAGTTGAGTGTTTGTGTTGTTAGAACAGTAACTTTGCCAATTAATATTAGTAAGCAATCTGTATTTTTGCCTCGAAGTGCATGGGATTATTCTAAAATGCACAAAGACCACAAATTCTAGAGAAGAACAGCCTGTATTTAATCAGATAGTCAGGATGTAAAGTACACAGAATTTTTCACATCTGTGAAAAGTTAAGAACTCTTACCTATTACTGTATCAAATATTTGTTTTGAAGTGGGAGGAAGCAATTTCTATTACCTTCTTGCATATTGGAGTAAAGTTTCGAAACACCTACATACAATGGGAATAACAGAAGAGGACCCTAAATGTAGGATCTGTAATGACAGTGATGAAACTGCATCACATCTAATCTTCGAATGCATTGCATTGGAGAGTAAAAGGCACAGAACATTTGGGACAACTAGACCCAAAGAAATTGTGTCTAATAAAGAACTGGTAAAGGGACTCCTTGCACTGTTCAAGGGCATTGGTTGGCTTTACTAGACATACAGGGAGCGATACCGCACAATAAACTTAGTTTCGCTGCGGGCAGTGGCGGGTTGGACCAAGACTGTTTTGGCTTCCCTGGAAAAATCAAATCAAATCAAAGTTTCGAAAACTTCTTCAGGGATTATACTTAGAAGTCAAGAAAACCAGAACCACTTCTAACCTTCTGACCTTGGAGAAACATTTGACTTAATACATTGGAACTGTTGTATATAAGTTTAGTGAAGCTTTCTTTGCAATCTATATGGAGGGCACATCTCACAGCTTGGGTAGTACGATGAGAACATTCTAACATTATGATGTTGTTGTCTACTAATGAAGGTAAGCTACTAGTGGTGCTAGGTGACTGCTGTAGATGATCTTCTGTTAAAAGCTTTGTAAATACATAACTGTCTTTTTTTCTTTTCTTTTCTTTTTTTCTTTTCTTTCCTCTTTTTCTTTTTTGCAGTTACAGTGCATTGAAAATATTGCTTTGTTCACTGGTTTCAAAGAATACAACTTAGTCATAGATACACCAAGTTCTTTTTCACAATTATCATTTCTTCACACTCATATTGCAGGTAATAATTACAATATAAACCCAAATTCCTTCAACTTCTGTGATAACTGTCACTAACAAACCATTTATCATTGTGACAACAAAATCTTAATAGAATGGCTGTTTCCACTTTGAAAATAATCTTCCAATCCTGGCTACTGGAACACCCTCGTGAGGCCTAAATATGATATTTTCAGATGAGTCTTAGTTTCACGATTATTTGTGTTCATTCAGCAAAGCTTAGGGCACTTGTATCCTATAATGGTGTAAGCAATGTTGACGTATTCTTCACCCTCCAATACATATGAGATTTTTTTTTTACCTTCAATACATGCTTGGTCGTTTGCGTGGACTGAGAGTCAGTGTTCTGTTTTAAACCATTTTCATGAACAGTTCTGACATTACAGTTTTGAATATAATATATTTGAGCCTGAACAACATGAATAAGACACTGAGTTTGTAAACATAATTATTTTAGCATCGATAATGTACATAAAATATTTCAACTCATAATTTATCCTTAAACCAATAAGAACATTCACTGTATTTGCTGAAATTTATGTTCATTCAGGTTTTTTACTGTTTTTACAAAAGTATACTAACCAACAGTTATCCTATGTAAATTAGTTCAGGAAATAGAAATACCTTAAAGGATTCAACAACATTTTGGAAAGGATAGGTTGCTACTCACCACAGAGGCATCCAATGAGCCGCAGAAAGGCACACATAACAGAATAAACAAAAATTAAAATGAAGCTTTCGGCTGTTAAGCCTTCATCTGCCACAGAGAACACGCATACACACACACTCACAGTCAAACCCAGCCGCCATCTCCGGCTGTTTTGGCTGGACTGCAACAGACAGCACAGCTGAGGTGAGAGAAATCGGTGGTGGGGATGAGGAAGCGGCATGGAGAGGGAAGCAGGAAGGGAGGGAAGGGATGTCAGTGGGGATGGAGCCAACCTGTTCATGGGCCATTTAGAGGAATCCTTCCTGACTACCCAGAATCCCAAACCCCTCATCTGGTTCAGATTTATTGATGATATCTTCATAATGTGGACTGAAGATAAGGGCACACTATCCACATTCCTTTGAAACCTCAACACATTTATTCCATTCACTTTACATGGTCCTACTCAACACAATGAGCCACCTTCCTCGATGTTGACCTTCACTTAAAAGATGGCCTTATCAGTACCTCCATCCACATCAAACCTACCAGCCATCAGCAATACCTCCATTTCAACAGCTGCCACCCATTCCACATCAAAAAGTTCCTTCCATACAACCTAGCCACCCACGGTCATCGCACCTGCAGTGATGAGCAATTCCTCTCCAAATATGCCAAACACCTCACTGAGGCCTTCACTGACCACAGTCACCCACCAAACCTTGTTCAGAAACAGATATCACGGGCTCTGTCTATCCAGTCACCCACCACCTCCCCCACACCCACTATCCATCCACAATGGAGTATCACTCTCATCGCCCAATACCAGCCAGGAATAGAGCAGTTAAACCACACTCTCTGCCAGTGTTTCGATTACCTTTCATCCTGCCCTGAAATGAGAAATAACCTACCCAAAATCCCCCTCCCCCCTACAGTGGTATTCCGCTGTCCACCAAACCTAAGTAATATCCTTGTCCATCCCTACTCCTTGCCTGCTCCCAACCCCTTACCCCATGATTCATATCTCTGCAATAGACCTAGATGCAAAACCTGTCCTATCCACCATCCCACCACCACCTACTCCAGTCCCATCACAGGCATTTCCTACCCCATAAAAGGCAGGGCAACCTGTGATGGCAGTCATGTTGTATACAAACTGAGCAGCTTTCTACATGGGCATGACCAGCAACAAGCTGTCTGTGTGGATGAATGGCCATCGTCATTCTGTATCGAGGAGACAGCTGTACCATTCTGTTGCAGAGCATGCAGTACTGCATGATGTGGCTCACTTCAATGACTGCTAAAGAGCCTGTGCCATATGGATCATCCCCACAAACACCAACTTGTCTGAATTGCACAGATGGGAACTCTCCATACAGTATATCCTACACTCCCACAATCCCCCAGGCCTAAATCTTTGCTATTTCCTGCCCCCACCACTCTCCTCTCCCCTTCCTTATCCTACCCACACTCCAGCTTATGTACATCTCCCTTTCTGCCACATACTCCAGTCCCTTCCTACCTGTCAGACAGTACTGACGTATTGTTCCATCCCCACCAACATCACTTCCCTCCGTTCCTGCTTTCCTCTCCATGCCGCTCCCTCAATCCAACCACTGGATGTTCTCGCGTCAGCTGTGCTGTCTTTTGCAGTCCAGCCACAACAGCGTGAGTGTGAGAGTGTGTGTGTGTGTGTGTGTGTGTGTGTATGTATGTATGTGCGTTATCTGTGGCACATGAAGGCTTAACAGCCGAAAGCTTCATTTTCATTTTTGTTTATTCTGTTATGTGTGCGTTTCTGTGCCTCTCTGTGGTGAGTAGCAACTTATCCTTTCCAAAATATTGTTAGTTCAGAAAATTTTTCTGAAAATTGTAGTTATAGCCCTCACTGTCAATTCAAGCATATTACTTGTGGTGGTTGCTATTTTCACTGCACTCATTGCACAGATAATCACCAACATGTTTTAAACATACAAATTTGTTGCACAGACTGCAGGAAAATCTCGTCGGTCTGTTTTTGTTCCTATCACATAAAATGCATCTTCTTCGAGTTGTTGTTTGTGGAGCTGTAGGAATAGCTTCAGCTGTTGGTAACCCCAATATTTCTGTTATTCGATTCTTCATGTTCAATGAATTATTTAGATGATTGGTCTTCATTTTCATATAATCATGCAACAATTCTGTGGCAAGAACTTTTAGTCAGTCATTTCTGGGAATTGTTGACTTTGTATTGCTTTTGTAAATTCCATATCCATTGATTCCAGCAATATTTAGGGGACAGGACAAAATTTTAAATGGCCATCTTCTGGTAATTATTGTCACACAGTATTTACATCTCATCAACTTTCTCCACACCACATTTAATATCATTGTAAGATGTTATAATTTATTTTCCAAAGCAAGGTCAATAATGTCATAATGTAAGGTAGACAGTACCAGAACAAATTTCTCTCTCTTATCTTTATATAAAACAATTGTCATATTCTTCCTAAATGAAAAAATGCTGGCTCCACAGGACAATTTTTTGGTACTGTCATAAATGGATGATTTTTTTTCCTTCTTCTTTAGAAGAACTGATGACAGAACTGCGCCACAAGAATTCACACACATGAACTGACACTCTGCACCTCATGAGTTTGCTCCTTCAGACAATAATGACTAATTCCAATTGTTCCCAGTAATTCATTGCAGGAGGAAGGGAAGGTAGAAAAAGTTGCAAATGGAAATCTTGAATTTATAATTTATTGGTGATGGAAAGATAAAACTGTGGACTCACAGTCCAAGGTGTGTGTAACAGAGGGTTAAATAAACCCAGTACTTCATTTAAAGTGCTTGATTGACACATCAACTATTGATCAATATGTATGATGTAAGCAGATGAATCTATCAAAGTTCCACGCCATTCGTGTATTTTCTGGGATGGAACTGCATCCAACTTCAGCAACAGGCTCATCAGGTAAACCTAACAACTTACTTTATAGGCTCCATTTGTTATTTTGTAGATTAAAGTGTTCAGAACATATCTGTGCGTTGTTAAGTGGTGATCTTGTTCTGTTGTTTTCAGTGAAGCAACCAATCACAATATACAATAAAAGTCTTTTGGAAATTGATGATGAAGAATGCTCTCATGGTTCTACACATGGAGGTGCTGAACTTCGGAAACAACACAATATGATGTATCTTTCCTCATTTTACTTCGAAAATAATGGAAACAACTCACAGCTTCACAAAAAAAAAAAAAAAAAAAAAGAAATGAATGCACTACAGACAACAAACTACCATCAAGAAAGCAAGGAGATAACACTACAAATAATGCTGCAAACTCTTTAAGACCTGTAAAGTACCCCCATCAACGTCACTCCTTTCCAGTGACTAGCAAATACACGCGAACATTTTCTTCTGGATTACTAGTGTCTACCAGTAGGCCGAGCAAAATGCCACTGTAACAGTGGCTGAAATGTTGGTTTCTTTGGTAAAAGCCATTTTTCAAAACATGATGTGGTACAATACCCAGAAGACATTTATGACAATAGTACTTAACATTTTCATCGCTGCCATCCTTTTCATATCAAACATGCCCTCCACACAACCTTGGCATTTGGGGCAAAAATATTTGTTCAGATTCAGACTCTTTATACCAATAAACCACTATCATTAGCCTGGCCTTTGCTGAATGTAATTACCCCACTAGCCTAGCTCAAAACCAGATTTTCTGCACCATCATGTCCAGTTCTGGTACTGTTCAGCCCTCCAAAACTCAACTTTAAGATACATCCTCTTATCACTCAGTAGTATCCTGGTCTTTAATGTATTATCAGCTACTTTGACAAGACTATGGTGCATTCGCAATGGCATTTTTTCCCCCAACACAACTAGAATAGCTTCTCATCATCCCTCCCACATTCCCTCTTCCCAACCCCCAACCCCAAAAACAGTGAGGCACTAAACACTCATATAAAATATTTAAAGACACAGTCTACATCTGTTGTACAGCAACTAGAGACTAGTTGTAACCTATTTATTACAACAAACCAGTGACAAATTCAAATTCATAATGACTTAAGCTTTAATGCTACAGTGAAGTCTGGAGTTTAATACAGTACAATGGTGTATAATGTAGCCAGCCCACAGCTGGACATATTATGATAGAGAAACTTTCCTCCACTAGCTGTTTTAAGAGCTCTGCATTGCCACAATTTAGCAGCCTCAGTCATGAATACAAATATTTACTTCTTATTAAAATGAATGCATAATGTCTCCCACTGCAATGGCATATCTAAAATACAACTCACATGTTTTTTTTTTTTTTTTTTTTTTTTTTTTTTTTTTTTTTTTTTTTTTTTTTTTTTTTAATTAAATGTTATATCTTATTATTTGAAATAGGTCTTCTGCACTAAAATGCTATGTTGTTCTTTGTAAACAGAGTAATTGTTATCAGGATCATATTTTCCCCAATAATCAATGTATGAAATTGAAACAACACAGAACAGTCCAAAGGAAGAAAATCATAAACAGCTCAAATTTTACAATACAGAATGGAATTATTTATCTGGTAAAACATCTGAGACTTATGTATCAAAGAAACACTGTATTTTATTTTAATGGGATCTGTTTCAGTGTATTTATTCCATTGTTACTGAGACTCTCTCATGCGAGATTCTGAAATGCATCTTCTTATAATTATTTATCAAAGTGTATCATACAATAGTGATTATAATGTTATGTATTTCAGTCTCATAACTCCTCTGCTGTATGGGAGCTGGGATTCATTGAGGAAGTTCTTTTCTCAAATAGGACACTTCCTCCTCATACCAATGTCTATGCAATTTCAACACGAAGGTGAGATAGTCTAATCTTCAACATTGTCATCTAAATCTAAGTAGAGTGTACATGTATTTCTTGCCTGATTGTTGACTTTGCTCTACTCTCTCTCTCTCTCTCTCTCTCTCTCTCTCTCTCTCTCTCTCTCTCTCTCTCTCTCTCTCCCTCTTACATATATGCTCACATCTTGAGTATAATCATTCTCATTACTATGAGGAACTTTATATTGTATTTTTGATCATAAACACATTTTAACACTAGAAGTACTGTACCAGTCAATCTGACCAGTGACCATTGTTTAACATTTAATAAACCACATACATTTTAATTTGGAGAGCTTATATTTCATGACTTTTAATGTACCGTCAAACAGGGTGATTTCAGACGATATGGTTTATCTTCTCTTTCCCACTGCACAGCAACGAATTAGCACTAATTTTCACCTCTACACGCTGCTTATTTTACGCACGAGACTGTAATTCCCGCATCCTGCACTCCCACAAGTGGATCAATTGTTTACCGATGCAATAATCAGTCAGAGAGTCTCGTTGTCAAAAGTTGTCACTGTGTTATTGTTATGGAGCAGAAATTTTGTTGTTGCGACTGGCAGAAAATTATTGTAGCATCAGTTGCCAACGAGATAAGTATGTTGTGACACTGTAACATGTTTTTTTTACCAGTTTGTCAAGAGTTGTATGTAAAGTTTCAAAGTAATGGAGGTTTCTTCAAAATTGTGTACTTTGTGGGGTGATTTTGGACAATACTGAGAACATATAAAAGTAAGAAAGGTGTTCAAGATCGGTGTAATTATGTCCCGGAAATCTTAAAGAACACAGTTCAAGATATTCAGTGTGGCAAATTAACCTACAGAAAAGCCTTTAATAATTAAAATTCTTATCTCAGTCCTTATCCCTTATTTGAATGACAGATATACTTAAAATATGTTAAAAATCACTAAAATCAAACAGAAGGAAAGTAGAATAAAAAAATACATCAATTTGTGTCATAAATCACCCCATACACTTTGAAACACTGGACAAAGATTTAAAATACACATGTGTCTGAAATCACCCCAGTCCATGGGGTGATTTCGGACACTTTATTTGTCTGTCTTAGGCAAAAGTAGATGCACATAAGCGTTCTGTTTCTAGGATGTTTTATTGGTTGTACATATACCCCACCACTTCCATAAAAAACAATAAAATCTGATGAAACATACAAAAGTTATAGTGAAAATAATCTCAAAACTGTCCAAAAGCACTTCGTTTGATGGTATTTTGATGATCTATAATTTCTGGAAAGTACTAATCTCTATTACAAAAACTGAATGAATTATATACATTTTTAGATTATATTTACCTTAAAGGACCACAACCAGTCATTTTGATCAGTGAGATATTTTTTTACATTCCATGTATGTACAGGCACAACAATTGCTTTATCTCAGATGCTTATTTCATTACAGTGATCTTGTTCCCTCTCTTTCTTTGCCTCTTTTATTCTGTGGTGAAGTGGACATAATTTGTTGCTATTGTTTGTCCCAGTATGTTTTTGTGCTCTGCAGAAGTTTTGCTCTCCTCATTATTTATTATGTGTCGGTATTGTCGTTTGGATGAAGAACTACTCAATTACTTGAACAGTTTACTAGAAGAATATTCCAACAGAGAAGATATATTTGAATTTGATGAGTTGAGTGATAATAATGATACAGAATATCAACCTGATGATGCACAACAAGGTGATTCATCAGTAAAACGGAAATTGGAATACAGAAAGATGACGGAGAACAGACATACTATCGAGAAATTAAGTGGAGTGAATTACGCTTCCTGGTCATATCAAATGAAAATGATTTTCATAGATTGTGACTTGTGGACTGTAATTGAGCCTGGTGAGACGGAACCCAGTGAAGGTGCATTGGCAGCCGATAAAAAGGGGTATATATAACGTCAAGGTAAGACACTAGCAAAAGTTGTACTTTCCATATGTGATGAGCAGCAAATGCATATACAAAACTTGTCAAATCCAAAAACAGTATGGGAAGAACTTCAGAAATTATATGCTCCACGAGACAGCAAATTTCGTACTGTGCAACTGAGACGGAAGTTAAATTCGTAAGATCAAGAATTGTGAATCCATGGAAAATTATATAGGGCTTATAAACAAAACTGTAGCTGATCTAGCTAATATAGGTGGCGAAATTGAAGATGGGGATTTAGCAATGACTATTCTGTGTGGACTTTCGGAAGAATGGGATTCAGTAGTTACAGGTCTATGCAATTTGCCAGATAATGATTTTAAGTGTGCTACAATTAAAAGGTGGCTACTTGCTGAAGACGCTAGACGTCAGGAATATAATGAAGATAAATATTCTGCAATGTCTCTGAAAGCTAATGTTGGTAGTCAGAAGCACCAAAAAATGCGACTTTCAGAATGTGACGGAAGAAATGAAGAAAGAAGCAACTCAAAAAGGTAGTTTTGTTTGTTACAATTGTCACAAAGTCGGTCACATATCCAGAAACTGTCCTGAAAAGGGAAAATTAAAAAAGACACAAAAGAAACTAGGTGCTATTACTATGAGTGCTGCCTGTGGTACAGTCACATTGGATGGCGATAATTGGATAGTGGATTCCAGCGCAACTCATCACATGGCTCCAAATGAAAATTATTTTTCAGTTGTTGATAAAATATTGAAATCGTAACTCTAGCTGATGGCTGACAAACAGAAGCTGTAGGGAAAGGTACGGTAAGGACAAAGATAATATGTAGATGACATGCTTACTTTTGCACAAAATAAAAAGATAAAGACTCTTTTAGAAAGTTGTTTTGAAACCAAGCACATGGGCATGGTTTCACACATGTTAGGAGTGAAATTTGATTACAACAAAGATGGAACATTTGTCTTTCTCAAAAGGAGTACATTAGTCAACTTCTTGACAGATTCGGACTTCAGAATGCTAAGAGAGCTAAGACACCAATGGAACTGAAACTGAATTTTCTTGATGAGAAGTCTGATGAAGAAGCTAAAAATCTGCCTTATTGTGAGCTTATTGGTGGGCTTCTTTACCTTTCACAGAGGAAACAACTAGACATAGCTTTCTCTGTGGCAAAGGTATCCCAGTATTGTTCAAAATTTAATGTAACCCACTGGAATGCAGCTAAAAGAGTGCTGAGATATGTAAAAGAAACAGCAGATTATAAACTCAAATATTACCCCACTGGTCAAATACTCAAAGCATTTGCTGATGCTGATTAGGCTACTTGTACAGAAGATCGCAAAAGTGTTACAGGATATGTAATATTACTAGCAGGATCTCCTGTGTACTGGAAGAGTATGAAACAAACTGCAGTTGCATTGAGCACAATGGAAGCAGAATATGTGTCAGTTGCAGCATGTGTAAGAGAAGTGGTATGGATGAGAGAACTACTAAAGAGCCTTGACTTCAAAGAACTGATTGGAAAATCAATGCCTGTGTGGTGTTATAATCAAGCTGCAATTGTACATTCCAAGAATTACATTGGTAAATCAAGAACGAAACATATTGCCATAAAGCATTATTTCATTAGAGAAAAAGTGATGGATGGTACAGTTGACATCAGATACATTTCAACAGATAATAATCAGTCAGACTTGTTAACAAAACCCTTGTGTCAAAATATTCATGAGCGTCATTGCAAGATGATGTTACATTCAAAATGATATGTGTGGTTCTTTTAGATATCATTTCGAGGGGGGGATATAGTGATTAGCAAGTGGGCAAAAGTTATTATATTTTTTTTTTTTATTTGTGTTAATTATCTTTGGTGGTGTTTAAAAAGACAATCGTGTGTTATCTTAATGTTCGTCTGTTACTATTGAAATAGTGTATGCAGTTTTTTTTTTCTTTCTCTATCAATAAATATAAATCGTGTGATACGGCAGTTTTTTTTATTCCACTACATCAACACTGTAATGTTTGCCTAGAAATCTTGATAATTACAGACAAATCGTAATACATGGCATGTCTGCAACAATGGTCATACCAAATTGGTCAAGAAGGCAAGGAGAGTTTGGAACAGTTGCAAGTCAAAATTTTCTTTCCTTGCCAGTTTTGAGCAATTATTTCTTTTCTTCAGAAGAGACTGTAAAGGAAAAATCATTAGTGTTGTGAAGTGCATAGCTTGTAATAAATAAAATAAAAAAAAAAAAAATATACTATACATTCAAAAAATACTTAAAAGGAGAGATTATACATACTGTTAATTATCACGTGATAAAACAAAAGTCAGTATCACATTTCTCTAATCATGCAATAATTAACAGTATCTATAATCTCTCCTTTTAAATATTTTTTTAAATTTTAGACTTTTCATTTTTTTTTTAAGTTTTGCAAGCTACAAATTTCACTACACTGACGACTTTTTCTGTACAATCTCTTCTGAAGAAAAGCAATAATTGCTTGAAACCGGTAAAGGTTCAGATGATGGAACTCAGATGTGGTTCAACATGGTAAATCAAATGAACATAATCTGGCTTCTTCTGATGCTATCACAACCACCTCTAAAATCAATTACTTCTTCTCACACACAAAATGGGAAAATTAGTTTTATATTTCCTAACAATTTTTGTTAGATTGTTTCTATGAAGCGTGCATTTTAAACGTGTATAATATTGCCAGCATAAACATACTATATTAAAATGTTATCAGGATACCTAATCATGGGTATACAGGATCAAGGAGCTTTTATATTAAGTATAATAACAAAAGATATAATACTATGGTTGGAAGTTGGTCCAGTGTCTGGTGTCCCGTATTTTCATGGGGGATTTTTGGTAGGCTTATCAAAAACTACCCTGTAAAAGTGTCCGCATAATATGAAGCATGCATAGAGATGCATGTTTATTAGCACTAATTTTGGAATATTTCTTTCTGTATTTTGTTACCCTGATTTACATCTTATAAGTTATAATGTATGTTTCTGACACAATTACATAAAAAATCCTGCATAACAATATGGGCACACAAAGATGGGGAACAAAGACAGAATGACATATATTATGAATGTTTAGGTGATATAAATTCAGGAGCTACTTTAAGTTACTGATTCATAAAATGACCCTCCAAAAAGCAGAGTTGCCAACTACTAAAACAAATGAAATGGGAATTCCGTAATTTTAGTACAGGCTCCCGTAACACCGTAATGTTTGCCTAGAAATCATGATAATTACAGACAAATCATAATACTTGGCATGTCTGCAACAACGGTCATACCAAATTGGTCAAGAAGGCAAGGAGAGTTAGTGCTAGAAAGAGTGAATAGGCAATTGTTAGCGTCCCACTTAAGGAATGAATGGACATTGTTTAGATCCAATACTTTGGATGTAGAGGAATTATGGGGAAAATTTGAATGCATTATAAATAAAGCACTGGAGAAATATGTGCCAACAAAGTGGATTAAGGATAGGAAAGATCCACCGTGGTTCAATAATGATATTCGAAAAATGCTGAGAAAGCAAAGGCAGTTGCACTCTTGGTTCAAAAAATGTCTAACAAATCATATCAGATAAAAGTTAGTACAGATTCACCTGTCTACAAAAAGAGCAATGTGTGAAGCTTACAATAACCACAACCATCATACCTCAGCAAAAGATCTTGCCAAAAACCTGAAAACTTTCTGGTCCTTTCTAAAATCAGTAAGGAGATCAAAGGCTTCTATCCAGTTACTTGTTGATCATTCTGCGGTGGTGATTGAAGACAGAAAAATGAAGTCCAAAGTCTTAAATTTAACATTTAAGAAATCATTCACTCAGGAGGACCAGGCAAACATGCCGTCATTTGATGGTCACACTAACTCCCAAATGCAGGACATAGTAATACGCATAGCTGGCGTAGAGAAGCAGCTGAAAGTTGAAAATGAACAAGTCGCGAATCTTTGATCCAGCTCAAAGTTCCAAGCAGCTGCAAAAAGATGCAGGTAACTACCTTGTACAAGAAAGGCAAAAGAATGGACCCACATAATTACAGACCTACATCATTAACATCTGTTTTCTGTAGAATTCTTGAACATATTCTCAGTTCTAATATAATAAATGTCCTTGAGACGGAAAAGCTCCTGCCCATGTGTCAGCATGGCATTAGAAAAGCATCGATCTTGCGAAACTAACTTGCACTTTTCTCTCATGATACCTTGCGAGCTAGGGATGAAGGGAAACAGGCAGACTGCATATTTCTTGATTTTTGAAAGGCTTTTGACATGGCATGGCCCTGCAGACTGCTAACAAAAGTACGGGCATCTGAAATAGGTACCCAAAAAATGTGACTGATTCAAAGACTACTTAAGTAGTAGAACCCAGTATGTTGTCCTGGATGGTGAGTGTTCATCAGAGACTAGGGTATCATCAGGAGTGCCCCAAGGAAGTGTGATATCAATAATCTGACAGACAAAGTGAGTTGCAATCTGCATCTGTTTGCTGATGATGCTGTGGTGTACATGCAAATGTCATAATTGAATGACTGTAGTAGAATGCAGGAGGAGCTGGACCAAATTTTGAGGTGGTGTGAGGAATAGAAACTAGCTCTAAATGTCAAAAAATGTAAGGTGATGCAGCATTAGTAGTGTGTTGCTTGACAGATTCACATCAATTAAATATCTAGGCACAACACTGCACAGTGATATGAAATGGAACGAGCATATAAAGACAGTCGTGGGAAAGGCAAATGGTCAACTTTGCCTTATTGGGAGAGTTTTGGGAAGGTGTGATTCACCTGTAAAGGAGTTCACATATAAAACACTTGTATGGCCACATCTTGAGTATTGCTCAAGTGTATGGGATCCCCACCAGATCAGTTTAAAGGAGGACATACAGGCACTTTAGAGGCGTGCGGCTAGGTTTGTAACTAGTAGTTTTGGTCGATGAACAAGTGTTAACTGAAATGCTTTGGAAATTCAAATGGCAGTTGCTGGAAGGAGGGTGAAATTCTTTTTGACAAATACTGTTGAAGAAATTTGGAGGAACAGAATTTCAGGCGAACTGCAGGACAATTCTACTGCCACCAACATACATTTCACATAAAGATAAGATCAGAGAGAAAGGGCTCATACAGATGCATACAAACATTCATTTTTTCCTTGTTGTATAATGGAGTGGAACAGGAAAGCAAGTAACTAGTAGTGGTAATGAGTAGCTTCTGCCACACACCTTTGGGTGGATTGTGGAGTATATATGTAGATGCAGAAATAGGTAGCAAAGTCATAGGATTTAGTGATAAACTTGGAAACAACTGGATGACATATTACTAACCTTTGCTTTTTGAGTGATTTTATTTTCATATTTTATCATTTTATTTTAAGAGAGTGTTAACTATTTTGCTATTTTACACAGCATTTATGAAAGTTAATTAGCTTTCTCCATAAATAAGTGTAAATCTTATTCTAATTTCCTTAAATCAGCCAGTTTTATCAAAATTGCTTATAAATGTTTGAACAGCACTTATTTTTAGCAAATTAATTTACCTTGTGAAAGAATGAATATATGATTGTTCCACAGCTATGATGACTTCATCCGTCAGGTTGTAGAAAACAACACAACACTGTTGTTTGCTGGATTTTCACTCATTATACTGTATGTCATTTTGATGATGAGCAAGTACCATCCAATCGAACAGAGGGTTAGTAAAACTTGTTGGATTATTTATGCAGTTTTATGATACATTCTTGACTGTTATCAGTGGTATATTTATGAACCAATCATGTAAAATGAAATTTTCTTATATAAGTTTGTATTTGTGTAGGTCTATTTATCACTTTTGGGAGTCTCCATTATTGGGCAATCAATTCTTGCTTCCTATGGCCTGTGCTTCTACATGGGTTTCTTCTGGGGGCCTCTACATCCAGTTTTGCCATTTCTGCTCCTTGGTATTGGAGTTGACAATATTTTTGTAATGATGCAGGTAAGCTAAACCATACACCATCAATTGTGAAATATATATATTAGGATGGAATCATCATAGAAAGAATAGACCATACTCATTCATCTGATGGAGGTTATGTATAAAAGACATAATAAATAGAACATAGTAGTAAATTCTTGCTAATTTTTACTTTTCCTTAAATTAGCTTAAAAATCTGCAAGTGTAGCAAAATAAGATTTTAATATTTTTCCATTAAAGTCTTACTGCTCCACAAAATTCTTTCCCCCTGCAGTTCAACTACAAAAACAGCAGTAATACCATACTCTTTATAAAATCTAATGTTTGTATAAAAAGTCTGCTCTACTGGGGATGTGTTTTAGATATTGTTTCCTGCTGTAAATTTTATAAGTACCTTGCTTGTTTTCTAAAAGCAATGAAAATTTTAGTAGGAACACTTATATATTATTCATTACTTTCAATATGCCTAAGTATCTGGGAATACCTTATCAAAAGCTGAAGGTGGATCAAAGAAATACACAGTACCTTCCCATACTTTAGATTATAAGAACATACAAAAATTGTAAATTTTCACAGTCACTATCTTTACTTGCTGTTGACAGCTAAGAGTTTTAGTAGTGTGTTCAGAAACAATTCAAAGATTTTGTTCCATATTTGTTGCAGCAGAATGGCCAAGTGCATTGAGGCGCTATGCTACAATGCGCGAAGCTGTTCCCCGTCAGGGGTTCGAATCCCCCCTCGGGCATGGATGTTTGTGCTGTCTTTAGTATAAGCTAGTTCATAAGTAGTTTGTAAGTTTAGGGACTGATGACCTTGCAGTTAAGTCCCATAAGCTTTACAAACATTTGAGCTTTTTGTTCCTTGTTTGGGTTTAGGTGTAAATATTTGGTCACATATTGCAGAATTGAGAATCACCATGCTACCAAATGTTTTTATACACATTAAAACTACAGACTGACAAGAAGGATTTGCTGTAGTGCCAGATAGTACCTTTTTGCAGACTGCCAAATTATATATTTAACTTTTCTATGTTTGTCTTATTAGTTCATTATTTAATGTCACTCATGTTTTTGTTTTCAAGAGATTTATTCCCATGTTTTGTAATTTATAGTTTAAATTCAGGCAGTCTGTAGTTTTGTAGTCAGTGATTCATTTATTTGAATAATCAGAGACAGTTTCTTCAGGTGTGACACAGTAAATGTAGTGTGAGTCACTGCATGTGTGACATCTGCAGACTGCCAAAATACACATCAGGGGCGCCGACTCCGTGGGTGCTCCAGGGCTCGTGCACCCCCCCCCCCCCAAGAATATTTTGGGGGTGCTGAGCACCCACATAAAATTGAGGTGGAAAATAAAGTTGTATAAATTGTAATAAAATTGGGAAAAATCAAAAACTATCTTATGACTCTACAGACAATACAAAACGTGACCATAGCAAGAGAAGATATTTCATACGTGAAAGAAATGATCAGTTTTGTATGTGGGTCCCCAAGTGAGTAGTAATGAGTGTCAGTGTTTCACCCACTATGCTAGCTTTATTCATCCTGAAGCACATCGGTCCTTTTGACCTTTCAGGTGTACATATTTATGAACATTCAACTGTATTCTTTCAGTAATTTAGCTTGAAAAATCTGATGCTGATGCTAAAGTTAATTGATTTTCATTTATCTTTGTTGCTTCCCTTATTAAAATTATAGATTCAGTTGAAATTTGTAATGCTTTTCTCTCAGGCTTAAAAAAACCTTGGACTATATTAATACTGTCAGAGATGTCATGAAGTTATCTTGAAGTGATGAAAGTTTCAATGAAGTATACTGCTCTTGCTTGGAACTGACCAAAAAAGTTTGATGTCATACTTCAAAATCTCAAAATATTTCAAAGATTTCTTTAAACCTTGGTGATGGTGTTCTACCAAACGCTTTTGTCAAAAAGAATAGCTTCGCACAAAATGTGTTAGATTAGTGTACAGTGAAAAATTATTTCATTTGTCGTGTACAAGTTTTGGGGTGTTACTTATATCAATATATCCACTTCGGCCAATTAGATCACTTTATTGTAGTGTCCTAATGCAGCCATGCTTTCCTTTTCTTTCTACTCCTTCTATTTTTAAAAGGCCAGACAACTGCCTATTTATTTTTATCAAGTATTTCTCATTAAAAATGCATGAACTTGATTTTCAGGAGGACTGGTTTCGAACATTTGTGAACCGTGATATAGAGCACCCACACTGATTTTCAAAAGTAGGCGCCTCTGGTACACATTTAACTTTTCTGTGTTTTTATTAGTAGTTAATTATTAAATTTTATGAGTATTTTTAAGAGCTTTATTCTCATGTTTTACCAACGTAATGCTATACCTAACAATGGCAATTACACCAAAAGACTTATTGTACCAAAAGACAATAAACTTATAACAACCATTTGGACAGAGTAATTCAATAAGGAAAAATATTGCTAAATCATAGATGCATATAGGTATAGATATAGTAGTATAATTTGGACCCAAAGACTTGCAACCATTTACCACTAAGTATGGAGTATGTGTTACCCAAATATTGAGCTTACATAACTGCTCTCTGGCTCCATACTTTTGTATTCTTTGAGACCTTATACTGCTTCAATAATTTTAACATAAATCTGCATTCTGAATATTAATTTTAACAATAAAACACGTAAAAATTGTAATAAAACTCCAGTTCCCAATATATTTATATCCATAAACCAGCTCCATTTTTGTTTCATGATGTTTTTGTTGTGAATTGTCAATTCAATATGTCAAATGTTCAAATGTTTGTAAATTTATTGGACCAAGCTGCGTGGTCATCAGTTCGTAGCTTAAAAACTACTTAAACCTAGGTAAACTAACCTAAGGACAACACACACACCCATGCCCCAGGGAGGACTGGAACCTCCACGGCAAGAAACTGCGCGCTCTGCAGCGAGACGCTTTAGACCGCTCGGCTACTCCAGCGTGGCACTTCAATATTTGCTTGTATGTAAGATACATAGGATGATACCAGCATCTCAGTACTCTAAACAGGGAGATGGTGCATGTCCAACATACTTGGAAGAATGATATTGTAGAAGTCATTATCACAGTGAGGGAATTTATGAAACATCCATATTAATATGTTCCAATGAATTTTGATGATAATAATTGTACATGACCAACAATTATTAGTTTGTATGCCACTTTTAAGCAGTTAATCAATTAAAAAAGAATAACTAAGATCTGTAATTTAAAAAGTCTTTTCATTTATTACATTGTTTCCTTTCAGAGCCTTGACAATGTCAATGAGGAAAACAAAGATATGAATGTTCCAGAAAAAATAGGTCTGGTCTTGAAAAAATGTGGAATTTCTGTTACTGTAACTATACTAACAGATGTTATAGCATTTGCTGTTGGAACATCAACTGTAAGTCACTTTTTCACATACATCTGTAATATTTTAATAATATACACTCAAGAGCATTTGAACTAAAGATAGTCACAATCCCCCTCCCACAGTTTTGTTCTGGATAGAAGGAAGATTAGGGTTCAACATCCAGTCATGGTTATTCGAGACAGAGTATATGCCCAGATTGTTTTGTAAAGAGTGGGGAAGGAATTTGGCTATGCCCTTTCAAAGGTACAATTCTCTAATCTGTGTTGAGCAATTTAGGGAAATCACAGAAAACCTAAATTTGGATGTATGGAGACAGATTTGAATTGCTATCCTCAGTAATGCAAGTCCAATGTGTTAAACACCTTGCTCAGTTATTTTGTTCTGATGACAGTGACAATGTGTATGAAGTACATGATCAAACTGTAGGTTTCAGTACCATACATATTACTGATGACTAATGATGTTGGATATATAAGGGGACTCATCTATCACAAAATAATACTTCACCATATTCCTGTTTGCACCTCAGTTCTTCATGTAATTTTGTGCATAGATACACAGTCATTAGAATGAACCAAAATTTACTGACTCATCAGTCCACACAACCATTTTCTATACTGCTAATAATCAACGGCGGCGTTTCTGTTGCAATCCTAATATCTGTACCTCGTGACGTGTGAAGATCAGAACTATGTGTAAGGACCAAAGCTTTCTGCACTAAATAACAAATTGTCTGCTCATTGCCTTTAACGGGCCACATACCATGTCCATTGACTGATGCTATAGTGTGGTTCATCTCATTATTACATGTTTTTAATAAGAGATTCAATGTTGTATACTGTTTTACTCTCTGTCAGGCTCGTATGCAAAAGGGAAGGGTTGTTTGCATATTGTATGTTAGAATGCCAGATGCATCCAAGAGTATACATTTTGATGAAAAAGTGTTGTCTTGACAAGGCACTGCATGTTTTTAATGTTGATATGAGGATGGTTTTAAAGTTAGCCAATAAACATTTTTGCAATTTTGACCATTAGAGATTTTTATATAAAATCTTTCTCTCTTAATAAACAGGTAGTTTTGTATGGTGTAGATCAGGGGTGGGCATGTGAGCTGCTCGCGAGCAGCGAGAGCCGCGAGGGCAGCGCTGAGCGGCCTTGAGAGCCAGCAGTGCGGGTAGCAGGGCTGTGCGGTGTGGCTGGCCGCTTGCTGATGCACAGTGCACGGGTAGAGGGCAACTGTGCAGCTGTGAGGGCGCTGAGTAAGGACAAGCTGAAATACTTACTGCATGTAGAAAACACACGAGGTCGTTTCACGCTGATGTGGCTACCGTGAAAAGGGCACCGGTACAATCATATTTGCCACAGCATGTTTCAGTGGGAAGTAAGTGTTAATAGTGCTTACCCGAAAATTGTGTATCCTGTACCATGCAACGGTTGTTCATGTAAGGATGAAACACAGTTTCGAACCACTGTAAAACCTACTTTCGTGGCCAAAAATAGGACATAGACGTAAAGAATTAAGAAAAGACTCTTTTATTCTAAATTTTATGTTATATTTTCACAGTATTGTGTAGTTTTTTTTTTTTTTTTTAACAAAATGTAACAAAACTGAACTTTCTGCAACTAAAAACTTGCTTCATTACAATGACGAGAAACTGGATGGTCGGTCAGAAGGTAACAATTATTAAGGTTCATTACATCCTTAGGAAAGGATGAAAACTGACACCATTCTGAAGGAGAAGAAAATTCCAGAACTCAAGACCTGAGAGCAATGGAAAAAGTTCCCTGCCTATGTCAGTGGTACCACAACGAAGTTGTCATGGTACGATTAAGAACTTCTAAAATATAACCAAATAAGTACATGTAAGCTAAAGGAAAATAAAATATCTCTGCTGCAGAAAGCAAAAACCTAGGAACTATTAAGATAAGTATAATTTATCAAGTGTAAAACAAAAACCTTCTCCCTGGAGGAAGTAAAAGGAGTGGTTCCTCGTGGTGTAGTGACGCGCTTGACTAGTCGAGTATGAGTGGGGGCACTGCTGGCTGGCGGAGTGGGGGGGAGCCGCAAGCAGACCGTGTGAGCCGTTGTGAGCGCTCGTGTTCACGAAACGGCATTTGCCCAGCCCTGGTGTAGATGATTATCAGCTGTAAATGTCTAGCACTGAATTGGTAAATTATATGCTGCTCTGTTATCTATCTGTTTTTAACAAATGATGTTGGTTGATGGTTACGACTACGTTGCTGCCATGGTTTTCTCTGACTGGAGATATTCACACTAACTGCTTGACACAGTAATCAGCATGGCAGCAGGGATGGAATGTTCTGTATATTGTGTACTCATCATCTGTCTCTTACCAAATGTGCTAGTAGCATACCTTTTTCTGTTCTGTGTTTGTCCATCATACTGATGAACACAGAAAGGTATAGTGACATCACAGTTGTGTGACATATTGAGCTGTTTCATTCACAATGGCTCCCTTCGAAACAACTTTTATCTCTAATTCAGTTGCTCATGAGACAAAAACTGCATTATGCATAGTGTACTGCAGTAGTTTAGAAAATAGATTTTTTTTTGTCATTTTCAGTGTATTAAACTGAATATTTTGTTTCTGTTGCAGAAAATGCCTTTCTTGAGATCATTCTGTGTTTTTGCTGCTGTTGGTATAGCATGTGTATATATTTATGTAATGATATTTTTTGTAAGTTGTTTATCTATTGATGAAAGAAGAGTTATGGCAAGACGAGAAGGATGCTTCTTTAGAAAACACGATGAAAATAAAAATGTCAATTGTAGAAAAGACAGCATTCAACAAAGAATATTTGCTGATTACTATGCGCCATTCTTGGTTAAATGGCCAGTGAAAGTAAGTCTGATTCACCATGTTTCATTTCTTTTGATTGTACAAAGACACACACTTGGAATAATTTAGATGATACAGGGAAAAATAAACTATTGTGTTGTTATAAAGAAAATTAACAATCAAAATGCCTTTTAGGAATACCATGCTATAATAATGTATTTTACTGGTGTCCTGTACTGGAGATCTTAAAGTAATATTACAAAATTGATAACAACATTTATCTTAAACTCAGGAATATTATGTGTGAGCTAGGCACACTCCAGTACAGACGAAATAATGCTTTTGATCAAATAAAAACCATAGATCATTACTAGAATCCTTCACATACATATCAAAATAAGAAAGTAAATTACAGTATCTCAAAATTTCAATAAACATGGGGGGCCAGCCAACTAGGGACTTAGTAGTCTTCTGCCAAAAACTGCTCATGTACAAGATCAGGTTTAGTACTTCTATTTTGTTTGTTTATTTATTTATTTGTTCATTCATCCTTTGATCGCTGTTTAGAGCGATACTGGATATGTCAGTATATTACAATTACAATATACAATGCAATAACAATATACAGTATAACATATAAATGTAAAGTTCAGTACAGAACAATAATCATGGGTATCTATTATCTAATTCTGCCTTAAATTTAGTGTGTTGATAGACATATTATATATTTCATGTGTAATTTTAATTACAAGTATTTGTAGACACTTTTTGACATTTCCTTAAAACTATTAGTTTATTTGGTATTAATCTCAAATTATTGATGGACACTGTACAAACATGCTGAGTTCAAATATTCTCTTAATTTAGATTTGAATGTTGGTAGAGGTTTTCTGTGCAGCACAATGTTCTCCTGGTTGGTATAGTACATGGTATTAAATAAGGACATGTTTAACACTATGCTCACTTAGAACACCTTTCCCATGCCTTGTAAATTTTTTGTGTGATTTTCAATGTTTTTCATTTATTTAGTCTTACTTTTCAATTGTGAACTATTCCATGCTTTGCATAGCATTTCGTTCCCATATCCTTTCACTGTTTTCTCCTCATCCTTTTTCATTGTTTATGTCTTTTCATCTCATGTTTTGCCTCTTTCTTCTATAACACCTCTGTTTCTGTTTTGCCACATCCTTTAACAATTTGAGTTCCTATTTTTAACATCACAGATCTACATCTTTATTACTACTGTGAAAAAGCACTGATGAAATTTACTCTTCTAAATCTTAATTTTTGAAGTCTCAAAGTGTTTTCAGCACTAGTCCTGAACAAAGATTGACCAGATAAAGGTGTTAAACATCCCATCTCCTGATAAAGGGCATTGAAAAAGAGGAGAAAGGCAACAGTTGTTTCACATTTTAAATACAAGCCACAACATCTTTACTAAAGACAGCAGTGTTCTATAATGTAGATTTAAATAACTTCCTTTATGGCTTATGTGATAAAAATAAGCTAAATTTTTTGCTTATTTCTTTGCAGGTTGTTGTTTTACTTACAACAATTGTACTACTTGGTATTAATATTATGGGAGTTCTACATGTGGAGAGAAAATTTGATCCCATGTGGTACCTGAATCAGGGATCATATCCAATAAAATTCAATGAAAAATTGGTAGAGTATTTTCCTTCCTATGGAAAGAGGGGAGGCATATATATGCGTAAGTATGAGATAATTTGAGTAAATCTACAATGAAAAGTATAGGTTTGAATGTCATAATATCAGTGGCAGCTCGGACTGTGGAGCTAGTTGAAGAGCTAGCAGAAACAAAAAATATACCTAAGCGTGCAGAAGCTTATCATAATAAGTTTACTTACCTATTTCTTGTACATCAAATCAATCCGTCAGTTCTTTAAGGCTGCAAACTTGTTGGTGATGTCTTCATAGAATGTTTGTGTTATTATTAACTACCCTAGAAGTTCTTTCTGAATTGAAATTTGCTAAAGAAGAAAGTCTTTCTTTTGAAATAGTGTTTCTCAGATATGTTTTTATATGCTTTAGGCAAGAAAAGCTTCTTTCAACAGACACTGTTGTGGAAAAGATGGACAGAATAATGGATAACTGTTTATAATGGTAATACTACCGATAACAGTACTGCTAAGGCAGAATTACTAAACACAGCTTTCCGAAATTCGCTCACCAAAAAAGACGAAGTGAATACTCCAGTATTCAATCCAAGAACAGCTGCCAGCATGCGAAACTTAGAAGTAGATGTTCCTGGAGTAGTAAAACAACTTAAGTCACTAAACAAAAATAAATCTTCCGGGCCAGATTGTATACCAACTAGATTCCTCTCAGAGTATGCTGATGTAATAGCTCCGTACTTAGCTGTAATTTACAACTGATCACTCAGCGAAAGATCCGTACCCAAAGACTGGAAAGTTGCCCAAGTGACTCCAATATTCAAGAAAGGCAATAGGAGTGATCCCCAAAATTACAGGCCTATCCCATTGACGACGATTTGCAGTAGGATTTTGGAACATATACTTTGTTTGAATATTATGAACTACCTCAAAGAGAACGACCTATTAACCAGTAGTCAACACGGATTCAGAAAGTATCACTCTTGCGAAACACAGCTTGCCCTTTATTCACATGAAGTGTTAAGTGCCATCAACAAGGGATCTCAAATCGATTCCATATTTCTGGATTTCAGGAAGGCTTTTGACACTGTACCCCACAAGCGGTTTCTTATGAAATTGCGTGCTTATGGAATATCTCCCCAATTGTGCGGTTGGATTCACGATTTACTATCAGAAAGAACACAGTTCGTTATAATTGACAGTTAGTCATCGAGTAAAACAGAAGTGATATCTGGCGTTCCACAGGGAAGTGTTATACGTCCCCTACTCTTCATCGTGTTTATAAACGATTTAGGAGACAATCTGAATAGCTCCCTTAGACTGATCGTGGATGATGCTGTCGTTTATCGGTTAGTGAAGTAAACAGAGGATCAAAAGCAACTGCAAAGTGATTTAGACAAAATTTCTGCATGGTGCGAAAATTGGCAATTGACACTAAATAAAGAAAAGTGTGAAGTAATACACATGACCACTAAAAGAAATCCGCTGAACTTCAATTACACGATAAATCAGTCAAACCTTAAGGTCGTAGATTCTACCAAATACCTAGGAGTTACAATTACGAACAACTTTGTCTGGAGACAACACATTGAAAATATTGTGGGGAAGGCGAACCAAAGGTTATGTTTCATTGGCAGAACACTTCGAAGATGCACCAGCTCCACCAAAGAGACTGCCTACATCACACTTGTGCGTCCTCTCCTGGAGTACTATTGCCCCTTGTGGGACCATCACCAGGTGGGACTGACGGAAGACATTGAGAAGGTTCAGAGAAGGGCAGCTCGTTTTGTTTCATCACGTTATGGGGGGGGGGGGGGGGGAGCGTCATGGAAATGTTGCATGAATTGGGGTGGAAATCATTAAAAGAAAGACGTTATTCATTGCGGTGTGATCTGTTTGTGAAGTTTCAATCACCGACTTTAACTTCTGAATGTGAAAATATTTTGCTAGCACCCACCTACTTAGGGAGACATGAACATCCCAATAAAATAAGAGAAATCAGATCGAAAACGGAACCATTTAGGTGTTCTTTCTTCCCACACGCTATTAGAGAATGGAACAGTAGAGAAAAGTTATGAAAGTGGTTAATGAACCCTCTGCCAGGCACTTGAATGTGATTTGCAGAGTATCTGTGTAGATGTAGATAAGTTATCTGTAAAAATGTCCTTATACTTATTAAGCATTTCTAACATCTTTCTGGGGGAAATATTTCTGTACTTCTCATCAGCATACAAAATAAAGTGTTTCTTTCTTAAGTGGTGTGTCTTGGAGAATACAAGCCTGATGACTGTTTGCAGGTTTTAAAGTGCAGCAGAAGGAAAACATTTCTGGTATTCTTCAAATTTTGTGGTATCAGCAAGGCAAACATACTGAATTTTTTCACAGTCATGAAATATTTCCTCAGTTTCCATCAAAATTTCATTACACAGGGTTCGATACATTTGAACACTTCCATCCTGAGAGAGATAACTGTATTTTCTTGAGAGACGCATATCTGTCATTTCCCTGGCCTTTTTGGAAGATGTCTGAAAAATACTGTTCATTTCTCTTGTTTCTTAGCATATCACATGTAGTCCTTACTTTAGATACACAATAGTTAACGTCTAATGATCACTTCTGCAAGACATCAAACAGTATATCTGTCAAAACATGTCATGAAATACTACTGTCAGTAATGAAAATTCAAAATTGTTCATGTCGTTTAAAAAAACCTCTAGCAACTTGAATTGAATTATCATCAGACTGTTCACAGCAAACTATGGTTTCGAAAACCTCTTTCAGCTTTTCCCAGTCATCCACAATCACATGCAATAATTTCGAGTTAGAGCTCCAACGAACAGATGTTACAGTTGGAATTCATGGTCCCAATGCCAAAGTAACAACATATGTTCTCTTTTCTGAGTAATGGAAAAAGGTAGTAGGAATTGCAGTAATAGAAGAAAAAAGGATATGACACTTTCATATTTTCTTGCAACTCTGTTGCAAAATTAATTTAGTCGGTGTCTCAAACACTGTACAAATACTGCAAAAGGAACTTTGTCCTTAATTTTTTTCTGTAGGCCATTTAAATGGCCAGACACACTTGCACCATCATAATACTGCCCTACTAATTTGTGTTCATACTCAAATGGTCCCAAATGTTGACCAATAAAGCAAACAAAGTTTCTGGTGATCTGTCGGCACTTACATCATAGGAACCTAAGAAATGCTCCACTACAACTCCTTTAGTATTGACAAATCTGGCTATTACAGAACACTGTGACACCTGTGTAATGTCTATCCACCTGGACAGAAAAAAATTCAGTGTTTCCTAACTCAGTTTTTACGTAATCACTGATGTAGTCTGATATTCAGTCGAATAGTTCATTCTATATACTTTTTGAACAAGTTTTATTTTGGAATTGTAGTTCTGTATTTCTACAGGAATCCTAGATACCAGTAACATCAATAAATCCGTAAAGTTCCCACAAATTATGAAGTCTAGTGATTCATCATGACCGTGAAATGCTAATTCTTGTTTACTTAAATAAAGTACTGCATCTATCACAAATTGTAGGAAAAATCTGTTCAAATGCACGTTTTCATTGAACTGCATGGTATACAGTCTAGTATTTTTCTTTAGTGCATCTGGAATTATATTTTGATTTATTTCTAAACTTTCAAGTTAACCTGGCACTTTAAATGTTCTGCTGAATCTGAGTATTTGCACAATGATCTTGTAATATTTCACAAAGAAGCAAATCCTTCTCTATTCCAAACGTTGCTTTTATTGCTAAAAAGCAAGCATGGCCAACAAAATAGTTTTTGCAGAGTTGGAGAAGAGCACAACCATGGGAATTTCATAAACCATGAATGTTTGAAAGTAAGGCGGAAGCCTTTACCATAATGTTTCACTTTTTTTCTGCCACATATTTGTATTGATTCAGTAGGGCACCCACAATTTAAAAGTTCCTTCCTATCTTTGTCTTTCCAACATGGAAAATGTTTTTCTAATAAAACACACACTACATTCTAAACTGGATTCATATTTAAAACACAATAATAAACACACTACAGAAGAAAGCCTGCTCCACGCTGCACACAACAACGAACACCACTTTACAGGCCAGCCGACAGACGTGGAAGACTGGAGAGTGGAGGTGCAGGTAGCCCTGAATGGAAGTCTACTTCAACGCTTGCCCCCTCCACCCTCCAGCTCAGGCATGAAACGTCATGTCAACCGCGAGGTTTCTTGTAGTAAAAGAAAAAGATTTTTTTAAAGTGTGGAAAAATAAATTATTGGTGAAGTTCCACTTCACCTACTTCCTTTGAATAGCCACCCCTGAATAATATGAGGACACGTAGTAACTCACCGTAAAGACAATCACTGAGCCACAGATAGGCACAAACAATAGACAATCACATTCACACAACTTAATCAGAAAAAGATTCATGCAGTCACATGTACAACAAGACATAACTCTTGCACACATGACTGCCAACTCTGGTGGTCATTTGTGCATGAATTATGTCTGAGTAGAGGGGTTAATATATGTGTATCTTTTTCTGATGAAGTCTGTGGCCAAAAATTTGTTGTGTGGATGTGATTGTTTATTCAATGTGCCTGTCTGTGGCTCAGTTATTATAATTACCATGATTTGCTACCTAATTTGCTAATTAATCTATAGTCAAGCCCAGAGTTTCAGTGGAGTAAAAATGAAGAAAAGAAAAGGGAAATTGCACATTGTATTCTCTATGCTCACCCCTAGTATCAAATACTCCTTGGCTCACACTCCTCTATGTTCTTTACACTGCCAATCATCATTTTACCATTTTTGTTGCCTTTTTTTATTTCTTCTGATATTGCCAGATTTTCCTTTCTTAAGTGTAGGTTTTATTCAGTCATCATGCTCTACATATCTGAAGCTACAAAATATAAGTTAGTGTTATTCTTCTAGAGATAAAACATACACTTCTGCTGTACTGATGTTTGAGCTTTCTTGAAAGAACAGATATGTTAGTGGCCCAATACATTTGGAAATTGAATTGTAGTCATTGTTTATAATTATGAATGTCAATACTGGTATATAACAACATCAATTGTATTCATCCCATACTAAGTTTTTCACTGATTTCCTGAATACTACCTGAAATGCAGATAAGATTTATTTTTTTCATTCCAAATTTCTGGCTATTTCAGTATCCATAATTGTGTTGCAAACGTGTGTCATACATAGCATTTTTTTCATGAAGTGCATGGCACTTAAATGGATAAAAAATATCAGGTGTGATTTGTCACAATTTAATATCTTGTATTTCATATACACAGCCAAAAAATGTCATGGGTATTTAATCCACTGCATGTACACTACTTTTGTGAAAACTGCAGTACCATTCCAAAACAGTAGAACCACAACAAGTCATTTTCTCTGCAGCTAAATGGTGTGCACTCAGCTCCAGAAGCATCCTCTTTAGTGTGCCATGTGCCAAGACAGGCACACTCAAAGGATCATAAAACAAAGTGGAACTGTCCAACAAAGTGCTGGTTTGTACCACCAATGTCCCAAGACACAATATCAATTCCTAAGTGAATTATAACAAGACAAAAGGATTGAGGCAATTAACTATCTACAATTCCCTAATTCCTTTTTTGAATGAGACATCAGAGGCTGGAATGAATACTATGATGTCCATGAACTGATGTGCTGCATGACTCATTCCACACACACTAGGGTACCTATCTTCCTCTCCATAGACTCTTATATTGTCTAACATGCTCAAACATTATTTTTCCTCCTCAGAAATAGCTCAGAAAAATAACTGAGCTATATCTGAGGAGTCCACAAGCCCTTGCATAAGTCGGCCTTGAATAAGGATGTTGATGTAGTTTCCTGTCATTTTGGCAGTGACTGACAGTTTGATGGACTCACCTCAAAGGAAGGTCACATACCATTGCTTGGTGTTCCTTCCAAGTAGGAGCAGACCTAGCTGTTTAATTTAGAGATATGCTCATATCCCTTTAACAACTTGTTTGGGTCTTGACCATTATTATCAGAGAACACTGAAGGATATTTCATGTGTTGGCAAACCATTGGCATTATGTTTGTCATGTCCTCTTCTTCAGTCTCCAATTTCTCCTACTCAGTTGAGTATGGCTTAAACTCTGATTTCTCACCACATAAATGATGGCTTTCTCATGGTCTGATAGAAGCAAGTCTGCTGACTAGAATGTATAAGATTGCAAGTAAGCTTTGCCCTGGCATCTCCACTAGAACAATGTCACCTAGCAGTGTCATAGGATGTAGCTGGTATGTAAACAAACACTGGTTTAAACTCAGTGATAATTATTTAACTCTAGTCACACATGTACAAGAGCACAGAATGGACTCACTCCAAATGGAGGTTAACACACTATATATGGTGTGTCTAAAAAGTTCAGAGAATGTTATTAGACAAAAAAAAAAAGTAAATGTCCTGTATTGCCCTTTAAAATAGTTGCAACCTGCAACAACACACTTTTGACAATGTTCATACTGCTTGTGCCGTACCTAGTCATAGTTTGATGATTCTCAAAGTTTGTTGCTTTCGGTAGCAGCTGGCTGAAATCTCGTGGGGCGAAAGCCAATTCACTACAATTGACTAATACAATACACAGAATTTCAATTCTTTGACACTTTTAATGATTTATGAATGCCCAACTGTCCCCATTTATGGCCAGCTTACAAGTCTCATTAATTACAACCATTAATACCAGGCACGCACATTCCACACATCAATAATATAAATTAACACTGTCCGTGTGTGGAATACGAAAGTTTGAGGTGTACATTGTAATGTAGCACAAATATTAATTAATCATTGTAGATACACTTTCCACACTAACGACACTGACAAATTTTTACATAATTGTTCAAAATTAAAGTTTAAACTGGCATGGCTTGTGGTTCAAATCACAGCCAAAACAATAAACTATACTTGGAACTGATATAGTTTGTACATCTGACAACTGACGAAACAATACTCATACATGCGGCAAGGGCATCCTATTTATATCTTCCAAACAATGATACTGGAAACTGCATATTGTTAATTATGTACATTAAATTAATTATAATGCAACTGACTATAGTAGAAGATAGCATAAATAATACTGAGTAACTTAATATACAAATCTTGGTTAAATTAATAGTATTTTAGTATTTCATATCCAAATATAATTTAATAGTCTTTCAAACAATTACTTCTTAATTATTGGTAATTATACAGAAACTGAAGACAGCAAAACTTTCCTACCATTACTTGTGAAACACATTAATACCTACTTTAATATTACAAGAAAAGAATTTACCTAGTTTGAACAGAAATACTAATTAGCACACTATCTGAAATTTAACACTTTACTTCTGGCATGAATTAATTAATATTTGCTAATTAAACAAATGTCTCTGGTGTCAAATAATAGAAAATGACATTACAAAATAGAATAACAAAAGTTTTGGAAAATAAAATAATAATAGACTAATTAATACATATCTATTATTATGCAACAGTGGTACCAGAAGGTTCAGTAATGCAAGCAGATGAGAATAAATCCCAGCATGCTTTGTTACAAGCTTCTGGAAACTATCAGCAAAGGCCTCCTGTGGAATTGATTGCAGAATGGTTGTCACATCATCTTTTATGGCATTCACATTTGCATGGCCACCTTCAAGCAGGGAAACAGGAAGAAGTTTGCAGGAGCCAAATTAGGGGAGTATGGAGGGTGTTCAAAAACAGTTACCATCTGCTGCCCCAGGAATTGGCCCACACGGATTGCACAGTGTGTAGGTGCACTATCAAGAAGCAGCATCCATGTTCCAGTTCTGTGCTACTCTGGTCAGATCCATGAGATACATTGTAACAATTGGTGCAAAATGGACTGGTTAAATGCAACAGTTTGACCTGCAGGAACAAATTCCTTGTGCATGATGCCATTGTTGTTGAAAAAGGTGATCAGCAGTGTTTTCACCTTGGATTTTTGCAGACATCTGGGAAGATGAACACCATTGATTGCCATTTTGTTTCCATATCGAATTAGTAGTGCCAGGTTTCATCTCCTGTGTTGATGGTGATCAGAAGCAATAGATCCTGGTCACACACAGAATTGAAATCACCAGAAGTTTCTATCTGTTTTGCTTTCTGCTTGTCGGTGAGACTTTGTGGCACAAATCATCACAGATGATGGTGTGTAGGTGTACCATGTCCTTGCTCATGTCCAATTCTTCCACAATCAACCTGAGAGTCCGTCACCAAACTTGTTCCAGCATTTGTCACTGTTTTTGATCATTTCTGGGGTTCTGCTTGTCGATGGTTGACCTGAATGTGGCTTATCCTCGTTTGGCTCTTTCCCTTCATGGAAGTGTTTAAACCATTCATAAACACATTTTCTGCTCACAGCTTCCCTCTTGTACAACTGCTCCAACATTCCATGTGGCTCTGTTGCAGTCCTCTCCAATTTGTAGCAGAACTTGCTGTTTACACGTTGCTCCATTGTGCTGTGACTCTTCCTCTCACACAGATGATGTTCAACTGGTTGCAGTCTGCTTACAATGGCAGTCACATGCATTGCATACTGAGTATCGATTCTCCTCAAGTTTCTGAAGACCCTTGTGCATGCACGCAGAAGGCATTAAGTTGCTGTTCAGAAATGCCACTATTCACTTAACTTTTTAGACACACGATGTGACTGCCATTGTAAGCAGACTGCAACCAGAAGAACACCATCAGTGTGAGAGGAAGTATCACAGCACAACAGAGCAACTTGTAAACAGCAAGTTCTGCTACAAATTGGAGAGGACTGGAACAGAGACACATGGAATGTTGGAGCAGTTGTACAAGAGGGAAGCTGTGAGCAGAAAATGTTTTTATGAATGGTTTAAACACTTCCATTAGGGGAAAGAGCCAACTGAGGATAAGCCACATTCAGGTCAACCATCGACAAGCACAATGATCAAGAAAGTGTGACAAATGCTGGAACAAGATTGGTGATGGACTCTCAGGTTGATTGTGGAAGAATTGGATATATATATATATATATATATGTGTGTGTGTGTGTGTGTGTGTGTGTGTGTGTGTGTGTGTGTGCAAAAAGTTAAGTGAATAATGGCATTTCTGAACAGCAACTTGGTGACTTGTGCATGCATGCACAAGGGTCTTCAGGAACTTGAGGAGAATCGATTCAGAGTCCAACACTTGTCCACTGCACCACACTGCTGTTGTTTTTCACCACTTTGTAACATCATGAAGTCAGCCCAATCAAATACTGTTTACTGCAGTTATGAAATGCCTAGTTTAAATTGAAAATGTTGGTAGGTTTGTTGTTACAAACATTTTTAAACTTAGTTTCATCAATCCAGAAATCCCATTTTGGTCTGCTGTGGCATTCAGTTTATCCTGTTCTCAAGATCTTACCACACTTGTAACATTTGTTAATCACATACTACTTGGCCTATCTTGTATGCTGGACTGCATCAACACTACCAGCTGCTGACAAGCTGCAACACTATGTTCCCAACTGAGAACAGTTTTTCTATGTGTTTTTCTGACCATGTTAACATATTGTTGGGCAAATACTGAATGAGCATATAGAATTGCATTTAAAAATTGTATTGATGAGAAAGAAACATCATTTTTCCTTTACACTGAGTGTTACATGAGAAGATGAGTTGTGGGCACTGTATCTCTCATGAGTGACATCCAGTATATATTGATCATATTAGTATGAGTATCTGTATTTTTTTTTCTTACAGGGCAATATTTATTTAGAGAAAGAGAGAAAAATATTTTATTGATATTCTTATTATTTAAGAAATCTACTTGTCTTCTACTGAATATTGGCATTTAAATACAGTTGTGTTTTTATCTTTATTTCAGGTGGCATAGACTACTACTATAACTATTATCAGTCAGATAATAATGCACTTGAATTTCTTATATCAAAGCTGGCAGAAAATCCTTATATTAGCCAGGGCTCACAAAAAATATGGTTTAAGGATTTCCAAACCTATCTTGAAAGCAAAGGATATGGTATGTACAGTTTCAAAAATTAATGTGAAATATATGCTATACTAGATAAAAATGCGCTAATTTATAGTAGGATAGGTGTCACAGTGACTTGACTGGATCCCATAAAACACACTCATATTGAAACCTGTTGATGAACCACCTAGAGAAAACCTCTGTAGCCATAAAAAATCCTAAACTCCTGGTTTTCTTCATAATACAGACACAATAAAGCTCCATAACCTTCACAGCCTCAACACATGCCACCTAACTGCTTCACAAAGTCCTCCTAAACAATGTGTGCAACCTTTCTGAGCATTGTCATCAACTATAAGCCTACCACCTATCAACAGCACCTCCATTTTAATCAGTGCCATCTATTTACACTACAAGGTTTTTAGTACAGTCTGGCCACCAGTGAAGAGCACCTGCAGTGATAAGCAATCCCTTGACCAGCATGCTGAAGCTCTTACTAACGTATCCACAGATGAAGTATTAATGCGCCCACTCTGCGTACTGGTATACCATTCCAGCCCCTTCACAATCATATCCTACTTTTTCAGAGAGAGGGCCACCTTTGAAATTAAGTCATTTCATTTCTCAACTTCACAGTAAGTTATTTGTATTCATATAAAGGCTGTCCATCCAAATGAATGCACACTGTCAAACTGAGACCAATATGAAAGTTGACAATTTCATTGGTTGCTGTTGCACCCAACACCAGCTTATCTTAGTCACATAGATGGAATTATCCTTACAATATATCCTTTGGTTTCAAACTCCTTCTGCCCAATCCCTTACAGGTTCCACTCTCAGCCATCAGCTACTTATCCCTGTCTTAAATACAATGTGCAGTGAGAAGTTATGATATATGTATGTTCTGGACTAGAAAAACATGATTAACTGTGGTAAAGCTAAGCCTGCTTGTGTGTGATTGAAATGCTGACATTTGAAACCATTTGAAAACAGCATAGCAACTCAAAATCTATCAAAACGTCTAAGAGCAACAGTCAATAGCAACTTTATAAAATAATGAGCAACACATTGACCCATTCCACTCTACTGTCAGACATAGTCTGACATCATGATTTTCCATTATAGTACCTACTATCTGGCCCAATTGAAGGTCATTGGTGTTATATTACAGCTGGCATAAGGCCTCAGTCAATGACCTCCCAAGGACACATATATGACACCAATGATCTTGAATTGGGCCAATAGTGGGTACTATAAAGGAAAATCGTAATTTTGGACATAGTCTGACAGTGGAGTGGAAAGGGTTAAAATGATAATGAACTCACTCTAGTATTAAAATTTATAAATTATTGAAAATAACAAAAAATGGAAACTGTCGTAATAAGTGTAATACCATTCTTAAAGAGAAGATTATGTATAAAATAGCTATGATAGTGAAAAAAATCACAACCTTTACACATTACATTATGTAGCAAATGTGGATATTCAGTTAGAGAAAAGTATTCTAGAAGAGCAGTGATCTTCCCCTTCTCCTGAAAAAATAATAAATTTGTAAGTCAGTAACCCTCTACATGCTGAGTATTATAAAAAGAAAGTCTCTGAACACCTTTCTGCTTGTCTTTCTTTTCTTGCCCCCCCCCCCCCCCCCACACACACACACACAATTTTAAAGTTATAAGGTAAAGTAATTCCAGTCAACTTCTATTATGAGGTTAAAAAAACTGTTTCATGATTTGTAATGATACATTAAGAATGTAGATAAGGTAGGTAGTTCTGCATCTGACCTTTATCAATCCACTGAGTCTGAGCATCTGCAACACCATTATCTGCCCAAGGGCATCATAGATATGGTATGGAGGGGTATGTGGGCAGCACAGCCCTCTCCTAGTTTTTGTTGGTTTCTTGGAAGTACTACCACTACCACTACTACTCAGTGAAGTACCTCCTGAGTTACTCTCATGAGGCTGAGAGCACTTTGTTCACTGTCCTCCTACCAAGGTTAAGTCCTTGGCAGCACTGGAAATCAGACCTAGGTCCCTTGCATGGTAGTCTGCTGTAATGACCACTGCACTATGGAGCAGACATTAAAAATGTAGGTGGTAGTATGGTATTGTACAGCAAACACAACACACTTTACAACAATGAAGCCAAACATTGACTTCCTTACAATCTCATTTCATTTTATTGAATTACAGTTTTAACATCTGTGAACATCAATGCAGAACAGTAGTAGTTCATTTCACATAAGGTGAAAGACACCACCCATTAACATACAAGTTATTTCAGTGAACTTAAATCTGTACATTTTCATTTAAATTCATACTCCCATAATGCCACATTTTCTAATACCTATTTGTGTCAACTAAAAAATAGTTTTGCCTCAAAAAATAAAGTTTATGAAAATGATTACAAACATAAATAAGTGTTGTCTTTCAGACTATGTGAAGAACCACCAATAATGCAAAGGTAACATGAACGAATTAACATTTTCCACATTTTATTAGAGTTTTGTATTTTTGTATTTATTTTTTGTGTTTAGTTATACACTTTTTTTCATTGCGTTCCTCAGATGCCGAAGATTCAATTGAATATAATAATTATCTAATTGAATTTCTGCTGCTAACCAACAATGGACAAAGTTTCATTAAGGACCTTAAATTTGATGGTTTTCCCAATGAAGGATACAATATCACGGTAAGTTGTAGATTTTTCACAATTTTAATTTTTTTATGTAGATATAAATTCATTGTGTGTACTATTACCATTAAAAAAATATGTGTCTGATGGCTAGTCACATCAAAAGGATACATAAAATTACAACTGGCTGAGATGTGGTGAGCAACTTGAACTTATTGTGAATGTTGACTTTTTATTTTACACCTGCATAAACAAAATCAGTGAAATCAAATGTTCAAATGTTTGTGTAATTTATGGGACTTAACTACGGGGTCATCAGTCCCCAAACTTACAAACTACTTATGAACTAGCTAATCCTAAGGACGACACAAATATCCATGCCTGAGGGGGGGATTTGAACCCCCGACTGTAGTGGACATGCAGACCATGACTGGAGCGCCTCAGTCCCCTCGGGCACCGCGGCCGGCAAAAGTCAGTGAAATAATAGTTATGGAATGAAATATATTCATTCTAACATACAATTTTGTAATTTGACATGTGCAGTCATCGAATTGTGCATATATTCAAGCTAATCAGAACATGTACTGGAATTTTGTAGAGAAAAGTTGATGGCTCTACAAAGGAAATGAACTTAGAGACAATATTGTAGGAAGGGAAGAGGAAGTAGATGAAGATCAAATAGGAGATACTATGCTGAGAAATGAATTTGACATAGCATCAAAAGACCTAAGTCGGAACAAGGCCCCTACAATACACATCATTCCCTCAAAGCTATTGAGGTTGTACTGAACTGAATTTGGGAGAAAAGGAATTTTTGGCATACCTTGACTAAAAGAAGGGATCAATTGGTAGGACACATTATTAGACACCAAGGAATCATTAATTTAGCATTGGAGGGAAGTGTGTGTGGAGTAAAAATTGCAGAGGGAGATCAAGAGATGAATGCAGTAATAAATTCTAATGGATATGTGTTGATGTTCTTAGGAGGAGATGAAGAGGCTTCCTCAGGATAGGGTAGGGTGGAGAGCTGCATCAGACCATAAAGAGGATGGTTATGATAATGACCAAATGAACAGTTGACAATTTCGTGAAAAATGAAAAGTAAAAATATGTAGAATGAAGGCGGTTTCTACATGGACCTCCAGCATCGCAGTCCATCACCAAAGAAACATACTGCCACAGTTCAATGTTGTATTTCTAACACTTTGACCAGTAATTGTTTCTATTTTCTTTTTTCATTTCACAGTTCCATATAACTTCTTTTTGATTTGGTGATTGAACTGTGTTCAATTTTTGATGGGCTATTCACTGCATCATTGTACCACAACTTCTGAGAGGAGTGCAATGGGGAGTTCCCTTGTTGGCTTTTCTATATTGTTTGTTAGTGATCTGGCACAAAACTGATATGACTACTAATAAGAACCAAATCAAACTGGTACATGAGTTGGGGTGACAATCAATATAAGAAATTAATTTTTTCAATGTGACAAGATCTATTTGTAAAATTTCTATCACCAACTTTCTCGCGTATTTTAAAATTTTCCTGGCGCATTTATTGATTAATATAGTGTCGGGCATACAGCCAGATGTCATTGCTTACTTCACATGATGTTTCGGCCAATAACCCCTTGGCCATCTTCAGGTGCTGCGTACCGAAACAAGTGATAGCCACGTCTGACCATCATTTACATACCATGGAATTGGGCAGTAGCGCATGCGTGTAAAGAGTACACGCCTCTTGCAGCGGCGCCACAGTCAGCAATGCCCTCCACAGTGAGACCACAAGCTTAATCTGCTTTTTCATCTGTAATGTATTGTATACGATGTGATCTTTGCATTCTTAAAACTCGAATTACTGGTTCCCAAGCTTTATTCAGCTGAAAGCCACTGTCTATAAGTCCTGCCAGTTTAATTTTGACTGATTTACATATTACAGACTGCCAAAAAGTTGAATTCTGAGCTAAAATCTTAGTACTTGTGTAATCCATCTTATGTCCGGCTGACAAACAATGCTCCGCAATGGCAGAAAAGTTCAAACATCTGCATGAATACTTCAAGGTTTCTTGACTGTCCACAATAATTTCTTGGTCTCAATTTGTTACCAAATCTTGAGGCATAGTTAAGCACTCTATCGAGGCGAGTTCTTAGTTTGGTGGTGTAGCATTTTCTATCAAAATAAAGCACTATATCCTGTCTGACACAAATGGTACTGTTTGTAATGCATGGTCTCTGATGAGGATATAGAAACTGTCTGTGTTTCTGTGGCTATATTGATAGTGGTGTCCCCTGAATATAGTAGTTAAGGTTTATAAAGTCTATCACCAGCAAATAAATGGAAAACAGCAGGGATTAAAATTTCATGATTCAATAAAAGTTTGTAGCAATCTGTGTTCTTTAGGCCTAACGTTTTGTGAATGAATTTCTTTTATTCATTACCCTTTCAATATATTCTATTTATATTTGTGTAAATAGTTTTTAGTCTCTCTTGGTGTAACATTTATGTATTAGTCAGTATTTAATCAGTTTGTACGATATCTGTTTTTACTATGAAAGCGAAGTGTGTGACATGCTGTAGGATCATTATTTCCTTGGTGTGATGTTATGGTTGCCGTGGTTTGTTTCATTGGGGCAAATGTAGTGGTGTAGGAAATGGGACATAACTGAGGCTCACCAGTGGAATTGTAGGATCTGCATTAGAGATAGGAAAGTAATGAAACAGGAGGAGAAAATTGCAGCTCTTCAAACTGAATTATATAAGGGAAGGGAGAATCTGCACAGGTTAAAGAGGGACAAGGGTGAACCAAAGTGGGAAGTGATACAGGTAACAGGCGAAACAGGCATAGGACAGATCAAACAGCTTTGTCATTAATCTGGAAAATAGATATGACCTGTTGCCTCAGTCAGAAACAGATGAATCTCATGTAGCTAAAGCTGTAGAAATGGAACAATAAACTTTCAAGGACTTGAAAAAGGTAGGGAAAATTGTAAATTGAAAGGAAGTCTTGCTGTTAGGTAGTTCACGTGATAGAGGTGTTGGACATCTACTACAGGGAGAGGTAGGTTCAGAGAACCAGGTCAGAAACATTTTCAAACCTAGTGCAAGTCTGGGTCAGATAACAGAGGATATAGGTTATTTACGCAAAGATTTCACGAAGACTGCTTAAGTCAGATATAGGGTCCCATATTGGTTTAATTCCTGTGTATGCTATCTGTAGGTGGGACTACATTAAGCAAGGTCTAAACCTCAACAAGAAAGGGAAGGGAAAAGTTGATTGCAGATAAATTAAGGGGGCACTATCCCAAATGGTAAAATACCAGTGGTTACAGGTGTCAGAGGGATGCCTTTTCTTAAAGATATGAAGAGGAGAAAAAAAATAGATTTTAAGAGAGGTTAGAAGACAGCCTCAGTTTGAGAAAACAGATGAACAGAAGGCAGATTTTAGCATACAGAATCCAAGCAAACAATGTGTAACAGAAAGTGTTGAAAAGCAAACCACTTTTACTAAATCTGACATCAACACTTTGTATTTTAAGAACAGTCTTACAACTTGGTATACACATGAGTTACAAAGAGAAAGTTACAATCAGGTAACATGTTGGCAAGAGTTACAGAACAACTGAGGCTGAGCCGCAGGGCACTGTTGCGGCTTGGGTCACCGTCTGGCAGCCGGTCACACACGCACATGTCACGGCACGCGCACTGTTTAAGCTGGTGCTCACACAGAGTTCCAGGACTCTTCCCTCCTTAGGGAAAAATGTACTGGTATTCAGCAGATGCAGAATATGTCCTCTAGTGTCACTGGGCGTGGTGGTGCCTCGTACAAAAGGTTGCGAGCCGACACTGGTGTACGGATGGAAGTGGTTTCAACATGGGTGCTGACAGCAGCCTACCCTCTGTGAGAGACATCTGGTGACAATGGGTGACCCGTGGGCCAACGAGGAGCCCAAGATGGGGGAGAAAGGAGGCTGAGGTGGTGAATGGCAGCTCTTCCATCTCAGGTGGCACAGCAGTGCCGCCTGCCCCCCCCCCCCCCCCTCCCTCCCTCCAAGGACAGGAGACAACAGCCGGCAGAGCAGAGAGAAAGAGAGACCCACCGCAACAGGAGGGGCCGCAGGTGGTGTGACCACCAGCTCCGTAGTAGGCACAGAGGGTGATGCAGCCAGAAACACCAGAGCAGGCGCCCAGGGTGGCACCACAGTTAAGACAGGATGAGGCACCCTCAGAGGCTCGTAAACAGAAACAGCAGGCTGTACCCACAAGGGTGCAGTGGTCATAACAACCACAGTAGTTGGACCAGACAAAAAGATGATAGACCTTAGCAGCCCAGACAGAAATCTATGGTAATACGCAACTTTACCCAGAAAAGCTTGCAACTCCTTAACTGATGTGGGCTGTGGCAGGGAAACAATGTTGGCCACATGCTCCAGAAGGGGGCAGACCCCAGTAGAAGAGTCTCAAACCCAAATAGAGAATGGACAATTGAAAGAACCGTGGCCAAATTATGCCATAGACCTGATGCCTGGAGAGGGGAAAAAATTGCACGTAGGTTCTGTAAATGGTTGGCAGGGGTGGACCCTGTGACCACGATATCATTCAGTAGTTAACACAACCAGAAATGGGCCACAAAAGCTGCTCCAAAAAATGCTGAAATATAGCTGGGCCACTAGTTACACTGAGCGGCAGTCGTTAGTACTGGTAAAGACCAAAGGGAATATTGTAACTAACAAGTGTTCAGCGTCATCACCCAGTGGAAGTTGTATATAAGCTTCAGCCAAATCTACTTGAGAAAAGAAGTGGGACCTGGCAAGCAATTCATCCGTTCACAGCAGAGGTTAGTAATCTATAACAGATTGAGCATTCGCAGTAACTTTAAAGTTACTCACAGTCACCAGCACTTGGTAAGCATGAAAAAATTTAGGATGCGCTGTAGATTTCATAGTAATATGTGTGGTAAAGGGAGTATCACAACCTAAGCCTTCGGTTGTAAATTCATGGATGTCCTGTAGAAACATCTTCAAAGAACTGGGTATAGTAATTACTGTCTGTCAGTATATTTATCACTTAAGGAAATTTGTTGTAAATGATATATCCCTTTTTCCAACAAACAGCTCAGTCTGTACATACAATACTGAAACAAAAATGATTCACAAAAGGACTTAAAATTTCTTACTTTAGTTTAAAAAAAAGGGGTACTCTTCACAGGAACACATATTTTCAATAATTTGCCAGAAACCATAAAAAATTAAGCTGCAAGTAAAGATAAGTTTAAGGGGAGCCTGAGTGACTTATTACTTCTACTCCACTGAAGAATTTTTTAGTAGAACTGAATGATGTATGTATTCATGCTATTAGTATTATTATTTCAGGCTTAAAAAAATTGACATGCTCCACATCCACGAGGATCTCCTCAACATGTATCTATATAATGAACAGCTAATCTAATCTAATCAAATCATCCACATAGCGCTTCCTGTGGAGTGTAGCCATCATTGGACCAAATATATGGAAGTCAGAAAGTGTATAATCCAGTCTGTTAAGATTGGTACAAGAGTCCCAGCTGTGTATGGTCAGCCAGCATGATGGAGATCAGGCAGGATTGTTTGCTGCTGTTGTGGTGATGAAAGACACCTCACCCAATAACTCACTATGTATTTGTCCACTCCTAGGTCTCATTAGATCTATCAGTATCTCTGATGCTCTGGTTTCTTCCAAGAGAAACTCAATAACTACTACTCTATTTGGAATGTACCTCTATTGCAGACACCATTTATACGACAATAATGACACTATATGTGATGAAGCAGAAATGTTGAAAGATGTTCCAAACAAAATTCCAATTATTTTCAACTGAAATTGGCTGAGGAAAAAATGTTTTGTATGGCTTATTTAACGCCCTTTGTTAACATATTTACTTGAACACCTGCTCAATGAGCTTTGAAATCTTACAATGTCCTTGCCAGGTAGCAACAAGAATTTCACCACTGCATATGAGCATGGCAGATGTCTGAAGTGAACATAATGTTGCCATATTAGTGATAGGTGTATCTTTCTCTCTCATTCTTTCTATCTTTTTTTGTCATTTATCAGTCAAAAGAGTTTTTATTTCTATGTACCGAAGAACAAAGAATGTCATGAATATGGCCAGGTTATTCTATGTAGCTGAAATGCAAACTGTAAAAATAACATTCCAATAAAATTTACATGCTGAAAATGTTTGTAAATATGACCCTTGTGTTATGAGAAACCACAAGATTAACATAAAAGTTGGACATCTTAGTAGCCTGCTCCTGAAACCCCACAACAAAATTTTGCTAACTTGTAGCATTAGTTCAGAATTCATAAATACTTATGGTACACCATGTGTCAGACAGTAACCCATTCTCAAAAAGCACAGACCTTAAACAGATAGCTTATGGGCACTAATCCACTTGAAAACACTAAATGGATATATGATTCAAAATACCAGGCAGTTTCCCCATTCATGAAGCAGTAATGTCAAGAATTAAACACATACAAGCACTAATTTTTTTTTATTCATTTCTTACATTACTCAAAATCTCAGGCAATGACCCAAATAAACTGGAAAAATTTGGGGGAACGCCTATACAAAAAAAGAAACTTTCCCAGATAAAAAATTTTGTTAAGTCACTGAGATTTATGTTAATATTTAGTCTTGGTGTTAATATTACTTTCTATATCTGGATTGAAATTTGTAGATTTAGGTGTAAATCATTTGCCATTCAATGTTTTAAAATCAAACTATAAAATGTGTGTTCAAATAACTACCTGTGGAGACCATTAATTTCTACAAAGTTATGTTTGTAAACACTCAAAACTCTCCCTCCCCACTCTATACGGGATGATGCAGTCTCAATCAACATGCCCGTAGTGAAATAAATTAGTGGCAAATCTACAATTTTGGTCAGGGGGGATTGAGTTGATAGAAATTTCATACCACAAACTGATGTCTAAAAAAGTGGTTGTCCTGATCCATGCTTGGTTATGCTGTTTTCATAAGAGGCATAAAATCATTGACCTGATTTTGGGGGACGGTGGGTTGCAGCCCCATAGCCCCCCTCCCCCCCCCCCCCCCCCCACCCACCCACTCACCAGATTCACTTCTGAAATAAATAAAAAATAGAAACATGGTATAAAAAAATTAAAAAAAAAATATCCTGTACTATAACCATGGGTGCACACACAAAACAACAAAGCAACCAAGGTATGATCTTGTCCCAAGTGGTAAAAGATGTGTCATTGCTATAATGCAATTACGAACAAGTGTTGCAGCTGCATTGTTCTTGTAGTGCTCTGAGTACATTATTAGCCACATCAGTTTCTTATTTATAATGGCTATTATACATAACTTTTCAGGTTATTAAATTTTCCTCTTGAAATAAATTTTCATTTTTTTTTCAATCCTTAAGATATTTTACTTAGATATTTTGAAGTTGTCCTGTGACCCATCTGTAAAGACCCCATGATACACTAGTGGGTCGCAACCCACAGTTTTGTAACCACTGCTTCAAACAACTAGTCTCCATCAGAAAGACACCATCAATTACCACAGACAGTGGAGGCTGGAGAACTCTCATCTGACAGTTGTATCCCCATCTTTTTGATATGTTCACTGCAATCACAATGCTTAACTTGTATTGCACTTTAAGGACAGCATTACATGCTGACTCCCCTTTCAGTCTATCCAGCATGCACTAACCACTCTGGATGTGCATTAATTCTCAAGAAGGGTCAACAGGCAGGCATCACTATTTATTGTATTTGACAATATCCTAAACTGTTCTAATTTAAGATAACATGAAAACTGGTGTAACAAAGGTTTTTTGACACATAAAGATAGAAAATGATATAATTAAAGCAGCTTTCATGTGTCTGATCTTTTCAAAAGCAAACAGTGTAAAAAGTGAAGTATACTGCACTTGATATTATTCTCAGATAGAACAATAGTTAACAATTCACTGCATAGGAAACACAATGCTCAATTTTAACTAATTTTGTGCCAGATTTAAGCTCATGATGACACACAGACACTTATTGTAATACTCAAGACTGTCAACCTATTCTGTCACTAATAAAACAGAAGTATTTCAGTTACTCTGCAGTGACAGATTTAATCCAAATGTGTCATTTAATTGGCATGTCAGAAGTAATGAGCTCAGATATGTAATGTGTATGTATTAATCATTACTTTGTTTTTCTGGCCTGGGCATGAAATATCATAGTGTTTGGCATACAGTTCTGCTATGAAGACAAGTGGACACACTACAGTCAATATGTTAAATGATATTTGGATAGTTGGTACATTTTAAGGTCATTGTTAGAGGTTTCCATGTATCAAGTGAAAATTTTGTTTGTTTGTTTATTTAGCTCAAAACATGTATTTGTACATGCATGGGCATTTAGAATATTTATACATACCTAGATTAAACCCGCGGCTCCACTCGTGTGTTGGTTGATCGTGATAGATAATGTGTGAAACGTCAAATCGATTTTTTTAAAGAGATGTATTAAAAGTAATTTCTTTTTTTACTGCTTTATTTATTTATTCTTATATTTACTTATTTGTATGCTTATCCTTACCGAGAAAGAGCTGAAGACACTCTAGCATGCATAGACCAAAGATATGGTCTGTGGCATCATGTTTCGCTGTTATGTATCCTCCTTGCTATAGAGTCACAAACGTCACCGCTGGCCTTCAGTCCGATTTTTTTTTTTTTTTTTTAATAATTTGACGGCTTTCAACCACTATATCTTCCACCCCCTTATAGCTATCGGCATGGAACTGCTATGGTTTACAACAGGAGACTTCAGACAACAATTACACAGACCATTCGTTTGCGTTCTGTAGTTTTTGCTGCAGAGCGAAATATTTACACACACACACACACACACACACACACACACACGTAGAATTTTATATACACCGATAACTTTCTATCCCAATATACTCCACCCTTTTATTATTATCAACCCTCAAGCAACAATGCAACCAAAAAAACTATTTTCATAGACTAAATATAATTTTCAAAGAGTATTCCTCAGGTACAAATTTTTAGCTCTTTATGTCTTATGGTTCAGACGTGATAAACGTACACCGAACAGACATTCACATTTATAGATATATATATAAAAATTACATACAATTTAGAACAACAATCATCACTTATCATTGCATTTCTGAGGTCAGCTCTATACTATATGGGCACTTCAATATAAGCCATTCCTTTAATTTAGTTTTAAAAACTATCCCAGAAAGCTGTTTTAGATAACTTGGCAAAGAATTATAAAATACAGCCCCCTTAATGTACGGTGTATTTGTTGTCAAGTTTAGCCTTCTGTTAACCATATGAAAGTCTGATTGGTTTCTTGTGTCATAATTATGAATTTCCATATTCCTATTCATAATATTTTTGTCTTCTTTGACTAACATAATTGTTTGAAACATATGTACAGCATAAATAGTCACAATATTAAAATTTATAAACAGGTTTTACGAGAAGTTCTGGGCCTTACTTTTGCCATAAATCTAATTGCTCTCTTCTGTAATACAAATACCCTTCTTATATTGGTTTGGTAGCTTCCGACACACAATACAATTCCGTAAGATAAACAGGGACATACTAACCCAGAATACGCTATTTCTATTGCTTCCCTATCAAAGTACTACACTAATCTCCTTAGAAAAAACAAACTGGATGTTAATTTTCTGCACACATGGTCTATTTGGTGAGTCCACGAAAGTCTGTCATCTATATATATCCCCAAAAATTTACACTCCAAACAAGTATTATCCAGAATGTCTTCATTTACAGCAGTACTTCTTTTAAAACAAATTATATTAGTTTTGCTAATATTAACCCTAAGATTTTCATTTTCAAAATTATTTTGGGCTTTCTCAACCAAATTCTGTACCACTGCATTTAGGTCATCAGTACTATGTGCCCAGCATACCCCCAAGGTGTCATCAGCATACATAGTAATACAATGATTCGTATCTGACACATTTGTGTAGTCATTCACGTAGCATATGAAGAAGAAGAAGAAGAAGAAGAAGAAGAAGAAGGGGCCCAAAATGGAGCCTTGTGGCACTCCAAATTTTATATTTCTTACCTTTGATCTTCTCTTTTTGATTACCTCTCCATTATCATACACAAATTCTGTACATTGTTGCCTATCTTTAAGGTAAGATTCAATTAACAGCATAAGCTTCCCACTCACACCATTATCTGAAAGTTTCTTTAAGAGAGTACTATGATGGACTCTGTCAAACACTGTAGAGAGATCTAAAAACACTCCTGCAATGGTGCCCCACATTTGGTTGTTGTCTGCTGAGTCTTCAGTAACCTAGAAATTTGTCTGACTTTTTGCTACTACTTAGGAAATGAATGTTTTTATTCCTGTATTTATTTTGTCGTGGTTTCCTTACAGATTGTTGTGCTGCTTAAAGATTTATTAATTTTGTTGGCAATATACTTGATTCATTCTTTATTTCTTTATCCTACAACAGGCATCACAAATACCGTTTCAATACATAATGTTGAACAGCACAGCAGAACAAATAAAAGCTATGCAGTCAATTGAAGAACTGGTTGCCTCACTAAATATCACTGAGGAAAAAGAAACAATATTCACATATTCTGCTGATTATGTTTCATGGACAGCAAATAAGGTAAGGTACAAAACAACTTTTCTTTCTTTTTTTCTGCCATTCTTACTTTCATGCTCCACACTCTGAATAGCAGTAAATTCCATGAAGTGTTAAGAATGTTGTACCTCAGCAAGCTGATTTCTGATACTTGTTACAAACACATAACAGCTCCCATCCTGTAGCTTGAGAGATGCTTTCGTGGCAATATTTGGCTGCAGGCATGTATTGCAGGGAGATTAATAAAGTTGTCAACAAGATCATAAGAGATGGAGCAAAAGTCTATGCTAGTGGAGGACATTGATGGAAACCAAATATGCTCTTTTTCCAGGAACTATCCTGGCTCTTGTGTTTAGCAATTTTGGGAAACGGCCAAAAACCTAAATCCAGAGTCTTAAACAATTGTGCTACCTTGCTCAGTACCACAAAGTTATATATTTGTGTGAATGGAAAATTTTGGGTCATGGAATCCATGGTAAAAAATTTAGATATCCCACACAAAGAAAAAGACATTAGGCTTTGAACCTAAATCCACCCAAATACACATTCATTATTTTACTAATGCATCATAAAAATTGCCATTTGTACCAGCAATAAATTAATTTTTAAACAAATAAATGTTTTTAGGGCCAGAAAACACAATGAAATATCTTTCTTAAAGTGGCAATGTGCAACTTTTAAAAGCAAAGAATTGCAGCCTCAGTAATTCTGAGGAAAGTATTAGACTCTTTAAATGAGGGAAGAATGGTGAATTTATAGTTTTTCAATCACTAATCATTACTTAACTTGTACAAATGTTACAAAAACATTTCAAGTACTAAAAGATCTGTATCAATCAGTTCCATATCACTTTGATCACATCCACATTGAACATTATGGTGAAAATATCAGGTAAACAATAGTTTGCAGGGCCAATTAATAAAATGTATATTTACATGGCTACATGCTGACCATTTACAAGTTTTCCATTGACAACTTATACCTATCCAAGAATAATTTATGGCATAGCAAAGGTACAGACATATGGAATAAGTTCCAAGATATGTTGAGTGGCTTGAAGACTTCATAAGTAATAGAAGCCAGTACATTCTCCTTTATGGTGAGTGCTCATCAGAGACAAGGGTGTCATTAGGAATGCCCAAGGGAAGTGTGATAGGAATGTTATTTTTCTCTATCTATATAAATGACTTGACAGACATGGGGCAGTAATAATCTACAGCTGTTTGCTATGATGCTGTGGTGTGCAGTAAGGTTTCATCATTTAATGATTGTAGTAGGATGCAAGATGACTTAGAAAATATTTCTAGTTGGTGTGAGGAGTGGCAACTAGCTCTAAATAAGGAAAATGTAGTGTGGTGAAGATTAGTAGGAAATTCCATAATGTTCAAATACAGCATTAGTAGTGTGCTGCTTGACACAGTCATGCCAATTAAATATTTAAGAATAATGTGTCAGAGCATTATGAAATGAAATGAGTATGTAAGAACAGGCATGGGGAAGGTGGATAGTCCACTTTGGTTTATTGGGAGAATTTTGGGAAGATGTGGTTGATTGGTAAGGGATGCCATGTATAAAATGCCAGTGCAATCCCATCTTAAGTATTGCTTGTGTTTGCAGTCCAAACTGGATCAGTTTAAAAGAATGATATAGAAGCTATTCAGAGGCAGACTGCTAGCTTTGTTACTGGTGGTTCGATCAATGTGCGAGTGTAATAAACTAACACTAGAAGAAATTTAGGGGAGTGGAATTTGAAACTGACTACAGAAAGATTCTATTGCCATCAACTTTCATTTCACCTAAAGGCCACAAATAGAAATTGTGGCTCGTACAAAGGCACATATGTATTTATTTTTCCATCACTCTATTGGGGAGTGGAACAGGAAAGGAAATGGGTAGTAGTGGTACATTATACCTTACAATACTCTCCTTGTGGAGAAAGTATGTAGATGTAAATTCATGTTTTGACTCCATAAAATTCTAAAGACTTCCTTCTGCATAATTTATTATTCTGAAGGACATCAGAGAATTAAAATACATGCTCCACTTTATAATACTGTGACAACTGTCTATATTCAGTAATTATTCACAGATAGAAAGTGACAGCACTGGTGGCTGAGGGTATATAAGGCATTTCAGGTGACACATAAAATGGGCTAGTCATTGTCACAATGTACAACTGGAGCAATTTATCTGACATCCAAAGTGGCATTATCATTGGCTTTCAGGCCACGGCTGGAAACCTTTCCATAACTCCCAAGTTTATAAACTGTTGATGTGCTGCTGTGATTAATACATACCATATATGGGAAAATGGCAATATCCAAAACTGGTGCTGTGGCAACTGTAGTGCACCATGGGCCACAGATGACAAGAGAGAATGATGCTGCAAAGATGTAGACATGTGAAGGCTAGCAACTGACCACCAGATAAACCAAGGGGCTACTAACAGTGTCTTCTCAGTGATAGTTAAACAAATGTTGCCCCCCCCCCTCATGCGCAACAATTGTTCGAAGGGCCCAAGCTGTAGAGAGTGGGTGATATAGTCTGGAAGGGCACAATGGCTCAACACACGTATGCCCCAATTCCTTGAGGACCACGTCTATCCCTACATGCTGTTTGTTTTCCCTCAGTATGGCAGCATCCACAACCGGCACAATTCACAAGTAAATCAATTAGCAGTGTAAGTATGTGTTTTGAATATCATAAGGATGAGTTTACCATACTACTGTGGCCATCAAACTTGCTAGATTTAAGCCTGACTGAGAATCTGTGGAACCACATCTGGCTGTTAATGCCACGGATTCTTGACCAACAAACCTATCACAGCTAACCATGGCACTAGCATTGGCATGGTTCCACATCCTTGTCAGTACCTTCTGCAGCCACATATACTCTCTTTCTGCATGTCTACTAATGGTGTGCACAGCAAAAAAGTGGTTATTTATGCTTTTAATATGTGGGCACATTAATGTAACTTGACAGTGTATATTTATGAGGGGGAGTTGGAAAATAAGTTCCCCCTGTCAACTGTGGGCATAGTTGTGTATGAAAGGTAAAAAATAGAATGAGACATTAAAGACGGACAGACAACAGAACTATATATGCAAAAAAAAAAAGGACATATTGCACAACACATGGGGGAAGAAAGCCCAGTGCCTACCAAAGATCTACAAAGTCTACAGAAAGGAAGAAGAAAAAATGTGCAAGGTACTCCATCTAAGAAGTAGTATGTCATCAAATTGTTCTTGGGGCATGCTTCCACCACTTCACCACACTGTTCATACCTTTTGCTGCCCTCAATTTTTTGCCTAGGCCTCCACCAAGGCTCATGCCAGCACCTAGCAAGGCTGAACCCATAGAGTTTCACCAGCTTTTTGTCTCTCCTATGTACATAAGAAGAATATTAGGGTTTAACATAATGTCAAGAATGTTGTCATTAGAAACGGTCCTGTAGATGTGGCGGGTCAATTGAAGACCGCAATACAACACGTCGGTTTTGACCAACGATGTCATATCTGTGTTAAAGATGAAAGTTGGTTTACAAGCAGAACACAGATTACTATTTTGAGTTCTAGATTTTTTTTTTTTTTTTCCTCTCTCCTTTCTTTCTCTTTTTCCCAAGTGAGTGCTGAAGGTGCGAATTTTTGGGGCAGAGAACTGTGATGGTATATTCTGTTGTGGTAATCTGTAATTTATAAGGTTAAATCACAGATTATTTATTATCTACAATACACAAGCGATCTTTGCCCCAGACTCTGCACCTTTACTTGATTGACTAATAGGGGAGCACAGGAGCCTGTTTTTGTCCCATTTGCTTCCTTAGTACCTCTTGAAGTGTGTGTATTCTAAGCTCAATGTGCATTCCCAGAACCTTTCGAACTACTTCTCTATTTCACGTCTGCAAGATCAGTTTCTTCCTCCTTGACAGGCACTTACATTCTTCCTCCTTGACAGGCACTTACATGATGTTTGAAAGTCATACGAAATGATTACTTCCAATGCATCATTTCAATATATTGGCACAATTTTTAAGAAGCCTACTGTCTAAATCTCCTTCACAGGTAACACCTGGTATATGTTCAACACTTTTCATAAAACGTGCAACCCCTTTCTTCCTCCTCCATTGTAGGGTCAATATCTTACACAGCCTCAAGATGTCTTAAATATACACTGCTCTCTTCAGCTTGATATTTTTTAGTGCTGTGCATCTCCAAAGTACTTCTACAGTTTCACCTGAAATACCAACTGCTATTCAGCTTGTCCTCATTTTCGTAGCATTGCTTGGTGAGCCCCTACAAATAGAAGTAAAGATTAACCAGGCATACTGGGTTATCCTAGTGGTTGAATTTAGAGATACGCTCTTATCCCTTTAACCACTTATTTGGGTCTTTGCCATTATCACCAGAGAACATTGAAGGATGCCTCGTGTTGCCAAACCATTGGTGTCGTCTCCTCTTCCTCAGTCTTCAAGTCTTCCACTCAGCTGAGTATGGCTCAAACTCTGGATTCTCATCACATAACCGACAGCTCTGCCATAACCTGATATGAACCACTTCGCTCACGAGGCTGTATACAATTCCGAGTTAGCTTTACCCGGCATCTCTCCCAGAATAATGTCAGGTAATGGTGTCTTAGGACATAAATGGTTGATTAATGAACACAGGTTTAAACTCAGTAATGATTTATTTAGCACTTTTTACATCATATACAAGAGCACAGAAAGAACTAACTCCAGCTAGAGGTTTACATAGTGTATATACAAGGTGTTTCACTAAGTGTGTTTGCCTCTGTAACTTATAAAATAATAGGTGACGGGAAATTTAATGTGGTAGGTCAACACAAGAAATGTTACACTTTCTGTGGAGCTATGAATATAGTTTATTGTATCATTTTCCACAGAGTTACAGCACAAAGATATAATTTTTTAAATGGAACAATAGTTTTTTCTATCATGCATTGGAATCGTTGAAACCAGCTACGCCCAAATCAATTTAAACTACATTCCTATCACTGTTAGTTTGGGAGCTACAACACTTCAAAGTTTCAGGGGCAGATACCACAAACGCTGCGCATAATGCATGGCTGTGTGGTGGGTGATGGATGTTATGGCAGTGGGAAGTTGATTTACATGAGATGTTCAAATGTGTGTCCATGTTCCTCAATGCATAATGCAATGCGCCGTCGAAAGGATCTGCGGACGAGATGTAACATCGCCGGTGTGACGGAGCGACATGCGACGCGTCCTCGATGCGCCGTTTTAGATCTGGGGATGTGGGCTCAGTGACAAACACGGTCCTTTAGATATCCCCACAAAAAGAAATCTACTGGTGTTAAATCGGGCAACCTTGCGGGCCATGAATGAGGACCATGGCACCCCAACCATCTTGCTGCAAACCTGTTGTTTAGTTCTTCCACAACAGCACACACAGAATGGGCTGGGTGACCATCGTGCTGCATCCACATATGGACTCTCGTGTGTAGACACCCATGTTCAAGGAGACCACCCAAACTGTCGGCTATAAAAGCGTGATATAACTCACCTGTCAGTGTACCTGGGAAGCAGTGTGGAACGATGATTTCATCCCCAAGGATTCCACACCACATGTTGATTTGATTTGATTCTTTCAGGGAAGCCAAAACAGTCTTGGTCTAACCCGCCACTGCCCGCACCGAAACTAAAGTTTATTGTGCGGTATCGCTCCCTGTATGTCTAGTAAAGCCAACCAATGCCCTTGAACAGTGCAAGGAGTCCCTTTACCAGTTCTTTATTAGACACAATTTCTTCGGGTCTAGCTGTCCCAAATGTTCTGTGCCTTTTACTCTCCAATGCAATGCATTCGAAGATTAGATTTTATGCAGTTTCATCACCGTCATCACAGATCCTACATTTAGGGTCCTCTTCTGTTATTCCCATTGTATGTAGGTGTTTTTTGAAATTCCCACTGCCTGTCAGCAATCCAACCATGAGTCTAATCTCTCTCCTGTTCAGACACAGGATTGCAGAGCTTCTTTTAAAACAAGGCTTTGGCATCATTACCTTGCCATGTTTTTGTTGATGGACTTTGGTCCAATATTCTACGTGCTGTCTTCTGAGCCAGTTACGTAGCTCCAATTTAATCATTGCCTTGGTGATTGTCAGGACAGGTTCTGGTCCAATAAATGGAGCCTCTGCCCCCATCCTGGCTAATCTGTCAGCATTTTCATTGCCACTGATCCCCGAGTGGCCAGGGACCCACAATAGGTTTACTCTATTGCTTTCCCCTAGCTCCACCAGAACCCTGTGACATTCTGCAACAATTTTAGACCTTGTTGCAGGAGCTGCCAGTGATCGCAGGGCTGCCTGGCTGTCTGAGTAGATATAGATGCTATGATCTTTGTAGCACCTATGCAAACTCTCCTCCACACATGCCCTGATGGCAGTGATTTCGGCCTGGAATACTGAGGCCAGTTTCTCTAGAGAGATGACACCCTCCAGTCTTGGCTGCACCCCGTATACCCCGGCCCCAACGCCTTGGTCTCATTTCGACCTGTCAGTGAACCAGACAATATCCGCCGTACGGTGTCGAACTATTTTTTCCCACTGCTCCCTACTTCCAATTATTATACTCAAAGGCTTGTTGAAGCAGTATGGGGTTATAATATAGTCGGTTGGCATTTCCCCAACCTTTCCTATGCTTACCTCACTCACTATTTTAGTTTGAGATTCTGGATATCCCAAAGAGTTCCAGTTGTTGACAGATTTGAGTCTGTAGGCACCAGCTGCCGCACACCACACGTTAATAGACCACCTACGTTGACGGTCGACAGGTTGTACCCACCGAGGATTGTCTGCGGCCCAGTAGTGCATGTTATGACGATTCACTGCACCATAATTTGTGAACATGGACTCATCAGAGAACATAACACTTTGTAAAGACTCCAGCGTGAAATTGCGCATGTACCACTCACAGAATGTCACTCTTGCACGGAAATCATTCCCATGCAGCTCCTGGGTCAGTGACAGGCGGTACAGTTGAAACCTGTGGCCGTGTACTATACGCCACACAGATGTGAGACCAACACCAGCGACTCCAGCAACGGCTCTTAAGCTGACATGAGAATCGTGGTGTAGTGAAGCTAAAACAAAAACCTCTGTCTCCTCACTTCTTGCAGGTCTTTGTCTGTTATTGTGGTGCATTACCAAGCTGCCTGTTTCCTGAAGTCGTCGTTCAGCATGTAAGAACGTAATGGCTGCCAGGGCTCTTCGCCTAGGATATCTCGCGGCATACGCCGTGGCTGCTTCAGTGGCATCGTGTTGGCACTCGCCGAGCATCAGCAACATGTCAACGTACTCATTGTTCGTGTCCGATGTCAGTAACTGTGGTATATTGAGCCCCGGTTGTTTGTGTGGCTCCAACTGTCGGGTATACGGCCGTGTGCGGCGACAGTCAGCAGTCTAACAGCGCATCGAGGAAGCTTCTCGCACCGTGACACCGGCGACATTACAACTCAGCCGCACCAGATTTAGAAGGCGCATTGCATTATGCGCAGCGTTTGTGGTATCTGCCCCTGAAACTTTGAAGGGTTGTAGCTCCCAAACTAACAGTGATAGGGATGTAGTTTAAATTGATTTGGATGCAGCTGGTTTCAACAGATCGAATGCACGATAGAAAAAACTATTGTTCCATTTAAAAAATTATATCTTTGTACTGTAACTCTGGAAAATGATACAATAAACTATGTTTAAAGCTCCGAGTAACATTTCTTGTGTTGACCTAGTGCATTAAAATTTCCCGTCACCTATTGTTTTATAAGTTACAGAGGCAAACACACTTAGTGAAACACCCTGTGTGTGTGTGTGTGTGTGTGTGTGTGTGTGTGTGTGTGTACACATACAAATAGTAACTTCTGGAATTTTTTTTCCCAATTCATCTAGAAGGTACTTTGACACGGTCGGTGTGGTCACCACTGCGGACCGCTAATGCTCTAGGCGGACGTCTGTAACCGCACGTGCACTGAGAACTGAAACCAGACCCCTGCGGAACCTGTAATATTGAAAGTGAATAACTTCTGCACAAGAGGTGGTGCTAGATACAGAAATACAACTATGCTTTAGCTACATGCTGATTATGTAATAAATGATGCAAGCTGTCTGACGCTTATAAGCGTCATATACATTTATTGCAAACAATTCCAACAACGCCTCTGATTTATTGATTTTATTGCAAACTGGGAAGAAAATGAAATTCAAACAAGCGATAAATCCACTACATTGAGAAAGAATTAGTTTGAAAACAAAACAGTTTATCAAATGGAGGGGGGGAAAAAAAACACAGGTTTTGTCTGCAATGTGGTGCTATGGAAACTCAACCCCACATTATAAAAAATAAATTTGCAAGGTGTATAGCTGATGTTTTTATAGCAAACCACTAAAGACAAAAACACACAACTGCAGACAGGAAAACAATACGTGATATCTTTTGGTGGCTTGTACTAACCCAAGTCCACAGGCAAACAAAGTAAACTGAATATTCAGCTAGTGCGCCGCTTATAAGCGTTACCCGCACTGGCGTATTGATCGCGGAAACACTAATAAGCATCAGTCGCAGCAAACGTGTTAACTCTGTATTCAAATTAAAATGTACAAACATCTTTAACTTATTTAATTTAAAATCACCCAAAAGAAAAATCTTACTGCCATCATGTTACAGACATATGTGAAAATTTGGTCTAAGAAAGTACATAATTAGGAAGTGATAAAATATTTTTTCAGATTTTTTAAAAATCAAAACTATAGTCACGAGGCCATTTTGAAATTTGTGTCATTTTCTCAGTCTGATGTCAATATGAAAGGTGGGTTGAAAGTTTGTAACTTCTATAACTTCTTTATTTATAAATCAGTTTTACTCAGTTTTTCATATAGTTTTTGCTTAGATGCAGCACTTTAATGATTTTATATTATAGCTATATTTGTTTTCTTTCCAGTGACACCAATTGAATTAAACTAATTCATAAATAAAAAAAGTTATAATGGTTACAGAGTTAAAAGACACTTCGCCTCTCGACACCAGTTGGAGGAAGGGACACAAATTTCAAACTGTTCTAATTACAATTTTGGTCAAAAAATCATTATGTACATTCTTACACTAAGTTTCCAGAAACATCAGTGATATGAGGGCACTGGCTGGTTCCATGTGAAATTAGCCCTTGGGTCTCAAACTAAGGACCCTTTTGCTTCAAAGTCCAACATGTTATACACTACACCACACTATATTGCTGCCTTTCATAATCTCATATACTTGGAATCACTGTATGTAGTTCCAAGTTTGAAAAGAAGCTATCCATAATGGGGCAAGGATTGAGGAGGAGTGGGTGAGGTGTACAAGGCCCCTAACCTGGAATTTTGTTTGCATTAACTTTTTAGATCCCCCTCTTGTATTTCTGAAAGACTACATGTAAAGGAACTTGTTTTTGCCTTCTAAGTAACAAAAATGTTTTCATCTTATACAATCTGGTATTCTGTCGGTCATTCACGTCTTTTCTTGCATGATATTTCAACTGCGTACCTCGCAGTCATCTTAAGGTGTTTCCTGATACTGATTCCACAGTGGAACGTGTTTGGTATTTATGAATGCACAGTGCTAGGTGTTCCGTATGCCTTCCGCGCCATGTCATGCGCGTCGGCGGTGTAATGCACCGACCAATTGCAAAGGCAGTGGCGCCTTCCTCTCACCGCGGCGGTTCCGATGGTTGTGCGCGTACTTTGCAGTTGTTATCCATTGCTGCTCCTACGGTATGATAGTTTGAATGTCCTGTTAGTTGTTCAGAACATTCTCTTGTACTGTGGGGCCGTCTGCTACCGTAGTGCACCGTGTCGGGGAGTTCCTTCCGGAGTTCTCGAATGTTGTCAATTTTATTATAAACCACAGTAAACATAACCCTATAGTCCAGTCAATGAATGCATTCTAGAGTGCATGGAATATGCGAGAATTTTTGACTTCAGGACTTTGTTAGGGGTAGTTAGGAGGTGAACATACTAAAAGTCCCCGCCCTTGGGGGGTGAGCTAAAGCGGGAAGGAGGGTGGAAAGGTACCATTTTTTGGTTTTCCGCTTATATCTTGAAAACGGTCGGCTTTAGGAAAAAATTGTTCCAAATAAAAATGAAAGATTATTGAATTTGCTATAAAATTGTTTCTATACATATACATCAAATTCCCAAAGGTTTTCGAGATATACGTTATTGAATATTGACAATTTAGGAAAAAATCATCTTTACCTCACTAATTTTGTCAAACATTTACTTCTAGTGACTCACTCGATCGTTTCACAGAAGATTTGTCTGAAAGAAAGTTGTACAGCATTAAATTTCCTTTAATTTGATATGCACATTTGCTACCTTATCTTCAGCCTACAAGAAGTTACATCATTTATAAGATGTGTGCTCAGTTTCAATGTCCCTCCATAAATGAGTGTTTTGAGGGGCTGTGATGTTTTTAACTTATGAAACGTGCTAGCATGGTAAATAACAGTTTAACAATGACAAAAAATTACTTTCAATTGGAACAGAACACCTTTTTATGAATGTAGCTTTTCTGATAATATTATGAATCATACAATTAAAGTATTTACAAGAACTGAAAATGATTCAGGATAACAAAATGCATTCAACGCAATATCTTCGTTTTTCTGAGGCGGAAGAGTTGAGACTCATTTGTTGTCGCCTGCAGTGGACATATCGTCAACGTGGACAGCCTGTCAGTGACTTTGGGAGGGGTGGGGGGTGTGGGTGGAATCGAGTGTTCTCACTCGCTCCTTATTTCAGTTCACTTCAAAAGTTCGCCAACCACAGAAAAAGTTTGTGTGTCAGTATTGTGTGTCAGCTTTCCGAGACATTTTTTATTTATTTATGAAAATGTTGACAGTGTAGTGCGCGCAATGGCTACTCAGTGTTTTGTATGTGGTGAAACAATAGATGGATCAGATGCTTCCACAGTGACAAAAAAAGGAATACTATCACTCATCAAAGCTAGAATAGAAGGTTTGGAAATCCTTCCGATTCGTACTGAATGTCGAAAAAATTACACCAGGTTTCAATGGTTATGTTAGATTTTTGAAGACCAATTGTCTTGGGAGATGTTGTACAGGGGTTTTTAATGGGTACTCTGACATATCAGAGAGGATAAAAGCAGCTGAACAGTTGATGATGTCGGCTCAGGACGTGTGGGGAAATGAATGTCAGTCTAGAAACTAAAATTACAGTGAAGCAAGAGGATTTCCTCTCCAAATTTAACAATTAGAATCAGCTGATAAACCTGTTCATGATGCAACTACTGAAAAATGGAATAAATGTCCTTCAAGCTTCAGGTGATGCTGATGTTGATATTGTGGAGACAGCTATCAACAGATAACATAATGCCTCGATTGCCATTATTGGAGACGATGTCGACTTAGCTGTTCTCTTAACAGCAAAATCTTTAACTGATCATAACATTCTGCTTATAGAACCAGGAAGAGAAAGGTTAAGACGTGTTTCTATTCTTCACAATAGCTGCATCAGGAGTTAAAAATGAAGGACAATGCCCATTTGTTACTCTTACATGCATTTACAGGCTGTGACACGACATCCGTAGCGTATTTCAAGAGTAAAGTAGGTTTTGTCAAAATGCACCAGAAGTCCAAAGTCATACAACATGTTGCTGAGATATTGCCAATAGTAGTTCTTCTGCCGACTTCGTTGAGACAGTGGGAATCACAAGTACTCTATAATGATATGGAGCTCAAGCCATCACAGAATCCCTCACCGTGTTCCGCTATAAATCATCTATAAAAACAGCTGGGAACATAAAGCCTAATCTCACAACTCTCCCTCCAGCTGAAGGAGCTGTTAATCAGCATGCATTCCGAACTTACCACAAAGTACGCCTTTGGTTAGGTGAGGAACCTAAAGGTGGAGCGCTGAATTGGGGTTCGAATGGCCAACTAGTTCCGAATCTCTCAGAGTTAGATGCTGCCTCTGACGAAATCTTGAAGAAGATTTTTTTGTCGATGCATGAAAGGATGTGACAGTGGCAGATGTGGTTGCAGAAAAGCGTTGTTACACTGTTCTGTTACATGCCTGAACTGCAAGGGCAACTGCAACAACGGAGTTGGAATATTAATTCAGGATGAACATGACAGTGACATCAAGACTCTACCAATCTCGTTGGACGACGTATCCACTACTGATGAAGATGAATGAACTAGACCATTCCTCCTCAGAAAAATGCAGATGTTGCTTTGAATGCACTTATTTTTCATTCTGAATCACTATCAGTGTTTCTAAATACTTTCATTATATGATTCATAATATTGTAACAAAAACTTTAATTATGAAAAGATTTAAATTGCAAGTACCTTCTTGTCATTGTTAAACTGTTGTTATTTACCATGCTAGCACGTTTCACAAGGTAAAAACGTTACAGCCCCTCAAGACACTCATTTATGGAAGGACATAGAAACTGAGCGCACATCTTATATGATGTAACTTCTGATTGGCTGAAGATAAGGTAGCAAATGTACACATCAAATTGAAGGAAATTTAATGTTCTACAACTTTCTTTCAGACAAATTTTCTGTGAAATGATTGAGTGAGTTACTAGAAGTAAATGTTTGGCAAAATTAGTGAGGTAAAGATGATTTTTTCCTAAATTGTCAATTTTCAATAACGTATATCTCGAAGACCGTAGGGAATTCGAGGTATATGTATAGAAACTATTTTATAGCAAATTCAATAATCTTTCATTTTTATTTGGAACAATTTTTTCCTAAAGCCAACCATTTTTGAGATATAAGCGGAAAACCAAAAAATGGTACCTTTCCACCCCCTCCCCGCCTTAGCTCACCCCCCCAGGGACGTGGACTTTTAGTATGGTCACCTCCTCATTATCCCTAATGAAGTCCTGAAGTCAAAAATTCTCATATATTCCATGCATTCTACATCCCTATTTTGAACACTCATTGACTGGGCTACTAATAGAAGTTACTCAGCACAAAGTATGCTAGAGATCTCACTTCAGAAATCGGAGAATGTTCTCAGTTGTGAGAAACGTCTGTAGTTTTATTTATATGAAATTGGAGAATGTTCTCTGCTGTGAGCAACTTCTCACACCCTGTTACTCATGCTGAGAACACACTCAGCTAAAGTATATTCTCCAACTCAGTTTATTCATGTGAACCCAAGTATGTTCTCTGGAATTCAGAGTATAAAGTAGACATTCCATTTTATTCATACGGCCCAATGACTGATTTACACTCGCTAATAACATAACAGTATGAACATTAGTACACCTAACTGCAAGTTTACGCACTCACAGTACTGAAGTTATTGAGGCTCCACTTCTCTCTCTCTCTCTCTCTCTCTCTCTCTCTCTCTCTCTCTCTCTCTCTCTCTCTCTGTGTGTGTGTGTGTGTGTGTGTGTGTGTGTGTGTGTGTTACGAAACTGGTGATAAAATGGTAGGGTCTTGTGTTATAGTGGTTCATAAAATGACCCAATGAAAAACTGTGTAACCAAGCTACTACAATAAATGAAATAGCAAATTCCATAATTTTAGCATAGGCTCCCGTAACGTACATTTTGTCTAGAAATCATGATAATTATGGACAAATCTTAGTACTTGGCATGTCTGATTTTAGTCTGCTGTGGAGCTCCATATTCAACACTGTGTTCTGCCTTCTCCAGCATTGTACTGTTGTCATATTCAATACAGGTTACAATCTATCATGCCTGTGATATCTCCAACCTTTTACCACTTTCTATAGACCCGCTTGGCCATTTCTGAGATCCACCATTTGTCAAAGTCCAGTCGTGTATGTCAGTGATTTCCCTATTAACAGTTCATGTCAGTAGAGTTATTTAGCATTCATCTTTGCTCTGCTTAAATACTTTCCTCACTGCATCACATTTGGAGTTGGTTACTGCATCACTAACCTGCAAGCAGGAAACGGCATTCAGAAATTCATAAATGAAGAACAAATTTTAATTGTATTCATTTATTATTTTATTGTTTTTATTAAGTATCAAGGAGCTATCGAAGTTTCTGTATGAGCACGTTGCTGCACCTTTTATGCAACATAGCATGTCTCCCATGTCAGTGTGTAAGTACACTCATGTAGGCAAGGGATTAGTGTCTTTCCAATGCACATACTGTACATGTGAACAATGGAAATGTTATTACCAATGCATTGTTACTTTCTTGGCAGCTGAATGACAAAACATTGGCAGATATCAATCAGAAAATGAAGAATGTCTATGTGGCAGTATGTATGTCAAAAACATCTGCTGCTTTATGATAAGAAAAATTCCCATGTTGCTAATGTCAAAAAATGCCGAAGTCCCACTATGTCAAGTGGAAGACACTTCATCACCAGTCCTATAGTGATCTCTCCCCAAATGATTATCATGCATTCAGCCCCTTAGAAAAGTCTCTGAATGGTCAATGATTCCTTTTGGACAAGGATGTGCAGCAGGCATTGCGCATTGAACGATCTTTGTATATATACTTTCTGATTGCCCCTTACACATACTTCTAAGTACCCATACTGTGGCCATAAACATCCAAGAGACTGGCTGGCAGGAAATTAGATACCTCATGGTCACACTCACTTCCTGGATTGGACAGGTGCCCAACTCCTATTGAAGATGCTCAGATGTTTGCCTATCCAGCTGATTCCTACCCAGGAATTACTCCCTGTACATCCTTTGCACAGTTAATTTTCGTGTGTAGCCCTATACATGAAATTCATGTCTGCCAGCTCCACATTGGTGAAATGATGAGCTGAAGCCAGGCATTCAGTTCGAGCAAGGATGGATGGATGGATGGATGGATGGATGGATGGATGGATGGATAGGAGGTTTTAGGCACTCGACAGCTAGGTCTTCAAAGCCCGGACAAATTAAAAAAGTGAAGAAGCAAGCAGATGACCATGGCTGGCTGACCACAGCGATAAAAAAGGGTGAGACAGCCACTCTGCAACATATTAATCCTCCAGCCTAGTAGCGTAGGCAAGAGTTGAGAAAAGTCACAACATTTTAAAACTTTCTTCACACACGCTTCATCATTACCGAAAATAGAGGGCAAATCTACACCAAAATTCGCTGCTACCCTCTCTGCACGGTATAAATTACACTCGGTTAAAATGTGTGCGACAGTAATCTGCACGTCACAAGTATCACAGATTGGGGGGACTCCTCTTATTGGAATAAGAACCTGTGTGTAAATGGGCAGTTCCCGAATTTGGAGGTGGGTAAGGGCTACCTCTTCCCTCCTGAGAGGCCAGGAGGAGGATCTCCATAAACGGACAGTGGGTTTCAGCAACCGCAGTTTGTTATTTGCCACTGAAAGCCATTCTTCCTCCCATAATTGAAGGGACTGCTGCTGTAACAAAGAAGTAATATCCTGCAAGGGAATCAGGCACATTGCCATTTCAGGTGCTCTGTAAGCCTCTTTGACAGCCCGATCAGCTTCATTCCCCTGAATACCCCATGCACTGGCACCAAGCAAAATGATACCACCTTCCCACAACGTTCGATGAACTATCCTTCCTCCTGTATTTGTTGCAGCATAATCACAGATGGGAACAGCTGTTGCAATGACTGCAGAGCACTGAGGGAATCAGAGCAAAGCAGAAATCATTTTCCCCGTATTTGACATATCAGCTGTAGTGCCTTGAAGATAGCATGTAGCTCCGCGGAAAAACCAGAATAATTTTCGAAGAGTTGAATCTTAACAACACGGTTGGTGAACACGATAGAACAACCAATGGAGTCCCCTTGCTTGGAACCATCAGTATACACCAATGTAAAACCGTGATGGTTATCTAAAACATTAAAAAACACAGACTGAAAAGTAAACTCAGGAGTCTCATCTTTCCTGAAACTCATCATATCTAAAACAAGTCTGGGTCTCCGGAGGAGCCAAGGGGGCAACCCTGCTCCAACCATGATGTAACATTTGCCTGATGTACAGTGGCGGCTCTGCACAGAGACCCTGTATGGGGCTCATCTTAAATGCACCAGTTGCCAGCCGAATCCCTGCATGGTGTACCATGTCCAACATCTCTAAATAATATGGATGTGCAAATCCGTAAAACATGCAGCCATAATCAAGACACGATTGCACGAAGGCTCTATAAAACCAAAGCAAACAGGATCTGTTTGCTCCCCAAGCAGTATGACTAAGACATTTTAAAATTGCAAGTGCTTTCAGGCACTGGGTCTTCAGATCCTTAAGGTGTGGTAACCATGTAAGTTTGGAATCAAATGTGAGGCCCAGAAACCACACTGTCTTTAAAAGTGAGAACAGAGCCTCTCATCGGCAGTTCAGGTAAATTAAAAACGGTACATGAACAGTTAAAAAGGACACACACAGACTTCTCGGTGGAAAACTTAAAACCAGTCCTTAGTGACCACTCATACGACCATTGAAGGGTCAGTTTTAACTGATGTGTTGTCATTGCTAGATTGGATGATGAGCGAAAGACAGAGAAGTCATCCACAAAAAGAGAACACTCCACAGTACTTTTCATGACAGAAGGAAATACTGTTAATTGCTATCGCAAACAAGGTCACACTTAAAACACTATCCCGAGGGACTCCATTTTCTTCTCAAAGTGATCAGAAAGAGCATCACTGACTCGGTATGTAAAATAACGTGGAGAAAGGAATGATTGAATAAAACGGAAAGACACCACGAAAACCCTAGTCGTGAAGCTTCCCGAGGATAAGATGGTACCAAGCAGTATCATAGGCTTTGTTAATATCAAGAATTACACCCAGAAAGTGATGCTGATGCAGGAAAGCCTGTTGTATGGCCGCCTCCAGGGAGGCCAGGTTATCAAAGGTGGATTGATATCTCCTGAAAGCAGATGAAGCTGCCTGGATTCCAGCATCCAGACAAGGTGGCAGTTGACCATTTGCTCTAAGGTCTTTCCTACGCAGCTGGTCAGGGCGACACTACGGTAACTACTTGGTCTAGTGCAGTCTTTGCTGAGTTTTAAAATTGCTTCTCTCCACGAGTCAGGGAACTGGCCTGATGCCAGATGTAGTTGAAAAGGATGAGGAGGATTTCCTGATTTTGCCATCAGGTGCCGTATTGTAGTGAAGTAGATTCCATCGTTACCTGGTGAGGTGTCATGAGCCACAGACAATGCTGAATCCAGCTTCCACATAGTGAAGGGGCAGTTATAATCTTCCTCAAAGCTGGACCGGAAGTCCAAAATAACCTTCCAGCAGCCACCGGTGGTGCTGGAAAGCTGGATCGTAACTGGCAGAGGCAGGAACTGTTGAAAAATGGGCCACCATTGTCTGGGCAATGTCACACACTCTGGTGTGGCAAATACCATTCCCCATCACAGCAGCCAGTGGGCACCTCCCTCCTCTTTTCGATATCCTCCTGATAGTCTCCCAGACAACTGAAGTCTTAGTGGAACGGTTCATAGAATTTAGAAACTGTTTCCACGATCATCTTACTCTCGCAAATAATCCAGCGAGATTGGTCCCTTGCCACCCGAAAAGCTGCAAGGTTCTCCACAGTCAGATGGCGCTTGAACCACCTCTGAGCCGCTCTTCTGGTCCTGGCGGCAGAACAGCATTCCACCAAGGTACTGGATGCCTTTTTGGGTGCCCAGAAGACCTTGGAATGCACACAGTGGCAGTGTGGTGGATTGTTTTGCTAGCATGATCCACCTATTCCTGGATGCCATCATAGGGCTTAAGTTCGGCAAGTTAGCCGTAAAGAGTCTTGTCCACCCAACTAAGCATCCATCGAGGTGACTGCCTTTCAGGTTCTGTTCTGTCTGGAAGATCAATCCACATCGGGAAGTGATCACTACAATGCAAGTCTGCACCCACTTCCCATTGAGCAAAGTGGAAAAGGGGCAGAGAGCATAGCTTAAGATTGATGGCAAAAAATGAACCTGTTGCAGTGCAAAAGTGTGTGCTCTTGCCTGTATTTAATATGTGGGCACATGAAGATATGAGAAACCCCTCAACTGCTCTACCGCTGGGGCAGGTCACTACAGAGCCCCAAAGCACATTGTGTGCATTAAAATCACCACAAAAAATGAATGGGTGAGGGAGCTCTTTAAGGAGGTCTTTAAGAGCCTCTTCATTGAGAGGATCATGAGGAGGCAAATACAGGGAGCACACAGTCAGTTGGTGGCACACATGTACAGTCACTGCAACTGCTTGTAAGGTTGTGCTGAGGGAGATGGGTTCAGAGTGGTATGCTGTGTTAACCGAAACAGCCATCCCCACACTCTTTCTCCACTAACGTCGTCCTTACTGTGGTTATCAGCAGGTTTGAAATTTGTTTCCTAGAGACATACACATGGGCGTCCCTGAGACAGTAAACATAGTTCCTCTGCGTGTGTTCTAAATCCCTGACAATTCCACTGCAGGATGGAAACCATTTATCAAGGAGGATGAATCTTCATCCTCTCTTTCTGACAGGACTGGCCACCTGTAACAGGAGGGAGGAGGGTCACCTTTGGGGTGAAATGTTTGCCAAATTAGGAGGTCAGTTTTGGAGCAAGTTGACTGGCCCAAAGTTACATTAATCTCCAAGGATTCTGGAGCTGTATCACAAGGCACATCAAGAATAATAACATCAACCTGGTCTGACTGTTTAATTGTAGGTTTCACATGGGACTTTTCCTTAACCTGCTTTTTGGATGTTTCAGCAGTTAAAGTGGACACTATACTGGTCTTTGGAAGGGATTCTGGCAGTGAAGGTGGCAGGAGCTCTCCACTGTCAGTGGCAGTACTTTGTTCCACCATTTTCGGAGGGGCTACAGGGGCTGTAACTTCTTCCACCTTCCATGTCCACTGGCATGAGCAGGTGTTCGTCCAACACTGGAGAATTCCGTTTGTGTAGACACCTCAACCTTTTGAAGTGCCGCCGCGAAAGAGATGGTAAATGACAGTGGTTGAATAGCCTTCTATTCTCTACTCCAAACCGGATGATCACCGGAACAGTGGATGCATTTAAATGGAGGCGAACAATTGTCTCCACCATGAGCGGTCTTAGGACCAGAGTCCTCTTCTTTGAGTGGGTGTTAAGTGCCCGCTAGTGGTACACCCATCCATCTCACTAGTAGGTTGAAAATTACACGATAGTTCCATTGTGGTCCCACGAGTAGCTAGGGAACTAAATGTCTTCCTAGACAGAGCTCCGCATGCCTAGGTAAGCCTTATACAACTGAGGTTTGGCAATATCCCCAAAAGGTTGCCCACTAGCGACCGTTCCACCTCAACAGCCATGCATCCCATCAGCACGTAGCACACCTTAGGATTGAGAGTTTTTTGATATTGGTATTTCCTTCCTCGTGACCTGGGTGGTCAAGCCAACATCCCCATTCCTTGGTACACACATGGTTCCACCACCAAACAGCACGGTAGTTGCTGAAGCGTGCCCAGAGGTTATGATGCCTCGAGGACTGGTGGCGCATACCAGTCCCCAGCTCAGGACCCCGGGTTCGCCAAGCCAGTACTCGGCAAATTAATGCTGAGCCCCGCAGTTGGATCAAGTATCTGCACACTTTGTAAGTTGGCAATGCACTACATTTAACATAGCCAATGATGTAATCAATGAGAGGCAAGGAGTGATAACATTGAATTAACACCACCATATTTGAAGCCAGTGCGTTGTTTGTCTGTGTGTGTTTAAATATCTCATCCACATGGCAGGCAATTTATTTTATGACACGGTTGGTCTTCAGTGATTTTGTACTGCACAGTCACATGTCAGTGTTTTTATGAAGAAAAATTACATATTTCACTTTCCTCACAAGAAGAAAAAAATATAAGAAAAGTGCATTGAGAATCAGTCACTACATGGATGTAATAGTTTTGTTTTAGGTAATGTAAATTTATCACATTTATTCAGAAATTACTTTTATTCATTGTCAATTACAAGAGACTTTTCGTCCAAAGCTGTGTAATTAAAACATATTAAAAGGTAGATTGTAACTTCAATTTCTCACTGCTAACACTAATAACTATTGACCTGGCTGTCTTTGTGATGGGTATAAAAGGTAGATCTATGTACTTACCATGAGATTTAAAAAGAAAAAAAATTACTAATCGCTTAAAACTTTTATAACTTACATTTGAAACTGCTGCATGTTGAAAAATGCATCACATTTTTAATCAGAGCACAACTGACTTCACACACAAACAACTGACTCGTGCTGCTTTCTCTCAGGATGCTGCGTGACTGCTGCAACATTGCCGTGCTATCACATGTAAGTGTTTCCAACTGTGTGGCCTACTTTTTACTGATACAATGATAGTACTCAGGATCTGTGCAGGGAATGATGCATCCTGCCAGCAAAGCGCTTTTATACACAACAGTCAACAGTGTTCTCTACTGGCTCAAGGCAGCAGTACCACACACACATTCCTGTACATCCGGTTATTTTATCCCCTCTACCTGCCGTTATATGTTCAACATATAGTTTAGGACCATCCTGCATTTTAATTTGCAATTGTTCAAATGTTTGTAAATCTATCGGACCTAACTGCGTGGTCATCAGTCCGTAGCTTACAAACTACTTAAACCTAGGTAAACTAACCTAAGGACAACACACACACACATACCCCCAACCCCAGGGAGGACTCGAACCTCCACGGCGAGCAACCACGCAATCCGCAGCGAGATGCTTTAGACTGCTCGACTACTCCACCGCATCTGCAATTGTTAATTTGGAAATAATGGAAGGATGTAAACCATATGAACTATAAAGAACACTACCTACAACTTCTGTGAACTGCATACTTTAAAATGATTAAAAATAACTATGAATATCTTGACATAATAACATTGGAAAGTCCTGGTTGGAATATTAACAGTATAGGCATAGGCTCTTTTCCTATGTTAAAAATACAGTTTGAATTATTATAATGAATGATTATAACAAAAAAATCATATTTCAAGATTAGATCATGTGATCGAAAACACTGTTATTGGCCCAAGCTGAGGAGACAAACATTACAAAAATGGAAGCTATAAATGTATTACATCATGTTACTGAATGTTACTAGATTTTCCCTTATTTCACCCTGTACAGATAAATTATTTTGTAATGTAAAATGCATTAATATTTTATGCATAAGAACGGAAAAAAAATTGTGAAGAAAGATAGTGGAAACCTTTCAAAAGTTAATGTGATTTTGTTTCTGCTTTCTTCAGAAACAATCAAGATTTTTAAGTGTTAGAAGTAAGTGAAATCTGCTTTGTAAGTAAAACAAAACTACATTTTAAAGCTAGAGATATTTTTATGCAATTTCTACATCTACATACATACTCCGCAATCCACACAGAGGTGCATGTCAGAGGAGGGTACTCAGTAGTACTACTACTAGTTACTGGCTATCGTTTTTTTTTTTTTTTTTTTTTTTTTTTTTTTTTTTTTTTTTTTTTTTTTTTGTGGTTTTAGGGCGCACAACTTCTATGGTCATTAGCGCCCAGCCAAAAACATAGATTTGCTATGATCTCAAAAAAGAAAAAATGGTGACTGTCAGAACATCAACAAAAGGCTAAAAACGAAAGATAAAAGACACTTACAAGAGTTAAATATCCTTGGATAAGTTGGCCAAGTTGATAAAACGCAAAACTCTAGCAGCTGCTCGTGTGTCATCAGCTAAAATTTCCTCCAGAGTAGACGGAAAGTGAAGGGCTACACGGAGATGATTAAAAATTACACAAGACAGTAAAACATGTCGCACCGTCAGCAGTTCACCGCAGGAGCACAGCGGTGCAGGGTCGGCGGACAGCAAGTGACGGTGGCTGAAACGGCAGTGACCGATCCGCAACCGGGCCAGGATGACCTCCTCCCACTGAGAGGGGCGTGAGGAGGTCCTCCAAGCAGTTGGGATCGATTTTACAGTTCGCAATTTATTGTTGGACATTGAAAACCACGCACTGTGCCATTGCGACACGATACTCCGGCGGAGAGCCCGTTGAACATCGTCCGATGGGACGCAAAAGGCAGCCACGCGAGGCAAAAGAGCTGCGGCCTTGGCTGCTATGTCGGCAGTCTCATTCCCGGGCACACCCACGTGGCCAGGGACCCACAAGAAAGAAACGTGACAGCTGTCATCAGCTAGCAACTGGAGGGAGCGTTGGATCCGATACACGAGAGGATGGTTTGAGAAAGGGTCCTTAAGACTCTGCAGGGCACTAAGGGAGTCCGAACATATGACATAGAAACGTTGGCTGTGGCGGCAGGTATACAAAACGGCCTGGTGGAGGGCAAAAAGCTCAGCCGTGAAATTCGAGCACCGGTCAGGGAGCTTGTATTGGAACCGGTTGTCCCCGACGACGAAGGCAGATCCGACACCGGCAGTGCTCTTGGAACCATCAGTGTAAATAAATATCGCGTTATCGAACCGCGAACGGAGTTCGACAAGCCTCGAGCGGTATACCAAATCCGGAGTGCTCTCCTTGGGGAGCGAACTAAGTTCAAGGTGAGTGTGAAGCTGGGCCTGATGCCATGGTGGCAATGGGCTTTCGCTCAACCGAAAGGTGGAAGGAATGGTAAAATCGAGCCGCTGTAGTAGGCGGCGAAACCGAACTCCAGGTGGAAGCAAGGCAATCGCAGACAACTGATATTGGCGATCGAGTAAGTCGTCAAAAAATAATCGGTAAAATGGATGGTTGGGCATCGACCGCAAGCGGCATGCGTACCGACACAAGAGTATTTCACGTCGAGTGGTCAAGGGTAATACAGCAGCCTCGGCATACAGACTTTCAACAGGACTGGTATAAAATGCACCGGTCGCCAGACGTAATCCCCGATGGTGAATACAGTTGAGATGGGGGAGAATCGACGGCCGTGCAGAAGAGTATACAAGGCTTCCGTAGTCGAGCTTCGACTGAACAATGGCCTGGTAAAGGTGAAGCAGGACGGTACGATCCGCTCCCCATGACGTGCCACTGAGGACACGAAGGACGTTAAGGGATCGGGCACAACGGGCAGCCAGGTAGGACACGTGTGTGGACCAGCAAAGTTTACGATCCAACATGAGTCCCAAGAATTTCGAAGTCTCCACAAAAGGGAGAGCAACAGGGCCGAGATGTAGAGAAGGTGGAAGAAATTCCTTGTATCTCCAGAAGTTTATACACACAGTTTTCTCAGTGGAGAATCGGAAGCCGTTTGCGATGCTCCAGGAATACAGACGGTCAAGACAGCGTTGGAGAGAGCGCTCCAAGAGACAGGTCCGCTGGGCGCTGCAATAAATTGCGAAATCGTCAACAAAAAGAGATCCGGAGACGTCGGCTGAAAGGCAATCTACGATCGGATTGATTGCAATGGCAAAGAGCGCCACACTCAAGACGGAGCCCTGTGGTACACCATTCTCCTGGCAAAAGGTATCTGACAAAACAGAGCCCACCCGTACCCGGAACTTGCGATCCGCCAAAAACGCTTGAATGAAAAGAGGAAGGCGGCCCCGAAGGCCCCATGTGTGCAATGTGCGGAGAATGCCCGCTCTCCAACAGGTATCGTATGCCTTCTCCAAGTCGAAGAACACTGCTACTGTTTGACGCTTCTTTAGAAAGTTGTTCATAATGAAGGTCGACAACGTAACGAGGTGATCAGCAGCAGAGCGGTGTCGACGAAAACCGCATTGGATATTAGTCAGGAGGCGGCGAGATTCGAGGAGCCAGACCAACCGAGCGTTAACCATGCGTTCCATCACCTTACAGACACAGCTCGTCAGAGAAATAGGACGATAGCTGGAAGGAAGATGTTTGTCCTTCCCTGGTTTGGGGATGGGGACAACAATGCCTACACGCCAACTTGTGGGAACATGACCTTCAGTCCATATGCGATTGTAGGTACTGAGAAGAAAACACTTGCCCACAGGAGAGAGGTTCTTCAGCATTTCAATATGAATGGAAATGGGCCCGGGAGCAGAAGATCGGGACAGGGCGAGAGCACGGTCTAGCTCCTGCATGGTGAAGGCGACGTTATAATTTTCACAATTAAAAGAGTGGAAAGAAGGCGGCCGTGCCTCCTCAGCTCATTTGCGAGGGAGAAAGGCAGGGTGGTAATGGGCAGAGCTCGAAACCGCTGCAAAGAAACGGCCAAATGTGTTGGAAACGTCAGAGGGGTCCACGAGGACTGCGTTCTCCACGGTCAGGCCAGGAATCGGGGAGTGGACCTTGATGCCGGATAAACGGCGTAGGCCACGCCAAACAAACGTGGAGGGAGTAAAACGGTTAAAAGAACTAGTAAAAGCAGTCCAGCAAGCTCTCTTGCTGTCGTTTATGATACGGCGACATTGCGCTCTCATACGTTTATAATGTATGCAATTCTCCAAAGTCGGGTGGCGGCGGAAGGTGCGTAAAGCACGGCGCCGGGCTCTAAGCGCGTCGCGCCAGGCTGCAGTCCACTAAGGGACCTGGACACGACGTGGAGAAGAGGAAGTACGAGGTATGGAACGTTCGGCAGCGGTGAGAATAACCTCTGTAAGGTAGTCGACCTGACTGTCACAGGTGGGAAAATTCCGATCGTGAAAAACAGCCATGGAAGAATAAAGCCCCCAGTCCGCTTTAGAAATGTCCAACTGGTGGGACGAGGAGATGGGGAATGATGCAGAAAGTGGATGATACAGGGGAAATGGTCACTCGAGTACGTGTCAGAAAGTGCATACCACTCAAACCGACCGGCAAGCTGAGGAGTGCATATTGCGAGGTCTATATGGGAAATAAGTGTGTGTTGTGTCTGAAAGGAAGGTCGGTGCACCGGTGTTGAGGCAGACAAGATCGAGGTGTTGGAGAAGGTCCACCAAAAGGGAGCCTCTCGGACAAGGTGCCGGAGAGCCCCATAGAGGGTGGTGGGCATTAAAGTCGCCTATCAACACGAAAGGTGAAGGGAGCTGATCAACAAGGTGTAGCACATCTGCCCTAGTAATGGCAGATGACGATGGCGAATAAATATTACAGAGGGAAAAGGTAAATGTGGATAGGGTGATGCGGACGGCAACTGCCTGTAGGTGAGTATGCAATGAAATGGGATGGTAATAGACATCGTCTCGAAGGAGCATCAGAACCCCTCCATGGGCTGGGATACCTTCGACGGGTGGCAGGTCGAACCGCACAGAGGTGTAGTGTGAAAAGTCTGCACAATCACTTGGACGCAACTTAGTTTCTTGGAGGCAGACGACAAGCGGACAGTGCAATCGAAGGAGTAGTTTTAATTCCTCCCGATTGGAACGAATGCCGCGAATATTCCATTGAAGGAGCGCCATGATAAAAAAAGAGAAGAAAAGAAGATAAAAAGGAACAAGCAGATGGGGTCACCTCGACGGCCGCTGAGGACCGGACTTCGAGGGAGCACTGCTATCGCCATCTAGTGGCAAAGGGTCATGTTCCATTGGTTCGATCGACGCGTCTGCCACCTCCCGAAGTTGATCAGGAGGGGCAGCTTCCACCGCCGGTAAACGGCCGGGTGCCCGACAAACGGAGCGTCCCGGTGAAACAGAAGACGGTCGAGGCCGGCAACTGTTGGATGGCGCGATCGAAGAGTCACGCCTCGGCGGGGAAGGGGGGGAGGCTGTTTTTTCTGGAAGCCTTCTTAGAAATATGACGGGTGGAAGATGCGGTTGACGATTGAGAAGTCTGAGTCTTGAGAAAATCTTCACGGACTGGTTCTTTTTTTGAACTCCGGGCAGCAGATTTGGGTGCCTGGGATGTGTGTGAACTGGTCGACGAATTCGCTGTAGAACGGGCAGAAGGGATCAGAGAGGTGGAACGAGGAATTTTCGGGCTAGCCGACCTGACGACAGTGTCACAGAACGTTAGATCGCAAGTCTGGATGCCTACCTCCTTAGTTGGTCGAGGGGAGGCGAGGACCTGAGTGAAGGTAGCTGATGGGAGTACAGCGGGCTTCCTACTAGCTAATAATTTCCGAGCGGCATAGGTGGAGACCTTTTCCTTCACGCGAATCTCTTGGATGACCCGCTCTTCTTTATAAACGGGGCAGTCCCGTGAAGAAGCAGCATGGTCACCCATGCAATTAATGCAGCGAGGGGATGGGGGTTGACATTCACCCTCATGAGCGTCTCTGCCACAGGTGGCGCACTTGGCTGCATTTGGACAAGATTTACTTGTATGGTTGTACCTTTGGCAATGGAAGCAGCGTGTAGGATTTGGTATGTACGGGTGAACGGAAATAACTTCGTAGCCCGCTTTCACTTTAGATGGTAGGTCAACCCTGTCAAAAGTTAAGAAGACAGTACGGGTTGGCACGAGGTCATTGTTGACCTTTTTCATCACGCGATGAACAGCTGTGACTCCCTGATCTGACATATAGTTCAATATCTCCTCGTCTGATAACCCATCCAGCGATCTAGAGAACACTACCCCCCTCGAAGAGTTGAGGGTGCGGTGAGCCTCCACTTTCACAGGGAAAGTATGTATAAGTGAGGCCCGAAGTAACTTCTGCACCTGGAATGCATTCTCTATTTCGAGTAACAAGGTGCCGTTGCGCTGCCTGGAGCAGGTCTTCAAGGGACCTGCGATCGCATCGACACCCTTCTGAATGATAAACGGATTGACTGAAGAAAAATCCTTATCGGCGGTACATGATACCACCAGGAACTTTGGTATGTTAGGCAATGCTTTCTGCGGCTGAGAATCATGTTTCCGCTTATGGGTCAGGGTTATAGTTGATGTGGAAGGTTTCATTGCGGAGGTGTCCCCCATGATTACCGGCGTCTCCTATGGCGCGCTCCTTCCTTGTGGGGGGCCCTCACTGAGGGCGCACCCGCCTTAGGTGACTGTTCGCACCTCAGGTCACACCTCCCGAGAACGGACGGAGGGACCAATTGGCATGTTCGGAAGGTATCAGCTCGGGTAATCACCCCTCCCTGGGCCCGGCCTTTACCGGGGGGGTACGTACGTGCCCTACATGTCTACCCAGGGCGGGGAGTTACGCCTTACCCCGTCACCGGCTACACAGAGCGTGGGTCGACCTTCAGACACGCACAGGGAGGAAAGAAAGGAGAGAAAGAGATGAAGGAGAAGGAAGAATCTCAAACGCCGAGGCGGAGATTAAAGGGTGAGTCGAGAACAAGGAGAAAGGAAAAAGAGGGGAAGGCTGAAGAACAGGAAATGAAGAGGACCAAGAAGAGAAGACAGAGGAAGCGAAAAAGAAACCTTGGACTGATGAAAGGAAACGCCCGTCTCCGGGCGAAGGCACAAACCGGGGGGAAAGAGGGAAGCGGCCTGGGACGGAAGAAAGGTCGCTTCGGCTCAGGGCCCCGTGCGCGCCACACACGTACCCACAAAAGAGCTGTGGGCCCCTTGGGGGGCTGGCTATCCTGTACCACTCCTGTATACAACAAGGGAAAATGAATACTTGTATGCATCTGTACAAGCCCTAATCTCTCTGATCTTTACTAGCTTAAAAAATGTACTTATTCGTGTCAACAGACTGACCTTAAAATTCTTGTAACCATCTGGGGAATGGTCAGGAAGTCCAAATCCAAATCACTGATGGAACAAGCTGTCACACACTTGAAATATGAACAATACTCACCTCTTTACCCAAGGTTTTGAACACATATTCTAGGCCTCAACTCTAAAGTAGTTGCCTCAATTGCTGGTGATGGAAAGGGAGAATACTTTCATGATCGATATTTGGTAGCCAAGAGGAGGACAAAAGGTTGCCAAAGTTCATGACCACCAGAGCTTGCACCAATGTCTCTAGTTACCATCAAAGATGATTTTGTCCATCAAGGTCCCCCCCCCCCCCCAGTGTGGTTTATTTTTCCTTCCATACATCATAGTAATGTTGCTAATTTTCACTTCTCTGGACAAATTATTTTAAGCACTAGACTATTTCCCACATTCTGCAATTTTTATTCTGGTTCAAATGTTTACCTAAATAATATCTGAAGCAGAAACTTCCAATTGTTGTACACAAGCTAAAATTGTGTGGGGGATTTTGCAGAATGCTGAAAACATTCCTCCATTTGACCAAGTTAAAATATTAAGGTTTCCTTCACACAAGATGAGGTAAGGAAGATTAAACCCTAATGTCCTGTCAACACTGGTCATTATAGACAGAGGAGATGCCCCAATTTAATTTTGCTTAGAGTGGGGAAGGAAATGGATCATGCCCTTTGAAAGGGACCATCCTGGCATTTGTATGGAGTGATTAAGGGAAATTATGGAACACCTGATCTAGATGGCTAGAGGCAGGTTCAAATCTTGGTACTCCAATATGTGATTCCAGTGTATTTCCACTATGCCATCTTGCTCGGTATTCCTCAACTCAAAGCCATTTAAATATACATCTCAGCAGAACCTGAACCTCCATGTGAGGTGATTTAGCATGCCACTACTAGAAAAGGAGGCAGCTGTTGCTGTGGGAAGATTTGATACTGCCGTTGCACTGACACAGCATGCCATGTGACAATGACCCTCCACTTGGAAATTCATTGAGGTTACTAAATGACGTGAATGCCACCATTTGAAGCCATGTTCTGCCAATGGTAAGCAGTGCACTTTCTGCACAACCAGTGTAAAGAGTCAGCCACAGAAAACCGCAGCAGCATGGTGGTGCTGCATATGTGAAAGCACCCATTTAAACTTGGAGGTCCTACAGTTTAATGTGGATTCCAAAACACGATGCTAACTCGGGATTCAGCGCAAAGTTCCTAGTGATTGGAAAAAAGCGCAGGTGACTCCCGTGTATAAGAAAGGAAAGAGAACTGACCCATACAATTACAGGCCAATATCGTTGACATCAGTTTCATGTAGAATTTTGGAGCATATTCTTAGTTCGAACATAGTAAATTTCCTTGAAACGGAAAAGCTTCTTTCCATGAATCAGCACGGGTTTAGGAAACATCGTTCATGTGAAACTCAGCTTGCCCTTTTCTCACATGACATCTTGCGAGTCATGGACGAAGGGCAACAGGCGGATTGTGTTTTTCTCGACTTCAAAAAGGCGTTCGACACGGTGCCACACTGCAGACTGCTAACGAAGATACGAGCTTATGGAATAGGTTCACAGATTTGTGACTGGCTGGAAGACTTCCTAAGTAATAGAACGCAGTACGTTGTTCTCGACGGCGAGTGTTCATCAGAGACGAGTGTATCGTCAGGCGTGCCCCAGGGGAGTGTGATAGGACCGCTATTATTTTCTATCTATATAAGTGATCTGATGGACAGAGTAAGTTGTAATTTGCGGCTGTTTGCTGATGATGCTGTGGTGTATGGGAGGGTGTCGTCTGTAACTGACTGTAATAGCATACAGGTTGACTTAGACAAAATTTCTAGTTGGTGCGAAGAATGGCAGCTAGCTCTCAATGTAGAAAAATGTAAGATGATGCGCATGAGTAGAAAAAACAATCCTATAATGTTCGAATACAGCATCAGTAGTGAGCTTCTTGATGCGGTCGCGTCGTTCAAATATCTAGGCGTAACATTGCAGAGCGATATGAAATGGAACGAGCATGTAAGGACAGTTGTGAGTAAGGCGGACAGCAGACTTCGGTTTATTGGGAGAATTTTGGGAAGATGTACTTCACCTGTAAAGGAGACCGCGTATAAAACGCTTGTACGACCACGTCTTGAGTATTGCTCAAGTATTTGGGACCCGCAGCAGATCGGTTTGAAGGAAGACATAGAGGCGGTTCAGAGGCGAGCAGCTAGATTTGTTACCGGTAGGTTCGACCAATGCGCGAGTGTCTCGGAAATGCTCCGGCAACTCAATTGGGGATCGCTGGAAGAAAGACGACGTTCTTTTCGTGAATTTCTGTTAAGTAAATTTAGAGGGCCGGAATTTGAAGCTGAGTGTAGTACGATCTTGCTGCCGCCTACTTACATTTCGCGTAAAGATCACAAAGACAAGATAAGAGAAATTAGGGCTCGTACGGAGGCATATAGGCAATCTTTTTTTCCTCGTTCAATTTGGGAGTGGAATAGGAAAGGAAATGCCTAGTAGTGGTACAGTGTACCCTCCGCCACGCACCTTACGGTGAATTGCGGAGTATGTATGTAGATGTAGATTTTTCACATCATCACCAGAGGTGAAACTGCCAAGTTGCACCATAGTACGGAATCTACGTTAAAATGTAGGTGCCCCTACAACTGGCTGGGTAAGTCATTTCACGGGTCAGAGAAAGGTATGGCATACCACCTCCAAACAGGATCGTGTCTACTACAGCACTGGAGTGTTCAAAGCAATCTTCCAAGAGCACTGCTTTACCCTTTTCTGCTCCAGCCGAAACACCAAAGAGAAGTGCTTCTCAGTGGCTCGAGCAGAAGTGAACAAAGCAAGTTTAAAAGTATTCATCTTCTATTACTTATTCAACAGTATGGCCAAATTTAAAATATTTTAAGAGTCATTAAAATGAAAAGCTGCACGTTGCAGTGGACATAACCTCACACCATCTAGTCAGAGAAACTCCCTATGCATTAATCTATGAGTTACAATTAACACTGATACAAGAGTTTAACATTTCATGAAAGAAAGGTTCTAAAGTGCAAGATGAAGGTAAACTTTTTGTACAAAACAGCCAAATACGTGCCTTACGTCTCCCTATCAACACCACCACCAAACTAATGTTTTAATTGTAAAGAATATGAAGTAATCACATTTGTTTTTAAAATTACAAGGCAACTTTACACTCTACATTAAATCTTAGATATCTAAAAAATAACCTAGGAAGGAAATAACTTACTTTCCTCTGATGTGATAATTTCCTTCATTTTTTTAAATACATGTCACTGAAAATGACAAACTTGTTAACAAAGGAAGTTTGCAACTTCAGCTCAAAGCAATGTTCAACAGATTTTAAATCTTCCAGTTGTGTAACTTCCACTCTTAACACAACATGAGAGCATTAAGGATCCTGAAACAGTAGACCATTATGCAATTATTTCTTTGAAGTCATTCAAATTCACATAACTAAGATATTTCTTATCAAGAGATCTTATACAACTAGTTTACCCATAAGATATAGCAATTTGCGTGCGACTAAACTTAAGTCCAGGTCAAGACCTGCACAATTCATGGTAGTGATTCCCTTCTGGTGTGAGATTGGTAGAGTGAGTTTAACGTAGCCAGTGGGACAAAAATGGCGAGAAAGGAGGAAATGACTTTCTAGCATCAAAATTGAAATAATTTGGCTTTGCATTTTTATCACAAATTATTGGGCATTTTCCCCTGTAATTCAAGTTATGAAACCAAAATGATTCCCAGAAGTCTAGAAAGGGTCATCTGCTTTTACTATAACATGCATGTTGGCCTCTAGTTATGCTACAGATTAACCTGTTTCCACAACCAATTTTTCTCTCTCTCTCTCTCTCTCTCTCTCTCTCTCTCTCTCTCTCTCTCTCTCTCTCTCTCTCACACACACACACACACACACACACACACACACACACACACACAGAAGCATCGCCAACATTTGCACCACAACTAAATGCAGTGCACAGATGACCCATTCTAGACTTTATTCGAGGCTTTATTGGATAAACTAGTCTCCGATACCGATTTGACTAATGACGTCACATATGGAGTCATACATAGTCGAGAAATACTACAAACACATGTTGACCACAACACGGTGATACAATAACGTCCACGACTAATAGCAACATATTAATTGAAATTAAAGGGACCAGTGCGGGGAAATTGGTGTTTTGGGCAGGGACATACTAAATTAAAATACCAAAAAACTGCTTTCACAATCCGAATATAGAACATACCTGGTATAGCTAGATTAGACCTATTTTGATCAAACCTAATATTATCAATAACACCCCTACATATCATTTAAAAATAACCTACCCATCTCCCAAAGCTAGAAGTCACATACATAAATTGTGACATGGCATCGGTAGTTAGATTTCACCTAAATAGGTCAAAACTACTCAACAATACCACCTCTTCAAAATACATTTAATAATTAGGTAATTAAAGAAAGCTTACACTCCTAGTTGTACAGTCTGAAATGATATATATTGAACATACAACTGTAAATCGATTGAGTGTTTCTGAACTGGAGCTTCAGGCACTGCGTGCCCTCACGTACTAAAATAAAAAAAACTTCTTGTTAAACCTATACCTAACCTTCTAAAGGCTACACTACAGATAACTTCTTTTAAAGTGAATGTTAGGTTAGGTATAGGTCAAACAAGAATCCCAACCACCCCCCCTTTCAGTATGTGAGGGCACATAGTGCCCGAATCTCAGGTTCATAAACACTAGATTGATTTACAGTTGTATGTTCGATATATATATCATTTCACGCAGTACAACTCTGAATGTAAGCTTTCTTTAAAATTATCAATAATTATGTAGACAGCATCAGGAGCTACAATTCAACATGAAAATGAAACGACAACCTGGGATCATCAAATAGATTTCACCTATATAGCTCAAATCTAGGGCTCACCTGCAGACGGAGATACCGCCCGTCAGCTTTGACCCGTGACGTCACTGCAGCGCAGTAGTTTTGAGGTGCATGCATGTTTGTAAAAGGCGTGAGTGATTATGTGGTGGTTGAGTTAAAGACGATACTTTGTTTACAAACAAAACAGATTAATATTTTGTGTTTAAAAAGTGATCTGTAGCTTCTCACTGATGATTAGGTGTAGGTTAACCGAGAGATTTTTTTTGTATGTGAGCACCGAAGGCGCGAATTTTTGGGCTAAGACTTGTGATCGATGGTACATTCTGTTATCTATAATAACTACAGATTATTTGTATCTACAATACAGAAGTATTAAGATATCCTGCATACTGGTTTTCCGAAATCTTGATGATGTCATGGATCAAATCAGATGTGTGGTATCCCAGTCTACAGTTATGCCAAATCAGTTAATGATACCACTTCACAATTTACTTTTGCATATTTACTTGAATTCCCGCCACAAACTACCACTATTCCATCATTTCTGCAATGCCACATTTAACAATTTGATGTCTGCTTTGTTGGCACTTTCACCAACTTCATTTCTACGACAAATTCAGCACATCTGCAGTTGCCACCAACAACCCCCAAACCTTGCAAAATTCGAAAAACACCAAGAGCATAATACAATGTCACCTAGGTGTCGTCAAAAATACCAGACACACGTAAACAGTGACCGTGAGTCATTGGTCAAAGCAGTACCGGAGACTAGATTTGACCCGGCTTTAATTAGGTTGGGACCTAGTAGTACAGTTTAAATCACTGCAACTGAATCAGCAACTATATAATCTTGGTTGTTGCAAATATCACAGTTTCTTCCAAATCTGAAGTTTTTCTGAGGCTGTAGTACACGGATGCCAGAATGTCAATACTTCTTTGAAACAGTTTTCTGTACCATGTGGAAAATAGTCTTATCAAAGTGTAAATCATTTTTCCATTGTTACTGGGGTATCACCACTAACTGCGCCATAGATTGCCAAACAATATACATGCAAAGAAGCTATTCATCACCACTGACTCCCCCCCCCCCCCCGACGCCCCCAAGTTTTTATTCTCGTTGCAACTGGTTCAATATACTTCAGATTTGATTCAATTATCTGTAACCACAGCCTACCACAATATTTTTCATTTTTGGTGTAACCTATAAATATTCATCAAATTTCTATCAGGTGTTTCTGAATTTATCACGAGATATTAAGTTAGCTATACAAAAATATGTATTACATCAAATGAAATTGTTGGCACTAACAAAAAACAGAGTTCAAACATTGTCATAAGCTTTATTAAACATATAAGACTGTTGCCACAATATACCTAACCTCCGTGTTATGCAACAAACTAGCTTGCCAGCACACTGCATGTTTCAGTAGGGAAACCACTATTGTTGAAGGCATGTGTCAAGAACGGCATTTGTTTTTGTTGAGTTCCTGCACACCTATTAACCACAAGATTTTTAACAGACATTTTTGGTTTTTATTGAATTTTGTTCAGTTGATGTGAACACGGAATCCTACAGACTTCTACGTCTACATGGGATACTCTGAAAATCACATTTAAGTGCCTGGCAGAGGGTTCATCAAACCACCATTACACTATTTATCTACCATTCCATTCTTGAATAGCGCGCGGGAAGAAAGAACACCTGAATATATTTCTTATATTTTTATTCTGATTGTCATTTCTACCTATGTAAGTGGGAGTCAACAAAATATTTTTGCATTCGGAGGAGAATGTTGACGATTGGAGTTTCGCAAGTAGCCCACACCACAGCGATAAGCGCCGTTGTTCTAATGATTCCCATACCAGATCCTGTATCATTTTTGTAACGCCGTCTCCCCTGTATCTTCACAATACGAAACGATGTGCCCTTCTCTGAACTCTTTTGATGTCCTCCATCAGACCCACCTGATAAGGATCCCAGACTGGGCAGCAATACTCCAAAAAAGGATGGACAAGCATAGTGTATGCAGTTTCTTTAGTAGTTCTGTTGCATCTTTTAAGGGTTCTGCCAATAAAACGCAGTCTCTGGTTCTCCTTTCCCATGACATTATCTACATGTTCTTTCCAGTTTAAGTCTGAAGTAATAGTAATTCTCAGGTATTTTGTGGACTTTATGGCCTTCATTTTTGATTGATTTATCTTGTAAACAAAGTTTAACGGATTTCTTTCTGTACTCATGTGGACGTCTTCACACTTCTCATTATTTAGAGTCAATTGCCAATTTTTACACCATAGTGATTTCTTATTGAGATCATTCTGCAGTTGGTTTTGATCTTCAGATGATTTCAGTAAACGGTAAATGACTGTCCTATCCGTCTTACCCAACACATTGGTCTGTTCCCATAGGTTTACAAACGTTTAAGTTACTCACTACGGCCTCTGTTCGTAATTTGAAATCTGGAATATTGGTTTCGTCATCTTTGGTGAATGAGTTTCTAAAAGCTATGTTTAGTAACTCTGCTTTAGTAGCGCTGTCATTGGCAGGATCACCATTACTATCACACAATGAGGGTATTGTTTGTGTTTTGCCCCTAGTATATTTAACACATGACCAAAATCTCTTTCGGTTTTCAGTCAAATTTCGAGGAAGTTCCGTTGTGATAAGTATTGTAGGCATCTCACATTGAGATCCTCGCTAAATTTCGAGATTCTGTGTAGGATCGCCAATCCTGGGGATTTTGTGTTTGTTTAAATTTAGCATGCCTTTTCCTATGCTTTTGCATCAGTATCCTGATCTGTTTTGTGTACCAAGGGGGATCACCTTTTATTAATTTATTTGGTATAAAACTGTCAATACCACTTCTTTGAATGGGAGCCACATCTGGTCTACACATACGTTTAGTGTTAGAAACGAGTGGAATCTGTCTTTCAAGGTGCAATGTATGTTATTTCTATTTGCTTTCCTGAACAAATATGCATTTCGTTTGTATTTGATAACTCGCTATGACAGCTCTGTGTTCACTAGTACCTGTATCCGTTTTGATGCTCGTTATGATCTCAGAATTATTTGTTTCTAAGAGATCAAGTGTGTTTTCACATCCATTTACAATTCTAGTTGGCTCATGAAATAATTGTTCAAAGCAATTCACAGAGAATGCATCGAGTACAATTTCACACGATGTTTTATTGGTACCTCCTGATTTGTAAGTATAATGTCACCAACAGATTGAGGGTAAATTAAAATCACCGCCTACTATTATTGTATGAGTTGGATACGTTTTTGTAATTAGACTCAGGTTTTCTTTGAATCTTTCTGCTATTGTATCGTTAAGAGTCAGGAGGCCGGTAAAAGGCACCAATTATTAATTTCTTACGATTTTCAGGTACAACCTCTACCCATAGAAGATCACAGGAACCATCAACTTAAACTTCGCTACACAAAATACTACTTTTGACGGCGACAAACACGCCTCCACCTATTTTGTTTAATCTATCCTCCTTGAACACTGTTAGATCTTTTGCAAATACTTCTGCTGAACTTATTTCCGGCTTGAGCCAACTTTCACTGCCTACAGTGATGTGAGATTCGGTGCTTTCTATTAACACTGAGTTCTGGTACTTTCCTGACACAGCTATGACAATTTACAACTGTTATACCGATAGTTCCTAGATCTACATTTCTCCTGTGATCCTCCTGCACTGTTTGAGATTGCCCATTTTGTTTTTCCCCGAAGCCCCCTATCCTAAAAAAACTGCCCAGTTCACGCCACACAGCCCCCGCTACCCGTGTAGCCACTTCCTCAGTATAGTGGACTCTTGACCTATTCAGTGGAACCCGGAAACCCACCACCCGATGGCGCAGTTCAAGGAATCTGCAACCTACACGGCTGCAGAACCACCTGAGCCTCTGATTCAGACCCTCCACTCGGCTCTGTACCAGAGGTCCACAGTCGGTCCTGTCAACTATGCTGCAGATGGTGAGCTCTGCTTTCATCTTGCAAGCAAGACTGGCAATCTTTACCACTTCAGATAGCTGCTCAAAACCTGAGAGGATCTCTTCAGATCTGAAGCGACACACATCATTGGTACCGATGTGAGCCGCCACCTGCAGTTAGCTGCACCCCGTACCTTTCATGGCATCCAGAAGGACTCGTTCCACATCTGGAATGACTTCATCCGGTATGCACACAGAGTGCACGTTGGCCTTCTTCCCCTCCTTGGCAGCCATCTCTCTAAGGGGCTCCATCACCCGCCTAACGTTGAAGCTCCCAACTACAAGCAAACCCACCCACCCTCTGTGAAAGCCCGGATCTTGCAGGCTGGGTGGTGACCTCAGGACGAGAGAGACCATCCGACTCAGGAAAGCTGTCCTGAACAGACAGTGCCTGTTTACCAGGGAGGCCTCACGATCAGTACCCCGGAATGTCTTGCGCCTCCTGCCACACACTGGAGCGACCCTCCACCCATTCACGGGTGGGGTGTCCGCCTCACTGCTAGCAGTATCAGGGCATGTCGACGCAGACAGATGAGTGGAGATGACGGGAGTCTGTTTGGTCCCCACTTCCGGCCAACAACGTTGCCCCTAGATCGCAGCTTCCAACTGTGCAACCGAGGTTAACACAGCTTGAAGCTGGGAGCGAAGTGTCACCAGTTCAGACTGCATCCGCACACAGCACTCACAGTCCCTATTCATAATTACAGTGCCGACAAAAACAAAAACTACAGTCGCAATGCGTTCAAAGAAAGACTACACTGTACGTTAAAATGCAGATTTGAATCTAATACAGCACATGGCTATACAGTTTAAAGATGCAGAACTCTTCAGTCAGTTTCACACTCTTACAACATTATGAACAATCATCATGGTCCTATGCTAAATAATTGCAAATGTAATGTCAGAAGCAAAAGTCCTAAAAGAAACTCTACATAAGCATACACCATGAAAAATAATTATGACCATGAAGTGCCACAATCTGATACAATTACAGATCTACCACTGGTTTCATCAGTTTACGCTCGGTATATCACACAGCCTGTGGCATGGTGCCACTTTTCCATATATGACCCACAATGCAATTTATCCTCACCAATAGATAGCACTTCAAAAATCAGATGTACCATGGAATTTACAGGCTTTATGATGTTTAGTCTCCTCAAGGGAGAACTTCAAACTTTTAAGAATATATATTAAAAAATTTACAATAATTCCTTAAAAATAAGTAATAGCACCAGCTTCCCTTTCCAATTTCTGCTGTGTGCTTACTTTACTCTCAAAATTCTTTTGAACAAATCTCAAAAATGTTTGTTCACTATTACAAAATTTATCAGAAATTCAGCAATCGGATTCAGAATGTACCAAAGTGACATTTAACATTCTGATTTTATTTCTGACCAGCTTCCAGTTATTCATCACAATGTTATGTTAGGCAGTTCATCTACATGGTACTGACCAGCTTCCACAGTTATTCATCACGATGTTGTTAGGCAGTTCATCTACACGGTATTTCTAAAGACAAATCTGGATAACTTCTGCAATTGTCATTTGCATTCTCAGTTTACTGCATTCGACAAGGTATTTAAAAGAACATGCATTAGCAGATGACTTACAAGATATTTCATCAGCCAATGTGCCATGAAATTAATATTTAGCTAATCTATTTTCATTACAAATAAACTTTGTATATAGTAAAGTTGTTTGAATCAACCACATAAGTATTTGTAGGTTTTGTTTTTGATAATTACACTTATACGCAATCTTGATTATACAGCTGGACGCACACAAAAAGAGTACTGCAGTGTAATTCTTCACTACAGCTAACTTTCATAGACAAGCGTCTTTTCTTTAGATTGGGGGTACTATACTTACCAGTATGAGTGTAACACAAAGTGAAGAAATAACAAACGTCAAAATTTCGGTTCTCGATGTTCATGGAAATTTTAATGTTTTGAAAACAACGTAAAACCATTTACTTCAGGCACATTTGCACTTTCAGCGCGTCATGTCTTTACGAGTGGCAAGGTACATCAGGAACTTGCCCTCTTCCATTCTATAATTTCATGTGGAATAATGTTCAATAACGTATTTTTAAAAATATATATATATTCGTTGCTTAAAGGAGTTAGGCATTTGGACTCTCACCTCACTCTTTATTCAGTCATGAAACTTGCAGGATGTCAATATACACAACACTACACATCAAAAGCAGCAATTGCATTACCAGGAAAAGGGGGGTCTGTAATAGATATTTAGTATTTCTCGAAAAAGGAGTACACGATGTTCCCGCCAAAAGTTTTCCAAATAATAAGTGTTTCAGAGCGGCCAAAAGCGTTAAAAAATATTTATTCGTAGCACACGTGATCCATGGACCTATGTATTATAATCGGCTATATACAAATACCTGACGTATAGTCTATTATACCTGATTCCTTACTTCCATGTGAATCACGTAACCAAGTCACTGAACTATCTTAAACAGGACAAAATTACAAATATTCGTAGAGGAATAAACAATTCTCAGACACAGTTTTCTGTAAAGAAAAATTACCTCCTTTGGGGTTCAGTATGTTTACATTTGTCATCACCCAAAATGTAGGAGTATTAGGTCACTGATATCTATACAATTGTTTTTTCCATAAATACGACATCATTGCAGTTCAGTAATAAAACAACCGTGCTTCACGGAAACTTCTTCAATCAATGTCTCTCTTGGGTTATCTCTCAGTTGTGTTCAGCTTCAGCCTAGCGATTAGCGACATTTATATTCCGCCAATCAATTTCAACCAAACATTTGACATGAAATTTCATACAGTACAAAGATTACTTCCCGGAAAACATAGCACTTCATCAAGTAGCTGAAATTGAAGCTCTTTGCACTTTTTTTTTACACGCCTTTGACAGGAGCTCTCTTACGGGACATTCGACACGCACATTTAAGGCCGAGTTCCAGGCAGGAATTTCTTACACGTGCATTTCCTCACCACAATTCCCTATATACATGTAAGCGTTTCCACACGCCGATGAAGAAACGCTTTTTACACGACTTTCAAGACGGCTCCTTGAGAAATTTTTCGTGCAGGAACTGTAAACATTTTAGCTGTAGATTTATACAGAAGTTGATGAAGAAAAAAACAGATACACTACTGCTGAATATAGAAGTGGGAATTTCGTAGGAAGTGTTTGGGGATGGCAAAATAAATTGCGAATAAGCTTTTAGTAATGGCAGTGTCAATGTAACGTGCTAATGTTAATGACGACGTCGGAAATGGCTGTTTGAAAACTGTCACAATCAGAATAAGGGGAAAAAATCTTTCGTTTTGACCATGAAATAAACAATGAATGCTATTCCTGCTCTATGGTGTGCAGGGTCTTGCATTAACCCTTGTGTAATTAGTAAATTACACTCGTAAAGCGAACATTTCGCTGCCAACAAAACACAGTGTCAAGGCTTCTTGACATTTAACCCAATTTTGGAAAGCTTTTGAGCCGTATTTCTGATACTATACAAAGGTTAACACACGTATGAGAGATTTCATGCCAGCTTGTATTAATTTGCAAGGTCATTGGCTACTGGAGATACTGCAGTACATACATTCCGAAGAACATTATTTTTTACCGTATGTTTTCTACAATTAACAAAACATACATCAGAAAAGGTTTATATCGGTACTACCTGCAGCAATAATAAGTGGAAAGTAAGGTTTCTGTCTCAATAGTTATCTTTTAAGAATTAATTTAATTTCTGATAGGTAACAAGTGCCGAAAATTACCGATTCACTACTTAATTTGTAAGCAATTTTGCATCTACTTTACAGAATAGTCTTTACGCAATGTTAATGCCGATTTGAGCCCTATTATATTCACATAAGATTTTTATACTTATAAAAGTAGGCCTACATTTAAATCATCAAAGCCACATATAAATTTTCATTTGATGGAAATGTTTATGGCCAATGATGAATTATCATATATGTTTACAGTATTACCTGTTATGCAATACGATGAACGTCAGCAAGTTAACACTTTCAAAATCGTTTTGTCACATAAAACAATGGTGTGTTACCCTATGTATAAATGTTTATAACGAGCAGCACAATTCTAAATTGATGTCCATGTCACATTGTTTATGAAAATTTTGTCACTTTACGAATTATTCATTTACTTAGCCAAAGACCAAACACATTATTTTCGTGTAACGCAAACTCTTCATGTACATAAACAAACAATAATTTTAGATCCGTGTTCCGTTCTGTCGAAGAGAGGAGCAAGATCAGAATGAAAACAGATCCACCTATCTGCAGTTGCTGAAGCTCGTAATCGATGGTGGGGGAAGCGACATCGTGCAAGAAAGTTAAACGCGTTTGAACTTACGCGTAAGATAGCATGACAGTATGCAAGTTTGGTGTTTCCATGCGTATGTTGACTATCGCGAGTAGTGGTGGGGGAATGCATGTGTAAGAAATTCATTTCTGTGGAAACCCAGCTTAAGGTTGTCAGCTGCAGTGCTCCTTGTGATAGACTGTCGAATTACACAGAAGCATTTTTAAGTGGTACACGTTTATCAAGTCGCCTGCTTCAAGCGTTTTCTTCGTTTGTTGTCAAATCAGGGTTAAGATGACTTTCTAGTTTTTAATGCTTAAAACATGTTTGTATTTTAGACTGCCAGTGTGAAACTGTATTTGTTTTTGTGCCGTTCATGCGAAACTATGTCCCTCACATGTGTAAACGTCCTTGTTATTAAAGACGATTAAATAGTTCCAGGCCGCGCGGTTTAGATAAGATAAGATCTTTATTGGTCCTGGTAATCATGTAGTACACATATGGTACATTTTGATGTAGGACAAGTCAGTATGTAACAAAATAATATTACAGAAGGTGAATTAAATTTACATTGATTACATTTTTTTAACAAAAAAATACAAAATTGAAACAAGTAGTAAGTTATACATTTATAAAACACATGGGGCTAGAAACATTTATAGAACACATCACAAAGGCACATTCAAAAATTCTAGTGACCTTCCTGAAGGAACTCATGTAAACTATAAAACAATGATGATTCAAATATGCCATTGTAGCTGACTTGAACTATGACAAGTCATTTATTGTTTTAATTTCTGGGGGAAGTTTATTATAAATAACTTTCCCATAGTGCAAGGTTCCTTTTTGTTCATTACGAATAATGTTCACTTACACTATGTGAAAGTTTTCCTTATGGCTGGTATTGTAAGAGTAAATATTTTCATTTTTTTAAAGAATGGGTTTTTTCACAGCATATTTTTTTTTACAAATACAGATACCTCTTATCCATACATACATGGAAGTTGAAGGATTTCTGGTTTTTTAAGAAGTGATCTACAGGTTTTATTCAATTTTACACCTTCCATAAGTTTTATAATCCTTTTCTGTAGCCTAAAGAGCTTTTGGCACAGAGGGGAGTCGCCCCAGAAGATAATACCATATTTTAGTTGAGAGTAAATATGGGTAAAGTAAAGAGGTTTTAGGCACTCTTTGTTGCAGCATCCTTCTACTATTCTCATTAAGTAGCAAGCAGTACTTAGTTTCTTATGAAGTTTTTCAATATGTATCTCCCATTTGAGATTGTTTTGGAGCCATAAACCCAAGAACTTTATGTTGTCTACAGTTTGAATGTCCTTATCACATAACTGAACCTGAAGAGATTGGTCACATTTTTTTACATTGTAGAAATTAACTGCTACTACCTTACTTGTATTTATTATCAACTTATCATTGAACCAATGTTCATTGTCTCAGTTGTAGATTCTTGAAGCAATTCTGTTCCTCGCCCACTAATTAGAACACTAGTATCATCAGAAAACTGGATAGTATTTCACAGATTTTGTTCAGGTCATTTACATATAATAGAAACAGAAGTGGTCCTAATACTGAGCCTTGTGGCACTAATCTAATGTCTTTATACTTTGAATAATGTTAATTTGTTGATGTTTTGGTGTTGCACTTCGACTACATGCTTTCGTCCACTAAGGTAAGATTTTATCCAGTCGTTTAGTATTCCTCTAATCCCAATGTTGTTAAGTTTAAGTAATAGTTTTTTGTGTTCTATAATATCAGAAGCTTTTGATAGATCTAAACGTACCCCCATGACATTTTCACCATTATCTATTTTTTAAGTACTTCACTTAAAAGTTTAAAAATTGCTGTATCACTTGATCGACCCTTCCTGAAGCCATATTGTGTTGTAGACAGTAAGTTGTGTTTATAAAGGAAGTCTGCTACTCTTCTTTGAAACATTTTTTCTAATATTTTTGAGAAAACTGACAACAGAGCAATGGGCCTTAAGTTGGCCACTTCATCCTTTTTGCCTTTTTAAACAGTGGTTTCATCTTGACACACTTTAAGCATGTTGGGAAGGTTCCAGTTTGAAAAGAATTGTTACAAAGGTGAACAAAAGGTCTGGCAATCAGATCTCCACATTTCTTGATAAGACTATCAGGAATGCAGTCTATTCCACAGGAGTGGTTCATTTTTGAAGTTCTGATAACTGATAGCACTTCATTCTGTGTTGTTGGAAGTAGGAAGAGTGAAATAGGACTTATACTAGGACTTTCAGATGAAATCTGATAGCTCTTAGCGGAAGGTATGATTCCAGATACTAATTGCCCACTTCTACTACTAGAATAGTTGTTGAAAACATTTGCTAGTTCTTCAGGATCAGTGATTTCTTTGCCATTATGGCTCAATTTAATATTAAAATTTTGTGGAGAGTCAGTTTCAGTTTGCTGCTTAACGACATTTTTTATATAGCAGTTGTTTGCCATTACTTTGGCTTCTTTGATCACTTTTTTAAGTATCATTTTATATCTTTTGAAATATGCAAGATATTCATTGGATACTAAGGGAGACTAGGATATTTCATACAATCTTCGCTTTTCAGCACATGACTTTTTAATGCCTGTTGTTATCCAGCAGTTTTTTTTTTTTGTTAATGTTACTAGATTTGATCTTCTGTATTTTATTTGGAAATGCTACATTACAATAATGTGACATAATATCCCTAAATGCATTAAACTTTTCATCTGTGCCTACACTGGTATACACTTCAGTCCACGCTTCCTTCGTTAGCAAATTCCTGAAGTGTTCAATATTTTGATAGCTGAAGTTTCTTCCGATTTTCACTGTTTCTGTTTGTGTAATCAGACTCAGTGTTGATGCTTTTCCAAGAAGCTGTGCATAGTGGTCACTGTAACCGGTGTTGATTTTTTTCCCCATGTATTCAGGATTTTTCCCTGAAGTGTTCAATATTTTGATAGCTGAAGTTTCTTCCGATTTTCACTATTTCTGTTTGTGTAATCAGACTCAGTGTTGATGCTTTTCCAAGAAGCTGTGCATAGTGGTCACTGTAACCAGTGTTGATTTTTTTCCCCATGTATTCAGGATTTTTCCCTGTTTATCAATATCATGTCAATTGTGGTTCTGGATACCCTTGTGACTCTGGTGGGGGACTTTATAATTGGGAAGAAGTTGTATTTTGTAAATATAGCCATGATATCATCTCTCTCTTTTGAAACTTTGTTGAAGTCGACATTAAAATCTCCACACATAATAGTTTTGTTCAGGTTCCTGATTGTATTCATTGTATTCAAGTTTGTTGGAGAATATTTTTATGTTTGAGCTAGGGCATCTGTACAGGCAAATGATGATTGTTTTTACTGAGGTAAGTTCTATAGCAGAAATTTCAAAATCACTTTCTTTAGTCTTAGTTTGGAAAGTAGGAGACCAAGTAGTGGCGAAAGTACAGTTATGAGGCGGCATCGTGAGTCATGTCAGGATAGCACAGTCGGTAGTGCGCTTGCCCACGAAAGGCAAAGGTCCCAGGTTCGAGTCCTGGTTCCGGCACACAATTTTAATCTGCCAGGAAGTTTCATATCGGCGCACACTCTGCTGCAGAGTGAAAGTTTCATACTGTAATATATTATTTTATTTACTTATCATGAGATATCTTTCAGCATATTGCCATCGTCAGGTGTTTTTGGTATTTAGAGTCAGGCTAAATTCATGAAGAAACACCTGACAATGGCATTTCTCATGATAAAAAAAATAAAATAATCTATGACAGTGTTTTGAACCATCCGTATAACTGGCTAAATTCGTGAAGGAATATAAAACGCCTCATAAATAGTCAGCTGAAGCAGTAAGGCCTCTAAGTACAAGAAACAAATGACGATGGCAATACGTTGAAAGATATCTCATGTTAGATAAATGAAATGGTTATCAAGTATGAGTAACACTTTATGAGACATAAACATACGAATCTATCCGATACGCCCCTGATGCCCCTGACCAGCCCAAGTTCTAGTTCGTGATAAATTAGACTTAATGGTAAGTTCGTATGCCAGTTTTCTCGCCTCTTTCTTATATATATATATATATATATATATATATATATATATATATATATATTTGTGTGTGTGTGTGTGTGTGTGTGTGTTTGTGCGTGTGTGTGTTTGTGTGTGTGTGTGTGTGTGTGTGTGTGTGTGTGTGTATCTGCATATCGAATGAAATATTTGGATAATTGTTTCTCTTGCACTTCATTAAAGACTTTGTTGTGTGCTTTATATCTCATACCCTCATTGTCCTCACCACTCACATCTCGCTTTCGTATGTATTTCAGTAGAGAACAGTGGTTTATTCCATGCTTGTCTGCTGCTTTTCGTGGCAAGTTTCCAGCTTTTACCTCTTCATATGCATTTTTATACCTCGACAAATCAATCTACCCTTTGGAAATCTTTCTCCCCGGACTCTAGGAATCAACAAAACAAAAGTAATATATCGACTGTTTCAACCGTCCCCAGCCCCACCTTTGGTAAAAGGTAGTTTATAATACTGGAGGTAGTAATAAGTGAACACATTAAACTAGTCATTAGTCGGAACTCTTCAGGCTTCATAAAAGTCACAAACATTTTGAATTAACTAAAATACACGATTTTAGCATAAATGTCTGAAAACATCCTTACTTTTGGTTGTTAAAACACATTAGGACCTCCTGTACGTGACGACAATGCCCAGGGAGCGGCACAACACTGAGATTCGTGTTCCGACCTGTAGACCACTTCGTTGTCCCATTGCACCTGCCACTCCCTGCGTAACCGTTCCAGAGATATTTACTTTGTTTCAACCGTCCTTTGTATCAACTGCACCTAGTCTACCCCATTAATCAGGGCATAAAATAACATGTTAACTGGGCGATACAAGTGTCGCCCAGTGCTGAGAATTTGTCGCCCAGTGGCTAGGGGTAGTGCCGGCAATTTATTTTTATTGAACGACATATCAAAATGTACCAGGAATTAAAAAATAACCTCTTGTAAATCTTTTAGAGCATAGGTCCCCAACTTTTTAATCTTGTTACCTAAGACCTACTAGGGAAACTCATTTTACCCCCCCCCCCCCCAAAAAAAAAAAAGAAAATACACCCATTAAAATATTATCAAAGAAAGCAATACATGAAAACACTACCAATCTTTGTTAATCATAACATATCTTTTACACTTTCGATGCAGCAATGAAACAATTATATTTAATGAAAAGGTGGGTACTGTTTACCAGTCGCAAGTTTTCTAATGTTTGGTTTTGTTTTGCTTAAGGCGCATCTCTGGTCATTTTCCACATTGAGACGGTTTCTGGTGTTACTTTATATTGTCAGTAGCTTTGAGAAGCCACTCTGATATCTATAATTGGTACCGAACTGTCTTAATATTCTTAGAGTTCTGTCAGCTACAACAGGATATTCGGCTTCTTCTTTTCGCCAAAATGTACCAAGGTCATAATTTTGACATTCCATTGTGAATGTGCTATATTCGAGCAATTGGAAGGATTTTACTTAGGCTGAAACATCTTTGAAAATTTCCTCTTCCACAGAAAATGGTCTCAGTATCCAAAAGTTGACGTTCTGATTACCCATAGCTGAGGAAATTGCTTAATTGAGTTTATAACTGCAGACGGATGCTAAATAACGGAAGTTTAAAACACTATTCTTCTATTTTCCTCGCTTACTCATTGATCACACAGTTGCTTAAACATCGATAGATCTCTGACTTGAACCCTGAGTTGGTAAAGTGCCAGTTTATGGACGAAACTTAAATTTTATCCTGCGCTGTCAAAATATTAGTCCTATTTTCTTGCAATGAAATACTTGGACTTAATTTCACTGAAAAAGTCAGCAAGATACGCCAATATTTCGACAGTTTTTTCTTTTACTTTTAAGTAAAATCTTTCCCTTTTTGTGTTCCTTGCTTTTCCAGAAGGATTTCTATTTCTAAATGGGCAGAGAAAAGCAGCACTCAAGTGATGTGATGTTGCTCTGTACAGTAAAATAAATCCTCGTTGTCGTGTTATTTTGATAAAACGGACTAAAACGGTCATCTGACGTAAAATAAAAACCGGAAGTATACGAGGTGGTAAGCAATCTGTGATCAAAATGTTTTACAGTTGCACAAATACATCTCTCCGACGATACTAAAAAGGTGAAATGGAATGCAGAGCTTTATCGGCAAGTTAATATGCTTATTGGTGTAATCGAAAATGGACAAAGAAATTATAAATGCATACTAGGTATTCTAAAACACATCCTTTGTTTATTCAAGGCTGTGCGTGTGTGTTGCATGGGGGCGAGGTAAGATAGATACACTCGGTACGGCGAGAGAGGAGCTCTGACTGCTAGCAGCAGAGTTGCCAGTGTTTGACGCGGAAGTGCAGTGGGCCACAGACTGGGTGGCAATATAGTTCTAACAACTTTGGAGAATTTGAGTGTGCTGCATACCGCATAACATCGTTTATGCATGCAATGGCTTCTTCAGGCGTATTATTTTTTTTAGGCACATCATTTTGCACCTCATGTTCTTCTTTTCTTTCTTCCTGATCATCCTCTGAGTTGCGGATTTCTATTAAATCAGTTTCTGAACTGAAAGTGGGATGAGTTGACAGTAATTCATCACTTCGAATATAGTCATCTGCGGTGCACGAAATCTTTCGCATTTTAATTAATTCAGCTATTGCTGCCGCATTTTCTTGAGCTTTGATGGTTACAGTAGCGTCTTGTCCTTGACCACCAAAACCCGCTTTATTGAAGCTATTGGTGACAGTTTCAGGCTTTACTTCCTTCACTGCCAAGCCAATCCAATTTACTACATCCAGGACAGAAACTGACCGTGCAAGAGCAATCGCATTTTGGGCTTTTTCGACACTAAGAATAAATGTTCAAATGATTGTATAGTCTATGGGACTTAACTACGGGGTCATCAGTCCCTAAACTTACAAACTACTTATGAACTACTTACGAACTAGGACGGCACAAATATCCATGCCCGAGGGGGGATTCGAACCCCCGACCGCAGTGGCCGTACAGACCGTGACTGGAGCACCTTAGTCCCCTCGGCCACTGCGGCCGGTACTAAGAATAAGTGATTGCATGAGTAATCGTCTATAATGAGACTTGAATGTGTAAATTATCCCTTGAGCCATTCGTTGTGTGAGGCTGGTTGAATCTGGCGGGAACCAAGGCAACTTAAAGTTTCACAACTTCACATTCGAGTGACACGTTGATTGTCCAGGAATAGGATAACTTGGCGATTTCCTTTGTTCATTTCTGCATTGAAAGAGCCTAGCCATTCTTCCATAAGACCACTCACCACCCATGCCTTATTATTGCTTCGCCATGTGACTGGAAGCTTACTGACATCTATGTTAGGCACGTTCCGCTTTTTTGTATTGAACGCCTCGGGACTGAAATGCTTGTACGGATTGAGATTTCCGAATTATACACGTTCCGCTTTGAGCAAGTTTTACTGTATATATAAATATATCATAAATATAAATTATAAAAAATTACGGTAATGCATTTGTTTCGAAATGGGAGCCTGGCAGCAGACCCTTTTGATGTTTCATTAGTGCTTTCGTAACAAATATCTTCACTCCTAATTTTAGCTATAAAATTTATTTTTAAAACCAACACTACACAAAATACTATTAACTTTTTTTATTTTAGGTGTGTCACGCTACTAACTTTTCAATGGCTTCAGTTGATAACTATACGAACATACGCCATGGCTGAGAGAACAACAATAACTGATTTATTTTGTGTTGGATCAAAAAACGATGGGGAAATTAAAGAAGAAGAAACTGCGAGCCCAATCAATATCTCAAGTGACGATAATAAACCAGGTTGCAGTAGTTCAAACACACAAATGTAATTTCAAGAAACTGAATCTTCCAATTATGATAATACTCTACCTAAGGGTCAAGACCGAAAATCCGAAAAAAAGATAAATATGTTGAATGGTATAAGGGTAAATGTGAGATTCATCTTGGCTGTTAAAAACCTATGACTTTCTTGCAAAAGTAAAATTGGGAAACAAGCGTTCTGGTGTAAAATGTGAAATTTGCTCAAACCATATTCAAGAAGCACTAAAATTTTCAAAACATGGTACTTTGCTCATTGCTGATGGCGTCCGATGTGAATCTGACGGAAAAAAGGAATTGGAAAGAATTATTGATCATTTTAGCAGCGAAGCTCACAAAGCTGCTGTCAACCTTAATGAAATGGAAGAAAAATGGCCGGCCGCAGTGGCCGAGCCGTCTACGGCGCGCCAGTCACAGTCTGCACGGCCACTGCGGTCGGGGGTTCGAATCCCCCCTCGGGCATGGATATTCGTGCCGTCCTTAGTATTAGCTAGTTCATACGTAGTTTGTAAGTTTAGGGACTGATGAGCCCGTAGATAAGTCCCATAGGTTCTACAAACATTTGAAGAAAAACGGATGCACAATCTGATAAGCACCCTTGGGTTAAAACCCCAAAGTCTTACACTGCAGGGAAAATAACACTACTGATTTAACTATCATTGCATGTGTGTAATCACAGTCGTACAATGACTCTTTCTGCTCATTCTTGGACGTCACGATCACTAACAAAGAATCACAGTGACACCCAAATTTCGTCATACAAAGCAATGGTTTGGAATCCGAGTTATCTCCTCTCACTCCTTCTCCAGCTTTATTGCTGTACAGAAACTCTGTAATGTATCGCGAGATGCATGATGTTGTAGGGGAAGTGATAATGGAAGGTGTGGTCACACAGTTAAAACTCGTAATGTTTTTCCATTCAGGTTGATGGCTCCGTAGACAAATACGGAATTGACAAAAAGTTCATTACTGCACGGTTCATTACAGAACGTAACGAGATGAAATCTGTGTTTCTAGGTGAAAGGAAATCGAGTCTGCGAGGGGCAGAAGGTCTTATGGAATCGGTCAAAGTTTTATTGGAAAATTTAGACCTTGGTGATACAGCAAAAGATAAGTTGACAGGATTGACTACAGATGGAGAGAGTGCTAATACAGGCAAATCCAGTGGCCTATGGGTTAGAATGAAAGAGTACTTAGGAAGAGACTTACTTTGTAATTGGTGTGTGGTTCATCGATCTGACCTAGCCATGTCAGACTCAGCAATTGAAGTTCCGCACTGGAAGACAAATTTAAAAGCCGTGGGAACGTTTTATAGGACATCGGCTTTGCGCTATGAAGAACTTGAAGAGCTGGATGTGTTAACCAAGAAAACGGTCTACCGCTTCCCAGCACACTTTGATTTAAGGTTCGTAGAACACCTCAACAATTTAGCGAAAGCAGTTTGGAACAACCTTCCATTAGTGCAACAACATTGGAGTAATGTTCTTGGAAAGACTGATTCCTCAAAAGTTGGAAAAGCTTCAGCCCGTGGGTTTCTACGTTTGTGGGAGACAGGTGGCGAACAACAGCGACTTACCAGTCTTATGCTAGATCTTCTGAAACGTCTGGAAAAACTGCAAAAAGATTGTCATAGGTCATTTGTTACAATCCCTGATATTGAAGTGTCTAAAAAAATATTTGTTGATTCATTATATTTGATGGAAGAAGACTGTTAACCTGGTGGATAAGAAGAAAAGTTGGAAAGAGAAGATGCAAGAGAACTTGAAAGTGACAAATCAGATACTGAAGATCTTCGTAGAAGACGTCAAGTAAACCGATTTGTTTCAACAAAGCGACACTGGCCTGCAGCAAGAAGAGAGGCTGTAATGAGCTGCAAAGAGTTTATCTTACAACGGCTTCCAGAAGGCCAGAAGGAAATCTGCAGTAGGATTAATAGATTATTAAATTCTAAAAATCCTATTGAGAATGCGAACACAGTTCGTGCTGTTGTTGGACGCCTGTTTGGTAGAGATAAAGTATCAGATTTTACTGATGACGTTGTAGGGTTGTTTGCAGCAGAAAAACTCCCTGCTCCGTCTAGAATGACATCATCTACTGGAAAGCTGTACCACGTTTTGAAAGTATCTCTACCTCACTCGATCCTAAGAAAGTTGGTGCAGTCGTATATTTCTCTAACACCGCACAGTGCAGGTCCTGAAAGAGCAGTGTCACTACATACGATTTTAAAATCAAACAAACAATCTGGCCTGTCACGAGAAGCTCTCAACTCTAGAATGCGCAGCGTTCTCAACGGGGTTGGGACAGGGACCCAAGGCCATCTGTGGCGAAGTTCCTAGAGAAGAAAGAGAGAAGAAGGAAGCTGCCCGATTTTGAACTGTATCAAGACCAAGAGTGTGTAAAAATGAATTTTGTAAATGACAGTAACCTTTAAATTTGATGTTCTTCGATTCTTTTAGTTCTGTAGTCAATCCTGTCAACTTATCTTTTGCTGTATCACCAAGGTCTAAATTTTCCAATAAAACTTTGGCCGACTCCATAACACCTTCTGCCCCTCGCAGACTTTTTTTATCAAAATATTTTGTAAACCCAGTAATTTCATTATCCTTTAAAATTTTGTTGCAGGCCTATTTTAAAATATTTATTGAAAATTGTTTCTTGTGTGCATTAAAACATATATACAAAAGGCAAAAGAATTGTTTTACCTACAATCTTACAGGTGAAGGTATAAAATTACTGTTCAATACTCTTTGAAAGAAAACTGTTACACTAGAACATTACGTTCTTTAAAGACGTTTTTAGCACCAGCATCTCGTGACTCATTTTCTTCAGAGTTAAGTACATTTCTTAGATAGCTTAAAATTGTAATTGTGTTTCTTTCCCGTTGGTGTACTGAAATCTCTAGAGCAAAAATACAAATTGAGGAACCATAACGTAATAAGAGCTATTAAGACAAATAATGATTTATTAACTTTTACAGAAAGTGCACAGGAAGGTATTTTAAACAATCAATGTACTGATATTAGTTTAATTTAATACTCTTTTCATTTAGTAGCCATATCAAATTAAAGTGGCAGGTACTGTATTATATTTAACTAATTAACAAATAAAAGAAAACAATAATTGAACAACAGTAATTAAAAGATTGCTTAACAAAATTAGGAGACATAAATGATTTCTTCAAAGTCCAAATTTAGTATTGTTCCACAAACATTTTTATTTATCATTAAAAACATATGAATAAAAATCTCTTAAGAAAAAATTAAGCAACTTTATTTTTAATAACAAAGGCTTCAAAATACGGTTTTAGGCATCAATATTTTGAATTTTTTCCGGGGGAGGGCCCCTGGAACCCGCGGATCATCCTTCCAATGTCGCCCAGTGAAAATCCCTTAAAATATGCTCTGCCATTAGTGAAATGTTTATCTTAAAATTTGACCTCCGCTCCCAGTTGGTGAGATGTGGTCGGACACCCCTCCCCCCTTGCATGAGATTTACTGTAAACTTTTTTAGGGACTCAATTTCTGCAAAGCTTTGCATTTGACTTGACTGAGGGGCAGTGCTCAAACATCGCTGGCCGGCCGCGGTGGCCGAGGGGACTGAGGCGCTCCAGTCACAGTCTGCACGGCCTCTACGGTCGGAGGTTCGAATCCCTTCTCGGGCATGGATATTTGTGCCGTCCTTAGTCTTAGCTAGTTCATAAGTAGTTTGTAAGCTTAGGGACTGATGACCCCATAGTTAAGTCCCATAAGTTCTACAAACATTTGAACATTTGAAACATCACTGGTTGAAAAGCAAATAGCATGTAAAAAAGTGACACTCGAATAAAACTAACTTACGGATTGAATTACACCTGCAATGAGTAAAGCTTATGCACACCATTTTCCGTGGAGGAATGGAGGGATTGCGCAAATGCCCCCACTGCCCCCCCCCCCCCCCCCCATTGCGTACACCTGTGTGTGCAAGCTTCTTCATCTCTCAGTAAGAACGACAACCCACATCCCTTTGAGCATGTTGACCGTATTTGTCTCGCACTCTACCTCTGTGATTTTTACTCCCCGCGCTTCCCTCCAGTACTAAATTGACGATTCCTTGATATCATGAGCAATACGTTGTGGTCAGTCTATATCTGCCCATGGATATGTGTTACAGTTTAAATCTGATTCCGAAATGTCTTACCATTATAAAATCAATCTGATACCTTCCAGTGTGTCCCAGTTTCTTCCATGTGTAAAGCCTTTTTTCATGGTCTTGAAACAAATATTTGTGTTCTGTCCAAAATTCTACCAGGCGACTTAGACAAAAATAACAATATCCTTTCAAGTTTTCACATTAGTTTAAATATATGACAATTGTATATGTCACAATAGCTTCCCCGGACAATATTTTTGGGGGCCCCAAGAAAGTGGGTGCCCTAAGCTATAGCTTGTTTAGCTTATACTTAAATCATGGACTGCCTGTATTGAAGCGATCACTTTCCAATCTGGATTCACCTGCAGTATAACCTCCACTATGGCTGTTAATGAAGCTGATTGTTCAGTGGAAGGAGGAGGAATTTTAGTTAATGTCCCACTGACAGCGTGGTCATTAGAGGCGGAGTTGATGCTCGGATTTTTGGATAAGAATGGGGAAGGAAATCGGCTGTGCCTTGTTGAAGTAACCATCCTGGCATTGGTTTGGAGTGATTTACGGAAATCACGGAAAAACCTAATGTGGATGACCGGAGGCGGATTTGAACCACTGTTCTCCCGAATGCGAGTCTACTGTATTTACCACTGCACCACCTCACTCAGTCTAGACTGTTTAGTGTACAAGTAACTTACTGAACTTGAACATTGTGATAGTGTCCAGGAGTGGGTCAATCACATTGCCCAAATGATCCAGTGTGCCACTGAAGCATCCATTCTGTATTCTGCAGGAAAACTGAGAAGGCAGGTTGTCCTACCGGAGGTTCGAGTCCTCTCTTGGTCGTGAGTGTGTGTGTTTCCTTATTTTAATGTAGTTTATATAGTTTGTAAGTTTAGGAACTGATGATCATAATACTTTCGTCCAATAGGTTTACAAACATTTGAACCACATCCCTTGGTGCAGTGACAAATGCCGCTGTATGATAAGAACCAGGTGAGTGGTTATGCGTATGTTCATGTTTCAGGCCCCTGCAGACATCCTTGAAGCCTTTTGAGTGGCGAGGGCGAAATATTGTCAGATTATTTGAGAGAGCAAGAGAATATCATGGCAACAGTCCTTGAACACCTTTAACTGTTCCACAAAGTGTATTGTTGAATAGGAGACCAGGAAGATTTCTCTGAGACGAGGGAGTAGTCTGGAATGGCATGCTCCAAAGCATATCGCAAGTTATTGCCCATTCTATGGTGTCCTATTTTTCTACAGTAACTGTCATTGCCAATCAGGATCCAGCTTTCCGCTCCCCATAGGGGCGGCTGAAAGAGGCAATTTGGACTTCTGCTCTATCATTTTGAATAGTACAACTCTCCCTTTTCTATTTGTGAGCTGGATTGTGTGTTATGAGCTGCTCGTAAACGTCACTTGGTTACGATAAGATCCATTATAGTATGCAACGGCATCTCAGACGGCGAAACAAGGAAACCTCCTTGAACTATCTGGTGAGGTCATCATCTCGATCCATGGGCGATAGGTCATTTTAATTCCTGTTTTAAAACTTGGGAAAGACATGCACATGCCGAAATAGTTATTGTGTTATTTCTCTCAATAAGGGGGTGGGAAAGACTTTAGAGAGGCTGGTCACCCACCATTTCATTTGGATAATCCAGACAGTTCCTTAGTGGCTTTCAGCATGGTTTCAGCGGGTATCGCTCCTCCTTTGATAACCTTGACTTCCTGGCGGTGGCTCTGCAGCAGGCTTTCCTGCTCAAGCAGCACCTTCTTGATAAATTTGACAGCTAGACAGCTAGAAGGAGTATGATACTACTTGAAGCCATTTTATGCTCAGCCAGCTTGACGAATAGGACTTTCGTTGATGCCTTCCCAGTTCATTCATTCCTTCATTTCGCCAAGCTATTTTTTCATATCGAGTTGGTGACGTCCTTTCATATCGCTTTGAGCAGATGAATTGTGTTTCTCAAGCTAGTATTTTAAGTCTGTCTTTGCCATTGCAGTTAATATTATTACATCAGTACTTGTCCAGTGTTCTTTGTTTGTGAATGACTTCTCTGTATTTTGCTGTTCTTCAAGCCTTAAATTGAGAGTCTGGCCGGCCGCGGTGGCCGAGCGTTCTGCGGCGCGTCAGTCATAGTCTGCACGGCCACTACGGTCGGGGGCTCGAATCCCCCCTCGGGCATGGATATTTGTATCATCCTTAGTAGTAGCTAGTTCATAAGTAGTTTTTAAGTTTAGGGACTGATGACCCGGTAGTTAAGTCCCATAAGCTCTACAAACATTTGACAGTCTGTCAGTTGCAACTACCGTCTCAACAGTTGCGTGAGCGGAGAAGAGTGGTTTTAAATTTTCTACCAAGAAGTCTGTGTGTGCTCTTTTTAATCATTGTCGTTCCCTTATAAAGTTCCCTAAGCTGAGAGTGAGGGATACTGTTCTTAATTTTACAGGCACTGTGAGTTTTCTGGGCCTCATATTTGACTCGAAACTAAAATGGTTGCCGCATCTTAAAGACCTGAAAAGACGGTCCCTCAAAGCACTGAATATTTTAAAATGTTTTAGCCACGATTCATAGGGCTCAGACATGACTTCCCTGCTTCGATTTTATGGATCCTTTTTGCGATCTCGGCTTGATTATTGGTGTACAGGGTACATGTTCGAAGGACCCTTTTATTTAGGATGTTGGAAGTGGTTCACCCTGAAAGGAAGCGGCTGGCCGCTGGGGCGTTCAGAACAAGCCTCATATAAAACCACTGTACGGAGACTGCTGAGCTGCCACTTCATATGAGGTGATGGCTACGCATGGTGCGCCAGTCATACAAGAAACTGTCCACGCGAAACACGCCTGTTTATGGAACGGAACGGTTGTTCGGTCTCAGATGGAAAGGCTTTTCCGGTATCAGTATCCAGCAATGAGGCCCCATGGGATTCGCACAAAGTATTGCCTTTTAGGTATGGGTGTGGCTGGTTTTAATGTTTTACATCGAGACAGGAGCAGATATGCACTTTGGCTCCTCAAGAGGCCCAGGTGTATTTCGGACTTGACGATTTTTAAGAAAGATTTACGTAACTGTTTTTTACCATTTTAGATAAGCATCACGGTTTTATAGTGATGTAAACGATGGTTGCCTTGTGGGATGTCTTTTCTGTAAAGCGGCAGCAATACATGCTATTGTGGTAGGAGGAATGGTTCGCAGTGACATACGAGTACAATAAGCTGCTGTTGGTAAAGCCAACTGTCTTACCGTGGCGATCATCCAGCAGATAATTTGGGCGGAGTAAAGTGACCCTTACAGATCGGCGAATCGGGCTCTGTCCTCTGACATATAGTTTCTTATTACAACGAGAGAATACCCCATTTTGTGAGACTCGTGACGTGCAAATAAATGTACGTCATATTTTATCTGAGTGAATTTTACATTGTGTCGAGAGACGCAGAAACTAATCTTGGTCGGGATCGGTCCTCTATTTTAACTAATGTCGAGGCGAGCGTATTCAAAATTTAAACAATTTGTGATACGTTGATAAAATTTTCTCGGGCTTCCTGCTGTGTCATGTGGTTTACTGTCCACGTCGTTTCGGCCGAGATCTCCTCGGCCATTGTCAAGTGGTTGACTGTCGAATGATTGCTGCTGTTGTCCTTATATAGCTGCACTGCTGGCTGTGACGTCACTGGTGCTCTTCGACATGACCATAAAAGGCATTGTTTTGGTCGCGTGCCTCCCCAACACCACCTAGAGAGAAGGCCGCGGCGCTCTCGTGGCTGGCGAGAAATGCAGGCCCCAGCGCATACGTCATGCCACATAAGCAAGGCAGTTCCGAGCCGGCGCGATTGCTAGCCGATTGGCCGGCCGCTGGGACGCAGCCCACTGCGTCATAGCGGGCAGCCACTGAGCTGGCGATCGCGCCGGCTCGGAACTACCTTGCTCACGTGGCATGACGTCTGCGCTGGGGCCTGTATTTTCTATTGGCTGCGGGCGCTCTCGTGTGACGTCAGGCAGAGTAGGTTGCGAGCGCATAGCTGACTGGGTAGCCGCTGGGGCATGGCCTACTATGCCGCGGCCTTCTCTCTAGTTGGTGGTGGCCTGCCGCGCCCGCTTCAACCATCCGATCGCCGGGTTCCAAGCCGTGCTCAGTTGCAAGCCGCCATCTCTATTAAGAGTATTGTCAGCTATTTTTATCTCAATCGCCTCTTTTATTATTATTTATTATCCCAGAAACTGTTTGTTCTTGTAATTATGGATGTCTCCTCAAACGCAATACAATGTCTGTTTTCAAGTGCATGCTCCACAATTGCTGACTCTTAGGGATAACGAAAACGATAACATCGTTCGTGTTCCACACAGCGCTGTTCAATAGTGCGCACTGTTTGTCCTATATAAAATTGTCCACAACCACAAGGTACTTTATATACTCCCGGTGTTCTTAGACCTACATCATCTTTAACAGGTCTCATCAACTGAAGGAGCCCTGAAGACCGACTCGATCTTGTGTCTCTTAAGGAGTCGGCTAATCTTTCCAGTGATTGAGGCACAAAACGGCAAAAAGGCAAGTTTCTTTGAGTCCTCCTCGGGGGTCTTCTGGAAGATAGCTTTCGTAATCTGGCGGTTGCTGTCGCCGTTGTCCCTAAAAACTTTCCGTTGGTGGCTCAGTTCGTTTTGCAGATTTTCAGTGTCTGACACTACTTCCGCTCGGTGCACCAAGGACTCAAAGAAACTTGCCTTTTTGCCGTTATGTGGCTCAATCACTGGAAATATTAGCCGACTCCTTAAGAGACACAAGATCAATAACACAAACGGTACTGAGGTACCAGATATCGAGCTCCATTCTAAAACACCCATATTAGTAATGTGTTGTATCCTCCGTTCCACAATGCAGACGCTAATTCTGACATCCATTTGCTCACCCAAATACTGTCATGGGAGGTATTATCACACCTGCTGGGCTTGTTCACATTGTTCTGCAAGAGGTGGGGGTTAATGATTTGAACGTGTCAGTTGTCATCCCATGGTATCCCACACACGCTCGATTGGAGACATACAGGGTGTTACAAAAAGGTACGGCCAAACTTTCAGGAAACTTTCCTCACACACAAAGAAAGAAAATATGTTATGTGGACATGTGTCCGGAAACGCTTAATTTCCATGTTAGAGCTCATTTTAGTATTTACGGATGAGGCTTCATTCCAACGTGATCAAATTGTAAATTTTCACAATCAACATGTTTGGGCTGACGAGAATACGCACGCAATTGTCAATCACGTCATCAACACAGATTGTCTGTGAACGTTTGGGCAGGAATTGTTCGTGATGTCTTGATTGGGCCTCATGTTCTTCCACCTACGCTCACTGGAGCACGTTATCATGATTTCATACGGGATACTCTACCTGTGCTGCTAGAACATGTGCCTTTACAAGTACGACACAACATGTGGTTCATGCACGATGGAGCTCCTGCACATTTCAGTCGACGTGTTCGTCCGCTTCTCAACAACAGATTCGGTGACCGATGGATTGGTAGAGACGGACCAATTCCATGGCCTCCACGCTCTCCTGACCTCAACCCTCTTGACTTTCATTTATGGGGGCTTTTTTAAGCTCTTGTTATATGCAACCCCGGTACCAAATGTAGAGACTCTTCGAGCTTGTATTGTGGACGGCTGTGATACAATACGCCATTCTCCAGGGCTGCATCAGCGCATCAGGGGTTCCATGCGACGGAGGGTGGATGCATGTATCCTCGCTAACTGAGGACATTTTGAAGATTTCCTGTAACAAAGTGTTTGAAGTCACACTGGTACGTTCTGTTGCTGCGTGTTTCCATTCCAAGATTAATATGATTTGAAGAGAAGTAATAAAATGAGCTCTAACATGGAAATTAAGCGTTTCCGGACACATGTCCACATAATATATTTTCTTTCTTTGTGTGTGAGGAATGTTTCCTGAAAGTTTGGCTTTACCTTTTTGTAACACTCTGTATACGAAAACGTGCTGGCCAGGGAAGTTGCTGCACGTCTTGCAGAACACATTGAGTTTTACGTGCAGTGTGTGGGTGAGCAGTATCCTGTTGGAACAACACATCAGCTTTCTGTGACAAGAATGGCAAAAGAACGGGTGTTACAACATTCTGCGTATACAGAGCGCTGGTCAGCGTGCCTTCCTCAAGCACCAAACGTTGTAGCTTATCGCACACCAGACCTGAGGTGGTGCCAGAGCATCTTGAACAAATGCACTGTACGAGACAGTGCTCGCCGTGTCGTACACGCAAATGACCGTAACATGCGTACAGACAGAATCTGCTTTCGTCACTGAAGATCAACCAGCCACTCCATCCAAGTGAATATCTGACGGCAGCAGTCGAGCCGTGCACGTCGGTGCTGTGGCGTGAGTGGAAGAGGGGGCTAGATGTGTGCTTTCCCATTGTCGCACAGCTAGAAACCAGTAGGAAACACTTTGGTATAAACCCTCTCATCTGTGCCCTGATAGCTACGACATGCCACTACTGCCCTTACAGTATGGCGATCTTGGCATTCGTCTGTGTTTCATTGGCATCCAGAACCTCCATACGAGTGTGAGAATGTTCAATGACACCTGTATCTACATATTTACTCTGCAAATTACATTTAAGTGCCCGGCAGATGGTTTATCCAACTGCTTTCGTAATATATCTTTACCGTTCCATTCTCAAATAGCGTCCGAGGAAAAGGATAACCTAAATCTTTCCTTTTTCGATTCGAATTCTGTTATTTTATTGTGATGACCATGTATCCCTATGTAAGTGGGTGCTATAAAATCTGTACGCATTCAGAGGAGAAAATTGGTGAAAGAATTTCGCAAATAGATATCGCCGTAACGAATAGCACCTTTGATTTAATTGCGAGGGCTAGCCAGAAGAAAAGGGGCGCGCGCCGATCGCGTATATTTTGGTATCTGCGTGCTCGGCAGATCCAAGAGGTTTATTCTAACCTCCTTGGGCAGATCAGTCGGTATCCATTCGTAACAACAGGAACGTCTCTTCACCTCTGGTTTTTTCGATATTCGAATTTGAAATGTGCGCTGCAATCGAAAATCCCTCCGACTTATAGTTGTGAGATGCGGTCTGTGATACGGTTTTTGTTGGCAAAAAAACTAAAACCTATAACAATTTATCGTGAACGGTGCGAAGTGTACGGAAACAACGTAATGAGTGAGTGTTCCTTCCGGAAATGGTGCATCCGGTATAAAAGTTGCCGAACCAACGTTCATCATGAAGAGAAGAGTGGACGCCCAAGCATTGTCACAGACGATCTTGTCGCTAAAGTTGATGAAACGATTCGTGAAAATAGTCGCTTCACAATAACGGAGCTTTCGCTTTCTTTTCCACTTTGACGACGACGCGGAACTCCAGGTGGGCGTGCGGCCGCGGTGGCCGAGGGGACTGAGGCGCTTCAGTCACGGTCTGCACGGCCACTACGGTCGGGGATTCGAATCCCCCCTCGGGCATGGATATTTGTGCCGTCCTAGTTCGTAAGTAGTTTGTAAGTCTAGGGACTGATGACCCCGTAGTTAAGTCCCATAAGATTTACAAACATTTGAATTTTTCCAGGTGGGCGTGACTCACTGACTGAAGTCTCAGGCGGTAGAATTTTTAAGTCTAAGGAATTTCAAAGCTTGTCCACCGCTATGATAAGTGCTTCAATTTGTTTGGTGACTATGTGGAAAAGTAGTATTGTAGTGGCTCTTTAAGATGTATATAATAAAATGTTTTTCTTGTACTTAGTTTTTTTTTTTTTTTTTAATGCCAAAACGTTCCCTACTTTCTGAATAGCCCTCGTATTTACACCACAACGTATGCATCATTTCCGTAACAATCTCTCCCCCATACGGCGATAATACAAAACAAGCTGCCATTTTCTGAAATTTCTCTATTCCTCTTCAGACCCATTTAGTGGGGATGCCACAATGTGCAGCAATACTCCCAAGATAGGACGGACAAGATGTAAAGTAGGCAGTTTCTTTAGCAGAACTGTAGCATCTTCTAATTGTTTTGTCAATAACGTCTCGCCTTTCGTACGATACTTCTTATGTGTTCTTGCCAATTAAAGTTCTTCGTAATTGTAATTCCTAGGTATTTAGATTGATTTATCGTGTAATTGAAGTTTAACGGATTTCTTTTTTTGCTCATATGGATGACTTCACACTTTTCATTAGCCGGCCGCGGTGGCCGAGGGGACTAAGGCGCTCCAGTCACGGTCTGCACGGCCACTACGGTCGGGGGTTCGAATCCCCCCTCGGGCATGGATATTTGTACCGTCCTAGTTCGTAAGTAGTTCATAAGTAGTTTGTAAGTTTAGGGACTGATGACCCCGTACTTAAGTCCCATAGACTATAAAAACATTTGAACTTTTCATTATTTAGGGCCAATTGCAATGTCTCGCACCATGCAGATGCCTTTTGATCTTCTGGTGACTTAACTAACCGATAAATACCAGCGAACAGTCTGAGAGAGCTGTTGACATTGTCTCCAAAATCGTTTCTACGACAAGGAACAGTAGGAACCCTACAACACTTCCATGGCAATCGCCAGATATCACATCTATTTTACTCGACGACTTTCCATCAATTACTACGTACTGTGTCCTTTCTGACCGGAAATCGTGATAGAATCGCACAACTGTGGTGATATTCCATAAGCACATAATTGTATTAGAAACCGCTTGTGATGGACAGTGTCAAAATCTTTTTGGATATCTAAAAATATGTATCTATCTGAGATACCTTGTCGCCTGAGTAAGAACGATACTTTCTCAATCCGTATTGGCTACGGGTCAAATTGGTCGGTCTCTTCGAGGTAGTTCATAATGTTTGAAAAAGTGTATGTTCCAAAATCCTGCTACAACCCGACGTCAGTGATATGCGTCTGTAATTCTTGCGGATTACTCCTGTTGCCTTTCTTGAATATTGGAGTGGCTTGAACCTGTCCAACTTTCCAGTCTTTGGCTACGGTACGGATCTTTCTCTGAGTGAGAGGTTGTGTATAATAGTTAGGTATGGAGCTATTATATCAGCATACTCTGAAAGGAACCTAATCGGAAGACTTGTTTTTGTTGAGTTATTTAAGTTGCTTTACTATTCCTTGGGTATCTACTTCTAACTTTACATGCTGGCAGCTGTTCTTGATCCGTCTTCTTTGATGAAAGAATTTCTAAAAGTTGCTTCGTTCCTATCGCTTAGTGAAGATATTGATTGGGTTTTCCCGCTAGTATACTTTACATACGACCAGAATTTTTTTGGTAGAATTTCTGTCTACCAAATTATGACACAGGGTTTCGTGTGGAAACTATTATAAGCTTCCCGCATTGAATGTTATACTAAATTTTGAGTTTCTGTAAAAGATTGCCACTCTTGGAGATTTTTTGTCGCTTTAAATTGTGGATGCTTTTATCTTTGCTTTTGCAACAGCGATCTGACCTGTTATGTGTAGCACGGGGAATCAGTCCCATCTTTTGTTAATTTATTTGGTATAAATCTCACAATTGCTGTCGACATTACTTCTTCGAATGTAAGCCACAATTTGATCAACAACTACATTGTGGAGACTCTCACTTAGCAAAGCAGTAATCGATTTTTTATCTGTTTTTTGAATAGATAGCGTACATTTTTCGTTTAATTTTGGTGGATCTGGGAATTTAGATATTCAGCCTCACTACGATAACTTTGTGTTCAGTAATCCCTGTATCTTTTTCTTATGCTCTTTATTAACTCGAGATTATTTGTTGTTAGGAGGTTACGCGTGTTTTCAGAACCGTTTAAAATTATAGTGGTTTCATAGTTTATGGAGAATGCAGTTAGTAAAATTTCGAACGATTTTTTTATTGCTTGCTTCCGGTTTTGAACATGTATTTTTGCTAACGTATCAATGGTAAGTTAAAGTCACCACCAATAATAATTATATGCTTCAGGTACATTTTTGAAATTTGATTTAAGCTTCTTTTATCATTCCTGCAATCGAGTCATCTGAGTCAGGGTTTGCTGCTTACAGTGTCACGTGATCCGAAGGTAGCTTGTTTCTTCATCGTTCCCCTAAAAACGAACAACAATAATTTCTTCATCTTAACAGATTAATTTTGTTACAGTCACTCAACAGTGTAATCAGTTACTTACTGTGTTTTAGTGTTCATGTCCATATTTATATGATCTTGCTGTTTGTTATCAAAGAAAAAAGAACAACGTTCAGTATCTTTTAGAAACAAATTACTCAGTTTTAAGCATGGAACAAAAGTGTGAAATTAATAAGCATAGTAGGTCGATGCCTCAGCTCGAGTTGAAGCAAGCGCAAACAAGCTTTTAACGAAAATATATCTAGGGGGAGAGGGGCAAACCGGGGCGCTTTTCAAAAATGTTCAAATGTTTGTATAGTCTATGGGACTTAACTACGGGGTCATCAGTCCCTAAACTTACAAACTACTTATGAACTACTTACGAACTAGGACGGCACAAATATCCATGCCCGAGGGGGGATTCGAACCCCTGACCGTAGTGGCCGTGCAGACCGTGACTGGAGCGCCTCAGCCCCCTCGGCCACCGCGGCCGGTGGGGCGCTTTTCCCCGGCGTCACTCGCAGAGTTACGCCAAATTGTCTCTTTGGGCGCCGAAACATCGACGTGCCGAGTGGATAGGGAGGGGGGGGGGGGCGCCACTATCACTGAAAGAAGTGAACCCCCTGTCATCTGATGCACTAGCTGCCACTGCCAATGAGCCATATGAAATTATCATTGTTATGGTGACATCTTTCCTGATAGGATCAAAATCGACTTCGTAAGTGTACTATTTTTTTCCCAGGTGAGTGTATAGTTTACCTTTCTAAATGGCAATGTTTGACACCCCCATGTAAAAACTCTAGTTACGTCAGTGTCTGTACCCAACAATTGTGAATTCATTTTTGCTTTGCTTCAGTTCAAATTTATCTTTGTACATGTTAGGATGTATGGCATGTGGCTCAAAAGGAATTGACAATTGAAGTCAATCATTCGAAAAACAGTTTTTGAACCACAATTTGTACGAAGCGGTTAGTTCCCTTACTGGCACAATGAATCTCCCCAAACAATTCCTACGACGTATCCATTTCCATAACCAACATTTGTGGATCCCTTATTCCTCTTCTTTTTCTTCGAATTTGCCGCACTCGTGTTGGGTCAGAATTTTTATTTTAAAAAGTAACAGAGGTGGAACGTGTGTACACGTAAAAATACTTTACTACTTCGCCTCGGGAATTAACGGTGTCAGCAGTTAATGAAACTTTTAAAAACAAACTGAAATCATTTCTCCAGGTTTGAAGATATTTACTGTTGTTTAATTACAAAGTGTGTAAAGTACACTTTGCATGTATCACACGTTTCAAGTCATTCCCGCTTTTGCATTGATGATTTACACTCAAAACTAATGGAGACTTGCCATGTTGTACTAACAAATTGAGATATATTAGAGAATGCTTCCCAGAGCAATGCAGCCTATTTTCTAGTAAGCAATCAAACCAAAGTCCGATTTGACCCAGCGTCAAAATCCGGCCAGTAACCTACAGAGCCTGAAGCATAAACACATGTAAAGCCATGTAAGGAGGGTCAAATCAGTAATATGAGTGGAGCACATTTACACTGCATCAAAAATACCACTCGGTCGAACTGGTCCTGAGGTAACTTATTTGAAGGATTCTGATAGGAATGGGCTTATCAGAGGGTGCTTCTGGTGATAACACCACAATGTTCGACATTAATGTTGTGCCAACTATTTAGTTTTCATAGTGAAGTTGGGTGGAAACACTACAAAATGTACAAAAAAAAACCTTAATCCGAAAATTTTATAAAGGTTATTCATTTATATAAATATGTTCAAATGTTTGTAAATCTATCGGACCAAACTGCGTGGTCATCAGTCCGTAGCTTACAAACTACTTAAATCCAGGTAAACTAACCTAAGGACAACACACACACTCATGCCCCAGGGAGGACTCGAACCTCCACGGCGAACAACCGCGCGCTCCGCAGCGAGACGCTTTAGACCGCTCGGCTACTCCACCGCGGTTATATAAAGATAAGAGCAGTTTTATGAGACCTTGGTACCCTGTCTACACAATTATTTGTGGTCAAGTAATGACTGATAGTATAACTCACAATATTTATCTTATGATATGTATTACATCTCTTTACAGATATCTGGCTTGATCAATTTTATAACATAGTCTGTGACACCATAAGATTCTAATTTACTTAAAAGTATATTAAAATTCACACACACTTCAGAGTGTAAATGCAAATGTAGTATATAAAGAGCATTATTATAATATAATACTGTATTTAATTTCCTTTCTTTCAGATTGTGGGTGAGGAGCTGTTTCGAAATTTGGCAATCACGTGTGCTGCGGTCTTTGCTGTAACACTATGCTTGATTAAGGGCCCAAGAGCTGTAATATTGGTCAATTTGTGTGTGATATTTACAGTAACTGACTTAATTGGGTCTATGTATTGGTCAGGACTAACAATTGAAATTTCATCATCTCTTATGATCCTCTTGTGTGCAGGATTGACAGTTGATTACGCAGCTCATGTTGGACACGAATATGTAAATGCTAAGGGATCAAGAAACGGTAAGTATTACTCATTTAACTGTGACATTCCAATACACTGCAGGTCACTTAAACTACAACACTAGTAAGAATAGCGCTAACAAAAATTTACTTATTGTGTGTATACAGAATAGTAGTCGGAAGGAAGGAACGAAGGTTTTGGTTTAATGCCCTGTTGACAGCGTTGCCATTACAAATGGAGCTCAAACTTTGTTTGGGCAAAGATGGGGAAGGAAATCAGCCGTGCCCTTTAAAAGGAAACATCCCGGCGTTTGCCTGGAATTTTTTGTGCAATTACGGAAAACCTAAATTTGGATGGTCGGAGGTTAATTTGTTCCCCCGTCGTGCCGATTTGTAGGGAGAATAAGGTAAAAAGTAAAGCAGTCAACAATCCGAAGATTGTTTTCAAAAAATGTTCAAACGTTTGTAAATGTATCGGACCAAACTGCGTGGTCATCAGTCCGTAGCTTACAAACTACTTAAACCTAGGTAAACTAACCTACGCACAAACACACACACCCATGACCCAGGGAGGACTCGAACCTCCACGGCGAGCAACCGCGCGTTACGCAGCGAGGTGCTTTAGACCGCTCGGCTACTCCACCGCGGCAAGATTGTTTTGAACACCACCGTGCTTTACTAGGCATGGTCCTGTTTGGAGGTGTTATGACATTGCCTTCCTCCTGCCTTCGAACTGATTTACGCCGCGGTGGAGTAGCCGAGCGGGCTAAGGCGCCTCGCTGCGGAGCGCGCGGTTGCTTGCCATCGGAGGTTCGAGTCCTCCCTGGGGCATGGGTGTGTTGTGTGTTGTCCTTAGGTTAGTTTACCTTAGTTTAAGTAGTCACCCGGGCACCGTGGCTCAGCGCGCTCGGTCATGGGACTGATCGCCCTCTGTAATAAAAAAGCTGAGCCAACCATTTAACGAACAACCACGAAGAAACTGAACAAACGACCGCAAACCATACATCTACCAGATGAAAAAAAACTGCTAGTTATAGGGGGAGCTACATTTTAACGTGGAATCCGAACCACGGTGCTAATCGATATTTTTCACATTTCAACATTTCCACACGTGAAAGAAGTGGAAAGTGACAGATAAATAAAAATCCTAGGAACTGGCAGGAATCGAACCAGCGACGTTTGGATTAATAGTCTTGCACGTTACCACTGTGCTATGTTCAAATGTTTGTAGAGCTTATGGGACTTAGCTACAGGGTCATCAGTCCCAAAACTTACGAACTACTTATGAACTAGCTAAGACGAAGGACGGCACAAATATCCATGCCCGAGGGGGGATTAGAACTCCCGACCGTAATGGCCGTGCAGACCGTGACTTGCGCGCCGCAGAGCGCTCGGCCACTGCGGCCGGCATCACTGTGCCACCGAGCCACGATACGTCATTTAAATTGTAGGTGATTTTCGGATATAAAGGATGCAAAATTTGCTACATAGAGCTACCATCTCTGGCAGCAACAATAACGCCAGCCCAGCTAGATGTTGAATCAGAATTTGTTCAAAATGTTCAAATCTTTGTAGAACGTATGGGACTTAACGGGGTCATAAGTCCCAAAGCTTACAAACTACTTATGAACTAGCTAAGACTAAGGACGGAACAAATATCCATGCCCACCGTAGTGGCCGTGCAGACCGTTACTGGAGCGCCTCAGTCCCCTCGGCCACCGCGGCCGGGAATCAGAGTGAGAGACATAGGTAAGTCATTATATGCTGCTCCGTTTGTGCGCCACAGTACTTCAAGTGGTGACTTACCAGTATCTTGTCAATCCATGGCCAGACATTTGCTCAAAAAAATGTTAAAATGTTTCTTGGGCTTAGGGGACTTAACTGCGGGGTCATCAGCCCCTAAACTTACAAACTACTTATAAACTAATTTATACTAAAGACAACACAAACATACATGCCCGAGGGAGGATTCGAAACCCCGACGGGGAACGGCCTCGCGCATCGGAGCATAGCGCCTCAATGCGCCCGGCTACTCCGCCGCGGCAAACATTTGTAGTGGGTGAGATCCGTCCAAATTTATGGTACATGGTGAAACATGAAAGTGCCCCAAGTGGCATTCCACATGGCCAAGCGTTTAGATAAAAGGAATTTTGAACGGATCTATCACCATGTGCATTTTATCAATTGTCCCAGTGAGAGTGCGTTTATAAATCTATCGGACTCAACTGCTTGGTCATTAGTCAGTAGCTTACAAACTACTTAAACTAAGGTAAACTAACCTAAGGACAACACATACACAAACCCATGCCCGAGGAGGGGGGGGGGGGAGACTCGAACCCCCGGCGGCGAACGGCCACGCGCACCGCAACACGGCACCCCAGTGCGCACGACTAATCCGCCGCGGCTTGGTGTTAAGAGTTTGGATTCGTATTGAATGAGTCGCGAGTTCGACTCCGCCCTGCAACAAATGGTTTTGTGCTCCTCAGCAATGCGTACACTGCTGACATCACAACTAACCGCAACAATTGATTCCTTGACGTATGATCGCTTCGTAGAAGCACGGGACTGCAACCAGCAAGTAACTATTAGAAATGTGCAACAATTGGCATTTGCTGCTGCAGCTCACTTTCCAGATTTGGAATGCAAAGCTTCAGCAACGTGGGCCAAGGAGTTCAAAGAGAGGCATAAAATTCGACAGAGAAAGGTTACGAAACTTGTATCGGAAAGAGAAACTGCTACTATTTAGGAAATGCTTGTCGTGACAAAAAATTTTCGACGCCAGACTCGAGCTCTTATCCCCAATTACGACAAGGACTTCGTCAACAACACCCATCAGACAGTTAAGAAAGAGGTTTTATTTGTCTACGTCAATCGAAATACTGTTCGCAATGTCACGTATAATAGGTTTACATTTGAATCTTCTCTTTCCAGACTGCCAGTATCAGTCGACACATGACAGATCCCTAGAACACAAAGGGCAAATAGAATGGATATGAACAAAGTAACACCTCCTATACAGCACAACATGCTATGAGCCTTACTTTCAGGGAAAATATTGCCACGTGTTTACATATGCCTGCAGGAAAGTACTGGCTCTTTTGGACTGAAGGCTAAAAATCAGATGAATACGCGACAAAATATAAAATTGTTATCATCACTTCTTCAAAATCCGGAAAACTGACAACAGACTTGTACATACATTATTTAACTGACGTCATGACGCCCTACGTGCAATCAATAAATATCTTCTGTTGATTGATTCGTGGAGAGGACAAACAAATCCACAAATATACGAAGAACTGTTCCAAGATACAGACTGGTTGCTAAAGTGCAGTATCAAAGTAATGCCCCTCCCCCTCCTTAAATATATGCCACTAGTGCAGTCCCGCAATGTATATTTTTATCGTTAGGTAAAACGTGTAATAAAAGTTTTCAAACTGCACTTACCTCATCTAGAAAGGAGAAGAAATCACTTCCGAAGAAGCTTGCCATCAAACTGCATTCCATTATGCATCACCAGCTGTCCTCACAAGTACTCAGCGACATGCTGCGTTACGCGTGGTTCGCAGCTGGACTGTGCGATGAAAGAAGCTGTTTTCAGAATATCAATCAAGTTTGTTTTTCTAGGGAAATATTAAAAAAAAAAAACGTCACTGCGAAAAGTCGGCGTTTATAACGTGCGCAAGTTGCAGTCAAAATTATTGTTTCCCCTGTTTCTTCGGTACATGTGATTGATCAGTTGCAAAAGAATGGCAGTACAGATTTATACGACATTTCCGTGTACACGTTAACTAAAATCCCTTTTGAAATGTTTGTAGTCCTATGCCAATACATTTTGTGCTTATATGAATTAATAAAATAACCTATATGATGTGACATCAGTAGTGTACGCATTGCCCCTGGGCGGAGTCGAAACGGCGACCCTTCCAATACGAATTCAATCGCTTGCCGCTGAGCCAAACACAGCTTCCTAAACACATTCTCACATGACCATTAATAAGGTGCATATGCTGATAGATCGGTATCAAAATTCCTTATATTTCCTAAACTTTCGGCCACCTGGAGTTCGAACTTGGGCACTTTCAAGTCTCGCCACGCACTGTATGTACGATACATTTGGATGAATTCGGCGATAACGAGCAGGCGTTCTCTCCTTGTTAGATCGTGAGTCGAACATCCCCTCAATCGAGATAGGTCATGAGATGTTTGGCCTTATATTTTCGTGTTGAAAGATGTTGTTACAGGGGTCTGGAAAACAAGGCACTACTGCTGGCCTTAACACAACAGAAATGTAACACATTCCGTCCACTGGCATTTCAAACCATAGGCAATCAAGTCGTGCAATCAATGGCTGTTGCCGCGGTGGAGTAGCCAAGCGGTCTAAGGCGCCTCGCTGCGGAGTGAGCAGTTGCCTGCCGTTAGAGGTTATATATATATATCCTTAGGTTAGTTTACCTTAGTTTAAGTAGATTGTAAGCTACAGACTGATGACCACGCAGTTTGGCCCCATAGATTTACAAACATTTGATTTTGAACAATGGCTGTCCATACCAACATACAGAGTAATGGAACTGTATGACATGGACAAATGCAATCTTTCAAGGTTTGTTGTCCTGAGAGCTTGCATACACAGATATATTCGTTATGATTCTGGGCAAACCACTTTAGGGGTGCCTCTCTCTACTGCTGCATCAAAAGAAACTGAAACAATGGTTGCCATACTGCCAGTGCTACTGCTTAAGATTTCATTGTTCTATTGAAGTTGCTATATAAAAGACAGTGTGATACCTCAAAAAATAATGGAAAAACATGTTTGAAAACAGGAGACAGGGTGAATTTAAGTTCAGAACAATACAGCATAAAGTAGACATAGATCATTCAGGGTTTCAAATAAAGTTACCTACATGAAACATTGATAATTCAATGAAAGATAACAGATTCTGTGAAAGATGGATATCATGTCTGATACCCGGCAACAAACTGAAACCCTCAGCAGTTCTTAAAATTAATTCTGGAGAAATACCTCAGAATTCCTCTGTAAGGCATACAAACATTTTCATCCTTTGAGACAACTTGCAGACAAGTAGCAGATTTCATATATGCATAGATTGTAATGGAAACTTAATACAGCCGGCCGCAGTGGTATAGAGTTCTGCGGCGCGCCAGTCACGGTCTGCACGGCTGCTGCGGTCGGGGGTTCGAATACCCCCTCGGGCATGGATGTTTGTGCGATCTTTAGTATAAGCTAGTTCATAAGTAGTTTGTAAGTTTAGGGACTGATGACCCCGTAGTTAAATCCCATAAGTTCTACAAACATTTGAATTTTGAAATTTAATACATCCTTCTCATTTCCAAACAAAGTATGATACATAAATTATAATAAAACTCTGAGGAGTGGTCCTCCTGATTTCCAAAAAACAGACAAAGTAAAATTTTAACATCATAGGGAGTTTTCAAAGTATCTGACCACAAAATGGTTAGGCTTCTAGCTAGTACTTAATAACATAAAATACATCCCACAACATATCGATAAAAGCATGTGGATAGCAAATAGAAAAAGACAACCACCTCTGATTTAAAATACGTGAAACTTACACAAGTAAGATTTTTACAAACAGACACAGAGTAAGACAGTACTGTAAAAACATTCAGAACATCATCAATCACACTTCTTAAAAAGATTTTAACTAGAGTCAACTTACGAGGGGTGTTCAAATGAAAAGGTATGAAACAACCAAACTAGTTGCAATTTGAATATAAGTTTACCACTTTGGGATAATGTAGTGCGACATCTTGGGACGTGAAGCATGCGTCGTCACCTTCCCCTAATAAATTCAAGGCTGTGCCCTTAACAAATGTGATGGTCACCGTATTTTTCGACGCCCAATGTTCGATATTCATCTAATTGAGCGAGTCGGAACAACCATTAACAGTGACGTGTACTGTGAGATACTCCGTAGCCTACGCAAGTCCATCAATAGCAAGGGCCTGGGCTGCTCACGGGAGTCATTCTGTTCCATGATAACGCTCGTGCAAACGTTTCCATGGTCAAAGTGTACTGGCCAAGTTCAAGTGGGAGCAGCTTGAGCATCCGCCCTACAGCCAGGACATGTAACTTCCATCTGTCTGGTCTGATAAAAAGCTACAGAAGCAAAGGGAACTTCACTGCAAACATAAACATAGCCAAAGCCTTGTGGACAAACAAAAATTACACGCAGCGAAGTGTAGCGTGAGGAGGGCTATACGAGAGGCGTTCAACGAATTCGAAAATAAAGTTCTATGTACTGACTTGGTTGAAAATCCTAAGAAATTTTGGTCTTATGTCAAAGCGGTAGGTGGATAAAAAAATAAATAGGACCAGACACACTCCGTGATGAAAATGGTATTGAAACAAAGGATGACCCTCTAAAGGCTGAATTACTAAATGTCTTTTTCCAAAGACGTTTCACAGAGGAAGAGTGCACAGTAGTCCCTTCTCTAGATTGTCGCACAGATGACGAAATGGCAGATATCGAAATAATTGACAGAGAGATAGAAAAACAATTAAAATTGCTTAAAAGAGGAAAGGCCGCAGGACCTGATGGGATACCAGTTAGATTTTACACATAGTACGCGAAAGAACTTGTCCCCCTTCTTGCAGTGGTGTACCGTAGGTCTCTAGAAGAGCGTAGCGTTCCAAAAGATTGGAAAATGGCGCAAGAAAGGACGTCGAACAGATGTGCAGAACTATAGGCCTATATCTCTAACGTCGGTCAATTGTAGAATTTTGGAACACGTATTATGTTCGAGTATATTGACTTTTTGGGAGACTGGAAATCTGCTCTGTAGGAATCAGCATGAGTTTCGAAAAAGGCGATCGTGTGAAACCCAGCTCGCGCTATTCGTCCACGAGACTCATAGGGCCATAGACACGGGTTGTCAGGTAGATGACGTGTTTCTTGACTTCCGCAAGGCATTTGATACAGTTCCCCACAGTCGTTTAATAAACCAAGTAAGACCATATGGTCTATCAGACCAATTGTGTGATTGGATTGTGGGGTTCTTAGATAACAGAATACAGCAAATCATTTTCGATGGAGAGAAGTCTTCCTGTAAACATTTATTGCAGTCAGTAACATTGTCTTTCAATTTAACTCATACTGTAAACTTTCCAACTAGGATAACAAAATCATCTAGGACAGCCATTGATAATATTTTTATAGACAAATCAAAGGAACAAAGTCATATTATAAAACCAGTAACTAATGGCCTATCAGATCATGATATGCAGCTCCTTCTTTTAGATACAGATTCTAAGCAGATTATGAAGACTGCTAAATCTACATACGGGAGAGTAGTCAATCCACCAAAAATTGAGAATTTTACAAAGCTGCACAAAAATATCAGCTGGAAAGATGTTTATAGTGCTCATGGCATGAATGAAAAAATAACATATTCATTAATAATGTCAGTATAATGTTTGAAAACTGTTTTCTTCTAAAAGTAACTCAAATTATACAGAATTATATAATAAAACAATGGATTACACAACCGGCCGCGGTGGCCGAGGGGACTGCGGCGCGCCAGTCACGGTCTGCACGGCCACTACGGTCGGGGGTTCCAATCCCCCCCTCGGGCATGGATATTTGTGCCATCCTTAGTGTTAGCTAGTTCATAAGTAGTTTGTAAGTTTAGGGACTGATGACCCCGTAGTGAAGTCCCATAAGCTATACAAACATTTGAACATTTGATTACACAAGGAATATAGATTTCATGTAAGACAAAAACGTAAATGTATCTGTCAGCTAAGAGTAGTTCCAATGACGATGACTTAGCTAAATATAAGGAATACTACAAAATATTTAAAAAAAGTAATTCAGAGATCTAAACAAATGCACTATGAGAAAAAGTTAGCAAAACCAAACAACAAAATAAAAGCAATATAGGATATAGTGAAAGAGGAGACTGATAGAAAGAGAAAGGAACAGGAGCAGATAGCATTGAAAGTAGATGATACATTAGTAACTGATGGGCATAGTGTGGCAAATCTATTTAACAAGTACTTTATATCTGTTACTGATAGTATGGGAGTGTCAGGGTCAGTAAATAATGCCCTTCCATATTTGAAACTAGCATTTACAAATAACTTAAGGAACATGAATATGTCACTCACTTCACCACAAGAAATAACTTCCATAATGAGATCTTTAAAAACAAAGCATTCTAGTGGTTACGATAAAATATCAACAAAGTTAATTAAAGCATGTTCTTGTGAATTTAGCACACCAGCCTCTTATAACTGGAACATTTCCTGGTTGGTTGAAATATGCGGATATTAAACCTCTGTTCAAGAAAGGGGATAAAGAGATACCATCAAACTACAGACCGATTTCACTTTTACCGGCATTCTCAAAAATTCTAGAAAAGGTAATGTACAAGCAACTTCTCAACCTCAAATAACATATTGTCTAGGACACAGTTTGGATCTCTGAAAGCAACTTACACCTACAGTGAGAATGAACTTAGTTCATTAGATAATAAATTACAAGTAGCGGGTATTTTCTGTGATTTATCAAAGACATTTGATTATGAGAACCATAACATCCTTTTAAGTAAATTATAATTCTATGGTGTCACGGGAATTGCTGCAAAATGGTTCAGGTCGTACCTTGCTAACAGGAAACAAAGGGTGTCAGTGGAAGGGACTAGTGAATTAAGCCAACAGTCATCATCAGATTGGGAAGAAATTACATGTGGTGTCCCACACGGATCCATCTTAGGGCCATTGTTTTTTTATTGTGTATGTTAATGACCTCTTATTAGTAACACTGCCAGAAGCAGAGTTCGTTTTGTTTGCAGATGATACAAGTACTGCAATAAATAGCATGTCGAGCATAGTTCTGGAATGGTCTGCTAATGATCTTTCGTTAACATTAATAAATGGTTTAAAGCCAACTCATTGACATTAAACTTTGAAGAGACTCACTATATGTAGTTCAGAACATGTAAGAGATTTCCATCCAGTACATGTATAAAGTCTGAAGAAGAGCAGATAGAAGAGGTTGATAGTATAAAATTCCTGGGATTACAGCTTGATAATAAATTCAGTTGGGAGGAGCACACCACAGAACTGCAGAAACGACTTATCAAATCTGTATTTGCAATACGAGTGGTATCAGACATAGGACACACAAAAATAAAAAAGGCTTGCATACTTTGCTTACTGTCATTCCATAATGTCATATGGTATAATATTTTGGGATAACTCTTCAAGTCAAGCAAAAGTTTTCAGAGTCCAAAAGCGTGTAATACGTATTATTTGTGGTGTAAATTCACCGACATCCTGCAGAAGCGTCTTCAAAGAACTGGGTATATTGACTACTGCCTCTCAGTATATTTATTCCTTAATGAAATTTCTCATTAGTAATACATCTCTTTCCCAAACAAATAGCACAGCTCATACCTAAAATACTAGGAACAAAAATGATCTACACAAGGACTTAAAATCACTTACTTTACTTCAAAAAGAGGTCCACTACTTAGGAACTGATATTTTCAATAATTTACCAACAACCATAAAAAATGTAGCTACAAATAACGATCTGTTTAAGAGGAGACTAAAAGACTTTCTAGTGGCCAACTCCTTCTACTCCACTGACGAATTGTTAAATAGAACGAAATGATGCATTTATCTGTATTCATACTATTAGTATTATTATATTATCAGCTTATAAAAATGTATGTGCCTGTATTAATTAGTATTATTATATTATGAAGTTGTAAAAAAAGGACGTGTTCCACATCCTCGAGGATCTTCTCGACACGGATCTGTGGAACAAACCAACTAATCTAATCTAAGGGTAATGTCAGGTGTGCCACAGGGGAGTGTTGTGGGTCCGTTGCTACGCACAATATATATAAATGACCTTGTGGATAACATCGGAAGTTCTGTGAGGCTTTTTGCGGATGATGCTGTAGTAAATAGAGAGGTTGAAACAATGGAAAATTGCATTGAAATGCAGGAGGATCTGCATCGAATGGACACATGGTGCAGGGAATGGCAATTGAATCTCAATGTAGACAAGTGTAATGTGCTACGAATACATAGAAATAAAGATCCTTTATCATTTAGCTACACTTTAGCAGGACAGCAACTGGAAGCAGTTAATTCCATAAATTATCTGGGAGTAAGCATTAAATGTGATTTAAAATGGAACGACTATATAAAATCAGTCGTCGTTAAAGCAGATGCCAGACTTAGATTCATTGGAAGAATCCTAATGAAATGCAGTCCGAAATCAAAGGAAGTAGGTTACAGGTTACAGTACACTTGTTCGCCCACTGCTTGAATACTGCACACTGGTGTGGGATCTGTACCAGGAGGGGTGGATAGAGGAAGTAGAGAAGATCCAACGGAGAGCAGCGCGCTTCATTACATGATCATTTAGTAATTGTGAAAGCGTTACAGGATGATCGATAAACTGCAGTGGAAGACTCTGCAGGAGATACGCGCTGTCGCTCGGTATGGGCTTTTGTCGAAGTTTCTAGAACATAACTTTACTGAGGAGTCTAGCAATATATTGATCCCATCTACGTATATCTCGCGAAGAGATCATGTGGATAAAATCAGAGAGATTAGAGCCCACACAGAGGCATACCGACAATCTTTCTTTCCGCCAACAATACGAAACTGGAATAGGAGGGAGAACCGATAGTGGTACTCAAGGTACCCTCCGCCACACACCGTCGGGCGGCTTGCGGAGTATGGATGTAGATGTCAAAGGGAAGTGCGTCAACTCGGATGACGAACTGAAGGACACAGTAGAAACGTTCAAATGTTTGTAAATCTATGGGACTTAACTACTCTGGTCATCAGCCTCTAGGCTTACAAACTATTTAAACTAACTTATACTAAGGACAACAAATACACCCATGCCCAAGGGAGGACTGGAACCGGCGAGTAGCGGCGCGCGCCACAGCTAGGCGCCTTGGAACGCTCGAACACTCCAACGCGGTGGTGCAGTAGTGGTTCCTGCCACAACCACAGGAATTCTGGGAACAGGCAATCCGTCGGCTCGTTAAACAGTGGGATACGTGTGCTCAGGCCTCTGGTGATTACTTGTGAATAAAGACTTCAACTATATCCATAGTGTCGTTTGGTACCTTTTAATTTGAACACCCCTATATATAACATGGCAAGTGGAATAACCAGATGCTTCAATGGTCAAAATATCGTATTTACTCAAATGAAAGCCCATCTTTCTTTCGATATTCATGCTCCAAAAATAAGCCAGCGACTTACATTCTGGAGCAAAGAGTAGGAGGCTAGAAACCGTCGTAAACAATAATTTTACCACAGAAGCCCCTGTATTAGTGTTTTCAGTATTGAATGTTAATTATTTTTTGTCATTGCGGAAATTCGTATTTATTATTGCGCATTTATGAATTTAGTCATTTTTAAACCACTCACATAAATAAAAATATTCTCTTTTCACACATACACACAATCAAAACGGAAGTATTGAAGCAACTTGCAGAGCCGCAGCGGATTAGCCGTGCACATTGGGGGGCCGTGCTGCGGTGCGCGCGGCCGTTTGCCGTCGGGGATTCGAGGACCCCCTCGGGCATGGGTGTTTGAGTTGTCCATAGGTCAGTTTACCTTTGTTTAAGTAGTTTGTAAGCTACGGACTGATTACCCTCTTTGATATCCTCCTTGTGGTCATCCAGCATCTGGTATATTCTTCTGCCCTTCCCTCTCTTCCCTTGAAAGAAACCTTCAACTGCCTCCACTAGAAGGCAATCTCTTCTTAGGTTATGACCTATCCAGTTTATCTTTCTATTATTCACAGTTGGTAACATCCTCTATTCTTCACCAACTCTGGTAGTACATTCTCATTCCTGACTTTATCAGACAGCTGATCCTTTCAATTTGACGTCATATCCACATTTCAAATGCTTCAATTTTCCTCTCATCCTTCTTTCTCATAGACCATGTTTCTGCTGCGTATAAGGACACACTCCATATTAGGCATTTCACCAGTCACTTTCTTAATTCTTTGTGAAAACCACTAGTTAGCAATCTTTTCTGCTTCTGAAATGCCTCTTTCGCCAGTGTCATTTTTGAATGTTCTCACCTGTCCTATGGTTTCTGATGCCAATTTAAGATTCACACTTCCTTTCATTAAACCTATAAACATGTTTTTCATTTTCTTTTTTATTAATTTTCATACCATATGCTGTACAGGCATCATTCAGACCATTTAGTATTTGGGTTAGTGTCTCTTGATTTTCTGCAAGAATCACCATGTCAGCTGCAAATGTTATGCATTTAATTTTCCACCCACCTATTGTGACACCTCTTTTCGCATCCATATCACTTTTCAGTATCACCTGCAAATAAATGTCAAATAGGATCAGCAAGAGACGACAGCCCTGCCTGACACCTCTTCCAATCTTGCTGTCTTCAGAGGCCATGTTACCTATTCGTACCCTTGCCTTCTTATTCAAGTAAAAATATGCAATCAGTCTTCTCTCTTTCCACATTACTCCATTCCTCTTCAATATGTCCATCAGCTTTTCACATTGAACTCTATCAAAGGCCTTGTCTAGGTTTATGAAAACAGCAAATACTTCTTTTCCTTTTTCTTTATATGTCTCACTGATGATCCTTAATAGTCCGATGGCATCTTCTTTTCCCTTTCCCCTTGTGAAACCATAATGTTCTTCTCCAAGTGCTTCTTCCAGTGTTCCATACATGTTACTGTTCAGTACTTGAAGAAGGACTTTAGCTGCCTGCAATATTAGACTGATTGTACGGAGTTCTTCACACTTTTTACTGTTATTAGTATTTGGGATGGGGACTATTATGCTTACAAGGAACTCCTCTGGCCATTCCCCTTTGTCGTAGATTTAGTTACAAAGAGAGGTCAACTCCTTTTCTCCTGTTTCTTTTAAACTGTTTAATATTTATGCTGGAATATCGTCTACATCAGACGCTTTATCGTTTTTCAGTTCTGTCAAAGCTTTATGTACTTCTGAACATAGCTAGAGACTTCTTTTTCATCTTCATTTACTTTTCCTTCCTTCTGAATTTACCGATCGGTCTTTGATCTGCTTTATGGAGACATTCAATATAGTCTTTCCATCTGTCCTGAACTTCATGTGGGTCACTTAATAGACTTCTATCTTTCCCTTCTATCTCCATATTAGAATTAGTTTGTCTTCCTTGAAACACAATTTCTTCTTGAGTTTGTGCATTTTTTCATTTCTCCTTTCTGCCATCTTCAAGATCATATTGTCAGTAACCCATGGTTTCCTCCTCTCCTTGCACTTTACCAGACCAACAATTTCTTTACTAGTTGCTTTAACAGTGTCCTTGAACTGGATCCACAGTTCATTTATACTACCTGGCTTAGCTCTAGTGTTCCACTTGTCCCTGAAGCCTTCTTCCAGCTTGGTTACTCCCTCTTCCTCCTGAGCATCCAACTTAACTTCCTCTCTCACCTTTCCTACCAAAATTCTTTTCAACATGACCTGCACATCTGCTACAACCATGTTATGGTTGGAGTTAATATGTGCACCTGGATAAGCTTTGGCATTTCTCATGCTTGTGCGGAATCTGCTCTGTATCAAAATGTAATAAATATGGTATCTGTTATTGTCTATATTAGATGTGCATATGTACCATCTTCCTTTTTCCAACTATGAATGAGTTTTCCTGACTCTAGCCAAATGGAAGAACTTGCCCAGCACCATATTTCATTATCTGCGCTCTCTCTCTGTCTACCATTTGTATTATGGATAGACACTATAAAATGTGAATGTGGATGTGAGGTGAGTAGGTGTTATGTAGCTCTTTGCTTTAGCAGGTGTTAGCTTCAGTTACACAGCTTGGGTTGAAACCCATAGGCACTGCTGTTGTTGTCCAGCTGTGGCGATCCAGCAGACATCCAACACGCCCCATGTTGACACAGAGCAGCCTTCGGCTGTGACCAGTCTGAATCCTGTTCACCTTGAGGTTGACATCTAACCACTTGATAAGTGGGAGGTCGCCTCAATGTGTGGCAGGCAGCAAAAGACTTCCTAGGAAACTGATTGTGAGATGGTCCCAATTAGTTTTACCAGTAGGTTCAAGGCACTAGCTGTGACAGCCAGTGTTCCTGAACTAGATGGTTTTTCTTGTCCTGTGGTCACCTCTCAGCCTGCAAAATATGGGAGCTTCAATGTTGGGCAGATAATGGGGCCCCTTTGATTTGATTTTTTTCGGGGAAGCCAAAACAGTCTTGGTCCAACCGCCACTGCCCGCACCGAAACTAAGTTTATTGTGCGGTATCGCTCCCTGTATATCTAGTAAAGCCAACCAATGCCCTTCAACAGTGCAAGGAGTCCCTTTACCAGTTCTTTATTAGGCACAATTTCTTCGGGTCTAGTTGTCCTAAATGTTCTGTGCCTTTTACTCTCCAATGCAATGCAATGCATTCGAAGATTAGATGTGATACAGTTTCATCACTGCCATCACAGATCCTACATTTAGGGTCCTCTTCTGTTATTCCTATTGTATGTAGGTGTTTTTTGAAATTCCCATGGCCTGTCAGCTATCCATCCATGAGTCTAATCTCTCTCCTGTTCAGGCCCAGGATTTCAGAGCTTCTTTTAAAACATGGCTTTGGCATTATTACCTTGCCATGTTTTTGTTGATAGACTTTCGTCCAATATTCTACGTGCTGTCTTCTGAGCCAGTTACTTAGCTCCAATTTGATCATTACCTTGGTGATTGTCAGGACAGGTTCTGGTCCAATAAATGGAATCTCTGCCCCCATCCTGGCTAATCTGTCGGCATGTTCGTTGCCACTGATCCACGAGTGGCCAGGGACCCACAATAGGTTTACTCTATTGCTTTCCCCTAGCTCCACCAGAACCCTGTGACATTCTGGAACAATATTAGACCTTATCAATAAAATTCTTCTGGGTATGAAACCGCGTCGTCATTTTATAAATTCCACCGACGTTTCGGCCACTGTTGCAGGCGGCCTTCAACAGGGTCAGACACAGACCCTGATGAAGGCCGCCTGCAACAGTGGCCGAAACGTCGGTCGAATTTATAAAATTACGACACGGTTTCATACCCAGAAGAATTTTATTGATAGTGACAACAGCCGTGGAAGCCTACGTTTGCAATATTAGACATTGTTGCAGGAGCTGCCAGTGATCTCAGGGCAGCCTGGCTGTCTGAATAGCTATAGATGCTACGATCTTTGTAGAACCTACGCAAATTCTCCTCCACACACGCCCTGATGGCAGTGATTTCGGCCTGGAATACTGAGGCCAGTTTCCCTAGAGAGATGACGCCCTCCAGTCTTGGCTGCACCCCGTATACCCCGGCCCCAACGCCTTGGTCTGATTTTGACCCGTCAGTGAACCAGACAATATCCCCTGTACGGTGTCGAACTATTGTCTCCCACTGCTCCCTACTTCCAACTGTTATATTGAAAGGCTTGTTGAAGCAGTATGGGGTTATAATATAGTCGGCTGGCATTTCCCCAACCTTTCCTATATTTACCTCACTCACTATTTTAGTGTAGGATTCTGGATATTCCAAAAAGTTCCAGTTGTTCCCTGTTTTGAGTCTGTATGCACCAGCTGCTGCCTCCATCTTGACCCAAAGGTGTAATGGGGGCATATCCAGCATAGTTTCCATCCCAGCAGTTGGTGTGCTGTTAATTCCGCCTGTTATGGCTAAGCAGGCTAGTCTCTGCACCTTACCAAGCTCCTTTGCAGCAACCTGCTGTTCTACCTTCTTCCACCATACGACCGCCCCATAGGTGATCCTGGGTCTAATCACTGTGGTGTATATCCAGTGCATACCCTTGGGGCCCAGGCCCCAATTTTTTCCACAAGCTCTCCTGGTACTTACAAGAGCACTTTTTGCCTTGGATCAAATATTCCTAATGTGAGGGGTCCATGTCAGTTTCTTATCTAGAGTAACCCCTAGATATTTCACTGCCCTCTTCACAGGTAGCGCTTCATTGAAAAGCTTTAGATTCCAACTTGAATGTTGGATATGCATTTTTGTGAATGGTACAACAACAGTCTTCTTAGGACTGTCCCCTAGATCCTGTTTTCTGCACCAGTCTTGCACAATGTCCAATGCACCTTGTGACATATTCTTCAGTGTCAGTAAATTTGACAGTATTACTATGACAAGATCATCTGCATATCCTTGGCAAAAGTACTGCCTAGAGTTTAATTCTCCAATGAGATCATTCACCACTAGAATCCACAATAAAGATGAAAGAACTCCTCCTTGCGGGCAACCCCTAGTGGTGTTGATTACCATTTTTTCATTTATCATGGTAGCCTCTACCTTTCTTCCACTGAGCATGGCCCTAGTCCATCTACATAATGTGGTCCCTAGGTCATGCACCTCTGCTGCCCTAACCATGGAATCGAAGGTCGTGTTGCTAAAAGCCCCTTCGATGTCCAGGAAGATACAGAGGGCTATTTCCTGAAAGTGTAGTGCTTTCTCCACCTTCCCAACGAGTTGGTGGCGAGCTGTCTCACATGATTTACCTGACTGATATGCATGTTGGTTTGAATGTAGAGGAGCCCTACTTAACCTCCTTTCTCCAACATGCACATTAACCAGCTTTTCCAATGTTTTAATAATGAAGGAGGACAGGCTGATTAGTCTCATATCCTTGGCCTTGGTATGATCAATTCTCCCTGGTTTTGGAATGAAGACAACCTTCACTGCCCTCCAGGCATTGGGAATGATTCCTGCTGCTAGGCTAACCCTGAATAACCTGCATAGGAATCTAATACGATTTTCTCCCGCTTGTTGCAGGAGAGCTGGACAGATTCCATCAGAGTGAGTCTTGAGGAGCAGTTCCAGTGTTTCGTGTGCTGTCTTTGTATACTCCCCATCCTCCTTCCCCAATGTTCCTTCTGGATTAGTTGGTACCCTAGTGAGGATTTTATGAAGTCTCGCTTGAGCAGCCGTGCCCTCTACTTCCTCACAGAATACCTTCCAGGATGCCTCCTTTGCCCGTCTGATGGCAAGGTTGTAATTGACAAGGGCCTCACGATACTTTGCCTATTGTCCTTTGTGCCTCGCAAGGTTAAACAGTCTTCGTACCTGTTTCCTTTGCATTTCCAGGTTATTATTCCACCAAGGCACACTCCTATTTGTGCACTTCTTGGTGATTGAGCAGTTATCCTGGTATGAGGTCCCTATAGCAGAGGTTACGGCCTCTGATACTTCCTCAAACTCTGCTGGATTCCTTATCGAAGTTTTAATTTCCGATAGGCTGAAGTCAAGGTCTCTCCTATATGTCTCCCAGTCCGTTTTCCTGGGGTTCCTATAGGACATGGTCTGTCTGGTTCCCATTTCAACCTTGAATTTAATATACATGTGATCTGATGAGGATGGCTCCAGGACCACATGCCACTGTTTGATGTAACTTCCCATCATCATAGAACCAAAAGTTATGTCAATTACTTCTTCCCTTCTACTATTCCTGAATGTAGGTTCATCACCCCTATTCAAGATCTCCAAGTTGTTAGATAGGAGAAATTCAAGAAAGTGCTCACCTCTACTGTTGGTGTCCTTGCTGCCCCACGATAGATTGTGGGCATTGGCATCACATCCCACCAACAGTTCGTCACCTTGCCGATGGCAGGCTTCCGTCAGTCTCCTCACTTCCAAAGAAGGAGGAGAGCTATCTTCGTAAGGTAGGTATGCTGAGGCCAAAACAATTTCCCTCGTGATACCTTCCTCACGTTGCTGCATCCTGATGATCACCAGGTCCCTGGAACAAAAATCCATCATTGGTATGAAAGGTATTCCATTTCTAACATAAATGCATGTTCTGGAGTTTTTTAGATTTCTAGCATAAATCAGCTTACCTCCAGTACCACTGAGGCCTGATACACCCCCTTTGTATAAATAGGGTTCTTGTATCAGGGCCACGTCCACCTCCTGTCTCCCCAGGCGATGGCTCAGGGCAGCAGTGGCCCCTTTACTGTGCTGCACGTTTATCTGCAGCACTTCCACTCCCCATCTTGCTGCCATTATTGCCTTTAAGGTCTTTGATTACCCTGACGGCGACCTGCGAGAACCCTAAAAACAGTTTCAGGCCTTGCTCTCGCATTGCCTTCAGGGAGTTCTCTCCGACCTCCACCACCAGGGTTCGTCCTTCTGGAACGACCTTTTGGTTAATTACCCTCCAATCCTCTGTCAAGACTTTTGGGTTCTGGACCCTTATTTCCTCGAACAGAGTCTTTCCAGGGACATCCTTAAGGATCTTTGGTACCCATATTGATACCTTTGCGGTCTTCAGGAGTTCGGTTGCTGTCTTGACCAGTAGCTTCGCATCCTCCCACAGGGATATCATGGGCACCTTGTCGTTAAGCCATTCTGCTGAGTGCTCCCCCTCGCAGACAAAATTGAGGGCACCACAATCTAGATAGACCCTCCTGAATTTGGGTCCTGGACCAGCGTCGCCCCCAATCTCTTCAAAGAGGGCCATCTGCACGAGCTCCTCCTGCTGCGAGCTGATGCTCACCAGTGGGTATCCTTCTTGGACAACCGCCATTCTAAAGACCGAGACTGCAGTACTATAGGTCTGTTTCCCTATTTACTGCCTCAGCCTTTTAGGATCACGCTTGTCCAGAGAGGAGGGAGTCTTAGATTCCTCCCTAACCCTCTTGCCATCTGTCTTTGACGTCGAGGGGGTCTGTGTATCCTCTTCGACCTGAGGCAGTTTCTTTTTGGGGTCTTTTGATTCCCTCCACTTATGCTCAGGAAGCCATTCTTTTCCTTCCTTTTGATTCTGTTCCTTGAGAAGTTTCCTCCACTGAGCCCCAGACAAGGCATTAATCCTAATCTGGTCCAACTTCTCTGTTATAGTTCCCACTTCTTGCTCAGGTCTAGACCCTGACTGAGAAGTGGGAGTGCACTCCATCGGTCCTGATCCCGATGTTTGAGTATCTGAGATCTCAGATTACCCCTCAGATTCTTTTAAAATACTTTCTTTCTCTGTGTCCATCTTAGTCCCACGAGATTTATATGGTCCACACCACAATAACCCTGCGTGGTGCAAGGCTACTTACTCAGGGAGGTCGCCCGGTATCCCTGAGGCTCCGTTCGAGACACATCCACCCATGTGCCACGCACCCCTCGGCGTGGATCGCATCACACCTTGGGTAGGGAAAGGAATTGGGAAAGGACTGGGAGAGGATAAGGAAGACGGGACGTTGTGGGACACTATTGGTCAGATCCATCAGCTGAGGCCTTTCCGGCAGTAGTTTCTCTACCTTCGGTACAGCCCTCAGCTTCACATGGATACGCAAGCCACTCTACCCACGTGGACAGTGCTTCGTCAAGGTGGTGTCCCCCGGGAGGATGGGGCCTCTTAGACATACATATGCATCTTGTGTGCACACCAGGTGGAGTCATTCTAGATGTGGAACAGATCCTTGCAGACACCATGAAGAGCACAATGTGCAGTCAGCTGCATGTAGTGGTTTAGTTTGATTTTGAAAGGGACTAAATGACAAAGGTTATCAGTCCCGCATGTAGTGTCTCATGCCTGTACAAACAAGTGTGTCACTTTGGATTGAAAGAGGTTCACTGTGGTTTTGGGCATCTATCTAAAGTAGTAGAGGCTCTTAGTCTTGCTTACAAGATGCAGATACATCCCATCACATGCAGCATACTTGACAGAACTGACTATGGACCTGTGATAAAAAAAAGTTTAGTGGAGGCAGTTGTGCGACTAGTATTATGTGATAACTAACAGACATAACTGAGCATAAATCTACCAACGGAGTTTGGTTCTCAGGATTATACTTGAAACATTTGACTTCATTTGCCATTCAAAAACTATTATTTGAAGACTAATTTTTTTATGTTTGATGATAGGCAGTGCACGAATCACGTCAAAAGCATATCTTTTATAACTGCAAGTGATCACTTCTTTTAGTGATCTATTTGCTATGGCATACCTGAAAAATGTTTTACAACCATGACTCATGATCTGTCCTCACAGATTTATATATGCCAGTACTTATTAATTTATTTCATATGTTAATTAGCCCCCCTCCCCCCTAGGGAGCTCACTCTTCTTTCGTGAGTATGTGCATGGTGAGCACGGAGCCTGAGCTAATGCAGTCTTTCTTCCTACTTCCCTCCCTCGACTGCATTTCCTTTCCTATCCTCACTCCTTCCCCTCCACTCCGTAGGACTGATGACTTTAGCAGTTTCGTTGTTTGGTCCCCCTGTCCATCACAACCAACTAACCATCAAATCATATGGTAATAATGCAGTGCGAGTATTCGATACTGATTGAACTATCACAGATGGTAATTAATTCATCTATCATCATCTTCTGTATGTTTCATTACGAAGGGAAACCTTAAGTGGAGTTGAATAAGAGGAATTCAATGTTAAGAAATATAAACTGCATCAGTAGCTAACAAACATTTCAGATAACACCTGATTTTAGGTATCATAGGTAGGTGTGCGATCATTCATTATTGATAGTCAAAATACTAGAAGAAGAAGTGTTGAGGTCGCAAACACAAGACCAGAAATGATGAAATAATATAAATGTTACTGCTTCCTGCAGTCTCTTTTTTTTTTTATTCTGTTGATCTACTTCTTTCTTACCATTTATATTTCAACAGTGATTTAAAGATAACAGGTACCTCCATACTGTATAACTAGAGGTAAGACTAAAATAATTCTTAATTTTGTTTCTGAAAGACTCTGCAACCATATTCCGTATATAACTGGCAAATGGCAACTTGAATGTGTGTGTGAGGAAAAGTGCGAATAACATCAGATATTAGAATAGTGTGCAGCAGAAAGAATGAAATGTAACTATAATGGAAGGCTGTTAGAAACTACATAGTGCAAATATACTACAAAATCATTTTGAAATCTTAGATTATGTGGCCAAATAGCACAGGAGATACGTATGCCATGGAAGGGGAGTCTAGAAAGGGGAGTTTAACGAATGAATGAGAAAGAAAGAAAGGAACAGATGAGCACTATGCTGAATGTTGATGGCTGGAATGGACAGTGGGAGAGACTGTGCTCCTTTTAATCTATTTTGTCTACAGCTGCAGGAACTCACTATTCTCAAAGCTCCTGGTTTATTATTTACAGTATTAGAATTTCTGTTAATTTTGCCACATTTAATCAATATACTGATTTATTTGTCGCCATTCACATTGGAGTCTTCCACATTTTATTCCTTGTGCAGACATTTTATATACATTACTTTACCTGCTCAAAAGTGTAAGCTGATGTTTATATTTCTACAACAGTAAATGAAAATAATTTTTATTTGTTTACAGAAAGAGCTGTAGAGTGTGTTAGACGTATTGGACCAGCAGTTTTCAATGGAGGATTTAGCACATTCCTTGCATTTTCATTGCTGGGAATTAGTGACTCTTACCTCTTCACCACATTTTTTAAGGTATGTCCCTTCAGAAATTGGGTTAAAATGCAGTTTAGGTGATGGTGAATTCTACTTGATATGTAGATGTTGTTAGCAGCACAATGACTTATAGAAAATAATTACAAGTGACATTCAGACAATTAATAAGCATATCTTTTTGTTTTAAACTTTGTAAACAGTTTAAATTTGTGGACATAATATATTTTATGAGTAACATTGTAAAATTATAACATATTCATTGAAAATACCTTAATTTTACCAGCAAGTTACAGTGTAAATATTATTGCTGCTCGTTTTACTTGTAGAAATTACAGTTGTGCTAATTGCTAGTCCAGTGTACATATTTCTCACTTTAAGATATAGGCTCAAACGATTAATAATTATTGTAATTTTTCACAATGGCATATTTCCATTGTACATTATTTTGGTACACTACACATCTCTAACTTGCTGGAGCTGTTGCTACACCACTTTTGTGGGCCAAAAATGTATCTGGCAGTGAAACTTGGCAAGTACAAATCCCACTGCTGTAGGGTGCAGGCAATGTTTAGTTTTGTCAGGCAATGGGAGTAATGAACTCAACAATGAAAACAGAGTTTGTGCTCCATTATGAAGTGAAATTTAAACACATAGATACATATTAAACATTTTCAAAGCATACACAATGGTGAGTGTTTCCTTTTCAATTTGTGTATAATGTTTGTTGAGCATAGTTGAGTGTCATAGATGCAGGAACTATTGGATGTTCTTGACTATTTTCAAATGTAAGTCTCAGAACCATACATATGGTGGCCGTGATGGACCATGACTATGCAAGGAGTGGATTGTAACTTAACTGTCAGCTGTAGGAATGCATTTTCACACTTGTGATAATGTGCAATTTTGCCCAGAGGTTCCTAGTTCTCCTTAACATTGGTAGAATGAAGGAGGAGGAAGCTTGGTGTTGAATGTCCTGTCGACAGTGTGGTCATTAGAGATGGTGGTAGAATGAGGGACAGCAAATCTGAAGTAGACAATGGAAGGTTGAAAAACAAAAAGGTCATTTAGCCAAGTTGCACTTTAAGCCAGAATTGTACAAGTCACATAAATTCAGAGGAATCAACTGTGAATATGATGTTCAGATGACAGTATGCAACAAATTGCTAGGTTACAAAACCTCTTTTCGAAATTTTTGTTTGTTATGTGCTTCAACCCTCTGAATTCAAAAATAGTGCTCAAATGTCACATCACCCACAGGTTTTGTACAAATGGCATAATTTCTAATTAATTATAATGGTATTATTATAACATTCATGAAAAACCATATGAATATCAGAATTTACTGATTTGTGTGTGAACGAGACAACAGAGCTTGTGACAAACATCAGGACACATAACAGTTGCCCCAAAGGTTGGAATTGGTTACAAAGGACAAAAATATCAAGGGTGACCCTTGTTGCCTCTACTCCAAACAGAGAGCACTGATACTGATTAAGGTCCAAAAGTTATATATACCACCAAAACTTTTTAAATGCTTCAGCCAACTGGACTTGTCGATCGTAAGAGAAATACTGACCCCCAGTAAGCATGGCACACAGATCATTCTGGCAAGGCAGCGGATATATATCAACAGTGGATTTGGCACTCACCATACGGTCGCAATTTGGCACTCTGCTTTTGTACATTTAGCAGAGATGAAGGCCACTCAGTAGAGCCTTTGTGACGACATGTGCAACCTACAATTGGTGACCTGCTTGAAATTAGATGACAGCCTTTCATATGCAGGCCACAAACCAATGGAGTGTTAACTGATCTCTCTAAAAAATAATTAATTACCAGACGAAAAGACCAATTCCATTTTAGTTCACTGTGTTTGAAGACAGTGATGATTCAGACACATGAGGCACTTTCAATAAGTAACGTCCCACATTAAAAAAAGCCATAAATATACACAGACAAATGTCCTTGTTGGTGCTTCAAATATGATATTTGTTCAGTGCACTGGCAAAGTTTCGAAGTATTCTGGTAGATGGCAGAGCTGTAGTATAGCGTCAAAATGGTGTATACATATGACTCATGTTACAAGCAGTATGCTGTTATTGAATTCTTGTGCACAGAAAATGACACCATGATGAACATCCATAAACATTTGTGTGCAGTGTACGGCAATGCTACAGTTGTTTTGAGTACAGTTGGGTGATGGGCAAAGAAAGTTACAGCCTCAGGAAATGCAGAAACAGAGCTCTAGGATCGGCCACAATTTGGACGCCTTTTCATTGGCACTGCTCCAGACACTGTTTGACAGTTGTCAGTGAGTATTGGAAGTGCATCTGCAATAATTGGGGCTCTCAGATATTCAAAGAGGTGCTCACAATGAGTTCCACAAATGCTCACAGTGAACCACAAGAGTCAATAAAGGCCATTTCATCTGAATTGTTGGAGTGATTTGAGACTGAAAGAGAGGCCTTTCTGCCTTGGATCGTTACAGGAGGTAAAAGCTGGGATCAGCACTTGGTGGGTGTCTTAAAGAAAAAAAAGGCAGTCCATGGATTGGCATCATCCTCATTCACCACAAAAGAAGAAATTAAAGATAACACCCTCTGCCGGAAAAGTCACGGTGACAGTTTTCTGGGTTTGTGATGGCATTATTCTCGTGGATGTGATGCCGAGAGGGTACACCATCAATTCAGAGGCATACATAAAGACTGAATAAACTCAAGAACCATTTCTGATGTGTTTGATCAGACAAGAATCCAGCAGATATCTTGCTCCAACACGATAATATATGCCCACGCCCAAGTCTGAGAACCTGGAAATTAGGTTGGATATCATTACCTCATCCGCTCTACAGTCCAGACCTGGCACCCTCACACTGCCATCTCTTTGGGCAGCTTCAAGATTCTCCATGGGGAACACACTTTGAAAATGTCGAGAGTATCAGTCATCGTGGCCATAGAGAAAGACAGGCCTGGGCACTCTGCCAGGTCATGTGATAAGAGTAGTGCCGAGGCAACGCGATTGCGAAGTTGACTGGCTGGTTGCTGGGGCATGGCCCACTGTCTCTTAGCAACCAGCCAGTCAACTTCGCAATCGTGTTGCCTCGGCACTACCTTATGACGTGACCTGGCGGAGTGCCCAGGTCTGTCTTTCTCGCCGGCCACGATCAGTCATGCAGTGAAGACATGGCTACACCTACAGGACAAGAGCTTTTACCAGCAGAGAATACATGCTCACCTACAACATTGGCGTACTGTCATAGAATGTGATGGAGACTATGTAGAAAAATGGGACATGGAAAAGATATAGTGAAGTACATTGTCACCAAATTCTAACAGTTGAACATAAATATGGTCTGAGAAACCCTGTAAACCTTCTAAAAAAAGTGAAGCAATGAAATATGATATTTCTGTTGTATTGATTTTATTTAAATAATGATGAGTAGAATTGTGCCTATTTTGTAACAGTAAGATTTTTATAAACTGCTTCCACTGCACAAATATTTATTGCACTAATTATAGACACACCAGTAAATGATAATCTAAAGTGTATACAGTGTTCTGACCAGTAGTAAGTTAAAATTTTCAGAAAAAATATACAGGGTGTCCCATTTATCTCGACCACCCAAAATATGTCTGGAACAACAACAGCTATTATAAAACTTCTATCACTGGTATCAATGTAAGGCAGGGCCTCATGAATGTAAATATAAAATTGTGGTTTTTAAATGGATACCCTATATTATTTCATCAGCAATCTGTAGCATTACAATGACGTTGATTGCACGGCAATACACCAATTACATCCCGAGATATTGCAAAGCAAAGTTGACACTTGAAATAAGCAAAACGTGTGGCTAGCACATGTCCTGGGCAGCATGGGGTTCTTGCCCGAGTCTCAGGATGTGTGCTAGCCACATGTTTTGTGTATTTAAAGCATCAGCTTTGCTTTGCAATATCTTGGGATGTAATTGGTGCATTGTGATGCAATCAACGCCATTGGTTATGTGATTTTTAATGCTAAAAACACATGAGTTTATGTTAAAACACACACATGCTTTCGTTTTGGAATGTTTCAAACTATTTACATTCATGAGCCCCTGCCTTACATTGATACCAGTGAAAGTCGTTTTACAATAGCTGTTGTTGTTCCCAAGATATTTTTGGTGGTCAAGACAAATGGGACACCCTGTATATTCAATAAACGTGTGACATGTCAGAAAGTTTGAAATTGCCTTCTTCACTGTAAACTGTAGGAAGTCCTGACAAAATGTACGATGTCCTGACATTTGAATATATTAATTCCTTGTTATCCAAAATTTTGTAAAGCTAGATGTATAAGTTGAGGAAAGTATTTTCTTTTACAGCTGTTTGCTGGTGTTGTTGCATATGGCTTATTTCATGGTCTGATTTTCCTGCCTGTAATTCTGAGTATTTGTGGTCCACAAGATAAAAAGAATACAAAGCTGCTAGCAGATACACCAAATGGACTTAACGGTTTTGCAAAACTTCTTGCTGCAGGTAAGCCTTGGTATTTGTGATCTTAACAAACAATGTAGATAATTCCAAAGGAAAAACATCTGTAATTTATATTTGAAGTTGAGTAACCAACTGCCGGCCGCGGTGGCCGAGGAGACTGAGGCGCTCCAGTCACGGTCCGTACGGCCACTACGGTCGGGGGTTCGAATCCCCCCTCGGGCATGGATATTTGTGACGTCCTTAGTCTTAAGTAGTTCATAGGTAGTTTGTAAGTTTAGGGACTGATGGCCCCGTAGTCGAGTCCCATAAGCCATACAAACATTTTTTTTGAGTAACCAAATTGTTTGCGCTGTTATTGTGACCAACTGCTTATTAATGTGACAGTTCATGGAAGTTATTTTTGGTGGTTTACAGAATGATGGATAAAGTTCAAAACAACATAACAAAGTAATTGACATCTGGAAATACACTTCTTTTTTTATGATGAATGTTTGTAAGAAAAATCCATTCTCCTCTCTTTAAGAACAAATAATATTTCCTTTATCCACTCATTAAGACTATGGTGCTATGTATGCCGTCCTTCTCGATGGAGAGCACTGCTAGTTCTATTAATTACTCTTGTATTGGCACTACAGAGAACAGATTTTATCCTCTTCAAGGCAGAGAAAGAATGCTCCCCTTCACATGTTGTCATTGCTATAGTAAGAATCAGTTTGAGTAGTTTGTGTATTTCACTAAATTGATACTGAAACTTATTTTCAAGCAGGGATTGCAGAAGTTGAACAGCACCTGTGGGAGTTCTACACTCAATCTTCTGCATTCTCAGCTCATTGCATTCGAGAAAGGAATATATGAGGGTTGAAACTTAAATAGTGGCAACACTTTTGTGGAGACACTACGCAATGGAATCTACTATTGTCACTGATAGCACCTATTGTTGACATTCCTACCTTACCTCCGAGCAAATGGACTCGCCCGTCCCATTTCACCAGTGTGCGTACAACCGAGGCAAATAGTCACTTGTGAGTGAGTGGTCTAACATAATGGTGTCACTATGTTTTAGAAACAGGAACAACAAAGTTGGATCAAGATTGAATGTGCCAGAGGTTGTACAGCACAAGATTGTCATCAAGGTCTTTGAGAGGCATCAGAGCCCGAGTATGGTGAAAGTTATGGTGATTCTTGTGTATGACTGTGATGGTGTTATCCTAAAGCATTACATTCCTCCACGGCAGACTGTCAATGCACAGTATTACTGTTTGCTTTTGGAGCATCACCTGTGACAAGCTTTACAAAAGAAGCAGCAACACTTTCTGCTCCATCCACCCATCATTTTGCTTGACAATGCGCAGGCGCAAGCTTTTGCAGCTACAGTGTTTGGAGTTATGTTTTTCTGCCTCTGTGTCTTCGCAAGATATTGTTGTTGTTGTTTATAGGGGACTAAACTACAAGGTCACCAGTCCCCTTCGCAGGATACACCAGCTCTCTGCATGTGAAAGTAGTGTTTATGACACTACCTCGGATATCCTCTATGGCTAGTTTAAATTGTTCTACTCCTTCTTGTTAAGTCTTGTGCTACTCGTGTTTGTAATTGACTGTACAATTTGTCAATGTGTGGCATAATATGGTTGAAAACAGACAACCAAAACTGAAAAGCTGGTTGCTCTAATTTCAGGCAGAGCCCTTTAACTTGAATAATTGTTGTTGTGGTTTGCCAAATAGTAAGTCAGTTTTTTAATGGATAGTGCTCGTGTGATATGTCAGATAACATCACCATTTTCTGACAAGTTCATTTCTGTTAAATGATTCGACATAGCGGTTATGGTTCAAAAGCTACAACAATTTTTTATAGTTCTATTTCTTCAAAGATATCCATCATTGGTCCCTCAAAGCTATCTGGAAATACTGCAAGTCATGGTATTTCCCTTAGTTCTGTATGAAGATGGCAGCTTTCCCTCTTACTTTCTATAGGATGGGGCTCCACCATACAGCAAAGCAGTCGTTCATAAATGGTTAGATAGTCAATTTCCTGGTCATTGGATAGTGCGGCGTAGTTCTGTGGATGGCCACCCAGATTACCTACTTTCACACCACCCGCCATTTAGAGCAAATCATATACAGTAAACCTTCATTTTTACATTCTCGGTTTTTACATTTTCCCGCCATTTACACCATTTTTTGTCGGCCCCGTCAAATTTCCTATGTTTACAATGTTAATTCACCCTCGTTTTTGCAATAACATATTTACGCTTTTCCCACGTTTTACACTTTTTGGAAGCATGTTTGACTGAAGAAAAATGACATAATGTATGTAAATTGACACTAGCATGGCTATCCCCTAAAAGTATAGCGCTTAAAAATTATTCGCATTCAAGTTTCTTCAAACGTATATTTCGCGTTTTGTTGTTGACTTAAAGACGCGCCGATTTGTGGCAATGTAGTTCTTCTTTTCACCAGCTTCTTTGGCAGAGCCCCTGGCATGTACTCAGACAAACAGAACGGTTTGTTAACGAGAGAATAACGCTGATTTGTGGCGGTGTAGTTCATCTTTCCGCTAGCTTCTTTGCCAAAATCGGCTGGCGTGTACTCAATCAATCAGAACCAGTTGCTTTGTTGAAGTGAGAATAAATAGTTGCGTTGTTTTTGTGATACATATTTCTGATTAATAAAGAACTTTATCTGTCAAAGTTGGGTATCATAATACCCACAACCTCAAAAAAGCAATAATAGTGAGAGATGCCGATCCTATGCAAACGTCACAAAATACTTATGCATATGTTTGTACTAGAGAACGCGAATAAACTCTCTAATATTGTCGTGTGAAACATCGAAAAATACAAAAAGAACGGAACTGTAGGACTTTTACTATGTAAATAATTAATTCCGGTAAAAGGCAGTAATTTTGGAGATGTGTTACATAGCCTGGCAGCGGTGTCCAAACGATATCTATCGAAGCGGTTCAGGTAATTTTGAAGATGTGTTATAGCCCAGCAGTGGCATCCTCGATTATAATGAATGAAATTATGACAAAAATTTCCACTTCCCATAAAATTACCAGTTCTGCCTGGCGCTTAAAATAGCGGCGTCCTTGATTATATTGAATGAAATTACGACAAAAATTTCTACTTCCCATAAAATTACCAGTTTTGCCTGGCGCTTAAAATAGTAAAAATTTGGATAACCTTTATTGTATAATCAACTCCCTGGCAAGTATTTAGATGTCTATTATGTACATATATCACACACTACTACGAAAATGCAAGGCTGATCCAGTAAGCATATTTTACCATTTAAAACACTATTTCCTGCATTTTACACCATTTCACTGAAGTCCCCTGAAAAGCGTAAAAACGAGGTTCTACTGTATATGGAGAAAATAAGAAAAAGACACCATCTCAAGCAATGTATCAAAGAAGCACATGACAGGATATCTATGGAAATCATTCTGCAAGTAATGACAACTGGATTCAGCACCTTGAAATGAGTGTTGACCAAGACGACAGCATATTGAACACATTAAATGACTTTTCTTTATAGAGAAAAGTCCAATCTGTACCTCTAAACAAATTGTGTCATCAGTTCTGAAACATAATTGATATGTTGTATCTGTTTACAGGAATGAACTTGGCAGAAAATGCTGATGCTAAATGCAAACGTAGGCTTCCACGGCTGTTGTCATTATCAATAAAATTCTTCCGAGTATGAGACCGCTTCGTCATTTTATAAAATCTACCGACGTTTCGGCCACCTGCAACTGTGGCCGAAACGTCGGTAGATTTTATAAAATGACGACGCGGTCTCATACCCAGAAGAATTTTATTGATAATGCTGATGCTATTTAACTCCTCTCCATTCAACAAAACTGACTTAGATTCCTGATGGCCAATTTTAAGATGGCATCCATGTTTGCTACATACCATAAAAGATAGACCACCTCACCCATACCATACTGAAATATTCAGATATCCCTTTTAAATGACTGCTTATGAACGCTGTCATGTTGTCTTAACATATTGCTTCTCTAAAAGACTGTGATTTAACTGTCTAGCCATCTGTGACTTAGACTGCTCATGTTTCTTTATTTTTTGTAATAAATGTTTGAGATCATCAATGCCTCTTATGGTCCAAGTTGTTTCACACCCAGACATGTCCTTTGCAAAAAACTATAACAAAAAAGATTACAATTTGTTTTTATCACCTTAGGCATATATCCAGTCCACTTTACCATAAATGTGTGGTCTGAAAATTCTTACAAAATCTTTACTTTTATTATTAGTTTTCTTGGTCAACTTGATATCTGGCATTGTTCTCCCAACATCCTAGATACAGATCTTATTACAGGGAAGAGAAATTAATTTCCATAAGTCTCTGCATTGGATCGTTGCACCACATTAACTTTGCACTGTAGACACTACACATCTGAAAAGTCATGTCATAAAATCACCAATGCATATTAAATTTTTGTGTGTGACCAACTGTACAAGATTGCCATAGTGCTGATTACATGACTACCTACTGTGACTTTATGTGGCTTTTATGTGTTTAAGATACTAATCCGTATTGGCCAAACACAACATACATGCATTGGGATATGTGTGGATCAGTTAAAGATATATGACTCTAAATATCAACAATAATACATTTCCTTGAGACAAACATTGTCTCATTATACATAATACATATAAGGAGAGGCATTGAATTAAAATTTGTGCTGTGGCTGGGATTCAAACCCGGCACCTATTTCACAGGGAATATTGAAGCAGAATTAAAGTATGTGGTGTGGAGAGAGACATGCTTGAAGGCAGTCCGTTTAATCACTTTGTCCATAACGCTGTGTTAACTGAACGCTCAAAAGTGGCTGTCTAGCAGGAAGTCCCGGGTTTGAATCCCAGCCATAGACAAATTTTAATTCAATGTCTCTCTCCTTATATTTAATACATGACTGTGGGAGTAGCCGAGTGGTATGAGGCATCATGGTACAGACTGGACAGCAGATCTCACTGGAGGTTCGAGCCCTTCCTTGTGTGTGTGTGTGTGTTATCCTTAGTGCAATTCAGTTTCAGTTATTTGTAAGTATAGGGACTTGACGACTATAGCAATTTGGTCCAATAGGTTTATAAGCATTAGAACATTTTTGAACAATATTTCAAACCTTGGTCCAACGAATAACACAGCAACAATTGTGAAATCTCTGTATTGTATCACATGCACTATTCATTTACAATTCTGTAATGAAATCAGAAAAAATTACAGTTCTTGAACAGATTTCTTATCAGAAACATTAGTTTTGACTTAACTTTGACCACTTCCACACTAACATAACATTTTGATAATACTGAATAGAAAAGTTATAAACATTCATTCGTTTTGGTACTATTTATCAGCAGTACAAAAAATGTATGAAATAAATAAACCAACATTTATGAGCTAAACCACTCATACTACACAATATTTACATAAAGTTACTGGCAAAATAGACACTTATTCAATTAATAGTTCCACGGATATGAGGAAAAGAGGGGCCATATCATGCTGCTTGGAGTTGCTCAGTTTCTATAGAGGATAACATGATCTGACTATACTTCCATCATACATTGATATTGCCGAGGCACCATGAAAACCGACTGCCGGCGTGGCGCAGGGGATAGCGTCACAGACTACGTTGCTGAAGGTCGCCGGTTCAATCCCGACCACCGGCAACAAATTTATTTCTTTGTAATTAACAATTACAGAATGTTCTATATCTTTCTTATGTCCACTTGTAAATTCTACTTGTTTCTTATGTTAACTATTCTTCTAATTTCTGGCACATTCTGTCTGTATATAAATAGCAGAGCACTCTGCCCGAGAGTCAGTCAGTGCTGCGCGTATGTTAAGTTCATAATAAACGTGCTTTCAGTATAAGTGCTGTGTTTAGTTGCCTTCGAAGTCAAGCCTGCTTCCATTTCAACGCGACAATATAACAAGTGTAATAAATCCTTAAATACATACAAGTGTGTTGATATCAAGATTTTCGATTGAGGTAATGAGCTATAAACTAAGACATAGTTTTTTGAAATAGCATGACACATGAAAAAGTTGGTAATTTTAAGTTTAATTTATCTATATTCAGGTATTGTAAAAATTAACTTTTGTGGTTTTCAAGATATTAAAAACATTGTTGTTTCATGAGATGAACCTAATTTTTGTGACATCATAGATGCCTTAAGATTGATGGGAACATGACTCTGAGATGTATTATTATTTATTTCTAAGTTTAGAGAGTGTCCATCTTTTCAAGTATCCAACAGAGCATCCATTAAAACATTCCCTGTCTTTCGCTTCAGCTCCCTGGGTTACCCATTCTGGCAGTTTGCTACTGTCCACCAGGGTCTCAGCAGTCTTAAATGGTTCCTGGGGCCAAACCAGCTACCCGATTGCTCGCCTCCCCCTCCTAAACAGGAGATACACACCCTCACCCATTTGTGAGAGTGTTGCCCTGCCTTCCATACAATGCCAGAATTAAAAAAAAACTATGGGATGTAAGAGTGTGTATCCACTATGTCACACTATCATTGCTGACCAGTCTCTTCTTGTTATTATGGTTTCAGAAATATAACTGCTCTTAGGGATCAACATACATTATAATGTTACAGAAAATTGTAGATTAAAGTCAGATTCAAAGTTTGGTGTTTATGTGTCATATTGGTAGAACAACTGAAGAGGAAGCAGAACTGTGGTTTGGCAAGGTGCAATAACAGGAGGGGAAGTGGAGGCTCTAGTACATACACACTGGAGTGTTGCTCTAACGGTCAGGATAGGAGAAACCTCAGGCACCTCTCTCTTCACTACCCGTTGTCACCAAACTCAGTGGCTGGAATACTGTTTCCGGTGGTTTAGAACTTGATTATGAGTGAGGATCAAGGTGATGCCTTAAGAGCTAACCAGCTCTTTTGAGCTTGACTGAAGATGTCAGTTGAGAGGATCTTATATATTGCTAAACAAGTCTCCATCACAGAGGTAGGAGAGTAGATTATTTGAAGTCATTAACACTATAACATGGTCTTAGATGTAAAGCTTATGATGTAAGAGATAACGTGATTTTAACACGGAAGTGTTAATGGCGTACATGATCATCCAGGACTTAAGATTTTTGGGATGGGAGTGATATGTAAAGACTTGCTTAACACTACTTTACAATATTGATTAATAAATTATCATTTGTAAACATTAGGGTTTAGATTTAGTAATGTAGATGGCATATGAGTTCCAACAACAGTTTAAACCATAATAGATGTGTAATTAAAGAGTGTTACATAAATGTAAATCAAGTCCTGTACTCTACAGGCATAATAGTTCAACTGGTAAAGGAAAATTTGGGTATCACTAATTATAAGTACTATTAGATTAATTAGTTTTTGGAGAACTGAAACAGATCACTAGAAATAATTAAATGAGAACTCTCTAATGAATGTCATTTTTCAAGACCAGCTGATAACTCTCAGTAATTTTATCATGCTACGCTATTGTAACTACATTGATTGCTAATTTATATTATGGAAAAAGGTTTCACTGAAAACTGAAAAACATGGTTGAATAGCTGATCAGATGTGCACTGTGTACAAGATATGAGATCATAGGCTACTTTCATTTGTAGCAGAAAATCATATCCACCATTATGCTTCCATTGCTAAAATGTGTGAGAGAAAAGAAAATGTACTGAGCCATTTGTGTACAGGACAGCACAAACATCAGTATAACAGTAAACAACTACTACATTTTTGTAAATAGACACATCACTGTGATTACATACCCAGAGCTGCAAGTAATTTGCTACACAATAACACATACTAAGAGCCTAAAACCACAGTGTTTACAACACAACTGCCTGTAGACAACCAAATGCTCAAAAGATGTGTATTATAGTTCTTACTACTGTATCATGTCTTGAGGTTTTCTTCCATCTCTCAAAATAGTAACCTTTTTTAATATACAAGGGGTGTTCAAATGAAAAGGTATGAAATGCCTTAACAACCAAACCATTTTGGGATAATGTAGTGCAACATCTAGGGATATGAAGCATGCATTGTCACCTCCCCCTAAAAAAATCAATGCTGTGCCCTCAGCAGGCACGGTGTCGCTCACCGTTTTTCTCGATGTCTGAGGTCCGAAACTCATTTAATTCCTCTAGCATGGAAAAACCATGACGTGTAATGTGACACTCCGTAGCCAACGCAAGTCCATCAAAAGCAAATGCCTGGTCTGCAAAGGGAGAAAGTGATTCTCCATGATGCTCCATGATAATGCTTGTCCACACATCTCTGGAGTCACACAAAGTGTACTGGCCAAGTTCAAGTGGTAGCAGCATGAGCATCTGCCTTGCCTTACAGACCCCCCCCCCCCCAACCCGCAAAAAAAAAACCTTAGAGGAGTGCTTCAGTTCAGATGACAATCTGAAGGATACAGTATAGGACTGGCTCCTGTCACAGTCACAGGCATTCTGGAAAAAAGGAATCCTTTGGCTCATTAAAGAGTGGGATAGCTGTGCTCAGGCTGCTTATGATTACTTTTGAATAAAGACTTCAATTATGCTCACAGTGTCGTTTTGTACCTTTTCATTTGAACATCCCTCGTATCTTATACTAACTGGAAAGTAGAGAAAATTAAAAATAGAAATTATTATATTTGGTTCTACAAAAGTCATTTAATACTTTTGTGTCTCATGTTACCACACATTGATGAGATTATTTTCTGTTTCAGAGAAAAGTGCAGCTGATTCTACATTTGTTGACTTAATACAGAAATAACTTTGCAAAATGTGATTATACACCTGTTTTCTAAAGATTGATGCAACTACACAAAAAGTGTAGTGCTTACAAGTACTACATTCCAGAAGATTTGAGTACAAATATGGGAGTAACACATAGTCAGTATGTGTTTATACACCTTGCACATCTTTCTCTTCGAAGTGTGAATTGTGATTTAGAGTTAAATGGTGTTGTAAAACGTTACTTAGGCATGTGCAAAGCTGATTTGTTCATCATCTGTTATCATATTACTGAATGGAACAGCAAAATAACATGTAAGTAGTCAAACATGGGTAATATCAACAGATACATTTTTCAGTAATTCAATGAATCAAAATACAAATTTAATTAAACATATTTGGTGAATGGTTAAAAAGAAAGAAAAGGGAAATGTAAGATAGTAACAAAAAAAAAACTTTTCTTCGCCCTAAGAGTCTTTTCTTTTTACCACAGAGTTTTTTTAGGAACATTTATGAAGTTTCCATGAAATTCTTAAGTTATTCTGGAAAGTTCAGGATGGAATGACAACATTATGAAAATGATTCAACTGCTGCTTACTACATAAAGGAGGCATTGGATAGTAAAGAGATTCACATAAAGGACTACATAGCTTTCAGGTTTCAGAAAAGAGTTCTTCAAAATTAGAAAACACATGCACACTCACACAATCTCAAAACACACACACACACACACACACACACACACACACCTGGCTTCTGTGTATGGGCAGAGTCTAGCCTGAATGAAATAAGCAGCCACACAAAACCTCTCTTTTACAAGGAAAACTATAACAATATTTTAACAAACTGGAGTTGTTAGACTTGAGTTATTTGATTTATGTGACACTATGTAAGCATTATTTGTGAAAGGGTTCGAACCAGCTGTAAACTTCTTTCCTTTCCACAATCTACTTGAGTGCTACAGTTTTCATTTTAGTATTAAAAGAATGTCAATTAAGCAGGTTCATTGCTTTATTCTGGATATCATTATGATAAAATTAGTATCCCCCATGCAGGACACTATGTTCATAAAATGTTTATGGTTGTGACTCTTTTGCTGAAGTAGATAACTATTTTTGTCCTGTCTATTACCCATTTTGAAATTGCTGATCTCATATGAAATTTTAGACTAATAACAGTATTTCCACATGCCTAGGTGCTGTCTGATAATGAAGTTTTGATGAAAGCTACACATGCTTTCCCATGCATGCATGTAACTGATAACAGCTTTGTTGCATTTTGAAATCAAAGAATAATTATTTCACAGTAATTCCTCCTAGTGTTGAGACAGAACTACACTAAAAAGTGACAATTACACGGTGATTCTCTAAATTTTTGACATTTATTAATAATATAAAAGCAAAGTGAATAATTCATTATATAAATGCATCTGGTGATATATGATTTACCACAAAAAATATATAAAATAAAAAGATCCTTACAAAAAATATAACTTTCTTACCTACTTAGTAACTGACAGTTATTTGTGCTCATGTCTTTCATTTTATAATAATGAATTGATGATAGGGTACTGAATTTATATGTATATGAAATCTTTCCTAACTGTTTTCTCTATGGGCATCATGAGACTTTGGTTGGGCTTTGACCATTTTATTTTATTAGTCATAAATTTGAATTATATGTAACTCTTCATCAGTTTTTACATAAATTTGTAATCTTATTAACAGTGATGAAGTTACTTACTCATTCTTTGCATTTTAAAGCTTCCCGTATATTCACTTTATTTTCTCATTTTTTATTGTTTGATCAGTTTCAGTTCTTGAATTTCCATGTAGTAGTATACAAAAGTAACATTTTATGGTAATTTCAAGTAAGTGAAGTCCTACAAGACTGATCATAAACTTAAGAGCACTTTTATGTTAATATGAATGTGCAATGGCATACCTGTTTTGTTTGTGACCCAGGATGTCCAGTTTATTATATTCCATGTAGTGTTATAAGTACCTAATTGCAAATTATGTACACTTTTTCATTATAAGCATGAAAGGAAATTTGTAACTTGCTAATATATTTTAAGGAGGACGTCCTAAAACTCTCAGAATTTGTTTTTGATACACTTAGAATGTACTGATTTTTGATGTTGACATACAGAGCTATGGGGAATGCGTCATAACAATTTTGCCTGGAAACAGCAATCAAAAATTCGCTTACTTTGACAGATTAATATTACAAGATGCATTGAAGGCTTAAAATACTTTATTTCACCTTAAAAATAAATATGTGCAAAATGTCATCTATTTAATGCAGCCTCATTCCAGCAGAAATTTATAAAATTTGTTGGTACTGGCACATAGCAAACTTTATAAACTGTTCACTTTTATGCTTTTGTAACTTTTTTGTAGAAAAAAAAAAAAAAAAAAAGAAAAGTCTACACAAAAATGCGAGGGGATAATTTTTTCCCCCGTTTTTCATAAAGTGTACTATAGAACTACATCCCATGTGTTAATGTAACAGCTCTCTATAATGTTACCAAATTGGTATTCACGATACTAAGATATCTTTACATTCAAACTTTCAGATAAATATGAAGAAAGGCTACTTAAAATGTGATTATGACCATGACATTTGCTTATGTTATTGAAATGTTTAAATTTTTTAAATAAGAATCCTACAACAAAATAGTATGATTGAATTATTAATCCATTTGATGATGCATGGCATTAGGTAATTTAATTCTGGTGTATGTGTTTTCAAGTTATGGGGAAAGTAATTGTCAAAACTGAAAGTTATTATTCTCTATCTTATATATTGTGTTTTCATGTAAGCATGATTATGTGAAAACTGCAATGTGATTATTGTTCATTGCCTGATGATTGTATTATTATATTATTTCAAAACTGTTCCAGTAGTTAGTGATAGGAAAGTAGCTTTTTCCAAGTATTTTTGTATGAAAGTAATACTCTTTTTAAATGTGTCCCAATTATTGCTAGAGACTGTGTAATTTTGATTGCTAAGACATATCTGTGATAATACCTAGATGGTCTTCAGTGTTGTTAAATTGTGACAAAAGAGCATAATAAAACTGGAAGGTAACAAACTGTTGCCCCATTTAAAGTTTTTCAATAAATTCTTCAAAGGAGTTTATTTAGAGAATTTAACATATATTTGTTGTGTGTATTTTAAATGTTTTTGAAAGAGATGGAAATTTAATTCTTTCTTTCTTGTACATTGTTTCACCTGAATCTCTGCAATTATCTGTCAGTTTTTTTGTACACAAAAAGTTTAAATGTAAGTAGCTTGAGATTTTTATGACTTTAGCATAAATATTTTTAGGTGCTGCATATAGAAACTACATCTCAGTATTAAACGTTTGAAAAAAGTCAGAGACTGACTTGATCTGTAACAATAGATGTTAATACCTCAATACATCATCTGTTTCATTCAAAGTCATTTGTTCATTAAGAACTGTATATTTTTATATGTATTTCATCTATACATATTTATTTGTTTGGCAGCTTGCTGAATGATTGTGAGATGTATTAAGTTGATGTGTTTGTTTGTGAAGTAGTTGTATCATGTTACTTTATCTCTGTAATATGTACTAGTCATTGAAAGTCTGGAATAAATATAAATGATAATTAATAAATAACAAAAAATTAAATTCTGCATTTATTTGTGTTATTAAACAATTAAGCAATCTGCAGAAATTGCTGTCTGCCCCCATTATGTTGAAAACTCTTCTTTTAGACACCTGACAAAACAAAAATGTAAGAATTGGTATTTACAGTAGTCAACAAAGCAAAGACTAATGCTTTTCACATATTTTTTGCTTTGTCTGTCATTTTCAAACCACCTGAAACATGGGAAAAAATATTTTTTTTGGAACAATAGAGTAGATTACTTTTAGAGAAGGTTCTCAATTAAGGAGAAGATTCATCCAGGCTAAATGAATTCAGAGTCAATAATATGAGAAGAGGTAAAAACTCATTTTAAAGACAATTGCTGAGTCATAGACAGGCATGTAGAAAAGACAAACACATTCATACAAATTTTCAGGCATAGCCTTTATAAGAATAAATGGCATACATACATTCACACAATCACTCAGGCAGGCACATCTCATGCACACATAACTGGTATCTCTTTCGATTTCCCATTCATCGCCACCATTTTCGGTTACATATGTGAAAAAGTGTTTTCCTATTAGCACGGTGCAGGTATGGGAACACTATTATTTTAAACGGAGCAGTCTGGTGCTTGCTGAGCACACACGTCTGCTAAAGAGGCTAGCATGGGTACAGTGCTAGCCAGCAGACAAGACGCCTCCCTCCCTTTCCCAACAGTTGACGTGTAAATCTGATAGTCTCCATAACAACCAAACAATTTTCAACATCAGTAATTAAAACTTCCGGGCTGAAAGGCCATGGTCGAACAGTAGAAATTCCTTCCCCTGACGTTTTGAGCCAGCTGCGGGCAACATCTTCTGAGGTGAGTCGATGACTGCCTGCTGGGCCGTGGAGATCCTGCTTATATAGAGGGCGCCACCACTCGTCATGTGATGTCAACAGTAAAACTATCTTTGGCTAGCGTCATTACACTCGATCAAAGGTAATCGATTGTCACATCTTTGGTACAAAGTAGACCGCCATATCTTGTCTAACTTCAAGACTTCTTCCTTCCTGTTAAAATTATTGTGGTGTTTAAAAATCTCTATAGCCTCTCTATTCATACGTGCATAATAATGCGATGTCTTAGCTAGCACACTTGTCTCACTAAATTTTATTTTGTGGTCACTGTTTTCAAAAACATGTTCCGCTACGGCCGATTTGTCCGTGTGTCCCACTCGAAAGTTCCTTTTGTGTTCTGTTAGGCGAGTATTGATACTTCATTTCGCTGTTCCAATATAAACCTTCCCACAACTATATGGAATCTTATACACACCTGGAGTAGCCAAAGGGTGTCGCGCATCTTTCGTTGATCGTAAGTATTCACTGATCTTTTTGGTGGTTTTGAATATCATGTTGACTCTAAACTTGACCAGTACTTTCCCAATGGGGTCTGTGATATTGTGGATGAATGGGAGAAACACTTTCCCCGCCAAAGGTTGTTGTTGTTGGACGTTAGCAGACATTTGTCTTCTGGGCTGGAGTGCTTGATCTATCTCCTTATCACTGTATCCGTTTTTCTGAAATGAGGTTCGTAAATAATTGAGTTCCTCTTGCAAATAAACTGGCTCACAAATTTTATTAGCCCTGTCCACTAATGTTTTAATAACACCTCTCTTCTGCCTGTTTCTTAAAGCATTTGAATAGTATCAACACAAAAATACAATTTACCATGGAGACGGAGATTAATGGACAGATACATTTTTTGAATGTTTCAGTGATTAAATCTGCAATGGGACTCTGGGTCATAAAGTATACAGAAAAGATACACACACCGATCGGTATCTCCACAAAGATTCGAATCATCATCCCAGGCAGAAGAGAGGTGTTATTAAAACATTAGTGGACAGGGCTAATAAAATCTGTGAGCCAGCTTATTTGCAAAAGGAACTCAATCATTTACGAACCTCATTTCAGAAAAACGGATACAGTGATAAGGAGATAGATCGAGCCCTCCAGCCCAGAAGACAAATGTCTGCTACCGTCCAACAACAACAACCTTTGGCGGGGAAAGTGTTTCTCCCATTCATCCACAATATCACAGACCGCATTGGGAAAGTACTGGTCAAGTTTAGAGTCAACATGATATTCAAAACCACCAAAAAGATCAGTGAATACTTACGATCAACGAAAGATGCGCGACACCCTTTGGTTACTCTGGGTGTGTATAAGATTCCATGTAGTTGTGGGAAGGTTTATATTGGAACAACGAAAAGAAGTATCAATACTTGCCTAATGGAACACAAAAGGAACTGCCGACTGGGACACACGGACAAATCAGCCGTAGCAGAACATGTTTTTGAAAACGGTGACCACAAAATAAAATTTAGTGAGACAAGCGTGCTAGCTAAGACATCACATTATTATGCACGTATGAATAGAGAGGCTATAGAGATTTTTAAACACCACAATAATTTTAACAGGAAGGAAGAAGTCTTGAAGTTAGACAAGATATGGCGGTCTACTTTGTACCAAAGATGTGACAATCGATTACCATTGTTCGAAAGTAATGACGCCAGGCAGAGATAGTTTTACTGTTGACATCACATGACGAGTGGTGGCGCCCTCTATATAAGCAGGATCTCCACGGCCCAGCAGCCAGTCGTCGCCTCACCTCAGAAGATGTTGCCCGCAGCTGGCAACGAAACGTCAGGGGAAGAAATTTCTACTGTTCAACCATGGCCTCTCAGCCCGGAAGTTTTAATTACTGACAACGCCGGCCGTGAGAGCCTACACATTAAGAATTTTCGACATGACCATCTGCTTTCTCGCTACCTACCAAAAGCAGAATAATCATACATTTTAATGTTTAAAACTGCAACATAGTAACCTATGTTCAAATCCGAACACAATTTGGAAATTACTACTCTCTATTGTTCACTTAATAGTAATAATACCCATCTACTCCACAACTTATCACATCTCAGAATAACCTTACAGTGTATTCTTCATCAGTTCTAATTAACCAAGTCCAGACACTTTGAAATTATTAGCTCCAGCAACCAAACACTTGTCAACATACCCATTTGTTTAAACAAGATGCCAAATCTCAGAATAAACTTACCGTCTAAATGCTGAAAGTATATCTCCCAAACTTGTAAATTACTAACACTTTTTTCCCTTCTTTTTCCAATCAAAAAATTGTCAACATACTGACACAAGCTAGTATCCTAACACAAGTTGGAGTAGCCTACATTTTAACATTCAAACCCACAACATTTCTATTTAAGTAGCAAACTAAAAACTTTAGATCACAATGCAGGAAAACGTGTCAGGCCTCTGACAGATATGCGTACATCAAACTTCATATTTGTACATGTTTTTCTGCTTACTGAGCAGGTGCAATGTACCAATCAAATGCCCTTAAGTACACCAAATAGATCGCAAATGTTCTATTGGACCCCTTCGAGAATTATCAAGCTAACAAAACGTTCCTTTAGACTCTTACACCTTAAACAATTAACGCAAAAAATGCTATCCCTGGGTCAGAAGTACATGATGTTTATATTTAGGAATCTGTTTCCCAACCAATGAATTATCAGAGAAAGGGATAACCCCCCCCCCCCCCCCCCCCCTTTTTCCTCCCTTCTTCGCAGCACACCATATCAAACACACTTTCTCATGCAAAACAGTTTTCACTTGATTGCAAACAATGTAATGCAATTATGACCTCTCCAGTATGAACACAGAGCCATCAAACATTGCATGTCCATTAATAACCATTGATATCCACCAAGCTACCATTTAACAATGCTTACAGTGAATCTCTATAGCTACATTTAACAGAGTGCTGATCACTACCTATAAGTCCCTATGAACATACAATCCAATGCTAGTAACAACTATAACAAACAACTGCAACCTTTGTCAATCCCCAAAATGCAAATCGTTACTCAACAACATTTGTAAGCAATTGTAACAACATCCAAGCTCAAACCAGTGACAGGACTATCCTTGCAGTCGTGAAGTCTGTTTTGAGATCACACAACACAAAATAATCGCTAACTCAAATTAGATCAAATCTTAGTCCAATGAGTATCAACACTTGTAAACAGTTTTATTATAAACCTCCACAATCATCCATTACACTGGTCACAAGCAACTTAATGCAGACAGTGGCCTCATCAGCATGAAAGCAAATCAGTCTACCACAAATTTCCAAATACTTAACAACCACTCTACACTACAAATAACCAAGTTGTAAACAGTTTTATTATAAACCTCCACAATCATCCATTACACTGGTCACAAGCAACTTAATGCAGACAGTGGCCTCGTCAGCATGAAAGCAAATCAGTCTACCACAAATTTCCAAATACTTAACAACCACTCTACACTACAAATAACCAAGTTTCAATCACAAACAGCATCAACTAAGAACATCTCCGTACACAAAAGATCCAAATACAAGGAATATTTTTGGTATAAAAAGTATGAGGTACTGTATTTTCACCTGCCTTTTTGTAGCCTTTGATAATAGCAAATCCACAATTTCTACAAAGATTATATTGTTTCTAAATATCTGCATTTAATGAAGTGTTGATCAGTAGCTACAACTCCCTCTGAACACACAGTTCCATACAAGTAACATCCACAACATGTAACAAAAACTGATCACATCATCTTTCGATTGTCGGCATACAAGTACCCAACATAAAAATCAACCTACACCACCAAACCAAGCAGACAATACTTCAATTTTTTTAGAATAATTTTAACCATTTTTACAACTAAATGTCCATACTTATAACTTAATTTCTTTAGATCCTAATGTAATATAGCAACATCAGCCATAGAAAACAGGATTTGAATCAATTATTTTAGAGTACCGGTAATTCTACCCATTTTTACTAAAGTTCTGACCCAACTAGTCTACAACATTCCCTGTAAGAGGCTGTAACAAAAACCAAGTGCAGGGTTATTCTGGCAGTGATCCTTAACCTATAACAAACAGATCTATCCATTGCAAAGACAAACACATTATTGCAGATGTTCCTTCTACTAGCTGCTGATAACAGTCATTCCTACTCCGACATGGCTTAGAGTAAATAACCTCATTGCATCATATTCAATTCCAAATCAATCTAATACAGAATTTGACTGCCATGTACAACCCCGTCGAGATTAAACATACATACAATCTGTCTGCACACACAGTCCATTGGCAGTAACTAGTCCACTTTAAGTTGCCAAACTGTCGGAGATTTATTGAACTCTTTGCTTCTCAACTGCTATGGTACCAAGATGTGTCCATTCATTTCGTAAGCACCACTAACAGACGATATGAATACATAACAACCTAGGTCGGGCGGTTGTTGCGCACCGGTCCCAGCCTATTAGCCATCCAGAAGCAGGCTGTCTACTGTGTTAGTTTTGCGTCGGATAGCTGCCTATATGTCCCTTGACTGCTGCTGTCCTCTGTGTTGTGGTTTTAGAACTACGTCAAGAGAAACGGCAAGACACGCATAGCAACTTTCGTGACACACTGCGCCATTGTGCATTGATGTAGCCATGAGACTCAATGTTCATGTTACTGTTTGCCATTTCTCGTTTATTGTTCTGTCGAATATGTCACATTTTCTGAGTGAGAAAGAAATTTTATAAGCCAATTACCTGCAAATTTACACAAAACTAAGAAACATTTTTTTTTTTTTTTTTTTTTTTTTTTTTTGTGAAACCGAAATTGGAAATTATATGATTGTTGTTATTAATTTTGTCATGAACTGATATAATTAAAATAAACCTTAAAGACTGTTCTTCCATAATATGTTATCTGTTTCAAGATATGTTCAATATGAACCCGCCAGTGACATTTCAAAGAAAGGTAAAAATGGCCGGTCCAATGGACCCAGAGCGTACCTCAGCTGCTGGTTTTCAAAGTGTTAACAGCTCATGTCACCAGTAAGAGAAGAAACGCTGTGCATTACTGTGAGAAATAAAAACAACATTGCTGCATCCAAGTCTACAAACCTTAAACTATCTGAAACAGTCACACCAGCACACACAACACAACAGCCCGAAGCTGTTAACATAGTCAGTCAGTAATAAAACAAGCTCCTAACAAGTTACGATACAATTTTCACAACAGACCACAAATAAACTAATTATATGAAGATATTAGGTCAGCAACACTTTGACAGGGGAATAAATGCAAAGTGACATATAATTATGCTGTTTCAATCACCTAGCATAAGAACAAAATGATCAAAGGGGGAAAGTGAAGTTACTGAGAACAGCTCATAATGCACCAACAACGCAATAAAGTTCAAGCCTGCCTAGACAATCTAGGTCTTAAGACATTCATCATCCTAGCGAGACAGCAGCACACAACTGTACTACCAACAAGTACTGTAGATTTTCTGTGTATCATTTCCTTGCAGTTAACACAATCAAGGTGATACTGTAGGAGATGACTACAACATTTGTTATTAACACTTAACATGCATGATGAAAGTATAGTTAATGATAAACTATTTATACACACACAAATAGTTGAGTGAGTACTAATTTGCGATGTAAACATAGTTTTAGAAAATCGACAAGAAAAAAATTTCAACGAGATAAGCCTCTGCACAATAAGTCGAACTCCTTTCCATGCACCTCTGTGATGTACATCATCATTTTAAATGAACATTTGCTTATCTGTAGACTAGAACAGCACAGAATTACATGTCCAATAGATGAACAAGCAATAGGTACTCCACCGATCGATGTACCACTCTTCCGAACTGGTGAAGATACAAACTATTAGATATTTTAGGTAATCATAAAGATGATTGTGTGTTCCTCGTCACACATCAATCACCCTACATAAGCAGTACTAGATACCTTATGATCTACAGCAGACCCCTCGTACAAGCTATCTATATAAACCACCAAAGAGTAAAAGGCTCTTTCTGCAAAAGAAAGAGTCCTAGAATGATTATACAAGGCTTTCCACATTGCAGAAACTGTACTGAGATACAGAATCTTACAACACAACAGATTCACCTCTAACCATTTTTACGACAAAACCTGCCACAGACCAGAGAAAGCCAAATGTAAAATATCGGATCCTTTCCTAGTCAGTTGTGCAGTGGCGGATACCACAGAAACTGCCCCAGCATTTGTCTGGATTGCGTTAGGGAAATCACAGAAAACCTAAATCTGGATGACCAGAGGTGGATTTGAACCAATGACTTCTTGAATGCGAGTCCAATGTGTTACAACTGTGCCACCTCTTTCAGTAAAGAGCTTCAAGACTCCCACTCCAGCAGCAAGCCTCTGCTGTGAGATACACTGTTTCACAATGCACACAGTGCTGCTTTGTCACAACTATGAGTGTAAGCTGTCTCATACTAGCTACTGTCACCTGCCTCAGTGTCTGGAAGTGCCAGCACCGCCAATTCATGAGCAGTCACCAAGGTGGAGTACTACAGTATGCAGCATAATAAAGAGGACCCCATCCACTGCTGGCATTCCACCGGAAATCAGTAGAGGAGTCACACTGACAATAGCAATTCCTGATCAGTTTGTGAAAAAAATACAGACACTTAAACCTTGCGATAAATAGTGACCAGCTCTGCTGTGAAAATACTGGTCCCACAAGGCAGGGAATGCCGTTCAGTGTGGTCTCCGTGGACATAGGCAAATCCAGTTCGGCTGTCAACCACAGAACCGTTGGTGTAGACGTCTCACTGGTGGAACTGAAGCCTTGGAGTGACATGCCAAATCCAAGTGGAGTCATAGGTGGGGAAGAGACCAAGGAGGCGAGTGGGCAGGATAGTGGAAGGATGGAGGGAGGGGAATGGACTCGAGTGAAGAGAGGAGATAGTGAACCCGGGCCGCAGTCGGAAGACCTGACCTGGGTCACCTTCTGGGGAGAGAGGAACAGAAGTTGGAAAAAGGAGCCTGCGGTTTGGACGAGTCGACGTGGTATGAACATGGGCGACATACGATGCTAGCAGGTGTTGTCGATGGAATTGTGGAGGAGGGACCCCTGCTTCAACAAGGAGGCTCGTCACTGGACTAGTGCGAAAAGCGCCCGTTGTCAGCCTGACGCCACAATGGAGCATCAGGTCAAGTATGCGTAAAGCTGAAGGCACTGCAGAGTCACATATTATGTTCCCATACTCGAGGCAGGATTGAACTAAGACCCTGTAGAGCTGCAAGTGAGTTGTTCATGCAGTCCCCCAATCAGTGTGGCTGAGACAATGAAAGATATTGAGGAGTTGCCAGCACTACCATTTAAGTTGGCGAAGGTGGGGCATCCAAGTAAGTTGAGCATCAAAAAGCGTGCTCAGAAAGTGATGTGTCTCCTCTACCTGAAGCAGTTTGTCAGCAAGATAGAGCTCCGGAAGCAGATGAACCGTCCGATGGCGAAAAAATGCATGCTGGTCTTGGATGCGGTGAATTGAAAACTGTGGACAAATGCCCAAGATTGCACCTTCCAGATTGCACCTTGCATCCAATGTTCAGTGACGCTGATGCTTGTGGAGCTATAATACAGGCAGAAGTCATCAGTAAATAGGAGCAAGAGACCAATGAGCCAACTGCAGCTGCAAGACTGTTAACTGCCACCAAAAAGAGGGGACACTTAGGATGCGTCCTACGGGACTCGGTTTTCCTGGATGCGAGAGGAAATGAAAGGTGCGAAGGGAGAGAAAGTTATGAATGAAGATGAGAAGAGCACCTATAAGCCCCATTCGTGCAGCGTTGCCAGAATATGACGACACCAGGTTGTGATGTACGCCTTCTGGAGGTCAAACAAGACTGCAACGAGGTGCTCATGTCAAGCTAAGGCTATAGGAATGGCTGACTCTAGTGATACTAAGTTATCGATGGTGGATTGACCCTGATGGAAGCCCCCCGTTGCAGGGCCAAGAGTCTACGATCCTCAAGGAGCAACATGAGCCATTGGGTATCCATACATTCATGAAGCTTCCAGAAAACATTGGTGAGGCTAACAGGACGGTAACTATTAGCCACCTTCAGATCGGCAACAGGTTTCAACACTGGGATGACGACACTGTCCCGCCATTGGGACGGGAAAACACCTTCAGCCCAGACACGGTTAAACAGGGTGAGCAGTTAATGTTGAGGATTCGCTGACAAGTGATGTAGAAAATCCCTGTGAATGCGGTCTGGTCCTGGAGAGGTTTTGGGGCATGCAGCAAGGGCACTCTGGAACTCCCATGCACTAAACGGTATGATGTATGTCTCCCAATGGTGCGTGTAGAACAATAACAGTTTTCGCTCTACTCTCTCTTTAAGGTTATGGAAGTCCGCAACCTATGCTTGTGTCGCAGCAATATTAGCAAAATACTCTGCCATGTGTTCGACTATAGTGCTGGGGTCAGTGCAAATGGTTCCTTGAATGTGGAGACGGGGGATGCCTACATTTGGGTGGTATCCAAAGAGTCGCCGAACTTGTGACTACACCCGAGAAGCGGAGGTGCGAGAACCAATTGTGGCAAAGTATCTCTCCCAATGGTCTTATTTACTCTGCTGGATCAGACTCTGAGCTCGTGCCCAGAGACATTTCAAAGTTATTAAGTGCTCCACACAAGGGTGGCATCGGTGGCGCTGCAGTGCACGCTGCCAATCCTGGATGGCCGCTGCAATCTGTCGCATCCACCAAGGAACCGAACTGCACCCTAACGTAACTGGGGAGCAAGAGATAGTCTTCTCAGAAGCAGAAACAATGACTGCAGTGACCTGGTGAACTGCCGCATCAAGTTCAGCGGAAAGTTGAGCATCAACCATGGCAGCTGAGGTATAGGCCAGTCTGTCCTGCAGAGAGACCATCATGGCAGGTGGTCTGCTGGTTGAGACTGAAGCAGATACAGGAGGACAGGAAAGTGATCACTGCCACATAGGTCATCATGTACGCTACAAACGAGATGGGGGAGAAGGTGTGGGGCACTCTCGGGCACTCTCGGCAGCCAAAGTACTGTGGAGCAAGTTATCGCTCATCTTCTACTTGCGCGTCGACTTGCATGGACTGCCAGCATTGTGGTGAATAGTGACGCCACAATAGTAAGTACAAGGATAAACAAAAAGAATGCCTGGACTGAATAATTCAGATTCCAAGAACAGAGCATCGCACATGTGCAAGTGAAGGAGTGCCAGTATTTAGAATTCTACTGGTCTGTGGAGCTTCAGCTTGGTGTTTGCACCATCAAATAGAAGCAACACAATAGTTAAGATAAAGTATATGTAGAGATTCATTGCAAGTTAACTCTGTATCATTTCTTCTGAAAATTATTATTTTAGCACTTAGAAATGGTTGACACATAAAAACTCCTCGTTGGCAGAATTACAACAACATTGAGCATTTCACACCTGTTTAAGTGGCCGATTGCTTAGACTGAAGGTTTACAAACATAAAGGACGAAAATTCAATTCTAACTCGAATTAAGTGTAATATTTTTAGACCTTCACAGGTAATGTTTCAAACCTTAATACACTACACACTGTGCAGTTGTAGGCTTTTCTAGGTTCCACATACTTCCACAAGATCTATAAACAGGCAAATACTCATAGTACCAATATTGAAAATGCATGAATTTGTTTTTAATTACTTTGACCTCTCCCCGGGCTATGAAAAATGTATCAGCTAATTAGTATACCTCATAGGTCTGCTTCAAAATGGTTGATGTGAATGTTCACAATTAAGTAATTGCTTTCTCTGATAATGGTGTTAGTGCATCTGAGGTAGGAGATCATTATGGTTTTGATGCTTCCACAGAAAGGAGATGGATTAGAAGTGACAATATTGAGGTATAAAGATATCCAATACCAGGAAGATCATGATCACATTTCTTAATATAATCAAAAACAAATTAAAGGACCATGGAAGCAGGTCCCATGGGCTCAGACTAGTAACTGGGAGTTCATAGGAAGATACTGATTGGAGAGTCATTTTCTCCACTGAATCCACAAGCAAGTCGACACTGCATACATGGGCAAAGATGTGATACATGGTTCATGGCCACACACATTAGAATCTGATGCATAAATGTGAAATGATGGGTTGCTGGATGTCTAACACAAATCCAGGAAGTTTATAACGTATTCAAGGCAAGTTCAATTCACCATACTATTAACATTTCCTTGGAAATATAATAATCCCTGGCTGCCAGGTGCTCACCTTTACCCTATAAGACGTCTTACTTACATACATGATAATCAACCATCACACACTAGTGTAAGGAATCAGAGCTGGTTTCAAAGAAAGGAGAATAATATTCAATGCCTTCTGTGGCATCCAGACACCTGGCCTAAATAGCATAGAGCACATATGGGCTCAACTTAAGAATATTCAGTGGGACAATTCAACAGACCTGCCTGTGGGAATTGTCAGTGCTCTATGGAATTGGGTTCATTCTTCATGGGAGAATTGCCGTGGATGAAGAGTTCATTCGTAGACTTGCAAATTCGATACCTCAAAGGATCCAAGCTGATCTTGATCCAAATGGTATGTGGACAAAATACTGAAGATACACATGAGCCTACTCTTCATATACTTCATTTCATTTTGCTATAAAAGGTGTGCTAGGTTGTTATGACAACAATATTAATTGTAAAATACAAACCTACTTGCTATTATAATATTTGTATTTTTATGGGAGGTCAGATAAATATTATGTTCCAAGGATGATTATTTTCTGAAATTAAAAACACAAAACATAATTATTTATGGAAGCAAATACTAATAAAAGTAAAAAGGGAAGAAAATATTATTCAGTATAAAAAAGTAAATAAAGCATGAAACTTGCACTAAGCCAATGCCCTACCAAGGAATTAGTAAACTGTTCTTTTTAGTGTAACCGTTGATTAGCCCTACCATAGCTGAAGAATGAGTATTACACTAGAAACAACAGATACTGCAAAGCACATCCACTCACTAGTGTTGATTGCATGTAAGAACTTGGAAAAATATGCTAAACTGATATGTTTCTCTTAACTGAAAACTATACAGACATACACCACATGTTGGTTGTAGTAATTACAAATTAAAATATCCATTTTCAATATTTTTACTATATTGAATTGTCTGTATGTTTAATGATTACACTATTAAAAAATATAATCTTTTGAAAGTATGTGGAACCTAGAGTCACTTGGTGCTCAAAACCCAACAAATTGGCATGTTACTTGATATAAGAATTGAAGTACTTTCATTAGAGATTGGAAGGACAACTGTTAAACTGTTAAAATGCTATGAAAAGAAGCCCTGGGTCAACATAGCTCAATATTTTGAAAAAGATGTTGTAAAGAGTGTTGAGACTAGCAAATAGTTTCAATACCAATTATCAGCAATCATACAAAAATTTAAGAAGGTGTACTGATGACGACTATACATGTTTTGCGCATGGGAATGTATGAACATTTTAAACAACATAAATACATGTCAATATGTTAAAAAATGTGACTATAAAACTATAGTAATGTCATAGGGACCAAAATTTTAACACGTTTTGTAAAATTTAGATTTATTTTTGAAGACATTTACATTATTTATTTATTTGCAAAATTCAAATCCATTTTCTGTATGTAATTACTTTTAATGATTACACAAAGAAATTTAAGAGGTTGAGAGTCTATTTGCATGAAAACAAAGCCTTAGTGCTTCAAAATTCACTGTTAAAAAAAAAAGTTGTGTTGGGGAATTTATCCAGAAATTGTGTTGGTTTTCTTCTTGTAGCTTTATTTAAGCTTTCAACATATGATCATTCTGTTGAGAAGTAGCAGCATCCACCTGCAAGTGAACTGAAATTGTGTCTGATTTAAGATGTTTCTTAAATTTATTTTTCTTTCCCTGCCCAATTCAGTAACAACAACATCTGAATAATATAATCATTTCCTGGGCAATAATAGTCCTACTACACATACTTGTAAACGCTACAGACATAAACAGTCAAGGTACTTTGCATACAAGTAGATCTGAAAATATCTATATTCACTCATTTGGAGAAGAAATTAGCATAGAAATTCAACCAAAAATAGTTCTAGTCTCATTTTAATGGGTGAATTTCAGTGTGTTTGAAATACACTGATAGGTTTTGTTTTCCAGTCACTTTAGTGCAGAGTGCTGTCTTTATATTTAAGCAGATAGCGACCAGAGAAAACAGATTATAACTTTTATCGCCAGATGGAAGAGGAATGGTGCAGGGAAACATGCCAGACCTTCTTTGAACATGTAAAAATTCTACATTCTTGTCCTGTGAAAACAAAACTTACATATGGTCATAAGGACTACCAATTCTGTCTGTAGTTGAGGGGGTCATAATCAAAATCAATGATGGACCAAGTTTAGTCCTTTCAGTCATATGAAGACAAGAAAAGAAGACAACGAACAAGGCTCTGTGACCCTCATCACTCTTGTGACCACAGAAAGCTCAGACACATTCATATATATGCAATTGAGCTTCATCAGGTTAAGTGCAAATCCGGTAATTGAAAATTGGTTATATTATTGAATAAGTCTACCAAAGTTGAAAAACAAATACTAAAGGAAGGTACTCGCTCATGTAAACCATGTGTAAGGACTTAGAAAAATATGCCAATCAGCTGATACATTTCTATTATCTGAATACTATAAACACTCTAGGTGGCAGTTAGGGTGACCAACTCTCCCATATTATATGGGTTCTCCCATATTTTTGCACTTTTTTATTATTCTTTATCCCTTATTGTTCAACTGTTTTTCCTGCATATTTCATCAGTGGTTGCTATTAAACCTGAAACCCGTGAGGTACCACCATACTTGAACTTATATCAACAAGATAATAATTGACACTATTCCTGATTACTGTTTGTTCTTCTATGGCCTCTGGAATGCATCAGACTGTGAGGGAAATTGTTATTGGTTTCTTGGTCAATATGGCCAACTGAAAGATGCCGTTGCATCATACCGATCATCAGATGAAATTAACTGTGACTTTATCTCCCTTATAATCATGGTCAAGTTTTGGTCATCTCCCTTAAACCCAAGATCAAAAGTTGGTCACCTTGGTGGTGGCTACCAATAAATACAGCCATTTTCAATATTTTACTGTGGATGAAGATTAGACTATTATAAAGTGGAATCTTTTGAAAGAGTGTGGAACCTAGAAAGGTGCACAACTGGGCAATTTATAGCAAATGAAGGTTTAAAATATTAATTACACAGATAAAACAAGGCAACTGACACCAATTAGAATGAATGCTCACCCCTTATGTTCATATAGTATGACCTGCATTTAAGTGCCTTATGCGTGACAAACATTTAAACATTTGAAACTCCACAGATGGCTAGAGTTGTGAACACTTGGCACAACTGAACTTTGGCACATACAATGCTCAGTTATGGGATTCCAAATTATTCAAACTGGACAATCTTTTGACTTCTCTTTGTTGAAGAACTGGATCTGTTGTGCACAGCCTGTCAGATGAACAATCAAAAAACCAGAGAAATGATTCATTTTTTTTTTAAATTAGTGCCAACATGTTGGCTACATTCCATATGCAGCTACTTATGACCCGAAAGGAACTACATGCAACGTTTGTGCAAAACATTGTCACCTCTGCAATTTTTGAAAAACTTCGTGTATTAGTTTACATACAAGGGAAACTCCCCATCACATTTAGTGGTAGACAAGGCAGTGGATAGCCTGTCAAAAACTGAACACAACTGAGAGTTGCAAAACATGAAGTTGTACGGAACTGTGGAAGAAAGAAGCAAAACAGACACAGTTAAAGATGCAAGTGCAAGAGATACAACAATGAGCAAGCGGTTGGAGCCACACCAAAGTGGTTATAGTATTGGACTGAGGCACTGGAGATATTTGTTCAAACCTTCCTTGTAATATATAATTTTATTTTTGTTTTTCACAAAATTCAGAACTGTCTGTCCATTCAATAATGTCTCTGTTCACATTTTGTAGCCTTGGAAATTTTCATACCCTACATTTGTTACAGAATATGAGTCATGTGGTAAGTATGTAATATTACTGTCACAAGTAAATTTGATTAATACTGAGCACAGGCAAGAAGCCTCTGAGACCTCTCACAGAAATCCCATACGCAGGATTTGATAGTGTACATGTGTAACACATGAAAAATGTAAAAACATATGTTCTGACAGAGAACAATAAAAACTGTGTGATTGTGGAACTGTTACATACATTTGTTGCACCTTATGTGACACACTTACATTTCCATAATTTCTTTGGGAGTAATCACATTCACATTCATAGTAATACCTAAATCGGGCAAATAGGCATATCTCACTCACTCAATAGGTGCGCAAGTTAGGTTCATCAATAAGAGATGCATGTATCACCACCAACCTCATGTATGGAGTATATTTGACAAGCTACTAACATAAACATGTGTGTCTGTCTGCTGTTCCAAAAAAGTTTCAAATAGTGGTTAAAGTAACTTTTACTTGTCTTATCTTGATAGTATTATAGTCTACTGCAAGAGTTTCACTGTGCAGTAATTCATTTTACTGTACGGGCTAACGCTCCTGTGTTAAATAGGGAAGCTTCGTCGGCATGGCGAACTTCTCAAACAGATACAGCGCAGCGCTGCAGTCACAGCCAGCTGTTAACACCGAAGCTACAAATGTGGGTGGGAAAGGAAGCAAAACTGATACTGAATCATCTCATCCAGCACCATTGGTTTCAGCCAAATCGCAACCTGTCTCTTACGAAAATGAGTTTTCACTGGAAAAAGCTGTGATTATCACCAAGATTCCTAATACCGTAATTGATGACTACATCAAATAGGTGAGTGACAGCATCTCTGGTATCAATATCACGCATTGCTTGCACTTATCAGGGAGCAATATTTGTTTTTTTTACATGAACTGTTGACAACGTAGACAGTTTAGTGCAAGAGGGTAATCTGCTCATTAAAGACTTACTGACACTAGTAAGTTGATTTAAATGTGCCAGTACACGAGGGTTTTTTTTTTTTTTTTTTTTTTTCCAAATGTATTTCCACCTATAAGTAATGCTGACATAGTAAACAAAACATCTAAATGGGGATGTATACTAGGACATTTCAGAGATATTCCAACCAGCTCCAAGGCCCATGGACATTCTCATATAGAATCATTTTGTTGTACTGCTCAATAGTTATTCAATGATTTAAGCAAAGTACCATCCACAATTCAGATTCCTTATGAAGGTAATTATTTCACTGTGTAAATTACCATGGATGAAGAAGTATGACACTATTGCAAAATTGTTGGTCATATTAAGAAAAATTGTCCCCAATTACTAACTGTTCTGAATTGTGAATTTCCTGCTCTTATACAAAATGCTGGCACACAACAATCTACACAGTCAGTACAAGAAGTATCTCCTATAAATTCTTTGCCTCTTACACAGTCTGAAAAAGAGGAATATACAGGGGTCTCTTCTGCTATCGTTCTAGAAATATCACCTAAACTCACTAAAATATGTAGATTCAATATCAATTTTAATAAAGAAACTGTCAACAACTCAATCCTCGCTAATAATAGTACTTCCAGTGAAAACCAGATAAAAAATCTGGTAAATGAAACTAACCTACTGGAAAGAAATGACTTAAATGAAATTAGTGAGAAATTTTCTGATGAAACTGCTTCACTTCCAGCTACTGCTGAAGGTCACTTAGCTGCAGATGCAGCAGCTGTTGCTGATGTATTAACTGCATCTGGTGCTGCGGAACTAAACGATGAAATGACAGATGTGGGATCCAAATGTGGTTCATCAGTATCAGATTTCTCAATGAGCAGTGCACTACTGGTGGTACAGACGCCTCAAGGCAATGTCATATCTTCAAAAGGATTCCAAGCCTTTTTGAAAGTGACAAGAAATCAAAAAACAATACTCCCGATAGCAAAGGAATACACTACAGATTTTGCAGCTCTGTACCAATAAACTTATAAAAATAACTTACGAAAACCAAAGTGATTGATGAACGCCATCACCTACAGTGTTTGCCAAGTGCACTTATGCAGGATATGGAGCTAAATGAGATTTGAATTCATCAGGCCTATACTAGGACAACAACAATGCAATCATCTTGACACTCTGAAATAAACAACACACATCATTAACAGAATACATTATCGTTTATGGCAACAACATATAGCCCTACAATTCCAGCTATTCGGACTCTTCAAAATCAAATCAGGTGCATACAAATAAATCTGCAGCTCTCTAGTGCCGCAACTGCTAACCTAATGCAGCTTATTACACAATACCAGATTGACATTTCTTTCATCCAAGAACCCTACTGTTACAAACAAAATGTAGTTGGACTCATCAGAGGCTACAAGATATTCAGCACAGGTAGCACAAGGAAAAGGGCAGCAATACTAATAACCAACAAAGACATTGATTCCATATTGATCAGTCACTTGCCTGACAAAGATTCAGTTTTTGTAGAAATAGAAAAAGATAAACTGTGATTTTTCATATCAAGCATGTACTTAGATTCTAAAAAATCCATCACAGATGATCTGAATAAAAATGACAACATGATAGCCTACAATACAGGAGTTGATTTGGTAATTACTATGGACAGCAATGCAAGATCTAGCATGTGGCATGAGACAGTAACGAACTCCAGAGGAAAGGATATGGCAGAATTTCTGGCTTCGAATAACCTATACTTACTGAATGAGGGGAATCAGGGACCTACCTTTGAAAACAGTCAAGGAAAGGCCAGAGTTGATTTAACAGTAACCACTTCTCATCTACTACCAATTCTAAGCCATGGAACTGTGGCAAAGAAGACAGCTGTCCCAATCACAAGGTTATAGCTTTCAATATAGGAGCCTCTCCAATGACATATGCTGAAAGCATATTTCAGTCAAAAAAATATGTCATTAAAGATGATAAACTGAAAGATTTTGAAGGTTACCTGGTGGAAGAGCTTACACACAAATGTTTACAGCACATGGACATAGACAACTTAAGGGAAATAGACAGGAACCTTGCTGAAAAAGTTCAAACTGAAACAAATTATTATCACAGAATTTCAAGCTGTTCTCGAAACTTCTTGCAATAAAGTGTTGAAGACACAAAGTCAAGTGAATTACAAAAATGAGAGAAAATCTGTTCCCTGGTGGACATCTGCATTACAGCAATGCAAAAGAAAACCAGTGCATTAAGGCTAGTATATCAAAGGACGAGAGGAAGCGAACAACTGTCGGAATTACGATGGCAGCAGTACTGCAAAGAGAAGAAAGAATACAGCACAGCTATTCAGAAAGCTGGAACACAGTCCTGGTAACAATATTGCAGCCTGACAGAAGCCAACAATTCTTGGAACGTAGTCTATAGAATTGTATCAATAATATTTGCCTGACAACCCTAAAGAAAAGCAATAACACGGCAATGAAAGACTTACCAGAAAATGCCACCTACGTGCTCGAATACTTTGTGCCTGAGGATGACCAGTCACAAGACACAGAATATCATTAGGAAATAAGATCTCAAATGCTGCGACTCAACAGAATGATAGATGATTTAGCTTTTACAGAGACAGAAATAGAAAACATAATAAAGAACTTGCCCACAAACAAGACTCTGGGTGAAAATGGTGTTACTGGTAAGCTTCTTTGTCGAGTCCATAGCATTTTCCCCCAACTATCTCATCGCTTTATAAAATAGTTGCCTAAAGAACGCTTGCTTTCTGAGACCGTGGAAGAGAGCCATAATAATATCCATTGTTAAACCCGGAAAGGAAAACAGCATGGATGTGTCGAAATTCTGTCCCATCAGCCTTATGAATACAGAAGGAAAAGTATTGGAAAAGCTGTTAACCAACAGAATTATGCATCATGTCTTCTCTAATAATCTTCTAAGCATTCTTCAGTATGGATTCACTCCACAGAAAGGGATTCATTGTTGGCTGTTAGGAATTTCATAGAGGAAAGCATAGCACAAAGACAGTATGTAATAATGGTGAGTCTCGATCTTCAAGGAGCTTTTGATGCAGCTTGATGGCCCAGCATCCTAAATGCTTTACAAGAATTTCATTACCCTAGAAAAATATAACACTTAGCTAAAAACTATTTCAATGACAAAATTGCATTATTGGCATTTAATAATATAAGACTAGAAACGAAAGTGACAAATTGGTCCCCACAGGGGTCTTGCTGCAGACCAGGTGTTTGGAATATTCAGTATGACTCTCTGCTAAATTTGAATTACACGGCTAACACAAAGACCACAGCATTTGTTGATGACTTGATTGTGATGACTAAAGCTAAGACAGTCGCAATCACTGAGGAGAACTGCAACAGAGAAATGGAAATAATTACAGCTTGTGCTCAAAACAACACTAGCCGATTTAATAACCAAAAGTTGAAAGCATTGTTGATAACGAGGAGAAGAAACAGAGGACAAAGCAACAATTAATATATCTATAAATAATAATGTTTTGCAACAAGTTGAATGACTGAAATATTTCATTTACCTTTAATGAACACATACACTACCTGACCAACAAATGCATGAAACTAATTCATTCTTTATCTAAATCAGCGAAGCTCAACTGGGGACTTGGTTCAGGAGCAATGAAAATAATTTATGAAGGTTCTGTACTACCAACATTGGCATATGTAGTTCCTGTTTGGATTCATGCACTAAACAGAAAATACAACTGTAGGAAGAATCAAAGAATCCAGCGCCTAATCAACATAAACATTGCTATGTCCACTGAAGCGTTGTGCATTTTAACAGGCTTTGCACTGATAATTATTAAACTGGGAGAAATCACTGAAGAATATAAACTCATAAGAATTGAATATGCTGTCCATTCTATAGACACTCCGACAGATAACAAAACATGGCCCCACTCGGCAAATATAGTAACTTTGATAAAATACGAACACAAGGAATATGCAATAGAGGTTTATATTGATGGCAGTTATAGAGAGAACATAACAGATTCAGAAGTGGTAATGATTATTAATGATACACCTGCTTGTCAGTTAAAATACATATTAAGAAAAGGGTTCATCATTAATCAAGCAGAACAATTAGCAATCTTGCGAGCCTTAGTGAAACTGGAAAACATACGAGAAACAAATATTGAAATGGTTGTTGTAATACTCACAGATAACCAAATTACACTGGATTTGCTAAAAATTTTAGGAATCATAAATATTTAATAGAACAGATCAGAAACAAAATTAGAGACTTGAGACAGAGGAAATGGTATATCAACTTCCAATGGACAAGAGCCCATGTGGGAACTCCTGGAAACAAACTGGCAGACAAGCTAGCCAGAAAAGCAGCTCAAGAAGATGCAACAACAAGCTACAACAGAATTTCTCCTTCTGTGATTATAAGAAAATTAAGATGCTCATCTAAAGACAGGTGGGAAACAGAATGGGCTGAAACTACAAAGGGTGCGATCAGAAAAGATTTTTTCCGACTGTTTAGCATCGTCTTTCCATATAGTTACCACATTCTACTAATCCACAACAATGTTAACTGGTCATGGAAAAGTAATGTTTTACAACCATTGCTTCAGTCTAGCCCCAAGTGCAACTTCTACATGTGCGGAGGTTGATCAAGCAGTAGATCACTTATTATGAGAGTGCCGAGAACTCAATAATGAGAGAGATGCACTGAAGAAGAGTATTACCAAAAAGGGAGGCAGCTGGTCTGTTGATAAACCAGTCTTAGTCAAGCAATACATGAACAACTTTCACAACTTTTGTATGCAATAACATTTCACAGCCTATGAATAATTATGTTACTGAATTAAAAAAAAAAAATCTCTCTCTGTATTGTAGTTGTACTGTTAAGAAACATAATTTTCCAGTTGGTAGTTTACAATTGTGAAAACTAAAACTGAACACTTTTCTCAACCTCATTGTTTCACATAATGACACTTGTTCCTTATGTAACTAGTGAAAGAAAAACCACCCTAAACATGCAGTATTACAAATATTGTAATGGATCATGTTGTAAATCAATAAATAAAAATAATAATAAAAACACCACCATCTTTGTGATATGCCAGACATGTTTTCCGGTGGAAGATTCAGTTGGTTTCTTTCCCTATCGTCAAACATTTGTGGCTTCCACTCGAAAGACATTTTCTTCCAGCTGTTTATAGAGCAGTTGTGCAGCACAGATGTTACAACACAATACAGACACAAAATTTAATATAGTGAACACATACGGCAATGATCAGGTGGACAGTTCATAATTTTGTGAAGAACAAAAAATAAAAATATAGAGCACAAGGGAGATTTGATCAAAGCTTTCCAAATTTTTATGCAGTGCAACACTGTGGCCATATAATCAAAGTGGCACAGCTCTGGCTGCCTGCTCATTGTTGCTCATCTTGCACTTGGAATGGTCAATGTTTCTATTTTGCTTCTTATTTTTCTGTTCTGTACAACCTCTTCCCATTTTCAAATGCAATTTGTGTTTAGTTTTCGATAGGCTATTAAATCTGTCAACTTACCACTTAATTTGAGGGGCTGGGGGGGGGGGGGGAGATACAACATAGTTTCTATGGCAAATAATGGAAATGATGTCCAGTCCTTCACTGAGTGGAGATAGCACACTATAATAATATCAAAGTATAAAATTTAGTGTATAAATAGTTTTCTTAAAAATTGGATGATAAGTATTTCATAGCAAGGAGCTAGTGCGCTCCACCAAGAAGTCTCATAGCTGTCTCTGTCATGTATGCACCAGTAGTAAGACTCAAAAATATTTGAATTCAAACATCTTAAATTGTACTGAACAAAATGTGGCAACAAGGACATACCCAAATTAGGACACTTCCATAGCTATAATGGAGTCATGTTTTGTCCCCTGAAGATGCTGTGTATTGACTGCTGCTTTTGTTGCTCATTACGGACACAGCCTTATCCAAAGAATACCGTCAAATGGGGTGTTTTTGGACAGTTTTGAGGTTATTTTCACTATAACGCTCATAGATTGTCAGATTTCATTGTTTTTATGGAAATGGTGGGGTATACGTATAACCAATAAAATATCCTAGAAACAGAATGTCCATGTGGATCTACTTTTGTCTGAGATAGACAAATAAAGTGTCCAAAATCACCCCATTTTGGACCCATGTGTATTTTCAATCTCTGTCTGGTGTTTCAAATTGTATGGGGGTGATTTTGAACAGAAATTGACTTTTTTTTTTTTTAATTCTACTTCCTTTCTGTCTGATTTTAGTGACTTAACTTATTTCCATCATTAAAATAAGGAATAAGGACTGAGATAAGGAATTTTATTTATTTAAGGCTTTTCTATATATTTATTTGCCACACTGAATATCTCAAACTGCTTTCTTTAAAATTTCTGGGTCATAATTACAACGATTTTTAACATCTTTCTTCCATTTATATGTTCTCAGAATTGTCCAAAATCACCCCACAAAGTACACAATTTCGAAAAAATCTCCATTACTTTGAAACATTACACAAAACTCATGGCAAACTGGTACAAAACTTTTCACAGTGCCACAGCCTAGTGATCTCATTGGCAACTGACACTGCAATACTTTTCTGCCAGTCGCAACAACTGAAAGTTTCTGCTCCATAACACAGCAAGAACTTTTGACAATGAGACTGTCTGATCGATTATTGTGTAAGTACACAACCGATCCAAATGCGGGAGCCTGGGTATTACAGTCTCGTGCATAAAATAAGCAGCGTGCGGAGGTAGAAATTGGCACTAATTCTTTGCTATGCAGCAGGAAATAGAAGATAAACCATATCGCCAAAATCACCCTGTTTGACAGTACCTTCTTCCAATCCAGTTCTCCACTTCATCTTGCATTACATGAGCTCATCCATGCTGGTGCCTATGCATGTTGTACATCCATAGTCTTTACACTTTCCTTTACATATGTTTCCTGGTGGCTATTACAGAGGAACTTCAATTCTGTGTTCCCCAAATTTATGTTTTCTGAGGTTTAAATTTGTTGCTTAAGATCAATGTAAAAAATTCCCCAATTTTATGTTTCTTCCTAGTAAGTTTAAATTTGATCCTACACTCTTACTTGACCTCTCGCATTACTTCGCCCATTTTTTCCCAACTGACATTTGATGTGACTGAACTAGTTATAAGTGACACAAAAGAAAGACGGTTCACACCACCATTTGTGGCGAGTTTATAGGTGCGTGAAGATCCACTGTGAACAGTATTCATGTAGCACAACTGCCATCTAGAGGTAGAACAGAGAGTTGGCACATAACTCTGGTGTTTCAATGCATGCGCAGTACACAGGGATATCTTGCGCATGTACACAAGCGGATACAGCAGTAAGCTTTCTAAACATCACAATGCTCTTATATTTCCATCTTCCTTGTTTCCAAACAGAAAACTACATGTGAGGTACTTTTATTCATTTTTTTCTTAGTAGATAAAATTTTTAATAATGCCAAAATCATTTAAAAAAAAATCTTCTCTGACCCGGACAATCCACAGAAACTGAATAGCAGAATACGGACTATTGAAAGTTCATTGTATACAGTCATTAAGAACGTTTGTGAGTTCTCCAAGTGAAAAATCTTGTGTTAGACATGAACAATAATTTAAACAAAAAATACCAAGCATTTTTGCTAGAAGAAAATATGCATATAGCCAGCCTACTAACACAAGTTGCCACTAATACAGGGACTCTTGCACCAATTAGATGGACTTCTTTAAATACTATTGTGAAGAAATGTGAAGATATTGAATCTTCTTCTTAGAAGAGGAAATAGATGAAGACGTCACCATTAAAATCATCTCTTGTGACTTGGATCAAGCAAGACCACACAGCAACTGTTGACACCAATTTCAATGTTTTACAAGATTTTACTTGCTGTCACATACTTGTGATTTATAACAACAGATGATAAATTCATTACCACAAATTAGTGTTTAAACATTGTAATGTACGCTACAGTCTCCCGGGGTCAGTGGCAGCATTTTCATATTGCTCATAGGGTGGCAATGTGTAACACTTCACTTAGTCAATGGTATGTTACTTTCACATAACCAATAACAGGCAAGAAAACATGGAATAAATTTATAGTGGGGAAATTGAAGTGATTGTTTGGTTTAGTGTGTTTAGAAGTGCGTACTTGTGGTTGTGTGTCATAGTTTTGTGTACATATTGTGGGCCATTCCTTTAAATTGATTCAATTAAGTGAATTGTTATTATTTTTTATAATAGATACTGATCCATATATGTTCACTCATCAACATACCTAGTGCAAGGATTTAATTTTAAAAAAGTACTATTTGAAACATGAATTGTTTGACACGGAGATTGATTATCTTGTTTGCAATCAAAATCTCATTGCACTTCATATTGCAAAATTCATTTTTGTTGCATCATTCCACACATGGAACAAACAGCTGACTTGTACTGCTTCGTTCCCATCATTGCTCACAGTGAGCACTGACAACATTCCTGCATAGTACATGTAAGTACACTACTGGCACTATTCTAGACTTACCTATTGTTCATTTAATTTCATTCCTTACACAGATAATAGACAGTGTAGGTGCAATGGAGAGGATTATGATTTTTAATCATGTACATATGCCAATTAAAGTTGTTTTTGCTCGTATTTTGGGTTTCTAATGTTTTTCCTTGATTCTGCATTTTCTTCAATTTTGTGTTTTTTAATTTAAAGCGTGGTATAGATTGCACGAAAACATAAAATAGGGGTTTCACTGTATCTAGTGAATTGTGATCTTCACTATATTTTCACTCCTTTAATTATATACATTCCTGCAAGACTATCCATTCCCAAATTTTTAAAACTAATATTTGAGTCTGTCCAAGCCATCCTTACCATGCCTTCCACTGAACTTCCATATTCTTTTAAGTGATAACATTCATACTCTAGAAGGGCGTTCCACAGAGTAGTGTTATTGGTCCTCTGCTATTCCTTATTTACATAAACGATTTAGGGGAAAATCTAAGTAGCTCTCTTAGGTTGTTTGCAGATGACACCGTCATTTACCGTCTAGTAAAATCATCTGAAGATCAAAACCAACTGCAGAACGATCTGAATAAGATATCAGTATGGTGTAAAAATTGGCAATTGACTCTAAATAATGAGAAGTGTGAAGTCGTCCACATGAGTACGAAAAGAAATCCGTTAAACTTTGTTTACAACATAAATCAATCAAATGTGAAGGTCGTAAACTCCACAAAATACCTAGGAATTACTATTACTTCAGACCTAAACTGGAAAGAACACACAGATAATATTGTGGGAAAGGCGAACCAGAGACTGCATTTTATTGGCAGAACCCTTAAAAGATGCAACAGAACTACTAAAGAAACTGCATACACTGCGCTTGTCCGTCCATTTTTGGAGTATTGCCCAGTGTGGGATCCTTATCAGGTGGGTTTGACGGAGGACATCGAAAGAGTCCAAAGAAGGGCAGCTCGTTTCATATTGTCACAATACAGGGGAGACAGCGTTACAGAAATGATACAGGATCTGGGATGGGAATCATTACAACAACGGCACTTATCGCTGCGGCGTGGGCTACTCGCGAAACTCCAATCGTCAACATTCTCCTCCGAATGTGAAAATATATTGTTGACTCCCACTTACATAGGTAGAAATGATCATCAGAATAAAATAAGAGAAATCAGAGCTCGAACAGAGAGATACAGGTGTTCTTTCTTCCCGCGTGTTATTCGAGAATGGAATGGGAGATAAATGGTATAATTGTGGTTCGATGAACCCTCTGCCAGGCACTTAAATGTGATTTGCAGAGTATCCCATGTAGATGTAGATGAGAAGGCTTTGTCTTTATTAATGTAGTCAGGTTTGAGGTGATTGCTATATATAACTACTTCAAATTCTCTGTTGGTTGATATACAATAAATCATTATTGTCTATAATTAAATTAAAATTTATGACTATTATCGAACATTAGCAGCCTTGAATTCATATCTAAATCAAGAACTTCTAAATCTGTTAACATAATTTACAAATATATTTACAGAGTATAAAATAATAAAAATATATTGCAAATTATTTATAAACAATATTTTCAAGAGTATTACAACAAAGATCACTACATTCTTCAGACCAGACATTAACTGTGAAGAACATCCTTTAACAAAGTTTACATTGATACTTGGTGAAGAAAAGTTGAGTTTTGTTGTTCCTTCTGTGACAAACTCTCATTTATAGGCCTTATTATAATATAATTTTTGCCAAGGGTTATGAACCTTTCAATATATGGTGATAATGGTATTACAAGGATACCTCTCACAAGCAGTCTTTTTAGAAACTCAAATACATTATTTGACCGAATAACAAATGATGATAGATACATTTGCTTCTTCCTCACCACTTGTCCCTCTTCCTGAAATGAAATCAGTAAAAACACATTATTCAATCAAAGGCACTTCACTAACACAGAAATACAATGTAACAATAGCAACAACAACAACAATAATCATAAAGAAGACTATGTCAAGTTTTGGATGGCAGATGCCATCTGAGGTTTCAAAGATTCCTGCTAACACACAGTGGTGGGAGGGAGGGATGGAGGGAGGTGGGAGATTGGGTGAGTGAATGAGGAAAAGAAAGACTGCAGATATACCCCCCCCCCCCCCATGTGGGCGTAATCTCTTTTATTTTAACCTCGTGGTCTTTTCACAAGATATATGGATAAAGAAGCAATATATTGTTTGACTTTTTCAAGAAATGTATGATCTCAGACCTTTGACAGATGCCCATAAAGCAATATAGAATGCCTGTCTTGCAGGGTCTGACAGTGAAGTTTGTCAATCTTCTCTGGGACATTTTCATGTTTATTGAATGAACAGATACCACACTGATAAGCAATTTTCAAGTACTGGCCAAATAAATGTTTTATAAGCTCCTTTGTTTGTCAATGGACTATATTTCCTGAGAGACCTTATAATGAATCTCAGTGTGGCTTCTGCCTTACCCAATATTAATTTTATGTGGTTATTCAATTTCATCTGCTCCTATGCTTACTCACAGATACTTTATGGAACTAAATGTTTCCAGTGATTGTTCTGCTAGTGCATATTTATATAATGAAGGCTCTTTCTTTCTATGTATTCACAGTACTTTACATTGAGAATGCACTGAAACTCCCTGCCCCATGTGTCGATAGGCTGCAGAGCTTCCTGCATTTTGCTACAATTTTTCAGTGTTGTGACTTCTTGATATACTACAGCATAATCCATGAAAAACCTAATCAAACTTTTATGTTAACTATGAGAACATTTGTATTGTGAAAAGAAATGGTCTTATAGCACTTTCTTGGGGCACTCCAGAAATCACTTTCACATTAGGTAACTTCTCTCCAGTGAGAAAGAAATGCTGTGTTCTGTTAGCTAGAAACTCTTCAATGCAAATGGCCGCCAGCTAGCTGAACATAGCCATATCCAGCCAATGATTGGTTCAGTTGAACCCAGTCCATTCCATGCAAAAGCAATATACACCATTCAAAGCCACCACCAGCTTGCACAGTGCCTTGTTGACAACTTGGTCCATGCTTTGTGTGGTCTGTGACACACTTGAACCATACCATCAGCTCTTCCAACTGAAATCTGAACTTGCCTGATCAATCCACAGCTTTGCAGTGGTCTAGGGTCAAAACAATATGGTGACAAGCCCAGGAGAAATGCTGCAGGTGATGTGGTGTTGTGTTTACAAACCATCACGCCAATAGTCTGCTAAATCCTGTTACTGCTAAATTGTGCTTCAATGCCCTAATGTATAAAAAGTAAAGCAGTCAAAAATCTGAAGATTGGTTTGAACACCACAGTGCTTTACTAGGCATGGTCCTTTTTGGAGGTAGTATGCCGTTGCCTTCCTCCGACCTTCGGACTGACTTACTCAGTCATTTACATATGTTCGTTATATATCCCACACTGATTTCTTTATTAGATACACACAGTGTTTCTTGTTTGTTAGCAATGATAACTCTACATCATATGCGACCCCTTTCCAAGTAAAAATATTCTACAAAGTTTTTTGCATATTTTCTGGAATGGAACACATTATCCTATTTTTACACAATTTCTGACAGAAATATATTTTTGGCTTAAAAAGTGTTTATATTTCAGGCTAGACTGAGAGGCGAAAAATGCTGATTAAGAAAGGACCAACTGTATAGACAATGTGTGAAGTAGAATTACTTATTGTATTTTGATCTTTTACCTGTCGATTGAATCTTGAAAACAGTTTCAGACTTTGCACTTAATCATCATTAACACAATATATTGTAAAACAATGTATGATCCATTCATTTCATAATGAATGTTACATAAGGAACTCTGTAATTTTAACATTGAATAAATTTCACTTTGGCATACAAAGACTTTGCGACCTCCCTTGGGGTCGCAACCCACATGTTGAAAAACACTTCTCTACACAAACACTGCTTCTCTCAGTTACTAAGTACTGGCCATCAGCAACTGCACTGTGCAATATTGAATTTCCTAATGATTTCAAAAATGTGCTTAGCACCAACTACCATTCCACATTCAAAGTTCTTAAATCCTGTGGTGCAGCTATGATCACAGCTGAAACTTTTACTAAACGTGTCTCCAAAATATAAATAACAGTCATACCAATACATCAGCCTTTTATACCTTGTGTATGCAATATTATCACCATCTGAATCTGTGCATAGCACTATACCACGATTTTTCTCAATGCAGTGATTAATAGTAATGTGGTGGGATTAGAACAAAAAATTTCTCCGTATTACATATAGAACCCTTTGATTTGTCTCCAAATGTAATTAATTTTCCAAAGGGATCACCTGACAGAAACACACATGTCAACAGGGTAAAATATTTTAGTTGATAATGAAAGTGATGGATGAGAGCAGACATGTAATTATCCACATCTCATAATGACAGTCTATACAAAGGTGGTGGTCTGGTAGGTCCCCACCAAGGATGTGGGCACAGAAATGTTAAAAAGGGGGTGGTGGTGGTGGTGGGGGGGGGGGAGGGGGGGGACAACGAGGAAGAGGAAGAGGAGGAGGAGGAGGAGGACAAAGAAAGGAATTACAATTTAAGAATTAACATGAGTTCAACTATCCATTCTGTTTCTATATTCTGCTTACAAGATGAAGCCTTTCCTTTGGCCCATGACTAACAAGTTGGCTGCCTTGGCCATGGTAGTATAACATGGCTGCTGCAAGCCACAGAAAAGCCTCATGCCAAATACTGAGTGTCTGACTTGGACTGGAGGTGAAACATCCATCAATAAGCACGAGTTGGTCTGTTTGCTTAAATTCAAATTTTATATCCTGTCATTTAGTTTATGGACCACTGTGAAGATACTATTACTACCAAAGGAAATTCAATTGTCACCATAGTTTCTGAGTACAGTGTCATTGGTTCAGTTAGTTGTCTCCTACACAGCTAACTGATGTTTAACACTGGTACTCTTGCTGCTACTTTATTATGATATTTTAGGTCTCAAAGGTTGGCTAGAGTGTGTGGAAGCAAACCTGCTATTTGAATGAATGCTTATAATTTTTTGCACATTTATGACAACTGAGGACTGAAGCTAAATGCTAAATTAATATAGGATCTGAAATATCACTGTAGCCCCGATCCTTTAATAATGTTTCATATTTTATAGACATTCTGAACAGTGACAGAGATGGTGGGACAAGGGGTTAGCAGAGGCTGAGGCCCGAATAAAAATATATTGAAAGGTTAATTCCCCTTTCTGAAGCTCGGAGACAGTTTTAGTGGAGAAACAATCCAAATAGCCCAAGTTGGGGAGCAGCCATAAAAATTGAGTATGTTATGCTCAATTGCATGTTGTACTACTTGGTTTTGTTCTTGACTGTAATTTGGAGGTGGCCATTCATCCTAGTGAACAGCTGTTTGTAATGTCATATCAATATAAAAAGCTGTGTGTGTGTGTGTGTGTGTGTGTGTGTGTGTGCGCGCGCGCGCGCGTGTTTGCCCGCACAATTCAACACACACTTTATTTACCATTCAGTGAGTGATTTCATATTCCTAATTTACAGTCCAACAGAACTCTTCATTAATTATAAAACTGAATTCATGTAATATATGAAAGTGTGAGTTTGTTTGTGTTTCTCGAATTTTATGTGCTGCCATAACTTTCATCCGATTGTGATGAAGCTTTGTAGACATATTGCTCACACTTTCATGAATGTTTAGGCATAATTTTATCACCGTAATAAATATAGTTCATTGGATATGATGTCATGAACAATGAAATGTGCAAAACACTGCTGCATCATATGACAATACTGCACATTCCTCAACCACTGGATTGATTTCAACTAAATTTGGTGCACATATTCCTTACCATGAGACAACAATTTCTGTAGGGGTAAAAAACTACTTACAACACAAAGTTCATGAGATATGATGTTGTAAACACTGAGATGCACAATAAACACGGGTGCTAACCTTGATGAATTTACTCCAAATTTTTACATGAAATTGTAATAAACATTCAAACAGAGGTATGATATATATTTTTCAATAAAATTTATTATCTATCTCTATATATGCACCTCAATTGCACAGTGGTAGTGTGCCAGACTATGAATCCGAAGGACGCGGTTTCAATCCCCGCCAGGTCCTAGGATTTTCATCTGTCACTTTCAACTTCTTTCACCTCTGGCAGTATTGCTCATGTGAAAAATGTCGAGTAGCAAGGTGGTTCAGAACCCACGTTAAACTGTAGGTCCCCCTATAACTGGCTGGGTAAGTCAGTTCGAAGGTCAGAGGTAGGCAACGGCACACCACCTCCAAACAGGACCATGCCTAGTAAAGCACTGTGATGTTCAAACCAATCTTCAGATTATTGACTGCTTTACCTTTATATATATATAAAGCAGAGTGTTCCTGTGTTTGTTTGTCTATTTGTATGGCATACAAATACAAATCTACAGTTTTCTTTTTCAATGTAGATGAAATTTTGCACACTTGACCGTGAAAACAAAAGGGTCACTGTCTACATAAAATTTAGTATGGTGCATGGTAAGGGTACTTTGCACCCAAAATTTGACATCAGTTTCCATTTTTATTCTACTCCTGAAAAAAATACGCTCACTTGGACTTCAAAATGATACGAACAAAAAGAGAGAGAGCAGGATAGGAGATGGAGCAACCAGAGTATGTTAAAATAAATCCCCAGACAATGCCGAGTCTTCGGCTAGTCAATAGAACAACATGGATAGATCACAACTCACTATGATGATGATCAGTGAGCTGCAATCAGGCACATAATATAAGATAATCAAACTCTCACAAATACAGCTTCTTTATCAGAAAACTCTCTCTCTCTCTCTCTCTCTCTCTCTCTCACACACACACACACACACACACACACAAATCATATAGGCACAACTCCCACACATATGACCACCGTGCCCCAAGTGGTGCTTAAACAGTGCATGCAGTTTGATGAGTGGAGGGAAGGGGAAGGGTGCAGAAACATCAGTGTTGCCTGATGGAGTGAGCAGATACGAGATGCCAGTATTGCTTGTAAACATGTGGACTGTTATGTGGGTTGTGTTGAGTGAAGTGAGTAGAGAGAGGGGGGGGGGGGGGGAAGGGGGGCTGACAGTTTATGAGATGCAGACTGGAGATCGAAATACTCCTACTTTTTTTAATGGGGGTACTGGGAGTAGAAAAGAAAGGAGCAGAGGGGGGGGGGAATAGTGGAAGACAATAAGAGGGGAGCGGAAATTTGGAAGAGGTACAAGCTAGATGAGGAGGCATTTGTTAGGGGAGGGTGTGGAGCCAATAGGTCACTGTAGGTTGATGCCAGGATAACTTTGCGACTAGAGGATGTGTAGTATGGGTAACTCTTATCTGCATAATTCACAAAAGCTGGTGGTAGGATGGTAGGATCCAGATGGCCTGGGCTGTGAAGCAGCAACTAAAATCAAGCACATTATGCTAGACTGCATGTTGTGCCACAGAGTGTCCACATTATTCTTAGCTGCAGTTTGGTGATCATTATTTCTGATGAACTGCTGTTTAGTAATCATACTAATACAAGAAGCTGTGCAGTTACTGAAGCAGAGTTGGTAAATTACATCATTGCTATCACAGGTGCCCAGGCCTCTGATGAGGTAAAATATGATCCCTTTGACAAAGGGGTGGGATTGACAGTGGCATAGGGATGGCCTGGGATGTTGTGAAAATAGACAGGTCATGGAACACCACTGTAGGAGAGGTGGAAACAATCTTGGGTAGTGTCTGATTTCAGGGCATGATGATAGATAATCAAATGCCTGACAAAGGATGTATTCAGTTAAGGGAAGGAAGATTGATTATTTAACCCAGATTACGCTGATGTCCTTTCAGAAGGACGACATTGGTGGCTTAGTTTTCCATACTTGTAGTTACGAATTCGCGCACAGTGTCGTATTTCATTTCTTTGAATCTCCTGCTTCCATTTAAGATCAATTTTGGTTTGTACTGTTGATTGCACAGTGATATGAAATGGCTGCAAAGTGGTATGATATGGCTGCAAATTTGAGGTCCATGCAAAAGCTATTGAAGATTTTTCCTCACAGTTAGGGTGGTATTTCTTGAACATTCTTTAATTTTTACGACATTTATATCTACATATTTCATCTTAAACAGTGTTGTAATAATAATGATTCATGAGATGAAAATTCTAAAACATTAATTTTGACGTCTTTCCAGAAAGATGGGCAATATTCCAAAAACTAATATTGTGTTTGTGAAAAAACAACTTGTAACATTTTTGTGTAGTGATAGGAAGGTAATTTCTACTTTTGAAATAAAATGAAAACCAAAAATAATTCTGCACTATCTGGGTTAATGCTTCTTCAGCTTTGTAAAGCCGCATTTGGGCTCTCACTATTGATAAGATTTCTAAAATCCAAATACAATGCTAGTTTTTGAAGCGACACAGTGTTGCGCTTTGAAATACAAAGTGATATGGAAAATACAAATAGAACGAATTACAGCCTGTTCTTTGGTCATAATTCAAATTCATCACACAACACACTTTTTCAACACATGAATGGCTTTCGCCATCCACCTAGCAAGAGGCATCAAGTTACACTTTGGTGAGCAAACCCGAGCATAGGTCACACCACGATTTCCCTGACATATGTAACCTACTGCTTGACACCTAGACTCATTTCATACAACTATGTAAGGATGTCTCACTACCTAAGCCTTGACATGTGCTGCCTTCAGTTGTAAGCTTATTTTAATTAGGGATGGGTCGAACCCCAATTATACCAAATCAAATCCAAATACCAAATCTTAAATAAAATATGTGCCGAATTCCGAATCGAATCTTCCGAATCTTGAAACCAAATAATCTGTCAACTCGAGTACATGTATTTAAAAAGAATTACTACACAGTGAAGAAGATAAAGTCTTCTGGGGTGAAACCCAAATGACAATATTAAAAGTAAAATTTAAGAAATTAAAATTTCATTTAAATTTTTATTTTAAATCATAAGGATTTTTCAATACCTCATACCCTTAAAATAAATTTGTATGAAACATTTTGATATATATGTTCTTTAGATGGTCTAAAAGATAATAAGAAACTTTCTTCACTCTAATACAAAATGATTCATTTTGATGAAATAAAAAATAATGAAAGGAACAGATTATGTATTTTCTTCTTTTTTCAAAGGGGAAGACTTGAAAATAAAAAAAAAAAATAAAAGATGAGTAGATTTTTGGAAGTTAAAAAATAGATTCTTACAAAATAGGCTGTGTAAATGTTAAATAATTTTATATTGACATATCAGGCATTCCATGTGTAACAGACAGGACATTCAGACACAGAGAAACCCACAGTTATTCAACGTGTGTGTACATGTTGGTGCCACCGAAGACATTTCAGAACTGTGAAAAGTACTTTACACAGATTGCACATTCTGGATGGTTAAGCAAGGGTATTTTGTAGATTTATTTATTCTTTCAAACATTTAAGATCACATGACTTGTCTGCACAGAATTTTTATTCGTAGAAGTATGAAACTTCCTGGCAGATTAAAATTGTGTGCTGGAACTGGGATTTGAACCTGGGACCTTTGCCTTTCATGGGCAAGCGCTCTACTGATTGAGATATCCTGGCATGCTTCACCGTCCACAACTTTACTTCCGCCAGTACCTTGTTTCCTACTTTCCAAATTAATAATTACCTGTGAAATTATGCAAAAATAATATTTACTTTGTTTGTTGTTAACAATATTGTAATCACCCAACATAATTAAAAAATAATTGAAATAAACCTTGAAGATACTTCAAAATATTTTAAACCTGTATCTGCCTGGTTTTCTGTCGCAAGAATGTCTCCAAGCTGCTCTATGAGATGTTTCCTCAAGAAGAGTATATGCAGGGATTTCAAAACCATCAGTATAATCCTCATATATCATACACTTTCAAGGTAAATGCAAGAGACAGGTTTCCAATAAATTTTCATTCATAACATCAACACCTTTAATTTGAATTCATAAATTATACAGGGTTGTAGAATTACCAATATATACAGAAACAAATGAAGTGATAGTGATGTGGAGGTTGGTCTTCTCTGGCTACATATTCCAGAGTTTTTAGCAGAAATCTAAAAATAAATAGGGACTTAAGGAACCAACTTGTTAAAAAAAAGTGACTTAAAGAACTTTTAAGAGACCAACAGGGATACGATATATGAGACATCAATAAATTTCGTTTTAATGAACAACCCTACCCAATGACCCATTTTTCTTTATTTATTTAATAAAGAAGTCTTGTTTGTACTTTATTTCTTTGATGCTAATGTGTTTTGCCATTTTGAGGCTTCTTCCGAATGATATATACACAAAGCTTAGTCGTAGGGCTTGAATATTTTGACTTTGTAGTCTGTTTTATGCACATCAGCAGACACAGACCTATTGTTCTGAAGATGACCAAAAAGGATGAGACGAGTTAGCAGTATATAAATAAAGTGTGATCAAGAATGTTTTTAATTTGCAAATCACTATCACAGCAAATAGGTGAACATTACAATTTGTTTTTACTATGCTTACTAAGCCCCACAAACACCAACTTAACAACAACTGTGGTTTCCCATTACAGCACTACTGTACTCAAATATAACATTGTTGCATGCAAGTGTTTTCATTTTAATGCGAGTCTTGCGATATATATAACTTAGTACAGCCGCGCCATTTATCTCAGTAGCTGAACATTTCCGATCATAGCTGAAATCGGTAGCACATTTCTCAGCATGTCCTGCCTCCAATCGATATTATTTAGTCAGTAGGAGTCGCAAGTCGTCCTCATTAGAGCTACTTCCATCATATAGGAACTACTTCAATGCGTCATTTCTACCATAAAAGATGAAGAGCAAGTCACGCAAAAGTTTCTGGCAGTGCGTAGCACCATCTCCATGTACCTTTCCTTGCCCCACGGTTGACGATATCCTACCATCACTCCCCTAGTCGGGACACTTTTGTACATGCAGGAGCTGAGAAGGGACAAAAATGGTGAGAGAAAGGTTAAAGCCAGCTGTAACATGAAAGGTGCCTCAGTTAAGTGCTTTATTGCCATTATTAAAATTCGACAAAATGTGTGTTCCAATTTGGAAAAAAAGGTACTTTAGAGACCAAATTAAAAAATAGGTATCTTTTAGGTACTTTTGGAAAAATGGGACGTTAGGGACCAATGGGACCTCCACTAAATACACTGATATTCTGAATAAATGAGAATAGTCTAATAAAACAAAAATTCCTAGACTTCTGGTAAAATAAGTTAACAGTATAGTATGGTGCAATTAGACCTAAACCCTGACATCCAAAGTAAAAGTTTCACTCCAGCTCCAAATTGTTCTATGCAGTTCACATATTGTTTGATAAAATGTTACACAATTTTGAGTGTCGGGTTTGAGGGAGAGAGGGGTGAAAAGTTGGAAATTATGTTTTTATTAGTCTTAATCTACTTGTGCAGACAACTTGAACAGTGAATGTATAGATCGATTTGCAATAGCTTGAAACACTGGTAATAAAAGTAACATAGATCTTCAGTGTTCTCGAGTCCAAACATTGCAAGAAGGAAATGCTTTGCAGCGTCAGCCACAGCACTGGGGGCAGCTTTGGGCTAATTGAAAAGTAGAAGTTTCATACAAGGTGCGTTGTTTACTTGCATTTTCCTATAGGCTGAAATTTTTCCCTTCTTGTAGATACAGTGTCACATCCTGTGAAAGCATATATCGCTAAGAGTACACCTTTCACATCCATGATGCTTCACTGAATGTCAGAAATAATGTAAACTTTTTTCTGCTGATTGCCGTTCTTTGGTATCATTATTTTCAATTTGTTCTCTCATCGTGTGTGGATAACCAAAACTAGTATTTCCATGTCATCACTTTTTACACACCTTTCTTAGCTTTACCATTCACTGTTAAAACTATTACAAGTCATTGTCTCCCGATGCTTGAGGAACTGTGCAACCACCTATTTGCAAGTGCAATGTAAGGAGAGAAATAAGGCCCATTTTGCTCTTAGTGTGGTATCTCCCATCAGAACCTCCTCTCCCCACTTGTCATGCCGATTATTTGGTTCTGTTTGGATGCTTTCAATCAGTTCAAGTTTCTATACTAAACTCTACTTTTCTTGACCTGGGTTCCTGCATTTAAAACATCTACACATTTGCGAGCACAAAGAAAACATAAGGTTTTAAAATGAAGCGATTTATGTGGAATCTTAGATGGAGGTTCCTTGTCATGTCGAGGTGGCTTTGGACATAGTACGTGAGTCCATACCTGAAGTGAGTCATTCTGCAGGAACTTTTCTTTAACACCATCATTACAAATTTAACTGTACTGAATTATTTTGTCCACCACCTTTCTACTCAGAGTTATTAGCTTACCACCCTTGTCCTTAGAAGGTTGCAACACACTCTGCCATAATTCACACACTTACCAGTGATTATCACATTGTACACACAGAATTCCAAAGATGAACAGTTAAAAAAAGACAGCAGAACTTCATTACAAATAGCACTCAGAAAAACAGTCATGGGCCTCCCAATACAACTGAGGGAAAGACAATGGATGGCAGGGTGTGTGACGGGGAGGGCATGCCTCAGGGTGCAAGTAGTCAACAGCTCCCTCATACTTGGCTTTGTTCTGGTGGCTGCGTTCTTGGTCCCTGTATTTCTACACTACTAACCCTCTGTGCTGACTCTTAGCCTCCCGTGGACTACAATACAACTGTACAATATTAATTTTAATAAAATTGTTTAATTATTTCTCTGTTATTACATTCCCCCCTCCCCTCCACAAAATCAATCTAAAAATACTAGAAATTTTTACTTTTACACCTTCTGTTAGTTTGAAATCGTTCACTTTAGCAAGATTATGCACTGGACCATTTTTGTTCGCTATTTAATATAGATTATTTTTCTATATGGCATCTTTCATACTAAACCACACAGTTTTCTAAATATTTCAGAAAGACTAATAACAACTGCTAATTTCTAACTTTTCACCCCCTTCCCTCAAACCCGATGGTTAAAATGGTGTATCTTTTTACCAAACAATATGTGGACTGTATAGAACAGTTTAGAGTTGGAGGCAAACTTTTACTTTGGATGTCTCGGTTAGGCCTTTTTTTGGGATAATTGCACCGTACTAGTAGCATGGATTATCAAAATAAGAACTAAAAATAAACAGCAGAGAACTGAAAATAACAGAGAATAAATTACTAAATTTAGAAAGCTTTAAAGGCTAATAAATAAGGAATCATGAGCATGGACAGAAGAAAAAACAAATATTCAAATTACCTTGACAGTAAACTTCTTTATTGCTGGACACTCTTTACCAAAAATCATATTAGCATAATTTTGCTTCAAATGTCGATCTGTGAAATCAATCCCATTTTCTGTCACCACACCTGGACCTGCAAAAATCATGACACCATCATGTCAGTATTTATTTTAATTTTGTGGAAGTTATCTAAACATATTAAGGGTAATTCCAAGTGTAAGGTGCTATAACTAAAGGAAAACCAATGTGCAAAATATTGTACAGGGGGTTCAAAAATTCAGTGCCAGAATATATATTGTAAAGCAACTATGCATATTGTTGGAGTTCTGAGTATGCAGGTGGTTATTGTGTGTAATTGAGAATAAAACTGTGTCAAATGATTTTCATGGCATTGCTGTTCTGGTCACTATTACATTACAATTCATGTCAAAATAATCACCATCAGCACAGAGCTGGTATTGTCATAGTCATAACAGGGAGTACTGTGTATGATACAAAACAGTATGGTGTGTTCTGTATGTGTGTGGATACTAAATCCAGCAATCAATTTCTCCTCCAAGTAAGTAGGGGTAGAATACGTATTGGCCTTCATGTAGTCCCTGAGAAAGAAGTCTAATAGGGTGAAGTTTCAGAATCTTGCAGGCCAATTTACAAGTCCTCCCAGGTTGAGACACCGATGATGATGATGATGATTGGCGTTTTAGGGCGCTCAACAGCGAGGTTATCAGCGCCCGTATGCTAACGTAAGGAGATGAGAAGAAAAATGGGTCCAGTCGTATGGACATTTAACTTCAATTGTACATTAAAAATTTAAAAGACGGTTCAAAGGAAAAGACTGCATAAAAGGGATAAAAGTTTAATAGATATATGGGGCCCGGTGGCTACTTAAAGAGTGACCGAGCCACACTGTCACACATTAAAATCGTACACCCAATATTTTGGGAAGAAGTCCAGATGCTGTACAAAATCTTAGGACACAATCCACGGACGCCTCATCATCACCTAAAATAGATTTCAGGTCCTGTGAGAGACCTAAAGTTGTCCTCATACCAGCGTATAAATGGCATTCTGTGAAAATATGTCGTATCGACAATTGTGTCCAACATCTGTTACACTCTGGCGGTGCCTCACGACGCAAAAGAAAGCCATGCGTTAGCGGGCAGTGTCCAATTCTAAGGCGAGTAAGGGCGACTTCCTCAGCTCGTCGAGGGCGGAAGGAAGTACGCCATGGACGTACTGAAGATTTTAGGGCGCATAACTTGTTATCCGCCACATCCAACCACTGATCCTCCCACAAAATCATGGCTTTCCTTGTCACATACGAGGTAACAGCCTGCAGTGGAACAGAACAGCGTACAGCAGGGGGGAGGGAGCAAGCCTCCTTAGCCGCCACATCGGCAAGCTCATTTCCCCGGATCCCAGTGTGCCCAGGAACCCAACAGAAGATGATCTCCTTGTTTCGTTGTTGCAGTGCAAGGAGAGCGTCCTGTATATCCTGCACCATCCGATCTGATGGGTACATTTGGTCACTAGCCAGGAGGGCACTGTGGGAGTCTGAACAGATCATGAACTTCACTCCATGATTTATCTGTTCTAGTGCCTTCAGGATAGCAAACAGTTCCGCGTAATAAACGGTGAACTGTTCTGGGAGCCCTATCCGAAGGAGAACATCGGGGAACACGACAGAGCAACCAATATGATCACCCTGCTTGGACCCATCCGTGTAGACCGTGACAAAATCAGAATGGGGACTTAAAATTTCGATAAATTTACGTTTATAAAAGGTGTCTGAAGTAAAAGCCTTCCTGTAGAGAGTCAACTCTAAAAGCACCCTGGGCCTCTGAAGTAGCCAGGGACATCCCCTACTCCACCCCTGGCGTTGGACCTGAATGTCTTGCGCCTGTAGCAAATTGAGGCTGTCCCTTGAGCGGAACCAAAAGGGCCTTGTCGCCTGCGGACGGTTACGGAACAAGCGTAGCAATGATTGTTGATTACTATTGGAAGTCGCTAGGGAATTTGGAGTTGACATAGATCGGTACGCTTGACATGCAGTGAGTAGAAGGCGGCGAATAGAAAGCGGAGGCTCACCAGCTTCTGCACAGAGGCTAACAACCGGACTTGTGCGGTATGCACCTGTGGACAACCTGATACCTTCATGGTGTATGGAGTCCAGCATTTTCAAATAAGAGGGTCTCGCGGATCCATAAACTTGACATCCATAGTCGAGGTGGGGTCACACAAATGACCTTTAAAATTGGAGGAGACGTGCCCTGTCAGCTCCCCAGGCCCAATGGCTAACACACTTAAGGAGATTTAAAGCCTTGATGCATCGTAATTTTAATTCCTTAAGGTGTGGCAACCAAGTGAGCTTTTCATCAAAAGTAAGACCTAGGTATTTCACCTTCTCCTTAAAAGTGAGAGCAGTCCCCCAAGTTTGAGAACTGGGTAATTTAAAAGAGAATGGGAGCGATTAAAATCTACACAAACAGTCTTCTCCAACGAAAATTTAAAACCTGTTCTGTTGGATCATTCCTCCAACCGCCTGATCGTCAGATGTAATTGACGAGCAGCAGTTGCGACGGAGGATGCACAGAAAATGGAGAAATCGTCCACAAAGAGGGAACACTGTAATGGACTTCGTACAGTGGACATAATACTATTAATAGCAATGGTGAAGGCTGTCACTCTTAAAACACTCCCTTGGGGGATACCATTCTCTTGATGAAAACGGTCAGACAATACACCCCGACCTTGTATCTAAAATACCGATCCGAAAGGAAAGACCGAATAAAAATGGGTAGACGACCACGAAAACCCCACTCATGGAGCTGCTGTAAAACATTACGCCTCCAGGTAGTATCGTAGGCTTTTTCCAGATCAGGTGTTGCTTACGTAGGAAAGCTTGTTGGATTTCCCGGTCAAGCAAGATCAAGTTGTCAAGCGTTGAACGGTACCTTCTGAAGCGACATTGGGAGCAGCTGAGTAGGGACCTGCTTTCTAGGACCCAGACTAAGTGTCGGTTAACCATACGCTCCAATGTCTTTCCTACACAGCTGGTGAGGCTTATGCTACGATAACTACCAGCGTCAGTCCGATCTTTCCCTGGTTTTAAAATAGGTATTAAAACAGACTCTTTCCACGAGCGTGGAAAGTTTCCCGTGAGCCAGATTTGGTTAAAAAGCTGAAGGAGGACCTGCTTCGATTGTGGTTCCATGTGTTGGAGCATGCTGTACATTATGTCATCGACGCCAGGGGCAGTATCACAAGGTACTGCTAATGCAGTCTCCAGCTCCCATAGTGAGAACGGTTGGTTATATTCCTCGGCATTTGTGGAGCGGAAATCAAAACCAACCCTCTCCTGTATAGCCCGATGCTGCCGAAAGGCTGCATTCTGGCTAGAATCCGATGTAATGGTGTAAAACGATTCTGCCATTACCTGAGCAATGTCTCGTGGCGAAGTCAGGAGACGTCCTTGCCCTTGTACAGCTGCTATTGGTAGTCGGGAGTTCCGCCTTGAGATCCTCCTAATGGCTTCCCATACTCTGCTTGCTGATGTGAACCTATTGATAGAATTCAGGAACTCTTGCCAAGACCTCAAGACCTCTCCTTGCTCTCTCGAATAATGCGTCTTGCCCGTGCCCTCGCCACGCGAAAAGTTGCAAGATTGTGATCAGTAGGGCACCTGTGGAATCGGAGAGCTGCCCTCCTGTTTCGGATTGCAGACTGACACTCCTCGATACACAAAGGAACAGGCTGCCTCTTAAAGTTGCCCTTCGATTTGGGGATCAACGCATCGGCGGCGGCGCGAATCACGGCTGTAGTGTGATCCACCCAGTTCTGAACGCCTTCATGCCATTCCAAAACAGCCAACTGTTTAAAAAGCTGCCAATCAGCTTTCTTAATAAGCCACCTCGGCAGCTGTCGAGCATGATCCATTCCATCTGGCAGAGTTACCCAGATAGGGTAGTGATCACTGCCATGGAGGTCGTCGTCTGCATCCCACTGGGCAATGTCTGCAAGAGCTGGCGAACAGAAGGAGAGGTCAATGGCGGAAAACGTACCTGTAGCAACACTGAAGTGTGTGGCCTTACCCGTGTTCAGCAAAATTACCGATGTCGACTGTAACACACGCTCAACCATTCGACCCCTGGGGCAAGTGGTGTTAGATCCCCATAAAGCATTATGAGCATTGAAGTCTCCTAAAATGAGAAAAGGGCGAGGAAGGTCATCAAGAAGCTGTGTCAAGAGTACAACATTGAGAGGCTCTCCAGGTGGTAAATACAGAGAACACACTGTAAGCTCAGTGTGTGCCAACACACGGACTGCAACTGCCTGTAGCGTCGTAGTTAGGGGCACAGGCGTAGAATGGAATGTGTCCTTGATGAACACCGCCTTGCGCCCTATCACCAGTCAGGTCGTCTTTTCTGTAGAGGTGATAGCCTCTAAGTACAGGTGCGTCACACTGCTTGAAATGTGTCTCTTGAAGGGAGACACAGAATGGTCTGTTCTGCAGAATAAGATGTAATTCGTCCAAACGAGCCCTGAATCTGTTCACGTTCCATTGGAGTATGGTTGCCATTTCAGCGGTGCGGTTGTTTCCCCCTATCCTTGTGCTGAGACGGTGAGGCACTGAGTGATCGGGCAGCGGTAGAAGGGCTGACTGATTCCGGTGATGAGGTATCCAGGTCCATTATGATATCCTCGTCATCGGTTAAGGCTGCCAGAACGACATTCAATGGTGCCTGGGGGAGGCTTTCGATCGAATGCCGAGACGCCTTCTTTGGTTTCTTCTTCTCCGAAGAAGATGAAGGAAGGGCGTGTTGCTGAGCACTCTGCTTTCGGGGAGCACTCTGCTTCTGGGGGGCCACCTGCTTCTGGGCAGCTCCCTGCTGTTGAGGAGCGAGCTCTGTTGGAACGGCACGTTCCTGTGGGATGGTACTCTCCTTTTGAGGTGTTTTCTCAATGATTACTGCAGCTATCTCGTCTTTCACGTCCATTGGGTCGGCCTGTATTCCAATATCTCGACTAATCGAAGTTTGGCATGTACAGGTGCAGATGCAAGTTTCGCTGGTGGAAATGGGGATGATCTGTGTTGATGCATCAACAGTGGTTGTGGGTTTCTGGAGTAGTGAGGCATAGGAGGCCGGAAACACAGGAGGCTGTGTCGCCTTATATTCTTTTTTGGCATCCACATATGGAATACGTTTGCGCACTTTTATCTCCTGTATTTTTTGTTCTTCAACAAAGACAGGGCAATCACGACTCCATACAGGGTGGCTTCCCAAGCAGTTTAGACACGTTGCTGGGGAAGGACAGTCAACCCCAGAGTCGTGAGCTGCCTGTCCACACCTCCCACAGGTTGGTTTGCCTCCACAATTCTGTGTCGTATGACCAAAATGCTGGCATGTGAAACACCTCATAGGGTTCGGTATAAAAGGCCTAACTTTCAGACGGAGAAACCCTGCCATAAGATGTTCTGGCAACGGCGGGGAATGGAAGGTAACAATGAAGGTAGGGGTTTTCTCTATTACTCCATTGTTCCTGCGGGTCCTTTGCTCAACGTCTATGATACCCTGTGATGCCCACTCCTGTTTTAATTCAGCCGTTTCAATGTCCATAATGTCACAGCATGTGACCACTCCTTTGCTGGAATTTAGCGTGTTGTGTAATTCTACAACAATGTCATATTCCCCAAGCTTTGCTGAATTCAGAAGGAGGTCCACCTGCTTTGCTCTGGTCGTCTCAACTAACAAAGCACCATTCCGCAGCCTCTTAATTGATTTCAAAGAACCTGCAAGTCCTTCCAGTCCCTTATTAATGTAGAAAGGGGAGACCTTTTCAAAGATACCCTCTTTCCTCTTAATAACTACAAAAACATGATTATTAATGACTCCTTGAGCCCTGTTACTATGAGTAGATTGTGTCTCAGGAGGACTGGCCTCCCTCAACCGCTTAGATGACTGGGTGCGAGTACCCCCTGACGGTACACCCATCCCGCCGGGGTTAAAAAACATGTGAGGACTCCATTTCGGTCCCACGAGCAGCTAGGGACGGGACGGTCCACACAGGCAGAGCCCCGCTTGCCTGGGTAAGCCTTTTGCAACTGAGGTGCAGCAGTATCCTCAGAGGTCGCTCGCTAGCGATTGTTCAACCTCAACAGCCATGCATCCCATCAGCACGCGGCACACCTTGGGATTGAGGTTTTTTTTTTATAGAGGTTTTTTCCATCCTCAAGATCCGGGCAATAAAGTCAAGATCCCCGCTCCCTGTAACACACAACATTCAACCGCTGCGCCATACGGTGGTCGCTGAAGCATGCCCAGGGCTTACGGTCTGGAGGACTGGCAGCGCTTACCAGTCCTCAGCTCAGGACCCCGGGTTTGCCAAGCCCATACTCAGCAAATTAATGCTGAGCCCCTGAGGGGTTGAGACACTGACTGCTGAAAGTATTGGTTGTTATTGCTCAGGCTGGTACTGTGAGTGGGTCGGGGATCCATCATGTTGAAATCAGTTTCTCCTTCTGATATGTAAGGGTACCTTTTCCAATAATGCCAGTAGATAAACTATGAAGAACATTCTGTATGTTAGCCACTGAAGTTGTGCAGGCAATATATAGGCCTCTAAGTAAGGAGATGCCATGATTCCAGCTCATATGCTTACTGCAAAACTTCTCTGATTAACCCATATAACTGTAATATACATGAACTGTGACTATTGTAAATACCTGAACTGTAACATTACTGCTGGAATGTCCTGGCACAGATACCCTACTTGATGTCTTAAAAAATGAACTTTACAGCTTGCCTGATGAAGTAATTTTCAAACAGTGTGTACAAACTGATAGAGCTGAGCTCATTACATGAGTAATGCCCAGTGAGGAAATTTTACATTCTCTTGTTGATAAGCTGGTGCTTTTAAAAATCCCATCACTGTATCTCAAAAGCTCAAGCTCAATATTTCAAGGAAACGATAACAAGACTTGAAAGAAACCCACAGTTCAGTGATTGGTGATTTTTCAGGGAACTATATGTGTAAAGCACAGTATGAAATTCAAGGTTATCACTGGATTAATACACAATCAACACTCTGGTATCCCGGAACGACATGTTTGAGAGCCCGCCAGACCACATGGACTATGACAGCAGCCATTAGGCGACACGCACAACCTACTAGCACTGCCATCGCCACTAGAGCGCTGCACGCCGTGGTGCGCCTACCGTGCCGCACTATATAGGGCCGGAGCCACAGCTCGCTCCTCAGTCTTGTGTTGACTGCGCTCCGTTACTTTTGCTATTCATTGGTTATCTGCCTTCGTACTCTGCTCTGTCACAGTCCCGATTTGGCTCTCGTTTGGATCTTTGTTTTTTCGATTAGTTGTTGTTATTGTCGTCTCTGTGGTTTCGTGGAGTGTTTCTCGTTAGCGGCGACGCTTGATCGGTCGGTCGTCGCTAGTCGCTCCCGACCCAGTCAGGTCTTCGGTCACAATAATTGGCGACGAGGTAAAAGGTTCCATCACGTTTCATGGACGAACGACTTGTGCAACTCGTGGAGCAGCAACAACAACAGCTGCTCCTACAGCAACAGCAAACTGATTTGTTACGACAGGAAATTCAACTGTTGGCGGAACGCTTACAGGTTCAGGGTTCCCAACCTGTCCAAGCGGTTGTCACGTCGTCGACGGATTTCCGCCCCCCCTGCATTTCCACCCTTTAACGACGTCCGTGATGTTGTCGTTCAGTTGGCTCCAGATCCAGAAGTGCGGACGGCGGCCCTCAAGCTGGACGACCCCTCTCTGGAGGACATCCTGAAGATTGCACATTCTTTCGAGATTGCACAGGCGGCGAATGAGCGCCTCATGGCTCGTCCTCAGGTAGCAACTGTACAACCGCCGCAAAGGAAACGTAACGTTTGGAAGGTCTTGCCCCGCCGGCAGCGTCGTGATCCTTCCCTCTCTGACGTGTCCATGGCCTCTGAACGATCGGTCACTTCTCGTCGGCGTAGGCAACGTGGTTTACCATCCTGTCCCGACTGTTTTACGGCGCACCAACGGGTGGACTGTCCAGACCGCTGGGCCCACTGTAGTCATTGTGGAAAAGATGGGCATCTCCATTCAGTTTGTCGGCAAACGGCAGGACAGTCTTCCCCGAATTCTTATTGGCGTCAGGGGACAGTTCATGAACTGCAGGCTACTGTTCCCCAGGGTGATTCTCCCGCTACCAAATTGTGTATTGATCTCAGAATAGCTAACCATGACGTCCGCTTCCAGGTGGACACAGGGGCGACAGTCTCCCTGGTGAACCTCCCGACATATGCCCGTCTCGGCTACCCGGAATTGGACCCGCCCTCCCGCAGGTTGGTAGCATATGGTGACAGTGCGATTCCTCTGAAAGGTCAGTTTACCACTTTGGCAACTTACAAAACGGTTACACGTCCTGTAACCCTCTTTGTGGTCAATAGCCACTCAGCTGGCAACATTTTCGGCCTCGATGCGTTCTCACTGTTTGGGTTCTCCATCTCCGATGAGGTGCAGGTCATTTCTGACACTGTTCCTTTCCAGGAACTCGACGACCTTTGTGCCTCTTTTGCGTCTCTGTTCGAACCAGGTCCAGGGTGTGCAACCAATTTTGAGGCACATATTACTTTACGCCCCGATGCGGTGCCCTGTTTCTGCCGTGCACGCCCTCTTCCGGTCTCCCTACGGATGGCGGTAAAGCTGGAACTCGACCGTCTACACACCGCAGGAGTCATCGAACCTGTCAAAACGAGTGTCTGGGCCACACCACTGGTAGTGGTCCTCAAGCCTAATGCCGCCCTCCGCCTTTGTGGCGATTTTAAATCCACCATCAATGCCCAGGCACAGGTCGAAACCTACCCAATTCCACGGCAAGAGGACCTCCTCATGAAGCTTGTTGGCGGCAAATACTTTTCTAAGATAGACCTGGCTGACGCCTATTTGCAAATCCCGCTCGATGAGGAATCTCAACAAATCGTGGTAATCAATACCCCTTTTGGTCTTTACAAATACAAATGTTTACCTTTTGGGATTTCTTCGGCTCCAGCCATCTTCCAGAGGTATCTCGAACAATTAACCATGCCTATACCTGGTTGTGCCAACTATCTTGATGATGTCATCGTTACTGGGGCTACACGCCAGGAGCACTTGCATAACCTCCGCACTCTCTTCACCACATTGCGGGACGCCGGGCTCAGGTGCCGCCTCCATAAATGCCAGTTTTTCCAGGAACGGGTCGAATACCTTGGCTACTTGCTCTCCAAAGACGGAATCCAGCCCACAGATCGCAATGTATCGGCGGTCGATGCTCTACCACGCCCTCAAAACCTGCAGGAGTTACAGGCGTTTTTGGGAAAGGTGAACTATTATGCAAAGTTCCTCCCACAAGCGGCCCACATTATGCACCCCCTCAACTGTCTCCGGAAGAAAGGTGTGCATTTCCGGTGGTCAGATGCTTGTGAGCATTCCTTTCAGCGGCTAAAGCGCCTGTTGCGTTCGGTACCCTGCCTTACACCCTTTTCTCCATCACGTCCCCTTGTTCTGGCAGCGGACGCATCTCCATATGGCATTGGAGCGGTGTTGGCACATCGCAATGATGATGGTACTGAACAACCGATAGCCTATGCGTCCAAGACCCTGACGCCTGCTCAAAAGAACTACTCTCAGATAGAAAAGGAGGCGTTGGCGATCGTCTATGCGGTTAAGAAATTCCATGTGTATCTTTTTGGGGCCAAGTTTACCCTCATTACTGACCACAAACCATTGGTCGCTCTATTTGGGCCACACTCTCGGCTCCCAGAACGTACGGCCCAAAGACTCCAGCGTTGGGCTCTATTTCTTAGTTCCTACAATTACACCATTAAGTACAAGCCTACTACACAACACGCCAATGCAGACGCTCTTTCTCGTCTGCCTTCAGGACCTGATCCAGCATTGGACCGACATGAAATCTCCTGTCTCCTGGAATGGCAAAATACCTTAGATGGGTTCCCTATCACAGCCATGCGCATTGCTGCAGACACACGCCAGGACCCCCTCTTACGACGGGTCGTCCATCATGTACTTCATGGGTGGCCCACTTACTTCCCGAAGTTGACAGCCTCCCAGCTACGTGCCTGGTCCCATCTCTCTCGTCGATTGTCTGTCATTGATGGTGTTCTCCTCCTCGATGCTGAGGGCGATACCCACCAGGTGGTTATCCCACCTGCTTTACGCCCTCAGGTTCTGGATCTTCTCCATCGGGGACATTGGGGTATGTCACGTATGAAATCCCTGGCCAGGAGACACGTTTATTGGCCAGGTCTGAACAAAGACGTGGAGGCCATCGTCCGCAATTGCTCCACTTGTGCTCAGCACCAGGCTGCTCCGGCCCAATCTTTCTCTCCCTGGCCTGCTCCACGTCGCCCTTGGGACCGCATCCATATTGACTTTGCGGGCCCCTTTCTGGGATCTATGTGGCTTATTGTCATTGATGCCTATTCCCACTACCCCTATGTAGTCAGCATGGCGTCCACCACCACGACTGCCACACTCAATGCCCTCACACAAATTCTTGCTATCGAGGGTCTCGCCCGTACCATCATCTCTGACAATGGGCCCCAGTTTACAGCGGCAGCCTTTGAACAGTTTTGTGATGCAAATGGCATCAAACACCTGTTTAGTCCGCCGTTCCACCCAGCCTCTAATGGTGCTGCTGAGCGGATGGTGCGGACGTTTAAACAACAAATGCTGAAATCTGTGGGCACCTCCACCACCACAGCAGCCCTCACATTATTCCTGAGTACCTACAGGACTACCCCTATCCAGGATCGTAGCCCGGCAGAACTCCTCCATGGCCGCCAGCCACGCACCCTTCTCCATCTCTTGGCCCCACAGCCCTCGGAACCAAGGACGCGGTACACTGGGCAATATGCACCAGGATCCGCTGTGTGGGCCCGTTCTTATGGTACGAAGCCCTCATGGGTGCCGGCTACCGTAGTGGCCACTCACGGGCGACGCCTCCTCTCTGTCAACACTCAGAGGGGTTTGGAGCGCTGACATACTAACCAACTTCGCCCTCGTTTCCCTGCCTCATCCCAACCAGTAGCAAAGCCAGACCCGGAGCCCCTGCTATCGCCAATTCCTCGATCACATGGCTACAATCTGCGCTCTTGGGCGTTGTCCACGGCTCCGGTCGATGCAGACCCAGAGATGGCACACTCTCAGCTGCGACGGTGCTCACAGGGCAGATCACCCTCTGACACACCCCCACCACCGGGGACCCATGTGCACCTCGGGGCGGCATCGGCAACCCCAGGGAACACAGGCATGAAAGTAGAGACCTCGCCTCCACATTCACCCTATCGGCAAGTGCCTTCCACACCGCCGCATCCTTGTACCTCTACGGAGGCCCCACATCCGTACCTTGACTTAGCGGGCTCTCCACACGTGACACCACTCGTGCCATCGGTCCACCTTCCAAAGCACCGTCCTGGACGCTTCCGTCCCTACACGCCCATTTCAGGGGGAAGGGATCTGGTATCCCGGAACGACATGTTTGAGAGCCCGCCAGACCACATGGACTATGACAGCAGCCGTTAGGCGGCGCGCACAACCTACTAGCGCTGCCATCGCCACTAGAGCACTGCACGCCGTGGCGCGCCTACCGTGCCGCACTATATAGGGCCGGAGCCACAGCTCGCTCCTCAGTCTTGTGTTGACTGCGCTCCGTTACTTTTGCTATTCATTGGTTATATGGCTTCGTACTCTGCTCTGTCACGGTTCCGATTTGGCTCTCATCTGGATCTTTGTTTTTTCGATTAGTTGTTGTTATTGTCGTCTCTGTGGTTTCGTGGAGTGTTTCTCGTTAGCGGCGACGCTTGATCGGTCGGTCGTCGCTAGTCGCTCCCGACCCAGTCAGGTCTTCGGTCACAATAAACACTGCATCCATTTGCAATCTCCTTTTAAAAAAGACAATGAAATATGTTGAAAATATATTTGTAAAATTAGTGACCATCTTGATCGCAGTACTAAGGCTGTGTACACATTTGAGCATCATCTCATCAAAGAAATTAAGAATACCATATGTAATGTTGGAATGGTGATTTACTTTAGCGATGGCACAAGAAGCCAATACAAGAATAAGAAAAACTTCGTACTCTGCTCTGTCACGGTTCCAATTTGGCTCTCGTTTGGATCTTTGTTTTTTCGATTAGTTGTTGTTATTGTCGTCTCTGTGGTTACGTGGAGTGTTTCTCATTAGTGGCGACGCTTGATCGGTCGGTCGTCGCTAGTCGCTCCCGACCCAGTCAGGTCTTCGGTCACAATAAACACTGCATCCATTTGCAATCTACTTTTAAAAAAGACAATGAAATATGTTGAAAATATATTTGTAAAATTAGTGACCATCTTGATCGCAGTACTAAGGCTGTGTACACATCTCATCAAAGAAATTAAGAATACCATTTGTAATGTTGGAATGGTGATTTACTTTAGCGATGGCACAAGAAGCCAATACAAGAATAAGAAAAACTTCATTAATGTCTATCAACACAAGAATGATTTTGGTTTACAAGCAGAGTGGCATTTTTTTGTCTCATCACATGGAAAGAATTTTTGTGATGGGATAGGCAGAACAACAAAACGAAAGATTACACGAGCTTCCCTTAAAAGACCTTACACAGGTCAGATCCTGACTTCACAAGATGTGTTCAAATACTGTAGACAGAATATTACTGGACTTAAATATATACTTGTTTCTTCATCTGAAATTGAACAAATTGAAACAAAACTGACTGAGAGATGTGATTGTTGTTTACCAGTAAAACGAACAAGAAGCTATCATGGATACGTCCCTACAAGTGACAGTCAAATAAGTTGTTTTGTTACTTCCAAAGGCACAGATTTAGAAGATCATCAAACTTCAATACTTTTTACACACATATCATCTTTTACAAATAATGACTTTGTTGTTCATATGTATGATAAAAATGACATTTCAGTGCATTTCTTGCACCCTTCTGGACTGACAACTGACTTTTAACTTGCCAAAAATGACATTACTTAGGTGCCTCAAAAGAAAATAGTATGAAAAGTGAGTCCATTGGAAATCACAACAGTGTTTGGCAGAACAAACATCATAACTGATAAACTAAGCAATGAAATATCATGTATGTTTAACTCTGTAATGAAAATTGCAGCTGGCAAGTAGCTACAACTTAAGGTTTAAATTTAGAGAAATTTATATACTGTATGCAAGTGTAATATTTGCCTATTGTTATTTAAAAGCATAAATACTGGAACATTTATTGTATGTACTGATTTAAACATTATTTTACCAATGTCAATTGCAATAATTTCAAGCACTTTTTTGCTAACTTAGCACTTCATGAGGGTTTAGACTGATGGCATTTTTATGAAAATTCACTGCTGTATTGTAGTTGAGTCTCAGTTGTAATTTTGTTTGAGATATACCTATGAGTACAAAGAACATTCCCTTTATAGATACTGACCTACAAAAATTTACATTAAAAGGCTTTCAGAGAATTTAGGAAAGCCCTAGAAAAAACAAGAGTGCATTCTCAGGACTTGAACTTATACTTCAGGTAGTTATGCAAGTATGCAACACAGAAACAACAGTGAGTCTCCCTGCCTTCATACGAATTTATAGTTTTAAGAAGTAACAATTTTAATTTTTTTCCAAGCTTCTACAGAGTGAATGTGACTGACTCCCTGTAATAATAATAATAATAATAAATAAAAAAATGTGCTTGAATTTAGTTTCTTCTGAACACACTGGCTTTTGAATTATCCTGATGTAATGGCAAGTAAACTTACCACAAACCAAGTTTTGCATAAAAATATTGTAAAGTGGCTCTTCAACAAAAAAACTATGGCCTCCAAAAATTTTTCAAACAGTGTTTTGTCACTTCCCATCTATAAGGAACTTAGGCTAAAAATTTAAGAAAATAGAACATGTTGAGCAAGAAATTTTATTTATATTGATTGATAAGGGACTCCATAATTTTAACATTAAATAAATTTCACTTAGGCATATGTTTTGGTATTACTAATCGTCTAGTTATTTTACAATGTAAGTACTTCCTCCAGTGACAGCGACCCAACAAGAAACACTTTGTGAACCCCCTCAGGGTCGTGACCCACAGGTTGAGTTGTTCCGATGGCGTCTACTGTTTAAGTATCTCAACCAACCGTGCACGTCGGGGACAATCTCATTACCACTTCTTTATGATAAGATCTCTTCATTCATTAAATGTGTGTAAAAAGAATGTAGTTGCCAAAAATAAGAGGACCAGCTAGTCTGTGCCTCCTAACACAGCAACATATCTTGATAGGTCTTCTTGGGTGTTAACTCTTTTGCAATAATCACAAGAGAACCCAAAATAGCAAACACTTCTCATTTAAACCAGTATTAATTCAAGCAAGCAGTGTGTTACTCACTAGAACAAGTACAGTGTTTATTTTATCACTTAAGTACATAGATGCAAAGGCTTATTATCTGCCTCGTTTCTCCAACATATCCAGACAAAGAATAATTATAACATAGTAAAAGCTACGGAATATACATACAGTCCATAGGTTTAATTTATCTCGGAATAATTATATCACTTGCACAGTGGATTCGTCGCTGATTCCTTTTCTTCTGCACAAAACCTGTACAGAGAAAAACTGGAGCCAGAAAATATTCTCCTACCACTTTGCTAAATTAAATATGATTCATTAAATAATTATACTTGATTTTCTTGAGCCTCTAGCAGGAAACATGTAGTGTAAGCTGTTACACTACAAGGTTTAAAAAACTGCTCTAAGCTATCTGACACATTACCCAAATCTCTCTCATATTCCTTATAAATAAAATCTGAAATGGAAAACTGAATATTAACATTCTTGATCACAACCTTTTTTTTTCAGGAGAAGTAAGATTTCTGAATTAATCTTAGGATAATATTTAGTCTTCTACCACAGGCAATGTGCGTGCGTGCGCGCACACACACACACACACACACACACACACACACACACACACACACACACACACGTACATGCATAGGGTGCTCCAAGTGACAGTTGTAACTGACATTCTGACCAATTGAGCTTGCTGTGAGGGCTATGCACAAGTACACACACAGCCATGCTCCTCTCTCTTATGTGTTGTTTCAGTGTATTAACTGTGAATTCATACCTAGTAACTCAAGCCTTATGTTAATAAGTGTTAGTCATTACTTTGGTGATAAGTGCGTTTTCATTTCACTGCATGTTCTATCCCTCGATCATATCTCTGTTCTTTGGTACAATGGAAGACAGTACAACAAAAGAGATACTTTGTCAACTGGAAGAGCAGCAGGAGGCTTTTGCTACTGTACTGTAAGCGTTAATGACAGTTCTGTCAGAGCAGGCCTTCCATCAGTCCATAGCACTTGCAGCTTGTATGTATTTACCTTTTGATGCATATTTTAAAATCTGATGAAGAATGATACTAGTATGAATGACTGAAATAGAACTTACAGGTTGTCAGGATGATGGATGCAATGTTGCATTATTCCATTCACAGATCTAGCCAAGACTCTCAGCTATTGTGTCTATTAGTTAACCTACAGGCGCCATCAACTCTTAACATTTTATTAAATATGGACACTCCTTTCAAATCACTGGTGTTAATTTAACCATTTTATTGCTGCCAGTGTTGAATTATATTGCTGTCAAAAGCAGCCCTTACAGTCATATCGTGCCTGGGTGGCTGAGCTCCACAGGTTGAGTCACCATTTTCATTTTGACACCAATGTTCACAAGGAATCGTATGCAGAACAAATGGTGAAGGATGCCATTATTCATTTAGCTGCAGATTGGGAACTATGGGAATGTGTTCATCTCTCTCAAATGCCTTGCAATTTGCCCAGTCATTCAAAGTTTCGAGGACCGCTGGCAATCAGATCAAGGCATGGTGTGATGTATCCACTAGTCAACCCTCCTCCAACCTCCACCTGTAAACAGTATGCTAGAGGACAAAACAGTTGCTGCAGTTCACATGGGGTCTCAACATTCAGTGGTCCAGCCGTGCTCTCAGCAGCAGCCACAACAAAACAAGCAGATCAGTCAGCATGTCCACACTCCCCTCCTGACCAAATTGTTTTCTTCGTCACAATAGTTCCAACTGTTGCAAACATTGGTATATGTGCTTCCAATGCAGTAAGGACACTGTGCCTCTGCCTTTAATACCAAATGTCAGTACCAAAACCTAGATGTGGAAATGGAGTTTAACTGTGTTATCGCCATTTCAGTGTCACTGCACATACTTCGATGTAATGCATTTTGCAAGGTGCTGTGCTTGGTCAATGCACAGTCTATCTTTTGATAGTATCCCTTGCCTTGCCCAAAGGAAGATTATCATTTTTCTGAAACTAAGTTATTGGAAGACTACTTAAAACTTCCTTTTGACGAATTTTCCCTACAGTTGCTCATAATCAACACTCATTTCAGCCTCTACCAATACTTGAAGTTACTTTTTGGATATTTCAACATTTTCTAGAACAACTTACAGCATCATTCCCAGGGTGTGCTAATTACTTGGACAATATCATGGTCTTGGGTGCTTCCACCAAGGAACATGTGTAATTTACGCCAACTTTTTAGTTGTACAAGTGGCTGACTTAAAGTGTGATATTGCTAAGTGTCAATTATTTCAACCATCAATTGTTGTGTTTGAAGTGTCCCATGATGGCCTTAACCTTTGCTGGCAAAATGTTTCTGCTGGACTGTGTCTGTCATGGGCCATGTTGCTCAAAGAACTTTACATCTACATCCATACTCTACAAAGTCACCTCACAATGTATGGCCGACGGTACTTTGTTAACCATTGTCACTTCTTTCTATTCCATATGTGTGTGATTCATTTAAAAAAATTATTGCCAGTATTCCTCATTGTGTCTAATTTTATCCTTGTAGTTGTTTCACAAGATATATGTAGGAGGAAACAATATATTGGTTGATTCTTCAAGAAATATATACTCTTGGAACTATGACAGAGGCCCGTACCATGATATAGAACATCTCACTTGCAGCATCTGCCACACCCTATCTGGTATCGATTCCACAAGCATTGGCTGAACAAATATTTTGTTGACAGACTGCCCCTCATTGAATTTCAGCCCAACATCTAACTTACACATAACTATTTTTACATGGCTTTTCCATTTCAAATCGCTCCTTATGTCTACTGCCAGATATTTATTTATTAGCTGCTACCAGTGTCTATCCTATTACGTAGTTATATATTGAAGAGTCTTTCTTTCTATGTAAACAGAGCAACAAAACACTTTACATTTATTTATGTTGAAGCTCAATTGCCATTCCCTACATCATGCGTCAATAAGCTGTGGATCCGCCTGCATTTCGCTACCCTTTTCCACTTTGTTCTTGATAAACTACAGCACAACAGCAAAGAGGATCACTTTTAGCCCCTCTATGTAATTGCCAGATATAAATGTACATCACATCCAGCGATGGGCTAGCTCCATTGTAGATGCATTGCCTCAACTTTCAGCTAGTCCAGACCCATGTTTCAACCAGGATGAACAACTCTACTTGTACATTAATGATGAAACTCAATAAACATGGTTTTCCAGTAAGTAGATCAGGGACTGCATGAGAAACTGGTGTGGATTCCATTTTAAATTGCTTTCGTATGTACAAAATGGTTGGTCTGAGGTTTCACCTTGTTGTGCAGTTGAACCCCCTCCCCCCACAACTACTACATATTTCAACATTGTTTTTCTGTGATTGATGGTGTATTTCTGTGAGAAACAGACTAAGTGGAACTGTTGGCGGTTCTTCCATTGGACTTTTCATGACATTCTCACTCTTCTACATGCTGATCACTGGGATGTCTCCCTCACAAATGCTCTAGCCTGGGGTCGTGTGTTTTAGCTGGGTTTTAATGGTATAGCAGGCACGGGACATATACATGTAGATTTTATTAGGAAATTTTTGAATGCTGATAGATTATTTGTAGTGGATGCACTCTCCTGATTTTCCTATGTTGTTTGTTGTGCATTGACATCTGAATGGACAACAGCTGCAGCTTTGTCAAAGATATTTTCTATCAAAGGTTTTCGCACAACATTGGTCACCAATAATGGTCCACAATTTTCTTTGCATAAATTCAGTTTATACTGCACCCTTCGCAATACTAAATACATTTTGGCACCCTCATTCCATTTACAATCCAGCATCTAACAGGGAAGTGGAAAGGTTTGCTACAATGTTTAAAACCCAAAAGAAAAAAAACAAACAATATGTTGTTCAGTCACCCTCCCATGCTGTCATGGATTGGGTGCTATCTTTGTATCAATACATGTTGTTTGTTGAGAAGAGCCCAGGGGATCTTCTCCATGGGTGCCGCCACCCTTGGATGCTCTTGCATCTCTTGTGTCTTCGACTGGGACATCAAGCTGGACCATAGGAATCCCATTTCCTATTTGCTGCCTCCTCATTTGACTACGTCACCAGATCTGCAGCCTTCTTGTCCACCGCAGTCTTTACTGAACATCGCCAGCACTGCACTTCACCAGCAGCAGTACCAGACACCGAAATGGCGGCAGCAGCAGCCTCACCCTCAATACCACACAGCCAACCAAAGAAGGGCGGGTATTGAATTCGCCCATGTCCTAAGCACTTCCAACTCTATGCATTTGTATCAGCATACTGTCTGAGGCAGCACACTGAAGAATTCAAAGAAAATTACACGGACATTTCCAGACTTCATTCTCTCTCCCAAGAGAAGAGGAATGTAGTAATGTACATATGATTAGAAAGACAGTGCACACTAGCAGTGGAAGCCAAGCCTGTCCCATAGGGTGCTAATAGTGACAGCTGTTATATATGTGCTTGCAGTGGGTTGTTTGTGAAGTTAAATAGTGTAGAAAATAAGCTACTGTTTTCAAAACAACCAATTGGCAGTTTGAATAAAATAGAAAGTCTACTTTATTTTCAGAATTTCAAAGAACTTTATCAGATTTGCATTAATAACATGAGGGAGAACATTCTCTGTTTTCTGGTGTGAGCTCTATAGCAAACAGTACTTTGAGCTGAATGACATCTTTTGAGGGTTAGATTTACTGTAGTTTATAATAAAAAATGAGACTCTGTGTAACTCAGAAGGCAAAGAAAGATACCTTGTAGGTAGTCTGAAGAAATACAAGACGAATTAAAGAAATATATGCAAATAAAACAATGAATACATTATGTAGCCAGTGCATTCTTACTTTACAAAAATCATTACAGTGACACTTCAAGCATTTTATATAACAACAAGAGTGATGTCAGTGGAGTTTTTTCATTATTGACATAGAAATGAAACACAAGTGGATTCAGTTGCATGTCAGGAGCATATCCAAAAAGTATCATGCCTTGGTCCTCGAAAAAGACGGTGAGCATCACCTTATCTGCTGAGGGCACAGTATTGAATTTTTTAGGGGGAGGTGATGACGGATGCTTCGTGTCCCTAGATGTCTCGCTACGTTATCCCAAAGTGGCATATTCAAATTTTGTCCAGTTTCGCTGTTAAGATGTTTTATGCATTTTCATTTGAATGCTCCTCATAAAATACATTCAGTTAAAATATGACATAGAGTAATTTGAATGCCACAGATATCACAAAATGTGGGTCCTCTTGATGGAGTAAAAAAACAATGTTAAAGGGCAGTGCCCAATTTAGAAGTGTGTCAGGGCCACGTCATACCTTCTGAATGACTGGCAAGAGGTTCACCATGGTCGGACGACTGGTTTAACCAACCACAGCTTATTACATGTCACTGCCAGTCACGTCTTCTCCCACAACTGAAGGGACCTCAGCCCCAACACAGAAAGGAGGTCCTGTAAGGGAATAACACACTGTATGATATCATGGCCTCTTCAAGCCTCCTTGGCAGCCTGATCGGCCACTTTGCTGCTCCAAATTTCCACATACCCTGGTACCAAACAAAATGATACTTGCTGCTGTAGGGAGTACAGCAGTTCTCGTATGTTCTGCATTACCTTCTCAGATGGATACAAGTTTAGTAAGGACTACAGTGCATAGTTCGGATCACAGAAGAAACTGTGAGCCCCAAACAAGTCACATTAGCTCAAACACCTTCAGGATTGCATGAAGCTCTACTGAGAAAACAAGAGTAGGCACTGGGCAGACGAATCCTAAGGACACTATTGGAGAACACTATGGAACAGCAGAGTGAGTCACCTCTTTTGAACCATCCGTGTAAACCACAGTAAAATCACAATGTTAATCTAAAATGTTAAAAAACAAAGATTAATTTGTGAAATCAGAAATACAATCTTTTCTAAAATGTGTCAAGTCTAAAATTAGTCTGTGCCTCTGAAGGAGCCAAGGTGGATATTGACTGCAACCTTGACTTAAAACATTACAAAATCAGGCAGAACCATATCTAAACGACACTCCATCCTTAATTGCTCATAGCCGAGTACAAAAACGCCTCTCCGTAGCAGGGTGAGCAATGCTATGTACAGTATGGTAGGCTGGTGTATATGGTATAGACAGTGTGGTATATGCCTGGTGCACCATGAGGGGCTGTTGCCGTATGTGAAGAGGCGGCTCTGTAGCCTTAATGCAGAGACTTGGTATGGGACTGGTACAGAATGCCCCAGTCACAAGCCAAATTCCTTCATGATACACCATGTCCAGCATCTTTAAATAATAAGTTTGTGCTGACCCAAACACCATGCACCTGTAGTCAAGCCAGGATTGCACACAGGCACTATAAAACTGGAGCACACAAGTCTTGTCTGCTTCCCATGAAGTGTGGCTAAGACATATTAAAATACTAAGTGCTTTGAGGCACCGCTGTTTCAAATCTTTCAGCTGTGGCAACCATGAAAGTTTTGTGTCAAATGTGAGGACCAGAAATCTCATTGTGCCTTTAAAAGGTAGAACAGCACCTTCAGTTAAGGTAAATTAAAAACAGAAGGGGAACATTTGAAAAGAAAACCAACAAATTTCTCACTTGAAAACTGAAAACTAGTTTTCCATGGGCAGTAATCCAATTGTCGGTTGGCAGTTTAATCTGCTGAAACCAGATTATTAGTAATCTTGGCTATTTCCTACATAATTAACTTTACAATTTCGTTCACATAGTGTGTTACCAAAACCTCAATAACAAAAACATTTTGTGCATGTTGAAAGTCCGGTTACATCATCAGAAAATTAATTTGTAATTTGTCCATAGTTAATCATAACAATTTGCTGCTGCACATAAAACTAAAATCTAAACATAGTGAAATTTTTCCTGAACTCTTAGATGGTTGTTCCATATTTGTACACTGAATAGTTTGCTTGATTAGTTATATGAAAGAAATATACTATTAAACAGCAGTTCTGTGCTGGACATGACAACACAACATACACACAGAGAACTTACTCAAAATGGGGAAGGTAATGAGAAAGAACTTCCTGCTCAGAGCATGTGCTTTGAATTTTTTATTCATACAAAATTGAGAACTTACTCAGAGAATGTTATTTTGCACTGAGAATCTACTCTGCAGCATTCCCTCTTTCTTATTTATATGGCACAATATGAATCAAGTTCTTTGCAACAAGATTTTCTATAAATAAACAAACAATTCCTATTTTCTTGTAAGAAATAACTTTGTATTTTTTTTTTTCAAGGTCTTGGCACATCCAAATATGTGCAGACCAAATGCTGAAACATCCTATTGAGTCTGATGCTGGCAGAATTTGGAAAAAATGGTGTGGCTCCTGTCATCCTACCATTAGAGAATCCTTGTTCGTGAAATAGTTCAACTGCAAATCATCACATCAGAAACAGAAGGCTGCAGGGGGAAACATGTTAGAAACAGGTATCTTAAAATACTTCAGAATTTGGGGATAACATGAGCTAAATGGAAGTAAAAACAAAATACACTCCAAAGAAAAATGAATCCATTACATACATGCCGGATGGTGAATGGATGGATGGATAGTTGACTGGATGGACGAATGAATGGATGCAGTTGGGGCAAAACTGTGTGGTCATCAATACCTTTATCCTATATGCACTTTGCTAGGCATAGTGTCCAGAGAGGAAGGCTGCAGAAAACAAAGCCTCTGAAACCAAATTTATAACAAAGAAACAATAAGAGATGACAGCAAAGAGAAGGGTTAGAGAAAGTGAGTTGATCTGCCCAGAATGCAGCTGTAGATCCCCGGGACATGATATATGGTAGGAGATGTATCTTCTGCACCTGACAGACCCTACCTTGCCCTTCATTACCGAAATAATACAAGTAACACAGACAGGCTGATAAAATCTCTGGAAAGACAAAACAGAATAAACTATGATAATTGTAAGGGAATAAGGACATGAGAAGGTGGAAAGGGTAGGTGCCAGGCCAGACCACTGACCATGGGCCACTGTGAGTCTCCTGGACTAGAGGTGGCACCGGCAACTCTCCAATTCCTAAGGTGTTCATTAAGGCCAAAGAGGCATAGCTTGTATGAGTAGAAACTACCTATGTAGGTGAAACATAAAAACTACATTAGTTACTTTGGAGTCACCTGCTAGCACCAGAGAAAACATGTCAGTAAGTTTTAAGATCTAAACACAAAACAGCTAAATTTTGGCAGTCCAGCAGGATGGGGGCTACTGTCAAACAGGAACCACATGAACAGTGCACTGGATCCTCATGTTGGAGGATGTCGCTGTGAGTCAGCTAAGTGTGGCCAATGCAAAGCCAACAGAAGACAGTTGATTCCCTGTGAATAGCATGAAAAGAAGAGTTCCACAAGGTTGTGCTCTCCTTTATTGTCTGTATAAAGAAGAAAATTCTTGACAGAGCGACTCAAGAGTGTCCGAAACTAAGTTAACTGAGTCAGAAATTGAAAATCTGAAGGCGGTGAAGGCATCAAGGCCAAATATGTTCACTGTGGCCGTATTGTCAAACACAAGGAAGGTAATTGGACGCTTCACCGATTTATATGCAGTGGAAGCCGTAAATTGACCCAACACGGGGATGCGTTGATGGCTGTAATTGCGCAAGGATCATTCCACCGGAGCTAACTGGGGGGAACCTAGCCACACATAGGTGTGATAGTTCAACAAGGAGATGCAGGCCCCTGTATCCACTTGTAAAGTCACACTTTTGTCAAAAATGTGCACTTCCACAAATAGTTTTGCAGGAGATAGTTGCAGTTCCTGAACCAGATTGATTTCCATATCTACCTCCGGGGAAACGGGTAGTGAACAGCATACTGAGGCCATGTGGCCCTTCTTTTGACACTTATTACAAGTCACCCACCGTTTAGAGCAAGAAGCTCTGTTGTGATCAACGAAACAAAATTGGCAGGACGGAAGAGGTTACTGAGTATTGGAACGCCCCCGCAGCACAGCCCATTGGTGCTGTTTACTAGTTTGTTGCCGTCGGCCGTGCACACAGTGATTAGAGCGGTTGTGCACCGCGGCAACATCTATGTCAGAATTGGAAGAGTGAATGCCATTGGAAGAAATAGCCACGGCGTCCCTCCACACCTCTATTTGATTCCCCGCAGCCCGAGAAATCTCGAAAGATTGAGCAATGTGAAGCACGTCAGCTAATGTAGGATTGTCTAATTGTAAGGCTCTTTGGCGCACTTCCTGGTCCGGCGCTAGGCGAAGAATAGCATCACGGACAATATTATCAGCTGGTCGGTAGCTGTGACAAACAAACAATGATGGCTAAGACCCTGAATTTCAGACGCCCAAGCACGGTAAGATTGGTTTGGCTTCTTGCGCACCTTGTATAACTCTACCCTGGCCACAACAACATGAATGCGTGGCCGATAATAGGAAGAAAACAGGCAGCACATTTCATCAAAAGACAACGTTGCGGGTTCCTGCAGGGGAGCTAACTGGCATAACAACTGGTAGATGTGCGGGAAAATCCAAGACAAAAATAAAGCTTTACACAAATCTGGGTCAAATACACCAAAGGCAAGGAAATGCTGTCATAATCTTTTTTTGTAAGAATCCCAATCTTCAAGACTATCGTCAAATCCCGAAAATGGCAGTGGAAAAGGAGCCGTACATACCTGTGCCGGAGCTGTCGACGACGCAGGGGATGAAACCAGGGTTGTAACCACAGACGAAAGACTGTCCATACGGCTCGCTTGTGCCGTCGTCGCGGCCACTAAGAGCAGTGGATTTTTGGCCATTCTCTACCACTGGAGTTGCCAGGGTAACTAGCTTTCTCTGCTGTGTTTGAAGGAGCTACAGGTTATGCATAAACCGCGGCTTTGCAAGTGCACTGCCAAACACAGATGTTAGTGGCAACACTAACAACCTCCGTTTGTGTCAAAACATCAACTTTTTTAACTGGCTTTTGAAGGACAATAGCAGAGGAGGTGGAAAATGCTGGAGGTTGTGTGGCCTTAAAGATCTTCTTGTCTCCTGCGTAGGAAATGCACTTAGTAGTTTTAATTTTTTTAATCTTCTTTTCTTCCAAATAAATGTTGCATTCCCTACTCTGCACAGTGTTCCCCAGAACAGTTCACACACTTTGGAGATGGTGAACAAGCGACCCCATCATGGGCAGGTTTACCACATGCACCACAGGTGGATACGCCATTACATCCCTGCATTGCATATCCAAAGTGGTAGCATTTAAAGCAGCACATGGTATTTGGCATGTAAAGTCTTACATTTAGTCGTAGAAATCGTGCCTTAACATGTCCAGGGAGCTTTGGACAATTAAATGTGAGGATGAATGAGTCTGTTCTCTGTAGCTCTCCATCTACACTTTTCATTATATATTGCACATCAATGATGCCCTCTTGTGCCCACCTCAGCCCTTAATACATCTCTGGGAATGTCCATGAGGTCCCTACATGTGACAACTCCTTTGCTGTTATTTAGAGTTTTGTGTAGTTCTGTCTCAATGGGATATACCCCAAGGTGAGTCGCTTTTTTAAGGTTAACAGCTTTTTGAGAGTTAGATGTTTCTATTAACAGAGTCCTATTGTGCAGAAGCTTAACTGATTTCAATGAGCCAGCAATGCCTTCCAAACGCTTTTCAATATAGAATGGAAATACTTTCTCAAAACTATGTTATTTCCTTTTTATGACTAAAAACACATTCTGATTACCAACATGTGTTCTGTTACTATTACTGAAAATTTTTAGGACACTCCTTGGTCCAGAGGACTGGATACCCAAGCCCTTTTTGATAGTTGGGTGTTAGTTCCCCCCAATGGTACACCCATTCCACTAGGAGGTTTCTCGATAGTTCCATCTCGGTCCCATGAGCAGCTGGGGAACTAGAACTAAATGTCCACCTAGACAGAGTGCCTGATACCTAGGTAAGTCTGATACAACTGAGGTTTGGCAGTATCCCCAGAGGTTGCCCGCTAGTGATTGTTCTGCCTCAACAGCCATGCATCCCATCAGCATGCAGTACACCTTAGGATTGAGGTGATTTTAATATGGAGGTATTTCCTTCCTCGCAACCTGTGTGGCCAAGCCAAGTTCCCCTTTACCTGGTACACACAACGTTCCACCACCGCACCACATGGTGGTCGCTGAAGTCTGCACAGTGATTACAAGGAATGATGGCGTTTACCAGTCCCCAGATCAGGGTCCCCGGGTTTGCCAAGCCCATACTCAGCAAATTATTGCTGAGCCCCCTGAAGGGTTGAATGTTGTTTTGATTCTGCATTGGTGTATGCTATCCCAGCTCATCTCCTGGAAAAGTGTAAGAAAACAAACCTTCTTCATGTTGTCTATAGTGCTCCAAAAACTGTCATGCACAATACATTCATTGTTCTTTATGCTGAGCAGTTTTGACATACACCTTGCACAAAGTTTCCAATATCCAAGTTCTTCAATGACAACCCTGCAAAGTAGGGGTTCAAGCAACATTAGGGAATTCCACAGCCAGAGCACCAATCATCAAATGCCAATCACTTCAAAGTTTTCCGTTAATTCGATCAGCAATGTTGTCGGTTTTAATAACTGGGATTGCTACTCCACTGTTCACTGTGCAGGTTTGTCACTCATTATGTCTGGTCAATACACAACACACAAATCTGAATAGACATTTGCAGCTGACGGCCCTTCGTCAGCAAAAATCTAATCACAGTGTGCACTTCACAACTGGCAGGAGCTACGACTATCATGGCCATTTTGATCTGTACTCATCAACAGGCAAGTGCCTACCATGGCTCACCAACACTGCTGAATATTTCCCAGGAGTCTGTACAATGCACTGTATGTGTGAAACATCATTCAAGCCTATCATCTGTGTCATATTGTTCACTGGACCTTACTTTTGGAATATTTGTACTTTACAGATGCAAGTCAATATTGTTTTTAGCTTCCATTGAAGAATACGATTATGTGACTTGAATTATATGATCACTAAGAGAACTATTGTTAATTAACTGCAGCTTAGTTTCATAAAAGAAAAATATTATCTGTTATAATTATATGTACACTCTTCATTAAAAAAAATGACATGTGTTTTTAAATGCACTCCTACTCCTGTAAATGTGGTTTTTGTTGAACTTACCTTTTGAGCTCATGAAATTTATGGATGTCCTCTTATCTAATAATGTAATTAATGGATGTTCCCTTATTTGGCCTTAACAGCAGTCATTACCTGTGTGGCATCTACAGCCTTTGAGTTTTATTTTTTTAACCTCAATCAAATTGCAGAAAAAAAAATTAAAAGGTAGCAAAAGTATCTGAACTAACCTGGAGTGTATGGAGCAGCAGTATGTTGTGCTGAATCAGCATCAAATGCTTTAGCAGCTTTGTTCCTTAGTAATCGTATCATTGATTTAATATCAGAAGCTGACAGGTTGCAGTCATTCAATTTCTGGTAACCAAATGTTGACAAGAGTCCCTGAAATTGACAAGTTATTAAATATTACTAATGCAGAACCTATATTATAGCAACTGGCATTGCTAAAACTTCTTCCCTCCACCTACTAAATATAAATGTCTTTTTTTAGGTACAAAAATTTGGAACACAAATATGTTAATATGTTTTTATCAAATTAGAGCAATATGGAGAAATCATGCCATATTATTTACATAATAACATACAGTGAAAACTTTTAACAATGTCAATAGTTGCAAAAATGAGTTTTTGGATTTTTGTCTTAAAAAGTAAGTATTTGTAAATTTTAGGCTGCTATAGGGTTAACCCCTCAATGTATGTAAATACAGTACACCTATACACCTACAGTATTTAAGAACAGGGACTGAAGAGGATTTTCTTCTTAACCCTTTCAAATCTAAATTTTATTAATTTATGAACAAAAATATTTCTGTACATAATGCTTGGAATAATGTAATTTTATTACAATTTTTTACTTTAGTTTTTGGAAGGAAATTTGGAATGACACCATATGGAATCATTGGGCAGGGCATGTTTCCTTTATCGTAACTAACACCATTTTCAAACTGTTTATTGCTAAATTAGACATTTGACAATAATTTATGCATTTACTTCAACTTAAATATCAAGCAAAAATACATATTTTGTCATATACATTCTAGCCCAATGCCCTCCGTTTCCTCAAAGTAATGGTAGACAATATAGTTACACTGAATTTTGTCAAGTCCTGCAGTGTTGTTTACAATCTTTGGACAAATAGTTATGCCTAGAGAAACAGATAATGATGATGTTGCCATATGGCATCACTGGGATGCTGTGTTTACATCAGAAGCACTGCACTTCCCCGCATAGTGCAAAATCAACAAAAGAGGTTTGGCGCACCACAGCATGTCGTATGTGGACTTCACACTACTCCGCTCTATGCAACAACTATAAAATTCTAAGCATTGTCGGTACACGAAAGGAAATGCCTAATTCGTGCATGGTTCTGTTTGATCGCTGCTGTCTTCAATATCTTTGTGCTCTGATGAGCTCACCCTTCTGAATTTAAAGAATTTTCAATATGTAAATACTCTTGAGTATCAGAAACCCAATTCCTTCGCAATGCTGATGTTTGTTTCCCCATTTTCTAATCTCCACATTATGTATGGCATCTTTAGTGATGCTTGCATGGACTATGACACAAATGCTACTTGCTAACTAAATTGGCATCTGCTGAACAGGGTTTGTGGATAGAGGGTAGAGTACACATGGTTTGCTGCCAAGGGAAGCAAGGTGCAGAGGAAATCATGCTCCACCTCACTGCACTGTAACTTCACAGTGCACGCCATACAAACCTGTGGTGCAAGCTTGCACGTATGCAGCAATGTGTACAGAGGATGTAACTGTCAGTTAAGCACTTTGTGTAAGTGAGTTGACTGTTAAATAATGGAAAAACAAAATACAGATACCGTCATAGTGACATCACAGCTCAATTACAAAGCAGACAACAATGCACAGAAATAAGCTTTCCACTGTTGGTAGCAATACCAAATTATCTAAGAAACAAAAATAAATGTTTGACATTATAAATTATATATTTCTGCAAAACTGTAATAAAAATATCATTTTACATGATAAGTCACAATAACTGATGTCATACTAAACCAATTTTTAAAATATAGTGATTATGCAGGATTTAGAACATTGGATTTCATCAGTATAGCCAATATGTCATTAACAGCAATGTCACTAGAAATGGTTTTGGTTGTACTTTGTTAAGTTCTTGAATCTAGTTAATGTAGAATCTAATTGTAATGTGAAAGAGGTGATAAAGAATGGAAACACAATGTTTAGGGCGCAATACAAGCAAGGAAATTTGAGAATCTGGAGGACAGTAAGAAAAAATGCAGGTAATGGGCACAAAGCTAAAGAAGCAGAGAAGTTACATTAAGCAGTAGTGGGAGAATTTGCTTAGTGAATGTAAATAAAAGTAGAAACGTTACCTGAGCAGCAAAACAACTGTTATGGTCAAGACAGAGACAATATGAAATAGGGAAAGGCAATAGCATGAAATATATTTCAGAAAGAGTAAATGTTCTTTTCTAGCTATATTTGCCTGGAGTGTAGTCTTGTAAGAAGAAAAATGTGTAAAAGCAGTTCAAACTTGAGAGCATAACCTTCTGAATTGTGCTGCAAGGAGAAGGTTTATAATTGAATAATCAATGGATTGAACTGGGGAGGCAATAAGCAATTCTCAATTTGATAATGGTGGTGAGTTAATTTGGGAAAGATGATAGTAAAGGTCATGGATTGACTACAGTTAGCAGATTCAAGTGGGAGTCGGTAGCATTAGTTACGTAAAGATGAAAAGGCTTGCTCCCATAGATTAATGTGGAAAACTGAATCAATGTGGTCTTCAGACTGAAGAACCCAACACATTTCCAAATTTATAATCATGTTCTCTATAAGCAAATGTGAAATGATTACTTTCAAAATTTTGTTCATTACCCGTCTTGTCAAGTCTCTATTGCCATCTTAGGAGCTTTAAATAGCTTTAATATTAATCATTTCACAAATACAATTTAGGCTTGTCCATCAGTAAGACAATTGTAAAAAAAAAAAAAAACCCCTTGATGTCTAGAATAAACCATGTTTCACTATTATTACAACCTCATTACCACTGACTATCTACTTGCAGACTGTCTTACAGTCAATCAAGTAAATATCAAATTGTGACATTCTTAGAACATGTTTTATCCTGGACTCAAAGTGGGAGTCAACAATATATTTTCGCATTCAAAGGAGAATGTTGGCGATTGGAGTTTCGGAAGTAGTCCACGCCACAGCGATAAGCACTGTTGCTCTAATTATTCCCATCCCAGATCCTGTATCATTTCCGTAACACTCTCTCTCCTATATTGTGACAATACAAAACGAGCCGCCCTTCTTTGGACTCTTTCGATGTCCTCCGTCAAACCCATCTGATAAGGATCCCACACTGGGCAGCAATACTCCAAAAAAGGACGGTCGAGCGTAGTGTATGCAGTCTCTTTAGTAGTTCTGTTGCATCTTTTAAGGGTTCTGCCAATAAAACGCAGTCTCTGGTTCGCCTTTCCCACGACATTATCTACATTTCCAGTTTAGGCCTGAAGTAATAGTTATTCCTAGGTATTTAGTGGAGTTTATGGCCTTCACTTTTGATTGATTTATCTTGTAAACATAGTTTAACGGATTTCTTTTTGTACTCATGTGGATGACTTCACACTTCTCATTACTTAGAGTTAATTGTCAATTTTTCCACCAGAGGATATCTTGTTTAGATCGTTCTGCAGTAGGTTTCGATCTTCAGATGATTTTACTAAACAGTAAATGATGGTGTCATCTGAAAACAACCTAAGAGATCTGCTTCGATTTTCTCCCAAATTGTTTATGTAAATAAGGAACACCTAAGGACCAAAAACACTACCCTGTGGAACGCCCGATATGACCTCTGTTTTAGTCAATGCCTTACCATCGATTACTGCAAACTGTGTCCCCTCTGACAGGCAATTCCCTATCCAACCACAAATTTGGGGCAATATACCATAACCACGTAATTTGATTGAAAGTCGTTTGTGAGGTACGGTGTCAAAAGCCTTCTGGAAATCAAGAAATTCAGAATCAATTTGAGAAATCTTGCTGAGAGTTAAATGTGTTTCACATGAACGCTATTTTCTAAATCTGTGATGATCTTGGGCCAATAGATCATTCTGTTCGAGATAATTCATAATATTTGAATACAGGGTATGTTCTAAAACCCTGCTGCAAATTGATGTCAATGAAATAGGCCTGTAGTTTAGTGAGTTACTCCTACTGCCTTTCTTGAATATAGGTGTGACCTGTGCAACTTTCCAATCTTTTGGTACAGATCCTTCTTTGAGAGAGCAGTTGTATATGGCTGTTAAGTGAGGAGCTATAGCTTCAGCAAATCAGATAAAAATCTAATGGGTATACAGTCCAGACCAGAAGACTTTTTCTTGTTAAGTGATTTAAGTTGATTCACTACTCCAAGGATATGTACTTCAAAGTCACTCATTCAGGCCTCTGTTTGTAATTCAAAGTGTGGAATATTGGTTTCGTCTTCTTTGGTGAATGAGTTTCTAAAATCTATGTTTAGTAACTATATTTTAGTAGCGCTATCATCGGCAGGATCACCATTACTATCACACAGTGAGGATATTGTGTTTTGCCCCTAATATATTTAACATATGACCAAAATCTCTTAGGGTTTTCAGTGAAATTTCAAGAAAGAGTTTCATTGTGAAAAATAGTAGTAGGCATCTTGCATTGAAATCCTCGCTAAATTTCGAGCTCTTGTTTAGGATCGCCAATCCCTGGGGATTTCGTGTTCATTCAAATTTAGCATGCTTTTTCTGTTGCTTTTGCAGCAGTGTCCTGACCTGTTTTGTGTACCAAGGTGGATCACCTCCTTCTTTTATTAATTTATTTGGTATAAAACTGTCAAATGCTGTCAATAACACTTCTTTGAATTTGAGCCACATATGGTCTATACTTGCGTTTAGTGTTAGGAATGAGTGGAAACTGTCTTTCAAGAAGCAATGTATTGTATTTCTATCTTCTTTCCTGAACAAATACACTTTTCATCTATTTTTGGTAACTTTGGGACTTTTGATATTCAGTCTCACTACGACAGCGGTGTGTTCACTAATACCTGTATCCGTTTTGATGCTTGTTATGAGCTCAGGATTATTTGTTGCTAAGAGATCAAGTGTGTTTTGACATCCATTTACAATTCTAGTTGGCTCATGAACTAATTGTTCGAAGTAATTCTCAGAGAATGCATACAGTACAATTTCGCACGATGTTTTATGCATACCTCCTGTAGCAGGAGGCTGGGATTCAGGGTGACATAGGGATGGACTAAGATTTTATGTACAGTGGTACATAAGCTAGATTTCAATGGCTGCTTCACAACCCGGGCCATCTGGAATGTCCCACCCATTATCAGCTTTTCTGAACTACACAGATGGGAGTCATCCTTACAGTACTGTCTTCAATTCTGAAATTATCCAGGCCTAAACCTATGATAACCCTCTTTTCTCTTCAGCAAACAGTTCCTGCTCCCTCTATCCTACACCTTTCCCACTGTGTGTGTGTGTGTGTGTGTGTGTGTGTGTGTGTGTTCCCTCTCCACCAGTCTCTGCACTACATTTCTAATCTGCATCTCACTCCACCCATTTAGTATGTACATGCTCCATAAGGCCATCCTGGATCCATCGCCCCTTTCGCCTCCAACTCCATCTCAACCACCACCACACAACCTACATGTCCTTCCCTCCCCTCCCCTCCTATACCCACACCGCAGAGCATGATTTGGAGTACAGCAGCCGGAGATGATTGTTATGTGACTGAAGAGTGCCTGTGTGATTGTATGAATGCTCTCTTTTCTGATGAAGGCTAATGACCAATAGGTGAAGTGTTGCAAGTGTGATTGTCTTTTTGTGTGTCGGTCACAGCTTGTCGTATGCCTTTGCGTTAAGTTACAAACAATCCTTATTATATTATTGATTGCCTGGACTTTCCATTATTTAGTTGATATGAAACTTTTCTGAAAGCTATCTTGGCTCATCTGGTTATGCAGTACTTCATTTTAAGTGACTGGATCAGTCCCCCAGTTTGCACGATGTCGAGCATATGTAACTGAGAATAGTAATGAAATTTCAGAATAACAAGGTAGAATGAATGAATGGATTAGCAGATGAGGTACTTAAAGGAATTATATGAGACAAAAGGTCATCTTAATGCTTTAAATATGGAGGACTAAAACATATTAGGAAAAGAACGAAAGTAAATGAAATGTGGAGAAGCAACTAGTGGAGATGCGATTTCAACTGAACTGAAGTGTTCAAGACAAGGAAAAGGTTAAGTACTGAATATATGCAGTGACAAGAAGCCAGGTGAGTCTCCTGAAAAAGTGATTGTGCCAACAAAAAAGAAAACTAATGACAGAAAATATACAGAATACAGGACAATGAGTTGCTGATCTTGGCAAACATTTGACTAATAAATAGTGACTAGATGATCTTTCACTCAGAAGTGGAGGGGAAACTAGATGAGTATCAGTCCGATTTCAGAACAGGGAAAGATCCCCCCTTGGCTACGGACCTGGTTGTAAGTGGAAGTTTTTTATACTTCGAAATAAAAAAGCTGTTCACAGGCTGAAGTCAACGGGAAAGAAGAGACAATCATAAGAAATCTGTATGTGTGACAGAGTGAAACTCAGAATAGGAGACAAGGTGACATGAAATTCAAATAGTGTAAGTGTGTTCAGCTTTGTCAAAGCATTTAAATGGACACCACAATACTTTTTTTTAAGCACATGTTTTTATCTTTGCTACTGTTGTGTGTATGAAAGAAAAATGTCATTTGACAAGTTTTGTGCTTGTGCTTGGTTTTTCCTTTTACATAAGAGATATTTTGTGTCAGTTCAATGTAGAAGTGCTTGTTCTAAAGTGTATGTCCGTGTTCTCAATTCTGTCAAATAGTACAACTACCCAAAACATTGCAATTTCTCAATAGGCGATGGGCCCAGGTACCCATTATATATCCATCTATTAACGATGAACTGTAAACGGTTTCTTATTTTGAAATCCAGAATGTGCTGCTGTATACATGAATAATTGTTCAACTTATTGAATGTGGTAACAAATAATCTGCTTAATGTGCTAATGCTGAAAGGACACGAGAATTACAGAGATTTGGCATTTGCAATTGAGAACATACAAATTTGGAAGGAAATGCAAAATCTGTTTCACAGATAGTTACAATAGAAGATGCTAAGGGCAAATCAAAAGTAATTCTTTCTGTTGATCCATCTTGATATGTGCACATAAAAATAGTAAACACAACAGTGGAATTATGACAGAAATTGAAGTAATTTTTTGAAGACTAGTTTTACAAGGAAAATAAATTTATTGGGGACATTAATATCAATACATCTAGAAAATTGTGACTCAGTGACGAGGTGTGTGCAGAAAGTAGTAGACAATGGTGAAAATTGCTTGGAACTGGCTTCACCACTAATACCAAGTAGATTTGATCATTACTGTAAGAGGATTACTGGGGAAAAATGCTCTGATAACCATGACTATTACATGTTAACAAATTAATATAAAAACAGATGCAATTAGAGGCAAGCTTCTTGATATGGAAGAAGAGGTTACACCTGGTAGTGCTTTCAGAACAAAATGTTGTCCTAGTAAACAAAAGTTTTTCCACCAAATTGGTACTTGTGTCTCCAGAAAATAACAATGAATATGCATCAAGTTGTGTGGGATATTAACATCAAAATAAGAAAGAAGTTACATGCTGTAAGTCCAAAAACTTGGGGCACTTGAAAAGTAAATACTATATACAAAACAAAATGTCAAACGCCTTCAGTGCAGTGTTTTTAAGAGGTTATTTTAGTAGAAGCAAAAGGTATGTGGATTGAGGTGCTAGTTGTGAGGATACAGGGTTTTAGGTTAGTAACCTCTTTGGTACGTTTTGGTCGAACGATAGTTATCGGTGGTGTGCAGCGAGAGATGCTGGCAACAATGCTTAGGTTGGAATGTTCTTTGTTTGTTGGCCGGTGTGCGGCAGTCTCCCGCCGACCGCAGAGCGAGGCGGTAGCATGTCGGCAGTGAGTTCGTAACCTGCGTTTAGTGGTGGCTAAAGTTTTTGCCATTCCGTCGTATCGCATACGGGTTGCAGTTGCATATTGAAATGTTTCAGTGTAGACTTGTAGACATTCATCGTAGTGGCATGCAGTTATTTAATTGGTTTATTTAAAGGGAAGAGTTTTTAACATTTGTCGTTCCATAATAAAGGAAGTTAACAGAATTTACTGTTATGGATCAACCTAGTAATTGTCCGCATCCCATACCGTCAAATCATTGGAACAATTATTAAATGATTAAGCATAAAATAGAATGTAACGGCAACTTCGCCCATTGAGGATTAGGTGGTCACAGCGGTGACGTTACATAGTGTACATTTCCATGTAAATAAAATTGGATGAAAATGTAGTGAATGACACCAATTTGTGTAATATTATGGCAATGAATCAGATGAAAATAATCGACAGTACTTATGAAATACTTCCATGATGTCACAGTAAAAAGGTTGTGTGTGCTCCAGAACTAAACAAATTTACTGACTAAGCAGAATAACTGAATAAGGAAACTCACATGTGATCACTGTAATTTTTTGGGAATAATTACTGCATTTAAACCAGCACAGAAGATCAAGACACTTTGCTAAAAAGAATCTTTTAAAAATGAAAAATAGTGCTGTTGAAGGAGTGGTATGAGAGGATATTAATAACAATGTTAGTAAACATAATTGTTTGGTATGTAATTAAGGTAATCAAACAGGACAGCCTTTTCGACAGGAAGCTACTAGACCTAACCCATTTGAAGTCGTACACACAGATCTTTGTACAATATGTATTTTTCCTAAGCTGTTTCACAGAGGAAGATTACACTGTAGTGCCACCTCTAAATTATTACATGGATGACAAAATGGCAAATACTGAAATAAATGGCAGACAGATAGAAAAGCAATTGAAATCACTCAATAGAGAAAACACCACTAGACCTGATGGAATACAAAATTTATATTACACACAGTGTACAAAGAAACTTGTTCCCTTTTAGCAGCAGTGTACTATAGGTCTCTAGAGAATTGAAATGTTCAAAAAAGTTAATGTCATTCCTGCATTCAAGAAAGGTCATCAAACAGATGTGCAAAACTATATGCCTACACCTCTGACAGCAGGCTGTTGTAGAACCTTGGAACACATTTTGTGTTTGAGTATTATGACATTTTTTGAGACCAGAAATCTTTTCTATAGGAATCAATATGGGTTCCAAAAGCATGTGGAACCCAACTCATGCATAAGATCTGCAGGGAAGTTGACAAAGGCACTCTAGTAGATACCATGTATCTGGACTTTTGGAAACAATACATTAAAAGAATTGAACACCATGTGAAAGGTATACAGATTTATGTCAGAGGACTAAGGCAACAGTATTTACAATGCCGTCAAGGAAGTAGAAGTGATAACTGGCAATTAGTGATTAAAACAAGTTGATAATTTTCGGTTTTGAACATTGACTACCACTAGACAGTCTCGAAATGAAACGTTTCAAAAGACAGAAATAGGAGGTTGTGGCTGTATCTGTACAGATCAGAGGAAACAATAATTTGGCCAGATATGGTTCATTGCTTCTACATGGTGCAGGTGTTTCTATGATTTTGTCTGCAAATTGCAGAGAGGTGATTCACCCACATGCTGTGCAATACTAACAGCAAATGATGGCAGAGAACAGCAACATCTCAATCAGTGGCATTATTGACTATAAACATTGTTTGGTTGTCAGAGTTTGATGTTTTTGGAAGCCTTAACTCATCCCAGGGAAACAAGCAATGGACAAAGTAGTACACAAACTGAGCTTGCTTGTCTTTTACACTGTTCAGCAATAGTCATCTAATATTTCCATCTTGTTACTTATTGGTCATGCCCATGTAGAAAGCTGCACAGTGATTGCAACTCAGTTTGTAGATCGCACAACTACTTTCACATGTTGCTCTCCCTTTAATGGGGTAAGAAATGCATGTTAAGGGGTTGTTGTTGTTGTTGTTTTTGTTGGAGTGTTTAAAGGGGACTGAACTACTGGGTTATCAGCCCCCTGTTCCTAACTGAGAGGTCAGATAATAAGATGAACAATTTAAAATCAAGTGCTCCATGCCCAGTATATGGGATGTGCACATAATCGGTGAATGCTAAAATAACAACAAAAAAGAGAACTCATTAGTAGACCAATTAGTCAAAAGAACTAAAACATCACAGCAGAAGAGTGTGGCTGGCTGATCATGAGGATAATGCAGGATGAGCCAGCGACTTTGCACACACTTAAAACTTCCAATTAATAACTGGAAAAAACCAAATAAAAGACAACAGATTAAAAGTTCTAGAGGGGTGGGGGGCCCGGGAAAACAGGCAAATGAGCCCACAACTAAATAGAACAATAAAAGCCAATTGTGCGAATAAAACGTAAAACACGGTCGGCCATCGAGGCATCATCAGCTAAAATTGACGGAAACACAGTTGGCAGATTAAAGGAGTGCTACAAAGCAGCTAACAGTGGACAGGCAATTAGAAAGTGGACCACTGTCAGCAAAGTACCTCAATGGCACTTTAGTGGGTCCTCTCGGTGAAGGATGATCTATGTGTTAACCACGTATGGCCAATACACAGTCAGCAAAGAGCAACAGATTTCTTAACGAGAGGAAGGACTTCCACATGCTTGTGGAGAGTTTAACTGCATGGAGCTTATTTGGTACGTTCAAGTCAGCACATTCAGAGTTCCATAGCCATAGGATCTTGCGGTTCAACTTCCGTCGGAGATCTGCTTCCTGGAGGGCAATCTGCAAGGGCTGTGACAGTGGTGGCTTACTTGTCCAGTTGATCAACATGCCAATATGGCATTCCAATATGGCCAGGGGTCCAAACAAAGGACACAGACTGACCTGATTTGACCAGGGCGGATACAGTGTCTTGGATAGTCTACACTAACGGGTGTTTCGGAAAACATTGGTCAAGTGCCTGCAAGCCACTCAGGGAGTCGCTACAGATGACAAACAACTCCCCAGGGCAGGCTTGGAGATGTTCCAGAGTTCTACGTAGCAGTGAAAACACTACTACCACTTGACAAGAACCGATGTTCAACGAGGTCACCATGGAGGTAGGCATACCCAGCATGCCCATCTACTAGGGAACCATTGGTGTAAATGACTTCTGCACCACTGAACGATTCAAAAAGAGCCTGCAATTGGTGGTGAAGAATTGATGGTGAAACAGAGGCTTTTGAATCCCAGGACAAGTCCAACCTTAGCTGTAAATGAGGAATGCACCAATGAGGGGTATGGGGAGAGTAGTGGAAAGTGGAAAGAAAGGGATTCAGGTGAGGAGAGAAGGGAATGGACACAGACCGCGATTGGGAGACCCAACCTAGGTCGTTTTTGTGGGGATGGGGGTTGAGCAGTTGAAAAAGGGAGCCTGCGATTTGGATGATGGACTGGAGAGTGAACGCGAGCAACAAACGAGGCCAACAACTGCTGCCGGTGGAACCGCAGGGAGGGGGGGGGGGGGCAGCCTCAACAAGGAGGCTTGTCATTGGGCTTGTGCGAAAAGCCCCCATTTCTAAATGAACAGCAGTATGTAGGATGGGGTCTAAGATCCGCAACGCAAAAGGAGCTGACGAATCATATACTTGGCTTCCATAGTCCAGGCATGACTGGATAAGGGCTTTATAAAGCTGCAAGATGGTTGGACTAGTGGCTCCCCAAGCAGTATGGTTGAGGCAGTGCAGTATATTTAGGTATCACTAGAACTTTTTTTGCAGCTGTTGAAGGTGCAGGTCCCACGTGAGCTGGGCACCAAACAGCATTCCCAAGAAGCGATGTGTCTCTCCAGTGAAGAAGTTCATCGCCCTAATACAGTTCAAGGTCTGGGTGCACTGCCTGATGGCGACAAAAGTGCATAACGCAAGTTTAGGAGGCAGAGAATTGGAATCCATGGTCTAAGGCTCAGGACTGCACCTTCTGAATGGCTCCCTGCAGTCGTCTTTCGGCGACACCAATAGTAGCCAAACTAAAATACATATAAAAGTCATTGACATACAGTGAAGAGGAAACCGATGAACCTACTGCTGCAGCAAGACCTTTGATGGCAGTTAGAAATAGTGGAACACTAAGAACAAAGCGCTGTGGGCTTCCATTCTCCTGGGTGTGAGGGGAGCTGAGATGGGTACTACCCTAACCCAAAAGTGCAAAGTGGGAGGAAGTTCTGGATGAACAGGGGAAGTGGATCTTGCAAGCCCCAGCCATGCAGTGTAGCCAGAATATGATGGTGCCAGGTAGTGTCATAGGACTTTCGAAGATTGAAGAAGACTGCAACCAGGTCCCACACCTGGTGAAAGCAGTGCCACACCTGGTGAAAGCAGTGCTGATAGCTGACTCCAGTGGCACCAAGTTGCCTAAAGCAGAACGGCCTTGGTGGAAGCGAGGAGTCCACAATCTTCAAGAAACTACATGAGCCACCAACACACTATATGTTTGAGGAGCTTGCAAAGAACATTGGTGAGGATAATCAGGCAGACGATTGTACAGGGTGAGGAGATAGAGTTTAAAGTTCGCTGACAGGTAATGGAGGAACTGGCTGTGGATGCGGTCTTACCCTGGGGTGGTATCGGAGCATGCAGTGAAGGCACTATGGAACTCCCACTCGCTAAATGGGGCGTTACACAGTTCCCGTCGATGTGAGCGTAAAGATAACTGCCTCCGCTTGACCTGTTCCTTGAGGGTACGAACATCCACACTGTAAGCTGCACTCACAGAGTTATGAGCATAAAGATCTGCCACATGCTCAGCAATAGCAGCTAGGTCAGTGCATAAAGTATCCTGAATGTTCAGGCCGGGGATACCTGCCAGTAATCAGTACCCCGAAAAGGCGCTGAACCTGTGACCACACACGACATGCAATATCGGCGACAGCCGATGGTGGCGACATACCTCTCCCAACAGTCCTGCTTACTCTGATGTATCAGTCCCAGAACATGGGCCTGGAGCCATTTGAATGCGATCAGGTGCTCAACACAAGGGTGGCACCGGTGGTGTTGAAGTGTCCGAGAATGTTCCCTGATGGCCTCAGCAACCTCCGGTGACCACCACGGTACTCACTTGTGCCGAACTGAGCCAGTGGTGGTTGGAACAGCTGCTTCAGTGGCAGAAACAATGGCCCTAGTGCTATGATGAGCAGCCTGATTAACATCATCTGGGAAAGGAGTAGTCACCCTAGCGGCTAAGGTGCAAGCAGGCTAGTCAGCCCTAGAGAGAGAGACCAGCAAGGCAAGTGGTCTGGAGGTTGAAACTGGAGAAGAGAAATGTGGAAGGGTAAGTGGTCGCTACCACAAAGGTCATCATGGATCCCCCAATTGAGTTGCGGCAGAAGACTCGAGCTGCAGAGAGAAAGATCAATAGCCGAGTGTGTGCCATGTACCACAATTAAATGTATGGGGGCACCTGTATTGAGTAGGCAGAAGTACAGCTGCGCTATTAGAGCTTCGATGTCCCTAGCGCGGAACACAGTAGCTGTGGCAAAAGAAACTGCCACAGTTCCATTGGAGTATCACACTATCTCCCAACTTACAGGGCATATTTTAATGGAAGGTAGTGTAGATTCCACAGAACTATCTGTCGTCACAGACTGAGGAGGTGGAGACTCGACTTCCATGGCTTCCGAAGTCTCAGCAATTGCCAAGTCCTCAGGGACACGAGGATCTCCATCTAGTCCTCAGAAGCTGAGGTATGTGATGGTGGCACAACAGCCACCTGTGACTCTTTCTTGTTCCTCTTCTCTTTCTTCTTCTCTCACTTGTCCTTTGGTTTCTCTTCCTGGGAGAGCTTTGTCAACTCAGTCTTCGGAACTGAGGATGCCCTAGAGTCCCTATGACCAGTAGTTTGTGGCTCTTTCTGCCTCTCACTGGTGTCCACTGTACCAATGGGAGAAACCGTTTGAGAAGGGGATCCAAGTGACCCCTTCCTTGCCAGAGAAGTCAGAGCAGGCTGTTGTGTCTCTGGCCTGTGGCTCGGGGGTGGAGACTGATGTCCCCACTGGTTGGGGGGTTGTTACTTCCAAAGCAGGGACTTTGGGGCGACAAAATGAGAGTTGCATCCAACCACCAAGGGGGCTTAGATGTTGATGGTTAGGCTTGAGGGCCCACTAGGATTGGCTAAACAGGTGGTAACCTTGTCTGCTGGATTGAAAATAATGATGCAGCTACTGCACGAGATGTTTTGATGTTGGCTAGGTGGAGTTTTTCATACTTCCTTTTAGCCTCTGAATAAGACAACCGATCCAGGGTTTTATATTGTATTATCTTTCGTTCCTTTTGCAGAACTGAGCAGGTTGGTGCTGCTGTCCACAGGTGACACAGATGGGAGGAGGTTTGCAAGGGACATTAGGGTGTGAGGTAGGTCCACACTCCCAACAGGATGAGTTGGCGTTACACGTGGAGGACATATGCCCAAACCTCCAGCACTTGAAAGAGCGAATAAGGGGAGGAACATAGGACTTTACATCACACTGGTAAATTATCACCTTGACCTTCTCAGGCAATGAATCGCGCTTGAAGGACAAGATGAAGACACCAGTAGCGACTCTGTTGTCCTTCGAAGCCCTGTGAACTCGCTGAATAAAGTGGGCTCCTCACCATTCCAAGTTCTTGGGGAGTTTATCATTTGACTATAGAAGAGGGTCTCTATGTACCATGTTCAGGCTTTTGTGGGGGGTGATCATAACAGGAACATCACCCAGCTTGTCAAAGGTGAGAAACTCCCTGAGACTGTGCTGGGGATAACATAGTTATCAGAACCAATCCCGATTGCACGGTTGACATGCTGTCCACTTTTCTGAACTTGTCTTCCAAGTTCTCCACAAAAAAAAAAAAGAGGCTTCATGTTCTTGAAGGATTCACCAGCTGTCCTAGCACACAAGAAATACAGGGTGATCAAACAGTTAGTATAAATTTAAAACTTAATTAATCACGGAATAATGTAGATAGAGAGGTAAAAATTGACACACACGCTTGGAATGACATGGGGTTTTATTAGAACAAAAAGTTCAAAAAATGTCCTACAGATGGCACCTGATTCTGGTTTTGTAACTGTGATGTGATGTTTAAGAGGTACGCCGGTATGTTACAGAATCGCATCATCCCCAGCCGGCTGGTTAAACACTTGCTGGAATGTATGATTTTTATGCAGGATGGCACATCACCCCATATTGCTAGACACATGAAAGATTTCTTCCCGTGTTTGGTGATGAACATGTGCTCCGCTGCCATTTGCATCATGCTTGACCTCCCAGGCCCCCAGACCACAGTCCATGCGATTATTGGCTATGGAGTTACCAGAAGTCGCAAGTGTATCATGATTGACCAACATCTCTAAGGATGCTGAAAGACAACATCTGACGCCAGTGGCTCACCATAACTCCGGTCATTCTTTACAGTGCTGTTCACAACATTATTCCTCGACTACAGCTGTTGTTGAGGAATTATGGTGAACATATTGAGCATTTCCTGTAAAGCATATAATCTTTGCTTTTTCTTAATTTGTTATGCTAATTATTGCTTTTCTGATCAGATGAAGCACCATCTGTCAGACATTTTTTTAAATTTGTGTTTTGAGGTTTATATCATACTCGCGACCTGGGCGATTAAGCCAAGGTCCCTGGGCTCTGAAACATACAATGTTTCACCATCACGTTGAACAATGGTCACTGAGGCACACACAGAACTCGCAGCATGGAGGACTGTTGATGCGACACAGTCCCCAGCTCAGGACCCCAGGTTCACCAAGCCCGTACTCAGCAAATTAATGCTGAGCCCCTGAGGGGATTGGTGGTGGTGGTGGTGGTGGTGGTGGTGGAGGAGGAGGAGGAGAAGTGGTGGTGGTGGTGGTGGTGGTATGGTGAGTAGGACAGGTTTTGCATCTAGGCCTATTACAAGGATATGAGCCACGGGGCAAGGAGGTGGGAGCAGAGCTGGATAAAGATATTACATAGATCTGGTGGGCGGTGAAATACCACTGTAGGAGGGGTGGGGAAGATATTAGCTAGGTTATTTCTCATTTCAAGGTAGGACAAAAAGTAGTTGAAGCTCTGGCGGAGAACATTGTTTAACTGCTCCAGTCCTGGGTGGTATTCGGTCACAAGAGGGGTGCACTTTCATGGCTGGACAGTGGGTGTGAGGGAGGTGGTGGGTGATTGGAAAGACAATGCATGTGAGATCTGTTTTTGGACAAGGTTGGGAGGACAATTTCGCTCAGTTAAGGCCTCAGTGAGACCTCTGGCATATTTGAAGGAGGAATGGTCGTCACTGCAATTGTGACGACCACAAGTACCTAGGCTGTATGGTAGGGGCTTTTTGGCATGGCAGCTGTCAAAACAGAGGTATTGTTGATGGTTAGTAGGTTTGATGTGGATGGAGGTACTGACGAGGCCATCCTTGAGATGGAGATCAACATCGAGGAAGGTGGCTCATGGATTTGAGTAGGACGAGGTGAAGTGAATGGGGGAGAAGGTGTTGAGGTTTTGGAGAAATGAAGATAGTGTGACCTCACCTTCAGTCCTATTATGAAAATGTCACCAATGAATCTGAAGCATGTGAAGAGTTTTGGGGTGACCATGACAGTACCGCAAATTTGTTTGTAGGTAATGCCTTCAAAGGAGAAGTAATTGTGGGGGAGGATGTAGTTGGTCATGGTGAAGAGGAAGAAGGTTGTGGGCTTGGAGTAAGTTGGGCATTGTGAAAGGTAACGTTCAACAATAGCAATGCCATGAGCATAGGGGATGTTGGTGTAGAGGGTGGTGGCATCAACCATGATGAGCATGGTAGCTTGTGGTAAAGGAACAGGAACTGTGGAAAATTGGTGGAGGTAATGGTCGATTTCTTTTATATAGGACAGTAGGTTGCGGGTAATAGGTTGAAGGTGTTGATCCGTGAGAGCAGATATTTTCTCAGTGGGGGCACTATAACCAGCCACAATGGGACATCCAGGGTGGTTGTTTTGTGGACTTAAGGGAGGAGGGTGCAGGGTGTGGGAGGGGGGAAGAGAGAGCTAGATTCTGGGAAGAGGTCCTGGGATGAGTTTAAGGATTTGAGGAGGGACTGGAGATCCTGTTGCTTTCCTTTCAATCCTGCGTCCTAACCCTTGCCACTGGTTGCTTCCGCCTCGGCCATCTTGTCATGCAGTATGGCCACAGCAGCCGGAGTTGACGGTTGTCCGCGTGTGTGCACACATCTGTGTGTGTGTGTGTGTGTGTGTGTGTGTGTGTGTGTGTGTGTGTGTGCGTGCGTGCGTGCGTGCGTGTGTGTGTGCGCGCGTGCGCGCGTGTTTGAATGCGTAATGGAGCCACACATGTGGACCATTCCATCTTGGAAGTCATTACGGACTTAATTGTTTAGAGATTCGCAATGTCAAGAGTGTTTCAAGAATACCAAATTTCAGGCATTACCTCTCACCACACACAATGCTTGCAATTAATGACCAAAAGCATAGAGTTGTCAGAGCTAACAGAAAAGAAACACTGCATGAAATAACTGCAGACATTAATGAGAGATGTATTATGAATTTATCTGTTACAACAGTGCAGCACAATTTGATAATATTGGGCTATAGCAGAAAATGACTAACTTGAATGCTTCTTATAATAGTCCAAAACTGCCTGTAGGCCCTCTCCTGGGGTCATGATAGAATTTGCTTGACCATAAACAACTGGAAAACCATGACTTGGTCAAGTGAATCCCAGCGTTTGTTGGTAACTGCTGATAGTAGGGTTTGAGTATGACCCAGACCCTATGAAGCCATGGATCCAGCTTATCAACAAGGCGGTGTTCAAATTGGTAGCGGCTCTATAATGATGTGGGCTGTTTTTAGCTGAACCAATCATTGACTAGGAGTGGTTATGTTCAGTTACTTTGAGAGCATTTGCTGCCATACGTGGACTTATGTTCCCAAACTTTACTGGAATTTTATGGGTGACACTGCGCCATGTCACTGCACCAAAATTGGTTCAAAGAAAAGCCTGGACAATTTGAACAAATGATTTGGCCATCCACATTGGTCGACTTAAGATCTTCTGTAGATTCATTGACATAATTGAGAGGTCTGTTTGTGCACAAAATCCTACACCAAGAGCACTTTGGAAATTATAGACAGATAACAGATGCAGTCTGGTTCAATGTTCCAGCAGAAGACTCAACAATTCTTGAGTTCAGATCATGTCAATTAGATTACCTGTACATTTTATTCCACTTGATCCACAGTGAGTATATCATCTTAGATGTGAAACATGCAATAACAATTACAGACAATAAATACTTACAAAATAACAGATATGCAGTCTCCCTTCCACAGAACCCAGACAAAATTGCCCTTTTGGATGTGGAATTGGTAAAAAAAAAAATCTTTATGTTTAAAAGTACATAAAAACTTGTTACCATATTAAAAAAAAGGTCTTAACAATATTCACATTTAAAATGATTTAAAAACTTGTTACTAAATAATAAATGTTTAATATAGTTAAACATATATGATAACTCATAGGCTATTACAACTATGCATCATCATATAAAACTAAAATAAAAATACTTTCTACAACACTTACTTATAATGATCGCCTTACTGCACAAGATTTGTGAAGGAGCTGAATTGAACACAATATTCACATGATGTGATATGATTTATAACACACACACATCAATCAATCCCACTAAGATATTCAACAGTGGAATAGGAGCAGTTGGCTACCAATAAATGTTTGTAAATCTATCAGACCAAACTGCATGGTCATCAGTGCGCAACTTACAAACTACTTAAACTAAGGTAAACTAACCTAAGGACAACCCACACACACCCATGCCCTAGGGAGGACTCGAACCTCGAACCTCCGACGGCGAACAGCCGCCCACTCCGCAGCGAGGCGCCCTAGACCGCTCGGCTACTCCACCGCGGCCACCAATAAATCCTTTAGACTCTTATCATACTGAATTTTATCACGAGTTAAACCTTTTATGGCTCCTACTATTTTATTGGAAATGTGTGCTACTGAATAGTGGTCACCTTTCTGAACCAAGAAGACTTTAAATATTTGTGAAAATTATTCTTATTACTAGCACTGAATCCATGAACTGAGCTTTTGGTTTGAAACACACAAATTTTTAATGACACATTTCATAAATGAATAAATATATACTGGGAAGCAGTAGTTAGTATGCCCAGTTTCTTAAACAGATTTCTGCAGGACATTCTTGAGTAAACACAAAAAAGAACTCTTATTTTAGATCTTTGGAGTTAGAAAATATGCACAGCAACTTCCATTTTTCATTGGAAACTATTAGAATTTCACACAGTACATTACTTAATATTGTCGCGTTGAAATGGAAGCAGGCTTGACTTCACACAGCACTTATACTGAAAACAGGTTTATTATGAACTTAACATGCGCGCAGCACTAACTGCCTCTCGGGCAGAGTGCTCTGCTATTTATACACAGAGAGAATGTAACAGAAATTAGAAGAATAGTTAACATAAGAAACAAGTAGAATTTACAAGTGAATATAAGAAAGATGTAAAACATTCTGGAATTGTTAATTACAAAATTTTGCCGGTGGACAGGATTGAACCGGCGACCTTCAGCACCGCAGTCAGTGATGCTATCTCCTGCAACACGCAGGCAGTCGGTTTACATGGTGTCTCGTGGCATTGCTCCCTCTCCTGGAAAAACAGAGACCCGCTGTTATGTTCCCTGTGGAGCCAGCTGCAATTTCATGGATCTTGACCTTGTCATGGGCCCTCTGCATGGCAGTTCTAGAGAATCCTTCCCTTCTCCACGATTATCGATGACAGACGTTCCTGCTGGCTGGGTGTACTTTCCATTTGTGACCTTCAGCACAGTTGCTCCCGTATCACAGAACATTGTCTTCTTAGTGAGTGGCGATAATTATCCGACAATACAGAGAAAGATGCTCCTGAATCAACAAGTGCCCGGACAGGTTGGCCGTCAATGAGATTTCCCGACATCTTAGCGACCGTCGTCCATGGACGATTTTCATCTGCGGCTGCGTCACCTCCGTAAATGGTCGCCTCGCTTAGTTTTCCTAGGCGCGGCATCTAGGGGAGCGGCTGGTACCTCTGTACGGCGACGGTGAACGGCTGTGGCATGCCGGGGAGCAACTTCGTCTAGGGTACGGCGATGGGCTTCTTCCCATAGGTCGACTGAACTCCTCAGCAGGTGACTTCCTGGGATAGAACTGCTCTGATGGCTGACGTCTTGCGGCAAAATAATTGTCGAATACTCGCCTTCTCTCTCTGCAGTAGCGTACATGTCCAGGGTGCCCGCAGTGGAAACACAATGGCGTGTTGTCTTCTGTCCTCCAAATTTCTGTTCTTCTGTGGGGTGTCATAGTTACTGGAGGAGTTGGTTGTGGCCGTGTCGGCCGATTCATAGACTGCCGTTTGGCGGCTGTGGCGTAACTCATAGAAGGACGATGCCATTCTTCACATCAGGTGTGATTGACGGGGCAGACAGGTGCTAATGTCTGAAATACCTCTTCCTCCGCATCATCAGCTCCCTCGTGACTTATAGGGCTTACATCCATGGCCATAATCTGATGCTCACCCAGTCTAATAGTCCCAGCTGCCATAAACTGTTGTAATACATCTCTCACAATTTGTCGTATGAGAGAAGCGAAGTCATGTTGGTCTTCCACAACGGCCATAGGGACTACATTGGGGAATCTGTCATACTTCTTGCATCCAACCCTCTTTTGTTGCATCTCCTCAATACGCTGGCACCACTTAATGAACTCTTCTGTCATAGCAACGTCTTTTATCAGAATAGCTTGGTACATGTCTTCTGCAATACCCTTCATCAGGTGTGTGATTTTCTCGGCCTCAGTCATGTTCGGATTGACACAGGGTCAAAACATTCTGTATGTACGACTGTGTCGGCTCACCATGTCGTTGGGCCCAGTTCTTCAGTTGTTCTTCTGCAGAGCGGATTTGTCGCTGGTAGTCTCCAAACATATTCTTAAGTTCCATCTGGAATGTTTCCCAGTCATTCAGCTTGTCTTCATTGTTTTCAAACCATTGCTGGGCTGTTCCGTCCAAGGTAGAAATAAACGTTGGCCAAGCACATTGTATATCCCATCTGTTATACTTGGCAACTCGGCCGAACCCTTTTAACCATTTGTTGGGGGTCCTGTCCACCGTCTCCAGAGAACACCGACGGGTGTCTGATGTGCAGATGGCTTACCACTGGTTTCGTGTCCATTGTTCTTCTGATGATACGGACTTTCGGAAGGATATACTCGGTATATCCCTTGTAATCCGGTTGAAGTACGTGTAAGCGACGGCTTTTATGTTGCCTCATCGGAGCCATGGTGATGCAGCTGTTGCAAAGGATACCCAGCGTCTCCACCAAACAATGTCGTGTTGAAATGGAAGCACGCTTGACTTCGAAGGCAACTGAACACTGCACTTATACTAAAAGCAGGTTTATTACGAACTTAACATACACACAGCACTTACTGCCTCTCGGGCAGAGTGATCTGCTATTTATACACAGACAGAATATACCAGAAATTAGAAGAATATTTAACATAAGAATCAAGCAGAATTTACAAGTGAACAGAAGAATGATGTAGAACATTCTGTAATTGTTAATTACAAAGAAATAAATTTTTGCTGGTGGATGGGATTGAACCGGCAACCTTCAACACCGCAGTCAGTGACGCTATCCCCTGCACCACGCCGGCAGTCAGTTTACATGGTGTCTCGCAGAAATATATTGAACACAGTAACCATGAACATCAAGGAAATGATAGGCAGTTCATCATGAAGGTGGTAGGTGCAGATGAAATATTGAAAACTATCTGCTGTTTATAGTTGTTACACCAATAACAGAGCAATTGCTACTATCGACCTTCCTCGTTTACTGTTGGTACTACATGACAAGTGGTCAAATCACGTCTACGCAATTGCTTGTTGTGTTGAAAATGACAACAAAGTTATGTTTCTTATAATTCTAATGGTCTTACTTTGTACACTCCATAGCCTCCTCCTGGCTGCTACACTTTTCAATCTGCTGCCTCAGCCATTACATCAACAAATTGTTTCTGAAGAAACTAGTACTTGCAGAAAAAAATCACAGAAACAATCTAGTACCATGAAGAAGCCATGTACTGTAGCTGTTCAGAAATATTGTTTTCTCTGATCTGTAAACAAACAGCCACAACCTGCTACTTCCGTGTTTTGAATCGTTCCATAGAGCTACCACCCTTGATAACAAGAAACATTAATACATTGAATAATGATGGCGGACAAAGCGGAAGACAATTTGCTAGCACTCTCAAACATATAGAAGATATTGCAGAAGCAGGCAGTTATCTGAAAAAGGAAATTTAAAGAAGACCTGCACAATGCAGTCAGTGTCATCAAAAACTGTTCTGACACAATGAAACAACTTTTGAAAGCCATCTAAAAGATTGGGAAAAGCTTTGAAATGAGGTTGAGTGGATAGAAAAGGTCACGGAAGGAGATGACAACAGCCAGTTAGAGGGACAAGCGGCGACATATATTGTCCACACACAGCAAATCACCAGCGGCCTCGAAGGACAAGTGGCGTCATCTGCTGACTGCACACTGAAAACCACCAGTAGCCTCAAGAGACAAGGAGCGATATCTGCTGATGATGTACAGAAGACTACCAGTGGCCGCAAGTTTTTAATGACATCTACCGGCGAATTATCAGGAGAGCTTGGTGACAACAAATGAAAGCCAACTACAGACGATGTTTAACAAACCCTACAAGTATTTAATGAATAAAGTAACTTGGAAACTGGAACATATTATGGAGAAATTTAAAGCAACCATTACAAATATGATAAAAGAGGAAAATACAACTATGCAGACTGAAACCGTAACCCATCACAAAGAAGAAGAAATAATCACTCCACAAACAGCAGAGGTTGCACCTCGGAAAACCTCCAATCCTGACAGTGATGCAGTGTTACAGGTAACCACAATTCCAAATCTACGGTCAGAAGTCATCCACTGCATTCGAAGAAAGAAGGAAAATAAAGCCAGTATTGTCTACTGTGACTAAAATGACAAGCTGTCATTCAAAGAGGAACCGTGCAAGCAAGTACAATAAAAGTAACGGGAAGAAACCTATGGATCTAGATTGGCCAACTCAGCAGTGAAACGTCAGTAGAAGATATAACTAAGTACATCAAACAGAAAGGAATTGACAAAATAACCGAATGTGAAATACTTAATACAAAGCGAAACAAAGCTTTCAAAGTGGCAGTTGCTGTTAAATACTGAGAGGAGATTTTCAACACAGACTTTTGGCCACAGGTGTCACATTACGTTCCTTTCACTCACAACACTAATGAGCTGAACTGTATCCTCTGGAATGTTGAAGGACTACACTCAATAGTGTATAATTCAGACATACATCTACTGAACCAAGACTTACTAATACTCACAGAAACCTTTCTGCTAGAACCTGTTAAACTAGGAGGTTTCTACGGGATCCATGCTCTAGCAACACCAGGGTATGTAGGCAGACCATCGGGAGGAGTGTCATGCTTCTACAGACCAAAACTAGGTGAAGTGATTTTCAAGTACACATAGGAAAACATGGTGCTAGTCGAGTTTCAGAGTATAATGATTATTACAATGTACATAGTGCCCTACACTCCTACAGAAGAAGTAATTGACCTATCCTACAGGTATAACAACTTGCAAAACCAGGATGTCCAATAATGCTTGCTGGTGACTAACTGTCAAGAGACAAGCCTGACTGCAAAGCTAGGGTAGTTTTTGAGTTACAAGGATGAAGGTTTCTGTTTAGCCAACAACTATGTAACTCCAAGATACAATTCTAATAACGGCTCCAATAAGATAGACCTCATCTTTTACAGAGGGCAACAATTAAAAATGAAACAGGTAAACCACCTATGGACTCCCCTAAGGAAACACGGTAGTGAAGACAATCACTGAAAATAGTATGCAATAAGCTGATGGACGTCATGTTGAATTAATATAGAGCTCCATCAGAGAGAACTAAAAGAAGAAGGAAGAGTCTAAACAACTAATCGGGCAGGGACACATTGATGAAGTGCTAGATCTACGAACTGCCCTCCTATCATCCACAGAAAGCAACCTTTTGAAAAGGAAAAGCAACCCCTGGTTTGATGTAGAATGCTTCATGCAAAGGAAATCAGCATTGGAGAAACTACACCTTTGGAGGATGATCAACACAAATGAAAGTCTAGCAGAAAATATGGAAGAAAGGAAAAGCAACAGAATGCTGATGAAAGAAAATAAGTTACATTCACAAAAAAGAAACAAAATTGAAAACATAATGGCAGCTGAGACATCTCCATACAAAATCCTAGAATCAAGAACCAAATAGAAGTATGAGACGCTTTATAAGGATGCAAAATAAGAAAAGCTGCAGGTCCTGACAACCTGACCAGCAAAGTACTAATGCACTTTTTACGAGTAACTATTGAAATCTGGACGGCACTGTTTAATAAATGCATATGCCAAAACACCATACCAGGAAGATGGAGAGAGAGTGATCTCTTAATGCTGTATAAAGGGAAAGGGCCAAAAGACTTGCCAGATGCCTACCATGGTATTGCTTTGGAATGTGCACCATTAAAAATACTCATGAAGATCATATTAAAATGCATCCTTCCCCAAGCAAGTTCACACATACCAGAGGAACAATATGGATTCTCATCTGGAAAATCCACTATACAAACCATCAATAGAATACTATCCATCATTAGAAAAGCAACCAGCAGCATTCATAGACTTCTGCAAGGCATTTGATAGTGTCAATAAGATCATATTATTAGGTAAAGTCTCCAAAACACTTGGCCAACGGAACCCATTTCTGAAGATAATAGAAAGTGTACTGAAATTCAGTCTAATGACTATAAATGAAAGTCAGCCATTCTGAGCACATTACACAAACAAATGGAGCCCTTCAAGGGGGTCCTCTCTGTCCTTTTCTCTTCAACCTGCTAACCCACAAAGTAGTACAAGAAGTAGCATCTATATGCAGACGACACTGTTATCCTGTTGAGAAATGGATTAGCTCTTCAGACTAGCTCGGACAAACTACGTGATTGGGCACACATGAATAAATTAGAAGTTAGCAGAAGCAAAAAAAAAGGTAATGAAATTTAGGCGAGGAGGCACTGTGAACAAGGAAGACATTTTCAAATATGAAATTGCCAGCTGCTGCAAATATCTGGGTGTAACTTTACAAGTGACAGGGAAGTCCACCAAGCATGCCCAGAAAAGATGCAATGCAGCAATAAAGTCCTAGTTTGATATCAATAATGTTGAAAAGCTATCAGGTAAAACTGCAATGAGACTATTTCACATTAAGATTTCTCCAAAAGCATGCTATGCAACTGCCACAAACTGGACTTGGTTAAACACTGGAAATCTGAGAAAAAGTTGAAGCAGTCAAATCCATCTTCCTATGGAAAGTACTTAGGATACCTAGATCAGCAGGAACCAGAATAATTTATCATATGGCCAACACTGACTTCTTCATAAGGGAAATTGCAACAATATACAACCTGCTGCACACCCCACAGTATGAAGTGCACATAAAATAGAGATCTGAAAATGCTGAAGATATAGATCAAAGCTTCTTCTCGACCCCAGCAATGAATACTGAAAGAGCCTAACTTTCCTCTGCAACATGTGTTTACGAGGACTGCTGCACATGGATTTCATAACAGAATATGCATCCAGAAAGGGTTTCATTTCAAATCTGTGTCTCTGCACTTTATGTGGCCAAACATGTGGTCAGTACCATTTAACTGAATGTACAGCAAGAACAAAGTCACTTAAATTTTACACAGATGATAACTTCCAATGATTCATGTAATCTGACAAATGTACAGTGTGTTCAATAATAAATAAATAAATATGATAAGGTAATAATAAAATTATAAACATAATTCATAAGTTTTTAATTATTTAATACTCACATCTTCAATGGCTAATTTTATGTTTTTTTGTGAAGCAAAGATATATGGTTCACCAGGAGTATATGCAAAAATGAATTCCTCCATTAACTCTGCTCCAGAATCCTTCTTTTTCTTCTGTACAATCATGACCCAAGTAAACACATCATACAACTGTACTTTAATTCTCTGAAAAGAAAAAATTCACATGAAAAAATATGCACACGTGTTCATACAATTTCAAAACTGTAAAAAAATTCCACTTCTAAAATTTTCTAACATATATTCTATTAATACTACACAATTTTTAAATTATTGCTTCATATGTGTGTGTGTGTGTGTGTGTGTGTGTGTGTGCAAAAACCGAAATGGGTTCTACAAAACAGTTTTACAAAAATGACAACTGTCCGATAAGACTTAATTTTTTTTATCTGATACAGCATGTAATGAGATTCCCCTCCACATCTGTATAAAAATTTTGATACTACATCTTCAGCAAATAAAAACTTTAAACAATAAATGAAATACATAATCAATAAAACTTAGTTCTATTTCACACATTCTAAACTAACACATTCCACATCCTTATTAATGATTTGTAACAGAAATATATGGATAAAATGTACAATGGAGGACAAAAAGATTACCTGGCCTGAATAATTTAAAGTCCAAGAACAAAGTGTTGCCCATCCCAAGATCATAAGTGTGAGTGTTTAAATCTCCGGCAGTCTGTGCAGCTGCAGCTTGCTGTTTACATCGTCAAATATAAGCAATAAAATTCATAGATTCATTACACTTTAACTCATATATCATTTATTTTGGAAAACATTATTTGACAAGTAGAAAAGTTGTGGTATAAAAATTCCAAGTGGGTACAATTACTACTATGAACCGCTTCTCACATATGTTTCATTGGGTGAGTGCATAGGCTAACAATTTATGAACACAATGGGCGCGCATTCAAATCCCACAGGAGTCAATTTATTTTTTACATTTTAGACCTCTTGCAGCTAATATTTTAAATATTAATTTACTAAAAATTGTGCAGTTGTAGGATTTATAGGTTTTTAGAAGTCAGACACGTGTTCATAGTAATAATGTTGAAAATTGATGTATTTTGTTTGTAATTACTTCGACCACCATGTGGCGTCTCTGTAGTTTTCAGCTAAGAGAATGTATCAGCTGATTAGCATACATCATCATAGGTCTACTTCAAAATGGCTTATGTGATTGTTCACGAGCACATAATTGCTCTCTTTGAAAGTGGTGTTAGTGCATCTGAGGCAGGGCGTTGTTATGGTGTTGATGGTTCCACAACAAGGAGACGAATCAGACAATTCAGAGATAATTGTCATGTAAGCAGCTGTACAACACCTGGAAGACCGTGAGTCTCTATTCGAAGAAAAGATGATGAATTGGTCAGAGCGACCCATACTGCCCCTTTCTCAAACATCCGGGAACTAGGGAGAGCTTCACATTTTCTGGGCTCATCAAAAACTGTTCTCAAACGATTAAATGACTATGGAATCAGGTCCCATCATGCTCTCATTAAAGAACCATAAAGACCCATTATCTGATCATCAATCCATGGACAGACTGGCAATTGTGTGTGTCTGGGAAAACTGTCTTGAGCAGTTAAACCAGCAACCCACGCACAATGGAAATTTTCTAGACCTTATAGCCACAAACAGGCCTGACCTTATTAATGATGTCTGTGTAGAGACAGGAATTAGTGATCATGATATCGTCATAGTGTCGATGGTGACCAAAGTTCATAAACCAATCTAGAAGGCTAGGAGCAGGTTTTTCTTGGGAAGAGCCGATAAGCAAATGTTACAATCACACTTAGAAAATGAATGGGCATCGTTTAATTCCGAGACAATGGATGTAGAGGAATTGTGGACTAAATTTAAGTGCATTGTAAATAAAGGGTTAGAGAAATATGTGCCACTAAAGATGAGTAAGGATGGAAAAGATCCACCGTGGTATAATAATAATGTTAGAAAGCTGCTGAGAAAGCAAAGGCTGTTGCATTCTTGATTAAAAAAAAAAAAAAAAAAACACGCAAATGATGACAGGCAAAAGGTAGTAGAGATTCGTGCATCTATAAAAAGATTGATGCGTGAAGCATACAATAATTATCACAGCCATACCTTGGCAAAAGATCTTTCTGAGAACCCGAAAAAATTCTGGTCCTATGTAAAATCGATAAGCGGGTCAAACCCCACTGTCCACTCACTCGATCATTCCAGGGCAGTAACAGAAGAAAGCAAACAGAAAGCTGAAGTTTTAAATTTAACTTTTAAGAAATCTTTCACGTTGGAGGACCGCACAAATGTACCATCATTTGATCAAAATACAAATTCCGAAATGGGGACATAGCAATAGGTATTTCTGGTGTAGAGAAGCAGTTGAGAGAGCTAAATACGAAAAAGTCTGCTGGTCCGGATGGAATACCAGTTCGGTTTTACAAAGACTATTCTGCAGCATTGGCCCCCTACTTAACTTGCATTTATCGTGAATCTTTAATTCAGCGCAAAGTTCCTAGTGATTGGAAAAAAGTGCAGGTGACTCCTGTTTATAAGAAAGGAAAGAGAACTGACCCACACAATTACAGGCCAATATTGTTGACATCAGTTTCATGTAGAATTTTAGAGCATATTCTCAGTTCGAATATAGTAAATTTCCTTGAAATGGCAAAGCTTCTTTCCATGAATCAGCACGGGTTTAGGAAACATTGTTCATGTGAAACTTAGCTTGCCCTTTTCTCACATGACATCTTGCGAGCCATGGATGAAGGGCAACAGGCGGATTGTGTTTTTCTCGACTTCAAAAAGGCATTTGACATGGTGCCACACTGCAGACTGCTAATTAAGATAGGAGCTTATGGAATAGGTTCACAGATTTGTGACTGGCTGGAAGACTCCTTAAGTAATAGAACGCAGTATGTTGTTCTCGTCGGCGAGTGTTCATCAGAGACAGTGTATCGTCGGGGGCGTGCCCCAGGAGAGTGTGATAGGACCGCTATTATTTTCTATTTATATAAATGATCTGATGGACAGAGTAAGTTGTAATTTGCGGCTGTTTGCTGATGATGCTGTGGTGTATGGGAGGGTGTCGTCTGTAACTGACTGTAATAGCATACAGGATGACTTAGACAAAATTTCTAGTTGGTGCGAAGAATGGCAGCTAGCTCTCAATGTAGAAAAATGAAAGGTGATGCGCATGAGTAGAAAAAACAATCCTATAATGTTCGAATACAGCATTAGTAGTGAGCTTCTTAATGCTGTCACGTTGTTTAAATATCTAGGCGTAACATTGCAGAGCGATATGAAATGGAACGAACATGTAAGGACAGTTGTGAGTAAGGCGGACAGCCAACTTTGGTTTATTGGGAGAATTAATTGAAGATGTACTTCACCTGTAAAGGAGACCGCATATAAAATGATTGTACAACCACATCTTGAGTTTTGCTCAAGTGTTTGGGACCTGCAGCAGATCAGTTTAAAGGAAGACATAGAGGTGGTTCAGAGGCAAGCAGCTAGATTTGTTACCGGTAGGTTCGACCAATGCGCGTGTGTCACGCAAATGCTCCGGCAACTCAATTGGGGATCGCTGGAAGAAAGACGACATTCTTTTCGTGAATTTCTGTTGAATAAATTTAGAGGGCCGGAATTTGAAGCTGAGTATAGTACGATCTTGCTGCCGCCTACTTACATTTCGCGTAAAGATCACAAAGACAAGATAAGAGAAATTAGGGATCGTATGGAGGCATATAGGCATTCTTTTTTTCCTCGTTCCATTTGGGAGTGGAATAGGAAAGAAAATGCCTAGTAGTGGTACAGTGTACCCTCCACCATGCACCTTATGGTGAATTTCGGAGTATGTATGTAGATGTAGAAATGTGGATTGGAGGAAAGTTATTTTCACCAATGAGTGCACTATTGAGTTCACAAGTAGAGGTCCTGTTCTTTTTTACAACACAGATAGGCAACAATAAGACTCCCACTTTGTGGCTACACGTGCTAGAAGCAGGTGCATAAGTGTGAAATGGTGGGGCTGGATGTCATATATGGGTGTAGGAACCTTAGAACGAATCCAATACAAGTTTAATTCAGCATGCTATGAATATTTCCTTGAAAATTTAACCATTTTTGGAGCTCCACTTTGGTACCCCTAAGGATGTCTCTCATTTACCAACATGATAATCATCCATCGCACACTAGCATTAGGATACCAAGGTGGTTCTAAAGGAGAGAGAATATTATTCAATGCTTACCATGGCCTCCAAAGTCACATGATCCCAATCCCATACAGAATGTATGGGCTAAACTCAAGAAGACTGTGTGGGATAATTGGCTAGACCCACCTCTAAGAACTGCAAATGCCTTGTGGTACTTGGTTTATTGTTCGTGGGAGAATTGCCATGGATGAGGCCTTTTTCTGCAGACATTTAGATTGTATGCCTCAAAGGATTCAGGCCATTCTTGATGTTAATGGCATGTGGACAACATACTAAACATATGTGTAACCTACATTACATTATTTTAGTGGGAGGTCATACCAATATCAACCTCCTAGGAAGATTATTTTTATGAGAGGTCAAATGAATAACACCCCCAAATGATGTTTATTTCTTGTTATGGGTGGTCAAATAAATATTACCTTCCAAGGAAGATTATTTTTTTAATACAAAATTGATGAACTGTAATTAGTTATTTACTAAAGAGAATACTGAAACCAGTAAAACCAATATAATTTAATAACAAAAAGTAACTAAACGAGAAATATTTTCATCACGATAAAAAAAGACATAAAATAATAATAAAAAAAAAAAAAAAAAATTAAAAAAAAAGTAAAGGCTTTGGTAGCATCCAATCCAATGAACACCACTTTACATAACCAGGGAGGCCGACACACTATCAATGAGTTGCCTGTCGTTTCTTGTTAGCATAACGGTCGAATAGTCCTACCGGAGATGAAGAATGAATATTAAACTGGAAACAACAAATAATGGAAGGCACAGCCACTCATTTGCGTAAACCACATTTAAGGACTTAGAAAATTATGCATATCTACTGATACATTTATCTTAGCTTAAAACTATAGAGTCATCATGTGACAGTCAAAGTAATTACAAATACATGCATCCATTTTCAAAATTTCTACCATGGCTATCATTTGACTTGTTGTTTAAAGATTAGGCTATTACAAAATGGAATATGTTTAAGAGTGTGGAATCTAGAAAAGCCTATCATTGCACAACTCATAGCTAAGGAGACTTTCCTGGTGGGAAAAATATGTATAAAATAAAGATTTTTGACTTAACTAAAGTACAGGATCGTCAATAGAAACATAAAACACACATAAAAACACACAAACATTCAAGCTTTCGCCACCACTGGCACCTTCTTCAGGAAAAAGAGGAAGGAAGGATAGGAGAAAGGGAAGGATACGGGTTTTAAGGAAGTGGAAAATGAGTCATTCCAATCCCAGGAGTGGAAGAACTTACCTTAGGGGACAAAAAGGAAGGTAAACAAATACACACACACTCACACATATCCACATGCAAACACACCTAGGCAGATATTTATAGAAACCCATTTGAAAGCATGCTTGCGGAGGGGATGTAGGTAAAACTTGATGGGGTCAAGGTAGGGTAACATAATGTATGGAATGGAAAAGTGAGAACTATGCGTTGAATAACTGACTACAAAGTGATAAAAAGAAAAGAAAAGAAAGGAAAGAGATAAAAAATTAAAGAACAATAATAATGAATAATTTATAAAATTAAATAAGAAGATGGATAGATAGCGAAAGAAATTCAGCAAAGAAAATAGAAATCTATAAAGTTGTTCAAGAGAGTTGTTGAAGTTGAACATGGTAGAAAATGAGGTCAACTACAGTTGGTTAACAACGTAATGCACAATGGTATGGTGGTTGTATTGGCGTCCAAAACAGGTTACAGGGAGGAGAAAATCAAATTATAATGACTGATTATGTAGTGGCAGATTACGACTATGAGGTAGACAATAATCTGAGGAAGGAATAATAGGGTTAAAACGTATGAAAGTTACTGAAAAATGAACGGGAATGTCAGAAGAATGAACGGAAATGTGGAAAAACGGGAATCGGAAATAATAATAAGCTGACGAAGGAATAATAGGGTTAAAATGGATAGAAAGTTATTGAAAAATGAACGAGAATGTCGGAAGAACAAACGGAAATGTGGAAAAACGGGAATAGAAAATAATAATAAACTGACGAAGGAATAATGGGGTTAAAACGTATAGAAAGTTATTGAAAAATGATCGCGAATGTCGGAAGAATGAACGGATATGTGGAAAAACGAGAATCGGAAATAATCGCGAAGTTTCTAGGAAAAGCCGAAAATGGTTATTACAGGTTATTGTAAAATGAAGTTGTGAAATAGTATTACTACAGTAAATGTGGATGAAGGGCAGATATTATACAGGAGATGTAGTGATGAAAGCGGTAAATAAATTAAAAAAAAATAAATAAATAAATAAAATAAAAATGAAAAGCGTAAAGGGTTTCTACAAATGTCTGCCTAGGTGTGTTTGCATGTGGATGTGTGTGATTGTGTGTGTGTATTTGTTTACCTAACTTTTTGTCCCTAAGGTAAGTCCTTCCACTCCTGGGATTGGAATGACTCCTTTTTCACTTCCTTAAAACCCGTATCCTTCCCTTTCTCCTCTCCTTCCTTCCTATTTTTCCTGAAGAAGCTGCCAGTGGTGGCGAAAGCTTGAATGTTTGTGTGTTTTTATGTTTCTATCGACGAGCCTGTACTTTAGGTAAGTCAATACATATATAATATTAAGACGAAAAATTCCTAGCAGGAAAAATTATATATAAAAAAAGACGAAGATTACTCACCAGGCGAAGGAGCACAGGTGTGACAGCATCACAAATAAATAAATGCACACACACACACACACACACACACACACACACACACACACACACACACACACACAAACGCAAGCTTTCGCAACCCGGTTGCTTCTTCAGGCAGAAGGGAAGGGGAGGGAAAAGGAAATGATGAGGGTTTTAAGGAAGGGGGGTAAGGAGCCATTCCAATCCCGGGAGAGGAAAGACTTACCTTGGGGGAAAAAAGGAGGGTAAACAAATGCAAACACACACACACATTCATTTATTTATTTATTTGTGATACTGCACAGGTCTTAAAAAAGTTGACTCCAGTGGTACTCGAACTGGCGCCTCTTGTGTTTGTAAATCATCGGCCTATCCACTCAGCCAACAAAACATAAGTAAGAAGCGGTTCATTGTAGTAAATATACCCACATGGAGTTCTTATACCTCAACCACTTTTACGTGTTTGAATAATGTTTTCCAAAATAAGTGATACACGAGTTAAGTTGCTATGAATCTCGACATATACTGCATCCTAACCATTATATTGCTTCTATTTGACAATGTAAACACCAGGTGATGCTCTGAAGACTGCTAGCGTTGGCAATACTTGCACTTCAGAACTAGAGCATGTGCAATGCTCTGTTCTTGGACTTTAAATTATTCAGGGTGGATAATCTTTTTGTCTCCCATTGCACATTCAGGGCACTTTATCAGTAAGACTAGTGTCTGTATTTGCTGCACACTTGCAAAATTTTTATGATATATATAGTCTTTAAGCGAAAGAAAGTAACAACAGTTGGCAGTACTATACTCTTTCTGCACTCAGCTTCCAATGTTGGCCCTCTAAATTTCCTCAATAGTGTTCCTTGGAAAGGGAGATATTTTCCCCACAGGGAGTCTTAATTCGAATTTTCAAACCATCTCTATAACACTCTCACGTTAATCAAACCTACCAGTAACAAATCTAGAAGTTCACCTCTGAATTCTTGCTATGTCTTGCTTTAAACCAACATGGGAGGAGGTGGGGGGGTGGGAGAGAGCCCAAACACTTGTGCAGTACTCAAGAAGGGTCACATAAGCATCCTAAATACAGTCTCCTTTACAGATGAACCACGTTCCCAAAATTCTTCCAATAAACCAAAGTCAACCATCCATCTTACCAAAACTGTTCTTACAGCTCATTCTATTTCGTATTGTGCTTCAATGTTACACCTAAATATTTAATCAATGTGACTATGTAAAGCAAAACACTACCAATACTGCATTCTCACATTACAGAATTGTTTTCCATACTCATCTTCATTATCTTACATTTTTTCTACATTTGAAACTAGTTGCAATTCATCACACTAACTAGGGATTTGTTTGTATCTTGTATCCTACTACAGTTATTCAACAGCATCATCAGCTAACAGCCACAGATTGTTAATCACGTTGTCTGTCAGATCATTCATGTAGATATAAGATAACAGCAGTCCTATCACACTTTTCTGGGGCACTGCTGGCGATACCTTTGTCTCTGATGAACACTCGTGTTGAGGACAACATACTAGGTTCTCTTAAGAAATCTTCAAGTCATTCACATACCTGGGAACTTATTCCATATGCTGACACCTTTGCTAGCACTATGCAGTATGGCACTCCCAAAATATCTGAAGGGAGGCCACCAGAGCCACAAATTAAACTTCAAATTTTTTCCATGTCTTGCAAGGTTCAATTTTACTTTTTCCAGGTGCTTTATTTTTGTTATAGTGCATAAATGATACTGCTTTCACAGTCTACTTTTTGCTGAAATGTGTTTGTAAAAATTCTACTTTTCTGAAACAAAATTTGCCTGTCAATATTATGTATCAAATCATACTATAAAATGTTATTTATAATATTTGTGTCCAAATAAAGTAACTGCACCTATTACAAGTGTGAAACTGAGATGTGTGCATAGTTCTGTTATTTTTGTGTTCCTGTACTGCTGCACATTCTGTCATCGACATCAGGGTGGGCCATATTTTCTCCATCTACATACATACTTCACAACTATGGTCCGGTGTGTGGCAGAAGGTGCCCTGTGTAACATTGTCACTTCCTCCCTTTATGTAACGTAAGACTGACTCATGCTGACACACCTTTCTGGAGTACAAAGAATTCCGAATTTATTATTGAGATATCCTAAAACGGGCCAGATTTTGATTAGCTTTGGCTGTATAACAGTGTCACACCTTGAGTTGTCACATAATGAAGGAATATCTTTAGTATCAAAAATCATTTGTAGTTAAGTAACTGACGAAATATTGGAGTTGCAAGTAGTGGATTCTTAGATCAATAAATCTGGCAGGTTAGTTTTGTGCAATACTTTTGCAACAGTATTATACTAAATAAGATTCTTATTTAATCACTGTTTGCTTCTTCCTATCAGTAATAATCTTATGACATCTCAAACATATTTATCAGTCTCAGTGACTACAATATTCATTAACTCATCATGAACTGTTTTACTTACATATTTCACCATATCTGGAGAGTCATTTTGTCTGAAGTCTAAGGTTTTTCAGTCAAAGGAAATCTTGGGGGCGCAGCAGGCAAATATGCAATCACGTCTATTTCATACCATTTTCTAACACTGAAAAAACTAACATCACTTTAACTACTTTCTTGATCTGCTGTTACTTCACTAACACACCAGTTTCTTAAGTGTCATTTTCTAAATCAATCTCTGCATCATTCTCCACAACAATAGAATGATGATAAAACAAATAACCCAACTAGAGAACAACACATTTGCATAAGAAACTTACTGGCAGATTAAAATTGGGTGCCGGAACTGGGACTCGAACTTGGGACCTTTGCCTTTTGTGAGCAAGCGCTTTACCACTGAGCTATCCCAACACAACTCACGGAGCCGCCCCACAACTTCAATTCTGCCATTACCGCGCCTCCTACTTTCCAAACTTCACAGAAGTTCTCCTGCGAAACTTGCAAGACTAGCACTCCTGGAAGAAAGAAGGTGAGGTACTGGCAGAACTGAAGTTGTGGGGTGTGACCGTGAATCGGATTGGGATAGCTCAATGGTAGAGCGCTTGCACGCAAAAGGCAAAGATCCCAGGTTCGAGTCCCGGATCCGGCACACAATTTTAATCTGCCAGTAAGTTTCATATCAGCTCACACTTCGCTGCAGAGTGAAAGTTTCATTCTGGAATCATTTCTTAGGCTATGGCTAAGCCATTTCTCCACCATAGGTTGGTTGGTTGGTTAGATTTTGAAAGGGACTAAATGACAAAGGTTATCAGTCCCTTCTTCCATGTGTAAAGAGTTCAGGGATGATCGCTAAAAAGGCATGTAAGACTACATGATAAAAAGCACCAAGCAAAGGCATTAACCTCTCAAGGAATAAAAGCAGCAAGGAAAGAACACCGAGAAAGGAGAGAGAAAATTAAAAATGATACCTGAGGATCTGGGCTGGATGATCACTGTAATAAAAGCAAAACATCCGGCCACTCTGTGACACGGTAAAACCACCTACCTGAAAGTGCGAGGTAAGCGGGGGATAAATATATACCAAAAACTCAATAAAATTCAGATGGAATTATATAATCCACTCGCACAGATAAAATTTAAAACTCTATCAACCATAGAGGCATTGTCTGCTAAAACCGAGCTCAGGGTGTCAGGGAGATTAAAACCCCCGTCTCTGAGCGGTGAGGTGAGTGCATTCCAATAAAATGTGAGCAACTGATAAACCAGCGCCACAGCAGCACTGAGGTGGCCCTCACGACGGAGAATGCGACCGTGTGTCAGCCAAGTATGGGCGATACGGAGCCGACAGTGAACGACAGCGTCCCTGCGAGAGGCTCGTAGAGAGGACCTCCAGACGTCTGTTGTCTCCTTGATACCCGTTAACGCCATTCTGTTTCCCACAAACCACAGGTGCAACTTCGCAGCATTGAACGTAGGTCAGGAGAGGGTATACCGACCGCCAGAGGAGGTTTAGTGGTGGCCTCTTTGGCTAACCTGTCTGCCAGTTCATTTCCCGCAATCCCGATGTGACCCGGAGTCCAGATAAATACTACTGACTGCCCACGTTGTTCGACGGCATGGAGGGACTCTTGGATAGCTATGACCAAAGGATGGCAGGGAAAGCATTGATCAGCAGCTCTAAGTCCACTGAGGGAGTCACTACAGATGACATGGGACTCAACAGCAGTGGAGGTATGATGGATGTGGTCAAGTGTACGGAAGATGGCTACTAACTCTGCAGTGAAGACACTGCAGCCAGCTGGCAAGGAGAGCAATTCGTTATGCCCTGCATGAGTGTAAGCATAGCCAACACGACCACCCATCATCGAGCCATCAGTGTAAATCACTTTTGAGCACCGTGACACATCAAGGAGAGACAGGAATTGGTGACGAGTGATCTCTGGGTGAAGCGAGAGTTTGGGGGACTGTGACAGTTCGAGGCGAAGGTGCGGACGGCGTACACACCATGGTGGAGTACGCGATAGGAACTGGAAGAAAGGCGGGAGTGGAAAAGAGTCCAGTTCACAGAGGAGTAATTGGGCACTAACTCCAACTGTCATACTCGACCTCGGTCGCCATTGTGGGATAGGCAGTGGCCTGATGGGAAAAAGGAGACAATGGTTGGGGTGATGGGGCAAGCCATGAACATGAGCAATATAGTTACACAGCAGCTGCTGGCACCTGGTTTGTAGTGGTGGAATTCCAGCTTCCGCAAGGAGACTATAACAGGACTAGTTCGAAAAGCTCCTGTCGCAAGTCTAACACCACAGTGATGGACTGGGTCCAACAACTGCAGTGCTGATGGCGATGCTGAACCATAAGCAATGCTGCCGTAGTACAGTCACGACAGAACTAGTGCCTTATAGCACCATAGCAGCGTACTGCGGTCTGCGCCCCAAGTGGTGTTACTGAGGCAGTGCTCCAGCAATTTGTGAAGAACGTTGGTGAGGCTGATTAGTCAGTAGCTGTTCAACTTATGCGGGTGTTTACCAGGTTTACCAGGACTGTAAGATTCTCTCGCCACTGTGATGGGAATGTACCAGAACTCCAGATGTGATTGAAGATAGACAGAACGTTATACTGAGACTCGGATGACAGGTGTTTCAGCATCTGATTACGGACACGATCTGGCCCAGGGGCTGTGCCAGGGCACTGAGAAATTCCCATTCGCTGAAGGGAGCATTGTACAGTTCTGAGCACTGAGTCGAGAAGGATAAGCGCTGTCGTTCCTCCCGCTCTTTCAGGGTGCGAAAGGCTCTTGGGTAGGCCGCAGATGCAGAACTCTTGAGCGTAGTGCTCAGAAAACAGTTCAGCAACTGCATCCGGATCTGTGCAAACTGCTCCATTCATGGAAATTCCGGGCATACTAAGAGGGCACTCATAGCCATACACATGTCTGATCTTTGCCCACACCTGGGATGGAGAGGTATGTGACCTAATGGTAGATACGTACCTTTCCCAACACTCCTGTTTGCCTTGTCGAATCAACTGTCGGGCTCGGGTACGAAACCGTTTAAAAGCGATGAGGTTCTCTATAGATGGCTGCCACTTGTGGCGCTGCAGAGCCCACCTGTGCTCTCTAATCGCCTCAGCAATCTCCGGTGACCACCAGGGCACTGTCCGCTGCCGGGCGGATCCCGCCGACTGAGGGATTGCACAATCAGCCGCATAAATAATGGCTGAGGTAACGCTGTCGATTACCACATCTATGTCGGAGTGCATAGGAGAACCAACCATGGCAGCAGAAGTAAAAATGCCCCAATCAGCCTTATTCAGTGCCCATCGGGGTGAGCGTTCTGGGGCCCGACGCAGGGGTAGTAACAGGAAGATTGGGAAGTGGTCAGTACCACACAAATCATTGTGGACACTCCAGTGGATAGAAGGAAAGAGGCTAGGGCTACACACCAAAAGATCGATGGCCGAGTAAGTACCATGTACCACGCTAAAATGTGTGGGGGCATCATTGTTTAAAAGGCAGAGGTCGAGTTGAGATATCAGTGACTCGACATCTCTACCACGGCCGGTAATCATGGTAACACCCCACAATGGGTTTAATGGGCGTTGAAATCACCCAATAACAGGTAAGGTGGAGGTAGTTGTGCTATCAGTGCAGCCAGGATATGTTGTGGGACTTCACCATCAGGAGGGAAGTAGACATTGCAGATGTTAATGTCTACTGAAGCCCGTAACCTGACAGCTATGACTTCCAGAGGTGTCTGTAGTGGAACAGATTCACTGTAAACAGAGGAAAAGACGTAGGTGCATACTCCACCTGACACCCTGTCACAGTTTGTGTGGTTCCCATAATAACCCCTATAGCCACGTAAGGCAGGGGTGCGCATCACGGGAAACCAAGTTTCTTGCAAGGCAATGCAAAAGGCAGAAGAAGTGCTGAGGTGGTGGTGAAGCTCAGCTAAGTGGAGGGGGGGGGGACCACTGCAATTCCACTGGATGACGATATTGTTATTAGCGTAAAGGCCACAATTGAGAAAAGAAAAAGGTTATTCCATAGGTTCACCTGCTGCCGCCGATTGCGAACCTACGGGATCCAAGAGCATCGACTCCAGGGAGTCGGTGAGGGTGTGAGCTTCAGGTGAGGTGAGGATCTTTAACTCATCTTCTGAAGCAGAAGATGAGGGTAGCTGTGGCTTTTGAGCCACTAAAAAGTCCTTTTTCTTTGTCTTAATTCTACCGTCTCGCTGCCCCTTTGGCTTCAGGGGCTTGGAGGGCTTCTCGGAAGTGGCATCAGGTGTGGAAGAAGAGCGAGTAGCCCTTCGACCATCAGGTTTGGGATCCTTGGGCCTTCGGCCAGGATCCTCTGAGACACCCTGAGAAGCCTCGGAAGGGGTTGTCCCAAAGGACCCCTTCAGAGCGAGAGGAACCGGAGGAGGCTTCTCCTTCTCCTGAGAGGTGGGGACCAGTGTCCCCGATGTTTGAGGGGTTGTTGCTCCCACAGTGAAAAGCATTGGAGGAGGTGCCCCCAGCTGGCATGGGGCAGGGTCAGTTGATTGGGCCTGGGGGCGCACTAGCATTGATTGCATGGACCGTATCATAGGCACAGTGGAGGACGAGGGTGAGGCTGCCGTGGCATCGGTGTTAACCAGGCGCACAGGGTGGAGCTTCTGATACTTTCTCTTTGCCTCGGAATCAGTCGATCTCTGGTCTTATACTCCATGATTTTACATTCTTGCTGCAGAACCGTACACATAGGCGAGCAAGGGGAGTGATTCTGTCTGCAGTTGACACATACTGGAGGGGGCGTGCAAGGGACGTTCGGATGAACCGCACGTCCGCACTCCCGACATGTAGGGTTGGCATCAAATCGGGAGCTTATATGGCCAAACCTCCAGCACTTAAAACAACACATAAGGGGAGGAACGTAGGGCTTTACGTCACACCGGTAGATCATCACCTTGACTTTCTCAGGCAATGAATCACCCTTGAAAGCCAAGACGAAGGCACCGGTGGCAACCCTGTTGTCCTTCGGACCCCTATAGACTTGCCGAATGAAATGTACTCCCCGCTGTTCTCGGTTGGCACGCAATTTGTCATATGACTGCAGCAACAGGTCTTTATGAAAGATGATACCCTGTACCATATTTAACGTCTTGTGCATCATGATGAGAACGGAAACATGACCCAGCTTGTCACAGGCAAGGAATGCCCGTGACTGGGCTGGGGATGATGTCTGACAGCTGCTATTTTGCCGTATGCCACACAAATAGTAGCAAAAGTCAGCAGAATACTTCTCAAGTGTAATATCATGAGCTTATTATACCAACCAACCAAGATTAAGGCTCTCTTACAGAGTATAAAGGATGATATGGGCCTACAGAAACTGGGAGTTTACCACATACCATGTATGTGTCATATGTCATTTATTGGCCACACAACCATGATCGTTGACATCAGGAGTAAGGAGCATCAACAGCATACCATACTCAAACAAACTTGCAAGTCGGATATAATGGAACATTGTTTGGAATTAAATCAATTATTTAATTATGGTGATATGATTCTGACAAAAACCCCAAGATACTGGGATAGTAGTATTAACACTACAATTGTCACCTAGGATCCCACAGATACATATTTCCGGAAGAGGCAATCTGCGCGTCAGTGGAACTAAACATTCTATTGATAATTTTCATAAAATAAATGTTCAATTGCACTATTGAAATATTTAAATGTGTTTCCCCCTCGTTTTGTTTATTTATTCACTGTGACATCTGACGTTAATTAAAGGTAACAGTGCAATGTTGACTCGGTATCTCACAGATACAATGCGATCACCAATGTTGCTTCATGTGATGCTAACATTGCAGTGTTAAAGAATCTACTGAAATAAAGGTCATGCAGAATCATATCAACCATGATACAGAATATCAGCATAGTTCTGTCTGGAACCCGGCACTCAATTTCCTAAAGACACAATGGACCCAGCATCCAAACTGCAGGAGAAATAACTTTGAATATGGTAATAGAATGAATGACCTAGGAAAAATGACACAGGGTGCACAGACAGTGTGGAATTAGACAACAAATCAGGTTCCTAAGGAATGTCACATAGAGAATGAATGACAGTTTCAACACCAGGAGTCAGAAAGTAATCCAGCAGCCACTTCTAATGAGTGCAAACTGAGCACTTAGCATGGCTAGCTGTGTTAACAGAACAGAATAATACACATAAAAGTTTAAATGACAGCAATCAGAAGAATGAATATCCAGTAAAACTTTGAAGTGGAACATAGCGTTACATGACAAAATTATTAACTGACAAGAGCCAAAAAGTATGCACACAGCGGTCTAAACAGACACACCTAGTTAATATTAGGGTTGGGACTACTGAGCAGTGCAAACATCAGACAGAGTGCCACCCGTAGTGTAGATCAATGACAGAAAGCCTAGCCACCACACAGAGGCAAAAACAACCTGTCCCACACTGGATTCAACCTCAGGAAGCACCTGATAAAAATCATAAGTAATGCAATCTAAATATGCTTGAAGGCTGTGGATTACCGAGAGAAAACCCGATTCTCCAAAATGACAAGTTCTACTGTTAGTAATTACTTGGACTGGATTCTCAATATTAGTTTTAAGTAACTCCGAATGACTAGCTGCTGCTGATGATTATATAGTCTCCACACGATATAGTCAGCTAAACTTGATACATGCACAACAATATTTAGTTGTGATTGCATCCCTTGTGAGTTGACTTCAGCAGCCTAATGTGATCTATATATAATGGCTCAGTTTGTTTGAATAATGTATGGAGGAAACCTCACCTGTTTTGAGATTTCTCATTAACAATGATACGTTTTACAAAATTGGAGATCACTCTTTTTCACCTTTTTCACTCAAATGTGGTATACTGCAATCTTGTTTTACCTCTTCAGTTTGCTTAACTATATGATGTCCTTAGTGATGCACAAGCTTGTCAGTGTCACATTGTATAGTGTATAGAATCTCTGAGATCTCTCTTTTGCCACAGGACTTGTCTTTTGGCCCCTGCAGGGATTTGCTCCACCTCCACAAATGACTTTTCACTGGCAGAGATTCCAACCAAGTATCTTTTGGCATTGTATTAGAGCTACAAATATACTGTTTCGTTAGCAGTAGTGTGATGCGCGCATGCTCAGATAGAGGAAGCGACTAATTCTGTGCTGCCTGGGACTCCAAGCCCACTCATATCTTCGTTGTTGACCGTACATGAAGTGCCAAGAAAACATCCTCCTTCATTAGCAGCTAGGATCACACTGTTTATAAAGACCTGTAGGGTTTGATATCCCAAAGAAATAATGAAATGACTGAGCAGTATTATATCGAAGAGTTAAAATACAGAGAAAAATATGAATCAAAAATTGATTTCTAGTCATGTGCAAATATTTGAAAAAACTCAAGGCCACTAAAAATAAGAAATGAAGGTTCTATGACCTTACATACCAATTAATTGTTAACTATGCACAATAAGATGTCTCACATTAAGTATGTTCACCAAAACTTGATACTAGAACCTGAATGACATTGCATATGATTTTTGACAGGGGGGGATTCGAACCCGTCACATTTCGCCAATGTACTATAGCTACAAATATAGTTACTGTTTCATCAGCAGTAGCGTGATGTACACATGTTCAGCTAGAGATAACGTAAAGGATGATTTTGTGCTGCCGGGACTCCAACCCCACGCATGTGGACATTACTGACTACACACAAAGTGTCAACTACCAAATTCTCCTTCATTAGTAACTATGATCGCGCTCTTTGTAGTGACCTGGTGGAGCAATATCACATCAAAGAGTTATAATTCAGAGAAAAATTGGAATCAGAGCTTGACTCCTAGACCTGTGCCAGTAATTAAAGAAATCTAAAGGCCATTAATAATACAAAATTAAGGTCTTTTAAACATACATGTCATTAGTTCAAGAACAAAAATAACATTGTAAATGTAAGAGAGCCTACTAGTCACAGTTTCTACAACAACGTGCTCTGCCTCTGACAGCAAAAACAGAAACTAATTCTGTTCCAGTCAGTAGTGAATGGACCAGGTTAATTCCAGCACAGTCATGTGTTCTGTGCTTTGCGTTGCTGGAGGTGAAGAGAATATGTATGTGGCCATGAAAAACTGATACCCAACGTTAATAAACCCATATGTTAGTCATTAAAAGCTAGCCTCAGTGCAACCAAACACCAAATTTTGCTTGCAGAGGTAATACATGATGACTGTGACGCCTCTGCTGAATGAAATGCGAAACTTTATATAAAACTACTGTGTGTAGCATTTTACCAGATTGAGCAAGAACTAGAAAAACGCCTTTTGAAAGCTGGAAACCTGGTTGTGATGACAGCATGATTGGTAACAAAGCTCAAAATCTAGGTTATGTGTTGAGGCAACAATCTGGATATGGTTTCAAGAAGTCAATGAAAGTCACATCTCAAAAGCTGGTTGTGACGAAAGAACAATCTTTAGAGTAACACAACGTCTATGTTAGATTTGGAATGTCCGTTTGTTTGTGAGATGGTAAATCCAACAAATGTTTAAGACTGAAATAGCAGCATAAGGTGGATGGTCTATAGTGAAACTCAAGATCTACATTAAAAGTCCATAAAAGTGAAATCTGAAAAGCTGGTTGTGGTGACACATTGATCTTTAGGGTACCCCAAGGTCTATGTTATAGTGGGAATGAACATTAGGTTGTGTGTTGGTAAATCCAATAAATTAGGAGATGTAATAGCTGGATGAGGTGAATGGATAGCCTGTAATGATCTCTTGATCTACATTAGGAGTCAATCAAAGAGAAATCTGAAAAACTGGTTGTGGTTAGAGAATTATCTTTTATGTGATCCAATGTCTATATTAAATTGGGAAATACTGTTTGGATATGAGTTGGTAAATAAAACAAAGTTTAAAACTAAAATAGCTGGATAGGCTGAACGGATGGTGTGTAGCGAAACCACAGATCTACATCAGGTTGTGAGGCAAAAATTTGGTTATGAGTTGTCAATGTTAAAAAAAGTGAAAGCTGGAAAACTTGTGGTCACAGTATGATCGGTAACAAAGCTCAAGGTCTATGTTATGTGTGGAAGCAACGGGTCAGATATGGGTTGAAATGCCAATGACAGTGAAATCTGAAAAACTGTTTGTGGTGACAGCGTAACCACATGTCTATGTTATGTTTGGAACGTCTGTATGGTTGCGTGTTGGTAAATCCAACAAATTTAAAGATGAAATAGCTGGATGAGGTGAACATGTGGTCTGTAGCAAAACACAAGATCTATATCAGGTTTTGAGGCAACACGTTCATTGCGAGTTGGCGATGTCAAGAAAAGTGAAAGCTGGAAAACTTGTATTCACAGTTTGATTGGTAACAAAGCTCAAGGTCTAGGTTATTTGTGGAGCAACGGTTCTGATATGGGTTGAAAAGGCAATAAAAATTGTAATCTGTAAAGCTGGATGTGGTGACATAATGTTCTTTGATGTTATGCAACGTCTTTGTTAGACTGGAAATAACTGTTTAGCTGTGAGTAAGTAAATCCAACAAATGTTTAGACTGAAATATCAGTATAAGGTGGATGGTGTATAGTGAAACTCAAGATCTACATTTAAAGTCCATAAAAGTGAAATCTGAAAAGCTGCTTGTGATGACACATTGATCTTTAGGGTAACCCAAGGTCTACGTTATAGTCGGGACGACCATTTGGTTGTGTGTTGGTAAATCCAACAAATTTGGAGATGAAATAGCTGGAAGAGGTGAACAGATGGCCTCTTAGTAATGTCTTGATCTACATTAGAAGTCAATCAATGTGTAATCTGAAAATATCATTGTGGTTAGAGAATGATCTATTGTTTGACCCAAAGTGTATGTTAAACTGGAAACTACCGTTTGGATAAGAGTTGGTAAAGCCAACAAATGTGAAGACTAAAATAACTAGATAAGGAAGATGGTCTATAAAAGAACTCAAGATTTACATTACAAGTCAATAATAGTGAAATATGAAAAGCTGGTTGTGGTGACAGATGATCTTTAGCGTAACTCATAGTCCATGTTAGATTGGATACAACTGTTTGGTTGTGAGTTGGTAAATCCAAGAAACGTGAAGACAAACAGTTGGATATGGTGACTGTATGGTCTGTAGCGAAACACAAGATCTATGTCAGGTTGTGAGGCAACAGGTTGGTTGTGAGTTTTCGATGTCAATAAAAGTGAAAGATGGAAAAGTAGTTGTGGTCACGGTATGATCAGTAACAAAGCTCAAGGTCTAGGTTATTTATGGAAGCAACAGTTCGGATGTGGGTTGAAAAGACAATAAAATTGTAATCTGAAAAGCTGGTTGTGGTGAAAGAATGATCTATAGCAGCGTCTTTCCTTTGAGATAGCATAGCTTTAGTACGGTTCGTGAGGAGCGGACAGGGTTGCTAGAATATTTTTATTTGGAAGGGATTAATCAGAAAATTTTTACTTTAATGGGGGCCATATCAAAGGAAACAAATGAGATGTTCTGGTATATGTTAGTTTGGGAACGTCCAGTTGGTTGTGAGTTGGTAAATCCAACAAAGTGTTACACTGAAATAGCTGGGTAAGGTGGATGCTCTTTATCGAAACTCAAGATCTACATTAAAAGTCAACAAATCTGAAATCTGAAAACCTGGTTGGGATGACAGAATGTTCTCTAGCATTAACCAAGGTCTATATTAAATTGGAAACAACCGTTTTGAAGTGAGTTGGTAAATCCAACAAATTTAAAGACTGGAACAGCTGGATTAGGTGTAAAGTTGTTCTGTACCAAATTCCAAGATCTATGTTAGGTTGCAAGGCAAAAGTTTGGCTGTGAGTTGTCAATAAAAGTGAAGTAAGGAAGGAAGCTTAGGGTGTAACATCATTTTGACTATGTGGTCATTAGAGAAGGAGCTTATGCTCGGATTTTTTGATAAGGTTGTGGTAGGAAATCGGCCGTGCCCTTTGAAAGGGACCATCCTAACATTTGCCTTAAGTGATTTAGGGAAATTTCGGAAAACCTAAATCCAGATGGTCGGAGGTGGATTTGAACCACCATCCTGCCGAATGCAAGTCTAGTGTGTTACCACCGCCCCACTCGGTAATAAAAGTGAAATCTGGAAAATGTGTTGTGGTGACGGAATGATTGCTAACAGATCATATATGGGTTGAAGAAGATAATAAAACTGAAATCCAAGAAGATGGTTGTGGTGACAGATGATCTTTAGTGTAACCCAACGTTTCTATATCAGAATGGGTACAACCATTTGGTTGTGAGGTGGTAACTCCAACACACGTGAAGAACAAAATAACTGGTTGAGGTGAAGGTATGGTCTGTAGCAAAAAACAAGATATACTTTAGGTTGTGAGGCAACAGTTTGGTTGTGAGTTGTTGAGGTTAATAAAGGTGAAAGCTGGAAGCCTGGATGTGGTGATGAAATGATCAGTAATAACGTTCATTTTCTGAGATGTGTGTGGAGGCAATAGTTCGAATATATGATGAAATCAATAAAACTGAAATCTGAAAAACTGATTATGGTGACACAATGATTCTGATCGTTGCCCAAGATCTACTGGGTGATCAAAAAGTCAGTATAAATTTGAAATCTTAATAAAGCATGGAATAATGCAGATAGAGAGGTAAAGATTGACATACATGCTTAGAATGACAAGGGGTTTTATTAGAACCAAAAAAAAAGATCAAAAAATGTCCGACAGATGACGCTTCATCTGATCAGAAAAGCAATAATTAGCATAACAAATTAAGACAAAGCATAAATGATGTTCTTTACAGGAAATGCTCAATATGTTCACCATAATTCCTCAACATTAGCTGCGGTCGAGGAATAATGTTGTGAACAGCACTGTAAAGCATGTCTGGAGTTATGGTGAGGTTCCGATCGGAAGATTCACTTCAATGCCAGTCTTGTTTAAACAACTGTATTTAAGCATCGGTGCATACACTGTTACTGAAGCATTCAACACTAGATTAATCGAGGGTAAAACCTATGATCTAGAATGATTTTAGCAGTGAGAGCTTGTCATCTGCTGCGATTCTCATTAATGGTTTTACTCTGTCATTATTTATTTATTTATTTTTGTTCTAATAAAACCCCCTGTCATTCCAAGCATGTGTGTCAATTTTTAGCTCTCTATCTGCATTATTCTATGATTTATTAAGTTTTCAAATTTATACTGACTTTTTGATCACCCGGTATATTACTATGGGTGGTAACAGTTTGGTTGTGACATGATGAATCCATTAAAAGTAAGGGCAAAAATAACTGGCTGATGTTGCAAAATTGTCTGCAGTGTAGATGAAGGTCTGTATAAGATTGTAGGGGGAAATTTTGGTTGTGAGCTGGCAAAGAAAATGAAAAATGATATAGCTGATTGAGCTGACTGAATGATATGCAGCAAAGCTCAAGTTCTACATTTGGTCGGGAGGTGACAGGTGACAAAGTTAATGAAAGTAAAAAGTGACAAGCTGGTTGTGGTGACAGAATTATGTGGAGCATAGCCCTATGTCTATTTTAGTTTTGGGGAAAAGACAACAGTTTGGTTGTGAGTTGTTGAAGCCAACAATTAGGAATCCTGCAATGGCGATCTGAGGTGATTAAATGTAATGAATAATATACCAAGGTCTACATTGTGTTGAAAAGCAACAGTTCATTTGTCAGTTGGAAAAGCGAATGAATGTGAAAGTGTGAGTAGGATATTGTGGCAAAGGAATGGACTAAAGTGACACTCAAGGCCTATGTTAGGTTTTGAAGTCACAGATTGGTTGTGAGCTGATGAAGCAATCGAAAGTGAAACTTGATATGACTGGTTGAGGTGACGGAATCGTCAGGAGCTTAATTCAAGGTCTATGTTACGTTTGGAGCCAAACTTTGGATATGAGTTGGCAAAGACTATGAATGTGAGGGTGGAAATAGCTGGATGAGGTAAATGGATAGTCTGTATCAAAAACCAAGATGTGTATTAGATTCAGACTGTTGTTGTTTTGGGGTTTAGAGGGGACTAAACTACATGGTCATCAGTCCCCTGTTCCTACTGAAGACAAGACATTAATGTAAGAAAAAGATAAAAGAAAGCTCAACACCCAGAAGAAACACCAGGCACGAGCCCACCACTAAATAGAACGATAAAAGCCAGCTGCACGTATAAAACCTAAAACTCTATCAGCCATTGAGGCATTGTCAGATAAAATCAAGGCAGGCACAGTAAGTAGATTAAAAGACTGCCACAAGGCGGCTAAAAGCTGACAGTCCGACAGGATGTGGACCACTGTCAACGAACTTCCATAACGGCAATTCAGTGGGTCCTCTTTACGTAAAAGGTAGCCATGTGTCAACCATGTATGGCCAATACGTAAGCGACACAAGACAACAAAGTCCCTATGGGAAGGCCTGAAAGACGACTCCCAGACGGCCGTAGAGGACTTGATCGCTCTGAGCTTGTTGGGAGTACTCAGTGTTGCCCATTGTATGTTCCAAGCTACAAAAACCTTGCGGCGCAACTCCAATCAGATATTCCATTCTGGGATACCAATATCCAGGGGAGGAGCTTAGCCAGCCAATCGACACGCTCGTTTCCCAGGATGCCAATGTGGCCGGGTGTCCAAATAAAGTCCACCGAACAGCCAGACTTCCCGAATGAAGCGATGACGTTTTGAATGGATTGCACCAATGGATGGGAAGAGAAATAGTTGGAAAGGGCTTGCAGGCCACTAAGGGAGTCGCTGCACACGACATACGACTTCCGGGGGCATATATTGAGGTGATCAAGAGCACGAGAAATGGCGATCAGTTCAGCTGTAAAAATACTACAGCCAGGTGACAGGGACCATTGTTCTGTGTGGTCGCCATGAACAAAAGCATAACTGGCTCTGACATTTACCAGGGAGCCATCAGTGTACAGGACTTCTGCATCACGGTGAGCAGCAAGGAGTGCCAGTGGTGAAACTAATACCTTCGTATCACAGGAAAATTGCAGGTGGAGCTTCAAACAGGGGATGGAACAAGTAGGAAGATGGGATGGGCAGGAAAAAGCATCAGGGAGAGGTAGGGAATGAAGTGAGGAAACGAGTGTACGAACCTGGATCGCGATTGGAAGACCTGATCTAGGTCGACGTGGTGGAAAATGAGGGATAACAGTCGGAAACAAAAGCCTGCGACTTTGATGGTGTGGCGTGGCATGGACTCGAGCAACATAGCTAGCGAGAAGCTGCTGCCAGCAAAAGTGTAATGGAGGAATGCCTGCTTCGGCAAGAAGACTTGGCACAGGGCTGGTGCAGAAGGCCCCAGTCGCCAGCCGGATACCAATATGGTGGATGGGGTCAAGGATCCTCAAGGCGGATGGTGCTGCCGAGTCGTATACCAGGCAACCGTAATCAAGCCTTGATTGTATCAAGGACTTTTACAGCTGCAGAAGGGTGGGAGCAGCACCCCAAGCAGTATGGCTCAAGCAGCGGAGAATGTTAAGATGTTGCGAGCATTTTTGTAGCAGCTGACGCTGATGTGGCACCCAAGTAAGCCTGTAGTCGAATACCATCCCAAGAAACCGATGTGTCTCTTCGACGATGAGCAATTTACCACCCAGATATAACTCGGGATCCATGTGAACTGCCCGACAGCGAAGTGTATCACACAGGTTTTCTGTGCTAAAAACTGAAAACCATGGGTAGAGAACCATGATTCAGCTTTTCGGATGGCTCCCTGTAGCCGCCACTTAGCGACGCTAATACTAGCCGAACTACAATAATGTGTGAGGAACTAAGAGTGGTACCCACCCTAACCCTAAAAGAGCAATGGGAGAGAAAATTCCTGATAAAGACCGGAAGTGGGCCCCGTAAGCCCCAGTCGTACAATGTAGCCAGTATATGGTGGCGCCAGGTGGTCTCGTAAGATTTCCGGAGATCGAAAAACACAGCAACAAGGTGTTCACGTCGGGTAAAGGCTGTACGAATAGCCGACTCCAATGACACAAGATTGTCAATTGTGGAGCGGCCCTGTCAGAAACCCCCTTGTTGTGCTACCAGGAGTCCCCGGTCTTCGAGGATCCACATAAGCCGCCGACTTACCATACGTTCAACGAGCTTGCATAGAACGTTCGTGAGGCTGATTGGACGGTAACTGTCATCCACCTGTGGGTCAGCGCCAGGTTTTATCACTGGGATGATGGTGCTTTCCTGCCATTGGGAGGGAAACACACCTTCTGGCCAGAGATGGTTAAACAAGGCGAGCAGTTGGTTCTGAGCGTCCACAGGAAGATGCCGAAGAAACTGGCTATGGACACGATCTGGTCATGCACAAGTATCGGGGCATGCGAGCAGTTGGTTCTGAGCGTCCACAGGAAGATGCCGAAGAAACTGGCTATGGACACGATCTGGTCATGCACAAGTATCGGGGCATGCAGCAAGGGCACATTGAAACTCCCACTCGCTAAAGGGTGCATTGTACGGCTCCTGGCGACGTGTGTGAAATGACAGTGGCTTCCACTCAAATCGGTCTTTTATGGCGTGGAAGGCTTCACTGTAAGCTTCAGTCGAACTGATGCCTGCATAAAACTGTGCCATGTGCTCAGCAACAGCAAACGGGTCAGATCAGACAGTACCCTGTAAGGGAAGACAAGGGGATTCCCGCTGGTGGGTGGTACCCAAAACGACGTCGAACCTGGGTCCACACTCGAGAAGGTGAGGCACGAGATCCAATAAAGGCGACGTACCTCTCCCAACAATCTTACTTGATTTGATTTGATTTTTCCAGGGAAGCCAAAACAGTCTTGGTCTAACCCGCCACTGCCCGCACCGAAACTAAGTTTATTGTGCGGTATCGCTCCCTGTATATCTAGTAAAGCCAACCAATGCCCTTCAACAGTGAAAGGAGTCCCTTTACCAGTTGTTTATTAAACACAATTTCTTCGGGTCTGGTTGTCCAAAATTTTCTGTGCCTTTTACTCTCCAATGCAATGCATTCGAAGATTAGATGTGATGCAGTTTCATCACCGTCATCACAGATCCTACATTTAGGGTCCTCTTCTGTTATTCCCATTGTATGTAGGTGTTTTTTGAAATTCCCATGGCCTGTCAGCAATCCAACCATGAGTCTAATCTCTCTCCTGTTCAGACCCAGGATTGCAGAGCTTCTTTTAAAACATGGCTTTGGCATCATTACCTTGCCATGTTTTTGTTGGTAGACTTTGCTGTCTTCTGAGCCAGTTACGTAACTCCTATTTGATCATTGCCTTGGTGATTGTCAGGACAATCTTACTTACTTTGCCGTATAAACTGTCGAGCTCGGGCCCGGAGCCTTTTAAAAAGAAACAGGTGATTGATGGTGGGACGTCGACGGTAGCGCTGAAGTGCCCTACGCCGATCCCGAATGGCTTCAGCGATTTCTTGAGACCACCAAGGCACAGGTTTGCGCCGAGGGGACCCCGAGGTGGTTGGAACAGTGGCCTCAGCAGCAGAAACTATGGCGACAGTCACCTGTTGGACCACCATATCCACATCAGCTGGCAGTTGGGCAGGAATGACAACAGCAAAGGTGTAATGCTGGCAATCAGCCCTGTGGAGGGACCATCGAGGCAGGTGTTCCACCCGTTGAGAGTGTGGGAGCGACAAAAAGATAGGAAAATGGTCGCTCCCACAGAGGTCATATTGGGCCCTCCAAGTGAGGTGTGGAAGAAGGCTCAGGCTACAGACCGAGAGATCTACAGCTGAAAAAGTTCCATGCGCAACACTGAAGTGCTTAGGGGAACCAGTATTTAGCAGGCAGATGTCTTGTTGTACAAGAAGAGTTTCAACATCCCTACCACGTCGAGTCGTCTCCGTTCCGCCCCATAAAGTGTGATGGGCATTAAAGTCCCCCAAAAGAAGAAACGGTGGGGGCAGCTGTGCTACCAGAGCAGCAAGATCAGTGGGCGAAACATCCCTGTCTGGAGGAAGGTATATAGAACAGACAGTGAATTCTTGCGTAGCCCGAAGGCGAACAGCAACAGCCTCATTAGGTGTGTGGAGAGGCACAGCAATACTGGGGACAGTGGCAAGGGTGTATATACAGACACCGCCAGAGGCTCTGTTACAATCGGCACAGTTGTTGAAGTAGCCCTGATAGCCACGAAGGGCTGGGGTCCGCTGAGCAGGAAACCAGGTTTCCTGCAGAGCCATACACAGCACTGGGAAATGGCACAACAACTTCTGCAGTTCAGCTAAATGGTTGATAAATCCTCTGCAATTTCATTGGAGAATTAGATTCACTCCTTGCTGAAAAGCCATGATGTAAAACAAAAGATCGTCAGTCCAAAGATTTGCGGTCTGCTAGGCGTTGTGCATCTACATAATCTAGGACCATTGGCTCGAGTGTTTTAGCGAGGGCCAGATCCTCAAGAGACGCGAAGATCTGCACCTCATCTTCTGAGACAGATGGCGTATGAATTGACTTTGAAGTCACCAAGGACACTTTCTTCTTAAGCTTTTTCTTCTTAGCCTCTCACTGCCCTTTCGGTCTTAAGGGCTGGGAGGACTTCTTGCAAGTGGTTTCTGGGCCCAATGTCGACCGGGAAACCCGTCGACTGGGGGCAGGTGGATCCTGCAGCCTGTGGCTAGGATCCTCCAATCCACTCGTGGAAGCCTCAGGAGTGGGTGCCACAAGGGACCCCTTCTGGGCGAGAGGGGCGGGGGAAGAATGTTGCTTCCCTGGCTGGGGGTTGGGGTATGGGGTATGGTAGGGTGGGTATGGCTCCCACAGGTTTTGGAGAAGTAATGGACGAAGATGGTCCCCCACCCATCGAGGGGGCAGTAGAAGCTTGTTGGCCCGTAGGGCCCACAGACGGAGAAGTCACTGGTACCGTCAATTGCAAAGAAACCGGCGCTGCTGTGACTGCAGCAAAAGATGTCATAATCTTTACAGGATGGAGCCGCCCAAATTTTTTACGTGCCTCAGAGAAAGTGACCCGGTCCAGGGTCTTTATTTCCATGATTTTTCTTTCCCGATGAAGAACAGTACAGGTCGGCGAGCATGGCGGATGATGTTGCCCACAGTTTACACAAATGGGAGGTGGGGTACATGGGGTGTCCGAGTGTGATGGCCGCCCACATTCCCTGCAGTTCGGGCTGGAAGTACATCGGGACGACATGTGCCCGAACTTTCAGCACCGGAAACACCGCATAGGGGGAGGGACATAAGGCTTTACATCACACCAGTATATCATCATCTTGACCTTCTCAGGCATGTATCGCCTTTGAAGGCTAAGATAAAAGCACCGGTGGCAACCCTGTTTTCCTTAGGTCCCCTGTACACCCGATGGATGAAATGAACACCTCGATGCTGCAGGTTTGCTCCCAACTCTTCATCAGTCTGGGACAGCAGATCTCTATGGTAGATTATACCGTGGACCCGTGTTTAAAGACTTGTGGGGCGCGACACTCATCGGGATCTCAACCAGCTTATCGCAGGCAAGTAATGCACGCGATTGGGCTGGGGACGCTGTCTGTATCAGTACAACCCCACTTTTCATCTTGGAAAACGACTCCACTTCGCCAAACGTGTCTTCTAGAAGTTCGACAAAGAACTGTGGCTTAGTGAACATAAAAGACTCTCCATCAAAACGGGCATACACCAGATATCGTGGCCAGTATGGTTCGGATCAGCGAATTCCTCTATGTTCCTCCCAAGGGGTGCCAAGGGAAGGGAACGTCTTAGGATCGTAAGCAGTTGCATCAAATTCTGTTTTACCAGGTTTTGAGACGCCAGGTTTGCGTGTGGCGACACTATTATTTGCTCATTTCATTCTGGTCCCACAAGCAGCTAGGGAACCAAAGGTCCACCCAGGCAGAGCCCCACTTGCCTGGGTAAGCCTTATACAACTGAGGTGCGACAAGTTCCTCAGAGGTTGCTCGCTAGCGGCTGTTCAACTTCAACAGCCATGAATCTCCTCAGCACATAGCACACCTTGAGATTGAGGTGTTTTTTTTTCTTTTTTTCTTTATAGAGGTTTGTACCGTCCTTGCGACCCGGGCGATTAAGCCAAGATCCCCGGGCTCTGAAACGTACACCGAACGACTGTCGTTGAAGCACACACAGAGCTTACGGTGTAGCGGACTGTTGGTGCGACACAGCCCACAGCTCAGGACCCCGGGTTCGCCAAGCCCGTACTCAGCAAATTAATGCTGAGAACCTGAGGGGTAGGTTCAGGGGCAACAGTTTGGTTGCGAGTTGGGGTAGTCAATAAAAGTAAAAGCTGGAAAACTGGTTGTAGTGATGGAATGACCTGGAATGTACCCCAACGTGTACATTACATTGGTAGCCAACAGTCTGGTTGTGAGTTGGAGTCTCCAACAAATGTGAAGGCTGAAATAGCTGCCTGATATTACAGAAAGTTGTGATGTGAAGTCCAAAGCATATATTAGGTTGGGAGACAAATGTTTGTTAGTTGTTGAAGCCAACAAATGTGAATACTGTAACAGATATCTGAGATGATGGAATATTCTGAAGCGCAACCCAAGGTCTAGTGGAGAAGTGAAGAAATTGAAGAAGAGAGCTGAAATGCTTGTTATTGTGTTTGGATGATCTGCAATATGGGCCAAGATCTTTCATAGTTTGGAAGCAACAGTTTGGTGTAACTTTGTGATGCCAAAGAATGTAAAGCTTAAATAGCTGGCTCATGTTATGAAATGGTCTGCAGCGATGTCCAAGGGCTATTTTAGAATGGGAGGAACAGTGTAGTTGTTTTTGAAGCAAGCAAATGTGATAACTGAAATAGATATCTCGCGCGATGGATTGTTCTGAAGGGCACCCCAATGCCTGAGTTAGGTTGGGAGGCAACAGTTTGATTTTGAGTTGGCGAATGATTGCTTTAAATGTGTAGACAGTTCAGCATTGATGAAAAATGAGCCAGAGTGTTCAGTTGGAATTTCTATATGTTTTTAAGGTTGATAAGCACTTAATAAAATTGATGATCATGAAAGAGATTATGTGTGAGGTGTGTCAATGGTTAACGAAACTTGTGTACAAGAAGACATTGAGTGATGGATTTATTTGATAGTATCATTTAACAAGCAATAATGGGTACAAGAAGCAGAAAAAGTTCCTGGTTTGGAGTTAGCAAACTATGTATAATAACTATCTTAACAATGACATATTCTTGGTTGTTTGAGTAACAAATACTCATCCCACGAGTAAAAAAAAACTTGCACTTAATGTGTTGTTGATTGGAAAGAGTACTGCAGTGATGTGTCAATTTCTGTTGTTTAGAGAAAATTAAGAACTTAGTGGGAAAGATGTAGTAGTAGATAAATCTCTGTTTGGCAGAAAGGAATAAAACAATGGCAATAACCCACTATGGCAATGGGTACGTGGCACTGTTGATTAAGGGACTGGTAAGTTCTTTTGGCATTTTCTAAACAAAAAGTTCAAAGGAATTACTTTTGGAGATAATAAATGATAATATATTACTTGGGACAACAATAGTGACTGATTATTACTGTTCCTACAAGTGTCTGAAAGATGGAGGATTCAAGCACCTTTCTATAAATTAGAGTCTTAATTTCAAGGATCCTGAAATAGGATCACATACAAATAGAATTGAAAGAAGGGCTCTGCAATTAAAAGATTCTCCCAATGCACAAGATACTGCAAAGGGTTGCTTGTGTCATACGTATTTGAATAAGTATGGTAAAGACCAAATAACGACAAAAAACTCCTAGTCAGTTATTTGAGAACTATGCTGATCTTCTGTATTATCTGAACTAGTGAAACAAGCTCTATACGTTTTCAAGAATTTGTCTCGTCAACAAGTTTTGCAGACATCTTTTAGTAGCACACCTCGTTTCCTGTACTGCATTTTTATTTTCTCCTATTTTTATTTCCTTTAACTTTATTGGTGATTTACGGACAGGTCTTGGTTCCTTTGTAGATATACAAACTGAAACTATCATTCAGTGACATTATCGCTTGGAGTCAGGTATTTTTTTATTTATTATTATTATTTTATTTTTATTTATTTATTGCTAATTTTATGAGTACTGCTTTGCATCAATATGATGGAACAGAGAAATTAGAGGTAATATCTCTAAATCGTTTTCACTTTGGAAAAAATGAAATAAAATAATTAAAAGATAGCTTTTTTGCTATTATCTACTCCCAACCAACCAACCAACCATGTCATGCCCTTAGAATAAATTTGAATACACTCTTTCCTATTTTCATTACAATTGAAAAGACATTTATGTCCAAACACTATCACGCAATATACAGTGGTTGCAACACAATTCTGTCTTTATTTTGAGAACCCCCGCCCCCCCCCCCCCTTTTCTTTTTTGGGTGTGAAGACAACCTATATGATTTGAACATGATTCTTAATGCTGATTTTGCACTACATCGATTTGTGCCACAACTCTGTTCTCTGTAGATACCGAAATCATTGTAGAATGCCAAATCTTGCAGCTTTTCTCTTTTGGTTGTACACAGTTATGTAATAAGTACCGGTACGTGACAAGACGACTGACAATCAATAAGGTGGGTAGCAAAATCTGAATTTGGCATTCTACAATTATTTCGCTATCTACAGAGAACAGAGTTGTGGCACAAATGGAGATAGTGCAAAATCTGCATAAGAATCGTGTTCAAATCATATATTGTCTGCACACAAAAAATAATATTTTCAAAATATAGACACATTTGTATTGCAACCACTTTATATCGCATGATAGTTCTTGGAAATAAATGTGTTTTTAATTGTAATGAAAATAGGAAAGAGTGTATCCGAATGTATTCTTAAGTGAATGAAATGGTTGGTTGGGAGTAGATAATAGCAGAAACAAGAACCTGTTTTTCCAAAGTGAAAAATGATTTAAGGGGTGAGTGGTACTCCGCTAAGTAAATAGAGATACTACCTGTAATTTCTGTGTTGCAGCATTTTGAGGCAAAGCAATGGAGAAAATAAAAATACAGTACAGGAAAAGAGGCCTGCTATCAAAAGATGTCTTCAAAACTTGTTGATGAGAAAATTCTTGAAAATGTATAGAGCTTGTTTTACTAGTTCGGGTCATACAGACGATGAGCATAATTTTTTCGTCGCTATTTTGTCTTTACCATACTTATTCAAATAAGTATGAATCAAGAAACCCTTTGCAGTATCTTGTGCATTGGGAGGATCTTTTAATTGCAGATCACATTCATTCTATTCGATTTGTATGTGCTCCTGTTTCAGAATCCATGACATGAAGATTATGGTATAGAAATATTAAGACGAAAAATTCCTAGCAGGAAAAATAAAATGTAAAAAATAGACGAAGATTACTCACCAGGCGAAGGAGCACAGGTGTGACAGCATCACAAATAAATAAATGAATACACACACACACACACACACACACACACACACAATCGCAAGCTTTCGCAACCCAGTTGCGTCTTCAGGCAGTAGGGAAGGAGAGGGAAAAGGAAATGATGAGGGTTTTAAGGAAGGGGGTAAGGAGTCATTCCAATCCCGGGAGAGGAAAGACTTACCTTGGGGGGAAAAATGGAGGGTAAACAAATGCACACATGCCCACACATTCACACAGACACAAGTCTGACTTACAAGTCAGACTTGTGTCTGTGTGAATGTGTGGGCATGTGTGCATTTGTTTACCCTCCATTTTTCCCCCCAAGGTAAGTCTTTCCTCTCCCGGGATTGGAATGACTCCTTACCCCCTTCCTTAAAACCCTCATCATTTCCTTTTCCCTCTCCTTCCCTACTGCCTGAAGACGCAACTGGGTTGCGAAAGCTTGCGATTGTGTGTGTGTGTGTGTATTCATTTATTTATTTGTGATGCTGTCACACCTGTGCTCCTTTGCCTGGTGAGTAATCTTCGTCTATTTTTTACATTTTATGGTATAGAAAGACGCCTGAATCCTTCATTTTCCAGACACTTGTAGGAACTGCAATAATCAGTCACTATTGTTGTCCCAAGTAATATATTATCATTTATTATCTCCAAAAGTAGTTCCTTTTAACTTTTGGTTCACAAAATGCGAAAAGAACTTAATAGTCCCTTAATCAACAGTGCTATGGTGGGTCATTGCCACTGCCATAGTTCATCTGCCAAACAGAGATTAAACAGTTTCTACTACTACATCTTTCCCACTAAGTTATTAATTTTTCTCTAAACAACAGAAATTGACACATTGCTGCAGTACTCTTTCCAGTCAACAACCGATTGAGTGCAAGTATTTTACTCATAAGAAGTGTATTTGTTACTCAAACAACCAAGAATATGTCATTGTTAAGATGATTATTTATATGTAGTTTGCAACCTGCAAACCAGGAACTTTTTCTGCTTCTTGTACCCCTTGTTAAATAACACTTTCAAATAAATCCATCACTCAATGTTATCTTGCACACAAGTTTTGTTAACCATTTACACACCTCAAACGTAATGTCTTTCATGATGAATCCACTTTCCATAGATTTTATTAACTGCTTAGCGCCCTTAAAAACATATAGAAATTCCAACTGAACAGTCTGGTTCATTTTTCATCAATGCTGAACTGTCTATGCATTTGAAGCAATCATTCACCAACTCAAAATCAAACCGTTGCCTCCCAACCTAACACAGGCATTGTGGTGTGCTTCAGAACAGTCCGTCACATGAGATATCTATTTCAGTTTTCACTTGGGCTTGCTTCAAAAACTCACAACTACACTGTTGCCTCCAACCCTAAAATAGACCTTAGGCATCGCTGCAGACCATTTCGTAACATGTGGCAGCTATTTCAGTTTTACATTCTTTCAATTTTTCCATGGTAGGGTGGCGATCCACTTACTTCAAAGTATTAAAATGCCAAGATCGCTAAATTTATTTTTCTGACAACCGGTTTCGATCCACTTAGGGTATCATCATCTGGTCATTGAAGAAAGGGAGGTACATTTAATTACAGTTGTTTGAAATATAATAATATAAAATACAGAAATAATGCAACAAGTTAAGATACGCAACTCATACCTAGTGTCCTATGTTTTCGTTCCATGAAGGCATGTACAATTAAAATGGTATGTCAATTATAAAACATTTAACTTTGACAAATGGTACGTCACACATAAAATGGTAAAAATACTTAAAACACCTTCTCCATTGTGTCATGTTAACAGAGCACCTTCTTACAACTAACCAGCGGTGTCAAGCTTGCAGCAAAGATACTATTGCCACCAGAATGGCTCAAGGTGGAAGACCAATGTGGAGGCTGGACATCAGTCCGCGCCCGTTCGTCCTGTGAGTGGATGTGTGGCCACTCCTTCAGCAGGGTCCGAGCAGGTGCACGGGGGGAGGGGATTATTAGTTATTGGGAGCTCCAATGTTAGGTGCGTGATGGAGCCCCTTAGGCAGATGGCGTCCAGATCTGGAAGGAATTCCAACGTGCACTCGGTGTGTCTGCTGGGGGGCCTCATCCGAGATGTGGAGGCGGCCTTGCCGGCGGCTATCTAGGGTGCGGGGTGCAGTCGACTGCAAGTCGTGGCTCACGTCGGCACCAATGACGCTTGTCGCTTGGGTTCTGAGGACATCCTCAGGTCCTACGAGCGGCTGGCGGAATTGGTGAAGGCTGCTGCCTTCGTACGCAGGGTGCAAGCAGAGCTGTTGATTTGTAGCATTGTTCCCAGGGTTGATCGGGGTCCTTGGTTTGGAGCCGAGTGAAGGGTCTGAACCAGAGGCTTCACCGACTCTGTGACAGTCATGGCTGCAGATTTCTGGATCTGCATTATCGGGTGGGGAATTGTAGGGTGCCCCTAGATAGATCAGGGGTGCACTACACTAAGGAAGCGGCTACTCGGGTAGCAGAGTACTTGTGGAGTGCACATGGGGGTTTTTTAGGCTAGGCGCTAACTCTGATGAGCACTCGCCTGTCAGCATTCAAACAGCGAATTCAGGCCACCTGCGGAACAAAAATTCGAACATAAAAATATTTGTCGCGAACTTACAGAGTATTAGAAACAAAGTTCCCGAATTTGCAGCGTTGCATGGAAGTTATTGCGCTCAGATAGTTTTAGGCACCGAAAGCTGGCTAAATGATGATGTGGCAAGTTAAGAAATATTTAGCGAAGCGTGGAATGTATATCGGAAAGATAGATCTGATACAACTGGAGGAGGAGTGTTCATCGCTGTGGACAAAGATATTGTTTCTACGGAGATCGAGGTTGAAAGTAACTGTGAAGTTATCTGGGCATGTATAACAGGTCTAAAAGAAGTAAAGTTAATAGTTGGGTGTTTTTACTGGCCCCCAGTGCTGCTGTAGCAGTTTTAGAATCATTCAAGGAAAGTCTACACCAGGTACTGCATAGGTATCCGGGCCATGTAATATTAGTCGGAGGTGACTTCAACCTTAAGAGTATAGATTAGGACCTCGCTAGTTACATTTCACGTGGTACAGGCAAGCAGTCTTGCGAGCTACTTTTGGACACATTCTCCGAAAATTGTCTTGAGCAGTTAAGCCGGCAACCCACGCGCAATGGAAATATTCTAGACCTTATAGCCACAAACAGGCCTGACCTTATTAACGATGTCTGTGTAGAGACAGGAATTAGTGATCATGATATCGTCATAGCGTCGATGGTGACCAAAGTTCATAAACCAATCAAGAAGGCTAGGAGCGTGTTTTTGTTGGGAAGAGCCGACAAGCAAATGTTACGATCGCACTTAGAGAATGAATAGGCATCGTTTAATTCCGGGACTCTGGATGTAGAGGAATTGTGGACTAAATTTAAGTGCATTGTTAATAAAGGGTTAGAGAAATATGTGCCAGTAAAGACGATTAAGGATGGAAAAGATCCACTATGGTATAACACCACATTTGGTGAACACTTTCACAACGTCATGTTACGGGCATAAATAACAAGAAGGTACTTCATAATGCCCCAAAAAGCAAAACGCTTAATATCTTAGAAAATATACAGATATACAGCCACAAGAGTAGGTACACTCATAAAGTCCTTAATGACCAATTACATGCGGCAGATAATAATTTCGTCAAAATTTTTCATGATGTGTTGTAGTAGTTGACCCATATCTTGTTGCATCAAAGAGTTGAATACACACTTCCTTTAGACACCAGTGTCATCAAGCAAGCTATAGCAATGTACCATTTATGTACCCTTTACTGCACTTCTTAGCCATGTAGAATATGAGAGGCAAACCTTAAAATGAAGGTGTCGTTACATATAGGCATTGAGGTACGTATCACATTAAACATTATGTAAGCCGAACATTCTTGTTATGTTCTACTGATTACAAGCAAACACTATTGTGTATACCGTCTCTCATCTATTTTGTGTACATTTTGCCAGGAACATAGATCTTGAGCAATGGATCCTTCTCTTCCACCTTGGCTACATATTGTCAATGACCTAAACTTTGAGCAATGGATCTTTGTAAATATGAACCCTAGGTTCCACTTAACAACAAATAACCATATGAAAATCATTGAATGGCTTTGCTCAAGTAACATTCACAGTACCAAACTAACAACAACACCAGGTTGTGACAATATCTTCTTAGTCACAGCTTATTAGAATGAAAATTAGGAGTGACTGACAGTACAAGGCTGACATCAAGGTACATAGACCTTGTGCAATGGATCAGTTTGTATCGTGGCTACATATTGTAGTAACATAACCCTTGAGCAATGGATCTTAAAAAAAATGAACCCTATGTACCTCCATCACTGAATCCTCCTGCTAGTAGAACATCCACAATACCAACTAACAGCAACAGTGAGCTATGTCAGATGCACTTAGTCATAAATTATTAGAACGTTAACTATGAGTGACTGACATTTGCTATGCTGACATAGATATACATAGGCCTTGAGGTATCTTATATAACAAATTATCCATTTTCAAATACCTAACACAGTATTACAACCGATTACTTAAAGTATCCACCCCCATGAACCACATACATTGCCGAGGTGGGGTGGCTTGCGTGCCTCAATGAAGCAGATAGCCGTACCATAGGTGCAACCACAGTGGAGGGGTATCTGTGGAGAGGCCAGACAAACGTGTGGTTCCTGAAGAGGAGCAGCAGCCTTTTCAGTAGTTACAGGGCCAACAGTCTGGATGATTGACTGACCTGGCCTTGTAACATCAGCTAATGTGGCTTTGCCATGCAGTTACTGCGAACGGCTGAAAGCAAGGCGAAACTACAGTCGTTACTTCTCCCAAGGACATACAGCTCCACTGTATGACTATACGGTGATGACGTCTTCATGGGTAAAATATTCCAGAGGTAAAATAGTCCCCCATTCAGATCTCCGAGCGGGGACTACTCGGGAGGATGTTGTCATCAAGAAAAACAAAACAGGCATTCTACGGGTCGGAGCGTGGAATGTTCTAACCCTTAATCGCGTAGGTAAACTAGAAAATTTGAAAAGAGAAATGGATAGGTTAAAGTTAGATATGGTACGGATTAGTGAAGTTCGGTGGCAGGATGAACATCATTTCTGGTCAGGTGTGTACAGGGTTATCAATACAAAATCAGTTGGTGGTAATGCAGGAGTAGGTCTGATAATGAATAAGAAAACAGGAATGCGGGCAAGTTACTATGAACAGCACAGTGAATGCATTATCGTAGTAAAGATAGACACAAAGCCAACATCGACCACAGAAGTGCAAGTTTATATGCCAACTAGCATGGCCGATGATGAGGATATTGAAAAAATATATGAGGAGATAAACAAAATCATTCAGAAAGTTAAGGGAGACGAAAACTTGATTGTGATGGGGGACTGGAACTCGGTAGTAGGAAAGGGAAGAGAAGGAAATTTAGTAGGTGGATATGGACTGGGAAAAAGGAATGAAAGAGGAGATCACTTGGTAGAATTTTGTGCAGAGCACAATTTAATGATCACCAAAACTTGGTTCAAACATCATGAAAGAAGGCTGTATACGTGGAAGAGACCAGGAGACACTGGAAGGTACCAGATTGATTTTATAATGATAAGGAATAGATTTAGAAACCAGGTTCTAAACTGTAAGACATACCCAGGGGCAGATATACACTCTGACCATAACTTATTGGTTATGAACTGCAGATTAAAACTTAAGAGATTGCAGAAAGGCAGAAAGGTTAGGAGATGGAACCTGGACAAATTGAAGGAACCAGAGGTGGTTGAGAATTTCAGTGGGAGCATTAGGCAAGGATTGGCTGAAATGGGGGAAACTAATACAGTAGAAGAAGAATGGGTAGCTCTGGGAGATAGGGTAGTGAAGGCTGCAGAGGACCATATAGGCAGAAGAACAAGGACTAATAGAAATCCCCCTGGATAACACAGGATATACTGAACCTAATTGATGAGAGGAGAAAATATAAAAATTCAGCAAGTGAAACAGGAAAACGGGAATACAAACGTTTGAAAAATGAGATTGACAGGAAGTGCAGACTGGCTAAGCAGGAGTGGCTAGAGGACAAATGCAGAACTATAGAAGAATGCATAACTAGGAGAAAGATAGACACCACCTACAGGGAAATAAAAGAGATATTTGGAGACAGGAAAAGCAGTTGTATGAATATCAAGACCTCAGATGGAAAACCGGTACTAAGCAAAGAGGGGAAAGCTGAACTGTGGAAGGAATACATAGAGGGACTATACAAAGGAAATAAACTTGAAGGCAGTATTCTAGAAATGCAATACGAAGTGGAGGAAGATGAGATGGGAAATATGATACTGCGAGACGAATTTGACAGAGCGCTGAAGGACTTGAGTTGAAACAAGGCCCCTGGAGTAGATGATATTCCATCTGAACTGCTGACGTCGTTAGGAGAGCCAGATGTGAAAAAATTGTATCATCTGGTATGCAAGATGTATGAGACAGGGTAAATACCCTCAGACTTCAAGAAGAATATTGTAATTCCAATTCCAAAGAAAGCAAGTGCAGACAAGTGTGAAAATTACAGAACTATCAGTTTAATAAGTCATAGTTGCAAAATACTAACACGAATTATTTACAGATGAATGGAAACACTTGTGGAATGTGACCTCGGGGAAGATCAGTTTGGATTTAGGAGAAATCTAGGAACACGGGAGGCAATACTCACATTACGACTTATCTTAGAAGATGGGCTAAGGAAAGGGAAACCAACGTTTCTAGCGTTTGTTGATTTGGAGAAAGCTTTTGACAATGTCGACTGGAATACACTCTTCGTAATTCTGAAGGTATCAGGGGTAAAATACAGGGAGCGAAGAGAGATATTCAACCTATACAAAAACCAGACAGCGGTTATTAGAGTCGAAGGGCAAGAAAGGGACGCAGAGGTTGGGAAGGGAGTAACACAGGGTTGTAGCCTTTCCCCAATGTTGTTCAATATGTACATTGAGCAGGCAGTGAAGGAATGGAAGGAGAAATTTGACGAAGGCATTAAAGTGCAGGGAGAAGAAATAAAAACTTTGTGGTTTCCCGATGACATAGTACTTCTGTCAGAGACTGCAAAAGATCTTGAAGAGCAATTGAATGGGATGGACAGTGTCTTGAAAGGAAGATATAAGATGAACATTAACAAGAGTAAAACGAAGGTAATGGAATGCAATGTCAGAAAATCAGGCGATGCTGAAGGAATTAGATTAGGTAATGAGACAATATAAGTAGTAGATGAATATTGTTATTTGGGTAGCAAGATAACTTCTGATGGCCAAAGTAAAGAAGATATAAAATGCAAAATGGCTATGGGAAGAAAAGTGTTTCTAAAGAAGCGAAACTTGTTACCATCCAATATTAATTTAAATGTTAGGAAGTCCTTTCTGAAAGCATTTGTCTGGAGTGTAGCATTGTATGGAAGTGAAACATGGACAATAAGGAGTTCAGATAAAAAGTTGATAGAAGCTTTTGAAATGTGGTGCTACAGACGAATGATGAAAATTAGATGGTTAGATCATGTAACTAATGAGGAGGTGCTTAACCGAATCGGGGAGAAAAGGAGTTTCTGGCATATACTGACTAAGAGAAGGGATAGACTGGTTGGACACATTCCGAGACATCAAGGAATTGTCAACTTAGCATTAGAAGGAAGCGTTTGGGGTAAAAATCGTAGAGGGAGACCAAGGGACAAATACAGTAAGCAGGTTCAAAAGAATGTAGGTTGCCGAATGTACTCTCAGATGAAGAGACTTGCACAGGACAGGGTAGCGTGGAGAACTGCATCAAACCAGTCTCAGGACTGAAGACCATAACAACATAGCAACTTAAAGTATACCCAGTAACCTACACATTAGCATTGCAAAATGCTCCTGATGATAATGGTGGCTCAATACAGGGTGGCAAGAGACTAATTTACAATTCAGACTTTCCATGAACATCTGATGCTATTTTCATTATATCTATCTACTATATAAACTTATCCAATGTAAAAGTATTTTAAACATTGATACACACTGAAATTTTACACTATGTACCAATCATTTTATATTTTCACTTATCTTGGCTCATTTTTATTTACTTATGATGTAATTTCATTATATGTGTAACCCCCATATGTGGTGTTTGCAGTATATATCAAGAAATATATGTTTACCTTCTTATAAATATTGTAAAAAATAAATAAATAAAATGAAATGAAAAAATTAGTTCAAAGTAGCCATATGTAGGCAACCTAGACATTCAGTAACAAAGCATTGTACTTATGTTCATAGGCTACATTTGTTAAATGACTTTGGAATAACACATATTAATTTGTACATTTTCTATATGGTTAATGGTTTAATACTTCATGGCCATGTAAATAAATTACTCATGAGAATGGAATACCCCAACCTCCCTCCTCCTAATGCTCTCACCTAGATCCTGAGATAACCAAATAATTAAGATTTATGTTGTGTATCTATTGTTTAAACATTTTATACTGTGTGTTCCCTGGTGTTCTGTTTTAGTATAATGTATAAGTAGCAATATATAAGTTTTAAAGCCATATATGTAATTACGTTGGATCATATATTTCAGTCAACATATGTAATTACGTGGAATCATACGTGCATATTTCTTTTATAGCCGAACTGTACCTTGAAATCTGTAACACCTTTGTATCCTTTTATTTGCAAGTATTTTGTGAAGTAGAATAAGTTGCAGCACTAACAGTGCTGTGATTACAGGACATAGACTTTTATAAGCAAATAATAGTTCGTAGTAAGTGTATGCAAGCAGCACACACTGGTGGCAATAGTATCTTTGCTGCAAGCTTGACACCGCTGGTTAGTTGTAAGAAGGCGCTCTGTCAACATGACACAATGGAGAAGGTGTTTTAAGTATTTTTACCATTTATGTGTGACATACCATTTGTCAAAGTTAAATGTTTTATAATTGACATATCATTTTAATTGTACGCGCCTTCACGGAACAAAAACATAGGACACTAGGTATGAGTTGTGTATCTTAACATGTTGCATTATTGCTGTATTTTATATTATTATATTTCAAACAACTGTAATTAAATGTACCTCCCTTTCTTCAGTGACCATATGATGATAACCTAAGTGGATTGAAACCGTTCGTCAGAAAAATAAATTAATTAATACTGATGTTGGCAGTTTAACACTTTACATTCTTTGGCATCACAAAACCACAACCAAACAGTTGCTCCCAAATTAAGACAGACTTTGGGCTATGCGGAAGATTGTCCATACACAAGAACCAGCATTCCAGCTCTCTAATTCAGTTTCTTCACCTCTCCACCTAACATAAAGCTAAAGATTTGTTTCAAATAACTCTGTCACATTAACCAGCTATATACACTTTAACATTCCTTAGATTCCCAAACTCACAAACAAACAGTCATCTCCCAACCTAACAAAGACCTTAGGTTGTGATTCAGAATATTCCATCACCTGAGATATCTATTACAGTTTTCACATTTGTTGGCTTCAACAACTAACAAACAGTTGCCTCCCAACCTAAGATAGACTTTGGAGTTCATGTCAGAACTTTCTGTAACATCAGCCAGCTATTTCAGCCTTCACATGCTTTGGTGTCACCAACTCACAACCAGACTTTTGGCTCCTAATCCAGCGTAGAACCTGAGCTAAACTCCAGGTCATTCCATCATCACAACCAGTTTTCCAGCTTTCACTTTTATTGACTTCACCAACTCTCAACCAAACTGTTGCCTCTGAACAGAACATACATCTTGGTTTTCGATACAGATCATCCATTCACCTCATCCCACTATTTCCACCTTCACATTCATTGTCTTTGCCAACTCATATCCAAAGTGTAGCCTCCAAACGTAACATAGACCTTGGAGTAAGTTACTGATGATTCCTTCACCTCAACCAGTCATATCAAGTTTCAGTTTCGATTGCTTCATCAGCTCACAACCAATATGTGACTTCAAAACATAAAATAGACCTTGTGTGTCACTATAGTCCATTCCTTTGCCAGGATATCCTATTTACATCTTCACATTCATTGGCTTCATCAACTCACAACTCAACTGTTGGTTTCCAACATAACATAGACCTTGGTATATTCTTCATAACATTCAATCACTTCAGATAGCTATTGCAGGATTCCTAATTGTTGGTTTCAACAATTCACAACCAAACTGTTGTCCCCAAAACTAATATAGACATTTGTTGATGCTCCAGATAATTCTGTCACCACAATCACCTTATCACCTTTCAGTTTCATTAACTTTAGCAACCCATAACCAAACTGTCACCTCCCAACCAAATGTAGAACTTGAGCTTTGCTGCTGATCATTCCGTCACCTCAATCAGCTATATTGCCGTGAGAGACCACGTACAACAACTGCCGGCGTGGTGCAGGGGATAGCGCCGCCGACTCCGGTGCTGCAGGTCGCCGGTTCAATTCCGCCCACTGGCAAAATTTTTTTTCTTTGTAATTAATAATTCCAGAATGTTCTATATCTTTCTTATGTTCACTTGTAAATTCTACTTGTTTCTTATGTTAAGTGTTCTTCTAATTTCTGATACATTCTGTCTGTGTATAAATAGCAGAGCACTCTGCCCGAGTGGCAGTTAGTGCTGCGTGTATGTTGAGTTGTAATAAACCAGCTTTTAGTATAAGTGCTGTGTTCAGTTGCCTTCGAAGTCAAGCCTGCTTCCATTTCAATGCAACAATATCTTCTTTGACTTTCGTGTTCTTTGTCACCTCACAACCAAACGTTTCCCCTCCAATCTTATACAGACCTTCACCTACACTACAGGTAATTTTGCAACATCAGTCAGTTACTTTTGCCCACAGTTTTAATGGATTCTGAACTGTTGCCTTTACACATAACATAGAAAATGAGCGTTATTATCGATCATTTCTTCACCACAACCACACTTCCAGTTTTCACTTTTATTGACTTCATCACAACCAAACTGTTACCTCACAACCTAAATGAGATCTTGGGTTTTGCTACAGACCATCCGTTCACCTCATCCAGCTAATTTCGTCTTCACATATTTTGGATTTACCAGTTCACAACCAAAGGGTTGTTCCAACTCTGATGTAGACCTTGGGTTGTGCTAAATATCATTTTTCACCACAACCAGCTTTTCAGATTTCAGTTTTATTAACTTCAACCCATATCTGAACTGTTACTGACCATTCAGTCACCACAAATTTTCCACATTTCACTTTTCTTGAAGTCACCAACCCACAGCCAGACTGTTGCCTCACAACGTAATGCAGATTTTGGAATTTGATACACCTCATCCAGGTATTCCAGTCTATTTTAGTCTAAACATTTGTTGGATTTACCAACTCACAACCAAAAGGACATTTCCAAACTAACATATACCTTGAGTTATGCTATAGATCAGCGTTTTTCAACCTGTGGGTCACAACCTCCAAGGGGATTGCAAATGTTTGTAAATCTATCGGACCAAACTGCGTGGTCATCAGTCCGTAGCTTACAAACTACTTAAACATAGGTAAACTAACCTAAGAACAACACACACACCCATGCCCCAGGGAGGACTCGAACCTCCACGGCGAGCAACCGCGCGCTCCGCAGCGAGACGCTTTAGATCGCTCGGCTACTCCACCGCGGCCATGGGGATTGCGAAGCCTCACTCAGCGGTCACCATCCATTAGCAAGTACTTGCACCAAAAATATAGCTAGTGGTTCAGTAATACAAAACCATATGCCTAAGTGAGATACATTTAATGTTAAAATTAGTCAGTTCCTTGTATAACATTAATTATAAATTGATCATAAACTTTTTTATAATACAGCATGTAAAAGATGAATAAACACAAAGTCTGAAACTGTTTTCAGGAACCAATTGATAGGAAAAAGAACTTGATACAATAAGTCTTTCTGAAAAATTCAAACAAAGATCTACTTCTTTACAAATTGTCTATACCGTGGGACCTACCTTAATAAGCTTAATTCACTTCTGAGTCTTACCAGAAATGTGAAATAGTGGTTAAGCACAATATATTTTTCTGTTGGAAATCCTGTAAAAGTACCTTCAATCTGTTCCATTGTAAAAATATTAAATAAAACTTCGGCCAACAACTTAAAAAAATGGTGAATTAAAAGAAAGAAGATCAAATTATTTTCCTTTGAGATAGCATTTGTTTGGTACAGTTAGTGAGAAGGGGAGGGAGGTCACTAGAATATTTTTATTTGTAAGGGAGTTGCCACAAAATTTTTACTTCAAGGGGGATTGCATATTAAAAAAGTTTGATAACACTGCTATAGATCATTGTGTCACCACAACCAGCTTTTCAGATTTCACATACATTGTCTTTTCAACCCATATCTGACCCATTGCTTCTACACATAAGCTATACCTTGAGCTTTGTTACTGACCATACCATGACAACAAGTTTTCTTTCTTTCACTTTTATTGACATCGCCAACTCGCAACCAACATGTTGCCTCACAACCGGACAGTTCTTGTGTTTTGCTACAGATGATTTGTTCAACTCATCCAGCTATTTGTCTTCATATTTCTTGGATTCACCAACTCACAACCAAATAGTTCTAAACAATCTTGAGGACGCTAAAGATCAGTCTGTCACCACAACCAGGTTTCCAGATTTCACTTTTATTTACTTTTAATGTAGATCTTCTGTTTTGCTAAAGATCATCCACATTATCCAGCTATTTAAGTCTAAACTTTTGTTGGATTTACCAACTCACAACCAACCGGATGGTCCCAAACTAAAATAGACCTTGAGTTAAGCTGTAGATCATTCTGTTACCACAACCAGCTTTACAGATTTCACTTTAATGCCTTTTTAACCCATATCCCAATTGTTGGATCCACACCTAACATAGATGTATAGCTTTGTTACTGATCATACCATCACCACAACAAGCTTTCCAGCTTTCACTTTTATTGACGTCACCAACTTGAAGCCAAACTTTTGCCTCACAACCTAACGTAGATCTGGGGTTTTGCTATGGATCATCCATTCACGTCATCCAGCTTTACATTTGTTGCATTTATTAACTCACAACCAAACAGTTGTTCCCAATCTAACATAGACGTTGGGTTACTCTAAAGATTGTTCTTTCATCACAACCAGCTTTTGAGATGTCACTTTCATTGACCTCTTGAACCCATAACCAGGTTGTTGACTCCACACATAACTTACACCTTGAGCTTTGTTACCAATCATTCCATCACCACAACCAGTTTTCCAGCTATAAAAAGGTGTTTTCCTAGTTCTTGCTAAATTTGGTAACAATGCCACACACAATAGTTTTATATAGAGGTTTCGTATTTCATTCAGCAGAGGCATCACAGTTAGCATCTATTACTTCTGCGAGCAAAATTCAGTGTTGGTTGCACTGAAGAAAGCTCGTAATGACTACAGTAAGTGCCACTTACTGTAGTCTCTTCATTTCCAGCAAAGCAAAGCATAGAACGCATGACTGTACTGTAATTAAACTAGTCCATTCGCTACTGACTGGAACAGAGTTGGTTCAGATTTTGCTGTCAGAGGCATAACGCGTTGTTGCAGAAACTGTGACTAGTAAGCTCTCTTACACTAACAATGTTGTTTTCGTTCATGAAGCAATGTCATGTAAGTTTAAAGGACCTTCATTTTGTATTATTAATGGCCTTTAGATTTATTTAAATATTGGCACAGGACAAGGAGTCGAGCTCTGATTCCAATTTTTCTCTGAATTTTAACTCTTCGATATGATACTGCCCCACCATTTTATTGTTTCCTCAGGATAACAAAGCCATCCAGGTCTCCACAAACAGTGCGATTTTAGCTACTAGTGAAGGAGAATGTGGTGGTTAACCCGTCGTGTAAGGTAAAGAACGTCAATATGCGTGGGGTTGGATTCCCAGGCAGCACAGAATTATACTTTACATTATCTCTAACTGAACATGTGCACATCGGGCTACTGATGACGAAACAATGTATGTATACGTAGCTATAATACATTAGCGAAAGGTGAACGTACTTAATATGTGACATCTTATTGTGCATAGTTATCAATTCATATAGGTATTTGGTTCTAATCTGCAGCCATTACTAAAACTTTACTTCATGGCGTTTAGCTCCTGTGCTTTGCCCTACATTACATATCTTTAGCGGTTCTCTATCAGGGACAATATATGCACGGGAGTCCCGATACTATGCTTGAATTATCATAATTTATTTCCAATTTCAGACATTCCCCCTTGTAAGCTAATACTGGTGATATCATCGAAATTTTACATTTCTTTAGTTAACAGTATGCTCAAATTCAGCTTACAAACAAAATCTCATTGTATCATTTAATGAGCGTGATGACTTGTCACTATTGTTATTGAGAACACAGTGGTTTCTCGTATTTGTTGATGACTGTACCGATTTACATCTGAACAGACTGCCATAAGGATATGTGGTGTCAAGTAGTCACTTGTAGTGCCCGTTGGGTATAGCACAATGACTGTAGGGTGGTACGTTTATAGAACCTGCAACAGACTTGCGCTGTTTTGGTTGCATACAATCATGTGCAGCCTATACATGGGAATTCAAGGTGGCCCACTTTTTTGGCGTCAAGTGCACAAGGTTCAAAAACCACCTTTGCTTGTGTCTGGGTGTAGAGCAGCTCAGTTATGCATTTTGTTGTTGCGGTTTTTAAAATTGTGTCCAATGGAAAGATATCTTTGAGAGTCCTGAATGTCAGCCCCTGCACTTCATTTCATTTACATTTTTCATTATTTCTCAGTAAATCATTCAGGGGTTTGGCATTTGTAATGAAATTTGACAAACTTCATAGAGTTTTAGGAAACTTCGAATTACTAGAATAGATTTTAGTATGAAAAGTTTTGAACAGTTATTGTCTTTTCAGGAGACCAGATTTGTTCATGCAGTACAACATAGCTAATTAACACAAAACTTCTCTTCAAAAAGTGTCTCTTATTAAATTAATTTCCAACTAAGCTACTGAAGTGCCTTATCACCGCTCTTTGTTGGCACTATAATGTTGTCCATGTAAATCAATTTGTCATCTCAAGCCAATGCCCAAAATAGTAGTATTTATAAAACACTGGACCCTTCTTAAATAGGATCTGCCCTGGTGTGTCACAAATGAGGTATATTTTTAGCATTCCTCTTCACCATAAATGGTAGTGGTGTGTCTTCCTCGACGTCTAGTGTGCAAAACACAGAAGTGTCTTGTAGTTATTTATAAACTCAGTGTCTCTAGAAACAACATACAGCCATTTCAATTCTCACTTCATCAATCTCAACAATGCTTACAAAATACCTTTTTGAAGGGGTGAAGTTTTGCCCAAAAATGACATCTGTATATTTCAACTCTGTGCACTCAATGTCCCACAGGTAAATAAATTAAGTTACTGTCACAGTTAGTGCATTCACTCCTCGTTATTTGTTTTTACAGTTTTAAAATGACAGTTGTTACTATTCCTCTTAACATGGTTTGCTTTCACTATGGGCTTTTGATTATTATTCTTTGCGCATTCAGGTAAGATGATAATACAGTCAATGCAACTGAAGCATCTGCTTACCCTGCTCTTTTGCTTGCAATCAATTTACCTGAGGTCAGAACAAATACTTTCTATGAATCCCAAGCAGCTTTTAGTATTGCCACTATTTGAGTTTTATCATCTTTCTTATTGCAGTTCCTGAAATTTTGTTATTTATTTTCAGCAAGGATTTCACAACTATTCTGTAATTATAATTTTTCCCCCTTTAACACTTTCTCACTCCAAGCACCATACAGTTGATATTTATTGTGTCAATCACAGCCTTCTTATAAAGTAAGCTTTATCTTTTGTTTCTACCCATTTGTATTGCATCTTCTTCATCATTACCGGGATCATCACCATCCTATTAAAATTCTTTACCGCCATTAATTTTCACAGTAAGTTTATTGAAGCTCAATGAATAAAATTATGCTAGACATTTCATTTTTCATCGCATGCGTTATACTGCAGATTGCTCCCAACTTTGTGTATGAAAATGATGCTTCAATAATTCACTTATTACTTCAAGATCACCAACTGTTGATTAAAAGGTAAAAACAGTAAATTTTATCAAGTCCTTTAGATTTCTTCTGTCATTCGGCACTATTTCAAGAAATTGACTTACTTTGAGATATAAAATTTTTACTGGAGCAGAAGTTATATTTTAATTTACTTTTTCAATTTCACCTAATGCAGTCATATCTAAATTTCTTGTTTTGTTCCAATGTTTAAAATTTCTCCTTGCATCACTTTCATACTGCTAAATGTTGTAGATTTATTATTAACACAATTACATGTTGCTTCACTCACACAGGCAAAATGATGCTCAGTAAACTTTACAAGAATGTCACAGTAGTTAAGCAGCTAAACTGTGCTACCACATGTTTTGCTGTTCAAGACAAGACTCCAAAATTTTTAGAAAAAACTGTTCTGATTATGTTTCTCTGTACATACACAAAACCAATTTCCAATAATCAGCTTCTCCAGCATGTCACCATCCCACTGGCAGAAAAACCTTAAAGCTCCCTTTAAAAAATCACATAAAGGTAATAATAGAGCAGCACATTTTAATTACAAGATTTCATTCAACTATCTAGTTCTTTCAAGGTAATGTAAGATACCAGGATAAATCCAGGTTGTTTTCAAGGATACAAATATCACTAGTCACACTAGACTGTCACATGAGAAAAGGTCAAGCTGTGTTTGACACAAGTGATACTTTCTACAGCCATGTCAATGCCAGGACAACAGCTTTTACATCCCCAGGAAATTGATTGTATTTGTAGGTTTAAGAATTATGCAGCAACTGGACATTAGTCTGAAATTATGTGGGTCCACTCTTTTACCTATCTTATAAACAGTCCAGTGCCAGCTGCTGCAGCTGTCACATTGAGTGCTAAGTATCATTAAATAATTTGTGTGGAATTTCATTTCCAGTCAATTTCGTCATTTTCGTTACTGCTTCTGTTTTAAGAGGTTTATTCTAGCGCACTTGACAGATTTTGTTTGTGCTGCAGGCTATGTAATGTAAGTATCAATTGTATTTTTCTTACTTGTCACTTCTTTATTTTGTGTGTTTCATTTTTAGAAAGCTCTATACCCAAGTATTTGATAATGTGTGCTCCATTGATTTTCTTGTTTATTTTGAAAACAGTCAGAGACAGTTTTATTGTTTTTGATAGTATAGTTAGCACTTACCACAGTCCAGTCAGCTGCCAGCCACCTTTATTAAAGTACTAGACTAGTTACAAGTTGATTATTTAGTTTTCTACTCTTCACAGTTAATTGTATTAATAGGACGTGTGCCTCCTGTGTACAGATGGCCACGGTTTGCGAACATCTGAGCGCACTGCTGGCTACAGTCATCCAACTTCAGGATGCTGTATCAGAGTGCAGTGGCGGTGTGGAGCCTGGTGTGTCGAGCGGGACACCTTAGGTGTCTCATGCTTCACCCTGTCCCTGCTGTCGAGGCACCTTCAGGTGTACCAGACGTACTCGAGCAGCCCTCTCCTCAAGAGGAGTGGCGGGTTGAACAGCATTTGCGTCGCTCGAGGCAGAAGGCCAATGTGGAGGCTGGATGCCCAGTCATGCCCGTTTATCCTGTGAGTGGATGTGTGGGCACTCCTTTAGCAGGGCTCCAATGTTAGCACGTGATGAAGCCCCCTTAGGAATATAGCGTCGAGATCCAGAAAGAAGTCCAACATGCACTCGATGTGTCTGCCTGGGGGCCTCAAGCGAGATGTGGAGGCGGCCCTGTCGGCAGCTATGGAGCATACGGGGTGCGATTGGCTGCAAGTCGTGGCTCAAGTCGGCACCAATGATGTTTGTCGCTTGGGTTCTGAGGACATCCTCAGTTCCTACGGGTGGCTGTCGGAACTGGTGAAGGCTGCTTGTCTTGCAAGCAGGGTGCAAGCAGAGTTATTGATTTGTAGCATTGTTCCCAGGGTTGATCAGGGTCCTTTGGTTTGGAGCCAAGTGGAGGGTCTGAACCAGAGGCTTCGCCAACTCTGTGATAGTCATGGCTGTAGATTTCTGGATATGCATTATCGGGTGGGGCATTGTATGACGCCCCTACATAGATCAGGCGTGCACTACACTAAGGAAGCAGCTGTTCGGGTGGCAGAGTACTTGAGGGGTGCACATAGGGGTCTTTTAGGCTAGGCACTGGCTCTGATGAGTACTCGCCACTCAAAATGCAGACAGCGAATTCAGGCCACATTCAGAACAATAATTCGACTATCAAAATATTAGCAATAAACTTTCAAAGCATTAAAAATAAAGTTCCTGAATTTACCACACTGCTGGGAAATTATTGTGATCAGATAATTTTAGACACCCAAAGCTGGCTAAATCATGATTTTGATAGCTCAGAAATATTTAAGATGTGGAATGTATATCAAAAAGATAGATCGGACACAACTGGTGAGGGAGTGTTCATCGCTGTGGGCAAAGATATTGTTTCTACTAAGATTGAGGTTGAAAGTAACTGTGAAGTTATCTGGGCATGTATAACAGGTTTAAGAGAAGTAAAGAAGTAGTTGGGTGTTTTTACCAGCCCCCAGTACTGCTGTAGCAGTTTTAGAGTCATTCAAAGAAAGTCTACACCAGCTAGTGCAAAAGTATCCGGGCCATGCAATATTAGTTGGGGGAGACTTCAACCTAAAGAGTATAGATTGGGACCTCTCTAGTTTCATTTCAGGCAGTACCGACAAGCAGTCTTGTGTGCTAGTATTGGACATATTTTCTGAAAACTGTCTTAAGCAGTTACACCGACAGCCCACATGCAATGGAAATATTTTAGATCTTACAGCTACAAACAGGCCCGACCTTATTAAAGATGTCAGTGTAGAGACAGGAGTTATTGATCACGAAATGGTCAAAGTGACAATGGTGGCCAAAGTTATTAAACCTATAAAAAGAAAGCTAGGAGCGTGTTTTTGTTAGAAAGAGCCGATAAACAAGTGTTAGCATCACACTTAGAAAATGAATGGACATCGTTTAGTTCCAGTACAATGGAACACAGAACACAGTACGTTGTTCTCAATGGTGAGTGTTCATCAGAGACAAATGTATTGTCAGGTGTACCCCAGGACAGTGTGAAAGGACCGCTATTATTTTCTATCTATATAAACGATCTGATGGACAGAGTAACTTGTAATTTGTGGCTGTTTGCTGATGTTGCTGTGGTGAATGGGAGGGGGTTCTCGTTAATTGACTGCAATAGCTTAAAGGGTGACTTAGACAAAATTTCTAGTTGGTGTGAAGATTGGTAGCTAGCTCAAAATGTATGGCGATGCACAGGAGTAGGAATAACAATCCCATAATGTTCTAATACAGCATTAGTAGTGAGCATCTTGTGGCAGTCGTGTCATTCAAATATCTAGGTGTAACATTGCAGAGCGATATGAAGTGGAACAAATATGTAAGCACAGTTGTGAACAAGGTGGACAGCTGACTTCAGTTTATTGGGAGAATTTTGGGAAGAGACAATGTATAAAACATTTGTATGACCACATCTTGAGTATTGCTCAAGTGTTTGGGACCCGCAGCAGATCTGTTTAAAGGAAGACATGGAAGCAATTCAGAAGCGAACACCTAGATTCTTTACTGGTAGGTTCATCCAATGCACGAGTGTCACAGAAATGTTCCGGGAACTCAAATTGGAATTGTTGGAGGAATGACAACGTTCTTTTCGAGAAATTCTGTTGAGGAAATTTAGAGGGCCAGAAATTGAAGCTGACTGCAGAACAATGTTCCTGTGCCGCCCACTTACATTTTGAGTACAGATCACAAAGACAAGGTAAGAGAAATTAGGGCTTGTACAGAGGGATATAAACATTCTTTTTTCCCTTGTTCTATTTGGGAGTGGAATAGGAAAGGAAATGCCTAGTAGGGTACAGTGTACCCTCCGCCATGCACTTTATGGTGGATTGCGGAGTATATACGTAGATGAACAGGAATCGAGAGAAGGAGGATTAGTGTTAAACATTCCATCGATGGTTTGGTTATTAGAGACAGAGCTAACCCTCTGAGTTTTGGGTAAGGATGGGGAAGGAAATCAGCTGTATCCCAGCATTTGCCTGGATTGATTTAGGGAAATCACGAAAAACCCAAATGTGGGTGGCTGGAAGTGGATTTGAACCACTGTCCTCCCGAATGCGAGTCCAGGGCATTACCACTGCACAACCTCGCTCAGTAAACAGGAGTCATCTGCACTTTTTTCTCCAGTCGCTTGGGACTATGCACTGGGCCAATGATTCAACAAAAAATACACACTAAGTAAGGGGGCAAATGCTACAAAGTACTCTTTATATAACCAAATTGGCTCTAGTGACTTTTTTTATTTAATCTCTATCAGCTGCTTCTCTACACAAGATATGTCATTTACTACGTCTACCACTTGTTAGTTTATGCAATGATTAAACACAGGTATGTTCATACTAACTTTTTACATGAACAATTTCTTAAATGTAAGATTTTTTCTTTTGATGTCTTATGATGCAATAGCTACATCACTGTAGAAACTATCAACCAACTTACCAATTTTACGAAGGAGCAAAATTTAGTCAGATCCTAAATAAAATATTTTTTTCATCCTTAATCATGTAGTCTGCACATACTTCTCCATAGAGTCATTTACCGTGCATTTGATCTTTGTCCATAATTGCTCTATGCCTGGCATACTTTAAGCAAATGATGTCCATTCATTGTTTAAGTCAGATGCTAGCAATTGTCTATCTGCTCTTTAGAGGAAGAATACTTTCTTAAGCCTTCATGGCCAGTTTATTTACTGTGGTAACTGTCATCGCTATGCCATCACGAGCACTAACAACTATCTACAGCTACATAAATACTATGCAAGTTGTATTTAGTTGAATTTATGGCCTGTAGTTTTGACCGATTTATCGTGTAAATGACAATTAATGGGTTTCTTTTAGTGGTCATATGGATGACTTCACACTTCTCATTATTAAGGGTCAATTGCCATTTTTGCATCATGCAGAATCTTATCCATTAAAAACTTAAATATTTAGTATAGTATTTTTGTTCCACACTATTATTTATTTGCTTGTTATTAGCAGCTTTCGGCTTCTTAGGCCATCGTCAGATAACTTCATACTAAACAGATAGTTCACACGTAACATTAAGGTTACATACACAAAGATGGTTTTTCAAAGATATGTGAACAGCAAATTAATTATGTCTATGAATTGATACTACTTAACAAATGTACTCCTACACAACAAGTGGATTTTAAATGAACATATCTTGGGCTACAATGGTATTACAATATTAAAACTGTGTAATTTTATAAGAAAGTATTGTCAGCAAGTGATGGTAGAAACAAAAAGCAGAATTCGAAAATGAACTTAAAATAATCAAAGATATAGGATCCATCAATGGTTATACTCCACCCTGATTGACAACATACTTAGCAGGAAAAAGAGGCAAAAGATAACAGCACTTCTGTATCCTCCACAGAAATCATCGAGCCATAGTAATAAAAAGTGGGTCCCCATGCTATATGTAGGTAAGCCTTCAAAGGTAATTGCCAAAAAACTGAGATCCAGGAAACACAACTTAGCTTTTTACACCAGAAATACTGCTGGCCACATTTTGTGCAACAGTAAGGACAAAACTCCAACTTTAGAACAGAGTGGAGTGTATAAAATTACCTGTAACCTTTGTGGTAAATTATATGTAGGCCAGTCAGGTAGAGCTATAGCCACTAGACTATCTGAGCACGAAAGGAGCTGGAGATTGAAAAAGAAAGATTCCGCCTTTGCTGACCATGCTCTGAATGAATGTCATTCCTATGATACTAAATGTGATGTTCTCCATAAAGGTAGAAAACTCACATTGTTGGAAATTCTGGCCATTAACAAACACCAGTCCAATAATCCTGACCTAATGCTGAATGACCAGGCACAATTCCATCATTCACCTTTACTAAAATAATGTCAACATAGTAATAGGCCTATTGTTCTCACTGTGTGTAAATAATTTTGTCATATGTGTTTCATACCATTACTCCATATACCTTTCTCCTGCTTGCCATAATTTACAGTTTGCTTGTACAATCATCCATCGCTCACCTGGACATTTATAATATTTGTAACCTTGGTGAGTAAGATGTACCCATTTGAACCTCATTTGTGTTTATTATTATTATTATTATTATTATTATGCACCTTCTGTGGTATTGATTCATAACAAACCCACATTTTGTTTCTACCATCACCTGCTGACAATACTTTCTTATAAAATTACACAGTTTTAATATTGTAATACCATTGTAGCCCAAGATATGTTCATTTAAAATCCACTTGTTTTGTAGGAGCATGAAATGTTATGTAGTATCGATTAATTAATTTGCAGTTCACATATCTTTGAAAAAACATCTTTGTTGTGTATGTTATGTGTGGACTATCTGTTTAGTACAAAGTTATCTGACGATGGCCTAAAAGCCAAAAGCTGCTAATAACAAGCAAATAAATAATATTGTGAAACAAAAATACTACTTATTTAAGTTTTTAATATGTGTGTGTTTTCCAAGCACCGACGGAGTATTCCATAAACATGATATCTTATATAAATCATTTTGCAGTTTTTTTTTATCTTGTGGTGACTTTACTAACTGTTAAGTGACAGCGTCATCCACAAACCATCTAAGGGAGCTTCTAAAAATAAGGAACAGTAGGGGCCCTATGACACTTCCCTGGGGAACGCCACATATCACTACAGTTCTACTTGATGACTTTTCATCAATTACAATGTACTGTGTCCTTTCTGACAGGAAATCGCGAATTCAATCGCACAACTGTGGCAATATTCCATAAGCACACAGTCTTATTAGAAGATGCTTGTGAGGTACTGTGTTGAAAGCTTTCCGGAAATCTAGAAATACTGAATCTATTTGACATGTGTCGTTGATAGCACTCATCACATCATTTGAGTAAACTGCTAGCTGTGTTTCACAAAAATGATACTTTCTGAATCCATGTTGACTATGGGTGAATAGGTCATTCTCTTTGAGGTAGTTCATAATATTTGAGAAAAGTATGTGTACTAAAATCCTGCTGAAAACCAACGTCAATGACATAGGCCTGCAATTTTGAGGATCACTCCTATTGCCTTTCTTGAATATTGATGTAACCTGTGCAACTTTCCAGTCTTTGGGGTATGGAATGTTCGCTGAGCAAGCGGTTGCATATGATAACTAGGTATGGTGCTATTGCATCGCCAAACTCTGAAAGGAAACTAATTGGTATACAATCGTGACCGGGAGAGTTACTTATGTTAAGTGCTTTTATGTTGCTTTAATACACCAGCAGTATCAACTTCTAAATTACCCATGCTGGCAGCTGTTGTCGATACAAATTCTGGAGTATTTGCTTTGTCTTCTTTTGTGAAGGAATTTCGGAAGGCTGTGTTAAGCAATTCTGCTTTAGTAGAACTGACATCAGTAGCATCACCATTACTATCACGTAGTGAAGGTATTGATTGTGTTTTAGCACTAGTATACTTCACATACAACCAGAATTTCTCAGGATTGTCTATCAAATTACGTGACACGGTTTCATTGTGGAATTTATTATAAGCTTCTCTCATTGAAGTTTGAACTAAATTTTCAGTTTCTGTAAAAGACTACCATTCTTGAGGATTTTTTGTCCATTTAAATTTGGCATGCTTTTTTCTTTGCTTTTACAAGAGTGATCTAACCTGTTTTCTGTACCACGGCGGGTCAGATGCCTGTTTTGTTAATTTGTTTGGCATACACCTGTCAATGGTTGTCAATTTTATTTCTCTGATCTTAAGTCACACCTGATCTACACTCACGTTGCTAGTTTCGAAAGACTGGAGATTCTGACTCAGGAAAGCGTTAATCGAATTTTTATCTGCTTTTTTGAATAGATATATTGGCCCACTTTAGGTTACGGTAGTGACACTAAAAGTGGGCCTTTGCGATCGTCTTTTCACAGCTCAAAATTTAAATGAAAATAACAGCTTAACCATTCATCTGACATGAAAATTGAATAACCAAATTTGTAAAAGAGAAAATTCTCTACAACTTTGTTCTGTTATGTTTTTTTCATATCTCACATCGTTTCAGAGATATTTGGAAAAATAACAGTGATTTTGGGATGTCTGTCTGTCCGTATCGTGTTCCCTGTTTTTAAACAAAGACGAACCATTCAACACCAAATTTTACAGACATAATTGTTGGCTACCAGAGACCAGAACCTCGCTTTTTCAAATATTTTGGACAAGAAATACGTTAGTAAAAAAAAAAAAGGCCGTTTGTAATGTAATTTAATTTTAATTGCAAATAAACCGTTCATCTGACGCTAAAATTGAATAACCGAAATTGTAGAGGAGAAAATTCTCTACAACTTTGTCCCCCCACCCTTTTTTTTTTCATCTCTCTTATCGTTTGAAAGATATTTACAAAAATAATGGAGTTTTGACACCCTCCATTGAATTAACGAAAACCAACCATCCGCAGATGTCACGTGACATTCCTTGCCTAGAACTCTCCCTGGCATACGCCATCTTGCGTTGTGTATTTGATGATTTTCTTATCGTAAGTTACACAGTGTCATTTCCAAGCAATGGCGCAATGAAGAATTAACGAAAACACAATGTTCTTCGTACAATAAATGATAATCTAGTGTCTACAAATGCCACATTAGCATCAGTTAACAACAGCCATCAATAGTATAAGATTAAAGAGCGCACCTTGTAATTGTTAGTTGTAGTGTAGTGGGCAATGTGTTGGACTGTGACGCTGAAGGTCAGTGGTTCGGAACCCGCCACTACGTTTTTTTTTTTCCCTGAAAGGGTTTCAGACACTTTTATTAATTGATTTTTTATTATTTAGATTATTATTTTGGTCCAAAATGTTTGGAAAAACTTATAAACTACAAATCTAAAGTGGACCATAAAACACGTCAGTGCGATTTTTAAGTAGATTTGGGAAATCCGATATTCTAATTTCCGCTACAACAACTCTGTGTTCACTAATTCATGTGTCTGTTTTCATGCTATTTATCATCTCCGGATTATTTGTTGTGAAGAGGTCAAGTATATTTTCACAACCATTTACTATTTTAGTGGGTTCATGAACTTCGGAGAATGTATTCAGTACAATTTGCGATGCTGTTTTATGCTTGGCTCTTGTTTTAAACATGTATTTTTGCCATAAAATTGAGGGTAAGGTAAAGTCACCACCAATTAAAATTTTATGGTTGGAGAATGTTTTTGAAATTTGGCCCAGGCTTTCTTTGAACATTTTGGCAATTGAATCATCTGAGTCAGGGAGTCTGTGAAAAGAGCCAATTACACTACTGGCCATTAAAATTGCTACACGGAGAAGAAATGCAGATGATAAACAGGTATTCATTGGACAAATATATTATACTAGAACTGACATGTGATTACATTTTCATGCAATTTGGGTGCATAGATCCTGAGAAATCAGTACCCAGAACAACCACCTCTAGCCATAATAACGGCAAACTTTTAAATAATAGTGATCTGAATACTGTCCTTGAGGTAGTTGATGATTTCATTGCTCTTGATAGAAAACTTATTACTGAGAGACATAATAACAAGATAGACAATCTTATTTTAAAACAGGACACTACTTCTGAAAATGTTCATAATCAGTTTGAATTTTATTACAGGTTAGTTAACTTGACAGACATTGTTTTTACTAAGGAAGAAGTGAAATTGTTAGAGAAAAGTCTTATGTACAATTTATGCCATACTATAAATCATAAGAATCTGAAGAGACTGATAGACAGTAGTAAGATTGCAATTGAGCAAACAGGTTGCTCTATAGTTCAGAAATTTAGTAAAGTGGCCAAATTTATAAAAGAACATATAAATAAAAAAAAAAGAAGTCTAAAGTTAGCAATTTTGAATAGCACAAGATAAAAAATATTAATAAAAAACTCACTGTAAATCAGGCATTAGTTTCAAAAGCTGACAAAGGAAATTCTCTTGTTGTTCTACACACAGAAGAATATATTAGCAAAACTCATGCATTTTTTTACTCCAATAACATCACAAAATTACATTGTGACCCTACTGACCATTTTCAGAAAAGTCTGAAAAAGAAAGTAAAAAGTATACAATTTCTGTTCCAACTGCCCAAAAACAGAAAATTTTAATAATGAACCCTAAGGCACCTAAGCTTAGATGCCAACCAAAGATACACAAAAATAGAATCCCGTTTAGACAAATAGTGAATTAGATCAACAGTCCAGGTTATTTAATTTGTGAAAAACAGAATATGATTATCAATGACAACTATGTGTTTAAATAAATTTGCAGCATTAAAAACTCTAGTGAATTGATTGATTATTTGAACAGTATAGTAACCCCTCAAAATGCCATACTCTGCTCTTTTGATGTTGTAAATCCATACACTAATGTACCAGTTGAAGAATCCATAGAATTAGTGAGACAAAATCTTTTGCAGCATAAGAAACTAGATGTACTCCAAATCATTGAACTCATCGAGCTTTTAACACTAGTCTTATCATATAACTATTTCTGGTGAATTTTTTAATCACGGCCATGGCTTGGCAATGGGATGCAACTTAGCTGGCACCATAGCCAATATCTTTTTAGACAACATTGAATACCAGTATTGAATAGCAGCTCTGAAGCAGTAAACAAAATCATTTACTACAAAAGATACATAGATGATACCATCATTTTAATACAAGATGAGACTGATGTTCATGATCTGCACCAAGTGTTTAATAACGCACATCCATCATTACAGTTCACCATTGAAATTGAGGAGAATGGAGGGATCAATTTTCTTGATCTAAGGGTTGAAAAATGTAATGACAGACATCAGTTTGACATTTATAGGAAACCTACTACTACAGATGTAATAATTAATAATCATTCATGCCACCCAACCACATACAAATATGCCTTTTTCAAATCCATGTTAGATAGGGTTATTAGGTTACCACTGTCAGAGCAAAACATTCAGCAAGAACTTAACATCCTAGAACATATTGCTATCAAAAATGATTTTGACCAGAAAATAGAGAGTTGTACCACAAAAAAAGATTAAAACTAAAGAAAAGTTGAACAAACAAGAAATTACATTAGAAAAGATCAATGAGAAACCAAAACAAAACTTTGCCACTATTCCATATTGTGGTAAGATATCAGATAAAATTAAATATCTATTTAAGAAGAGTAACACAACTGTTTCTTTTCAAACTGAAAATAGTTCAGGACAGAAACTACATCACAACATCCATCAAGAATCAATCTATGATAAATCAGGTGTCTACAAAATTAGTTGTTTGCAATGTGATAAAATTTATATTGGTCAAACAGGAAGGAAACGTAAAACCAGATTCAATAAACATTCCTATCCAAGCAGCACCTCTGCTTTAAGTACCCATTTAAAAACACACAACCACACATTACAGAGTATGTCAGACCAAATGGAACTACTACACCGAGTTTAGAAGAAACAAAAATCTTTGCAAACATGCTTGGTCACCTTGAAAATGTCCTTAATGAACAAACTGAACTAAAAAAAATAAAAGCTACTTAAATAATTTCATAGATTGCTTCAAATGCTCAGAGTGTCCCATATTAGTTAACTGCTTTCATACTTCAAGCAACACTGTTGTTGATATATATCCTTTCAATTTGCCATCGTTCATCAACATCCCAGCTCCTCATCCTCATGGTACTATGTACTACATCCTCTCCGTTCTGAATTACGCTAGCAACTTTTACGTTCTGATAACTTTAATATGAGCAACTCCTTTAGACTTGCTTTTACAACACTAGCAAAATTAATATTGACCTTAGAACTTCATGTTAGCAAATTGACTGTAGCATCACACCTGTGGTAGGTGGCTTCGCTTAATGTGTTGTCTTCTTCTCTTTTCTTTTATTTCTAATTTTATTAATATTTGACACAAAAAAACACATTTGTGTAGCTTTAATATAACACCTTTATCTAAAGTAGAACTGAGCCTATAATTTTATGTTTGTAAATTGATTACAGCATCATACCTGTACTAGGTGATTTTGTTTACTGCTTAGTTTTCTGTTTAATATTATTTTAATATTACCATTTTCGTCAGACTTTTTATATTTTTATTCGATGACTTAACATTTGTATCCTAGATGCTTATATTATACAGTAGTAGTAGTAATGAGCAGAGATGGTGAATGCCTCTTGTTCAACTTCCCAACATATGAATCCTGTTAACATATAGGATTTTGGTAACTTGTAACGTCTTCAATGACGACACTGTTCACCATTATGTAATTCACATAATAGCATTGTATTGTAACAGAGGTACATCATACCTACCTGTACATTTTGGAATGTAATTGCTTTCATTTGTTGTAACTGTGTGTGTGTGTGTGTGTGTGTGTGTGTGTGTGTGTGTGTAAAAAAACTGTACCTATTACTGTTACTGTGTAAATTTCATTACACACGTGTTAACAATACAAGAAGCGAGCACATTGGCAATTTGTTACATCTGTGACATACCCTGTACTCTGAGTCTGTTACATTTTATCTTTGACTTGTTGTATTAAAAAATAGTACTGTTTTTATTTACATTAAGTGCAGGAACCCCTTGATGTTGACGTTATCAGTATCACTATTAACTTTTATTTTAATTGGTTTTACAGATATGATGACACTGTTAACTTATTCAGAAAATGTATAAAACTAAACTGCTCATGTAATTTTGTAAGTACTTCTGCCATGGATGAAGATCTTTATATTTTATATTTGTGTCACATTGAAGCTTAACTAATTTTTGTACTATTGTAGAAATGCCTGGAAAGATGGGACACTACCGAAACCAGTAGCACAATAAATTAAATTTTACATGACAGCAAAGTGTACAATGCATTTCCTGAAATATATCGCTGTTGACGATCGCTGTAAACAAATGTATGCCGTAATAACGGCCTTGATACACCTGGGCATTGAGCCAAACAGAGCTTGGATGGCATGTACAGACGTCCATGTAGCTTCAACACGATACCACAGTTCATCAAGAGTAGTGACTAGTGTATTGTGATGAGCCAGTTGGTCCACCACCATTGACCAGACATTTTCAATTGGTGAGAGATCTGGAGAACGTACTGGCCAGGGCAGCAGTCAAACATTTTCCATATCCAGAAAGGACTGTACAGGACCTGCAACATGCAATCGTGCATTATCCTGCTGAAATGTAGGGTTTCACAGGGTTCGAATGAAGGGTAGAGCCATGGGTTGTAACACATCTGAAATGTAATGGCCATTGTTCAAAGTGCCGTCGATGAAAACAATAGGTGACTGAGACATGTAACCAATGGCAGCCCATACCATCACGCTGGGTAAAACACCAGTATGGCAATGACGAATACATACTTCCAGTGTGTGTTCACCGCGATGTTGCCAAACATGGATGTGACCATCATGATGCTGTAAACAGACCATTGATTCATCCGAAAAAATGACTTTTGCCATTCGTGCACCCAAGTTCATTGTTGCGTACACCATCGCAGGCACTCCTGTCTGTGATGCAGCGTCAACGGTAACCTCAGCCATGGTTTCCGAGCTGATAGTCCATGCTGCTGCAAACGTCGTCTAACTGTTCATGCAGATGCTTGTTGTCTTGCAAACGTTCCCATCTGTTGACTCAGGGATTGAGACATGGCTGCATGATCCATTACAGCCATGCGGATAAGATGCCTGTCATCTTGACTGCTAGTGATATGAGGTTGTTGGGATCCAGCACAGCGTTCCGTATTGCCCTCCTGAACCCATATTCTGCTAACAGTCATTGAACCGTGACCAACGTGAGCAGCAATGTCGCAATATGATAAACCGCAATCGCGATAGGCTACAATCCGACCTTTATCAAAGTCGGAAACGTGATGGTATGCATTTCTCCTCCTTACACAAGGCATCACAACAACATTTCATCAGGCAACGCCGGTCAACTGCTGTTTGTGTATGAGAAATTGGTTGGAAACTTTCCTCATGTCAGCACATTGTAGGTGCCGCCACCAGCGCCAACCTTGTGTGAATGCTCTGAAAAGCTAATCATTTGCATATCACAGCATCTTTATCCTGTCAGTTAAATTTTATGTCTGTAGCACGTCATCTTCGTGGTGTAGCAATTTTAAGGGCCAGGAGTGTATTAATTTATTCTTGTTGTCAGGTATAACCTCTACCCATATCAACACACAGGAACAATCTACTTGAATTTTTCTGCAGGATAAACCTCCTGTGACAACAATAAATACGCTATCACCTGTTTTATTCAGTCTATCCTTTCTGAACATTATTTCTCCCTTAGTACAAATTTCAGCTGAACTTAACTCTGGCTTTAGCCAGCTTTTACTACCTATAATGATTTGACATTCTGTACATTCTATTAGTGCTTGGAGCTCTGGAACTTTCCCACACAGATGAGACAATTTACAACTGTTAGCCCAATGATTTAAAAATTCGATATGTGTTTGTCCTGTCTTTGACCTGTACCCTTTGAGATTGAAAACCTTCCTGTGTGTTCCCAAGACCCTCTAACCTAAAAAGCCACCCAGTCCATGCCACACAGCTCCTTCTACCCGTGCAGCCATTTACTGTGTATAGCGGACTCCTGACCTGTTCAGCGGAACCCGGAAACCCACCACCCGATGGCGCAAGTCAAGGAATCTTGCAGCCTACACGGTCACAGAACAGCTGAGCCTCTGATTCAGACCCTCCACTCGGCTCTGTACCAAAGGTACACAATAGGTCCTGTTAACAATGCTGCAGAGGGTGAGCTCTGTTTTCATCTTGCAAGTTAAACTATCAGTCTTTACCACTTCACATAGCCACTGAAAACCTGAGAGAATCTCTTCAGATCCAAATCAACACACATCATTGGTACCGACGTGAGCCACCACCTGCAGTTGGCTGCACCCTGTACCTTTCATGGCATCCAGGACCCGTTCCACAACTGGAATGACTCCACCCAGTATGCACATGAAGTGCTCGTTGGCCTTCTTCACCACCTAGACAGCCTCTCTAAGGGGCTCCATTACCCGCCTAACATTGGAGCTCCCAAGTACAAGCAAACACATTTTTGATGGGGACTATTTAAAAAAATTATGCTGCCAAAAATACTGTCCATTTCATGAAGAAAACGGGTGATGTAAATGCACTACCAACTAGCTTGAAACAAGAAATGGATACGAGATGGAACAGCTTGTTCAGAATGTTAAGCTCTGTAGTTAGGCAGTGTGATCAAATCTGGGAAATACTTGCAAAGGCCTCTGTTAAACTTTGTGGTTATGACAATGAGATTGCAAAAACCATTGAGACATTTCTGCAATCATTCAAAGATGCCACAGAAGTGCTAGAAGGAGAGAAGTATCCGAGAATTCAGTTTGCTTTGTTGTGGGTTCTTAAACTGAAGAGCTACTGCAATAAACAGCCTTGTGCTACAGAGGTAAGTTTTTTTGAAATTACTGTACTACAATTTCCTTGTTTGTTAAGTACTGCATGTCAGAAAAGGCTTATAGTATTTAACTACAAAAGCCACTTTCAGTGTTATTGGTATTAGTATATATACACTTGATGCTTTACATTAACTGTAGGTACTACGAATGCTGAAAGAGCGTTGTCTCCGCCTCATGGAGGAAAAGGTTGAGATTTAGACATTGCACAGAATAGCAACATTTCTTTGGCCACTGTTCTGACAGTTATAAATGATATCCGAAGCTGAGAAGGAGAAGACGTTACATGCTGTGCAAAAATTTGCGATGAAATATTGGTTCCAGGTAAGCTAGAAGAAAGTTGCAACATGGCAGTACTATCTTCCTTTTCTGTGATATATAACTGTGACATATTTATGTAGGGCCATCGAGATATCGTCACCCATGCTCACCAACAAAAATGATGAAGTCTTTGTTTTCAGAGTGGCTAGACTATGGGCCGGCTGATAATCAGTCCACAGATGAGGTGGCGTTGTACTTATAATGGAATGGATGTTGGGGATGAGGATGACCCGCTTGAGTCATGGAAACGTAATAGCAGTCTCTTTCCGAAGCTAGCTGTTTTAGTGAAAAGAGTATTTTGCGTTCCGGCCTCAAACTCGGCTAGTGAAAGGTGTTTCAGTGCTTTAGGGAATCTTATCTCCGACAAAAGAAGCAGACTTGATCCAAAACGGGCCCATGACATCCTGACCATTGTAATTACAATACTAATAATGAATAATAAGGAGACAGTTTTATTTGTTATGTTTGTAATTTATTAAGTGGAAATACTGACTTTTCTAAACATGAATCAATGAAGTATATAATATTAGGAAAGAAACTTAAATGGTACGCCATCTTGAACAGTGACAAAACTCAAAACTGTAATACTTGAGATTAGCAAAAATTTTTTTGCCATGGCAAATATTATGGACTATCCTACAACATAAATTATACTATTCTCCTCAAGTGGACAATGATAAACTAAAAACTGCCGGAATGAAAGTTTCACTCTGCAGTGGAGTGTGCGCCAATATGAAACTTCCTAGTAGGTTAAAATTGCGTGTCGAAACCGGGCTCGAACCTGAGACCATCTCAGGTTCGAGTCCTGGTTCCGGCATGCAATTTTAACCTGCCAGGAAGTTTTATATAGCACACACTCCACTGCAGAGTGAAAGATCCATTCTGAAAACATCCCTTAGGCTGTGGCTAAGCCATGTCTCCACCATATCTTTTCTTCCAGGAGTGCTAGTCTTGAAAGTTTCGCTAGAGAACTTCTGTGAAGTTTGGAAAGTAGGAGGCGAGGTACTGACAGAATTGAAGTTATGGGGCAGCACCACGAGTCGTGTCGGGATAGCTCACTGGTAGAGTGCTTCCCCGTGAAAGGCAAAGGTCTCAGGTTCAAGTCCCGGTTCCGGCACACAATTTTAACCTGCCAGGAAGTTTCATTTTAAAAACTGCTGGTTTTAAAATTGTGTCACTCTTCTTGCCGGGGTGCTAAATGTAAATTTTTATTCCCATAACGTCCAAATTACGAAAGTTTATAGTCTTTCTCGTAGACTTTCATGTTTCGTAATCCTGCTAGAATGTAAGAGTATTACATAAATAAGATGATAAGGGTGTACTTGCATTATGTGGTTGGAGTATAACAGAAGTGGCAGCAGCATGCGGACACACACAGCTGCTGTGTGAGCCACAGCCACAGCTCGCCGGCCGCTGCCCTGTCCACCAGCCCCACCGCACTATAACGAGCACAGCCGGCTGCACAAGCATTCATAATTGGACAGCAAAAACCGAGCTGGGGGGAGGGGGGGTCCTTAATCTATTAATCTATGTGCTGGCCCTCGTCCACACAATATGAGAGTGTAGTTTGTGCGGTGCAACTTGCTGTGCCACCCACTATAGGAGAGAAAGATTTTTCTGACAGTGCACTGGCGACAGCTGCGGACAATGAAGCAGGTCCAGCCAAGGTTAAAATTTCCTCTGACTGGGCCTTGTCAGTTCGTACCTTTCTTCTGCGGTGGACATTGCTGAGTGATGCATCTTTGCACCCGTGTTGAACGGTGTGCTACGTGGTGAGGCAATGCTGGTGTTCTTGCACTACTGCCGACAGCTGAAGTGCCTCCATGCCGCGACTTCCTCGGGTGTTGTTTGGCTCTATGCCACTGTTTTCGTGGCGGGGGGCACACCGCGTTTGCTGCGTCAGCAGTTCTACCACAGCACTTAGTGAAAGACTGTTGCAAACAATTGTGTGTGTGTTGAAACACTCTATTGCTGTTTCAAAATTTGTATTTAAAAAATAATAATAATTAAAAAAAATTAAAACATGTGTTTATAAATTGGGTGCATATTGACTTAAAGCGACCAATAAGGTCCCATAGTACCATTCATCACAGCAGACACTAGACACCTCCCTCCTCACCCATAATCCCTCTGATGGTCTCCCATACAACTGTAGTCTTAGTGGAAGGGTTAACTGAATTCAGCAACTGTAGCCAAAGCTCTTCTTGCTCTCATAAATAATCTGGTGACATTTGTCGCAACCATCCAAAAAGCTGTCAGTTTCTCTCCAGTTGGCTGACACTTAAATCAATGCAGGGCAAACCGCCTGGCACTGATGGGCTATGGTTTAATTTTACCAGTTGATTTTTTTTTTGTCCTTGGGTTGTTCTGTAGGTGCTGCAGTTGACATGGTAGTGGCTGCTGCTGTTGTTGTTGTTGTTGTTGTTGTTGTTGTTTATAGGGGACCAAACTACGAGGTCATCAGTCCCCTGTTCCAGGCAGCGATGAAACATGTGAGAGAACGAAAACACAGAGAACAAGGATTTGAGAATTCCTTGAATGTAAAATAAAGACAAACACTACACTTATACACAGAGGAGTGCACAAAAGGGATAAAAATACAATTTCACAGCAGAATGCTATAGCCGGCTGATCACTAAGATAATAACGGATGAGCGAGCCATGCTGTACACACTAAAAAACCAACTCAACCGAAAAGGTAGAGGCTATCAAGTAACTTAAAAAACAGTGTAAAAATGAGGGTCTGTCAATCACTCAGAAGCGCCTTCCATTAAATGGAAGGGTAGAAACCAGATGCGCGAATAAAATTTAAAACAGTAGTAGCCAAGGAGGCATTGTCACCTAAAACTGATGGCAGCGAATCTGGTAGGCTAAAGGACTGCTGCAAAGCGGCTAAAAACGGACAATACAACAGTATGTGGACCACAGTCAGCTGGGCGCCACAACGGCAAACTGGTGGGCCCTCTCGACGCAATAGGTGGCCGTGTGTTAACCACGTATGACCAATGCGTAGTCGGCAGAGTACAACGGACTCCCTACGAGAGGCTCGCAGGGAGGACCTCCACATTGCTGTAGTAGGCTTAACAGCACGGAGCTTATTCGGTGCGTTCGATTCAGCCCACTCTGTATTCCAAAGGCTTAAAACCTTCCGATTGAGCACCGCCCGGAGATCCCTCTCCTGGAGACCGATTTCCAGGATAGTTGAGGTAGTGGCCTCCTTCGCCAGTTGGTCAACACGTTCATTTCCTTTTATTCCAATGTGTCCCGGAGTCCAAAGGAAGACCACAGTGCGACCAGATGTACATAGTCTGTATACAGCTTCCTGAATGGACCGTACCAATGGATGTTTTGGGAAACAATGGTTAAGGGCTTGCAGACCACTCAGGGAGTCAGTACAGATAACCACAGACTCCCCGGGGCAGACTCTGAGGTGTTCAAGGGCCCGCCAAATGGCGACAAGTTCCGCCGTAAACACACTACTCCCACAGGGCAATGAATGTTGTTCTACATGCCGGCCGTGGGTATAGGCATACCCAACATGGCCATCGACTAGGGAGCCATCGGTGTATACAAATTCAGCGCCATGGTAGGAATATAGAAGGGCCTGGAACTGTTGACGCAGAGTCGTTGGTGCAACGGAGGCTTTGGAGTCTCGGGACAAGTCCAACCGAAGCTGGAGGCGAGGAATGACCCAAGGAGGAGTACTGGGACGGTACTGGAAGGTGAGAGGAATAGGAAGGGACTCTAGAGAAGAAAGAAGGGAACGAACACGAACCGCAATCAGGAGACCCGACCGTGGACGTCATCGCGGGGAAGGGAGTGCCTCAGCTGGGAAGAGGAGCCTGCGATTTGGGTGGTGAGGTACGGCATGAATATGGGCAACATAAGAAGCCATTAGCTGTTGCCTTCTGAATCGCAGGGGGGGAACCCCAGCCTCAGCAAGAAGGCTTGTCACAGGACTGGTACGGAAGGCCCCCGTTGCTAAACGGATGCCACTGTGGAGTACTGGATCCAAGGCCTGCAATGCAGATGGGGCTGCTGAACCATACACAACGCTCCCGTAATCTAAGCGCGATTGAATCAGCGCCCTGTAGAGCTGCAAAAGACTTGTACGAGCGGCTCCCAAACTAGTGTGGCTGAGGCAGCGTAGAATATTGAGGTACCGCACGCACTTCTGCTTGAGCTGGCGAAGATGCGGCACCCAAGTGAGCCGGCTGTCGAAGAGCATGCCAAGAAATCGGTGAGTCTCTTCGACACGAAGAAGTTCATCATATAAATATAACTCTGGGTCCAAATGGACAGCGCGATGACGGCAGAAGTGCATAACCCGGGTTTTAGATGGAGAAAACTGGAATCCATGGGTTGAGGCCCACGACTGCGCCTTTCGAATGGCTCCCTGTAGACGCCTTTCAGCTACCCCAATGCTAGCTGAGCTGAAGTATAAGCAGAAGTCATCGGCGAACAAGGAGGAAGAAACCGATGACCCCACTGCCTCAGCAAGTCCATTGATGGGAATTAAAAATAGGGGTACACTAAGGACGGAGCCCTGTGGGACACCGTTCTCCTGGACGTGAGAGGAGCTGAGGGAAGTACCAACCCGTACCCGAAAAGATCGGAAAGAAAGAAAGTTTTGAATAAAAAGTGGGAGCGGACCTCTCAAGCCCCAAGCGTGCAGTGTAGCCAGAATTTGGTGGCGCCAAGTGGTGTCGTACGCCTTTCTGAGGTCGAAAAAGACGGCAACAAGATGCTCACGCCTGCTAAATGCCGTACGAACGGCAGACTCCAGGGCCACTAAGTTGTCAATGGTGGAGCGACCTTGCCGGAAACCTCCTTGACGTGGGGACAACAGACCCCGATGTTCAAGTATCCACATAAGCCGTCGGCTCACCATACGTTCAAATAGCTTGCACATAACGTTGGTGAGGCTGATTGGGCGGTAACTATCAGCCACCTGTGGGTCAGCACCAGGTTTGATCACCGGAATAATGATGCTTTCTTGCCATTGTGACGGGAAAGCCCCCTCCACCCATAAACGGTTAAACAGGGCGAGAAGCTGGTGCTGAAACTCCACGGAAAGGTGCCGAATGAACTGGCTGTGGATTCTGTCCGGTCCTGGAGAGGTATCGGGGCATGCGGCAAGGGCAGTTTCGAATTCCCATGCACTGAAAGCGGAGTTGTACGATTCGGCTCGACGCGTGTGAAAGGACAGCCGTCTCTGTTCAACACGCTCCTTCAGAGCACGGAAGTCCGCACCGTATTCGCATGTTGCAGAGGCGCGAGCATAATGCTCGGCCATGTGCTCTGCGATGGAGGTCGGGTCGGTGCATAGGGTACCCTGGATGCGTAGGCTGGGAATCGCTGCCGGTGGACGGTACCCAAATAGGCGCCGAACCTGCGACCACACCTGAGATGCTGAGGTGCGATGGCCAATGCTCGCGACATACGTCTCCCAACAGTCCCGTTTACCCTGCCGCATGAGCTGTCGAGCCCGGGCCCGGAGCCGCTTAAAAGCTATAAGGTTTTCTACAGTGGGGTGTCGACGATGCCGCTGAAGTGCCCGACGACGATCCCGAATGGCCTCAGCGATTTCCGGCGTCCACCAGGGCACAGACTTACGCCGTGGGGAGCCAGACGTGGTAGGAATGGTAGCCTCAGCAGCGGAAACTATCGAACTGGTGACCTGGTGAATCGCAATGTCCAAGTCGGCTGGCAGTGGAATGGGAACTGTAGCAGCTGAGGTGAAGTGGTTCCAATCAGCTCGACTGAGAGACCATCGAGATGGGCAGCCCGCAGGGGAAAAATCAAGGAGCGTCAAGAGAACAGGAAAATGGTCGCTGTTGCAAAGGTCATCATGGACCCCCCACTGGAAGTGCGGGAGCAGGCTCGGGGAACAAACAGAGAGATCAATCATGGAACACGTGCCTCGAGCCACGCAAAAATGCGTGGGTGCACCAGTGTTTAGCAGGCAGACGTCTTGCTGTGATAAGAGCGTCTCTATGTCCCTACCACGGCCTGTTGTCTGCGCTCCACCCCACAAGAGATGGTGAGCATTGAAGTCTCCCAGAATCAGAAATGGTGGGGGAAGTTGTGCCACCAGGGTAGCAAGGTCAGTAAATGAAATCGTCTCATCTGGAGGAAGGTAAAGCGAACAGACCGTCAGTTCCTGCATAGCCCGGATTCGAACAGCCACCGCCTCAAGAGTCGTGTGTAGAGGCACAGCGGCACTGGGGACAGTGGCAAGGACGTAGATACAGACACCTCCAGAGACCCTGTCATATACAAGACGATTTTTGTAATAGCCCCGATACCCACGAAGGGCTGGGGTCCTATTAGCAGGAAACCAGGTTTCCTGCAGGGCTACACAAAAAGCTGGGAAGCGGCACAACAAGTGCTGTAACTCTGGCAGATGGCGGAAAAAGCCGCCACAGTTCCACTGGAGGATCAGAGCGCCTCCTGGTCGCTGGGGCATGCGGAATTTGGCGGCGCAGTAGGGGTCGCAGTATCTTCTGCCGTCGCCGATTTCTGAGGCAGAGCCTCAACGTCCATGGCTTCCGCAGACTCGGCAATTGCCAAGTCTTTGGGGGACGCGAGAATCTCTATCTTGTCCTCAGAAGAAGAGGTGGAAGCTGGCAGTACTTTCTGCCATCCACTGGCATCCGCTGATTCAGCGGGAGAAACCTTGGAGGGAAGGGATCCAAGCGACCCCTTCCTAGCGCGAGGAGCCAGAGCAGGCTGTTGTGACTCTGGCTCACATGTGGGGACTGATGTCCCCATTGGTTGGTGGATTTTTGCTTCCAAGGCAGGGGCTTTGGAAGCAACAGTGTGAGATGTGCCCCCTACCACCAAGGGGGCAGATGGTGACGGTTGGGCTCGAGGGCCCACTGTGACAGACGGAACTGGCGGTAAACTAGTCTGTGGAAAAGGTTTCGTGGCTGCTGCATAGGATGTTTTGATGCTGACCGGGTGGAGTTTCTCATATTTCCTCTTGGCCTCGGAATAAGACAGCCTATCCATGGTTTTGTATTGCATGATCTTCCTTTCTTTGTGCAGTACAGAGCAGGTAGGCGAGCAAGGTGGGTGCTGCTGTCCACAGTTAACACAAATGGGAGGTGGTGTGCAAGGGAGGTCCGGGTGCGATGGACGACCACAGTCCCGACAGGTGGAGTTGGGAGTACACCTGGAGGACATGTGCCCAAACCTCCAGCATTTAAAACAGCGCATAGGGGGAGGAACATAGGGCTTTACGTCACACTGGTATATCATCACCTTGACCTTCTCAGGCAATGAGTCGCCCTCGAAGGCCAAGATGAATGCACCAGTGGCGACCCTGTTGTCCTTCGGACCCCTATGGACTCGCCTTACAAAGTGGACACCTCGCCGTTCCAAGTTCTCGCGGAGTTCGTCATCTGACTGCAAAAGGAGATCCCTATGAAAAATCAAACCCTGTGCCATGTTCAGGCTTTTGTGTGGGGTGCATCACCCAGCTTGTCACAGGCGAGCAAAGCCCATGACTGTGCTGGGGATGACGTCATTATTAAAACTGACCCTGATCGCATCTTCGACATGCCGTCTACTTCTCCAAACTTATCTTCCAAGTTCTCGACGAAAAAGAGAGGCTTTGTGTTCACGAAAGATTCACCATCAGTCCTGGAACATAATAAATACCTTGGAGCATATTGTTGTCCTCGGCTACGAGACCTGCGTTCCTCCCATGGCGTGGCCAAGGAAGGGAACGACTGGGGGTCATAAGTCTCAGCATTGAATTCTACTTTTCCTTTCTTAGAGACGGTGGATAAACGCCCACCAGCGTTACTCTGGGTTCTTTTCATCGTGGTCCCACGAGCAGCTAGGGAAATGAAGGTCCACCCAGGCAGAGCCCCGCTTGCCTGGGTAAGCCTTGTACAACTGAGGTGCGGCAGGTTCCTCAGAGGTTGCTCGCTAATGACTGTTCAACCTCAACAGCCATGCATCTCCTCTGCACGTAGCACACCTTGAGATTGAGGGTTTTTTTTTAGAGAGGTTTGTACCGTCCTCGCGACCCGGGCGATGAAGCCAAGATCCCCGGGCTCTGAAACGTACAACGTTCCACCGTCGCGCCGAACAATGGTCGTTGAAGCACGCACAGAGCTTACGGTGTAGCGGACTGTTGGCGCAACACAGCCCACAGCTCAGGACCCCGGGTTCGCCAAGCCCGTACTCAGCAAATTAATGCTGAGCCCCTGAGGGGGGTAGTGGCTGCACTGCTTGGGTGAGCAGGTTCTGCACGAGGGGGAAACCAGGTGCTCGACAAATGTGGTAACTGTACCCTTCTTAGATGTTCTTGAGCTGGGTACAGATTTTGAAGTTCCTGCTGCCTTACATATGCAGTGCTTGGTGCCTACACTAACAAACTTTGTTAGTGTGGAGGCATCGGCTTTGGCAAATAGCTTTTGCAGAGCAGGGAGCGAAGGAAGTGGCACACACATGCGGTTGCATTGCCTTTAAGGTCTTTCTGGCTTCCACATAGGAAATGCACTTAGTTGTTTTAATCTTTTATATTTTCATCTCCTCGTGGTAAATCCTACAGTCCATCGTTCAGACTAGTTGTGTTGCTGGGCAGATGACTATCATAGGAAGTTAGGCCTGTATCTTAACACTTGTTTCCAGGCGCAAGATTAGTGAACTTTTCCCTACTTTTCAACACTAATCTCTTCTAACAATGGAAAGTCCAGGTTGGAATTCAACAAAATAATGAGGATAGTTTGCAACTCACCACAAAGATTTATGTCCATCCGTGACAGGCACACAAAGTCACTCGTACAACCAAAGATGATGTTTTTGTGTCTGTGGAGGGCGATTGTATGACTGATGGTAGAAGTCCTTTCCGACAAAGGCTGGTGTGCACAAGCTAAGTTGCTTGAGTATGAGATTCTGTTGCATGTGCCCATCAAGGTCTGACATACATCTTTGTAGTGAGTTGCAAACTCACAGAACACATTTTTAAGGCCCTGTATATGTGCTAATAATCACTATTAGTCTTACCTTCAGACACTGTCCCACACACCTCAGCATGAAGGTTGCTACAATACTCTTATCAACGTCAATTATTACTCAATGTTATGATGAGTGCAAGTGTGGGCCAAACAATATTAACTAGCAAGCAAAATGCACAGTAAAGTTCAGAATGGTGTACTCACTGGAGCAGAAGCTAATGTATTGAATGAATTCGTCAATGCTTCGGAAATCTGCTTTGCTGTCACTAGAACCGCTTTTCCTTCACTTCGAAGCATTTTAAATGCATACCACGTGTATTTTGTACTGTGTACAATTTTATCTGTAATTGAAAACAAGCTCTTCTTTGGCACACAAAAATGGAAAGTCTTAGCAATAGTACAACAGAATTACATGTAATTAATTTCAAAATTGATTAAAAACTGTTTTAATTGTCACATGGAATTGAGTCTAGACCAGGATCAACACCATGGCAGTCTCTCTCTTCTCTTAGTATGGCAAAACTTCAGGTTCATGCATCCAATGGGACAAGATAGTTTCACACAATGAATGAACGGCAAGATACAAAGTGGTTTATTTCTAGTGCTGACAATGATATCATTCTCTATGCTGTTGATTCACCAACTGGTCAATGCAATAAGTCAGCTTGGAAAAAAAAATTGCACTGACGTGTTTTACGGCCCACTTTAGGTTTGTAGTTTTATAAGTTTTTGCAAACATTTTGGTCCAAAATAATAATCTAAATAATAATTAATTAATTAATAAGAGTGCCTGAAACCCTTTTAGGAAAAAAAAATTTGGTAGTGGTGGGTTTCGAACCACCGACCTTTCGCATCACAGTCCAGGACCTTGCCCACTATGCTATGGCTATAAATCAAAATGGGAGTTCTTTAATCTCATACTATTGATGGCCATTGTTAACTGATGTTAATATGGCATTTGTAGACATTAGATTATCATTTATAATACGAAGAATGACGTATTTTGTTAATTCCTATGTGTGCCATTGCTTTGAAATGACAACGTGTAAGTTACAATAAGAAAATACGCGAGGAATGTCATGTGACATCTCCGAATGGCTGGTTTTCATTAATTCAATGGAGGGTGTTAAATCTCTGTTATTTTTGCGAATATGTCTCAAACGATACGAAATATGAAAAAAAAAACATAAGGGAGATAAATTGTAGAGAATATTCTCCTCTACCAATTAGGTTATTCAAATTTCATGTCAGGTGAAAGGTCCGTTTGCAATTACAATTATATTACAAACGGCATTTTTTGGTTTTACTATCGTATTTTTTGTCTGAAAAATTAAAAAAGGGAGGTTCTGGTCTCTGGCGGCCTACAATCATGTCTGTAAAATTTGGTGCTGATTGGTTGAACGGTTCGTCTTAAAAACAGGGAACACGTTACGGACAGACAGACAGACATGCAACCCAAAATCGCCGTTATTTTTGCAAATATCTTTGAAATGCTACGAGATATGAAAAAAAAAAAAAAAAAAAAAAAAAAAAAAAAAAAAAAAAAAAAAAAAAAAAAAAAGAGCAAAGTTCTAGAGAATTTTCTCCTCTACAAATTCGGTTATTCAATTTTCATGTCAGATGAATAGTTAAGCCGTTATTTTCATTTAAATTTCTAGCTGTCAAAAGACGATCGCAAAGGCCCACTTTTAGTGTTACTACCGTAACCTAAAGTGAGCCAATAAACTCTTTGTTAAAGGGTCGTGCAGAATTGCAGAACAGGGAATAATGGAAAGGGTGCTACAGATCATGATTTAAGGCGTGAGGATATTTTAAGCATTTATTAAAACTTTTTGTGTTCTGAGCTCTCATCACCTACATTCAAAACAATGGACATAGTACCCACCTTCTTTTCAGTTCTTTTACTTCTGAAATTAGGAAGGGTACTATAGCCAGAAACTTCCTAAATTCAATAGTACATTCGATTGGTTCAGGATGGGCTAAATATGTTAATCATTTTATCACACTTTACATGAAAAGCTTATTTTATTAAAACATTTTTATATAATAAATATACAACTAGTATGCTGTATCATGTGTGTCAGTTTCCATTCCAAAAGTCCACCAGTGATGCTCTTCTTACATTGCAGTCATGACTAACAGAAGACAAATGCTGTTACAAGTAAACACCTGAAAAGCAAAAACTTCAATTTCATGAGCTGCCACACGGACACTAAAGCCGTCCGCACACGCAGCGTGTATCTAAACGAGTGTGACCAATGTGGTGAGTTTCTGATGTCACAACGTGCGAACCGCACGTTGGTGAGGCTTTCCCAACGTGTCTGGCAGTATCAAGCATGCCAGATATTCTCAATGTGCGTCTGAACGATCACCAATAAGGTGGGAGAACGCCATCGATGTCATACCACATGGCTAACCGAAGAGTGGGGCAGCTTTTTTCGGTAGAGAGATGAAGATGCCATATTGACCGTCATATTTCATGGGTTTTATCTATATAACTTAGGTCTTATGAATGTATGACATTCCAAAGCAAGTAAGAGTAACTGAATAAATTTAGAATCTATCAAAAACTGGTCATTAATGTACTATTTGTTGGAATAAATGACTAGAAACGTCTTACATGCAGTTAAAAATTTTCCGCATTACAGTACTCTGCCTTCTCAAGGCATGGCTGACTGAAGATCTATCAACATGAACTGTTCTTTACATCATTTATTGTAAATCCATGTCAGTAATCGACATGTCTACCAGTAGTGTATACAACACGTCTACTACCTTAAATTATGAGGCACAGATACGTTATTGGTCATAGTGTAGACAGCAAAGTCGTGGATTCTAGGCTGGAAGAAGTCCCATGGTGCTGGTTCAACACTCCTTGGACGCAAATAATTTTTCTTCTTTTAACCAGGTTTTCTGATAGACTCAAAGACTTTCCAATAAATTTCACAGAACTGTTGTTGTTATTATTGTGGTGGTGGTCTTCAGTCCGCAGACTGGTTTGATGCAGCTCTCCATGCTACCCTGTCCTGTGCAAGTTTCTTCATCTGAGAATAAATTCGGCAGCCTACGTCCTTTTGAATCTGCTTACTGTATTCACCCCTTGGTCTCCCTCTACGATTTTTACCCCACACGCTTCCTTCTGATGCTAAGTGGACAATTCCTTGTTGTCTCAGAATGTGTCCAACCAATCTATCCCTTCTCTTTGTGATGATATACCAGAAACTCCTTTTCTCCCCGGTTCGGTTAAGCACCACCTCATTAGTTACGTGATCTAATTTTCATCATTCGTCTGTAGCACCACATTTCAAAAGCTTCTATCATCTTTTTATCTGAACTCCTTATCGTCCACGTTTCACTCCCATACAATGCTACACTCCAGACAAATGCTTCCAGAAAGGACTTCCTAACATTTAAATTAATATTGGATGTTAACAAGTTTCGCTTCTTTAGAAACGCTTTTCTTCCCAAAGCCATTCTGCATTTTATATCTTCTTTACTTTGGCCATCAGAAGTTATCTTGCTACCCAAATAACAAAATTCATCGACTACTTTTATAACTATACTATAACTATAGAACTATACTACATAATATTCGATGCTTTGTAAACACAAGTGCGCATCCTCTGAGGAGTGATTTGTTGGATTCGTTTTATGAACAGGACTGCTTGCACCTTACTTAGAGTAAAATACATACTTTACTGTTTCATGTATTCATTCTTAACATTCTTCTACTGTATAGTAACATTGGAAGAATGAACTTAAAGTTTTACTAAAAAGCGAGACTGCTGCAATAATGTTTGCCTCATGTAAAGGCCTTTTCTAATTTTATACTGCACAGTTTGACATGAAACTTTTATAATCCCCTGCATATATTTGCATAACTTTTATGAGTCTTATGTTCATAGATATTTTGTTTAAAGCAGGAATTCCACTCTTTTGATTTCGTAAACAGTGCTATTCCAGAACCTGATGTTGCCGACAACTGTCACTGAAGCATGCTGCTGTTACGTGTAGCTCATTGAGGCACACATCTCATATGCACAAGTCGCGCCATCTCCGAGCCTTCAGCCGCACGGTGGACTCGGCACGTTGACCACACACGTTCAAACACACGCTCCGTGTCCCGACGGCTTAAGATTCGTTGCAAACTCAACAGCTCTGAAGTTAACGATGCCATAAACCTAATTCTCTGATCACCAGTACTCATTTTCCTATGTTGGTAATAGTATGAATCTGGATTCACACTAACTGCGGGAAAATGCAAGCCTGGAGGTACTGAAGGGAGAGGGACTATTCAGCTGCCACTACCACTGCTCCAGCAGCCAGCGGCAGGCTGTGTTACCAAATTTCATGTAAATTATTGGTGCCGAATTTCACATAACTAACACTCATGAATTTTTTAATTTCGTGTTTTGACCTCAGAAATTAAGGAGGGGGGGGGGTGTACTATAGGTGGTTGGGGTATTATAGCAGAGCAAATATGGACATACCTTTATATGACTTTTTTTCTTATTTCTGTATGAGGAACTTGGCCCCAATGTGTGTTAAAGTATTTTTGAAACACCCTGTATACCTCATTTTCTTGCTAGAAACATGTTGTCTGCCCTCTGCTCTCTCACTGGTTGCATAGAACTAGCAGCTGACACAAAGCCTTTTGTTCTTGTCATACCTAACAACAAGTGCTAGCAACATTGTTGCATGAAACACTGAAATTTGGTACTTGTCCTAATCTAGACTTTTAACATTTCTTTAGCTTGTCATGATTCAGACCATGAAGAATTCTTTACATTTTACATTGAGTTCAGTAAAACTGAATATACATCTAATAGACAACATTACAAAACAATTAACAAGTACTATATGGTAAAGATAGCACATTTTACAATCATTTAAGTGTAACAACGAAGAGAAGTAACCAACACTATTTTATGCTGTTGATGCAATCATCCAGAGTTTCACCCAAAATTCGTTACTGTTTTTTGCTAAGGTTTTGGAATACTTTTGTGAACAACCCATGACAACTAGGTCTATATGCAAAATTAGAATTCATAAATTCTAAATTACTGTTTTTTGCTAAGGTTTTGGAATACTTTTGTGAACAACCCATGACAACTAGGTCTATATGCAAAATTAGAATTCATAAATTATTTTATGGTGGAATACTAGAATAAATTGCACTTTGCTTAATAAACTCAAGTGATATTGATGTAAAGGAAATACTGGACTCACAACTGACCTCTGAGGCTCTCCTTGAAAGAACAGGCTTCTAGGACGAGTTCATTCTCACAGGCACTGCACTGCTATAATACATACCCCCCCCCCCCCCACTGTTATAGTTAGTGATTTAGTCGATGAAATCTGATTAGGATGTTCATCATCATGGTCATTACTCCCCTACGAAGAGCCAAGCATGTTATTACCTTGGGAAGAGGGGAGTGAAAGCTGTCCCCAAGAAGTTTATTATAATGTATGAAAGTAATAAACAATTACACTGTCAATTGAGACCACTTCACAGCTCTGTGAACACTTGTATGCCCAGCAAGTACAACATGCTGACAGCAAAAGGCATTCATACTTTAAAACAACATATCCTGAGAAAGGTTTTTTCAATGTTAATGAGATTTTAATAGGTTATGGGAATACATATTTGTAGTGGAAATGTTACAGAACTGTTCAGTAACATATAAACGAGTTCTTACCTATTTTCTCAAGTAACTTTTCGCCATTTGATGGTATCTTTCTTTGGAATTTCTCACTTTAAAGCTATTCATAATTAAATTTATTTTTCACAGTTAAAGCAATTTTATTAGGTTACACCTACATATATTAATAGTACAAATCTAAAATTTCATTTTAATTCACAAAATAGTTCTCATTTTTCTTAAGCAGCTTCTTTTCAGCCCAGAATGTGTGTTTGTTTTGTAGCTGTATTGTGGATAGCAGAAACTGCATTCACTATGACATTAAAGTGTGACACTGAACAGTGTACATATGTGAACATGTCTGTGTGATTAGCTTACAGTGGCCGGACTTTGTCTACCTCATGCTGACAAGGTGCACAGGATGTCCCTACCCTTCAGCTGGCCCGTCATGTAGGATCTTAAGCCCGTTTGGATATGAAGTGGTTAATAAAACTGCCAGATTGCCTGAGTAAGCTGTCCATCCAGACATACACTTCGAAGCAATTCAGCAATGAGGCATAACAGTTTACAAAATTTCAAAATCTTTGTGCCACCAATGTTAAATGTCAGCAAGGATGGAGGAAATATTTCCAGTCAAACAGTGTGTTTCCCTAATATCACTAAATGAAACATTTAGCCAAAAAAATGTGAAACCAAAAGTAGTGCATCACAAACTTCACAAAATGGTGGATCCTCCCATTAGAGGAGGAAACTATATGCTGTTGGGCAATGCCCTAAACATGGTGTGGTGGCCAGTACTTACTTCCATTGAAGGGGTTGGCATAAGGCTCATGGCTAAGCGGTCAGTTTGAGTGTCTACAGTTTGTTGTTTGTCACTTCCGCTGACACATGATTCTTCTGACTGACAATGAGATGAAAGTGCACAAAAAATGTTCAAATGTTTGTTTAAGCTTGTGAGACTTAACCGTGGGGTCATCAGTCCCTAAACTTACAAACTACTTATAAACTAACTTATACTAAAGACAAGACAAACCTCCAGCCCGAGGGAGGATTCGAACCTGTGACGCGGGAGGCCACGAGATCCGGTGCTCCAGACCCCTCGGCTACTCCCGCATGGTGAAATTGCACAAGGGGACTGAATACGGACATCATCCCTACACTCTGCTTTGTTTGAGGTCAAATTTCCCCGTATTCTGACATGTCAAGACAACCCATCCTTTTACCGATATATTTGAACAGCTTTGAGGTGTTGAAGATAATCTGAATCAAATGGCCTACTGGATTTATGCAGTGGTACACTTGTAGCACAATGAACGAGTCAGAGCAAACATGAGAAACTTTTTACTGTGATGCCCCTACATTCACTCCAATGCTGTCAAATGCCATATAATTTTCCATTATAATTTCTAAACTGTTATAGAAGGGATTCTTGGAAAATCCTACCTAAGAAGCTTAGCAGGCTAGTGGATTCTCTTTATGGACTTCATCTATATATCCAGCAAGCAAATTGTGCTACATAATTACAACTGATGAAAATAAATCTGTAAAAACATAATATGGAACACAAGTTTTCTTGCACTAGGTTAAGGTTAAAATCACTTCATGTCCCTGAAGACTACAAGGCATTAAATTGTTCAATTACTGGCTGCATATTGAGAGGTCTCGTACACCTACATTTGAGAGACAGTAACATATTCCAAATGGTTTAGTCACATGGGATGGATTCCTTCACAGCCACTCAAATCTGCAGTGGGCCACTATTGGTTGAACAGTCCCAATGTATCGACTGCACACCATCTAGCACAGTACCCCCCCCCCCCCCAAATGACATTCAGCAGGCGCCAATTATGACAAGACATGTGGCCACAGCAAATGCAGAGTACCCTCTACAATACTGCTTTAACCAGCCTACAAAACACACGTTGTCCTTAAATTTGCATTGTCTATGACGAGCTCTGGTTGGTTAGAACTTCAATGAACATGATTAAAATTTATAAACAGCTTGTTTAAAAAACTCCTATGTTTTATGAACTAAAAGTTTTGTTTATAGTTTCCTAAATACACTGTCCGACAAAAAAAAAGGTATGCAACCTGAAGGTGTGGTCCAATATTATCCCATTATGGTATAAAGTGTACTGATGGTATTGATGTTTCAGTAAATGATTAGTTTTACAAAGCTCTCTATGGTGTAGCATACCCATCAGAGTGCATTCGTAATGTCACTGCCCTGTAGTTGCAACATTGGTGCTGGTCAACTGGAGTGAGTCAGACAGTGCAGCAAAACGCATCCGTGGTTATCAAGTGTATCAGCTTGAACTGTTGAAAGCCTACAATTTTTCAGTGGACAACCATTCTGCCATCATCAGGAGGTGCTGATGGAATGACAAATCTGCTAAGGGCTGGTGGTATTTGTCGTGCCAGCCATACACCTGCACGCCGACAGGCAGTAAACCGCACGACACAACGTTAAGACCGGTTGCCGTGGGTCGGGCCATAAGGGATGCCGCAGGTAGGACGCAACAACACACGGTGGCCGATGACAACACGGCACCAACATAAACATACCGAGCCACCGTGTTGACCAGCCAGCCTCCCATGCGTCCTGCCAGAGGCCGCTATCGGAGCAGTCACGTGGCACCACACCTCTGGCTGTGATTGGTCCGACCTGCCTATAAAGGAACGGCCGGCATGGACCAGCGCCAGTTCTCCTCAACGCCTCACGAGCTACGACACTCTCACCGGACGGAAGACCCATAAGACGACTTCGGCTACGATCTGGTTATTCTGGACTGCATGTTGCGGACTTTGTGTTTCCAGTGTTATTCTACGACCGGCTACGGACTTGGACTTTCTCTGCCGGATACGCCTTGTGAACTTTACTTGGTTCAGTGTAAGGGACTTGACTTTCCTGGCAGTAGGGGAACTTGTGATAGCGTTACCAGCTTCACTCAGTGAACTCAGAGTTTGGCAGTCTGTGCAACCTGGGAACTTTGTCATATTCCAGAAGCGGAGTTTTCGTTACTTTATCATATGTATTGTACTAACTGAATTTGGCAATAAAGGTGTGTTGTGTGAAGATCCGCTTATTGTGTCACAACAGTATTTATAACTGCTGATCAAGTGGTGGTGGTGGTGGTGGAGGGGAGTGGAGGGAGTGTCACAGTTGCCGCCCGACCACTGACTCTGCCGCATCTCATGTTCTGGTCTTGTGTTCTGTTTTGATGTATCCTAGTCTTGCTCAGTTGATTACAAGAGATATTGTAGACTTTCAGCAATTAGATCTGGCAATACACTCATGGATGCAGCTTATACATTGCATCTAAGATCACAGAAAAGCAATACATTCACATGCAGTACGAAGCACCCATAATGCCTCGTACATGCGTTAGACAGCCTAGACACCAACAGAATGCATTGACAGAGGTTGCATTGTCAGACAGCATGATCACATTGTCACAATGAGCAACATTCAGATGTCACAATGACCCAGTGTTGGAACCAATTGCTACAAGAGCCCAAGGAACCAATAAAAATAGTAGTTTAGTCCTTTTAAAAATGCATCCAACCAACCAGTAAGAGAGTGGCCAGGTATAAGGTGCAAGTTCAGGTCAACAAAGAAATGGCTCTGAGGGAAAACAGTCAAATGGTGCACCAAGAAATGAGGGATCCCATGAACTCTCCACCCACTATCTGTAAACACATACTGGAGACCCCTACAACATCCTGTGAGTTCTTAATGACTCATCTGCTAGATAGGGGTCTACTGTTCAATGTGTCAATTGCCACTGACACTAGTATTTGGTGTCATGGTTGGGAGACATGGACAGAGGACAAATAGTGTCTCATCATGTTCAGTGATGAGTCACATTTCTCTATAACCCTCGATAACTGTCATGTTTGGGTTTGGCTGCATCAACAGCAGAAGGCACATTTTTCTGATACAGTAGAAAGACACAGGAGTAATGCCCAAAGTTACGGTGTGAGGACTCGTAGGATATGCATTCGGGTGACCTCTAGTCATGCTTCGGCAAGCACTGACAGTACAGTAACATGTCACAGACATTCTGCGTCCACATGTCCTACCCCCCATGGCACTGCAACCTCGGACAGTGTCCCAACAAGAAAATACACGCCCCCACACAACATGTGTCTATGAACTACCTTCAGCAGGGCAAGTTGTTGTTCTGGACAGATAGATCTCTGGACCTCTGCATTGTTGAGCACATTCGGGAGTACATTGGAACAGGCCTGCATACCAATACTGATCTGTGGGATCTGAAGGGGACGGCTGCAACAACCGCAGACAAACTTGCCTCAGGATTCAGAGACTATATGACATCATTCCGAATGGCATAAGGGCAAGCATTGTACCCAGACGGGGTGCAACATCGTAAGAACCCAGTACCAAGACCAACAGCCTTGTCTTTTATACCATATCGTAATCAGTTCAATGATGTCACATGGTCTTTCACCATATGGAGTTTCAGCTGCTTGCAACAATTCATCCTTGGTGAATACCTTTTTGGCTGGCAGTGTTGTGTCTCTGTTTAGAGTAGACAATTATAAATATTTCAACATCTTAGCTGTTTCAGCCATATAATTAAATTCAGTGGCAAATTTGAAGTGGGCTGGAACTACAACACGGATTTTCCACTTTGGGGCAGTGGTTACCTTAACTATTACACTATTGAGTTACACTTCTCATCCTGCCCTAACTATCAACTTACCGCACATTTCAATTGTAGTGCCCTCTGTTCATTACTTCCTTTAGGGTGTAGCTTTATCTGTATTGCTGTAAGGGGTAGGACTTATTGTGTATCCACACTGAAAATGTCATATTCCTGTTTGGCATCTTATTTTTAGAAGAACTGACATCATATCTACAATTGTTTGTATGATTCAAACAGGAAAATGACAATTTCAGTGTGGATGCACAAGTAAGTCTGATCCCTTGTGGGAACATAAATAAAGCAGGGTCCTCTATATGGCGGACTGTAGGCGCGGGTTTGCCAAGCCCATACTCAGCAATTTAATTCTGAGGCCCTGAGGGGGCTCATGTAGTGCACGTTTCCACCCACAGGTGTGCCAGGGGTAAACAAGACTGGGTGTGATACACACTTACTTGTACCGCATAAACCAGAAAGTGAAGCCGTCACTGTTCATTATGTACACGTGTCTAATAAGAGATATTGTCATTCTTCGAAGTTTCTTCGGGTTTTCTGCCGAATTTTAGTATCAGGCAGAAAATTCCAAGAGACTTCGAAGATTTATTATGCCAGGAAAGCCTATGAAGACAGATGTTACTGCTCGCTGTCTCACATGTGTGCACCACTGCACAGTGGGCAAAGTTTGACCGGCCATGTATTAGATGATGATTGGTGTTTTAGGGTGCTCAACATCGAGGTCATTGGCACCCGTGCTCAAACTTAAACAGATGGAAGCATAATGGTGCATATTGTATGGACTTGCAACATTGAAAAGTACACCTACAGTTGTAGGGGTATCTTAAAACAACTTATAAAAGGACTAAAACAATGACAGATGTATGTGGCCCGGTGACTAATTAAAGATAAAGGGTGACCAAGCCACTCGGACACACTTTAAAATCGAACACCCAGTATTTCGGGAAGAAGTGCAGACGCTGTACAAAATCTTAAGACACGATCCACAGATGCCTCATTGTCACCTAAAATAGATTTCAAGTTCTGCGAGAGTCCAAAATTTGCCATCATACCAGCATATAAAATGCATTCTGTCAAAATCAACAGTGGTGTCCTACATCTGTCACACTCCGGCGGTTCTTCGCGGGGCAAAAGAAAACCATGTGTCAGTGGCCAATGTCCAATTAGAAGATGAGTGAGGGCGACTTCATCAGCTCGTTGAGGGCGGAAGTAAATACGCCATGGACGTACTGAGGATTTTAATGTGCATAATTTATTGACTGCCACATCCAGCCACTGATCCTCCCACAAAAACATGGTTTTTCATGTCACAAAGAAGGTGCAGTTTTCAGTGGGATAGAACAGCATACGGCAAGGGGGAGAGAGCAAGCCTCTTTAGCTGCTTCGTTGGCCAGTTCATTTCCCCGGATACCTATGTGCCCAGGAACCCAACAGAAGAATACCTCCTTGTCATGTTGTTGCAGTGCAAGGAGAACATCCTGTACGTCATGCACCACCCAGTCTGCTGGATACATTTGGTCGACAGCGAGGAGGGTGCTGGGGGAGTCCGAGCAGAGCAGGAACTTCTCACCTTGATGCCTTTTGATCTGTACTAGTGTCCTCAGGAAAGCAAATAATTCCACATAATAAACAGAAAACTGTTTTGGGAGCCCTATCTGAAAGGACAGAAACAGGGAACACAATGGAGCATCCTAGACGATCACCCTGGTTGGATCCATCTGTATAGACTATAATAAAAGCTGCGTGATGGTTTAAAATCTCAAATAATCTTCTTTTATAAAAACTGTCCGAGGTACAAGGCTTCGTAAAAGCAGTCAGATCTAAAATCAATGTAGGCCTATGAAGGAGCCAGAGAGAACCCCTACTCCACCCCTGGCATTGAACCTTAATGCTCTGCACCTGCAGCAACTCAAGGCTTTCCTGTGCTCGAATCCCAAATGGTCTTGTAGCCTGTGGATGGTTATGGAACAAACACTGGAATGGATACTGTGCAACACTGAAAGGAAGTAACATGTGTGGAACTGACAGAGCACTGTACGCCAGGCGTTCCACGAGCAGAAGAAGATGAATAGAAAGTGGGGGATCACCAGCCTCTGCATACAGGCTAAGCACTGGGCTTGTGCAATACACACGTCGCCAGCCTGATACCTTCGTGGTGTACTGCATCCAGTATAGATTTTTTGTTCTTGAACAAGTCTAGGGAACTGGCCACCCATCTCTTCTTTGACTGGGTGTTGGTGCCCCCCAGTGGTACACCCATCCCACAAGTAGGTGGAAAATTACTCGATAGATCCATCTCGATCCCACAAGTAGCTAGGGAACTAAATGTCCACCTAGACAGAGCTTCACATGCCTAGGTAAACCTTATACAACTGAGGTTCGGCAGTATCCACAGAGGTTGCTCACTAGCGACTGTTCCACTTCAACAGCCATGCACCCCATCAGCACGTAGCACATCTTGGGACTGAAGGGTTTTTTAACAGAGGTTTGTACCATCCTCACGACCTGGGCGCTCAAGCCAAGATCCTCATTCCGTGGTACACACAATGTTCCACCGCCACACTACACGATGGTCGCTGAGCGTGCCCAGAGGTTATGGTGTCTACAGGACTGGTGGCACCTACCAACCCCAGCTAAGGACCCCAGGTTCGCCAAGCCCGTACTCAACAAATTAATGCTGACCACCTGAGGGGCTGTATTAGATGATACATTCTTACCTGAAGCTATCATTGTGAAAACAACAAACTTTTATTATTTATTTATTTATGGATTAAATAATCTTGTTACATCAATTTATGCTGGAAATATAAACAGGTCATCCTCCACAGTAACTCAGCAACTGCAAGCAGCATGATATATCCCTTTTGTCATAATATTCGTGTAACTACAGTGTACTCCCGATAATTCGCAATAATTAATGCCTCAGCTTCCGTGAATTATTGAAAACCGCGAATTAACCAAAGTTTAGATGGCGCTGTAAAATTATGTGACTTTCATGCACTCCAATTGGCAAGTAAATGTTTAAATAATCAAAGTAGCACTACCGGACAGTGTATGACACAAATAAGCCCTGAAAAACAGCTCTTTTTTTGGAGATCTTTAACGCGATGTAGCACAAAGACAAAATATTTTCGTAATATGGAAGTAGAAAAAAGAAATTCGTGAAATACGGCGCAAGAGCCAAGCGAACTCTGAAAGTGAAGTTACGCTTTGCGACGTTCTTTTGTCAACAAATGGAATCAGAGAGCACGTGATCTTGTTAACCAATCAGAGGACAGAGTTCCAGTACAACATTACAAGGCATTGAAGGCAACAAATCGGAAAATACATTACATGAGAGTTGAGACTCATTTCGGCGTGGAACAGGAATGAACTGTGCCCTTGTCCGCTCAATAAAAGTAATTGCCCTCGTAAAAGGAATATTTGGAATAATTTGATTACTGTTTTGTACAGACCATAAAATAAATAAATAATGCTGTTATGCTATATGGTTGACAGATTCTCCACTCAGTAAAGTAGTTACTACCGTAAAATGGACATTTCATAAAAAAACATTTTTGTTACTGTGAAGACACACAGAGAAGATGATAACGCTTTACATTACCTAAGTATTGTAGTATTTCCAGGCAGTGTGTGACACGACGGATTTCGTATTTTCTCTTCCATACTAAGAAGTTTGGAGGATAAATGAAACATAGCATTAAAGATATTTCCAAAACACACATTTTAAGCAAGGTATGTCATGAAAAAGTACCCAGAAGTGCTACTTTTTATAATGTAAAACGTAACCAACATGACGATATTTGAAAACAGATGAATTGTTTTCTGCTTGGCAGAAGTCTGTGTATTTCGTGCTGGTAGGAATAACTAAAAACAGTTGTAACTGGGCAGAAATATTTATAATTGCATCAGAGTAAACTTCATACAGGTACTGTATTAATTTCCAAAAATAGGTAGATTACTGTACTTCATTAACAAAAATAATCAGTCATCACTTTTTGTATTTTAGATGACAGTTCGTTATTTTTAATTTTCATCCTCAAATTTCGAAGAAATATAAGTTGAGAAAACGAAAAGTCATCTCTGTTTTCAACATAAGACATTAGCATGTCTATATAAGCACTTGCTTGGCTGTGCGATACTTTTTGCATTTCCGTCGATTCACATTCAGATTCATCGTTTTCTTGTTCTTCTTGGTATCTTGTTCTTCAGAACTACCTCCCTCACTAAATCCCAAAAGTGCCTTATTTGCCCCTAAAACTTTTTTCCACGATTTCGCAAGTGTGCAAGAAGCAACTTTAACACACGAATTGTTTATTAAATGAAGAGCATCCAAAAGTGAAAATTCCTTCCAAAATGTTTTAATGTCCACATCTTCTTTTACTAAGTTTTACAACAAGGAGGACCTATAATTTTTCTTCAGTGCAGCGGTTACACCTTGATCCATGGGTTGAAGAATAGAAGTGACATTCGGTGGTATGAACTTCACAAATGTGTCACCTTCACTGAGTTCAGATTGGTGCGGGTGGGATGGGGCATTATTGATCAAAAGTACTGCTGTAATCGGTAAGCCGTGCTCACTTAAGTAAGCTGTCACTTCTTTAACAAAATGGTTGTGAAACCAGTCTTTAAACATCCATGCGGCACTTTGATGATAATAATGTAACGGGACATTTTTTTGTTTAAAGCAACGAGGTGTCTTAGATTTTCCTATTGCTAACATCTTCAGTTTATGGGCACCACTAGCATTTGCACACACCATAATTGTTATCCTCTGTTTAGAGGTCTTACGCCCTGGAGCTACCTTCTCCTGCTGCATAACCAATGTTCTCGATGGCAGACATTTCCAATATAAGCCTGCCTCATCAGCATTGTAAATTTGATGCACGTCAAGATGCTCTGCTTCCATGAAACACTGAAATTCACGAACGAACTTCTCTGCTGCATCGGTGTCTGCACTAAGGCGTTCCCCATGAATCACTATTTATCTTATGCTGTATCTGTTCTTGAAACATGTAAGCTAACCAAACGATGCCTTAAAGTCCCCTTACAAGCCTAGAGAAGAGTGAAAGAACTTTGCTTGTTCTGCACACATTGGTTAAACCAACGTAACAACGCTTCATCTAAGTTTTTATAGTTCAATGTTTTCACAGTTTTTCGCAAAGATTTTTCAGAAAATCTTATTAATTTTTCCTTTTGCTTTTTTATGTGTGTCACAGTAGTTTCACCTACTCCAAATTCACTGTCTAATTTCTTCGCCGACTCTCCTCTCTCTGATCGATCTATAATTTTTAGTTTTTCACTAACAATCAACCTCTTATATTTTATATTACGACCACTCATACTGTATTATTCATTGGCACAATCGGAAGAAAAATTTAATAGTGTAAGACTTCTCACAATATCAAATACAGTACAGATGACAGTGTAAGTATACGTCCATCCAGTGCTGCCAACTCATAAATCTGAGTAGCTAGGTTCAATCTAAAACGTCATAACATTTCGAAAAACAAAATGTTGTTGGAGAAAAAAATATTTTTTATTATTACCGGTAGTTAATATTACGGGTTATTTGTCAACTCGATAAGATCTTAAAAGTTCAAGTATTGTTCAATAAGTTATCGATGTGCACGAGAAAGTATCCAAATTCATAAGTTAATGTATCATGGACACCAAAAGCCAACAGGAAAGTAGCAGTGTCAGGTGATGCATTGGCAGCTCTGCATTGTGGCGAAAGCAGGAAATTGGTCATGTGACTTTTAACAGCCGCGAATTGTCCGCCTACGAATTATCGGGAATACACTGTACTTAATGAATATATGTCTATTTTGCCATTAACTTTACATAAATATTGTGTACTATGAACAGCCTAGCTCATGAATAATAGCTTGTTTATTTCTTTATTTCATATAATATTTGGACAGCTGAACAATAGTTACAAGGTGACTGAATGCTTATAATTTTTCTATTTAATATTGTCAAAATTTTAAGCTAGTGTGGAAGTGGTCAAAGTTAAGTCAAAACAAGTCTTTCATGTTAATAACTCTGCTACTTTTGGAGGGGATGGCAATCTGCTAATGAGAGAGTGGCTAGGGCAGAAAACTACTGTAGCCAAGTAAAACATTTGGTCTATTTGCGAGGAGAGCTCCTTGGAGCTATAAATGAAGGAAGGAAGGAAGGAAGGAAGGAAGGAAGCTTGATGTTTAACGTCCCGTTGACAGCGTGGTCATTAGAGACGGAACACATGCTTGGATTTGTGGGAAGGAATGAGGAAGGAAATCGGCCCTGCCCTTTCGAAGGAACCACCCCAGCATTTGCCTGGAGTGATTTAGGGAAATCACGGAAAACCTAAATCTGAATGGTTGGAGGTGGGTTTGAACCACCATCCTTCCGAATGCTAAAGGAAGGAATCTTAGGGTTTAACATCCTGTCGACATTGTGGTCATTAGAGACGGAGCTAATGCTTGGATTTGTGGCTAAGGATGAGGAAGGAAATTGGCCATGCCCTTTGAAAGGAACCATCCAAGCATTTGCCTGAAGTGATTTAGGGAAATGACAGAAAACCTAAATCTGGATGGCTGGAGGTGGATTTGAACCACTGCCTTTCTGACTGAGTCCAGTGTCTTACCACTGCGCCACCTTGCTCGGTCATGGGGCTATAGGAACACTTTACGTAGGGGTTCCATCCATCCTGATTTTTTCCAGGACAGTCCTAGGTTTTAGCAGAATGTCCCAGTGTCCCCATGACCATTCTGGGGACAGCTAAATGTCACGGATTTTTGTCGTATATAGAGTGGTCTTTTTTTTTTTTTTTTTTTTTGGTACTAATATAAAAGTGTGTCATAATATATTGCTTTGTTGGCCATAAGTTTTGGTATGCTGGTATAACATTACACAAAAAAATCTTATCTTTATCGCTCATCACATTCGATACATTGTAACGTCATATATTTTTCCCGCAAGTTTAAAAACAGTTTATGAGACGATAGGTGCAAGTAAAATGTTCAGCTGGCTGAAGGCAAAGAATTTCAGGCAGAAACAGTGTCATATACTTGATGTTTAAGAAGTATGAGTTGTTCATCACACAATAGCAGTTTGTTATTTTGAGTGCTTGTAGCAATGACTGTAGTGAATTACATTTTAATGGTAACTGTGCTGACAATGGTAAAGTGCAAGTGCAAACTCACTAGTATAACAAAGCAAGAATTTCCATTTATTAAAGGACATGAAGAGAATGTTGAGTGTGGAATTCGTGGTGCAAAATTTAGCATTGCTCATGGAGGGTGCACTGATATAGTCACTCACATTAAGCCTATCAAACGTAAAGTTGTGCTTCAGTGTAGCTCTTCAACTGCAAAAATTGATCAATATTTATCAGTGACAGTAGTTTCAGACTCCGAGAAACAGCTTTCAGCACAAGAAGCTATATTTGTGTTCCATACGGCTATGCACAACCAGAGCTTCAATTCCATGGACTGTACAATGGAAATAATTAAATCTTTGTTTAGAAAAAAGTTCTCTCTCTGGCTCACAGATGAAAACAAAATCAATTGCCACTAGTGCCATTGCCCCATTTGCTGTGGAAGTGACAATGAAAGAACTGAAAGTAGCGCAGTTTATTTCAGTCATGATAGATCTCTCTAGCCATGCAGACTTCAAGGTGGTTCCTATAATTGTAAGATATTTTCATCCGCATGTGAGAATGTTGGACTTGGTGAATTTTGGTGTGGAAACTGCAGAGCTTTTGACGTCATATGTTTTAGATGTACTGGAGAAGCTCAATCTGGAAAAGAAGGTTGTAGCAATTGTGGCTGACAACACAAACATGAATTGTGGAGGGAAGGCAAAGGAAATATAAGAACAATATTTATTGTAAATTGCAAGAAAAAAGTGCAAATAATTTTTAATAGGTTTTGGATGCTCTGCACACATTGTACACAATGCTGTCCAAGCAGGTGCAGACTGTTTATCCATCAATGTACAGCCCATTATCAGTAAAATCTATCAACATTTCCATATCTATGCTGCATGCGTTGGAAAGCTAAAATTATTTTCTGAGTCTGCTGAAGTAGAATATAAGAAACTTCTAGGACACAGTAAGACAAGATGGTTACGCCTCCTACCAGCCATTGAAAGAGTAATTTATGTTTTTTCAAGCTTTGAGGTCTTATTTCCTCTCCCTTGACAAGTGCCCTCTCACCCTCAAGAATTTTTTTGAAAATCTGATTTCTTTCATAATCCTTCAGTTCCTTGCAATCCAGTTAAAAATTTTCTCTAGCTGTATTCTGTACATTGAAAATGAGACTGTAACTGTTATTTAAGTTCCAGACGAAGTAAATAAGTTGTTAGTTAAATTAGTATCGAGAAAATCTGAGAGATTTTAGACTTCTGATTTGACACAGTAGGTACAGAAATTGGGAAATGGAGGACTAATGACAATAGGAGAGTTCAACTGTGTCACCACTTGCTTCTACTGTGCATTCAGTATATCCGTGAGTGGTGTGATCCATTTTTGGAACCTCTTAAATCAATTGAGTGGATTACACTACATAAAGAGCTGGATTACAGTTCAAGAATTTTATAAATTTGTAAAATCTAGAGTTAAGAACTTTACCATGGATGAAGGGGAAATGTTTGATGACTACTGTTGTGTGAGAAAATATTGTGAAGGAAAACTATTGGAGTGGAATAATCAATTAAATATTAGTGTCAGTGAAAAGTGGCAGGACATTTTTACTCATTTTCACAATGAGAAATTCAGCCTGGAACATGTAAGATGCTTGGTTGAATTTTCTTTAGCTGTTACAAGTTCCAATGCATCTGTTGAAAGAGTGTTTTCAATAATAAATGCTATGTGGACAGATGAAAGAAATCGCTTAAATTTAGAAACAGTGAAAGCACTAGCAATGATAAAAACAACTTTTGTTAACCTCTCTTGTAAGGGTTTCTACAATTTGATACTTAAGGAAGATAAAGTCCTAAAACAATTCCACAGCACTAAAAAGTGCCACTCAAATACATCTGATCCTGTTCCATCATCTTCAACAGAAAATGTGTAAAGTTTGTGTTTATATTTAATTTGTAATTGCTATAATGCTTTTGACCTGCCATCAATAATATGGCATATTTTGTGAAACTGTATCATTATTATGATTATGTGAATATCCTTGTCTAATCTGAAACACTTAAAAAATTAAAGTCCTAAAGCAATTATAAACTACTTATAGGCACTACTCATTTACCTCTGAACCTATATCATCAACTTTAATGGAATGTGTGAAATTTGTGTTTATATTTGAATTTAAGTACTGTATGATCTATTAATAACCAACCATGAATAGTACAGAACATTATGTGAAAACAGAAACTTTTTATTAGGTTCATTTTTATTGTCTTCTACAATTTTCTATGCTGTTCAATGAAAAGTACTAAAGCAAACCAACTTCAACTTATGTGAAAAATATATGAAATTTGTGTTAATATCTAAATAAAATTGTGTACACTATATTACTACAACCTGCAACCAACAGTATGGTAGATTACATTGACATATATAATTATTACATAAAAATGAGCAAAAATCCTAGTGTCCTGAATTTTACTCATTTGTCCTGAATTTTTTTGAAAATGTCCTGAATTTTATTTAAAAATAATATGGTAATCTTAACTTTATGTCTCCTCTTGGAAGGAGGGGGGCCTGCTGGATAGCTGAAGTGATTCATTCATGATAATGTCAGAATTAGCGTGACGAACAGCCGATGTATTACGACTTCAACTTTGGCAAGGGCTAACAAGTTCCAGCTTAAGAACTTTAACTTTTTCCGATTCCATTACAGTATTTTAACTGAACAGTATGTCATTCTACAAGAGATTTTATGCGTGTTGATATGTTATTTGTCAGACTAAGATTTCAACTATTTTGAGATGATGATTATTTCATGTTTTGTGATCATGAAATGAACTTAGTGTCTGTGAGCTGCAACAGGCACATACAAAAGACACACACATACAACACTTTCAGCTACTGACCATAGCTTTCTTCAGAAAACAGAGCACTCACACAATCACACAGGCACACAACAGTCATACAACCATCACCTCCAGCTGCCGCGCTCCTAATCACGCTCTGCAGTGTTTGCGAGCTGCAACAGGCACATACAAAAGACACACACATACAACACTTTCAGCTTCCAGCCATAGCCTTCTTCAGAAAATAGAACACTCACACAATCACACAACACAGTCATACAACCATCACCTCCAGGTGCCGCACTTCGAATCATGCTCTGCAGCAAATCGGGGTTGGGAGGGGAGGGGAGAGGGGATAGGAAGGTTACGTCATAGTGGTGGGGATGGGTTAGATGGGAATAACGAGATGCAGCTTAGGAATGGAGAGGCGGGTGAGGGGAGAAAGTAAAATAAAATAAATCAAATAAATATATATACAAAATGCGTGCACACTGCAAGTACACAAGACCACACACACACACACACACACACACACACACACACACACACACACACACACATGATCGCACATTCACACACCACTCAAAATAGGTGAGGTTTGGGATAGAGAGATAGGAACTGTAAGGTATGGAGATATTTTCATCCGCATGTGAGAATGTTGGACTTGGTGAATTTTGGTGTGGAAACTGCAGAGCTTTTGACGTCATATGTTTTAGATGTACTGGAGAAGCTCAATCTGGAAAAGAAGGTTGTAGCAATTGTGGCTGACAACACAAACATGAATTGTGGAGGGAAGGCAAAGGAAATATAAGAACAATATTTATTGTAAATTGCAAGAAAAAAGTGCAAATAATTTTTAATAGGTTTTGGATGCTCTGCACACATTGTACACAATGCTGTCCAAGCAGGTGCAGACTGTTTATCCATCAATGTACAGCCCATTATCAGTAAAATCTATCAACATTTCCATATCTATGCTGCATGCGTTGGAAAGCTAAAATTATTTTCTGAGTCTGCTGAAGTAGAATATAAGAAACTTCTAGGACACAGTAAGACAAGATGGTTACGCCTCCTACCAGCCATTGAAAGAGTAATTTATGTTTTTTCAAGCTTTGAGGTCTTATTTCCTCTCCCTTGACAAGTGCCCTCTCACCCTCAAGAATTTTTTTGAAAATCTGATTTCTTTCATAATCCTTCAGTTCCTTGCAATCCAGTTAAAAATTTTCTCTAGCTGTATTCTGTACATTGAAAATGAGACTGTAACTGTTATTTAAGTTCCAGACGAAGTAAATAAGTTGTTAGTTAAATTAGTATCGAGAAAATCTGAGAGATTTTAGACTTCTGATTTGACACAGTAGGTACAGAAATTGGGAAATGGAGGACTAATGACAATAGGAGAGTTCAACTGTGTCACCACTTGCTTCTACTGTGCATTCAGTATATCCGTGAGTGGTGTGATCCATTTTTGGAACCTCTTAAATCAATTGAGTGGATTACACTACATAAAGAGCTGGATTACAGTTCAAGAATTTTATAAATTTGTAAAATCTAGAGTTAAGAACTTTACCATGGATGAAGGGGAAATGTTTGATGACTACTGTTGTGTGAGAAAATATTGTGAAGGAAAACTATTGGAGTGGAATAATCAATTAAATATTAGTGTCAGTGAAAAGTGGCAGGACATTTTTACTCATTTTCACAATGAGAAATTCAGCCTGGAACATGTAAGATGCTTGGTTGAATTTTCTTTAGCTGTTACAAGTTCCAATGCATCTGTTGAAAGAGTGTTTTCAATAATAAATGCTATGTGGACAGATGAAAGAAATCGCTTAAATTTAGAAACAGTGAAAGCACTAGCAATGATAAAAACAACTTTTGTTAACCTCTCTTGTAAGGGTTTCTACAATTTGATACTTAAGGAAGATAAAGTCCTAAAACAATTCCACAGCACTAAAAAGTGCCACTCAAATACATCTGATCCTGTTCCATCATCTTCAACAGAAAATGTGTAAAGTTTGTGTTTATATTTAATTTGTAATTGCTATAATGCTTTTGACCTGCCATCAATAATATGGCATATTTTGTGAAACTGTATCATTATTATGATTATGTGAATATCCTTGTCTAATCTGAAACACTTAAAAAATTAAAGTCCTAAAGCAATTATAAACTACTTATAGGCACTACTCATTTACCTCTGAACCTATATCATCAACTTTAATGGAATGTGTGAAATTTGTGTTTATATTTGAATTTAAGTACTGTATGATCTATTAATAACCAACCATGAATAGTACAGAACATTATGTGAAAACAGAAACTTTTTATTAGGTTCATTTTTATTGTCTTCTACAATTTTCTATGCTGTTCAATGAAAAGTACTAAAGCAAACCAACTTCAACTTATGTGAAAAATATATGAAATTTGTCTTAATATCTAAATAAAATTGTGTACACTATATTACTACAACCTGCAACCAACAGTATGGTAGATTACATTGACATATATAATTATTACATAAAAATGAGCAAAAATCCTAGTGTCCTGAATTTTACTCATTTGTCCTGAATTTTTTTGAAAATGTCCTGAATTTTATTTAAAAATAATATGGTAATCTTAACTTTATGTCTCCTCTTGGAAGGAGGGGGGCCTGCTGGATAGCTGAAGTGATTCATTCATGATAATGTCAGAATTAGCGTGACGAACAGCCGATGTATTACGACTTCAACTTTGGCAAGGGCTAACAAGTTCCAGCTTAAGAACTTTAACTTTTTCCGATTCCATTACAGTATTTTAACTGAACAGTATGTCATTCTACAAGAGATTTTATGCGTGTTGATATGTTATTTGTCAGACTAAGATTTCAACTATTTTGAGATGATGATTATTTCATGTTTTGTGATCATGAAATGAACTTAGTGTCTGTGAGCTGCAACAGGCACATACAAAAGACACACACATACAACACTTTCAGCTACTGACCATAGCTTTCTTCAGAAAACAGAGCACTCACACAATCACACAGGCACACAACAGTCATACAACCATCACCTCCAGCTGCCGCGCTCCTAATCACGCTCTGCAGTGTTTGCGAGCTGCAACAGGCACATACAAAAGACACACACATACAACACTTTCAGCTTCCAGCCATAGCCTTCTTCAGAAAATAGAACACTCACACAATCACACAACACAGTCATACAACCATCACCTCCAGGTGCCGCACTTCGAATCATGCTCTGCAGCAAATCGGGGTTGGGAGGGGAGGGGAGAGGGGATAGGAAGGTTACGTCATAGTGGTGGGGATGGGTTAGATGGGAATAACGAGATGCAGCTTAGGAATGGAGAGGCGGGTGAGGGGAGAAAGTAAAATAAAATAAATCAAATAAATATATATACAAAATGCGTGCACACTGCAAGTACACAAGACCACACACACACACACACACACACACACACACACACACACACACACACACATGATCGCACATTCACACACCACTCAAAATAGGTGAGGTTTGGGATAGAGAGATAGGAACTGTAAGGTATGGAGAAAAAAATATAGGGAAGTTATTGTAGGTTGAGGGCTGGTTGATTTCGGGATTGGAGAATGTATTGTAGGCATAACTCCCAACTGTGCAGTTCAGAAAAGCTGGTGGTGGATGGGAGGATCCAGATGGCCCGGGTTGTGATAAGCTGCATCTCATTATTCCCATATAACCCATCCCCACCACCATGACGTAACCTTCCTATCCCCTCTCCCCTCCCCTCCCCGATTAGCTGCAGAGCATGATTCGAAGTGCGGCAGCCGGAGGTGCTGGTTGTATGACTGTGTTGTGTGCCTGTGTGATTGTGTGAGTGTTCTATTTTCTGAAGAAGGCCATGGCCGGTAGCTGAAAGTGTTGTATGTGTGTGTCTTTTGTATGTGCCTATCGCAGCACGTCGCCACGTCTTTGAGGTGAGTTGTAAACTGTCCTTACTATATTATTAATTCCAACCTGGACTTTCCATTATTATATTTTGAACTTAGTGTCTGAGCGTTGTCGAGAATTACTTAGCTGGGGATTTTGCTGCCATTCTCATAACACAGTTAATGCATCTGCTTTGCCAATTTATAAGGTTTATTTCTATTTATTATTATTGTTTGCGTAGGATCCCTTCCTATAAATCAAAATGTGCATTTAAATAAACATTATGTAACTGAGTTATACATCATTTGCAAACCTATTATTAATAAATCATTTATTTTATATTTCATTATTGTTCATAAAATGTTCAAATGTTTGTAGAGCTTATGGGACTTAACTAAGTGGTCATCAGTCCCTAAACTTACAAACTACTTATGAACTAGCTAATACTAAGGACAGCACAAATATCCATGCCCGAGGGGGGATTTGAACCCCCGACCGTAGTGGCCGCACAGACTGTGACCGATGCGCCGCAGAACGCTTGGCCACCGCGGCTGGCTATTGTTCACAGATGACAGACTATGTTTGAGTGTTTGACTGTAGGATCACAGGTACAAGATACTATTAATTCAAAAATGTTCAAATGTTTGTAGAGTCTATGGGACTTAACTACGGGGTCATCAGTCCCTAAACTTACAAACTACTTATGAACTACTTACAACTAAGGACGGCACAAATATCCATGCCCGAGGGGGGATTCGAACCCCCGACCGTAGTGGCCGTGCGGACCGTGACTGGAGAGCCTCAATCCCCTCGGCCGGCTACTATTAATTTGCAGCTTATGTAGTTGCTGTTATGAAAGCATATGTGTACAGTTTGACCCTAAGACTAAATTGAGCCATGTATCCCGAAAGGTGTATTTAGTGTTTGGTCAGTACTGCACAGTTTGTTCAACACATATAGAGAACTTAGGGTCACAACTTACCAGTTATCTTGCAGACCCCCAGGTGTTCTGAGACATAATGCAACTATAACTGGTCACAATAATTACCTTATTTTCGTCAGTGCACTTAATCCTTTGCGGCGCATCAAATAAATTGTCCTCAACATCAGTAATTGTTCTACACAAAGTAAAAAAAGAGACCACTAATGTTTATATGTAAATTTATTTTCATAAATTTGTTTCACATAATTATAAAATTATGGGTGGTGTTTTCACAATATCACTAAGCCATTAAAAGGCGGAGAAGTTAATAAAATAGTGGTATTGTGAGAATACCACTGTGGATCAAAGCGTTAAGACCAAATTGATCTTGTGTCTTCTCTTCGGGTGGTTTGTTTTGCCTGATACATAACCACAAAATGTTAAAATAGCAAGTTTCTCCCCCTAGTCCTCATTCTTGCCAGTCAGACGAGGCATTAAGAAAAGGAAACACATTGTATTTTTCTATCTTCATGGTGACCTGGATGTTATTGTAAATGCTGTTTATATATTCCAAGAACTCTTCTTCAAGTTTATCACATTGATGGGGTCAAATTATGAATGTCCTCCTCTGCCGCAAACAAAATTTATGCCTTGGCCACAGCACCTATAGAAAAACTTCTTACACCAATCTCTACTCACGTGCTAACAGACATCAACAGACATCATTACCTAGCACAGAAATGCACTGTGTTAAAGAAGTACTAACTTGAGGACAAAGTTGTACAAGAAAAATATTCAACACAGCAAGTATATGAATACCTGGGAACTACAAGATACCCAGCAACTGTGGCCAAACTTACGTCAGCCAACAGTATGAACTGTAGAACAATGCAGGAAGGAACTTGAGGTTTTATCAATTATGATACACCAAGAAATCTGCTTTAGAGAATCACGAATTGGAAAACAGCCAGTGTAATACAAAGGCTTAGATTTAGGGAAACCACAGAGAACCCAAACCTAGCCTTCCAGATGTGGGTTTGAACTGCCATCCTCCTGAATGATATTATGTTCAAAGAGTTCTGGTTGAGAGTTCATAAAGTAGTAAATAATGTCTTAGTTGAATACCAAAGTCTGGTACTCTTTAAATTCTTAATACATCAACTATTTACTATAGACAAATGGTTTTAAGGGGGCCCACATCCTGCCTATCTAAACCATGTTAATTTAGGCAAGTATTTGACCCACTTATGAAAAAATTATTTTATGTAGGACCTTAATATTTTTACTGTGTGTTACATGATGCTAATAGATTCAACTGTCCTAGAATCTACATTATCCATTTTATAGTTATTAAGAAATAATATTTTTTTGTTAATAAATTTTTTTAAAAGTAACTTTTTTTCCTGCAGAAAATATTTTTTGTGAACTTCCTGATGATTAATGAATGTAGTGCCAGAGGTGGCTTTTTATGTTATGCAGAGTCTCACAAGATTCCATTCATTTATCTATGATAGTTTCTAATATAATGGGGCATATGTACTGAAAATTTTAGTTTGCCAGAAATTGACTTTAAAGAAAAAAATTTGAAATTTGTTACTTACAGTTAATTAAAACTGTCCTGCTGCACATTATGGCCCTTCTGTGGGCTCTAGCAGGACTTCCACCTTCTTTTTCACCTTTCTGGATGTTTGTCTTGCTTTCTTGGCCATATTAGATGCAGACTAGTCTGCATCGGCTATCCTCATTTTAACAGAATCATGAACTCCTAGATTCATTGTATGCATGCCTACAAATACAGTTTTAGGAAGGTGGTTCCAAATTATGTTGTTGAAACATTCATTTGGGTTCTGTGCCTACCTATGCAGACATCTCCTTAGAATGTTAGGATAAGCCAAGTCTCTGAAAATAGGTTTAATTGCTGTAATAACAGCAGCAGGAAGAGAATGCTGGTGAGAATAAGATACTCCAGTTGCCATAGCCCTATTATATTTGCACCACAAATTTTCTCCTGATGGACATAATGTATGACATGGCTTATCATCAGTAGATGACTTATGGAAGAATATGGCCCAAACTTCTCTCTTCATTGTCTCCAGATTTTCTTTATTTCCCCTAATTGCCTGCCCATAGTATAACTGCAAGTTTTCTATTTCAGTTTTAGTTAACCGATCCTGTCCGGTCAACAGTTTTACATCTTCTAATTTTTTCCCTGTTATATCAATAGTTTAGTTTTCTCAGCTTTGTTCCCAAACATTTTTGAACATGGCCTACACATTCTAATTTGCTAATAATGCCAGATCTCCATATGGCTTAGAGTTCACCACACTGTTGTATGCCTTACTGTCATCATCGCCCAAATATTTGTCATACCATACGCCTCTTGTTTCTACGAAGCAATGAAATATTTGTTGTACTCCATGAACTTCCATACCACCACTTGTTCCTCTAAAATTAGCCACACAGTTGTGTTCTTTATGTTCATTGACTTTACAACATTTGCAATATTTAGACATTATCTCCACATCTAACACTTGACCGGTGTCTACACTCATGGCAGTCACTACTCCATTCAGAGAAGTATGTCCTCCTTTCTGCCAACTTCCATCAAGTGCAACTGCAATATCCAAACATCCATCATTTTCTTCCACTGCTTCCCTAGCAGCCAATTTCACGTTTTCCTCACTGACCTCCCATACAGATTTATCTAATATTGCAGTCAGTTTTTCAAATTTATTTGGTGGTTGATGTAAGTCCATCACTGAACCAAATGTTCACCCTGCAGCTATGCTCTTGCCAATGGATCGTAAGGCATAGACTAATCGCTGCGGTGGAGTAGCCGAGCGGTCTAAAGCATCTCTCTGCGGAGCGCGCGGTTGCTCGCCGTGGAGGTTCGAGTCCTCCCTGGGGCATGGGTGTGTGTGTTTGTCCTTAGGTTAGTTTACCTAGGTTTAAGTAATTTGTAAGCTACGGACTGATGACCACGCAGTTTGGTCTGATAAGATTTACAAACATTTGAACATTTTGAACTAATCTATTATTTATTTCACAAGGGCCACTTGCACCTGGTTTTGCAGAACTCAAATGAAATCACAGCTGAGCATTTAGTGCAAATTAAATCCAAAGCAATTGCTAGGCCTTTTCTCCCACTGGCACTCCCACAAATTTTCACACTCTGTGATTCACCACACTGTCTACAGAGTACAAATTTAGAAATTACATCTGATAATATTCCCAATTTATAATGTTACTGCACCCCTTGTCACTTACAGTAAATTCATTGTAATGATGATGATAGGGGTTTTTTGGGCGTTCGACATGTAGGTCTTCAGTGCCCTATCACATTAAAGAATATAAGGACCAACAAGTGTGAACAGTAAGGAGACAAATTAAAGGACAGCGATCCAGCAAGTAACACATGCAGCTGAAGTGAAATACATAAGTGAAGATTAGACTTTAAGGTGGGGAAAAGTACCCTGCCACAACCCTCTGTGTACGATATAAATCACGTTAAATTAAAATGTGCCGGACAGTAAGCTGCACGCTACAGGCATCACACAGCGGGGGCTCCTCACATCGAAGTAGGAAACCATGCGTCAGTGGGCACTGCCTAATGCGGAGGCGTGTAATGGCGACTTCATCCTGTTTAAGAAGTCAGCAGGAGGAACGCCATGGACGGACAGTGGGCTTCAGGTAACGCAGCGTATTGTGAGTCACTGAGAGCCAGTCTTCCTCCCACAACTTCAGGTACCACAGCCGCAACCAGAATGTAATATCCCGCAAGCGAACAGGGCATTGTGTCACATCAGGGGCGCTGCAGGCCTCTTTATCAGCCCGATCTGCATCTTAATTACCCTGAATGCCCACATGTCCCGGCACACAGCAAAAGAACACCTCCTTCCCGTGACGTTGAAGGAAGGACAGTTCATCGTGTATATGCTGCATCAAAGTCTCAGACAGATATAGCTTGTCCAACGACTGCAGTGCACTCAGAGAATTAGAGCAGAGAAAAACTCGTCTGCCCCAAGCACGACGTAGCTGCTCTAGTGCCTTCCAGATCACGTGGAACTCTGTAGAGAAAACAGAGTAATTCTCGGGGAGGGCAAATCTAGGTGACACGGCCGGGGAACACAACGGAACATCCAACTGAGTCCCCATGCTTGGATCCATCAGTGTACACAACTGTGAAGTCATGATTCCTATCTAAAACAGTAAAAACCAATGACTGATAAGTCATCTGAAGTTTTTTCCTTCCTAAAACCCGCCAGGTCTAAAATAACCCTCAGCCTCTGGAGAGTCCAAGGTGAGACCCTGCCCCAACCTCTATGTAAAACATTAAAATCAGTCACTCCCATTTCTAAAAGGAAATCCTTTGTGCGAATCCCATATGTTTGTGTCACTCTTTGTCGAGTATGAAATAGCCTTTCCATCAGAGGCCAAGTGAAGTATGCCGGTGTGAAAGGTGTGGACAGCATTTTATATGCCTGGCACACCATGAGTAGCCATCGCCTTATGCGCAGTGGCAGCTGTGCAGCCTCAGCACAAAGACTAGGTATGGGGCTCGTCCTAAATGCCCCAGTGGCCAACCGAATCCCGGCATGGTGTACCGTGTCCGACATCTTTAAATAAGAAGGGCGCGCAGACCCATACACTGCGCACCCATAATCAGGACCAGACCACACAAAGGCTCTGTAAAACTGGAACAAACAGGTTCTGTCTGCTCCCCAAGAAGTGTAGCTAAGACACTTTAAAATCGCCAGTGCTTTGATGTACCTTGTCTCAAGTCCCTCAGGTGGGGCAACCATGTCAGTTTAGAATCGAACACGAGGCCCAGAAACCTCACTGTGTCTTTAAAATGCAGGACAGAGCCCTTCATCTGCAGTTCATGTAGATTAAAATCAGTATGTGAACGGTTAAAAAGGACACACACAGACTTCTCGGTTGAAAACTTAAAACCAGTCATCCTTGCCCATTCATCCAACTGCCGAAGGGTTAACTGAAACGGACATGTAGTCGTTGCCAGATTGGAAGAAGAGCACAAGACAGAGAAGTCATTCACAAAAAGAAAACACTGCACGGGACTTTTCACGACAGAAGTAATACTGTTAATGGCTATTGCAAACAAGGTCACGCTTAAAACACTACCCTGAGGGACTCCGTTCTCTTGCTCAAATCTATCAGAGAGGGCGTCACTGACCAGACGTCTAAAATAATGAGGGGAAAGGAAGGACTGAATAAAACGGGGAAGACAACCACGAAAACCCCATTTGTGGAGCTGCAGAAGGATAAGATGCTGCCAAGTAGTATCATAGGCCTCCTCAAGATCAAAAAATATTCCCAAAAGATGTTGCTGGCGCATGAAAGCCTGTTGTATAGCCGCCTCCAGGAAGGCCAAGTTATCGAAGGTGGAGCAATATCTCTTGAACCCACAATGAAAGCAGCTGAGAAGCTGTCTGGATTCTAGCATCCAGACAAGGTGGTGGTTTATCATCCGCTCTAAAGTCTTTCCCACATAGCTGGTGAGAGCAACACTACGATAACTACTTGGGCTGGTGCGGTCTTTCCCTGATTTTAAAATGGTAATTAAAATTGCCTCTTGTCGGGGAACTGGCCTGTCACCCAGACGAAATTAAAAAGACTGAGGAGGATTTCTTTGTTTTGCCTTGTAAGGTGTCATAACATGCTGTAATGAATACCACGTGACCTGGGGGTGTGTCACGGGGCACGGACAAAGCAGAATCCAGCTCCCACATGGAAAAAGGGCAGTTATACTGTTTATCATTGCTGTACCGGAAGTCCAAAATACCCCTCTCAGCAACCACCCGGTGGCACTGGAAAGCTGGATTGTAGCTGACGGTGGCAGTTACTGTAGCAAAATAGACCGCCATGGTTTGGGCAATGTCTGATGGGTTGCTCTGGAGACTACCATTACCCATTACAGCAGCTACTGGACTCCTGCTACCTCTCCCTGATATCCTCCTAATGACCTCCCATACAATGGAACTCTTTGTTGAACGGTTAATGGAATTTAGGAACTGTTGCCACAACCTCTTCTTGCATAATCCGGCGACACGCCTCCCTTGCCACCTAAAAGTTTGCGAGGTTTTCTGCATTCGGTCTACACTTGAACCAAAGCAGAGCCGCCCATCTGATCCTGATGGCAGATCGGCATTCATCATTCCACCAAGGGACTGGATGCCATTTTGCTTGTCCTGATGACCCCAGAATGGATACAGTGGCAGCATGGTGGATCCTAGCGGTAATATGATCCACCCATTCCTGGACGTTGTCATGGGGTTCGAATACAGCAAGTCGACTTTAAAGTATCCTGTTGGCCCTGTGAAGAATCCATTGAGGTGGCTGTCTTTCGGGATCTACTCTCTCTGGAAGGTGAATCCAAATGGGGAAGTGATCACTACCTTGCAGGTCATTGTCCACTTCCCACTGAGTAGTGTGTAAGGGCTGGAGAGCAGAGTGATAGGTCAATGGCAGAGAAGGACCCTGTTGCAGAGCAGAAGTGTGTGTTCTGACCTGTATTTAGGAAGTTGGCACTTGAAGACAAGAGAAGCCTCTCAATTGCTCTACCCCTGGGGCAGGTGGTGACGGAGCCCCAAAGCACATTATGTGCATTAAAATCCCCACAGAGGATGAATGGGCGAGGGAGTTGCGTAAGAAGGTCTTCCAGAGCCTCTTCACTAAGCGCATATGTGGTGGCAAATACAGGGAGCGTATAGTCAATTGATGGCACATATACACTGACACGGCAACTGCTTGGAGGTTAGTGTTGAAAGAGATGGGTTCAGAGTGGTAGGCTGTGTTGATGAAAACAGCCACTCCCCCTCTAGCTCTATCTCCACTAACATCATCTTTTCTGTGGAGAACGTATCCGCGTATCACAGGGGTATCCGAAGGCTTGAAATTCGTCTCCTGAAGACAGATACACAGTGGTCATCCCTGAGATAATAAACGTGTCCTAAATCCCTGCAAGTACCATTGTAATATGGGAGCCATCTATCAAGGTGGTTTAACTTTCACCCTCTCTTCTTGATGGGACTGGGAGCCCATAGCGGATGGAGGATCACCCTTGGGGCGAGAAGGTTGCCCCTGTGGGAAGTCAGTCTTGTGGCGAGTGGACTGCCCCAGAGGAACATCAAACTCCATGGGTTCTGGAGCAGATGTAAAGCATAATGACGTCAACCTGGCCTGTCTCTTTGCTTTCAATCTTCATCTCAGCCTTTTCCTTGTCCTTCTTTACCTTTACTTGCTTCTTGGGCACTTCCACCACTGTAATAGTAGCAGTAGCAGCAGCAGCAGCAGCAGCATCAGCGACACTTATCTGTGAAGTTGGTTCTGGCTTTGAGGATGGCATGGGCTCGCTGATGTCAGTAGCTGTACCTTGTTCCACCATTTTGAAGGGGGGGGGGGCGCTATAGATACTGAAACATCTGACGCATTGCATGTGCACTGGTAGGAGCAGGTGTTAGTGCCGACACTAATGGCTGCAGTTTGCGTGGACGCCTCAGTTTTTGGGACTGGCGTTTGAAGAATCGCCGCGAAAGACGTGGTGAATGACGGCGGTTGCATGGCCTTGTACATCTTTTTCGCCTCACCATACGAGATGCGCTTTGATGTCTTTATCTCCTGTATCTTACATTCTTCAAGGTACACAGCACAGGATATACTCCATACGGGGTGGTCCCCAGAACAGTTGACGCATTTAAACAGGGGCGAGCAGTCGTCCCCTTCATGAGCGACCTCACCACACTTTCCGCAGGTTTGCTGTCTATTACGCCCCAAGGTGGTGTGCCCAAAGCGCTGGAATTTGAAACAGTGCATTGGGTTGGGGTAATAAGGCCATACAGTTAATCAAAGAAAACCTGCTTTAATGTGGTCTGGCAGCTTAGGAGTGTCGAAGGTCAAGATGAAGCACTCCGACTTGACCAATATGCCCTCCACCCCCTTATAATATTCTGAACATCCACAATACCTTAGGAGGCCCATTCAGCTTTCAGTTCCTCGAGAGGAATTTCAACAAGGTCGCCGCATGTAACCATGCCCTTACTGTAATTTAATGTATTGTGGAGTTTAGTTTCGATGACATATTCCCCAAGTTGCTTGGGGTTTTGAAGATTAACGGCCTGTTGGGAGGTAACTGTCTCAACCAACAAAGTTCCATTACGCAATCTTTTCACAGATTTGAGGTCGCCTGCTATTCCCTCAAGACCCTTTTGTATGTAGAATGGTGACACCTTTCCAAATGAACCTTCTTTCCATTTAATAATCATAAATACATTGTGGTTAGCACCATGTGCTCTGTTACTCATTGCCCGACACTTTTCAGGAAGTGCTTTATCTGGAGGGCTGCCTAAGCAAGCCCTCTTTTCGGAGCAGCTGTTAGTACCCTCCAGTGGTACACCCATCCCACTTCCCACTGGAAGGTTCGAGGGACAAATTGCAATTATTCATCTCGGTCCCACGAGTAGCTAGGGAAGGATGTGTCCACCTAGTCAGAGTGCCGCGTGCCTAGGTAAACCTTATACAACTGAGGTGCAGCAGTATCCCCAGAGGTTGCTCGCTATCAACTGTTCCACTTCAACAGCCATGCATCCCATCAGCACATAGCACACCTTGGGATTGAAGTTTTTTTTTTCTTTTTTCAATTTTTTTTTTAATCGATATTTGCTAAATAAAACTAGTTCAAATGAAATTTGAATTTTTGTCAATGAGGACTGAACTATCAACTTATAAAACACAAAAGTATTTCAGAATCCAGTTTAGTGAAATTTCCCATGATTTACACTATAACAACAAGGATGAATTTTATATTACACCAAAGTCCCATTTCATAACATTTTTAAAGCAGTATTACACCATCACAAAATTTTTGCCTACGTCCCTACAGAATGCCAGACACTGAATTGTTACCATGCTCTGCAGTTTAATTAGGCAAAAAAAAGTAATAATAATAATACATATAATAATGGGTAAATACATAGGTTTCATGGCAAAATAACAATAATATCCTACAAACTTTGTTACAGAAGTGATAACTTGAGGACAAAGTTGTATGAAAATTATTTGCAAATGGATGAGAGTATACTTAAAAATGTGCTCAGAAATATGGCTCTTCAGAAAGCTAAAGCCACTAAAGACACTTATCATAGCTGGAACATCCTAAATGTATGATGCTATTTACAAATAAATGGAAGAGAAATATTGGAATGTAAATAAACCTTTTGCCATCAAAATTATTTTTGTTTTCTTAATTGACAGTTCAATCAACAGCAAAATTAACGAACATATGACACGGGTGAAGCACTTTACAACTTGTGACATTCAGAGTATGAAAATTGTCTGAAAAGGACAAAGGGTTGGAAAAAACTTTTTTCTTCTACACTGGTGCCCTCATCCTCTTACGCTAAAAAGCAGCCTCGGTGGGTAAATATTTTACAGCAGCAGTGGACACAATATGCTGATGTTGGCACACACTGTTAAATGCTCTTTCAAAACCCAATCACATAGGATGAGGACAGTAATCTTTCATGTCGACCATGAAATAAAAAATTAATGCTATTCCTGCTCTATGGTTACACATTTCTTGTATGAACCCATTCCCTGTCAAGCAAATTAATTCTCATTGGAAAGTGAATATGTTAATGCCAACAGTAGCAGCATTCTACACTGTCACTTCCTTACACTTAAACTGTCTTGAACACACCAAGAAAACCTAGTTGCTAGGTCTACCACTACAGATGGTTGACAACAGCAGAACTGAAGTACCCAATACTACCTGTCTGCTTTGGCCCATGACATTACCCGGTAGGGGGGGATACTAACTGGAGAAATAAAAAACACAGAAAACAACATTTCGAAGCACAAAAAATACTCAAAACTTTCCATTAAGCCCAAAGAAACTTTCCTTTGCAATAGTGCTCTGTCAATCAGTTGCCATCAATGTTTTAGTGATAAGTGTTTTTTAATTAAAACATGGGGCTTGGGTAGGAGGATGGGTGAATGTAAATTGATTATTTTTTATTATAAAAAGTAATGTCACACTCATAGCAAAAGGAAAATGATCAATATTTCGAGTTGTAGGTCTAAAACACAACACGCTGAGGTCAGGTGTCAAAACCGAAGGGAGGTTTTCACATGCTTCAGTTGACTCCCGATGACTGCAGTGGTGTTAGTGCGCCAAGTGCTTGCATTTCTCATAGCAGTGACCTGAACACTGATGATTTCTTTGATCAAATCTGAAGTGAAATGCTAGATTTCATCAAATAAATTTCCCTTAATACACTATATCCAATAAATTTAACAAATTAATACCAGCCTTATTAAGTAGTTCAAATGATGACATGCAATAGGAAGCTCAGCATTGGTGAATTGAATAATATTTCACTTTCAAACTACAAAACACTGCATGCAGGTTAGTTTCAGGAGCAGAGAGTTAGAGAAATTCTACAGACGGTACCAACCTGTTCACTTCTGCTTTAAAACACACTACATACATTTATATATTATACTTCTAATTACATTATAATTTATGAACGCCATGCCACAATATTCTGAAGATACAGTAGTACATTAGAAAGGAAGGATGAAAGTTTAAAAAAATATATATGTGAAGGAAATTATGACAGTTATATTCCTCTATAAGCAGATTAGGCCCACTATTTCTAATTACATTAGAAATAGTGGACCTAATCTGTATAACTACCATACATAGGACATAAAAGTCAAATTTACAGTAAAATTTTTCAATCTGTGTCATGGTGCAATGTTGAGTGTTGAGATGTTGGCAGTCATTGTAGTGGGCCAATAGTAGCTCAGACGATAACAGCCAATCCTATGAGCGAAAAACTTAGTACTATCGCTGTTATTTACTTATGCCATGACGCCAAAGTAATAATATTCACATAAGTAGAATAACATTGAGAAGGAAGCACTAAAATATTTGTGTAAATTGAGCATAATTGAAGATGGGATACTACTCATTGGCTTTGACCCATGTTGGAAAACCCATATACTGGATAATATCTTAATACTTATGTATTGTAGATAATAAATAATCTGTGCTTATCCCCTTAAATTACAGATTACAAGAACAGAATGCACCATCGATCACGCATCTTGGACCAAAAATTCGCGCCTTCGGTGCTCACTTGTGAAAAAACCTCTCGTTTAATCTATACCTTACCATCAGAGTGGAGCTACCGATCACTTTTTAAACACAAAATCATACTCTATATTCTGATTGTAACCAATCTATTGTCTGCAACTCAGATATGAGGTCATTGGCCAAAGCCAATGAGTTGTAACCTTGTCTTTAATTGACCCATAAATTGGCCTTATTTGTTCGTTATAAATTATTACTTTTTTGCACTGACAATGATGTAAATAATTAATGCTGTTCCTGCTCTATGGTTGACAGGTTCTTGATGTACACTTGCCCGCTCAGTAAATTGACTGTAATCGTCACCAGAATAATTAATAACAAAACATTAGCATTAATGTGTAAGAAGCAACAAGAAAACTCAATGTGAAATGAATACATTCGAATATCGTGTGAATAAAAAACAGCAAATTTCATTGGCTGCCGTGCAATATCACCTGAGTGGCTGGTCACATGCAGTTGCTGTAGCCAACACCCAAACACTCTACACTACACTGCGACATGGGTTGTAAAATTAAGCCAAATTTACTAAACTAGTTTCCAATATTTTCCATTTCCAGTGTGCAACTTACTTTTCAGGTACAGGTCAAAATACATGTCCTTCAGAAATATATATGACTCATCCTTAACAATGCGAGGGGGAAAAAGAGAAACAAAACACATTAACACAGAGCCAACAAAACTTAATTCAAACAATTTTATTTCCTCTAGAAACTTACATGTTTCAATGTAACCAGTGCTAGTCCAATATTCTCTAAAGTAAGAGTTTTCTTATTTCTCTTCAAGCTATGTAGAACTTCTTCCTGTGTGACGTGAAAAATTGGCAGCACTTGTTCTCGCACTTCATCGAGCTTAAATTTCTTGCATAATACGGCAATGCTTGCCTCAAGTGTTGCACCTGCAATTCAGACATGAGAGTCAACAATGACTACAGTACAACTCATTTAGCCACATCTAATAATGATCAATTCTGATAATATTAGCATTCAGTCTCTACTGGTGAATGGATATTAATGTGACAAGAAATAGAATTTACATGCAAAGTTGTATCACGTTTTTCAAACAACTGAATGATATTATTACTCCAATTTAATGCACAACCCTTTTGGTTCCTCTGTCTTTGGGAACTGTGGGCAAAGGGGCTTTTTACACTAAACAGCCACACAGAAGAAAAGATATGTGTACCATATCATACAAATCAAAAACATCCAGATCTATGAATATTATTCATACTGTAAACTCACATCATACACCACCTACATCATGTAGACAACATGAGCACATTTCCGCTGTGGTTTTGAGGAAACAACGATTGTTGTAATCAAAAAACTATTGCTAGTACAACATATCACCTTCCATTTGATTTACACATTGTTATCCACAACTCACAAGAATTGGAAACAACTGTTATGTTCGACTCAAACGTTTTTACAATTATATTACTGTTTGTTGTTTGAAATCATGGCAATTAAGTTACTGTATACAGAACTAAGAAATCGAGCCACCGCCTTCAAATTATATATAGTGACTACAGAGTGAGCTTCTAAATAAACTTAGAGGTATTAAATGTTTAATATGTCTAAATAAAATAAATGAAGAGAGCGTTTAATGCTTTGGATGCCATGTATACACCATTTGTAAGCAATACTCTATACATACATTAGCAGACAATAGTATGGTAATAATAAGAATTTTATTGTCTTTGTCTGCTGCTTGTAAAATTTCAAAGTCAATATTAATAAGAATACACAAGTAAAATATTGAATGGATAAGCTTACACAGTAAATATGTTAAAATACTGAATGGTATCTCCCTATTCATGTTATCATACTGAAATTTCACATAGAATCACATTAAAAAATTCAGTAACAGAATAAGAGAGGCTAGACACTAGACTGTTATACAACCTGCATTTAAGTAAATAAGGGAAATTAGTTATTTCTGCAGGTACCTTCGTATACATTTTCAGGCCTGGCACATTATAACTATCTAATGATTTAGAAAATCTACAGGATGGCACATTTATTTTCTTGCAGTTTCTGATATTATAACAATGAATGTCTTCTTTTAAGAGCTGGTGAGATAAATTATTTTTATGTAAATTAAAAAAAAAATAGTTCAAATGTTTGTAAATCTATCGGACTTAAATGTGTGGTCATTAGTCCGTAGCTTACAAACTACTTAAACTAAGGACGACACAAACACCCATGCCCAAGGGGGGACTCGAACCCACAACAGTGAACAGCCGTGCACATCGCAGCACGGCGCTCCAGTATACACGGCTAATCGGCCGCGGCTGTAAACTAAAATATGATATATATAAAAATTAACAACTGTAAGACAACCTAATTTTATGAATAATGGTTTTTTGTGTTCCCATTTGCCTGAGCCTACGATAACCCTGACCACCCTTTTTTGTAGCATAAGAATGTAATGGGCATGGCTGCCATTCTACCAAAAAAGAATTCCACAAAAAATGATACTTTACGGAAAAATTAAAAAATAAATACATAAATAAAATAAAATAAAAAAATTTAAAGTATGCTGATCTAACAATTATGTTGGCAACACCACATAATATCTATGTATAAATGTATACAACACAGCAGTCAACCACGGAGCACGACAGCATGTTTTACTTATTTTATGATCTGTACGAAACAGTGATCTTTTTAAGTTAAAGTTAGGTATAGGTTAAACAAGAAGGTTTTTTTTTTTTTTCAGTATGTGAGGGCGTGTAGCCACCGAATCTCCGGTTCAGAAACACTCAATCGATTTATAGTTTTATTTATTTCATGATCTGTACAAACAGTGATCAAGTGATTGTAAATCTTCATTTTACGAGGACAATTATTGCTTCCCCATAGTCGCTCACTGCAAAGTTGGCAACATACACGCCATGCTAATAACACGGGCAACAGACACTGCAGTTTTACCCAATATTTGTTGTGTTTTATCTTCATTTAAACAAAAGCCATTAGCTCTAAACTAAATAGAGGCCTGGGTTAAATTGTATGACGCTTCCCGCCGGGCTGCAGTGGTTATGTTGGCATCAATGGTAATGATGGCAACTCAGATGACCAATAAATGTTTTTTTCGTGACAACTGCAATTAAAATGAAAATTATTTTTTTCTGAATGGACAAGGGTACATACAAGAACGTGTCGACCATAGAGCAAGTACAGTATCAAATTTGCTGCGAGTGAAACGAGCAGCAATAACATTTACTCTGTAGCTCGTGAAAAATATTAATGCAATTCTGCACTTCATTGTTCATCTGTTGCCAACATAAGCACTGGAGCCTGCTGAGAAGCGTCGTAAAATTTTATCGAGGCCTGAGATATTGTATATTCAGTTAAATTGTGCAGTTCATTGAAATCAGAACTACTGTTGAAAAAGGTAGTATCATCTACATACAATATAATTTGTGATTTGATAAAAGATGGTAAAGCATTTATCATTAATACAAATAGCAAAGGGCATAAGATTGTGCCTCTGCTTACTGTATCCATCTCTTGGTCTTCCTCTGCGATTTTTACCCCACACACTTCCCTCCAATGCTAAATTCACAATTCCTTGATGTCTAAGAATGTGTCCTACAAATCTATCCCTTCTTTTAGTCAAGGTATGCCAGAAATTTCTTATCTCCCCAATTCTGTTCAGTACTTCCTCATTAGTTACGCGATCCACCCACCTAATCTTCAGCATTCTTCTGTAGCACCATATTTCAAAAGCCTCAATGCTCTTCCTGTCCGCACTGTTTATCGTCCATGTCTCACTCCCATACAAGGCAACACTCCATACAAATGCCTTCAGAAAAGACTTCCTTAGGCTTAAATCAATATTCGATGTTAACAAATTTCTCTTTCTCAAGAACGCTTTTCTACCCATTGCCATTCTGTATTTTATATCCTCTGTACTGCGACAATCATTTGTTATTTTACTGCCCAAATAACAAAACTCATCTACTTCCTTTATTGCTTCGTTTCCCAATCTAATTCCTTCAGCATCACCTGATTTCCTTTCACTTCACTCCATTACCCTAGTTTTGCTCTTGTTAAATGTTCATCTTATATGCACCTTTCAGCACACTGTCCATTCCGTTCAATTGCTCTTCCAGGACCTTTGCTGTATCTGACAGAATTACTATGTCGTCGGCAAAACGCAATGTTTTTAATTCTTCACCCTGAACTTTAATTCCTTCTCCAAATTTCTCCTTGCTTTCCTTTATGGCTTGCTCAATGTACAAATTGAATAACAATGGAGAAAGACTACAACCCTGTCTTACTCCCTTTCCAACCACTGCATCCCTTTCATGCCCTTCAACTCTGACAACCGCTGTCTGGTTTTTGTACAAGTTGTAAATAACCTTACGCTCCCTATATTTTACTCCTGCTTGCTTCAGAACTTGAAATAGTTTGTTCCAATCAACATTGTCAAAAGCCTTCTCCAAATCTACAAAAGCTAGAAATGTTGGTTTGCCTTTTCTTAATCTATCTTCTAGGATAAGCCGTAAAGTGAGTATTGCCTCCCGTGTTCCTACATTTCTCCTGAACCCAAACTGATCTTCCCCGAGGTCGGCTTCTACCAGCTTTTCCATCCTTCTGTATATAATTCGTGTTAATATTTTGCAACCATGACTTATTAAACTGATGGTTCTATAGTTTTCACACCTGTCTGCACCCGCTTTCTTTGGAATGGGGATTATTACATTTTTCTTAAAGTCTGAGGGTACTTCACCTGTCTCATACATCTTACACACAATGTGAAACAATTTTGTCATGGCTGGTTCTCCCAGAAACTTCAGTAGCTCTGACGGGATATCATCTACTCCAGGGGCCTTGTTTCGACTTAGATCTTTCAGTGCTCTGTCAAATTCATCTCTCAGTATAATATCTCCTATTTCATCATCATCTACATCCTCTTCCCTTCCTACAATAGTGTCTCGAAGTTCATTTCCTTTATAGAGCCCCTCTATATACTCTTTCCACCTTTCAGCTTTCCCTTCTTTGCTGAGAACTGGTTTTCCATCAGTGTCCTTGATATTCATAGAGCTGTTTTTCTTTTCGCCAAATGTTTCTTTTATTTTCCGGTAGGCTGTATCTATTTTTCCCCTATTTATACATTCTTCTACATCCTTGCATTTGCCTTCTAGCCACTCCTGCTTAGCCATTTTGCACTTCCTGTCAATCTCATTTCTTAGTCGTCTGTACTCCATTTTGCCTGTTTCATTTACTGCATTTTTATATTTTCTACTTTCATCGATTAAATTTAGTATCTCCTGTGATATCCAAGGATTTTTTTTTAGGTCTTGCCTTCCTACCTATTTTGTCCTCTGCTACCTTCACTATTTCATCTCTCAATTTTACCCATTCCTCCTCAACTGTTTTATTTTCCCCTGTTTCTGTCAATTGTTGCCTGAAGTTCCCTCTGAAATTCTTAAGAACTTCAGGTTCCTTCAATTTATCCAGGTCCCATCTCCTTATTTTCCTACCTTTCTGTAGTTTCTTCAGTTTCAGCCTACAGTTCATAACCAACAAGTTATGGTCAGAGTCTATGTCTGCCCCTGGGTATGTCCTACACTTCAAAACCTGGTTCCGAAATCTATGTCTTACCATTATAAAATCTATCTGGTATCTCCCGGTGTCTCCTGGTCTCTTCCACGTATACAACCTTCTTTTGTGATTCTTAAACCAGGTGTTTGTTATAACTAAATTATGTTCTGTGCAAAATTCTACCAGGCGACTTCCTCTTTCATTCCTTCTGCCCAGTCCATATTCACCTATTATTTTTCCTTCTCTTCCTTTTCCTACTACCGAATTCCAGACTCCCATAAAAATTAAGTTTTCCTCTCCCTTAATTGTCTGAATAATTTCCTTTAGCTCCTCATATATTTCTTCGATTTCCTCATCATCGGCAGAGCTAGTTGGCATATAAACCTGTACTACTGTTGTCGGTGTTAGTGTTCTAAATAGGAAATAAGTTGAAAATACATAATACATTCAATAATTTTGGAAAAGATAGGAGTAATTGAGATAGGTTTATAGTTAAATGGACATGTTTTATCGCCTTTCTTGAAGATGGGAACTACTCTAGACAATTTTAAAACAGTAGGAAAGATTCCGTCACTGAAACATGTATTCAGCTCTATAGGGCTCATGTTGGGTTTAACTGTTTGGGCATAAGTTCACAACCTCTTTACTGCCTCAATTGGAAACTAAGTTGATAACTTTCCATGCAGTTTTCCATTTATTAGTAGATCTGTTAATTAAACGTAAGTTGTAAGATTTCATATCATCATTGACACTCAGTTAGTATCCTTTCTTAACATTATTATACACGAATCCAGCATTTTCTGTCTTATACTGTCTATACAATTCTAAATACAATAGTACTCTGTGCTTCATATGCAGTAATTGCAAAGTATACCACTGACATTGGTTTTTATGTTTATTGTGATAAAGAATTAACCTTGCACACTCTTTTTGAGATATATTCCTCAAAAAGTGTACAAAAAACTAAAAAAAGAAACCTTTTAAACATAACATTTCATTTTTTTCTTTATTAGTCAAATGATTCATTACATACCTGGAGTACACTGAATATGGGACAAGTCAAAATTTGGAAAAGATTGAGACAGCTGAGCAACATTGATTAAACCTTTCAAGTTACAACTGCACAATGCAGCAGTTCCCAAATGGTGGTACACATACTATTTTGGTACCCAAGGATATTTCAGGTGGTACGCACACAAGTAAACAAAACAGTTGCTGATACATGTATATTAATCTGTATTTGTGCAGATAGGGCCAAGACAAAAAGTGGTCATTAAACAGGGCTGGCAGCAACTGAGAAAACGTTCCACCCGACTCTTGAAGCACGCACTGTATAATACAATGAGTAACATTGGCTCCTGACAAGCCTGAAACTCTTAACTCTGTTTTGACAGACACTGTAAATTTATTCGAATATGGGCCTGCAAGGACGAGGAACAACAGTTTTCTTAGCAGATAACAAAAGATCATCTTTTAAAAGAAAGTTAACTCTTTTTAAATCACAAATACTGAACAATAACTTCTCTGCATTCAATACTCTTAACATTATTTGCAGAACAATGAACTAGCTCCCATGGAAGATTTAGTTCCAGAGTTTACTTAACATTTAGAATCCCTTCAACAAAGTTTTGAAAAGTTTCAAGATGATTACTCATAATATGACTGCATCAGAAATCCGTTTTGAAGAAAAGTCCAGATTAACTAATCAGGAAAGATACTTTCATCGACATGACTAGTGACAGCCCAACAAAAGACGCTTTCAAATAGAAAACTCTGGTTTCTTTTCGGATGGGAACAAAAATGGAATATCCTTCTCTTTTCAAACAAGCTGTCCGATTTTTTGTGCCATTTGTAACTACTCACGTGTGTGAAAGTGGGTTTTATGAATTACTTACATTGAAACTAAACACAGAAACAGAGTGTTGGAGATTTCAGAGTTAAGTTGAGCTCAATTGAGCAAGACTTTTAAGCCATGATTAAAGATAGACAACAACATGCTTCCAACCGATTGATTGTGGACTATAAATTTCTATGTTCACTTTATTACTGTCTTGCACAACTGGTTTAATTTATGATGTAAGATTTTAATAAATAATTAAAATGTCATTCCTCTTTTATACTCACTGTATGTTCAATATCGATAAGAGAACCGGCGCAATTTAATGTCATATTATTTGTTGCAAATAAGTACAACATGAACATAAGGACTCTGAAATATTATTACTTATCTTGCCAGATTTCTGCTATACATAGTAGTTGATCTCCAAAACGTGTGTGTTGTTAGCACTGAGCGAGATTGTGAAATCATAACTATTGTGGTAGTCGTTCTACCTTCTGCACTGTGTGCCACCCCCACCCTGTCTACCTCCTCAGTAATCAAGCTATAGTGGTATGCTGCAATGTCAAAAAATGATAAGTGGTATGCAATGACCAAAGTTGGGGAACCCCTGGTAGAACGCATTCTTGAAATTGCATAAAACTGCTTCATTCAGAGGTCTTGAAACTATTTTCTTAGCACATGTGCCAACTACAGTACTCTTATTAAGTGACTTGATATTACTTAAATGGCAGATCATGGTGTGATGATCTGAAAACTGAAAAGTGACTACTTCTGAGGTACTATATGCCCTATCAAAATTTGAATTTTTTTTTATCAAGACATGTTAATGCCTGTGGCTTTATTGAATTTAAAAAACGAAAATTCTATTCTCTTAATATATTCTTCAATGTATTCACCCTTTAATTATCCTTGGTCACATCAAATGCTGAATTGACATCTCCCCCTAAAGTAATACTAAATTCCTCCCATTTTGGCCTACATAAAAAATTGAAGAACTCGTCAAGTTTATTTAAAAATACAGAAGGATCTCCAGTTGGGCATCTATAAAGAGCACTTATTAGCAATTTAGCATCTTCTAAACAGTAACCTGAAATCTCAAAATCAAACTCATCACAAAGGAAATCTAGTTCCAATTTAAAATATTACTGAGAACGCTTAAAATATACATTGCTGTACAGGTACCTCCATTTTTACGATTTTCCATACAATAATTGCTAACCAATAAATAATCATATTTCATGAGGCAACTCTTCTTTCACACACCAATATTCACTTAGATACAAAATATCTAACAAATTATCAACAGCAAAATGATTTACCAACTCGCATTTGTCTGATACATTGAACATTAGATACCCTACTTTAAACTGAAATCTACCTTGTATTGTATTGTATGTTTTGAATGTGCCTACATGTCATGGGAGATTTGGCTCAGGTTTATTACATAAAAACTTCAAAACTAGCAGGGTTATTCATTAAAATTTCAAAACTATATTCATTGCTGTATCATCAAAACAGTTGAAGAAGAAAAACAATTCGTAACCGGTTGTAATTCACATTCACCATACGATATTAATACATCTTTCATTTACTTACGTTTCTGTTTGTGCTCCCGCCGACTCCCCATAACCACTTTATAAAAAATACCAATGTTCATCCAACTTCGTATTGTCAGTCATTCATTTCCTAATTGCCTCACTTAATCACATAATTCAAAACAGTACCCGCGCCAAACAAACGTCAACAAATGCCTCACACAAACACACACTGGAGTCGATTTAATACATCGACCCAGCAAACTGTTTGGATTAGTCGACTCAATGAATCGACCCAGTGACTGTTCGACTGTGTCGAAATTTGATTCGTCGAAATTTGATTCGGCCATCATCGTACCTTGTCGATTTAGCCACGTCCCTCTCTCCATTGTTCCATTGTCATCCACTTCAATTCTTCATACGATATTATCCCCATATCTTCTTTGATGTTATTAAAATACTTTGCTCTTGGCCTGCCTCTTGGTTTTTTCCCAAAAACTTTTCCTTCAGATACATTCTTTAGGAAATGGTTGCGTCTCATTATGTGCACTATCATTTTTGATTTTCTTCTTCCTATATAATTTAGCAGAGCTCTGTTCTCATTCACTTCTCTTAATACCTGTTCATTACTTTTCCTGTCTACCCAGCTTGTTTTCGTCATTCTTCTCCATATCCACATTTCCATTGCTTCCAGTATGTTAAGACACTCCAAACAAAAGTTTTGGCAAACTTGTTCCTACTTTCTAGGCTTATATGATTCTCTGTTGGTAAGTTCCTTTTATTTCCGAAAGCTTGCTTTGACATGGCTAGTCTTCTCTTTATATATGTGATACATTTACTGCCGTCAGTGATTGTGCTCCCCAAATAATAGAAGCTCTCAACATGCTCTAGAACATCATATTCTAGTTTAATATTAACTTTACCCTTTTCTTTTGTCTTCTCAACTACCATAGTTTTTGTTTTCTTCTTATTAATTTTTAGAATAAATTCTCTTAGGATTTTGGCAAATTTTAGCAACATAAAGTCCATTTTCTTTACTGAGTCAGCAAGTACTACTATATAATCTGCAAAGCGAATACAGTGTATTCGTTCCCCATTAATTTTAATTCCTTTGGTTGCTCTTTTCAACTTTTCAGTAGCTTTTTCAATAAATACGTTGAACCAATATGGTGATAATGGGCACCCTTGCCTTACTCCCCTCCTTATTTTTGCTTTCTTCTTCGCACCATTCACTTCTATCTGTGCTTCCTGTCATTTATACAGGTTCCAGATTAATCTCCTGTCCCTCCAATCGAGATTTATTTCCTTTATTGCTCAGAATAAATCTATAAAGGTCAAGTATGTTTTTCTATTAACTCCAGTTCGTCTTTCTAATACCATCCTCAGAGCTAGTATTGCCTCTCTAGTTCCCTTTTCAGATCTTCTCCTAGGTTTGCCTCAATTTTCTTTTTTATTCGATTTTTTTTATTATGTTTAACATTATTTTAGAAGTGTGGCAGTAAGGAGATAGTGCTATTGTTCTCACAGTCCATAGCATTTCCTTTTTTTTTTTTTTTTTTTTTTTTTTTTTTTTTTTTGAGATTATTACTGTTTTGCTGTTAAGCAAATCTGTCGGTGGTTCTTTTCCTTTGTTCATTCTCCAATTGCCTTCAATATTTCTGCTGGGATGTTATCTGTGCCTGTCGCTTTGCCATTACTTAGAACATTCCTCTTTGGATATAGGTGGCACTATCATGTCAATATCCATACTATTCTCTTCTTCCAGAATTTCCCCCTCATTAGCAACATCTTCTCCTTCATATAGTTCTTCAAGATACTCTTTCCATCTTTCACATACATCCTCTAATTCGAAAAGTAGGTCACCATTTCTATTTTTGAGAATATTTCTTTTTGTTCTTGCCTTTGTCTGCATTGTTTTAATTTTTGAGTAGGCTTCATCAGTTTGACCTCCACTTAGATCTTGTAGAATTTCCTTATGTTTGTCGTGCATCCACTTTTCTTTTTCCAATCTACAATTCTGTGTTATTGCATTTTTTACTCTTTTGTACTTATGGAAATCTTTTAAATCTTTTTTCCTTAGACTGTTTCGCTCTTCAATAAGGTGTAGTATTTCCTTGGTCATCCATGGTTTCCTTGGTTTTAGTTTCCTTAATCTTACTAGTTCTTTAGTAGCTACTTCTACAGTCTCTTTGAATCCTTCCCTGTTACCTATCAGGTTGTCGGTCAATTCTTTCATGTCCGCAGCTACTTGCTTTTCCTTAAGTTTTTCTACACACCATCAGTGTTGGTTAGTTCTTTTATATTTCTTAAATTTGCTGCTATAGTCTGCTATCACTAGAACATGGTCACTGTCTATATCAGATCCAGAGTAGAATGGCTAGACATTATTTGATTAATAAATTTCTTTTTGAGTAGGATATAATCTATCTGATACCTTTCGCCATCTACTGGACTTTTTCACATATATCTTCTTCTTTTGGGCATTTCAAAACACGTTTTGGTGAATATAATCTTGTACTGTTCACAGAAATCTAGCAACCTTTCTCCTCTAGAATTCATTTTTCCTATCCCAAACTTGCCATTCCATAATCGTTTTTTATCTTCACCAATCAATGCATTGAAATCACCGATTATGATAAGGTTGTCCTTAACCAGTTTCATTAGGTCATCAGTCTGCTCATGTATTACTTCTACTTCCTCATCCTTATTATTTGTTGTTGGTAGGTAAACAGCAATCATATATAAATCCATAGGTTGTGCTTTAATTTTAATCATAATTATCCTATCACTGTAGTGGTATGTGTTCAACACATTGTTCTTCCATTGTCCTCTTACAATTATAGCTACGCCATTTCTTCCTGATCGAGCACTACCACTGTGAATGATCCTGAAATCCCCTGACATAAAATCACCATCACATATAGTTTCACAGATTCCTAATATGTCCAGCTGTGATTTTTCCATCAGTATCTTAACCTCTTCTAGTTTCCCAGATTTTAATAGAGTTCTGACATTCCATGTTCCAATTTTCATCTGTTATTTTATTCCTTTACTCCTTACAGCCTTTCCCAAGACATCCCCCCCCCCCCCCCCGGAGATCCGAATGGGGGAATTGAAACTCTGGATAATTTTGAATTGGATGTAGCTATATTTCTATTTGGGAATCCTGTATGGGATCGTAATTGCAGTGGTTTCCCGTTGCCTTCTGCATCCTCCTGCCGTTGACCATGTTAATGGTTCCTCCGCCTTTAGGGACAATTTCTCATCCTTGGGACAAGGGGATGTCCCTTCCTTACCCGCTCATCCGCCCATTACTGGCTGTTGGCATGCGGTAAGGTTGGTGTTCTTATATCGGGAGCCATACGGTTAACAGCCAAGAGTTAGAAAAGATAATGAAAGACACCCTCAGGCCTCGCAACCTAATACCGTTGCGATCGAAGCAGCAAGAATTGACCAAAAGAGGCTGATAGGAAGGAAGAAACCAGAAGTCTGACACAAGTAAGTGGAAGCAATGTCAGACTTAGCTAAGGGCCCGTGTGGTTGCCAGCCATATATTCCCAAGAAGGGAGCCCCCTGCAGAATTCGATTCGGCACTGTTTCGAAATAACCAAGGAGGTTAACCTCCTTGGAAATAACGAATCTTGTGATTGATACATCGGACGCTAGGTAGCGTTATCATGCGTTTTGCTGTCCGTCTGCCTTCAGGAGGTTTTAACCTCCTTGGTCTGCCTCCATGAGTTTGACAGGTGATTAGAGTCAGCGTAGAAGGGCACCCAAGATTTCCCGACTGCCGGACAGATGTCCCTACAGTTATGCTATAATTTTTTCAAACTAGTTGAGTGTATTGCACAGTTTCATGTTACTGTGGCTGCGCATTTGCGACGAATAACATGTAAAGAGACACATGTACATTATTTAAGCAAGGACATTCAAAATGAAATAATTGAACTCCTTGGGTCAAAAATAAAGGATAAAAGTTTGACTGATCTAATGAAAGCGACATATTATTCCATAATATTACATTCTACACCAGACGTTAGTCATACAGAGCAAATGACACTAATTGTTCGTTTTGTGAAGGTAGAACTGGGTAAGGAACCATCCATTTTTGTGTATAAATGATTCTTCAGGAGAAGGACTAACTACCACAATTTTGGAAGAATTAGAAAAACTGAAAATTCCTCTATCAAACACGCGTGGCCAAGGGTATGATAACGGTGCCAATATGAAAGGAAAGCACTTAGGCGTTCAAACAATTATTTTTATATTTCCACATATCGTTAGTCTGTTCTGCAAAAACATATATCCTATTTCACTTTGAAACCTTTTAGTGATACTAGATGGGAGAGTTGTATTGATGCTGTCAAATCGTTTCGCTACCAGTTAAGAGAAATTTACGATGCTCTTTTGGAAGGATCAAAAAACTCAAAGATAGACGTTATGGGAAAAAATAATGCTTGCTCCCTGGGGGCTCCTGAATTTTAAGTTCGTTTGTGTTGTGGTGTTTTGGTATGAAGTTATTTCTTGTGTTAATGTGGTTAGCCATTTTTTCCAACAAGAATCAGTGGACATTCAGCAAGCAGTTGATCTGCTTAAGAAAACAAAGTGTCGCCTTGAGAACATGCGAAGTGATGAAGGTTTCCAGAATATTTTAGTTGATGCCAAAGTAATTGCTGAAGAGCTCGACATTCAACCACAATTTGAGAATGAACCAGAACTCCGACTTAGATAAGGCAACCGACAATTTTTGTATGAATCTGAAGACGAACCGATTAATGATCCATACAGTGCGTTTAAATGTAACTTCTATTTTTGCACATTAGACACAATTATCTGTTCCCTGAATGAAAGATTTCAAGAACTGAAGCAGCACAGCGAAATATTTGGGTTTTTGTATGACATCCATCCAATAACGGACAAAGAGTAAATTTACTAAGGTGTTGCAAGGACTTACAACTATCTTTAACAGACAAAGATCACTGTGATATTGACGGATTTCTGTTACATCATGTGTTCTTACTTTTACCTTCATTTCTCGGTTCTGAAAGTGGGAGCAAACCATCACAAGTACTTACATATATTTGCAAGGACTCCCTTATTGGGTTTTTTCCAAATGCAACTATTCCTCTAAGAATCTTACTAACTATTCCTGTAAGTGTAGCTTCAGCGGAAAGAAGTTTCTCCAAGTTGAAACTTACAAAGAACTACCTACGATCAACGATGATGCAAAAGCGTCTTGTAGGCTTTTCTATGATGTATTTTGAATGTGATGTTCTGTGTGAGCTTGACACTGATACTTTAATTAAAGACTTTGCAGAGAAAAAGGCACGAAAAGTTAACTTTACTTAGCATTGTAAACAAGTCAAAGGTCGGTTTGCATTAAAACTGTATAAAGATATAAAATTATATTACTGGTTGTATTCTGTTGTATTATGTTAACGACTGAAGCAGCACAGACTAATGACGCTATAAGTTATTAACATGAATAATTGTTTGGGAGCCGACCACTGTACTTATACATCACTTATTGCATCATCAGTGTGTGCTGTAGCGTGCTGGTTTACACTACAAACAAGCAGAGGACAAATAATAAACGTTTTCAGGATGCTGCTGTCAATTCAACCTGATATCAGCACGCTTGTTTAGCGTCCATAGATTTTAATATGCACTTCTGTTCCTTTATAACAGTCTGGATCGCAAATCCGTTAAAGCAACTTACAAAATTTTACTCGTTTTGTCCGTCACCGTCCAAAATATGTGATGAGAAAAATATGACGAGGAATATGGGTAATCACATTTTCACGTCATTTATGTACCTAATTCAATAAATCTGATTATGTACTGTACGTAGCCAAAACGCGTAATATTGTAGAATAAGCTTCGATCAATTTGCATACTAGACTGAATATTATTGTTAAAAAGGTTGAAGTAGTCATCCATCCGAAGATTGGTTTGAACACCATAGTGCTTTACTAGACATAGTACTACTGTTCGAAGTGGTATGCAATTTCCCTCTTCTTCTTGAAGTCCGAAGGTGTTTCGCCTGCCGGCCGCGGTGGCCGAGGGAACTGAGGCGCTTCAGTCACGGTCTGCACGGCCACTACGGTCGGGGGTTCGAATCCCCTCTCGGGCATGGATATTTGTGCCGTCCTTAGTCTTAGTTAGTTCATAAGTAGTTTGTAAGTTAAGGGACTAATGACCCCGCAATTAAGTCCCATAGACTATACAAACATTTGAACATTTTTGGTGTTTCGCCTGCCTCATACATATGTCACAGCAGATAAAGTAGTTTGGTCGTGGTTGGCTCTCCTGGAGACATCAATAGCTCATGTCATCTTCACAAGAGACCTTTTTTGACATAGGTGTTTTTGTGCTGTATCAAATTTATCTCGCAGTATCATAACGCCTACATCATTTTCATCCACTTCCACTTTGCTTTTTACAATACCACCTTTAAATTTGGTTCCCCTTGTATAGGCCCTCTATATATTCTATCCGTCTTTCAGCTTTTTCTTCTTTGCTTAGTACTGGTTTTCTGTATGAGATCTTGATATTCATACATTCTTTCCTCCAAACGTCGGCCGCGGTGGCCGTGAAGACTGCGGCGCGTCAGTCACGGTCTGCACGGCCACTACTGTCGGGGGTTGGAATCCCCCCCCTCGGGCATGGATATTTGTGCCGTCCTTAGTATTAGCTAGTTCATAAGTAGTTTGTAAGTTTAGGGACTGATGACCCCGTAGTTGAGTCCCATAAGCTATACAAACATTTGAACATTTCCTCCAAAGGTCCATTTAATTTTCCTGGAGGCGGTGTGTTTAACTTTTTCCAACATATACCCTTACATGTGTTCTCTAGCCACTCCTGCTTAGCCATTTTGCACTTACTATTAATCTCAGTTTTAGCCGTCTGTATTCCCTTTTGCCACCCCCATGAACCACAGACATTGCCGAGGTGGGGTGGCTTGCGTGCCTCAACGATACAGATAGCCGTACCATAGGTGCAACCACAGCGGAGGGGTATCTGTGGAGAGGCCAGACAAACGTGTGGTTCCTGAAGAGGGGCAGCAGCCTTTTCAGTAGTTACAGGGGCAACAGTCTGGATGATTGACTGAGCTGGCCTTGTAACATCAGCTAATGTGGCCTTGCCACACAGCTACTGCGAACGGTTGAAAGCAAGGGGAAACTACAGCCGTTACCGTTCCCGAAGACATGCAGCTCTAATGTATGAACATATGATGATGGCATCCTCTCGGGTAAAATATTCCGGAGGTAAAATAGTCCCCCATTCGGATATCCGGGCGGGGACTACTCAGGAGGATGTGATCATCAGGAAAGACAATGCTGGCATTCTACGGATCGGAGCGTGGAATGTTAGATCCCTTAATCGAGTAGGAAAATTAGAAAATTTAAAAAGGGAAATGGATAGGTTGAAGTTAGATATAGTGGGGATTAGTGAAGTTCGGTGGCAGGATGAACAGGATTTCTGGTCAGGTGAGTACAGGATTATAAATACAAAATCAATTGGGGGTATCACAGGAGTAGGATTGATAATGAATTAGAAAATAGGAATGCGGGTAAACTACTATGACCAGCACAGTGATCGCATTATCATTGTCAAGATAGGTACGAAGCCAACACCGACAACAGTAGTACAGGTTTATATGCCAACTAGCTCTGCCGATGATGAGGAAATCGAAGAAATATATGAGGAGCTAAAGGAAATTATTCAGACAGTTAAGGGAGAGGAAAACTTAATTTTTATGGGAGACTGGAATTCGGTAGTAGGACAAGGAAGGGAAGGGAAGATAGTAGGTGAATATGGTCTGGGCAAAAGGAATGAATGAGGAAACCGCCTAGTAGAATTTTGCACAGAACATAATTTAGTTATAACAAACACCTGGTTGAAGAATCACAAAAGACGGTTGTATACGTGGAAGAGACCAGGAGACATCGGAAGGTATCAGATAGATTTTATAATGGTAAGACATAAATTCCGGAACCAGGTTTTAAACTGTAAAACATACCCAGGGGCAGATATAGACTCTGACCATAACTTGTTGGTTATGAACTAAAGGCTGAAACTAAAGAAACTACAAAAAGGTAGGAAAATAAGGAGATGGGACCTGGATAAATTGAAGGAATCTGAGGTTCTTAAGAATTTCAGAGGGAGCTTTAGCCAACAATTGACAGAAACAGGGGAAATAAAACAGTAGAAGAGGAATGGGTAAAATTGAGAGATGAAATAGTAAAGGTAGCAGAGGGCAAAATAGGTAGGAAGGAAAGACCTACAAAAAATCCTTGGATATCACCGGAGATACTAAATTTAATCGATGAAAGGAGAAAATATAAAAATGCAGTAAATGAAACAGGCAAAATGGAGTACAGACGACTAAGAAATGAGATTGACAGGAAGTGCAAAATGGCTAAGCAGGAGTGGCTAGAAGGCAAATGCAAGGATGTAGATGAATGTATAAATAGGGGAAAAATAGATACAGCCTACAGGAAAATAAAAGAAATATTTGGAGATAAGAAAAACAGCTCTACGAATATCAAGGACACTGATGGAAAACCAGTTCTCAGCAAAGAAGGGAAAACTGAAAGGTGGAAAGAGTATATAGAGGGACTCTACAAAGGAAATGAACTTCGAGACAATATTGTAGGAAGGGAAGAGGATGTAGATGAAGATGAAATAGGAGATACTGTACTGAGAGAAGAATTTGACAGAGCCCTGAAAGACCTAAGTCGAAACAAGGCCCCTGGAGTAGATGATATTCCCTCAGAGCTACTGAAGTCTCTGGGAGAACCAGCCATGACAAAATTGTTTCACCTGGTGTGTAAGATGTGAGACAGGTAAAGTACCCTCAGACTTTAAGAAAAATGTTATAATCCCCATCCCTAAGAAAGCAGGTGAAGACAGGTTTGAAAACTACAGAACCATCAGTTTAATAAGTTATGGCTGCAAAATATTAATGCGAATTATATACAGAAGGATGGAAAAGCTGGTAGAAGCCGACCTCGGGGACGATCAGTTTCGGGTTCAGGAGAAAGGTAGGAACACGGGAGGCAATACTCACTTTACGGCTTATCCTAGAAGATAGATTAAGAAAAGGCAAACCTACATTTCTAGCTTTTGTAGATTTGGAGAAGGCTTTTGACAATGTTGATTGGAATAAACTCTTTCAAGTTCTGAAGCAAGCAGGAGTAAAATATAGGGAACGTAAGATTATTTACAACTTGTACAAAAACCAGACAGCGGTTGTCAGAATTGAAGGGCATGAAAGGGATGCAGTGGTTGGAAAGGGAGTAAGAGAGGGTTGTAGTCTTTCTCCATTGTTGTTCAATTTGTACATTGAGCAAGCTATAAAGGAAAGCAAGGAGAAATTTGGAGAAGGAATTAAAGTTCAGGGTGAAGAATTAAAAACATTGCGTTTTGCCGACGACATAGTAATTCTGTCAGATACAGCAAAGGACCTGGAAGAGCAATTGAACGGAATGGACAGTGTGCTGAAAGGTGCATATAAGATGAACATTAACAAGAGCAAAACTAGGGTAATGGAGTGCAGTGTAAGAAAATCAGGTGATGCTGAAGGAATTAGATTGGGAAACGAAGCAATAAAGGAGGTAGATGAGTTTTGTTATTTGGGCAGTAAAATAACAAATGATTGTCGCAGTACAGAGGATATAAAATGCAGAATGGCAATGGGTAGAAAAGCGTTCTTGAAAAAGAGAAATTTGTTAACATCGAATATTGATTTAAGCCTAAGGAAGTCTTTTCTGAAGGCATTTGTATGGATTGTTGCCTTGTATGGGAGTGAGACATGGACGATAAACAGTGCGGACAGGAAGAGGATTGAGGCTTTTGAAATTTGGTGCTACAGAAGAATGCTGAAGATTAGGTGGGTGGATCGCGTAACTAATGAGGAAATACTGAACATAATTGGGGAGAAAAGGAATTTCTGGCATACCTTGACTAAAAGAATGGATAGATTGGTAAGACACATTCTTAGACATCAAGGAATTGTGAATTTAGCGTTGGAGGGAAGTGTATGGGGAAAAAATCGCAGGGGAAGACCAAGAGATGGATACAGTAAGCAGATTCAGACAGATGTAGGTTGTCGCTCTTATGTGGAGATGAAGAGGTTTGCTCAGGAGAGCTGCATCAAACCAGTCTCCGGACTGAAGACCACAACAACAACAACATTATTTGTGTTACGAAATCTTTGTATAATGCTGTTACAAAATATATTTGTATGTTCTTTTGTTCATATATGTGTTCCCTTTCACAGTTAACAAGGTTGTTTATGTATATATGTAAATAAATGCTGTATCGCATCTTAATTTTATATATATATCATTGTTTCTTGAATCGTTCTGTAAATTTCTAATCAGTGACGAAGAATATTCTGCATGCGCATGTGCAAATAATTGTTTCGTTTATCGTTAACCAAAACTTACTCTGTGTATTTAACTGACAAAAGTTAAGATTTTACTCGGTTTGATGATTGATTCTTATAGTTATAGAGTTCAAAGAGTTATCCTTTAAAAGCAACTATCTGTAAGGTAGCATAGCAAATTTAAGATCAATCATACCAATGGGTAGTAGGGGGCGCAATATGGATTCTTTGCCCGGTGATATTTTCCCCTTCCGCCGGCCCTAAGTGTTCTCGACAGTCAACAAGAAATGGAAGTCACACTGATCTCATTGTCAACAATAAAATGAAAGAATTAAGAAGCCTAACTATAAGTGACTGCGTCCAAGGTTCTTCAGACATGAAAGAGTAACGTTATTCTTATGTGATATTAGATTTTTGTGGTATTTAAGGATAATAATCTTCATATGATGTAACAAGACATGGTATCCATATTAGCTTTCGAAAATTAGAATGTAATGTGGAATTGCAACATTCTTTAACAGACATAGTCTAATTACTGTAATAGTCAATTCCAATCAATCTCACTATCAATGTGTGACACTTATTCAGTTAAAACCATAACTTGAAGTAGCTGAAAACTGTATTTCTGGCATACTATTTTACTGCGTTCTATAGGGTGTATATGACGCAGCTGGCTTTTTAATCCCATTTATAATGAATAAATTCGTATTCCGTCGTTGCCTTCGTCTAAGAAAATTCAAACAAGAATTTGCTTTAAAAAATCAGCTGTAGCTTTTTCTATAAGTCGCCATGCTGATGAGTGTACACATAATTGAATAATTAAATTTGATACAGCAAGGGAAAAAGGAGAGAAATGAAATTCCAGTCTATTCCGATGTAACTCGATTAGTATGTATACGTTAAACAAGTTATAATCTGGCGAGTTGGCGAGCCTTGAATTCGCGCATGCGCACTAGGCAACGCTACCGCGGGCTTGCGCAGAAGCGGGTACTATAGGAAGCTTTCTGCTAGTTATTTGTGTGTGACATTCATAGTTAGGACTGATTTCAGACTTCTTTGTTGCCGATTTTGCTGATTTTTTTAGTTAGTAGATTTTCATACCATCCCCATGAACAACAGACATTGCCGAGGTGGGGTGACTTGCATGCCTCAACGATGCACATAGCCATACCGTAGGTGCAACCACAGTGGAGGATTTTCTGTGGAGAGGCCAGACAAAGGTGGGGTTCCTGAAGAGAGGCAGCAGCCTTTTCAGTAGTTACAGGGGCAACAGCAGGGCCGGCGCAAGGCACGTGCGAAACGTGCGGCCGCACGGGGCGGCACTTTCCGAGGGGCGGCAAATCGGCCGCCCCCTCCTTTTTTTCTTTTTGCACAAACTGAACATTCATGCCCAAGAGGGGATTCGAAACCAAACCTCGGAGAGAGCGGCATCGGGAACTGTGGCATGGAGCCTCGACTACCTGCCGGCCGCCCCTGTTGAACGCGGGGAGGGAGGACTAATTTCTTCCTCGTCACTGTAGCAGCAACATCGTGTTTACGCCGGAGGAACAGAGAGTGGAAGCAGTCTGCCGTACACGCCAGTATTCTTATGAGTGGAACTCTGCCAGCCTGTTACGCGCCGTGCGTTTACTCTCAACTAATTTTGCAGAAGATGAAATCTAATTTGGAAATAAGAATGCAATGTTCGATTCTGCGGTTACATGTTAAGCTGAAGCAGTTTTGCTAAGCCCGTCAATGGTAGTATCCGAGTGTTTTATTCTTCCCGCATTATAGAAAAAAAATGGTTGAACATTACAACAGTGAAACATGTCGAACACCTACAATAGCTAGAAATATTCTGAATGGGTAAATACGCTGCGAGTATTACAAGGGATAAAGGCATTGGTAGTAATTCCCCGTGAACCACAGACATTGCCGAAGTGGGGTGGCTTGCGTGCCTCAAGGATGCAGACAGCCGAACCATAGGTGCAACCACAGCGGAGGGGTATCTGTGGAGAGGCCAGACAAACGTCTGGTTCCTGAAGAGGGGCAGCAGCCTTTTCAGTAGTTACAGGGGCAACAATCTGGATGATTGACTGAGCTGGCCTTGTAAAATCAGCTAATATGGCTTTGCCATGCAGTTACTGCGAACGGCTGAAAGCAAGGCGAAACTACAGTCGTTACTTCTCCCGAGGACATGCACCTCTACTGTATGGCTATACGATGATGGCGTCTTCTTGGGTAAAATATTCCGGAGGTAAAATAGTCCCCCATTCGGATCTTCGGGCGGGGACTACTCAGGAGGATGTCGTCATCAAGAAAAACAAAACAAGCATTCTACGGGTCGGAGCGTGGAATGTTCTAACTCTTAATCGCGTAGGTAAGCTAGAAAATTTGAGAAGAGAAATGGATAGATTAAAGTTAGATATGGTAGGGATTAGTGAAGTTCGGTGGCAGGATGAACGGGGTGTCTGGTCAGGTGAGTTCAGAGTTATCAATACAAAAACAGTTGGTGGTAATGCAGGAGTAGGTCTGATAATGAATAAGAAAATAGGAATGCGGTAAGTTACTATGAGCAGCATAGTGAACGCATTATCGTAGTAAAGATAGACACGAAGCCAACACCGACCACAGTAGTGCAAGTTTATATGCCAACTAGCACGGCCCATGATGAGGATATCGAAAAAATGTATGATGAGATAAAAGATCATTCAGAAATTTAAGGGAAACGAAAACTTGATTGTGATGGGGGTCTGGAACGCTGTAGTAAGAAAGGAACGAGAAGGAAAGGTTGTAGGTGAATATGGACTGGGAAAAAGGAATGAAAGAGGAGATCGCTTGTTAGAATTTTGCGCAGAGCACAACTTAATGATCACCAACACTTGGTTTAGACATAATGAAAGAAGGCTGCATACGTGGAAGAGACCAGGAGATACTGTAAGGTACCAAATTGACTTTATAATGGTAAGGAATAGATTTAGAAACCAGGTTCTAAACTGTGAGACATATCCAGGGACAGATATAGACTCTGACCATAACTTATTGGTTATGAACTGCAGATTAAAACTTAAGAGATTGCAGAAAGGCAGAAAGGTTAGGAGATGGAACCTGGACAAATTGAAGGAACCAGAGGTGGTTGAGAATTTCAGTGGGAGCATTAGGCAAGGATTGGCTGAAATGGGGGAAACTAATACAGTAGAAGAAGAATGGGTAGCTCTGGGAGATAGGGTAGTGAAGGCTGCAGAGGACCATATAGGCAGAAGGACAAGGACTAATAGAAATCCCCCTGGATAACACAGGATATACTGAACTTAATTGATGAGAGGAGAAAATATAAAAATTCAGCAAGTGAAACAGGAAAAAGGCAGTACAAACGTCTGAAAAAATGAGATTGACAGGAAGTGCAGACTGGCCAAACAGGAGTGGCTAGAGGACAAATGCAGAACCGTAGATGAATGCATAACTAGGGGAAAGATAGATACTGGATAGATACAGGAAAATAAAAGAGATATTTGTAGACAAGAAAAGCAGCTGTATGAATATTTAGAACTCAGACGGAAAACCAGTACTAAGCAAAGAGGGGAAAGCTGAACTGTGAAAGGAATAATAGAGGGCCTATACAAAGGAAATAAACTGGAAAGCAGTATTCTAGAAATGGAAAACGAAGTGGAGGAAGATGGGATAGGAGATATGATACTGCGAGATGAATTTGACAGAGCGCTGAAGGACTTAAGTCGAAACAAGGCCCCTGGAGTAGATGATATTCCGTCTGAACTGCTGATGTCGTTAGGAGAGCCAGCCATGAAAAAATTGTATCACCTGGCATGCAAGATGTATGAGACAGGGGAAATATCCTCCAACTTCAAGAAGAATATAATAATTCTAATTTCAAACAAAGAAAGTGCAGACAAGTGTGAAAATTACAGATCAGTTTAATAAGTCATAGGTGCAAAATACTAACACGAATTATTTACAGACGATTGGAAAAACTTGTGGAATCCAACCTCGGCGAAGATCATTTTGGATTTAGGAGAAAAGTAGGAACACTAGTGGCAATACTCACATTAAGACTTATCTTAGAAAATAGGCTAAGGAAAGGGAAACTTACGTTTTTAGTGTTTGTCGATTTGGAGAAAGCTTTTGACAATGTCGACTGGAATACACTCTTCGTAATTCTGAAGGTATCAGGCATAAAATATAGGGAGCGAAGAGTTATATTGAACCTATACAAAAACCAGACAGCGGTTATTAGAGTCGAAGGGCAAGAAAGGGACGCAGAGGTTGGGAAGGGAGTAAGACAGGATTGTAGCCTTTCCCCAATGTTGTTCAATCTGTACATTGAGCAGGCAGTGAAGGAATGGAAGGAGAAATTTGGAGAGGGCATTAAAGTGCAGGGAGAAGAATTAAAAACATTGCGGTTTGCCGATGACATAGTAATTCTGTCAGAGACCGCAAAAGATCTGAAAGACCAATTGAATGTAATGGACAGTGTCTTGAAAGGAAGATATAAGATGAACATTAACAAGAGTAAAACGAAGGTAATGGAATGTAATGTCAGAAAATCAGGCGATGCTGAAGGAATTAGATTAGGTTGTTGTTGTTTGTATAGCTTATGGGACTTAACTACGGGGTCATCAGTCCCTAAACTTACAAACTACTTATGAACTAGCTAAGAATAAGGACGGCACAAATATCCATGCCCGAGGGGGGATTCGAACCCCCGACCGTAGTGGCCGTGCAGACCGTGACTGGAACGCCTCAGTCCCCTCGGCCACCGCGGCCGGCTTAGATTAGGTAATGAGACAATAAAAGTAGTTGATGAATTTTGTTATTTGGGTAGCAAGATAACTTCTGATGGCCGAAGTAAAGAAAATATAAAATGCAGAAGGGCTGTGGGAAGAAAAGCGTTTCTTAGGAAGCGAAACTTGTTAACATCCAATATTAATTTAAATGTTAGGAAGTCCTTTCTGAAAGCATTTGTCTGTAGTGTAGCATTGTATGGGAGTGAAACGTGGGCGATAAGGAGTTCAAATAAAATGATGATAGAAGCTTTTGAAATGTGGTGTTACAGACTAATGATGAAAATTAGATGGGTAGATCACGTAACTAATGAGGATGTGCTTAACCGAATCGGGGAGAAAAGGAGTTTCTGGCATATACTGACTAAGAGAAGGGATAGATTGGTTGGACACATTCTGAGACATCAAGGAATTGTCAACTTAGCAATAGAAGGAAGCGTGTGGGGTAAAAATCGTAAAGGGAGACAGAGGGACGAATATAATAAGCAGATTCCAAACGATGTAGGTATCCGAACGTATTCTCAGATGAAGAGATTTGCACAGGACAGGGTAACGTGGAGAGCTGCATCAAACCAGTCTGCGGACTGAAGACCACAACAACAACAACAGTAAGTCCAGCATAATTTGGGTTTCGACGCATTTTTGAAAATTTTTGCTATCCATTTCTGAGTTATAGTCCTACGTTTTGGTTTTTTAGGCATGAAACACCTGTCTATGCCTGCATGAACAACAGACTCTGACCGGCACTTTTGTTTGACAATACTACTCGCACACTAACACTTTACCAACATTAATTTGCTGTATAATGCGTGTGAGTCCATGTTTCATCTAAGTAAACTTCTGATTCTGATGAAAGCCTGAAGAAGGTATGGTTTTTAGCAACAATGCCCTCTCGTCCACACAAAACAAACCGTTAATTTTGACACCTTCTATAACTAAAATCCATAAACAAAACATTGCTTCTAAGGGTTACCTTACTAGCTTTGAAGCTCATTTCTGTTTGACGAAATTTGCTCAGTTTTCACAAAGTTCGTATTTCTTTCTGTTTTTCCTAATGCCATAGAAATTATTGCCTGATAATATATTTACCCATATCATCAGTTACATACTTACTGTGAGCTGCTTGTTTCTTCTTCTTGGGCGCTAGTTTAACCGTAGCCTCGCTGTGCCTCGTCACGTGACCTAGTTCCTGGCACTGCCGCGTCACCACTTCGTCTTTCCAGGCAATTGGTATTGTTGCGTTCTCTGCAACGAAAACTACAGAATTCGTTTCGATAGTCGGCCGAGGAAGGCAAGATTGGTTAGAAGCCTTTCATTGCCTTCCGTAAGAACAGAATGATTGGTGCGTCCGAATTTCTTGCAACTTGGGATGTAATAGGTAAGTGATTTTCATATAACGTACAATTAGTATTGCGCATGCACATTATTCATAAGTTAGAATTTTTCTCCTTTAAGATTGTAGAATAGGAATATTTATTTTTCTTGTGATCTGTTACTTGAAAAACTCAGTGACCAAAACCTAGGTAGACCTGAAAAGTAAAAACAAAAATTGCGATTGATTGCTGACATTTCCTACAGATTTGTCTCATAGAATTCCACAAACGTCTTGAAAAAAAACTTGGGGGGGCGGAAATTTAGCAGCTCACACGGGGCGGCAGTGGGGCTTGCGCCGGCCCTGGGCAACAGTCAGGATGATTGACTGAGCTGGCCTTGTAACATCAGCTAACATGGCTTTGCCATGCAGTTACTGCGAACGGCTGAAAGCAAGGCGAAACTACAGCCGTTGCTTCTCCCGAGGACATGCAGCTCTACTGTATGATGATGGGTCTGCTTGGGTAAAATATTCCAGAGGTAAAATAGTCCCCCATTCGGATCTCCGGGCAGGGACTACTCAGGAGGATGTCGTCATCAAGAAAAACAAAACAGGCATTCTACGGGTCGGAGCGTGGAATGTTCTAACCCTTAATCGCGTAGGTAAGCTAGAAAATTTGAAAAGAGAAATGGATAGGTTAAAGTTCGATATGGTAGGCATTAGTGAAGTTCGGTGGCAGGAGAAACAGGATTTCTGTTAAGGTGAGTATAGGGTTATCAATACAAAATCAGTTGGTGGTAACGCATGGGTAGGTCTGATAATGAATAAGAAAATAGGAATGAGGGTAAGTTACCATGTACAGCTTAGTGAACGCATTATCTTAGCAAAGATAGACACGAAGCCAACACCAACCACAGTAGTGCAAGTTTATATGCCAACTAGCACGGCCCATGATGAGGATATCGAAAAAATGTATGAGAAGATAAAAGAAATCATTCAGAAAGTTAAGGGAGACGAAAATTTGGAACTCGATAATAGGAAAGGGAAGAGAAGAAAATGTAGTAGGTGAATATGGACTGGGAAAAAGGAATGAAAGAGGACATCGCTTGGTAGAATTTTGCGCAGAGCACAATTTATACGTGGAAGAGACCAGGAGACACTGGAAGGTACCAGATTGATTTTATAATGATAAGGAATAGATTTAGAAACCAGGTTCTAAACTGTAAGACATACCCAGGGGCAGATATAGACTCTGATCATAACTTATTGGTTATGAACTGCAGATTAAAACTTAAGAGACTGCAGAAAAGTAGAAATGAAAGGAGATGGAACCTGGACAAAGTGAAGGAACCAGAGGTGGTTGAGAATTTCAGTGGGAGCATTAGGCAAGGATTGGCTGAAATGGGGGAAACTAATACAGTAGAAGAAGAATGGGTAGCTCTGGGAGATAGGGTAGTGAAGGCTGCAGAGGACCATGTAGGCAGAATGACAAGGACTAATAGAAATCCCCCTGGATAACACAGGATATACTGAACTTAATTGATGAGAGGAGAAAACATAAAAATTCATCAAGTAAAACAAGAAAAAAGGAGTACAAACGTCTGAAAAATGAGATTGACAGGAAGTGCAGACTGGCTAAGCAGGAGTGGCTAGAGGACAAATGCAGAACCGTACAAGAAGGCATAACTAGGGGAAAGATAGATACCGTCTACAGGAAAATAAGAGAGATATTTGGAGACAAGAAAAGCAGCTGTATGAATATCAAGAACTCGGATGGAAAACCAGTACTAAGCAAAGAGGGGAAAGCTGAACTGTGGAAGGAATACATAGAGGGACTAAACAAAGGAAATAAACTTGAAGGCAGTATTCTAGAAATGGAAGATGAAGTGGAGGAAGATGACATAGGAGATATGATACTGAGAGAAGAATTTGACAGAGCGCTGAAGGACTTGTGTGGAAACAAGGCCCCTGGAGTACATGATATTCCGTCTGAACTGCAGATATTGTTAGGAGAGCCAGTCGTGAAAAAATTGTATCACCTGGTATGCAAGATATATGAGACAGGGGAAATACCCTCCGACTTCAAGAAGAATATCGAAATTCCAATTCCAAAGAAAGCAAGTGTAGACAAGTGTGAAAACTACAGAACTATCAGTTTAATAAGTCATGGTTGCAAAATACTAACACGAATTATTTACAGACGAATGGAAAAACTTGTGGAATCCGACCTTGGGGAAGATCAGTTTGGATTCAGGAGAAAACTAGGAACACGGGAGGCAATACATTACGACTTATCTTAGAAGATAGGCTAAGGAAAGGGAAACCAACGTTTTTAGCGTTTGTCGATCTGGAGAAAGCTTTTGACAGTGTCGACTGGAATACACTCCTCCAAATTCTGAAGGTAGCAGGGGTAAAATATAGGGTGCGAAGAGTTATATTCAACCTATACAAAAACCAGACAGCGGTTATTAGAGTCGAAGGGCAAGAAAGGGACGCAGAGGTTGGGAAGGGAGTAAGACAGGATTGTAGCCTTTCCCCAATGTTGTTCAATCTGTACATTGAGCAGGCAGTGAAGGAGTGGAAGGATAAATTTGGAGAGGGTATTAAAGTGCAGGGAGAAGAAATATAAACATTGCGGTTTGCCGATGAAATAGTAATTCTGTCAGATACCACAAAAGATCTGGAAGAGCAATTTAATTGAATGGAAAGTGTCTTGAAAGTGTAGCACCAATATCTTGGGATACCTAACTGCAGAAGGAAGGCAGATGCACATGACAGATAGTCCAGCCCTGTGACAAAGGGAGAGTGCCCTTATAAAATTAAGTCCGTCATTTTGACAGCAGATTGGACCCTTACGTGAAATTATGATTAGAATGATATCGGTCGCTGGCTGATCGGCCCAGTACTTTACAAGTAGCATAATTTAATTGCCAATTTAATAACATAAAGTGAATTTTCCCCGACAAGTAAGAACCTCCACAGGCTTGGCTGACACCTTGACTCCCTACTGGCGGAGGATTTATAATTTTGTCATGTCCCGTTTAATTAATACGGAAATGAAGCAATATGGCGCACTCTTGAAAGCCTCGTTTGGCCGTTAGTTTAAATTCGCTTCTTCCTCACCTACGGCGGAGGGACACACGCCTTCGCGCCGTTTGGCGGAAGAACCGCTATTCCAGGTGTTCCAACCACCCAGGGCGCCGACCCTTGCCGGGGGAAGGGAGCAGAAGGCGCGTTGTCAGGTTGGTTGCGGAACCCCTCTTCTCCTCGGCGGAGCAATACGGTGCCCTGGAGTGACGGATATAAAATTTACGGGAGACGCTCCCGACGGCCAGTCTTGCGCAGTTCTACGCCAGTGCTAGTTGAGCCAGCAGTCGTCCGCTATTTTTATCGGTTATGTTTCCGCCGGGACGAGGAAACGTGTTCGCCAAGAAAATGGCGAAAGTGTACGCGAGGTTACCGTTAGGACTGTAGCCGTTGTCCCTGCCTGGGTTGTTTCCGTTAACTCTCAAAGATACGTAATGTTTCTCAGCGCACTCTCTCTCTCTGCTAGGGTTTGGACTATTCGAGTTTGAATGAGTTTACTGAATTGACTTTCATAGTGTCTTGGTCCTGCAGCGAGATTTATTATTATTATTTCATGTGTAACAGGCTACCTCACATTCTTCTTGCTCAAAAGAACAATACAGACAGTTATACCGAATAAACCTGTTTGCTTACTTCGTCTGTAACTCCTCCACTGCTGTCCTGTTAGTAAGGATCAATAGCAGTGAAACCCTGCTAGAAGAGACGGAGTTGGATGCCAGCCACGGTCAGGCAGCAGCAAAAGTACAGGTGAGGGGCATGATCGCCACTTCTCCAGGGGCAAGAAGTAGCAAGCAGTCAATTCCAAGGTTCGAACGTTTGCACCAAACAACCTAAAGGGCTACAAAAGGAAGATATCAGATGAACATTAACAAGAGTAAAACGAAGGTAATGGATGCAATGTCAGAAAATCAGGCGATGCTGAAAGAATTAGATTAGGTAATGAGACAATATAAGTTGTAGATGAATTTTGTTATTTGGGTAGCAAGATAACTTTTGATGGCCGAAGTAAAGAAGATATAAAATGCAGAATGGCTTTGGGAAGAAAAGCGTTTCTAAAGAAGCGAAACTTGTTAACATTCAATATTAATTTAAATGTTAGGAAGTCCTTTCTGAAAGCATTTGTCTGGAGTGTAGCATTGTATGGGAGTGAAACGTGGACGATAAGGAGTTCAGTTAAAAAGAAGATAGAAGCTTTTGAAATGTGATGCTACAGACGAATAATGAAAATTAGATGAGTAGATAACGTAACTAATGAAGAGGTGCTTAACCGAATCGGAGAGAAAAGGAGTTTCTGGTATATTCTGACTAAGAGAAGGGATTGATTGGTTGGGCACATCCTGAGACATCAAGGAATTGTCAACTTAGCGTTAGAAGGAAGTGTGTGGGGTAAAAATCGTAGAGGGAGACCGAGGGACGAATACAGTAAGCAGATTCAAAAGGATGTAGGTTGCCGAACGTTTTTTCAGATGAAGAGACTTGCACAGGACAGGGTAGCGTGGAGAGCTGCATCAAACCAGTCTGCGGACTGAAGACCACAGCAAGATTTTCGTAAATGCAGTAATCAAACAAAAACAATACGTGTTTGCGAACAGACTTTTACACTACCGAAGGTGTTTATGAAAACGAGTTTTTATATTGGTTGCTTCATACTTTAGAAATGAACAGATAACCGTTGAGTCTTTATTCAGGCGTACAGAGAGGAAATGTTTGTAGAACCCACACGATCACCTGCATCACAATAACTTATGTCAGCATTCGTTTGCTCCTCAGTAATTTGGATACAGACAGCCAGGCCGCGTTGGCGAGGGGACTGAGGCGCTCCAGTCACGGTCTGCACGGCCACTACGGTCGGGGGTTCGAATCCTCCCTCGGGCATGGATATTTGTGCCGTCCTTATTCTTAGCTAGTTCATAAGTAGTTTCTAAGCTTAGGTACTGATGACCCCGTAGTTAAGTCCCATAAGTTCTACAAACATTCCTTTTTTTTTATTTTTTTTTATTTTTTTATTTTATTTTATTTTTTTTTTTTTTTTTTTTTTTTTTTTTTTTTGACAGCCAGGCCGTTTGCTGCTTGCCTCCATGGCGCCCGCGTGCAAACCACATTTTGCCACCCCCCCCTCTAGAAAATCAGTTTTTTCACACTTGTATAAAGACTCATCATCGGCATTTGTGTGATATAAAATTTCTTTAATAATAACTTTTACAAAAAGAAAATCCATAAACAATAAACATACTAATTCATTAGCTATTGCATATAAATGAGAATCATTGTTCGCAAATCCAAGAATATTTATTTTGTGTTGTCCTTAGAATAATGTAGTGTAATTAGTGTGTAAGCTTAGGGACTGATGACCATAGCAGTCTGGTCCCAAAAGATTCCACACACATTTAAACTTAAAATTGAATAGCCGATACGACGCTTTTATATATACTCAGTGTCATTACACGAAACAGTGTCCATAATATTACCCAGATTATCATTATTCTAAACTAAATTACAGGTCGTTGATAGTCTGGGGTCCGTCTTATTTAACGGACATCACGTAAAACTATGTATCTTTGACGAACATTTATACCTTATCTTTCAGCCGAAATATACGGTAAATTAAATTCTCACTCTTCTGTTCTTTTATATTTCATTTTGTAATATTAGTTATATTATTTTGTGTTACTGTAGGCGTTTTAGAGCGTGTAAATGTTTCCTTCCACTTCTGACACGCTTATTTTTTCCCGGGGTATAAGTGACTTTCGAATGCAGAACGTGGTCGATAAAGTTACGCCATGTCTCCTAATTTTACGAAGAGTTTATTAATTTAGGCTACAATTAGCAACAGAGCTAGTAAGGCGGAGGGAATGAACCTATATACGAAATCAGTTTTATGTATGTTCATGTCATACGGAATGTAAACCTACTTACGGTGCTGTTTTAACATTGGTAGATAGTGTAGCCAATTTATTGGAAAATGGGGATTCGTTTTTGGCTGATTTTGTATCCATATAGACGTTGGGGTTTAATGGCGAGAATATCTGTGATGTACTGCAGATGATAAGCAACTAGTAAAAAGCGCGGGATAATGTTTCTCCGTTGTTAATCGTTTGTTACGGAAGTCACCTCTCCTTTGAATGCGCTGCTGCATCATGCAATTATATCCACGTAGGCTCTTTTGTTTCTGTTATCACTTTCTGTGGGGGCGAGTTTATGTGTGTTATGCGTGTAAAACTTGCTTTATTGGAAACATTTTCTTTACGCGGACGCCTTTAAAGACTTACTAGCCTGCAAAATAAAATAAAATGTATAATTTTGAAGGTTAGGCCTACAGAAACACTTTAGAGCAGATACCATGATATACAGGAGCAATCTCTGAATCTCTGCTGTACCTGATTGCATTCGATCGGGTGGTTTCAACCCACGAAACCACCCCCGTGGCTACACCCCACGTAAGATAATGGTTTCTGCCCCAATAAAAACAAAAAGCTTAGTTGATACTTGCACTTAAAAAATTTAGATGTAGTGATTAAAATCTTAGAAAAAATACTGGGATAAACCTCGTCGTCTAGAATTTCTGTTTTCATGAAAACGTTTTTAACCCTATGATGCAAATACAGGGCTTCCGAGGCCCTTGTATGTCTTTTTTTTTTTTTAATTGTCAGTTTTTGTTTGATTTGAAACTGCTTTCCAGTACTCTTTCACTAACACTGTGACATTCCTCCTATCATGTCTGAACAAGATAGCTTTTTAAGTTTTTTGTACAATTCAATACGTTTACCCATACACCGTGAATGCATAAGCAGGACTTCAGAAGCCCTCACACATTTATAAATATTCTTTAGCCTATATTGTCTTCAACATTTGTTTGGGAGCAGTTATTAATTCAACAATATCTATAGTGGTATTTTCAGCAGCAGGCGTGCCAACAGCAGCAGTAGCTGTAGTAGTAATAGTATAACTAAAAAATAATACACACTACTTTCACATATTGGCGATGTCGGTGTATTATTGATCTTTTTGCTATCAAATGTTTTATTATTGCATAGTATTGCTATCCTGTACTGCTCTCGTCAGCCTGTAGTTTGTTTGTTGCTGCAAGGTCCATATTGTTACGAGTATGACTCGTTTGGTGCTGCACAAGCTGCTGTTCGAGATACAGCACGCAAAGCAAGAGAGTCAGTACGTGCAAATACAGCTAATTTTGAAAGTGTTGTGGCTCTGTGGTTTGAAGAAGATGGTTCTTGCGAGGATGGAAATAGTTTTGAAGATGCAGGTAGTGAAGAATCAGCCAATGAACCTGCAGATGTGAGTATTGAGGCAGATGACAGTCCTTCCGATAATATTACTTCATCAGAGTTTGAAAATGAAGAACCACCACAAAAAGGTATAGAAGACCACACATACAGTAGTCGGAATGGAACGATTTGGAATTTAGATCCTCCTCCAACTTTTCGTTCGCCTGTCCATAACATCGTAAAGAAGGCACCTGGTCCAGCCCGTGGTTTGAAAACCTGTAAATTTAAGGATGCCTGGGACTATTTCATCTCCAAGGAAATACTAGAGGAAATTATCAACTGCACAAATATTGTAGGCAGAAGTGTGGCTGCTTTACGTGTTAAAACGTGGAAAAACGTTTCGCTTGCTGAAATGAAAAGTTTTCTTGGTCTTTTACTGCTTTCTGGTATTGAGAAGAGTTGGGATGACCCTATTAGATAATTATTCTTGGATGAAAAGGCGAATCCTACATATAAGGCCACCATGCCAGTAAATAGATTCGAGGATATTAGAAGAATGATTAGATTTGATTACAGGCATACCCATGAAGCTCGATCTGCAGATGACAAACTTGCAGCTGTTCGCTATGTATGGGAACTATATCTTGACAAGTGTAGAAATAGAATGATTCCCAATGATTCGATCACAGTTGACGAACAGCTAGTCGCATTCCGTGGAAGATGCAGCTTCACCCAGTATATGCCCTCTAAACCAGCCAAGTATGGCATAAAATATTTTGGTTATGTGATGCTACATATGCATATGCTTTAGACAGAATTGTTTACACGGGAAGGAAGCCGCATGAACGTATTCAGAAAAATCTTGGATTGACTGTAGTGAAAAATCTTGCTAAAAGAATTGAAGGATCATCAAAAAATATTACTGTTGATAACTTCTTTACTAGTGTGCAGCTGGCAGAAGAGATGCTTCAGAAGCAAATTACAGTGATGGGAACAATCGAACAAAATAAACCAGAAATTCCTAATGAGATGAAACCATCTGCCTCAAGAGCGATTCATTCCTCTTTGTTGGCATTTAGAGGTGACATTACAATGGTGAGTTATGTTCCCAAAAAGAAAAAGTCTGTAGTTCTCATTAGCTCAATGGATCATGAGAGAAACATTGATGAAACTCATGCAAAAAAGTTATACCTCTAAGAAGGGTGGAGCAGATCAAATGGACCAGAAAAGTTGTTATTCACTTGCAAGAGACAAACAAGAAGATGGGCATTTGCATTATGGATGAATCTGATGGACGTCATAGCAATGAACAGTGACATTTCATTTTCCACCCAACTTCTGACATACCATAGTGGAAGAAGCGATAAAAGGCGTTTGTTCCTAAGATATTTAGCAGAGAAAATGGTAAGACCACTAATGGAACTTCGTATTCAGATCCCTAATCTTCCAAAGAAAATCATTGATGCCACGCAAAGATGTTGTGTTCAAAAAGATGTTATATTGCCGAACCCACTACCTGTTTCAGGAAAAAGAAGAAGATGCAATTATTGTCCATATAATAAACACAGGAAAAGTGCTATGACATACATTAAGAGTAAAACCAACATTTGTAAGGAACATAGTGGCGTTCTTTGTGCTTATTGTTTGTCATATGTTGAAAACTAAGAAAAATACAATTTTATGTGAACAATGAACAATAACTTTTTCTCAAAATATTGCATATACGTAATATTGTGAATAATTAGTTTCTTTTAATTGAAGAAATTGGGTGTAATAAATGTTATAAAACGTAAACTTCAACATATAAGTGAATTAATAAAATTATTTGTGTACGTTGTATGTAAATGGATGCAACTAATAGAAATTAACTCTTAGAGTTTTTTTAAATTAATAAAATGAAAATCAGGCCCACCAAATCCTGTATCTTAGGAATCTTTCAATATGACAATAAATTTGACACAAATAAATTGAACTCCAAAGAATGATTATATGAAAAGAGGAACATTTTAAATTCATGTGTGTTTTCGGCATCATGCATGCTAGGGTTAAGTAGAAGACACAAGTAACATGAAAAAAAGTGAATAAAAGTGGATCCATGCAGCAATGCCTATGTTATCAGACAAATGACTCAGTTACATTATATATAGTATGTAGGTGTGCGGGCAGGAGCATTGAATTTATTCTACAGGGTGACAAAATTCGTAAAGGCAACTGAGGTTGTATATGAACCAATTTATGATAGATAAGAAGTGAGAAAGCTTGAAATCATGATTATATTACTGACAAAATTTCATAAAGTCAGTTTACCACAAAACTCAAATGCACATTGGTACAAAATTATGTCCTCCTTCCTTAAACTGAGATAAATATGCCTACATTATTTTGAGTATTAACTGTGCTATTATTGGCAACAGGAAAGTATATTAGAGTAACATTAGCCTATCTGATCGCTGTACAAATGTTACAAACTTCAGCGCAAATTTAATTTCTAATGTCAAAGGTGAATTGTGGGTTGTGACCACTTTAGGAGAACGCTATGTCCGACTGAGGGTTTAAAGTTCTGTATAGACACTGCTGTCCAAAATTAACCTATTAAAACAACGACTATAAAACAGGAAATATTTAGTATTAGAAATTAGTAGAATTAAAATAGAAAATCGTACCCACTATATTGACGCTTCTTTCTCCTGCTGTATGTTATAAAACTAAAAAGTTGCAGTAAACAGTCAACGGACACTGTGTGGCTTTGTGTATTGCACTAACGGCTCGGAACAAGTGACTGGAGAGTGGAGTTTGGTCAGTCAAATCACAGACAAATAGACGGGAAACCTCCGTAAGGGCCCGGTCCTATGCTCAGGGGTGCGGGGCGGGGGGTTCTGAAGCAGTTCCGTAAGATGTCCCATGATGGCGCTGCAGTCAGAAGCGGCCCTTTAAACTGGCCAGAGCAGGCTTCAGGTGAGGGCTGCCCCCACCACCATTTCCCCTCAAACGCCGGCACACCGGACACAGCTGTGGCCTCGTGGCAGGCGGCACGAGCACTCCCCTCAGCCACCCCTCCATGCTACCCTCAGAAGCGCCTCTAGTGTCGTCTACCGGTACTAAGCCAGGGAACGGCGTGACACCTGCTAGCATCTTATGGAACTACGAGGGGAGCGTAGGACAGTGGTTTAGAGGGGGCTGCTTCTCTGTATATGTTACTCTGTGGTCAAATGCACCCGCCGGCGCCGAGAAGCCCTGGGGTTTCCCTGTACGGGACGTGCCATCTGGAGGCCGGCTCCGCTGGCTTCTACTCAGTAATATGGGAAATCCACATTGTGGATGTTCCTTCGCAAGTAGGAATAGCTGCCGCTGTTAATGTGGTTCCAACATACAGACGTTTCGTATATTAATTCTAACAGTCAGATATACATTGCATTCTTAGGAGAGGATTACAACTGCATTAATTGCGACATGTTGATATTGTGGAGGAGTGTATGGGACAAGGAAAAGTTGAGAAATTTAATGTAATGTAATAAATCGAACAAGTGGTGAGTAGACTTCGGCGGTCGAACAGGGAAGTGTTACGATGGCGTAAGCCGGCAGTGTTGCGAAGCAGAGTGGGTCAGGTGCTCAGCAAAATTAAGTATCTCAAAGCAAACTTCAAGGGTCGTGAGTGTGTCAGCAGCCGCACGTGCTATGCAACGACTCCAAACAGCGGTGTTGCTTAAGGGAGGAAGCAGCCATGGTCTATGAGACCAAAAAATAGGACTCGATCATGTGTAGCAAGTCAACTAGCCTGCATTGAGGAAACACAAAGCAACGGGGTCAACTCCGCCATATAAATATTGGAGGAAAAGGCGTGCTAGGCTGAGTCAGAGTCAGGGAGTCAGCCACAGCTAGGGAGAGAGTGTCAGACACAACCGGGCAGATATCTGCCGCCTGGACTGCGCCACTTGTCACTGCTAACATTAATCTTTAGTTGAGTTGGACGCAGGTTGCGAGTTATGCAATGCAGCGGCTGGGTCGCTGCGGTCCACGCGGCTTCCCTGGCGGGAAGTAGAGTCTAGAGTCTACGAGGACGGCGAGCAGCGGGACCTAGACCTCATCGGGGTGCTGCCAGGCGCCGGCCGCGGTGGCCGAGGGGACTGAGGCGCTTCAGTCACGGTCTGCACGGCCACTACGGTCGGGGGTTCGAATCCCCCCTCGGGCACGGATATTTGTGCCGTCCTTAGTTGTAGGTAGTTCATAAGTAGTTTGTAAGTTTAGGGACTGATAACCCCGTAGTTAAGTCCCTTAAGCTTCACAAACATTTGAACATTTTGCTGCCGGGCATTGAACCAGCACAGGGCACAGAAATGTTCAAAATGTTCAAATGTTTGCACAGCTTATGGGACTTAACTACGGGGTCATCAGTCCCTAAACTTAAAAACTACTTACGAACTAACTAATACAAATATCCATGCCTAAGGGGGAATTCGAACCCCCGACCGTAGTGGCCGTGCAGACCGTGACTCGAGCGCCTCAGTCCCCTCGGCCACCGCGGCCGGCTCTGGGCAAAGCAAGGCGGTAGCAAACAGCACAGCATTGACCCGAGAGCGCAGTACGTACGCAAGGACGCGGCCGTACTTAGGAGCGCTCTCGTGACCTGTACAAGGGCGGAGCAACAGCTGGAGGCGAAAGGCGACCGGGCTTCAACGACCGGGCCACACCCCCGTTCTACGATTGTCGGCCGGCTACGAGGCCGGCGACGCCTGGCGCGGCGCGGCGGAGGCGACGTCACTCCACTAGGCTGCGGCCAGCGAGCTGAGGCGGCAGCACCCGCCTCCAGCGAGGCAGAGCGGAGTCAGCGGCTTCGTCAGCGAGCCACCGTCGCGGTCCGTGACAATACGCGCACACTCTCCACTGGCGTTCTGGTTGTAAGAATATTTCAACAAATGTCTTGTTGATTAAACCCCTATTTCATTGTCTCCCTCCTCCCAGGTTGAGTAGAGCTCGCAGCCCACAGATGCATCGCTATCCTGACAAAATAACAAATGATAAGAAATAGGCAAAAACAGCAAATGCCCCAAGAAAATACCCGTACAATCACTAAATAACACTGTACAATATGGAGACTCTGGAACGATTCTGATCAAAGCGGGCCTCGGTGGAGTAGCCGAGCGGTCTAAAGCGTTTCGCTGTGGAGCGCGCGGTTGCTCGCCGTTGGGGGTTCGAGTCCTCCCTGGGTCATGGGTGTGTGTGTTGTCCTTAGGTTAGTTTAGTTTAAGTAGTTTGCAAGCTACGGACTGATGGCCACGCAGTTTGGTCCGATAGAAATACAAACATATGAACATTTGATCAAAGCGATTGGGATGAATTTGCCGCCACCCCAGGAAGGCCGCCCGCGTGCGCCGCACGCCTTGCACGCCTGCACACAGCGGCTCTGCAGACAGCAGCTCTTCAAAGGAGACCACGTCCACCCTCACCAAGTTCCGAAACTCTTGCGGATCTATGCGATTCACATCAGTTCTTTTATTAGCTGTTAGTATATTCCCTTGCTTTCCTTCTTCCCGACCATAGACGAACCCGACGTCAGGCTGTTCTTCGTTATGCTCTAATCTGAAGATTTATGTCGCAGCTCCAAAAAATGACTTATCTATGTGCAAAATGCTGCATAACTGTAAATTTAGATATACCGCTACATACACTGTGCAATCAAGTGGCGTAATATATGACGACCCTGCGGTCTGAGACTGCATGTCACAAATGCGCAGCTGCTCCCGCAGGAAGTTCGTGTCCTCCCTCGAGCATTTGTATACATGTTGTTCTTATAATAAGTTATACTTGCTAAAACTGTCCCCTTCGGTATTTTAGCATCTGCTCTGCCAAAATACTAACATCATCATCATCATCGTCATTAGAGACTGACTATGCCTTTCTGCGTTCAGTTTGGAGCATAGTACTTCTAATAAAATTCCTCCATGATCCCCTATTCAATGCTAACATTGATGCCTCGTCTGATGTTATGCCTTTTACTTCAAAATCATTCTGCACCGAATCTAAGTTGGTCTACCTCGGCTCCTCTTACCCTCCGCTGCCGAGTTCATGAGTCTCTTAGGTAACTTTGCTTCTTCCACATGAGTAACATGACCCCACCATCTCAGTCTGTTCGCTCTAACTGCTTCATTTATGGTGTTCATTCCCAGTTTTTCTTTGATTTCCTCATTACGGACACCCTCCTGCCATTGTTCCCATCTATTAGTACCTGCAATCATTCTTGCTACTTTCATATCTGTAACCTCTACCTTATGAATAAGGTAACCTGTATCCACCCAACTTTCACTCCCATACAACAAAGTTTGTCGAAAGATAGAGCGGTGCACTGCTAACTTAGTCTTGGTACTTTCTTCCTTCTTGCAGAAGAGAGTAGACCTTAGCTGAGCACTCACTGCAGTTCTTTCACTATGTTGCCATCCTCTGAGAAAATACATCCCAGGTACTTGAAACTGTCTACCTGTTCTAACTTTGTTCCTCCTATTTGGCACTCAATCTGTTTAATTCTCTTTCCCACAAAAATTACTTTCGTTTTGGAGATGCTGATCTTCATATTATAATCCTTGCACCTCTGATCGAGCTCTGAAATATTAGTTTGCAACCTTTCAATCGAATCGGCCATTACAACTAAGTCATCCACATATGCGAGACTGCTTATTTTGTTTTGACCTATTTTAATCCCGCCCTGCCACTCCAATGTTTACAACATTTGATTCATGAATAGTATGAACAACAGTGATGACAGGTTACAACCTTTTCTTACCCCTGAAACTACCCTGAACCATGAGCTGAATTTGCCATCTACTCTAATTGCTGCCTGACAGTATACGTAAAGCCGTTTAATTGCCTGCAGAAGTTTGCCTCCTATACCATAGTCTTGTAGATCTGACTGTAATTTCCTCCTAGGATCACGGTCATAAGCTTTTTCTAGATCTATGAAACATAGATACAATTCCCTGTTCCACTCATAGCACTTTTCCATTACCTGCCGTAAGCTAAAGATCTGGTCCTGACAGCCTCTAAGAGGCCTGAACCGACACTGATTTTCATCTAACTTGTCCTCAATTAATACTCGCACTCTCCTTTCAACAATACCTGAGAATATTTTGCCTACAACGCTAATTAAAGAGATACCTCGATAGTTGTTACAATCAGTTCTGTTTCTATGTTTGAAAATTGGCGTGATTACCGCTTTCGTCCAGTCAGACGGAACCTGTCCCGATTCCCACGCCTTCTCAATTATCCTGTGTAACCATTTGAGACCTGATATTCCACTGTATTTGACGAGTTCCGGCTTAATTTCATCCACCCCAGCCGTTTTATTGCACTGTAATCTACTGACCATTTTCTCCACTTCCTCAAATGAGATCCTGTTTTCATCGTCGTTCTTAACCCATTCTACCTGAAAATCTGACACATCATTGAACGTTTCTCCTACATTGAGCAGTTCTTTAAAATATTCCCTTCATCGGCTCAAGGCATCCACAGGATTGACTAGCAACTTTCCTGACCTGTCCAAAACACTTGTTTATTCCTTCTTCCCTCCCTTTCGAAGATTCCTAATTACGCTCCAAAATGGTTTTCCCGCGGCTTGACCCAGAGTTTCTAGCTTATTTCCAAAGTCTTCCCATGATATCTGCTTGGCATCTGCAATTATCCGTTTGGCTTTGTTTCTTTCTTCAACATAACTTTCTCTGTCTGCCTGATTTCTAGTATGGAGCCAGTTTTGAAATGCCTTCTTTTTCTTTTTACAGGCTGCCTTGACTGTGTCATTCCATCAAGCTGTCTGCTTCTTCCTGCCTTTAGACACTACAGTTCCAAGACATTCTCTAGCTGCTTCCAGTAGTGTGTCCGTGTGTCCCTGTACCTTGACCATTCCTCTTCCAGTGACTGTAAATCATTAAATTCAACTGGTACCTTTCCGAGATCATTGTTATGTATTTGTGCCTAATTTCCTTGTCTTTAAGCTCCTCCACTCTTATCCTTCTACACATGGACCTGACTTTCTGCTCTTTTGGCCTCACAAAACCAGTTTTACTGCAGATTAAATAATGATCAGTATCATCAAAGAACCCCTGAAAACACGTGTGTCCTTAACTGTATTCCTGAATTCCTGGTCTGATATTATATAGTGAATGACAGATCTGGTTTCCCTTCCTTCCTAAGTATAGCAGTAAATGTCCTTATGTTTAAAGAAGAAGTTTGTGATAACTAAGCCCATACTGGAACAGAAATCCAAGAGCTGTTTTCCTTTCCTGTTGGCGTCCATATCCTCTCCAAACTTACCCATAACCTTTTCATAACATTCTGTTCGATTTCCTATCCTGGCGTTGAAATCACCCATGAGTAAAACACTATCCTTATCCTTCACTCTAACAACAACATCACTAATTGCATTGTAAAATCTGTCGATCTCATTTTGATCTGTCCATTCACAGGGTGAATACACTGCTACAATCCTAATTTTCTTGCTGGAGATGGCCAAATCTATCCACATCAGTCGTTCATTTACATACCTCATTGCAATTATGCTGGGTTCGATTGCTTTCCTGATGTAAAACCCTACACCCCACTGTGCTCTTCCTACTTCAACTCCTGACAGGTAGACCTTGTATTCTCCGACTTCGTCCTCTTTCTCTCCTCTTGCTCTAACGTCACTAACAGCTAAAACCCCATCTTACTTGAAGCCTCCGCCAGCTCTACCTTCTTCCCAGTGTAATCCCCATTGATATTAACAGCTCCCCCATCTCATTCCAGATCGTTTGCCAAGTCGTATTGGAGGACTCCCTGGTCTGTCAATTAGAGGTGGGACTCCATCACCTCCAAAGGTCCAAGGCATTTTGCTCTGATTGTTGCCAGCATGATATTGAAGTACCTGGGAAGCAGGTTGCTAGCCTTACTTGCCCAGGGCCCCACTGGGTTTTACCCCGGAGGGACTAACCGGTGGATTTGGTAGTCTTTGCCGCCTGAGCACAAAGGTGGCCACGACTCAGAATATGTTCGAGATGCCCAACCTTATTCCAAAGTAACTGGTATCCCAACTGTCAGGGCCACTTATTTGGCCACTCCTATATTGCCCATGGTTCATGAACTAGGACATGACGACAGGAACCCACACCATGAACCACACCAATACTAAATGGCAAAAATATTTCTTCATTCAGTTGAACCGGTTAACATATACTTCTTTTCACATGTACTTGTAAATCACAAGGAACTCATATTTGGGGTTCGGATCCACCAGAATAACTGAGTTAAAAGGGGACTTAGATTTGACTCTCATCCAGAGATTCTTCCCATTCCACTGAGTATAGTTTCGCAGTCAGTTGCCTTTAGCACTGAAGTGCGCCGATCTTCTGAGATTGGAGGATGGATAGTTTCCTGCCCTTCTCAGACGCCTGTACAGAACTGTCGCAGCCAAATAGGAATTCTTGGTCATCTATTCGGACAGTTTGCGAACCAAAGTCAATTGCACCACGAACACAACGTAGGGAATCACCGCCCAGGAGCAAGTCAAAATCTGGGTTTTCCCAAGACAGTACCTCTACTGTAAGCGCAAATATTTCTTTACCAATTTTAAGTTAATTTCCCGTGAGCCTACAGGGCGTATTATTCATTTCCTAACCCACTCAGACAACAGCGTGGCTGCCGCAAGGCACGCCTGTCGTTAAGCGGGGCGAATAATAAACTCACCTGAGCTCCGGTATCTAAAAGCTTTTTTAATTTTTTTCGCATCTAATTCTCCGATCAACATCACATTACCCACCTTTTTAATTCATTGTGCTTCACCGGATTAATTTGTGCGTTAATGGGAGCTCGGAGCGGTGGCTACACGGCTCCCTATGCATTTCCCGAATTTATGCCTTTGTTATTTACTCGGTTGCCATCTCTACTATACTCTGATTAAAATTACTTGCTAGTTGACAGTTCACGGGCTCGAACTCCTTTCCTCCAATCAGAGCGCTCTACGTCACGCCCAGACTGCCCCCTGTTACCAAGCTGCCGCAACAGGTGGACAGCTCGCGTCCATTGTTTGGCGAGTGCTGTGTAGAAGCGTGCGTCTTAGGTTAGGAACCGTTTTCGTTGCTGTCGTTGGGCGTGTGTGTTTATCTGGTGTCGTCGTAATGTCTGGTGAAGCTTCTAGTGATTCGGAAATGAGTGGTATCTACCCTCTTTTCAATGATGCAACAGCTTGGAGTAAACAGTCAGTGAAGGTATGTACACATAGAAAACTTCCTTAATTTAAAACGGTGAGCTTCGTTTTGTAATGTATGTGTCGTGATTGTGTCGCCTATAAGCTGTAATGCGTCAGCTCATTGAGGACAGTTTCGTGTAACCAATTAAGGCGAGAAATTATAGTTTGCTTTTAGCATTGACTTCTGTTTCGAATTTGCTCCTAGATGTTAGTTTTTATCGTCGAGTATTGACATCTTGACAGCATTCTATATTCAGATGTTGACAGAGCTTCATGAACCAGCCACACAGCGTTATTGTGTTCACTATTTCACTTAATCTCAAAGTATAACGACTGTCATACATTTTTTCAAGGGGTCTTTTAACTCTGGACAGTTTTAATAAGACTATTGAACAGTGGTCGTATTAACAATATACAGTGGTGAACGGCGTATTCACTATGGCATGTTTTTCTTTATTAATTTGGAAACATGGAAGTCCCTGCAGATATATGTAAATATTCAGTGACTGCTAAATAGGAATCAGCGTTATCAGATTTCGAAAAAAATGTAAAAATATATATTTTACGTTTGTTACCTGACTGTATTGTTGCAGCCCAACTATAATTACTTCACTGCTTTTTATAACTGTTTTGCTAATTGTATTGGCTGATATTGCAGCGCTAAACTGCCTGTCGCCAATAATCTCATCCCATTACAGAATCCTGTTTACCTCTCGTATATCACATCAACATGTTAGTCAGTAAATAACACAAAACAACTCTGTTCTTGTACATGCATTCACAGACGTATTTTTTTCATCCATTCTCAAAAGTATTCCGTCTTTTTCGTTGTATTCGTTATAACGAAAATAAATGCGGTACACGCAATCATGGCTTGTAAAATCGCATTGTCAACAGTAAATGTTAGCAGTATTATTGATGTGGACAGTGTTAACAATATGTAACTGAGAAGGTCATCTCAGTAGCTTTAAAGCTGGACTAATTAGTGTAGTCAATAACTAGCGGTACTGAACGTGTGGAAATCGCTAGTATTACTCGGCGCAGTGCCGCCTGTACGGAGCGCCAGCTCTCAGCCGGCAACACTGTAGCCGCAGCTGACAGACGTCAACTTGCAAGTAATTTTCATCGGACTATACCAGGCAGATTCGTCTTTTGCTGGTGTCGTAGCCTAGGGCTTGCCTGTTGCGTATGACAGATTTCCTGGCAGTGTGCGCAACACGGTGCTCGGCATTTATGTGCACAGTGTATGGAGCTTTGACATCGACTACACCGAGCACCTGTCAAACACGTGACGCGCTTTATTTGCACGGCTTGTAGCAGTTACAAACTGGTTGGCTTCCTCCCTTAATAGAGCAAGCCGTACCGCTTCTTGTAACGTATCTGGAGGCGCGAACTTTATTTCTCTTCCTATTCTAGGATCAATTCCCTTTACAAATACACCAATTGCATAAGGCTCATCTTCACGCAGTAAGATATTGTCGTGTTCTTGGCACTCTGTTAGCACGTATGAATGGCAAAAGACAGCACGGATTCTATCTGCAAATGATTCGAAGTCCTCAGCAGGTTTTTTCTTCAACGTGGATAACTTACCCCGATAAAAACTAACACTTTTTTTTTTTAATCTGCGAAACGCTCTACCAACCCGCGTGCAAGAGTCTCGAAAGAAGCATTTCTAAGTGAATCAGCTGACTCAACATATGACTTAGCAACGACTTCCAGCTTCATGCGAGTAACCAGGAGTAAAAATTTCTCCGGCCATGCGCAGAACTAACCCACATTTTTAATTACTTCAAGGAACGTTTCCACGTTCTCTTGAGGTTTTCCCGCAAATGCAGGTATAAAAGGTAGTATAGTAAAAATACTGCTTAATTGTGGGTGTGGGGGTGGTGGTGGTACATACCGCTGTTGAAGCTCAAGGTTTTCTTCGTTTTTGTGTAAAAGGACAACCAGGCTGCTCTCCGTATCTGTGACGCTTTTTTGGACGTCCCAGACAGGGAAGTCAGTGTGGACGGCTGCTGTCGTCCTTCGTGGTACCACAGTCTAACATACCAGTCGCGACACTCACCGGTGTAAAAACTGTTACCGTCTGACAGCTGGGGCGACACTAGCGCTCCAAGCGGTGAGCAAGAGAGCTGCCTTTTAACATCATCCCTATAAAAATTGATTTTCAACACTTTTCTGCGTAATTTCTGATATGATTGTTTCATTTTAGACTAGATGGCGTTAATTTGATATATGTCGAAAAGGATTACGCTAAAATTAAATCTGTGCGCTACAACAGATGAATGAAATGGCGAAATCTTAAACCACTCACACAGAAATACGCGCCGATCCAGATATTTTTGCAGCTGTTCCCATTGAAACTAAAATAAATTAACGTCAACACACAAAAAGAGTCAGAAGCGTCGCCATGTAGCTCCATAAATAAACGGGTGTGACAACTTCCGTTTCGTTGTGTGTTTACTTTGTAGTACACATGTTAGAAAAACTAAGACTTTCGTCTTTCTATGTTGGATGAGGTAGCCTCCTGGTAGAGCCGGTCAAAACGGCCGCCACTCCCGCTCGCTTCCCGCCGCGCTCGCGGCTCGCTCTCGACGGCAGAGGGGCAGCGATGACGTCACACTGTCGAGAGAAAGACGCTTCGGGACGGGGCGAGTCACGGTGCTCCCGAGTCCCGGGTTCACGCCGCGCCCGCCTGGCATGGCAGGGAAAAATAGACTTTTTTCGATTTTCACGTTGTAAAAATCGTTTACGGTATACAAGACCACGCTACATCATTTTATGAAATTATTTTTTCCTCACAAGCTTTGCCTTGCCTGTGAAAAAATAAAAAGTCTACTTTTCATTCCGCCCGAGTTTTTTAGTTCCGTGACGCTCCTCACTCGATTTTGATGAACATATGCGGTTAAAAAATCTGATTTTTTGGCACATTGTAGTGAAACATCTTACGTTTCGAATGAAACATTCACCTTTTCGTAATTCGTAACAGTCGTTTTCAAATAACGGTATTTGTCAAGTATGTGCACTTGATTTACAAATCGTGTATTGAAAAAGTTCGATAGCGGGCAGCTTAGTGTTCTCTGCATTTTAGACCATATATTAAAGCGAGTGAAATGGAGCTGAAAGAACAAAAATGTTTTTGATATGGTAGTCGCACTGACATCTACCTCCTTTCACAAGTAATTGCGAGTTATCTGAGCGGCGTCATATCACGGTCCCAAGCCTACGAACTCGGCGGCTGTTGAGCAGAGCGTGAAGCACTGTAGTGCCAAAAAATTTGAATTGCTGGCTACGTTTGACTGTCCCTCGTGATGTGTTAGGCCAGGCGCGTACAGGCGATTTTTCAGTCGTGGCGACTAAATAATCGCTGTCGCGGCAGTACACTGTGGTGCGCACACAGCGACAAGAAAATCGCAGCTACTCTCACTAGCAGCACGGATTTCATCGAAACAGCTTGTTTGGTGGTAGTACGAAGAAGAGCGAGAAAACAGCTCATATGTCGTTACTAGGCGCATCCTATTGTAAGTCAAAGACCAGTGAAAGGCCAGTTTTAGAAATTACACGAAGAGTTAGAAAATCGCCCAAATACCTTTCTTCAATATTATCGATTGAGTAAAAATAGTTTTGATACACTGCTTGTACGGACCGAATGTAACAAAACAAGATACGCCATAGAGAAAGTGTGTACCACCTGAGGAGCGCTTTGAGGAAAACACAAATTATCTCATTCAACAGTTTTTATTGCCCTTTTTCATTACTGAACAGATAGATCAAGAGAATCATTTCATTCGACAATTGCTATCATTTTACATGACTGATAATATACATCAAGAAAATCACTACTGAGGCCGAAACTGGCAAAGTTGTTTCTTGAGAAAACTGCAAAACCATGTTGCGCGTAGAGGTATCTGAGGTCTAGTTGTGGTTGTCAGGAGAGGCGCACACAAAGTTTGTGGAGGTTCCGTTTGACTTAGCACGTTTGTAGAATATGGTTGAACGAATGAAGCTGCTTGAGAATAAGTTGTTTGACGGCTGTTATGACACATGTTCGGATGCTGTGAATGTTGGTTTTTCAGACATAATAAAAAAAAGCTTGTATTCTGAGTAATTCCGTAAGATGAAATAATGCTGCACAAATTGAGGACGAGTCGTACGAATGGCTTCTGCGCCGCAGCGGAGCGGCCGAGCGCATTGAGGCGCTATGTTACAATGCGCGAGGCTGTTCCCCGTCGGGAGTTCGAATCACCCCTCGGGCATGGATGTTTGTGTCGTCTTTAGTATAAGCTAGTTCATAAGTAGTTTGTAAGTTTAGAGACTGATGACCCCGCAGTTAAGTCCCATAAGCTTTACAAACATTTGAACATTTTTTGAATGCCATCTGCAAGGCAGTGAGCTTGTAGGATTAAGAACTGATGTATACAGATAAGGAATTATTTTAAGAAGTACTTTGTGACTCCACAAGGATCAGTACCTTGGCAATACGAAAAAAAATCAAACTGCTGTAATTCTGATGTGTACGTGAATGAGTAAAATAAGTGAAGCATAAAATAACTTTGTCATTCTTTTCTGGTCCAGACAGTTCAGCCCAGTTCCTAATTAGGCTGCAGCATACTTCTCCCAACAATTTCTCCTTCAAATTGCGATCACTGTATTCTTTTTATTTCCTGTTGTAGAGAGCTGGTCGCTTTTCTACTTCTGTATTCAGTCTTTCTGAATCGACAACACAACCTACAATGTCACCCGTAGCACAACTCTCGTTATCAGACACGCTGCTGGCGCACTGAACTTAGTCGTATGCAACACAGAGCGGGCCCATGCTGTTGCCTGTGATTCATTCCACACCTGCGACAATCGCGTCGCGCGTCAAATAGGGCCAGTTGCGCTTTTTAAATCGCCGCTACTTTTTTGCCGCACGTGCGCGCGCTCATATTCGAGTCACCGTGTTCCATTCTTGCGAGAAATAAGTCGCGCGACGGAAAATCGCCAGTGCGCGCCTGGCCTTAATGATCCGTAACCAGAAAACAATTATGAACCTATTTTCTTGGGTGGCGACCGATTCCTATGGACAACGATCTGCTACGGTTTTACATCAGATCAACTCGACTTTATGAGTGGCATACATCTGGTTTTTTGACCACCTGGAATATATATTTCGTGTTTGGAACTAGAAAATAAGAACAAATTAATGTAAACTTCGACTCTGCTGTTGATGGACTGAATTAAAATTTTCTGGCGTTACAGTTAACGGCTTTTTAGTTGAAGATGAAAAAGCCCAAAACACTATAGTTCCATCTACACCTAATACACAATATATACCTTTAAAAATTCTTTTGTTGCTTTCAGAAAATGTGGTACCACAAGGTGAAAACAGTTGTATATCGGGCTTGATTCCATGATGGAACTTGTGCTCAATGACTGTATTTGATATGTAGAAATATTCAGCAGTCGTAAAATTATTCATTTATTGGCAGATCAGTACGAACGCACCTCCAACATGGAGGTCGAGATGTTTTAAGTATTTTAATCGTTTTATAAGCATTGATAATGACCACAAAGTGGTCGAAATCTAGCTCTGCCAATAAATAAATATTTTTACGACTGACTGCTGATAATTTCTACAAGTTGTGCATCGCGTGTCCCACATAAATGCGGTACCTTCACGTCTGAGATTAAAATAAGAATGAACTAAGTTGCTTTTAGGAACCTGTGTGACAGGAACAACGTTTCTACGATCATTTTTCTGAATCATTTGAAGACAATTTTCTTTTTCTGCTGGATGGTACTTTCGAAATTTCTACATACGCCAGTTTAATTTAGCCTCAGACACTGCAGGACAGGTCAGTAAAGTATCAGAAGGGTGTGTCACTTTTTTTTATTATTTCGGGAGGGGGGGTCTTGTCCCCAGCAATAAGGAATCCCCACCCACTGTCAGCAGAAGATCGATTGCCATCTACTTCAACAAGCCAGCTAACAGTTAATTGGTCTTGTTATTTTATTACTATTGTCCTGCCACTGTAATGACTCGTCGAATCTTATGCGCATAAGAAATAGGTGGTAAGGATTCCTCCCATGAATTTAGACTAACATTTAGGAGACTCTTTCCTTACGTGAACATTCGATATGTTTAATAATCCCGGCGCGAGTCGGCGCCGGCACGAACCGATTGGACTACGTGTTGCTTGTGCAGCACAAGTATCACACGTCTCCAGCCTGCTTTCAGCAGAAGCTTCTCTGAAAGATATTTTTTCAATTACACTTATGAAAATATGTTTATTTTTCTTCTATTACTATTAATTCTTTAATATGAATAAAAAATTTAAGAAATGCTCAGTTGTTCACAAAAAGGAAAACTCTCCTAAATGTTAGTCGAAATTAATGGGATGCGTCCATACCACATATTTCTAATGTGCTTATAATTCTATGAGCCAGTACAGTGTGCAAACAATAGTAATAAAATAACAAAATCAATTAACAGTTGGATGGCTTGAAGCAGATGGCAATGAACAATTATTGGTCACCCCTGTGTTTCCTTCAATCTTCCACTGACGGTGGGGGACGATCCCTTGTTGCTGGCCACACGCCCATCAAGAAGGAAAAAACAAATCACAATATGAAACAAAATGACACCTGCTTCTCATCCTTTACTGATCTCCAGTGTCTGAGTCTAAACTAAATCTGAGCATAACCATAGCAGATCATTGTCCATTGGGATCTGTCGCCACCCAAGAAAATTGGTTCATAATTGTTTTCTGGTTACGGATCATTAACACATCACGAGAGACCGTCAAACGTAACCAGCAAATCAAATTTTTCGGCACTGCAGTGCTTCACGCTCCGCTCAACAGCCGGCGAGTTCGTAGGCTTGGGATTGCGACATGACGCCGCTCAGATAACTCGCAATTACTTGTGAAAGGAGGTAGATATCAGTGCGAATACCATTTCAAAAACTTCTCTGTTCTATTAGCTCCATTTCACTCGCTGTAATGCATGGTCTAAAATGCATAGAACACTAAGCAGCTCGCTATCGAACTTTCTCAATACACGATTTGTAAATCAAGTGCACGCATTGACATTTGAGAACGACTGTTATGAATTATGTAAAGGTGAATGATTCATTCGAAAGCTAAGATGGCTTACTATTGTGAGTTGAAAAATCAGATTTTTTTAGTCATATACTTTCATCAAAACCGAGTGAGGAGCATTAAAAACTGAAAACTCGGGCGGAATAAAAAGTAGCTTTTTTATTTTTATTTATTTATTTTTTATTGGCAAGGCAAAGTTTGTAAGGAAAAACTTGATTGATAAAACATTGTGGATTGGTCACATATCCCTTTCTTCCATCTCGGCCTGGCCGGCTCTGCGATTGCAGCCCTATAAAATGTAGTCGTGTGTCGGACGGGCGCAATACTTTCGGTGGTGGGGGGGGGGGGGGTGACCGTGCGCATGCGCACTGCTGTGGCTGTCCTAAGCCGCGTCCACACTAGCGCGCCACGAACCCCGAGCGGTGCGCGAGCCGCGCGCGCGCGCCGCTCGCCTTTCGTTGGTAGGGATTGTGGGTCGCGACGAACCTCCGGCGATCCATAGGAAACCCACCAACATGTAGTACTCAGTTTGCAGCCAAGCTGTAAACATGTCCACGCGACGGGAAAATCTCGGGCTTATAGTGATGAGTGGTGCGGCTATATTAATGCAAGTTTGTCATAAAACAAAACGAAACGTCGACGTTGGTGGCACACTGAAATTTATAAAAAAAGAAATAATGCAGAACTTATGATGGACTTGAAGTCGCAACAAATAAGTGGTGAATATAAAAATTTTTGTCGAATGTCACCTTCTGACTTTGAAAATCTGTTGCAGAAGATTGGACCGCGTATTTCGAAATAGGACACTCATTTTCCCACGGCAATTTCTGCTCAAGACAGGTGAGCATTAATATTTGTTGTACACAATTTGTTTACTTCTTGTTTATAATTCCGTGTATTTGTCGCAATATCCTGAGCAAATAAGCAATGGTGGGAGTGGATGTAAAAAATGACTGATCTAATATTTCTTGTAATGATTCTTATGCTGAGGATCCCAAAGAATTGATTGTTTTCGATATTCATCAAGCAGTTTAATTAAAGTCTCCTCCGACCACTCCATCGTTAATCGCTGGAAAATCTATTACAAAATCCCGTTATTGAACTGACAATAATCTAAAGATATTAATTCAAATGTAATATTTTAGTTAACTTAAATATCTCCCTTTGCTCATTAATATCTTGCAAAACAATACCCACGTGCGTGCTAAAAACGACGAACCTTCCGCGCTCCCGTCCAAATCTGAACAGTGAACCTTCAAAGTGTTCGCTGGAAAAACCGACAGCAGATGGATCGCGGTGCGCCGCGCATGCGCAGCGCGCGCGCCCCGTCCAAATATGACGAATTCAGTGCGCACGAGCGGCGCGCGAGCCGCGCAGCGCGCTAGTGTATACGCACCTTTATATGCCAGTTGGGAGTACCGAGTCGCCTCGCTCACGAGACTGTGTTATCGGTACTGCCGGCTTCCGGGTGCGGCGGTCTCGCCAGCCGCTCTCGTTGGCGGGAACTAGCGGGAGCCAGGTCGCGTCTGACGGCCTCTACGGCTCCTGGCAAGTAACAGTAGTAGTAGGTTGAAGACTTTAATTTGCCGGTAGTTGAAACTTTATCAGCCTTTCCTCGTTACGTTTAGGTGCACAGCAAACACTAATTAACTAGATTTATTTCCGAAAAATCGGGCGAGTACGACCACTGACGCCAAGATTTGATTTTGCTGTTAATGTCGTCTACACCTTTTGGATATTTGCCTGTCTCCTCCCTCACAATGTTGCAGGTGGTTTTCACCTTATTTTCACAATTTTCAAATTTTTTCTTAAATTATAAAGTTTTAACATTTTGTAGTAGCCTTTGAAGTTTGGTCTTCAGTTATCTGTGGCAATTTCCTTTTCGGGGACAATTGTGGCGGCTTGTTCGGTATTTCGAATAATGTTGGTACAGCATTCCATACCAGTTTATTCCTTTCTGCGTTTATGAACTGGTTTTGTTCGAAATGAAACAAACAAAATTTAACGTTATTGTACAGGCAAACGGTATTTTTCGTCAGCAGATCTTTTCTTATGCAATTTATGAGCCATTTTCTACTCCTGCAAAGATCAAAGAATCATAAATTTAAGTAATTGTTAGACGTTTCAATAACGAAAACATTTCAGAAATAGGATTATGTTACAAACCTTTCAGGGTCCTTAGGAAATCTCAAAAAAGTTCGTGTCTTTTTCTGGTTGTAGGTGCAGTTAATTGTGCTGCAAGCGTTACCGAATCCAAACATCATCACAAAAACGAATGTTGTGTAATACGACACAATTCACTAGATACCGCCATCTCAGTAGAGTCCACTGCTGGCCGCTTGGCGCGCTATGATCGCAGCTGGTAACAAAAATTCGCTCGACTGTCGTGACTGGTATGTTAGACTGTGGTGGTACAGTGACAGGGGGTGGCAGCTCCGGTTCTATCAGCACTTCTGTGCCCCTTTTTCCACTGAGTGGAGGTTCCTGTGCGACTTACACTTCTGCATCAATTTTTACATGGGATGCTCTTAATTGATGGAGCTCGGTCTCTAGACGTGAATTTCGTAAAATTAAACTAGCTACCTGCTCTTGCATGGCAGTAAAGGGGTCTGATGGACTATTATTAATTTTTCCTTGGGCAGTCTGTTGCTTGCTAGAAGGCATTGTTACGACAGAAAAGACAGGAAGGTTTGTATTTTCTCGTCCCCACTATACTCCACTGCAGCAGCAACTGCCTGATTCAGACTAGAGATCCGAAACGGGCTTCCAAATGTTGCTTAAAACCCGGTAGCTGGCGTTATGACGTCACCGGCTCGGCCCGCTGCGCTCGTGGGCTTGCCGACGCGGCTCGCCGCCTTGGCCGGGCCTGGCGGTACCCGCAGCAGACCCACGAGCCGCGCTGTCGGTTACACGGAACCCGCGAGGCCGGCGGGTCGGGCCGGCGGGCGCATGGGGTACAGAAGAGCCTGGCGAGATGAGCCTGGAGCGCAAGCCTAGCCTTCGACTGTTACAGAAGACGCGCAGAATTTTCGCGGCAGATACAACTTACACATGGTAATTACCTATGCTTTTGTATTAGTTACGCTTGCTTTATTACAAACTTGATGAAACGATCCCTCATCACTTTCAAAACAAGAGAAAGGTCACTCTTGCAGGGATTCGTTTAGAGCATGACAGAGGGTGATCCAGTTACAGAATTTCTTACAATCTACGTTTTTATCATGATCTTGATGAAATTTGCACACTTGACATTCAAAATAAAGGTCACGGCCTACATAAGATTTATGTGGTGGATGGCGGAGGATACTTCACGTATATAGTTTACAAAATTTATAGTATTATTTCTAACTTGATGAAATTTCGCGCAGCTGACGTTCAAGACTAGCAAAAGGTCACTGTCTACGTAAGATTCGTGTGTTACGTGGCGGAGAGTACTTCACTTAAGAATTCTCTGAAATCTAAAGTTTTATTACGACCTTGATGAAACTTCACACACTTGACATTCAAAATCAGCAGAAGGACACTGTATACGTAAAATTCGTGTGGGTACATGGCGGATGGTGCTTCCCTTTAGAGTCCTCTAAAATCAATTTTTTTTACGATCTTGATGTAATTTCACACACTTGACATTCAAAACTAGCGGAAGGACACTGTTTACGTAAGATTCAGGTGGTACATGGCGGAGGGTACTTCATTTAAGAATCCTCTACAATCTAATGTTTTATTACAATCTTGATGTAATTTCACACACTTGACATTCAAAACTAGCAGAAGGACACTGTCTACGTAAGATTCGTGAGGTACATGGCGGAAGGTACTTCACTTACGAATTCTACTAACTCATAACAGGGGTACCATCATGTATAAGTTTTTTTTCCTTTACGGGGGACGGGGGTAGCTTACTCCACACTTCGTTCTGTGGCCTGTGTTTTTGTTCGACAGAGCATCTATATCTTCTTCTGGAAGAGGTAGAATAGACAAGAATACAACCGTTTTCCCTGCAATGTACATACTTCGTATATTTTCCATCTGCAGCGTTCACTACAGCTCAAACTTATCCCAGGCGACACTTTCTCTTCTTCAGCATATTTGGAAGTACGTACACTCCATCATTTAATTTTCTTTTCGCATTCTCTACGGTCTCATAACTAACAGATACATTAGAGGCTACGTCATCCCTAGGGTCGGTCATTTTCGCTCTGCGAGTTATACGCAACAAATCGAGATCGGGCACACAACTGCCGTGTTACGTCGCGACTAGTACTTCCTGTTCACTTTACAATTGCCGACGGCAGCGCGCTGAACCAACCTTTTTTTACGGCCAGAGAGGGCCGAAGGCGTCCGACAACACTCGACAGTACACCATCGACGCACGTGGCTCCGCATTCTACAAAATTGTTCAAATATTTGTAGAGCTTATGGAACTTAACTACGGGGTCATCAGTCCCTAAACTTACAAACTACTTATGAACTAGCTTATACTAAAGACGGCACAAACATCGAAGCCCGAGGAGGGATTCGAACCCCCGACCGCAGCGGCCGTGCAGACCGTGACTGGCACGCCGCAGACCGCTCGGCCACTGCGGCCGGCCACATTGTACAATCACACTATTTCACAGTGCGGCTACGTAATCTGAGCATTTGCTGAAATGGATTGGTATCGCGCAAATATAAGTCGTCACAAACTACGTTTATACGGAATAAATGATAGATAAGTCAACAGTTCGCAGCGTCTTCAGCTGAAATGGCCATTATAAGTTGAACGGGTAAACTGTGACAGTACACGCTTTCGTATCCGTCGCTAAGGAGTGTGATCGAAATGTTTCATTCTACGTGCACGTGCGCAACCAAGCAGCACAGTGGCTGACTCGGACGCAAATTGAGACGGGCGGCATAGCGTAGTCTAATGGGGCCGCGCAGACCAAGCCCCTACCACGCCGTAGCGGAGAAGCGAAGCAACTGTTCCCGAATTGAAGCGGCTGATCGCCGCCATTTTCAGGGAAGAATCCTAGTACTCGGCTTGTGATTTCAAGTGTATGAGGGGCAACATGAGCAAAATGAAGCACAAAATAAACGCATGTTTGTTTAAAAAATTACTGATTACTGCAATCTGTTTAAATTAATGAAGTTTCCTAATTTTCGAAATACGTCTGCATAGAAACACGAAATTTAAGAATGTAAGTCTCTTTTCTGATAAGGTGGAGCGACTTTTCAACGAGATATTTGCATAATACGTTACCGTGAAACTTGTAAAGTAGCAGAGGGTGCGATTATTTTTTTAATCACGTAATTTTCTGTCAGGTCCTCTTTACTTTTCGCCGACCACTCGGTACGTTTTGCACGCTTAATTTTTTTCATCACATTTTTGTCTACATTCCTTTCCCTATTACATATAATTTTTCTTTCAATTTCCAATTTTAAATACGCATTTCATTCGCACATTACTTTTTAACAGAGATAGTACTTCTCAATGGTTGAGTATGCAACATTCGATCAAGTAATGACCATTTACGAAGTATAATCACCACCTTTTAAGTGTCTAAATACAATTATTCGACCTACTTCTGCATCATACCTTGTATGTAATAAATAGCACTTCTACGCCTAGTTTTTCATTCGGCTCAAATTAGTATTTTTAGTAATTTATATGCAAATAAAATATTACTACTTGACATGCACCAAAGTACGTTTCTCAGTTTTAGAGAATCATTTGTAACGGGAAACCTAAACGAAAACAAACGCTCATGATTTCTTATTTCCTCATGAAAATACTATACGGTATACAAGTAATGACTGATTTATAACATGTAACATTGTTCCCGTCGTCGTCTTTGCTTCCATTCTTACTGTTACAAGTAAAAGCAGATCACGAACGAACCATGTTTACGCACTGTTTCCCTGCAAATGTGGGGACGCGACACTAGCGCCAGCGAGCGGTCTAGTTTTTATTTAGTAAGTCTATGGCGCAGACTGGGAGGGAAAGCGACGCTGATGCGACCTGCACCTGCGCTGGGCTGCGTGTCGCTGCAGCTGAGACACAGGCAGGCAGAAAGGGGAGGCGGGGAGCGGGCGAGCACTCTGCCGTACGCTCTGTATCGAAAGTGGCACTATTGTTGGTTGTTCAAAATGTTACAATGTATGTAAAACTATTGTACCATACTGCAATAGTAATCAGTCCATTGACTTACAAACTACTTAAACCAACTTGCACGAAGGACAACACCCACACACACATGCCTGCGGGAGGACTCGAACCCTCGGCGGGAGTGACCGCCCAGTCCATAGATTATTGGCTGTCCGAACAATATTGCCTTACGATTGAAAGTGTTTGTCATAGACTAGTGATTCGTTTTTCAACATTCAAGTTCTCGTTCTCTTTTCATTTGTGCATTATACTTTTCAGTTACTGCGTACTTATATATGTACAGTTTTGTTTAGTGAAATATTGTAACATCATATGGTCAACAACCAACGCAGAACATTTTACTTTCGTAGTAGGACATAGTCGATAGTGTAGTAGCTAAATGGATGCAACATTTTATGGCTTCTTAAACAAATAAAACCAATCATTTTGTTCCCAAAGAACTAATAAAAATCTAGATAATTTTGTCAGAATTGTGATAGTTACTGTAATTAATGTTAAAAAAGTTTTGAATCCATACATAATGTGGTTAGAATCTCAAAGATAAATTTTAAAGCTCAAGTCAACGTTCCATATCTTCGGGAGTTGGTACGTTTATCTTTTCTTGGTTGTCATTTTTTGTATCAGTTATTTACTGGAAGATAAGCTTATGATTCGAAACCTAGGTCATTCTTTATTAATAAATGAAATAAGGCTTTCGTTTGGTTAAAACACACGCAATTGTGAGATTTCAATGTCTACCGTACCTCAAAGATACCACCAATTCCGGTTCATTTGCAATAGTCTCTTGCATTCATGTAAGTCAATGGTGTCCTATATAATTCCATATTATACTTCTGAAAACTGCCAGTTAGTCAATCCAATGTAAAATCAGCATCACTTGTCTTCGTAGTAGTTTGACATCTTTCAGATTTTCCATTCACTCTAATACATTTATTTGGTGATATTTTTAATGCAGTAATGAATAAAGCAATACTTCGTCGCTAAAATGAGTATGAAATTTGACGATTGATATGACCACATGATTCCCGATGCGTAGGGATGGAAATGGGAGCGCCAGTGCCTCGAAAACGAATTAACATTTATTGTTCTGCTCGGTTTCAAATAAAAAGTCAGAATATCGTCTACATATTAAACACAGCAACCTTTGATCAAAAATCGGCTGTACCAAAGAACATTCTTAATTTTCGTGTAATACTTCACTTAAGGCTACATAGTAATGAAAATAAATTTAGGCCTTTATTACATCAAACTATAATATATGTAAAATCTTCTGCGAATTGTTTTCTTAATATGGAGTGACAAATGTTTCACTTGATCTGCACATTGTAGTGAGCTGAAAGAATTATTAAATTTATTGAATGCCATGCACCACATGGAATATTGTGTAGGCAGTGATATTCCTCTTATTTTGAAGATCAAGTATGCACGATTTCATCAAGATCGGAATAAAACTGTAAATTTGTAAGAATTACAAACATATGGTCGCCTAGCTGACGGAGACAGCGAGTATGGATATGGCGTCAGAGTACCCGCGGAGCTCATGTCGGGTGACTACGAGCCCGCGAGTACGATGGGCGGCTGCGCCAGCGCACTTAGGCCGTGTTCACACTAGTGATGGGCAAACCGAGTACTGAGAATACAAAGTTCTCGATTCCAAAGGGTTCTCGTGGTTCTCGAGAACCTGAGTCGGTTCTCGGTTTACATTATTCGCTTTTTAGTGTTAGGAAATCGTCGATACTAACATTGATTGTCCTACCGTATTTATAAGTAATGTAACATTTAGTTATGTTTTGTAGCATAAGCCACACAGGTTGATCTCTGTACCCGTGATCGTGTGGTGTAGTGGGTTAAATCATTATGATGCTATGCTGTAGGGTAAGGGTTCGAATCCTGACCGTGTAAATAAGATTTTTATTTTTAAATTATTATTAGAACTACTTTAAAATCTTTTTTGAAACGTGATCAATCATTAGTTTTATTGAAATGTTTAGTTTAACGTAACTTTTTTAATTCTAATTCTTCGCTACATCATTTTAATCAGCATAGTAAATTAACTTTCCATTTCCGCTCATTTATGCTTCTTATCGTTCTTTATTATATTTATAACACTATACCTGATCTTCGTTATTATACTCGTAATTAAAAAAGAATTAAAGTTTAACATGTTTGTATGACGATTACCAAACAAAAGTTCTCAGTTCTCGCTTCTCGCTTCTTAATTCTCGTTTCTTAGTACTCGCTTTTCAGTACTCGTTTCTTAGAACTCTATTCTTAGTTCTCGCTTCAGATCTCGCTTCTTGGTTCTCGCTTCTAAGGTCTCGGTTTTCGGGTCTCGCTTCAGATCTCGCTTCTCGGTTCTCGCTTCTAAGGTCTCGGTTTTCGGGTCTCGCTTCAGCTCTCGCTTCTCGGTTCTCGCTTCTAAGGTCTCGGTTTTCGGGTCTCGCTTCAGCTCTCGCTTCTCAGTTCTCGCTTCTAAGGTCTCGGTTTTCGGGTCTCGCTTTTGAGTTCTCGCTTTTCAGTTCTCGCTTCATGGTTCTCGTTTATGAGTTCTTGGTTATAGTATTCGTTTCTGTTTGAGAAAAGTGAAACGAAAATTTCGGTTTTGTTTGCATGTCTCAGTCTTGCGGCTGCTATTTTTATTATATCCAGGCATTGTCACTAATATCTCATTTTTCAAACAAATGGAAAGGTTTGAGTATCTATTAAATCACGCAAATATTTCTTATCTCTGTATGTGTAAAAGCGAATGATTACACACTCACTCACTCACTGAACACGGAATCACGAAAACTACTTCACCTATGAAGCTGAAATTAGGCAGGTATGTTGTTTATAGGTAGACTACATCAGCCGAAAAAGGATTTTGCGTTAGAGTCGAATTAAGGCACATGGCGGAGGATACTTTAATTACAGACATCGACAAAATCTATAGGTTTTTTGATTTTCATAAAATTTTGTATAGTTGACTATCAGAACAACTGGAAGGCCCCTGCTACGTAAAATTTTGAATAGTGCATGGCGGAGCGTACTTTACCAACGGACTTTCACAAAATCTATAGTGTTTCCGATCTATATGAAATTTTACACACTTGTTTTCCAAACCATGTTTAAGTAAAATTATGTTGACAGCGCTTATTTCACATCAGAACTCGGCAAGAGCGTTAATACTGGCATCTAGTAGATTTGCCTAGGCACCTTTTTTTTTCTCGGGTTGGTATTCGATTCCTTTTGGTACTCGTGGACAGAGTTCTCGATTCCTGAAAGTTCTCGGTTTTGCCCATCTCTAGTTCACACTGCCGGCCGTGCGGAGCCGAGCCGAGCCGAGCCGAGCCGAGCCGGAAGATTAAACACATAGTTTTAAATGGCGCTGTTGACACTGCCGGTCGGGCCGAGAGGACTCCGCTTCAGCCCGCTCGCGCCGAGCCGACGACATTCGTAATGTTTAATATTGCCTGCGCGAGCCGATTGGGCTATGGTATTGTTTCTGCAGCACTAGTATCTCACGTCTCCAGCCTGTTTTCAAGTCTCTTTGCATGATAGTTTTTTTTTCATTTAAATAACAATTGTGAAAATATGTTGATTATTTTTTTCTTTTATTACTATTAATTCTGTAAAATGAATACAAAATTCAGAATTTTTTTTAGCTGTTTCTTACCTGTTTCTTACGTGCTCAAAAACAGATAGGTCACTACGATGTGACAACAAAAGAAATGTAATAACAAAATCAGTGAACTGTTAGCTGGCTCAGTCGGCAGTGAAGAATTTTTGGTCACCACTGTGTTTCCTTCGATATTCAGCTGACTGTGGGTGAGGATAGCTTGTTGCTGGGGTCAAGCCCACCAGGAAGCAAAAAAACAAAACAGCAAGATATAAAGTGGCACACGCTTCTCATCCTTTACTGACGTGACTTGTAGTGTCTGAGTCTAAACTATATCAGCGCGTTTTTCTTTCAGTTAACATTTTTAAAAAATCGAATTACCATTGATATAAACAATATTGTCAGCAAATGATTCAGCAAAATGTTCGTAGAAACGCAGTTTCTCTCAGACACCTTCTTAACAAAATAAATAAATAATAAAGTTCTGAGACATGTTTTGGGTTCTTTGAAAGTGGATATGGGTTGAAATACAGTACAGCGTGTCCCACATAAAACAGGTAAACCTCACGTATGCCACCACTTGCAACATCCCTTATGAGGAGGTAACTACATAATTTTAATTTTAATATTATCTATTATTTCTTACTTAGTTCGTTCTTAATTTAATCTCGGGCGTGAGTGATATTGCTTTTATGTGGAATAAGCCGCATAGAATTATTTTTATCTTGTGATAAATTTTATGAGAGCTACAAAAGCGAAAATTAAAAAAAAAAAAAAAAAAAAAAAAAAAAAAAAAAAAAAAAAAAGGAAGAAATGCTTATATGTGACTTAGGTGTAGAAATACCTATAAATTTCAGTAAAATTTTGGGCTTCTTCCTTTTATCATTTCCAACTAGAAACCTAATAAGTATAATTCTTCACTTCTAATTCCATTCACGCAATATATATTCCATTTATTGTGTAATGTGGACAAGAAATCAGTCGTAGGCCTTTCATAAAGTATGACCTCATGTAAAACCGTAGCAGAACATTATTAATTATAATGGGTTGCCACCCAAGAAAAAATAATTTATAATTGCTTTCCGGTTACGGATCATTAAAAAAATCATGAGGAAGCGACAAACGTGGCCACGAATTCAGTTTTTCGGCGCTGCAGTGCTTAGCGCTACGTCCAACACCCGTCGAGATCGAAGACTTGCGACCGCGGAATGTCGCCGCTCAGATAACTCGCAATTACTTGTGACAGGTGGTCGATATAAGTGTAGCTACCATTTCAAAAACTTTTCTGTACTTTTAGCTCAATTTCACTCGCTGTAATGTATCGCCTAAAATGCATAGAACAGTAAGTTGCCCGGTATCGAACTTTTTCAATACACGATTTGTAAATCAAGTGCGCATACTTGACAAAAAGCATCATTTGGAAACGACTGTGAGGAATTTCGAAAAGGTGAAAGTTTTATACGAATGCTAAGATGTTGTCCTACCAAGTGTCCAAAAATCAGATTTTTTTAACCGCATACTTTTATCCAAATCGAGTGAAGAGAGTTACGAAACTAAAAACTCACGCGGAATGAAAAGTAGACTTTTTATTTTTTCACAGGCAAGGGAAAGCTTTTAAGGAAAAAATAAGTTGAGAAATCGATGTGGCGTGGTCTTATATACCGTCAAAAATTTTTACAACTTGAAAATCGGAAAAGTTGATTTTCCCCCTTTTTTTCCGCTCGGCTCGGCCCGGCGCGCAGTGTGGGGGTTGAAGGGAGGCGTTTGTATGCAACCCGCAAGACCGCGCTCATTCTCGGCCCGTTTCTGACCTCTAATTCAGACTTCCTTTCCTTTTATATTTTCTAATATAAACGCAACGATTTCTACTGTACTGATCTATTTGTCCCATATTTACCTCATCTACGGTAATTTACTACTAATAATACCAGCTATAATGAAAGTTTCTGGGCTACATTTTCCTGGGCTCTAGTTCTAACCATTGCTTAGCACGAACCTACATTCTGAAAATGTTCTCAGCAGCCATCACACAAGAATAAAGTAACGAAATACACAGCATAGTGGCACACTTCAATTAGACAATGAAAAATTAATACTGCTAAGAAAACACTGCAAGCATTTGTTAATCTCAATTAAAAGAATTGCTTCAGGCCTTATCTCACGACTAATTAATCATTATTCGGATGCTGAAAGCATTCGGGTGGCATAAAATAACAAGTTTAACACTCACGGTCGACGTCTTCAACATGTGTGTCGTGATGACCGCGTCGAAATACAGCCGGTAGGCGATGCGTAGTCGACATGGACCAGGAGCCACAGCCCGCCGAACGGCAAGCAGGCAGGCAGCCAGCTGTCCAGGCGGTGACATAACTGCATCCGCAGACCGCGCCTCGTGCGCTGTGTAGTACGCGGCCAATTTGACCGGCAGAGCGCTTTAACTCGCTGCTCGGAATCCAGTGGCACGGAAACGAGAGCTACTTGGATGCAGCGCGCAGCCAGAGAATAAGCAGTATACAGGAAGAAAACTCCCGCTGCAGACTGTCGTCCAAAATTTAGTGCGCATGCGCGGAATCGGCCATCTTGAAAAGCAGTAAACGTGTGATCACTCCCTACTCTGTGGCGTGGTAATGCACCGTCTTTGTTTCTTAATTGTGTATTTTAACTGCCTGAATCGCATAAAAGTAAACAAGTATTTGGTACAGTGCAATGCAGTGAAAAGAAAGAACTGTGTGTCAGTAGTTGGAGCTGTTCCGTTTTTATTATGAGCAGCAATAAAAGAAAAGGCGGCCGATGGTGCTCAGCACCTAATTGCCGCAATAATTCGAATACAAATAAGGATATAAGTTTCTTCACCTTCCCAAAAGATGCTGAGCAGTAAGTGAACGTCGCTATATGTGCAGTGAAAGTTACATGTTATTAGTTTCGAATGAGAGCAATGCGTGCATAATTATTAAAAGTAGTCTTGCTTCTTCTCTTGACGATAACTCTCGCTGTTGCTGCAGCAGTTCAACAGCATCGAAATGTTGAAGTACATTTATATTTTATAAGTTTAACGTTGCAGGAAATAATATAAAATGAATGACAAAGAATAGTGCGTAAGTAGGCAGGTAAAATTTTACTTCGGCATTGGAGGCGTAGTGTGTTAATGTTGGCAACGAATGCTCTTCGGATACTCAAACAAATAGATTAAGTGGAATAATTATTTTATGCTGTTCCTGCTCTGTGGTTGACAGATTCCTCTATGTGCCCTTCTCCCATCAGTAAATTAATGATACTCCTAAAGCAAATACAACTTTTATATATGCCCAGACGTCATTAGTTCTGCGTAATCACGTTGTACTGCTAAGTCTGACTCAATATTTTGTGCAAATTTATTCGTGTCAAATAAAACCTGGCAGTTGTAAAGTCACTTTCTTGTTTATAACTAATTTCCCAAACATAACTCCGCATTATTTGGGATTTTTCTAGAGATAAGCACCAAATCCACTCCCATGAACCACAGACATTGCCGAGGTGGGGTGGCTTGCGTGCCTCAACGATACAGATAGCCGTACCGTAGGTGCAACCACAGCGGAGGGGTATCTGTGGAGAGGCCAGACAAACGTGTGGTTCCTGAAGAGGGGCAGCAGCCTTTTCAGTAGTTACAGGGGCAACAGTCTGGATGATTGACTGAGCTGGCCTTGTAACATCAGCTAATGTGGCTTTGCCACACAGCTACTGCGAACGGCTGAAAGCAAGGGGAAACTACAGCCGTTACCTTTCCCGAGGACATGCAGCTCTACTGTATGAACATATGATGATGGCATCCTCTCGGGTAAAATATTCCGGAGGTAAAATAGTCCCCCATTCGGATCTCCGGGCGGGGACTACTCAGGAGGATGTGATCATCAGGAAAGACAATACTGGCATTCTACGGGTCGGAGCGTGGAATGTTAGATCCCTTAATCGTGTAGGAAAATTAGAAAATTTAAAAAGGGAAATGGATAGGTTGAAGTTAGATATAGTGGGGATTAGTGAAGTTCGGTGGCAGGATGAACAGGATTTCTGGTCAGGTGAGTACAGGATTATAAATACAAAATCAGTTGGGGGTATCACAGGAGTAGGATTGATAATGAATAAGAAAATAGGAATGCGGGTAAACTACTATGACCAGCACAGTGATCGCATTATCATTGTCAAGATAGATACGAAGCCAACACCAACAACAGTAGTACAGGTTTATATGCCAACTAGCTCTGCCGATGATGAGGAAATCGAAGAAATATATGAGGAGCTAAAGGAAATTATTCAGACAATTAAGGGAGAGGAAAATTTAATTGTTATGGGAGACTGGAATTCGGTAGTAGGACAAGGCAGTGAAGGGAAGATAGTAGGTGAATATGGTCTGGGCAAAAGGAATGAAAGAGGAAGCCGCCTGGTAGAATTTTGCACAGAACATAATTTAGTTATAACAAACACCTGGTTCAAGAATCACAAAAGAAGGTTGTATACGTGGAAGAGACCAGGAGACACTGGGAGATACCAGATAGATTTTATAATGGTAAGACATAGATTTCGGAATCAGGTTCTACAGTGTAAGACATACCCAGGGGCAGATATAGACTCTGACCATAACTTGTTGGTTATGAACTGTAGGCTGAAACTAAAGAAACTACAAAAAGGTAGGAAAATAAGGAGATGGGACCTGGATAAACTGAAGGAACCTGAGGTTCTTAAAAATTTCAGAGGTAGCTTTAGGCAACAATTGACAGAAACGGGGGGAAATAAAACAGTAGAGGAGGAATGGGTAAAATTGAGAGATGAAATAGTGAAGGTAGCAGAGGACAAAATAGGTAGGAAGGAAAGACCTACAAAAAATCCTTGGATATCACAGGAGATACTAAATTTAATCGATGAAAGGAGAAAATATAAAAATGCAGTAAATGAAACAGGCAAAATGGAGTACAGACGACTAAGAAATGAGATTGTCAGGAAGTGCAAAATGGCTAAGCAGGAGTGGCTAGAAGGCAAATGCAAGGATGTAGAAGAATGTATAAATAGGGGAAAAATAGATACAGCCTACAGGAAAATAAAAGAAACATTCGGAGATAAGAAAAACAGCTCTATGAATATCAAGGACACTGATGGAAAACCAGTTCTCAGCAAAGAAGGGAAAGCAGAAAGGTGGAAAGAATATATAGAGGGGCTCTACAAAGGAAATGAACTTCCAGACAATATTGTAGGAAGGGAAGAGGATGTAGATGAAGATGAAATAGGAGATACTGTACTGAGAGAAGAATTTGACAGAGCCCTGAAAGACCTAAGTCGAAACAAGGCCCCTGGAATAGATGATATTCCCTCAGAGCTACTGAAGTCTCTGGGAGAACCAGCCATGACAAAATTGTTTCACCTGGTGTGTAAGATGTATGAGACAGGTGAAGTACCCTCAGACTTTAAGAAAAATGTTATAATCCCCATCCCTAAGAAAGCAGGTGCAGACAGGTGTGAAAACTACAGAACCATCAGTTTAATAAGTCATGGCTGCAAAATATTAACGCGAATTATATACAGAAGAATGGAAAAACTGGTAGAAGCCGACCTCGGGGAAGATCAGTTTGGGTTCAGGAGAAATGTAGGAACACGGGAGGCAATACTCACTTTACGGCTTATCCTAGAAGATAGATTAAGGAAAGGCAAACCTACATTTCTAGCTTTTGTAGATTTGGAGAAGGCTTTTGACAATGTTGATTGGAATAAACTCTTTCAAGTTCTGAAGCAAGCAGGAGTAAAATATAGGGAGCGTAAGGTTATTTACAACTTGTACAAAAACCAGACAGCGGTTGTCAGAGTTGAAGGGCATGAAAGGGATGCAGTGGTTGGGAAGGGAGTGAGACAGGGTTGTAGCCTTTCTCCAATGTTATTCAATTTGTACATTGAACAAGCTATAAAGGAAAGCAAGGAGAAATTTGGTGAAGGAATAAAAGTTCAGGGGGAAGAAATAAAAACATTGCGTTTTGCCGATGACATAGTAATTCTGTCAGATACAGCAAAGGACCTGGAAGAGCAATTGAATGGAACGGACAGTGTGCTGAAAGGTGCATATAAGATGAACATTAACAAGAGCAAAACTAGGGTAATGGAGTGCAGTGTAAGAAAATCAGGTGATGCTGAAGGAATTAGATTGGGAAACGAAGCAATAAAGGAGGTAGATGAGTTTTGTTACTTGGGCAGTAAAATAACAAATGATGGGCGCAGTACAGAGGATATAAAATGCAGAATGGCAATGGGTAGAAAAGCGTTTTTGAAAAAGAGAAATTTGTTAACATCGAATATTGATTTAGGCCTAAGGAAGTCCTTTCTGAGGGCATTTGTATGGAGTGTTGCCTTGTATGGGAGTGAGACATGGACGATAAACAGTGCGGACAGGAAGAGGATTGAGGCTTTTGAAATATGGTGCTACAGAAGAATGCTGAAGATTAGGTGGGTGGATCGCGTAACTAATGAGGAGGTACTGAACAGAATTGGGGAGAAAAGGAATTTCTGGCATACCTTGACTAAAAGAAGGGATAGATTGGTAGGACACATTCTTAGACATCAAGGAATTGTTAATTTAGCGTTGGAGGGAAGTGTGTGGGGAAAAAATCGCAGGGGAAGACCAAGAGATGGATACAGTAAGCAGATTCAGACAGATGTAGGTTGTCATTCTTATGTGGAGATGAAGAGGCTTGCTCAGGATAGGGTATTGTGGAGAGCTGCATCAAACCAGTCTCCGGACTGAAGACCACAACAACAACAAACAACAACAAGCACCAAATAAACGATCATCGATTCCACCGTACATTTTAGTAGTTGTATTAAAATTTAGGCCTATTTTTTTCCGTTGGATTACAATTAGGTGCATGAAGAGGGCGCAAAATAGATGAGAGCGTAATGAAAAGCTGTTTCCTTTCGTAAAAGTCGGTGAGATTAGTTGCAGTTCGTAAAAAGTCCATTTCCAGCCAAAGTACTAAGTGGCTATAGTTCCGCGTTTACTGCTTTTCAATATGGCGTCGAGAGCAACACTTGGTAACATACAGATCAAAGGCGCCGCTCCCAGCTTTCCCTTCTGTATGCTCCCTATTCTATGGCGCAGCCGCGCACACCGGCGCGCCTGACGTCGCGAAATCAGAGGACACTGGCAGCGTAGCGAACAACTGTCCAACGCCGTAAGGAAATAAGGCGTGTGTGCGGATGTGTTATTTTGGATATCTTTTAGTAGCCATGCACAGGCTAAAAGGGTGCAGGTTATATCGCACTTCTGCACACCAGATGTACGGATTGGCCGAGCTAGGATTTTGGGCTACAGGATAGGCGTTGAATGTCAGGATGATAAATTAAAGTCATGAGTGACATCGAAGTGATTTATTTCGGGAAAGGAATACAGGGGCCTACATAGGGGGAGGAAATGCGATAATCTCGCGTCTCATCCGACGCGTGCCGTAGTTAGTAACAGAGAGCGGCTCGTGGCTCCGCTGCCAGTGTAAAAGATTCGAAAAAGCTGATTGTTAGTGTTGGCCGCGCCGCAACACCAGCGCTGACTTCGCAGGATCAGTACTGACGGTACGGCACGTGGGCCCTCGCCTCGCTGCTCTGACAATCAAACACGGCTAGAAATGACCACGCCCGTTATGGAATTAATAATAATAAATTCGCGCCGTGCATCTGTTCGCGGATGATGCAGTCGTTTATAGGTTAGTGAAGTCAGCAGAGGATCAAAAGCAACTGCAAAGCGATTTAGACAAAATTTCTACATGTGCGAAAATTGGCAATTAGCACTAAATAATGAAAAGTGTGAAGTAATACACATGACCACTAAAAGAAATACGCTGAACTACAGTTTGTAACGTCACCGCTGCGTCCACCTAATCCTCGATGGGCGAAGTTGCCGTTACATTCTATTTTATGCTTAATCATTTAATAATTGTTCCAATGATTTGACGGTATGGGATGCGGACAATTACTAGGTTGATCCATAACAGTAAACTTTGTTAACTTCCTTTATTATGGAACGAGAATGTTAAAAACCCTTCCCTTTAAGTACACTGATTAAATAACTGCGTGCCACTACGATGAATGTCTACAAGTCCACACTGAAACATTTCAATATGCAACTGCAACCCGTATACGATACGACAGAATGGCAAAAACTTTAGCCACCACAAAACGCAGGTTACGAACTCACTGCCGACATACTACCGCCTCGCTCTGCGGTCGGCGGGAGACTGCCGCACATCGGCCAACAAATAAAGAACATTCCAACCTAAGCATTGTTGCCAGCAGCTCTCGCTGCACACCACCGATAACTATCGTTCGGCCAAAACTTACCAAAGAGGTTACTAACCTAAAACCCTGTATCCTCACAAGTTACACGATAAACCTGAAGGTCGTAAATTCTACCAAATGCCTAGGAGTTACAATTACGAAAAACTTAAACTGGAGAGAACACACAGAAAATATTGTGGGGAAGGCGAAACAAAGGTTACGTTTCATTGGCAGAACGCTTCGAAGATGCAACAGATCCACCAAAGAGACTGCCTACATCACTCTTGTGTGTCCTCTCATGGAGTATTGTTGCCCAGTGTGGGATAGGGATGGGCTATGAGCGCTCTCGAGAAACGCGCGACACTGAGGCAATTTCTCGAGAAATTATCGAGTACTCTCGAGAAGTTCGACAGTGCTGCTCTACAACGAAATATTGCGACAATGCCGTCGTAATCGCTGTCTTCCCTACGTGGAAGGAAGGAACTGAATTTTATCTATTATTAGTAGTAGTGGTAGAATATTTCGCAGAAGACAAAAATCATGGGATTATTATTAAAACACGTATCTTACACGAAACAAGAACTGCATTGTTACCAAAAACCAATATGCATTCCCCATGTATTTATACTTACACGAGAGAAAAATGCTACAACATGCTACACCCAAAAAGTTCTTACATACATTTCTAATTGTAGAAAAAAATGGCTTACATTATTAGCCAGCGTTACGTACCTAATCTTCCGTCTTTATTTCAGCTTAAAGCTCTCGTCCTTTACACACAGCCACCACAACTTACCACTACAATACTGACTGTTGGCTGTTGTCCTCATTATGATCAAAAGTTTGGATGATAATTATGGATGTTATAGCAGCCAAATTAAAAATTATTGTTTTTCGATACTTGCGGACTGTTTCAGGCACTATAGAACCTTTTTACCGAATTTCTTTTTAATGTAGTTTGAATGGATGACATACATAATAGCTCGGTATTTTGTATGAATCTTATTAATATAATTATGCACTTTTGTATCCGTGAACTTATCCATCTGATTGCTAGATATGTGTAATGTTAAAAATGCCTTACCCCGCCTGTTGTATTTTTACTACACCACGGAATTTAGCAACAGATATCTCCACCCTCCGTAAAGCACTGCCAGCCGGATGACTGTTTTTCTTGTGTTAAACGCTCACATTTGAATGATAATGACTGCGAGCGTTGCAAATGACGGCAGCGCGTGGCGCGGCGTGCTGCCCCGTCAACCGCCTCACACAGCGACACTTGCCGCAGCGGCGCTTCTCGAGAAATGCTTGAGCGCCGGCAGCTCGACAAATTCTCGGTGCGCTCGAGTCGCCGCGCCTCACAGTCCCACCCCTAGTGTGGGACTCTCACCAGGTGGGACTGACGGAAGACATTGAGAAGGTTCAGAGAAGGGCAGATCGTTTCGTTTTTTCACGTTACAGGGGGGAAAGCGTCACGGAAATGTTACACGATTTGAGGTGGAAATCATTAAAAGAACGACGTTATTCGTTGCGGCGAGATCTATTTGCTAAATTTCAATCACCGACTTTTACTTCTGAATGTGAAAATGTTTTGCTAGAACCCACCTACAGAGGGAGACATGACCATCCCAATAAAATGAGAGAAATCAGATCGAAAACGGGACGATGTAGGTGTTATTTCTTCCCGCGCGTAATTAGAGAATGGAACGGTAGACAAAGGTGGTTAATGAACCCTCTGCCAAGCACATAAATGTGATTTGCAGAGTATCTATGTAGACGTAGATGTAGAAGAGCCAAAAAAAAAAAACTGCTACTTTCCTAATATCGTGTAGGGGTCCCGCGAGCACGCTGAACTGTCGCAACACGACGCGGCAAGGACTCGGCTAATGTGTGACGTAGTGCTGGAGTTAACTGACACCATGCATCCAGCAGGTATGTCCATAAATCCGTGAGATTATAAGGGGGTGGAGATCTCTTCTGAACAGCACATTGCAAGGCGCCCCACATCCGTCTCTAATGACCACGCTCTCGACGGGATGTTAAACTCCAAGCTCCCGTCCTTCCTTCCTTGCGTCCCACATATTGTCAATAACGTTAATGTCGATGGAGTTTGGTGGACAGCGGAGTTGTTTAAACTCAGAAGAATATTCAAGAGTATTTCTGGAGCCACTCTGTTTTAATTCTGGACATGTGGGGTATCGTATTGGCCTGCTGGAATTTCCCAGGTCCGTCGGAATGTACAATGGACACGAATGGATGCAGGTGATAGCCATGATGCGTAAGGTACCTATCACCTGCCAGAGTCGTATATAGACGTATCAAGGGTCCATCACTGGAACTGCACTCGCCCCACACCACTACTAGTGACAACTTGGCAACAAAACAATAGTGACATCACGAAGTCACGCTGGTGGTCGTTACACACATTACAGATCAGCATAAATCTAATAATTTACTCACACAGCAGTGGTATGCATCTATAAGAAAATGGGATAATATTGAACCACTTCTGGGTGCATCACGTTTTTTCTTAGGCAGTGCATGATTACATTTTCTTTAAAAAAGCCATAGTTTCATACAGAGTAGTAAGACAAGAAAAAATGAAATTACCATTTCACAAATCAGATAATTTTTTTCTTAATTCAAAAATCTTCAAATTTTTGTAAAGCTATGGGACCAGAATGCAGTGATCATTAGTCCCGAGACCTACAAACTATAGAAATTAAATCTAAAAGAGAGGCATTGAATTAAGATTTAAGGCACAGCCGGGATTCGAATCTGGGTCTTCCTGCTTACTAGGCAGGCGCTATAACCACGAGACCTCCGTGACTTACTAGACAGAGCGGTTGCACGGACTGCTTTAAGTCACGTCTCCCTCCACAACACAAACCTCCATTCTGCCTCATGTTCCCCTGTATACACACATATCAACGTTGCCAAGGATCTCCTATAGCGAAATACCACCCCAGCAGTGAACGTTAATGGTGAAACGTGTCCATAAAAAATTATTTTGTAAGAAAATGTCCAATATTGTGCCTCCTGTTTTGTATCGAGTAACTTGCTTGCAAGAAAATGTATAATATCGCTTCTACTGTATGTATCGATATGTGTCCTTTATGAAGTTTCATCTTTGGCAAAGATCATGTATTGCATAGCATTGTAGCTCGCACTGAGAGAGAGTAGGTCTAGTGGTTCAGCTCGCTTAGAGAGCGGTTGGGTTGTGTGTATGGCTCCGATGTAGAGCAGAGGCTGCTTTGCCAGCAAGTCAGAAGTTGTATTATGTAGGTAATGTAATGCTGATTATTAATAATAAGTAACTTAAACTTTCTTCCATGTTTCATTTACGTAGTTAGAAAATTAACCTACTTCCTTCATTTGATAATTAATTATTAGTGGATTTAAAGTGCAGTATTGATGTGAATAATATTGTTGAACGGATTTCATTATTGGTGCCATAGTAAATGATAGTTAATTGACTATGATACTAAATTGATACTAAATTTCAATAATTAGAAACTGATCTGCATAAAATTCTCACAGTCAAGCATTAAGAAAGAGATTTGTGGTTTTTTTTTTAATATCTTTCTCGCAGTCAAAATTTTTGAGTATAGTCAGTGTCTGTTTCAAAAGGCTATATGTCACAGTTGTTTTGTTAAAAATATCCGTTGCGCACATAATCAGTTTCATGCACTGTTTCTCACTTAATAGCATATACATCAGTATCAGGGCCATAATTAAACCAAATTGCTGTGTCAAGGAACAATTTGTTGTCTGATCTAACGATAGGTTCAACATCCACACAACACACGTACAGCTTTTATCTGGCGCCCTTTCTGCCAGGATAGTTCACAAACAGGATCGTGACGTAGTTAGATACGTAGCCTTATTTAAGTTAGTTTGTCTTTTCCACTAACCAACTTATCTTTTGGCTCTTAATTTAATTTTTGTAGCACCATCCTTTGTTGTAGCAACAGTAGCATAGTAATTGTTTCTGTAGTTTGTTACTTACCATTCTTGATAGTGTGTAGCATTGTTTATAGTAGATTAATTGAATATACAAATAATTGCATTACTACTGAACAAGTCTCTCTTTTATATTGTCTAATGTTTGTTGTGATGAAAGTTCTAGTATCGCGGAACTCGTGTGATAATTAACGGTTCGCGTAATCTCGATTGCGATTGTATGTTGCACTAGCCCGATTCAGCCTATTGTTCTCTCATAATTACTGTGTGTGATTTTCAAAAAATATGCAGTAGGTGAAAATAAATATTATTAGTCACTTTACTGCAAAATTCTGTTAACAATGTCGAAGAATAGGAGAGTCCGCGCTGATGCTAAATCTGCTTCCGAAAATGAGACCTCGAATGATGCAAGGAGAGAAGCTGAATTTTTACAAGAGTCTTTTCATGCACTGATACAAATACGACAGTAAATACCGTGTCCAAAAATGTGGAACAGATTAGTTCAGGAATAGACAATATGGATAATGATACAGTACAGGATTCGACAATACAGAATTCCAATTCTTGTAACGCGGTTGCGGAAAATAATGCATCGGTTCCGCCTAGCTCTGCTACAAAAAATACTTGTGCGACGGCTATGGAAAACGTATTACCAAATGATTTCATGCAAATTTTATTGTCACAGCTCTCTAAATTAAATGAGAATAGTCAATTACAATCTCAGGAATTTCAGAAATTAGGTGAAAAACTTGAGAAACAATCTCAGAAATTAAATGAAAAACTTGAGAAACAAGGTAAAAAACTTGAGAAAATAGAACAGACGTGCGATTCGAGGTTTGTGAGTATTCAAAGTAGTTTTAATAAAATAAATGAGGACAACAATCGGTTCAGGGAACAACTGCTCAATACTTTCAAACGTGAATCTCAGCAAATAAGACAAGATATTCGCGACGAGATTAACCCGGTAGTGGAAAGCCTTGCGTCACGAGTCGAAAATATGGAAACTACTGAACTCGCTCAATTGAAGCAACAGAGTAATCTATTTGATGAAAAGTTGCAGAACTTCCAGTCAGTCACGACGGAACAGATCAATAAAATTAATAAACAGGTTGAGGATATTACTGTTAAAATTACCCAAATCAGTGCAGGAAATTAGATGATCGCGTGGCGCGAATAGAGAGGAAATTTGACCATACTTGTGGAACTGCATACGAAGACGTAGAAGAAAATTTGAACGAAAATGACAATGATGATTCGACTCAAGTAGGTCGCTTGGTACGTGAACGAAGTGTACCTCATAGCAACAACAATGAAGACGCGGTGCGTAGTTTACGCTCACTTACGCCGCACAGGCGAAGGGAAGCGTTTGACTACAAGCATTTCCTGACTGTACGTAAATTCAAGACATTCAAAAACTCTCCGAATGACTTGCACCCTAAAGAGTGGTTACAGCAATTCGATTATTGTCTTCCCCCGAATTGGCCACTTGAGCACAGATTACAATTTATATGTGGTTATCTGGAAGGCGAGCCAGCCACCAGAATGAGAGCTATTGCACAAGAGTGCTATAGCGAGAATCAGTTCCGACGCTCATTTCTATCCGCATACTGGTCGGAAGCGGCACAAGACCGCGTTAAAAACAGTATTGCGACGTTCAAAACTTTTGAGCGATCAAATTTCTCGAGCCCGGTGGAATATTTCCAACATTTGGTATACAAAAATCAATTTTTATCGGCACCTTACTGCCCTGCCGAATTAATTAGAATTTGTTTGAACAAATTGCCTCTACACTTGCGTCAAATTGCCATTGCGGCACGATGCAAGAATGATATTGAAGCCTTTAGAAACCTCCTACAAGACTTAGAGGAAGAAGACGAGGAAAATTCCTCGCGCAGTCGATATTTTGATAGAAACAGATATGATCGCCGGTCACAACAAAGCCCGCCGCGTTCTAAACGTCATCCAGAGCACAAGGATCAAACAAAAAGTAATTCTTTCACTAATGAAACTTTAAAGACGCACAAGTCGAAAGGCATACACCACATTTCCAATATTAAAATTTTCAAGGCATAAAATTGGGGTAGAGAGTCCATTAATCTGTTTTTGACACACCAAGTGGCGATTGGTGCCCCGTTCTCGAGCTGAGTGTCACTATTCTTCCGCTTTTCCTTAGTGCGCTCTATCTACATCTTTCTCTCACTGCTACTTTTCTCTAACTCTGAATACTTATGCTCTGTGCTACGGTGGGATATTGTCATACGAAACTATAATTATCTTGCAATTTACATATAACGAACTCTGTGGCTGTGCAAGACAAATAAAATTAATGGAAGTTTTTGATTGAGTAATCTAATTAAGTTATTATGTTTCAGAAAATATCAGATTTCTCTTCTGTATTACTAATTGCATAACTTACGAACTTCGGAGCGAGTGAAGAAGATTTTGAGTTGACATAAGCATTTTGTAAGCCAATTAAGCAGTAAAAAAAAGAAAAAGGACATTCTGGAGGATGATGAGTAAGGCAATACACAATATGTCATGGTGGTCTTTAAAATGCACTATTGTTTATGGATAAATGATGGTAAGGAAGTATTGGTAACAGTCAAAGATGTTTGATAAATGTAATTATGTGGACTAGATTATACAATGATTATGAAGCAATTATGAGGAGAATCGCTCTGTTGCTAATGATGCTATGCTCTGTTCTTTTCTTATGTGCTTACTCGCACTGCGCTTTTGTGTTTTCTCTTTGTGCTTATGTGCACCATTTTGTATGTTGATGCATTGTGCCTTCAATGGCATGTGTGATTGGTGAGAATCATATCCTTCTGATGCTCTGTAATTATTTGTAATTATGTGTAATGAATATCTCTAATTATGCTTGCAGCTATGCTTATTGCTCCTGTAATCAAAGCTTACCGCTATGCTCACTAATTATATACCTAAGCCCTACCACTATGCTAATTAATTTTATAATGAAGCTCATGAAAATGTATGGTTATGCTTATACGTTGCACACAGCCATCTCTCTTGCGAACTTGCAGTTTTGCCATAAACTACGCCTAGTTAAGTCTAGTTAATGCACAGAGATACTTTGCTTTTGCTTACTGCTATCTTCAAAATTTTATTGATGATCTTATTGATGAAAATCTGCAGCTATGCCTAACAAGTAGTGTACGTTATCGGATGATTTACTGTGATGTACATCTATTACTGTGCCAAAATTTGCCTTAATTGTTTTGTCTGACCCTACTGCTGACTCAGACAGACACAGACATGACCTGATGACTTGAACCTCTTTTGATATTCTCACGAAACTACCCTGATGTGTTATACCTCAAGGCAATGAAATATGTAACTCAGTTCAGACAAAAGCCTGGCCATGGCAACATATGTAATTTAATTGTTATAATTTGGTGGTAATGCAATCCCCACCATAGTGATGTATGTCAATTTAATTGACTAGTGGTAATTGGAATGTCAAGTTATTTGAAGTGGCTTCACGTTAATTGCTCTAATTATGACAACAAATTTACTTTACATGACCTAATGCCAAATTGATGACAAGCACCCTGAATGTATTTCATACGATTATGTGTTTGTAAAGTAATATGTACATAGTATGTAAAGTCTTATGCCTATATGAAATGACACTAATTTTGTAGATACTCTAGTATAAGAATTAAATTACTCATTACTATTCAAATGTACCCGTCTTCAAGACACTACTTATAATGTAAAAATATGGTTTAATAATCAACGACTTTTCTTTCAGTGTAAACTGAAATATCATGACTATGTTACTAATTTGTGTGTAAAATGCTTTATTTCATGTACTTTGGACACGCATGGGAACTGGCGACTTCGCACACGAGATTCCATAATGCACACAGAACAATGGACGTGTTATTATACACCACTGATTTTGGGCCTTTTAATGAAGATGTTTTTTGGATGATGTTTGGCCACATAGTACTGTCCATTGCAGCCTTGGCCAACCACCATAATTTTGCTCTAATTTTGGCTATGCTGATGCAGTCTGCTAGTAGCCCCGTTGGTTGGAGCACACTTGGTTGTCGAATTGCATGGAGGAATACATCAGAACCCTTTCCCCATGACTTCAACTTCAATGCAACCAGCCAGCTCGCCTACAGTGTGGTGTAATCTTACAGTGTTTTGTGTTCGTGTGCAGACCTAAGATGAATGTTAGGGGATAATTGGCTAATCGTGTGCAGACCTAAAATGAATGTTAGGGAATAATTGGCTATTCGTGTGAAGACCTAAAATGAATGTTAGGAGCTAATGTGCTATTCGTGTGCTTATACTATTCAGTGCCTCCCATTGCAAACGTTGTCCACAGGTTCATTACAAGTGTTTAGGTATATTTCATGGTTCTTTTACATTGAGTGACCAAAATAAAATTGTGCTCTTGATAGATAAATATGCTTTCAGAACTATAATGAGTCAATCCACTTTAGTCTGAACTGTCATTGTAAATATTCAATTGACAAACGTAATATTGAAATCCTATTGTGCCGAAGCAGTGACATTATTTTGTACATGATCAGAAACCTATGTAGTCAAAAATTTTACATGTATGTTCTAGCATCCATGAAAGTATGGCATCTTAAATGCATCACAGAATACAAAATGGACACTTTATCTTATACTAAGTGCACAAGATACAAATGTTCATTTTATGTTCCCAAAAATACTGATCTCTTGTACAAAATTTAGACGCATGGAACTTACACTACTGTGTGTATTACTTGTAATTACCTCATTTTCTTTAAAGAATGATGACATTAGTTAAACTGCCTTTTGTAAAACTTTGTATATGTTCATGTTTATTATTGTATTTTTTCCCTTGTCTATTACTTCTAGCTATCTCATTTTCTCCACTATATCATTTGTCAAACTATGTTCTCTGAAATTCTATATATACTTATGTTTATCATTATGTATATTTGTCATGTATTCCATTTATTGCTGATGTGCTGTACATTGACATTTGCTTATGCCTGTCACATCCTGTACCACTCCAAGCATTACTCTTGTTGGTACTCGTCTGTAAAATTGCATGTATTTATGACTGTCACATTTTTTAAAATTTTCTATGAACTTCATCTGTTGTTTTGATCTTGAATATCTTGTGTAAAAATGTTTATCAGGTTTTCATATTTTTCATGTTATATTTTGGATGTCATTAATGGATTTTTGGACTTGAAATTCAGTAATTTTGCTGGCTAGGCAATGCCATTGGCATCACCCACCCTACAAAATTTTAATAGGTAGGAGGGGGGTGATGAAACGTGTCCATAAAAAATTATTTTGTAAGAAAATGTCCAATATTGTGCCTCCTGTTTTGTATCGAGTAACTTGCTTGCAAGAAAATGTATAATATCGCTTCTACTGTATGTATCGATATGTGTACTTTATGAAGTTTCATCTTTGGCAAAGATCATGTATTGCATAGCATTGTAGCTCGCACTGAGAGTAGCACTAGTGGTTCAGCTCGCTTAGAGAGCGGTTGGGTTGTGTGTATGGCTCCGATGTAGAGCAGAGGCTGCTTTGCCAGCAAGTCAGAAGTTGTATTATGTAGGTAATGTAATGCTGATTATTAATAATAAGTAACTTAAACTTTCTTCCATGTTTCATTTACGTAGTTAGAAAATTAACCTACTTCCTTCATTTGATAATTAATTATTAGTGGATTTAAAGTGCAGTATTGATGTGAATAATATTGTTGAACGGATTTCATTATTGGTGCCATAGTAAATGATAGTTAATTGACTATGATACTAAATTTCAATAATTAGAAACTGATCTGCATAAAATTCTCACAGTCAAGCATTAAGAAAGAGATTTGTGGTTTTTTTTAAATATCTTTCTCGCAGTCAAAATTTTTGAGTATAGTCAGTGTCTGTTTCAAAAGGCTACATGTCACAGTTGTTTTGTTAAAAATATCCGTTGCGCACATAATCAGTTTCATGCACTGTTTCTCACTTAATAGCATATACATCAGTATCAGGGCCATAATTAAACCAAATTGCTGTGTCAAGGAACAATTTGTTGTCTGATCTAACGATAGGTTCAACATCCACACAACACACGTACAGCTTTTATCGGGAACTATCCCGCCTTGGGTCTCAGGCATAGATGATACAAATATCAAATCATAAATCAATGCCCAGAGGCATATTTTATCTCGATATATGTCAAAGATATCAATCTAAAGGAGAGGCATTAAATTAAAATTTGTGCCACAGCTACGATTCGAACCCGAATTAATGCCTCTCCTTTAGATTTATATCTTTGATATGGAGACAAGTCTCTGGACATTGATTTATGATTTGATACTTAAATTAACGTAAGGACAACACACACACATATGCGCCCCTCCAACTCGATCACTTGGTGCTTGCGCGCCCCGGTGCTTTTCCCCACCACTCTTGCCTCGCCGTGTAGCAGCTGCGTGTGACAGAGACAGCGCTCCCTCTCGCGTTTTCTTGGATGCACTGAATATCCTTTCTTAATCTTATCAGGTAGAACACTGTTGATCTATCTTGCGGACATTTATCATGAACACAAAAGGTTCGGATATGTGTGTGCCATTTTTATTATTCAATGGGAAAATTCTTTAAGGCTGATGGGAAAGCACAATGCTTAATACGCTAGTCTACTGTAAATATCAAAGCACCGACAAAGCGCCGTCACTACGAAAATAAACATTCCGTTACACACGAACCAGACAGAAGGGAACTGATTACTACATTAACCCTTTCCTGCCCAAACTATCAAATATTCGAGCATATAACTTCATATTTGATTATTTTGCTACCAGAGTGAATAAAAACACATTAGTGTATTAAAACATTTTTGTTTTCCTTATTTGACGCAAAAATAAAAAATGAAAAGTGGGACTTCAAAGTTCACGAGAATATAATGTAATTTGGAGACATTATGAAATGCTTATCTCTGTTAACAAAAGGATTTGCCAGTAAGAAATATAAAGTAAAATTTCTATATTGAAATGCCGTTTTAGATATTGATATGAAGGGGAAAAAACAAACAATAGTTATCCTTGAACCGTATTCATATTTAGTAATTCGTAAAAGAAAGAAAACTGCAAGCATTTATTACTGTCACCTAGCAACAAAGAAAACTACAAAAATAACATGCACAAAATGCGTTTGACACACTGTCAGTACTAAAACCTTACAAGCACAGTTTTGAACAATGTATAAATAAAATGAGCTCTAGTCATTGAATAATATCAGTTTCCTTAGCTAAAACAATAGAAAACAAAATTACCAACGTGAAAACAAGCAACAGCGTTTTTTTGTGTCAACAAAACTCGTCTGACCGAATCGTGTACACAGACGTAAAACAGTCCGTTGTTTACTGCTGTGAGCAGTGATACTGAAAGATATCAGCCAGGGAGTGTTTCATACGATACATCAGTGGGACCCTGACGTCCCATCAGTAATACACGTCACATATAATATTCCACTTCGTTTTATGACGCTGTAAATGGTCTGGGACTTTTAAGTCCCGTCGGGCAGGAAAGGGTTAAGAGGTAAGTCTTGTTTATTCTAAAAGAAAAACAAAAATATACCTTTAAAAAACATTCTACTCATTACGGATCATGCGGCCTCGCCAGCCGCGGTGGCCGAGGTGGCTGAGGCGCTCCAGTCACGGCCAGCACGGCCACTACGGTCGGGGGTTCGAATCCCACCTCAGGCATGGATATTTGTGCCGTCCTAGTTCGTAAGTAGTTCATAAGTAGTTTGTAAGTTTAGGAACTGATGACCCCGTAGTTAAGTCCCATATGCTTTACAAACATTTGAACATCATGCGGCCTCTCGAGTCGAATGTTCGAGTCCTCCATCGGGAATGCGTGTGTGTATTGTTTTTAGTATAAGTTAGTTTAGGGTCTTTGTAAATCTAGGTACAGGTGACGACAGTCATTTTGTCACGTAGGATTACAAACATTTGAACATTTGGATCGCTGATCTAGCTTTCAAGAAAGACTTCACACCATTTATTACATGACTTAAATAAATCTTTGCAGGGTAAAAATAAATTAATCGGTACTCTGTGTGATCGTATTGGGAGTTCCAAACTGCAGGTTTTGTTATCTAAAAGTCAGCCTCGAGAAGAAAATTTTCCCTCTCAGAATCATTTAAATTAAGTACTTATGTCCACATTAGGGAGTACACCAAAGCGTTATATTCATAGCAGAAAAAGTTCGAAGATAGGTTTGAAGAAATAAAATAACTAAACCTACATTCAAAAGTTTGTATGATGCCTTTTGGTGCACCCAGGCGATATCCCATCATATCTCCAAATTGAACTACAGTACGATTCAATTTTGACAGAGTGCTACCAGTTACAATAGTTGATCAAGAAGAATTCGCGAGGATTCATACCATTGTCCTAAAATGCGTTGCAATGTTCTGAATAAAGTTCATTTGTGAACAAATGTTTTCAGTTACGAATATTAACAAAACAAAAACTAGTTCAAGTTTAATGCATCGTTGCAAGCTGTATTTCGAATTGCTACTGCCGAAACGATTATGCCTGATATTAGAAAATTAGTGGCTTCAAAGTAATACCAAACATCAACCGTGTTGAAAATTCGTTCAAAATAAGGAGCACAATAAAACTATTCTTTTTGGCCATACACAAAAATTGGCATTATTATTATTATCCATTTCAATAATTCACAAACAACCACATGACTCTCGGTTCACGACATGAGGTTCGTTTCAGCAGCTGCCAAACTGCTTGGCGCGCATGCGCAACGCTGAAATTGTGTTCCAGCAGTGCCTTCTCCCGCTTCTGACTACTCGGAGTGTGGCTGTTTGGTGTTCCATCAGTTGCCGCAAGCAGCCAGACGCTACCCGGAAAAATATTTCTGGCACGGTCAAGCTGCCAATTTGCGCATGTGCAGGAAGGTCTAAGTTAGAGTGGGAGGGGCGTAGCCATCACGTGATACGTGTGTGTTTGTAGCGTGTTTTTCGGTTATTTCGAAGTCACTGCAATCCCTCTTGAGACAGATATTTCTTGTTTACACTTCTTCGTTATTAGGAAAGAAAGTATTTTAATTATTCCTTTAAACTCACTTTCGCCTGCAGCCAGAAAGCGTTCCAGCAGTGCAAATATCAAACGAGGGTTTTTACGTCATAATAGCTGCTCATGCGCAGTAACACCTGTTTCTTAGCGCTTGAAAGTAGCCGCTGGAACGAACCTATGTCCGCCTGCTACCACTACCATGACAGCGCCGTGCCTGCCTCGCTCACGTGCCCCATACGACCGGCGCTGCAGCAAAGCACCGATGCTTTTACCGGTGCCCGCCGGTGCTCGCCAACCACCCCGAGTTGGAGAGGCCTAAGGCTGTGGTCACAGTGGCTCCGATATCGGTGGGTTTTACCAACGACAGACATCGGCGGAAAACGGCCGATCGTTTCAAATCAGTACTCCACTATGAGCACGGTCACAGTGTACCCGATCTCATCGTCCGAACGCAGAGACTTCGGACGACAGTCGGTAAAATTCAAATCAGTTTGTTTTCTTCGGTCAAATCGACCGACGTTCCCACATGATAGATATGGACAGTGAGAAACTGGTATGCATAGTGAAAGAAAGAAAGAGATTGTGGCACCCAGAAGACGATAAATATCACAATCGGGATATAATTCGGAATCTATGGTCTGATATTACAGTTTATTGGAAGCCCTAAGTTGGTTACATCCTTTATCAGAAATGTTAGGCGTAAATTATAACCTCAAAAATTGTGTTCAATCCAGAATTGTGGCGTATCTTAATGTTATTATAGTGGCTCTCTTACGTTGTTTTGTACTGTGATAATCGGGTATAATCTCCCCACAAATTATTCTTACTGGTTCTAGTGTTCTTTAACAAGGTTATGAGTCTGTTCTATGAAGTGACCTGCAAATGTGGTGCAGCCCTACGTGTGCTTCTCCTTTTCAGTGGTTTCTGTGTTCAAAATTATTCTTAATTTCACACTTGTCTTTCACAAATATATTGAATGGCAGTGATTAAAGTTCAATGTACCGTAACTTCATTTCGTTCATCATATTCGGATGTTTCTGGGTGGCCTATAACTGTGTTCTTCATGGATTTAAATATTGAAAAACTGCATCCATTGTGTATTTTTATGATTAGCACAGTGCATTTAGAGCATTTTTCTCGCTTTTAGTGCATTTGTTTACATAAATACATCGTGACGTTTCCATGTGTGGTTTTATGCAGCTCGTGCACAGATGTAGTCTTTTTGAAATGTTTCAAATGTTTGTATAGCGTATGGGACTTAACTATGGGGTCATCAGTCCCTAAACTTACAAACTACTTATGAACCAACTAAGACTAAGGAGAGCACAAATATGCCCGAGGGGGGATTCGAACCCCCGACCGTAGTGGCCGTGCAGACCGTGACTGGAGCGCCTCAGTCCCCTCGGCCACCGCGGCCGGCAGTCTTTTTGAGGGCACTGTAATGAGGGAAATTGTAGCATACATAATAAAACCTTGACAACTTTTTTACATACTAAATAGTATGTCTGTATATACTTGCAGGTATTGTCTGCTCCATTAAACCGGATATCACAACACTAATTTCGTCACTTACACTGGTTTTTGTACACAGGTACCGATAGGCCTAAGTCACGATTATTATGGTGCATATTCTGAGTAATGGAAGAGGCACAATACCTTTAAGCAGACAGACAAGTTTATGGTTTCTAACATTAGGATAAAACACACACCTCAATATTTATTCTGTCCGATCTTCCGAACTTCAGTAGCAAACCTAAAAGAGACAACTGCACTGCAAGTGTGTCAGGAAATCGCACATTGAAACGTCGAAAAAGTACCGTACTTATGTAAACAAATGCACTGGAAGATGCGAATAAATCCTCGAAATTCATTGCGATAAGCAATAAACGTCCCTAGCTGGTGAAGTTTTTCATTATTTAAAGCATGGAGGTTAACTGGTGTATGTACAATTTCAAATAAATTCAGCAAAACTGTAATATTGCTTGTCAGTGATACCACGAAATAGCACAAGTATGTAATAGAAATTTCTTCTTTTACCGGGTCCGCACATATTCGTAATGATTGTCTGGTAATAGAAATAACTGACAGTACACAATTCTCACCACGTTCTTCTTTCCAGACAGGTGTAGCTCATTCATATGCATTCGAAGTCTTTATTAATAACAAAAACCGCATTGTAGCACTAATTTCGAAGCATAAAAATGTCAGTGGAATCCATTGCTCCGCAGGGAATTGAAATCTAATATAATTCAGACAGAATACATTCAGACCTAACCAACTTTCTCCTTTAACCGGACCAAGTGACAAACTATATAGGATGCAGTGTGACCACGCCCTCAGTCGATGTTTTCAGTCAAACTCGGTCGATAACGTCTGACGACGATCTGTCGGTGGCACTGTGAACACAGCCTAGGGAAGACGGGGAGCAACGCGCACTCTGCAAGGCGCCAGGCCACTCCCGCGCGGATTTTCATTATGGCGCCTCATCAACTGGTCATTAAAAGTTATATTACAACTCTTCCATTCTGGCTGCATTCCACGGCAGTTTTGTTCTCAAATGTAGACCTCTGAAGAATGTGGCTAAGAATGTGTCGTTTGTCAATGGTAGTCTAATTCTCTTATTCAACCAATAGTGCCTCTCATGTATCGAGTTGCGGAATATGATAACGGTGACATCTGCACCCAAGACTCAATAGTTTAAAGTGTTCAGAAAAAGTTCACTGCCTTCTAAACGACTTAACGTCTTATGCGGAAGATAGATTCGACAAGTGACAACTTCGACTTCGATCACTCGGAACTGCAAGAAATCATAATAAGACTCGATGTAGAAAATAACATATTTCATTGTCATTTCCATGTAATACGTTGCATTCCACCACATATAACATAGTAATAGACAGAAAGTAACAAGATATCAATATCATAGGAAATTAGTTACATAAGTGAGGCCGCCATCTTGTTTCTAGATACAATGTTCACATGTCTGTGAACAGTTTGTGTGTGCAAGTGTGTGTTACGACATAAGCAGTGAATATCAAACAGTGCACAAGTGAAACAACATGCCTCAACTTCAACAATGTACCAGTGATGTAGACAAAATTGTGGAACGAATGTTTGAATGAATGTTTGTAGAGCTTATGGGACTTAACTACGGGGTCATCAGTCCCTAAACTTACAAACTACTTATGAACTAGCTACTACTAAGGACGGCACAAATATCCATGCCCCAGGGGGGATTCGAACCCCCGACCGTAGTGGCCGTGCAGACCGTGACTGGAGCGCCTCAGTCCCCTCGGCTACCGCGGCCGGCAATTGTGGAACACGAAAATCGTAATTGTACAATTGGTATTTAATGAAAGTGAACCACACGCCCGTGTAATCCCAACAGCTGATGCAATACTGTCTGCATGCCACGCAGGTGGTGACACCCAAGGAGGTTAGAATCTAGGGAGGTGGCGTTATCTATGCTGAGAACAGGCATTGGTTGAAGCCAGGGGGGCATGCTTTTGTGCCCAAAACAAGCATTTCTCGCTTAAAACCCTGTGTGAATGTTGCCCTCTTTACGTAAAGCCACAAAACTGGTTGTCATATCGGAGTATTTACATAGATATGTCACACATTTCAACGATTAGAACTACTTTACCACTTAGTATGACCAATGTTTTGGGCACAAACAAATGCCGGAATGCGCATTCTGCTGGCTTCACTTTTTCAGTGTTAGGGCATCTCCAGAGATTGTAACCTCCTTGGTGACACCAGACACTAGGGCCAGCAGAAGACATCTCTGCACTTCAGTTTATGGCCATTCACTGCCCTCAACTCCCCCCGTCCCCGAACCACCAGCAACAAACAATAACAGACAGACTTTAGACTAGTTAATATAAAGTAATCTAATTACTTCTGTATGCAAACAACGCCTGATGATGAGCAGAACATGCTCGAAACGCGTAGCTTTATGTTAAATCTAACATAAAGAAATAAAGTGACTGGTAGCAGCAATTACAAATATTTATTAGTTATATGTAATAGGAAGACGTCAATGTATCATATTTTGAATCAGCAAACGCAAAAAAACCTGCTTAAATTAATTATAACAGCGCAAAACATACATATGCTGCACACCTGATAGTAATTATATTCGTCCTCAGAATGAAGGTATGGGTTTTCGATGAAGTGGTTAAAACAAAGTGGGAGAGTTCGATAATTCATCATCGAACTTCACTTCGTTCATATACAATCAATTTTCTGCACCAAAGTAAAGGCCTATGTTGCTATATGTTCGGCAAAAGGCAGATTATGACATCGACATACCCATACATTCGAAAATGTAATTAGTGTGCAGTTTGATATTGGACTGCTTCAATACGAAATTGATTTTGAGTGAAAATCGTGGCTTTAGTGCAGTGTGCACATTATTGTCTTCCACTTCGTTTCAACGACTTCATCGAAATCACGTATCTGCACTTTGAGTACGAATATGAGCAATATCCAGTGTGTAGGACTTATATGTTTGGCGCTTTTGTTTGACAGTATTGACTGAAAATTTAATGATACACTGACATCACTGACTTACGTATCAAATGTTCAAATGTTTGTATAGTCTATGGGACTTAACTACGGGGTTATCAGTCCCTAAACTTACAAACTACTTATGAACTAAGACTAAGGACGGCACAAATATCCATGCCCGAGGGGGGATTCGAACCCTCGACCCTAGTGGCCGTGCAGATCGTGACTGGAGCGCCTCAGTCTCCTCGGCCACCGCGGCCGGCGTATCAAATGTTCAAATGTTTGTTAAACTTAAGGGACTTAACTGCGGGGGTCATCAAACTACTTATGAACTACCTTATACTCAGTGCCGGGTTAAGCCTTGTATAGGCCCCTAGGCAATCCAGATCATCCTTTAATCAGTTAGTAATATTCCACCAAACTACAACACTATATTTGAAATAATAATAATAATAAAATTGTAGTAATCGTAATAATAATAACAATAATAATAAAATTGCGGTATTGCATTTTTAAGTAATTAACATGTTCAGCCATCGTGTAAGATAGCCGCTTACGAGCTACAATAAACTCAAATTTGGATATAAGAATAGTAATAGCAAACTGGAATGAGACATTTTTCGTGCAACATGTAAATGTATTTATTCAAAAAATTATCAATAGATCAATATCCGTTGATTCATATAATAATATTGCAGAAATTATTTAACAAAAATATAGAAATTAATAATAACTAAGAAACACATTAAACATTTACTTTCCTTAATTTTTTTCAGCAACATCTTTCAAAATATGTTAAAAATCTATATCCTACAAGATATCATATTCTGTGGCCATAATGGCAAGTGAGTTCAGGCGTTCTTGGGACATTGAAGACCTATGACAATTTTTATAAGTTTTAGTTCTGAAAAGCAGACGCCCATTACATTCGTAATCATGAGACATCTGTAAATTTTTAACGCGTCATAACTTTGGAAACGTTGGTTGCAACATATTTTCAAAAATGAGTTTGTATGATCGCGATTCTGAAACTGCTTGGTCAGCTTTAAAATCTTCTAGTAGTGATGTGACGAATTTAAAATGAATCATCTCGTCTACAAATTCCTCTTAGATGTTCTCAGAATAAATGTCTCTAAATCTCTGAGCAGCTTCTTTAATTTCATCATCAGATTTCAGTGGGAACGCAACAAGGAATCCAAAATGACAATTAACTTTATTATAAGCTTTTATAAGACGAGAAAGCTCTGTACATAAATTATCCAATATCGGCACTTAAGTAGACTAAGAAGGGCTTCAAGTGACCGTCTTAGACTCCTCAAATTCTTCAGAACTATCAGGATCCATTTCCTATCAGATATATATTCTTTTATTCGCCTGCAGACAAACAACGAAAAGGCAACAAATTTTTATTCAAAACGCAAAAGTCTTCCTAAAAAATTCTCATTGTTACATCGGTGCAGACGGGGCGCCTAAAATGCGCGGGGCCCCTAGGCAGTTGCCTTATGGGTGATCCGGCACTGCTTATACTAAAAACGACACAAACAACCATGCCCGAGGGGGGATTCGAATCCCCGACGGGGAGCGACCTCGCGCATCGTAGCATAGAGCCTCAATGTTCTTGGCCATTCCGCCGCGGCGACTTACGTATAATTTCATTCATATAGGGCTGGTGTCTTGTTAGTTGTTTTTCTCTATTGAAATACATTTGTGGTAGACTGCAACGCTTTCCATGGAATGCCGCAGACTCAACTTTTATTATCCAGTGTTATACTAAGTATGGTTTCGTGTGTTTCCGTGTCAAGGGTGTCCCTTGAGAATGCGTCGCTTGCCTCTGAGACGGCGCCAGACGGCTGGAAGCTGTGATGCGCGCTTAGCAGGCCAAGTTGTCAGCTTTAAGGTGGTGGTGCACCCGCTTATTAAACGGCGACGGGCACACGCATTGGCGCTCATTGTGCCACAGCCAGCCCCTTAAACCTCTCTACCGCACTTTCTTTGTCGGTAGAATAGACTGACGACAGATTTTCCCAGTCCATTGCCGCAAGAAACAGTAATAGCCCAGAAACAAATATTATAAAAGCTACTGTGTTACACTAAGAAAAGTTGTTTCAAATCCGGAATTATGTGCATCATGTCTGAGATTAGTTCCTCTGATGATAAACTTAAGACAATTTGATATTATTAAAAGGGAGACAGGGTAACTGAGAGCACAGGAAGAGGGTATTACTATCAAAACAAATGAAAAGTTTAGTAACAAAAAGTCAGAAGTTGAAAACATTTTAATTATCACTTTTTTACTGTTGTGGAGAAAATAGGATCTAAATGTTCATTAGAAATAGCAAGGCAGTTCATGAAAGAGGCCACACCTACACAATTTGATACAATTGAAACTCCACCACCCTCTCCTTCAGAAATGAGGAAAGTAATAAACTCTGCCGGTCGCGGTGGCCGAGGGGACTGAGGCGCTCCAGTCACGGTCTGCACGGCCACTACGGTCGGGGGTTCGAATCGGGCATGGATATTTGTGCCATCCTTAGGATTAGCTAGTTCATAAGCAGTTTGTAAGTTTAGGGACTGAAGACCCCGTAGTTAAGTCCCATAAGCTATACAAACATTTGAACCTTTATTAATTTTTTTTTTAATAAACTCTCTCAAGAGTAAAAGGTCACATGTAATTGAGGGCATTCCTGCAGGGTTTTAAAAGCTTGTTCCCAAGAGATAAGTAGGATTCTTAGCTACATATGTAATAACTTTTTAAGTCAGGGTATTTTCCCTGAAACACGTCCATCGAATGTGTGGTCGTGTTCCATTTTGATTGATTCATTAACCTAAAGTGTTTCTGCAACATTAATGCTATCTATTTGTGTGTTAATTATTTTATTATTTTTATTAATGATCAATGCCCCATGTTTATATAAGTTTTCCCCGCATTTATATATGTTTCCACCCTTGTGATTGAACTTGTGTGTTCATGTGAATGTATGCTCTTAATATTGACTTCGGCGCAATGGCTTAAGTCGCCGCCTCCCGCTTTAGGCCTCGTTTTTCTGTAGTTAAGAACGCATGGCTTCGTTTTTCGTCTACGCTAGCGTCTACTGGGTGGCCAGAAACAAGCTTACTTGGCAAGATGGCGATGTGGCTGTGCTCTTAGTGTCGTACCAACCTAATCTAGGACGAAAGAGGTGACAGGAGACCTCTCTAGGAGCGGTTGTGGAGGGAATTTTCTTGGCCTCGTAGCAAGGGTTGGTAAAGACTAGTCTCTGAACGCACTCTGCGTCGCTTTTAGCGCGCTCTACATCCGGTATATGGCGGGGGGAGGTGTTTCCGTAGCCTTAGAGCGTCACTTTTGCTCCAGCCTTTCAAGTAAGGACTTTGTTGGTTCATGCTGAGGGGAAGGCGTGCTGATAGGACTTTGATTTATTTGTGATCAGACAGTCTTGGTTTTTCAGTGATAGTTCTTTTGAGTAATTCTTTCGCTATGAGAGGCGAAGTGTTTCTTAATTTACAGAATTCGAGTAAATTCAGTGTAAATTTATTATTTGTATTTTCATTCCAGCGATGATTGTGTGTCTGGTTTTGCTCAAGTTAGAGTACAAGTGTGTGGCCATCAACCTTTGTGTAAACTTAGTGTGTTTGAATTTCCTTGCTGTTTTTAACTGACTTTTTGTGTCGTTTTGGTATCCGCGAGTATGCTAAATGTTTCTCAGAGTTTCTGATTTGATTCCGTCTTTCCTGTCTTGTATGACCGATTGCACCACATGCTTTTGTAACGGTCGTTACTTCCGCCTTCAGCCATGCTTTTGTTAATACTAGTTTCCCTCTAAATTAATTTCTGTTTGTAAATGCTATGAAATTTGGCGTGGTCACACACCACGTGGTACTTAAGAATAGAGATCCGCTGCCTCCCTGAACATGAGTTTCGTTTAGTGCCCAGTTTAATTAAATTTGTGATCAAGACACCCGGCATCTAGTCAAGACACCGCAGACGCTTCGTTTCGCCGCTGCTTTCAAGTGTTCCAGTTTTGTAATGTACCGCCTAGCTTTATGCGCGTGTCTGTGAATGGATAAATGTGCTTTCAGCTACGCATTGTTTATTTGAAAATTTCTTCCCACGTTACCTCCACATTCATAAAGAGCAGAAACAATTGTGATACGGGTGGTAATTATATGATTTAATTCACTTTTGTAAAAGGTGTGTGCTTGATTTGGTCTCCCAACATTTATTTGCTTGTTATTTTATTGAATAGATTATTATTTTAAAGTATCAAACTTCTACTTCATGATTTCATGCTCCCCATCCGATGTTAAATCATCTATTCATTTATTTTTTAACGTTGATTTTGTGTTTGTTAAAACGTTGGCTGCTCCCTTAAGGAGTGAGCAGTTAGGTAAATTTCCGTTTCGCATATACTGTGGCCCTCATAAAGTAATTTAGAGCAGTAGTGAGCGTTTTAACTTACATTTGCAGGTCTCAACTGCCCGAGATCTTGCTTATTTTAATAACAGGCTACTTTCATCCCTGATAGACTAAAATAACGCTATAGTTAATCCATTGCATAAAAAAGGAGATGCGTCTGATGTCAAGAACTACCGCCCAATCTCACTTCTATTAGCTTTATCCAAAAAATTTTGAAAAAGTTATGTAATCTCGAGTTGTTTCACACATTAGTAAAAATAAAGTTCTAACAAAATGTGAATTTGGTTTTCAAAAAAGCTTTTCAACAGAAAATGCTATATATACCTTCACTGATGAAACATTAAATGCTTTGAATAACCGGACATCACCTGTTGGGATTTTTGTGATCTCTCAAAGGATTTTGATTGTGTGAATCATGGGATTCTGCTAGATGACCTTAGGTATTGTGGTATAAGTGGGACAGTGCACAAATAATTTAACACATACTTAACTGTAATAGTGCAGAATGTTGAAATAAGCAGTTCGCATGATATGGAAGAAACAATTAATTCCTCTAATTGGGGAGCTATCAAAAATGTGGTCCCACAATGTTCGGTCTTGCGTCCTTTGCTGTTCTTAATATATATTAAGGACTTGCCATTCTATATTCACAAAGATGCTAAACTACTTCTTTCCGCTGATGATACAAATATACCTATCACGCCTGACAAAACGGAAATTAAGTGATGAAATTGTAAATGATGTCTTTCAGAAAATTATTGAGTGGTTCTGAACAAATGGACTCTCATTAAATTTGATAAAACCCAGTATATATAGTATCACCGACAAAATGGAACATCACCATTGATAAATATAGACTTTTAACAGAAATCTGTAACTAAGGTAGAATTTTCAAAATTTTTAGGTGTTTGCCTTCAAAAATGTTTGTAAACCTTATGGGACTCAACTGCGGAGTCATCAGTTCCTAAACTTACAAACTACTTATGATCTAGCTTATACTAAAGATGGCACAAACATCCATGCCCGAGGGGGGATTCGAACCCCCGACGGGGAATGGCCTCGCGCATCGTAACATAGCGCCTCAATACACTCGGCCGCTCCGCCGCGGCAGGTGTTTACATTGATTTGGGATTGAATTGGAAGAAACACATTGAAGAGCTGCTGAAATGTTTGAGTTCAGCTAATTATGCTATCAGGGTCATTACAAAATTTGGTGATATACATATCTGTAAATTAGGTTACTATGCCTATTTTCAGTCACTGCTTTCATGTGGGATCATGTTCTTTTGGAATTCAACATTGAGTAAAAATGTAATCATTTCACAAAAGCGTGTAATCAGGATAATTGCTGGAGCCCACCCAAGATCAAAATGTTCAAATGTCTGTAAATCTATCGGACCAAAGTGCGTGGTCATCAGTCCGTAGCTTACAAACTACTTAAACCTAGGTAAACTAACCTACGGACAAACACACACACCCATGCCCCAGGGAGGTCTCGAAGCTCCACGGCGAGCAACCGCGCGCTCCGCAGCGAGGTGCTTTAGACCGCTCGGCTACTCCACCGCGGCCCACCCAAGATCATCCTGCAGATATTTATTTAAGGATCTAGGGATCTTGACTGTAGCTTCACGATATATACATTTACTCATGAAATGTGTTATTAACAATCCAACCCAGTTTTAAGGTAATAGCAGTGTGCATAGCTATAACACTAAGAGAAAGGGTGATATTCACTATTGAAGGGTAAATGTAACTTTGGCGCAGAAATTATGCTGGCACAAAAGTCTTCGGTCACTTACCAAGTAGCATCAAAAGTTTTACAGATAACCAACTAGTATTTAAAAAGAAATTAAAACAATTTCTGAATGGAAACTCTTTCAACCCTTAGATGAATTTTTAGATAAAACTTAGTAATTTCGCTAAAAATACATAAAAAACCTAAAAAAAACCTTGAAATATTGAGTGTCATGTATAGGCACCATTTATTAAACTGAGATGTTCTACATCATTGCAAAAAGTCGTCCTTATGATCTATGGAACAAATATTAATCTAATCTAATCTGTACAACAGTGTCCTAGCTATACACTACTACTCGCAGCAGTAAAGAAATGGTTATCGAGATCGAACCTCCACCATGAAAGTTAAAATCAGCTGGTTGATATTACGAAGACCTGCCGTAAAATAAGGCAACCGAATTTTTATTCTGGATCAATAACGGTGAAGGCGTTGTCCTGTTGGATCGATTATCAGCATACGATACAGTGTGGAGGGATGGCCTACTTTCTAAACTATAGAAAGAACGAGGAGCAGCCATATTTGTAAACAGATGAAGAACATGTTAAATGGAAGAAAATTTAAAGCAAATGTTAACAGCAAGACGTGCAAATGTATAACGATAAACAATGGACACCAGAACGGCTCGATTTGGCCCCCTCAATGTTTATTTTGTACTCTGGGGATGCTCCAGACAACGCCCCGTAGTTTCATACATGTGTACGATATTGTAGTAGATTATCAAAGTAAATCTTTCGAAAAAATGGAGAAGAAACTGAAGGAAGATGTAACTGGTACACCGAATAATATCGTGTAGGGTCCTCGCGATGACGCAGAAGTGTCGCAAAATGGCCGCGGTGGAGTAGCCGAGCGGTCTACAGCACCTCGCTGCGGAGCGCGCGGTTGCTTGCCGTGGAGGTTCGAGTCCTCCCTGGGGCATGGGTGTGTGTATTGTCCTTAGGTTAGTTTACCTAGGTTTAGGTAGTTTATAAGCTACGGGCTGATGACCACGCAGTTTGGTCGGATAGATTTACAGATATTTTTGACTTGTCGCAAAATGACGTGGCGTGGACTCGACTAATATCTGAAGTTCTGGAAGGAGTTGACACCATGCATTCTGCAGGTCTGAACATATATCCGTAAGAGTGCGAGGACGTTGACAGATCTCTTCTGAACAGCACGTTGCAAGATATGCCCATTACTGTTCATGTGTGTGGAGTCTGGTAGCCAGAGAAGGCATTTAAACTCATAAGAGTGTTCCTGCAGCTACTCTGTAGCCATTCTGGGCGTGTGTCCTACTGTTATAGCTCACGTCGGACGGAACGCACAACAGACAAGAATGGATGCAGATGATCGATCAGCAGTCGATGCAAGGGAGGCCGGGCCTCCTCACTTTTCTGTAGTAGAGGTCGCAGAAGTAGTGCTACAAATAATTTTTACTATGAACCTTTAAGTGCTTTTTCAGCTGGTGCAAAAGACTTAGGTTCGTGTTATTTCTTGTAAACCGCTAGCACTCAAGTCAAGCTCCACGGAGGCGTGAAGTGGTGGGACAACTCTGCCAGGGTGGTTGGGAGGCCAGCACACAAAACGCCTCCTGTAAACACTTGGTTGCTATGCTAACTACTAAATCACAGGAAGGTGGTACGGGATGAGTACTATACTACGGCAAGCTAGGGCAACCCCACCATTTAGGTGATGTTGGCTAGGGATGTCACGGGCCGTAGTGCCTCAGCTTGAGGGTTCGTCTTGTGTGTAGGTAAGCAGGGGGGTTTTCGTTCTGGGGCGATGCGCAGTTCTACGTGACGCTTCAGCCAATAGCATGTCCGCTGCTGTTGTATGCCTTGTAGAGTTTACTTTGAATGAATAGAAGCGCTTTCTTCTTCAGTTTACGTGTGTTGACAATTACATTATGTGCAAAGTATTTGTTGTGGTTGACGGGGCAGAAAAGCGCCAAATGTTGCAGAAACAAGTAACAGTTATAGTGTTCTGAATAACTTCTTCGGAATAGAGTTTGAAGCATACATGCCGGCCGCGGTGGCCGAGGGGACTGAGGCGCTCCAGTCATGGTCTGCACGGCCACTACGGTCGGGGTTCGAATCCCCCCTCTGGCATGGATATTTGTGCCGTCCTTAGTGTTAGCTAGTTCGTAAGTAGTTTGTAAGTTTAGGGACTGATGACCCCGTAGTTAAATCCCTTAATCTTAACAAACATTTGGACATTTTTGAAGCAGACGACTGGTGGGCATATGGTGCTCGCCCAATATTGACAGTAGCTAACTGAGAACACGTTAGGCATCTGGTGTGGGGTTGAGAAGTGTACAGAACATGTTAAGCGAAGCCGCGGTAGAGTAGCCGAGCGGTCTAAGGCGCATCGCTGTGGAGCGCGCGGTTGCTCGCCGTCGGAGGTTCGAGTCCTCCCTGGGACATGGGTGTGTGTGTGTTGTCCTTTGGTTAGTTTACCTTAGTTTAAGTAGTTGATGACCACACAGTTTGGTCCGATAGGTTTACAAACATTTGAACATTTTGTTAAGCGAAGCGAACACATCTATTAAAACCAGTGAGTCGACATCTTTTAAATCGCCAGAGAAGTGACGCAGTCGTAAGATAAATGTAGGTGATCTGGAAGATTTCTCTAAGAAGGATAATGAATGTAGGCTGCCTCATAGAGTTAAAATTTGCATCAGAGCCGGGATTGTGTGCTTGAACCTAAATTCGCCATATTGCTAAACCTAGACCAGACCTGTCTAACGAACAGGGTTATTTCGATGTGTTTCTAACAAGGCTTGTTTCTATTTTTTTAAACCGGAAATTTGAAATAGTATACATGTAATAAACGGTAATTTATCAAGCACATGTGAAAGTGACAATGGGTCGCCAACGTGATGCCGCCACTGAGAACGTGTGCTGCTATTACTGTGAGCGGTTTTAATGCCGCCGCTGTTGTTACTGCTATGCTGAAGTTACGAGCCGATTGTTCATATGCGGCGACCCGCTGCTTAGCAGCTCAGCGGCACCACCGAGTGGGATCTTATGAACAACAATAGTATTATTTGAGTTCAATTTTTACACAGTCTTATGTTAATTAACCTGTAAAGACCTTTCTCTTTGGCTAGTAACAAAGAAGCTGCTTACTTATTTTACGAGCTGATCATATACACTCCATTTCCATCACGTTGGTCCTCTTAAACTTTCAAATTAATGCGAGCCTGCTCATTTTATTTCTTGTGCAACTGTTTTCGTAGTATAATTGGTTAAATTATAAAAAGTGAAAAAATAAGTCATATATTAAAAATAAATTCAATAGGCTTTATTAAGAAAAAAAAAAAAAACCCTCCCCCAGAACCAAATCCTGGCAGCGCCACTGTATGAGGGACTAATACCTGACTGCGGACGAATTAGTTTCACGAATGAAAGAGAACATCGAGTCTAACGGCAGTATATGGACAGTGCCAAGAATATGGAAGGACATGTGCTATCGATATCGTAAGATAAACAATGGAAGAAAATTTCTTTTGGACACAAGTCATACTATGGCTTTGAGAACTGTGTTTTTAAATAGAATAAATGAGACTTTTAAAACTGCAGTTCTTGAGTCTTTTGCACAGGGTACACTGTGCTAAGAGACGCATCTGAAAATAAACTGGAGGCCCAAACGTATGATGGTGCTTCTGTCCTGACAGGAAAATTAAACGGCCCCCCAAGTTCGTTTTACTCACTGTTTTGCGCATCGTTTGAATTTAGTTTTGCAGCAGAGCAGCTTTTGTATAAGAGCAGTAATGATTTTTGTCTCCACGCTTCAGGGTATTCCTGCTTTCTTTCACTGGTGTCCCATACGCACAGCCATTCTGGACAGTATTGTTGGTAAATTAATTGCGGCGAACAGTCAAAACAAAATGGAATTGTAACGCCAGATTAATATTTGCCATTCAGGAAAACCGTCTGGGCCTAAATGGGGTTTTAAATGAAATAATTTACAGTCCACTCTAGTTCAACGACTACAAGAGAAGTCTGTGGTTTCAAAAATAGTCTCCTGAACGTGTGAGTTTGTTTTTCTTCTCTCTGTTTTTGAAAGCACATTTTCGAAGACGGATCTAGTTTTCAACATTATTCAGAAATAAAACAAAAGACGCAACGTTTTGCAGTAATGCTGTCTTAGAATGTATTGGTTACATCAAAAATTTAAGAAATGGAAATAAACTAGTCGACTTATTAATTTTACGAAACGATCGACCAATTTGGAACCTCAGAGTTCCATGAGTAGAGCTGAAATGATGGGTGAATACAAGTGCTTCCCTTGAAAGGAGTTTGTATTGTCTCAGATGCGTCAAAACGTATTTGAGAAACTACGGCCTAGAATCGCTTATCAACTCTTGACTGTGACTAAACTGAAAAACCAGTTCTGAGAATGCTTGAGGGCCAAGCCACATGGTACGACGATATCACTAACGATTAGGGAGACAGAAAGATCGCCCGACTTAAGTTGTTTTACAAGTAACAGCTCTCAAAGGCATTTAGTTAATTTGCACCTCGTTGGCGCACAAACACAATAGTATCTCTCTTTGACTCGGACTGATATTGTTATGACGAACATTCCAGTGGCTAATGGGTTCGCATTTGCACGATTCATGATACTAACAAAATACTATCATACATGTCTGACTACTGTAGATAGCAGAAAAACAGCTAATGTACTTATAACCCGACTAGACTTTCACAGAGTTTTTTGGCCCACTTAAGGTTATGGTAGTAACACTAAATAGGGCCTTTGCGATCACCTTTTGACAGCTCGAAATTTCAATGAAAATAACGGCTTAACCGTTGATATGATACGAAAACTGAATAAGCAAATTTGTAGAGGAGAAAATTCTCTACAACTTTGCTTTCTTGCGTTTTTTTCATGTTTTGCATTTTTTCAAATTTATTTACAAAAATATCGACGATTTGACTATGTCTGTGTGTCCGTAACATGTTCCCACTTTAGGTCGAAACGTCCAACCGATCGGCACCAAATTTTACAGACATAATTGTTGGCCGCCAGAGACAAGAACCTCCCTTTTCCAAATTTTTCGGACAAAAAAAAACACCTTAGTAACACTAAAATAAAACCGTTTGTAATGTAATTGTAATTGCAAACAAACCGTTCATCTGACACGAAAATTGAGTAACCGAATTTGTAGAGGAGAAAATTCTCTACAACTTTCTTCGCTTATGTTTTTTTTCGTAACTCGCACCGTTACAGAGATATTTGTAAAAGTAACCGCAATTTGACACCGTCTTATGGTTTTACGTGAACCAGGCGTTAGGAAATGTCACGTGACATTCCTCGCCTAGAACTGTCTCTGGCATACGCCATCTTGCTTCCTGGTTTTTCTTATCATAACTTACGCGTTGTCATTTCAAAGTAGTGGCGCATTGAAGAATTAACAAAAACACATCTTTAATACTATGATAAATTATAATCTAGTGTCTAAAAATGTCATTTTAGCTGTTAGCAATTGCCAGCAATTGCCTACGAGAATTAATAACCACTGTTATAGTTATTTGCTGTGGTGTAGTGGGTAGTACGTTACGTTGCGATGCATGTGGTTGGTAGTTCGAGACACACCGACACCATTTATTTTTCGCCTTGGTACCTAAAAGGGTTTCCGGCACTCTTACTAATTAAACAGAGCAATCTTCTGTAATGTTTAGAGTTGTACAGATGTAAGAGTGCTCTCTCTAAAATGTGCGTTTGTTCTATTTCGTGGAGATGCCGTGAAATACGTAACAACGAATTGAACAATGGTCTTTTCAAGCATTCGCATAACAACGGGGAGGATACTCTGATAATGAATATTCTAAATAACGTTCAAGTACTGGTAGTTTCATATAGTCCTAGATTTCTGTGGCATCTGTCTTTCCTTAATGAAATGGAAGGGAAGTGTATACATTACAACAAATTACCTTTTTTTCTAAGCAATTATTCACTATTAATGGAATATGTTTAAAGTCATTAATTAGAATCAATAAATCTACTAAAATTTTTGTCTTTGGCATGGTTGCTATGGACGCTTTTGACGTAGATTGTATTAGCTTTTCTGTAGTTAAGATATGACTTTCTTCTGCGCTAAAATAAAGAGTAAATATTCTTTTTCAAACTGTGACTACGTATTCTTTTACAGCTAAAATAACATCCGGAATCAGTGTTGTGATACCGAATTCCACGACGCTGAAGTACTTAATCTATGTATAAAGTTACTATTATCTTTACATCATTTACAACAGTCATTGTAAAAGTATCTCCCCAGTTTGTGTACATGTGATAAGGAAGAGTATATTTGCAATTCGTTTGTATGTATTTCATGATATGTTCACAAAACAGAATAAACGCACTTTTCAGAGAAAGCGCTGTTACCTTTGAACAACTCAGGATCTTGCAGGATATAGTTGTGTTCAAATAACATGTGTGCGAAAACCTTTTAGGAAACAAGATGAAAAAAAAAAAAATGCCAGTGCTAGGTATTTACTTTCTAACTTTTATCTATTTATATTTCTTGTTCTTCACGTAGATCGATGCTTTGCGGTCGTTTGTTCACGTTCGTTGAAAATGTTTCTCTCTCTCTCTCTCTCTCTCTCTCTCTCTCTCTCTCTCTCTCTCTCTTTTTTTTAAAAAAAATATAGATGACGTTGAGCCCTCTTTCTTTTTCTCTCTTTTCATTGGTTCTTCGGTTTGATCGATCCTTTCTAGACGTTGGCTTATTTTGTCTAATTTTGATCGTTTCGTCCTTGACTTAGTTTATCCGTTACAGAGGGCGTCGAGCACTCTGACTGAGCTACCACGCCGGCAACCCACTGACCAAGCGCTCTGAGCCATCACGCTCGGCAAGTTTCGAACCACCCTCTAAGATGTTCGTGCATCACAAACTAATTCGCTGCCAATTACGCTACGTCGAACAGCTGCAAGAGTAATCCGTAATTCTCGTACCATCGATGGCAGGTGTTATCTGCTAACATGACTTTTTAGACATTTGATGGTAATTCATTGTCCCAACGGCGACGTGTTTTTGATAATTTTCAGCGCGCCATTGCTTTGAAATGACTACGCTTTAGTTATAGAAAGAAAATCATCAAATACAGAAAGCAAGATGGCGTATACAAAAGAGAGTTTCGAGCAAGGTTTCGGGCGAGTGATGTCACGTGACTTATTTCAGACCGCAAAATGTTGAGTACCTCAAAAAAACCAACCCGACATGTGCACAATGGTGGTTATTATTTTATGTATAATTTACTGTTTCACTTTTGACCAGCCACCTATTTTATATCTGACTATCCACCAGCACATGATATTCTATATAACTATCATCCAATATTCCTATTAGATTTTATGTGGAGCACTCTAATAAGCAGTTTAATGTCAATGAGACCAGATGATGAAACCACTGAGCGTCGAATTGGTTACAACTGTAATTTGCTTATTACAGTACGATATTTTGCTGTTTCAACTCTTTACTTGAGGTTTACAAGCCTTTTACTTAGATCGAGGCAACATGGGGTTGCCATAATAGTGAAAAATCATTCTTCTTGCCCTCTAAATATAGTGTGAGATCACCTCGGACGGTCAGTACAGTTGCACCCCTGCGTGGCATGGATAATATCAATCAGCTCTTGCAGGTTATTTGGCCAAGCTTTCATGAGTGCAATATCCAGTTCTACAACTATTGTGGGAGGTGCTGTCTGGCTGTAATGCATTTGTTAAGTGCATTCCAGACATGCTCAAATGGGCTTAAGTCTGGTGAACAAGCTGGCCAGTCCATTTGTTCAATTCCCTCAGCTTCAAGCATGTTTTCCACCAGTGCAGGTCTGTGGGGAACCATCACGCATGGTACCAGTGTAGGGCACAACAAAAGATCGAAGGATCTCTTCTCGATACCTCTGAGCAGTCAAAATTCAAATTCAAATGTTTGTAAAGCTTATGGGACTTAACTGCGGGGTCATCAGTCCCTAAACTTACAAACTACTTATGAACTAGCTTATACTAAAGACGGCACAAGCATCCATGCCCGAGTGGGGGATTCGAGCCCCCGACGAGGAACGGCCTCGCGCATCGTAGCATAGCGCCTCAATGCGCTCGGCCGCGGCCTCTGAGCAGTCAAAGCGCCATTCTGAACGACGCTGAGGTACATACGTCCGCCAATACTGACTCCTACCCACACCATTCATACGGTGATGTTTCCTGCACATAAGCAGGACTGTTCAGAGTTCCGCGGTCTCTCCAGATGAGGGGACAACGATTGTCCTGCTGAATACGAAATGTTGACTCGTCTGTGTTTGTGTTGATACTGCGCGTCCTGTTTCTGCCTGGAGGGTGCGTTGCAGCTGAGTAGCATTCAGCCTCCTGTCTCGACGGGCTGGTAACTCGAGATAACGCTCATCTATTGCTGATGTTACCCGTGGCCTTATCTTGTTTAAACTGTTCGTCTTGTCTGACATCGCGTCTAGGTCCTGGGAATTACACTTTGGAACATTCCAATAGCTGCAGTCGCCACCCTCTGTGTCTGCCCATCTTCAACCTTCCTACGACTTTCCATGCGATAGCTTCGGGTAATTCATGTTGTTCTTTCATTACGATACCTGCTCTCTACACTTTCTGAACCCAATTGCTCGCATAATGCTTTTGGTAGAGTAAACACAAGTCAACCCAACCTCTCTGCAATAAATTTCTGTTATCACTATCTTGGTTCCCGTAATGTTGTAGTCTCCACTCCGTAAAACCGACAAAAAGACGCCGAACGGTTTCAGTTCATTCTGCCCATGATATCTTAACTAACCCCTAATCGTTTTGAGCAGTGGATATCGATTTACAATTAATTTTCTCTACATCGCCTAATTTAGTTCGACTACAATCCATTATTCTTGTCTTATATTTGTTGATATTCCTCATATAACGTACTTTTGAAATACCATCCATTCTGGCTAAATATTATCCCTAGCCTTTTATGCCTCTGAAAGAATTACAACGTCGTCAGAAAACTTCCGAGTCAGTGTTTCAGAACCTTGATCCATTTCGAAATTTATCTTTGGATTCATATATTTCATATCTGTACTGTGGTTTCGATACTAGTTGAAGATAATTTTAACTCCCTTTATTATTAAATCTGTTACCATCGTAATTTCAAAGAGAGAATGTAAGTAAACATTCTCAAAACATTTGTAAAATCTACAAATTCTGTAAACGTTGGCTTGGGGGTCTTTTCTCTAGGTTCTACAATACGTCGTGGAGTCAATATTATCTTATATGTTCCTACATTTCTCAGGAAGTAATATTGATCTTCCCCAATGTCAATATTCAAATGTTTGTAAAGCTGCTACTGTGGTCATCAGTCCCTAGCCTTACTAACTATTTCACTTACACTAAGGACAATACACTCACCCATGTCCGAGCATGGAGTCGAACTTCTAGTCGGATCGACCGGGCAGTCCGTTGCATGACGCCTTAGACCACGCGGCCATTCCACGAGGCTCCTTACTGTCACCTACCAGTGTTTCCGCTCTGTTGTAAATAACAAATGTTTTTCTGTAATATTCACGCACACTTGAGGGCACAGCAAGCCCACCACATACCACTCTGCTGTCAGTTTTTCTACATCCACTATCAGTCCAGGCGTGAAGTCCTATCCGACGAGTTCCCACTTCCAACACCATAATGGGAGGAGTAACGCCGCTCTTCCTCTCCAAGACATTGTAAGAGTGGGACCTTTTCCCAGCTCATAGTCATATTAGCAGACGTTTGTCACCAGGCGTAGTGGAGAGGCGCAGTTTATCGCTAAACTATACATTGTGTCATGCATCAGCAGTCCACGCTTCGCTGTCACCGCACCACTCCAAATATAGCGTTTCCGGCACGCTACACGCGCGACGTTACATCCAGAGTTCCCCCGTTGGCCCGCAGACCATCTCTGACGTCACACTTGCCGCCCCACCGCATTACTATCTGAGCGGAAGCGTTGCAGGAATAGATTGCTGAGTCACCGTTTAGACGGCAGAACTGTAGTTCACGGAACACCGGACCGGCGTGTGTACTAGGTTTCATGTTATCCGTATTAAAAGAAACTCGAAAAACTGAAGCTATAGATCATAAAAAGTATCGTTACAGCTTTATTGACTTTTGTGTCCCTGCCTCGTCGCCGCTTTTGTGTCTCGTTTCCGTCGTAGGTGTCGGTGGCCGAGTAGAAAGACCGACACAGGAATAAAGGATGCACGCTTGTGCAGGTAGGAGGTGACCAGCCAGTGGGACAGCAGAAACTAGAAACACCAGAGTAAATTAGAACGAGATATATATTTCCTAGAGACTTAGTAATACTTAACTTTTACATAGCTCAGTACTGCAGAATGCTGATACATAGTGGCCTGCCTAGTGCCTATCAGATAGCCAAGTCTTCACTGGTGCCTATCTGATTCCGAAGTGTTAGCTGGTTCCTATCTCAGTCCGATGTCGTTCAGTGGTGGTCACGAGCGGGATCGCAGCAGAGAGCGCTCGTGGCTGACGTAAGAACCGCGCGCCGTGCGTGCATGGCGGCGCGCGGCGAAAGTAGGTAGCGCGCACTTGAGACTTGTGCGACACTACACCCCTCCCCCCCAAACCGCCGCGTCGTCGTGGCGTAGGGCTGAGGGCCACGGCGACGGCACTGGGAGGAGGGCCTGGGCGGGGGCGCTACTGGTTGGACGGGCGTCGTAGCTGAGGCTGGGATCGAGACGCCGTCCGCGCCCCGGCATCCGCCTTGCGATCCTCCAGGGAACCCACCGAAACCTGGGGAAGGGCGCACGCCTCCGCCCAGAGGGAGCAAGTCATCTTCTTCTGAGGTGCGTGGCCCAGGCGGCGGGGACACGCACGGTCCTGGATTTCCTCTCGGTGACGCTGTTATCTGCGGCGGCGACAGCGGCGGAGTCGCGTCGATGTCCATCGGGACGATCTCGTAGTCCGGGCACGCTGGACCCGTCGGCGAACGACGTGGCTGTGCTCCCTGGCGGTGAACTGGGTCTGGAATCAAGAAACCGGAGACAGGATCGCGCGGCCTGTGCAAGCGCAATTGGTTTGCGTGGCGCCGCAGCTCCGACCCTGTGGAAGAACCTACAACATACATACTGCGACCGAGCACGCGACGAATGGTGTCCGGCAACCAACGGTTCTTCCCAGCAAACACCTTGTACAGCACCGGCGTAGAAACCTGAAAACGCGTAGCGCCATACGAACCGACTCGGTGCGTGGGAGGCTGCAGCAGGTGAAGGAGAGTGCGGTGACGGCGGCCGTGTAGCACCTCGGCAGCAGACGGGCCGTCACGTGGCATGCATCGATACGTAGACAGGAAAATTTGAAGAGCTTGCTGCCTGGAGTGCTGACCTTTCATCTTTTCCATGTGAGACTTGAATGTTCGAACGAAACGTTCTGCTTCACCATTGGACTGAGGGTGAAAAGGTGCGGTGGTGATATGCTGAATGCCATTCACACGACAAAACTGATGAAATTCCGCACTAACAAACTGAGGTCCATTGTCACTGACGATAGTTTCAGGCAATCCTTCGATGCAAAACACTGATGTTAAGGCACTGATTGTACTAGACGCCGTCGTTGAGTTCATGGCAATCACGAAAGGAAACTTGCTGAAAGCGTCTACAACAATTAACCAGCGCGTATTCCAGAAAGGTCCGGCAAAGTCAATGTGTAATCGTTGCCATGGTCCCTTGGGGCGTGGCCAGTCTGAGAAACGTTGCGGAGGAACCGCCTGATGCTCCGCACAAACTGTACACTGTGACGTCATGCTCTCTTTCTGGGCGTCCATACCAACCCAGGTACAATGACGTCTGGCCAGTTGCTTTGTCCTAACGATACCCCAATGTCTCTGATGCAGGAGGCGTAACACTTCACGTTGCAGAGAACGAGGAACAATCACTCTCGTTTGGTCGTTGTCGGTATGTAACAACAGAACACCCTGACTTAAAGATAATGCATGACGCTGTGCAAAATAACGTCGAACCAGAGGCCGATCAATGTGTTTGGCTCTGGCAGGCCACCCTGAGCGAACAAAACGTGCTACCACACTTAGGTCTGTATCCGCAGCTGTTTCCTGTGCAACACGACGAGAGTTCAAAGGGAATTCTACGACAGCAGAAGCATCTCTGGAGTCTATCTGGCAACACGCCATTTCTGAAGAATCAAACGACACATCCTGGCCAACCGGAAGTCGGGAAAGTGTGTCCGCGTTGGCATGTTTAGTGGTAGGCCGGTACAACACATCATATTGATAATTTGACAATATCAAGGACCATCTCTGAAGCTTTTGTGCCGTTCGTGGCGGAATTGGCTTTGTGGGTGAGAACAACGACGTGAGAGGCTTGTGGTCAGTCAATAAATATAATTTTCTGCCATAGAGATAATGATGAAACTTTGTGACGCCTTAAATGATTGCTAAGGCCTCTTTTTCTATCTGACTGTAATTCTGTTGCGTTGGCGTGAGTAGCTTGGATGCAAAGGCAATAGGGACGATCGTGAGAACCAATTCGATGTGACAATATTGCACCCAGACCGTACGACGAGGCATCCACTGCTAGCACTACAGGCTTCTGGGGGTCAAAAGGGAATCAAACATGCATAACTGAGTAGTGCAGACTTTAATTTGTCAAAGGCAACTTGGCAATCATTAGACCATACAAAAGGAACATTCTTCCTACGTAAGTGATGCAGTGGAGCTGTAATCTGAGAGGCATTGGGAATAAATCTCAAATAATGGTTAAGCTTTCCCATTACTGCTTGCAATTCGTGCACATTCTTAGGAGGAGGCAAGTCTTTGATTGCTCTAAGATGTGACTGTAAGGGATGAATTCCTTGGGCATTAATCACATGGCCTAGGTATCCTATTTCAGTTTGGAAAAACGAACACTTTGCTTTATTACAACGTAGACCTGCTGCAGTCAACACTTTGAAAAGGCACTCAAGGTTTGATAAATGTTCTTCAACCGTGCGCCCTGAGACCACAATATTATCTAAATAGTTCGAGCAGCACGGTACAGAAACTGTCAGCTGTTCTAAAAATCGCTGAAAAATAGCGGGTGCGGAAGAACTGCCGAGGGGTAGGCGTTAAAATTGAAAAAGGCCCATATGAGTATTAATGACGAAAAACTTTTTTGACTCGTCATCAAGCGGAATTTGCAAGTATGCCTCTGCTAAATCAATCTTAGAAAAGAAGAGAGACTGTCCTAATTTGTCCATACGTTCCTCAGGTCTGGGCAGGGGATAAGTGTCTACAATTGTTTGACTGTTCACTGTTGATTTGAAGTCCGCACAGAGACGAAGTTTTCCTGATGGCTTGGGTATAATTACTATAGGCGAGGCCCACTGAATCTTTTGTGTCCCAACTTCGTCGCCGCTTTTGTGTCCCAGCCTCGTCGTCGGTGTCGGTGGCCGAGTGGAATGAGACCGACACAGTAACAAAGACAGCACGCCGGTGCAGGTACGGAGGGGAGCAGGCAGAAACTACAAACACTAGAGTAAATTAGAAAGAGATATATATTGCACAGAATGTAACAATACTTAACTTTTACATAGTACTGCAGAATGTTGATACATAGTTGTTAGAGGCCTGCCTAGTGCCTGTACGATAGCAAAGTCTTCAATGGTGCCTATCTGATTACGAAGGTCCTAACTCGTTGCTGTCTCAGTCCGAAGTCCCGATGTCCTTCAGTGGTGGCCACGAGCGGAGTTGTCCCAGAGGGCGCTCGTGGCCGTCGTCGCGAGAACGCCGCGCCGTGCGTGCCTGGCGGCGCGCGGCGAAAGTAGGTGGCGCGCACTTTGTACTTGTGCGACACCACAGACTCGCAGTAACAGGAGAAATCACACCACTATCCTGCCAACGTTTAAGTTCTGCAGCAACATTATCACGAATTGCGATAGGCACTGGTATAGCTTTACGAAATTTTGGTATAGCAGATTCTTTTAAAGTTACATGTGCCACGAAGTCTTTTGCGTAACCTAATTCCGGCGAAAACAAGTCACTGTATTTGTCACACAATGCATTGATTCTGTCCTGAGGCACTACTGACGAAATTTGAAGGACATCTCTTTGAATTGATAGGCCAAACAAATCGAATGCATCTAGTCCAAAAATGTTCTGTGTAGATTTGGCCTGAAGAACAACAAAAGCAACTGTTTTTGTTACAGTTTGAAAAGAGGCAGGCAGGCTACACGTTCCTAGCGCGGGAATATTTTGACCTGTGTACGCTGTTAGCACTTGTTGACACGGCGACAATTTTGGCGAACCCAGCAGTTCATAAGTATCTTTATTAATTAATGTAACAGCGGAACCAGTGTCGAGCTGAAATTGCACAGATTTAGTTTCTATCGAAAGAGTCACAAAACGTTTTTGCTTGTGGCGCTCGACAGGTGCGCGAATGTGGGCAATGTCTGATACAGCTTGTTTGCTGCGCTTGCGCATGCGCGGGCCGCGTAGTGAAGTAAGCGGCGCAGACTCGGCACACAGCAGATTAATAGCACTGTCCCTAGATGGCACTACCGCCGGATCGGCGTCCGCACAATGCGAGGCTACTGCAGATTCACAAACTACTGCACTAAAGTTCAAACAACTTACGGGTATGCTGCCGGGTGACGTCGTCGACAACCGCCGATATTTCGGCAGGAGAACACCCTGCCATTCTCAAGGCACAACTGCACTTAAGGAAGCAAAGTGCAAGCATATTTAATACCTCGGTTTGCAAAGTGTAAACAAGGAAGATAACACACACAGTACAAGTCACAGCAGAGTCAACAACCAAAGGTGACCCAACATCAAAAATATCGATAGTGACTTAATCAACAGGTGAGGCAACATTAATTTTATCCCTCTGTTTTTTTGACGAGAGAGAGTGGCGGATTCCAAGCAGAATTTAAACAAAAACCACCATCTCTGTTTATAAGGTCGCTTGCTAGTTTAATTTCAACAGCTTCCTTAATAACACTATCCCAATAGGTGGAGGTGCATGCCAGGATCTCCGTGTTGTTGTATTCCATAGGATGACCGGCAGCATACCCGTAAGTTGTTTGAACATTCCTTACGCCGGGAAAAGTTAAAGTCTCATACTGCACTAAACTTTTGAGTAGCTACATCAAGTCTACTGTCACTAGCTACACAGTACTGGGCACTTTTACAAGGAGAAGTTGTAGAAGGCACTAGGTTCACTACAGGATTGCACTGTACATAGTCATTTTGCTTGTCCCGAACCCTTTTCCGTTGCACAGTTTTACGTGCTCGGCGGCGCTTGCCACGTGTCTCACTACATAGGTTTGCAATAGGTGCAGAAGAACTTTCTTGCATTTGAGAATCAAGAGAAGCACTGCCCAAGTTTACAGCGTGTATGCATTTATAGACTGAATTGTTCTCGCACTCCGCAAAGCACTGTTTCTAACGGTACCGTTATTTGAATGTTTGTTTTGCATACACACTGACTGAACATGTCCCGATTTGCCACATTGATAACAAGTTGCGTTGCGACTAGGGCACTGTGCACATTTGTGGCGAGATACACATTGGGGGCAAGACTTACGAACGTTTTTTGAAATGAACGGTGGCGCCCGTTATTCAAATTACTGTTTCTAACACGACGGGGCGAACTTTGTCTCACACTCTTACTCTGGCTTCTGTTCACTGTCTGTTCAGCACGGCCGGTAGAATTTAAATACTGAGAACTGTGACAACGAAAGCGTCCGTTGCGGCGCACTGAGTTAACACTGTGGCTTTGCATTTCTACATCTGCTAAGTCAAAAGTATCATGCGCTTCAATAAGCTGCAGTACACTTTCTAATGAAGGGTCCGACTGTTTTTAGAATTGCTGCCCTAATTATGTTTTGCATAATTGCGTCTCTCATCATCACATCACTATAAGAAAGTCCACAAGAGCAAGTAAATTTACATTTGCAGGTTAAGCCCTTCAACTCCGTGATCCCCTCTTGGTGTGACTGCTCCCGTAATTTTTTAGCCTGAAAAATCGGTACCGCACTGCAGCTACGAGAATTTTTCTCTCGTAATAAGCAGTCAGTGCATCTACTATTGCATCAAATTCTAGATCACCAGGAGATGCGTGGGGGAAAAGTTTCTGCAGTAATACAAAGGTTTCGGTTCCCACCACAGAGAGGAACAAATGTTTAACGGTCTGACCTGTAATTTGATGAGCTGCGACGAGTTCTTAAAATTGTGCCAGGTAGTCACTCCATTCTTCCTCACGTTCGTTGTACTGGCGGAACGTAGGGAGCGGTGCCGCGGTGGAGTAGCCGAGCGGTCTAAAGCGTCTCGCTGCGGAGCGCGCGGTTGCTCGCCGTGGAGGTTCGAGTCCTCCCTGGGGCATGGGTGTGTGTGTTTGTCCTTAGGTTAGTTTACCTAGGTTTAAGTAGTTTGTTAGCTACGGACTGATGACCACGCAGTTTGGTCCGAAAGATTTACAAACATTTGAACATTTAGGGAGCGGTGCAGCGGCAGGTGTAGGCTGCTGATGTGACGGCTGTTGTTGTTGGTGAGCCGCCTGTGCCGTTAACTGCGACACCGCTTGGAGTAGTTGCGTGATTTGCGCCGTCTGTAACTGAATAATTTCCATTAAGTTTGGGTTCGGGGTAGTGGCCATGCTGACCGATTAGGCGCCGTGTATACAAGTAAATTATAACAAAATCCAAATACAAGGTAAATGAGGACGCACTGCAACAACAAAAAAAAGTCCACAAAACACGTAACAATATTGTCCCCCAAAAATCTTATATTAAGGGTGGGTGGGCAGGAGCAATTTCTGTGTGCTCCGACTGCTGCTGTCTGGATGCTGCAAGCGGGCTGGTCCACGGTTCTTCTATCTCATCCTCGTCGCCAATTTTGTGTCCCTGCCTTGTCGCCGCTTTTGTGTCTCGTTTCCATCGTAGGTGTCGGTCGCTGAGTAGAAAGACCGACACAGGAATAAAGGATGCACGCTTGTGCAGGTAGGAGGTGACCAGCCAGTGGGACAGCAGAAACTAGAAACACTAGAGTAAATTAGAACGAGATCTATATTTCTTAGAGACTTAATAATACTTAACTTTTACATAGCTCAGTACTGCAGAATGCTGATACATAGTGGAGCTAGAGGCTTGCCTTGTGCCTATCCGATAGCCAAGTCTTCACTGGTGCCTATCTGATTCCAAAGTGTTAGCTGGTTCCTATCTCAGTCCCAAGTGAACGATGTCGTTCAGTGGTGGCCACGAGCGGGATCGCAGCAGAGGGCGCTCGTGGCTGACGTAAGAACGCCGCGCCGTGCGTGCATGGCGGCGCGCACCGAAAGTAGGTGGCATGCACTTTAGACTTGTGCGACACCACATTGATTGTTGACACAAAACAAAAGAAACAGAATTAAGTTCGCTTTACAAGTGCACTACACTAGTAACTTGTACGAGCCATGTAAAATTCTCACTTTTTAACTCAGTTATAGGAAGGCATGCAAAAAAAAAATGTAGTCTCTATACCAGTGTTTTTCAAACTTCTGGAGTTCTCGACCCACTTTCCAACTAAAACTATTCTGACGATACCTCTCCCCCAACCCGCCCACCCTGTACTGCATCACAACTATGTGAGTGAATTCAAAGACAGCGAATTTTATATTTTCTTCTGCTGACAAAACATTCTTGTAAAAAAGGGTATAGTATACTACATTATATTATGAAGGTTTTGGTATATCTTTTGGGGTGGAACACATTATTCTATTTTTCTATTAAATTCAGAGAAAAGTGTTTTGCGTTGCAGATGAGATTCGGAAGCGAATTATGCTCGGTAAGTCCACTGTATAGACAATTTCTAAAGAAGTTGAGATTTTTTCGAATTTTTCCAAATTACTTGGTGTCTCTCATTAAATAAGCTATCGACAGGTTCCTGAAAAGAATTTTTTCCATTATTCATCGTTAACATGGAGTATTATTGTAACAAAAATGTGTTCTATTCAAATCAGAATTGACGATAACAAGGAATTACGTAATTTTCGTATAAAATAAATTTCACTGCTCTTAGGCAATTGTAGTATTGCGGAAACTCGAGTACCCAGACGTGCACTGGTCTGGTTGTTTTTGTGCGAGTACTTCTTTGACCGCGCCCCCCTGAAGAAGACTTTGCGACCCCCCCCCCCCCTGGGGGCCGTGATCCACAGGCTGAAAAACACTGCTCCGTACGGTTGTAAGAAATTATCGTAACTACGCGAGAAAGAAAAAAAAATCTACCTGACACTTCTCTACCAACAGTGTCAAAATTACAACTCTCAACGAAATATTATGTAAAAGTTCTATATTGACTTGTTCCATGACCATGTGGAGTCTCACTCTTAAATTGGGTCCTATGGAACAGAAAACCATATTATTATTATATCAAAAACAAACAAAAATTAATTACTTTTGATTTTTGAAGACGTAATAAAATACATATCATGTAGACACTTCTGGCACACTGACAGGGGCGGCAGTTTAGCAGACTGTCGTCATTGCCATGTGATCGTCACTTATTAAATTTCATTGTTGAAAAATATCGTTCACACACATAAATTTAGCTAAACATGGATGTAACATTTGCAACCTCATTATGAAGATGTGGTAACTGTTCTCGAAGAAACCCTTCATAGAACTCCTGAACAGTTTTTACACATTATAATTTGTCTTAAAAACGAAAATTACACCGGAAATCTATCAGTTCTATCAGAAAATGTCTAGGGGACTACCCAGTGGTGGACTAAGGCTGTCGGAGGCCCGGGGCGGCGTCAAAACAAAATGAGACCCCCCCCCCCCCCCGTCATCTTGGAAATACTTGTATTACTATACCCCCCTCCGGATCGATAAGCCAACGGCGTCCCAAAAAAGTCTGCCACTGCTTTTACCTAATACAACGAATGGTTGGTTGATTGTTTGCGACAGGGGGCAGAGGGCCAAAATACCCAGATCATCAGTCCCCTGGTGGGGAGGGGAAGGTGTGAGGGGAAGGGAAGGGAAATGCAGCCCAGGGAGCAAAGATGGAAGAAACACTGCATTAGCTCACAACGCACATACTCACGAAAGAGCCTTGAGCCTTGGGGGGACAGCAAATGGTCCTGAAAACAGCTTAGAAAGAGATACTACGTTGTCGGTATCCTGAAAAATATTTTAAAACTGTTCCTGCATTTCTTGTAAAACTGAAATGAATTTTACAAAATTTGCATTTCCTAAACACCAGAAATCGGAGGCAGTTTGAAAAATTCCACACAATAAAGCAGAAAGGAAAAGAGCCGTATCGCAGTGCAACTTTAAACCCCGTGCCGCAGCCAGCAGTTGCGCGGGAATGGGCGTGCCCTCTAAGTCGCCTTGCTGCGCAGTGCGCGTCTGCTCCCGTCGGAGGTTTGAGTCCTCCCTCGGGTATGGGTGTGTGTTTTGTCCTTAACATAAGTTATATAAGTAGTTTGTAAGTCTAGGGACTGACGACCACTTCAGGGCCTCAAGTAAAGCAGAGGCTACTTTGTGTATCGTAATTACTTCTTCCGTTTCCTATTCCAGTTGCGAATGGTTCGCGCAAAAAAAGTTTGCAAGTATATCTCAATTTTTTTCTTGTGACCATTTCGCGAGACAAACGTAGGGCGAAGCGATATATTCGTTGACTCTTCAAGAAACGTTTGTCTTCGGAACATTGACAGAAGCCCATACCATGACGCCGAACGCCTCTCCTACAGCGCTAGCCATTGCAGTTTACCGATTATATCAGTCATGCTTTCGCGTTTACTAAATGAATCTTTAACGAAGCTTGCTGCTCTCCTTTGGATCTTCTCTATCTCGTCCTTCAACCATATGTCGTAAAAGAAAGCAAGATGATGAGCAATATTCAAGCATTGGTCGAACGAGTGTTATGTAAGCTACTTCCTCTTTGATAGTCTACAATTGCTGAGTCTTCCAGTGACTCCGTCTGGCATCTACCTTACCCGAGATAGCTTTTATGTGGTCGTTCTACTTCAGATCGCTCCTTATGCCTACTCCCACATATTTGATGAAAGTAATTTCTTCCAGTGATTGTTCTGCAATTACGTAATCTATAATGAGGGATCCTTCTTTCAGTTCCTTACGTTTGTTTTTGTTTAGAGTCAATTGACACTCCCTGTACCAAGCGTAGATACCCTGCAGATCCTCCTGTATTTCACTACAATATTCTGACTGCCAATTCTTGATATAGTACAGCATCAATCGCGAAAATCTTGAATGAATTACGATTGTCATCTACAAGGTCATTCATATATATCGTAAAAAGCAACGGTCCTAGAACTCCCTTGGGGTACGTCAGAAATCACTTTGTCACAAGATTTCTCTCCGTTACGAGTAGTGTAGAATGTGATGCAAAATACTAATGATAGCAATACGGATATTAAAGCAAATACATTACAGAAATAGGATAGTCACTTCAAATAACAAAATAAAGACAGTATACAATAAAGTGAAGGGAGAGCATGAAAGAACCAGAGATGAGCAGGAGCACATAGCATTAAGAGTAAATGATCCACGGGTAACAGGTGTGTGCAGTGTTGCTGAACTTTTCAATAAGCATTTCATAACTTACTGGAAATATGGGGTTGTCAGGTTCAGTAGATGCAGCTATGGAATATTTCACACAAGTCACTGCCAGTAATTACAGTTATATGAGTATGACCTCATAACATCAGCTGAAGTAATGTCCACCTCAAAAGCCTTACAATAAAAAATGTAATGGCTATGACAATATATCAACTAGATTATTAAATAGTGCGCCTCTGAGTTTAATACATATTAAGTTATCTGTGAAATCAATCTTTTATCAGTGGAACATTTCTTGGATGGTTGAAATATGCTGAAGTTCAGCCTGTATATAACTAAGGAGATAAAGACGTACCATCTTTTATAAAAGATAATAACGGTCCTCCTCTGAAGCATCTAACCACAAATAAAATATTATCTATGTCACAATTCGGATTTCTAATGGTTGCAGTACTGAGGAGGCTATCTACACATACAATGAGAATGTACTCAATTCATTAGACAATACATTGCAGGCTACTGTTATACTTTGTGATCCCTTAAAGCCATCTGAATGTGTCAATTACAGTATCCCTTTAAGTAAATTAGAATATTACGGTGTAACAGGAAATGCTGCAAAATGGTTCAAATCGTACATTTGTGACCGAATCAAACGGTGCCGCAAGGAAAGAGACATGTATTAAGCTGTCACCCATTGTTGAAATGGAAACTAATAATCTGTGGTGTTTGTTTGTAGATGACACAAACATTGAAATATATAGTAAATTAAATATAGCCTTAGAAAGGTTGATTAATGAAACTTTCAAGGACATCAATAAATGATTTAGAGCCAATTATCTGTGACTGAACCTTGAAAAACATAAGGGTGAAGATATTCCGCCGTATGCAAGACACTCCAATTTTTTGTTTTTTGTTACATTTCCCATAATTCAAAAATATGATTGAAAAACATACTATTTACAATTTAGAACTTATAAAAGGTTTCCTGCTAGTATATGCCTAAAATATGAGAAGGAGATAGAAAAAGTTGACAATGTCAAAGTCCTATGATTACCGCTTGATAATAAATGTAATCTGGAATAGCGTACCACAGAATTGCTGAAAATCCTAAACAAATCTCTATTTACCATGCAAATTTTGCCAGACATAGGTGATATAAAAATTAAAAAAATATAAAAACCTACCCTACTACTCTTAATTTTCAGTCCATAATAAGAGTATAATATGGGATTGGTTTCTATGGTAACTCAGCAAGCCAAGTTAAAATTTTCCAGCCCAAAAGTGTGCAATAAGAATTATTTGTGGTGTGAACTTACCAACTTCCTTCGGAGGGCTGTTTATAGAACTGGGGATGCTATCTACTGATTCCCAATATATTTTCTCGTTTAAGAAATTTTGTCATTAAAAATATTTTTATTTCAAACCAACAGTTAAGTTCATAGAATCGCTGCTGTGAAGAATATTAACTTTAACAAAGTTTTAAAGTGACTTTTTTTTTATAAAGGTGTCTACTATTCGGAAATAACCCGTTTTGAGTAACACGCCAGCAGCCATTTCGTTAATATCACACAACGTGAATATTCTACACAATCTGATTTTTGTACAAATTATGTGCAATAATGTGATCATGGTAAATAAGAGTTTTGAAGTTCTTTAAATTTTAATTTTATTTGATGATGCGTAGCTACAATAACCCAAGAATTTCCATTTGCGCCTAAACATGTTCAACATTAAATATTTATTAACACTTTTATGCCCTTTTAAATATTCTCAAAGATTTTCTTTCTTGAACGATTGCACATCCACAAACGCAGTTTCATTTGGAATCTGTGGAAGGTACGCTAGCGTATGTTTTTCTTCTGCAAGTATTTATCGTGTATTCTTTTTTTCTTTTATATGTTCGACGTTCAAGAGGGCAGTGGTGTTCCAACTATTTCTTTAGGGGGGGGGGAGGCAAGAATACCCATTTACTGACTTCGTCTTTCACAGTGGCGATTGCATAGCCAGGTGTCCCAAATTTCTATATATATAATAAATAAAAATTACTCGTCAAGTTACGCTTGCGTCTCATTTATATATAATAGCAATCTAGAGTAGGGTGACCATATTTCCAAGCCGGCCGCGGTGGCCGAGGGGACTGAGGCGCTCCAGTCACGGTCTGCACGGCCACTACGGTCGGGGATTCGAATCCCCCCTCGGGCATGGATATTTGTGCCGTCTTTAGTATAAGGTAGTAGATAAGTAGTTTGTAAGTTTAGGGACTGATGACCCCGTAGTTAAGTCCATAAGCTTAACAAACATTTGAACATTTTGAACATATTTCCAAAATCAAAACACGGGATACATATGGGCACCGAAAACGTTACCCAATCATACTCGTACTACAAGAACCCAAATAAACTGCATTACTAATTAAAAAATAATTTGTTTTATACTTGTGACATTCAATCAAATAAGTGTGACAACCGTTACTATTTTATCAGCTTACTGATTTCTCTCGCAAATATATTTTGCAGAAGAAAGTATCCCATTCGTGAGTTTGGTATTTTCACACAGAATTTCACAAAAGCAACACAGGAACTATTCTGAAAATAGGCTTTTTTTATAATTATTTACTTCACAGTTTGCTCATTAAATCTGCTCTTTTAGTCGTCCACAAACTATATGTGCTGGAGGAAACTTTCTAAGGTACCATTCGTACCAAGGAGAGTTAGCACAAACTCAGTAATTAGCTGCAAATTTTTGCACTAGATATGTTCAAATGCAAGTAAGTTCAAAATGAGAGACCATTTATCACCAACACATTTCACGACTCTTAATTCGTTTATTTCAATTCGCATACCGTATATTTTTAGTCTCATTCGCTTCCAGCTACCGATGTGGCGGAGTGGTAAAATGCTGGCCTCGCATTCGGGAAGACGGTGGTTCAAATGCTCCTCCCGCCACCCAGAATTAGGTTATCCGTTATTTCCCTAAATAACTCCAGGATGGTTTTCTTGAAAGGACATGGGCTATTTTCTTCGGTATCCTTGCCCAAAAATCTGAGCGTTAGCTACCTCTCTAATGACCACGCTTGCCCATGGGACGTTAAACTTTAATCTTAATTCATTCCTTCCGGTTCACTTCCTCCAAAAGCTGATTTTCACACTGTCAAAATATTTTCATCAAATTACGCCAAAGTCTTAAGACAGACTTATATCAATGAAATGGGCAAATCCATTTCTCAATATCAACAGTTAATCTCTCGTAAAATAAACTTTAAAATCAAGCTATTTCAATAAGCTATCTTCTTGCAATGTAATGGAAAAGCAGCACATGCCATGTGAAAGCATTACGTAATACCAACCAGAGAAATTAAAAAATTGTGCCTCATTCAATTTGCGTATATCAAACTCCATTTTCATTATTGTTTGATTGTGATCACATTAGTTCTCCATTTGGTTACCCATTGCTTAAAAACACGTTATTTAAAAAAAAAAAAAAAATATAGGTGACAGCTAATGAAAAACGGTACAATATACGTCCCATATTTACTTTGCCGGGAGAACTGGACACTTAGACTAAATACGGGACGATCCCGTAAAACACGTGACGTCTGCTCACCCTAACGTAGAGCCACCCATCATCCTCAACAACTACTGTTCCAAAGTGCTGCACAGAATTTGTTACGTTTTCCTACAGATGTCGTCCCCTGTTAACAGTCACAGACTGAAAAATGGGGCGAGAGGACCTCCGTGAACCTGGCACCCGACTTAAAGAAATTGTTTTTTACTTCATACTATCTTAAAGAGCTTCGTTTGTAGTGGATTGTAGTGCAAAATTTTTCGTTTGTAGTTTTTCGGAAAAAAAGTTATGGGTTAATCAAAAAATAGCCAGCACCCCACTTTTAAGAAATTAAATTCTAATGGGTGATATGGGTAGGGAATCGTTTGTAGTGGTTTGTAGTGAACGAATTTTCGTTTGTAGTAACTTGAATATCCCACAAAACGTGTTCAAAATGGAAGGCGCGAGGCCCATACTGCTGTCCACGGCACCCACTGGCAGCACCCCACTTTCAAGAAATTTATTTCTAATGGATGATATGTGTAGGAAATAGTGTGTAGAGGTTTGTAGTGAACGAATTTTCGTTTGTAGTAACTTGTATATCCCACAAAACGTGTTCAAAATGGAGAGCGAGGCCCATACTGCTGTCCACGGCACCCACTGGCAGCACCCCACTTTCAAGCAATTTATTTCTAATGGATGATATGTGTAGGAAATAGTGTGTAGAGGTTTGTAGTGAACGAATTTTCGTTTGTAGTAACTTGTATATCCCACAAAACGTGTTCAAAATGGAAGGCGCGAGGCCCATACTGCTGTCCACGGCACCCACTGGCAGCACCCCACTTTCAAGAAATTTAATTCTAAGTGATGATATGTGTAGGAAATAGTGTGTAGAGGTTTGTAGTGAACGAATTTTCGTTTGTAGTAACTTGTATATCCCACAAAACGTGTTCAAAATGGACGGCGCGAGGCCCATACTGCTGTCCACGGCACCCACTGGCAGCACCCCACTTTCAAGAAATTTAATTCTAAGGGATGATATGTGTAGGAAATAGTGTGTAGACGTTTGTAGTGAACGAATTTTCGTTTGTAGTAACTTGTATATCCCACAAAACGTGTTCAAAATGGAAGGCGCGAGGCCCATACTGCTGTCCACGGCACCCACTGGCAGCACCCCACTTTCAAGAAATTTATTTCTAATGGATGATATGTGTAGGAAATAGTGTGTAGAGGTTTGTAGTGAACGAATTTTCGTTTGTAGTAACTTGTATATCTCACAAAACGTGTTCAAAATGGAAGGCGCGAGGCCCATACTGCTGTCCACGGCACCCACTGGCAGCACCCCACTTTCAAGAAATTTATTTCTAATGGATGATATGTGTAGGAAATAGTGTGTAGAGGTTTGTAGTGAACGAATTTTCGTTTGTAGTAACTTGTATATCCCACAAAACGTGTTCAAAATGAAAGGCGCGAGGCCCATACTGCTGTATACGGCACCCACTGGCAGCACCCCACTTTCGAGAAATTTAATTCTAAGGGATGATATGTGTAGGAAATAGTGTGTAGAGGTATGTAGTGAACGAATTTTCGTTTGTAGTAAGTTGAATATCCCACAAAACGTGTTCAAAATGGAAGGCGCGAGGCCCATACTGCTGTCCACGGCACCCACTGGCAGCACCCCACTTTCAAGAAATTTATTTCTAATGGATGATATGTGTAGGAAATAGTGTGTAGAGGTTTGTAGTGAACGAATTTTCGTTTGTAGTAACTTGTATATCCCACAAAACGTGTTCAAAATGGAAGGCGCGAGGCCCATACTGCTGTCCACGGCACCCACTGGCAGCACCCCACTTTCAAGAAATTTATTTCTAATGGATGATATGTGTAGGAAATAGTGTGTAGAGGTTTGTAGTGAACGAATTTTCGTTTGTAGTAACTTGTATACCCCACAAAACGTGTTCAAAATGGAAGGCGCGAGGCCCATACTGCTGTCCACGGCACCCACTGGCAGCACCCCACTTTCAAGAAATTTATTTCTAATGGATGATATGTGTAGGAAATAGTGTGTAGACGTTTGTAGTGAACGAATTTTCGTTTGTAGTAACTTGTATATCCCACAAAACGTGTTCAAAATGGAAGGCGCGAGGCCCATACTGCTGTCCACGGCACCCACTGGCAGCACCCCACTTTCAAGAAATTTATTTCTAATGGATGATATGTGTAGGAAATAGTGTGTAGAGGTTTGTAGTGAACGAATTTTCGTTTGTAGTAACTTGTATATCTCACAAAACGTGTTCAAAATGGAAGGCGCGAGGCCCATACTGCTGTCCACGGCACCCACTGGCAGCACCCCACTTTCAAGAAATTTATTTCTAATGGATGATATGTGTAGGAAATAGTGTGTAGAGGTTTGTAGTGAACGAATTTTCGTTTGTAGTAACTTGTATATCCCACAAAACGTGTTCAAAATGAAAGGCGCGAGGCCCATACTGCTGTATACGGCACCCACTGGCAGCACCCCACTTTCGAGAAATTTAATTCTAAGGGATGATATGTGTAGGAAATAGTGTGTAGAGGTATGTAGTGAACGAATTTTCGTTTGTAGTAAGTTGAATATCCCACAAAACGTGTTCAAAATGGAAGGCGCGAGGCCCATACTGCTGTCCACGGCACCCACTGGCAGCACCCCACTTTCAAGAAATTTATTTCTAATGGATGATATGTGTAGGAAATAGTGTGTAGAGGTTTGTAGTGAACGAATTTTCGTTTGTAGTAACTTGTATATCCCACAAAACGTGTTCAAAATGGAAGGCGCGAGGCCCATACTGCTGTATACGGCACCCACTGGCAGCACCCCACTCTCAAGAAATTTAATTCTAATGGATGATATGTGTAGGAAATAGTGTGTAGAGGTTTGTAGTGAACGAATTTTCGTTTGTAGTAACTTGTATATCCCACAAAATGTGTTCAAAATGGAAGGCGCGAGGCCCATACTGCTGTCCACGGCACCCACTGGCAGCACCCCACTTTCAAAAAATTTATTTCTAATGGATGATATGTGTAGTAAATAGTGTGTAGAGGTTTGTAGTGAACGAATTTTCGTTTGTAGTAACTTGTATAACCCACATTACACGAACTTCATGATCAGCGTGCTGCTGGGTACCTACACTTGCGGAAGATTTTTTTTTCTTTTTTTTTTTATTAGCTTGAATATTTACGTTTCGATTGTGTTTGATTGAATGTATTTAATTTTGTTACATATAGTTTTACGAAATAACCTTACACTCAGAAATAGCCTGCTTCCCGTTTTGAAGAAATTAAGTGTAATTTTTGGGTTGTGTTGGTATCGTATGTAATTTTTGGAGTGAACGTAATTGTGTGTATAGGTCTTTTTGACTGTCCGGCTTTTATTCTTTTCTTCCTCGATAGAGAAGTCGCGCTGGACTCTTCTGCCAGTTATAGAGAGTGCATGCGAAAGCATGCAGTCTGTGTGGAGGATATAGATAGACGTCTGGGCGGATGCGGATATCTGCGGATATCTACAGTATTTTTTACTGTTTCGTTTCAAATTGTGAGCATCGCAGATATTCTCGTGTTATCTGGGGATAAAGAGCGAGGTTCTACCCAGTACGTCTGTCGAAATGTTAATGGATATTCTCGGAATCCATGCAGGGCTCAGGTAGAGCAGAAGTCTGTTGTCCTCATCTCCTGGCCACAGCCACAGACAAATATGTTACTCTGTGCCACAGCGGTAGTAGCTGTACCCGAGGGACCTGCGCCTTATCCGTTTCCGTGACCGTGTCTTACCTGGGGTCTGCCAAGTGCTTTCTGGTTGGCAAACCGGCCCACTGCCTACTATAGATGCCATGCCAAATTTTCCGTGCCTTCTGTTAGTGCTTTGTAGTGACCGAGTGACAACGTATATTGCAAGGAATACCGTGACAGTTCTTTCTTAAAATTAACATATCAATGGATATTATATCGAGTAAAGTGAAAAGAGGTGATTCGGCATTACTCAAGTAAAACAAATTGAAATCGTGAAGTTGGAAAAAGAAATTGGATACTTATTTGATGGCATGGGAAAGATCAACGACAAAGTAGCTTGTTTTGCGTGTAAAAAAGTATATTCTTACACTGGGCACAATAGTAGAACTTCAAATTACGTGTAACATTCGTGTTAGACAGGACAAAGAAGCGTAATTAGTTATTAAAATCCCATGACAGATGCAAAAGTTCCTGAAGTTCCGCCAAATATGAAGACAACCGCGACCGAAAAAGTTATGCATCTTGTCAACAAAGGCATTTTACCGTTCTAAGTTGCGTGTGGATCTGGGTTTCTCGTGAGGGGCAGTTTCCTATAGATGTGGTGGCATATTTGATGCACTATGTGTTTTATAGTCATTTAAATATGCCAATAACCGTCACGAAAGTGCAAGCAATATGTTGGCAAAGTTTCATCGCAACCGAATGAACTGTACAGCCGCGCATAAACATACAAACCTTAACGTTTCTGTGTTAGAGAAACGGTGACATAGGTAGTAAAGATTGACAATAGCATCTTATTGCAACTTTCATAATCAGATACGGTGTACGGTCAAAGAAACATATTTAGGAAGATACACAATGTTAGTTGTATAGGCTGGACGTAGTTGCAGCTGTTAGTCTCTTTTTGCTGACAGTTACCAGTTACAAGTAGACGGCAGTTTTAACACTTGAAATGACATGCTTTGCGTTGTGTCACATATCCTCTAGTGTGTTAATATGGGGGAAAACAAGTGTCCCTTTTGTAAAACTCCGAAAGAACCGTTTCTTTCTTTTTAAATGTAAACACAGTAAATATTCAAATGTTTGTAAATCTATCGGACTCAATTGCTTGGTTACTACTTATATTAAGGTAAACTAACCTAAGAACAGCACACACATCCATGCCCGAGGGAGGATTCGAACCTCTGGCGCGGAAGGCCTCGCAATCCGCAACGTGACGCTCCAGAGCACTCGGCTACTCCCGCGCGGCAAACACAGTAAAATCTCCTCTATGCCGATCAGTTTTAACCACTGAAATTTATGAAAATGCCTGACGTAGTGCTCCGGCCACACGGGCTCCGAAGCGCTACTGTGTGTGTCCGGAGCGCCAATGTTTTCCTGTTTGGAATTCAAATGTTCAAATGTTTGCTAAGCGTATTGGACTTAACTGTGGGGTCATCAGTCCCTAAACTTACAAACTACTTATCAACTAACTGATACTAATGAGAGCAGAAGCATCCATGCCCAAGGGGGTATTCGAACCCCCGACGGGGAACGGCCTCGCACAGCGAGCGTAACCCCTCAATACGCTCGGCCGCTCCGCCGCGGCTCCTGTTTGGAATAGCCTGTTTTGGAGTAGGTATGGAACAGTTACCATGATTCGAGAAGTCAGAAATAGTTGTCACAGAAATGACACTCTAACAATAATTATATCATGGTTTTAAATACTGCCATCTGTTACTGTTACCCATTCAAAACTTTAATGTCTGCGGATGCGGATAAAGTGCCGCGGATGCGGATATGTGTCTTGCGGATGTGGTGCGGATAACACTTTTCTTATCCGCGCAGGCCTCTAGGTATAGGGTAGCTTGCCTCCTTCACTGGCTAGGGAATCTAGAAGTGGGCCGACACGTTCTTCGTATTAAAGATTTTGTTTATAATTAATTTTCTAAATAGATATAGATGTTTGATAGTTGTTTATATGGAAGTTTATAGTTCATGGAGAACGGGCTATAAATATTGGTAGCCACAGAATCATTTTGAGTAGTTTGGAAATATTTAGTTAAAATCTTATCTATTGAAGTGAACATTATACGATTCGGAATTTTGTTCATCTGTTGAATATCAGTATCTTGTGAACACACAGAATTGTTGATGAGAGTAATAGACTGTATTCTTTGTTCCTCCACGTTCAATTAATGTTTCTTAAATGACATCATGTTTCATCCTTAATGTATTTTCGTAAATTTAGTACTGGCCGATTCCAGCAATCGGACAATAATAAAACGTAATCTTGGTATGTTTTTATTCAGACCGTAAAAATTGAACACTTGCAGCTGTCTAATATTTTACGTGATTAAGCTGTCTTCTATTTTCCTGTTTATATAGGATTTTCACGGCTGCCCGTTATCGGAGCTTAGTCCTCCCTCGAACATGCGTGTTTGTTGTTGTTCTTAGCATAAGTTACTTTAAGTCAGTATAATGGTTTTTAAGTGTAGGGACTGATGACAAACATAGTTAAACATTTGAATTTCACGGATGCCCATAACCAAATACTGTCGCTGCTAGGCTTTGGCGCGATGTAAAGCATTATTACAACGTCAGTAATAATCTGTTTTCGTACTATCGCTGTACATAAGACTGTAAAGTATCCCCAAACAAAATTTCCAGATTCTGATGGTATCTCGAAAAGGCGAAAAGCGTTTAAAAATAATTCGTTGCAACCAAGAGCCGGCCGCGGTGGCCGAGGGAACTGAGGCGCTCCAGTCACGGTCTGCACGGCCACTACGGTCGGGGGTTCGAATCCCCCCTCGGGCATGGATATTTGTGCCGTCCTTAGTATTAGTTAGTTCATAAGTAGTTTGTAAGCTTTACAAACATTTGAACATTTGAATTTTGCAACCAAGACTGTGTTTTATTAGAAATCTCTATATATAAAAGGAAGTGTCCCGATTGTCTGACCGACTGACTCATCATCGCCCAGCCCAAACCACTGAAGATAGAAACTTGAAATTTGTGGAGGGTGTTGATCTTATGCTGTAGGCGTCATTTAAGAAGCGATTTTTTAATATTCCGTCCGTAAGGGGGTGAAATAGGGGATGAAAGGTTTTTGAAAATACATAACTATTTAGGCAATTTTGAAGATAGAACTACAAAATTTTGGATTTTAATTCAGGGTTCGAATTTAAAAGACACGTGTTTCGGCTTTTTTTTTTTTTTTGAAATTCGACAAATAAGGGGGTAAAGTAGGTGACGCAAAAAATTGATTTTCTGAAATATGTTGCTGTTAACTCAAATTTCAAGCTATCACTACGAAAGTTAGGATATGGACTCTTGATCAAGATTAAAAAGACACGAGTTTCGGTATTTTTGGAAATTCAAAAACTAAGGGGGTAAAAGAGGGGATCAAAAATTCTTTTCGAAAACGCTTTGTTGTCAAGACAATTTTGAAGCTATAGCTGCAAAAACTGGTATTTGTATTGTTCGTTATGATTTAAAAAATACGTGTTTAGGTATTTTTCAAAATTCAACCATCAAGGGGATTAAATTGGAGAGGGGGTGTTTTTCGAAAATCTGTTGCTATTTAGGCAATTTTGAAGTTAGAACTACAAATTTTCGGATTTGGATTCGGGGTTCAAATTTAAATGACACGTGTTACGGTATTGTTGAAAATTCGACCAATAAGGGGGTGAAATACGAGATGCAAAAATTGATTTTCAAAAATATGGTGCTGTTAACTCAAATTTCAAGCTATAACTACGAAACTTAAGATATGGATTCTTCATCAGGATTAAAAAGAAACAACTGGTGCAGACCAACCAGCCTACGCATGCGAAGCAGCGGGGGTTCCGCTAGTTAACATTTATTTTACTTCTTTACAGGGTGTTACTCTCAGAAAGACGTGTTACGCGACAATGTTAAATATTACAATATGTAGTGCGATACGGTATTTACAATACCATTGTGCTCTTTATTTATAACATTTTAAGATAGGGCACCTCAATATTAGCAATATTTTCGGAATAAGTGGCTAAGCGAAATGCAAATTAAAGACTCCAGCTCGAGGTTCTGGAGAAAACAATTTTAAATAAATACTTTTCTTGCCTTGGTATCTTCGTTCACCAGTAGTACACCCGGCGACTGGGAAGTATTTTCGCTATGGCAAGCTTTCGGAAATCTGCATCGCTATGCCAGGACTTTCAGGACTCTGGACGTAACTTCGGTTAAACGGCACAGTAAGGTAAATCAGTATATATGTACCATTTTCCAAAGCTTTCACTATCAAAAATACTCATTTCTGTGCATTACTGTACGCGATAGCTTTGTTAGTGACGTCACTACTGAGGAACTCAGACGAGCAGCTGCACAGTCAGCGTTGTACCCGCATCAACTAGGAAATTACTCTTTTTCATATTACTATTATTACAAAAACTGAATTAAAAATTTAGAGCTTTTTATTGTAAAACCGCGGGATTTCGAAAGCCATCTGGCGGGATTATTTAAAGACCTGTTTGCAACAAAGAATTTCTGGATCCCATTTCTTATTCTATTTTTAAAGTGCCAGGATCATGTCTTTCCTTCTTCAAGAAGTTCAGAAGTCTACTTTTATGAATAATTTCAAAGTATTCAAAAAGGAAATATCTGAAACGTTAAGAAACATATGTAATGCGTGAATGCGTGCCAAGGGTGGGCTTTCTTTTATGTACCGGTAACAGGCGAAAATAATTTGGTGACGGAAACATTGTCATTTTCTACTCGGCTACGTGCATACGTCCAGGGTGACCAAAGTAGCAATTTTGTCGCTAAATTTCGAAGCGAAACAGCCACAGCTGCAACTATTGCAATGTCCCAAAGTGTAGTTTCCATGATCTGGACGCGATTTCAGACAAGACCCACTAAAAAAAGGCAAGGCCAAGGTCGTCCACGGGTAACATCAGCTAGAGAGAACTATTATCTCCAGTTAACAAACAGCCCGTCGAGACAGGAGGCTGAATGCAACTCAGTTGCAACGCACCCTCCAAAAACCACAGGACGCTCAATATCAACACACAGTACGGAAATCGCCTTCGAGAATGTGGCTTCTACACACAGAGGCCTATGGTGCGTGTCCCATTCAAACCAGGAACCCGGCAGAAACTGGGCGGAGGAACATCGGAATTGGAACCGTAAAAATGGAGCAGTGTTCATTTCACATATGAGTCAAGATGTTTTCCGCCGGACAATCGTCGTTCCCTCATCTGAAGAGAACGTGGAACTTGCAACAATCTTGCTATGTATACGAAACATCACCATATTATGGTGATGGACGAATGGTGTGGACAGGAGTCAGTATTGGCGGACATCGGACCTCTGTCATTCAGAATGGCGCTTTGACTGTTCAAACGCACAGAGGCAAGATCCATCGATCTATGTTCTGCCCTATACTGGTGCCATAGGATATGGGTTCCTTCTGGTGTGGTGGACGATAATGCTCATCTCCACAGAATTGTACTGGTGGACAACATCTTTGAAGCTGAGGTAATTGAACGAATGGAGGGCCGGCTTTTCACCTGACTTGAACAGGAATAGACATGTCTGGGATCACTTGGCAGATGGGTTGCAGTAAGACCAGCACCTCCCACAACGGCTGCAGACCTAGTTATTGCGTTCCTGGAAGAATGACCAAATATACCTCAAGTTCTCATTGTTGTTGCTGCTGTGGTCTTCAGTTCACGGGCAGGCCGCGGTGGCCGAGAGGACTGAGGCGCTTCAGTCACAGTCTGCACGGCCACTACGGTCGGAGGTTCGAATCCCCCCTCGGGCATGGATATTTGTGCCGTCCTTAGTTGTAGGTAGTTCATAAGTAGTTTGTAAGTTTAGGGACTGATGACCCCGTAGTTAAATCCCTTAAGCTTAACAAACATTCGAACATTCAGTTCATGGATTGGCTTCATGCAGCTCTCCACGTTACACTGTCGAAAGCCCCTTCATCTGAGAATACGAACGGCAACCTACATCCTTTTCAGTCTGCTTACTGTATTCGTCCTTCGGTATCCCTCTATGATTTATACCCCATACGTCCTTCTAATGCTAATGTTTAAGATTTGTAGATGTCTCAGAATGTATCCCACCAACCGATCCCTTCTCTTAGGACATGCCAGAAACTTCTTTTCTTCCCAATGCTCTTATGCACCATATTAGTTACATGATGTACCCATCTAATTCTCATCATTCGTCTGTAGCACCACATTTCGAAAGGTTCTATCAACTTTTTGTCTGAGCTCCTTCTCCACCAAGTATCACTCTCATACAATGCTATACTCCAGACAAATGCTTTTAGAAATTTAGTAACATTTATATTACTACTGGATGTCAAGAAACTCTTTTCTTCCCACAGCCATTTTGAATTTTATATTTCCCTTACTTTGGCCATCTGACATTATTTTGCTACCCAAATAAGAAAACTCATCTACTAATCTTATTGTCTCATTACTTAATGTAATTCTTTCAGCATCGTCTGTTTTTCTAACACTACAATTCCATTATCCGTGCTTTACTCTTCTTAATGTTCATCTTATACCCTCCTTTCAAAATAGTGTCCATTCCGTTCAACTGCTCTTTCACGTTCTTTCCTGTCTCTGACAGAATTAGTGTCATCGGCAAACGTAAAGTTTTTATGTCTTGTCCCTGAATTTTAATTTCTTCTCCAAATTTCACCTAGCATTCCTAAACAGCTTCCTCAATGTACATTGGGGAAGGGCTAAAAATCTGTCTTACTCCCTTCCCAAAAACTACATTCCTTTCATGCACTTCAACTTTGACTGCAGTCTGGATTTCGTTCCCTGTATTTTACCCCTGTTACCTTAAGAATCTGAAAGAGTGTATTCCAGTTAATATCGTCAAAAGCATTCTACAGATTTACAAATGCTATAAACGTAGGTTTGCCTTCACTTAACCTACCTTCTAAGGTAAGTCATAATGTAAGTATTGCCTCCGGTGCTCCTACATTTCTCCTAAATCCAAACAGATCTTCTCCAAGGTCGGATTCAACCAATTTCCATTCGTCTGCAAATAATTCGTGTTAGTATTTTGCAGCAATGACTTGTTAACCTGATAGATCTGTAATTGGCTGAACTTGCTTTCTTTGGTATTGGAATTACGATATTCTTCTCGAAGGGTGAGGGCATTTCCACGGTCTCATACATCTTGATTACTAAGTGGAACAATTTCTGCGTTACTGGCTCTCCTAACGATATCAGCAATTGATAGGGATTATCAGAAGCCTTTTTTTTTTTTAGATCTTTCAGTACTCTGTCAAATTCTTCTTTCAGCATCATAACTCTTATCTTCCTCTACTTTATCTTCCGTTTCTAGAATTCTACTTTCAAGTTTACTTCCTTTGTATAGGTCCTCTACATATTCCTGTCGCATTTCAGATTTCCCCTCTTTGTTTAGTACTGGATTTCTATATGAGGTCTTGATATTCATGCAGATCCTTTTCTTGTCTCGAAATGTCTCTTACCTTCCTCTAGGCAACATCTAACTTTCACCTACTTATACATTCTTCTACGAAGTTGTATTTGTCATCTAGCAACTCCAGCTTAGCCAATATGCAATCCTTGTCATTGTCATATCTCCACCGACTATACTCCTTTTTACGTGCAACAATTTGCTACATTTTTACATTTTCTCCTTTCACCAGTTGCGTTTAGAATCTCCTGCGATATACAGGGATTAAGGCCCTGTTCTACGGCCGATATAATTTTCTGAGGCTTTTACCTCTCAGAGCTACACATGCTTTTCTCTTGCTTAATGCAGTTCTGTGGGTACGACAAGTCACTAAAATGAAAATTCGTTCGCTACAAACCTCTACGTACTTTTTCCAAACATATCATCCCTTAGAATTAAATATCTCGAAAGTGGAGTGCTGCCAGTGGGTGCCGTGCACAGCAGTATGGGCCTCGCGCCTTCCATATTGAACACGTTTTGTGGGATATACAAGTTACTACAAACGAAAATTCATTCACTACAAACCTCTACACAATATTTCCTACACATATCATCCATTAGAAAAATATTTCTTGAAAGTGGTGTGCTGCCAGTGGCTGCCGTGGACAGCAGTATGGGCCTCGCGCCTTCCATTTTGAACACGTTTTGTGCAATATACAAGTTACTACAAACGAAAATTCGTTCACTACAAACCTCTACACACTATTTCCTACACATATCATCCATTAGAATTAAATTTCTCGAAAGTGGGGTGCTGCCAGTGGGTGCCGTGCACAGCAGTATGGGCCTCGCGCCTTCCATTTTGAACACGTTTTGTGGGATATACAAGTTACTACAAACGAAAATTCGTTCACTACAAACCTCTACACACTATTTCCTACACATATCATCCATTAGAATTAAATTTCTCGAAAGTGGGGTGCTGCCAGTGGGTGCCGTGCACAGCAGTATGGGCCTCGCGCCTTCCATTTTGAACACGTTTTGTGGGATATACAAGTTACTACAAACGAAAATTCGTTCACTACAAACCTCTACACACTATTTCATACACACATCATCCATTAGAATTAAATTTCTCGAAAGTGGGGTGCTGCTAGTGGGTTCAGTGCACAGCAGTATGGGCCTCGCGCCTTCCATTTTGAACACGTTTTGTGGGGTATACAAGTTACTACAAACGAAAATTCGTTCACTACAAACCTCTACACACTATTTCCTACACATATCATCCATTAGAAATAAATTTCTTGAAAGTGGGGTGCTGCCAGTGGGTGCCGTGGAGAGCAGTATGGGCCTCGCGCCTTCCATTTTGAACACGTTTTGTGGGATATACAAGTTACTACAAACGAAAATTCGTTCACTACAAACCTCTACACACAATTTCCTACACATATCATCCATTAGAAATAAATTTCTTGAAAGTGGGGTGCTGCCAGTGGGTGCCGTGCACAGCAGTATGGGCCTCGCGCCTTCCATTTTGAACACGTTTTGTGGGGTATACAAGTTACTACAAACGAAAATTCGTTCACTACAAACCTCTACACACTATTTCCTACACATATCATCCATTAGAAATAAATTTCTTGAAAGTGGGGTGCTGCCAGTGGGTGCCGTGGAGAGCAGTATGGGCCTCGCGCCTTCCATTTTGAACACGTTTTGTGGGATATACAAGTTACTACAAACGAAAATTCGTTCACTACAAACCTCTACACACTATTTCATACACACATCATCCATTAGAATTAAATTTCTCGAAAGTGGGGTGCTGCTAGTGGGTTCAGTGCACAGCAGTATGGGCCTCGCGCCTTCCATTTTGAACACGTTTTGTGGGATATACAAGTTACTACAAACGAAAATTCGTTCACTACAAACCTCTACACACTATTTCCTACACATATCATCCCTTAGAATTAAATTTCTCGAAAGTGGGGTGCTGCCAGTGGGTGCCGTGGACAGCAGTATGGGCCTCGCGCCTTCCATTTGGAACACGTTTTGTGGGATATACAAGTTACTACAAACGAAAATTCGTTCACTACAAACCTCTACACACTATTTCCTACACATATCATCCATTAGAAATAAATTTCTTGAAAGTGGGGTGCTGCCAGTGGGTGCCGTGGACAGCAGTATGGGCCTCGCGCCTTCCATTTTGAACACGTTTTGTGGGATATACAAGTTACTACAAACGAAAATTCGTTCACTACAAACCTCTACACACTATTTCCTACACATATCATCCATTAGAAATAAATTTCTTGAAAGTGGGGTGCTGCCAGTGGGTGCCGTGGAGAGCAGTATGGGCCTCGCGCCTTCCATTTTGAACACGTTTTGTGGGATATACAAGTTACTACAAACGAAAATTCGTTCACTACAAACCTCTACACACTATTTCATACACACATCATCCATTAGAATTAAATTTCTCGAAAGTGGGGTGCTGCTAGTGGGTTCAGTGCACAGCAGTATGGGCCTCGCGCCTTCCATTTTGAACACGTTTTGTGGGGTATACAAGTTACTACAAACGAAAATTCGTTCACTACAAACCTCTACACACTATTTCCTACACATATCATCCATTAGAATTAAATTTCTTGAAAGTGGGGTGCTGCCAGTGGGTGCCGTGGAGAGCAGTATGGGCCTCGCGCCTTCCATTTTGAACACGTTTTGTGGGATATACAAGTTACTACAAACGAAAATTCGTTCACTACAAACCTCTACACACTATTTCCTACACATATCATCCCTTAGAATTAAATTTCTCGAAAGTGGGGTGCTGCCAGTGGGTGCCGTGGACAGCAGTATGGGCCTCGCGCCTTCCATTTTGAACACGTTTTGTGGGATATACAAGTTACTACAAACGAAAATTCGTTCACTACAAACCTCTACACACTATTTCCTACACATATCATCCATTAGAATTAAATTTCTTGAAAGTGGGGTGCTGCCAGTGGGTGCCGTGGAGAGCAGTATGGGCCTCGCGCCTTCCATTTTGAACACGTTTTGTGGGATATACAAGTTACTACAAACGAAAATTCGTTCACTACAAACCTCTACACACTATTTCATACACACATCATCCATTAGAATTAAATTTCTCGAAAGTGGGGTGCTGCTAGTGGGTTCAGTGCACAGCAGTATGGGCCTCTCGCCTTCCATTTTGAACACGTTTTGTGGGATATACAAGTTACTACAAACGAAAATTCGTTCACTACAAACCTCTACACACTATTTCCTACACATATCATCCATTAGAAATAAATTTCTTGAAAGTGGGGTGCTGCCAGTGGGTGCCGTGGACAGCAGTATGGGCCTCGCGCCTTCCATTTGGAACACGTTTTGTGGGATATACAAGTTACTACAAACGAAAATTCGTTCACTACAAACCTCTACACACTATTTCCTACACATATCATCCATTAGAAATAAATTTCTTGAAAGTGGGGTGCTGCCAGTGGGTGCCGTGGACAGCAGTATGGGCCTCGCGCCTTCCATTTTGAACACGTTTTGTGGGATATACAAGTTACTACAAACGAAAATTCGTTCACTACAAACCTCTACACACTATTTCCTACACATATCATCCATTAGAAATAAATTTCTTGAAAGTGGGGTGCTGCCAGTGGGTGCCGTGGACAGCAGTATGGGCCTCGCGCCTTCCATTTGGAACACGTTTTGTGGGATATACAAGTTACTACAAACGAAAATTCGTTCACTACAAACCTCTACACACTATTTCCTACACATATCATCCATTAGAAATAAATTTCTTGAAAGTGGGGTGCTGCCAGTGGGTGCCGTGGACAGCAGTATGGGCCTCGCGCCTTCCATTTGGAACACGTTTTGTGGGATATACAAGTTACTACAAACGAAAATTCGTTCACTACAAACCTCTACACACTATTTCCTACACATATCATCCATTAGAAATAAATTTCTTGAAAGTGGGGTGCTGCCAGTGGGTGCCGTGGACAGCAGTATGGGCCTCGCGCCTTCCATTTTGAACACGTTTTGTGGGATATACAAGTTACTACAAACGAAAATTCGTTCACTACAAACCTCTACACACTATTTCCTACACATATCATCCATTAGAAATAAATTTCTTGAAAGTGGGGTGCTGCCAGTGGGTGCCGTGCACAGCAGTATGGGCCTCGCGCCTTCCATTTTGAACACGTTTTGTGGGATATACAAGTTACTACAAACGAAAATTCGTTCACTACAAACCTCTACACACTATTTCATACACACATCATCCATTAGAATTAAATTTCTCGAAAGTGGGGTGCTGCTAGTGGGTTCAGTGCACAGCAGTATGGGCCTCGCGCCTTCCATTTTGAACACGTTTTGTGGGGTATACAAGTTACTACAAACGAAAATTCGTTCACTACAAACCTCTACACACTATTTCCTACACATATCATCCATTAGAATTAAATTTCTTGAAAGTGGGGTGCTGCCAGTGGGTGCCGTGGAGAGCAGTATGGGCCTCGCGCCTTCCATTTTGAACACGTTTTGTGGGATATACAAGTTACTACAAACGAAAATTCGTTCACTACAAACCTCTACACACTATTTCCTACACATATCATCCCTTAGAATTAAATTTCTCGAAAGTGGGGTGCTGCCAGTGGGTGCCGTGGACAGCAGTATGGGCCTCGCGCCTTCCATTTTGAACACGTTTTGTGGGATATACAAGTTACTACAAACGAAAATTCGTTCACTACAAACCTCTACACACTATTTCCTACACATATCATCCATTAGAATTAAATTTCTTGAAAGTGGGGTGCTGCCAGTGGGTGCCGTGGAGAGCAGTATGGGCCTCGCGCCTTCCATTTTGAACACGTTTTGTGGGATATACAAGTTACTACAAACGAAAATTCGTTCACTACAAACCTCTACACACTATTTCATACACACATCATCCATTAGAATTAAATTTCTCGAAAGTGGGGTGCTGCTAGTGGGTTCAGTGCACAGCAGTATGGGCCTCTCGCCTTCCATTTTGAACACGTTTTGTGGGATATACAAGTTACTACAAACGAAAATTCGTTCACTACAAACCTCTACACACTATTTCCTACACATATCATCCATTAGAAATAAATTTCTTGAAAGTGGGGTGCTGCCAGTGGGTGCCGTGGACAGCAGTATGGGCCTCGCGCCTTCCATTTGGAACACGTTTTGTGGGATATACAAGTTACTACAAACGAAAATTCGTTCACTACAAACCTCTACACACTATTTCCTACACATATCATCCATTATAAATAAATTTCTTGAAAGTGGGGTGCTGCCAGTAGGTGCCGTGGACAGCAGTATGGGCCTCGCGCCTTCCATTTTGAACACGTTTTGTGGGATATACAAGTTACTACAAACGAAAATTCGTTCACTACAAACCTCTACACACTATTTCCTACACATATCATCCATTAGAAATAAATTTCTTGAAAGTGGGGTGCTGCCAGTGGGTGCCGTGGACAGCAGTATGGGCCTCGCGCCTTCCATTTGGAACACGTTTTGTGGGATATACAAGTTACTACAAACGAAAATTCGTTCACTACAAACCTCTACACACTATTTCCTACACATATCATCCATTAGAAATAAATTTCTTGAAAGTGGGGTGCTGCCAGTGGGTGCCGTGGACAGCAGTATGGGCCTCGCGCCTTCCATTTGGAACACGTTTTGTGGGATATACAAGTTACTACAAACGAAAATTCGTTCACTACAAACCTCTACACACTATTTCCTACACATATCATCCATTAGAAATAAATTTCTTGAAAGTGGGGTGCTGCCAGTGGGTGCCGTGGACAGCAGTATGGGCCTCGCGCCTTCCATTTTGAACACGTTTTGTGGGATATACAAGTTACTACAAACGAAAATTCGTTCACTACAAACCTCTACACACTATTTCCTACACATATCGTCCCTTAGAATTAAATTTCTCGAAAGTGGGGTGCTGCCAGTGGGTGCCGTGGACAGCAGTATGGGCCTCGCGCCTTCCATTTTGAACACGTTTTGTGGGATATACAAGTTACTACAAACGAAAATTCGTTCACTACAAACCTCTACACACTATTTCCTACACATATCATCCATTAGAAATAAATTTCTTGAAAGTGGGGTGCTGCCAGTTGGTGCCGTGGACAGCAGTATGGGCCTCGCGCCTTCCATTTTGAACACGTTTTGTGGGATATACAAGTTACTACAAACGAAAATTCGTTCACTACAAACCTCTACACACTATTTCCTACACATATCATCCCTTAGAATTAAATTTCTCGAAAGTGGGGTGCTGCCAGTGGGTGCCGTGGACAGCAGTATGGGCCTCGCGCCTTCCATTTTGAACACGTTTTGTGGGATATACAAGTTACTACAAACGAAAATTCGTTCACTACAAACCTCTACACACTATTTCCTACACATATCATCCCTTAGAATTAAATTTCTCGAAAGTGGGGTGCTGCCAGTGGGTGCCGTGGACAGCAGTATGGGCCTCGCGCCTTCCATTTTGAACACGTTTTGTGGGATATACAAGTTACTACAAACGAAAATTCGTTCACTACAAACCTCTACACACTATTTCCTACACATATCATCCATTAGAAATAAATTTCTTGAAAGTGGGGTGCTGCCAGTGGGTGCCGTGGACAGCAGTATGGGCCTCGCGCCTTCCATTTTGAACACGTTTTGTGGGATATACAAGTTACTACAAACGAAAATTCGTTCACTACAAACCTCTACACACTATTTCCTACACATATCATCCATTAGAAATAAATTTCTTGAAAGTGGGGTGCTGCCAGTTGGTGCCGTGGACAGCAGTATGGGCCTCGCGCCTTCCATTTTGAACACGTTTTGTGGGATATACAAGTTACTACAAACGAAAATTCGTTCACTACAAACCTCTACACACTATTTCCTACACATATCATCCATTAGAAATAAATTTCTTGAAAGTGGTGTGCTGCCAGTTGGTGCCGTGTACAGCAGTATGGGCCTCGCGCCTTCCATTTTGAACACGTTTTGTGGGATATACAAGTTACTACAAACGAAAATTCGTTCACTACAAACCTCTACACACTATTTCATACACACATCATCCATTAGAATTAAATTTCTCGAAAGTGGGGTGCTGCTAGTGGGTTCAGTGCGCAGCAGTATGGGCCTCGCGCCTTCCATTTTGAACACGTTTTGTGGGATATACAAGTTACTACAAACGAAAATTCGTTCACTACAAACCACTACAAACGATTCCATACCCATATCATCCATTAGAATTTAATTTCTTAAAAGTGGGGTGCTGGCTATTTTTTGAGTAACCTATAACTTTTTTTCCGAAAAACTACAAACGAAAATTTTTGCACTACAATCCACTACAAACGAAGCTCTTTAAGATAGGATGAAGTAAAAAACAATTTTTTTAAGTCGGGTGCCAGGTTCACGGAGGTGGCGAGAGGAGAGGACAGAATGTCGTAGTTCTTACATGATGCTGCAGTCAAAGGCAGAAATAGTTCCCATCAGAAATACTGTCCCATAATTACGGACGGCAGCTTAGTTTATTCCCTAGATCTGCCTAAAGATCAAATAAAACCAAGTGAATATGGAGGGGGGAGAGCAGAAACCGTGTCTCGACCCTCCAAAGCTTGAAACGCCGTTGCAAGGGGCTCTTCTTACTACGGATAACTGACAGAAAAGTACATCCAATCTGCCTAATCTTAGATACGTAACCCTCCTGTTGGCAGCTGTTTCACAGAGGAATAATTTATACTAACATTTCGCAGACTTAGCGTTTGCGCCACATACCGGCTCATGATGTAAGCGCTCGGCACAGTTCATAAGCCCATCCGCCTTCATTCGGCTGTATGGCAGACATCCAACTGGTTTCAGCGTGGGGAACTACAGTAAGCATCGCATCTCTAACCACCAACTGCTGCTACTATGTGAATTATGTACCCAGTAACACAACTAGAAAATCCAGAAATGTGCAGTCTTGTTATTGAAACTATTCAGTCTTTTCTTCATAACCCAAAAGATGTTTTAAAAATAGCATTTAAGAAACTGAGCATTCTGAAATAAAGGATCTAGCTAGTTACTTTCGCACCCGGTGCGGTGTTTCAGCTTGGCTGCCCCCCTCCGCTTCCCCTCCTCAATCACCCTACCCAGCCAACACTGTAAAAACATTAAATAATTTCTGTTTTGGTAAGATGAGAGATAACAGCCGTTATATATTTCATAAAATGCTTGTTCAACTATCAGCTGTTTATTAAAACCTTAACATCGACTAGTTTCGGTTATTAAAATGGGCCGCGCGGGAGTAACCGAGCGGTCTGGAGTGCCATGTTGCGGATCGCGCGGCCTCCCGCGTCGGACGTTCGAATCCCCCCTCGGGCATTGATGTTCGTGTTGTCTTTAGTATAAGTTAGTTCACAAGTAGCTTGTAAGCTTAGGGACTGATGACCCCGCAGTTAAGTCCCATGAGCTTTACAAACATTTGAACATTATTAAAACGGATTAGTCAAATGCTTTAGATAAAATAAATCTGACTGATAACAGCAGTAGTCAATTTCAATGAAATTGTCATATTGGATTATCCTGTCAGTCAAACAAACATAAAAGACGAGAATTAATTATTCACAGTCCATTAATTCAATGGAGGCGTACGTGTTCCTCGAAAAGTGGAACTGTTCTCAAAGCCAATGGCTGGTCAACTCCTCACTAATAAATAAATGTTGTGTCTTTGTTCATTTTATTTTTAATGTTTTTATAGCTTATGGGACTTCACTGCGGTGTCATCAGTCCCTACACTTACAAACTAATTATTTTTACCCCCCCCCCCCCCCGTATATTTAAAGGGATGGAGAGTTAAATACTACGCCACTGAGAGCCCGCATTCGGAAGGACGGTGGTTCAAATCCACCTCCGGCCATCTATATTTAGGTTTTCCGTGATTTTCCTAAATCACTCCAGGCAAATGCCGGGATGGTTCCTTTGGAAGGGCACGGCCGATTTCCTTCCACATCCTTACCAAAACTTTCCTAGCGTACGCTCCGTCTCTAATGTCCACGCTGTCGACGGGACGTAAAACACCAAGCTTCCTTCCTCCTTCCACTGACAGCCCATTCACTGCCAAAATGGGGGGGGGGGGGGGGGAGAGAGAGAGATGAAATAAATTAAGAACGAATTAAACTGAGTAGACGGCGTGGTCGGGGTTGGGCCAAAGGTAATAGTGGAGAGCGACAGAGGAGGGGCAGGTTTACATCGACTGTTCACCTTTATAAACATCGATATCTTGAGAAAGACTGAGATAACAAGATGAATAAAAAATAAATGAATAAATTAATTCAAAAAATAAAAATAATTCAGTACCTTATTGAGTGAAGATGTCAAACCGCACATTGTTCAAAAATAAAGTTTATTCATTGAATGGTTTTTCTTAAAATCGAATCATGCTACTAGTAATTCCACAGGGCTAGAACTTGTGTATATAAAACACAATATCTCGAGAACAAAATGAGATACTTTCTGTTCTCCGTTGTAAATAAGATTTGATATACATCGAGGTGATAAAAGTCATGCTATAGCGTTATACACAGACGCGGATGGCTGCAGTATTGCGCTCATTAGGTGTTAAAGGGGAGTGCATTGGCAGAGTTGGCCGGTCTGCCACCGTGTAGGGGGCTGGAAAGTACAATAAAAAAATAATAAAGAAAACAGAGTTGGCATTTGTACTGCGGTCATTCACATGAAAAGGTTTGCGGCGTGATTATAGCACGATGGAAATTAGCAGACTGATCGCGGAAGAGCAGTGGGAATTCCTTCATCATTTGTAGTTTTATTGAATTGTGGATATGTTCCCCTTTTCTGTGTAACCCTGAGCAAAATAAAATATCTCGAGAACCAAATCAGATATTCTGCTTTCGGTTGGAATTAAAATTTCGATATCTTATACTCCTGGCCATTAAAATTGCTGCACCACGGAGATGACGTGCTACAGACTCGAAATTTAACCGACAGGAAGAAGATGCTGTGATATGCAAATGATTAGCTTTTTAGAGCATTCACACAAGCCTGGCGCCGGTGGCGACACCTACAACATGCTGACACGAGGAAAGTTCCCAACCGATTTCTCATACACAAACAGCAGTTGACTGGCGTTGCCTGTGAAACGTTATTATGATTCCTCGTGTAACGAGGAGAAATGCGTACCATCACGTTTACGACTTTGATAAAGGTTCAAATGTTCAAATGTTTGTAGAATCTATGGGACTAGGGGGTCATCAGTCCCTAAACTTACAAACTACTTATGAACTACTTACAACTAAGGACGGCACAAATATCCATGCCCGAGGGGGGATTCGAACCCCCGACCGTAGTGGCCGTGCTGACCGTGACTGAAGCGCCTCAGTCCCCTCGGCCACCGCGGCCGACTTGATAAAGGTCGGATTGTAGTCTATCGCGATTGCGGTTTATCGTATCGCGACATTGCTGTTCGCGTTGGTCGCGATCCAATGACTGTTAGCAGAATATGGAATCTGTGGGTTCAGGAGGGAATACGGAACGCCGTGCTGGATCCCAACGGCCTCGTAGCACTAGCAGTCGAGATGACAGGCACCTTTTCCGCATGGCTGTAACGGATCGTGGTGCCACGTCTCGATCACTGAGTCAACAGATGGGGACGTTTGCAAGACAACAAACATCTGCACGAACAGTTCGACGACGTTTGCAGCAGCATGGAATATCAGCTCTGAGACCATGGTTGCGGTTACCTTTGATGCTGCATCACGGACAGGAGCGCCCGCGATGGTATATGCAACGACGAAACTGGGTGCAAGAATGGCCAAACGTCATTTTTTCGGATGAATCCAGGTTCTGTTTACAGTATCATGATGGTCGCAACTGTGTTTGGCGACATCGCGGTGAGCGCACATTGGAATCGTGTATTCGTCATCGCCATACTGGCGTATCACCCAGCTTGATGGGTATGGGGTGCCATTGGTTACACGTTTCGGTCACCTCTTGTTCGCATCGACGGCATTTTGAACAGTGGCCATTACATTTCAGATGTGTTACGACCCGTGGCTCTACCCTTCATCGATCCCTGCGAAACCCCACTTTTCAGCAGGATAATGCAGGACCTCATGTTGCAGGTCCTGTACGGGCCTTTCTGGATACGGAAAATGTTCGACTGCTGCCCTGGCCAGCACATTCTTCAGATCTCTCAGCAATTGAAAACGTCTGGTCAATGGTGGCCGAGCATCTGGCTCGTCACAATACACCAGGCACTACTCTTGATGAACTGTGGTATCGTGTTGAATCAGCATGGGCATCTGTTTCTTTACACGTCATCAAAGTTCTATTTGACTCAATGCCCATGCGTATCAAGGCCGTTATTACGGCCAGAGGTCGTTATTCTGGGTACTGATTTCTCAGGATCTATGCACCCAAATTGCGTGAAAATGGCCGGCCGCGGTGGCCGAGGTGACTGAGGCGCTCCAGTCACGGTCAGCACGGCCACTACGGTCGGGGGTTCGAATCCCCCCTCGGGCATGGATATTTGTGCCGTCCTAGTTCGTAGGTAGTTCATAAGTAGTTTTTAAGTTTAGGGACTGATGACCCCGTAGTTAAGTCCCATAAGCTTAACAAACATTTGAACATTTGAACATTGCCGCGGTGGAGTAGCCGAGCGATCTAAAGCATCTCGCTGCGGAGCGCGCGGTTGCTCGCCGTGGAGGTTCGAGTCCTCCCTGGGGCATGGGTGTGTGTGTTTGCCTTAGTATAGTTTACCTTAGTTTAAGTAGTTTGTAAGCTACGGACTGATGACCACGCAGTTTGGTCCGATAGAATTACAAACATTTGAACAACAACATTTGAACATTTTGCGTGAAAATGTAATCACATGTCAGTTCTAGTATAATACATTTGTCCAATGAATACCCGTTTATCTACAGTAATGAATGACCTATCATGGATCATAGGCTAAGTTTATGCAGTGTGCTTTTAGCTTTGGAAACTCGACGGAATATCGTACGCAGCGCGGGAGTAGCCGAGCGGTATGGAAAACCACGTTACGTATGGCGCGGTCTCCCACGTCGGGGGTTCGAATCCCCGCTCGAACATGGATGTGTGTGTTGTCCTTAGGTTAGTTTAACTTGGTTTACGTAATTTGTAAGTCAAGGGACTTATGACCAAAGTAGTTTGGTCCCATAAGAATTACAAACATTTGAACATTTGATTTAGAATATCGTGTAATGTTTTACATAATTTGATACAACAAAGTACTTGTGACTAATTGTGAAAAGAAGTTCAGTCTTTCATCGGGAGAAGATTGTAGACTGTACTAATTGGACTGTTGCGGCACATCCTTCGGAACAAACTAATGAACTCGCAGACCACTTTGGGCGAATCATGTGCGGATTCTACATCCGTTTTCGTTGAAGATCACCTGGGGCGACCAGAAGGAGTGGTTCCAAACAAAACATGGAAAAACTCCTCGGTAAGAAAGCGAGTGAAGTAGAAGAGAGGATGCTTGTAAATTTACAAAATTTGCTACAAGCCAGCTCGCAATGTGTGGTAGAGGATACATCTGGCACTTCCAATCTTTCCTGTTCCAGTCTCGTATGTTTTGCGGGAGAAAAGAGTGCAGGTCAGCCTCCGTGTGGGCTCTAATCTCTCTGAGTTTATCCTCGTGATGTTAAACCGTTGTCCAGCGGCATTAGAAAACTGGAAGGGCAGGTCAATACGCCATCAGTTTGTCATTTCACACGAAAACTTTATTACTTCCGTACAGGTACTCATACCCAGCTGAGCAGTGCTCAAGTTCACAACTGATGATTAAATAAAAATGACAGTCGATACTATAGTATACATGCAAATGCCCATGTTAAAAAATCAAATGCTTACAAGCAAGCTAAATCTCATGCCAGTTATTAAATCCAGGATAAACAATTGAAGTAAATTGACTGGCATAGTCTAATTTAAATACAGTTGCTCAATATTTAAAAACATTCTTAAATACCTTTCAAGTAAGCTTAACTTCCAAAAATTACTGGCCCAACATAAATAGAACATTTAAATGAGGAGACACTAATTCAATTAAAAACCCTGCACACAGTAAAAAAATTAAACACTTTACAAGGAAGCCTGACAACAGACAAGTCTTTAACTCCTGCATAAATAATTAAGGTAAATTTGTTGACCTACTCTCTATTAACATTTACAAAAATTGTTAAATGCCGTTAAATTAGCTTAATTTCCAATAAATTACTGGCCCAACATGAAAAGTAAAAATTAAAAAAAATGCCCACAATAAAAATTTTAAACACTTCAGAAGTAAGCTTGACCTGTGTCAAGTTATTAACTCCAGCTTAAATAATTAAGAAAGGTTGGTTGGTAAACTCTAATTAAAATGTAGTTGATCACAATTAAAGAATCCAAGCTTTTACATAAAGTCGAAGAAACAGCCATATCGAGGATAAATATTAGCGATTTAAAATTTTAATAAAAAAAACTGCTGTTACGGAAAAGGAATCAATATCTCCAAATATAACTAGTAAGTGCTTACTACAAACTGGTCAGCCAGTATAAATGCTTATTACAAGGTAAGGAAGGATAGCCACCAGTGCTACCACAAGAACACACAAATTGAGCTCAGTGGGAATGTTTACAGTGTGACATTAACGTGTTAAGGGAATAGGCGCCACGCCATGCAAGATGCACAGACAACTGAGCAAGTTTGAAAGTAGGAGGCGAGGTACTGGCGGAAGTTAAGTTGTGAGGACTGACCGTGAAGCGTGTCGGGATAGCTCAGTGGTAGAGCGCTTTCCCGCGAAAGGCAAAGGTCCCAGGTTCGAGTCCCGGTTCAGGCACACAATTTTAATATGCCAGGAAGTTTCACCACAGCACAGATAACAGGGTTTGCGAGCCCAGAAGTGTCGACACGAACTGTTGCTAAGTGGTATTATGGGCACGAAAACCTCTAGCCTGTCTTCCTTTCCCGCCACAGGTCGACGTGCACGGCTCGACTGTTGCCACCAGAGAATCACTTGGGAAGTGGACTGGCGGGCTGTGGTCTACGTAAATAGGTTTTGCCTGAACGCAAGTAATAGTAGTTTGCACCTACGACGTAGACCTGGCGACTACTGTCTCGTAGAGTGCATTCCTCCAAGACATACTGGCTGTATCTCAAGCTGTAGTCCTTAGTCACTACTGCAACAATAAATCTCGAGCGAATTGGAATACTCGAGAGGGTGTACTAATTTTTATTACAGGTAGTGTAGTTTCGTTCCGATTAATGATTTACAAAAAAGTGTTCAAATTTTTGTAAATCCATGGGACGTAACTGCTTTGATTTTTGCTCTCTGGGTAGTTCTGTTCCTTCCGGTCGCTGATCCTGTTTGTTCGTTGTCGTCCGCTGCGTTCTAGGCTGACAATCAATTTGTTTAGTGCAGAGAGTAGTGATGGTACAACCGACTGTTTTTAACAACCGATTGGTCAATCGGTTGTTTTTTCGTCCAGTCGGTTTTTCAGTCGAATGAAACAACCGAATGAAAATAGTCTCTGTGGCCATATGAATGTTTTCACTGACTGGCGGGGTTTGAATGGTTTCAGACGATGCGAAACAATCGAATGAAACCAGTCTCTGTCGGTTGCAGCCGTGATATGAATGTTTTCACTCATACAGTGGGTTTGAGTGGTTTCAGTCGATGCGCGACCACCGAATGAAACAAGTCTCTGCCCTTTATTATGTTTTCGGCATTGAGTGGTAAACTAACCTAACCTAAGGACAACAAATGTTCAAATGTTCAAATGTTTGTAGATCTATAGGACTTAATTACTGAGGTTATCAGTCACTAGGTTTACAAGGACAACACACACACTCATGCCCGAGGGAGAATCGAACCGCCGGCCGCGGTGGCCGAGGTGACTGAGGCGCTCCAGTCACGGTCAGCACGGCCACTACGGTCGGGGGTTCGAATCCCCCCTCGGGCATGGATATTTGTGCCGTCCTAGTTCGTAAGTAGTTCATAAGTAGTTTGTAAGTTTAGGGACTGACGACCCCGTAGTTAAGTCCCATAAGCTTAACAAACATTTGAACATTTTTTGTTCAAATGTTCAAATGTTTGTAGATCTATCGGACCAAACTGCGTGGTCATCAGTCCTTAGCTTACAAACTACTTAAACCTAGGTAAACTAACCTAAGGACAACACACACACCCATGCCCCATGGAGGACTCGAACCTCCACGGCGAGCAACCGCGCGCTCCGCAGCGAGTCGCTTTAGACCGCTGGGCTACTCCACCGCGGCGTGACAAGAGTGAATAATTATGAAACGCCGGCCGCGGTGGCCGAGGAGACTGAGGCGCTCCAGTCACGGTCCCGCACGGCCACTACGGTCGCGGGTTCGAATCCCCCCTCGGGCATGGATATTTGTGCCGTCCTATTTCTTAAGTAGTTCATAAGTAGTTTGTAAGTTTAGGGACAGACGACCCCGTGGTTAAGTCCCATAAGCTGTACAAACATTTGAACATTTTTGAATTATGAAACTTGAGATGAATGTTTTCATATACTGTTGACGAATACAGACACGCTGGAGAAAATTTACAGCACTGATAAATGTTGTATGTCTTCTCGTACTCCTTCAAATGAGATGTAATTAACAAAAATATTTTTATGCAAAATACTTTAATGAAGGCTTTTTTTACAATACCTAATGTTTTAGTGATCTTAGAATTTGGATCTAGCAAGTATGGTCAAAGTTAACATGCTTAACTCTGTCCTGCTAGAACCTTAGATATGTATGAACAAAAAGCCGAAAACCGCACGTTTTTACTTGTTCCCACTTCGGCGATACGGTATGCGAGATTAAACTTGTAGTGATCATTTTGGAACACCCTGTAGTTGCCACGCTTCTTTATTGAGACAGTAAGAAAGCGACAACAATCGGCGAAGGCACGCCCCGCCCGCCAGACACTGTTGTGTGGAGATTGGCCCGCGCCTGCTAGAGTTGTCTGCAGTGGAAACGCAAGCGAGGCAGCACCCCCTCTCGTGTCCCCGCTCCCCGCGGTACCTCGTGGTCGGTGACTGCGAAAATAATCTGATCGGGCCCAGATGATCGGCGTTTTTGAAGTCTGGGGTGGGAAATTAAAGTGATCGCAGGCCTGCTCCAGCGATATGACATCTAATTAGTTACTCGTTGATGGCACCTCAAACAATTTAATCTACAACAAAATATGAATCACTGTTACTGTATATTATAAATCGAAAAGTTACTTCATTTAGTACATAATTAAATGAACATAGTAATACGCATTTTAACTTTGGCATATCCCTTTTCCATGGCGGTATAATGTAGTAATGCTGTAGTTATCTGATGTGCATGCCAGTTTCATTCATACAAATAAATGGAGAACTCTGTAAGCTAAAACACTGAGTCGTTTCAGTTGGGATCATGATTACATGGTTCAACCGTCAGATAAACTTACTGCCTGTTTTCACTTGAAAAGAATGAGTAATTCAGTCAATGTACAAAACTGCAAAAGTGTCGCAAGTTTTCATTCACTTGTTCCCACAGACCACTTTCATTCGGAAAAAAAAAGAAACAAAAAAAAAAAAAAACAAAAAAAAACGAATATTAATCCATCTTACACGTAAAACTACGACCGACTGACTGTTTCATTCGGATACTCCCACTGACTGGTTTCACTCAAAAGAACTAATGAAGAGGCCAACGTAACGTGTCAATTTTTTTTCATTCGGTTGGTCCCATCGACTGATTTAACTCAAAAGAAAAGGAATGAGTGGTCCAACCGACTGTGTCGATTTTATTCGATTGCTCCGACCGACTGATTTCACTCAAAAGAAGGAATGAGTAGTCCAACCGACTGCGTCGATATTTTCATTCGGTTGAGCCCACCGACTGGTTTCACTCGAAAGAACGAATGAATAGTGCAACCGACTGAATCGGTTGTTTCATTCGGTTGGTCCCACCGACTGGTTTCACTCAGAAGAATGAATGAATAATTCAACCGATACGAGAAACTACAACCGAATGAAAGTTTTTCCCCAACAACCGAATGAATCGATTGTTTTCATTCGATTGTTCCCATCACTAGCAGAGAGCGTTCAGTCCTCTGACCGGGCGCGCTGAGCCACGGCGCCCGGCAACCGCTCGGCTACTCCACCGCGGCTCAATGATTTAACACAAGGCCAAACGTTCTTAGGGTATTTTGCTAAGTCACTACATAGAACTTTTCTTTAGAAGGCGTTGAACGCATTACGCTTGGCCCTCTCTACGCTAATTTCTGCATCGTATAATTATTGATTGTCTGTGAGGTTTTAGCTGCGTTTAAATTTGCAATGATACTCTTTCTGCGTCCGCAGCAATTTTCAAAAAAATGTTCAAATGTTTGTAAAGTCTATGGGACTTAACTACGGGGTCATCAGTCCCTAAACTTACAAACTACTTATGAACTAGCTAATCCTAAGGACGGCACAAATATCCATGCCCGAGGGGGGATTCGAACCCCCGACCGTAGTGGCCGTGCCAGCAATTTTCTAACGCGGTTGTTGTACCATGGTGTCTAATGTGAGAGATTTGCTTTCTTAGTCCTCCTAACATTCCCTGAGTTCTTCTCGCCGAATGATGGTGCTAGTGTCGGAAGGTTTGAGGATTAATTTTTAAGTATCGTGCATAGTGTGTGCACGCTCGAGTCTGTATGTGCAGGCATTGACAGACCGTGGCAACTGAAAAATGGTAAAATTTTTGCAAATTTATGGGACTTAACTACTCTGGTCATCAGTCCCTAGTCCGCGCGGGAGTATCCGAGCGGTCTGGAGCGCCACGTTGCGGATCGCGCAGTCTCCCGCGTCGGAGGTTCGAAACCTCCCTCGGGGATGGATGTTTGTGTTGTCTTTAGTATAAGTTAGTTCATACGTATGTGACTATGTAGGGTGCTATACGACGAGACACAAGTTGTTGCAAACACCTCACGTTACTGGGATTGTGTTTCGAAAGAATCAATTGAAATCAGAATAACAGATAACACAATTAATCGTGACAGTGGTTATTTTCTGATTAAATCGTGGAATCCTGTGTTATCAGACCTGAAGAAACATTGGCATCTGCATCAAATAGCAACGAACGACAATCCGTAACGATCTATCGTTTTTGACATTACCCACCACTGGAGGCGCCACAACTTCTCTCGCGTCAGGGGTCAGCAGCTACGAGTAAACTCACGCCCTCTGTACTTAGCGCATGCGCCTCCGTACTTTCGTTGCGAATATAAAGCCAGTCGTTCCCCAGTTTCAATCAGTCACGGTGAGAGCGGCTTAGATTCCTCACCTGATGATGGCGGCCAGTTGGACCGCAGAAGTATTGTGTACAGATGTCAGTTTGATTCGGCTGGAAACCCGAGAAAAATTTGATTAATTCGTAAGTAGTTTGTAAGTTTAGGCACTGATGACCCCACAGTTAAGTCCCACAAGCTGACAAGTAGACCTCGTATTTTCCCACTTCGTCCTCTTTCTCTCTCCTTGCCCTTAAGTTACTAACAGCTAAAACATCTAACACCACCTTACTTGCAACCTCTGCCCGCTCTACCTTATTCCCAGGATAGCTCCATTGATATTAATAATGTATGACGTCGCATCAGGAAAGGGAGGGATAACCCCACCGAGTGGATATAATTTTACTCGTCAGAGACGGTTCAATGGTATGCAAATGAGCAAAATCACAGATATGCAAATTAATTTTAAATATAATCTTCATTAATGTTAATATCAAGGGTCGCCACCATATTTTTTTTATTAAAAACACGGAAAAAGATCCAACACCCTAAATCTACAAGCACGGAGGCGAGATAATTGTTCAGAGTGCACCAAATAATAAACACAGTCCTCTACCTATCTATCTACAGCTCCAAAATAGGGAGTTAGGAATTTGTAAACAAATGCATTTATTCATTAAAGCACACAGAAAGTGGGGGATAGTTAACAATTAGTATAAAGGATTTTGCAAATGAATTCACATTTAAAAGTATAGTCAAGAAATGGGTTACAAATGAAAATAAATATTTATAAAAAGGACATGAAATACAGTAAAATTGGTTAACAGCGCGGAATACATGTGTGACCAGCAAACTGTGTGAGTTTTAACAAATAAGTTTAAAAATCAATATACGAAGTCTAATAGGAATGAAATAAATGGAGCCGTAACTTTTACATGTAAAGTTTTTAGCACTACATTAATCTAGACAGTGTAATATCTGGCTATACATGTGGCGTTTTCCTATCGTGAAACAAATAAAAAGGTGGACAGAGGCGCTAAGAAATTAGTTATAGGAAAGAGAAGTCAACATCGATCATATGCATGCACATACACACTGATGGGTGATTACTGCAACTATATAAAACAACCCTAGAAAAAGCGAGCATCACTTTACCAATAACCTTGAGTCGGCTTGATCTGTCGATGCTGGATCTCGCTGGCGACTGGACGATGTTGAAGGATTGAAGCTGAAAGAGAATAAATTCTTCCGCCCAGGAATCTCACTACGATATGTGAAGCAGTATCGACATTTAACTATGACAGCCTCACTATCACGGCAGATAGCAGTCGACAGGTAAATTCTTCCAGTGTCGGCTAGTACCATACACTCACAAACTCAAGTGAAAAACACGAGTATTGAACACAAGTGCCCCCAGAATGGAACTGCATAAACCACTATCATGTATGTATGGCCAGTACGACGGTGGCTGTCTAATCTCAAGTCTCGACTGAACAAGAATATAAAACACTGCTGTTTTGTAAAGCAAACAACTGCAACTGAGTTCCTGTCTGGGTCCACATGTGAAATTTTCAAAGTCCGTGATCCGCCGCAGGCGGATACCTCAGAAAACTAAAGTGCCACAAACGCTCGGGACACAGGCCAGAAGAGCGAATAAACTCTTTAGGTCCTATCTGAAACAAGATGTCCGAACTAGCCGGAGTCTACACAAGAAGTCTCTTGCCACACTTCGTTCACCCACACGAAAAACTGGGTGTCACCGCCCTCCTAGAATCGATATACCAATCACAGGAGAGCTCTAACCCTCCGGCCAATGAGACGGACAGGCAGCTATGACAGATAACTAGAACTGTCGCCTACAAAGATGGAGCCAATCGGATCGTCTCCAGAAGACGCCACTCAACCGTCCTTTCGAAAATTCCTCACGCCCTTCGTTTCCCAGCCTTTTGCTCTAAAAGGAATTTAAAGTCTTATCTAGCGAGCTTGTAGCCCAAATAGCCACAGATAAAAGAGCAAAGTGGAGAGGGGACATGAAGCACCAGACAAGAGAAGACTCCATTGCGTGCCGAAATTCCACAGGACGCCAGGCAGTATATCACCATGAAAAAACGGCCCGAGTCAGCCCCCGGCTGTAATTCTACAGTCAAGAAAGGCTAACACATACTTAGAAAATAATTTCCCCAAAGCCATACACTAAGAGGCTCCGTGATGATAGGAACCCCACAGAATGTGGCCCACACTGCCCGCTATCTAAAAGGGAAGCGATAAATTTTCCAATTTTTCCCCAGAGTCTGAGGCCACATGAGGTAGTGAGTCAACAGACAGATAGGTCTCGCCTCGCAAACTGCCCCCACAAACGTGTCGCCAGCGAACAGCCTCCCTCGACAAACCAGCCCAGCTCCGCCTAAAAGCTAACAAATACAGTTCCCAAGAACAACGAGAAAATTCTCATCCAAGAGACATACAGCAGATTCACCAAACAATACATTCTGAGGCACACCCTTATGACATGCAAGAATAAATAAAAATTAAAAGGAATAACAAATGACTCCCACTACACACAGCACACATAAAGGCACCAGAAAGAGAGAAAATAAATGAATAAATAAATGAGCTCACTACAATAGCACCTCATCTCAGTCCAGATCGTTTTCCAAGTCATATCTGAGGAATCCTTGGTCTCTCAATTAGAGGTGGGACTCCGTCACCTCCAAAGGTCCAAGGCATTCTGGTCTGATTGTTGCCAGCATCTTATCGAAGTACCTGGGAAGCAGGTTGCTAGCCTTACTTGCCAAATGCTCCACTGGGTTTTACCTCTAACAGTTGAGGGACTAACTGGTGGATCCAACATTATTCCAAAGTAGCCGCTATCATAACTGTCAGGACCACTTACTTGTTCACTCATACATTGGCCATGGTTTGTGAACTAGGGCATGACTACAGGATCCCACACCATGAACGCTGCTCCCTCACCTAAATTCTTAAAGGTAAGAAATCTACCGTATGCTTTCCAGAACAGGTCCTGTGAAGAACTCCAGCATCTAACTGTAATTTTTGTGAGGCTACGAACAGTAAATTTCCATTGTGGAAAAACTGAGTGGAGTGGTTCACGTAAGACGCGATTTTAAGACTACCAGTAATGACCAAAAGATTCTGGACTTACATCCACTTCCAATGGCGGAGAAATCTGTATGGGAAGAAGTTTTTGTGAAAATAGTCGTGAAAGATGGACATTCAACTCCCTGTTAAGGAATGAGAAATTTTGCGAGACACTTCTTAGTGCCAATAATACAGCTGATGTTTCCCAGAATCTTTATTACTTCGGAACAAAATACAAAGCCTGCATGACACGGCACAAATTAGGTGGTGGGTTAGACTCCCTGTGCAGGCGTTGCAACACACTCAGTAGCTGCACCTGGCTAGGCCCATAAGAGGATGAAGGTTGATGACATGCGCTGACAATCCAGTGACCCCTCTGTGTCGGTGAATGGCTAGGTCCCAGGCCAGAATGCAGCCTACTGTGTCACACATCTCTAAGTTACATGGGCTCTGTGTGGCTAACCATTAAGGCATGGAGTGGCGGCCTGCAGGCAGCATGTTTCTCCGGCGGCACGCCCTCATGCTAATGTGTGCAGTAACACTAGCAGAAGACACTTAGTACAAAACAGTACAGAAAAGCTTAGGGGCTGTTGGTTTGGGTCTTGCTGTGCCTGGAGACTGTGTGCAAAGGTTCACAGCTGGGATTCATTGTGTCAACACTTTCCACACTCGGCCTATTCGCTCGGCTCAGCGCCTTGTATCAGGCTGTTTGCTGTAAAAGACAACACTTTACCTGTCTGTGCTTAGTGGTCATTGTAAGGTACTGGATGTCAAATTTTGTTTTAGACATTTGAATTGTTTCCACAGAAGGAATTCACTGCAATGAAAAATGAACAGAGAAGATGGTTCCTGATGTAATGTAGGTGTTATCTTTTGTTTATTGGGACATAAATTTGAAATGTAGAAAGCTTACGCATTTTACGGCCTAAAATGTAGGAAAGTGTTTTCAGTTTTTCCATTCGAAAATCTCGTAGCGTTATATTATAGCAGAGTACCGCGCTTCGGCCCTTAATGAGTACACCAGGCCTGATCGACGGCAGTTGGACGGATTAATAACTAGGCTGACTTCATGAATTTATAACCAAATATGTCGTTGTACTACATCTCCCTAGATGCGTATTAGGGTCTGTTAATGATTACTACTACTTTTTTGTTAGAACTGCTTAATAGCATTTTACATCTTGAGTGTGCCAGTCATCTTTCAACGGTAGCCGCGGTGGAGTAGCCGAGCGGTTTAAGACGCCTCGCTGTGGAGCGCGCGGTTGCTCGCCGTCGGAGGTTCGAGTCCTCCCTGGGGCATGGGCGTGTGTGTTGCCCTTAGGTTCGTTTAACTTAGTTTAAGTAGTTTGTAAGTCTAGGAACTAATAACCATCGCAGTTAAGTACTATAGAATTACAAACATTTGAACACTTTTTCAACAGTACCTGGAACAACTGATCAGCCAGGCCCTCGAAATGGCTAATTACCTTGATGACATCTTGGTCGCAGGAATAACTGTCACAACTCTTAAAATCGTTTTAGAGGCCTTGCTTCCGATATTCCAGATACTGAACTTGGATTGTAAACTAGAAAAGTGTGAAATTTTGTTGATCGAGTATATTACTTACATGTTTCATTGCCTCGGTGATCCGTGCCACAGCCACCTATGTCGAGGCAATCCAGAAGTTACTAGATTCTACAGATATCAGACAAATGAAATCTCTTTGAGGAAGATAAATTTCTAACTCCATCTTTTGCGCAGCAGTAGTGCAGAGCTGTTGCACCAATGTCTGGTCGGATTCGTGTGACAAATCTTTCCAGAACTTGAAGCAGACCCTCCAGAAGCCGACGTGTCTCATCAACTACAATGCGTCTAAGCCATTAGAACTGGCAGCAGATTCGTCTGGTTGCAGGGCGGGATCAATTTTGTTTATTATTACCAACAGTGTGGAATGGTTTGTTGCACACGTATCCAAGATACTCCACCAAGCAGAGAAATAACTTCAGTCAAATTGATAGGGAAGTACTGGCAGTAATTTTTGGCGTCAAAAGTTTCATACCTACATCCACGGACTCAAGATTACTCTCCTCACACTTTTTTGCGGGTTTCGGAAGCGTACGAATGATGATAGTCCCCTGCCTTCAGCGAAGAGCCCTCTTTTAGTCCAGCTTTTCCGACGACATTAAACACAGATTATTAAATTATTAATTTTGAAATTAATCGCAGGTAAAGCACACTAAATTTGATGTCCATTTCCTATTTAGTTTATGGTGTGGTTTGATTAAAACATTATGGTAAATGTGAGAAAAGAATCTTCCTTTATCTCTTCTTAGTTTGTATACCCGCTTTCCCATGTAAGACCAGTCATAGAGAGTCGCTACTAGATAGAAGAAATCTTGTAGTACAGAAAACCATGATGCCTTGGGCAGGTGTACGTAAACAAATGTGGAGCACTATTAGAAGAACTTAAATGCAACGGTCGAAAGAAGTGGACACCACAAGATTCTGTCTAATACGTTTGATGTACTAAATGACCACTAACAATCCACTCCTTCTCCCTCTTGTTTCCCCACGTTCCAAAGAATCTTAATATCCGACACCAGCTGTTGGCTTCCCTACCGCAAAAATAAATAAATAAATAATAATAAAATAGGGGGTAAGCATAGACATAACTGGCAAAGGTGATAAAGTGGGAACTTCACTCCTGAAGGTCAGATCCCGATAGCCCTCCACATCTGCAACAACCCTAGTCCTATCTTTATTGACTTCGTATTTTCAAAGTCTTCAATATTAATTACTCATGTCATAGTTATTTATCACTGTATGCACAGCAAAGAAACTTTCTTGTCTAAAGTCCAATCATTTTGCCATGCACACAATGACTACATAATTCAAACATATAAAAGCCTATCCACCTGTCACTACTACAAACTCAGTCAATCCATAAAACAATGCCACAATATGCAATCTCCACCACAATATAATAGCTGTAACTTATCCCACTGTAAAGTGGAACATCCTTCTACCAAATCTGGAGTGGTTCCTCCACCACTACATACAATCAGCTCTTTGTATCCAGACCTTTCTCTATTGGTTTAATGCATTTTCATCCTGTCTCTATTAGTTTAATGCCTTTTGTTACAATTGTCTTCCAAAATATCCATTCATTTTGGCGGTCCCATACCACTGATTCTGCCGAGCGTATTGAGATGTTATGCTCCGATGTGCGAGGCCGTTCCCTGTCGGGTGTTCGAATCCTCCCTCGGACATTCCCGCAGTTAAGTTTCACTAACATTAAAAAATAATAATAAATAAATAAAAATAAAACATACCATTCAGGAAATTAAAGGTTCTACCAATTCAGTACTTCACATGTATTCCACCACCAAACGCTCTCCCACCTAATACCATTATTTAATCCCATACCTTCATTTCTCGTACGACATCTCCAATTATGATGTGTCGAATGCTTACCACAGACACAATCAGAACATCTTCCAAGGATCAAAGAATTTCAATGCTCAACTGATAAATTCTCTTTCGCTAACTACGTCCCCTCCAACATCAAGTGCTGACCTGTATTCTACTTCTCCTTTTCTATTTATGACCTGTTTACACGACATAAAGCATCTGAACATAATTTCCCAGCCAACATACAGAATCATCAACGGTGCTAAGATCGCCTAACAACCTATCACCACCTCATCAAGATGACCTGTTCTAATAATATTGTACGTAGTTTCTAAACTTTGATTTCATTTTTTTCTAAAATATGTGTAGCTGAATGAAATGATAAAGCAATGACACAGAGCGCAGTGGTGGGAACAATGGTCTTTCCCTGGAGAGGCGCAAAGGCCGTATCCCCATGCAGTCATTTTTATTTAATTTCTTCGTGGATTTTCTAAAGCCATTACATACAAAACGCTGCAATATTTCTAATGTATAGACCAGAGGTAATTTCCTGACACACCTTTGTCGCTAATGATGTTGATATACAGGCTGATTATAATTAAACTTTAAAAACATTGTAAAAATTACTCCATTAGTCAGAATGACGTCAAATTGTATCGGAATATTATCGGAGAAGGAAGAAAACGTATGGCAGAAGAAAAAAAGTGTAAAAAACACCCGTCACGCGCACAATCCATTGCAGTTGGTATAAACACGCCAGATACACGGCTTTTCCTCATTTCGCGACTGAGACATTCACCATGACTGTCTCAATGCAGTATCGCGCTCAGCGTGTAAAGCTGTTTAACAAGAATGATGACTGTGCACAAGTCGCTGTGCAGAAGTTCCGGACACTGAAGGATTAAAAAAAAAGGCGTTGATTCGATGACTGTCGTGGGTCTGGAGAATATGATTCGGAAATTTGAAAAGATGGGTTTCTTTGGTGTGCAACCTGGTAGAGGGAGGAAACGAATTAATTCGACATCGGTGTATGAAGTGGCCACAACAGAGCAGGAGTCGAGTGGTGCTGTACAAACTTGTAGTGCACGGAGAATTGGCACAACATTGGACAGACCTCTGAGCACGGTGCGTAAAATCCTACGAAACGTCATTCTTTGCTGTCCACTCAAAATTGCCTATGTGCACGAGTTGCCTGCCAGCAGGAAAAATGACCAAATGTCTGTAAATCTATCGGTCCAAACTGCGTGGTCGTCAGTCCGTAGCTTACAAACTACTTAAACCTAGCTAAACTAACCTAAGGACAACACACACACCCATGCCCAAGGGAGGACTCGAACCTCCACGGCGAGCAACCGCGCGCTCCGCGGCGAGACGCTTTAGACCGCTCGGCTACTCCACCGCGGCTGCCAGCAAGAGAAACTTTTGCTTTTGCTTTTGCTGGCATGGAAGTGGACGATGAAAGGCAATGGAAGATTTTGTGAACGAAGCCCACTCCCATCAGAGAGGATATGTCAATACACAGAATTGTCGAATGTGGGCAACAGAAAATCCAGAGGCAAATCAGTCGGAACCGCTTCATCGTAAAAATGTCATTGTGTGATGCGTGTTTACGGCATCGTTTATCATAGGGCCACATTTGTTTCGAAGAGAGAGATTCTTATCCTGTCCTGTTAGATGTACCGTCACTGGTAAGCGCTACGAGTGTCTTTTGCGCAACCACGCCATTCCATCTCTCCAGCAGTGTGGATGGGATCACTTTTATGCAAGATGGCACACCTCCGCAGATTACAAATCCAGTTAAGCTCCTGCTGAAGCGCCATCTCGAAAATGCTAGGATTATCAGTCGCCGTTTTCCTACAGTCTGGTCGGATGATCACCTGATCTTAATCCGTGTGACTTCTTGCTGCGTGGCTATCAGATATATTGTGTTCAGAGTTCCGACTGCGAATTTAGCTGCATTGAAGGACTGCATTGAATACCTGCATTGCGCAACACATTTTGAACGTGACTCCGGAAACACTTCGATCAGCTGTGGAACAGGCTGTTCCTCTATCTCAACTTGTTGCAGAAAACGGTGGACAGCATACTGAACGTGTTTCGCACGAGACACAAGAAAATTAAAAATACGATTTGATTTTGGATGATGCTTTATATGCGGTTTATAGTCTCAGGACAATTAAAAACCGATGTTTACCATCCGATGTGATATCACCTTGCGGTGGTGGATGAGCTTACGTAACTAACAATATCACACTTATATACTTATGCGCATTGAGTAGTAAAGTTTGTTTAACGTATAACGTACACCTTAGGCATTGCTGTATGATTCAGTTGTCATTTGTAGTCGACCACTATTAATTATGATGCTTACAAGGCCGACTATTGATCAATTTTCACACTATTTATTTTTCTTCTGCCATACGTTTCCCTCCTTCTCCGATAACGTTCCGTTGCAATTTAACGTCATTCTGACCTGTGGTGTTGTTTTTACAACGTCTTCAAAGTAAACGTTAATTATAATCACCCTGTATATCAAACTCGAACGTTTCATATTTTTCTTTAGTTCAGTATTCATCTGAATTATCGCAGACTAAGATGGTTGCTCGTTCTGTTTCGAAAACTGTAGAAAGTTCCCTTCACAAACATGATCATTCAAAAAACGCACGTGGCAGTCTATGAATCAGACTTGTTTTCGTTGTTATCAGTGCATCGTAAATATGCATGCGAAACAGGCCGTCTTAACTGTGTGGAGAATGGCGTAAGCATCGAAATCTGTTTTTCCCTCGTTTTCTATGCCACTTCTTGGCGTTGTAGCACACTCCACTGTATATTCAAAATATGCTATGTCAATCTGACTTTGATCAATGTGTAACACGCAGTTCTTCCGCTAATCGATGCAGAGACGAAGTCATTGCAAAACTCATCAATGAACGGACGGTACATCGTGACAATTACGTACTGCTGTCCTATGAAAAATTTAATGGAATTGTCTTGCTGTTGACATCCTCCGACCTGCTTTCTGTGTATCTGAACAAGTTAAAAACTTCGACGAGTTTCAGAAAATAACGAAATATTAAAGAGCCCAAGAAACTGGTATCGGCATGCATATGTAAAGACGGAGATGTGTAAACACTCAGGGGACGCCACTGCGATCGGCAACGCCTATGTATTACAAGAGGTGTCTGTCCGGCGTAGGCGTTACATCGGTTACTGCAGCTAGATGGGACGTTATCACGGTTTAATTAAAAAAATGTTCAAATGTTTGTTACGTTTATGGGACTGAACTGCGTGGTCATCAGTCCCTAAACTTACAAACTACTTATAAACCAACTTATACTAAAGACAACACAAACATCCATGCCCGAGGAAGGATTCGAACCACCCACCCCCTCCCGACGGTTTAATTGACTTTGAACATGGTGTTGCAGTCGGTACACGAGAAATGGGATGCAGCATCTCCTAGGTAGCGATGAGGTAGGGATTTTCCCGTACAACCATTCACGATTGCAGAAGTGCAATATTTCCGCAAATTGCTGTGGATTTCAGTGTTTTGCCATCAATAAGTGTCAGCGTGCGAACCATTCAACGAAACTTCGTCGAGATGGGCTTTCGGAGCCGAAAGTCCACTCGTGTATCCTTGTTGACTCCACGACAGAAAACCTTATGCCTCGCCTGGACCCATCAATGCTGAGATTGACTGTTACTGACTGGAAACACGTTGCTTGGTCTGACGAGACTCGTTTCCAATTGTATCGAGGAGGTGGACATGTACAGATATGTCGACAACCTCATGAATCCACCAACCCTGCATGTCAGCGTGGAACTGTTCAAACTGGTGGAGGCTCTGTAATGGTGTGGGGCGAGTGAAGTTGGAGTGAAATGGGGCCCCTAATACATCTAGATAAGACTGTGGCAGGTAATACGTACGTAAGCATCCTGTTAGATCACCTGCATCCATTCATGTCCATTGTGGATTTCGTTGGATTTGGACAATTCCAGTAGGACAATGCGACAGCCCACCCGTCCAGACTTGCTACAGAATGGCTTCAGGAACACCCGTCTGAGTTTAAACATCTCCACTGGTCACTAAACTCCGTATACATGAACATTATTGAGCATGTCTGGGATGCCTTGTAAGGTGCTGTTAAGAAAAGCTCTCCACCCCCTCATACTCTTGTGAGATTACCGCCCAATAGAAATACTGGTAATTAATAGCATTTGATAATCAAACAGTATGAAGTTCACTGCAAACATTGACCATGCCAATGCACTAAATGTTACACAATTTTAATCTTATTAATTATGGTAGCAATGTATGTACGCAATTAGGTGACAACATTTATAGTTAGACCAAAGGTAGAAATTCTCCACGTTGAGATTTGCTGTGTGCTTGTAGCTGATGGGAGGCCAGCGAGCAGGCCGACGTTGGTGGCTTGTTCCAGCTTAGGATTTTCCAGGCTTCGTTTCCGGTGAGGGGAGAGAGGGACAATGGCGAGTGCCAGGTGCAGTGCAGTGCACAGCGTGAAATAAAATATTGTAATACTACTTGCATTTGAAGTAATACAATGCAGTTAGGTACCTTTAAGGCTCTCATTACAAAATAGCCTGTTGACAAATAAACAATACATTAGCTGATATAGTCACATCTGACGTAATATGTTTAATTGACAATGAAAAGTAATAAATTACCAATGAATACAAGACAGTTACACAACTAGCATGGCAATGTTTGTTTATAAAAATAATATATTAACTATTTCTCATTTTATTTCCAATTAATCTTGTGTATTTCACCTTGAAATATTCAGTTAAATCACTTATCTGTGATATAAGAAATTGCACGATTATAATAAATAGTACAAAGGATGTTTATACTAATATAAAAACGTAAGAAGATATTTGTTTAATGTGTAGTGTAATTATTTTGATTTTAAGTAAAGTTTTAGAAATGTATTGGCTGAGCGCTGTACGTTGGAAGTCGGTTAGAACAGCTCACATGGGGAAGTTGATGACGTAGGGGAAAAAACCCTGGCAGTTCGACTTTTGGCGCGCGCGCGAGGGCAGGAAGTGATGAGGCAGGAACAAGGGGGGTAGCTGGCCCGCCGGCGTCGCTCTGGATCAGTCGGCATGTGTATCGTTGTTGTTGTTGTTGTTTTAAGGGGACTAAACAGCTAGGTCATCAGTCCCAGCATGTGTATCTCCAGGTGGAGACTTTAGATTTTTGGTGTGGCAATTGCCAAGTGTGGTTGCCCGTCGTAGACTGCACCAAGTTGTATCGAGTGCTACTGTGTGTTGTGAATATTTAGCCGGTGGAACAAGGTGTGCATCGCACTAAAAGTGACTGTGTTTTGTTAATGTAACACGTGTCGTCACATAGGCATGAACATAAACGGTGTTTGAGACAGGCACATGGTGTGAAAACAATTTGCGACAAATATTCATTTTGTCTGGGGGCTCACGAGCTATAATTTTTTTAAAAAAATGTGTCGACGTACAGACGTATCAGCCACAGGGTTCTAATATTGTGAAATAAACAACATAAAGTGAACTTTCACGTGTTTTTCAAAAATAGTAGTTAGTACACCCTTTCCTCTCATGAACTTGACTTTATTATGAATTTTTTTGTTAATCATATGCAGGGAAGGAAAGCTGCGAACTTGTGATATCATCCCCTAGAAAACGAGTCAAACAGCAGCAATCACAGTTCCAGAGTTTTTGCATGTTTAGGAATATGGTTCGCAGTTGGTGGTTGTGAGTTTTTAAAAATTAAACTTTCCCAATTTTAAACTCTCACCCTGACCTTCACCCTCGCACTCTTCCGGATTTATGGACATCCCTGCAATAAGCATGATTTCAGTTCGCTCCAGCACTACTTCAGAGTTTAGCGGAGTCCATGTCCAGTCGTGTTGCGGCACTTCTGCGTGCCCTACACAATATTATGCAGGCGTATTGGCATGGTGTCTGCTCTTTCGGACATGACACACCTGGTTCGCAGCCATATTGCATTTGCAAATATTTTATTAAAAAGAGGAAGGAAGAAAGATGAGAAAAGAAAGGAATGGCTTTAGCTGCGCTAGGGCATTGAAATTACTCAGTGACAACAAGTGAAAATCAGAGTCGGGCTGTAGTGTGCGCCTTGTGGCAACTTTGAGACGTAAGGGAAGCGAGCCCGGGTGGCTAAGTGGTTACGGCGACCGTTGTCCCGAAGCGGGAGATCGCGGTTCGAAAACTGATCCTAAAACTTACCGAACAACGTAGAGCAAACATGATACAACGTTCACAAGGACCCAGTCTACCCAAGGTACGAGAAATAAAATATAAGTAGATAAATAAAAAATACTTTAAAAAATCCCTGCCCGGTTCACATTTTCACTTGTCGCCATTGAGTTATTTCATTAATAAAATATTTGCAAAGTATAATGTTTGATCCCTTTTAACTCACCCACAATAGTGTATACTTACATGAATACTACAGCAACGAGCAGACTACACATAATGAAAGTATCATTCTGCAGTGGAGTGTGCGGTGATGTGAAACTTCTTGCAGTTTAGAACTATATGCCGGAACAGGACTTGAACCCTCTATCTTTGCCTGCGACTGATCTAACGACATTTATTTTTTCTTGTCTGAAAGAAAATATTACGTCTTACAAAGATTAAATACATACAAATGCTATAAAAATGTGATTTAACAATTGTATTTTTTAACTTTTTTATTAGAAGAATAATTGAACTGAGGAAAGTTTGATCGGAAAGCAATAACCACATAACATCCAATGTGGTTCGTCCTCTGTAGTGTAACACCTCATCGCCATTTGTTGAGTTTTCGTCGCTATTTGCTTTGTCGTCTTGGTCAGCCCCTGTTTAGTTCTTTCCCGGCCTGTCGTTCAGGAAAGGTTCTATGGGATGCGTGGCCAGCTAAAACAGCTATATAGATTAGTTGCACAAGTTTTATTTGCTGAAGAATACAATTACTTAACTTTTGAACTTATGTCTTTTCTGTTCTCGCGTAGTGGTCTTCTGTATGATGCTAGCTGTAGTGAGTCCTAGTGACTGCTTATTTCGTAACCGAGTTCAGATGGGCTCTTCCAGACGCATGTCGGCCTAGATATAGCCGCTTGTAGAGGGCGCGCTTCTCGGTTTCTCCCTCCAGGAGGCGCGGCGCCGGCGTGTGATTGGCTGCCGGTCGTCCGCTGCCTTCTGCACGATCGTTCTCCAGTGTCTGGCGTGTGGCGCTGACTTTACGCCACAACAGAAACAAATATAGTTTCCTTCATTAAAATCGAAGCCTGGTTTTCTACAGTCTTGAGATTGTTACAAAAAATATATTACGCTACTTGCGACAAAGAAAGTAACGATACTTCCTTTAACTCGTTAACGTATAAAAGTAACTTAGTTACAGTTAAAGTTACTTCATGCAAATAATAACGCAGTTACTGTCCGTTACCTTTGAAAAGTAACTGTTACTAGTAATGGCGTTATAAGTAACGCGTTACTCCCCAAACCTGGTCGAGGTTATGAAGAATATTGCAAGAATTCTGTGAGCTAATAGTCCCTGAAGTTTATGAAACTGCATCTGTTTCTGAAATAACAGAATGCAAAATTGCAGTTGTACATATAATTAAGAATTATGATTGGGATAAGAAGTGTCCAAAAATAACTATCTCGTAAATTTTCTTTTGGATTTTAAAGACGACTGAAGTGAGATTTTTATATTGTTTCTAGTTTGACAGTCTTTTGTTTTTATTTTGATAGGTAGTTTGATTTACACAATGATGAACGTGTTTTTAACAATTACATTTGTGTGCTTTTTAAGCATTTGCAGCAACAACTAACTTACTTCAGAGAGACAGAGATAACACTAAGATGTCACACGAGATGTGTGAAAAATTAAGTTTCTGAATAAAATATCTTGATATAATGTTTCAGTAGGAATTTAATGTGTTTGGTAGGCCCTTAGTGGGGTCCGTGTGTGCCGGCCGCGGTGGCCGAGGGGACTGAGGCGCTCCAGTCACGGTCTGCACGGCCACTACGGTCGGGGGTTCGAATCCCCCCTCGGGCATGGATATTTGTGCCATCCTTAGTCATAGGTAGTTCATAAGTAGTTTGTAAGCTTGGGTCCCATAAGTTGTACAAACATTTGAACGTTTGAACATTTTTGGGTCCGTGTGTTTGCAATAAAGATGAACGTATTGGTATTAACTTGGTAAAAAATTACAACTTGGTAGCCCACATCATTACCCCTATGCAACGCCCATTGTTTGCAATTCCGTCCAGAATTGAGTTATTTACTGTCATCTTACAATAAGACTCATTTTGTACTATTCTGTTGTTGATGGTTTGTAGTCACAAAAGAAAAACTCGAAAGTATTTGTACTTGTCGTTGTATTTGGCTGGTGATCTTCACAGTCTGTTTTCGTATTTGAAGTTATGAATAAAATAGTTAGCTCACATTCTTCACTTTGTAAATTTAATGCACAGCACTCTTTTACGTATTATTTCATAAAGTAAATAAAACTTTATTGCCTTACACTGGAGCTATCGTTATTCTACGGTTTATGGGTGCCAAATTTTAGAAACAGCTGATCGGTTCTGCTCGCCATCTTGTAGCGAGAAGTTGTCGCTCACGTAGGACACCCGGCCATGTCGCCGAATGTCGCTGCTTCTAGCTGCAGTGTCGCGTAGCTGTACGTCGCGCTGTCTCTCGCTTTTTTTTCCTCACGTAGAACACAGCCTAATGTTGACGGCAGGTCCTCACTACCACCCCCTGCAGTTTTCGGCGTGCCATCGTCACGAGGGCTACGTGGGTTTCGGCAAGGGTGCCACAGGTAGCAAAATGTTCAAATGTTTATTGAACTTATTGAACTTAACTACGGGGTCATCAGTCCCTAAGCTTACAAACTACTTATGAACTAGCTAAGACTAAGGACGGCACAAATATCCATGCCCGAGGGGGGATTCGAACCCCGAACGCAGTGGCCGTGCAGACCGTGACTGGAGCGCCTCAATCCCCTCGCCCACCGCGGCCGGCGCCACAGGTAGCTCAGCTGTTTGTAACAACCACTCCCTTAACGTAGAACTTCCGAACAGAGCCTTCCCCAGTGCTTGCCTATCTCAGTCGGACAGCACCAGTGCATGTGTCGTCACCGTTTCTCGCCGGTAGCTTTCGCTCCGTGCACTTTCGTACGCTACTTCTGTTCCCTGCATTGTACATCATGGAAATGATAACAACAATGATAAGAAAGCCGTTTCTTGTCGAGGATGGTCATCGCTATCGTATCCACAGAAAAAATTAAGAGTATACAAAATGGGACAGAAGATTTGCAGGTGAGTGAGTGATCAGTTACGGTACAATGTTAGTCGGTGCTTGTTGAAAGTTAATTATTACAGTTTTATTCATTCAGCTCTTAAAGCGAGTGATTGCAGCTACAGTTGCTTCCATCAACAGCCACAGGCTACTATTTCATCGCTTGCCTTCTCAGTTTTTTCAAAGAATTAAGCGACTTATATGTACAGATGTGGTGGCACATACCTCCAGCGACCTGCCAAGACGTTATTGCTTGCGTTTTACAATGCTTTTAGCCATGAATAACATTTATTTTAGTAAACGATCCAACCATAACTCTGATTTTAATTGTGACTCGACGAGCTTCTTTTGTGTGGAAAATTTGCAGGTTGCGAGACCATCTAAAAATGTTTGTAGAGCTTATGGGACTTAACTATGGGGTCATCAGTCCCTAAACATACAAACTACTTATGAACTAGATAATACTAAGGACAGCACAAATATCCATGCCCGAGGGAGGATTCGAACCCCCGACAGTAGTGGCCGTGCATAATGTGACTGGCGCGCCGCAGACTGCTCGACCACTGCGGCCGGCGTGAGATCATCTCCAGTTGTTTGCAGACTGAAGATTGAACCACGTAAATTATGTGCAAGATGAGTAGGAATGATTAAAAAACGGTTAACAGGTCACTTTGAAAAGATTCACTGCTAACACCGAGTGACTTTTTTCTATCATTTTTTTTTAATCATTGATAGGGAATCATTGCATAGAAATCCAATACAGTCAATACACACTTTTAAGTAAGTGAAGGTAGTTAACTTTTCTTGTCAGGGGATATCATTGTTATTAAATAATACACTTTTTGAACGCTTTGAGCAGTTACGTGTGTGACCATTGTATGAATCTGTGTTGGAAGCAAGAGACATTTTCACAAATTGGGGTACAACATTTGAGAGACGAATTATCATGCACTTCATCAGCAACATTCTGTTGACAGCTACGAAGTTAAGTTATTCTTGTCACCATAGTAACCACTACCGGCATAACACAAGTGCTGAGTCGCATATACTGTATAAATACCATACTAAGTAACAACGTACATCATCAAAGTTAGCCGGCCGCGGTGGCCGCGGGGACTGAGGCGCTCCAGTCACGGTCTGCACGGCCACTACGGTCGGGGGTTCGAATCCCCCCTCGGGCATGGATATTTGTGCCGTCCTTAGTATAAGGTAGTTCGTAAGTCGTTTGTAAGTTTAGGGACTGATGACCCCCTAGTTAAGTCCCATAAGCTTAACAAACATTTGAACATTTTTTCATCAAAGTTACACTGTCACATCATTTTCTCGGTCTCACACCACCCGACGAAGGAACGCAACAATACTCCTCTAAACGCCCACGCATCTTTGTTCCGCTTATTCCTGTTCTAAACAGGGCTTACCATTAATCTGGGCCAATCACAATAACTTATGCACAGCGGTAAAAAAAAAATTACCAAGAAAACGTTGTTCAGCTACGCATTTATAAGCATTACTGTCTTTCTTAAAACATTATCTTCATCGATAATATATGACTAGCAGCGCCTCTCCTTTAAATAACAACCTGTATACTGTAATCGGTGCGGTGCGCGCGGCCGTTCGCCGTCGGGGGTTCGAACCCTCTCTCGGGCATGGGTATTTGTGTTATCCTTAGGTTAGTTTACCCTAGTCAGGCACCGCCCCTCGGGCGCGGGCGCCCCAGCCATGCCAGCGCCACCGCCCGCGGGCGGCCTTTGCCGCGCCCCTGACCCGCGCACTGTGCGCAGCGGCATGTGGGGCGGGGCTGTCAACTACAGTGTACTGCGCCCGCGGGGCGCGGGCGCGCCCGCCGGACGAAAATGTTGCCCATGCCTGGTTTAAGTAGTTTGTAAGCTACGGACTAATGACCACGACTGATAACCGTAGTCGTTTAGTTCCTTTACAAATCAAACCATCCATCAAACTAATGACCACGCAGTTGAGTCCAATAGATTTACAAACATTTGGACATTTTTGAACTTTAATCGGTATTCCACTTCTTCCCCTTAAAATCTGTTTAAAAACGTTTCACAGTATACCATTTGTGGTGTCGCACAAGTATAAAGTGCGCGCCACCTACTTTCGCCGCGCGCCGCCATGCACGCACGGCGCGGCGTTCTTACGACGTCAGCCACGAGCGCCCTCTGTGACAACTCCGCTCGTGGCCACCACTGAACGACATCGTTCACTTGGGACTGAGATAGGACTGAGATAGGAGATTAACACTTTGGAATCAGATAGGCACCAGTGAAGACTTGGCTATCGGATAGGCACTAGGCAGGCCTCTAGCTCACTATGTATCAGCATTCTGCAGTACTGATCTATGTAAAGGTTAAGTATTGTATAAATTCTGTTCAATATATATCTCGTTCTAATTTACTCTAGTGTTTCTAGTTTCTGCTGTCCCACTGGCTGGTCACCACCGCACAAGCGTGCATCCTTTATTCCTGTGTCGGTCTCATTCCACTCGGCCACCGACACCTACGACGGAAACGAGACACAAAAGCGGCGACGAGGCTGGGACACAAAACCATTAGCGTAAAATGGCTTAATTGAAAACTAAACACAAAATTGTCTTTGCTTGTCCTGTATTAGCGCGAAGTTCAAAATGTTAAACTTTTTTTAAATCTATGGGGCTTAACTAATGTGGTTATCAGTCCCTAGGCCTACAAACTACTTAAACTAACCTAAGGACAACACACACACACACACACACACACACACACACACACACACACACACACACACACACACAGAGAGAGAGAGAGAGAGAGAGAGAGAGAGAGAGAGAGAGAGAGAGAGAGAGAGAGAGAGAGAGAGAGAGAGAGAGAGAGAGAGCCGCGGTGGAGTAGCCGAGCGGTCTAAAGCGTCTCGCTGCGGAGCGCCCGGTTGCTCGCCGTGGAGGTTCGAGTCCTCCCTGGGGCATGGGTGTGTGTGTTTGTCCGTAGGTTAGTTTAACTAGGTTTAAGTAGTTGTAAGCTACGGACTGATGACCACGCAGTTTGGTCCGATACATTTACAAACATTTGAACATTTTGAAAACACACACACACACACACACACACACACACACACACACACACACACAGAGAGAGAGAGAGAGAGAGAGAGAGAGAGAGAGAGAGAGAGAGAGAGAGAGAGAGAAAAACACCCATGCTCTAAGAAGGACTCTAACCTCCGAAGGAGAGCAACCGCGCGCTCCACAGCAATGCTCGTTAGAGCGCTCGGCCATTCCACCGCGGCTAGCCACCATATGGTGAGCGGTGGAAGAACTTCTAGTTATTTCCTTTCCTGTTCCACTGTCAAACGTAGCGAGGGTAAAACGACTGTCTATAAACCTCAGCAAAAGCCCAGATTTTGTGGTTCTTACGCGAAAAGTAAGAGAGTAGAATCGTTCGGCAGTCATATTCAAATGTCAGTAATCTAAATCTCCACATTAGTGTTCCTCGAAAAGAGAGTGACCTCCCAACCATGCATCTCCAGTTGAGTTCCCGAATCATCTTTGTAACGCCCGCGTGTTGATTGAATCTACTAGTAACAAATGTATCAGCACACCTCTGGATTACTTCTATGTCTTCTAGTCCAACCAAACGGGATTCAAAATTACTCGGGAAGAAGAAAGGAAAGAAGATTAGGACTTAACGTCTCGTCGACAGCGTGGTCGTTAGAGACGGAGCTCACACGCGGATTATTTTTGGGTGAGGTTCGAGAAACAAATCTGCCACGCCCTTTCCAAGGAACCATGCCATACAGCGGATGCTCATTCATATTCGCAATTGTGAATACGTTTCTTGTAAAAAGAAATTTTGTTCTTATCTAATATTAATTTAAGTGTTAGCAAGTCTTTTCTGAAGGCATTTGTGTGGAGTTTTGCTTTGTACATGAGCGAAACAGGGACGATAAAAAGTTCAAACAAGAAGAAGAAATAAGCTTTCGAAAAGTGGTGCTACAGACGAACGCTGAAGACTGTAAATCGCGCAACTAATGCGGAGGTACTGAACGAATTGGGGAGAAAGGAAATTTCTGGCATACCTGGACTGAAAGAAGTGATCAGTTGAAACTTCCTGGCAGATTAAAATTGTGTGCCGAAACCTGGGACCTTTGCCCTTCGTGGGCAAGCGTGCTACCGATTTTTTTTTTCCAGGTACATCGATGGTTCGCGGACGTTCATTTTTAGTGTTCGATTAGTAATTGGCTCAGCTTTTTAATTACAAACGGCGTTGAACCCTCTGACCGGGCGCGCTGAGTCACGGGGCCCGGCGTCCGACTGAGCTATCCCGACACGACTCACGATCCGTCCTCACAACTTTACGTCTGCCAGTACCTCGCCTCCTACTTTCCAAACTTCACAGAAGTAGGAGGCGAGGTACTGGCAGAAGTAAAGTTGTGAGGACGGATCGTGAGTCGTGTCGGGATAGCTCAGTCGGTAGAACGCTTGCCCGTGAAAGGCAAGGGTCCCAGGTTCGAGTCACGGTTTCGGCACACAATTTTAATCTGCCAGGAAGTTTCAACTGATCACTTCTTTCAGTCCAGGTATGCCAGAAGGGTCCCCGTTTCGAGTCTCGGTTCTGGGACACAATTCAAATCTGCCAGAAAGTTTCATATCAGCGCACACTCCGCTGCAGAGTGAAAGTTTCATTCTGAAAGGGATCTGTTGTTAGGAAACATTTTTAACATCAAGGCATTGTCAGCTTAGCATTGGAGAGAAGTGTTGGAGGTTATAGTCGGAGTGGGAGACCGAGAGATGTGTACAGTAAGCAGGTTATGGGGAGATGAAGAGGCTTGCTCAGGATAGAGCAAGTTGGAGAGCTGCATCAAACCAGTCTCCGGACTGAAGATCAAAACAATAACAACAGAATCAGAAGCGGAGAAATGACGCTAGCGCCCTTATGTAAATTTCGCCGGCGGCCATACATTGGCGGGCGGGCTACACATACAGATGTAGTCGTAAACTTTTGGAAACGCTAAACTGATATATTCATAAATTTAACATTCTGATTAAAAATGTTGATGGGTCTGTTTGAAACGTCTTTTTGCAACGCGTGTTTGTATTTTCCACTTATACGATAATCAATAATTATGGGGACCGAAATCTACACGGTGTCCACAACTGCGATATGGTGGGTGCAAAACAAAGTTTCAGACATTTGCAGGCACGAACAATCACGTGCGCAAGTTATCATACTGTACTCAGCTGCGCCTATCAAAAGAGATTGTGTACTTTTACCTACTAGCAGGATTTCTCATTCTCCCTTTGCAAGTCCTTGCCCGTTGCTGATAAGATACCACCAGTCCTCTCTCTGAATATTCAGTACCGTCACGTACTTCTGTACCGCTCCACTTAGCGCGCACCTCCGGTATTGACTCAACGCCATTCTCGTTGATGTGTATTCAAGGTTATTCCATCTACGTTTATTTATGACAAATTTTATTGCTTGTGTTTTACTAATTACGAGGTATGTCCACATAGTAAGTTCCGTTAGGTAAGTTCCGTTAGGTAAAACAAACGTGTACAGATGCGTAAAAAATATTTATTGTACAAAAATCTACAACTGTTAAACTACTTTCCTACGTGGCTTCCAAAATTTTGTAGGCACTTCTCATAGCGTGACACAGTGTTTTGTATGCCTTCTGCATAGAAGGTTGCCGCCTGTATATTTAACCATGTGGTAACATGTTCTTTCAGCTCGTCATCATCGTTGAAGTGTTGATCACCAAGGACAGAAGTTAGGTATGAGAAGAGATAAGAGTACGGGGGATGATGAAACACGTCCCAGTGAAATTCCAGTAAGAGTTATTTGGTCATATTTGCCGTGTGAGGTCGGTAATTATTGTGAAAAAACACCTCGTGACAGTAATCTTCAGCGCTTGTTCTGTACTGCGCGGCGCAATTTCTTAATGGTCTCGCAGTAACAATGTGAATTGATTGTTTGGCCTCGTGTTAACAAATCAATCAGCGAAATGCCTTTTCTGTTCCAAAAACGGTGAACCCGACTTTATAAGGTGTCAAGATTTGCTTAGGCTTAACCTTCGTCGGGAATGAAGTGTGCCTCCATTCCATTGATTACCGTTTTGTTTCAGGGGTGTCATACGATACCCAAGTTACATCCCCCGTGACTAACCGAGAAAGAAAACCACCGCCTTCTTCATTGTAGCTTGCCAAAAACTGAAGTGCCATGCCCAGCCATTGTTTTTTGTGTTGTTCAATAAGAATGTTAGGTACCTAACGCGAGCAAAGTTTTCGAAATTTACGTTTTTCAGCAACAATTTTCAGGAATTAATGATCGTGATATTTGCGGAACTTCCATAGCAAGGACACTAAGTATAAACTTACTGTTATACTTAATCTTCTCTTCATTGGGGGAACCAGTTCATCAGTAACCACAGATGGGCGTCCACTTCATTCTTCATCGTGCACTTGATCACGTCCTTCATTGAACAGTCTGACTCATATTCTAACCATTGAATCACTCATAGCATTTTGCCCGTAAACCTCGCAGATTTGCCGATGAAAGTCTTTTGATTTAATTCTCTTTGCATTAGAAAACGAATCACAGATCTAATTTCACACGCGGCGGCATTTTCAATAACGGCTGACACTATAAAAAAAGCACTGCAAAGCACACGTCGGCATCAGCGCTCTGAAAATGGCGTACTTGTCTTCTCTTTCAGTCAGAGTAACTGCCGCGCATGATCGGAAGTACGATCGTAGCGCTGCAGCGGTTAGCAATAAAAAGCCGCGCGGGAGTAGCCGAGCGGTCTGAAGCGCCACGTTGCGGATCGCGCGGCCTCCCGCGTCGGAGGTTTGAATCCTCCCTCGAGCATGGATGTTGGTGTTGTCTTTAGTATAAGTTAGTTCATAGGTAGTTTGTAATTTTAGGGACTGATGACCCCGCAGTTAAGTCCCATAAGCTTCACAAACATTTGAAGCAATAGAAACGGAACTTACTTTGCGGACAACCCCAGTATCTCGTATGTACAACAATTACCTCGTTTCTTACTTTCGCAGGTTCAACTTTATCTGGAAAGTGGTAGCCATTAGCGCCGCATTAATCGCTGACTACTCTGGGAACGGTGAGACCGCGTCAGTGGCACGTGTGCCTGCTCTGTGCGTGACGCTGTGTGTTGTGTCTGTGATCGTTTATAATGTTTAAACCAAGGGTTCCCAAGCTTTTTTGTCTCGTAGACCCATTGCCAACTTCTTCTGCCCTGTGTAGACCCCCTGCCTTTCGTGTACATAATTTTTTACGAATTTCTCACTTCAAATGTGTTGTCGTGCCTGATATGGTGCTACTAATTTTGATAACTTTAACTGTAAAAGGGTGGAGTGAGAAAATGCTTTACAGGTTAGAATAGATATAGGTTAGAATAGATAATTATTTCTCTCCCTCTCCTACAAAAAATAAAAATAATATGACTACGGGCTTGCAGCAGGATACTGAAAATACAGAATTCCTCCACTCTCTCGCTTATCCAATGAAGCAAACAGGATCTAGCTTCAGCACTGAGAATAATTCTGAATTTTGGTTGCAAACTTCCCAATGTGAATCACTATCGCGGACCCCCATTTACAACAAATAGACCCCCAAATTATTTTTCCGCTGATGTGGACCCTTGGGGGTCTATAGAGACCTCTTTGGGAATCACTGGTTTAAACAAATTGAGATCCCCGCCAAATGCGTAGTGAGGGCCGTGATTAAATTTCTTAATGCACGAAATGTTCGACCCTGTGAAATTCATCGCCAATTAAAGGAGGTGTATGGAGCCAATGTGATGGACGAGTCATCTATTCGGCGCTGGTGTCGCAGCTTCAACCTGGGGATGGCGAATACACACGACGAGGAGCACGAGGCGTGACTACGCTGCTGGCGGAGGACTATGACGCTGGGATACAAAAACTCGTCACACGTTATGACAAATGCCTAAATTTGCTTGGAGATTAGGTGGAGAAGTAATGTATGCTATGTCCAATAAAAATGTTTATATATGTTAATGTTCAAATGTTTGTATAGCTTAAGGGACTTAACTGCGAGGTCATCAGTCACTAAAACTACAAACTACTTATGAACTACCTTATACTAAAGACGACACAAACATCAATGCCCGAGGGGGGATTCGAACCCCCGAGGGGGAACGGCATATGTGTTAATAGTTACTCCTGTGTCTTTATTCCACAAACGGGTAACACTTTCCGGATGGCACCCGTATTGGTTTCTTCATTTATATTAATGTTCAGGAAAAAAAGAAGAAGAAACAAAACACCCTGAAAGACTAGAAATAGGAAGTTGATATTGACAGGACATGTTGATTAGTACGTTCTGAAGAAATGATGAGCGTTGCAGACACTACGGTTTAGCATACGCCCTGTTGCCTAGTAGGCACAGGGTCTGATAACTTGTTCCATGCGTGGCGGTACTGACGCGCAAAAGACATCCTGTGGTGCAGCCTCCATGCTGCAGCCACCTGGTTCCAGAGTTCGTGTGTGGTGGTCGGCACTGAGTAACAGCGCCGCACCTGTTGCTTCGCCATATCACACATAATTTCAGTTTGCAACAAGTCTGTCGATCTGACGGGCCGCGGCAGTGGGCTGACATCGAGTGACTCCAACGAGGCACGTTTTCGTGTAGCAATGTGTGGTCGTAGATTACTTTGCTGAATAATGACTTCTGGGGCGTCGTGCTTCTAGGATGTCATCCACGTAGGTCAGACTTGTCGCAGTGCCTCTAACACGCACCAACTGTGAATTGTGGTTATACGCAATAGCATCCCACACCATAAGGCAATGAGTTGCGCCGTATGTCTTTGTCGAATGGAGTCACTTATTTATTTATTTATTTATTCTGTTCCATAGGACCCACTTCAGGAGTAAGACTCCATGGTCATGGAACAAGACAATACATTAATTGTTACACAATAATGGTAATAGAAAAAGTGAAAAGAATCAATAAAGAAAAAATAAATTAGCTTAATTGTTTAACTTTTCTAGGAGTTCCTCGACAGAATAAAAGGAGTGAGCCACGAGGTAACTCTTCAATTTAGATTTGAAAGCATGTGGATTAGTGCTAAGATTCTTAAGTTCTTGTGGCAGCTTATTGAAAATGGATGCCGCAGAATACTGCACCCCTTTCTGCACAAGTGTTAAGGTGGTGCGGTGCAAATGTAGATTAGACATCTGTCTAGTATTCACCGAGTGAAAGCTACTAACTCGTGGGAATAAGCTGATATTATTAACAACAAACGACATTAAAGAAAAAACGTATTGTGACGCCAGAGTCAAAATTCCCAGACTACTGAAAAGGGGTCGACATGACGTTCGCGAACTTACACCAGATATTGCTCGAACCGCCCGTTTTTGAGCCAGAAATATCCTTTTTGCATCAGGCGAGTTACCCCAAAAAACAATGCCGTACGTCATAAGTGAGTGAAATAGACTACTTTTCGTGTTGAAAAATCACTTATCTCAGATATTGTTCTAATGGTAAATATAGCAGAATTTAGTTTTGGAACAAGATCCTGAACATGGGCTTTCCATGACAGCTTACTGTCTATATGAACACCTAGAAATTTGAACTGTTCAGTCTCACTTATCACATGCCCATTATGTGTAATCATAATGTCAGATTTCGTCAAATTATGTGTTAGAAATTGTAAGAACTGAGTTTTACTGTGATTTAACATCAACTTGTTTTCTATTAGCCATGAACTTATCTCTTGAACTGCATTATTTGATACTGTGTCAATATTACGAGCAACATCCTTCACTACCAAGCTGGTATCATCAGCAAACAAAAATATTTTACAATCACCTGTTATACTCGAAGGCATATCATTTATATAAATAAGAAACAGCAATGGTCCCAAAACAGACCCCTGGGGCACCCCATACTTAATTGTGCCCCATTGGGACTGCACGTCATAGCCATTTTCTACACTGCGGAGAATTACCTTCTGTTGTCTATTATTAAAGTAAGAGGTGAACCAGTTGTGGGCTACTCCCCGTATTCCATAATGTTCCAACTTCTGCAACAATATTTTGTGATCAACACAATCAAACGCTTTTGTTAAATCAAAGAAGACGCCTAATGTCCGTAGCCTCTTATTTAACCCATCAAGTGCCTCACAGAGAAACGAAAATATAGCGTTTTCGGTCGTTAAACCACTTCTAAAACCAAACTGTACGTTTGACAGGAAATTATGTGAACTGAAATGATCAATTAATCTTGAATATACAGCCTTTTCAATAACTTTGGAAAAAACCGATGGCATAGAAATAGGTCTATAGTTGTCTACATTATCCCTTTCACCTTTTTTATAAAGCGGTTTCACTACTGAGTACTTTAATCTGTTAGGAAACTGACCATTCCGAAAGGAAAAATTACAAATATGGCTTAGTACTGGGCTAACATATGGAGAACAGTACTTTAGAATTCTGCTAGATAACCCATCATATCCACAAGAGTCCTTAGTCTTTAGTGATTTAATTATTGACTCAATCTCACCTATGGAAGTATCATGAAGGATCATTTCAGGCAACAGCCTCGGAAACGCATTTTCTAAAAACGTTATATGATTACCTGTAGAAACTAGAGTTTTGTTTAGTTCCTCTACTATATTCAGAAAGTGATTATTGAATATTGCACATATATCTAACTTGTCAGTAACAGAAACATTCCTACTACGCACTGACGTTATATCTTCTACCTGCTGCTCCTGACCAGACACTTCCTTCACGACTGACCAGATAGTTTTAATTTTATCCCGAGAGTTTGCTATTCTTTTTGCGTACCACATACTTTTTGCATTCTTAATGACATTTTTCAGAACCTTACAGTACTGTTTGTAATGAACTACTGCATCTTCATTCTGACTGCTTCTAACATTTTGATACAACTCCCGCTTAGTTCTACATGATACTCTTATCCCCTTTGTCATCCACCCTGGCTGTCTGTTACTGAAAGTACCCTGTTTTGAGCGTTCTAGTGGAAAGCAACTTTCAAATAGCATAATAAATGTGTTCAGAAAAGCATTATATTTATCATCTGCATTATCAGCACTATAAACATCCTGCCATTCTTGTTCCTTAATTAGGCTTAAAAAGGTCTCAATTGCAACTGGATTAACTTTTCTGAGTAGTTGATATTTATGTTTAACATTTGTTTGAGAACAAATACTTTTTAGAATTAAAAGTTGGGCATCGTGGTCTGATAGGCCATTTACTATTCTGCTGACAGAGTGCCCCTCTAATAATGAAGAATGAACAAAAATATTGTCAATGGTAGAACTGCTATTTCCTTGCACTCTCGTTGGAAAAAATACTGTTTGCATCATGTTATAGGAATTAAATAGATCTAACAGCTGACGTTTCCTTGAGCTATCACCTACACAATTAATGTTGAAATCTCCACACACAATTAAATTTTTATACTTCCTATACAGTGAACCCAGAACCAATTCCAGCTTGGGCAGAAACACTTTAAAATCTGAGTCAGGGGATCTATAAATAACAACTATTACTAGTTTAGTTCCATTAACATTAACAATTCCTGCACAACATTCAAATATCTGTTCTGTGCAGTGTTTAGAAAAATCGATTGACTCCGATGAAAAATCGTTTTTTACATACATGGCCACTCCCCCACACTGCAAGGAACTCCTAGAGTAAAAGGCAGCTAACCTGTATCCTGGCAAAGGAAGTCTCTGAATTGTCACACCACTTAAAAAGTGCTCTGAAATACCAATAATGTCAGAATCAGTATCAATAAGCATTTCATTAACTTTATCTCTGATACCCTGTATATTTTGATGAAAAACAGTAATTCCCTTATTACTTATATTCTTAGACTTTGTCAAAGGTAGTTCATTTCTTAGAGGGACTTCCTTTAAGCAGGAATATCTATCAGCTGTCTTCAGTCTAAAAAAGGTGCAGCCCTAACACCAACTACTACAGGAATTTTTCCATGAGTGAAACCCCCATCCCCTACTACACTGTCACCTATGAGCTTTGCCAACCTCCCCTTCCCATACCTATTGAGGTGCAGACCTTGCCTAGTAAAATCCGACCTTTGGATAGTTTCAACTGGCACCACTGCAATGTGATCCATGCCCTCCGTCATCAGCGCCTTTTCAAGCCCCATGTTAAGACGGCTGACAGCCGTATTAAGACAAGGCCTACCATGACGCTGAAACAGCTGCACGAAATGCACATTCGTGCCACCAGTTTCATTTGCTATCCTTTCCAGATCACCACCTATATCATATTCCCCGTCCCTATCAAGACTGTTCCCGGCCCCACCCACTATAACTACCTGATCCTCTTTTGAAAAATTCCTACATAAGTCCCCTATGTTACAAGTGACCTGATCTAACCCTGCACTAGGCTTCACTATGCGGTGACCTGGTACTCACTCCCAAGTACTTCCTGCAACTGTTGGCCAACACCTCTGCCATGAGAACTACCTAGCAGCAGAACCTTCTTCTTCCTAAGAGACCTCTCTACAGATTTCGGCTTACCAAAAGCTGAGGTCTGCTGCGTACTTCCTACACCTACAGCTACAGGAGGTTCATCTCCACTCAACTCTGACAGTTGGTCAAACCTATTTGCAACTTGCAATGTAAAGCTATCTGAATACATTCTCCTAGCTACCTTCTTGCCAACTGCCAGTTCCCATTCCCCAGCCCCCCTTCCCCTCCTCAACCTACCTAGTTCCTCTTCAGCGCTTTTCAACTGCACCTGAAGGGCGCAGATCAAACGCTCCTGCTCCTCTATCAACTTATTCCTGCTGCAAATCCTACAGTTCCAGGAGAGAACCTCACCACAATGCCCACTGTCTTCCCCACTGCACTCCCCCCCCATGAAAATACTTACTACAAATCCCACACTGCAGCCCACTACGCACGAACCTACGACAGAGCCCACACTTTTCACTCATGGTAAAATTTTACAATAATTTGTTAAGAAAAACTAGACGTCTACGTTATGAAGTTAAGTTTCTACAAAATAAGTAGGAAGTACCTCTTAACTACAGCAATCAACAAACCTCAGTCTCTACAAATCAAGTAACAACAACTAATAGTATCAGAAAAGAGCAAATAACACTACCACAGAAACTTTACACTGTTGCTTGTATAAACAAGTTCAAATTCAAGCGTCACTAATAAAACAACTAAACACTGTGAGAGTACAAGAGTTATCAAATACCGTAACTTAAAGTTTCCCAACCTTAACTACGTTAAAAACAGCAAGTCACCTGTTGAAAAGTACTAAAGTTAATAAACAACTAGCGCGATAACACCTCCTGAAATCTAAAACTTTAATAATTTAACTACAATACACAAACACTTATTAGAACTTAGCTTTCGGAGACCGCTACGGCTGGAACCACTCGCCACCAGATGTAAACAAAGCAGTAAGACGTCGATGCCGGCGCACACGCGAACACAAATAACACCACTTAAAGCAATTACGGCACAACAAACGCTAAAATAACTGACGAACCTTTACTAGAACACCTCTAGATTGAATATTGTCACGAAATAACAATTAAAATAATTATATTAATCCTAAAATTATATAAAAAGTCGAGAGCGATGTGCACAGCAGTCCAGCACTCGTGACGTCACGCCAAAGATGTAGCACTGTGGTGCCGCTCTCTCTCTGTCTACAGCAAACCAAAATGCGGCCACTATTTTCAAACAATAGACTCCGGATTCTTCCGTAAACACTATCTGACGCCATTCCTGTCCCCAGTGACGATCCTTACACCATTTCGCTCTAGCATGTTTGTGCACATTAGTCAAAGGTAGGCGAAGAAGTTCATAACGCTCATGTAAAGATACGGACTTTCGTCACCCCTGATAGTGTACGATCTACATCTACATCTACATCTGATACTCTGCAAATCACATTTAAGTGCCTGGCAGAGGGTTCATCGAACCACAATTATACTATTTATCTCCCATTCCATTCTCGAATAGCGCGCGGGAAGAAAGAACACCTGAATCTCTCTGTTCGAGCTCTGATTTCTCTTATTTTATTCTGATGATCATTTCTACCTATGTAAGTGGGAGTCAACAATATATTTTCGCATTCGGAGGAGAATGTTGGCGATTGGAGTTTCGCAAGTAACCCACGCCTCAGCGATAAGCGCCGTTGTTGTAATGATTCCCATCCCAGATCCTGTATCATTTCCGTAACGCTATCTCCCCTGTATCGTGACAATACGAAACGAGCTGCTCTTCTTTGGACTCTCTCGATGTCCTCCGTCAAACCCACCTGATAAGGATCCCACACTGGGCTGCAATACTCCAAAAATGGACGGACAATCGCAGTGTTGCAACGAAACGAAGGCAGCTTCGTAACCACTCGACTTGCATTAGGCCACAAACGTTTACAAACCTCCAAAATTTTCTGTATTGTGCATATAAAGCGTTACCTTGTTATCTCGGGGTTTCGTGCTACTTCTGGTAACTCAAGATCTAAAATCGCAATCGTGCAGCAACTTCTGGATTACGTCGAATACGAGAAGATGGAATCAATTGTTGTGTACACTGTTGGTTTGAAATTATGTGGAGCAACACCAGGAAAGTTTGAATCAATGGTTTAATACAGCACATTAAATAAATTGGCATATGGACAATAATCACAGCTAACAATGCAAACTCGACGTGCTAGCGGGCATAGTGACTGCCTAGAAATCTGATTAAAAACTGCGCTTCTACGACCTCTGCGAGCCGTCTTTATATACAATTCTCAACGGTGCCCTACATTGTTAGAGTTGTTAACAAAACATGAAACTATTAAATTTACAAACAGTTTTCTTAATTTTAATAAAACAAACATAGAAAGATTTTATCTTTTAATAACATATAATCTTCGTAAATGTTTCTAATAACCGAAAATGTTCTTAAATATGATAAGCATCAATGAATATTACAGTCATCGTAAAACTTGAGAAAATAATAATAAGAAACTGTTACTAACATTTTAGAGCTATGATTAACAAGCATTTTCAATTTTGTGTCGAGATTGATTCAAGAGAATAATGCATACTCTGAGTTTATCTACACAACGGATTTGGCATTAATGACTTAATTCGTTATTATGTGAAAATGTAATATAAAACTGATTATTAGTAGGAGCTTAATGCTCATATATGATCTGCTTTACATTACATATCGTTAAATTGATATATGAGCTGAAATTTACAACGTTTATTTGGTCAGCCATGAGATAATCTATATTTGCAGTTTGCATTAACTCCTGATTTTTTTTTTAAAAAAAGAATAAAACATATTCTTGTACTTATTCATGTCTATAAGACTTTTTCTATTGTATATGTGAGCAAAATTTAAAATTTTCATACTTGGTTTCCAAAATAAAATATGTCAAATAAATTGGACACCGAGCCTGGAAGGCAGCTACGGATTTGAAACAGGAAGTGCCGCGGCAGAATAGCCGTGCGCACTAAGGCGCCCAGCTGTGGTGTGCGCGGCCGGGCGTTAGATTCCTCCATCGAGCATGGGTGTTTGTGTTGTCCTTAGCATACGTTACTTTAAGTTAGTGTAAGTAGTCTGCAAGCCTAGGGACTGATAAGCAACGTAGTTAAGTCTCTTAGATTTACAAACATTTGAAACAGGAAGTCAACAGTTATAGGCTTATATGTCACACCATATTTATTGTGGAACTTGTATCGCAATGTGGAATTTGTGCAAAATTCATAAATCAATACATACAATAATTTCAACTTCTGATATCATGTCTGACGCATTCCACAAGGGGCCCGCCATGTTTACTGTTTTTCATTGTAGCACGCCATTCTGGTGATAGATGGCAGTAAAGCGAAATCGTATACTGTTCAAAAATTAATAAAAAGTCGGTGTCCAATATATTGGACGCCAGGTCTGAAAGGGTTAAGCTATTTCGTAATTTATGTTCCTAGCAATTAATAGAGTTTTCATTTTGCGTATTTACTTTTGATACTTGTTAGATAAACCACTGTGTACTCAAATATGTCTCGTGGACTTTATGTTTTCACTGGTGTACCAAAAAACATTACAGTTACCATTTAGTCTGTTCAAATGTTCAAATGTTTGTAATTCTGTGGGACCAAACTACGTTGGTCATCAGTCCCTAGTCTTACAAACTACTTAACTTACGTTAAACTGTCCTAAGGACAACACACACATCCATGCCCGAGGGAGGATTCGAACCTCCGACGCGGGAGGCCGCGCGATCCGCAACGTCGCTCTCCAGACCGCTCGGCCACCCCTCGCGGCTTTATTCTGTTTAGCTCATAAAATGGAGTGGTCACAGTGTTTAAATATTGTCATAGGAGGCGTCTGTTACATATCAGGGTTACACTGTTTTACTGTTCTGACAGAGTGGAGGAGGCCACAGATCTGTCCTGCAGTGTGAGGTGTCCGTCTTCACGGGGTGGTCTGGCTGGCGCGCCCTGACCTATTTCGTCGTGCGTTCGGCCTTCCATCAACCATTCTGCACTCACCCTTTGCACTTCACAAACTATTTGTCTCACATGAACATCAGCTTCTCGTATGGATGCATCACATTCTCTGCTGCCACTAAATCTCCCTTTTTCAAGCTCACTGATTTTTTCGGTATTGTTCACACATACGTCTGCGAGGCATCCTCCACGTCTGCTGAAGTCACACTGATCGATTGCCTTTGGTTTGTAGCAGCGACCGAGCGGTCTGTGGCGCGCCCGTCACAGTCTGCACGGCCGCTACGGTCGGGGGCTCGAATCCCCCCTCGGGCATGGATGTTTGTATCGTCTTTAGTATAAGGTAGTTCATAAGTAGTTTGTAAGTTTAGGGACTGATGACCCCGCAGTTGAGTCCCTTAAGCTTAACAAACATTTGAACATTTGATATAAGGCAATTCATTGAGTAACACGTAGAGTTAGAAACAGGTACTTGTTGTTTTGACTACCTAAGCCTTTCAAGAAGTGTACAGAAGAGTGCTGTGGGACGTACACTCTGAAGTTACGATAACGATTCAATTTGCATCACATATTTGATAATAATTTTGCTGCTTGTACCCTAAGCGATACCGTTATGCGAAACAAAATTAATTTACATACAACTGATTTCTAACGTCAGTTTCTGATTGTTGATTGATTGTAGGGACAACATCCTCCATCAACCATTGGCCTGGATAAATTGAATTTATCTGTCTAGGTCTATAAATTAACCACACTCCGCAACACAGTCAAAGGACCACTTTTTTGAAACCCCGAAAATCGTCTCTCATAGGTATGCAGAACTTTGAAGTTCGACTCAAGGTATCTGCATCATTCTCTGAACTGGTGAAGAAGTGAAGTGCCCTGAAAAGTCACCCTCTGGCTGGGCGACGTTACAAACAGCGCGGTGTCGAGGTATGCAATAAATAAAATAAAAATAAAAATTTAGTAATTTCAAGTGAGGTGTAAAGTCAATGTATAGGGACCATATTGGCGCCAAATTTCATCACAGTTCTGCCCAATGCAGCGTGGACATATCACACGGTAAGAAGGTCGTCGTACCCCTCCTTAGCCTCATTTCTACATTTCTTCTGATGCATCGGCGAAGAAGGACGCCCAACGTTGATATTTTGCTGTTTTCCCCATGGGTGGACGTCGAAAAACTTCAGGTACACCGCCTCTCGATTATCGATACGAAAAGGCCCCAAAGGGTTGCAAAAAGGATATCAGTGAAACCACCCTTTCCCTTGGTTAATTGATTACCAAAAATCTTGCGGTCGTTGACAACAGTGCGGTGAGCAACAGAAAAGCGTTCTAGACAGTGTTCTACACTGCATGTAACTCCTCCTCCCCCCCCCCCCCCCCTCCCGGACGAGTCAGCCGTTCTCGAATTACGTCATGGGGCTGCAACCACTGATTTTACAGCTTTGGAGAACAGCGCAATCGCAACTTTTAATCTGGTGTACAAGGTGAAAGCGCTAGGAATCGTTCAGAACAATTGAACGAAATCTGATGATTATGCAAAGCAGTCAAGGTTACTTATAAATTATTAAGCCTCCTGTACCATTCCCTCCTGTGGTTTTATAATGTAGGGAGGGGAAGAGGGCGGTTGTAACATTGACACGTGAGTGAATAAAACGGCAAAGAGTCCCTCCCCGCTCCAGTTCGACAGGAGCCTTCACTGCTTCGATCACGTTCACATTTTGTTGAATGGTCTTGAACAGTCTCCAGTGGCTCCACCCTGTACACTAGAACACCAACTGTAGTCGTTTTACACTCCAAGGTATCAGATAACGTTTAGTGTGGTGGCAGCCCATACAATGTCCCCAGAGAAGGGCTGAACTGTTCCTATGGTTGTTAGTATGTCGAACGTTGTCAAGAACGTAGTTCTGTTGCACTACGCATTGCAACTGCGATGAACATGAACAAGAGCACAACAAGGGCACACGAAAGTAATAGAGTTAATCAGCCGATTCTGAAGGAATTAGATTAGGAAGCGAGACAATAAAGGTGGTTGATGAATTTTGTTACTTAAGTAAAATAACTTACGATATTGGAAATACAGAAGATATAAAATACAGAACGTCAATGGGAAAAATCATTTTTGGAGGAGATAAATTCGTTAACATCGAATATTAACTTGTGTTTTAAGATGTCTTATCTCTAGGCATTTGTTTGGAGTATAGCCTTGTATGGGAGTGAAACGTGGAGAATAAAAAGTTCAGGCAAGAAGAGGCGTAAAGCTCAACCCCAACTTCTGTATGCTACACACAGTCTACCGTGGAGTTCTCGCGCAATGTGGGAGATTTTTTTATTTACTTTCGCGGGCCTTGTCCTAGCTTGAAATGCAATGTCCACTGTCCGTATTTAAAGATTTAAGCACCGCATCGTATTTGGACATACATGAGCGTAGGGCAATAGTAGTCGTCATGTCGAAATTTGTGCTGATCTGGAAGGCGTGCAAGGATAACCTAACGGTTAAGGTGACCGCTCGCGAAATACAGGAAACCCAGGTTCTAGTCCTGAACCGGCACGAATATTTATACATCACCAACAAATTGTACAGCTGATGCTTAGTCATTTGGTAATTTCGAGTACATTTCTTTACTTCACAGGATAGTTTGCATATTGCCGCGAGAGACCATGAGCACCAACTGCCGGCATGGCGCAGGGGATAGCGTCGCGGACTGCGGAGCAGAGGGTCACCGGTTCAATCCCGCCCACCGGCAAAAATTTATTTCTTTGTAATTTACAATTCCAGAAGGTTCTACATCTTTCTTATGTTCACTTGTAAATTCTACTTGTTTCTTATGTTAACTGTTCTTCTAATTTCTGGTAAATTCTGTCTGTGTATAAATGGCAGAGCACTCTGCCTGAGAGGCAGTCAGTACTGCGTGTATGTTGAGTTCGTAATAAACGTGCTTTCAGTATAAGTGCTGTGTTTAGTTGCCTTCGAAGTCAAGCCTGCTTCCATTGCAACGCGACATTGTTTGGTGGAGGCGCCGTGTACACTGTGCAACAGCTGCATCACCATGGCTCCGATTAGGCAACATAAAAGCCGTCGCTTACACGGACTGGAACCGGAATACAAGGGATACACCGAGTACGTCCTTCCAAGAGTCTGTATCATCAGACGAACTATGGAAACGAAACCATCAGTAAGCCAGCTACACATCAGGCACCCGTCGGTGTTCTCTGGAGACGCTGGACAGGACCCAAACAAATGGCTAAAAAGGTTCGACCGAGTCGCCAAGTACAACAGGTGGGATCATACGATGTGTTTGGGCAACGTTTACTTCTATCTGGATGGAACAGCCCAGCAATGGTTCGAGAACAACGAAGACAAGTTGAATGACTGGGAGACGTTCCAGGAGGAACTGAAGAAGACGTTTGGAGACTGCCAGCGTCAAATCCGCTCGGCGGAAGAACAATTGAAGAACCCGGCCCAACGACATGGTGAGCCGACACAATCGTACATACAGTGTTTTGGCCCTGTGTAACATAGTGAATCCGAACATGACTGAGGCGGACAAAATCACGCACCTGATGAAGGGAATTGCAGAAGATATGTACCAAGCTCTTCTGATAAAAGACGTCGCTACGACAGAAGAGTTCATCAAGTGGCGCCAGCGTATTGAAGAGATGCAACAAAGGAGGGTTGGACGCAAGAAGTATGACATACTCCCAAATGTAGTCCCTATGGCCGTTGTGGAAGACCAGCAGGACTTGGCTTCTCTCATACGACAAATCGTGAGAGAAGAATTACAACAGTGCATGGCAGCCGGGACTATTAGACCGAGCGAGGTATCCGACGCCGCTGAGGACGATGTATTTCAAACATTAGCTCCTGTCTGCCCCGTCAATCGCACCCGACGTGAAGAATGGCGTCGCCCTGCTATGACTTACGCTGCAGCCGCCAAACGGCAGCCCATGAACCGACCGACGCGACCACAGCCAACTCCCCCGGTAACTATGCCGCCCCGCAGAACAGACGTCTGGAGGACAGAAGACAACACACCACTGTGTTTCCACTGTGGACGCCCTGGACATGTCGTACGCTACTGCAGAGAGAGGAGGCAGTATTCGATGATTATTTTGCCGCAAGACGTCAGCCGTCGGAGCAGTTCTATCCAAGGCAGTCACCTGCTGATGAGTTCAGTCGACCTATGGGAAGAAGCCCATCGCCGTACCCTAGACGAGGTCGCTCCCCGACGCGCCGCAGCCGTTCACCGTCGCCGTACAGAGGTACCAGCCGCTCCCCTAGCCGCCGCGCCCGGGAAAACTAAGCGAGGCGACCATCTACGGAGGTAAGGCAGATGAAAATCCTCCATGCACGACAGTCGCCAAGATGTCGGGAAATCTCATCGACGTCATAATCGACGGCCAACCTGTCCGGGCACTTGTTGATTCAGGAGCCTCTTTTTCTGTATTATCGGATAATTACCGCCGCACACTGAAGAAGACAATGTTCTGTGATACGGGAGCAACTGTGCTGAAGGTCGCGAATGGAAAGTACGTCCATCCAGCAGGAACTTGTGTCGCAAGAATAACCATCAACAACAGGACGCAGCCGTTTGAATTTGTCGTGTTAACAGAATGTAGTCACAATGTCATCCTCGGATGGGACTTCCTTCAGGCATCCCAAGCTATCATTGACTGTGGAAGATCTGAGCTGCAAATTGAAGAAGTTGTTCCGCCGGATACACGTAATACAGAATTTTCTGGGAAGCTATTCGTCGTTGACAATGTGACGATACCGCCGTTGACAATGAGAAGAGTTGCAGTCACTGTGAAGTTCTTGTTGATAGTAAAAAGTTTATGAGGCTCACAAAAGAAATTTACATACCAGCGTCTATCATAAGCATTACCGGTGGTCAAGGAGAGATTTGGATCACAAATTGTCACGAGCAGTCACAACTTATCCCCAAGGGAATGTGTATCGGGACAGCTGAACCAATCCAGGACGGTGAGCTCAATGTCATCAATGAAGACCCATGCCCTGCTGTTAGTACAGACAACACGCTGGAGGAAACAAACGTGGAACTGCCAATAGGGCCTGGACTGACCAAGGAACAACGCCAGCGGGTGTTAGGTATACTACGCCAATTTTCGGGTGCATTCACACCTCAGCAGGGGAAAAGTCAGACGAAACGGCCCACGATAAAGCACCGTATCAATACTGGGGATCATCCGCCAATTAGCCAGCGTTCGTATAGAGTGTCGCCAGCTGAACGACGGATAATTCGGCAGGAAGTGGAGAAGATGTTGCGAGATGACATTATTCAACCTTCGGAGAGTCCTTGGTCGTTTCCGGTGGTCCTCGTAAAGAAGAAGGATGGCACGTGGCGATTTTGTGTCGACTATCGGCGGCTGAACTGAATCACAAGGAAAGATGTCTACCCACTGCCGCGTATTGACGACACCTTAGACTGCTTGAAAGGAGCTACATACTTCTCAACTATGGACATGCAGACAGGTTACTGGCAAATCGAGGTTGACGAAGCTGACAGGGAGAAGAAGGCTTTTATTACACCTGACGGCCTCTATGAATTTAAAGTAATGCCATTTGGATTATGTAATGCTCCAGACATATTCAAACGCATGATGGACAACTTGCTTCGACACCTTAAGTGGACGACGTGTCTCTGCTATTTAGATGACATTGTCGTTTTCTCGAAGACATTTGAAGAACATCTGAGTCGACTGTCAACTGTGTTGAAGTGTGTTCAGGCTGCAGGTCTCCGCTTCAATCCAAAGAAGTGCCTCTTCGTCGCCAAAGAGATAAAAATCCTGGGGAACCTAGTCAACGGAGATGGTGTCCGTCCTGATCCAGATAAAGTAAGGGCAGTCACAGAATTTCCAACTCCTCAGCACATTCGTGATGTGAGAAGTTTTCTCGGGCTGTGCTCATACTACCGACGTTTCATAAAAGGATTTTGTAACAAGGCACGTCCATTACAAGAACTTCTGCAGGGAGACGCCAAATTTTACTGGGATGAGACAAAACAAAGAGCTTTCCGGGCACTTAAGGAGGCTCTAACTTCCGCACCAGTGCTAGCCTTGTACGACGAGAATGCAGAAACGGAACTTCACACAGACGCCAGTGGCTATTAACTACTCTACAACTGAAAAAGAATGTCTCGCGTTATCTGGGCTATCAACAAGTTCCGGCCGTATTTATTCGGCAAACCATTCACCGTCGTGACAGACCACCATTCTTTGTGTTGGCTGACTAGCTTGAAGGATCCATCAGGTCGGCTATCAAGATGGGCACTAAGACTACAAGAGTACGATGTCACAGTGGTATTCAAGAACGGGCGCAAACACAAGGATGCTGACTGCCTTTCGAGGAATCCATTAGTGGAACACAACAGCATTAATGAAATTTCGGCTCTCACTGAATTAGATGACATTACAGCTGAACAGAGAGAAGATCCAACACTATTAAAAATGATAGAGGCCTTGGAGAAAGGAGAACCGATCAATGGAGAGTTCCAACTTATAAACGGAACATTGTACAAGAGCAACTACGATCCACTGGGCCCCAATTGGCTACTTGTTGTTCCAGTTCATCTCCAACCAGCTATTCTCAAATATTTCCATGATGCTCCAATATCCGGTCATCTGGGATTCGTGAAGACCCTAGACAGAATCAGACGCAGGTATTACTGGAAAGGTCTCTACCGATCTGTCAAGCACTATGTGAGTCACTGTAAAGAGTGCCAGCGACGGAAGCATATGCCGCAATTACCTCCAGGACATCTCGTACCGATTCCGCCGGCAGCAGCTCCATTCCACCGAGTTGGGAACGATCTTTTAGGGAGGTTCCCGAAGTCGACAACCGGTAACCGTTGGATAATAGTCTGCACTGACTACCTCACACGCTACGCTGTCACCAAACCTGTGCCGACTGCAGAAGCTCCAGAGATCGCAAAATTCCTTGTAGAAGACATTATTTTGAAGCATGGAGCACCACGTTTCATGATATCTGATCGTGGAAAAGTATTCCAGTCAAAACTAGTATCAGAGGTAATGTCACGGTGCAACATTGTCCACAGAATGACAACTGCATACCATCCTCAGACAAATGGTCTTACGGAACGTTTTAACAAAACGTTAGCCGACATGCTGTCGGTGTACGTCGATGTTGAGCAGAAGGATTGGGATACAATTCTGCCAGTCGTGACATTTGCTTACAATACCGCAAGACAAGACACGACAGGCTTCACTCCGTTTTTCCTGCTCCATGGCCGTGAAGCTGAGACGACAATGGATACACTGTTCCCGTTCCAACCGGACGACACTCAGGATGACTATGTTAAACAGCTTATCACCAGGGTCGAAGAAGCAAGACATCTGGCTCGCAGACGGACACTGGACGCCCAGTAGAAGGACCGTCAGCGGTATAACGACAAGCACCGACCTGTTGTGTACAGCCCAGATCTGGTATGGATTTTTACCCCTGTACGAAAGGTTGGACTGTCAGAAAAGTTATTGAAGCGATACTTTGGTCCGTATCGTGTCATACGCCGCCTGTCAGACGTCACATACGAAGTTGAGGATTATGAGCCGTCGTCGAAACGTCAAAAACGAAGAGACATTGTTCACGTCCTGCGCATGAAGCCTTACTACGATCCTGAAGAGCAGGTAGACGACAATGGCTTCTTGTTCAAGGACTTTAAGGACGGTAATGTTCCTGATGAAGCCACGACAGGAACGTCTGTCGTCGATAATCGCGGAGAAGGGAAGGATTCTCTTGAACTGTCATACAGAGGACCCATGACACGGTCAAGATCCAGGACATTGCAGCTGGCTCCACAGGGATCATAACAGCGGGTCGCTGTTTCTCCAGGAGAGGGAGCAACGCCGCGAGACACCACGAACACCAACTGCCGGCGTGGCGCAGGGGCTAGCGTCACGGACTGCGGAGCAGAAGGTCGCCGGTTCAATCCCGCCCACCGGCAAAAATTTATTTCTTTGTAATTTACAATTCCAGAAGGTTCTACATCTTTCTTATGTTCACTTGTAAATTCTACTTGTTTCTTATGTTAACTGTTCTTCTAATTTCTGGTAAATTCTGTCTGTGTATAAATAGCAGAGCACTCTGCCTGAGAGGCAGTCAGTGCTGCGTGGATGTTGAGTTCGTAATAAACGTGCTTTCAGTATAAGTGCTGTGTTTAGTTGCCTTCGAAGTCAAGCCTGCTTCCATTGCAACGCGACAATATCTTCAAACGCGCGCCAATTCAGTTCTTTCAACCAACTTCCTGACATTGTGTCGTGCGTCAAACCTTAGACGATTCGTGTTAGCCTTCTTTCTATCTGTCTAACACCACTGACAGTCCTCTTTGTTAAGAGACTAGAGCAATATTCCAGGTTGGGTCGCATGAATGTTTTGTGTGTAACCATCTGTAAGCTGATGGCATTTTGCCTCCCGGGGGCGATAGAGAGCACTGGGTGCTCCCGACATCAAATTGTTGCTCATGTCGGCACCAATGACTCCTGCCGGCTGGTTTCATAGGTCATCCTCAGTTCATACAGGCGGCTGGCGGAGTTGGTGAAGGCTGAAAGCCTCGCTCCGGGATGGAATCTGAGCTAACTATTTGTAGTGTCGTTCCCAGACCCGATCGCGGTGCTCTGGTTTGGAGCCGAGTGGAGGGCTTAAACCAAAGTCTCAGAGGATTCTGCGAAGTTCTGGGGTGCAAATTTCCCGACCTTCACTATCGGGTGGAGAAATGTACGGTTACCCTGAATAGGTCAGGCGTGCACTACACGCAGGAAGAGGCTACAAGGGTAGCGAAGTACGTGTGGAGTGCACTTGGGGTTGTTTTTAGGTTAGAGAATTCCTTCTCTAGGCCCGTCAAGATGCCTCCTGAGTCGCAACAAAGTATCAGTAGGCAAAACACAACAGGGAGTGAAAAAATCAATGCAGTAGTAGTTAACTGCAGGAGCGTCTATAGAAAGGTCCCAGAACTGCTCTCATCGATAAACGGTCACAATGCCCACATAGTAATGGGACGGAAAGTTATCTGAAACCAGATGTAAACAGTAATGAGATTCTAAACTCAGATTGTAATGTATACCGCAGAGATAGGCTGCACAGTGAAGGGGGAGGCGTGTTTATAGCGATAAAAACTGCACTAGTATCGAAGGAAATGGACGGAGATCCGAAGTGTGAAATAATTTGGAGGAAGGTCACGGTTAAAGCAGGTTCGAACATGGTAGTTGGACGTTTCTATAGGCCTCCTGGCTCGGCAGCCGTTGTGGCAGAACGCCTGAAGGAAAATTTGGAAAATATTTCGATTAGATTTTCCGATCATATTATAGTTTTGGGAGGAGATTTTAATTTGCCGGATATAGACAGGGAGTCACAAACGTTTATGACCGGTGGCATGGACAAAGAATCCAGTGAAATTGTTTTGAGTGCATTTTCTGAAAATTACCTTGAGAAGTTAAACACAGAACCGATTCGTAGCGACAACATTTTAGACCTTCTGGTGACAAACAGACCCGAACTATTCGAAACAGTTAACGCAGCGATCATAAAGCGGTTACAGCATAGATAATTTCAGCCATAAATAGAAATATTAAAAAATGTAGGAAGATTTTTCTGTTCGGAAAAAGTGAAAAAAAGCGGATTTCAGAGTACTTGACGGCTCAACACAGAATTTTTATCTCAAGTACAGATAGTGTTGAGGAACAGTGGTCAAAGTTCAAAGTCATCGTACAATATGCATTAGATGAGTATGTTCCAAGCAAGATCGTAAGAGATGGGAAGGAGCCACCGTGGTACAACAACCTTATTAGAAAACTGCTACGGAAGCAAAGGGAACTTCACTGAAAACATAAACATAGCCAAAGCCTTGTAGACATAGAAAAATTACACGAAGCGAAATGTAGCGTGAGTAGGGCTATGCGAGAGGCGTTCAACGAATTCTAAAGTACAGTTCTACGTACTGACTTGGCTGAATCCTAAGAAATTTTGGTCTTATGTCAAAGCGGTAAGTGAACCAAAACAAAATATCCAGACACTATATGACGAAAATTCCATTGAAACAGAGGATGATTCTCTAAAGGCTGAATTACTAAATATCTTTTTTCAAAGCTGTTTCACAGAGGAAGATTGCACTGTAGTTCCTTCTCTAGATTGCCGCACAGATTACAAAATGGCAGATATCGAAATAATTTACAGAGGGATAGAAAAACAATTAAAATCGCTCAAAAGAGGAAAGGCCGCAGGGCCAGATGGGATACCAGTTCGTTTTTACACAGAGTACACGAAGGAACTTGCTCCCTTTCTTGCAGTGGTGTACCGTAGGTCTCTAGAAGAGAGTAGCGTTCCAAAAGAGTAGAAAAGAGCGCAGGTCATCCCAGTTTTTAAGAAGGGACGTCGAACAGATGTGCAGAACTATAGGTCTATATCTCTAACGTCGGTCAGTTGTAGAATTTTGGAACATATATTATATTCGAGTATAATGACATTTCTGGAGACTAGAAGTCTGCTCTGTAGGAATCATTATGGGTTTCGAAAAAGACGATCGTGTGAAACCCAGCTCGCGCTATTCGTTTACGAGACTCAGAGGGCCATAGACACGGGTTCTCAGGTAGATGCTGTGTTTCTTGAGTTTCGCAAGGCGTTTGATACAGTTCACACCAGAACAAAGAGCATATGGTCTATCAGACCAATTGTGTGATTGGATTGAGAAGTTTCTAGATAACAGAATGCAGCATGGAATTCTCAATGGGGAGAAGTCTTCTGAAGTCAGAGTGATGTCAGGTGTGCCACAGGGGAGTGTCGTGGGACCGTTGCTGTTCATAATATATGTAAATGACCTCGCGGATAACATCGGAAGTTCACTGAGGCTTTTTGCGGATGATGCTGTAGTATATAGAGAGGTTGTAACAATGGAAAATTGTATTGAAACGCAGGAGGATCTGTATCGAATTGACGCATGGTGCAGTGAATGGCAATTGAATCTCAATGTAGACAAGTGTAATGTGCTGCGAATACATAGAAAGATCCTGTATCATTTAGCTACACTGTAACAGGTCAGCAACTGGAAGCAGTTAATTACATAAATTATCTGGGAGTAGGCATTAGGAGTGATTTAAAATGGAACGACCATATAAAATCAATCGTCGGCAAAGCAGATGCCAGACTTAGATTAATTGGAAGAATCCTAAGGAAATGCAGTCCGGAAACAAAGGAAGTAGGTTACAGTACACTTGTTCGCCCACAGCTAGAATACTGCTCACCGGTGTGGGATCCGTACCCGGTGGGGTTGATGGAGGAAGTAGGAAAGATCCAACGGAGAGCAGCGTGCTTCGTTACAGGATCAATTGGTAATCGTGAAAGCGTTATGGAGATGATCGATAAACTCCAGTGGAAGACTCTGCAGGAGAGACGCTCTGTCGCTCGGTAAGGGCTTTTGTCGAAGTTTCGAGAACATACCTTTACCTAGCAGTATATTACTCCCTCCTACGTATATCTCGCGAAGAGACCATGAAGATAAAATCAGAGAGATTAGAGCCCACACAGAGGCATACGGACAATCTTTATTTCCGCGAACAATACGTGACTGGAATAGGAGGGAGAACAGATAGTGGTACTCTAAGTACTCTCCGCCACAGACCATCGGGTGGCTTGCTGAGTATGGATGTAGTTGTAGATGATGCCTGTCAGCTGTAACCTACCACTAAGATTATGTAATTGTCCCATTTCTTATCTCTACACACAGTTATCCAAGTATTTGTATGTGCGGAAACATTCCAATAGTGACTCACTGATGCCAATGTCGCAGAATACCATATTTCTTCTTTTCCGTTTTATGAAATGCACAATTTAACATTTCTGATTATACAAAGGGAGTTGCAATTCTGTGCAACACTTTGAAATCTTAGAATTTAGGTGTTGTCATCATACAACATAGACATATGAAAATGTATGCTGGGATCGGGATTCGAATCCGTGACCTCTTGCTTACTAGGCAGATGCGCTAAGCATGTGCTTTAGCGGTCTGCATCTGGCGTCTATGACTTCTCGAAATGGAATAGGCACGTAGTTCCTTGACAGTCGGGCAGATGTCAATATAATCGCATGGCACGCTACGAGCAACAGCATACGATTTTTCTCGTGCTCATTCGAGCATGCTAACTCGAAATGCCCGAGCGTCTAGTCTGAGAAAGGAAATGAATATCCCCCTCCGATTTTCATTCCATAAAAACGCTTCATTGTATATGAGATTACGCCACATCGTTTTATGAACGTATTTTCTAACAAAACGTTTCACTTTCCTACAGAAAGAAGAAGATTATTAGTTTCATTACACAAAATTGTTTTTAGTTCAACAATGTTTCTCAGTTGATTCTGTAAAAAAAAAAAAAAAAAAAAAAAAAAAAAAAAAAAAAAAAAAAAAAAAAAAAAAAGAAAAGAAAAAAAAGGCCTGAGGGGAATTCGAACAGCCGACGGAGAACGGCATAGCGCCTCAATGTAAGCGGCAAAAATCTGATTATTTTGCACACGCGTTTGTGTGAAAATTAGATTTACAATAAACCATTCAACTTTCACAATTCTTAAGGGATATTGTGAAATGACTAAATTTTTCTAGCACGTGGCTTAATTGTCATGTCTTGCACTGAAGAAAAAAATATCTGCATGTATCTCACTGATCGCTACGATTTAGATTATACATTACTGCAAGTGTAATGTAGCTAATGTAGTTTATCATACATAAATATGTGGTATACAATTGTGTCAGTGCCGCTTTGGCAAGTCAACGGAATTGGTGCGAGGTAAGCTTATAGTGTGAAACACTGAAGAAGACTAAAACGAATCACTGTTAGTGCAGAGTATGGTATCGGATCCTCGTGTGACTTAACCATCCAGGTTCAGAAAACTCTAAAACACATAAGATTTTTTTCCATCGGTGATGACCAATTGCAGTGGAGAATCATATGCTTACTGTAGTACTACTTTATATCACGGAAAATTTAATTCTTAGACATTTTATCACATCTACATCTACATCTACATAGATACTCTGAAAATCACATTTAAGTGCCTGGCAGAGGGTTCATTAACCTCTTTCATAACTTTTTTCTACCGTTCCATTCTTTAATAGCGCGTGGGAAGAAAGTGTGGTGTCGCACAAGTCTGAAGTGCGCGCCACGTACTTTCGCCGCGCGCCGCCATGCAAGTACGGCGCGGCGTTCTTACGACGTCAGCCACGAGCGCCCTCTGCTGCAACTCCGCTCGTGGCCACCACTGAACTGTATCGCTCACTTGGGATTAGGACAGGCAGTAGGACTCGTCAGTAGGCAGGCTTCTACCAAGTTATACTATGTATCTGCATTCCACTAGTCTTCAGTTAACAAAGTTAAGTATTATAATGTATCTTCGAAATATATCTCTTGTTCTAATCTAGCTTAGTGTTTCTAGTTTCTGCTGTCCCACTGGCTGGCCACCTCATACTCTGTAGCCGCACACGCGTGCATCCTATTTCCCTGTGTCGGTCTCTCTCTACTCGGCCACCGACACCAAAGACAACTTGCGGAAACGGTACACAAAAGAAAGAACTCCTAAATCGTTCCGTTTTCGATCTGATTTCTCTTATTTTATTGGGATGGTCATGTCTCCCTAAGTAGGTGGGTGCTAGCAAAATATTTTCACATTCAGAAGTAAAAGTCGGTTATTGAAAATCCGCAAACAGATCACGCCGCAATGAATAACGTCTTTCTTTCAATGATTTCCACCCCAATTCGTGCAACACTTCCGTGACGCTCCCCCCCCCCCCCCCCCGTGATAAAACAAAACGAGCTGCCCTTCTCTGAACCTTCTCAATATTTTCCGTCAGTCTCACCTGGTGAGGGTCCCACAATGGGCAACAGTACTCCAGGAGACGCACAAGTGTGATGTAGGCAGTCTCTTTGGTGGAGCTGGTGCATCTTCGAAGCGTTCTGCCAATGAAACGTAACATTTGGTTCGCCTTCCCCACAATGTTCTCTCCAGTCTAAGCTGTTCGTAATTGTATCTCCTAGGTATTTAGTAGAATTTAATACCTCAAGGTTTGACTGATTTATCGCGTAATTGAAGTTCAGCGGATTTCTTTTAGTGGTCATGTGTATTACTTCACACTTTTCTTTATTTAGTGTCAATTGCCAATTTTCGCACCATGTAGAAATTTTGTCTAAATCGCTTTGCAGTTGCTTTTGATCCTCTGTTGACTTCACTAACCGATAAACGACAGTATCATACGCGGTGCAAGGGAGCTATTCAGATTGTCTCCTAAATCGTTTATAAACACAAAGAAGAGTAGGGGACCTATAACGCTTCCCTGGGGAACGCCAGATATCACTTCTGTTTTACTCGATGACCTACCGTCAATTACAACGAACTGTGTCCTTTCTGATAGGAAATCGTGAATCCAATCGCACAGTTGGAGAGATATTCCATAAGCACCCAATTTCATTAGAAGTCGCTTGTGGGGTACAGTGTCAAAAGCCTTCCGGAAATCCAGAAATATGGAATCGATTTGAGATCGCTTGTTGATGGCACTTATCACTTGTGTGAATAAAGGGCAAGCTGTGTTTCGCAAGAGCGATACTTTCTGAATCCTAATTGACTATTGGTTAATAGGTCGTTCTCTTCGAAGTAGTTCCTAATGTTAGGGCAAAGTATATGTTCCAAAATCCTACTGAAAATAGACGTCAGTGAGATTGGCCTGTAATTTTGGGGATCACTCCTGTTGCCTTTCTTGAATATTGGAGTAACTTGGGCAACTTTCCAGTCTTTGGGTACGGATCTTGCGCTGAGTGATCGGTTGTAAATTATAGTTAAATGCGGAGCTATTGCATCAGCATACTCTGAGAGGAACCTAGTTGGTATACAATCTGACCCTGAAGATTTGTTTTTGTTCAGTGACTTAAGATGTTTTACTACTCCAGAAACATCTACTTCTAAGTTTCGCATGCTGGCAGCTGTTCTTGGATTGAATTCTGGAGTGTTCACTTTGTTTTCTTTGGTGAACGAATTTCGGAAATCTGTGTTTAGTAATTCCACCTTAGCAGTTCTGTCATCGGTAGTATTACCATTGCTATCGCGTAGTGAAGGTATTGGGTATTTAATCTGAAATTAAGATATGACGGAATATTTGTGCAGCGTTTCTCAGACACTATTTTATTATACTCTGAAGAGCCAAAGAATCTGGTACATCTGCCTAATATCGTCTAGGGCCCATGCAAGCACTGTCAAAATTAGGGTATCCAACCGGGTTGCATCGTAGTCCCTCCACGACATTTCTTACACGCTTCCATCTTTTGGTGTTCCTGACTGGAGTCTCTGTACTGCTGTCGTCAGGGACGGACCTCCACCTCTGGGAACGATTCTTCCTCTCCAGGCTCAGTGCAGGGTTCCAAACCTGACTAAGTTTATTAATCAGACTATCCTGAAATCTGATTTCGATGGTCTCTTTCGTATCATAATCCCAAAAAGAGGACGATTGCCTGAGAATTTTTGTGTTAACGGATTCCATGGTGTGGCCAGTCTTCATACAATGGTCTGCATTGGCAGATGTAGTAGTCTGACGTAGTTGAGTGTGGCGCTTGTGTTCGCAGCACCTCTCATCTTCCGTGTGGACTATTTCTACGATGTATGATTTGCTGCGCTGGCAGGGAATTTGGTACACGTCTGGTTTGCGGAGGCCTAGATCACCTTTCACTGAGCCTAGGGGCGTCAATATTTTTGCGGTAGGTTGAAATGCACATTTTACATTTTATCTCTCCAGATTTTCTTCGAAGTATTCCCCACGGGATGTGCACAAATGATCTGTGTTTTTCTTTTTCTTCTTCTTGTTCCCATGGTGCAATATGTTTGAACGGACGTCTTATCTGTTTATCGTTTTATGCGTTTCTTCGGAATGTTGTCTCCAGGTGTTGCAGCTCCTTGGAAGGCTGTCTTGCTCGCAGATCGATCATGCCCTATTGACAAGTATGCACAGAACGCCATCTCTCTAGGAGTTGTGGTGGCAACTGGAGGTTTTCAGATACAGATCAGTGTCTGTAGGTTATCTGTATACACACTGTGTCCTAGATTTCTGCCGGGATCCGTTTCACTAGGATGTCAAGAAGCAGATGGGCTTCCATCTTGAACTGCATGCAAGGGTGCAGCGAACTGAGATGTTCGAGAAATTTAGATAGGCTGGCCCGTCCATGCGGCCAAACGGCAAACGTGTCATCCACATATCGAAAAAAAAGTTGGTTATAATTGAGCTTGTACCAGGGCATTCTCCTCGAAATTCTCCATAAAGAAATTCTCCACAACCGTTAAAATCGGGCAACCCCATGGCGACGCCATCTATCTGTTCATAATCATTTCTGTCGAACAGGAAGTAAGCACAAATTCGAAGAGCCTTGTCAGGTTGGTCTCGAACTTTTTATAAGTTCCATAGCGTCTTTCAGTGGTACCCTGGTGGAGAGGCACACTACTTCGCAGCTCACTAGCAAGTCACTGTTTTGGACCCTATGTTCTTGTATATGCTGCACAAAGTGGACGGAATTGCGAATGTTATGTTCGCATTTTCCCACAAATAGCTTTCGAACATCAAACAGGTGTTTAGAGAGTTCATATGGTGCTGCTCCTATGTTGTTAACAATCGGTATCAGAGTGATATTGTCCTTGTGGACTTTTGGCAATCCATACAATCGTAAGGGTGCAGCAGCTCGGGGTCGACGTTTCTTTACAGTTTTTGTGTCGAAGGTACTGCGACAGAGTAGGACGGTTCTTCTCTGGAGGCGATTTGTCAGATCTCCTTCGATGCTCCTGTACGCTGTGTCGTCGAGAAGTGCGTACATTTTCCTCCTGTATTCTGAGTGCAGGTGCAGTACTGTAGCGTTCTTCTTGTCAGCAGGAAGGACAACCAAATGTTCAAATGTTTGTAAATCTATCGGACCAAACTCCGTGGTCATCAGTTCGTAGCTTACAAACTACTTAAACCTAGGTAAACTAACATAAGGACAAACACACACCTATGCCCCAGAGAGGACTCGAACCTCCACGGCGAGCAACCGCGCGCTCCGCAGCGAGACGCTTTATACCGCTCGGCCACTCCACCGCGGCATGGACACCAACTCAGGAGTGTTATACAAATCGCAGATGGCTGTTGTATCTGACTTCGAGATGTTTTTCTTCAGTGTTGGAGAGCACATGGCACGTTTTACGGCGTATCGTTCTGCTTCATTGGCTGGCAGAGTGTAGGTGACCTGTTCCACACTGCTTATAATGCCCACAATCAGTGGTGATGTCGGAGTCGGGGCGAAGTTGAGGCGTTTCTCGAGCACCGACATTGCTGCATCGTTGATCGTTCTTCTTGTAAGGTTAATCACAGTACGCTTATGTTGTTCTTGCGTGGTCTTCTGTCATACTGCGAGACGTTCATACTTCGATGTCAGTGTGCTTGTGGCCTATCTTCGTACACTATCTGCTTTTGTCCATGTGAGAGCGTCATCCCATTCCCATGTGTGAGAGATAGAGCTGAAGTTACCTTTAGATGGAGCTCCAACAGTTTATTCGAAGTGGTATCCAAACATTAGCGAATATAGTAAATTATCTGTGTTATCAGGGCTAAGCTGCCTCGTTTTGTGCAGAGCCTGGCCGCTGCAGACCTTACTTAGTGAGGTATCTTGGTGAAAGGCGGAATGACTGTACTGTCTTTGCATCTAATTAGGAACGCTACTGAGGAGGGCAGCAGCTTCTTCTTGTTCTGCACATTTCCAGCATCTTCATCTGTTGAAGTATTTCCTCTCTGTAAAGGTACTTGATATGCGATCTGAAGGTTTCCCAGCGTATTTAAAAGTTAAACAGTTGCGAGGGTGAAGGTCGGGGTGAGAGTTTAAAATAGAAAAAGCTTAATTTTTTGAAACTCACAACCACCAGCTGCGAACCAAATTCCTAAACATGCAAAAAACACTGGAACTGTTATTGCGACTGTTTGACTCGTTTTCTAGGGGATGATATCACACGTTCGCAGCTTTCCTTCCCTGCATATGATTAACAAAACAAATTCATAATAAAATCAAGTTCATGAGAGAAAAGGGTGTACTAACTACTATTTTTGAAAACACGTGAAAGTTCACTTTATGTTGTTTATTTCACAATACTTGAACCCTGTGGCTGTCGCGTCTGTACGTCGATAAATTTACCAAATGAAGTTATAGCTCGTGAGCCCCCAGACAAAATGAATATTTGTCGCGAATTCTTTTCACACCACGTGGCTGTCTCAAACACCGTTTATGTTCATGCCTATGCGACGACACGTGTTACATTAACAAATCACATCACTTTAATTCAATGCGATGCACACCTTGTTCCACCGGCTAAATATTCACAAACACACAGTAGCACTCGATTTAACTTGGTGCAGTCTACGACGAGCAACCACACGTGGCGATTGCCACAGACAAATCTCAAGTCACCACCTCGAGATCCACATGCCGACTGAGGCAGAGCGACGCCGCCAGCACAGCCACACCACGTGCTCTCTGGAGTCCTCACTTCCTGCCCTCGCGAGTGCGCGCGCGCGCCAAAACTCAACTGCCGGGGTTTTTTCCCCTCCGTCATCAACTTCCCCATGTAAGCTGTTGTAACCGATTTGCCAACATACAGCGCTCAGCCAATACATTTCTAAAACTTTACTTAAAATCAAAATAATTACACTACACATTAAACAAATATTTTCTTACGTTTTTATATTAATATAAACATCCTTTGTACTGTTTATCATAATTGTGCAATTTCTTATACCACAGATAAGTGATTTAACTGAATATTTCAAGGTAAAATACAAAAGACTGATTGAAAATAAAATGAAAAATAGTTAATATATTATTTTTATAAACAAACATTGCCATGCTAGTTGTGTAACTGTCTTGTCTTCGTTGGTAATTTATTACTTTTCATTGTCAATTAAACATATTACGTTAGATGTGACTATATCAGCTAATGTATTGTTTATTTATCAACAGGCTATTTTGTAATGGGGGTCTTAAAGGTTCCTAACTGAATCGTATTACTTCAAATGCCAGTAGTATTACAATATTTGTGCACTGCACTGTGCCTGGCACTCGCCATTGTCCCTCTCTCCCCTCACCGGAAACGAACTGTAAAATCCTAAGTTGCAACAAGCCACCAACGTCGGCCTGCTCGCTGGCCTCCCGTCAGCTACAAGCACACAGCAAATCTCAACGTGGAGAATTTCTACCTATGGCCTAACTATAAATGTTGTCACCCAACTGTGTACATACATTGCTACCATAATTAATAAGATTAAAATTGTGTAACATTTAGTGCATTGGCATGGTCAATGTTTGCAGTGAACTTCATACTGTTTAATTATCAAATGCTATTAATTACCAGTATTTCAATTGGGCTGTAATCTCTCACAGTTCTGGGTGTCCAGACGGGTTTCATCGTAAATCTTCCACAATATTACGAACGCTATCATCTTCAGGTGGTTCCTGATGAATGCTGTGCTTTTAATCTCGGCGTCATCTATATGTCCCCCCCCCCCCCCCCCACACACACACTGCTCCTCTCCTGCCGCTTTCGTTACGGCTGCTGCGGCGGACCACTAGATCTGCCGCGGCAGACCATTGTATAAAGACTGCCACACCATGGAATACGATAACACAAAAATGCTCAGGCAGTCTTCCTCTATTTGGGATTGTGATACGAAAGAGGCCATCGAAGTTAGATTTCAGGGTAGTCTGATTAATAAACTCTTTCAGGCTTGGAACCCTGCACTGAGTTTGGTGAGGAAGAATCGTTCCTGGAGATGGAGGTCCGTGCCTGACGACAGCAGCACGGAAACTACAGCCAGAGAGTTGAACCCGGGCGCTGCTTCCTCCACCACTGCCAGCAGCTCCAGGAGAGAGTGACGGAGGAGCAGAGCAGGATCCACGGCAGCGTGTACGATTGACAAAGTATCGTGCAGGAATTACGATGCAACCCGGTTGTATACCCGAGAACTATAATGTCTGCGGAGTTTGGTGTCCAGCGGAGGTGTTTGAACTCAGAAGAGTCCTCCTGAAGCCACTTCGCGGCAATTCTGGACGTGTGGGCGTCGCTTTATCGTGCTGCAATCGCCAAAGTCCATCGGAATGCACAATGGACATGAATGGGTGCAGGTGACCAGCAGCATGCATAGGAACGTGTCACCTATCAGAGTCGTATCTAGACGTATCAGGGGCCCCATGTCAAACTGCACGCATCCCACATTATGATACAGCCTTCACCATCTTGAACAGTCCCCTGCTGACTTACAGATTCCACGGATTCCTGAAGTTGTCCCCATACGCATGCATGTCACGCCGCAGTAGAATGGCCGAGCACTCTAAGGCGCATTGCTTCGGAACGCGCTTTTGCTTCCCGTCGGAGGTTCGAGTTATCCCTCGGACATTGGAGTGTATGTTGTCCCTAGGTTGTTTTAAGTAGTTTATAAGACTAGGGACTGATAACCTCAGTACTTAAGTCACATAGATTTACAAACATTCGAACATTTGTACACGTCCATGTCCGCGTCACAACTTGAAATGAGACTCGTCAGACCAGGCAATATGTTTCCAGCTATCAACAGTCAAATGTCGGTGTTGATGGGCCAGGCAATGCGTAAAACTTTTTGTTCTGCAGTGAGCAAGGGTACACAAGTGGGCCTTCGTTCCGAAAGCCCATATCGATATTTTTTCGTTTAATGGTTCGAATTCTGACACTCGTTGCTGTCCCAGCACTGAAATCGGCAACAATTTTCAGAAAGTTTGCACTTCGGTCTCATTGAATGATTATTTTCAGTCGCAGATGGTCCCGTTCTTGCAGAATCTTTTTCCGGCCGCAGCGATGTCGGAGATTTGATATTTTTACTGGACCTCCGATATTCACGGTGCACTCGTGAAATGATTGTGCGGGAAATCCCTACCTCGGAGATGCTGCGTCCCACTCCCGTGCGGCGACCATAACACCACGTTCACACTCACTTAAATCGTGATAACCTGTTATTGTATCAGCAGTAACGTCTCTAACGCCTGCGTCAGGCACCTGTTGTCCTACACAGGCATTGCCGACCGCATAGTGTTTACGTATCTGTTTGTTTGCATACGCAACCTATATCAGTTTCTTTGGCTCTTCAGTGTAAGTAACAGAATCATCTGTGAAGTCCAAGTTAACTATTTATTTTCTATCTATGTAAATGATCTGATGGACAGTAAGTTGTAATTTGCGGCTGGTTGCTGATGATGCTGTGGTGTATGGGAGTGTGTCTTTAATTGACTGTAATAGCATACAGGATGACTTAGACAAAATTTCTAGTTGGTGCGAAGAATGGCAGCTAGCTCTCAATGTAGAAAAATGTAAGGTGATGCGCATGAGTAGGTAAAACAATCTCATAATGTCCGAATACAGCATTAGTAGTGAGCTTGTTGATGCTGTCGCGTCGTTCAAATATCTAGGCGTAACATTGCAGAGCGATATGAAATGGAACGAACATGTAAGGACAGTTGTTAGTAGGGTGGACAGCTGACTTCGGTTTATTGGGAGAATTTTGGGAAGATTTACTTCATTTGTATAGGAGACCGCGTATAAAACGCTTGTACGACCACGTCTTGAGTATTGCTCAAGAGTTTGGGACCCGCAGCAGATCAGTTTAAAGGAAGACCTAGAAGCAGTTCAGAGGCGAGCACCTAGGTTTGTTACTGGTACGTTCGATCAATGCGAGAGTGTCACGGAAATGCTCCGGCACCTCAATTGGGGATCGCTGGAGGAAAGACGACGTTCTTTTCGTGAATTTCTGTTGAGGAAATTTAGAGGGCCGGAATTTGAAGCTGAGTGTAGTACGATTTTGCTGCCGCCTACTTATATTTCGCGTAGTGATCACAAAGACAAGATAAGAGAAATTCGGGCTCGTACGAACGATATAGACATTCTTTTTTTCCTCGTTCTATTTGGGAGTGGAATAGGAAAAGAAATGCCTAGTAGTGGTACAGTGTACCCTCCGCCACGCACCTTACGGTGGATAGCGGAGAGTATGTATGTAGATGTAGATGTAACTGCTAATATTGTCCGCAAGATCGTTAAGATACAACATGAACACAAGCAAGGATTCTACACACTTCCCTGGCCATATTGGAAGTTATATCTTCACTTGTCGACTACTTTCGGTCCAAAATAACATTTGCGTCCTCTCCACCAAAAAAGTCTTCAGTAAAGTTGCAAATCTCTGTAGCACTGTATCTCACAAATATCTGCAACAAGTCGCTTCTTTCAGACATCACTTGTCTGTGAACGTCTATCTTTTCCAATGACTTGACATTCATTGCATGGGCTTCTGAGACGTTTATACTATTAGCTGTTTTGAGAGTTTTCAACGATTATTTTGATGTTCATACGCCTCTACCCCAACCCCCAGGAACCACAGACATTGCCGAGGTGGGGTGGCTTGCGTGCCTCAACGATGCAGATAGCCGTGCCGTAGGTGCAACCACAGCGGAGGGGTATCTGTGGAGAGGCCAGACAAACGTGTGGTTCCTGAAGAGGGGCAGCAGCCTTTTCAGTAGTTATAGGGGATGATTGACTGAGCTGGCCTTGTAACATCAGCTAATGTGGCTTTGCCACACAGCTACTGCGAACGGCTGAAAGCAAGGGGAAACTACAGCCGTTACTTTTCCCAAAGACATTCAGCTCTACTGTATGGAAATATGATGATGACATCCTCTCGGGTAAAATATTCCGGAGGTAAAATAGTCCCCCATTCGGATCTCCGGGCGGGGACTACTCAGGAGGATGTCGTCATCAGGAAAGACAATACTGGCATTCTACGGATCGGAGCGTGGAATGTCAGATTCCTTAATCGGGTAGGAAAATTAGAAAATTTAAAAAGGGAAATGGATAGGTTGAAGTTAGATATAGTGGGGATTAGTGAAGTTCGGTGGCAGGATGAACAGGATTTCTGGCCAGATGAGTACAGGATTATAAATACAAAATCAGTTGGGGGTATCACGGGAGTAGGACTGATAATGAATAAGAAAATAGGAATGCGGGTAAACTACTATGAGCAGCACCGTGATCGCATTATCATTGTCAAGATAGATACGAAGCCAACACCGACAACAGTAGTACAGGTTTATATGCCAACTAGCTCTGCCGATGAGGAGGAGATCAAAGAAATATACGAGGACCTGAAGGAAATTATTCAGACAGTTAAGGGAGAGGAAAACTTAATTGTGTTGGGAGACTGGAATTCGGTAGTAGGAAAAGGAAGAGAAGGAAAAATAATAGGTGAATATGGACTGGGCAGGAGGAATGAAAGAGGAAGTCGCCTGGTAGAATTTTGCACGGAACATGATTTAATCGTAACAAACACGTGGTTTAAGAATCACAAAAGAAGGTTGTATACGTGGAAGACACCAGGAGACACCGGAAGGTATCAGATAGATTTTATAATGGTAAGACATAGATTCCGGAACCAGGTTATAAACTGCAGGACATACCCAGGGGCAGATATAGACTCTGACCATAACTTGTTAGTCATGAACTGTAGGCTGAAGCTGAAAACACTGCAGAAAGGTAGGAAAATAAGGAGATGGGACTTAGATAAACTGAAGGAAAGTGAAGTTATGGAGAATTTCAGAGGGAGATTTAGGCAACAATTGACAGAAACAGGGGGAAATAAAACAGTAGAAGAGGAATGGGCAGCATTGAGAGATGAAATAGTGAAGGCAGCAGAGGACAAAATAGGTAGAAAGGCAAGACCTACAAAAAATCCTTGGATATCACAGGAAATACTAAATTTAATTGATGAAAGGAGAAAATATAAAAATGTAGTAAATGAAACAGGCAAAATGGAGTACAGACGATTAAAAAATGAGATTGACAGGAAGTGCAAAATGGCTAAGCAGGAGTGGCTAGAAGCCAAATGCAAATCTGTAGAAGAATGTATAAAAAGGGGAAAAGTAGATACCGCCTACAGGAAAATAAAAGAGACATTTGGGGACAAGAAAAGCAACTCTACGAATATCAAGAACTAAGATGGAAAACCAGTTCTCAGCAAAGAAGGGAAAGCTGAAAGGTGGAAAGAGTACATAGAGCAGCTCTACAAAGGAAATGAACTTAGAGACGATGTTGTAGGAAGGGAAGAGGAAGTAGATCAAGATGAAATAGGAGATACTATACTGAGAGATGAATCTGACAGAGCCTTAAAAGACCTAGGTCGGAACAAGGCCCCAGGAGTAGATGACATACCCTCAGAGCTACTAAAGTCTCTGGGAGAGCCAGCCATGACAAGACTATTTGAACTGGTGCGTAGGATATATGAGACAGGCGAAATGCCTCAGACTTTAAGAAAAATGTAATAATCCCCATTCCAAAGAAATCAGGCGCAGACAGGTGTGAAAGTTACAGAACCATCATTTTGATAAGTCATGGTTGCAAAATTTTAACACGAATTATCTACAGGAGAATGGAAAAGCTGGTAGAAGCTGACCTCGGAGAAGATCAGTTTGGATTCAGGAGGAACGTAGGAACCCAGGAGGCAATACTCACTTTACGTCTTATCTTAGAAGATAGATTAAGGAAAGGCAAACCTACATTTCTAGCTTTTGTAGATTTGGGGAAAGCATTTCACAATATTGACTGGTATACACTCTTTGAAATTCTGAAGTCAGCAAGGGTAAAATACAGGGAGAGGAGAGTTATTTACAACTTGTACAAAAGCCAGACTGCAGTTATTAGACTCGAAGGGCATGAAAGGGAAGCATCAGTTGGGAAGGGAGTAAGACAGGGTTGTAGCCTTTCTCCGATGTTATTCAATTTGTACATCGAGCAGGCGGTGAAGGAAAGCAAGGAAAAATTTGGAATAGGGATTACAGTCCAGGGGGAAGAAATAAAAATATTGCGTTTTGCTGATGACATTGTAATTCTGTCAGAGACAGCAAAGGACCTGGAAGAGCAATTGAATGGAATGGACAGTGTGTTGAAGAGAGTGTATAAAATGAACATTAACAAGAGCAAAACAAAAATAATGGAATGCGGTCTTAGAAAGTCAGGTGATGCTGAAAGAATTAGATTAGGTGACGAAACAATGAAGGTGGTAGATGAGTTTTGTTACTTGGGTAGTAAAATAACATGCGATGGTCGCAGTACAGAGGATATAAAATGCAGAATGCCAATGGGAAGAAAAGCATTTTTGAAAAAGAGAAATTTGCTAACATCGAATATTAATTTAAGGGTAAGGAAGTCTTTTCTGAAGGCATTTGTGTGGAATGTTGCCTTGTACGGGAGTGAAACATGGACAATAAGCAGTGCGGACAGGAAGAGAATAGAGGCTTTTGAAATGTGGTGCTACAGAAGAATGCTGAAGATTAGGTGGGTAGATAGCATAACTAATGAAGAGGTACTGAACAGAATTGGTGAGAAAAGGAATTTTTGGCATACCCTGACTAAAAGAAGGGATTGCTTGGTAGGACACATTCTTCGACATCGGGGAATCGTAAATTTAGCATTGGAGGGAAGTGTGTGGGGTAATAATCGCAGAGGGAGACCAAGAGACGCGTATAGTAAGCAGATTCAAGTGGATGTAGGTTGCCGTTCTTATGAGGAGATGAAAAGGCTTGCTCAGGATAGAGTAGGGTGGAGAGCTGCATCAAACCAGTCTCCGGACTGAAGACCATAACAACAACAACGCCTCTAACCAGCTATTTTTTCTTATTTTTAACCATGTCATCATTTTTTTTCGGAATCTACTAAAGTTCTCCTGTATTTCCGTTTCACTTTCGGGCGAGCAGAATATTGATTTGTTCCAACATTTAATCTGAGGCTATTGTCACTCCATCTTGATGTGGGTACATTGCTTAAAATTACTTCAAATTTGGTAGCACATGCAACTTGTATGCAATTTACTTTCCACGTGGATTACACCCCCCTCCCCCCCCCCCCAAAAAAAAAACTTGGATTGAACTAATAACTTTGGAGCTTGGAACCGCGTCCCGTCGATATTCTGCCACGGTATATCGATCCAGAGACTTCCGGCCATCTTCCGGTGAAGATGCTGAAGAGCTCAGCTGCAGTCACGATATTTAAGCTGGTTCTTGCGCATGCCATGTGTGTTAGAGTAGTTATGCGCATGCCATGTCTGCTGACATACGCGATTAACCCGAGTTGTATGTGTCGCACAGTCTTGTAGTCATAGACTATCAATTTATGACGTCGATTCCGCTGTGACTGGATAATATTAATCACAGGAGTCCAATTTTTATTCAGCTGATAGCCGTAGTCACGATTTATAAGATTGTTGGCAAGATTATTTTATTTATTTATAGCGAATCTTTAATTCAGCGCAAAGTTCCTAGTAATTGGAAAAAAGCGCAGGTGACTCCCGTGTATAAGAAAGGAAAGAGAACTGACCCATACAATTACAGGCCAATATCGTTGACATCAGTTTCATGTAGAATTTTGGAGCATATTCTCAGTTCGAATATAGTAAATTTCCTTGAAACGGAAAAGCTTCTTTCCATGAAACAGCACGGATTTAGGAAACATCGTTCATGTGAAACTCAGCTTGCCTTTTTCTCACATGACATCTTGCGAGCCATGGACGAAGGGCAAAGGCTGGATTGTGTTTTTCTCGACTTCAAAAAGGCGTTCGACGCGGTGCCACACTGCAGACTGCTAACGAAGATACGAGCTTATGGAATAGGTTCACAGATTTGTGACTGGCTGGAAGACTTCCTAAGTAATAGAACGCAGTACGTTGTTCTCGACGGCGAGTGTTCATCAGAGACGAGTGTATCGTCAGGCGTGCCCCAGGGGAGTGTGATAGGACCGCTATTATTTTCTATCTATATAAATGATCTGATGGACAGAGTAAGTTGTAATTTGCGGCTGTTTGCTGATAATGCTGTGGTGTATGGGAGGGTGTCGTCTGTAACTGACTGTAATAGCATACAGGTTGACTTAGACAACATTTCTAGTTGGTGCGAAGAATGGCAGCTAGCTCTCAATGTAGAAAAATGTAAGGTGATGCGCATGAGTAGAAAAAACAATCCTATAATGTTCGAATACAGCATTAGTAGTGAGCTTCTTGATGCTGTCGCGTCGTTCAAATATCTAGGCGTAACATTGCAGAGCGATATGAAATGGAACGAGCATGTAAGGACAGTTGTGAGTAAGGCAGACAGCCGACTTCGGTTTATTGGGAGAATTTTGAGAAGATGTACTTCACCTGTAAAGGAGACCGCGTATAAAACGCTTGTACGACCACGTCTTGAGTATTGCTCAAGTATTTGGGATCCGCAGCAGATCGGTTTGAAGGAAGACATAGAGGCGGTTCAGAGGCGAGCAGCTAGATTTGTCACCGGTAGGTTCGACCAATGCGCGAGTGTCACGGAAATGCTCCGGCAACTCAATTGGGGATCGTTGGAAGAAAGACGACGTTCTTGTCGTGAATTTTTGTTAAGTAAATTTAGAGGGCCGGAATTTGAAGCTGAGTGTTGTACGATCTTGCTGCCGCCTACTTACATTTCGCGTAAAGATCACAAAGACAAGGTAAGAGAAATTAGGGCTCGTACGGAGGCATATAGGCATTCTTTTTTTCCTCGTTCAATTTGGGAGTGGAATAGGAAAGGAAATGCCTAGTAGTGGTACAGTGTACCCTCCGCCACGCACCTTACGGTGAATTGCGGAGTATGTATGTAGATGTAGATGTAGATTAGGGCATCACATACAACTCTGTTCTGTCACGCATGTCACCTCCTAACGCATGCGCAAAACTACGCTAGCACATTTGGCATGCTCAAGTACTTTGTAAGTCTAGGGACTGATGACCGTAACTGGTTGGTCCAATAGATTTACAAACATATCGATGGTGTTGAACTGCTACCTTGTAATTCAGTTTGCTCATGTATGGATATCGTTGACAATTTTTATTTAATTTATGGCTTGAAAATTATTTTCCAATATGTTTCCATGCAATATTTTATCAATGAAATAATTTATAGTGATAATAATTGTTTTTTATTCATTTGCTATTGAGATAACTATAAAATAATAATGGTTATTTCACTCTCCTGTAAAACTGAATTTTTTTGACATACGAAGTTGCTGTTCAACAGCATCGATATGAACATTTTTTGGACTTAATGAGTCGTATATCAAGGAAACCTGCTGGACTGTTAAACTATTGTTTTCCACCTGAACAATTTATCAACACACAGTGCATTATCACCGAGACTATATCGTCTTCCCAAGGTTCATAATGATGGTGTCCCACTACGATTAATGGTGAGTAATATTGGTGCTTCGACCTATTGTACTGCCAAACATCTGTCCTCTCTACTCACGTTGTATGTTTGCGAGTGTTGTCACCATATACGCAGTTCTCAAGATTTTGTCAATCGCTTGAGAACTATTAAGCTTAGTGGCTCGGATTTACTTGTTAATTTTGATGTGGTCTCACTTTTTACTGAAGTGCGTTTAATTGATTCGTTACATATTATTGGTAACTTTTATAGTGCGGAACTTACAGCCTTGTTTGATCACATACTCACCTCAACCTACTTTTTATTTAAAATACGTAGCCGGCCGCGGTGGCCGAGGGGACTGAGGCGCTCCAGTCACGGTCTGCACGGCCACTACGATCGGGGGTTCGAATCCTCCCTCGGGCATGTATAATTGTGCCGTCCTTAGTATTAGCTAGTTCATAAGTAGTTTGTAAGTTTAGGGACTGATGACCCCGTAGTCAAGTCCCATAAGCTATACAAACATTTGAACATTTTTTTTAACGTATATTATAACCCAACGGACGGCGTCACCATGGGAAGCACTTTGTCCCCTGTCGTGGCTAGCCTTTTTATGGAGGACTTTGAAGAGAAGGCACTGTTTTACACCTCATAGTGTTCTGGCGCCACGTAGATGATACTTTTGTTTTATGACCTCATGGTAGAGAAGAACTGAAGAAATTCCATTGTCATTTAAATTCATAGCATGAAAACATTAAGTTTATAATGGTGATTGAAAAGAGATGGGACTTGACCCTTTTTAGTCGTGCTAGTATACCATAACAAAGACGGGTCACTAGAACACACTGTGTGTTGAATACATACGTACAGGCAACTTGCTGCCATCACCCCGCACAAACTGCTGATGTTCTTAGCAGTTTAATACATCGAGCGCACGTAATATCAGACGACGAATATCCCCACGCAGAATTATAACCACCAGAAGAGATTTTTAATGAGAATGGCCATACTTCTCGTCAAATAAAGATCATACACAACAATAATAATAAGAAGTAACGCACAGAGGACACTGATCACGAGTACAAATCAACTGCATCCCTTCCTTATGCCGAAAATTATGTGTTTCAAGATAGGCAGGTTGCTTACGAAAAATAAAATCAACGTTATCTTCCGTCCACCATCGAAGAGCTTTGGCTCAGTAGGATTCGTCAAGGATTATTTACACCTGAGAAAATCGGGTGTTTACGACATGTCCCTGTGAGTACAGAACTGCATATTTAGGCCAGACGATACAAATGGTTCAGAAGCGATGTATAGAACACGAGAGACACGCCGTCTTCTGCAACCATCACAATCAGCAATAGCAGAACACTGCATTTCCATGAGACACGCCATGGAATACGCGTATAACAGAATTAAAGACTCGGTTGAAATAAGTATTGCGGACAAACTTATAAATCGTGACAAGTTTTCAGTAGGATAAAATTGGAATCTCGTGGTTAATATGATCCAGTCACAGAGGAATCGACGTCATCAATCGATAATCAGTGATTATAAGACTGTTTCTCTTCCACCACCAAGAGCACCACATACAACTCCGCTGTATCACTCATGTCACCACCTAACGCATGCGCAAAACTGCGCTGACAATTTGGCATGCGCAACAACCAGCATGAATACCGCGACTGCACCTGAGCTCTTCAGTAGTAGTTGTCTGCTCACCTTAAGATGACCACGCGTCTCTGGGCCCAAATATCGTGGTAGAATATCGACGGGATCCGACTACACGCCCGACAGTTATTGGAAGAAGAAATACGCCGGGAAAACTCCACAAGTCAAAACTTCAGCTCACCTACACAGTGGCTTCAAACATTGAAATAATACTCCTACTCCTAATATTCTGTATAGATATACGGAGTATTTCAGAATAAAGTTTTAAAATACCACAATAATTATAAATTATTTTTACACTACTTTAGAATTTTATTATTTCACTCAAAGACATACTCTACACTGCGGGCCGCAGAGAACGGAAAAAGTTTTAAAAATTTGGAGTTTTGTGGAGGGTGAATTTAGTACGTTTTAATATGACGAACCTACAGCCTGAAATTTGTAATGAAGTTTCAACAGAGGTAGGAAGTACAAGTTCCTTTCACTTGGCAGCCATCCTTCCATTCATTGACTTAATGTTCCACATACAGCGCACATTGATTGCTGGGCCGGGCTCTACTGTATTGTCAATAAAAATTGTCAAATGGGGTACAGAAATATTTCAGTCAGCCTCTTGACGAATAGAAAGTGTTATAAAATCTTTCATATTCCCAGCTAAAGGTTAATGTGTAATAGTATTACACATAATACTTATACAATGTTCACTTCTGATCTTGTAATTAAATAGTACAAGGTTTTTTTCTACATTAAAACCATTGTCATATATTTAAAGCTGGTGTAGTTCTTTATACGCAGAGGAAAGTTTGGCCTTTGTTTTCTGTAGTTCCTTAAAATTGTCCAACCATGATGCTTTCCGCTATGTAACAAGACTGTCACTGGAAAACCTTATAATGTTGCCGACCTTATCTGCTACATTGTTTATTTTTACCGAAATGTGCAACAGTCGCTGCCCAGATTGTTTACCACGAGTTAAATATTTCTAAACTAAAGGCAAAACGTTTTAACTTAATTAAAAGAAATATTTTAGTTTAGAAAACAGGCATCAGTTGTAGGGTTACAGATTTATTCACAACCGTTTTCGGGCAATGATTGCCCTTCATCCGGTATCTGCACAAGAAACAGTTAAGAATAATAAACAGATACAAATATTACATACAATTCACAGTAGAATGACAGAACTGCGAATTTTATCTAATATTTGTATTTGTATACAACAATTGCTCGAAACCGGTTGCGAATAAATCTGCAACCCTGCACTGGTGGCTGTTTTTTCTCCTAACCTATAAAACACAATTGCTGCCATGGATAAAACATTTAGAAAATATTTAAAGCGTTTTAGAATGCCTCAAATTAATTCTGTATGTTACAGCCAAAAGGAGAATATGTACTGGGTGTTTCAGACCATACCATAAGATTTTTTTAACTTATACATCTACATCTACATGGGATACTCTGCAAATCACATTTAAGTGCCTGGCAGAGGTTTCATCGAACCACCTTTATACTATTTATCTCCCATTCCATTCTCGAATAGCGCGCGGGAAGAAAGAACACCTGAATCTCTCCATTTTATCTCTGATTTCTCGTATTTTATTCTGATGATCATTTGTACCTATGTAAGTGGGAGTCAACAATATATTTTCGCATTCGGAGGAGAATGTTGGCGATTGGAGTTTCGTAAGCAGCTCACGCCGCAGCGATAAGCGCCGTTGTTGTAATGATTCCCATCCCAGACCCTGTATCATTTCCGTGACGCTGTCTCCCCTGTATCGTGACAGTACTAAACGAGCTGCCCTTCTTTGGACTCTTTCGATGTCCTCCGTCAAACCCACCTGATAAGGATCCCACACTGGGCAGCAATACTCCAAAAAAGGAAGGACAAGCGTAGTGTATGCAGTTTCTTTAGTAGTTCTGAAGCGTCTTTTAAGGGTTCTACCAATGAAACGCAGTCTCTGGTTCGCCTTTCCCACGATATTATCTACGTGTTCTTTACAGTTTAAGTCTGAAGTAATAGTAATTCCTAGGTATTTTGTGGAGTTTACGGCCTTCACTTTTGATTGATTTATCTTGTAAACAAAGTTTAACGGATTTCTTTTTGCACTCAAGTGGACGACTTCACACTTCTTTCTTGATGAAACTTTTCCTGCATTCTACTAACGAGAACGACAACTGCTCTCAAACACCGACGATAATACCATATAAGAGTTACAAAAATAGACGATAAGGATTCTGACAAATTTTTGTCACACAAATGCCTAGCTATAGGAAAAACCGGTGTTAGTTAAAGAACATTACAGTCATACAGATTTGTCAAAAAAGAATTATTCATTACTATACAGATAACTGATAAACTATAGAGACATCCGGCTTCGGTGGGAGCAAGAGCGCCCATATGACACTTTCTGGAAGCAAGACCTGGGTGTATGGCGTAATTTTAACATTCTGGAGGGCGAATACGGACTTTTAAATAAGCATAAAAAGTTCCAATTCAAGTCCTGCTAACATCTTTGTTCTGTTACTGAAATGATTTTATTAAAAGAAAGCAGCTGTGTAAACTCTATTTCCTCTGTTTCTTCCGGGAATGAGGACTGGTGACTGGAAGTTATGAGGATGCATACAGCCGCATTTATAGTGACGTTCTGAGACGCAGCCAGGGTAGAGACGGGGAGGGTTGGCTGTAGTTCTGGCACGCGCCGTGAGCCCTCGCACTCTGCCAGTGGTCAGCGCTTCGTTTGCGCAAGATCCTGTGGCCGCTGAGTCATGTGGTTCGGCAGCGTGTGTGGACCGGCCATCCAGCACACTGCAGTGCAGTGTAATCATGGGACTGACTCACGTTGGTGTCTGTCTTCGGCTTCGGTCTCTACGTCCCTATTTCCAACATGTGCTGTGATTCATTATTTTTGTTATGAAATGATAGGGTAACTCGTTACTGACAGCTACTCTCACAGTATGCCGTGTCTCATTGCGTGTATTTCGGTACTTTAGAGGACGCAGAAAAGCAAATATGTTGTTGTTGTTATTATTAAGTCTAAAAACAAGTATAAAAAATTAAAATTTATACTAACTAGCGAACAACTGGTGCTTCGGAAAGGTGTAAATTACTAATGAAAAAATGAGAAATGCTCTTAGTACAGAAATATTAGCTATGTTTACTCTGTATTCAGAATGTGCATTCTATATTTGATGGTTTAGACTGTACGTTGTCTGCCAGTCAGTCAATCAGTTCGTCGAGAAAGGATTCATCCAACCGAATCTTTTCTAGCGTTTATGTGATATGAAACAAAACAATTTAAGCAAGAGCATGAATTTTTTGCAAGGAAATTAATCGGAATTCATTGTTTAGACAATCATTTGTAGTTGTTTCTAATGCGTACTTTTTCTTTTACGCTCAGCTTTTTAGTTGTTTCACTCATCTCTTAGTCCATTTCCTCTTCCCTCCTCTGTTTGCTCATGTCCTCAGTCCCTGTTCCAAATATTAACGACGGTCCGTGTAGTTCAGTTATATTTCCTACATCATATAGTTTTTCCATTCGTCTATCTCCTACATCCGCCTCTCCTTTTTTACGTACTCCTCTCCCTTCCTCCTTCCCCCTTCTTGACTGTTTGTACATATATCTGCCAAATATCAAGGTGATCGGTCAATTACATCATTACTATCGTCAGTTATGATTGAGAGCGTAATCAACACGTATGATACTTTGGAGTGCGGCTAAATGTTCCGACTTTCGTTTGTAATTGTACCTATTCCTTGTCTCCTGAAAACTTTTCCAGGGCCGCACTGAACAAAACGGAATTCCAATATGTATATCCATTGTTTGAATTGTCAAAATAGTCTTGAGTTCATACGAAAATCCCATAAAATAAAGCTCTTTCAGTTTGTTCCGAATTTCGAATTTTCCGCCGCGTGGAATGACTGCCTGGTCTAAGGTGTCATGCTACGGACTTGGCGCTCGTTCCCAACGGAGGTTCGAGTCCTCCCTCGGCCAAGACGTTATCAAATGATAATTTTCATACATACGGGAATTGATTTTTATTTACATAGATATGTGGGAAGATTAGGGTTTAACCCATTTCTTCCCAAAAATATAAATTGTGAAAAAATATTATATTTGTTCACCGATTTCTCTTCAAAATAATTGAAATAACATAAATATTACAAACTAGCAGTATGTGTTGTAATTAGAACCACACATAATGTTGAGCTGGCTCAACGTTGGGAGTTTCCTGGTAAAATAATAATAATAATAATAAACGTAGTTTTTCTGATCATATGCTTTTATTTGCTCAAACTGTACAATATTGTCTATTATATGATAAAACAGACTTACATTGAAAGTATCACTCATGAAATTTTGAAAAACACTATTTGTGAAGGTGAACTTGACATTTCTTGCATATGTAGATCGTCTAACTTTTGCAAATCTTGCATCTTTTCCTCGCATTTTCTTCATTGTGGATTATAACATGATCAGTTCTGTCCTTCCTCACTGCTCCTAGTAACCTGTTTTTGCTGGGGCGTTCAAGGTTTATATTTCTCCTTTGAGGTTGGTGATGTTCCTCCAGCTCAGATTCTTCAGTTTTTAATAGAGATAATACAATCTGTGATCTGAAGTCAATTTGGCTCATAATGGAACCTGAAGCAATTTGGTACATTTTCCAGGCATTGAAAACAGCACTGTCTATTCCATTGGAGAATAATGGCCACCACAATTTCTTGCCTCTGATTCTGTAGTTTGCAATGGCATTGTCATGCAAATCTACACCTCCCATGCCTTGATTGTACTGGTGGATAACATTTGGTTGAGGGACTATGTCATGCTTCTTTTCTTTCCAGTTATATCTCTTTACATTCATTATTGGCTCAAGGGTACCGAAGTTTGTAATAATTGTTACAACAGAATTGTCATGCCACCGAACAACGAACACTTTGTTGTTGACATAAAATCTATAATCGAATGTACCTTTTCGTTCTTTCAATAAGGTTATTGTTGTTTGAAGTGGACAGGAAGCCACTCTGTTCTCTCTTACTGTACCAGTTGCAAAGAATTTCATCCCTGACAACAATGTAAGAAGGTAATGGCTTGTGAAGAAGTTGTCAAAAAATATGATACGATTTTCAGGATCAGGAACAACTTTCAACAAGTTGGTTACAACCCTTTCACATAAACCCAGCTTTCCATTTGATTTCTGTGAAGCTCCACCATAAGGCTCAAACTAATACAGATATCCTCCAGCTGAGGCTATACACAACAGTTTGAAACCAAACCTTACTGGTTTCCCTCGTGTAAACATCTTAGCAGAATGACGTCCAAAGTATGGCACCATCTCTTCATCAATCGAAAGCTTATGGGAAACACCAAACACCAAACTGCATGTACCATTTATTTAGTTCATTGAAAAATTTATCAGATTTGTCTTACTTATCATTGTTAGCAAAAAGAATGTACTTTTTTATTTCGTCAAATCTGTTCCGTGACATTGTATTGCGTATAAGTGGAATCCCTTTATCGTCATCTAAACTGCAGTAAAATTTTGTTTGAGGGAGAGAGTGATAACCAGAGAATATAAGGATACCAATAAATTTTTTCAAGTCAGCACTTGACACAGCAAATGTGTGGTTGTTTTTACTCTGAGCATATTTGACTGAAAACTGTGCAATGTCATCGAGAATTGGTTTGTCAAAGAAATGTTCAAACATTTGTATGGGTGTCAATCTCCCCAACTTATTCTTTATTTCTTCGACACATCTAAATTCACAGTTTTTAGGAGTGTTGGTATACGTTGGTACGTTGGGGTACACTTCTGCCATTTTGTTATAGGTTTCTTCTTTTTCTCTTATGGCTCCTCAGAATTATTTTGTGTACTCGTAGTTTCAGGTACTGATACATTTATTTTGTCGTCTAAAGAGCATGAATTTCAAATGTACCCTCCAAATCTACTGGCAATACATCACCCCCATCATTTTTGATGATCATACTTCCATCTATTTCTTCTTCATCAGTAAGTCCGTCTACTTAAGGGGGTATGATGACTACATGAATAGCTTCCTCTGCCTCTAATGCGTCAAGAACAGCTTAAATTTCCTCAGCTGTTTGTAGTTTTTGTGTGTAGAAAGCCATTTGAAAGTCCTATGATTGGAAATAATGTATTATAAAAGTGTAGCAATATCTTTACAAACAACTAAATATTATAAGAAATACGAAAGTTGTCATAGAATCTTCTAATAAAATCTACTCACAAGGAATGTTTGATGCTTCAGAAGTATTTGTCTTATAAAACAAAACCAGATATAATTCTTAAACTTACAAAGCCCTTAGACTACAGAACACTGTGTTAGCTCCGAATACTCAGTTAGATATATCTTTGACTGCACAGATGATAACTTGCCACAGAAGAAAACCACAGCCAGACAACCATAGAGTATGAATATATGTAGGCAACTCCCAACGTTGCGTTAACGCAACGGAAATAGAAATCATTCTCTATCTAGTCAGGAGTCTAGTATGTTCAAGAAAAAAAATCAGTTTGTGACAATGATATATAGGTATCACGAATATGCACATAAAGGTTGACCAAAATATATTCTAATACTTCAAAAAATCATTGAAAAATATTGAAAAAACATGTGATCTCTAATTTTTTTCACGAAGTGTTAAGGTAATTGTGGAATTTAAACACATAGAGAGCTCGTAAACGCCTTTTAACACATGCATGGTGAGTTTTGTATAGTAAGTCTATTTCGACTGCATTTTGTAAGGCTAAATTTCGGCCGGCCGCGGTGGCCGAGGGGACTGAGGCGCTCCAGTCACGGTCTGCACGGCCACTACGGTCGGAGGTTCAAATCCCCCCTCGGGCATGGATATTTGTGCCGTCCTTAGTCTTAGCTAGTTCATAAGTAGTTTTTAAGTTTAGGGACTGATGACCCCGTAGTTAAGTCCCATAAGTTCTACAAACATTTGAACATTTGCTAAATTTCGTGTTGCGTGTACGCAACGCTGTGAAGAAATGGGTTAACGTCCCGTAGACAGCGTGAGTATTAAGACGGATTTATGTAGCTATAAATATGGAAATGTGTGTAAGATAAATGCCAGTTTGCACACAAATGGTCAGATCAAAACGGTTTTGTACATTCGGTCAACGTTGAGTTGAGCGTAGCACAACTGTGAGACTTTGTAAGAAATACTTATCCTTGCCGACTCTCATTGCATTTGGTTTGCAGCATATTCCTCGATCGTCACAAAAGCGGCACATATTACAAAACAATAACATTGAACATGTACCAAATTCAAATCAAATGTTTGTAAACCTATGGGACTTAACTGCTTGGTTATCAGTCTCTAGCTTACAAACTACTTAAGTTAAACGAACGTAAGGACAAAACATACACCCAAGCCCTAGGGAGGACTCGATCCCCGACGGCGAACGGCCGAACATGCACCAGTATAGCAAGATATCACATTTAGTTGTAAAAAGATTCTTACTTAATATGTAGTGTACCTGAGATGATAGTATGGACATATTTATTAACGTTAATCGACAACAACGTCAATCATCCGGCAACATGTAGTAACGAACAGCCAACTCAGTTTGAGACGAGTTCTTTTCGCCGGAAGTTAATAGAAGTTGTATCGTTAACGGGTGTGATATTTTTCAAACTCGACTAGAACAATTTAAAGATTACATTTTTTAGTATTTACCTCTTACACTTCAGAACGATAATATTAAAAAAGGAAGAAGCAAGAATAAGAAAAACAAATTTGTGAAAGGATTAAGGTTTTTCGTCTTCCTAGCGGTAGTGCTATCTCAACGGTTACAGAAGTTTGCAGTGTCATAAATGAGTAAGCTTCTGAAGTTAAACGTGACAACACGAATTGTGAAGCCGGATGAGACGATTGTAACAAAATCGCGATAAATATAATATGAATTATTAGTACAGGAGACTATTAAAATCACCTTACAGGTCATCAGTTACGTATAGCTGATAGAACTAAAAACCTATATGTTACACGAAAGCAACATCCTAAAGGAAGCATGCAAAGCAGGTGAAACGTGCAGCGACCAGACATGAACACGATTAGCATTCAGCACTTTACAGGCGCCAGTACCGGTCACGCACTTTTACAGATTAGATTAGTACTTGTTCCATAGATCATGAACACTACACTTCGTAATTATGTGGAACGTGTCAGGTTAATCAAAGTTGTCTTTACAAATTATTACTTCGTACTAAATATTACATGACAGTTTTTTTAATTTTACTTTTTATTATTTTTTATCTTTTCAGATTTACTAATTTATATCTAAAACTTCATCTATAGTGTAGAAGGAGTGGCTATTCAGAAATTCTTTTAATTTATTTTTAAATGCTAGTTGGCTATCTGTCAGGCTTTTGATACTGTTTGGTAGGTGACCAAAGACTTTTGTGGCAGCATAATTCACCCCTTTCTGTGCCAAAGCTAGATTTAACCTTGAATAGTGAAGATCATTCTTTCTCCTAGTGTTGTAGTTATGTACACTGCTATTGTTTTTGAATTCGGTGGGATTGGTAATAACAAATTTCATAAGTGAATATATATACTGTGAAGATTCCTAGCTCTTTAAATAAGTGTCTGCAGGGTGATCTTGGATGGGATCCATCAATTATTCTGATTACACGCTTTTTTTTTCAATGAACACTTTTTTACTCATTGATGAATTACCCCAGAAAATGATGCCATACGAAAGCAGAGAATGAAAATATGCATAGTAAGCTAATTTACTGAGATGTATATCACCAAAATTTGCAATTACCCTAATAGCATAAGTAGCTGAACTCAGATGTTTCAGCAGATCTTCAATGTGTTTTTTCCAGTTCAACCGCTCATCAATGCATACACCTAAAATTTTTCAATATTCTACCTTTGCTACAGATTTCTGATCAGTCTATATTTATTAATGGTGTCATTCTATTTACTGTATGGAAATGTATGTACTGTGTTTTATCAAAATTTAGTGATAGTCCATTTGCTGAGAACCACTTAATGATTTTCTGAAAGACGTCGTTTACTATTTCTTCAGTTAGTTCTTGTCTGACAGGTGTGATAATTATACTTGTAACATCAGCAAAAAGAACCAGCTTTGCATCTTCATGAATATAAAATGGCAAGTCATTGATATGTATTAAGAACAGCAAAGGGCCCAAGACCGAACTTCGTGGCACCCCATTTTGATTGTTCTCCAGCTTGAGGAATCAGCTGTTTTTTGCATATTATGTGAACTACTTATGTCAACTTACTGAACTCTTCCTGGTAAGTATGATTTAAATCATCTGTGCACTGTCCCATTCATACCACAATACTTTAGTTTATCTAGAAGAATTCCATAAGGCTATCAGAAGTGAGATTGGGCTATAGTTGTTGACATCAGACGTATCCCCTTTTTGGTGCAGTGGTTTAACAATAGCATATTTCAGTCTATCAGGAAAAACACCCTGTTTCAGAGAACTATTACATATGTGGCTAAGAATCCTATTTATTTCTTGAGAACAAGCTTTTATTACCCTGCTAAAAATACCATCAATTCCATGTGAGCTTTTGCTATTGAGAGAGTTTATTATTTTCTTAACTTCAGATGGAGAGGTGGGTGGAATTTCTATATTATGAAATTGTGTGGGTATGGCCTGTTCCGTTAACTGCCTAGCTTCTTATAATGAACATTCAGATCCTATTTTCTCCACAACATTTAAAAAATAATTATTAAAAATGTTTTCAACTTCTGGCTTGTTAGTTGTAAACTTTTCATTCACTTTGATGGTAATGCTGTCTCCCTGTGCTCTTGGTTGCCCTGTCTGCCTGGTAATAATATTACAAATTGTTTTAATTTTGTTATGAGAGGTACTAATCTCAGACATGATGCACATGCTCCTGGGCTTTTTAATAACTTTTCTTAATGTAACACAGTAGTTTTTGTAATATTTGACTGTTTCTGGGTCATTAATCTTTCTTGCTGTTAGATACAGGTCCCTTTTTCGGTTAAAAGATATTCTTATTACTTTAGTAAGCCATGGTTTCCTGCACGGTTTCTTATCATTATATTTAACTATTTTCTTGTGGAAACAATTTTCAAATACTCTTACAAATGCATCATGAAATAAGTTATATTTTAAATTATCGTCAGCTTCCTTATACACCTCATTCTAGTCTGCTGAAGATTTTCCCTGAAATTTCTAATTGTTGAATCGTTAACTGAATGCACAACTTTGGAGATCTGTTTTGAATTACAGAGAGGAGCTATGTCATTTACTGTAACTAGCTGTGCACCATGATCAGAAAGAGCATTCTCAACAGGACAAGCATTTATGTTTTTAAACTTAACTACGTTTATAAAAACGATATCTATCATTGTTAATGGCCCTTCCGCGATCGGAAGAAGGCGGCGAATTTCGTCTGTTTACAGAATGTTTATGCTCTCTGCCAACCTTACGTAAGTAACAGCATTATGCACCATAGCCATCGTCAATGTTTTGTTAATTTGAGCAATATTGATTATTACCTTCCATTTTGTCATTTGCAAAAATAACTCCACATACGCCGACGACTCCTTTGAGAAAAAGGAAGTCTGTCATTAAAAGTGGTGCTAGTAATGTAACTGTGATTGTTATTCAGTGCTGCGACAATAAAAAAAGAGGCAGAAAGCGTTGACACGCCCGCTTAATAAGTACCTTAAAACAGTCATTTTCGTAGATATAACTACAAATTTTCTATTACACAAATATTAAAGTGGTGCTTAATTTCGTGTTACTTCTGTGACGCTTAAACCCATTACACGTTGTTTCTTTTAAAACCTGTAATCAATGGGCCGTAAAGCTGGCTGCAGTGTGAGATAGAGGCGGGGCTTGTTATAACAGCTACGAGCTGAATACAAGCTTCTACTCCCAAAATTCTCCGCTCATGGGCCACGTAGAAATGCGTGATCCGTACGCCACCTGCAAGCGCTTTATAAACAGGGAACCGTTTACACGTACTGGAACTGCTCTTTCGTGTGGTTGATCCGCGTAAGAAACTTCATAGTGCCTCATAGAACACAGAAAGTGTATTTCGAGTACGTTTCGGAGTTAGGCAGAAAAATAATAATTAGCTGCCTGCAGGGATTGCGAATTACCCTAGAGAGAAATCGGTGAGTGTTTGTCATGCGGATAGACGGGGTCGATTGCGCCCACCTCGATGTAGCATTACATGTGATGACAGGCGTACTGTGCGCATGGCAGCGATGAATCGCTCTGCCACGTCACGAACCGTATCACAATAAATTCGACCTGTTGTGCAACAAGCAGTGCGTACCATTCAGGGGCGCCGACTCCGGTGCTAGTGCATCCCCCCCCCCCACGAAAGGAGGGAGGAAAATAAAGTTGCGTAAAAAAAATAGGGGAAAATTCCAAGGTGTCAATTAAAAACATAGGTAAATTTTGGCCTCGTTGGAGTGACCAAACGTTCTTAGGCGTCTTGCTGTGGAGCGCGCTGTTGCTCGCCGTTGGAGGTTCGCGTCCTCCTTCGGGCACGGGTGTGTGTGTGTGTGTGTGTGTGTGTGTGTGTGTGTGTGTTAGTTTAACTTAGTTTAAGTAATCTGTAAGCGTAGGACTAATAACCAAAGAGTTTAAGTTCAAGTGTTCAAATGTTTAAATCTATCGGACCAAACTGCGTGGTCATCAATCCGTAGCTTGCAAACTACTTAAACTTAGGTAAACTAACCTAAGGATAACACACACACCCATGCCCCAGGGAGGATTCGAACCTCCACGGCGAGCAGCCGCGCGCTCTGCAGCGGGACGCTTTAGACCGCTCGGCTACTTCACCGCGGCAGAGTTTAAGTCCCATAGATTTACAAACATTCGAACATTCATTCGTTAAAATTTCCTGAACGCACCAATGGTGATAATTTTTAATGTTTGTTTAGCTTATGGGACTTAACTACGGGGGTCATCAGTCCCTAAACTTACAAACTACTTATGAACTCGGTCGGAGGTACGAATCTCCCCTCGGGCATGGATATTTGTGCCGTCCTAGTTCGTAAGTAGTTCATAAGTAGTTTGTTAGTTTAGGGACTGATGACCCCGTAGTTAAGTCCCATAAGCTTAACAAATATTTGAACATTTGAACTTATGAACTAGCTAATGCTAAGGACGGCACAAATATCCATGCCCGAGGGGGCATTCGAACCCCCGACCGTAGTGGCCGTACAGACCGTGACTGGAGCGCCTCAGTCCCCTTGGCCACCGCGGCCAGCCGGTGATAATTTTCAAATAAATTATTGTTTCTTGTTTCTATAACGTTTAATCTACCACAGCTGAAGTACTGTTAACAATTTCATTGGATGTTCTCTCTCGTTTATCTCCAGAGACCAAGTTATGCAAAGTTATTACTACTGACAGACAGACAAATCTGACTGGTTCTCTTTCTAGGCTGAAAGCAAAAAGCAGAGTAATTCAGCCACGAGTTCTGTACACTCACTGTTTTGCCCATTCTTTGAACCTTGTGACCGAAGAGGTAATGCAAAAAGAAACCAGGGGCACGCACTCTGATTTTCAAAAGTCGGTGCCCCTGGTACCATTCGATGTACTTTGCGGCAGAGTGGACTATCCGCAAAGCGTGCATTAATGCAGTTACCTCTCAATCAATGGCAGAGGCATTTGCGCCGGAATTGGTGCGATGAACGACGGACACGGCCAACCAAACGGAAATACAAATTTTTTTACCGACGAATCCAGATTCTGCCTGCACCACCACCACGACGGTCGGATTGGAGTGTGCAGACACTGTGCTGAGAGGCTGTTGCCTTAAGCATCGACCTACTGGTAGAGCACCCTGTGTTATGGTTTGGGCCGGGTTATGGCTTCCACACCCGCAACCCCCGTTCCCTTAGTACGCATTGCCGATACACTAACCAGCCAGCGTTACATCTCTGTTAGAGCCTGTTATCCTCCCATACCTTCGGTCCTGCTAATGACCACATTGCAACAGGGTAATACGCGACCAAACTTGGCGCTCAATATTCGCGAATTCTTCGTCGCCAATCGGAGTACACTGCTGCGTTGGCCTTCGTGTACTTTCGATCTCTCGTCCACCGAAAATGTCTCGGCGTTTACTGCCCCAGGATACACTTCCCACTGCTGCACCAGATCAACTTTATAAATATGTGAAGCAGCGTCGACTGCTGTGCCCCAAGAAGACATCCAAAGCTCCTTTGAATTCAAAGCGAGGTCTGTGGCTACAGTAATAGCCACAAATTGCGTCATGCGTCAACAAACAGTACTGATCTTCATTAATGCACACGGGGCCTTATTTCCAGTCATGTAATTTTTACACAACGTGTTATTTGGCATATAAAGTTGGCTGTGATGTCTCCGGTCCTTCTTAGTGCAGCATTTTGCGTGGCCGACACTGTGTGAAGTATGTCAGTCATCAACGGCGCATTTATAAGCCATCCAGTCATTATTTCCCAAAAGTTAAGAAAAAACTGGAAAATGCATGTGTGTTCTATAAGCCAGACAGATGCAGTTGAGAAGACAAATAATCTAGTTAAGGTTGTGACAAAGGAATGGATATTTATCCTGCTAAAAATTTTACACTATTTTGCTGCTTATGTAGGAAAAATGTAAAGAATATGCATACACTGTAACAAACAGCGATTGTCTTAAAAATGCAAAAATATTTTGTATCAGTGTTACATTAAAAACAGTGTAGATTTAAATACATAATAATACATTCTATAATATTTAATAAAATAATACAACATTGAGTATATAAAAAATACGTAATATTTCGATATATACAATTTTGTGTTATTTTTATTATTTTTTCGCATGAAATATTTGCAAAAGTGGGCCGTATAACAGGCCAATGCAATTTTTACTTTTATACACTACTGGCCATTAAAATTGCTACAACATGAAGGAATGCAGAAGATAAACGGGTATTCATTGGACATATATATTAGACTAGAACTGACATGTGATTACATGTTCACGGCCGGCCGCGGTGCCCAAGCGGTCTGCGGCGCGTCAGTCACGCTCTGCACGGCCACTACGGTTCCCCCTCGGGTATGGATATTTGTGCCGTCCTTAGTAATAGCACAGACTAACATATACAGAGGAGCAGCCCCCATATTTGTCTGTGGTAATAGCTAGTTCATAAGTAGTTTTTAAGTTTATGTACTGATGACCTCGTAGTTAAGTCCCATAAGCTCTACAATCATTTGAACATTTTCACGCAATTTGGATGCATAGATGCTGAGAAAACAGTATCCAGAACAACCCCCTCTGGCCGTAATAACGGCCTATATACGCCTGGGTATTGAGTCAAACAGAGCTTGGATGGCGTGTACAGGTACAGATGCCCATGCAGCTTCAACACGATACCACAGTTCATCGAAATTAGTGACTGGCGTATTGTGACGAGCCAGTTGCTCGGTCACCATTGATCAGACGTTTTCAGTTGGTGAGAGATCAGGAGAATGTGCTGGAGAGGGCAGCAGGCGAACATTTTCCGTATCCAGAAAGGTTCAAATGTTTGTAGAGTCTATGGGACTTAACTACGGCGTCATCAGTCCCTAAACTTACAAACTACATATGAACTAGCTTCAACTAAGGACGGCACAAGTATCCATGCCCGAGGGGGAATTCGAACCCCCGGCCGTAGTGGCCGTGCCCGCCGCGGTGGCCGAGGGGACTAAGGCGCTCCAGTCACGGTCTGCACGGCCACTTCGGTCGGGGGTTCGAATCCCCCCTCGGGCATGGATATTTGTGCCGTCCTAGTTCGTAAGTAGTTCATAAGTAGTTTGTAAGTTTAGGGACTGATGACCCCGTAGTTAAGTCCCATAGACTATACAAACAAACAAACGTAGTGGCCGTGCAGACCGTGACTGAAGCGCCTCAGTCCCCTCGGCCACCGCGGCCGGCTTCAGAAAGGTCCGTACAGGACCTCCAACATGCGTTCGTGCATTATACTGTTGAGATGTAGGGTTTCGCAGGGATCGAATAAAGGGTAGAGCCATGGGTCGTAACACTTCTGAAATGTAACGACCACTGTTCAAAGTGCCGTCGATGCGAACAAGAAGTGAGCGTGACGTATAACCAATGGCACCCCATACCATCACGCCGGCTGATACGCCAGTAGCCGGCCGCGATGGCCGAGGAGACTAAGGCGCTTCAGTCACGGTCTTCACGGCCACTACGGTCGGGGGTTCGAATCCCCCCTCGGGCATGGATATTTGTGCCGTCCTAGTTCGTAAGTAGTTCATAAGTAGTTTGTAAGTTTAGGGACTGATGACCCCGTAGTTAAGTCCCATAGACTATACAAACATTTGAACATTACAAAACATTTGATACGCCAGTATGGCGATGACGAATACACGCTGCCAATGTGCGTTCACCGCGATGTCACCAAACACGGATGCGATCACCATGATGCAGAAAACAGAACCTGGATTCATTCGAAAAAATGACGTTTGGCCATTCGTCCACTCAGGTTCGTCGTTGCGTACACCATCGCAGGCGCTCCTGTCTGTGATGCAGCGTCAAGGGTAACCGCAGCCATGGTCTCCGAGGTGACAGTCCATGCTGCTGCAAAAGTCGTCGAACTGTTCGTGCAGATGGTTGTTGTCTTGCAAACGTCCCAATCTGTTGACTCAGGGATCGAGACGTGGCTGCACGATCCGTTACAGCCATGCGGATAAGATGCTTGTCATCTCGACTGCTAGTGATACGAGGCCGTTGGCATCCAGCACGGCGTTCCGTATTGCCCTCCTAAACCCACAGATTCCATATTCTACTAACAGTCATAAGATCGCGACCAACGCGATCAGCAATGTCGCGATACGATAAACCGCAATCGCGATAGGCTACAATCCGACCTTTATCAAAGTGGGAAACGTAATGCTACGCATTTCTCCTCCTTGCACGAGACAGCAAGGTTTCACCAGGTAACGCCGGTTAACTGCTGTTTGTGTATGAGAAATCGGTTGGAAACTTTCCTCATGCCAGTACGGTGTAGGTGTCACCACCGGCGCCCACCTTGTGTGAATGCTCTGAAAAGCTAATCATTTGCATATCACAGCATCTTCTTCCCGTCGGTTAAATTTCGCATATGTAGCTCGTCATCTTCGTGGTGTAGCAATTGTAATGGCCGAGAGTGTATTTTCTTGAATCAGGGTTTTCTTTCACCTTCGCAAGAGATTTATTTGTAATTTGTTTGCTTAAGTCTATTAGGCGAAACATTTTATATTGCCATCGTTATTTTGTATCTAATAATTCATTTTTATATTAATTTTAAACTGGAGCCTTCTTCGTCCCGATGTCTTATTGTTACAATAGTCTTATCATGCCGGCCGCGGTGGCCGAGGTGACTGAGGCGCTTCAGTCACGGTCAGCACGGCCACTACGGTCGGGGGTTCGAATCCCCCCTGGGGCATAGATATTTGTGCCGTCTTTAGTCTTAGCTAGTGGTTGCTTCAGCGTGAAAAATTGATACCATCCGAAAGTGACACTTCAACAAAGACGTCAACAAGTGATCTTAAACTCCCGGCATCACGCCATATGCCACCTCCACCTTCCCTAGTTCTGCTTGAAGAAAGAAAGAAAATTAAGGTTTAAGGTTCTGTCGACGAAGTAGTCATTAGAGGTAGAGCATATGTTCGGATTTTTATTTTTGTGAAGCATGGGAAAGGAAATCGTCCGTGCCCTTTCAAAGGAACCATCCCGGTATTTGCCTGGAGTAATTGCGGGAAATCGTGGATGTTGTATCACGATGACACCAAAGAACACAACACCACTATCACTACGGCCACGAGAATACCGACAGTAGGCAGTATCAGTTCACAGACTCCTGCTAGAGGCCGCGCACGTATGAACACCTCTCGTGCGGCGGGTTTGGACCGCCGTCCCGAAATCGAGTCAAGTGCACTAACCAATGCGCCCCTCGATCGGTAGCTTTGCTTGACACATTGACAAGGATACCACCACATGCGTATCGGATTTTACAATCTTTTTATATTTATGGTATGTGAAGAACCTCAATAACAATCAGTCAAAGCCATTCGACACAACTCTCAAATATTCGTGAGAAAATCGATTTTGAATTTTTGCAAGTACACTTAAGCAGTAATAATGAAACAGTTGTAGCATCTGTCACTGTAGCGCAGGTGGCGGAGTTCTGCCCTCACAACTGTAAAGTTGATGGTTCGAATCCCGCCGTGTTGTTCTGGCCCACTTTAGGTTACGGTAGTAACACTAAAATTGGGCCTTTGCGATCGTTTTTTGACAGCTCAAAATTTAAATGAAAATAATGGCTTAACCATTCATCTGACACGAAAATAGAATAACCGAATTTGTAGAGGAGAAAATTCTCTACAACTTTGCTCTCTTAAGTTTTTTTTTTTTTTTTTGTTTTTGTTTTTTTTTTTTTGTTTTTTTTTGTTTTTTTTTTTTCATACCTCTTATCGTTTCAAAGATATTTGCAAAAATAACGGCGATTTTGGGATGTCTGTCTGTCTGTCTGTCTGTCCGTAACGTGTCCCATGTTTTTAAGACGAACCGTTCAACCCATCAGCACCAAATTTTACAGACATGATTGTAGGCCGCCAGAGACCAGAACCTCCCTTTTTAAAAATTTTCGGACAAAAAATACGGTAGTAATACAAAAAAAAGCCGTTTGTAATGTAATTTTAATTGCAAATAAACCGTTCATCTGACGCGAAAATTGAATAAACGAATTTGTAGAGGAGAAAATTCTCTACAACATTGTTCCCTTATGTTTTTTTCATATCTCGTATCGTTTGACAGATATTTACAAAAATAACGGAGCTTTGACACCCTCCATTGAAGTAACGAAAACCAGCCGTTCGCAGATGCCACGTGACATTCGTCGCCCAGAACTCTCTCTGGCATACGCCATCTTGAGTTGCGTATTTGATGATTTTCTTATTGTAACTTACACGTTGTCATTTCAAAGCAATGGCGCACTGAAGAATTAACAAAAACCATGTCGCTCTTCGTACGATAAATGATAATCCAGTGTCTACAAATGCCATATTAGCATCAGTTAACAACGGCTATCAGTAGTATGAAATTGAATACCGCATCTTATAGCTGTTTATCCGTAGCGTAGTAAACAATGTGTTGGACTGTGACGCTGAAGGTCAGCGATTGGAAAGCCACCACTACCGAAAATGTTTTTTTTCCTAAAAGGGTTTCAGATACTACTATTAATTATTTTTTTTATTTTTTAGATTATTATTTTTGTCCAAAATGTTTGCAAAAACTTATAAAACTACAAATCTAAAGTGGGACGTAAAACACGACAGTGCGATTTTTCCCCCTCTTATTTTCGTTGTATTCGAATCCAGTTACATAAAACGTTTTTGGATCTATAATTCAACGTCTTGTGTCACTTTTTTTTATTTTGTTTATGTTGACAAGCTGAACACCTTGTCGTCACCTAAAGCGATGGTTGAGTAGTTTAGCTGCTTGGAAAGTCATTAGTAACTATGGTGATGACTTTCCAAAAGAAGCGTCGTAGCTCTTCACAAACTGGGCAATCAGAGACAACCGTCGTCAATTAAAAGTGAAGCCAATACTGTAAAATATGTAACTTACGATTTCTTTCTTGAAAGCATCATTATTAACAACCTTTTATAAAATATACAAAATTACGCATAAACAAAAATAAGTGCTTTTTTTTGTAAAAATCAGCATTACATATTAAAATTGTGTAAGTATTCGAACGCAACGGAAACAAATAATAATAAAATACGCCATGGCGGGATATAAACCACCGACCTTATAGTTGCAAAACCAGAACGCTATCACCTAAGCTACACCGACAGTTGCTAGAAATGATTTAATAATTGGTACTTACGTGTACTTGCAAAACTTCAAAGTCGATTTTCTTGAGAATTTTTGAGAGTTGCGTTGAATCACTTTGGCCGATTGTTATTGGAGTTCTGAACTTCACGTACCAAAGTATTAAAATATTTTAAAATCCGATACCCATGTTGTATCCTTGTTTTGTTTATGTTGACGAGCTGAGACCGATTTCTACCACTGTCTCAACCCCCATGTCGATACAGATCTTCTACTCCTTTACGTCCTCTACAGTTTTTCAGTCTGTTCGAAGCCTACGTTTGTATTTGAAAATAACAACAATAAAATACAGTTAATTGGCACTTTTATAAACTATTTACTTCGAGAGGTTTTAACGGTTAGGTTAAACACGAGTCGAGAGTAGCCGGTATAACTGAAAACCGGTACTTGAAACGATAACGAGAGCGCTAGTGCGGGCAGGCGGCAGCTTGCCAAGGAGAAAGTACAGCCGGGTCACTTCCGCGAGACCTTGACCATGCGCAAGGCGAGCGGTGACGCGGCGCCACGCCCACCCATTCATAGCCTGCCAGCTGCAATGCCGAGATTAACGGCGTTCCACGCTACCGTTACACACGTGTACAGGTTAAGGTTCGCAGCTACCGCGCTGGAGGTGCCGTCTTTGGGTCTTCTCCGTGTTTTATTTTACGCAATATCAACAAACAGTGTACATTGTGTGAAATTAATAAGAAATATTCAGTTTTGCCGCGGTAATTTAGTTTTCACGTCATTATTACAAAATCCAACTCGTTATCACCTGCATCGGTTGCTATGCCACAACAGAACTCCGGATGATATTTGTCGTAAAGTCAACCGTTACAGCACCAACCACATTTCATAAAAGCTACTGCCTTGCAGGCGCACGGAGATTGTAAGAGCGATATTAGCAAAAGTTCATTTACACCAAGAAAGAGTTCTTTTTCATCCGTTAACTTTGATGCGAACACTGTGTATTTGATCGTCTTTAAAAACGCAGGTTCCCTGGAGTATTGCAAAATTAACGAGTGTAGTTTTATACGACGAACATCATTCGGATTTTTGCTGTGGCATAGCAAGCGATGCAGGCGATAGCGAGTACGATTTTGAAATAATGACGTGAAAATTAAATTACTGCGCAAAATTGAATATTTCTTACTAATTTCACGCAATGTGCACTATTTGTTGATGTTCTGTTAAATAAAGTGGTAAAATGTCAGACTATTCTGATAAAAAAACACGGAGCGGCCCCGAACACGGTACCTCCAGCGTGGTAACTGTAGACATTAACCACGCTCACTTGTTGCAACGGGGATACTTTACGCGTCTTATACCGCGCAGTCAACTTCAGCACCAATTTTCTCGAAAACCAAGGCCTCATATTCGCGGTATGTCCCTCTACAACATATCCGAGACCTATCAAAATCCGTTATTTACACTTCTGATGGTCCCTTTGTTGGTACAAGCGTCCCGTGAGTAACGTCAATATTACACTATCACATTATCTTTGACGAAAAATTCTTTTATCTAATCTAACTGCTCGCCTTAGATCTGATCAAACAAAGCGTTGGCCTCAAACCCCTTTTTAAACGATGAACGAAAGTGGACAATTTAGAGAATAGTCTACTGAAGAACTGGCGTACTAATTCCGAACTGTAAAAGTTATGCAAGAGCTTTCGTCAGAGTGTTTAGACAATTAACATAAACAGAGAGTAAACTCTACTAACTAATGTGTCACCAATCTCGTTTGTTGTTGTTTTGCAGGGTTGCACACAAGTAGTACATTTTAATGTTAATGTTTGTAAAGCTTAAGGGACTTATCTGCGGGGTCTTCAGTCCCTAAACTTACAAACTACTTATGAACTATTTTACACCAAAGACGACACCAACATTCATGCCCGAGGGGGATTCGAACCCCCGACGGTGAACGGCCTCGCGCGTCGGAGCATAGCGCCTCAATGTGCGTGGCCACTCCGCCGCGGCAGTACTACATTTTACAGAAATGAGTTCAATACCGGTAAAATTAGCCATAGCGACGGCTGCGTTTGCATCGACTTTCGTTCTTAGAAGGAGGATACAACGCCAAGAAAAAAATAGATGCTGGATGCGACCGTGGCTTCAAAGAAGAGAAGAAAACCGCGATGCATGCAGTGTGGTAATGAGAGAATTAATGTTGGATGCTCCAAATGAATTCCAGAATTAAATATAATTTTTCCTTTCTGGCATGCTGTAACAATGTAAAAATAAAATAAAAAGTCCTGATGCTGCTATAACTTCAAACTTTATTGACGAATATTTACAAGGTTTCTGTGACAATGGGAGCAAAAAATACGTACCTTCCTATGTTATAAGCTATCCCCAATATAAAAAGGGCAAGCTTTTCGCTATACTCCTCTATTAAAACTGTAAGTGTGGTGTCGCACAAGTCCTAAGTGCGCGCCACCTACTTTCGCCGCGCGCCGCCATGCACGCACGGCGCGGCGTTCTTACGACGACAGCCACGAGCGCCCTCTGCTACAACTCCGCTCGTGGCCACCACTGAACGACATCGTTCACTTGGGACTGAGATAGGAACCAGTCAACACTTCGGAATCTGATACGCACCAGTGAAGACTTGGCTATCGTACAGGCACTAGGCAGACCTCTAGCTCACTATGTATCAGCATTCTGCAGTACTGATCTATGTAAAAGTTAAGTATTGTATACATTCTGTGCAATATATATCTCGTTCTAATTTACTCTAGTGTTTCTAGTTTCTGGCTGCTCCCATCCGTACCTGCACCAGCGTGCTATCTTTATTCCTGTGTCGGTCTCATTCCACTCGGCCACCGACACCTACGACGGAAACGAGACACAAAAGCGGCGACGAGGCTGGGACACAAAAGTAAGAGCAGTTTTGTTCACTTCCATTACTACAACAGCAGCAGTCGTGATTTCACATTAGCACATCATTAAATAATTATGAAATTTACAAAGGTTTAAAAACTTTCATGAAAATATTTACGAAAAATACAATACAGTCAGTAGCTCAGAAAGTTCCTTGAAACGATGAAACGACCACAAACTTTGAAAAAAGTCAAAATACAAGTAAAAAGAAGCAAAATGGCAGATTGATCGTAGCCGTAACTGCAAGAGACGGCTACTAGCTCGCGCATGCACAGTGAACCCACTAGTATCGAATTTAGGACTACCTCTATTTCTTTATCGCTACGATTATCGTGCTTCAATTCTAGCGCGATCATCTAGTGACCCCGTTCAAACGACAGATGGCCGCCATTAACGCAACTTGTTATCAATCTATTACAAGTTCGTTCGTGGTTTAAAAAGGGTTTTATGTTAACTGGAGTGAGAAAAGTGACCGCTTGAAGCGCTAGCATCGCAATAGCTGTGTTTGACGTACTGTTTCAAAATATGACACCGAAATTTGTACAGTGAGTCGCAGTAACAACAAAATTTAATACAGTTGTATGAGGCTGACTATAAAAACCGGCTGTATCGAGCTGAAAGCAGTAAGGCAATTGCAGAGGTCATTAGTGAGGACAGGTTGCAAGGCAGACGACGTAAGAAAGAAAATTAATGGCTTTTGCAGCAAAGAAGGTAAAAGTACATAAAGACACTGTTTTTAATTCAGTACATACTTTTATTTAGTTAGACAAATAATATTTACCCGAAATATATTTCCATATATGAGGGTTGGAACTTAAATAGTGGCAACTATTTATTCACAGCCGATACAAAAGCGTTACATGTTTGCACCTGTTACTGTCCTTCAAAGTAGTTACCAGCGTTGTGTAGATCCCGTTGCCAGCGATGCGGAATGCGTAGTATACCGTTAGCAGAGAACTTTTCCAGGGATTCGACAGGCAGCAGACTGTTCCATCCGCACCATCAACAGAAGTTGATGGTGCGGATGGAACAGTCTACTGCCTGTCGAATCTCTGGAAAAGTTCTGAAGCGAATGCCATGAAGTGGTTGCTTCATCTTCGGAAACAAATCAGAGTCACAAGGATTTATGTCCGGTGAGTATGTTGGATGGTACAGTACTTCCCAGTCCCATCGATCGAACAGAGCAGCCACAGCTTGCGCTGTATGCGCCTGGGCATTGTCGTGCAAAATGATGGGTGGGCTGCGCAGAAAGTGTTGCTCCTTCTTTCGCAAAGCTGTCGCAGGTGATTCTCCAAAAACAAACAGTAATACTGTGCATTGACGGACTGCCGTGGAGGAACGTAATGCGTTAGGATAACACCATCATAGTCGTACACGAGAATCGCTATAACTTTCACCGTACTGGGGCTCTGACGCATTTTCGACTTTCGCGGGGACCCATAATGACGTCATTCGTTGGATTGGCGTTTCAATTTCGGCTCGTACGATGTTGCCCACGTCTCAACCAGTGTTACGATAAGTCCCAGAAATTTCAATAATGCAATTTGTGTCATGAGCCCTTCCCCTGTGGGCACCTCTGTGTAAAAACCTCCTAGCGAAATTTCTGTAGTGTAGTCTAAACGACCTTGGTAATATGTGGGCGAGAATCATCCCGCAATAGAATTATACGTTTGGCTTACGCTGCAGCAGTTTCGCTGGGAAGCTCTTACACACCCTCAGTACATTCCCCAATTTCTTTTTATGCAATTCCCATACTTTTCGAGCCCTGTACAAAGACTTTCCAGCCCGTTTATTTCATACAGACGAAGAATTGCACTGCTGGGTAAAATCATGGTTCCGTAGGCAACCACATTTTTTTCATGTAGATATTGATCATATCGTTCCTCTGAAGCCGGCCGCGGTGGCCGAGGGGACTGAGGCGCTCCAGTCACGGTCTGCACGGTCACTACGGTCGGGGGTTCGAATTCCCCCTCGGGCATGGATATTTGTGCCGTCCTTAGGATTCGCTAGTTCATAAGTAGTTTGTAAGTTTAGGGACTGATGACCCCGTAGTTAAGTCCCATAGACTCTACAAACATTTTGTTCCTCTGAATTTTTCCTACCCGTTTCATTTTCATTTGAGTGTCCTAATACTCAGTGGTCTTTGATGCATCCATAGTGTTTATCACAAACACACTTCGTAACTTGTTGAAGACAAGAGCGTCACTCCTTACAAGAGCTTGCATTCTTTTACTGAATGTACGGTTCAGCTGCATGTATTGCCTATCAAACCGAGCGACTGTCGAGAGAGAAGTTTCTTAACAAGAGTCATCGTAATAGGTAGACACTTCTCACCACGAATTGAAACTTTGGAGAAACACGAATTTTCCAACTACAGAGAGCTGGTAAATGTTCGTACGACAGAATGAAAAATTGTGCTTCAAGTGAGAGAAGATTCATCAATAACGACCAGTAAGCATTTCGTGAATTGTAAAGCTTCGTAAAGATCAGATGATTTTATGTCTCGGTCATTTGAGTGAGTTTTCAGCCAATCTTAGATAATTTTCACTTACTTGTTCATATTTCAGCGTTCATACAGGATACAAGAAAGCTCCAATTTCTGATTGAAAGACAAAGCCTTTTAATGCCCGGATAATATTTTTACTACTTAGATAAAGGTTCATTTTAGCAATAACTCAATGAATAACGGTCATCTACATACAAATATTAATAAATTAAAATCCCCCGCTGCATTTTGATGCCAATGTGAACGCTAATCTCAGAGACTACTGTACACTTTGACACCATTTCTTCTAATAAATAGACTAATTGACGATGGAGGTTTATGGACATAATTTATTACTTCTAAGCCAGAGACGTCACCCGGCAGTAGATCCATATTACTATCAGCGTAAAGCAGGGGTATGCCTCTAGCACCTCATGAAATTAATTATCACTAGTTGAAATGAGTTACAGAGATGATCCAAGCCTCTTATTAAACAGCGCAACAAAGCACATGTATACATATACTAACATTTCTGAGTAATGTAACATGAATCCAGTAAAACACATGTTCATGTACGTTTGATTAAAGCTATCTTATTAATTAAGACAATAGAATTACACAGAACAGCTTAGCGGCTCATATTTAAATGATTTTAATTATTTCACACTATGTGTTAAGTAAGATACTTTTATTTATAGAGGGTGTTACAAAAAGGTACGGCCAAACTTTCAGGAAACATTACTCACGCACAAAGAAAGAAAATGGGGGCATTTGAAAGCTCTTGTCTACGCAACCCCGGTACCAAATGCAGAGACTCTTCGTGCTCGTATTGTGGACGGCTGTGATAACAATACACCATTCTCCAGGGCTGCATCAGCGCATCAGGGATTCCATGCGACGGAGGGTGGATGCATGTATCCTCGCTAACGGAGGACATTTTGAACATTTCCTGTAACAAAGTGTTTGAAGTCACGCTGTTACGTTCTGTTGCTGTGTGTTTCCATTCCATGATTAATGTGATTGGAAGAGAAGTAATAAAATGAGCTCTAACATGGAAATTAAGCGTTTCCGGACACTTGTGCACATAACATATTTTGTTTCTTTGTGTATGAGGAATGTTTCCTGAAAGTTTGGCCGTACCTTTTTGTAACACCCTGTATATACATATATTTAATTATTTAACTTTTTTATGGGTTGACTTAAATTGTTTAGAGCTACGTTAAATATAATTGCACCAGCGGCAAGAAGACACAGTTTACTACAAGGATTATGTGTCACGTGTACTGTCAATTGTATACGTAGGACACAGTTTGCACAATTGGATAAAAAAAAAGGTCCAAGCCAATCATATGATCTTTGATTATGAAGGAAGTATTAGCGCGCGGTTGCTCGCTGTCGGAGGTTCGAATCCTCCCTGGGGCATGGGTGTGTGTGTTGTACTTAGGATAGTTTACCTTAGTTTAAGTAGTTTGTAAGCTACGGACTGGTGACCACGCAGTTTGGTCCGATAGATGTACAAACATTTGAACATTTTTTTCAAGGAAGTATTAAATGTATAATTGTATACCATATACCAAATTAATCAACACGGAGGATCATTTCTAAAAGGATAATTATATTTTGTGTACCTGTATAAAATATGAAAATTGTATCCATAGACTGATCTGATTTTACATTTACTGATTTTACATTCACAGAAGAAGAAGTGGTGAACACTGCAGGATTGGACTTACCCATTTTGTGTCACGTCTTAGCCACCGTGAGTTTGTCTACGCTGGTAAAAAGAATTATAGCACTTGTATACACGACGTAGACTTTGATCCGATGGCGGCAGATCCCACCAAGGGGATAGTAGATGTACTGATATTGATACCAACGTCCACGGCCAACAGATAGTGTACCGACATAGTGGCCACAGCACACTCTATGCGTACCTTTTAATTGGGAATGTGTACAGCCGTAAAGCACAGCAACGTGTGGAGCACACAGTCGCCTTGCCACGGAGCCGCACTCGTGCTTCCTGAGCAACTTCCAAAGTGGTCAAACTGCCGCCTTTCCAGTGGCGGGATGCTCACCTGACACGCCATTTGGACGTGCCACGTCAGTTGTGCTACAGTGCTGGTTTCAATGGTCACGTGAACATTCTCACTCGCGTAGACGTGATTCTGGACGTTAACGCAGCACAGACGTCGGCCAAAATCGTTATACTGTAAGGGCATGTAGTGTAGGGAATGATGGATGAAGTTGTAACTGTGGCTGAATAAAGAAAAGGTGGGAAAATTGCCCTTCAAAGAGTCTCCGACTATCACTGTTTCCTGGCAGGCAACTCACCTGCATATCTTCTGTCCCAGGCGGTCGGACTTCGTCTCTTACAGCAGGAGTTTCAGCGCCTGGTAAAAGGTTTACAAAAAGGGACAGTAAGGGAATCTACAGAACCGTGCAGACCGTGACTGGAGCGCTTCAGACCCCCCCTTTTTTTTTCTTTTTGTCTTTCAATTAGATCTATGATTTGCGGTCTTTTTCTTTGCTCGTATTTGGTCGTCCGTTGATCAGTTGGCTCAGCTTTTTTATTACAGAGGACGTTAAGCCCTCTGACCGGGCGCGCTGAGCCACGGCGCCCGGCAAGTCCCCTCAGCCACCGCGGCCGGCAATCTACAGGAAAATGAAAGTCGGGATAGCCTGTCGAAATATAGACTTGCTGTAGGCCAAGTCGCAAAATACATACAAGAATAAGAATATAAGTAAGAACCAGTCCTCAGAGAGAGTTTAAGACGAAAGGTAAGAAACTAGCCATATTCTGTGGCTTTGCCACGTGTCTTACTGGAATTCAGTGCGTTACAGGCAGATCGTACTCCTGCCACAACACATATAAGAGGGTTTGTGAGCCCAGAAGTGTTATCATGAACATTTGCTTACCTGTTACTAGCGTAGGCCAGGAAGTGAAAGCAGACGCAAACAGGTTCCTACTGCGCGATTCACAACGCTGCCCTCACCACCCTCATGCCGTCCAGACAAAGGCGGTAGTCCTAGCGATGAAAGCAGGTTCTGCCTGCACGCAAGTGATGGTCGTTTGCACGTACCACGTAGACCTGACGAGCGCTGTCTCGTAGACTGCATTCGTCCGTGACTCACCGTCCAAGTTCTACAGATACATAAATACTCCGCAAGTCACATTGAAGTGCATGGCAGAGGGCTCTAACCGCTTTTCTGACGTTTCTCTACAGTTCCATTCTCTAATAGCTCGCGGAAAAAAGGAACACACAAATCTTTCCGTTTTCAATCTGATTTCCCTTGTTTGCTTTCGATGATCATGTCTTCCTTTATAGGTGGGTGCTAGTAAAATATGTTCGCATTCGGAAGAGAAACTTGGTGAAAGAAATTTCGCAAATAGATCTCGTCGCAACGAATAACGCCTTTGTTTTAATAATTTCCATCCCAACTCATGCATCATTTCCTTGACACTCTCTCCACTATGTCGCGATAATACAAAACGAGCTGCTCTTCTCTGAACTTTCTCTAAATTCTGTCATTCCCACTTGGTAGGGATCCCACAATGCGCAACAATACCCCAAAACAGGACGCACGTGTGGTGCAGGCAATTTCTTTAGTTGAACTGTTGCATCTTCTAAGTGTTCGGCCAACGAAACGTAGTCTTTTGTTCGATTTCCCTACAAAGAGTTGTAGCTCATCGCACCTCTGGGGTGTGTGATAAATTACAACTCTCGTTCACCTTTGGTGTTTGTGGAGGCAACACTGACTAGCGCGTGATACGTGCAGAATGTTGTAAGACCCGTTTATTTGAGACAGGAAGGCAATATGTTGTTCCATCAGGATAAGAATGTTCAAATGTTTGTAGAACTTATGGAACTTAACTACCGGGTCGTCAGTCCCTAAGCTTACAAACTACTTATGAACTAGCTAAGACTAAGGACGGGACAAATATCCATGCCCGAGGGGGTATTCGAACCCCCGACCGTAGTGGCCGTGCAGACCGTGACTGGAGCGCCTCAGTCCCCTCGGCCACCACGGCCGACTCCATAAGGATAATGCTCGATCACACATTGCGCGTAAAACTCGACGTGCTCTGGAAGACGTGCTGTAGCTTACCTGGCCAGCACGATCTCCGGACTTGTGGTATGTGATGGGAGGAAATCTGACACGTGTGGCTCATCAACCCATCACTCTTGTAGAACTATGTGAACAAGTCGAGTAGGGTTGGAATAATGACTCCCAAGATCGTATTCTACATTTGTAGGATCGATTGGATGCCACAATCGGCGCCTGAATTGGCGTCCGTGGCTGCTGCACCACGTAGTCATATCACTGTTTCAAGAACGAAAGTTACGTGCGGCTCCGTGGCACAGTGGCAGAGCGCCAGACTACACATCCAGAGGTTGCGAGTTCAATCCCCGCCAGGTCCTATCATTTTTATCTGTCACTTTCCACTTCTTTCATCTCTAGCAGTGTTGCTGATGTGAAAAATATCAAGTAGTACCGCGGTTCGGAACCCACGTTTAACTGTATGTCCCCCCTATAACTGGCTGGATAAGTCAGTTCGAGGGTCGGAGGAAGGCAACGGCATACTACCTCCAAACAGGACCATGCCTAGTAAAGCACTGTGGTGTTCAAACCAATCTTCGGATTGTTGACTGCTTTACCTTACCGCTATCTGGTATATCAGCATACCTTGAGCTATTGATCGGTAAATGTAATAATTCCATGTACTCCATATGCACTGTTTCAGCAATAAATCTTCAGTGAATTGAAAAACTCTAAGAGAATGTACTAATTTCATTCCGATGGTGTACTTATGTAACTGGTAGGTGTTCTGCCGACTTTGTGTAAGGACCATGTCACTTTCCACTTCTTTCATCTCTAGCAGTGTTGCTGATGTGAAAAATATCAAGTAGTACCGCGGTTCGGAACCCACGTTTAACTGTATGTCCCCCCTATAACTGGCTGGATAAGTCAGTTCGAGGGTCGGAGGAAGGCAACGGCATACTACCTCCAAACAGGACCATGCCTAGTAAAGCACTGTGGTGTTCAAACCAATCTTCGGATTGTTGACTGCTTTACCTTACCGCTATCTGGTATATCAGCATACCTTGAGCTATTGATCGGTAAATGTAATAATTCCATGTACTCCATATGCACTGTTTCAGCAATAAATCTTCAGTGAATTGAAAAACTCTAAGAGAATGTACTAATTTCATTCCGATGGTGTACTTATGTAACTGGTAGGTGTTCTGCCGACTTTGTGTAAGGACCAGTGCTAATCGAATTTAAATTTCTGGCTTCTGAGTTTACGAAAAATTCTGTCAGGCGAACTGTATGATTTCGTGATTAAGCATGGTTCACAAGGCTGCTATTCGTTAGGCTCCTGTGGAGAGCCTATATGGGGAGCGGCGAGGAGGTTAAAATAAGGGGAGACGGCGCTGCTATGCAAAGCTTAGCTGTCGATTGAAGCCAGTCTGCCATCTTGCGGGGCCGAGGAAATATGTGTTCAGATTAAAGCACTCTTGTGGTTCTTGCTCTGTTAATTTTTATACAGTGGCGTAGCGAACGTAACTGGCGCTCGGGGCACAGCATTTTATTGCCCCCCCCCCCCCTCTCTCAGCTCAATCCAAGGTTCCCGTGGTACAACTATACACTAAACTTCATTGGCACCTAATAATATAATACATAGAATGCACTCCTCTAATATTATTATAATTATAGCAGAACGTTGCACCCACTTTCAAATATCTGTAATACATTAGTCACTATTTAGCTGCCTGCGCCTCTACCAAATACGAAGTTTTTGGGATAAATAGCGACAGAGGTTAAAGTTATGCTCTAATGTGAACCAGAAATCTAGTTAGAAAGACTAGAATTGGATTCGGTAATCTATCTGGGTCAGTGAAAAACTCAGATGTACTATTATGTAAAATTAATTAAAAAGATAAATTTATTATAAATGTGTACTTGTTTTGAAACATACAGTTTTTGAACAAGAATACTAAGTTAAAACATTTACACATAAATATCTTGTTTAACAATCATAATGTTATAAAACATTAATACAGATAACTACTACGTATACATTTTTCTTGCCTTTGATGCTGCAAAGTTATCAATTACTTTATCAAAGTCGATCAATTCAAATTTTTCTCTTTCCACACTTAAAAATGCTAGTTCACTTGGGCGATCTTGTCCCATAGTTGATCGTAGATATGTGATGATTAATTTCCGTTTGCTGAAGGAACGTTCACAGCTAGCAATTGACTCTGAAATAGTAAGGAGTAATTTAAGTGCGACTCTCAGGTTTGGAAACCATCTTCTCCACACGAGATTATTAAGGTAATAACCTCAATTGGTGTTTTAGGTTCACTGTCTTTTCAACTGCGGAGTAACATTTTGCAGTCACATATTTCGACACACAGTTCTGTTGCATTAAAATCTGTGTTATAAAATTCACCCCGATTTTTTCAGTTTTTTTCAAGTCCCTTATCATCATTAGCCTCCTTTAATAAAGCCCAGTAAAAATCCAAATTTATAATTAAGATCACGCAGGCGTGTAATTCTTGTGCTTATTTCTTGCTGCAGACGATCAACAACGTTTATCATAACGCAAGAAACTTCACTTTCTGCAGAAAGGCCATCACCAGCCAATTCTCGGGGTATTTTTCTACGTCTTCGAATACGGGTTGTAGCAAGATCCCACTTTTCACAGAGGTACTAGTCTTTTCTATTGCCTTTTCACGGACCTCCTCTCGAACATCTGCAAGTTCACTCGCTAATGATTCAAGATTATGGAACGCTTCTCTGAAATTCATTTTAGGATCTTGTAATCTGACCTGCACGCAATCAGTTGTCCTCAAGATTTCAAAAATGGATTAAAATAATGAAAGTGAAATTCAGTATATTTTGCAATAAAACTGTAACTTCATTTCTGGTGTGATATGTAGTAGTACTGTTCTCTGCTAATTTTTCTAATAGTTCTACTAATTCTTCCAGACCATCGATCATAACGCTAACCGCTTGTGCCCTGGCGCTCCATCCTGTTTCAGATTCACGTTTGACTGTGTTATTAAAAGCATTTTTTAAATATTTCCCATCGTAATAGTCAATGTAAGAAAAAGAGATATATGTTTTCAAGTACTCCAAAACACGTTTTAGCGATTGGATCTTGCTTAGCTGCAGTAACTCCTACTAAATTTAAGAAGTGATTATCACAATTTACAAATAATGCCTTACTATTTTTTTTTCCAAACTGCTTTGCTGAACGCCAGATATGTGACATGATATCACGACAGCATTATCAAAACATTGTGATCTAAAGTTTTGTAATGAAATGTGACCGTAATTTTTCTAAAATTGTATTTTCAATTGAGGATGTATCTTTAGCCTGTATTTCAATAAATCCCAAAAAAGGATTCTTTGACAGAAACTATTATATTGGTAAAATCAATATCAAACCTACATACCTAAAGACGTGTGACATTTGCTGTCGATGAGCGTCATCAGGAGTTGAATAAAATAAAAGTCCATAATATTTATTTCTTTTGATATCATTTATTAGTTGATTTCGGACTGTGGATGCCAGCGGATGAATGAATTCATTGTGAATTTGTGGTTATAGGAATGATTCAGTTCTTGGCGTTTCCGTGACATTTTTAAGATGATTTGCTATTAGTGGATCAAACTGTGCTAAAATTTAAGTAAAGGTAGTAGGTTTCTCACATTTGTACCATCTTGAAGTGCTAGATTTTCTACATGGCCACAAAGGAAGATTTTGCATAATCAGATACCTGATGCAAGCTAATATTCGTTGCGATATCTTTCGCCATCTTTCTTTTTCGGACACTATAATTTCCTCCAATGATGCATCAATTCCCGTTTTATTATAATCAGATACTACCTAAAATAAAGGGTTTCTGGCTACACAGTTGCTGCTTCACGTGTAGATGTTTGGCAGCTGGCGCAATGAAAGATGGGAGGTGAAGGCAGCCAATCAGTAGTGGAGTTCAGACACCCAGTAGGATTGCGTCTTTCCTGTCCATAATCAAATTACTAGTCAATATAACATTAACTATACAATATGGCTAATATGCAGCTTTTAAACGAAATAGTGAAAACACAATAACGCTATTCTAGAATATATTCCGCTCGAATTCCATGAATTAAAGAAAACATAAATCCTCTTCCTGCTTCTCTGTATCTCTTCAGAGGTATAATAGTAGGTCGCCGCGAGACAGACAAAAAAGTACTTAAATAAAAAAAAAACATGTAAACAAACGTACGAGGCGCGTCCAGAAAGTAAGTTCCGTTTCAATTTATCTCCGCTGCAGCGCTGCGATTGCAGTTCCGCACATGCGCTGTAGACGATGTTTATCAAGGAGAAGAACGTGCACCATTTGGAGATCGCTGTCAGTTACGTACGCTTTGTTGTGCTTGTTTGAAATGTCGGCGTTGATTGAAAATCCCGCCGCCTGTGAAATCAGGTCGGTGATTCGGTTTCTGAATGCGAGGAAAGTGAAACCAAGTGAAATTTATCGGCAAATTTGCGTGTTTATGGACCGAATGCGATGAGTGATTCAATGGTGAGAAGATGGGTCCGACAGTTCAATGGCGGGCGTAGTGATGTGCACGATGAAGAACGAAGTGGGCGTCCACACTCGGCTACTCCACCGCGGCAAATGCTTTACAATAACTGAAATTGTCAGCTGTAGTACTTCACAGGAAATGCAGAACAAGATTTTACCAATAATGACAAGCCGCATCATAATTTCTTAAGTTTAGTACTGAAGTGACGATTTTTGGTTGAATACGTACGAAAATTCTTTCTACATGTTCCAAATCATTAAATATTCTTACTGAAATTCTGTAGCACGAGGTCTTTGAAAATTCAAGGGAACTTATGTCTCGTAAACGTCAGAGTTAGAAGTCAATGAGAGGAAAACACCGAAACAAATAGTAAGTGTTTATTTAGCAACAAAGTTTACCTGTGTAAAATAGCAGGTATCCTTCATGTTCTGCTCACACATCCGTAGGTACCAAATGCAAGTAACCTTTTATTATTATTTTTTTAATAGATAAAGTACCACTTTAAGCTCAGAATGCAGTGAATACACGCTCGTAACCACAAATGTTATTGGCACCGCAATATGGCGACAATGGCTTCACTTCTGTGGTGTTAAGGGCATCTCCCCCTATTCTAACACCTCCTTGGGGAGCGGTGACCAATCGGCCAATGTCCGCTATGTTTTTACCAGACTGCGCGCAGGACTTGCGTTTAGATAGCGACGCAGTCAAAAACGCAGCCACTCATTAAAATAAGGCATCATTTCGACGTATGGGCCCAAAGCACATCTTCTAACTTAATACTCAGTACGGGCTATGAACTACTTAGAACTCTTCATTACGTACTAGCCAACAGTTGTACATCTGGAACAGTAAAGATTCTTTTTAAATATAAGGTTTTTCCCCAGTTGGCGTCTATTGTAACCGCGCTCTCGCCACTGGGGAGGCGGTAGCGGTTAATAAACGGCCGCGTTACACGTTCACTCTTAACCTTGCGGCGCTCACGTCATCTGGAGCAACTGTGGAGTTCGCGAGGCGGCATTTACACCGCCACGATTCACTGCATTATTACCTCGAGCTGTACGCTTAAATCAGTCGCTAAAATTCAACAAACCATTTATTTAAGTTACAGGTAAAGAAATTTTTACTTATGTAATGAAAGTGTTGACTTTCTACATTTAATAACCTATTACCTGAATAAACTTATTACATAAGAACATCGTCAAGACTTTAGTATATAAAAATATCGAAACATCATTATCAGACTTACCGTAGAAATTATCCTTTTGAAAACATGTCAAAAAGAGAAAAAAAAACTTAACTCGAACAGAAAACCAGATTCATTTTGCGTGCAATGTAGATCATCTACAATGTCTCTCTCAATAACACTAGTGTAACAGCCTGTTTCATAAAACGTAAAAAAAAAAAAAAAAAAAAAAAAAAAAAAAAAAAAAAAAAAATCTTCAGGTTGGCCACGGCCATGTCGTTCCTTCCCGCTAAGCGACTAATTTGTCGAAGTCACGCATCCACCAGAGCAGTGTTTTTCAACCTTTTGGAATACGTGACCTCGCTTCCAACTAAAAATACTGTGGCGACCCCCTTCCCAGAACCGTACCACAACTACGGTATGTGTGTGATTTAAACGCAATGAATTTCATTTTCCACTGGTGTTGCAACTTTTGGTTAAAAGTACAGTATTATACACTATTTTATGATTTTTTAAAGTATTTTTCATCAATTCCGGCATAAAAATATATGTAAATTCGAAGTATTGAAACATCTCGACCAATGCAGGGCATAGAAATAAAGTGAATGGCGAAGTTGAAAATTTGTGCAGGACCCGGATTTGAACCCGGATTTCCAGCATCGGGCGGTCGTCTTAACCGATTTATTTTTTCTTCAAGTAGATCGGTGCTTTGCGGTCATTTGCTCATATTCGTTCTGAGTTGTTCCTCGAGTATTACACTACCCAGGCACGCTTACCATCCTGCTAAATTTCACCTTCGCCATTGAATGTATCTCAGTGCCCTGAAACGCTCGAGTATTTCAATATTTCGAATACATAAATTTATGGCTGTTAATCTCAATTCTGTCTGTTGTTTTGGTCATGTCCAAAAGAACAGGCACAATAACAATAAGAAATATATTTGTTACATAACGAGTGTTTCACATTGCAGGATGGAATTACGCCCGTTAAGCAAGGTCCTACTCTAAAGTCAATTTGTAAAGAAGTAGTTCTTTTTGCGAATTTCTCGAAATGACTCACTACATTTGTACAGTCAATTAGTAAAGAAGTAGAATCTGTTTTTCGTATTTACTTATTGCAGCTTGTTAAATTACCTAACGATTGGTTTCTGAAAGCATTTTTCAAGCTTGTCATGGTTAACACGGGATATTCGTTATGATAAACAAGGAATTAAGTACTTCTAATATAAAATAAATTTCACTTTTATTAGGCGTTTAATTTTTATTTACGGAACCGTACTATTCTGACAAGCACTGGTTTTTTTAAATTTTTTTATTTTATTTTGTTTTTTATTTTTATGATGGAAGTACTTCCTCTTATGACGGCGACACCCTAAGGAAGCCTTTGAGTTCCCCCTGGGGGTTGCGACCCACAAGTTGAAAAACAATGCACAACCTCGTATGTCAAAAACATTCAGTTTTACAGCAGAGTGAATTAAGTATTATTATTTTACAGTTATCTGGATAGCAAATAAATAAAAAACAATTATTATCACTATAAAATATTTCATTAATAAAATATTCCATTAAAACATACTGGAAAATAATGTTCAAGCCATAAATTAAATAAAAATTGTCAACGATGTTCTTACATGAACAAACTGACATACGAGGTTGCAGTTCAACACCATCGATATGGTGAGCAGTCAGAGGATATAGGAAAGCTCACGATATGCCTATAAGAGTAAGTAACTACAATTTTAAATAAGTCGGTGTAAATGCCACACGAAGGTTAAACAGAATGAGAATAGTATCGGTACTGGCAGCTCATCGCTTAGTATGGGCAGGGAAGACGGTAGAGTTCAGCGTTTCAATCGAACTGATTACAGTCGCATGGGGTGAATGTAGAAGAGTTATTGTTCATTTTGCTGTGTAATACGTTTCTGTTGTTCCCAAGTGGTCCATTTATCTCTTGCGAGACACAAACTCACGGACCGAGGGAGGTGGCGCAGTGCCTAACGCACTGGACTCGCATTCGAGAGGACAGTTGTTCAAACCCGCCTCCGGCCTCCCGGGTTTGGATTTTCCGGGATTTCCCTAAAGAGATCCAGGCAAATACCGGGATGGTTCCTTCCAAAGAGTACGGCCACTTTCTTTTCCCAATCCTCAACAAAAACAATTCGAGATTGTACTCTGTCTCCAATGACCACGTTGTCGACGGGATGTTAAACCCTAAACGCCCTTCGTTCTTTCTTTCGAATTCAGAAAGTTCAGATAGCAAATCCATTTACTCGTTGTTACTTCTACGGGCTTTCTGTGCAGTGTAACCTAAACTGATAGAAAACAATCCACAATGCTGTTAAAAGGCAGAGTATTTGTTGCTATTAGAATTTCTCGTTTCTCGTGAAACAGCTTTTGTAAACGGCAGAACGTGTTTGAAAATTCCTGCGTGGCAACACGCCGTTAATTCCGGCAGTATGGGATAGGAATTGGCACGAGTGTTTGCCAGTTCACTGGCTAACGGGTTGTGAGAGGAAAATGTCGCACGCGCAACCTCGCTGCCGTCGACCTCGCCAGCGGCTATAACCATCCAAAGTAAAAGTCCGTTCCCCGAACATTGTCACAATAGGCCGGTAGACGCTTACTGAATGCCGATACACCAGCTGAGACGGGTACTTGTATTCTCCTCTTTGCGTGACGGATGTCTATAATTAAGAAAGTCTCGACAGGTAGTGTGAACACAAATATTGAGGAAGCAAGAGTTCATCTAAAAACGTTGAATTTGCAATCGAAGGTAGTGAATATTAATGTATATTATCTGCCTAAGTAAACACTCCTAATTACTCTTCCTTTTCTCCTACTTCTTCCTTCGTTTCATTCGTTTTTGGGGTAAGTAATATCAAGAATGAACAAAGTAAGAGCATATGGTCTATCAGACCAATTGTGTGATTGGATTGAGGAATTCCTAGATAAAAGAAGGCAGGAGGTCATTCTCAATGGAGAGAAGTCTTCCGAAGTAGGAGTTATGTCAGGTGTGTCACAGGGTAGTGTCGTGGGTCCGTTGCTGTTCACGATATATATAAATGACCTTGCGGATAACATCTGAAGTTCACTGAGGCTATTTGCGGATGATGCTGTAGTATACAGAGAGGTTGTAACAATGGAAAATTGTATTGAGATGCAGGAGGATCTGCATCGAATTGACGCATGGTGCAGGGAATGGCAATTAAATTTCAATGTAGACAAGTGTAATGTGCTGCGAATACACAGAAAGAAAGATTCTGTATCATTTAGCTACACTATAGCAGGTCAGCAACTGGAAGCAGTTAATTCCATGAAGTATCTGGGAGTAGTCACTAGAAGGGATTTAAAATGGAACGACCATATAAAATCAATCGTCGGTAAAGCAGATGCCAGACTTAGATTCATTGGAAGAATACTAAGGAAATGCAGTCCAAAAACAAAGGAAGTAGGTTACAGTACACTTGTTCGCCCTCAGCTTGAATACTGCTCACCGGTGTGGGATCCTACCAGGTGGGATTGATAGAGGAAGTGGAGAAGATCCAACGGAGAGCAGCGCGCTTCGTTACAGGATCATTTGGTAATCGTGAAAGCGTTACGGAGATGATCGCTAAACTCCAGTGGAAGACTCTGCAGGAGAGACGCTCTGTCGCTCGGTACGGGCTTTTGTCGAAGTTTCGAGAACATACCTTTACCGAGGAGTCTAGCAGTATATTGCTCCCTCCTACGTATATCTCTCGAAGAGGTCATGAGGATAAAATCAGAGAGATTAGAGCACACACAGAGGCATACCAACAACAATTCTTTCCGCGAACAATACGTGACTGGAATAGGAGGGAAAATCGATAGTGATACTCAAGGTACCCTCCGCCACACACCGTAAGGTGACTTGCGGAGTATGGTTGTAAATGTAGATGTAGAATCTTTTTTTTTCAAAAAGGAAAAATTCCTGATGTTCTGGAAAATTATTTATTGAGCTACTAACCGGCTTTAGGCTTGTTTGGTCATCATCAGGTAACAACTGAATGTCGCTAACATTTCGTCACAGATGTGTGATTTACAAAGATGTTATTACATTACAGAAAATCCAAATTCACATGTTCACAGGTGGGTGTTACATTTTCACGGCACTGAATTACATTCACTAAAATATATAAAAAGCTGATTTTATAAGAGCAGGTTCAAAACTTGAATATTCATTCTTAAAAGCAGGGAGGTGGGGGGGAGAGAGAAGGTGAGGCTTGTTACACTGTGAAAATAGTACTGAAATGCTAACGTTCGATACATTTAACAAACTGATAATTGAAACTTATTTTAGGAGACGGGAAAAGGGAAAGTGGTTTTGATCATTTAATATTGTACTTATTGATTTCCAGTATTTCCAATAGTGTCGTCTTTCTGCTTTTCTTGAGAAAATGTAAGATTTTACAGTCTACGTAGTAAGTATGGTTTTCTGTGAGCAGATGTTCGGCAAAGGTTGAATCTTTCTTTTTTAACCTCCAGCTTCTCTCATGTTCTGATAATCCAATTGCTACATCCCTGCCAGACTGAACAATATACGCTTTTCCACGCTTCCTGTAGCCCAGTATTGTTTTCTTCTATCAGATCTTTTCAGCTTTTTTATTCAATGTACGTTTTAACTGTCGTTTGGTTTTGATTTTGGCTCAGAAACGGCATTTCTTCATTATGAGTTTTTTGACAGTTTTATGTGTAATCATATTTCAAGAATTCGGATTCCTTTTAAGTCCTTCTCCACTTCTTTAAACCAATTTTGTTGTATTTGTTGTTGAGACAGTCAACATTTTTTGTTAGTCTATTTGGGTTCATTCTTATTTCCTCATTATGACTCACCTGACTTACGTACTGTAATTTCAAACGTTGTTAAGATTGGACTTGGCAAAAAATCTCCAGCGGGCTCTGTTTTGTGCCATTACCTTTAGCACGCCACAAGTTTCTCCTACCTGTGTCGCTTCTGTCTCAGTCGACCTCCTTCAAGTCATCCCCCGCCTCTTATAATTTGATAAATATTTTAATATATATAAAATTATAAAAGACAGAGGATAACTTGGAAAAGGACGATTGAGATCACTGAGCACCGAAAGTATAATAAAACTGAAAGACCCGGGGGGGGGGTGTTCCTATTCCCCCACCGGGAGCGTCCCCAGGTGGTGCATAGGGGAAGACTCTGCAGATATGTAGGGTAGGTAGGAAATAAAATACCACCCGCGGGCCAACACACAAATCCAAATCCGAAGGCGGCTGTTCTCAGATTGGGCGGCCTTTGGTCAGCGTCTGTTCAAAATGTTCAATTGTTTGTTAAACGTATGGTACTTAACTGTGGGGTCTTCAGCTCCTAAACTTACAAACACAGCACGAATCCGTGACCGAGGGAGGATACGAACCCCCGACGGGGAGCGGCCACGCGCATCGCAGCATAGCGCCTCAATGCGCTCAGCCACTCCGCCACGGTCTGTTCTCAACTGTTCAAATATTTGTGGACCTAGTGGACCAAACTGCTTAGGTCAACAGTCCCTAGACTTATAAACTACTTTAACTTACAAGAAGGATAAAACACGCACACACACACACACACACACATGACCGAGGGAGGACTCGAACCTCCAGCGGTAACAGCCTTCCAGTCCATAGCATGACGCGTTAGATCACGCGGCTGTTCTGCGAGGCCGTCTGTTTTCCAGGCTTGGGGCGGCTGAGAAAAACCTCCAGGGCTAAGAACCGTGGTTGTAAACCAGCAACTCTATCAATAGGAGTCATCCCATACAAATGATTATCAATCGTGGAAGAGTGTCGTGTGAAACAAATTACCCCAAGTGTACAATCCACAGCACTATAGTGCGCAAGCAGACAGAATTCTGGGCACTCTGCAACATTACACAAAGACGAGTCGAAATGTCTTGGAACCTCAAGAAAGATGAAGTATAAAAAACCAAGTTACGTAGGTATTTTCATCGTACATTCTATTCTAAAACAGGAAAATTAAAACATCTTACAGATACCCTTAAAAACCACAAATTCTCATAACGGCCCTGCACGAAAACAGATTCGTGGATGAAAACAACTTTGATTCTGGATGTTTCAAAATATTATGAAAAACAGCTAGATGACGTTGTGCAAAAAATTCCAGAAGAAACACAACGTCCTATTTATAAGGGACTTCATTTCCTAGGTACGTAAGAAGAACAAATATAGAAATATTGTTGGAAACTACTCAACACATAACATAACTAATCAAAATGGCATCAGACTGATATAACTATGCCAAGCTCACAACTTGATACTGAAATCCACAACCAAGGTCCAGCAAATGTAATTCATTGTCGTGGAGATAATATTCATCCACATGAATACACATATTTTCACTAATATGTTGTATTTCCACTATCCAGTGTCATTACTGAAATTGTAGTAGCTTTCTGTTTCGGGAATCCGATCTTTCTGCTCTTGATATCCTCACTGTTGATTTTTCTGAGGTGGTAAAAGTAAACTCAGTTGAGATTTCACAAGTAATAGGCACTTCCAACAGTAACTCATTGTCTTGCATGTCCAATCAGATAATGTATCCTATTGCATTTTGATGCATCATCATTATTTGCGGAACAATATTCTTTTCCCCCATGAGCCACAGACATTGCCGCGGTGGGGTGGCTTGCGTGCCTCAGCGATACAGATAGCCGTACCGTAGGTGCAACCACAGCGAAGGGGTATCTGTGGACAGGCCAGACAAACGTGTGGTTCCTGAAGGCTGGCAAGCCTTTCTGATGTTTGACCAACATAATGGGCACCAATGTTATATGTTGGTCAAACATCAGAAAGGCTTGCCAGCAAACTTAAGTCCAGAAAATACAACCCAGTCTTTTATAATAGAAATACTATTGCTAGCTTGCTCTTCAGTAGCAAAGACAAGATTCCACCTTTGGAAAGGAGTTGCATATAAAGGATCTCTTGCATTCTTTGTGGCAAAGTATATGTAGGTCAATCAGGCAGGGCTATAAGTACTAGACTGGCTGAACATGAGAGGAGTTGGAGACGAGGAAAGAGAGATTCCCCCTTTGCAGAACATGTCTTAAATGAATGTCATGCCTTTGACATTAAATGTGATGTTCTCCACAGATCAAATAAAGGCAAAAAAACTAACATTGCTTGAAATTCTCTCTATCAACAAACACCAAGCTCAGAAACCAAACCTAATCCTCTATGATCAGACCCAATTTCAGTATTCGCCATTATTAAAGTAACAGCTATTATGTGTAATTCTGCCACCATGCTAGTTGAAATTGTGTAATGTCTCTCATCCACATTCCAATATTCCTCCTTTCTTATGTTACTCACACCATTCTCGTGAAAACCAGCGAATTTTAATATACGCTATATACTTCAATATGCTCCTCTATTACATATTCACATACTCCAAACTTATGTAATTGTTGCCCGCCAACCTTTTTTTATGTCTCCCTCACTCAATTATTCCCCTCCTTCTGTTCGTATATATAAGTTAATTTAATATACAGTTGTACTTACTAGGACACTCACTGAGCCATTGTTTGTTTCAGCTTATTTGTTGAAACTTAATGTATAGTTATTTCTTAGTTACGGTTTTGTTTTAATTGGTTGGACGTATCTATTTATAAAATACTTAAAGGCTACATAGTCTATGACTGACAATTATCTTTGTAAAATCTTTGTACTCGAAACATAGCAGCTGGTGTGATGTGGATAATCTGCAGTATTGAGTTGTATGAAGATGGCCTAAGAAGCCGAAAGCTAGTTCACAATACAATAAATATTATTGTGGAACAGATATACAGTGTAGACAGTTATTTAATATGTCTATGTTCCATCAATAACCGACGGAAGAGTCCATAAATTGTAAAGTAAGTTTCAATAAGCATCAGTTACGTGTAATAAACTTAATTGACGCCATATTCGTATCTGGGTTGGGTTTGGTTGGGATAGAGTGACTAAACTGCTAAGGTTATCAGTCCTCCGGTGGGGAGGGGAAGCAGTGGGGATAGGAAAGGTTGGGAGGGGGAAAGGAAATACAGTCCGGGAAGTAAAGAAGGAAGGAAGACTCCATTAACTCGAGGACCCGTGCTCCCACGCACGTACTCAGGAAAGAGCCGTGAGTCCCCTGGGGGGATTGGCATCTGGATAGCATGTATTCTCCTTACGTGGAGGTAAGGCTGTTACGTCGTTTTACTATGATGTCAAATGTTATTCACTGTGTTAGGCATGGTTGTAGCTAGGCAGGAGGGTGCTTACTTTAGTATTATTTTATTACATTTGCTGTAAACATCATGATTTGTAGCATGTAGTTCATTATGTAAACGTCTAGGACATACGGCTTTGAAAAAGATTTAATCTCTTTTTGCAATTTGTTCAGTTGTTATTAGGTGTGTTAGGTATTAATTTAACGATCACTTTGTGAAATTCTATCTAAATTTCCTTTTTTTAACATAAAATTTCGTTAGTTGACATAAATATAGCTTTTTCTGCATACATTCTATACTACTATGGTATTTGGATTGAAGGAACTTCTTAATTTAGCGTATTACTTGGTCTTAACTGCCCAGGAAAAAATGTAAGTGTAAAGCTGTGGTACAAATATCGTTTTTGGCGCGCAATTTTTGTGAGTTAGTTTAATACACAGATGGAAAAGAGTCAGAAACCGTGTAGAAAATGCTCTAGTGACATTTAACTAGCGTCACAAACGTGGGAAATAATTGAGTACGTCATGCAGTGTACATAGAGAACAAAATACGATTATTTCTTAATACTAAGCCAGTGTTGCCATTTGTTGGTGACAGTGTGATTAAGCTTGACAGAATACATTCTTCATACTAAACCAGAGCTGAGATCTATCGAAAGGCATGATTAAGCTGGGAAGAATACGATTTTCATGAGGACGATTTATTTTCAGTCTTCCCTCACCTGTTATTTATCGAGTAAATGGATTCAGAGAACTTACTTTATAAGGTTTATAGACGTTACGATTTTTTAAATAATCTGTGACATTAACTTCATACCAAGCTAGTGCTGTCCTCCTTTGAAGACAAACTTCGGTTTAGGTTGCGTTTATAATGGCAACCATTTATTTTGAGCCTATTTAGTACATGATTCAGCTGCTATTATGCTTGGAAATTGCATCAGGCAATTTACTTTAAATAGTTTAATGTTACAATAACATTACAGCATTTGACTTAAACGTTTTCCCACAGCTGAGAAGTATTGACAGGTGTGGCAAGCCTCAGTGGTGCCATCTGCTGTAAGAGGTGAGCAAATATGCAGTTAGACTACAAAGGCTGTTATTTCGAGTTTTTCAGGATTAGTGCTATGTAATTTAAGGTAAATCACTTGTCAGCAGTTGCATATTACTTTTTGATTATTTACATTTTATAAGCAAATGTTGTTTTTAATTATTTACACACAGTTACATAAATACTAATTGTAGTATTCCGTAGGACCTCTTATATAACCAGTAATGGATATTATTTACTAGCCCAGCCTCACAGCCTGTAGCTTCATAGCATCCCAGTCTTCTCAGCTCCAGATCTATGGCCTTCCTATTGTGGTGTCCTTTCTCTCCCATCGTCCAGCCCATGTCACTGTGTACAACTCGAACTCCCGTTTGTTTTACTAAATTACTCCACTGGGGTGCCCCAGGGCTCCATCCTCGCCCCCCTCCTCTACTTCCTTTATTCCACAGATATGCGCGAACCCCAGCCTCCTGTACATCTGCCGGCCGCGGTGGCCGAGGTGACTAAGGCGCTTCAGTCACGGTCAGCATGGCCACTACGGTCGGGGGTTCGAATCCCCCCTCGGGCATGGATATTTGTGCCGTCCTAGTTTGTAAGTAGTTCATAAGTAGTTTGTAAGCTTAGGGACTGATGACCCCGTAGTTAAGTCCCATAAGATTTACAAACATTTGAACATTTGAACCTGTACATCTCCTTCAGAACACTGACGACACCGCCTTCCTATCCCTTGCCCCCTCCATGCCTCGATCACAGCACCACCTCCAATTCCACCTCAACCAATTCTACACTCGGTGCAAACAGTACCTCCTCTCCGTCAATCCAAACAAATCCCAGTCAATCATCATCGTACCACTCGCTCCTTCCGCCTCCACGACATATACCTCAACTTCTACATCTACATCTACATGGGATACTCTGCAGATCACATTTAAGTGCCAAGAGAGGGTTCATCGAACCACCGTTAAACTATCTCACATTCCATTCTCGAATGGCGCGCGGGAAGAAAGAACACCTTAATCTCTCCGTTCGAGTTCTGATTTCTCGTATTTTATTCTGATGATCATTTCTATGTAAGTGGGAGTCAACAATACATTTTCGCATTCGGAGGAGAATATTGGCGATTGGAGTTTCGTAAATAGCCCACGCAGCAGCGATAAGCGCCGTTGTTGTAATGATTCCCATCCCAGATCCTGTATCATTTCCGTAACGCTGTCTCCCCTGTATCGTGACAATACAAAACGAGCTGCCCTTCTTTGGACTCTTTCGATGTCCTCCGTCAAACCCACCTGATAAGGATTCCACACTGGGAAGCAATACTCCAAAAAAGGACGGACAAGCGTAATGTATTCAGTTTCTTTAGTAGTTCTGTTGCGTCTTTCAAGGGGTCTACCAATAAAAAGCAGTCTCTAGTACGCCTTTCCCACGACATTATCTACGTGTTCTCTCCAGTTTAAGTCTGAAGTAATAGTAATTCTCAAACAAAATTCAACGGATTTCTTGTCGTACTCATGTGGACGACTCTACACTTCTCATTATTTAGAGTCAATTGCCAATTTTTAGACCACAGTAATTTCTTATTCAGATCGTTCTGCAGTTGGTTTTGATCTTCAAATGATTTTACTAGACGGTAAATGACCGTCCTATCCGTCTTACCCAACAAATTAGTTTGTTCCCATAGGTTTACAAACATTTAAACATTTGTTGTAAACGTAGGCTTCTGCGGCCCTTGTCACAATCAATAAAATGTTTCTCGGTGTGCGACCGTATCGTCATTGTTTAAGAATCTGCACAACGTTTTGGCCACTGTCGCAAATGGCCTTCCTGTGGGAATTTATCTGACTGCTAATTGAGTGAAGGTTTGGTTCTTATACACTATTGCAAGTAGTTGTTTGAGGAGGAGGAGGGGACATGTTGAGTATTCTTTATTGGTTTTTGTATTACTTCACGCGATTGGTGGATTGTGCGTCGATTGGGGTTTATATGAAGAACTTTTCTTGTCATTGGTGGTCAAATTTTTCCGTCTGAATGGTGGAAATAGACGTCGTCGATTGGCGTTTGTATAGTTTCTTGCCACGGGCTGGAATAGGCGAATATGGGGAGTGGGCGGTAGTTGTGGCGTGTCGCTGTTTACTAGTCGACTGGTCGTCTCATAGCGTTGCCACCGCTGGCGGCCAGGATACCGGAAGTCTGTATCCGTCTTCTCTATTCATGTTAGCGGGTCGCTTGGCTATTTCGATGGCTTCGCTGACCTTCCTTCTCAAAGGAAAGGGCTGTTTCACTAGCACGCATGCTTCACGGAAAAATAGTTGTTTTCCGCACTCATGTTGATGTTCTCCCACTGCTGACTTCTTATGCTGTCCAAGCGGGATATAGCTTTCATGTTGTGAAATTCTAGTCCTCATTGGTTCTCCGGTCTCATCTAAAAACCACAGACGCAACCGATTTCGTGTATGCCAGCATTATTTCGTTTGTCTTCTGCGTCTTTCGTGGATCATCGTAGATTCGCTTGGTCCCTGCTCGACGGAGAATTTTACCTACACTTTCAGTGACCCCTTATACAGATGGTAATATGGCGATGTTTTTTGCTTCTTCCTGCTCTTCCCAGTTGCCTAAATCCTTTGTCGACATACTTTTATTTATGTCTCTCATCCCATAGCCATATGGCATGGGTGGATTTGATGTTATATACACTCCTGGACATTAAAATTGCTACACCACGAAGATGCTGTGATACAGACGCGAAATTTAACCGACAGGAAGAAGATGCTGTGATATGCAAATGATTAGCTTTTCAAAGCATTCACACAAGGTTGGCGCCTGTGGAGACACCTACAACGTGCTGACATGAGGAAAGTTTCCAACCGATTTCTCATACACAAACAGCAGTTGACCGACGTTGCCTGGTGAAACGTTCTTGTGATGCCTCGTGTAAGGAGGCGAAATGCGTGCCATAACGTTTCCGACATTGATAAAGGTCGAATTTTAGCCTATCGCGATTGCGGTTTATCGTATCGCGACATTGCTGCTCGCGTTGGTTGCGATCCAATGACTATTGGCAGAACATGGAATCGGTGGGTTCAGGAGGGCAATACGGAACGCTGTACTGGATCCCAACGGCCTCGTATCACTAGCAGTCGCGATGACAGGCATCTTATCCGCATGACTGTAACAGATCGTGCAGCCACGTCTCGATCCCTGAATCAACAGATGGGGACGTTTGCAAGACAACAACCATCTGCACGAACAGTTCGACGACGTTTGCAGCAGCATGGACTATCAGCTTGGAGACCATGGCTGCTGTTACCCTTGACGCTGCATCACAGACAGGGGCGCCTGCGAGTGTGTACGCATCGACGAACCTGGGTGAATCCAGGTTATGTTAACAGCATCATGACGGTCGCATCCGTGTTTGGCGACATCGCGGTGAACGCACACTGGAAGCATGTATTCGTCATCGCCATACTGGCGTATCACCCGGCGTGATGGTATGGGGTGCCATTAATCACACGTATAGGTCACCTCTTGTTCGCATCGACGGCACTTTGAACAGTGGCCGTTACATTTCAGATGTGTTACGACCCGTGGCTCTACCCTTCATTCGATCCCTGCGAAACCCTACATTTCAGCAAGATAATGCACAACCGCATGTTGCAGATCCTGTACGGGCCTTTCTGGATACGGAAAATGTTCGACTGTTGCCCTAGCCAGCACATTCTCCAGATCTCTCACCAAATGAAAACGTCTGGTCAATGGTGTCGAGCAACTGCATCGTCGCAATACGCCAGTCACTACTCTTGATGAACTGTAATATCGTGTTGAAGCTGCATGGGCATCTGTACCTGAACACTCAAACCAAGATCTGTTTGACTAAATGCCCGAGTGTATAAAGGCCGTCATTACGGCCAGAGGTGGTTGTTCTGAGTACTGATTTCTCAGGATGTATGCACCTAAATTGCGTGAAAATGTAATCACATGTCAGTTCTAGTATAATATATTTGTCCAATGAATACCCGTTTAACATAAATTTATCCATGTTATAAGGATTGTTCTGAGGTCTGCGACTGTATTATAAACTATTTTTGAACAATTAATGCTGCAGCAGTCACTTTTTACTAATATTTTTATTAGCACGACGCGTTTCGGTAGCAAGCTGCCATCATCGGGTGCATTTTTACAGTTACTGGTTCATTATTGTTTTATTATGTTTTGTGTTGTGGGTGCCAGTGAGGTTACGGTTGGACATTTTAACAGTTTTGTTGATAATCTTGTTGTCTGGCACACACAATACAAGAACACAGTTACATATACAACATATGTAGACATTTTGTATTTGATGGTTACACTGTACAAAAAAAAAAAAAAAAAAAAAAAAAAAAAAAAAAAAAAAAAAAACAGTTTATCATCTGCATTTCTTCTTGGTGTAGCAATTTTAATGGCCAGTAGTGTAGTTCCGTGCTTAGGTGATCAGCATCGCTGATCCTATGGACCCTCGCAATTAGCGTTTGATGGGAGGATTTCTTCTGCATGAGGTAGTGATGAGAGCATGCGTGGAGGTACCTACCCATGCTGGTCGCTTTCTGTATACTCTATGGCAACGTTTTCCGTTAGACTATCGGTAGACATCCACGTCGAGGAAGAGCAGCACTCAATCCTTCTCTACTTCCATTGCCAATTGTATTTTACTATGCTGTTGATTTACATGTTGTGGAATCTCTGTAGATCTTCTTCCCCATGTTGCCAGATGACGAAGGTGTTGTCAACATACCGCAACCAGCATTCTGGGTGTGGTGGTGCTGACTGGTGAGCTGTTTCTGTAACTGCCTCCATGAATACGTCAGCTGAAACACGTGAGAGATGGGAGCCCATGGTCACACCGTTTGTTTGTTCGTAAAACTCTCCTCTCCACCTGAAATAGGTGGTCGTTAAGCACTGGCGCACTAAGTGTGCAGATATCGGATGCTAGATGCTCCTCTAAAATGTTCATAGTCTCCGACACTGGTGCGTTAGTGAATAAGGACCTTACATCGAAGTTAACCATCAGATCCGAAGCTGATATACACTTTTCTTAAAAGAGTGTCACAAAATGTGTGGAGTCTTTGACACAAGAATCGGTGTGATTCGCCAGCGTTGGTACCAGTTCTTTTGACAGCTTATATGTAGGTGAATTAATAATAGCCACTATTGGTCTTACAGGAAACACTTCTTTGTGGACCTCCGGTACTCCATATATCCTTGGTGCTTGTGGAACTTGTAAGATGAGTCTTCTGGCGTTGTGGAAATTTATTCTAGTTTAATTCAACAGTGCCTTACGTTTATCGTATTATCTTGGCCGTCGGATCACCCTTCAGTTTTCTGTATATAGGCTCACTAAGAAGATCTTCCATTCGTTTATCGTAATCCAGCGTGTCCAATACAACTGTGGCATTACCCTTGTCTGTCTATACAACTTCTACGTGAGGGTTGCTCTTTAGCTCCATGATCGCAAGACGTTCCTCCATGCTGCTGTTCTGCTTTGGGACTTTGCGTGAGACAGGATTCGTACAGAATGAACCTTTCACTCTGCAGCGGAGTATGCTCTGATATGAAACTTCCTGGCAGATTGAAATTGTGTCCTGGAACCGGGACTCGAACCTGGAACCTTTGCCTTTCGCGGGCAAGCGCTCTACCACTGAGCTATCCCGACACGACGCACGGTGCCTCCCCACAACTTCAATTATGCCAGTACCTCGTCTCCTACTTTCTAAACTTCACAGAAGTTCTCCTGCGAAACTTGCAAACTAGCACTCCTGAAAGAAAAGATATGGTAGAGACGTGGCTTAGCCACAGCCTAAGGGATGTTTCCAGAATGAAACCTTCACTCTGCAGCGGAGTGTGCGCTGATATGAAAGTAAGAGGCGAGGTACTGGCAGAATTGAAGTTGTGGGACGGCACCGTGAGTCCTGTCAGGGTAGCTTAGTGGTAGAGCGCTTGTCCGCGAAAGACCAAGGTCCTAGGTTCGAGGTTCGAGTCCCGGTTTCGGCACACAATTTTAATCTGCCAGGAAGTTTCAGGATTCATACAGATTCCTGGCTACCAGCGGTGGCAGTGCTAGGCCTACGAGGCGACAGCAACTCTGGCAGGCAACTGCTGCTGTACCTAGTACACGCAGCCCCCACCAGCCCACTAGTAAACAGCCGCACGCCACAACTGACGCTCACTCCCACTCCCCGTATTCGCCTAATCCAGTCAGTGGCAATGAAATATGCAAACGCCACTCGACGATGTCCATTTCCACTAAGGAGAAGGAATACTGCAGCCACCAATGACAAGAAAACTTCTTCATATAAACGCCAATCGACGACGTCCATTCCCACTCATGGCGCGAAATAATGCAAATACCAATAAAGAATGGTCAACATCCCGCCCTCCTCCCCCTCAAACTACTACTTCAGTAGTTAGACAAATACCCAGAAGAATGCCACTTACAATACTGACCGAAACGTTGTGCAGGTTGTTAAAGAATGACAATGGGTCTCACATCCACAAATATTTTATTGATTGTGACAAGGGCCGCGGAATCCTACGCTTACAACAAAAGTTCAAAAGTATGTAAACCTCTGGGACCAAACTACTGTGCTCATTGGTCCCTAGACTCACAAAATTCTTAATCTAACTTGAACCTATCGTAAGGACAGCACACATGCCTATGCCTGTGGAAGGACTCGAAGCTCAGGTGAGAGCGGTCGCGCGGTTCCTAACATGGCGCCTAAACCCGCACGGCTATTTCCTGCGCGGAACACTGTTTTGCCAGAGTCCAGCTTTCACATGAATACATCAGATTAACTGTATACCTGATATATAGGAGAAAATTTTGACTGTGGCAGATATTTTTGAACTTTAAGATCTTTCACTGTGTACAGTGTTATCTTTGTTATTTAAATTTAAATTTTTGTTTCGTTTGCCCATTATCAGCTTTAGAGAATCAGATTTTTTCCTTTTTTTTTCAAGTTTGAATCTGAGCTTTAAAGTTATCAATCTTCTTATGATTACAGATAAGTGCAAAATATTTTTTTTCAACTTAATTTCAAATCAACTCTGAGGGTTTCGATTGACTGCTATACCAGAGCTATAGTATCTCTTTCATTGTCTCCTATTCATCGGTGTAATCCAATACTGAAATTATATATTTTTAGACGTATACCCTGTTTCAAAACAAAGATAATGGAATGCAGTCTTAGAAAATCAGGCGATGCTGAAAGAATTGGATTAGGTAACGAAACAATAAAGGTGGTAGATGAGTTTTGTTACTTGGGCAGTAAAATAACAAATGATGGTCGCAGTACAGAGGATATAAAATGCAGAATGGCAATGGGAAGAAAAACATTTTTGAAAAAGAGAAATTTGCTAACATCGAATATTAATTTAAGGGTAAGGAAGTCTTTACTGAAGGCATTTGTGTGGAGTGTTGCCTTGTACGGGAGTGAAACATGGACGATAAGCAGTGCGGACAGGAAGAGAATAGAAGCTTTTGAAATGTGGTGCTACAGAAGAATGCTGAATATTAGGCGGGTAGATCGCATAACTAATGAAGAGGTACTCAACAGAATTGGTGAGAAAAGGAATTCCTGGCTAGTCTGGCAGACTAAAAGAAGGGATCGCTTGGTAGGACACATTCTTAGACATCGAGGAATCGTAAATTTAGCATTGGAGGGAAGTGTGTGGGGTAAAAACCGCAGAGGGAGACCAAGAGACGCGTATAGTAAGCAGATTCAAGTGGATGTGGGTTGTCGTTCTTATGAGGAGATGAAAAGGCTTGCTCAGGATAGAGTAGGGTGGAGAGCTGCATCAAACCAGTCTCCGGACTGAAGACCATAACAACAACAACAGTTTGTTGGGATTAATAGGCTGCCGTGAAAGTCAGAATTCGCTCACACTGTGATACATTATTCTATTCAGTTCAGTTTATTGGAATTGATTTTAGAGCTCTTATTTTGAAATTCTTTCAAATTCTGAAGGTTCCAGGGCAAAATAAGACATCAAGAGGCCAAGTGAAGTAGGTGAAACTTCTTACATTCTGATAAAATTACGGTCAAAGTTAAGGGGTTATATTTAATTTTACATACATGTTTCATACTACAAGTTCATACTTCTATCGTCACTATGATTTTGTTTATCTCTTTTCAAATACGGAACGTTATTCAACCAATGGTATTGATATTATCAGTAGATTTATGAGACGATGCCGTACTTACTTGCACTGACCTGTAACGGAAGGTATTGAATAAAAAGAAAAATAGTCAGCTCATCTGAATATTTTAGAAACATTCTTACAATGTTAATACTTTTGTGTCCCAACTTCGTCGCCGCTTTTGTGTCCCAGCCTCGTCGTAGATGTCGGTGGCCGAGTGGAATGAGACCGACACGCTGGTGCAGGTACGGAGGGGAGCAGCCAGAAACTACAAACACTCGAGTAAATTAGAAAGATATATATTGGACAGAATGTAACAATACTTAACTTTTACATAGTACTGCAGAATGTTGATACATAGTTGTTAGAGGCCTGCCTAGTGCCTGTACAATAGCAAAGTCTTCAATGGTGCCTATCTGGTTACGAAGGTCCTAACTGGTTGCTATCTCCTTCCGAAGTGACTGATGTCTTTCCGTGGTGGCCACGAGCGGGGTTGTCGCAGAGGGCGCTCGTGGCTGTCGTCGTGAGAACGCCGCGCCGTGCGTGCATGGCGGCGCGCGGCGAAAGTAGGTGGCGCGCACTTTGTACTTGTGCGACACCACACCCCTCCCCCCCAAACCGCCGCGCCGTCGTGGCGTAGGGCTGAGGGCCACGGCGACGGCACTGGGAGGAGGGCCTGGGCGGGGGCGTTACTGGTGGAACGGGCGTCGTAGCTGAGGCTGGGATCGAGACGCCGTCCGCGCCCCGGCATCCGCCTTGCGATCCTCCAGGGAACCCGCCGAAACCTGGGGAAGGGCGCCCGCCCCCGCCCAGAGGGAGCAGGTCATCTTCTTCTGAGGTGCGTGGCCCAAGCTGGGGGGGCCCGCACGGTCCCGGAGTCCCTCTCGGTGACGCTGTCATCTGCGGCGGCGACAGCGGCGGCGACGACTGCGTCGGATGTACGTCGACGTCCATAGGGATCTCGTAGTCCGGGGACGAACGATGTGGCTGTGCTCCCTGGCGGTGAACTGGGTCTGGAATCAAGAAACCGGAGACAGGATCGCGCGGCCTGTGCAGGCGCAATTGGTTTGCGTGGCGCCGCAGCTCCGACCCTGTGGAAGAACGTACAACATACATATTGCGACCGAGCACGCGCTGAATGGTGCCCGGCAACCATGTCTTCTTATTACCAGCAAACACCCTGTACAGCACCGGCGTGGAAACCTGAAAACGCGTAGCGCCATACGAACCGACTCGGTGCGTGGGAGGCTGCAGCAGGTGAAGGAGAGTGCGGTGACGGCGGCCGTGTAGCAGCTCGGCAGGAGACGGGCCGTCACGTGGCATGCACCGATACGTAGACAGGAAAATTTGAAGAGCTTGCTGCCTGGAGTGCTGACCTTTCATCTTCTCCATGTGAGACTTGAATGTTCGAACGAAACGTTCTGCTTCACCATTGGACTGAGGGTGAAAAGGTGCGGTGGTGATATGCTGAATGCCATTCACGCGACAAAACTGTTGAAATTCCGCACTAACAAATTGAGGTCCATTGTCACTGACGATAGTTTCAGGCAAACCTTCGATGCAAAACACTGATGTTAAGGCACTGATTGTACTAGAAGCTGTCGTTGAGTTCATGGCAATCACAAAAGGAAACTTGCTGAAAGCGTCTACAACGATTAACCAGCGCGTATTCCAGAAAGGTCCGGCAAAGTCAATGTGTAAACGTTGCCATGGTCCCTTGGGGCGTGGCCAGTCTGAGAAACATTGCGGAGGAGCCGCCTGATGCTCCGCACAAACAGTACACTGTGACGTCATGTTCTCTATCTGAGCGTCCATACCAACCCAGGTACAATGACGTCTGGCCAGTTGCTTTGTCCTAACAATGCCCCAATGTCCTTGATGCAGGAGGCGTAACACTTCTCGTTGCAGGGAACGAGGAACTATCACTCTTGTTTGGTCGTTGTCGGCATGCAACAACAGTACACCCTGACGTAAAGATAATGCATGACGTTGTGCAAAATAACGTCGAACCAGAGGCCGATCAATGTCTTTGGCTCTGGCAGGCCATCCTGAGCGAACAAAACGTGCTACCACACTTAGGTCTGCATCCGCAGCTGTTTCCTGTGCAACCCGACGAGAGTCAAAGGATAGTCTGCGACAGCGGAAGCATCCCTGGAGTCTATCTGACAACATGCCATTTCTGAAGAATCAAATGATACATCCTGGCCAACCGGAAGTCGGGAAAGTGTGTCCGCGTTAGCATGTTTAGTGGTAGGTCGGTACAAAATCTCATACTGATAATTAGACAATATCAAGGACCATCTCTGAAGCTTTTGTGCCGTACGTGGCGGAATTGGCGTTGTGGGTGAGAACAACGACGTGAGAGGCTTGTGGTCTGTCAACAAATAGAATTTTCTGCCATAGAGATAATGATGAAACTTTGTGACGCCGTAAATGATTGCTAAGGCCTCCTTTTCTATCTGACTGTAATTCTGTTGCGTCGGCGTCAGTAGCTTGGATGCAAAGGCAATAGGACGATCATGACATCCAATACGATGCGACAGAACTGAACCCACACCGTACGACGAGGCGTCAACTGCTAGCACTACAGGCTTCTGTGGGTCAAAGGGAATCAAACATGCATCACTGAGTAGTGCAGACTTTAGTTTGTCAAAGGCAACCTGACAATCTTTTGACCATACAAAAGGAACATTCTTCCTACGTAAGTGATGCAGTGGAGCTGCAATCTGAGAGGCATTGGGAATAAATCTGAAATAGTAGTTAAGCTTTCCCATTACTGCTTGCAATTCGTGCACATTCTTAGGAGGAGGCAAGTCTTTGATTGCTCTAAGATGTGACTGTAAGGGATGGATTCCTTGGGCATTAATCACATGGCCTAGGTACTCTATTTCAGTTTGAAAAAACGAACACTTTGCTTTATTGCAACGTAGACCTGCTGCAGTCAACACTTTGAAAAGGCACTCCAGGTTTGCTAAATGTTCTTCAACCGTACGTCCGGATACCACAATATCATCTAAATAGTTCGAACAACACGGTACAGAAACTGTCAGCTGTTCCAAAAAACGCTGAAAAATAGCGGGAGCGGAAGAACTGCCAAAGGGTAGGCGTTGAAATTGAAAAAGGCCCATGTGAGTATTAATGACGAAAAACTTTTTTGACTCGTCATCAAGTGGAATCTGTAAGTATGCCTCTGCTAAATCAATCTTAGAAAAGAAACGAGACTGTCCTAATTTGTCCAACAGTTCCTCAGGTCTGGGCAGGGGATAAGTGTCGACAATTGTTTGACTGTTCACTGTTGATTTGAAGTCCGCACAGAGACGAAGTTTTCCTGACGGCTTGGGTATAATTACTATAGGCGAGGCCCACTGACTCGCAGAAACAGGAGAAATCACCCCACTATCTTGCCAACGTTTAAGTTCTTCGGCAACTGTATCACGCAATGCGATAGGCACTGGTCTAGCTTTACGAAATTTTGGAACTGCAGATTCTATTAAAGTTACATGTGCCACGAAGTCTTTTGCACAACCTAGTTCCGGCGAAAACAAGTCACTATATTTGTCACACAATGCATTGATTTTATCCTGAGGCACTATTGACGAAATTTGAAGCACATCTCTTTGAATTGATAAACCAAACAAGTCAAAAGCATCTAGTCCAAAAATGTTCTGTGTCGATTTGGCCTGAAGAACTACAAAAGAAACTGTTTTCGTTACACCTTGAAAAGAGGCAGGCAGGCTACACGTTTCTAGCACGGGAATATTTTCACCTGTATAAGCTGTTAACACTTGCTGTGACGGCGACAATTTTGGCGAACCCAGAAGTTCATAAGTATCATTATTAATTAATGTAACAGCGGAACCAGTATCAAGCTGAAATTTCACAGTCTTATTTCTATGGAGAGATTTACAAACAGTTTGTGCTTCTGGCGCACGACGGGTGCGCGAATGTGGGCAACGTCTGCTACGGTTCGTTTACTGCGCTTGCGCGGGTTGCGTGCGGTAGGAAGCGGCGCAGACTCGGCACGCAGCGGATTAACAACACTGTCACTAGAGGGCACTACCGCCGGATCGGCGTCCGCGCAAGCATGCGAAGCCACTCCAGATGTACTAACTACTGCACTACACTTTTTAGTAGCTACTTGATGTCTACTGTAACTAGCTACACAGTACTGGGCACTATTACAAGGAGCAGTTGCAGAAGGCACTATTTTCACTACAGGAATGCACTGTTCGTAGTCATTTTGCTTGTCCCGAACCCGTTTCCGTTGCACTGTTTTACGCGCTCGTCGGCGCTTGCTACGTGGTGCACTAGATAGTTTTGCCATAGGCGCAGAACTACTTTCTTGCAATTGAGATCCAAGGAAAGCACTGTTCAATTCCACAGCCCGTATAACATTTACAGAATGAACTGTCCTCGCACTCTGCGAAGCACTGTTTCTAACAGTACCGTTCTTGGAATTTTTAATTTGCATACACACAGACTGCACATGTCCCGATTTGCCACATTGATAACAGGTTGCGTTGCGACTAGGGCAATGAGCACGCTTGTGGCGAGACACACACTGGGGGCAAGACTTACGAACATTTTTCTGAAATGAGCGTTGGCGCCCGTTATTCAAATTACTGTTTCTAACACGACGGGGCGACCTTTGCGTCGCACTTTTACACTGGCTACTGTTCACTGTCTGTTCAGCACGGCCTGTAGAATTTAAAGAATCACAAGTGCTATACTGAGAACTACGGCTAGGAAAGCGTCCGTTGCGGCGCACTGAATTAACACTGTGGCTTTGCATTTCTACATCTGCTAAGTCAAAAGTATCATGCGCTTCTATAAGCTGCAGTACACTGTCTAATGAAGGGTCTGACTGTTTCAGAATTGCTGCCCTAATTCTGGGGTCCTGAATGTTCTGCGTAATCGCATCCCTCAACATCACGTCACTATACGAAAGTCCACAAGAGCAAGTAAATTTACATTGGCGGGTTAAGCCCTTCAGTTCCGTAATCCACTCTTGGTGTGACTGCTGCGGTAATTTTTTAAGTCTGAAAAATCGGTATCGTGCAGCGGCTACAAGAACTTTTCTCTCATAATGAGCATTTAGTACCTCTACTATTTGTTCAAAGTCTACATCACGAGGAGATGCTTGCGGAAAAAGTTTTTGCAATAATACGAAGGTTTTGGGGCCCACCACGGACAACAAAAGATGCTTAACTTTCTGACCTGTAATTTGATGAGCCGCGACGAGTTCTTGAAACTGTGCGAAGTAGTCGCTCCATTCTTCCTCACGTTCGTTGTATTGGCGAAACGTAGGAAGTGTTGCGGCGGCAGGCGTGGGCTGCTGAAGCGGCGGCTGTTGTTGTTGGTTAGCTGCCTGCGCTGTGAGCTGGGACACCGCCTGGAGAAGTTGCGTTATTTGCGCCGTCTGTAACTGAATAATTTCCATTAAGTTTGGGTTCGGGGTAGTGGCCATGCTGACCGATTAGGCGCCGTGCATACAAGTAACTTATAACAAAACACAAATGCAATATGAAAGAGGACGCTCTGCAACAAAAAAGTCCACAAAATACGTAACAGAATATGTTCCCCCAAAAATCTTATAATAAGGGTGGGTGGGCGGGAGCAATTTTTGCGTGCTCCGACTGCTGCTGTCTGGCTGCTGCAAGCGGGCTGGTCCACGGTTCGTCTATCACTCCTCGTCGCCACTTTTGTGTCCCAACTTCGTCGCCGCTTTTGTGTCCCAGCCTCGTCGTAGATGTCGGTGGCCGAGTGGAATGAGACCGACACGCTGGTGCAGGTACGGAGGGGAGCAGCCAGAAACTACAAACACTCGAGTAAATTAGAAAGATATATATTGGACAGAATGTAACAATACTTAACTTTTACATAGTACTGCAGAATGTTGATACATAGTTGTTAGAGGCCTGCCTAGTGCCTGTACAATAGCAAAGTCTTCAATGGTGCCTATCTGGTTACGAAGGTCCTAACTGGTTGCTATCTCCTTCCGAAGTGACTGATGTCTTTCCGTGGTGGCCACGAGCGGGGTTGTCGCAGAGGGCGCTCGTGGCTGTCGTCGTGAGAACGCCGCGCCGTGCGTGCATGGCGGCGCGCGGCGAAAGTAGGTGGCGCGCACTTTGTACTTGTGCGACACCACAAATACAATAAACGGGAAAGCAGTACCACAGCAATATATTTTATTAAATACTTTTAATTATATTACATAATAAACAACGTTTCTCTTTCTACTTACCTTGATCAGAATCAATAAAATTAATTTGATCTGCTTCCGCACATACTAGCTTTTCTTACTCGTTACAATTACTTTCGTCATGCTTTGTTTGTCCTATGTTCCTTTCTTTCCTAAATTTGCAACTTATTTTAGCACTTTGTAGAATTGGTGGTGAATTGGGGGGGGGGGGGGGAGGATTGGGGGGCATTAAATCCAGAAGCTTTTGACGATCACTTCATTTTGATAATTTAGTAGGATTCGATACGCTTCTTCGTTCAAGCTGCGGAAATATTTTAATCTGTCTGCCCAATAGTTTCGGAGGTTTCAGGTCGTTTTTTGGCAAAACCCGTGGGTGCACTGAAAGTGTTTAAAAAGTAAAGTAAGACGATCTTTTTTTATTTTCAGTCTAAACCATATTTCTTCAAATGTTCAAATGTTTGTTAAGCTTAAGGGACTTAACTACGGGGTCATCAGTCCCTAAACTTACAAACTACTTATGAACTACCTACAAGTAAGGACGGCACAAATATCCATGCCCGAGGGGGGATTCGAACCCCCGACCGTAGTGGCCGTGCAGACCGTGACTGAAGCGCCTCAGTCCCCTCGGCCACCGCGGCCGGCCATATTTCTTCCTGGTACCTTTGATACAAGTTATTTTCCTAAAGGAGGGAACTCTGTATATCAACTACTATGAATTTGCGGGTGGCCTTTGCTTCATCTATCACTATCGGTTTCCAAAGATAGAATTTGTTTTTTTCCATACTCCAATTTTCTGCCACTATATATCAGCACCTGTTGAATTTTCACATACACCCTTTGGCCACAACAGTTTTACGTACGTTTACTATATGTTTCTACAATTAACTAAAATTTTTATAAAGTGCCCTTATCCTCATTGGTCTCTCGATGCCTCAGATACAGGGAACGAAAATTTATACAACTTGTATAGAAACCAACCATCAGTTATAAAAGTCGAGAGTCGCGAAAGGAACGTAGTTATGGGGAAGGCTTGTAACTTTTCGACGACAATGTTCAGTCTGCAGTCTGAACAGGCTGTAAAGGAAAATAAGGACACATTTCGAAACGTAATTTGAGTTCAGAGGTTGAGGTAGGTTGAGGAGGGGAAGGGGGCCTGGGGAATGGGAACTGGCAGTTGGCAAGAAGGTAGCTAGGAGAAGGTATTCAGATAGCTTTACATTGCAAGTTGCAAATAGGTTTGACCAACTGTCAGAGTTGAGTGGAGATGAACCTCCTGTAGCTGTAGGTGTAGGAAGTACGCAGCAGACCTCAGCTTTTGGTAAGCCGAAATCTGTAGAGAGGTCTCTTAGGAAGAAGAAGGTTCTGCTGCTAGGTAGTTCTCATGGCAGAGGTGTTGGCCAACAGTTGCAGGAAGTACTTGGGAGTGAGTACCAGGTCACCAGCATAGTGAAGCCTAGTGCAGGATTAGCTCAGGTCACTTGTAACATAGGGGACTTATGTAGGAATTTTTCAAAAGAGGATCAGGTAGTTATAGTGGGTGGGGCCGGGAATAGTCTTGATAGGGACGGGGAATATGATATAGGTGGTGATCTGGAAAGGATAGCAACTGAAACTGGTGGCACGAATGTGCATTTCGTGCAGCTGTTTCAGCGTCAAGATAGGCCTTGTCTTAATACGGCTGTCAGCCGTGTTAACATGGGGCTTGAGAAGGCGCTGATGACGGAGGGCATGGATCACATTGCAGTGGTGCCAGTTGAGACTATCCAAAGGTCGGATTTTACTTGGCACGGTCTGCACCTCAATAGGTATGGGAAAGGGAGGTTGGCAAAGCTCATAGGTGACAGTGTAGTAGGGGGTGGGGGTTTCACTCATGGAAAAATTCCTGTAGTAGTTGGTGTTAGGGCTGCACCTTTTTTAGACTGAAGACAGCTGATAGATATTCCTGCTTAAAGAAAGTTCCTCTAAGAAATGAACCACCTTTGACAAAGTCTAAGAATATAAGTAATAAGGGAATTACTGTTTTTCATCAAAATATACAGGGTATCAGAGATAAAGTTAATGAAATGCTTATTGATACTGATTCTGACATTATTGGAATTTCAGAGCACTTTTTAAGTGGTGTGACAATTAAGAGACTTCCTTTGCCAGGATACAGGTTAGCTGCCTTCTACTCTAGGAGTTCCTTGCAGTGTGGGGGAGTGGCCATGTATGTAAAAAACGATTTTTCATCGGAGTCAATCGATTTTTCTAAACACTGCACAGAACAGATATTTGAATGTTGTGCAGGAGTTGTTAATGTTAATGGAACTAAACTAGTAATAGTTGTTATTTATAGATCCCCTGACTCAGATTTTAAAATGTTTCTGCCCAAGCTGGAATTGGTTCTGGGTTCACTGTATAGGAAGTATAAAAATTTAATTGTGTGTGGAGATTTCAACATTAATTGTGTAGGAGATAGCTCAAGGAAACGGCAGCTGTTAGATCTATTTAATTCCTATAACATGATGCAAACAGTATTTTTTCCAACGAGAGTGCAAGGAAATAGCAGTTCTACCATTGACAATATTTTTGTTCATTCTTCATTATTAGAGGGGCACTCTGTCAGCAGAATAGTAAATGGCCTATCAGACCACGATGCCCAACTTTTAATTCTAAAAAGTATTTGTTCTCAAACAAATGTTAAACATAAATATCAACTACTCAGAAAAGTTAATCCAGTTGCAATTGAGACCTTTTTAAGCCTAATTAAGGAACAAGAATGGCAGGATGTTTATAGTGCTGATAATGCAGATGATAAATATAATGCTTTTCTGAACACATTTATTATGCTGTTTGAAAGTTGCTTTCCGCTAGAACGCTCAAAACAGGGTACTTTCAGTAACAGACAGCCAGGCTGGCTGACAAAGGGGATAAGAGTATCATGTAGAACTAAGCGGGAGTTATATCAAAATGTTAGAAGCAGTCAGAATGAAGATGCAGTAGCTCATTACAAACAGTACTGTAAGTTTCTGAAAAATGTCATTAAGAATGCAAAAAGTATGTGGTACGCAAAAAGAATAGCAAACTCTCAGGATAAAATTAAAACTATCTGGTCAGTCGTGAAGGAAGTGTCTGGTCAGGAGCAGCAGGTAGAAGATATAACGTCAGTGCGTAGTAGGAATGTTTCTGTTACTGACAAGTTAGATATATGTGCAATATTCAATAATCACTTTCTGAATATAGTAGAGGAACTAAACAAAACTCTAGTTTCTACAGGTAATCATATAACGTTTTTAGAAAATGCGTTTCCGAGGCTGTTACCTGAAATGATCCTTCATGATACTTCCATAGGTGAGATCGAGTCAATAATTAAATCACTAAAGACTAAGGACTCTTGTGGATATGATGGGGTATCTAGCAGAATTCTAAAGTACTGTTCTCCATTTGTTAGCCCAGCATTAAGCCATGTTTGTAATTTTTCCTTTCAGAATGGTCAGTTTCCTAACAGATTAAAGTACTCAGTAGTGAAACCGCTTTATAAAAAAGGAGAAAGGGATAATGTAGACAACTATAGACCTATTTCTATGCCATCGGTTTTTTCCAAAGTTATTGAAAAGGCTGTATATTCAAGATTAATTGATCATTTCAGTTCACATAATTTCCTGTCAAACGTACAGTTTGGTTTTAGAAGTGGTTTAACGACTGAAAACGCTATATTTTCGTTTCTCTGTGAGGCACTTGATGAGTTAAATAAGAGGCTACGGACATTAGGCGTCTTCTTTGATTTAACAAAAGCGTTTGATTGTGTTGATCACAAAATATTGTTGCAGAAGTTGGAACATTATGGAATACGGGGAGTAGCCCACAACTGGTTCACCTCTTACTTTAATAATAGACAACAGAAGGTAATTCTCCGCAGTGTAGAAAATGGCTATTGTGGTGTCGCACAAGTACAAAGTGCGCGCCACCTACTTTCGCCGCGCGCCGCCAGGCACGCACGGCGCGGCGTTCTCGCGACGACGGACACGAGCGCCCTCTGGCAGAACTCTGCTCGTGGCCACCACTGAAGGACATCGGTCACTTCGGACTTCGGACTGAGATAGCAACGAGTTAGGACCTTCGTAATCAGATAGGCACCATTGAAGACTTTGCTATTGTACAGGCACTAGGCAGGCCTCTAATAACTATGTATCAACATTCTGCAGTACTATGTAAAAGTTAAGTATTGTTACATTCTGTGCAATATATCTCTTTCTAATTTACTCGAGTGTTTATAGTTTCTGGCTGCTCCCCTCCGTACCTGCACCAGCGTGTCGGTCTCATTCCACTCGGCCACCGACACCTACGACGAGGCTGGGACACAAAAGCGGCGACGAAGTTGGGACACAAAAGTGGCGACGAGGAGTGATAGAACCTTGGACCAGCCCGCTTACAGCAGCCAGACAGCAGCAGTCGGAGCACGCAAAAAATTGCTCCCGCCCACCCACCCTTATTATAAGATTTTTGGGGGCAGATATTTTGTTACGTATTTTGTGGACTTTTTTGTTGCAGAGCGTCCTCTTTCATATTGCATTTGTGTTTTGTTATAAGTTACTTGCATACGCGGCGCCTAATCGGTCAGCATGGCCACTACCCCGAACCCAAACTTAATGGAAATTATTCAGTTACAGACGGCGCAAATCACCCAACTCCTCCAGGCGGTGTCCCAGCTCACAGCGCAGGCAGCTAACCAACAACAACAGCCGCCGCTTCAGCAGCCCACACCTGCCGCCGCAACACTTCCTACGTTTCGCCAATACAACGAACGTGAGGAAGAATGGAGCGACTATTTCGCGCAGTTTCAAGAACTCGTCGCGGCTCATCAAATTACAGGTCAGAGAGTGAAGAACCTTTTCTTATCGATTGTGGGCCCCCAGACTTTCGTACTATTGCAAAAACTTTTCCCTCTCGCATCTCCTCGTGATGTAGACTTTGAACAAATTGTAGATGCACTGAATGCTCATTATGAGAGAAAAGTTCTTGTAGCCGCTGCACAGTACCGATTTTTCAGACTTAAAAAATTACCGCAGCAGTCACACCAAGAGTGGATTACAGAATTGAAGGGCTTAACCCGCCAATGTAAATTTACTTGCTCTTGTGGACTTTCGTATAGTGACGTGATGTTGAGGGATGCGATTACGCAGAATATTCAGGACCCCAGAATTAGAGCAGCAATTCTGAAACAGTCTGACCCCTCCTTAGACAGTGTACTGCAGCTTATAGAAGCGCATGATACTTTTGACTTAGCTGATGTAGAAATGCAAAGCCATAGTGTTAATTCAGTGCGCCGCAACGGTCGCTTTCCTAGCCGTAGTTCTCAGTATAGCACTAGTGATTCTCATTTTTCTACCGGCCGTGCTGCACAGACAGTGAACAGTAGCCAGTGTAAAAGTGCGACGCAAAGGTCGCCCCGTCGTGTTAGAAACAGTGATTTGAATAACGGGCGCCAACGCTCATTTCAGAAAAATGTACGTAAATCTTGCCCCCAGTGTGTGTCTCGCCACAAGCGTGCTCATTGCCCTAGTCGCAACGCAACCTGTTATCAATGTGGCAAATCGGGACATGTACAGTCTGTGTGTATGCAAATTAAAAACTCAAAGAACGGTACCGTTAGAAACAGTGCTTCGCAGAGTGCGAGGACAGTTCATTCTGTAAATGTTATACGGGCTGTGGAATTGAACAGTGGTTTCCTTGGATCTCAATTGCAAGAAACTAGTTCTGCGCCTATGGCAAAACTATATAGTGCACCACGTAGCAAGCGCCGACGAGCGCGTAAAACAGTGCAACGGAAAAGGGTTCGGGACAAGCAAAATGACTATGAACAGTGCATTCCTGTAGTGAAAATAGTGCCTTCTGCAACTTCTAATTGTAATAGTGCCCAGTACTCTGTAGCTAGTGACAGTAGAATTGGTGTAGCTACTCAAAGTAATTTTAGTGCAGTAGCCTCGCATTGCGCGGACGCCGATCCGGCGGTAGTGTCATCTAGTGACAGTGTGGTTAATCCGCTGTGTGCCGAGTATGCGCCGCTTCCTACCGCACGCAACCCGCGCAAGCGCAGAAAACAATATGTATTAGACGTTGCCCACATTCGCGCACCGGTCGTGCGCCAGAAGCACAAGCTGTTTGTTACTCTCTCTATAGAAAATAAGACTGTGCAATTTCAGCTTGATACTGGTTCCGCTGTTACATTAATAAATAAAGATACTTATGAACTTCTGGGTTCGCCAAAATTGTCGCCGTCACAGCAAGTGTTAACAGCTTATACAGGTGAAAATATTCCCGTGCTAGGAACATGTAGCCTGCCTGCCTCTTTTCAAGGTGTTACAAAGACAGTTGCTTTTGTAGTTCTTCAGGCCAAATCGACACAGAACATTTTTGGACTAGATGCTTTTGACTTGTTTGGTTTATCAATTCAAAGAGATGTGCTTCAAATTTCGTCAATAGTGTCTCAGGATAAAATCAATGCATTGTGTGAGAAATATAGTGACTTGTTTTCGCCGGAACTAGGTTGTGCAAAAGACTTCGTGGCACATGTAACTTTAAAAGAATCTGCAGTTCCAAAATTTCGTAAAGCTAGACCAGTGCCTATCGCATTGCGTGATTCAGTTGCCGAAGAACTTAAACGTTGGCAAGATAGTGGGGTGATTTCTCCTGTTTCTGCGAGTCAGTGGGCCTCGCCTATAGTAATTATACCCAAGCCGTCAGGAAAACTTCGTCTCTGTGCGGACTTCAAATCAACAGTGAACAGTCAAACAATTGTCGACACTTATCCCCTGCCCAGACCTGAGGAACTGTTGGACAAATTAGGACAGTCTCGTTTCTTTTCTAAGATTGATTTAGCAGAGGCATACTTACAGATTCCACTTGATGACGAGTCAAAAAAGTTTTTCGTCATTAATACTCACATGGGCCTTTTTCAATTTCAACGCCTACCCTTTGGCAGTTCTTCCGCTCCCGCTATTTTTCAGCGTTTTTTGGAACAGCTGACAGTTTCTGTACCGTGTTGTTCGAACTATTTAGATGATATTGTGGTATCCGGACGTACAGTTGAAGAACATTTAGCAAACCTGGAGTGCCTTTTCAAAGTGTTGACTGCAGCAGGTCTACGTTGTAATAAAGCAAAGTGTTCGTTTTTTCAAACTGAAATAGAGTACCTAGGCCATGTGATTAATGCCCAAGGAATCCATCCATTACAGTCACATCTTCGAGCAATCAAAGACTTGCCTCCTCCCAAGAATGTGCATGAATTGCAAGCAGTAATGGGAAAGCTTAACTATTATTTCAGATTTATTCCCAATGCCTCTCAGATTGCAGCTCCACTGCATCACTTACGTAGGAAGAATGTTCCTTTTGTATGGTCTAAAGATTGTCAGGTTGCCTTTGACAAACTAAAGTCTGCACTACTCAGTGATGCATGTTTGATTCCCTTTGACCCACAGAAGCCTGTAGTGTTAGCAATTGACGCCTCGTCGTATGGTCTGGGCGCTGTAATCTCACATCGTATTGGATGTCACGATCGTCCTATTGCCTTTGCATCCAAGCTACTGACGCCGACGCAACAGAATTACAGTCAGATAGAAAAGGAGGCCTTAGCAATCATTTACGGCGTCGCAAAGTTTCATCATTATCTCTATGGCAGAAAATTCTATTTGTTGACAGACCACAAGCCTCTCACGTCGTTGTTCTCACCCACAAAGCCAATTCCGCCACGTACGGCACAAAAGCTTCAGAGATGGTCCTTGATATTGTCAAATTATCAGTATGAGATTTTGTACCGACCTACCACTAAACATGCCAACGCGGACACACTTTCCCGACTTCCGGTTGGCCAGGATGTATCATTTGATTCTTCAGAAATGGCATGTTGTCAGATAGACTCCAGAGATGCTTCCGCTGTCGCAGACTTTCCTTTAAACTCTCGTCGGGTTGCACAGGAAACAGCTGCGGATGCAGACTTAAGTGTGGTAGCACGTTTTGTTCGCTTTGGTTGGCCTGCCAGAGCCAAAGACATTGATCGGCCTCTGGTTCGACGTTATTTTGCACAACGTCATGCATTATCTTTAAGTCAGGGTGTACTGTTGTTGCATACCGACAACGACCAAGCAAGAGTGATTGTTCCTCGTTCCCTGCAACGAGAAGTGTTACGCCTCCTGCATCAAGGACATTGGGGTATTGTTAGGACAAAGCAATTGGCCAGACGTCATTGTACCTGGGTTGGTATGGACGCTCAGATAGAGAGCATGACATCACAGTGTACTGTTTGTGCGGAGCATCAGGCGGCTCCTCCGCAACGTTTCTCAGACTGGCCACGCCCCAAGGGACCATGGCAACGTTTACATATTGACTTTGCCGGACCTTTCTGGAATACGCGCTGGTTAATTGTTGTAGACGCTTTCAGCAAGTTTCCTTTTGTGATTGCCATGAACTCAACGACAGCGTCTAGTACAATCAGTGCCTTAACATCAGTGTTTTGCATCGAAGGTTTGCCTGAAACTATCGTCAGTGACAATGGACCTCAGTTTGTTAGTGCGGAATTTCAACAGTTTTGTCGTGTGAATGGCATTCAGCATATCACCACCGCACCTTTTCACCCTCAGTCCAATGGTGAAGCAGAACGTTTCGTTCGAACATTCAAGTCTCACATGGAAAAGATGAAAGGTCAGCACTCCAGGCAGCAAGCTCTTCAAATTTTCCTGTCTACGTATCGGTGCATGCCACGTGACGGCCCGTCTCCTGCCGAGCTGCTACACGGCCGCCGTCACCGCACTCTCCTTCACCTGCTGCAGCCTCCCACGCACCGAGTCGGTTCGTATGGCGCTACGCGTTTTCAGGTTTCCACGCCGGTGCTGTACAGGGTGTTTGCTGGAAACAAGAAGACATGGTTGCCGGGCACCATTCAACGCGTGCTTGGTCGCAATATGTTTGTTGTACGTTCTTCCACAGGGTCGGAGCTGCGGCGCCACGCAAACCAATTGCGCCTGCATAGGCCGTGCGTTCCTGTCTCCGGTTTCTTGATTCCAGACCCAGTTCACCGCCAGGGAGCACAGCCACATCGCTCGCCGCCGGGTCCAGCTTCCCCAGACTACGAGATCGTACCCATGGAGGTGGACGCACCTCCGACGCAGTCGTCGCCGCCGCTGTCGCCGCCGCAGATGAAAGCGTCACCGAGAGGGACTCCGGGACCGTGCGGGCCCCTCCAGCTTGGGCTACGCACCTCAGAAGAAGATGACCTGGTCAATCTGGGCGGAAGCGTGCGCCCTTCCCCAGTTTTCGGCGGGTTTCCTGGAGGATCTCAAGGCGGATGCCGGGGCGCGGACGGCGTCTCGATCCCGGCCTCAGCTACGACGCCCGTCCCACCAGTAACGCCCCCGCCCAGGCCCTCCTCCCAGTGCCGTCGCCGTGGCCCTCAGCCCTACGCCACGACGGCGCGGCGGTTTGGGGGGGAGGGGTGTGGTGTCGCACAAGTACAAAGTGCGCGCCACCTACTTTCGCCGCGCGCCGCCAGGCACGCACGGCGCGGCGTTCTCGCGACGACGGACACGAGCGCCCTCTGGCAGAACTCCGCTCGTGGCCACCACTGAAGGACATCGGTCACTTCGGACTTCGGACTGAGATAGCAACGAGTTAGGACCTTCGTAATCAGATAGGCACCATTGAAGACTTTGCTATTGTACAGGCACTAGGCAGGCCTCTAATAACTATGTATCAACATTCTGCAGTACTATGTAAAAGTTAAGTATTGTTACATTCTATGCAATATATCTCTTTCTAATTTACTCGAGTGTTTATAGTTTCTGGCTGCTCCCCTCCGTACCTGCACCAGCGTGTCGGTCTCATTCCACTCGGCCACCGACACCTACGACGAGGCTGGGACACAAAAGCGGCGACGAAGTTGGGACACAAAAGCTATGACGTGCAATCCCAATGGGGCACAATTAAGTATGGGGTGCCCCAGGGGTCTGTTTTGGGACCGTTGCTGTTTCTTATTTATATAAATGATATGCCTTCGAGTATAACAGGTGATTGTAAAATATTTTTGTTTGCTGATGATACCAGCTTGGTAGTAAAGGATGTTGCTCGTAATATTGACACAGTATCAAATAATGCAGTTCAAGAGATAAGTTCATGGCTAATAGAAAACAAGTTGATGTTAAATCACAGTAAAACTCAGTTTTTACAATTTCTAACACATAATTTGACGAAATCTGACATTATGATTACACATAATGGGCATGTGATAAGTGAGACTGAACAGTTCAAATTTGTAGATGTTCACATAGACAGTAAGCTGTCATGGAAAGCCCATGTTCAGGATCTTGTTCCAAAACTAAATTCTGCTATATTTACCATTAGAACAATATCTGAGATAAGTGATTTTTCAACACGAAAAGTAGTCTATTTCGCTTACTTTCACTCACTTATGACGTACGGCATTGTTTTTTGGGGTAACTCGCCTGATGCAAAAAGGATATTTCTGGCTCAAAAACGGGCGGTTCGAGCAATATCTGGTGTAAGTTCGCGAACGTCATGTCGACCCCTTTTCAGTAGTCTGGGAATTTTGACTCTGGCGTCACAATACGTTTTCTCTTTAATGTCGTTTGTTGTTAATAATATCAGCTTATTCCCACGAGTTAGTAGCTTTCACTCGGTGAATACTAGACAGATGTCTAATCTACATTTGCACCATACCACCTTAACACTTGTGCAGAAAGGGGTGCAGTATTCTGCGGCATCCATTTTCAATAAGCTGCCACAAGAACTTAAGAATCTTAGCACTAATCCACATGCTTTCAAATCTAAATTGAAGAGTTACCTCGTGGATCACTCCTTTTATTCTGTCGAGGAACTCCTAGAAAAGTTAAACAATTAAGCTAATTCATTTTTTCTTTATTGATTCTTTTCACTTTGTCTTAAGATTGTCGTGTGCAAAGGACTACTTAAAATTTTTATATTACCATTCTTGTGTAACAATGTATTGACTTGTTCCATGACCATGGAGTCTTACTCCTCAAGTGGGTCCTATGGAACAGAAAAAACAAATAATAAAAAAAAAAAAAGAATTTGTGGTTTGTCCCAGGCAGTATTTCTGACGCGACAAAATCGTGCCTGCATATCTAGGGGAAAGTTGGTATGGATCGACCACCTAAAGAGAATGTACAATAAAACCCTGGGATATTATACTATATATTTTATTTTCAGTGGAACATGTACATAGCCCTATACATTTCATTATAGTAGACAAAGAGTTCATAATTTTTCATTGTCAAGGAGACATATAAGAAATAAAAACTTGTGTTATCGGCCCAAACAAGGCGAATGGTTCATTTCATCGGGCGAGGCAGTTTACATGAATGGCCTGTAGTGATTAAAAACTACCCACAGTAGGTATCACTAAATTTCATTTTTTATTTTATTTATTTTTTATTATTCCATCTGAAACTAAATAGCATGTATTCTAAACCGAGGTGGCTAAAAGTTTAAATATCGCCTCCGAAGGAAAAAATACAATTAACTGATTATCAAAACCAACATATTAACAAACATATAATGAAAAACTTTGATTAAATTTTGTTCATAATTTCCTACTTAGGCCCTAGATCTGACAAAATTCGAAGTGTCTCAATCAAAGCTACCCGCACGGTTTACAACGCCGTATTTCCTGCACAACACGTGATTTTATATTATGAATATGACCAAATGGTGTGATTTGTTCGTACTTTCCAATGATGCCTACGGAAACTGAGTTACCATTACGTTTCAATCATTAATGTCATTCATTTACAAGAACGTAGTATAAACCAATACTGAAACGACTCAGTACTAAGACCGCCCCTCAGGGGGCTCACGATTCTTTCGTGAGTATGTGTGTGGGGAGCACGGGGCCCCGAGCTAATGCAGTCTTTCTTCTTTCTTTCCTCCCAGGACTGCATTTCCTTTCCCTTCCTCTCCTTTCCTAAATGTTGTTCAAATGTTTGATAAGCTTAAGGGACTTAACTGCGGGGTCATCAGTCCCGAAACTTACAAACTACTTATGAACTACTTACGAACTAGGACGGCACAAATATCCATGTCCGAGGGGGGATTCGAACCCCCGACTGTAGTGGCCGTGAAGACCGTGACTGGAGCGCCTTAGTCCCCTCGGCCACCGCGGCCGGCCCTCTAAATTTACTCGATAGTGTTTCTCGGAAAGCACGTCACCTTACCTCCAGCGATTCTCATTTGAGTTCCCGAAGCATATCTGAGACACGTGCACATTCATCGAACCTACCAGTAACAAACTTAGCAGCGCGCCTCTGAATTACTTTTGTCTTCCTTCTTCTTCTTTGAACAATACTCGAAATGGTGTCATACCTGTGTAGATGGTTCTTATGGTTGGCTATGTTCAGCTTGTTTACCTGGGTGCCATCACTGCATCTGAGCAAACACACATCCACTATAATAATCGACAAAACTCTTGTACAGACGTTTGGGGACTCCAGGATCTCGAAGGCGTGAGAACATCGCATGTCGCCAAAGTTTATCGTAATCGCCTGTTATGTCAATAGTGAATGCAATTGAATATTTCAGAGTCGAATTTTGTACAAATCGCTATTATTCTCATCATCCAAAGGCTTTGTTTTTTAGAATCCATATTGGTATTGATTCAAAGTCAAGAGCTCCCTGTAAGTCTGCGACCCTTTCATTCCCACATTATGAATTCAGCTTTGGAAAAATTAAAATTCAGTGTTTACTGTATTGATACAGTGCACTAAACATCAAAATAAGTGTTTTAAAATTTTAGATCGAACTATTGTTTTTTGTGTCATGTATTTCACGCACAAACCAGACGACTGTAACGAGGTATTTTATTACTTGGGACGTTATTTTGTTAATAGTGAACACTGTTAGACCAATAATGGTAGCATAATCTTCGCCACAGCACCAAAGACAAGACAGTTCACTGCTGGAATAAAATAAAAGGAACAACACTCACGCCCACACTCTCAGCCACGTACAGACGGCAATGTAACACTACCTCCAACACGGACAAATCAATGCCTCAGAAGTGGCTACACGCCTTACCAAGCGGCAAAATGTTGTACTAGAAGCATGTTGTACATCAACAACAATGTGACTTTAAGGACTGATACACAAAATACGGTATAAATTCAGCTTTTAATACGTTATCTGTCGAGGAACAACAACCCTGGGAATTGAAGGGTTAACCGGACACAGAGCAGACGAACCTTGTTGTCGGCCAAAACGTAAATTGGGCTGTAGGTTTTCGATGATGTGGTGTCTTCGCCCTATCCCTTTATAACCACTAATATCTTAGCTGTATTCCTAATCAGCGGATTCGCAATATCTTGCTTAGTAATACTGTGTAATAAGTCACTATCAGTGTAACTGTCATTCGTACTATCTCAGAGTAGACGCCACCAGTACCTGGTGCCTTTCTCGTTTTGAACTTCTAAATTGCAATAGCAACTTCTCTCTGAGCCCAAGACAATACCACCATTTGATTTTTGTGTTCCTTTTCTAGTTATGAAGTTGTGCATTTATTTCACTCTCTGTGTTTGAGTTACTATCAGGAAAAAGGGCTAAATCCCTCCATCCAGCAGTCATTGAGACATCCTTTCCACGAATTGTGAAGTTGACAATAAGCCCCTCAACAATTTGTACGGTCCCTCCCATATATCAGTGCCATCTTTTAATTATATGAATCAATGTTTAGTAACGCATCTTAACTGGTGATCCTCGCAATGCTCTCTGATTGGCCTAATGTACGCTGATAAAATCTTCCTCTTGCTCTTACTCTTAGGAGACTGATGACGTAGATGTTTAGTCCCTTCAAAACAACAACAACAACAAGCTCTTACTCTTCGCCTCAAGCATGGACTATTTATCAGTTTCTTAAAACTACAAAGGTCCTCTCTTCTTTGCAAGAACTCAGTTAGCAGCTGCGCACACAAGTCTACAAGTACTGGAAGCGGTCCAATTGTAAATGCTGCATTGCACGCAGTTAAGTCATCCGTTGTCCTGGTAGTTAACGCAATCACGATGTCCTTTGTTTCTCCCCGCTGTTGCGACTTCCTCGTTGCAAGTGTCAAAGCGGGGCGCAAGGGATTCAAGGAAGGGCGGAAGCCGTTAGCTGTTGACGCTCCAACTGGGACCCCGCGCCGCACTTCCGATAATGTGCAGCGGGTGGAAGCCCTCGTAATTGAAGGCCGCCGATTTCGCTGGAAGCGCTGCCCCACTGTCACACCACTGCACACTCTTTTGCTCTTCTTTCGATATCGCCGGTTCGTTACTTTTGCAATTATCCCATCGTCGGCAAGGACGTTAACCTTCAGCCGGTACACGCCCTTATGGCACACAAAGCGTACACTTGGTCTTTAAGACCGCGGTGCCGTTTCTTTCAGTTTCTTTCGGCCTTTTTTGCATCTAATTGTCTTAAAATGCATGTAGTGCACCATTCGGTCTCCCCCTTCCCCAGCATACACCCCCCAATAATTTTCTCACACACTTGATATGTAGATTTTTTCCAATTTTATAGACTTGCAGTTGATTGTGAAAGGAAAAACACACAACTTGAGGGTAAGTGGGGTACATTGGACCGGAGAAAATACAGACATTCAGTGTACACATCGGCCTTTTTTGACCGGGAGCGGAGAGTGAAATTCGTTAATTACAGAACTTCGGACCGATGCACAACGAAGAAAAGACCGGTGTACGGGCTAAAAGTTAAACTACAATCTTCCTTCCTCTTCAATGATCCTAATACTAAAGGATGACGCAAAAGTCTGTTGACTACAAAAATCAATACTTTACGGAATATCGTAGATAGAGAGGCAAAAATTGACAAACATATTTGGAATGAGTTTTATTGAAGCAATTGATAATAACAATTAAAGGGAAATATGCCCAATAGATGGCCCTTCATACATCACATCGACGGTGACGCAGGATTTTGTTCGGTCAAAAAGGCAGCAGTTAACTGCGACTGCTACTCACCATCGGCCCCCTCCCCCACCCCTCAACGCCCCTGTTTCCCGATTCTGGTACACAAAGCGACATCAGTCCTTCCCGTTTCTTCCCTACACGCGGCGCTGGTCAGCAGCTGTTTCTAGCGCATGAGGCAAATAAGATTTCCGATTGTCTTGCCATGAAAAATACTGTCTGTTAATGAATCAAGGCCCCCTGAGTTAGTCTTTTGGTACATATTCTCCTTTTCCTTAAAAAATAAATAAAAGGCACTTCTTTCGGTTGTCTGTGTGGTTCCCCGCGCGGGAGTAGCCGAGCGGTCTCGAACGCCACGTTGCGGATCGCGAGGCCTTCAGCGTAGGAGGTTCGAATCCTCCCTCGGGCATGGATGTTTGTGTTGTCTTTAGTATAAGTTAGTTCATAAGTAGTTTGTAAGTTTAGAAACTGATGACCCCGCAGTTAAGTCCCGTAAGCTTTACAAACATGTGAACTTTTGTGTGTGTGTGTGTTTTCAGTATATATTACCTCTCTGTCGACTGTGAGAAAACTAACTTGCCAAAAAATTGATTATTATGTATCTTATATTTCCACATTACAGCCTGTTTATGAAGTGTGTTTTTTCCGATATACGTCATAGTTATTCAGATATTACCATGTAACCTACTGCATGAAATCTGAAGTGCTAACAGTGACCGGCCGCGGTGGCCGAGGGGACTGAGGCGCTCCCGTCACGGTCTGCACGGCCACTACGGTCAGGGGTTCGAATCCCCCCTCGGGCATGGATATTTGTGCCGTCCTTAGTCTTAGTTAGTTCATAAGTAGTTTGTAAGTTTAGGGACTGATGACCCCGTAGTTAAGTCCCATAAGCTATAGAAAAATTTGAACATTTTGAATTTGTTAACATTGAAAATTGAGGTCGCTGGCTACTTTGCGTATGGTTCATTTTAGGTCATACATTGAATATGAAAAGAAGCTTACATATCAAAATTATTTTTAAATCTACGGGAGCGTCGCGACTAGTGCGCCAATTCTGTTCAAATCAAATGTTCAAATGTTTGAATAGCTTATGGGACTTAACTACAGGGTCATCAGTCCCTAAATGTACAAACTACTTATGAACTAATTAATACTAGAACGGCACAAATATCCATTCCCGAGGGGGGATTCGAACCCCCGACCGTAGTGGCCGTGTAGATCGTGACTGAAGCGCCTCAGTCCCCTCGGCCACCGCGACCGGTGCCAATTCTGTCTATGCGCAACGTGAATCGAGTGATCGTTCAAAAGTCCGGGTGTTTGTAAGACTATGGCACCAAACTGCAATGGTCATCCGTCCCTAAAGTTACAAACTACTTAAACTAACTTACGCTAAGGATAACACACAAACAAACACGCAAACACACACACACACACACACACACACACACACACACACACACACAGATATGCCCGATGGAGAACTCGAACCTCTGACGGGGAGCATCCGCGCGCTCCGCAGCAAGGCGCCTTTGAGCGCACAGCCATTCCCACGCGGCTCGTGCGATCGTCACTCTTGTCGTATTTTGTAAACGGTTCTACATATCAAAACCAGTTTTTTTCTGTGTGCAAACGATAGCAGGTGAAGAGATGCGTATCTTACTTTCTGATTAATACTCGAAGCTTTTTTACGTATAGAGATATGGAGATAACTATAGTTTTTTGTTCTGTAACAAGTAGTTAATGTCTCTTCACAGAAGAACATTTATTTCACACACTACATTCCACCTCACACTGGGGTCTACTAGACCCTATTAAGGTTCTATCATAAATCTGTTACTTTAAGCTAATTAATATATACATTAAAGTTTGTTTTGTATGTGGGAGATTGTAAATAAATACATAGTTTCCTGTGATGCGTTTTTTAATTATTACAACAATGAGTAACGTAGTTAATTACAAAATTGTGCTGGGTAGACTTTAGAAAAAGTGTTCTGTGGGCTTAATTCCATACATATGATGTTTATAATGCAATAAGATATCTTACTTCTCTTTATTTGATAATTACAATTATCAAAATAGATTATTCCAATTAACAGATTTGTTACTTGTCATGCATCAACACCACACGGATTGAACATAATTATATAAATTAATATTTTGGATTATTTCATTTTCACTGGCCACAAAAATCAGCTTATTTTACTGTTTGTGTGCAAAAACGCCTGTAAAAGATGAAGAAATCAGCAATATGGACAGCACACTGTAGCACTACACTACACAAAATTTTACGTACGGAAGTATAGACGTTTCAGTCAAGTTGGAAGTAATAGCTCTAGGGTAACAAATATCTAATTTAAAAGCGCCGTATTTACATCGATGTTGTTTACTTACCAAAGTATTATTTTCAGTCTGCAAAAACGAGCTGCACAGATTTCACACTGGGGGCCTCTAGACTCCACGCACGCGCAACGATCTTTACAACATGACACTACCAGAACAACAATGCAATGTTTCGAACCAAACAATCGAAGACTTTTAGGCATTCTTACCAACTTAATATACACTTTTGTTTCAAAAAATTATAGTCAACCTACTCTTCATAGTCCAAGATCAAAAATTCGCTGAGGTCTCCAGGACCCCAGTGAGAAGTGCGAGGGTTTTTACGGTCTTCTCTAAAAAAAATTGTATTTTTGTGACACATGACACAATATTTTTAGTAACAGGTACCTTCTAAATGACCTTACGAAATTATGATTTCATTTTTGATTCATTGCTAGCTAGTTTGCACGTATTTTTAACTCACAGAAAGTGACATTGAAAGAAAATGTTTTGATGAAGATGACATTCATCTCAATTCAAATGGCGGGCTAAAGGGGGGAGGGGGGCGGACCGCCCCGGGCCTCCGATCTTGGGGCCCCTCCAAATACCTCGGAAACAAGGGTTTTTTTTTTTTTCCAATGCGCCTGGCATCTCGTTCTGCTGAGGCCTCCAAATCTCGAAAGCTATTTTGTTAGACTGTTCTATGCCTCTCGTCCTGGTGGGGGCCTCCAATTCTTTTTTATAGTAGTGGACGGGGGGAAGGCGCTCATTTTGTTTCGCCGCCGCCCGGGCCTCCAACAGCCTTAGTCTGCCACTGAGTAGTGTCTCTTAAGTTGGTCAAATGTTTGAGAAAAATACTGTTGGTCTTTTCCTGTAAGTGAGAGAAAACTTTGGAGACAGATCTGCAAAAAAATATTTCAGGTCATTAAATGTGTCAAATAAGAGGCCAAATTTATCATTTCCAAAGACAGAAGCGAAAACCTCTAGTAGATGAAAGTAGAGTGCGTAAAATCAGCAAATTTACTTGTAATTTCTCTTTTCATCTCAATCTTACATCTTACGATGCCATTTATACGATTACAAACTTACAATTATCGGTAATGAAATGAAATGAGCGTATGGCTTTCTTGGCCGGGAGAACCCTTGCGGGTTTGTTCGGCCGCCTTAGTGTAAGTCTTTTTATTTGACGCCGCGTGGGCGACTTACGTGCCAATGATGATGAGATGATGATGATTATTAGGACAACACACAACATCCAGTCCCCTACCGGGAATCGAACCCGGGCCTCCTACGTGGTAGTCAGCGACGCTACCGCTGAGCTACGGAGGCGGACACAATTATCGGTAGATAGGCCTATTTACATAAATTTAGATATACATTCTTGATTTGGTAACCTGCTCGGTTAGTTGTGCGGTCTAAAGCACCGCTTTCTGAGACGGAGATGCGTACCGACCCCGTTTCGAATCCGCCCGGCGGATTAACAAAGGGGGTCGGAGTGCCAACCAGCCTTGATGCGGTTTTTCTACGTCCCCCTAGGTGAATACCGGGCTGGTACTCAAGTCCCGCCTCAATTACACGTTTTGCAAACAGTTAGTAATACTTTACACTTTCACACATATAACACTATACGCAGACATTTGGGGTACACATTTCCTCCTGGGGGGCATGGGGTGGCGACAGGAAGGGCATCCGGCCACCCCGTATTAACACGCCAAATCCGAATTAACAAAGCCGACCCTGCATGTGCAGGAACATGGCTAAAGAGAAAGAATTCTTTATTTTGTACCCATTTTAAATCCAGTGTCTTCTGTTGTCCCTACTCACCTTAATTTCATTATTCTCAGAATCTAAATTAGTAAAATTGTTGGTAATTTAACTGGTGTTGTGTACGCGATATACACTAAGACGAGCAGCACGGGGATGGTCGCACGGTCTGAGTCGCCATGTCACTGATTGCGTGGCCTGTCCCGCCGGAGGTTCGAGTTATCCCTCGGTCATGGGTGTGTTTAAAAAAAGGAAGGAAGGAAGCTTGGATTTTAACGTCCCGTTGACAGCGTGGTCATTAGAGACGGAGCTTACGCTCTGAGTGTTTGGGTAAGGATGTGGAAGGAAATCGGCCGTGCCCTTTCAAAGGAACCATCCCGGCATTTGCCTTGAGTGATTTAGGGAAATCACGGAAAGCCTAAATCTGGATGGTCGGAGGTGGATTTGAACCACCATCAGTCCGAATGCGAGTCCAGTGTGTTGCTGCACCACCTCGCTCGGTCGGGCGTGTTTGAATTTAATCATCAAATGTTTGCAAATCTAAGCGGCTTGACTACTTTGGTCATCAGGCTTACAAACTACTTAAACTAACCTACGCTAAGGACAACACACACACCCATGCCAGAGGAAGAACACGAATCCCCGACGGCGAGCAGCGACGCGCTCCGCACCACGGCGCCTTAGAGCGCTCGTCCACTTCACCACGGCCATGGCTGTGTATTTTGTCCTTAGCATGAGTTAGTTTAAGTAGTGTATAAGTCTATGGACCGATGACCCGAGCAGTTTGCTCCCAGAGTTACACAAAGTTACAATTTATACTGAGGCGACAAAAGTGATGGAATGCCTATATCTACATATACAGTTGGCAGTAGTGTCGCGTACACAAGGAATAAATGGGCGTTGCATGGACAGACCTGTTATTTGTATTCTGGTGTTGCATGTGATACAGTTTGCAACGTGATTAAGGGTGCACGATGGGAATCAACATACTTAGAACGCGGAATGGTATTAGGCGTTAGATGGCATTCATTACGAAATTCAATATTCTCAGGTACATATTCTGTGATACATATTCTGGAAACTTTGCACGAAGTCTTCCATTGGGATAGTGCTGCAAAACCTCGTCAAATTTCTTTGAGTCGAGGAAGGATTGAGATCCGGCGACTATAGTAGATGTTCAAGTTGCACAACAACGCTCGCCTACACACAGCTAATATCGTCAAACAGTTCCTTATAAAAAAAGGGGGTTGTGTAACTTGAACACCCACCATACTCGCCAGATATCATCTTCCAGACTTCTTCATATTCCCTCGGCTCAAACTCGCTTTGAAAGGTAAGAGATTTGACGATAATCCTGACGTCCAACGAAACGTGACGAGTTTTTTGAACGCCATTCGAAGGTAAGACTTTATGCAAAGTTTCAGGTAGTACAGTTTGTTTAACGTTAACTTACACCTTAGGCAGTGTTGTATGATTTATTTGTCATTTGTAGCAGACCACTTTTAAATTATGATACTTATAGCGCCATCTATTGATAAATTTTCATAAAATTTGTCTTCTGCCAAACATTTTCCCCTTCTCCGATAATATTCCGTTGCTATTTGACGTCATTCTGACCAAAGGTGTTATTTTTACAGAATTCTGAAAATTTAACTTTAATTATAATCAACCTGTATTTACCATCCTACTGCGTAAGTAAAAACTATTACGAGGCCTAATATTGGATTTATATATATTTTATATAGATTTATGCCCTGATAGCAGTTTTTTATCGGTGTCATTTGAAAATGAGCAAAGCTCGAAACAGATATCGCAATCAATAATACAAAAATAATAACCACAGCTCTGTTGGTTATTGAATTACGATACATATCAAGCAAATTGTAGCTGCAAAGAGGCAATCAAGAGAAAAATTCATGTTTATGTTCTTAGTGACTTTACTTTTCACCAAGAATAATGAAATTTTCCTTATTTATGTAAAGAGAGGACAACACGATTAGCGGTTAGACAGGGGAGGAAAATTGCATATTAAAAGAGCCAACGTACCACGGGGTTTAAGAAAGTCCATTTTCGTAAAAAATAAAATAAAAATAACACTGTGCTGTACCAACCAAATGCAGCCAAATGCTATTAGAGAGAGTTGCAGTCGCCTGCCAATCCATCAATGTTCCGCGTGATGCACCGATTCGTTTCTAAGGGTACACCACCCACGATGGAAACCACATCTGGTGACTCAGGGTGTAGATGTTTTATTTCTTGGGAGCGGGCAGCGGGATGGTGTGCTCAAAGTTTTGTTCAAGCACATGCAGTTTATTTGGATCAGTATTGGCAACTGAGATGCTTCTTGGACATTACTCCCGGGGAGTGAGGGTGTGGGGGGCAGTGGGAGAAACCACTCCCGTTAAGCCCGGTTTACACGATGATCGCGCTAGTAATGAACAGATCACGTTGCGCGCCATCTAGCGACGTAAGCGCGCAACTGCTAGCATTTCGTGAGCGCAGACGGCGTTTCGTACTACCTAGTACGCTTTAGGACACGTTCTAAATTTGCTAGTAGCGAAGTGGGTGCACATGTGCAGAAGTGGATTCGTTGTGTGGTCTTCATGTTTATGTGTGGAAATAGCCGCGTCCTTACCGAAATTGCTTGCTTTGTTGGAGTGATACGTCTTGCATCAGTGGAGTGGAACAGAGCAGGAATTGCGCTTTCGATTGAGGCATACAGGGCGCTGCAGAAAATCCCCTCTATTGTAAGAAGGTACAATGACTTATTTATGAAGAATATAACAGAAAAATGTAGATTTAAATGAATTTTGAATAGGTCTTGTTGATCATATTTTGAAAATTCTATAATTTTTAGCATGTCAGAAAGTCAGTTGCACATAATCTCCAAAGTGCGATGCTAAAAGCAAAGCAAAATTTAGTTGACTGAGGTCCCATTATGGATCGGAAATTGAAATTGCTGTGCAGACTTCAACAGCAATATTTTAAGAGTTGGTACAGAAGTTCTTTGTGCAAAGGCTAGGCTTTCGAAAGATCTCCTGTCGCCAGAAACTGCAATGGTATAGCGAATCTGCAAAAAACAATTACAGGAAGTAACAGACGCATAACTTTAACAAAGCTGAAAATGTAACTCAAGTGTAAAAAGTATTTCGTACCTTCAGCTTGGCGAAATTCTCTCTCTCTCTCTCTCTCTCTCTCTCTCTCTCTCTGTCTCTCTCTCTCTCTCATCGCCGTATTTTTGTCCTCAGGCAAACGAAAGCAACTTGGTAAAACACTCCGCACTTAATATACGTAAAAAAACAGTCTGAATTCTTTGAAGTCCTCTGCTACGAGTTACTTCATTACCTGCACGCAGTACACGTCTCTTTCTTCATCTCTTCCTCTCAACCAAGGACACATGCAACTTCTATTTCTTCTTCACGTGGGGTGTTCTAACAGACATTACCACAGCTCCTGCAACCGCCGACAGTGTAAGCTTCTTAAGTTGAATATTATCAGCTATGACATACACCCAAATGTGAACAATCCACGTATACAAACAGTTATAAGCCCGTATTTTCGCACAGGCGCTGCTGTTAGTTGTAATCAGACGTGTAGACGGAAGTTTATCGTATTAATGCAACCAAGTCTGTATGATCGCACGTCACTAGTACCGAGTTAGTGCGCTTGGACCGCTGCAGCAGACAGTGATCTTTCTTGTGAACTTTCGATTGTCGTGTAAACTAGGCATTAAGCGTACTAGGTAGTACGAAACGCCGTCTGCGCTCACGAAATGCTAGTAGTTCCGCGTTTACGTCGCTAGATGGCGCGCAACGTGATCTGTTCATTACTAGCGCGATCATCGTGTAAACTGGGCTTTACACACGCCTTAGCCTGGCCTGCTTCGCGGCGAGAAACACGTCTCGTGTGAGAATGGCCTAGGCCGCCACGTTGATCGCGGCCGGAATACGGAAGAGGCGGACAACAGCGTCACGGTAAGATTATCAATAGATAAATCTGCAGCAGGAGCGCGTTAGGAAGCAGAGAGCTGAAAGCGAATGCTGGGTTGTTTCCTCTCGCTATGTCACGCCCGACTTGCTACTCCATCTTTGTCGCGTCGGAGGTGTGCTATGACTTCGTCGCCGAGGTGACACGAAAGGCGGAATATGAAAGGAGACAGATCGTACCATAGGAAAAGGAGCGATTACCTCGGCGCGAGGCGGTGGGCGGTGAATGGTGCGCGGCCTCGCCGGCCAGCCAGCCAGTGCCAGCCGCGCTGCTGCCGAGAACACAGCTCCAGGCCGCTGCCGCCGCCGCTGTTACCAGGTGCGCTACCATGGCTGCTCATGCGGCGCCTACACCCATTACTAATACCATTCTTTCTCACATGTTCCAAAGAACATGCAGCCACGGTGGAATGGCCGAGCGCTCTAAGGCGCCTTGCTACGGAGCGCGTGCTTGCTCCCCACCGGAGGTTCGAGTCCTCCCTCGTGCATGTGTGTGTGTGTGTGTGTGTGTGTGTGTGTGTGTCTGTGTATGTGTTGTCCCTAGTATAAGGTAGTGTAAATAGTTTCTAAGCCTACGGTCTGATAACCGCAGTAGTTAAGCCCCATATATTTACAAACATTTGCTAGGGCAATTTCAAGTAATTGTAGAGGCGAGTGAGTACGTGATCTTTTGATTAACAACATTTGCGCAGAATTGTCACACAAAAATGTTCAGTGTGGTTATTAGTCCCTACGCTTACAACTACTTTGACTTAAACTAACCTAAGTACTACACACACACACACACACACACACATACCCGAGGGAGGACTCGAACCTCTGACAGCGAGCAAACGCGCGCTCCTCAGCTAGGCGCCTTAGAGCGCTCGACGCCGGCCGCGGTGGCCGAGGGGACTGAGGCGTTCCAGTCACGGTCTGCACGGCCACAACGGTCGGGGGTTCGAATCCCCCCTCGGGCTGGATACTTGTGCCGTCCTTAGTATTAGCTAGTTCATAAGTAGTTTGTAAGGGACTGATGACCCCGTAGTTAAGTCCCATAAGTTCTACAAACATTTGAACATTTGAAACAAGAGGGCTCGATTTCTCCACCGCGGCTGATGTCGTCCAGTGACAATATAGCACTTCTTTGTTTTTATACACTGATACACACCTCTTGTAATGCATGCTCTTTGTTTTCCACATTTTGGAGGCAGGTACTATGAACCAAACTAACGACAAAATTTCTAATGAATATGGACTCAAAAATGCACATCTTAAGAACTATGAGCACGTCTCCATCTTCGATACTGTGAACACGTCTCATCTACTGGTCAAATGCTCATAGCTCCCAAGGAATGCATTTTCGAGTCCTTTCATTCTATATTTATTTTTATTGTGTTGGTGTGGAGTCTGTTCTTTCGGACACCACACCAATATAGTAAGCATTTACACGCGAAGACGGCGTTAGCTTCAATAACTTCACCGCAGATGCGGTTCGACCTCGCACGGGAATCCGTAATGGCGAGTGTAAGAGGGCATGAACGATAGAGGCGCTACAGCCATTGCGTGCGACTTGTGGAAGTTTTAGGATGGAAGGCAGGCACGGGTAGCCAAATGGTTAATGCGACTGCTGGCCCGAAGCGGGAGACACGGGTTCGATTCCTCTCACATTCCTGCTCACATTTTCACTTGTCACCATTGTTTAATTTCAGTGCCCTAATGCAGCCACTGTCAATCCTCACCTTCCTAATCCTTCTCCTTTACCCTCCTTTACCAATAATTTGCAAACTCTATACTTTTGTTTTCCTTTTTAGATCCATACTATCGCCTCCAAAAATATGCAAAGCAAACATCTTATAGTAGTAAAGGTTTATTTCACTGTGTTAAAGAAGTGCCCATAACTCACTGGTTGAAATTTCCGGACATTGATTCTTCATCATAGAATCGTGTACTCACTCCCCTTTACAAATTCTTGAAGTATGTAACGGGAATTTCAATCAACCCTGCATGTAATTAAGCCGAAGACCGGCAGTGGTCCCTTCAGTGCAATGAACAGCAAGCTTGCTTTCGTACGGAAGTCGGCGATGGCCGCAATTAATCACAATTATGAGAGGGAGGCACTACGTCAGTATTTTGTGGATAAGCTGAAAATTTAGTTCCGACAGGTGGCGTGTTAGGATAGTCTGTGAAATGTGGTGTCCAATTAGTAAAGTGGTTAGCACAACTACCTAACAAGTAGGAGACCCAGGTTCGAAATTTCGAACGGGCACAAATTTTCAGCTTTCCCCATTCATGTCATTCAGCGCCCACAGGCAGCTGTCGTTGTGGTCCTCAGTCCAAAGCCAGGTTTGATGCAGCTCTCCACGCTACCCTATCCTGTATCAACCTCTTCATTTTTGAATAAGAACGGCAACCTACATCCTTTTGAACCTACTTACTGTATTGGTCTCTCAGTCTCCCTCTGCGACTTTTCCCCCCACAAACCTGCGTCCAACGATAACTTGACGATTCCTTGATGTCTAAGAATGTGTTCCACCAATCTATCCCTTCTTTTAGTCAATATATGACAGGAATTTTTTTCTCTCTAATTCTATTCAGTACCTCCTCATTACTTACACGATCTACCCATCTAATCTTCGGCATCCGACTGTAGCTTGTATCATATTTTTGTCTAAACTCCTTAAAGTCAATGTTTCATTCCCACACAATGTTACACTCGAGACAAATTCTTACAAAAAGGACTTCCCAACATTAAAATTAATTTTAGCTGTCAACAAATTTCTCTTTTTCAAAAATACGTATCTTCCCATAGCCATTCTGCAATTTATATAATCTTTATTACGGCCATTAGAACTTTTTTCGCTACCCAAATAACAAAAATCATACACAGTTTTTATTTCATCATTAACTAATGCAATTCCTTCAGTATCGCCTGATTTTCTTAAAATACATCCCCTTATTCTTGTTTTGGTAATATCAGAAATGTTGAAATGCTTGTAAACCTATTTGACGAAACTGCTATCGTCATCAATTCCTAAACTTACAGACTACTTACACTAAGTTACACTAACGAAAACACACACACACACACACACACACACTCACACTCACACACACCTGTGCCCGAGCGAGGAGTCGAACCTCCGACAGGAGCGGCCGCCCAGACCGTAGCACGATACATTAGGCCACGCGGCTACTCCCATGCGGCTTGCTAATGTCTTTAGTTACTTTGTATCTTCACGGTATTTTATCAGTACATGAGAATCCGATCCGGAGGTATCGTGTCTGTGAAGAAAGATACTTTCCAGAAGTTAACAAGCACTGAACTAACATATTCAGGGAAATTTTTGTTAATCCCTACAGTTATCAGAGTCGAATATTTTGATCGTTATCAAGATGCTGCACTGTTTTGACAGAACGAAATATTATTCAGCTGCCGCAGCGGATTAGCCGTGCGCATTGGGGCGCCGTTTTGCGGTGCACTTTTGTCGACACAACCGATAATTTTCGAATTAAAATATAAAACGGCTCATGATTTGTACTTCGGAATTAAATAACCTAACCTCACATTAACACTACATGTTGTAAAAAAGCACTGATAGCACACAAAGAGGCTATATATAACGATACACAGGGCGTCCCAGGATGAATAGTCAGTATTCAGGGACATGACTGGAACCGTCATTCGAAAAAAGATAGTCCATTAAACATTATTCTAAATGCATACCTTAGGAACTATGTGCACCTGGTATACTGTAATACCGTGGAACAATTTTTTTTCTACTAGCTCTTTGGTTTTCATATTTTGGGAGGTTGTAGTAGGAAAAAAAATAAAGAAAGAAAAATCTAATAAACGTGGTGAGTAAAAGGCATACCTTACGAGCAATTTATCCAATACGAACAACTGCTCATAACTGCTAAGGTGTGACTTCGGTGCCCATGTTTACCGCGCATTTTCTCTTATTTTTTCCGTGCTGCCGCTTTTCAAGAAACGTAATGAAAATGGCTTGAAGAATAAGAGATTTGTTTGACAGTATCGAAGATTAAGTCATCACAGCTCTTGTTGTTCTGGTCTTCAGGTGGAAGATTGGTATCAGACAGCTCTCCACACTAGTGTGTCTTGTGCAAGCCTCTTCATCTTTGAATAATAACATCGACCCACTTCCATTTGAACCTGTCTACTGCACACGTCCCTTATTCTCCATCTGAGATTCTCCTCCCTCCCCTCCCCCCTCCCCCCCACACAATGCCTTTCAATACTAAACTGACGAGCCCTCTATGTCTCAGAAGGTGTACTACCAATCGATCCCTTCTGTCAGTCATGTCATAAATTTCTTATCTCTCCAACTCAGTTCAGTACTTAACTCATTAGTTACTCGATCTAATCTTCAGCATTTTTCTGTAGCACCATATTTCAAAACTTCGATCCTCTTATTCCCTGACCTGCTTATCGACCACAGTTCCCTTCCGTACAGCGCTACACTCCAGACAAACGCATTCAAAAAATACTTCATAACACTATAATTAATATTCGATGTTAACAAATTTCTCTTTTTCAGAAATGTTTTTCTTTACATTGCCAATCTGCATTTGATATCTACTCTACTGGGCCTTCATACGTTATTTTCTGCCCAAATAACAAAACTCATCTACCACTTTTTTGTCTTTTTGCTGGTCTAATTACTTCAGCATGGCCTGATTATTTCGACTCCTTCAGATACCCTTGTTTTCTCTTGTTAAGGTTCATCTTACACGACAATGCCCAGTCCATTCATTTGCTCTTCTAGGTCCTTTGGCCACGGTGGAGAAGCCGAGCGATCTAAAGCGTCTCGCTGCGGAGCGCGCGTTTGCTCGCCGTGGAGGTTCGAGTCCTCCCTGGGGCATGGGTGTGTGTGTTGTCCTTAGGTTAGCTTACCTAGGTTTAAGTAGTTTGTAAGCTACGGACTGATGACCACGCAGTTTGGTCCGATAGATTTACAGACATCTGGACATTTTTCTAGGTCCTTTGGTGTCTCTGACAGTATTATGAAGTCATTGGCAAACTGGTGAGTTTTTATTTCTTCCCCATGAGCTTTAATCCCTTTCCAGATTTCTCCTTGCTTTCCTTCACAGCTTGCTCAATGTTCAGATTGAATAGCGTTGGATAAGAGCTAAGACCGTGTCCTACTCCTTCACCCACCACGACGCCCCTTTTACGCCCTTTGACGCTTATAATTCCTGTCTGGTTTTGTACAAGCTACATATAGTTTTTCGTTTCCTATACTTTACCCCTGTTACTTGAATAATTTGAAAGAGTGTATTCCATTATTAAAAGCTTTCTCCAAATCCATAAAACCTATAAGATTAGGTGTGGCTTTCCTTGAACTTCCAACGGCCGTGCCACAGTGGACACACCGGTTTCCGCTAGATCACCGACGTTAAACACCGTCGGGCTTGGCTAGCACTTGGATGGGTTACCGTCCGGGTGTACTGCGTGGTGTTGCCAAGCGGGGTGGACTCAGTCCGTGTGAGGCCAACTGAGGAGCTACTTGATTGAGAAGTAGTGGCTCTGGTCACGAAGGCTGCCATAACGGCCGAGAGTGCGGGGTGCTGACCACATCCCCCTCCATACCGCATCCGTTGACGGATGACACGGTGGCCGGTCAGTACCACAGAGTAACATACAGAGAAGCAGCCCACCCTAAACCACTGTCCTACGCTCCCCTTGTAGTTCCGTAAGATGCTAGCAGGTGTCAGGCGGTTCGCTGGCTTAGTGTGCCTCTCGCACGTCAGAGGGTAGCGTGGAGGGGAGGCTGAGGGGAGAGCTCGTGCCGCCTGCCACGAGGCCACGGCTGTGTCCGGCTTGCTGGCCTTTGAGGGGAGGTGGTGGTGGGGACAGCCGATACCTGCCGCCTGCTCTGGCCAGTTTAAAGGGCTGCTTCTGACCGCAGCGCCATCATGTGACATCTTACGGAACTGCTGGAAACCCTCCCTCCTCGTACCCCGGAGCTTAGGACCGGGCCCTTACGGAGGTTTCCCGTTTGTATATATTTGTCTGTGTCAGTACCCAGTGGGCCCCCTGAGGCCTGTCGGACGGAGTTTACAGTTTCCTTAATCTATCCCCGAGGATAAGTGGTTAGGTGAGTGTTTCCTCCCGTATTCCCACATTTCTCCTAAATCCAAACGATCTTCCTGGAGGCCGGATTCTTTCAGCTTTTCCGATCTTCTGTACATTATTCGTGTTAGAATGATGCAAATATTACTTTAAGTGAAAGTTCTCAAATGTTCACACCGGTTTCCACCTGCGTTCTTTAGAATTAGAATTATGACATTCTTTTTGAAGTGTAGGGGTATTTAGCCTGTCTCATACATCTTGCATACCAAATGTAATAGCTTTGTCGTGGTTGGCTCTCCCAAAGGCTTCAGTAGATCTGAGGGAATGGCGTCAACGCTAGGGTTTGTTTCTATGTAGACCTTCCAGTGCTTCGTCCAATTCTCCCTGCAGTATCGTACCTCATATCTTCATCTACTTCTTCTTCTCTTTCCACAATGCTGCCTTGCCGGCCGTGGTGGCCGAGGGGACTGAGGCGCTCCAGTCACGGTCTGCACGGCCACTACGTTCGGGGGTTCGAATCCTCCCTCAGGCATGGATGTTTGTGCCGTCCTTAATGTTAGCTAGTTCATAAGTAGTTTGTAAGTTTAGGGACTGATGACCCCGTAGTTAAGTCCCATAAGCAATATAAACATTTGAACATTTGATTTGAACAATGCTGCCTTCAAATTAATTTTCCTTGTATAGCCCCTCGGTATATTCCTTCCACCTCTCAGCTTTGCCTTCTTTGCTTACTACTGGTTTTCATACCGAATATTTTCTCTTCTCCAAACGTCTCTTTAATTTTCCTTTAGATTATATCTATCTCTCCCACAATTATACATTCTTGTACATAATTTCATTTGTCCTCAAGCCATTCCTGCTTAGCCAATTTGCACTTTCTTTCAAATCAAATGTTTGTAAACCTAATGGACCAAACTGTTATGGACATCAGTTCCTAGAGTTACAAACTACTTAAACTATGTTACACCAAGGACAGCACATACACTTGTGCCCGAGGGAGGACTCGAACCTCCGGCGGGAACGGCCGCCCAGTCTGCAGCATGAGTCCTTAGACCACCAACCTCATCTTATATATCCCTGTACTTCCTTTTGCTCACTACATTAGTTGCATTTTTTTTTTCTCCTCTCGTCAATTAAATTCAGTATCTCCAGTAGGATGTCTCCTACTTCTTAAGAAACGCATTTTAGAGGCCACGATTTCTAGATGTGTTTTTGCTTCTAGTGCTTCGTTATGGGTAGTTCCTCTCATATTCTTAATGTTTTCCAGTTCTCGTGGAACATACTTTGTAGAATTATGTTAGGCAGCACCTAAGGACTGAAAGATATTACAATAATTACGACATACTGACATTGGTAGCAGATATTTACTAAAATTAGAGGCAAAAACTGTCAAACACATATGAAAGCTTATATCGTGGTATTACCATTCTACTCGGACACAAACTACAAATTATATATTAATCTATGCATCCTTCCAATCAGAGTGACATTGATACTTGCTCTGTACACGCGGTACATTATATTTAATTCAAAAATGTTCAAATGTTTGTTAAGCTTAAGGGACTTAACTACGGGGTCATCAGTCCTTGAACTTAGAAACTACTTATGAACTACCTACAACTAAGGACGGCACAAATATCCATGCCCGAGGGGGGATTCGAACCCCCGGCGTAGTGGCCGTGCAGACCGTGACTGAAGCGCCTCAGTCCCCTCGGCCACCGCTGCCGGCATATTTAATTCTTTCTTGTTGTGTTTCATTAGGTATTTCGAATCACAATATGTTAAAACAAAAACAGTGGGTCGTATACTTCATGTGTGTAACTTACAATTTGCGCTAGAAGATGGCGAGATCTACTTTTTGATATATCAGAGAAAACCTTTCAGAAGTTTGTTAGCAAATGATTATTCGCCAGCGCCATGGTGCTGAAAGCATTCAACTTTGTCCTATACATACAGTGCAACCCTCCAATAATGAACTAAATGAACGAAACTAGTAGTAACAAGAGTGTATCAGATCTTAAAATCACATCAATTTAGTGATTTCTTTTTGTTTTCATGTTATTATCTTCTTAAAACCTCACCTTCTCACTGTGGGAGTTGCTTTCCTAATGACCATGCCTTCCTTGTTTCAGGCTCATTCCTGTCAGTACTGTTACCACGTAAGTAATAATGGATTTATTTGAAGAAAGGTGCACAGATAGTAATGTGCAGATACACGTTAACGACTCGTGTAACTAAAATGTTCAAATGTTTGTAGAGTCTATGGGGGTTAACTACGGGGTCATCAGTCCCTAAACTTACAAACTATTTATGAACTAACTAAGACTAAAGACGGCACAAATATCCATGCCCGAGGGGGTATTCGAACCCCCGACCGTAGTGGCCGTGCAGACTGTGACTGGAGCGCCTCAATCCCCTCGGCCACCGCGGCCGGCCTCGTGTAACTTTCAAAATCATATTTTATATGACTACAGATCAAATTATTAAAAAGCAGAAGCCTGCACTTCAAAGGAAGTTCTAATTATGTCAGAAAAATAGGTGTTCTACAATGAATTTGTAATACTAAGTCTTAAAATTACCTTGATTTTGCGTATAATTTCAAGATTTCTCAATAAGTAAGATATCATATTCTAAAGATTTAATTTATTCAAGGACAAATATTGAAAAACATTGCAATCAAGGCCTAAAGTTTTTCATTATTATTTTATTTCTTAGGCTTGTACTAACAATACTGCAAATAGTTGTCTTAGCGATATCACGAGTTCTCTGTTACGTTTAATTTTAAAATTTCCTCTTTTTCAATTTTTCTCTTCCAATATCCCTCAAGAAATTAATTGACAACTGTTCAGATTTTAAATAAATCAATCTCCATGCTGTCCTGGTTGCTTTTCGTTTTAGAAGCTGTATTGATCACAACATTTCGCGTGTCTTCAGAAATTTTTTATCAAGCCCCATTCGATCCACTATGTGGCTTAATTTCGTAAACAAACGTACGTTTCCCGAGCAGAAATAAGGCCACGTTCCATTACAGACTAGTGCAGAAAAAGTACCACACATTTTGAGACAAAGAGCCAAAAGGGCAACAGTTGCCAACTGTGCTCCAGCAATACGAATAGGCACCTTTGCGTCGAGTCGCGACTACCGAATGATTGTTTTTCTTGTGATTCCTTTGTTATGCGCAGAGGATTGAAGGCTTTTAAAAGTTTCTTGCACTACCGCAACCACGCTTGACCGAATGTCTGTCGCAACACCAGGTTGTCCTCGGAGCTAAAATTCTTGTCAAGTCTATATCTTTTTTCTTAGTAAAACCACTGAGGTTAAATATTTTCTGTTAATCGGGTATTATATCTTTAGCAATGAGTCAGAACATCGGAGTCGTGACTTTGTGTCATTTCGTTTTGGGAATCCCGGTTTTATAGTAAATAAAATACAAAGGATAGGCGACTGATTTACGACTTTAATGAAAAACATTATAGAAAATTATGGTGGAATAAATTAAATGTATGTTTCTTTATCGAATTCTTGAAGCCGGCCGCGGTGGCCGAGCGGTCTGCGACGCGCCAGTCACAGTCTGCACGCCCCCTACGGTCGGGGGTTCGAATCCCCCCTCGGGCATGGATGTTTGTGTCGTCTTTAGTATAAGGTAGTTCATAAGTAGTTTGCAAGTTTAGGGACTGATGACCCCGCAGTTATGTCTCTTAAGCTTAACAGACATTTCAACATTCTTGAAAATAACAAGCCAACACCTTAAATCATCACTATAGTGGATCAATATTTATGCACATTCTATGTAAAGAAGACGAACATATTTGATAGTCTTTTCGCTGTTGTTCCTAAGTTTCGATAACGCCGAGACACTTCACGCTGATATATCTCAGCCGAATCAAATATGTGAAGTTAGTTGGTTCGTTCTGTACGAATGACACTCTAGACACAGTGGTGGCATACACAATTCACAAAAAAGAAGTGCAACTTTTCAATCAGGTTGCTACTGAAGGGAAATCTGATTTCGATACATCTTACAAAGTAGACGCTGTTCTGCAAGTACATTATCTAATATATAAAAATTAATGTTTGTTTGTTTGTCTTTTTGTTCGTATTTTATGCACGCACATAGCGTCCATCCGAATGCGATAAAACTCTGTCAACTCATTGGTTGCACTCGTGCGAAGGTTGTAGGCGTACTAAAATTAACATCGTATGGTGCATGGCGGTGGGTGCTTTACAAGTAGTTAATTAGTTTCTTACGCCTTCACGCTAAAATGGCTGGACGGATATGAATGAAATTTGGAACGGAGATAGCTTATATGCTGATTAATACGTGGGCTACCTTTCGTAAGCCACCGTACGGTGCATAGCGGCAGGTACCTTACAATGGGTTTTACGAGGGTTCGAACTTAAATAGTGGCAACTATTTATTCGCAGCCGATTCAAAAGCGTTACATGATTGCACCTGTTGCTGACCTTCAAAGTAGTCACCAGCGATATCTACAACCCGTTGCCAACGATGAGGAAGCCGTAGCAGAGCTGGGTGCGAATAGAGCGGTCTACTGCATGTCGATCTCGAGAACAGTTCTGATACGAATGCCATGAATGCTTCATCTTCGGAATCAAATAAAAGTCACAAGGAGAGAAATCCGGGATGGTACAGTACTTCCCAGTCCCATCGATCGAACAGAGCAGCTACAGCTTGCGCTGTATGCGCTCGCGCATTGTCGTGCAGAATGATTGGTGGGTTGCGCAGAAAGTGTTGCCACTTCTTTTGCAAAGCTGGTCGCAGGTGATGCTCCAAAAACGAACAGTAATACTGTGCACTGACGGTCTGCCGTGGAGAAACGTAATGGGTTAGCATAACACCAAGACAGTAGTACACGAAAATCACCATAACTTTCACCATACTGGGGCTCTGACGCACTTTCGACTTTCGCGGCGACCCATAATGGCACCATTCGTTGGTTTGGCGTTTCAGTTTTGGCTCGTACGATGGGCCCGTCTCCCGGCAGTACGCACTTGGCTGTTTTGCTAGCCGAAAATTGAGATCACATGTTCAATGTTCAAATGTTTGTAGAGCTTATGGGACTTAACTACGGGGTCATCAGTCCCTAAACTTACAAACTACTTATGAACTAGCTAAGAATACAGACGGCACAAATATCCATGCCCGAGGGGGGATTCGAACCCCCGACCGTAGTGGCCGTGCAGACCGTGACTGAAGCGCCTCAGTCCCCTCGGCCACCGCGGCCGGCTGAGATCACATGACCAGTCAACTTGTTTCAAGATGTCATCCATATCCCATTCTGCTCTTTTCTATGACACTAAACGCTCCGTTGACTGCTTTCGTTGTTGCAAATATATTTTGTTTTTACTTATTTGCTGCTTTATTAATTCGTTGTAGCTGTTTTTTTGTCATTTCGTTGTTGTTGTCTTTCGGAGTACCTCAGTGATTCGCATAAAACGTTCCAAAAGCGTGAGGAATGCAGTTCCGAGTTCAAAATGCGGTAAAAGTTCATGAACTTAAGAACTTTCGTGTGTCGAAAAATAGAAAAGGCAGTGTCCATAGTGCGGAATTGCATTATCAAGATACAGTTTATTAAAACGACAGCAAATAAAATGTTAATCCACTAGGCCAAAGCTCCATTCGAGTAATTCCCTACCCTATAATTCTATGACATCTAATTACTTGACATAAACCTGTATTGCACAATGAAATAGTGTCATTTGTCTACATAGGTTGAGTATAGTATTTGAATGAATAAAAGATGATAATGAAAGTAATGCGATTTCTGTCATGATTTTACTGTAGTGCAGATAACCAAATACGAAAAATTCGACAATGTCATGTTACGGAATTTGCGTGCAAAAAAAAAAAAAAAAAAAAAAAAAAACACCTCGATGAAATGTTCTGATATTTTAATTGTTTAACTGTCAAGTTTGTTATGTCAAAATATCACACCAAGAGCATAATATTTTATGAACCTGATACGTGATTGTGCATTTAGAAGATTAATATCTATATCACTACATGTTCGAATGGAAATTAGTAATTAACTCATTTCCCATGAAATAGCAGTCCTTAGGCACAACTGAAAACAGTTAATCGATTACCTGTTAATCATTTAAGGATGTTGCCTGTTTTGGCCAAATGTGACAGTGAACAACTTACACTTGAAATCGTGGATGTATTGCCGCGGTGGAGTAGCCGAGCGGTCTAAAGTGCCTCGCTGCGGAGCGCGTGGTTGCTCGTCGTCGGAGGTTCGAATCCTCCCTGGGGCATGGGTGTGTGTGTTGTCCTTAGGTTAGTTTAAGTAGTTTGTAAGCTATGGACTGATGACCACGCACTTTGGTCTGATAGATTTACAAACATCTGATCTTGGATGTATTGACAGTCATCTCTAGTGAAGGTTGTGTTGAACAGTGACAGCTATTTTGATTTGGCGAAGCCAACAAATGTGAATGCAAAATAAGTCGTCGTTGCAAAATTATCTACAGTGTAGCATTGTGTCAACGTTTACAACGCTTTTATTTTGACAAATGTAGCACATTTAATTACGTTTTCCAATAATTACAAAGAAAAAGAAATCGAACTCGTCTCCGTTTAGTATTTTGGTGCGTCCTCTGCGCGTGTAATATCAACTAAGTAAATTGCAATGATGGCCTACTGCGTAACTTTTGCTCCGTTTTGTTTATTGTAGATGAACGACTACAACATGGAATGGGAATTATACAGCTCACGCTAAACTGAATCCTTCAATAGTTTGAACAGCAAATTCCGTCAGGAGCAGGACTGCAGCCTTGTGTTTACATGTGGGACAGTAACGTGACGAAAACTTCCGGCAGCTAAACGTCAGAACAGCCAAATGCGTACTGCCGTGAGACGGTGCCCTAATACGATGTGACCCCTATCTAAAGGTTCAAATGTTTGTTAAGTTTATGGAACTTAATTGCGGGGTCATCAGTCCCTAAACTTGCAAACTACCTATATACTAACGTATTTAAAGGCAGCACAAACATTCATGCCCAAGGGGGGATTCGAACCCCCGACTTGGAACGGTCTGGCGCATCGGAGCATAGCGCCTGAATGCGCTCGGCCACTGCGCCGCGGCGGCCCCTGTCTCATCCATTGTTACGATACGGCGTACGAAAGTCTGTCCTTCGCACTTCTAGCGCTCCAAGTGCGTCTGAGCAGTGTTGTAACGTATCCATTTCTACATTTCCGTCAATACATGCGGAACGCATTGTGATGCAATTTTTCTCATGCCCAGGCATACCTTCAGGATGCGAAGCATAATCGTATGCGCCAATCCGGTTTCGTGGGCGAGCTCACGAATCGTCTGGTGTCGATCACTGTCCACTAACGCGGCAACAGTATGCATTTCTTCTTCAGAGACCTGCCCGATGCATGTCTGTCACAGTTTGCGAAAATGTTCAAATGTTTGTACAGCTTATGTGACTTAACTACGGGGTCATCAGTCCCTAAACTTACAAACTACTTATGAACTAGTTAATACTAAGGACGGTGCAAATAACCATGCCCGAGGGGGGATTCGAACCCCCGACCGTAGTGGCCGTGCAGACCGTGACTGGCGCGCCGCAGTCCCCTCGGCCACCGCGTTGCCAACCTTCGTTGAAGGCTTTTACCCAACGTGCCACTGTTCTGTACGGCAATTACGATTCCCCGCACGCCTCTTGAAGACCTTGATGACACTGTCGTGCTGTACGACCTCTGGCACATTCAGTCTTGATCCAACTCAGTTGTTCCTGTTTCGAAAACATAGTTATCTCGTTACGTTAGACCGCTCGCTCAAAAATGACTGTTTCCCTCGATTGTGCGCACGCCGATGACGTGGGACGGGCGAGTCCATTTGCTCGGAGGTAAGATAGGTTTGACAGTAACGTGTGCTATCAGCGACAGTAGTAGCTTCTGTTGCGTAATGTCTCCACAGCAGAGTTGCCCCTATTTAATTTTCAACCATCGTATGTTTGCTACTCTTCACGCTGAAACGGATGGACGGAATTAAATGAAATGTGGAATCAAGCTAGCTTATACCCCGAATTAATCACGGGCTACCTTTCATAAGCTTCCGTAGGTGCAAGGCGGAAGGTACGTTATAAGAAACATCCAAATTGAAACATCCTGGCAGATTAAAATTGTGTGGGGGAACCGGGACTCGAACCTGGGACCTTTGCCTTTCGCGGGCAAGCGCTCTACCATTGAACTATCCAGACACGACTCACGATCCGTCCTCCATGGAAAAGGTCCCAGGTTCTAGTCCCGCTTCCGGTTCCGGCAGACAATTTTAATCTCTCAGGTAGTTTCATATCAGCGTACACTCCGTTGCAGAGAGAAAGTTTCATTCTGGGAACATCCAAATTGTTTGATCTATCACCATGAAAGCCAGTACATAAATGTATGTTTTCATGAAAGAGAGATTTATAACCTGCAAGCCAGTAAATTTAGCGTGGCGGAAGGTACCTTGCGACTTTGACACCGTTTGACCAGTCATCGTGAAACTTGCCGGATATAGGTATGTTTTCATATATAGGAGGGAGATGACTAGGAGGAGGAGGAGACGGACAATAACGGAAGGGAGGAGACGGACCGAGAGAGGGGAGAGGAGGAGAATGAGAGGGGAGGTGGTGACAGACAGGTGAAAGGAGAGGAACAGAGGGAGGGGAGGAGGAAATGGACAGAGAAAGGGACAGGAGAAGACGGGGGGAGGGGCAGTGAACAGAGAGAAGGGAGAGGAGGAGGTGGACTAATGGAAGATTGGAAACCTCAGATATATTTATTCTTTTGTTCGTATTTTATGCGCTGCCATAACGTTCATCTGATTGCGATAAAACTTCGTCAACAGAGAGAGGGGAGATAAACACAGAGAGATAGAAGGAAAAAGAAGGAGAGAAAAGGCAAAGAGAGAAGGACTAGAGATTGGAATAAAGAAATACCCGAGCGACGCCGGGTTTTCAGCTGGTCGTCTAGAGATATTATGAAAATGGATTTGTGGGTGTGTGTTCCACATGTCCTCTTAAACTATCACACCGATGTCAACAAATGGTGCATATATTTCCTACCGCCGGGAAACGTTTACTGCGGTGGTAAAAACCACCTGCGGCACCTAGATCAGGAGATATGACGTCATAAACAATTAAATACGCGGAAAGCTAGCGCATCATGCGGCGCGTGAATAAATCGACTTTATGAATGACAATTTGAGAAGGAGAGCGTTTGCAACGAACTTTACAAACGATTTCTAACGTTAATAACCTTTCCTCGCTGACAAACCCAAAAATCACGAAAGGAAATTTTTTTATCGCTTACAATTTTTCATGGAACGGTATTCGTAATGGACTTATAATTTACTATTTACTATTTACCTGTATTCGCGAGACATTTTACAGACAGGATTCACATGTAGCACTGAATGTACGACATACAGTTCAGGTGATATGAGGTCATAAATAATAAGGTTCGTGAAAAACCACCCATTACACATTACGTAGTAGTTTATTAAATTTTTACGATTAATCCCTAATCCTACTCTCAACACATTTCGCAAGTATTTACCTAATACTTCTCAGTACATATCTGGAAAATTATATTGCTGTAGAACGCATTGATCAGGATATATGACGTCATGAGGATTGACGTGTGGGAATCGAAAGTACTGGCTGAAATTCGCCACAGATACAGGTGGATGGTTGCAGACTGCAGCAGAAGGCGAGGGAGAAGGGGGTGCAGTAACGCAAAAATACAAGCGGGTAACGCTCAGTGCTAATGTAAAAGTTCTGTGGTATTCTCTTCCATGGTGAATTAGTATTTATGACGTAATACAGCTTTCAATGTATTTGCTGACAAAATCCAACAAATCACTTCTTTTGTACTCAAACGCTGCATCCTACGACGGTTGCCCACGAATTCATTTAACCATTGTTATTCTAATTTATCCCATTCTTCAGTGGCACTCAAGTAGAATTTGTAGCTGATCAGGAGGTGACTACACAGCTAATTTCAGTTCATTCCAAGCATGTTCAGTATTGGATTCATTTCGGGGGAACATGCAGTGCAGTCCACTCATGCAATGCCGGCACGATTGATAAAATCGTTTACAATGCATGCATGATGGAATCGGGAGATGTCGCCCATAAACTTAAATTCGTCCCCAAAATCCTGATGAAACGGTTCAACAGTGGGTTGTAAGGTGTTATCTCTGTACTTTGGAGCCTTGAGCTTGCTCTTAATGGGCAAAAATGGCGTCCGAATCCCCCACGTGATGTCCGCCCAGAAGATCATTTATCCGCCAGCACGCTTGACGCTTGCTGCATTACCAGATTTCCTCCGCCCTCGTTGTTGACGGTCCTCTGTTACCAGACATGTGCGGCATTCCTCTGTGAAGAGAACTTTGTGCCAGTTTTCGTTGTCCATTCTTGTTGATTTTGGGCCCACGTATGCTGTGTAGCATGTTGTCCGGGTTTCAGGGCCGGGCCTCTTCATGGCCGTCAAGAATACGGAAAGTTATTGTGGTGTCTGTTTCTTACAGTCAGGTTTGACACTTGCCTCCTGATGCCCCTCGCAAGTCTTTGTTTATCATAGTGGCAAACTGGTGGGACGGGATTCCATCGGATGAGAAATTGTATATAACGGTCTCCTGCCGCAGTTGTTACCCTTGGGCGACCCGTTCGAGACAAGTCATGAACACTACCTACAGTTTAAAAACGATTCCAGGTCATCAACACATCATTCTGAGTAACGACTGTTCACCTTGCTACTACTCTCGATAAGAGTGTCCGTTGCCATAAAATAACAACCGAACGTTGATAATCTTCTTTTTGCCGCAAGGAAACGTTCGTATAATGTCAACAAACGCCCTATGCAGATCGTTTACTGCGTATTGAATGAAGGTACAAATGTTACTGCCTCTCCTACAGTCAGCGAAATATGGATGCTTTCGATAGATGGTGCTAGAAGCAAGGTTGAAAATATCTTATGACAGTTTAAAGTTATTCGAATTATCTCAACGTAGATCCAGGCGGCATGTGTTTATGGCAAACTCAGGTGATGTAAAACTTTTTTGATGTGTGTAAATATCGTAAACGAACTGTTGTAAATCTTAACCACTATGTGTAAAACCTTAACATGTATGTACAAACGGAAAAATGTAATATTCAGGACATCCACTGCAGTTGTCTTGCTAATGAGGCGAAAGACATCTGGGTGATGAATAAAAATAAAATACCTTATCTGCAGCATGTAATAAGGCGATTTTATTAAAAAAACTACTACTTTTTTGTATTGTTATTGTAGTAATAGCATTTTACTCGACCTGTTTTAGTTTTCGAGACGCTGCAACAGAAGGCAGCGGCCAATCTTTCCAACACCGGAAAAGCAAAAAGAATGGGCACTTCTCAGAGCCAACTCTAACGATTACAAGCCTGAAAGTAAAGGGTATGACCAAAAACAAACAATAAATTCTCTCACAACTTGGCCGCTCGCATAAATGGGACATACTGTGTATACAAGAAACGCATAAGAAAGGAAGGGCAATAAGACCAGAAATATAAGGAATGAAATTAGCCATAGAAAATCCACGTCCTAAATATGGCAGTGCCCTCTTCACAAAACCTGAGATAGCCATACTGTCAACTAACAAAACAACATACAATTACATAGAATTATTGACTGTTGAGTGCAGCACCTTCACCGTAACATCAGTATACAAGCCGCCTGGAGAGAAGTTCAACCTGACTCTGTCGCCAAACGTCAACAACCAGAAAACACAGTTCATCTTAGGGGACTTCAACTGCCACAGCACATCATGGGTCTACAAAAATACAGATGACGACGGACATAAACTAGAGCAGTGGGCGGAAATAAATAATTTCTCCTTGATCCATGATCCCAAACTACCAGGCACGTTCAGTAGCAAGATTTGGAAGCTCGAATTCAACCCTGATATCTGTTTTGTAAGCGCAAACTTGGAAAATCGATGCTTGAGAACTGCATACGCACCTCTTCCTAAAACACAACACCGAACTATCGTGTTCCAAATATATGCCGCTCTGAGAACAACAAAAATATCATTCTGCAGACGCTTCAACTTTAAAAAAGCCAACTGGACAGAGTAAGCTTTTGAACTGGAAGCAGAAATAAAAAATCTCCGCCCAATCCCAGAAAATTATCAAACTTTCGCAAAGACCCTTGCCGGCCGTGGTAGCCGAGGGGACTGAGGCGCTCCAGTCACGGTCTGCACGGCCACTACGGTCGGGGGTTCGAATCCCCCCTCGGGCATGAATATTTGTGCCGTCCTAGTTCGTAAGTAGTTCATAAGTAGTTTGTAAGTTTAGGGACTGATGACCCCGCAGTTAAGTCCCTTAAGCTTATCAAACATTTGAACATTTGAATTTGCAAAGACCCTTCAAAAGATTTCTCGAAGACATACCCAGAGGCTGTAGACAGCATTTCATTCCAGGCCTCTCTGACACATCAAAGAACACCCTGAGGCAGTAAGAAGTACTCTACGAACAGGATCCCTCCAGTGAAGAAGTTGCCCAATGCGGAGAAACCCTAATGGAAATGATTAGTGATTCGAGACAAAGGAAATGGGTCGAAACCGTGAAAAGAATGGATAATACCCACAGTAGCAAAGTCGCTTGGAACATAACCAGAAAACTTAACTGTGACTCTAAGACAGTCAAACAATGCCCTCCAGTAACACCCAATCAAAGTGCCCATCAACTTCTACTAAATGGTAAACCCAACAAGAAATGTCAGAAAATAGAAATAAGCAGATATCAGAGTCAAGAATCAAGCACGTTTGAAACACCATTTACCGTAAAAGAACTTAATCATGGGATGAATTCAATGAAAAATGCGAAAGCAGCAGGAGTCGAAGATATATGTGTGGAACAGATGAAACAGCTTGGACGTAGTGCCAAACTATGGATTTTACAGCTCTTTGACCATTGCTTAAAAACGTATAACATCAAATGTTTCAAATGTTTGTTAAGCTTATGGGACTTAACTACGGGGTCATCAGTCCCTAAACTTACAAACTACTTATGAACTACCTTATACTAAAGACGGCACAAATATCCATGCCCGAGGGGGGATTCGAACCCCCGACCGTAGTAGCCGTGCAGACCGTGACTGAAGCGCCTCAGTCTCCTCGGCCACCGCGGCCGGCATATAACATCCCAAAGGTCATGCACCAGTCAAATCCTAGCCCTCACAGAAAACATAGAGGAAGTTTTTGGAAACAAAAAATAACACTTGTAGCTTTGGTGGACTTAAGTTCTGCATATGACACCGTCAACCATAAAATTCTCATGAAAAACTATACAGTACATTCAAGGATCTCACAAAGATAATTGAATCTCTGTTACAAAACAGACAGTACTGTGTAATGCTGCATGGTAGAAAAAGCCGATGGCGCCGACAGAACGGTCTCGTCCAGGGCAGTGTTCTGGCCCCCCTACTATTTAACCTATACACCAATGACCAACCAACACCGGAACACACTACCCATTTTCTGTACTCCGATGATCTGGCCATTACAGCACAAAGAAATAGCTCCGAGGAAGTAGAAGAGAAACTAGAAAGTTCGCTAAACATAATGTCCGAATACTATAAAAAGAACATCCTGAAACCAAACTCTTCGAAGACTCAAGTTAGCGCATTTCACCTTCGCTGAAAACGGGCAAACAGGAAGCTGAATGTCACCTGGAATGATAGCAACTGGAACATTCGGAAAGACCAACATACCTGGGTGTCGTGCTGGATATTTCACTGACGTACAAATATCACTGCGAAAAGACTTGCCAAAAGGTTGCTGCCAGGAACAATATCTTAAAGGAAACTGACGAACAGTAAATGGGGAGCCAGTCTGACTGTATTACGAACAACAGGTCAAGCACTCTGCTTTTTCACGGCAGAATATGCATGCCCTGTATGGTCCCGATCCACACATGTCAAAAAAGTCATCATATTCCTAAATGAAACATGAAGGCTAACAACATGATGCATGAAATCCGCACCACTCGTGAAAATATATAAAGCAGCTGGATCCTCATCTCCCGAATGCCGAAGAACTGCTCATGAATACACAGAAAATTTCAAACAGACCTTCGACGAGCGCCACCCGTTGCACGGTTCCTCATGCAGACGTGGCGGATTTCAAATGTTTGTATAGCTTATGGGACTTAACTACGGGATCATCAGTCCCTAAACTTACAAACTACTTATGAACTAACTACTACTAAGGACGGCACAAATATCCTTGCCCGAGGGGGGATTCGAACCCCCGACCGTAGTGGCCGTGCAGACCGTGACTGGAGCGCCTCAGTCCCTCGGCCACCGCGCCCGGCGTGGCGGATTTAAATCCCGCAAGAGATTACTCATCAGTAAGCTGAATGAAGCCCTGAAGGACTACCCTGCTTCACGAGAAATGCCCAGCGGCAGTACAACAAGCTGGAAGATCTGGAGAACACTGAATCGTATCGGAACAGGCGTAGCACCAGTCAAAGCAAATCTTGTCAAATGGGATTTCAAAGTAGGAGACAACAAATGCGACTGAGGTGACGTTCAAGATATGGAACATCTTCTACAGTGTTCAATCTGCCCCACGAGGTGTCCCTTGATGAATTATGGCTTGAGAAGAGAGAAGCATTGGACTTTGCCCGATACTGGGCTGAAAAACTTTGAAACAAATTTCCGGACACGAAAAGTAAGTCCGAGATAATGGACTCTAATTGTGAAGACTAAAAATACGAGGCTCATTCAAAAAGAGAGTTTCGACATTTTTAAAATACAAAGGCGACATAGTTACATGAAGAACTTTATTGGAAACAGCTACAGCAATATTTGAGATATGTTTAGACTTAAGTCACCAAAAGAATTGAGATACTTGTCATAATGCGAGGAAAGCTTTAGTTAGTCTGTCACATACGAATGGAACCAGCGCGTAACATTCATCTTCGGTTATTCGTTATTGTCAAAACGCTAGTCGGAGGACGTGCCATTGACAACAACAGGCTCTGAATGCTTAATGCATGTGTTGTGTTACTCCATGACAACACAAGTCCCCATACGGCATCGGCGTACAACCACTGCATTACAGAAGTTCGGCTAGGAGCTGTTTGATCATCCAGCATACAGTCCTGATCTTGCTCCCAGCGGTTTCCATATTTTCTTGCACCTCAAGAAATTCCCGTTCTCCGTTCATTGTTTTGACAACGACGAAGAGCTGAAGACGACTGTCACACGCTGTATCCATTCACAGCACTTCTACGACACAGGAATACAAAAGTTGATCGCACGATATGACAAGTGTCTAGACTCCTTTGGTCACTATGTTGAAAAATAGCTCATACATTGCCAGTGAAGTGTCTCAGCTAACAATGTTATCATTTTTAATAGGGAAACTTACTGTCTGAATCCGCCTCGTTGATGTCCGACGACTAATTCCTATCTCGTGCTACTTTGTTTAGGACCCACTACCACGAGAACTTGGAAGTTTTGGTCCCATGTGGCGACAGCTGAGTTAGGACTTGTTGCACTGTAAGGCAAAGGGTGGCGCCACCGTGCAGCTCATGAAGAGGAAGAGGTGTCTGTCGTCGCGTTCAGTCAGTGGACGGCAAATCAAATGTTCAAATGTTTGTAAATCTATGGGACTTAACTTCTTTGGTCATCAGTGCCCAGCCTTACAAACTCCTTACACTAAGTTAAACTAACTTAAGGACAACAAACACACCCATGCCCGAGGGAGGAGAACCTCCGATGGCGAGCGACCACTGCTCCCGCAGCAAGGCACCTTAGACCGCTCTTATCTGATATTAAGCAACAACGGTCTTCATTTCGACCTGCAGTTTCTTTTTAGTCTGGTTTCGGCTCATCGTTTTGGCGATTTTCTCCACCGGCGCGCTACTAGTTCTATTACGACTAGAGGGCCTCTACTTTGGTTTCGCGCATGCGCGATGGGTCATCGGCGGTGTATAAAGGAGCCGCTGTTTCTGTTTCCGGCGAGTAAGTGTAATCAACGCACTCACCTGAAGATGGTTGCCAGTTGGTCTGCCGAAATATTGTGTTTAGTTGACGATGGTATCCGGCTGCAAACCCAAGATGAATATTATCACGTCTCTGCACGTTGTTGACTTAAATAAGTACTATCAGGTATGAGGTTATGTGTGTTTTACGCTATTATAATTACTTTAAGCAGAGGGATTTTGGTACTGTTGATACACTGACGTCAATTGAAGTAAAATTTCGCTCCTACCTTGCCGAAAATAAAAACTAGTACAACCTCTTCGAGTATTCCAATTCACCCGAGACTTACTGTGGAACCAGTGCATATGGAATGCATGAAATGATTAGATTTACAGATCAGTAGCTCAAGCGGTGCTGAACTACCGGTTGTCGATGCATTCCGAAACACCCATATTAGTACGCGGGATAGCCTCTACTGGGAGACAAGCAGGTGGTGATTGTGGCATCCACTCTTGGGACACTTTATTCTCTGCCTGCTTGACCTGTTCACGCAGTTCTGAAAGAGTTGTGGGTTGACGAGTGGCACGTGTCTGTTGCCGCTCCATCATATCCCACACGTGCCCCATTGGAGACAAGTTCGGAGATTGTGGTGGCCAGTGAATTTTCCAATTCATCCAGAACACATTGAGTTTCGCGCGCAATGTGCGGGCAAGCGTTATCCTTTTGGAACAACATATCACTTTCCTTTCGTAATAATGGAAGAAGAGTGGCTCTTACAACATTCTGCACGTACCGAGCCCTGGTCAGTGCTCCCTCCGCAAAATCCAGAGGTGAACGAGATTTGTAGCTTATCACACCGTAAGGCCTGGGGTGGAGCCAGTGTGCCTTGGGCGAATGCACTCTACCAGACAGCGCTCGCCTGGTCTACTAGTACGTGCAAACGACCATCACTTGCGTGCACGCAAACTCTGCATTCATCGCCTGAGACCACGGCTGGGCATTCCATCCTTCAATGATCCACTGACGGTACCAGTCGAGCTGTGCGCATCCAAGTTGTGGCCTGGTCAGAAAACGGGTAGAGGTGTGCGTACCTGTCGTCCCACTGCTAGTAGCCAATTACAACTGTTCGTGGTGACACTTCTGGGATCAAGAACCCTCTTATCTGTGCTTTGGTTACTGTACACTCTGCCACTACAGCCCTTACAATTCGACGATCTGGGCGGACGTTTGTGCTGCGTGCACGTGCAGAACTCGTCTATGTGTGTGAAAATATTCATGTGACCGTTGCAACTATAGTTGCGTCATGTAGGAAGACGCTTCCGCGCATAGAGGCGGAGCGATAGGGGAAGCGTGGAGGGCAGTAGCTACGACCGAAGACCAACAGTTATGCCTGAGGGAGAAGCATTGCGTAACTCGAGGCCAGTCACGTGACTAGAGAAGGTGTTATTGGCTGCCAGTGCGGTACTGGAGAGAGATGCGCAGAACGGCTGAAAAACGGGGCGCTTTCTTACGTGACGCAGACTATAGCGTCGTTGCACAACTGACGTAGCACGTCCAACTTTTGTGTCAACTTTCCGAAAGAATCATCCCGGCACTCGGATGGCTACAATTTCACTCCTTTCAAAGGTTCATTTCGCTGTAGGAAGCAGAAGTTCGTCTGCGTGGCATGGCACCTGTTTACTTCATATGTTGATATCACATTGAGATTTATGGCTGAAAGCACTTCCTATTAAAGGACACACACAGATGGCACTGTGGCGGCTGTGTCACTACGCTATCTGCTGGCTGACGACGTAATCGTTTTCCCAGGTAGAATATGCCGTTATTTGATCAACGTTGATGTCGTCATTCGACGTATACTAACTTTTTTATATTGCAGTGTACTTTACTGAAATGTTGTCACCGTGTTTCTCTCAATTAAAACGTTGTCTGTTGTAGAACGCAACGTTCAGGATCGAAATGCCACAGGCCACTGTGTTTTTATGGTCGAATTTTTTTAGCACTGTTTCGTGAACTTCTGAGCGTTCGCGGTCAAAGGTGCCACTGGTAAGTCCTCTCTCCATCCCCCAAAGTTTTAAAAGGACATTCTAAAACACCCTCTACAGTTTATAGATGGTCACCTGATGTCTGACGCTTGCTGACAATACCAGAAGTGTCAAATAAAGTATTGATATTAAACACCAGAATAAAAATAGTTGCTGGTTGTAAACGTTAACTGCTATAACAAGACACCAAATGTCAATTTCATACTAGTCTCAGAGTTGAGAATTCTTTTATTTCTAACCTCGCCAGACTTGTTGTAGAAATGGTTTGTCGTACGTTTCTCAGTGCTATCAAGTGTATTTATATGTTTTGAATAACTTCCAATTCCTTGTTTGTGTGATTTTAGAAGGAAGAAAATGTATTTTTCTCTGGTATGTCACCAACGACCATCAACTGCATACTATTTCCTCACTCAGTGATGCACCACAGATGTGTCTGAGAGTTAACTAGAGTTTGGTAATTGGAACATTTCACGAACATCATAATGTCCCGGCGTATGTTGGACCAAACGCAACCGTATTAGAAAGCGCTAGAAATTCCAGAAACGGAGACAGATATCACAAACCGTAGCACGTATAATATTTCGAAAACTTTTATCCAAAAGGAATTAATATCTTGTTACTCCAGGAAATACCTAGAAGTTAATGTTGGATATATGTTTATAATTGGTTCTTGTTAAAGGCTGAAGTACTTGGAACAATCAGAATCCACTCGTGAAACGCTGATACCTCGTATAGCGTTATCATTGTTTCTGAGATTATGTGGAAATACCGTTTGAAATGAGCTAAGATGTTAATGGTAGTAAATAAAGAATTGCTTAATACGTAGCAGAACTGAAAGCATGGCAATAAATAAACGTTTCACTACGTTTCATTGTCTTAAACTGAACGTATTCCTTAGAGTAGTTCATACTGCATCAGATACTGTTAGAGCAAGGACTACCAATAATAATGAATATGGAAATTGGGACTAGAGTAGAGGAAAGTCAAAAAGAATATTGATCGGGAAATTGAACTGATTGGCTGTCCAATGCCGATTGCTACCTTCCAGGTATGCAGATCACAATGAAATTGAAGAAGTGTATGATAATTGTAACGATCTTGTGAAATATGTTAAAGAGCATCGGAACGTAGACACAATAGGTAGGTGGAACAAAAACGAACGGATAAATTTTGACTCATCAATCGAAATTTGAAAAGAGAAATACCAATAAACATTGTACCAACACACCTTTCGAACATAGTGAAGAAACAAGGGATCAAAGAAGGTAGTATATTGATTAGCAGTTAACAATGATACCGACTATAATATTGCGTTGATGAATTGCGGTTGAAACTCAATAAATTAAACAGAAAGTAGCTGAAACGTTAAACCTAGTACAGTTAAGTAACCTGCGAAATGAGAATATTGGGAAGGACCATGTGAAGAAAGGAATAATTTCACTATTAGGAGTAACTCGTGTGAAAAATCAGTAGTATGGCTTCAAAAGACGTTTCTTAAATGTGTGAGAAAAATACTAGTATTGGAAAACGAAGTTAACAAACAACCATGATTCAGAAATAAGATACTTGTATTGATAACGAAAGGATTATTCAAATGTTTGTAAATCTATCGGACTCAACTAGGTTATTAGTCCGTAGCTTACAAACTACTTAAACTAAGTTAAACTAACCTAAGGACAACACACACATCCATGTCCGAGGGAGGATTGGAACCTCCGACGCAGGAGGCCTCGCGATCCGCAATTTGGCACGGAAGGATTAAAGGTAAAAAATGAAGAAAGTAAGCAGCAACAATATAGATCACTCAATAATGAAAGTATCTGGATTTGTAGAAAAGCTGAAGAGAATAGACGGAATCAACATATCATCAGAAATATACAAAGTTTAAATAGGGTAACGTAGTGATCATTACGGTAGTTTTCAAGCTGTGACTGATTGTGCATAACAGACATAGTGAATAACTGTAGGGCAGTGGCGGACTAAGGCTGTCGGAGGCCCGGGGCGGCGGCAAAACAAAATGAGGCTCCTCCATCCACTTGGAAATACATGTATTACTATTTAAAAAACGTAAATTTGGAGATTTGGTAGCCCCTCCAGGACGAAAGGCACGGGATAGTCTAAAGAAATAGGTTTCGTGATTTGGAGGCCTCAGAACGAGAGGCCAAAGGCGATAAAATAAATAAAATAAAATAAAGTGCTTTCGAAGTATTTGGAGGTCCCCCAAGGCGAGAGGCCCGGGGCGGTCCGCCACTACTGTAGGGTGAGCATTGCACGTTGCAACACTTTTCATGCTTTCTTTTCTAGCCAGCCTGATAACAGAACTTTGGTACATTTTGTTACTCCATTTAGAAATGTTAGCTTTCAATTTGTGTGTGCTGCGATATTTTTATGGAATTACTCCGAAAAGTTAGGTTTATCCAAATGTGAAAGCATGTTCCAAGGTATAACTTGGTCATGTACCTGAGAATAAACATTCTGTTCAAGTGCAAAAGAGATGCTACTTTGTGGACATATCTCGTAGAAATGGTGTCTGTTCTTTCGGACAGGTCCACAAGAACAGAGATTATATTTACTACTTTATTTCAGTTTGTCCGGAATTATCACCTGTGATTATGAAGAGTTAGGTATGTGACTGGAAACGGTATATAAATGTGAAGAACTGGATTTTAACACTTCATTCGAAAGTGTTAATTCCTCTCTTCATTTCTTCGAGGAATACAGACTAATTACACTTGCTAATATAATACAATCTTATAAATTATATAGCATTGTTTGCTGTACCAGACAGTCTAATGGAGCGGAAGATATTTGTAATTACAGTTTTCCTGTATCTATGGCCGGCCGCGGTGGCCGAGGGGACTGAGGCGCTCAAGTCACGGTCTGCACGGCCACTACGGTCGGGGGTTTGAATCCCCCCTCGGGCATGGATATTTGTGCCGTCCTTAGTCTTAGCTAGTTCATAAGTAGTTTGTAAGCTTAGGGACTGATGACCCCGTAGTTAAGTCCCATAAGTTCTACAAACATTTGAACATTTGAATTTGAACCTGTATCTATGAGGCAATTCTTCTTTCATGTATTACATTGCTTTGTCCCGTGAAATGTCCATTCATTATACAAATATTCTTTTTTATTACTTTCCTTATTATAGTATAGCATTTGATGAAATATTACATCACTCTTACTTCTCTGTTTCTCCTAACCATTTCAAAAATTACCTCTTCCTTGCACGTGGTATTTTGATTCCTTTTGAAATCCAGGTATTTTCTATGACTTGTATTGCCATATTTAATTGTATACATGGGAAAGTATCTGATCAATATTTATAGAAATCTATCTAAAATAAATTAAATTTTAAAGCGGCATCTGCACATTAATACATCCTTCCATCCACTTATTGTAAGGCTACCCTGAAAATTTCTGTCATCTTATTGTTGTTTACTCTATTTTCTATGACAAAACTTCATTTATAATTTGTAGTTTGTTCAGAATGGCTAACTTTTCATTATTATAGATTCTATACACAGTTGCATGAACGTTTCTGTCACTAAGTATTAACTTATACTAATCAGCCAGTGGTGAGGGTTTTTTTTTTTTTTTTTTTTTTTTTTTTTATTTGGTGTGTGTGGGGGGGGGGGGCAGCATAGCCCTTAAAATTCGTTACTGTGTTCCTCGAACCAGTCCATCACAGTATCACACTCCTGGCCTTATGACATGGCGCGCATTAACTTGCTGCAAATGTCTGTGTCATTAGGAAACATGATGGGTTGGATGGATGGTTAGCTTTTAAAGGGACTAAACGACTACGGATATGTCTCAACATGATCGCCTTAAGGGATGTAAGGGATGGTGCCTTACTCAACGAGTCTTTATTTCGACTCTGCGTGTTTCTTAATCGGAGATTCGGGCGCAAAATAAAAAGAAGGACCCTGTTTAACCTATGGTATTTTTTCTTTTTTTAATTTTTTTTAGTACGTGAGGGCGCTTAGCGCGCGCCCGAATCTCGGGTTAAGATACACGAAGCATCTCATTGGCTGACAGCACATGCAGCATCTCAGTGGCTGACAGCACGCAAGTTCTCATGGCCGGAGACAATTTCTGCGTGTCGAAATAAGGACTCGTCCTTGCTCAAGCTCCGGTGGAACCATGAATAGCTGTGTAAACGTTCCCCAGTGACCCGGCGCCAGCTTGCTTTCCTCTGACAGTACAGGCGTCAAGGACATGTTCCCCTGAAAGACGACGGATTCGCACCCTACCATCGGCATGATGAAGAAAGTATCGGGATTCAGGAGACCATAAAACGCTCTGCCATTACGCCAACATCCAGAGACGATGGTCACGTGCCCATTTCAGTTGCCGATGTTGTGCTTTTAACAACGGCGTGTGCATTGGTCATCGGCTGTGGAGGCCTATCGTTAGAACTCTTCAGTGTACCATGTGTTCATGATGATAGTTCCGCCACAGTTCGCCGCCTGTCTTCCTTTACCAGTCTGTCCAGCTTGCGACGTCCGACACCTGTAATGAGGCACTTTCGCCCAACCGCTCGACGTTTGGGGCGTGGTTTCACTTTCACTTCACGATTTGGTGAACACACCAGAGCAAATTAAATGTTCAAATGTATGTAAATCTATCGGACCAAACTGCGTGGCCATCAGTCCGTAGCTTACAAACTACTTAAACTAAGGTAAACTAACCTAAGAACAACAAACACACCCCTGACCCAGGGAGGACTCGAACCTCCGACGGCGAGCAAGGGCGCGCTCCGCAGCGAGGCGCCTTAGACCACTTTTTTTTTCTTTGTTCTATAGGTAGTTCTCTTCGTTGCGGACGCTGATCTTTTTTGTTCGTTCTTGTTCGGTCTGTTGTCGGCTCAGCTTTTTTATTACAGAGGGCGTTCAGCCCTCTGACCGGGCGCGCTGAGCCACGGCACCCGGCACCACTCGGCTACTCTACCGCGGCACACCAGAGCACAAGCCGTGCAGTTTCCGAAATGGTTGTGTCAAGCCATCACAATCTGTCCACAGGCAATCTCAGATAGCGCGCCTTCCACACTCTTTGCACACGGACACCACGTTCATTGATTGCTTTGCTCCGTGCGTGTCTGATTAGCAGTCATTCCTCGTCAGGTGAGGCTGCTATCGCCTGGACGGGGTTATATCGATAAAAGGTTGATGGTTATTATGTTCTGTCTGATGAGTGCAAATAACCGTTGTCTAGTAGTACACTGCATTCATGTGTTTTTCTGGTGGGAAAACTGCTAACGCCGCGGTGGAGTAGCCGAGCGGTCTAAGGCGCCTCGCTGCGGAGCGCGCGGTTGTTCAAAAAAAATGTTCAAATGTTTGTATAGTCTATGGGACTTAACTACGGGGTCATCAGTCCCTAATCTTACAAACTACTTATGAACTACTTACGAACTAGGACGGCACAAATATCCATGCCCGAGGGGGGATTCGAACCCCCGACCGTAGTGGCCGTGCTGACCGTGACTGAAGCGCCTTAGTCCTCTCGGCCACCGCGGCCGGCGCGCGGTTGTTCGCCGTCGGAGGTTCGAGTCTTCCCTGGGGCATGGGTGTGTATGTGTGTGTTGTCTTTAGGTTAGTTTACCTTAGTTTAAGAAGTTCGTAAGCTACGGACTGATGACCACGCGCCGGCCGCGGTGGCCGAGGGGACTGCGGCGCTTCAGTCACGGTCTGCACGGCCACTACGGTCGGGAGTTCAAATCCCCCCTTGGGCATGGATATTTGTGCCGTCGTTAGTTGTAGCTAGTTAATAAGTAGTTTGTAAGTTTAGGGACTGATGACCCCGTAGTTAAGTCCCATAAGCTCTATAAACATTTTTGATGACCACGCAGTTCGGTCCGCTAGATTTACCAACATTTGAACATTTGAAAACTGCTAACAGAACGGATGTTTAAAGTGTTTAGTAATACACTACTCAATACAATTAGGGCATCAGGAGACATATCATACACAATTACATATGGTAACGTATTTTATTCAAATATTGGTTATTGTAATTTGTGTGTGATGCAGTAGGATACTCTGCTGTCTGAACTCTACTTGAGGTTTATATGGCGTTTACTTAGACTGAGGCACCATGGAGGTGTCATAATAGTGAAAAAGTAATTCTCCTTGCCCTCTAATATGGTACGTGATCACCTTGGGCGGCCAGTACAGTTGCACACTTGCGTGGCATAGGCGGTATAAGATTATCTCAGCTCTTGAGGGATATTTGGGCATTCTTTCAAATCATATGTTCAAATGTTTGTAGATGTTATGGGACTTAACTACGGTGTCATCAGTCCCTAAACTTACAAAACCTATGAACTAGCTAATAGTAAGGACGGCGCAAATATCCATGCACGACGGAGGATTCGAACCCCCGACCATAGCGGCCGTGCAGAACGTGACTGGAGCGCCGCAGACCGCTCGGCCACCGCGGCCGGCCATTCTTTCATGAGTACAGTATCCAGGTCTGCAACCGTTGTGGGAGATGCTGATTTGGCTGCAATGCTTCTGCCAGGAGCATCCCAGACATGCTCGATTTAGTTTAAGTCATTTCCTCAGCTTCAAGCATCTTGTCCACCAGTGCAACTCTGTAAGGTCGAGCGTTAGCGTCCACCAGAAGGAACACAACTCCTATGGAACCAGCGCAGGGCACAGGGCACAACAAACGGTCGAGGGATCCCGACTCTATACCTCTGAGTAGACAACGCGCCATTTTGAATGGCATAGAGGTCCGTACAACCACCAATGCTGACTCTTACCCACACTATTTGTCCACTACCGTTGCATATAAGCAGGATTGTTCCGAGTTCCACGTTCTATCCAGATGAGGTAATGACGATTGTCCGACTGAACAGAAAATCTGAACTCATCTGTGAATAGAACTAGGCACCATTCTTTACGACTCCAATCCTGATGTTCCTCCGCCAAGTTTATGCGGGCTAAACAATGTCGTGGTTTTAATGGGACACATACCATATGCCTCCGTGTGTAGAGGCCACATTCCCGAAGGCGATTTCGGACTGTTTGTGTTGATACTGCGCGTCCTGTTGATGCCTGGGTGGTGCGTTGTAGCTGAGCTGCAGTCAGCCTCCTGTCTCGACGAGCTGTTCACCGGAGATAACGGTCATCTCTGTGGTGTCGCACAAGTCTGAAGTGCGCGCCACCTACTTTCGCCGCGCGCCGCCATGCACGCACGGCGCGGCGTTCTTACGACGTCAGCCACGAGCGCCCTCTGTTACAACTCCGCTCGTGGCGACCACTGAACGACATCGTACACTTGGGAATGAGATAGGAACCAGTTAACACTTCGGAATCAGATAGGCACCAATAAAGTCTTGGCTATCGGACAGGCACTAGGCAGGCCTCAACTATGTATCAGCATTCTGCAGTACTGATCTATGTAAAGGTTAAGTATTGTATAAATTCTGTTCAATATATATCTCGTTCTAATTTACTCTAGTGTTTCTAGTTTCTGCTGTCCCACTGGCTGGTCACCACCGCACAAGCGTGCATCATTTATTCCTGTGTCGGTTAAATACTACTCGGCCACCGACACCTACGACGGAACGAGACACAAAAGCGGCGACGAGGCTGGGACACAAAAATCTCCTGCTGATTTTCCCCTTGGATGACCTTGGCCTTGCGCTCTTTTAACGATTCCTGGTGTCCTAAATAGCGTCTGTGTCCTGGTAATTACACTTTGGGACGCTCCAATAGCTGTAGCCACCTCTCTGTCTGTCTGTCTCGGTTCAAAGCTTTTTATGATTCTCCATGCGATAGCTTCGGGTAAGTCACATTGTTGTTGCATTGTACTACCTGCTCACTACACCATCTGAACCGAAATTCTTGTGTAATTCAAGCGAACACCAGCCCCCTCTGCAGCAACTTTCTGTTATGACCACTATCTCGGTTGCCGTAGTGTTATTGTCTCCACTTCGTGGAACCGATTGAAAGACGTCGATCCATTTCAGTTCATTCTGCCGATGACAATACTTCAGATCTTAGATATCTAAACTAATTGTTATGACCAGTGTATTTCCAAATCACTACTCTTACTCGAATTTCTCAGTAATCTAATATTAAAATCTTGATAGACTATCATTTGCTTTCCTTTCAGTCTTAGATGACACAGCAATGCCTCAAATTCTTGTGATAAAGTCTGAAAATTTCCTGATGGGGATCTATGTAATGTAATTATTATAAATGACTTTTCTTGTACTTTCACTTCACAAGAACAGCTTCCCAAACTTTTATATAATCAGAAACTACTGGTGTTAGTAGATACTGATTGCAGTATTTACATGGTGCTCAAACAGTTATCATACATCAACATTTTTTGACATCATGGTAAGAGATCAAAGGTTCAATAACGTTCATAATAGTAAGGTTATTAGGTTATTCATACCAGTTGGTCTGTATCACATTATACAGACTACCAAAAATAAAAGTAGCCCCGAGAGCCGAGCAGAGGGAAGGCAATACACTTCTAACTTGACTATAGCAGACGTTGAAAATGATCACCATTCATCTCCTGGTACGTTTGGGCCCTGGCACTAGTTTCTGAATGTGGATTGAAGCTGGACTGCTGGAATTTCTGCCATACCATCCAAAATGTTGTTGATAGTTGTTGTGATACACCTTAGAGCCGAAGATTCCGCACACAAAATGACATATCAGGTGACTTGTGTGGCCACTTAGAACCGCGACTTCTGCTAGCAACTATGTCAAGCGTGAAGACCGTGCAAATGTGCTACAAGGCTCAGCCGGCAGTACGGGCAGTTGCTCCACCGCGCTGGAAGTAACTGTGGCTCCTTTGTTTCCGCCTCCGTTAATGCTGCCACAAATGGTTTCAAATTGTTGGCAATGAAACGCGCCGGGCAACTTTTGTTTGCCGCAAGTTGTATCCGTTTGTGTAATTGTACCGTTCCTAAAGGTCGCTGGTATGGAAAAAGGGAAAACTTTTCTGGAAGAAAAAGGATACTTAGGAGAATTGGCGTAGCCACAGACAGAAAAATTATTTCCACAAATAGCCTTTCACTCCGCAGAGGAATGTGCGTTGGTTCACAGCTTCCTGGAAGTTTAAAACAATGTGCATGACCACAGTATCTTTTCTTCCGAGAGTGCTAGTCAGACAAAACGTGCAGGAAAGCTGTGAAGTTGGGAAATTAGGTGAGAGGAATTGGCGGAAGCGAGTCTGTGAAGGTCAGTCCCGCCTCGATATGTCGGGCGGTAAAAGCATTACCTACAAAATTAAGGTGCAAGGTTACAACCAAACGTTTCTTATCGACTGTGGTTCCCTTCGATAAAGATGAGCAGATGTCACTTGACTTCCATCATTCGCATGATACTGGGACATGGATGTTACCCTGCCCATCTACACCGTTTAAAAATTACGAGGTATGTCCACAAAGCAAGTTCCGTTTAGTTATATGAAACAAACGTGTACAGATACAGAAAAAATATTTATTGTACAAAGCTATACAACTAATAAACTACTTTTCTACATAGCTTCCGAAATTTTGTAGGCGTTTGTCATACCGTGGTAGAAGTCTTTGTATGCCTTCTTCGTAGAAGGTTGCCGCCTGTGTATTCAACCATGTGCTAACATGTTCTTTCAGCTCGTCATCATCGTTGAAGTGTTGACCACCATGGACAGGTTTTAGGTGTAAGAAGAAAGTCGCTAGGAGAGAGACTGTACGGAGGATGATCAAACACGTCCCAGTGAAATTCCCGTAAGAGTTGTTTGGTCACATTCGCCCTGTGAGGTCGGGCGGCAACGTGAAGGGAAGAAGACTCCTTTCATCTCTTCTTACACTTAAAATCTGTCCTTGGTGGTCAATACTTCAACGATGATGAGCTGAAAGAACATGTTTGCCACATGGTTGAATACACAGGCAGCAACCTTCTATGAAGAAGGCACACAAAAATTTGTCCCACGCTATGACAAGTGCCTACAAAATTTCGGAAGTAATGTTGAAAAGTAGTTGAAGAGTTGCAGATTTTTATACAATAAATATTTTTTCTGTATCTGTTCACGTTTGGTTTATATAACCAAACGGAACTTACTTTGTGGACGTACCTCGTATCATGACTGGCAGTGCGTTAAGGACACGAAGGCAGCGGTGGATTCCAACCACATAATACTGGCATGCAGCAGGTACAAAATGTGCCTTGTACAGGCAGCTCATTGTGAAGGGTTACTGCCTCCCCACTTATGTCATTGTTTTACTTCATCGGTTCGGTAAGTATAATCACAATTTGCTCGCACATAATTAATATTCACTCTAATCTAAGAGTTGTCGTGGTCCTCATCTTTATATGGCACCAGCCGGGCACGAAAGCACAGAAGTAATATGATATTTTATTTTACATTGTGAACTTCCTTTCTGTAGCTCCGACTTTCACTGTTATATTGTGATGTTTGCAATTTGTTCTAATGGCACTGTTACAAACTTTGTTGGTTGTATGGAATTTGTTTCTCCGTGTTTTATAACTCTTTTTGAAAACTTGTATTTGTACCCAAAACTCTCAGTGTTATTGTATACTGATTTTGTAATAATTTTTATGTGCTACTGTTGAGCTACTGGTAGCTGTATGTATGGTGCTTCTTCTTTCTTGTTTTATTCTTATTGTGTATGAAATATACTAAACTCTTGATATACACTTATAGACCAGAACATTATGACCACTTGTCTGATAGCCGGTATGTCCGCTTTTGGCACGAATAACAGTGGAGACTGGTCTTGGCATGGAAGCAGTGAGGCCATGCTAGGCGTAGGACGGAGTTTGGCACCACATTTGCACACACAAGTAATCTAATTCCCGTAAAATCTGGAGGAAGGCGATGCGATCTGACGCAACGACCATTCAAAATTGGCTAATTGCAAGCCCAGCACAAAAAGTTAATTTCGCCATTGAGTTCCTAGAACCACTCATCACACTCCTGGCCTCGTGACTAGATGCATTATAATGTTGAAAAGCACCACTGCCGTTAGGATACATGATCGTCATTAAGCAATGAACGTGGTCTGCAACCAGCGTGCAATACTTCTTGGTCGCTATGGTGCCTTGCAGAGCTCCTGTGGACCAATGGAACGTGAATTATCCCCACAACATAACTTGAGCCGTCAAGAGCTTGTCTCCGCTCCGCAGTACAGGCGCCAAGAAGGTATTCCCCTGGAAGGCGATGGATTCGCACCCTCCGATCGGCATGATGAAGAAGGTATGGGGATTTATCAAAATATATAACGCTCCGCCTTTGTGCTAACGTGCAATGACGATGGTCACGTGCCCATTTCAGTGGTAGTTGCCGTTATCATGGCGTTAACATTGGAATATTGATTATAACAGGTATTCCGTCTTATGCTGACTGCAATAAAGAGATTTATTTTACACCAAACGCGTTTCGATTTTTATTTTAAAAGCATCTTCTGTGGTCTGTAAATGATACAAAATGTTTGTACAGTTTGTTTTCGATACATAGATTGAAAACAGTTATTAAAAAACTTTGTGCATGTTTGGCCTATGTGTTTTTAACTTGATATTTGGTCTACTCACGGTGTTGTTCTCTTCTTTCCATCTCACTGCTGTTGGAATATGCATGGGTCCTCGACTGCGGTGGCCTATCGTTGGAAGTGATCCATGCACTTTGTGCTCAGATGACGTGTTACGGGCGAGTCCATTTGCTGGGAGGTAAGGTAGGTATGTCAACAACGTATACTATCAGCGACAATTGTAGATTCTATTGCATAGTGTCCCCAACATTAAAGTCTGATATTAGTTCCGGCGCTTGTCCTTCTTACCGGTCCTTTTTACCAGTCTGCCCGTCTAAGAAAATGTTCAAAAGTTTGTTAAGCTTAAGGGACTTAACTGTGGGGTCATCAGTCCCTAAACTTACAAACTACTTATGAACTACCTTACACTAAAGACAAGACAAACATCCATGCCCGAGGGGGGATTCGAACCCCCGATCGTAGTGGCCGTACAGACTGTGACTGGCGCGCCTCAGACCGCTCGGCCACTGCGGCCGGCCGCAATCTAAGACATCCAACATCAGTAATAAGGAGTGGCTGCCCAACCCCTCGACATACGGATTCGTCGAACACCCGGCAAGTCGTATAGTTTCCGAAATGCTTGTGCCGATCCTCTGGGCCATCACAGTTTCCACACGGTCAAATTAAAGTCGTGCGCCTTCCTCATTCTACACACGGCATGCACGTTCACTGATACTACATGCACGGTGCGGTGTCAGATTAGCAATCATTCCTCGTGAGGTGACGCTGCTACCGCATGGACGGGTTTATATCGATAGTAGGTAGGTCGTCGTAATTTATGACTGATCAGTGAAGTTAGACTGTAAGATTTACAATTACGAAGGTTGGAACGAAAATAGTGGCAACACTGCAATGGGGACACTATGCAATAGAATCTACAATTGTCGCTGATAGTATACGTTGTTGACATACCTACCTTACCTCCCAGCAAATGGACTCGCCCGTAACACGTCATCGGCGTTCACACACAATCGAGGGAAAAACAGTCACTTGTGAGCGAGCGGCCTATCGTAACGGTGTCACTACACACGAACAACGCAGTTGGATCAAGAGTGAATGGTTTTGGACCGCGGTGGAGTGGCCGAGTGTTCCAAGGCGCGTAGCTGCGGAGAACGCCACTACTCACCGTCGGAGGTTCGAGTCCTCCCTCGGGCGTAGGTATAATTGATGTCCTTAGCATAAGATAGTTTAAGTAGTTTGTAGGCCTAGGGACTGATAAACAGAGTAGTTAAGTCCCATAGATTTACAGACATTTGACCACTTGAATTTGAATGTTTTTGGGACATCGCCTGCGACCAGTTTTGCGAAAGAAGCGGTAACACTTGCTACGCAATCCACCCATCATTTTGCACGACAATGCGCGGGCCCATACAGCACAAGCTGTGGCTTCTCTGTTCGGTCGATGGGACTGGGAAGTACTGTATCATCCAACATACTCCCCGGACATAAATCCTTGTGACTTTGATTTGATTCCGAAGACGAAGGAACCACTTCGTGGCATTCGCTTCAGAACTGTTCCAGAGATTCGACAGGCAGTAGACCGCTCCATTCGCACCATCAACAGAACAGACTCTGCTGACGGATACTAAGCATTCCACATCGCTCGCAACGGGCTTTAGACAACGCTGGTGACTACTTTGAAGGACAGTGACATGTGCCAACATGTAACGCTTTTGTATCGGTTGTGAATAAATTGTTACAACTATTTAAGTTCCAACCCTCGTATATTCAATTGTTACAGGTATACCCACGTAGGATATATTGTCGCTGTTACCAAAAGCTACAGTAAAGAAAATCAATTTACCATAAAAGCGGATAGCGAAATCAAGGTAAATCTATCTGTAGGAACTGCCATACAAGAAATCCGAGTCCAGATCACGGAGTCACTTAACAACACCCTCCTGAACGGAGCCAAGGTTTCTGAGATGGCGAACGACCAGGTGTTACTTAAACTTTCCAAAGAGATAAAAATTATTTGTTGCGGAACAGGAGGGTGTTCCAATGCAGCCAATCACGCGTAACCAAGGCCGTAAGCGGTCGTAAGTTGTCGGGCAGTAACAACACCTTTCAACAGCAATATCTGTCGTTCCCTGCAATTCTCCTTCTTTGTCTACCAAAGGCATTTGAAAGCTTTGATCCTTTGCTCTCTGTACATAGAGAAGTAAATTCGCACAGAGTATTTATACACTCGTGAGAGCTATTGTTAATGTACTTCGTGACATAACCTCTAGTCACATAAGTGGTCACTCACATGAAAATTCTCCGGGATATCATAAACAGTGTCGTGCACAGTTAGTAGAGAGCTTTTAAATTCGTATCCCATTTTAATCTCTTCGTAACGCACTACTTATTTATCCGAGGAGAAATGAACTGCAGTTGAATACAGGAGTGTGAGAATTGTAAAGTTCGGACCACTTAATGTTCTAAATGTCACTGTTTAGTTTCAATAATATTCACAGCTTAAGATAAGGATTATATAAATAATATTTGTCTTTTACAGTAAGATATCCAATAATGAACACGCCATGAATAAGTTTTTGAAGCCTAACACACCGAAAGAGCTATAGTTCATACAAAAATATTAATCTCTTATGCGGATCTTGTGCGAATATCTGGCAGGAGAGATTACAAAGACTTACATAAAAACAAATTGGTAAGTGCCGTTCATAGACCAAAACCCACTGCGGCAATTACTTGCTGGTATACTTGATACTACTAACAACACTGAATAATAACTCATAATCCGTCTCCTTTGATGGTTCTGTACATAGTATAAATGAGAAATGTACACCAACACTTCAAAAAAATTTTAATATTTTTTTTATGTTCAGGTTTTAACATTATTTTAGTTAATAACATACTAAAATTACGACACATGACTTGAAGCTCAGTTATTAATGTACTTCTCTAAATATTAAAAAATAAGATTCAACTTTTAAGCATTATTCACGATTACGCCTTTATATAAAAAATTAAATACTTAAATTACATTTTCTACAATTATTTCATATTAGGTATCTTCAAACACCTCCACAGTCACGAAATTCTACACTTTAAATCTCTATAGACTAAAGTTTAGGCATACATTTATATGTGGAATTGAACTTTTTTGAACAATACTAAATTTTACATAAGAAATTCATTTCTAAACTAAAAATTTTCCAGTCTAGCGTACTTAAACATGATAATCATTACAATTTAATGTTTTGACTGAGTTATAGGACTTTGGGAAATATGGTTTTGTATCCCATCCTCGTCGCCACTTTTGTGTTCCAGCCTCGTCGCCGCTTTTGTGTCTCGTTTACGTCGTAGGTGTCGGTGGCCGAGTAGACAGACCGACACAGGAATATAGGACGCACGCTTGTGCAGGTACGAAGGTGAGCAGCCAGTGGGACAGCAGAAACTAGAAACGCTAGAGTAAATTAGAACGAGATATATATTGCACAGAATTTATACAATACTTAACTTTTACATAGCTCAGTACTGCAGAATGCTGATACATAGTTGAGCTAGAGGCCTGCCTAGTGCCTATCCGATAGCCAAGTCTTCACTGGTGCCTATCTGACTCCGAAGTGTTAACTGGTTCCTATCTCAGTTCAAATGTTCAAATGTTTGTTAAGCTTAAGGAACTTAACTACGGGGTCATCAGTCCCTAAACTTACAAACTACGTATGAACTACCTACAACTAAGGACGGCACAAATATCCATGCCCGAGGGGGGATTCGAACCCCCGACCGTAGTGACCGTGCAGACCGTGACTGAAGCGCCTCAGTCCCCACGGCCACCGCGGCCGGCCTATCTCAGTTCCAAGTGAACGATGTCGTTCAGTGGTGGCCACGAGCGGAGTTGTAGCAGAGGGTGCTCGTGGCTGACGTCGTAAGAACGCCGCGCCGTGCATGCATGGCGGCGCGCGGCGAAAGTAGGTGGCGCGCACTTTAGACTTGTGCGACACCACATATGGACCTGCAGTAATTGTGATGGTTATTATGTAGTTGTTTCACGGTAAATTGTAAAAAGGAAAAAATAACGTTGATATAATCAGAGTAATACTAGATTTAGAGAAATCTTTTGATAGCATTGACTGGAATACACTCGCAAATTCTTAAGTGACCAGGGATAAAATATAGGGAACGAAGAGTTATATACAAGTTGTGCCGCAACGAGACAGAAATTGTAAGAGCCATAGGGTTGCATTGGTTGAGAAGCGGGGAAGACAGGGTTGTAGCCTTTCACCAATGTTATTGAAGTTGTACATTGAGCAAACTGTGAATGAAAGCGAGTAGAAATTTGGAATGGGTATTGAAGTTCAGGGAGAAGAAATAAAAAGTTTACGCTACAATGTAAATTTTCACGGCCGGCGTTATCATCAGGTAAAACTTCCGGTCTGAGAGGCCGTGGTCGACTTATCACTGATGTTTCGTCTCCGTCTGCGGGAGACATCATCTGATGTCTTCTGCACTGCAGGCAGCCAGAAAGAAACCTACTAAGTTTTATCGCTATTTGGATGACACCTTTGTAGTATGGATTTATAGTGAAGAGGAGCTGGAAGTCTTCTTGGTGCATTTCAATGGCATTAATCCAAAAACAGAGTTCACGATGGAGAAGGAGAACAAAGGCCAACTTAGCTACCTGGATGTACCTGGTGGACGGGACTCTGGCCCATAAAATATACAGGAAGAGTACACACACCGATCTATAGCTCCACAAGGAGTCAAACCACCCTCCTAGACAAAAAGATGTATCATCAAAACCTTGGTACACCGAACCAACAAAATCTACAAATAAACTTACTTGTAGGATGAATTGAATCACCTACGGTCGGCCTTCATGAAAAATGGATATACTAGCATGGAGATTGACCGAACACTCCATCCATGAAGACAAGAATCCGGAAACATCAGCGTCCATCGGGAAAAGTGTTCCTTCCGTTCATTAGGAAAATTACAAAAAAAAAAAAAAAAAAAAAAAAATGTTCAAAATGTTTGTATAGTCTATGGGACTTAACTACGGGGTCATCAGTCCCTAAACTTACAAACTACTTATGAACTACTTACGAACTAGTACGGCACAAATATCCATGCCCGAGGGGGGATTCGAACCCCCGACCGTAGTGGCCGTGCTGACTGTGACTGGAGCGCCTCAGTCACCCCGGCCACCGCGGCCGGCCAGGAAAATTACAGACCGCATCGGAAAAGTTTTGGCCAAGCATGAGGTCGAAACGATCTATAAACCCATCAAGGAGCTCAAAGAGCATTTAAGATCGACAAAAGCACGTCATCTCCTAGCAACACCTGGGGTGTACAAAATTCCTTGCAGTTGTGGCCAAGTATATATTGGAACAACTAAAAGAAGTGTCATTACCCGCTTAGCCGAACACAAGAGAAACTGTCATCTGGGACACAGAAAAACCGGCCGTAGTAGAACATGTTTTTCGTGGTGGAAACCATAAAATAAAATTGAGTGAGACAAGTTATTATCCAGGACATCGCATTACCATGATCGCTTGTATAGAGACGCAATAGAAATCCACAAACACCAGAATAATTTTAATAGACAAGAATGTCTTAAGTTAGACAAAATATGGATATCGACATTGTGGCAGCAAAATGACAATCGATTACTTTTCATAAAAAAGACGACACCATCCAGAGATAGCCAGACATTCAGCATCACGTGATGAATGGAGATGCCCTCTATGCTCTACATAAATGCGAGAGCTCCTCGAACCAGAATGGCAGTCCCACAGAAGACCTCAGATGATGTCTCCCGCAGATGAAGACGAAACGTCAGGGAGAAATGTTATTCTTCGACCACAGCCCTATCAGTCCGGAAGTTTTACCTGAATAAAATCTCCGCGGTTTGTCAATGGTATTGGTGTTCTGTCGGGGGAAACAAGTCAATAAATGTGGTAGATAAGTTTTCTTACTTATGCAGTAAAATAACTTATAAGTGTCAAAGTTCAAAAAAATGTTCAAATGTTTGTAGAGTGTATGGGACTTAACTACGGGGTCATCAGTCCCTAAACTTACAAACTACTTATGAACTAGCAAATACTAAGGACGGCACAAATATCCATGGGATTCGAACCCCCGACTGTAGTGGCCGTGCAGACCGTGACTGAAGCGCCTCAGTCCCTTCGGCCACTGCGGCCGGCTGTCAAAGTTCAAAAGATATGAAATGCAGAATGGCAAAGTTAAAAAAAAAAAAAAATAATAATAATAATAAAAAAATAAAATAAAATAAAAATATGGAGAAGAGAAATTTGTTAACATCAACTATTAACTTAACTGCTAGAAAGTCTTTTCCGGAGGAATTTGTCTACAGTGTAACCTTTTGTGAGAGTTAAACGAGGATGATAAACAATTCAGACGAAAAGAGGATTGAAACCTCTGAAATGTAGTGCTACAGACGAATGCTGAATATTAGATGGATATGTCATCTAACTAATTAGGAGGTACTGTACAGTATTGGGGAGAACTTTGTGGCATAATTTTACGAAAAGAACGGAGTGATTGATGGGACAAATTCTGAAAAGCCGGCCGCGGTGGCCGAAGAGACTGAGGCGCTCCAGTCACGGTCTGCACGGCCACTACGGTCGGGGGTTCGAATCCCCCCTCCGGCATGGATATTTGTGCCGTCCTTAGTCTTAGTTAGTTCATAAGTAGTTTGTAAGTTTAGGGACTGATAGCCCCGTAGTTGAGTTTCATAGATTTTACAAATTCTGAAACATCAAGATAATAATAATAATAATGTTTGTAAGTCTAAGGGACGTTGGTCATCAGTCCCTAGGCTTACAAATTACTTAAACTAACTTAAAGTCACGCATGCTAAGGACAACACAAACACCCATGACCGAGGGAGGACTCTAACCCCCGACGGCGAACGACCACACGCACCGCAGCTGGGCGCCTTAGTAGGCACGGCTATTCTGCCGGGGCTTTGGTTATTAGTCCCTAGGTTTACAAACTACTTAAACTAAGTTAAACTAACCTCAGGAAACACACACCCTTGCCCAAGGGAGGACTCGAACCTCCGACGGCTAGCGAGGCGTCTTGTAACGCTCGGCCACTCCACCGGGGCAAACGTCAAGGAATCATCAATTTAGTAATAGCGGGTAGTATGGAAGTTAAAAATCGCAGAGGGGGACCAAGAGACAAGCACAGTAAGCAGGACGAAATGGCTGTGAGCTGCCGTTGTTATTCCGAGATGAAGAGGATTACACTGGATATAATAGCATACAGAGCTGCATCAAAGCAGTCTTCGGACTGAAGGCCACAACAACAACAATACCACAGCACGTGGAAATGCTCTAATTTGCTACGTTTCCGAGTGTGACCAAAATATCGTACTTCCAGAAATCCGAGAATTTTGTTATGAGGAAAGCTTTCAAATGTCTGCATCAAAACAAAACTCGCAAGAGCTTTCTGAGAAGTGAAGATAGCAACTCTATTCACAGAGATAACAAACGCGTGTGTTTACTGGAGACCTTGAAAACACTGCATCGCGTAGTGTAGAGCAAACAGCGAGTAAAGTGACGCCGTCATCTTACGTGGTCCGCGATAACGTTCACGCGGGCTGCTGTGTGATTGGAATGGGCACGTCCGCAAAACTGCCGGCGGTTCTCACAAACCTTTGGGAACAAATTGAGCAGTTTAAGGAAAACATAGGAAACCTAATCGGGATGGCTGGTCGATGACTTGAATCAAAATGTTCAAATGTGTGTGAGGTCTTACGCGACCAGACTTCGTGGTAATCAGTCGCTAGACTTACTTGACTAACTTACTCTAACGACAACACAAATATACATGCCCGTGGAAAGATTCGAACCCTCGCCAGTAGCGGCCGTGCAGACTGTGATTGGCGCGCCGCAGACTGCACGGCCACTGTGGCCGGCACGACGTGAATCACCATCTAGGCGATTAGTGGACCAGTAAGTGAATCAGTGCGGCCGGCCGCGGTGGCCGAGGGGACTGAGGCGCTTCAGTCACGGTCTGCACGGCCACTGCGGTCGGGGGTTCGAATCCCCCTTCGGACATGGATATTTGTGCCGTCCTTAGGATAGGCTAGTTGATAAGTAGTTTGTAAGTTTAGGGACTGATAACCCCGTAGTTAAGTCCCATAAGTTTAACAAACATTTGAACATTTTGAATCAGTGCGCCATCTCCCCTTGTTTCATTCAGAAAAATCAATCATCAAACACACTAAACATTTACAGTTTTCATGGTATTAACTCTGTAAAATACAAATAACCTACACTGATTTGAAACTGCCTGGCAGATTAAAATTGTGTGCCGGAACCGGGATTCGAACCTGGGACCTTTGCCTTTCACGGGCAAGGACTCTACCGGCTGAGCTATCCCGGCATGCTTCACGGTCTGTCCTCACAACTTCTGCCAGTACCTCGCAAAGGCGAAGGTCCCAGTTTCGAATACCGGTTCCGGCACATAATTTTAATCTGCCAGGAACTTTCATATCAGCGCACACTCCGCTGCAGAGTGGAAGTGTCAACCTAAACGGATGTCCAGAGATAAAGCAAAACCCCACTGTTTCCCTACCCTATGTTGACTTCACGATAAAATCATACAAAATATCAATTGATGTCAGTACAGTCGTGTTCCGAACACATATTTGCATTCCGGTTAACGTTCAACCATGCCGACGATGACGCCAGGACACCAATGAATCGGTAGTGTTTGTTGGTAATGCCACATCCAAAATCACTGTATACATATTCACAGGCGGCGCAGCATGCACGGAGCAGACATGTGCACGTCTCTCTACAGTGGGGAGACATGCGAAGTATGTGAGCAGGATAGTCTCAAACCCAAGGCTCCATGTGAGTCGTTGTTGTTTCTCGGACATGGCGACAGCTTATAGACGCCGAAAATGTATCTACAGCTACATATTTACTTTATAAACCACATTTAAATGCCTGGAAGAGGGTTCATCGAACCGCTTTCATAATAAATAAATATTCATATTTCCGCTACCAATCACTTTATTTGATAGTGTTTAATCTAATATAGCACAACGCGTTTAGAGCATGTTTTGCTCATCATCAGGCGCTTTTTATAGATTTTATTTATTTATTCGTGTCAAAGGCGTTGCATACAAAAGTTCAAAGACAAGAGTACAACTATACTACAAAACAAAAGAGATTATTTATATACAACTTACAAAAACACTAAATACAATCACACCAAAAATTATCAACCTCGACGGCATTCTCCTTGGCCTGCAATAGGTTCTCCAGCGTGCAGGATACTGGGCACTGAGGACAGCTGTACAGGTGCTTGGTGGTTTGTTGGGATCCACAATCACAGAGAGTTGATTCATCCCTGAGGTAGTTCCATCTGTCCATGTTGTCCTTTGTTCTAGCCACCCCGCTTCTTAGTCTGTTGAGGGACTTCCACGTTTTCCACGGCAGATTTTCGCCTGGGGGGAGGGCCTCCAAAGGTGGAATCCATGTTGCGACATCAGCATTTCTCGTTGTCCACGGGTTTTGTCGTGTCGTTGAAGGTGATGTACTACAGTCGACAGTAGTTTTCATAAAACTCTTCCTGGATTTCAGCCTGCTTGGGGGAGTTCTACTTTACGAATGCTAAGGACAACACAAACACCCATGACCGAGGGAGGACTCTAACCCCCGACGGCCAACGACCATACGCACCGCAGCTGGGCGCCTTAGCACGCACGGCTTTTCTGCCGGGGCTTTGGTTATTAGTCCCTAGGTTTACAAACTACTTAAACTAAGTTAAACTAACCTAAGGAAACACACGCACACCCATGCCCAGGGGAGGACTCGAACCTCCGACGGCGAGCGACCGCACGCAACTTCCCGTCTTATATCTGGTGGGGCTATCCCCGCGAGGCTGTAAAGTTTGTGAGTAGGCGTTGCCCTCAGGCATCCTGTTGTTATTCTACAGGTCTCGTTTAGGGCAACATCCACATGCCTGACATGGACAGAGCCGGCCGCGGTGGCCGAGGGGACTGAGGCGCTTCAGTCACGGTCTGCACGGCCACTACGGTCGGGGGTTCGAATCCCCCGTCGGGCATGGATATTTGTGCCGTCCTTAGTTGTAGCTAGTTCATAAGTAGTTTGTAAGTTTAGGGACTGATAACCCCGTAGTTAAGTCCCATAAGCTGTACAAACATTTGAATATGGACAGATGTAAACCAAACCGGGGCAGGCGTATTCAGCAGCAGAGTAGTATAGTGCATTTGCCGTTGTTCCTAGTACTGTCGGTTTGTGAGTTTTCTGATGATGTTATTGCGTGTGGATGCTTTTAGTTTTCTGTTTAGGCAGTGCTTTCTCAATGTCAACGCACGATCCAATGTGACCCCCAGGTATTTTGATTTATGACAGTGCTCCAGTTCTGTGCCATTCCATATGACTTTTAATTTTTTGTAGGCGTCTTTGTTTCGTAGGTGAAAAGCGCATACTTGAGTTTTAGCTGGATTGTGCTTCAAGTGGTTCTTTTCATAGTATGCTGAAAGGGTTTTAAGACCAGATGTCTCTCTACAGTTTCGAAATCTTTGGCTTGAGATACTAGTGACAAATCATCAGCGTAGATGAAGCTTTTTGTGTTAGGAGGTTGTGGCTGGTCGTTGCTATAGATGTTAAACAAGGTTGGTGCTAGGATACAGAAATGTTTATATTACTTATAATTTACTTATTTAAAGTCTATTTGTTGTTATTGGTGATTGGGATAGTTGGGATGGGGGTGGCAGTGGATGGCTATAAACTATGATGTAGTGCTGTCTTCTACTGGTCTTCCTGTATGGTGCGATTTCTTTCACCACGATTTTCGTGTTCCAAGGTATCTTCTGCATCTCTGGTGCACTGGTGGGGTACTGCCTATTGAATCACTTGTACATTGCTTCTTATACACTAATTGTTTTTATCACATACTCGCAAATATAAATTTTTCACAAGCATGTAAATACAGCATCATCTTGTTTTGTGGATACTGTATTTACATGGTTGTGAACTGTTTATATGTGCGAGTGTGTGATAAAAACAACCAGTGTATAAGAAGCAACGTACAAGTGATTCAATATGCTGCAGCCCCACAGTGCACCAGAGATGCAGAAGATATTTTGGAACACGAAAATCGTGGTGGAAGAAATCGCACCATACAGGAAGACCAGTAGAAGACAGCACTACATCATAGTTTATAGCCATCCACTGCCCGACCCCTCCCCCTCAACTACCCCAACCACCAATAATAACAGCCGGCTGCGGTGGCCAAGCGGTCTGTGGCGCGCCAGTCACGTTCTGCACGGCCACTATGGTCGGGTTATTTGTGCCTTCCTTAGTATTAGCTAGTTCATAAGTAGTTTGTAAGCTTATGGACTGATGACGTCGTAGTTAAGCCCCATAACCTCTACAAACATTTTTGAACGATAATAACAAATAGACTTTAAATAAGTAAATTATAAGTAACATAAACATTTCTGTATGTATAAAAAGCGCCTGGTGATGAGCAAAACATTTCCTAAACGCGTTGTGCTATGTTAGATTAAACACTAACAAATAAAGTAACTGGTAGCAGCAATATGAATATTTATTTCTTATTTCCCAGAGTCACTGTTTCTAATCTTAGCCAGCATGGCTACAATTAAACACGCATTTGTAATATTTCGCTACCGTTCTGTTCTCTAATAATTAGTCTCGGAGACCAATGCAGGGCCGCCAACGTTTGCAGCAGAAAGAGAGGCCCGTTATTTCTCGGTAAGCGCACGTCGGTGCCGCATGGCAACTGGCAGCTGACCTCGTAGCATCCACGGATAGAGTTATATCAGGGCCCAGACATAGTAAAAAGGGCCGACATCGAAGATAATCCCCGATGGTGTGGACAGGGATCATTCTGACCACTCTGACAACTCTCCCTGAAATTGTACGGCTGACTCGGCAACGGTCAACCGCCGTCAAGTATCGTGGCGAGATCTTGCGACCTCATGTGCGGTTGTTGCGAGGCGCTGTGGGCTCACACCTCCTATTGTTGTAGGAATATATGTGCAAATCTGTTAGTTTGGAAAAAAACCGAAGAAAAAAGCTCAAAGCTTGTGTAACTAAGTGACCAAACTACTTATGTCAGCGGTCCATACACTTACACACTTCTTAAACTAAATTATTCTAAGCAGGGGTGGACTAAGGGGGGAAGGGGGCGGATCATTCCAGACGTCTCGTTCTGGGAGGCCTCCAATAATCGAAAGCTACTTTTTTTAGTCATACATGTATTTCCAAGTGACCGGTGGAGGACTGATTTTGTTTCGCCGCCCCGGGCCTCCGGCAGCTTTAGTCCACCACTGATGAACACACACACACACGCCCGAGGGTGTAGTCGAAACTCCAGCGGGAGCCGTTGCGCAGTCCTTGACATGACACCTCAGGCCGCCGCACAGCTATCCCTGCGCAAAAAAACGAAGAAAACAATGTAGTATACCATTATGCACGTTGCAGATTTTTTGTTCTTTATTTTTTAGATATCTTCTGCTTTACTATCAGTTCATTGTGCTGTTTTGTGGCAAAATAAACTCAACCTTGCAAATTTTCCATTTATTGTTTAAAGTTTGAACTGGCCGGCGGGAAAGGGCCGCAAAATCAGGACGTAGCTGCCGACGCATCTGATACTCCATCTTGGAGGTACTGATTTATTTACGTGTCACCTTAGCAAGGAAGTGTCTCTAACGGGGCAGAGACGACACCACAAGTGTCACGCCGTGGAAAATATTTTGTTATTCGTAGCTATCGTAGATTGTACCAGAAGGTAGACGGACTAGTGGCAATAAATCTCTCACGATATCAACGCTGGGACCATTCAATGCAGAACCACCGTTTCGCGAGAATACAGAATACGTCGATACACCCCTTTCCCTCTGCTCTCCATAGGTCACAGGACTAACAAGCGACATTTATGACCTCTAACGCTCTGAACCGCACAAAAAAGTGCTTAGAGTAACATTCAGTTATAAATTTCCATGTAAAACTTTCCAGTCTACAAGTGAAATTTTAAAAGAGAGAAACAAGTAAAAATAACAATGCGTAGAAAGGAGATTATGAGTAATTCAATGACATTAGTGAGTCATTACGTTTTCAAAAAATAGTGTCAAATTCCTCTCCTTAAAGTAATTATAATAGACAAAAAACACATTCCCTACATTCCTGATAGTGCTTATATTAATTCTCAAAGTGCAGCTGCGGGATTTCGATTAAGTGTTTAAATCAAAGTGGGAGAGAACACCCAAGTTGATATATTCAATTTACTGCACCAAAAGTAAAAGCCTATGATGTAATATGCTTCGCCGCGCTGGAGAAGCCGAGCGGTCTAAAGCGTCTCGCTGCGGAGCGCGCGGTTGCTCGCCGTGGAGGTTCGAGTTCTCCCTGGGGCATGGGTTTGTGTGTGTTGTCCTTAGGTTAGTTTACCTAGGTTTAAGTAGTTTGTAAGCTACGGACTGATGACCAAGTAGTTTGGTCCGATAGATTTACAAACATTTGAACATTTTGCAATATGCTTCACGAAGGGCGGTTATGACATTGACACAAAAAATGCAAATGTTTGTATAGTCTATGGGACTTAACTACGGGGTCATCAGTCCCTAAACTTACAAACTACTTATGAACTACTTACGAACTATGACGGCACAAATATCCATGCCCGAGGGGGGATTCGAACCCCCGACCGTAGTGGCCGTGCAGACCGTGACTGGAGCGCCTCAGTCCCCGCGGCCACCGCGGCCGGCGACATTGACACACATGTACCATAATTTTTAATCGTAATTAGAGTGGCTTCTGATATTTGACTGCTTAAAATGTGAAAGTGAATTTGAATATAAAAACGTGAAAAAGTGGCTTTAATTATGTGTGCACATTGTTCTCTTCCACTTTGTTTTAAGCACTTCATCGCAATCCCGTGTCTGGCCTCCGGGGTCAAAATAAGCCTTATTAGGTGTGTAGAATATGCGTGTTTAGCGCTATTACACTGAACAGCCACAACATTATGAGCGCTTAGATACTACCAATATGAACTCGTCCAGGCGATAACAACGTCACCTGTCGAGGAATGACCACACACGGTGCATGTAGTATCATTGAGTGTAGTATGTTTTCGAATTTTATGTCCCTCACCATATTAACAAGGTGGAGGTTTTCAGTGAATGTCCAGTACTGTGTTTTTGAGTTGTGCGTTTCGCACCGTACTCCGTTTAACTTGAAAAGATGTATAAACCAATTTTACTGTATGAATTTCCGAGGCGAGCTTTGATTCCTAGGTCAGCAGTTCTTCTAAATTATTTTCCATTAGTAGAATGTTATTTAATAATTTCACGTTGTTAATCCTATTACTGTTGATTTTAATTCTGTGGTCTAGTGTGCTGAAACTGCTGCGAAATACAACCTGCTCTATGAGTTAAGTTGCGTCAAGTAAACAACAATATTCCTGTAATAAATTTCTACAAAGATTAGGTTCGTGAGACACTATATTTTAAGTCAGCAATACTTCTTTTCTTGTTAAGTCGTATTATCATTGCTTTGTCGACAGTGTCTGGAACTGATGCACTGTCAATTGAAAAAGTACAGTTTTTAAAGAGTGTTCGTAAGTTAACTCAGCAGCAAACTTCAGAATATCACAGACAGCCCATCGCAGCCGGGGCCAGTGTCCCTACCCACGGTGTGAATATCATATTGCACATCAAACAGGTATGTCTAGACATGAAGCACACAATGTAGTAATTGGCTTTTGATTTGCATACCAGTGACTAAAATTTCCTTATGAAATTTAAAATTCCTTCTTTATTGGTAAGTTGATGGCTCTATCTACTTCAATATTATGCTCCTGACCAGTCATGGGCTCTCGTTTAGCTTTATTTAAGGTTGTTTTCTTTGTAGAGTGTATCTTAGAATGGCCTCATTGTGTTTTCTTTAAACTGACCTATTCTCTTTTCAAGGTAGCTCGAAAGTTCGGAGTAAGCTATCGCACAACGATCTGCTTCAATTTAAACGTACTTTCTAGTTTTATCATTCAGTTTTGTTAGTTGATCTTATATTCCTACTTCTTGTACCCTTTCAATTGTTTTTACCAGCTCTTCTTCTGCCGATTCTCGAAATATTAACTTGCGTATTTGAAAGAAGATTTCTTTCTTTTCTTCATATTTTATGAGATTAATAAGAATTTTCTCCAGTCTCTGAAGAAGCCTCTTCCCTTGAATTTATCTCAATCTTTGCTTTTATATATATGTTGTGTGTTCCTTCGGAACATACGTCATATCTATAATTGTACTAGCGACCCCAGCAATGCTTCGCAGTTGCTAAATATGCATGGGAATGGATATATATCCTACACTACTCTTCTTAATCTCTCTGCCATTCACTTCCCCCAGCTCTATGCCTGTTTCTTACGTCTTTGTCCTCTTAGCGTTCTCACTACATACCTGAAATCCCGACGATATTCTAATATTCACTTGGTGCGTGTACTCCTCCCTCCTCCCTGTTCATTTTCTCCCTCATTCCTCCTTCTCTGTCTACGTATGTCTGCGTCGCAGTCGTAGTCTACGTCCTCCTCCTCCTCCTCCTCCTCCTCCTTCTCCTATTTCCCCATATCAAGCCATCCATCCCCGTAACTCTGACATTACCTGCCCCGCGCTCTGCCAATCTAATCTTGTAACCCCCCCCCCCCCCCTCTCTCTCACTGTTAAAGCCCTCCCTCATCTGTGTATGAAAAATTACAATATCTGTCAAATTAATTGTGAAGCAATTCTCTGATTTTTAGCGAGATGAACTCACAGAGCATCAAGGGAACTAACAATATACAGCATTTGATTTATATACGAGGGGAACTTGGAAAATAAGTTTCCCTTGTCGACTGTGATCAGAGTTGCGTATGAAAGGAAAAAAAAAAATAGAATGAGACGTTAAAGATAAGACGTATCTTTATTTTTCTACATAATTTCCAAGTACATTGAGACATTTGTCATACCGCTTTATAAGCTTCAAAAAGCAGTCCAGGAAAAAATCAGGGCGTTGCATACGAAAGAAGCGTTGAACGGCTTGTTTGACGTCAGCGTTGCTTCCAAAGCGCCTTCCGACGAGAGTGTTATTCAAAGCTGGAAACAGATGGAGGTCACTTGGAGCGAGATCATGACTGTATGGCGGATGGTGTAAGCGCTCCTAACCAAGAGTTGCAATATGGTTTTCCTTTGCTGTCGCCGAATGTGGCCCCAAATTGTCATTCAAGAGCAGAACACCAGTTCTAAGAATGCCAGGCCGCTTTTTCCGAATCACCTCTTTCAATTTCGACAGAATGGCACAGCACCACGCAGCATTAATGGTTGCATCCTCCAAAAAGACCAGCAACGAAACTCCTTGGGCTTCCCAAGTCTCAGCAAACGGTGAGTAACACTTTACTTCCAGACGGAGTGCTTTTGAAATTCTTTCGGTCATGTGATGAAGGATGTTTCCACTCCATGGAAACGGCCTTCGATTCGGGCGTGTAATGGTGGACCCACGTTTCATCCCTCGTCACAATCCGAAACAGAAAGTCATTGTCATATTCATGGAACTTATACTTTGTTCGAACATTATGAATTACCTCGAAGAGAACGATCTAATAATCAATAGTCTACACGGATTCAGAAAGTATCGCTCTTGCGAAACACAGCTTGACATTTATTCATATGAAGTAATTAGTGCCTACGACAAGGGATCTCAAATCGATTCCATATTTCTGGGTTTCCAGAAGGCTTTTGACACCGTACCTCACAAACGGCTTCTAATGAAATAGCGTCCTTATGGAATATCGCCCCAATTGTGCGATTGGATTCTTGATTTGCTCTTCCTTGTGTTTATAAACGTTTTAGGAGACAATCTGAATAGCTCCCTTAGACTGTGCTGTCGTTTATCGGTTAGTGAAGTCAACAGAGGATCAAAAGGAAGTGCAAAGCGATTTAGACAAAATTTCTACATGGTGCGAAATTTGGCAATTAACATTAAATAATGAAAAGTGGGAAGTAATACACATGACCACTAAAAGAAATCCGCTGAACTTCAATTACACGATAAATCAGTCAAACCTTAAGTTCGTAAATTCTACCAAATACCTAGGAGTTACAATTACGAACAACTTAGACTGGAGAGAACACACAGAAAATATTGTGTGGAAGGCGAACCAGAGGCTACGTTTCATTGACAGAACGCTTCGAAGATGCAACAGCACCAAAGAGACTGCCTACATCACACTTGTGTGTCCTCTCCTGGAGTACTGTTGCCCAGTGTGGGACCCTCACCAGGTGGAACTAATGGAAGACATTGAGAAGGTTAAGAGAAGGTCAACTCGTTTTGTTTTATCACGTTACAGGGGAGGAAAGCGTCACAGAAATGTTGGACGATCTGAGGTGGAAATCATTAAAAGAACGACGTCATTCGTTGCGGCGAGTTCTACTTGCGAAATTTCAATCACCGACTTTTACTTCTGAATCTGAAAATATTTTGATAGCACCCACCTACATATGGAGACATGACCATCCCAATAAAATAAGAGAAATCAGATCGAAAAGGGAACGATTTAGGTGTTCTTTCTTCTCGCGCGCTATTGGAGAATGGAACGGTAGAGAAAGGTTTTGAAAGTGGCTAATGAACCCTCTGCCAGGCACTTAAATGTTATTTGCAGAGTATCTATGTAGATGCAGATGAGATGTCGATGGTCGACCTCTACCCGTTGGCGTATCGGTGTGTTGCACGTGCACGTTCACCTGCTGTGTCGCGTTTCGCCCATAGCCGTTCTACGTTTTTTCCGTATGTAACGCCCTGATTTTTTCCTAGAAGGCTTTTTGAAGCTTATAAAGCGGTTTGACAAATTTATCAATGTACACTCTTTGACAAAAAACCTGGCCGCCGGCCGGCTGCCGCTGAGCCTAAGTCCGAGCCGATCGCGACATGGGACAATAAAAGTGGCCGCGCTGATTCGCTCTAAGTCCGGCTATCTGCACAATCTGGCAACACTGTAGACTGCGGGAGTTCGTACAGTACTTCTTGTGTGCTGTTAGAAGTTCTGTAGGTCAGCTACATCAGTGGTCCCGCGGTAAAGTACGTGAATTGCATGTGAAAGTATTAGCGATCGAAACCGACTGTTGACAAAAATTTTAAATTCACGTTCCTCGTGCGTACTGATGCCACATGTGTAAGGGAAGCATATGCGTAACGTATTTCATTTTTTGATACTCTGTTAATAGCATTTCGGCCCAATGACACTGTTGCCTCTGGCCGCAGCACTCGGCAGAGCTCTCCGCGGCCCACTCACCGGCAGTAGCGATGGCGGCGCTACACAGCGCTGCCTCGCCCTCTGCCCACAGCGCCTGCCGCCGCTCATCGCCCTGGATACGTAAAATGCTGTAGTGTTGCTGAGTGGTGGAAAAAAAATGGTTGCGATGTGTATTTCAGACACGATATCAACGGAGCAGACCACCCATTTTGAATGATGACCATACTATTACACTAATACATAATACATTAGAGAGGCAAAACATTTTCATAGTCATTGATCCAATCAAACGGCACTCTACGATGTTTAACACTTATTTCTGGTTTAAATCGCGATCCTTTTCCTTTCAGAAAAGCCCTTCATGTAATTTGTTATTGTCATCACTTCATATGTTTTCATCAATACACTGTGCGTAACTGCACTACAATGTTTAGTGCCGTTGTTTGATTCCTTACGGTAAATGTATGAGCTAAATTATGTGAATACGTTTCCGCGCACGTTATAAAGCAACACAGCCACACTGAAAGGTGTCTGATTTCTACAGCAGATATTTTGAATGAACGAACTATATTAATCATTATGTTCACTTCCTCTGTAAGTGTCCCCTAGCATGTGGGTCCTAAGGAAATAGTAAAAATTCCCATCGAGGGAGGTCAATTCGAATTCCTTCAAAGGCGTTTGTATGGTGAAGCAAAAACGACATCTAATACCATTTCCGTAATTTGGAGAAAGCCTTATTGTACAAAGCTTTTCTTCTGATTCCATTAAAGAGTTTTGTCTTGCAATCTGCAGCGTATAAAGTAAAATAAAACAAAGTAAAACGGAATACCACCGCCAAACGCACTTTCTCCAACCAGGATTAGAACTGCCGACCCACAGCTCGGTCGCATCGCGAGACACGAGCATAGCCACACAGCCAACCACACGCTGCCGGCTGGTGCCCTCAGTCTCTCACATATTCAATGCTGAGCCTCTAACGTATCTCGAAAGTTAACCTGAAAGTCACCTATGCGAATAAAAAAATTCCTTGAGTGCAAAAGTTAAATTTCTGTCTCTCATATCACATGGGCATTATACAGCATGAGTCATGAAAGTAGAAGAGGAATGTCAAATGAACTTAGCTAGACAACTCAGTACCACTTGCGGAAGTAACTGCACTGTCACAGTGTTGCCAAATATTAGCAACGATGTTGCCAGTTCTTAGCTGTACTAGGAAGACCTGTGTAGCGATAAGCGACGCGAAATCGCCCTAGTCTCACACGGGCTTCAAGAGGGAAGTCGCGGAATTTGGTTAATACGCGGCGCAATCTCCTGATAGTTTCCATCGTCACACTTTAGCATGCAGATATTTAATTCGTCAAATGAGGCCGAAACCAGCGTTCATATATTTTGAAACTTAACAGCATTATGATATAATTTCAGCAAATGACTAGAGAAGTTAAACATACTGATATTGCCCCCCCCCCCTAAAACAGACTAAAACAATTACTTTATTAGATTTCGACATTTCATTAACTGTTACTGGAAATGAACGTTGCCCCATCCGTCACTAAACAGTAAGGTATCAAACACTTACCCTCACCAACTTTCAGTGAGAGTTTTTTGTAACAAAACGAAAAAGTAGTGCGAACGAGCATTTTGTCCAACGATACAAGGCACTGTAGTTCGAAAACGGACTGTATCTACGTTGTGTCTTGTCATGCGCTTCTCACATTTAAGGTATATTACCTAAATGAGCAGCTATTATGGAAATGTACGCAAAGCATCGACGCAGTGTAATAAACGAATTATGTTTAGATAAGCATGTTTTGAATTTAGTCCTCTTGAAACTGAAACAAAATAGAGAAAGTGTTTAGTTGTGCATATTAGTAGGCTTTTTCCGTTCCTGTAATACTTGATGCAGAGATGAACAAAATACAAATGAGTCATCTATCTGTTTTTTCGATTCTTTAGACAGTCTTCTTTAGTTTCGACACCTTCATTTCGTCGGCAATCTACTGGTTTCTTGGACAATAAAGTACTCAAAATTACGCGACTATTTGTCCATATTTTAACTCGTTGGATTTTATTTCGAACGACAGTAATAATTTCTGTTGGACTGGTTCCATATATCCCGGCCTATTTAATGAAATTTTATTTCCATGACAGATGAAAGTGATTTGAACGTTGAGTCTCTGTAATGAATTTTCATATGAAAAATATTTAACATGAAAACGGTCGTGGACCTGTAAACCGAGGATCTTAATTAAAAAACAGCTGATGCGGTTTCAGAATTTATTATTTACTTTATGTGATGACAACATTTGAAGTAATTTACAAGTTAGTTGTTTTATCAATATTTAAAAGTTTACCATCATTTTAGACCAACAGATAAATTCATTTAAGAAAATGTTCTGTCGTTTTGTTTGTGATGTCACTTGATATTCTTGAAGTAGGTGGCTATGGCAACTTCTATGAGGTTGCCAGGAGACAGTTGGCACGAATGGTTTTATTTGACAGTAAGCGGATAATTTAAAGTCGTAACGCCGCGGCGGAGCGGCCGAGCGCATCGAGGCGCTATGCTACGATGCGCGAGGCCGTTCTCCGTCGGGGGTTCGAATCCCCTCTCGGGCATGGCTGTTTGTGTCGTCTTTAGTATAAGGTGGTTCACAAATAGTTTGTATGATTAGGGACTGATGACCCTGCAGTTAAGTCCCTTAAGCCTGACAAACATTTGAACATTTGAAAGACATAACGAGATGAATTGATAAGATCCAGCTTTTGCAACAAAACTGACCCGATTTCGAAATAAGCTAGGTGTTTAGAAAGTTAATATTATACAGCTAGACATTACTGCTATAAACCTTACCTCATTTATTTACTCACATCTGAGGCAGATTGCTCGCAACATGAAAGAGAGTAGGAGTAGTTAATGTATGAAACGACCTTCTTGAACACAATTTAGCTACTACAATGTGCATATTCTGATATTAGTTTTACAGGATATTTAATGGAGGTGACGAGAAAAAGTCAACTGTTTGCAAATTTACAAATCAGACTCACATCTACATGATGCCAAAGTTGCGAAACAATAGACCCTAGCTACGACATTGGAAAATCTTGATTACATTGGTGAACGAGTTTTTGTAGCTGGCGTCCTGCATGTTAGGATCCGTAATTCCACTCATGCTCGAGACATTGTGCCCTCTAAATTGCATATGTGGCATGTGCCCAGCTATTTTAAAAGAGTAAAGAAAAGATATCAATGAATACCTCATTGAGAGTTTTTCCAGTTTTGTTTCTCGGTTTACTTTACTCCATTAAATAACAAAAAGACGCAAGCCTTCGTAAATACTCAAATTCTGTCCAGTTTCCTTAGAGTTTGCTTCCTGATAAAATGTCGGCAGGTCAATATGGAAATTACAAGCGACCTGTTATTGATAGAACATCTTGCTACATTAAATAGCGTTCCATTTGAATCAAACGCTAATTTTTAGCACGTTCCTTGATATGCTCGATAGATTTCGAACCTGTCTTACCGTTGCCTGCCTCGTTGATTTCATAAAATGTTACGTAGTCTGATGGCCGAATGCGTTGCAGACATAGTTTTCGTTGCAGTTTGCTCGCTACAGCGCGGTGATAGGTTTCAGAGTAGGCGACTTTTAGGTTCCATGTATCTCACGTCGATAGATTATCATTCGAGCGGTATCGTCGGCAGATAGCGGACGACATTAATTTACTAACCATTCAATGCAATTCGTGAATTTCATTATTTCTTATGTTACAGTCAAACCGCGAAAGTTCGGGGAGGTCTACCGAACATCTGTTAGACTCCGTTTGATGGCTTCGTCTATTCAGAACGACAACTATCCTTTCCATCCAGCAGGCGCGCTCCGCCTTCTCCGTTACCAGACGCGCGCGCCTTCGCTCGCTCGTTGTGCCGCATTTACCAAAACGACAGTGGCTGCCGCCGCCGCGTCATACGTCTTATCGACTTCAGAAAGTTAATGAAATAAATTACCCTTCATGTCGATGGCGACTAAACGCTACTGCTAACATTACTCATGAAGCAAGAACACTTTACGTTCCAGTGTTACTATGATGACTGACATAGCTATTAAAAATTCGAAATATTTTTGGAACTATCTTTAACGCGGTAGCAATTTTCGAGTGGAAAAAGTTACTTTATACGTCTTAGTCTATTTTAAAACTATTTACATGCATTTTTCATTTAAATGATTGTTTTACACTTTTCAAATTTTGTATGTGTGAAATTTTTCATTCAGTTTCCAACGTTTGCATGAGAATACAACAGAGACATTCGATAAATCTGTTTTATTTCTAATTCACCTTACCCCTCGTATTAGTACGTATTAGTCACGGAAAGATCGCGAAGGTAAAAGACAGGACGATATGAACTCACATTAAGTCTTACCAGAAATTGTTTTAACGGCGAACCATTCATGACTGGAAGAGAAACAGGAAGAAACAGCAGTTGTATAAAAAGTGCCCTCCACCACACACCAATTAAGAAATGGCTTTAATGTAGCAGTGCCATCCAGTTCTAAGTTGAGTTGAAAGTTTAAGGTATCTTGTTCAGTGGGAATTAGGTTTGAAATGAACTGCAAAATTGTACCAACACACTGAAACATAAACAAAATATTGCACACTAGACACGAAAGAAAGAAGGAAGGTTACGGATTGTTGTGATAAGGATGTGGAAGAAAATCGGCGGCCGGCCGCGGTGGCCGAGGTGACTGAGGCGCTCCAGTCAGGGTCAGCACGGCCACTACGGTCGGGGGTTCGAATCCCCCCTCGGGGATGGATATTTGTGCCGTCCTAGTTCGTAAGTAGTTCATAAGTAGTTTGTAAGTTTAGGGACTGATGACCCCGTAGTTAAGTCCCATAAGCTTAACAAACATTTGGACACTTTTTTGGAAATCAGCCGCACACTGCCGCAGGTTCCATTCCGCCATTTTCCTAGACTTATTTAGCAAAATCATGGAAAATTCAAATCCAAATGGCCTAATATGAATCCAGTGTGTTACCACTGCACCAACTCGCAAAAATGAACGCGAGTAGATATTGCATTGTCACACGGTTCTGAGTTACGTTAATTAAGTTTCTGGCCTATCGTTAGTATAAAATCAATTGTAAAATTTGTAAGAAACACACAATAGACAATAAAGCAACCTAATAAATACGTGTTACGATTAAAATTAAAATTGATCGATGAATTGTGCCACGGTTTAAATCAGTATTATGGTAAGCAATTGCACTGTTGCTTGTTAAAAGATAGTAAATAAACGTATTGACGTATCTCTTATTCATTGATTTAGAACAGATGCCGTAGAATGCGGAGGGTTGTAATTTAATTAAATGGACTGAGTACAAAATTTGTAAATAAATCTGATCCTAATTATCATTATTAATGACATTAATAAATGAGTAATCCGTGAATGTCCACTGCCTACATATCGGTTTCAAATGAAGAGTGTTAAAATAAGTGTTCCACATTTTGAGAGGAAGTTGTACAGGTGAAACAAGACAAAAATGATCGTTATACATTAGCTCTAACACGCTTATGTTAATGGATATGAGAACTTGTTGACCTTCAATACTGTCAAACATACTCAACAAACAAATGTAACGGTAATAAAAAATACAAATTCAAAGCTGAACTTGAAATAAAAACTAATGGTACTAACGATAATAAAGCACAGTTCATCCACTTCACGAGGAGAATTATAGGGAATTGGAGACGAACAGCAAGAGCAAACTATTTACGCTTGAGAACAATATTCGTACAAGTAAATATACCAATGGTAAATATACGACCGCCTCCTGCGAAATGAATGATGTGGAGGACATTTTTCTTTCGACGTGAGATCTGGGACCGGCAGAGACAAAGTTTGATCCATCTGGAGACAACGGAAAATGTAATGCTACTTGCAGAGAAAAAGTATGTCATTATTTTGTGACAAGTAAAGGCCAATATAAGCCTGAAAAATATAAATATAGGAGAAAAATAAAATTAATAGGCAGGTTTCTTAGATATCACTTCTTTCTTCAACACACAATTACATCTCTTCTCCGCAGAGGACCAGCTATCCGAGCCGAACTGTACTAGGAAAGAGAACCGTCCGCCACTCTGCCTTTCGTGGAGATATTTCAGATGGAAGCGTTCTGCCCATGGACGATAGACCTAAAGTAACCAAACTGGTTTATAGTACAATTTCACTTTTCGCGGTTGCAATTACTTTACAAATAATACATCGAATAAATGGATTATTTTGAAGGGAAACTAATTATTACAATTACTTTGAAGCACCTGCAAAGATAAACATATTTAATGCAAAAAGTTCTTCTGAGGCAACATTAAACAGTAACATTATAATTCACCTAAACATGGGCATCATTATACGAAGAAAACAGTTTCTTGTCGGGAAAGGTTACGCGGATCTAATAGAAGTCGCTATATTCTGCAGCAAAACCTGTCTGGTCAGTTTTATGATTATCGGTAAAAACTTGCGTAATAGCTGCTCTAAGACGGTACACGCCAGATACTCATTTTTGTGATATTCCTGGAATGTGAGCCGCGTGGGACAAGACTGAACGTATATACATCCATTTTGGGACAATAGTCCGTAGGAATTTTGGAGAAAGTAGTCGTTTTGCACTTTCTTCGTTTTGTTAAAAGAAACTCTCCCCGGAAGTTGATGAGTGTAAGTCATCTATTCATTAGCATTTTTCAATGCTGTTGTCTGCTTTCGGACTGAAGCCTTACTTAGAATGGCCTTTGGTAGCGCAGCATGGCTAAAAGCCAGTTAGCATGCTGTTTGTAGGAATGAGGATATTGTGGGATACCCAAGAAGTTCTTGCTATTGCTTGGCAGCATTGCTTACAACGCTAGACAACTCTGATCGTTTCCTCATTTCCAGCATTCGAGGTATTTTCCAATATTCTTGAGGATATGAGTTTGGTCATTGACTTAATATGACTCTGTTATCCTGAATTAAATTTTCGACCGCAGGAAGATCGACCCTGTTTAAATTGCAAACAATTTTGTGATTTATGTCGGGAATGTATTAACTGCCAGTAAATGCCAGACAGCTGAACCAGTACTCTCAATTTTGGTCGGTGACGCTATTCTCGTCTCCTGATCTACAGCAAGCATAGTTGATTAGTGAGATATCGTTGTACTAGTGATGTGTGTGGCTTTAGGTCTATTTTTCTCCTCTGAAAAATGTCCTAAACGGTATTCAGCAACTAAATACCAAAACTCATTTTAGTGTGTCAACCATGAGATCGGCATTTTCTGTTGTTATTGTAATCGTTATCATTCTGCTGTAATGAGGTAAACGCCATTGATTACGATCATTATTATCATTAATTCAGTTGCAAAAGCGTTCTTTCCCATGTGGCCAAGAGACCGGAAAGAAAGTGTGGTTTTAAGGAAAATACAACTATATGAAAAAGTAGGCAAAAAAATTGTAATAATTTCTGTTGATTTATCATCGTGACGACAGATACTAAGCAACAACACATGCAAGTCTTGGTTGGCATAATTCGAAGAATCCATCATACACATAGATTCGGATTCTCATCACCATTTGTTGGGCCAACAAGGCTGTAACACTGCGAAATCAATAAGCTGGTTAGTAGTCTATGGATTATATGTATATGTTTGCAGATGAAAAACGTCAGAATTGCACATTTCTCACATACACAGTTTAGTTTCTGTGTTCATGGCCGTAATTTTAAGTATCCTGTCTTCTGACTCCCCAAATGAACTAACTACTGTGTTGCACACATAATCAGTTGATTATGTTTCTTCTGGCTTTCAAACAAACCAACACGTGAAATATTACTTGTGCGGTCGTAAGGCTGCATTTTGAAACGCAGTCACTTTCAAGATGCGAAGTTTTTCGTGACGGATGAGGCAACGTTGATTTACAGTAACTTTTCACGAAAAATTAAAAACAAAGTAGCTTTTGCGGAAATCTAACAAAGTAATTGTTTTAGTCTTTTTTTGGGGAGAGGGGGGAGGTGAAACTGAAATCGTGATGGAAGTTTACATATCTCATTCTTTGACCTGCCGTAAGTTTCAAGAACAATATCAGTATGTTTAACTTCTCTAGTGATTTGCTGAAATTATATCATAATGCTGTTAAGTTTCAAAATATATGAACGCTGGTTTCGGCCTCATTTGACGAATTAAATATCTGCATGCTAAAGTGTGACGATGGAAACTATCAGGAGATTGCGCCGCGTATTAACCAAATTCCGCGACTTCCCTCTTGAAGCCCGTGTGAGACTAGGGCGATTTCGCGTCGCTTATCGCTACACAGGTCTTCCTAGTACAGCTAAGAACTGGCAACATCGTTGCTAATATTTGGCAACACTGTGACAGTGCAGTTACTTCCGCAAGTGGTACTGAGTTGTCTAGCTAAGTTCATTTGACATTCCTCTTCTACTTTCATGACTCATGCTGTATAATGCCCATGTGATATGAGAGACAGAAATTTAACTTTTGCACTCAAGGAATTTTTTTATTCGCATAGGTGACTTTCAGGTTAACTTTCGAGATACGTTAGAGGCTCAGCATTGAATATGTGAGAGACTGAGGGCACCAGCCGGCAGCGTGTGGTTGGCTGTGTGGCTATGCTCGTGTCTCGCGATGCGACCGAGCTGTGGGTCGGCAGTTCTAATCCTGGTTGGAGAAAGTGCGTTTGGCGGTGGTATTCCGTTTTACATTGTTTTATTTTACTTTATACGCTGCAGATTGCAAGACAAAACTCTTTAATGGAATCAGAAGAAAAGCTTTGTACAATAAGGCTTTCTCCAAATTACGGAAATGGTATTAGATGTCGTTTTTGCTTCACCATACAAACGCCTTTGAAGGAATTCGAATTGACCTCCCTCGATGGGAATTTTTACTATTTCCTTAGGACCCACATGCTAGGGGACACTTACAGAGGAAGTGAACATAATGATTAATATAGTTCGTTCATTCAAAATATCTGCTGTAGAAATCAGACACCTTTCAGTGTGGCTGTGTTGCTTTATAACGTGCGCGGAAACGTATTCACATAATTTAGCTCATACATTTACCGTAAGGAATCAAACAACGGCACTAAACATTGTAGTGCAGTTACGCACAGTGTATTGATGAAAACATATGAAGTGATGACAATAACAAATTACATGAAGGGCTTTTCTGAAAGGAAAAGGATCGCGATTTAAACCAGAAATAAGTGTTAAACATCGTAGAGTGCCGTTTGATTGGATCAATGACTATGAAAATGTTTTGCCTCTCTAATGTATTATGTATTAGTGTAATAGTATGGTCATCATTCAAAATGGGTGGTCTGCTCCGTTGATATCGTGTCTGAAATACACATCGCAACCATTTTTTTTCCACCACTCAGCAACACTACAGCATTTTACGTATCCAGGGCGATGAGCGGCGGCAGGCGCTGTGGGCAGAGGGCGAGGCAGCGGTGTAGCGCCGCCATCGCTGCTGCCGGTGAGTGGGCCGCGGAGAGCTCTGCCGAGTGCTGCGGCCAGAGGCAACAGTGTCATTGGGCCGAAATGCTATTAACAGAGTATCAAAAAATGAAATACGTTACGCATATGCTTCCCTTACACATGTGGCATCAGTACGCACGAGGAACGTGAATTTAAAATTTTTGTCAACAGTCGGTTTCGATCGCTAATACTTTCACATGCAATTCACGTACTTTACCGCGGGACCACTGATGTAGCTGACCTACAGAACTTCTAACAGCACACAAGAAGTACTGTATGAACTCCCGCAGTCTACAGTGTTGCCAGATTGTGCAGATAGCCGGACTTAGAGCGAATCAGCGCGGCCACTTTTATTGTCCCATGTCGCGATCGGCTCGGACTTAGGCTCAGCGGCGGCCGGCCGGCGGCCAGGTTTTTTGTCAAAGAGTGTACTTGGAAATTACGTACTAAAATAAATATATGGCTTATCTTTAATGTCTCATTCTATATTTTTCCTATCATACAGAACTCTGCTCACAGTCAACAAGGAAAACTTATTTTTCAACTCCCCCTCGTATACATAATACACGGATAAATTAGAAAATGATGAAATACACAAAAAATTTAAAAATCATGTAATAAGAAATAAATTGTAGCATCAAGGAAACGTCCTAAATCTAATATAATAATAATAATTTTGTATGTCTCAGTGACCTGGTGCAAGTCTTTCTATTGAACGCCACTTCGGCGCCTAACATGTCGTTAACATATCCCAGTTACCCAGCTTGGAAAAGGGGACTTACACTATAACATGAAATTTGAACCACATGTCGTTTCTGGCGACTCCTCACATCCTTGAAAGGGGAAAGCTAGGTTAAAAGTCAAAGTGAAAAATCCATTATCGCAGCGAGATTATAACCATGACCTGTCACTCTCCTCCCCAGCAATTTGCTGCTAGTCCAGACTTGAAGTAGCAGAACAGCGATAATTATTGGTTACTTACCCAACCTAGAAGAAAACATTGAATTTGCAGTAAGAATGATACTGAATAACTAATTGAGATAAAACTATTCTATCTTTTCAATTGGACGAAATCACACACACTATTAAATTTCATTAAGACCAGTTGAGTAGTTTCGGAGTTCATCGCGCACAAAAATCGTGAGACGTGATATATATATATATAGTTAATCCCATAATGTTCGAGTACAGCATTGGTACTGAGCTTCTTGATGGAGTCGCTTCGTTCAAATATCTAGGCGTAACATTGCAGAGCGATATGAAGCGGAACGAAAATGTAAGGATAGTTGTGAGTAAGGCGTACAGTCGACTTCGGTTTATTCGGAGAATTTTGGGAAGATGTACTTCATCTGTAAAGGAGACTGCATATAAAACGCTTGTACGACCACGTCTTGAGTATTGCTCCAGTGATTGGGACCCGCAGCAGATCAGTTTAAAGTAAGACATGGAAGCAGTTCAGAAGCGAGTAGCTAGGTTCGTCACTGGTAGGTTCGACCAATACGCGAGCATAACAGAAATGCTCCGGGAACTCAAATGGTAATCGCTGGAAGAAAGACGACGTTCTATTCGGGAAGTCTATTGAGGAAATTAAGAGGGCCGTAATTTGAAGCTGAGTAGAACGATCTTGCTGCCTCCTACTTACATTTAATATAAAGCACAAAAAGACAAGGTAAGGGAAATTAGGGCTCGTACGGAGACAAATAGGCATTCTTTTTTCGCTTGTTCTATTTGGGAGTGGAATAGGAAAGGAAATGTGTATTAGTGGTACAGTGTACCGCTACGCACCTTACGGTGGACTGTGAATTATACATGTAGATGGAGATGCAGATATAAAGATGTATGCCTCAAACGGGCTAGTTACAGTAAAGTGTCGGTGCGCATGCAAAATTAAGATTGATCCCTTGCGGGAATATAGATATAACTCCGTGCAATAATAAAAAGGAATAGGATGGAAATAATGGATAGGGACACAGCAATAGTCGTGGACGATTAATTGAAAAAGATGAGCCATTGATTAACATAGGAAAAAAAAAAAAAAAAAAAAAAAAAAAAAAAAAAAAAAAAAACAGGATTCCACGACCCAAATATCCGCTCTACCGGGAAAACAAATTGTTAAGGCGGATGATGGTCCAACGCGAGAAATCTGTGTTCCAGTTCCGTCAGGCACGAATTTTTAACTTCGCCGTTGAATTTAATTCAACACGCTGAAACAGTAGAGATACTTAAATGTTTGTAATTCATTAATCATTGCTGCCTACAATATTCGGTGATCACTGCATGTACTGGGTCTGTTTAAAACAAAGATATCGTTAAGAATATAAGGTGTATTCGATAATACAAAGTCAATCTTTCATATCACTTTACAGCTAGAATTCTTTTGGGGAAATGTATTCATTATAGGCATTATACTACACACCATACTTTTAAAAAAATGTTTGTTAAGCTTATGGGACTTAACTGCGGGATCATCAGTCCCTAAACTTACAAGCTACTTATACACTAACTTATACTAAAGACAGCACAAACATCCATGCCAGAAGGAGGTTTCGAACCCCCGACGGTGAACGACCTCGCGTATCGGAGCATAGCGCACCATAAATTTACTTTGATGCTCTCCCCTCTCATTCCTCATTTCTTTGTTGCGGCCTTCATCACGAAGTTTAGTTTGATGCAGTTCTCCACGAGATTACTTTCTCTGAATAGGACGGCAACCCACATCCATTTGAACCTTCCTTGTTGTTGGGCCTGCAGTGTGATAAATGTCGTTGTAGGGCATTGTAATAAAAGTTTCAGATCACTGGTTACACTTTATTATATAACGCTACAGCTGTTTCAGATTTTTGCTATTATTAAGCGCGTCTACAATGTTTTGACCTTAGTTACTAACATCTGGCCTGACTGTTGTAAAAACTGCAGTGAACTAATCACGTATTTCGGAGTTGTGTACGTTTTTTGCTATCAGGTTTTCTTCAGCTTGTTTCGCTAAGATGTTAAAAGATATAAAAATTTTAATATTTTTTTGTAATTAGCAACAGTTTTGCCAAAGATGTTTAATATATTTTGAGTCAATTATAATATGTACATAAAACATCTTTGATAGAACTGTTGCTAATTACAAAAAATATAAAAAGTTTCTATATTTTATTTTAGTTAGTGTGAAACAAAACTCTTCTATTGCAAACTCTTTACTTTTGTTATTTTGGAAGGAAGTAACATGACCAAACCAAGAAAAAAAGTCTACTAAATATGGACTCTACAAAGAATAACTTAAGACCTATGAGTACTTGAAAAGTAGAAAAGACTTTTAAACATCTGACGACACAATAGGAAGACGTTCTCATAGATTTAATGAGTACATTTCAGAACCAGTGTTTACTAGACATTTTTTCTATTTGGTCCATATTACGTACTTCTAAAATATGTAAAGTAAAGAGATTGCAATAGCATAGTTTTATTTCACAGTTTTAAAAACTAAAGAGATGCTCATAGCATCAATGGATGACATTCCTTGACATGGATTCCTTATAAAAGTATTCTATATTTCAAATTTTTATTGAGATGAAGTTCAACAGCCGTAAGATATTTGAGGAAAGGCATACTGTAAACCATCAGCTGTTTATAATTTTTCTAAACTTCTACCAGTTTCGGTTATAAACCATCTTCACGGAAGACTATTAAATAAAAATACAGAAACAGAATTGTACACAAGCTGAAGTAAAATACATAATATAACCAAGTAGTTTCATAGTGTAACTACTTACGAACTAGACAGACTGATTACATGTGCATTATATGCCTCCTTATGCATATGGCATGCATGTCACACAATAAAAATAAATGAGACGTCACTAGGCATCAAGTCTTGGTTAAAAACACAGCCTGGCATTGCTTTTATGTTTTTAACCAAGACTTGATGCCTAGTGACGCCTTATTTATTTTTATTTTTATTGTGTGACATGCATGCCAGTATGCATAAGGAGGCACATAATGCACCTGTTTAATCAGTCTGTTTAGTTCGTAAGTACTTACAAATACTGGATTATATTATTATTTTACTTCAGCTTGTGTACAATTCTGTTTCTGTATTTTTATTTAATAGTCTTCCGTGAAGATAGTTTATAGCCGAAACCGGTAGAAGTTTAGAAAAGTAATAAACAGCTGATGGTTTACAGAATGCATTTCCTCAAATATTCTATATTTATTCCCCTGTATGAGTGCTCAAAGTTTGTGCCTTGAATTTCTGTTCGTCCTGTATATATGGGAAGAATCGTTATCACAAATCTGGAACAGTTCTTGATCCATTCAGTTCGAATTTTTACGCGATACTTTACTGAACATCCAATCAGAAATAGACACAGAGATGGGAGCGGAAGTTATGCACAGTACAGTGAGGAGGAGACGAACCTTGAGAGAGAGAGAGAGAGAGAGAGAGAGAGAGAGAGAGAAAGGGGGGGGGGCTGAAACGATGGGTTGAAACACTCGTGTCGCTTGAGCTGTCAGTTCAACTATATGTGTTCTGCATTTGTTGTACATGAAATAGAATTTCATTTCTGTAATCGAAAATATCTAATATCTTTATGTTAGAATCAGCTGAAATCCATCTTTCCAAATGCTCATTTTTGCACCTGACGAAGTCATATAATTTTTCTTTGATCTTTCCATACAACTAAAAAGAAACCGTTACTGACAAGTGGCTACCGATGAGTGGGTCTTACTTCATGCGTCAATGAGGGTCAACTCCGAAAATGTTCATGACTTTCCTTTGAACTCGCTGTTCCATACGTAGCTCGTAGCAGAAACTATGCGATTCATAGTGAGTTCTACAAATATAAGAAGAGGATTACTCGTGTCTGCAAGCAAACAGGATGACATTCGTTTCATTGCTTTGCTATATAACGTTGAAATTAAGAAAATAATAGAAAGGAAACAGAAAAATATCAACGCGCAGCACTGCGCTTACTTATTAGAAATAACAGACACTAGAGTGAATGTCATCCTTATCATGAATTATCTCTTTCTTGTATGATTATTCATGAAGTTCAAAAATGTTTGTAAACCTATTGGACCGAACTGCTACGGTCATTAGTCCCTAGACATACAAACTACTTTAACTACACTAACGACAACACAATCACTCATGCTCGAGGGAGGACTCGCACCTCCGCTGGGAGCGACCGTCCAGTCCTTGGCATTATGGATTAGATTACGTGGCCACTCCCGCGCGGTTGTTCGTGAAGTGCTAACATACTAGTCTCCCTCGCCGTATCACGACGAGGTCAGAGATATTAGGTGGACAGAGAGTATGATAAAAGTAACTGGAAATTTTTTTAATGTTATCTGCCTCTCTAACACTTTCACCGAGCGAAGTGGCGCAGTGGTAACGCCGTATCACTTACGGCGAGTTCAGAGATTTTAGGTGGATAGAGAGTATGATAAAAGTAACTGGAAAGTGTTTTGTATTAAATCTGCCTCTCTAACCTCTGCGAGGTTGTGCAGCGGTAACGCACTGGATTCGTATTCGGGAGGACGGTGGTTCAAATCCAGATTTAGGTTTTCCGTGATTTCCCTAAATCACTCCAGTCAAATTCCTGGATGGTTCCTTTCAAAGGGCACGGCCGCTTTCCTTCCCCAACCTTAGCCAAAACTCCGACCGTTAGCTCCGTCTCTAATGATCAAGCTGTAGACGGGACGTTAAACCCTAAGCTTCCTTCCTCCTTCCTCTAAAACTTTCTGTAACACTTTCCCTCGGAGGTGTTACCACCACATTCGTGTTAATGTCGCAAGATTTAATTACGTAGCACTGCACGTGAGGGCCGTAGAATTGCTTGCATCGTCAGTGCACAGTTACGTTTCTGTTCTCTAACCTGGCCTATTCTTTTCCGTTGTCCCCACGCAGAAGCAGCGCACAGGTCGTTGAACCCTGTATCTTGAAGTGAAGTGCTGTGGAACTTTTAAAACTGTGGCTATTTTTCAAATAAGAAGGAATGCCAGTAATTTCATAATATTTATTTATATGTCGTGAAACTACAAGCGACATATACAATACTGATCCTAGTACACTTGAATTATAATGATAGTAGTTGAAAAATATAAAGTTTGAACTGCCTGACAGACTATTTTAAGAGCGCGTTTATCGTAGCTGTCCACAAGAGAGGCGTCTGTGCTGGACTGCCGGCAACAGGGTAGTGTTTGCACCGCGCACCGTCAATTTGGGGAGAAGGGCATTTTCTAGAGCTTCTAGATTCAACTGTTTTAGTTAACTACAGCACAATTACACGAATAAAACATACCACATAAAGCCTCATATACACACATTAATTACACAAAATCACGTCAAGTTCTATACATTAGTTTATCTAATATTTATAATTAAAAAAGTCATTGAGGGGTCTCATACAGAGGTGGGGACAGCCAATCAGAATACGCCTAGTACTGGTAGTACTGGCTCAATTTCTCAGGGGAATGTGATACGTTACACCATATGTTATCTTTTCCCACCTATTCCACCTTTGACGTGATCTACAGGCTATGAAATTTCGTGGAAACTCAATACCTATGGCCATGAGCCAGCCAACTTACACTCATCACTTTTATTCCCTTTATTTTCTATTCTAGATATTGGGGAAACGCGTACTTATTTGCCACCTTGCAAGTTTTTAAAACAAAAGAAGAAAAATATACTTCTCTTCAACCTTGAAGAAGGAAACGTCTAACTTACGAGCAACGTGAATGCCCAATACTAATAGAACACAGGGTTTCCAGATGGTCGGAATTCGTTTTTTTTTTTTTTTTTTTTTTTTTTTTTTTTTTTTTTTTTTTTTTTTTTTTGTAAAGCCTATGGGACTTAACTAGGGGGTCATCAGTCCCTAAACTTACAAACTACTTATGAACTAACTAAGACTAATGACGGCACAAATATCCATGCCCGAGGGGGGATTCGAACCCCCGACCGTAGTGACCGTGCAGACCGTGACTGGAGCGCCTCAGTCTCCTCGGCCACCGCGGCCGGCTCGTCTTTATTCTCGTGACAAAAAGCTTCTGGTAAAGTTCTGTATAGCATAACAATTTCAATTTGTCACATACTTTCATTCACTTCGAATTGATCAAACATCGTTCCAAAGACGTAAACGAGAACAAATTTAAAAAGAAAAATCATTTATATTGTACGTTTGTGTTGTTCGCCACCCGAACGTCTGTCGCGTTTATCACTCGACTCTGCAGTGGACTTTATTTTTCAATGTTTGTAATTTTATGGGACCAAACTACGTTGGTCATCAGTCCTAGTCTTACAAACTACTTAAACTAACCTTAGGACAACACACACATTCATGCCCGGGGGAGGATTCGAACCACCGCTCGGCTACTCCCGCGTGGTGCACTTAATTTTTATAAGTTTTGTAATGCAGCGCGGGAGTGGCCGTGCACTCTAAGGCGCCTTGCTGCGGAGTGCGCGTCTGCTCCCCGCCGGAGGTTCGAATTCTCCCTCGGAAACGCGCGAGTGCATATATATATATATATATATATATATATATATATATATATATATGTCGATCTTATCTACATAGATATTCTGCAAATCACATTCAAGTGCCTGGCAGAGGGTTCATTAACCACATTCATAACCATCTTCTACCGTTCCATTCTCTAATAGCGCACGTGAAGAAAGAACACCTAAATCGTTCCCTTTTCGATCTGATTTCTCTTATTTTATTGGGATGGTCATGTCTCCATATGTAGGTGGGTGCTAGCAAAATATTTTCACATTCAGAAGTAAAAGTCGGTGATTGAAATTTCGCAAATAGAACTCGCCGCAACGAATGACGTCGTTCTTTTAATGATTTCCACCTCAGATCGTGCAACATTTCTGTGACGCTTCCCCCCTGTAACGTGATAAAACAAAACGAGCTGCCCTTCTCTGAACCTTCTCAATGTCTTCCGTCAGTGCCATCTGGTGAGGGTCCCACACTGGGCAACAGTACTCCAGGAGAGGACGCACAAGTGTGATGTAGGCAGTCTCTTTGGTGGAGCTGTTGCATCTTCGAAGCGTTCTGTCAATGAAACGTAACCTCTGGTTCGCCTTCCACACAATATTTTCTGTGTGTTCTCTCCAGTCTAAGTTGTTCGTAATTGTAACCCCTAGGTATTTGGTAGAATTTACGAACTTAAGGTTTGACCGATTTATCTTGTAATTGAAGTTCAGCTGATTTCTTTTAGTGGTCATGTGTATTACTTCACACTTTTCATTATTTAGTGTTAATTGCCAATTTTCGCACAATGTAGAAATTTAGTCTAAATCGCCTTGCAGTTGATTTTGATCCTCTGTTGACTTCACTAACCGATAAACGACAACATCATCCGCGAACAGTCTAAGGGAGCTATTCAGATTGTCTCCTAAATCGTTTATAAACACAAGGAAGACTAGGGGACCTATTACGCTTCCCTGTGGGACGCCACATACCACTTCTGTTTTACTCGATGAATTACCGTCAGTTACTACGAACTGTGTCCTTTCTGATAGGAAATTGTGAATCTAATCGCACAATTGGGACGATATTCCATAAGTACGCAATTTCATTAGAAGCCGCTTGTGAGGTACAGTGTCTAAAGCCTTCTGGAAAACCAGAAATATGGAATCTATTTGAGTTCCCTTGTCGTAGACACTAATCACTTCATGTGAATAAAGAGCAAGCTGTGTTTCGCAAGAGCGATACTTTCTGAATCCGTGTTGACTATTGGTTAATAGGTTGTTCTCTTCGAGGTAGTTCATAATGTTTGAACAAATTATAAGTTCCATGAATATGACAATGACTTTCTGTTTCGGATTGTGACGGGGGATGAAACGTGGGTCCACCATTACACGCCCAAAGCGAAGGCTGTATCCATGGGGTGGAAACATCCGTCATCACATGACCGAAAGAATTTCAAAAGCAATCCGTCTGTAGGTAAAGTGCTACTCACCGTTTTCTGGGACTTGGGACGCCCAAGGAGTTTCGTTGCTGGACTTTTTAGAGGATGCAACCATTAATGCTGCGCGGTGCTGTGCCACTCTGTCGAATTCGGAAAAAGCGGCCTGGCCTTCTCAGATCTGGCGTTCTGCTCTTGAATGACAATGCGAGACCACATTCGGCGACAACAACGGAAGACCATATTGCAACTCTTGGTTAGGAGCGCTTACACCATCCGCCATACAGTCATGATCTGACACGAAGTGACTTTGAGCTCTTTTCTGCTTAAAATAACTCTCTCGGCGGAAGGCGCTTTGGAAGCAATGCTGACGTTAAACAAGCCGTTCCGTTTCTTCCGTATGCAACACACTGATTTTTCCCTGGACAGCTTTTTGAAGCTTATAAAGCGGTATAATGTACTTGGAAATTATGTAGAAAAATAAAGATATGTCTTATCTTTAATGTGTCATTCTATTTTTTTTTATTTTTTTATTTTTTTTTATTTTTTTTTTTTTTTTTTTCATACTCAACTCTGACCACAGTCGACAACGGAAACTTATTTTTCAACTTCCCCTCGTATATAAATCAAATGCTGTATGTTCCATTGGTAGTTTCCTTAATGCTCTGTGTGTTCATCTCGCTAAAACTCGGAGAATTGCTTCACAATGAATTAAACAGATATTGCAATTTTTCGTACACAGATGATGGAGGGGATTTACAGTGAGAGAGAGAGGGGGGAACAAGATTAGATTGGCAGAGCATGGGGGAGGTAATGTCAGATTTAGAGGGATGGATAGCTGGATATGGGGGAGTAGGAGGGTTAGGGGAATGGATAGCTGAATATGGAGGAGGAGGAGGAGGAGGAGGAAGTCGACTACGACGGCGACGCAGACATACGTAGACAGAGACGGAGGAATGAGGGACAAAACGAACAGGGAGGAGTACGTACACCAAGTGAATATTAGAATAACGTCGGGATTTCAGGTATGTAGTGAGAACGCTAAGAGGACAAAGACGTAAGAAACAGGCATAGAGCTGGGGGAAGTGAATGACAGAGAGATTAAGAAGAGTAGTGTAGGATATATATCCATTCCCATGCATATTTAGCAACTGCGAAGCATTGCTGGGGTCGCTAGTACAATTATAGATACGACGTATGTTCCGAAAGAACAGACAACATGTATATAAAAGCATAGATTGAGATAAATGCAAGGGATGAGGCTTCTTCTGGGATTGAAGAAATTTCTTATTAATCTCATAAAATATGAAGAAAAGAAAGAAATCTTCTTTTAAATCCGCAAGTTAATATTTCGAGATTCGGCAGAAGAAGAGCTGGTAAAAACAATTGAAAGGGTACAAGAAGTAGGAATATCAAAGAACAACTAACAAAACTGAATGATAAAACTAGAAAGTACGTTTAAATTGAATCAGATCGTTGTGCGATAGCTTACTCCGAACTTTCGATCTACCTTGAAAAGAGAATAGAAGGTCAGTTTAAAGAAAACACAATGAGGCCATTCTAAGATACACTCTACAAAGAAAACAACCTTAAATAAAGCTAAACGAGAGCCCATGACTGGTCAGGAGCATAATACTGAAGTAGATAGAGCCATCAACTTACCAATAAAGAAGGAATTTTAAATTTCATAAGGAAATTTTAAAGTCACTGGTATGCAAAACAAAAGCTAATTACTACATTGTATGTTCATGTCTAGACATACTTGTTTGATGTGCAATATGATATTCACACCGTGGGTAGGGACACTGGTCCCAATTGCGATGGGCTGTCTGTGATTTTCTGAAGTTTACTGCTGAGTTAAATAACTTACGAACACTCTTTAAAAACTGTATTTTGTCAATTGACAGTGCATCAGTTCCAGACACTGTCAACAAAGCAGTGATAATACGACGTAACAAGAAATGACGTATTGCTGACTTAAAATATATTGTCTCATGAACCTAATCTTTGTACAAAATTATTACAGGAATATTGTTTTTTACTTGACGCAACTTAACTCATTGAGCAGGTTGTATTTCGCAGCAGTTTCAGCACACTAGACCACAGAATTAAAATCAACAGGAATAGGATTAACAACGTGAAATTAGTACATAACGTTCTACTAATGGAAAATAATTTAGAAGAACTAATGACCTAGGAATCAAATCTCGCCTCGGAAATTCATACAGTAAAATTGATAATACCTTTTTTCAAGTTAAAGGTTGTATCTAATAAACGGAGTACGGTGTTAAAGGCACAACTCAAAAACACAGTACTGGACATTCACTGAAAACCTCTACCTTGTTAATATGGTGGGGGACATAAAATTGGAAAATATACTACACTCAATGATACTACATGCACCGTGTGTGGTCATTCCTCAACAGGTGACGTTGTTATCGACTGGACGAGTTCATATTGGTAGTATCTAAGCGCTCATAATGTTGTGGCTGTTCAGTGTAATAGCGCTAAACACGCATATTCTATACACCTCATACGGCTTATATTTGGCCCCGAAGGCCAGACGCGGGATTGCGATGAAGTACTGAAAACAAAGTGGAAGAGAACAATGTGTTTTGTGTCCCAGCCTCGTCGCCGCTTTTGTGTCTCGTTTCCGTCGTAGGTGTCGGTGGCCGAGTAGAAAGAGACCGACACAGGAATAAAGGATGCACGCTTGTGCAGGTACGAAGGTGAGCAGCCAGTGGGACAGCAGAAACTAGAAACACTAGAGTAAATTAGAACGGGATATATATTTCATAGAGACTTAGTAATACTTAACTTTTACATAGCTCAGTACTGCAGAATGCTGATACATAGTTGATCTATAGGGCTGCCTAGTGCCCGTCCGATAGCCAAGTCTTCACTGGTGCCTATCTGATTCCGAAGTGTTCACTGGTTCCTATCTCAGTCCCAAGTGAACGATGTCGTTCAGTGGTAGCCACGAGCGGAGTTGTAGCAGAGGGCGCTCGTGGCTGACGTCGTAAGAACGCCGCGCCGTGCGTTCATGGCGGCGCGCGGCGAAAGTAGGTGGCGCGCACTTTATACTTGTGCGACACCACAATGTGCACAAATGATTAAAGCCAATTTTCCACGTTTTTATATTCAAATTCACTTTCACTTTTCAAGCAGTCAAATATTAGAAGCCACTCTAATTACGATTAAAAATTATGATATACTTGTGTCAATGTCATAACCGCCCTTCGTGAAGCATATTGCATCATAGGCTTTTACTTTTGGTGCAGTAAATTGAATATAGCAACTTGGGTGTTCTCTTCCACTTTGATTTAAACACTTAATCGAAATCACGCAGCTGCACTTTGAGAATTAATATAAGCACTATCAGGAATGTAAGGAATGTATTCTTTGTCTATTGTAATTACTTTAAGGAGAGGAATTTGACACTATTTTTTGAAAACGTAATGAATCACTGCTGTCATTGAATTACTCATAATCTCCTTTCTACGCATTGTTATTTTTACTTGTTTCTCTCTATTAAAACTTAAAAAAGAAAAGCTGCCAGCATGCGAAATTTAGAAGTAGATGTTTTTGGAGTCACTAAACAAAAACAAATCTTCCGGGCCACATCCTATACCAGATAGATTCGTCTCAGAGTATGATGATGCAGTAGCTCCATACTTAGCTACCATATACAACCCATCACTCAGCGAAAGATCCGTACCCAAAGAATGGAAAGTTGCCCAGGTCACACCAGTATTCAAGAAAGGCAATAGGAGTGATCCCCAAAATTACAGTGCTATCTCATTGACGTCGATTTGCAGTAGGATTTTCGAACATATACTTTGTTCGAACATTATCAACTACCTCGAAGAGAACGACCTATTAACCAATAGTCAACACGGATTTAGAAAGTATCGCTCTTGCTAAACACAGCTTGCCCTTTATTCACATGAAGTGATAAGTGCCTTCCACAAGGGAACTCAAATCGATTCCATATTTGTGGATTTTCGAAATGCTTTTCACACTTTACCTCACAAGTGGCTTCTAATGAAATTGAGTGCTTATGTTGTGTACCAGTTGTGCGTGTGGATTCGCGATTTCCTATCAGAAACGACACAGTTCATAGTAATTGACGGTAAGTCATCGAGTAAAACAGAAGTGATATCTGGCGTTCCCCAGGAAAGCGTTATAGGTCCCCCATTCTTCCTTGTGTTTATAAACCACTTAGGAGACAATCTTAATAGCTCTTTTATACTGTTCGCGGATGATGATGTCGTTTATCGGTTAGTGAAGTCAACAGAGGATCAAAAGCAACTCCAAAGCGATTTAGACTAAGTTTCTACATGGTGCGAAAATTGGCCACTGACAGGAAATAATGAAAAGTGTGAAATAATACACATGACCACGAAAACACATCCCATGAACTTCAATTACACGATAAATCAGTCAAACCTTACGGTCGTAAATTCTACCAAATACCTAGAAGTTACAATTACGAACAACTTAGACTGGAGAGAACACACAGAAAATTGTGGTGTCGCACAAGTCCAAAGTGCGCGCCACCTACTTTCGCCGCGCGCCGCCATGTACGCACGGCGCGGCGTTCTTACGACGACAGCCACGAGCGCCCTCTGCGAGAACTCCGCTCGTGCCCACCACTGAACGACATCGTTCACTTGGGACTGAGATAGGAACCAGTTAACACTTCGGAATCAGATAGGCACCAGCGAAGACTTGGCTATCGTACAGGCACTAGGCAGGCCTCTCACAACTATGTATCAGCATTCTGCAGTACTGATCTCTGTAAAAGTTAAGTTTTGTATAAATTCTGTTCAATATATATCTCGTTCTAATTTACTCTAGTGTTTCTAGTTTCTGGCTGCTCCCCTCCGTACCTGCACCAGCGTGCTATCTTTATTCCTGTGTCGGTCTCATTCCACTCGGCCACCGACACCTACGAGAGAGACAAAAGCGGCGACGAGGCTGGGACACAAAAAAAATATTGTACGGAAGGCGAACCAAAGGTTACGTTTCAGTGGAGAACGCTTCGAAGACGCGACAGCTCCACCAAAGAGACTGCCTACATCACACTTGTGCGTCCTCTCCTGGAGTACTGTTGCCCATTGTGGGACCCTCACCAGGTGGGACTGACTGAAGACATTGAGAAGGTTCAGAGAAGGACAGCTCGTTTTGTTTTATCACGTTACTGGGTGCAAAGCGTCACGGAAATGTTGCACGATTTGAGGTGGAAATCATTAACAGAACGACGTTATTCGTTGCTGCGAGATCTATTTGCGAAACTTCAATCAACGACTTTTACTTCTGAATGTGAAAATATTTTGCTAGCAAGAAATGTTCTAATGATTGTGTAGTCTATGGAACTTAACTACGGGGTCATCAGTACCTAAACTTACAAACTACTTATGAACTAACTAAGACTAAGGACGGCACAAATATCCATGCCCGAGGGGGGATTCGAACCCCCGACCGTAGTGGTCGTGCAGACTGTGACTGAAGCGCCTCAGTCCCCGCGGCCACCGCGGCCTGCTCCCTAGATGCGTCTTAGGGTCTGTTAATGATTACTACTACTTTTTTTGTTAGAACTGCTTAATAGCATTTTACATCTTTTGTGTGCCAGTCATCTTTCAACGTTAGCCGCGGTGGAGTAGCCGAGCGGTTTAAGACGCCTCGCTGTGGAGCGCGCGTTTGCTCGCCGTAGGAGGTTCGAGTCCTCCCTGGGGCATGGGCGTGTGTGTTGCCCTTAGGTTAGCGAAATTTCAATCACCGACTTTTACTTCTGAATGTGAAAATATTTTGCTAGCACCCACCTACCATCCCAATAAAATAAGAGAAATGAGATCGAAAAGGGAACGATTTAGGTGTTCTTTCCTATTAGAGTATGAACGGTAGAGAAAGGTTATGAAAGTGGTTAATGAACCCTCTGCCAGGCACTTAAATGTGATTTGCAGAGTCTCTATGTAGATGTAGAGAATGAGGGCATTTAACGATCTTTACAGATAATTTCAAACTCTTCCGAAAGTTTTCCTTATCGAACTTCACACACAAAGTGATGAAAGCGCATAGCTTATCCCTTACTACATTTCACTGTTCACCCAGGCAAACGTTGGTAACATAATTGTAGCTATGTTACCTGTGCAGAATTTCGTGCTCGAAATGACCTGTCGAGTGTGCACCATAACTGTTTGATGGGTATCATGCCGGGCGATATGGGTGCCCAAATCGTTTGGTGACACTATCCATAATGTTCTTCAAACCAATCGGAACCGTTCTGTCCCAGTGACATGTTCATTTCCATTCATAAATTTCCATAATGGTTTGCGAACATGAAGTTATGAATGGCTGAAAACGCTCTGTCACTGCGCCAACGTCCAGTGACCATGTTTACGTGACCATTTCAGTTGTAGTTGCCGATATCGTGGTGTTAACATTCGCATATGCGTGAGTTGTAGAAATATTTCAATTTGCAAAATGTGGATTTTTTTATTTGCTAAATATTAAGAATTTGTTGTTGTTATATATATATATATATATATATATATATATATATATATATATATATATATATATATATTTTTTTTTTTTTACAAGCTGAATTATGTGGTAGTGGCTGTAAAGCCGTAATGTGTGTGAAGTGTTTTTTTTTTTTAATTTTACCACTTGAAAGTCGTGGTAGTTGCTGTGGTGTGTTGATGGAAGGGAAGTGTTGTGAAATGCTATCCAAAAGCGGACTAAATATGGAGAAATTAAATGTGAAACGCATAACTATACAAATTTAATACACTAAATGTATACCATCAGATACCATCTGATGAGTGAGCTGCTCGGCAGCTTGAAACCGGTAATAGTTTAATAAATCTTCATTAAGAAGAAACAAAAGGCGACTGGTTTCAGTAATTTCTGAAACCTACTGTGCTAAATGTTGTAGACTCTTTTTACATGAAATGAACTGGTTGGTTCAAGTGAAACAATTATTGACTGAAATTGTTATATCCGACTACTTGAAGACCATATGTAGCCATTGTTGATCTTGACGTTCCCGACCAACTATGGCACTTTAATGAATCACAATGCAGCTTGTCACCGGGCTGCAGTTGTTGGCTATTAGTTTGAAGAACATTCTCGCAGTTCCTGCGACTGATTCGACCGTCCAGATTATCCGACATGAATCCAATCGAAGACTTACGGGACTTAGTCGAGAGGTCAGTTCGTGCACAAAATCGCGCACCAGCAACACTTTCGCAGTTATGGGTAGCTATAGAGGCAGCGCGGCTTAAAATTCCTGCAGGGAAATTTCAACGAGTTTTTGAGTCAATGCGACGTCCAGCTACTGCACTAAGTCCGACACATTAGAAGGTATCCCACGTCTTTTGTCGCCTCCGTGTCAGTGTTTGTGTGCGTTCATATATCAATAATGTTATTCTGAGAAGCCATTGCTTGAAACATCTTTTATATTCGTATAACAACCTAGCTACTTGACAGAATGCAATCATTTATAGTAATATTCTTGTTCGAATGAGCACGTAGTAGTTTCTTTCGAAATCCTACGAAATACGAAGAACACATATGAATCACTTCACTAAAATATCCACCGCGGAACTCTAACTCATTAAAAATCTATTCATGCTATTGACATTTGAATGTACTTGGGATCACGTATGATATTATTACCGCATTTATGTATAGTAGCGTAATTTGAAATGGTAAAAAAAGCCTTTCTGAAAAAGAGACTTGTGTTAACATCAAATATTACTGGAAGTGTTAAGAAATTTTTTCTGAAGGTATTTGTTTGGAGTGTTGCTTTGTACGGTAATGAAATGTGGACGATAAATAGTTCAGACAGAAAGACGATTAAAGCTTTGCTACAGAAGACTGCTGAAGATTAGGTGAGTAGATCGCGTAACTAATGAGGTACTGAACAGAATTAGGGGGGGGGGGGAAGGGAATTTCTGGTATACCTTGAATAAAAGAAGGGATCTATGGATAGGATACGTTCTCAGACATCAAGGAATCGTGAATTAAGAATTGGAGGGACGTTTGTGGGATAAAAATCGCAGAGGGAGACCAAGAGACCAATAAACTAAGCAGGTTCAGGTAGAAGTAGGTTGCCGTTCTTATGAGGATGTGAAACGGCTTGCTCAGGATAGAGTAGGATGAAGAGCTTCATCAAACCAGTCTCTCGACTGGAGACCACAACAACACCTTAACAGACACCTTCGCTGAATTTTAGTGATAATTACATGAAAGAACATTGATTTCATAATAGTTAACGTCTTTCAACTCTTTGTTGGGACAGTTATTCCGCAGGTGTGAATGGCAAAAGGAAGAGAGGATAGCGTCGAGGTTAATGGAAAAGGAGAGGGCTATACCACCGGGGGAAGTACACCAGTAGTAGCTTTGTTGGAGGAACCATATCAGTGTTCATATTACGAAACACGTAAATGAGTGTGACTGTACAATGCTTTGCACGCACTTCTAAGTTATACGACTTTAATGTCTCGTTGGGTTTTATAGGACTCCTCTCACCCCTTACGATGTTAATATTGTAGTCTTCCTGGGCACATAGACGTAGAGTTGTAGTGCTGAACTTCTTGCCCTGTAAAATATTTTATTTCAGTATATAACAATTTTTATACTTTGAAAATGTGTTACGAAAAACGAATTGATGGTTTCCGTCAAAAAATAAAATTCTTCATTGTTGGAAACTAAAACTTGGTAGATTCTTCACACCAAAATTTATTAATTCTTGAAAATAAAAATTCTTAATATTTAGCAAATTAAAAAATCCACATTTTGGAAATTGAAATAATTCTACGACCCATGAATATGCGAATGTTAACACCACGATATCTGGAACTACAACTGAAATGGTCACGTAAACATGGTCACTGGACGTTGGCGCAGTGACAGAGCGTTTTCAGCCATTAATAACTTCATGTTCGCAAACCATTATGGAAATTTATGGATGACAATGAACATGTTACTGGGAATTCTGGATAGTGTCACCAAACGATTTGGGCATCCATATCGCCCGGCATGATACCCATCAAACAGTTATGGTGCACACTCCGTGATTGAAATATCGCAAATAGATCTCGCAGCAGCGAATAACGTCTTATCTTGATGTGTTAAACTTGTAATGTAATGTCACGTCACGGAAACGCACTCGTGCTTCGTAAAGTCAACTGAGCGAGGTTGAAAGGGGTCAAATTGTTGCCTTCCGAGTAACGGAATGGTTTTTTCGGAGAACTGCCACAAAATTTGGACGTCAAATTAAGCTGGTTCCAATGGTCACGTGAACATTCTCAAACCCGTAGACGAGATTCTGGACGTCTACACAGTTCACACGCCCGCCAAGATCGTAGTACTGTAAGGGCAGAAGTGGCAGATGTTAGAGCTACCACAGCACAGACAAAAGAGATTGCGCGCCCTGAAGTGCTAACACGAGCTGTTGCTAAACGGATACTATCACTGGGACTACGGGCGCAAACAGCTCTAGCCCATCTTCCTCTCATGCCACAGAATGGACGCGCACGGATCGACTGGTGCCGTTAGAGGATCTCTTGGAAGATGCAATGGCAGGCTGTAGACGTTAGCGATGAAAGCAGATTCTGCTTGCAGACAAGTGATGGTCGTTTGCGCGTAGGACCTGTACCCAACGAGCGCTGCCTCGTAGAGTGCATTCGTCCCAGACACACTGGCCCCAGCCGAGGTCGTTTGGTCTGGGCTACAACTCTGCAGGCTGTTCCACACTGCACGCGGCGTGCGTATCTGGATGTACGCCACGCTAACAACGTATCAGTTCAAACAGCGGCGACAGCTGCGATGCTATACAAGCCACGTTTTAAGCCAGTATGCAGAATGATGTCAACTCCGACGGTTCCGTGATGTCAGTCTGGATTTTTGTGTGGCTTACCTTGGTTTGATGACACCAGCTGCAGCGGCAGTAGTGACGATGAGCTGATTTTTTGTATTTTTTGGCTTCAAGAAACGAGTGGGTGCATCAAATTAATAGCAAAAGAAAGAAGCATGGCGAATACCACCACTTGATGCGTAATCTTGAGTCGGATAATGACAAATTCAGCACCTATTTTAGGTTAGGTAATGACCAGTTCAATGAGGTCCTGAAAATGGTTTATGATGTCGCCAAGAAAAAAGGCAGGAAAACAATTAGTAGCAGGGAACGACTGGCCATTCGTTTAAGGCAAGAAAAAGAAATGCAAGATTACTGAAAAGCACAATCTGACACCAACTACTTGCAAATGATCCATAATAAACACAGCAGCTCAGACAACAAAGATGACGCGCTGTGTAGTGCTCGAGGCTTGGCTTGCACGAGGTCTAATCTTCGCTCTGCGCATGCGCGGACGAAAACGTGTCTGCCGCGTTTAGAAATCTCGCTCAGGCACGTGGCTGTGGCATGCAGTGTGACCAGTCTAATTTGATAATAATGGAAGCGATATTTTTTAAAGTAGCTAGCGTACGTCCGGACAAGCACGCCATGTGCAGTGTGGAATGGCCTTACAACTTTCTTTCACGTTTGGTGTTTGTGGAGGGAACGCTAACCAACGCTCGGTACATGTTAAATGTTGTAATATCCGTTCCTTCGCCATTCTTGCAACAGGAAGATGAATTGTTGTCCCGTCAGGGTAATACTCGACCACACACTGCGCGTGAAACCTAACGTGCTCTGCAAGATCTACACCAACTTCCCTGGCCAGCACGATCTCCAGACCTGTCTCCAATAGAGTATGTGTGGGATATGATGGGACAACTGACATGTACAACTCGTGAACTCACAACGTTTGGAGAACTATGTGAACAGCTCCAGCAGGAGTAGAATAATGTATCCAAAGACAGTATTCGCCATCTGTATGATCGAATGGATGCCAGAATCAGTGCCTGCATGCCGCCCTTGGGGCTACACCACCAGTGGCGGCGCTAGGCGTCGGCGACCGCCGACGGCCTCGCACCTGTGGGGGCCTCGCAAAACATTGTTAACATTTTAGCTTTTTTTCCAATTTGATGTTTAAGGGTGCTTTATAACTGCTAGGTTATGTAGCGACGACCTCCATCTAACTTACACTAGCTTAACCTAAGGACGAACACAACATCCGTACTCAAGGGTCGGATTTGACCCCCGACGGGAGCGACCTCACGCACCGTGGTATGACGCCTTAGTGCGCTTGGTCTTTCCCGGCCGGCAGCTATTTAATTGACCGTATTTACTTCCTTATGAGTACACCAGTGATGGAATTTTTACTTAAATACTTAGTGTTATCGAAACTGAGTTTACTGTCGGAGGTACGACAGTATGGGGCATGGGTGTGTGTGTTATCCTCAGGTTAGTTTACCTTAGTTTATAGTACTTTGTAAGCTACGAACTGATGACCACGTAGTTTGGTCCGGTAGATTTACAAACATTTGAACATTTTTACTGTTTGAAACACTAAACAATGAAAATAACTCAACAAAACCAATAACGACAGACCAGCTCAGATACGACAACAAGGTAGACAACAATGCACTGCCACCATGTTTGACGATACCACGTCCAATTCTTTCTATATCACAACCCTGAGTACTTTTAAGCACCGTCAAATGTGGTAATTTAGGACAGTATGCTGAATTTGCTCTTTCCGGCTGCATAGCAACAATTTGCCTTTCACTTTCGTACACTAATTATTTTATGTGAGAAACTGTATTTTCGAATCCGCGATTTTTGTTGTGAGTCTTACGTAAACGTTGATAAATATCCGATTAACAGACTCGAGGCTGAAATTTCACGCACTATCGTGAACTGGAAACTTTCTATTGTCCCGACAAGCTGACATTCATACATCGCAAGCCACCCGACGGTGTGTGGCGGAGGGTGAATCTGCTCCAGAGGCCTCTGATGAATCTGTTCTTTAAGTTCCTGTAGTCACCGAAACAGAACCAGGGTCGAATGAATCTCTTAACCTTTCTGATACAGTATCAGAATTGGGCGAAACTGCTGTTATCCAACATTCTGAGCAGAATAAGAATAAGTGAAAATATTTGTGATTCAGAAACTCGAGAGGACATAAAACAGAGTAATTTACAGAATTAGTCCCGGGGAAGTGCGTGTTTCCAGTAACAGATTCACAGCGTCATGACTTAATTCAAAATGGTCTCAAACAAAACCTCCAGAAATCTGATGAGAGTTACCCCAAAGACGCAAATAAAAGATATTTACTAAATTTTAGACCGGCCGCAGTGGCCGAGCGGTCTGCGGCGCGCCAGCCACAGTCTGTACGGCTGCTACGGTCGGGGGTTCCAATCCCCCCTCGGGCATGGATGTTTGTGTCGTCTTTAGTATAAGGTAGTTTGTGAGTTTAGGGACTGATGACCCCGCAGTTAAGTCCCTTAAGCTTAACAAACATTTGAACATTTTTGATCTGAATTTTATTTTACTAGAAAATTGATAACGGCCCCAATATGTTCGGCATTAATAAAGCTGTTAGAACAAGAATACTCAATATTAACCCACGAGAATTTTTCACGCTATGCGGATGCCATTCTTGGAATTTGCTTCTCATAGATGCAGCTAACTCAGCGCAACATTTATCGGCTTCGTCAATACAATTTATGTGCTTTTTACAAGATCTAGAAATCGTTGGGAACTTATAAAAACTAAATTATAGTTGAGATTGAAACCTGTGTCTGAAACAAGATGGGAAAGCAGAATCGGAGCACTAAAAGCTATATTTTCCAATTTGATGATGTCATTGAAAGCGTGAATGACCTGAAAGAAAAACTGATGATTCTGAAACTTTTAGTGACTGTCAAGCCGTCTTGAATAAAATTTTAACTTTTGAGTTTATTGTTGCAATACACGTATGATAGGAGATTTTACTATGTGTGAACAAAATAAACGATGGCAATCGGATCAGTTGACTCTGAAAGTAGCTGTTGACTCTTGACGTTCATTTCGTGAGTGGATTCGAAAATTCCGTATTACAAGATTTGAAACATGTGTTGTCGAAGCTCTATTGTTTGTATAAAAAAGGAGTTATGAAATTAAGCCTGAGTTTAAAAAGAAAAGAATAGCACAGAAAAAACGAATTGTCGATTATAAATTGTTGTACCAATACAATCTGCTGAAAAGCAGTCAGAGTAAATTTCTTTAACGCAATGATAGATGCTGTAATAGTCGACAGTGAATGTCGATTGAAAGCGTTCGCAGAATGTTTGAGCGATTTAGTTTTATTTATATCAATTTTATGAAATCTCTATGCAAGGAGATCCTCAAGCATTGTAATGATTTAGGAATGATACTCAGAGAAGGTGAAAATAGTGACATAGAGCCTTTAGAATTTTTCGAGGAAATCCAGCTTTTAAAATCCCAGCCACTAGACTCAATCAAAGGCGCAAAACAACTTTTTAAGTACATTTTGGAAAACAAATCGGAAGAAGTATATCCAAAATGTTTACATGAGCCAAGAAAGACCATCTGCGTTGTCAGTACTATCATCTGAAGCCGAAAAAGCAACTAGTATTAATTACGATGTGGTCTTAAAGAAATGAGTGAGGCGAAAAGCCGAAAATTTCTCTATTTTATTTTGTGTTTACTTATTGTAATTTTTGTCATTGCAATAATACTTGTATATTATACTAATAAAATTTTAGTATAATGATTATTGGTGTCTAATTCAGCTCATTTTATTTAACATTTACTTCCTTCCTGAAAAAATGAAAGGGGCCTCGCAAAGACGAGTTCGCCGACGCCCAGTTGTCGTCTAGCGCCGGCACTGTACACCACGTACCAATATCGGTGTTTCAGCGTGGTCACTTGGTATCTCCGTAACGTGTGAGAGATTGATCTGTAAAGGCAAAGCCTTGTCTCTGCCACAGCTTCCTATCTTCAGCAGTTCTCTTCATCTCCGTACTTGACAAACAACCCATCTCATTTGTCATTGACCTTTATTTATTTATTTATTTTTAATTTTTTTTTTTTTTTTTTTTTTTTTTTTTTTTTTTTTTTTTTTTTTTTTTTTTGTGGTTTGCTCGGTCGTCCCCTTGTTTTCTTTCCTAAGATCGCTGCCTTCGAAAATATTTTCTAGATGAGTATCACGTCTAATTAAGTATACGCTAATTTTGCTTTGCGTTGCCTGTAGCTGTCAATAGTTCTTTTTTCTCCCCTATTATCCATCTCGCTTTTTATCAGTGTAGCTACTCATACAATTCTGGTACTGATCCGCATTTCCGCAGTTTCGTACTCAGGATTCTACTACCTTCTTAATATCCGTGTTTCATGTTCTTATAACAGGGAATTCCTCGTTAAGGTATTTACCAATCTTTGCTTTGTATGGACAGCTGAAGGTTCTTATTTTGGAAGACTCTTTGCCAGTGTTCTGGTTTTCCTTGAAACATCTATTGTTTCCCTTTACAATGCTGCCGAGATAGTGAAATTCGGTTACTTCCTCGAGTTTCTCATTGCCTTTTTTATGACAACCGTTACCTTCACCTTCTTTCTTGACTGTAGCCATGACCTAAGTCCTACTGCTATTTACAATAAGTTTTAGTTCTGTAATTTTATTTAGTTTTTTCCTGTGAGTCATCATTATTGCAATGACATTGAAAAACCTGGTGAATTGAATGTGAATACCTTAAATTTTACTTCCAGACGTATTTTCTTTCGGTGTTGTTATTGCGTCCTCGTTGAACGTATTAAATACATAAGGTGGTAAAGTTCACCAGTGTCATACCCCTTCCGATTGTTTCTTCTTTCTTGCTAACATTAATATCGAGCAGATGAAAACAAAATTAGCGTCTGTGGCTTAAATAATGTTGAAATGAACTGTGAGATGTCGCAGAACCAAACCGCCTTCACAAATGGGTATAATTATTGTTGAAAGGGTAATCTAAAAACTCTTCGATGACCAGGGTGGAATACAGGAAAGTAATGCGACGAGGTAGTACTTAAATAAAAGCAGATATACTAATGAGATGTGCCATATACAGTCCCTGAAAATGCCATAGGCGAACCTCTATTGCACCACGGGAATTGCCGTTCGGTTTGGGGAGACACGTCGCGAACTGCGGGGCCAGTCACGTGGTAGGTTCGAGTCCTTCCTCGGGCATGGGTGTGTGTGTATGTTGTCCTTAGTATAAGTTACTTTAAGTAATTCGTAAGTCTAGGGACCGATGACTAAAGCAGTTTGTCCCTTAGGATTTCAAATATTTGATTTTTTTATGATCAAATGTTTGTAAAGCTGAGACACCTAATTGCAGTGGTCATCAGTCCCTAAACTTGCAAAAGACTTAAACTAACTAATGCTAAGAACAACACACGCACCCAAGCCCGAGGGAGGACTCGAACATTCGACGAGAACGGCCGTCGCGTGGCGAAACATTTTTTGATCCTCTATTAAAATCAATCTAAGTGATTGCATTTCGTTCGTTCAGATGTTGAGGTATATATCTGTGCGTTTGAGTGTGGTGTATTTCCCCAGTTGCTTCTTGAATGTCACCATTGGGAACATGGTTTGTTCACCACTCTTTCAAAGGATGATGCGATCGTAAATACATAAATGCAACGTATGCGGATAAGTCTATAAAAACTTGGCTGTTACTCTTTTGTACGACTCTGCATAAGCCACAGTCTCAAGTGGAAGGCCATAGAATTTGGTGAAAATCTGTTCTGTATTGTAATTATTCCAGCAAAGGACATGGACGATGCTCAAATAAGATGTATCTGTCATCTGAAATAACGCACGCAGTCCACGGTGAGACCGGGAGGTAAAAGTGGGTTTCTTATCACAACGAGTCAAGACTAGGTCTCTATAACGCTTCGGGTCAAACAGAATCCTCATTAAACGCAATTGCCTCCAGGAGCTGCGAGAGGCTTCCTGTATTGAGAAACAGATTTGGCTTGTTGCCATCTCGTGATGGATGCATTTGAAATTTGCAATCAGACCAACTTATCCAAGAGGTAACAAATTACAATTTATTGTTAACACAGAGGATCAGAGAACAAGAAAAATAAGGTCGAATCGTAGAGAGATATTGTCACTGTCTTTCTGCAGGTACTAAAATGGGGGAATTAATTTGATTGCTGTAAGAGGACACAAAGGGTTAAACTTGCCTCACACTAATTATTAGTTTCTTCTTGTCTAAATGATTTTCTCCAGTTTAGTAAGCACTTCTAAATGCTACCTTTTATCGGGTGACGTAATTCCATGAGACACTAAGTTGATATATGTAGAACTTACATGATTCCAGTGCAAGAGACAGACGTTCTGTTCCTGTTTTGAGATTAAAGCTCCGATATTATGAACGTATCTAACACTACTGAATCACTATTCCAACCAGAAGATGTGGACAGTTCACACAGTCCGTACGGGAGAATTTGAGACGTCTGGTGGTCAGGAATTTGTTACAGGATCGACAATTGTTATATCGTGGTAGAAAAGGTGTAAAGGGTTGCGTCTTTTGCAGCACACGTTGCTGTCCGTCCTAAAGATGTCGGCCAGGCGCGTGCCAAAAGTGTGGGGGCGGCGACGCAGCGGAAGGTCGGGAGGGAAGCCGACGGTAACTTCGTCACAACTCAACAGCATTTCCTTTCCTCATCCCCTCCTATCCTATCCGCACTCCTTCCCCTCCCCACCGGGGGACTGATAAAAAAGTGTCCTGACACCTTACGAAATGTGGAATTGCCCACTAGAAGTAGCGACAGGTAGACCTGTTGGAACATAAGGGTGTGTATTGTTAGTAGACAACCAGTAACAGAAGAATGAGTCTTTCAGGAGAGCAGACTCATCGGATAGCCATTAGGGATATGACAGATTTTCTAACGCTGCTACGTGGAGTGGAAAAACGAAATAACAAGCCAAGATTAGGCATACCTTATGTACTGCTTGGCATGGACCGTTGACCTTTGCGAAGTGAGGTGGCTGTAAAAGTCTTATTTTATCTCATATGAGCTCCTTGATATGTAGATCGACGGCAGCGAATAATGTATGACTGAAAACAAATGATTTTGTTTAATGACTCGCGATGTTCACTGTGTAAAACCGATGGAAGCGTTTGGGTTTGGAAAATGTCTGGATAACCTTACCTATCGTCATTTGCATGTGCTGCCGGTACACAATTTTCTGTACTAAATGGACCTCTCGACTATGTCCCATAAATGTTTGATGGGACTCATGTCGGGCGATATGAGCGGCCAGAACATTCGCTAATTGTCCAGAATGTTCTTCAAAACAATCGCGAACAGTTGCGGCCGGTGATATTGTGCATTGTCATCCGTAACAATTCCATAGTTGTTTAGGAGCATTAAGTCCATGAATAGCTGCTAATAGTCTCCAGACAGCTAAACATAACCACTTTCAGTCAATGATCGGTTTACATGGACCAGAGGATACACCCCATTCTGTGTAAAAACCGCTCACACTATAATGGAGCCACCAACAGCTAGCTAGCATAGCGTCTTGCTGAAAACTTGGGTCCATGGCTTCGTACAGTCTGCGCTGCACTCTAAATTCATGACTCATATGACCCAACCACGGTTTTGCAGTCGTCTAGGGTCCGATCGATATGGTCGCGGGGCCAGGAGAGAGGCTGCAGACGATGTTGTGCTATTACAGGAGCATATGCAGTCGAGTCGTTCGTTTACTGGCATAACGCATTAACTTCAAACTGCGCCGCCTTGTCCAGCGGATAAGTTCCTCGTTCGTCCCACATAGATTTCTGATATATTGCTTATCTGTTAGCTAAGCTACGCCAACGTCGCTGCTCTAGCCGCCAGCCACTGCATTGTCCGTGGTGAGAGGTAATGAAGACTGCAATTTGGTATTCTCGGCACAGTCGTAACACTGTGGATCTAGGAGCATGGAATTCCCTAACTATTTACGAATTGGAAATTCCCTTGCATCTATTTTCAAATACCATTCCACACCCAAAGTCTGTTAATTCGCGTCTTGCGGTCATAAAAACGTCTGAAAACTTTTGTTGCGAATCATCGAAGCCCAAATGACTGCTCTGCCAATGTCCCGCCCTTTTATACCTTCTGTACCACCACCATATGTTTACATGCATTCTCATCCCCATGACATTTTGTTAACCCTTTAATGCATAGTGTAGCTAATCAGCTACATACCTTATTTTTCCATTATCTCTCAAACTGATCAACATTTACCACAAATTCATTTATAGCTGCTTCTATACATAGTGTTACACATCCAAGTAGCTCGTCCTATAAATTATAAATTGCAGAGTGCTACTGATACAGTTCGACAGTTAGCTGCATTGAGTTCCTCCTAACATGAGCTTTTGTTTACTTATGTATTCCTCCTTTACCATGTAAAAGTAGTGAATCACATACTACGGTTGCGTTATGAGTTACTTTCTGGAAAGATGCCGCGGCGGAATGGCCATGCGCACTGAGGCGCCGTGCTGCGGTGCACGCGGCCGTTCGCCGTCGGAGGTTCGAGTCCTCCCTCGGGCATGGGTGTGTGTGTGTGTGTGTTGTTCTTGGGTTAGTTTACCTTAGTTTAAGTAGTTTGTAAGCCTAGGGACTTATTAGCGTACCGGCTAATGTACAAATGTTTGTAATTCTATGGGACCAAACTACGTTGGTCATCAGTCCCTAGCCTTACAAACTACTTAAACTAAGGTAAACTAACCTAAGGACGACACACACATCCATGCCCGAGGGAGGATTCGAACCTCCGACGCGAGAGGCTGCAGACCGCTGCAGACCGCTCGGCTACTCCCGCGCGTCAAGCAGTTAATTTCCATAGATTTACAAACATTTGAACATCTGGAAAGATAAGATGCATAATAGTGACATTTACTGCATCGGGTACATCATGGAAGCACTATATAGCTGACCAGCTATGAAAGTTTTGTTGTTAGTTGTGCATATTAATTTTAAGGAATTTTTTTAAAAATATTTTTCTCAGTATATACGCACTATACATTAATCGTGGTAGTTCATAGCTTCAAATATAAAGTCATACATTAAAGGGTTAATTAGGATACTGTCCATTAATATACCCGTGGGAAAGGAGAAAGAGTGTAAAATCCGATGCCGGCTAATAGCCCTCTCCTCTAGAATATCACGAAGAACGTCGTCCCCAATGAATGTGTCTCACATGCTCCCACTCAACCTTGGCGTTATGTCTGACGATCAAGAAGGATGCGGCAATATGTTGTCGATAATAGTAATTTATTGTAATTACTATTTCGTGTGGTTCACTGATCAAGTTTTTCAGTTGGAGGCCACTTCGATGAACTGTGTGACCTTAATCTACGATTGTTACCCAAGTGAGAAAAGGTGACCTACAGTTCGATGTGGAATCAGTGCTTTAGTTGGACCGATACGGGGTGGTACGGCGTACTGCCTAAAATTCAAACTCGTTATTAGCGTACCGGCTAAAATTCTTTCTTAAATCTGTAAAAATAGCACAACTGTAAATTGTCGAATGGATTTCGGAAAGAAAAAAATAGAAAGTTTTAGGTTCGTTCGAGTTGCAATCATAACCGTCGAAGCGTTCAAATTGCACTTCTTACAATTCCAATGGAATCTGGCTAGCTATCAAATGTTCGAATTAGCCAATGGAGAGTTCTGACTAGTCTGAAAAGAGACAAATGAAATGCTTCTTACCGACTCCAAAGCGTTTACGAACCTTGCTCTAAAGAGATGAGGCACTACATACGCAGTTTTTCGTATGCGGTATCGTTGCCTATTCGTTGAAGAAAGAAAGTGCGAAATTCCGGCAGTTATTTTAAAAATTTAAGGGACAGTACATCGCAACATTTTGACTTAATTTCCATTGATTTAATCATGAAACACTGCACAAGTTACGTATGTCTTCATGCTTAGCACGTCACGTTTTGCACTGTAGTCAGTTTAAGATTATAAAATAGTGTGTCGTAGTACTAGTAGGAACTGAAATAGAAGCGAATTTTAATCTCCTTGACCAATGTTTCTTCAACCAGCTGGATGTGTACATGTTGAACTGTTGGTAACCTTACCATCAGTAACAATTAACTAGTTTTAATTCCCGGCAGCAACACGCACTCTTACTGTCTTCTGGATCGCCACTCCTGAATAGTTACGATAAGATGTCGTTGTCCAAAGTCAATGGGTGGTATCCTAATTACACTAAATCCGTGAATATAATAAAAATCTATAAATTATATCTATATTTTATTAGTATATTCACATGCCTAAATCTATAATTTCTTGATTTTCTAAAAATGTCAATTTGACTCATTTCATGTGGAATGAGCAGAGTGCCGCCTAAAATGTTTTTACAACTTAAGCACTGTGTGGAATCTGAACCACAAGTCATTTCTGGTAATCCGCAAACCACTTAGAGCTGATTAATAGGTTTAAAGGCAGAATGGAAAATTTGTCAACTAATTGAGATTCGATATTCGACCTCGCGAATTCAATTTAAACGCTTTACTGCTCAACAACCATATCCGACTTGAACTGGCAATGTAAATGTTTTCATGTCAGGACCCGAACCGGTTACCTCCGAGTCGAGTGACACCACAAGCGTGCGTTAGTTACTTCTACTTCTAGTGCCTTAATAGCAGTTTTTCGATAAGAACATATACGCTAAAGTCAAGAGTTCAGATTCAAATGCCAGTCCGATACATACAGGGGCGATTCGGAAAATAAATTCCGGTCTCTCAAGCCACGCTTGCAATGACGCTTGCATCGCTAACTTTGTTTCGTTACGCAGCTCGGTTTATTATGCGCTCAGAAGTATAACTGTTAGGTTGTATTTCGTTATTTTGTTTGAAAAGTATGCAGCAACAGAGGACCCATCAAGTGTGAGATACGTAGATAACACGATTTCTGTGGACAAATCAAAAGACACCATAAGAAGTTCATCGTGGGATTACTGAACGTATGGGAACATTATGAGTGACTGTCGTCGATGGTGCCGTTATTTCGTCAATGTTCAAATGTTTGTAAACCTATTGGACCAAACTGCTATGGTCATCAGTCCCTAGACTTGCAAACTACTTTAACTAACTTACATCAAGAACAATGCACACACACACACACACACACACACACACACACACAAGCGAACGCCCAGTCCGTAGGACGATGCCTTAGACCAAGCGGCCACCCCCGCACGTGCATTTCTTGATAGACGCATTAACATCCCTGATGATGGACGAAATGGCCGATCGTCTATTGTGGATGATGAACTTGCGCAAAAGTGGATAAAGTGGCTAAACAGAATCGCCGTTTCACTATTTAGGAACTCACAGAGCATTTTACACAAATCGGTCTGACTGTCCCGTACGAAGTAGAGACAAAAAGGTTACAGTATCGCAACTTTTGTGCTCGTGGAGTGCCGAAACTTCTATTTGAAACCCAAAAGGTCTCCAAGATGGGAACAACTTCGACGTTTCTTCAGTCCTACCACAATGAAGGTGAGACGTTTATCTATCACTAGCTGCAAGTACCCGGCTTTGCCCGGGATTAAAATAAGATTTTCTGAAGAAGCGTACAAAAATGCGTCTTATATGTATAGAGATGGCAATCGAAGTCTGTAAGTAAAGTACTCTCCCCCATGCACCTAACGAAATTTTATGTGGACAGTAACCTTCATCTTGCTTTCAAGGTCAAGTGTACAAAATTTCATCAAGATCGGAGCAAAACTGTGGATTTTGGCGAAATCCATAAATACCCTCAACCATGCACTGAACGAAATTTTATGTAGACAGTGCCCTCCCTCTTGTTTTGAAGGTCAATTGTGCAAAATTTCATCAAGATATAGATTTACACGGACACATTGAAAACGAGACAGAGAAACAACAAATGCGTCTTACGAGTATTTATCTATCACATTGTCACAGGAGATGAGACTTGGGTTCTATATGTGAATTCCGGAACAAAATAAGAATCGTCGCTGTGAAGTGGCCGAACGGTCTAAGGCGCCTTGCTGCGGAGCACGCGGTTACTCTGCGTCGGAGGTTCGAGTCCTCCATCGTGTGTGTGTGTGTGTGTGTGTGTGTGTGTGTGTGTGTGTGTGTGTGTTTTGTACTTAGGTTAGTTTAATTTCCTTTAAGTAGTTCTGTAATACTAAGAAAAAAAGGTAAAGCAGTCAACAATCCGAAGATTGGTTTGAACACCACAGTGCTTTACTAGGCATGGTCCTGTTTGGAGGTGGTATGCCGTTGCCTTCCTCCGACCTTCGAACTGACTTACCCAGCCAGTTATAGGGGGACCTACTGTTTAACGTGGGTTCCGAACCACGGTGCTACTCAGTATTTTTCACATCAGCAACACTGCCAGAGGTAAAAGAAGTGACTTTCCAAAAAAAAAAATCCTAGGACCTGGCGGGGATCGAGCCCGGGACCTTTGGATTTGTCTTCTGGCACTCTACCACTGTGCTACGGAGCCGCACTCTGATAATTAGACAGGGTTGGGAAAGTTACTTTGTGAAAATCGGTACCGTAGTCCAGAACTAGCTGCGTACACCGTTGCAGAACATGTTTCAAACTCAATGTAAACGCGCCTTAACGCCAACAGCGAGCAATAAACTAACCAGTACATGACATCGGAAGTTCGCGGTGGAGTTTCGACTGCTTGGAATTATTGTTTTCACTTGCAAGTTCAGCATAAGCCAGCGTGTGTCTTATTCCTTCTCCACGACAAAATATGTGGAAAATAATCGGAGACTGCACGCTGTTTACGTGTGACGCGTTAGGTGATTCTTATTTACTCATTGTTGCATTCGTAATTATAACATAAAAATGAATGAGCAGTATTAAAAGTTATAACGGTAATAAAAGGTGTAATTCATAAATTTCCAACGTACGTCGTTGAAAAGATTTAATTTTCTTTATCCCTTCGTTCAAATCAAACCCTAGTATTCTGCGATCTTGAGATTGTTACTAAAAATATGTCACGCTACTTGCGACAAAAAAGTCACATTTCCGTTAAATCGTTAGCCGATAAATGTAACTTACAGGGAAAGTACATGGGTTCGAACAAACATATCTGTATGAACGTTTGGTTACAGGATCTCTACGTACACCTCAATGTGCTGGTGGGTGTCGTTTTTCTGCAAAGCTCTGCAACCATGCTCTAGATAGCACTGTAGATGTAATTGTAGACGCCATACGTAATGCAGATATCTAAACTATAACATATGTAATAATCATCGTACATGTTCTCTAGCGAATTGTCATCTGTACCATAACAGATAGGAGAAAGCATGCAAATGATTCATCTTCTACACTAATACTATCTTCACGAAGAAGGGTTCTTCGTAACTTCCTCTCAATCAATCGCAATACATTAGCAGGATTGATTACCAATCGCCGCCCCATCTGACGCTTCATCACACAAATAACATCACAAAACGCAACTTCGGAGGCACACTGCACCGTCCCTACTGGCGAACCGACAGGTCAAAGTGCATGGCAAAGTGCATGGCACACGCAGAGGCCTCTAACGGACGACTGCAGAGTTTTGCAGATGCAGGAGTATCACTAATGCAATAAGGGATCTTTATATTATCTCTCATACGATTTTGGTGTCTATGTGTTTGTTCGAGCCCAAGCACTTTCCTTGTTAGTTGCAGTTAAAGTTACTTTATGCAAATAATAACGCCGTTACTGTCCGTAACCTTTGAAAAGTAACTGTTACTAGTAACGACGTTAGAAGTAACACGTTACTCTCCAACCCTGTAATCATAGTAAAAGGAAGGAAGCTTAGGGTTTAACGTGTCATCGACAGCTTGGTCATTAGAGATGGACCTTACGCTCGGAGTTTTGGGTAAGGATGTGGAAGGAAATCGGCCGTGCCCTTTTGAAAAGAGCCATCCCGGCGTTTGCCGGGAGTGATTTAGAGAAATCACGGAAAACATAAATCAGAATGGCCTGAGGTGTATTTGAACCACCATCCTTCCGAATGCGACTCCAGTCTCTTACCACTGCGCCACCTCGCTCGGTGTGTAATCGTAGTAAAGTCCCATAGATTTACAAACATTTGAACATTTTGAACAACAATCCATGACATGGGGTCACACTAACTCTCCTATAAAACCACCAAAATGTCTCGAAAAATTTTCAGAGGAAACTTTCATTGATACAGCCTTTTGGGACAAGAAAGGTGTTCTGTTGTTCACACGCACTAAACAAACTGAGTAGCATAACTCAGAACAAATGACGAGCCGGCCGCGGTGGCCGAGGGGACTGAGGCGCTCCAGTCACGGTCTGGACGGCCACTACGGTCGGGGGTTCGAATCCCCCCTCGGGCATAGATATTTGTGCCGTCCTTAGTCTTAGCTAGTTCATAAGTAGTTTGTAAGTTTAGGGACTGATGACCCCGTAGTTAAGTCCCATAGACTCTACAAACATTTGAACATTTTTGAACAAATGACGAGGTATGTTGGATATCGGCATTGTTTTGGATGCGGTGGGAGGTATTTGTGACCCGACGTATAGTTCTGACACGGCTCGTAGACTTCGATCATTTAAAACACAAGGGAATGGCTCGTATCGCAGCGGTTTCACACGGATTAGCTCAAGGAGAGCGACGTGGTTGGCTGCATTCACAGGCGAAGGAGTTTTACTCAGAAGTGATTTGAAACCGTGTGAAGCGGTATAACAAACATTTGAATGTATATCTATGTCTACTCTCTGCATAGCCACTCACGTTGTATGGCGGACGGTATTTTGTGTACCACTGTCACTTCCTACTTTTCCTGTCGCAATAGGTTTGCCTCCGTGTACGCTCTAATCTCTCTAATTCTGCTTAGAATTGCGCCGTCTGTTCTTATGTTTTGGTCGGGCGAGTTACGTGCTTTGATAGTCGTCGCAAGGGTTTTACGCCCGTGTGCTTGGGAAGGAGTGAGGCTTAGCGCAACTGCCTGGTATGCAGGTATTCCCTGTTTCGCCGGCCGCGGTGGCCGAGGGGACTGAGGCGCTCCAGTCACGGTCTGCACGGCCACTACGGTCGGGGGTTCGAATCCCCCCTCGGGCATGGATATTTGTGCCGTCCTTAGTTGTAAGTAGTTCATAAGTAGTTTTTATGTTTAGGGACTGATGACCCCGTAGTTAAGTCCCATAGACTCTACAAACATTTGAACATTTTTGATTCCCTGTTTCGACTCCAGTCCCCGGCAAAAATTTCATATGTCCATGTTGTATGTTTGCAACGCCTACAAGCATTTGAGACTGAAAACCCCCATTTAAAAACACTCGAATTCTATCCTCGTGGGGTTTTCGCGAGATATAGACTACGTAGGAGGAAACAATATTCAAGTATTGGCCGAACGAGTTGTCTTTAAGTTACTTCCTTTCTTGACGGACTAAACTTCCTGAAGATTCTTCCAATTAATCTCAATCTGCATTACCCACGATTAATTTTATATGGTCATTTCACTTCAAATAGCTCCTTACGCCTACTGCCAGATATTTTATGGAAGTAACTGTTTCCAATTATTGTTCTGCTATTGGGTAGTCATACAATAAATGTTCTTTCTTTGAATGAATCCGTAGTTTGTTACATTCATTTACATTGAGAGTTAATTGCCACTCTCTGCATTAACGATACGCTTCTGATCCTCCTGCTTCTCGCTACAATTTTCAAGCACTGCGACGTCTCAGTATACTGGAGCATTCCGCGTGGGCATGACCGCCCGGCCTAAGGCATCTTGTTGTGCATTCTCTCTCCGATCCCATCTGACGTTCGAGTTCTCCATCGGGCATGGAAGTGTGTGCTGTCTGTAGTATAAGTTAGCTGAAGTAGTTTGGAAGTCTAGGGACCGATGACATCAGCAATTTGGTCCCTTAGGTTTACAAACATTTGAACACTACACCCAAATTCGCTCCGATATTATTAACGAAGTCGTTTGAAAAGCAATGATCGGATAACAGTAATGTTTAAAGGTTTGTAAATCTGAGGGATTTAGCTACGTTGGTCATCAGTCTCTAGGCTTACAAATTATTCAAACTAACTTAAAGGACAACACAAACACCCATGCCCGAGTGAGGACTCGAACCCCGACGGCGAGCATCCACGCGCTCCGCAGCAAGGCGTCTTAGAACGCTCGGCCACTCCACCGCTGCTCGAATAACACTCACTTAGGGCACGCCAGAAATAGGTTTCACGTCGGAAAACTTATCTCTGTTGAGAATTATATATTTCGTCCTGCTAGCCAGAAAGACTCACTAACACAGTTGATCTGATATTTCGTTCGCTAGTATTTTGTTCATTAGGCGACAATCCGGAACCGTATCTGACGCCTCGCGAAAGTCAAGAAACACGGGATCTGATTGGGAGACTGTCTACTGCCTTTTGAGTCTCTTGCACGAACTGGGCGTGCTGTGATTTACATAACCGTTGCTTTCGGAACCCATGTTGATCCCTGAAGAGATTTTCGGTCTCCAGAAATGTCACGATACTGGAGCATAAAAAATGCTCGAAAATTACACAACTGTCAGACATCAGAGTATAGGTGTATAGTTCTGCGCCTTTGTTCATGAACTATCTTGAGAACGGGAATGGAACGGAAATGACCTGTGCTTTTTTTCTAATCATTACGAATGTTTCGCTCACTCTAGAGACCTTCGGTTCACTGATTCTGGAAGGGGGCAAGTTCCCCAGCATGTCTTATGTAAAATCGAATTGGTATCCCATCATGAAAGCTGAAAGGTGTAAAAAGTATATAGATGGTCTCTACAAAGGTAATGAACTTAGAAACAATGTTGTAGGAAGGGAAGAAGCAGTAGATGAAGATGAAATCGGAGATACTATAATGAGAGATGAATTTGACAGAACACTGAAAGGCCTAAGTCGAAACAAGGCCCTTGGAGTAGATGACATTCACTCAGAACTACTGAAGTCTCTGGGAGAACCAGCCATGACAAAACTATTTCACCTGATGAGTAAGATGTATGAGACAGGCGAAATACCCTCAGACTTCAAGAAAAATGTTGCAATCCCCATTACAAAGACAGCAGGCGCAGGCAGATGTGAAAATTACAGTACCATCAGTTTAATAAGTCATGGCTGCAAAATTTTAAAACACATTATTTACAGAAGGATGGAAAGGCTGATAGATGCTGACCTCGGGAAAGATCAGTTCGAATTCAGGAGAAATGTACGAAAACGCGAGGCAATACTCACCTTAAGACTTATCTTACAAGATAGATTAAGGAAAGGTAAACCTACATTAATAGTTTTCGAGATTTGGAGAAAACTTTTGACATTGTTGATTGGAATACACTATTTCAAATTATGAACTCAGCAGGGGTAAAGTAAAGGGAAAGGAGGGTTATTTACAGCTTGTACAAAAAGACAGCAGTTATTAGAATCGAAGGACATGAAAGAAAAGCATGGGAAGGAAGTAAGACAGAGTTGTAGCCTCTCTCCAATGTTATTCAATTTGTACATTGAGCAAGCTGTGAAGGAAACCAAAGAGAAATTTGGAGAAGACATTAAAGTTCAGGGTGAAGAAATAAAAACATTGAGTTTTTCTGATGATATTGTAATTTTGTTAGACAGCAAAGGACTTGAAAGATCAGTTGAACGGAATGCCCAATGTGAAGGTGCGTATAAGGTCAACGTTAACAAGACCAAAAGAAGGGTAATGGAGTGCAGTCTAAGACAATCAGGCGAAGCTGAAGGAATTAGATTAGGTACGAAACAATAAAGGTGGTAGATGAGTTTTTTGTTACTTGGGCAGTAAAGTAACATGTCATGGTCGCAGTACAGAGAATACAAAATGTAGACTGGCAACGGGAAGAAAGCGTTCTTGAAAAAGAGAAATTTGCTAACATCGAATATTAATTTAAGCGAAAAGAAATCTTTTCTGAAGGTATTTGTGTGGAGTGTTGCCTTGTACGGGAGTGAAACTTGGACGATAAATAGTTCAGAAAAGAAGAGGATAGAGGCTTTTGAAATGTGGTGCTACAGAACAATGCTGAAGATTAGGTGGATAGATTGTGTAACTAATGAAGAGGTGCTGAACAGAATTGGGGAAAAAAAGAATTTTTGGCATACCTTGACTAAAAGAAGGTATCGATTGGTAGGACATCATTCTTAGACATCAAGGGATCGTAAATTTAGCACTGGAGGCAAGTGAGTGGGGTAAAAATCGCAGAGGGAAACCGAGAAACGAATATAGTAAGCAGATTGACATAGATGTGGGTTCCGTTCTTATGAGGAGATGAAGAGGCTTGCTCAGTATAGAGTGGAGAGCTGCATCAAATCAGTCTCCCGACTGAAGACCATAACAATAACATCCTATCATGTCCAGCCGCCTTTCCTCTGTTGAGTGATCTCAGCTGGTGTTCACTGGCCTGTATGATAAAAATGGGGTTGGAACACTTGCGGGGAGTGACACTTACGGGGAACCCGGGGCCCTCGGGGCGGCTAATGGCTTTTCCTGGGTACAGGCACACCAAGAAGTCTAGCACTGCTGTTGTCAAGTTTCCACACTGTCAACGTAACACAAACTCAGTGAAATTGCACAACCCTTTGCAAGCTAAAGAGCAATATAGTAACTTGTTCCAACTACATATTAAATGGTTGAGTGTTCCTCCTGAAAACAAAAAGGTATTTTAATAGTCACAATGTTTGGAGAGTTATTAAGACATTCTCTGCTACTACAAGACGATGACTTTCCACAGTCATACGTCCTAAAAGCATATTATTCAGAACACTAAGCATATCAAGACACGTGCGCAAGCAATAAATATATTAGGCATCCTGCACAGATACGTTGATGTTATTGACCGCTCTGTAGTTAACCTCACTATCACACAACTTCCATCTCTTTAAAAATAGCTACTATGCTTTTTAATAGGAGACACAACCTTAAACCTTCAATTAAAAAACGTTAATAATAAGTCAATGAGTATTTTACATACTTGAAGCGTTTATGCGTAGACCCCAAAACGATATAGCTGTGTTCGAATTACAAATACCTCTAAGAAATGTATGAAATACGGAATGTGTAAGAGAATGTCACACACCGAAAAATGCTAAAGATAAATAATATTTTCTATCACCGTCATATAGAACCATTTTTACTCCGAACTTGGCATAAACCAACAGGGAGAAACAAGTTGCAAGACTTCCAGGGCCGGCCGCGGTGGCCGAGGAGACTAAGGCGCTCCTGTCATGGTCTGCACGACCACTACGGTCGGGGGTTCGAATCCCCCCTCGGGCATGGATATTTGTGCCGTCCTAGTTCGTAAGTAGTTCATAAGTAGTTTGTAAGTTTAGGGACTGATAACCCCGTAGTTAAGTCCCATAGACTATACAAACATTTGAAACATTTGCAAGACTTCCAGGAAAAATGAAGCGAAATTGGCAGCCAATAGTTGAAAATGTTGAAATGTTTCTAATTCTATCGGACCAAACTGCGTGGTCATCATTCCGTAGCTTACAAACTACGTAAACCTAGGTAAACTAACCTAAGGACAACACACACACCCATGCCCCAGGGAGGACTCGAACCTCCACGGCAAGCAACCGCGCGCTCCGCAGCCAGACGCTTTAGACCGCTTGGCTACTCTACCGCGGCGCCAATAGTTGGTTATAAATTACACTGCCTGTTAACTGTATAAATATAAATTACGGAACTCCTGTTCAGTACAGTCAAAAAGGTCTAAGGTAATAGGCAGTGGTTTACAATCAGATATTCGTATCACTCTCCTCCTCAAGAAGTCTGTGAAGATTTATATTCAGAACATTCAAGAAAAAGGCTACTGTGGTGTTGAAACTACAAGAAGCAGCTCATTTATTCAGGAAGGGAAAACGTAATGGTGCCCGTAAATTTGAATGGCACTGAATACGGCTCAGGTAGCGGCTGGAGGGCGTGGAGTAGGGGTGGTGTATCCCTACTTCTGGAACACCCTGTTCACTACCTGCAGCGTCCGGGTCTCCCCGCAAGTGTCTACACATTCCCTTTCCCCGCAAGTGTCACAAACTCGATAAAAAGTCCCCACAATAAAGTGTTTCCTAAAAAATAAAAAAAAATTAAATTAAAAAGAATCGGAAGTTACTTTCCGAATGACGCACGCATTTTTAATGTATGCGGAAGTTTCACCACCGCAGTTAAACTGAGTAATCGCGAAGATATGGTAACTGCGTGTGTGTCAGCCGTAACGTGTCGGCGTAAGTGCGAGGGATTTGGTAGGAGGGCGTCTATTGGCTGCAGCGGCCGAGTGGGCGGGGAGGGGAGAGGAAGGGGGGGGGGGGGAGCGGCGGCAGGAAGACGTCGCTGGCCGGCGCGGCGCTCATTGCCGCTCGTTGCGCGCTACCGGAGCACCAGGCGCCGCCGCACTCCGGTGAGTCTGACACTGCACGCCGCAGCTGCTGCGCCAGTCCATCACTACGTGGCGTCATCAAATTGAAATTTACATCAGCTGTCAGTCGAAATTCGGGCTCGACGGTGGTGTGTATGTGTTTGCCGGTTCATGTAGCTGTGTCGTGAGTAGTTCCGATTTAAAACGGAAGGTGACGCCGAGTCGGGTCGGATTAGATACAGTGACCAACGTTCCTACACCAAACTTACCCTTTGAGAGAGGTGTGTGCGAATGGTATGAGTGGATCGTAGCACGGTATGACGGTGGTCTGCTAGCGTTCGTGACGGTCGGGCAAGCATTGAGAAGTGGAGGGGAGGGACCAACACACTGCACATCTCAGGACACTTTTAATGAACTGAAAAGTAAACTTCAAAAATTCGAGATCGCTATTTATTGTTGTATTTACAAACAGTTTCGATAAAAGTGTAACATGTGTGTCAGTTCATCTAACTTTAGATTTTTTGACAAACTGATGTGTCAAGTACTTCCTTTTCCTGGATTGATTTGCTATGATTTTACGCTACATTTTATACAGTTAAGGGATTTTTGTTGATATCTATAGGGCTTAGATCAGATGATCGCAACGCACTTTGCCGGCCGCGGTGGCCGAGGGGACTGAGGCGCTCCAGTCACGGTCTGCACGGCCACTAAGGTCGGGGGTTCGAATCCCCCCTCGGGCATGGATATTTATGCCGTCCTTAGGATTAGCTAGTTCATAAGTAGTTTGTAAGTTTAGGGACTGATGACCCCGTAGCTATACAAACATTTGAATTGATTTTTGCAACGCACTTTAGTAGCGGGAATGTCCGTTCGGCTGTAGGCGCCATGTAGTAAATTGCGCGGCCGCCCCCGTTTGAGATTCAAGTCCTCCCATGGGCGTGTGTGTGTGTGTGTGTGTGTGTGTGTGTGTGTGTGTTTTCAAATGTTTGTAAACCCATTGGACCAAACTGCTATGATCATCAGTCCCTAGGCGTGCAAACTATTTAAACTAACTTAAAGGACAACACACCCACGTCCCAGGGAGGACTCGAACCTCCAACGAAGATGAACACCGCGATCCGCAGCTAGGCCCCTTAGAACGCTCGACCACTCCACCACGGCTGTGTATGTCAGTGTGTGTGTTGTCTTTGTTATAGGTTTAAGTTATTACAAGTAGTTTGTAAGTACAGGGACTGTTGACCACAGTAGTTTGGTCCCATAGGAGGTTTACATACATTTGATCTTTGCTTTCTTTCAAGCGTACTTCTGTATTCGTAATACACCTCTGACAATAAAGTTCGCTGAATAGTTCTGTAACACTAACTTAGATGAACTGCAGTTACGTTACTGTCCTTCGAAATAGTCACCTCCCATAACTATGGTCCGCTGAACTCTGCGATACATGTTGTGGGAGGGGGTAAAATATCAGAGGGGGACTAAGAGAGAAATATAGTAAGCAGGTTCAAAGGGATGTGTGTTGGCGTTGCACGAAGTCTTCTTTTAAGATGCTGTTCAAAAACATCGTCGCGTTTCGTTGGATGTTATGATTATCGTCAAATCTATTTCCTTTCAATTTTTTCAGGAACTGTTTGACGATATAGGCTGTGTGTGAGCGAGCGTTGTCGATCAACTTGTATCCACCATATTCGCCGGATCTCAGTCCTCCAGACTTCTTCCTATTCCCTCGAATCGAACTCGCTTCGAAAGGAAATACATTTTTGATGATATTCCTGACATTCAACGAAAGGTGACGAGGCTTTTGAACACCATCCTCAAGGAAGACTTCGTGCAAAGTTGTCAGGACATACATCGCAGAGCTCAGGGGTCCATAGTTATGGGAGGTGACTATTTAGAAGGACAGTAAGGCAGTAAGGTAACTGTAGTTCATACTTCATCTACGTTAATGTCCCAGTACTATTCACCGAACTTAATTATCAGAAAAAATGTTCAAATGTTTGTAAATCTATGGGACTCAACTACTTGGTTATTAGTCCCTAGCTTACAAACTACTTAAACTAAGGTAAACTAACCTGAGGACAACATAAACACCCATGCCCGAGGGGGATTCGAGCCCCCGACGGCGGACGGCCGCGCCCACCGCAACAAGGCGCTCCAGTACGCGCGGCTAATCCGCCGCGGCTAATTATCAGAGATCGTACTGTAGGTCACACCCTCAAAAGAAATTATATCAAGTTTATATTGTTAATAACATTTTGACAGAGGATCCACGAAAAGAAGGGGCCAGGCAGTTTTTCAGTTTACAGAAGAATTACTGAAAAGTTAAAGATGAAAATGATATTGCCATATAGGTAACAGTGACAGAAATGCTTGACAAATGTGGATAACAAATACTTTCCCTCAGACTACACAGTCCAGATAGGAGCCCACTAAAGTTTGATTTGTTATTGAGCGAGGTAACGCAGTGATAACACATTGGACACGCATTCGGAAGGACGATGGTTCAAACCCGCCTTCGTCCATCTTAATTTACGTTTCCCGCTATTTCCCTAAATCACTACAGGTAAGTGCCGAGAGGGTTCCTTTCAAATGGCAACATCCAACTACGAGGCTTCCACTGAGGTGAACCGAGAAATCAGACAGCTCCTCAATGAAGGTACCTATCCGGAATACAGAATTTGCCAACACGTTGGAAAACTGTTATGAAGCAAAAAAGGAGTTTATGTTGAAGGCTTGTAAAAGTGTTTTAAACAATAATTTATTTTCTTCACATCTATCTTAACAACGTGCTGAACGTTTCGAATGACCCTCGTGCTTTATGACGAATAATTTTTCCATACTTTTTCGTCGGAAAGTTCTCACGTATCGCATTCTCTGAGACTTGACAAGATTTATTCTCTGATGCTTTGTAAATGACAACTGAATAGCGTTTGGCACTGACAGACTTTCCTCCGTTTAAGTTTCAGCCGTTTTAAATGGAATAACTTCGACGAAGTACCGCGATTTCTTTAAATAAAACAACACTAAAGAAAATAATTGCATTCTCAGGAGTTCTTCACAGATTTTTATTTTTTGTCTAACGCGTTCTGTATTTTTAAATTCCTTTTTTATGACAAGTGATACTGTAGAGCTGCAGTTGAATTTAACAGCACACTGCTTTCGCAATTTACATGATCAATACGTGTTTCATTTAGTGTTAATAACTCGGGAAATTGAAGTTAATTTACTATCTTCCTGGCCTTATCTTCACCACGCAGGCATGTTAATCAGGAATGTTAGTTGTAAAGGATGTCCGAATGTCCTTGTTGTCTGCGTCTGATGTTATCCCGCGTGAAAATGTGAGACCGTTTGCTAAATAATGGTCCGTGGGTGTCAGCCCGATATTTACCTCAAATATTGCGTAAATAATTTGAGGTATCATGTTGTAGCCAGTTTACGCCTGGAGCTCTCTCAGTCTGTAGTTCGTATCCGCTAAGTGTATTGTTTCAAGGACAGATTTGGACACACATTTAACGACTTACGACTCGCTTCAGCAGCTTCCCTTTCAACATATACAAAATAACCCCTATAGCTTACAGGATGTCAGTAGTTTTTGTAGAAAATTGAGACGTGTAATGACCTTGATAACTGCATGAAATTATAAATTCTTAAAATACATTACTGACCATTAAAATTGCTTCACCAAGAAGAAATGCAGATGATAAACGGGTATTCATTGGACAAACATATTATACTAGAACTGACATGTGATTACATTTTGCCGGCCGCGGTGGCCGAGGAGACTAAGGCGCTCCAGTCACGGTCTGCACGGCCACTACGGTCGGGGGTTCGAATCCCCCCTCGGGCATGGATATTTGTGCCGTCCTAGTTCGTAAGTAGTTCATAAGTACTTTGTAAGTTTAGGGACTAATGACCCCGTAGTTAAGTCCCATAGACTTTACAAACATTTGAACATTTGATTACATTTTCACGCAATTTAGGTGCATAGATCCTGACCCATCGGTACCCAGAACAACCACCTCTGGCCGCAATAACGGCCTTGATACGCCTGGGCAGTGAGTTAAACAGAACTTGGATGGCGTGTACAGGTACAGATGCCCATGCAGCTTCAACACGATACCACAGTTCATCAAGAGTAGTGACTGGCGTATTGTGACGAGCCAGTTACTCGGCCACCATTGACCAGACGTTTTCAATTCGTGAGACACCTGGAGAATGTTCTGGCCAGGGCAGCAGTCGAACATTTTCCGTATCCAAAAAGGCCTGTACAGGACCTGCAACATGCGGCCGTGCATTATCCTGCAGAAATGTAGGGTTTCGCAGGGAAAGAATGAAGGGTAGAGGCACGGGTCGTAACACTTCTGAAATGTAACTACCACTGTTCAAAGTGCCGTCGATGCGAACAAGAGGTGACCGAGACGTGTAACCAATGGCACCCGTTTCCATCACGCCAGGTGATACACCAGTACGGCAATGACGAATACATGCTTCCAATGTGCGTTCACCGTGATGTCGCCAAACAGGGATGGGGCCATCATGATGCTGTCAACAGAACTGGATTCATCCGAAAAAATGACGTTTTGCCATTCGTGCACCCAGGTTCGTCGTTGCGTACACCATCGCAGGTGCTCCTGTCTGTGATGCAGCGTCAAGAGTAACCACAGCCATGGTCTCCGAGCTGCTATTCCAAGCTGCTGCAATCGTCATCGAACTGTTCGTGCAGATGATTGTTGTCTTGCAAACGTCCCCATCTGTTGACTCAGGGATCGAGACGTGGCTGCACGATCCGTTACAGCCATGCGGATAAGATGCCTGTCACCTCGACTGCTAGTGATACGAGGCCGTCGGCATCCAGGACGGCGTTCCGTATTGCCCTCCTGAACCCACCGATTCCATATTCCGGTAACAGTCATTTGATCGCGAGCAAAGCGAGCAGCTGTGTCGCGATACGATAAACCGCAATCGCGATAGGCTTCAATCCGACCTTTATCAAAATCGGAAACTTGATGGTACGCATTTCTCCTCCTTACACGAGGGATCACAAAAACGTTTCACCAGGCAACGCCGGTCAACTGCTGTTTGTGTATGAGAAATCTGTTGGGAACTTTCCTCATGTCAGCACGTTGTAGGTGTCGCTACCGGCGCCAACCTTGTGTGAATGCTCTGAAAAGCTAAACATTTGCATATTACAGCATCTTCTTCCTGTAGGTTAAATTTCGCGTCTGTAGCACGTCATCTTCGTGGTGTAGCAATTGTAATGGCCAGGAGTGTAGAAATAAAGCTTTCACGATTACAAAATTATTTCAATAATTGTTTTTTGTTGCATTCCTGTTTCCTGTGTAACTATTTGTAGAAAGGAGAGGGACGACGTGGCTTGGTTTGATACGTTGAACAAAAGTAATGTGCCGTCTGCCACAGAAGATGCTTGTAGTTCTTTGGATATCTTATACTGGGTCTCCTACTGCTCCATTGCTAATTCCTCGATGTTGAGGGATCGTGAAAGTCTAACTTTGGTTCGTTAAACGTCAACATACAAACGTCATTAGCAGCTGCATCGTCCATAGCATTGATATCTTGCTTTCGTATTCTGTCGACATTTTGTCCTATTTCATTAATGTATGAAATAAGGGAAGAATCATTACGTTTATTTTCCACAGTATTGGAAATATTTTTCCTATGTCGCTATCAAAATGCGAGATGTAAGCTCATCGGACAGAACATTTGTCCCTCCAGTGCACACGCATGGGTGAATCAGTAGGCCCTTACTGATGCCTCAGAGCTCGAGTCACGAGCTCAACCGCGCACATGTTGCTCAACGTGATTTTAAGGTAATCAGTCAGTCAGACATTTAGGTTACAAGCGGACATCGTACTACGTAAACAATAGTAAATGTATGCACGCGACAGAGTGACGAAAAGAGGCAATTATGTTTGCTCATGTCCATGACCATTCGTCGTGTGAAGTTGCTGCATTTGGTTATGTTTCAGGACAAACTGTTCCAAGTGGGGTACAAGCAGTTGTATAACACATGTTGTATAACAGATGTTCAAATGTTTGTTAAGCTTATGAGACTTAACTGCGGCCTCGGGCATGGATGTTTGTGTTGTCTTTAGTATAAGCTAGTTCATAAGTAGTTTGTAAGTTTAGGGACTGATGACCCCGCAGATAAGTCCCATAAGCTTTACAAATATTTGATTTTTGAACTTAACTGCAGGATCATCAGTCCCTAATCCTACAAACTAATTGTAAACTAACTTATACTAAAGACAACACAAACATCCATGTCCGAGGGTGGATTCGAACCCCCGACGGGTACGGCCTCGCGCATCGGAGGATAGCGCCTCAATGCGCTCGGCCACTTCGCCGCGACTGTGACCAAGAAACCTGACGTCAAAATTCTGGTCCGAAAAAGATCGTTATAGAGACTATCAAAGACAGATTTCACGGCTTGTGAATCAAAATCGCTTCCAAACACAACAGGAATTTGCTGTACGGAGTGAGTGAAGGTTTGTCCCAACCAGTTATGGAAATAACATCAAGACAGGATCGGCAAATAATGAACTCTTGGAGTCGGTCACCTTGTAAGAGGCAATTGCTCATACGGGCACATTAAGCTGCTGGTCCATAAAGAATGGGCTGGAAATCGTCGAACCTGGGCAGAAGCTGACGTTACCCATACCAACGTGTCCTACAGCTTCCCGTGAACTATTCTACACAAATGGTTGCACTGCGAAAATACTTTATCCCACTCGCGCAGGATTTTCCAGATAAATCCATCTGATTCCCACATAAAAATAATGCTCCATCTTCGAAACTCAGTTGGAGGCATCCTGCACGTGTGATCCATTACCTTCAATTTATAGCGCAGGCACACTTTCCTGGTAGCAAGTGTTGCGCCGGATCCATGTTCACCTCGTCCAGCGGTCCGACGCGGTTCAGATGCTGTCCTTTAGTATCTATCTCTTGGTTTTCAATACGTTTAGTTTTTTCTCAGGGTGAGTATACATTAGCTTTCGTAACATCGGAACCCTTTAAAAGTCAAAACTGTGACAGGGTTAATATTTTATTTGTGGTCATATAGTTAACATGGCGACAATGTATTACATTCCAAAATTTTTAAGTATGTGGACGAAAGTGAAATTGGACGGCAGTTCTTTATATCTTTTCTTGGTGGCCTTTCAATGGCTTAATTTCAGTATATTTCAGTCATTCAGAAGATGTTCCACTAATAAAAGACTAGTTACATAAATAACTTAAAATGTCACTAAACGCGGAATCACGACATTCAGTCAACTTTGCTGATATATAAACATGTTTGTTATTATTGTCTTCAGTCCATAGTTCCGTTTGATGAAAATCTCAACGCTATTCTATCCTGTACGAGCCACTTCATCCCCGAATAAAAACGCCAACACACAGCCCTTTGAATCTGCTTACTATATTCGTCTCTTAGTCCCCCTCTGATATTTTTACCCCCTCCCACAACACATACAAAATGTTCAAATGTTTGTAAATCTATGGGCCTTAACTATTCTGGTCATCGGTCCGTAGGCTTACAAACTACTTAAACTAACAACAAATACACCCATGCCCGCGGGAGGACTCGAAACTCCGACGGCGAGCAGCGGCGCGCTCCGCAGCTAGGTGCCTTCGAACGCTCGGCCACTCCGCCGCGGCACAAAACACACACTTCCCTCCAATACTAAATGGCCGATCCCCTGAGGTCTTAGAATCTGTCATACCAACGGGTTCCTTATTTTAGTCAAGATATGCCACAAATTTCTTTCCTTCCCAATTCTGAACAGTACCTTCTCATTAGATACCCGATCTAAACATTTAATTTTCAAGATTCTTCTGTAGCTTTTGTCCTATTCCTCTCTGAACTGTTCATTGTCCACGTTTCATTTCCGTACAAGGCTACACTCCAGACAAATGCCTTCAGGAAAGACTTTCAAAAACTTAAATTAATATTCTATGTTAACAAATCAAATGTTTGTTGCGCTTGCAGCTCCTTTGCTGTCTCTGACAGAATGACAATGACTTCAACAAACCGCCAAGTATTTAGTTCTTCTTACTGAACTTTCATTCTGTTTCTAAATTTCCCCTTAGTTAGCTTCATAGCTTCCCCAAAAATAACACTGTGGAAAGGCTAAAATATTATTTCACTTCAACCCAACTACCGCATCCACTTCATACCCTTCGACTCTTACAATTACTGTCTGATTTCTGTGGAAATTTTATACAGCTATATCTTACTGCCGTTGACTTCAGAATTTGATGGCGTGTATTGCAGTCAAAGTTGTCAAAAACTTTCTCCAAATCTACAAAAGGTAAAATGAAAGAGTGCATCTCCTTAACCCGTCTTCTAAGGTCGTTGGGACAGTATTGCCTCCCGTATTTCTATATTTCAGTTAAATACAAACTGATTTCCTCCGAGGTTAGATTCTACCAGATTTTCCAATCATCTGTAACTAATTCGTACTAGAATTTTGCAATCATGCCTTATTAAACAGATGGTTCTGTAATTTTCCTGGCTGTCTGCGCCTGCTTTCTTTGGAATTGGGATTATTATATTCTTCTTGAAGTATGAGGACATTTCGCCTGCCTCGTACATCTTGCACACCAGGTGGAATTGTTTCTTCTTAACTGGTTCTCCCACGAATATCAGCAGTTCAGACGGATTATTATCTATTCCAGGGGCCTTGTTTCGTCGTAGATCTTTCTGCTCTGTTCAGATTCTTCTCTCAGTATGTCTCCTATCTTGGTCTACTTTTCCCTTTCTACAATACGGGCTACAAATTAATTTCTCTTGTATAGGCCCTCCTCATATTACTTCCACTTTTCGGTTTTTTCTCCTTTACATAGTAATGGATTTACATCTGAGCTCTTGGTATTCATATAGCTGCTTTTTTTTCAAATATCCTTTATTTTGTTGTAGGCAGTATCTATCTTTCCAGTACCTATAAACTATTCTTCAGACCATCATTTGTCCTCTGGCCACTCTTGCTTAGCCATTTTGCTCTTCCTGTCAATCTCATTTTTAGTCGTCTGTACTCCATTTTACGTGCTACATTTACTGCAGTTGTATGTTTTCTCCTTTCATCAATTAAATTCAGTATCTCCTGTTATAGCCAGGTTTTTTCCTAGGTCTTTTCTTTCTTCCTATTTGGTCCTCGGTGGCATTCACTATTTCATCTCTAATACATAACCATTCGTCATCTACTGTGTTCCATCACCCCCGTTTTCGTTAATTGTTTCTTAAAGACCCATCTGAAACTCTCAAGAACCTCCGTTTCTTTCAATTCATCCAGGTCTCTTCCCCTCATTTTCCTACCTTTCTGCAGTTTCTTCTATTTTAGTTCAGTTTTATCATAGCCACAAGGTGTTTTTTTTTCTTATTATTATTTTTTTTATTTTTTTTCTTATTATTATTATTTTTTTTAAGATTCTGTGGTAGAAATTACTTCTACTCATGTATGGTAAAACTAGTATTTTTGTAGTTATTAGTAGAGGACCCATCATTGCTGCATCAGCTGACGGTGCAGTGTACTAAATTTGTCACGTTGTATGCTCCTAATTACAAACAAATTTAGTCGTGAACTCTTTTCAAAATGCTGTAAACGCACAATAAGCAACATATCGCCATTTGCCATCCTTCCTAATGTTGTTTCAGTGCTAAGCAATGTGTCCCAAAATTAAAGAAACAAGCCGCTATTTCCCCAGCCTGTGTCGCATTCACGATATCATCATACAAACTGACAAAAGATGTCTGTTCAGTTACGTTCCGCACGGAAGATGGCATTCCGGTTATCGTACAGTCATGACAACGATGACGTCAGCCACATATCTAAAGGGGTAGCGTTCGCTGGGTAGTCCCACATCTCTCGGATGTGGCGGCAGTTTATAGAGACTGAAACCGTATCCCGAAGACCAAGGCAGGCTCGAGCACGTGTGGCATCAGAAAGAGCAGGCTGTTATCTGTCTGTGAGGGCGCGGCGGTATCGCCATTTGCACTGCACGGCAACTGCCATCTGACCTCGCAGAAGTCACTGAAGGAATTTAATCGAGGCAAGTGTGGCGTCCGCAGAGTGGCGTACCTCTGGCGCGTCTTCACACAAGGGAATGTCTCGAGTGGAGTCCTTAACATGTCATCTGAATGGTCGAACAGTAGGACAACGTTATTTTCACAAATAAGTCCTCAATTGGTCTGGGGAGTGATTCTTAGCGGATTCGCATCTGGAGAGAAAGTATAACCCGATTTCAGGGTCCAAACATTATAGAAAGAGATTGATATCTAGACGCATCGCTAATGGTTTGAGCAGAGATTGAATCGCCGGCCGCGGTGGCCGAGGGGACTGAGGCGCTCCAGTCACGGTCTGCACGGCCACTACGGTCGGGGGTTCGAATCCCCCCTCGGGCATGGATATTTGTGCCGTCCTTAGTCTTAGCTAGTTCATAAGTAGTTTGTAAGCTTAGGGACTGATGACCCCGTAGTTAAGTCCCATAAGTTCTAAAAACATTTGATTTTGAACAGAGATTGAATCGACCACTCGAAACCTCATCATCAAACTGTACGGGTGGATCGGAAAGGTTTAACAGCTGTCTGGTATCGTGCCGACAACTTGGGACTTCCTGTGAGGCTGTTACGAAGTACTGTGGGCTAGGACATGGTACTGATGGACGATAATGCTCGACTTCATAGAGCACGGGTAGTTGATGTTTTCGTGAAAGCGAAAGATATTACACGCATTGTGTGGCCCTATAGCTCTCCCAATATGAATTCCACAGAGATTGTGTGCGATGCACTAGGGAGACGAACTGCACCAGGTCAGCATCCGCCAACTACTCTGTAATACCTGCGAGTATCTTTGCAGAAAGAATCGGCATTATTGCATCAACATGCAATTGATGACATCATTCGCATCCTGCCCCGTCGTTGTCAGGCTGTAATGCTGCTTGAGGTGGTCACACACCATACTGAACACATTAACCAGTACGCATATCCGTTACGTTGTTCAAAAATGTTCAAATATTTGTAAAGCTTACGGGACTTAATTGCGGGGTCATCAGTACCTAAACTTACAAACTACTTATGAAGTAACTTATACTAAAGATACATGCCCGAGGGAGGATTCAAACCTCCGACGCGGGAGGCCGCGCGATACGCAACGTGGCGCTCCAGACCGCTCGGCTACTCCGGCGCGGCCCCTTACGTTGGAAAAAAAAAAAAAAGAAACATTGATGTCTACCGTTATGGATTATGCGTTTTCTACCATTCGGTATTCTTTACATCGTTTCTACTTTAATATTACTTCTTTATAGAGTTTTGTCGCAAAATAAATACATCCTTGCAAATTTTCCGTTTGTTGCTTTTATTTTGGATATCGGTGCATATGGAAGGTGCATCTCGGACCCTACTATAACATATAAACATTGATGGCCAGTAAAATTTGTTAAATTCCTCTACTATTCCAATAATGAACTTCCTCTGCAAGCAGTTTACGATATACAGAGAGCGGGAATGGCAGCGCGGTCTGAAGCACCATGTCACAGACTGTGCGGCCGCTCTTCTCGGAGATTCGAGTCCTCTTTCGGGCACTGTTGGGTGTGTTGTCCTTCGCGTCACTTGCTTCATGTAGTTTATAAGTCTAGAACCGATGACTTCGGCAGTTTGGTCCCTTAACTTTACAAACATTTGAACAATATACAGAGCTTTACTGAAGGAATCTAGCACTAATCCAGCCTGTCTCTGATTAGATCGCAGGAGCACCGTTGTGTCTACGTACTATTGCACAAGAGACGCTCCTGGACCTTTGTATGAGTGTCTATCTGCTAGGTCGGCAAGTCTTCGGCTTTGCAGAATCTTTGTGTGCACTTTTCTTGATAATAACAGCACCTAACTTCTTCCACACAGCTGATGCTGCTTCTAGACCTAGGAAGTTTAGGAGTTCTATCAAACATAGGATAACTCATACTATAGTCACTGCTAAGTGTCCATCAGCACCTCGGGCCTTTCCTACTCTCATTTCCTCTTCCTGTGCGCAAAAACTGTATGAAGAACGTGCTCCACAGAATACCTCCAGATGTTCATTATAATTCTATCTCCTTTAGATGGGTCCATCTTCTTCAACGAAATTAAACAACACCAACTTCGAGGGTTTCGCTTCAAATCAGTCTGGGTTAAAGAGGAAGGAAGCTTAGGGTTTAACGTCCCTTCGACAGCTTGGTCATTAGAGACGGAGATAACGGTCGGAGTTTTGGGTAAGGATGGGGAGGGGAATCGGCCGCGCTCTTTGAAAGGAACCATCCCGGCATTTGCCTCGAGTGATTTAGGGAAATCACGGAAAACCTAAATCTGGATGGCCGGAGGTGGATTTGAACCACCATCGTCCCAAATGCGAGTCCAGTGCGTTACCACTGCGCCACCTCGCTCGGTTTCTGAGTTAAGTAAATGCTAGTAAGTTTGAGACACTCATCGTCTGATACTGGACGACACGATTTTGTGTGTCCTCTGATGTTTGTTGATTTATAGTCTCACAGTTACCAACTCTTTCCAGCGGTTATAAGTGACCCATTATCTCAAGGAAGTTGATCATTAATGCCACGCGGAAATGGCCGTGCGGGCTGGGGCGCAATGTTACGGATCGCGCAGCTGTTCGCGTTGAAGGTTCGAGTCCTCCCTCAGCCATGTGTGTGTGTGTCTTCCTTAGCAAAAGTTAGTTTCAGTAGTTTGTAGCTCTAGGGATCGATGACCTAAGTAGTTAGGTCCCTTAGGTTTACAAAAATTTTAACATTTGATCGTTAATGGAATAATAGGCCAGTAACAAATTACAGAGAAGTAGTTCTTGAGAGTGCTTTCCGCTGCATCGTGTTTATAAAACTCAATGAAACAGAAGACGAACAGGAAATCCAAATTGATGATATTTTATAAGTAGGAAGTTATGTATACTTATGGGGTTGCGATTGTCTCGCAGTGTAAATCTGTGCCATGATAGCATGAAGTTGCACATAGACCCACGAAGCATTCGTACACGTAATCGCTTTCACTGTACTAGTTTGTGTGACCATTCCGCTCCATATCACTTTGTGTATTAATACGTAGATACTTACGTATTGGTGGAGATAAAAGCAGTCTAACAAGTATTAACTGGCATCAGACGGTTGACTCATCAGTGCTATATATCATCGGGAGATTTTTGTGAGATTCTGAAATTTCTAGTCAAAACCGACCAAATTTGCTTAATTGTTTTCGAAAGCTTTACATTTTCAATTGACTTTTGTTGTCTTAAAAATTTCTGTATACGTAAGACCTCCACAACTGGAGAAGTAAACAGTTACAGATATTCATGACCACCTATTTGTGAAATAAATATTACGCGATATTGCCGTTTGTGAGTTTGCATCGACATAATATTACGATTTTCATTCAAGGTGTTTCAACAACTTCCCTAGTTATCTTCAATTGATGGAAAGAGCAGATTGTGTTGCTCGCTATTGTACCCTGCAAGACGCCCCAGGGATTCTTCCCTGGACCTTCACAGAATAAAATCAAACGATACAAAACATATATATGGTAAGAGAATACCCTTCATAAAAAAGAGCCTCAGTATTCAATTATAAAATATATTTTATATTACAATCAAGCCCGCACGCAGGCCCTTCCTCCCCGTCCCCCCGTCCCCCGTCCCCCCAGGAAATGTTTGGACTTACACTAGATCCAGTGGAAATATTTTACAAGTAGTTCAATTTTTTAATATTATTCGTTCTTGAGTACGACTAAAGGTCAAGTGAAATGTATATAGAAGTTGATGAGAAACAGCAGAGGAAGATTCTCGTAGGTATGAAGTTTCAAATCTTGTAAATCAAAGTAGATGGTGTACAGTTCAATAACATTCCTAAATCTGTGAAGTTGAAGATAGGGAGCCCATAGACAAGTTTAAGCTAAGTAGCTTCCTTTGCTATATTTAATCATACAAGCAAAAATTTAGGTGCAGTATGCCTGTGTATGATATATTTCCCAATAAAAAAATAATTTTCTCAAGGTTAGTATCTTAAGGGCCCCAAAATTGATGGGGGCCGCGCGGGAGTGGCCGCGTGGTCTAAGGCATCATGCTATAGACTTGGCAGTCGCTCCCAGCGGAGGTTCGAGTCCGCCCTCGGGCATGGGTGTGTGTGTTATTCTTAGTGTAAGTTAGTTAGTAAGACTAGGGACTGGTGACCATAACAGTTTGGTCCAATAGGTTTCAACATTGAGTGATTGGGGCCCAGAGTTTGAGGGGGGTCTAAGATTTAAGGGAGCAGCAGATACTGAGTGGGCCCCAAAACTGAGGGGCCTCGAAATTTATGTCTCGGAGACTGATGGGGCCTCGAGATTGATCTCCGCAGTGGGCTCACGGTTCTGTCGTGAGTACGTGCGTGGCGAGCACGGGACTCCCAGCTAATGCAGTCTTCCTTCCTTCTTTACTTCCCGGACTGCATTTCCTTTCCCCCTCCCCTCCTTTCCTATCCAAAGTCCTTCCCCTCCCCACCGGGGGACTGATAACCTTAGCATTTAAGTCCCCATTTCCAACCAAAGAGCCCAATAACCCAACCCTCTAGATTGATGGAGCCCCGAGATTGATAGGGACACGAGTTTGATAGGGCCCCAAAATTCATCGTTGCCAGCATTTCAGTTTTTGTAAAGGACAGTCTGGTTTATTGCTAAACGAAAATCTTCAAACCTAGATTGTTCACCTGCTGTCGAAAGAATCATGATTGTTGATTCTACGTTTCCTTAAACCGGACAACTCTGGAAAAAGTGAAATCGCTCTGTAGTTTGATGGAATCTCTTTATCCCATTTCTTGAACAGAACTATAATATCTGCATATTTTAACCGATCAGGAAATGTTCCACTTATAATAGACTGGTGACACAAATAACTTAAAAATGTGCTAAACTCACATGAACATGCCTTAATTAACTTTGTTGATATTGCATAATAACCACTAAAATACTTAGTTTTTAAGGATTTTATTATGGAAGTTATATCTTGAGGTCAAGTGAATGACATATTCACGTACCTGAAGTTATTTCTAAATATTCAAGTGCATTATTTACTGACGCTGATAATCCCATACTATCAATAATAGATATGAAGTACCTTTTAAATAGATTAGTCACACTATGCGCATCAGTTACTAATGTATCATCTACTCTTAATGCTGTCTGCTCTTATTCCTATCTGCTTCTACCAGTCTCCTCTTTCACTATATCCCATATTGTTTTTTTTTTTTTAATTATTATTTTGTTGCCAGACATTGCTATCTTCTTCTCACATTGCATTTGTTTCGATGTCTGAATTAGTTTTCTTTATATTTTATAGTATTTCTTATATTTAGCTAAATCCTCAGCATTGGAGCTATTCTTGGCTGATAGATATATTTTCCGTTTTGTCCTACAGGAAATATTTATTTCTTGTGTAATCCATGGTTTTATTATAGACTTCTGTTTAATTTGAATTACTTTTAGAGGAAAACATTTTTCAAATATGATACTGACGTTTTTAATGAATATATTTTTCATTCATGTCATGAGTACAATAACCACCTTATCAGCTCATATCTTTTAGCAGTTTTCTCAAATACTCAATTTCTGGTGGATTTGCTACTCTCCTATATTCAGGATCTGCTTAGAATCTACATCTAAACCAAGAAGCTGCATATTATGATGTGATAGGCCATTGATTATTGGTTTTATGATGCGATGTTATTCTTTTGATTTGTCTATAAAAATGTTATCAATTGCTGCCCTAGAGGATTTAGATATCCTCTGTACTCAATTTTATGTCTGTGTCGTAGTATAATGTTCGTTTACAACAGCGAGGTGTAAGAACGGGATATACACTTAGTTGCACACAAGTACCACATGTTATGACTCATGATTTCAGTTTTGGAGGTTTTCACTGTTGAATTCCTTTGCTGTAACATAGTTCACAGTCCGTTTATTTGTTGTTTTAGTTTCTGTAAGAGGTCTATGGAATATCTCCCCTGCTATCAGTATTCATCACATTTATTTGCGACGGTAATATGTCCTTACCACATAATTCATATTCTATAGCCATTGTATAGTATTACAATTACCAAGACTACAGAAAGAAATCATGCACGTCAAAGAGCGGACAGACAGTAAATGGATTTAAAAAAATTAAATACGGGGTGGTCGGAAATTCCCGTTACAAACTTCTAGGACTTGTAGAGGGTAGTGAGAACATAACAGATTGAATAGGAACCCATGTCCGGAAACGTATCGTTTCCGTTCAGATGTGTAACTCGTCAACGTCTTCTTAGGGAGGAGTTCTGGCCGCTGCACAAGATACTGAAGAGACACTAGATGGGATAGAGAGAGTGTACCAGACCATGCTTCGGAGGTACAATGTGTATAACGACATTGGTGGTCGGCACATCGAGCCGCTGTTGTAATCCATCAGTATGTTGCGGCTGGTGCCGTAGATGCTGGGTTCTTGTTAATGTCGACTAATGTGAACCATAAAGTGTAAATTGTAATGAAAATGCGTAAGTAATAACGGAACGATTCAAATTGATTGCAACAATTGTACTGGGTCACGCCTAATTACATTCCTCAAGTAGGAGTGATGAGGTAATCAGATGAATTGAAACCGTCGTGGAACGGAAGCGTTTCCGGACATGGGTTCCTATTCAAAATGTTATGTACTCACTACCCTCTACAAGTCCTAGAAGTTTGTAACGGGAATTTCCGACCAGCCTGTATGTACGAGGGAGATTTGAACACGGGCCGGCCGCGGTGGCCGAGGGGACTAAGGCGCTCCAGTCACGGTCTGCACGGCCACTACAGTCGGGGATTCGAATCCCCCCTCGGGCATGGATATTTGTGCCGTCCTAGTTCGTAAGTAGTTCATAAGTAGTTTGTAAGTTTAGGGACTGATAACCCCGTAGTTAAGTCCCATAGACTATACAAACATTTGAATTTGAACACGGACTTTCCGTTTCGCAGTCCAAAACCGTGCCCATATTATCTCGGTGCTACGGCTTTTCCATTTCACCCCGTGATGCACACCATCACCTCGTAACGCTTATTGTTTCTATTTTGCTTTTTTTTCACAGTTCTGTACAACTTATTCCTGTTTTCATGCACGATCTGTGTTCAGTTTTTATGGACTCACTACTGGACCATCTTACCACTATATCTGAGGAGCGTACAGTGGAGAGTTTCCTTGACAGAACTGTAAACTGGTCGCTGAACATGGCTGCCCAGACAGGCGTTGGCTGCTGGGTGTCCCATTACATAAAGGACACTTACGTGAACCCAAAGTAGCAGTGCCCCAGTGCCCTGCCAGAGTCCTACAGTCTTTATAGTGAGTAACAGCACTCTTGTTGTGTCGATACACCGCTGCAGATCACAACCTCCGTGTGGTAATACTTCGCATTCCAGCTCGTAGTTACGTGGCCTTCCACCAATGTCACCAAGTTTTCGCGGATCGGCCCGGCCACCTTGTGATGTAAAAACAGGTTCTCTTGTGAAATTTCAGATCAGACTCTCCGCACCTGCCGATGTCTCTCTCATACGGCTGAAACGGAGCTGCTTATCACACAGTAGCACAGAAAACCTGTTGTATAAATTTTAACATGTTTTATGTTCCAGTATTATGACATTACTGGAGGAAATATCCTCCAATCAACCTGGATTCCTAAAGCAACTATCGCGTGAACCGCAGGTCGCTCTATTCGTCCATGAGACCCAGACAATGGCAGATACAGGTTCCCAGGTAGATGCCAAGTTCAAAATGCGTTCGATATGGATCCGCACTGGCGCCTGCATGTCGCTCTGAATGGAGAGAAGTCTTTTGAGGTGAAACTAATTTCTGGCCTACCCCAAGGAAGTGTTATAGGACCCGTTAGTTTTCCCAGTATACGTAAATGTTCTAGTAGATAACGTTGGAAGTTGTATGAGGTTTTTGCCGGACGATGCTGTACTGTATGGAGAAGTCGTAATGGTGGCAAACTGTAGTGAATTGCAGGTATATTTGCAAAGTATCGAAGCATGATTCATGGAGTGGCAGCTGACCCTCAATATAAATAATTGTAACGTAATGGTAACACATAGAAAGAAAGAGCCTTATTGTAGAACAATCGATGGAAGTAACTACTTCCATAAAATATCTGGGCGTGATTTGAAGTGCAACGATTACATAAAATTAATCGTAAGGTGGATGCCAGACCGAGATTCATTGGAAAATACTCAAGAAGTATAGTTAACATCCAAAGAAGTTACAAAACACCCCTTCCGCCAATATTCGAATATTGCTCGTTAGTGTAGGATCCGTAGCAGAAAGGGTTGATACAGGAGATATAGAACATTCAAAGAAGAGAAGCATGCGTTAAATGTTTATTTAGCATGCCTCGTGGAAGTGTCACGGAGATGCCAGTGTCAGACTCTCGCTACAAGAGACGTGTTCTCTATCACGCTATGGCCTACTGTCAGAGATCCATAGTGCAAATTTCTGGAGGACTTATCCAATATATTGCTTCCTCCTACATATATATCGCGAAAAGACCACGAAATTGAAATTAGAGAGATTAGAATCCACACGGAGAGCTACCAACAGTCATTTTTCCTGTGAACCATGCGCGACTTGAACAGAAAAACGAGAAAGTAACAGTGGTGTATAAAGAACCTCCACCACACTCCGTAAGGTGGCGTTTGGAGTATAAATGTATGCCTGGATTTTCCCGACGTTTCAGATGATGTCCAGATTCCAGACAACATACAGTATCTCCCAATAAACAGCTTCTACTACAGTACTGTACGAAACAATAGTTCGACTTAACAATGCACTTTCATTATTGTTCAGAGTTCTTTCATTTCATTGTTTAATGAAACAAACATCTTTCAAAACAATGTATACTAAATGACAGAATTTGGGCATAATCTTTTACTTGAAACCAAAAAGAAATAAATTATTTTTTTTAAAAAATGTTTGTCTCCCGCTTGAGGATCTGTCGCGTTTAATTGGTTTAATTAAGGCCGATTTAATAATTAGGGTGATCTTTGAAGCAAGTTGTTTGAATTTTAAATCATTTCTGAATTAATAGAGTAGGAGCCAAATTGGTGACTCTCTAAACTCCAGTATCAAATAAATGTGGAAATGTAGAGATTAAATAAAAATTACTTGTCTGCAAATAGTGCCGAGTCTTTTCCACCAATGCATCGTGTAGACAAACGATAAGGCTGATGTCATGAACTGTGGTTCATGTTCCTCAGACAGAGTTTTGGGAAACTACACGCACAATGTTTTTCAATGGCCTAGGTGTTTTGTAATTTAGCTGACCTTAACTGTCTGGAAAATGCACAGACAATTCACTGACGGTAATCCTCCGCCTCTCTCGTACCACTTGATTAACTCGCTGAACAAGACTTTCGTCATTAGTGATAGACTTGCCCCCTTGTCCACGTTCATCATGAACATCCGTTCGGTCTTCTTTAAATTACCTACACCATTCACATACAACACCCTCACTCATATACAGTGTGCACCATAAATACAGTTCATTTTACGATAAATTTCCACTGCACTAGTCCCTTCTGCCTGTAGAAAACGAATGACGCTTTGCAACTCATACTTGGCAGAAGAATCAATGATGGCGGCCATGTCTGTACCTCAACTCCTACAAACGTGTTGATGTTGGCATTGTCATATATTATGGTGGGTTAGTTGAGCAGTAGCACAGTGTGAAGATCCACCTCCTTACGCGTTATTGGTCACATGTAAGGACAATGCTCATCTGCCCACCTGCCTCTATGTCCATCTCGATTTTTCCTCTGTCGTGGGATATGGCAGAAAATGTTCTTGGTCCATCTGAGATCCATTCGCCTGGCTGTACACACAGCACATCTCCAGTTCATTTCAACTACAGTCGTAATTACATCTTCCACTTGCTTGTTTGCCAATCTTCTAGTAGACCCTAATACTGATACTGAGAAACACTACAGCAGCAGAAGGTATAAATGTTTGGTAGTAATCCACTTTCCACAGAAAGGATTTCAACTGATGGACAACACGAAGATGGATAAGGGTAACTGTTCAAATCGCAGTTCGGAGTGACGTGGAGTGTGCATCCTATAAAACACGAAACAAGACCCCCTACATGGCGCGAAAGCACACCTATTTATACTATCTGAACAATGACTCTGAAAATTATGTATTGTTAATAGGTACATTAAACTAACTAGAATGGACAAGCAAACAAGTACATGCAACTGGCTATAGTAAAAGGTAGCGTAAATAATACTGAGTAAATTGATATGTAAATCTATGTTATATTAATAGTGCTTCACCTCCAAATATAATGTAATATGTTTGTAAACAATACTTTCAGAATAAAAGGTAATTATACAGAAACTAATGAAGGTACAATATTCCTAACATTAATTGTGAAACTTTATATATTATACACTTAGCTCATAATATCTGACCATATCAATATGTCTCTGACATAAACTAAGTAATATTTGCTAATTAAACTAATCTCTGCAACGCCAAATAATAGAAAATAACTTCAGCTAGTCACATTAGAAAAGAGAATAACAAAAGTTTTGGGGAAAAATGATAATTGACTGATTACATTCGTACCTATTATTATGCGACACTGGTATCAAGATGTACAGTAATTTAAGCAGATGGGAATAAATCCCAACATGCTTCGTTACATGCTCTTACTGTTTTGTTAAGGATGGGGAAGGAAATCGGCCGGAAGCATCCCGCCACTTGCCTGGAGTGATTCCGAGAAATCACGGAAAACCTAAACCTGGATTGCTGGAGGCAGATTAGAACAGTCGTTCTCGTGAATGCGAGTCTACTGTGCCTCTTCGCTCGGTCAGTAATTAGCTATGAATCTACTTTGAGAAAAGATAATGAAATGCGAACAATAGACCACTAACATTTCTTACATTACGTCCAACTTCTTCTAATATCTTCCGTTTACGATCTACACAATCAAAACATCAATACGCCTACAATCCAATGTCAATAAAGTTAAAAGTCTTCATAGAAAGTTTTCATAGAAACAATTGGAACTTTGTTCCATTAAAACCTTCCTCAATACGTCTCGTTCACCAAAACTCTTCCATTTAGCTATTTGGCTCCAAAGCGCATATAAGATATCTTTTTCTACCGAGCATTATCACACTTCACAACAGGGGAACATTAGCCAGGAAAAACTGAAACGATTCAACCTGAAGAATAGATAGAGAAAATGCCTAGGAGAGCAGCACGCTACATTTCAGGTTCATTTTTAAGCCCCAAATCATTACGGAGATCATTCGCGAAATACAGCGAAGGACGCTGTAAGAGAAACATTCAGCATCGCATCATTGGGCTTCCGACAAAATTTTGAGAGCGTACAATTCTCCTACGTATATATCGCGCAAGCACCGAGAGAATAAAATTGGGAGATTAGAGCCCACACAAAGGCTTATCTGCAGTCCTTTCTACCACTGGAACAGCAGGAGGAGGAAGTGAGAGTGGTGCACACAGCACCCTCCACCACACACCGTCAGGTGGCTTGCGTGGAGTACACGTTTCTCACCACAGTGTTACCTGTCCTCACACTGCGCCATGCTCTTCTTTTGTGACTTTGTTCGTTGTGAAGAATTGTAAACTGCCAGCGGATCTGGGCTGGCCGTCGCGTATAACCATCAGAACTGTATGTAACGGATTTCGACGGGTCTCGGATATGTTGTACAGGGACATACCCTGAGAATGAGCCTACCTGTTTTTTAGCGACTGCCCTTGCTTTTCGAGAAAATTGATGTTGATGTTCACTGCTTGCTGTAAGGCGCATAACGTTAGCCGTATCCTGACCAAGTCAACGTGGCGCAACGCTTCAGGTGTATTTTTTTACTTAGTTTTATTTAATTTCACACGCTGCAAATAAAAAAAGAGAGAGAAAAAGTGGCGTCCAATTGAAAAAAAAGAAAACAGAAAGGTCAGTGGTTCGGAACCCGCCACAACCTAATTTTTTTCCCTAAAAAAAATAAATAAATAAAAAAGTAAAAAAAAAAAGTTGTTCGGTTCCCGACCCGGCTCACATTTTTACTTGTCACAAAATAAAAATTAAAATAAAATAAAAATTTAAAAAAAGGTCTACAGCTACCACGCTGGAGGTACCGTGTTCGGGTCCTCTCTATTTTTTTTTTTTTTTTTTTTTTTTTTTACCAGAATAGTTCAACATTTTTCCATTTTATTTTCCAGAATTTCAACAAACAATGTAAATTGTGTGAAATTATTAAGAAGTTTAAATTGTGTATGCTCGGTCAAACAGAAAGCGGACTGTCCCTGTGGGCATCTCTGTTATTCTGCGCATAGTAACAAATCGTACACAGTCGCTTTTGCCAAAATGGGATACTGACAGGAAAAGTCTGCAAATATGTGTATTGCTTGTGTGTTGTCCACAGAAACGCGTAAGAGAAAGTGTGCTCCAAAACAAATCATGACAACCATAATATTGTCGAATTATGTAAAAATGGTCTTACATGACTACGAAATGTAAAACCAAGCCATAAATAAATAGAAAAAAAAAATCCCACTGATGATGGCAAGAGGAAATGCAACATGTTTGGGCGAAAAGTAAAAACAGTGTTCTGCGTATCAGGCGGGCCTCTTACCCAGAAATTTACACTCATTAATTTTGCATCAATTCAGGGCACCCGCTTTTTCAAAGGTAATAAAATACGCATGGTTCGCCCTTAAAAACGGCGTGCGTCTGCAAGACAGTAGCTTTTATGAAATGCGCTTGGTGCTGAAAACCATTGTGTTTCAGTTGCTTTTACAACAAATATCGTCCGAATATTTGTTGCGGTAGAGCAAGCGATGCACGCGATAGCGAGTTAGATTTTGTAATAATGACGTGGAAATTAAATTACTAGGTTAAAACTGAACATTTCTTACTAATTTCGCACAATGTACATAGTTTGTAAAATAAAATGGAAAAATATGTCGGACTATACCGATTAAAAAAAAAAAAAAAAAAAAAAAAAAAAAAGTGAAAACGCGGAGAGGACTGACCCGTACACGGTACCTCCAGTATGGTACCTGTAGACCTTCACAGCTGCGCCACGCTCACTTGGTTACAACACACCCATAACGTTACGCGTCTTACAGCGGCCAGTGAAATCCAACATTAATTTTCTCGAGAACCTAGGCCCGTTGCTAAAAAAGAAACTGACGGTATGTCCCTCTACAATATATCCGAGACCCATCAAAATCCGTTATTAACTCTTCTGATGGTCCCCTTATAACATCGTTGAAAGTACACATACGGCTAGTTTCCCCTTTTTTTCAGTTCTAGACTGACAACACGAACAGTTACCCACGTTGAAATATCAGTTTTTTACATTTCTCTGTTATATGTTGGAAATTGTTCGGTATGTAGCAAATGTGCAACTTATGTTATGCCTTCCAACCTCGAAAAAGTGTTACCCCACTCAATTCCAACATGATACCAAAGAAAATGTCTTCGGACGCGACCTTCACATTGACTGTGTTTATATAACACTCCGGCTACTTTCGTGTCCTTGTCAGCTAACCATTATCAGTCTAGGTCACTCGTAGCGATAAGAGAATCCTAATCATATGGTGCTCTTCCGAATCGGTTGCTTGCATCAGTCCCTCCCAGATCCGTAAATGGTTGCACACCAAAGCAGAATGCCAACGTAGCAGTCTCCAAGCCTGATGCCAAACACACTGCCGGGTATAAAAATTAGTACACCCTCTTACAGTTTTCCAATTCACTCAAGATTAATTGTTGTATCAGTGCATATGAATTACATTTACAGATCAAGAACTGAGGAACCACGTGTCAATTTACGCTGAACCACGGGCGAGAGTGCAAGCGCCGATCCTGGCATCCATCCGATCATACAGATGACGAATACTGTATAGGGACACGTCATTACCGCTCGGGAATGGCCGCGAGGTCTGAGACTCCATGTCACGCGATCGCTCCCTTCGGAGGTTAGAGTCCTTTCTCTGGCATGCGTGTGTGTGTGTGCGTGTGTCGTGCCTAGAATAGTTTAGTTTAAGTAGTTTGTGAGCCCAGGTACAGATAAGGCGATGAACTCAGCAGTTTGGTCCCTTAGGTTTACAAACATTTTATACATTATCCCACACTTGTTTGACCTGACCACGTAGTTTTGCAAGATTTGTTAGATTGGAATGGCACGACCGATTTCCTTCCACATCCTTATCAAAACACTCCGAGCGTAAGCTCCGTCTCTAATGACCACGCTGTCGACGGAACATTAAACTCCAAGCTTATTTTTTTTAATTTTAAAATAGGAGCGTCCTTAATTGGACAACCTGCATGTTTATCTGAGAAAAGTAAAGGATATTATGCAAGCTATATTTACAGTGAATTACGGGTTGTATTCGTCTGATAAAAGGACGAAACGATAGTTTTTATTCGACTGGTGCTGTATAGCAGTGTTTTTCAACCTGTAGGTCAGAAAGACTTGCTCGGGGGTAGCGGTCGCAGGAGGATGTTCCATAGCAAACCTACGTTTCGTGACGTTCAGATACTAGGGCAGAAGTGACACACGCAAGTGACAGTCATCCGTAGGTGAAAAAATGGCTTTGTTCTGACACGCCTTGTGTGTCTCTTAATCCGACCCACAGGTTGAAAAACACTGCTATACAGCACCAGTCGTTTAAGAAAAAACTATCGTTCCGTCCTTTTATCAGACGAATACAATCCGTCATTCCCTGTTTATATAGCTTGCATAATATCGTTTACTTTTCTCAGATAAACATGCAGGTTGTCCAATTAAGGACGCTCCTGTTTTAAAATAAAATTAAAAAAATAAGCTTGGAGTTTAATGTCCCGTCGACAGCGTGGTTATTAGAGACGGAGCTTAAAATTCAAATGTTTGTTAAGCTTATGGGACTTAACTACGGGGTCATCAGTCCCTAAACTTACAAACTACTTATCAACTACCTTATACTAAAAACGGCACAAATATCCATGCCCGAGGGGGGATTCAAACCCCCGACCGTAGTGGCCGTGCAGACCGTGACTGAAGCGCCTCAGTCTCCTCGGCCACCGCGGCCGGCGACGGAGCTTACGCTCGGAGTGTTTGGATAAGGATATGGAAGGAAATCGGTCGTGCCATTTCAAAGGAACCATCCTTGCATTTTCCTGGAGTGATTTAGGGGAATCACGGAAAACCTAAATCTGGATGTCCGGAGGTGAATTTGAACCACCGTCCTTCCGAATGCGATCCAGTGTGTTACCACTGCGCCACTCGCTCGGTATTCAGGGTTGACGATTTGAACGAGTCAGTTGTCGCCCCATCATATCCCACACGTGATCGACTGGAGACAAGTGCTAATATCGTGCTGGGCAGGGAGGATGCCGTGCGTCTTGCAGACCACATTGAGTTTCACGAGCAGGCTGTAGGTGAGCATTATCCTGTTATAAGAATGGCCAAAGAACGTGTCTTAAAACGTACTCAACATACCGAGCGCTGACCAACGTTCTCTCCAACAAACACCAAAGTTGAACGAGAGTTGTAGCATACAGCACCCCACTCCATAAAGCCTGAGTTGGGGCCATTTTATGTTGGGACGGATGCACTCCGCCGCACGGGAGTAGCCGAGCGGTGTGGAGCGCCACGTTACGGATCGCGCGGCCTCCTGCGTCGGAGGTTCGAATCCTCTCTCGGGCATGGATGTGTGTGTTGTTCTTAGGTTAGTTTAACTTAGTTTAAGTAGTTTGTAAGACTAGGGACTGATGACCAATGTAGTTTGGTCCCATAGAATTACAAACATTTGGATGCACTCTACTCGACATCGCTCGCCAGATCTAATTCGTACGCACAAACTACCAACACTTGCATCCAGACAAAATCTGGTTCCAACGTTGAGACCACGACTCTCCATTTCATCTTCCAAGTGATCCTCTGACAGCACCAGGCGAGCCGTGCACGTCCATACTGTGGCGTGAGTGGAAGACTGGCTAGAGGCATGCGTGACCATAGTCCCACTGCTATTATCCGGTTAGCAACAATCCGTGATCACACTTCTGGGCTCACAAACCCTCGTATCTGTGCTGTGGTAGCAATACAGTATGTCATTGCTACCTCACAATACGACTATCTTGGCGGACGTCTATGCTGCGTTGAGGTGCAGAACCTCATCTACGGGTGTGAGAATGCTCACGTGACAATTTTCAACCAGCATCGCTACAAATCTGACACAGCACGTCCAACTTGCGTTGCACATCCCCGAAACTGAACGTAAATTTTAGAGGCAGGATCTTTCAACATAGCTGGAACACGAATTATCTGTCATCCTGGACCGTACACTATCCTTCAAACAGCACCTTCTGGTCCTGACTTCAAAGCTGAGGACTCGAAATAAATTCATCGTCTTCAGCAACCACTCCCCGATATTCAGTGCTGGTATACTCAACTGCTGATTATCGTGCACCTGTTTGGATGAACAGTCATCATACAATCATACATTCACCCACCCGAATACTACAATTAGCATAACATCTGGCGCAATCGGATTTACTTCAATTAATTGGCTTGCACTATTAATTGATATAAATGCCTCCTGACCTACGCGGCCCTATAGCGTTAATGAGGTAATTCTACAAGATCTCCAGGAAACCTAATATATCCGTGCATAGTACCTGCCACTTCTAAATCTCAAAAAAGCAAAATCACGCCATACAAACCTGCATAACGGTGTTCACAGGGGTACCAATAAATTTAAAGCCCCTGATTAATGGAAAGGTGTGTGGGAAGCAGTAACAGATATCTGCCTGCAGAACATGTTCACAGGTGATAGACTATCAAGTGGATCCCATCTACCATGCAGAAGTCGAACTACCCTGAACAGAATCAGTACAGTCCAGTCGGCCGCGGTGGCCGAGGAGACTAAGGCGCTCCAGTCACGGTCTGCACGGCCACTACGGTCGGGGGTTCGAATCCCCCTCGGGCATGGATATTTGTGCCGTCCTAGTTCGTAAGTAGTTCATAAGTAGTTTGTAAGTTTAGGGACTGATGACCCCGTAGTTAAGTCCCATAGACTTTACAAACATTTTTTTTAGTACAGCCCACGGCCGGTGCAAAGATGCTCTCCACAAGTGCAAAACGGTACCTATTCCAAATAGTGACTACGGAGATCCACATCAGAGTATACATCGTCCGTGACTGCAAGATCCACATCCGTCAAAGTGATTAAGAGGACTTCCTGCTGGTACCTCCGGATGCTGTGCGCTGGACTGAAGTACTGGACGACCAATTCTGAAGCACGAACAAGATTCAAAAAATGTTCAAATGTTTGTAGAGTCTATGGGACTTAACAACGGGGACATCAGTCCCTATACTTACAAACTACTTATGAACTAGCTACAAATAAGGACGGCACAAATATCCATGCCCGAGGGGGGATTCGAACCCCCGACCGTAGTGGCCGTGCAGACCGTGACTGAAGCGCCTCAATTCCCTCGGCCACCACGGCCGGCAACAAGATTCCCTTATGTAAATATATACACATGTATGTGTAACCACTGATCTCATAGACATATGCTAAATAATAATGGAAGGTCAAGCAGTTAAAAACAGGCTATTTGAAAAGGAATTCTTAGTTTTAAATGCATTCAGCTGTTAATGTTTCTACAAAAAAATATCATAAGACATGTTCTCTTTTCTAACACCTGTGCGTACCACAAAACATGTAAGAGTAAGTTTCTAAGACTATACAGTCTGTCTGAAATGAATTTCACTTATGGAGAGTAAATGATATATGATCTCGATTATGATATCAGCGATTCTATTGCATCAATAAAACATAACGCGTGACCCGTAAAATACCTAGCAGGATATATCCTGTTCCCGTGCAAAATTATGTATAATTCTTTGAAAATACAGCTGTACGATGATACTTTTTGCGCATTTTCCAGCTAATAAGATGTGTTTGTCAACAATTAGAAATTGTTCTTTCTACGGAGTAAATACATCCTTCAAATGTTTGTATAGTCTATGGAACTGAACTACGGGGTCATCAGTCCCTAAACTTACAAACTACTTATGAACTACTTACGAACTAGGACGGCACAAATATCCATGCCCGAGGGGGGATTCGAACCTCCGACCAATACATCCTTCATTTATCAATTTTAATGGTGGTTGCACTCCGACGATATCAACTGAATTATGTACTTTAAGGAATACAGTAACCAGTCACTACCTGTATAGCTTTACATTATAACAAGATGCATTTCGGGCTTTTATCTACCTTCAACTGGCAAAAAACGTCTATATCTTTCTCAGTGCAACGTTTTTCTCGTCCATATGTTCAATGCTGCTGCTCAGCTGCCTTTCTTTAAACTTTTCCTATAACTAACGTCAACTGCAGCATTCAACATTTGTGCATAAAAACGTTATACTAATGAAGAAATAAATGTACACTGTTGGCCACCCAAAGTGCAACACCCTCAAGTACTGAAATCAGGTGACATTTGCAGCATGCTATGAGAGAACCACACGATTAACACTTAAGCGCTGAGGCTCGCCACGGCCACCATAGCGCCACCTGCAAGTGCTATGTAAGAGCCAGCCGTGGAGTTGTTCTTTGGTGCGGTTGTTGTCCCTAAGCAACTTCAGTAGGCCACGTGCATGACAGCGAACGTCCTTCTGTGATGGTGTTAGCTCTGATATATTTAAAATTTATCGAAATAAGCTCGAAAACCAGTGAGTTAAATTTCCTAAGAAGATTTTTTCCGCATTTGGCATGTAAATAAAAAAAAAAAAAAAAGTAAAATAGAGGTAACAAAGTGAATTTGTAGAGAAAATAATGTTCACTGGACTACTTAACTCCGAATAAAATTGTTCATGTCAATATTTCAAGTAACATGTTTGAATCTTATTCTTTTTTATTCGCTGAATGTGCCAGACGAAAAGAAGCACAATATGCTTAGCAAGGTTTGCATAGTGACAAGCTTCGTCATTATTGATGCTTTTATTTAACATTTCCTTTAGATTGCATCAGGTATTAACTCTTTGAAAGAGCGCTGGACACCGCTAGCGTAATAATCTAAATGGAGTAACAGGAAGAGACGTAGGAAGCCGTAATCAGCGTCACCACTTGAGGCCAGAAGGATGAGGAAGTAGCCGCGCAGCCGCCTGGTGACGTAGCAGATCGCTGGCCGTCACAGCTGATTGCCCGGATGGCTACTCTCTGTACCCTGGTTCAGCGATGAAATTCAGTTCTGTACCACCACAGGTGGGTGACAATCCTCCAAGTGGATGCAGGCGAGCATACTTTTAATGAAAAGGGACAGTTACTTCCTCTCTAGAATTCGGCAATTCTACACACAGGTAGCAGAACGCCGGACCCTCTGAATGAGCCACCAGGGAAGGAGTTTCTGGTTGTAAACATCTCGACGTTTTTGCTACCGTCATCAACTGAGTAGTATCTGTGCAGGCTTAAACAGTGTTTCGTCGTTGTGTTTAGTTATAGTTTTCGAAGAGAAAAATCTCACAGACATTATGCGCCCTGTATACAGTGTCTTGGTTTAGAGTCCTTGCTGCTGACAAAAAAAAAATTAAATTAAAAAATTAAAAAAAAAATTAAAAAAACTGAAGACTAGGGCGCTCCTAGCGTCAGTCAAGGACTAACAACATTGGCCAAAAGATCCGTAATATTCAGGATCGGTGTGTGGGACATCACCGTCATATTAGTTTCCTTCAACCTGAAAAGTCGGCTGTTGCAGAACATTGTCTTAATGTAGGACACAAGGTGTTATATAATGAGACGCAAATGATTGCTTCTGCCTCCCGCTACTGGGAATGTGTTCTTATAGAATCGATTGAAATCGTATGGCCGATAATATTATTATTAATAGGGCAAGGGTTTCCCTTTGAGTAAAACTTGGAACCCAATTTTATCTGATATTAAACAACAACGGTCATCGTTTCAACGAGCAGTTTCTTTCAAATAGTATTTGTTTCGACCCATCGTTTTTGCCGATTTACTCCGCCGGTGCGCTACTAGTTCCATTCTGCCTAGATGTTCAAATGTTCGTAAATCTATCGGACCAAACTGCGTGGTCATCAGTCCGTAGCTTACAAACTACTTAAACCTAGATAAACTAACCTACGGACAAACACACACACCCATGCCCCAGGGAGGACTGGAACCTCCACGGCGAGCAACCGCGCGCTCCGCAGCGAGACGCTTTAGACCGCTCGGCTACTGTACCGCGGCATTCTGCCTAGAAGGCGTCTACTTTGGTTTCGCGCACTATCGATAGGCCGTCAGCGGTGTATAAAGGGGTCACTATTTCTGTCCTAATCACAGTTCTCGGCGAGTCAGTGCATGCAGCTTATTCACGTGAAGACTGCAGCCAGCTGGTCTGTTGAAATAGTGTGTCAAGATGCCGATGTTATCTGGCTGCAGACCTGAGAAGATGCAACCATAAATTTTTTTTCTTCATTCATTTGCAATTTCTCTCATTCTGGAGGTTCTTACATACCATTAGTATTCAGCCTTTTGAAAAATAAGGAGAAGGAATCCTAACTAACGAATCTGAAGTGTATTCATGATGAATTCATGAGGAAATAACTGTCTTTTGAAACAAAAACGCTGGTCACTGACTTCGAACCATTCATCCACGAGAGCGTGAAGTTGGATTTCCCATAATTGTCGTTTGTCTGTTTCATATAGCTCAAGCGTGATAAATGACTTCATTTGTTTAAAAAAAACGCCATAAATTATAAACAATATTTATGTAACCTTTATATGGTACTTGGAAGAACATGTTTTATACTATACGACTCATGAGGGGAAAAATAAAAAAACTTTCCTTTGTCGCTGTAAAGAGACCAGAACAGCGAAAAACGACAGCGGCTACACTTCACCTGATGTTCTTGTTGTTTCCGGCGATCTCGTCAGCATGCAGCTACAAGGCGAAAAATTTACGAACTTTGTAGAATACATTGTGGAAAGTTACAGCGATGAGGAAGAACGTATATTGATGCCTCCATACATTTGAGTAGTTTATTCTGTGTCATTACCCGGACAAGTTTTCATTTTTGATTCAATGCTTCATGTAATTCCCCTCACCCGAATATCTTCAAATTTTTGAAAAATCTGAAACATATACGAACCGATACGTACGCAAGAATTAATTCTGCCAAAAATAGCTACGTTGGCAAACAAAAAGAGGCAAGCTTTCCTACAGCAAAAATTATATTTACTAAAACGTGGTGAGTTTAGTGACGTGTATTTTGCAAAGAGCATATCATACGAAGTAGCCGCAATTTGAGCGAGAGCATATAAAATAAACTCACTAATTTTATTAAGTGTTATGTTAAATAAAATCTTTGCTTTTAAGTACATCTTGTTTTCATTTATGTCTCCTTCATTATACCGAGGTTTTCAGTGTTTTTAGAAACAATTGCACATAATTTCGGCACGTAGAAGTTGCCGAATTCGGGTATTCCGTTCGGGGACTGATTTGAGAGAGTTGCCGAATTCGAATGCTTGATTATCCACCAGCAAGTAGAAGTTGCCGAATTAGTGAGAGCCAATGCAGGCGCCCTGGGGAGACGTCCCGTTCTTCCACTGTTTAGGAGAGGAGTGTTACGGCTGCCTTCATAGTGTGGCCGTGTCTTCAGATGGCGGTCTGTACTGACTGTGACGTCAAAACGGCACGTCACGGACATTTTGCGTCCTGTTGAGTTATCTCTCGTCTGCCTGTACCGTGGTACCATTTTTCAACAGGCCATTGCTCGTCCACACGTAGAGTGTGTCTCTGTGAACTGCCTGCGTAATGCTGAGGTCCAACTGTGGCTAGCAGGATCTCCTCTCCAGTTCCGTTCCCAACAGAATGTACGCGGTACCAGTTCGACGTCAATTCCGTCCTAGCGCCAGCGTCCAGGAAATGAAAGACCGGTTACAAGAGTTGCTGGTGACCTTACCTCAGGCTACGTATTCAGAGGCTTTATGACACACGCCCAACAGAACCAGTGCATGCCAGAGGGCGTGCAACGTCATACCGATAAATGGCCTCATACTGCCCAGTGCTTTGTAAATTTGACTCGATCTGTAGTAACTGAAATAACTTTACATGCCCTCTCATCACGCGAAGCTTCATTTCATTTTCTCCTCTACGTCTGTGAACCATATATATTTTAATAAGTTTAAAGTTTTTGTGACTAAATGACCAAACTGTTAAGGCCATTCGTCTCTAGACTTATATACTACTTCAACTAAGGGCAACACACACCTGTATCCAAGGGGGGAGTAGCCGCGTAATCCGTGACTTGGCGCCTCAGCCGCGCGGCTCCATTTTTTGGTCAGGCAGTTTATTTGTTTCTTACAAACAGATATTCACCTTGTTAGATCATCGACTAATGATAGATCCTCCAGGTCTTCTCACCCTAATGTCTTGCATACGCTTTCCGACGCAGCTGTAGCGCACTTTCTTAGAATAAACTCATCATCTCTGCAACTGACTTCAGTGGCGAATATAGCATATATTTTCGGGAAGGGCCAAGATTAATGTAAAGTAATTTTAAGTAGACACCCCATGATATTTTGTATCAGTTTTTCTGCTCACATTGAGAATAATTTGCGCTGAAGACGTTTTACTTTACTGAGATGAAACTATTTTATTGTTGACATCAAATCATAGAAAACATAGCTATTTTTTTAACTTGCATAAACCTCAAGCCACTAACACCCCACTTCCGTCAATTCACGGAAGTATGACTGCCTACCACGGCAATGCCTTCACGCATCAGTCAGATACTATACTTATTTTGGTCCACTTTAGGTTACGGTAGTAACACTAAAAGTGGGCCTTTGCGATCGTCTTTTGACAGCTCGAAATTTAAATGAAAATAACGGCTTAACCATTCATCTGAAACGGAAATTGAATAACCGAATTTGTAGAGGAGAAAATTCTCTACAACTTTGCTCTCTTATGTTTTTTTCATATCTCGTATCGTTTCAGAGATATTTGCAAAAATAACAGCGATTTTGGGATGTCTGTCTGTCTGTCCGTAACGTGTTCCCTGTTTTTAAGACGAACCGTTCAACCGATCAACACCAAATTCTACAGACATAATTGTAGGCCGACAGAAACCAGAACCTCCCTTTTTCAAATTTTTCGGACAAAAAAACGGTAGTATTAAAAAAAGCCGTTTGTAATATAATTGTAATTGCAAACGAACCGTTTATCTGACAAGAAAATTGAATAACCTAACTGGTAGAGGGGAAAATTCTCTACAACTTCGCTCTATTATGTTTTTTCATATCTTGCACCGTTGCAGAGATATTTGCAAAAATAACGGTGATTTGACGATGTCTGTGTGGCTGTAACGTGTTCCCACTTTATAGGTGGAATCGTTCAACCGATCAGGACCAAATTTTACAGATATAATTGTTGGCTACCAGAGACCAGAACCTCGCTTTTTGAAATATTTCGGACAAGAAATACGTTAGTAATACCAAAAAAGCCGTTTGTAATGTAATTTTAATTGCATATAAACCGTTCATCTGACGCGAAAATTGAATAAACGAATTTGTAGAGGAGAAAATTCTCTACAACTTTGTTGCCTTATGCTTTTTTCATATCTCTTATCGTTTGAGAGATATTTACAAAAATAACAGAGTTTTGACACCCTCCATTGAATTAACGAAACCAGCCGTTCGCAGATGTCACATGACATTCCTCGCCCAGAACTCTCTCTGGCATACGCCATCTTGCGTTGCGTATTTGATGATTTTCTTATTGTAACTTACAAGTTGTCATTTCAAAGCAATGGTGCACTGAAGAATTAACAAAAACTTATAAAACTACAAACTTAAAGTGGGCCAAAAAACACGTCAAGGCGATTTTTTTCGTCATATTCATTATTTCGGGAGGGGCCAGGCCGTCTTGGCCCCTCCCTTATATACGCCACTGACTGACTTACATGTCTCGGTCGCAGCTTACACTTGGGTGACAAAAGTCGAGACATGCCGCCTAATAACGTGTCGGACCTCTCTTTGTCCTGCAAATTCCAGCAACTCTACGTAGCATGGACCCAACAAGTCGTTGGCTGAAATACTAAGCCACGCTGCCTCTGCAGCCGGCCATAACTGCGAAAGTTATTCCAGCGGCATCAAACGACCTCTCTGTTGTATCCATAAAAGTTCGATAGGATTCATGGTACCCGCTGGAATTGTCCAGAATGTTCCTCAAACCAATCGCTAACATTAGCGATCTGGTGACATGACACATTTTCATATATCAAAATTTCATTATTGTTTTGGAACACGAAGTCCAAGAATGACAGCAAATGATTTGCAAGTAGCCGTACACAAACATTTTCCGTCAATGAGCGGTTCAACTGGAGCAGAGGACGCAGTTGCTTCCATGTAAAACAGCCCGCACCACTACGGAGACACCACCCGCTTGCACACCTTGCTGACAACCTGGCTCCATTGCTGCGAGGGGTCTCTCCATCTATATTTATATAAATACTCCGCTAATCACACTTAAGTGCATGTCAGACGATTCATCAAGCCGCTTGTATAATATTTATCTACCATTCCATTCTCTAATAAAGCGGGACAAAGAACTCCTGAATCTTTCCGGTTTCGATTTGATTTCTCTTACTTTATAATGATGATCATGTCTCCCTATGTAGGCTGGTACAAACAAAATACGTTCGCATTCGGAAGACAGAGTTGATGGCAGAAATTTCGCAAATAAATCTCGCCGCAACAAATAACGCCTTTCTTTTCACGATTTCCATCCCAACTCGAACTCTTTTTTTTTTTTTTTTTTTTTTTTTTTTTTTTTTTTTTTTTTTTTTTTTTTTTTTTTTTTTTGTGACACTCTCCTCTATATCGCGTTAATACAAAACGAGCTGACCATCACTGAACTTTATATCATCCGTCTGCCCCGCTCGGTGAGGATACCACAGTGAACAGCAAAATAGGACGCACAAGCGTAGTACAGGCAGTTTCTTTACTAGAACTATTGCATATTCTAAGTCTTCTGCCAATGAAACGTAACCTTTGGTTCGAATTCCCTACATATTTTCTGTGTGTTCTTTCCTATTTAAGTTTTTCGTAATCGTAATTCCTAGGTATTTAGTCAAATTTACGGACTTTAGATTTGACTCATTTATCATGTAAATGAAGTTTAACGAATTTCTTTTAGTTCTCATGTGGATGACTTCACATTGTCATTACTTAGGGTCAATTGCCAATTTTTGCGCAATACAGATATCTTATCTAAATTGTCTGCAGCATCTTTTGATCTTCTGGTGACTTAATAATCGATAAACGAGAGCATCATCCGCGAACAGTCTAAGGGAGCTACTCAGATTGTCTCCTAAATCGTTTATAAAGATAAGAAACATTAGGGGACCTATAACACTTTCCTGGGCAACGCCAGATGTCACTTCTGTTTTACTCGATTATTTTCCGTCAGCCGTACTGTGTCCACTCTGACAGGAAACAGTGAATCCAGTCGCACAGCTGTGGCAATATTCCATATGCACAAACTATAATTAGAAGACACTTGTGAGGTACAGCGTCAAAACGACTTTTCTGAAATCTAGAACTATGGAATAGATTTGCGATCCCTTGTTTATAGCACTCATCACTCCATGTGAGTAAAGAGCTAGCTGTGTTTCACAAGAAGGATATTTTCTGAATCCGTGCTGACTATGGGTCAATAGGTCGTTCTCTTCCAGGTAGTTCGTAATGTGTTAGGAAAGTATATGTTGTAAAATCCTGCTGCAAACCGACGTTAATGATATAGGCCTGTAATTTTGCAGATGACTCCTATGGCCTTTGCAACTATCCAGTCTTCGGGTTCGCTGAGCGAGCAGTTGTACATGATAGTTAGGTATGGAGCTATTGCATCAGCATACTCTGAAAGGAACCTAATTAGTGTACAATCTGGACCGGGAGACTTCATTTCGTTATGTGATTTGACTTGATTTAATATTCCAGGAATATCTATTTCTAAATTACGCCTATTGGCGGTTGCTCTTGATTCGAATTCTGGAGTATTTACTTCATCGTCTTTGGTGAAGGAATTTCGGACAACTGTATTTAGCAAATTCTGCTTATCAGATCTCTCATCGATAGTAAAGATATTGATGGTATTTTGCCGCTAGTATACTTTACATACGACCAGAATTTCTTCGGATTTTCTATCAAGTTAAATGACAGGATTTCGTTGTGGAAACGGTTATTAGCCCGTCGCACTGAAGATCAATGAAAGATTGCCAGGCTTAGTGACTTTGTGTCTGTTTAAATTTGGCATGCTTTCTTTCCTTTTGCAAAATTCATCTAATCTATTTTGTGTACCACGGAGGGTCAGTACCCTCTTTTATTAATTTATTTGGTATAAATTTCACAGTAACTGTCGATATTATTTCTTTGAATGTAAGCCACGTCTAATCTACACTCACATTGTTAGTTTCGAACGACTGGAGATTCTCACTTAGGAAAGCGTTAATCGAATTTTTATCTGCTTTTTTGAACAAATATGCTTTTCGTTTAATTTTGGTAGTTTTTAGGAATTTCTATATTCAGTCTCGCTACAAGTGTGTGTTCGCTAATCCCTGTGTCTGGTTTGATGCTATTTATTAGCTCCGCATTATTTGTTGCTAGGAGGTCAGGTATGTTTTCACAAGCATTTATTATTCTAGTGGGTTCATGAATTAATTGCTCGAGACAATTTTCGGAGAATGCGTTCAGTACAATTTTGGTCTACTTATGCTGACTGCAGTTAGGACAATTTTTTCACAGCAGACGCGATCCACTTTTTATTTATAAATCATCTTCTGTAAATGTGGATACATAGGTTCTTACTTTTTGTTTTGCATTATTATATAGATCGCAAACAGTTTTTTTAACTTCTCATGCACGTTCCGTGTTTTTAAGTTGGTGTATAATTTACTTATGGTGTTAATGCCTCTTCTTTACATCCCACTGTTTTTTTTTTCTTTTTTTTCTTTTTTCTTTTTTTTTCGTTTTGTTGGCTGAGGTTATCCGGTTTCTGATGTTCGTTTTTGTTCTTAATCGGCAGATTTAGCTTATTTTTGTCTCGTCTTTTTCGTTTCATATTTTTTCATATAACTTTTTTTAAGTTGAATAAAGTTTGCACATCACCCGCTTTATGTAGCGAAGAGGCCTTAACACCGTAAGTAAATTATACACCAACTTAAAAACATAGAACGTCACAAAAATCTAAAACCTATTTCTAATCAATATAATAATGCAAAACAAAATGTAGAGATCTATGTATCCACATTTACAGAAGCATAGATGATGATTTATAAATAAAAAGCGAAACGTGTATTGTGTGAAAAAATTATCCTTATTGCAGTCAGCGTAAGAGAACAAACCTGTTATATTGAATTTTAACAATTACTGCGGAAGACGGCTACATAGCTATGGTACAGTTACTATTCATTACACCGAAGGAAACAAAATTGAAAAGTTACGAATTTCTTTTTGATCACAAAGTGACGATATTTTTATGTAGATAACTACAATTTCTCAAGCATTTTTGAAACCTGTCGACAGTATATGACAAAACAGTAATATACAAGGTGTTTCACAAATTCAGGGCATAATTTCAAGTATGTTCTCACCACAAGTAGACAACAACAAAATTTTTACTTAAACATGAGTCTGGAAACGCTTGATTTCCGATTTATGGCCTACAACATAGTGATATTGAGGGGAACGCATATAGTTGCCTTGAAGATGATGTTCAAAATGTCGTCTCATATGAACTACGCTTCATCTCTGAATAATTCTAAGGCAGGGAATTTCGTATGAGTCTCACACTGCATGGTCTAAAGTGTCATGCTACGTACTGGGTGGCCTTTGCCGCCGTACATTCGAGTCCTCCCTAGGGCATTGGTGTGTATGTTGTCCTTAGTGTAAGTTAAAGTAGTTTGTAAGTCTACGGACTGCAGTGACTTTGGTCCAATACGCTTACAAACATTTGAACATTTGAATTTGATTTGTGACACACAACTGCAGAAGGCATATCAGATGTTAACTCGTGCAACGAAACCTGCAGGAGCTAGTCGTTGCAAATGGCAAGAATACAAATGTTGAGGTCGCACTCCCAACAGTCCCAGACAGTCGAATGAGAAACAGTTACTTGTAACTCTAATCTTCGTGTGCTGATATGATCGTGTCAAGAGGACCCACAATCTCCTCCTTTACACTTGGAGTTCTAGATATTGGTCGTTACTTCTCCAAAGTGAGAGGTGCACTTTTCCCAAGAGTGCGCAGTGGCGTTCAAAGGTTTTCCGATATGGATGTCTTCGCTGCACGTACGTCTCCTGGCACAAACGACGAAACGGTGCAACTTTGCTGTCTGCCTAACCGTACATGAAGAGCACTTTTCGCATCTCCTCATATAAGTACATATCGTGTGCAATATATCATTTGACTCACAATTGACTGTTCTGTTAATATCTATCTGCCAAAAGAAAACCATTCCAGAGAATATCAATGTTTTGAAGGCCATATCTGGAAAAGCAAGCGTAATTCATTCCGTGAGTGACACAGGGGAATATTGCACTGATAATGTTGACGATATACGGGTTTATGTTTCAGTAACATAAGGTACAATTTCAGGTATGTTTTCCCATACGCAGTTAATACAAAAAAATCTATAAAATGCAAAAGAAAGCATAATTTGTCCAAGATCGCTTCGAAATGTCTTTACTTTTTGACCGATTTCAGCAGGTACAAGCTGTCATCATCAGCTCTATAAAAATTGCAAACATTCTTAAGTGAAAGTGGCTAATATTTATCATACAAATACTGTATGTATTATGAAGGTGAAGAAACATATCTTGTACGTTGTTAACTGAACCATTTTTATTATCTACGTTTGGAAAAACATATCTGAAATTTTGCCTTCTATTTTTGAAACACCCCACATACTGTGAACATTATCGGTTCAATAACACTTCCCTGGCTCACACACAATATTACCTCAGTTTCTACTGAACATTCGCTACCCAGAATAACTGTTCAGTTAAAACCAGCGAGTCAAAACAATTTTAATGTAGTTTTTAGTCTTGACACGCTTATCTTATTGTTTTAATGTAAGCCCAATGGTTGGCATGAAGATCACGTTCAGTTAACAGTATACAGGGTATGTTTCTTCAGCTTTATAATATATGCAGTGCATGATAAATATCAACCGCTTTCACTTAGGAATGTAAGCGAATTTTACAGATCTGATGATGACAGCTTGCAGCTGCCGAAATAGGTCAAAAAATAAAAGATATTTTAAAGCGATGTGGGCCAAACTATGCTTTTTTGCATTTTTAAAGAAACTATTTTTATTATCTACATATGGGAAAATATATCCCGCAGTGGAGTGCCCGAGCGCTTTAAAGGACCTTGCTGCGGAGCCCGCGGTTGCTCGCCGTCGGAGGTTCGAGTCATCCCTGTGGCATGGGTGTGTTGTCATTAGTGTAAGTAACGTAGTTTGTAAATCTAGGGACTGATGACCATAGCACTTTGGACCAATAAGTTTACAAACATTTGAGCATTTGGAAACATATCTAAAATTATATTTTTGAAACACGCCCTATATTGCGAACATTATCGGTGCAGTACTTCCCTGTCTCACACGTGTTGTTAATTCCGCTTCTGTTGAAGATTCGCTTGCCAGAATAACGTATTGTTGTGTTGTGCTAGTGAAATATTCTTCTAGGCGATAATAAATATGTGAAGGCTATTTTCATGGTTCGTCAGTGAACATTTGACAATATGATCCGACCATGAACGTCTTTCGCAAATGTAAGAAGATTTCATCCAGTCGTGTTGCAAGATGATATGTGTGGTTTTTCGAGAACCTCTGCTGTTTGTCGTTATACTGTTGTAGCTTAAAATATTGTTTAGTGCCTCGCAAAAGACGAACGTTAGCGAAGCGTTAATTTCAATATGTAAGCACGCTTGCGAGATTAGGCGGTGTTGACGGCGCAGCAGATAGGACCGCTATCAGGCTGTGGACTGAGGCGGCCAGCGCCACTCACGATACTCCCAGATGAGTCAATCGCCGCACAGCTGCGCGCCTCAACGAGCAAGGTAACTTACGTGTGTTACATGGCCTCCTCCTAAGCTGCAGCCTGCTTTTTAGTCGACGGAATTGTGTGTTTCAGTTACTAAACAGTGCTATCGAGGACGCTGTAGAAATATAAGACTACAGGTGGTATAACAAAAAGGAAGCTTGGAGTTTAACGTCCCGTCGACTGCGTGGTCATTAGAGACGGAGCTTACGCTCGGAGTGTTTGGGTAAGGATGTGGAAGGAAATCGGCCGTGCCCTTTCAAAGGAACCAACCCGGCATTCGCCGGCCGCGGTGGCCGAGGGGACAGAGGCGCTCCAGTCACGGTCAGCACGGCCACTACGGTCGGGGGTTCGAATCCCACCTCGGGCATGGATATTTGTGCCGTCCTTAGTGTTAGCTAGTTTGTAAGTAGTTTGTAAGTTTAGGGACTGATGACCTCGTAGTTAAGTCCCATAAGCTATACAAACATTTGAACATCCCGGCATTTGCCTGGAGTGATTTAGGGAAATCACGGAAAACCTAAATCTGGATGGCCGGGGGTGGATTTGAACCACCATCCTTCCGAATGCGAGTTCATTGTGTTACTACTGCGCCACCTTGCTCGGTAACAGGTGGTGAGATGGCTGTTCATTCATTAACGCGTTTCGAAAAAATCGTCATCAGTATCTGCAAGATTACAACCATCAGTTAACACGGTGTTACAAAAAAGAGAATTATTAGAAGAAATAGACATAATGTACTGTAAATACAAAGAGTCAAGTACGTACCCAGGCCTGGGGCAAAGTTTAATTCTAAACTTATAACGCCATGGCCCTGATGAACCATAATAAAACAAAGTAGCAGACAGCAGCGTCCAGGTAAACGATTGTAAAGTAGGAATCACAAGCAATTTAAAAAATCATTTTCGCCATCATCCCTTTAATTTTTTTAAATTGCTTACGATAACTTATTTTCTATTATTTTTATTGCCTTCAGACGATTCCTACTTTTACATTGTTAATCAGGTGTACTAGAGCCACTCGGCGGCGCCTTTCGTTTAGCTGGGCAATAGCTGTCCGCTACTTTATTTTAGTATGGTTCAGTAGGGCCATGACGGTATACCCTACGTTTAGTATTCTACTTTGCCCCAGGCCTGGGCACGTACTTCACTCTTTGTGTTTACAGTGGTCACGTCTATTTCTTCAAACTTTTTTGTCACACCGTGCTAACTGATGTTTGTAATCTTACAGATTCTGATGATGATTTTGTCGAAACGCGTTAATAAATTAACAGCTGCATCACCACCTCTGGCCTTTACATTTCTACAGTGTCCTTACAACAAAGTGCGTCTGGAAAGTTCTGTGAATGGGCCCATACTTTACAATCAGCGCTGGCGAGGCTGAGGTGCCCGCGCATACACATTGACGGACATGCCAACAAGCGCCCCCTATCGTGCAAAACATTGCAGTGAAGCAGTGGTACGCGCTGTCACTCAACTAACAGGGTCAGTCTGAGAAAGCAGTGAGTAAAAAGTGTTAGTCTGAGTGGAGTAAAAAGTGTTAGTCTGAGTGGAGTAAATGGTTTAAAGAGGGAAAGGAAGGTTTCGAAGGTGAGCCACGTTCGGGTCTACCGTCCACAATCAAAGTCCCAGACAACATCGAGCGACTGCGGCGGGTGCTTGCGGATGATCTGTTTCCACGCCTGAAATTAGACCTGAAAGGTTTACGCTTACGGTTGCGGAGATCCAAAAACGTGTGACCCCAGTGCTTCGAGCGATTCCACAAGAAGCGTTTGCTGACAGATTCCAACAGCTGTACAACCGATGTCACAAGTGTACTGTGGCCAATGCCGATTGCTTTGAAGGCCAATAAATATATTTTTTTAATGTTTTTTTTTTTTTTAAACTCTTGTTTCCTATACTCTCAAGGAAAGTACGTGGGCTCGAACAAACATATCTGTATGAACGTTTGGTTACAGGATCTCTACGTACACCTCAATGTGCTGGTGGGTGTCGTTTTTCTGCAAAGCTCTGCAACCATGCTCTAGATAGCACTGTAGATGTAATTGTAGACGCCATACGTAATGCAGATGTCTTAACTATAACTTATGTAATAATCATCGTACATGTTCTCTAGCGAATTGTCATCAAAAGCCGTGATGATAGTTGCATCTTTAACCTTCTTCCCGAAAGACTGTTGGTATTCACTGCCTCTGCTTCCATCGCCTCTTCCCGCACTTACCGTAGCACTACCGCTTGCAATGAGTTGTTCGTTATTATCATCCCTATTATCATTATTATGAGTTTGTAACAACAGTATCTAACTTATGCTCATATTTCTGTACCATAACAGATACGAGAAAGCATGCAAATGATCCATCTTCTACACTAATACCTTCTTCACGAAGAAGGGTTTTTCGTAACTTCATCTCAACTAATCGCAATACATTAGCAGGATTGATTAGCAATCTCCGCCTTATCTGACGCTTCACCACACAAATAACATCACAAAACGCAACTTCGGAGGCACACTGCACCGTCCCTACTGGCGAACCGACAGGTCAAAGTGCAATGCGACATGGCACACGCAGAGGCCTCTAACGGACGACTGCACAGTTTTGCAGATGCGGGAGTATCATTAGTGCAATAAGGGATCTTTACATTATCTCTCATACGATTTTGGTGTATATGTGTTTGTTCGAGCCCAAGTACTTTCCTTGTGAGACCATTCACCGAACTTTTCAAACGCACCTTGTAGCAGAGTTTAATAACTGAAACTCACAAATAGGCGCATACCTAATCAGAGACTTCATGTCACTTCTGGAATTATGCGTACTTCAATTTAAAATGCATCCTCATTATCATGCGAACTGTTATTAACACCAAGTATACGTCTATCAGGTACGTTTGCCTAACAAGCGTGATTAATATTATAATGCACGTGAACAGTAGTGTAGATAATTTACACTTCTGGAGGGGAATTTGACTTCTGAGGGGAAGAGGGGATTGGTTCTCCAGTGCAAATTAAAACTGGAACACTAATTGAATTGTGAACGACTACAATTATTGCTTTGTTGTTGTTTTTTGTGTCTGATGTGTTGCTGTAACGTCAATTTATGTCAAATCACGACTAGAGGTAACCTGAACACATATCCTATGGTTCCCCAGACCTGTGATCTCTCCTCAATATTGGCAGGATGTGCCCTCTAGCCTTGACGCCGATAGTCATCGGAGGTTATGGAGAGGCGGGACTCATCACTGAACATGATGTGAGACCATTGATTCTCTGCCATGCCTCCCGGCACGGCGCACTCCAGTCGCCGGCGTTTGTGTCCTGATGCTAGTGCCAATCCACGCATAACGGGATGGCACCCAGTCCGGCAGATGCGACTCGTCGACACACTGTACCGGAACTGACAGGATGTAGTGGGGCCTCCAGTCAAATATAAAGACCGTAAATTCAACTAAATACCTGTTTTTGTTGTGGTATTCAGTCCGGAGAGTAGTTTGGTGCAGCTCTCCACCTTGCTCTATCCTGAGCAAGCCTCTTCGTCTCTGAATAAGAATGGCAACCCACATCCATTTGAATCTGTTTACTGTATTCGTCTCTAGGTCTCCCTCTGCGATTTTTACCCCACACACTTCCCTCCAATGCTAAATTTACGATTCCTCGATGTCTAAGAATGTGTCCTACCAATCGATCCCTTCTTTTAGTCATGGTATGCCAAAAATTCCTTTTCTCCCCTATTCTGTTCAGTACCTCTTCATTAGCTACGCGATCTACCCACCTAATCTTCAGCATTCTTCTGTAGCACCACATTTCAAAAGCCACTATCCTCTTCCTGTCTGAACTATTTATCGTCCAGGTTTCACTCCTGCACAAGGCAACAGTCCACACAAATGCCTTCAGAAAAGACTTCCTTACACTTAAATTAATATTCGGTGTTAGCAAATTTCTATTTTTCAAATACGCTTTTCTTCCCATTGCCATTCTGCATTTTATATCTTCTGTACTGCGACCGTCTTATGTTATTTTACTACCCAATTAACAAAACTCATCTACCACCTTTATTGCTGCGTTACCTGATCTAATTCCTTCAGCTTCGTCTGATTTTCTTAGACTGCTTTCCATTACTCTTGTTTTGCTCTTCTTAATGTGCAACTTATACACATTCCATTCAATTGCTCTTCCAAGTTCTTTGCTGTTTCTGACAGAATTACAATGTCATCAACAAAACGCAATGTTTTTATTTCTTCACCCTGAACTCTAATCCCTTCTCCAAATTTTTCTTTGCTTTCCTTCATAGCTTGCTCGATGTACAAATTCAATATCACTGTAGAAAGGCTACAACCCTGTATTACTCCCTTCACAACTAATGCCTACCTTTCACGTCGTTAGACTCTAATAACTGCGGTCACGCTTTTGTACAAGTTTTAAATAACCCTCCTTTCCCTGTATTTTACCCCTGCTGACTTCAGAATTTGAAAGAGTGTATTCCAATTATCATTGCAAAAGCTTTCCGCAAATCTACAAAAGCTAAAAATGTAGGTTTGCCTTTCCTTAATCTGCCTGGGAATAACAATTACAAACAACGTAAATTTATTGGAAAGAACACAGAAAATATGGTAGCGTATGCAGTGGCGATTATAACATATAGTTTCGAGGGGGGGGGGGGGCAAGACTAATGTTGAACATGTTCAAATGTTTGTAAAACTATCGAACTCAACTGCGTGGTCATTAGTCCTTACATTACAAACTACTTAAACTAAAGTAAACTAACCTAAGGACAACACAATCACCTATGCCCGAGAGGGAACTCGAGGTCCCGATGACGGACGACCACGCGCACTGCAACAAGGCACCCCAGCGCGCACGGCTAATCTGCCGCAGCGGACGAATGTCAAGATAACCATGAGGAACACCTCCGAAATGTTTTTTTTTCCCCTACAGTTTTATGTACGATTCACCACTGCCCTACTCCTCGCCAATACTATCACACCGATGCCTTCAAGAATCATTCATTGAAATAATTCAGATACCGTACTTATTTCTTTTCTTTATATTCAAATTTCGGGGAGGAGGCGGGGGTGGGGGCAGACCCCCTGAGCCTGACCCTTATATACGCAACTGAGAGAAGGCGAAACAAAGGCTACAACATTAAATTTTTGTACATCTATGGGGCTTAACTTATCGGTCCCTAGGCTTACAAACTACTTGCACTAATTAATTTAACTTAAGGACAAACACACAAACACACACACACACACACACACACACACACACACACACACATGCCCGAGGGAGGACTCGAACCTCCGACGGCGAGCAACCACGCGCTCCGCGACAAGGCGCCTTAGAACACTCGGCAACTCCACACGACCCAAAGGCTACGTTTCATTGGCAAAACACTTAGAAGATGCAACAGTTCTACTAAAGAAACTGCCTACACTACATTTGTGCGTCCTATTTTGGAGTATTACTCCCATTGTGGGATCCCCACCAAGTTGGACTGACGGATGATATAGAGAAAGTTTAGAGAAAGGAAGCTCGTTTTGCATTATAACGATATGGCGGAGAGAGTGTCACAGAAATGATGCACGAGTTAGTGTGGATAAAATTACAAAAGCGTTATTCGTCGCGGCGAGTTTTATTTGCGAAATTCCTGTCACCAACTTTCTCTTCCGAATGCGCATATATTTTGTCAGCAGCGACGTACATACGGAGAGATGATCATCTTAATAAAATAAGAAAAAGCAGATCGAAAACGGAAAGATTCAGGTGTTTCTTTTTCCCGCGCGCTATTAGAGAATGTCATAGCCGCGGTGGAGTAGCCGACCGGTCTTAAAAACAAAACAAAAAAAAAACAAAAAAACAAAAAACCGGTCTAAGGCGCCTCGCTGCAGAGCGCACGGTTGCTCGCCGTCGGAGGTTCGAGTCCTCCCTGGGGCATGGGTGTTTGTCTTGTCCTTAGGTTAGTTTACTTTTGTTTAAGTAATTTGTACGCTACGGACTGATGACCACGCAGTTTGGTCCGATAGATTTACAAACATTAGAACATTTGATTTGAGAAATGTCATAAAAGCGGTTCGATGAACCCTCAGCCATGCACTTAAATGATATTAGCGGAGTATTTATGTAGGTGTAGACGAAATGTGGCCTTGGTGGATAAGCTATCCAATGCATAGCGACGCACGTCATCTACTTCGTACTGTACGTAAACGTCTCGCTTCACTATCTGACTCAAGGTATAGGCCGGTACCACCTACGCAACACGTCAATGGTACCCATGTATACCGAAATGGGATAGTATTAGACTACTGCTTCTGGCTGCATCATTTGTTTTGTCAGGCAGTGTACGAGGTACATTAAAGACGCTATTTAAACGGCGAGATTTGATTATTCTCGTGATAGTTCTACTATTTGTGCTAAAACAACGAATGTAATATAAGTTTCATAGCAAGTTTTACTCCCTTTTCCGTTACGATTTAATGGGATTCATTTATCTTTATTGCAATTTAAATTTTGCTCAAATCTTTGAAAAATTAACACAAGAAAATGTAAATAAATATTCTTAGCATCTAAATAGTGTGTGGTGTTTATACAAGTTCGGTGAATGGTCCCATATTTTACAAACCACGCTGGCGAGGATGAGGTGCCCGCGCATACACATTGAGGGACATACCAACAAGTGGTCCTCTATCGTGCAGATCACTGCAATGAAGTGGTGGTACACACTTCGACCCAGCTAACATGGTCAGTGTGAGAACTCGTGTCATTGCAACATGGAGCGCAAAATGGAGTAATGGAGAAACGCATTAACATCAAGTTTTGTTTCAAATTAGACAAATAGGCGACGGAGACCCATGAGATATCAGTACGTGTGTATGGTGTTGACGCAGTGAGTAAAAACTGTGTGTTTGAGAGGTTTCGGAGATCCAACAACGCGTGGCCTCAGTGCTTCCACCGATTCCACAAGGAGCGTTTGCTGACAGTTTCCAACAGTTGTACAAAATGTTTGTAAATCTATGGGACTTAACTGCGGGGTCATCTGTCCCCAAACTTACAAACTAGTTATGACCTAGCTTATACTAAAGACGGCACAAACATCCATGCCCGAGGGGGGATCGAACCCTCGACGGGGAACGGCCTAGCGCATCGTAGCATAGCGCCTCAATGCGCTCCTCCGCTCTGCCGTGGCTGTGACTTAACTACTCTGGTCATCAGTCCTAATCTTACAAACTACTTAAACTAACTTCTGCTAAGGACAACAAATACAGCCATGCCCGAGGGAGGACTCGAGCCTCCGACGGCGAGCAGCGGCGCGCTCCGCAGCTAGGCGCCTTGGAACGCTGGCCACTCCACCGCGGCCCAACAGTTGTACAGTGGATGCCAGAAGTGTATTGTAGCCAATGGCGATTATTTTGAAGGCCAGTAGCGGTATTTATTTTGTTACTCTTGTGTACTTTATTTCCTGAGACCATTCACCGGACTTTTGAGATGCACCTTGTACGGTATAACTTTAGGAGCCATAGTTTGCCTGAAAATTAAAATCTAATCATTCCTAGTTTATGATTTCAGCGGCTAGAATTGTTTATTCCCGAGATAGTTCTACTATTTATGGTACAACACCGAGGGTAATATCAATTTCATAACAGTTTCACTCCTCTTTCCCGTGCCATCTAATAGGATTCATGTATCTTTATTGCAATTTAAATTTTGCACAAATCTGTGAAAAAGTAAAACAAAGCAATAGAAATTAACTGTAAAAACGAATGTTCTTAGCTTCTAAATAGTGTGGTGTTTATAGTATCCACTTCAAATAAATACTGCCATTCTGCGTGTTTTCAGAAATATGCTGATTTTGAATAATTCTTCAATAAAAATGTATCTGACAATAAATGCAATCTTTCACAGCCTGCGTTAGCTTCACTTCAGACTTCTGGGAAGTAGGCCGAGATGGATAACTAAAACTTTCCGCTAACGTTTCGTCTTTGGCTGCGGAATACATCATCGGAGGCAGTTCGCCGCTGTACTGTACCTTGCGTGGTAGTCTTCTGTAGCTGAAAACTAAATGTTAGAAGAAAGTTTTATTATCGACCGCAGCCTGCTAGCTCGGAAATGTTAAATGAAAGAAAAATATAACCTCAGCTTGTTTACTTAAGTTTCAACATTTAACTTTTGTTATATTGACTGCCAAAACCGATTATGTTGAAACAATTTATTTTATTTCATTGCTACTTTCAGCAGAACTAGCTCCATCCTCTTTTTTTTTCCTTTATTGTTATTTCACACTGCACATGTAAACATGACAGTAGACTGCCAGCACCGTTGAGTGCTGCTCTTCAGCCGAGAGAACGTAAAATACATTAGCATGCGTAATTAAAACATGAAACGGAGTTAAAACAAGGGAGATTTAAAACATAGACAAGATGATAATCTCCATCCTCAGATACTCTCACTTCATAAAAATAGGTGTCATCGCTGTCTTTGAAATGGGAATGTGCTCATATTGTAAGATATGTTACCATACTGAGTCATCACAGTCATTTTCATATTTTATAACTTGACCACATTCCCATTTCGAAGACGACGATGACACCTAGTTTTACGAAGTGAGAGTATGTGAGGACGGCAGCTGTTCTTCTGAAACTGGACATGAAATACGAGGGTCGTCCACAAAGTAAGTTCCGTTTCTATTTCTATCCGCGGCAGCGCTACGATCGTAGTTCCGATCATTCACGGCAGTTACTCTGACTCAAGGAGAAGACATGTACGCCATTTTCAGATCGCTGCTGCCGACGTGTGCTTTGTAGTGCTTCTTTATAATGTCAGCCGTAATTGATAATGCCACCACGTGTGCAATCAGATCTGTGATTCGTTTTCTAAATGCAAAAAAAGTTAAACCAAAGGAAGTACATCGACAAACATCGTTTACGGACAAAATGCTATGAGTGATTCAGTGGTTAGAAGAGGGGTCAGACTGTTCAATGAAGGACGTGATCAAGTGCACGATGAAGAACGAAGTGGGCGCCCGTCTGTGGTTACTGATGAACTGGTTCACACAATTGAAGAGAAGATTAAGCATACCGTAAGTTTACACTTTATGCCCTTGCTATGGTGGTCAACACTTCAACGACGATAACGAGCTGAAAGAACATGTTACCATATGGTTGAATACACAGGCGGGAACCTATTAAGAAGGATATAAAAACTTGTGCCACGCTATAACAATTAAAAAAATTGTTTCAATAGAAGCGGTCTTTGCAGACAATACAAGTCACACCGGTTCACCCCAACAGAATACGTAATTGTTTAAGTTGTTCCAGTTATACATCTTAAGAAGAGCTACAAATAGTGTGTTTGAACACTTTGATGTAATTAATATTTTACAAAACATAAATTATTAAACAAATTTATTAAATTTAGTTCACTTTGTCTCAGTCTCTCCTCTCACGTTTGCACTTTCAGGTCTTGTCTGCATATTAACTGTAAGAGGTTTTTCGTCTTATGCTGACTGTAATTAGGACAAATTATTTCACACCAGACTCGTTTTGCTTTTTATTTATAAAGCATCTTCTGAGGTTCTGTAAATATCGATACATAGGTTTGTACAATTCGTTTTGCGTACATAGATTAACTTCTTGTTCAGGTTGTGGGTTTTTAAATTGATGTGTAGTTTACTTACGGTATTATTGCCCCTTCCTTACAAACTACGTATGAACTAACTTATACTAAAGACAGCAGAAACATCCATGCCCGAGGGGGGATTCGAACCTCCTACGCTGGAGGCCGCACGATCCGCAACGTGGCGCTCCAGACCGCTCGGCTACTCCCGCGCGGCGAGACGACTCACCAACCAATCTCTGAGATCTATTTTGAATCGTCATTGAAGAGTGTGTCTTGTTACATTTGTTTTCACTGGTACCTGCGCCCTAACGAGGAACATAGATAAGCAGTTCTGAATGTAAAAAGTGAATTTATTTTGTGTTATCATGTTTAGTACCTTACAAAATCAAATAACAACAACAACAGCTTATGACATGGAACATTTCACGTGAAATGAATCTGCAGCCATGAACTTGGCCTTTCTGATAATCTGTACGGAAGATAACACAGAGTAAACAAACTTTTTTTTTAGATGTGTAAGTGCATACCATTTCACCGTAACACGCTACGTTATCTTTGGTGCAACACGTGATTACGAATTACGTTGCAGTCGAAGCAAAGTACACAGACGACAGCTCACTTCGGGTACACAACACTGAATTAGGACAAAGGAAACAAGTACATATTTTACTCGTTAGGCCGCTGCTACCAATGATAACAATGAAAATAGACATCCACACTTACGGAAATGTTCAAAATGTTCAAATGTTTGTATAGTCTATGGGACTTAACTACAGGGTCATCAGTCCCTAAACTTACAAACTACTTATGAACTAACTAAGACTATGGACGGACAAATATCCATGCCCGAGGGGGGATTCGAACCCCCGACCGTAGTGGCCGTGCAGACTGTGACTAAAGCGCCTCAGTTTACGGAAATGTACCGCCTACTTAACGCGGTCTGATGACTTTTCGAGGTTTTCTACAGACGTAAATAGGCGTCAGCGACTCCACGTTAGTGTGCATAAAATGACTGCCCACATCCAAACTACCATATCGCAAAAACTCTGAAGCTATTTCTGAAACACTCAGTATGCTGTTGTGACCCTTTGGACAGACGTGCAGGAGTAGCCGAGCGGTCTGGAGCGCCATATTGTGGAGCGCTCGGCTTCCAGCTTCGGAGGTTCGAATCCTCCCTCGGGCATCGATGTTTGTGTTGTCTTTAGTATAAATTAGTTCATAAATAGTTTGTAAGTTAAGGGACTAATGACTCAGCAATTAAGTCCCATAAGCTTTACAAACATTTGAGCATTTGTTCTTTCGGGCAAACACTGCCGACAATAAAAACTATTAAATCCTCCCAGAGTTTTCCAGGTTTATTCATTCGTCTCGTTTTGATTCGATTGTCTCTTGGTATATTCTGTGACTTTCGCATAAGAAACACACTAGATTCTACTGTTAAGTGAAATTCAAGCTTCCTGCAACATTTCTGGTTGAGTAATGGGAGTACAGTGCTTTATTAGCCACGGTCTGGTGTGCACTGCCTTCTTCTGACATGCTATGGACCACGACGATATTTTGCATTTTTCACGTATACAAGTAAGTACCAGAGGAAGGCAATCTAAAACATCTTTGGATTGTAGGGGATGTACAGTCTTTTCGCACAATGGCATAATTGTATTGACAGTTCTAGGGGCTTCTTTTGAAATCATAAGCACTTTACTTACTTACTTTCCAACTATTTCCGTTCCATTTGACTGCGCCTGTATGTTTTATATCTTTGTTGGTGTTAGTATTAAATCTATGTTTAAATAGCTGACTGCACAGTAAGTTGCAGTCATGAGTATAACAGTTCTGTGGAAGCTCAATTCGATACTTGGCTTACACGCTAGCATTATAAAGTGTTATCACGGTAATTCATATATTATACTAAATCTTTATGTTCTATGATAGTATATTATACCACATTGTATTCGTTCCACGTCGATCACGGATAACAACCGATGAAGAAGCCTCGACTTAAGAAATCTGCGAGAAGTGTTAATTAGTACTCGTAAAAATTCTGTAGTACAAATACTAGTGTACATAGCAAACCGTCAATCACAAGTTTCGCACGCAACAGGAGCCGGGGAGTCAAACCCATAACGAGAGCAGGCCACAATGCGTGGCAGCAAATACAGGTTTGGAGGTTGCAGAGTTGCCTTGACGAAGCGGAATGCCAAGGCGCGTTCTCCAATGTTTCCTGGTGTCGCCCGAGTAGACCCTTCTGTAGTCAGTGACGAAAATCAACAATCTAAACTATCTGCACTAACGAACACAAAAGTCATACTCGAGTGCGATGTATGGTTGCTGATATAGACAGATTTGGTAAGTTAGGAGCTACCATTGTCAGATTATGTAACACCTTTCGTTTGTTCACCTCTACTAGATTTTCATCTTTGGAAGAGAGGAAATGCCACGCGTTTTAAGTGTTAAGCCTCACATTTGTCACGATCGTCAAGACAAGAACTATATTTTTTCCATATAACTTATTTTCATCCATAGAAATCTGCCGGCCGCGGTGGCCGAGGGGACCAGCCGGGCGCCGTGGCTCAGCGCGCCCGGTCAGGGGGCTCAACGCCCTCTGTAATAAAAAACCTGAGCCAACCATTCAACGGACAACCACGAACAAACTGAACGAACGACAGCGAACCATTGATCTACCAGATGAAATAAAAGGGGGACTGAGGCACTCCAGTCACGCTCTGTACGGCCACTACGGTCGGGGGTTCGAATCCCCCCTCGGGCATGGATATTTGTGCCGTCCTTAGTATTAGCTAGTTTGTAAGTTTAGGGACTGATGACCCCGTAGTTAAGTCCCATATGCTATACAAACATTTGAAAACATAGAAATCTGGAAGCTGTTCTGATAGTACAGAATTATGCTGCCCAGTTCCTCAGTGCTAACAATAACGAAACAAATTGTTAAATAAATAATCCATTAAGTCCCTTCTGGAGAGGAGACTGATTCTAACTGACGCACTACATTTCATTTGTTATAATGCAAGTACAGGAATGTGACACTAACGTTTTAACTAGTATAACAGAAGTCAACTAAAGCCATTCTTCTCATCTCTTTAATTTTTATAAGATATTAACAAAATTACGTAAAAAAAATCTTTCATTATTGACTCCTGTTTCTTACATGACTCCATTTCCGGTGTAAAATTTACAGTAGAACTCCCTGTTGTGTTGAGAACGAAATGGCTTTTAGTATCATGTTTGATACACATGTCTTGTCTGTTTACATCTCAAACATCGTTTTCTCTTTTGGAAACCCAAATTATATCATTGTCGTACAAAGATGTTTTACTGATAAAACAAAGGCTTACTAGCACTCAGCTTACCACTTAAATGTAGAATCATCTACGTGGAGGAGACCTTAACACGCAGCCCTTAAAACTTCACACCAAGACACTGTTAGGCACGAAGGCGATGCGCCAGCTGGTAACGAATGTGCTAAGCATTTCCTCCATGACGTGACGCTTGGAACAAGTCCAGGGACCTGCAACGTGATACAGAGTGGACAACAGCTCTGAAAACGCGTTTCGTGACAAAAATGGTTCTCGCGAGGGAAGCTACGGGAACACCCGACTAAAGTGGTTAACATGTACGTAAAGAAAACAATATGTGCGAAGTATGGCGCTACACAATCGCTCGCAATCCGGAGTACGCTCACAATACAATGGTGGGCCAATGTCCATATCTGCCCTTGTATTTTGAAAACAAACGGTATCATAGATACTACCCTCCCCTTCCCCTCCCCCGCTTGGCTACCCCCTCCCTGCCCTGGAGTCCCTACGGCTCCTCCCTACCGCCTCCTTCCCCGCCGTTTTTCCTCTCCCCCACGCTTCCCTCCCCCCCCCCCCCCTTCTCGGGGTCCTGGACCGACAGTTTTAACAGTGCTACGTCAAGTGTTGTGTGCTGTGCTCCAGTGAAGTGTATGTATTTTAACTGCGTCCACCGCAATCAGACAAGCGTCGCACCGTGTGTTTTAATTAGTGTCTCCGTGTAATCGCCGTCCTGTGTTATTGTCGTCCTACATGGTTTTTTTAGGTCACCGTGGCTCATCATTTTTAACTAACTGTGAATATTGGTTCATGATTGCTTATTTAAGAATGGCCGTCATGATGAGTTTTTGCCCCATCTCTGTTATCATTATCATTCTAATTATCTTCCTTGGACAAGCCGTTTACAAAATATAAGGTTAGGTATGGAGTTCAGCGTAATGTTGCTCTGCAAGCGGACCCCCACATTACAAGGCCTTGTCTCGGAGCTTCGAGCGATAGCGAAATGTCTTATTTCGCAAATATTGTTTTATTTGCATTCCTGTTCATCTCTCATTGTCTTGTGCAAATTCTCGACGGGAGATTCCATAGCTTCCCTTGTAAGTGCCTTTTTTTTTCTTTTTCTTTTTTTGTCATAAAACGCGTTTTCAGTGGTTCTGTCTCTGTGTACTCTGTTGCCCGTCGCTGGACTTGTCAAGTCTCGGAGGAAATGTGTAGCACATTCATTACTGGTTGTTGTAACGTCCTCGCGACCAGCAGTGCCATCGTTTAGAGTTTCAAGTGTCGTGCCTAAGGTCTCCTCCATTTAGTTGATACTACGTTGGGTGGTAAGCAGAAGAGACTAGAATTTCCTCCACTGTAAATTCCTGAAATATGCATGCATTCATGCACTATCAAACTACAAAACATGCACGCTCAGCATAATTCACCTGCATTACTTTGTAAGTGGCAATGAAAACGCGACTTCAGAAAATGGAGAACGATATTGTTCAGTGATGCGTAAGTTCGTACTTTATGCACAATACTACAAAACAACGTTCTTCTCATAATTAATTGAATTACTGCACTCACTTTTAAAATAGTAAGTCGTGTCCACTCGGTATACATTATGGCTGTTGCGCCGAGAGAGAAATTAGGAGATCAGTGTGGGCTGAGGAGCATCTAGTGTAGTGCTGGAAACATACTTTTCTTTATGCATAGATTAAGTACAATAGCTCTTACTACTCAATGTAGATAGCAGTGATAAAAGCGACGAAGTATACACTCTTGCCCTCTACCAGCATCAACTGAGCCGATCTAGGGCGCTTGTACTCACTACTAAGTATTACAAAAATAGCAAATTACTCATGTTACTCCCTTTTTCTGTAATTAATAATTGCTAGAAAATCAATAAAAGGTGATATCGCATAATTTATTGTTGTGTTTGTTTCTAAATCTATGGGACTCAGCAGCTTGGTTATTAGTCCGTAGCTTACAAACTACTTAACCTAAGGTAAACTAACCTAAGGACAACACAAACACCCATGCCCGAGGGGGGAATCGAACCCCCGACGGCAGACAGCCGCGCGCACCGCAACACGGCGCTACAGTACGCGCGGCTAATCCGCCGCGGCACACAATTTATTGTAAATTAAGCACAAAAACTATTCAACATGTAGAATAAAAGTCTAAAACATGCTTTCATATCGAATAAATTCCGAAATATGAATTTACCCCTCAAATGATCAAAAACATGCTAACATGCCTGCATCATGCATTTGCAAGAAATTCTCGTCTTTACATGATATAAGCTTTTATTAGCAAAACATCTTTGTAATGCAATTAGATAATTTGCGTTTCTAAAACAGAAAATGAAGTTGGGGAAGTGAGCAGACACTGAGTTTTACCGTAAATTTTGCAACGTTTTATCCCGAAAATAGAGGCTTGTAACAAACAGGAGTCAATAGCGAAAGGTTTTTCTTGAATTTAGTTATGTTATTCTATTGTAAAAAAAAAGTATGTGTAAGAAGTGGTTTTCGTTGACTTCTGTTCTACTAGTTAAAACTCAATTTCTGTATGCCTGCACTCGTATTATCACAAATAAAATGTAGCGCATCAGTATTATTGATACATGAAAAAACTTTCTTATTGGAACTTAGTCACTTCTCCAGTAAGGGACTGTTCTTAATAAATTAGTAATTTCATAATTTGTCTCATTATTGTGAAGAATTAGGCAGCATAATATTCTGAAATGTAAGAACATCTCAATTTCTTTGGGCAAAATTATATGGAAAGAGAAATACGATCTGAGAAATGTACGATCTGAAACTTTGAACGTTTCGCATTTCTGTTCCTCCAAGGATGACAGTCTGCTTCAAGTTTGCAAACCAAGGTCATCACATGATCTATCAACCATTGATGCTAACTCAATAATTAGCAAATCTATCAACAGCAACGACCAAACGATGTCCTTTAATTTGATTCTGTGTTCATTAACGTTGTTCGTTCTGCAGGCTGATTTTCCCAAGTGATTGCAGAGCGGTTTACTCGAGAGACACCGCATTATATATCCTCGTACGGGATTGCGAGCTTTGCAAAACGCCATATTTCGTTTTTCTTTGCATGTCTCTTTCCTCTCCAAGTCCCTTGTGAATTCTCGTCGCGATATCCTATAGCTTTCTTTGTTAGATAGTTTCCCATTTTCAGTCTTCGTTTAAACACTGAAGTCCTTCCAAAATGCATTACACAGAAGGGCCGTGCGGTTCTAGGCGCCATGTCAGGGACTGCGCGGCCGCTCCCGTCGGAAGTTCGAGACGTCCCTCGTGTGTGTGTGTTTTGTCATTAGGATTGATTGAAGTTAGTTTGAGTAGTTTGTAAGTCTGGGGACTGATGACCACAGTAGTTTCGTCCCGTGAGATTACTACATTTGAATACCACAGCCAAATTTATTTAACTGATAACTCCTTGTAGAAAGATCATATGATACGAAAGTGCAGATCCATTTGAAGTGAGGAAGGTGTTGAAATCAGCATTGTGTATTCCCCACATTTCTGGCTATAATCGCTGCTACATACCTCGTCATAAAATTCAAGAGGCTTTGGATGTGTTGTTGGAGTGTAGCACTCCATACTGCTGCCACACACTGCCAAAGTTGTTCTGGTGGAGCAGTGAGTGGTGTATCCAGGCCAGTCATTCCCAAACCGTGAACCAGACGTTTTCGGTAGCTGAGAGATCGGGATAACAGGGAGGCCAAGACTGCAATGTAAGCGGATGGGTGACGAAGAAGTACAGTAAGGGTACGAGTGGTCGCGCATTACCCAGTTGCAATTTGGCTGCCGGAAATCTCCGAAGGTATCGGAGGACAAAATGTTCAAAAGTTTATAAATATATGGGACTTAACTACTGCAGTAATCAGTCCTTAAGCTTACAAACTACTTAAATTAACCTAAGGACAACAGACACACCCATGCCCGAGGGAAGACTCGAACCTCCGACGAGGAACAACCGCGCGCTCCGCAGCAAGGCGCCTTAGAGCGCTCGGCCAATCCACCGCGGCTATGGGAGGACAACAGGCTCCAACACTTCTGAGATGCAGGTTGGTTAGTGTGCCGGCAATGCGTACGAGGAGGGTATGTGAGTGGAATTCAACAGAATCCCAAACCATAATACTAGGCGCAGGAGATGTATGACGATGCATATGCCAATAGTTCCAACAGTCTCACACCACTGTGCCGCGGCGGAGCGGCCGAGCGCATTGAGGCGCTATGCTACGATGCGCGAGGCCGATCCCCGTCGGGCGTTCGAATCGCCCTTCGGGCATGGCTGTTTGTGTCGTCTTTAATATAAGGTAGTTTGTAAGTTTGGGGATTGATGACCCCTTAGTTAAGTCCCTTAAACTTGACAAACATTTGAACATTTTCTCACCACGGTGTTTCCAGACTCTAATCCGATAATCGTTGTAGTGCAGGCAGAATCGGGATTGGAATGGCGTTGTTTTTAACGCAAATCCCGGTTCTGGCGGCACCACCACGATGGCCGGATTCGAGTCTCAAAGCAGCGTGGTGCGTGCGTGGTGCGTCGCCATACTTGTCCTGCAGCCATTATTAAAATTTGGTGTAGTATTGGGTTCCAATTACAACCCCCTCCTTTCAGACACACTAACCAGCGAGCGTTTCTCTGAAGTGTCGTTAGAGCTTCCCATGCATTTTGAGCTGGCCGGCAGTAACATTGCGACAGGATAATGCGCGACCAGACGTGGCACGCAATGTTCAAACATCGTATTACATTGCCGCCATGGCCTCCCCGTTCTTCCTATACCTCACGTCTCGTAAATGTCTGTCTACCATTACCGAGCGACAAGGCCATAATACACCACCCGCTGCTACATCAGATCGTCTTTGCCAATATGTGGAAAATGCATGGACTTATATTTCCAATAATACATACAGACCCTCTTTGACTGAATGCCGAGGCGTGTAGCAGTGGTTGTAGCCAGCGATTGCGGTAACACTCAATAGTGATTTCATCATCTTCCTCGTTTCACACGTGTCTGTATTTTCAATCATGTGATCGCTTTACAACGTGTTCATTCCCAGTATTACAGGCGGTGTCAACATATGCGATCGCGGAAGATTGTGGATGATTCAAGCGCAAAACTCGTCGTCTCCGAGTCAGTGTAACGGTGCGCTGTGAGTATTAGGATTCAGGGAAATTTGCCGCTGCTAGAGTCAACCGTCATGGTTAACAACCTGTTGAAGGTCACCCAGTACAGCAGATTGTAAGAGCGGGTAGACGTGGCACGGTGCTCCATATCACTTTTCTTTTCCCACGCTGGTCAAACCAGCTGCAGGAAATGTCCAAATATAGGAAACACGGTGAGTAATGCATGCTTCAACATAATCGCAGGGATCAGCATAGCCTGAAGGTGTGTCGGTTTTTATTTGACCACGAGCGGTACCTGTGCAATAGCCTCAAAACGATGCATGTGTCATTGGTAGTCAGAACAATGTTCTGTATAATTGTGAGCCCATTGTAGACGAAATCGGAAGCGGAGTGATAGTACTTATATAGTGAGTACATCCGTAACCAAGGTAGCCGAAATGTTTAGTTTTTCAGGAGGCGTCATATCGAAGATTTATACCGCATACAGCCGCGGTAGATTGGCCGAGCGTTCTAGGGCGCCTTGCTGTGGAGCATGAGGTTGTTCGCCGTCGGAGATTCGAGTCCTCTCTTGGTCATGGGTGTGTGTGTTTGCTGTCGTTAGGTTAGTTTAGCTTAGTTTAATTAGTTTGTAAGTCTAGGGACTAATAACCGAAGAAGTTAAGTCCCACAGATTTACAAACATTTAAACATTTGATACCGCATACTGGGAAACCGGAAACACTCCATCGTCTAAGTCATAGGGCGAACTGGTTGGGTGATTATGATAGTAGCTGAAGAGAATAGTGACGAATAATAAGATGGCAGCAGCTGCAGTAGTTACTGCAGAACACAATGAGACACTTGCGAACCTAATCAGCAACAAAACAGGAGCTCAATAAACTAGTGCCGCGTTGGAGTAGCCGAGCGGTCTAAAGCGTCTCGCTGCGGAGCGTGCGGTTGCTCGCCGTGGAGGTTCGAGTCCTCCTTGGGGCATGGGTGTGTGTGTTTGTCCGTATGTTAGTTTACCTAGGTTTAAGTAGTTTGTAAGCTACGGACTGATGACCACGCAGTTTGGTCCGATAGTTCTACAAACATTTGAACATTTTTGAATAAACTAGTAATTTCAGGGTGTGCTGCAAATCCAAAACAATTTATTGTTTATCCAGATGCCCGTAAAACGAAAACATGGTGGCGAAGTAATAAAACCTGGTCTATGAAACTATGAAAAAGTCATTTGGTGTTGTTTTACACCGTTTCCACGCCTTCGATACAGACTGCTTGTTGCCGGGAGTGAAAATGGTAAGATTCTGTGATGGTTTGGGCAGCCATATCGAAGGAAGAAGGAACGAGGATTAGAGTTTAACATTAAGTCAATAGCGTGGTCATCAGAGACGGAGATCACGCTCGGATTCTTTGGGAAGGAAATCGGTCGTGTCCTTTCACAGGAAACATCCCTGCATTTGCCTAGAGTTATCTAGGAAAACCACGGAAAACCTAAACTGGATGGCTGGAGGAGGACTTGAACCACCGGCTGGAGTTGGACTTGAACCACCGTCTTCCCAAATGCGAGTCAAGTGTGTCACTATTTCATCACCTCGCTTGGTGGCCACCATATCTAAATATCCCATGAGCCTCGTAGTTACTCTGCAAGTTCGATAAATGCCAAGCATTTTGTAACCATCTTGGCTGATCAGATCCACCCCATGGTACAATATGTGTTTTCCATTGGTGGGGCTGTGATCCAAATCGATAGCCGTCTCTGATTCCCACGTTCTAAACGGGCCGCTATCCCCTAATCTTCCTTCCTTCCAAACCACTTATCACTTATCAAAAGGCCCGTAAAAGGAAAATGTGGTAGCGAAGTCATAAAACCCAGCCTATACTCATAGACCACGCAACTCGATTTTGTCAACCTGAGGACGTATTGTGTCATTTCCCTGGCCACAACTGTCTCAATGTTATCGGTGCTTTGGCCAGAAGTTGCGCGATCGCTATCCATCTCCATGCCGTTTACCTTAAATTCCCACTATTTTGCAGGAAGAATGTTATTAGATTCATTTTAAAACCATACAGGACGACTAGAAACTATATACAGGATGTTTCACTAAGTGTGTTTGCCTCTGTAACCTATAAAATAATAGGTAACGGGAAATTTTAATGCGGTATGTCAACACAAGAAATGTTACACTTTCTGCGGAGCTATGAACATAGTTTATTGTATCATTTTCCACAGAGTTACAGCACAAAGATATAATTTTTTAAATGGAACAATAGTTTTTTCTATCTTGCATTGGATTCGTTGAAACCAGCTGCGTCCAAATCAATTTAAACTACATTCCTATCACTGTTAGTTTGGGAGCTACAACCCTTGAAAGTTTAGGGGGCGGAGGCTACGACAGCGTAGCTGACTGGCTGGTGGTCATGAGACAGTGGGCCGTGCCCCGGGGGATAGCCACTCGGCCATTAAGCTATGCTGTCTTAGCCTCCGCCCCCTAAACTTTGAAGGGTTATAGCTCCCAAACTAACAGTGATAGGAATGTAGTTTAAACTGATTTGGACGCAACTGGTTTCAACGAATCCAATGCACGATAGAAAAAACTATTGTTCCACTTAAAAAATTATATCTTTGTGCTGTAACTCTTTGGAAAATGATACAATAAACTATGTTCATAGCTCCGCAGAAAGTGTAACATTTCTTGTGTTGACCTACCGCATTAAAATTTCCCGTCACCTATTATTTTATAAGTTACAGAGGTAAACACACTTAGTGAAACACCCTGTATATATCGAGACGACAAGAAACTACTTCGAATGCCAAAGGTATTTCTACACCGTGTGAGGCATGATAATGTGTTACGTTTTGGTGTTTCCACATGTTTTTACCCTGCTCGCTGCCCACAGTGGTGGATACAAACCACAACGCCACACGCCTGCCCTTGCTTACCGCTCGTCACAGATCGCATAGTGGCGGGAATAACGACAAGCGGACGCTTGTATAAGTACGAAGAACGGTAGCCATACACTTTGAAACACGATGATGACAGCCTAGCAATACTTTAAAAATCACTTGAAGTAATGTGTCTTCATGTTTTCGTGGCGCAATGACTCATCCATAGAGTTTCGGGCGTGCAGCCGCATAAAATTTGTTATCCCATCGATTTACGCTCTAGCACTCGCTTCGTCCTTTTAAACCGGGTGACTGACTGCACCACTGCGCATGCGTCCACAGATACATACACTTCAGAGACGCTGATCGGCGGCAAAAAGTACAACATACGTATTGGAACTCGGGTAATTGTTTATCTGAATGAAACGAATGTAGAGCAGTTATTTTGACTTAGTTTCAGGAGCGACTTGTAAGTGAATTGTCCTTCACGATTCCGGTTGTATTTTTATATAGTTTTGATTGATTTCAATACAAAATTAGCTGTTAATCGTTAATTGTGCACTCTTAAACGACATATTTCCTTAAACTGTATGTCATTTTTTATATGTTAGTTACTTAATGAGTTTAAATCCGTCAGTTATTACGATTCATTAAAGTTGCAAACCTCTCAGGTGTTCTGGGGCGGAACGGGACGGAGCAGAATGGGATAACGGACTAGGAAGAAGAAAAGGAAAAACTGTCGTATTAAGGGATTCTCCTTACAAGTGGGAACTACAGGATGCTGTCACAAGTAAAGGAAAGAAAGGAACAGGGCACAGAGAGGTAAAAAATGTCAAAACAGGACAGTCAGCTGCAAAAACCTCTTTGAGAAAATTAAAGCTAGAAGGTTAAACTGTACACAAAAAGAGAGGTTATCAAACAATATGCTGGAGGGGAGAGAATCAGAGGGACATGAAGCTAAGTGTCTCTACTATGGGGATTTTTACTCCATTTTTAATGGGTCGCATGCTATAATTGTTGCAAGTGGGCACACGAATCGTGTGTTGACATACGAGGGGGAGTTGGAAAATAAGATTTCCCTGTCGACTATGGATAGAGTTGCGTATGAAAAGGAAAATAAGAATGAGACATTAAAGTTAAGACGTATCTTTATTTTTCTACATACTTTCCAAGTACTTTGAGACATTTGTCATACCGCTTTACAAGCTTCAAAAAGCCTTCCGGGGAAAAATCAGGGCGTTGCATACGAGAGAAGCGTTGTACGGCTTGTTTGACGTTAGCATTGCTTCCAAAGCGCCTTCCGCTGAGAGTCTTCTTCAAAGCTGGTAACGGATGGAAGTCACTTGGTGCGAGATCAGGACTGTATTGGGGACAGTGTAGGCGCTCCCAACCAAGAGTTGTAATATGATTTTGCGTTGCCGTCGCCGAGGGTGGTCTATTATTGCCATCCAACAGCAGAACGCCAAATCTGAGAAGGCCACGCCACTTTTTTTCCGAATCACTTCTTTCAGTTTCGATAGAGTGGCACAGTATCGCGCAGCATTGATGGTTGCATCCTGAAAAAAGTCCAGCAGCAAAACTCCTTGGGGGTCCCAGAAAACCGTGAGTAACACTTTACCTGCAGACGGAGTGATTCCGAACTTTTTTGGACAAGTGATGACGGGTGTTTCCACTCCATAGTCGTTCAACGCTTCTTCCGTATGCAACGCCATATTTTTTTCAAATGTTCAAATGTTTGTAGAACTTATGGGACTTAACTACGGTGTCATCAGTCCCTAAGCTTACAAACTACTTATGAACTAGCTAAAACTAAGGACACTTTTTTTTTCACTGCTGCCTGCGATTATGGACCCGCTACCTGTGTAATATAGCGGGTCGGTCTTCCACAACGGTCTCTTAGCCTCCACACCGGTCGTCTAGACATATTTGGTATTGAGGACCGGTGTGCCGTTGCCCATGTCCCACCCCGTGGAGGTGGAACTGTGTTGTCAGAAGTCTGCAGTATTTACTCAGCAGCTACTATATACTTTTATTAAATTAATTACAATGATAAAGAAATACATATGTTTACAATTATATAAAGAATCATTGAATTGCAATAGCATAGTTAATTATATAAAATTCATTACATACAAAATGTACCTAACAAAATAAGAAGTATAATTTAACATTTACCTACACTAACATAAAGGTACTCTTCACTATAAGAAAAAAAACAGATACATTACTTGCTGAAAACATATAAAGCTACAATTCTGATTTGAATTTTTTTTTTTCTATTTTCCATGTATCTTTCTTGTAAATAAATGATTAACGGAATATACTTAGTCATTTAAAAAGTATAATTAAATATTTAGGTACACAAACATAAAGGTACTCTTCGTTATAACAGGAAACAGTCAGATACATTGTTTGCTGGAATCATGGAAAATTAAGATTCTGATTTAAAATATATTCCATGTAACTGACTTATATGTAGAGATACAATATAGTACCAGTTTAATTATAATTTCTTACAATGAAGTAAATTAAAATACATTAGAAATATAAAATGTGTAAAAATAGTAATATCAATTAAACTACAATCAACAGTAAGTTTATAAATGTTCAGTTTAACTGTTATGAAAATATTTATTTATTTCTTCTAAACAAACTACTAGTAACAGTTAAATATCTTAGTTCCTAAGCACATAAAAGATATAGTAAAGAACTTATTTGTAACAGTAGCATATTTTAACAATTAATCACCGTAGATTAATATATATTAGTTTGGAAATACAAAGTTCACATGGTTTTAGTCAAAATCGTAATTCATATGTTATGTTTTAGATATACAGGATGACATTTTGGATCTGAGAAGTATAATACCAACATAACTCATAGAAAATCAGAAATTACATTATTTGAACAAGGAGTATGAGTGCAGGAAACAACTCTTTCACGAAACAACTTTTATGTTATTACATAATTAGAATTTATGAGGTGTGTATAAAAATAGTTTTAATTAAAGCAAGAAACAATAACAAAGTGATGCTGCTAGGGCATAGAGTTTGGGTACAAGAGGATTAACAATTTAGTTACAATTCCTCCATTCCAAAGCCCATACTTGTATCTCCTTCAGTATCTGTATCATAATCTGTAGTACTACCGGTTTCTTCATCACTGCTGTTATAATCTGTATGCACCTGCGGTCTATTAATTCGTACTCTGGGTCTTTCTGTGGCATATTCTTCTTGAAGTTTCCTTGATATCTTGTCTGCGGTTTCGTTTAGTTCATTCCACGCATCCTGATTCTAATGGAATTGTAGATGTTGTTTTGATCCATTTCCAGGTGCCTTACTTGTGAGAACGCTGTGCAATTTATTACTGTGTGTTCCGGGGTTCCTACATCACCACACCGACATATTTGACTTGGCCGTAGGTTCATTCTATGTAGGTGTACTGGGTATGGTCCATGTCCAGTTATGAAGTGTATCATCCCTCGGCTAGGATTAATAAACTTCAGAGATAGTCTTTCTCTTATACTGTGAAAAAAGCCGTATACCCTACGTCCCTTGTCGATCTCATCCCACTCTTTTTGCCAGGTACTGATACGCCAAGTTTTTAGATGGTGACCATCCAGAATTTCTTCCCCAGTTATCTCAGTTACCTTATCCTTATCCCCTTTCTTCAGCCAGTATCTTGCAGCTCGATATCTGATAGTTATATCTATTGGGTATATACCCATGACCACACATAGGGCTTCCAGGGATACAGTGCCGAAAGCACCTGATAACCGTAAGAGTACTCCTCTCTGTCTGCGTCTCACGATAATCCTGTTCGAAATCAATCGCAGTATATGCGCCCATGGACTAGCTGCAAAGGATATGACCGATTCAAAGATGGCACAGTGATAAATCTTCATATACTTTAGTGGCAATCTGTATTCGTTGGTGTTTATTCTGGCTATCTTATGTAATATCTTTACAGCCTTATCTGCTGTTTTTTCTATGTGTTCTTTAAAAGAAAGTTTTTCATCAATTATTATTCCGAGATATCTAGTTGACTTCTTCCTGACTATGTTCATGGTTCCTAACTTTATTGATGGGTTTCTCATAAGCCCGCCTTTGAGTAAGATGTATGATGTCTTCTGTGGTGCGATCAACATTTTGTTTTGGGCACACCAACTGGCCATCTCGTGTAGTATGTTGTTTGCCCTTTCTTCTAGTTTTAACCTTGAGTTAGCTGACACTACCACCAGCAAATCATCGGCATAGGCCACAATTCCGTCAACATTCTCGTTGGCATCTACTAATTCAAGCAAGGGTTCAATTGTGATATCCCAAAAGATGGGACCACAAATGGAGCCTTGTGGGCATCCTTTGGTAATACGTTTAATTACTTTTCGGTCTCCCGCGCACCACTCGACTACTCTACCTTTACAATAGTCTCGTAAGCTGTAATATAAAGCTGTTGGCACTTGTAGTTGTCTCAAACGTGCAAACAAGGCCGGCCAACACAAATTATCGAATGCACCTGAGATATCGATCATAATAGACATCACGTACTTGTTTTCTGTCTGGTACACCAAATTAAGGGCCTTATTGATGACATCATCAATTGATTTATGCTTGCGAAAGCCGTATTGATATGGATTCAGCCCCATAAGTTCACGATGTGCCTGAAGCCTATTGCATAGTAACTGTTCTTGGACTTTTGCCAGCGTATTTATTAAACATATAGGGCGATATGATTTAGGGTCGGTGGGATCTTTATCCTTCGATTTTTTGATTACTATTGCACTAGCGGTCTTCCAGCTGGCTGGGACTTTCCCTAGCTGTAAAGCTTCATTTAACGTCTCTGTTAAAAAGGGAGTTATCTGTGGAGCAATCTGTTGTAGCACTTCAGCATATATACCATCTGGCCCAGGAGCTTTCTTTTTCCTAAGTCCACCCAAGGCCCGTGCAACCTCTTCCTGAGCAAATGGACATGTTACCGTCTCAGTAGAGTAGTCTAGTTCTAGTTCGGCTCGTTTTTCAATATGTATTTCTTCGTCAGTCATCATATTATCGTCTGGTAAAAGCTTGTGTAGAAGGTATTCAGCAGTATTCCTCCAACCGTTTGTTAATGATCCATTGTCTTGTTTCAATGTTGACAACACCAGCGGTGTTTTGATTTTTTCCGTTAGGATTTTATATGGGGTTCCCCACAGATTATCTTGAAGCTGGTCTTGTAAAAAATTGTCCCAGTGTTGCTTCTTTCTTTCAATTAGTTCATTTCTATATTGTTCCTTAGCCTGCCTGTATATTAGTTGCCGCATTTCTCTTTCTCTCGCATTATTTGCCTTTTGGTCATGCTTTCTAGTTTCCCGGGTTCTTTTCCGTAATCTGGTTAGTTCTTGAGTCCATGGAATTTCAGATCTTGGTTTTATTGACTGCTTAGTGAATGGTATTGCTCTATGTTGTGCATCCTGTATAAGTTCTGTCAATTTATGTATCTTGTAATCGACACTTCCTGTAAGCTCCGATAATTTATAGTCTCGTAGTATTCGTCTCATATGTTCCCAATTTGCTTTCTTCAATATGAATCTGCCTTTGTTGGTGTCGTTTTCACCATTTAAAGTATTTGCTTTAATAATTATAACATTGTGAAAACTTTCGGTATGTCCCTCATAAACTGTCCAGTCTGTGATACTTGGCAACGCATTACTATTTGCCAATGTTATATCTATATTGCTATGCTGACCAGTATTAGTTTGGAAGGTAGGTGGCTGTCCTTCCCTGTTTAGAACATGAAGACGATTAGCATAGATGGTATCATTGACAATCCTACCTCTATCATTTGTGCTTCCTGAATGCCACAGCACAGATCTGGCGTTTATGTCAGCACATATTATTAGATTTTTATGTCTTGTATATTGGGCTACATTAGAGATATATTGGACATATGGGTGAATGTCATGAGAATACTGCGCGTACATCGAGACAATTACCCAGTTTTTATGTCCAAATGTTACTTCTATGGTTACTATATGCTTAAAGCTGAATTGACTTATTTTAGTCACAGTTACTGTTTTATTTAATACTATGATTGCTGCCATAGGTGCTTGGTCGCCAGTCACAACTACAGTCCCTGGAGGAAGATTAATTAATTATCCGCCTATACAGTATGGTTCCTGTAAGCAAATTATATCCACCTTATTTTCCAACGCAACTTTAATAAGTTCTGCACTGACGGTAATGCTCCTGTCAGCATTTAATTGCATAATTTTCATTCTTTTAAACGTCTGTTCCAAAATCAATTTTCTGAATTTATCGGGCATGTAGCAGCTTATTCGTTGGGCAGTCAGGTCCTCCTGCTTTATCACATGTACGATTTCTCAACTTACACGGAATACAGCCAATTTTCGTCCCTTGCTCCTGGCAATCCTTTTTCTTATGGCCTTTTTGTCAAAAAAGGTCAAAATTTTGTTGGGTGACCGAGATCACAACAGTTAAAACATTTGGGTATATTTGTGTAATCCTCTGCTTTTAGTGCATGAAAACTTATATATATTCTTTCTTGTCTCAATAGCAGGTTTCGAACTCGTGGACTGACTTCAACAATGACATTTTGCCTGTCTTTTCCTTTTGGTCCTGTTTTAAAACGGAATTTCACTTCGTCATAAAAATCATCCTGGTCACTCAAGTTTAAGTCATATAACTCCCCGAGGAAGTTCTCATCAGACAAGCATGAGGGTACTGAATGAATGACCAGTAAAGGCCTTCTTTTTCTAGGACCTTCACAGATTATGTCCTGTAATTTGGAGGCTTTGTCCATCAGTTTCTTGCAATCGTCTTGTGCTTCGGTTTCGATTATGACTACACTAGGTGTTGTTCTTATAGACTTTATTTTAACTTTGTCTTGTCTTGGATTAATATTTTTCATTATCATGTCCCTTACTGTTTTGGTGTCCAGGTTTGTGGTGGATCGGTAAAACAGAGTTGTTGCCTGCTTTTCTTTGATCTGATCTATTTTAATTTGTGTTTCGGCCTTGTTTCCACTCACTATTGATGCATAAGATGGAGCTATCGGACGGATTTCTGTTGTTCTAAGCCTATCGTTCTCTTTTTTAAGTTTTTCTATCTCTTTTTGTAGTTCTTCAATTCTATATTTGGCATCGGGTGCATTTGAGATAGCTAATTCATTTCGCAATCGCTCATTTTCGTCTTTTAAAATATCTAAAATAAAACTAAGGACAGCACAAATATCCATGCCCGAGGGGGGATTCGAACCCCCGACCGTAGTGGCCGTGCAGACCGTGACAAGCGCCTCAGTCCCCTCGGCCACCGCGGCCGCCCATAATTTGTTTCCTGGACGGCATTTTGAAACTTATAAAGCGTTATGACAAATGTCTCAATGTACTTGGAAATTATGTAGAAAAATAAAGTTATGTCTTATCTTTAATATCTCATTCTACTTTTTTCCTTTCATTCACAACTCTGTCCAAATTCGACAGGGGAAAATTATTTTTCAACTCCCCCTCTTAGATAGTGATAATAAATTATGATTTGTGAATATTGTCAAAAAGACTAGAAGTTATTAGTTTGGTGATTATTAACCACTAAAAATAACTGTCTCTTTTTCAAATTGACATTGAAACATTTATCCTAAGTAACGACTATTTTCCCACATTCCATAGTCTCAATTATCTTGTATACAGGGTGTTACAAAAAGGTACGGCCAAACTTTCAGGAAACATTCCTCAAACACAAAGAAAGAAAATATGTTAATTGGACATGTGTCCGGAAACGCTTAATTTCCATGTTAGAGCTAATTTTAAACTTCTCTTCAAATCACACTAATCATGGAATGGAAACAGCCGCGGTGGAGTAGCCGAGCGGACTAAAGCACCTCGCTGCGGAGCGCGCGGTTGCTCGCCGTGGAGGTTCGAGTCCTCCCTGGGGCATGGATGTGTGAGTTTGTCCGTAGGTTAGTTTACCTAGGTTCAAGTAGTTTGTAAGCTACGGACTGATGACCACGCAGTTTTGTCCGATAGATTTACAAACATTTGAACATTTGATTTTGAATGGAAACACACAGCAACAGAACGTCCCAGCGTGACTTCAAACACTTTGTTACAGGAAATTTTCAAAATATCCTCCGTTAACGAGGATACATGCATCCACCCTGCGTCGCATGGAATCCCTGATGCGCTGATGGAGCCCTGGAGAATGGCGTATTGTATCACAGCCGTCCACAATACGAGCACGAAGAGTCGCTACATTTGGTACCGGGGTTGCGTAGACAAGAGCTTTCAAATGCCCCCATAAATGAAAGTCAAGAGAGTTGAGTTCAGGAGAGCGTGGAGGCCATGGAATTGGCCCGCCTCTATCAATCCATCGGACACTGAATCTGTTGTTGAGAAGCGTACGAACACGTCGACTGAAACGTGCAGGAGCTCCATCGTGCATGAACCACATGTTGTGTAGTACTTGTAAAGGCACATGTTCTAACAGCACAGGCAGAGTATCCCGTATGAAATCATGATAACGTGCTCCAGTGAGCGTAGGTGGAAGAACATGAGAAATAATAAAATGAGCTCTAACACGGACATTAAGCGTTTCCGAACACATGTCCACATAACATACTTTCTTTCTTTGTGTGTAAGGAATGGTTCCTGAAAGTTTGGCCGTATCTTTTTGTAACACCCTGTATAACATTACATCTTAGTTTTAATATGATATTGCGAATAAATTCGACATTTATGCAATAATTTTACAAAAAGATTACGTTATCCCGTCTCTTCCCGTCTGTGAGGCAGAATGGGAAATATGGAAACATTTCTTTGAAAAACGTATAGAATACAAAAAGTTCAAGTTTAAGTGATTTTCAAGTCAGATACTTTAGGAAATATTACAGTGTGCTTTTTTCTAACTTTCAGAAATATTTTCGTGTTTGACCATATTTAAAAAAAATATTAAACATTAACTATCTTGTTCAGCCCCGAGTTCCCATATGTATTACGTCTGCTGCTGCGCAGTCGATCATCGCGGAGATATCACTGTATTACTGTGAGCTGTGCTGTGACGGCGACTTTGAAAGTTTATTAAATTAAGCGCCAGATTTATATAAGCTGTTGTCTATTAATTAGATTCGTGCCCAAGCGAATTTTAACGGAGTCCCAGAGAGTGAAGTAGCAGCAAAATTTGCTACGTTTTCATATACCATGCTGTGTCCAGTGTCAGTACACTGCCGATTTATTTGGTTGTAACAACCAGGGGTACCTGCAGTGTTCCGTGCATCTTTCCCTGAATGAACGTGCCGTCTGTCCAATTTATAAAAGGGGATCTTGTACACTCCAGCCATCCAAATCACCAGTTCATCCTTTATAGAACCCAAGAGTGCTGCTGCCTTTGGTGGGTGGAAGGGGCGACAAATAATCTCCACTTTGTGTTTGCTGAAAATCTGTCCGGTTTTTGACGAAAGACTGCCCACTTATGGCAAGAAGTAGAGCGTCAGTCGATGGGCTCAGTCTGAAGATAGCTGGACGGTACACAGGCCAAATACTAGAAGAAGCAAAATTTATGCAACTTTAGGCCCGAAACTATAGGGATCACTTGAAGTAATATCAAAATAACACCTTCCAGTCAGTAATTTTGGCATAGTATGAAAGGTAGCCCTTTGTACGGCTACCGTATACGACAGTGATATAAGAACCTGCTATCCTTTATCCCGCAGCATTCTGCAAGCAATACGTTTATTGTTTCTATGCAGTGTTCTGTCCACCTCTTTTGAGAACACTACACAGACCGGAATACGGTTGTCAGCTCCTCCCTCCTCCCCCTACCCATATCTCAACGCTTTTGAGCACACCTGGGACGCTATCGACTGAGAAGTATATTCTCTGTACTCATGTCTGACTGATTAGCTAGAGTGGGCAGTAGTCAAACGCTCTTGCATCATGACGGCTCCAAAACACAGCGTTTCGTAGGGTTTATAACCCTTCATCATATCACAGGAATTTCTAAGAAAACTATTCACTACTCTGTACTGAACACAAGTGAATGTTTTAAATACATGTACAAGTCTGTTTTACAAATTGTTTACAGTTTCTTCGTTACGAGGGGAAACTCAAACAAAACGAAAAAAAAAAATGTTCATCGAACCCTCATCTCAGCTATGTGCTAGCGGGCCGCGCGGAAGTAGCCGAGCGGACTGGAGCGCCATGTTACGGATCGCGCGGCATCCCGCGACGGGGGTTCGAATCCTCCCTCGGGCATGGTTGTGTGTGTTGTCCTTAGGTTAGTTTAACTTAGTTTAAGTAGTTTGTAAGCTAGGGACTAATAACCAAGCAGTTAAGTCCCATAGTATTACAAACATTTGTGCTAGCAGTCGCCTTAAGCACTTGGCTACGTCCGAAAAACCAGGCATCATGCAGTCTATATACGTATTTGTACACGACGACTCCTTATGATTCATTTCTTCACTGCAGATGCGGTAATATCGCGCGACCTTGTTCGGACATCCGAAGGGCGAACATCACTTCCTTATGTGCGACTTGTGAGAATTCGGGGCGTAAGGGGATTGTCGCCACAGTTATTTCAGTGCACTAGTGCATTTAGAGTACTTCCTCTTCCCGCTTCCTGTCTCTGGTCAAAATACGTTAAATTTCGGTTATACGATAAGTGATACAGATATAAAGGCAATCAATTAAACCAAATACGTAGAAATTACAACCAAGAACAACTTGAGTTGGAACGATCAAATAGAAAATATGCTGGGGAGGGCGAATAGAAGACTGCATTTTCCTGCAGATTATTTAGAAGGTGAGTCAGGTCTACTAGAGAGACGCCTGTCGATGCATTGCTATATTATTGCTTACCAGATTGGATTGTCAGAGAACATCGAAAAAGTACAAAGAAGGGCAGCTTGTTTTGCATTATCTCGAAGCAGGGGACAGAGTGTCACGGGTATATTAAGTGCATTGAGGCACCAATCAGTAAAACAAATGCTTATTTTCGTTTCAGTTTACGAAATTTCAATCAGCAACTTTCTCCTCTAAATGCGAAAATTTGTTACTGTCAGAAATGATAATCGTTTTAAAACAGGAAGATTTGAGCGTTCAATTTTCATGCGCGCTATTCAAGAGTGGAACGGTAGAGAAATAAATGATCAGATATTAATTCACAATTTCAGAAAATTACCAAATTTAGCTGCTCTTATTAACGTGAGCTATTATTTCGTAAATTGCGAATTAATATCTGATTACTTAATATACATAGCTACTGACCATCACGAAACTCTGTTCCTTTGGAACAAACGTATAATGGTAGAGAAATAGTCTGACGGTGATTTGATCATCCCTCTGACAGGAGCTTAAGTCTGAACTGCAGAGTAGTGATATAGGTGTAGATTTAGATGTTAATGTAGTTCTCTTTTTCAGACGCATTTTTTCTGTCATCAGTGTATTATACGTATATCTGCCTGCTGCCCAAATAGAAAACTCATTTATTGCTATTACTGTCACATTTCCTGAACGACTTCTATTAATATCATCTGATTTAATTCGGATTCACGCAATGACCTTTTTTCATTTTCGTTGATATTTTTATTTCTGCCTCGTCTGATCTGTTCAAACGATGTTTCAAATCCGTTGCCGTCTCTGACATTATTATCTCTTTACTACCTGTTCTGTACGGCTGATGTTGCAATTTCTCTTAAGTCTCTGGCGGTCATCGCTAACTTTAAAGTTCAAATTGATTCTCCATGGACTTTAATTTCCTTCAAAAGTTTCTTTTTCGTGCCCTTTATTGCTTACTCAGTGTACATATTGACACTGTCTAACTCTCTTCTTAACAGCTACCTCCCCTTCATGTCCTTCAAGTCTTATAGTGGTAATCAGTAATGAAATGTGGGTAACTGCATATGGCGATTCTCGGCTAAATTAACCACTTACTGTTCAGCACGTATCAGTAGCCACCTAGTACCCATAAATTTTCAAATGAAGAGTACTTTCGTATCGGCATGTTGATAGCATACAAGTTTCAGCAAGTCTAAAGGAGAAATAGTAGGAGACACCTATTTCCATAGGTATATCATCTGCGTCACCCAGATAATTTCGGCCGCTTGCAGTAACTGACAAGCGGGTAAAGTTATTTGTAGTTACCACTACATAAATTCAAATTTGGCAATGGTCTGTTCGCTCAGTGAATATTACCGTGTGGCAGGAGAGATATATGTGAGAGATGGCTGGTGTTTTCGGTGCAGAGTTTAGCGGCGATTTCGGCATAAGCAATGAGGCGGGTGTTAGTCAAGGTCTGGAATACCGGGATGGTACTGGATATTCAGGAGAGAGGGTAATACCGAGCACTATGGCACACCAGTAGTAGCAATTCAGATGGGGCAGTAGGCGCTGATTGTGACACATATAGGACACTGGCGAAGTAAGATTGTTATGTGGAAAATAGAAGCAAGTGCTAGCGCATAAGTTTGTAGGTAAACAGTACTTCAGGATGCAATATCTGTTGTTGTAGCGCAATACCTGCAAATCGTAAACACGGTAACGTTGCCATAACATTCTGCACCAGTGATTTCTTTTAAAACAACGTAGTTTGGCCACTAAATATGGCGAGAAGAAGCAGCTTAGCACCAAATTGTCAGAAACAACTCTATCTCCCTATCTGGACTTTAAAGGAAAAGCAATCAAATCAAACACGATGCCAATGCCCTCTCTTGAATACAGTGCTATCAGAGCATACGAACAAAGAGTCATACACTCTTGTTAATGGCAAAGATGGTGTCAGAAGGTACACGGTTTTGGACTTTAATGACCCTTACGAAACCTCTTCACGAAACTAATGAAAGAGACTCAGCTTCCTCGAAGTCTAAACGCAAACTGTTATCGCCGATGAACTGTTTGCATAAGTAACAGTAGTGGTCTAGAAGATAACAGTAACTTGCTACGAAGATATATTAGTTTGTATTACGTGTTCTCTGGAGCAGACATTTACAACAGTGTTCGCAAAACGTAAACAGAATTTCATCACATTGATTGCCACAGAATGCCCTGTACATCTTAGGTTCCTATTTAGCAGTCAGGAACAAAGCTGCTTTACAGAACAGTGTTTCCGTTTGAAAAATTATTCTTAGGCGCGTCTCAGTAGCAAACTAAAAATGTAAGTCAGGTACTAAAAAAAAGGTTATTTATCAATGAATACTGTTAAGTTTACGTTGGAGCTGACATTTTATTTAGACATCTCCTACGAAACACATATCAATTTTTTTTATTATTTAGCATAGAAACAGCGGTGTCTTCTATTCCATCAACTAGAAACCTAGTAAAAACCCCACGAATTGTACCTCACATATTTCACACGGTTCATGTGCGGCCGTAAGTTTTTTATTTTTATTTTTTTGTTTTGTATGACGTTCAAATCTTCGTTTTGACCATATATTTTTTTTAAGAGGTGATAATTATACTTGAGACACCTCTGTTCTTTGTAAGTGCGACACAGTATCTTTCTCTCGTGTTGCAAATTAAAAAAAAGTTTATAGATGTGCTATATTTGCTTTACAATGCAGTAATAAACAAGTATTTGTTGGCAGCCTCCGATTACCGTTATGGTAAAAAGAGTTCGCATGAACAAAAAGCACCAAGATACATTTTACTATATATTTGGAGATTATGATTGGTTCTCATTTTTGCTAAACATTTTCATCATGGTTGTCTATGCATTTGTCCTATTGGTATACCTAGTATAGGATGCCTACATATACTAAATCTAAATAAAGTTCGAATAATAAGTTCATTACATTACCATCTCCGTTCACATTTAAATGTGGTATTGTCAAATTTATGAAGTCATATTTATCTGTCTCTATCAACTTAAATTTGTAATTAAAAGCTACAGTTAAATTTTGAATAGTAGTTTTCTAGTTTGTTTGTCATCTCGTATCGGCACAACATGATTTATGGTCAGGCTCTCTGGGATAATACAATGATGTCGTAATCCAACACGTGTCACATTATTCATCGACTGGATTGGACGAGATGGTTGGTAGTGGAGCAAAACCTTCGACTACGCGAAAGGGTGAATGAAATCGGGTGTACCCGTTCCAAAGTGACTATCGTGGCATTCACCTTAATCACTTTAATAAATCCACGGAAAACGATAATATTGACGGATGTGAAGTTGATCTGCCGTCCTCCCAAATGCGTAATACAGTAGAGAAAAATGAAAAGTGAATAATGTACAGTATATATCGCCATAATAAATAGGTCATACATTTATCGACAGATTGTCTTTGCTATAATATCAGTATTACGTATAGCATCATCTTGCAACCATATGTTTTGCGCGCATGTGCACCAAAGAAAGAAAGAAAGAAAGATTACGTTTCAACGTCATGTCGACGACTAATAATTAGAGAATGGACACAAGCTAGGAATGGACGGAAATTGAACGTGATCTTTCGAAGGAAGCGTAGTGTAAATACTTTCTCACACATGCTCCATTGGTTTGTAGGGCAGCCAACTGAGATTAAAATACTCATTAATGGTCACAATGAGTAACGAAAGTAATGTGTGCATGCGAATCGTCCTGGTGGAAGAGCTCATCCTCATTAAGTACTAGAGTGGCGTGCAAGATGTGTAGCTTGTATCTTGCTCTGTTCAGCAATCTCCAAATAAATATGAAGTGAAACTTCTTCGCAGATTAGGCTGTGGCTAAGCCATGTCTCCACCATATCCTTACTTCCAGGAGTGCTGGTCTTGCAATGTTCGCATGAGAACTTCTGTGAAGTTTGGAAAGTAGGAGGCGAGGTACTAACAAAATTGAAGTTGTGAGAACGGACCGTGAGTCGTATCGGGATAGCTCAGTGGTAGAGCGCTTGTCCGCGAAAGGCAAAGGTCAGAGGTTAGAGGCCCGATTCCGGCACACAATTTTAATCTGCCAGGTAGTTTCATATCTGCGATTAATTTGATCATTTGTGTTATTCTCATAATCCATTATATAGCTCTAAACGATTTGATACCTTCAAAAAATACCTAAAAAGTACGGTTATTGTAGGGTTAGAATTTTCATGAACAGTACGTGGTCCCAACACCATCCACAACTTGTTCTCATGTGTTTTTTCTTGACTGCTTTCTATCGACAAATGTCCGTGTTCGGAACAATGGTTCGTTGATGGTGTTATAGGAGACTTCGTTCTATGGAAGATGATATCCGCCGTCCCCATGCGACATTTTATCTGATTAACCCAGCTAATTATAGGAGTACTTACTGTTTAATGTGCACTCCGAACCACAGTGCGACTGCAGATTTTTCATACCCCTAAATCATTGCCGGACTGCCAAGAGCGGTCACCAACAGAAATAAAATCGGGAGTATCGATCACCTCAACTTCCGTATTGTAGTCTGGTACTTACTGACACTTTTGATAGTATTTATTTATTAAAAAGCGCACGGCCATTCCCGCGCGGCGTTGCTTAGTTAAGCACTATTTATTACGTTTCTCACAACTGACCAATTTTGGAAAATCTCGAAACAAGCAGTAAGTAAATGTTCGTTCAAATGAACCTATATTGCACCAAAGACACATTCAAGTCTGAAACATATCTCATGTATGTATACAGACTGAAGTGATGAATTAAAATCTGTACTAAAGCCAAGATTCGAACCCAGGTCTCGTACTGTCTAGGCAGATGCGTAGCCACTACGCGACGCTGCCACACTGCACAAAGTTACTCTGATATGCCTCCCTCCTCAATACAGACTCTCATATCCACCTCAGACCATTTCATGGTTACCAACACGGACAAAAGTGAATGTGGAATGATCGTTACAGATTGCCACTGAAGGCCATTGTGACGATGAAAATGAGGACGCCAAAACGCAAAAATTACTGCAGAACTGAACTGCTCACACGCGGATCCCGTCAGCACGAAAACACGAAGGGACGTTAATAAAGTGGTAACTGTTTGGCGAGATGAAATCTCAAAGCAACACGTGAGTGATATAAATGTCAGTAACAGGAAAATTCGGTTCCGAAGCCACAAAACGTGGACTATGGGGCAATAAAAGAAAGTAATTTGATACAACGATTCGTGATTAATGACTTCCTGCCGAGTTTACGTCCCAAAAGTGAAACATGGCGGGGGTTCGGTGATGATGTGGATAACCATATCGTGGTATTCCATGAGTCCTATAGATACTCTGCAACCTCACGTTACTACCAAAGATTATGTGACCATTTTGGCTCATAAGGTCCACCCCATGTTACAAATTTGTTTAACAATTGCGATGCTGTGTTCCTATTCCCGTAGCTCGCATCACCCGGGACTAGGTTTATGAGCACGAGGATTAATTGTCGCATCTCCGTCGGCCAACAGTCACGTGATCTCAATATTATCGAATATTTGTGGTCTACTTTTGAGAATAATATATTGTAATAGCCATGTGAAAATGGCCGAGCGGCTTAAGGCGCCTTGCCACGGACTGCGCGGCCACTCCCCGTCAGCGGTTAGATTTCTTCCAGCCGCACAAACATGTAGATATTGAACATATTGAAACAGTGATGTTTCGATATTTTTGTCCTCCACACCTATATAGCTCCGTCTCTTTTAATAGTTATTGTTCTGTAGTATCAGGTGATCATCTAGGTCGAAAAAAATTGGTGAAATACATCATGTCGTTTATTACGAACAACGTAAATTGGAAAGAACACATAGAAAATATTTTTGGAAAGGCGAACCGAAGGCACTTAGAAGATGTAACATCTCTACAAAAGAAACTGCCTACAATAGACGTGTACGTCCCATTTTGGAGTACTGCCGAGCATTGTGGGATCCCCATTAAGTGGGACTGAAGGAGGATATAGAGAAGGTTCAGAGAAGGGAATCTCGTTCTGTATTATCGCGATATAAGGGAGAGACTATCACGGAAATGATGCACGAGTTGGGGTGGAAATCATTAAAAGGAAGACGTTATTAGTTGCGGCGAGACTTATTTGTGAAATCTCTTTCACAATTTTCTCTTCCGAATGCGAGCATATTTTGTTAGCATGCACCTACATCGGAAGACATGAAAATCATAATAAAATAAGAGAAATCAGATCGAAAAGGGAGGGATTTAGGTGATCCATTTTTTCCGCACGCTATTGGGGATTGGAACGGTAAAGAAATATCATAAAAGCCATTCGATGAACCTTCTGTCATGCACTTCAATGTGAGTTGCAGAGTATTTATGTAGATGTAGATGTTCATGTTGTTTTGTTTTTCTTACTCCAAAATTCTTGCAACGCAAGGCTTCGTACACTGATTTGTTTTCCTCAGAACGGTCTTTATTTTTCCGTCTTCTTTTAATCCTTTCTTTTTTCTTGAATAGTTGAACTGTGACCTCGTGGTTGTGCATTTACTTTCTTTAATCGACACTTTCCAACTAATTTTCTTGCTGTCTCCTATACGACTAACAGTGTGTACTTTCTATAGCGCTCTAACAACAAACCGTTTTTGCATCTGTTTGCGCAACCGTTTTTATTGTCGATACATTGAATTAGTTTTACCATTCAACTTGGCAGTAAAATAGTTTCTAAACTGTATAATTACTACGTTGATGCCGCGGTGGAGTAGCCGAGCGGTCTAAGGCACCTCGCTGCGGAGCGCGCGGTTGCTCGCCGTCGGAGATTCGAGTCCTATCTGGGGCATGGGTGTGTGTCTTGTCCTTAGGTTAGTTTACTTTAGTTTAAGTAGTTTGCAAGCTACGGACTGATGACCACGCAGTTTGGTCCGATAGATTTACAAACATTTGATTTGAACTACGTTGAGACATATTTGCATCTTCACTGAGCTTTACGTATTGCCATCTAGTCTGTTCTTAGTTGTCGAGGGTGAGATGGTTTATATGTGGACAATCGCACTAGGAGCTAGGTCACAGATGTTAGAAACGAACACCTTTTCAATAAAAGGCAGTTACAGAAACGTCTTCAGGAAGTGGACATGGAAACAGATAAGTAAATGCTTAAACCAACACTGAAACGCAAAGGTTAAGCACACAAGCCTTGATTCACCTTTCTGACGAATAAGAAAACCATTCAGCTCATTCTTTGTCTTCGGCCATTTCCTGGACTCTCTCCGTGCTACACAATCGTTTCCGTATTTGAGATCCGAAGGTCATTAGCCGGAGGGTCACCTTATCTTACTCATCCTCCGTCTAAATGTTCTCTTCCTTATTCACTTCCCACTACCCTGAGTAATGTTGTGTTGTGGTCTTGAGTCCGGAGACTTGTGTGATGCAGCTCTCTACGCTGCTCTGTCCTGCAAATGCCTCTTCATCTCCGACTAATAACGCAACGCACATCCATTTGAACTGTAGTCGTCTTTTAGTCTCCGTGTGCGAGTTTTACACCTCACACTTCCCTCTGATACTTGATGTCTAAGAATGTATCCTATCAATCCATCCTTGCTTTTAGGAAGTTACCCTGAAATTTCTTTCCTTCTCAGTTCTGTTCACTATCTCGTCATTACTTACGTGATCTATACATATAACTTCCAGCATTCTTCTGCAACACTAGTTTCAAAAGCTTCTATCCTCCTTTTTTGTGAACTGCTTACCGTCCTCGTTTCACTCCCATACAATACTGCAAACTTTAGATGATACTTAACTAACGCTTAAATTAATATTTGATGTTGTTCAGAAATACTTATCTTCCGACTGCGATTCTGCATTTTAAAACTTTACTACTTCGACCCTCATAGATTACGTCACTGCCCAAGCAACAAACTCGTCTACTACTTCAATTGTGCCGCGGCAGAGCGGCCGAGCGCATTGAGGCGCTATGCTACGATGCGCGAGGCCGTTCCCCGTCTTTAGTATAAGTTAGTTTATAAGTAGTTTGTAAGTTTAGGCACTGATGACCCCGCAGTCAAGTTCCATAAGCTTAACAAACATTTGAACATTTTTGTTTAATTCGACTACGTCCCATTACCCTTGTTTTGCTCATGTTGATGTTCATCTTATACCTTCCTTTCAACACATGCTCATACCGTTCAGGTGATCCTCCAGTTTTCTTAGCTGTCTTCGACAGAATTGTATCATCTCCCCCATGAACTTTAATTTCCTTTCCAAACTATTACCAACTTTCCATGACAGCTTGCTCAGTGTATAGACTGAATAACTTTGGGTCCGTGCAGGAATACCCGTGCTGTCTAAAGGCACTATTTCGCTGCGACTGCCAGCCGTAGCGCTCGGCAGTAGTCTTGTGTAGTTCGCGAACGAACTAGTTCGGAAGAGCGCTCCCACAGGCGAACTACGCGATCTAGTTCGCAGATCCCTCGCCTCTTAGTTCGTCCGCTCCTTTTACGAAGACTGACGGGGCACAGCGAGAGGACGCGAGAACGCGCAGAATCGCGTGATTCCCTTCTGCCAGTTACCGTCATTTCGAGCTGAGATGCAGCTCAGCTGTAGTTTCATAGACATTGCCCAAAAATACGGGTAATAGCACACGCTTGGGCAACACTGATCATTATATAAAAAATCAGTCATAACAAAAGAAAGAGCTCTTTTAGTAGCGGTAGCAAAAGCCAAAAAGAGCGGACGAACTAAAAAGAGTGACCTACTACAGGCCGAGCTGCGAACTAAAATATGGGCGATGGGTCGCGAACTAAAATAGGCGCGATCGGTCGCGAACTAAAATATGCGCGATCGGTCGCGAACTAAAATATGCTAAACGTATCTCGCTTCTTAGTTCGTTGGAGTCTTTTCCAAAGACCGACGGGCAATAGCGAGATGGGCGCGCTGCAGAATTAAAAATCACGTGTTTGCCTTCTGCTGATGAGAGCCATTTCGAGGTGAGCGTCTGCCTGCTAGATTACATAGTTCAGTGCTACAAAGTTTCTGTTTTTAAGTGTTATGCACTCTGCAATATCCGACTAATAAATTCCATAATGCCAATATATAGAGATAACTCTAAACTTACACGCGAGAAATTATCCACAAACTGTTTCTTTTGGTTTGCGTGATATCGTTAGCGGCTCAAGCAGCAAGCGCATGAAGCAGCTAGGTGGGGGAACTTCTCCCTCCACCTGCATGCGCAGACCACGCTGCTCAGCCGTCACTGGGAGCGGACGAACTAAAAGAGTGAACGCACCCGGTCGCGAAGTATTATGCGCAAGTCTACTCGGCAGTGACTGCGGGCAGTTGGCTACTGCTTAACAATGGACCGTATTGTTTATAAAACTCTTCTGGGTGTTGGACCGCATCGTCAATATATCAAATACTTCACCGACGTTTCGGCCACTATTGCAAGTGGCCATCTTCTGGGTGTTACGTTTACTGCTGGGTGACGGAAAGCTGGTGTCTTAAATATTAAATGTTGCTAGTTGTTATTGGTGGTTTCAGCTCTCTTTGATTGGTGTTTACTTTATTTCTTCCTATTGGTGGAAAAGGAAGTCCAGGATTGGTGTTTAAATCGGCTGTGAATGCGGCCAGGTGTACATTGGAGAAACTGGTCGGCCGATTAAAACAAGGATAGCCGAGCACGAGAGGTACATTCGGCTGGGACAGCATACGAAGTCGGCAGTAGCTGAATACCAAGAAGAGTGCGGCAAACATATAGGTTTTCAGAAAGTCACTGTACTGGCAAAACAACCCTACACTTTGAAGAGAAAAATCAGGGAAGCGATAGAAATAGCTAAGCGACCCGGAAGTATGAACAGAGAGGACGGGTATAGGCTTCCGGCGTCTTGGCTGCCAGCAGTAGCAGCGCTTCGCGACGACATCGCGCGTAGTGCAGTCCATAGGGGCCTGCATAGCCCGGAGACAACAGCGACCGCGCGTACACAGAGGAAACAGCACGCTCTAGCCGGCGCTAGGCATCACTGCTACGTCACTGCTACCACCGCTCCTCATTCGCCAGTTTCAACCAATGGCAAACATTAATATAAACACCAATCCTGGACTTCCTTTTCCACCAATAGGAAGAAATAAAGTAAACACCAATCAAAGAGAGCTGAAACCACCAATAACAACAAGCAACATTTAATATTTAAGACACCAGCTTTCCGTCACCCAGCAGTAAACGTAACACCCAGAAGATGGCCACTTGCAATAGTGGCTGAAACGTCGGTGAAGTATTTGATATATTGACGATGCGGTCCAACACCCAGAAGAGTTTTATAAACAATGACAACGGCCGCGGAAGCCTTCGTTTACAGTGGACCGTATGTCGCTGCAACTGCTGGACAGTTGACAGCCGTGACGTCACCGCGACTGCCGCGTCTCGACCGCTCTGGAAGCAGTCTGGCAGTCGGCTCCGCGACCGCTGCGATAAGCACAGCGTCGCAGAAAGGTTTACACGATGGCGACAAACAGTTAGTGCAGTATGTGAGCACATACTCTTTTGTATCACCATATGCATACATATTACAGAAATGCGGCGGCAAAGGGTGAACTGTGGAAGAAGATAAAAAGAAGAAAGCTTACAATATTGAACCTAGGTTATTTCCCTTATTTATGCCTTAGTTCTTCTCCCGGTTGTAGGTTCAGAGGAAGAATTGCTGAAGCTGATGAGCAAGAGCCCGAAAATGATATAGAGATAGATATTCATGATAAGGATCGCAGCGTCCATCAGGAAACTGCCACGTTACCTCATTGAAGGAGGAGGAAATTTAGGGTTTTTACGTCCCATCGACAGCTTAGTCTGGTTATTAGAGACGAAGCTAACACTCGGAGTTTGGGTAAGGATGGGGAAGGAAATCGGCCGTGCCCTTTTGAAAGGAGCCATCCCGGCATGTGCCTGGCATGATTTAGGGAAATCACGGAAAATCTAAATCAGGATGGCCGGAGGTGGATTTGAACCACGATCCTTCCGAATGCGAGTCCAGTGTACCTCATTGATGAAGCAACGTTCGACATTTCAAACTAAGTTACGAGACTCGAATGTTCTTCTTAAACCTATCTCGTCTTATTAGCTGGCATCATGAGTCTTTCGAGTTCTTCTTATTGAACTTCACAACAATTACATGTTTCGTCGTTTGGAGACAAAGGCACGTTATACTGTTACTACTTTTGAAAATAATTAGTTGTAATATCGTAAACACAATGTAAAAATTACAACAAACTGTACAAGCACGGAGTCATTTCCATATAAATCTGTTATCTTTGCAGACTTTTGTCTTATTTAAAATAAATGCAAAATAAAGAACAGACACCACACCAATACAATAAGTATTTAAACGCGACGACGGCGTTAGCTTCAGTTATTTCACCGCAGATGCGGTCATACGTCCGACCTCGCACGGGAATCCGTAATGGCAAGTGTAAGAGGGCATGGACGATAGGGGCGCTAGAAACATAGCGTGCGACTTGTGAGTTCAAACGTTCAAATGTTTGTAAATCTATCGGACCAAACTGCGTGGTCATCAGTCCGTAGCTTACAAACTACTTAAACCTAGGTAAACTAACCTAAGGACAACACACACACCCATGCCCCAGGGAGGATTCGAGCCTCCACGGCGTAAAACCGCGCGCTTCGCAGCGAGACGCTTTAGACAGCTCGGCTACTCCACCGCGGCGACTTATGAATATTTGAGACGGACGGGAGGCGAGCACGGGTGGCCACGTGGTTAAGGCGACCGCTGGCCCGAAGCGGGAGACCCGGGTTCGATTCCCGGTCCGGCTCACATTTGCACTTGTCGCCATTGCTTAATATTAATGACCAAATGCGGCCACTGTCAATCCTTTGTTTCCTATCCTTCTTACTTCCCTTCCTTTAACATTTGCAAATGCTATTTGGCTGCGAAGCAGGTGTGGTGTCTGTTCTTTCGGACGTCCGAAAGAACAGACACCACACCAATATAATAATGTAACTACTGTCATGTCCATTAAAATTATCCGGACTGTTATGCCGCGGTCGGTTGAACTGGTTTTCAAAACCCAACGTTTCGTTCCCGTCTGCGGAGGACATCTTCACGGGGGCAGGTCCAACACACACACACACTGGCTGCCTACTGACTGCCGACGCGTGACGTGACGTCACGTGTTTTGAAGACGTCAGTGCAGTTGGCCGTCGTCCGCTGTCGCCGATCGCCGTTGCCATCACACTGTAGTGGAAGGGTGGTACATCTCTTCTTTAGCACCGACATCCATATACCGTTTAGTTTCATGCCCTCTTCCTGAAATTGTTCGGAAGTTTGGCGATTTCAATTGCCTCCCTGTAGAGCGTTTGGTAGTATCCGCTTGTGGCCGCTAGTACTTGTGTCTCGTCGAAGCGAATGTGGTGGTTACCTGGTGGAAAGCATGTTTCGCAACAGTTGATCGTTCCATTTCTCCTCTTTTACAATTGCCCTTGTGCTCTTCCAAAAGTTTTGCGACAGTTCTTTTAGTAGTGCCCACATAAACATCTCCGCAACTGCACGGGATCCTGTATACTCAAGCTTTTTCGAATGGTTTGCGAGCGTCCTTGGCAGGCTTGAGGCGTTCCTGTATCTTACGGGTTGGCATGCCCATTTCAGTCGTACTTGACGATGTCGTGCTGTTAACTTAGAAACACGCAGGGTCGTCTCCTGCGGAGGCCCATCGTTAGGAGTTTTCGGTTCACTGCGTGTTCAGACACACTTGCACGCTGTCCAGCACGAAAGACTGGCACAGTTCGCCGTCTGCCCTGCTTTACCAGTCTGCCCAACCTACGACGTCAGACACCTGTAATGAGGGGTGGCCGCCCAACCCTTCGACGTTTGGACGCGGTGTCACCTTGGTGCGTCGCCAGTTGTTAAAGACACTCACCGCAGCACTTCTTAAACACCGGACCAGCCGTGCAGTTTCCGAAACTCATCCGGTTCAACACAGTAAAATCGTGCGTGTCTGCCCAATTCTACACACGGACAGCATGCTCCCTGGTACCACGTGCAGTGTGCGTGTGTTTCAGCAACAGTGATTCGTCATCACGTGACATTGCTAGCAGCTGGACGGGTTTATGGCGATAGTAGGTAGGCGTTCATAATGTTCTGGCTGATCAGTTTAAGCCCGTGGAGTGATCGCGTGGACTAAGGCGCCATGCTACGGACTGAGGTTCGAATCCTCCATCAGGTATAGTGTGTGTGTGTGTGTGTGTGTGTGTGTGTGCGTGCGTGTGTGTGTGTGTGTGTGTGTGTGTGTGCGTGCGTGTGCGTGTGCGTGTGTGTGTGTGTGTGTCTACATCTACATAGATACTCTGCAAATCACATGTAAGTGCCTGGCAGAGGGTTCATTAACCACTTTCATAACTTTTTTCTACTGTTCCATTCTCTAATAGCGCGCGGCAAGAAAGAACACCTAAATCGTTCCGTTTTCGATCTGATTTCTCTTATTTTATTGGGATGCTCATGTCTCCCTAAGTTGGTGGATGTTAGCAAAATATTTTCACATTCAGAAGTAAAAGTCGGTTATTGAAACTTCGCAAACAGATCACGCCGCAATGAATAACGTCTTTCTTTCATTGATTTGCACCCCAATTCGTGCAACATTTCCGTGACGCTTTAACCCCCCCCCTCCCCAGGTAACGTGATAAAACAAAACGAGCTGCCCTTCTCTGATCCTTCTCAATATCTTCCGTCAGTCCCACCTGGTGAGGGTCCCATAATGGGCAACAGTACTCCAGGAGAGGACGCACAAGTGTGATGTAGGCAGTCTCTTTGGTGGAGCTGGTGCATCTTCGAAGCGTTCTGCCAATGAAACGTAATCTTTGGTTCGCCTTCCCCACAATATTTTCTGTGTGTTCTCTCCAGTCTAAGATGTTCGTAATTGTAACTCCTAGGTATTTAGTAGAATTTACGACCTTAAGGTTTGACTGATTTATCGCGTAATTGAAGTTCAGCGGATTTCCTTTAGTGGTCATGTGTATTACTTCACACTTTTCTTTATTTAGTGTCAATTGCCAATTTTCGCACCATGTAGAAATTTTGTCTAAATCGTTTTCAGTTGCTTTTGATCCTCTGTTGACTTCACTAACCAATAAACGACAGCATCATCCGCGAACAGTCTAAGGAAGCTATTCAGATTGTCTCCTAAATCGTTTATAAACAGAAGGAAGAGTAGGGGACCTATAAAGTTTCCCTGGGGAACGCCAGTTTGTGTGTGTGTTTGTGTGTGTGTGTGTGTGTGTGTGTGTGTGCTGTCCTTAGTTTATGTAGTTTGTAAGTCTAGGGACTGATGACCATATCAGTTTGGTCCAAGAGGTTTACAAACATTTACACGTTTTCACCAGTGTATTTCCACCTTTCACATTCCCCTTCTTTGCTTAGTACAGGTTTTCCATCTGATCTCTTAATACTTATAGAGCTGCTTTTCTTGTCTCCAGAAAACTTTTTTATTTTCCTGTATGTGGTATCCATCTTTCCTGCAGTTATACATTCTTCTACGAACTTGGGGACTGATGACCAAGTAGTTTAGTCCCCTCTAAACAACAACTACGGACTTGCATTTGTCCTCTAGCATATAGAGGCATTTTGGCAGTCGTTTTCCCCTTGCCTTGTTTGGGAGTGGAACAGGAAAGGAAATGAGTGGTAATTGTACGAGGTGCCCTCCACTATGCACTATGTGATGGCTTGCGAAATATTTATGTAGATGTAGAGTGCCGTAGGTAAATGTTACGCTGCCCGCGAGATACACGATCAAATTCAAAAATGCCGTATGCGACACATTAAATGCGAATTAACGGTATCACAGGACGCGCGGAATGACCCCGTGGTCTACGGCGTCATGCTACGGAATGTGTGTCCGTTCCTGCCGGAGTTTAGAGTCTTACCTCGGTCATGGATGTATGTGCTGTCCTTAGTGTAAATTATTTTAAGTATTTTGTAAGTCTAGGATCTGATGATCATAGCAGTTTGGTCCAATAGATTTACAAACATTTGCTTTTTTATTGCATGACTTAAAAAAGCACATTTTTGACTTTCAAATTGCCGTACCAGGAAGGATAATACCTAAAGCAATTATACTTATTGCACTTATACGAGGCGTGTTCTAATAAAAAGGTACGAAACGTCTTAACAACCAAACCGGTTGAAATTTGAATATTCCACTTTTGGATGACGTAGTGCGACATCTAGGGACGCACTCCTCCTAAAATAATCAAGGCTGTACCCTCAGCAGGCAAAGTGATGTTTACCGTCTTTTTGGACTTCCGAGGTCGGATACTCATCGAATTCCGTGAGCACGGCATTAACAGGCCACCTAGAGCAACGGCCAGGCCGGCCGCGGTGGCTAAGGGGACTGAGGCGCTCCAGTCACGGTCTGCACGGCCACTACGGTCGGAGGTTCGAATCCCCCCTCGGGCATGGATATTTGTGCCGTCCCAGTTCGTAAGTAGTTGATAAGTAGTTTGTAAGTTTAGGGACTGATGACCCCGTAATTAAGTCCCATAAGCTTAACAAACATTTAATTTTTGACCAACGGCCAGGGCTGCTCAAGGAGGGAGTTCAAATGTTTGTAAATCTATCGGACCAAACTGCGTGGTCATCAGTTCGTAGCTTACAAACTACTTAAACTAGGGTAAACTAACCTAAGTACAAACACACACACCCATGCCCCAGGGAGGACTCGAACCTCCGACGGCGAGCAACCGCGCGCTCCGCAGCGAGACGCTTTAGATCGCTCGGCTACTCCACCAGCCGGCCGCGGTGGCCGAGCGTACTGCGGTGCGTCAGTCACAGTCTGCACGGTCACTACGGTCGGGAGTTCGAATCCCCCCTCGGGCATGGATATTTGTGCCGTCCTTAGTATTACCTAGTTCATAAGTAGTTTGTAAGTTTAGGGACTGATGACCCAGTAGTTAAGTCCCATAGGCTCTACAAACATTTGAACATTTGCTACTCCACCACGGCAAGGAGGGAGTGATTCTGCTCCATTAAAACGCGCATCCGCGCTTCTTCGGGATCACACAAAGTGTACTGACGAAGTTCAAGTGGGAGCAGCTTGACCATCCACCCTGCAGCCCGGACATGTCGCCCTGCTACTTACATCTGTTTCGACCGTTAAAAAGCATCTCAAAGGGAAGCGCTTCAACTCGCACGACGAAATGAAGTGCACATTAGAGGACTAACTATTGTCACAGCCACAGGAATTCTGAAAATAGGGAACCCTTCGTTTCGTTAAACAGTGGGATAGTTGTGCTCATGCCTCTGGTGATTGCTTTTGAATAAAGACTTCAATTATACCCACCGTGTTGTTTCGTACCTTTTCATTGGAACACACCTCGTATTTTACAGCACAAGAAGACGAATACACGAATAAATTCGTGGAAGATTTAGGGATATACAGGGCGAAACTTACACATTACACAGCTATTACATTGGTCATCCGGTTGGTCATCGTGTCGATCTGTGTGCTTGGATGACAAATGCGCATACGTCACTCTCTGCTGCTCGAGGCCAACGATATATAACGGCCCTGTGGCGTGCGTCACAGCACGTGACATTAAAGGTCTCGCGAACTGCGGTTTAATAACTCTTAACTTCTTATTAGTTAAATCCTTTAATGGGTTCCTACCTACTAGCGTACTGATTTTCAGTCAGGATTCCGGAAGCAGACGTGCTATCACGATTTCTGGCGGACACAACTAGCGTGACGTCACAAGTCCGTTGCGGAGACATTTCTCGGGGGCCCCGCTGCTGCTTCAGTCTCGTATCGAAGTTCATCAGCTGTTGTGGGTGGTGAGCGGTGGCTCTCGCGTCACCAAATACTTCCAGTGGGAGCGAACACGTGCCCAGGACATGGTCCAACAACCTCTGCACCACGGTAGGTCATGGCAGCATAGAAAACACTTTGACGTTATCGTGTATAAAAGATAACGGACCGGAGACCTTCAAGACAGGGCGCGGCCAGCGGCCTTAATACGTTCACCAACCTAACACTTCCTCTTTTAATGACCGGTTGTGCGAAACAGATGTGAATGTGCTCTAGTCGGTCATTTTGATCTTACGTCTGCTACCACATCTGACTGGTGAAGACAAGTGATTGGCAAGCAGCAGGATCTGGTTCTTTTAGCAACTGCGATATAGAATTTTATCCTGTTGGGAAGCGGCTGTTGTGTTTTACTCATCGTCATTTTGTTATCACCGACGCACAAGTCGCAGGAGTGGTATCAAATAGACCTTCACTAGGGGGTCTAAAAAGCCCATGTCGGTTTTGCCGAGAAAAATGCTGTATTTTATTCCATCTCAAATCTGAAAAAAAAGAAAAAATCACTTGTATTTTTAAAAACATTAATATTTTACACTTGCTAACTGCTGTAAAAGAAACACCCTTTATAAAGTTATTTTTGAATGTTTATTATATTTATGGTTAAAATTTGATAAAGTTTGAGTTATTTTCTATCCGCGATAATCTGTATGCCGAGTATCTCATGAGCCTAATAGCGGATTTCAGTGACTTTGAGTCATTATGAAGCTGAATGTCCGATGTTCACGGAGGCATATATCTAATAACAATAATTAATGCAAATTTTAACACACACTTCATTCGTGTATTAAAAATTAATACCACTTTCGTAAAGATTTAACTTACGTACCCATACATAGGCTTTATGTTACACATCCATTTCCGTTTTGAACTTTATGGAGAACATTGTCTGAAACGTGTAAAAAGTAATAATAAATATTTAAGCTCGCGTTTCATCTAGGCTCCGATAGACTGTCGTGAAACATAATCAGCAGGCGAACGACAACGACCTTGCATCATTCATGGGTTTTATCGGTGCTTTTATTTACTTTTTTAAAACATGAATTTATACATGGATGTTTTCTAAGGTCTGTAACTGTATTATAAACTTTTATGAAATAATTTTCCTGTGGCAGTCACTATTTACTAATATTTTATTAGCACTATGCTTTTCGGCAGCAAGTTGCCATCATCAAGCAGCTACAACTGCATTATAGTGTGTTTGTGTTCATATGCTGAGTGCGCCAGAGCGGTTATGTGTTGAAATTCAAGCAATGTTGCCGCGGCGGAGCGGCCGTGCGCATTGAGGCGCTATGCTACGATACGCGAGGCCGTTCCCCGTCAGGGGTTCGAATCACCCCTCGGGCATGGATGTTTATGCTGTCTTTATTGTAAGTTAGTTCATAAATAGTTTGTAAGTATAGGGACTGATGGCCACACAGTTAAGTCCCATAAGCTTTACAAACATTTGAACATTTTTTCCAGCAGTGTTGTTGGTAGTCTGGCTATTTGGCTCACAAAACACAAGAACACAGTTACTAAAACAAAAATGCTGACGTTTTCATGTCAGATGTTTACGGGATATATAAACACAATCACACTGTAATGAATTTGTAACTGGAAAAACGCACTTGATAATAGCAGATTGCTGCCGAAATGTCGAAAAGCTCCGTGTTATTAAAATATTAGTAAAAATGACTGCTGCAGTAAATGTATTTCATAATACCTTTTTTTTTTTTTTTTTTTGTACAGCTCCTGACTGTAGATACCATAATAATGTCTGTTTATATTGTTTGTAAATTAAATTCTGAATAGTGTGGCACAATTTGAATTCCGTTTTTCAGAAAAAATAGGAAAAATGATGAAGAATACACAAAATTTATCTTCTAAAAATTCCGGATTAATACTACCTAGTATATATTCCCGCGAGAGACCACGTACACCGACTACCGGCGTGGCGTAGGCGCCGTGGCTCAGCGCGCCCGGTCAGTGGGCTAAACGCCCTCTGTAATAAAAAAGCTGAGCCAACCCTTCAACGAACAAACTGAACGAACGAACGCGAACGATAGATCTACCAGATGAATAAAAAAAAATAAAAAAATAGGGGGGGGGTTATAGCGCCACGGACTGCAGTGCTGAAGGTCGCCGGTTCAATCCCGCCCATCGGCAAAAATTTATTTCTTTGTAATTAATAATTCCAGAATGCTCTACATCTCTCTTATGTTCACCTGTAAATTCTACTTGTTTCTTATGTTAACGCCGGCCACGGTGGCCGAGGAGACTAAGGCGCTCCAGTAACGGTCTGCACGGCCACTGCGGTCGGGGGTTCGAATCCCCTCTCGGGCATGGATATTTGTACCGTCCTAGTTCGTAAGTAGTTCATAAGTAGTTTGTAAGTTTAGGGACTGATGACCCCGTAGTTAAGTCCCATAGACTATACAAACATTTGAACATCTTATGTTAACTGTTCTTCTAATTTCTAGTAAATTTTGTCTGTGTATGAATAGCAGAGCACTCTGCCCGAGAGGCAGTTAGTGCTGCGTGTATGTTGAGTTCGTAATAAACCAGCTTTCAGTATAAGTGCTGTGTTCAGTTGCCTTCGAAGTCAAGCCTGCTTCCATTTCAACGCGACAATATTACCTTCATTTCGAATTTTATTTGAGGGTTTCACATCGAATAGTTTCTAAGCTACTAGTCTCAGAATAGAGTAATTCTAAATTACGGTAACTTTAACCATTAAAACAACGACAAGCAGTTGCTTATCACAGCTGCGGATCAGCAAAATATATAAGCTTAGAGTCTATTTTAGATGACAGAAAATGGAAGCCCCATAAAATTACAATCTTTCCTCCTGTCCTTTCATGTTTCATTAATATTTAATACGAGTCCCTCTCAACAATTATCTCAATATTAATTTTTAAAATGTTCTCAAGTAAGAAAGAGACAATGAAATGTTAAGTAAGAAGCCATCTTGTGTTATTGAGATTCAACATACTTGTAAAACAGATATTCTCAAGTGCTTTAATAACTATCATGCAGCACGTTGAAGTAAGAGAAATATTATGTATAGCACTATAATAAGAAACCGAGCTCAGAACAGTGTTGTTAACTGTAAACCACTTAAGAAACCTGAATCTAAGTATTATAGCCCCATACTAATGTAAAGAGAGAAAAAGTAAGGTAGATAAAATTTATTTTTCTTTGACCTCTCAGCATTAATGGCGTCATACTGTGACTCTTTACAGTTGTTATAAATACATGTACTAGATGCAGATTTATTGGTTCTTGCTGGTTTTTACATTACTTGACGACAAGCGTGTTTGAGCAATTTTCACATTTGCAAGTGTACGTCTAAGTCGTGAAACGTACTTAATTCAGCTAGGAACTTAATTCTGTTACGTATTAAGATGTAACGGTAATTTCCAATATTTTGTTTTACAGAATTGCCCGTTTTCCATATTAGGTTATGTAATTTACTTCATTCAAAGAATGGAATGAGCTGTCAATGAAGTAAATACCATGAAATAAAATGAAAAATAGGCATTTATATAAAAGAAAATCTTGCAAACAGATTGGAATGCACTGCCAGTGAAGTAAATGAAAAATAGACATTTATATAAGAGAATATCTTGCAAATTATCGTAACACCTTATACATTTTAGCAAATTACGTTCCAATAAGATTTATGGACGCCTCACGGGCTAGATGGCATTTGAAAATGGCAAAAATGGTCAAACAAGGTTCTAGTGAAAATTTTATAAAAACCAGCAATAACTAATAAATTTGCAGTACTACTCTTAACAACTGAAAAGTGAATGAGAGTAATGTGTGAGAGCACCAGTTTTAACTATAAAAATACGTGTAACCGTACTGGTTAAACAAAAACACCGTTGCGGAATGGGATAAAAGATTAACTGCTTTAGATTAATTATTTCAACAAAAACCTTTGTCTGACTTTTTACGTAATTAATTTGTATGTACGTCCTCAGTATCACAGTGCTAGAGTGCCAGATTATTAATCCGAGCCGCGGAGGAGTACTCGAGTGGTCTAAGGCGCCTCGCTGCGGAGCGCGCGGTTGCTCGCCGTCGGAGGTTCGTGTCCTCCCTGGGGCATGGGTGTGTCTGTGTTTGTCGTTGGGTTAGTTTTAGTTTAAGTAATTTGTAAGCTACGGAGTGATGACCACGCGGTTTGGTCCGATAGATTTACAAACATTTATGTTAATCCGAAGGTCGCGGATTCGATCCCCACCACGTCATAGGATTTTTATCTGTCACTTTGCACCTCTGGCAATGTAGGTGATGTGAAAAATATTGAGTAGCATCGTGATTGTGAATCCACTTTAAACTGTAGGTGCCCCTATAACTGGCTGGGCAAGTCAATTCGAAGGTCGGAGGAAGGCAACGGCATACCACTTCCAAATAGGACCATGCCTTTTGTATTCAGACTAATCTGAGTCCTTCGTTTGCGGGATAGGGCGACCATGGAGGGTGAGGTACAGGTCTTGGTGGCGAAAAAAAAGGGGTGGTGCTACCTATGATGATTGCCTGGGATTTTGTAGGGTTTACAGTAAGGAGCCACTGGTTACACCAGGAGGAAAATTCGGAGAGATGGGACTGAAGGAGATGTTGGGAGCGAGCGAGGGACGGGGCAAGGGCAAGGAAGGCATACTGAAGAAGATGGACAGGAGGCTGAGGTCGGGGCATATCTGCTGAATATAACAGATAGAGGAGGGGCGAAAGGACGGAGCCCTGGGGCACCCCGGCAGAGGGGTAGAACAAACGGGAATTTTGGTTATTGACAGTGACATAGGATGGGCGTTTGGAGAGGAAGGAAGCAATGAGACGGATGTAATTAATAGGAAGGGCGTAGGTTTTTGAGCTTGAAAAGGAGACCAGAATGCCAGACACGGTCGTAGGCCTTCTCAATGTCGAGGGAGACGAGGATGGCGGCGCGATGGGAATTAACCTGGTCGGAGAGAAGATGAACAAGGCGAAGAAGCTGGTCAACGACGGAGAAGGACGGCCGGAAGCCACATTGGGAAAGGGGAAGGAGTTGGTGTAGACGGAGGTGTTCGTGGATAAGGCGTGAGAGGATGGATTCGAGGACTTTGCTGAACACCGAGGTGAGACAGATGGGATGGTAGGAGGAGGCTTCGGAGGGCGGTTTGTCAGGTTTAAGGAACATTAGGATACGGGAGGTTTTCCAGAGGTCTGGGTAGAATCCGGTGAAGAGAATGACACTGTACAGTGAAGCGAGGGCGGAATGGAAGGAGGGGGGACAGGCACGGAGGTGCCTGTAGGTAATGCGGTCGTGACTGGGAGCAGTGTTACGTTTTGTGGGAAGCGTGTGTATGATGTCTTGTCCTGGTATTATTTTGCACGTTTCGTTTTATTAACCTAAAACATCGTCAGTATTCTGAAATCACACACATGTTTAGATTTTTGGGTCGGTTGTAAAATGTTCAAATGTTTCTAAATCTATGGGACTTAATAGCTTGACTATTAGTCCGTAGCTTACAAACTACTCAAACTAAGTTAAACTAACCGAAGGACAACACATACACCCATGCCCGAGGGAGGGTTCGAACCTCCGATGGCGAAGGGCCGCGCGCACCGCAGCACGGTGCCTCAGTGCGCACTGCTATTCCGCCGCGTCGGTTCGGTTGTAGATCGGGTAAAATCTGTTTTCAGAAGCTTTGGAAAAGAGGTTTTTAGATACTGCGTCTATTTTCTGCTTACATGTAGAAGTGTGCAAGCAAACTTCACTTACAGAATTAAGTGAGAAACAGACAAGAATGCAGTAAAAATCATCTTACTTACTATTTAGAGCTAAAACCAAAACTTGTAAATAAAACTTTGTGAATTATATTTTGCTCGTCCAGAATTCGGTTTAAGTTGCGGATGTTCCACTGTATTTTAGGAGGTTTTCTTCAGTGCACTCTCAAGATGCGTCCACTAAAGGGCATTTTAAAAGGTGTTCTAGCGTCTGTAGTTCACCACACCAACACTCGCCATTTTCTGTGTAAGCCCACCCTTTCATAAGTTGTTTTGATCGCCTCATGCTCACACGAATTCTGTTCAGCCTTTTCCAGTGTTGCCAGTCTAGGTGGGAGCCCTGGGGTAAAGCTTTGGGGTTAAAGCTTCCTCTGTGATAAGGGCTTCAGGCTGTTGTTCCTGCCACGGTGATTTTATGGAAGCCTCAGTTGGTTCCACTGAGAATATGAAGCTTCATCTAGATTTAAGCCTTTTGGGCATAGCTTGGTTGTTGTATAGTAGGTGACGATGGTCGTTCGTCTGTTTATTCCTCTCTGTCGAGCTCAAGAGATCTAACATTTGATGGAGCGATAACTGATAAGGTATGTTAGTACTCCACTGCAGTTTCAGGCAGCCAGTTAGCGCCGCGGCGGAGCGGTCGAGCGCATTGAGGCGCTATGCTACGATGCGCAAGGCCGTCGGGGGTTCGAATCCCCCCTCAGGCATGGATGTTTGTGCCGTCTTTAGTATAAGGTAGTTGATAAGTAGTTTGTAAGTTTAGGGACTGATGAGCACGTAGTTAAGTCCCATAAGCTTGAAAAACATTTGATTTGCAGCCAGTTAGCGTCCTGCACCCAGGGCCGGCGCAAGGCACGTGCGGCCGCACTAGGCGGTAGCAGTGGCGGGTCTGGCAGTGCCCGATGCACGAGGCGAGGCACAGGAGCCGAGGGCAATTCTGTGCAAATTTGTTTCTCTGTTTTGAAAGTAGCCATTGCGGCGTTTTTGTGGTCGCTGTCTATGAAAGCTACTTTTCTCAATCGTTCCCTTTATTTTCAGAAGCACCAGTCTAGTCATTGTTGCTCTCTTTACGTATGAAAAATACAGAACTGATATTGACAATTGGCCGACGGAGTCGAGACCGATCAAACGCAATTTCATTGCTTTTCCTAATCTTGAAAAAGAGACGCGTCACAATTTGTTGTAACTCGCGATTATAGACTATAATTGATGTAATAAGGAAGTGTTTAGTAATTCAGATAGATTTGCCAGGCCGGCCGCGATGGCCGAGGGGACTGAGGCGCTTCAGTCACGGTCTGCACGGTCCTACGGTCGGGGTTCGAATCCCCCCTCGGGCATGGATATTTGTGCCGTCCTTAGTCTTAGCTAGTTCATAAGTAGTTTGTAAGCGTAGGGACTGATGACCCCGTAGTTAAGTCCCATAAGTGCTACAAACATTTGAACATTTTTTGAGATTTGCCAGATAGGAAGAGTAAAATATATGAAAAAAAATCACTACGTTGGAATTTTTGAATTATTTTCGTGATACAAATCAACTTCCTGCAGAAAATGTTAACACTACTGGCAGATAATTAATTTGCAGTTCATTTCTATGTTCCAACTCTTGTTGGTTGTGGATTTTACAAAGCCAGCCAATTTGGACCCTATAACAGTATTCAGAAAAGTTTTAAAATTCAAACAATTTGCTCAAATTTTAACACAATTATGAACCTGGCCTTTACTGAAGCAAGACACAAAGGTATTTTCCACTTTACCTGCCACTGGGCTTTGATTTAAATAAATGAAGAAACATGAAAATTTTTGATAGACCTCGTTTCGAAGCCAAGTTTCCTGCTTACTTTGCAGTCGCGCTGTCCACCGCTCTATCTGCGCACGGTGGTCACATTTGCACCGACTGCCCTAAGACGTTCCTGCCAGACCCAATTCTCAACTTACCCGCACACTACTGACGAGCAATACAAAACAATAGTATAATTTCTTATACAGAACTTTACCAGAAGAATTTTGTCACGAGAGTCCGTATTTTGTGTGGAGTCTGGACATTATATGAACTGTCGGGAGAATTCAGTCGCGCCCCGACCATCTGGCAAGCCTAAGAACAATTAGAAGAGTTCATACACATTGCTCGTAAGTAAGACTTTTCCTCCTTCACTGTTGATGACAGGAAAATTTTCCTTTTATTATTATTTGAAAAACTGGTAAGATGGCAAAAAAGCACGCGTCTTCCCAATAGCTAGATTGGATAATAAATGGAAGATAAGTGAAGTGATACGGTGATGAAGACTAGTCTGTGGGCACTTACTGAATAATCTGGCACGAAAGAGTTGCCATAGTAAGGAAGGCAGTCGTCCAGGTGTCTAAGCATTCCAATCAGCGAGCGCGATGCACTACGTTAATATTTTTATATTTACCTTCTATTACGTTCTTAATTTCTACATCTACATCTGCATACATACTCCGAAATCCACCGTAAGGTGCGTGGGAGAAGGTACACTGTACCACTACTAGGCATTTCCTTTCCTATTCCACTCCCAAATAGTACGAGGGAAAAAAAATGCCTATACGCTTCCAAAAATTCAAATGTTTGTAGAACTTATGGGACTTAACCACGGGGTCATCAGTCCCTAAGCTTACAAACTACTTACGAACTAGCTAAGACTAAGGACGGCACAAATATCCATGCCCGAGAGGGGATTCGAACCCCCGACCGTAGTGGCCGTGCAGACCGTGACTGGAGCGCTTCAGTCCCCTCGGCCACCGCGGCCGGCTATACGCTTCCGTACGAGCCCCAATTTCTCTTATCTTGTCTTTGTGATCATTACGCGAAATGTAAGTAGGCGGCAGGAAGATCGTACTACACTCAGCTTCAAATTCCGGTCCTCTAAATTTCCTCAACAGAATTTCTCGAAGAGAATGTCGTCTTTCCTCCAGCGATCCCCATTCGAGTTCCCAGAGCATTTCCGTGACACTCGCGCATTGGTCGAACCTACCAGTAACGAATCTAGCTGCTCGCCTTTGAACTGCTTCTATCTCTTCCTTTAAACACTGCCGCCCGCGGTGGCCGAGCGGTCTGCGCAGCACGTAAAAAGTTTAGCAACTACTTTTTGGCATCTTCGGGCAGATTTTTAATTATTTCATTCCTGGTGTCATCAAGTCACGCAGTTTTCCCTATTTGCAGATTGCTTATGGCCTCTTCTAGTTCTTCCATTGAAAAATCTACATCCGATACACTGATTTTCTTTTCATATCCGATAGTGGCGGCGAGTCAGTCTGCAGTCACATGGATGAAATAAAGAAGGGCTTTACGGGTGTGTCATATCAAAGACGATCACGTACGCGATTTACTGGTCGCTACACCAACATTCGTGCTACACAGAGACGAACACCCCTCACGTAGCCGGCCGCGGTGGCCGAGGTGACTAAGGCGCTCCAGTCACGGTCAGCACGGCCACTACGGTCGGGGGTTCGAATCCCCCCTCGGGCATGGATATTTGTGCCGTCCTAGTTCGTAAGTAGTTGATAAGTAGTTTGTAAGTTTAGGGACTGATGACCCCGCAGTTAAGTCCCATAAGCTTAACAAACATTTAAAAAGAGTAGTCTGCCGGCGGACGGCGAGGAGGAAGGTTGTGCCGTGCTGTACGCTGCGCCGACGCTGTTTACGAGTGGTGAGTCGCTGCGCTTGCTGTAGCGGTCTTCGTTTGCTTTACAGAAAATGAGAACGATTTCGTGATGACGCAACCGGCTGTAAAGGATAGGAAAGATACCCTGAGGTTCACGTTTGATAAGACCTTGGCCCGACCAAAATCGTTCGAAATTGAGGAATGGTTAGAGACTGAATTTAAATTAGGACTAGATGACATAATTGGGATCCATCTGTCGATTATAAGCAGCATGGTTTTCGTGAAATTAGCTCGATCAGATTTATGCTCGAAAATTGTCGAATCTTGTGGAGGCGAGACAAAGTTTAAATACAGTGACGGAAAAGTTGGCACTGTTTACGTTTCTCATGCTGGCTTTGGAATACGGACAGTTCGCATATTTGAGCTTCCATTCGAAATAACCAGTGAAGAGATCGACGACGTGATTTCGAAGTATGGCAGAGTTATTAGCAACGTTGGCGAGAGATGGTCCAATGCCCACAAATTTCCGGTTCTAAACGGGGTGCGCCAATTGAAAGTCGATCTACGGAGACACATTCCATCGTACATTGAGGTTTGTGGTTACCGTGCGATAGTTATGTACGATGACCAACCTAAGACGTGTGCAGCTTGTGGCAAAACAGGCCACGTGCGAGCCGAGTGCCTGCAGCGGCGCGTGGCGCAGCTGCCCGCCGGCGAGGCAGACCAACACCTTCTAAAATACAAGGCCTACGCATAGCGGCCATATTGGCACGTGACGTCATCAACAGTTGGCTGGTTCTGTCCGCGACTGTGTTGTGTTGAAAGCGTGTGCTACGTAAAGTATTACCTTTCATATAGTATCGCCTGCAGTTATTTGAAGTATGGGGTACAAGTGCTGCGTTCCCTATTGCCAGGGAAATTATAACTCTCAAGGAGGAATAAAAGTGCACGTTTTTCGATTTCCCAAATGTGAGGACCTGAGAAATCGCTGGATTGCTGCAATACCGAGGAAAGGATTTGTGCCTACTGAGCATTCAAGGGTGAGTAAATGGCGCTAAGTGTGTAACTGATTTGTTTATTCAACACCAATGCGGACAACATTAATACTAAGGTAGCCATACAATGTTTCGACAAAGGATAGTTACATTGGCTGGTGATGTGCTGTTACAGATTTGCCACAAACATTTCCAAACGGAAAGCATTCTATGGACTGCCGAACACTTCGATGAGAAAACAGGACGGATTTTAACAGTAAACCTGGAACGACCGAGGATAAAAGAAGGCTGTGTTCCGTCGATATTTCCTGGTTGTCCGTCCTATTTGTCGTCACAGTTGGCTTTCCGGGAATCTCCTGATGAAAAGCGAATGCGTGTGGAAGCAGCACAACTTCAGAAAGCTCTTAATGAAAGTGTTACCTCAGCCGAACAGTACGACAGTGAAAATAAAATTTCATGTATATTGGACTTAAGAGGGGGGACGTAAAATCAACTTTTCTTCATTCTGGACTATGATTGGTAAAGCAGACAGTGTAATTTTTGTCAATATCGAGACACCAGGATCTGTACCTCAGTTGCATTATTCCGTTGTTGTCAATGAGCAGTTGCAAGTGTCAGTTTTTTATAAAGGAGTCTTAATAAGTAACATCCAGAACAAGTACAAATTTCCTTGCAAAATAAACTACTTTCATGAGATTGAAAGTACCGTATATTGGAATGTGTTGAAACCTGTGAAGCTGTAGATACAAAAGATAAACACCATTTATTAGAGATAATGCAAAATATTTTAGATAAGTTAATTGAAGGCAGTGATGATAAAGCCTTTTTTCAATTTGTAAAGTCTCAAATACATCTTGTGAGTAGCAGGGACAGACTAAGATACAAACCAGAGGACTTGTTGTTTTTTTCTCTTGTTCAAATTATTTCTCCAGCTGCCTATAGGTTCATGAGGGAATCTGGAAACTTATTAATGCCTCATCAAAGCACAATAAGAAGACTTTGTTCTTCACTAAATGTTGGCCCTGAATTGGAAAAACTGGACAGCAATTTCTTGTGCTACATTAAGAATAAAGTTCCTCTATTGCAGTCCCAAGATATGATTGTAACTTTAATGGTTGATGAGATATATATTAAGCAATATCTTGATTACAAGGGGGGTAATGTTGTTGGAAATGCCTTTGATTCACAAGAGTTAGCTTCTAGTGCCCATACATTTATGATTAGCAGCATAATGTCTTCATACAAAGACGTTGTACACATTTTGCCTGTTCGGACTGTTACCGCTGAACTGTTGCACAGAGTTTTGAAAAAGGTAGTTCTTTGCTTGGAAGAGGTAGGTTTTAAAGTGCTTGCAGTTGTTAGTGATAATAATTCTGTGAACAGGAAGGCTATGACATTCTTCTCAAATAAGCCTAAGATGAGTATTGTGTATCCACATCCTGCTGATAGCTCAAGGCCTCTTTTTTTTGTTATTGATCCTGTGCATTTGTTGAAATGTATCAGAAATAACTGGCTCAACCAGAAAACTGATGCATGTTCTTTCAGATTTCCTCCATTTGATGGCAGCTCAAATTCACTTTTGGAAGCCTCATTTTCAGAAGTAAGAAAATTGTACAATTTAGAATCAGACAAGTTATTGAAATATGGTTATGGGTTATCACTGAAAGCTCTCTATCCGTCTTCTCTAGAAAAGCAAAATGTGAAATTAGTGATCCAAATATTCAGTGACTACATTGTGGAAGCATTAAAGACATTGGGTCCATCTAATAATTTGAGCAAACATGTTGGCACAGCAGAATTCATCAGAATCATCTCTCTGTGGTGGAAAATTTTAAATGTAAAGGCTCCTTACAAAGGCTTACTGAAGAGGGATAAAATGCAAGAACCTTTGACTAATTCAAACACAGATGAACAATTTATCTTCTTAAACAATTTTTTGATTTGGCTAGATAAATGGGAAGAGTTGGCAAATGGTGTAGGCATCCTTTCAAAAGAAACATTATCTGCTTTGAAATTGTCTACACATTCCATTATTGAAATCACAAATTACTGTGTGGATGAACTTGCATTAAAATACATTTTGCCTGGAAAATTTCAAACTGACCTTCTTGAGGACAGGTTTGGTAAGTACAGGCAACTGGCAGGGGCACAATACCATGTCTCAATAAGGCAAATTTTTGAAGTTGAGAAAAAACTAAGATTTTCTACAATTTTAAGGATTTCATTAAGATCTGAAACAAAAGGAGAAATCAAAGTTAATTATTTTGATGTTTTAGAACCCTGGAAGCAATACAGTTCAGAAAATACTCCCTTTTCTAACAACTTTGCATCTCTCTCTGTGACAGAGTCCGACATCACTGATGTTGGCAGTTATTTGCCCGTAATTACATATCTCGGAGGCTACTGTGCATACTCAGTCATAAAAAAACTGAAATGTGATATATGCAAGGATTGTTTGGTTTTCCAAAAAATCATGCATTATGAGGAATCCTTCAAGCTTATTAGAAACTTAGATCGGGGAGGCCTACTCTACCCACGTCCATTTGTTGTTAATGCTGTCATGTACAGCTATATCACTATTTCAAAGCTCATTGGTCCTGATTATGAAAAACTGTTCCTGCAGGAACAAAATCAAAGACAACAGGCTACAAGTTTGATTCTACACAATTTATCCTCTAACTTTGAGCAGCTTGATTTGTGTGGCACTCATTCATCTGAAAATATTCTCAAAATGATTATCTGGGTTGCAACAAATTCATTATTGAAAAATTACTGCAATCAAAAACTTAACACTCAAGGCATAACATCAAAAGGTGGTAAGAAGAGAAAACTGGAAACAATACTAAATAAATAAGGGATTTCTTTTGTTATTTGTCTCTTCCAGTAACTGTGCTAAAGAAGTGGTTGCCTTGCATGGGTTGTGAGCTTTGGTAATGAAACTGTCATTTATTTTTCTTTGACTTATTCATCATTATTTATACCAATTCTTTCTTACTGTAAATATCTAATTACTTTAGAGCTGATATCTGCTGCTGCTTTAAATTGGTCATGAATGGGCAGTACAAGACATATTAATTTCTTAGTGTTATAGGCCTACTATATTTTGCTTCTCTTTCATGCATTTTTCTTGTGTTGTACCTTTTTGATGTGTATGTGTCAGATGTGTTTTACATAGTCTTCAAAAGCATTAGTCACTGCTATTTCATCTTTTCAAGGTTGGCACTCAACTGCAAAAAAACAATTTGAAAAGCACTTAATGTTTCTTTATTTATAGTCCTTTTTCTGAAGACATAGAATTTCAATCATACTAATGTCATCACAAACACAAATCCTTGTGACATATACTGCTAATATTTATCTGGAGATACTTTGTGATAAAATTCTAGAAAGGGCAGCCTGTGTACTACTGTTATGTGTATGGTAGTAATGCCTACTGTGAATGGTCATTGGAAGTTAACATGTCAAGACAAATTGTTTGTGTTTAGAGAATACCATTTCTTTAGTTTTAAAAATTGGATTTTAACATAACATGTCTGATCACAACCAGGTTTTCTGCTTTCACTGTCGTTGGGTTCGGCAACTCACAAACTAACTCTTGCCTCTCGACCAAACCTTGAGCTTGGGCTCTGCTACAGATCAGTCTGTCACTATAACCAGTTTCTCAAATTTCATCTTTCTGGCTATCAGTTGATTGCCATACTAGAAAAGACTAGTCTACATTAGTACTGTGATCCCTACTACATTAGCAAAGGCATTACCATTATTCACACTGTGAACAAGAACAGAGTGGTGTATTCTACAATCTGGCCTGCTTTGTCTCTCTTGTCTACTGGTCTTAGCTCCGTATCACTATTTCTGTCTTATTCTTTCCTGCTAATGTTTGAGTTTTCATTTCTATTGGATTGAAGTGCTCATTTTTCTATCATCCTTCACAATTTAAACAATGCTGTTTTAAACAATATTCTGCTTACATAGTAGGATCTTGTTTAAGTTTTTCTCTAAATACACCTTAGATGGAATTTTCAAACTAAGTAGTAGTTTGACCGTAAGACTGAAAAAGAAATACCTAGTTTAGACAGCATGTAACAGTGAAACAGCAATGTTCATATGGTATGGTAAAGTATTGTATTTCAGGAATAAAAATGTCAAGTTACAAAAAAATGTTTGTGATAGAAAAATGTAGATCATATGCATAGCTAGGCCTATACTTGAAATTGATAGGGGATCAACATGTTTTAATTTGATGTAGTACTCCAGGAAAATGTCCTCTGATTAACTTCAGAGATTCACAAGTAATTTTCCAACATCTAAACAGCCTTTGTGGCAAATTAACAACATAGAAACAAAAGAGCAGCTGAGCAAGGCAGTCAACCTAAAAACTGCAATTTTCTTTACCGAGCAGTTCTACAGTGGTGCAAATGAAATTCCCATTAAAATAACATAAGTAATTCTTAACACACATTGTCCTGTGAGAAAAGACCTTCTGCAAAAGATAAGGTGGGTCAATTGAAGATCAGGATACCACCCATTATCTTTGACAAATGACATGATAGTGAAGTTCACAGAATTTATTCGGTAATACAGATTGCTGCCTTATCATGATTTGGATAAGTAGATCAAGAATGAGTCACTACATTGATGAAACAGTTTGCTTTAGGTAATGTAAATTGACACATATGTTCAGTAATTGTCATCCATATGACGTCTTTGGTCAAAGCTGACATGTGGTACCCCCTCCCCCCTTTCAGTTATGCCAAAAAGGTATTGCACAAATTTGATATTAATGTTTTTTGAATAGAGGGTCTTATTTGAATGACTAGAGTTGCTAAAAATCTTGATAGTGATCAGAAATGATGTACAAAGGAGAGGTCACTTTTTCTGTGTGTTTATGCAATTCCTGAGAAGTATAGAAATAAGAAATAATGACAGGAGAAAGAGTTGCTTTGAGGGGAAGAAACCTAACCAACATTTGGTGTCTAAAACCTAGTTGCTATTTTTGTTTACTGCATAATGCTAAGCATTTGTGTATCCTTAGGTATTTCAGACAACATTCTCATCCATCTACATTCTACAATACTTAAAAACTGGGACTGTCTGTGAACTAGAAGTTACATAATTGATTCTGAATATTCTGATGCAGTTAGTTACCCTTCTGGTTTGTTTCATATATGTTGTGGTGTCTTACTGACAGACAGCAGTCAGAAAGTAACATCTTAAGTTTTATAATGCAAGCATGCTGGCTACATTTCCTCTGTTTGCACTTTTAAAAGAATATTTTTTGGAGGAAATTACAGCTCTCATTTCCTGTGTGTCTGTAACACAGTTCCTCAATTGTTCATGTAGCAAATTCTCTCTGATACATGACTTGGTAATCATGATTCTGAAAAACTGTACTTTCTCTCTTCCTTAACTAAAGATAACTGATCAAGCTGTTTTATTGTCGTCAGTTGACCATCAGTCAGACATAATGTGAAATCAGGCATATAGTCCAAAACGAAATATGTGTGTACAGTGATTTCCTACTTATTTCCATTAAGGTTGGATGGCATATGGTACCTTAAATTCCTAGTGAAGTAGAAAACAAATCTGTCATGGTATTCTAGACTGACAGAACTAGAATAAATTATAACAATGACCTGGAACTTAATTCCAGTTTTTATGTTTGTATGGTACTGTTACATTTTGTTGTGCATAAAATGTATGTACAGTAATAGCTTTTGATTCTTCAGTTTCCTGTAGATATACTGTATAGTAATCACAACTTTCAGCTGCTTAAGTTTTGATGAAAAAAATCAATGTATTTTGATGTATTCCACAAAGTTAAAGACAGCATAGTTTTATTTAAGAGTACACTGCATGTTTTGTCCAACTTTCAGTTATCAGTATGCCTGACAATGAAATATGTGTCCATTTTCTGGAATAACTTATGACATATTCTCAGTTTGCCATTATTGGTTTTTATGTGGTGTGCCTACATTAAGTAATCATCTTGCAGTGTCAGTGTGTTGTGGGAGAGTTACAAGGAATTATGTAGTTAAATTTTTGGTCCTCACTGATTGTGTACTGGTAACACATCACCATTTCTGCATTGCATGGGATGAACATACTTGTGTTTTTAGTATTTAAGAAATAAAACATTTTATCACATTCAATTAATATCATTCTGATAAGGGGGAAAAAGTTTGGTTCTACTGTAAGTCAAACATCTTGATGTACTTAATTCCCAAGTTTCTTGTTGCTGTACAAATATTTATATGGTTTGCTGCTGCATGTTGTCATACAACTTTTCAGTGTTAAAAATAAATTTCTGTTCACTCTGTGCCTCAAAAAAGTTTAGTATTCCTTAACATTCCTGTCATGTTTTTTACTTTCCTGGATTTTTATCTTAAAAGAGCTATTAAATCATTTTGAACAATACTAGAACTACCATATTTGCTAAATCATTTTGGCTGTTTACACAAAAATAGCTATTACTGAAATAAACAGTTGTTTCAAAGTATTTAGCGTTTTTATAACAAAGAAATATACGATACACAATTTCGATTTAAGTTCCTTACTAGAGAAATTAATGGAACTCTGATAGCATTTCTCATCAAGGTTGCAAAAGAAATAAAGTTTCTACAGCTCGGGAAAATAAGTGAAAGGTAGGATCCTTGTAACAATTCTTAATTTATTTAATGAATGTTTTCTCAGAAGACGATACAATCCATCAAATGATCTGAGTTTCATAAGTAGTAAGTACTTTACTAGTGATACCTGGAGACAAAGGTTTCAAAAATTACCGAAAATAAATCCTTATATATTCTAAGAACCAATTTGCTTAATTAAAATCGTAAATATTGGTATCTTGTTGCTTTTCAGTAACAATTTATTGCAGGAAAAGTTTTATGTCCGAGGCAAGGCAAAGAACTAATTTGATTTTCCAGTTTGTCTTAAAGACCGACAGATGAATATTTGCTGAAAATTGTCAAAAGAATTTCACAGGCTCAAAACAAAATTGAACGAGTGTTGCATGTATTAATTCCCTTAGTGTAATTGCAAGGCCGTGTAGGAGAAGAAAGCACGGAAATACCGACGCAGTTGGCGCATTAAAATGCAAAACGTTCGTATAGCGCCTGCATCACAGCGAAGTTCCGACGCAGACTCAGCCGTTTGCACGGCAGCCAGCCTTCAGTTGGTGACGTCACGGGCATGCGCGCAGGCCTGTACTCTAGAAGGTGTTGCCTGTACTCTAGAAGGTGTTGGGCAGACAGGCCCCCCGTGTTGACATCCATGCCCGTGACGTACGCCGCCGCGGCGCGCAGACCCGCTGCTACAACTGCGGCCCCCGAAGTCAGCACGTTTTATGAAGTACCTAAGGCAGATAACGTTGTGGAGACTGTAGAAACCTCACAACAGCACCCCTCTACGCATATTGATCTCCAACATCTGCTGTAGCCGTGGAGGAACAGGTTTCTGATTTAAAAATGGACACTAGTCCAACGATAGTAGTGAATCAAGAAAATCGTCAGGAAGAGGAAGCTACTGCTTCTACTCAGACGCCACCGTGCGCAGAGCTGAATATTAATCTGACGGAATTGACCGGCGAGGAACACAAAAAGCTAGAGGTTTCAACCACAAAAGCCAAAGACCATGTTCAGGAAACAACTTTCTCTACAAAAGAAAGTGGAGCTTCTCCACAACAAAGTCCTACAAGAAGAAATAAGAAGAGGAGACTTGCTGCTAAGAATGCTGAAGAACTAGCACGTCCCTTGCGAGAAAAAGCTAAGGAGATCAGCAAGAAGGAACGTGAGGAATCACTGAAGAATTCGGTTGCGAGCACGCAGCAACCCGAACTAGTGCAAGTTGAAAAACGTTCATTGTGTCTTATTCCACCGGACCATCTGCCACAAGGAAAAGTGAAGCAGAAACCCCCTCGCGATGTAAAAGTTTCTTCCGAAATACGAGGTTCGAACGCAAACACCCTGAAGAGCAACCAGCACAAAAGCTGGGCAGAGGATTTAAATGAAAGGAATGCAGATGAAGAAATGGCAGATAATGTTACAACCGCGAAGCCCCTTGACCAACAGGAAGATGAACTGAACATGATGGATACAACTTCCTTGGAACAGATGAGTGGCACAGGAGATGTTTCTGACAGCACTTCATATGACGAATTTTAATGTAAATGAATAACAATATGAACGCAACACAAGCTTTCAAAGTCGCCACGCTGAATATTAATAAGATACGCTCCTCCATCCGTCTCCAACACGTGAAAGATTTTGCTTACGCAGCCGATATTGATATATTACTTTTGCAGGAAGTATCAGATATCAATCTCGATGCGATACAGGGCTATAACGTAATCACCAACCCTGGCAACGGTGCAGAACTAGGAACCGCAATTTTAACGAAAGAAGGTATTCGAGTCGAAGAAATAGAAAAACTTGTAAGCAGCAGAGGAATTGCGGCAACTATCAACAACACGCGTATTATCAATGTGTACGCTCCATCCGGGAATAATAACAGACGTGCGAGAGCGGAATTTTATACAAGTGACATCGTTCCTCTCTTCCGTAACCATAAAGATCATATTATCCTAGCCGGTGACTTCAATTGTGTTCTTAATCCCAAAGATCAGATACCGAACTGTAATAAATCCATCGAACTTGAGCGTATAGTACAACAACTGAAATTAACCGACACCTGGGAGCATACCCACGGTGCGGCGCCTGGGTTTACTTACTTTACCAGTCATTCAGCCAGCAGGCTGGATAGAATTTATGTATCAGCTGATATGAAGGACCACATTCTCCAATCTGAAGTGTGGCCCACCTGCTTCTCTGATCATGCGGCGTACATCACAACAATTAATTTGCAAAAACAAGAGACCTACCGAGCTAGAGGTTTATGGAAACTAAACATCTCACATCTGCAAGATGAGGAATGTCGCGTGGTGATTACTAATGTCTGGAAACAATGTGAGAACAGATTGCCGTCATTCAGTTCGGTCACAGCTTGGTGGCTGCAGTGTGTGAAGCCTAAGATACGAAAAACGCTGATTGAATACTCACGACAGAGGAACTTTTGGTATAAAAAAACAACTGAATTTTATTTTCAATGTCTTAGGGATTTGTACACCATGGATGAACAAATGATAGACAATTACACAAGGATTCAGAAAATCAAAGCAAAAATTTTAGCTCTAAAACGGAAGCAAGCGGAAGGTTTCAAAATACGATCTAGAGTGCAGAATAATATAAACGGGGAAGAACCGTCAATATTCCACGTTATGCGTGAAAACAAGAGAGGGAGTAGAAAAATCCTGACAGAACTTAAGTTACCTAATGGACAAATGCTTAGGAAAAAAAATGAAATTAAAGATGCAATTCATAACTACATATCGGAACTAATGTCACATAAACACATTGATGAAAATATGCAGTATGAGCTGACAAGTAACGTAACAGGCAGACTGACTGTGGAGGAACGAGGACATCTCACGACGGATATAGAAGAGGACGAGCTGAAAGATGCAATTGCACGGAGTCCTAAAAATAAATCCCCAGGACCTGATGGGATACCCATAGAATTTTACCAAGTGTTCTGGCCTATACTGAAGAGCAAATTACTATGTATGTGTAACGAACTTCTGACCGGCAATGTCGACATCCCAAAAGAATTCCCAGAGGGCGTTATAGTCCTAATTCCTAAGAACTCAGCAAGCAGAGGAATTGAAAATTTACGTCCGATCACACTATTGAATAGTGACTATAAGATTTTCGCACGCATTCTGGCAAGAAGAATGAAATTGATAATGAATTCAATAACTGGCCAGTACCAAAAATGTGTTGGTAAAGACAGAAGTATCTTACAAAATATATGCGAATACCGGGATATAATATCAACTGCGGACGTCTGTCGAATAAAGTGTGCAATAGTGTCGTTAGACTTTGAGAAGGCCTTTGACAGAGTAAATCATCAATACCTTCTTAATACCATGAAAGTAGTGGGGTTCTCTCCGGGTTTTCTGCGAATAATTGAACAAATATTACGTAATAGCGTAGCACGTATAATGATAAATGGACAATTAAGCCAACCGATTATGATGGATTCCTCTGTAAGACAAGGATGTCCCATGTCAATGGCGTTATTTGCCATTGCGATCGAACCTCTGCTTTCCACGTTTACACAACAACTACAAGGACTGCAGATAAATAGCCAGAAAATAGTATGTAACGCGTATGCAGATGATGTTGGCTTCCTGGTTATGAACGAGCAAGAAGTGGCGCAAGCTCTGCAGATTGTGCACAAATATGAACTGGCATCCGGAGCGAAGCTAAACAAAAGGAAGTCAGGCATTATGAATATAAGCAGAGGAAAATGTACGCGAAGCATAGAACAGTTACCAGAAGTAGATCAACTCAAGTGCTTAGGGATTGAATTCAGGAATAATATCCAGCGTACTATCGCTGTAAACTACAGACGACTACTTGCTAAAATACGTGCAGTTATTCAAGAAAACAGACTGAGGCACCTTGACGAACTTCAAAAAACCACTCTTGTTAATGTATATGTGACATCGAAACTTAATTATGTAGCACAAGCCTTTCCCGTACCGCACGGCATCGCCAATAGAATCATGTCGGCATTGGGGAACTTTGTCAGCCAAGGAAATATTTTTAAAGTGAAGTTCAGCACACTCACTCTTCCTACACAGAAAGGTGGACTGAACCTCACAGATGTCAACTATAAGTTAAGATCTTTATATGTGTGCAAGACGTACAAGATATGGAAAACGTCGCCCAACAGCCTCACGGCCCATCTGCTAAATGAAATAGTTCCTGTCAGCATACAACCTCCAATTGATGTACATCACATTCCTATTGGCTTTTATCATCTTAGACACTTTTTAGTCGAATATAGCTATATATCTCAGAAAATAACAGGACAGAAGATGATGATCGTGAAGGAAGTTTACAAGGAACTCATGAAAAACAAGGAAACTAATGCCATCGAACAAAAATATCCTGTTGATGACTGGCCAATAATTTGGAAAAATATTCACGACCCTAACCTTCCTTCTAAAGTAAGAGCCACATGGTACAAAGCTGTAAACCGGAAAATAACAACTAACGACAAACTTCATGCCATACATCTCGTCAACTCTCCCTTATGTGCATCATGCCATCTTACTGATACAGTAGAACACAGGCTGGTATGTGACAGTGTCAAGGACATTTGGCAGTTGGTCACAAAGAAACTAGCGACGATCAATAGGACGACGCCTAATGTCTACAAACCATCAGACTTTTTGAACCCACAGGCAAATCCTTACCCCATGACCAAACGAAATGCCGTCAATTGGATAATAGGACACACAGTGCACTACATCATGACGTACGATAAAAAGAGCAAGGAAGATTACTGGCTCTATATCACGACCCAGCACCATACACTAACTCGAAGAAAAAATTACCAAAAGCATTATGCATGTTTTCTGAGAAGAACAATCATCTGAAACGATGATTGTAACAAAACATTCTTAATGAAATATTAAGCGCTGAAATTTTCGGCCGGTTGCGTAATCGGAGTTAAGAGAAGCCCCAGTTTTGCAACAAATATTGATTAGATGAGAGGATGAACATTTCTAATTCGATTATCAATGGTAAAATACGAAATAAATTTCGAGAAGACGAACTCCGAGGGCATACACCGTGCTGAAAAAGGAACGCCTGTATAGAATGATATGATTGATTTATCAGCCTTCGTCAAGACCCCTTTATTTCCAGGTCATTTGCATCCATAGCAGTTCAGGAGGAAGGAGAAGGATCAATTTTTATTTATTTATTTTAGGTCATGTTTATATTTAATTTGGCTTTCGTAGAAGAACATTAAAAACAAAAACTTCGAAGAAGAAGTTTCAATTTAGTTTCAGAAAAACTTTTTCTTTCACAGACTCAAGAAGGAGTCCTCACGACAATTTAACTCTTTTACAGGAAGAAATTTTATTTGTATCTAAAGAAGAAATTAGCTTTTTCCTTTTAGAAATACAAGTATCATATCATAGCTACTGAAGCTAGCCGATGAAGGCTTTTAAAAAAAAAAAAAAAAAAAAAAAAGGGGGACTGAGGCGCTTCAGTCACGGTCTGCACGGCCACTACGGTCGGGGGTTCGAATCCCCCCTCGGGCATGGATATTTGTGCCGTCCTTAGTTGTAGGTAGTTCATAAGTAGTTTGTAAGTTTAGAGACTGATGACCCCGTAGTTAAGTCCCTTAAGCTTAACAAACATTTAAACATTTGAACATTTGAACCCCTCACGTAAACCCATATGACCTATTCAAGGAAAATATTAGTATGTCGTCTTAGCGGAAAAAAGGAAAAAATCTGATACATCGTAACGTATAAAGGGTAGTCAAGAGGAGGAAACGTAAAAGACAGTAATCTGTATATTATTACATGAATGTTTACGGCTGCCTACGAAAACCTGATTGCACCTTCCTGTGATAAGCAAATTGTTGTCCACGAATGTTTTTCTACAAGGCATCAAAAATATTGCCGCGAGAGACAACTAACACCAACTGCCGGCGTGGCGCAGGGGATAGCGTCACGGAGTGCGGAGCAGAAGGTCGCCGGTTCAATCCCGCCCACCGGCAAAAATTTATTTCTTTGTAATTTACAATTCCAGAAGGTTCTACATCTTTCTTATGTTCACTTGTAAATTCTACTTGTTTCTTATGTTAACTGATCTTCTAATTTCTGGTAAATTCTGTCTGTGTATAAATAGCAGAGCACTCTGCCTGAGAGGCAGTCAGTGCTGCGTGTATGTTGAGTTCGTAATAAACGTGCTTTCAGTATAAGTGCTGTGTTTAGTTGCCTTCGAAGTCAAGCCTACTTCCATTGCTACGTGACAATATGAAAATCGAATGTTGAAATCTCGGAACTGTATGGAGGATATGTTAGGGCTCCCTAGCCAAACTTCTGCAGCTTATGAAACAGATATTTCTCATTTTCTGGCTGTTCCAGGGCGTTGAAATGCATTCAGCACCGACAGCTGAATATATGTGCCGGACAGGGACTCGAACCCGCAATCCCGCCTTACGCGAGCGGTCGCCTTAACCGCTTCGGCCATCCAGAGATGCTTCCCGTCCTTTCCATCTTCTTAACTTGCTGTATACCAGTATTGTTGCATCCCCCGTCCATTTTCCCCACTTGCTCGCAACTATACCTGTATTTCCGCAAGGGGTAGGTCGATTTTTGTTCATCTAATCTGAAATTTTTGTTTCTGCTGTAGAGTATCCCAATTTTCAATTGTTTGTAACTCTATGTGACCAAACTACAGCGGTCATCAGCTCCTAGGCTTACATACTACTTAAACTAACTTAGATTAATCTAAGGACAACACACACCCCTGTCCCATGGAAGAAAGAAGGAAGAATAGTGTTTAACGCCCCGTCGACAGCGTGATCATTAGAGGCGGATTTTACGCTCGGATTGTTTGGGTAAGGATGGGGAAGGAAATCGGCCCGTGCCCTTTGATAGAAACCATCTCGGCATTTGCGCGGAGTGATTTAGGGGAATCATGGAAAACCAGGATGGCCGGAGATGGATGTGAACCACCTTCCTTCCGAACGCGAGTCCAGTGTGTAACCACTGCGCCATCTCGCTCGGTAAGTCCTATGGAGGATTCGAACCTCCAGCGGGAGCGGCCTCGCATTCCCTGATATGGCACTAGAACTGCTCGGCCATTTCCGCGCGGCTGCAGCAACTTTCACTACCTAGTACCGTCGCAAACCCCAAACGTATCTTGTTTGTGTATACACTGAATCTGGTTAAGTGCATCATTGAGTTCTCACTTTTGTTTTCGCCAAGTGGGAGAGCAAGAAAAGCAATATTTCAGGTTTTTACCATGAATTGCAGTACCGGCAAACATAACTAAAAGTTGTCCATCGTTATCATAACTCACTTGTACTGCTGTCTAGAAATAGATTACAAATTATTGCAATTCACAATATACACTTACAAGTTCGCCATACTTGTGGAGGGGGGGGGGGATCTGTTCGATTAATTTAATATGTAAAACAGCCAAGATCGCAAATTATCTTTATTAAGACGACCGGTCTCGGCAATTTAACTGCCATCATCTTATCTGTAAACATCAGTAGCGTATACAAAGAGGGGGGGCGACCCGCTGCATTCCCCCCGCCCCCTGAAATAATGTTGTTTTTATTTTTTAGAAATCAGGATAATGGTCGTATGCCTCTTCTGAAAACGCCACAACCAAGCATGTATTGGAACATCCAACAACTATGCCACAAAACTTTTAGTCTTTGCCTCCCCCGAAAATATATGCCATATTCGCCACTGGTAAGCATACATGTAAAATGGTACACAACATGCTACAATAAAAAGTAAAAGAAATATATTACATTGAATACATCCACATTTCATTGATGACGGTCACCGCATCCAGGGAGTCAAAGTTGATCAGCGGTTCTAGCTGTTCAGGAGTGAAGGGATAGGGTTTATGGGGAGGCTGTGGTTTTGGAATGTCAGGGAGAACTGAATGGGTAGGGAGAACTGGCGCGAGGTAGATGTCGTGCCCGATGGATGCCACGATCACCCTTAATGCCGGCTCAACGGTCTCCATCCTAGGGAGAGAAAGGCGTGGACTCGGCGCCGGCATCTTGAGTCACTCCTTGGATGAGGGCGGTTTTGCCACCGTAATGTGAGGGCGGCACACGTCTTCGGCAGCTTGGTGCACTGCCACTGGCAGAGAGCGGCTGAAGCACGCTCCTCGTCGACTATGATTTCCTGCGTTTCCGCAGTATCCCATGGGAGCCACCGTGTCTTCAGGTTACCACGTGGCTTCTTGCACTTCATGCGGCATGTATATGCATGCTGGCGTCTGTGGTGACCGTGTTGTGTTCTATCACACACGCCAATAGAAAATTGTCGCTTCATAAGTTTATTGAACACACACACAGAAAAAAAGAGAACACCAGTAACATTTGGTCTGGAATCAGTAAAATAATCTTCTCAAATTAGTGGACTTAAATAGTCTTCTTCTTGAGATTTAGATTAAACTGGAGTAATACAAAATAAGAACTTTTCTTGAGAATTAGTCTTGAACTTAAAGATTGAACAAAACGCTGACAGTTAGTCGGAATACAAAAAGTTACTCATATGAATGGCGATAGCATCATGCAATTTTTTTTTAATGTTTCAAATGTTTGCATAGCTTATGGGACTTAACTATGAGGTCATCAGTCCCTAAACTTACAAACTACTTATGAACTAACTAATACTAAGGACGGCACAAATAACCATGCCCGAGGGGGGATTCGAACCCCCGACCGTAGTGGCCGTGCAGACCGTGACTGGAGCGCCTCAGTCCCCTCTGCCACGGCGGCCGGCATCATGCTACTGACGGGGCGTTTAAATAGTTTATAATTATAGGAACTGATGACCCTGGCAGTTTGGTCCAATAGGTATACAAACATTAGAACATTTTTTTATACTCCAACTTTCCTAAAAATGCTGGTGATTCTTGACTGAAGAAGCTTTACACAAAACTCACGACAAATTGGTACAAAACTTCTCACAGTGTCGCTGCGTGGCCGAGGAGACTGAGGCGCTCCAGTCACGGTCTGCACGGCCACTACGGTCGGGGGTTCGAATCCCCCCTCGGGCATGGATATTTGTGCCGTCCTAGTTTGTAAGTAGTTCATAAGTAGTTTGTAAGTTTAGGGACTGATGACCCCGTAGTTAAGTCCCATAAGCTTAACAAACATTTGAACATTTGAGTGTCGCTGCCTATTCATATCGTTGACAACTGACGCTACAATATTTTTCCGCCAGTCGCAACAACAGAAAGCTTCCGATCCATATCACAGAGACAACGTTTGACAAAGAGACTGTCCGACTGATTATTGCGTCGGTAAACAATCGATTCAAACGCGGGAGCACGGGACACGGGAATTACAGTGTGGTGCAGAAAATAAGCAGCGCGCCGAGGTGGAAATTAGCGCTAATTCATTGCTATGCAGCGGGAAACAGAAAATCAACCATATCGTCCGAAATCACCCCGGTGTACGAAATCACCCCGTTTGACGGTACACTACTAGATGTAGCCTACCCACGAAATAATGACGCATTGCGACATATAGTTCAGATGCTACGGCATCAAAGACAATGAAATGCATGAAAATTCACCCAAATAGGCATGAGGTTGTAATTTACTACGTCTTTACTACCAACTCCATTTACAACATATTTCGCAGTCAGTTTCCTAATATTCCATTCCACAGACCTGGTAAATAATGTTTTTGTAGGACACATAATTCACGAGATATTACGTTGAAAACGTGATATCCCTAAATAGGTACAGTACTGCATTATGTTTGACATTTTGTTAAGTCTTTATTACTCTGTTCGCAGCACATACCTCAAACAATATCCAAATATACCACTGAAAGGAGCTACAATATTATATCACTGAACGACACATTGATCAGCAGATACGATGTCATAACCACTGAGCTGTCTTTATTGGTATATCCAGGAAGGAGAGCAATCCTCTGCTTCCATAGTGAGTTTAATTTTTGCTTGATGCTATTCAGCTGATTGAAAAACTCTTCAAGTACCTATCTGACAAGTCACCATATCACAAAACAGTCGAAGAAGTGCTTCAATTTCTGTTGAGCAGTTTGACAAGTTACCTATTCAATGTGTTCTATGTAAAGGTTAGTAATAACAGGAGCTAGTGCTGATTCCCACTCCATCCATTTTTTCATAAAATTTCCCATTGTACTTGAAATATGTTCAGAGATGTTGAATATTTGAGGTTCAAATTGGTGAGCCAAGAGTTGCAAGGAACCTCAGATAGGTACTTTTGTAAAGAGCAATGTAACACCAAAGCTCTCAAGTAGATCCTCCATTTGGAGTTGCACTTTCTTGACTACGTTCATGAATATGGCAGAGTTCTTCATGAGGTGTCTGCAGTGTCCCACAAGAGGTTTTAGAACCACAAGGAAGGTGTGCCTCTGCATCCAATATTCAACTCCATTCATTCTCACAGTAACAGATTGCTGAAATATCTAGTAACTCTTTTAAAATTCCATGTGGGACACTGCAGCCACCACATGATGAACTCATCTGAATTCATAAAATTACTCAAGGGGAAGAGACTACAAATGGAGGACCTACTCATGAGCTTTCAATGTTATGTTAATCATGAAACTACCTCTTGCACACTGGCGTTCTTGGTTCAGCGCCGGCAGCGGTGGCCGAGGGGACTGAGGCACTACAGTCACGGTCTGCACGGCCACTACGGTCGGGGGTTCGAATCCCCCCTCAGGCATGGATATTTGTGCCGTCCTAGTTCGTAAGTAGTTTGTAAGTTTAGGGACTGATGACCCCGTAGTTAAGTCCCATAACCTTTACAAACAGTTGAACATTTGCACCTCTTTGAACATACACTAATGACCAGCTACTTAAAGTTCAATGGGGTATTTTTATAAATAAATGGATTGAGTGGCCATGGGATACCCACTGGTTCCTGGGACTGATAACCTTTATATGGAACACTTTGAAGAAATAGCCCTTTAAACCACTTGGCAAAAACCAAAGCACTTCTTCCACAACTATTGTGGTGTGGGGCCATGACAAATATGTGTTTGACATGTTTTTGGATGACCTCAAAATATGAAATTCACTATGAAAATGGAGGAAAATGTCTCACCCTTCTGGATAAACTAATAAAGAGGAAGGCAGCTGCCACACTAGACCATTCAGTGTCTATGAAGACCTGTACCTGAATGCAGTGAGCTGCCACAAGGCTCAGTACTTAAACATACTGATGCATAGGACATGTGCCATTTTTGACAAGGAGAGGCTCCTAATTGAGCTAAACACCTGAGGGAGGTCTTCCATGAAAAATTGTTTTATTGAAGCACAGATCAGTAGGATTTGCAAGAAGAAGAAAGTTGTAACAGTCCTGGAAGAAGACATTCCGCTCACATTCCTACCATGCTTGGGACCCTTCTCTGCCAAAATTTAAGACTTCTGGGCAGGGGCATCCACCAGGAAGTGACAGTGGTGACAAGTGCCCCTAGAAACCATTCAGGAATATGAAAAAGGCCTTGATTTTTATAACCTGAAGTACATGGAAAATTATCAAAGTAGGATCTGCTAACTATTGATAAAATGATGTAAAATGGATATAAAACATATAACAATGTCATCATTAATTCTAAATCTGATATATGTGGACAGTTTTTTGCCCCTGCTGGCAGCAAATCATGTAAGTGCTCCTGCTAATGGATAAATCCAACATCAAAACCTTCTTCCAATGACTACCAAGTTGAGCGAGTACTTTGGATTTTGTAATGATCCACTAAAGCTGACTACTTCTTGGATATACAGCATCCCTTGTGAATGTGGCAATCAGTTCATCAGCCAAACAGTGCTGTATGTCAAATTGCTGTGATGAAGACAAGAGCTGTATGACCGGGACATACTGCACAACAGTGCTAGCAGAACAAAGTAGATGGGAAAAATTACACTTTCCACTACAAAAACATGAAGGTTTTATGCAGGGCAACCAACATTTGGGAGAGCGTCATTAAACAGGGCTTCAACTGAGTGCAGCATGAAATCCCACAGTGACAAAATAAATGGAGAGTATGCTGAGAATAGTCCATCCTTACTGACCAGCGCTCTCTCCATAGCTTATGTTAATTTTATTTTATAAAAAATTCAATAGCTATAACATTTTGAATTTTTTATGTATATTAAATATCATTCATTGAACAGTTATTGTAGAAATAAATCAGAGCAAATTTGTTTTCATCATTTTTACTTGCAGTAAATAGGCTATCATTGGTTTAAAAAAAACATTAACATTAAAAATAAAGACTGGAAAACCTTGATGCATTTGGTGTGGGTCCATTGGAGCATGGCTGGTTATGTACCATTTTTATCCAAAAATGACTCATGCATTAGGATTCTGCTGTTGTTTTTGTGGTATTACATTGGAACCACTCTGTTTTAGATGTTTGTAGAGCTTAAGGGACTTAACTGTGGGGTCATCAGTCCCTAAACTTACAAACTACTTATGAACTACCTTATACTAAAGATGGCACAAACATCCATGCCCGAGGGGGGATTCGAACCCCTGACAGGGAACAGCCTCACGCATCCTAGCGTAGCGTCCCAATGTGCTTGGCCGCTCTGCTGCGGCATCTACACACTAATCACAAGAAAGTAAAGATGAATGAAATTTTATTGGCCTAATATGATTTTCCTTGTCTTTGAAGTAGTTACATAAAATTATGGAGGCAAGAACAGGCATTGTGAAACTAAAATTAGAGCTGCAACTTGCTGGAAGATTAAAACAGTGTGCCAAACCCAGACTCAAGCTTCAGAGATTTGCATTATTGCATGAAAGTACTCCACCTTCTAAGCTACTCCAGCATGACTCACACCTCACACTATCCTCACACCTCAACTCTAACCATCCAAACTTCACACAAGTTTTGCTGTGAACCCTGCAGGACAAGTACTCCTGGAAGAAAGGTTATTGATACTTATAAGAAACTTTCAGGAAGATTATAACCGTATTCTGAATTGAAAATTGAACTCAGAACTGTTGCATTTTGCAGACAAGTACTCTATCATCTAAGCTACCCTTTTGGGTAATTATATTATCATAGTGATTTTGAGTCCACATGATAATGGGCTCTGAAGTACTTCAAAATTTATTTGTCAGTTATGAGTAAAAATCTTACTTCCTTCTATAATGGCAGATGAAGCAACAGTGGCTAAATAATTCAAACATGGAGCAGTCTCTGTTGCAACTAATTGAATATTGAATAGAAATTTTTAAAATTCAATACTGCGTTATCTTAATTTATATACCTCTTTGTGTCCAATAACCTTTTAGTTTATACCTACAGCTTCATTTAAAATAATTGGTTGGAATTTGATTTTTCTTGATATAAAGAAAAGAATATGTAGATCACTGCACCAAACCAGTCAGAAGACAAATGACTCCAACAGTGAGACAACAATGTACTCCCAAAGAAGATTAAAACATATTTTCAGTATGTACAGTTTGAAGCTTGCCCTACGTATTGAATCCTTCCATGGTTCATAGGCGTCGTGTCGGATCGTATTGTCAAAACTGCACAATATTTGGACAAGGCAGCTGCTCGTCATCTTGAGGTGCTAACTATACTGCTGATTGCTGTCGTCTTGCCTACATACTGTGGCTGGCTAGAAAAGTGCAGACATGAAGACGGTGGTGGGGGGCAATGACGTCATTGTAGGCGAATCATAGATGAAAACATATAGAGCCCTCTGGTGGTCTCCACGTACATGACACGGGAAAGTGCGGCGGCAAGTCGCGGGTCCAGCGTGCAAGTGCGGGAAGTGTGGCGCGCAGTTTCAATGCTCTCGCTTCGGTGACGCGTCTGTGGTGACTCGCTGGATATGTCTGAATGAGGCCGATGGTGCCTTAGTACCGTCAGTGCTGGTTCCCATGCCTTGCTGAGCTGAAAGCCCATGTCTCTATTAATCAGGTCATTCGAAATACGTGTTTCAACTGCTTCTTTGAAGATGGAGTCCCAGTACATAGATGCAGATGAGAGAATCTTTGTCTTTTTATAGTGCATGCTATGCGTCAAGTTCAGACAGTGCTCAGCGACAGCAGACTTTCCTGGCTGACCCAGTCTCGTGTGTCACAATATTTTCTGTAGCTTATTTATTAATTGTGTTTTATTGTATTTATGAAATTAATGCTAGTCCTTTTCATGGTACCTACTTAAGATTCACCTTAAATATATGACAGAAATCCAGTAAAAAAACTCAATGTGCTTAAATCCCAATTTTCTCAAACCCATTTTTGAAACACTTGTTTTATTTTTTAGGTAATTATATTATCATAGTGATTTTGAGTCCACATGATAATGGGCTCTGGAGTACTTCAAAATTTGCTTTTCGGAAAGGTCCAAGACTTAAAACATATATTTTCTCTCACACTTTAATTATATGTGTTACTGATAGTACTTAACAGTAAGATTATCATGATTCTATATTGATATTAATTATAAATTACTATTTTAAGTAAAATAACTTATAAGTGTATGAATTTATATTGCAGAAAACGCAAAGATGAAGAAGTTACTAACAATCTTGATACCGGTAATGGCAGTTGTTCAGATTGTGATGGGATATGAAATGAACTGCAGTGGCATGAACTTGGAACTGACAGAAACACTAGACAAGATCCTGAATTGTACAAAGGTAGGATTATTATTGGACAAAAGGTATTTAACATATAAAAATTATATTACTGTAATTTATTTTAAGCATAATTCAGAAAGATATTTGTACAAGGATGAAAGTTCTAAAACAGAGAAACAGTCATAGTCCAGGCAAATTAGGAAGAAAATCAGCAAATGGAGGGAAAATTTATAAAGTTTTGAAAATTGGGAAAATACTGATATGGGGTGTAGTAATTAGAAACAGAGAAGTTCCCCTTCATAGGGGGAGTTGCATCCCCCTTTTATCCCCTCCGAAAGTCAATTTGTACCTTTTTTTTTAATTTATACACAAAAGGCTTGTTTTCCGAACAGAGCTCTTGGTAGTAAATGTATTCCTTACAAAACTGTATATGAAAATGATCTTGTGCATTTTTTCATTTGTACAAATGGTATTTGAGGTATAATAATACACAAACTGTTCATCACATATGTGAAGCTTTGGAACAGTTTTGCAATTTACATTCAGTTTTGAGTGAGCAACAACATGTTCAACTGAGGAGTGAGAAGATAGATATTGATGAGAAAATTTGTAGAACATTTCAGCTATGGTTACAACACTCGCCATTTGTGTATAAGGAGCAACTGTATTCATTAGGATCTGGATTACTAGCTTCTCAAGAAGTAAACTGCTACAAAGCAGCATTTGTTGATGAAGAAGCACTTCGAATAATCATTACTATCTCACCAAAATTTGGTTCTCTGAAGCTTAAGCAATCCAGCATGGTTAGGACATTGTGCGTGTCAACTGTTAGGCTTGAAAAAAATATAACTGAAGTAGATACAACGCAGTTATTTCAGAGTATACTGTGCACATTTCATTTACCCGATGATTTAAAGGATTGCTTCATGTTCGAATTATCAAGCCTGTTTAACAGTAGTGGGTTGTGTGGGACTAGCCAAGCGGTATGGAGCGCCGTGTTGCGGATCGCACAGCCTTCCGCGTCGCAGGTTCGAATCCTCCCTTGGCCATGGATGTTTGTGTCGTCTTTAGCATAAGGTAGTTCATAAGTGGTTTGTAAGTTTGGGGACTGATGACTCCACAGGTAATTCCCATAAGCTTTACAGACATTTGAACATTTGATTTTGACAGCAGTGGATTCATGAGTAAAACAAAAAAGTTGTTGCTGTACAATTTTTTCAATCAACTACCTGAAAGGAATATGGACAATGATGAGTCTAAATTCTTTGTTATAGATGGAGGGTTTCTTATCCACAATGTCATGTGGCCCGAGAATGGAACTTTTGGTGTGACAGTACTTCAGCCTTGTTTGGGAAAGGAAAGCTCCAAGCTTTTCAACTATTCAACTGGTATCCCCAACTTCACAATATTCCACAGATATTCAATGATCCTACTTCCTCTTGTGATGCCATTGCAAAATCAGGAGAGAAATTTTACTGTTTCTGTACACAAAAAGATTAGAGAGTCCTGATAATGACAACTTAAATGCCACTCAATTTAAATGTTTTAATTTATTTGTGGGTCAGGCAAATAATGTTGTTATACTCTCTCGTTTGCCGTGCAGGAGTAGCCGAGCGGTCTGGAGCACCACATTGCGGATCGCGTGGCCTCCCGCATCGTAGATTTCAAATGTCTCTCGGGCATGGATTTGTGTGTTGTCCTTAGGTTAGTTTAACTTAGTTTAAGTAGTTTGTAAGCTAGGGACTAATCACCCAGTACTTAAGTCTCATAGACTTACAAACATTTGAATTTGAATACTCACTCGTTTGCCACCCACTACTGATGCAGGATGCCACAACTCTTACCGAGTTTACCTACAAGTCCAAGTATGGCTGGGGAAACAACTTGGATCCCAGAAACTGGGGCTGGAGGGAATCAAAGTCGTTCCTCTCCCTGATTCACATGGAACGACCACCTGCTCCAGATAAAATATTGCTACTGATTTCATGCGGCTGCACTCAAGGCTGCCGGAAGAAGGTGCGGATGTGTGAAAGCTCACCTACATTGCACAACAATGTGCAAAAACTGTCGTCGGCAAAGCTGCACTAATGTGCCTCACAGTGATTTGACAGAAGATTTGAATGATGGTTTTATATTTTCCAGAATTTATTTGTTTGATAGATATTGTGGTATTTTCATTGTCTACATGCTGTACATATGGTTGTAAATATAACAAAAGTAATTATTGATTAGTTTTACTGTAATTTTCAATTTTCATGATAAATGATTTTCATTCCAGTAATTTAAGTTGCATAGATCTAAAGTAAAAGACTGTAAAGCAAAAAGTGTTCTGTATAAGCAAGTCTGTTTTAACAGAAATTACACTTCATTTTACCTTCAAATTTTAGTGCTAATGAACTAATTACCTTACTTAAACATGCATTTGAGCTTTTCTGAGAAGAATTTCACCAGAAATGTTTCCTGTCATACAGATAACTTCGTTAAATAAAGCGTTTTTCGTGAAGGTTTGAAAAAAGGAAAATAAATTACATTGATGGGTGGGAGAGGGGAAAACACCCCCAATAGGGGAGGGAACCTTTCTGTTGTTTATTTTTTCATCCCCTAAGAGTGTTTCCCAAAGTTTCAAAACTTTATAGTTTTTAAAATATTTTTATACTTTTTTTTTAATAAATTACATTAAAGGGAAGGGGAGGGGGACACAACCTCGGTTTGGGAGGAGCTTTTCTGTTTTCTACTTCTACATCCCTTAAGAGTGTTTTCCCAAAGTTTCAAATCCTTATAAATTTTTCCCCGTTTTTCCTAATTTTCCTGGACTATCAGAAATTAATGTGTGTCCTTACAGTATATTTTCTGTAATGGCTATTGATTCTATAAACAACTGAACTAATTGTTTCAGCTGAGCAACACAAATTTTCTGTAAACAAAAATGTAACTGAAGAGTGTCAATAATAAATAATACAAGAAAAATTGTAACACTCAAAGTTTTCACCACCACATACTTATAAATCTCTGTTATGAAATTATACCTTCAGTCTATGATTATTACTATTCTTTAGCATTGTTCATTGGAAAAGAAAGTAATTTTTTTTTTGTCTCTTGCAGCTTATTCTTGAGTTATTATATTTTATTTTTTGTATTTATGTGCAGGCCTTTATTGACAAGGTCATTTCTGATCATAAAACATTGAATCAACATTAAAAGCCCAATGAAAAGTCACTGAAACTTATAAGAGGTTTTTTTTTTTTTTTTTTTTTTTTTTTTTTTTTTTTTTTTTTTTTTTTTTTTTAATTGCAGGCTTTTAAGCACACTGCTAAGAATTTCAACATTGTCATCATGGATGGATAATTTTGTCACATATTATTTCTTTTAGCGACCAAAATGAATGTTTTTAGATTTTATCAGTATCTGTACACTAAGGATGGGAGGGAGGGGGGGGGGGGACAGAAATGGTAAGCTTCAGAACTGTAGTGCAAGCAATGTACATAAAGTTGTCTAATGTTGTTCATCTACGTCTACATAGATACTCTGCAAATCACATTTAAATGCCTGGCAGAGGGTTCATTAACCACTTTCATAACTTTTCTCTACTGTTCCATTCTCTAATAGCGCGCGGGAAGAAAGAACACCTAAATCATCCCGTTTTCGATCTGATTTCTCTTATTTTATTGGGATGGTCATGTCTCCTTATGTAGGTGGGTGCTAGCAAAATATTTTCACATTCATAAGTAAAAGCCGGTTATTGAAACTTCGCAAACAGATCATGCTGCAATGAATAACGTCTTTCTTTTAATGATTTCCACCCCAATTCGTGCAACATTTCAGTGACGCTTTCCCCCCCCCCCCCGTAACGTGATAAAACAAAACGAGCTGCCCTTCTCTGAACTTTCTCAATATCTTCTGTCAGTCCCACCTGGTGAGGGTCCCACAAGGGGCAACAGTACTCCAGGAGAGGACACACAAGTGTGATGTAGGCAGTCTCTTTGGGGGAGCTGGTGCATCTGCGAAGCGTTCTGCCAATGAAACGTAACCTTTGATTTGCCTTCCCCACAATATTTTCTGTGTGTTCTCTCCAGTCAAAGTTGTTCGTAATTGTAACTCCTAGGTATTTGGTAGAATTTACGACCTTAAGGTTTGACTAATTTATCGCGTAATTGAAGTTTAGTGGATTTCTTTTAGTGGTCATGTGTATGACTTCACACTTTTCTTTATTTAGTGTCAATTGCCTATTTTCGCACCAAGTAGAAATTTTGTCTAAATCGCTTTGCAGTTGCTTTTGATCCTCTGTTGACTTCACTAACCGATAAACGACAGCATCATCCGCGAACAGTCTAAGGGAGCTATTCAGATTGTCTCCTAAATCGTTTATAAACACGAGGAAGAGTAGGGGACCTATAACGCTTCCCTGTGGAACGCCAGATATCACTTCTGTTTTACTCTATGACTTACCATCAATTACTACGAACTGTGTCCTTTCTGATAGCAAATCGTGAATCCAATCGCACAATTGGGAAGATATTCCATAAGCACTCAATTTCATTAGAAGCCGCTTGTGGGGTACAGTATCAAAAGCCTTCCGGAAATCCAGAAATATGGAATCGATTTGAGATCCCTTGTCGATGGCACTTAACACTTCATGTGAATAAAGGGCAAGCTGTGTTTCGCAAGAGCGATACTTTCTGAATCCGTGTTGACTATTGGTTAATAGGTCGTTCTCTTCGAGGTAGTTCATAATATTCGAACAAAGTATATGTTCCAAAATCCTACTGCAAATCGATGTCAATGAGATAGGCCTGTAATTTTGGGGATCACTCCTGTTGCCTTTCTTGAATATTGGTGTAACTTGGGCAACTTTCCAGTCTTTGGGTACAGGTCTTTCGCTGAGTGATCGGTTGTAAATTATAGCTAAGTACGGAGCAATTGCATCAGCATACTCTGAGAGGAATCTAGTTGGTATACAATCATGCACAAGGTGTTGCCATTAATGTATCTGGTGAGATCATTTATCATGAAAGTTATATTAAACTGACCTTGTCCTACCATTAGTACTTTTAAATTGGAGTCAGTAGACAGCACGTCAGTGTTCATATCTCCATTTAGTAGGATGTTAACCAAGCATTTCCACTGAATTGTTTACTGTATATGTGAACAAGGAGGTCATTTATAGGTGGCAATGGAGGAGTAACTGTGGAAAGGCCAGACAAATGTGGTGTTCCTGAAGAGAAGCAACTATTTTTCAGTAGTTACAGGGGCAACAGTCTGGATGATTGACTGAGCTTGCCTAGTACCATCTGGTAATGTGGATTTGCCATGCAGCTACTGCAAATGGCTGAAAGAAAGGCGAAACTACATTTGTGACTTTTCCTGAGGCAGCTCTAATGTATGAATATATGATGATGGTGGCCTCTTGGGTAAAATATTCCAGAGCTAAAACTGCCCACCATTCAGATCTCTGGGTGGCAACTACTCAGAAGGACGTTATAAAGAAAAACAAAACAGGCCTTCTACAGATGGGAGTGTGGAATGTTATATCCCTTAATTGGATAGTTAAGTTAGAAAATTTGAAATGAGAAATGGAAAAGTTGAAGTTAAATGTGGTGGGGATTAGTGAAGCTCACTGGCAGGATGAATGGGATTTCTGATTAGGCGAGTATGGAATTATAAATACAAAATCAGTTGGGGGTAATGCAGGAGTAGGTCTTATGAATAAGAAAACATGAATGTGGGCAAGTTACTATGAACAACATAGTGAATATGTTATCATAGCAAAGATAGACACAAAGACAACACCAACTGCAGTAATAAAACTTTTTATGGCAACTAGTTCTGCCAATAATGAGGAGATTGAAAAAAATGTATGATGACATAAAGAAGTTATTCAGACAGTTAAGGAAGAGTAAAACTTGATTGACATGGGGGACTGGAGCCCAATGGTAAGAAATGGAAGAGAAGGAAAAATAGTAGGTTAACATTGACTGGGGAAAAGAAGTGAAAGAGGAGGTCAACTGGTAATATTTTGCACAGAGCACGATTTAATCATCACAGACTCTTCAGCCAGGCCAACACCTTTGTTCCTCCACTTGTTGATATTGTTTCTGCTTCCATGATAGGTGTTCACACTGTATTTGTAATTTACTGGTCCTGTATACAGATCCATGACTGAGGGTTGCAACAACACCTGTCAATGAACATTTAGTGTCCTTGTCACCAGCATAATCAGCATTACTGTAAACTTTTAAACCTTCTTTGTTCTACTATATAATTCTATAATTCATCATATTTTTCAAATATTTAAAAAGTCATTTCACTTTATTCTAGTCTTGAACTGTAGCAACATCAATGGCTTTGACTTCCTTGTGAAAGCAATATCTAGATGTAAGACTGTAGTCAAATATCTTACAGTAAGGAAATATCTGATCTCTTTGACATTACTTTCTTCATACTAAATTGTAGTAGAAACTCCATTACCCTCAGCAATTCTACACCTTTCCAGAATTTTCTTTGTATAATTCTCTTTGTTTATTACTATTCACTTATCTTCATTTTTCTGCTGCTTCATGCCAAAAACTTGTTGAGAGATCTTCTGTTTTTTAAATAACTGTGTACCTTTTAGTTCCACTGTTTGGATTGTGAGAGTATTTTTTGTGTCTATATAAATGGCCTCTTTTAGTTGCAGAACTTGTCAGTTAGGCACAAGCTATCATCAGAACAGTAGAACATCTTAAAACAGCATTTTGTTTGTGAGTTGTAATAAGTTTTTTTTGTTAGGAGAGGCCCATTTTGATTTAATGTGTGCCTTTTGGTTTAAATTCATTGTTTCCCCCCCCCCCCCCTCTGTGTATCTCAGAGATGTCCAATCTGCAGATTATGGATCACATTTGCCCCAAAGCAATTCTCAGTGTGGGACAAGAAATAAGCATCTAGTGTACAATTAGTAGATAAAATATGTAAATAAATAAATAAAAAGTCTGCAAAATTCCATTCATCTAAAGTTAGGATTTGAATGTTTTCATTTTCACACTCTTGTCACATGATAATTTCACACTTTGGACCAACTTATTTTTTAACATTTTCCTCCATCTTATACTTGAACTCCAAAAGCCTCAATCAGATGTGCTGCTCTCTTATCTTATAGCTATTTTAGTTGCAATAGCAAAATTAGAGATTTAGAATATTATAAACTATTTAAAAATGGAGTAACTAAATTCTTGGTCCTCCATAATGCAGCAGCATAAAGAAACAGAGATATTGCAGTCAAATTTGTGAGATAAGACATTCAACAAGCTTCATTTAAAATTTCTGGGATCATAGGTTGTGATCAATTTGTAAAAGTTTTCCCTAACATTTCGTCTTTGGCTGCAGAAGACATCTGCAAATGTGAAGTGAAAACTGCAATCAGAACTTGAAGGACTGCTGTATATATAGGCAATGTAGAGGGTGTTCCATCATGTGATGTCAGCTCTGAGACTGTCTCTGGTATTGCCAACATTATTGACAGAGAAGAATAGATTGTCATTCTGCTGGTGGGCATCCACCCAGAACCATGTAACAAAACAGGTGTATGTCTCTCTCTCTCTCTCTCTCTCTCCTCTCTCTCTCTCTCTCTCTCTCTCTCTCTCTCTCTCTGTCTCTCTCTCTCTCTCGCGCGTGCGCGCGTGCGTGTGTGTGCGTGCGTGTGTGTGTGTGTGTGTGTGTGTCTGTCTGTGCACATTTGTTTTTCTTTCATACTCCTGCTTGAAGGTTAATTTAAAACCTAGCAAACACATCTCCTCTTTTTCTTGTGTCAACAATTCAGTGCTTCTGTTTTTCAATGAATGGTCTCTCTATTCTGAAGTATAAAATAAACATTAAATTTCTTATCCTAACTATTTAGTTTGGCATTTGTTTGTTGTTTCATATTTCTTTGATAATATTAGTGTATGATCATTTACCTTTTAAACTGTTCGTATTTTGTTTCTCAAATACAGCTTCATCAAGGTGATACACGACCACTAAATTCAATGTCAGACATAACTGGGTCCGCACAGAATTATCAAACCCTCAGTGCTGTATGTGAAAGGATGATGAATAATGTCTCAGCTGACCCTCACAGTCCAGCAGGAGAAACTACAAGACACCCTGATTCAGGTCCAACGTCACTGCAAGGTAAGAACAATAGCAACACTTTTTATGACGTAGTTGCTTATCTAATGAGAACTGTGTTTCCTTTACCACTTGCATGATCATTTATCATTTGTGAGAAATTCAGGATTGCTCCCCTCACTCTCTATCAAACACATTTTCCCCCTCTGACCATTATCGCCTCCCCTATCTACCTACCTACTCTTCCTCTTGCCTTCTGGCTATCCATCCACACTGTCTTTGTCCATTTCCTCCCCCTCACTGCTCTTCACTTCTCCTTGTGACTGCCTCCCCATTTTCATTCCCATCTCCTTCCTCCCTCTCTGTCTGTCCATCATTCCATTCACCCCACTCTTTCTACCTTCTCGTCATTCTGGTGCCATCCCCACACCCACTCCATTGGAAGACTGACAGTTGTTAAATTAGTTTGCAGATAGTAACAGTGTAATTGGGATAGTTTGCAAACCACCACAAAGATGGTTGTCAAACCACAGACAGGTACCTAACATGCCATTCACACAAACAGAACTTGCAGCTTTTGGCTACAGCCTTCATCAGTACGGAACACAGTCATTCATTCCCATCTTTGTAATTCAGCAGAGCTGGTGATGTGTGTAGGTGGGAGGAGGAGCAAGATGGCTTGGGGTTTGATGACACAACCATTGAAATCAAACATCTTCATCTTCATGTTGTGTGCAAGGTGGTCTACCTTGATTTGGGCGTCAGCTTGGTAATGGGTACTCATTATGAGGGACAGCTGGTTGGTAGTCACACCAGTATAAAGAGTTGCACAGTGAATGCAGCAGAGTCCATAACTCCCAAGGGTGCCTTCATATGTGGTCTGGCCATTGATGGGGTAGGATAAACCTGTTTTGGAAATGTAATAGGAAGTGCTGTGTGGGCTGATCGGGCAAGTCTTGCAATGGTGTTTCCCACAGGGATATGGCCCTCATAGTAAGGGGTGGGATAAGGATGGACAAGGAAGTTGTGGAGATTGGGTGGATAACAGAACACCAATTTAGGAGACATTGGAAGAATCTCATGTCATATGCCTCTCAATTCAGGGAATTATGAAAGAAAATGAAAGCCTTCACAAAGGATGTGGTTTAATTGTTCCAGCCAAGGGTGGTATTGGGTGATGTGGGGCACACTGTTTTGTAGCTGGTTATTGTGCATGGAGTGAGGATTAGGGGTGTGGGGGACATGTAATGGGGAATATGTTTGCAAACTATGCTAGGGATAGTGCCTGTCAGTGAAGGCTTTAGGCATATTGAGGAAGGGTGTTCCCATCACTACAAATATATCATCCATGAGTGGAAAGACTATATGAGAGCAATTGTTTGAAGTGGAAGGTATAACATCTGTCAAAAAGTAGTTACTGTTGGTGGGTTTAATGTGGACAGAGGTGTGGATGGAGCCATTAGTGAGGTTAACTTCCAGGAAAATGAAACCCTGGGTTGCGGAAGACTAGGTAAAGCAGATGGAAGAGGAGGAGTTGTGGTTGTGGAGAAAGTAGGATAGGATGTCCTGGTCTTGAGTCCAAATCATGAAGACAACATCAATGAATCTGAACCAGACCAAGAATTTAGGGTTTTGGGAGGCTAGAAAGGTTGCCCTCAGATGGACCCATAAACAGGTTGGTGTATGATTTACCAAGTCTGCTGCATTCATTGCACAGCTTTTTATATTAGTATGATACAACCAACTGTCAATCAAAATGAATATCCAGGTGCAACATGCAGCTGAGCATAACATGCTCAGCTATATTTTCCCATTGCTAAGCAGCATCTCTTTCCACCCACAAGTATCTACCTGCCCCATAAGGCAGTACTATATCTGTTATCTGTCCCCACCCTCTGCTTGCATTCTTCCTCTTTCCTCCCAACCCCCTCCCCATCTTGTCTCACAGTAAAGTGTTACTCAGAATGCACCAGAGATGATGGTTGTAGATAAGTGAGTTGTCCCTAATTATTGAATAAATGACAGTGTGTGTTCTGTACTGATGAAGGGTGTGACTGAAAGTTGTATGTTGTACGTGTGAGATTGTATTTTTGATGTGCCAGGCTGTGGCTTGACAATTGTCTTTCTGGCTAGTTGCAAGCTGTCCTCACTATATTGTTGAATTGCAGCCTAGAATTCCATTGTTGGATACTTCCAGATTTGCTTGTTATCAGTCGAGGACAGTGGCTATCTGCAGTCAACTTTGTCACTACCTGGTTGTCACATTGAACAGCACAAATAAGAGACAAATTGCCTATTTTACAAGTACTAAAAGTCATTTAAATACAGGATATAAGTACCAAGAGGTTGTTTTTTAATATTTCTACATCATCCCTTTTCATTCACACCCACACTCCTAGTGGGTAATTTTATTCCCACAGAATTTTTATACAAGTATGTCATGTACCTACAAATGTGGTTCGAATTACTCTACGTGTGCATGAGTTACCCTATAGTCACCCACATTTCATGGATGCATGTGGTTCTTAAATGCATAAAACCACTTTCCAGTTAGTAAATAACCAGTAAACCCCAGATTCCTTATACTGTAAACTTCCTGTATAGAACAGCTTCCAATTTATTTTTAGTTTACAGATAAGTTAGTTTCTTAAATATTTGACATTAAGCATGTACATGATTAAAAGATGAGAAAGGGTTTGAAATTATGTTTAAATTGTAAACAATGAACAGTCTGTAACAGAATGACAACAATGCATTGCATTCCTACTCCCTTCGAAGAGGAGATTTTGAATGGCAGACAGAAATTTCAGACAAACTAATGTCATCTGAATAACTGAAACAGAAGGCTATAGGCAATTTGTTGTTGTTTTTTTTTTTTTAATATACAAAGCCTAAAGTAAATGTGTTACATCATGCAATAATTATTCACAATGTCTAAATTTATGTCTTCATTCATTTCTCCAAGAATCATTTTACAATAATACACTCATGTTCAGAAAAAATCAGAGCACCTTGAAAGATCAGAGACAGGAAATTCATTACATTAGCATGTTCTGCAGAAATAATTATCATTTGAACCAGATTGGCCTACATGTTTAAGGTCAACATTGATATTGCGACACAACACCACCTACTGCTAAAATGTGTATATAGCTCTCATTGTCTCTATAAACTGAAGGTAATCAATCAACGTGATTTGATCAGATGAACAGAATGCCTCACAGGCATAAGTGAAGACTGTAGCATCAAATCAGTGAGTTTGAAAAAGGGCACATAATTGGCATGAGAGAATGTCATGCATCCATCCAGGAAATTGCTCCTCATGTGGAATGAAGTGTTTTGGCAGTTCAATAGGTGTGTTCAGAATGATTCATGGATGGGTGTAGAACATCAACACCTCATCCTATTAGCACATCAGGATAGATTTGCATCTTTCTAGGTTCTGGCACTAATGGGCACAACCACAAATCTCAGCTATACCCCAGACACCTTTTTTCAGCACACAATGAATGACCACATGCTGGTGCATGAACATGTGCCTTCTTGGTGTCACAGTATGTCAGCCTTTTACCTGGCCCTCTAATAATAAAAAATAACTGAATGTCATGTAATGTTATCTTTTACTTAACTGATACATTCCACATCATTATGAAATCTTGTATTCTTGATCTATAGAACAAATAATAATCTTTTGATAATTATTCATAAAGGAGGGAAAGGAAGCAGGATTAGGAAGGATAGGAATGACAGGGGCTGCATTAAGATGTTGAAATTAAACAATGGCGACAAGTGAAAATGTGAGCTGGGCCAGGAATCAAAACCAGGTCTCCCACTTTGGGCCAGCAGCTGCCGTAACCACTTGGCTACCCGTGCTCACCTCCCATCCATCTCAAACTTCCACATGTCGCATGCCACGGCTGTAGTGCCCCTACCATTCATGCCCTCATACACTCGCCATTACGGGTTCCCATGTGAGGTCGAATGTATGACCGCAGCCATAGCATGCAACATGTGAAAGTTTGAGACGGACAGGAGGCGAGCACAGGTAGCCAAGTGGTTAAGATGATTGCTGGCAGTGGGAGACCAGAGTTCGATTCCCAGCCTGGCTGACTTGTCGCCATTGTTTAATTTCAATGCCGTAATGCAGCCACTATCAATCCTTTCCTTCCTAATCCTTCTTCCTTCCCCTCCTTTATCAATAATTTGCAAATGCAGTATGGCTGTGAAGCAGGTGTGGTATCTGTTCTTTCAGACATGTCTGAAAAAAAAAAGACACCACACCAATATATTAAGTATTTACAGGTGAATTTTGCTTTAGCTACAGTTACTTCAGCACAGATGCGGTCATACATATGACCTCGAATGGGAACCCATAATGGTGAATGTAAGAGGGCAGGGATGGTAGGGGGGGTACAGCAGCAGCGTGCAACATGTGGAAGTTTGAGATGGATGGGAGATGTTTGTCTGCTCCTTCTCCATTGTTTATCATCTCAGCCCCCCTCCTCCCTCCTAACTCCTTCTAACTTCTCAAAGGTCACCTCTTCACCCTCTCTTCCCTCCTCACTTCTGTCCGTATCCACTTCCCCCTCCAACTCTTCCTTTCTATCTCCCCTCCTCCTTGCTCTGTTCATTTCCTTCTCTTCTCTTCTCTGTTCATTTCTGTCCCCCTCTCTCTTCCCATGTGGTCCTCACCTCTACCTATGTCTGTCTTCTTCCTAACTCTCACTGTCCACCTCATCTCCCCATTAATATATCACACCTATCCCAATAGGAGGTTGACAATTCTTATCTGCACAGTACTTTTATCCACATAGTAAGTACACTACTGGCCATTAAAATTGCTACACTAAAGAAATGCAGATAATAAATGGGTATTCATTGGACAAATACATTATAATAGAACTGACATGTGATTACATTTTCACACAATTTGGGTGCATAGATCCTGAGAAATCAGTACCCAGAACAACCACCACTGGCCATAATAAAGGCCTTGATACATCTGGGCATTGAGTCAAACAGAGCTTGGATGGTGTGTACAGGTACAGATGCCCATGCAGCTTCAACACGACACCACAGTTCATGAAGAGTAGCGACTGGCGTATTGTGACAAGCCAGTTGCTTGGCCACCATTGACCAGACGTTTTCAATTGGTGAGAGAGCTGGGGAATGTGCTGGCCAGGGCAGCAGTCGAACATTTTCTGTATCCAGAAAGGCCCGTACAGGACCTGCAACATGCAGTCATGCATTATCCTGCTGAAATGTAGGGCTTCACAGGGATCGAATGAAGGGTAGAGTCACGGGTCGTAACACATCTGAAATGTAACGGCCACTGTTCAAAGTGCTGTTGATGCGAACAAGGGGTGAACGAGAAGTGTAAACAATGGCACCGCATACTATCAGACCGGGGGATACGCCAGTATGGTGATGACGAATACATGCTTCCAATGTGCGTTCACCGCAATGTTGCTAAACATGGATACGACCATCATAATGCTGTAAACAGAGCCTGGATTCATCCAAAAAAATGACGTTTTGCCATTTGTACACCATCGCAGGCACTCTTGTCCTTGATGCAGGGTCAAGGGTAACCACAGCCATGGTCTCTGAGCTGATAGTCCATGCTGCTGCAAACATCAACGAACTATTCGTGCAGATGGTTGTTGTCTTGCAAACATCGCCGTCTGTTAACTCAGGGATCGAGACGTGGCTGCACGATCCATTACAGCCATGCGGATAAGATGCCTGTCATCTTGACTGCTAGTGATACAAGGCCATTAGGATCCAGCATGGCATCCCTTATTGCCCTCCTGAACCCACTGATTCCATATTCTTCTAACAGTGAATGGATCGTGACTAACGTGAGCAGCCATGTCGCGATACGATAAACCGCAATCGTGATAGGCTACAATCTGACCTTTATCAAAATGGGAAATGTGATGGTACGCATTTCTTCTCCTTACACGAGGCATCACAACAATGTTTCACCAGGCATTGCTGGTCAACTGCTGTTTGTGTATGAGAAATCAGTTGGAATCTTTCCTCATGTCAGCATGTTGTAGGTGTCGCCACCAGTGCCAACCTTGTGTGAATGCTCTGAAAAGCTGATCATTTGCACATCACAGCAACTTCTTCCTGTCGGTTAAATTTCGTGTCTGTAGCTCATCATCTTCGTGGTGTAGCAATTTTAATAATAGCCAAGAGTGTAACATGTCTATGAAGTGAGGTTTAAATCGATCCACAATACATATTGTGATTGTAGGCCTATCTGTAGCAAATTTTACCCTGTATTATCGTCTCCACACAGCTCAGTGGTTATAATGTCAACCTACTGAACTAAGTGTTGTACAATGATACAATTTTATAGATCCTGTCAGTGGTATATTTGGATTTTGTCTGCAAAATGCCCTGTAAACAGAGTAAATGTAAAGATGTAATAAAATGTCAAACATAATGCAGTAGTTACGCATCTCAGGGTAATCATGTCATATCTCCTGAAATATGTGTGACACAATTATATAATTTTGTATATATGTTCAGCATTATATTCCAAAATTGGTTGAAAATTTGTTGCGAACAAAGCGTGTAACAAAGATGTAACAAATTTAAACATCATGCATCATGTTCCAGTTTTTAACGCATCTTAGAGTTTATGATGTTGTATCTCCTGGGCTTTGTGCAATAAAATGATATAATTAATTTTGCAGACATATTTAGCTATATGTGTGCATACTGTCTGCAAAATGTCATATATTTAGTATTAAAACATCATAAACAACATGTTTGAATATGACATAATTTGCCATTACAATTTTTGTCCACCACAACCACCTGCTTCCAGTCACTGCTTACAAACCACCCCACTGCACAATGAGAGACTCGGGGCTACTCTTATACATAAATGTCATTAGTCTGCAGTAAATAGGTTTGGGTACAAAGTGAAACATGGACACAAATCCACATTGTACTTCTTTATCGACATAAGTTTTCCCCAATTGTTAAAGTTCGCTATTGATACAATTAAAAGTTCTTTAAAAATGTTTTAGATTTTGTCTGACATGTGTTTTACAACTCTGTTGCAGTTTGGTTGTATGGGAATTTGTGTGTTTTGTGTATAAGTGCCTGTTCTCTACTTGGATCACTGCTGGCACCACTCCAGGCAACCAAACTCTACAATACTGCACTTACAATTCTGATTGGACTTGCTGTTGGGTCACTTTCAGGAAGTTCAGCTTTCCATCTGATACCACAGGTATTTAAATATAAATTTTACTTGTGCTGATCTGTGAAAGTTTTTCAAGAAAATGCTGTTGTTAACTCTCGTGAGCTTTCGTAATAAGGATCTCTGAGCTATTGTCAAATAATTGACAAGATATTCTTCAAAAGAGATAGACTGGATGGTCAGTACTTACCTTAGTTCTGTACTGTTGATGGTCACACAAAAATAAAAATAAACACGAAAATGGAGATGAAAAAATAGGACAATCTTTCAAAACTGTGTTCCTCCATCAGGTAGGAGAGGAGGGAAGGAAAAGGAAACAGGGAGCCCAAGGGGATGCTTATTCATAACCTTGGCCAAGAGATGATGATGGCTGATGAGTGGAAGTTACAGTTACTGTCTCCCCCTCCCCCCCCCCCCCCCCTGCTCCATCCCAAGAAAAACACATATACAGGACATCTGCGGAACTACAACAGATATTGACAAATGACTGTCATGGTCATGAATGTGCGGGGGGTGATGACCTCGATGTTGAGTGCACTATATCACCAATCAATCAATCAATCAAATGAATGTACGGCAGGTGTTTATGAAAGTAGGTACTATTAGACAGTCTAAAACATAAAGAAATATTATTTTCAACACAAACTTATGTTTTTTTAATGGATACCCTATATTATTTTTTAAGCTATCAATAGCATGAAAAATCACAAAAAGAATGGTGTTTGTTGCATCACAATGCATCAATTACATTTGAAGAAACTGTGAAGCGAAGTTAACATTAAAAATACAGGGTGTGCTGCTTGTGCATGTCCGAGACCCAAGCGAGACTCATGCTTGAGACTTGGACATGCGCTAGCAGCACGCCTCATGTATTTCAAACATCAACTTCAGTTCACAGTTTCTCCATATGTAATTGATGCATTGCGATGCAACAAAGACAATTCTTTTCATACTATTGATTGCTTAAGAAATAAAATAGGGTATACATTAAAAAAAACATAAGTTTGTATAGAAAATGATATTTCTTTATGTTTTAGATTGTCTCATAATACCTACTTTCATAAGCCCCTGCCGTACATTCATGATCGTGAAAGTCCTTTTTCAATATCTGTTGTAGTTTCAGGGATATCTGGGGTGAAACAGTTGCTGGGACATCCTGTACATACAATTAAGGCAAAGATAGCCAGTGCTCCTTTTTTTGGTGCAGATTCACAACATGAAGGAATTCAAATGGGAATTGACAAAATGTTGCATATAATGGGTAAAACATGAAGGGGCACTATATCAGTAGTGATTGGATACGTTGGAGATCTAGGCCTAGTGAGAGGCATACTAAGATAATCTGCGGAGTTGCGGTGATCAAAGTATCCGAGTTTAGAATCACAGCCTGGAACAAATTTTAAACTTATCCCATGGCAGCCAATATAATAAATTCCTTTTTGTTTGAGACTATTATTAACAGATGAGACAGGTTAAAGTATTGCATGATATATATAAAATGTTATATGATATGTAGAACATATTTTGTAGTTATTAAAGTACAGAAAAAAAGAAATAAAAATAACCATGTGTTTTAATGAGGTATCACCTCACTTAACACAAAATGTGCACCAAAATCTATGATTAAATACTTAGATGAAGACTAAATGGTGTACCAGAAAAGAAAGGACATTGCCTGACCAAAAACATGAAGGGCCTAGAGGGGGAGGAGGAAATGAAATGAAACTTCATGAGTTAAGATATTGTGTGATTTTATTGTAAAAGTTCCAACATAAGGGCAAATTTTGCAAATTATTGACGAGTCCACTCATCAGTATGATGTTATACTCTCCTCTGGCCACAGTACATGGGCTGATTAACTCTAGATGGGTGTCTTAAAATTATGATATGTTCTATTGAGACAAGCTGCCCACAGTGGTACTAATTAGTTCTTGCTATAATGGATACTGGTACTGAACATTCAAGCTGGTCCCATACATGATATATCGGGCTCTATCTGGACTCTTTCTGGCTGCAGGAGTATCTCAACATCACACATACAGTTCATATACACATGCTATGTCTGTAAGTGCACTGCCCTACCACTTTTGATATTCAGTTTATTCACCATTGATCACATATGGTGGAATATGTGTGTGAATATATAATTAATAATAATTTATCGGAATGAGTTTTTCAAACAATTTAACATGTAGTCAGTTATTAAATACTAGTGTCAATAATGTTTATTTCAAACAATTGTACTATAATATAAAATTGATGTTTTCTTAACCATAACTTTGAAGTAATTTCTTGGCAGTGATCTAGCTGATTCTGGAAGTTTATTAAAAAGACTTAAACTTGTCATTTGGTGAGATTTAGAAGTCTTTGCCAGTCTGTGCCTCAGTATATCCAGGTCCAGTTCTTTCTGGTGTTGTGAGGGTGTATTTTTTCTGTAGCGCTAAAATCATTTAAGTTTTTTTGACATATAGCAGAGCTGTATAAATGTATAGAGTTATTATAGTTAATATTTTGTGCATGATAAGGAGAGGATGTCAGAGCTCCTAGTGTTTAGCTCTGCTCATTATTCCGATTACTTTCTCTCTTTTTCAGAATTTCACTAATATTCCATATTAGTATGCCTTAGGAGATGTGGCAGGTCAAAATATACCACCTTCAGATACTTATCTGTAACTGCACCTGTCAGTTCCCTCATTAGCTATCACACTCTTGCTATTTTCTTGCAGACATGGCTAATGTGTTCCTCCCAGTTTATTTTGGAGTAAATGTGGAAGCCTAACAATTTGAATAATTTACATTGCACATCTGCAGTGAAACCTACAACTATGTCGTACATTTTATCAGGATTATACAGAAGTTCATTAGAGGAAAACCGATTCATTGCTTGTAATGATGTCAGGTTTGCCACAGACTCTCGGCACAATGACCATTGGTTCAACTTCAGTTCAATGACAATGCTACACACAGAAGTGGCATCATGCTGCCTTTCCAAGTTAAACATTGTTCTGTTTATAGCATCATGATGCATATACACACATACGGAGATTTTCAGTTACATGAAAGTTTCCAGACCACATTCATCATCATCATGTCCAACAAGAATATCTTATTGGTACCTCCATGATATTATCTTTCAAAAAGAGAATGTCATATGCCATACTGCATGTTGATTATGTTATCTGATGTGCCTTGATGCAAAGTGTTTAACTATTGTCTTAACAGTATATCATCCAATGAAAACATTTAGTCACAGGTTGCCAAGAGACTGCTAACCACAACTCACCAGTCAATACAATTTACTACTGACACACAGTAGAAGCAGCATATCTTTTATACACAGTTCAAATTGGTGGCTCTCAGAGTTAGATGTGTTGCTCCTGCCAGAGGGTGCAGCTCATGTACCAAATATCACACCCTCTGTGACTCCATATCACCTAAAAATTTAGTCACATACTCTACTCTCTTGTAAACATACAATGTGTAAAATTTTTGTGTTTTCAGTATTTCCTTTTGCTGCAATTTTAGTGGTCAAAAATTTATTAACATATAATTATGAAGATGTACAAATAGTCATTATGTGACATTAAAATAGCCTAATGCTCCAATGGTACTGTGAATAATTCATTGGTAGATGTTAGTAACATTGAAATCAATACATGTAATTTACAGTATTTTTTTAATTCCACTGAGCATATATTTTTCCTAGTTTTTGGAAGTAAGAGAGGAGCAGTATGTTTTTAAAATAGAGGAAAGTAAAACCAATAAGAGAGAGCCAAATTGTTCCTTTTCAGGGGTATCAGTACAAAATGAGAGGATACCAGCACCTGTGACTGTCACTTTAAGAGGCATTGCTAAAATTTTAAAATTTTGTTGCTTTACTTTAACATAGTATCTGGTGAAGGAAGCCATGACTTACCACATACACCACACAACAGTTTACCCTGTCTGAAGGTAAGTATGTCTTACACGAGTTTCTTAGAATGAATAATTTGTATCTGTGATTTTGACAATTGATCACCAGACTCAAAAATTCTTGTAAAATATGTTTCATATTTCAGCAATAACTTAACTGTCTGGTTGTTGTGGTAAGATATGGCTGACTTCACTTTACTGCATGACAATACACTTTCACGAGTTATATAAAATCTAAAATATTATGTTCAAATCTCAGAGCTTATGTGCTGTGATGTGGTTCATGTGTGTAAGTTTTCAAATTGAGCATGCTGCAGTTGTGCTTGTGATGGCTGCCACCAGGTGTGCACTCACAGATTATGGTATGCAACACACCGTATGTGAATTCTATTTAGGCCAGATCATGGAGCTGCTTGCTCTCATTTGTTGTTTCCTTAACATAAAATGTTCTCTTTGTCTGGGTACAACTATGAAGGTTTTCTCTGTTCTGTTAACTGTGTGACTTTAAGGTTACTACATTACTGACTATAAAGCCATTTTTCTTTACAGTACATTTGTAGCTAATCGCAAACAACACTTGTGGCTGGTTTTATCAACTTACACTTCATCAGTTTAGAAGAAGAACTGTTCATATTTACTGAGTGATTCTCTCAGTGACAGAAGTAATAGATCTCAATGTTAATAATTTATAATCATAAAGGCCAAGTTTAATATGAAACCAAGTTATTATTAACTGGATAGCTTTCATCATTTCCATTGCCACATGATGTTTTCAAAAGTGAAATACTTTTGTTTCATTCATTATCATTACTTATGTTTACTATCGTATCTCATTCCCACTAATTAGCAGCCAAGTGTAGAGTTGGTTATTGTTAATCTGTAAGCTGTTTGATCAGTCAGTTCATTCTCTAAAACAACCGCTACTAGCACATGTTACCTCATGCACACTTGCCAACAGTGAAGCTCTATTCACTCAGTGGAAGCCTCAACAGAGTGTATTACTGAATGAGTTGCACTACTTGTTGAATAGCAATACACAGTTTGAGCTATACCATTTGCTTTAATTACCAGTATAACTTCTAGTATTATAAAATTAATGTCTTTTTGTTTGTATTTCATGCACGGCCATACCATACATCTGATAGTGATAAAACTTTGTCAACTCATTGCTTGCACTCACGTGTAGGTTATAGGCATACTAAAATTAACTTTGTGCGGTGCAGGGTGAAGGGTGCTCTATAATTAGTTAATTTGTTTCTTACACCTTCTCACTGAAATGACTGGATGGATATGAATGAAATTTGGAACAGAGGTAGCTTATATCCTCGTTAACACATGGACTACCTTTTTTTAACCCTTTCGTGGGCAAAATAGATGGAGAAGGAAATTGAATTTTGTTAGGTATGAAATGACATTGTAATTAATAGATAATTACAATTTTGTAACTCGTTTTAGTTTACACTCTACAGCTTACTCATACCAGCAAGTGGGAAGTATTTTTTCCCACTGGCACATTTCATAATGACAATACCTCTTTTGAACAATATTACTCATTGATATATTTTCATAAAATGACAGAAACAGTTGAAAACAATACAGTATTGAATGAAAACAAATTATTTCCCATGAAAGTGACTGAAAAATGGATCCACACACAGTGGTACATTACAAGCTGTGCACATGTAGTGGGTTCACTTTTTCACCTCCAATTAGTGCCTCCCAGAATAGGATAATGGTTTACATCCTGTGACAGCTGGACATCCACAGGAACTACTGCATCTTTTGCAAGGTATGTTGGTATTTTGCCACAACATTTCCTATTACAAATCCAGCAATGAACTGTCGTGCTAATTTCAGACGAAATGTTAACAGATCCCAGTTTGATGTATCGCTCTTGTTGATCTTCTACAACAAAAAGCTGTTCACTATAGCGAGAGCAATCAAGAAACGACAAAACAGCACCACTGACAGTCACCATACTCGTCCTGCTATACACACCTCGGCTGCAACCAGAAGCAAAACGGAAACGGGATGGTGGCAATAAGTTCCAATAGGAGCAGTACAAATGGTGGAACATCACAATCCTCGAAAATGCGTATCACACAGACACTTTTATGTTATTTTCAATCTGGGAAATATAGTCCCCACTGCCTACGAAAGGGTTAAGCCCCCATATGGTGCATGGCACCAGCCTTTGGACTGATTTACTTTGTCACTTATAAGGGCTACATATCACATTAAAATGTTAATAATTGTTTATATAAATTACTTTACTGAAGTCAATGAAAATAACATTAATGTATCAATAATATAATGATGTAATATAATGATGATAGTTCACAATTAACTACAAAAGTGATCATAAGCTATAGAGAAGTATGTAAAAAAGGCAAACACACAAAACACACACACACACACACACACACACACACACACACACACACCTTATAGCCACCAGTACAGAGCATACACTGTCATGCAATCACTGGCATAACTCATTAATGTACAACTGTCATCTCTGGTGGTTGTATTCTGAGTAACACTCCACTGCGAGTGTAACTTCAGAGCGTGGATGGGAGAAGAAGCAGGGAAAGGATGCAAATTGAGGGTGAGGGCAGGTAGTAGTGCTGCCTTATGGAGCATGTAGGTACTGGTGGGTGGAAAGAGATGCAGCTTAGTAATGCAGGGGCTGCCTCACAACCACAGCCATTTGGATCTTCTCCCACACCAGCAGCTTTTCTGATCTGCACACAGCACAGATGAGTTACCATACACTATGTTCTCCAGTCCTGAAATTGTACTGTCCTCAACCTCCTGTAATCTATTGTCCCCACACACTCCATGTCCAACATTTCATGTTCTTGCATCCTAAGACCTCTCTCAATGTGTGTGGTTTTTAATCATAATTTTTTTATATTTTCCACTTTGTCTACTCCATTCTATTTATTTCTCTTCTACCCTCTCCCACGCCCTGCATTTTGAAACTGTGTGCTCCATAAGGCTTTGCTATATCCATTCCCACCTTTGCTTTACATTCTTCCCCTTCCCTTCTCCTCCCATCCACTAGAGATCAGAAACAGGCAGAGATGAACCTGGTTTTGTGGGTTGCATACACCAAAAGTGGCTTCCTTCATCCCCCTCTAATTCTGCAAGTATAACAAGCCTGAGTGTTGTGTGCAGCTGTTGCTTTGTACTCACAGGCACAGGCTTGTAGTCATCAGGCATGAGCTCCACTGGTCTCTTAAGTCATCTTCATACTCATTATCTTGGTGTGCTTGGGGACTCTGTGAGTTTGTCTCTGTTGCTGTCTCTATACTCAGGTACATTAGTGTCCTTATGTTTGTAATTCATACAAGGCTACAGTTTTATTCTGATCTTGATGAAATGTCACATGCTTGACCCTTAAACAAGAGGAATATCACTGTCCACCTAAAATTCTATTTGGTGCATGGTGGAGTATACTTTACTTATAGACTTTGAAAAAAATCTACAGTTTTGTACACTAAATCTAAGTTCTATTATGACTTAATGAAACTTTGCATCCTTGACTTCAAAACAATGGTAAGGTCACTTTCTACATAAGATTCATGCAGTGCTTGGTAGAGGGCACTTCATTTACAGAATACCACAAAATCTGCAGTCTTACCATATTGACAAAATTTTGTTCATTGATGTTCAAACCAAGAGAATCATAAGATTTCGTATTGTGAATGGCAGAGGGTACTTTACTCCACACTCCAACATCATTTGACTGGGATGAACAGAGAGGGTGGACAGGAAGACATTGACAGATATTTGAGGGGGGAGAGAGAAATGAGGAAATGATAGGGACATCAGAATGGATGGTTGGATAAAGTGAGGAAGAGGATGGGGAGTCAAGAGTGGCAGTGATGGCATTGTTGAAGGAGGAGGACAAACATAAGTTAGGAGTAAGTAAGTACCCAAGCAATGCCAGACTTTCAGCTTGCTGATACATAGAGTGGCCTAAGAGGACAAAGAGGAAGCTAAGAAATAGGTAGGCCTATAAAGATGAAGTGATGGGCAGTGATATTAGATAAGGAGTGTAAAATTTGCCTCCAATCCACAAGCATGTTTACTTATTGTGAAGCATTGCCTCGTTTGCTAGTATATATTCTCTGTGCAGAGGGGTAACAATATTACTATGCAGGAATGACTGTGTGGTCAGGGGCACCATGTTACGGACCAGGCAGCCACTTGTGTTGTAGGTTAGTGTGTTCCCTTTGCCATGGGTGTGTATGTTGTCCTTAGTGTAAGTTAGTTTAAGTGTTTATAAGTGTAGGAACTAATGATTCAAATGTTCAAATGATTGTAAATCTATGGGTCCAAACTACTGTGGTCATCAGGCCCTAAGCTTACAAACTACTTTGACTAAAGAGAACCCACACACCCATGCTCTATGGAGCATTCAAACCTCCAACGTGAGAGGCTGTGTGATCCGTAATGTGGTGCTCCAGACCACATGGCCATTTCCGCACGGCAGAACGTATGACCTCAGCAGTTTGGTGCCTTAGCTTTCCAAACATTTGAACATTTTGAACAATATTTAGTTTTGTTAAAACTGTTTTGGATTGTTGTTATTCTGAATGATTATAACATTATAGTAGTATTTTTGGACAGTATTCTCACAAAACTTCTGTTACTTTTATATAACTGTCTCGTGTTCAAAAACACTCTGTTATTGGATGACATCACAGGATGAGAGTAATACTACATTATACATGTGTTATAGCAGTGTAAGCCAAAATTACTTGTTTCATCTCTATTTAAAATAATATAGAATAATATACTTGTTCACTTACTGAAAGGCATGCTCACAGAGCAAGGGCTCAAGTGTTCCTCGAGAAGTTTGCACCACCAGAAATGTATCAAATGGCAAGTTGGAGAATTGTTTCTTTCAATATCATTACTAGCTTTTTTGAATGGTTTGAGATAACATAAGCTCATTAAGGGTCTCTTCATCTATATTACAAAGTGTACATAACCTTTTTTGTGGAAGCAACTCCTTAATCTTGATCAGAGTATTGCCTACTGAAACCAGCATATCTAACAGAGTGTTCAATCAGACTCCTACCCTTGTTTGAGTGACACTGTGAGTCTTTTTGAAAAACCATCTCGTACAATATCCAAATTGTGGTTTGCACAAGTTTATTGTCTCTTCTACATGAGTTAGTTCTGCCTTCAACCCCAAAAACTCTGACTTAAAAGTATGTTAGAGTGAAGTCTTAAGACAGACCAGTGCAAGGAAATAAAGACTTTCAGAGCTATGCTATGTTAGAATCTAAATCTTTGATGAAAGGTGCCGACTTCATTAAGTCCTCAGACATTTGCAATGACTTTAACCAGTACTGATATAACATGTTTTCCTTGTCAGGACATGGGATAGTAAACAATACTCTGTTCTCCTTATGCCACATTACACTAATACTGGATACAGTCACAGTAGTGTAGGTTACTTTATGTGCACACACATCAGTTTGGAAAGCGGCTCTTTTTATCACTAATAGCAGCAATAACCTATGGAATCAACACTTCTCCAATGTCAACTGCACAACCCATTTCAGCACCTAAAGATATGTGGCCAAGGATACCTTTTTTAAACTAGAGGCATAAACCATACCAAATGGTCTAAGATCTTAGCAGCCACTGAATCACAAGTTGTGTGCTTTTTATTTGCAAGGGTCATAATAGTGACTTCATTCTGTGGTCTCTCTCCTTTTTTTTCCGTTGGAAATAGCATGTTTGCTTCCTGATGGAACAGGTGGAATACAGAAAAATACAATGTTATTTTCTCTTCAATCTACAAACTTATGTTTCCCATCTACAGTGTAGACTAAACTGTCAAACTTTTCCGAAGCATCTCTCTTTCTCTTCTTCAGCATATTTTCAACTATGAACACACCATTATTTAATGTTTGTTTTATATCCTCAATGGTCTCACAAATAACAGCTTTGTCATGACTAGTTCTTTGACAGTACATGCTTCAGTATCCATCATGAAGGAGTGTTGATGGAGCTGTATTGTATTAAGTGTGCACTGTGCAACCAAGCCATACAGCAGCTGATACATGCTTAAACTTGTGTGTGTATCAAGCTCAGTGGCTAACTTCAGTGCTAATTAAACTGAAAACCCAAAGTATCAATTTTTTTTTCTGAACAAGTGTTTCCCAACACAACCTACCCTGAAACACCCTTACATGCTTTTCAGACTGTTTCTGACCACCCTGTAGCACACACACTCTCACACAGTGCCCTTATGCTCTGTTGGTGGGTAAGTGAGAATGCAAATATACTTTGCAAACATTCGTGGAACTTGCAGAATATGACCAATGTTTTTCTCACACTATACTATAAGCGAGTGGACAATTGCATGAGCCACATGAAAAATCACATGTCTCCCCCCCCCCCCCCCTCCTTGGCATACGGATGCTGTGGCTTTGCACATATTTGTGAATTTGAAGCATGTGTACATGCAATGCACTAAACTCATCCATATTTCTAAAATATGCTTCATCTTTCACTTTAGTGGTGTTGTCATTATAAACTGTGATGGATCATATTAGTTCATTTCTTGGGTTAGTCATGATATGCATTTGCATTATGTGTAATTGCTGCTAAAGTTAAGGTACATCCAGAGGTTTTGAAAGCTGTATATGAGGAATATGTTGTGGTAACAGCCAACTTTCGGACTGAGAATTATACAACAAATCATTATTTGACTGCCCATTAGGTAACCAATCCTTATAATATTTTCAAAATGGTTCTATTTACCAAAATAATCTCATATGAGTCTCTAACAGACAAACATATTAATGTGGAAATACTACAAGAAAGTGGAAAAAACAGAGCTAACGTCTGAAATGTTGAAAACTGTACCATTTGTGACAAATGGAAGCACCAAGGTGCCAAAAGCATTCACAAATGATCTGAATCTGTGGGGCCCTGTTCATAGCTTTAACTTTGTTGTGAGGACCATATTTACTCTTTGGCAGTTCTAAATCTGTATGGCAATGGTGGGCAGACAATAGCAGGGTTAGCTTGTCTTGCATGGCTTTTACAATATATTCAGACAAGAGCTTTAAGTGCTCATTCAGATGAGAGAATACAAGTCTCAGTGGCAAATATAACAATTATTTTCGGTGGGGGAGGTGGAGGGGGGAGGGCAAGACTAATGTAAAGATAAGTAATTTTAAGTAGACATCCTATGGTGTTTTGTACCCCCCCCCCCCCTTCTTATATATCACTGGCAATCTTCACTACTAGCCTTGGAGAGGCTGAATCATAATTTTGAACAAGTAACTCACAGTTTCATAGCAAAATATCTCTATGTGCTAATGTCAATGAAATTCTGAGAATATATTGTGTATTTTGCATATATATGAGGCATTAAGACAATGACCTTGAAATAAACTTGTGCAAGCACTGCAATAATGCAATGAACTGAAGTGCTTCAATCAGCACTTTTAAAAAAAAATTAGAATACTTTGACTGAATGTCAAGTGTGCAAAATTTCATCAAGAGCCTGTTGTATGGCTTGCTGGCCTGCCCTCAGACTGTGTAACACATAACACAGCTTGTGAGTCTGTTGGCAGTTACAACCCTCCACATAGAAGGTAGGCAAGTCATGTTTTTAGGCCCATGGGTACAATGGGTTAAGCTGGTGATCTCCTTGTCTGTATACACCACATTCTAGGTGATGGTTTTCTGCATATTAGCAGTAATCCATCAATAATTGTAACATACATAAATGGAGAAACTGCCATTTAAAATTAATTTCATCTGTGGTTGGAAACTTGACTATAAAACACATTCCAGAACTTAAGATGCTGCTTGTATCTTTATAGTCCCATCCCCCATGGTAGCTTAATCCACAAAACCACCACACTGTTATTTTATGTCACCAATGTAAAATCACATAGTTTTTTATATTTATGTTGAAAAATAGTACTTGTTGTGAACCTCCTGTCAATCCTTTTTTAGTAGTTTTGGATTTCTGAGATTGGCCTCTCAGTACATTTTAAAAAAAAAATATCATTTAATGTTAATAATATTTGGTCATTTCCTTTATTTATTTATATTTCCAAGAGTGAGCAGCTTTCACTCAGTTTATACTAGACTTCTTCTTCTTTTTCTTCTTCTTCGTCTACGTGATCAGACCCAGTGGACCACAAACTGCTACAAGTTTCTGTCTCCATTGCTTCCTATCTGTGGTTGCTATCCGCCACCTGTCCACATCTATTGCTGCTTGCTTTAGGTGTACGTGGAGACCATCCCTCCTTCCTTGGTCTTCCTTGGGGTCTCCTTCCTGCACCGTAGATCTTCTGAAGAACTTTTCTCTCAATAACAAGGAGCTTACAAAAGTCCCGCTTTTGGATACTCCATGTCTCACAGCCATATAGAACAACAGGCAGGATCACGGTTTTGTACAGTTGGATCCTGAACTGTCTGGAAAGCTATAGCTTGTTTATCATAACTTCAAAAATGTTTGTTAAGCTTATGGGACTTAACTGTGGGGTTATCAGTTCCTAAACTTACAAACTGCTTATAAACTACCTTATACTAAAGACAGCACAAACATCTATGCCCAAGGGGGGATTCGAACCCCCGACGAGGATTGGCCTCGCGCATCGGTCCATAGTGCCTCAATCCGCTCGACCACTCCGCCACGGCTAGCAAAGCAGTTGTGCTAGGGTATGGTATGTTTGGTTTCCAACCTGAATTCTGGCATTAATCTGCCGCATTCATTTTTAATAAGCTGTCACAAGAATTAAAAAACGTTAGCAGTAATCCACACACTTCCTAGGCTAAGATTAAGAATTTCCTCATGGCACACACTTTCTATTTTGTCAAGGAATTCCTGGAAAAATTTTAAAAAATTAAGCTCATTTCCGTGTTGCATTTTAGGTTCTTTTTACTTATTCTTAGGCCTGCCATGTGCATAGAACTGCAATTCTTTCATTTCATCTATCACTACTCTTGTGTTACAATTTGATGTACTGTCTCATCCTATGACCATGGAGACTTACTCCTCAATTCGTTCCTGCAAAACATGATAAAAATAAAAATATAACAAATTAAAGTACTTAAGAGAGCTGTAGAGGGTACAAACTGTAAGAAAATACAAATATTGTGATCATCCAAGGAGAAACTGGGGACAGATTGTAAGTGCTTCTCTGAAATGAAGAGATTGGTGAAGGAGAGGAAATTGTGGTAGGCCACATCAAATCAGTCATAACACTAATGAATCAGAAATGGGTGAGAGGGGGGGGGGGGGTCAAATCAGCTCAAGTCCAAATAGAAACTGCTCATGGAATGTCATACAGTGTTCAAAGAAAACATGAGGATTCTGATTTCCATTATACATAATAAATAAACTGTCAGAATCATAATTTTATATGTCCAGTTGATGGACCAACTGCAAAAATTAATTAATTAATTAAAATAAAAAAATAAATAAAATAAAAATTAAAAAAAAAAAAGGCAGTTATGCCACTTCATGATAATGTCACAGCCTCAAATAGTGTGATGTGAACTAATTCTGCTTTACGGTAGTTTCTACTGAAAACAATTATTATTTGTCACATTTTACTGTCACTTTCGGTAAACATTTTTGAACTCAATATTAAGCTACAGATATTTCACTTTCATCTGTTAATTGTGCTTCTAAAAGCACAATTTCTACAATATTTTATTTGTAATTGGAACAGGAAGTATGTTTACTGATCAGTATTCTTACAAACACTAGGGAAGTGAAACCTGATTAGAGGTAGAAAAAAGACATTTATATATTATGGAAACAACACATTATTTAAATTCCTACTTCATACCCTAAAATATAATTTTTTTCTTTTATTATTCTGTATAGCTTCAAATTAACCTGCAACATCTTAGCAAACTACGTATATTTAAATATAAAATATGTAATCTGTTTTGAAAGTTGTTTAGCATTTTAAAAATTTAATAGCACTTTCTTAATGTTTTACACAGAAGTAGAAGATTTTTCCCCATCTTAAATATTTATTTGAACATACTCTTTAAGTGCTAATAGTAGATGTAACATGATATCCATAATATGTAACATTGTACTGTTGATGACCTCTCTTATTGTTTGTTAAAGGCTCATCAATACTGCTGGGTCATCATGTACAATCAAAAACCTATCAAGACTTCTTTTTTAGATCTTTTGTTTACCACAGAGACTTCTCTGTAATGTAACTCCCTTTTGTTCTTTGATATTAATATTTCCTCCGTTAATGACAACTGAAATGGTGGAATCATTTGTAGCTACCAAGTACAATAAAGAGTAGAAAATGAAACATGTGTTACTATATATTGACTATTCTACATGGTGTTCATAGCCACAATGATAAGCTTTGAATAGTTCATGATAACTCCATGATCAGCATAACATTTTTACTAACAAATTTTGCTGCTGGTACATCAAAGACTATCCATAGATTTAAAATACATATATTTCATCATAGTATTAATTATAATTCATGCTTGTACACATTAATTATGCTTCATTACACTAAAATCATGTCTCTTTCTTTTCAGGCTTTTGAAGTTATGGGATCGGAAGATCACCCCCATTACTTGCAAATTGCATTAACAGTTTGGTTTGGAATATGGGTTTTCTTCCAGATTGAAGTAATACTAAAAATAATAGAAAAGCACAAGGTTAGTTCTCTTTTAGTCGCATTTATTATAAGAGCCTGTAACTTACAATACAGTCTCCCTGAACAAAGAAACTATTTGTTTTAACATAAGAGTCAATCCTGTAGAAAATAAACATATGTGATATTGTATAAAGACACACTCTGCAATATTTTTAAATATTCTTTGAAACTATGAGTAATTATTATGTTACCTAACAAGCAAAAGAAAGACTGTGTAGTATTCATTTTCTGGAAGATTCAGATAGTACACTGAAGAACCAAAAAAACTGGTACACCTGCTAAATATCACGTAGGGCCCCTGTAAGCACACAGAAGTGCTGCAGTATGGTGTGGCATTAACTCAAATAATATCTGAAGTAGTACTGGGGAAACAGAAATCATGCATTCTGCATGGCTGTTCATAAATCCACGAGAGTACAAGGGTCTGGAGATTTCTTCTGAACAGCCATTGCAAAGCATCCCAGATATGCTCAATAATGTTCATGTCTAGGGAGTTTGGTGCCCAGTGGAGCTGTCTGAACTCAGAAATGGCACAGACGCCACTCTGTACGGATTCTGGATGTGTGGGGGGTGCCCCATTGTCCTGCTGGAATTTCCCAAGTCCATTGGAATGCACAATGAACATGAATGGAAGCAGGTGTCACCTGTCAGTGGTATTTAGATGTATAGGCACTCAATACATTTGGTAATGAGACCCACCAGACCAGACAACATGTTTCCAGTCATCAACCGCATGTCTGGGATGCCTTGCAATGTGCTGTCATTTCCTGTACCCTTGCAGATTTATAGACAACCCTGCAGGATGCATAGTGTCAGTTCCCTCCAGCTCTGTTACAGACACTTGTAAGGTCCATGGCACATTGTGTTGCAGCACTTCTGCATGCTTGCAGAGCCCCTGAAATTTTAGGAAGGTGTGCCAATTTCTTTAGCTCTCTAAATAGATTTCCAATTAAATTGATTGAAGACTTTGACCTATAAAATTCTTCAACTGAAACCACAAGTAATAGAGCAAATCAAAAAATTAATAACATGTCCAAGCTATGGCCATTTATCAAACTACAAACACATAGACAACATGGCTATGACAACATACAATATAAGTTCATTTTTCTGCAAAGTTCTCAAGAGACTGTAAACATTTCTCAAAATGGAAACCAACTTTTTGATTCTGGGTGCACAGATATCACATCCAGCACTATCTAACCACCTGGGTACAATTGTTATCACTTTGTCATAGTTTCAGAATAAGTTTCCACTGAAATCCTTTCATCATCTGAACACATTCATGGTAAGACATCAAGCAAAACAGAAGTGATATCTGGAACTCCTGAGGGAAGTGTTAAAGGACCCCTACTGTTTCTTATTTTTATAAACAATTTAGGAGTCAATCTCAGTATCTTCCTTAGACTGTTCATAGATGATGCTGTTATTTATCAATTATTAAAGTCACCAGAAGATCAAAGCAGCTGCAAAATGATTTAGATAAGATATCTGCATGGTGCCAAAATTGGCAGTTGACCCTTAATAATGATAAGGCATTCATATGACCACTAAAAGAAATCTGTTAAACTCCCAGTACACAATAAATCAGTTCAACTAAATACCTAGGAATAACAATTACAAACAACTTAAAATTACCCAAGTGAAGGACTGTAAACTGATTTCAGTAGTCACCCAAGTGGAGGCCTGTAGTATGAATTCAGTGTCACATGATCAATGGCTTGCTTGTCTGACAGATATGTTAATGATTATGATGGTTGCATGAGCATGGTAGCGGTTGCCTGTTCAACTTACATTGTTCAATGACTTAAGTGATTACCCTTGTGATAAGTAATGTTTGGTGACAGAATAATCATTTCAATGCTTTCAATATATATTAACTTAGTGAGCAATTACATGTTGTAACAGGTTTGTCTTGTTAGAAACATGTAAAACTAATACACTACATACCCATATGTTCATGGAAGGGCAATAACCATTAAAATGTTGAAGAATAAGTGAAACTCACAAAAATTAAATAAGTGATGCATATTAATCAAAGAAACAATTTAAAATTGAGCCACAGAAGATATCTGAAAGCTTATGAAAAGGTATGAAATATAAATACTTGTGAATGATTTCTTCCTTGTTATCAGCTTCCCTTAACTTTGAAAGGAAAAACCTGGTTGAATTTTCAGCTATAAAAGACATGTCTTTATTTTCATATTTCTATTTATTATGATAAATATTGATGTACATTGGCCTGAAGCAAGTACTGTACAACAGTTTGCAGAGTATTTGTGTACATTTAGATATTGTGTTTTCAAACTATAATAAATTAATTTGTTTAATAAGATGTCTCTTTTATAGTGCCCCCTTACACATATTTTTAAATCCATTCTAACTGTTGTGTTTGTAGAACATTCCACATCACTCACATAACCATACAACAGAGAGCATTGTGCCATCAGAAATGACAGCTTTCATCAATTGTAAAGAAGAAATGCTTCCAGCACAGCCGGAACTACAACAAAAAGCCATTACAAATAATGTATACCAGGAGGCTGCTGATGGACATGAGGTATATCATTAAATAAGAACTTATTTAAGAATGAAATTAGAGGTGCTTTATGATGTTACAACTCATTACTTTAGTACAGTAGTGTTGTACTAAGAAAAGTATAACAGATTATGATTTTGAATACTGATAGACCTAAAAACCAGGGTATTTCTTGTACTGTGAATGTAAAGAAAAGTCACCCCAAGCTCAGAAGCTAATACACCAATTTCCTTCAGTAATAACTGGTGTGTCACTGACAACATCACAAAGCAATAAAATAAAAATGCTATCATAATTTAATAATCATAGCTTTCCAATTCACTCCAGGACTTATTGTACTCTGATATAACTCTTAATGATAAGAAAACATGTTATATGCCATGAATTATGGTCCCTACCAGCTACAGAAAGCATCAACAATGATGTGAGTTAGTCTGGCACACTGCAATTGCAGAGGTTACAATTCACCCAATGACTAACAACTTCAGATTCATAAAAGATGAAGGGAGTGATTTGTTCCCCACTGTAATTACCAAAAATTTTGTGATTTTGCATTGAATTGGAGGTTATGGCTGTCTAGTGTTGAAATCTGGATATCCCTTGTGCTGACAAGAATGCGAGCTGTGAGGCTGATCTATACACCCATTCAGTGATAATATTTCCACTGATGGTATTATGACACAGAAAAAACAGAAACAATGAATTTGATAAAATTCTAGAAAAGATGGCATGTGTTCTCAACATGATGTGTATCTTGCTAATGCCTACCACAGTTGGTGAGAGGAAGCTAAGATGTTGGGACAGCTGAATTGAGTAGTTAAATAGTGGTCTTTTAGTTTCATTTATTGTATCTTAACACAACCACAACCAATTTTTTTCTCCTGTTGCTTGCCAACTTAACCTTGATCTTGTACTAGGCTATAGATTAGCCAGTCACCACAAGACGTTTTTCAAATTTTATATTTTTTGGCTGACAGTTGATTTCCATGGTTAACAAGTCACAAAGTGCTAATAGAAAGGAATGAAGCATAAATCATTTTAGGTATTGAAAGCCTGAGATAAGTTCAGCCTAATTTTTTTCAAAGGGACAAATAGTCTTCAGATTAGATAGCTTAAATAAAATAGGTGGTGGTGTGACTATTGCTGTCACAGGCAGTTTATCCTGTAGCAAAATTGAAGTGCATAGTTCCTCTGAATTGGTTTTGGGAGAGGCTATATATGACAACTGGAATAAATTGATAATTGGTTCTCTTTACTGCCTCCCTGACTCAGACAATTCGATTGCAGAAATATTCAAAGAAAGCTTGAATAAAATTTCAGAAATATATCCAAAACATACAATTGTAATTGGTGGTGACTTAAACTTACCCTCAATATGTTGGCAAAAATTCATTTTGAAAACCAGAAGCAAGAATAAAACATTGAAATTGTACTGAACACATTGTCTGAAAATTATCTTGTGCATTTAGTTTATGAACCCACTAGAATAGTAAATGGTTGTGGTAACATACTTGACCTTCTATCAAAAAATAATCCAGAGCTAATAAAGAGAATCAAAACACTAACAGAGTTGTCATAATGAGATTGAATATCAAAATTTCCATATCCACCAAAATTGAATTTTATATAAACAGATAAAAATTTTCTTTACACTTTCCTGAGTCAGCATCTCGGTCTTTCAAAAATAATAATGTGAGTGTAGATCAGCTGTGGCTTACAATCAAAGAAATAATATCAACAGAAAGCCCCTGTGTGTACCCCTCATGGTACACACAACAGGCTAGATCACTCTCGCAAAAGTAATATTTTACAGAAACTCAACAGTTAGCATGGTCTTCTAAGCGAGAGGCTTATAATAGTTTCCACAGCAAAACCCTGTCTCACAATTTGGTAGAAAATCAAAAGAAATTAGTGCTGAAACACAGTAAATACCTTCACTGTACAATAGTAATGGTGATGCTACTGATGACAGTGTTGCTCAAGCATAATTGCTGAACACAGCTTTCCGAAATTTCTTCACCAAAGAAGATGAAGCAAATACTCCATAATTCAAATCAAGAACAGCTGCCAGCATGTGTATTTTTAGAAGTAGCTATCCCTGGAGTATTTAGGTAACTTAAATCACTTAAAAAAGTAAGTCTCCCAGTCCATATTGTATACCAATTAGGTCCCTTTCAGAGTATGCTGATACAATAGCTCCATACTTAGCTGTTATATACAACCACTCACTCAGCAAATGATTCATACCCAACAACTGGAAAGTTGCAGAGGTCACTCCAATATTAAAGAAAGACAATAGGAGTGATCTGCGAAATTAAAGGCCTATATCATTGATGTCAGTTTGCAACATGATTTTAGAATATATACTTTTTCAAACATTATGATGTACCTCAGAGAGAATGACCTATTGACCCATAGTCAACATGGATTCAGAAAGTATCATTCTTGTGAAACACAGCTATCTCTTTGCTCACACAAAGTGATGAGTGCTATTGACAATGGATCGCATATTTCTAGATTTTTGGAAGACTTTTGACACTGTACCTCACAAGTGTCTTTTAAAGAAATTGCATGGTTATGGAATATTGCCACAGCTGTGCAGTTGGATTTATGATTTCCTATCAGAAAGTACACAGTTCATAGTAACTGATGGAAAGTCATCAAGTGAAACAGATATGATATTTGACTTCCCACAGTGCAGGGTTATAGGACTCACAGGGTTATGCTTGCAGTTATCTGTGTCCCCATTAGTGCATTTGCCCACCCCTGCTTTAGAAATTCAGCATGGCTCAACTTTATACCCCCTCCCTTTTTAAATTAATGATTCCCTAGAAAATGTACCATCATCAATAGCTGTAAGCCAATTAATTACTGGTGATGCAACCTGTTCTTTAATCACATATCTCCACAGCAGAGTAGAACTGATTTCGTTGACATCAGTTAAAAATTTGTGTATTGTCTCCATAATAATTATCTTGTGCTTACCTTGAACAAAAGTTAATGATCTTCTGCCTCATTAAATAATCTAACAGCACATATGGAACTGATAGCCATAGGCAATTAACTTAATACATAAAATACAGACAGAATGGTCCTGTCACATAATAATACATAAGTTACATGTAGTGGCAATCCATTATACAGATTCTGAAAGTGGTGTGAGTAAGATTCCATTAGTCCTCTACAACCATGTACATAGATTGTGCAATTTCAGAACTTCTCATTGATGTAGAAGAAGTAGTAGTTTCTGCTTACTTCAAATACAAGGCACTCCTGAAAAGTTCTGTAAATGGTCCCTTATTTTACAAACTGCACTGGTGAGGACAAGGTGTGCATGCACACATTGAGGGATATGTCAGCAAGCATCCTCTATTGTGCAAAGTACTGCAGTGAAGCGGTGGGCCATGCTGTCATGCTGTGACCCAGCTAACAGGGTCAGTGTGAGAACTTGTGTCATTGCAACATGGAGTGCAAAATGGAGCAATGGAACAACACAGTAACATAAAGTTCTGTTTCAAATTAGGCAAAATGGTAACAGAGACAGATGGGATTTTACTGCAAGTGTATGGTATTGACAAAGTGAGTAAAAAGTGTGTGTTTGATTGGTTGCGGCAATACAACAATGCGTGACCTCCGTGCTTTGAGTGATTCCACAAGAAACATTTGCTGACAGTTTTCAGCAGCTGTACAACTAGGGTTACCAACTCAAAATTGTCAAAAGTAGGACTTTGCTTCATAAAAAGCCTGATGTTTTTTAAAAAAAGCATGACAGTTTATTTTAGAATGAAAAATTGTTTATATTTTAAACATTTGGGTAATAAATGTGCTCTATTCTCAGTAGAACCAAATAGGAACATATTGAAAATATGCTATAGTATTGAACAATAGAATTTAATGCTTAAAAATACAATACAATCACCTGGAAGTTACTTTTCAGTATTTTTCATTTGTGTTTTCTTTTTGAAAGTGTACTTTTCAATAGAATGTACTGCTGAGAGAAGAGGTAAATTATTATCTTTAAGAGTATAGTTATAAAATTCCTCACAAGACATGTATTTGAAATTATACTTGACAAGTAAAATTCCTTTTACTGAATTCATCATCAAACAGTTCCTCTCTTTTGTCCACTGAGCATCTATGAGAGAAAAAAACACATTCAGTAGAAGCATTGCTACCAGCAATAGCTAATAATAATAATAATAATAATAATAATAATAATAACAATAATAGTAATAATAATAATAATATCTCACATCGAAATACAGTAAATGTTGACTATGAATGCAATGCTTCTTCAACATTTACATCATTGGTAGCAAACCTCATGAAAAAATATAGACAACTGTGTGCAGCTTATACTTTGGTGCAGTTACACTACACTGAAACTTGTCAGATGGTGAAATTACAGCCTTATTACCATTTTCTGAAAAACAAAAATTCTGGCCTGGAATTCAAAAAAAGCATAAAAAAGCCAAACATGTCAGGAAAAAGCCGGACAGTTGGTAACCCTATGTACAACTGATGTCAGAAGTGTATTGTAGCCTATGGTGACTACTTTGAAGGCTAGTAAAGGTGTTTTGTTTGTAACTCTTGTATCCTATAGTTCCTGAGAACATTCCCCTAACTTTTCAGATGCGCCCTGTATATTCAGTAATTGGTAACTCCATTAATGATGTAGGTCTTTGATGTGCAGTTTTGTAATTGCTATGTTCATTAGAAATATAAGAAGTCAAAAGAAAGTAAGCAATATTGGAGTTCACTATTCTTTTGATGACAAGAGCACTACAGATTGAACACAACTTTAGATTGGGAAAGAATGGGAAAGGAAATCCGGTACATCCATTGTAAAAAAACTGTTTCACCATTTTCCATAAGAAATAAAAAATGAGAAACCTGACTCTGAATGGCCGCATAGGTAGTTGAACTGTGGACTTCATGAATGTAAGACCAGTGTCTTAACAGGATGAGAGAGACAGCAGGATTATTGATCTATAAAATTTTAAAAATAATGAGAAGAATGTTGCACTTCTTAAAACAACAATTCAACTGTTTCATGTAGACTTCCCCAAATTACCTCTCAGGAAAAGCAAGATCATCATAAGCAATAACTAAACTCCAGACTAGAATGAGGGATTTCAGACAGACAGAACCTAGAGACAAACATTTATTGGTTGTCACTACAGTCCTTGTAGAACTTTGGCTTTTAAATTGCATCCATTATTTTGTATTCACTGGATTCCCTCTCCAATTCGTCACTTCCATTGTTATGAGGTCCTCCTACATGTGTCTTAGCCCCCTTTTTGGGGTCTTCCTCTTCTCCTATTCCCCTTAGGATTCCCTATAAACGTTTTATTAATACCTCAATGTTCTAGCATTCTCTGTATATGTCCAGCCCATCTTATTGTTGCATTCTTGATTTTCACTATGATATTCATCTATATAAAAAGTGCCGTAGTTTTATTTTTATCCTTGTCCTCCTTCTTCCTTCCTCCTTAATGTCCCAAATATCATTCTCAAAATCTTCCTTTCCCACCTCACTAAACTTATTTTTTGATTAAAATTACTTGATAGTTGACACCTCATATGTTGGAGGTTGTTTTCTCCAATCAGAGCATCAAACATCACACCTTAGCTATTTCCCATTGCCAAACTGCCACAACAATTGGTCAGTTCCCTTCCCAATCCTCGTCAGACTTTCTTTCTTGGTGTGTTTGAATCCCAAATCATAGGTCTTCCCCTTTTATTTCACATTTTTTCGCACCTGATAACCATAGCAAAAACAACACATACAATGATGCTAACAAAATAGACAGATCATACCAGACACTACTGAATCCTTTCCTACAAGCCATGATTCAATATAACATATATATTTATTGTACTCACAGAGCTCAGCTTATGTTAGATAAGTGTCTTGAGACATTGCATAATGTGGTGGCACTCTCTCGGAAGCTGTCATGCCACCACTGTGTTCGTAGGAAGGAAGGAAGGAAGCGTAGGGTTTAACGTTCTGTCAACAGCTTGGTCATTAGAGATGGAGCTAATGCTCGGAGTTTTGGGTAAGGATGGGGAAGGAAATCGGCTGTGCCCTTTGAAAGGAACCATCCCGGCATTTGCCTGGAATGATTTAGGGAAATCATGGAAAACCCAAATCAGGATGGTCAGAGGTGGATTTGAACCACCGTCCTTCCAAATGCGAGTCCAGTGTGTTACCACTGCACCAGCTCGCTCGGTACTGTGTTTGTATCAGCACCGTCCCGCAGCTGTGCCAAGCCAGAGTGCTTACATCACTAGCTCGCAGTGTCATTGCCATCATTGCTTGCAAGCAGACAGCTGACAGCAACATCTTGTTCTCTTGTATTCTGACAGTGTTAGCGTTAGCTTCTCTTATTGCTAGGACAGCCATGTGCTCACACTAATTGTGACAATGAACTTCCAGTCCAGTACTAGGACTGGCATACTTAATTTATTTGCTAATCTTCTAATGTTTTGTGTGGCCTGTGTAATTTGTTGACTTCTGTGTCAATAAAACTGTAGATACTACACATTAAGTGAAATTTACTGAATGCAATTATTGCAATTCAGCAGTGAAACTGGGTCACTAGAAACAGAAATACAACAATCTGTTTCACAGCAGTGGTCTAGCACAGTGGTTATGATAACAACCTGACATGCAGAATCACATCAAATAGGATGATTTTTTTCTTAAATCTAATCAGAATTACTTTGACTATTACATTTGTAGAAATATTATTAAATCAATGAAAAATTGATAATTCCATGGTTACAAATGCCTACACAAGGAAACAAGTAAACAGCACTACACAATTACTGCTGCCCATTGTTTTTCATTTGCCTATTTCTACCAATGGCAAGTAATAGTACAAACACCAATTGAGGATTTCTGTTTCCACCAATGAGAAGAATTAGTGTAATCACAAATGGCAACAAAATACACAATATAAACATTATCAAGGATGTCTGTTATCACTAACGACATGAAATATCACAAGGAAAAATAAAGGATGCCCAACATCATTCCTTCTCTTTCTCAATCCACTTTCCCACTATTGTATAAGAACCAAGCTGACTTTCATTCGACAGTAAGGAAACACTGTGAGGAAGGCTACTTGCAATAGTAGTTGAAATGTCAGGCAATTTTATAAATTGACCACGAAAATTTTTACTGAAAATCCCCTATAATGTTTATCGTTGTCAGTTACATAACTATTGAAACTTAACTATAATGCAAAATTCTTATTGGTAACAATCCCATAAGATGTGTCAAGTGCTGATAACTCTATAACCAAAATAGTGCAATCACTTTACAAATTAATTACAGTTTATTTTTTTAACATGTGCTAAAATAGTACTTAATTGCAGATTTCAGCTTGGAAAAATGGCTACCAGCCTGCTTTGGATGTCACACATCCTGTAAAAGCTAAAAAGCAAACTATCGCGCCCGTAGCCTATATGGTTGTTTTTGGAGATGCTGTTCACAATTTCATTGATGGAGTATCTATTGGAGCTGCATTCACTGACAGCATCTCGACAGGCATTAGTCTCAGCATTGCTGTCTTCTGTGAGGAACTGCCTCATGAATTAGGTATTCAACATTTGAATTAATAGTATTAACACATCACAATCAATGAGCAAAAAAGGCTTCTTGAACAATGTATTTGTGCCACATCATGTTGTAACATATACCCAGGTTTCCATAGCAATAACTATATTTTACAATTTGATATTTAATAAGTCAGAATAATTTAATGTTATTAGAAACAGGTCTGAAATCATGGTTTCAAGCCTTCTTGAACAATGTATTTGTGCCACATCATGTTGTAACATATACTCAGTTTTGCATAGAGATAACTATATTTTACAATTTGATATTTACTAAGTGCAGAATAATTTAATGTTATTAGAAACAGGTCTGAAAACATGGTTTCAAATGGTTTGTACCTTATACTTATGATTCTTATTTTCATGTCCTCACACTAAAGCCTTATACTATAATTGCATACTAGTATAATAAAGGTTCTTTCTTTCTATGTATTCACAGTAAATTGCATTTGTTTTATCTTGAGAGTCAATTGCCACTCCTTCCACCAGGTGATGATATGCTGCAGATCTTCCTGCTTGCCTCTACAATTTTCCAGTGTTGCCACTTCTCGATATACTAAGCATTTTCTGCAAAGAGCATTAGTGACCTTCTGATGTCATGATGAGATCATTTATACACACTATGAGATCAAAAGTATCCGGACACCTGGTTAAAAATGACTTACAATTTCAGGGCACCCTCCATGACGCCACCCTCACAGGCATATATTCAATCAGGTGCTGCAAAGTTTCTCAGGAAATTACAGCCCATTCTTCATGGAGTGTCCATTCTTCGTTCACCATGGTATTGATGTTGGCCAGTGAGGCTTAACATGAAGTCGGCATTCCAAAACATCCCAAAGGTGTTCTTTAGGATTCAAGTCAAGACTCTGTGCAGACCAGTCCATTACAAGGATGTTATTATCATGTAACCACTCTGCACAGGCTATGCATTATGAACAGGTGCTCAATCAGGTTGAAAGATGCAATCGCCGTCCCTGAACTGCTCTTCACAGTGACAAGCAAGATGGTGTTAAAAACAACAATGTAGATCTGTGCTGTGATAGTTCCATCCAAAATAACAAGGGATGGGAGCCCTCTCCATAAAAAAAACATGGCCACACCATAATACCACCACCTCAGAAATTATGTTGGCACTACACAAGCAGGCAGGTGATGTTCACCGGGCATTCAGAATTCCCACAGCCTGCCATCTAACCGCCACATTGTGTACCATGAACAATCACTCCACACAACATTTTTCCATTGTTCAATCATCCCATGTTTACACTCCTTACACCAAGTGAGGCATCATTAGGCAATTACCTATCTGATGTGTGACTTACGTGCAGCCACTTGACCATGAAATCCAAGTTTTCTCATTTCCTACCTAACCGCCATAGTTCTTGGAGTGGATCCTGATGCAGTTAGGAATTCTTGTGTGATGTCCTGGGTAGATGCCTACCTATTACACTGTACAAACCTCTTCAACTGTCATAGGTCTCTGTCAATCAACAGATGAGGTCGGCCTGTAAGCTTTCATGCTGTAATTTCCCTTCATGTTTCCACTTCACTATCACATCAGAAACAGTGGACCTAGGGATGTTTAGGGGTATGGAAATCTCATGTACAGACTTCTGATGCAAGTGACACTGTATCAACTGACCACATTCAAAGTCCTTGAGTTCTGCAGAGCACCCCATTCTGCTCTCTCACAATGTCTAATGGCTACTGAAGTCACTGGTATAGAGTACCGGGCAGTAGGTGGCAGTACAATCCACCTGATATGAAAAACAATATTTCAGAGGTATTGGGATACTTTTGATCACATAGTGTATATTTTTATAAGAACAACATTCCCTTTGGGCATGCCAGAAATCACTTCTATGAGTTGAGAATGAAATGCTGCAAACTATTAGCTTGAATCTCTTCAATCCAGTCAGACAGTTGTTCTGATATTCCTTATGCTTTTGCTTTGTTCGTCAATTGACAGTGCAGAACTGTATTGAATGCCTTCTAAAGGAAAGAAATATGGTATTTACCTTGGAGCCTGTATCTACTGCTTTCTTGGTCTCATGGATGATTAGTGAGAGCTGGATTTCACATGAAATTTTCTTTTGAAACCCATATTGATTACTACAGAGGAGAATTTCAGTCTCCAGAAATAGCACAATACTAGAGCAAAAAACATGTTCCAGAATTCTACAATACACCAACATTGGGGATATAGGCCAATAGTTATGTGCATCCATTTTACTGTCCTTATTGAAATCGAAAAGAGAGAAAGACACACACACACACACACACACACACACACACACACACACACACACACACACACACAGAGAGAGAGAAAGAGAGAGAGAGAGAGAGAGAGAGAGAGAACTGCTTGCTTGTGATTAAGGTCACATATGTTGCTTTAACAGTGAGAGGTGACTGTGGAAATCGGTGCTATATTATCCACAGATTAAAGGCAACTAGAAGCTGCCAGGTCGTTAAATGCTTATCTTGTACTGTTAATGTACCTTGGCAATAATTACAGATCATGAGTTTGGCACCAAGAAGATTCAACCAGAGATGGTCAAATTATATAACCATGGACAGTATGCTTCTATGTAATCAAATGAATATGCCCATAACTCCATCTCAGCTAAGCTCAGCCCTTGCTACAACCCTCAAGGGGCTCAGTATTTATTTCCTGGGTATATGTTTAGTGGACTCAGAGTCCTTGAGCTGGGTACTGTGTTGGCCAACAGTCCTCTACACTGTAAGCTTTGAGCATGCTTCAATGACCACACTGTATGGTATGAACCTGGGGATCTTGGCTTCATTGCGCAGGTGGCAAGGATGATAAAAACGTCTAAAATATTGCCGCAAGACCCCAAGTTATCTGATTGCTGGTGTGGCGCAATATACAGTGTCACAGATTGCGATTCTGAAGGTCACTTGTTCAATCACGTCCACAGGCAAACATTTATTTCTTTGTGTTTATCATTTCCAGAATGTTCTACATGTTTTTTATGTTCACATGTAATTTCTATATGTTTCTTATGTTAACTATTCTTCCAATTTCTTGTACATTCTGTCTGTGTATAAATAGCAGAGCACTCTGCCCGATATGCAGTTAGTGCTGCGTGTATGTTAAGTTTGCAATAAACCTGCTTTCAGTATAAGTGCTGTGTTCAGTTGACAACCCTGCCCTTCCCTATTGATGTTATCGAAGACCAGCATGACTTTGCTTCTCTCATATGACAAATAGTGAGAAAAGTATGGTGCGGAGAAGCTGGTCTGTAGGGTGGAAGGCAGGCCCAAGGAAAACAATAGGCAGCAGTATTCACAGCTACACCAACATGACATTTTGACTGTCTAATTCAGAACAATATGTTCTAACATTCACAAACTAGTTTTATAAGCCACCAATGGTACAATACAGTACGCTTGAACAGACTGAATGACCCTTAAGAATTTGATTAGAACAAATAATGAATCAGGTGTTTTTATCATTATACAAACAACCCAAGGCAAGATGAGTTCTTACACTAATTACACAATTAGGACACTTCTTGCCCAGGGGAACCGGACGTGGCTTGAGAGGCACAATTCCGGAACAGACTAAAAGCATCGATAAGTGACTTATGTTAAGGCACAATGAACCAATTTTAACCAACTTTAACAACAAGGCACACGTCTTATATGGACAGGGGAGTTCTCACATCGGGATGCAGGCACAACCAGTACACAAGTACGCAAACCATATGCGAAAACACGTCCGATATCTAGCAAGACAGTACCAGACCATGAGTGGCACAAGCCCTCACTCTCGGCATGCAGAATTTACTGTGCCCCATAACCCAAAGCACGCTTCGAATATTCCCTCGCTGTGCCCGCCCACCCGCACACGAGACCCCTTTTACTACTGGACAATAAATGAACATAAAATGAAAATTACACTTCTCTCTTTCAAAGATAAGGGCCAGAATGGAAATTTACTGCTTAGAATATACATCAAATAGTAAGAACTATGAAAAAAGAAGGAGACTTTCCTGGTGGGAAAAATATGTATAAAATAAAGATTTTTGACTTACCTAAGTACAGGCTCGTTGACAGAAACATAAAACACACACAAAAACACACAAACATTCGAGCTTTCGCCACCACTGGCAGCTTCTTCAGGAAAAAGAGGAAGGAAGGAGAGGAGAAAGTGAAGGATACAGGTTTAAGGAAGTGGAAAAGGAGCCATTCCAATCCCAGGAGTGGAAGGACTTACCGTAGGGGACATAAAGGAAGGGAAACAAATACACACACACTCACACATATCCATATGCAAACACACCTGCTTCCCGAAGAAGCTGCCAGTGAAGGCGAAAGCTCGAATATTTGTGTGTTTTATGTTTCTGTCGATGAGCCCGTACTTTAGGTAAGTCAAAAATCTTTATTTTATATATATATATATATATATATATATATATATATATATTAGACGAAGTCCACTTACCAAGAGAAGGAGCACAGGCAGTGATAGCAACAAATAAACACACAGACACACACACACAAACGCAAGCTTTCGCAGCCTAGCTGCTTTGTCAGGCAGAAGGGAAGGAGAGGGAAAAAGAAAAGATGAGGGTTTTAAGGGAGTGGGTAATGAGTCATTCCAATCCCGGGACAGGAAAGACTTACCTTGGGGGGAAAAAAGGAGGGTAAACAAATACACACACACCCACACATTTACACAGACGCAAGTACACTTAGGCAGACATACAGTATGTACTCCAAGAGTACGGCGTCACAGTGATATTCAAGAACGGGCACAAAGACAAGGATACTGACTGCCTTTCAAGGAATCCATTTGTGCAACACAACAGCAAGAATAAAATTACAGCCCTCACTGAATTAGGTGATGTTACAGCTGAACAGAGGGAAGATCCAGCACTATTAAAAATCATAGAGGCCTTGGAGAAAGGAGAACCGACCAATGGAGAGTTCCAACTTATAAATGGGACATTGTATAAAAGCAACTATGAGCCACTGGGCCCCAAATGGCTACTGGTCGTTCCAGCTCAAATTCAGCCAGCTATTCTCAAGTCTTTCCATGATGCTCCAATATCCAGTCATCTGGGATTTGTGAAGACCCTAGACAAAACCAGATGCAGGTATTACTGGAAAGATCTCTACCGATCTGTCAAGCACTATGTGAGTCACTGGAAAGAGTGCTAGTGACGGAAGTATGTGCTGCAATTACCTACAGGGCATATCGTACCAACTCCACCTGCAGCTGCTCCATTCCACCGGATTGGAATCGACCTTTTAAGTAGGCTCCCAAAGTCGACAGCCGTTACTGATGGATAATAGTCTGCACTGACTACCTCACCCGCTATTCTGTCACCAAACCTGTGCCAACTGCAGAAGCTCCAGAGATTGCAAAATTCCTTGTAGAAGACATTATTTTGAAGCATGGATCACCATGTGCTATGATATCTGATCGTGGAAAAGTATTCCAGTCAAAACTAGTATCAGAGGTAATGTCACATTGCGACATTGTCCACAGAATGACAACTGCATACCATCCTCAGACCAATGGTCTTTAGAACATTTTAACAAGACATTCGCAGATATGCTGTTGATGTATGTCGATGTTGAGCTGAAGTATTGGGATACAATACTGCCAGTCATGACATTTGCTTATAATACCACAAGACAAGACACCACAGGCTTCATGCTGATTTTCCTGCTCCACGGCTGTGAAGCTGAGACTACAAAGGATACACTGTTCCCATTCCAGCCAGGATGACTATGTGAAACAGCTCATTACCAGGGTCATAGAAGCAAGGCAGCTGGCTTGCATACAGACACTGGATGCCCAGGAGAAGGACCGTCAGTGGTATAACGACCAGTACTGACCTGTTGTGTACAGCCCAGGAGAGCTGGTATGGATTTTTACCCCTGTGCGGAAAGTTGGGCTATCAGAAAATTTATTGAAGTGATACTTTGGTCCATATTGTGTCATACGCCACCTGTCAGACGTCACATACGAAGTCGAGGATTATGAGCCGCCGTCAAAACGACAAAAATCAAGAGACATTGTTCACAGCCTCTACATGAAGTCCTACTATGCTCCTGAAGAGCAGATAGGCAAAAATCGTTTCTTGTTCAAGTACTCTAAGCAAGGTAATGATACTGTTGAAGCCACAACAGGAGTATCTGTCATCGGTAATCATGCAGAAGGGAAGGATTCTCCAGAACTGCCTTACAGAGGACCCATGACAAGATCAAGATCCAGGACATTGCCACTGGCTCCAAACAGAACCTAACAGTGGGTCACTGTTTTTTCAGGACAGGGAGCAATGCCGCAAGTCCACAAGTTATCTGACTGCCGGCATGGTGCAATGGACAGTGTCACTGATTGTTTGTGTTGAAGCTTGCCGGTTCCATCCCATCCACCGGCATAAATTTTTTTCTTTGTATTTATCATTTCCAGAATGTTATACATATTTCTTATGTTCACTTATTATTTCTACATGTTTCTTATGTTAAATATTCTTCTAATTTCTCGGACATTCTGTCTGTGTATAAATAGCATAGCACTCTGCCCAAGAGGCAGTCAGTGCTTTGTGTATGTTTCAGTTTGCAATAAACCTGCTTTCAGTATAAATGCTGTGTTCAGTTGACAACCCTGCCTTCGAAGTCAAGCCTGCCTCCATTTCAATGTGAAATATCTCTCAGTCTCAAGGTGTGCTACATGCTGAGGAGATGCATTGCTGTTGAGGCTGAACAACCACTAGTGGGAACCCTCTGGGAAACCTGCCACACCTTAGTTATATTTGGTTTAACCAGGCATGTAGGGCTCTGCCAGGGTGAACTTTGACTTTCCTAGCTACTCTTGGTACCCAAATGAAACAAGCCCAAAATAATGTTGTCAGATGTACAACTGCCATCATTAAGTGAGGAAAATTTAATGCAGTTCAGTATGATCCCTAATTGTATTCTATAATGTATGGTTTTAAACCCAGTAAGACATATAAATAATGCTTTGTTGAGCTGTCAATTTGCAGCTGTTGAACCAAGTATGTCTTTCCAGCATTTTGGTCAATATAGCTGAAATGGGAATTTGAAATCATTAGCTTTTGCACCCAGCTTTGATCTTAGCTGTCCATTCAATCTACACAATTTATTGTGTTCTGATTTGATACTAAATGCTATTCCCAACAAAACACTTTGCAATTTTGAATGATTGAATCTGAACATGAGAGACGCTGGAGATAAAACAAGAAAAATTCAGCCTATGCTGAATATCTCATATTGAAGAACCAACCATATGATATACAATGTAAACTATTACTTAGTAGAAAGATGACCCTACTGTAAATATTAAAATTTAACTCAGAAAACCAGCTTAGTATTAAATGATCAATTTCCATTTTCCTCTGTCTTAAATTAAGTTTCATATACAGAATTTTATCAGTTGTTAAATGTACATCAAGCTAAACAACATTTTTTTTCCATTTCTAGTCAAAAAATATTTATTTGCATATTTAATGTAATATATTCCATGGGAAAAATTTGGTATCTTCCATTTAAATACCTTTTCTTACTAATATATTTTGTGTGTGTCTGTGGCATTTGTCACCTGAAGATGGTCTAGAAAGCTGAAAACCAGTTAGACAAAATAAATAAATATTATTTGCAGAACATTTGGAAGTTTTTTTTTTCTTTTTTAATATTTCTATCATGCTCTATTAAGCACCAATGGAAAAGTTAATTAACTATAACAATTTTGAATTTATGATCTTCTCTTGCCATTATATGAGTTTCTGAATACACCTGAATAATATTTTTAATTGTATGATTGACCCAGAATGTAGAATATCTTCAGCTATCTTTTACTTTAAGCAAGATTTCTCTTTGCTATTCTTCAAATTGTATAGTTCTGTGTCTTTTTACTGAACTATTAACAGTAATAGTTTTAAACAGTTATGTTGAATAGTTGAATTTCATCCTGTCTTTTGTTGCATCAACACAGTATTATATACCAATATTGAATGCCGAATAAGTTTGTACCACAAGGTGGTGATTGCAATATGGTACACACATGCATACACTTAATGTTTCCTTATTTCACAAATATGTTGTTCTCAAATATTATTACTCAGACACTGTACCATGGCAGTTGGCTAAAAGAGTATCTCAAACATGGTCTACAACAAAAGCTAAAACTGTCATACATATGTTCAGCTAAGACATCCGTTGCTGCAAAGGACATAATACCTACCAGAAATGATATCAAATTATAAGACAACAGTATGTTAAATAAAATACTATTTTAATTAAATAGGTACAACATTTAAAGCATTTACACTTTGCATAAAAATCTTCACAATGTATGTTGGTCACTTCCGCAGTCACACTTGGTCAGTCAGTACATGGAGTTTCAATTTGAGATAAGCTCAAGTGAGATCTGGATCTAATGAGTTGTCAATGGAATCATTAGCATGTACTTTAATTCCATCAACTGAAATTTCCATGACACCATCGATCAAAAGTATAACAGTGTTCCATCTCATTCATTTTTCTGCAGTACTCTTCCCAGTCATTTGGAGTGACAGAAGTAAAAGAATTGTCTGTGAGCTTCCTTAAATTTGCTACAGGTACACCACCAAAGATGCTGTGCTTCCTCATGTACTGCTTCTTTCACAAACTCTTTTTTAAGCCAACACTTACCACTTCCCAACACACCCACACCCAACATATTTTGGGGGTCTTTGCAACATTTGCAATGTCAGATTGCTCTCAATTCATTATTCATGAAGATACAAAAAAGATTCCCCCCCCCCCCCCTTCTTCTCACGTGAAGTCTAAACTTGACCATCAAAGAGCAATGTAATAACCTTGTAACAAGATTCTTATGAGGTAGTGGCACAGTGTGGTGGTACCAGGCAATTGTTCTGGATGAGAGTTTGTACACTACCTCCTAATCCTTTTGATGGTGCAAGTGGCAGTCTCTTACAGCCAGAGCGATATCATGTAAGAGATTTTTGCTTTCCTTCTCCAACATGAAGGATTCTAGAACATTGTGCATCATTTCACACACACCATGTCATATTACAAAACTCCCTTTCTTTTTGGGAGTGGAATGTGGACCCTGTTCTGGGCCATCACTGATTTTGAAGTACAAAATGTGAACAAGTAACAAAAAGCACTGTACAGCACAAACCAAACAAATTTGATTAGAGAATAGATAAAGCATAGATAATGGTTGGCAGTACCGTTAAAGCAGCTGATAGGCAGGACCTCTGTTGGTAACTTCAGCCAACCACAGAACCAAATATACCACCACCCCACCTTCAAAACTGCTATGGTACAGTGTCTGAGTTAAAATAGCTATGACATTCAAATATGTACATATATGATATTTGTTTTGTAAACATAGTCTTTCTATATCCTCCAGGTGACTTTGCTGTCTTATTGAACTCTGGAATGTCAGTAAAATTGGCAGTCTGCTGCAATTTCCTGTCTGCCTGCACATGCTTTGCAGGATTTGCTGTTGGAGTTCTTCTTGGTGAAATTTATGCAAGCAAATACATATTTGGCTTTGCTGCTGGGATGTTCCTGTACATCAGTCTTGTGGACATGGTTAGTTTTTATGCACATGTAAATCTTAGATCAATTTTAGTTCTTTATTACCATACTTTTCTTACATGAATCATGTAGAAAAATGTCTCCAAGAAATGGAAATATGTCAAAGATGCACCTTTTATTGCTATTCAATGCAGCAGAACGAAAACTTTGTGAAATATTATATTGTTATAATAGTAATGCAGGAGAGATGTGATAGAAAGTTTATTAATTCAGTCTCAAATTTAAATGGATTACTCACAACACATTTAATATACTATGGCATATAGTTGAATACATTGTACTAATGTAGCAGATTAGATTAGATTAGCTGTTTGTTCCATATATCCATATTGAGGAGATCCCGATGGATGTGGAACATGTAATTATATTATTATTATGATTATTTTACAAGTTGAAATAATAATTCTGATAGCATGAGCACATACATAATTTGGTTCTATTCAAAAATTTGTCAGTGGAGTAGAAGGCGTTGGCGTTGTGGAATGTATATCGGAAAGATAGATCGGATACAACTGGAGGAGGAGTGTTCATCGCTGTGGACAAAGATATTGTTTCTACTGAGATCGATATTGAAAGTAACTGTGAAGTTATCTGGGCGTGTATAACAGGTCTAAAAGAAGTAAAGTTAATAGTTGGGTGTTTTTACCGGCCCCCCAGTGCTGGTGTAGCAGTTTTAGAATCATTCAAAGAAAGTCTACACCAGGTAGTGCATAGGTATCCGGGCCATGTAATATTAGTTGGAGGAGACTTCAACCTTAAGAATATAGATTAGGACCTTGCTAGTTACATTTCAGGCGGTACAGACAAGCAGTCTTGCGAGCTACTTTTGGACACATTCTCCGAAAACTGTCTTGAGCAGTTCAACCGGCAACCCACGCGCAATGGAAATATTCTAGACCTTATAGCCACAAACAGGCCTGGCCTTATTAACGATGTCTGTATACAGAAAGGAATTAGTGATCATGATATTGTCATAGCGTCCGATGGTGACCAAAGTTCATAAACCAACCAAGAAGGCTAGGAGCGTGTTTTTGTTGGGAAGAGCCAATAAGCAAATGTTATGATCACACTTAGAAAATGAATGGGCATTGTTTAATTCCGGGACTATGGATGTAGAGGAATTGTGGGCTAAATTTAAGTGCATTGTCAATAAAGGGTTAGAGAAATATGTGCCAGTAAAGACGATTAAGGATGGAAAAGATCCACCGTGGTATAATAATAATGTTAGAAAGCTGCTGAGAAAGCAAAGGCTGTTGCACTCTCAATTCAAAAAAGAACACGCAAATGATGACAGGCAAAAGTTAGTAGAGATTCGTGCATCTATAAAAAGATCGATGCACGAAGCATACAGTAATTATCACAGCCATACCTTAGTAAAAGATCTTTCCGAGAACCCGAAAAAATTCTGGTCCTGTGTAAAATCGATAAGCGGGTCAAATCCCACTGTCCAGTCACTCGTTGATCTTACCGGGGCAGTAATAGAAGAAAGCAAATGGAAAGCTGAAGTTCTAAATTTAACCTTTAAGAAACCTTTCATGCAGGAGGACCGCACAAATGTACCATCATTTGATCAACATACTAATTCCGAAATGGGGGACATAGCAATAGGTATTTCCGGTGTAGAGAAGCAGCTGAGAGAGCTAAATACGAAAAACTCTGCTGGTCTGGATGGAATACCATTTCGGTTTTACAAAGACTATTCTGCGGCGTTGGCCCCCTACTTAGCTTGCATTTATCGCGAATCTTTAATTCAGCGCAAAGTTCCTAGTGACCGGAAAAGGAAAGAGAACTGACCCACACAATTACTGGCCAATATTGTTGACTTCAGTTTCATGAAGAATTTTGGAGCATATTCTCAGTTGGAATATAGTAAATTTCCTTGAAACGGAAAAGCTTCTTTCCATGAATCAGCACGGGTTTAGGAAACTTCATTCATGTGAAACTCAGCTTGCCCTTTTCTCACATGACATCTTGCGAGCCATGGATGAAGGGCAACAGGCGGATTGTGTTTTTCTTGACTTCAAAAAGGCGTTCGACGCGGTGTCACACTGCAGACTGCTAACGAAGATACGAGCTTATGGAATAGGTTCACAGATTTGTGACTGGCTGGAAGACTTCCTAAGTAATAGAATGCAGTACGTTGTTCTCGACGGCGAGTGTTCATCAGAGACGAGTGTATCGTCAGGCGTGCCCCAGGGGAGTGTGATAGGACCGCTATTGTTTTCTATCTATATAAATGATCTGATGGACAGAGTAAGTTGTAATTTGTGGCTGTTTGCTGATTATGCTGTGGTGTATGGGAGGGTGTCGTCTGTAACTGACTGTAATAGCATACAGAATGACTTAGACAATATTTCTAGTTGGTGCGAAGAATGGCAGCTAGCTCTCAATGTAGAAAAATGTAAGGTGATGGGCATGAATAAAATAAACAATCCCATAATGCAGCATTAGTGGTGAGCTTCTTGATGCTATCGCGTCGTTCAAATATCTAGGTGTAACATGGCAGAGGGATGTGAAATGGAACGAGCATGTAAGGACAGTTGTGAGTAAGGCGGACAGCCAACTTCGGTTTATTGGGAGAATTTTGGGAAGATGTACTTCACCTGTAAATGAGACCGCATATAAAACGCTTGTACGACCATGTCTTGAGTATTGCTCAAGTGTTTAAGACCCGCAGCAGATCAGTTTAAAGGAAGACATAGAAGCGGTTCAGAGACGAGGAGCTAGAGTTGTTACCGGTAGGTTCGACCAATGAGCGAGTGTCATGGAAATGCTCCGGCAACTCAATTGGGGACCGCTGGAAGAAGATGATGTTCTTTTCATGAATTTCTGTTGAGGAAATTTAGAGGGCCAGAATTTGAAACGATCTTGCTGCCACCTACTTACATTTCACGTAAAGATCACAAAGACAAGATAAGAGAAATTAGGGCTCGTACAGAGGCATATAGGCATTCTTTTTTTCCTCGTTCAATTTGGGAGTGGAATAGGAAAGGAAATACCTAGCAGTGGTACAGTGTACCCTCCGCCATGCACCTTACGGTGAATTGCGATGTATGTATGTAGATGTAGATGTAATAAGTCTTTAAGGCTCCTCTTAATCTGATCTTTATTTATAGCTAAAATTTTTACGGTTGCTGGTAAATTATTGAAAATGTATATTCCTTAATAGTGGACCCTTTTTGAATTAAAGTAAGTGCTTTTAAGTCCTTGTGTTGATCCGTTTTTTTTTTTTACCCCTAGTGTTTTAGGTATGAACTGAGCTGTTTGTCGGGAAAGGGGAAATTGTACTTATTACAAATTTCATTAAGGATTAAATATACTGAGAGACAATAGTTAGTATACCCAGTTGTTTGAAGAGGCTTCTACAGGATGTCCATGAATTTACTACACAAATAATATGTATTATATGCTTTTGGACTCTGAAAACTTTTCTTTGACCTGAAGAGTTACTTAAGACAATGAGAAATGAAATTAAACAAAGTATGCAAGCTTTTTAGTTGTTATATCTCACCTGCATCTGATAACACTCAATTTGCAAATAAATATTTGTTAAGCTGTTTCTGCAGTTCTGTGGTATGCTCCTCCCAACTGAATTTATTATCAAGTTGTAATTCTGTTATTCGCACACTTTGCACTATTATTAGTTGAGTTCAAATGAAGACATACAAAACATCTTAACAACTAAACCAGTTGAAATTTGGATATGCCACTTTTAGATAATGTAGTGCAACATCTAGGAGCATGAAGCATGCCTTGTCACCTGCCCCTAAAATTTAAGTGCTGTGCACTCAGCAGGCAAGGTAAGGTTATGAAAGTCCATCAAGAGCAAACAGCCTGGACTGCCCATTGAGGAACTGATTCTACTCCATGGTAATGTGCATCCGCATGGCTCTACGTTCACACAAAGTACACTGCTAACCATTAAAATTGCTACACCAAGAAGAAATGCAGATGATAAATGGTTATTCATTGGGCAAATATATTATACTAGAACTGACATGTAATTACATTTTCACGCAATTTGGATGCATAGATCCTGAGAAATCATTACCGAGAACAACCAACTGGCTCTAATAACAGCCTTGATATGCCTGGGCATTGAGTCAAACAGAGCTTGGATGGCGTGTACAGGTACAGATGCCCATACAGCTTCAACACAATACCACAGTTCATCAAGAATAGTAACTGGCATATTGTGATGAGCCAGTTGCTTGACCACCATTGACCAGACGTTTTCAATTGATGAGAGATCTGGATCTGTGATGCAGCATCAAGGGTAACCACAGCCATGGTCTCTGAGCTGATAGTCCATGCTGCTGATCAGACTGTTTGTGCAGATGGTTGTTGTCTTGCAAATGTCCCCAACTGTTGACTCAGGGATCAAGACATGACAGCATAATCCATTACAGCCATACAGATAAGACGCTTGTCATCTCAACTGCTAGTGATACGAGGCCATTGGGTTCCAGCACGGCATTCCGTATTGCCCTCTTGAACCCACCGATTCCATATTCTGCTAACAGTGATTGGATCGTGACTAACGCGAGCAGCAATGTCTCGATACGATAAACCGCAATTGCAATAGCCTACAGTCCGACCTTTATCAAAGTCAGAAACATGATGGTACTCTTACCTAACATGAGGAATCACAACAGAATTTCACGAGGCAACGCTGGTCAACTGGTGTTTGTGTATGAGAAATCGATTGGAAACTTTTCTCATGTCAGCACGTTGTAGGTGTCACCACTGGCACGAACCTTGTGTGAATGCTCTGAAAAGCTAATCATTTGCATATCACAGCACCTTCTTCCTGTCCGTTAAATTTCACGTCCATAGCACATCATCTTTGTGGTGTAGCAATTTTAATGGTTAGGAGTGTAGAATTGTCAAGTTTAAGAGGGAGAAGTTTGAGAATCTGCCCTACAGCCTGGACATGTTGCCCTGTGGCTTCCATCTGTTTGGTTCTCTAAAAGAACATCTCAAAGGGAAGTGCTTCAACTATGGTGACAAACTGAAGGACACAGTAGAAGACTGGCTCCTGTTACAGGCACAACAATTCTGGGAAACTGGGAATCCTTTGGCTGATTAAACAGTGGAATAGTTGTGCTCAGGCCTCTAGTGATTACTTTTGAATAAAGAAGACAATTATATCCACAGTGCTGTTTCATACCTTTTCATTTGAATACCCCTCATAGTAACATGAATTAACTTCTCTGTTGCTACTTGAGATTTGTAAATTTTTCCATTGGTGTTTTATAGAACATGTCATTAATTACAATGAAGAGTCACTTACTAACCTCTGCAGATTTCATGAGCCATTGACAGGTCATTTTGGAAAAAGAAACTGATAAATGATTTGTAACAATAAAGGATTTTAATGAGTATGTTTCCCCAAGAAATTAGTAAAATTTAATTCTAAGAAACCATGCAAAAAACCATGGCTTACTAAAGGTATAAAAATATCGTGTAACCGAAAAAGGGAACTATATCTGTCCGCAAGAAAGAGTAATAACCCAGAAACAATAAAATATTATAAAAGCTACTGTGCTACATTAAGAAAAGTTATTAAAAAATCAAGAAGCATGTGCATCATGTCTGAGATTAGCTCCTCTGATAATAAAATTAAAACAATTTGGAATATTATTAAAAGGGAGACAGGGCAACCAAGAGCAGAGGAAGAGGGTATTACCATCAAAACAAATGAAAACTTTATCAACAAAAAGTCAGAAGTTGAAAACATTTTTAATGATTACTTTTTAAATGTTGTGGAGAAAATAGGATCTAAATGTTCATTAGAAGGAGCAAGGCAATTAATGGAAGAGGCCATACCCACACAATTTGATACAATTGAAATTCCACCCACCTCACCTTCAGAAATTAGGAAAATAATAAACTCTCTCAAGAGTAAACGGTCATATGGAATTGATGGCATTTCCAGCAGGGTATTAAAAACTTGTTCCCAGGAGATAAGTAGGATTCTCAGTCATATTTGTAATAGCTCATTAAAGCAGGGTATTTTCCCAGATAGACTGAAATATGCTATCGTTAAACCTTTGCATAAAAAAGGGGATACATACGATGTCAACAACTACCGGCCCATCTCACTTCTGACAGCTTTATCAAAGATTTTTGAAAAAGTTATGTATTCTCGAGTTGCTTCACATATTAGTATAAATAAAGTTCTAACAAAATGTCAATTTGGTTTTCAAAAAAGCTTTTCAACTGCAAATGCTATATACACCTTCACTGATGAAAATATTAAATGCTTTGAATAACCGGACATCACCAGTAGGGATTTTTTGTGATCTGTCAAAGGCTTTTGATTGTGTAAATCATGGGATTCTTCTAGATAAGCTTAAGTATTGCGGTATGAGTGGGACAGTGCACAAATGGTTTAAATCATACTTAACTGGAAGAGTGCAGAAAGTTGAAATAAGCAGTTCACATGATGTAGATGAGACAATTAATTCTTCTAATTGGGGAGTTATTAAAAATGGGGTCCCACAAGGTTTGGTCTTGGGTCCTTTGCTGTTCTTAATATATATTAATGACTTGCCATTCTACATACATGAAGATGCTAAGCTAGTACTTTTTGCTGATGATACAAGTATAGCTATCACACCTGACAAACAGGAATTAACTGATGAAATTGTAAATGATATCTTCCAGAAAGTCATTAAGTGGTTCTCTTCAAATGGACTCTCATTAAACTTTGATAAAACCCAGTACATACAGTTTCATACAGTAAATGGCATGACACCATTAATAAATTTAGACTTTGAACATAAATCTGTAGCTAAGGTAGAATATGCAAAATTTTTAGGTGTTTGCATTGACGAGGGACTGAATTGGAAGAAACATATTGAAGATCTCCTGAAACATCTGAGTTCAGCTACTTATGCTATCAGAGTCATTGCAAAATTTGGTGATATAAATCTCAGTAAATTAGCTTACTACGCCTATTTTCATTCACTGCTTTCATATGGGATCATATTCTGGGGCAATTCAACATTGAGTAAAAAAGGAATTCATTGCACAAAAGCGTGTAATCAGAATAATTGCTGGAGCCCACCCAAGAGCATCCTGCAGACATTTATTTAGGGATCTAGGGATACTCACTGTAGCTTCACAATATATATATTCACTCATGAAATTTGTTATTAACAATCCGACTCAATTCAAAAGTAATAGCAGTGTGCATAGCTACGACACTAGGAGAAAGGATGATATTCACTATTCAAGGTTAAATCTAACTTTGGCTCAAAAAGGGGTGAATTATGCTGCCACAAAAGTCTTTGGTCACTTACCAAGTAGCATCAAAAGTCTGACAGATAGCCAACTAGTATTTAAAAAGAAATTAAAGGAATTTCTGAATGGCAACTCCTTCTACAATGTAGATGAATTTTTAGATAAAACATAAAAAAATATATAAAATAAAATAAAATAAAATAAAAATAAAAAAAATTCTTAAAATATAGATTGTCAAGTATAGACAAAATTTACTAAACTGACACGTTCCACATCATTACAAAATGTCATATACATGATCTAAGGAACAAGTATTAATCTAATCTAATCTATGAAGGTTGTTTGAAATGACCCTGTGGATATAATTGAAGTCTTTATTCAAAAGTAATGACTAGAGGCCTGAGCACAACTATCCCACTGTTTAATGGACTGAAGGATTCCCTGTTCCCAGAATTTCTGTGGCTGTGAGAAGAGCAGCCCTCTACTGTGCCCTTCAGTTTGTCACCAGAGTTGAAATGCTTGCCTTTGAGATTTTATTTTAGAGGAACAAATAGATGGAAGTCACAGGGTGACATGTCCAGGCTGTAGGGCAGGTGCTCAAACTGCTCCCTCTTGAACTTGAGCATTATACATTGTGCGACCCTAGAGACATGTGGATGCACATTACCATGGAGTAGAATCACTCCCTCCATGAGCAGCCCAGGCTGTTTACTCTTGGTTGACTCGTGTAAGGTATAGAGTGTCTCACAGTACACGTCACTGTTAATAGTTTTTCCATGCTCTAGGAATTCAATCAATATCAGATCTCAGATGTCAAAAAAGATGGTCAGCATCACCTCGCCTGCTGAGGGCACAGCCTTGAATTATTTAGGGGGAGCTGACGATGTATGCTTTGCTTCCCAAAGTGGCAATTTCAAATTTCAACCGGTTTGGTTGTTAAGATATTTTGTACCTTTTCATTTTAACACCCTTCATACATTTGTTGCAAAACGATTACTAGAACACCAATTTGTTTTGAAAAGATATCTGGAATATTCTACAGCTAGCACAAAATACAGTTCTTATAACAGACTTCTGAATTATGCAAATCAAAAAAGATTGTTTCATAACTAATTGTTGAAGAAACTAATTTCTAATCTATAGCTACAACAACGTGTACTGCAGATTTAGTGGAAATGAAGGGCCCTTTACATCTGGAATTAGGAAACTGTAAAAGTTTTGACCATTCAGCACAATAGTATCATCAGCATATGTACGTTGAGGTAATAAGGAGAAAGGAGGTGTTGCCATAAATGTTAACTTATCATTGTGAGAAAAATTTAGAAACAAAAAATTGTGTATAGCAACAAAGAAAGATTAATTTTAACTGTGTATAGGTGTTTTTGAAGAACTTTAATACCTTGTTGTGCTATCTGTCAGACAGGGGGTTGTTGTTGTTTGTTGTAGGGGACTAAACAGCTCGGTCATCAGTCCCTCAGAGAGGGGGATGCAAAATTAATATTTTAATAGTAAAAAAAATGCCTTAAAGTTTTAACTGGTTCTTGAAATTTTACAGTTGTTTTTGATTTTACCACTTGTGTAGGAAAGGAAAGCAGCACACTGCTAGTTATCCTTTTGAGAAAAGGTCTTTCTAAAATGATACACAGTTAGTGACATGACATAGCCCCATCAGTAGTTGAAAACAGTCTTCCAAAGTAGCATGTTCAATTACTAATTTAACAATGCAAAGTTCAGAGAAACCCCACAGAATTTATACTAGAATGAGGTGTGCCAGAAAACTGACGATAAATTAAAGTATGACTGACTTCATGGTAAAATTTGTAAGTGTATTTGAAAACTGTTTCCCCAATAAAAATTTAAATATATTTCTAAGAAACCATGTAAAGAAATCACACTGGCATATTGTATGGCCCACTTTAGATTTGCCTATAACTTTATGATTTTTTTGCAGACATTTTGGACACAAATAATAAAAATTGATGGATAATATGATTACATCTCTACTATTGTGATCTATGCACCCAGCACATGATATTCTTTCTACAAGTATTTTAACAAACAGCAAAAATTATTTGATATTTGACCTTAGCTTTGACAAATATACTCGTTTTTGAACTTTTACCTCTTTAAACTAGTATTTTAATATCTCTCCCACATTTCCATTACCACTAAATTTACTCATCTTAGGGAACAATCTTATTGTATAAATAAGATAGCTGCCAAGATCGTTATTTTTATTTTATTTATTCAAGACAATCGGTTTCAACACTCTATTGTGTCATCATCTGCTCTCATTGACATTCAATTGCGTATTATAGTGCTCCCCATAAAATCTGGTAGGTGTACAGTATGATAGTTATATAGAGAATCATGTGCTGGTGGATAGATATAAAATGGATGGCTGGTCAAAATTAAAACAGTAAAATATACGTAAAATAATAACCACCATAGTGCACATGTGTGGTTGGTTTTATGGAGGTGCTCAACATTTGGCATTCATAAATCAGTCACGTGACATCCCTCACCCGAAACCTTGCCCAAAACTCTCTTTTGTATATGCCATCTTGCTTTCTGTATCAATTATTTTCTTATTATGTAACTCAAGCGTTGTCATTTCAAAGGATTGGCACACTGAAAATTATCAAAAACACATTGTTCTTAGAAAAATGAATTACAGTCTAATATCTAAAAATGCCATGTTAGCAGATAACGCCTGCAATAGGTGGTACGAGAATTATGGATTACTCTTGCAGCTGTTCGGCGTAGTGCAATGGGCAGCAAATTAGTTTTGATGCACAAACATCTTAGATGGTGGTTTGAAATTTTCCAAGTGTGGTGACTCAGAGCACTCAGTCAGAGGGTTGCCATTGTGGTAGCTCGGTCAGAGTGTTCTACGCCCTCTATAACAAAAAAACCGAGTCAATGACGAAACCATCAAAATTAAACAAAACAAAATGAACGTCCACAAAGGACTGATCAAACCAAAGAACCAATGAAAGGAGAGAAAAAGAAAGAGACCTCAATGCCATCTGTAATTTAAAAAAACTGAGCAAAATTCTCAATGAACAACCCAGAATGAATATGAACAAATGACCACAAAGCATCAATCTACCTGAAGAACAAAAAATACATAAAAAAATAAAAACCCATCACTGGCATTTATTTTCATCATGTTTCCTAAAAGGTTTTCATACACTCTTGTTAATTGAACACAACTATATCCTGCAATATTATGAGTTGTTCAAAGGTTCTCTGAAAAGTGCATTTGTTCTGTTTTGTGAACATATCATGTAATACATAACAGTGAATTACAAACATAGACTTCTTTATCACATGTACACAAACTGGGGAGATACTTTTACAATGACTGTTGTAAATGACGTAATGATAATAGTAACTTTGTATATAGATTAAGTACTAGAACTTTCTGGAATTTGGTACTATCACACTTATTCCATTTGTTATTTTAGCTGTAAAAGGAAATGTAGTCATAGTTTGAAACAGAATATATGCTCTTTATTTTAGCACAGATGGTATCAGCAGGTTTCAAACTACTTACCACATCCAACACAACATAACACACTACAACAATGTAACAACTACGACATTGTCCATTAATTCTCATACTATTGGTGGCAGTTGCTGACATTTTCAGACACTAGATTATAGTTTATCATACTATGAACAATGTGCTTTTGTTAATTCTTCAGTGCACCACTGCTTTGAAATGACAATTCAGAAGTTATAATAAGAAAATCGTAAAATACAGGAAGCAAGATAGCATATGCCAGAGAGAGTTCTAGGCGAGGAATGTCATGTGACATTTCCTGATTCCTGGTGAACGTAAAATCAAGGGACAGTGTCAAATTGCCATTATTTTTGCAGATATCTCTGTATCGGTAAGGCAAAAAAAAAAAAAAAAAAAAAAAAAAAAAAAGAGAGAGAGAGAGAGAGAGAGCAAAGTTATATATATATATATGTGTGTGTGTGTGTGTGTGTGTGTGTGTGTGTGTGTGACATCTGTTCCAAAAGAACAGACATCACTTCTGATCCTGCAGTTGTTATTCTTTCATATTCACAGATGTCAACTGTGAATGGGCAAAGCTGAAAATGTGTACCCAGCCAGTATTCGAAGCTGGGTCTCCCGCTTTCTAGGCAGTTGCATGGGAGAACCAGGTTCGAATCCCAGCTGGGTACATGTTTTCAGCTTTGCTCATTTACAGTTGATGTCATATATTCTGTAAATATTGCCACGAGAACCTACATTAAGCAACTGCCGGTGTGGCACAACAGGTAGTGTCATGGACTGCAGTGCAGTGCTGAAGGTGACTGGTTCAATCCCGTCCACCAACAAAACTTAATTTCTTTGTAATTAACATTTCCAGAATGTTCTCCGTGCTTCTTATGTTCACTTGTTATTTCTACTTGTTTCTTATGTGAACTATTCTTCTAATTTCTACATTCTGTCTGTGTATAAATAGCAGAGCACTCTGCCCGAGAGGCAGTCAGTGCTGCATGTACATTTCAGTTTGCAATAAACCTGCTTTCAGTATAAGTGTTGTGTTTACTCGACAACTCTGCCTTTGAAGTCAAGCCTGCTTCAATTTCAATGCAACAATATGAAAGAATAATAACTGCAGGATCAGAAGTGATGTCTGTCCTATTGGAAAAGATGCCACATATATACACACTCCTGGCCATTAAAATTGCTACCACAAAGATGACATGCTACAGACGCAAAATTTAACCGACAGGAAAAAGATGCTGTGATATGCAAATGATTAGCTTTTCAGGGCATTCACACAAGGTTGGCGCCAGTGGTGACACCTACAACTTGTTGACATGAGGAAAGTTTCCAACCAATTTCTCATACACAAACAGCAGTTGACTGGCATTGCCTGGTGAAACGTTGTTGTGATGCCTTGTGTAAGAAGGAGAAATGTGTAACTTCACACTTCTGTCTTTGATAAAGGTCAGATTCTAGCCTATCGTGATTGCTGTTTATTGTATAGTGACATTGCTGCTCGTGTTGGCAGAATATGCAATCGCTGGGTTCAGGAGGGAAAAACGGAACGCCATGCTGAATCCCAATGGCCTCGTATCACTAGCAGTTGAGATGGCAGGCATCTTATCCATATGGCTGTAATGGATCATGCAGTTATGTCTCGATCCATGAGTCAACAGATGGGGACTTTTGCAAGACAACAACCATCTGCACGAACAGTTCAACAACATTTGCATCACAGACAGGAGTGCCTGTGATAGTGTACGCAACAACTAACCTGCATGCACGAATGGCAAAACATCATTTTTTTGGATGAATCCAGGTTCTGTTTACAGCATCATGATGGTTGCATCCATGTTTGGTGACATCGCGGTGAATGCACATTGGAAGCATGTATTTGTCATCAACATACTGGTGTTTCACCCGGCACGATGTTATGGGGTGCCATTGGTTACACGTCTCGGTCACCTCTTGTTCGCATCGATGGCACTTTGAACAGTGGCCATTACATTTCAGATGTGTTACGACCTGTGTCTCTACCCTTTATTCGATACCTGCAAAACCATACATTTAAGCAGGATAATGCACGACCGCATGTTGCAGGTCCTGTATGGGCCTTTTTGGATACGGAAAATGTTCGACTGCTGCCCTGGCCAGTACATTCTCCAAATCTCTCACCAATTGAAAACGTCTGGTCAATGGTGGCCAAGCAACTGGCTCATCAAAATACACGTCACTACTCTTGATGAACTGTGGTATCGTGTTGAAGCTGCATGGGCATCTGTACCTGTACATGCCATCCAAGCTCTGTTTGACTCATTGCCGAGGCGTATCAAGGCTGTTATTAGAGCCAGCTGGTTGTTCTGGGTACTGATTTCTCAGGCTCTATGCACCCAAATTGCATGAAAATGTAATTACATGTCAGTTCTAGTGTAATATATTTGTCCAATGAATACCCGTTTATCATCTGCATTTGTTGTTGGTGTAGCAATTTTAATGGCCAGTAGTGTAATATGCCAGTGACGGGCAATGATCCTTTCGTTAGTGGGGAGGGGTGGGGATGTTTGAGGCCCTTACTCTTATGGGATCTTATGGGAATTAGTTCACGTAACTAAGAGTTTGAGTACTGTGGGCAGGATAAAGCTGGGAATTTGTGTCTGACAGGAGGTGTGCTTAGGTAGTCCTTGCAGATGTTGTGATCACAGTGTCCCCAGTGGTGTAGTGGTCAGCGCAACTGCCTAGAATGTATTGCATCCAAAACTGGGAAATTTTACCCCTTTACAGTATATTAGCCATTGTATTGACAAATTAATTTTTCAGCTTTTCCATCATTTGATTTTTTTCTAAATCACTGAAAGATGCATCGTTTCCACTCAGATCAGAAATAAGGTCTTTAATATGTTACTTCTCCTTCTCCATGACTGCCATTTCCTTCAGTATTATGATGGAAAGAGCACACATGATGCAGAGTGAGCCTGAATTACCCTTGTTGTATGCATGACAAGAGAGTATATGGGGAACGGAAACTGCAGCATATACAGTCTCCAAAATTTGAGATAGTCCACTGTCTCTCATTAAGAATCCTACTTGTTCTAGAAAAGACACACTGCAACTATAGCTTTCATGGAAAGTGGTTGATCAAATGTCATGATACATGTTTACTGTGTGGTCTTCTTACACTCCATGATGGCATAAGTTAAAGCAGTTAAAATAGTACTACATTTTGTGGGCAGGTTGTTGATGAATGGAAGCGCTAATACATTTCATTGCATATAAGTTTCTGCAGTTGTGACTTTCTCCATAAAATTTTGCCATGCAGGTATAGAAAGCTGCAACAAATTTGTTATCATCCAAGTAAAATCCGGAGTGGTATGGACTGTTGCTTCAGTGAATGATTGTTCTGAGTAGACATTCTGCAAAATAATTTCTTCAATTCCCACTGTATTCTGCCTTCGGAATTTTAGCTACCTAATTTTTTTGGCACTTGCTGTATCAGTAGAGCTTGGTATGACAGAAAGTTTTGTTACTTGCTGATGTTCTATCACTCTCCCAGGACCCACACATCTGATTCCACCCATAGCATGGAATGTACCTTTGCCCATCATTGTTACAATATTGAAGTCAGCATTATCAAAAACAAACTGTTAGAATGAATCATTTGAAATAAGTGGTTTCCAGAACTAAAAGGCAGGAGCCTCAAATAAAGCCACAGTGCTATATGATGAGCAGAAACCCATATTAGAAACAATTTCAACAATTTTTTACCCCACTTTACAAAACAAGTACACTACAAGATCTAGTTGCAGTGGGGAGATAAATAAATGAGGCCTGGCACCTGACACTATTGCAGGGGATATTGCTGTACATTTTTAAAATGGGATTGTTCATTACTTTTCTTTTTGACAAAATCACAACCTTCAAAAATTTGTTTAAAGAGTCAGGAACTACAAATAACTTCAGCATTCTGTGCCAAGTCATTGATATCTGGATAATCAGCAATACTGTATGGCATTATTCTTATATCTTCATGGATGATAGCTGCTACTGGTTCTGCTATTCTCATTCTCCCATCTTTTTCATTAACAGCTCATTCATTGTACCAGTGATTCAAAAGTTTGTGGCCACGGCCACAAAAACATACAACTGATGGATTTTTTGGCATTGTGGCAGTTGTTTTTCCGAATTTTTATAGTCATTGTCTCTCCTTCTGGGAAACATTCATTAACTTTCTGCAACAAATCAAGCATTGAACATTGACATTTCTCTGAACTATCTATAAATTTGGATAATTCTTGAAAAGCAGCATTAAAATTGCTATCTTGAGGTTGGCCTTTTTTACAAACAGAGAAAGGGTTTGACACTAATTTAGCTTAGCAATCTTGATGATAACAGGTTTCTGCAGCTACTAAAGACAAAACACTGTTGCTGCATTCAGAAATCTTTCTACCAAAATCATCATATTCTCTGCTTTCTCAAGTAGTGTATATTTCACAGTTAAAGAGCAAACTTCAAACACTCCATGTTGTTTGTGGAGTGGCTTTTTGGTTCCATTTCTATGTCACATTTTTCAGCACATGAGAAACAATTATAGGTGCCGACTTTTGAAAATCTTGGAGTATGCTCAGTGGCATATCCAGGGGGCGGGGAGGTGGGCGTTGCCCTCCTGCTGCAGCTCCACCCCCCCTCTCCAAGGGGTATTTCTTATCACAATCACTTATATCGTATCATCTTCCTGGCTTCATTCTTCTGCAGACTTATCAGATTTATTTTCTATACAGTATTACCAAAATAGTCCATAACCAATTCTGCTCCCATACCATGTCTGTCAATACCAGTAGATTTACAACCCATTGCTACATCACACAACAATTCAGTAAACAGGATGAAAAATGACACAATTTACACTAACAGGATTCCTTGAAGACTTCTAAGAGAATACGTAAAACGTTTTGAGCAAGAGCGGCGTCCTTCCAGAGATAAATTAGATAATGTTCATGCTGGGGTCAGAAATGACCCCAAACTAGTAACTGAGGGTTATGGATATCATATGGTAAGAGGTACAGGTTTGTCCTCGCATACTGTGCCAGCACATATATTTGGGTGTTTGTATGCGAATATGACACTATTTTAGAGTATCTGTTTCAGCAGGGACATGAGAGTACAGTTAAAATTGCTACTAATGAAATGAACTGGAATCATATTTACTGTCTTGCTTGTCAAAAGTAGATTTGTTTTTTTACCAATATGTCATAATTTTAAAGGATGCACTTTACGAGGATAATTTATTGGACGGACAAGATAAGGCCTACATACACTAATCTGTCAGCCATAGAGGAGGATTACAGGAACAGCATTAAATAATTTTCCCTCTTATAATGCAAATTTTGAGGTCATTGTTAGGTTGGAACAGAAGAGTAAGACTGAAATTGCCCAACTGAACATTCGTGATGAGAATATTTTTAAATTTCACTGCTGCTGTGTTCTGATCAGCTAACTACAGCTAATATGCTCTACTCAAACTCTGCCTTCTGATTTGCTAACAATAACATGAGCACTTCACACAGCGTGACTTCTATTTCACACTTCACTAATCCATTGTGCCGTATTTGTCAAATTTTGTATTTGTACTTCAGCATCAGATACTGTACGGCATCAAAGGTCTCCACAAAATGAGTCAAGATATATCAGAAAGAAAAAATAATACCAAAATTTTCAGTGGGGTATGCTCAAATTTTGGGGTATGCTTGAGCGACCGAGCATACCCTTAGTTGGCGCCTATGGAAACAATTTTTTTTTTTTTTTTTTTTTTTTTTTTTTTTTTTTTTTTTAATTGAATGGATAAGAGGAAGAGGAACTCAAACTTTTATTATTTGCTTGTGCAATATTCTAATTGACTAGTTTCCTTATATTGCATTGCTTAATACATTCACACTGGCATTCGTTATGCACTCCAATCAGTATAGCATTCTGTAGAAGATTATGAGCCCCATCCTTCCATTCCTAGCTCGTGTATGTTAGAGTTTCCTAGCCCTTTGTCGCTATTGATGTCTTTCCTTCCAAAATAAATTTACCACAAATAAAGAAGGTAGTAGGGTCCAATATGGTTGTTTTCTCACTCCAAACAAAATAAATGAGACTAAGAAGAAGCACTTCATAACACCACTAACTGATAAATGCTGTCACAAAAACAGAACTCTCTGGAATTACTTTGACAGTTCACCAGATTTACTCAACTTAACTGAACACTGGGTAGGATGAAACAGCAGCGACAATAGTGGTAGGAGAGTCCTGAGTGAGTGGGCGGGAGAATGTGACATTTTCTTTGTTGGCACTATTGATTTCAAAAACACTGATCACAAAAGATATATCATCAAGTAGAATATATAGGCTACAAAATATTTCTATTATAGAGGGAAACATTCCTGGTCATATATATAAAGATGCACACACACACACACACACACACACAAACACACACACACATTGATAGAGGAAGTGGAGAAGATCCAACGGAGAGCAGCGCGCTTCGTTACAGGATCATTTGGTAATCGTGAAAGTGTTACGGAGATGATCGCTAAACTCCAGTGGAAGACTCTGCAGGAGAGACGTTCTGTCACTTGGTACGGACTTTTGTCGAAGTTTCGAGAACATACTTTTACTGAGGAGTCTAGCAGTATATTGCTCCCTCCTATGTATATCTCTCGAAGAGATCATGAGGATAAAATCAGAGAGATTAGAGCCCAGACAGAGGCATACCAACAATCCTTCTTTCTGCGAACAATACGTGACTGGAATAGGAGGGAATATCGATAGTGGTACTCAAGGTACCCTCCACCACACACCGTCAGGTGGCTTGCAGAGTATGGTTGTAGATGTAGATGTAGACACACCAAGGCAGACATATGTAAAAGGCCATGTGCTTGCCTATAATTGATGACTGTAATTACTATATTCCTGGATTTTTTCATTTGTAGATTGTCTTTAGGTTCCAGATCTGTTCCACACATGATTACCCTTTTCTGAATCCAGCTGGGTATTCACTAATTAGTGGATTTGCCTGGGGTTCTATTATGTTTTAAAGTGCTTTGGAGAGGATTTTGTACACCACTTGGAGCAGAGATGTTCCTCTGTGGTTGTTGATGTTGGTCTTGTTACCCTTTCTTTGTAATGGGATGATCAGATTGCATTTCCAGTGTTCCGGTATTTCCTCCATCTCTCATATATCTGAGATTTGGTACTGAAGTTTCTGTGTCAGTGTAAGATCATTCAGTTTCCAGAGTTCTGCAAAATCCCATCTTCTCCTGGTGCTTTTTTTTCTCAAGTTGCTTGATTATTGCCATAATTTCTAGGGGATTTTGAGTTAATGTGTGTGGATATTGAGGGTATGATGTAAAGTTTTTACTGTGATGGTTCACAGTTAAGAAGGGAGCAGAAATAATGGGCTAATATTTTGCAGTTGTTTTTTGAGTTGGTTCTCAATGAGCCATTGGGACTTTTGAAGCACAGACTGTGTGCTTGGTATCCCTGTAGGTTTTCCTTATATGTTTTCTGTATACACTGTTGTAGGAGGCAGAGAGGTAATGCTCCATAGCATGTCCCAGGTGGTGGACAATGGGCTTTCATGGACCAAACAGCAACAACTTCTACAGTTAACAACCATAGTTGTAACTTAGAGCTTGCTCCACACAAAGTGGACTACCTCAAAAAGTCAAACTTCGAAGGAAATATTTTAAGAAAAATTCCACTACCTAGAAACAGCCAGGGAAGTCTCCACTTGGCTACAGTGCACAGTTACTTCAGTTAAGATCAATCAGAACATCTGAAAATACCCAAGGCTCACAGAAGGAAACTTAGACTCAAGACAGGACAGATAAATTACAGATGAAATGTATCAACAAGGGATTCTGATAACCAGACTCCAAGAAATGAGAAACACTGATCAAAATCCATTGGAATCATAAAAATATGGGATTTACAATGGAATACCTGGGAAAAGAGTAATGAAGCAATGTCCACAATTTGGAACAGGATTTGCAATAAACCTCACAATAATAGATTCCATAACAGAATTCAAAGCACAACCTCCTAGGCTCTCAACACAAACTATAAAAGCTGCAAATAGAATACACACAATAATAAATGTTGAGGCACCAACTAGTGATAAAAATAATAGAAAAGACCACAGAGAAGATGTGGATGAGTTTAAATCAGACAGCAACAAACATCAATAAAAATCACACCAAAATTTTAATTGGAGACTTCAGTGCCCAATTGGGAAGAGAAAAGAGATTTAGAGATGTAATAGGGAAAGAAGAACAGAAAAGAATGCCATAAGATTGATGGAATTTTGCATAAACAATGACATAATCTCAAAATCAACATTTTTGTGTGAAGAGCAAATAAGCTTTAACCTGATAACATTCAAACTGGACAAAAGTAGAATGGCAGCTGGTGCATATTTGCAGGTATAATAATTTTCACAGGGAAATCTATAATGTGGGAGTCCTGAGAGGAACGGATATAGGATCAATCATTACTTGGTAAAAATAAAAATTAAATTCACCCCACTGACAAAGAACAAATCCCACCCAAAAGAGAAGAGAAATTGACAAATAATAAGGTGTATGAAGAACAAACTAGGAATATAAAAATAATAGATAATCTGGTTGAAATAATTCCCAAACTGAAACAAATAGCTGAACAAGTAGCCCCAATAAACCCAAGGAAAAAACACCAATGGTGGAGTAAGGAATGTGATAAAACAGTGGAAAAATTTAACAATTGAAAATCCAATTGGAATGACAGTAATGGAGGATAGATAATAGCTCACTGTAAAGAGGCTCGCTACGCTGTTGACAGGCACTAGAAATAGACAATCACATTCACACTACTTAACTTTTTGGCCATGGCCTTCGTGAGAAAATGAAACACATATATTCAGACAATCACTCCTAAAACAATACTCGTACAACCACCATCTCTCTGGCCATTCCAGCACTACAAGCATCTTGACAGTGAGTGAGGAAGGAAATGAAGGGGATATGGATGCCTTGTAAGTGTGGGAATGGAATGTTCCATGTTGCATGATGGATTGTAAAGGCTATGATAGGTGTGAATGTGAGATGAAGCATTGAATACAGTGTAGGGAAGGGATGAGCGAGGATAAAAGAGAGATGTAGAGGAGTGTGGGGAGGGAGTGGAGGGATTTTAAATGATAAAAATAATAAGGAAGGTTAAAAAAGTAATTAATTAAGGGCACATTGCAACAGGTGACACAAAGTGGAATTGGAGGGATGCAGGATAATGAGCAGGGAAAGGGGGGGGGGGGGGGAATGTTAGACATAGGGTGTAGGGATGGCAAGTTATCTAAGGTTGAGGCTAGGATGGTTGCGGGACTGTAGAATGTGTTGAAGGAAAACTCCCATCAGTGCAGTTCAAAAGAGCTGGTCGTGGAGGAGAAGATCCAAATGGCTTTGGTAGTAAAGCAGCCATTGAAATCAAGAGTGTTGTGTTCAGCCACATGCTGTACCACAGGGTGGTCCATCTTGCTTTTTGTCACAGTTTGACAGTGGCCATTCGTCCTGATCTGGTTCGTCATCATACCAATATAAAATGCTGTCATTGGTAAATCACATGACTGCTTTCACAAGGGACCCGACTTCTGATGGGGCAGGATAAGCCTGTGACAGGACTGAAATAGGAAGTGTCAAGTGGGTGGATTGGGCAGGGGCCTTCAACAAGGATATGCTTCCTGTGATAAGGTGTTGGGATTGAGTGTGGTAGATGAATGGACTAGGATGTTGGGGAGGTTGGGTGGGTTACAGAACACCACTTTAGGAGGGATCAGAAGGAGCTTGGGTAAGATGTCTACCATTTTGGGGCATGATGATAGATAATCAAAACCCTGACAAAGGGCTGAGTGATTGTGTGAATGTATTATTATTATTTATGAAGGCCATGGCCAAAAATTTAAGTTGTCTGAATGTGATTGCCTATTTTTCATGCCTTTCAGCAGCTTAGCAAGACTATTTATGATGAGTTGTTATCTATTCTCCAATATAGACATAAAACAGTGATAGATAGATACCAAGCCTAGTTGAGGTATCAGAGTCAAAAAACAGAAACAGCACACTTGGAACTCACAAAACAAATTAATATAACTCAAAAAGCTTTAAGGAAAATGAAATGCCAAAACCAAAAAGATATACTTTTAATGATAGAAACAAATAATATGAAAACAAACTCACAAGATTACTACAGAACATTCAGCAGACAACTCCAAAGATATGATTCCACAACACTAATGCTAAAAGATAAATTGAAAATCACCCATATTAATACAAAAATATAAATTTTACCAGAAACATTTAAGAAACAACTAAATTGTAATTGCTGTAACACACACTTCAACACGCGAGGGTCACCTTGTCAAGTCTCAGCCTAGATTGCCAACACGGCTGCCTCTGCCTCGGCTCTGCTTACTGCTCTCCGCTAGGTGTCGTGGCGGTAGCTTTGTTGAGCAATGAGCGAGACCTCTGGCGGACATTTGGAGTACTGTTGGCGGAATTTAAAATAGTCCGCGTCATAGTCGAACATTCTTCGTAGCATCCCACCCCTTTTGGGAAGTAGATGCTCCGCCCCTGAGGAGACATCTTAGTCGTCGATCTCCATGCCTTCCATGGAGGAAGACACAGGACAGTTCCTGCTGGGGGAAGAAAGATTCCTGGCTAGTACAGATGAGTATGGAGCAAAGTGACGAGGCTTGGGCATTTAAATGTACATCCAAGGACTGGCAAAGGCAGCATATCCGCATCTGGAAGTTCAACTCGCTTTTCGTCCTGGAGGAGGTTCCGTGCCAGAACATTGTGATATGGTCAGAAATAGTGAGACTTAGGGCACTGATGACGTTTAGCAACAACTGGTGAAAGGGAATGGTGGTGGTCATTATCCTCCGGAACATCCCTGATGGCTGTCGTATCACCTGAGGACAAGAGTACAGTAGCCTCGATGCACAGAGGTGTTTGATCTGGTGCACAGACCCAAGAATGTGCTTCCCTTGGCACCTGGTGTGGTGGAAGCCACATCAGAGGAGTTGCAGAGGTGACAACAGGTGGAAGTAGTGCACAAGAAGGAGGCAGTAGCCTCTCTGCAACAGGTGTGCCACCTGGGTCAGGAAGGGGCTGTGACTCGGAGACCAGGCAAGGTCCACCAGGTGTCCCATCCGCCACCCACAGACGCAATTGATCATGGTGGCACATTACCACACCATCACCGGTCTGAACCTGACAAAGGCCTGAACCCATTTATGGTGCGCCCAAACCCTTGCGCCCAGACCTTAGCACCTGGGCCATACTGAGAAGGTTGCTAGGTTTCCTCATTTGAACCTTGAACATGCGAACCATCATCTCTGCCTCACCGTTGGATTGAGGATGAAAGGGAGGAGCCAGAATATGGCAAATGCCTTGCCAAGGACAGAAGTCCTGAAAGGATTGGGAGGCAATCTGAGGACCGTTGTCAGACACGATTGTGGAGGGAAGTCCTTCAATAGCAAATACATGGGACAGAGCCTGAATAGTGGCTGCCGAGGTTGTGGAAGCACAACGAGCTACATAAGGATATTTTGAGAAGGCATCAACTACAATCAGCCAGTACAAAGAGAAAAAGGGGCCCACAAAATCAATGTGAATGCGCTCCCAGGGACGATGGGAGGGCGGCCATGGCGAGAGAGTAGAGCACGGAGCCGCCTGATGTTGAGCACACAACGGGCATGCAGCAACCATGTGAACAGTGTTGCTATCAATGCCAGGCCATAACATGTGGCAATGTGCCAAATTCTTTGTGTGTGAGGCACCCCAATGGCCTTATTGTCTAAAAGCACCAGGAATGATGACCCTTGAAGATGAGCTTTCAGTAGCCAACAGCAAAACACCCTAGAAGACAGTGAGGCAGTCAAGTAGAGCAAAGTAATTGCACAAGGGATCCGAAGCTTTGCCTGGAGGCTTTTCTGGCCACCCATGTTGAATTAAGGAGACCACCCTACTGAACACTGGGTTCCTGATGACAGTCGCAGCAATCCTGGAAGCATCTATGGGAAACCCATCCACAATGTTATGAGCCTCTATAGCCAAATGGTAACATAGCACACAGCAACTCACTACTATCAAAGGAGGGACTGGCCCCATCAGAAGCTGGGAGAGAGTATCAGCTTTGGTGTGTTGATCGGTGGGTCAAAAGTGGATCGTATAGTGATACCGTGAAATAAACAACGCCCAGCACTGAAGCCTGTGGGCAGCTTTATCAGATAACGAAGCTGAAGATTTGAATAAGGCAACCAATGGCTTGTGGTCAGTAATGAAGTGAAACTTAGACCCATATAAAAACAGGTGAAATTTCTGAATGGCATAGACATTGGCAAGTGCCTCCTTGTCAATTTGGGAGTATTGTTGATGAGTAGCAGTGAGGGTCTTTGAAGCAAATGAAATCGGATGCTCAGAGCCATCATCAAATTTGTGAGAGAGGACGGCATCCAATCCCGTCTGGGAAGCATCAGTAGCCAAGACCAAGCACTGGCCCGGATGATATGTGACCAAACAAGGAGCAGATGTGAGTTGGGTTTTCAGCCTCTGAAAGGCCTTTTCATAGGCTTGAGTCCATTGAAATGGAGTGTTTTTTTTGGAGTAAGGCATGCAAAGGATGAAACACTGTGGCAGCATCAGAAAGAAATTTATGGTAATAGGTGAATGTGCCTAAAAAAAAACCTGTAACTCTTTAGCGTCAGTAGTCCTAGGCATAGCTGTGATTGCAGAAACATAATGTTGCAATGGGCGAATGCCATCTGTAGAAAGCTCAAAGCCAAGATAAATGATTGAAGGCTGGAAGAAGCTTGATTTAGACAGGTTGCATATGAGGCCAGCTGTCTGAAAGACTGTGAACAGTGTACAAAGATTTGACAACTGCCATATTGATAATTAACACACCCTGGAATGGATACTGTTAATTGTTCTAAGAAACGTTGGAAAATCGTTGGAGCACTAGCCACGCCAAATGGAAGACGCTGATATTGGTACAACCAAAAGGGTGTGTTGAGTACCAGAAACTCTTTGGCGACCTCATCCAAGGGAACCTGTAAGTATACCTCTGATAGGTCCAGTTTGGAGAAAAACTGACCACCAGCAAGTTTTGCAAAGAGATCGTCTGGTTGTGGCAACGGGTATGTGTCAATGATGCTCTGGGCATTAAAAGTGTTCTTAAAATTGCCACAAAGACGTAACTGGCCATTAGGTTTTTTAACAATCACTAAGAGTGATGCCCATTCACTGGAGGGAACAGGCTGCAGACCACCCAGAGAAGTCAACCTATCCAATTCCTGTTTAACTTGGTTGCGCAAGGGAAAGGGCACCACACACACGTGAAAAATCGAGGGCGAGCTGTAGACTTGAGGCTAATGTGTGCAATAAAATTAGTGGCACAACCTAAACCTTCCGAGAAGAAAGACGAAAATTCAGAGGATACAGTCTCAATTTGCTGGTAAGGAACATGTTCAGAAATGAGGTGGATGGAGTCCGTTATGGGAAATCCGAAAGCCGGAAAGGCATCCATGCCAAATAAATTTGCAATATGAGGGCTCGTCTACAACCAAAAAAGTCAAGGAATGAGCCAAATTTTTATACATTGCCGAAGCTGTGAACTTTCCTAGAACCGGAATGCTCTGCTTGTTATAATTGACCAACTGTCGATCAGCTGAAGAAAGTGCAGGGGACCCCAGGTTTACATAGGTTTGGGAATTTAAGAGTGTCACAGCAGTGCTGGTATCCACCTGTAAGTGGGGAATCTGTCCCAATACTTTAAGTTCTAAAATCGATTTAGTCGTGCTGGAAGCCGTAGGGAAAGCACAATTAATGTCCATAGTAGAGTCTGAGTTGACAGAAAACTGACTGCGGCATACAGCCACAATGTGGCCTTTCTTCCTGCATTTATTGCATGTGGCACAGTGTTTAGGACATGCTGCATGGTCATGTTTGACAAAACATAAAGGGCCGATGGAAGTATTGTGCATGGCCGTAGTGTTGCCCACCGTGACTGTTATTGCGAGGCCGGTTGCCATCCTACGCGCCACTGGGAATAAGTGTTTACTGCTGCTACACCCTCTGCGCCTTGTGAATCAACAAAGGAAGAACCTGGAGAAGTAAGATCAACTGCCAACACATCACACAAAGCCTCAATTTGATTGCAGGCTGCTCCCGCAATCTCAAAAGACTGAGCAATGTTCAATACCTCAGCCATCAATGGGTTTTCACATTGAAGAGCACATTGACAAACCTCTTTGTCAAGAGCCCACCTAATGACAGCATCACAAACCATAGAATCAGCATAAGAATCCTTGTGAGCATCAGTAACAAATAAACATCTCCGACTCAAACCCTGAAGTTCCGTGACCCAAGTGTGATAAGTTTGATGGGGCTCTCTCTGACAGCGATAGAATTCAACACGTGCGGCGGCAACATGCGTGTGTTTGTGATAGTAAGTAGACACCAACTGACACATGTCACCATAGGAAAGAGAGGCCAGGTCCCACAGAGGTGCCAACTGGTCGAGCAATTGATAAACACGGGGAGAAAGCCAGGACAAAAACTAGGCCTTACATACAGTAGCATCTGTGACTTAAAATGCAAGACAATGTTGCTGCAGCTGCTTCTCAAATGCGTCCCAATCTTCAGCCGCGTTGTCATACTGAGGAAACTGGGACGGATCGACGGTGCAGATACCTAGCAGACAATGTGGTGGAAAGTGTCGTGATGGCAGATGTGAAAGCTCGCTGCTGCTCTAGAAGAGCCTGAATGACAGCCTCGGTATCCATAAGCCTGTACAGAGAACACGAGCAAGCGAGATATGCACGGAATGGGAAACTCATCACCAATTACTGCTTTAACACACACTTCAAGACGTGAGACTCATATTGTCAAGTCTCAGCCTAGACTGCCCACATGGCTGCCTCTGCCTCGGCTCTGCTCTGCTCGGCACTCTCCGTTAGGTGTTGTAACAGTAGCTTTGTTGAGCAATGAGTGAGACCTCTGGAGGACATTTGGAATACTGTTGGCAGGATTTGAAATAGTCTGTGTTGTAGTTCAATGTGCTTTGTAGCAGTAATGATCTCCCAGAACTACTTCAAATAAACAAAGAAACTCCAATAAACACAACACCAGAAAATAAAAACCCACCAACAATCCAGGAAGTCTACAAAGCTTTGAGAGAGCTCAAGAACTACAAAGTAATTGAAGAAGAGCCAACATTTGCAGAATTCTGGAAACATGCAGCAAAACCAGTAAAGATATCATTACATCAATGCATTGTGGGAATCTGGATAGAAGAAGAATTATCAGAACATTGAAAACAGCCATAATACATCATGACCACGAAGATTTTCCGGGCATAATAACTGTTTGTAATCTTCTCGGGTTTGCAGCCGGATACTAAGGTCAACTTGACACAATATTTCAGCGGCGCAACTGCCCGCCATCCTCAGATTAAGAGCCGCCGTCTTCAATGCCATATCTTCGAAGTCCTCCATAAAAAGATTGGCTACTATGGGGGATAATGGACTCCCCATAGCAACACATTATCCCCCATAGTAGCCAATCTTTTTATGGACTTCGAAGATATGGCATTGAAGACGGCGGCTCTTAATCCAACTTGTTTTTGGAGGTACGTCGATGATACTTTTATGGTGTGGCCTCATGGGGAAGAAGCTCTCAATCGCCTTTTGGACCATTTTAACTGCATGCATCCCAACATCAGGTTCACAATGGAAGTTGATAAGGAGGGGAAGCTTCCGTTTCTTGATGTTCTGGTTTACAGAAGAGATGATGGGAAACTGGGACACAGTGTTTATCGAAAACCTACACACACAGACCGCTATCTGCATGCCTTGACTTGTCATCCTCCGGTCCAATGTACAGGCATTCTTCGGACATTAGCTAGAAGAGCTTACCCCATTTCTGATGCAGAAAGTTTGACGCAAGAACTAGATCATCTCAAAGTTGTGTTTCAACAGAATGGCTACACAGATAAGCAGATCCACTGTGCTTTTCAGTTTGGTCCTTCACCTGAACCATTAAATGAGACCCACAAATCAGTTGCTTTCCTACCTTTTGCTGGGAGTATCTCGTCAAAGATAGGAAGAATTTTAAAAAAGTATGACATTAAGAGTGTTTTTCGTCCACCAGTAAAGACGAGAGCACTCCTAGGATCTGTGGAGGATGATTTGGGTCTGAGGAAGCCCGGGGTATATAAGATTCCCTGTCAATGTGGGAAAACGTATATTGGTCAGACTATCCGTACCATTCAGGACAGATGTATTGAACATCAACGCCACACACATTTGCTCCAGCCCAAGAAGTCGGCGTAAGCTGAGCATTGTCTCGATGAGGGACATAGAATGTTATATAACGAAACTCACATGGTTGCTTCAGCATCTCGTTACTGGGACTGTGTCTTAAAAGAATCCATAGAGATTCGATTATTTGACAATATGATTAACAGAGACACAGGCTACCTTCTTAGTAAATCTTGGAACCCTGTGTTATCAGAAGTTAAAAAAACAACGGTTGGTACTTCAGAAATCTGAATAATAAATTTCTTTATCATCGATTTCGCGGGACTCTACCACCGGAGCGCTGTATGTCTTGTGCGCCAGAGGGCAGTTACTGTCACTTCTTGCGCACGCGCTATGGGCCTTCCTCAATGTATAAAGGAGCCGCCGATTGCACTGGGAACTCAGTTCCGGCGAGATTGTCTATCAGCAAGCTCACCTGAGAATGGCGGGCAGTTGCGCCGCTGAAATATTGTGTCAAGTTGACCTTAGTATCCGGCTGCAAACCCGAGAAGATTACAAACAGCCATAATACATCCATTACACAAAGAAAGAGAAAAATCAAATTCAGGCAACTACAAAGTGATTTCCCTCTTGGATTGTACATATAAAACCTTGTCAAGAATTCTCTAAAATCACTGTAAAGATCAGTTTGAAAAGGAACTAGGAGAATACCAAGTAGGATTTAGACCCTGTAGAAGTTGCTCAGAACAGATAATCACTATAAAGTTAATAATGGATGCCTACAAAAGAAGACAGAACCTAGAAGTCATAACATTTATGGACTTCAAAAAAGCTTATGATTGTATTTGCAAGTCCTCCATGTTGTATATATTAAGCAATTTTGGCCTTCTTCCTAAATTAATAAAAGTGATAATATTAGCCCTCCAAACACCAAATCGAAAGTAAAATTTAGAGGTGATCTGTCTGAGCCATTTATGATTAAAACAGGGTTAAGGCAAGGAGATGCTGTATCACCACTGGTCTTCTACTGTGCTCTTGAGTACTTGTCTGAGCATGGTACAAAAATAATTTGAAACAAGAAAGATCAAATAAACCTAAACTGCTTGGGATTCATAGACAGCATTACTAGCTAATAACATACAAGAAGCTTGAAATTAGATAGTGAACCAACTGAATATATCTCAAGAAATAGGACTGCAGATATCATTCAAAAAGACTGAGTTGATAGTAACAGCCACACTAGTAACAAACCAAATAATAGTAAATTACATAAAAATAAAAATAGTGAAGCAATTTAAGTACTTAAGAGAAACCTGGACAACAAACCTGCTTGGCCAAAAGAACTAATAAAATTAGAAAAGCTCAAAAGCTAACATGGTCTACACACAGTATAAATGTCTATTAATTAAAACAAACTTAAAACAGTACAAGACAGTGGTTCAGCCAGAGGTAGCATATGTAAGTGAAAATCTTGTTTACACTCATTCAGCAAAACGAAATAATAAAAGTAGAGAGAACAATAGTTAGGGCATGCATAAATAAAAAATACCAAGAGGAGGGACAATGGCAGATAGTGTCAAATGAAGCAGTGTATAAGGAAATAGAACCCATCACAGCTATTAAACATAAGAAAAGGATTTCTTTCTTTGGCCACATCATGAGGACACCAGCAACCAGATTAGCAAGGAAAATTATAGAGAAACTGTGTAATCTGAAGCAACAAGTTGGATGGATCAGGAAAATTAGAGAGTGCATGGAAAAACTAAAAATAATCCTGGATGATCTAGAAAATATATATATATATATAGAAAAGACAAATGACACACCATGAAAAGATTATTTACAGTTGAGGAAAGGCAGAAAAGATCAGAATGAATGAAAAGCTACTGGGCATTTCATAATGAATTAAATATGCTGTTACTGAAGAAGATGACCAAAAAATGACTGAGTGGTCCAATGAGGCCATAAAAACAAATAATAAAATTATTAATATGTCACATCCAACATAAATGTGCAACCTAACACTCATGCTATTTATTGATGACACTGTACTCTTCTACAACTACATCTACATTTACATCTTCATACATAGTCCACAAGCCACCATATAGCATGTGCTGGAAAGTACCTTCTACCATGGCCAGCCTTTATTTTCCTGTTCCATTCTGAAATATAGTGAGGGGGAAAAAAGTCTGTCTATACGTCTCCATATGAGCCCTAATCTCGCTTATATTTTGAGGTAAGTTGATTGTAGTATAATCGTTCTGCAGTGAGGTTCAAATGCTGACTCTAAATTTCTTCAGCAGTGTTCCTAAAAAAGAATGTCAACTTCCCTCCAGAGATTCTCATTTGAGTTCCTAAAACATCAATGTAATTCTCGCATGTTGCTCAAACTTACCAGCTACAAATTTAGCAGCCACCTCTGAATTACTTCTGTGCCTTCCTTTAAACCAACCTGATGGTGATCCCAAACACTGAAGGATGGGTCACATGGGTATGGTATCTTCCCAAAATTCTCCCAATAAATTGAAGTCTACCATCTGCCTTCTCCACAACTGTTCTTACATGTTCATTCCATTTCAGATATTCAGATGTTTGTAATTCCAAGGGACCAAACTACTGAGGTCATCAGTCCCTAGACTTACAAACTACTTCAGCTAACTTGTACTAATGACAACACAAACATCCCTGCCCAAGCGAGGACTCAAACCTTCGATGCAAGGGGCCGTTCTGTAACAAGATGTCCCAGACTGCACCGACATTCCCACATAACACCCATTCTATTTCATATTGCTCTGCAGTGTTATACCAAGATATTTAATCAACATTAATGTGTCATGCAACACATTACTAATATTATGGTCAAATATTACAGGATAGTTCTTTCTACTCATCTGCATTTAATTATATTTTTCTACATTTAGAGCAAGCTGCCATTCATCATACCAACTACAAATTTTATCTGAATCACCTTGTGTCCTCCACCAGTCACTTGATGACACCACCTCCTCATACTACACAACACCATCAGCAAACAGCCATCATACATTGCTGCACTACCTGCCTGTCAGATCATTTATGTAGGTAGAAAATAATAGCAGCGATGCTTTCAGTAACCATGCTGCCAACCTCTAAAGATTCTCAGACCAAATCTCCAAGATATTAATTACTGTACCCCGACTTGAGGTGTAGTCTAAAATGGAAAGTGGTGTGGGCTTGAAATTAAAAGATAGCATTCCGATTAGGAATAAGAAACCATACACGTTTATTTCCTCATGGGGAATACATGGTGAGGATTGCCAGGGGGACAAAAGAAGGTAGCTCAAGTTACCTTAGACCCATCTCAAAGGAGAAGAGAAATGAAAAGACAGCAGAACTAAGCCATGAAAGTCTCTGTCCTGGTATGCGTCTTGGGATGGAAGAGAGCTGTGCATTTCAGTCACAGCTCCAGGAGCCTGAATTTGCACACTTCAGGCAATATAGCAGCATGATTTTATTGGCAGGGCAGCTTTGCTGATTGTGCCTATTCCAGCGCAAACTGATAACTGTTAGCACGTCAGTGGAATGTTCATGGGCAAAATGGTGGTCTCCTTGTAATATTTGAAAATAAAAATTATTCACACTCAGGTCTGGGAAGCCTTGTACATTACATGAGATTTCCAATGTTTCAGTCAACGTACATTCCAAGCAACATCAAGGGGACTATCTCATTAATAAATTATGTGGGTTCTTAAAAAAATCCTGATTAATATCTGCAGGCAACATGTTCTGATTGGACATAGAACTTTCATATTAACAATAGACATTGTTACTGAAGCCATGCAAAATTAACTTTTATACTTTGGCTTCAAATTATGTTTGTATTAAGTTCCCAAGTGATAAGAAACAACTATACAGGATTAATATTATTTTAATTTGTTTTAGATTCCAGAAATGAACCACGTTGCAACAGAAGCAATGGACCGTGGCTGGAAATCAGGATGCATAGTACTATTGCAGCAAAATATAGGTATTGGGATTGGTGTAGTAATACTGTATGTTCTTGCACATTATCAAGAACATATCAATGTTCAGTGAATGATCTTGTAGAAGCCCATTACCCCAAAACTCATGCAGTGTGTAATTACTCATATTGTATAAAATATTGTGCATTGTCGACTCATATTTTTATAATGTGTATTTTTTTAAGCCAAAGCCAAAGATTGTTGTTTTGATGTCCTTATTTAGTTTTAAGTAAGTGTTGAGGTAATATTTTTGCTCAATAAATAACAGCACTTAAAAAGTTATCGCACATCAAATAAACTGAAGTTTTCTGAGGTTGAAATGTTCCTAAATATGCATTACTTAAGTGCTAATGTTGTAGTGTGAAGAAACTTCTGTATATAAATGTTATTGTCCATTTTTAGAAATTACTTTATAGCAAAATGTAACAGTATATCTGTGATCTTAGCTATAGTAAAACATAAGTTGGTATCTATTACATTGCTCAAATTTAATTTCTACCCTTAATAATATAATCATATTCCTCCTCTTTCTACTCCATCATAGTTTTCAGACTGGTCAATTTCTGTATTAAGCTGTGGACTTGTTGGATTTAACTTTTGTTATCAAAATTTCTTCTCTGCTTGGTTGTTACTTCATAACATTTTCCATTGACTATTTTCTTAAAAGACTTTACCATTTGCTTCTACAATCTGAACTCCAGTCTTCTAAATGCCACATATTTGATTAACAATATTTTGGAGTGATACGCTGGTACTCACCACTGTGACATCTCAGTGAACCACAGAAAAGCACACATAAACAAATTACAACTTTAAAAAGCTTTCATTCATTACAGCCTTCACACACACACACACACACACACACACACAGACAGAGAGAGAGAGAGAGAGAGAGAGAGAGAGAGATTGCCATCTCTGGCCACTGTGGCTGGTCTGTGGGACTCATCATGGCCGAGGCAAAAGCAACCAGTGGTGGGGGTGAAGAGGCAGCATAGTGAGGGAAGCAGGAAGGGAGAAGAAGGATGCATGCCAGGGGTGGGGGAATACACCAGTGCTGTCTGATGGAATAAATGAAGTGAAGGGCAGACTGGAGAGTGTGGTGGAATGGAAGACGTATGTGAGGCTAAACTGTGGGCAGGAAAGGGGAGTAGGGATGGGAGTTTGGGGGGGGGGGGCAGGAACTAGCAAAGGTTTAGACCTGATGGATTTTGTGATCGTAGGCTATATTGTAGGGAGAGTTCCCACGTGTGCAGTTCAGACAAGCTGGTGATTGTGGAGAGGATACATATGGCATGGGATGTGTAGCAGTCACTGAAGTGAGTCACATCTTGCAAGGCTGCATGCTCTTCAAGAGGATGGTCCAGCTTTCTCCTGGTCACAGTTTGACAATGACCATTCAGATGGACAGACAGCTTGTTACTACTCATACTCACATTGAAAGCTGCACAGTGGTTGCAGCTCACTTTGAAGATCACTTGACTGCTTTCACAGGTAGCCATACCTTTTATGGGCTAGGAAACGCATATGACGGGACTTGTAAATGGTGGTGGGATGTTGGATAGGATAGGTTTTGCAACTCAGTCTATTGCAAGGAAATGAGCCATGGAGCAAGGGGTTGGGAGCAGGGATGGAGTAGGAAGGGACAAAGATATAATGTAGGTTTAGTGGGTGATGGAGTACCAGTATAGGAGGGGTGAGGAGGATCTTGGGTAGGGTATTTCTCATTTAAGGGCAGGATGGAAGGTAGTTGAAACACTGGCGGAGAATGTGGTTTAATTGCTTCAGTCAAAATGAAGGTGTTGTTGATGGTTGGTAGGTTTTATATGGACAGAGATGAGGTGGAGGTTAATGCTGAGGAAGGTGGCTCATTATGTTGAGAAGGACCAGGTGAAGTGAATGGAGGAAGAGGTGTTGAGGTTTAGGAAGAATGTGGATAGTGTTTCCTCATCTTCAGTCCAGATTATGAAGTTGTTATCAACAGGTGTCATACGGGTTCCCATGGCTGTGCCACAAATTTGTTTGTAGGTGATGCCTTCAATGGAGAAGTAATTGTGAGCGAAGATGTAGTTGGTCATGGTGACGAGGAAGGAGGTTGTGAGCTTGGAGTCAGTTGGTCATTTTGAAAGGTAATGTTAAACAGCAGCAAGCTCATGGCCTTACTACTGTTTAACATTACCTTTCAAAACGACCAACTGACTCCAACCCCGCAACCTCCTTCCTCGTCACCATGACCAACTACATCCTCACTCACAATTACTTCTCCATTGAAGGCATCACCTACAAACAAATTTGTGGCACAGGCATGGGAACCCATATGACACCTACTGATGACATCTTCATAATCTGGACTGAAGGCGAGGAGACACTATCCACATTCATCCAAAACCTCAACACCTCTTCCCCCATTCACTTCACCTGGTCCTTCTCAACACAACAAGCCACATGTTCTTCCAAAACCTCAACACCTCTTCCTCCATACACTTCATGTGGTCCTTTTCAACATAAATAATGTGTGTGTGTGTGTGTGTGTTTTCTTTTCATCTCTCCTCTCTCTCTCTCTCTCTCTCTCTCTCTCTCTCTCTCTCTCTCTCTGACTAAGACTATAACAGCTTTTTAAAGTTGTAACCTGTGGTGAGTAGCAACCTATCCTTCTCAGAAATATTGTTGAATCCTTCCTGGAATTTCCACATATTTTTTTTTTTTTTTTTTTTTTTTTTTTTTTTTTTTTTTTTTTTTTTTTTTTTCAATATGTTCACTTTCTCATTACCCATCTTCTTGTGACATATTGAAAAGGTCTCAAAAAGTTAATTCATCAGCATGGATTCTATTTTTGTCTTCTTTTTTAATACAGAAAACTTACTTGCCTATATAAATCTATTATCTTAAATAATGTCCAGGTTGGAATTTAACAATATAATGAGGATAGTTTACAACTCACGGCAAATAGGAACAACGAACTATAACAGGCCCATAAAAAAGATACACATACAACACTCTAAGTTATCAGTCATTAGCCTTTATCATAAGAAAGAGCATTCACACAATCACACTTCACAGACACAAAACCATTATCTCCAACCACCACAATCTGCATCATGCTCTGCGGCAAGTGGGGTAGGGAGGGATGGAGAGGAGAGGGAGTCACAGGTTGCAAGGTGGTGGTGGGATGGATGCAACATTGGCTTATGGAGCATGTAAGTACTAAATGGGTGTAAAGAGATGCAACTTGGGAATAGTGAGGAGATGGGGGCAGGGAAGGAAAGCAACATACATGCACACAGGACATGGAATGGGTGAGGTGAAGGATAGGGGGGGGGGGGCAGGAACTGTTGGGTGAGAGAAAAGGTTATCATAGGCTGAGGCATGGATGACTTTGGTATTGGAGAATGTACTGAAAGGATAACTCCCACCCATGAAGTTTGGAAAAGTTGGTGGCGAGGATCCAAATGGCTTGGGTTGTTAGGCAGCAGTTGAAGTCAAGCATGTGCTCAACTGCATGTTGTACTTCCACAGGGTGGTCTACCTTGTTTTTGACCACAGTCTGTTGGTGGACGTTCACCCTAATGAACAACTGGTTAGTGGTCATGCCAATAAGCTTATGACCAATAGCTTAAATTGTATGTGTGACTATCTTTTTTATGAGCCTTTTGCAGCTTGTCATATGTCTTTGCAGTGAGTTGTAAACTATCTTCATTATATAGTTGTATTATTTTATAAAGTTTCATTAGCACACCTTTCTTAATCCTACACATCCTAATATTTCCCAAAGAACTTTGGTACTTTTATCAGTTGATTGTTTACTGGGAATAACCTTCATTGCATACAGTAAGACTTATGTTAACTTTGTTCCCACAACAAAAACAGGGTCATATTTTAAAAATCAATGAAGTACACCCATGTAATTCATTACTATTTACAATTCATCACTCTGTTTTTGTTAATCAGAAACTATGAGGTAATATACATTCTGAACTCTTTCATGTACTTTAATTTTCATTGATGTACTGCAGTGTATGCTTTTGTAGCATATGAAGACTTTACAGGAAAAAGTTTATCATATAGAAACAAGAAACAATTGTAATAAATTTTTGAAATGAAAGATGAGAAGACTGGTCAGATGCCATACAGCAGTAGTAGCCATATATATGTGGCAGACATAAAGTGAGAGCTGACAGTGGAAGCACTGTTTCACTTACTCTTTGTGTTGTTGAAAATTATGTAATTTGAAGTATTATTAACTGTTGTATAAATACAATGAATTACAGAAAAAATAAATTGTCATTTCTTCAAGTGAAATGTATACATTTCTGTAGGGAACAAAACCCTCAACGTTCAATTGGCAGTCAAAAACTGAATGTCACAAAATCATTTTGTAAAACCTTAAATGTTTGATGTATAAATGCATTCACAAGATACAAATGTGTTAACATCAGTGAATATCTTCCATTGATGTACCAGTCTGTTTATTTGTAAATATAAGACTTTTGCTTATTATACATAGGGGATTAGCCCTGGATTTTTGTGGAGTCCATTGCTACAAAGATGTCTGAGTTTTGAGAATTTTATGATTGATGAGGGTATTATTAATTTTTATTTTTCACCTTCAAGACATTGTATGTGCTGCATTTTGAAGTTTTCTCTTGACTCTCCTAACATTCTCTAAAAGTATGATGTCAAACATATAGATCGAAAACTAAAATCCCTCCACTTAGTCATTTGACAACATAGAAAATGTGTTTGTGTTATTCTTGTGTGTGAAGTAACATGTATTCTTCATATATGTGGTTTATCTCCTTTCAGAAGTGTCTGAAAGAACAGACACTGTTTGTGATCCTGCCGATTATTATCTATCAACACACAGAGGAACTTATGATATTAATTGCCAGTGGGCATTGAAATAGATCAATGGAGAAAGTTGAAAATTTGTTCCCAGCTGGAATTTGAACCTAGGATCTCCTCCTTACTAGGCAGTCAAGCAGACCATTACACTCCTCCCATCAGATGCAAATTTGCAACTTCTTCACACACTATTAACACAGCATCCCTGCCCATTGTGTCTTATTACTTGTGGTATGTTGCCATAAGATGTCTGGCCTGGTGTTTATCTACATTTTTGTGTCATATACAAGTTTTTGATCATTTGGTCGCTATCCATGTGGCTTCTCATCATTAGCAATGGGCAAAAGAAAGATTGTGTTTAACATTAACCTGCAACAGGAATACTTTTTTTTTAAATTTGGGTAATGACAGTAACAATGATTGTCTTCACTGCACAATTATGGAGTCAAGAATCAAGAATATTTTTAGCCATTGATCACTCCAAGTGAAATAGACTTTGTCTTTAGTAGATACCACAATATAAATTTATCACATTATCATTATGTACGGTGAATATTTAATATACCAGCAATTTGTAATTAACATAAAATTATGACAGTTACTATACAAAATCCACATTTAGGTCACTAACAATGGGATATAGTAAACCAAGAAAACTACTTAATACAAAATACATTGAAAAAGTGTACTGGTATACATGTATTAAACAAATTTATATAAATTATGCACAACATTCCCCAGTTAAAGAATACAGCTATTGTCTTATAATCATTATCCATTTGTAAAATGTTAGGCCTACATAAGGAAGGAAAAAGCAGTCATTATAGTTGGTTTTATAAATTGACTAGTTGAAAGCCCAGCATTGCCTAAGTGTTTTTAATTCCATACTCATGCAGCAGCCTATTTCCCTTTCAATTGTCTTTCTTCCTCCATCCCTTCCTCTACCATCTCTCTGTCCATCTCCTCCTTCCCTCCTCTCAGCCACTCTCTTCTCCTTCCCGCCCCTTCCATCTCCTTGTCCCCTTTCTGTTCATTCTGCCTCTTAAGTTCACCTCCTTCTCCCCCTACCTATGAAGACTCATACATATGTATGAGCTTTTGTGGTGATCAGTGAAACACTGTCAAAGTTTATTGCAAGAAAGGTTACCCTTTGCCATGGACCATACACTGACTTGTCTAAAACTGGAAACTCCAGATTGCAATGTCAATAATAACAACTCGCCATAAAGACAATCAATGAGCCACAGACAGACTTGTAAAATAGACAACAGATAGTCAAAATTGTTTATTTTACCTGCCTGTCGGCAGTTCAGCATCTCTATTCATACTAACTTGTAGTTTATAAAAACCCTCTCTATGAAAACATTTATACACGAGATAAATTTTTAATTGTTATATGGTATCAGTCTGTTGTAAGATACCCTCTTGTTCTGATGGTTAAGTGTGTAAAGGTTCTTCAATATATGAATAAAACTAGGGTATCATCAGGGGTTCCCTAGGGAAATGTCATTGGACTGCGATTATTTGAGGAGCTACTTTTCAAAACGCATTATGTCCCAAAAAGTTAATTTTTCAGGAGAAGCAAAAAACGTATACCGCAAAAAATATTCGATTAATTTTTCCGAATTTTACACCACATACTCAGGTAGGGCTATTGATCCAAATGTGATTAATACAAGGAAATTGCTTTTTATGCTTTCAAGCTATGAGCACTTTAGTGATGGACAAAGTGCGTTTTGTTGGGTTCTATTGGACAATCTGCCTTTTGATGTAAGCTGTTTTGGACATAATGCGTTTTGATTAGTTTTCAGTAGGAACAAAAACGAAAATGTGCTTCAATTACAATAAAGTTCACAATATTTTTCCAAGAACAGGCTCCTCTTCCAAACAATCACAATCAGTATCTTGGGCAGTAAGTTCGGTACATAGAAGGCTGATAGTCTTAGTGAAAAATTCAAGTATTTCATTTTCTCTCCTGTTGTTTCCAAATCTGAGATTTAGTAGTTTTTCCACGTCGTCTTTTTTTTCTTGTTTCAACATCATCAGTGGTGACACTGGAAATATTAATTTTCTCTTCATTCGTTTTCTCGTTCCACAATTCATTTCCTCACCAACAGTCAGACATTCACTCACTATAATACTCTCCATCTTAGCACAACAACGATTTTATGCCTGCCTTCCTAACAGAATGATAAATGTTTATACATAACAATGCCGTAATACTGAAAACGAATATTAACTGGTCGTTGTTGGTCAGTTAAATGGTTTTGCTTTAGTCCACGAGTCTTACATTGCAGCCAACCTTAATAAAACAAAATAAAGGCAACTGTTGGACTTAACGCGGTTTGATTCAATCAGACTAGAGGACAAAATACTATTTGTTGCATCTGCTACTTTTCAGCGCTCTTTTTGAAGGTGTTAAAATGCGTTTTGACACAATCTGATTGCAGGAGTGTGTGGAGCGGGTTATAAAATACCGGATTTCATATCAAACTCAATTTTGTCTACCAGTGGACATATTGCGTTTTGAAAAGTTGCTCCTCATTTTCTATCTATATAGATGATCTGACAGACAGAGTAAATCACAAACTGTGGCTGTTTGCTGATAAGGCTGTTGCGTACGAGAGGGTGTTGTCAATGAATGGCTGTAGTAGGATGCAGGATGACTTGGACGAAATTTCAACATGGTGTGAAGAATGGCAGCTAGCTCCAAATGTAGAAAAATGTAAGGTGATGCAAATGAGTAGGAGAAACAATCCCATAATGTTTGAATACTGCATTAGTAGTGTGCTGATTGACAGACTTGCATCAATTAAATACCTAGGCATAACACTGCACAGCAATATGAAATGGAACTAGCATATAACAACAGTCATGGAGAAGGCGAATGGTCAACTTTGGTTTAATGGGAGAATTTTAGAAAGGTGTGATTTGTTTGTAAATGAGACTGCATATAACTCACTTGTATGACCATGTCTTTGGTATTACTCAAGTGTTTGGGATTCCCATCAGATCAGTTTATAGGAGGACATAGAGGCAGTTCAGAAGCAGGCAGAGAGGTTTGTAACTGGAAGATTCGATCAATGTGCAAATGTTACTGAAATGCTTCAGGAACTGAAATGGAAGTCACTGGAGGAAAGGTAATGCTCTTTTCAAGAAACACTGTTGAAGAAATTTAGAGGTCAAGAATTTGAGGCAGACTGCAGAATGATTCTACTGCCACCAACCTACATTTTGCATAAATACCACAAAGATCAGAGACAGTAGGGCTCTTATGGATGCATTCAAGCATTTGTTTTTCCCTTGTTCTATATGGGAGTGGAACAGATAAGCTAGTTACTAGTAGTGGTACCGAGTACTCTCTGTCACATACCTTTGGGTGGATTGCAGTGTATGTATGTAGATGTAGTGCATAGTTATAGGAGGTGACTATTTCGTAGGACAGTAAGGGTAACTGCACTTCATAGCTGATCTATGTTATGTAACAGGTCTATTCACCAAACTTTATTGTCATAGGTTGTATACATATAAAACAATGACATGAAATATGTTGTCAAGGAACATATTTATGGTTCCAATACCAAAAAGGAAGGAGATGTTAAGTTTCCAAATGACACACAAGCAAAAACTAGTAATTCATACAAAATGGTAACGCCATCAAAAGTCCTTAACTGTTTCGTTCCCACATTATGAATTCAGCTTTGGAAAAATTAAAATTCAGTGTTTTCTCTACTAATACAGTGCACTAAACATCAAAATATGTGTTTTAAAATTTTGGGTCGAACTATTTTTTTAACGTATTTCATGCATAACACAGATGTTTGTATTAAGGTATTTTCTTACTTGGGATGTAGTTTTGTTGATGGTCAACACTGTCAGTTCAATAACGCTAGCATAATCTTCGCCACAGCACCAAAGGCAAGACAATTCACTGCTGAAATAAAATAACATGAACCACATTCACTCTCACACTCACAGCCACATACAGAAAGCAATGTAACATAACCTCCAAGATGGACATATTAATGCCTCAGAAGTGGCTACACCCCATACCAAGTGGCAAAATGTCACACTAGAAGCATGTTGTTCAGCAACAACAATGCAACTTTAAGGACTGATACACAAAATATGGTATAAATCAGCTTTTAATACATTGTTGTCTAGGAACAACACTGGGAATTTATTTATTTATTTATTCGTGTTCTGTTGACCCAAAATGCAAGAGAATTGCACGGATATGGAATGAGTCAAGGTTTTACAAAGAAATGGTACAATAGTTGAATTTCCATATATGTACATAAACAACATATGCTAATAATTACAAGTTTGTATACATATACATACAATGACATATTTATAGATATTACATATAAGGACACAAAGGTATTAAAATAAATTACAATATTTCATATTAAAATACATAATTTTACTGGAATTAAGTCACAAAATAATTCATAGCAAATTAGCTGGGCTGGAGTAGGTAATTGTCTTAAGTTGCTGAGTCCTTATGGTAAATCTTACAGATTTTTATCATATTAGTTACAATGTAGAGGGATTTCCATTATAAAATTCATCAAAGGGAATAGAAACAGTTTTCCAGCAGATATTCTTTCAACTTAGTTTTGAATTGTGGTGTTACACTAGTGAGATTTTTTGTGTCTGATGGTAGTGCATTAAATATCTTCGTGCTTGAGTAGTGAACATCCTTTTGCACAAGAATCAAGTTTTTTCTGACAACATGCAAGTCATGTTTTGATCTTGTGTTGTGATCATGATAAATGCTATTAGTTTTGTACGAAGGGAGGTTCTTAATTAAAAAGCACATCAAGGAGAATATATATTGTGATGTCAATGTTAAAATCTTGTTTTTTAAAAAGACTTCTGCAGGAATGTTTTCTGTTAACTCCACTGATAATTCGTATTGCTCTTTTCTGAATGACAAACACTTTTTTTTTGTCATTGCTTGGTTACCTCAGAGTATTATTCCATACGACAACAATGAATGAAAATAACCAAAATAAGCAGCCATAATAGCTTCAGCATTAGCAGTTGCTGCTATAACACGAAGGGTATAGGCCGTAGAGCTGAGTCTTTTTCTTAAGTCCAGAATATGGAGAGACCAGTTTAGTTTATTGTCAATATGGAGGCCCAAAAATTTAGAAGAGTAAACTTGATGTATGTCTTCATTTGTAGAGCTTCACCTTAATTCTTCCTGAGCTTTCTGAGAACCATGGAAATGAATGTAATGCATCTTTTTAAAATTTAAAGTCAGACCATTGCAGCTGAACCACTTCTGAAGATCCTTGAGCACAATATTGGTGGATGTTGCGAGGTCATTGATAGGTGGTCTTTCAACTAAAAGAGAAATATCATCGGAAAAGATAGTAAATTTGGAAGCAGCTTTTGTACAATGTGGAAGGTCATTAATAAAAATTATAAAGAGCAAGGGTCCTAGTACCAAACCTTGCGGCACTCCTGTTGTTACTGTTCCCTAGTCAGATGAGGCTGTTGTTCCATCTTCCGGGTTCAGAGATACCCTCTGCTTTCTATCAGTTAGGTATGATCTAAGCCACATTCCCACATTGCCACCTAAACCATAAAAGACTGCTTTTGACAGGAGTATATCATAGTTCACACAGTCGAAGGCCTTGGACAAGTCACAAATAATACCAACTGAAGGTAACCTATTGTTTAATGATTCTAAAACATTATTAGTAAAGGAAAATATGACATCATCAGTTGATAGGCCTGCTTGGAATCCAAACTGACATTGGCTAAGAGACTTGTGGGTGTTAAGGTGTTCCACAATTCTCTTATGAATAAGTTTTTCAAGAACTTTGGAGAAACATGTTAAAAGGGAGATAGGGCAGTAGTTTGAGGGATCAGTCCTTTCCCCCTTCTTAAATAGTGGTTTGACCTCAGCATACTTCATCTTGTCTGGGACAGTACCTTCTTTAAAGGACTCATTAAATATGTAGCATAATATTACACAAATGGTATTGCAAGAGTATTTGAGTACTTTAGTTGAAATATCATCAAAACCAGATGAGTTCTTATTTGGCAATTCAGTGATGATGTTTTTGACCTCTCTGACCATAACAAGGGATATGGGCATTTGTTTTATTTTGTATAACCCACTTCCTTTCAGGTCCATAACCTCTTTTACTGAGCTAGTGCATCCAATTTTCTCAGAGAATGTTAGAAAATGCTCATTAAAGACACTTGCAACTGCAGTAGTATCTTTAATCAAACTACCATGATGTGTAACTTCAATGTTGGATATAGAGTCATCTTTTTTTCCCAGCTCTCTTTTAATGACACTCCAAAATGAATGGGAAATTAAATAGTTAAAGAAAGACTGTACAATTGGTTATGTGACAACCCATTCTACTGTTTGAGAGAGTTTTGTGATCTTAAGTAGTGCTGAAATCTTTGTATATCAAAATGAATAGCTGTACATTAGTCATGCTAATACTCAGAAATGGGTTTGCTGATTTGAGTAAATATATAATGTTGTTTAATTGACTTTGATACAGAGGTGGTTCCAAATAATAATAATAATAATAATAATAATAATAAGGAAAAATCCAAAGGAACAACTGAAAAATGAAAAAATTTAAAATCCGATGGGAGCTGCAGCAGAAGGCACACTGCTACTCCTTTGATGGATCATAATATCATTATGTGAACATGGAAATTGAAGTACCAATTTCTTATCTTATCTTTCTTATATATAAAGAAGAGTGTGTGTTTGTTTACTATCCATATAAATCTAAGGTTTTATTCTGATAGTGATGAAATTTGGGACATTAGACCTTCAGAATACGAGGAAGGCCACTGTCTACATAAAATTACATATGGTGCAAGGTGGAGGGTACTTTACTTGTTGTTGTTGTTGTTTAGAGGGGACTAAACTACTAGGTCATCAGTCCCCTGTTCCTAGCAACGATCATGGAGTGGAAACAATGGTAGTATGGACCTGAACACACAGAATGAATACCTAAGAGGAGTACAGGTTGACAATGAACTGTCACCAAACGCACAAATTAAGAAAACAAAACAGATAAACAGAGTGTTTAATCATACTAAAGTTTTACAAAGGAAATCCGTGGCTGGTTGTTCACTGCGATAATAACGGATGAGCCAGTCACGTGGCGCACACTAATATCTGCTAATCAGAAGACACAAAACAATAAAAATGGTTTAATAGTCATGGTGGGGTGGATCCTGAGAGGTCAGGATGAAGCACCCTCCATTAAATGGAATGGTAAAAACCGGCTGCACGGATAAAATGTATCACAGACTCAGCCGTGGAGGCATCGTCTCCTAGCACTAAGGCTTGGGTAGGTGGAAGGATAAAAGACTGCCGCAAGGAGGCTAAAACATTACAGTCCATCAGGAGATGAACTACTGTCAAAGCAACACCACAGTGACACATGAGTGGTGGGTCACAGCGAAGTAGATAGCCGTGATTCAACCAAGTGTGCCCAGTATGGAGACAGCATAGCACAACTGAATCTCGATGATTGGGCCTCAGTGAAGTGTGCCATCTCGCACCTTCCGGTGTAGTTTCAACTTGAGGTCTGTTTCCAAACAAGCAATTTCAAGAGGGCGTGAGGTGGTGGCCTCTTTGGCCAACTAATCTACACGTTCATTACCAGGAATGCCGATGTGCCCTGGGTTCCAAACAAAAACCACGGTATGACCAGACCTGTTGAGAGAGGCAACAGTGTCTTGGATACACTGCACCAAAGGTTGTTTACTGAAACACTGGTCAAGTGCTCGCAAGCCACTCAGAGAGTCACTGCAGATGACAAAGGACTCCCCGGGGCTTGAGTGGAGGTGCTCTAGAGCATGACAAATAGCGACCAGCTCAGCAGCGAAAATACTGGTACCACAAGGCAGGGAATGGCATTTAATGTGGTATCCATGAATGTAAGCAAATGCAGATCGGCCGTCCACCACAGAACCATAAGTGTAGATCGTTTCTGCTCCATGGAATGAGTCCATAAATGCCGCAAACTGGCGATGAAGTGTCACCTTGGAAAGACATGCCAGATCCAAGTAGAGCCGCAGATGTGGGCGAGGCCAAGGAGGCATTTGGGGTGGAAAGTGAAAGGAAGGAGGGAGGGAGGGGAAGGGACTTGAGGGAAGAGAGGAGAGAGCAAACCCGGACTGCAACCGGAAGGCGTGACCTGGGTTGCCTTCATGGGAAAGGGGGAACAAAAGACGAAAAGAGGAGCCTGCAGTTTGGATGATTTGGAGCAGCGTGAACATGGGAAGTGTACAATGCTAGCAATGTTATTGATGGAATCATAGAGGAGGAATATCGGCTTCAACAAGAAGGCTCGTCACTGGGCTAGTGCGAAAAGTGCCTGTTGACAGCCTAACGCCACAATGGAGTATTGGGTCAAGTATGCGCAGAGGTGAAGGTGCTAGTTGAGGCAGGACTGGACAAGGCCTTGTACAGATGCAAGAGAGTCATTCGTGCAGCACCCCCCCTCCCCCCAAATCAGTGTGGCTGAGGCAGCAGAGGACGTTGAGGTGTCGCCAGCACTGTTGTTTGAGCTGACGAAGATGGGACATCCAAGTAAGGTGGGCATCAAAGAGCATGCCCAGAAAGCAATGCGTCTCGTCTACCTGAAGCAGTTCTTCAGCAAGATAGAGCACCGGATGCTGATGAGCTGTTTGACGGCGACAAAAATGCATCCTGCTGGTCTTGGATGCGGTGAACTGAAAACTATGGGCAAAGGCCCAAGATTGCACCTTATGGATTGCACTTTGTAGCCGTCATTCAGTGACACTGATGCTTGTGGAGCTATAATATAGGCAGAAATCATCATCAAATAGGGAGCAAGAGACAGATGCACCAACTGCAGCTGCTAGACCATTAATTGCCACCAAAAATAGGGGGACACTTAGGACGGAGCCCTGCAGGACAATGTTTTCCTGAATGTGAGGGGAGCTCAAATAGGTACCTACCCTGACACAGAAAGTATGGACGGAATAGAAATTCTGAATGAAGATGGGAAGAGAACCCCGTGAGCCCCATTCGTGCAATGTTGCCAGAATATGATGAAGCCAGGTGGTGTCGTATGCCTTCCGAAGGTCGAAGAAGAGTACGACGAGGTGCTCACACTGAGCAAAGGCTGTATGGATGGCTGATTCTAGTGACACAAAGTTGTCGACAGTGGATCGACCCTGAAGGAAGGCCCCCTGTTGCGGGGCCAAGAGGCCCCAGGCCTCAAGGATACACATGAGCCGCCAGTTGAGCATACATTTGAGGAACTTGCATATGATGCTGGTCAGGCTAATAGGGCGGTAACTATTAGACACCTGCGGATCAGCTCCAGCTGTCCCGCCATTGGGATGGGAAAACACCTTCTACCAAGACACGGTTGAACAGGGCGAGCAGTCGGTGCTTAGAATCTGTAGAGAAGTGTTGAAGGAATTGGCTATGAACGCGGTCTGGTCCTGGAGAGGTGTTGGGGCATGCAGCAAGGACACTCTTGAGCTCCCACTTGCTAAACGGTGCATTGTACGTCTCCCGGTGGCACGTACAGAACGATAATAGCTTTCACTTGATTCACTCTTTAAGGGTGCAGAAGCCCACACTGTATGCTTCTGTCGCAGAAATACGAGTGAAATTCACTGCCATATGATCGGCAGTAGCACTGGGATCTCTACAGAATGAGAAGACCAGGAATTCCTGCAGTTGGGCGGTATCCAAAAAGTCACCAGATTTGCGACCACACGCAAGAACTGGACGTGCGAGAGCCAATAGTGGCAACATATCGCTCTCAACAGTCCTGTTTATTCTGCTGGATTAGTCATCGAGCATGAGCCCAAACACGTTTGAAAGTTATCAGGCGCTCAACACATGGCTGGTGTCGGTGGCACTGCAGCGCTCGTCGACGATCCTGGATGGCCTCAGTGATCTCTTGTGTCCACCAAGGCACCGACTTGCACCTTAACGTACCTAGGGAGCATGGAATAGTTTCCTTGGCAGCTGAAGCAATGGCTGTAGTGGGCTGGTGGACTGCTGCATCAACTTCAGCAGGAAGTTGAGCAGAAACCCCAGCAGCCGAGGTATAAGCTGTCCAGTTGGCTCTGTGGAGAGACCATCAGGGCAGGTTGGCTGCTGGTTGAGGCTGAAGCAGAGAGAGGAGGACAGGAAAGTGGTCGCTGCCACATAGGTCGTTATGTACGCTCCAATTGACATGGGGAAGAAGGCGTGGGCTACAAAGTGAGTGGTCTATTGCTGAGAATGTGCTGTGTGCCACACTGAAATGTGTGGGAGCACCAGTGTTCAGGAGTCACACATCCAGCTGCGTTATGAGTGTCTCGACATCCCTACCATGCCCTTATATCTGCGTGCCACCCCACAAAGGGTGGTGGGCATTGAAGTCCCCCAGAATGGTAAATAGTGTGGGAAGTTGAGTAACCAATGCACTGAGGTCAGCAGTGGTAGTAACCTCATCTGGGGAGACGTAGACAGAGCAGATGGGGATGTCCTGAAATGTACGGATCCTGAGCACCACTGCCTTGAGCGTTGTGTGGAGAGGCATGGGAGTACTGGGTACAGAGGTTAGGACATACACACAGACACCCCAGATACCCTGTCGTAGGTCGAGCGGATTTTATAATACCCCCAATAGCCACGGAGGGCAGGGATCCGCTGATAAGGGAACCAAGTTTCCTGCAGTGCAACACAGAGAACAGGAAAGCGGCACAATAGGTGTTGCAACTCTGACAGGTGGCAGAAGAAACCACCACAGTTCCATTGTAGGATCAGGCTGTTGTCTGAGATGTAGGGCATGCTAAAGAAGAAGGTGGAGACAGAACCGTCTGTCATCACTGGCTGTTGAGGTTGAGCCTCTACATCCATGGCTTCTGAGGTCTTGACAATAGCCAAGTCCTCAGGTATCTCTAAATCATACTCAGACGCAGAGGTAGGTAGGGATGGCACAGTAGCCATCACTGATTCATTCTTCTTTTTATCCTTCTTCTTTTTATCTTGCTGATCCTTAGGTCTCTCCCACTGGGATGGCTTTGCAGACTCAGTCTCAGAGACAGAGGACACCCTTGAGGCCCTGTGACCAGCAGTTCGTGGCGCTTTCAGTCACTGACTGGTATCCACTGTACCAGTGGGAGAGACCTTGGGAGGAAGGGTTCAAAGGGACCCTTTCCTGGTGAGGAGAGCTAGAGGTAGCTGTTGGTCCTCTGGTTCAGGGGTGGGAACCTATGTCCACAGAGGTGGAGGTGTCGTTGCTCCCAAAGTAGTGACCTTGGGGGCAACTGAAGTTGTAGTACCCCAAACACAAAGGGGGCAGATGTTAGTGGTTGGTCCAAATGGGCCACTATGGTAGATGAGGCAGTTGAAGATTGTAACAGAGATGGCAGAGGCAACGATGATGCAACTGTGGCATAAGATGTTTTTGTATTCACAGGGTGGAGTTTAGCATACTTTTTCTTTGACTCTGAGTATGACAACCAGTCTAGGGTCTTATATTCCATGATTTTTCGTTCCTGGAGGAGGGACACAAGGGATATCTGGGTGTGATGCACGTCTGCACTCTCAGCATATAGGGTTAGCATCACTTCGGGAGAACATGTGCCTAAACCTCCAGTATTTGAAGCATCGCATAGGGGGAGGAACATAGGACTTTACATCACACCAGTAGATCATTACCTTGACTTTCTCCAGCAATGAATTGCCTTTGAAAGCCAAGATGAATGCACCGGTGGCTACCCTATTGTCATTCGGATCCCTATAAATGCACAAGATGAACTGAACTCCTCACCTCTCTAGGTTCTTCTGTAACTCTTTGACCCATGAGCTTGTTCTGTTTGAAATACGTGCACTGATTTGTGTTTATTTCTCCTCCTAACTGTAGTGGCACTATGTCCATTGGTGTTTCCATTGGCCGCCAGGACGTGACAGCCAGGCGAGTGGGTCTGTGACAGCTGATGCAGACGCTTGGGCTGGGTCCACGAATGTTCTCCACTCGGGTGTGGACACCGAGCTGGTTTTGTGTCTGGCGTCGCCATCTGTTTTCTGCTTTGGAGTTAAGTTTGACTTCACTGTTGCATTAGTTACATGTTTTGAAATGTCTTGCCTCCCATGTGAGAACGATCTTGAATTGGTATATTGAGGGCAACAAGCAGAATTTATTTGGCATTTTGCCTTCTGCAGCTCGGTTGCCGCCCCCTGGCGTAGTCGGAACTTTAGGTTTGCCCCTTTTCCCTCTCGTCGGCATTGCTGCCGTCGGCGAGTTGTAGTTTTCAGCCTTCTGTTCGTGTCTTTTCTGAGTGGTCTGGTGACTATCAATACATGTGACAGTGACACAAGCCCACGACCTTTGAGGAAGTTTTGTTTTAACTGTTTTTTGCCTCCTCCCTTACATCAGCTGTGGCGGTCCTCTCCCTATAAAGGTGCTCGTGTGTTATGATTATTGATAGAGATTGTTGTTGTATCACTGTTTAGCAAACTCGTAATAGAAGCTTTACCTGATGTGTGCAATGCGCTCTGGCCAGTATTTAAAGGGTATTGTTCAATTACTCTGTTGATGGATTTGGTATAATTGTATATTAACCCAAAGGGGTTTCTTAATATATCTAGTGTTACTGCCTTTTAATTGTCTAGTTTTGGCCAAGTTTATTTAAAGGTATTTTTATTGTGACAATTTCCAGATTTAAGATGCGCTATGTGTGTCTGAAAAAAAAAAAAAAAAAAAAAAAAAAAGGCCATTCTTTTAATTTATCTAGGGTTACTGTGTGCATATTTTGGGCCAGTACACTGTAATTGCACTCTTGTTTATTGTAAATGGTTCTTTATGTTATGTAGTGTGGTTCCATTCAAATTTGCACAGGTGCTCTGGGCAGTGTTTAAGAGGCATGGTTCCATTATGATGTTTGTGTTTGCTTGCATAATTACCTAAGCTAAATTTGTTGGCACCACTGTCAATAGGGTCTAAGCTTTCTCTCTTTGCGTACCATGCTCTGCCTAATATTTTAAAAGGCACTATTTAATTACTCTGCTCATTGTGAAATTTCCAGAACTGACTTGTGTCTTTTTTTTAATAAAATAGGAAAAACTTTATATTGCCTAAATAGAATCATAACAGGCCCATTATTTTAGTGTGTTCAGAGTTACTGTTTGCATCTTTTGGGCCAGTAGATTGTAACTGTAGTCTTATTTATTGCAAATGGTTATTTATGTTATGTGGTGAGGTTTCATTCTAAATTACACAGAGTGCTCCGGCCAATGTCTAGAAGCACGGCTCAGTTACACTGCTGGTGTTTGTATACTTGCCTAGGCAAAGCCTGTAGCACCCACTGTCAATTATATCTAGTGTTACGCCCTTGGCTATTCCTTGCTCAATTTTTCTTTTAAAAATGGTATCCTTGTTGTAATATAAAAATGATGGCTCCCTTCTTCCTTTAAATTTAGAGGATCTCCTTATTGTATTGTCCTGAGCAACTGTATGTTTATCTATTCATGCCAGCTGTTATCTGATGTTATGCATGATGTTAAATTTTGCCCTAACTAATAAATTACATTGCCTTGGTATTTTGATGAAAATGTCCATCAGTGATACCCTCTTGTGCCCAGTATCTGTGTGCTTTTATTAAAGGGATTAAAATCCCAGTTTTCACTCTCTGTCAGACTGCAATAAAAAGACCTTGTGAAACATAATTCCCTGGACCATGTTCAAGCTCTTATGGGGAGTGATGCTAACGGGAATGTCAGCCAGCTTGTCACAGGCAAGCAGTGCCCATGACTGGTTGGGGACGACGTCATTATCAGTACAGATCCAGATCTCATTTTGGACATGCCTTCTACCTCTCTGAACTTATCCTCAAGGTTTTCCACAAAAAACAGAGGCTTCGTGGTCATGAACGATCCGCCATCTGTTCGAGTAGACACTAGGTAACAAGGGGCATATGCCTCACCTTATTGATGGGACCTGCATTCTTTCCTTGGTGTGGCCATGGAAGGAAATGCTTAGAGGTCATATGTCACAGCATAAATTTGGTTTGTCCATGCTTAGAGACACCAGTTCTATGTCCAGAAATGCTATGAGTTGCTCATTTCATCGTGGTCCCATGAGCAGCTAAGGAGCTATACTTCCACCCAGGCAGAGCCCCACTTGCCAGGGTAAGCCTTATACAACTGAGGTGCGGCAGGTTCCTCAGAGATTGCTCGCTAACGACTGTTCAACCTCAACAGCCATGCATCTCCTCAGCACATAGCATACCTTGAGATTCAGTTATATATATATATATATATGTTTGTACCATCCTCATGACCTGGGAGATTAAGCCAAGGTCCCCGGGCTCTGAAACATACAACGTTCCACCATTGCGCCAAATGATGGTCGTTGAAGCACGCTCAGAGCTTATGGTGTGATGGACTGTTGGCATGACAGTCCACAGCTCAGGACCCCGGTTTTGCCAAACCCGTACTCAGCAAATTAATGCTGAGCCACTGAGGAGTCCTTTACTTACTCACTTTGACAAAATCTACACTTTTATTCTGATCTTGATGAAATTTTGCACATTTCACTTTCAAAACAAGAGGGTTACTGTATACATACAATTTCATATGTTGGATGGCAGAGAGTACTTTACTTACAGGCTTTGACACATATCAACAGTTTTATTCCTATATTGAAGAAACTTTGCACACTTAACCATCAGAACAAGAGGGTATCTTACAACAGAACACTCACCATTGAGGACAACATACTGGGTTCTATTACTTAAGTAGTTTTTGAACCACTCACATATTTGGCTACCTATTCCATAAGCTAGTACCTTCGTTAACAGTCTTTAGTGCGGTACCAATGCAAACACCTTTTGAAAATCAAGAAATATGCAGTCTGCCTGTTTTGCTTCATCCATAGCATGCAATATGTGATGAGAGAAACGGGCAAGCTGAGCTTCACATGATCAGTGCTTCCTAAAGCCATACTGATACAGGTACAGAAGCTTTTCCATTTCAACAAAATTTACTATATTAGAGCTGAGAATATGTTCAAGAATTTTACAGCAAACCGATGTCAATGATATAGGTCTGTAATTCCATGGGTCCATTCTTTTGCCTTTCTTATACATGGGAGTAACCTGTGCCTTTTTCCAGCCACTTGGTCCTTTACGCTGGATCAAATATTTGTGATAAATGTAAGCTAAGTAAGGGTCCAATGTCTCTGAGAACTCTTTGTAGAATGGGATTGGTACCCTATCTGGACCTGGTGACTTGTTTGTTTTCAACTCTCTCAGCTACTTCTCTGGACCAGCTATGCCTGTTACTATGTCCTCCATTTGGAAGTTGATATGAGCATCAAATGAAGGTATGTTTGCATGCTCCTTAAATGTTAAATTTAAAACTTCGGTCTTCATATTGCTGTATTCTGTCACCATACCAGGATGATCAACAAGTGACTGGATAGAGACCTTTGATCCGCTTACTGATGTTACATAGGACCAGAATTTTTCAGGTTCTCAGCAAGATCTTTCTCTAAGCTCCTGGAAACTTTGTACAAAGTCCTACTTTGGGTTGGGGTTCAAAAGACTCATCATTTATCATTGGATTTCAGAAATATCATTAAATCTCTTTCCTTTAAAAGTGATTTTGAGTCAAGGGGATCTGAAGAAGTATGGGAGATTGGGTATGGTGGATGTTCAAGTTGTAACCCTCCCCCCCCCCCCCCCTTTTTTTTCTCCAGGAATGTTTGATGATATTGACTGTATGTGAGAAAATGTTGCAGTTCAACTTGAATATCTACCATACTTGTTGGATCTCGCTTGGAAAGAAAAGAGATTTTATTATATTCCTGACAGCCAACAAAATGTGATGAGCCTTTTGAATACCATCCAAAAGGAAGACTTCATACAAAGTTTCCAGGACATGTATCACAGAGCTCAGCAGTGCATATTGTGGAAGGTGACTATTATGAAGGACAGTAAGGTAACTATAATTCATAATTCAGCTACATTAATGTTACAGGATCACTGAACTTTATTGTCAGTGTACAAATATAGATGTATATGTTGATAACAGTCAATAGCTTGATCTTGGTAAAGAGGGGATAACAGTGCTCCCTGAGATCTGTTTCATGTATCATGTGTAGTGTTCTTTCTTGTATTTTAAGAATTTTGGAATATGAGAGATGTGTCCACTATGTTAGACTACAATAAGTAGTATGTGACTGGAAGAGTCTAAAGTACATTACTCTAATAAAGTAAATACTAATCATGTCTGTAAGATTCCAAATGTTCTGCATGCCTGGTTTACATGTTCTTTCCAGTTAAATTTTGAATTCATATACTTTCTTAACCCTTTAATGCATGACTTTTTATTTGAAGCTATAACAACTACCACAATTAATATATAGTGCATATATACTGAGAAAAATATTGAAAAAAATCCTTAAAATTATTATGCACTACTAGCAACTAAAAGTTCATATCTGGTCAGCTATATAGTGCTCTCATGATGTACCCAATGCTGTAAATGTCACTATTGTGCCTCTCATCTGTGGTCTGCACCCCAAGTGGTGTTACTATGGCAGCAGAAGGCATTAAGGCGGAGGAAGCTCTCGCCTGTCTGACTGTAGGGTGGGGACTAATGTCCCCAATGGTTGGAGGGAGGGTGATCCCTCAGTAGGTGGAGCAGAAGATAAGCAACTCCCAACCACTATGGGGGCAGATGGAGTCTGGCAGTCCTGATGGCCCATAGTTGTTGTTGATGGTTTCAGTACCATCATCCCTGAAGACAGCATTGACAATGTGACTGCAGCAAAGGATGATTTAAATGAAACATGATGAAGTCGAACATACTTCTTTTTGACCTCTCTATATGGGAGTTTATCCTTCATTTTGTACTTCATTATCTTCCTTTCTTTGTGAAGAATCCTGCAGTCCAGAGAACAGGGCAGATAGTGCTGCCCAGAGTTGACATAGCTGGGTCATGTTATCTTTGCGCAGCATCTGGATGCGATGGACATCTGCAATCCCCACATGTGGGGCTGAAGGTGCAATGTGAAAACACTTAAAGCATTGCATAGGAGGAGGGATGTAAGGTTCCACATCACACTGTTGTATCATAACCTTGACCTTTTTGGGCAAAAAATCACCTTCAAAGGCCAGAATGAAAGCATCGATGGCTACCTTTTTGTTCTTAGACCCCCTGTAGATGCTCCTGATGAAGTGGACACCCCACCTGGATAGGTTGAAGTGTAGCTCATCATTGGACTGCAGGAGAAGATCATGATGGAAGATAATCCCCTGGATCATGTTTAAGCTCTCATGTGGAGTGATGGACAGAGGAACATCTCCCAACTTGTCGGAAGTGAGTAGCGCTTTCGACTGGGGCAGGGGACACTGTTTCTATTGGGACTGAACCACTCGTCATCTTGGACATACTAGTGACTTCACCATACTTGTCCTTAAGATTCTCCACAAAGAATAGTGCCTTAGTTGCCATGAACAATTCTCCATCAGTGCAAGTACACACAAGACATTTTTGTGAATAAGTCCATCATTTTCCCTGGTCCTACGTTCCTCCCATGGCATGTTCAGGAAAGGGAACGATCGGGGGGTCATATTCAACAGCATTAAAGTCTCCTCTCCCTCTCTTAGAGATGGTAGTTATACATCTGCTAACGTTCCAAGATCTTTTCATGGTGGTCAAAAATGTGGAGCGTTTCATGATTTGCATGTTATCTTTGCACAGTGGCTCCTAACGAGGTTCACTCATTTTTGTAGCTTCTTACCCAAATTGGAAAGGTATTTATTTTATGTCAATATTCTGTCTAGAGTTACACTAAAGTATTTGGGCATATTATTGTACCTGACTGTGACAAGCAAACCAAACTGTGCCTGATCTTTGCTAATACTTGGTGATTAAAGAGGTGGAACAAGCAGCACTCCATTTTAGAGACATTGTGTTTAAGTTTCATGTCTTAAAATATTCATACAGCTAAGTAAGGCTGTTTGTTCGGTGTTCTTCATATTCTCAAAGGTTTTCATTCTAACATGATATTGTAAGGTCATCTGCATGTTGAAATTTCTGGAAGGTCAGGAGTTGAGTAACACTGGAACAAGAATATATAGGCTTCAGGCAGTGTATCATTGATAGCTCTTTCTTTCACTTTGATGCAATTCATGCTGATGACTCGGTGTTTTGTTTAAAAGGTTACCAGGATTTTTGAAAGGTATTGCTTTCAAAAATCTCAGTAATATGTCCTCACCCAACACTGTGTCATAAGATGGTGACATGTAAATGAAGAACTATTATTTATTGTGAAGTTCTATTATTGAATTCTGTACAAAAATTAAATAAACCTACAAACATTAAAAACCAAGACAAAATACTCTAATTGATATTCTAAATGAATTTATGATAATTTTAAGTTCCATACCTTCAAATCTGGCATAGCTGCAATGAGGAACTGAAATTTTTATCCTGGTAAATTCCAAATGATACCTCAGATTAGAACAGATATCTAGTTCCCATACATATGTAGTGACTCCAAAATAAAGCCAAGTTTTCTAATAATATAGTAATAAGATGTGGTGATTAGCTGAGACAGGCACGTACAAAAGACACACACATACAACACTTTCAGCTTTCGGCCATGGTCTTCTTCAGAAAATAGAACATTCACACAATCACATAGGCACACAACACAGTCATACAGCCATCACCTCTGGCTGCTGCACTTTGACAAAAACTACGAAAGTTATAGTAAAAATAATCTCAAAACTGCCCGAAGTCACCCCGTTTGACGGTATGCTTCAGTCTGTCCTCCCAACTTTACTTCTTTCAGTACCTCACTCTTACTTTTCAAACTTCACAGACGTTCTCCAATGAAACTTGCAGGACTAGCACTCCTGGAAGAATGTGCCAGGAAGTTTCATATCAGCACACACTTCATTATAAAGAGAAAGTTTCATTCTGGAAACATTCCTTAGACTATGGCTAAGCCATGTCTCCACCATATCCTTTCCTCCAGGAATGCTAGTCCTGCAAGTTTCACCTGTCACCATCTCCCCTCTCTTATTCTCCTCTTCTAACCTCTCTCTGTCTATCTTCTCCCTCCACCTTCTGTCTGTCTCCTCCTCCACCTACTCCTCTCCCTCCTATATATGAAAACATACATATATGCACCAAGTTTCATGGGGACTAATTAAACGATGTCAAAGTCATAAGGTACCCTCCACCATGCTAAATTCACTAGCTTGCAGATTATAAATATCTCCTTCATGAAAACACACATTTATGTGCTGACTTTCATGGTGACCTTCAAACAATATGGATGTAAGCCTATGGAGGCTTACAAAAGGTAGCCCATGTATTAATCAGGGTATAAGCTACCTTTGTTCCAAATTTCATTCATATCCATCCAGCCATTTCAGCTTGAAGGTGTAAGGGTCGAATTAACTAACTGTAAAGCACCCTCCACCATGCCCATAGAAAAAAATTATTTCTTTGTATTTACTATTTCTTGAATTTTCTGCATATTTCTTATGTTTGATATACTTGTAAGTTCCAGAAAATTCTTTATATGTATAAATAGTGGAGCACTCCAAGAAGGAGGCAGTCTGTACTGAGTGTATGCTTGTGTTCGCAATAAATGTGTTCTAAGTGTAAAATGTTATGCTCTATTAACAACCAGCCTTTGAATTCTGGGCCACCTGCAGTTTTTAACATGACACTTTCTGGTGGAGGTGCCAGGTATCCTGCAATACATCTGCATGTATCGAGCTCTTCTGTTAATAGGCATTTCAACAACACAAGAGTTTATCCAGTGGTGTCAGAAAATTTAAGAGATGAAGCAGAAGAGAGTTGGACAAAAGAAGTATGACAGACTACCAAATATAGTCCCTAAGGCCGTTGTGGAAGACGAGCATGATTCTATTCTCTCATTTGACAAATTGTGAGAGAAGAGTTACAACAGTTTATGGCAGCAAGGACTGTTGGACCAAGTGAACACCAGATTATGGCCTTTGATGTCAGTCCTGTATGTCATGAGAGAGCTGAGGAAGAGGTATTTCAAACATTAGTGCCTGTTGGCACTGAAGAATGGCATCACCCTACTATGATTTACACCACAGCTGCCAAATGGCAGCCTAGGAACAGACTGACATGGTCACAACCAAATCCTCCAGCAACTATGATGCCTTGCAGGAGGACAGATATCTGGAAGACATAAGACAACATGCCATTGTGTTTTCACTGTGGGCTTCCTGGACATGTCATATGATACTGCAGGGTGAGAAGACAAGTACTTGACAAGTATTATGCCACAAGATGCCAACCATCAGAGCAGTCTGTTCAGTGTCAGTCAAATGCAGATGATTACTGTCAACCTATGGGGTGAAGTCCATCACAGTATCATGGATGTAATTGCTCTCTAATAAGCCGCCGCCATTTGTATTCACCTTATAGAAATATCAGCCACTCACCTAGCCACCGTGTTCAGGAATACTGGGCAAGGTGAGCATTTATGGAGGTGAGGCTGCTGCAGATCAAAATTCTCCACGGATGACATTGAATGGTGCATTATACACTTCCCGCAGATGTGAGTGAAAAGGTAACTGCCTCTGCTCAACCTGTTCTTTGCGAGTGCAGAAGTCTGCACTATGCAGTCGCAGAGTTACTGGCATAATGATCTGCCATGTGCTCAGCAATAGCAGCTGGGTCCATGCATATAGTACCTTGAATGTTCAGGTTGGGGATTCCTGCCTGTGGTCGGTACCCAAAAAGGCGCCGAACCTGTGACCACACCCCGAGATGGGGCAGCGCGAGAATCGATGGTAGCAACATATCTCTGCCAACAGCCCTGCTTACTCTGGTGTATCAGTCTTCGAGCTTGTGCCTGGAGCCGTTTGAAAGCGATCAGGTGCTCTATGCAAGGGTGGCGCTGGTGGCCCTTCGACCAGCAAAATGTGGCTCTTTCAGCCACTCACAGTACCAGTGTGAGAAACCGTGGGATTGGTTCAAGCGATCCCTTCCTTGCTAGAGGAGTCATAGCAGGCTGTTGTGTCTCTCGCTCTGGTGTGGGGACCGATGTCCCTCGTGGTTGGGGGGTTTTTGCTTCCAAGGCAGGGGCTTTGGAATCAACAGACAGAGGTGCCCCCTACCACCAAGGGGGCAGATGGTGATAGTTGGGCTTGAGGGCCCACTATGATTGCCTGAACAGGCAGCAAACTAGTCTGCTGAAATGAAGATGGTGTTGTGGCTGCTGCATAGGATGTTTTGATGCTGGACGGGTGGAGTTTTTCGAAATTTATTTTAGCCTCTGAATAATACAGCCGTCCAGGGTTTTATATTGCATGAACTTCCTTTCTTTGTGCAGTATTGCGCAGGTAGGTGAGCAAGGTGGGTGCTGCTGTCCATAGAAGACACAGATGGGAGGAGGTGTCCAAGGGAGGTCTGGGTGTGATACATGACCATATTCGCAACGAGTTGAGTTGGCGGTACACCTGGAGGACATGTGCCCAAACTTCCAGCATTTAAAACAGCGCATAGGGGGATGAACCTAGGGCTTCATGTCACAACATTAAATCATCACCTTGACCTTCTCGGGCAATGCATTGCCCTCGAAGGCTAAGATGAAGGCACCAGTGGTGACCCTGTTGTCCTTCCGACCCCTATGGACTCACCGTATAAAGTGGACTCCTCACTGCTCCAAGTTCTTGTGGAGTTCATCATCTGACTGCAAAAGGTCTCTATGAAATATTATACCCTGTACCATGTTCAGACTTTTGTGTAGGGTGATAGTAACAGGATCACCACCCAGCTTGTTACAGGTGACCAATGGCATCTACTTCTCCAAACTTGTATTCCAAGTTCTCCATGAAAAAGAGAGGTTTGTGTTTGTGAAGGATTCAGCATCTGTCCTGGCAACACACTAAATACTTTGGGGCACATTGCTGTCCTAGGTTTCGAGCCCTGCGTTCCTCCCATGGCGTGGCCAAGGATGGGAATGATTGGGGGTCATATCTCTCAGCACTGAAGTCTACCTTGCCTTTCTTAGAGACGGTGGTTAAACACCAACCAGCGTTAATCTGGGATCTTTTCATGGTGTTCCCACGAGCAGCTAGGGATATAAAGGTCCACTCAGGCAGAGCCCCGCTTGTCTGGGTAAGCCTTATACAACTAAAGTGTGGCAGGTTTCTCAGAGGTCACTCACTACCGACTGTTCAACCTCAACACAGCCATGCATCTCCTCAGCACGTAGCTCACCTTGAGATTAAATTTTTTTTATGTTTGTATGACCTCACAACCTGGGCGATTAAGCCAAGATCCCCGGACTCTGCAATGTACAATTTTCCACCGTCGCGCCAAACAATGGTTGCTGAAGAACGCACAGAGCTTACAGTGTGGCAGACTGTTGGCACAACACAGTCCACAGATCGTGACCCCGGCTTCTCCAAGCCCGTACTCATCAAATTAATGCTGAGCTTCTGAGGAGGTACAGACAAGTGAATCTTGTTATCACTCTTATTGTGCCCTGTGCAACTAGTAGTGAAGGAATAAAATATCTCTCCTACATTCCTATATCCACATCCTAATGTTCCTTATTGGGCGACTCATGTGAAGACCCAATATTTTTCCCAAGTCAATATCTTGGTGGAAGGTTTGGGGAAGATGTGAAAATTAAAGTTTTAGTTGGCAAGTGAGGGATGGTAATAAGTATTGGTTCTGAATAAAATATAATTTCATACTTACCTCCTTCATGATGATAATGATGAAGACGACGATTGGTGTTTTAGGGCATTCAACATTAAAAATAAAGGGTGACCGAGCCACTTTGACACACATTAAAATCGCACATCCAGTATTTTGGGAACAAGGCCAGACATGGTACAAAATCTTAAGACCCGATCCACAAACGCCTCATCGTCACCTAAAATAGATTTCAGGTTCTATGAGAGACCCAAATTCAAATTTGCCATTATATATATATATATATATATATATATATATATAACACATTCTGTTAAAATATGTCGTATCGACAGTTGTATCCTGCATCTGTCATACTCCGGCGGTTTTTCACTGCGTAAAAGAAAACCATGTGTCAGTGGGCAATGTCCAATTCGAAGACGAGTGAGGGTGACTTCATCACCTTGTCGAAGGTGGAACGACGTACACCATGGACGGACTGAGGATTTTAGTGTGCACAATTTATTGTCGGCCACATCCAGCAACTGATCCTCCCACAAAGTCATGGTTGTTCGTGTAACGAAGGAGGTGACGGCTTTCAGCGGGACGAAACAGCATATGACAGGGGAGAGAAAAAGCCTCTTTAGCTGCTACATCAGCCAGTTCATTTCCCTGGATCCCTATGTGCTCAGGAACCCAACAGAAGATTATCTCCTTTTGGTGTTGTTGCAGTGCAAGGAAAGCGTCCTGTATGTCCTGCACAATCCGATCTGCCGGATACATTTAGTCGACAGCGAGAAGGGCACCATAGGAGTCTGAGCAGATCAGGAACTTCATACCTTGATGACTATTGATCTGTTATAGTGCCCTCCGGATAGCAAACAGATCCGCACAGTAAATGGAAAACTGTTCTGGGAGCCATATCCGAAGGACAGAGTCAGGGAACACAACAGAGTAGCTGAAACTATCCCCGTGCTTGGAGCCATCTGTATAGATGATGATAAAATCTGCACGGTGGTTTAAAATCTCCAAAAATCTACTTTTATAAAAACTGTCCAAAGTACAAGGCTTCTTAAAAGCAGTCAGATCTAAAATCAATGTAGGCCTATGAAGGAGCCAGGGAGAACCCCTACTCCACTCCTGGCGTTGAACCTTGACCCCTTGCACCTGCAGCAACTCAAGCCTCTCCTGTGCTCGAATCCCAAATGGTCTCGTAGCCTGTGGGTGGTTGTAGAACAAATGTTGGTTGGGCTGCTGCGCAACACTGAGAGAAAGTAAAGTGTGTGTAACTGACAGAGCTCTGTATGCCAGGCGTGCCACGAGCAGAAGGTGGCCAATAGAAAGCAGGGGATCAACAGCTTCTGCACACAGGCAAAGTACTGGACTTGTGCAATAAGCACCAGTCACCAGGCCGATACCTTCGCAGTGTACTGCGTCCAGTATTTTCAGGTACGAAGGCCTGGCCGATCCATAGACCTGGCAGTCATATTCCAGTCTGGGCCGTATGAAAGCTTTATGGAACTGGAGCTGACGTGCCCTGTTGGCACCGCATGACCAATGGCAGACATTTTAGGATAGTTACAGCCTTGAGGCATTGCAGTTTGACCTCTTTAAGGTGAGGCAACCACGTTAGCCTCTCATCGAAAGTGAGGCCAAGATATTTTACCTTGTCCTGAAAGGTGAGAACAGTGTCCCCTAGTTTTAAAACAGGTGTATTAAAAAGGGAACGGGAGCGATTAAAATCCACACAGACAGTTTTCTCCAAGGAAAACTTGAAACCAGTGGTGTTACACCATTCCTCCAACCGCCTGATCGCCAAATGCAATGGAGGAGGATGTACAGAAATGGAGAAATCATCCATGAACAAAAAACACTGTACAGATGGCCGTATGGTGGATTTAATGCCACTGATGGATATGGCAAATGCCGTTACACTTAAAAAACGCCCTTGAGGGATGCCATTCTCTTGTTTAAAACGGTCATACAAGGCACTTCCAAACAGCTTTCAGACTGGAAAGATTGGAAAAAAGTGGGCAAATGTCCACGAAAACCCCATATGTAAAGCAGCTATACAAGGCGTCGCCAGGTAGTATCATTCGCCTTTTCAAGGTCAAAGAAAACACTGATTATGTGATGGTTCCATAACAAAAGCTTGTTGGATCGCACGTTCAAGCAGGGTGAGGTTATCCAGTGTAAAGTGGTACCTTCTGAATCCGCATTGAGAGAAGCTAAGTAAGGATCTCCTTTCAAGGACAGTTGACCATATCCTCCAGCGTCTTGCCAATGCAGCTCGTTAGGCTAATGTTCCGCTAACTACCTGGATCGGTCCAATCTTTCCCTGGTTTTAAAATTGGAATTAAAACTGATTCTTTCCAAGAACTTGGAAAGTTCCCCATAATTAAAATTTTATTAAAAAGATGTAGGAGGACCTCCTTTGACTGGGGTGCCAACTGTTTCAGCAGTCTGTATGGTATCTCGTCATAGCCCGGTGCAGAATAATGAGCTGCTGACAATGCAGATTCCAGCTCCCACATCGAGAAAGATTGGTTGCAGTCCTCATTGTTGGCGGAATGGAGGTCAAAGCCAACCCTCTCCCGTATCGAACTGGCAAGAATCGGATGTAACAGCTGCACAGGATTCTGCCATAACTTGGGCAATGTCCCTAGGCGATTTTAAAAGACATCCCTGTCCTCACATAGCTGCTATTTGCAGTCGGGAGTTCCACCCTGAAAGCCTCGTAATGGCTTCCCATACTTTACATGCAGGTGTGAACCTATTGATGGGGTTCAGGAACACCAGCCAGGACCTCTGCTTAGTCTCTCTAATAATTCTCCTTGCCCATGCCCTTGCCACTCGAAAATTGGCCAAATTCACATCAGTAGGGCACCGATTGCTGAACGACAAGCATCGTTCAATCAGGGGACAGCTGGTCTCTGAAGCGACGACTTCAATTTCGGGATGGAGGCGTCAGCAGCATTGTGAATCACTGTTGTGATGTGATCCACCCAGTTTTGGACACCTCGACAGTGCTCAAAAATAGCCAACTGCTGAAAAAGTGTCCAGTTAGCTTTGCGCAGCTGCCATCTCGGCGGCTTCCCACTGTAATCTATTGCGACTGGCAAGTCTACCCAAATGGGATAGTGGTCGCTGCCATGAAGGTCATCGTCCACACTCCACTGAGCAATAGCAGGCAAACAGAGGGAGAGGTCTATGGCTGAAGATGAACCTGTAGCAGTGCTAAAATGTGTAGGCTGGCCTGTGTTCAACAAGACAACATCAGAGGAGTGTATCACAGTCTCAACCATCCGTCCCCTGTGGCAGTAGTTGTTAGAGCCCCATAGTGAATTATGGGTATTAAAATCTCGTAAAAGAAGAAAGGGATGAGGGAGTTCCCCAATAAGCTGTGTCAGGAGATTACTGTCAACATGCTCACCAGGCGGTAACTAAAGGGAGCAAACTGTGACATCATGATGGGCTAGTATATGAACAGCAACTGCTTGCAGTGTAGTGGTTAATGACACAGGTGAAGAGTAAAAAGTGTCCCTGAAGAACAATGCCACACCACCTTGTGCCCTGTCACCCATTAGGTCGTCTTTCCTGTCGAGTTGATAGCCTCTCAGGACAAGTGTGTCAGTCCGTTTGAAGTGTCTCTCTTGAAGGGAGACACTGAAAAGCCTATCGTTCACAAGAAGCTGCAGTTCCTCCAAACGAGTCCTGAATCCAGCCAAATTCCACTGCAATATGGGAGCCATGTCACCTGTGTGGGTCTTTTCTCTACCCTTGTGCCGTGATACTGAGGCACTCTTGAAGTGCTGGGTAGCAGATGGACTGCTTGGTTCCGGCGATCACCCATCGAGGTCCATGATAATGTCCTCCTCATCAGTCAACGCTGCCATTATGACATCTGATGACACCCACAAAAGAGTTTCGACCGGACGAGGAGATACTTCCCTCGCCTTCTTCTTTTGAGAAGGCGAGAAGGAAAGTGGGATTTGGGGAGCACTCTGCTTTGGCGGATTATTTATCTTTTGAGAGGCACTGAGGTTCCTTCTCAATCACAACTTCTGCAGCAACAGAGACCACACGATCTGCAAAAGCGGTATCTGTAGCTTTTTTGGCCGTATTTGGTGAGGCAAGAGGCAGGGAAGCTTCAGATGCCTTACAAGTGCACTGACACATGCAAGTATTAGTGCTGACACTGACAGCCTCACTTTGTGTTGAGGCATCTACTATGGTGACGGGTTTCTGTAAAGCAGCAGCGTTAGAGGTAGGAAATACAGGTGGGTGCACGGCCTTAAATATCTCCTTGGCCTCTGCTTCGGAAATGCACCTGGTCGTCTTTATCTCCTGTATTTTCTTCTTGTCAAGATACACCTGGCAGTCCCAACTCCAAACAGGGTATTCCCCAGAACAATTGACGTATTTGTCAGGTGGCATGCAAGCAGTGCCCTCATGTGCTGCCTTTCCACATTTGCCAGAAGTGGCCTCTCCCTTATAACCAAGTGTGGTGTGTCCAAAGTGCTGGCATTTGAAACAGCCCATGGGGTTAGGGACATAGAGACGAACATTCAACCGCAAAAACCCTGCCTTCACATGCTCATGGAGTTTAGGTGTATTAATAGTGAGGATGAAGGTCTCAGATGACACATGTTCTCCATCCACCCTTTTCTTAATATTCTGGACATCCACTATGCCTTCTGTTGCCCATGCTGCCTTGAGTTCTTCAACTGGAATGTCCATCAGATCCCTACAGAAAACTACACCCTTACTGTAGTTCCGGGTACTGTGTAGCTCTGTATCGATTTTGAATTTGCCCAGGTACTTTGCTTTCTGCAGATTTTCCACCTGTTGGGAGGTTGATGGTTTCGACCAACAAGGTACCGTTCCACAATCTTTTAACAGATTTCGAAGTGCCTGCAAGACGTTCTAAGCCCTTATTGATGTAAAATGGCGAAATCTTCTCAAAAGAACCTTGTCTCCTTTTAACGATAATAAACACATTCTGGCTAGCAGCCTATGTTATGTTACTCTGGACAAAACTCTTTTTACTACTGAACAGATCTGGGGGACTAGCCACCTGAGACCTCTTTTTGGGTTGGGTGTTGGTACCCCCCAGTGGTACACCCATCCCACTAGGTGGTGGAAAATTTCTCGTAAGGTCCATCTTGGTCCCATGAGTAGCTATGGAAGTACGTGTCCACCTAGACAGAGATCCGTATGCCTAGGTAAGCCTTATACAACTGAGGTGCGGCAGTATCCCCAGAGGTTGCTCGCTAGCGACTGTTCTGCCTCAACAGCCATGCATCCCATCACCGCATAGCACACCTCGGGATTGAATTTTTTTTTTTTTTTTTTTTTTTTTTTTTTTTTTTTTTTTTTTTTTTTTTTTTTTATATAGAGGTAATTCCTTCCTCGCAACCTGGGCGGTCAAGCCGATCCCCATTCCCCAGTACACACAACGTTCCACCATTGCACTACACGGTGGTCGCTGAAGCGTGTCCAGAGTTTACGGTGTCTAGAGGACCGGCGGCACTTGCCAGTCCACAGATCAGGACCCCGGGTTCGCCAAGCCTGTATTCACCAAATTAATGCTGAGCCCCTGAGGGGCTTACCTCCTTGTTGAGTTGACTTGTACTCCAGGGAATTAGAATTTTGAAATTTACAACCATCACGTATAAAACGAAATTGTGTAATAAGATACTTGATACCGCCAAATTTATGGTGCATGTAGGACATGGTGAAAAATGAAAGTGCCCCAAGTGGGAACTCCAGATGGCTAAGGGTTTAGGAAGTAAAAACAATTTTGATACGGATCTATCATCATATGCACCTTATCATCACTGTGACAGTATGTTTAGGAAGCAGTGTTTGCTCAGCAGTAAGAGATCTGATTTGTATTGAAAAGGTCGCAGGTTTGACTCCACCCACCAGCAACTATTTTTTTGCTCTTGGGAAATGCATACACAACTAATAACACAATTAACAGCGACATCATGATCTTGCAAACTTGGTGTTGTGAATGGTCCATAAGGTGCAAACAGTATATATATATATATATATATATATATATATATATATATCACTGCTAAAAGACAGCAAACATGAGCAAGATGTGGTCAAAAGCTTGTATGTGTGTTTGTGTGTGATTTTATTTGTTTCTCTCGACGAGCCGGTCCTTTTGGTAAGTCATCTCTCTTCTATTTTTATTTTTGTTTATCCCACTGGGAAAGTTTCCCTCTATAATTTTCGTTTCATGATGAAGCCCTATGTGCAAGAGAATAAATATCTTCTGCTAATGGCTCGTGGGGAGAAACAAATCCACAAATATATGATGAACTGTTGCAAGGTGAAGATGGATAGCCAACATGTAGTATCGAAGTAAATCTCACCAAATATACACCACTATTGCCACTCTGTGATGTATATTTTTATTATCAGGTAAAAAAGTAATAAAAAAATTTCAAAACTGCACTTGCCTTATCGAGAAAGGAGCATCACTTTCCGAGAAGGTTTAATCAAACTACATTCCATTATACATTACCGGCTATTCTCGCAAATAACCTGTGACATGCTATGTTAGGAGTGGTTCGCTGCTGGACTGTGTGATGAAAGAAGTTTTTTCTGACTGCCAGTGAAGTTTGTTTTTCTATGGAGACATAAAAAAAAACATGTCACTGCTAAAAGACAGCAAACATGAGCAAGATGTGGTCAAAATTATTTATTTGGTGAACATCACCCTGGCACACATGTAACTGATCAAGTGGAAAAGATGGCAGTATCGATTTATATACAAGACACTTCCCTGAACACATTAACTACAATCCCTTTTTAAATGTTTGCAGACCTGAATTTCATCCCATGCCTCTACATCTTGTGCTTACATAAATTAATAAAATAACCTATATGATGTTGCAATTAATTGTAACGTCAGTAGTGTACGAATTTCAAAAGAGCTCAAAAATAGTTGCCGTCAGGCAGAGTTTAATCTGCAACCCCTTCAGTATGAACCCAATCTCTTACACCACTGAGCCAAACACATCCTCACAGTGCCAACTGATGAGATGCATATATTGATAGATCTGTATCAAAATTCCTTTTATTTCCTAAATGTTTAGCCAACTGGACTTACCTGCGGCACTTTCACGTCTCACCACGCCATACATGTGTCGTAAATTTGGACGAAATCAGCAATGGCAAGTAGGTGTCCTCTACTTGTCGGAAGAGTGTTCCTGGAGCTACTCTTCAGCAATTCTGGACATGTGGGGTGTTGCATTGTCCTGCTGGAATTGCCTAAGTCCGTCAAAATGCACAGTGAACATGAATGGCTGCAGGCGATCAGCCAAGATGCGTACACTCGTGTCACCAGAGACATATACAGACATCCCATATCATTGTAATCGTTCATGCAACACGCCATTACAGAGTCTCCGCCAGCTTGTACAGTATCCCACTGACATGCAGTGTCCATGGATATATGAGGTGATCTCCATATGATGGCTTATACAAAATTGATTTAGCTCTATATTTTTTAATTTAACAATACAAAGTCCAATGATTTTTAGGCTTTCATTCCTCAGTCGATAAAAATGGAACTCTTATAGGATCACTTTGCTATCCCTTTCTGTCCTATATTTAAGAAGCCTTTTCCTTAGGAAGTGTCAGGCGTGAAGTTCAAGATTATCTCACATACTAAGCTTTGAAGACACTGCAAATCAAGATGTACAACCATTTATATAGAAATTTTTGGCACTTTTAAACTCATCCAGTAAAACATATATGGTAGAATCCATTGACCTAAAACCAATAAGTTCGACAAGAAATATGGTTTCACAGTACGATAAAGGGAAGAAATGAAACATTATTTAATTGTTATTATTACATACAAAAATATTTTTACAATTGGAAATTTACGGTACAATTGTAATAGTGAAATATCCCAGGGACTACCGTTGAAATTTTAGAGCGATTATTCAGTAATAGGTAGAGTAATTCATGAAAATAGTTTGTGTCTACAATTTACAAATATTTTGTGCTAATTGGGTGAGTTACAATCAATCCCTTCCATTTACTGATGAAAGACTTTAGATTGTCAAACTACAGTGCCGACAGTCAATTCTTATGACAGATACAACACCTGTAATATTTCAGAGCAATGTAGTATTGATATTTGATGCATGAGAGCAGTTTTTATCTGTAAAAGCGTACCACAGAACAATTCAGCATTCGCCTATCAGCAATAGCCCAATGGCTGGCTGTAGCCTCCTTTTCTCTGGAGACTTTCCCCAAGTGCTAACAGTTAATCGCAACAGCAATGTGAAGCAGAAAAATTCAATCTATCAGCAATTCCCAATTAGCATAACACGTTACTGTAACTCCAAAGGTAATGAATTAAAGTTATATTAGTAAATGTGAAATTACACAAATAATTTCAAAGTTCTTACTGTAAGATTTTCTACAGCAGTCATTATATTGTATTCAGACAAAGTAAATATAGTATTTTCAAATCTCCAAAGCAAAGAAACAGCCCATTTACTTTATTTTTTACCATCTCATACTCTGATGAAACAAGTTGCTGCTGACATACATACTCAATTTACTTTTTAAAGTAAATGTATTACTCGAGTTTTGTATTAAATACGATTGTTTGATATCGCCAGTTTATGTCCACAAAGATAAGTGTGTTCCACATAGTAAAATTAATTAAAACTGCCAGTCTCATATAACATTAAAAAAGAATTCTGAAAAATGTACAGGAGAGACTCGGGTTCAGTAAAGTCTGACTTTTTCTTTACAGTTTCTTTATTTACTTATGAAATCTATATCACAGCCCTGTAAGTAACTTGTACAAGTTTACACAGGATGTAAGTATGAAGACATAAAACAAAACTGTGATGTCAATTACATGATAGTAAACATCAGCACAGTGAGGGTTTTAGAAGAAGATGATTTTCCTCATTTTTAACAAAGACAAATTTGAAAGCTAATAATTTATACATTGTGGTAAAAATGTGTTATTCAAGTTCCTACCCTTATTTCTCTTTCCTTCTTACAAAAAATAAGATATCAAACAGTAAGTTTTCATAATATTTGTTTAACATTGCATTTCAACACGTGCAAGAGAGCATAAATACAACCACTTAATGGTCAAAGACACCATCACATAGGCACTGTTTTGGCACTCACAAACCTGTAAAGCAAAAGTTACAATTATTTTTATATTACTACACACAAATTCAGTAGCTAATAATAAAGACATAATCTATATAAACCAAAATTTAAAAGGCAAAAATAATAAACTCTTAATGCATATTTGTAAGAACACAGAAGCTTTACAAACCACCTGAGAAATCATGACATGAATTCTCCAACCAATGTTGAAAACCAATAAAGTCAGGAATTGACTATTTAATAAGAGTAGTAGTATAACACTTTTAAGTAGTCCCTAAGACTCAGCACAATATTAAAAGATAATTGGAATATCAGGATCAAACTAGTGCTGCATATGGCAGTGCACAGAGAGCAAATAATCTGAAACATTATTTGACACAGACATAATCGGCTAGGATTCCAGGGACTGTCTAAGCATGGTGTGAAGCTCTTTATTTGCAACAAAGGTGGAGCACTCCAACAGGATGTGGGCAACAATCTGAGAAGTGCCACAACTAAAACAGGGTGGGATATCTCCTTGTGGTGGGGTCAGACTGGTGTGATCAATATGATAGCAGCAGAGAGATGTGGATACATGAAGAGATGGACAAAGGGAAAACTGCAACTGAGTTGTACATTTTTTGTGATCCACAGTTTATTTGTTGTAGTTGTGTCACTCCTTCACTGTTACACACTACTAAGAGGAGTCGTGAAAGGTTGTCCATTGGTTGAAATGTGATAAATTTATTTCCAGAGCATATTTCCCAGCAGCCAACCCGATGAGCTGACAAACAGGTTCATTCCCTGTGATCCCATTGCAATTGGAGGATTCTCCCTGTCCTAGAGTTAGGTGGTGATGAAAATGTGACATCAACAAATCTCACCATTTAACAAAAAACAACATAACAGCCTGCAAACTGCTCACAAAGTCACTGCAGATCAGGAAATACTCATACTGCATCCATTATGCAAGGAATATTGGTTTTCTACATGTTTAAAACTCTAGTATCTTTATTTCCAGAGGTTTGTTCCTGATAGGACCTGTGCCAAGCCAATCCACAAGTTCATTCACAGTGCTTCTGAACTTGTCTGAATTCCAAATCTTGAACCATTTGTATACAGTAAATTGTATCTGAGCTGGTATGTACACATGTGGATGCTGCATCTATTCCCTTGAATAATATGCCAAAGGTTTCATTAAGGCCTAAACAGATGACAGCTTTTGCCCACAGTCTGCAGATTGCCTCTGCTATACACCCCAATCTCCTGAACATCCCCAACAACTGGCTGCAAAGGAGCAACCATCCCCATCCCCAATATTCATCATCATCATCATCATCATCATCCAATATAATCCTGGATTCAAAGAGCGGAACCATGTACTTTGCCAGGATCTTTATTATTACTGAGCCAAAAACATGAGGTGCACCCTACCCACAATCCTTCCCGTCACTTTGAAAGTGGTATTCTGGGCAACACCCAACCTACACAATATTCTGGACCATCCCTTTGCCACATACACTTCCAAATCCTTGGCGTATATCATGTCCCTGAAGAAGACTCAGGCACAAACCTGTCTGATTCACCCAATAAATACTTCCTACTTTACTCTTATCCATCTTACCAGAGGCAGAACCACCTGCAAAACCACCTAATTTACCAGCTCTGCTGCAATTTCTGTACAATATTTTATGTGGACATGATCGCCAATCAAATGTCTATGCAAATGAATGGGCACTGCCAAACTTTGTCCAATTGCTGAGTTGACCACACACTTAAGGGAATATGGTAATGAGCAGCAAGTGCTTGATTTCAATGTCTGCTTAACAAACAGTGCCATTTAGATTATTACCTTCAGCACAAGCTTTTATAAGCTATTAAGATGAGAGTTAATCCTTGCAACATGTGTACATCATATCTACAAATTAAATTTAAAATGTTGAGGGTTACACAAAAAAGCAATTAAGGAAATAAGAAGGGGGAGACGAGAAACTGTAGGTGACTTTTACGACAGTCATAATATGAGTAGTGTTCGACATAATCATCAGATTTACAGCCTTAGTCTTATGATACATGAATGTAAGAAATTAAAATGAGCAAAACAGCTTCAGTTGGGCATACAACAGACATAAAAATAATAAATATTATAGTTTTACCTTCCAAATGTTTGATTCAAAACATACTGTTATAGTTCTCCTAGTCTTATTGCTTTTATAAGTAGACTGATATTGTTATTTTTCAGTGCCACACGACAAGCACTGACGACAGAAACTTTAAATCTGCCAACTGAAAGAATATTAAAAAACAAATGAGTTATTTCTCGTCAACAAGTTAAATAAATTAAAATTTAGAAAAAAAGAACAGACCATAATATTCACTTACATCTACAGAATGAGGATGAAATAAAATATAAGCATGGAGACAGAAATGCAGTAACATTTCACATACAGGAAAAATATCATACTTTTACATAGGTAATTAGATCAGAAACTAGGGTTACAAAGCCTTTAAAAACATATACATTATATTTCATACATCCAACTGATCGTACATGCATTAGATTATATTTCGATAGTCTCCATACTAATCGAGGAATTTGTCACTACATGGGACGAGTTTGAATATACCCAAAACATAAAACTGCTGTCCTTGCATGTTCAACCACATTGTCCCAAAATGTTTTAACTTCTCTTCTAAATCAAATTATTGACCTATGTGATCTTCCAAGTTAGCAAAAAGGTGAAACTAGCTTGAAGCAAGGTCTGGGCATTGGGAGGATAATTTATTATGTTAAAGTGAAACTGCTTGAACAGTTTGGTAGTCTTTCAATGCCATTCTGTGACATGCTCATCAGACATTACAGTTTCTCTGTAAACCTCTGCCAGCAGCTGATGAATGTTAGTCAGGGTTACACGTTTCATCCTTGGAGCAAATTTCTTCACTAGACCAATTTTCTTAAGTATTCTACACTTGCATTTATCATAAAGGAAAAGAGAACTATTATACATGACTGACATCATTCATGCCAGGGGTGCGATCTAAAATATTGTGGGAATCTGTACAAGCAGAGAAGCCAAGATCGCTAGTTTCAAATAGCTATATTACACCGGTTTTGGCAATTCTATGTTGGCATCTTTAATTATATTAATATTTAAATATCATATGATAATATTTTGTCATGTTTACTTTCTTTTCTAGAATAGGGGTATGTCAAAAATAAAATATTTTTTGTGTCTAAGGTAAAATATGTTGCACCCATATTTGAAGCCCATCACTCAGAACATTTGTTTACAAACATGTGGTTGTTATTGAAATATTTCAATCAGATACCAATGACATTAACATCTTAATAATATGAATTTGAAATTAAATTACTAGCCACAAGCCGCACGGGAGTAGCCTCCCGCATCGGGGGTTTGAATTCCCCCTCGGACATGGATGTGTGTGTTGTGTTTAGGTTAGTTTACCTTAGTTTAAGTCGTTCGTAAGCTATGGACTAACAACCACAAAGTTAAGTCTGATAGATTTACAAGCATTTGAACATTTTGAACTAGCCAAAATATTTAATACTATAATTTATATAACTGTTTAATATCAATGGACTACAGATGATGATGTCTCAAAGAAAACAGAGAAAAGTACCATGCCTGATAGGAAACATCTGCCAAAATACTGATAAAATAAACTTAGTATCAGTAAAGAACTGTATGTAATATTGTACATTTATTTCAAGAATCTTGAAACAGCAGAAAAACTGTAAAGAATTAGAATGATGTAAAGTTAATGACTGTGATAAACAGAGAAAAGGTATAAAATGATATATTTCTAAGGAGTTACTTGTTTTGTTGAATGATGTGACATCTGTGCATAATTAATATATTTATAATACAGGTAGAAGTTAAGAATGATAGCTTTATGTATTTACTGGGGTGAACAAGGATGATTCTTATACATTAACAGAGTGAGTATTTAAAATGAAGATGGTATTAAATGTAGATAGACGTGTGTACAGGAGGCGATATGAACTGAAACAAATAAAGTAACAGGGAATATTTTTAATAGTAAGAGTTGAACAGTGTCATTTACTTTTTCACAAGGTGTCCTACTTGGATTTGTATGTATTTATATGGAGAAAAGTAACAAGTTTGCAGATAATAGGGAAAGTTTTACTCATGAGTGACAGAGAAATAATTATTTAATAATGGAGTTTGTTATCTAAGCTGATAACTTATTTATTTATATTGGGCTGCAGAAGTAAATTTCTGATACTATTTAATGAAAAGTGTATTTTGAACTACACATCAATGACTGATGTACAAGTACTGTCAGCAAGAATAATAACAGTAATAATAATAATAATGCTGATTTGGTCTTCAGTCTGGAGACTGGTTCGATGCAACTTTCCACCCTACCATTTGAATCTGCTAACTACATTCATCTCTTGGTCTCCCTCTTCGTCTCTTAGTCTTCCCTCCAATGCTAAATTCAAGATTCCTTGATATTTAAGAATGTGCGGTACCAATCAATCCGTCCTTTTAGTCAAGGTCTGCCAAAAATTGACTCCCTAATTCTAATCAGTATCTCCTAATTATTTAAATGATCTACCTACCTACTCTTCTGTAGCGCCACATTTCAAAAGGCTCTATCCGCTTCGTGTCTGAGCTATTTATTGTCCATGTTTCACTCCCATACAAGACAACACACTATACAAATGCCTTCAGAAAAGACTTCCTTGTGCTAAATATTCAATGTTAACAAATTTCTATTTTTTTTTTTTAAAATTAGCTTTTCTTCCCATTGCCATTCTGCTTTTTATATCATCTATACTGCAATCATCACAAGTAACAAAACTCACCTACCACCTTTATTGTTTTGTTACCTAAACTAATTCCTTCAAGACTGCCTGATTTTCTTAGACTGCATTCTGTTACAGTTGTCTGTCCCCATTAATATTCTTCTTACACGCTTCTTTCAACACACTGTCAATTCTGTTCAGTTGCTTTTCCAGGTCTTTTGCTGTCTTACAGAATCACAATGTCATCTGCAAAACACAACACTTATTTCTTTACCATGAACTTTAATTCTTTCTCCCAATTTTTCCCTTCTTTCCTTCACAGCTTGCTCAATCTATAAATTGAATAACATTGGAGAAATGCTACTACCCTGTCTTACTCCTTTCCCAACCAATACTTCCCTTTCATTCCCTTTGACTCTAGTTAACTGCTGTCTGGTTATTGTACAAGTTGTGTATCGCCTTCTGTTCCCTATATTTTACCACTGCTGACTTCAGAATTTGAAGAGTGTATTCCAATTAACAGTGTCAAAAACTTTCTTCAACTTTACAAAGGCTAGAACTGTATGTTTGCCATAAGGTAAGTGTTGTCCCTCATGTTACTACATTACTCCCAACTCCAAACTGATCTTCCCAGAGGTCAACTTTTTCAGATTTTCTATTCTTCTGTAACTAATTCATGTTAAAATTTTGCACCATGATGTATTAAACTGATGGTTCTGTAATTTTCACACCTGTCTGCACCTGCTTTCTTTTGAATGGACATTATTAATTTTTTCTTAAAGTCTGAGGATATATCACCTGTTTCATACATCTTACACATCAGGTGAAACAGTTTTGTCATGGTTGGCTCCCCCAGAGACATCAATAACTCTTAGAAAATGTCATCTACTCCAGGGGCTTTATTTTGACAAAGGTCTTTCTGGGCTCTGTCAAATTCATCTCTCATTATAGTAGCTCCCATTTCATCTTCAGCTACTTCCTCTTGCCTTCCCACAATATTGTCTCAAAGTTCATTTTCTTTGTAGAACCCATATATTCTTTCTATCTTTCAGCTTTCCCTTCTTTGCACAGAACTGGTTTTCCACCAGAGTTCTCGATATTTATACAGCTGCTTTTCTTATCTCTAAATGTCTCTTTTATACTCCTGTAGGCACTATCTATTTTTCCCCTAGTTATACATTCTTCTAATGAATTTCGTTTGCCCTCCAGCCACTCCTTCTTAGCCATTTTGCACTTCCTATCAAACTCATTTCTTACACTTCTGTACTCCATTTTACTTGCTTCATTTACTGCATTTTTCTGTCTTCTCCTTTCATCAATTAAATTCATTATTTCCTATGATATTCACGGATTTTTGTAGGTCTTGCCTTTCTACCTATTTGGCTGTCTGCCGCATTCGCTATTTTCTCTCAAAGCTACTCATTCACCTTCTGTGTTACTTCTCCCCCATTTCTGCCAATTGTTGCCTAAAGCTCTCTGTGAAACTCTGAAGAACTTTTGACATTACAACAATGTACAACACCCATTTTGAACGCAAAAGTGTGCTAGTTTGACAGCAGAGAGCGTCGAAAGTTGTGACGACAAAGAGGCAATCAGCCGCTGCATGGAGGTAAGACTCGCCCAGCTTCGCATTGGTGGGTGGAGAGTACACGGAAAGCACACTGGCGGACATGACGCCATGTTCAACTGCCACCTTTTCTGCCAAAAATATGGCATTGTCTTTATTTTTAGCTACTATGCTGAATCAGTTACAGACCAATGAGAAGCAAATGAAAGAGGAGAACAACGGGGTTCAGATGATGTGTTGACATCATTTATATTAATTTTATATCAAAATTTATTGAGAAAACTAATATTAATTCCCTTGGAAAAATCCAGAGGCAAAACTAATTGAAGTACAGTAACGAGTGAGGGCTCAAATGAAAGGTCTCATAGAGACGCCAAGTTTGGTATAACCATTATCTGCAACATTTATATTGTCCATAATAATTCACTTTTAAGGAAAAACAATAATGATTTGTTAAAAACAATAGAAGACAGATAAACAACAAGGCAGTGATAAGTTGCAGGTGTTGTAAACACGCATTATGACCTGTTTAGAATATATTATTTTTGTTTATTTTAGTATGTTGTCTTTGTGTAAACTAAATTATTTTGTTTATCAACTGTAATTTCTTTAAATTTATGCGCACAATAATTCTGAACAGTGCCCTGGAAAGAGGACTGGAAAATCTTCCTGAAAAACACTTTACCTAAGTGGCTGCTTAATATTCATTGTGCGACGGCCGAAAGACTTATTTATTGGTCACGCTGAAAATACTCATTTGTTGAAACTTATGATTTTGGGGGTATTATTAATGTTAGAACTTAAAGTTATGTATGTATTTGATTAGAATTTTAGTGCACCATCTATCAATGCTGTTATATCAATGTTTCAATCATTAAGTTTTGTACACTATTGCGAGAATCACTCATTAGGTGACATCACAGATTGTATATAAGCGGCAGCCAGAAGCAGCCGGGCTGCTTACGGCAATTGAATCTTGACAGCAGACGTGTTGGCAGTGCAGCGGAAAAGAGATTACAGGTGTTCAACACAGCCACAGAATCCGCCGTGGTGGACTCTGAAATATTTTCGGACATATGTGAACTACGATTTTAAACATTAGTCGGAACTCAGAAATTTTTTCATCGCTTTCTGTCTTCATTTGTTTCTGGATAGAACAATGAACTTTAACAGCAATCATTTTAGGAACATTATCCAAATGATGAAATATTCCTACAGCTATATTATTAACAAAATTGGAGGTTCAAGATAATCATATCAGTTGGTGTATAACTAAATTAGTGGCTCTCGCAGACAATCATGCAATGGGCAATAAACAATTTTAGTAAAAACGCAACCCTCATGTTGTAATCATTGTGTGGTAGATACTGCCCTAGTTAAAAATTTCCTGACTTTGAAAGTGGAAGTTTAGTTTTACAAATAAATGTATACGTGTGCAGACAGCAATGAGCCAAAGGCAGCAGGAATACGTCATCCCCTAAGACAAAGTTAGTTGAACTGAGGGTCCATACCATTACAAACTTCAGTTTCCTTTGGTTTATTCATGTCTCATCTTATTTTCCTACCTATAACAACAATTACAATAATAATAATTTCTTCGAAATGAAGTGTCTAGGGTATCAACCACAGAGTCTGCTTCAGGAAAGAAACTGGTCAGTGCTAACCAACATTGGGAAGGGCTACAACCCTGACTTACTCCCTTCACAAAACATACCTAGCTGTACAGAACCAACATGATCTAGAAGAAACTGCTGGAAAAATCAAAAGGGTCAAAAACAATGGAAGCATTGAGGGAAGATGGAATCATGAAAGTGGCAGGCTTAAATACCATAAAAGATGGTTTGTTTTGTGGTTTAATGGACGAAACTATATTGGACATCGGTCTCACCATAAAAGAAATCACCAAAATAATACAAGACATTTGGCAAACAGCAAAAATCACAGGCGTTTTGAAAATGCACTAATTTACCCTTTACACATAAAAGGAGACAGAACCGATGTACAGAACTAGATGGGTATTTCATTTTTATCAGCTGCATACAATATTCTATTCCAGTGTCTTCTCGAGAAAGCACAGAAACAACTTGAAACAAAAGCTTGTGGATAACAGGCAGGATTCAGACCAAATGATTCATGTCCAGAGCAAATCTTTAACCTAAAGCTAAACCTAAGACATCAGAGAAATTGTAGCAAAATTTAGTCTGCAAGTTTGTTGACTTCAAAAGAGCTTATGACTCAATTGACTGTGACTCACATTTCCAAATATTAAAATAACAAGGTTTGAAAACAATTGTAATCATAAAACACACACACACACACACACACACACACACACACACACAAATTACCTTAATAATGAGAAATAATATACCTCTTAGTTTAGCAGCCTTTTCAATTATGAGATTGATTTGTTTCAGTGCTTCTACAAGTTCTTGATGATTTTTGCATCGTATGTTATATCCCCGTACCAAGTCAGTGCTAATGTAATTCAGTTCTGCATACCATCTCCGAACATCCTTACTGCAATATAAAACTCAGTTCAGCGCTGGGAATTACTACATAAAACAATCACATCACATGAATTAAATAAAATTATAATGCAGTTGACACTTGTCAGCTATGACTGACAATTAATAGCTCTCTTTTACAGGTCATAATATAATCAAAGATATATTTGAAATAATCATGAAGTGAAGTAATTAGACTGACCGATGTGTGACTCAAGTGTTTCTTTAGTTATAGTTTGTCTGCCCGACTTATTATTTACATTCAATATTTCTGTATGTTCTTCTGTCCACTATTTTCACTTTTACCTTCTAAGAAGTGAATATTTTACACTACAGTGACATTGTGTACTGCTGGAACCACGAATGCTTCACACATCACACCATACTTTTCCACGTCTTATCACCACATTCCACTGCCACTACCCCAGCAGCTCATGTAATCACGTGCCTGTTAATGGTAATGTACTATTTAGTGTCAGAAACATGCTTGATAGGCCATAAAATTGGAGTAATGACTGAGAAATATAGACATCTGTATGTCCTTTTGAAGAATGGTTCACTTCCCATTCTTCATTTTTGCATAGGTAAAACACCATCTTTTGCCAATGGAGATGATGTTAGACAGCCCGATGACAACAGCCAAATTGTCATAGTAGTGAATTTCTGAAGGAGGAAGTTGTGCACAAGATGGGGTGAAGAGACTGGGACAGTAATACCATGTATGTAGCAACATGGGCTTTTGTTCATGCAGTGAAGGCTTTCACGACCGGCTGAAATAATTGCTGTTGAATCTTCGGGTTATGTGGTCGTGGTCAAAGAAACGAATCTTCTGCTGATGTTTCGTCCAGAGCTGCGCTGGACATCCTCAGAGGTGCTACTGGTAGCGGTGAGTCTTGCCGACTGACGACAGTATTTATACTGCTCTCAGACGCCCGACTCATCAGTCGGCAAGACTCACCAGTACTAGTAGCACCTCTGAGGATGTCCAGCGTAGCTCTGGACGAAACGTCAGGAGCAGATTCGTTTCTTCGACCACGACCACATAACCCGGAAGATTCAACAGCAATTATGGGCTTTTGTGTTTTACTTATGGTATAAAATATAGTAGTATCCAGCAGAGAACTGATATATGAAGCATTAACACCAGTGCAACTTATTGAGGCACTCAAGGTCATGCATTCATTCCATGCAGTGAGTTGAGCACCAAGCAGGACACTACACCAGGTAGTGCAGCAAGTGCACCCAGTTCAGCCATGTTAAACCATGTAGGTTAAGAGTGTTTTGTTGTTAAAATGAGCTGGGTAGTACAGAAGTTTAGAAACAAAAAGAGTCGAAAGCACTTGCATAGCAGGGGAGAATTTAGTGTTTTAAGATGGGGGTTAAGAGAAATTGTCTTGGAGGAATAGTTAAGTCATTATGTAGTTAATTAGATCTGGGTTATACCATGGTATAATGCCCACAACATTTAAAAGTCACAACTGTGTAGGGGAATGTTTTATTATCTTTTTGTCATGTGGCACTGTACTTAAAACAGAAGAAACGCTGAGGAGCCTAATGGGCACAAGGTAGTACACATGCCATGCCACCGATTAAACTGCTCCAGGTCCCCAGAGACACAATGGTCATAATAGAACTAGCAGAAACAGCTGCGCAAGTGAAAAATGATACAATGAACAGACATGGTTTTTTTGTGAGGAGAGGAAGATAGCATCAGTCTTATTATTATATGACTCAGATAGAGCTAGAATAGCACCTGTAGCTGGGAAAGGAGTTCTACAGCCAAGTGGGATTGTATAGTGCCTGTGTACGGAGGAGATGTTTAACTTGTTATACAGCACTGGTAAGCTGGGATAGTACCTGTGGCACAGGTAAATGGGAATAGTACAAGTTACTAGATCAGTGGTATAGGAGAGCTCATGAATTAAGGCAACAAGATCAATCTCTCACAAGGGGAACACCAAGTATGGTACCAACGGAATTTGATGGGTCGTAGGTATGTTGTGAGGGAATTCCTCCAGACCATCGAGCTAAAAGGTTCCAATGGGCCTTGATTTCTAAGAAAATCGAAATCAAATTCACAGCAAATTACCGCACGTAACATGTCTACTTATTCATGGCGGTTACCGCTCAGCGAGACAGCATGGTGTAATTGGCAAGATGCGAGACTGCCATGCGAGCGACCTGGATTCAAGTCCGACATGGGTCAAACACTTTTCAAACCTGTCCGTTGATTGTGCATAATTATGTATTTTTATAACCATTCTTATGTAAACGTTTGCAGTAAATGGTCAGGATACAAACATGTAACATTCTCTCAATATGTTATGTATTTCACGACGATTATTTTATTTATTTATTTATTTATTTTTTTTTTTTTTTTTTAGGTGGGACTTAACCACGGGGTCATCAGTCCCTAAACTTACAAACTACTTATGAACTACTTACGAACTAGGACGGCACAAACATCCATGCCCGAGGGGGGATTCGAACCCCCGACCGCAGTGGCCGTGCAGACCGTGACTGAAGCGCCTCAGTCCCCTCGGCCACCGCGGCCGGCGATTATTTTATTCATTTTGTTTTTTCGAACCACACTTTTAAGGCAATTGAAGCATATTTCAAAATCAGTAAACAGTCTTTTGTTAATACCTACAATATTTGGGCAACATTTAATACCTATGTTTAAAGTTCCTGACCATGCTGTTTTTATCTCCTCCTATGACGTGTGTACCCATGCGATGCGTCCCAGTGGACTATTATGCTATGGCCAGTCAGTCAGTCATTTGTAGCGTGTTGTTCATGTGTGTGGCAAGTAGTGCAACATGGAGAACAAATGCGCTATGATAGAAGCAGGCCCATCACACGAAACCTCTTCAAAAATTGCTGTTCTATACACTGCGCAATAAGTAAAATAATCAGTTGCTACTGTGTTATTTGCTATTATCCTGACTGTTTACTCAAGCTGTAACACAGGAGTGGGTATAAAGGCATATAATTATGCACAATAAAAGAAGAGAAATTAAGAAAAGTGAAAAATAAATGTCCCACAGGGGAAGATTTTTTTTATTTTTTATTTTCTTGGTTATTTTTTTAATTGTTTGACTTTTCATTATTTTTGTTTTTCTTTCTTTATATCTTTTTCTTTGCTTAATTATCTTTTATTTTTCTTTAATATAAAAAGTAGCAATCACAATTTTTAAAAATTATTCTGCCGCAAGGTATTGAACCCGGGTCCCCTGCATGGGAGCCTAGCACCTTGCCGATTACACCACGCTGTCTCGCTGAGCGGTAACCGCCATGTACAAGGAGACATGTTATGCGTGGTATTTTGCTGCAAATTTGATCTCAATTTTCTTAGAAATCAAGGCCCATTGGAATAAATCCTCTTAGGTTGATGGTCTAGAAGAATTCCCTCACAACATACCTGCGACCCATCAAAATCCGTTGGTACCATACTTGGTGTTCCCCTTGTCACAGTGAGAGAAAGGATTCAAGAAGTTAATAGAGAGTGACTCTAATATTGAAGCTGAATGAAAAAAAGTTTAGCATGGTTTAGTACTTTTGTAAATAATGTCTTCATTTCTTCAATGAAAGAAACATGGTACAAGCCAACCACCCAGTTTGTGAAGGCCTATGTCAGCAACCAATAGGGTAGTGCATAAACTGTATGAGAGAACACAAGTTGATTATCTAGCCACATCTGCAAGATTTTCTGCACCAAAAGATTAGCTAAATTGCAACTTCTTGGCAGATTAAAATTGTGCCAGAAGTGGGACTCTAAACTTGCCAGCGGAAAGGCAAAGGTCCCAGGTTCGAGTCCCAGTTCCAGCACAGAATTTTAATCTGCCAGGAATGGAGAATGGAATGGTGGATAATATTATGAAAGCAGTTTGATGACCCCTCTGCCAGGCACCAAAAAGTGATTTGCAGAGTAAATATATAGATTTAGGTAATTACACATATAGTATGTATAATGGTCACTCAAACTGTAAATCTGCAGTTACATTCCAGCTTAAATTCAGTAGTAAGCAACACAACATAATTAGTTGTATAAGAAACTACTAATTGCGAAATAATATTAACTGAAAGTATTCTTTCAGCTTTACCTTACACTTTTTGAGAGCAAAAATTGGCATATTTCAGTACACTGACCTACATTATTAGAAAACTAAACTGATCAACTTTACTGTAATGTATCTGGAATTACAGGAAACTTACTATCTTCTGTAATACTTTTAATTAAAAATTTGTACTAGTGCCAACTTTCATGGTCAATTACTTCTACATGACTATCAGATTCTGCTCTTTGACTCCATACACTTTTTTTTTCTGTTCCTTCTGATATACTGAGTATCAACACTAGAGATAACCACACAACTGAAGCCACTCCACAATTGTGTCATTCTCAGCCAGTGTGGGCAGCACCACTATAGAGATGTACAAGAGAATGTTGTAGCCTATCATCAGCTCTCTTCAGTAGTGTGTCCTACATATATGGACACTCAGGCTATGATTACAGTGTATTACAAACTTAAAATTACTCTGGCTTGTATCTTGGATTTGTCTGCACTTGTGACCTGAAACACTGAACTTTAGTAGATGAATTTTACCTAGCAGTAGTTGTGTCTTTCATTCTATGTTTCCTGTCATGTAATCAATGTCTCACTACAGGATACAATACTGTTGAGTAACAAATCAAAATCCCCCTCCCCCTCCCACCAAACTGACTGACTAATATACTTGAATTTGGCAGCCAGTAAAATGGCAAATTTCCAGGTGAATGAAAAGACCACATGGGTATCGGATTTTAAATTTTTTTTATATGTATGGTACGTGAAGTTCACAACACAAATAACAATCAGCCAAAGCCATTTGGCAACTCTCAAAAATTCTCAAGAAAATCGACTTTGAAGTTTTGAAAGTACACATAAGTACCGATAATTAAAACAGTTGGAGCATCTATCGGTGTAGCTCAGGTGGTAGCGTTCTTGACTTATAACCGTAGGGTCAGCATTTTGAATCCTGCAGTAATAGATATTCTATTTTTATTTTTTTCATTGTGTTCGAATACTTGCACCATTTTACTATCAAATGGTAATTTTTATGAAAAATTCGCATATTTTTGTTCATTCGTAATTTTCTATATTGCCATAAGTTTTCCAACTGCATGCGTGGTGCAATGGTTAGCAGCGCAGATAGCTGTGCTTGCGGTCCTGAGTTCAAATCCCGCCACAGGTAGAAAAAAATTTATTTCTTGTATTCACTATTTCGAGAATGTTCTACATGTTTCTTATGTTTGATGTACTTGTAAGTTCCAGATAATTCTTTCTATGAATAAATAGTGGAACACTCCAAGCAGGAGTGGCAATAAATGTGTTCCAAGTGTAGTGTTATGCTCTATTAACAACCAGCCTTTGAATTCTCGGCCACCTGCAGTTTTTAACATGACACTTTCTGGTGGAGGTGCCAGGTATCCTGCAATACATCTGCATCATCGATTAGGCAGCGTAAGAGCTGCCGTCTACATGGACAAGAACCAGAATACAAAGGGTATACTGATTACCTCCATCCGAAGGTCCATGTTATCAAAAGAACCATGGCTACCAAAACACCGGTACGTTAGCTGCACATCAGACACCCATTGGTGGACAGGACCCAAATAAATGGCTGAAAGGATTTGACCAAGTCGCCATGTATAATAGGAGCGATCACATTATGTGCTTGGCAAATGTATATTTCTACATGGATGGGACGGCCCAGCAGTGGTTTGAAAATAATGAGGACAAAATCGACAGCTGGGAAAAATTCCAGGCAGAACTTAAGAAGACGTTTGGAGACCACCAGCAGCAAGTACGTTTATCAGAAGAGCAATTTAAGAACAGGGCACAGCGACATGGTGAGTCAACACAGTCGTATACACACAGAGTGTTTTGGCCATATGTCACGTAGTTAACCTGGATATGAGGGAGGGCGATAAAGTTTCACACCTGATGAAGGACACTGCTCTTCTGTTAAAAGATGTTTCGACGACAAGAGTTTATCCAATGGTGCCAGAAAATTAAAGAGATGCAACAAAAGAGGGTTGCATGAAAGAAGTACGACATACTCTCAAATGTTGTCCCTATGGCCTTTGTGGAAGACCAGCACGACTTTGCATCTCTCATACGACAAATTGTGAGAGAAGAATTACAACAGTTTATGGCAGCTGAGACAGTTGGACCAAGCGAGTACAAGATTAGGGCCATGGATGTCAGTCCTGTACGTCATGAGGGAGCCGACACTGGCGAGAAAGAAGTATGTCAAACATTAGCACCTGTCAGCCCTGCCAGTTGCACCCGATGTGAAGAATGGCTTCGCCCTACTATGACTTACGTCGCAGCCGCCAAACGGCAGTTTAGGAACTGACTGACATGGCCATAACCAACTTTTCTGGCAACTGTGAAGCCTCACAACAGCACAGATATCTGGAGGACAGAATACAACACACTATTGTGTTTTCACTGTGGCCTTCCCGGACATGTCGTATAACACTGTACGGAAAGAAGATGATTATTTGACAATTATTAAGCCACAAGATGCCAACCATCAGAGCAGTCCTTTCAACAGCAGTCAACTGCAGATGATTACTGTCAACCTATGGGATGAAACACGTTGCCGTATCCTGGACGTAGTTGCTCTCAAACACACTGCCACCGTTCAACGTTGCCTTACAGAGATACCAGCCGTTCGCCTAGCTGCCGTGTTCAGGAAAATTAGGTGAGTCGACCATCTACGGAGGTTAGGCTGCCGCAGATGAAAACTGCTCCATGGACACCAGTCATTAAGATGTTGGGAAATCGCATTGACATCATCGACGGCCAACTTGTCCCAGCACTAGTCGATTCAGGGGCTTCCTTCTCCACATTGTCAAAGGAATTCTGCCACAAACTAAAGTCGATAATGTTCTGTGATACAAGAGCAACTGTGCTAAAGGTCGTAAATGGAAAATACGTCCAGCTGGCAGGAACATGTGTCACAAGAGTAACTATCAACAACAGAATGCAGGCTTTTGAATTTGTCGTTTTAACAGAATGTAGCCATAACATCATCCTCAAATGGGACTTCCTTCAGGTATCCCCGGCTGTGGAAGATCTGAGCTACAAACTGAGGAAACCGTTCCGACGAGTACATGTAACACAAACTCACCTGGAAGGTTGTTTGCTGTCAAGAATGTTGAGATCCGCTGTTAACAATGAGAAGAGTTCAAGTCAGCAGACACAATGACCAGTTAGACGGCAAAGTGCTTGTCAATCCCAAAAAGCTAATCAGTATAATGAAGGAAATCTACACACCAGTGGCTATCATACGCATTACAGGTGGTCGAGGAGAACTTTGGATCACTGATTTTCTCGAGCAATAGCAACTCATTCATAAAGGAATCTGTATTGGAACAGCTGAACGAGCCCAGAGCGGTGAGCTCAATGTCACTGATGAAGTCTCATGCTCTGCTGTTACTTGCCGACAGTGCACTAGAGGAAAGTACTATGGTGATGAATATAATGCCCAGTCTGATGCAGGAACAACGTCAGCAGGTGTTAACCATACTATACCAATTTTGAGGTGTATTCCAGTAGAAGACCAGATGAAACAGCCCATGATAAAACACCATATCAATACTGGGGATCCTCCACCAATTAGCCAGCGTTTGTACAGAGTGTCACCAGCCAAAAGATGGATAACATGGGAAGAAGTGGAGAAGATGTTGCAAGATGACTTTATTCAGCCTTCAGAGAGTCCCTGGTTGGCTCCGGTGGTCCTTGTAAAGAAGAAGGATGGCACGTGGCGCTTCTGTGTCGACTATTGCTGGCTGAACAAAATCACAAAGCAAGATGTCTACCCACTGAAACGCATTGATGACACCTTAAGACTGTTTGAAAGGAGCTACATACTTCTCAACCATGGACATGCAGATGGGTTACTGGAAAATCAAGGCTGACGAAGCTGACAGGGAGAAGACTGCTTTTATTACACCTGACGGCCTCTATGAATTCAAAGTCATGCCATTTGGACTATGTAATGCCCCAGCCACATTCGAATACATGATGGACAACTTGCTTCAACATCTTAAATGGACAACATGACTGTTTTACTATGGATGCTTCTAAAAGAAAGTCATGTTGTCCATTTAAGATGTCGAAGCAAGTTGTCCATCATGTATTCAAACTGGGAAGGTATTTTACTAAAACACAACGCCACTCCTAAATATCTGGGTGTGACTCTTGACCGAACGCTTACCTACAAAGAGCACTGCATGAATACCAAATGCAAAGTAGCTGGTAGAAATAATATTGTTCGCAAGCTTGCAGGCTCAAACTGGGGTGCACAACCCAATACATTAAGAACCACAGCCTTGTCCCTGTGTTGCTGCAGAATACGTGTGCCCAGTATGGTACAACTCATGCCACGCTAAACAAGTGGATGTGGCTCTAAACGAAACCTGCCGCATTGTCACGGGATGTCTAAGGCCAACGCCAGTTGAAAAACTATACTGCCTGGCTGGTATAGCACCACCTGGGATTAGAAGGGAAGTCACAGCCAGAATGGAGCGAGCAAAGGCATTGAAATTATCAACACATCCCCTTTTTGATTATCAGCCAGCCCATAGCAGACTCAAATCAAGGAAAAGCTTTCTACATGCAACGACGAAGCTGGACAAATCACCACAACTGACCAGGCTGGAGATGACCTTGGTGGCTGGATGACCCCACAGGAAGCACTCCCACCTGGCTATGAGGAGGACTGGATGACGTGGAAGTCCCTCAATAGACTGCGGACCAACGTAACCAAAAAAACCACCGAGCATCTGCTACAGTGTGAGCTTTGTCCAGCCTGCTGTACCATGCAGGACCTGACTGGTGCTACCCATGAAGCGTGTGATGTAGCCAGATTTTGGGCTAGCATAGTTTAATCCTTTGAACTGTTACCACTGTTACTTGTGAATATGTGTACTATTAATGGCTAATTTGTATTTATATTCATCAATCTTAATTTTTTCTTTTTTCGTCTTTCATGTTATGTTTTGTACAAGATGCTTCTGGCACGAATAAATAAATAAATAAATAAATGACTTTGTTAGCTAGATGACATTGTTGTTTTCTCAAGGACATTTGCAGAACATCTAAGCCACTTGTCAACAGTGTTGAAGTGTGTTCAGACAGCACCACTCCGCCTCAACACAAAGAAGTGCCTCTTCGTTATCAAAGAAATAAAAATTCTGGGGCACCTAGTGACCAGAGAGGGTGTGCGTCCTGATCCAGATAAAGTAAGGGCAGTCACAGCATTACCAACTCCTCAGCACATCCATGACGTGATAAGTTTTCTCAGGCTGTGCTCATACTATCGTCATTTCATAAAAGATTTTTGTAACAAGGCACATCCATTGCAAGAACTTCTGCAGAGAGATGCCAAGTTTTACTGGGATGAGACAAAAGAACGAGCTTTCCGGGCACTTAAAGAGGCTCTAACTTCCACACCAGTTCTAGCCCTATATGATGAGAATGCAGAAACTGAACTTCACACTCACGCTAGTGGTTATGGGATTGGTGCAATGTTTGTACAAATTTAGGAAGGTGCTGAACAGTTGCCTATGCATCAAGAATTCTCTCAAAGTCCGAGATGAACTATTCTACAACCGAGAAGGAGGGTCTTGCCATTATCTGAGCTATCAACAAATTTCGGCTGTATCTATTTGGTAAACCATTCACCATCATGACAGACCACCATTCTTTATGTTGGCTGAGCAATTTGAAGGATCCACCAGGTTGAGTAGCAAGATGGGCACTAAGACTCCAAGAGTACGATGTCACAGTGATATTCAAAAATCGGGCACAAACAAGAGGACTTTGAATGCCTTTTGAGTAATCCATTAGCCGAACACAAGAGCATGGATGAAATTTCAGCCCTCAGTGAGTTAGTTGATCCAGCATTACTACTAACTATAGAGGCCTTGGAGAAAGGAGAACCGACCAAAGGAGAGTTTCAACTTATAAATGGGAAATTTATAAAAGCAACTACGATCCACTGGGCCCCAAACGGCTACTGGTTGTTCCAGCTCACCTCTGGCCAGCTACTGTCAAATATTTCCATGATTCTCCCATATTCGATCATCTGGGATTCGTGAAGACCCTAGACAGAATAAGACACAGCTATTACTGGCAAGGTCTCTACCGATCAAGCACCATGCGAGTCATTGTGAGGAATGCCAGCGATGGAAGCATGTGCCGCAATTACCTCCCGGTCACCTGGTACCAATTCCAACTGCAGCAGCTCCATTCCACCAGATTGGAATCAACCTTTTAGGTAGGTTCCCAAAGTCAACAGCCAGTACCAATGGATAATAGTCTGCACTGACTACCTCACACGCTATGCTGTCACCAAACCTGTGCCGACTGCAGAAGCCTCAGAGATCACAAAATTCCTTGTAGAAGACATTATTTTGAAGCATGGTGCACCATGTGTGATGATATCTGATCACCGTGGTGGAGTAGCCGAGCGATCTAAAGCGTCTCACTGTGGAGCGCACGGTTGCTCGTTGTGGAGGTTCGAGTCCTCCCTGGGGCGTGTGTGTGTGTGTGTGTGTGTGTGTGTGTGTGTGTGTGTTCGTCCTTAGGTTAGTGTACCTAGGTTTAAGTAGTTTGTAAGCTACAGACTGATGACCACGCAGTTTGGTCCGATAGATTTACAGACATTTGAGCATTGCTTTGGTGAAACTTTATAATGCCTGTTAATAATTGATCTCAGTTGTTCATGTTGGAGGGGGGGAGGGACACTAATAACACAAAAATTCAACAGCAGCATAAATGGAACTACAGAATTTGCCCATGTTTTGGGGAAAATTACACCATTAATTTAGAAAACAAGAAATATTATGGTTCTGCTGTACTTACTGTAATGTCAGAGTTAGTGATACAAGATATCGCAACACTAATATCGACTGCAATCACAATACAGCCAAGAGAACAATGACATTTGGTAATAACAGTGCCTAAATTCTCATCAGAGGTTGCACGAGTTACTCAGACTTCCCATTTGTGTACTTTGATTGGTCATACTCAAGCCCTAGTCCCCTCGAGGGTGCGAAGATCCTGTTTTACGCCGATTCCACATAGGTCACTGTGGTTTGGTCAAGATGCAACAACTCTACACGGTTCGGAATTGACGGAGTCAACACATCACAGACCACTAGCACACCTGCTCTAAAATTCTCTAGCACCTTGGCAACAGCATTTCAGTTGAACATGTTGTTCTGTTTCATAAGAACACAATCACATTGACTTTTGCAGATCTTTCTGGAATACTTTATGGTTATAGATTCCCAGTGTGTATCACTCTGAATTCTACTACATCTGCAAACACCATCAGAGCTCCGGAGGCTATTTTCTACTTGGAGGGATTGTCAAAAGTCAGTGTTTCAGACAACAGACATCAATTACTTTCTGCTGAAATCAAACATCTGAGTATGGCACCTTTTTCCCCCCTTGTTGATTCAACAACACACCACAGAAAATGCTCTCCTTTTATTCCTAAGCTCTAATCGTTCAGGGACTTTTAACCATAAGTTACATGGATGACCTCGCAGTACAATTTTATCCTTCCTGCATCAATAACCACAGCAGTTTCACACTGGGCGTCCACTTTCACTTATACAACCAGGGTTACACCAAGGAACTGGGTACTATTGTCGCAGCACATGGAAGAGCCCTTTATGACATCCAAACAAGTGGGATTATAGTAAATCTGCTGCGAGTCTTCCTTCCATCCACTCGGTGCGGTAGCCAGGACACATAGTTGGCAGCAGGGCCTCCCTCTAGCATTGGGACATCTCTTCTGGCCTCATTGCAACCTGAGTGCAGTCGCCTCTACTCACTGTTACATATCCTTCACCTTTGGTGCAGTCATCCCACAACTAGCTGGCATGGATATGGACCCACCTTTCCTGGATGACCTGGCCCCTATGGCTTTGGATGTGCTCTCTTCACCACCTTCATTATAGTCACTTGCAGCCTCCTCCATGGATGCCTTGTCTGCTGGCAGCCACGATGACCTGCCCTGGACTTGCACCTTGCCCGGTGTTTATTATTATTATTTCTATTTATTTATTTTTTTCACTCATGCTCTCAACACGAACTCCTGGGTGCAGGCTGGTCAACACTGTCTGCCACTGTTCAGTCACGAGTCTCATCTTCTACACCACAGCCAGTATGCCCCACTGACATCATTTGTCATGTTTCGATGATGGGGTACCAACTCCGTGAGGAGGGGTATAGGTTTGGAGTTAGTGGTACCAGACATCATAACACTACTATCGATTGCAGTCACAGTCACAGCCAGAGGAACACCAACAGTTGACAATAAACAGAACTTTCCTATATTTCCATCAGAGAATACTCAAGTTATATAGATACTTTGGTAGCATTACAGTTAAATAGCCAACACTTCTGGCCTATAAGAAATGTACATTGAGTCAGGACAGGGTGCATTGGTTCAGAATAGAGTGCATCACTTCCCTAAATAGTGTCCTTACCATGCCTTATTTTCTGCAGTGCCTGAAGACTTCTCCCAACAGACTGAGATGATGTTGCTTTATTGTGTACCAATACTCAAAAAATATTGCCGACAGAAGAGAAATTTGAAATATCGCTCAGTGTCTGGGACTCTTGCTTTTATCATACTGTAATTACTGTTATGCCCAACGATGAGTATTTGTTTGTTTTAATAAACATCACTTGTTATTAATGTGGAGGGATAGTTCCTGTTAAAGTGTACCTATGCTAACCTAGCAATATGCCCCCCGCCCCCCCCCCCCCCAACATTTACAAAATTGATGAATTTATATAAATAAAGTAGATTTGAGTTTCTAATAATATGCAGAAGTTTAGTTTTTTTTTGTGCCTAGTACTTTTTACTGTAGAACAAAAATATAAGTAAAACACTGCATATTTTTTGCACTATGGAAAGATGTTCCAAGCTATTGACAAGAAGTGATGAATGATAATTGCTATATTGTTAAAAACACTTTTGTGAAGTTATGAGAACATTGGAAAAAAATTAATTTTTTGTATCTTCTGAGTCTATTACTACAAATTATTAGTGTCCTGATGATAACAAGAGAGTACCTATCTACAGATTCCATATATGCCACAATTTTCAAACTATTTATAGCACTACCCCCTCTCTTTCACTGTAATTTTGGATTTTCCCCTCTCTTTGAGACTATTAGTTTTCTAAAAATTTTGAGAATAAGGAATTTAACAGAAAATAAAATGAACCTGTGTGGACAAAACTAAATATCAAAGAGGAGGGGAAAAAACAAAGATTAAAGACAACACAAGGAAGGGAGAGGCAGAAGGAACAAATAAAAGACTGCAGTGGAAAAATTAAAAACAAATAAATAAATGAAAATAACAAATTGTAAAACCAAAATAAAATACATCAGGAATTTCACACATAATAGAAAGTTCCTACCTATAAAGTTTGGATGGGGAGATCCTCAACATTATGGTCAAATGGCTCTTGTGGTACTATATCAGCAATCAATGGCATACCTGTACGCAATATTCATGTTTGCATTCAGATTTTTAAATGGGGACTCCTACAAAGAAAAAAACAAGGAAACTTATTTTGCCTCTGGTTAAGTAAACAGTTGTTTGTTTATATTGTACTTTCAACTAAACAACAATTGCAGTCTTACACTAGCATCTATACGAATATTTTGCCAAAATTTCAGGAAAACAAAAACTTTATTATCACATAAAGCTGTCACATATTTTCTGAATAAGTACTGTAAAACATGTATTCTATGAGGAAATAGAAGATCCATGCACAAATATATTGATCAGTTTATCATGTTTATCACCAATCCCAAGTTAAACCACAGAAAATATTCAGCCAGTCTCAGTCACTTTTGATATTTGTAATCAATGTATTCTCCAATTACAGTAGTTTTTCAATCATCACACTCAATAATCTGACCTCCTTACACAGCAAACCACATAAAACGAAAGTAATATTAATCAATGAATTATTAGTTGGCAGCACTAGACTGCACATGGTAATACTCTTAGCACAAAGGAAGATTAAAGATAGGCATCCAATTGAATTATATAGCTGTAAATAAACTGTGATCTACTGAGCATGGAAGTTTTACATTTAACTGAAAAAGTAATAAAAACTAATGAGAGAATTTAAAATGAAATATGAAACTGTGGAGAAACATACACATCTCCTAAGTGCCGGGCATTTTCTGCACGCATAACCAAGCTACGAACAAGTCCAGAATGGTCCGCCATTTCTGCTGCCAGACGAAGCCTGGTTTCCTGAAGATCGCTTACTTGCTGAAGCAAGACTGCAATTCGTTGTTCTTCTTCAGAAAATTCTGCCTTTACCTGAAACACGCATTTACGGCAGCTAAACAAAATATTCAACCACAGTAAGTACACACGAGAAATGTTAATGTACACTGGTCAAAACAATTAGGAAATCAGTTGAGATATTTACATTCTGAAGTACTGTCATTGGCAGAATGAACTAAAATGCTACAACGTCTTTCTGTCAGTTCTACGGAGTGGAGACAACAACATTACAGGAACAGAGCTAGCGGTTCAAATGTTTGTTAAGCTTATGGGACTTAACTACGGGGTCATCAGTCCCTAAACTTACAAACTACTTACGTACTACCTTATACTAAGGACGGCACAAATATCTATGCCTGAGGGAGGGATTCGAACCCCCGACCGTAGTGGCCGTGCAGACCGTGACTGGAGCGCCTCCGTCCCCGCAGCCACCGCGGCCGGCAGAGCTAGCGGTAACAACGAAGTTGCTGCAGACGGGCAGACACCGAGGGAGGTGGCTGCAGCTATTGGAGTGTCCCAAAGTGTAATTTCCAGGACGAGGACACAATTTCAGATAACAGGAACCATGCAAAGAAGACAAGGCCAACATCATCCACAGGTAAGATAAGCAAAAGATTACTTATCTTCAGTTAATAGACCGTCACGACAGGAGGCTGAAAACTATCAGCTGCAATGCACCCTCCAAGCAGCAATAAGACGCTTAATAGCAACAGAAATAATCCAAAATCACCTTCGGAAATGCGGCCTCTATGCACAGAGGCCTACGGTGTGTGTCCCATTCAAACCACGACACCTTTTAGCCTTCAGAAACTGGGCAGATGAATATTATGATTGGAATCTTAAAGAATGGCACCAGGTTCTATTCACAGATGAGTCAAGGTTTTGGGTTCAGCTGGACAATCATTGTCCCTCATCTAGAGAGACTGTGGAACTTGGAAGGTGGAGATGTGGGACTAGTGGAAGTACAGCTGTGAGGATGAGCCATAACGTGTGCCAGGGTACCTCAGTCAGTAGAGCATTTGTGATGTGAAAGGCAAAGGTTCCAGGTTCGTATCCTGGTATGGCACAGTTTTAATCTGTCAGGAAATTTCGTATCAGCATACACTCCACTGAAGAGTGCCAATATCATTCTACTATTGTCTTGTTACAAGAAAACTTTATTAGTCCAGATCACTACTAGGAAATACTGAAGTTTCAAATGCTTTGGACTGTACTGCAATAACTCAAGACTATCCATTACATTGATCCCAAGTGGTCCCATTGTCTATGTGCAGTTATGGAGCAGACATTACAGTGGTGTCCAGACAGTGAGGAGTATGTTTGCAATTTTGGGACAGACAGAGACCTAGATGCCTGGTATGAGGATATGTTTAATATACAGTGGTGGTTCACCAGCCTCTCGACACAAGCTAAACACTGGACTGGTTTGATAAGCTGCAGTTAACAGCCTAATAACCCTGTGGTGAACCACATTTAGTATTTTGAGGTATGAAAGCCTTGCTAATTATAGAAAATTGAGAAGTCTCCAATGAAAAAGAAGGAATGTATGGATCTCTTCACCATGTACATAATACTGTTTATTACAAAGGCAGATGCAATTACAATTAAAACATTCCCCTGAGGGAGGCAGTTCTGCTTAATATGGTCAGACAGGACATTTCCACCTCTGTATTTGAAATACCTTTCTGAAAGTGGAAATATGTTCCATTAATTCCCCACTTATGAAGCCAGAACACAATACTGTACCTCCAGGTAGCATCTTAAGCTTTATTCGTAATGAATAATATGGTGTCAAGGTGTTCATTTATGCAAGAAAGCTTGCTATATCTAGAAGAGTAAGCTTTCCTCTGAGAGTGATGGAAAGCTGCCTTCTGGTTATAATCAGCTGTAATATTATAATACAATTCAGCCACTGTCAAAGTCATGTGTCCAGTAGATGTTAGGAGGCAACCCTCTTGTATAGCTAATACTAGCAGTCATTAGTTCTGCCTGGAAATCGTATAGCTTCCTACAGTTTACTTGTGGGTGTAGATCTATCTAAAGAACTCTGGAACTATTTGCAAGATATCTTCTTAATATCTCTAATTATTCTTGTTGTCTTTGTCCTCCACATAAAAAAGGTTACACTATTCTCAGCTGTAAGACACCAATTCAATCATCACATAGCAACCATCCCATTCGTGGTTTTAAAATTACACTCGTCAATCCACAAAGGGAGAAACTGCCTCCTAGTGTTGGATAATGACTTGGGAATGGGTGCATTAGCAGATTGGTGAATCACAAGCTGTAATGTGATACACCCATTCCTGGACACACATTGTTCAAACACACTAACTGGTTATAAAACATCTAATTTAGTCTTTCAGAATGGCAAGTTCACCAGTTTCCTTTTTGGATCTGTTTCACTTGGCTAATGGATCCAGGTGGGATAGTGGTCACTTCCACAAAAGTTGTCATCCATCTCCCTCTAAACAGTATCTTTCCTTTTTTTTTTTTTTTTTTTTTTGTGGCGCACAACTTCTAAGGTCATTAGCGCGCAGATCGGAACAGAGATTGGCTAGATCTCGAAAAAATTGATAACTACCAGATAGAGTATCAAAAGAAGGCTACAAATGAAAGATAAAAAACAATTAAAAGGGTTAAATAACCTTTGATAAATTGGCCATGTTGATAAAACTCAAAACTCGAGCAGCTTCTCGTGTATCATCAGCTAAAAGTTCTTCCAGAGTAGACGGAAAGTGAAGGGCTACACGGAGATGATGAAAATTTACACAAGACAGTAAAACATGTCGCACCGTCAGCAATTCACCGCAGGAGCACAGCGGTGCAGGGTCGGCGGTTAGCAAATGACGGTGGCTGAAACGGCAGTGACTGATCCGCAACCGGGCTAGGATGACCTCCTCTCGCCGAGAGGGGCGTGAGGAGGTCCTCCAAGCGGTAGGGATCGGTTTTACAGTTCTCAATTTATTGTCATGGAGTGAGAACCACACACTGTGCCAGGACGACACAATACTCCGGCGAAGAGCCCGTTGAACATTGTCTGATGGGATGCGAAAAGTAGCCATGCGAGGCAAAAGAGCTGCTGCCTTGGCTGCTACGTCGGTGGTCTCATTCCCGGGCACACCCACGTGGCCAGGGACCAACAGAAAAGAAACATGACAGCTGTTATCTGCTAGCAACTGGAGGGAGCATTGGATCCGATACACGAGAGGATGGGTCGAGAAAGGGTCCTTAAGACTCTGTAGGGCACTAAGGGAGTCCGAACAGATGGCATAAAAAGGATGGCGGCGGCGGCAGGTATATAAAACAGCCTGGTGGAGGGCAAAAAGCTCAGCCATGAAAATCGAGCACCAGTTAGGGAGCTTGTATTGGAAACGGTTGTCCCCAACGATGAAGGCAGATCCAACACCGTCAGTGCTCTTTGAACCATCAGTGTAGATAAATATGGCATTATCAAACCGCGAACGGAGTTCGACAAGCCTCGACCAGTATACCAAATCCAAATCCCGGGTGCTCTCCTTGGGCAGCGAACTAAGTTCAAAGTGAGTGTGAACCTGGGCCTGATGCCACAGTGGCAATGGGCACTCGCTCAACCTAAAGGTGGAAGGAAGTGTAAAATCGAGCCGCTGAAGCAGGCGGTGAAACCGAACTCCAGGTGGAAGTAAGGCTATCGCAGACAACTGATATTGGTGATTGAGTGAGTCGTCAAAAAATAATGGGCAAGATGGATGGTTGGGCATCGACCGCAGACGGCATGCGTACCGACACTAGAGTATGTCACGCCGAGTGGTCAAGGGTAATACAGCAGTTTCAGCATACAGACTTTCAACAGGGCTGGTATAAAATGCACCGGTCACCAGGCGTAATCCCCGATGGTGAATAGAGTTGAGACGGCGGAGAATCGACGGCCGTGCAGAACAGTATACAAGGCTTCCGTAGTCTAGCTTCGATTGAACAATGGCCTGGTAAAGGTGAAGCAGGACGGTACGATCCCCATGATGTGCCACTGAGGACACGGACAACATTTAGGGATCGGGCACAACGGGCAGCCAGGTAAGACACGTGTGGGGACCAGCAAAGTTTACGATCCAATATGAGCCCCAAGACTTTCGTTGTCTCCACGAAAGGGAGAGCAACGGGGCCGAGACGTTGATATGGTGGAAGAAATTCCTTGTATCTCCAGAAATTTATACACACCATTTTCTCAGTGGAGAAGCGGAAGCCATTCGCAATGCTCCAGGAATATAGGCGGTCAAGACAGCGTTGAAGACAACGCTCCAAGAGACACGTCTGCTGGGCACTGCAATAAATTGCAAAATCATCTACAAAAAGGGATCCGGAAACGTCGGCTGAAAGGCAGTCTACGATCGGATTGATTGCAAAGGCAAAGAGAGCCACACTCAAGACAGAGCCCTGTGGCACCCTATTCTCCTGGCAAACGTTATCTGATAAAACAGAGCCCACCCATACCCGAAACTTGCGATCCGCCAAAAACGCTTGAATAAAGAGAGGGAGGCGGCCACAAAGGCCCCATGTGTGCAATGTACGGAGAATGCCCGGTGTTGAGGCAGACAAGATTGAGGTGTTGGAAAAGGTCCACCAAAAGGGAGCCTCTCGGACAAGGTGCTGGAGAGCCCCATAGCGGGTTGTGGGCATTAAAGTCGCCTACCAACACGAAGGGTGAAGGGAGCTGGTCAACGAGGTGTAGCACATCTGCCCTAGTAAGGGCAGATGACGATGGCGAATAGATATTACAGAGGGAAAAGGAAAAGGTGGATAGAGTGATGCGGAGGCAACTGCCTGTATGTGAGTATGCAATGAAATGGGATGGCGATAGACATCATCCCGAATGAGCATCAGAACCCCTCCATGGGCTGGGGTACTTTCCACAGATGGCAGGTCGAAATGCACAGAGGTGTAGTGGGGGAAGTTTGCACAATCACTTGGACGTAACTTAGTTTCTTGGAGACAGACTAAAAGCGGGCAGTGCAATCGAAGGAGTAGTTTTAATTCCTCCCGATTGGAACGAAAGCCGCAAATATTCCATTCAAGGAGCGCCATGATAAAAAATGAGAGAAGAAAAGAAGATAAAAAGGAACAAGCAGGTGGGGTCACCTCGACGGCCGCTGAGGACCGGACTTCGAAGGAGCACTACTATCACTATCTAGAGGCAGAGAACCATGTTCCATAGGTTCAACTGATGCATCTGTCACCTTCCCGAGTTGATCAGAAGGGGCAGCTTCCGCCGCCGGTAAAATGCCGGTTGCCCGGCTAACAGTAGTGTGTCCCCGCGAGACAGAAGATGATCGGGGCCGACTATTGTTGGGTGGCGTGACGGATAGGTCACGCCTCGGTGGGGAAGGAGAGGAACACATTTTTTTGTTGGCTCTTCTGGAAGAGTGACGGTGAGAAGAGGCAATTGACGGTTGAGAAGCCTGAGTACGCAGAAAATCTTCACGGACGGGTTCCTTTTTCAAAGTCCGGGCATCTTGTTTAGGTGCCCACGGTTTATTAGAGGTTGACAAAGACTGAACTTTAGAAGCAGCAGGAGGAAGCGGGGACGTGGAACGGGCAATCTTCGGGCTGGCTGATCTCACAACTGTGTCATCGAAAGGGAAATCACAGGTCTGTGTATCTGCATCCTGAGTAGGTCAAGTGGAGGTGAGGACCTTACTGTATGTGCCCGCTGGGAGGACAGTGGGCTTTCGACTCGCCAACAACTTTCGAGCGGCAGATGTTGATACCTTTTCCGTAACCCGAATTCGCTGAATGACCTTTTCATCCTTATATACAGGGCAGTCCCGAGAGGGGACGGAGGTGGGCAATCCCCCTCATGGGCGTCCCTACCACAAGTGACATTTTGCTGTATTAGGGCAAGATTGATGGGTGTGGTTGTATCTGTGGCATTGGAAACAGCACGTTGGGTTTGATACACAAGGGCGGACGGAGATAACTTCATACTCTGCCTTGACCTTTGGCGGGAGTTCAACTCTGTCGAATGTTGAAAACACAGTACGTGTTGGTGTCAGCTGGTCATCAACCTTTTTCAACACCCTATGCACAGCTGTTACACCCTGATCGGACATGTAGGTTTGTATTTCTTTGTCAGACAACCCGTCAAGGGATCTCGTGAAAACTAACCCCCGAGACGAATTGAGCGTGCGATGCGCTTCTACCTGGACAGGAAATGTGTGTAGCAACGTAGTCCGTATTAGTTTTTGCGCCTGGAAGGCACTGTCCGCTTCCAGCAACAATGTTCCATTGCGCTGACATGAACAGGTCTTAACAGGGCCAGCAATCGCATCAACACCTTTGTGAATGACGAAAGGATTTACAGAATTGAAATCTTTACCGTCGGTTCGAGAGACATCTAGGAATTTCGGGAGATTGGGCAAAGTTTTCTTATGCTGAGGCGAATCGATCTTTCTTTTTTGGTTAAAGTCACAGAAGAAGAGAAAGAAGTCATTGCAGAAGTGTACCCCGTGATTCCGGCGTCTCCGATGGCGCGCTCCTTCCTAGTGGGGGCCCCCTGAGGGCTTACCCGCCTTAGGTGATTATTCACACCTCAGGTCACACCTCCCGAGAACTGACAGAGGGACCAATCAGCATGTTCGGAAGGTACCAGCTCGGGTAATCACCCCTCACTGGGCCTGGCCTTTAGCAGGGGGTACGTACATGCCCTACTTGTCTACCCGGGGCGGGGAATTATGCGTTACCCTGTCACTTGCTAAGCATGATAGTGCATGGGTCGGCCTTCAGACACGCACAGGGAGGAAAGAAGAAGAATAAAGGAAGTGAAAGGAAAGAAGTGTCTCAAACGCCAAAGCGGAGACTAATGAGGAGGAGAGGAAGGCTAGGAAAGTACAGCAAGGAGAGAAAGACAGAAGCAAAGGTTAGGAAAGGAAGAAACCAAGGAAAAAGAGAAACTGGGACAAGAAACCACCTTGACTCGCAAAGGACGCCCGTCTCCGGGCGAAGGCATGAACCAGGAGGGAAAGTGAAGCAGCCTGGGGCGGAAAAAAGGCTGCTTCGGCTCGGGACCCCGTGCGCGCCACACACGTACCCACAAAAGAGCTGTGGGCCCCCTGGGGGGTAGCTATGTTGAAATGAGTAGCTGGACCTATGTTCATCAGTATTATGTTTTCAGTTTGTGTTAGAGCCTCAGTTATCAAAACTTGGGGGCAAGTGGTGTTGGATCCGCAAAAGAGCACTGTGTGTATTAAAGTTTTCTACAAAGCAAAAATGATAGGGGAATTCAACAAGCTGCTTCAGAATCTCACCCACAGGTTGATACAGTGGCAGGTACACAGAACAATAACATGGGCCTTTACGAAGACTGCTTGTTGCATTTTACTTAAGGGCATAGGCAATGTGTATAATGTGTCTGTGACATGCGCCCCTACCCCACCAATTGCCCTGTCACCAGTAAAGTTTTCATTCATGTGGAGGTTATAGTCTCTAAGTAAATATGCATCTGACTTTTAAAATGATGTCTCTGTCCTGTAAAATGATTTTCAATACCTACAACTGGTGCCTGTATCCATTCATACTCCACTATAACATGAAGCCAATTTAATATTGTGGTTGTAATTTAGCCCTAAATGTGTGTTGGGGCAGTAAGACACATGTAAGGAGGAGCTGTATGTGTCTACTGATAAAGCATTTAGCACTGCAATGTCCTTCCCACTAAACAAACAATCAAATATGACACCTGATGGCAGCCAGAAAAACGTTTAACCCAAACACTACTCCTTTTCTTGTACCTATTATTTTTAAGGCTGGTTGGGATAGGGCAAGTTAGAGGCACTCTATTCATGATGTGCATTCTCTGTACTAACTGTTAAATGTGCAGCAGTTGTTTAATGCCATTGCTGCTTGTGTTGATATATTACCTTCTTCCCCCCCCCTTTCCCCCCCCCCCCCCATCTCTCTCTCTCTCTCCCCTTCAGGTACGGGACTTATAGGTAATGTTTTGCTGGACCTTATTTACATTGAAATATCTAGCTTCATGACTAGTTTCTTCACTAAAGAAGCAGAGGAAGTAGCAGACTGAGCGAAGTCTGACAATGTTAACCAGCAAAATGCTCCATAAATAATGCAAATTATAAATTGTTATATATAATTTTTTTTTTAATTTACCTGAAGTTCATCCAGATTTAAGAATGCAGCCAGAGATTGTATAATGTCACCAGCAACTGCCATACTTTGTGTTGCAATAACAAACTTATTTTCAGGCAGCATTGATATGTTTACTTTTGTGTTGTCTCTTAGTGAAAGAAACGTGACATTCAGTTCTGTAGTTGCTTCAATATCGGACAAAACTAAGAAATTCTGGTTAATCCACATTGCAATCTGAAACCATGAGACAAAATACAAAAATATGTAAAATATTTATGCTGCAGAATTTAATGATAGATTTTTGAATCATGTATCCGAATAGTCCAAAGCCCAACATATACTTACCCTTTGCACCCTTTCATTTAAAAAGAATGAGACATGGCTGGAGGGAATACTACCAGGCTCCTCACATAAAGCGTACATAGCAAATCGTGGTAGCTGCCTTGTAAGTTCAAAAACATGGTAATGTTGACTTCCACGATACCCCACCAAGGCCTGCATACATATAAAATTGAACAATAGTAACAAATCTTGGAAAACAAAAATGGTTAATCCATTAAACGGGTACACACCACAAAAACACATTACCTTTATGTGAATGTCTACTGGCACATCCCTTGGAGGATAGAGTGCAACATTCACATTAGATGATATTTCTGCTTCTTTCAAGTGAATAACATGTGTTTCACCTTCAAATATGCCCTCAGCAAATACCATTACAACTCTTATCACAGTTTCATTGTTTGTTGCAAGAGCTACTTCAATGTGGGCCTAGCAATGAAGAAAAAGATTGAGGATAAATTTTCGAGTCCAGAAATGAACGGATGACTTAATACATTTGTCCATCAATGACATTTAAAATCTAGAGTAAAATTATTTGTATTAAAACTCCTGACTATTATTAATTTACTATTACTTTTTACAAATATAATGCTGTTTTATAAAATAAATACATGAACACATTCCATAATTTGTCAGTTGAAACCCGATTTGTAGGCTGGCTTCTAATGTAGCACTTAATTAACCAATAACAACACTATAACAATTATATTTACAAGATTTTTGCCATCTCTTTTTTACAAAAGTATTATTTTGTAGTCAACAATGAAAAGTATAGGTATAATAAGGACCGTTTGCAGCTCACAACAAATACGTTTGTCAAGTCACCACAGGCACGTACAAAAAGAGGAAAATAAACAAACGAGATAAATAAAAACTATTATAGCTTTTAGCCACAGTCAGGAAAATGCACACACTTTCATTCATACAATCACACAGGCATACTTCATACACACACAACCGTAATTTCCAACTGTTTCAACTAAAACATGGCAGTTATGCGTGAAATGTGCCTGTGTTGTTATACGAATGAGAGTGTGCGTTTTTTTCTGATGAAGGCCATGGCTGAATAAGTTGCCATGTACGAGTGTCTTCACACACACACACACACACACACACACACACACACACACAAATACTCTGCAAATCAGTGCAGTGTGTTTATCGGACAACTTTTATGAACTGTTGCACCTTCCAAGTGTTCTGACAATGAAACATAGCCTTCCGATCACCTTCCCTACAATATTTTCTGTATGTTCTTTCCTATTCAAGTTCTTTGTAGTTGTTACTCCTACATATTTTGTTGAATTTTAAGTCTGTAGATTTGACTGTTTTATCGTTTAAATGAAGTTTAATTAATTTCTTTTAGTGTTTCACACTTTTCACTATTTAGGGTCTAGCTTCAATTGCCAACATTTGCACAATGCAGATATCTTACCTAAATCACTTCGCAGTTGCTTTTAATCTTCTGTTGACTTTACTAACCAATAAATGAGAGCATCATCTATGAATAGTCTAAGAGAGCTGCACACGTTGATGAAGAAGATGAATGATGAATGAATGGCACTCAACAGCGAGGTTTTCAGCACCTGCGCATAATGTAGCTGAGGCAAGTGTAAGTAAAGTCCTTTAAAAGATGAGTAGAATACAATAAAAATGCAGGATTCAACAAATTGAGACAGAACAGCTTGCCCTTTATTCACATGAAGTGATAAGTGAAATCAAAAATGGATCTCAAATCGATGCCATATTTCTGGATTTCCAGAAGGCTTTTGACAATGTACCTCACAAGCAGCTTCTAATGAAATTGCATGCTTATGGAATATCGCCCCAATTGTGCGACTGGATTCACGATTTCCTATCAGAAGGGACACAGTTTGTAGTAAATGATGGTAAGTCATCGAGTAAAACAGAAGTGATGTCTGGCGTTCCCCAGTGAAGCGTTATAGGTCCCCTACTGTTCCTTGTGTTTATAAACTATTTAGGAGACAATCTGAATAGCTCCCTTAGACTGTTTGCAGATGACGCTGTCGTTTATCGGTTAAGTCAACAGAGGATCAAAAGCAACTGCAAAGCGACTTAGACAAAATTTCTACATGGTGCAAAAATTGGCAATTAACACTAAATAATAAAAAGTGTGAAGTACCGGGTTATCAAAAAGTCAGTATAAATTTGAAAACTTAATAAATCACAGAATAATGTATATAGGGAGATAAAAATTGACACACATGTTTGGAATGACATGGGGTTTTATTAGAAAAAAAAAGTTCAAAAAAAGTCTGAAAGATGGCACTTCATCTGATCAGAAAAGCAATAATTAGCATAACAAATTAAGACAAAGCAAAGATGATGTTCTTTACAGGAACTGCTCAATATGTTCACCATCATTCCTCAACAATAGCTGTAGTCGAGGAATAATGTTGTGAACAGCACTGTAAAGCATGTCCAGAGTTATAGTGAGGTATTGGTGTCGGATGTTATGTTTCAGCATCCCTAGAGACGTTGGTCAATCACGATACACTTGCAATTTCAGGTAACCCCAAAGCCAATAATCGCAAGGACTGAGGTCTGGGGACCAGGGGGGCCAACCATGACGAAAGTGGCGGCTGAGCATACAATCATCACCAAAAGACGCATGCAAGAGATCTTTCACACATCTAGCAGTTCTTTGGGTTTTTTTTTCCCCTCCTCCTAATAAAACCTCATTTCATTCCAAGCATGTGTGTCAATTTTTACCACTATCTACATTATTCCGCGATTTATTAGTTTTCAAATTTATATCGACTTTTTTTATGACCCAGCAATACACATGACCACTAAAAGGAATCCACTGAACTTCAATTACGTGATAAATCAGTCAAACCTTAAGGTCATAAATTCTACCAAATACCTAGGAGTTACAATTATGAACAAATTAGACTGGAGTTGCGTTTCATTGGCAGAATGCATTTGAAGATGCAACAGCTCCACCAACGAGACTGCCCACAACACACTTGTGCGCCCTCTCCTGAAGTAGTGTTGCCCAGTGTGGGACCCACACCAGGTGGGACTGACGGAAGACATTGAGAATGTCCAGAGAAGGGCAGCTCATTTCATTTTATCACATTACAGGGGGGAAAGTGTCACGGAAATGTTGCACGATGTGAGGTGGAAGACATTAAAAGAACGACATTATTCGTTGCGGTGAAATCTATTTACGAAATTTCTATCACCGACTTACTTCTGAATTTGAAAATATTTTGCTAGCACCTACCTACATAGGGAGACATGACCATCCCAATAAAATAAGATAAATCAGATCAAAAACAGAACGATTTAAGTGTTCTTTCTTCCCGCGCGCTATTAGAGAATAGAATGGTAGAGAAAGGTTATGAAAGTGGTTAAAGAACCCTCTGCCAGGCACTTAAATGTGATTGGCAGAGTATCTATGTAGATGTAGATGTAGATCCTGCATACATCATGAAACAAGGAAGATGAATCAAGTCCGTACATTGTAACTTTGTCTAAAAAGTAGATTGTGGATGAGGAAGTTAAACTGACGGCTGCAGGAAGGAAAAGAATCAACCCAACACTCAGCAATACACTATAACCTCCAGCCTACAAGTTTAGGTCAGAGTCCAGAAATGTCACAACATTTTAAATGTTTTAACACAGTTGCCTCATCATCACCTAAAATATTTGACATATCTGCACCAAGATCTGCCTCTGTTCTCTGTGCACAGTATAAAATACACTCTATTAAAATGTGGCATACGGTAATCTGTACACCACAGGCATCACATACGGTGGGCTCCTCTCATCTGAGTAGGAAGCCGTGGGTAAGTGGACAGTGCCCGATTTGGAGGCGAGTAATGGTAACCTCGTCCTGCCTGATGGACTGGCAGGAGGATAGCCATGGACAGGTTGTGGACTTTAGAAACCACAGCTATATTTGTTACTGGCAGCCATTCCTCCTCCCACAACTGCAACTACTACATCAGCAACAAAGAAGTGAGATCCTGCAGTGGAATAGGACATTGTGCCACAGGGTCATTCCACGCCAAATCATCCAGCCAAAAGTAGATATAACACCCAAGGTTTTTGAATTTATTCCAAAATTTATATGTAAAATGTATGCATAATGATAAGAACAAATCCAAAGTTTCATCCAATTCTATAAAGTAGTTTCCAAGTTATGACCATTTAAAGTTTTACACTAACTGTACCTCTGAGAGCGATGAAGACTTAACTGAAATGTGCATGCTTTTACAGAATTCAAAGTAAAATCATTAGTTTTGGAGCTAGAGCCTTGAAATTTTCACTGTTTTGTTCTAAATTAAACACTGAAACTGATAGATACACAAAATTCTGAATTATAATCTTCAATCATATTGAAAAGCTGCACTCAAACTCAAATTATTATTAATTTCAAAATTGTGACGTAGTTGTAGAAAAATATGAATAGCTAAAATCTCTCTCCAAATAACCCAATACAACCATATATTTTTGAAAACAGCATATAATTACCTTTCAAATGGTGCAAAAAAATTGGTGGGGTTTGGATTTGTAACAGTTTTATATTGAAGTCAAAACAAGTCTAATATGTTCAAAATGTATGGAACAGATGTTTTATGATTCAAAATTGGTATAGTGGAGATGATATAGAAGGTTTTAAAACAATTATTTGGAAGATCAACTACTTAAAAAAGTAATTTTAGTACATTTTTGTTCTGTGTTTTCAAATTGGGACAAAGATTTATCATTCGTAAGCAAAAACAATTAAATGAATGCTGATACTTTACATTTTAGATAACAAAGGACTCTCCTTATTGCACCCAACAATTAAATTGTGTACAGAATTGTCATTGTTTGAGCATTCTCTTGAAGTTCAGATACGGCAGTACTACTATGCAAGTATGCACATGAAAAATTCACCAGTCATCAGTCGGCCTGCTGTCTTCCAGTCTGGAAATGAAACTCTCCCTCTAGCCTGCCTGTACTGCAGGTCAATCAGTGTGCAGTTGGCTCTGTTTAAGTTAACACCTAGTGTTTGTGCTTGGTGACATTTTAAATAATCGTTATATAAACTGAGTTATAATTTTATTTTTAAAAGTGAGTGTTTTATGTGAAACTAATTGTGCGTGTGTGTGTTTCTTACCATGGAGATAAGAGCAAGTTCAAATAAACGTGTCTAATTTTAAGTGTTCAGTAGGTTCATTATTAAATTTGTCATGTGAAAATACTTCACTGACAAAAAGCAAAGACATTTACTTAATTGCAGAAAAGTTGTCTAAAGAAGAAGTTGAAATTTTAGTTTGGCGTACTAATACGTAGTACAGTCAAACAGATGATATTTGTTCCCATCATTTGTGTTATTTTTTGAAGTATTTTGAAAAGAACCAAAAATCCTGTTGTGATCCGTTTAAGAAACATTCTGTACCTTTAACAAAGAAGAAAGATTTGAGGATAATTACTTTGGAAAAAGCAAAATATGTTAAAGAAAGAAAGAACATTATTTTAGTGCCAGGAAAGCTGTTATGCAACTGTTGAATGAAGCAACACCTAGTTTAGACCATGAAGAAATTTCTCTACTGGATAGTGATGAAGCAAATGAGAGTGAATTAACCAATGCAAAAAGAGTAGTAGAAAGAGAAAAGTTCAATGAATCTCTTTTAGGGTTGGATGTGACACCACTTAAGTTTAAGTCATTACCTACCCAATCGAAGAAAAAATATGCTAAAAAGAAGTTTAAAATGGCAAAAGACCAGGTTAAAAAAAAGTTGTCATTTGTTTTGAAAGTAGAAGAACCCAATGATTCAAGTGAATCTGACAGTACAATACAAGGTAACGAATTGAAGACCAAATCTTAGGATATTGATCATTTAGTGGATGCTATAAAGGAAAAAGTTAAGTCAAACTTAACCACACAGGAAAAAATACAGATATTAACAATCACTCCAAAGTCATGGTCTCGCAGAAAAGCAACGGAAAAATTTAATGTATCAGAATATTTAGTACGAAAAGCCAGAATGCTTGCAAATGAGAAAGGTATTTTGGCTTTGACAGAACCCAAACATGGCAGATCCCTTCCCGAAGACACTATAGATGCTGTCCAACTGTTTTACGAAGATGATGAATTTTCTTACATGTTGCTAGGTGCTAAAGACGAAGTTAGTATGAAAAAAAATTCAGAAAAGAATTCTTTTATGCAACTTAGAGGAATTGTTCATTGCATTTACAGAAAAACACCCACATTGTAAAATCGGATTTTCCAAATTTTGCTCCTTCAGACCAAAATGGTGTGTGCTAGCTGGTTCACCTGGAACTCACAACGTGTGTGTGTTCTTGTACCACCAAAATGTTGAGCTTTTAGTAAATGCTCTGAACCTGCATGATAAGGAATCAGTACATACTATGATGGACAAATTGGTTTGTGACAGACAGAACAGGGACTGCATGTTAAAACGTTGTGATATGTGCCCTGAAATGAGTGAATCACTGAAGCTACATCTAACAGAAATACTAGAAGACTACGATGAAGATGAAGACATTAAATTTTCACAGTGGGTTTCAAGAGATGGCAGAATGACTTTACAAACAATGCTACTACGTTGCAAGGAGTTTATTGATTTTACCATTTAAAAAATTGAATCTCTAATACCTCATTCTTACATCACAAAAGCTCAAAACTGTTACTTGAAACAGAGGAAAGAAAAATTGGGATTTAATGAAGTTTTAGTTCTTATGGATTTCGCTGAAAACTATAACTTCATTCTGCAAAATGAAGTGCAATCCTACCACTGGGTCCACTCTAGCTGCTCAGTTCATCCAGTAGTGATTTTTTTCTAAGAAAGAGTATTCCACTATAAAAGAAACATCGATGTGTTTCATTTCAGATGATCTAAAGCATGATGAACCATTTGTTTATTCAGTACAAGAAAAAACCACATGTTTCATAAAACAAAATTTCCCTGGTGTTGACCAAATTGGTATTTTACAGATGGTTGCAGTGCTCAGTACAAAAAAGTCAAAAGCATGATAAATTTATGTTTTCATGCTAAAGATTTTAAATTAAATGCAAGCTGGTCATTTCGTGCTACAAGTCATGGAAAAACAACATGTGATGGGATCGGGGGCACAGTCAAGAGAACTGTTACCAAAAAAATCTTGCAGAGCAGTAGGCAAAGTGAGCAGATAATAAATGCTGAACGAATATACAGTTTTTGCAAAAGTTTATTTTCAAAAATATATTTTTTTCTTTTTAAAGGAAGAAGAAATTGAAATTAAAAGAACAATGCTTGAAATTAGATTTCAAATGGGTCAAAAAATACCAGATACAAGAAGTTTCCATTATTTTAAGCCAGCTTCTTGTGAAGAAATCACAGCCAAACGAGTGAGTTTGGACTCTGAAATTGTGTTGAAACAAAATATTTTTATGACTACCCCAACCATTAAACCTAACATTCATTCTTTCATTGCATGTGTTTATGAGCAAAACTGGTGGATAGGAATGGTTCAGGGTTTCAATGAAGAAGAAGGGGACTATGACATTATTTTTATGCACCCTCATGGACCAGCAGAAACTTTCTTTTGGCCTCAAAAGAAGACAGATGTCATGTTCCACCACCCCATCTTCTATGTGTAATAGCTCCTCCAGAGGTTGCATCTCAGTTTGGCAGATCTTATAAGGTTGATGCTAACTCCCGAAAGGAAATCATAAAAACATGGGAAAATTTCCTTGATCTCTTGTAAAACTAAACTTCTTGGACATGTAAATATAATTACTGTACATACTGCTTCTTATAAACTTAGCATAATACTCCAAATGAATAATTATTAAAGTTTAAAGTCATCAAGAACTCTTTGTACAAAGAATTTGTTTGAAAACGAACAATCGCCAACTCATGTATTCAAATGTAAGTAAACCAATTTTGTAAAATTCTTAATCTATGTATCTTTTATTTTAGAATAACTAATACATAAAACTTGGGTAAATCTGGCATTTTCACAGTTGTATTATTTCAAATAAGCAATTATTTCATCAAACATGTATTTTGCAAAGTAAATTACAAAATTTGACTTTAATTTCTTATAAAATTGTTGCAACACAGAACCCCATCACTTTTTTTGCACCATTTGAAAGGTAATTTTATGCTGTTTTCAAAAATATATGGTTGTATTGGGTTATTTGGAGAGAGATTTTAGCTATTCATATTTTTCTACATCTAAGTCACAATTTTGAAATTAACAATAATTTCAGTTTCAGTGCAGCTTTTCAATATGATTGAAGATTATAATTCAGAATTTTGTGTATCTATCAGTTTCAGTGTTTAATTTAGAACAAAACAGTGAAAACATCAAGGCTCTAGCTCCAAAACTAATGATTTTACTTCAAATTCTGTAAAAGCATGCACATTTCAGTTACGTCTTCATCGCTCTCAGAGGTACAATTAGCGTAAAACTTTAAATGGTCATAACTCAGAAACTACTATCTAGATTTGGATGAAACTTGGAATATTTTCTTGTCTTTGTGCATAAAATTCAAATATAGATTTTCATAAATATCTGTGAGAGGTTGGTGAAGTGCCCTGGATGACTTGGTATGGAATGACCCCACAATACTTTCTCGGCAGGTCTCTTTCGCAGCCCGATCGGCTTCTTTGTTACCCGGAATTCCAACATGTCCCAGCATCCAACAAAACGTGACCCACTCCCCCCCCCCCCCCCCCGAAGTTGGAGGAGGGACAGTTCGTCCTGTATATCTTGCAACAGTGTCACAACTTTACATATCTCACTTAATGATTGCAGTGCACAAAGAAGAGTTGGAGCAGAGAAGAAACCGTTTACTTCAATCTTTTCTTATCTGCTCCAGTATCTTCAGAATCGCATAAAACTCTGCTGAGAAAACAGAATAATTCTCAGGAAGAGGAATCCAGATGACATGGTCAGGGAAAAGACAGAGCAGCCGACAGAATAATTCTGTTTCGAATCGTCAGTTGTTGTTGTTGTTGTTGTTGGGGGTTTTTAAAGGGGGGCTAAACGACTGGGTTATCAGTCCCCCGTTCCTTTCGAGGTGTGCACTAAGAATGGTTTTCCGTTGGAAAGACGAGCACTACGTAGCTCATTCTGCAAAATGATGAGGTGACAAGAGGCGCTAAGATGGCAACATAAAAAAGGAAAAACGATAAAAGTCTACGCTCAAATAAGAAATGTTGTTAAAATAGCTCAACAGAAGATTGAGGCTGGCTGATCACTAGGATAATAATGGATGAGCCAGCCATTCTGCACGTACTAAAACTGCCAAGTAAAAAAGATTAGCGAGACATAAGTAACAACATATTAAAACTGCTTGATGGTGGCCGCCTGAAAGATCGAGTTTCAGGTGTCACCATTAAATCATGTGATAAAATCCAGCTGCGCGAATAAAATGTAAAACACGGTTAACCATGAGGGCATCGTCGGATAAAATAGAAGAAAGCGCAGAAGGAAGCATAAAAGACTGCCGCAATGCAGCTAAAAGCGGACAGTCCGACAAGATGTGGGCCACCGTGAGCAGTGCGCCACAACTGCAGCCTGGTGGGTCCTCACGTCGCAACAGGTAGCCGTGCGTTAGCCATGTATGGCCTATACGCAGGCGACACAGGACAACCGAGTCTCTTCGAGAAGGCAAGAAGGAGGTCTTCCAAGCTGCAGTTGACTGTTTAACTGCATGGAGCTTATTTGGCGTTGTCAACGTGGACCATTCACCGTCCCAGGCCATGGAGATTTTCTGGTGTAGAACCAATCGGATATCCCTTTCTGGGGTACCGATCTCCAGGCGCTGGCAGTCGATTGCCTGCTTGGCCAGCTGATCAGCACGTTCGTTCCCCTGAATGCCAATGTGGCCTGGGATCCAGATGAAGGCCACAGATCGGCCAGACTTGCCGAGAATGAAAACGGAGTCCTGGATGGACCGCACCAGGTGGTGTTTGGAAAAACACTGGTCAAGGGCTCGTAAGCCGCTCAGGGAGTCACTGCATATGACATACGGCTTCCTGGGGCATGTACGGAGATGGTCGAGGGCTCTGAGTATTGCGACCAACTCCGCCGTAAAGACTGTGCAGCCATGTGGGAGCGAGCGTTGTTCATAGTGGTCGCCATGAACGTAGGCGTAACCCACTCTGCCATCTACCTGGGAGCCATCAGTATATATCACGTCTGCATCACCGAACGCGCAAAGTGTGTCCTGAAACTGGTGACGAAGTATGTGTGATGGAACCGTTGCCTTGGGGTCGCAGGACAATTGTAGGTTGAGCTGTAGGCGAGGGATGGACCAAGGAGGGATATGCGAATGGCAGGAGAATGCGATAGGGAGAGGGAGAGCCTCGAGGGAGGAAAGGAGACCACGAACGCGGACTGCAATCGGATGACCCGATCTGGGTCGACGCTGTGGACAGGGTAGGGCAGTAGTCGGAAACAAAAGCCTGCGATTGGGATGATGCGGTGTAGTGTGAACATGGGCAACATAAGAAGCCAACAGCTGTTGCCGGCGGTACCGCAAAGGCGGGATGCCAGCTTCGGCTAGGAGGCTTAGAACAGGGCTAGTACGGAAAGCCCCTGTTGCTAAACGTACACCACCATGAAGGATCGGATCCAAGATCTGTAAGGCGGAAGGTGCTGCAGAGGCATACACCTGGCTTCCATAATCCAGGCGTGACTGGATTAGAGCCTTGTAGAGGTGAAGGAGAGTTTGACGGCTAGCTCCCCAGGTAGTGTGGCTGAGACAACGCAAGATATTTAGAGACCTCCAGCACTTCTGCTTCAACTGACGAAGGTGCGGCCCCCAAGTCAGTCGGTTGTCAAACAGCATGCCGAGAAACCGGTGTGTTTCTTCAACACGAAGCTGTTCATCAGCTAGATAGAGTTCTGGATCGGGGTGAACAGCCCGACGACGACAGAAGTGTACAACCCGGGTTTTGGGAGAGGAGAAGGTGAAGCCATGGGCTGAGGCCCATGACTGTGCCTTGCGAATGGCTCCCTGCAGACGCCGTTCGGCGACAACAATGCTAGAAGAGCTGTAATATATGCAAAAGTCATCGGCAAATAAGGAACAGCTAACCGATGACCCAACAGCCGCTGCTAGACCGTTAATCGCAATTAAAAAGAGTGGTACACTGAGAACGGAGCCTTGTGGGACACCGTTCTCTTGGACTCGGGAAGAGCTGAGGGCGGTACCAACTCTAACCCTGAATGTGCGGAGTGAAAGAAAATTCTGGATAAAAATGGGGAGTGAACCCCGGAAGCCCCAGTCATATAATGTCGCAAGAATGTGGTGGCGCCAGGTAGCGTCATATGCCTTCCGGAGGTCAAAAAAGACCGCAACTAGGTGCTCGCGCCTAGAGAAGGCTGTTCGAATGGCAGACTCCAGTGACACTAGATTGTCAATACTGGAGCAACCCTGACGGAAACCCCCCTGTTGCGGGGCCAGGAGACATCGATCTTCGAGTACCCACAGAAGCCGGCGACTCACCATGCGTTCAAGCAGCTTACACAGTACATTTGTTAAGCTGATGGGACGGTAACTATCAACCGCCAGCGGATCTCCACCTGGTTTCAGCACAGGGACAATGATACTATCCCTCCACTGGGATGGAAAAACACCCACTGCCCAAACACTATTAAACAGGGACAGCAGTTTGGTTTGGAAATCCGCCGACAGGTGACGAATGAACTGGCTGTGTATGCGGTCTGGCCCTGGGGTGGTGTCAGGGCATGCATTGAGAGCAGTTTGGAACTCCCACTCTGTAAACGGGTCATTGTACGGTTCCCGGCGACGTGTAGCGAAAGATAACCGAGTCCGCTCTACCCGCTGCTTGAGGAAACGGAAGGATGCAGTATAGTTCACCGTCGCAGAGCATCGTGCATAATGGTCTGCCAAGCACTCGGCTATTATGGACGGGTCACTGCAAAGGGTGCCCTCGATATTCAGAGATGGGACTCCTGCCGGTGGCCGATACCCGAAAAGACGCCGTACTTGTGACCAGACGCAGGAAGGGGAGGCGCGAGAACCGATGGAGGCGACATACCTCTCCCAACAGTCCTGCTTGCTTTGTCGAATGAGTCGTCGGGCTCGGGCTCGTAGTCTTTTAAAGGCAATTAAATTTTCTAATGTGGGACGGCGCCGGTGGCGTTGCAGCGCTCGTCGACGGTCTCGGATGGCCTCAGCAATTTCCAACGTCCACCAGGGCACAGACTTGCGCCGAGGGGAACCAGCAGTAGTCGGAACATTAGCCTCGGCAGCAGAAACTATGGCAGTAGTGATCAGGTGAACCGCCATATCCGTGTCTGCTGGTAGTGGAGTAGTGACCACAGCAGTCGAGGCGTAACCCTGCCAATCAGCTCGACGGAGACACCAACGGAGTGGCCCGGCTGCAGGGTGAAAATCCAAGTGCGACAGAATGACAGGGAAGTGGTCGCTACCACAAAGATCGTCGTGGACGCTCCAGCTAAGATGTGGCAAAAGGCTTGGGCTGCAGATGGATAGATCTATGGAAGAATATGTGCCATGTGCGATGCTGAAGTGCGTAGGAGCACCAGTATTCAGAAGGCACACATCCTGCCGTGCCAGCAAAGCTTCAACTTCCCTACCACGCGCCGAGGTCTGAGAACCACCCCACAAAGGGTGGTGGGCGTTGAAGTCCCCCAGAAGAAGGAAGGGTGGGGGAAGTTGGGCGACCAAGGCAGCAAGGTCAGTGGAAGAAACTGCCTCATCTGGGGGCAGGTAAAGAGAGCATACCGTGATGTCTTGTAGCGCTCTGATCCTGACAGCCACTGCCTCTAGGCTAGTATGAAGAGCCACGGGAGCACTGGGGACAGTAGCAAGGACGTACACGCAAACACCTCCAGAGACCCTGTCATAGTCCACACGGTTTTTAAAATAACCCCGATAGCCACGAAGGGCAGGGGTCCGCTGGGCAGGAATCCACGTTTCCTGCAGAACGACGCAAAATGCTGCGTAGCGGCAAAGTAATTGTCGCAGCTCAGCAATATGGTGGAAAAGACCGCCACAATTCCATTGGAGGATGCAATTTGCACCGAGCTGATGAGCCATAGATTGAAAGCAAGGCAGCTTATTCCACAGGAGTATCCGCTGCTAACTGCTCAGAATCTGCTGGATCAAGAACCATAGGTTCCGGCGAGTTGAGAATGGCGAGATCCTTGGGCGATGCAAGGATCTCCAACTCGTCGTCAGAAGCAGATGATGTAAGATGGCGTGGCTTTAGAGCCACAGAAGAATCCTTTTTCTTAGGTTTCTTTTTCTTATCCTCTCGCTGTCCTTTTGGTTTTACGGACTGAGAGGGCTTCTCAGAGGATGTGGCAGGGCTCGAGTTAGAGTGTAGAGCCCTTTGACCAGGGGCGTGCGAGTCCGACAGCCGTTGGCTGGGACCCTCCGTGGCACTCTGAGAGGCCTCGGAAGGGAGCGTCCCAAGGGACCCCTTCCGAGCGAGAGGAGCCGGAGGAAGGTGTTGCTTCTCCGGCTGAGTAATGGGGACTGGTGTCCCCGATGGGGGATGTGCTCCCCCAGGAGGTGTATTGGGGGCAGCACATGGTGGAGAACCCCCAACCATCGAGGGGGCGGATGGAGCTTTACGGCCCTGAGGGCCCACAGAAGGTGTTAAAGACATGGGGACCGCTGACACCGAGGGAAAAGGCGACGACGTGACAGTCGCAAATGACGTCTTCAGTGATACAGGGTGCAGTCGCTCAAACTTCTTTTTGGCCTCATTGTACGACAGTTTATCCATGGTCTTGTATTCCATAATTTTTCTTTCCTTATGGAGCACCGTGCAGTTTGGCGAGCAAGGGGGATGGTGCTGTCCGCAGTTCACACAAATAGGTGGAGGAGCACAAGGAGCGTCCGGATGGGATGGACGCCCACATTCTCTACAGGTGGAGCTGGAATTGCACCTGGAGGACATGTGCCCAAATTTCCAGCATTTGAAGCACCGCATCGGAGGAGGAATATAAGGTTTTACATCGCACCGGTAGACCATAATCTTGACCTTTTCGGGCAAAGAATCGCCCTCAAAGGCCAGGATGAAGGCACCGGTGGCTACCTTGTTCTCCTTAGGTCCCCTATAGATGCGCCGGACGAAGTGCACACCTCGTCGTTCAAGGTTGGCGCGGAGCTCATCATCTGTCTGCAGGAGGAGATCACGGTGGAAAACAATCCCCTGAACCATGTTTAAACTCTTGTGAGGAGTGAAAGTAACAGGAATATCGCCCAGCTTATCACAGGCCAGAAGTGCCCGTGACTGTGCTGGGGATGCCGCTTCTATGAGGACTGCACCACTTCTCATTTTAGACAGACCTGAGACTTCGCCATACTTGTCTTCTAGATTATCCACAAAGAAGAGTGGCTTCGTGTTGCTAAAAGTTTCCCCATCAGTCCTGGCACAGACAAGAAATTTAGGGGAGTAGGACTCAACCCTGTCTTTCGCCCGTCGTTCCTCCCATGGTGTAGCTAGGGATGGGAACGATTGGGGATCATATTGTGAGGCATTGAATGTACTTCTACCACGCTTTGAGACGCCGTTTTCGCGGCCGGCCACGCTTTTATTTGCTCGTTTCATGTACATCCCACGAGCAGCTAGGGAACTAAAAGTCCACCCAGGCAGAGCCCCGCTTGCCTGGGTAAGCCTGGTACAACTGAGGTGCGGCAGGTTCCTCAGAGGTTGCTCGCTAGTGGCTGTTCTACCTCAACAGCCATGCATCTCCTCGGCACGTAGCACACCTTGAGATTGAGGGTTTTTTTATAGAGGTTTGTACCATCCTCGCGACCCGGGCGATTAAGCCAAGATCCCCGGGCTCTGAAACGTACAACGTTCCACCGTCGCGCCAAACGATGGTCGTTGAAGCACGCACAGAGCTTACGGTGTAGCGGACTGTTGGCGCGACACAGCCCACAGCTCAGGACCCCGGGTTCGCCAAGCCCGTACTCAGCAAATTAATGCCGAGCCCCTGAGGGGGAATCGTCAGTGTACACCACTGCAGAAGTGTGATGCATATCTAAAACATTCAAAAACACAGACTGAAAGGTAAAAATCTGAAGTTTCACCTTTCTTAAAAGTCATGAGATCAAAAACAAGTCTGGGCCGCTCAAGAAGCCAAAGCAGAAATCTTCTCCAACCTTGACGTAAAACATCGAGATCTGCCACTCCCATATCTAAAAGGCAATTCCTATTGCAGATCCCATAAGGCCGCGTAGCCCATTGCCGATTATGAAAAAGCCTTTCCAATGGAGGATTAGCAATGGTATCGTATGCGGGTGTGAAAGACGTGGACAGTGTTTTGTATGCATGGCACACCATGATTAACTATTGCCTGATGTATAGCGGCTAAGCAGCCTCAGCACAGAGACCTGGTACGGGGCTTGTCAGGAATTCCCCAGTGACCAGCCGAATTCCTGCTTGGTGAACTGTGTCCAACATCTTTAAATAGGATGGCCATGCAGACCCATAAATTGTGCACCCATAATTAAGCTGTGATTGCACAAAGGCTCTATAAAATTGGAGCAGGCAAGTACTGTCTGCTCTCCAGGACGTGTGGCTAATACATTTTAAAATGCTTAGTGTTTTGAGGCACCTTCTTTTCAAATCTTTAAGGTGTGGCAACCATGAAAGTTTCATGTCAAATGTGAGGTCCAGAAACCTCACTGTGTCTTTAAAATATAGAACGGCATCCCTCATATGCAGTTCAGGCAAACTGAAAATGGAACAAGTGTGGTTAAAAAGAACACACACTTCTTGGTTAAAAACTTAAAACCTGTCTTATCTGCCCATTCATCGAAACGTCAAAGAGTTATTTGCAACTGACATGTTGTCATTGATAGGTGGGAAGAAAAGCAAAAGAGAGAGAAGTCATCAACAAATAAGAAGCACTTGACAGGACATTAACAATGGACGTAATACTGTTAATAGCTATGGCAAACAAAGTCACACTTAAAAAACTACCCTGAGAGACTGTACTCCTGTTCAAAATGATCAGAAACAGTATCACAGATTCTGTATCTAAACTACCACAGAGAAAGAAAGGAATTCATAAAAATGGGAAGGCATCCACAAAAACCCCAGCCGCGGAGCTGTCTCGGAATAAGATGCCGCCAAGTAGTGTCATAGGCCTTCTCAATGTCAAAAAATATAGCCAAAAGGTGATTTCTTTGTAGGAAAGCCTGTTGTATCACTGCCAGGAAGGCCAGGTTATCAAAGGTGGAAAGATATCTCCTGAACACACACTTGAAGCGACGAAGAAGCTGCCTGGGTTCTAACACCCAGATGTGGCAGCAGTTGACCATCCGCTCTAAAGTCTTTCCCACATAGCTAGTGAGGGCAACACTACGATAGCTACTCGGGTGGTTAGAGTTGTTTCCAGGCTCTAAAAGAGGAATTATAAGTGTTTCATGCCAGGAGTCAGGAAAGTGATCTGACTGCCAAATTTCATTAAAAAGGTCGAGGAGAATTTCTTTACTTCGGTCTGTAAGGTGCAGCAGCATACTGTAATGTATCCTGTCATAACCAACGCATGTGCCATGAACTGAAGATAGCACAGAATGTAGCTCCCACATGGAAAAGGAACAATTGCAATCTTCATCATTGGTAGACTTAAAAATCCAAACTCTCTCCACAGACAACCTGTGGCGTTGGAAAGCAGTAGCCTGACTGACAGTAGAAGTGACTGCGGCAAAATGCTGATCTGCCATAGTATGTGCAATCACTCGTGGATTCATCTGTAGGGTGCCGTTTCCCATTATAGCAGCAATTGGGCGCCTTCCTCCTCTCCCGGATATTCTCCTCATAGTCTCCCATGTCCTCTGACAGGGAGCAACTGCTTGCTCCACAGTAAGGCTCCTTAGAGTGCACGGCCGTTCCACTGCAGCACCACCATGATATGGTGATGTTTCCTGACACGGGTGGTAAGAGGGCTAGGAAATGCACTAGCCTTTGTGGATACTCAAATGCCAGTAGCAGTTGATCATAGGCTTCACTTACTGTACAATGTGTCACAGAGCCTGCTTATAACTGACGGAGTTATCTGGCCAGAATTATTTAGTAGACACAGGCTCCAACTGCGTATTCTGCCTAGGGCAGCATTGTGTTGTTGTAGGCCACCAACAGTATTTCATCTCTCCACTGCAAACAATTTGGGCATTTTGATGTGTGACACACAACAATAACTAAACTTAAGGCTACACCATCAGTTCTCATAGAATTTTACAGTAGCAGACGTTGCAAAAGTGATAATTGGATCAGATCTTTTTGGCACACTACCAACTCTTGCCAGACATGGCCAGTGCTCAGTTAGTGGACATTAAAGGACTTCCAATCACTGGATCGCACTGTAGCACCAGAGAACATCACATCAAGGTATTACAGGTCGTAGACAAAGAATAACACTTGTTGATTTGTGAGTTTCCACTCTTGATGAAAACAAGTCTTATATGATACAGTACGTCACAGAGACAACAGTTGGATCACCTGTGTATCATAAGCCTAGAAGGTTAGTGCCAGGGTGCTTCACCATCGCGAAGGGTGAATTTAAGACAATGCTGTGAGAAGGTTTAATCAGACCTTCAAATGGGCATCTCTAAACATGGGAGGAGCCTGGTGCCCATGTAGCGAGTATCAAGTTCTGTATTCCTGAACTGTATAGATGTTAAAATGTTTGTAGAGCTTATGGAACTTAACTACGGAGTCATCAATCAAATGTTCAAATGTTTGTATAGCTTATGGGACTTAACTACGGGGTCATCAGTCCCTAAACTTGCAAACTACTTACGAACTAGCGAATACTAAGGACGGCACAAATATCCATGCCCGAGGGGGGATTCGAACCCCCAACCGTAGTGACCGTGCAGACTGTGACTGAAGCGCCTCAGTCCCCCTCGGCCACTGCGGCTGGCGGTCATCAGTCCCTAAACTTACAAACTATTTATGAACTAGCTTATACTAAAGATGGCACAAACATCCATGCCCAAGGGGGGATTCGAACCACCGACGGGAAACGGCCTCGCGCATCATAGCATAGCGCCTCAATGCGCTTGGCCGCTCTGCCACTGTACATGATTACTATCTCATACCATTACTGAGGAAGTACAACTATGAACAACTGTGTGGACAATATTCAGCTTAGTTAACTGTGTAAAAGCCTATACCCAGATTCCTGTGGCAGCAGAGAATACACTAAAGATTGCAATTATCTTATCAATTTGCTTGGGTTATCTGAGAGAATATTCAATCCATTTGGACTATGCAATGCTGCACAAATCTGGAAATGATTTATTGACTCCGACTTGCATGGGCTGTCAATCTGCTTTGCATTCTTATTTGATGAGATTTTGTTTCCGTCATCCAAGGACCACCCCTGCCAACACCTCAGGGAGATTTTCAAATGTTTGTAAAATTTGTGTGTGGTGTTGAACACAGTTAAATGTGTATCTGGACAGCCAGAAGTTTAATTTCTAGGACAATGAATAACCTCTGAAAGCTCATTGCCACTGCATAGGAAAGATGGAGCTATTTTGCAGCTGCCTATACGGACTACAATCAAAGCTTTCCATAAATACTTAGGTATACTGAATTTATACCATTGGCATTGAACATATACCATGAAACAACAGGAACCATTGATTGCAGCACTGGCTGGACCAGACATCAAGATCAGTTCCCCGGTATAGTGCAGTGAGTAGATGTGTTAATTGTTTGAAGCAATGAAACAAAATTGGTAAAAGCAGAACTATCGGCACAATCCAAACTTCATACTCCTCTGGCCTTAGTGGTGGACACCAGTCTGAGGGCTACTTGCATAATTCTGAGGGCTATTTGCATAAGTCTTTAACAATGAGTAGACAATGCTTAATGGTCACTTGCATAATTTTTCAAAAGTTATCACAGTCATATCTAAAATGGAGTATTTCTGATCTAGAACTCTTGACTATTCGTGATGTGATCAAACATTTCAGACAAAACACTGAAACAAGGGACTTTGTCATACACACTGATCATTAGTCATTGAATTATGGATTCAAGATAAACCAATGACATCTGCTTTCCAAATCAGTAGAATCACTTGCATTTTATTAGCCAATTCAGCACTAATACTCATCACATTTTGGGAATTAACAATGTTGTCTCAAACTGTCTTGATAAGCATGCATATCACAACTTGTGGGCTTTACAGTACCCGCCAAAGTTCAACAAGAGTATCTCGAGTTGCATACCCTGTTGCGTGATAACACTGCAGAACTGAAATTAAAACTAGTTGACATTCCTTGTGAAGACATTCAACTATGCTCTTTATGTGGCACATGCAAAATCTCGCCCCCTTTGTACCAGCCACCTTCCGGAACCATGTGTTTGTCAGCATGCACAATCTCTGTTATTCTCCAATGCAGTCAGTGTTTAGGTTAGTGTCAGAGCATTGTGTGTGGCCAGGAGTGGAATGGGACTGTCTGGGTGCACGCAAACAAAGCCAACTCTATAAGCTGTCCCTCATGTTTTGCTCAGGCTCACCTCAATATGGTGGGAAAGCTTTCCCATCAAATGGCTCGTGGTATGTACTGACTATGATAGAAATGTTTGCACATTAGCCAGAGGCAGTTCTGACTGATAAAATATAGACAGAAAACCTAGCCTCCGCATTTACATTTACGTGGTTAGCGAAGTTTGGCTGTCTATCACACACAACTACGGACAGGCTGACAGTATAAACTAACTTGGTTACAGAGCTGGCAAAATTTTGCAGCTACATACACTATAAAACACCAAGTTACCATCTGACCAGCAATGGCATCAATTTCCTCAGCCTCTGAATCACCTATCAATCCAACAGACTGAGCTACAGTGGAACTAGTTTATGGCTTGATACTGTGCCTGTCACGAGAATTCACAGACTTCAAGCCTGATATGAATGCAACACAGGATCAATCAGAATTGCTATAGTGATGGGGTAACATATCAACCTGGTCAAACATTGTAAGGCCACCAAGCAAGGTTCTATGACTACTTTTATGCACTGTGATCTGGAGACCTGTGCACATTTAATGCACCAGATAGACAGTGTCAAGTATCCACTCCAACTTCCATATACTGGACTGCAACTGTTCTATGCAAACTCTTGACTTAGTTGTGAATGGGAGATAAACCACTATATCACTTTATCATGTGATTCCTGCTTACACCTTCAAAGAGATGTCATCTATCACACTGCTGTCCAAAGTCCAACATCAACCAGATCCAACACCTCCAACCCCCATTACAGATTATCACACCCAGTTGATGCAGAACCAATGGCATGCAAGACCCACTTCAGACAACACGTGCCTTCCTGTACGCTTCAGAGTCACCGATTCCGCTTCCGGGAAGGGCAACAGTTACATGCAGTTTGTCATAATAGCACATTTAAATATTGTCTGTGCCATACAGTGACACTGTTGTAGTAAAGTGGTTCAGTCTCTCTGGTGTCATAAGGTGAGTTACAAGTCAATCACAGCAATAGCTGATTTCTGCATTTTGCCCCAGGAACGAGGTGGTCGTCTATGTTTCATACACTTCACGTTTACTTTTGAAGTGTTAATTTCTTACTACTTTTATATGTTCTACATTTTATTATGTACTGTTTTCATCAAGTGCAATCATAACATTAATAAAGATTTACCTAGTTTATTTTTGATGTACATAACTGAAAATTATTACAGCTTCAGGTACAATAGTCCCATCAAGTTAATAAATTTTTCTACGATCTATATTTAATAAAAAAATGTGTTGAGTACTTTTGTAATCAATTAACGTGATGACATTACACCCGATGCTAGAACCATATGCCACTAGGTGGCTTATGATGAGCTACAGACGGGGCTGAAACCTGACTTCATATAGGACAGAAAACTTCATCATTGCAGATGAAATGTTGAATTTATATAAAATAACAAAGAACATTTTAGAAAAAATTTCTGCACTGTTATTTTTACATTTTTGTTTTTCAACAAACAATTACTTACCGGTTTCTTTTCATTCCCCATATTAATGGAAATTCCAGTCTGCAGCCGTGTCTTTGCCTAACAAAACAATATGGAATTAAACCATTTATAGAATCAAAAAATACATAAATACATAATTGTAAAATAACTAATAAATTAGAAAAATATTGCAAGAATGCTATGAATAACTTGCCAAAAGTGTGATTTTTTTGTTCTTATATTGATTTTGTAACAATTTTACATTACTAGTAAATTTCTTAAATTTCGTTATTACTTCTGTTTTCTTAAGAGCTTTATTCTTGCATATTTGGTTGATAGTCTTATGCTAAGTTTCTATCTGACAGCGGCCATCAGTGTCACACCTTAGGAGCTCCAAGTAGCAGAATTTAACTTTTCTGGGTTTTTATTACTAATTAAATTTCTTAAAGTTCATTAGTTTTCTGTTTTCAAGGGCTTTATTCTCACACACTTTGCTACATATGGAAATTTTAATTAACTTGACAGAGATTGATAGGGACTGCAAGAGTTGTGTGCAGATTCAGGAAGAGTTGGCCACTGTCCATAAGCTGTGGAAGGCTGTGAGCCGACTGTTGCGGCAGCTCAGGTGCGTACTGAAACATCTCTGATCCCTGTAACCACTCCCAGCCAGTCAACAGTTGCCCGACGTGATTGCGAAATGTACAGGGTCACAAAACTCTGGGCAGAAGGCAAAACTAAGAACCAGCCATAAGGATGCCCCCTTGTGCCTCAGCAATAGATTTGAGATGTTGTCTGTTGGCGATAATACCTCTGAGCCAGCAAGGGCTGCTTCATGTATTGTGGTAGTGGCCAGTTCTCCTGAGAGGTCCAAACAGGTGCTGAGGGTGGGTTTGTTAGTCACTGGGAGCATCAATGCTAGGCAGGTGATGGAGCCACTTAGGGAAATAGCAGGAAGGTCAGGAAAGAATGCCGGTGTGCACTCTGCTTGCTGGTGGGACTCATCTGAAAAGCAGAGGACGCTCTGCTGGCAGTGGTAGAGAGCACTGGGTACACTCAATGGCAAATTGTTGCTCGTGTCGGCACCGATGACTCCTGCCACCTGGGTTCAGAGACTGTACTCAGCTCCTTCAGGTAGCTGGCAGATTTGGTGAAGACAGCTAGCCTCACGCGCAGGATAGAAGTGGAGCTTTCAATTTGCAGCAATGTAAACAACACAACACACACAGCACAAGTTAATGTAGAGTCAACACAACAAAAGTTGACCAACATCAGACATATTGATAGTGACTATTAATCAACAGGTGAGGCAGCATTAATTGTGTCCCTTTGTTTTTGACAAGAGACAGGGCAGAATTTAAACAAAAACCACCACCTCTATTTATTAGGTCGCTTCCTAGTTTAATTTCAACAGCTTCCTTAATAACACTATCCCAACTGGTGGAACTGCATGCAAGAATCTCTGTGTTGTTGTATTCCATAGGATGATTGGTGCCAAGACAATGTTCTGCAACAGCTGATTTGCACAGCTGTTATAAGCTTGTGTGATGCTTATGTTCAGTACACCGGTCTTCCACAGTCTTGATTGTCTAACCAACATATGACATGCCAAAACTGTAAGGAATATGATAGAACCAGCCTTTCCCAAACCAAGATCATCCTTTATGAACCATGACAGGGCCTTTATCTTAGAAGATGGTCGAAAAACACATTTCAAATCGTATACGAAAAATAAGACCAATACTATTGGAAATGCTTCATGAGTAAGGCAAAAAGGCCATAGATTTAGGTGTCACTTTGTTACTATTGTCACTCACCCGTTGCACAGTAAGCTGATAGCGTAATGCACGTTTTACCGGCCTCTCACTGTAACGATTCTGACAAAAGAAGACCTTGAGATGGGACAACTCAGTTGACAAACTTTCAGGGTCTGAAATGACATGGGCCCTGTGAACCAAGGCACAAAGTACTCCTTCACGCTGAGCTAGATGGTGACAACTATCAGCCCGCAGATACAAATCAGTGCGAGTAGGTTTCCTATTAAAGTCATGTCCAAATGTACCATCAACTTTCCTTCTGACAACACAAAGAGGAAGGAAAAGCAGCCCTTCTTTTCCACCCCCATAGTGAACTGAAAATTCACGTCGATTGAATTTAGGTGTTCCAAAAAGCCATTTAAATTCTCACTACCATGAGGCCAAACGACAGAAAAATCATCTACATATCAGAAAAAACATGCGGGTTTCAAGGTCACTCACTCGAAAGCTCGTTCCTTGAAATCCTCCATAAACAAATTGGCCTTGAATGCAGTTGTGCTTTGAGAAGGGCAGAGTGAGCTCCTGTCAAAATATCAGCTGTGGTCAACGATGTCCGCCGATAGCATATCTGTAAGTTGTCTGAATGATCATAAGGCCTTTACTGCATCAATGAATGTAGCTGTAAATAGAAATATAAAAAAAAAGAGAGGAAGTGAAAAGCAAAATTGGGAAGGGTAAATTTCAGAGTAACTTGACTCTTCATGATAGTTTCATTTCTAACATTGACAGTGTTGAGCAATTTTGGACGAAGTAGAAATGCACTGTTCAATATGCTTTAGATAAGTTTGTGCCAAGTAAAATTGTGAGAGATTGGAAAGATCCACTGTGGTTCAACAACTGAATTAAGAATCTGTTACGAAAGCAAAAGAACTAGAAACCAAATATAAACATAGCCAAATTCTAGCAAACAAGCATAAGTTAAACTATGCCAAAATCAGCGTAAGGCATTCAACAACTTTGAGATCAATGTTTGTTTATGACTTTGCAGCAAATCCTTAGAAATTTTGATCCTACATCAAATCGATAAACGAGTCGAAACCAAATATGCAGACAGACTGTGACCATAATGGTATTGAAACAGATGACACACACAAAAGGCCAAAATATTATTATTATTATTTTTTTTTTTTTTTTTTTTTTTTTCCAAAGCTGTTTCAAAGAGGAAGATTGCTCAGTCAGTCCTCTTCTAAACCTTTGCTTGAATGACAAAATGGCAGATACTGAAATAAGTGTCCGAGCGTATTCAAAGAAACTTGCTCCCCTTCCAGCACCAGTGTATCAAAGGCCTCTACAGGAGGGAAGTGTTCCCATGGATTGGAAAAAAAGTGCAGGGCATTCTAATTTACATAAAAGGTCTCTATCAGATGTGGAAAACTGACAGTCATTTGCAGAATTTTGGTACATATTTTATGTTCAAGTATTGCCGCAAGACCCCACGTAAACCGACTGCCAGCGGGGCGCAGGGGATAGCATCACTGACTGCGGTGCTGAAAGTCGCCGGTTCATTCTCGTCCACCGGCAAAAATTTATTTCTTTGTAATTTACATTTTCAGAATGTTCTACATGTTTCTTATGTTCACTTGTAATTTCTACTTGTTTCTTATGTTAACTATTCTTCTCATTCCTGGTACAATTCTGTCTGTGTATAAATAGCAGAGCACTCTGCCTGAGAGGCAGTCAGTGCTGCGTGTATGTTTCAGTTCGCAATAAACCAGCTTTCAGTATAAGTGCTGTGTTCAGTTGACAACCCTGCCTTCGAAGTCAAGCCTGCTTCCATTTCAAGGCGACAATATTATGTCATTTTTGGATACCAGAAAACGCCTTTGTATGAATCAACATGATTGCTGAAAGCAGTGATCATGTGAAAAACAACTCATGCTATTCATCCATGAGATCCAGAGGGCAGTAGATAAGGGAACGTAGGTAGGTGACGGGTTTCTTAACTTCTGCATGGTGTACAAAACCATTCCACAGCGTCACCTGATGAATTAAGTACAAGCACATGGAACATCGGCACAACTGTGGGACTGGATCGAGATGTCCCTAGTTAACAGAAAGCAACAGGTCATTCTCAATGGAGAGAAGTCTTCAGACATTGAAGTGATATCAGGCATGCCAAATGGGAGTGTTATAGACCATTCCTTTACACAATACATTTAAATGACCTCGTAGATAACATTGGAAGTTTGATTATGTTTTTTGTGGTTGACGCTGTAGTTCATTGAGAAGTCACAACACTGGAAGATGGCAGCAAAATGCAGGAGAATCTGAAGTGTACACACATGGTACAGGGAATTGAGTCTCAAAATAAACAAGTGTAAAGTTATGAGTTTACATAGAAAGAAGATTCCTTTATTATAAAGTTACACAATAACAAGACAAACACTGGAAGCAGTTACTTCCATAAAATATCTGGGAGTAGACATAGGGGACAATTTGAAATGGAGCAACCATGTAAAATCAATAATGGGTAAGGCAGATGCCAGACAGATTATTGGTAGAATTTTATGGAAGTGTAGTCCGTCAACAAGAGATGTAGGTTACTAAACTGTCTTTTGACCAATGCTCGAGTATCGCTCATTAGTGTGGTATCCGTACTAGGTAGGGTTAATAGAAGACAAATGGAGAGCAGTACACTTTGTTATGGGCACATTTTAGTAAGCACAAAAGTGTCACAAATGATTAGGAAACTCCAATGGCAAATGTTGCAAGAGAGAAATTCCGTATTGTGGTATGGGCTTCTGTCAAAGTTCTGAGAGAGTATGTTTCATGAACATTCAACCAAAATATTGCTTCCTCCTACATTTATCTTGTGAAGTGACCACAAGGATAAGATAAAAGAGATTAGGGCCCATGCAAAGGCATACACACAGTTTTTTTCCCCATGAACCATATGCGACTGGAATAGGAAGAAGTGATACTGATAAGCATAGTACCCTCCACCACACACAGTGAGGTAGCATGTGGAGTATAGATCCAGATATAGGAATCTTGTGACAGTACTGCTAAATGTTGTCCTACAATATTGTTTGATTTTATGTTTTGTAGATGCTAGTTTAATTTTAATGTTTTGTAGTACCATATTTCCTACAAGTCCTGTACCTAAGTTGTTAGACAGTTAATATAGATGTAAGAACCACCATAAGTAGTGACAATATTTCTGACCACAATGTTAAACCTTTAACATACTGACAACAAGGCAATGAATATCTACACATACTTATGAGCGATGAGCGAAATTAATAATAAATGAAAGAATTCCCAATATCTGGCATTTTTACCTGTTTAAGTCCTAACACTAGCTGTACACCTGTTACCAGTTGGAGCATATGCTAATTTACTGAGCAGGTTTGCAACTGTTAACCCTTTGAGCAAGTCTGGCTGGTCGAGTCAAGCCTGCCCTTGCTGCCACCTAATGCATCTACCTGTGCTGGTAGCCATCTCCACGGACTGTTGTGTGTGCCTGAGCTCTCTGCTCGGCCGTCCTCACCCTGACCTGAGTATTTCCGGAACCAGAGCAGCTGCGACAGTCTCACAGTCAGTGTGCTCGCTGATGTTACAAATAAACACAGTATATCTCGATACTTATTCCATAACACTGAATGTGGAAATGATTGCTCGACAGGCGTAATGTACACTGAAACTGCTTACGCTGCTAACTTGTAACTCCTGGGCCATTCCATGTCAAATCGCCTAATTTCAGAATATTTTCCTGCTCAACCATCACGGGAAAATTTTGTGAATATTCGAACATGTCGCCAATTAACAATAGTAACGTTTAAGATTCATTGAAGCAATACTGGCTGAGATATAGTCACTTGTTTGACGCCATACGTGACTTTGCACAGGGCGAGCATTAATTCCTGACGACTTTGACTGTTATAACTCAGACAATATTTCATTGAAAGATATCAAATTTGGCCATCATGTACAACTGTATGTGTTCTCATAGGAATAATATTGAAAAGAATTTTACTTGCTATATACAGCCGGGAAAGTTCAAGTAAAGTTGCTTAAAAAAAAAAAATTGGTGCCCAAAATCAAAAATACGAGGTTCTCAAACATGAAGTTCTGTTTATGTGCCACTTTCCAATACTGAGTAAATTGAGTGCAAAGTTGAAGATTTAAGATAAGGATAAAAATGTGGCATTTTCAACCTTATTTTGCAAAAACCTAAGTTCTATAAAACTTTCTAAACTTGGCTGATTAGGAAGAGCATTATTGTAACTGAAAAAGGAAAAAAAAGTATTTGGTCATCCAATGCAGGCCAAAAATGCTAGATAATTTGAATCAAAGTTGACCGCGTAAATCATGGCATGAACAAAGTGTAAACTTCGGATAAAAGTAGAACCCCGTTTTTACACTTTTCAAGGGACTTCAGTGAAATGGTGTAAAATGCGGGGAAAAAATAAAATGCAGTAAATAATGTTTTATATGGTAAAATATGCTTACTGTATCAGCCTTGCATTTTCATAGTTTATTTGTGATAATGTACATAATAGGTATAAAAAAACTCACCCGGTAGTTTATTATATAATAAAGGTTATCCAAATTTTTACCATTTTAAGCACCAGGCAGAACTGTTAATTTTATGGGAAGTAGAAATTTTTGACGTTATTTCATTCATTACAATCGATTACTCAGCAAGCCTTCAACTGGCATTATTTATGTAGTAAAACTGCAGAAGGTCCATTCTTTTTTGTATTTTTTGATGTTTCACAGGACAATATTAGAGAATTTATTCGCGTTCTAGAGTGTAAATATATGCATAAGTAGTTTTGGGATGTTTTCATATGGTCGACATCTCACACTATTATCACTTTTTTGAGGTATTATGGTGATGCCGAACCAAATAATACCCAACTTTAACACACAATGTTCTTTATTAATCAGAAAGATGTATCACAGAAACAATGCAACATGTTATTCTCACATCAACAAAGCAACTAGTTCTGTTTGAGTATACCCACCTGTGTTGGCAAAGAAGCTAGCAGAAAGAGGAACTAATCTGCCACAAGGTTATAATGCACTGTTCCCCCTTCAATGTGCAGAGAAACATACACAGGCAAACCATCAGTCTCACCGATTATAGAATGTTACAAAAAAAACAACTTAAATAAATATTTGCATTTCACAACAACAATAAATTCTCGAAACGTGTCGTGCCAAGCATGAAAAACTACCAGTTGCGTAAACAAAACCAAGCTGACAATTGGCGCACCTTAAGTCAACTAGACGCATAACGGTACTGCCGACAATAAAAAGTGAAATAAACATTTGATCTAAATGCAAAGTGCCAAGAAACTTGACTGCATGAAATTTATAAACACTATACTTTAAGGTGAAAGCCATGCCAGCTTCAATTTATGTCGATTACATAATTTTTTTTTCTTCATGAACATGCTTTCAGAAAGTGAAAAATGTGGGAAAAGTGTAAATATGTTAATGCAAAAATGGGGGCAAATTATCATTGTGAACAAAGGAAATTTGGTGGGACTGACAAAAAAATGGTGGGAAAACAAAATCTGGGAACGTAAAAATGGAGTTTTACTGTATATCTCCTAATGTAAATGCATGCTGAACATGAAACTTAATAGGTTGGCAACAAAGGGATGTGTAAGAAAAAATTACAGCCACCTATTATTTTCCAACAGACTAGAAAATGGTTGTAAACTTTTTTTGTGAGAAAGTGAAAATAGTGTGTGCTATATTTGACCCATCTTTTACAAATATTGGTTTCTAGTAAAGCTTCAAAACCAGTCTCATACAAAACAAAACCACAGGCAGATGGGTTTAATTCCTAACATTGATGAACAATACCACATAAATTGAAGCAAACTAGACGGAAAACTTTAGCTGTGGAAAAAGTTGTACCCTTCAGTTTCTATGTCTTGTTAACGAAAGCCATGATGTATGTAAAACTTTGCACACAACAACTGGGTAACACGAGTTTTTCCAATGTAAAATATTGTCGCGTTGAAATAGAAGCAAGCTTGACTTTGAAGACAGGGTTGTCGACTGAACACAGCACTAATACTGAATCGGGTTTATTGCGAACTGAAACGTACACACAGCACTGACTGCCGCTAGGGCAAAGTGCTCTGCTATTTTTACACAGACAGAATGTACCAGAAATTAGAAGAATATTTAACATAAGAAACAAGTAGAAATTACATAAGAAACATGTAGAACATTCGGAAAATATTAAATTCAAAGAAATAAATCTTTGCCGGTGAATGGGATTGAACTGGCGTCCATCAGCACCACAGTCGGTGATGCCATCCCATGCGCCACACAGGCAGTCTGTTAACGGGGGCCTTGCGGCATTGCTCCCTCTCCTGAAAAAACAGCGAACCACTGTTAGGTTCCCTTTGGAGCCAGCTGCAATGTCCTGGATCTTGAACTTGTTATAAGTCCTCTGTATGACAGTTCTGGAGCATCCTTCCCATCTGCACGATTATCAACAACAGACTTTCCTGTTGTGACTTCATCAGTATCATTACCGTCATTAGAGTCCTTGAACAAGAAGCCATTTCTGCCTATCTGCTCTTCAGGATCGTAGTAAGGCATCATGCAGAGGACATGAACAATGTCTCTTCATTTTTGTCTTTCGACAACGGCTCATAATCCTCATCTTCGTATGTGACGTATGACACAATAAGGACCAAAGTATCACTTCAATAACTTTTCTGATAGTCCAACTTTTCGAACAGGGGTAAAAATCCACACCAAAGCTCCTGGGCTGTACACAACAAGTTGGTGCTTGTCGTTATACCTCCGACGGTCCTTCTCCTGGGCATCCAGTGTCCGTATGCAAGCCAGCTGTCTTGCTTCTTTGACCCTGGTGATCAGCTGTTTCACAGTCATCCTGAGTGTCGTCTGGTTGGAAAAGGAACAGCGTATTCATTGGCGTCTCAGTTTCACAGCCATGGAGCAGGAAAAACAGCTTGAAGCCTGTGGTGTCTTGTCTTGCAGTATTATAAGCAAATGTCATGACTGGCAGTATTGTATCCCAATACTTCTGCTCAACATCGACAGCATGTCTGCTAACGTCTTGTTAAAACATTCGGTAAGACCATTTGTCTGGGGATGCTATGCAGTTGTCATTCTGTGAACAATGTCGAAACGTGACATTACCTCCGATACTAGTTCTGACTGGCATACTTTTCCACGATCATATCATCACACGTGGTGATCCATGCTTCAAAATAATCTCTTCTATAAGGAATTTTGCGATCTCTGGAGCTTCTGCAATCTGCACAGGTTTGGTGACGGCGTAGCATGTGAGGTAGTCAGTGTAGACTATTATCCATCGGTTACCGGTTGTCGGCTACGGGAACCTCCCTAAAAGATCGCTCCCAACTCAGTGGAATGGAGCTGCTGCAGGTGGAATCAGTACGAGATGCCCTGGAGGCAATTGCACCACATGCTTCCGTCGCTGGAACTCTACAATGATTCAGTTAGTGATTGACAGATAGGTAGAGACCTTTCCAGTAATACCTGCATCTGATTCTCTCTAGTGTCTTCACGAATCCCAGATTCCGGAAGTTAGAGCATCGTGGAAATACTTGAGAATAGCTGGCTAGAGATGAGCTGGAACGACCAGTAGCCATTTAGTGCACAGTGGATCGTAGTTGCTTTTATACAATGTCCCGTTAATAAGTTTGAACTCTCCATTCGTCGTTTCTCCTTTCCCCAAGGCCTCTATGGTTTTTAATAGTGTTGGATCTTCCCTCTATTCAGCTGCAACGTCACCTAATTAAATGAGGGCTGAAATTTCATTCATGCTGTAGTGTTCCACTAATGGATTCCTCGAGAGGTAGTTGGCATCCTTGTGTTTGCACCCGTTCTTAAATAACACTCTGACATCGTACTCTTGGTGTCTTAGTGCCCATCTTGCTAGTCGACCTGATGGATCCTTCAAGTTAGTAAGCCAAGAATAGTGGTCTGTTACGATGGTGAATGGTTTGCCGAATAATAATGGTCGGAACTTGTTCATAGCCCAGATAACTGGGAGACATTCTTTCTCAGTTGTAGAGTAGTTTATCTCGGACTTTGAGAGTACTCTTGATGCTTAGGCTATCACCTTTTCAGCATCTTCCTGAATTTGTACAAGCACTGCACCAATCCCATAACCACTGGCGTATGTGTGAAGTTCAGTTTCCAGATTCTCGTCGTACAAGGCTAGAACTGGTGCAGAAGTTAGAGCCTCCTTAAGTGCCTGGAAAGCTCTCTTTTGTCTCATCCCAGTAAAACTTGGCATCTCCCTGCAGAAGCACTTGCAATGGATGTGCCTTGTTACAAAATCCTTTTATGAAACGTTGGTAGTATGAGCACAGCCCGAGAAAACTTCTCACATCATGAATGTACAGAGGAGCTGGAAATTCTGTGACTGCCCTTACTTTATCTGGATCAGGACGGACACCATCTCTGTTGACTAGATGCCCCAGGATTTTTATCTTTCTGGCGACGAAGAGGCAATTCTTTGGATTGAGGCGAAGTCCTGCAGTCTGAACACACTTCAACACAGTTGATAGGCAACTCTGATGTTCTGCAAACGTTTTTGAGAAAATGACAATGTCATCTAAATAGCAAAGACACATCGTCCACTTAAGGTGTGGCAGCAAGTTGTCCATCATGCATTCGAATTTGGCCGGAGCATTACATAATCCAAATGGCATTACTTTGAATTCATAGAGGCCGTCAGGTGTAATAAAAGCCGTCTTCTCCCAGTCAGATTCGTCAACCTCGATTTGCTAGTAACCTGTCTGCCTGTCCATAGTTGAGAAGTATGTAGCGCCTTTCAAGCAGTCTAAGGTGTTGTCAATGTGCGGCAACGGGTAGACATCTTTCTTTGTGATTTTGTTCAGGCACCGACAGTCAACACAGAATCACCATGTACCATCCTCTTCCGTTACGAGGACCACTAGAGACGACCAAGGACTCTCCAAAGGTTGAATAATGTCATTGTGCAACATCTTCTCCACTTCCTCCCGAATTATCCGTCTTTCAGCTGGCGACACACTATACGAACGCTGGCTAATTGGTGGATGATCCCCAGTATAGATACGGTGCCTTATCATTGGCCATTTCGTCTGACTCTTTCCCTGCTGAGGTGTGAATGCACCCAAAAATTGACATAGTAAAGCTAACACACGCTGGCGTTGTTCCTTGGTCAGTCAGGGCCCTATTGGCAGTTCCACAGCTGTTTCCTCCAGCATGTTGTCTGTACTAACAGCAGAGCACAGGTCTTCATTGATGACATTGAGCTCACCGTCCTGTATCGGTTCAGCTGTCACGGTACACATTCCTTCAGGGATAATTTGTGTCTGCTTGTGACAATTAGTGATCCAAATCTCTCCTCGACCATCGGTAATGCTTATGGTAGCCGCTGGTATGTAAATTTCTTTGGTGAACCTGATAAACTTTTTACTATCAACAACCACTTCAAAGTTTAACCGGTCATCTGTGTCTGTGACTGCAACTCTTCTCATTGTCAACGGCGGTACCCTCACATTGTCAATGGCAATTAACTTCCCAAAAATTTTGTACTAAGCCTATCCATTGGAACGACTTCCTCAATTTGCAGCTCAGTTCTTCCACAGTCAATGATAGCTTGAGATGCTTGAAGGAAGTCCCATCCGAGGATAACATTATGACTACATTCTGTTAAAACGACAAATTCAAATGGCTGGGTCCTGTTGTTGATGGTTATTCTTGCGACACAAGTTCCTGCTGGCTGGGTGTACTTCCCATTTGCGACCTTCAGCACAGTTGCCCCCGAATCACAGAATATTGTCTTCTTTAGTGTGCAGTGGTAATTATCCGAGAATACAGAGAAATAAGCTCCTGAATCAATCAGGTCCCGGACAGGTTGGCCGTTGATTATGACGTCGATGAGATTTCCCAACATTTTAGCGACTGTCATCCATGGAGGATTTTCATCTGCGGTACCCTCATCTCCGTAGATGGTTGCCTCGCTTAGTTTTTCTGTGCTCAGCGGCTAGGGCAGCGGCTGGTACCGCTGTACAGAGACGGTGAACGGCAGCGGCGCGTCAGGGAGTGACCTCCTCCAGGGTACGGCGATGGTTTTCTTTCCATAGGTCGAGTGAACTCATCAGCAGGTGACTGCCTGGGATAGAACTGCTCTGATGGCTGACGTCTTGCGGCAATATAATAGTCGAATACTCGCCTCCTCTCTCTGCAGTGGCATACGACATGGCCAGGTTGCCCATAGTGGAAACACAATGGCGTGTTGTCTTCTGTCCTCCAGACATCTGTTGTTCTGCAGGGCGTCATAGTTGCTGGGGGGAATCGGTTGTGGCCACATCGGTAGGTTTATAGGCTGCCGTTTGGCGGCTGCAGTGTAAGTCATAGCAGGACAATGCCATTCTTTACATTGGGTGCGACTGGCAGGGCAGACAGGCGCTAATGTCTGAAATACCTCTTCCTCAGGGCGTTCGGCTCCCTCGTGCATTACAGGGCTTACATCCATGGCCATAATCTGATGTTCGCTCGGTCTAATAGTCCCGGCTGCCATAAATTATTGTAATTCTTCTCTCACAATTTGTTGTATGAGAGATGCGAAGTCATGCTGGTCTTCCGCAATGGCCATAGGGACTACATTCAGGAGTCTGTCATACTTCTTTCGGCCAACCCTCCTTTGTTGCATCTCTTCAATATGCTGGCACCACTTGATGAAATCTACCGTCGTAGCGACGTCTTTTATCAGAAGAGCTTGGTACATGTCTTCTGCAATACCATTCTTCAGGTGCGTGATTTTTGTCGGCCTCAATCTTATTCGGATTGACTATGTTACAGAGGGCCAAAACATTCTGTATGTATGACTGTGTCGACTCACCATGTCGTTGGGCCCGATTCTTGAGTTGTTCTTCCGTCGAGCGGATTTGTCGCTGGGAGTCTCCAAACGTCTTCTTAAGTTCCGTCTGGAAAGTTTCCCAGTCATTCAGGTTCTCTTCGTTGTTTTCAAACAATTGCTGGGCTGTTCCGTCCAGGTAGAAATAAACATTGGCCAAGCACATTGTATGATCCCACCTGTTATACTTGGCGTCTTGGTCGAACCCTTTTAGCCATTTTTTGGGGTCCTGTCCAGCATCTCCAGAGAAAACTGATGGGTGTGATGTGCAGCTGGCTTACCACTGGTTTCATCTCCATGGTTCTTCTGATGATACGGACTTTCGGAAGGATGTACTCGGTATAGCCCTTGTATTCGGTTCTAGTCCGTTTAAGCGACGGCTTTTACGTTGCCTCATCCGAGCCACCGTGATGCAGCTGTTGCACAGGATACCCGGCTCCACCAAACAACGTTGCGTTGAAATGGTAGCAGGCTTGACTTCGAAGGCAGGATTGTCAAATGAACACAGCACTTATACTGAATCAACTTTATTGCTTACTGAAACATACACGCAGTACTGGCTGCCTCTAGAGCAGAGTGCTCTGCTATTTATACACAGACAGAATGTACCAGAAATTAGAAGAATAGTTAAAATAAGAAACAAGTAGAAATTACAAGTGAACATAAGAAACATTTAGAACATTCTGGAAATGTTAATTTCAAAGAAATAAACTTATGCCAGTGGGTGGGATTGAACTGGCGACCTTCAGCACCGCAGTCAGTGACGCTATCCCTTGCGCCACGCCGGCAGTCAGTTAAGGGGGGGGGGGGGGGTCTCGCGGCAATATCATTCAAGTACTGCTTTCCACATTTCTACAAAAATATGTTCAAACTTTCAATTTTCATAAAATTACATCATTCAATTTGGTTTTTGATAGTTTGTTTTTCATAATTTAATTTAATCTATTCACAGTTGGAATGAGCATGTTTTCAAATATGTGCTAACAATACCTGAAAATGACAGAAAAATTTGAGGGAATGTACCATTGCTACATTGCAGCAACCTGTTGTCCGTTCTTGCATTGCATGTAGTTTTTATTTTTAAACTGATAGTAGTATATCACAATATTGTGTCGATCCATGGTGACATTGTCACTACCGAGTCACGAAAATGAACTGGCAATTCTTTCCCCACAGGTGTCACACCTGATACCTGTGCAAAACCATCCACTGGTGGGTTTCTTCATCCAGGTTCCCAAGCCTGTATCTTGGTTTCTCAATTTAGGTTCCAAAGGCTTTGGGAGTATCTGTCTGCTCATGAAGCTATTTGTTAAGTATCTTATTTCTAATTCTAAAATCTGCAGGCGCCAAGTTTTTTGGGCGCACTTTTTGTTGAGCAAATCTGCCTGACTTTTATGGGTGTATATGGCACATAAAAATAATTTTCATTATTTTTTCACTAATCCAGCCTCCTGGAAAAACAGGACAGCAACCCCGTTACTGAATATTACTAGAAAATTGTAGCCTGGGATGCAGTAAAAGATATTTATTTAAGCAGGGATTAGTTTCGGGCAAAGCCCAATTTCAAACAACCATGTAAAAAAAAGAATGTGACACCAATATTATAGCTGTTAATAAAACTATAGAATATGGATAGCTATCCATATTCTATGGTTTTATTAACAGCTATAATGTGGTAGTCACAGTCTTTGTTTGGGGACTGATGACGGAGTTGTTTAGTCCCCTTTAACTCCTAACATCATCAACAACAACAACAACAACAAAAAGTCTGTTCTAAATGGCGGTTTGAAAATGAGTTCACTTGAAACTGCTTAAATAAATATCTTTCACCCAACCTAGGTTAGAATTTCCTAGAAACAATAATGCTGCAATTTTTTTGTTTAATTAATGATATTTGCACTAAGTTTAAGGTTTAACTGCTACCAAGGTTTTATTTTTGCACCTTATGTACAAACATTTAAAGCATCCAGTCTGTTTGTCAGCACAGACTGGATGTTTCACATGTTCATACAACAGGTATTTGTCAGCAAAGTAATTCACCCCCACTGTTATATTTCCCGCCTTTCTTTCTCATCTGGGCTATGGGCTGGCAATGGTGAGTTAAAAATATTTATTTATTTTAATTTTTGTGATTATTTTTATTTTACATAATTTTTTCAGAAGTAAGGCCTTAATTTCATCACATGTGGAATGTGCCTCCCAGTAAAGCGAAGAGGATGCTCGTCATCAGAGTGTTTTGTAGCAAATTTTTCCACAAGTTCCCATACCAGACATAAGTGAAAATTCAAAAAACAAAGGTCCACAACATGAAAAACAAAACTTTTTTTACTATTTAACACATTTACGCACAGATGTAACAGAGCTTAATAGCATATCAGGGTAATTTACTGCACCCATATTTGCATTGTAGTTGACAACACATTGCAGCTTCATTACTTTCTTGCCGGTCTTCCTGTCTGTTTTTCCCACGTCATGTATTTCTGTAGTGTTACAGGTAGTCACCATGAACACGTCTCTCATTACCACTTGATGGCAAGCATTGTGTCAGTTGACATAAATTCAACATCTCATTTCAGTTTCTTCTGCAGCTTCAGAAAATTGCACCTGTTGCTACGTACAGTACCACATGCTTCTGTTCTCTGGTTGTGAAGCCCGAGGAAGAAGGCTGGACTCTTATACCAACTGTCGACATACAGAGTATGTCCACGTTCAAAGTATGTTTCCATTAGTGTTACCATTATATCACCATATTTTCCCAAATTATGTACTTTCAATCTCTCTTGTTGTAACTATGTCTATAATGAAAGACGTATCCAGTTTTATGAATGTCTTGATTAAATCTACCATTTTGAAGGAATTAACTGTTTAAAAGATAAGTGACCTTTGAATAACAACAGGCTTTCTTCAACACACAGTTTTTTGTATGGGCGAAATGCACTGCCGAACACCACATGAACTGTATCAATTATTTTACTAATTTTACACAAACTGTAATCTCCATGATTGGCCAAGTTATCACTAGACTGCAACATTCTCAAAAGTAAAATAAAATGGTCACAGGACATAATGTCACCAAAAATTGGAGTACTCAGAAGTACAACTCTGGACCAATATTCCATTATTCTCAACTTTTAATATGTGCCCAGATAACTTCACAGTTACTTTGAACCTTGATCTCAGTAGAAACAATATCTTTGTCCACAGCGATGAACACTCCACCTCTAGTTGTGTCCGATCTATCTTTCCAATATACATTCCACACCTTGATAAATATTTCTGAACTTGCCCACCATGATTTAGCCAGCTTTCGGTGCCTAATACTGTCTGAGTACAATAATTTCCATGCAGTGTGGCAAATTCAGGAACTTTGTTTTTAATACTTTGAAAGTTCACAGCTAATATTTCTATAGTCGAATTTTTTCGCTAAACTCATCGTGAATTCACTGTCTGAATGTCGACAGGCGAGTGCTCATCAGAGTTAGTGCCTAGCCTAAAAAAAAAAAACATGTGCACTCACAAATACTCTGCTACCCGAGTAGCCACTTCCTTAGTGTAGTGCACCCCTGATCTATCTAGGGGCATCCTACAATTCCCCACCCGATAATGCAGATCCAGATATCTGCAGCCATGACTGTCACAGAGTCGGCAGAGAGCCTCCACTCGACTCCAAACCAAAGGACCCCGATCAACCCTGGGAACGATGCTACAAATCAACTGCTCTGCTTGCACCCCACATGCGAGGGCAGCAGCCTTCACCATTCTGCCAGCCACCCGAAGGAACTGACGATGTCCTCAGAACTATACACACAGTATTTATCAAAACACGCAAGAATGAACTCTTAAAACAGTAGCACAAACGAAATCTGACAAGTAGGCAAGAAGAAACCTCTTAAAAACAGAAGCACTAACAAAAATTAAGAAACTAACTGGCAACAAAATTTCACGCAATTAAATTATGATACTTAGTGCTCTGGGCGATGAGGCAGTGACAACAGCTGGCACTGGACTGCAATATTTGCAGAAATGTTATTTTTCCCAAGATTCCACATGGATTTTAATCTTTTGTTATTTGTGTAATGCAATCACTATTGAACAATTTTTAGCAAATTGTATTCTTTTTAGTGTACTAAATTATGTCCAAAGTAGAATGTAGCACAAATGATGCATTGGGCAGTTTTCTTATTTTGTAGCTTTGGATTCACTGGCAGTGGTTCTTATCCCTGGCAGGGACAGGTTTATTGCTGGTAACATTGCTTCTTTTAATTGCAGTTTTCAATGTAAATACAATATGAAAGTGTGTGATTGTCTCTCTGAACCCGTAATTTTTTTCCATTTTTGTTTCCTCCCTCTCTATGCAGTACTATATGGAAGGAGATATTTTTCTGTATGAATAACCTGAGAGTCGTTTTTGGAGAAAAGTGTCCTCTCCCCATTTCCACTTTTCAGACCTTAATTTATTGATTCTACTTCTGGCAGTTTTACCAATATGGAGAGCATTCCTCAATATTCCCTTATTTACAGAACTTGTGGCAACTCTGACAATGATAAATAGTCTAGAGGGGGTTGTCTCATTCCATTCTTCATTGCACAAATAATGAAAAACATTGAGATCAGAGAAAGCACAAAAAATAACAAGAATTGAGAACTTACTTTAATAATGGAACATTTAAGAAACAATTGCATTTCCAAATTAAATATTACGGTAAAACACTCACCGGTATTACACCAGCTTGCTGCTGCAATTGTTGAGCAATACTTTCAGCATAGTCACTATGTGCAATGCCAGAGAGCTGTGCATTACTTTCATACATACGGAGCTCTGTGAGCAATGCCTGTTTCCTTGACAGCAGTTCCCTAACTGTCTCCTGTTCCACATTTACATCAGGTCTCGTTCCCATCATTTTCATCTGTTTGTAACCCCTCACTGAAAGAGTAAAATGTTGAATATTCATTATAATAATAACAAAGGCATGATAAATTTAAGCAAAATTCATTAACAATATACTTCTGTCTTGTGTATCTATCACTAGCAACAGACAAGACGGTGCATATTAAAAACAAAAGGACTTTCTTCCCTGTAGCACTGTGTGCACTTATTTCTGAAACTCCTTAGCAGCTTAACACTAACTCAAACTCAAAACCTCACCTTTCATATGCAATTTTTTTTTTTTTTTTTTTTTTTTTTTTTTTTTGGTCAAATGAGCTACTTACTTTAGCCAGCGTATCTTGCTGCTACATTACAGCTCAGCCAGTAGGAATGTTGTAGGTGAAAGCAAGGTTCCATGATTGAGTACCAGCCCCTACACAATTTTCATCTGCTAGGAAGATTCAAAAATGGCATGCACTCCATAGTGTGAATAGGTAAACAATCAACTGGGCTTTACTCTATTTCACTGCAATGCCCTTTCTTTCAGCAGTGCTAGGTATGCAGGAGAACTCTCAAGTTTGCGAAGTTGGAAAGAAACAATGGTTAAAGTAAGCTGGGAAGGCAGGTTGTGATTTGTTCCAGAATAGCTCAGTTCCTCATAATTCGAAGATATTCGTAATATGGAAGAAACAAGAAAATACATAAATAGCACAGAAATGGCCAATGTGCATTGTTCTACTGACACAAATAACAAGCAGTTTAGCAACAAAAATAAATGTGAGTTTGTGTGTCTCAGTTACATAATTTTTATCTACTGTTTAGCAACACACAAATTCCAAAAATTAAGATTAAGGTTCAACATCCCACCAACTTAGTTGTCATTAGACACAGAGAACCAGCTCACGTTGTTTCCTGTTAAGGATGGGGAAAGAAATTGTTTGCAACTTTGAAAGGAACTGTCCCAGTGTCGTATGCTTGGAGTGATTCAGGGTAATCACAGAAATCCTAAATCTGAATGGCCAGGGAGGTTTACTGTTGCCATCCTGAATGTGATTCCAGTGTGTTAACATTTTACATCTTACTAGGTACACAAATTCAGAATTCAGATCAGAGTATCCTGAATGCTTTTATTTATAAATCACACAAGTGTCCTGCTGATGATGTACAGGTGGATCCTAGACTCTCTCTACACACCTGATGAATGAAACTACAGAAGAAATTCAGGACTGTGGGCCTCAAAATGAATTTTTACTTAGACTTACCTTAGGGGGAAAAAAGGAAGGTAAACAAATACACACACACTCACACATACCCAAACGCAAACACACCTAGACAGACATTATGAATATGTCATTACTTTCTCAAATACCGAGTAATTTTATTTAAAAAACACTAACTACTTGAAACTTTGATTATTTGTAATGGCAATTGCTGGACATAATATTGTGGCGAAATAAAGTTTATTTGTGCATAATGGAAATACTTATTTTTTGAGTTTTGTTTTGTGTTTCAGAACGTCGTTTTCCATGTTGTTTTCTGTTTAGTATATTTCTGCCAATGACATCATAGGTCAAAGCAGATGAGTGGTATCAGGCCGTTCAGTATTGCCAAAAATATTAGACAAATCAGTGAAATAAAGCATGAAAATTTAGAATTTAAATAGCTGACTTAAAGCTCTTACCTTCTCCTTCAACAGTGCAGACAAGTAGGTCATTCTTTCCAACAAGTCGATAATCACCTTCTACTATCCCTGCTATAGAATGAGGCAATGTATCCTTGAAGATGACTTCTCCTGTTCTACTGTTTCTAGCATCCACCTTCCCATTTGTCCAACCAGTTATTAATTCTTCCATTCCATCACCATCCATATCAAAGCTATAGATGATAACAGCACGACTTTTTGACTGTGAAAAATATGTTATCAATATTTCTAAGAGCATTCCCATTAAAGCAAATATCACTAAAATACAAAAATAAGTGAAAACATGATATTTATAAAGGCATGATCAAAGTTTACAACAGAAAAAGGTAGCATAGTGGTTAAGAGACTGGACTTACAAATGGGAAGTGCAGAGTTCATACTCTCATAATACGATACTTTAACTTAGAGACTGATAAACACTATATGGTTATCAGTAGTTTTACATTTGAAAATTCTACGTTTAAACCCTCAACTATATCAATTTCCTGACAGTTCTGTAATGTCTCATAATTTTTACTATCAACCAATCCCTTCTTTTAGTCCAGTGATGTCACCAATTACTTTTATACCGAATTCTATTCCATACCTCTTCATTGGTTACATGATTTGCCCATCTCATACCCTTAACATTCTTCAGTAGTACCACATTTCAGAAGATTCTATTCTCCTCTTGTCTCAACTGTTATAATCCATGTTACACTCCCATACAAGGGTGCACTCAAAGCAAATGCCTTTAGAAAAACTTTGTAACACTTAATATTTAGTGATAACAAATGTCTCTTCTTCAAAGCTGTTTTTATTCCCATTGGCATTTTGCATTTCATATCTTCTTTACTTTGGCCATCATAACTTTTTTTTTCCTTTCCAAGCAACAAACCTCTACTGCTATTAATGTCATTATCTAATGTAATGTTCCCAGCATTGCCTGATTTAATTTGACTACATTCCATTACCACTGTATTGCTTTGTTAATTCTCTTATGAAATTGCCTTTAGAGACACTTCATTCCATTTAACTGAACAGCCAAGTCCATTACTATCTGTAATGTAAATAAAACATCATCACACATCAATGTTTTTATTGCTTCTACTGAACTTTAATTCAAAAATTTACAAAGTTCTCCTTGCTTTCTGTCACAAATAGTTCAATGTAAATGGAATAGCAATGGGGACAGGCAACAAACCAGTCTTACTCCCTTCCCAACCATGGCACCCATTTCATGCCCTTCAGATTCATAAATGCTGTCTCATTCATATGCAGGTTGTAACTAACCTTTTGCTCCTTGTATTTTACCACGATACCTCCAGAATTCTAAGGCGTTAACAATGTCAAACTTTTTCCAATGCTACGAATGCTATAAATGTACATTTAAGTTTTCTTAACTTATCTTCCAGGGTAAATCATAGGGTCAGTATTGTCATGTGTGTTCCAACATATCCCCAGTACCCAAACTGATGTTCCCCAATGTTGGGTTCTAACAGTTTTTCTATTCTTATTTAAATAATTTGTGATATTATTTTACAACAATGACTTACTGTAATTATAGTTCAGCAATATTCACACCTAGCAGCACTTGCTTTCTTTGGAATTGAATTTATTACATTATTCTTGAAGTCTGAGGGCACTTCCCCTGTCTCATACATCTTGCATGCTAGGTGGCAAGGTTTCGTCATGTCTGACTAACAAGAATTTCTGCATTTCTGAGGGACCTCATTTTTACTTACATTTTCAATGCCCTCTCAAATTATTCTCATAATATTACCATATTTACCTGAATATAAGATGAGGTTTTTCCCCAAATTAGTCAGCCGAAAAATGGGGGGGGGGGGGTGTCTTACATTCGCAGATTAAGCTACTGAAGCTGAGGTCACATTGTGTAATCGGTTAAGTAAAGGTTTTATGCACCGAAATAGTGCAGTGACAAATCTGGCACAATGCATCGTTATTGCCTAGAGCAGACTCTCTAGTGAATCAATTATAAAAGGATTCCAAAAATACTGCACATCAAATGCAATGGATGGTACAGAGGACAACATACTATGGTAGGAGTGCCAGGAAGAAAAAGATACAATTAGGCTTCCAAATGAAGAAAGTGATATCAGTGATGAAGATACTGGAGGTGAAGAAGATGACAATGACAATGTTGTTATCATATATAGTAACCAAAAAGACATAAAAATAAAATTTAAGGTTTATTTTATTTCTCCTTTTACCATCAAAATTATTTTTTGAGAGATACTATCTATTGATAGAACAGTCTGTACATTTGATTAGCAAGATTCTGCTAAAAAAAAATTTCTAAGGAGCCTCTTTAAAAAAAAAAAAGAAGGTGGGGGGAGGGGGTTACCTTATATTCAGGATGTCTTATATTTGGGTAAATATAGCATGTCCCAGCTCATCTTCATCATTTCCTCTTCCCTTCCTATAACACTGTGTTTTGATGTATTTCCTTTGTATAGCCCTTTTACGTATTATTTTTATTGCGTCTTACATTGTTTCTAGGTGGATCATCATCATACTTAATTAAAATCACAATTTGGTGTATGTTCCACAAGTTTATTTCAATTAGTTAAGACTATCTGTTGAAGATGTCTTTGTAATCTGAAAACCGGTTAACAAGTTAAAATAAACTTGTGGAAAATACACACAATTTTGATTTTTAATGTTTTATGTATTCTTCCACCTTTCCAGTTTTTGCTTAGAATTCATTTTCCATATGCACTATTGATATTCATAAAGGTGCTACTATTTTCTCCAAGTGCCTCATTAATTTTCCTGTTTGCAATATCTTCCAATCTCCCACTTACCTATCATCCTACAGACTTACATCTGTCCTATAGTCACTCCTGCTTAAGATTTTGCACCTACTGTTAATCTCATTTTTTTTAAACATCTGTATTTCCTGTTGTCTACTTCGTTTGCTGCATTTTCGTGTTTTCTCCTTCCATAAATTTAATTCAGTATTTCCGGTTAAAGAAGTTTCTACTATGCCTTCCCTTTTCACCTACTTGATGCTCTGCTGCCTTCAGTATTTCATCTTTCAAGGTTACCCATAACCACAATTCAACCAGGGCACATTATCTTGACAGTAAAGCAAAGCTGAAACCAACAGTGAACTATAATCATTTTTTCCTGACACTGTACAAGGTAATATATTCCAGAGGTAAATTAGTTCATTTCAGATATATGTGAGTGGGGCAACAGAGAAGAATGTTGTGACAAAAATCTAGTGTTCGACTAGCAGGAGAATGTAATGTTACATGTCTTTATCACATATGTAGGATACAGAACTTGGAAACATGAATTCTATATATATGGGGAATTAGTGAAGTGTGGAGGAAGAAAGAACAAAATATTTTGTCACAAAATATGGGCTTATTAATACTAAATCAAAAAGAGGAAATGCAGGAGCAGGTCTTAAAATGATTAAGAATACAGGAATGAATGTGAAGTATTGCAAACAGTGGAGCGAATGGATTTAATAACCAAAATATACAATGCCGAGGAGAGGGGAATAAATAATACACCTGGTAAGACGACAATGTTGAACTGATGACGGCAGATGCCACATGGGGGATAGTAGATGTACTGATAATGGTTTCAACATTGTCTGTAGTGTAGTAACATAGCTGCCACAGGGCCATCTGTGTGTACCCAGAGGGTGTTTACAGTCATAAGGCACAGTATGATATCAACATGTGAAGCAAACAGGTGCCATGCCATGGAGACACACTCAAGAAAAGAGTCAAATTGTTTCCTTCCAAGTGGTGGAATGGTCCTTTCAGAAAATTGTCACACAAATCAGACTTGCTGTGTCAGTTGTACAACAATGCTTGTTACAATAGTAATGCAAAAATTTTCACATATACAGACAATGTTCTTAATATCCATGTAACACACATGCGAGCCAAGATTGTTGTATTGTATGGACTGCATGGTAGATCATATAGCTAACAGCACAGATGAGAAGTTTTACCCTTACTTTTGATGTTATCCTTAGTGAAAGGAAGTTCCTAACAATGGTGGTTTTGAAGTTCTATGGGGATGTAACTGCTATTACAGAAATTTAGTGCATAGGAACTATATCAATCAGTATGTTCACTTCATAATGTTTCTAGTGACATACACATCCTACATAACGAACAAAACAAAACAAAACAAACAAAAAAAAAATAATAAGTTCGTGTAGTTGGCATTTGATTAGAATCTCTTCAGAAACATTTGTACAGTGAAGCAGCTTGGTATTCCCAAAACAGACACCTATGACCACAAGAAGAGCTTACTGAGCTGAGATTGCAAGAAGATTAAATATGTATAGGTTTTCTTTAGATCTCAAGGAAGAATTTCTTCTGGCAATTTAGCACTCCAATGAGTTAAACAGAAAACACCACCACTCAGTACATCCACCACGATTATAATTCCCAACTCCCGTTTTGCTCAATTCTCAACACAAGTGCAGAACAACTGAACTAACACAACACTGTTAGCAGGAGCTTTCTTTCATTATAATATTGATAGTTGAGCTTCATAATGGAGAATTATAAATAAGAGTAGTTGTTAACTTTGTGAATTAGGGCAATTATGGAGTTATGTTTTCTTACATGAGTACTAAACAGCATGGACCTTCAAACCAGAAAGTGAATGCAAAGTGAATTTAGCGAGCGAACTGTGGAAGTAAATGCTCTATTCAGGGTTACCAAATATTTGGATCAATGTTGCCAATTCTCAGCTGTGCTAGGAGCAGCTATGCAACAAAATCGTTATCGTCTTTGTCTTATATAAGCCATCAGAGGGAAGGTACACACATGTTGGATTTCTCTTCAGATACTTTCAACCACCACCTTTTAACATATCCATTTATAAGACACTGAACTGTAATTCAGACTTCTCCGTTTTTTAAGCTTTCCTGCATGGAAGACAACTGTTAATGATAATGTCATATAATTTTTGTGTAGTCACATAAAAGCTTAGTATCTATTGATGTTGAACTTGGCACGCAAAATATTGAGGTACACAAAATTTCCATACAATTATAATTTCACAAAAGTGAAACTTACAGTAACCTATTCAGTGCAATAAAAAGTAATTGAAAATGAACCTAATCTGTATGGGGGGCGGGGGGGACTAAATCTTTTTCAGTTATGGGCTTCATGCAGTAACCAGTTCATTTGAGAATTTGAAACAGGGGAAACTAAACTTTATGTTTATCACTACAAAAACTAAATTGTAGATGTGTGTAATGTGCAAATCTACACCTTCATCAATTCTCACCATAATTTGGCCCACTTTAGGTTACGGTAGTAACACTAAAAGTGGGCCTTTGCGATCATCTTTTGACAGCTCGAAATTTAAATGAAAATAACGGCTTAACCATTCATCTGACACGAAAATTGAATAACCGAATTTGTAGAGGAGAAATTTCTCTACAACGTTGCTCTCTTATGTTTTCTTCATATCTCGTATAATTTGAGAGATATTTGCAAAAATAACAGATATTTGATACCCTCCACTGAATCAATGAAAACCAGCCGTTCAGAGATGTTACGTGACATTCCTTGCCCAGAACTCTCTCTGGCATTAATAGTACGAAATTAAAGGATGCATGTTTTAATTGTCAGCCGTAGTGTAGTGGGCAGTGCATTGGACTGACCTGCAATGCTCATGGTCAGTTGTTCGGAACCTGCTCCCCCCCCCCCCCCCCCCAAAAAAAAAAAATTCTCCCTTTTTTCCTAAGAGGGGTTTGGGAACTCTTATTAATTAAATAGAGCTAAATTCTTCAATGTTTAGAGTTGTGCATATGTAAGAATGCTCCCTCTAAAATGCATGTTCGTTCTATTTCGTGAACTTTCTGTAAAATACGCAACAACAAATTGAACAGTGGTCTTCTGAAGCATATGCACGTAAACTGGGAGGTTACTGTAATAATGAACATTCTGAACAATGTGCTGATACAGGTAGTTTTGTATATAAAGGAAGTCCTAGATTTCCGTGGCAAGTTTAGTTCCTTAATGAAACAGAAGGGAAATGAATACATTGCAACAAATTACCTTTTTTATTGTTTTTCTAAGTGTTTATTCACTATTTATGGGATATATTGAAAGTCATTAATTAGAATCAATGCATCTACTAAAATATTTGTCTTTGACATGGTTGCTACGGACACTTTTAACGTATATGGTATTACCTTTCCTGTAGTTCAGATATGAATTCGTTGATGTTACTCTCTTCTGTGCTAAAATAAAGAGCAAATATTCTATTTCAAACCGTGATTACATTTTCTTTTACAGCTAAAATCACAAACGGAATAAGTGTGGTAGTACTGAATTCCACACAACTCTAGTACTTAATATACATACAAAGTTTGTACTTTCACTAGGTCATTTACAACAGTCTTTTAACAGTATCTTCCCAGTTTATATACATGTGATAAAGAAGTCTATGTTTATAATTCGTTGGTATGTATTTCATGGCATATTCTCGTAACATAACAAATGCACTTTTCAGAGAAAGCGCTGTTACGTTTGAACTCTGAATCTTGCAGAATATAGTTGTGTTCAATTAACAAGCGTGTGCAAAAACCTTTTAGGAACCAAGAGGAAAAATAAAGCGGACAAAAAAATTGACAGTGGTGGTTCCTTCAGTGAGATTCGTTCTGGGTTGTTTGTTGAGAATTTTACCATCTGAAGGGAAGGCCTGTGCTCAGCTCAGCCAGTGAGCTAAGCGATCGCGACCTACTCTGTGTGACGTGACATGGGAACGCACAGGCCTTCTCTTCAGATGGTATTAGTTGGACCGCCTTTCATTTTCTCTCTTTTCATTGGTTCTTAGGTTTGAATGGGTACTTTGTGGACGTTAGTTTGTTTTGTCCCATTTTGATCATTTCAGATAACTCAGTTTTCTCGTTACAGAGGGCGTCGAGCTACCATGCCAGCAACCCTCTGACCGAGCGCACTAAGCCACCGCACCCTAGAAAGTTCTGAACCGGCGTCTAACATGTCCGTACATCACAAACTAATTACTCGCCTATGGCACTATGGCGAACAGCTGAGAGAGTAATCCGTGATTCTCCTACCATCGATGGCAGGGGTTAACTAACCAACCAACATTAGATTATAATTAATTGTCCTAAGAAAGACATGTTTTTTTATAATTTTCAGTGCGCCACTGGTTAGAAAAGACAACGCTTGAGTTATAATAAGAAAATCATCAAGTAGAGAAAGCAAGAAGGCGTACGCAAAAGAGATTTTGAGGCGAGGAATGTCACGTGACTGATTTACGGACACCAAATGTATGCTGTGTTCCATCCAGGCTATAGTCACTCGTCCAAACGCCAAATGTATGCTACATTAGTTCCAGGCTAGTCGCTAGTCATTCATAACCAGTACAGGCAAAGTAAATAAACTTTGAACTACCAAGGCAAGACAGGGGATAATATTTTAACGGAAAAATATAATGGAAATATGGAAGAGAGATTAAAATGATAGTTTACAAGAGGTAAAAGTTAAAAGAGTATGTTTGTCAAAGCTAAAATGAAAATCATATAAATTTGGCTGTTTGTTAAAATATGATCAGAAAGAATATTATGTGTTGAGTGCATAGATATTACCACAATAATAGAGTCGTAATCATATCACCATATTTTTTTATTATTTATATTATTATTCTGGTCCAAAATGTTTGCAAAAACTTATAAAACTACAAATCTAAAGTGGGCTGTAAAACATGTCAGTGAGATTTTTTTCCACTGGCATAACTTATTCGAATAGTTGTATGCTCCATGGGGCACTAATCTCACTAATTTTTCATAAGTTACACACATGAGGAAGCAATATATTGGCTGATTCTTCAATAAATGTATGCTCTTGGAATTTTACAGCTCGTACCACAATATGAATGCTATTCTTGCAGTGTCTGCCACTGGAGTTTCCCGATCATCTCTGTGATGCTTTTGCACTTGCTAAATGAGCCTGTAACACAATATGTTGCTCTGTTGGATCTTCTCTGCACCTTCTATCAACCCTATCTGCTACAGATCCCACATTGCAGAGCAATACTCAAATGTCAGCTGAAAAAGCGACTACACTTTCTGAGGATTCTTCACATGAATCTCAGTCTGGCCTCTGCCTTAGCCCCAATTAATTTTATATAGTTGTTCCATTTCAGATCACCCTGTATGTCTAGTCCCAGATATTTTAGGGAAGTAACTACTTCCAGTTTTTGTCCTGCTATTGACTGATTATATAGTAAAGGATATTTATTTCTATGTAAACACAGCACTTTACATTTGTTTCTGTTGAGGATCCATTGTTATTTCCTACACCATGTGTCAAAAAACTGTACATCCTCCTCTATTTCATTACACTTTTCCAGTATTGACTTCTCGACATACTACAGCATCATCCACAAAAAAACCTTACTTAACTTTTATGTTCTCTATGAGGTCATTTATACATATTGTGAAAAGCATCATTCCTACAACAATCCTTTAGAGCATGCCAAAAATAACTTTCATGTCTAAAGACTTCTCTCCATTGAAAATAGCATGCTATGTTTTATTATATTGGTGTGGTGTCTGTTCTTTTTGACATGTTCGAAAGAATGAACACCACACCTGCTTCACAGCCATATTGCATTTGCAAATTATTAATAAAGGAGGGGAAGGAAGAAGGATTAGGAAAGAAAGGAATGACAGTGGCTGAATTAGGGCATTGAAATGAAGCAATGGCGGTATGTGAAAATGTGAGCTGGGCTGGGAATTGAACCCAGATCTCCCACTTCGGGCCAATGGTCACCTTAACCACTTGGCTACCTGTGCTCGTCTTCCATCCATCTCTAATACCCACAAGTCGCACACTATGGCTGTAGCGCCCCTATCGTTCATGCTCTTTTACACTCGCCATTACGGATTCCCATGTGAGGTCGAACGTATGGCCTCATCTGCGGTGAGGTAATTGAAGCCAACACCATCTTCACGTGTAAATACTTATTATATTGGTGTAGTGTCTGTTCTTTCGAACATGTCCCGGCCTGGCTCACATTTTCACTTGTCATCATTGTTTCATTTCAATGCCCTAAAGCAGCCACTGTCAATCCTTTCCTTCCTAATCCTTCTTCCTTCCTCTCCTTTATCAATTACTTTCAAATGCAATATGGCTGCGAAAGAACAGACACCTCACCAATACAATAAGTATTTACACGAAAAGACCACGTTGGCTTCAATTACTTCACCGCAGATGCGATCATACGTTCGACCTCGCATGGGAATCCGTAATGACGAGTGTAAGAGTGCATGAATAATAGGGGTGCTACAGCCATAGTGTGCGACTCGTGGGAATTTGAGACAGGTGGGAGGCAAGCACAGGTAGCCAAGTGGTTAAGGCGACTGCTGGCCCAAAGTGGGGGGACCCGGGTTCAATCCCCAGCCGGGCTCACATTTTAACTCATCGCCATTGCTTAGTTTCAATGCCCTAATGCAGCCACTGTCATTCCTTTCTTTCCTAATCCTTCTTTCTTCCCCCCCCCCCCCCTTTAAAGATAATTTGCAAATGCTATGTTCTGTTAGCTAGAAATTCTTCAATCCAGTCACAAAGTTGGTCTGATATTCCGTATGTTTGCATTTTGTTCATTCGGTGACAGTTTGGAACCTTATTTATCACCTTGCGCAAGTCAAGAAATACCCAGCCGTGAGGTATACCTTACTCTCATTTGCCCTCCATCTCACAATCCAGACCTATCATTGATATTTCTTATTCTTATAAGGATAGGATGTGACTCATTGGTAAAGTGCCAGCCTACAAATCAAACAGCTAGAGGTCCAACAATTCCTAGTCAATCCTAGGATTTTTTATCTGTTATTTATCACTTCTTTCACTACTGGCAGTGTTTTTGTTAAAAATCCATCTTAAACTTTAGGTCCCACAATAGCTGGTTGGTTATGTTAGGTCAGAGGAAGGCAATGGCACACAATCTCCAAAATGTGTCAGTACAGTACTATGGCATTCATTCCAATCTTCAAGTTAATATTATTATTAATTTTGAGTGACCCAGTGGTCTGGTGCAACTCTCAACTGTACGCCACTTCAACGACTTGTGTGTCCCTAACCTTCCACCATTATCCAACCAGGAAAAGGGGACCTACAATTCAATGTGCAATCCGAACCAAGTGTCGTTTCCGGTGACTCCTCACATCGTTGAGAGGTAAAGGCTAAGCTAAAATGCCGACACAAAAAATATGACATCTGACTGGGTTTCAACCTCTCTCTTTTCAGCTGAGTACTTTACCCCAAGACAGCATGACAATCTTCGGGTAGATTACTTTTTTTCTTATTTATTTTACGAAGGTAGCGCCATTTGTGAAAGCAATTACTTCATCTATCAACTTTGTTGCAACTAACTGTTCATGGATATGACTACAACCAAATCACCCACATGAATGTATCGTCACAGCCAAATTGTAGCTAAGAGCTACTTGATCACCCAATTATGAAACCCGTGGTACAACACAGTGTGGTTGACATCCACAGCTACTTCATAATCCTATTGGCATCAGTTATGATAATCATTGTTCTCCCCTGCTTCCAACTCCTTTCTCCCCCCTTTCTGTTCTCTTTATTCCACTCTATCCCCCCCAACACCAGTCTCACTTTCTCTGACTTTTTCTTTTACTCCTTTGTTAATTGGTCCACTGTAACCGTCCCTTACTTTCTGCTGTCTGAACAAATAGTTTATCCAAACTCTCAGCAATTGCTCATATATGGCCTATCCATTGCTCAACCCCATTTCACCTTGGTAGGAGTGACATATGTTCTTATACATATGATACTTGTCATCCTTTATCTTAAATCACTACAAACAAATTTAGTATGGATTAATAGAAGAAATCGGAAGAAAATATTAACAATTAACAAAATTTCAATTACAAATTCCAGAAAAAAGAATACAAAGTTTAAAGATGCACCTTGCAAAAGTAATTAATTACCTTAACTCTCCAAATCCTCTGAAGTTTCTGATATACACCAACAGTGCCATTACCCAAACCATAGCCAAATCCACTTCCGTTAAGAGGGGTCAACACAGTTACTGCTTCAAGTTCTGTATGTTCACTTATTATATTGTCCTCCTTAAAGACACGGATATCAAAATCTCGAGAACCAACAATTAACTGTAACAAAACCATGTTCAATTAATACTACATGTAATTCAAATTCTTTCAGCAGATTTTAATAATGAAATTTTCACTCTATAGCAGCACTTATGAAACCTTCCTGGCTGACAAACTGTCTGCCAGACGAACTGCCTGCGGTTTAGAATCAAGTGCAAAGCAAATGGAAGTTCTGATAAATGGCGTTAGGATCCACATCAACTAATTTTTGCCATAAAAAATAAGCAGTGCTAGGCATGCTTTGCAAACTCAAAATTAATTCTGCCAAAATTCTACACCAATAAAACAAAACTACAGTTAACACCTTCATAGCCAACATAGTAGAAAAGTAATCAAATGACTTTTTAGTTTGTGTGGGACCACAGTCATATGGAAATTTTTGAAAGTCATATAACTCTGAATATCTGTTCATTTCATGAACAATCAGGAGATGGTCATTTTTAGGCATTTAAGTAAGCACTTTAAAATGGTTAAAAAGGCCTAGTGGACATCAGCACTATGTTGGCAGCCAGTATCATAGTCAGTTTGTGTCGACAGTTGAGTTACGTCTCCTCTAGTTGTTGACAGTCTACAATGTAGTCAAAGTCTTAGTTAGATTAAAATTACTGGCTAGTTGATATTTGTCACTTGGTGCTAAGTGTTGCTACATAGGCAGCCAACAACCACTCAGCTATAGGTGACACACAAACAAGGAGGATCACTTCACAAATGCTATTACTGTATTTTATAATGTGGGGCAGTATTGGAAGAGGCCACCAAGATTTAATGGTGGCAATGGGAAAATCTTTGTCAACAGCTAATTTTAAGTGCTCAGTCACTGAACTGCTGCAGAAGATGTGGTGTGTATGAAAGGATCCAGTAGCGTGTGCTTAGGGCTGTGAATGAGTTAATATTTCATTAGCACCATTGTCTATGTCTTGTATTTTGTATGGTTAGTATTAAGTGAGGTAAAAAAAAAAAGCAGGCAACAATCTGAAGATTGGTTTGAACACCACAGTGCTTTACTACGCATGGTCCTGTTTGGAGGTGGTATGCCGTTGCCTTCCTCTGACCTTCAAACTGACTAACCCAGCCAGTTATAGGGGGACCTACAGTTTAACGTGGGTTCCGAACCAACGTGCTACTCAGTATTTTTCACATGAGCAATACTGCCAGAGGTGAAAGAAATGGAAAGTGACAGATAAAAATCGTAGGACCTGGCAGGGACTGAACCCGTGACCTTTGGATTTGTAGTCTGGTACTCTACCACTTTGCAACCGAGGCGCAGTTAAGTGATGAAATGCAAAATAAAAATGACAGACCTATGAAGCAGAAACAAAACAAATCAAGGAAGAAAGCCCAACAAGAAAATGGAATTGAATTGACCAGTTGTTGAGACAGTTTGGCAATGGAGAACAGTTTGGGCATGACGTTGAGCGCTCTGGAGGAAGGCAGTTCCAGCCCGCGAGTTGTCAATTAAAAAGTAATTTTAATTGGACTATAGTTAGGCTGTCGAGGTCCATCCAGACTTTGTTAGACAGACTCACTGTATATACAGTATAACAACATTGCAACAGATTTCAGTATGTATGTTACCGTATGCAAGACTAAATACCCGCACTGTCACAGCAGACCTTGAGATTCAAATGTTCGAAAGTTTGTAAATCTATCGGACCAAACTGCGTGGTCATCAGTCAGACCTTGAGAACCAAGTTAAGATGTAATCAGTAGTTTAAATATACTAATTGTGTCATTTATGGAGTCAGTACTTATTTCAGTGTGTTTAGGTTTCATTGGCCATACTCTCATGATCCAAAATTCATTGTAGTAGTCAGATTGACAATAGCGTTACACAAAATTAACAATAACTCATTAGTTTTTAAAATTACAATACAACGAAACATTTAAAACACTCACCTCATTATCGCCATCACCGTCAAAGTCCAATAAAGCAAGTGAGGTGACTGTGTCCCCTGTGACTGTCCAAAATGGCTCATTTCCTTCATAGTCAAAGCCCTGAATAGAGCAATTACCACCAACAATGACCAAAGGATTTTTCCAGTGCCCTAGCCTTCCAATTGTAATGGCAGACACTCCATCAGTCACCTAGAATTTTGATATGGTATCAGCACAGCAGTTGAACAGTCCTCAGCAATTCTAATCAAACAACATAGTTCAAATGCTAAGGACTACTTTTCTTCCAAAGGGGAAATTTTCCAGCAAACAGCTGCTGTATACAGGAGTAGTACATCACATTGCGTCACATTTCAAGATGAAAAACTAGTGCAGCAGTAACTGCTTTGTTGTTTTAAAGAGAGATTTTATCTTTAATATAATTAATCATAGAGACACGGAGTTTTGGTGAAAGGTTCAAATGTTTGTATAGTCTATGGGACTTAACTATGGGGTCATCAGTCCATAAACTTACAAACTACTTATGAACTACTTACGAACTAGGACGGCACAAATATCCATGCCCGAGGGGGGATTCGAACCCCCGACCGTAGTGGCCGTGCAGACCGTGACTGGAGCGCCTTAGTCTCCTCGGCCACCGCGGCCGGCTTGGTGAAAGGTGTCATCAATCACAATTTGTTTGCATCTTAAATAACAAATATTTAAGTATTGTCAAAAAAAGAAAGAGGTTCAAATGTTTGTAAATTTATGGGACTTAACTATGCTGGTTATCAGTCCCTAAGCTTACAAACTACTTTCACTTACGCTAAGGACAACAAATACACCCGTCCCTGAGGGAGGACTCGAACCTATGACAGTGAGCAGCACCGTGCTCCGCAGCTAGGCACCTTGGAATGCTCGACCACTTCACTGCGGCTTAAGTAATGTCAATAACAGAGGATAGAGATTAACTCATTTTAAAAATGATCGATGAGCTGCAGACAGGCACGTAGAATAGATCATCATAGTCACATAACTTAAATTTTCGGCCACAGCCTTCATCAGGAAAGACACACACACTTTAACAAAATCACCAAGACGTAACTCATTCACACATGACCAACACCTCTGGCTGCTCCAGGGAGGAGTGTCAGTTGTCATTTCACATTTACCGACATTCTTAAGACGTTAACAGTACGTGAAAATAACACTCCCTTACACGTGTGATCCATCTATCATGCTACAATTTGTGATGCAGAATTTGCGATAAAAGGGTAATTTTACATACAGCTTCATAACAAAATTATTTGTATTTTGAGATTTTGCAGCCCATTATGAAGTGGGCCTATATACACAAATTTAATCATTCCATGTTGAAGAGAAAGAGACCAGAACAAAATTTGTGATACATTTAAAACTGATAACCATATAGAAATGGAGGAGAAGGTGAAATGCTAGAAAGGCATGGGAAGTAATAGATCCTCAAAACTGCACAGAGTAAAGCTTCTCTGAAAGCACAACTTTTCAGCTGTGACTTTTATACATTTTCCAGACATTTCATCTAACTCAGCATATGACAGTAGACAATTACACACTTGTAATCTTTAGACTGAAGAGGCTACATTGTTTATATGACATAATGGTGAGTACACAAAATTAGATCATACATAATTCAATACTGCAGTGAGAAACTGAATATCAATATGAATAAAACCACTTAGATTGCATAAATTGTCTTTATTTCTTGCGACATTTTGGCAAATGCCATAATCAGAACTAAAAAGTGATAAAATATGTACCTAGTATTCATCCCTTTTTCCTGGGGCAGTCCCGTTTTTCCATAATGTCCTGCTGTCCTGAAAGTTTATGTGGGGACACTAAAATGTCATCTTTTTTGTGGTTTCGATTGGCTAAAGTATTTCATTCTACCAGGTGTTTAATGTTCAATTAAATGCACAAACATATACGCTAGGAAGTGCTGCCCGTACAAATTGTTATCAAATTTGGTTTACTTTCTGTTACGTTCCACAATTAATTTAAGGTATGGCAACTTTTAGTACTATTTACTAGTTACCTAGAAATAATTCAGAGGAGACAATAAAACAAGCAAAGCACTGTTGGTACTACTGTCAGTGTAAACTAAGTTGACATGCAGCGAGGTAGTGGATGGAAGCAACCATAAAGGAATTTCTCAAATTGCTTGAATTGCTCATTTAGGGTCACTCCAATCAGTCACTGCTTCAATTATCGACTTAGTTCACATGAACAGTATCAATTCATGTTACGTTTTACTTTTGAATGGTTGTTGTAAGCAGACTGAAGACATTGTAGTGGATACATGAAAGTTTTAAATCTGTGCAGTCACTATGTCATCATGCCAAAATGAAAATGTAATTTTAACAGCAATAGAAAAAGTGAGTTTCCATTTATCACTGCTAGCGGAGAAACTGTAGAGTGTACGTCGTGCAAATCAAAATTTGCTACTGAACATGGTGGAAGGTCTGACATCGTAAATCACATTAAGTCTAAGAAACATTGCACGAGTGTTCAAACAAAAAGTGCAAACAAAAGTGTGAGTGACTATTTCACAAACTTAAAAAACAATAATGGAAATGGATCAGCAGCTGGCAGCACAGGAAGTTACATTTGCATATCATAATGCAACGCATAACCACAGATTTATGTCAATGGATTGTACTACATCAGCTGTTAAAAAGCTTTTAAATTCTAAATTCACATGTGGACATAAAAAATGTAATGCAATCATTTCAAATGTTACTGCACCTTATGCAGTTCAGCAGGTCTTAAATGAACTGAGAAGTGCTAAATACATTTCTGTAGTGATTGATTCATCTAACCATCTTGAAGTTGGTTCCTCTCCTTGTCAGATAATTTCATCCTGAGAATGGCATCATGGTGAAATAGCTTGAATTGGTTAATTTATCTGGAGGAATGTCAGAATTACTCTATAATTACGTGCTGGAGATTTTTAAAAAGTATGAACTTGAGGAAAAGTCATTGAAATTTCTGTATACAACACCAACACCAATTTTGGTGGTAAATAAAGGAAAGGTAAGAACAATTTGTTTTATAGACTGCGATAGAAGACAGTGTTGGGTGCCCAGCACATGTGGTGCACAATCCCTTACAAACTGGCTCAGATTGTTTACCAATTGACTGCCAATTAATTGTAAACAAAATCTACCAGCATTTCCACATATATACAGTAAGGGTGGAATCACTCAAATCATTCTGTGAGTTTACTGAATCTGAATATAAAACTGTACTCTATCACAGCAAGACAAGATTGCTATTTTTGCTACCAGCATTGGAAAGAATTTTAGAGATATTCCCTGCTTTGAAGTGCTATTTTATTTCCCCCAATAAGTGTCCTGTTATCCTTAAACAATTCTTTGAAAATCCTCTATTGCTGTTCTATACTTTCTTGTTAGCCAGTTAAAGCCTTTCTCCATAACAAAAGGATTGAGAAATAAAAAATAAATGTATTGTAAGTGTATCAAAAAATGAGTAAATTATTGGACAAATTACATTCTAGAAAGTCTGAAAGGTTTCTCACATTCTTTGTACATGAGAAGCTATGAAACCTGGAAGAAGATGGTGAAGTTACTATAGAAGAATTTCATAGTTGTGCTGACACCTTCTACGACTCTTGTATTGACTATATTAATGAATGGTGTTTAACATTTATCAAACCTTTTAAAACATTTGCTTCAAAATGTTTCAAATGTTTGTAAATCTAAGGGACTTAACTACAGGGTCATCCCTAGGCTTACAAACTACTTACTCTAACTTTAACTTATGCTAAAGACAACACAAACACCCATGCCCGATGGAGGACTCGAACCCCTGACGGCGAACAGCTGCGTGCACCACAGCAAAGCACCTTTGTGCGCATGGCTATTCTGCAGCGGCACACTTTAATAGTGTATCATGTGCTGACTTTCATAACACAGTGTCAAAAGAAAATTCACTTCATGATAAAATACATAAAAGTGAAAAGTATGTAAACAGTGCAGCAGATTAAATGTAAAGATTAATTGGAGTGTACTATGAAAAGGTAAACTTCAGGGTCTATTAAATTTTATCAATACAAATTGTGTCCCATTTTTGTTTCTTTAATTGTCCCAGGTTTTTTCCTGATTTTGTTAAAATGTCCCCCTTTTAATAAAAATGAAATGGGCACCCTAACCTAATAGTGAAACCCCTACTACGTACCGATTTTATCACTGACACTAATCATTGCTTCACATTGTTCAGAGAGGGTCTTTTAAGATCTGACAGTAGATGCCAAAAAGTAAAAAAAGAAAAAAAGAGAGAGTTAACTCAGACTCATACTAGACATTAATATTTAAGTATATAAAAATAAAAGAAGAAGGAAACTAAGTAATTACATGAAGCATACTGTAATATATTCCAAAGGTTGTTTAGGGCAAAACAGCACTATCACATTCCTGTGATAGGGTGTTATCTTGTTAGTGCAGAAACTGAATTCTAATTTATGAAAACAAGCTGCTTTTCTCTATGGAATTACTTAAAACTTTCAGTCAGTGAGTAAGCACACACCAAACATGATATTTATAAGCCTGAACATGGTATAAATCTAGTGTTAAATGCAGATAAACTACATGAAGTTGTGAGAGTGCTTGTCATTCACAGAAAGAGACTAGAAATTGACTCTATAAAAATATTTCATATCAAAAGGCATCATATAAAATACCCATCTAATGATAACGGAATTCAAATACAACATGTTTGAGAATGTAGACCAGAAAGAGAGTTGGCATGTGCTAGATGGAATGTGGGCTATACTCTACTCTCAAGGGTGTCTGAATCTAAGGCAACTCAACATAAAAAGGATTGCTGCGCATGTACGTGGAGGATGCAGAACCAGTGTTACTATCTACACCAGCCAATGATGCCATGACAAGGGGTGAAGTGGATCCAATGATGCTGGGGACCAATGAAGTGTCCCCAGCAACATCTGGGAGGTTGAACCACTGGAGATTGACCCTGATGGTTGGGAGGCAAGGTGTTAGGTAGGACACTGAGTCAAATCAGTGGTGTGTTTGCTAACTAAAGTTTACTTCAGCAGATTCAGATTCAGATTCAGATTTTTATTGTCTCATAACATACAAGTTAAATCATTGATTTAGTGTACAGGAGACTCGTCAGTATAAAATAATAATATATACATACAATGTAGTTATAAAATCACAGTACATAATTATATGTTTTTATCCTGCTCACATTCTCAGATCATCATTTAAGAATTCATCAATTGAATAATAGCATTTTTGTACCAGAGTGCTGTATAATTTTCTTTTCACTGATTCGGTTTCAACCTTTCGAAAATGTGTGTTTTTTAATTTATTACATATTTTCATTCCCATATAGTGTGGGGCCTGGGCAAATAGATTTAGTCTGTGCGTAGGTAGCATGAAACTGTCTTTGTTCCTCGTTTCATAACTGTGCTGGAAGTTATTATGAAGAAATAGTTCTGGATTATTATTTATGAATAGAATTATTTCGAATAAGTACAATGAGGGAACACTCAGTATATTTAGATTTCTTAATAATGGCCGACAGGATTCTCTTGGCTTTGAACCACACATGTTTCTTATAATTTTTTTCTGCAGGATTAATATTCTTATCATAGTGCTAGCATTTCCCCAAAATATGATGCCATATCTCACAATTGACTCAAAATAGCTACAGTACACTATTTTTCTTGTGTCTAAACTAGTTACATTGGCTAGGATGGACATAGCAAATGCAAGGCTGTTTAATTTGTTTTTTAGGTAGTCTATGTGTGAGGACCAGGATAGATTGCTGTCCAGTTTCATTCCCAAGAATTTAACATGATCTGCTTCATGTAGTTCCTGACTATTGTGCTTGATCTGTATGTCATTTAATTTAGACTGTTTTGTCTTAAACTGCATTACCTGAGTTTTTTTTATATTTAATTTTAGACCATTTAGATGGAACCAGACATCTAGGTTTTCTAGGATCTTTAAGACATTATCAGGAATTTCGTCTGCTGTTTTGTTTTCAATCAGTACTGACGTGTCATCAGCAAATAGAACTGAATGATAATTTATATTGATGGGTAAGTCATTAATATAGAAAAGAAAAAGGATTGGGCCTAGAATTGAGCCTTGTGGTACCCCCTGTGGGATAGTTCTCCACTTAGAGGAGTATTTTCCTTTGCTCGATGTTATGACAACCCTTTGTTTCCTCTCTGTTAGATATGATGTACACCACTGTAGGGCAGTACCCATAATTCCATATTTTTCCATTTTATATAATAATAGGGAGTGGTTCACACTGTCAAACGCTTTGGACAGATCACAGAATATTCCTGCTGCTTTTTGTGATTTGTCTAAGGTGGAAGTAACTTTGTTGACAAATTCATTGATAGCATAGATTGTACTTTTCCCTTTTTGAAAGCCAAATTGCTGTTTTGATATTATATTAAATTTGTGACAAAAATTTTGAATTTGAACTGCAACAATCATTTCAAATATTTTGGAAAACACGGGAAGGAGTGAAATTGGACGGTAATTTCCCATATCTTCTTTAGAGCCTTTTTTAAACAATGGTTTTACTTCCGCATATTTTAGGGAGTCTGGAAAGTAGCCTTCTTTAAATGATTGATTGATTATTTTACACAGAGGATATGCTATTATATTTGAAGCTGCTTTAATGACCTTTGAAGGTATTTCATCCCATCCCGCTGAATTTTTATTTTTTAGGTTTAATATAGTTTTTTCTACATCTTTTACTGTTACTGTGTCGAATTTAATTAGACACTCATTTTTGTTAAGACTAGAGCCAAATAGATGTACATTATCTTGATATGAGGGAACATTAACATCAGATTTTGCTACTGTTATGAAAAATTCATTAAATGTTTCTGATATCTGAGCAGGATTTACAATTATTTTGTCTTGTATTTTTAGTTTAGAAATTTCTTGGTTGCTCGGTTTAATTCCAAGTTCAGATTTGACAACTGTCCACACTGCCTTAGATTTATTTTTGTGCTTTCTGATGAATTTAGTATTTTCCATTTCCTTTGCGGCTGTTACCACCTTCCTAAACAATTTTTTATAAGATTTGACATATTCAATGAATTCAGGACTCTTATTGGATTTCAGCTCGGCATGTAGTTCCCTCTTTCTTTTACTCGATATTTTTATGCCAGTAGTTATCCATTTTAGCTTACTTGTTGTCTTTCTTTGGCAGACCGTGGGTGGAAATGTTTCATTGAAAACATGCAAAAAACTATTCAAGAACCTATCAAAATTTTCTGAACATGAACCTTCATGCTGCAATGACCAATCTATATCATTTAATCTACAGCAGAATAAGTTAATGTTGTCTGGATTAAATTGTCTCTTCAGGAAACATTTCCTCCCATTTTCTTTGTTTGTTTTTAATAATTCCATAAGCAGAGCATAGTGATCTGAGATGCCTAGGTTTAAAGTGAATTTGGCATTCTCATTTAATGTATAATTTGTTATTATGTTGTCTATGCAAGTTGCTGATTTATCACTTACCCTGGTGAAATCAGTGAAATTTAATCTAAACCCATATTGTTGAATTAAGTCATTGAACTTCGTTGAAATGCTTGTTTCACTTGCTGTATCTATATTGAAATCAGCCGCAATTATAATTTTTTTCCTCATTTCTTTCGTGAGTTTTTGTAGGAGACACTGGAATTTGTCGAAAAATAATTTGGTCACTTCATTACCTGGAATCCTATATATAGATATAATAACAATATTTTGTTGTTCAAGCTCTACACAGCAACTTTCAAATATAAGTTCTTCGTTAAGAAAATTAAAATCATCTCTTTCATTATATTGTAGCGAGCTGTTAATAAGAATACAGGAGCCTCCGTGAGTTTTGTTTTTTCTACAAAAACTACTAGCTACATTAAAGTTTTCTAATTTATTTAGAACTGTGATAGAGTCTTCTGTGATCCAATGTTCGTTTAAGCAAACGACTTTGATGTTTCTACCTTCGGAAAGAATAATTTGCAGCTCGTCAATTTTTGCAATTTTATTCTGTAGATAGGTGGCACGCAGGCCATGAATGTTCCAGTGCATTAAGAACGACGAATTATACCTATTTACTGTTTTCAACACGTCTTCCTTTGTTGTATCTTTGTCTAATACATGTTTTAGTTCACCCCCCTCACTGATTGGCAGTTTCCCCTGTTTCGTATAATTTTGCACAAGTCAATAAACATTTTGCTGAAAGTTGCGGAGCCCAGCCTATTTAGATGCAAGCCATCCTGCCCTATACAATCATCTCTAATAAACTTGTTTGAGTCTACAAATATTGCACCTAGTCTGTTACACTGATCACGGATGTTGAAGTTTATTTTGTCTATATATCTGTCACTCACCGATCTTCTACGCAGTATGCTGGTTATTATAATTCTTGAATACGGGTAGATATTTTTCGCCGATCGAATAACATTCCGCGTTTCGTTGACCAAGTCCTCTTCACTGCAACTTCGGAGTGAGTTTGTGCCGACGTGTATGAAAACGCCTTTGTAGTTTTCACTGTTGGTTACGTTTTTTGAGTTGTGCTTCGCCTGTTGAATGTTCTTTAAGTGATTATTTAGCTGATTCGTTCTTATTCCTGGACGCACATCGATTTCACAGTCTGGAACCACGACGTTTTTTATCATGGAATCACCGATTATTAAGAAGTCGTTTTTAGTGTTCACTTTTTCTTTCTTTTCCTGCTTGTCCCTCTTTTTGTGCCGCACGACAGTCCATTTGTATTGGTTTGTTGTATCCGCATAAGTAGCATTGTTTGTCACTTTTCCATGCCTAGGCCTACCCGATTTGTTTACTGTTGCATCATTTCCAGAATTAGAAACACTTGGATTTTCTTGGTTTTTGTCGCACAGTGATACATTCTTTTCGCACTTTTGTGGCTTTCCATCACTTGCAAGTTTCGCATTTTCTTCTTTCAACGCAACTATTAGCTTTTTGAGTTCTTCAACGTCATTATTTAGTATCTTGATGATTTCATTTTTCGAGTTTATTGTGTTTAACAGTTCATTCCGTTCATCACATAAACATTCGCCACACGACCATGGAAACTCGTCATTTACGAACTTAAGGTTCACTTTAGCACATCTTTCATGCATCCAAAATTTGCATGTGACGCACAGAATACCTTTTATTACGCGTTTATCGCACTTTTTACAAGCAGAAGAGTTGTATAACTGCTTCTTTGAGGAGATCGAAGTGTCACTGCACTGAACTTTTGACGCCATAGTGTCACTGCACTGAACTTTTGACGCCATCCAGATAATTAGCCACACTGTGACATTATCTGTATTTAGTTAATTCTTCTCATCCCCCCCCCCCCTTTTTTTAATGCTAACTGCTGTTTACGATCCAGCTTGGAACCAGACTTTTCTGGTTGGTAATAGGTTGTGTCATTTCACCACTGCTAACTTCCAGCTTGGCTGGACGTGGCATGTTTTCTACATCATGGTTGCACTTTCACACCCATATTCAGGTACGTGTTACTAAATTGGCAACAAGTCTGATACATTCATGAATTGGACATGTAGAAATAACATCGACAACCAGTTTATGGATTTACTATGACAGCAGTTTCAAGTGCAGCAACATGCTGAGCTTCTGCTAATCTTGGCCACTCAGGAGCAAGTGTGGTGACAGGTGCTGTGAGACCTTTTGAGGCAGGAACAGAAAGGTTCCCACCTAAAACATTTCTTGCACTAGTCCTAGTTAAGATAGGCTTGTAACCCAGTAGATATGAGTGTACTACTAGTCTTCTAGCGTCTTTCTGAATAATTTGGAGGAAAAGATTTGTCTGTAGAAGGACCCCACTTCATTGACATTTGCTGAGTTATAGTGTATACTAGCAAAAGCCCCAGCTTCGCAGTGTTATAATTTATATTTATAAAAATTGAGGGTCATTTAAAGGACGCGATTCCACCCATCAGCTTTGACCCGTGGCATCATCACAGCACGTTAGTTTTGAGGTGCGTGCATGTTTGTAGAAGGCATGAGTAATTATGTGGTGGCTGAGTTAAAGACAACAGTTTGTTTACAAGCAGAAGAGATTATAGATTAATATTGTGTGTTTAAAAAGTGATCTGTAGCTTCCCTCTGATGGTAAGGCGCGAATTTTTGGAATTAGAACTGTGATCGATAGTACATTCTGTTATCTGTAATTTATGAGGCTAACTACAGATTATTTATTATCTACAATACAGAAGTATTACAATATCCCGTACACGGGTTTTCCAACATGTTGATGACGTCATGGGTTAAAGCAGATGGGTGGAATCGAGTGGTAAAGTATTGCCAAAATTGATGTGTATTATTTTATTGGTTGCTATGTTCTACATAATATGATTAAACATAATGAATGCCATGTTTATACAATTCTCAACATGTGTAATCATATTTACATACTAATATCACCTTCTAACATGTATAAAGTTTACATCTGGCACTTGGAATTACAGTAGCACCCGTAGCAGAGAACGAGTCAACCGTAGTGGCACTATCAATGTACAGTCTGAACACAAACAGTCATAGAAGCGACACTAGTGATCCAAATGGCAGCACTGCAGTTACAAAAGAATGGCATGATACCAACAGTTGGCTCTTTCTCCACTAGAGGTGCTAATGATGTTTCAAATGCTAGACGTAAACTTTTATGTATACTTTTATGTATACATCCAATTGCTACTTAACAGGATTATCCACTGGGCTAATCTAAAGATTTCATCAAAACTGATCCAGCCATCTTTGAGTCCATAGGGAACATACATAAACACATCGATTCTTATATAGATGGATGACACTGACTGTGCATCTTGAGCATAAATCATATGTCACAGCAACATGACTAAAGTCAAACAGTGTCAAAAGTGGATTAACTAATCATACACACAATGGATAGCTGGGTTTCAAGTATGTCTAAAAACTGTAAATTTGATTGTAGTCAGTGTGGAGTTTCTTAAAGAGTATCAAATTATTCATGATGTAATTATTCAGTTTGCCTCAGATAAGGCATTACAGTGAAAGGCTGATGTGGCCTGTGAGCTGGGTCACAAAAGCTGTCAAACAGTGGCCCAGGAAGCCTTTGTTGGTGAATATCACATAGTGCAAGTGAATTGTAGTTTATCCCACAGAATATTAGTAAAGTGACAGTGACAGATTTACCAGGTGCTAATATGCATGGGTTCCATGAAGTTGTCAGAAAGCAGCTGTGCCACCACTCAATTAAGTAAATGAATAAGGTCGAGACTTAGAATAAGGTTCCTTATCAATGGAACACCATTCATAAAGTAGGCACAATAATCGGTTGTTTTCTTGGTGTAGTACAGAAGAGGCAGTTCCTCCTTGGAATTGGCATCAGGTAGCCCCATGGATTATAAGGATTACCCTGTGTGTCATGCCCAATATTAGGGGCAGAACCATCTGCCTTTATTTAAAAGTTTGTTATAAATTCAGCCACAGGGACCACACTGGTTGTCTGTACTCTCCAGTGAAATATTTGCAAGGTGGTGGTGGTTGTTGTTTTGTTGTTGTTGTTTGTGGTTTATAGGAGACTAAACTACATGGTTATCAGTCCCCTGTTCCTAGCGAAGACAAGATATCCAAGTAGGAAAAGGTAAAATACAGATTAATACCCGGAAGAGCATACTGTGACTATGAACTTATTCCTGTCTTCCTCAGTGTTGAGAGTATCAAGTGTTAAACTAAGCTAAAAGAGCAGGGAACAGTGGCTGGCTGATCACAAACAAATACAAGATGAGCCAGTCACTATGCCCAGACTCAAAACGGAGGTAAAAACAGGGTAAAAGTAAGAAAAACATCATAGTAAAATATGAGTGGTGGGAGCCTGAGATACCAGGCACAAGCCCACCACTAAATAGAATGATAAAATCCAGCTGCACGTATAAAACCTAAAACTCGATCAGCCATAGAGGCATTGTCAGATAAAATCAAGGCAGGCGCAGTAGGTAGATTAAAAGACTGCCACAAGGCGGCTAAAAACGGACAGTCCGACAGGATGTGGACCACTGTCAACAAACTTCCACAACGGCAATTCGGTGGATCCTCTTGACGTAAAAGGTAGCCATGTGTCAACCATGTATGGCCAATACGTAGGCGACACAGGACAACAGCGTCCCTACGGGAAGGCCTGAAAGACGACTTCCAGACGGCCGTAGAGGACTTAATCGCTCTGAGCTTGTTGGGAGTGCTCAGTGTTGCCCATTGCGTGTCCCAAGCCTCAAAAACCCTGTGGCGCAAATCAATTCGGATATCCCGTTCTGGGATACCAATATCCAGGGGAGGAGCGGTGGTGGCGAGCTTAGCCAGCCGATCGACACGCTCGTTCCCTGGGATGCCAATGTGGCCAGGGGTCCAGATAAAGTCCACCGCACATCCAGACTTGCCGAGTGAAGCGATGGCGTTTTGGATGGATTGCACCAATGGATGGGAAGAAAAATAGTTGGAAAGGGCTTGCAGGCCACTAAGGGAGTCGCTGCACACGACATACGACTTCCGGAGGCACGTTTTGAGGTGGTCAAGAGCACGAGAAATGGCGATCAGTTCAGCTGTAAAAATACTACAGCCGGGCGGCAGGGACCGTTGTTCTGTGTGGTCGCCATGAATAAAAGCGTAACTGGCTCTGCCATTTACCAGGGAGCCATCAGTGTACAGAACTTCTGCATCACGATGAGCAGCAAGAAGTGCCAGAAACTTGCAACGGAGTGTAAGTGGTGAGACTAATGCCTTTGTATCGCAGGACAATTGCAGGTGGAGCTTCAAACGGGGGATGAACCAAGGAGGAAGACGGGATGGACAGGAAAAAACGTCAGGGAGAGGTAGGGAATTAAGTGAGGAGAGGAGTGTACGAACCCGGATCGCGCTCGGAAGACCTGATCTAGGTTGATGTGGTGGAAAAGGAGGGGTAACAGTCAGAAACAAAAGCCTGCGATTTGGATGGTGTGGCATGGACTCGAGCAACATAGCTAGTGAGAAGCTGCTGCCGGCGGAAGTGTAATGGAGGAATCCCTGCTTCGGCTAGAAGACTTGGCACAGGGCTGGTGCGGAAGGCCCAGTCGCCAGCCGGATACCACCATGGTGGATGGGGTCATGGATCCTCAAGGCGGATGGTGCTGCTGAGTCGTATACGAGGCACCCGTAATCAAGCCTTGACTGTATCAAGGACTTGTACAACTGCAGGAGGGTGGAACGAGCAGCACCCCAAGCAGTATGGCTCAAGCAGCGGAGAATATTAAGATGCCGTGAGCATTTTTGTCGCAGCTGACGCAGATGTGGCACCCAAGTAAGTCTGTTGTCGAATACCATGCCAGGAAACCGATGAGTCTCTGCGACAACGAGCAATTCACCACCCAGATATAACTCGGGATCCATGTGAACTGCTCGCCGGTGACAGAAATGTATCACGCGGGTCTTCTGCGCTGAAAACTGAAAACCATGGGTAGAGGCCCATGATTCAGCTTTCCGGATGGCTCCCTGTAGCCGCCGTTCAGTGACGCTAATACTAGCCGAACTATAATATAAACAAAAGTCATCTGCAAACAAGCTGGAACAGACAGAGGATCCCACAGCCGTTGCAAGCCCGTTTATGGCGATTAAAAACAAAGGCACACTGAGGAAGGAGCCCTGTGGGAAACCGTTCTCTTGAATGTGTGAGGAACTAAGAGTGGTACCCACCCTAACCCTAAAAGAGCGGTGGGAGAGAAAATTCCTGATAAAGATCGGAAGTGGGCCCCGTAAGCCCCAGTCATACAATGTAGCCAGTATGTGGTGGCGCCAGGTTGTGTCGTACGCTTTCCGAAGATCAAAAAATACAGCAACAAGGTGTTCACGGCGGGTAAAAGCTGTACGTATAGCCGACTCCAAGGACACAAGATTGTCAATTGTTGAGCAGCCCTGACGGAAACCCCCTTGTTGTGCAACTAGGAGTCCCCAGTCTTCGAGGATCCACATAAGCCACCGACTCACCATCCGTTCAACGAGCTTACATAGAACATTTGTCAGGCTGATCAGACGGTAACTGTCAGTCACCTGTGGGTCAGCGCCAGGTTTTATCACTGGGATGATGGTGCTTTCCCGCCATTGGGAAGGAAAAACACCGTCTGCCCAGAGACGGTTAAACAAGGCAAGCAGTTGGTTCTGAGCGTCCACAGAAAGATGACGAAGAAATTGGGTATGAACACGATCTGGTCCTGGACAAGTATCGGGGCATGCAGAAAGGGCACTTTTAAACTCCCACTCGCTAAAGGGTGCATTGTACGGCTCCCGGCGACGTGTGTGAAACGACAGTGGCTTCCGCTCAACTCGTTCTTTAATGGCGCGAAAGGCTTTACTGCATGCTGCAGTTGAACTGATGCCTGCATAAAACTGTGCCATGTGCTCGGCGACAGCAAGCGGGTCTGAGCAGACAGTACCCTGTAAGCGAAGACAGGGGATTCCTGTTGGTGGGCGGTACCAGAAAAGTCGTTGAACCTGAGTCCACACCCGAGAAGGTGAGGCACGAGATCCAATAGAGGCGACGTACCTCTCCCAACAATCTTGCTTACTTTGCCGTATAAGGCGTCTTGCTCGGGCCCGTAGCTGTTTAAAAGCAATCAGGTGATCGATGGTGGGATGTCGCCGGTAGCGCTGAAGTGTCCTACGCCGATCCCGTATGGCTTCAGTGATTTCTTGTGACCACCAAGGCACAGATTTGCGCCGAGGGGACCCTGAGGTGGTTGGAACAGTGGCCTCAGCAGCGGAGACTATGGCGACAGTCACCTGTTGGACTGCCACATCCACATCGACTGGCAGTTGAGAAGGAATGACAACAGCAGAAGTGTAACGCTGCCAATCAGCTCTATGGAGGGACCATCGAGGCAGTTGTTCCGCCTGTCGAGACTGTGGGAGCAACAAAAGGATAGGAAAATGGTCACTCCCGCAGAGGTCATCATGGGCCCTCCATGTGAGGTGTGGAAGAAGGATCGGGCTGCAGACCGAGAGATCGATAGCTGAGAAAGTGCCATGCGCAACACTGAAGTGCGTCAGGGAACCAGTATTGAGAAGGCAGATGTCCTGTTGTGCAATAAGAGCTTTAACATCCCTACCACGTCGGGTCGTCTCTATTCCGCCCCATAAAGGGTGATGGGCGTTAAAGTCCCCCAAGAGAAGAAACGGTGGGGGCAGCTGTGCTACCAGAGCAGCAAGATCAGTGGGCAAAACATCCCTGTCTGGAGGTAGGTATATCGAACAGACAGTCAATTCCTGCATAGCCCGAAGGCGAACAGCAACAGCCTCAATAGGTGTGCGGAGAGGCACAGCAATACTGGGGACAGTGGCAAGGGTGTATATACAGACACCACCAGAGGCTCTGTCGCAGTCGGCACGGTTGTTGAAGTAGCCTCGAAGGGACGGGGTCCGCTGAGCAGGAAACCAAGTTTCCTGCAAAGCCATACACAACACTGGGAAACGGCACAACAACTGCTGCAGCTCAGCTAGATGGTTGAAAAACCCTCCGCAATTCCACTGGAGAATGTGATTCATGGTTTGCTGGAAGACCATGATGAAGGACTGAATATTGTCAGCCCAAAGATTTGCGGTCTGCCTGTCGTTGCACATCTGCATCATCAAGGAGCATCGGCTCAAGCGTCTTAGTGAGGGCCAGATCCTCGAGAGACACGAAGATCTGAACCTCATCTTCCGATGTAGATGATGCAGGATTCCGTGACTTTGAAGTCTCCGAGGAGACTTTCTTCTTTGCTTTTTTCTTCTTTACCTCCCGCTGCCCTTTTGGTCTTAAGGGCTGGGAGGATTTCTCACTAGCGGTTTCTGGGCCCGATGTCGATCAGGAAACCCGACGACTGGGGGCAGGTGGATCCTGCAGCCTCTGGCTGGGACCCTCCAAACCACTCGTGGAAGCCTCAGGAGGAGGTGCCACAAGGGACCCCCCCCCCCCCTCCGGGCGAGAGGGGCCGGGGAAGGCTGGAGATGACACTGGTACTATCGATCTGAATGGAAGAGGTGCCGCTGTGACTGCGGCAAAAGATGATGTCATCTTTACAGGATGGAGTCGCTCGTACTTTTTGCGTGCCTCAGAGAAAGTAAGCCGTTCCAGGGTCTTGATTTCCATTATTTTCCTTTCCCGATGAAGAACAGTACAAGGTGGCGAGCAGGGCGGATGATGTTGCCTGCAATTTACGCAAACAGGAAGTGGGATACAAGGGGTGTCCGGGTGTGATGGCCGTCCACACTCCCTGCAGTTCGGGCTGGAAGTACATCGGGACGACATTTGCCCGAACTTCCAGCACCGGAAACACCGCATTGGGGGAGGGACATACAGTTTGACATCAACACGGTACACCATTATCTTGACCTTCTCAAGCAGTGTATCGCCTTCGAAGGCCAAGATAAAAGCACCGGTGGCAACCCTACTATCTTTGGGTCCTCTGTATACACGCCGGACGAAGTGAACCCCTCGACGCTGCAAGTTTGCTCGCAATTCTTCATCGGTCTGGGACAACAGATCTCTCTGATAGATTAGACCCTGGACCATGTTTAAGGACTTGTGGGGCGTGATTGTCACAGGGATGTCACCCAGCTTATCGCAGGCAAGCAATGCCCGCAATTAGGCTGGGGACGCCGTTTGTATCAATACAGCCCCACTCTTCATCTTTGAGAACGACTCCACTTCGCCAAACTTGTCTTCGAGCTGTTCGACGAAGAACTGTGGCTTAGTAGACAGAAAGAACTCTCCATCGAAACGGGCACATACTAGATATTGTGGCGATTATGGTTCAGATTAGCGAAGGTCCCTACGTTCCTCCCATGGGGTGCCAAGGGAAGGGAATGTCTTAGGATCATAAGCAGTTGCATCGAATTCTGTTTTTCCACGCTTAGAAACGCCAGGTTTGCGTGTGGCGACGCTATTGATTGCTCGTTTCACGTCTGTCCCACGAGCAGCTAGGGAACTAAAGGTCCACCCAGGCAGAGCCCCGCTTGCCTGGGTAAGCCTTATACAACTGAGGTGCGGCAGGTTCCTCAGAGGTTGCTCGCTAGCGGCTGTTCAACCTCAACAGCCATGCATCTCCTCGGCACGTAGCACACCTTGAGATTGAGGTTTTTTTTATAGAGGTTTGTACCGTCCTCGCGACCCGGGCGATTAAGCCAAGATCCCCGGGCTCTGAGACGTACAACGTTCCACCGTCGCGCCGAACGATGGTCGTTGAAGCACGCACAGAGCTTACGGTGTAGCGGACTGTTGGCGCGAACCAGCCCACGGCTCAGGACCCCGGGTTCGCCAAGCCCGTACTCAGCAAATTAATGCTGAGCCCCTGAGGGGTTGCAAGGTTGACAGGGTGTCTATTAACATGTTTCCTGTACAAGGCTCTCATATCCTGCAATCAGCTCTTATTGTCTGTTTTGAGGCATTTAGTTGAATTTCAGTTTGATACTGGAGCTGCAGCCATGTTCATCAATCTGGCAACACATTACTCCAGTACAAGCAGCTCTCAGAACAATAGACACTTTTAGTCAACAATCAATGCAAATGATGTGCCAACTAGAGGCAATGACAAAATTAAAAAATGTGGAGCACTGAGAAACATGAGACACATCTGTAGTGGTCAATTCTAGTTGATTCTCCAATATTTATGAGTTACATGCTTTTACAGCATTTGACTCCCAGATTGTCGATCATGTTAATTTATTGTCACCAATTATCCCTTTTGAAAATCTGAAGTTGTTTTCGTAGTTTCATATACAAGCCAGTGTTGGGTTGATTTGGAGGGGATGGGATAAACAACAAGGTCATTGGTCCCACAATAGAAGGTAACAAAAAAGGAAGATAACTCTACTGCCACAACTACACATTATACACAAAAAAATGTGAACAATGATAAATTCAAATAGTTTTCAAGGTTTCTATCATTCTTGGTATAACCTCAGCAAATCATACTTAATTCAACATAATTCACTGCATGCAATCCATTGTATCTACCTGTAACAGTAAACTAGCAGAAAAAAGGTAACAATCACAATCTCTAAAACTCCAATTCGACACCTCTTACAACAGGCAAGAAAAACAGCAGCTCAATTCTAGCTCCAAACCTGTAAGAGGAGGGGGAGGATGCTATTGAGTAACACAAGGTATCTTCTGGCCACATTCAGCTTTAAATCTTCGGTTATGCGAAACTTTTGCTAAGCTTGACTACTTCTCTTTGCCATTACACAGGTTGTTAAAATAGAATTGGATAGGCTACAGGAAAAAGTCATTTCATCTGAAACAGAGTCAATGAGCATCACCATTTGTAGTGGAAAGAAAACCCTAGGGGGCAAATCAGTTGTACAGCGATTTTAAAGCCATAGTTAATGCACATCAAGGCCAGATATTGGCAAGACTGGCTGGTGGACAGTATCAGAGACCCATACCAATAGTTGCCCTGGAATGGGGAGTTGCAGCTGTTGCTTGTCATTAATACACCGTTTGGCCTGTCTCTTTCCAAGCATTAATCCCGACTTGCAGGGTCTGCTACTTTGCTGTGTCTCCTCCATTTCTTACTATCATTGACATCTTCATGCCTTAAACCAACAGCGTCCACGTGATGTTGTCAGTCCATCTCTTTGACAGTCTCCCTCGTGGTCTTGTTCCTCCTGGGTTGATGTGGAGTGCTGTCTTCGCAACAGAGTTGTCCTCCTGTGGCCTTACCAGTGGAGACAGGCTTCCCTCAGTTTGTCTGTGATGGGCGACACACCAAACTTTTGTCGGACTTCTGTATTTTTGTTTTGTTTTTCTTTTCATGATCACATCGGGTCAGCCCCATGGACCAACGAAGTATCTTCATTTCTATTGTATGTAGCATTTGCTCCTGTCGCTTCGTCATAAGGCGACACTCAGTCCCATAGATTGCTGCTGGACGTACAATGGTTTTGTAAACTTTGGCCTTTAGATGTTGAGGCACCTTTTTATCACAGAGGACTCCAGTGACCTGTCTCCACTTGGCCCAATCTGCGTTCACCCTTGTCCGAGTATCCAGAATTGTGTCACAGTCTGAGGTGACAAGGGGCCCCATGTACTTAAAATGCATAATCTTCTCCAGGTCGTCCTCCCCGATACTTATGGTGCCTCTGGTTTGGGAGCCGCATTCTAAGTACTCAGTCTTCTGGACATTGATGTGCAGTCCGTTTTCAGCCAGTCTGTTATTCCACATTTGAACCTGGTGTTGGAGTTGTGGGCAAGTTTGTTCGGCAAGTACCACATCATCGGCATAAACAAGGGTCCACGGATGTGAAGTCTGTATGTCAGCTGTTGCCGTATCCATGCAGAGGATGAACAGAAAAAGGTAAAAGGGCAGAACCTTGATGAACACGCACAGTGATACCAAAAGGCGGACATATACTAACAGGACTCCGAACTGCACTAGTGGAATTGTGGTACAGAACTTGCACCCAGCTTACATACTCTTCAGGGACACCCTGACAACGAAGAGCTTGCCAGATAAGATCGTGTGGGATACGACCAAAAGCCATTTCTAGGGCTAGAAATGCCATGTGTACACTCTTCTGTCCCTCTCTATGCTTTTCCATCGAAAGACGCGTGTCATGGATAGCACTGATGGTACTGCATCCCTTAACAAATCTCCACTTCTGAGCCTATCAAGTACACATTCAATTATTTTTAAAGTGTGGCAGAAGAGTCTAATAGGACGATAAGTCGAGCATTCATTCACGTTTCCTTTTCCCTTCCAGATTGGGACTGTTATGCTAGTTGTCCGTACGTGTGGAAGTTGTTTTTCAGCGATAATTCAGTTGAAGAGTGAAGCAATAAATTCTGAAGCAGGCTTTCCGAGCATTTTCCAGGTTTCTGCTGGTAGGTCATCTGGGCCAGCTGCTTTTCCGTTTTTCATCTTGCTGATGACAAGCATTACTTCCTCAGATCTAATTGGCCTGTATAACATAATTACTAGTTCACTGTAGCCACTCACTTGTATGTTTAATTTATATTTAGACTTAGCATAGCAATACCAGTTTGAAATAATAATTTTAACATTATGATTAAATCTGCATTAACACTAAGAAACTGTAAGTCAGAACCCAATTGTATGAGTTTCTGCTCTGAAATGCTCTACGAAGACTAATTATCATATTTCAGCCTACTATAATGAGAACTAATTATTTAATACCTAATACAAATATTTTATATGGCAGTTGTGTTGTTTTCCCAGTGAGCATAGTTTCATATGCAACTTAAAAGATATGCTTTACAAACCTCTTTATAGAAAAGATCCATATTTTTCTCCACATCATATGCCAGTAGATTAGTAGCAGTTCCAACAAGTAATATATCACAGTCCTTGCTTGGATCCAGACGTCCTGCACATATGGCTGTTACTGGCTGGTTGATGTTAAGGAGTACCAATTCTTTACTTCTCTCATGTGAGACCATACGTCCACTTTCATATCCAGCTCTTCGGTGTGGACTGTGTATAAGTACCTGTAATTAATGCCATTATAACACATCTGCCATGTGTATTCTGGTATATTTGAAAAGGAAAGCTTCAGATTGTAGTGTAGGAGGAGGAGATGATGGAAAGAGTTAATGGACTGTAGTGCACGAATATTTTCAAAGAGAGCTGTAAAATTGAAATTGAATAATACAGAGCTTCTGAGAGAGTATAATACTCCAGAATTACATAAAAGTGCCGATGACTTATCCTCATTGCATGTTACACATTCTATCAGCAAATTAAAATAATATTGGTAATAACAATGTCGTGTTGAAGTGGAAGCAGACTTGACTTCGAAGGCAGGAACTGAACACAGCACTTATACTGAAAGAGGGTTTATTGCGAACTGAAACATACAAGCAGCACTGACTGCTTCTCGAGCAGAGTGCTCTGCTACTTATACATAGACAGAATGTACCAGAAATTAGAAGAATAATTAACATAAGAAACATGTAGAAATTACAAGTGAACATAAGAAACCCGTAGAACATTCTGGAAATGATAATTACAAAGAAATAAATTTTTGACGGTGGACGGGATTGAAACGGCAACCTTCGGCACTGCAATCTGTGATGCTATCCCTTGCGCCACACCGGCAGTCGGTTAACTTGGGGTCTTGTGACAATAATAATAATAATAATAATAATAATAATAATAATAATGGGTTTGATATGGGAGTACAAGTATGGTGAGTCCTTACAAGAATGAATGAAGTTTATTTTATTGTCATTCAGTTTGTAATTCTTTGTAAAACTCATACTGCATCATGTGTGGCAAGGGACATCTGGGGCAAGGATATAACTCAAGTAATATGCTCAAAGAGGATGTAATCATAATTCTTTATAATTTTGCTGAATAAATAGCAGTGTTGAGAAATATGTTGTCTATAAAAAACAACATTATCAAATATTTTACTTAATTGAACCGCACACATTTTATATGTTTTTTGTTCATCATACTCCTTAACACAGAGAATACTTCACACTGGATTTCATTTTCTGGAGGGTTGTATAGCATGACCATCAAGTAATTACCATAATTAAGGCAAAAACCAGCATTGGTCATTATTTACTTTTATTATCAGCAAACTGATTCCGATCACTTAGTGACCATCCTCAGTGCTGAACATAAATACCACTGTTGGCTATGAATATAAATCATAGCTATCATTTACAGTACACCTGTAAAAACCACTTTTTTATTTTTACTTATAAATACCATTTAAGGTGCCAGGTATGTGAGATACAGAACCTAGTTGCATAGGTTGTGAAAGCAGCTGGCTCAGATTGATGTTTACCAGGCACCTAAAATGAAAGGAAGGAAGCTTACGGCTTAATGTCCCGTTGACCATTTGGTCATTAGAAATGGAGCTCATCCTCTGATTTTTAGGTAAGGATGGGGAAGGAATTCCTTTCAGAGGAACCATTTAGGAAAGTCACGGAAAACCTAAATCTGGATAACCGGAGGTGGATCTGAACCGACATCCTCCCGAATGAGAGTCCAGTGTGTTACCATTGCCCCACCTCGCTTGGTCCTAAAATTGCTTTCTCGAGTAAAAATACTTGTTATATCTTAAGTGCATACCGATCACTTTCCACATTTCAGTACGAATTTTTCTTGTGCTAGTTGTTACAAAGAAACTTGTCGAGTCAGAACTTGGGATGCTACAGAAGGGTGAAAATAAGATGACACATCTTCCGTCATAGGTGCCAAACTTAAATATATTAGAAGAAAAATAACAATCGAAATTTTGAGTTGTCTGTATCTGTGCAAATCACCGTATCTGCTCAGACAGCATTCGTGTAGCAGTTTTGTAGTTTAATGATTAGCATCGTGCGTTACAAATTTTTCATTCCATGTCAAGTCCAACCCTCCCCTACTTTATTTCTCTCCTTTAGTTGTAGAAGAATGTGATAATGTAAACAAGAAATGAATTATTGATGAAATTATTACTACATTTCAAATTTCATTAAAAATAGTTGTATTCACCAGATGGACTCAAAACGCATTTCTGAAACACAAATAATTGATTTATCTATTATTTATTGAAATCTGTGTGACTAATATAAATATTAAAACACAACCAACATAAAATCTGTATGTTCATAAACTACATCAGAAAATGACTGTAAATACAAATCGCTAGAGTTTCATCGAAACGATACTCACAAAAATAAATGAAGTGACCACTCTTTAATTTTGAACTCTGGTAGCAAGTTTCAACCACATCTCACACATTTATCAATGCTTCAAACATGCAGAAACAAATTTTCTGGAGTTTTTAATATGCACAGTGTGGTACTATTCAAACACCTGTAGCATCATGTCATTTGACATCACAGGATCACAGGCATCCCATGACTCAAGTGAAGTATTTTAGCAGACTTTCAAATTATAAAAAACATGGCAGCTACCTCTGCACCAATACCTATTGCTTTCTAGATCTTGGGGATAAACACAGTTGTATTTCCAAACAAACAATGTTAACTTACATTTTCAACTTTTCACAGCATAAGGAATAATCCAATAAATTTAAGGCATTCAGCTACACAAATTATAATTTTTTCAACTAACACAACAGTGTCAGTGTTCCCACAAAAGTTTTATATTACTAACCTCTCTTACTTAGAAATGTCACTTTTTTGTGAATGATATTGCATAATTGGTCAGCAACTTTCACATCTGATTTCTTCAGCTGATCTTCTGATAGTGATCAGACAGCTTCTTCGATGGAACTGAGAAATTCAATTCTCAAGGAAGGAGTAGAAATTAAATTAACTGAAAATTTAATAAACAGAGACAATGTCTAATTTGGACAAGGCTTGGAATCCTGCACTTGCTGTAGTAAAATTAAAGAGACGTCTTAGAGGTGTTACCACCATAAAACAAACAAGGGTTGGAACTTAAATAGTGGCAACAATGCTGTGGAGACACTATGCAATGGAATCTGCTATTGTCGCTGATAGTACACATTGTTGATATACCTACATTATCTCCGAGCAAACAGACTCACCCGCCGCATGTCACTGGTGTGCGCACAATCAAGGGAAAACAGCGGTCTAAAGTAATGGAGTCACTATGATTTTTAAACAGAAATAACAGAGTTGTATCAAGATTGAATGTGCCAGAGGTAATACAACACAACACTGTCATCAAGGTCTTCAAGAGGCATGTTGGGAATCATTACTCTAAGAAAGAATTATTTCTACAGTGATGAATTTTTAAAAAGCAAAAAAATTTAAAGTAGTATTCCTTTTGGCTATCAGAATGCAGTTCCTGATTGGTTGCCTTCGCCTTCTGTCATTTATGGTGCACCTACCAACATAAATATGTCAAGCAACAGCTGCTGACACGTAAACTGTATTTTAACTTATGGGTGCAACTGGTAAAAAAATAGTGCTGATGATTGACCAGTGTCCTATAAATCTCAAACACCTTTTTTGAGGAATGTTGACTTTTTTTTTCCCTCGTAATTGCGCAAGTCATCTACAGCCTCTTGGCCTGCACATAATAAATGTTGTTACAGCCAGATACAGGCTATCAGTCGATTGAAGATCAATTTCTTCTCTTGAGATGAAGTAAGTGATGAGGCATAACGTTTCATGCTGAGGCTCAGCATTGTGTTACACAACAGATTGCACAACATTATTTTGCAAAGGCTGGTTGTGGTGCATCTATTTCTGATGAAGCAGACATTGTTCCACATAAAGAATGGAGTAAAATGCCGGATTCTTGAAAATATTCCAGGACTTTGCTTTTTGTCATGATGATGTTTTGACTGCACATAACCCAGAATTTATCTTAAAAACTGATAGTGAAAATATAGACCTGAAGCCTAATTGTAACACTCAAAAAGGATATGCAGACACTCTCACAGAATAAGTTTGACTTTAAAAGAACACATTACATTTAACTTCACAATTGTTTACCTGTGCTTGTAAGAGACAAAAAAGTTCAAGAGCTAATTTAAATGCTACTCGATGAATGATTTACTCTCAATAGTGATAAAACAGCATGAACAACAGTACACTAAATCATGCAACAACAGTAGTGAAACTAGTGAGGCACCACTGTAGCACAGAAGTTTTTGTGTGTGTATTATATATAGTCTGTGCTAACCAGATAATAAGAAAAGATGTTGTGTTACTTCTGAAACAATACTGTGTAGTGTTACATTCAACACTACCACCTTTTTACACTGACTTGAGGTATCTAAATATTAATTCAGTCGAAATTAGGCTTTGGCAGAGCAGAACCTGCCACCAGAATCAATGTTTGTTGCAGATTCTGGGGGTGAAAAGTGGTGCAAAGTAGTCACAGATTACGTGAAGTAATTAAAGAAGTTTCTCCGTGATCTCAGAGTAACTGAACAGGACAGAAAAGACAAATGAAACATGCATTCTTGTTGATTTTATGTATGTTCATGGTACTACTGTATTATTCATTCATGGTTTGATTGATGTTGAACATATTGTTCTATTATTCATCTATAAGTGTAATAAGGCGAATAAATTTATTTTAAGAAGTTTGTCAGTAAAATTGATTTTTTCTTTATATTTATTAAGAAATTATATTTGAACAATTAATATGAAGAAGTTTACAAATTATAATTGCACATATTGGAAATGACAGAGTCACAGCTGAAGATGGATCTCTTAATTAAAACTGAATACATCTACATTAAATTACGTGCTTAACCTGGCTGGAAGTGACTAAGTATGAAAGTGTTGGTTCACTGTATGAAGAATATACTTTAACCAGCATCCAGAACACATCAACTGGTTCACAAAATAATGTTGCCAAACTACTAGAATAAACCAATAATAATAGCAATACCTCTCATAAGACCATAATTTTAGCCTAGAAATCCTAATACATAGCAATTCCTCACACTTACGAAATGGGAAATTGAAAACATTTGTACCCTGAATACAGTAATACACCTATGTGGTTTTTGGATAAAGTTACTTTTAATACTAAAAGTTTGACACCATACTAAAAGGAATCTGGTTACAAAATAGAACTCTCGCTCACCTGTGAAAGATCAAGTGAGGCTGAACTTAGGAATAATCACAGCATTCAGAAGGCATAATTAACAAAAGCCATCCACATAAACTACAAACAATGCTGAGTTGGAGTGGCTTGCTTGGCTCAGTGATACAGACAGCCGTGCCATAGGTGAAACTACAGCGGAGGGGTATCTGTGGAGAGGCCAAACGTGTGGTTCCTGAAGAGGGGCAGCAGCCTTTCCAGTAGATACACAAGGTGCATATGTGGACAACAAAATAAAATTTCTGTATTTCCCAGGTAAAGAATAAAATTTCTCTCGGATGAAAATACACTTTTTCAGCATGAAATACAATTTTTCCCAGATGAACTGCACTTTTTCTGTTATATTTGGCTTGGAGCAGTAAAACTTACCAATTCTTTAAAAGGCTAATGTGTTATACACTATCGTACAACTTTGCAGTGTTAAAATGCACTTACAATGTCAACCCCCCGTCCCCTCCCGTGATGTGTGGTGGTGATAATGTTGTGACAACTGATGGGAAGTAGCAAAGACCAATCATGTTCAGGTGTAAACAGCCGATGAGAATGTTGTTTTTCATTTCTGTTTTGTAAATGAAATTCACATGTATTTCAGTTTTTTCATAAGGTTAAAATTTTTGTGTATCTTGTTAGGCTCTAGCCCAATAAAGCAGCTTTAATTGCTTGTCAAATATCTTTTCCTCTTTGATTGTGTCATGATTTACAAATAAGTTGTTATGCATGAACCTAATAAAACAACGTAAGTATGACCACAATGCATAATTATTTATGAATTCCTGATTGTCTGTCCTAACTTCCATTTTTTTTTTTTTACGTATAATTATACTTTTTGCCATCGTTATTGCATAATTTGTAATCTATCAAAAAACTAAAATGAATACAATAAACTAACCTTGAAGCTTAGTTTTTTATGGTGTGTGTTACCCTTTAAGATATATCAAAACATAAATGTGCCAGTAAAATATTTAATATTAGTATAAATACCTGTCTTCAGAGCCCTAAATTTCTTTAAGGGCTGGTCCCCAAAGTGTTGTTTTGAATGGGAGTGAAACAGTGTGTGTGTGTGTTAAGAAATTCATAGCACATTCTCACCATTAATGTAATTCATACAGCATAAAATGTCATTTTCTTTGAAAGTATAACTTCACCACTATTTGCAATTTTTACCCACAACCTGCTAAAAACAAAAACCAATGAAATATTATGCATGTCAACAACAGTTTGTTTTGAAGTACTGCATACTCTTCATCCTGATGCCTTTGACACATTCTCCTTTCAGCAGATGCTTCTGGGCTATACACACACAGTGTTAATGTAAATTTTTCCCCAACTAAATTTTTATTTTTGTGTTAGTCTCTTATTTGTGTTTTATTGCTGCAGTATTATTCTGAAGTAATATGCTAAAGTAAAGTTCTTATCAGCCAAAATTACAAAAAATATTAACTGGTAACATAAATAATGAAACAATTCCTGGATTTCTCCTGGATGAAACAATTCCCGGGTTTTTCCCAGATCTTCCAGTTGTTCTGGTGGGTATTACACCCTGTTACAGGGGTAACAGTCTGGGGACTGACTAAGCTGTCCTTGTAACAGAGCAAACATGGTTTTTCCATGCAGTTACTCCAAACGGCTGAAAGCAAGGGGAAACTATAGTCGTTACTTTTCCCAAGGACACACAGCTCTTCTATCTGAATATATTAGCTGTAAACCTAGTGTTGCCCGGGTGTTTATTTATCCTACACTCTTGTAGTCCACATCCCCTTCCCCCCTCTCTCTGCATCCATCTCTTTCTCTCCCACCTCTCTCTTTTTCTTTCCACCTTTCCCTCTCTCGGCAAAGTTTTCTACTAGGTACCCTCTGTCATGTACCATACAAAGATTTATGTACCCAATGATCTTCCTCTAGGTTTAAAGGTCATGTGTGCAAAACTTCATAAATATTGGAGCAAAACTATGCAGTTTATAAAATTCCGTAAGTAAAGTACCCTCCACCATGCACCAAACTAAATTTTATACAGACAGTGACATTTCTCTAGTTTTTAAGGTAGAGTGTGCAAAATTTCATCAATTACAAAACAAAACTATAGATTTCTATGCAATAGAACGCCCTTTGTTGTTCTCAAATATTCCAGTTTCACTTCATACAAAACAACAGAAAAAGGATCTGTGAAATTGGTTGAGCCGTCTTAAGTTATGGCGCGACCAAGGTATTGAGGGATACATTTTTTATGTTGCAAAGTACCCTCCCCCATGCACTGTATGAAATGTTAGGTAGACAGTGACTTTCCTTTTGTTTTGAAGGTCAAGCATTAGTAATTTCCTGAAGATCGGAATGAAACTGTAGAGTTTGTAAGTCTGTAGGAAAAGTATGCTCCGCCATGCACCTATCACAAAATACTTTCTTAGCTGACGTTTTCTACCTATAAACTACATTCCTGCCAAATTTCAGCTTCATAGGTGAAGTAGTTTTCGAGATTTTGTGTTTAGTCAGTGAGTGAGTGTCCTTTCGCTTTTATATAGATAGAGATTAAGAAAACAGATTTCTTAATTTTGGATGCAAGAGAATTAAGGGAGACTTGTAGACAAAAATAAATAGTAACATGCATATCTATAATGCTAACTTATTTGATACAAGGTCATGGCTGATGCAACAGTTTTACGGCATCTACAGCGAAACTGTTGTGAGCGGTAGACTTCTTTTCATCATTTTGTGTGTGTCAGGGGGAGGGGGGGGGGGGGAGGTAAGTTACAAAACACTTCATAAACGCCAGAAATTACATGCAAACTTTGTTGCGGGTGCTTAACTACTCCCATTTTCCAATAATTGACGCATAAATCAGGGTATTCTCACGCGGTAGGCTCTAATTATTTATGACGTCATATTCCTGAGCTATGTGTCATACTCTCTCTTTTATATCAAAAGGTAAAGCAGTCAACAATCCGAAGATTGGTTTGAACACCACAGTGCTTTACTAGGCATGGTCCTGTTTGGAGATGGTATGCCGTTGCCTTCCTCCGACCTTCGAACTGACTTACCCAGCCAGTTATAGGGGGACCTACAGTTTAACGTGGGTTCCGAACCACGGTGCTACTCGGTATTTTTCACATGAGCAATACTGCCAGAGGTGAAAGAAGTGGAAAGTGACAAATAAAAATCCTAGGACCTGGCGGGGATCGAACCCGCGACCTTTGGATTTGTAGTCTGGCACTCTACCACTGTGCAACCGAGTAGCGGTGTGTATATATAAAAATCGGTCAGGAACCTTCATGGGCATATGGTGAACAGTTCACCAAAGTTTTATTGCAATCGAATGAATGGTTTATGAACACAGAGGACATACAGACATTCATTTTTATATATAAGGTTCAGGGCGTCGTCTTGGGTAAAATATTCCAAAGGTAAAATAGTCCCCTACTGGGATCTCCAGGTAGGGACTACTCTGGAGGATGTCATCATCAAAAAATACAAAAGTCATTCTATGGATTGGAGTGTGGAATGTTCTATCCCTTAATTAGTTAGTAAGTTGGAAAATTTGAAAAGAGAAATGGATAGGTTCAAGTTAGATATGGTAGAAATTAGTAAAGTTTGGTGGCAGTATGAGTAGGATTTCTGGTCAAGTGACTACAGTTGAGAATTTTGTTATTTATCTATAGACAGTGGGGAATAAATGTAATCTTGGTGGTATATTTTGGTCTGATGAAAGGTGATCTTAAAAATGTCAATATTACTCACCCATAAGCAGTAAATTAACAAATGAACCCAAAAACCAGTATAGTAACATTAACAATGATTCTACATTACCTGGTCAGCCGTGGTGGCAGCAGTGAGACAAGCGTGTGTGCCATCGTACTTCCCAATTGTAACAAGGCCAGGCAAAATCTTGAAGTTAAGGTTAATGGTGAATACTGGCAATGCCATTGTTCTTTATCCCTTATACGTTCCTGTATATAATAAAATAAAAACTTAGTAATACCTGAATGACAACAAGTAGGCACATACAAAGGAGAACTAAACAGTTCGGTTAATGTGTGTTAAAACTATGAGCAACAACTTTCAGAGAGATAATGAAGCTAAACAATCTGCTGAGTATAACAAATTGCTTTTTACCATACATTAGTGACCATCATTACTTATAAATCATTACACATATATCAAAGAACATTCATAATCAAAAGTAATACAATTTCTTCTAAGAAACTCATCATACTGTTGAAAAAAAAAAAAAAAAAAGAAAAAAGAAAAAAAGAAAAAAAAAAAAAGAAAAGAAATTGAAAACTACAGGCATATAAATCACAGAAAAACAATATGCATGTTTTTGTCCCTACATATAAGCTTGTCCCACCAACAGAAAGAGTATGCAACTTGTAGCTGTGTGTAATGGGACTAAGTTCTCCACATAGCTTTTCCTAGCTGAGGAACATTACACCCTTTCGAACAGGGGTAAGACTGCTAAAAGAAGAAAAGCACCACAAGGGTAGTGGACAGTTACAGTAGGATAGCAGGGCGTACTATGCACAGTATCACTGATAAAAATAAATACTTTTGCTGTTACAATGTTTATTGACTATCAAAAATTAATACAATTTGAATTGCTGGAGTCCTGGAACTGTGAAGATCTCAAAATTCAACATTTATTGCAGGAAGCAACCGGTCACACATGATAATGTGAGCAAGGTGAGTGTTCTACACAACACGCACTACAGTAGCACAGACATAATGAGGAAAAATTTCCGAGTTTAATAACTGCAGGAGAGCACTGCTAACAGAGTCAAAGATGTGTGGCAGTAAAGCAGAGCAAGACATCAAATTTGGCTGAGTTCAGTGGCACAGAAGGAAAATTGGGGTTTAATTATAATCCTGACCTTTTCGGACAGTGTATCACCCTCACCGGCCAAGATGAAGACACCAGTGGAAACCTCTTATCTTTTGGTACTCGATAGATGCACAGGATGAAGTAAACATCCTGTTGTTCTAGGTTGGCGTGGAGCTGGGCATTGGACAGCAGGAGGCGATCACAGTGGAAAATAATTTCCTGGGCCGTGTTGAATGATTTATGAGACATTTAGTGACAAGAATATTATCCAGCTCTTCATAGGCAAGCAATGCCTGTGCCTGCGCCTAAAATGATGTTTGTACCAAAACAGACAGACTTCGTATTTTGGACAGAAGCCACTTTCTTGAAGTTTTCTTCCAGGTTCTAAACAAAGAACAGAGACTTTGGGCAAGAAGGATATCCTTTAAGACTATGTACAAAGTAAATACTGAGATGAACATGGCTTGTATCAGTCTAGAATCCACTGAGCAAGTGACGGTGGCTGAACTGTCCGATCCACAACCGGGCCAAGATGATCTCTTCTCGTCGCGAGCAGCGTGATGAGGTCATCCAAGCGGTTTAATGGTCCGGAGCTTATTATTAGTAAGTGAAGACCACACATTATGCCATGACGATATAAGGTGCCGCGAAAGAGCCCCTTGAATATCGTGCGATGGGACATAGTACGTAGCTGTCCGACGTAAGAAAGTTGCAGCCTTGGCAGCTGCATCAGCAGCCTCGTTACCAGGCACGCCTGTGTGGCCAGGTACCCACAGGAGGTGAACGCGAGGGCCGTCAGAAGCTAATAACCGAAGGGAGCAGTTGATTCGGTGCACAAAAGGATGGGCTGAAAAGGGGTAGCTCAGACTCTGGATGGCGCTGAGGGAGTCAGAGCAGATAACATAAGAACGAGAACGGTGTCGACGGATGAAGAGTACAGCCTGATAGAGGGCAAAAAGTTCCGCTGTGAAATTCGAGCAGTGGGCATTAAGCCTGTACTGGTAACGATCATCCCCCACGACAAACGCACATCCTACACCGTCATTGGTCTTAGAGCCATCCGTATAAATGAAAACTGATTTTTCGAGCCGTGCACAAAGTTCAAGGAACCGCGAGCAGTATAAGGCATCCAAAGTGCTCTCCTTCGGGAGTGAGGCGAGTTCTAGGTGAACACGAACCTGAGCCTGAAGCCAAGGTGGCACTGGGCTCTCACCTATATGAAATGTGGAAGGGAGAGTAAAATCGAGCTGCGGAAGCAAGCGTCGAAAACGGACTCCAGGAGGGAGAAGGGCAATCGCAGACAGCCCATATTGGCTATCGAGGAAGTCGTTAAAGAATGATGGATGGGAAGGATGGTGAGGCATCGAAAGCAAATGGCATGCATAACGACACAGTAATTTGTCGCGTCGATAGGTTAAAGGTAATTCGGCAGCTTCGGCATAGAGGCTGTCAACAGGGCTTGTGTAAAAAGCTCCTATCGCCAGGCGTAACCCCCGAAGGTTAATCGAGTTTAGGCGGCGTAAAATGGATGGCCGTGCGGAAGAGTAAATGAAGCTTCTGTAATCCAATTTCGAGCGGACAGTGGACCGGTAGAGGTGAAGTAGGACGGTTCGATCCGCTCCCCATGAAGTGCCGCTAAGAACACGGAGGACGTTAAGGGAATGAATACACCGGCCAGCCAGATAGGACACATGCAGGGACCAGCAGAGTTTCCTGTCCAATATAAGCACTAAAAATTTCGTCGTCTCTACGAAGGACAGAGTAACGGGGCCAAGATGGAAAGACGGTGGAGGGAACTCTTTGTATCTCCAGAAATTTATACAGACTGTCTTCTCACTGGAGAACCGGAAGCCATTGGCGACACTCCAAGAATAGAGACGGTCGAGACAACGCTGAAGGCAGCGTTCCAGGAGACACGTTCTCTAGGCGCTACAGTAAATCGCGAAGTCGTCCACAAAAAGCGAGCCAGAGACGTCGGCCGGAAGACAATCCATAATTGGGTTAATTGCTATGGCGAAAAGTGCCACGCTCAACACAGATCCTTGTGGCACCCCATTCTCCTGGCGGAAGGTGTCCGACAGAACAGAGCCCACTCGTACACGGAACCTTCGATCTAGTAAAAATGCTTGGATAAAAATGGGGAGGCCGCGAAAGCCCCATGTATGGAGCGTGCGGAGAATTCCCGCCCTCCAACAGGTCTCATAAGCTTTCTCCAAATCAAAAAACACAGCCACCGTCTGGTGCTTACGCAAATAGTTATCCATAATATAGGTCGACAAGGTAACAAGGTGGTCGACAGCAGAACGATGCCTACGAAATTCGCATTGGACATTGGTAAGGAGACGGCGAGATTCGAGTAACCAAATCAGCCGAGCATTAACCATGCGTTCCATCACCTTGCAAACGCAGCTGGTGAGAGAAATGGGGCGATAACTCGAAGGAAGATGTTTGTCCTTCCCTGGTTTTGGTATGGGAACAACAATTGCTTCACGCCAGCGTGTGGGGACCTGACCTTCAATCCATATGCGATTATAAGTGCGGAGGAGAAAACATTTACCCGCAAGAGAAAGGTTTTTCAGCATCTGTATATGAATTGTATCAGGCCCTGGAGCAGAAGATCGGGACACAGAGAGAGCACGTTGAAGCTCCTGCATGGTGAAGATGGCATTGTAACTTTCCCGATTGAGAGATTCGAAGGAAGGTGGCCGTGCCTCTTCCATCTGTTTTCGAGGGAGAAAGGCAGGGTGATAGTGTGTTGAGCTCGAGACTGCTGCAAAAGATTGACCTAAGACGTTGGATATAGCGGCTGGGTCTACGACGACTTCATTTGCAACGGTCAAGCCAGGAATTGGGGAGTGGACCTTTGTGCCAGATAACCGGCGCAGGCCCCCCCAGACAACAGAAGAAGAAGTAAGTCTATTAAATGAACTAGTAAAAGCAATCCAGTAGGCCCGTTTGCTTTCCTTGATGACTCGACGGCATTGCGCTCGTAGACGTTTGTAATTGATACAGTTCGCCAATGTTGGGTGGCGGCGAAAGGTGCGTAGAGCACGTCTCCGGGCTCTAACAGCATCGCGACATGCCGCAGTCCACCAGGGGACTGGAACTCGACGTGGAGAAGACGAAGTGCGTGGAATGGAATATTCGGCAGCATTGAGAATGACTTCCGTGAGGTATTCGACCTGACTTTAGCATCATGGAAAACCGCCAGTGAGGAGAACAGTCCCCAGTCAGCTTTCGAGATGTTCCAACTAGTGGAACCCGGAGGTAGGGTATGATGAAGGAGATGTGTTATGCAGGGGAAATGGTGGCTCGAGTATGTATTAGAGAGAGCATACCACTCAAACCGATGCGCAAGTTGAGCAGTACATATCGAGAGGTCCAAGTGAGAGTAGGTATGCGTCGTATCTGAAAGAAAGGTTGGTGCACCTGTGTTTAGGCAGACAAGATTAAGATGGTTGAGAATGTCCGCTAAAAGGGAGCCTCTCAGGCAAGAGGCCGGAGAACCCCATATGGGGTGGTGGGCGTTGAAATCGCCTATCAACAAAAAGGGGGAAGGAAGTTGGGCAACAAGGTGCAGCACATCTGCCCTAGTAAAGGCAGTAGACGATGGGGTATAGATGTTACAAAGAGAAAAGGTTGGAAGAATGATGCGGACGGCAACTGCCTGTAGTTGAGTGTGCAGTGGAATAGGATGATAGTATATGTCATATCTAATGAGCAACATAACCCCTCCATGGGCTGCAATACCCTCCACAGGGGGCAGGTCAAAACGCACTGAGGTATATTGTGAAAAAACTATGTTGTCGCGTGGGCGTAACTTCGTTTCTTGAAGTCCGACCACAAATGGACGGTGCAGTCTGAGTAGGAGTTTCAATTCATCTCTGTTGGAACAAATGCCGCGAATATTCCATTGAAGGAGATCCATAAGGTGAGAAGATAGAGAAGAAAAGCGAGGGGAGATCACCTCGCTGGCCACTGAGGGTCTGACTTCAAGGGAATGCTGCTACTGGAGTCTGTAGGTAAAGGGTCATGTTCCATCGCTTCCTCTGGAGTTTCCACCTGCCTGCCTGGATTTAACGGCAGGGGCAGCTTCCTCCGCCAGTCGAGGGCCGGATGATCGGCCAGCAGTAGCGCGTGGCGGGGAAGGAGAGGAACTCTTTTTCCTGCGTGCCTTCTTGGAGGAATGACAATGAGTTGTGTGCACAGACGGAGGTTGTGCAGGCTCAGATCTTAAGAAATCCTCACGGACAGGCTCTTTCTTGGAAGTCCGGGCATCTCATTTAGACGCCCGTGATTTGGGAGGAGCTGCTGATGGCTGTGTTTTTTGGTGAGAGGAAGTGAGTGGAGAGGTTGATCGGGCAATCTTTGGACTGGCCGATCTGACAACCGTGTCGCTAAAAGTAAGGTCACATGTCTGCGTGGCAACCTCCTTAGTAGGGCGAGGAGAGGCAAGGACAGCACTGTATTTACCCGCTGGGAGCTCAGCGGGCTTTCGACTAGCTAGTGTCTTCCGCGCAGCAGAGGTCGAAACTTCTTCGCGTACTCTTATTTCTTGAATGACCCGCTCCTCCTTGTAAACAGGGCAGTCCCTAGATGAAGCAGCATGGTCGCCCATGCAGTTAATGCAGTGAGGGGATGGAGGCGGACAGTCCCCCTCATGAGCGTCCTTGCCGCAGGTGATGCATTTGGCTGCATGAGGGCAAGACTCACGGGTATGATTATATCTGTGGCACTGGTAACAACGTGTGGGATTCGGGATATAGGGGCAAACTGATATAATTTTGTAGCCTGCTTTGATTTTGGAAGGGAGATCCACCTTGTCGAAAGTCAAAAATACAGTTTGGGTTGGTATCAAACCTGTATCAGCCTTTTTCAGCTATGACGCCCTTATCAGTCAGATAGTCCTTTATCTCTTCGTCTGATAACCCGTCGAGGGATTGAGAATAGACCACGCCACGTGACGAGTTAAGGGTACGGTGGGCTTCGACTTTTACCGGGAAGGTGTGCAAAAGCGTAGCTGGAATCAGTTTTTGAGCCTGAAAGGCATTATCTGTTTCTAACAGCAAACTCCCATTACGTTGACGAGAACATTTCTTCAACGGACCTGCAATGGCATCTACACCCTTCTGAATTATGAAGGGATTGACCTTGGAGAAATCATGACCATCAGTACAGGTAACAATGAGAAACTTAGGAACGCTAGGTAGTATTTTCTTGGTTTGAGAGGCATCCAACTTACGTTTTTGGGTCGAAGTCAGAAGGGAAGAGAGAGAGGTCATTGCGGAAGTGTCCCCCATGATTACCAGCATCTCCGATGGCGCGCTCCTTCGTAATGGGGAACCCTCACTGAGGGCTTACCCGCCTTAGGTGATTGTTCACACCTCAGGTCACACCTCTCGAGAAATGGACGGAGGGACCAATCGGCACGGTCGGAAGGTTACAGCTCGGGTAATCACCCCTCCCTGGGCCTGGCCTTTACCAGGGGGTACGTACGTGCCCTACTTGTCTATCCGGGGCGGGAAATTACGCGTTACCCCGTCACCTGCTACGCATGGGGATGCGTGGGTCGGCCTTCAGACACGCTCAGGGAGGAAGGAAGAAGAATAGAGGATGGGAAGAGGGAGATAGAAAAGTGAGAAAAGGAAGACTCTCAAACGCCGAAGCGGAGATGGTATGGATGGCTAGAAGGTAGGAACAGAGTAAGAAGAAGGAGCGGAAAAAGCGAGTGAGAGGAAGGAAGGACCTTAAGAAAAGGAAAGCGTAGAAAAGGAGATGACCTGCAGTTACTCAGACACCCGTCTCCGGGCAAGGGCACAAACCGGGGGGGGTGTGAAGCAGCCTGGGGAGGAAGAAAGGCTACTTCGGCTCGGGGCCCCATGCGCGCCACACACGGACCCACAAAAGAGCTGTGGGCCCCCTGGGGGGAGGGGGGGCGGCACTGATGGAATCGCCGCAATGCTGCTCTTCTGTCCCTGACCACTGAATGACAAGCATCGTTCCACCAAAGGACGGCTGGTCCCTGAAGCATTGGCTTTGATTTTGGGATGGATACATCAGCAGAATTGTGAATCACTGTTGTGATGTGATCCTCCCAGTCTTGGAAACCTTTACACCGTTTGAAAATAGCCAACTGCTGAAGTGTCCAGTTAGCTTTGATCAGCTGCCATCTCGGCGGCTTCCCACTGAGATCTATTTTGACAGGTAAATCTATCTGGATTGGATAGTGGTCACTACTATGAAGGTCACATCCACGTACCACTGAGCAATGTGTGCAAGAGTAGGCGAGCAGAGAGAGAGGTCTATGGCTGAAGATGAATCTGTAGCAGTGCTAAAATGCATATGCTGGCCTGTGTTCAGCAATAAAACATCAGAGAAGTTTATCACAGTCTCAACCATCCATCCCCCTGGTCAATTGTTGTTAGAGCCCCATAGTGCAATGTGTGCATTAAAATCTCCTAAAAGAAGAAAGGGATGTGGTGGTTCTGCAGTAAGTCATATCAGAAGATTACTGTCAATATGCTTATCAGGCAGTAAGTAAAGGAAGCAGACTGTGATGATATGATGGGCCAATACACCAACAGCAACTGCTTGTAGCGTAGCAATTACGGGCTTGGGTGAGGACTGAAAAGCGCCCTGGCAAACACTGCCACACCACCTTGTGCCCTATCACCAGTAAGGTCGTCTTTCCTGTGGAGTTGATAGGCTCTCAATACAGGTTTGTCAGTCTGTTTAAAATGTGTCTTTTGAAGGGACACACAGAAAGGCCTATCCTCCACAAGAAGCTCCAGTTCTTCCAAATGAGTCCTGAATCCAGCCAAATTCTACTGCTGTATGGAAGCCATGTCACCTGTGTGGGTGTATCTTTTCTCTATCCTTGTACCACAATGGTGAGGAACTTTTGGAGAGCCTGTTAGCACGACTGCTTAGTTTTGGTGATGAAGCATCAAGCTCCATAATAATGTCGTCCTCATAAGTCAAAGCTGCCATAGGAACGTCTGATAACGCCCCCAAATGAGTTTCAATTGGACGTTTGTGATGCTTCCCTCGACTACTTCATTTTAGAAGATGAGGAGGAAAGGGGGGGATAGGGGAGCACTCTGTTTTCGTGGATCATACTGCTTTTGAAAAGCACTTTGCTTTTGGGGTGCCTTCTCAAAGATTTCCTGAGGTGTCTGTACTATCACATTGTCTGCAGGAAGACAAACAAAGGGTTCTGCAAATGAAGTACCTGTAGCTTTTTTGGACTTTTTTGTTGGACAAAAGGCATGGAAGTTCAGCTGCCTTACATGTGCACTGACATGTGCAAGTATTGGTACTCACACTGACAGCCTCAGTCTGTATCAAGGCATCTACTGTAGCAACTGGTTTCTGTAGAGCAGCAGCAAAGAAGGTAGGACATAGTAAATTGTAATTTGCAGCTGTTTGCTGATGATGCTGTAGTGTATGGGATGGTATCGTCTTTAACTGACTGTAATAGCATACAGGATGACTTAGACAAAATTTCTAATTGGTGCGAAGAATGGCAGCTAGATCTCAATGTAGAAAAATGTAAGGTGATGCGCAGGAGTAGGAAAAACAATCCCATAATGTTCGAATACAGCATTAGTAGTGAGCTTCTTGATGCTGTCGCGTCGTTCAAATATCTAGGCATAACATTGCAGAGCAATATGAAATGGAACGAACATGTAAGGACAGTTGTGAGTAAGGCGGACAGCCGACTTGCAGTTTATTGGGAGAATTTTGGGAAGATGTACTTCACCTGTAAAGGAGACTGCGTATAAAACGCTTGTACGACCATGTCTTGAGTGTTGCTCAAGTGTTTGGGACCCGTAGCAGATCAGTTTAAAGGAAGACATAGAAGCAGTTCAGAGGCGAACAGCTATGTTTGTTACTGGTAGGTTCGACCAATGCGAGAGTGTCACGGAAATGCTCTGGCAACTCAATTGGGGATCGCTAGATGAAAGACGTTTTTCTTTTCATGAATTTCTGTTGAGGAAATTTAGAGGGCCGGAATTTGAAGCTGAGTGTAGTATTATCTTGCTGCCACCTACTTACATTTTGCGTGGTGATCACAAAGGACTAGATAAGAGAAATTAGAGATCTTATAGAGGCATATAGGCATTCTGTTTTTCCTCGTTCTATTTGGGAGTGGAATAGGAAAGGAAATGCCTAGTATTTTTTTTTTTTTTTTTTTTTTGTGGTTTTAGGGCGCACAACTGCTGTGGTCATTAGCGCCCAACACTGCCCATAGTAAAAAAGAACCGGGGTTAGAAATTAAATGGCTTTCGCCATATATGCACGATGTATAAAAAGTAAAACTCTGTTAACCGATTGCGGGTCATCAGCTAAAATGTCAGACATTTCAAATGGGAAACACAGATCATGACGGAGACGGTTAAAATACGGACATTGCACTAAAAGATGGTTCACAGTAAAAGGTGCATCACAGTGCTCACATAAGGGAGCAGGACCACCACGTAATAAATGCTGGTGGCTATAACGGCAGTGGCCAATACGAAGCCGGGCCAGAACAATCTCCTCTCGGCGGGAGGGTCGAGATGACGTTGACCAGAGATCAGGCACAGGTTTAATGGCTCGCAATTTGTTCCCTGACAGGGATGACCAATGTAGATACCAACGGGAGATAATACGCTGGGAGATACCAGCGCGAATGTCATCAGAGCTGGTGAAAAAGGTAGATAGCCGAGGAAGGAGAACTGCTTCCTTGGCAGCCGTATCCGCAGCCTCATTCCCCAACACTCCCACATGGCCAGGGACCCACAGAAACGTCACCGTAGTTCCGCTCGTTGAAAGAGAAATAAGGCAATTGCGGATGCTTTGTACCAGGGGATGGGCCGGATATAGCATGCGAAGGCTCAACAAAGCACTCATAGAGTCCGAGCAAATGACAGTCTTACTGAGCGAGTTTCGCCGGACGTATTGTGTGGCTTGGTATAATGCATACAGCTCAGCTGTAAAAATGGAACTCCACTCAGGAAGACGATATTTAAAAGAGACGTTGCCAAGTACAAAAGCACACCCAACACCCTGGTCTGTCTTTGAGCCATCAGAAATGCCTAGTAGTGGTACCCTCCGCCACGCACCTTATGGTGGATTGCAGCGTATGTACGTAGATGTAGACGTAGAAATATAAGGGGCTGTATGGCCTTATTGATATAAAAGGACGAAATCTTATCAAAAGAACCTCTTGTACATTTTATTATCAGAAACACATTCTGGCTAGCAGCATGTGTTCTGTTGCACTCAACTATACATTTGTTATTCTTGAACAAGTCCAGAGGAGTGGCCAGCTGAGACTTCTTTTTTGATTGGATGTTGTTACCCCCCAGTGGTACACCCATCCCACTAGAGAGGGGGAGGGGGGAGGGGGGAGGGGGGAAGGGGGGGGGGGGAGGGGAGGGGAGGGGAGGGGGTGGGAGGGGAGGGGGGGGGGGGTGAGTGAGTGAGTGAGTGAGTGAGTGAGTGAGTGAGTGAGTGAGTGAGTGAGTGAGTGAGTGAGTGAGTGAGGGAGGGAGGGAGGGAGGGAGGGAGGGAGGGAGGGAGGGAGGGAGGGAGGGAGGGAGGGAGGGAGGGAGGGAGGGAGGGAGGGAGGGAGGGAGGGAGGGAGGGAGGGAGGGAGGGAGGGAGGGAGGGAGGGAGGGAGGGAGGGAGGGAGGGAGGGAGGGAGGGAGGGAGGGAGGGAGGGAGGGAGGGAGGGAGGGAGGGAGGGAGGGAGGGAGGGAGGGAGGGAGGGAGGGAGGGAGGGAGGGAGGGAGGGAGGGAGGGAGGGAGGGAGGGAGGGAGGGAGGGAGGGAGGGAGGGAGGGAGGGAGGGAGGGAGGGAGGGAGGGAGGGAGGGAGGGAGGGAGGGAGGGAGGGAGGGAGGGAGGGAGGGAGGGAGGGAGGGAGGGAGGGAGGGAGGGAGGGAGGGAGGGAGGGAGGGAGGGAGGGAGGGGGGGAGGGGGGGAGGGGGGGAGGGGGGGAGGGGGGGGAGGGGGGGGAGGGAGGGAGGGGGGGAGGGAGGGGGGGAGGGGGGGGAGGGGGGGAGGGAGGGGGGGAGGGGGGGAGGGGGGGAGGGGGGGAGGGGGGGAGGGAGGGAGGGGGGGAGGGGGGGGAGGGGGGGAGGGGGGGGAGGGGGGGGAGGGGGGGAGGGGGGGAGGGAGGGAGGGAGGGAGGGAGGGAGGGAGGGAGGGAGGGAGGGAGGGAGGGAGGGAGGGAGAGGTATTTCCTTCCTAGTGACCCAGACGGCCATGCCAATATCTCCATTCACCGGTACACACAGTGTTCCACAGCCGCACGACACGGTGGTCGCTGAAGCATGCCCAGAGGTTACAGTGTCAGAGGACTGGCAGCGCTTACCGGTCCCCAGCTCAGATCTACTTTAGCAACAGGGTTCTGCAGAGCAGAAACTAAAGACGCAGGAATCACAGAAGGATGCATGGCCTTAAAGATCTTTTTGGCCTCTTCATATGGGATCTGTCTTGTTGTCTTAATATCCTGTATTTTCCTCTCGTCAAGGTACACACTGCATAAGTGACTCCAAACTGAATGCTCCCCTGAACAGTTCACACATTTTGCAGGTGGAGTGCACATAGGGACTGACATTCAATTGGAGGAAGCCTGCTTTAGCCTTGTCTGGGAGTTTGGACTATTAAAGGTGAGAATAAAGGAGTGGGATTTTACTAACTCCCCATCCACCCTTTTTGTGATATTTTGGACATCAACGATGCCCTCTGAAGCCCACTCAACCTTTAGTTTGTCAGTTGGAATGCCCACTAAATCCCAACAAGTTACAATGCCTTTACTGTAATTGAGGGTGTTATGCAGTTCAGTCTCTATGCATATTCTCTAACGCATTTAGCTTCTGAAGGTTGACTGCTTGTTGGGAAGTGGAAGTTTCTACCAATAATGTCCCATTATGCAAGCGTTTCACAGATTTAAGAGCACCAGCAATTCCCTGTAGAGCTTTTTGAATGTAAAAATGTAATAACTTTTCAAAAGTACCCTCTTTCCTCTTCACTGCAATGAACACATTCTGTGGAGCAGCATGTGTTCCGTTACTATACACAACATGTTTTTTATTCTGTGCAGAATCCAGGGGACTGGCAACCCTAGTCCTCTTGGTGGGTTGGGTGTTGGTACCCTCAGTGGTCCACCCATCCCACTACAAGGTTTAAAATTACTCAATAAATTCATGTCGGTCCCATGAGTAGCTACGGAACTAATGGTGGTGGTGGTGGAGGATATGAGGGACCAAACAACGAGGTCATCAGTCCCTTCAACCTCAAATTGTACACACCACAGAACCCAACGTAAAATAGGGGAAAGCCAAAAGACCAGTACACTAGCAATTAAAATCGTCTCACCAACAAGACGAAGACCAACCCAGGGCAGCAAATGCTACAGTGTCTGCTCCCACAGCTCCGGAAGCGACCACTACCCTAAACCACAAGTTACGAATGGCACAGTGGTCAACGTATCACAGTTCCAGAGCAGGGAGAAATAAAACGACGTTTAAATGTAAAAGAGTGGGAGACTGGTGGGGAGAAGGCTCTAAACCCCACAAACAGCCAAGAATGACACACCCACTCACCCCGACCAAGCGAGTCTTAGAGCTGACAATAAAATCTACTTTCACGGAGGAAGGCAAGGACGCGATCAACAATCCATGGGTCATCCGCCAAAACTAGAGGCAATGAAGGCGGTAGGCCATAGTCACCACGAAGTGTCAAATGGAGAGGACATTCAGTCAGAATATGTAACACAGATTGTACGGCTCCACAATCACAATGTGGTGGATTGTCATTTCGTAAAAGAAATCCATGTGTCAGCCTGCAGTGTCCAATATGGAGGCGACAGAGGACAATTGATTCTCTCCGGGAAGGGCGTAAAGATGAACTCCAAGCTGCAGTCGTATCTTTGATGGTGCGGAGTTTATTGGAAGGGGCAGTAGCTTTCCAACTGCTATTCCATGAGGAGTGAAGCAAAGATCTGATCTGCACCCGCAGATCCGCACCCGGAATTAGAAAGGGAGGTGGGCAGCGAGTAATTGCCGATCTAGCCAACCGGTCAGCCTCTTCATTCCCTGTAATACCAACATGGCTCGGCACCCAGAGGAAGGTAACGGAGCAGGCAGCACGATGAAGGTCAGCAAGGAGATCATGGATGGAAATAACTAAAGGATGGGAGGGGAAACATCGATCAATGGCCTGCAGACTGCTCATGGAGTCAGCACAGATTAAACCACATTCCACGGCAGTCTGTTTAATAAAACAGAGGGCTCTATAAATCGCCATCAGCTCTGCCGTGATCACACTGCATGCCTCTGGTACAGAATGGCATTCCGCCCCAACAGGAGATGTAAAAGCATATCTGGTGTGGCCCGCAGTTTTCGAGCCATCAGTGTAGAAGATAGAGGCTCCCTGAAACTCTTCTAGTACTGGGCGCACCAAACGCCGAAAGACCATGGGAGAAATTAAAGCTTTTGGGCCCTGGAAGAGGTCCGCCCGAATTAGTGGTCGCGGCACCATCCACGGGGGTGTGCGTGCAGTGAAATGGGGGGGGGGGGGGGCGCAATCTAGGGAAGGGAAATGGAAATCTCGGCAAAGAGAGGCAAGCCGCAGTCCGACGGGAAATCCCGCCCGCGGCTGGATATCAGGGGGGTCGAAGCCCTTCATATGCAAAAAGAACCTGGTAAGCGGGGTGAGCAGGATATTGCCGGATGGCGATGGCATACGACGCCAGAAGCTGATGCCGCCTGACCTGAAGAGGGCAGATTCCCACCTCAACAAGGAGACTGTCGACCGGGCTAGTCGGGAACGCACCTGTAGCCAAGCGTACACCATAATGGTGAACCGGGTCTAATAATTTCAGGACATAAGGAGCTGCCGAGCCATAAACTTGACACCCATAGTGCAATCGGGACAAGATTAGAGCCCGATAGATATGAAGGATAGTTGTTCGGTCTGCACCCCCAAGATGAATGAGCAAGGAAACGTATTAAGTTTCCTCATACAACTAATCTTAAGGTGGTGAATATGGGGCACCCAAGTCAATTTTTTGTCAAGAAGAAGACCCAGAAAACGATGCTGTGCTACAACTTCCAGGCGCTGATTACGCAAGAACAGTTCTGGATCAGGGTGAACTGTAGTACGATGACAGAAATGCATCACCCTCGTTTTTGACGAGGAAAACTGGAAACCATGGGACGTAGCCCACATTGAAGCCCGCCGAATGACGCTCTGGAGCTGACGTTCAGTAGAGGCTACTGAGCAGGAGCTGTACTATATGCAAAAGTCGTCGACATACAATGCCGGGGTTACCAGCGACCCAACAGAGCTCACCAACCCATTGATGGCGATTAGAAAAAGTGTAACACTCAACACTGAGCCCTAGGGGACGCCGTTCTCCTTTATTCGAGGGGAGCTAAAGGAAGAGCCAACTCTGACACGGAACAGGCGGTGGGATAGAAACGGACGGATAAAAATTGGTAAGGGGCCTCTGAGGCCCAGCTACGGAACTAAAGGTCTACCTTCACAGAGCTCCTCATGTCTAGGAAAGCCTTATACAACTGAGGTGTGGCAGTACCCCCAGAGGTTGCTTGCTAGCGACTGTTCCACTTCAACAACCATGCATCCCATCATCACGTAGCACACATTGAGATTGAAGGATTGCGCCACACAGTGGTCGCTGAAATGTGCCTAGAGGTTACAGTGTCAGAGGACTGTTGGTGCTTACCTGTCCCCAGCTCAGGACCCTAGGTTCACCAAGCCCATACTCAGAAAATTAATGCTAAGCCCCTGAGGGGCTTTTCTTCGAGTAGAGAATCACAGTCTTCCAGGTATTGGACGTCTGCATACTTCACCATTAACTCTGAATTGTCTGATCCATCTCCTTGCTGCGGAAGCATCAACACCACTATGACATCCTGCCTCAGTTGCACTAAGACCACTTTCAAAGAGAGAGCAATTATGTGGTCATGAACGTTCACATCAGCCATTTTGAAGTAGACCTATGACGTATGCTTATCAGCTGACATGTTTCTTTTAAACATCCAGTGGCGGGTGAAGTAATTAGAAACGAAATATACAGATTTTCAATATTATTACTATGAACACATGTTTGTGATTAAAGATCAGATTATCATAAAATAGAATCTTCTAAAATCCTATAAAAGCCTGTATCTGCAAGAGGTCTAAAAAATAAATTGACTCCGGTGGAATTCAAATGTGATCCCGTTGCTTGTATTTGATGATGTAAACAGCAAGCTGAAGCTGCACAGGCCGCTGGAGTTGGCAACACACACAGTTATGAGCTTGGGCATGTTCAATGCTCTGTTCTTGGACTTTACATTATTTGGGCAGGTAATCTTTTTGTCCCTCATTATACGATTCTGCCCATACACCTCTGCACCCAATATGCAGAGGTGAGATGGGAGTATGATCGTAATCTTAGTTTAGTCAGCAGTCTCAATAAGCTGCACAATCAATGGCTCCTTCATGATCACAGCTTTCTTCTGTGCACTTTTCTTCCCCATGCTGTGGCGCATAGTGACACAATGCATAATGCTTCTTTACAGCACTCATGCAACCTTTATATAGAGCACACAACACCAGCAATGTGCTCACCACAGCTGCTTGGCTGCTTACCTGTTTTTCAGATCCTTATGGTGTGATAACCATGTAAGTTTCAAGTCAAACAAGAGGACCAGAAACCTTATTGTTTCTTTAAAATTAAAAATAGTACCCTACAAAGCTCAGTAAGTTTATAATAGGATGGGAACGATAAAAAACATACACAGATGTCTCTGTTGAAAATGTAAAACTGCTCCACCTGTTCATCCAACGGTTGCAAGAGTTAGTTGACTCTGACATGTTGAGCAACATTGCAATGTCTGAAGAAGAACGAAAGTCAGGGAAGTCAACCACTAACAAACAACAATGAACAGGACATTTAACTAATGATATATTATTTATCACTATGCTAAAGATAGTCACACCAAAAATATTACATTGATGGACAATGTTCTGCTCAAAGCAATCAAAGAAGACACCACCAACTCAATATCAAACAGTGTGGCATGAGGAAGCACTGATCAACAATGGGAAGACATCCACAACCACCCCATTCATGTTGTTGTTGTTATTGGAGCTTCAGGGCGCTCAACCCCCATTAATGGAGCTGCCCGAGGATAATGTACCTCCAAGAAGCAACATGGGCTTTCTTGATATCAAAGAATACATCAACCATGTGATGCTGGCACAGGAAAGTATGTTGTTCAGCCACCTCTAGTAAGGCTAGGTTTTCAAGAGCGATTCTCTAAACCCACAGTGAAAACAACTAAGGAGCTACATAATAGCGAGGTAAGATGGCGATTGACCAAACACTCCCAGGTCTTTCCAAATGCAGCAAGTGAGGGAAATACTATGATAACTACTTGCCTACATTTGCCTAGGTTTTAAGAGAGGAATTAAAATTGCTTCTCAGCAAAAGTCCAGATAGTGTCTTGACATCCAAATATCATTAAAAAGCACAAAGAAGCTATCTTTGTTTCACCTTTTGAGGTGCCGCAGCATACTATAATGGATCTCATTGTGATCAGGTGATGTATCATGAGGCACTTATTAAGCCTTTGCTCCACAGTGGCATACTCACAATACCACTATTGTTAATTTCCTAGATCCCGTGTACATCGAAGGAAACGGCGTTGCCAACAATATATAGTGTTTCTGAACCAGAGATTCTGGTGCTACGTGCCCTCACGTACTTAAAAAAAAAAGAATTAACCTATACCTAACCTAACTGACTTAAAAAAAAAGTGATCTGTAGTGTAGCCTTAAGAAGGTTAGGTATAGGTTAAACAAGAATTTTGTTTTAGTACGCGAGGGCGTGTGGCGCCCGAATCTCCGGTTCAGAAACACCTAATCGTCAATGGTTGCAAAGTGAGAGTCAAACATTACTTATATATATATATATATATATTGGTGGCAATGTCGTTTCCATCGATGTACATGGGATCTAGGAAATTACGCCACTGTCTTATTAGCTTCTCCTAATGGTATTGTGAGAATACCACCCATAATTTTGTAGTTATCTGAAACAAATTTCTAAAAAAGAAAACAAAATTAACATACAAACATCAGTGGTCTCTTTTGTTACTTTTTGTGGAACAATTGCTGGCTTCGAAGAAAATTTAATTTGATGTGCAGCAAAGGGTTAAGAAGAATTCACCTACCACATGAGAAAGGTGCAGTTGTATGTACTCTTCATAATTGGCAGTAGCAGTCTCAGAATAAGCCGGCACAGTCTGGGCAATTCTCAGTTTTTGGTTTTTTTCTGATGAGCCTGTTCTAGACGATTTCTTGTGGTAGTGGGACATTTGGTTTCACTTTCTTCATATGAGCAATAAGGGCAGTCAAATGAAATACTATTCGACTCTGTGTGGTTTTTGCAGTATTTCATTTTGTTTATTGTCTCATGTTTTGTTCCTTGTATTTCCTTTCCTGCATTAAGGTGTTTTTGTTTGTTTATTTAGTATGTCATCACACTAAACCCCTTAATTACCATTAGTTTAATTTTATTTCTGGATTTCACATTGTTACATTGTGGTTATACTTTGTGATGATATAGTCACCATATGCTTAAAAATGTGATCCCGTCATGGTGGTGATATAGGTTCAAGCAGGCAGGTGGAACTAGACACTTTAGTATTGCCAGAATATTTTACTAAGTTAATATACACTTCTAAAATTGCCTCCTGTACTAATACTTACTATAAAACCCCATACCGTTGTAGATGAAGAGATACAAAGATGCTATAAAATATACCAGAAATAAGCCTAGCATTTTCAATCAAGGGTTCAGTGAAATTTTACGTATACCAGTGGCAGGGTAGTGTGCTGATATTCGCAACAACCAGTGAGTGCTCTTTGAAAACCAAATCACATAAAATGAGAGGAATGTGTTGTGTTAACCATGAAATAATTAATGCTGTTCCTGCTCCGTGATTGACAGAGTCTCTTTATGGATTAATTGAAGTCCGGGATACGACCCTTCGGCTGTGACCAATGATGTCATATCTTAGTTAAAGACGATACTTTGTTTACAACGGAAGGAAGATTATGGTTTAACGTCCCACCGACAGTGTGGTCATTAGAGACGAAGCTAACACTCAGACTTTTGGGTAAGGTTTGGGAAAGACATCCCGGCATTTACCTGGTGTGATTTAAGGAAATCACGGGAAACTTAAATCTGGATGGTCGGAAGTAGATTTGAACCACCATCATCCCGAATATGAATCCACTGTGTAATTTACAAGGATAATAACAGATTACATATTATCTACAATACATAAGTATTACGGCATTAACCCGTATATTTATATTCATTGATAGTGTGTTTTACTAGTTGGTATATCAACGTAGCGTATCTTGTGAGACTCGGATATGACATCACTGGTCAAAGCCGACAGGTTGTATCCCGGTCGTCAGTTATGCCCTTGTATGTACACTTGTCCGGCTAGTAAATTTATTGTCCTTGTAAAGTGATCATTTTGTTAACAACATTAGCATATGCTATGCTGCCATGGTCTTAAATAAAATTTAAGGAATCAAATTCATTCACTAAATATCTATAAGTGCACAATACTAATGTTTCATTGAACATAAGGGGGGGGGGGGGGGGGACTCCATTGGTTTCCCCCCCCCTCCACTCCAGATAGGCAGAAGTGAGACATGGACATAACTAAAACATGAATACACAGTTAGAAACCTGAAGCTATTTAGGAATAGCCTACTTGAGGATTGGGATACCACCTGTTGGCTTTGAACAATGATATAATAGGAATTGAAGTTATTAGTGAATAAATGCTGTCAATTTACATTACCTAAAGCAAACTGTTACTGGTACACCCATGTAGTGACAATGTCAATGTACTTTTCCAAATCACAATCTGGTAGCAATTTGTATTCCCAAATAAATTGGGTCATTTATAAAACATGATTCCAGCCAGTGGCTCTAACTCATAGCATCAGCGTGCTGTGTAATAGGCTAAGTACTTTTGACAAGCTAGACTGTAGATGTCCAATCTGACTGACAAAAGTACTTCAGTATCTTTATGAATGTCTTAATTTTAAAGAATGTGGTAAGGCATGAACCTAAGAATAAAGCTTAAATTGTTGCGCATGAACAAACAACTATGTTTGCGGGTTTGAAGTGTATGAACAGTAGGCCACAACTGCGACGTACAATGCTTCTGCCAAATTAGAAGTAAAATTTTAACGAGCCCCATGACATAGTTAAAAACACTAATCAATTGACTCATTCATTATTTGCAGTTAGCTGTGACTGGAATATGGGTTGTGGGTCAAAGCAGACGGGTGGAATCAGGTCGTTAAATAATAGCAATAAATTCTATTAACTTCACCGTGACTAAGATATGAGTCATTTGTCAAAGCCAACGGGTGGTATCCTGATCTTCAACTGACCAGCTATCTGTTCAACTAATGAACTTTTTACAATTATTTTGCAGATTACTGGTGAAACTATTTCAAAGTTGCCTACATACAAAAATCAGCGAGTACTTTGCTAGGACACTGACCTCAAATTTCAAAGGATGTGAGCATAAGCTACCTGGATATGTTGATTTATGTTTTCTGAGATTTTTCCAAGGCCACAGTGGAGTGTTCTAAGGCGACTTGTTACGTAGCGCATGGTTGCTTACCGTTAGAGGTTCAAAAAATGTTCAAATGTTTGTATAGCTTATGGGACTTAACTACGGGGTCATCAGTCCCTAAACTTACAAACTACTTATGAACTAGCTAACACTAAGAACGGCACAAATATCCATGCCCGAGGGGGGATTCCAACCCACGACCGTAGTGCTGTGAAGATCGTGACTGACGCCCCTCAGTCCCCTCAGCCACCGCGGCCAGTTTTAGAGGTTCAAGTCCTCTCTTGGGCATGGGTGTATGTTGTCCTTATGTTAGTTTAAGTAGTTTGTAAGCATAGAAGTTAAGTCCCTTAGATTTACAAACATTTGAACTTTGGTTTTCCAAGTAACTTCGGCCAAGACAAGACCATTATTGCCCATCTGTCAATTCCTTATTAAACATGGAGACAAATTTGTAAGTCAGTACAAATTACTAAATAACAGTAAAGACAACGAAGAGACAGTCCGAACATTGCACTTGATAAAGCTAATGAGACTGAAGAAAATTCCATACGCTTAGTTGCCACAGAAGAATGTATGACAATGTAAAAATGTGGAACCTGTTTGAAATTTTGAGAAAAATGTAGGTAAGGTACACACAAAGGCAGGTAATATACATATTATGTATAAGAACAAATAAGAAACCCTGACTAATGACAACACTGCTGATGGTACAGAAAGACTGCAAGACAAACACAGAAATGCTTGGATTACAACGGGAGTAGGACAGGGAAGCAGTCTGTCACCCCTTCTGTCAAATAGGCCTACATCGAAGAAGCACTTAAAGGATAAAACGTAAGAGCAAATGTATTCTTTTTCCTTAAAAAAAAAAGATTCACTGATGAAATTGCTATCTTCAGAGTAAGTAAAAAAGAATTACAGGTTGTACTGAATGGAATGAATTGTCTAAGGACTACAGAATACGTATTGGGAATAAACAAAAAGTAATGAAGTTGCAGAAATGTAAACAGCCAAAAACTTATCAAAGCTGGTGATCACGAAGTAGATTAACTTAATTCTACTACCTTCAAAGCAAAGCAAAGGAAGAACATAAGTAGACTAGCACGGGCAAAAAGAAGAATACCAGAATCAGTCACATGAGGAAGAAACTTCTGAAAATGTAGACCTATGTTTAGTGCATAGCTTTGTCTGGTAGCGAAAAAGATGGACAATGCAGAAGACAAAAGAAAGCACTTGGAATGAAGTTTTACAGAAAACCGATCTGAAAATAAACGAGGAGATTCAGTTCAGATTCGGCAAACAATCCGCAAGCAAAGGCCAGTGTGGAAAACCCCGAGTAGACGAAGGGGCAGTACAATGATTTGTCAAAGACATCACGGAATAAACTCAATGCTACTAGAGGAAGCTGAAGACTGAAACATATCCAGCGAATAATTCAGAACATAAGATGCAAGTAAATAGATTGGCACAGGTAAGGAATTCATGGTACCTGGACAACATTAAACCAGTGACAATGTTGTATATTAACCGCTTCCTCACTAAAATTTAATTTCGTGTTTAATACATGATATCTGTTATTTATAATCAGGCTAACAGTACAATTTTACATAAAACAGAAACGTCACCACTGTTGATGGTATTGCAATACAACCGTGAATTTCTAACGAAACCTGTTGTCAATGTAGTAATTTACTATTACCTCATGAGCTGGAAATGAAATCCGGCCGGGTGAAATTCGGTGAGCAGGTGTCATCAAAAAATACTAAAACTTGGCTAGGAATGTTTACAGTTTTACACGTAAATTTACTAACACGTTTAAACTACACTCATTTCCTTCCCTTTAAAGCTTATAATTGAGATAATGGAACAATAGATATGTTTCCATGTACACCATTGCTCACATTATTTTCCGAATCGTAAACATACCCTACTTCGTTATATCAAAATTTTAACTTAGCGCCCTACACAACATCAACAAACTTTGAAGGAAACTATTTGGGCAGAGACGTTATACATTACGCCATAGAGTCTAGTATCAGTGGCGAGGAAAAACGTCTGTCTGGGGGCAGCAAAATTTGGGGTCGTTCGGGTGTTCGGGTAAGCTGGACCACAGCCGACTCTACACAGCCGACTCGTGTAGAGTCGGCTGTGTAGAGTCGGCTGTGGCTGGACGGTAGCGCCCAGTGATCTCTATCGTAGTATAGAGATCACTGGTAGCGCCCAACAAACTTCAGATCTAAAGCGCGTCTGGTGACAGACGGCGAAAGCAACCATACTCTTCTCTCATTCTAATATTAGCAATGTTTACGTCGTTTTACGTTTGCTTCTGTTTATACAGTTAAGAAAAATATAGATGCAATTTGTGTACTGCAACATACGTTAGTAATGAAGGGTTGTGTATCGCCGCATTCACTGCAAGCAACCGATTGGAGATGTAATATTTACGTATATGTTGTGTGATTTGCTCCGCAAGCACATACACTTAAGCAACATGAGAATACTGTTCACGAAACAATGCGAAACTAAAATGTGGTGTGCTTAAAGTATATACATACTCAATTACCTATATGTCTCGCAACTTTCAGATTTCTTCTTCTTTATTGCTGGAAAACGCAACACAAATTTTCATAAAAAATAACAATTGCCTACAATTAGTTCCAAATTTTTCTTTGCTTCTGAAAGCGCGAAATATTGAAACATAAGGATACAGGTTTCTATTAACTTACATAGTCCTTACTAAGGATTACCTTACAGTAAATTATCATAGTCTTAATTTTTTGTCTCAAACCTTGCTATTCCAAACAATTATGGAAGAAATTCTGTTACCATAACAGCCTTCAATCCACATACAAAATATTAGGATTGCCATGTGCGTAATTCCCATCTAATTCAATCAAAGTTGAAAGTGACTGGCTCTCCTAACGATGATAGCAGTTCAGAGGGAACATTTATTCCAGGAACCTTGTTTCTATTCAAATATTTTATTGCTCTGTCAAATTCGTCTGGCAGTACAGTATCTCTTATCTCATATTCCTCTACTTCATCTACCATTTCTAGAATACTGCCTTCAAGTTTATTTCCTTTGTACAGGCCCTCTAACGATTCTTTCCATCTTTCAGCTTTCCCTTCTTTGCTTAGAACTGGTTTTCCACTTGAGTTTTTGATATTCATACCGCTGCCTTTATTGTCTCCAAATGTCTTATTTTCCTCTAGGCGGTATCTATCTTTCCCCTAGTTATACATTCTTCTGTGGTATTTCATTTCTCCTCAAGCCACTCCTGCTTAGCCAGCCTGCACTTATTTTCAACCTAATTTCTAAGAAATATGTAGTCTTATGCCTGCTTCACTTGATGCATTTTTATATTTTCTTCTTTAAATCTTAAATATATCTGGCTAAATGAGTTACAATCTACAAATCCAAAGAATTTGCCAGTATTTCATTCCATTCAGAAGAACCTACCTCGTAATTAATAGTAGGTGATTCACTTAATTTGTGTTTATATCTCCATTATCGATAAACAACTTTATAGCAATAAGTTTCTTCTTATCATTCAACATTATTTCAGGACAAAGTGTAGCTTATATTTAGTATGATGAATTACAATAAATTTTTATCGATTATGGATTTAATTTTGAAATATGTTAATGAATGTGCAGTTGTTGTTCAACTAATTTAATTGATATTGGTTCTGACATGTGTACACATCATCTGTCACTCTCATTATAAATTATTTATTTCAATTTTTTTCATTAATGTAAGTCTTAAGATGTAAATGTACAGGAAAGTGGATGTACTAATTTGTTACCAATGTACTTTTAGTAAAGTAAATCATTTACAATTTTTTTCAGTACAGTTCAGTTTGTTTTGAGTACTTTATTTTGTCATCTTATTTATTTTTAATTAAATTTAATAAACGTAATTTTAATTCCTTTTTATCCTAGTATTTATTGTAGAAATGATTGACAGATGGCAAATCAATCTAAATTGAGATTAAATCAAAGTTTTGATAAACCATGACAAAAATTTACAAAGAATGAAATGAATTAATCATATTGATAATAACAATAAATAAATTAATTAATGTTCCATTAATTATAGTTAATTAATTCATTTAAAAAAATGTTTGTTAAGCTTAAGGGACTTAACTACAGGGTCATCAGTCCCTAAACTTACAAACTACTTATGAACTACTTACTACTAAGGACGGCACAAATATCCATATCCGAGGGGGATTCGAACCCCCGACCATAGTGGCTGTGCAGACCGTGACTGAAGTGCCTCAGTCCCTGCAGCCACCGCGGCCGGCAATTAATTTTATTCTTTGTGCATTTTGTATCAGGGAATAAAAAAATTTATTTACATTTATCAATCTCAATTTAGATAGATTTACAAATTAATAACAGTTATTGTTCCATTAATATTATATTAATATTTGGGAATAATACACTATTCGTTTCCTAAGATATAAAGTTTCTTTAAACAAGTTTGATTTTCTAAAATAGGTGTTTATACTTAATTTTTTTAATTCTATATAATTTATTTATCCTTAGGAAGTGAAATCTAAAGTTAATCATTTAATTTATTAATTACTGAATTACAAGAATAACCGTAAGACAGCCATTTTTATGACTTTTAGTTTTTTTGTTAATATTTTAGGTTCCTCATTAAAGTTATTAACTTTTAAATTTTTGAAATGATGAAGTAATTAATGCATTTATGTATTTTGTGCTTGTTTGCTAATTAATTATAAGGAATTAGTCTATATTAATTAATGCCTGTTTATCAAAAATATGTGTCCTGCATAATATTTTGTATCTGATGTTCTCACCGAATCAATTAGAAAAGCCGCAGTATTTCGGCCTTGCGAAGGTAGCATGATCATTAGTTTCTTAGTTATAGGATGAAATGAATGGTATGACGAGTAAATAACTGTCTATTGGTAAATTTTGGAATTTAACTTAAAGTGCTTACATATTTCTTTAGGACACAAAGACCCTATAGAGCTTTATAAAATTTATACAGTCTGGGTTTATTTTTTCATATTAAATTTTAATGTTTGGTTGGGTTGACATGAAGAATAAATATCCTTTTCACCATTAAATTAATTTATGTTCCGTTATTTATGATCAAACAATTAATTTACCTTAGGTATAATAGATTAATTATTAATTACAGATGAAGCAACTAAATAATTAGTTCTATTTGACCTTTAAATTCTCGTCTGTGATCAAACGAGTCTGAGCCAGGTCAGTTTATCACCAAAAAATTATTATATCAGTTTGAAGGGATCATATTAAAATTTTCTTACATATTAATTAAAATTATTTTCTCTATCATGAGAAATTAATGTGTTTAATTTGGAAATCATTAATATAATTTTTTCACATATAGTATCATACTGTGTGATTTACTTATATTCACTTTCAATTTTTCTTCTGGTTATTTATGTTTTACTTCAAGTAACTTTTTTACTTTATTAGGACAAACGTTCTTAGGTTATATGCAGATTCAGAAATATGCAAATAGGCTTGGGTTTTCATGTATTCCTTAACCTTTCAGTGTTGTTGTTGTCTTCAGTCCTCAGACTGGTTTGATGCAGCTCTCCAGGGTATCCTGTTCTGTTCAAGCCTTTTCATCTGACAATCTGTACAGCAACCTACATCTTTCGAATCTGCTTACTGTATTCGTCCCTCGGTCTCCCTCTACGATTTTTACCCCACACACTTCCTTCTAATGTTAAGTTGACAATTGCTTGATGTCTCAAAGTATGTCCCACCAACCTATCCCTTTCAGTGATGCTATCAAATTACTTTATAGAGAGCAACCAATACTTTTAAATCAAATTACTTCTATATTACTTTTCTCCTTTTTGTAATTTAATAATTCATTTTTTATTTCCTTTATTTTTCCTAACATAATGGTTTCTTTTTCTTATTGTTAGATTTTTGATGTACGTGATTAAGAGTTCATATTTCAATAATTGTGTGTTGATGAGTAATTCTAATTATTCGTTATTGGGATCTTTACTTTCTTTTATTCAAACTATTTCTTATGAAGTAAAATTAAGTTATATGTTTCATTATTTTGATGGGGGTTTAAATATATATTTGATTTCATGAATTTTAGGCTTTAATGTGATTTATTATTTTTTTCTTTTCTTTTAGCTTTGTCCATTTGTGCTTCCTGTTTAACAGAAACCAATTGGATTGTTTATGATTTTCTTGAAAGTGAGGCTGAGATGGTTTCTGGATGTAATATTGAGCATGGAAATGCACATTTTATTTTAATTCTTTTAGGTCAACATGCAAGAATATTTTTTCGTTACCTTTTTATGTGGTGAAGTTTATTCTTTTTCATTTTTATTAAGCTTCCCTTTATATCCATTTTTATTTGTGTTAGTGGGATGTTACGTAGCTTCTGTTATGTTAAACATATATATTTGTCTTGAAATAGGTTTATATCTTCATCTTTAAACTTTTTATTTTTTATCAGTTTGGAGATTAAATTTTTTCATTGATTTAGTTAAATTCTTTATGAAATTTAAAATTTAATGGTGGAATTAAACTTCTAATTTTATATTTTAAAAACTCAGTAACTCATTTCTTAATGATCATGTCTCACATTTTTGCTATATAAACGTGAATTAAGAAATCTAAATAATTGTCAGAATTGTCCTGTTGTGATATACGATTCTTCTACAGGTCATTTTCTAGTTCATGTTAGCAAGCAAACATCAATTACTATAAATCAATGTATGATTTGGTTCATTGGGTAAATGTTATTCCTCGAAACTTGATTTTTGATTTGGAATGGAATATTTATTAGTATTCTAACGTATATGTATAACATAATAACACCTCCTCATTTGTTGGGAATTAGCCATAAAATTACATAAGCAAATAAGAAGTATCATTGAAGTTGAATATGGACCGTTGGTACAAAGTTGTCTGGATCACCTATGATATATGGCCTTATAGGCTAATCTGGCATTCTATAAGTACTATTACTATTGCTACACTGTAATAATATCCTTGTACATGAAAGATGGATGGAAAGGGATTTTTCAATGTTTCTGTTTCGTCCTATATGATTCCTCGATTCTGTTTATTGTAGAAAAAATTGGTTATTACTATTGCAGCAATTAATTTGAAGTGAAATATACAGAATCGGTTAAATTTTGTGTTATCAACTGGAAAATCTCGCCAAACTTATTGCACAAGATCTATTCTGATTTAAGGTATACTGTTTCCCAACAAAATGATATTTCTCCTCATGGTAGTAAATTCCTTATAAATAATGTTGCTGTTGCTATAAATACAATTATTGTACCAATTACATATATAAGGCATACTATAAGTAGTAATAAATTATTATTACACATGTATAACATCCTTGTAGTATGTAAAATAAGGATGGAAAAGGACTTTTTTTCAATGTGTCTGTTACATCCAATTAGGATATTTGATCCTGTTTAGTGAAAAAATAGTTGTATTATTAGTATTGCAGCAATTAATTCAAAGTGAAATGTATAGAATCAGTTAAATGTTATGCGAGTTGTGAAAGTGTATACAAATGAAAAACATGTTGATGTCAATTTGCATGCAATGTTTGCATAATTCAATTATTAGTAATAACTTAGCCAATGTGAATTACTCTTGTAAATGCTATTTCAACCTTTGAAGTGTAAGGTATGGTTAAAAATAGTCCTGTTATAATTTGAATTATTAAACAATGTACTAGTAGCGAACCTATATTTCATCATAATAGAATATTTTTGGCTGCTAGTAAATCAATAAATGAATTGTTCATCAATTTAATTATCGGGTGTTTTAATTGTAAAAGTATATTCATTAGTTTGGCAATTTAAATTTATGAATAGTGCCTTGAATATTGTTAGTGACTTTTACTACTGCTAACATCACAAAGAAGATAATAATAATAATTTATTATTATTATTATTATTGTAATTATGTTGTATTGTTATATTTGAAGGATTTTATTATTTCTTGATAATTTGTTGAATATTTTAATTATATCTGTGTTTTCAATTACTTGTATACACATTATTTTAACTATATTATTTACTTGTAATGTTACAATTATAATTTTAGATAAGGATAATATTGATTGATTTAATTTTAAATATGTCATTTTATATAATTATTGTAATGTTAAATGAACAGAATTATTATACCACTAAGAAATGTATGAAATGTATGATAATAAAAATCTTTCTATCATGGATCCCATTATAATTTAATTTATATAGTTTGAATAATAATAATAATATAGGGTGATTTTATTAAATTCATTTAATATTTACAAAGTTTTTATAATTTGTAAAATAATAATTATATCATTTCATGGATAGTTTATTAAAATATTTTTGTGGATCAATGATAGTTTTTGAAACTATTAAAACAAGTGTTTTTTGTCAAATTATTTCTCTGGTATACTTGTCTTTTCTTTTAAGTCAAAACATTTGTTGATGGCATTACGGAAACTAAAAATTATCGCTCTTCACTTATTTATAATATTTGTTATTTTTCTTGTTGAATTTAATTATCATTTTTTTCCTATTTTTCTTTGGGTTCTTTGTGTCTGTGGAGGTGCTTTGAATCTTTTGATTTTGGTCTCAATAGTTCGTTCTCATGGTAACGCATTTTTATTATATTAAGCATGTTAATTGCATGAAAAATAAAGCATTTAAGTATTACATTGAAATTAAAAGAAAAAACTAATTTTTATTATATTAAGCGTGTTAATTGCACGAAAAATTAAGTATGTAAGTAACATATTGATATTAAAAGAAGAAACTAAGGTACCTGAAGCCTAACTTTTGCACTAGTTACCGCAAAGAAGAAATACATCCCCTTCCGCACAACGTGTTCACAAAAATCATCTAAATCTAACACATTTCTCTCTTTATTCCGCTTTTTCCTGAAGTAGAAAAAGCTTTAGAACTATAAGCAACTAATTTCTCTCTATCTCTCTCTCTCTCTCTTATTACTATTTTTTTAATTGTCTGAAGTGACAGGACACGTTTAATGGGCCTTTTATTCCCTATTCCGACATAAATTTAATTACACTGAAAATAATCTCTCGCATCTGGCTATGCAGAATTCTTCCTGCACCTGTAGCACTTGGAGACTGTGCTGCCATGCTGTTTATGGAGCGCTCACTCATTGGGCACTGGCCGGCAGGCTGAAGAGGACTGACGTGACCTCCCCTTCCGAACGAAGGAATGAACTCGCCCTGCGCTTCAGACGAAACCTCATCTCTGTGTATAGTCTACCATATCCTGCGCGGACTCTAACTGTGTGTAGTGGACTCCTGACCTATACTCGGGCCGCTGAAACTTTGCACTTGACGTTTACAAATAACAAGTGAAGAGCAAGAAGCGTGAGCCGCTAGTCGCTAGGAACGAACCAATCACAGCGCCGTAAACACTTCCGATGGTCACGCGCCGTGACGTCACAGTTCCCGCGTTGCCGGCTTTGTTCAGTGCTACCGTAAACATCGTTGTGTATACCGCGTGTTTACGTTGTGAGTGCTTTTTTCGCTGCAATTTGTGTTTGCTGTGAGTGGTTTAACTCGAATTTCAGTGTTCGTCTAATTCGATAATGTCACCGAAAAGATGTTTGTCTAGTGACAATCCTCTGCGTCGAGGTGTGCCGCTTAACAGCCAGGCACTAGAATTGCTGCGACGAACTCGTGACTTTGCAGGAGAAGACGTTTGTGAATATTCATGGACGGCCATCCATTCCTGCGGATAAAGTTGTTCAACGAACAGCCAAAACTCTTGGACTTAGTGCAAGAACAGTGCTGAATAAGGGAGTGTTATTGCAAAACTTGCATGATGCAGATAACATCGACGATCCCGAGCAGTCTGCATCACAGGACATATTTTTAGGAACACCAGGAAAGAAGAAGAAGAAGAAGAAGAAGCAGCAGCCTCGCCCTGTAACGCAGGGATAATTTCCAGACAGACGCTATACGTAGGCATATTTATGCATACTACAGCAGGAAGGAATACCCCACTGTAGCAAAGTTGTTAATTTCACTTAAAGAAAGCGAACTTTTCATGGGTGGAAAAACGTCACTTAAAGTTGTCCTTAAAAGTATCGGTTTCCGATACAAAAAACTAGATGGACGCAAAGTACTGTTACAAAAGGCGCATATTGTTACGGCTCGAAGTCTTTTCTTGCATAAAATAGTGGGAAAAGATATTCATTCCGTAGTATGGCTAGACGAGACATGGGTTAATGCCGGGGAAGCCGTGAAGAAATGCTGGTCGGATGACACTCCTAGCAGTAGTGGTCATCAGCCGACGGGAAGAGGGGCTAGATTAATTGTGGTCCATGCAGGCTCATCTAGTGGTTTTGTCCCTAATGCACTTCTTGTTTTCCGATCGAAAAAGACGGGCGATTATCATGAAGACATGGACCACACACGATTTGTTGAGTGGTTCAGGAACGTCTTAAAAGAGTTTACAGTCCCTACCACGATTGTAATGGACAATGCTCCGTATCATTCAGTGATATTGAATAAGGCCCCAACTTCAAACGATCGGAAAGAAGTAATGGTGCAGTGGCTACAGCAAAGAAATATTGATGCAGATATGACAATGACAAAACTTCTTTTGTATTCGCTCGTTAAACAAAATAAGCCTTTACACCCATGTATGTAGTTGACGAAATAGCAAAGGAGCAGGGCCACAATGTAATAAGGCTTCCCCCATATCACTGCCATTTTAATCCCATAGAATTAGTGTGGAGTGATGTAAAAAATTACATCAGGAACAATAATAAGTGCTTCACGATAACAGAGGTGGAAAGGCTGTTGCGTGAAGCAGTTGCCAATGTGGATGCTGCATCTTGGAGAAAAAACGTCGAGCATGTAGAAAAACTGATTCGGGCAGCGCAGACAATGGAAGGTATTATCAGTGATCATGAACAACTAATGATTTGTCATGGCGATGACGACGATGAAGACGAAATTGGCAGTGACGACGACAGTGAAGATGGGGAGCTGGATGGAATTGCACCATTGTCGCCGTAAATTGGTGAGTGAAAATCATCATGATTATAAAACAGGGAAGTTACTGTCTTGATTATTGTTTATTTCGTATCTGAAATGATCAAATGCTTATTTTCTGTATTTCTCTGCTCCGTTACTGAAAGCGTATGGGTTGGTTGTGCTCTTGATTACATTAGTGTGCCGTTACTTAATTGTTGCTATGTGGTAACAGCTCAAGAACGAATTGTTATATGCGCTTATATTGTTCAATAGCTTACATTTACGAGATGCAACTGAAAACCATTTCGTCTGCTGTGTTTACAGAGGATAGTGTTGCAACGCCGCTATAGCAGTGTAGCCAACTTAACTCGCCGTAACACGAAACGTCAAGTGCAATGTTTCAGCGGCCCGAGTATAGTCAGTGGAACAAAGAATTTAAGTCCATTTCACATGTTTTCCTGACCCTGGTAACCATCCTTATCATTTGAGTCTCCTAGTCTCTAATTGTTAAGTTGAAATCTCCGCCAGAAAGTACACTATTAGAAACATAACTACACCTGGACAGATGAAAGAAAATTTGATCCAATGACTGCAGATGTCACCTGGATATAGTAGATAAGGCAGGATCATTGCTGCCAAAGTGCTGTCTGAGTGTATCATTTAATAGTGCATGTTTACAACGATAAGACTCGGTGTGAAGCAATAGTAGTAGGGAAATAGCAGTATCAGCGTAGGGTACGATTTCGGTATCTGGGCACACTTCCCCAGCCGCCCCCTCCACTCTCGGCCACTTGCCCGACCACCGATGTACCGTTACTGTCCCCAAATCTCCACCCCCAGCAGACGTGCACTTGCCCGACCTCCATCCCAATTAATTAAATTAAATTTGCATATCAATTTAATTGTAACAACCTATATTTTTATCAGTAACAAGGGCAACTGCCTCCACAAGTAAGCACTTGCTTGAGCACACAAAGCCCCTAACCCCCATCCCAGCACCGCAACCACCCCCACCTCCATCCCACTGATAGCCCTAACGATTGCTGCCCGCACGTGATCCGATCTGGGACTCGAACCTGCGTCACTAAAATAAAAATTATAATTTTAAAAAAGCTATTACTTTTCGACGTACACCAACAATGGAAAAAGGAACCAATTATTTCGTTCCTTGGACAGTACAATTACCTGGAATAACATCAAACATGAAACTTCCTGGCAGATTAAAATTGTGTGCTGGAACCGGGACTCAAACCTGGGACCTTTGCCTTTCACGGGCAAGCTGTCTACCGACTGAGCTATCCCGACACGACTCACGATGCCGCCTCACAACTTTACTTCCGCCAGTACCTCGCCTCCTACTTTCCAAACTTCACAGAAGCTCTCCTGCGAACCATGCAAGACTAGCACTCCTGGAAGAAAGGATATGGTGGAGACAAGGCTTAGCCACAGCCTAAGGGATGTTTCCAAAATGAATCTTTCACTCTGCAGCAGAGTGTGCGCTGATGTGAAACTTCCTGGCAGTTAAAATTGTGTGCCGGAACCGGGACTCGAACCTAGGACCTTTGCCTTTCGCGGGCAAGTGCACTACCGACTGTGCTATCCCGACACGACTCACAATGCCGCCTCACAGCTTTACTTCCGCCAGTACCTCGCCTCCTAAAGGTCCCAGCTTCGAGTCCCAGTTCTGGTACACAATTTTAATCTGCCAGGAAGTTTCATATCAGCGCACACTCTGCTGCAGAGTGAAAGATTCATTCTGGAAACATCCCTTAGGCTGTGGCTAAGCCATGTCACCACGATATCCTTTCTTCCAGGAGTGCTAGTCTTGCATGGTTCGCAGGAGAGCTTCTGTGAAGTTAGGAAAGTAGGAGGCGAGGTACTGGAGGAAGTAAAGTTGTGAGGTGGCATCGTGAGTCATGTCGGGATAGCACAGACGGTAGTGCGCTTGCCCGCGAAAGGCAAATGTCCCAGGTTCGAGTCCCGGTTCCGGCACACAATTTTAATCTGCCAGGAAGTTTCATATCAGCGCACACTCCGCTGCAGAGTGAAAGATTCATTCTGGAAACATCAAACATGTCTGCCTCCACAAGTGGACACTTGTGCGAGTGCCACCCACCTCTGCCCCAGTCCATCCACCACCACTCCCTATTATTTTTTTTCATATCAATTTAATTTATACATTAACAATTAAAACATTACATATTAAATTAGCATATCAATTTAACAGAAACTTAAGGGCAGCCACCTCCACTCGCCCCCGCCTTCGCCCCCGCCACTGCCCCCACTGACATCCCTAAAGTTTGTCGCCCCCAGGCGACCTGGTCCTGGACTCGAACCCGTGCCCCTAGAAAATTCTTTTTACAAAAGTTATTACTTATAGACGTACACCAACATTAGAAGAAAGGAGCCGATTATTCCAATGCTAAATGTTTAATCAAAAGATCATAATGTTTTATTATTTTAAGCATTCTCTTCAAATGTTCAAATGTTTGTAGAACTTATGGGACGTAACTACGGGGTCATCAGTCCCTAAGCTTACAAACTACTTATGAACTAGCTAAGACTAAGGACGGCACAAATATCCATGCCCAAGGGGGGATTCGAACCCCCGACCGTAGTGGCCGTGCAGACCGTGACTGGAGCGCCTCAGTCTCCTCGGTCACCGCGGCCGGCTAAGCATTCTCTCTCCAAGCTCTTCACATAGACTACATATACAACAGCTGACAGACGTGATTAATAATAGCACAGGTTAGATAATAAACGGGATGTAACGGTAATTAACGCCACAAACTTATGTATCCATCTTAACAAATACTCTTTCGATGTCCAGATAATTTATAAACATTTCTAACCAGACTCAAACATTTGGGTCTACCCAAAGAAAAAAAATGGTTTGTTTCAGAACTTTGTTGTTCAAATGTTTGTTAAGCTTATGGGACTTAACTAAGGGGTCATCAGTCCCTAAACTTACAAACTACTTATGAACTACCTTATACTAAAGACGGCAAAATATCCATGCCCGAGGGGGGATTCGAACCCCCGACCATAGTGGCCGTGCAGACCGTGACTGAAGCGCCTCAGTCTCCTCGGCCACCGCGGCCGGCTTCACAACTTTAACACAACCTTAGATCTATAAGCAAAATAAATGTATCACTTCATTTAGGCTATGTCTGCAACAGACGACAAACATGTTAAAAATAGCGTGCTTTGGACAATAACGGAATGTAAAGGTAACAAACGCTACAAACTTGGAAAGTGGTAGCAGCGCCTTTCTGCTACCTACTTTCGGCTACTTCTTATTGTGTGTTGGGTAATATTGGAAGTAGCCGAAAGTAGGTAGCAGAAAGGCACTGCAACCACTTTTCTCATGTATATAATTACCTAAAATACGATACAGTATGTATTCTACATGGTTAGATGGTTAATAATACTGCAGACTGTTGTTATTATGGTTATATTCTGTATGGTGGGAGTGGTTTATACGATATATGTAATAAGAGTTGAATAACAAAGACCGTCTTCTGTCTCTCTATTTTGTGTATTTACTGGGTTCTCAGATGTATGTTGTGTGGTCGTTAACGTCTGCATCGCCTTCTGTCTGGAAAACACAGTCGACGATTGGTTCGATTCTGTGGTTAGTATAATGCATGAATCTAACTAGAGGCTTTTATATTCTACACTCCTAGCCAATAAAATTGCTACACCAAGAAAATGAAATTTAACCGGCAGGAAGAAGATGCTGTGATATGCAAATGATTAGCTTTTCAGAAGATTCATACAAGGTTGGCGCCGGTGGTGACGTCTACAACGCGTTGACATGAGGAAAGTTTCCAATCGATTTCTCATACACAAACAGCAGTAGACCAGCGTTGCCTCGTGAAAGGTTGTTGTGATGCCTAGTGTAAGGAGGAGAAATGCGTACCATCACGTTTCCAACTTTGATAAAGATCGGATTGTAGCCTATCGTGATTGCGGTTTATCGTATCGCGACATTGTTGCTCGCGTTGGTGGCAATTCAATGACTGTTAACAGAATATGGAATCACTAGGTTCACGGGGGCAAAACGGAATCCCATTCTGGATCACAAAGGCCTCGTATCACTAGCACTCGAGATGACAGGCATCTTATCCACATGGCTGTAACGGATTGTGCAGCCAAGTATCGCTCCCTGAGTCCACAGATGGGGACGTTTGCAAAACAACAACAATCTGCAAGAACAGTTCGACGACGTTTCCAGCAGCATGGACTATCAGCTTGGAGACCACGGCTGTGGTTATCCTTGACGCTGCATAACAGACAGGAGCGCATGCGATGGTGTACGCAACGACGAACTTGGGTGCATGAACGACAAAACGTTATTTTTTTCTGATGAAACCAGGTTCTGTTTACAGCATCATGGTGGTCGCATCCGTGTCTGGCGACATTGCGGTGAACGCACATTGGAAGCGTATATTCATCATCGCCATGCTGGCGTATCACCCGGCGTGATGGTATGGCGTGCCATTGGTTACACCTCTCAGTCACCTATTGTTCGCATCGATGGCCATTACATTGCAGATATGTTACGACCTGAGGCTCTACTCTTCATTCGATCCCTGCGAAACCCTACATTTCAGCAGGATAATTCACTACCCCATGTTTCAGGTCCTGTACGGGCCTTGCTGGAAACGGAAAATGTTCTATTGCTGCCCTGGCCAGCACATTCACCAGATCTCTCACCAACTGAAAATGTATGGTAAATGGTGGCCGAGCAGCTGGCTCGTCACAATAAGCCAGTCACTACTCTTGATGATCTGTGGTATCGTGTTGAAGCTGCATGGGCACACACGCCATCCAAGCTCTGACTCAGTGCCCAAGCGTATCAAGGCCGTTATTACTGCCAGAGGCGGTTGTTCTGGATACTGATTTCTCAGGATCTATACACCCAAATTGAGAGAAAATGTAATCACATGTCAGTTCTAGTATAATATATTTGTCCAATGAATACCCGTTTATCATCTGCATTTCTTCTTGGTGTAGCAATTTTAATGGCCAGTAGTGTATTTTATCAGCTCTGTTTAGTTCTCCAGCTACAATATTACACAAAAGCATAATTCGACGAACATTCCACTGTCTTAATAGATAAGCTTATCAAAGGTTGTGATATGTATTTCTTTGATCTATGGGTCTATTTACCTTAAAAATGGATAGAAGTGGGTCTGTTTTGTGTCATTTTTTCCGTAGCCCTGTGCATTTTTCGTGATGCTGGATGTCACACATCAAAAAGTTTTATGGAGTGCTGGTCTAAACTTTACCTTCTGTTTGTATAAATTTTCCATACAAACGTTACTTGTTGTTTGCTGTAGAACATTCTTCATATAGAATGATCACGCAAAAAGCACATTTCGAGTAACATTTGTGTGATTTACTAGGTGTGGTTCGTTTTGTCCTAAAAAGTGTTAAATGTTGATGTTTTGTGTTGTAAGCCTATGGTTTCGATGTAAAAATCACCGATCTGTAGGTCGTTTTGTCCTAAAAAAGGGTTAGAGTTGGATCTAATGTGTTGTAAGCTGTTGTAGCCCAGTATCGCTTTCACGATGTGGGAATCGAGTTATACGCATCCTAGGTTTCTTCCCTCTGTGGAAAGAGCCTTTTACTCTTCTGCGGTGTATATAGACCAACCTCACGAGGTGTTTGTTGTAGGTCCTAAGATCTGTAGGGTGATGAAGTGTGCTGAGGATCGCTCCAACGTCGATGTGATTACCTAAAATATGTAGTAGTTTGCATCTGCAACAGCTATTTATTGTTAAGACTTACAGCTTTTCGTGTAGAACGTTTCAGTTTTACAGGACTATGGATCTAGGAGAAAATACCGGAAGATAGGTTATGTGTTAGAATGGCATTGTTTCGATTGATCGAGTACCTTTTAGTTGGTCAGTTACCGGAGATGTACTTATGTGCTGTTCTACTCCACAACTAAGCAACCGTTCGTTTAAATCGATGCTGTGATGGTGTATGAATTGGAGTTTGACTTTACATCACAATTTAGCGCTCATCCAACTGTGTGTGTGTGGTTATCGTTAACTATATTTTCATCATACAAGTTATAATGGCTGTTGTAGTCAAGTCCTACGGTAAATACCACAGAAGTGTCGCAGTATTTGTCGGTAATACGATTGTGCGCGGATGTCTCTTTATGGCCTCCGTCTCTTATGACCACGCTGTCGACGGGACTTTAAACTCCAAGCTTCCTTCCTTTCCTTTATGGCCTGTAGAGATGGCCTTTTTGTGTCGATGTTGCATTAACAGCGATGGTATAGCTGTGACAAATCGTTTTTTTTTTTATTATTCTTACGGCTAATGATAGAAGTAACGTAATATTCTTTCTTCGTAAAATTAGTTCTCATGTTTTCGTAATCTGGTGCGGTCGATGTATCCTGGCTTGTGCGAAATACTGATTTCTATCTGTTTAGTCGTACTGTTCGATGTAACCTAGAGGCGTTCTACATTTGTGGAGTGCATATTCATACTTAGTAGTATGGTTATGTATTAGGACTGTGGTGTATTTATATCGTCTTTTAGGGATGTTTACGAATGGACGACTCTCGGTAGCGTAGCTGAGATGCTTGCAATGGTAAATTATTGTTCTTCGGTCGAGAAGCATCGATTTAAATAAACCCTATGGTTAGGTGATTTAAAGCTGGGTAGTTACCTGCGTTGGGAGGCTTATTTAATCGTTTGTTTAGTCTCTAAGGGATTGCTCTTGGCGTTCGATAAAAATTTTCGGTGTTGTATTAGTTCGAAATGGTGTAGACTATTTTTTTCGTTGTTGGTTGTAAGGATTTGATATACATATACGAAAAGAGCTTGGTGTTGATCTGGATCGTTCCTTGTTAGCTGTTCTATGTGTTTCAGTCATTTTTGCGATCTAATTGGGTATGTTACAGATGTTTATCGGGAGTAGTGATTTGTTAGAAGGGGGAATACAATGACTGTTTGTGCTCGAGTGATTGTCAAACGTACGAGGTATTGTGGTCTAGTGATTGATAGAATACGTTTCAGAAATAGTCTGGTGGAGTATGCAATGCAGAAAGTTGCATGATCAATCGGTTAGTGTTTGAGAGGGAATCACCAACGACGCAGAGATACCGGAAAATGTTCAAATGTTTGTTAAGCTTCAGGGACTTAACTGCGGAGTCATCAGTCCCTAAACTTACAAAAAACTTATGAACTACCTTATACTAAAGACGACACAAACATCCATGCCCGAGGGGGGATTCGAACCCCCCGACCGTAGCGGCCGTGCAGATTGTGACTGGCGCGCCGCAGACTGCTCAGCCACTGCGGCCGGTAGAGATATCGAGATTGTCGCCGCTTGCTAGTTAGTTTAAAACTTTACTAGAAAAGAGCTGGGATGGTTAGATCCTTTTGTTGTAGTTCTGTCGATGGGTTGGAGATATTTGTTGTTACATAGAGTGTCGTAGGCTAGTTGGGGTAGAATTTAAGTAAAGTGTTTCAAGTATGAGCTGCAGTATCTGTTTCCTGCTGTGGATGATGATGTGTTGCGTTAGAGCTCTAAAGAAGTCGATTTAGGATTATGTTCTTAAAACTTTGCATTGTGTACGTTACGAAGTATTGCCTGTTGATCGTGTGTTGCCGCGGTGGAGTAGCAGAGTGCCGCGGTGGAGTAGCCGAGCGGTCTAAAGCGCCTCGCTGCGGAGCGCGCGGTTGCTCGCCGTGGAGGTTCGAGTCCTCCCTGGGGCATGGGTGTGTGTGTGTGTGTTGTCCGTAGGTTAGTTTACCTAGGTTTAAGTAGTTTGTAAGCTACGGACTGATGACCACGCAGTTTGGTCCGATAGATTTACAAACATTTGAAGATTTTTTGATCGTGTGTTAGTGGTGTTTAATTTACGACTGGTGTCAGATGTTTGTAGTGGTAAATTATTTCTGATCTTTTAACTTATACATGCGTAGTAAATTCGACACGTTCGTCATGGAGACAATGCGAAGTTAATCATAGCCTCTACCTGTCGACGGAGTTGTGAGATCACTCTGAATACTGGAGAAACTCGGCAAGGAGACACTGGAAAAACTTCTCTAGGAAATCATTTTCTGTACCTTATAATATGGGGCGAGCCGATGTTAAACTAGGAGCTCTTATCTCCATCTTCGTGTTGTTGGGCATCCCACATGATTTCGCTGTGATTTTCTTTTTTAACAAACTGGGCATGTGCGAGTACCTAGTATCCACCCATAACTTTCGCTTGGAAGGAGTCTGTATAATGCAATTGGAATTACGATCTCTGGTGTTGATAAAATTACCGGTAGTCACCTTATCTAATTTATAACAGGCGTTTGCGGTATACTTTTATCTCTTCGTTTGGCATTACCAAACTGGAGGTTGCAATATACTAGATCGGACACGAGGATAGCCGATATTTACAAAGGGCATCCCTGTACTGTGGGTCAATCTCATCCATGCGGTCTCAGCTAGGAAATTCCTTAGAGAGCAGTCGTGTTGTTGTTGTTTTTTTTTTGCTGGGTTAATAAGAACACCGAAAATTGACTGGTGTGTCCGTAAATCTAGCGAACACTGGGACGAAGGCGGTCTTAAGGGTTAGTTTGCGTTTGCATGGTAATGTCTAGAAATATGATGATCTATGTATGCGTATCTGTCGCCTTTTCTTGCTTTGTTATGACCTCTTTTGCGATCATTACATTACACGTACTGTAGACACATCATGTTCGATGCTTGTTTATCTGACTAACGTTTTTGGTTGTGTAATACTATTCCGAGAGAGGATGATATCTCTGACGACCTCGTTGTTGAATATTTTTACCTCTAAAGGGTCTACTAAATTTGTTGTGTTTAAGCAATGTCTACTATTATTATGAGGCTGGATCATCTGTCATCGTCTGTACTTTGACATTGGACTTCGAAAAAAGCGAGGTTTGTTGGCTATAAATTTTTCTGGTGTTCCTGTGTGAAGGTTAGCATTCTAGGCATCTTCGTTTGCGGTAGCCAGCTACTTGTAATTAAAAAAAATAAATCCAAGTTCGGTTTAGTGGAATGCAAAAACAAATCACAGGAAGGAGTTTGATTTGTGTTTTGAGTAATAATTGTTGTCTATATTTTCGGTAAAGGGCGGATCGAACTTGTTCTACCGAACTGAAAAACTGTTGTAATTGTGATGCATCGGGCAGGTGAAGTACTCTCGGTAAAAGAGGGAGATGTTTGCGGTTCTGTGGTTGTTGTTCTGGCGAGCGTCATTCGAAAAAGTATGTTGTTAGGTCAGTGCTTTCGAAAAACAGTTTTAGTGTATACGGTCGGAAATCGGTCTCTCCAAGGATATACAGTTGTATAATAGGGTATAGTTTTGTTTAAACGTATATAAAGAACAATTTTAAACATCTTCTGGAATGCTCGATTATCTGTATATGCAAGTTTGACCTGTGTCAGTTAAATGTTGTAAAGACTTGGAGCATAGCAACAGGACATGGTCGATAGAGAGATACGCAAGATGTGTACTGCTTTAGCAAGGAAATAAGAGGTAAAATTAAACTACCCAAATTCTCAGAAGGCATATAAAACCATAAAAGTGATGGATTACAGGAATACTTATTAAATTACGGAACTTGATAATTTTAAGTGCGACTGGTATGATTTGTACGAGAGAGAGGGAGAGATGGTTGTCGTTAGATGGGATTTTATGTAAAAGCATGTTTGCTTTCGGGAGGGTTCAAATGTTTGTAAATCTATCGGACCAAACTACGTCGTCCTCAGTCCGTAGCTTACAAACTACTTAAACTAAGGTAAACTAACATAAGGACAACACAAACACCGATGCCCCAGGGAGGACTCGAACCTCCACGGCGAGCAACCGCGCGCTCTGCAGCGAGACGCTTTAGACCGCTCGGCTACTCCACCGCGGCGCTTTCGGGAGATGAGGCTGGCGCTGTCTGCTGTTGTCAGTCACACGACTGGCTCCAGCTCCATTAAATAAATGCAATGCGCGCTATCCTCGTCAAAGTGGTGTGTCTCCAGAAGTCTTGCATAGAAGGTTTAGATCATTTGGATATGTAGCTCAGATGTTTTTGAGAGAGAATGCTTAAAACGTCATGATATTTTATGTAAACATATGTTTGTTTTATGTAGCCTGTCAAGAGAGCAATATATATATATATATATATATATATATATATATATATATATATATATATATATATATATATATATATGTGTGTGTGTGTGTGTGTGTGTGTGTGTGTGAGAGAGAGAGAGAGAGAGAGAGAGTGAGTGTGTGTGTTACTCCTCTGTCTGCGTTCGGGACAATTGTTAACGGTGCTTGCAGATGTATATTTAGACGCATTCCTAACAGCTTGGTGCTGGTGTAATTGTGGCTGACTGACAGAGCGGCTTCCGCTATGTTCGGTAAAATGCTGTGTGTGTAAGCTGCAGTCTTGGAAATCTGTAGTTTCTACACAGATGTTGTGCTAGATGTCTTTGTCGATTATCGTTATTTCCACCAGTAAATTCGATTTTTTTATAAACAATATGTCTTCTGCAGCTACTGCTGCTGTTGTTGTGTTACTGGAAGAGCGTTTGACATACAAGTTTGCAGCGTTAATTAATGTTATATTCCGTTTATTATCTAACCTGCGCTATTATTAAACACGTCTGTCAGCTGTTGTATATGTAGTCTCTGCTAAGAGGTTGGAGAGAGAATGCTTAAAATAATAAAACGTTATGATATTTTGTTTAAACATTTAGCATCAGAATAATTAGCGCCTTTCTTCTAATGTTGGTGTACGTGTATAAATAATAACTTTTGTAAAAAAAAAAAAAATCTAGGGCACGGGTTCGAGTTCTGGACCAGGTCACTTGGGGACGGCAATCTTTAGGGGTGTCGGTGGGGGCGTTGGTGGGGCGAGGGCGGGATTGAGAGCGGGGGAAGTGGTGGTGGCTGCCCTTAAGTTACTGTTAAATTGATATGCAAATTTAATATGTAATGCTCTAATTGTTAATGCATAAATTAAATTGAAATGAAAAAATAATAGGGAATGGTGGTGGATAGCCTGGGGTCAGAGGTGGGGCGGCACTCGCACAAGTGTCCACCTGTGGAAGCGGACATGTTTGATGTTATTCCAGGTAATTGTACTGTCCAAAGAACGGAATAATTGTTTCCTTTTCCCAATGTTGGTGTACGTCGATAAGTAATAAGTTTTATAAAAATATAATTTTTATTTTAGGGGCGTGGGTTCGAGTCCCGGACCAGGTCACATGAGGGTGGCAATCTTTAGGGCTGTCAGTGGGATGGAGGTGGAGGCAGGGGCTGTGCTTACTTGTGGAGGCAGTTTCTCTTGTTACTGATAAAAACATACGTCGTTACAATTAAATTGATATGTAAATTTAATTAAACTAATTGGGGGCAGAGGTCAGGCAAGTGGGTGTCTGCTGGGGGTGGAGGGGTAAAGAGAGTAACGGTACATCGGCGGTCGGGCAAGTGGCCGAGGGTGGAGGGGACGGCCGGGGAAGTGTGCCCAGGTAGTGATATGGTACCCTGCGCTGATACCGCTATTGCCCTACTACTAAAGTAGGATCATTGCTGCCAAAGCGCTGACTGAGTGTATCCTTTAATAGCACATGTTTACAACCGTAAGACTGTGTATTATCCACATGTGAAGCAAACATTTAGACGCACTCGTGCTTTCTACGGTTAACTGAGCGAGTTTGAAAAGGGTCAAATTGTGATCCTCCTAGTGATGGAACGGTCTTTTTGGAGAATTACCAAACAATTTGGACGTCCTAGTTCAGTTGTGCAATGATGCTGGTTGCAGTAGTCACATATACTGGGTGATCAAAAAGTCAGTATAAAATTGAAAACTTAATAAATCACGGAATAATGTAGATAGAGAGCTAAAAATTGACACATGCTTGGAATGACATGGAGGCCCCTTTTTTTTTAAGTTCATAAAATGTCCGGCAGATGGCACTGGACAGCAAAATGTCAGTAACTGGACTTGATAATCATGTATAAAAGGAGCTGTGATGAGAGAGAGAATCAGATGCACCAGCAGTCGCACCATGTTGACGTTACCTGAAAAGGCACTTTTAACGAAGCTGTATTATCAGAATAGAAAATGTGCTAGTTCAGCATTACGATCCTATCGCCATAGGAAGGGGATTCGAACGGGTAAAGGTCCATTGACAAATGCAGCTGTGGCGAGAATGATTTCGAAGTTCGAAGCCATGGATTGTGTTTATGATAGACCCCATAGTGACCAACCGAGCACAAGGCGTAATGCTGCTGAGATAGTTCAGGAAGAAATGGAGACTGTAGCGGGTTCGTCTATGCACGGGAAGTCAGCGCTCGTGCAGTCGCACGTCGCACCGGCATTCCACACACTACTGTTTGATTGTCACTTATGCGTACCCTCCAATGCTATCCTTACGAAATCCATCGGCATCATGAACTGTTACCGGGCGATTTAGTGAAGCGGGTGGCATTTGCGGTGTGGGCACTTCAAAAGATGGCGGAAGATGTCGATTGGTTGAGTAATGTGTTGTAGACCGACGAAGCTCATTTCATGCTACGAGGGTCTGTCAACGCCCACAACTGCAGAATTTGGGCTACCGAAAATCCTAGAACTGTCGTGGAAACTCCATTCCACGACGAGAAAGTCATGGAATGGATTGGATTTACCACATCTACCGTTATCGGGCCTTTTTCCTTCGAGGAACTGCGTGATTCTGGTTTTGTAACTACTACCGTGATGGCTGAGAGGTACGCCGATATGTTACAGAATCGCATCATGCCCAGCTTGGCTGATAAACACTTGCTGGAACGTACGATTTTTATGCAGGATGGCACTCCACCCCTTATTGCTAGACGCGTGAAAGATCTCTTGCACGCGTCGTTTGGTGATGATCGTGTGCTCAGCCGCCACTTTCGTCATGCTAGGCCTCCCAGGTCCCCAGACCTCAATCCATGCGATTATTGGCTTTGGGGTTACCTGACGTCGCAAGTGTATCGTGATCAACCGACATCTCTAGGGATGCTGAAAGACAACATCCGACGCCAATGCCTCACCATAACTCCAGATATGCTTCACAGTGCTGTTCACAACATTATTCCTCGACTACAGCTATTGTTGAGGAATGATGGTGAACATATTGAACATGTCCTGTTAAGAACATCATCTTTGCTTTGTCTTAATTTGTTATGCTAATTATTGCTTCTCTAATCAGATGAAGCGCCATCTGTCGGACATTATTTTGAATTTTTTTGTTCTAATAAAACCCCATGTCATTCCAAGTATGTGTGTCAATTTTTACCTCTCTATCTAATTATTCTGTGATTTATTAAGTTTTCAAATTTCTACTGACTTTTTGATCACGCGGAACATTCTCATAGAGGTAGACGATGTCCTGGACGTGTAAGCAGCAAATACGTCTGCCAAGCTCGTTCGGTTGTGAGAAACTTTCACCAGCGCTCGCTATATGCAGCATGTTGTAAGCCGAATTCTTTTGCCATTCTTACTGCAGGAAGGTGATGTGTTGATCCAACAGGACAAGGCTCCCCACACACTGCACGTGAAACTCGATGAGCTCTGCAACACGTGCACCAACTTCCATGGCCAGCACGATACCTGGACTTGTCTCCAATCGAGCATGTGTGGAGTACGATTACATATCTGTCAGGTGTGACTCATCAACCCACTCTTGTAGAATTACGTGAACAGGTCGAGCAGGCCATCTGTATGATCGAATGGAGGCCATAATCATGGTCTGCATTGCCTCCTGTGGAAGCATTAGTATGGGTGCTTCAGCACGGACAGACACCTGGTACTTCAGTGTCGCTTGAGCTATTGATCTGTGAATGTAAGCATGTCATGTACTCCATATGCATTATTTCAAAAATAAAATTAGTGTTAATAGGAAAACTAAGCTGTGGTGGAGTGGCCGAGTGCTCTAAGGCGCTTAGCTGCGGATCGCGCGGGTTGCTCGCCTTCGGAGGTTCGAGTGCTCCCTCGGCCATATGTGTGTGTGTGTGTGTGTGTGTGTGTGTGTGTGTGTGTGTGTGTTGTCATTAGTATAAGTTAGTTTATGTAGTTTGTAAGCCTAGGGACTGATAACCGAAGCAGTTAAGTCCCTTAGATTTAAAAACATTTGAGCCGGCCGCGGTGGCCGAGGGGACTGAGACACGTCAGTCACGGTCTGCACGGCCACTACGGTCGGGGGTTCGAATCCCCCCTCGGGCATGGATATTTGTGCCATCCTTAGTATTAGCTAGTTCGTAAGTAGTTTGTAAGTTTAGGGACTGATGACCCCGTAGTTAAGTCCCATAAGCTATACAAACATTTGAACATTTTGAAACATTTGAACATTTTTGAAAACTCTAAGGCGATATGCTTGTTTCTCTTCTAGAACATGATATTTATGGGAAATGTTCTCCAAGGTTCCCCTCAGTAGTTCCACCATCACTGCTAAGAAGGAGGGGTCTTTAAAAGCAAATGAGGACCGTTTTTGATCTCCCTATAACATTTGCCGTCACCCAAGTTATTTTGCATTCTGAATCTATACTAATCTTGTAAGACATCATCGCATTTTCTGTTGGTACCTTCAGAACTGTGCCTCAGTGTACAAACAAACTTTGTAATACACAGTTCAGTCATAGAGTGGATGTTATTGCTGTTGTCATCTTGTTTCAGCTAGCTTTCTGTCCTTAGTACTGTGTGAACGTTGTTATTGTGGTAGCGGCCCCTTATCCATTAGAGGTCCCGCACATCAGACAGCTGAGGCGGGTTGCTTAGCTCCCTCTAAGGGGCTCACACCGACAAACCTACAGAGCATAAACAACATCCAAAACACGACGATGACAACAACTTAACAACTTCCTGCAACACGGCTCTGCAGGACGGCACTACTTCTTGAGAAGCCACACGTGCCTGTGCCCAGCCAATCAGAACTGTGTGTAGCCCTCTGCCGGTGCCGAATGTATAAGTGTGATAACGACAGTGCAGTTACAGCTTGGACCGTGACCGGTCGCTCCTACACCGGCTCTAGCTTCGTCGACACTCGCGTAGTGTTAGTCACATTGTAGTAGTACTTGCATTTCTTCGACCTAGCGCCACTGGTTTATTGTGTTTAGTGTGAGGCTTTCGCCACCAGTACTCGTTTTGTTACTCTGTCTGCAATTGTTTGTGTTTTCACTGTGCTTACTGGTTTGTTATTTGGTGCATGCCAAGAAGGCGTTTAGAGTTAAATAAATTGCATGCCATTTGATCGTTAGTTTATTTACTGCAGAATGCAGGACAATATAGTTATCTTTTATAAACGATACTAATTTCTGGCCCTTTCCATAGGCGCGCCCAAATTGAACTATTAATATATTAATTTTTTCTCAATCTGTTATGAAGATACAAACCGCTCATTCGGCCGCCACAAGTTATGTGGCCCCCTGCTGGGTGTAGTGAACGTCTGACCTGTTAAGGCAGTCCAATATTTCTTCGTCCAATACCGGCCGTCAAGAAATCCACGTTGAACATCGTCACAAAATCGTATGAGCCTGTGGTCCAGCCCTTCCACTCGCCTCAAAGAGGACCGCAATCGATCCTGGGAACAATGTTCGAAACTTTATCTCTGCTTCGGACGTCAGGAGAGAGGATAGCTGTCTTATCAAACAAGTGAGACGTATGTAGAAACTGAGGTTGGCCCCTGAACCCAGGCGTCAGGTATCATTGGTGCCGACACGAGAAACTACGAGGCGCGTCTAGAAAATAAGTTCCGTTTCAATTTATCTCCGCTGCAGCGCTGCGATTGCAGTTCCGCACATGCGCTGTAGACTATGTGTATCAAGGAGAAGAACGTGCGCCATTTGGAGATCGCTGTCAGTTACCTACACTTTGTTGTGCTTGTTTGAAATGTCGGCGTTGATTGAAAATCCCGCCGCATGTGAAATCAGGTCGGTGATTCGGTTTCTGAATGCGAGGAAAGTGAAACCAAGTGAAATTTATCGGCAAATTTGCGATGTTTACGGACCAAATGCGATGAGTGATTAGATGGTGAGAAGATGGGTCCGACAGTTCAATGGCGGGCGTAGTGATGTGCACGATGAAGAACGAAGTGGGCGTCCACCTTTGGTTACAGAAGAACTGGTTCACGCGATTAATGACAAGATCCAGGAAAACCGTAGGTTTACAATTAGTGCTCTCACTATGGACTTCCCCCAAAATTCATGATCACTGATGCATGAAATTGTTACCAAACAACTGAAATTCCGTAAACTTTGTTCACATTGGGTACCAAAGATTCTCACTGAGCAACACAAAACAAAACGGATGGGTAGTGCACTTGAGTTTTTGACTCGTTATGCTGAAAGCGGCGAAGAATTTCTGAGACGGATAGTCACAGGAGATGAAACGTGGGTTTCTTATGACACCCCTGAAAGTAAGCGGCAATCAATGGAATGGAGGCACACTTCATCCCCACCAAAGGTAAAGCCGAAGCAAATCATGACACCTCGGAAAATGATGTGCACAGTCTTCTGGGACTGGAAAGGCAAGCTACTCATTGACTTCTTACGACGTGGTCAAACAATCAAAGCAGATGCTTATTGCGAGACACTTCGGAAATTGTGCCGTGCAATTCAGAATAAGCGCCGGGGACTGTTGTCAAAAGGTGTTGCTTTGCTTCACGACAACGCACGACCACACACTGCAAATGTGACGAAAAACCTCCTACAGGGATTTGGCTGGGACGTGTTTGACCATCCTCCGTACAACCCTGACCTCGCTCCTAGCGACTTTCATCTGTTATTACATCTCAAGTCTTTCCTTGGCGGTCATCACTTCACCAATGACGCCGAGCTGAAAGAAACTGTTTCCAACCTGTTGAAGACACAGGCGGCAGATTTCTGTGAAGGAGGTATACAAAACCTGGTGCCACGCTATGACAAATGCCTGCAAAATTTCCGCAGTTATGTGGAAAAGTAGTTTAAGAGTGGTAGAAATTTGTGCAATAAAAATTTCTTCTGTATCTGTGTACAATTTCATTTTATTACCAAACGGATATTACTTTCTGGACGCGCCTCGTATTTGCAGCTGGGTGTACCCAGTACGATTAATTACTGCCAGCAGAGCTCCCTCCACATCTCGGACGAGACTTCCCCCTCTGTTAAGGGAACAGTGAACATGGACACTGGCCTTCTTTTCCGTTATTTCCCTAAGAGGCTCAATCAGCCACCTACCACTGCAGCTCCCACTGACAAGCGAACCCCCCCCCCCTCTCTCTCACGAAGGCTTCGCCCACCATCCCAATAGCGAGACGTTCGGTGCTGCTCAGACGTACTGGCAGTGGTTGTCACAACCTCCAACTTCCTTTTGTTGCATATGGAGAAAGCCACATGGCCGGTACCACGTTTACCTTCCACCTAGAAATTCGTAAGCCAGCTACTGTTGTCGATCACGTCCGAAAAAAATCGCACTGACGTGTTTTACGGCCCACTTTAGATTTGTAGTTTTATAAGTTTCTTCAAACATTTTGGATCAAAATGATAATGTAAACAATAAAAAATTAATTAATAAGAGTGTCTGAAACCCTTTTAGGAAAAAAAAATTTAGGTAGTGGCGGGTTTTGAACCACTGATCTTCAGCGTTACAGTCCAACGCATTACCCACTACGCTACGTTTTTTAAAGAAAAACTTTATTTACAAAATGTGTTTACAAATAGTTATAATTATTTTTTGAAACAAGTTGTCTTACAATTACAAAAAGTGAATGAACGGCGAAAATTTCTCTCTTTTCCATGGATCGTTGAGGATTTCTCTTCTTGCACAGAGGATGTATTGTCGAAAGTCGCTCACAGATCCACCTCCCGCAAGGGCGTAGTTGATGAACGAATATATGAACCAAGTTAGAGTTCTCGTCTTGGACACTGGGAAAGCCTTTCCATCCATGTACACCAGTTTCTTCGTGTTGATGTCGTTGACACTCAGAGACAGCAATCCTGCCGATTTAAACTTGATCCATTTCCACAGATCCGCTATTTGGGAGCAGCCTACCACACGGTGGATGGCAGTATCGACCAATCCGCAGTGCTGGCAATACGGGGGACCGGTGAGCTTTATTCTGTGGCGACGGCCAGCAGTCGAGATTAAATCATTTATAAACATGTAAGCTGATGAGCGCAACGTTGAACATATCGATTTATCTGCAAAATTGGACCAGACATATTTCCAATTTAAGTCTTTGTGTTTCTTTTGGATTGCTGGAGGATATGGAGCTTTTACATCAATGGTCTCGAGTATTTTCTTTGTCGTATAGAACTTTACGTTGGGAGATTTCTCCAAAACACATGTTGCTGTTTGCAATGTACGCAGTAGATTTGCCGGCAGCCTTCTGTCACCTCTATTGCCTGTTACGATACCCCACCCAGCCTTTAGCAAATCTGACTGACTAGCCGGTAATTTTAGGGTATGTATGAGATTTTTCACAATCAGGGCTGAACATTTTGCCTCACAATCAGTTAAAAATAAGCCTCCTTCAGCAAATGGTTGTTTCAACTGAACTCTGGACACCCGGAATAGTTTAGCTTTCCACACAAACTAACCCATGTACTTCGCTACGGCCAACACTTAGGATTTGTGTGCTTTAATCTCTTACTATCGATGGCCGTTGTTAACTGATGCTAATATAGCATTTGTAGGCACTATATTATCATTTATCGTAGGGCGAACGACGTGTTTTTGTTAATTCTTCAGTGCGCCATTGCTTTGAAATGACAACGTGTAAGTTAAAATAAGAAAATCATCAAATACGCAAAGCAAGATGGCTTATGTCAGAGAGAGTTCTGGGCGAGAAATGTCACGTGACATCTGCGAACGGCTGGTTTTCATTAATTCAGTGGAGGGTGTCAAAACTCTTATTTTTGCTAATATCTCTCAAACGATACGAGATATGAAAAAAACATAACAGAGCAAAGTTGTAGAGCATTTTCTCCTCTACAAATTCGGTTATTCAATTTTCGTGTCAGATGAATGGTTAAGCCGTTATTTTCATTTAAATTTCGAGCTGTCAAAAGACGATCGCAAAGGCCCACTTTTAGTGTTACTACCGTAACCTAAAGTGGGCCAAAATGTCGATCGTCTGGACGTGCGAATCGCTTGCCCTGAAATGCTAATCATGTGCGTCTCTCGTCGCTGCCAACGCATGCTGCAAATTTGGCAGGATTTGGAGGCTTCTTTCAGGGTGTGGCATTTTTGCTGGCCAGCCGTGCATCATCGTCAGCCAGCTTGTCGTTGCCATACCGTTACCGAGAACGGCTTACAGCAGTGGCAAAACTAAGTACAGTCGCAGTCTAAAACAGACAGTCGCGAAACTCAATAGGGGAAAAAAATGCAACCATTAGACAGCTGAAGCGATACTAGCGCTCCAAGCGGCTGGGTAGCAATCTCAGTAGCAGAAAATGGCACTACCGAAACTAAGAATTTATTATTCATTATTGCTGTTGTTTATATATTTCCTAGGCATTAAACGTGGTACTGTATTTCGTGACACAAATAAGAAAACATTATTAAACGAAAATCCCGTTTCCTGTCGATGTCAGTTTGCAATAATAACATGCCAGTGCATCGTAATACATACGGCTCACACTAGCACGGTCGTAATCATAACATCCAAAAACGATTTAAGACAAGAAGCGAATTGTAACCTGGTGTGTTTAAGTTCAAAAGCAACTGATTTATAGTTATATAATGTACTGGTATGTAGTTAAACGTTGCACATGTATTTTTTCTGCAGATTTTGAACATTTTAATACATTTGATACTGGTACTAGACACGATTTTCACGTTCTTAGAGACTAAGTGTTACGTCTTATAAAAGCCCTTTTCGCTTTATTCGTGCTCATATGGCTTGCATGTGCCGTTCCTGTCATGTTTTCATCGCACCTACTCCCCAGGAATGTAAAAGTACTGTAAATCTATAAGAATCTTTTCCTGCTAAACTCTCAATTTGTCAGCACATGTTAAACTACAGTTAGTTACCTTTTATTTTACATTTTGTACAAACAAATTCCTTTTAACTTTCGACTACCATTGCTGAATCACCAATAGTAGACTACTATGCAAACATTTGTTTTGATTTCCACAAAACTTTCAGTAGACTAACAAAAATAAGTTTGCAGAAAGTACTGGGTTAGTTACCTCTCTCTTTGTTACTAATACCATACACCCTTAAAATTTAACAAACTTTATTTTATCCTACATTGTAAGAGCTTTTCATATTTAAGAATATGTACATTTTCTTAGTTTTCCTCTAACTACAATTTATCGCGCCGCAAACATTTCCGAAATGCAGTCGCATTTTAAACGTGTCGTTCGACTCCATACCTAATCCACAATGGTTTCTCGCCTCTCGGTATGTTGTTACGACCCGGCCGCTTGGCAGCGCTGCAGTCGCCAGGTTGCAGAAAACTACCGGGAGTTTCGTGACTCTTTATGTTAGACTCTGGTACAGTCGCAATTTTTCTCGAGGACATGTGGCGCTATTGTGCGAATACATTATGATGGTATCCTATTGAGTAAAACATTCGGAAGGCAAAATAGTCTCCCATTCCCATCTCCGGGTGAAGACTACTCAGAAGGATGTCGTGATGAGGAGAATAAACAAAAATTTTAACAAAGAAACGTATTTAAAAAAATCCAAAACAAATTAATACGCACTAAAAAGTAAAAACAAAACAAAAATGCGTATTCTTCTGCAAGTTAATAATCAACTTCCTTTTATACGCATCAATATGTAGGTACGATCTGTGTGTTTACCACGCAAGAAGATATGTCAGTATCTACCTGTTGTATTTTCTGTTCTTCAAGAATAGTTTATTTCCAACTTCTACTTTACAAAACAGTATACCATCATACTGAGGGAAGTACAAGAGTCCGTCCATGATGTTGCGGCTTGGTAGCAGTTGTGTCTTTCGGTAGACGTCTTCTTGCAGGCTCTTCCATACGTGATTCTTCTGGCTGTGTTCGGCGTTGGTAGTCGGCGTTAGAACTGACTCATGACGGCTGCGGGCTGCCCCTTTGAAGAGAACAGCGGCCAATAGGCTGTCTCGGCGGAGTGCTACAGGTTGTTGTTTCTTCCAGCCAGTGGCGTAACTAGCACTTGGCTTTGGGGGGGGGGGGGGGGGGTATAGACCTGCTTGACGAGCAAAATTTTAGTCAGTTTCCAGACAGACTACCATCTACCACTCCCGTTGAAGAAACTAATTCACTCCCATCCAGTGAAAGCTTATGGTAAAACACCCCAAGTTTGCAATCTTTACCTTTACCAGATTGCTGTTATACGATTTCTTTCTTTCTTTTTTTTTTTCTTTTTCTTTTTTCTTTTCAGGTTCTGGGGGGGTTCTATCCCCCTCATCCCCCCCCCCCATAGTTACGCCACTGCTTCCAGCGGCATCTTGGGAAAATAGTGCGTAAAAAAATTTGATCTAGAAGTTTCTTACTGCGATGTGCAGGTTATGTTGTACGTCCAGCTATCCTGTATTGCGGGTTGTCATACTGCCAGTTTGCAGGCGTTTCCTGTTGAGGCAGTAGACCACCCACTTTAAATCTAACTCAACACATACCTATTAATAACAAACAATTATCAAAATATTTTTAGAGTTCTCCTAAGTAAAATGAAATGAAAAATATTGGACTACTTAAAAGTCAGTTAAGTTATTACGATAATATAATATAGTTACAATTACTTTTATTTTTGGAGTCCGTGTCAGCCAAAGAAACATCCGATCCGACTTGGGTCTCAAAATTCTCGTATTATTTTTCCTAGGTATATTGTAGTGTTGACACCGTCAGCTACGAAGGCGGCCCAGTGTTCAAACGTTCTGCGCATCCCCCTCCATTGCCGCAGTGACAGCCAATAATGTTCATTCTGTAGGCGCCAGTGTTTCTGCAACTGTTGGCGCTCGGCCGTAGCTCCCCTCCACGCGGAAGCGCCATCTTATATGACGGGGAATAAAATTGAATAAAAATAGGAATGCTGGTATTGGGGCATAGTGAACTCATTACCGTAGCCAAGATACATACAAAACCAACACTCACCACAGTTTCATTTCATTTGGGCCTGCAGCATTATGTATGTCTTTTAAGGACATATTGTTAATCTAAGTAATGCCAAAATGCTGCTTTATAGATGTTAAAAACTGTTTATTAATACAGCAATAGGCCTATTTCGGCACTGTGGACATCATCAGGCAATTTCCATATGGCATCGTGGAGGTATAATTTATTATAATAACTGCATATAATTGCAGTATAAATGCTCTTTAGAGGGTGTATATATTATTTTATGCTGACAGAACAGCAGTTATCAATTAATACCTGATAATCAGACTGCTGACAGAACAGCAGTTATCAATTAATACCTGATAAGCATAAAATAATATATATACTGTATAAAGAGCATTTATACTGCAATTATATGCAGTTATTATAATAAATTATACCTCCACGATGCCATATGGACATAGCCTGATGATGGCCACAGTGCCGAAATAGGCCTATTGCTATATTAATAAACAGTTTTAACATCTATGAAGTAAAGCAGCATTTTGGCATTACTTAGATTAACTCACCACAGTAGTACATGGGTCATTCCTTTTCAAATCGGACAGCAGGAAACCTTGCATTTTTTGTGGGGTTTCACTTCTCTATCATAGAAAGTGTGGTGTCGCACAAGTACAAAGTGCGCGCCACCTACTTTCGCCGCGCGCCGCCATGCATGCACGGCGCGGCGTTCTTCCGACGACAGCCACGAGCGCTCTCTGCTGGAACGCCGCTCGTGGCCACCACTGAAGGACATCGGCACTTCGGACTGAGAGAGCAACGAGTAAACACTTCGGACTGAGATAGCAACGAGTTAGGACCTTCGTAATCAGATAGGCACCATTGAAGACTTTGCTATTGTACAGGCACTAGGCAGGCCTCTAACAACTATGTATCAACATTCTGCAGTACTATGTAAAAGTTAAGTATTGTTACATTCTGTGCAATATATCTCTCTCTAATTTACTCGAGTGTTTATAGTTTCTGGCTGCTCCCCTCCTTACCTGCACCAGCGTGTCGGTCTCATTCCACTCGGCCACCGACACCTACGACGAGGCTGGGACACAAAAGCGGCGACGAAGTTGGGACACAAAAGAAAGTAGACGTTATGGTAGTATCTTTGACAAACTCACAGCTGTGGTATGCAAACGCTTGCCGGCCGCGGTGGCCGAGGGGACTGAGGCGCTTCAGTCACGGTCTGCACGGCCACTACGGTCGGGGGTTCGAATCCCCCCTCGGGCATGGATATTTGTGCCGTCCTTAGTCTTAGCTAGTTCATAAGTAGTTTGTAAGCTTAGGGACTGATGACCCCGTAGTTAAGTCCCGTAAGTTCTGCAAACATTTGATAATTTTTTTATTTATTTATTTATTTATTTATTTTTTTTTTTTTTTTGCAAACGCTTCCGGGTTTTTTTTTTTTTTTTTTTTTTTTTTTTTTTTTTTTTTTTTTTTTTTTTTTTTTTGCTTTTGAGCAGCGAAAGTAACGTAATTTCATGAAATCACTCGATTACGACACTCATAACTCTGAAACTATTCAAAGTAAAATTTTCAAATAAATTACAAAATGAAGTCAGTATTGTATAGTTTGATATGGTATTTGTGCGGTAATTTTAGAATTTAAATTTCAAATACTTTTCATCATTTGTCATCTTTTGTCTATAAAGTACATTTGAAATTGAATTAAATGTACGCCATTTCGCTCAACATTTGATTTTAAAACAGCATCGGTGACAGTATCATGGTGTCTTGAATAGAAACCTGTAGAAAAATAAATTGTATATAGAAAATGTGCTAAATTTGCCGATAGCCCTACACCGTTTTACACCGGCAGCGCTACACACTACTCAGTTATTTTTTCCACGTTGAAGATATGGGACTCCATAATACTTAAAACGGAAATCAACGTGTAATAAAAAGAAATTCAAGCCTTTGTAAGTTTAATCCGTATGAAAATTGCATTTCTTTTAATAGATGAAAAAAAGTGTTTCACATCAATGAATTGTTTTCATGTTATTGTTGTATATCTATATCAACTTTAGATATTCAGCTTCAAAATGAACCACAGTTCACTGGAATGCGGTATGAGGTTGTTGGTTACACAGCACACAAATTGTCGCGTTTGGAAAATAACGCTAACCTCACCGAATTTTAACTCTGAATAGGGTTACCAGATGTCAGCGCTCAAAAAAGAGGACACTTCCAGAGTTATTGAAATGAGCATAAGGATTATAATTTGAAATTATTAGAAGCTGAGTTGTCTTGTATATTTGCATATGTAATGCCTTTATCTGGCCACCTCGCAACTTTTATTACATGCTAATTACATCCCTAATTATTCCAAATTCTCTGAAATTGTAAGTTGAGCTCGACGCACGGACGATATCAAAAGATGATAATCTAGAAAAAAATTACAGTGTTGGAAGATAAGTTAAATTCTATAGTGTTTTCATTTATGGGAGTTCAAATGGTTGTATTTTTGCACTTTCAGATTGAAGCAGTTGTACAACTTAAAAAAGTCATTTCCCCATTTTGCAAAAAATCCGCCCGGATCATTTTTAGGGTCCAAAAAAGAGGACATGTCCGGGTAAAAGAGGACGCCTGGTAAACCTAACTCTAAAAATAGTAATCAATTAAGGGATAAATCCATGACAGTTGTTTTCTTTTACATTAATTGGCACATGTAGAAATTATTAATTATTTAAAAAAACACGAGGTCGATTTTCTCATTTTTCGACCGATTTCAAATGGAATAGCCTACATATCAACAAGCGCCCCCTACCGTGCAAAGCACTGCAGTGAAGCGGTGATACACGCTGCGACCCAGCTAACAGCGTCAGTTTGAGAACTCGTATCATTGTAACATGGAGCGCAAAATGGAACAACGCGTTCAAGTTAGGCAAAATGGCGAAGAATACCCGTGGGATATTAGTGCAAGTGTATGGTGTTGAAGTAAAAAGTGTGTGTGTTTGAGTGGTTTAAACGCTTTAGAGACGGAAAGGAAGGTGTGGAAGAGCCGCGTTGATAGTCACAGCCCCAGATAACATGGAATGAGTGCGACGGATGCTTGCGGGTGACCGGCAACTGTCTTTGAGAATGATAGCAGACGAGTCGAAGATCGGCAACGGTTGCGGAGATCCAACGACACATGACCACAGTGCTTTGAGCGAATCCACAGGAAACGTTTGCTGACAGTTTCCAATAGACGTACAACCGATGTCTGAAGCGTATGTACCCAATGGCAATTACTTTGAAGGCCAGTAAAGGTATTTTGTTTGCAAATCTTGTTTCCAATATTTCTTAAGACCATTCACCGACTCTTCAGACGCGCCTTGTACGACGAGATAAAAAAAATTATTCAGATAGGTACTTAATGCAAAGGACAACTTTATTTCCTTGGTAGCCTGGAATCCAATTGTCGGAAAAGGAAAACAGAAGCCGGCCGCGGTGGTCGAGAAGACTGAGGCGCTCCAGTCACCGTCTGCACGGCCACTACGGTCGGGGGTTCGGATCCCCCCTCGGGCATGGATATTTGTGCCGTCCTTAGGATAAGCTAGTTGATAAGTAGTATGTAAGTTTAGGGACTGATGACCCCGTAGTTAAGTCCCATAAGCACTACAAACATTTGAACATTTTTTTGCTGACAACTGTTTCCCCCTGCTCCTTGTCCACCGCCCACTATATAATCCTTCTTGCCCTTGATCCTCTCCTCCTTTCCCACTATACATAAAACGTAACCTGTACTTGCCAACTACAATGGCGGTCAGTCAAACGGTGTCGAAATCCATAGTACCCTCTACTATGCACCGTACGGTGGCTTTCAACACGTAGCCACGTAAGTCCCATAAGCTTAACAAACATTTGATTTGGAAAACAGAAACAAGGGAAAATAGTTTTTGAATTTGGACTAGCAAAATGGAATGAAATGGAAAGCCGCCTGTTGGAATTAGGCATAGAGCATAATTTAAGCATAATTAAGACTACGTCCTGAACGAGCGCGCGACGCAGCAGCTACAAGAAGCGGCATTGGGAGATATGGACGTGGTCGGGTGTCCTGCTTGCACGCGACAAAGGCTACTAAAACCGACCAGCTGTTTCTAAAATTTGGCGCCCATAAACCGTAGAATGTTAGTAGCCCGAGAGTAAGGCAATAAAATTTGCTTTACGTAAGGTAATACGACGGAAAAGGAGGTTGTGCATGAAATTTACAAACGGAGGAACGTTCAAGGAGAATATCATTAGAATGGCCGCGCGGTCTAAGGCGCCATGTCACGTATTGCGCGGCCCCTTAGGACGGAGGTTCGAGTCCTTCCTCGGACAAGGGTGTGTCGTTATCGCAAGTTAGTTTACGTTAGTTCAAGTAGTTCGTAAGTCTAGGGACCGATGATCCAGCAGTTTTGATTCCTTAGGATTACAAACATTTTAATTTCATTTATAACTTCAACTACGAATATATACTACGACGATTACCAGTCAAATTATTCGAAAATGCGACGATGAGCGCAGATATTTTGACTATGTCGTCAATGAATTAGAGACCAGTGTTTCTGCCATTGCTACACACTATCAACAAGCAATAAAAACTGAAGAGTGAGTAAGATTGGAAGAATGCATAATTATCTGTTCACGGGCAGGACTCTTGTGACTGCCATCGAGTTGCGGTGATAGCGTCGTTGGTTAGCGCATTCTGTCATTTACGATAAAGGGTTCGGTTAGAATAGCATCTTATATTTTAATTGCCTCAACTGCAATCATTTCATCTCTTGCTTGTACAAAATTTTAAATATATCATTTACACGACACTGCTAAGTAATTTTAAGGTCTTATCAAAGTACAGATTATTTTGTAATTAGGAAAACCACAGTAAAAATACTTTTTTAAAGAAATATTCAAAAATCGTGCAAAAATTATATTAAAAATACTTTTGAAATAAATGAAAGAGGACGTCTTGGAGCCACAAAAGCCGACGGCTATGGTTCCTTTATAAGAGATTAACTCACCGTGTCCATTTTAAGTCATCATAGCTCCTTAAAATACATTTTTTATCGGAGACCCTAATGATTTTATCCATTAACGATGTTTTTGGTGGAAGTTTCCTGATCCGCAGCAACGACTGATAGAATGTATTCACATACAAAAGGGATTACAGCGTAAACTTTGGGGCTGTGTAAACTTACGGCCCTATGAAATAACTGCCCACTTGAAGAAGCACAACGGAGCGAAACCGGTTGAGGACCTAATAAAGAATCTGAATACGGTTGCTACGGCATGGATGAATTTTCATTTATTTTACAAATTTTTAAACTATTTTTAAGATAATTTTTACTCGATTTTTTTAAAAAATTCTAAAAAAAAATTTAACCAATGTACTTTAATTGCATACACACGTATCCCACTGTATCAAACACATTAAATTCCTATTGAAACAGAAAAGTAAGATTTTATTCAGATACGTGATCTTACATGCATTTCATTTGACTTCCTAGTATTTAATTTTCTCTAAATGCCCTAAATTTAGTACTTGGTTACTACATATAATAATTACGTCTTGAAGGCATGAACTTTTCGCACTTCGTGTTCATAGCTAGCAGCAGATGTTCATCAAATTTTCAGTGTTCCCTCACTAATTTCTTCTTAATTACCCTACTGCTCGGGGGACAATTAAAATCCAAAAAATACCGATTAGTATCATTACAGAAAGCAGGGCTGGAAAGTCATGTAAACCATTACGGTGCTACCACTACCATCCATGAACGTCCTTGGCACAACCGTGTATACTGAAAGAAATACAACTGGAAATGATGACAACATTAGTAAGAATATTGACTTACATAATTACAATACTAGATTAGAAAATAACTTGCGCATTCTTCCAGGAAATACCAAAAATGATTCAAATGTTTGTAAATCTATCGGACCAAACTGCGTGGTCATCAGTCTGTAGCTTACAAACTACTTAAACCTAGGTAAACTAACCTAAGGACAACACACACACACACACACACACACACACACACACACACACACACACACACACACACACACACACACCCATGCCCCAGGGAGGACTCGAACCTCCACGGCGAGCAACCGCGCACTCGGCAGCGAGACGCTTTAGACCGCTCGGCTACTCCACCGCGGCGAGGAAATACCAGTCAATCTCAGAAAGGTACATATTACATGGCAAGAAAACTTTTCAATCAGTTGCCTAGTGACATTAAAATGTATAGAAGATTAATGTGTTTGAAAGATCTGTTAGACAATATCTACAGTACCACTGTTTTTATTCTATTACTGAATACTTCAGTAATTGTAAGTTGTATCATGTCATTCTAGCTGTGAAACTTAATATAGTTCTCCGTAGTTACTAGTGTTTGTCCAATATCATCTGTGCGCTGTACAACATATGATCAAAGGACTCAATAAATCAAGAAAAGTACCATAGCAAATGTTTTAAATTTATTGGGCCAAACAGCTATGGTCATCGGACCTTGGACTTACAAACTACTTCAACCAACTTACACACACAAGAGAGCGCGCTCCCGAGGGAAAACTCGCACCTCCGGCGGGAACGGTCGCCCAGTCCGTAGGATGACGCCTTAGACCACGCGGCCATTCCGCGTGGCTAATAAAAGTACCACTCCCGCCGGCTAATTTGATACCCAATTTGTCCATTTTCCAATCTTCCTTTGGATGTTTGTGTGTGTCTTAGCGTGAGTTAGTTTATGTATCAAATCAAATGTTTGTAAATCTATCGAACCACACTGCGTGGTCATCAGTCCGTAGCTTACAAACTACTTAAACTAAGTTAAACTAACCTAAGGACAACACAGACACCCTTGCCCCAAGGAGGACTCGAACCTCCACGGTGAGCAACCGCGCGCTCTCCAGCGAGACGCTTTAGACCGCACGGCTACTCCACCGCGGCTTAGTTTATGTAGTCAATAAGTCTAGGGGAAGGGGAGCTGGACGAGAACGGGCTGCATTTTCATACCTTGGTTTCGGTGCACATTACTCTTCATCTACGAGGAGAAGTTGCGATTTTGTACCAACACTGAATGACATTAACTCAAGTTGTCATAGGAAATTTATTAAAATATCTGTGCCGGCCGCGGTGGCCGAAGGGACTGAGGTGCTTCAGTCACGGTCTGCACGGCCACTACGGTCGGGGTTCGAATCCCCCCTCGGGCATGGATATTTGTGCCGTCCTTAGTATAAGGTAGTTGATAAGTAGTTTGTAAGTTTAGGGACTGATGACCACGTAGTTAAGTCCCATAAGCTTGACAAACATTTGAACATTTTCTTAAAATATCTGTTATGGTTTAAGAATTACAATATTTTGCCTAATAGACGTTTTTATAATACACTTTGGCATTCTGGAACCATTTTCTGGTGCATCGTCAGTCAAATAGCATTTACACTGTGACAGGCTGCTGTCAACATTCGTAGGAACACATTATGCCTCCTGTATTGTAGTTTGGAGTTTATCTGAAGAAATATAAAAACCCTTATTACACTTCATTGCTATTTTGTCTAAAAATTACCTTTAAAATTATATGCAGAATGACAAACATGGATCATGGATCAGGGGAGACAGCGTTACGGAAATGATACAGGATCTGGGATGGGTATCATTACAACAACGGCGCTTATCGCTGCGGCGTGGGCTACTTACGAAACTCAAATCGCCAACATTCTCCTCCGAATGCGAAAATATATTGTTGACTCCCACTTACATAGGTAGAAATGATCATTAGATTAAAATAAGAGGAAAGCAGAGCTCGAACGGAGAGATTCAGGTGATCTTTCTTCCCGCGCAATTCGAGAATGGAATGGGAGATAAATAGTATAGTGGTGGTTCGATGAACGCTCTGCCAGGCACTTAAATGTGATTTGCAGAGTATCCCATGTAGATTTAGATGTATATTTCTGCAATGTATTAGGCATAATGCAAAGATACTGTTCCATTTTTCAATTGGGAGAAATTTGGCGAACATAGCTAAAACAATTATGGAGATATATGTACATACTGCTCTGAAAATGTAGTTTCGAGAAAATGAGAAAAGAATTTTCACAATGTTTTTTTACTCTTTCAGAACATTCCAGTGGCATAATAGTGCTGGCCAGCTGCTTCTTTATCCTCTGCAGACTTTTTCAGGAGTCTTTTCCTTACCCTGGGCTCTTTAGTGGTGGCTTCCGCAGCCCTTTCAGCTTCAACTAGTCGCTGACGATCTATGGCAGTCACAGCAGTTATCATATTATTTCCTGGTTGGATGCCTAATTTGTCCATTACAAATTACACCATCACTAAAACAGATAACAGCATCCATCACACCTATTTTGTGTACTGTCCATCCAACAAACAAGGTTTTCGGTACGCGTTGCCACAAGCAGTTGTTGAAATTCTCATTAGGATTTTGTGGACGGCCATGGCGACATTTGCTAAGTAATTTTTTTATCTGCAAGGTCCCTGTATATTGGATTTATTTTTCCCATGATTGTTTCAGGCATGGAATGTTTATGGTGATATTCCTTACCTGGAGCATCAGCATGGCCAGTGTGTAGAAATTTGTTCAAAGAGCGTTTAAGACTATAATAACTATTTAAAAGTAAATAAACCATACATTTTTGGAAACTGGAGAAATTTTTTTCGATTTTCAGTCATTTTCACATCCAGTTCCTCTTAAGCAGTTTGATTTCTTAGACCTACAAATTTTGATTTATTGCGCTGAAATTGGGGAAACTACGGATTACTGCAATGATTGTGACGACTAAGAGTTTAATTGGGATTTTTATTTTTTATGGCGCTAAACATGGTTGGCTCAACGTTGGACATCCTAATTATGTGATACACTCACAATTTTTTACAACCCTGACAAGAAAGCTAGTAATAGCTGTCGTAGAACTAAATTACATTTATATGCATTCCTAACTTTTGTTTTCGTTATCATTGTTGACAACGCGTTGTTGAAGCATCACAGTTATTCAGAGTGAAGCGCGAGATAACTTTCACATACAGCACCATAACCACGCAAATTTGGCATACAGTTTAATAATTGCTAACAATAAGTAAACTGAAAAATAGCCTACTGATTTTTACAAAAATAATAAATTTAAAAAAAAGTACTCAGCTAAATCTCCACTATTATTCCTTTTTGAGCAGGGAAGTCCTTCACCAACTTCTCCATGTTGAGTGAACGTGCACTACTGCTGGTATGGCAAAACCTCTTAGCCGCACCTTGCTCACTGAAGATCTCACATAGTTTTTAATTATCTTTAACTTGGAAAAGCCACGTTTTGCAAGGGCTACAGACAGTAGTATAAACAAAAACCCTTACTGTGTACTGGAGTAGACAGTCTAGCATTGTATCCAAAAAGGTGTACCGCACCGGTCGTCGACATTAAGTGCAGACTGGGAGAGGAAGCGACCTCTGTACCGTCGGCAGTTCCCGAGGAATTCAAATCTGCCCGTTTTAAGGAAAATTAGGTTCAATAATGAAGCTGCTCTTGACACCGGGACTACGCTAGTGTGAATGCCTATTAGTATTCTAAATTTTCTGTTATTTAGAAACGAGACTTCATACAGTATATACAAATTTTGACAGGCTCATAGCGTGCCCCCCCTCACCGATCCTCAAGCTGAAGTTCTTCCGGTAGCCTTAAACCGGCCATGTTGTCCAGTTGTCCACGAATAAATAGGCCTACACATAGAACGTTTTAGTTGCTTTCGCAATGCTGTTCTATAAAAAACAGAAGTTGGAACGAAAGACTGACATTAATATACGACTGCACTAATAATGTAGGGAAGTAGAAACAAAAATATTGTAATGACATGTATAGCACATTCAGATGACTGCTTTAATTTATGAAAATGTAACATCTGCTATGCAACATACTGATCTTTTAAGGCAATAGTCACTACAACGTACTTTAGAATAAATGCACAACAAAAGTTCTGACAAATATTAATATAGAGAAGACAAAGTTTTATAAGTCTTGGGAACGTAATTCAACAAAATGATTTTAAAAAAACTGTTATAAAGCAGAACACACAAGTCGGAAGGGTGTAGGGTATAAATAAATATCTTTTCTACAAAAGGTGCCTGACTCAACGTGTAAAAAGAATGCAGTACAGTAAAACCGCAATCAGAATTCTAGTTAGAGTTTCTGACGTTGTGGGAGGGGGCGGTGGTTTAGGAATCGGTATTTGTGTTATACCGGTAATAGAAGTCCTGGTGTATTGTTTGCATAAAACTTACTACTACTACTATTACTAGTAGTAGTAGTAGTAGTAGTAGTAGTAGTAGCAGCAGCAGCAGCAACACCACTGAGATCGATACAGAGGAACAATGAAGAAGTAACAATTCAACGAGATGTACAGATTTACAGTTTGTAAAGGTGAGATTACCGTCTTTTGAAACTAAATTAGGCTAATTTAGACCAGATGCGTTTCGCTTTATTTTAATGTATTATCAGTGGTCAAGTTTTTATGTTGAACTCTTCATGTATTTTTGGAACACTCACATTGCGACTTGCTGTCACTGTTTTCAATTAGAGTGCAAAATAAAAACATGACCACTAATGATGCTTAAAAAAGCGAAACGCGTCTAGTCTAAATTAGACTAATTTATAGCTGCGAAAGATTATAACCCACCCTTTACAAACTGTATAACTATAAATGCGGAGAAGGAGGGGAAAGAAAGGATCATGTGTACAGATTTACAATGATTCTTGTCTGATGCGTCGAAATTTCTGTCTCTCTGTTAAGTGTGCGGTGTCTTTTGCGGCTTGATATCCAGCCTTATCCACGTTGCAGAAACCGTTAGGTAGCAAAATAACTTAAAAACCGCCCATTAATAATCACCAACATAATGCAATCCAGTGGTTTTGTTCCGGAGGTTATCAACCTGGCACCTAATTATAACTTAGCGTTTTTGGTATTAGCGATATTATACTTTTCCTTGCCCATAGCTCCCACTCCTGTCACTTATAGTCTGTATTGATTGTGTCCTGTGCCTTTTTTCAGCTTCAAAGAGTAGTAATAGTACGTACAGAGAGAAAGATTATATACGTTCCTGACAGTAAAGAAATTAATCTTCTTTCACGAGATGAGAAAGTATTCAGCCCTCCGGTTTAAACAGAGAAGCAAATACAGAAAGAATTAAAAATTACAGAAAGCTTACAGACTCGCTTGAATTAGCAATATCTCGCAAAGCAAGTATTCGATATCATAATACAGTAGTCAAACCTGAAGCGTTATGTGCCTCAGAAGGATTGATAGCAGATATTCAACGAAAGACATAGAGAAACGAGAAAGAAATAAGTTTCGGAACAATCTGGGCCCAGTTTGTATAGAGGGAATCTGGAGGATAAAATTATCCAACTGCCAAAAAGATTTTCAACCTGGCCCTCTCATTAAAAATAAAGAACAGCTGGCTTCTTGAATCTGAAACTGATACCCAGGAAATCAACATCTCAGAAGACATTGTCGGGGACACGTGTGATTTCAGAACCCTTCACCAACGTGAAGACAAATCCAACACCAGGGTCAATATAACTTGTACAGTAGAACGGATGATGGTGAGAAGATTCTGGAAGGAAAACAAGGACAACCCATCAGCTAAACAAGTTTAATCGCGCTCCTTAGTCGAGTGTACCGGTGCAAGAGAAGGCAAAACGCTCCCTAGCCCTCTTCCTTACTCCTGAGGTCACCCTCCTTAGTTCATATAATGACAATAATGCCTACATGCAATCAAGAGTCTATAATCTAAGTTATTTTAACAATGGAAAAGCCGATAGGAATAACAATAATGGAGGATAGGTAACAACTCACCGTAAAGAGGCTCTCTGAGCTGCAGACAAACACGAAAATAGATAACCACATTCACACAACTTAAATTTTCAGTCGTGGCCATTGTCAGAAAAGGAGACACATACATTGACGCAATCACTCAGACAACTATACACACACAAATATCATGTCCAGCCACACAAGCTAGACTGTGAGTGAGGTGGAGAGTGGAAGGGGAAAAATGCTGGATAAAGGTGGGGATAGAAAGTTCAGAATTGCATGATGGATATTAAAAGTTCTGATAGGCGGGAATTTGAATTGTGGCAATGAATACAGTTAAGGGGGGGCGGGAAAGGATAAAAGGGAGGTGTAAAGAAGTATGGGGAGGGAGTGGGGGGATTTCAAATGATGAGAATAATAAGGAAAAATAAAAATAGGGAAAAAAATGAGAAAAATTAAGTTAGAAACAAGGGAAAAATAAAGTTAGGAGATAAAGGATAAAATAAAGTTAGGAAACATTGGAAAAAATAAGTAAAAATAAGAGTAATAAATTAAGGGGATATTGTAAGTGGTAATACACAGTTGTAAGGAAGACATGGATACAGGATAATGGGTGGGGAAGAAAGAGGGGGCGAGATGTTAGGCATAGGGTGCAGGGATGGGAAGTTATCTTAGATTGAGGCCAGGATGGTTGTGCGAGCATAGAATGTGTTGAAGGGATAACTCCTATCTGCGCAGTTCAGAAGAGCTGGTGATGGGGGGGGAGTATCCAGATGGCTCGGGTAGTGAAGCAGCCATTGAAATCCAGAGTGCTGTGCTCAGCTGCATGCTGTGCCACAGGGTTGTCTATCTTGTTTTTTTGCTGCAGTTTGGTGGTGGTCATCATTCTGATGGATAGCTGGTTTGTCATCATACCGATATAAAAGGCTGTGTAATAATTGCAGCTGAGTTGGTATATCACATGGCTGCTTTCATAGGTGGCCCAAACTCTGATGGGTTAGGATAAGCCTGTGATGGGACTGTAATAGGAAGTGATGGGTGGCTGGATTGGACAGGTTTTGCATCGAGGTCTGCCACAGGGATATGGGGTTGGGAGTGGCATAGGGATGGACTAGGACATTGTGGAGGTTGAGTGGGCGACGGAATACCTCTTTAGGAGGGGTTAGAAGGCTCTTGGGTAAGATGTCTCTCATTTCAGGGCATGATGACAGATAATCAAAGCTCTGACAACAGATGTGATTTTGTTCCAGTCTGAAGTGGTATTGGGTGACAAGGAGGACACTCTGTTGTCATTGGTTACTGGGGTTGGGGGCAGGATTGGTGGTGTGTTGGGATATGGCATGGGAAATCTGTTTGCCTACTAGGTCAGTAGGGTAATGTCTGTCTGTGAAGGCCTTCAGTATAATGGGTAAGGGACTTCTCATCACTGAAGATTCGCCGTCCACAGGTGGCAAGGCTGTATGGGAGGGATTTTTTGATGTGGAATGGATAGTATCTATCAAAGTGCAAGTACTATTGGTAATTAGTAGGTTTAATGTGGACGGAGGTGTGGATGGAGCCATCAGTGAGGTGGAGGTTGACATCCAGGAAGGTGACTTGCTGAGGTGACAAGGACCAAGTGAAATTGATGGGGGAGAAGGTATAGAGGTTGTGAAGGATTGAGGATATGGTGTCCTGGCCCTGAGTCCAAATCATGAAAATATCATCAATGAACTTTAACCAGAGCATGAGTTTGTGGTTTTGGGAAGCTAGGACGGTTTCCTCTAAATGGCTCATAAATAGGTTGGCATAGGAGGGTGCCATACGGGTGCCCATGGCTGTGCCCTGGATTTGATTGTATACTTTTTCTTCAAAGGAAAAGTAATTGTTTGTTAGGATCTAATTGGTAAGGGTTATAAGGAATGAGGTATTGGGCTTGGAGTCTGAAGGACATTAGAAAGGTAATTTTCGAGAGCAGCAAGACCATGGGCATGTAGCATATTGGTATACAGCTTAGTGACATCAATAGTGACAAGTAAGGATCCAGGAGGTAAAGGGATGGGGGAAATTCTGTGAAGGAAGTGGTTGGTATCTTGGATGTGGAAGGCTAGGTTTCGAACAATTGGTTGGAGGCGCTGGTCAACAAGGGCTGAAATTCTTTCTGTGGGAGCACAGTAACCAGCCACAATTGGGCATCCAGGATTATTAGGTTTATGGATTTCTGGGAGCATGTAAAATGTAGGTGTGTGGGATGTGACGGAGATGGATTCGGGGGTGAGGTTCTAGGAAAGACCAGAAGATTTTATCAGGGATTGTAGGTCATTTTTGGACTTTTGGGATGGGGTTCTCCTAGCACAACCTGTAGGTGGAGGAATCAGACAATAGACCTTCAAGGCCTTCTGTCACGTAATCACTGTGATTAAATACAACAGTGGTAAAACCCTTGTCTGCAGGGAGTATGATTAGGTTGGGATCTGTTTTGAGGTCGTGTAAGGCTGTCCTTTCTTCTGCCGAAAGGTTGGTGGTATTAGGAAGGGACTTGGGGGAGGATGGTGATGCCAGGTTGGATTTGAGGAAATCCTGCAATGTGACCAGAGAGTGGTTAGGGGGAGTGAGGGAGGGTCATTGTTGGATGGTGGTATGAATATGGAGAGGCAGGGTTCAATGTTGGAATTAAATTGGCTTTGATTTGAAGGATTGGTGGCAAAGCAGTTTTTCCACTGTAGGGATCGGCAGAAGGAGAGGAGGTCTTTGACAAGTCCAACGTGGTTAAATTTGGGTGTGGGGCTCAATGTGAGACCTTTGGATAGGACAGAAACTTCTGTGGGGTTGAGGGTTTTAGCAGAAAGTTTAAGAACAGTATTTTGGAATTGTTTAGACTTTGGGAATTATGGTTAGTTGGTGGGGAGTTTTGGGAAATGTGGCAAGTGGAAAAGGTCTACGAGTAAAGGTGTAGGTGCCTTGAGGGGTTGGCAAGTGGTGCTCCAAGGCGGCAGTAGGATGCCAGCAGGCTGGGTAATATATGACGGTGGTATCTGGAATGCTCCTCCGACTGCTGGAGTGCAAGGGATTCAATTTGGGATATGGGATTTATGTACTCGGGGTCGCACATTAGCAATATCCTTCGAATTGCATAGGTGGTTCATTGATGCAAGTGCCATGGAGATGTGTTTTTGGAGTACTAGGTGTTTGATGGCAAAGGATTGGTGGAATCTGAAAAGGTGAAGCTCATTGTGGAAGGAGGGATGGGACGCAGAGAAAGGGATTTTAGTGGTTAGGCCATTGGGAGGGATTCCATGATTTAGGCAGGATTGGAGAAATAGAATGTTGGACTGGGTTTTGTCCAAGGATAGGTAAACTCTTCTGGACTGATGCAGAAAGATGGAGCAGGGATCCATTGGAGCAGGAATGTTGTTGGAAAACCTACATTTTACATGCTTCTTAAAATCCATAAACCTAACAATCCTGGACGCTCAATTGTGGCTGGTTACTGTGAAACATGTCCACTGAATGTGTGGTCTTGTTACATTTTGATTTATTCATTAACCTAAAGTGTTTCTGCACCATTAATGTTATCTATCTGGGTTTTAATTCTTTTATTATTTTTATTAATGATCAATGCCCCAGGTTTATATATGTTTGGCCCACATTTATATATGTTTCTACCCATGTGATTGAACTTATGTATTCATGTGAATGTGGAAGGTTGCTCTTAATATTGACTGACTGCCGCGTAATGGCTTACAGTCGCCGCCTCGCGCCTTAGGCCTCGTTTTGCTGCAGTTAAGAACGCATGGCTTCGTTTGTCGTCTGTGCTGGCTGACCAGAGACAAGCTTTCTTGGCAAGGTGGCGAGGTGGCCGTGTTGTTAGTGTCGTAACAACCTAATCTTGGACGAAAGAGGAGACAGGAGACCTCTCTGGGAGCGGTTGTAGAGGGAATTGTCTTGGCCAGGTAGCAAGGGTTGGTAAAACTAGTCTCTGAACGCGCTCTGCATCGCTTTTAGTGCGCTCTACATCCGGTATATGGCGGGGGGAGGTTTTTCCGTGGCCTTAGAGTTTCACTCTTCATTTTTGCTCCAAAGAGCGTGGAAGTAAGTTCTCCGCCAAATCATGCTGAGGGAAAGGCATGCTGTTAGGACTTTACTTTCTTTGTGATCAGGCATTCTTGGTTTTCAATAATAGTTTTCTTGAGTAATTCTTTCGCAATGTGAGGCGAAGTATGACCGATTGCACCACGTGCTTTCTTAATGGTTGTTACTTTGGCCTTCAGCCATGCTTTTGTTAATACTAGCTTTCTTCTATACAAATTCTCGCGTGTGCTTTACTCGCTTATTCTAAATTAATTTCTGTTTGTAAACGAGTGCACAGTTTAATTAAATTTGTGATCAAGATACCCACCATCTCATCAAGACGCCGCCGACGCTTCGTTTCACTGCTGCTTTCATGGGTTCCAGCTTGTAATGTTCCGCCTAGTTTTATGTGCGTGTCTGTGAATGAATAAAATTGCTTTCAGCTACCCATTGTGTACTTGAAAATTTCCTCACACATTACCTCTATATTTATAAAGGGCATAAATAATTTTAATATGGGCAGTAATTATATGGTTTAATACACTTTTGTATAAGGTGTATGCTTAATTTGGTTTCCCCACATTTATTTGCTTGTTATTTTACTGAATAGATTATGATTTTAAAGTATCAAGCCTCTGCTTTATGATTTCATGGTCCCAAATTTCCGTTGCGTCACTGTGGCCACTCAAAGTAATTTAGAGCAGCAGTGAGCGTTTTAACTTTCATTCGCGGATCTCAACTTCCAGAGACCTTGCTTATTTTAATAACAGGCTACTTTCAATTGTGCTCCCACAAAAAGAATGTCAGCCCTTGTTGACCAGCACCTCCAACCAATTGTTCGAAACCTAGCCTCCTACATCCAAGATACCAACCACTTCCTTCATAGAATCTCCACCATCACCATCCCTTTACCTCCTGGATCCTTTCTTATCACTGTTGATGCCACTTCGCTGTACACCAAAATACCACATGCCCTTGGACGTATATAAGGGAGGGGTCCAGGGGGTCCTGACACCTCCCTTAGCTTACATTTAAAAAATTTAAATTAAAAAAATAGAATATTTCTTTAATCCTTCGCCACAAAATTGTGGTCACAGGAGTGCTTGCCTTGCATAGCAATAATCTATATGGAGGTATGATTCAACAAACTATGTCTGGAGTCTTAGTGCCCATCTTGCTAGTCGACCTGATGGATCCTTCAAGCTAGTCACCCAACACAATGAATGGTGGTCTGTCACGACGGTGAATGGTTTGCCGAATAAATACGGCCGGAACTTGTTGATAGCCCAGATAACTGCGAGACATTCTTTTTTAGTTGTAGAGTAGTTTATCTCTGACTTTGAGAGTACTCTTCACGCATAGGCTATCACTTTTTCAGCACATTCCTGAACTTGTACAAGCACTGCACCAATCCCATACCCACTGGCGTTTGTGTGAAGTTCCGTTTCTGCATTCTCGTCGTACAAGGCTAGCACGGGTGCGGAAGTTAGAGCCTCCTTAAGTGCCCGGAAAGCTCTTTCTTTTGTCTCATCCCAGTAAAACTTGGCGTCTCCCTGCAGAAGTTCTTGTAATGGACGTGCCTTGTTACAAAATCCTTTTATGAAATGTCGGTAGTATGAGCACAGCCCGAGAAAACTTCTCACATCACGAATGTGCTGGGGAGTTGGAAATTCTGTGACTGCCCTTACTTTATCTCTTTGGCAACGAAGAGGCGCTTTTTTTTTGATTGAGGCGGAGGTCTGCAATCTGAACACACTTCAACACAGTTGACAGGAGACTCAAGTGTTCTTCAAATGTTTTCGAGAAAACGACAATGTCATCTAAATAGCAGAGACACGTCGTCCACTTAAGATGTCGAAGCAAGCTGTCCATCATGCGTTCGAATGTGGCTGGAGCATTACATAATTCAAATAGCATTACTTCAAATTCATAGAGGCCGTCAGCTGTAATGAAAGCCGTCTTCTCCCTGTCAGCTTCGTCAACCTCGATTTGCCAGTAACCTGTCTGCTTGTCCATAGTTGAGAAGTATGTAGCTCCTTTCAAGCAGTCGTCAATGCGCGGCAATGGGTAGACATCTTTCTTTGTGATTCTGTTCCGCCACCGATAGTCGACACAGAATCGCCACGTGCCATCCTTCTTCTTTACGAGGACCACCGGAGACGACCAAGAACTCTCCGAAGGTTGAATAATGTCATCTCGCAACATCTTCTCCACTTCCTCCCGAATTATCCGTCTTTCAGCTGGCGACACTCTATACGAAAGCTGGCTAGTTGGCGGATGATCCCCAGTATTGATACGATGATTTATCGTGGCTCGTTTCGTCTGACTTTTCCCCTGCTGAGGTGTGGCACCCGAAAATTGGCGTAGTATACCTAACACCCGCTGGCGTTGTTCCTTGGTCAGTCCAGGCCCTATTGGCAGTTCCACGTTTGTTTCCTCCAGCGTGTTGTCTGTACTAACAGCAGGGCATGGGTCTTCATTGATGACATTGAGCTCACCGTCCTGGATTGGTTCACATGTCCCGATACACATTCCCTTGGGGATAAGTTGTGACTGCTCGCGACAATTTGTGATCCAAATCTCTCCTTGACCACCAGTAATGCTTATGATAGCCACTGGTATGTAAATTTCTTTTGTGAGCCTCATAAACTTTTTACTATCAACAAGAACTTCAGAGTTTAACCAGTCATCTGTGTTTGTGACTGCAACTCTTCTCATTGTCAACGGCGGTATCGTCACATTGTCAACGACGAATAGCTTCCCAGAAAATTCTGTATTACGTGTATCCGGTGGAGCAACTTCTTCAATTTGCAGCTCAGATCTTCCACAGTCAATGATAGCTTGGGATGCCTGAAGGAAGTCCCATCCGAGGATGACATTGTGACTACATTCTGTTAACACGACAAATTCAAACGGCTGGGTCCTGTTGTTGATGGTTATTCTTGCGACACAAATTCCTGCTGGCTGGACGTACTTTCCATTCGCGACCTTCAGCACAGTTGCCCCTGTATCACAGAACATTGTCTTTTTTAGCGTGCGGCGGTAATATCCGACAATAAGGAGAAAGACGCCCCTGACTCAACAAGTGCTCGGAGAGGTTGGCCGTCGATTATGACGCCGATGAGATTTCCCGACATCTTAGCGACTGTCGTCCATGGAGGATTTTCATCACCTCCGTAGATGGTCGCCTCGCTTAGTTTTCCTGGGCGCGGCGACTAGGGGAGCGGCTGGTACCTCTGTACGGCGACGGTGAACGGCTGCGGCGCGTCGGGGAGCGACCTCGTCTAGGGTACGGCGATGGGCTTCTTCCCATAGGTCGACTGAACTCATCAGCAGGTGACTGCCTTGGATAGAACTGCTCCGACGGCTGACGTCTTGCGGCAAAATAATCATAGAATACTCGCCTCCTCTCTCTGCAGTAGCGTACGACATGCCCAGGGCGTCCACAGTGGAAACACAGTGGTGTGTTGTCTTTTGTCCTCCAGACGTCTGTTCTTCTGCGGGGCGTCATAGTTACCGGGGGAGTTGGCTGTGGTCGCGTCGGTCGGTTCATGGGCTGCCGTTTGGCGGCTGCAGCGTAAGTCATAGCAGGGCGACGCCATTCTTCACGTCGGATGCGATTGACGGGGCAGACAGGAGCTAATGTTTGAAATACCTCGTCCTCAGCGGCGTCGGCTACCTCGTGACTTACAGGGCTCACATCCATGGCCATAATCTGATGCTCGCTCGATCTAATAGTCCCGGCTGCCATGCACTGTTGTAATTCTTCTCTCACGATTTGTCGTATGAGAGAAGCCAAGTCCTGCTGGTCTTCCACAACGGCCATAGGGACTACATTTGGGAGTCTGTCATACTTCTTGCGTCCAACCCTCCTTTGTTGCATCTCTTCAATACGCTGGCACCACTGGATGAACTCTTCTGTCGTAGCAACGTCTTTTATCAGAAGAGCTTGGTACATATCTTCTGCAATTCCTTTCATCAGATGCGTGATTTTGTCCGCTTCAGTCATGTTCGGATTGACTACGTTACACAGGGCCAAAACACTCTGTATGTAGGATTGTGTCGGCTCACCATGTCGTTGGGCCCGGTTCTTCAGTTGTTCTTCCGCCGAACGGATTTGTCGCTGGCGGTCTCCAAACGTCTTCTTAAGTTCCGCCTGGAACGTCTCCCAGTCATTCAACTTGTCTTCGTTGTTTTCAAACCATTACTGGGCTGTTCCTTCCAGGTAGAAATAAAAGTTGGCCAAGCACATCGTATGATCCCACTGTTGTACTTGTCGACTCGGTCGAACCCTTTTAGCCATTTGTTGGGGTCCTGTCCAGCGTCTCCAGAGAACATCGACGGGTGTCTGATGTGCAGTTGGCTTACCGCTGGTTTCGCGTCTATGGTTCTTATTATGATACGGACTTTTGGAAGGATGTACTCGGTAAATCCCTTATATTCGGTTCTAGTCCGTGTAAGCGACGGCTTTTACGTTGTCTAATCTGAGCCACGGTGATGCAGCTGTTGCACAGGATATCCGGCGCCTCCACCAAACAATGTCGAGTTGAAATGGGAGCAGGCTTGACTTCGAAGGCAACTGAACACACCACTTATATTGAAAGATGGTTTCTTAGGAACTCAACATACACGCACCACTAACTGCCTCTCAGGCAGAGTGCTCTGCTATTTATACACAGACAGAATTTACCAGAAATTAGAAGAACAGTTAACATAAGAAACAAGTAGAATTTACAAGTGAACATAAGAAAGATGTAGAACATTCTGGAATTGTTAATTAGAAAGGAATAAACTTATGCCGGTGGGCGGGATTGAAGCGGCGACCTTCAGCACCGCAGTCCGTGACGCTATCCCCTGCGCCACGCCGGCAGTCGATGTCCGTGCACTCTCGCGGCAATATGGTCCCACAACCAACCTGGCCTCAACCCAAGATAACTTCCCATCCCTGCACCCTATGCCTAACATCTCTCCCCTCTTCCTTCCCCAACCATTATCATTATCCTGTATCCATGTCTTCCTTACAACTATGTATTACCACTTATAATATCCCCTTAATTTATTACTTTTATTTTTACTAATTTTTATTATTTTTTCCAATGTTTCCTAATTTTAGTTTTTCCTTTTTTTCCTAACTTTATTTTTCCTTTTTTCCTATATTTTTCCTTATTATTCTCATCATTTCAAATCCCCCCACTCCCTCCCCACACTCCTCTACACCTCCTTTTATCCTTTCCTGCCCCTTCCCTTCACTGAATTCAAATTCCCGCCTGTCAGAGCCTTTAATATCCATCATGCAATTCGGAACTTTCTATCCCCACCTTTACTCAGTATCCTTCCCCCTCCACTCCCCACCTCACTCACAGTCAGGGTTGCCAACGAGTTCTTGATAAAAACCACCGAAGTGACCGTAAAATCCCACCAAAAACCACCGCACTTCCCGAAGTTCCCATGCAAAAAAAAAAAAACACTGTCTATTCGTTTGTTCTTGACCGATTGATTTGAAATTTGGACGGTACTATGCATTTTAAAGGAGGAGTTTTTATGTACCTGACTTATCTGTATACACACTAGACGGAAATACAAAAAAAATATTGTTTATTCAAAAGCACTTCAATAAACATTTTATATATAAAAACAAACAATAATTACTTTGAGCCATTGCAATGCTTGTCGGGTACAGACAGCAAATTGTGAAATATTTGAACTTGAAAACACAAAGTAATTCAGTCTGGAAAGGAGCTCAGCGTCAGTCATACTACTGTCTTTATTTTATGTAAATCACATCTGAGAAAAAAGAAAGTTAACAGTGAAAGTACAGTCGCATATTAAGTGTCTGCAATGTTCAGTCATTTTCATAACAAGAAAAATCTGATAAAGTGCTGTAGCAACAAATACATACCATTAACAAAATGTCAGTTTTTCGTCCTCGACAATGAGCAATGAGTCATAGCATTGTTAATATCTTTGAACTCTTAAGAATTTTACATTTTATCCAATAATGTGATACATTTCCTAGTCATTTATCTGTCCATATTCGTTAATAATTTAATAATGGTTTTGCAACCATTTTTTAAATACGATTTCATTAAAAATCCACCAATTTTCCCACCTCCCACTGACTCAGATTTTTTCCCACCGCCGGTTTTAAAAGACCACCAGATTCGGTGGGAAACCACTGACGTTGGCAACCCTGCTCACAGTCTAGCTTTGTTGCTGGATTGGCCGGAAATGATGTTTGTGTTGTGTAGGTGGCGTTGGTATAGTTGTCTGAGTGCTTGCGTGAATGTATGTGTTTCTTTTTCTAACGAAGGCTAAGGCTGAAAATTAAATTGTGTCAATGTGATTATCTATTTTCGTGTTTGTCAGAGTTCAGAGAGCCTATTTACAGTGAGTTGTTACCTATCCTCCATTACTGATATAATCTAAGTTAGAAATCCTAAAAAGGGAAATATTTTAAAAAAATATTACGCCTAAAAACCCGTGAAAGATTGAAAAATATGAAATTTATTGAAACACTTTTTGGAAATTTGTATGGAATACAAGACAGTAGATTAACTAAACGGACGTGCAAATATACGTGTGATATTAAGTCAAAACCAATCTGAATCGACGAAGAAAACAGGATTTAGAAATAAAAAAATGTATAAAAGTTGTAGAATCAACTTATAGAATCGTTTAGGGAAAAGTATTGAGTATGTACGATTCGAATATAGAGAACCGAAGAAAAACACCTGTCTTTTGCGGTGAGTGGATAGGAAGAAAACAGTGAACAAATAAAAGTACGGGAAGTAAAGAAAATACAAACGAATACGGAATTGAAATGGGAAACTTGCCCTTAGTTGAGCCAACCTAAGTGTAAAACAATATTTTTCCTTTTCTCCTTTTTTTTCCATCAGGCTTAGCACATCGATTGAAAATAATCATGTAGCAATAGCTCAGAATTAAATTATTTGAAGTGCATCCGCCAGGAAATTTGAAATTTACAAAGAATGTAACTTTGTCATACAGTAGATTTAAGAAATATAATGGCAACAAAGTTTCACAACTTTGACATCATCATAAATTACGCATTATAGAAACCATAGTGGGAAGATGATTTTCAGGATTCACTTCCCACTATGTTTGTGAACAAAATTGGCATACTGGTTTTAGGTGCGTGTAAATAAGAAAAATGCTGTTTCTATCAACGTTCGGGAAAGTCGTATTTTATTATTGTTGAGTCTTTCTCATTCCGCCTTGTCTTATTCAGTTTTCTGTAGTCTGTCAGTCCCGCCCATAGGCTGCCGGACCAAGCAGTATTGGTTACTGGCAACATGTAATTAAGATTGTGAATGGGCACCTTTGTCTGCAGTCAGCCTACGAGATCGTCCACCTTCAGTCGCATCTTAAAAGTGTCCTGTTTTCAATATAGACAGTAATTTTTTTAGAATCCTTTCAGTTACAGACTCAGTTTTAATGCTATTTTATTCCCAGGAATTTCGAGAAATACATTTTTCGTAGTTTGCTTAACATGTAGATAAAAAACAAATGTTATCCGTCTTTTTTAAATGAAGGAGGCTTAATTAAATGTTCTTGCTGAACTCTGGACGTCTGTGCTGTATTACGGAATTGTGGCACAATTGACAACAATACGAACGCTTTCAGTGAAGGATGTGAGGCTTCGTCTTTCGGAACGCGTGTATTAAACGATTTTTAACAGAGCTTTGTTAACAAATGTTCAAATGTTTGTTAAGCTTAAGGGACTTAACTACGGGGTCATCAGTCCCTAAACTTACAAACTACTTATGAACTACCTACAACTAAGGACGGCACAAATATCCATGCCCGAGAGGGGATTCGAACCCCCGACCGTAGTGGCCGTGCAGACCGTGACTGAAGCGCCTCAGTCCCCTCGGCCACCGCGGCCGGCCTTTGTTAACAAAGTAAGGTAAAAAAAAAAAAGCTATCTGGCCAAATTGTGTCACAATTGCGTAAAACAACATAGAAGTCCAGAGTACAGCAAGAAGCAAGAACCTGTGATTAAGCCTCCTTCATTTGAAAAAGACAGATAACATTTGTTTTTTTATTTACATGTTAAACGAATTACGAAAACTGTATTTCTCAAATATTTACAAATTCAGCTCAATCTATCGCACACAATTGTAAGCGGTATCATAAGTTTCTTTTAAAAACTGTTGACGATTATTTTTCTGAAATACTGCACAGTACGCGGCCCCAGCGGCTAATGGGAACGAACTGCGAAGCGGTTCGAGTCGCTGTTGCATGCTTTTCACAACGGCGTATGAGCGAACATGGGCGTCCCTCCTGCCATCTGTCGAGTACAATTGACGACAATCAATAGTTTGGTCTCCCAACAGGCGTTCGTCCTGCCATCTGACGAGTACAACTGACAATCAATAGTTCGGTCTCCCAACAGGCGTTCCTCCTGCCATCTGACGAGTACAATTGACAATCAATAGTCTGGTCTCCCATAAGGCGGCCGTATAGCGCTTATTTAAAAGAAATACCCACAAGGAAGAAATATGTAATTTTATTGTCAAAATCAGTTACGAAATGAATAAATTACTTAGAAAATATGTACGAGCGTGTTTATGTTAGATATTTTGTTGCATTTGCCATTGTCTTCTCGTTTGAGATTTATTTAATGCTTTCAATATAACTGCCACTGTACGGTATAGAAAACGCTTTTAGTAGAGGGTAGTCTCTTCTTTCGCTATCCTTAGTTGTAAGGAAGCATAGGTGTTGGATAGGTAATTCTAATTTTTGAAAGGGCAACGCTTCGAGGCGGTGCCCCACTACATCTAATTGAAGCATATGTGATTGGGGTTTTTGAAGGAATAGGAACTGATAAGAGAATAATACTCAAGACAAGGTACGTTTGCAGATATTATGTAATAAATCACTATCAGTTATTACTCAAAATAAGATCGTATACGATGTACGGCGAATGTCGTGTATTAGGTCAAGTTATAGCTGCAGCAGAAATTCTGAAACTTTACGCGTAAACGTATCGTTAAAAGCCGGTGGTTGAGAAACAACTTCAGAAACTTTACAAAATGATTGTATGAAATAATCAGTTTACGAAACAAGCGAACTGTACATTATTGGAAAAATACACTTAGCCTATTAGCCACAAATAATCGAACAAATAGAAAAAAATGACCGATGCAGGGATTAGGATATACAAGGTCATTGTAGTGAGGTTCAATACCGTATCAACCAAACAGTGCAAAAATACAGGTAAAAATACATATTTAAAAGACCAGACAAAAAGTCACTTGACGTCACCATTCAGTCCAAACCAATTATTAAGAGTGAAAATAATCGCCCCAGGTACGCAAAACAGGCCCGATCACTGTTACAGAAGCCACAGAATATCTAGTTAACTTGAAAAGAACGCAAAATCCCCACAACTGTCGTAGCTTTACAGAAGCTCGACATTAAACGCGGACTTTAATGCGGGATGGTTTGAATAGTTTCTATAAGCAAATATTAGCTCGGAGTATGGTAGAAATCCAAAGCGTTTCTGGTCCTTCCTTTAACACGTTCGTTGCGCCTGACGCTTGTAAGCGTTTCCGCGATCAACATGCCAGTGCGGGTAACGTTATAAGCGGCGCGTTCGCTTGCTGAGTACTCAGTTTAGTTTGTTTGGCTGTGCACTCGTGTTAGCACAAGTCACAAAAAACATCACGTAACGTTTTCCTGTCTGCAGTTGTGTGTTTTCGTCTTTAGTGGTTCGCTATAAAAATATCGCCTATATACCTTGCAAACTTAATTGTTATATGGCATTGGGGTTCCATAGCACCACATTGCAGATTAGTTTCTTTCTCTCCGTTTGATATACCTTTTGGTGCTTTCAGGCTCTAATTATTTCTTAATGAAGCGGATTTATCGCATGTTTGAATGTCATTTTCTTTCCAGTTTGCAATAAAAATCAATATATTGCCGGCCGCGGTGGCCGAGGGGATTGAGGCGCTCCAGTCACGGTCTGCACGGCCACTGCGGTCGGGGGTTCGAATCCCCCCTCGGGCATGGATATTTGTGACGTCCTTAGTCTTAGCTAGTTCATAAGTAGTTTGTAAGCTTAGGGACTGATGACCCCGTAGTTAAGTCCCATAAGTTCTACAAACATTTGAACATTTGAAAATCAATATATCAGAGGCATTGTTAGAATTGTTTGCAATAAATGCAGATGACGCTTATAAGCGTCAGACAGCTTGCAGCATTTATCACATAATCGGCATGCAGCTAAAGCGTACTTGTGTTTCTATATCTCGTAGCAACTCTTGTGCAGACGTTATATTCAGTGTCAATATTACAGGTTTCAGCTCTCGGCGCACATGCGCTTACAGGCATCCGCCTAAAGCCGTTAGCGCCGGCCGCGGTGGCCGAGGGGACTGAGGCGCTCCAGTCACGGTCTGCATGGCCACTACGGTCGGGGATTCGAATCCCCCCTCGGGCATGGATATTTGTGCCGTCCTTAGTCTTAGCTAGTTGATAAGTCGTTTGTAAGTTTAGGGACTGATAACCCAGTAGTTAAGTCCCATAAACTATACAAACATTTGAACATTTTTTTGAAAGCCGTTAACGGCCTGCTCAGGTGACCGCAGCGAACGTGTTAAGTACACTAGCGGCAAGACAGTCAATATGTACACTGCACGATACTGATGGGAATATCACTGATGACGGAGTAAGTAACGAAGTCACGAAACACAGTCTCTCGAAATAACGTCACCAAACGAGACGAAGTAAATATGCCAATAATCGAAACAAAAACAGCTGTTTTATCACGAAGAACAAAGAGTTGATATAGCAGGTTCTACGAAGGTACTCAAATTACTTAAGGGGGGACGTACACGAAAAACAGGTACAAATATAACCTGTCACAAAATCCACAATTTTGGAGTTACGTAAATGAAATTACGTACAATGTTTGATGGTAGTTCAAAGTAACTACAGATTTGTATTTTTAATTCAAATTTCGGAATTTTTTTTCAAGTTTTTAAACTCATGATTCACAAAGGTACCATTTACTAAGAAAGTTCCCCAATTTTTTTATATTTAACGAAGTTCTAGGTTTAACTACGTTTTAATTGAAAAACTACACATATAAATTCTACTTTCCTTATTCTATATCTTGTCATACATGAATGATATTAAATATTCACTCTGTATACATGTTTTATGTATGAAATGCAATACGCATGCCAAAAATCAAAGTCGAATTTTTCGTTTTGGAGAAAAATGTACCAGAATAATGAAAACGGTAGTTCTGAGAAAATGCTTTTTAAAGTTGAACATGCTTTTTCGTTGTCATTGCCACCTTCAAAAGCCTCTCCAGATCTGTAATGAGTGTCCTCCTTTGCTTCAAGACTCGTCTTCTCGGTTCGTTTCTGTCATGTTTGCTTTGCAAGGTCTTGAATGAATTTATTGGCTGCCAGTATACGTTGAGTCAGTCCCATAAAGACGTCGTGAGTGAAAACCCCGGGCTTGAAGCCCATTCTCTGCAAGATTTTAATTCTCTTTGAGATGCCACCATTAAAAACAATAACTTCATGCTAAACTACAATTTTAACTACATTGTAGGAGAAAAATGTAGTTTTGGGGCAAGGTTTCCAGATGGGGGCCTTCAGAGACTCATTAGGATTCTGCGTTTTGCCATGAACACATTTCTTGGCAGGGATGTTATTCCACAGCTTTCTTGTTGTAGTATACTGAAATTCCCTGCATTCAGACTGAACAAATCCATATAATACGAGACAATGAAAAGCAAGGAAGAGCGCGCGGGCCTGTGCAAGCTATTACAAAGTGTTATTTTTTTCGCATTTCAAAGCGGAATTGTAACGTAATACTTGGGAATTGAAATATTTCAGTACCATTTAGTAAATGAATAGCAGTTCAAAAAATGTTCACAATTTTGTTCTTTTTGGTGTACGTCCCTCCTTAATAAAGGCAAGTCTTGCGTTCCATATTGTGTAGCAACTAGGTTCCTTTCATAATATGCAGATATAATAGTTCCATTTAAATCATAATACACACCCACTCACTTCACCGGTGATCCGTGCCTGAATACTGGAAATTTACACAGGTTACGTCAATACTTAAGAAATAGCAGTATCAATTGTATTACAGACCCATATCAGTGATGTCTATTTGCAGTAGGATTTTAGAGGATATGCTGTTTTCGAAAACTGTGAACACCTTAAACAAAACCGAGCGAGGTGACGCAATGGTTACACACTCGACTCGCATTCGGGAGGACGGTGGTTCAAATACACCTCCGACCATCCAGATTTAGGTATTTCGTGATTTCCCTAAATCACTCCAGGCAAATGCCTGAATGGTTCCTTTGAATGGGAACGGCCGATTTCCTTCCCTATCCTTAACTAAAAATCCAAGCGTGAGCGTGCGACGGGACGTTAAACCCTAAGCTTCCTTCCTTAAAGAAAATGTTCCCTTCATAGGACGGCCTGCTGTGGGGGGGGGGGGGGGGGGGCGGCCGGTGAAAGAATTCTCATTGTCAGCTAAACTCTGGATCAGTAGAAAGACAGGCCAACCCTTTTCACCCCACTCAATCAAACAAAAGTTTCACAGCCCAATAAGAAATTTACTTTAGACAAGTTAACTAGTAAACTTAGTAAGATTTGTGGTCCTATTAAAGCTGCGTGTTAATGGTACGTTCTGTATATGAAATGGAGCTAGTTATTTTCAGGCGTAAATCTTTCATATTTAGGAGGGAAAGAAGCATGGTGGTGGTGGTGGACATGAGGGACCAAACAACGAGGTCATCAGTCCCTTCAACCCCAAATTGTATACGCCACGGAACCCAACGAAAAATAGGTGAAAGCCAAAAGACCATTACACTAGGAAATAAAATCGACTCGCCAACAAGACTAAGACCAACCCAGGGCAGCAAATGCTACAGTGTCCGATCCCACAGCTCTGGAAGCGATCTCTAGCCTAAACCACAAGGTACTAATGACACAGTGGTCAACGTATCATAGCTCCAGAGCAGGGAGAAATAAAACTACATTAAAATGTAAAAGAGTGGGGGGGGGCTGATGGGGATAAGGCTCTAAACCCCACAATCAGCCAAGAATCACAAACCCACTCACCCCGACCAAGCGAGTCCTAGAGCTGACAATAAAATCTACTTTCACGGAGGAAGGCAAGGACGCGATCAACCATCCGTGGGTCATCCGCCAAAACTGAAGACAATGCAGGCGGTAGGCCATAGTCGCCACGAAGTGTCGAATAGAGAGGACATTCAGTCAGAATATGAGAAACGGATTGTACGGCTCCACAATCACAATGTGGTGGATTGTCATTTTGTAAAAGAAATCCATGGGTCAGCCTGCAGTGTCCAAGACGGAGGCGACAGAGGACAATTGATTCTCTCCGGGAAGGGCGTAAAGATGAACTCCAAGCTGCAGTCGTATCTTTGATGGTGCGGAGTTTATTGGAAGGGGCAGTAGCTTTCCAACTGCTATCCCATGAGGAGTGAAGCAGAGATCTGATCTGCACCCGCAGATCGGCACCCGAAATTTGAAAGGGAGACGGGCAGCCGATCTAGCCAACTGGTCAGCTACTTCATTCCCTGTAATACCAACATGGCTTGGCACCCAGAGAAAGGTAACTGAGCAGGCAGCACGATGAAGGTCAGCAAGGAGTTCATGGATGGAAATAACTAAAGGATGGGAGGGGAAACAACGATCAATGGCCTGCAGACTGCTCATGGAGTCAGCACAGATTAAACCACGGTCCACGGCAGAATGTTTAATAAAACAGAGGGTTCTATAAATCGCCATCAGCTCTGCCGTAAACACACTGCATGCCTCTGGCAGAGAATGGCATTCCGCCCCAACAGGAGATGTAAAAGCATATCCGGAGTGGCCCGCTGTTTTCGAGCCATCAGTGTAGAAGATAGAGGCGCCCTGAAACTCTTCTAGTACTGGGCGCACCAAACGCCGAAAGACCATGGGAGAAATTAAAGCTTTTGGGCCCTGGAAGAGATCCGTCCGAATTAGTGGTCGCGGCACCATCCATGGAGGTGTGCGTGCAGTAAAATGGGGGGCGCAATCTAGCGAAGGGAAATGGAAATCCCGGCAAAGAGAGGCAAGCCGCAGTCCAACGGGAAGGCCCGCCCGCGGCCGAGTATCAGGGGGTCGAAGCCCTTCATATGCAAAAAGAACCTGGTAAGCGGGATGAGCAGGATATTGCCGGATGGCGATGGCATAAGACGCCAGAAGCTGATGCCGCCTGACCTGAAGAGGGCAGATTCCCGCCTCAACAAGGAGACTGTCGACCGGGCTAGTCGGGAATGCACCTGTAGCCAAGCGGACACCATAATGGTGAACCGGGTCTAATAATTTCAGGGCAGAAGGAGCTGCCGAGCCATAAACTTGACACCCATAGTCCAATCGGGACAAGATTAGAGCCCGATAGATACGGAGGATAGTTGTTCGGTCTGCACCCCAAGATGAATGAGCAAGGAAACGTAGGGCATTGAGTTTCCTCATACAACTAATCTTTAGGTGGCGAATATGGGGCACCCAAGTCAATTTTTTGTCAAAGAGAAGACCCAGGAAACGATGCTGTGCTACAACTTCCAGGCGCTGATTACCCAAGAACAGTTCTGGATCAGGGTGAACTGTAGTACGACGACAAAAGTGCACCACCCTCGTTTTTGATGAGGAAAACTGGAAACCATGGGACGTAGCCCACACTGAAGCCCGCCGAATGGCGCTCTGGAGCTGACGTTCAGTAGAAGCTAATGAGTAGGAGCTGTACCATATGCAAAAGTCGTCGACATACAATGCCGGGGTTACCAGTGACCCAACAGAGCTCACCAACCCATTGATGGCGATTAGAAAAAGTGTAACACTCAACACTGAGCCCTGGGGGACACCGTTCTCCTGTATCCGATGGGAGCTAAAGGAAGAGCCAACTCTGACACGGAACAGGCGGAGGGATAAAAACTGACGGATAAAAATTGGTAAGGAGCCTCTGAGGCCCCAGTCATGAAGAGAACGTAAAATATGATGACGCCAAGCAGTGTCATATGCCTTATGCAGATCGAAGAAGACTGCTACCAGATGATGTCTTTTAGAGAAGGCCTGTCTGATCGCAGTCTCCAGTCGAAGTAAATGGTCAATAGGGGATCGTCCCTCCCGGAACCCACACTGGTAAGGTGAGAGAAGTCCCCGGGATTCAAGAACCCAGCATAATCTGCGGGCTACCATCCGTTCAAGTAGTTTACAGGGGACACTTGTCAGGCTTATTGGTCGATAACTGTCCAGCACCGACGGGTCCTTGCCAGGCTTGAGGGCAGGGACCACAATACTCTCCCTCCACTGGGAGGGGAACACCCCTTGAAGCCAAATACGGTTAAAAACTTTTAGGAGAAATTGTCGTTGAGAGGGGTTAAGGTGTTTCAGCAATTGATTGTGGATATCGTCAGGGCCAGGTGCTGAATCACGAGAAGAGGAGAGGGCCAGCGATAGCTCCCAGTCAGTAAAAGGTTCGTTATATGGTTCCACCTGGTGAGAAGTAAAGCCTAATTTGAAGGTTTCGGCCTGGTGTTTCTGAAGGAGAAAGGTCGCCGGATATGAAGTTGTCGCCGAGACATTGGCGAAGTGAGTTGCAAGATGTTCTGCAACAACAGATGGCTCCGTGCAGACCCCATCAGGCAGGGCAAGACCAGGGACGGAAGACGGCCGCCAGCTACCTTGGATAGATCGGAGCATAGCCCACACTCTTGTCAAAGGGACAGAAGAACCCAACGAGGAGACAAAATGCTCCCAGCATGTCCGCTTACTTTGTTTGATTAAGTAACGAGCTCTGGCACGCAGACGTTTGAAATTTATTAGACCAGCGAGCGATGGGTGGCGCTTAAGATGTTGCAAGGCCCTACGGCGCTCGCGAATGGCTGCGGCAACAGTTGCATTCCACCAAGGGACAGGCCGGCGAGTAGGAGGGCCTGTCGACCGGGGAACAGCGGCGTTGGCAGCTTGGGTGATCATGTTGGTCATTTGGCTTATAACATCATCTATACAGCCTGAGGGGGAAGATGGGAACACAACCTGGGATGTATATAGCGGCCAATTAGCACGACGGAATACCCAGCGGGGTACCCTGGCTCGTGGTAGGCGTGAGGGAAGTGAAAGGATCAACGGAAAGTGGTCGCTATCGCAGAGGTCGTCATACGCCGACCAGTGAAATAAAGGAAGGAGAGAAGGAGAAGTGAGAGAGAGGTCTATGGCAGAAAAGGTGCCGTGAGCGGCACTAAAATGAGTTGGGGAACCATCGTTGAGAAGGCTCAGATTGTGGTCAGCAAGAAACTGATCTATGAGGCGGCCCCGGCTAGATGTGTAAGCACTGCCCCACAAAGGATGGTGGGCATTGAAGTCCCCAAGGATGAGGTAAGGAGGGGGGAGTTGCTGAAGGAGGGCCACTAGGGACGTGAGTGTAGGTGGCCTGTCAGGTGGAAGGTAGAGGTTGCAAATGGTCAATGGAGTGTCCAGGTGAACTCGGACAGCAACCACTTCCAATGGAGTTTGGAGAGGAATCCAGGTACTGACAATATCTGTCCGGACCAAAGTACAAACCCCACCAGACGCCTGGAGGGGACCAACCCGGTTCCGACAAAAAGCACGGAACCCACGGAGGGTCGGTGAATGTGCATCCATAAACCTCGATTCCTGCAGGACGACACAGGCCGCAGAAGAGAGAGAGATTAGCTGTTTAATCTCCAAGAGGTGACGGTAGTAACCATTACAGTTCCATTGGATGATCACATCACGAGGATCTAGGCGGGAAGCGAATGGCATAACGTCTGTCACGCTGCTTTGTCAGCGTCCGTCACCAAAGAAGAAGGGACAACATCCATAAATAGCTGATCAGCCTCGGGCTCAATGGGATGAGCGAGTTGCGAAAGCACAGTCGGCGCCTCCGGTGGTACCGGAGGGGCTTTATCTTGTAACTTTGGTTTCTTCTTCTTCTTCTCCTTCTCTTTCTCTTTCTCTTTCTCCTTCTCCTTCTCCTTCTCTCGTGTGGGACGGGCAGGACCCACCCCAGAGAGAGGACTTTTGTCAGTTAGGTCTGGTACTGACGAGGATCGGGCGACCTTTGAACTCACTGACTGGGAGTCCGATGGCCGGCTGGAGGTCGAAGATCTCCGATCTGGGGAACGCCGGGACGGAAGGCCCTGAGATAGGGCACTGTCACCGGCAGGCGACGGAGAAGGGGTGCACTTCTCCGGCTGGGAAGGGGTGGGACACAAAGGGAGGGCTACAGGAGCTACAGGAGAGGGAGATGTGAGGGAGGGGTGTGGACGGGGTGTAGGGGGGAGATGGGAGTGGGAAGGGGAGGGTGAAAGGCTAGACGATAACGTCGTAGCGAAGGTCGTCGCCATTTGCACGGGATGCAGACGTTCATATTTACTGCGGGCCTCAGGGTACGTCAAACGCTCCAGGGATTTGTACTCTTGAATCTTCTTTTCTTTTTTGAACATAGGGCAATCTGGCGACCGTGAAGAGTGGTGTTGTTGACAGTTGACGCACACCGGCGGAGGAACACAGGGGCTCCCCTCATGTAGTGGGCGTCCACAATCACCGCATACTGGGACTGCTGTACAGCGAGAGGACATATGACCAAACCTCATACATCGAAAACACCGCATGGGAGGTGGAATGTAGGGCTTCACTTCACATCGATATATCATTATCTTGACCTTCTCTGGGAGTGTGTCCCCCTCGAAGGCCAAGATAAAGGCCCCAGTATCGACGCGGTTATCTTTAGGTCCCCTCTGAACGCGGCGAACAAAATGTCACCACGCCGCTCGAGATAGGCCCTAAGCTCCTCATCAGTTTGAAGGAGGAGGTCCCGGTGGAATATCACACCCTGTACCATATTCAAGGATTTGTGCGGGACAATTGTTACTGGAATGTCGCCAAGGGTGGTGCAGGCGAGCAAAGCTTCAGACTGGGCTTCCGAGACTGTTTTAATGAGTAATGAGCCAGATCTAAGCTTACCCATAGATTCCACTTCACCAAACTTGTCCTCTATGGTCTCGACAAAGAACAGAGGTTTGGTGGAAGTAAAAGTTCCTCCATCAGTCCTTGAGCAGACGAGATAGCGAGGAAAGGGTTTTGCTCCTAACCGGCGAGCCTGGCCTTCCTCCCAAGGGGTAGCAAGGGAGGGAAACATCCTCTTATCCGCAGTAGTAGCATTAAACGATCTCTTCCTGTCTTGAGAGCCGCCCGATGCACGACCATTTTGGAGTCTAACTCTTTTCATGGGGCTAGACGTCCGCCCTGGTGTCACCCACTCCGAAACCGGGGCTCTCTCCATGGGCGCCACCCAGCCTCAGCAAAGGCCACCTGGCACGATGGCCATTGCCGGGAGTTCTGATACCCCCGAGGACAGGCATCAACTCCTTGGCTTGCATGGAGAGGTCGCAGCTCAGACACCAGTAGTGTGATCCCTGTGGTGTCAGGGGGCTCAGCCAAAGGGTACATAACAGCCCCCCCCACACGGACTGGCTACACGTGCTGGGGACCTAGCGGGGGATGGGGGCTACAGCGAGGAAAGGAAGTGGAAAGGAAAGGATAGGACCCGCGCTGTAGGGGCTAGGTCGGGAGTTCTTCCCCAATTGGCTCACACATTATCGGACAATTTTGGTATGGAAGGTCAAACCCCGAGGGGGACCAAACTGGGCCAAAAAAACCGGTGTACACAGCTGACAAAACCAAAGTGCAGGACAATCGGTACCATGGGATAGCCGAGCCGTCATCCAGAGTACCACCGAGAGACGGGGTTGGAGAGGGTGGGAAGGAGGAATTGGGATGGGAAGGAGGGGGAACTAGGAGGGGTAATGCAGCCTGGGGAAAGCAGGAAAAAAGGCTGCAATGGCTCGGGGACCCGTGCGCGCCACACACGTACCCACAAAAGAGCTGTGGGCCCCCTGGGGGGGGGAAAGAAGCATGTGGGGGAGGAGAGGAAAGGGAGAGGGAAGAGAAGGAGAATGAGAGGGGGGAGATGGTGACAGACAGGAGAAAGGAGATGAACAGAGGCAGGGGAGGAGGAAATGGGGAGAGAAAGGGACAGCAGGAGACGGGGAGGAGCAGGTGAACAGAGATAAGGGGAAGACTTTAGCAAGATTTGCAAGATTATTTCTTCTGCAGTAGCAACGCGCCGGGCACCAACTAGTTCAAAATAAAAATCTTACTTCTGTGCAACAGTGAAGGTTATTTATAAAAAAAAAATAATCATTTGTTTCGTCTGAAATATTATCTGACCTACCTAAGAAGAGCTAACCACAGCATCAAGCTTTTAAGGTATTTACCTTCACTCAAATTACCATGAAGCACACTGCAATTGACTTCTACTGTAAGTGCTGACTTGTGTAGGCTATCAAGAAGTTGATTATAAATCATTACGGCTTACACTGGAAGGTGAAACGTATCGCATTATGAACTTATAAGATTTAAATCTTGGAACAGAACGAAATATTCCGATACTTCCCATGAGACTGTGCCGCACAGTAAAACATTGTGACACCTCGACTTTAAACGTATGGTCTATGTTTTTATTATCGGTGGAAGCTGGAAACTGAATACTGACCATGGTTGCGTAGACTTTCCCGGCGTAATAACTGATAATATTCATCTCGGGTGTGCAGCCGGATACCGTCGTCAACTAGACACGATATTTCAGCAGACCAACTGGCTGCCATCTTCAGGTGAGTGCGCTGATTACACTTACTCGCCGGAAACTGAGGCAGAACAGAAGCAGCGGCCCCTTTATACACCGCTGACGACCCACCACGCGTGCGCGAAACCAAAGTAGAGGCCTTTTTTTGCCTTTCGTCGGGAATATTTCCTCGAAAATTTCAAGAATTTTAAGAATATTTGACATTAAAAGTGTCTTTATGCGTCCACCTAAGACTAGGGCCCTCCTTCGGTCAGTCAAAGATGATTTAGGACTGAGGAAACCCGGTGTTTATAGTAGTCCATATTATTGTGGTAAAACAAACGATCCGCACAGTTCAGGATCGGCGTGTGGAACACCACCGTCATACTCGTTTTCTTCAACCCGAAAAGTCAGCTGTTGCTGAACATTGTCTGGCTGAGGGACACAAGATGTTATATGATGAAACTGAACTGATTGCTCCTGCTTCCCGCTACTGGAAATGTGTTCTTCAAGAATCCATAGAAATGCGTATGGCCGATAATATTATTAATAGGGACAAGGGCTTTCCTCTAAGTAAATCTTGGAACCCGATCTTATCTGATATTAAACAACAACGGGCTTCATTTCGACCTGCTTTTTCTTTTAACTTGCCTTGTTTCGACCCATCGTTTCGTTTCTTCACCGGCGCGCTACTCGTTCTTTTGCGCCTAGAGGGCCTCTACTTTGGTTTCACGCACGCGCGGTGGGTCGTCAGCGGTGTATAAAGGGGCCGCTGTTTCTGTTCTGCACATCATTGGCTGCTGCCAGCCTGCCTGTATTAGGGCATTAAAATTCAATAAAGAAAAAAAAATCTGGTCTGCCTCAGTTTCCGGCGAGTAAGTGTATCAGCACACTCACCAGAAAATGGCAGCTAGTTGGTCTACCGAAATATCGTGTTTATTTGACGACGGTAGCCGGCTGCACACCCGAGATGAATATTATCTTAATACTGTCCAGTCGGCGAGAGAGACCTAAGCCAATAGCGTATATAAGGGGGACCAAGGGGGCCAACCCCCCGCCCCAAAATAATGAATTAAAAGTGAGTACGTGATCTGATTTTTTAAAAATAGAAATCATTTCATTTATTGTATGCCTCTTCTTAAAACGCCATAGCCAAACATGGATCGGGACAGCCAACCTTTTTAAGCCATCAGTTTCAGATACATTAGTCTTGCCCTTCCTCCCCCCCCCCTATGAAAATATATGCTATATGAGCCACATTAGAGCATGAATAACAATTTTACAGAAACACTTTAGAATATAGGAGAGACACATTCTATAAAGGCACACACTGGTTTAAATTGAAATTAACGCAAAATAGTGAACTATGTCATTAGTTACATTAATTCAAACGAATTACAATCAAAGAGAATATTTTCTGCAAACACCGCTTTAACAGCTTCAAAAATTAAAATACGCGTACAAATCAAAGGTCCACTGCAGTGTTCAGTATACTATCTGGTGACGATCTTGTTATAAGAGTGTCTTGAGTCAATGGTCTGAACACTGCAATGAAACGTCACTAGATAGTTCATTCAATATTTAGTGAATTTTCATGAAGGTCACTTTTTACTCCTTGTATCGTATTGGAATTATAGATATCTTTATTGCTTTCCTAACTTTTATTTCTTATTTAGAAGAACTTATCAGACAACAGCTGTCTGGATCGTATGTATACAATTATTTAAAATAGTGAACGGTTTTGATCTGTATCAGATAATGTTCAGAGCATATTCTAAGATGGCATCGTAGAATGACACGGAACAGGACTCATATGTACCAAACGTGTCAGTTGACATTCATGTAACAAACATCTATGTACCAATCTTGTAAGTTGACGTCTATGTTTGGTACATAAGCTTCCTGCTCCATACTACGGTATGGAGTTGATCTGATACAGATCAAAAGGCCCTACGATTTTAAATAAATATGTACATTATAGCTAGAAGGCTATATCACGTTTACTTCGAGGCCACTGTTTTTTCGTTTTTCAGTGGTGACTACAAGAATATTAGCAATAAAATTTATTACGAAACATTAATTGATGAAAGGAGAAAATATAAAAATGCAGTAAATGAAACAGGCAAAATTAAGTACAGACGGCTAAGGAATGAGATTGACAGGAAGTGCAAAATAACTAAGCAGGAGTGGCTAGAAGGTAAATGCAAGTCAGTAGAAGAATGTGTAAATAGGAAGAAAATAGATAGCGCCTACAGGAAAATAAAAGAAACATGTGGAGACAAGAAAAATAGCTGAATGGATATAAAGAACTAGGATGGAAAACCAGTTCAAAAAATGTTCAAATGTTTGTTAAGCTTATGGGACTTAACTACGGGGTTATCAGTCCCTAAACTTACAAACTACTTATGAACTACTTACTAACTAGGACGGCACAAATATCCATGCCCGAGGGGGGATTCGAACCCCCGACCGTAGTGGCCGTGCTGACCGTGACTGGAGCGCCTCAGTCACCTCGGCCACCGCGGCCGGCGAAAACCAGTTCTCAGAAAGGAGGGGAAGCTGAAAGGTGGAAAGATTATATAGAAGGGCTCTACAAAGGAAATGAACTTGGAGACAATATTTTAGGAAGGGAAGAGGATGTAGATGAAGATGAAATAGGAGATACTATACTGAGAGAATAATTTGACAGAGCACTGAAAGACCTAAGTCGAAACAAGGCACCTGGAATGGACGACATTCCCTCAGAACTACTGAAGTCTCTGGGAGAGCCAGCCATGACGAAACTATTTCACCTGGTGTGTAAGATGTACGACACGGGGGAAATACCCTCAGAAAAATGTAATAATCCCCATTCCAAAGAAAGCAGATGCAGACAGTGTGAAAACTACAGAACCATCAGATTAATAAGTCCTGGTTGCAAGATTTTAACACGAATTATTTACAGAAGGATGGCAAAACTGGTAGAAACCGATCTTGGGGAAGGCCAGTTCGGATTCAGGAGAAATGTAGGAACACGGGAGCAATCCGCACTTTACGGCTTATCTTAGAAGATAGATTAAGGAAAGGCAAACCTACATTTCTAGCTTTTGTAGATTTGGAGAAAGCTTTTGACAATGTTGATTGGAATACATTCTTTCAAGTTCTGAAATCAGCAGGAGCTAAATATAGGGAACGGAAGGTTATTTGCAACTTGTACAAAAGCCAGACCGCAGTTATTAGACTCGAAGGGCATGAAAGGGAAGCATCAGTTGGGAAGGGAGTAAGACAGGGTTGTAGCCTTTCTCCAATGTTGTTCAATTTGTATATTGAGCAAGCTATAAAGGAAAGCAAGGAGAAATTTGGTGAAGGAATTAAAGTTCAGGGTGAAGAATTAAAAACATTGCGTTTTGCCGACGACATAGTAATTCTGTCAGATACAGCAAAGGACCTGGAAGAGCAATTGAACGGAATGGACAGTGTGCTGAAAGGTGCATATAAGATGAACATTAACAAGAGCAAAACTAGGGTAATGGAGTGCAGTGTAAGAAAATCAGGTGATGCTCAAGGAATTAGATTGGGAAACGAAGCAATAAAAGAGGTAGATGAGTTTTGTTACTTGGGCAGTAAAATAACAAATGATGGTCGCAGTACAGAGGATATAAAATGCAGAATGGCAATAGGAAGAAAAGCGTTTTTGAAGAAGAGAAATTTGTTAACATCGAATATTAATTTAAGCATAAGGAATTCCTTTCTTAAGGCATTTGTGTGGAGTGTTGCCTTGTATGTGAGTGAAACATTGACGATAAACAGTGCGGACAGGAAGAGGATAGAGACTTTTAAAATGTGGTGTTACAGAAGAATGCTGAAGATTAGGTGGGTGGCTCGCGTAACTAATGTGGAGGTACTGAACAGAATTGGGGAGAAAAGAAACTTCTGGTGTACCTTGACTAAAAGAAGGGATTGATTGGTAGGACACATTCTTAGACATCAAGGAATCGTGAATGTAGCGTTGGAGGGAAGTGTGTGGGGTAAAAATCGCAGAGGGAGACCAAGAAATGAATATAGTAAGCAAATTCAAATGGATATAGGTTGCCGTTCTTACGAGGAGATGGAAAGGCTTGCTTAGGATAGAGTAGGATGGAGAGCTGCATCAAACCCGTCTCCAGACTGAAGACCACAACAACAACATTCGTAATATCAAGCCGTAGGTAACATGCATGCTACATAAATATCTGTGCAGAATATGGTGATGGGCAAACAACGTGTGGATCTTATATTGTCTAATTCCTTTAGTACTCTCAGCACCAAGCCCGTAGTTTCTACGGGCCAGCGTAGTTTCTTGAAAAGAAAGAGCTACGTGTTGTTTTTACACCTCTGGCTACATATAAATGATGTTTATGTTCAAATGTCTGTAAATATATCGGACCAAACTGCGTGGTCATCAGTCCGTGGCTTACAAACTACTTAAACCTAGGTAAACTAACCTACGGACAAACACACATACACCCATGCCCCAGGGAGGACTCGAACCTCCACGGCGAGCAACCGCGCGCTCCGCAGCGAGGTGCTTTAGACCGCTCGGCTACTCCACCGCGGCTGATGTTTATGCTGTTAGTTATTACTTGAACGGATAAATAGCTAAAATTGCGTGGATTATCCTTACTTGGGCAATAATTGAACCGCTACTGAGAGTGATAGGAGTAAAAAACTAAAAATAAAAAAACGATTGAGGCTTTTTGACAGCACAACCTAATTTCCTTAATTAACATTAAACGGAATTCGCAGCCGGAACAAGTTCATAAGTAGTTTGTAAGTTTAGGGTCTGATGACCCCGTAGTTAAGTGCCATAAGCAATACAAACATTTGAACATTTGAAAAAACTGGGCGCAGAACATCGTCTCTAATCAAATGTTCAAATGTTTGTATAGTCTATGGGATTTAACTACGGGGTCATCAGTCCCTAAACTTACAAACTACTTATGGACAACTTACGAACTAGGACGGCACAAATATCCATGCCCGAGGGGGGATTCGAACCCCCGACCGTAGTGGCCGTGCAGACCGCGACTGAAGCGCCTCAGTCCCCTCGGCCACCGCGGCCGGCAACATCGTCTCTGTTATGTCCCGATGAACAAAGAGCGCCATACATCTTTTTGTTTTTAGTCATGGAGACTTGAGTTTATGGGCTATAAGGGAGTTCTTTATTATTAATTTCTGTGATGGTTTAGAAGGCTGTTTGTGGTACTGTTGTGACGGTTTACGTGTGTGTGTGTGTGTGTGTGTGTGTGTGTGTGTGTGTGTGTGTGTGTAAGGCTCGGGAGGGGTGGGGGGTATATATCAACGTAGTTGTTATGACATTTTATGGATAGAGATTAAATATTAAAATAAATTTAGGGACACAATCAAAAAAATATATAAAAACAGAAAAAAATCAATGCTACTCGATTAGCCATTATAAAATACGTGATTTCCAACAGTTGCGTATGTAACGTTAAGTCTGTGGGTATGGTGGCGAACGCGTGCACTCACAGTTTCCGGTGGAGGTGGCGTCCACTTGTACCCCACAACAGACGCACTGGACGAGTTCTCAGGAGCCATCGGCAGACACTGGCGAGTTTAGTTCCTATGCGCTAGAGACGACGGGAACGCGTGGCTTCGATTAGTTCCGATATGACGGTATACAACCCTCTGGCGAGTTCTGAGCGAGTGTAAAGGACTTATTTATGATCTTTAGAACGTGATACTAAGCTTGGGCTGCTCACGTGGGTGCCACTTACACCGCCTTTCTAAAATTTTAATTGTTTTCTCAAAAGTGCGTTGTGCACACGATTTAACACTCTGGCTTTCTTAGATTGCTTACCGGCTAACCAGATGGCGCTTACCTCGGAGGGCGGGCAGCCATGAGAAATCAATTGCACAGTGCAGGTTACTCGTGCTGCAATTGTCACCACGCAATTTACCGTGCACTAGTTCGTGTCGCTATGCAATCTCTTCCCCACCAATTTGGTATCTTTCCAAACTAAATTTAATTGCATGTTCACGCACTCTGAATCATTGTACTTTTTCTATTATTTCCCTTTATTCATTTGTTGACCCCCCATCCCGTCGTTCTCTACAACTTTTTATAACTGCAAAGAGGAACCATATAACCAACCTGAAGGTGCAAATTGTTCGTTTATTCTTCGAGTATTTTTTTTTTTTTTTTTACAAAATAGGGGTGCAACTACTTCCTGAGAAATATATTTGTGCATGATTTCTATTGCTTTGCAGCTTCCTTCATTAAATGTTCCTATTTTAATTTTATTTATTTATTTATTTATTTTTGCAGGTGTGGTTCCCACAAAACATCTGTTGATGATCCGTCGCTAATTTTTATACTTTAATGTTTTTATTATTTTCTTAACAATTATTAAGTTTTTTCGTATAATAAGATTCTTAAGCAATTAATTTTGAAACACCTTTGTCCGACAAATTTATATAACTTCTTTAAGATACATAAATGATTTGCTGAAGTCAGTGACAATTTTGCCTATATTGCCTGATGTAAAAATACATAGACGTTCTAAAACAAAAATCAACCCACGGAGGTGTAAATGCCGCCACGCGAAGAGTTCCGTAGCTTATTGTTTATTTCCGTGTATTTTCCTAAGACTGGTGTAATTTTTTTTAATAATTAATCACCAGATGGACTGGACAACATCCCCATATTCTGTTCTTGGTACCGTTGTGACAGACTCTTTTAGTGTGTGTGCTTCTTTATATATGTGTGTGTTATATCTCAACGTAACTGTTAATACATTTCATTAAAAAGATTAAACATTAATATAAATTTGGACCTATCTCCTGTAATGAACGTATAGAAAAAGAACACTCACTGCTAACCTATTGGTCATTTCATTGTTATACAATAGTCATCATTCCAACGGTTGTGTCAATGCTGCAAGTCTGCGGTATGAGCCCATATGTACTCGCTGTTTTCCCGGTGCGTGTCGACTGTCGAGGCAACTTATACCCACCGACAAACGCGGGTGACGAGTTCTCAAAATCAGTGGTGGAGATTTCCGAGTCGCATTAGCAAGCACTTAGAGACTCCAGGATAGAATATGATTTCATACAACCCTCTAATGTAGGGTTACCAGACGTTACGCATGTACTTTTTTGGACCTTAAAATTGTCCGCGCGGATTTTTAGTAAAATGACGAAATGTCCTCTTTTTTTTTAGTTATACAACTGCTTTAACTAGTAAGTGCGGAAATACAACACAGTGAACTCTCACAGACACAAAATCTAAATAATTTAACCTTTCTTCTAAAAGTATATTAATTTTTCAAGACGAGGTCAAGTTACGATCTCAGCGCTAATAAAATAACGGGCGTCGCAATACCAACTGCGAGGTTGCCAGTAAAAACAATTACACATCCATCAATGCAAGATACCGCTGCTTTTAATAAGTTAAAACTAGAATTGTAAGATTCTTACAAATGTTTGTATGAATCTAGAAATGTCCTCTTTTTATGACTAACGTTTGACGAGTTTCAAGCACATAACTTAATTTCTTATCTTTAAACTATGTTACTAACCTTAAGCCGATCACGTGGGCGATATTTGCGACGACTTTTAAAATTTAAACGGTGTACTCTAACAAGCGCATTATGTGCTTGATTTCACACTCGGGTATCCCAAACTATTTACAGATTCACAACTTCGTTTCTCATCAACTGTCTTAAGTAGCTCTTTCTGCATTTTGAACGAAATCTCGCCTACCTTCCATTTCGCGTACAAAATATATTTTTATGCTCTATTTAACACAATGAATCGTACCTCCTGTGCAGTACCATTGGTCGCGGAACATCTCTGAGATGCTTTTAATAAAACCAAATCGTAAATGATGGTAGACTTGGACGAAATAAAACCCTATGGTTAATTGTATCGGAGTTCATACATCACCCTTTCCCAAAAAACAAAAAATGAAGTAATATGTACAGTAATAAAATTAGCATTATACTTGGCTTATGCTTTAAGTTTGTGTTTGTGAGTTCTTTTCTTAGGATTTTGGTATTACTGTGAAGGACACTGGTATAAGCTGCTAAAAGGTTTGTAAATTTCTAGAGCTGTTCTTTTGTCACTAATGAAGAGACTCCCCAAGCACTGAAGCGGTGAACTCCATTTAATTAATATTTATTCGTCTGCTGCCAAGCGTACATCAATTTGGATTTTCCTCCCTTAACAGCGGATAATATGTCTTCTCATTAGCTTCTAGCCCATTTCTAAGTAATTTTACAATGGTTTTGCATCATTATAAATACAGCTGTCTTGGAAAAATTACGTAATACTATATCATGATCCTAGGCAAGTATGGTAATGCTTGCGTTAGATTCCTTTGGAGTCCGTTTTCTCTTTCAGTCTTTTCTCTGGGTTAAGTAAAATAATTTACGTGAGATGTTCAGTTTTTCCTTCTGGTTTCTTCATTTAGGGTTAAGTGCCTTTAAAATATGTCTTACCTAATCAGATGTAGTTGTCACTACAAGAACGAAGTGTCCATTCATTTTCGTTCATCATCATAATTAGAATCGAAAACAATAATAGAGATTACAGAGATTGTGTCAGGAGAAAAATTGTCAACTTGGATTATAACTAGGGTTACCAACCGTCCGGCATTTCCTGACATGTCCGGCTTTTTAAAGTTTTTTTAATGTCAGACCGGAATTTTTGTTTTTCAGGAAATATCCGGCTTTTTGGCAATAAATTTGTAATTTCATCATCTGGCGATTTTCAGTGTAGCGTAATTGCACCAAAATATGAAAAAAATGTTTGTTAAGCTTATGGGACTTAACTACGGGGTCATCAGTCCCTAAACTTACAAACTACTTATGAACTAGGACGGCACAAATATTCATGCCCGAGGGGGGATTCGAACCCCCGACCGTAGTGGCCGTGCTGACCGTGACTGGAGCGCCTCAGTCACCTCGGACACCGCGGCCGGCCCAAAATATGAGCTGCACACAATTGGCTATATATTTTTTCACTCGCTACCAATGATGTAACTGTTGAAGAAACGTTGCAGTCATAGTCGACATATGCGGTCCCTCGATACGAGACACTCTTTGTCTAGCACTGTCTCCATATCTTAATAGTCGATGTATACGATTCGAGACACTTTTTTCTTTTTTGTTACGGAATAACCGTGGAATTAAGTTGTGTTGTTGGTTATTGTGTGATTTGGAGTACGGTATGTCGTTTTCTCAGTTAAATAAAAGAGACAGCCAAAAACACAGTGTAAGTTCTCAGACAAATTAAAAACAAAATCTCATTGCTTTGTATCTAGACGGAATGAAAGCGAAACTAAATGTGCAGTGTGTGATAGTTACGTTAATATTGGATATAAGGCTGATTTGACTTGGAAACACATCTGACCACAGAAGAACATAAAAGGATGGTTTTTTTTCTCTCAAGGATATGTCTTGTGAGGAATTTTATAACTATATTTTTAAAGACAATAATTTACCACTTATTTCAGCAGTACATTCTATTGAACAGTACACTTTCAAAACGGAAACGCACATGAAAAGTGCTGAAAAATAACTTCCAGGTGATTGTATTGTATTTCTAAGCATTAAATACTATTGTTTAATATTACAACATATTTTTAATATATTCCTTTTTGGTTCTATTCAGAGTAGATCATGTTTGTTACCCAAATATTTAAAATATGACCAATTTTTTTATTCTAAAATAAATTGTCAGGCTTTTTTTTAAATAGTCAGGCGTTTTGTGAAGCAGTGTCTTATTTTTGATAATTTTGAGTTGGTAACCCTAATTATAACACCTTTATTTTCTTTAATTTATTTCGGAGTGCTGATAAAAACATAAGCGTCAATGTAATGTATTCTTCTTTGGACGGCAGAGAATTTCAGTGAGAGTCGGCCTACGTACAAAATGTTATAGTGTTGTCTCGCACACATGGTGAATCACTTAATGCCGACCGCGGTGGCCGAGGGGACTGAGGCACTCCAGTCACGGTCTGCACGGCCACTACGGTCGGGGGTTCTAATCCCCCCCTCGGGCATGGATATTTGTGCCGTCCTTAGTATAAGGTAGTAGATAAGTAGTCTGTAAGTTTAGGGACTGATGACCCCGTAGTTAAGTCCCATAAGCTTAACAAACATTTGAACATTTTGAACATTTGAATCACTTAATTAGCAGATTTGTTCTCCACAAATAGCGGAAGAGCAATCCCTGAAGAGAAGTCGCTTGAGGTGAGGTGTACCCGCTCGTGCTTGCATGTAGTCATGCTCTGACCTAATCAATAGTACCGGACGCTGTGCCTTCCAGGCTTCACAATGCTCCTTCCTGTACTATATGTACCCTACCATACGGTCGACCGTAAAACAGTTGACGAATGGCTTCGCACGATACTGCAGCGTCTATGTGCGTTAAAAAAGAAAAATTAAAAACCTCTCCTGATGCAAAATATTGGAAAAATGAAGAAAATAGGCTACATGCTATGTAAGCACATCTTTTTTTAAAATATATTTTCTTGAAGTGACTGCTGAAGAACTGCATCATATTATGATTAAAATAAATTTTCTGTACGAAAAAATAGTTCATATCTATACGTTGTCACCTGCAACGATGAAATACTCAATAAATACGCGTATCAACTTCGTAGTACACAATAATTTTGTCTATTTTTTTTATTTATATATTTTTTTTTCCACCCCCATGAACCACAGACATTGCCGAGGTGGGGTGGCTTGCGTGCCTCAACGATGCAGATAGCCGTACCGTAGGTGCAACCACAGCGGAGGGATATCTGTGGAGAGGCCAGACTAACGTGTGGTTCCTGAAGATGGGCAGCAGCCTTTTCAGTAGTTACAGGGGCAACAGTCTGGATGATTGACTGAGCTGGCCTTGTAACATCAGCTAATGTGGCTTTGCCACACAGCTACTGCGAACGGCTGAAAGCAAGGGGAAACTACAGCCGTTACTTTTCCCGAGGACATGCAGCTCTACTGTATGAACATATGATGATGGCATCCTCTCGGGTAAAATATTCCGGAGGTAAAATAGTCCCCCATTCGGATCTCCGGGCGGGGACTACTCAGGAGGATGTTGTCATCAGGAAAGACAATACTGGCATTCTACGGATCGGAGCGTGGAATGTTAGATCCCTTAATCGGGTAGGAAAATTAGAAAATTTAAAAAAGGAAATGGATAGGTTGAAGTTAGATATAGTGGGGATTAGTGAAGTTCGGTGGCAGGATGAACAGGATTTCTGGTCAGGTGAGTACAGGATTATAAATACAAAATCAATTGGGGGTATCACAGGAGTAGGACTGATAATGAATAAGAAAATAGGAATGCGGGTAAACTACTATGAACAGCACAGTGATCGCATTATCATTGTCAAGATAGATACGAAGCCAACACCGACAACAGTAGTACAGGTTTATATGCCAACTAGCTCTGCCGATGATGAGGAGATCGAAGAAATATATGAGGAGCTAGAGGAAATTATGCAGACAGTTAAGGGAGAGGAAAACTTAATTGTTATGGGGGACTGGAATTCGGTAGTAGGACAAGGAAGGGAAGGGAAGATAGTAGGTGAATATGGTCTGGGCAAAAGGAATGAAAGAGGAAGTCGCCTGGTAGAATTTTGCACGGAACATGATTTAATCGTAACAAACACGTGGTTTAAGAATCACAAAAGAAGGTTGTATACGTGGAAGAGACCAGGAGACACAGGAAGGTATCAGATAGATTTTATAATGGTAAGACATAGATTCCGGAACCAGGTCCTAAACTGCAAGACATACCCAGGGGCAGATATAGACTCTGACCATAACTTGTTAGTCATGAACTGTAGGCTGAAACTGAAAAAACTGCAGAAAGGTAGGAAAATAAGGAGATGGGACTTAGATAAATTGAAGGAAAGTGAAGTTCTGGAGAATTTCAGAGGGAGATTTAGGCAACAATTGACAGAAACAGGGGGAAATAAAACAGTAGAAGAGGAATGGGTAGCATTGAGAGACGAAATAGTGAAGGCAGCAGAGGACAAAATAGGTAGGAAGGCAAGACCAACAAAAAAGCCTTGGATATCACAGGAAATACTAAATTTAATAGATGAAAGGAGAAAATATAAAAATGCAGTAAATGAAACAGGCAAAATGGAGTACAGACGACTAAAAAATGAGATTGACAGGAAGTGCAAAATGGCTAAGCAGGAGTGGCTAGAAGCCAAATGCAAATCCGTAGAAGAATGTATAAGAAGGGGGAAAGTAGATACCGCCTACAGAAAAATAAAGGAGACGTTTGGGGACAGGAAGGGCAGCTCTACGAATATCAAGAACTCGGATGGGAAACCAGTTCTCAGCAAAGAAGGGAAAGCTGAAAGATGGAAAGAGTAAATAGAGGGACTCTACAAAGGAAATGAACTTCGAGACAATATTGTAGGAAGGGAAGAGGAAGTAGATGAAGATGAAATAGGAGATAGTATACTGAGAGATGAATTTGACAGAGCCTTGAAAGACCTAGGTCAGAACAAGGCCCCAGGAGTAGATGATATACCCGCAGAGCTATTAAAGTCTCTGGGAAAGCCAGCCATGACAAGACTATTTGAACTGGTGTGTAGGATGTATGAGACAGGCGAAATACCCTCAGATTTTAAGAAAAATGTAATAATCCCCATTCCAAAGAAATCAGGCGCAGACAGGTGTGAAAATTACAGAACCATCAGTTTGATAAGTCATGGTTGCAAAATTTTAACACGAATTATCTACAGGAGAATGGAAAAGCTGGTAGAAACTGACCTCGGGGAAGATCAGTTTGGATTCAGGAGGAACGTAGGAACCCGGGAGGCAATACTCACTTTACGTCTTATCTTAGAAGATAGATTAAGGAAAGGCAAACCTACATTTTTAGCTTTTGTAGATTTGGAGAAAGCTTTTGACAATGTTGACTGGAATACACTCTTTCAAATTCTGAAGTCAGCAGGGGTAAAATATAGGGAAAGGAGAGTTATTTACAACTTGTACAAAAGCCAGACAGCAGTTATTAAACTCGAAGGGCATGAAAGGGAAGCATCAGTTGGGAAGGGAGTAAGACAGGGTTGTAGCCTTTCTCCGATGTTATTCAATTTGTACATCGAGCAAGCGGTGAAGGAAAGCAAGGAAAAATTTGGAATAGGGATTAAAATTCAAGGCGAATAAATAAAAACATTGCGTTTTGCTGATGACATTGTAATTCTATCAGAGACAGCAAAGGACCTGGAAGAGCAGTTGAATGGAATGGACAGTGTGTTGAAGAGAGTGTATAAAATGAATATTAACAAGAGCAAAACAAAAATAATGGAATGCGGTCTTAGAAAATCAGGCGATGCTGAAGAAATTAGATTAGGTAACGAAACAATGAAGGTGGTAGATGAGTTTTGTTACTTGAGTAGTAAAATAACATGCGATGGTCGTAGTACAGAGGATACAAAATGCAGAATGGCAATGGGAAGAAAAGCATTTTTTAAAAAGAGAAATTTGCTAACATCGAATATTAATTTAAGTGTAAGGAAGTCTCTTCTGAAGGCATTTGTGTGGAGTGTTGCCTTGTATGGGAGTGAAACATGGACGATAAGCGGTGCGGACAGGAAGAGAATAGAGGCTTTTGAAATGTGGTGCTACAGAAGAATGCTGAAGATTAGGTGGGTAGATCGCATAACTAATGAAGAGGTACTGAACAGAATTGGTGAGAAAAGGAATTTTTGGCATACCCTGACTAAAAGAAGGGATCGCTTGGTAGGACACATTCTTAGACATCGGGGAATCGTAAATTTAGCATTGGAGGGAAGTGTGTGGGGTAAAAATCGCAGAGGGAGACCAAGATATGCGTATAGTAAGCAGATTCAAATAGATGTGGGTTGCCGTTCTTATGAGGAGATGAAAAGGCTTGCTCAGGATAGAGTAGGGTGGAGAGCTGCATCAAACCAGTCTCCGGACTGAAGACCATAACAACATATTTTTTTTTTTTGTCTCCAGCCACTGCTTTTATTTCCTTTCTACAGTATATTGTTTTACTGTATTATTTTACTCTGGGTTTGTATTCTCTGACATTATTACAAGATTTGAAAGTGCGGTATCGTGTGCTCTCTAGGTAGACGTATCGACCAGAGATCGTCTTGTCTTCGAACGTGATGTATTACTTATAAATCAACTGAAGAATGTATCATATTAGAAAAACTTCCTATCTCTGAAATATTCTCCTGATTTTAAACGTAACCTTTGTCTCGTCTTTTATAATGTAGGCATATGGCTGCAATAAATGAAAGGGCTTCAGAGAGAGTGTTGCAAGGTAATACATTGTCTCTGCATTTAACTATCGTACCGCCAAGTTTTGATTACCTTCTCGCGAGAAACTGACCGCCACTCAAAGACCTAAAAATCTACCTAGAATATTTTTTAACCGGATAAAAAGTCAGAAAGAAGATGTCATACTGATAAAAGAAACACAGTGAAAATACTTGCCATCACGTGTAATCTTATTTCACCCGATGTTTTTCGTAGCATTTAATCCTTGTGATATTCAGAACTCCTCTTATGCAAAAGACTACTATTTATTTTTACAAAAGAAATGAAAGATAATACGCAGAGCGGCATATTCACTACACGTAACAAGCAGTTGCGAACATCATATCTGAAGTTTCGAATTACGAGAACATTGCATTCGTCAGAGACGGAGACATTATTCGTATCGCTTTGCGATTCAATTCAAATATTCTTCTGATAGTAAATTGGAATAGGTATGGAATAAATATAGCAGATGCTCCTTACTAATGAACAGTTTTGTGCAGTTTCCGTGGATAATCATTTAGGTAAGTAAAGGGACTCTCTGATGAATAGTGAAAATACGCCAAAATCCTATTTACAAGATTGCAGCCGTCTCTTTAGTCTTATCGAGTCACGACAAAACGTTATAGAGTTCTTTCGCACTCTATGTTCTAAGCTTTTGCGATTACACCCTTACTATTGAAACGTGGGATAAAATTGAATATTACCTGAATAATAAATTATTTCTTTAAGAAATTATGACATTATTCTAAACTTTATACCGCAAAATATTAAAAAAAATCTATGCATATTGATTATACTGTCGTCCACATATAGTTTCCACGTCGCTGTTATTTAATATCAAATATTATTCATTGTAATTGAACATTTAATTTATACGGCGGTGTGAATAAAGGTATTTTACGTGTCGATCAATCATAATACTTAACGCTCAGACGATACAAATTTATATCCGCCTAAAATTTCCGTTCCTTTAGCAGAGAAATACTTTATTTGTGGCACTGACTCCTCGCAACAACCGTGTTGCTTCACTATTGGTCTCATTTGTGTTTGGTATGAGGCTACACTTCAAAGCGTGGATGTGTCGAAGTGCTGAAATACACGCGTACCAAGTCTGCGATGGTCTATGGCCGAGGCACTCATCGGAAAATCACGTGCGTCAAACATCTCGAATGTACTAGTAAGTTACAGAGCTCGTCCGCTAGATGGCAGACCTGGCTGGAAGCCTTGCGCTGAAGCGACGCTATCGATAGTCTTGGCCCCAAGTCTCGACTACAGAATCGATTGCTCTCGCTATTTGTATACCCACGCGGCCCAGGCGCGCTCGTCATTTGGTTGTTAGCGAGCGGGTAGTGCGGTTGGGAATAGAAAAGTCGGGCACTGTCACGTTTGTAACAGAATGTCGGGTTACGAGGCAACAACAAATGCGGTCAACAATGGGGAGTTTCTGGAGGTCAACTCGGAGCGTTCGTCAAAATACATATACGTTTTGACGTTTCTAAGCGCAATTGGAGGGTTCCTTTTTGGCTATGACACGGGTGTGGTGTCCGGTGCAATGTTGGTAATAAGGTAAGTTTATTCTTCTTGTAAATTATATTTTTCAATTTTATGTTAAAATTAGTCTGTCGCAACAATTGCAAGTGGCATTCTTGTCTGCATTGTGGTTATATTATCATTTAGCTTCTGCTCTGAGTGTGGAGATGTTTATCTGTAACCGGCTTCTTACGAATAAGCGAAAATAATGTGAAAGTTCGCTGTTGTAGTACTAGATTTTACTTCACAAGTGTTCGTGTAGCGTTAATACCTAGCGAGACGTTTTTCTTTTAACAGAAAATTCATAATTCTGAAATTAAAACAATGAAACAGTTTCGCTCTCAGTTCCTGTTTAATATATTGTAGCCTATGTGAAGTTGCGTGTTAGTAACGCGTTTACTGTCGTAAAATTAACTAAGGCAAGTATACTAAACTTTTATTATGCGAGCCGTTAAATTTCGCTACGGCGTGCTCTGGAAGGTACCAGAAATGCGGCCACTCCTACGTTACCATGGTGAAACAAAATTGCATGACGGAATTTTTCGCCCCGTACATATTGGCGTATTGTTAAATATGAATATCTCGATACACACAGCGAACATCGAATGTATCCTTTTACTGCCACTAGCCTTCGAACACTCCTAATAAATGCAAGTGAGTGGGCTGTTAATAGAAGCAGTACATATTTCATTAGTGTAGTGGTGTAACTGTTGCCTATTAGATTCACATTTTCGCACTCTTGTTATTGTTGGGGACTGAATGGCCGTTCAATTATTAATCACTAGTAGCAGGTTTCAGTAAATGGAATGGGCTACTAGTGGAAGAAGCGCGTGTTTCTTTCAATCGTATAGTAGAATGACTGATTATATCAGTTTTAGTTTCCTAATTGCGGTTATTTATTAGAATAGATGCACAACAAAAGATCGCCGGTTGCACCTTTTTGTCTTTCCCGCTCGATTAAGATCTGAGAGTGGAAAATTCCCACGACCGCAGTGGTATGAGTATAAAGTGGTTCACGCAAAAAAATTTTGCCACTTTAAAAAAAAAAATTCTTTACTTTGTTTTCTTGTATTATTGAAGCTACCTGCATTGCACAGCCATTAATTCACGGTAATTTTTCTTTCCTCTCTTAGTTTTACTTTTGCAAACGAGTATGCATAGGAAAGCTATTCAGGCTTTGCATATTTAATTTTGTGTGAAGATCTAGAAGCAAAATCCAACTATGGGGAAAGTATCGTGCTGTTAACATTCCAGTTGTCAACAATACTACAGAGGTAGCAAAGATGAAATGTAAACAGATCGTTTCTCGGTCTTTTGTTGTCATATGTCTGTGCTTGCTTACGCACTTTAGTGCGACAAACTGTTATACATTAGTCGATACTTCATTGCGTTGTTGGTCCTCGGTCTGCGTTTACTTTTTTAAAAGTACCGTAGTGCTGCTATGTCTCTGTCAATAGAGAGAACTGAGTTGCAAAACATTCGCAATCTATCGCTTTCATAAGCGAGCATTGTTTGAAACCGCGGCTTTAGCAAGAGTGAAGTAAAAGCGGTGTCGTCGGGTAGCCGCTCACAACTTGCTCTAGGTCAGGAGTGTGCTTCCCATACATTCGTCAGTGCAGAACTGGAATTTTGTTCTTTCTTAAGAAGAATTCTTCTTCCATTTATCAGTAATACTGCTATGTGAAGGACTTGAGCATTGGGGGCGGAGACATTTCCGTGTAATTTTGGGGGTGAACGACAAAGTAGTTCAAATGTTTGTAAAACTGCTATGGCCACCAGTAACTAGGGACTTATGACCAAAGTAGTTTGGTCCCATAGAATTACAAAAATTTGAATTTGAACTGACGTAAAGTATTTCCTTCTGGTCTCGTAAGCAAATCTTGCGGTGTTACTCCATACACCTTTCTCAAATACTAGGGGTGTGGAACATCAGGACAATTGTTCAGATGGTGATACATTTTTGCAAGTAGGTATTTCCATGTCGTATTTAACTGACTCGTTTTCCCGTAACATTGTGCTGATGAGGCAATAATAATTTGTTTGAGAGGAAGCAAACCACTGTGGTTCGCGTATTTGGCACATCATCTGCTTTAACGCTCCCTGCTGTCTCTTAATTGAATTTAAATGATTTTTGGTTCATTAAGTTGACAATTTAAAATACGTTACAGTTGGTGGTGAATCAATTTTTACTGCATAAGAATTCTGAAAAGATTATATCAAAAGATCGATGACAGCAAAATATGGCCATATTTTGTGTGATAGCTTTCGCTAAACTCTCAAGAATATTCCGTTGACTAAAGCAGGAAGAAGAAAGGAAGTTTTAACGTTCCGTCGAAACCGTGGTCATTGGAGACGGATCAGACGCTCGGGTAGATTTTGTTGGGTATATGGAAGGAAATCGGTCGTGCCCTTTGGAATGGACCATCCCGGCATTTACCTTGAGTAATTAAGGGAAAACTTAGAGGATGGCCACCTTGCTCCTTGAATGATCTGACTAGTAACGATCATGAAGAGACTGAATTCGCATTCATGAGGGGGCATTCATATTCCTAATCGTCAGTGTTGAAATCATTTTAAGTAGGTTCCCTTACTCACTGGCCAGTAAAGGGAGGAGATGTTGAAGACAGTTGCGCTCGAAATTAAACATTAACCGCCGGCCGCGGTGGCCGAGGGGACTAAGGCGCGCCAGTCACGGTCTGCACGGCCACTACGGTCGGGGTTCGAATCCCCCCCTCTGGCATGGATATTTGTGCCGTCCTTAGTGTTAGCTAGTTCATAAGTAGTTTGTAAGTTTAGGGACTGACGACCCCGTAGTTAAATCCCGTAAGCTATACAAACATTTGAACATTTTTGAAACATTAACCTTCCCTCCATACAGTAATATGTTCGTAAATTATTTTTCTATTGCGGAACAAGAGAAGTAGATAGGAAAATAATGCGTAGTATTGAATTTTCTGTAACAACTCTATAAGACAGCATATTTCCGATAACTATCCTCATAACATTTCCACCTTCCTCTTCTTTTATCCTTCTGCTGTAGGTTACAATTTCGTATTGCGGTACCCATCTTCTCCTCGGTTTTCCTTGCCTACTCCTCTGTCTACAGCTATAGATTATGCCTCTAGTGGGCTTATTCCATTTTGTTCTGATTACATGGAATTTACGTTCTATTCATTCTTAATTAGTAAACACTGAAACTTGAAAATACAGTAAATTTAAAATGTATGCGCTAATTGTTTCAGAACAAGTAGTCACTACGGCCTCTATTGGTTACAAAACTTACGGATTACTTTTCTCACACGTTTCTTAACAGTAGATGAACATGTATTGCATCTTGTACAATACAGCAGTTAGGTTGACAATGGAACTTCAGAGTAATTTCCAAAGGACAAAAGCCAAAGGAAGTACAGCATTATCATTATTTCCTTGTTGGAACTGTTCAAATCTTTGTAGAGCTTATGAACTAGCTAATACTAAGGACGGCACAAATATCCATGCCCGAGGGGGGGATTCGATCCCCCGACCGTAGTAGCCGTGCAGACTGTGACTGGCGCGCCGCAGAACGCTCGGCCACCGCGGTCGGCTTGGAACTGTTGATCAGTTTAGTAGTTCATCATTCTATTACCTCATTAACTATAAAATGCTTAGTGAACTCTCTATCATACTCTGTAAACCACCTTTAAGTATGTGTCGAGGGGGCATAGAGAATTGTCTACTTTATTCAGTTTTCGTCATGCGAGTCTCCGTGTTAGGCGGCGTGTGTTGGTTTCTTCCACTCAGCCGATTCGCGATACGTATCTAGGAGGAAGGAATAAGCTGCCAGACATCTTGAATCGTACGCTCTGGCAGTTGAACAGAAAATATGTCGTGATGTGAATCGCCTTTCTAGTATTCTGGAAGTCGGACGAGAATCTGTGATCTCGTGCTCACTAAATGAAGATATAATTCAAGTCGTCTGTGTCTCCTAATCCAGACTGGCGACCAGTACTAAAAAAATTAGAGTTTTGCAAGCCATCTACAAGTGTTCCTTTTTTCCGTGGGATTTTCGAGATTATTATCAGTCTAGCACAGGGCAACCTTTCGGATTCGCATACTTACTGAAGCTTGCGGGTCGTCTCATTTTAAGGAGTAACGTATCGTTATGAGTCGCACCCTTTTCCCGACACTCAACGCTAACGACTTGTGCTTCAGAGCACGCGTTTTTAGAGACAGATCATTTTATTTCTATATGTTTGCATTTAATTACGCGACTTGGGCGTTACCTCTATATCCGCCTCCCCGTTCTCCTTGTCCCTCCCTCACTCTTCCACGCACTTCTTCCGCGGGTCGCGGAAGAAATTCGGGGCAGGGGGAGCAAGCTTTCGTAAAAGGTTGGAAGTCAAGAGAGAATGTTAAAGGTGCGTAAATAAATGGAAACACATGAAATGGAACGAACATAAAGTGAATGAACCCTTAAAATTGCGCATTTTGGGACAGTATTATTTGTCGTGGCTTGTCAGGAAACGGCTGCGATTCATATCAGTGCAAATGAGCCCCACTGGCAATTGACAATTTCTGTACGGATGCACAAATACGATCGATCCCTTGCGGGACTACAATTGGAGCTGTGAGTAAGAGGAAGTAATTAGCAAGGGGCATTACCATCGTAATGTGAGATATGTTGAGAATTAAGGCCTGGATAGCCTAATTGGTTAATGTGTCCGCCGGCCCAAATCAGGAAATCCGCGTTTGAATCCCGGTCCAGCACGAAATTTTCAATTTCGATTTTTAGTTTAGTTCAGTACCCTACAACACTCGAGTACCCGTTCTGTGGTCCTGATCTCACTCCGTGCCATAATCACGCATTCGGACCCCATAAGAAAAGGCCTTGAACGCTCGATGATTCCGGACGCCGATGTGCAGCAGGCAATTTCAGACTTCTTCACCCAGCTGAACACTGTGTTTTACGAAACTGCTGTTTTGAACTGAGTGTGTAGAAGGAATGATTGCATCAATCTTCGCGGCGATTTTGCCTAATGGGTATGTTCATTCTGGACTCCACGGCCTTCGAATGCAAATTTTTCGTTCGCCCCTTATACATTTCGCTTAAGGACCTCAGGGACAAAGCAGGAATTATACCTCTTACGGAGGCATAGAGTTGTCCCCCCCCCTCTCTCTATATTTGCGGGTGAGACAGGAAACGATTAGCTATAATAGAAGGTATCCCTCTGAGATGCATCGTACGCTGGCTTGCGGAGTGTGTATGTGGATGTCGGGGTACATTAGTTACAACGCTGGAAAGGATAGCAAAAAACTAAATTTTGACTACGCATGTATTCAGATTGAAGCATGGTGTGAAAATTTGTACCCAGGCTGGGATTCGAACCCTGGACTCCTCCTCACTAGACTGTTGCGCTCACCGCTACGGCACCTTTGCACAGCGGCTTCGCGCTACAGGAAAGTCCAGGCTTCGGGAGTTAAACTTCTTAAATTCCTTTGCTGCCTTCTATATCTGCTGAGTGTCAATACAGAGAAGTCTAGACGCGGTGTTCCCCGTAGCGTGACACTTTGTCGTAAATGACAAGATGGGGTTGCAATATATTTTAATTAATAATGTCAGCTGCCTCTAAGGCAGGGTACTACCACTGGCCTTACAATTTCAAAAATGTAAGGTCCAAATTGTCGGCTGTGCAAACCAGAGGTGCTGGCTTCATGCAACCTATGGTATCCCATAACGTGGCACCAGATTCTGGGCAGTATGGCGATAACGAATTCAATGTGGCAACGTTCTTTGTCCTCGGAGCTATCACGTCAATTGTACACGGTCCAGTAAGATTAGAGTGACCACGGCCAATATGTCACAGGTGGAATGTGCTGCACCACCAGTGGAGGCGGACCCGGAAAATACTGCCCCTCCTTATTGGAGGCAGTCCGGTACACTGACGACCAACGGCGCGATACCTCGGCGTTGCCGACGACTAGCACGGAGTCCGCACATCCTCGACTTGCGGAACAAAGCCTCAGTCCTAATTCCCGGCTCCGTCCTCACTTGGCATCGCCCTGTGCGAGGCTCTGCTGCGTCCATTCCTGCTGCTCTCGTCTGGGACTCGGCCGCAGAGACGCACTTGAAGATGCTCCAAACTTTGCCAAAGGGCACGCTTCGGTTAGTTTTGCACCCGCCGTGGGTCCCTTATGACCGTCTGCACGGCGTCACATAAGTCCCACAAGTTCGGGGCTACATCAGGCTGACCGAAAGCTGAACGTACTCACGACAGACAACTCTGCGCGCTGGGCCACAAGATACAGCGCAGCGCCACCTCTTGGTGGCCACATCTCCTGCTCACGTAGAAAGTTAGCGTTCCCATAACTAGTCCTGACAATCTTCTATTGTGCTATGAACTTCATCATTCATCGTGGGTTGAATTCTCTTTCGACGCAACGGTGGTGCACTTGGGGCCATGGATGACAGGAGCAAACGACGGCTTCGTAGATGGGTACAGTCGAATAGACGTGTAAGTGACCGCTCAGATGAACCAAGAGTGTGTCCTCGATCCCCCAGCGAAGGTTGATGCGCATGGGCCTCAGCAGCAGCATCCGCCTTGTTAATGCACTCCTATTGATTGCTGTCCGTTGGTGAAGAAGGCTGAAGTACCGCAATTGGACTCCCACTAAACAATTAACAGTGGCCTTGTTTTGTACTCCATCAGTCGTCCTAGCAACCAACCTGCAGAGAAATGCAAACAGGAAACTGACACTCGTCATCCAATGTATGGCGATCAACCTGCCCGACAAAGGTTAAAGTCCCCCTCACAGTTTCCAAAGGAAGGCAGCAGCTCTGATAAGCTCTCTAGAAGCTTGTCGTATCAGGAAATTGGAAGCAGAAATGCCTGAACCACTATTAGCACTGAAAGAAGAGCCAGCCGCTGGAAAAAATCTTCCATACACTCTTTGGAAAACATTAAACATGCTAAAGGTGGGCGTAACGAGATGTAGAGCTAACTTGAAGTGCGGAATGCTTGGCGCTGGGGTGGGTGCCTCTTGTGACTGCGGCACGTTTGAAGATTCGGCGCATCTTTTGCAATGCCCTAAGGATGGCGAAACGTGGTACCAGGCAGATCAAATACTGGCCAATGACAAGGCCATAACTGTCGCTGATTATTGGACGTTTGCTGTTTGATCTGGACACGGAGAGTAATTATCTGCACCTATTGTCGGAAGGGCCCAGCTCGCAGGCGGGAGCCTATTGTTCTGGGAAATGTGTTGCTGGAATGCACATCAGATCAACACAAGTATGCATCTATCCTTGGGGGACGATGGCCACCCCTGCGTTGAGTTTGTTATTCCTCGGCACAATGGTATTTACCAGCAGGACAATGCAACGTTTCACACAGCTCATCGTGTACGTGCGTTGTTCTCAGAGCACTAAGAGGAGAATACCGTACTCCCTGGCCATCAACCTCTCCTGATTTAAGCCGTATCCAAATTCTGAGACACTACACCTTTCGGGCGGTGGTTACTTAACCGAGAAACCTGCATAGCCAACCACGACAATGGGGTCAGCATGGCGCAGCTTCCCTGTCGTTGCCTTCTGGAACCTCACTGGCAGTCTTCCTGCACGTATCACGGCGTTCCGCTCTGCAAAAGATACTTATACAGGCAGGTGCTCTAATTATTGTGGCTGGAAATCGCAAGACAACGCAAAACAGGGACGCGTATGAAACGACTTGGTGCCAGTCCTGCGTCCAGTTTGTCGTTGAGTACGGTTTTTCTGAACCCGTAGAGTTCATCTACATCTACATGGGATACTCTGCAAATCACATTTAACTGCCTGGCAGAGGGTTCATCGAACCACCATTATACTATTTATCTCCCATTCCATTCTCGAATAGCGCGCGGGAAGAAAGAACACTTGAATCTCTCTGTTCGAGCTCTGATTTCTCGTTTTTTATTCTGATGGTCATTTCTACCTATGTAAGTGGGAGTCAACAATATATTTTCGCATTCGAAGGAGAATGTTGGCGATTGGAGTTTCGTAAGTAGCCCACGCCGCAGCGATAAGCGCCGTTGTAATGATTCCCATCCCAGATCCTGTATCATTTCCGTAACGCTGTCTCCCCTGTATCGTGACAGTACAAAACGAGCTGCCCTTCTCTGGACTCTTTCGATGTCGTCCGTTAAACCCACCTGATAAGGATCCCACACTGGGCAGGAATACTCCAAAAATGGACGGACAAGCGTAGTGTATGCAGTTTCTTTTGTAGTTCTGTTGCATGTTTTAAGGGTTCTGCCAATAAAACGCAGTCTCTGGTTCACCTTTCCCACGATATTATCTTCGTGTTCTTTCCAGTTTAAGTCTGAAGTAATAGTAATTCCTAGGTATTTTGTGGAGCTTACGGCCATCACTTTTGATTGATTTATCTTGTAAACAAAGTTTAACGGATTTCTTTTCGTACTCATGTGGACGACTTCACACTTCTCATTATTTAGAGTCAATTGCCAATTTCTGCACCATACTGATATCTTATTCAGATCGTTCTGCAGTTGGTTCTGATCTTCAGATGATATCACTAGACGGTAAATGACGGCGTCATCTGCAAACAACCTAAGGGAACTACTTAGATTTTGCCCTAAATCGTTTATGTAAATAAGGAACAGCAGAGGACCAATAACACTACCCTGTGGAACGCCCGATATCACTTCTATTTTATTCGATGCCTTACCATCGATTACTACGAACTGTGTCCTCTCTGACAGGAAATCCCCTACCCAATCGCAAATTTTGGGCGATATACCATAACCACGCAATTTGATTAAAAGCCGTTTGTGAGGTAAGAAATACCCACCATCTCGAGCAACAGTAACACGGAAAGCTGCCCCACGGGGGGCTCACAGTTCTTTCGCGAGTAAGTTCGTGGAGAGCACGGGGCCTCCAGCTAATGCAGTCTTTCTTCCTTGTTTCCTCCCTGGACGTGGCCGAAAGGCCAGGTGTCGGTATATGTGATGGTGCAGCTGTTCTAAGTAGAAATTTATTTGGGGAATTTTTGTCTTAGCTAATGGTAGGTGTTGTAGAGGCATATAAAAATTTGTGCCAGGGCGGGGACTCGAACCCGGGTCTCCTGCTTATTAGGTAGTTGCGCTAACTCTTGCCCCACTCAGGCACACGGGCTACACCCACCTGCACGAACTACTCAAGTACTACCCCGTCCGACCAAAATTATCTTATGCCCTCCTACTTTGACAATTGTACTCCATGGCTCGCTGGGAATTTGTATCTGACGGGAGGCGTGCTTAGGTAGACCTTGCAGATGCGGTGATCACTGTGTCCCCAATGGTGTAGTTGTTAGCGCAACTGCCTAATAAGCAGGAGACCCGGGTTCGAGTCCCCTTCCTGGTACAAGTTTTTATATGTCTGTTGTACGATTACAACACCCTTGCCGGTATGTGTTAGAGGGACAGTCAAAAAGGGAGAAGAGAAGCGAGTGAGCTTGTGTGCTGGGAGGCAGTAGCGGCCGCGCTGTCGCTGCTGGCGCAGCCATAAAACCAATATCACACAATGCCAATTTGAATCCGCGCTATTAATTTGCATATAAACTTCTGCGTTACCATAATTTCATTTGAAACTAGCTGAAAACCCGGCGTTGCCAGGGTATTTCTTTATTTATTCGAGCCTTGAGTTAGTACTTTTCCTATCCCCCCCCCCCCCTCTCTCTCTCTCTCTCTCTCTCTCTCTCTCTCTCTCTCTCTCTGTCCATCTCCTTTTTTCTAAAAACATGTTATATTTATCAGGCAATATATAAGAAATCACACGTAAAAATGCACTCGTTTCGAAGAATCCAATCACGAAATTCAACAATAAGGATTGTAATAATATCACAGATCGATCACTTGATGTAATGCGCGAAACGTCAAATCGATTTTTTTAAAGAGATGTATTAAAAGATTTTTCTTTTTTTACTACTTTATTTATTTATTCTTACATTTCCTTATTCGTACGCATATCCTTACAGAGAAAGAGCTGAAGACAATGTAGCACGCTTAGACCAATGATATGGTCTGTGGCATCATGTTTCGCTATATATAACCTCCTTGCTATAGAGTCGGGAACGTCATCGCTGGCCTTCAGCCCGATTTTTTTTATATATAATTTGACGACTTTCAACCACCATATCTTAAAAAGCTACCATACCTTATAGCTACCGGCATGGAACTTGTATGGTGTGCAACGGGAGACTTCGGACAACAATTACACACAGACCATTCGTTTGCGTTCTCTAGGTTTCACTACAGATCGAAATATTAACACACACACACGTAGAATTTTATATACACCGATAACTTTCCATCCCAATATACTCCACCCTTTTATCATTATCAACCTTCAAGCAACAATGCAACCAGTAAAACCATTTTCAAAGAGTAAATATAATTTTCAAAGAGTAATTATTGTTCAGCATTTCGCGTTATATTCTTCAAATTACTAAATATCTATCACATCGCTATAAAATCGTGCCTAAAACCTTCCTCAGGTATAAATTAGTAACTGTACAAATATTTAAGTTTCTGCGTCTTGTTGTTCGGACGTGACAAGCGTACACCGAACAGACATTGACATTAATATATTTAAATAAATAGCTATCCCATCGCCATAAAACCGTTCCTAAAGCCTTCCCCGGGTAGACATTAGTAACTGTAAAAAATTTTAGCTCTTTATGTCTTGTGGTTCAGACGTGATAAACGTACACCGAACAGACATTCACATTTATAGCTATAGATAAGAAATAAACTGACGCTGTCCGACGCTGGGAATCCAATGCGTGACGTTATGAGTATTATTTATTCCAACTGACTCCATTCATACACTGCATAAACGAGTTGTAAGTATCGACCCAGTAGAGAATGACTTGTCAGAGAGAATATTCAGTGGCAGGGGAAACAAACTTCGACGACGTATGTATGTACTTGATCAAACAGTGGCAGCAGAACAATGCTAAAAGCACCTGTTCCGCTGTCAGAAGGAAAGGCTCCACAAACATTTTTTTCCTGCTGCTCTGTGTGTAAAGAAACACGTAATGGAAGTACAGGGTGTTTATAATTAACTTTGTTCCGGGTGATGCAGTGCGGGCTGTATACGTGGTAGGACGCTCAAACTTCGTGGATATGTTCAGTAATTGCAAACATTTCGGTCAAAAATAATAAAAAAATATAATATGATTACGACTGTACTATTGTGATAATATCTATGCACCCAACACGTAACCCTTTTAGGAAAATAGGAGACAAAAAATTTTTTGGTAGTGGCAGGTCCCGAACCACGGACCATATGCATCACAATCCAACATACTGCCTACTACACTACGGCGAACAATTACGAAATTCGCCCTTAATTTTCGTACTATTGATGGCAGTTGTTAACTGATGCTAAAGTGGCATTTTTAGAGACTAGATTATCATTTTTTCTTACGAAGAATGACGTATTTTTGTTAATTTTTCAGTGCGCCGTTGCTTTGAAATAACAACGTGTAAGTTATAATAAGAAAATCATCAAATATGCAGCGCAAGATGGCGTATGCCAGAGAGAGTTCTGGGCGTGGAATGTCACATGACATCTGCGAACGGCTCGTTTTCGTAAAATCAATGGTGGGTGTCAAATCTCCGGTATTTTTGCATATACCTCTGCAACGATGCAAGATATGAAAAAAAAAAACATAATAGAGCGAAGTTGTAGAGAATGTGCCCCTCTACCAATTAGGCTATTCAATTTTCGTGTCAGATGAAAGGTTCGTTTGAAATTACAATTATATTACAAACGGCTTTTTTGGTATTACTGCCGTCTTTTTTGTCCAAAAAATTTGAAAAAGGGAGGATCTGGTCTCTGGCGGCCTACAATTATGTCTGTAAAATTTGGTGCTGATCGGTTGAACGGTTCGTCTAAAAAAGCGGGAACACGTTTCAGACAGACAGACATACTTCCAAAACTCGCCGTTATTTTTGCAAATATCTCTGAAACGATACGAGATATGGAAAAAAACATAACAGAGCAAAGTTGTAGAAAATTTTCTCCTCTACAAATTCGATTATTCAATTTTCGTGGCACATGAATGGTTAAGCCATTATTTTCATTTACATTTCGAGCTGTCATAAAACGATCACAAAGGCCCACTTTTAGTGCTACTACCGTAACCTAAAGTGAGCCAATTCAGTTCCACTTTCTGCCACCGGGTGGAAATACGGCGCTGCAGGTAGAATGTGACCGAATGCAGGACTAGGGGAGAATCGACCGAACAAACGAGAGGGGCACATTTATTAGTAACGGCAAAGTTAACATTGCCTCCCGACTCGGCAACGTGCTGCATCCGTATCACAGCATGGCAGACTGCTGCCCGCAGCATATCCGGTGTTATGTGGTTGATAAAAGAGGTCTGCGTATTGGGGATTTTGCTCCCTCGAGCGCACCGCGCTCGGATCCGGATATTTGGAGTATGATTGCTCTGTACGGGCTGCCGCTCGGTCTGGACTCCCTCGCGTCGGTCGAATGGGGCACATGCGGCCTCGTCTAGCAAGCCCACCACGGTCACATAAAAAAAAGTCGCACTGACGTGTTTTACGGCCCACTTTAGATTTGTAGTTTTATAATTTTTTGCAAACATTTCGGACAACAATAATAATGTAAATAATAAAAAAATATAGTGATATGATTACGACATATCTATGCACTCAACACGTAACCCTTTTAGGAAAAAAGGAGAACAAAATTTTTGGTAGCGGGGGGTTCCGAACCGCTGATCGTGTGTTTTATAATCCAACGCGCTGCCCACTACACTTCAGCGGACAGCTACAAAATTTGTCCTTTATTTTCGTACTATTGATGGCAGTAGCTAACTGATGCTAATATGGCATTTTTAGACACTAGATTACCATTTGCGTTCGAAGAACGAATGTTTTTGTTAATTCTTCAGTGCGCCGCTGCTTTGAAATAACAACGTGTAAGTTGTTATAAGAAAATCATCAAACACGAAACGCAAGACGGCGTAGAGAGAGAGTTCTGGGCGTGGAATGTCACGTGACATCTGCGAACAGCTGGTTTTCGTATAATCAATGGACGGTGTCAAATCGCCGGTTTTTTTCTTCAAATATCTCTCAAACGATATAATATATGAAAAAAAAAGACAGAGAGCGAAGTTGTAGAGAATTTTCTTCTCTACAAATTCGGTTATTCAATTTTCGTGTCAAATGAACGGTTCGTTAGCAAGTACAATTACCTTACAGACTGATTTTTTTTAGTGTTACTGATGTATTTTTTGTCCGAAAAATTTGAAAAATTGAGGTTCTAGTCTCTGACGGCCTACAAGTATGTCTGTAACATTTGGTGCTGATTGGTTGAACGGTTCGGCTTAAAAAGTGGGAACACGTTACGGACAGACAGACATCGTAAAATCGCCGTTATTTTTGCAAATATCTGTGAAACGATGCGAGATAGGGGGAAAAAAAATAACAGAGCAAAGTTGTAAAGAAATTTCTTCTCTACAAACACATGTATTGAGTTTCCGTGTCATACGAACGGTTAAGGCGTTATTTTCATTTAAATTTCGAGCTGTCAAAAGACAATCGCAAAGGCCCACTTTTAGTGTTACTGCCGCAACTTAAAGTGGGCCAAAATGCAACCATTTGAAGGTTTCACAGATGACGTTAGTTGTTTATTAAGACCTTCATGACAGTTCTCTGTTCAAATGTTTGTTAATCTTATGGGACTTAACTGCGGGGTAATCAGTCCCTAAACTTACAAACTACTTATGGAATACCATACACAAACATCCATGCCCGACGGGGAACTGCCTCGCGCATCGGAGCATAGCGCCTCAATGCGCTTGGCCGCTCCGTCGCGGCGAAATTCTACCATAAGGAGATACTCCTCCATCGCAATCGGTCGTCGTTGAGGGAAAAATTTATGTGTTTATAGAGTTTTCTGAACGTATCAGTCGAATTAACTGCAGATATCATATCCAGGACTGATACCTTGTAATTCGCTTTGGTGTCCTTTAGTGTTTGACAGTATAAGCTCAACTTGCGCTACTTTTGTTGGCTTGCAAACTCTACAATAAAACCACCGAATAACCGGTATTTACTTATGAAAACCACAGAAATGTACTCGGCACTATTTCCAAAACTCTTCTCTAGTATTAACTACATTTCATTTGCAGTAATGGATAACGTAAATGGTAGCTCTCAGCAAGCTACAAGCTGTCACACGTTTTTCAGTTCAGGATTTGACAATCAAGGGCACTTGCAAGACAGTCTGCGGCACTTCACAACCACTAATAAAGCCGCAATTTTTCATCGCTTACTTTCTACAAAATCGACTAAATAACTTTGTTAAAAATTTTGTTCTAATAGTGAGACGTTTTGTTAAAAAATCATGTGGCGTAGTCTTATACATCTCCAAGTCTTGTTAAAGCACGAAAATCGGAGAATTAGGTTTACCCTTTTCTCGGAGTACACGGTCGGGCATTTAGAGTACGGCATGCTGGAACGAGCGCGACGAAAATCGAATGCATTTGATTGCAGCGTGTTTTTGTTCTAACAGAACAACGACATTGACATCTACCGCACTGCCTCGGAATTGCGTAGCATTCTTCAGTTACAGCGTAGACACCAGATGCAGACCTGTAGTTGATATGTCGTCGTATGTTATCTACGAGATCAGGAAGAGACAGGATACATCCCTGATAGAAACGATCCTTCAGATAGTTCTACAACCAGAAGCCACATGGATTTATGTCGTGGGCTTTGGAAGATCATACATCTTGAAAGTGCCTAGAGATGATTCGGGTTTCACCGAATGTTTCTCGAAGAACTATTCACCTGCCAAGTAAATATTGCTATGGGCACAGTTCCATTGATGCAACGCTGGAATCACATATTACACAAGGGTTTTATAATGTGAAACTGTTACGAAGTGTCATAGCCTCGAAGAAAAACTGGCCGAAAATGAAGGAGGTTTTGAAACCACACTACACAGCGCAGTCAGGATTTGCTTGTGGGGGGGGGGGGAGCCTAATTTTTTAATAATAAAGCCTATTGAATTAATTAATTTATGACTTATTTTTACATTTTTTAGTTTAAACAATTATACTACGAAAACAATCGGAAAAGAAATCAAATGAGTAGGCTCGCATTGATTTGAAAGTGGAAGAGAAGCAACGTGATGGAAATGGAGTGTTATATAATCAGCTCGTAAAATAATCACGCAGCTTCTATGTTCCTAGCCAAAGAGAAAGTTCTTTACAGTTTAATTAACATGAGATTCTATGAGTAAATATTGGACTAACGTAACACTGTTATTTTTCATAAGATTCCAGTCGCTGGAGCGCCTGACCTGCTAAGCAGCGGGTCGCCGCATATGAACAATCGGCTCGTAACTTCAGCATAGCAGTAACAACAGCGGCAGCATCAAAGCTGGTCGCGCCGGCATTAAAACCGCTGACAGTAACAGCGGCACACGTTCTCAGTGGCGGCATCACGTTGGCGACCCATTGCCACGTTCACTTGTGTTTGGCCTGTAACGTGAATGTAATTTTCCAATCTCATTGACGTCGATTTGCAGTAGGATTTTTGGAACATATACTTTGTTCGAACATTATAAACTACCTCGAACAGAACGACCTATTGACCAATAGTCAACAGGGATTCAGAAAGTATCGCTCATGCGAAACACAGCTTGCCCTTTATTCACATGAAGTGTTAAGTGCCATCGACAAGGTATCTCAAATCGATTCCATATTTATGGATTTCCGGAAGGCTTTTGACACTGTAACCAACAAGCGGCTTCTAATGAAATTGCGTGCTTATGGAATATCTCCCCAATTGTGCGATTGGATTCACGATTTCCTATCAGAAAGGACACAGTTCGTTGTAATTGACGGTAAGTCATCGAGTAAATCAGAAGTGATATCTGGCGTTCCACGGGGAAGCGTTATAGGTCCCCTACACTTCCTTGTGTTTATGAACGGTTTAGGAGACAATCAGAATAGCTCCCTTAGACTGTTCGCGGATGATGCTGTCGTTTATCGGTTAGTGAAGTCAACAGAGGATCAAAAGCAACTGCAAAGCGATTTAGACAAAATTTCTACATGGTGCGAAAATTGGCAATTGACACTAAATAAAGAAAAGTGTGAAGTAATACACATGACCACTAAAAGAAATCCGCTGAACTTCAATTACGCGATAAATCAGTCAAACCTTAAGGTCGTAAATTCTACCAAATACCTAGGAGCTACAATTACGAACAACTTAGACTGCCGGCCGCGGTGGCCGAGGTGACTGAGGCGCTCCAGTCACGGTCAGCACGGCCACTACGGTCGGGGGTTCGAATCCCCCCTCGGGCATGGATATTTGTGTCATCCTAGTTCGTAAGTAGTTCATAAGTACTTTGTAAGTTTAGGGACTGATGACCCCGTAGTTAAGTCCCATAAGCTTAACAAACATTTGAACAACTTAGACTGGAGAGAACATATAGAAAATATTGTGGGGAAGGCGAACCAAAGGTTACGTTTCATTGGCAGAACGCTTCGAAGATGCACCAGCTCTACCAAAGAGACTGCCTACATGACACTTGTGCGTCCTCTCCTGGAGTACTGTTGCCCCTTGTGGGACCCTCACCAGGTGGGACTGACGGAAGACATTGAGAAGGTTCAGAGAAGGGCAGCTCGGTTTGTTTTATCACGTTATGGGGGAGAAAGCGTCACGGAAATGTTGCACGAATTGGGGTGGAAATCATTAAAAGAAAGAAGTTATTCATTGCGGCGTGATCTGTTTGCGAAGTTTCAATCATCGACTTTTACTTCTGAATGTGAAAATATTTTGCTGGCACCCACCTACTTAGGGAGACATGACCATCTCAATAAAATAAGAGAAATGAGATCGAAAACGGAACGATCGAAGTGTTCTTTCTTCCCGCGCGCTATTAGAGAATGGAACGGTAGAGAAAAGTTATGGATGTGGTTAATGAACCCTCTGCCAGGCACTTAAATGTGATTTGCAGAGTATCTATGTAGATGTAGACGTTGTGATTTATTACATGTGTACTATTTCAAATTTCCGGTGCCGACCTGTTTAAAAAATAAAAAATGAAAACGATAAAAAGTAATAAAATGGAAAAAATCTTTGGGAGGTGCTGGGGAGCTTGGGCTGCGCCACTGCTACACAGCCACGTAAGCTGATGGCAGTGGATGTTCCTGCACCACGTGTATGGGAGTAGAACTCCACAAGGGACAGTTGTTTCACGGCACCGTGCAGAGTAAAATATGCCTCGTCCGTCCAAAGAGTGTTCGTTGGCCTCATTTCCAAGTCATGGTGGTGTAACCTATTCTGAGGCTGCATTACGAATCTTGTAGGGATACCATTGTAAAATCTTTTAAGCTGTTGACCAGGAGAGAGACAGTTCTCTTGCCACAGGTCGAGCACTGGCTGCAGAATTTTAGGCGTGTGCTGCACGGCCAGCTACAGTAACTTCCTCAACAACCGCGGTGGCCGAGGTGACTGAGGCGCTCCAATCACGGTCAGCACGGCCACTACGGTCGTGGGTTCGAATCCCCCCTCGGGCATGGATATTTGTGCCGTCCTAGTTCGTAAGTAGTTCATAGGTAGTTTGTAAGTTTAGGGACTGATGACCCCGTAGTTAAGTCCCATAAGCTTAACAAACACTTTTTTTTTCAACAACCGCCACGGGGATGGGACGCTTTCCTCTCACTGCTACACCGCCCAAGTTACCTGTATCTTCACATTTCTTGAGGCGCGGCGGATTAGCCGTGCGTACTGGGGCGCCGGGCTGCGGTGCGCGCGGCCGTTCGCCGTCGGGGGTTCGAGTCCCCCCTCGGGCATGGGTGTTTGTGTTGTCCTTAGGGTAGTTTAACTTAGTTTAAGTAGTTCGTAAGCTACGCACTAATGACAAAGCATTTGAGTGCGATAGATTTACAAACATTTGAACATTACTTGACCATACCCATTTACTGATATGGGCCTTTTCGCAGGTGTTTGTCTCCGAAATCACAGCAATGCAGCACTGCTGTTGCTGCCGTTCTGACAAAAACAACTTAACCAGGAATACACGGTCTCAGTTCCCAATAGTCATTGCAGTTCGTACGGAAAACTTCTTCGTAAGTAACCCTTTACACCAAAAATCACATCACAAAAACTACATAAACAACATCGCTGAACAACCAACAGCATACTGAAGTCAAATCCGGAAACACTTCACATTACAGCACGATATTTTCGCTTCGTGGCAGAAAATGGAACTATAATCTTTCAGCATGCTCTGCGAGTGCATCTATACCGACGAAGTTTGTGTGCTGCAATGTGTACAGCCCGCAATGCACCTCTCGGAACAGTGTCAGTTTAATATTATAACAATCCGGTATTACTCGAACACCGGATCGTGTCAGATTCTGTTGGGCCTTGGCGGAGTGGCTGAGCGCATTGAGGCGCTATGCTCCGATGCGCGAGGCCGCTCCCTGTCGAGGGTTCTAAACCTCCCTCGGGCATGGATTTTTGTGCTGTCTGTATTATAAGTTATTTTTTAAGTAGATTTTATGTTTAGGAACTGATGACCCCGCAGTTAAGTCTCATAAGCTTAACAAACATTTGAACATTTAGATTCTGTTGGGGTGTTTGGATCTGTCCCTGCTGAGGAAGCCGGTAGAGGCCGTGTTTGTCTGTCGCTTTTACTTTACTGCCAACCATTACCGCAAGCCCCTTGTATTCTCTACGGACTTCGGTTTGCTTTGCGCTGTGCGTCGCTTGTTGCTGGTGGTGCCTATTTTGTATTTCGAAATGACTGAAGACGCTACACCATGTCCGTTACGGGTTTCGAATACGAATCCTAAAAGGAAAGAGATTCGTAATACGACGTGATGGCGTAAAATGATGCACAGTGTGCTGGGGTGTTGCGAGGAGGACATTCAGCACAAAAATCTGTAACATCATGTAGCTCAGGCCAGTAAGAGAGCTACCGTTTCCACCTGCAAAACTATACCAACCATTAACAGGGGTAGCAAGTGTTGCCGGTCGCGGTGGCCGAGGAGACTGAGGCGCTCCAGTCACGGTCTGCACGACCATTGCGGTCGGGGGTTCGAATCCCCCCTCGGGCATGGATATTTGTGCCGTCCTAGTTCGTAAGTAGTTCATAAGTAGTTTGTAAGTTTAGGGACTGATGACCCGGTAGTTAAGTCCCATAGACTCTACAAACATTTGAACATTTGGTAGCAAGTTTACAAGGTCTTACCCAGATCTAGAAGAATCGCCTTGTACTATACGTCTTTGGCGCTACCCCATTCGTGTGTATATCTCTAGTGGACACGTTTCCTCTTCGCTTGAGAACCATCAGAGAAACTCAAAGTAACTATGTTTATCTTGACGAATCATGATTTGACAACTATCTGACAAGCGACAAATGTTGCGGATATTACAAGATGTATTGAGTGTCATGTACTATATACGTTTCTGCAGAAGAATGATAATGACAGTGTTGGATTGAAAAACTGGATTGTGAAGGAAGTGGTACACGAGAGAGCCCAACGTTTCTGACGATGTCTGCAGCAAATCTAAACAAACTGAAAGACGATGCTTTTACTTAAGCTCCATCTGTCCTACAAAGACATGTCACCCTGAGACATCCATGTGTCTGCTCTGCTAAAATATATCCCAAAGAGTAGCGCTTCAACCATGGGGACGTACTGAAGGATACAGTGGACGAATGGCTCCTGGCACAGGAGAAAAGTGATTCCTTCGGTTCGTGAAACAGTGAGATACTTGGCCTCTAGCGATTACTTCTGAATAACAACTTACAGCCGTGGCGGAGTGGCCGAGCGCATTGAGGCGCTATGCTCCGATGCGCGAGGCCGTACCCCGTCGGGGGGTTCGAATCCTCCTTCAGGCATAGATGTTTGTGTTGTCTTTAGTATAAGTAATTTTATAAGTAGTTTTTACGTTTAGGGACTGATGACTCCGCAATTAACTCTCATAAGCTTAATAAACGTTTGAACATTTGAATTTTAGCAACTTAGTTGTTTCGCGCCTTGTCATTCAAACCACTAATAATTTTCAGTGTTAGTTGCCCAATTGTGCTGTCACCTTTTGAAATAAGCATTATAATTATTTTCTCTCTGACGTAAAGATCTATCCAGGAAGACTTTGGAGACGTAACATGTATGAAAATATCAAAAAAGTAACAAGTTAGAGCGCTGCAGACTACTGCCCGCAGTAAGAAGAGACCCCATAAACGTTTACCCTACTGCACCAAATTCAGGAAAACAGGTAACTCGGGTACGGTTCGTATGTTTACATACATGCTTGAAGCCCATCAGTCTGTACTCTGCTGTTGTAGCGATTATGTATCTTGACCTTAATGAAATTCACACATTCCCGAGTATACAACAGTCGAAAAATTCGACTGCAGAAAATTGCACAAGTAGAGCACGATCATAGGTGGCTCGATGGCGTCATCGTTATTGTGATTGAAGGCATTATAGCACATGATAGTGAATCCAGTGACGCCTCATCAAATACAGGCTCTTAAGATTCTGTTTACTTACAATGTAATGTAATTTGTTGAATGTGTTAATTCCTTTGTAGCAACAGTTGTCCGCGATGAATGTGTGGACGGCAGTTTCAGTTTTTTTTCCGCTGCAGTGCAAGTCACTGACGTAGCGTGCCAGCACTTGGAGAGGGGAGGCGGCGCCAGTCCCCCCACACAGTTCTTGTCTGTGTACGCTCGCGGCCGACTGCCACGTTACAGTGTGCCATTAATACGGTACTCATCATGATGACTGGTAAATTTTTCTTTTCCTGAAACTTCCCCTACTTGGGCTGGGTCGCGTGATAAAGCTATTGATTTGGCATGGTTAATTGAAGGGGTGGTCGGTTGCCATTCCTGTCGCTAACCGTTACGCCCCCTCCTCCCCCGCTTCCTACCCTTCTCCGGTAGGAGACACGTGTACCCCACGATACACACGTGGACGTCTGCGAAAGTTTCTCTAAATTTTTGTGAGGCAGAACTTTTGTACCATTCCGGTATTCACCTAGTGGGATGTGGAAAAGCCCCTAAAATAACATCCAGGCTGACCAGCACACGACTCCTCGTCTATAATCCGCTGGACGGATTCAAATCTCAGTCGGCATACTCGTACCTTTCCGTCCGCAACAGGGAGTGTTTGGTATTATGACTGGCGTATCAAGCGCTCAAAATGTTGGTCTTTAGCACTGATGAGTGTCGTAAGACGATTCTCAACCGACAATACTGAACGCAGTATTTCATTTCAATTTTCCGCACTGCAGTCCCGCGCTTTTCATTTCACATATTAGGAAATATTAGTTTCTTTGTAGTCTTTTTGCTCCCGTGCCCACGAAGAGACGTCCAGATGTTTTAAGTTCGGTGGCCCCGCAAGCCATTTTTCTTTTCCAGAACTACCGATCCACAGAAACCCAAATGTTCTTAAATCGTATGTTGTGAATAAGTAGGAAATGGGTATCATCCGATAAAAGCGGGAGCAGTTGTCTGTAACTTTATATACTGAAACACATCACTGTAACTGGAAACACACGCGTTTCTAGAAATCCCGCACTACAGATGACAGGAGGAACAAAATCTTGCATTGAAAGGCCGCACCACTTTGTAGTTTTCATACAGACAATTCAGATAACTGTAACCTATTTTGAAAGCATTAAAACTGTTGATGGAGTAAAAATTGGAAATTATGAAATGAGTTGGTGTGTAATATTCGTAGAATTCCTTGCTCATTCGAGCTGCCTATTAATGACGCATGGGTTGTATGTTACCACTGCTAAAAATGAGTTGCTTTTTTTTTCTAACCAGATGTTTTGTTTCGTTCGCGTATTTTAACTCCCAGTTTCTTAAAATATTTTAGAGGGCAGATAGCAAGGGTTTGGCACAGTCTGTATATCTTTCAGTAAAGAAAGACACCACTTCTTTAAGATATATAATCTCTACAACAGCTGACTACAGACTGATGGGCTTCAAACATGTATGCCGGCCGCGGTGGCCGAGGGGACTGAGGTGCTCCAGTCACGGTCTGCACGGCCACTACGGCCGGGGGTTCGAATCCCCCCTCGGGCATGGATATTTGTGCCGTCCTTAGTCTTAGCTAGTTCATAAGTAGTTTGTAAGCTTAGGGACTGATGACCCCGTAGTTGAGTCCCATAAGTTCTACAAACATTTGAACATTTTTTCAAGCATGTACGTAAACATACGAACAAAACCCGAGTTACCTGTTTTCCTGCATTTGATGCAGCAGGGTAAACGTTTATGGGGTCTCTTCTCACTGCGGGTAGTAGTCTACAGCGCTCTAACTTGTTACTTTTTGATATTTTCATACATGTCATGTCTCTAAAGTCTTCTTGGATAGATCTTTACATCACAGAGAAAATAATTATAATGCTTATTTCAAAAGGTGACAGCACAATTGGGCAACTAACACTGAAAATTATTAGTGGTTTGAATGACAAGGCGCGAAACAACTAAGTTGCTAAAATTCAAATGTTCAAACGTTTGTTAAGCTTATGAGAGTTAATTGCGGGGTCATCAGTCCCTAAACGTACAAACGACTTATAAACTAACTTATACTAAAGACAACACAAACATCCATGCCCGAGGGAGGATTCGAACCCCCTGGCGGGGAACAGCCTCGCGCATTGGAGCATAGCGTCTCAACGCGCTCCGCCACGGCTGTAAGTTGTTATTCAGAAGTAATCGCTAGAGGCCAACTATCTCACTGTTTCACGAACCGGAGGAATCACTTTTCTACGTCTTCATCTACATGGGATACTCTGCAAATCACATTTAAGAGCCTGGCAGAGGGTTCATCGAACCGCAATTATACTATTTATCTCCCATTCCATTCTCGAAAAGCGCGCGGGAAGAAAGAACACCTGAATCTCTCCGTTCGAGCTCTGATTTCTCGTATTTTATTCTGATGATCATTGCTACCTATGTAAGTGGGAGTCGACAATATATTTTTGCATTCGGAGGAGAATGTTGGCGATGGGAGTTTCGTAAGTAGCCCACGCCGCAGCGATAAGCGCCGTTGTTGTAATTATTCCCATCCCAGATCCTGTATCATTTCCGTAACGCTGTCTCCCCTGTACAGTGACAATACGAAACGAGCTGCCCTTCTCTGAACTCTTTCGATGTCTTCCGTCAAACCCATCTGATAAGGATCCCACACTGGGCAGCAAAACTCTAAAAATGGACGGACAAGCGTAGTGTATGCAGTTTCTTTTGTAGTTCTGTTGCATCTTTTAAGGGTTCTGCCAATAAAACTTTTCTCCTGTGCCAGGAGCTATTCGTCCACTGTATCCTTCAGTTCGTTCTCATAGATGAAGCGCTACCCCTTGGGAAATATTTTAGTAGACCAGACTCATGGATGTCTCCGAGTGACACGTCTTTGTTTGTAGGACGGATGTTGGAGCTGCTTCCACATGAACTGTGCGTGGCCTTGGAGACGTGTGAACGCTCGTCATCGAGGAGCAGAATCACTCCTTCCGTGAGAAGCTAAGGTGGGGTGCTTTTGATGGACTCGTGTAGACCATCTTCATCGTTAACGGTTTTTCCGTGCTCGAAAAATTCGAGTACTGTCGCACTTCGGGCCTCGAAAAAGGCGGTGAGCGTTACTTTGACAGCTGAGGGAAAAGCTTTTAATTTTTCATGGGGAGATGACGATGCATGCTTCTATGGCATCGTATTACGTTATCCCAAAGCGGCATACGTAAGTTTGATTGTTCCACCTGACTAACGTTTAGACATACACATACGCCATAAAATTTTCCACATCATCCGCTATAAATAACACATTTAGGTCTATATATTTACTCGTCCTTGATGTAAACTACCTTACAAATGTACCCATAAAGGCCTGGGTGGAAGTGAATAAAACTACATATGTTGGAAGATGGTGTGACTTTATTGTCCTGATTACACTAGAGGATGGAAGAGAGCTGCGCGGGGATGGCCGTGCGCTCTAAGGCGTCTTGTTGCGGAGCGCGCGGCTGTTCCCCGTCGTATGTTCAAATCCTCCCTCTGACAAAGGAGTGTGCGTGCGCGCGTGTGTGTGTGTGTGTGTGTGTGTGTGTGTGTGTGTGTGTGTGTGTGTGTGTGATGTCCTTGGCGTAAGTTAGTTTAGTTTGTAAGTCTAGGGACTGATGAGCACTGCAGTTTGCTTCCATGGCTTTACAAACATTTGCTCGAATAGACAAGGCCATTGGCAGTTACAGGTGGAACGTTGATGCCAGACCAATAGGGTGCCACTCACATCCACCCCGTCCCCCCTTTTGGCCCAGTGAATGTCCTTATATCTACGTCTTCATTATATTCTCTGCAAATCACATTTGAGTGCCTGTCAGAGTGTTAATCGAACCGCATTCATAGAATTTCTTTGCCACTGCATTCTCTAACAGCGCGAGGGGGAAAAAGGGCCTACTAAATCTTTCCGTTTTAGATCTGATTTATCTTATTTTCTAATTATTATTGTCTCTATTTGTAGGTTGGTGCTAACAAAATATGTTGGCATTCGGAGGAGAAAGTCGGTGAGAGAAATAGATATTGCTTCGACGAATAACGCCTTTATTTTAAAGATTTTCACCCCACCTTGTGCATTATTTATGTGACACTTTTTTTCCCGTATCGCGATAATACAATACGAGCTGCCCTTCTCTGAACTTTTCCTATTTCCTCCGTCAGTCCAGTCGGTGAGGATCCCACAATTAGCAGCAATATTCCAAAATAGTAAGTAAGAGTATAGTGTGGGCAGTTTCTTTAGTAGAACTATTGTATCTTCCAAGTGTTCTGCCAATGAAACGCAGCCTTTGGTTAAAACTGTTGTAAAAGGGCCTCTTGATCCTACCCTGAGTTCAAAATGGTTAAATGTTTGTAAAGCTATGGGACTAAACTGCAGTCCTTAGACTTATAAACTACTTAAACTTGCGCTAAGGACAACACTCACACCCATGCCCGAGGGAGGACTCGAACCTCCCACGGGCAGCAGCCGCGAACTCCGCAGCTAGGCGCTTAGGAGCGCACGCCCATCCCCGCGCGGCCTCCGAGTTTGTTGCTGATGTTTCGCTATATCCCGCAGGTTGGTACTGGAACACAGGCCCTATCCAAGTTCATCAAGCACGTGCTCGATGGTGGAAAGGATCGGAGATAGAGATGGTTACAAGAAGATCACCTCAACATGCTGCAAGCAGTCGGTACCCCCATGTGCCGTTTGTGGACGTGCATTATCTTAATAGAACGGTGCTGTGTCACAAGGGGTTAGGACTGTTCAAATGTTTGTTAATCTCTCGGACTCAACTGCGTAGTTATTAGCCCGTAGCTTACAAACTACTTAAACTAAGGTAAACTAACTTAAGGACAAAACACACCCATGCCTGAGGGGGGAAATCAAATGTTCAAATGTTTGTTGAACTTATGGGACTTAACTACGGGGTCATCAGTCCCTAAGCTTACAAACTACTTATGAACTAGCTAAGACTAAGAACGGCACAAATATCCATGCCCTAGGGGAGATTCGAACCCCCGACCGTAGTGGCCACGCAGACCGTGACTGGAGCGCCTCAGTCCCCTCGGCCACCGCGGCCGGCCCTGAGGGCGGACTCGTACCCCCTCACGCACCTCAACACGGCAACCCAATTCGCACGGCTAATCCGCCGCGGCAGTTAGGATTGTGGTCGTATTGTTGTGCCGTCAGTGTGTGCCAAAGCACGACTAGAGGTGACCTGAACTTACAGTGTGTTTGCCTCCGTAACTTATAAAATAATAGGTGACGGGAAATTTTAATGCGGTAGGTCAACACAAGAAATGTTACACTTTCTGCGGATTTTTCAAAGAGTTACAGTACAAAGATATAATTTTTTAAATGAAAAAAAGTTTTTTCTTTCGTGCATTGGATTCGTTGAAACCAGCTGCGTCCAAATCAATTTGAACTACATTCCTATCATTGTTAGTTTGGGAGCTACAACCCTTCAAAGTTTCAGGGGTAGATACGACACGCTGTACATAATACATGGATGTTATGGCGGTGGGAAATTGATTTACATGATTCAAATGTGTGCATGTTACTCAATGCATAATGCAATGCGCCGTCGAAAGGATCTGCGGACGAGATGTAACATCGCCGGTGTGACGGAGCGACATGTGTCCTCGATGCGCCGTTTTAGATCATCTGGGGATGTGGGCTCAGTGACATAAACACGATCCTTTAGATATCCCCACAAAAAGAAATCTACTGGTGTTAAATCGGGTGACCTTGCGGGCCATGAATGAGGACCATGGCGCCCCAACCCCACCACACAGCCATGTATTATGTACAGCATGCGGTATCTGCCCCTGAAACTTTGAAGGGTTGTAGCTCGATAGGAATGTAGTTTAAATTGATTTGGACGCAGCTGGTTTCAACGAATCCATTGGACGAAAGAAAAAACTATTGTTCCATTAAAAAAATATGTCTTTGTACTGTAAATCTTTGGAAAATGATACAATAAACTATGTTCATAGCCCCGCAGAAAGTGTAACATTTCTTGTGTTGACCTACCGCATTAAAATTTCCCGTCACTTATTATTTTTATAAGTTACAGAGGCAAACACACTTAGTGAAACACCCTGTATATCCTAGGACTTGCCGGCCGCGGTGGCCGAGGGGACTGAGGCGCTTCAATCACGGTCTGCACGGCCACTACGGTCGGGGGTTCGAATCCCCCCTCGGGCATGGATACTTGTGCCGTCCTTAGTTGTAGGTAGTTCATAAGTAGTTTGTAAGTTTAGGGACTGGTGACCCCGTAGTTAAGTCCCTTAAGCTTAACAAACATTTGAACATTTTCCTAGGACACATTGCACCATCATGTCATGACTTTATACCTATGTTCGTACGAAATAGTGGCAGGATGTGCCCTCTGCCCTTCTAGCTGCCGAGCTGAACACGCTGTTCATCGGAGGTTATGGAGGAGCAGGACTCGTCACTGAACGTGATGTGACGGCTTTGGTCCCTGTCCATGCCTCCCGGGCACGGCACCAGTCCAAACGCCGGCGTCGGTGTTTTGGTTTCAATGACAATCGACGCGTGGGGCGGTGCAACCCCAGTCCTACAGATGCGAGCCACCGAGACACTGCGAGGACTCGCAGAGCATGTTAAAGCCGCTTTATACAATGAACTTGCTTGCCTCAGTTGACTACGCCAGACGAGTGGGCCGCGGTGGAGTAGCCGAGCGGTCTAAGGCGCCTCGCTGCGGACCGCACGGTTACTCGCCGTCGGAGGTTCGAGTCCTCACTGGGGCATGGGTGTGTGTGTTTGTCCTTAGGTTAGTTTAAGTAGTTTGTAAGCTACGGATTTATGGACACGCAGTTAGGTCCGATAGATTTACAAACATTTGAAAATTTTCTAGACGAGTGGGTCTACTACACCGCCCCTGGCGTGTTATTCCCGTACTACGTTTCACCTGTCTCGAGTAGTCGTTTCCGTGTAGACGTAGACACCAAAACTGCAGAGCTGTCTGCTGTGTAGTTTCCATCTGAATGAAGAAGAGAGGTTATGAGGGCGCTTTTTACGTAGTTGCCGAAATGGATAATTGAGTTTATTAGTGATGAAAGAGTAGTCATAGTTGTTCTCAAATTTCAGGTAGTACTTTTGTACACAATTGTGAACCTAGATAATAGTAAAAGTGTCATACATTTCAAAACTTACACATTTATTTGCTTAAGAAAATGTACACTGGCAAACACATCAAACAATATAGAAAATGCAGAAAATGCGACTGTTTACTTTAATTTTCATATCTTGGTTTCTTCCTAACGGTGAAAATAACATTGAAAATAATTTTCTCACTAATAACTCTTGAGTCCTTCACTGTTGAAATAATTTTCGTTAGAACACGTTTATAGATTTACGTTCGTGTTTCTATATAGTGTAGGCTTTTCCCGTAAAACGAAAATATTTTTCTGCTTGCAGATATTTCGTCTCCTTTGTAGGAAAACACTAATAGAAAAAGAACATTTTCGGTGTGATGAAAACACAAAGCGAACCACAGAATAAGTTGAAGAATAGGCGAAAGCATTTCTGTAATATGAATGAGTTCGACAGGAATAGGTTAACTTCCAATGTTAACAGACAGCACTACAGCTTCTTGCTTCTGCGCATGTGCATTCTGCAACACACTCGCAAAATTTAGAATTCCACACTCGGCACAATCTACAGATCATTGACGTCATGGACGCACTCGCGACGGTGTTGGCTGCTGATTTACACGCAGGCACAATAGGCGCATGCCCTTCAAGAACTAAATTTTCATCACAAAATCGATCGTGTAAAATCGGCTTTAGCGGATGGCGAATGCTGAGATTATGAGATCCCACAATGCTTGGCACACGTTTCTTCCGAGGGGTGCCGTTTGTTGTTCGAGTCGAACCTGCACAATATGACTGGGTGCTCTCATGTACCCGTTGCAGGGTTGTTGTAATTTAACCCGACAAAAAAATACATGTGGTTTTTTTTTTTAAGATAACCCATTAAAAAACAATAAACCCAATAAAACCCAACAATACGCACAAATGAAGATTTAATGACACAAATTGAAACTTAGAGGAATCATATGTATATTGTAGGCAACTATTAGGCACAACAATTTATTAACATTTTTAAAAACAATTATTGTAAATATAATAAAGTTAACACAATAAAAAATTAATCTTTCACTTTGAGGAACACACAAATTTTTGTTTCTAAAGAACTGAGAAACTTGTTTATCTTTACTAACTTCTCTGCTTTTCTTTCTCCTAAATTGTTTCGAAGTTTTGACGACACAAGTCCATACATGGAGAATATCCTTTCAATGGATGCAAGTGGGGTCAGGGCAAGAAATAAGGCTTTTTACAAAACTAATAAAACCTGTTGGTAACTTCCCTTTCTTTTGTTGTTGTTGTTTTGAGTTCCATTATATTTCACCTCTTGATTGGTTGTAACTGAGTAATTACTGTCTCAGAAAAGATTTTACCAGAAAAATACTCCTTATCAGCAATTCGAAACGATAGAAAAGTTGCAGTCCACTTTGGATGCACCTCCATAAGCCATATTTCCTGTAGCTTAACATCCCAGTAATTTAAGTCATAAACTTTTTCGAAGGGCATTCCTTAATAAGTTTGCTTTCTCCAATAATATACTTGATTGTTCCTAGCTTCTAAATTTTCCTGAGCACATATTGAAATGTACTCTCCTCCACTGTCAAGTAATTTTCATAAGATCCTCAATTTGAAGCTCCTGTAACTAGATTACTCTGAAACCCACGGCTTAACCCATTACCTTTCCTTTTTTCCCGTCTTTCAAATGTACAGCCATTGAAATTACAGTACATGCAACTGCAGAGCACAGTAATTTAAGCGTCATCAGAAGTTTTGTAGGGGCCTTGACGTAGTATTTGATGACATTGTAATACCTCGTTTTGTGCCACATCAAAGATCTTTGTCAAAGAAAATTTGTTAGTGTAATATTGGGCTAAGGAATCCGCTCTTTGTGGTGGTAAACAGTTAACAGTGCTTGCTCTCCATCCGTTTTTAAAATTAACCTATTGAGTATAAAGTAGATCACTGGGTTTGTGTACTTGAAACAAAAGGATGTGAATGGGTTTAGACTCAGAACTTCCAGATTTGTTTCATGATACTGACTCAATGACAAATGAGTTGCTTTAACATAGTAATATTGTTTAAATTATTTTTTACTTTTCGTAATAGACATAAACAATGAGTATGAAGTTGGCAGATTCTTGCATTCAAAGAGAGAAAAGGCAACAATGACTTTCAGAACTGAAATGAATGTACCAATTCAACATAAAATGACAATAAGTCACACTTTGAGAATCAGACTAACTGTCCAACTTTCACTTTCACGTATCCTCAATAAAGTGAACCAGACTTCATCACAAGAATTCGACAACCCAAAAAATCCAATATAACCCAATTTAACCCACTGGGCTGGATTTTTTTGAAAAAGAAGGGAAAAAACTGGTTTTTCTCAACCCTGGGTCCCGTTGACTCAAACATTGGGCCGCTGTGGCATCTGAATTTCCCAAATTGCACTATACGACCACCCCTCTTCACGCAGTCCAACGAAGCGTCCGCAGTGAACTGTATTCAGCTGTCTGGCACTACTGAGAGGTATCGCGTGTGCGTACGTCAACGTTTTACTGAATCTCTGACTCAATCCAGTTCACTGCTACCAACATCGTAACATCTGGGTAGTGGCATAACGAATGCCTTCTGATGGGCGTTCTACTTATTAAAGAGCCGTATAAAACTTATCACTTACTGGGAAATCAATGATTGGATGTATATCGAAACGGGATAATATTGGACCACACTTTCTGGGTGCATAACGTAATTACATCTTTACTCATTTATTGTCAGTGTATTTGCGGAGCATTTTCTTAGCTGCCTCAGCATGCATTTCTGTCGAAATTTCTTTCTGTCTCTCCAGATCCTCCAATTTACTATAAGGCTAGACACTCGTTACTTCGGAGTTACTGCTACTTGTCACTCTTCTCGCATTTCCTGGTATAACAATCAGACTCCCTGGCCCCCGTACTAAGTATGCTTTTCGAAATTCTTTGCATCTAATATTCAGACATTTAAACCGATTCTCAGATTTTGTTAAAACATTTCATGTTCTCGGATACAAGGCTTAAATAAACATCCGAAGCTTGGTGCAAGGTGGTATGGATTGTGGCGTCTTCTCGTGTGTGTTGGGTCTGAAAGCCTGCCGACAGTACCTCCTTGACTAGTTCACTCCTTCATCCCTCTTTTTCTCTATTTTGATTGATTTTAGTAGCAGTTTGCCTGCTTTCTTGCTTGCCTCTTTTTCAATTTTAGGGGCAGCATTCTATTCAGTAGTGTGTGCTCGTAACACCAGCGGGACAGCGGTAGATGGGGCAGTTCCCGTCGCATGCAGAGCCCCAAGGACGCCCACTGCTGCCTTACTAGTTTTTCGTCTTCTTTTTGTTATCGTCGATGGGTCAAGTAATATCCATTAGTATACTTCCCAGTTTAGCGGTTCTCCTTCTGCCGAATAGAAGGCATTCGGCGCTCTGTAACTGTCTTTACCCTTCATCGGGCTTGCGGGTTTCGGATGCACTGTGGGGATTCCCTCTCCATTGGATGAGCCCTCGGAAATCCCTCGGCTGCTCAGTCGTGCTTACCGACCCCACCCATACATTTCTCCGAAAACTTATCTTTGGCATCACTGTCGCCTTCAGTACCTCACATTTATTGTGTCTAATTACTTTCATCTTCACAACATGTGAATTTCCTAAATCGCTCCAGGTAAATGCCGTGATGCTTCCTTTCAAAGGTCACAGCCAATTTCCTTCTCTGTACTTAAAAACAAAAATTACTCCGAGCGGGAGCTCCATTTCTAATGACCACAATGTCGATGGGACGTCAAACTAGAATTTTCCTTCCTTTTCTCCATCATAACACATTCGTAGCGAATGTAAGTAACCTTTGGATCAAGGGACTGATGACCTTGCTGTTACTCTCTTAGCCTCCAATAAACTTGCCAAGTAAGATTCCTAGACATGCCCCCGATAGATCATATGTGGGACCAGGAAATATCAACATCGAGGATACTGTACATCGAGTTGTGGGCCAGCTTGTCTCAGGAGAATATATGTCATAGACTTTCTTTCCAGCCAAATCGGTACATACGAGGACTAATACTGTCAAAATCTTTTGACTCAGTTTTTTAATCATTGGAAGTATCTAGTACATTATCAAGGCAATACGTTTCGTTTTCTCTCTCTCTTTCTCTCTCTCCTTCATCCCTTGCTTTTGTCAAGCAGTGTTCAAATGTTTGTAAAGTTTATGGGACTTAACTGCGGGGTCATCAGTCCCTAAACTTACATCTACATGGGATACTCTGCAAATCACATTTAACTGCCTGGCAGAGGGTTCATCGAACCACCATTATACTATTTATCTCCCATTCCATTCTCGAATAGCGCGCGGGAAGAAAGAACACCTGAATCTCTCTGTTCGAGCTCTGATTTCTCGTATTTTATTCTGATGATCATTTCTACCTATGTAAGTGGAAGTCAACAAGATATTTTCGCATCGGAGGAGAATGTTGGCGATTGGAGTTTCGCAAGTAGCCCACGCCGCAGCGATAAGCGCCGTTGTTGTATTGATTCCCAACCCAGATCCTGTATCATTTCCGTAACGCTGTCTCCCCTGTATCGTGACAATACGAAACGAGCTGCCCTTCTTTGGACTCTTTCGATGTCCTCCGTCAAACCCACCTGATAAGGATCCCACACTGGGCTGCAATACTCCAAAAATCGACGGACAAGCGTAGTGTATGCAGTTTCTTTTGTAGTTCTGTTGCATAGTTTTAAGGGTTCTGCCAATAAAACGCAGTCTCTGGTTCGCCTTTCCCACGCTATTATCTACGTGTTCTTTCCAATTTAAGTCTGAAGTAACAGTGATTCCTAGGTATTTTGTGGAGTTTACGGCCTTCACATTTGATTGATTTATGTTGTAAACAAAGTTTAACGGATTTCTTTTCGTACTCATGTGGACGACTTCACACTTCTCATTATTTAGAGTCAATTGCCAATTTTTACACCATACTGATATCTTATTCAGATCGTTCTGCAGTTGGTTTTGATCTTCAGATGATTTTACTAGACGGTAAATGACGGCGTCATCTGCAAACAACCTAAGAGAGCTACTTAGATTTTCCCCTAAATCGTTTATGTAAATAAGGAATAGCAGAGGACCAATAACACTACCCTGTGGAACGCCCGATATCACCTCTGTTTTAGTCGATGCCTTACCAGCGATTACTACGAACTGTGTCCTCTCTGACAGGAAATCGCCTATCCAATCACAAATCTGGGGCGATATACCATAACCAGGCAATTTGATTAAAAGCCGTTTGTGAGGTACGGTGTCAAAAGCCTTCTGGAAATCAAGAAATACGGAATCGATTTGCGCGCCCTTGTCGATAGCACCCATCACTTCGTGTGAATAAAGAGCTAGTTGTTTCGCATGAACGATATTTTCTAAATCCGTGTTGACCTTGGGTCAATAATCGTTCTGTTAGAGATAATTCATAATATTTGAATGCAGGGGATGTTCCAAAACCCTGCTGCAAATTGACGTCAATGAAATAAGCCTGTAGTTTCGTGGGTTACTCCTACTGCCTTTCTTGAATATAGGTGTGACCTGTGCAACTTTCCAGTCTTTTGGTACAGATCCTTCTGTGAGAGAACGGTAGTATATAGCTGTTTAGTAAGGAGCTATCACTTCAGCATAATCAGATAGAAATCTAATGGGTATACAATCCGGACCAGAAGACTTGTTCTTGTTAACTGATTTTAGTTGCTGCACTACTCCGATGATATCTACTTCTACGTTACTCATTACAAAATACTTATGAACTACCTTACACTATATGCGGGACGAACATCCATGCCCGACGGTGGATTCGAACCCCCGACAAAGAACGGCCTCGCGCATCTTAGCATAGCGCCTCAATGCGCTCGGCCGCTCCACCGCGGCTCAAGCAGTGTACTTCAGTCAATCTCTCAGTGCCCAAAACGAATGTTTTAATATGTAATAGTCTACATGTCGTATTGACATTTCTTGAAAAATGAGACTTTATACCGCAACTATCTCGAGCACAGGCTTTAATTTATTCTTGGAAAATGCTCGTAAGTGCACAACAAAAACTGAAAAAGAAAACCAACACGTGGATGTAACATGGCCACCTGCTTCGTCGGGAGGACCCACTACAGTGTGGCTGTGGCGCCCCCTTGACAGTGGTCCACATTCTGTCGGACTTTCCACTTTTAGTTGCCTTGCGACAGTCTTTTAACCTGCCAGATGCGCCTTTTATACTAGGAGACGATGCTGCTATGGTTGCTCGTGTTTTAGGTTTTATTAGCGCAATGGTTTATATCGTATCATTTAATGGTGGGTACCTCAGCCTGATCTTTCAGGCACCCACCATACAAACAGTCTGTTGTTACTTCTCTATTGTCAGTCCTGTTTTTGACTGGCAGTTTTAGTGTGTGCGGAGTGGCTGGCTCACCCATTATTATTCACGTGGTCAGCCAGCCATGATATTCTGTTTTGCGTCAATCTTTAGGCCTGGGCCTATAGAATTTTATTGTTTTATGCTGCTTTTATCAGAGTAGCGACTACTGTCGCTCTCTCCACTTTGTGGGTTATCCCTGTGGGTGTTTGCTGTTAAATCTACCTTCGTATGACATATGTTGCACTCTCTTCGTTCGAAACAGGGGACTGATGACCTAGCAGTCTAGCCCCCTTTATATACCGACAACAACAGCACTCCCTTCGCAGTTTTGCGTTGTCTACCTTTATTAAGGGTAAAGCGACTGCAGTCTCTCCATGAATGTTAAGCTCCAGTTGTACTGTCTTTATATTCAGCAGTGTTACTCAAGTGGCTGCTGAGTTCTGTAGTAGCTTTTTCCGTGCTAGTTTTGTTGCCGACCACAATCGTTCTCGACGCTCGTCGGTCGTTGTCAGTTTATTACGGTTGTCCCCCACTATTCCTCTTCGCCAGAGGTGTTTCACGCTCTCATTACACAGGATATTGTCGCTAGTGAAATGTTAAAAAGTGCCGCCGTTTACTGGTGCTTCCTGTAACTGCGATTCGTCGAATTGGCCTCTTTGGAAGTGTGAGAGGTCACGCATTTGAAATGTTCGAATGTATGTAAAGCTATGGGACCAAACTACAGCCGGCCGCGGTGGCCTAGGAGACTGAGGCGCTTCAGTCACGGTCTGCACGGCCACTACGGTCGGGGGTTCGAATCCCCCCTCGGGCATGGATATTTGTGCCGTCCTAGTTCGTAAGTAGTTTGTAAGTTTAGGGACTGATGACCCCGTAGTTAAGTCCCATGAGACTTACAAACAACAAACCAAACTGCAGTGATAATCAGCCCCTAGACTTTCTTATGCTAAGGACAAGACATACACCCATGGCTGATGGAGGACTCGAACCTCAGACGGGGAGCAGACGCGCATTCCGCTGCAAGGCGCCCTGGAGCGCATGGTCACTCCCGTGTGGCATCACGCATTTCAGCGATCATTTGTGTTGACCGGTGCAGAACGAAACTTAAATACACTGCAAGGTAACGTCCAAGACTTCGTACCTGATTTGTGCACTGCGATCGCGTCTCAGTGTTAACATATACACAGTGGTACCAACTTGGAACAAGATCCAGTATACTGCACGGAGTTCGTGTTTTTTGGGTACCTATACATATTGAAGAAGGCAGTGAATCGAATAGAGGGAGTGGGTGGTCACAAATTGTTATGGGTTGTTGTGGGAATCTGAAGTTCAGATATTGGTGGGAGAAAATAGGCGTAGTGGCAAGACTGTATGAGTGTGTAAGGGAGGTAGACAAGGATAATATTCATCTCGAGTTTGCAGCCGGATACTATCGTCAACTACACAAGATTTCGGAAGACCAACTGGCTGCCATTTTCTGGTAAGTGCGCTGATACACTTACTCGCCGGAAACTGAGGCAGAACAGAAACAGCGGCTCCTTTATACACCGCTGACGACCCACCGCGCGTGCGCGAAACCAAAGTAGAAGCCACCTAGGCGCAATAGAACTAGTAGCGCGCCGGTGGAGAAAATCGGCAAAACGATGGGTCGAAACAGACTAGTTAAAAGAAACTGCAGGTCGAAATGAAGACAATTGTTGCTTAATATCAGATAAGATCGGGTTCCAAGTTTTACTTAGAGGAAAGCCCTTGTCCCTATTAATAATATTATCGGCCATACGAATTTCTATGGATTCTTTAAGAACACATTCCCAGTAGCGGGATACAGGAGCAATCAGTTTAGTTTCATCATATAACATCTTGTGTCCCTCATTCAGACAATATTCAGTAACAGCTGACTTTTCAGGTTGAAGCAAACGAGTATGACGGTGGTGTTCCACACATCGATCCTGAACTGTGCGGATCGTTTGGCCGATGTAAGTTTTACCACAATAACATGGAATACTATAAACACCGGGTTTCCTCAGTCCTGAATCATCTTTGACTGACCTAAGGAGGGCCCTAGTCTTTGGTGGTGGCATAAAAACACTTTTAATGTCAAATCTTCTTAAAATTCTTGAAATTTTCGAGGATATATTCCCGACGAAAGGCAAAAATGCAATAGATTTGTAGTTGTCCTCTAATGGTCCACCTTTTGGGCCAAATTGAAACGCACGACTAATTCGTTGAGCAGTGCACCCATTCTGTTTAAAGACAACCTTGAGATGCTCCAGTTCTTCACTCAGATGTTCGGCATCAGAGATGGCGTACGCTCTTTTCACTAGAGTACGCAAGACCACCATACGTCGGTGTGGCGGATGACAGCTCGTCGCATGAAGATAAAGATCGGCATGTGTGGGTTTGCGATATACGTTATGCCTAAGGTCCCATCACTGTTCTTCTGAACCAAAACGTCCACAATAGGAAGTTTCTAATCTTTCTCAACCTCCATCGTAAATTTTATACTGGGATGAAGACAATTAAAATGATCTACAAAATTATTTAAAGCACCCATTCCACACCATAAAAGTGTCATCGACGTAACTCCAAAAACAGGTAGGCTTAAGAAACGACGTCCTTAGAGCCATGTTTTAAGCAACAACGGTCTTCATTTCGCCTGCAGTTTCTTTTAACTAGCCTTGTTTCGACCCATCGTTTAGCCGATTTTCTCCACCGGCGCGCTACTAGTTCTATTGCGCCTAGAGGGCCTCTACTTTGGTTTCGCGCACGCGCGGTGGGTCGTCAGCGGTGTATAAAGGGGCCGCTGTTTCTGTTCTGCCTCAGGTTCTGGCGAGTAAGTGTAATCGGCGCACTCACCTGAAGATGGCAGCCAGTTGGTCTGCCGAAATATTGTTTAGTCTACACAACCACAAGGTAGTTAAGTGTGTGGGATGTAGCAGTTAAAAAATGTTTAAATGTTTGTAAATCTATCGGACCAAACAGCGTGGTCATCAGTCCGTAGCTTACAAACTACTCAAACTAAACTCACCTAAGGACAGAACACACCCATGCCCTAGGGGGGACTGGAACCTCCCTCCGACGAACCGCGCGCTCCGCAGCGAGGCGACTTAGCCCGCTCGGCTACTCCACCGCGGTGATGTATCAGTTATGCTGGATTATCTGATAAGTTGCGAATGGAGAACTCCATTAAAGCAACTGTAGAGTTGATTACCAAATAAACTATCTGAAACATTCCAAACTTCTGAGATTATCAAAGGAACGTACGTAGATGCTAGCGAATGGAGCATATCTGCGAACTATCCAGGAATGGCTCTCCAAGAAGGTATGATACAACGGAGAATGGTTTAGAGCTAGCCAGCAGCTTGATCCCAGAACGAAAATTTAAGTGTTGGCTGTAATGCGCTGAGCAGCTTACCGTGACCTCTGACTGGATGCCTCGTGCCGGCGTCGCGAGCGCGTGGCGAGAAACAGGGCGACTGAGCTGCCTCTGCTTCTGCCCGTGTCGGCAGCACTGCTGGAAATCTGATTGTATTACCAAGAGATTGGCGTACCTCATCAATTGAATGACCATCCGGTCCGTAGTTACGTTGTACAATCCTGGCCATTAAAATTGCTACACCACGAAGATGACGTGCTACAGACGCGAAATTTAACCGACAGGAAGAAGATGCTGTGAGATGCAAATGATTAGCTTGTCAGAGCATTCGCACAAGGTTGGCGCCGGTGGCGACACCTACAACGTGCTGGCATGAGGAAAGTTTCCAACCGATTTCTCATACACAAACAGCAGTTGACCGGCGTTGCCTGGCGAAACGTTGTTATGCCTCGTATAAGGAGGAGAAATGCATATCATCATGTTGATAAAGGTCGGATTGTAGCCTATCGCGATTGCGGTTTATCGTATCCCGACATTGCTGCTCGCGTTGGTCGCGATCCAATGATATATGGAATATGGAATCGGTGGATTCAGGAGGGCAATACGGAACGCCGTGCTGGATTCCAACGGCCTCGTATCACTAGCAGTCGAGATGACAGGCATCTTATCCGCATGGCTGTAACGGTTCGTGCAGCCACGTCTCGCTCCCTAAGTCAACAGATGGGGACGTTTGCAAGACGACAACCATTTGCGCGAACAGTTCGACGACGTTTGCAGCAGCATGGACTATCAGCTTGGAGACCATGGCTGCGGTTATCCTTGACACTGCATCACAGACAGGAGCGCCTGCGATTATGTACGCAACGACGAACCTGGGTGCACGAATGGCAAAACGTCATTATTTCGGATGAATCCAGGTTATGTTTACAGCATCATGATGGTCGCATCCGTGTTTGGCGACATCGCCGTGAACGCGCATTGGAAGCGTGTATTTGTCATCGCCATTCTGGCGTATCACACGGCGTGATGGTGTGGGGTGCCATTGGTTACACGTCTCGGTCACCTCTTGTTCGCATCGACGGCACTTTGAACAGTGGCCGTTACATTTCAATGTGTTACGATTCATGGCTTTACCCTTCATTCCATCCCTGCGAAACTCTACATTTCAGCAGGATAATGCACGACCGCATGTTGCAGGTACTGTATGGGCCTTTCTGGGTACGGAAAAGGTTCGACTGCTGCCCTCGCCAGCACATTCTTCAGATCTCTCACCAACTGAAAACGTCTGGTCAATGGTGGCCGAGCAACTGGCTCGTCACAATACGCCAGTCACTACTCTTCATGAACTGTAGTATCGTGTTGAAGCTGTACACGCCATCCAAGCTCTGTTTGACTCAGTGCCCAGGCGTATAAAAATAAATAAATAAATAAATAATGTTCAAATGTTTGTTAAGCTTATGGGACTTAACTACGGGGCCATCAGTCCCTAAACTTACAAACTACTTATCAACTACCTTATACTAAAGACGGCACAAATATCCATGCCCGAGGGGGGATTCGAACCCCCGACCGTAGTGGCCGTGCAGACTGTGACTGGAGCGCCTCAGTCTCCTCGGCCACCGCGGCCGGCGCCCAGGCGTATCAAGGCCGTTATTGCGGCCAGAGGTGGTTGTTCTGGGTACTGATTTCTCGGGATCTATGCATCCGAACTGCGTGAAAATTCAATCACATGTCAGTTCTAGTATATTTGTCCAATGAATACCCGTTTATCATCTGCATTTCTTCTTGGTGTTGCAAATTTAATGGGCAGTAGTGTAGTTTCAATAGTATTTTTAGTTTGCCTTTGCAACCCGCAATAATATGTCTTTTCTTCGTCAGACGCGTTTCGTTTCATGATATACCCATCTTTAGTGTTTGAAGAAATGTTCAAGCAGACAGTGCTCCTTCAAGGGGCGAAATACAGAAGAATTTTCTTAAGTAACAAATCAACAAACTATGTAAACAAATCAAATCGCAGGTGTCTAAAATTGCAGACCAGTGAAGATTCAATATAGCGAGCCGGCCGCGGTGGCCGAGCGTTCTGCGGCGCGTCAGTCACGGTCTGCACGGCCACTACTGTCGGGGGTTCGAATCCCCCCTCGGGCATGGAGATTTGTGCCGTCCTCAGTATTAGCTAGTTCATAAGTAGTTTGTTAGTTTAGGAATTGATGACACCGTAGTTAATTCCCATAAGCTCTACAGACATTTGAACAATATAGCGATACGCGTCTGATGAAAAAGTTACACCTTATTGCAGCTGAATACGCAGACTAAAAATAACAATAATGACGATAATGATGAAGGAATACATAGTTAGACAGTTTGGTGTTCAATACACTGTTTACCATCGGGAATGCAATGTCGCAAAAGACCGGATATATCAGAACCAAATACACGTGGAAGATAACACGTTTACAAACAACACATGATGGAAAATACGTCGTTGTGTGAAGTGAGGAAGACGAATAACGCCGTGGTGGAGTGGCCGAGCGCTCTAAAGCGCCTTTCTGCGGAGCGCGCGGTTGCTCGCTGTCGAAGTTTAGAGTCCTCCTCGGGCACAGGTGTGCGTGTTGTCCTTTGGTTAGTTTAAGTAGTTTGTAAGTCAAGGAACTGATAACCGCAGCAATTAAGTCCCATAGATTTACAACCATTTGAACATTTGTTTCCACATATTGCCAAAGTTGAACCTGTGTAGGAATAGCTGATGCATCACGGGTCAGTCATTCCACAGTCCTCGGCCAAAGAGTGTCAATAGGCGACAAATCGGGAGAACAGAGAGGACAATGCAGCCCTGCTATTCGAAGATCTGTTGAACGGAGGCGTGGTCGTGCGTTATCCTGTTGCAATGTGGCTCGGGAGGCGTGGGACAACTGTAACGCTGGCTGGCCATCGTCCACCGTCTTGTCCGTGTTGAGAGCTACTGCCTGAAACTGGGTATTCTCGGCACTGTCTTGACACCGTGGATATCGGAATATTGAAGTGATTAACAATTTCCGAAATCTGTTAATTCTCCTTCCTGCGGCCATAATCACTTCGAAAACGTTTCCGTATGAATCACCGAAGTATCAATCGGAAGCTCTGTTAATGCTCTGTCCTTTCTTACATTATGCACGCCATACATATGTATCTGTGCGTATCGCAGTTTCAGGACATTTTCTAAAAAATGTTGAAATGTTTGTAAATCTATGGGACTTAACTACTGCGGTTAACATTCCCTAGGCTTACAAACTACTTAAACTGACGTAAGGACAACACACGCACACCCATGCCCCACGGAGAACTCGAACCTCCGACGGCGAGCAATATCGTCTAAGAGCGTAAGGCCACTCCACCGCGGCAGGCTTTTTGTCGCCTCAGTGTATCAACTGATTTGTTACCTCTGAAGAGCTCTCAAATCTGTGGATGAAGGAAGACATCCTCTGTTTGACATTTCATTCAATCTATCGTCGGTATTTTTAGCTTAAGTGCTTATAGATCTCGCTTTCATAGTCTATTTTCTTTGCAAATTTTTTCATAAGTTACATGAAAATAATTTTAAAACAAAACTGAAGGACAAAACTCATTACCACCATACTAACTGAAGTAAGGTACTGAAGTGGTGCCGGCCGCGGTGGCCGAGGAGACTGAGGCGCTCCAGTCACGGTCTGCACGGCCACTACGGTCGGGGGGTTCACTCCTCAGGGGCTCAGCATTAATTAGCTGGGTACGGGCTTGGCGAACCCGGGGTCCTGAGCTGTGGGCTGTGTCGCGCCAACAGTCCGCTACACCGTAAGCTCTGTGCGTGCTTCAACGACCATCGTTCGGCGCGACGGTGGAACGTTGTACTTTTCAGAGCCCGGGGATCTTGGCTTAATCGCCCGGGTCGCGAGGACGGTACAAACCTCTCTAAAAAAAAACCTCAATCTCAAGGTGTGCTACGTGCCGAGGAGATGCATGGCTGTTGAGGTTGAACAGTCGTTAGCGAGCAACCTCTGAGGAACCTGCCGCACCTCAGTTGTACAAGGCTTACCCAGGCAAGGGGGGCTCTGCCTGGGTGGACCTTTAGTTCCCTAGCTGCTCGTGGGACGAGAATGAAACGAGCAATTAATAGCGTCGCCACACGCAAACCTGGCGTTTCTAAGCGTGGAAAAACGGAATTCAATGCATCTGCTTACGATCCTAAGACGTTCCCTTCCCTTGGTACCCCATGGGAGGAACGTAGAGGAATTCGCCGATCCGAACCACACTCGCCACGATACCTGGTGTGTGCCCGTACTGATGGAGAGTCTTTCATGTCCACTAAGCCACAGTTCTTTGTCGAACATCTCGAAGACCAGTTTGGCGAAGTGGAGTCTTTTTCGAAGATGAAAAGTGGGGCTGTACTGATACATACAGCGTCCCCAGCCCAATCGCACGCATTACTTGCCTGCGATAAGCTGGGTGAGATCCCGGTAAGTATAACGCCCCACAAGTCTTTAAACATGGTCCAGGGCATAATCTTCCATAGAGACCTGCTGTCCCAGACCGATGAAGAGTTGCGATCTAACCTGCAGCGTCGAGGTGTTCATTTCGTCCGTCGAGTGTACAGGGGACCTAAGGAAACCAGGGTTGCCACCGGTGCTTTTATCTTGGCCTTCGAGGGCGATACACTGCCTGAGAAGGTCAAGATAATGGTATACCGCGTTGATGTAAAGCCATATGTCCCTCCCCCTCTGCGGTGTTTCCGGTGCTGGAAGTTCGGGCACATGTCGTCCCGGTGTACTTCCAGCCCGAACTGCAGGGAATGTGGGTGGCTATCGCACCCGGACACCCCATGTACTCCACCTCCTGTTTGTGTAAACTGTGGGCAACATCATCCGCCATGCTCGCCGACCTGTACTGTTCTTCATCGGGAAAGGAAAATCATGGAAATAAAGACCCTGGACCGGCTCACTTTCTCTGAAGCATGCAAGAAATACGAGCGACTCCACCCCGTTAAGATGACGTCATCTTTTGCCACAGTCACAGCGTCATCGACTCTGATACGATCAATGGTACCAGTGTCCTCTCCATCTGTGGGCCCTATGGGCCAATCTTCTACTACCCCGTCGATGGGTGGGGGACCATCTATATCCCATGCTCCTCCAACACCTGCGGGAGCATTATCCACCCCATCATTGGGGACTCCAGTCCCCACTCCCCAGCCGGGGAAGCAACAGTCTTCCCTGGCCCCTCTCGCCCAGGACGAGTCCCTTGTGGCACCCCCTCCTGAGGCTTCCACGAGTGGTTTGGAGGGTCCCAGCCAGAGGCTGCAGGATCCACCTGCCCCCAGTCGACGGGCTTCCCGATCGACATCGGGCCCAGAAGCCACTCGTGAGAAGTCCTCCTTGCCCTTAAGACCGAAAGGGTAGCGGGAGGTAAAGAAGAAGCAGCATAAGAAGAAAGTCTCCTCAGTGACTTCAAAGTCCATTCCTACATCATCTACTTCGGAGGATGGGGTGCAGATGTTCGCGTCTCTCGAGGATCTGGCCCCCACTAAGACACTTGAACCAATGCTCCTAGATGATGTAGATGTGCGACTAGCAGCCCACAAATCTTTGGAATGACAATCTTCAGTCCATCATGGTTTTCCAACAAACCATGAATCACATTCTTCAGTGGAATTTCGGTGGGTTTTTCAACCATCTAGCTGAGCTGCAGCAGTTGTTGTGCCGTTTCCCAGTGCTGTGTATTGCTCTGCAGGAAACTTGGTTTCCTGCTCAGCGGACCCCGGCCCTTCGAGGCTATCGGGGCTACTTCAACAACCGCGCCGACTGTGACAGCCTCTGATGGTGTCTGTATATAAACCCTTGCCACTGTCCCCAGTATTGCTGTGCCTCTCCGCACACCTATTGAGGCTGTTGCTGTTCGCCTTCGGGCTCCACACGAATTCACTGTCTGTTCTATTTACCTTCCTCCAGACAGGGATGTTTCGCCCACTGATCTTGCTGCTCTGGTAGCACAGCTGCCCCCACCGTTTCTTCTTTTGGGGGACTTTAACGCCCATCACCCTTTATGGGGCGGAACAGAGACGACCCGACGTGGTAGGGATGTTGAAGCTCTTATTGCACAACAAGACATCTGCCTTCTCAATACTGGTTCCCCAACGCACTTCATTGTTGTGCATTGCACTTCCACACCTCACATGGAGGGCCCACGATGACCTCTGCGGGAGCGACCATTTTCCTATCTTTTAGTCGCTCCCACAGTCTCGACAGGCGGAACAACTGCCTTGATGGTCCCTCCATAGGGCTGATTGGCAGAGTTACACTTCTGCTGTTGTCATTCCTGCCCAACTGCCAGCCGATGTGGATGTGGCAGTCCAACAGGTGACTGTCGCCATAGCTTCCGCTGCTGAGGCCACTGTTCCAACCACCTCATGGTCCCCTCGGCGCAAATCTGTGCCTTGGTGGTCACAAGAAATCACTGAAGCCATTCGGGATCGGCGTAGGGCACTTCAGCGCTACCGGCGACATCCCACCATCGATCACCTGATTGCTTTTAAACGGCTCCGGGCCCGAGCTCGACGGCTTATACGGCAAAGTAAGCAAGATTGTTGGGAGATGTACGTCGCCTCTATTGGATCTCGTGCCTCACCTTCTCTGGTGTGGACTCAGGTTCGACGACTTTTCGGGTACCGCCCACCAACAGGAATCCCCTGTCTTCGCTTACAGGGTACTGTCTGCTCAGACCCGCTTGCTGTCGCCGAGCACATGGCACAGTTTTATGCAGGCATCAGTTCAACTGAAGCTTACAGTGAAGCCTTTCGCACCATTAAAGACCGAGTTGAGCGGAAGCCACTGTAATTTCACACACGTCGCCAGGAGTCATACAATGCACCCTTTAGCAAGTGGGAGATTAAAAGTGCCCTTTCTGCATGCCCCGATACTTGTCCAGGACCAGATCGTGTCCATAGCCAGTTTCTTCGGCATCTTTCTGTGGACGCTCAGCACCAACTGCTCGCCTTGTTTAACCGTCTCTGGGCAGACGGTGTTTTTCCCTCCCAATGGCAGGAAAGCACCATCATCCCAGTGATAAAACCTGGCGCTGACCCACAGGTGGCTGACAGTTACCGTCCGATCAGCCTGACAAACGTTCTATGTAAGCTCGTTGAACGGATGGTGAGTTGGCGGCTTATGTGGATCCTCGAAGACCGGGGACTCCTAGTTGCACAACAAGGGGGTTTCCGTCAGGGCCGCTCCACAATTGACAATCTTGTGTCGTTGGAGTCGGCTATTCGTACAGCCTTTACCCGACGTGAACACCTTGTTGCTGTGTTTTTCTATCTCCGGAAAGCTTACGACACAACCTGGAGCCACCACATCTTGGCTACATTTTACGACTGGAGCTTACGGGGCCCACTTCCGATCTTTATGAGGAATTTTCTCTCCCACCGCTCCTTTAGGTTCAGGGTGGGTACCTCTCTTAGTTCCTCACACATCCAAGAGAACGGTGTCCCACAGGGCTCCGTCCTCAGTGTGCCTCTGTTTTTAATTGCCATAAACGGTCTTGCAACGGCTGTGGGATCCTCTCTCTGTTCTAGCTTGTTTGCTGATGACTTTTGTCTGTATTTTAGTTCGGCTAGTATTAGCGTCGCTGAGCGGCGGCTGCAGGGAGCCATCCGAAAAGCTGAATCATGGGCCTCTACCCATGGATTTCAGTTTTCAGCGCAGAAAACCCGCGTGATGCACTTCTGTCGCCGTCGGGCAGTTCACATGGATCCCGAGTTATATCTGGGTGGTGAATTGCTCCTTGTCGCAGAGACACATAGGTTTCTTGGAATGGTTTTCGACAACAGGCTTACTTGGATGCCACATCTGCGTCAGCTGCGACTAAAATGCTCGAGACATCTAAATATTCTCCGCTGCTTGAGCCATACTGCTTGGGGCGCTGCTCGTTCCACCCTCGTGTAGCTGTACAAGTCCTTAATACAATCAAGGCTTGATTATGGGTGACTAGTATACGACTCGGCAGCACCATCGGCCTTGAGGATCCTTGACCCCATCCACCATAGTGGTATCCGGCTGGCGACTGGGGCCTTTCGCACCAGCCCTGTGCCAAGTCTTCTTGCTGAAGCAGGGATTCCTCCATTACACTTCCGCCAGCAGCAGCTTCTCGCTAGCTATGTTGCTCGAGTCCATGCCACGCCACACCATCCAAATCGCAGGCTTTTGTTTCCGACTGTTACCCCTCCTTTTCCACCACGTCGACCTAGATGAGGTCTTCCGATCGCGATCCGGGTTCGTACACTCCTCTCCTCACTTAATTCCCTACCTCTCCCTGACGTTTTTTCCTGTCCATCCCGTCTTCCTCCTTGGTTCATCCCCCGTTTGAAGTTCCACCTGCAATTGTCCTGCGATACAAAGGCATTATTTCACCACTTACACTGCGTTGCAAGTTTCTGGCACTCCTTGCTGCTCACCGTGATGCAGAAGTCCTGTACACTGATGGCTCCCTGGTAAATGGCAGAGCCAGTTAAGCTTTTATTCACGGCGACCACACAGAACAACGGTCCCTGCCGCCTGGCTTGTAGTATTTTTACAGCTGAACTGATCGCCATTTCTCGTGCTCTTGACCACCTCAAAACGTGCCCCCGGAAGTCGTATGTCGTGTGCAGCGACTCCCTTAGTGGCCTGCAAGCCCTTTCCAACTATTTTTCTTCCCATCCGTTGGTGCAATCCATCCAAAACGTCATCGCTTCACTCGGCAAGTCTGGATGTTCGGTGGGCTTTATCTGGACCCCTGGCCACATTGGCATCCTAGGGAACGAGCGTGTCGATCGGCTGGCTAAGCTCGCCACCACCGCTTCTCCCCTGGGTATTGGTGTCCTAGAACGGGATATCCGAATGGATTTGCGCCACAGGGTTTTTGAGGCTTGGGACACGCAATGGGCAACACTGAGCACTCCCAACAAGCTCCGAGCGATCAAGTCCTCTACGGCCGTCTGCAAGTCGTCTTTCAGGCCTTCCCGTAGGGACTCTGTTGTCCTGTGCCGTCTACGTATTGGCCATACGTGGCTGACACATGGCTACCTTTTACGTCAAGAGGACCCACCGAATTGCCGTTGTGGAAGTTCGTTGACAGTTGTCCACATCCTGTCGGACTGTCCGTTTTTAGCCGCCTTGCGGCAGTCTTTTAATCTACCTACCGCGCTTACCTTGATTTTATCTGACAATGCCTCTATGGCTGACCGAGTTTTAGGTTTTATACGTGCAGCTGGATTTTATCATTCTATTTAGCGGTGGACTTGTGCCTGGTATCTCAGGCTCCCACCTCTCATATTTTACTATAATGTTTTTCTTACTTTTACCCTGTTTTTACCTCAGTTTTTAGTCTGGGCAGAGTGACTGGCTCATCTTGTATTTGTTTCTGATCAGCCAGCCACTGTTCCCTGCTCTATTTTAGTTCAGTTTCACACTTGGTCTCTCTTATTCCCGTCTCCTTCAGTGTTGCTGAGAGTATCAAGTTCATTGCCACAGTGTGCCCTTCCAGGTATTGATCTGTGTTTTACCTTTTCCTCCTTGGATGCCTTGTCTTCGCTAGGAACAGGGGACTGATAACCATGCAGTTTAGTCCCCTCTAAACCCCCAAACAACAACAATAATCGGGGGTTCGAATCCCCCCTCGGGCATGGATATTTGTGCCGTCCTAGTTCGTAAGTAGTTCATAAGTAGTTTGTAAGTTTAGGGACTGATGACCCCGTAGTTAAGTACCATAAGACTTTACAAACATTTGAACTGAAGTGGTATTACCTGATCGTTGAGTAATGTTTTTGTTATACATTTTGTCTTGTCACTTATAACCTTTTTACAAACTTTGGCAAGAAATTTGTTTATACACTACGAATTTACCACATCAACGACTAGTGGTCAGTGGAGAAAGCTGAAAAATTGTGAGTAGCCTGGATGCAAACCCGCGTCGTGCAGGCCACCAATGCACGCCCCCCGTTAGACGTAATTTTTAAGCTTATGCACACACCACTGACGTGGTCTCCCTACCCACTATCACTCAGTACTCGCGGTATGTAGCCGATTCGCGTAAGATTTAGGACGTGGTGTGCACCTGCATTGAAGAAATTATCGATTGCCGCCTTTAAATTTATTAAATGTATGTGGTGTCTGATACACAACATATATAATCAAGCGATGACGGCCCACCACCATTTGGTCAGTGTGGATGCACACTAGTCCCTAACTCTTAAGAGAATCGGCTACATGCAACACCGTCTAGATACAAGGCCACACAACAAGTCCGTGTCACGTCACACCGATAGGCTGTCGTCGCAGGCTGAGTGGCTGGCGGCTGGGGCACAGCCCACTAACTCGTAGCGCCATCCAGTGGGCTTGCCCTGCCACCCTGTCGGTGTGACGTGACACGGACTTGTGAGGCCTTATAGCTAGACGGTGTTGCTACATGACCCGAGTACTAAGTGATAATGGGCAGTGGAACTACGTTACTATTGTGCGGGTAAGTTGACAATTTGCGTCTGACGACAGGTGTGCAAGGGTAGTCCGCGCCACGCGGTGATGGCTGTGTGTCCCCATTGCCGTACTGGTCAAGCCTGGCTGCCTAGTAAGCAGGAGAACGCGGATTAGAATCCCGGCTGGACGCAAATTTTCGACTTTACCCCGTTAATTATTGTAGTGACCACTAGCAGTTGTGTGGGAACGAAGTCTTTCGTGACGACATTGTTGGGTAAAACATTCTCGAACTTCTTGTCGCGTCAATTCTTGATAAAACCTCAAGCTTTCGACTACTACCTCCATCGTCTTCGAAAGGAGCAACTGGCTTTCTATACTGGTGCTGTGGTGGCCTAAACCCTTTAATGCATAGTGTAGCTGAATAGCTACATACCTTATTTTTCCCATTATATCTCAAACTGATCAAAATTTTACCACAATAATTTGTAGCTGCTTGTATACATAGTGTTACACATGCTAGTAGCTCTTCGTAGAAATTATAAACTGCAGAGTGCTACTGAATGAGTTAGACAGTTAGCTGCATTCAGTTACTCCTAACATGTGCGTTTGTTCACATTAGTATTCCTCCTTTGCCATGTAAAAGTAGTCAGTCAGATACTACTGTTACATTTTGAGTTACTTTCTGGAAAGATTACAGACATAATGGCGACATTTACTGTATCGGGTACGTCATGGAAGCACTATACAGCTGACCAGGTATGTACTTTATGTTGCTAGTAGTGCACAATAATTTTAAGGATTATTTTTCTCAGTATATACGCACTATACCTTAATCGTGGCTTCAAATAGAAAGTCGTGAATTAAAGGGCTAAATGGTCCGTGAATTGCTTCCAATTGGTTCGCTTCTCATTTGTGGGCAACTGTGTTACAGATGGTATCAGTCTTCTGCACTGGTGGCGCCGCAACTGCAGTAGTATCGTGAACGACTTGCGGAATGTTCAATCAAATATTCGTTAAACTTAAGGGACTTAACTGCGGAGTCATCAGTCCCTCTACTTACAAACTACTTATGAACTGCCTTATACTAAAGACGACACAAACATCCATGTCCGAGGGGGGGATTCGAACCCCGACCGTAGCGGCCGTGCAGACTGTGACTGGCGCGCCGCAGACCGCTCGGCCACTGCGATCGTCTTTGAGGAATGTCTGCTGCTTCTCTGTTATCTAGCGCTCGCACCGCTAATACCATAGCCGCCATCACGATTAAAATTGTTCTCGCATATTCTTATTTCCACAGCCTTTTTAATTACAGGATCCCAGTATGTGAAGGCTTGGGATAAAATTTTTGTTTCCTCAAATATGATTTTTTATTGTTTGTTCAAATGTTTGTTAAGCTTATGTGACTTAACTACGGGGTTATCAGTCCCTAAACTTACAAACTACTTATGAACTAAGACTAAGGACGGCACAAATATCCATGCCTGAGGGGGGGATTCGAACCCCCGACCGTAGTGGCCGTGAAGACTGTGACTGGAGCGCCTCAGTCCCCTCGGCCACCGCGGCCGGCAGGCTCGCTACAGAGAAGCAGCTCAGACATTCCGCGCGTCCTCCACGATACTAAGGGAGTAGTGGCGGACCATTATTAACGACCAGTCAGGAGCTAACCAATCGGAAGCAGTTCCTAGACTATTTAAGGCCACCACAGCAGCAGCATACTAAGTCAATTGCTCTTCACAAAGACGGTGGTGGTGGTAGTCGTCGAAAGCTTGAGGTTTTATCAAGAAATGACGTGAAAAGTCAAGCAATGTTTTATCAACCGCCAGCAGTGTATGTGCTAAAGTCCTTTTGTATTAACTGATAATAGGTATAAGATCAAAATGGTGTCTGCTCTTTCGAACATTTGCAAAAGAACAGACGACACCACATTTATAAATTATTTATTTCTGCAGGCCGCGGTGGCCGAGCGTTCTGCGGCGCGTCAGTCACAGTCTGCAGGGCCACTAAGGTCGGGGGTTCAAATGCCCCCTCGGGCATGGATATTTGTGCCGTCCTTCGTATTAGCTAGTTCATAAGTACTTTGTAAGTTTGGGGACTGATAACTCCGTTGTTAAGTCCCATATGCTCTACAAACATGTTTTATTAATTTCTGTAATTTTCCTTTATGGCTGGAACCGCCGTGGTGGAGTAGCCGAGCGGTCTAAAGCGCCTCGCTGCGGAGCGCGCGGTTGCTCGCCGTGGAGGTTCGAGTCCTCCCTGGGGCATGGGTGTGTGTGTTGTCCTTACGTTAGTTTACCTAAGTTTAAGTAGTTTGTAAGCTACGGACTTATGTTCAAATGTTTGTAGATCTATCGGACCAAACTGCGTGGTCATCAGTCCGCAGCTTACAAACTACTTAAACCTAGGTAAACTAACCTAAGGACAAACACACACACACACCCATGCCCCAACGGACTTATGACCACGCAGTTTGGTCAGATAGATTTACAGACATTTGAACATTTGTGGCTGGACCCGTCATACCGATATTTCTTTTGATATTCATTGTCAGCACGAAACTGGTAGGAATTACCAAGTTCCAGCAAATACATTTTTCACTTTTCTATAGTGCAGTAGATAAGGCGTCCAGTTTGTTGGGTGTCTCGCCTGGTATCTTGGCAAAATGTTTGCGTAAGACGGGCGAGCTCCGATGTGGACGAATCGAATACCCTTTGAGCGTCAATCGCTCGTTTCCTGATGAAACTTGCATGTTGTCCAATGATTGTGACGTCCAGTAGGTTGACGTTTCCGTCCGCTAAATTGCAGGGCGGCTGTTATTGTTTTGCGGCCAATCGGCGGGATGGAGGTTCAAGGCTGCGCCGCCGCTGCTCCCGCCCCGGCGACGGCGACGGGAAGTTATCTTGGGATAATCGCACCCCGTTACGTCACGCCGCTTCTCACGCCACTTGCGCTCCCCGTCTTTCTCTCCCACTGCCCCCTCCCCCCTCTCTTCCTCGCACTTAACTCTTCGGTGCAGATTTCTCGTCTGAGCTGCTGAAGGATTCGTCTGTCGTTGGGCTTTCTTAATCCGTAGTTGGCAACACGTGAAATGTTGGCGCTAACGATAGGATAAAATCAACCACATGGGAATCGGATTTTAGAATTTTTTTATATATATTTATGGTACGTGGAGTTGAGAACACAAATGTCAATCAGCCAAAGCCATTCGACACGACTCTCGAAACTTCTCGAGAAAATCGACTTTTAGGTTCTGCGAGTACACGTAAGTAAAAAAGGTAAAGCAGTCAACAATCCGAAGATTGGTTTGAACACCACAGTGCTTTACTAGGCATGGTCCTGTTTGGAGGTGGTATGCCGTTGCCTTCCTCCGACCTTCGAACTGACTTACCCAGCCAGTTATAGGGGGACCTACAGTTTAACGTGGGTTCCGAACCACGGTTCTACTCGGTATTTTTCACATGAGCAATACTGCCAGAGGTGAAAGAAGTGGAAAGTGACAGATAAAAATCCTAGGACCTGGCGGGGATCGAACCCGCAACCTTCGGATTTGTAGTCTGGCACTCTACCACATACACGTAAGAACCAGTAATTAAAACTGCTGCAGCATCTGTCGGTGTAGCTCAGGTGCAGCGGCGGGAGTGGCCGAGCGCATTGAGGCGCTGTGCTCCGATGCGCGAAGCCATTCCCCGTCGGGGGGTCGAATCCTCCCTCGGGTATGGATGTTTGTGTTGTCTTTAGTTTAAGTTAGTTCATAAGTAGTTTGTAAGTTTAGGGACTGATGACCCCGCAGTTAAGTCCCATAAGCTTAACAAACATTTGAACATCCCATTTGTAGCTCAGGTGGTAGCGTTCTAGCCTGTAGGGTCGGTGGTTCGAATCATGCAGAGACAGATTTTTTTGTGTTCGAATACTTACACAATTTTGATATCTAATGGTAATTTTTACGAAAAATGCACGTATTTTTGTTTATTCGTGATTTTCTATATTTTATAATGTTATGTTTTTATGCGGTTTGGTAGCACAGTGGTAGAGTGCCTGACTATGACTCCAAAGGTCGCGGGTTCGATCCCCGCCAAGTCCTAGAATTTTTATCTGTCACTTTCCACTTCTTTTACCTCTGGTAGTGTTGCTGATTTAAAAAATACCGAGTAGCACCATGGTTCGGAACGCACGTTAAGCTGTAGGTCACTTATAACTGGCTGGGTAAGTCAGTTCGAAGGTCGGAGGAAGGCAACGGCATACCACCTCCAAACAGGATCATCCCTAGTAAAGCACTGTGGTCTTCAAAACAATCTTCGCATTGTTGACTGCTTTACATTTTTATATAACTGGCTGGGTAAGTCAGTCAGAAGGTCGGAGGAAGGCAACGGCATACCACCACCAAACAGGACCATGCCTAGTAAAGCACTGTGGTGTTCAAACCAATCTTCGGATTGTTGACTGCTTTACATTTTTTTTTTTCAAAAAACATAAGTTACATATTTTACAGTATTGGCTTCGTTATTAGTTGACGACGGTAGTCTTTGATTGCCCAGTTTGTGAAGAGCTATGACGCTGTTTTTGGACAGTGATCTTCATAGCTACTAATGGCTTTCCAATCAGCTAATCTACTCAATTATCGTTTTAGGTGACGCCAAGGTGTTCAGCCCGTCTACAAACACACAACCCAAAACTGACACAATAAATGGGAATTAGAGATCCCACAATGTTTTATATAACTTAATTGGAAAAACAACGAAAAAATGTATATGTCACAGCCACCGAATCTATCCCGACAAACGCCGCAACCGTTTTAATTATTGGTATTTAAGTGCACTTTCAAAACTTGAAATCGATTTCCTCTAGAAGTTTTGAGAGTTGCGTCGAATGTCTTTGGCTTATTGTTATTTGAGTTCTGAACTTCACGTACCATAAAGATAAAGAAATTATAAAATCCGATACCGATGTGGTCTCCTTGTGAGATGAGAAACTTTTGCATTTGATGTCCATACCATAAATGTATTGTGTGTGCATCTGTGAGGCGCGTGATCTTTATCCCATATTTAACAGGGTTGTTAGGCATAAATATTATGAATTGCCATCTGTCTCTAAACGGGATTAGACTCCCCAGCACACATATGAGCCCCACTAGAATTCACGTTCTGATAGTCAGAAATCAAAATGTTAGACACAGCTTTGAAGGATCAGTTTCTTCATTTGTTCGTATAATCAAATGTTAGTCATCAGTAAAACTTCACATCGTTCTTGTGACATGGTTCTTCGAAAAATGGCAATCCACATCAATTTGTACCTACTTGCTATACGCCATCTCTTCGATTTTTACACCACAAACTTCTCTCCAATACTAAATTGACTATTCCTTGATGTCTTGGAATGTGTGCTGTAAATTATCAGGACATGGGAAATTTTTCTCGCCAATTCCTCCTAAGCCTTCTAACATTCAACATTCTTCTTTATCAGTTTTTCCATTCATCTGTAAATAATTCGTGGCAGTATTTTGCAACGATAATTTATTCGCGTAAAGATCACAAAGACAAGATAAGAGAAATTAGGGCTCGTACGGAGGCATATAGGCATTCTTTTTTTTCTCGTTCAATTTGGGAGAGGAATAGGAAAGGAAATGCCTAGTAGTGGTACAGTGTACCCTCCGCCACGCACCTTACGGTGAATTGCGGAGTATGTATGTAGATGTGTAGATGTAGATGTATTAAATTGGTAGTTATGTAATATTCACACCTATCTGCGCTTGATTTCTTTGAAAGTGAAATTATTACATTCCTATCGAAGTCTGAGGGAGTTTAGTCTGTCTCATGTATCTTTCACATCAGGTGGAATGATGTAGTTGACTGTCGGAAGGATATCAACAATTCAGAGGGAACATTCTCTACACCGTGGGCCTTGTTTCGACTAAAATCTTTTAGCGTTCGATCAATCTCGTATTCATTTACTTCCTATTTCCCTTATAAAATTCTACCCTGAACTTCATTTCCCTTGTTTGGCCCCTCTTATATGCCTTTCATCTTTCTGCTTTCCCTTATTTGCTTGGTACAGATTTTCCAACTAAGATCCCGTGATTGACATTTGATTTTCTTTTCTCTAAACGACACTTTTTTCCCGTGGGCCTTATCTATCTTTCCCTCTAGTTATACATTCTACATCTACATGGGATACTCTGCAAATCATATTTAAGTGCCTGGCAGAGAGTTCATCGAACCACCGTTATACTATTTTACCTCCCATTCCATTCTCGAATAGCGCGCGGGAAGAAAGAACACCTGAATCTCTCCGTTCGGGCTCCGATGTCTCGTATTTTATTCTGATGATTAGTTCTACCTATGTAAGTGGGAGTCAACAATATATTTTCGCGTTCGGAGGAGAATGTTAGCGATTACAAACTACTTATGAACTACCTTATTCTAAAGACGACACAAACATCCATACCCGAGGGGGGATTCGAAATCCCGACCGTAGCGGCCGTGCAGACTGTGACAGACGCGCCGCAGAACGCTCGGCCACCGCGGCCGGCCAGGTATTAGCAATATATAGTTAGTCTCAATAGAATATTAACATCTTTTCGTTGATTTTTAATCATGGTAGGTTTACATGATTTTTTTTGTTTTGAAACCGTATATACATATATAGTTACAAGATTCTTTCTTAGACGATAAGATCATAATCATGCAATAAAAGGTTAAATGATAATATGGGTGCTTAGAAAATTTTAAAAACACATTAAGGATGCAAAACATGTGGAGTGGAGATTTACATATTAGTCAATTGTGTATATAGAAGGTGCTTAAAAGTTTTTTAATAGTCTAAAACCGCCAGTCATACAATTTAAAATGGGTGAAATGTGATACAATTTAGGATATAAAACCTTCAGATAAATAGGTACAGTTTTAAAATTAGCAACGTCTTTGAGTTGTCTTCTAATGAGGACAAAACACACACACACACACACACACACACACACACACCAACGCTTGATGGAGGACTCGAACCCTCCACTGCGGCGATGCCTGATGCAAAACTTTTTTTTAGATCTATGTGTATTGTTAAAAGTTATGGTCCTATAAGTATCCTTTCGGGTATGCCAGAAATTGTCACTCATAAGACTTTTCACCCTTGAGAATCATGAGCTGTGTTCCATTTACTTGGAACTCGTCAGTCCAGTCGTACTACAGGTGTGATGCTTTGTACGCTCGTATTTTGTTCATTAGGCGCCAGTATTGCTGTATGTCTGTTGTACCGCCTTATTATGTCAAAGCCGACCTCCGGTATCGTTGTAGTGACGACGATGTGTATGGGAATCTTAAGTATCAGCCTGCAGGGTCAGTGTGCTGCCTGCGGCACGCCCGTGTCAGCGCCTCGTCTCACATTCACTGCCGCGTTTTACAGCCGCGCTCTTCTGAAAAACTTAGCAGGCTGCTCCTTTTCCGCCGCTACACGTTGTAGAGGAGCGCCACGTCTCCCTGCTTGTCGATACACACGCCCCATGCGTTGCCGCCTGTTGTCAAGCGCCACAGTAGCCCAGCCACCCCATCACAGTACACTGAAGCCAGAAAACCCTACCTAGCGTCTTACACACCAGGAAAGGAGTAGAAAAAAATAAAGTTTGAAATGATTAATTTGTCGACATCGATACTGTGAAATAGGGAAGGGTAAATTTTTAAAATAACGATATTTATGAAAGATATCATTATTATCGATTGAAAAATATAGATATTTCAAGATATCGATATAGCTAATATTCACAGGGCCTGCCGCGGTGGCCGTCAATTATTTCGGAAATTCTTTCTGAAACGTGGTATAATAAAATCCAATGAATTAATGACTTGAACATTGTTGTGAAGAGTATATCGGCCGGCCGCGGTGGCCGAGGGGACTGAGGCGCTTCAGTCACGGTCTGCACGGCCACTACGGTCGGGGGTTCGAATGCCCCCTCGGGCATGGATATTTGTGCCGTCCTAGTTCGTAAGTAGTTCATAAGTAGTTTGTAAGTTTAGGGACTGATAACCCCGTAGTTAGGTCCCATAAGTTTGACAAACATTTGAACATTTGAATATTCACAGGAATTAAAAAATGATCGAAATTACATAAATGATTAACAAACATTTAAAAATTTGTAAATACTTTAATATTTCCAAGATGAATAAAAAGACACACCCATCAATAGACTTTAATAATATTCTTTGTCCGCCTCCGTAGTTCAGTGAATAGCTGCTAGATTGCCACGCAGGGAGCCCGGGTTCGATTCCCGGTCGGGTTGGAGATGGTTGGTTGGAATAGAGGGACCAAACTGCTTAGGTTATAGGTCTCCTGGGGGGGGGGGGAAGGAGTGAGGGTCGGGTAGGATAGGATAGGAGGGGAAAGGAAATGCAGTCCAGGGAGGAAATAAGGAAGAAATACTACATTTGCCGCGCGGTTGCTCGCCGTGGAGGTTCGAGTCCTCCCTGGGGCATGTATGTGTGTGTGTGTGTGTGTGTGTGTGTGTGTGAGAGAGAGAGAGAGAGAGAGAGAGAGAGAGAGAGAGAGAGAGAGAGAGAGAGAGAGAGAGAGAGAGAGAGAGAGAGAGATCCGAAACGGGCTTCCAAATGTTGCTTAAAACCCGCTAGCGGGCTTTATGACGTCACCGGCTCGGCCCGCTGCGCTCGTGGGCTTGCCGACGCGGCTCGCCGCCTTGGCCGGGCCTGGCGGTACCCGCAGCAGACTCACGAGCCGCGCTGTCGGTTACACGAACCCGCGAGGCCGGCGGGTCGGGCCGGCGGGCGCAACGGGTACAACGAGCCTGGCCGGACGAGCCGAGACGAGACTGGAGAGCCACGCCTAGCCTGTGACTCTTACACAAGACTCGCAGAATTTTCGCGACAGATACAACTTACACGTGATAATTACCTATGATTTTGTATTACTTACGCCTGATTTATTCCAAACTTGATGAAATGATCACTCATCACTTTCGAAACAAAATAATGGTCACTCTTGCAGGTATTCGTGTAATGCATAGCAGAGGGTGATTCAGTTACAGAATTTCTTAAATCTACGTTTTTCTCATGATTTTGATGAAATCTGCATACTTGGCATTCAAAATAAAGGTCAAGGCCTACATAAGATGTACATGGTGGATGGCGGAGCATACTTCACGTACATAGTTTACAAAATTTATAGTATTATTTTTAACTTGATGAAATTTCGAGCACTTGACGTCAAGACTAGCGGAAGGTCGCTGTCTACGTAAGATTCGCGTGGTACATGTCGGAGGGTACTTCAGTTAACAATTCTATAAAATCTAAAGTTTTATTACGATCTTGATGAAATTTCACACACTTGACATTCAAAACTAGCGGAAGGTCAATGGCTAAGTAAGATTCGTATGGTACATGGTGGAGGGTACAGTACTTAAGAATTCTAGCGGAAGGTCACTGTCTACATAAGATGCGTCTGGTACATGGTGCAAGGTACTTCACTTACGAATTCTACTAAATCATAACCGGGGTACCATCATTTATAAGATTTTGTTTCGTTAAGGGGGGTGGGGGGGGGCTTACTTCACGCTGAGTTCTATGGCCTGTGTTTTTGTTCGACAGAAGAGGTAGAACTGACAAGAATACAACCGTTTTCTCTGCAATGTACAAACTTCGAGTATTTTCCATCTGCAGCGTTCACTACAGCGTCAAACGTTTCCCAGGCGCCATTCTTTCTCTTCTTCAGCATATTTGCAAGTACGTACACTCCATCATTGAATTTTATTTTCGCATCCTCTACGGTCTCACAACTAACAGATTCATTAGAGGCTACGCATCGCTAGAGTCGGTCATTTTCGCTCTGCCAGTGATACGCAACAAAGCGAGATCTGGCACTCAACTGCCGTGTTACGTCGCGACTAGTACTTCCTGTTCACTTTACACTTGCCGACGGCAGCGCGCTGATCCAAACTTTGTTCACGGCCAGAGAGGGCCGAAGGCGTCCGACAACACTCGACAGTACACGATCGACGCACGTGGCCCCGTATTCTACAAAAATGTTCAAATGTTTGTAGAGCTTATGGGACTTAACTACGGGGTCATCAGTTCCTAAACTATCACACTATTTATGAACTAGCTTATACTAAAGACGGCACAACCATCCACGCCCGAGGGGGGATTCGGACCCCCGACCGCAGCGGCCGTGCAGACTGTGACTGACACGCCGCAGACCGCTCGACCACTGCGACTGGCCGCATTGTACACTCACGCTATTGTCAAAGTACGGCTACGTAATCTGAGCGTTTGCTGAAATGTATAGGTGTCGCGCAAATATACGTCGTCACAAAGTACATTTACAAGGGAAACTTGAATAATTTTCAGTTTTCATCTACTACTCAAACTAAGGCTCAGCAGGGTGAATAACAAATCTACACCAGCGTCCATCCTGCCAGTGGGGACATCTTCAAAAATGTTCAAATGTTTGTAAAGCTTATGGGACTTAACTACGGGGTCATCAGTCCCTAAACTTACAAACTACTTATGAACTACTTACGAACTAGGACGGCACAAATATCCATGCCCGAGGGGGGATTCGAACCCCCGACCGTAGTGGCCGTGCAGACCGTGACAGAAGCGCCTCAGTCTCCTCGGCCACCGCGGCCGGCAGGGGGACATCTTCCTTTTAGTTATTAACCTGTACCTCAATATTTAAATTTCGTCGCTAAGGAGTGTGATGGAAATATTTCATTATACGTCCCACGTGCGCAACCAAGCAGCACAGTGGCTGTCTCGGAGGCAAACAGACGGGCGGCACAGCGCAGTCTAATGGGGCCGCGCAGACTGAGAGGGGACACGACGCTGATGCGACCTGCACCTGCGCTGGGCTGCGTGTCGCTGCAGCTGTGGCACAGGCAGGCAGAAAGGGGAGGCGGGGAGCGGGCGAGCACTCTGCCGTACGCTCTGTATCGAAAGTGGCACTATTGTTGGTTCTTCAAAATGTTACAATGTATGTAAAACTATTGGACCCTACTGCTATAGTAATCAGTCCATAGACTTACAAACTACTTAAACCTACTTACACTAAGGACAACACACACACACACACACACACACACACACACACATGCCTGCGGGAGGACTCAAACCCTCGGCGGGAGTGACCGCCCAGTCCATAGATTATTGGCTGTTGGAACAATATTGCCTTACGATTGAAAGTGTTTGTCATAGACTAGTGATTCGTTTTTCAATATTTAAGTTCTCTTTTCATTTATGCATTATACTTTTCAGTTACTGCGTACTTATATCTGTACAGTTTTGTTTAGTGAAATATTGTAACATCATATGATCAACAACCAACGAAGAAAATTTTAATTTCGTAGTAGGACATCGTCGACAGTGTAGTAGATAAATGGATGCAACATTTTTTGGTTTCTTAAATAAATAAAAACAATCATTTTGTTCCTCAGGAACTAATAAAAATCTAGATAATTTTTCAGAATTGTTAGTTACTGTAATTAATGCTAAAGAAGTTTTGAATCCATACATAATGTGGTTAGAATCTCAAAGATAAAATTTAAAGCTTAAGTCAACATTCCATATCTTCGGGAGTTGGTACGTTTATCATTTCTTGGTTGTCATCTTTTGTGTCTGGAAGATGAGCTTATGATTCGAAACCTACGTCATTCTTTATTAATAAATGAAGTAAGGCTTTCGTTTCGTTAAAACACACACAATTGTCAGATTTCAACGTCTACCGTGCCTCAAAGATACCGCCAATTCCGGTTCATTTGCAATAGTCTCTTGCAAAATATCGCCGTCGGAGGTTCGAGCCCTCCCTGGAGCGCGCGCGTGTGTGTGTGTGTGTGTGTGTGTGTGTGTGTGTTTTTGGTCCGATAGATTTACAATCATTTGAACATTTTTTGAATCTTGCAAAATACATTCATGTAAGTCAATGGCGTCCTATATAATTCCATATTATACTTCTGTAAACTGCCTGTTAGTCAGTCCGATGTAAAATCAGAATCACTTGTCTTCGTAGTAGTTTGACATCTTCTAGATTTTCCATTCATTCTATACATTTATTTGGTGATATTTTTAATGCAGTAATAAATAAAGCAATACTTCGTCGCTAAAATGAGTATGAAATTTGACGATTGATATTACCATATGATTCCCGATGCGCAGGGATGGAAATGAGGGCGCCAGTGCCTCGAAAACGAATTAACATTTATCGTTCTGCTCGGTTTCAAGTGAAAAGTCAGAATATTGACTACGTTTCAAACACAGCAACCCTTGATCAAAAATCCACTGAACCAAAAATTCTTTGCAATGTGTTTTTACCAAAGCACATTCTTAATTTTCGTGTAATACTTCACTTAATTCGATGCTACATAGTAATGAAAATAAATTTAGGCCTTTATTACATCAAACTACAATATATGTAAAATCTTCTGCGAATTGTTTTCTTAATATGGAGTGACAAATGTTTCCTTTGATCTGCAAGAGCATTGTAGTGAGCTGAAAGAATTATTAAATTTATTAATTTATTGAATGAGTTGAAAGTATAGCATGTATGTGTGGAAATTATTTTCAGTACAATGGTATGAAGTTGTCTCGACACATTGCAGAAAGAAACTGATGAATACTTGATCTGAACATCAAGTGTGCAAAATTTCAACAGAATCGTAAGAAAACTGTTGATTTTGTCGAATTCTGTGAGTAAAGTAGCTTTCGCCATCCACCACATGGAATATTGTGTAGGCAGTGATATTCCTGTTATTTTGAAGATCGAGTATGCAACATTTCATTAAGATCGGAATAAAACTGTAGATTTGTATGAATTATAAACATATGGTCGCCGAGCTGACGGAGACAGCGAGTATGGATATGGCGTCAGAGTACCCGCGGAGCTCATGTCTGGTGGCTACGAGCCCGCGAGTACGACGGGGCGGCTGCGCCAGCGCACTTAGGCTCGCTGTACTCGCGCAATTACACCGGGGTTGAAGGGAGGCGTTTGTAGCGTATGCAACCCGCAAGACCGCGCTCATACTCTGCCCGTTTCTGACCTCTAGTGTGTGTGTGTGTGTGTGTGTGTGTGTGGTCATTAGGTTAGTTTACCTATGTTTAAGTAGTTTGTAAGCTACGGACTGATGACCACGCAGTTTGCTCCGATAGATTTACAAACATTTGAACATTTTTTACTGCATTTGCTCGGGGCCCTGTGCTCGCTATGCACATACTCGCGAATGAACCGTGAGCCCCCTGGGAGCGGGTTGGAGATATTCTCCACTCGGGGACTGGGCGTTGTGTTGTCATCATCGTCATAATACTCTTTAATATGTTCCCCTGCCAGTCTGCTTGTTATCTAGCACACACACGTCATGCGCCGTTGTTGGAAAATATTCTCCGTGTAACACGTCTCCGACATGCGACGAGCCAGCAGAAGTGAAATGCTTGACGCGAGAAAACTCTCAGCAGTAAAACACTTCTGACATGTGTTTCAAGCATGAAATGTTGTACTTACCGTAAACATTTCGGAAAACAGTCCATTTTCCATTAAATACTAGTGCAGTAATTTGTGATACTTGGGCCGAGTTTACGTTACTTTCAAAGTTCAGCTGTTTTTTCTTGATACGGGTACATTCTGCCTCTGGGAGCAGAAAATGGTAATTTCAACCATTTTCATGTGGTGGTGTTAACAAAAGGGGGGAAAATTTTCACTCAGTACCCATCATTTGCAATAGTAGAAATGACACACAGATGTAACTTGTATTTATGAATAGGGACGGATGAACATATTTAGTCGCTCCCAATCATAAACCACCTATTCATGAATATGCAGTAGAGATCGTGTTCAAATTTTGTGTTTATTATTAGTGTTGAATATGAAATTAAGCCCATTGTAACACCTTTACTGGAAGATTGAAAAGTTTAGTAGTAGTTGGAATGGGCAAGAAATTTGCCTATGGGAACTGTAGTGCGTATGAGCCACGAAATGACAGATAATAAACACTACTGTTTTCGATATTCATTGTTTAATATCGACTGATTGATTGGTCGAGATATTAAACATATTCGATTTATATCGATATGATTTTGATAAAATATGTATCGCTTTCTCATCCCTCTCGTAGCTAATGACGTCTTGATTTTTTAGTATAAACTTTAAAAATTTGTGAGTGATATTGATTTTTCTGTTTTGTTTTCCTTGTGATGGCAAATATCTTCAGGTAGATACATTGTATAACATACAGTGAATTGTGTTTAAATATGTCCGATTTATTCAGGTTATGCTAAGAGGGTTTCAACCTTTGAAAATAATTTGATGTTATCAGTGTTCAAAAGTTTTTGCTAGGAGATATTGACGACCTAGTAGTACCGTCCCTGTGATCCTTAAACCAACCAGCCGTACTCTGAAGTGCATTGAAGAGGGTGCCTCAAATTGTAAAACACGAAAGACCTGTTGATTATGGTTGATAGTGTCTAGGAAAGAGTGAAAAATCAACGAAAATTATGCTAAAACAACTCCAGCGGATACCAGTCGAAGTTACGTCAGGTAATGCTAAAGGAATCATACTACGAAATGAGACTCTAAAATTAGTTGTCACCGTTTTCCGTTTTTACAGCCCTAGAAAGTAATGGCAAAAGTAAAGTCTGTACGGAATGTAAACTAGAAATATTAATAAGCGCCCTTCAAAAAGAAAATATGCCGACACAGAAGCCTTTTTAAAAATATGTCTTTGACGTGTAGCCTTATACAGAAATGAAACAGTTCCGACAAGAGTTTGACACAAACTGATCACGACGAGTAGTGGCAGATAAAACTGGAGTGGTGAGTTTTATATTAAGAATTTTAGCAAAATATGTGAAACAAGTAATGACCCCATTAATCTTCAAATTACGCCTCAGACAGTTATTGCTTAGTTATTAAGATGTAGAGCTGTACCTGGTCCGTTCAATAATGTTCAAATGTTTGTAAAGCTATGGGAAATTTAAAAATTGCTTTCGCGATAGGGCCCAGAGTATGGCACGGTGCCGTGTTCGGATGCGGTATGACACTACATGGGACTGAGCAAATCGTAGAGCTCTTGAAGAAATCATTTAAACATAATGCATTCAGAAAACTTTAAAAATCCTGTGTAATTTGGTGTGGGTATTCAGCAGTTCCCACAAATTTCGTGTTAATTCATTTGCTCTTTCTTTTTGAAGCACTTGTGTTACGCTCTTGTTTCAACAACTGCCGGCCTTTGTGACCAAAAGTCGAATACTGTTCCGTCACTTTCTGGTTAATCAGTTAAACTGTCATGTTCTTCTGTAGGATTTGAATGGTTTAATCAGAACAGGACAATAGTCTCGTACACTAAGCAATTCGAAGTACATACATTGAAAGCAGTGGTGCCAACCACCCCCTCCTCCTTGCCAATGACTCGCCGCCTTCTCCTCCCCCTCCCAAACTACTACCAGCCCCCTCCACCTACGAGGCATTTGGATACCTAGTTCATTACATAATAAATATATTCCATAAGCACGCAATTTCATTAAAAGCTGCTTGGGTAATACAGTGTCAAAAGCCTTCCGAAAATCTAGATATACGGAATCGATATGAGATCTCTTGTTGATAGCACTTATCTCTTTATGTGATTAAAGAGATAGCTGTGTTTGACAAGAACGATACTCTCTGGATGCGTGTTGACTATGAGTCAATAAGTTGTTCTCTTCGAGGTAGCCTCCGGGAACTTGTGTGGCGTGCTCTGCTTCCGCGCCACTTGTGGAACAGACACCTGTTGCTCCAGATATTAACTGCGGTTTTTACTGTTAGCTGCTAGACGGTGCAGTAACTATAGACTATGGACATCCGAATATTTCTACTGGGGCTGGGATTCGAACTTGGGATTTCCTGCTTACGGTGCAATTTCACTACACCTCTTCGCCACCCCAGACACTCTGCTTTTCCATGCTCGAGCCATTAGCTGCATGGTAGTGTCTACGCGCTGGTTTTTTTTTCACTATTTTCATTGAATTTTCAATGCTATAGCGCAAGTTTAGTTTAAGATATATAAAAACTACAATGACAGATTGAAATGTTGAGGTTTTACCTTCATTTGAAGCAAGTCATGTACATGGGGGATATATTGCTTTTACAGAGTGATGAGGATTGCACACTGATTAAAAAGTAATTACAAATGTGAAAACTTGGTTTTTAACCATTTATTTAGCTCAAAAACAAAGTAAACATTACAAATTGATAATGTAACACTGAAAGACATTAGTTGTACTATTTAAATATTAGACATACCTACAAACAATCGTCTATTAGTCATAATGAGAAATTCATTATAATTCCAGTGTAACACACTAACGTACATAATATTTACAACACTAATATGAGTTATCTTTCCTACCAGTCTTCCCAGTAATATTATTCTGCTATTCTGCGTTGATTTACAAAGAAGTTAGACCAATAAGGACTCAATTGTTGAAATGTTTGTAAACCTATTGGACCAAACTGCTATGGTCATCAGTCAGTAGACTTAAAAAGTACGTAAGCTTACTGTCCATAAGGACAACACACACACACACACACACACACACCCTTTCTCGAGGAAGGACTCGAACCTCCGGCGGAAACAGTCACCCAGTCCGTAGCATGACGCCTTATACCAAGGGGCCAATCTGCGCGGCGCCGAGGACTTCGGTTACTTTTTGGCATTTCGTGTTTTCGGGCACTATCGAAATCAGAAATATCGGCAGCTTCAACAATTATTTCAATCATATTTGTACTTTTGGATCCTTATCACGCCATTTCGGCTAAAAAGGAAGTTAAATAACATTGGGTGCCAAAAAAGAAAAGAAAAAAGAAAGAACTGTAAACAAATGCCAAAAGCAGCAATAGAAGAAATATACATTATATATCGGTTTACCTTGTTAGGGTCCGCATAATGGTGATAGACAAAAGCATTGAAGAACCTGTGTGTTTTAGTGTGAACCATAGATTTAAGTCTGAAAAGACAAAAATGACGCTGAAAGCTGCGTGGCGAGCTACGTAATATTACGTCGGCAACAATTGCTTCTATCTGAGTACGACTTAGTATTACGGCTACCGCGTGGCTTGTATTAACACAGTTTCAAGAACAACCCAAACTGTCGCGGCAGAGCGCGGTGAGGCGCTATGCTGCGATGCGCGAGGCCGTTCCCCGTCGGGGGTTCTAATCCCCCCTTGGGCATGGATGTTTGTACTGTCTTTAGCATAAGGTAGTTCATAAGTAGTTTGTAAGTTTAGGGACTGATGACCCCGCAGTTAAGTCCCATAAGCTTTACAAACATTTCAACATCTGAACTACCCAAACTCCTTATGCTGCCCAAACTTCAGTATGCTCTCTTACTTGGACCATTGTACTCAGTAGCTCGGCTCAGGGTCTGTATTCCTGCCAGAAGACCGGTCCTGCTGTGCAGCTAAACTACAAGAAACATCATCCGCGTCAAGGTGGATTACAATCAGGAACTGCAGCCTCTGCTCTTTCGGACGCAATTCTTAACGTCATCCGCTGCTCGGAGATGGCAGTTCGGCAAGCACCTGTATGTGTTTCTCCCGGCAGCCATGTGCCGCCAAAACAGAATACTTGCGCATAATAGTTCCCGATCGGGAGCGCTCACTTTAGTTCGCGGCTCTGCCACGAACTAGTTCGTTCTTTTAGTTCGTCCGCTCCCAGTGACCGCTGAGCGGCGTGGTCTGTGCATGCAGTTGGAGGGAGAAGTTCCCCCACCTAGCTGCTTCATGCGCTTGCTGCTTGAGCCGCTAACGATATCACGCAAACCAAAAGAAACAGTTTGTGGATAATTTCTCGCGTTTAAGTTTACAGTTATCTCTATATCTTGGCATTATGGAATTTATTAGTCAGATATTGCAGAGTGCAGAATACTTCAAAGCAGAACTTTTGTAGCACTGAACTATGTAATCTAGCAGGCAGACGCTAACCTCGAAATGACTCTCATCAGCAGGAGGCAAACAGGTGATTTTTAATTCTGTTCGCGACCTATCGCGCATATTATACTTCGCGACATATCGCGCATCTTTTAGTTCGCGACCGGGAGCTCTCCTTTTAGTTCGCAGCTCGGCCGCGAATTAGGTCGCTCTTTGTAGTTCGTCCACTCGTTTTGGCTTTTGCTGCCGCTACTAAAACTACAGCTGAGCTGCATCTCAGCTCGAAATGACGGCAACTGGCAGAAGGGAATCACGCGATTCTGCGCGCTCTCGCGCCCTCTCGCTGTTACCCGTCAGTCTTCGGAAAAGGAGCGGACGAACTAGTTCGCGTAGTTCGCCTGTGGGAGCGCTCTTCTGAACTAGTTCGTTCGCGAACTACACAAGACTACAAAACAGCCTCCTGCTTGGCGTCGTGTGCCGCGCATGACGTCATCGTCTGCCGCCCCTGCCGTTTTCGTCTATCGAAATGCAAATCAAATGTTTGCAACAGCTAAGTCCCTTACATTTACACTTATCAGTCCCTAGGCTTAAAAACTACTAAAAGTGAATGAAATTTTCACTCTGCAGCGGAGTGTGCGCTGATCTGAAACTTCTGTGAAGTTTGGAAAGTGGGAGACGAGGAACTGGCAGAAGTTGTAAGCACGGACCGCTAAGCGTGCCGGGAGAGCTTAGATGGTAGAGCGCTTGCCCACGAAAGGCAGAGGTCCCAGGTTCGAATCCCGGTTCCGGTATACAATTGCCGCGCGGGAATAGCCGAGCGGTCTGGAGCGCCACGTTACAGATCGCACGGCCTCCCGCGTCGGGGGTTCGAATGCCCCCTCGGGCATGGATGTGTGTGTGTGTTCTTAGTTTGTATAGTTTGTACGTCTAGGGACTTATGACCAAAGTAATTTGGTCCCATAAGATTTACAAACATTTGGTACACAACTATAATCTGCCAGGAAGCTTCTTGCTTTAGGGGGGTATGACGTCAAGGGGGCGGACTTCACGCAGAAGAGGCACGACAAGACATTTTAATTTCCACTGTGTATACTTTCACTAATAAATTCATTAAACGTTGTCAGAATGGTCCGGAAGGATTCAGGATACACACTCTTAGCGGTTGGAGTTCTAAAAAATAACAAAAGAATTTTTATTTACGTATGAAATTTCTTAATTTTATCACTTGTTATTGTTTGTCGCTATATGTACTCTTTATTTCATTAGTAACAGAGATTATTCAAAGAGTTTTGCAGAGCATACACACCATACTTACAGGTGCATGAAACTCTAGAATTTTCCAAATATATTAAAAACTGTGGTAAAAATAAATTTTGTTAACTATAAAATTTTAGTTTTTTCTAAACATAAAATTTAAAATGTATTCAGTTTTTCATAAAGTAAATAAACAGCCACACCCATACGCGAGGAAGGCCTCGAACCTCAGCCCGCGCGCTCGGCAGCTAGGCGCCTTGCAGCGCTCGGCCGCGGTCCCTCACCCCGCCGTTGGCCGTGGTGGCCGCCTAGACTCCCCGCCGCACAGCTTTGTGGGAGGAGCACTTCTGTCCGCTTCTCACGCTGCTTAGGCAGCCTAATCTTCTTGCAGGCACCTCGGCGGTGTGGCCACGCCAATGCGTTCCTCTGCGCCGAACTCGCTGCCTGCAGCTCCATAGCGGTGGCAGCATCTACCATTTGACGCCCCTTGCCATTTTGTGGTACAACACGGTCCATAATGTACCCCTGGTGTGTGTGTGTACATACAGAGGAGGGATAAACGGACGGTCTCCTTCTCCTCCAGACCGATCTGCAAGTTCAGTAAGCTGCACCGCCGTTTCACTCTTCCTTGCTTCGGATTTTACTACGACGGCTCGTCTTGCCTTACCTATGCTGTAGTTTGTTGGGGAAGAAGCAAACGAAAGACGCCTGACAGGCGTCCGCGAATCGCGCGGTACGGCTCCCGGCCGCCGCCACCGCATCCGCCGGCCACGGCAGCGCCCGATTCTCGGACTCTGTTGTGCCGCGGGCACATACACTGAGTTAAAGTCTAAAAAACATTGCCATCTGAGTAACCTAAGCTTACCTTTATTTGCATCAGATGTTCAAAATGATGTCCCTCTACGGAAAAAACTGCCTGACATCTCTTGAACACATTTGCGAACAACCGACGAATTTCGGCTGCCGAAATCTGGGAAATGACTGGTCGAATCCTGTCTTCCAACTCTTCGAGTGTATGGGGATTGCTTGCATACACCTTGTCTTTTACCATTTCCCAAAGATAAAAGTCACAGGGATTTAGATCTGGAGAACGAGGCCAGTCGACTATCCTATCATTAAAAACACTTCGTATTGCTGCCATAGAAGCATTGGCAATGTGTGGTCTTGCATCGTCCTGCATGAAATAACCGTACAGCTTTTCGTCGGGACCAAGTTTTTGAAAAAATGAATGTAGGATATTGTTCACATACCTGTCAGAATTTATCGTTTCGTGGAAAAAAGATTGGCCCAATTATTCGCAACGCACTAATTGCACACCACACTCCAGTTTTCACGTCATGAAGGGGTTGTTGTTGTAACTCATGTGGTATTTCTGAGCTCCAACGTCGATTGTTCTGCGAATTTACGTAGCATGACAAATGCAGCCATGCTTCATCAGAAAAATAAGGCATCTCAAGATGAACTTCCCCATGGTGCACAGACTGTAACAGCCAGTTACAGTAACGACGTCGAGCAACTGTATCTGAGTTCGTGAGTTGATGCACTACCGTTGTTTTGTACGGCTTCAAATTCAGTTTGTGTAGCGGCGACCGGCAGGCGGAGCGGCAGCAGCCGCAAACTCGCGGACCTGTCCCCGGCGTCTTTCGTGACACCTTGTATAAATTCGTCGAGTGTTCGCAAATGTGTTCAAGAGATGTCCATAGAGGGACATCATTTTGAACATCTACTGTAAATAAAGGTAAACTTAGGTTACTTAGATGGCAATGTTTTTTAGAATTTAGCCACAGTGTCAGTGAATGCGCCTGCGGCACAATAGTCTGCGAATCGGGCGCTGCCGTGGCCGGCGGATGCGGTGGCGGCAGCGCCCGATTCTCAGACTATTGTGCCGCAGGCGCATTCACTGAGTTACCGATCCGCGGACGCCTGGCAGGTGTCCTTCGTGAGACACCCTGTAGTTAAATGGCAGTACCCACTTTTCTTCGTGAGCGAGAGAAACAGACAGCACAATAACCTGCAAATCCGAAAAGTATGTGGTGCAATTCTATTAGAAGATACCGTTGCTTTGACGTTATTATGTTTGTTGGATGTGGCTGAAGGTGGAGGAATGTTCGGGGAGACAAGAAATGTCTCCATATAATTAATGTTTTCCTCATCTCAGATATCACATGATGCACTCGTACCTCGTCTCTTGTGAAAACACAGTGCAGGAAAGCTCCGCCCCCACCATGCTTGATGATTCAGTAAGCTTCATAAGCTTGACTACATTCTCGTAGGACAGTTGGCTCAATATCCATGGAAAACGTGTCTTCCTGGTAGTCCTTGTGTTACAAGCGATAGGCATAACGCTTCCAAAGAAGATGAAAGAGTACGACTGTAATCTGTCCCGGCAGACGGCTTGTATCAGCCCATGGCACGGTGTACGATTACATCTGAGTTGGGCCAGTTTTTTCACCACCTATGTTTATCTGTTGTGCAAATGTTCAAATGTTTGTAAACCTATTGGACCAAACTGGTACGCTCATAAAAAAAAAATGTTCAAATGTTTGTATAGTCTATGGGACTTATCTACGGGGTCATCAGTCCCTAAACTTACAAAATACTTATGAACTACTTACGAACTAGGACGGCACAAATATCCATGCCCGAGAGGGGATTCGAACCCCCGACCTTAGTGGCCGTGCAGACCGTGACTGGAGCGCCTTAGTCCCCGCGGCCACCGCGGCCGGCGTATGCTCATCAGTTCATAGAATTAAAAACTACTTAAACTAACTTACACTAAGGACAACACACACACACACACACACACACACACACACACACACACCTCTGACGGCGAGCAACCGAGCGCTCCGCGGTAAGTAGCCTTAGAACGCGCGGCCACTCCACCGCGGCTGTCTGTCTTGTGCCTTCCAAAACTACCGTTGTTGTCAGGATATTACACTAACTGTGTAAACTGCTGTTCGTTGCTCCCAGTTGCAGATGTGGTCATTATCTTTAAATGTAGAACCCTTATTACTCTGTGTACTTCAATCATTCGCCATGTACCAATTAACGCTTAACCTTGAAACTGTACTTCAAATAGCAATGGCACAGGTAGTTCCATTTGCCAGTGCAGTTAGAAAGCTTCGATCATCTCTTCTGTCTAGCAATGGATTCGAAGGGGTATTTTCGTGCCAGTGAGAGCACAATTTGGCCTCCCGGGAGTAGCCGCGTGGTCTAAGGTGTCATGCTGCGGACTGGGCGGCCGCTCCCACAGGAGGTTCGAGTTCTCCCTCGGGCATGGGTGTGTGTTGTCCTTAGTGTAAGTTAAAGTAGTTTGTAAGTCAAGGGACTTATGACCGTAGAAGTTTGGTTCAATAGGATTACAAACAGGGGCCGGCCGCAGTGGCCGAGCGGTCTGCGGCGCGCCAGTCACAGTCCGCACGACCGCTGCGGTCGTGGGTTCGAATCCTCCCTCTGGCATGGATATTTGTGTCGTCTTTAGTATAAGGTAGATCATTAGTAGTTTGTAAGCTTAGGGACTGATGACCCCGCAGTTAAGTTCTTTAAGCTTCACAGATATTTGAACATTTGATTACAAACATTTGAACTTCCTTACATTGTGTTCCTACACGCATGCAGCCACAAGGGATGGACAAAATAATGAGAACACCACGCAGTATATTACACCTTGTTGCAAGTTGGCACCACTGGGTACCTGTTCAAATGTTTGTAAATCTATCGGACCAAACTGCGTGGTCATCAGTCCGTAGCTTACAAACTACTTAAACTAAGGTAAACTAACCAAAGGACAACACACACACACACACACACACACACACACACACACACACACACACACCAGGGAGGACTCGAACCTGCGACGGAGAGCAACCGCGCGCTCCGCAGCGAGGCGCCTTAGACAAAATGTTCAAATGTTTGTAAAGTCTATGGGACTTAACTACGGGGTCATCAGTCCCTAGCGCCTTAGACCGCTCGGCTACTGCGTACCTGTTAACAGTGAGATGCGTCTGTAGTGCATAACTGAAGAAGGAGCTCTGGACGTTACCTTGCAGTGCGTTATACGTTTTTTCTGCGACAGTCGACACAAATGATCGGATAAATGTGTGATCTGTCAAGGGGCAACTCGTTGGTGCGCGGTTAGCGGTAGCAAATATGGCGAAAATGGATATTTCCTTTAAATGGGCAACAGTAACCATGGTAATATTATCACATAAAAACGTGGTAAAACATCATGGACGAAAAGAAACTGTTGGCGAAACCCAAACTGACGGAGACCAATGAACAATAAAGAGAATCATGTTCAGATAACATTAACTGCCACGACAAATGTGACCGTACATCTCAACTCTCACTTGAGTAATATTGTTTGAACATGTACAGTGTAGCATGAGCTACACAAGGCTAACATTCGTGGAAGTGCGGGAACTGCAAAACTTTTAATGACGAAAGACGACGCTGCGAAAGAACGACAGAAGAGCGTTAAGAAAGATTGTGGGCAGGCAACTTAATACTACCGCGGTAAAATCAGCTGAAGTACTGAACACTCACTTGAGTAGTACTGTTTCCACAAAAACAGTACGGCCGGAGTCAAACATTCATGGAAGAGCTGCAGCTGCTGTAGCCTTTATAACGGAAGCCAAAGGAAAGTTGCGAAGGAAGTAGTGTCACGATCATATAACTTCATAACTGGCCATATGTGCTACGGTCCGATAAATCGCCATTTACATTGCATCCTTCAAACACCAGGGTTTATGTATCGAATAACAAACATTGTCATAATCCAAAACGATAACCTCCCCCCCCCCCCCACACACACACAGCCAAAAAGCTTGAGTCCTGCTTTGTACATCATCATAAAATTAAGATATCTCCAGTGCATAGCAAATTCCGCGTGCCTAAACTTAATCGTTATGGGGAGTTTTTAGAGCAGACAGTCAGGACCATATTTAGGGCTCGCACGAATTCGGCAACGTTTACCTGTTGATCGTAAACCAAACACTCGAACTCTGCAACTCTCCTAAATCTGTCCTCAAATAGCACTATCGATTTCGGCAACGTTACACCTGCTGCTGAGGGGTGGGGGTTTCCCTACCGCTTTGACGGTCGGCCGGTTTGGCAAAGCGTGACGTTAACAGGGAGCTACGCGTACTTTCTGCAGGACGTGCGCTGCTATTCCTGACATGCGCTTGCGTGTAACGTGTAATTTGATAGCTAAGCTTTCTTTCATTACCTTTTTTGCAATCTTGTACTCGCAAAATAATGTGAACGCCTAACAAGTACTTCGTTTTACAAACGATTTGGGAGACAATCTAAGCAGCTCTCTTAGGCTGTTAGAGGACGAAGTTGCCTTACACAAGTTACTGAAGTCATCAGAAGGAACTGCAACATGAGATACCTGCATGGTACGAGAATTTGAAATTCTAGCGTGAAGTCATCCTTATTAGCACTAAAAGAAAACCGCTAACCTTAATTTACACGACAAACCAGTCAAGTTTACAGGCAATAAATTCAAATAACTACCTAGGAATTACAATTTCGAACAACGTTAATTAGAAAGAGCACATTGAAAATATCGTAGGGAAGGCGAACCAAAGCTTAGAATTCATTGTCAGAACACTACTAAAGAAACTGCCTACGCTACACTTGTGCTTCCTATTATGGAGTGCTGCTGGCGTATTGTGGGATCTCTACCAAGTGAGACTGATGAAGGATATAGAGAGAGGTTACAGAAGGGCAGCTCGTTTCATGTTACCTCGATACAGGGGAGGGGAGGGGGGAGGCGGGGGGAGTCACGGAAATGATACACGAGTTGGAGTGGAAATAAAAGAAAGACGTTATTCCTTGCGGCGAGATCTATTTGCAAAATTTCTTTCAACAACTTCCCTTCCGAATGCGAAAATATTTTGTTAGCACTCACCTACATATTGAGACACGACCATCATAATAAGAGTAATTTGATCGAAAACTGAAAGATGTAGATGTTCCTTTTTCTCGCGCGCTATTAGAGAATAGAACGGTAGAGAAATATTATGAAAGCGGTTCGATACCCTCTGGCAGGCACTTAAGTGATTTGCAGAGTAAATATGTAGATGTAGATATATTGTGCTGATGTCTACTGGCCTTACAAGTATACAACCAAGCGCGTTTATTACCATCGCGTATGCCGGCCGCGGTGGCCGAGGGGACTGAGGCGCTTCAGTCACGATCTGCACGGTCACTACGGTCGGGGGTTCGAATCCCCCCTCGGGCATGGATATTTTTGCCGTCCTAGTTCGTAAGTAGTTCATAAGTAGTTTGTAAGTTTAGGGACTGATGACCCCGTAGTTAAGTCCCATAGACTCTACAAACATTTCTTACCATCGTTTTTTATACTTAAAAAAAATTAGAAACATGACAGTTATCTAGTTGTAAACGAGAAGACTATATGAATATTCAAAATGTAAGGATATATGCCTAAAATTCTAGTCCACTGGACTACAAATGGAACATGTAAAATGGGTTGTTCGGTCTGCCTACAAAGAAAGTAGCGGAAGTCAAATGCGATCCAGACTTAGAAAATACCGATCTTCCATGGAAGAAGTCCTGGTGCTGAAAATGCAAACAGCGCAGGACAAACGACGTAAACAATGAGAACGCCGCAGTTAACGACAGAGCAACGAGGAACAACACTCCTAAAACACTAACTTTCATCTGTCAAGAAAACCGAACTGCAAATGTCAATTATTTCGAAAATTCTTTCTGAAACGTGGTATAATAAAATCCAATGAATTATTGAATTGAACATTGTTGTGAAGAATATATCCGCTTTACCATAACAAAACAGTGGAGCTAGTAAAATAAATAAATAAATAACACTAGGGCGTTTCTAAGGTCTAAGGCGTCTCGCTGTGGAGCGCGTGGTTGCTCGCCGTCGGAGGTCGAATCCTCCCTGGGGCATGGGTATGCGTGTTGTCCTTAGGTTAGTTTACCTAGGTTTAAGTAGTTTGTAAGCTACGGACTGATGACCACGCAGTTTGGTCCGATAGATTTACAAACATTTGAACATTTACGAACAAAACTGCGAGTACTAAAAAAGTGTATAGAGTGGTGTTCAGAACACATTGAAAATGCACTTATGTTATATTCGAATGCGTTTGCTTATCTGAGGGGGAAGAAATTTCCTTTCCATTTCATTCAACATACTAAACATGTAAAAATAAGATTAATAGTCAATCAGGAGCTTTATACAAAGTCCTCAGATCAGTTAAGGCTACGTCAACAAAAACATTTGAGACCAGCCAACACATTAAATTTTCGATGTTAGAATAACAAACAATTTGTTAAGGCGAATCATAATAACACTTAAAGTAGTTGAGGATCTTGTTGTAGCTTTTACGTGCGATAAGAGTGTGATGAATTTGGAAGGGTGAGAGCAACTTAGTCTATTCTCAACTATGACGTATTTTTATACTCTGTGAACAATGAAAACCAAATATTATTTTGTTTCGATACACCGCATTTCCAGAAACTATTACGAAATCTTTTTATTGGTGATATAATCACCCTGTTTGGTCGTATCGTATTTATAGAACAAATTTTGCAGCACAAGGCAAGTGGCCGAGCGGGAGTAGCCGAGCGGTCTGGAGCGTCACGTTGCGGATCACGCGGCCTTCCGCGTTGGGGGTTTGAATCCAACCCTCTGGCATGGATGTCTTTGTTGTCCTTAGGTTATTTTAACTTAGTTCATGTGGTTTGTACGTGTAGGGACTTCTGACCAAAGTAGTTTGTTCCCATAGGGTTACGAAAATTTGAACAAGGCAAGTCACCTTCCGATCACCTTTGACATACACAACAGACCTGTGGAATACCTGGTCGGCTGTTTTTCAGGTCGCGCTTCCCAAGAAGTGAAGTAAGTTCTGCATAAAACTCAGGAAGAAAGTTCCGTAGAATTGTTTTGGTATGTACTCCTGTTGGCCGGCGAAACGCGTAAATAAGTTTCCGCTACCTATAGTGAACAATTTAACAGAGCAATGTGAATTGTTACCGCCGCATCGTCATGATTTTCCTTCAGATCCTGAAACGCTTCTACTTCAATAGTTTGAATTTATAGCTGTCGCATACAACGTAAATGTACTGTACTACGTTTACAATAAACTGGTCGAAAATGTCTATTTGGCATATTTTTCTCTTCGATGACTTGAACGACACACCAAAACTCGACGAGTATGTCGAAACGCTAGCCAGTTGACGAGGGGCAGACCCGAACTGGTCAACTTTTAGTGGCCATTACAAGGGTACTCCGGAAAGGGCTGTTAATCCCAAACTCGAACTGGGCAACTTTCGCTCGCATGTAGCAGAACGATCCGACCCAAGGCGTTCCTGGCCCTCACTGAACTCGCCAGTCCTGTGAATGACACCAGCTCGCTGACATCTGTGTAGAATCAGTGTTTCGTTTTTGTACTTCAATTTAGTCATGGAAGCGAATAATAGGGCAGAAAGTCACTTACATATTTAGCCTTATATATTTAAATCCTCTTAATGTTTCTGAAGTTTTTGCTGATCTGGCCATCATACAACCATACAACCACAAGACGACAACATCACAAAATTCGCGGAGTACATAACTGAAAACTACACTGATGGAGAAGACGCAGTCTTTCCTCCAAACGTTTGGGCAGCAGATTGCGCTTTCTTGTGGAGGACGACTAACGCTTGCGAAAGCTTTCATTCCGGATTGAATGCTTCCTGTGAATCTCCTCACCCAAACATGAACTCAGCAAAAAATAACATCACCATCCAAACGGACTCCAAAAACGAGGAACAAAAATTAGTATTACTTAGAAATGGTGAAATTTTCAAATTATACTTTGTAAAGTGCTTTTAATACCTAGCAGCCATGAGCAGAATATGAGCCAAATGAAATGTATTTGTTTTCTGCAAATATTTTTATATGTAAAATTTGTAATAAAATCTTTGTATTTGTATATAATTTGTTTGCTTTTTATATCTTGTTCCTTGGCACAGTATTGACATTATTCCTTAAGAACTCTACAAATAGGGGCAGAGGTTGAGCACTTGATAAGTTTAGATTTGGAAGCATTTTGCGAGATTGTGCAGTCGGTCCGCCAGGAGCAGGTAGGACTTACCGAGTTGCCCAGTTCGTGCGTGTCACTTAGGGGGCACTTTGGGGATAGTTGCCCAGTTCGAGTCTTCCGTTTATCACCAACAGGTAGAAGTTGCCTAGTTCGGACGAGCCCTTGACGAGAAGGCGACGAGGCGTGTTTACAGCCAGAAGTCCCTTCTCTGGTGGGTCACAGAGGGTCCGACCGTCTGATACTTGAGTGTACAGTTGACGATTTCGAGTGAGAGATTAACTAGCCCTTTTCCAGTCCCTTCTTGTGCTCATTAAAAATTGCCGAGTTAGTCTGCCCCATATTTACAGCGCCAACGTTGTTGAAGTAATTGGTGCTTGTTTTGGTACAAGAATGAATAACACTCTCTTGGAAATTATAAAAAACACTTTACGAATCCGTTCATCGAAGCGGTGTAGCTATTTTCAAAACCAGTGGTGAGGCAGCTGCTTAGTTATAAATATTGTGTGTGTTAGGCGTTTTTTCAGCCGCTGTAGCTGTATCCGTTTAGCGCAGAGGGAGGCAAGTACAAAAGTAGGGTGTTTGTCGGGGTGGTGAGGCGTATCGACACGGCGCCTGGGCAGTCGGTAGCCGGCAGCCTCCCTGGGGGATAGCGGAGCGGGACCCCGCCACTGCCCGCTGACGCTCGCCATTTGCACACTCCATTTCCTCACTTCCACGCCTACGTTTCCGCCAACACTCCGCTATCCGCTCTATTGTACCTGGTACAGGATCGGTTCAATGATAAATTTTCAGACCATTTCTCTATCGTATCACTCTCGAATAGCGGGGGAGGGGGGGGGGGAACGGGCACTTTAATATTACAATATTTCCGTGCGATCTCTGGTGTCTCTTAATACGGCGATCATTTCTCCCTATGTAGGTGCGTCACCGAAATATTTTCGCATTCACAGGAAAAAAAAATAGGGTCTCCCAAATTTCGTAGAAAATTCTCGTCTAAACGAAAAGCGCTGTCGTTTTTAAGATGGCGCAGTGGTGTAACACACTGGACTCACAGTCGGGAGGACGGCGGTTCAAACCCGCTTCCGTCCATCAGGTTTTTTTCAGAATTTCCCGAAATCACTCCAGGATAATGCTGGCATGTTTCCTTTGAAAGGGTACGGCCAATTTCCTACTCCATGCCTGCTAAAAAGTGTCTGAGCTTGTGATCCGTCTCAACAACAACGACGTCGACGGAACACTAAACCCTGTTCTTTAGTCCTTCCGTTAACGACTGACACGTCAACTAGCGCATTTTACCCATTGCACTCTCTACTCTATAGGGTGAATTCTCCTAACACTTGCACCGCAAATATTGCAGAAACGGAAAGTGGGATTAATGTGCAGTTTTCAGAGAATGGATTGGTAGTCAAGGACTCGTATTGTTGGCCAATAAACAGATTGTAAAAATACCTAAAAAGTGAAAAAAATGTTCAGATGCTTGTAATCTATCGGACCAAACAGCGTGGTCAGCAGTCAGTAGCTTACAAACTACTTAAACTAAGGTAAACTAACGTAAGGACAAACACACACACTCATGCCCCAGGGAGGAACCTCCGACGGCGAGCAACCGCGCACTCCGCAGCGAGGCGCCTTAGACCGCTCGGCTACTCCACCGCGGCGAGAAAGTGTATTTTTTACGCTAACATACAATTTTTCAAATCGAATAATGGTTGTTTCTATCATGTACTGGAATTTTTGACACCACCTGCGTATAAAGAATTTTGAATGACATTTTTATCGCGTTTAGTTTGGCAGCTACAACCAAAGTTTTGAGGGCGGAGGCTACGACAGCGTAGCTGACTGGCTGGTGGTCATGAGACAGTGGGTCGTGCCCCAGGGGCTAGCCACTCGGCCAGTTAGCTATGCTATCACAGACTCCCCCCCCCCCCCGAAACTTTGAACGGTTATAGCTGCTAAACTAAACGTGATAAAAATGTCATTCAAAATTCTTTGTACACAGCTGGTACCAAAATTCCAGTGCATTATAGAAACAACCATTGTTCTATTTAAAAAAAAACTGTATGTTTGCGTAAGAAATACTTTCTAAGTAATATTACAATCTGTTTGTTGGAAAAAAATACGAGCCCCTGACTACCAATCCATTCTGTGAAAACCGCACATCAATCGCACTTTCCGTTTTCGCAATATCTGCTGTGCAAGTGTTAGGCGAGTCATCCTGCATATCTTGCTAAGGGCCGCGGCGGAGTGGCCAAGCGCATTGAGGCGCAATGGTACGATACGCGAGGCCGCTCCCCGTCGGGGGTTCGAATCCCCCCCTCGGGCATGGATGTTTGTGTTGTCTTTAGTATAAGGTAGTTCATAAGAAGTTTGTAAGTTTAGGTACTGATGACCCCGCAGTTAAGTCCCTTAAGCTTAACAAACATTTGAATTTGAATTTTTGAATCACGCCCTCTTTCCACTTCTCCGATGACCTCCACCAATCCTACCTGGTAATGATCTGATACCGCTCAGCAATACTCTACAACAGTGTTTCTCAGCCTGTGGGCCGCGATCCCCAGGGGGTCGCCATCACCATTGCACAACCAGCCCAGTGCACCTCTGACTAAAAAGGCTTCCGTAATACAGAAATAAACGCCTAATATAAGTGAAATTTACTTTTTGTTAAAATTATATAATTCCTTGTTTAACATTAATACTGAATTGAATAGAACGTATATTTTTTTTTTATTACAGTGGGTTATCGATGAATAAGCGCAAAGTCTGAAAACTGTTTTCAGGAATCATTCGTTAGATAAATGTACAAGATGCAATAATTAATTATAGGAAATTAAAAAAATCTACTACTTTAAAAATTGTCTATGCAGTAGGAGCTTTGTTAATCAGCATAATTCGGTTCTGAATCTCGCCTAAGTTCGAAACACTCGTTATGCAAATTATTCTGTCGGAAACCATGCAAAAAAATTAAACATTAAAAACAGTGTCCGACAATTTACAAGAAATCTGTATCAACAGAAAGATCATTACATTCATTGCCTTTGAGGTAACGAACATAGTTGTGTTTGAGTTCATGTAGAGAGTTCGGATTTGGGGGTTTTCAGAATATTTTTAATTGGCAGGAGATCTCATACTGGGAAAGGTTGAAAATCACTGCCATATGGCAACGCGAAGCGTTAATGGACTACGCATTTCCTTATATTTACGTAAAAATCTAGTTACATCCTGCACTTCATAACTGGTACGAGCAATAATTTTTCGAAGTCGTCTTCAACCGTCATTCACACACAGACAACTGAAACACAACCATTAATCTGTGACCCCCATAAACAGTGAATATGTCGCACGTAAAAAATCAGTAGAGCACTGCGTTTACCTTGCCTTTCTTTGCTGTGAATGCATTATGTGTTAAATTATTGACTTTGTGTTCTGCTCGTGTTACACAGTTTACAGACGAAAACTGCTTAAAAGCTATCGTTATTGTGTGGTGATGTGATCAGATGACGGTTTCCTTTTGGCTGATATTTTTAGAGAACGTATTTTAAATGACTGTTTTAATGTTTTAAAGATACTCGTGTTCTGAACCTAATTTTCGTTTTCTTCTATTCCAGGTGAGTACCCAGTGTTGAATGCCTCTGCACTCTGCAAGTCTTACCTGGTGAGTTGTATTGAGTTTGTCATCTCGTTCCATGACGATTCCCAAAGACTGTACGAGGTGTTTAAATTTACAAGAGCTTTTTAACAGCGACTTTCTTAAGAGATACTGAACTTTCTGTTTATATTCACATTGAGCTCTGAGGATATCCCATTTCGTGAAAAGAAAACTAGGACTGTTGGTAAGTCTATACCTGCAGTAAGTAGTCTATAGATGGAGCCTTTAAGATACCAGGGCGAGATGTATTTAGTTCTATGTTGTGGGCAATTCAGAATCGTTATCCCCGGTTTCTAGGGGTTTTACAATAGGCTAACATTGTGCATACCTGCCAACTTTGAGGGTTTATCCGTAAAATTCAGGAAAATTGCAGCATTTTACAGTTTTACTGATGAACTGTGTTGTTTTACGACTTCGAGGACAAAAATTTGAAACGTTAACAATTGATAATCACCCCATTTCTGTGCAATCGATAGTGGATAACAAGTTGTATGATACGATTGATACTTTTTAAGAGTGTGATGTTTGTGTCGTCATTGGAGTTGAATTTAAAGTCGGGATAACATTTCTTCCGTGTGAATCATAGGTTTCGACAGGCTCTGCACCGCAAACGCAAAGAAGTGATCATGAGTTTGTTGTTGCCGTACAGACCTAGAACATAGTGATCGATCTCCAGGATACAGAAAAATTCCTTTTCTTTTCATCAATGGTAAAATACTTTTGTTCGTACTGTCTGTAACTACATCAACAAGTTTGCACTCAAGGTTTGACAAAATTGAAGATACACTGTTTTCATGCATTCGTTTTTCCTTGGAAACGTTTCCTATCTTGTTACGCGAGGAAGAGAATGAAACTACAGATGAGAAGGTGAATGAGCTTCAGAGGCACTTCACAGCTATTCAGTTAGATGTCAGTTTGGTTGCAAATCAAGGTCCTACCTACCGATGATTCCCATTGGACACCAATACGAAGAATTCGTGGATCCGAAGGACTTTACTAGAAATTCTGTTCTACTTGAACAGTGCTCTCTATTCTCACCACAGAACATAGCTTTGCAAAATTTTGAACGTGTTATCAACGTTGTGAAGAAAAATAGAACAGACTTCAAATCATCCATGTTCAATGAATCTCCCGAGTCTTTCTATTTTGGAGAGCAATAGTTCTGGCACCTGGTAAGACAAAACATTTTCTCAAGACATCTTGCAGGAACCCTAAGAAGCTCAAAATGTTTCAAATGCTTGTATAGTTTATGGGACTTTACTGAGGGGTCATCAGTCCCTAAACTTACAAACTACTTATGAACTACTTACGAACTAGGACGGCACAAATATCCATGCCCGAGGGGGGATTCGAACCCCCGACCGTAGTGGCCGTGCAGACCGTGACTGGAGCGCCTCAGTCCCCTCGGCCACCGCAGCCGGCCAAGAAGCTCACAACTATGACTTCAAAGTCGAACTAACATGTGATTTTTCAGTGTGTGTTAAGTTAAACTGGTTTTACTGTATAAAGCCTTTTCCAACTATCGCATATCTGCTTAATTTATCGAGTTACAAGTTAACATGGATTTCTTCTCCATTGTTACGTTCGTGTAGAAACGTTGGCGTATGATCAAAGTGGATATGATTTCACTCAAGAATCCTGTTTAAAGTATGAAGTATTGTATTTTGTAACCCAAAAGTATTATCATTTTCATGAAACCGTGGTATGTCTGTTGGCATTCTTTAGACTTTTTGTCGCGCGTGATTTTTAATGATAGACCTTATAAGAAGCTGGCAGGTATGATTGTGATAACGAACTCGTGTTCTGAAATTACTCTTTTACTCATATATGGACTGGAGAAAAAGTAAAACTGTTATTTTTCTCGGAAACGCCATTATTGACAGAGATGCCTACCGTAACACTTCCAACATAATTTCTACTGTAGCAGAAAGGGCACACGGAAGTGACAGGCTTTCCGTAATAGTCGCTTTCTTAATAAGTCATCCGTAGGTGGAAAACTGCGTTTGTTGAGACACGTTTTGGGTGGCCCTCAATGAGACATCGAAAGAATGACAGATACCAGATATACCTATGCCGCTTTGGATTTCTGATATTGGGCGACGGAAACGCGTAACAATGAAGCCATTTTTCCACCTCATGATGTATTGCTTATTCAGCGACTTAACAACGTTTGTGCATTACTGCTACAGTTATTTACAATAGTCGCAATATTAAATATTGTTATGTCAGAAAAACATCAGTAACATATTACTTTTAGTCAATACGTAACAATACCTTTTTACTATTGGGTCATAGTAGTTTCATGCTTGTAATGAGATTTCAGTGCAGTATTATTTTTAATAAACTGCTATCAGTACCATTTTATTGCTGGATCACCCTTGAAATATTAAGAAGTGATGCATCAGCTATGATGGTTTTATACTCACGCGTTACAACACGTTACCTCATATTACGCATTGCGGTTTATTATTCTTGACAGCAAAAAAAAAAAAAAAATGTTTGTATAGTCTATGGGACTTAACTACGGGGTCATCAGTCCCTAAACTTAAAAACTACTTATGAACTACTTACAAACTAGGACGGCACAAATATCCATGCCCGAGGGGGGATTCGACCGTAGTGGCCGTGCAGACCGTGACTGGAGCGCCTTAGTCCCCTCGGCCACCGCGGCCGGCTTTTGACAGCAAAACCATACATCAAATATGTATAGTCATACAGTTTTTTTTCAGTTTTTGTTTTCGCTACCGCAGCTTTCAGCAGATGTGAATGACTGCGCATATCTTAGATAGATCTAAGAAAGAAAATAAAATACTTTGCCTTTGGAATCACTGACATAGTTTTATTACGGGCCTGGCGGGGGTTGGGGGGGGGGTTGCCGGTCAGTTTCCCTCGGAAAGGGGGTCGCGCGTTCAAAAAGGGGTTGAAAACCACTGCTCTAGCAGAAGGCGGACAAATATAGTGTAGGCATTCGCTTTGGTGCATTTGTTGCATCTCCTAAGTGTTCTCCCTATAAATCGCAACCTTTGGTTCGCCTTCCTACATTACCTATGGGAGAGTTACAATTCAAGTCCGTCGTAATTGCAATCCATAGGTATTTAGTTGAATTGACAGTCTGTGATTTATCAGGTAACCCATATTTAACTGATTACGTGTAGCAATCATGTGGATGTCTTCACACTTTTCATTTTTAGGTCCGATGCCATTTTTCGCACCATACAGATACAGTAGCTTGTATAAATAGTTTTGCAACTGTTGTCTGACGGCCGCGGTGGCCGCGGGGACTGAGGCGCTTCAGTCACGGTCTGCACGGCCACTACGGTCGGGGGTTCGAATCCCCACTCGGGCATGGATATTTGTGCCTTCCTAGTTCGTAAGTAGTTCGTAAGTAGTTTGTAAGTTTAGGGACTGATGACCCCGTAGTTAAGTCCCATAAGCTTTACAAACATTTGAACATTCAACACGGATTCAGAAAGTACCGTTCTTGCGAAACACAGCTTGTCCTTCATTCACATGAATTGATGCGAGCCATCGATAAGGAATCTCAAATCGATTCCATATTTCTGGATTTCCGGAAGGCTTCAAAATGTTCAAATGTTTGTAAAGCTTGTGGGACTTAACTGCGGGGTCATCAATCCCTAAACTTACAAACTACTTATGAACTAACTTACGCTAAAGACATCACAAACATCCATGTTCAAGGGAGGATTCGAACCCCCGACGGAGAACGACCTTGCGTATCGTAGCATAGCGTCTCAATGCGCTCGGCCGCTCCGCCGCGGCTCGGAAGGCTTTTGACACTGTACCTCACAAGCGGCTTCTACTGAATTTGCGTGCTTACGGAATATCGCCCCAATTGTGCGAATGGATTCACGATTTCCTATCAGAAAGGACACAGTTCGTAGTAATTGACGGTAAGTCATCGAGTAAAACAGAAGTGATATCTGCCTTTCCTCAGGGAAGCGTTACAGGTGCCCTACTACTCCTTGTGTTTATAAACGATTTAGGAGACAAAAATGTTCAAATTTTTGTATAGTCTATGGGACTTAACTACGGGGTCATCAGTCCCTAAACTTACAAACTACTTACGAACTAGGACGGCACAAATATCCATGCCCGAGGGGGGATTCGAACCCCAGACCGTAGTGGCCGTGCAGACCGTGACTGGAGCGCCTCAGTCCCCTCGGCCACCGCGGCCGGCGATTTAGGAGACAATCTGAATAGCTCCCTTGGACTGTCCGCGGATGATGCTGTCGTTTATCGGTTAGTGAAGTCAACAAAGAATTAAAATCAACTGCAAAGCGATTTAGACAAAATTTCTACATGGTGCGAAAATTGGTAATTGACACTAAATAAAGAAAAGTGTGAAGTAATACACATGACCACTAAAAGAAATCCGTTGAACTTCAATTACGCGATAAATCAGTCAAACCTTAAGGTCGTAAATTCTACCAAATACCTAGGAGTTACTATCACGAACAACTTTGACTGGAGAGAACACACAGAAAATATTGTGTGGAAGGCGAACCAAAGATTACGTTTCATTGGCAGAATGCTTCGAAAATGCAACAGCTCCAGCAAAGAGACTGCCTACATCACACTTGTGCGTCCTCTCCTGGAGTACTGTTGCCCAGTGTGGGACCCTCACCTGGTGGGACTGACGGAAGACATTGAGAAGGTTCAGAGAAGGGCAGCTCGTTTTGTTTTATCACGTTACAGGGGGGAAAGCGTCACGGAAATGTTGCACGATTTGAGGTGGAAATCATTAAAAGAAAGACGTTATTCATTGCGGCGAGATCTATTTGCGAAATTTCAAACACCGACTTTTACTTCTGAGTGTGAAAATATTTTGCTAGCACCCACCTACATAGGGAGACATGATCATCCCAGTAAAATAAGAGAAATCAGATCCAAAACGAAACGATTTAAGTGTTCTTTCTTCCCGCGCGCTATTAGAGAATGGAACGGTGGAGAAAGGTTATGAAAGTGGTTAATGAACACTCTGCCAGGCACTTAAATGTGATTTGCAGAGTATCTATGTAGATGAAGTAGTTTGTAAGTCTATGGACCGATGACCACTGCAGTTTGGTCCCATAGCTTTACAAACATTTGAACACTTCGCTCGCAACACAGTCAGAAGCTGCTAGTGAAGTCTATAAAATTCAAAATATTCAAATGTTTGTACCGAACAGTTATGATGTTCAGTCCCTAAACTTACATACTACTTAAACTAACCTACGGCCAACACACACACACGCATGCCTAACGTAAGATTTGAGTCTCCCACGGGGAGCAACCGCGCGCTCCGCTGGAAGGCGCGTTAGAGCGCTCGGCGCGGAGACAATGTGTCAATAGGTCATTTTCTTTAATGTGATTGTTGCATCTAAACATCGCATCCGCAAGACAGGGAACGACTTTCACCACACGGTATTTTTCAGCCTCCCTTGTCACTTGCTAACAAGTACTTCTGTTTTATTGATATTCTAAAAAGTAAGGAAGATGGTGCGTAACTTCTCGTCGTTATTGATATTTTCTTTCTTGTTTCTTTGGTTTCTGCCCGGAAATTTTTATTTAAGAAGTGAATGTAAATTATTAACTTTTGTTGCACCTTTTTATATCACGTGATATCTTTTCAGTATCTCAACTAAATCATTGTCGTTGAAAGAAGTGTTTAATGTGCCGTCGCAGATGAGTTCATTTGATTTGGAGCTAAAGTTAAGTAAACGACGGGTGGGAAATTGAACGTATATTTCTGAAAAGAGAGAGAAAAAACTGAAAACCTTAATCTCAATTGGTAATGGGGAAACTGAACGTTCATTTTCCTCTTTGCTCATTAGGCCGAGCATGAAAAATTGCTTTTTTTTAACCAAAATTCATCTGATGGTCAAAGCTGTGTGACGGAATAATGATATGATTTCCACAGTTCTTGAACGTAACAACGACTGTAAGCTGTGGTACTTGAAGGTACAAATTCCCTTGTTGATTGTGTGATAAAATTCTGAAGTACTGCTCCAGAGTTTGCAGTTCTTACCAAACAGACTTATCACCAGACACCGAACAAATTCAGAGAAGACCTACAAGCATGACTTAAAGAAGGTCATTAGATCTCTTTTGAAAGTGGAATAGAAATTCTTGGGATACTAGAGCATTAAAGTCTTTAAGAAAGGGCGTGTTGTATCCTGTTGGATGAATTCGGATATTCCGTTATTCGTCAAATAGTTCTCAAATGTTCAAATGTTTGTTAAGCTTAAGGGAATTAACAGCGGGGTCATCAGTCCCTAAAATTACAACCTACTTACGAACTACCATACACTAAAGACGACACAAACCTCCATGCCAGAGGGGGTATTCGAACCCCCGACGGGAATGGCCTTGCACATCGTAACATAGCGCCTCAATGCGCTTGGCCATTCCGCCGCGGCCCAAATAGTTATATTGCCTCCCTTAGATATCTCGTGTAGGAACTATACGAATCAGTTAACATGGTAGAGCAGGTACCGAGCCAAATACAGTTGTCCCTCGTTTCATACAAGAAATAAATATAAGGTCGTTATCATTGGTACGATATATCTCCTCCATGTGATGTACAGTGGTTGGGGAGTATACAGGGTGTTAAAAAGTAGTAAAACTTTGGAGAGAAGGTGGGGCTCGTCGAAATAAGCAAAAACGTTCAGGAAACTATTGTCCGAAACCCTACAGTCTGAAAGCAAATACTTCTTTCTAGGAGGGGCTGCAATCATTCGGTGGTTGATATGAAGGCAGTCGTTATATTGGTACTACATCAACAGTGTGTTTTAATATCGTTCCGTACCCATTAGTCTCAGCACTAGTTAGTCTGCAATCAGTTGTGTGGTTAGAGTAGTTCGATGCTGTGATTAAAGTCGTGTTGCTTCTGTTTATTTTATCGTAAATACATGATTCGCAGATCTGGTTACCTGTTGTATAATATTACAGACACGAATGATTCACTATATCTCTTCTCTCTCCTACCACGTGTTAGCAATAAAAGCTAACAACTCCACAACTACTATGGCTGATAGATTTTCTTATGTGGTTTCGCTAATGGAAGTATGTTGCAATCCGTGCCCTCAACGACCGTGCGCACCGCAGCTGGGCGCCTCAGTGCGCACGGCTATTCTGCCGCGGCTCCGTGCCCTCTCCGCAAAAAATATAGCCATGTCGCAAGGCCGTCTTATAAGCTTTGCGGGCGATTTTTCCATCGTCATAGGTACACAGGTTCTTTAGCACTGTAAAAGGTGAACAGTGGGAAACCTCGCGCGTTACGTGAAAGAACCGCGATTATTGGGTGGAAGTGCTGGAATAAGTGTGCTAAGACTAACAGCAGCAGAAGGCGTTGAGTAATTCACTTGTCAGTAAGGTGCGCCATGAATGGTTGAGGTATACATTGTGTTGTTCTTAGGATAAGTTTAAGTAATTTATAAGATTAGGGACCGATGAATTCAAATGTTTGTACAGTCTATGGGACTTAACTACGGGGTCATCAGTCCCTAAACTTACAAACTACTTATGAACTACTTACGAACTAGGACGGCACAAATATCCATGCCCGAGGGGGGATTCGAACCCCCGACCGTAGTGGCCGTGCAGACCGTGACTGAAGCGCCTTAGTCTCCTCGGCCACCGCGGCCGGCAGGGACCGATGACCACTGCAGTTAGGTCACATAACTTTACAAATATTTCAACGTATACTTAGCATCTTCAGTGTGTCAATCCATAATACTAAAAGACCAGTGTGGCAGATTTCAGTTCTGTAAATAGCACTTACTATTTGTGCCCTTATAACGCGCACGCTGAAGATAGCGGTGGCCACTTTGAGCGGCCGCTCCCGCCGGAGTTTAGAGTCCTCCCCCGGGCATCCGAGGTGATTACACACGATATTAGAGGGCAAAGAGAATGACGTATTCACTATTATGGTAGCCCAATGATGCCTCGTCCTAAGTGAACGCCATGTAAACCCCAAGTAAAGAATTTAGACAGCAAAATACCGTACTGAATCACGCACGAATTAAAATTGTAACCAATATCCGAATAAAGTATATGCATATTGTGTACGATATCTCACATAATTTGCAAATTGTTTTGGGCATTGTTAGAAATTTTTTTCGAATTTCACAAAATTATATGTTGCATTATGTCAACTTGTCTGTCGATTGGGTCTCGAAAATCGTTTTCAAATTCAAATGTTCAAATGTTTGTAAATCTATCGGACCAAACTGCGTGGTCATCAGTCCGTAGCTTACAAACTACTTAAACTAAGGTAAACTAACCTAAGGACAACACACACACACACACACACACACACACACACACACACACACACACCCGTACCCCGGGGAGAACTCGAACCTCCGACGGCAAGCAACTGCACGCTCCGTAGCGAGGTGCCTTAGACCGCTCGGATACTCCACCGCAGCAACCGTTTTCAGGCATTGAGAAACATTGTTAGCGCAGTACGTTCATTATGAAACTATGTACGGTCTATTCAGTACAGAAATGATACGAAATAATATTCTTAGACCTGTTTTTCGTATTATGGAACACCTAAGCACTCAGACATTCACTGGACTTTATTGCATAACTACTTCCTCCTGTGACCGCGACCCCCGAGTATGAGTTTGTGACCCCACGTAGTGGTCACGACCCACAGGTTTAGAAACACTGCACGTTACAAAAAACAGAGCGTTACAGAACTGACTGGCCTCCGCCTTTCTGCATAGCTACGTCCCACAGCAGGCCAGAACTGTCCATACAAACGTACCCTTGTCGCTTTCTATTGAAGGAGTATCCCGTCATACTGTAATACGATGAGGGCTGGGTTGCAAATGAATGCTCCGGGACTTGCTTCAAATTGAAAGCTAGCCATTCCGTTTTTTGCCGTGTTCGAACATGGGACATCACTATCCACAATGAGTCTTTTACTACACTCCTGGTCATTAAAATTGTACACCGCGAAGATGACGTGCTACAGTCGCGAAATTTAATCAACAGGAAGAAAATTCCGTGATACGCAAATGATTACCTTTTCAAAGCATTCACAGAAGGTTGGCGCCGGTGGCGACACCTACAACGTGCTGACATGAGGAAAGTTTCCAACCGATTTCTCATACACAAACAGTAGATGACCGGCGTTGCCTGGTGAAACGTTGTTGTCATGCCTCGTATAAGGAGGAGAAATGCGTACCATCATGTTTCCGACTTTGATAAAGGTCGGATTGTAGCCTATCGCGACACTGCTGCTCGCGTTGGTCGCGATCCAATGACTGTTAGCACAATATTGAATCGGTGGGTTCAAGAGGGTAATACGGAATGCCGTGCTGGATCCCAACGGCCTCGTATCACTAGCAGTCGAGATGACAGGCATCTTATCCGCATGGCTGTAACGGATCGTGCAGCCACGTGTCGATCCCTGAGTCAACAGATGGGAACGTTTGCAAGACAATCACCATCTGCACGAACAGTTCGACGACGTTTGCAGCAGCATGGACTATCAGCTCGGAGACCATGGCTACGTTTACCCTTGACGCTGCATCACAGACAGGAACGCCCGCGATGGTGTACGCAACGACGAACCTGGGTGCACGAATGGCAAAACGTCATTATTTTGGGACGAATCCAGGTTCTTTTTACAGCATCATGATGGTCGCATCCCTGTATGGCGACATTGCGGTGAACGCACATTGGAAGCGTGTATTCGTCATCGCTATACTGGCGTATCACCCGGCGTGAAGGTATGGGGGTGGCATTGGTTACAGGTCTGGGTCACCTCTTGTTCACATCGGTGGCACTTTGAACAGTGGCCGTTACATTTGAGATGTCTTAAGACCCTTGGCTCTACCCTTCATTCGATTCCTGCGAAACCCTACATTATAGCAAGGTAATGCACGACCGCATGTTGCAGGTCCTGTACGGGCCTATCTGGATACGGAAAATGTTCGATTGCTGCCCTGGCCAGCACATTCTCCATATCGCTCACGAAATGAAAACGTCTGGTCAGTGTTGGCCGAGCAACTGGCTCGTCACAATACGCCAGTCACTACTCTTGATTAACTGTGGTATCGTGTTGAAGCTGCACGGGTATCTGTAAATGTACACGCCATCCAAGCTCTGTTTGATTCAATGCCCAGGCGTATCAAGGCCGTTATTACGACCAGAGGTGGTTTTGGTACTGATTTCTCAGAATCTATGCACCCAAATTGCATGAAAATGTAATCACTTTTCAGTTCTAGTATAATATATTTGTTCAATGAATACCCGTTTATCATCTGCATTTCTTCTTGGTGTAGCAATTTTAATGGCCAGTAGTGTATATAACGGAGTGCAACTTCCTGCTGGATTCAAACTTTGTGCTCAAAACGCAACTTAGTATCAAAATATTTCTTGTTAGTAGCATTGCCGACAAAGGCAGCGGTATGGGTTCAATAAATGTTTTTGCACAGTTTTATCTTCCTGAGTGTGTTATGTTGCATCACCTAGTTTCTGTACTCGTTGTTACTTCATTTTATAAAGCTTGTCGTTACATCCACTCATGAGTCAGCAAGGAAATACCCATTCAGATTTGAAAAGTACTACAGAAGGTATCTTCCGTTCCTTCTAATTGTGGATCGAATATTTCATGTGTCCGTCCACTGTTACTGCCCCCGATTCTGTCCGTTAAGTCCAGGGACCCCTTCATCTGCCGATTATGCGCAGGATTGAAAAAGAAAAAAAAGAGCCGTTTATGGTCAGTTGGGTTTTTTAATCACCCTGTCGTTGTTTCCCAAATTTTTAGCACGCTTTCTGTGGCGCCCAATAAATTAATGTTCCATTTTTATTGGACTGTTGCATGAATGTTTTCGCGTAATCTAATTGTTTTCTAGTTGTCACATATTGAAGTGGGATTCAAATAAAATGTTCTCTGAAGCAAGCAAGGATTGCCGTGTCACACAGTCTGAAAAAATGAAGCAATACTTGCGTTGAATACCATCTCACTTCTCAGCTGCAGTCGAAATCTGCTAGGAAACACTGACACTTCATAACAGGCCTAGTGTTGCCGGGTTGTAATGTGCGACATGTAACCACGCCACGAAGTTGTGTTCCCCACGAAATATTTTCACATGTTACAAATTGCCTGTGTGGTGTTTTTTCGGTCCGTAAGTGTCATATAGGAAACTCTGTACGTCATATACAAACTGTTTTACTATACTATGTACATGGTCCAAGAATCATATTATTGATTACTTTCCATGTTAAAACATCATACTCAAATTTTAGAAGCTTGTTTTTGTGCTACAGAGTTATGGAAAGGATCTTTACGATTGTGTGGAAACATGTTTCTGTGCTTAACTAAGACTCTGTTCTCCCCATTATTAGCAGCTGATACCTGTAAGTGGTTGAAATAGAAATTCCGTTAATCATGTCCCGGTAGGAGTAAGCAGTGGTTAAATGGGCGACAGCCCCTTAGAACTGTATATGGCAGTCTATCTTTAAGAAAAGGTACAGCTACTCACCTCAAGACGCCCTGTGGTTTACAGTTTGTGTAATTCTTGTTAAATGATGGAACTGACATTCCTTTGACACTCGTATCTCACGCGATGAAAGGTTCCGACGCAAGTGTGAATGAATTAAAAGCGCCGTATTTGCTCAGCTGAGTTGCGCTGCTACCATCGAGAGGTGCATGGAAATGAAATCCCCAATAATTAATTCTCCAATATGGCGTTAGTGGCTACCTCTCAAATCAAATGAAATGTAGAAATGCGTGACCTTTCGGGTGTGTATCATGTGCGCCGACTATGTTAAATGTTACCAAAAATGTGACAACTCGTGAATGCGTGTCATAAGTGTGGAAAGAGCATCGCGTTCGTTCAAATGTTTGTAATTCTATGGGACCAAACTACATTTGTCATCAGTCCCTAGTCTTACAAACTACTTAAAATAAGTTAAACTAACCTAAGGACAACACACAGCCGGCCGCGGTGGCCGAGGGGACTGAGGCGCTTCAGTCACGGTCTGCACGGCCACTACGGTCGGGGGTTCGAATCCCCCCTCGCGCATGGATATTTGTGCCGTCCTAGTTCGTAAGTAGTTCATAAGTATCTCGTAAGTTTAGGGATTGATGACCCCGTAGTCGAGTCCCATAAGCTTTACAAACATTTGAACTTTTGATTTGACAACACACACATCCATGCCCGAGGAAGGATTCGAAGCTCCGACGCGGGACGCCTCGAGATCCGTAACGTGGCGCCCCAGACCGCTCGGCTACTCCCGCGCGGCATCGCTTTGGTCTGGTAAATTTTTGCGTGTTGTTCTCACTGCCTGCTTCCTCGAAGTAATAAACGTCGTTACAAAATGCGTGACTTACTTGAAGAAGTCAGAATATTTTTCTCTTTCTTGTGATATTTCGCGACCATGCAAGGATGTTAATAACGGTCTGTTTAAACACGATTTTTTTCTTTCTTTTAACACACTATGCGACACGAAACGCGCGTAAGGGTGCAGGTGCTTCTGAAAAGTTAATATTCTGCGGGGACTTATGCTCGCAGTTAATACTTTCCTCGTTACTTTTTTAAAATATAATAATAATAATAATAATAATAATAATAATGATATATTAAAACATAATTTTTTTGGATTCTTTTCTCAGATTTTTGAAAGATTTCAATGATACAGACATTTTTATGTTAATACAACAGTAGTTCAGAATGTAGAGGTACACGGAATTAAACAGTATTATGTGTAAGGAAAGGGTAGGTAGTGGGCATTGGCCATAAAGAACCGTCCCAGTATTTGCCTAAAATAATTTAGAAAGACCACGGAAAACCCAAATTTGGGTGGCCGAATATAGCGAACACCGTCCGCCCGAATAATTCAGTGTCAACATGGTACCGTATACGCTTGGTCCCAATTACACAGTAGTGTTTGACTTACATACAGTTTGCTTCTGGTATATTATATATGAAACATACTTTTACTCTTCATTATCACGCAAATTAAGGATCTTGCTGATGTCGAGTTTGTTTGGAAAACTGATTCCAGGGCTAAAACACATTCAACTGTGTTCCATGTTTTATTCCTGCCCATCCCTCTGCCGATCACAAAAACTAGGTCAGCATCCTCCCCCTCCCCCTCCCAATGATAAATGATATCTTGAACACAGGATAAATTTTAAATACAGTTGCGGTTAGTTCCCTTAATTGCACTCAAACGATATGCTCTTTAAGATTTGCTATGGCTTGCGTTGCCTATTAACACACACAATTTTTTTTGAGAAACCTATCTCGCATAAAAGAGAATCTTCACATTTTTCTACAACGCATTTACAGTATACTTGAAGGTGTAGCCATATTCGAGGTTCCCTGCTGTAATTACTCTTATAATGACACCGTGTGGACGATTAGGTAAACTCTAAAACACATAGTATGAGGAGGTATGTACACATTAGTGTATTCATAGCGATTCAGTCTTCCACGGCTTCCGATTTCGTAACCAAATATTCCAGTGTCACCTGTACCCTTTTAGTCTCTCATAATTTCTCGGCCGCGGTGAGCGTTTCAAGGCGCCTAGCTGCGGAGCGCGAGGCAGCTCGCCGTCTGATGTACAAGTCCTCCCTCGGGCATGCGTGTATTTATTGTCCTTGGCATAAGTTAGTATAAGTAGTTTGTAAGCCTAGGAACTGATAATCGCAGCAGTCAAGTCCCGTGAATTTACAAACATTTTAATTTTCTTTTCAAATATGCTACATATTCCATCGTAATACCCGCTGACCATTTGAATGCACAGCACCAAGCAGCCATCTGGCAGGAGAAACAGTCAATAAAAGTATTTGAGACAAAGTAACAGCTTTGTAAACACCATATTAGCATGGAATATCACTACTGCTCTTGTATTTTTTATTTGTCGTTCAAATGTCTGTAAATCTATCGGACCAAACTGCGTGGTCATCATTCCGTAGCTTACAAACTACTTAAACCTAGGTAAACTAACCTACGGACCATCACACACACCCGTGCCCCAGGGAGGACTCGAACCTCCACGGCCAGCAACCGCGCGCTCCTCGGCGAGACGCTTTAGACCGCTCGGCTACTCCACCGCGGCTTATTTGTCGTAACTTATTTCGTGAAAATACCTAACCATTGAATACAATATGTGCAAGTGAGGACGGGTCTGTGGCGTCAAGTGCAAAAAAAGCAAAGACATTTGTCCCCGCAGTCGTGATCACCTACTGAGGCCCATTTGCCGTAAGTGACTTGAGTTGAAAATTAGCATGAGGTGTAGGAACAGTGACTGCACGAACAAAACCAAAATAATGTGCCAAGGTTCAAAATTTCCTATGGTTCAAAATTCAAATGTTTGTAAAGCTTATTGGACTTAACTGCGGGGTCACCAGTCCCTAAACGTACAAACTACTTATGAACGAGCTTATACTAAAGACAGCACAAAATCCATGCCCGAGGGGACATTCTAACCCCCAACTGGGAACGGTCTCGCGCATCGGAGCATAGCGCCTCAATGCGCTCCGCCGCGGCACCTTTCCTCTGGCATCACAGAAAAACATTTCTCTGATTATTATCACAAATACAATTCTGAAAACGTTTAAACAAATTATCAGTGTATAGTACAAGTGATATATCTGCCTCATAAGATTGTATTTTGTTAAGTAAACTGCCTATAAAATAAGTCTTTCGCAGTTTCAATTTCTTAGTGATACTTGTACGCCACTAAAACCCCGTCATCAATGTAAAGGAAACTCATGAAAATAATGATTTCAAGTCTAAAATTTTTGTGAATTCCCTTTCAATATCTACTGTTTAACGGGTAAATAACTCGTGTTAAAAAAAGTCGCGTGTTATTCGCCAGGTCTCAAAAGCATAAACTACGGCCTGTAAATAAACACGTATTTATCCGTGTTTAATACGCGTCACTTCCTATATATAAATTCTGCTCTTATTAAACCTTTTCGATGAAATACGCACTTCGGGTTATTACCGTACCCTCATTAATAATTCCGGGGAAACTACGGGAAATGTCTCTGTAATGTTTCGAGTGATTTTTGCGCGATTTTTACGTGCTAATGGAGATGAAACTGCACTATGCCACCAACTCAGCTTCTCATATTTAACACATTTCCTGGCGTTTTTGTGGTGAGTTTAACTGCAAACGTCAGTAAGCATAGCATTGGTATACTTTGTTTCTTATGGCATTCGATGGCTCAGTAATAACCTAGGCAGTTATAAATGTGAGTAAATAGACAACACAGCAGAATACGTGCACCTCAATATAGTGTTACCTAAGAAATTTTTGTTTGATTATTGTTATCAGCTTTGATATGTAGAGGACTTTCTCGTTACGTTACACCTCATGTTCTCCTACGTAGGTTAAAGAGTCAACTTTGACCTACTCGTAGTCGACAGTAAAGCTATCATCTGACGTCTTCAACGTTGTGTAATACTGTTGTTACGGAACATTCCATCTCAAAACTTCAGGATCAAATTTAAGCAGATCATAAACGGAGTACATCGGTGCAAGCATCTTGTGATAGGAAGTGAATCGTCAGTTTTATTTGCTAACATAAAGAACTTAGGCTCACATAAACTGTTCGAAGTTATGACGGTCACTCTCATTGCACATATAACGTAATCCTTGGACATAATTAAACTCAGAGTTGAAAACAGTTTGGCCTCGATACCTACACATGATAATTGTGATCGCTACTCCTTTTTGTGTACATAAAAATGTACGGCGTGTTCACTAATTCTTATTGGTGAAACTTATCTCAAACGATCAATGTGTCATATTTTAGTTCGAGAATAATTACTTCCGGAGAATTTGTCCAGTTCCCTGCACCATCAACGCAGTTTCTTCTACGTTGCTATCTACAGCGCTAAATCAGGAACATGCATGCTGCGAAACGTTTCTGTGTATATTTGCCGAGGTTTCAGAGCTCATCGTCATGTTGTACCAAACAATACTCGTATAACAAGCAATGTCCCATCATCGACAACAAGTTATGAACTGTACACTGTAATGGAAAATTGCTGAGCTAGGTGGCGCAGTGGTAACCCACTGGAATCGCATTCGTGAGGACGGCGGATCAAACAAATCTCCGACCGTCCTCATTTATGATTTTATTGATGTCCCTAAATCACACCAGGCAGATAATTCCTTTCTACTTACTTCACTATCGCTAACAAAAACTATCTGAACATGTGCTTCGTCTCTAATGACCACGATGACGACGGGACGTTCAGCCTAATCTTCATTCATTACCTTGATGAACTATTCGTAAAATGTTATTACAAATGGTGGTGTGTTGCTTTAAAGGTGGTCCTACCACGGTGATTCGACAGGCATTTATTAGTTACGAAACCTGTGCCGTAAACAACACGTATCTGGCACGCATTACTCATTCAGGATCTCGTAGCGCTTGAAATATTCATTTCTGCCCACTGCTTTCATATTCCTCGGCGTTTTGTGTAGACTGTGACACGCTGTATACTTGTCAGACGCTTCAGTGGACTTACGTTGCGCAGAGGCGTACATCTCGTGGCTAAAGTACGCAGCCTGCATCAGTTCCGTCAAGACGAGGAGTTAAGAGCGTGATGTAAACAGTGTGTGGCACGGTGTCACCCACTGGGATTTTCCGTTAATAAAAGTAGTGCCCCAGCTCCTGTTAGCTGTCCATCTTCGTCACCTCTCTATTAAGCGGAGGCTCGTCAAATATTTCGAATGGAGCCCCGTGCCCTTTTGTCAAACACAGTGAATAGGCAGGTCATGAGTCCTCTCCTGGGTGTACACGCGTTCCATGAAGGCTAGCGCTAAACCTTATTCTCTTTCCACTCCACTCAAAGTTCAAAGCAACACTCGATGGCGCCACATGCCACAGTCTTGGTGGTTTTCACTATGCCGTCGACGAATACCTCTAAGCACTAGTATAAAAATGTTAGTGCGTAGCAAAACGTGGCTGTAACCCCGCGATTTAAACACCATAGTACTTGGCATGTTCTATTGCCTTTATCCGACCTTCCAACTGACTAGCTAGCCAGTTATAGGGAGTCTTGTTGAACGTGGAAGTCACTATGCACTTTTCACGCATGGAATCGGATTTTGGAGGTGAAAGGACCTGTACGTAACAGAATAAATTGTAAATCCAACTGAGTATTGTTCGCCAGCTATAAGGATATACCTAGTAACACTAGGACACTTCGCCGCCAACCCATACCGACATTAGCACATTTAATGGGAGGAAGGTAGGAAGAAGGGAAAGGAATGACTCCAGCTGAAATAGGTCATGGAAGTAACTCCGTGGCGACCCGTGAAAAGTTGGGCACAGTCGGTAAATTTTAGAGCAGCCGTAGCGTGCGGATCTCCGTGCCGGCGCGTTTCCAGGAGCTCAGTCCGTCAGTTCACCTGATGATGGCGACATGTATGATCGCCGAAATATTGTGCCCGTTGGACACTATAGACCGGCAGTACACCCGTGGATATTTTTATTTTTTTATTTTTGCGATAGTGGTGCTCGCTATGCCCTATAACACGAATTGAGGGACACTGTTACCCCCGTAGTGGGGAAGCGGTTCCAGATAAATTTTCTACTTTGAACTGGCAAATAATTTTCTGCATCGGTTATTAAAATATGCGGTAGTCGATGGAAAGCCACATCAAAAACACGTTAGTCAGGGACGTGCACTCTAGTAGAAGCGGTAATCTAAAAATGTTAAAATGTTTGTAGAGGTTATGGTACTTAACTACGGGGTCATCAGTCCATAAACTTACAAACTACTTATCAACTACCTAATACTAAGGACGGCACAAATATCCATGCCCGGGTGGGGTATTGGAACCCCCGACCGTAGTGGCCGTGCAGACCGTGACTGGCGCTCCGCAGACAGCTCGGCCACCGCGGCCGGCGAAACGGTAATCTCTGTCATGAAGTGTACAGTGGTAAGGGAAATCCTAGGGCAAGCACCACTTCTAGATTTAATCGAAAACGTAGGAAGTAGCGACTATCAAAAGCGCAGATATCAGGCATCTAGCTTTTTGTGTGCTGTATTGTGACGCTTACCTGTCCGCAGCTATCTCTAACTCAGCTGCTCGCGAGTGTACACATGACGCTTTATCTGTGTCACGTAGTGGAGTCCGCTGGAGCGGCTTGTGGAGCCTCGTTATTTCAGTGCAGGCGGGACAGTTCAGGATGGACACTGTCCTTTCCTCTGTGCACGCTGTTTTACACTGCTGACAAATTAGATGGCTTCATTCTGCTAACATTGCGCTGTGATGTCCATACATTCTTCCTGAGACAAACGTGGGTTGGCGATTAATATGATAGGTACCAATTTGTTATGTTTTTTCAAGATCTTCCGGCGATGGTGACAATTTTCGAGATTCCGTTTTAATTTTTGACAGCTTACGCAATTATCTTGATCAGGTACGGAGCATGGATCGCGTTACTTTAGCCAAAATGTTATGCCAAACTGTAAGAAAGGTAAAAATGAGAAAAATGTCGCAAGGCAGTACCATAAGAAAAAACACATTTCATCTTTCCTACAGTCCAGATTTGGTTCCCTTGAATTTTGTTTGCTCCACTCAAGGAGTCATTACGCGTGGAAAAAGTTCAGCCACAACAAGGGGTATTAAACAACAAGAAATGACTTATTTGCATCAGGTACGTAATAGAAACTTGTTTATATTTGGGACAAGTTTATTGCTATTGGTGGGGATTATACCAAGGAGAAATAAGTTTCATTAAAAAAATGGTTTCCTCTATATCAATTTGTCTCTTTAATTATTGACTGCCCCTCATACACACCCCGAACTGCCAGAGACAAGAAAATCGAAGATACTTGATTCATGCGGAACCTACCGCTAATAGAACTAGAAAGATAAAACATTATTTGGTTTCTGAAGTGCCCACCGCCACACACAGTAAAGTGTCTTGCGGAGCTATAATCATAGCAGAGCAGGAAAACCGAAATACACCTAGATGACGAGATCTGGACCGGAACATGAGCTCTCGTGCACTACAGCCAGATTAATATCCGTAGTGCCAGGTGGGCGACAACAGACCAGCTGGGGTCTGTTTCCCTTTTACTTAGGTTCTTTCAGTAAAAACTCCATCCCCACTGATGTTGGAGCGGTATTGGAAGACGGGTTAGCTGCAAGGTAATGGCTTTCCTGTAACCCGTGAATGCACTAGGAAACGAGTAGTGCCGACCCCAGCTGATACCAGGAGGGTTAAGTTTTCAGTTGGTTAAGTGGTGAAAATTCGTTTTTATATACCCCTGAGCATGTCCTGTCTCCCAGCACAGACAGCTTTTAAGGCTATAAACGATTGTCTCTCTGCAACATGGAAAATTGGGACTTACGGTAACAGTCAGACTGAAACTATGCTCCGAGACGGATAGCTCAGTTGGAACAGGGAAAGTGAAGTGCGGGGTCGAGTTCCGATCTGGCGCAGTTCTAACCTTTTGGGAAGTTTCGAGAAACATATGCTTGGCTGCTGGCTGCAGAGTTCGGTACGGCAACCCCCGGCGCTGGCGACTGGTGGGGATAGCATTTGGAATTAAGGGTCGGTGTTTTTCCACTGCTGCTGGTTGCGCAACGGAGGTGTGGCCCAGCGCCCGTGCTCGCGCCTCATTGCCACGTCCGCTGCAATAAACGCTTGTATTCCCCGCCATGCGCGATTGACTTCGATTTGCCCTCCTAGCAAATGGGCGGTTGACGCCACATTACGCAATGCAGCCTGTCACGCCCAGTTCTCGGCTTGTCTACGCCCACGTGCTTATTGTAACCTATTACGAAGAAAGTACGGGAAACGGCGACGATGTAGCTCTCGTGTAAAGAGAACCACACGCCCCACAGTGAAATCTGCCCTTTCTAGTTTTTCGTACAGATACGCTTAAGGAGATGGAGACTGAACTCATTTGGAGACCACTTACAATGAAGCTGAGTTCTGTGGGTAGCGTTTCTTAGCTCGGGGACAAATGTTCACGTCCCGAAAGATCACATTACAGTCAAACTATGCCGTACTTATTTTTTCCTTCATTTCTTGCCCCTGCCCCCTTATATACGCCACTGAATAGAGTGCTTTCCCTAAAGTACACCCTGGGAAGGAACGTGTCACTCCAGAAACACTGTAATTCGATATGATACTGGATAATACATGTAATACTTGTGCATTATAGATAAATTAGTTCTACCTGAAGAACCAAATTAACTTGTACACGTGCCTAACTAATATCGTGTATGGTCCCCACGAGCACGCAACACGACGAGGCATGGACTCGACTAATGTCTGAAGTAATGCTGGAGGGAACTGACACCGTGCATCCATAAAAAGAACGACGGGGTGGAGATCTCTTCTGAACAGCACGTTTTAAGGTTCAATAATGTTCATGTCTGGAGAGACTGTAGGCGGAAGTGTTTAAACACGGAAGAGTGTCCCTGGAGCCAATCTGTAACAATTCTGGAAGCGTGAGAGTCACATTGTCCTGCTGGAATTGGCCAAGTTCGTCGGAATGCACAATGGATATAAATGGATGCAGGTGATCAGCCATGCGTACGGGTGTATCAGCTCTAGACGTATAAGGGATCATATATCGCTTCAACTGCGCAAGCCCCACACCATTACAGAACCTCTAGCATTTTAAACAGTCCCCTGCTGACTTGCAGGGTGCTTGGATTCATGAGGTTGTCTCCGTACCCGTACACGTCCATCCGCTCGATACAATTGAAAACAAGACTCGTCCGACCAGACAACGTTTCCAGTCCTAAACAATCCAGGGGAGGCGTAAATCTTTGTCGATCGATCGATGTTTGTAAATCTATGAGATTCAACAGCTTGGTTATTAGTCCCTAGCTTACAAACTACTTAAACTAAGGTAAACTAAACTTAGGGACAACACAAACACCCATGCCCGAGGGGGGAATCGAACCTCCGACGGCGGACGGCCGCGCGCACCGCAACACGGCGCTACAGTACGCGCGGCTAATCCGCAGCGGCAGCTGCTAACACGTGGTGTTGTGCGCGTCGTGTCGTGAACTCCGTGTTATATTGCCGCCTGCTCGTCGTCTGTTTCTACTGCGCGCGTCTGTGTGTGTGTCAAACAGTGTGTCATACAGTTAGCAAGGGTACACGAGTGGGTCCGAAAGCCCATATCGATGATGTTTCGTTGAAAGGTTCATTCGGTGACACTTGTTGCTGGCCTATCATGTAAATCCGCAGTAGTTTGTAGCACGCTTGCACTTCCGTCATATTGAATGATTCTCTTCAGGTGTCATTGGACCCATTCTTGCAGGATCTTTTCCGGCCGCAGAAATGTTTTACCGGATTCCCGATATTCACGGTGCACGCGTGAAATGGTCGTACGGGAAATCCCCACGTCATCACTACCTCAAAGATGCTGTGTCCCATTTCTCGTGCGCCGACTATAACGTCACTTTTAAGCTCATGTGAATCGTGGTAACCTGCCACTGTAGCAACAGTAACCGATCTAACGCCTGCGCCAGACACCTGTTGTCTTATATAGGCTATGCCGTCCTCTTGACTGTTTCTTTCGTCTTCCTCATCTAGCCCCTGGGTATCCTGCGAGTTCTTTAATGTCGCTAAAGGCAAGTCTGGCGTGCCTCCTGTGTAACGAACACGCTTAATGCTGTCCCAGTCCAAACATCTGCACTTGTCGCTAATGAACTCGATCTCAAAGTAGCTTCAAATTCTTCTGTTTTTCAAGACATCAAGATATCATTCTCACTATGTTGTGTATTGCGACGTGATTGCCCGCATTGTCAGTTTATACACTCCTCCCCCGCCTCCCTTCACCCTTTGTGTGGTTACTGGGCGCGCAATAGAATGAAAGTGATTAATGTGGTGATACGTAATAACATAGTATACATACATCAGTATGTGACACTACAACGATACTAACACCTTCGCTTCACTTCAGCCTTCCCCTCCCCTATACTGCTGTGACTCTGTGACGTGGTGCTACGGTGGTCCTTAAAATCATTGGCCACACCATAGACAACTACACTAAGATTTGATATTCGCTGAGGCCCGTAGTAAAGAAGGTGCCTGGTACGAGGCATACACACTTAAGCGTAATATATTTACGAACTTTGATGTGTAATGGATCAAAAGCAAATTGTAAATTTCTAGTAGTTAAACATAAAGGTACAAGTGAAGGCGATGAGTATAGGGCAATAATCCTTATAAACATAGTCCCGGAAACCATGGTTCCCTCAATACTACACATCACATGCACAATTGCAGTCCTGTCAAGACTGTTAATGTCTAAGGCTATGTTTTGGATTATACACTCCTGGCCATTAAAATTGTTACACCACGAAGATGACGTGCTACACACGCGAAATTTCACCGACAGGAAGAAGATGCTGTGATATACAAATGATTAGCTTTTCAGAGCATTCACACAAGCCTGGCGCCGGTGGCGACACCTACAACGTGCTGCCATGAGGAAAGTTTCCAACCGATTTCTCATACACAAACAGCAGTTGACCGGCGTTGCCTGGTGAAACGTTGTTGTGATGCTTCGTGTAAGGAGAAGAAATACGTTGCATCACGTTTCCGACTTTGATAAAGGTCGGATTGTAGCCTATCCGACATAGCTGCTCGCGTTGGTCACGATCCAACGACTGTTAGCAGAATATGGAATCGGTGGGTTCAGGAGGCCAATACGGAACGCCGTGCTGGATCCCAACGGCCTCGTATCACTAGCAGTCCAAATGACAGGCATCTTATCCGCATGGCTGTAACGGATCGTGCAGCCACGTCTTGACTCTAAGTCAACAGATTGGTGACGTTTGCAAGACAACCATCTGCACGAACAGTTAGACGACGTTTGCAGCAGCGTGGCCTATCCGCTCGGACACCATGGCTGCGGTTACCATTGACGCTGCATCACAGACAGGAGCGCCTGCGATGGTGTACGCAACGACGAACCTGGGTGCACTAATGTGCAAAACGTCCTTTTTTTCGGATGAATCCAGGTTATGTTGACAGCATCATGAGGGTCGCATCCGTATTTGGCGACATTGCGGTGAAAGCACATTGGAAGTGTGTATTCGTCTTCGCCATACTGGCGTATCACCCGGCGTGATGGTATGGGGTGCCATTGGTTAAACGTCTCGGTCACCTCTTGTTCGCATCGACGTCACTTTGAACAGTGGCCGTTACATTTCAATGTGTTACGACCCATGGCTGTACCCTTCATTCGATCGCTGCGAAACCCTACATTTCAGCAGGATAATGTATTTTGCAGATCCTGTACGGGTTCTTTGTGGATACGGAAAATGTTCGACTGCTGCCCTGGCCAGCACATTCTCTAGATCTCTTACCAACTGTTAACGTCTGGTCAATGGTGGCCGAGCAACTGGCTCCTCACAATACGCCAGTCACTACTCTTGATATACTGTGGTGTCGTGTTGAAGGTGCATGGGCATCTGCACCTGTTCACGCAATCCAAGCTCTGTTTGACTCAATGGCCAGGCGTAACAAGGCCGTTATTACGGCCAGAGGTGGTTGTTCTGGATACTGATTTCTCAGGATCTATGCACCCAAATTGCGTGAAAATGTAATCACATGTCAGTTCTAGTATAATATATTTGTCTAGTGAATACCCGTTTATCATCTGCATTTCTTCTAGGTGTAGCAATTTTAATGGCTAGCAGTGTAAGCTGTGGGAGAGTGACCAAATTTTGTTACCGCAAGTCATGGCCCACCGCTTTACTCGTCAATAGTCCGACCTCTATTCTCTAGAAAAATAGACACCAATAGCTTACTCGTGCCATCAGTACGTGGAGGTACCTCCCAATTTAAAATACGGCTTATAATAGCTATAATAATTAATCCGAAAATGACATACATACTGATGTAATGTTGTCAGTAGACTATCCTCAGTGACACCCGTTTCACATCTGTATAAATGGTTTCCCGGATATCCTGTGAGAACGTAAGAGTGGTTGTAGAGAGTTCGTCGATTAGCAAATATTGCCCAGAAGCGACATCCAGTGACGCTATAGGGCGTCAGATACAGGCGCTGGCGTCCATCTGTACTCGCCTACGTGTCCATGTTGAAGAGAGTGAGTGGAATTCGCCTTAACCTCACACAGAGCTCATGCTGTAGGTTCCAACTTCCCAGTCCTAATCATTACGTTCATTCCAGTTTAATACTTTTCAATAACCTAATAGAAGAAAAAGTATATTCCTCTTCGATGAATTACTTCGGCGAACGTAACGTCAGCGAGACCGAAAGTATTAAGCTTATAGTACTATTGTGAGAGCGGTAAGCAAAATATATACAGGATGACTGAAAGAAAAAGTTTACAGACTTCGAGCACTTTTACAGGAGAGTAAGTACATAATATTTTGATTAGAAACCACGGCCATTTTAGATGCTATGTTTACTAGACATTTCTTTATTTGCTTTGGTTCATCGTACATCTTCGCAAAATATGGAAAGCCAAGAGTCTGCAACAGAAGAATTTCACAGCGCTAAACCGATGACATTTCCGGACATGGGTACCTTATTCAGGTACCAGAGGACTGAAGCCACATAATTTGAGATTGCGGTCAGACAACGAAGCGCACATCCTTGAAAGTAATTGTAGTTGGTTGGTGCCTATAGGTGATAATCGCTACCGACGGTTACGACAAATGCAAATGTTCGTTAAGCTTATGGGACTTAACTACGGGGTCATCAGTCCCTAAACTTACAAACTACTTACCAACTAATTTATACTAAGGACGGCACAAATATCCATGCCCGAGGTGGGATTCGAGCCCCCGACCGTAGTGGCCGTGCAGACCGTGACCGGAGCGCCTCAGTCCCCTCGGCCACCGCGGCCGGCAAGAAATAATTTTTTTGCCGGTGGGCGGGACGGTTACGACAGTTCTAGTTATCTGACTTGATAGCACTACCAAAAAGAATTAGAAAATATCACAATAGAACCTCGTAGAAGGAGAAATAACGGCGGGCGTCCTTAATCTCTGCTTGTGCGGACACACATAAACCATCTACATACATATACGTAAGGGACTTCAGAAAGTTAGTTCAAAAATGTTCAAATGTTTGTAAATCTATCGGACCAAACTACGTGGTCATCAGTCCGTAGCTTACAAACTACTTAAACCTAGATAAACTAACCTAAGGACAAACACACATACCCATGCCCCAGGGAGGACTCGAACCTCCACGGCGAGCAACCGCGCTCTCCGCAGCGAGACGCTTTAGACCGCGCGGCTGCTCCACCGCGGCCAGAAAGTTAGTTTCACATGTTGTCTCGCGATAAGGACGTTGTGCAACAAGAGTGGCCCATCTTACAAGAGATGACATCTGGGTTTCCTGCAAGTGAAGTTCTGCTGCGGCACGGATAACAGGTGCAGGAGTGAAGTGACGCGTGAAGTGGACACGTACTCCAGGTACTCTTGGATAATACGCCTTCTGTGGGTGTGAAATTCTGGCCTATACGGACTGAATTCAATGTCGCGTCATGTGAAATGAAACGATACTAACAGTTTGACCAGTCAAGACACACAGTAATATATAACACTTGCTGCCAGAAAACATTGCATTAAATCAAAGGAAAAAGTTGAAATCTGTGCCCATCCGGGATTCGATTCCGGTTGTCCTGTTTACTAGGCAGGTTGCGTGGACATTTCGCCACTGGGACACAGTGATCACCATGACTGCTCCGACTGCCCCTGTACGTCTCCCGCCAGACGCAAATTTCCAACTTATCTACAAACTACTGAAGTACAAAAATGTTCAAATATCTGTAAATCTATCGGACCAAACTGCGTGGTCATCAGTTCGTAGCTTACAAACTACTTAGACCTAGGTAAACTAACCTACGGACAAACACACACACCCATGCCCCAGGGAGGACTCGAACCTCCACGGCGAGCAACCGCGCTCTCCGCAGCGGGGCGCTTTAAACCGCTCGGCTACTCCACCGCGGCCTACTGAAGTACGCCTCTGCCATTTTCACTCATTACACCCGGCATTTCGTCAATTCCTGGTGTGTTTCCGCACAGAAGAAAAGAGGATTGGCCTTCAATATGCTATAGGGTAAGGTGGTACAATTGCGATAATTTGGGACAAATGTTATTGTAACTGGAAAGATACCGAGAAAAGAGATAATTTTAACTGTGGCACTTGATCTTGGATGTTTAATGAATATGTAACACAAATATTAGTTACAAATGTTGGTATAAACACAAAAAAAGTTACAGAATTGAGAAAAATTGATCGAAAATGTAGCACACTAGGTACAATTGTGATCACTTCCTGGTACAATTCTGATTACTGGCTTTTTCCACATAAAAAGCACTTTTCCCTCCGACACCACCGCATACTTTGTGGTACCAGCATTGCATTTTTGGTAGCGAATCCACTCACCCTTAGCTAGAAAATTTATAGGAGCGCGTTAGACTAAGTAGCTTCACTTACCTCTTAACAGGAAAAAAAATTTCGGAAGGAGATGTAGAAACATGCTACACGGCAACGCCACACATAGGCAAGTGCTACCAACACTACGAGACTAACAAATGGCGCGAGACCTCATGCTGATCAGAATTATACCTATATCAAATTTGTACCACCTTACCCTATGTGTCTGTTCTTTCGGACATGTGCGGAAGAACATAGAGTACATATAATTTACGTGGCGCGTCCAGAAAGTAAGTTCCGTTTGGTTATATAAAACGAACAGGTACAGATACAGAAAAAATATTGATTGTACAAAAATCTACAACTGCTAAACTACTTTTCTACATAGCTTCCGAAATTTTGTAGGCAATTGTCATAGCATGGCACAAGGTTTTTTTGTGCCTTTTTCATAGAATGTTGTCGCCTGTGTATTCAAATGTTCTAATGTTTGTAAAGCTTATGGGACTTAACTACGGGGTCATCAGTCCCTAAACTTACAAACTACTTATGAACTACTTACGAACTAGGACGGCACAAATATCCATGCCCGAGGGGGGATTCGAACCCCCGACCGTAGTGGCCGTGCTGACCGTGACTGGAGCGCCTCAGTCACCTCGGCCACCCCGGCCGGCCCCTGTGTATTCAACCATGTGGTAACATGTTCTTTCAGCTCGTCATCATCGTTGAAGTGTTGTCCACCAAGGACAGATTTTAGGTGTAAGAAGAGGATGACTGTCAAAAGATTTTTTTTTCACGATAATGCCTGACCTCACACGCCGAATTTGACCAAACAATTCTTACGGAAATTTCAATGGGACCTTTTTGATCATTCTCCATACAGCTCAGACCTCTCTCCTAGCGACTTTCATCTCTTCTTACACCTAATATCTGTCCTTGGTGGTCAACACTTCAAAATGGTTGAATACACAGGCGGCAACCTTCTGTGAAGGATGCATGCAAAAACTTGTGGCACGCTATGCCAAGTGCCTACAAAATTTCGGCAGTTATGTGGGTGAGTAGTTTAAGAGTTGTAGAATTCTGTGCAATAAAAATTTTTTCTGTATCTGTGTACAATTTCATTTTATTACCAAACGGAACTTACTTTCTGGGCGCGCCTCGTATAAATGAACAAAACGTCGGTAATGCTGATCGGGAAGTTTGCAGGGTCATCAGTCCCTAAACTTACAAACTACTTATGAACTACCTTATACTAAAGACGACACAAACATCGATACCCGATGGGGGGATTCGAACCCCCGACGGGGAACGGCCTCACAATTTTTTAAAATTTTATTTTATTATTATTTTTTCGTAAGCTAAGAGATCATCAGGCAATAGTTTTTCGAACTGTGTGGACGTTAACACTGGATTTTTTAATCAGTTTATAACGAAGGACGGTCTTTCTGTCGTTAAATGTTAAAAACAGCGTCCTGTCTCTGTGCAGCGCAGCATTCCGTGAAAGTAGCTTCTCGTAACAAGTGGCCAGGAGTGATTTGATTTTCAAGTCCTTAGACGGGGCTACCTCAGATAAAATGAGCGAGGCCGTTCCTCGCCGGTGGCTGGAATCTCCCCCTCGGGCATTGATGTCTGTGTTGTCTTCAGTATAGGGCAGTTGATAAGTAGTTTGTAAGTTTAGGGACTGATGACCCCGCAGTTAAGTCCCTTAAGCTTAACAAACATTACAACATTTTTTGTTAATAATTTAGTGATTTCTCGTATCACGCGGTGGTTGAAAGATGTAGCGATTGCTTTGTCAAATAGCGAAACTCTTCGAGACGTCTCACCCAACAATGTGTTTCATTGCACGAGTGCAGAATAGAAATAATTTCACTCGGTGCAGTAACGAGACACTATTCACAGCTAAAGACATATGATAAGTAATAGTTGGCAACATGACAGTCAGCAATACAATCAGCAGAGCAAATGGCGAGAAGCGTAACAGCGTTTGTCGTCCATGGAAGAGTCCGCTAGATCTTTTCGATGGGTAGCGTGAAGATGTAGTGCCGACAGTACTGGTTTGTTGCACTCAGTAGTTACTTCTAATCCCCTGAGGCCAGTGGGAAATATCGCTCTTGAGCCACAGGTTTCACACTTTAATTAGGTTTGATTACGCCATACAGACGCCAGCTGTTCTATTTTACAAACAGTTAAAATGTAATCACGGATTGTGACGTTGGAGCTAGAAGGATGTGATTTTTGACGGGTGTGGTACACGCGCATTATCTTCCTTATAATGGCGGTCTGATTGACGAACACTACAATGGTTCACTGTTGTAGAAACACTGGAATTACGAAATATCTATTGAGTGGGAGATTGAAGTAGGCAGGGAGACAGGGAGGAGTTCGAGCGTTGTTGTTACGGATTAGAAGGGAGGATCTCAGGATGAATTTTACCATTGGGTAAAGGAAGCTCGTGACCTTAACGGGAGGAGATGAAAGAAGCGCCTGGAAGGCAGTTGTTGTAGCAGTGGTTGTAGCGACACAGCGGGGGACCTGGAGTGATGATTTTTATGCGGGATTTTGGGAGCAGCGAATAGTTTACCGATTAATGTCAGGAGTTAGAAAGGGGTGTAAGAAGAGAAAGCGGCAGAAACTGATTTGTTGTTATAGGATTCGAGTTCAGAGAAGTAAGGGAGTACATTCTAGATTTAAAGCGACTCGTAGACTTTAGGAGAGACTGTGATCTTGGTGACACTGGCAGCAGGTAGCATGGGTCGTGGTACGAGGCGAGTGATCGCACCCATGAGGAGCTGTGCCTATCAAATGTTGGCGTCTTCCCTGTGCTGCCTCCTGGCGAGTGACTGCCAGGAGCTGGCCTTGCGGTATCGATAGGGCTGCCCTGTGTGTTCAAACGCTGTCGCGCAGATATCTCGCAAAGGAGAGAACCGCACCATCTCTCTCGGTTTTAAGCAAATGTCGTTCCGCTATTTTGTTTATTTTGTAAAAATTAGTAATATCTATCCAGATGAAACGTATTATTTTTGACAACAGTAATATTTATTGAATCCAAAAGACAAAAATCTGGTCGAGATTAATAGAGCAGGTAACACGCATAAAATATATATAGTAGGTTTTTTACAAGTAAGCAGGCTGCTGTTAGTCATTCTACTGATTCATTTCACTGTAGGGGAAGTAAATGTAGTTACATGGTTCATTGATAGGTGTGAACGAGGAAATTTATTAGAATGGTTCCTGAAAATCATTTAATTTACAACACGGTCGCAAAGAAAGCTAACTTTTTTTTTAATCGATATAGAGCTTTTTTGGATAGAAATTATTTCACTGGGTAATGTTATTAACGATATAACTAGGCAACTGCGCCCTTGTGAAAGCAATACAAGAATGGCACAGACAGAAATCAATGGTCAAAATAGACCAACCAATCACATTAGGCAGAGGAATATTACATATAGATTGCATAGCTTTTGGCGATGATTTAGCAATCTGAACTCATGACATCTCATCGGCCCAAAGTCAGACTGAACTCTCGAAAGAAACTGCAGAAAAGACGGTCTCCAGATATCCTTTGAAGAGACAGAGTACATGACCTGCAACAAACGAGCGCCAAAAATCATGGGGACAAAATATGGGAAAATTAAACGTGTTCCACAATTTAGATAATTCGCTGAAACGATTCAGGAAAACGAAAAGGAAACAAAAGCGAATGATGTTAGATACCAAAATAAGGAAATTGCATATCGACTTACCCAAACTCTTTACAGCAAGAGATGTATCTCAAAGCACACAAAAAGCTTTTTCAGATATTTGTAAACCTATTGGACCAAACGACTATGGTCATTAGTCCGTAGAGTTACAAACTATTCAACTAACTTACACTAAGGACAGCACACTCACCAATGCCTGAAGGCCGCGGTGGAGTATTCGAGCGATCTAAGGTGCCTCGCTGCGGAGCGCGCGGTTGGTCGCCGTCGGAGGTTCGAGTCCTCTCTGGGGCGTGGGCGTGTGCGTGCGTGCGTGCGTGCGTGTGTGTGTGTGTGTGTGTGTGTGTGTGTGTGTGTGTGTGTGTGTGTGTGTGGTGGTCTTAGGTTAGTTTACCTTAGTTTAATTAGTTTGTAAGCTACGGACTGATGACCACGAAGTTTGGTGCGATTTACAAACATTTGAATGCCCGAAGGAGGACTCGAACCTCCGGCAGGATCGGTCGCCCAGTCGGTAGCACGTCTCCTTAGACCAAGTGGCAATTCCTCACGGCTCCAAGCACACAAAACTAAGACATTAAATCATAAATCCTCTATGGATCAGAAACACTAATTTGGAACAGGAAGATGGACACTGAAAACAGTGAGGAAAAAGAACGCATATCATAAGAAAAATTCTAGATCTAAAACTTATAGATGAACAATACAGACTGAGAAGCAATATGGAAGTTAAAGAATACACAGATGTTCCTAGTGACATGAGAAAACGCTGATTAAGTTTCTATGGATACACTTAAAGGATAAACGCAGTCAGGCTTACAAAACAAATAGTTGAATTCTTTTACAATAGGAGTAAATCTAAAAAACACTATGAAATGGATTGGCGAGATCCAAACTGATCTATAATTGGTAGGAATTACACTAGATGTCAAAAACAGTGAATTCATCAGATCGAAAAATACAGAAGTGGCATGTTGACCAAGAGGAATATCCAAAGAAGAAGACTGGGAAAAAAAGTGGCCTGAAGAGAAAAAGTAAGGGAAATGTCCACCACTAAGTGCTTCCGTAGTCCTAATGGGCGTATTCGCAAATAATAATTTGCAAATTATTGATAGAGGAGGGGAAGGAAGAAGAATTAGGAAGGAAAGGATTGACAGTGGCTGCATTAGGGCACTGAAATGAAACAATGGCAACAAATGAAAATGTGAGCCGGGCAGTGAATCGAACCTGGGTCTCCCGCTTCGGGCCAGCGGTCGCCTTAACCACTTGGCCTCCCGTGCTCCCCTCCCGTCCGTCTCAAACGGCTGTATCGCCCCTACCGTCCATGCCCTCTTACACTCGCCATTACGGATTCCCCTGTGAGGTCGAACGTATGACCGCATCTGCGGTGAACTAAATGAAGCTAACGCCGTCTTCGCGTGTAAATATTTATTGGTGTGGTGTCTTCTTCCGGACATAATAATTATAATAATAGCAACTTTGACGTTATTCATCAGATACTTTGCTATTTGGTGCGATGCACTATAGCTATCAATAAAAATGCTTCCAATCTATGTATGGGTAGTGGAAAGGCAAGCTCTAAGCGAAAACGAAGACAAGGAGAGAAAGTAGTCCAGTATTTCGCCTTTTAACCCCCTCAAATCTTACAACACAAACATTTCGTTTAAGACAGCTAAAACGGAAGAGACAGTCTGGTCATCAATTCGTGGCTTCTCCCACCGCTGACGTTAACAAAGCGCAAAACGATACAAAGTGCGTTATTAGAGAACGTCTGTTACGTCAAGGACTAAACAATGGAAGATTTTAGGAGCCGGCGCCTCCTAGCCATTTAGCGGCCGGGAGTGAGTCAGTTGAGCGGAATTGATTGAGAAGCGGAGCGGAGCCTTTTGTGTAATTACTGGCGTGTTTACGCAGGCTGCGCGCTACGCGACGCCAGCGGCGGTCGTGGGCGAGCAGATCTGTGTTGTCAGGTACGTGCCTGCACTACTGCCGTCGCCAGGAAACAATGGACGAGGGATACGTTTAGCTCAAAGGGAAGAACTTTCTAGAAAAAATGCATACTATACTCCACTACAGCTGCTCCTTTATATGCCGGCCGCGGTGGCCGAGGGGGCTGAGGCGCTCCAGTCACGATCTGTACGGCCACTACGGTCGGGGGTTGGAATCCCCCCTCGGGCATGGATATTTGTGTCGTCCTAATGTTGTTTGTATAGTCTATGGGTCTTAACTACGGGGTCATCAGTCCCTAAAATTACAAACCACTTATGAACTAGCTAACACTAAGGACGGCACAAATATCCATGCCCGAGGGGGGATTCGAACCCCCGACCGTAGTGGCCGTGCAGACCGTGACTGAAGCGCCTCAGTCCCCTCGGCCACCGCGGCCGGCGTGTCGTCCTTAGTTGTAGGTAGTTCATAAGTAGTTAACTATGGGGTCATCAGTCCCTAAACTTAAGTCCCTTAAGCTTAACAAACATTCTTCTGCTCCTTTATATATGCATTTTTTTATTCAAAATGTCCAAATGTTTGTAAATCTATCGCACCAAACTGCGTGGTCATCAGTCCGTAGCTTACACAAACTAAGGTAATCTAACCTAAGGACAAAACACACACACACACACACACACACACACACACACACACACACACACACGCGCGCGCGCGCCCTGGGGAGGACTCTAACCTCCGACGGCGAGCAACCGCGCGCTCCGCAGCGAGGCGCCTTAGACCTCTCGTCTACCTCACCGCGGCATTTTTTATTGCTACCGATTTCGAACATAACTGAATTCCAAGCGATCTCTCTGTACAATTAAGCTGTTACGAGGGGAAGTTGGAAATAAGTTTCCCCTGTCGACTGTGGTCACAGTTGCGTATGAAAGGAAGAAAATAGAATGAGACAAACAAGATAAGGTATATCTTTTTTTTCTACATAATTTCCAGATACATTGAGACATTTGACATACCGCTTTATAAGCTTCAAAAAGCCTTCCACGAAAAAATCAGGGCGTTGCATATGGAAGACGCATTGCGTCCCAGTAAACGGTGAATAGCACTTTACCTGCAGACGGAGTGCTTTTCAACTTCTTTCGGACAGGTGGTAACGGATATTTCCATTTCAAGGATGGGGCCTTCAATTCGGGCGTGGACCCACGTTTCATCCCCAGTCACAATCCGAAACAGAAAGTCACTGTCTTATTCATGGTCGACCTCTACCCAATGGTGTATCGGTGTCTTGCACGTGTGCGTTCACCTGCTGTGTCGTCTTTCCCCCATAGCCGTTCAACGCTTCTTCCGTATGCAACCCACTGATTTTTTTCCTGGACGGCTTTTTTAAGCTTATAAAGCGGTATGTCAAATATCTCAATGTATCTGGAAAGCCGGTCGCAGTGGCCGAGGGGACTGAGGCGCTTCAGTCACGGTCTGCCAGTCCACTACGAATCCCCCCTCGAGCATGGATATTTGTGTCGTCCTTAGTCTTAGTTAGTTCATAAGTAGTTTGTAAGTTTAGGGACTGATGACCCCGTAGTTAAGTCCCATAAGCTATACAAACATTTGAACATTTTGATTTTTGTATCTGGAAATAATATAAAAAGTATATGCCTTATATTTAATGTTTCATTATATTTTCTTTTTGTAGCTAATAAAGCCGTTTGGCAAATGTCTCAATGTACTTGGAAATTACGTAGAAAAATAAAGATATTTCTTAAATGTCTCATTCTATTTTTTTTCCCTTCATACACAACTGTGCCCACAGTCGACAGGGGAAAATTATTTTCCAACTTCCTCTCGTATTAACACACATCTATAGATTTGGTGTAAACCGGTTAAACGCAGTTAAACTGCTATTTATACAAAGAGTTTCGGGAGGCATAGTAAATATTTTAGGAGGTTGTAGTATACACGAATTGTAATAAAATTGTCACATAACGCGTGTCCAAAGAGTACAGAAGTACCGTGAGTTAAATGCATTTTCGTTTCGTGCGTTGGTTCATCGATTGCTATGGGTTGCTAGGGTCCTATTTATCGATTGTCAGCAGTAGTGACGCGGCGGAATAGCCGTGCGCACTGAGGCGCCCTGCTCCGATCCTCGCGGCCGTTCGCCGTCGGGGGTTCGAGTCCCCGCTCGGGCATGGGTGTATGTGTTGTCTTTAGGTTAGTTTAACTTAGTTTAAGTAGTTTGTAAGCTAGGGACTAATAACCAAGCAATTAAGTCCCATAATTTACAAAAATTAGAACATTTGATTTCAGCAGTAGTGTGAAGTCGCACTGCAGTTTACAGGGAAGTTTTCATGATATGTTCGCCAAGTTTACTGCACTGTAGCGTGTAACGTGCCGCGCGTATTTCCACTTGCTGAGTATTACCCGGCAAGGCGAAGTGGTAAAGCGGCGCGGAGGCTCTCGGTTAACGTAATTAAATTCGTTGACGACGAGAAACAGAAGGGATGACCGTGCCGGTGCAGAAGGCGACGGAACGTGCTGCCAAAATATTAAAGCTGAGCAAGAGGATAGTTTCCAAATTACCGAAAGATGGACACGGTGCCGAGCGGAGTGGAACTCACCACAAAAAGTATGTGATCGACGATATGGATAAATGTATTATCAGACAGCAATTTCAACGATATTACGAACAATATAAAAAAAACTTTTTTTCATAAATGGGCCAGCAGTATATCGTAATATGACATTTTTAATAAGTATAATATCCTTTACTGCTGCTTATTGGCTTTATTTATTTGTCCACTACAGCTGTTTCGCCGTATTTGGCATTGTCAGCTGTCAAATAAGAATGTAAGTACATAAAAAATATTAAAAAATCGACTTTCTAAGAAAAGTACCTATAAAAGTCATATAGAGGTACAGATGCTGTGTGTGTGTGTTACCAACAAATGGAATACCACTTGACAGTGCCAAATACGGCGGAACAGCTGTTGTGGACAAATAAATAAAGCCAATAAGCAGCTGTAAAGGATATTATACTTATTAAAAATGTCATATTACAATATAAAAAAATACCAACTACACCAACATTGCACAACTCTTGTCGAACAGAACTAAATTTCAAAGCTAGCAAGGAAACCCTTAGAAAAATTGTTTTGTCTATGGGATTTCGTTTTAGAAGGTGCCAAAATAAAACGTGTTGTTTTGTGCAAACGAGAGGACATTATTGCCAAAATGGCTTACTTTTTTCAGGTTTTTTTCCGTAAAAATCAAGCATCAGAAGCAAAGCGATCAGTGGTTTACTTAGATGAAACATGGATTCACTCGCATTATACAGTAAATAAATGCTGGCAAAGTGATAGAGTGCGAGGAGTGTTGTCAAACGAAAGTGTCTGTCACCGTTTAATTGTTGTTCATGCAAGCGGAGATACGGGTTTCATTCCGGGTGCACTTCTAATATATGATTAAAAAACCAAAACGTCCGACTATCACTCAGAAATAGATAGCAAAAACTTTCAAAATTACGTTGAACCCAACTTATGCCAGGCCTACCTCCAAGAAGTGTTGTTGTTTTTGATAATGCTCCATATCACAATAAACAAGAGAATAAACCGCCTTCTCTAGCTCTCTAAAAAGTAAAATACAATCCTGGTTAACCAACAACAACATACGTTATGACTCTTACCTACGAAAAGCCGAACTTCTGGCACTAGTTAAGGGGCACCAAACGTCTCCTGTTTATTGTATTGACAGAAGTTTGCAAAACAATGGATTTGTACCCCTCCGACTGCCTACGTACCACCCAGACGTGGATCCCATCGAATTTATATGGAATATTGTAAAAAATAAAATCCGCACTCAAATCTCGACCGTTTCGCTCACGGACCTGAAAAAAATTACAGCTGATACTTATGCTCCTGTGACAAGATTGGAGGAAGGCGGTATGTCATGTAGAAAGTGTGAGGGCTATTGGAGAATAGATGCTTTGATGGACGAAAAAATAGAAAAAAAATATCAGTCGGGCTGGATTCAAGTGACGAATCATTATTGTCAGCGACCGAATCGACAGAGACAGCTAAGAAAGACGAGATCAGCATGGGAGGTAGTTTACTGCCAGCGAAGCTCCGTGAACAACTGACGTAAGATACTGCTGTCAGGAATATATCTTAGAATCAGTATTCTAGCTACTGTTTTTAATTGAAATTTATTTTCAGTGTTGTTCATTGGAAGAAATACTTTGTTTTGATTACTAGCTTTGCCTTTCAAAAATGTTCAATGTTTGTAAGTCTATCGGACCAAACTGTGTGGTCATCAGTCCGTAGCTTACAAACTACTTAAACTAAGGTAAACTAACCTAAGGATAACACACATATCCATGCAGCTTTGCCTTTAGCCATTCTGAGTGCTCGCAACGTCTTCATCCATTCGGAATACTTCTAGCCATCGTAAGCGTTGGACATGCTTGACTGCAGTAATGTTCAACCAATGATTGCTTCGCAGTTTTTTTTCATAATGTGAGAAGAACAAAACACTCGGAAACCGCCACTGAAAGGATTAGTAAAATCAATGCAGGCTTAACATCAAACAAATCAAATGTTCAAATGTTTGTTAAGCTTAAGGGACTTAACTGCGGGGTCATCAGTCCCTAAACTTACAAAATACTTATGAACTATCTTATACTAAAGACGACACAAACATCCATGCCCGAGGGGGAATTAGAGTCCCCGACCGTAGCGGCCGTGCAGACTGTGACTGGCGCGCCGCAGACCGCTCGGCCACTGCGGCCAGCTAACATCAAACCACAGTATCGAACATTGCATTGGAATTTCCAAATTAGATTTAGTCTTCCGCAAAATTAATCGTGAGTAAACGCGCTGCGTGTAACAGGCTAGCAGCGGCCCACTTACAAGAACACTGGAGCGTACATGTACGCTGTACTCCTCTCCCCCCCCCCCCCCCCCCTTTCTCTCTGTTTCTCCGGCGTAAACACGACGGTGCTGCCACCGTTGCGAGATTACCACTTGGCTTTCAAAAATGTTCAAATGTTTGTTAAGCTTATGGGACTTAACTACGGGGTCATCAGTCCCTAAACTTACAAACTACTTATGAACTACTTACGAACTAGGACGGCACAAATATCCATGCCCGAGGGGGGATTCGAACCCCCGACCGTAGTGGCCGTGCTGACCGTGACTGGAGCGCCTCAGTCACCTCGGCCACCGCGGCCGGCCCACTTGGCTTTGCTGAGTAATATGTCGGTATGGTATTTGTGTATGGCTTTTGAAATGAAAACGATGCTACTGCTAGTATAGAATACGATTTCCTAACCTTAGAATACAACATTGGAGAGTGTTTACTGGTCTGTTCAAAACACTGTGTGACACTGGTGCAGTGGCCAACGATCACGTTGTATCTGAGCGTGGAAATGAACAGATTGTGGATGGATTGGAACACATTATTCAGTCGGTGGAACGTAGTCTATCAATAAAAATTTGCTGAATTTTTGCACGTTTGTGTTCCACATGCAAGAGTATGGCGGTTTCCATTCGTCTCATATACAGCTCACTCAACTTCTTCGAGCAAGAGATGAAGATAGACGATAGTAATTTGGTTGTTGGAAACTTGAAAATGGCCAAGCAATTGAATTTTTACTTTTCACCGATGAAGCTATTTCACTCGTGACGGCATCAATATCACTCTTAATTCACATCATTGGCCCAAAGAGAACCCATATGACATTACACTAACTTTAAGTAACTTATACGAAGGACGACACAAACACCCATGCCCGAGAGAGAACTCGAACCCCCGACGGCGAATGGCCGCGCGCATCGCAGTAGTGCGCCGTAGTGCGCACTGCTATCCTGCCGCGGCAAATGTTTGTAATTCTGTGCGACCAAACTACTCTGGTCATCGGTCCCTAGACTTACTAACTACTTAAACTATATTATACTAACGACAACATACACACACATATACACACACGCCCGAGGGATGACCTTCGTCTGGTGACTCATCATCAACCTAACACTCCTCGGAATATGGATCGGTAGATATGAGCACGTTTCTTGGCCATCAAGGTCCCCAGAACTTACCCCTTCAAATTTTTGCCTGTGAGGATACAAAGAGAAATTAAAGGAACCGATTTGATCGTTCAGATTATGAATAGTGCAGCTCCCATAAAAGAACGCAAAGACGATCTCAGAGGAGCTACACCTGGTGCTATCAAGAGAAGTCAAAAGTGCACTGAGGTTGATGGTGGAAATTTTGTAAATCAACTGTGAACTTCATCATTTGCCTTTGCTTTAGGTTTTTTTGGGTTACATACTAACATACACTACATTCCTGTACTCATTCAAAATTGGACACACACAATATGGAATTTTATCATTGCAATTATCTATACTGCCACCTCCTGAAATATTTAATATTCCTGCTGAAACACCATGTCTATGTATTATTTATTGCTACCGATGTCGAACATAACTCATTTTCAAGGGCTACCTGTATAAAATTATCAAATACGCTCACATTAAATTTGGTCTGTCCTGTTGTGTTGAACGCATTAAACTGCTATTTATATTTAAAAAAATTAATGTCGAAACTCACATCTATGCTTGTGGGATGTCGGAAAAGATACGTCGTGAAACTCATGCTGCGGTGTATGGCCGAGCGCTCTAAGGCGCCTTGCTGCGGAGCGCGTGGAGGTTAGAGACCTCCTTCAGGCATGGGTATGTGTGTTGTCCTTATGTTAGTTTAAGTAGTTTGTAAGCTAGGGACTGATAACATCAGTAGTTGAGTCCCATAGACTTCCAAACATTTGAACATTTGAACTCTTGGGGCGCGAGCCATTTGCGGTCCAGAAGATTACGCAACGACGCAGAAAAACACTCAGGGAAAAGTTGACTTCCAGGAAAACATTTTTATACCGCCGAGTAGCGAATTAAAAATACGCTAGAAAAAAGAGGAGACAAATTCCCGGCTGTTTACGGCTCTGTCTTCTTATCTCTCTATCCATCTTTTCTGAATCTGTGCACCTCCTCTTCCCCTCCATCTGATATAAACAGTGGTGTGTTTAATATGGAGTGGCATTTCCTGTATTACGTATTTATTCACATCTTCTATTAGTCCCTATCCTCTTCCACCTCTCTCTGTTCATCCCTTCGGCTCAAGTATCCGCAAATCTGACATATATCTGCCAATTTTTATGGTGATAAGCCGAACTGCGTCGAAATCTGTTGGAAGGTGCCTCCGATGTGGTTTATGAAAGATTGTGTGTTAATTGTGGGAATACACGCTATCTCAATTCCAAATTTCACCCAAAACCGTGTAACCGTTTTAGCATGAAGGTGCAATCTCTCTCTCTCTCTCTCTCTCTCTCTCTCTCTCTCTCTCTTGTGTGTGTGTGTGTGTGTGTGTGTGTGTGTGTGTGTGTGTGTGTGTGTGTGTGTGTCCTCCTTGTTGTATTTATAAAGATGCATACATAACTAAGAGTATATTAGGTTCGGTTATAATTTTTTACTCCCCCTATTAAATCATAAATGCAGTTTCCCAATTATTATGTACTTCGTTTCGTCATATTTTCTCATGGTTTTAACTGCCGATTTATGTGCCAGATGCATGGTTTGCTATTAAATTTATCTTTGATGGAATTAGACTAATAATGTGCGTAAAATTTAGAATTAGTTTTGAGACTGAATAATATGAATATTTTTTTGATTTCTATTTGTTCGTTGCAAAGGTTTTATAAGATTGTATTTTTGATAAATGTGTGTTTCAGTTTCTATTTTCTCTAAGATATTCATATAGCTTCGTTTCACGGTTCTCTGAAGAACTTAATGATTAATGCTTACGTCTACAGTAGCGTCGATTTTACCGCAGTTGCATATTAAATGCGGGGAGGCTGATTTTGATTTTATTTATCTATTCTTTTTATCATGTAGTAAGTTTTCGTCCGGTTTGTTCGATGCAGTACGTCACAGGTGGTGCATTACAATTTATATATTTCTGACGTCGGATTTTTAGCGTTGTCTTTTCTGTCTTAACTTCACTGTGCAGAAACTAATTTTAGTTTTAGTATTATGAAATGTGTTACATACGTTTTGAGATAGTTCTCATGTATGCAAGTGTACTTAATACTTTTTTCTTTTCCGAGAAAGTTATTACCTCACGTTCCTATGCACATTTGGTCATAACTTTCTCTCTTTGGACTGTAGCCGTTCTAGTTTACTAGCTAACAAACTGCTGAAAAGCAACAAACATAGAAGAAACATTTTCTTAACGGCAGAAGCATATGTTGTACTCTGCATCATGTGTGACAGCCCTGAAACTGTAAATAAACTAAACACATTTATGTCACTGTCGTACTTGTTATCCTTCTCCCGTGTTCAGGGTTGCATACGGAAAAAGGGAAGTATATTTCTTCTGGTAATACTCCGCGCGTAATGACAGCGTGATCTAAGGCGTCATGCTACGGACTGGGCCTTTCCCGCCGGAGGTTCGAGTTTTCTCTCTGGCGTGTTCAAATGTTTGTTAAGCTTATGGGACTTAACTACGGGGTCATCAGTCCCTAAACTTACAAACTACTTATCAACTACCTTATACTAAGGACGGCACAAATATCCATGCCCGAGGGGGAATTCGAACCCCCCGACCGTAGTGGCCGTGCAGACCGTGACTGGAGCGCCTCAGTCTCCTCGGCCACCGCGGCCGGCCCTCTGGCGTGTGTGGTGTCCTTAGTGTAAGTTTGAGTAGTTTGTCCCAGTAAGTTTACAGACATTTGGAAATTTGAACTTCCTAGAGATCGTTTACTAGTATGTTTATCTCTATTCCTCTAAACCAGGGCACACCAAAGTGTGGTCCGCGGACCCCTTACAGGTCCGTCAATTTTTTTTTTTTTTAAGGGGTTCCGCGGTCACCTTTCACTATAAAGTTGTGAAGAATGAGTGACATTATTCATTAAAACAATGTGAAAATTAAATTCATAACGATTTTCTTTATGTGAAAACTACGTTTATAGGAGACCGTGTTGCCAAGCAATGACAACCCTTTCAAGATGATGACCTGTACGTCTCAGTTCATTCAGTCCCACTGGGTGCGGCCTCTGTGCTCCACTGGTCTGCAACTAATGTTCAAATGTTTGTAAATCTAAGGGACTTAACTACGTTGGTCATCAGTCCCTAGGCTTAAAAACTACTTAAACGAACTTAAAGTAACTTACGCTAAGGACAAAACACACGCATACATGCGCGCGCCCCAGGGAGGACTGGAACGTCCAACGACGAACAACCGCGCGCTCCGCAGCGAGGCGCCTAAGTTGTCCAAGACGCGGCTGTTACCTGGGATTGCGGTTCGGCCCCCCTCCCTCTTCCGGCCGTGGCGGACGGCGGCGAGTCGCGAGCACGACGCGAGCCGCTGCCGTTTCCCAAGGCGCGGCTCCTGGTCGGCGACTAGCGAAATTCATGAAGAAAACAAAATTTCCGATTTTCTTGCTGTAAAAAATACTGCATGTTAAGGAAGCAAAGCTGCATCAGCTCCCATATTTAGTTTTTAGTTAAGGTACTCGTTTTCCTTTAAACAAGTAAAAAAGCACGACTTTCGGTTGTGCGTGGTTTTTTTCACTGCTTATTACATCTCTTCCGAGTTTGAGGAAACTAACACGGAAAAAAAATGGTTTTTGCACATCTTTAGTTTCATACCCCAGCTGCCGGCCGCGGTGGCCGAGGGGGCTGCGGCGCGTCAGTCACGGTTTGCCCCCTCGGGGATGGATATTTGTGCCGTCCTTAGAGATAGCTAGTTCATAGGTAGTTTGTAAGTTTAGGGACTGATGACCCCGTAGTTAACTCCCATAAGCTTAACAAACATTTGGGCATTTAAAACAATTCTGAAACGTGCAATATACAGAGTATCACATTTATCTTGACAACCCAACATTTGAACATTTTGAACATACCCCAGCTTGATAATGAAGTGTATATTTTCTCAAAATTCCTCATAGTTATTCAGATACTTAATTTTTAAGTAACCTATTACATTAATCTTGATGTGTTTACATCGAAAAATGTAGTCGCTGGCTACTTTGCGTATGGTTCATTTTAGGTCATACATTGTTGCGGATGAAATGAAGCTAATAATTCGAAATTATTTTTAATGTTCATATGTTTGTAAAGCTTATGGGACTTAACTACGGGGTCATCAGTCCCTAAACTTACAAACTACTTATGAACTAGATAATACTAAGGACGGCACAAATATCCATGCACGAGGGGGGATTCGAACCCCCGACCGCAGCGCCCGTGCAGCCCGTGACTGGCACGCCGCAATTATTTTTAAAGTTGAGAGCAGGACGATACGAGAATTTTGCTCGTATATCTACGGTACGAGAGCGTCGTGGATAGCCCGGCAGTTCTCTCCACATGCTACGTAAATTGTGTGGTGACAACTATCACATCTAATAAACTGTTAAAGATATTGAACCCGTTTTTGAAATGATAGCCTGGGAAGGAATTCATGTTTTACACAATCATTAATACTCAAAGCTTTTTTTATCTACACGTATATAGAAATAACTATAGTTTTTTGCGATGAAACGAGGTATTAATTAAACAGTATTTAATATTTTTGGAGGTTTGTTTCCGTCTATTCCTACTAAATGAAAGGCGTTTCGCTTCTTTATTTGTGAAGCATCAACAATGGCAGTTTTCTAGTGTTAATACCATGCGCGACTTCATGGAGCTGTGCGTGTATTCTCCAGAGGGATGCAGTTGGTTCTTTATTTCATCACTTCGCCGTGTACTTCACTGTGACATTGCAGATTTTAATTGTTAAGTTTATCTATACATTGACTCTATTTTTGTGACACATGACCATGAACGCTGTTAAAACATTTTTATTAACAGACACCTTTTAAACGACGAGATGAAATTCATACTTTAGATTAATTGTCAGCCTGTTTGCACATGAATTGGAACTTAGAGTGACCAGAGCAACTAAAAATAAATAAATAGAGAAATAAAAATAAATAAATTAATTAAAACTGTGACGCTAAGGTAATTGTTCTTTTCTTTTCTTATTTGCGATTACGCTGTTTATGACACCAGAAGTGTGTTTATCTGAAACTTCTGATGCAGCTTGCATCTCTCTCGTCTCAGACTTTTTTCATTTTAACTGAAGGATTCACCTTCTGTATTGCCTTTGAAATAAGTCCGAGTGTTCGAAAACGTGCAGTTGAAATTTGTTCAAGAGAGATCAAAATATAGCAAACACATACCAAACAAAATATTTCTCTGTAGCTCTTTAAATGTATCAACAACAGTTGTAAGAATGTTTGCTGTATTGTTATAATTTATTTCATTCTGAGTGGTTTACATCCTAAACCATCTTCCAGAGAATATGGAAAACAATAAGATTTTAAAACATCGAAGATGTGATCCATACCGTACCCTAGACATTTGAATCTAAATGGTACACCACAACATTTATCATTGTTCATATGAAATAAGATAATTTTTACGGCGCGCCACAAAACGGACTATATTGGTATGAATGAAATAAATGAAAATATTACATTAACGTCGTCATGCATTTCCTTACACCTGCACAGATCACCTAAACAAAAACATCAGTTACCACCGGTCACATTTCTTATTTCCAAAACCCTAGGAGCCAAAAATGGTCCTTATCCAACCTCCATTTCTCTTTTATTTCTCCATTTTTTTCTGTTTACTATTGTATATTTCACTAGATTGCCATGAAAACTAAATCTGTTCAACGTACAAAGGCAGTAGCTTAATGGCGAGATGAGCTCATATGTTATGAGTGGCTTATATCCGTTCTCTTCGTTCCGATTGGCTCGACATCTTTGTGCCGCTGCCTTGAGTCGTCCGACTCCCATAGCAACACTGCTCACTGGTGCAGTCCTGCGATTGCCGCCGCATCAGCCGCGCCGCACTCCAAACTCATAGCGCGCATGCGCGAGCAGCCAGCCTCTGACCTTAGCCTCCAAATAATACAAAGCCTACTCACTAGGAGTAAACTCTTGTCGCCGCTCTCGTTGAAACAGCAGCCGCTAGAGGCGCCACATAACAACCACACACGCGCGAGACTTGACTGAAGTGCGTCCTGCTACAGTGCGTTATAATGCACATTATGCATCACAAAAGAGTGTAACTTACTGTTTTTACGTGAAAATCTACAACTGTTTACGTGTTTGTGGAAAATGGTATATTGTTGTGTGCCATTTGCAATCAGGGCTCCCGAAATAAAGCTCCTGGAGTTAGTTTTCACTAATTTTCGAGTAATGAATCCACGAGACAACTAAGGATAAAAACAATAAGCAGACATGGTATGTGCATTTGAAAGTGATCAGTGCTGGTATAATTTATTCTACTGTTGCCTAAATATTTCATTTTTATCTCTTGTGTAGGTGATACAAAGGATAAGTTATACCAGCCCAGTGATCTCTATACAAACTGGATGTATAACTCTGGTGTGTGTGAGCATAGAATTGCAGCGTGCCGACACATTCATATGTTTTGCACACGATTTCGCATCGTCCGCCATGTTTAAATTTGGCAAACGAGTTTCTATCAGTTATTACATGACAAAAAATTGCTTGCTTACCTCTTCATTTGGAATTTAATTCAATATTCGATGTAGTAGGCTGATATGGGAGTGGAATCGAAACATATTTTCTTCTATTTTTCTTGTAATGCTTCATAGCAGCCATGTTTGAATTTGACAAGAAACTAAATATGAATATCTATGGCTGGCACGCTAAGACAGCTGAAGTTCAACATCCAGATAGTATAGAGATCAATGTACCAGCCCAATGAGCATTCTCTGGTATGCAGTAACCATTTTCTTACCTCAGACTTTAAATCCGGCTTGAAGAAAAAGAAATTGAATCCTGATGCAGTTCCCAGTGTTTTCGAAATGTAACCGCCAAGCAAACGAATTAAGATAAAAGAACCGAGAAACATCTTGAGGAGGAACCAACAGAATTGCCCTCTGTTTCAATGACGACTGCTGCCGCTACGTATGTCGGCGGATATTTGGTACGTGTCGTCGAAGAAAGTATACATTGTGAGGATTGTGTCAACAAGATCAGCAGTGTACAGTCTCCGTCACCAATGATGGTCTTAATAAAAGGAAAAGACAGAGGTGGACTTCGATACCCCAAACCTACATTCGTCATGTTCCTGGCAAGACTAGAAAGTGTGACTAACGAGGCACTGGAATCAGTCATATACAAGCCAAAAGTACTGTTTACACTTTTACACATGTTACTGTCTCATACTAGTCGCAACCCGCGTTTCAGTGCGGTAAGAATTCGCATGCAGAGCTACTGAGCAGATTAATACTGCAAAAATTTCTGCGGCCCTACTTAACTAATTTTACGAACAATATGACAGACCAGGTACATAGGGAATATTTTGCGAAAAGAAATGAAAATTTAGAAAAGAAGCTCTCTAGGAAAAGCCGCAAAACAATTCCAATCAATTAGGCCTAATAATCAGTGTACATGATAATAAAGAAACACTCCCTGTTATCATTGTTAAATAAAGACAGTAACATGAACTTCAATATTTGTTCTCGACATCAGTGACCAAAATAAATCGTTGTGGTATATGGACATATTTTTAAGCCTTATTTCCAATTCGGTTCCATAAGAACCTACACGGCATGAGGTTGGCTTGTGGCGCCAACAGCGGAATAAGTTTGAACTACAGTGGCGACACTGCTCAACAGAGGTAAGCTCCTAGTGAGTAGGCTTTGTATTATTTGGAGGCTAAGCTCTGACGCCACGAGACGACCCGTCGCAGTCGCATGCATCAATCGCGCCTTGGACAACCTGCCGTTAGACCGCTCGGCTACTCCACCGCGGCGTTTTGCAACAATCTGGGGGTCGCTTGCGCGCCGGCTGACGGCGCTCAGTGCGCAGTAACCTCCTGCGCTTGATATTCCGAAATGGTGGGAGCTCAGTTGACCAATGTGAGCGCTCGCGGTCCAAGACATCATTCAACTTTTTTCAAAATGTTCAAATGTTTGTTAAGCTTACGGGACCTACCTGCGGGGTCATCAGTCCCTAAACTTCCAGATTACTTATGAACTACCTTATACTAAAGACGACACAAATATCAATGCCTGAGGTGGGATTCGAACCCCCGACCGTAGCGAACGGGCGGTCTGTGACTAGCGCGCCGCAGACCGCTGAGCCACTGCTGCCGGCTACCATTTATCGATAAAATGAGAATTCAACAAATTATTATCAAGTAGTTTTATTCCGAAAATTAAAATGATATTCATTTTCCTTGTAAAACATTCCCTCCTCTTAGTTAGCAAATAAGGGGAAGTGTATTGTTCAAAATGAACTGATTGCTGTTTGTTCATATATTAAAACTATATTGTAGGTACATACTTCTATTAAATACTGTCTATAAACCGCCGGCCGCTGTGGCCGAGGGGACTGAGGCGCTCCAGTCACGGTCTGCACGGCCACTGCGGTTGGGGGTTCAAATCCCCCCTCGGGCATGGATATTTGTGCCGTCCTTAGGATTAGCTGTAAGTTTAGGGACTGATGACCCCGTACTTAAGTCCCATAGACTCTACAAACATTTGAATTTGTCTGTAAACCGGTGTTGCCCGGGTATTTATTTATCCTACACTCTCGTATTCCACATCCCCTTCCTCCCTCTCTCTGCATCCACCTCTTTCTCTCCCATCTCTCTGTTCGTTTTCCGTTTCCCCCCCCTCGGCAAAGTCTTCTGCAAGGTACCCTCTGTCATGAACCATACATTTATGTACCCAGTTATCTTCCTCCTGGTTTAAAACCGAGCTAGGTGGCGCAGTGGTAACTCACTGGACTCGCATACAGGAGGATGGTGGTTCAAATCCACCTCCGGCCATCCAGATTTAGGTTTTCTGTGATTTCCCTAAATCACTCCAGGCAAATGCCGGGATGGTTCCTTTCAAAAGGGCACGGCCGATTTCCTTCCCCATCCTTACCCAAAACACCGAGCGTTAGCTCCGTCTCTGATGACCAAGCTGTCGACGGGACGTTAAACCCTAAGCTTCCTTCTTCCTTCGTGGTTTAAAGTTCATGTGTGCAAAACTTCATAAATATTGGAGCAAAACTTTTCATTTTGTATAATTCCGTAAGTACTCTCCACCATGCACCGAACAAAATTTTATACAGACAGTGACATTCCTCTTGTTTTTAAGGTAGAGTGTGCAAAATTTCATCAATATCGGAACATAACTATAGATTTTTTATGCAATAGAAAGACAGGGTCACATTGAAGAATGCACTGTGTTGTTCTCAAATATTCCAGTTTTATTTCATACAACCCTTGTTCTGAGAATAACGAAAACAACAAAAAAAGGATCTGTGAAATCGGTCGAGCGCGACCAAGGTATTTAGGGATCCATTTTTATGTTGCAAAGTACTCTCCCCCATGCACCGTATGAAACTAAAGGTAGACGGTGACCTTGATTGATTGATTGATTTTTGCAGGGAAGCCAAAACAGTCTTGGACCAACCCGCCACTGCCCGCACCGAAACTAAGTTTATTGTGCGGTATCGCTCCCTGTATATCTAGTAAAGCCAACCAATGCCCTGGAACAGTGCAAGAAGTCCCTTTACCAGTTCTTTATTAGACACAATTTCTTCGGGTCTGGTTGTCCCAAATATTCTGTGCCTTTTATTCTCCAATGCAATGCATTCGAAGATTAGATATGATGCAGTTTCATCACCGTCATCACAGATCCTACATTTAGGGTCCTCTTCTGTTATTCCCATTGTACGTAGGTGTTTTTTGAAATTCCCATGGCCTGTCAGCAATCCAACCATGAGTCTTATCTCTCTCCTGTTCAGACCCAGGATTGCAGAGCTTCTTTTAAAACATGGCTTTGGCATCATTACCTTGCCATGTTTTTGTTGATGGACTTTGGTCCAATATTCTACGTGCTGTCTTCTGAGCCAGTTACGTAGCTCCAATTTGATCGTTGCCTTGGTGATTGTCAGGACAGGTTCCGGTCCAATAAATGGAGTCTCTGCCCCCATCCTGGCTAATCTGTCGGCATGTTCGTTGCCACTGATCCCCGAGTGGCCAGGGACCCACAATAAGTTTACTCTATTGCTTTCCCCTAGCTCCACCAGAACCCTGTGACATTCTGCAACAATTTTAGACCTTGTTGCAGGAGCTGCCAGTGATCTCAGGGCTGCCTGGCTGTCTGAATAGATATAGATGCTACGATCTTTGTAGCACCTACGCAAATTCTCCTCCACACACGCCCTGATGGCAGTGATTTCCGCCTGGAATACTGAGGCCAGTTTCCCTAGAGAGGTGACGCCCTCAGGTCTTGGCTGCAACCCATATACCCCGGCCCCAACACCTTGGTCCTATTTTGACCCGTCAGTGAACCAGACAATATCCCCCGTACGGTGTCGAACTATTTTCTCCCACTGCTCCCTACTTCCAATTGTTATATTGAAAGGCTTGTTGAAGCAGTATGGGGTTGTAATATAGTCGGCTGCCATTTCCCCAACCTTTCCTATATTTACCTCACTCACTATTTTAGTGTGTGATTCTGGATATCCCAAAGAGTTCCAGTTGTTGCCAGATTTGAGTCTGTATGCACCAGCCGCTGCCTCCATCATGACCCAAAGGTGTAATGGGGGCATATCCAGCATGGTTTCCATCCCAGCAGTTGGTGTGCTGCTAATTCCGGCTCTTATGGCTAAGCAGGCTAATCTCTGCACCTTAGGAAGCTCCTTAGCAGCAACCTGCTGTTCTACCTTCTTCCACCACACGACCGCCCCGTAGGTGATCCTGGGTCTAATCACTGTGGTGTATATCCAGTGCATACCCTTAGGGCTCAGGCCCCAATTTTTGCCACAAGCTCTCCTGGTACTCACAAGAGTACCTTTTGCCTTGGAGCAAATATTCATGATGTGGGGGGTCCATGACAGTTTCTCATCTAGGGTAACCCCTAGATATTTCACTGTCCCCTTCACAGGTAGCGCTTCATTGAAAAGCTTTAGATTCCAACTTGAATGTTGTATATGCTTCTTTGTGAATGGTACAACAACAGTCTTCTTAGGACTAACCCCCAGATCCTGTTTTCTGCACCAGTCTTGCACAATATCCAAAGCACCTTGCGCCATATTCTTTACTGTGTCAGCAAATTTGCCAAGTATTACTATGACAAGATCATCTGCGTATCCTTGGCAAAAGTACTGCCTAGAGTTTAATTCTCCAATGAGATCATTCACCACTACATTCCACAATAAAGGGGAAAGAACTCCTCCTTGCGGGCAACCACTAGTGGTGTTGATTACCATTTTTTCATTCATCATGGTAGCTTCTACCTTTCTTCCACTGAGCATGGCCCTAGTCCACCTACATATAGTGGTCCCTAGGTCATGCACCTCTGCTGCCCTAACCATGGAATCTAAGGTCGTGTTGCTAAAAGCCCCCTCGATGTCCAGGAAGATACAGAGGGCTATTTCCTGAAAGTGTAGTGCTTTCTCCACCTTCCCAACGAGTTGGTGGAGAGCTGTCTCACATGATTTACCTGGCTGATATGCATGTTGGTTTGAATGTAGAGGAGTCCTACTTAACCTCCTTTCTCCAACATGCACATTAACCAGCTTTTCCAATGTCTTAAGAATGAAGGAGGACAGGCTGATTGGCCTCATATCCTTGGCCTTGGTATGATCAATTCTCCCTGGTTTAGGAATGAAGACAACCTTCACTGCCCTCCAGGCATTGGGAATTATTCCTGCTGCTAGGCTAACCCTGAATAACCTGCATAGGAATCTAGTAAGATTTTCTCCCGCTTGTTGCAGAAGAGCTGGAAAGATTCCATCGGGGCCAGGTGACTTGAATGGTTGAAATGTTCCCACCGCCCATCGGACCTTACTGAGATCGACACACTCCTTGGCCAAATCCCAGTCCTCTTTGCGAATACCTGAGAACCGTTGTCTCTCAGGAATCGCATTCTGGTCTGAGTTATCCCCCAGAGTATATTGAGGAAAGTGAGTTTTGAGGAGCAGTTCCAGCGTTTTATGTGCTGCCTTTGTATACTCCCCATCCTCCTTCCTCAATGTTCCTCCTGGATTAGCTGGTACCGTAGTGAGTTTCTTTTTGGGGGTCTTGGGCTCAAGCCCTTTTGATTCCCTCCACTTATGTTTAGGAAGCCATTCTCTTCCTTCCTTTTGCTTCTGTTCCTTGAGAAGTTTCCTCCTCTGAGCCCCAGACAAGGCCTTAATCCTAATCTGGTCCAACTTCTCTGTTACAGTTCCCACTTCTTGCTCAGGCCTAGACCCTGACTGAGAAGTAAGAGTGCACTCCATCGGTCCTGATCCCAATGTCTGAGTATCTGAGGTCTCAGATTGCCCCTCGGATTCTTTTAAAATACTTTCTTTCTCCGTGTTCATCTTAGTCCCACGAGATTTGGGGATTTATAGCCACACCACGATAACCCCGCGCGGTGCAAGGCAACTTACTCAGGGAGGTCGCCCGGTATCCCTGAGGCTCCGTTCGAGACACATCCACCCATGTGCCACGCACCCCTCAGCACGGGTCGCAATACACCTTGGGTTGGGGGGTAGTTTAACGTCGTGCCCGGGACGAACGGTGACCTTACTCTTATTTTGAAGGTCAAGCGTGCGAAATTTCGTGAAGATCGGAATGAAACTGTATATTTCGTGAATCTGTAGGAGAAATAAGCTCCGCCATGCACCTATCACAAAATGCTTTCTTAGCTGACGTTTTCTACCTATAAACTACATTCCTGCCAAATTTCAGCTTCATAGGTTGTTTTCGAGATTTCGTGTTTAGTCAGTGAGTGAGTGAGTGAGTGTCCTTTCGCTTTTATATAGATAGAGGTTAAGAAAACAGATTGCTTAATTTTGGATGCAAGATAATTAAGGGAGACGTGCAGACAAAAATAAATAGTACCATGCAAATCTGTAAAGGCTAACTTTGATACTAGGTCATGTCTGATGCGACAGTTTTACTGCATCTACAGCGTAACTCTTGTGAGCGGTAGACTTCTTTTCGTTTCATAATTGTGTGTGTGTGTGTGTGTGTGTGTGTGTGTGTGTGTGTGGAAGGGGGGGGGTCAGTTACAAAACGCTTCATAAACGTCCAAAATTACATGCAAACTTTGTTGTAGGTCCCTAACTACTCCCATTTTCCAATAATTGACACACAAATCTGGTTATTCTATAGCGGTGGCCTCTCATTTATGACGTCATAGATACTGAGCTATGTGTTGTGCTCTTTTGTTTTTGGGGTCAGGAACCTTTGTGGGCGTACGGTGAACAGTTCACCAAAGTTTCATTGCAATCGAATGAATGGTTTATGAACACACAGAGGACATACAAACATTCATTTATATATTATGTCTGAGACCTAATGCAAAGGGAGATGCGTTTTACCCACCATAATAAGTTTTTAAATTCTTCGCCGTTCGCAGTAGACCACTAACGGGATGTAGAGTCGTGGCTATTGTCAATTGAAAATGCTGTTTTACAATCCTGTGATATCTAACACACAAAAGAAACTGTGATCCGCAATTATTCTCTCTGTAACTGTTAAACAGCGGAAAACAACGAAAAAGACTGAATATGTCATAATGGATGAAAAAGAACCTGTTTGTTGTGTGTTCGTTTACTGAATAAAAAGACAAACACGAATCGAAAGAGTTAATCAACTATTTTCTTAAGAGTCCCAAATCTTACGATAACTTATTAAAGGTGACGCGATATTAAAGAGAGACGAAATGTCTGTAATGGAAGAGACCATCAAGTTCGATGAGAGATTAAGTTTACTGTAACTGTGATTAATGGTGACGGGCAGTTTAGTACTGCAATATAAGCAAAGAATAAATTAGCAAGAATGTTATTGAAACCCGCAAAATAATTTTATCTGTCATACTACGATACATTCAAGTAATTAACGCGAAATATTTGTTTTTAATTTTCTCGTAATGATATGTATTTGGAGTTACTGGATAAAATGGCGACGACTTATGTGTTTCCAAATTAATAAGGAAAGCAAAGCCATAATATGTAATGAATCTTCTGTCTACCATCGTAATGTAATAAATACGAATACTACTATTACTAACAACAACAACAACTACTACTACTACTACTACTACTACTACTCCATAGGTCTATTAACATTATTTAAAGATAACTTGAAAAACTGAATCTGAGAGTTATCCTCAGACTAGCTGCAAAAAAAAAAAAAAAAAAATCGCTGTGACGTGTTTTACGGCCCCCTTTAGATTTGTAGTTTTATAAGTTTTTGCAAACATTCTGGACCAAAATAATCTAAATAATAAAAAATTAATTAATAAGTGTCTGAAACCCTTTTAGGGGAAAAAAAATTAGGTAGTGGCGGGTTCCGAACCACCGACTTTTAGCGTGCTCACTACGCTACGGCTATCAATCAAAAGATGAGTGCTATAATCTCATGATATTGATGGCCGTTGTTAACTGATGCTAATATGGCATTTGTAGCTACTAGATTATCATTTATCGTACGAAGAACGATGTGTTTTTGTTAATTCCTCAGTGCGCCATTGCTTTGAAATGACAACGTGTAAGTACAATAAGAAAATCATCAAATACGCAACGCAAGATGGCGTATGCCAGAGAGAGTTCTGGGCGAGGAATGTCACGTGACATCTCCGAACGGCTGGTTTTCGTTAATTCAATGGAGGGTGTCAAATCTCCGTTATTTTTGCAAATATGTCTCAAACGATACGAGATATGAAAAAAAACATAAGAGAGCAAAGTTGTAGAGAATTTTCTCCTCTACAAATTCGGTTATTCAGTTTTTGTGTCAGATGAATGGTTAAGCCGTTATTTTCATTTAAATTTCGAGCTGTCAAAAGACGATCGCAAAGGCCCACTTTTAGTGTTACTAACGTAACCTAAAGTGGGCCAAAATGAACACACTGACGCTGAATGGAGAGTATTTAAAATTAACCTATACGATAAAATTCGAAACATAAATCAACATTTGAATCATACTGTAATTTATCGCTTTTATAGGTTAAAAAAATTATCGTCACACTTTCTTCTTGAACTGACGCGTTACAGGTTATGGGTGACACATTCACGACATACATTGCATGAATGCAGCATACGATTCAGAAGTATTGAAATTTTTTCTGCCTGCGTACCTCCAATTACCGCTAACTGCGAGCAGTTGCATCGCCCGAAAGAGTGAAAGTACCACTCATATCAGAATTACTGGGACTCTCCGAAGTGTCTGAGCCCCTAGAGGTAATATAATTTGCGTAACCCTGTCTTCGAAAAGACCTTCATTAGACCACCCTTCGTCGATTACTCATTTCATCTGCATCACAACAGCCATTTATTTCGGTGAGTTTTTCCAGGTCGTGAATAGTTAGTTTTTTAAGATTCACCCACAGTAAACGTTTTATTTTCACGATAAATATATATTTTTCACTTGCGCCCAAATAACGTCAATTACATTAAATTGGCACTAATATGGTAATAGTCTTATCATTCTACGTCCATATTTATAAGCTACTTCTTTGATACCATATTTTGGGAATTGTGTTTTGTGAAGTGATACAGGTTATAATAATTTTATTTTTTCATTGTATTGTCGACAGTAACTTTGTGTAGTCTTAACCACTGAATGTCTTCTTTCGAGGGGACAGGTTTGGAGCTTTGTTTTTAAAACTGAATGGCATGGACCAACGATGTAATAATTACTGATGGATTATCTACACTTCGTAGCAACATGTTTTCGAAACTATTTAGAAATGTATGTCCCCGCCCCCTCCCCCATGACATTTTCTTAGATCTGAATACCAATTGACTGCTGGAGATAAAGCTTCGGTAGGTACCTGAATGTAAAAGAATTACTTTTACCACCTTCGTTAGTAAAACTGTCATCTCCGTCCGACAGGCCTGTGCCACGGCCGTTGCCCACCTTCGCTACTGGGGAGTTCTATATATGGCTATACAGTACCTTCTCCTTTTTCGTCAATCCAAACTTTTGTAAGATTATGACCTGCACTCACCAAGTTGTATCGTCCCAAACAATCTCATCGAAATTAATGACTTTATCTTCACGCAACTATATGAATTGCCATGCAGCTGTCATCTTCGTCGAAAAAGGTTTCACAATCTGAGACACTTTTGTGTTTAAAACGGAGATTCAAAAAAAATTGTTCAAATGTTTGTAAATCTATCGGACCAAACTGCGTGGTCATCAGTCCGTAGCTTACAAACTACTTAAACTAAGGTAAACTAACCTAAGGACAACACACACACACACACACACACACACACACACACACACACACACACTTACACGGCCCAGGGAGGGCTCGAACCTCCGACGGCGAGCAACCGCGCGCTCCGCAGCGAGGCGCCTTAGACCGCTCGGCTACTCCACCGCGGCAAAACGGAGATTCTGCAGAATCAGTCGTATAGAAGATTTGTTGCAATCAAAAAGTTCGTCTTCACACAAAATAATAGGAAGCCTATCTAATATAGGCGATTTTTGTTGTTACAGTAACTGTATTTGCGTCATCAGAGTCTTTCGCATTGGTATTCTCGATAAAATCCCGGGATACAAGCAGCTACACGTCGAATAAAATTGGCACGCTTTCTATAGCAAACTCCGCCATTGTCATCAGGAGTAAAATCACTGACTGCCGTTGCAGGCACCGTGTCCTGTTTATACAGCTGCAAAGCTACGTTCGGAACCTTTTTCGAGGGCCGAAAACGCGGGTGCGGAAGGCAAAGCGGGCATTTCGTCTCGCCGCGGTACCGTGTGACTTCACGTGGCGCTAATCGCTTCTTTTGTGAAATAATATAAATCTCAAAAATGTTCAAATGTTTGTTAAGCTTATGGGACTTAACTACGGGGTCATCAGTCCCTAAACTTACAAACTACTTATGAACTACTTACGAACTACGACGGCACAAATATCCATGCCCGAGGGGGGATTCGAACCCCCGACCGTAGTGGCCGTGATGACCGTGACTGGGGCGCCTCAGTCACCTCGGCCACCGAACTATCAACTAATAATTTTATCAGACTGTAGTGAGGTGAACAATCGGAGTAAATTCAATAAAAAGTCTAAGAGTATATTGGGAATTCAGTCAGACAAATGAGAACATCGTTGATTTCAAGTTGTTTCCATTTATCCCTAAACCATGTACTCTTGATTCTTCGTGGTTTTAGTGGAAAAATGGCACTTGCATGGATAAGTTTTCAGTTCCCATGGGTTTAGCGCTGAGTGTCAACAGTTACTATGTACGTTACTGTCAAGGGGTCCATGGTGGACTTTCGCCTGAAAAAGGGTCCGCCAGCTAGAAAGATTAGGAAGCACTGCAGTGTAAACCATGCACAAAGTGGTGCTTGAGAAATATTCTCTGTTCGGAGGATTCATTGTGTTTCCCGACATGTGACAGAAATTTGACTGGTAATTGATCTTACGAATTTCGGTTAAGATGGTTTTGCCGGCGCCAATGCCAACTTAAGATCAGTAACAGAGGCAGCAGGAATGCCCATGGGCAAGAAACCATCCAAATATTTCGTATCCTGGTCGCTGATTAAGACGTCCAATTGCTTACTAAATTTGGGAAGTAGGTCACGGAGATTGGAGGAGGTGAGGTCAGGTTGTGGGGACAGGTCAGGGCCGCGACTGTGCAGGTTAGCGAGTCTGCGCGTCCTACGCTCTTCTGATAGCCGAGCGGAAGTCGCGGGTACAGTATCTCGGGCCCAACGGATGTTATCTGGTGGCAGCCTTGCATTAGATAACTGACCTGACAGCCGGAGGATATACCTATAAAGGAAGCGAACACCTACCTGCGTGACACGTTTCATCGTGGCCAGTGCTTCATATCTTAATGTTAAATGCTTGGACCAAACCTCTATGGTCATCAGTCCCTAGGTTTAAAAATTACTTCAACTAACTTGCACTAAGGACAACACACACACCCATGCCCCAGAAAGGGCTGGAACCTCCAGCGGGAACGGCCGTCCAGTCCGTAGCATGGCGCCTTAGACCACGCGGACATTCCGCGCGGCTACTTTCTACACTATGTGATAAAAAGTATCCGGACACCTAGCTTAAAAGTTCGTGGCGCCCTCCATCGGTAATGCTGGAATTCAATATGGTGTTGGCCCACTTTTAGCCTTGATGACAGCTTCCACTCTCGCAGGTATACATTCAATCAGGTACAGGAAGGATTCTTGGGGAAGGGTAGGACGTTCTTCACGGAGTGCTGCACAGGGGTGATGTATCGGTGTAGGAGCGTGAGACCTGGCAAGAAGTCGGAGTTCCGAAACATCCCAAAGGCGTTCTGTAGGACTCAAGTCAGGACTCTGTGCCGGTCAGTCCATTACAGTGATATTATTGTTGTGTAACCACTCCGCCACATGCCGTGCATTATGAACAGGTTCTCGATCGTGTTGAAAGATTCAGTCCCCATCCCCGAATTGCTCTTCAACAGTGAGAAGCAAGAAGGTGCTTAAAACATCAATGTAGGCCTGTGCTGTAGTAGTGCACCGCAAAACAACATGGGGTGCAAGCCCCATCCATGCAAAACACGACCACACCGTAACACCACCGCCACTGAATTTTACTGTTGGCACTACACACGCTGGCAGATTACAATTAACGAGCATTCGCCATACCCACTCCCTGTCATCGGATCGCCACATTGTGTACCGTGATTCGTAACTCCTAAAAACGTTTTACCATTGTTCAATTGCCCAACCTATACGCTCCTTATACCAAGCGAGACGTCGTTTGGCATTGACCTGCGTGATGTGTGGCTTATTGGCAGCCGCTGGAGTTTTCTCATCTCCCGCCTAAATGTCGTAGTACTTGGAGTGGACCCTAATGCAGTTTGGAATTCCTGTGTGATGGTTTGGACAAATGCCTGTCTATTACACTGTGCGACCCTCTTCAACTGGCGGCGGTCTCTGTCAGTCAGCAGACGACGTCGGCCTGTATACTTTTGCGGTACGCGTTCCCTCACGATTCCGCTTCACTATCGCATCAGAAACAGTGGACCTAGGGATGTTTCTGAATGTGGAAATCTTGCGCACAGGCTTCTGACACAAATGACACACAATCACCTGACCACTTTCGAAGTCCGTGAGTTCCGTGGAGTACTCCATTCTGCTCTCTCACGACGCCTAATGAGTATGAGGTCGTTGATATAGGGTAACTTGCAGTAGGTGGCAGCACAATGCACCTAATATGAAAAAGTATGTTTTTTGGGTTTTCCGGATACTTTTATCACATAGTGTATAAGACAAACTTCCGGACAGTTTGCAATAGGTCATGCATAACCGGGCGATCGTACTGAAAGTGTGTAACATCAGTACCTCTGTCAATAAAGTCACCTTAAATAAAAATAATAGTTTGCATTACTTTTTACACTACTGACCATTAAAATTGCTACACCAAGAAGAGATCCAGATTATAAACGGGTATTCATTGGACAAATATATTATACTAGAACTGACATATGGTTACGTTTTCACGCAAATTGGGTGCATAGATCCTGAGAAATCAGTACCCAGAACAACCACCTCTGTCAGTATTGCTAAGGTAATTTTTTAGGTAAGTATAAAATTGCGCATAAGGCACTTGAGGTCCAGCAAACATCGGGAAGAAATAACTTTTTGAGATGATGGGAAAAGCCCATTTCAGCTGGAACTCACCTGTTTACATGACGGCCGGCCGCGGTGGCCGAGGGGACTGAGGCGCTCCATTCACGGTCTGCACGGCCACTACGGTCGGGGGTTCGAATCCCCCCTCGGGCATGGATATTTGTGCCGTCCTTAATGTTAGCTAGTTCATAAGTAGTTTGTAAGTTTAGGGACTGATGACCCCGAGTTAAGTCCCATAAGCTATACAAACATTTAAACATTTTTTTTTTTTTTTACTTAACGTAAAAGATTACGCAACCATGTAAGGAAATTTCAAAATGTGCTAGGAGAGGCGGCCAATGAGCTGACGACTGTTTCCTTCTGCTCCTTGCCCACCTCCCACTATATAATCCTTCCCGCTCTTGACTCTCTCCTCAAAATGTTCAAATGTTTGTATAGTCTATGGGACTTAACTACGGGGTCATCAGTCCCTAAACTTACAAACTACTTATGAACTACTTACGAACTAGGACGGCACAAATATCCATGCCAGAGGGGGGATTCGAACCCCCGACTGTAGTGGCCGTGCAGACCGTGACTGAAGCGCCTCAGTCCCCGCGGCCACCTCAGCCGGCACTCTCTCCTACTTTCCCACTATACATAAAACGTAACCTGTACTTGCCAACTACAATGGTGGTCGGTCAAACGGTGTCGAAATCCATAGTACCCTCTACTATGCACCGTACGGTGGCTTTCAACACGTAGCCAATTCGTTAATCCATGCTATAAGCTCTCGCCAGTCCATATTTCATCCATTTGCGTCCAACGGTATTAGCTTGGAAGAGTGACAAAGATACACACTATCGTATATACCGCCCATATAAAAATTGTACCCCCGGCAAGACGACGTCGGTTTTCTTCCGATGACGGCACATATCACCTGGTAGATAGTAGATGTACTCATAATGGTTTCAACGTCGTCCGCCAACAAAGAACGAAGCGACATAGCTGCCAGAGCGCCATCTCTGAGTGCCATTTAGTAGGGAATGTTTACAGACATAAGACTCAGCGTGACATCAATGTGTGAAGCAAAAAAAAAAAAAAAAAAAAAAAAAAAAAGCCATGCCACGGAGACGCAGCGTGATTCCTACAGCCAACTAAGCCAGTTAGGAAAGGATAAAACTGTGGCTTTGCGAGTGATGGGATAGTCCTTTAGGAGGTACCCAAATATGTGAGTGGCTCGAAGATTACTTAAGTAATGAAACTCTGTACGTTGTTCTCGATTGTGACTGTTCATCAGAGATTAGGATGTTGTCAGGGGTGCTCCAGGGAAGTGTGATAGACTGCTATTATTTTATATCAATATAAAAAAAATGATCTGAGGGACAGAATGAGTTGCAATCTGTGGATGTATGCTGATGATGCTGTGGTGTACAGGAGGGTGTCGTCATTGAATGACCGTAATAGGTTGCAGGATGACTACTGCATTAGTAGTGTGCTGCTTGGCAGAGTCGCGTCAATTGAATATGTAGACGTAACGCTGCGCAGCGATATGAAATGGAACGATCATATAAGGACAGTCGTCGGAGAGGCAAATGGTCGACTTCGCTTTATTGGGAGAATTTCGGGAAGGTGCGATTCGTCTGTAAAGGAGACGGCATACGAAACGCTTATACGACCCCGTCTTAAGTATTGCTGAAGTCTTTGGGATCCTCACCAGATCGGTTTAAAGGAGGGCATAGGGGCAATTCATAGGCTGGCGGCTAGGTTAGTAACTGGTAGATTTGATCAATGCGCGGGTGTTACTGAAATGCTTCGGGAACTCAAGTGGGAGTCGCTGGAGGAGAGGCGACGTTCTTTTCGAGAAGCACCGTTGAAGCAATTTAGAGGGCCGGGATTTGAGGCGGACTGCAGAAAGATTCTACTGCCGCCAACCTGCATTTCACGTAAAGACCACAAGGACAAGATTAAAGAGATTAGGACTCGTATGGATGCATACAAGTATTCGTTTTCCCTCATTGCATGTGGGATTGGCACAGAAAAGCAAGTAACTAGTAATGGTGCTGAGTACCTTCGGGTGGATTGCAGAGTATGTGTGTAGTTGTAGACTGCCGCGCAAACGAACTGCGTCAGTTGTGTTCTGGACGTCCACGCATCATAGACGTCCGCCAAAATCGTCGTATTTTGAGGGCTGTAGTGGCAGGTGGTGCAGCAACCACAGCACAGATGAGGTTTTGTGAGTGCAGAAGTGTTAACACGAACTGTTGCCAACCGGCTACTAGTAGTGTAACTACGGCCTCGCACACCTGTTGGCCGTCTTCCACTCGCGCCACATGCACGGCTCGAGTGGTGCCGGCAGAGGATCTGTTAGAGGATGGAATGGCGGGCCGTGCTCTTCAATGATGAAAGCAGATTAAACTGCAGGAAAGTGGTTTGACCGTACGACGTGGACCTGGTGAGTGTCGTCTCGTAAAGTTAATTTGTCAAAGATATGCTGGCGCCGCCGCAGACCTTATGGTCTGGGGTACGATAAGCTACAACTGTCGTTCACGTTTGGTTTTTGTGAAGGGACTGCTGACGAACGTTTGGCAAGTGCAGAGTGTTGTAAGCCCCGTCCTTCTGGCATTTTTGCAACAGGAAGGTTATATGTTGTTCTAACAAGATAATGCACTGCTGCGGTCGGTAATGCCTCTGCATGACAACAGGTTTGTGGCGCAGGCTTTCGATCGGTTACCGCTGCTACAATGACAGAATATCACTATGTAATGAATTCTGAACGTGGGGTGTTACAGTAGGCTCATGAGATGGGACACAGCAGATCCAAGGTAGCGATGAGGCGGGGATTTTCCCTTACGACCATTTCACTAATGCACCGTGAATTAGAGGTCTGCAAATCGCCGGTTTCGCTCGCTCGTATTCGGTCTAGTGCGCAACGCTCGGCGGTGGCGCGGCGAGTGTGTAAGCTCGGAGCGAGCGTGTTAACACTCGAACGAGGCTACGTGGGGCGGGGCAGGCAGAGGCCGCACAGCGTAGTGCTGCCGCTGTACTCACAAGGAAACCTACCCAAGTCTCTCTCCGATTTTTATGAAATTTGCATATGTTATAATACATGAAAAACTATGGAACACGTAATTTTTTTAGCGGCGGAAAAACATATTTAAGGGGTCAAACGGTCCTTCCAAAATTGGGGCTAAAATAGAAAAATGGCGATAACTTCGAGATTGTCAAGCTACTTTAATGATTTTTGGTATAAAATTTAATAGATTCAACTTCGATTAAATGAAAACAGTTTTTTGACCACAAAAAATTGGTCACTTTAGGGGTAGTTGCCCCCCCCCTAATTATCGCTCCCCCTGCAATGTACCTAGGCTGATCTCTTACCAAAAGATACTTTCATATCAAAAAAATCATAAAAATCGCTTCATTAATCTCTAAGTTATCACGATTTTTCTATTTTAGCCCCAATTTTGAAGGGACCGTTTCACCCATTAAATATGTTTTTCCACCGCTTAAAAAAAATTAAATAAAAATAAAAATACGGGTCCCATAGTTTTTTATGTATTATAACAAATCCAAAATTCATAAAAATCAGAGAGTGACGCGTGGGTAGGTTGCCTTGTCAGTTGCTACAGCAGCGGCTCTGTGGCTCTGAGGAGTGGGTTGCTGTTGCGTCTGACGCCCCCCCCCCCCCCCCGCTAACTAAAGGAACTAAAATCAGTTATGCTGTAGACATGTATTCCTGCACAAGCGCAATATCATTATACCGCAAACGAGACAAAAAGTTTGTTTTCACTAACTACAACATTTGAAAGTAATGTAAAGGATCTAAATAGAAACTAAGGAACGAACAACGTTTTTATTGCAATGTACAAAAGTGAAAGTTACCGTACAACAAAGTACAAATCGAAAAGTAACATTATCCCCAAACTATTCGATAGTGACATTGTAACTGCAATGTATTGTTCAAATATCAGTGACACGTAATAAATAGAGTTCTTCTTTAAAAGAACAGGTTTCCTGCTGTACTGAAAGTGCGTTCACTAGGTGCATTTGAGGCGGTCACACAAAATACTGTTTGCCAATACAGCTAGCTTAGGAAAGAGTACTGTTGCGTTTCTACCATTCAAGCTGATCGTCGTCTTCACCATCAATTCGTGCTAAATAAAGGTCCACCCATTGGTGGATTGCGCCTCGCGCATTTCACAGTCCAGCCATTCCAAAAACAAGCACTTCATTCTTTTGGCTGGTGCACCCGGCTGACATTCGGCAGAGAGCCCTAAATAAATATAACACAGATATCACTGAAACAGCAGGAGCACCATAAATTCGTACAGCTGTGTAAAGTGAACAGTTGGAATAAAAGGATTTAAAACAGGTACAGGATATATGAGGATTAGACCGTAATATGACCCTGACGACGGAAGAAAGAGCGGATCCTATATATTGCACAATAGCTTGCATGCGTTCTTTATTATGTAGATAAGAAAGACGACAGCGGCAGTGGGGAATATTTGAATGTTGCAATTGGAAAAAATTCCCGTTAAGGACTTACTCGGAAAACGTAGAGGCGCAGCAACCACACACGGTGCCAAAATGCTACGGGAATATGTATTAACGAGGTGCAACAAAGAGAGAGACGTACAAACCTAACCTAACGGTGTACATCAATATCTTGTATTTAATATCAGTATAAAAGACGGACAAAGTATTCCAGGACTTGAGAGTGATAAGAGGAATGGATATAAAATACAATCATTTGCTCGTTAAGACGGCAAGTAACACATACCACTAAACAGGAACAGTCCACAAAACGGGAACAAGAAAGTAAGAAAGATCATTGAAAACTCATTTAGTGCCGTGGGGACTGAGGCGCTCCAGTCACGGTCTGCACGGCCACTACGGTCGGGGGTTCGAATCCCCCCTCGGGCATGGATATTTGTGCTGTCCTTAGTATAAGGTAGTTTGTAAGTTTAGGGACTGATGACCCCGTAGTTAAGTCCCATAAGCTTAACAAACATTTGAACTCATTTAGTAAATGACCTTAGCACAGAAACTTTATGTTAATCACGTATAATAACTTGTATGGTAAAGTACAAAATGCGAAACTGAATAGCTATTTCAACTGGATCGAGAGAACAGCTTTCGAAGCACCCGGGAAAGGAAACAATTCAAAATTTCGCAGTCAGGATTTATTCTCAAGCGTTTAGTTTGCTCCCGACACTCGCCTTGGACTCGAGTGGCGCTGCGGTGGGCGACCGGGTGGCGAGCGGGCAGTGTGGACGGTCGGGCCAGTCGAGCGTGCGCCGCTCGCACGAGCGTGCAGGAAGTCGAGCGCAGCCACACGCCTTGCCGCAAGCTGCAGTACCGACACCTGCCGGACTGTCATAGAACGACATGTATCACGCGATTCGAGCGAGCAACCGAGCGAGGTGCAGACCTCTACCGTGAATCTCGGGAATCCGGTACATCAAATCTTTACGTCGCTCCGGCCGACAAAACGCCCTGGACGAACGGGACCAACGATGACTGAAGAGAATCGTTTAACGTGACAGTAGTGAAGCCGTTCGGCATATTCCTGCGAATTTCAATGCCAGGCCTTTAAAAAGTGTTAACGTGCCAGCCATTCAACGAAGCAACTTTGATATGTGCTTAAGGAGCCGAAACCTACTCGTGTATCATTGATGACTGCACGACAGAAGGCTTTACCTTCACCTGGGCCCGTCAGCACCGCCATTGGACTGTTGATAACTGCAAGAATGTTGCCTGGTCGGACGAGTCTCGTTTCCAATTGTATCGAGTGGATGGACGTGTACTGATAAGGAGACAACCTCATGAATCCGTGGACCCTGCATGTCAGCGGGGCACTGTTGAAGATGGTGTAGGCTCTGTAATAGAGTGGAACTTGTGCAATTGCAGTAATATAGGACCACTGGTACGGCCAGATACGGCTCTGGCAGGTGTTAAGTCCATGCTCATCTTGGCAGATCACCTGCATCCATTTATGTCCATTGTGCATTCCGACGGAGTTGGACAATTCCAACAGGACAATGTGACATTTACGCGTCCAAAATTGCTACAGAGTGGCTCCAGGAAAACTTTTGTGAGTTTAAACACCTCCGCTGGCCACCAAACTCAGAGACCTGAACATTACTGTGCATGAAACAAATCGCAATTTGCGATCAGTTATGGCTTCACTGTACTAGGTTTAGATGAAATCCCAAAGTGCGGCGAATGAATATTTGTGCCCGGCCGGGATTCGAACCTGGGATCTCCTGCTTACTAGGCAGACGCGTTGACCACTCCGCCACCGAGGACACAGTGACCAACCCGACTGCAGGAAATTATTTCCTTAATTTGAACGCTGTAATGTCGTCAAAAATATATAATTGTATTATTGTGCATGTCTGGAATGCTGTGAAGAGATCTCCATTCCGCTGTTACTCTTATGAAATTACGTACAGGCCTGCAGGATGCGTAGTGTCACTTCCCTCCAGACATCAGCCGTGTCCACGCCACGTCGCGTTGCAGTACTTCTGTGTGCTCGCAGGGGCATACATGATATTAGGAGGTGTAGCTGTTTCTTTGGATTTTCAGGAATGATGACAGAAACTTAGGGTGTAAATTCCCGTAGACAGCGTCGTAATTTTCTTCAGTGAAATATGGGGATTTCAGCATGGATCGACACCAAGTACCTCAGTACCTCTCGAGCAGTTAATCTGTAATCGTATATCATGTCATGTACTCCATATGCGTTATAAACAATAAATATTGAGTGAATTGGAAAACTCTGAGGGTGTACTAATTTTTATTTACGACCGTGTAGTAACACGCCTTAGAAATATTTTATTTTCCTTTAATTCGCTCTTGCGGTTATCCTGAATACTCCAGCAGTAATATACTCCGTAATGAAATTGTTCTCTACCTGGTGTCTTTTGAAAATGTGCTACAGTTCCTTAGTAACAATAAACTGTACCCGGCCGTAGAACGGCTTTCGTGTTCTCGTTCCGTTTCACGCCGTCTCGTAATGATACGAAAAGATACGTAATCAAGTGACGTGACCAGATTTGGAAATCTTTCCTAAACGGGAATAAACTACCGTGTGTTCGTGGAAACTCTGCTGTTCCTTTTTGTGGTTTGAGTTTGGAATCTTTGAGTTCTAATCCAGAATATTTTTATATGCTGAAATTTCTGAGGACGTTATAAGGAGCCGTTGTAGATTAATCAGACTGTTACTGTCCGTTGGTTTAGGTTTGGAATTGTTCCGGCTGCAAATTGATCACAGCACCATAGCAATCCTCCTGCAGACGTGAGAGCTTCTCTCGCGGATTAAAGCGAAATTTCAGATCCTTCCTGAAACCTGTTTCACTGGTATAGTTACCTATATTATCAGCTCTTCAGTAACAATCCATAAAATTAGTCGCTTCGCAAAAACCTGAAGCACAGGGACCGCACCGCGAAAGTGCTTTTGCGACACTGCAGAGAAGTGTATGGTTACCAGGTTTTTACATCTACGTCTACACTCCGAATGATGCACTGGAAAATGACTATCAATAAATGTTCGTATGAGCTATAGTTTTTATAATATTCTCGCCGTGATCGTTTTGCGGACATACGTGTGAGGAAGTAATGTTGCCTAATTTTTTTTGAATGTATGCCACTGGAAACAGTCAAGAATCTTCGTAACGGTCTCCCCCCCCCCCTCTCTCTCTCTCTCTCTCTCTCTCTCTCTCTCTCTCTCTCTCTCTCTCTCTCTCTCTCTCTCTCTCTCTTGTGTGTGTGTGTGTGTGTGTGTGTGTGTGTGTGTGTGTGTGTGTGTGTGTGTTCTCTATCTCTTTCTCATAAATCATGGTTAGTAAAGGTTCCTAATTGATGAACAATACAAAAGACTTGGTCTAAAAAGTATTTTGTAAGCCATTTCTTTCATATCCTCTCGGATCTCAAACTGACGTCTGCTCTCCCATTCCCGCTGTTTGCGGTGTGTGGTCATTTTACTTCAGATCGTTTCGAATGTTTCTGCCCAGGTATTTTATTGCTCTTACTTTCAGCGATTTTTCGCCAGTAGTATATTCTGTTCCTCTTTATGCGAAGGTTGCGTTTTATTGTGACTGGCCTTTTAGATATGTTAAGTTCGGATGCCGTAACAGCGTTTTGACTGAACCTATAAATTTCAATAGCAGGAAAAGGACAAAATGTTTGTAAATCTATCGGTCAGTTCTAAGGTGATTAGTCCGTAGCTTACAGACTACTTAAACTAAGGTAAACTAACCTAAGGACAACACAACCAACCATGCCCGAGGGGGGATTCGAATCCCCGACGGCGAACGGCCGCGCGCACCGCAGCACGGCGCCCCAATATGCACGCCTAATGCGCCGCGGCGGGAAAAGGACATAACAGTTTAGCTTTCCAAAAAAAAAAAAAAAAATGTTCAAATGTTTGTAAATCTATCGGACCAAACTGCGTGGTCATCAGTCCGTAGCTTACAAACTACTTAAACCTAGGTAAACTAACCTAAGGACAAACACACACACCCATGCCCCAGGGAGGACTCGAACCTCCATGGCGAGCAACCGCGCGCTCCGCAGCGAGACGCTTTAGACCGCTCGGCTACCCCACCGCGGCTTTAGCTTTCCCTCTATGTCCAAGTTACTAGAACTGGAATTAGAAAACATAAAACGGGCTTTTAAACATTACTTTTATCGAAGTTACCTATAAAGTGACCTCGAAGAATTCTTTCAAACCGCTTTTTGATAAGGTAGACCTTGGAGTGTCCTTAGTGCCCCAAATGTCCCCGAAAATTATCAGTCCCAGACGATAGTGTAGTTTGTGCCTCATTATGCGGTCTTCACGTAACGCCAAATTGTGACGAGTAAATTCTAAAATTGCTACTTCCTCTTAATAACACCAATCTTCCAGCCTCGTACAGTTTCTCGGTGTGTGGTTTTTCGCACGGAAGTTGGTTCTTAAAATGATAAACAGTTCTTTATCCCACGGAAAAAAGTCAACAGAATTAACCTCGTAGTTGTTTTCTTCTTTGTTTCTGTAGACTTAGCAAGAGCCGCGGCGGAGCGGCGGAGCGCATTGAGGCGCTATGCTGCGATGCGCGAGGCCGTTCCCCGTCGGGGGTTTGAACCCCCCCCCCCTCTCCCTCGGGTATGGATGTATCTACATCTACATGGGATACTCTGCAAATCACATTTAAGTGCCTGGCAGAAGGTTCATCGAACCACCATTATACTATTTATCTCCCATTCCATTCTCGAATAGCGCGCGGGAAGAAAGAACACTTGAATCTCTGTTCGAGCTCTGATTTCTCGTATTTTATTCTGATTATCATTTCTACCTACGTAAGTGGGAGTCAATATATTTTCGCATTCGGAGGAGAATGTTGGCGATTGGTGTTTCGTAAGTAGCCCACGCCGCAGCGATAAGCGCCATTGTTGTAATGATTCCCATCCCAGATCCTATATCATTGCCGTAACGCTGTCTCCCCTGTATCGTGACAATACGAAACGAGCTGCCCTTCTTTGGTCTCTTCAGATGTCCTCCGTCAAACCCACCTGACAAGGGCCGGCCGCGGCCTGCTCGGGCATGGGTATTTGTGCCATCCTTAGTATTAGCTAGTTCATAAGTAGTTTGTAAGTTTAGGGACTGATGACCCCGTAGTTAAGTCCCATAAGCTCTACAAACATTTGAACCTGATAAGGATCCCACACTGGGCTGCAATACTCCAAAAATTGACGGACAAGCGTAGTGTATGCAGTTTCTTTTGTAGTTCTGTTGCATCTTTTAAGGGTTGTGCCAATAAAGCGCAGTCTCTGGTTCGACTTTCCCATGATATTATCTACGTGTTCTTTCCAATTTAAGTCTGAAGTAATAGTAATTTCTAGCTATTTTTTGGAGTTTACAGCCTTTACTTTGTGATTGATTTATCTTGTAAACAAATTTTAACGGATTTCTTTTCGTACTCATGTGCACGACTTCACACTTCTCACTATTTAGAGTCAATTGCCAATTTTTACACCATACTGATATCTTATTCAGATCTGCAGTTGGTTTTGATCGTTAGATGATTTTACTAGACGGTAAATGACGGCGTCATCTGCAAACAACCTAAGAGAGCTTCTTAGATTTCCCCCTATAGCGTTTATGTAAATAAGGAACAGCAGAGGACCAATAACACTACCCTATGGAACGCTCGATATCACCTCTGTTTTAGTCGATGCTGTCTTTAGTAGTTTGTAGAAGCTTAGGGACTGATGACCCCGCAGTTAAGTCCCATAAGCTTCACAAACATTTGAACTTAGCAAGAAAACTCAAAAACTCAGCTCTTCAGTAACAGGAGTATCAGGAGTAATGAATATTCCAGCCACGATCTGTACACAGAGCTGTGCCGGATGGCGTAGTAATGAAGACCGATGGAGCAGCTTTTGAGAAGAACGAGATAGCAGTCCGTGTTCAGCCATAAGTATTTCTTTTCCATTTCCCCGAATAGGCAAATGCTGAGATTACTTCTTTCAAAAGGGATGCTGCCGATTTACTTCTCCAGAGCTGTCCATTCCGTTTTTGTACCCAGTGACTAGGACGTCGCCGTCGGCTAGGGCCCGTTTTCATCGCTTTTACTGTTGGAGGCGAGTGGTTCCAGTTCATCAGTTCATGTAACGCTACTAACTGGCCACACAAAGCTGATTGTTTGTTCGAGTAAAAAAAAAATTAAAAAAAAAAGGAAGATTAGGATGTGACATTCCGTCGACATCGCGGTCATTAGAGCTGGATCAATCACGCTGTCAGAGTGGGGAAGGAAATCAGCCGTGTCCTTTGAAAGGAACCATCCTGAAATTTACGTGGAGTGATTAAAAAAATCACGGAAAAACCTAAATCAGGATGGCCAGATGTGGAATTGAACCGCCGTCCCCTCGAATGCGAGTCCAGTGTGATTCCACTGCGTTACTTGTTCGCTGAGTAGGTCGTAGCTAGCGGAGTGTCGTACAGAGAAGCTCATTCCCAAATCAGTCAGTATAGGTTAGAAACGATTCATTCGTATTACTCCTAAGTTGGGTAAACGTTTAAATGAAATAGAGAGACCTTGATAAAAACAGGAAATATGCCTGCGGCCGGCTTAGTCGAAAAGAAGTTTGTTTCTGTATTGCTTTTGTGAGAACTAACTCTAGAGAACTCTTTACCACACGCTAATATACTACGTTTAACGGAAGAATGTTCTGATAAATTAAATTACGAAAAAGATGCACGGAATCGCATTACTCACCATTGTAAGTCCAAACTAGACATCGCATCGGATAGCCTGAAGTCATTCAATATTTACTGAGAGCTTCTAACATTACAGTATTTACATTTATGACAAAATAACTTGAGTTTACTTACGTCTTAAGCTAATGTACAAATGTTTGTAGAGCTTAAGGGATCATAAGTCCCTAAACGTACCAACTACTTATGAACTAGCTTATCATAAAGACGACACAAACATCCATGCCCGAGGGGGATTCGAACCCCCGACGGGGAACGGCCTCGCACATTGCAGCATTGCGCCTCAATGCATTTGCCCGCCCGCCGCGGCACGTCTTAAGCGCTTGTGGCACTATTCAAGGATTTACTCCCACTGATTTATTTCTGCATGCCTCCTTAATATTGTTAATTTTTACGCATTTGCTCCCCAGAGGCGATTTTTAGTCCTTTTTCATTCCGTTGTACAACTAAACGTCAACAAATACAACAATACAATCTCATTCATGTAGTTACTGTTATTTGTGACCCACAGTCATTTATATTTCCAATAAACATCCAAACCCTTGCCTGGCCAGTTGCACAGATTGCCGTCCTAGCTTTCTGTCATAAAGAGAGAGAGAGAGAGAGAGAGAGAGAGAGAGAGAGAGGAAACAAAGCTTACGGACAAAAAAAAAAATGAATCTAAATGCCGAGTCTGATAGCAAGACAGCGACTAGCAATAAAGCTATCAAAAAAGGAGAAAATAGCGTTCAGTAACGGTGACTACGTCACGTGAAGCCATTCACATCTAGTAGAGTTGAAAATGTCAAATGCAGTCGCTACTAGTTTTAATACCTGCTACTCGACTCTGTAGCATCAAGTGCTCTGTCACATGAAAGTATTACTTCCTGCTATTAAAGTGGCAGTGATAAAAGTTGTGCCTAGTATGTAGAGAGCCGAGGACGGTAAATCTTTACCGCCTCTCTGTGCACGTCGTTCGTTGTTGAGACTGAAATCTCTGAACGTATAATTATCTGCCGCGGGTTAACCATGTTTTATGGTGCACTGGTCAACCTGACTGTGATTGTTAGACATTTTACCACGATAGTTTAATTAAATGCTGGGGTAGTCGCCACTTTTCGCCTCAGAAAATACAATGCGCCACGCAGTTAAGAGTCACGTGCAAACCCCACAGTTTTATTTTCCTTGTTACAAGGAGTCTGAACACACATTCGTATAAAACAGCGGTTTTCAAATTGTGCTTCACGACTACCAGGGCCGTCGCTGTTGTTTTATTGCAATAATAATTTGCTTTATTTATTTTCTGAAGGAAGGAAAAGCGTGTACTACGGCAGAAAAGAGCAATTCTACTTGACTGGAAGAGATGATGAGAATTGGGGGGGGGGGGGGGGATGTTGATAATAACACAGTTCGTGTGTTAACGGAACAAACTTTGGGACGTAATTGGAGCCAGTTAAAGAGCATCACAGCTCACACTCTCCCAGTTTTTTTCTCTATCCTTCTTTTCCGCTCTTTTAGTGTAATCGATTCCATTTGTACTGGAAATGCACGACAGCCAAAGAGCTCTTCCAGGCGGAACACTGAAGTTCTGTTTTTTATTATTCTGATACCTGCTTTAGAAGTTATTGCAGCACAGAAGTTAGGACTATGGTAGTAGGCCACCGTTCTTGATGTGAGGCTGAAATTTAAGTGGTGACAGCTAAGACTTGCTATTTCAGTAGCTGATTCTTCACTTCAAAGATAGGATCCCAGATATTCTATTGATTCGATATTCACAGGAATTATTGTTTCAAATAAAACATCAAACTGCGATCTATACAATATTATACAGTCTCTTAAAACCGTGACACGAATAAGTAATTAAACAGAGTCTTTCCATAGTTCTGTTTCTAAAACTGATTCAATTGTTATAAATTTCAAAAGTTTTACTACAATGATTCGTGACTCTTTAATTTGCGCTGAGCGAGGTGGCGTTGTGGTAAAAGCCTCAGTTCTACTTTTTTTAAATATTTGTTCAAAAATGTTTGTATAGCTTATGGGACTTAACTACGGGGTCATCAGTCCCTAAACTTACAAACTACTTATGAACTAACTAATACTAACGACGGCACAAATATCCATGCCCGAGGGGGGATTCGAACCCCCGACCGTAGTCCGCAGACCGTGACTGGCGCGCCTTAGTCCCCTCGGCCACCGCGGCGGGCTTAATATTTGTAAATGAAATTGCAGGGTTTGGTGCACTACGCTTTGAATGTTAGCAAATAAAATTATTCTTTTACTATTCTGGCGTAATTTCTAACGGGATTGTACCAGTCTGTTATCCGTTTCTTACTCCACTTATTTCGTCGTTTCTCTGCTACTTGTGTGACTTACGTGGGACAAAAATTATGAAATGACCTCATGGCTAAAATGCCAGAAGTATAACACTACGTCGGTAGGCCACTAAGTGGTGTTGCTACGGTAACACGGTAAGGTAGCAGTATAGTATGTGTGTGTTGATGGACATGGGGGACCAAACAACGAGGTCATCAGTCCCTTTAACTCCGAATTGTACATGCCACAGAACCCAACGAAAAATGTGGGAAAGCTAAAAGACCATTCCACTAGGAACTAAAATCATCTCACCAACAAGACTAAAGCAAACTTAGGGTAGCGAAAGCTACAGTGTCCGCACCCATAGCTCCGGAAGCGCAGTATAGTATTCTGTAAAGAAAGAAAGAAAGAAAGAAGGAAGGGAGGAAGCGAGCTTTGGGTTTAACGACACGTCGACAGCATGATAATGAGAGATTTAGATCACGCTCGGAGTTCTGGATAAAAGTTGGGTGAGGAAATGACCTGTGCCCTTTCTAAGGAACCATCGCGGCATTTGCCTGTAGTGATTTGGGGAAATCACGGAAGACCTAAATCTGGATGGCCGGAAGCGAATTTGAACCACTGTCATCCCGAATGCGACTTAAGCGTGTTACCACTCCGTCACATCGCTTGGTGGCCTCTCTTTGATCGGCAGGAGTCGGCAGAGTTCGTGTGTCTGCGGAATGTTTATGCTCTCTATCAACCTTACCATCATAACAGCACTGTACACCGAAGACATCGTTAATGTACTGTTGATTTGTGCTTGTTATTGATTATTGTCTCCCAGTTTGTTGTTTGCTAAAATAAGTCCACGTACCCCGACGACATCTTTTAGAAAAAGGAATGCTGTTCTTTAAAATGGTGTGAGAAATGTTAATTCCGATTGTATTTCATTTACGGCAATAAAAATAGGCAGAAAAGCATTTCTACACCCGCTTAATAACTCCTTTAAAAATATTAATATTTCATAGATACACGTTCCAGTTTTCTATGACTCAAACATTAAAGTGATAATTTCGTGTTCCATCCGTGACGCTTTAACCCGGGACATGTTATTTCTTTTAAAACCTGTAAGCTAGAGGCCGTAAGCTGGCAGGCACAGGGAGAAAGAGGCGGGGCTTGTTATAACAGTCAATGCGCTACGAGCTGAATGCAAGCTTTAGCTCCCCAACATTCTTCGCTCAGGGGCCACGTTTAAGTGCGTGATCTGTACGTATACCGCCCACATGGTTTTACAAGACGATGCCTTTCAGTTCAGTGAAGTATTGAATCTGTGTTTCTAAATCATTTAAATGAACTCGCTGGTTACTTTCGGAAGTACTGTCTAGAATAATTGAATCAACACAGGGGGATCAAAGATCCTTTCAGTACAGTACTTTGCAAGTACTCAAGATTGGCGGACAACAACAACTTACTGGCATTTCTTCAAATTCCGCATTGAAATGGAAGTTAGTTTCCTTATTGCTGCTCCAGTTTTGGAGATTTGTGAAGTGGGGGCACCCGCAAGTTTTGATGCCTTTGGAATATCCTACTTACATGGGGTAGGTTTTCCACTCTAGCAGTCACCAATACGAAATAGAGTTCGTGAGCGAGTGTAAAGAAAATTTCAATTCTTGTACCGAACTGATGACTCAAGGGTTTCCTTACCCTTTTTTGACTGCAAGATTAAGATGTAAAGACGTTATAAGCTCCTTAAAATGAGCCGCGCGGGAGTAGCCGCAGGGTCTAAGGCGTCATGCTGTGGACTGGGCGGCCGTTAGTAGGTTAGAGTGTGAATTCTCCTTACTGTAAGTTAGTTTAAGTAAGTAAGTCTAAGGACTGATGACCATAGCGCTTTAGTCCAATAGGTTTACAAACATTTGAACATTTTTTAAATTAAAATGTTTTATGGAAACAGTTAACAAAGAAACATTTACTACGACGCATTTTTGCTCCGAAACTGAGATAATTTTCGATACATTCGGAGTTAGATGTCGTGTTAACGGACCCGGAGTGCTTGTGTTTAGGTCAAAGGAACCGTGAATCCAGAAAGATTAGAGCCACTGCTGTCACTGTTTAGTTATCTCAAATTATGTTTGAACAATCAGGAAGTTTAATAAAAGGTTGAAGGTTAGAATGTAATAAACATGTTTTGCAATTGGAAACAGCGCGATATATGCAAACATACACCGGTATCTGAGTAGCTTAGAGCAGGTACTGTTAGGATCGCATTGCCAGTGGCGTCCCCTGCACCGAACACGACGGTCTATTTCCAGCGCACTCGTCAATGCCCACAGCCCTGCCACCGCCAGACGCGCAAACTGCTCAATAAACTAGTTATGCACGCTTACCCAACTCCGTACGCATCGGACTATTTTGCCATCTCTGTAATAAGTAAAGACACGATTATTCGGAACAAGTAAGTTTCTTCTTAACTGCTATTAACAATAAAAAATCACAAAACTTAGTTACACTCCCGGCCATTAAAATTGCTACACCACGAAGATGACGTGCTACAAACGCAAAATTTAATCGACAGGAAGAACATGCCGTGTTATACAACTGATTAGCTTTTCAGAGCATTCACACAAGGTTGGAGCCGATGGCGACACCTACAACGTGGTGACACGAGGAAAGTTTCCAACCGATTTCTCATACACAAACAGCAGTTGACCGACAATGCCTTGTGAAACGTTATTGTGATGTCTCGAGTAAGGAGGAGAAATGCGTCCCATCACGCGATTGTAGCCTATCGCGATTGCGGTTTATCGTATCGCGACACTGCTGCTCGCGTTGGTCCTGATCCAATGACTGTTAGCAGAATATGGAATCGGTGGGTTCAGGAGGGCAATACGGAACAGCGTGCTAGATTCCAACGGCCTTGCATCAATAGCAGTCGAGATGACAGGCATCCGCATGGCTGTAACGGATGAAGCAGCCACGTCTCGATCCCTGAGTCAACAGATGGGGACGTTTGCAAGATAACAACCATCTGCACGAACAGTTCGACGACGATTGCAGCAGCATGGACTATCAGCTCGGAGACCATGGCTGCGGTTACCCTTGACGCTGCATCACAGACAGGAGCGCCTGTGATGGTTTACGCAACGACGAACCTAGGTGCACGAATGGCAAAACATTTTTTTCGGATGAATCCAGGTTCTGTTTATAGCATCATGATGGATGGTCGCATCCGTGTTTGGCAACACCGCGGTGAATGCACATTGGAAGCGTGTATTCATCATCGCCATACAGGCGTATCACCCGGCGTGATGGTATGGGGTGCCATTGGTTACACGTCTAGGTCACCTCTTGTTCGCATCGACTGCACCTTGAACAGTGGCCGTTACATTTCATATGTGTAACGACCCATGGATCTACCCTTCATTCGATCCCTGCGAAACCATACATTTCAGCAGGATAATGCATGACCGCATGTTACAGGTCCTGTACGGGCCTTTCTGGATACAGAAAACGTTCGACTCTCCCTGGCCAGCACATTTTCCAGATCTCTCACCAACTGAAAACGTCTGGTCAATGGTGGCCGAGTAAATGGCTCGTCACAATACGCCAGTCGCTACACTTGATGAACTGTGGTATCGTGTTGAAGCTGCATTTGCATCTGTACTTTTACACGCCATCCAAGCTCTGTTTGACTCAATGCCCAGGCGTATCAAGGCCGTTATTATGGCCAAAGGTGGTTATTCTGGATACTGATATCTTATGATCTATTACCCAAATTGCGTGAAAATATACACACTTCTCATTTCTAGTATAATATATTTGTCCAATGAATACCCTTTATCATCTGCATTTCTTCTTGGTGTAGCAATTTTAATGGCCAGTAGTGGTGTCTTTTCTCCCGGTCATGCCCGTAAAAACAGACACCACGTATGCAATTAAAATAATGACACGCCAAGGACACTTCATTACAGATGCTCGACACACTCCAACTCTAATGGGAACTAGCGAAACACCGGAAATAGGGAGTAAAGTTGGTATGCCACTAGGCCAGTAGTGTGTGGATAGTTAACCTTTAACTACTATAGACGTTGACAGGAACGCAACTACTATAGAGGGGTCTCTCAGACCGCTCTCTTATTTTCCATATATTAAGCTAGTGTTCTGCTAAATATATATTTTCATGACTCCCTGTCGTTCATTATACTTGTTAGAGGTGGCATTAGTAGAAATTTTCCGTTTTTGACCATGTAATGGGTAACATGACGACAAGTAAAACAAAGCGGAATTTGCAGTACATTTTTTATTTTTTGTGCTACGAAAAGAACAGCTAGTCTTTATTTCCCTAAATACCCACGGATTATCATTATAGAGATTATATTACAAGTTCACAGCGTGATTAGATACAAAAATCCCATAGTAAATTGTATGCGAGAGAGAGGCCACACCCACAGCGCTGTCGCTTAGCAGGCCGCGCTCACGAAGCCGACTGGCCAGGCGCTATGAGGCGGAGCCTGCGCCAGCGACACGCTAACACCTTGGTCGGTCAGTGAGGCCGCGCTAGGCTCATAAATACGGAACAAAGAGCAGCAACACTGCAAGAATGTTGGTACGTGGACCTTGTCGGCCACTAGGAAGGTACACGGAAGAGTCCTTTTAGCGTGGCAGGGGTGTGTCAAATATCTCGACTCAAAAAGTCGTAGCGGTCTGAGAGACCGCAGATAGTAGTTAAGGGTTAATAATGTGTCTGACGGGAAGTGTGCTAGTATAGCGTGGTGGGGTGTTATTGGTAATGTTTGCGTTGGTAAACTTTATTAACGAATGTGAAATTTTTTGCAAATAAATTAGTACTTAATTTGGGGCGTTGCAGAACTACAGTAAGTTTCAGGTAAAAGTTTTAATTCCCGTCCCTGTTGCCTCGTTCGCTTATGTTGGCAACATAAACACTATGGTAGAAAACCTTCGGAAAGATGTTAATATTAAAAACCCGAATCACATAGAATGACTTGATTAATGTTTTGTACAAGCACAAAGTAAATAAACATTGCTGTTCCTGCTCTGTGGTTGACAGGTTATTTGTATGTACCACTGGCCACTCAGTAATTGACGAAAATTTCATGACAAAACATTTGCGTTGTCACGCGATTGGCTAATACCAACGTCACACGATTACCGGCATTCAGCATCATTTGCAAACATTATCACGCCAAGTCGCCAAGACGGAAAGTAAATTATTAACCTTAATTTCACATACTTACTGAGAGGCGCGAAGAGACGGACTCCGTTTATAGCTTAGAAATCAAAGCGATTGACTGGTTTGGTATTTTTGCGAGTTGATGTTTGCAATCGTGCCATATTTTCTCCCAATAATGTCACTATTTTCCTTACATATTCAGTATTTGTTTTGTTGCAAATGTGTCATTCCAGTTTACAATACACACTAATCCACTTAAGTTTTCCACCTACAATTGCAGAGTTTAGTAAACTAACAGAATAATAATTATCATGGAAGTGTTTATACTTACATAAAAATGATCCTCACAGAAATAAACACACGACGTGATCCCTATCTCATCCGGATCTCCATGAGCGAGTTTCAGCCACATTTTACGGACCTTCTTATTGTTCGGAATACGAAAAAATAATTTTTCTGGCGTCTGTATAGTTGTATTTGTACACTATGGTACTACGTAATATTTATAGGCCAGTTTTAAGAAATATGAATGCCGAAACAGTGTGTCAGTGTTAGTGAATTTTAGGGCAGTAGGCGCAGCATAATGTCAGCTAACGTAACGGGTGTCCGTGACTAATAGAGCGTATTCGCGGACTTTCAAACTAGTTGAATTTCACTTCAGTTTTTTTTAGTACTGAAATTCGTAAGGAAACAATCATGTTATGAGCATAAGATGAAATTGTTAACCTTTTAAGACTATTTCCAGAAAACAGTGTATCCATGCGAGCACCTGTTCCTTCAAAGTGAATCGACGGTCACAAATGACACACTTCCGGAATCCAGAAATAAGGAATTCGTATCGGCAGAGATCAGAACTTTTTTGTAATGGCTCCCTAGAGGACCGTAGTCTAAACAGCAGCATTCAATTGCAGGGAGACGTCTGCTAACATGTCGCCAAGGGTTTTTAGAATGCGCTAAAGAATTTCGGATTAAGAAGCACTTACACACCCCTGACACAGTCCTGATCTCCCTTCACGCGATTTCCGTATTTTAGGAGCTCCTCCAGGAGGACACCTGCTATTGTTGATTTTTATTGGACGAAAAACTGTACGCGTCGTAATAATACAAGTATGATTCCGCAGGCAACGTGCAACACATTTCTATAAAGGCCATTAGCGGTTTATCACACAGCGGGATAAATGTTATAGCGGTTGCTTCTTTTCCCTCTGCCCCTTTTTCATTTGACTGTCCCTTATATTCAGTCGTATTCCATATTACATCGGGATGTATGTAGTTCGTCTGGGAGCTTCGGCACTTATTTTTTTAACTATAGCTCGTAAGTGGTAAGTATGTTGCACCATTGTAAACTAAACCTTTATTTTAGCCTTCCGATATCTTTCCAGGAGGCGCATCTAGGCAGCTGACGCCGCAGAATTGAGCCGGCTCCGCTGCCGCCCTCACTTCCCACAGTTCCCGCGCTCCCTCACCCGACCTTCAGTTCCTCCGCCCCTGCTGACCTCTCCCGACCCGCAGTGTTTCTATATACTGCGCCATTCCTCTCTTACCTGTCCAGGCGCCAACCAATAGCTCTCCCACCGAACTGGTCTCTCACCACAGGTCAATGGGGCCATGTGTAGGGCTCTAAAGTAGACTTGTGGGGTCATCCGCCCACACCTCCGTACATAGACATTAATCTGCTAGACGGTATCGAAACTGGATTGCCGATAGTTGACAACAGGTAACCTTCGTACCTGAGTCACAATTCGTGTTCCTAGAAGACTACATACCTGATGTTGCTGTAGGAACGATAGACACGGAAGTAGACGGTTCTAATTCAAAAGATGAAAGAAGTCATCCAATATATGCCGATAATAAGGGGAAGAGTCGGGATGACACAAGTACCCGATCATCAGTCTTCTTCAGCATCCTGGCTTAAATTAGAAACCTCTTCGCAGTCATCCATGGAGTGAGGACACATGTGTTTGATGATGATCGAAATGGAAGACGGAAGTTTGATAACCTGCCTTTCCATCTTGGTTTTTCAAGGGAAGTGTAATATGTGCTAGAATGTCATTTAATCTCATCCCTTCTCTTATAATCAACGACCTCCATCATCATATCTATCATTATAAATAACAACAACATTACCTACGTCATCATTTAGCAGTGTTAAATTGCCATCACATACCCTACAACATCAGTGGCAAGATGCTTCTCGGTACGTATCAGCAGCTGGCTGTCTTCCAGTTAGTCATATTGGCAGGAGGCCCAGTTTTGATCTGTTTTGCCCGTTCACCTCTCGTCATTCATGACCATTTGGGAGAGTTTTCCCAAAAACAGAAGTGACCTGTCAAATATGAATCTGATCGGTCAACCGTGCCTAAGACCTTCCCCTCATCAGCATACTCGTACTTCTCTCTCTCTCTCTCTCTCTCTCTCTCTCTCTCTCTCTCTCTCTCTCTCTCTCTCTCACACACACACACACACACACACACACACACTCTTCTTTGACAATATAGTTTGGTGAACAGTCCCCCAAACATTAACGTAGATGAACTATGAATGACAGTTACCTTACTGTCCTTCGAAACAGTCATCTCCCATAACTGAGCACCGCTGATTTCTGCTATATATGTTCTGGAAATTTTGCGTGAAGTTTTCCTTTTAGATGGTGTTCAAAAGCTTCATCATGTTTCATTGGATGTCAGGAATATCGTCAAGTTTCTCCTTTCAAAGCAAGTTCGATTCGAGGAAATAGGAAGAAGTCTATAGGATTGAGATCCGCCGAGTAGGATGGCTGTTAAAGTTTCACCGCCCCATTTTTGCTAGGAACTGTTTGACAATATCGACTTTCTGTAGGCGAGCGTTGTCGTGAACCAAAAAGCCAGAACCTTTTTGTGCGTACTGGGTTCGTACCCTGCGTAGACGGGTCAAAATTTCAACGTTGTACCCCAAGGTAGAAATGTCTTGCTGATAATGCCTTGACTATCGAAAAATGTGATAATCATCGTTCTCATGCGTGATTTTTCGGCTCTGACCCTTTTGCGACAAGGTGATGTTGGACAACGCCATTCCACGCTTTGCCGTTTCAAAATGTTCAAATGTTTGTTAAGCTTATGGGACTTAACTGTGGGGGTCATCTGTCCCTTAACTTACAAACTACTTGTAAACTGCTAAAAACAACACAAACATTCATGCCCGAGGGAGGTTTCGAACCCCCGACGGGGAACGACCTCGCCCATCGGAGCATAGTCCTTCAAGGCGCTTGGCCACTCCGCCGCGGCTTTGCCGTTTCTTTTCAGGGTTGACACCAGGTTTCATCCTCAGGAACAATACCGTTCAAAAAATTAGGTGGCCGCGGTCGAGCGCATTGAGGCGCTATACTCCGATGCGCCAGTCGGTTCCCCTTCGGAGGTTCGAATCTTCCCTCGCCCATGAATGTTTGTATCGTCTTTAGTATAAGTTAGTTCATAAGTAGTTTGAAAGTTTAGGCACTGATGACCCCGCAGTTAAGGGCCATAAGCTTAACAAACATTTGAAATTAGGTCCTGCATCTGCCGTTTCGACAAAATCCTGTGAAGCCTATAAACATGCTGTTAAAACCTTCATCATTGCTACTTACTTGTCCAAATTGGTAGTTCGCACTTCCACGGAATAAAAGAAACTACTGTATTACATTTCGTAGGTTAAAAAGAAATTATCCGATTTACTAGGACACGCCTCTATGCCGTCAGACCTCTTCTGCAGCCGGCCGTGGTGGCCGAGGTGACTGAGGCGCTCCAGTCACGGTCAGCACGGCCACTACGGTCGGGGGTTCGAATCCCCCCTCGGGCATGGATATTTGTGCCGTCCTAGTTCGTAAGTAGTTCATAAGTAGTTTGTAAGTTTAGGGACTGATGACCCCGTAGTTAAGTCCCAAAAAAAAAAAAAAAAAAAAAAAAACTCTTCTGCTTGGCGGTGTTTACACGGGCAATAGACGAGTCCAGCCGCATTGCTTTCCAGTTTGAGAACATTTCTCGAAGTCAATATTAACAAGCGTTGTATCTCTGTAACTGTCATTTCAAGAGATATCTGCAGTTGTGAAATGTATACAATTCCATTTTAAAAAGTTTCTTCAGTATCTCGAGTGGTGTAAGAGTAACGACTTTTTATCACATATGTTCGTACTACTGTGGTCATCGATCTCTAGGCTTAGAAACTACTTCAAACAACTTAAACCTACGCTTAGGACTACACACACACACACACACACACACACAGGCCCGAGGCAGGACTCTAACCTGCGGCGTGAATAGCTGCTTAGCACGCTATACTGATCAGAACAAGTGGTGGATCAGTTGAGATAGCTAGGTTCTGAAGTACTGTCAGCGGCAGAATGAAATAAAGTGGTTAGAAGTCTTTCTGTGGGTTGTACGGTGTGTAGACAACAACATTACGACAACCGAGATAGTGCTAATAACAAAGTTGCTGCAGATGGAGTTGTGTTGAATTGTGTCTACTCCACCAAACGACTTACACAAGCAGTTGTGTTCAGATAGTCTAGTGAGCGGCTAGTGCAGTGCAACAACGACGTTGATTTGGCCGAAGTTCTGGTATCGAGAGGATAGGAAGGTTGGAAGCGGAAAAGACACCGAGGTAGATGGCTGCAGCTATTGGAGTGTTCCAAAGTGTAATTTCCAGGACCTGGACGCGACTTCAGACAACAGTAATCGGTAAAAGAAGCAAGGCCAACGTAGTCCACGGGTAACTTCAGCAAGAGATGACCGTTATCTCCAGTTAACAGGCCGTCGAGACAGGAGACTGAATGCAACTCAGCTGCTAAGCTCCCTCCAGGCAGCAACAAGACGAGTAATATCAACACCAAGAGTCCGAAATCGCCTTCGGTCTTGTGGTCTCTACGCACAGAGATCCATGGTGTGTGTCCAATTAAAACCACGACACCGCAAAATCTGGGGGGAGGAGCATAATGATTGGAGTCGTAACGAATGGTGCCAGGTTCTGTTCACAGATTAGTCAAGATTTTGTGTTCATCCGGATAATAGTCGTTCCCTCATCTGGAGAGAACGTGGAACTCGGAACAGTCCTGCTTATGTGCAGGAAAGATCGCCATGTCATGGTTGTGGAAGAATGGTGTGGGCAGGAGTCAGTATTGGCGGACGTACGGACCTTCATGTTCTTCAGAATGGCGATTTCACTGCTCAGAGGTATAGAGACGAGATCTTACGACCTTTTGTTGTGCCCTTCTCTGGTACCATAGGAGTTGGGTTCCTTCTGCTAGACGATAACAGACCTGCATTTGGTGGACAACATGATTGAAGATGACGGAAGTGAACAAATGGAGTGGCCAGCTTGTTCACCGGACTTAAACCCATGCCGGCCGCGGTGGCCGAGGTGACTGAGGCGCTCCAGTTACGGTCAGTACGGCCACTACGGTCGGGGGTTCGAATCCCCCCTCGGGCATGGATATTTGTGCCGTCCTAGTTCGTAAGTAGTTCATAAGTAGTTTGTAAGTTTGGGGACTGATGACCCCATAGTTAAGTCCCATAAGCTGTACAAACATTTGAACTTAAACCCAGTTGAGCATGTCTGGGATGCACTAGGCAGACGCATTAGAGCCAGACCAGCACCTCCTACAAAGGTTGCAGAGCTGGATATAGCATTCATAGAAGAATGGTCAAAAATCGTTCAAGAGCTGATTGATAATCTCATACTGTCCATGTCACGCATGTGTGCAACTGTACTGGTCATCCGAGATGATCACACACAATATTAGAAGGCAAAGAGAATGAAATGTTCACTATTGTGGTAGCCACATGGTGCCTAGCTCTAATGCTCCTAATTCTTTTGAGCAGACACGACACTTGGTTCGCGGCCACTATGAAATTAGAATTTTTGTATGTGGAGGGAACAACGAATAGGAACCAAAATAATTATCTGCACTAGGACGTAAAAGTAATTCAACGGCGACAAGTGGATATTCGTGTAGGGATATGGTTCCATCCCGGGTCTCCCGCTTCGGATCAGAGGTCGCCTTATCCACTTGGATATCGGAAGCACGCCTCCTGTCCGTCCCAAATTTTCACAAAACTGCGGAGGTCAAACTGTCTTCCATGTGCTCTTGTGCTCGCCGTTCGATTTCCGAAAGAAAAGGAACCACATCAAGTTTGATTCCATGTTGAATCACCGTGCTCAGCGACTGTAATTCGAATATTACTTTATTGTCGCATGTCTAGCTTAGGGCAACGTGTGACCATTATCCATTCAAATTTTTGTGAAGTTACGGCACCTAACTGCCGTGGTCATCGGTCGCTAAATTTACGAACTACTTAAACTAACTTAAGAACAAAACATACACCCATGCCCAAGGTAGGACTCGAAACTCCGACGTGGAACGGCCGCGCGCACCGTAGCTAGGCGCCTTAGTGCGCATGGCTATTCCTCCGCGGTCCGTTATCAATGTTTAATACGTAGTATAATAGGTATTTGTTTTAAACTACGTTTCAAGCAATAAATAAATACTTGCGACCATACATAAACCATACGTTTATATATGTATTTATGTATTTCTAGACGACGACGACGGCGTATGTTTCATTAATTCGTCGCATTGTGCAGAAATGCGAATGTCAGCATACAAGGACATGCACGACAAGTCGCTATTTCCGCACTGTAAGACTTTCTGGCGGAGGAGAGACATGTTCGGGTAGCCACGTGGTTAAGGCAGTCACTGGCCCAAAGTGGGAGACGCTAGTTCGAATCCCGGCCTGTTACAAATATTCACTTGTCGCCACTGTATTATTTCATTGTCCTAGTGCATCTAGTCATTCGTTTCGTTCCTATTCCCTCTTTCTGCTTCTCATTAAAAAAAATTAAGTAGCTACTATAATTTGTCGAAAACCTCGTTTCGATATCTGGAACCGCTTACGGATTAAAAGGGATGCATGTTTTACGTGACTCGTCCTGTATTCATTACCATGCATATTTAGCATGTGTGAACAGTTCAGTAATTCACATGTTACATCTTTAATGATTTCATCCGCAACAATGCGATTATTTAATTTCAGTGCATTCATTAAATATTACACATATTCGATGTGGCTGGGAACCCACCAACAGAGGTGCCATTGCGCTTCAGTCACGGTCTGCACGGCCACTACGGCCGGGGGTTCTAATCCCCCCTCGGGCATGGATATTTGTGCCGTCCTTAGGATAAGCTAGTTGTTAAGTAGTTTGTAAGTAGTTAAGTCCCATAAGCTTAACAAACATTTGAACATTTGAAGAGGTGCCATTCGCATTCACAAAGCCCGGCATTCTGCATTACGCTCGCTGATACGGAAGTGTTTAGAGCAGCGAGCACAGAATAACAGAGAGGCGTTACAATAACAGTGAAATGAAGCCGGTTGAGAGCGCGACACCCAACCAACATGGCGGCCGAGCGCCAGTCGGCCACAGCTGCGAGCACGGGGCAGTTCATTGAGATCGCTGTTTTCTTTTTCATATATTTTAAGGCGTTCCTTTTTTACTATCTATTTTTGCCATAAATAAAAAATGTTCAAATGTTTGTTAAGCTTATGGGACTTAACTAAGGCGTTATCAGTCCCTAAACTTACAAACTACTTATGAACTACTTAAGACTAAGGACGGCACAAATATCCATGCCCGAGGGGGGATTCGAACCCCCTACCGTAGTGGCCGTGCAGACCGTGACTGGAGCGCCTCAGTCCCCTCGGCCACCGCGGCCGGCTGCCATAAATAATTACAAATTTTAGCTAGGGACAGCAAATCATACTATTATATAAAATAGAAGCACATTTTTCCTCTGTCTGTCCCTTTAACAGTTTAACGTTTTATAACTCCAGGAATACCGAACTTATCGTCATGTGCTTTCTTTTAATTTCTTCTTTAAAATCCTGGGATAATCTTAGGCTACATTGTCAATAGGAATATATGAAAAAAGCTAAAATAAGAATCTAAACGTAGAATCTTTTACCACTTCTGCACTTTAGTCAGTTCTGGAGCCTAAACTATAAGAGCTAGGCCAGTGTATATAGTATAAACTTGCAGAACTCACAAACATCTAGAAGAAGAAAAAAAAAAAAACCACTACGCATTTATCATTTTTATTTTCTAAAACGCTGGCGCCAGATGGCATCAGACTACAGATATAGTTATTGTGGTAGATCTGTAAAAGGTAGACATATGATCAAGCGGTCTTTTTTTTACATTCGCCGTGAGTTCCATAATTCTATGTACTTTGGCGCAGGTCTCATAGTTTACGCTACAAAGGCCACGAAAGTGCGGAAGTGGTAAACCATTTTACGTTATTATTCTTATTTCAATTATTTGTCATTTCCGTATTGGCATTTCATATAGCCTACGTTGAACACAGGATTATACCGAAGAAATTGAAAAATACCGCATCATGCTACGTTTTGCAGTTCTCGAGTTAAAGTAGTTTAAAGATTAGGCCTACCCGTGCAAAGCCGGAACAGCTCAGCTAGTTAGTAATAAAATAAATAAAAAGTGTCAGGTCGTAATTATTGGATACCGAAAATTAATCCCAAATTACAAATGTTTATCAATATTTGTTACAAAGTATAAGGTGAGTGCGCAACCGAATCTGTTCTCCCTGATGAGCAATCTCGCTGAAATTAACGGAGTAGAATTTGAACGTTCCGCCGCTCTACAGTATCCAAATTTGTGGGAAAACCAGGGGAGCTATATAAAAAAAAGGTGTTTCAATAAAAAGAAAAGTTCATTTAATAAGCTACAACTTTCTCGCTGACGAAAAATTCCTGACCACAAAAAGTGGCAGGCGATCAATTTGGTAATTTTTTTTCCCTATACTAAGGGGTTCAAATGACAATGTAATTGAGGCGAGCGCTACTTGAAGAACTACGCATTTCCAACCGAGATGGCTGCCGGGCTTCACTGCCTGTACGCTGATGTAGGCGGTATAGCCTCTGTTATTCTGTGTTCGCTGGTTTAGACGTGCTTAGAGGTCGCTCTTTCTTGTGACGCCTGAGGTTTCTTTCTAATGAATGAATACTGATTTTACGTTTGGTACGGTTACCTCTGACAAGCAATACAGCTCGAATTTCCTCTCTGCGCATACAGACCCGAACATTTATATGGTGAAGAAGGTGGTTATTTCGACGCCCCTGAAGATGAACATCGACAACAACAAAATCAAATGTTCAAATGTTTGTAAACCTATTGGACCAAACTGCTATGGTCATCAGTCCCTAGACTTACAGACTACTTAAACTAACACTAAGAACAACAACAACAACAACAACAACAACACACACACACACACACACACACACACACACACACACACACACACACACACACCGGATGGAGGACTCGAATTTCCGGTGAGAGCGGCTGCCCAGTCCGTAGCATGATGCCTTAGACCACGTGGCTACTTACGTACGGATCAACAACCAGCTGCCCAGCGGCTACATCGAGACAGTGTCCTTCCAGGCTTCACCAGGACGACGTGGAACCAACATGGGATGAATGAGGAATACACCTTGAACAGGTGAACATGGAGATGTCAGAATAGGATCGGTCTAGCTTCCCCCAGATCGACAAATGAATGGTAAAGGGAAATTAGTCTGGAATCAAGGAAACCAAAAATCGTTATTGCACAAGATGACAAGGTATCATCTGATATTGTTTCAAATTTAACGGCTTCCTATGTAAATATATCTTAAATTTCTGGTCCCTGCCAGCAAAATGTTATAAACATTCCTTCCACGGAAACTATAACTACTCAGCGCTCTACTAATTCATATAAACGTTTATATAATGGTACACACATAGTTCATATGGAAAGTTTGAAAAAATGGAGATGAGTTATGTTTTAACACTAAGCTGTAAAATTCAGTTTGTTAATAACTTCTTGTCTTCAAACATTTTTCGTATTTTATTCATTGTAGCATTATTTCTTAGTTTCCTCATTCCTTGTAGCTTTCTGACAGACGACGCCCTTATGTCTGCTCTTTATAGTTCTTGCATCTTTTTTGCCAGAAATTACGGATACTGTAATTAATATCACCTTCTGTCGAAAAAATTAAAGGGAAGACTGAACCAGATATTATAGGAAAAGCAAGTTTCATAGGAAACTGCGAAGTACTGAAATATGAAATTCTTAAATTATTCACAAATAGGGAGGAATAAGGAAGGTGAAGGAGGGGAGATTTTGAAAGGCGCGTAATCTGTATTTCTTGTTATACATATGAGGAAGAAAAGTGCTAGGGATAGTAAATAAAAAAATACCAAACTGTTAACCTTAGACTCTCAAACATAGCGGATATATTGTATCTATTTATGAAAGTAGATGTCCTGTACATCTTAATTGGTCAACTGTTAAGCAATCCTTAAATTACCTCCGATACCGATAAATTAGCAAACAGTGTCGGTCCCAGACGAAATGCGTAAAATATGGTAGGCCGCATTACGTCGAATCTTGCGCCTCACGTACTGGTACTTGTGATCACTGTGGGGATAACAATACGCATCGGATCTCTCCTGTCCTGAATATGATAGGCGGTGACGTGATCAAGAACTAGTTGCGCTTAATAAAGACTTCAGGATGCTCTGAACCTTACGACCGACCAGGGCGTCCGTCGCCCACGGCCAACATACCTCGCTCGCGCCGCCCATTGCTGCTCAAGCAAACTACAGCGCTCCAGACTTGAAACCACACAGCCCTCACCGCCACAAGCAGGCAGGGTGGAGCAGCTCACAATGGGGACGAGCCTCTGCAGGCAAACACGGCTGTGGACTGCACGGGCGGCCTGCGGAAATAAGCAAACACTGTGACGTACGTTACTGGTCTCAGTGGACTAAACACCGAGCGAGGTGACGCAGTGGTAACACACTGGACGGCGTTTCAAAACCGCCTCACGTCTCCTGATTTAGGATTTTCCGTAATTTCCCTAAATCACTCCAGGCAGATACCGGGGTACCCTTTCAAAACACACGGCCGACTTCCTGACCAAAACTATCCGAGCGTGTGTTGTCTCTAACGTTCACGTTGTCGACGGGACTAATACTCTCTCAAACAATATTCTACAACATTTCTATTTTTATACTAGTACATATTTCTGGCTTTCACTGTCTTCAGTTGACGTAGTACATATTGCAGTCTTCACTTGGTACATCGTTCAAACACCGACAGTAATTCCGATGGTGCAGCTGGCCTGTGCAAATTAACAATTTTAGATACTGTCCTTCGCGAGTTGTATACTTTTCATGCGTAGAAAAAACTTCATCTAAAAAAAATATAGTCTCTGCGGAAAATGTGCAGTTACTATGTTTGTAACAAATGCGCTATAAAAAAAAAAAAAAATAAATAAAAAAAAAATAAAAAAAAATGCTCAGTACAAACAAAAAATCGAAGTAGTCGCAGTGAAAAAAAAACTGCTCTCAAAACCTTCTACAGCTGCCTCACTGCATAAAGCTGCTCACTTTAGCCTCGTCGAAGAAGAATGGAAACAGATAATCTGCTTCATCCTCTGTTCATAATGGCCGGAAACCTGAATGAATTCTCATTATGTAGCATCTGGAGGAGACATGACAGGAACAGCGGAACTTTAATTAATGTTACCGAAGACAGAACTCTAGTGATGCAATGATGGACCTTCAGCTGTGGTATAGTAAACACTTCAGCAGAAATTCTGGAGAAAAACCCCCTACCATGTTTGTTTGAACTTCCTTACTAGTTGGCGCGGTAAGAGACGTTCAATGGGATCAAACCTTACCTCAATGTTTTTACATTGATATAAACGGTGTTATTAAAGAAACACATTATGATAATTGTTCGTGGAAGAGGAGATGGATAACAGGAGACAGTTCGAAGAAAACATGCGACGCGTCTTTCGAGAAGATTACTCATACTAAGCTTTAATCAAATGTTCAAATGTTTGTAAATCTATCGGACCAAACTGCGTGGTCATCAGTCCGTAGCTTACAAACTACTTAAACCTAGATAAACTAACCTAAGGACAACACACACACACACACACACACACACACACACACACACACACACGCGCCCCAGGGAGGACTCGAACCTCCACGGCGAGCAACCGCGCGCTCCGCAGCGAGACGCTTTAGAGCGCTCGGTAAGCTTTAATCAACACAGAGGAATTCGCCATGAATGTCAGCATTCCTAACGGAAAAAAGTGGCTACTGTTGCTTCACAACATTCCTCTCCTTGGTGGAATTCCGAATGGTCTCAAAAAGTTGCAAAACGCAGACTTACTTTGAAGCCGCGGCGGAGCGACCAAGCGCATTGAGGCGCTATACTACGATGCGCGAGGCCGTTACCCGACGGCGGTTCGAATCCCCCCTCGGGCATGGATGTTTGTGCCGTCTTTAGTATAAGTAAGTTCATAAGTAGTTTGTAAGTTTAGGGACTGATGACCCCGCACTTAAGTCACATAAGCTTTACAAACATTTGAACTTATCGCCAGAATTCGAGTTAAATATGTTCTCGAAAGAGACAAGAGTAAATACGAGATTATGAAAATTTGATTAAATTGTATTCTACACTTCATAAAGCATTCAGTGTCACAGGCATCTCGTAGGAAACAAAGGCTCATAAAAACAGCTAATTGACATCCACTCTTCCTACTAAGTCTGACTGGATAGATGATACTGTCGATAAAATTTAAAGCTTCGGATGTCAATACGCATTCAGAAAAAGGTAAAAGGATTACGAACAATCTGCTTTCTACACATACAAAGATACTCGTCAGTCCACCGCAAATTGCGTGGCATAGGGCACATCGTACCATTACCAGTCAACTTGTTTACTGTTCCACTCCCAGATACAATGCTTGTATCTCTCTGTACGAGCCCTAATTTCTGTTATATTTGTGGTCCTTACGCGAAATGAATGTTCCAATTCCGGCATTCAAATTTCCAGCAATAGCGTATTTTTATTATAAAAATTAAAAACAAAAGAAGTCCGCCTTCGTAGTCTGGTAGACAGCGTGGTGCCGGCCGCAGTGGCCGAGAGGTCTGCGGCGCGCCACTCACAGTCTGCACAGACGCTACGGTCGGGGATTCGAATCCCCCCCTCGGGCATGTATGTTTGTGTCGTCTTTAGTATAAGGTAGTTTATAAGTAGTGTTTAGGGACTGATGACCCCGCAGTTAGGTTCCATAAGCTTTACAAACATTTGAACATTTGCTTCTGGTTTGCTACACAGGGGCCCGGGTTCGATTCCTGGTCGGGTCGAGGATTTTTACCGCTCGCGCACTGGATGTTGTTGTCGTCGTCGTCGGCATCATCATCATCATCATCATCATTGACACGCAAGTCGCCAAAATGGCGTCAGCTAAAAAGACGCACCAGGCGGAATGAACACGACCCCAGTTGGGGTTTAACCGCTACAAATGCCACACGATCATTATCTATAAAAGAACATCGCGTTCTCTTCAGCGATTCCCATCTGAGTTTCCGAAGCAGCTTCCTATCACTCTCGCATTGATAGAACTCGCCAGTAACAAACGTAGCAACCCGCCTCTGAATTGCTGATGTCTTCCCTTAGACCGATCTGGTGGCAATTCCAAACACACGAGCAATTCTCAAGACGGAGTCGTAGGAGAGTACTAAACGCGGTTTCCTTTGCGGATAAACCTAATATTCGCAGAATTCGCCAGATAAACTGAAGTCGACCATTCGTCTTTTCCACGACTGTCTTTAAATGTTCCTACCATCCCATATCGCTCTGCAACGTTACACCTAGGTATTCAATAGACGCGACTGTGTCAAGCATAACACTACTAATGATATATTCCAACATTGTAATATTTACGAGTGATTTTTGTCATTTTTTAATAATCTGAAAAGATCCGCCAAGCACATCGGTTTCAATGTGGAATCAAATATCATTGTATTGTGTTTCATACGCATATGCAACACGTCACATTTTTCTACATTGACAGCTACCTACCGTTCGTCACAGCATCTTATATCCTATTACAGTCATTCAATGACGACCCCTTCCCGTACACCACAGCATCATCAGCAAACAACTGCAGATTGCTACTTACTCTGTCCCTCAGATCATTTATGTAAACAGAAAATAATAACAGTCGTATTACACCTCCTTAGGGCACTCCTGACGACACCCTTGTGACTGATGAACTCGCTCCGTCGACAACAAGGTGCTGGGTTATATTAAAGAGTGAATCATATATCTGGAAACCTATTACATATGCTCGTTCCTTCGTTAGGAATCTGCATCGCTGTGGATATCATCTCAGCTTTCAAAACGGACAATGGTCGTCCCGCTTTTCTCCATGGTAAGGAGACTTACTATCTGATTTAGGAACCGAGGCTCTTGGACAACAAACTATTATTTTCGCACCGAAACCCCAGTTGAATGTGTCTACCTCCACAAAAGGAAGAAAACAGTAACAGTTGTTGAACCGGTAATACTTTGTTTAGACAACCTTAGTTGTAAGCTTTCGCCCTGGAGCATTACTCTTGATTAACAATTGATCGCCAATGGCTGTGAAAATTGAATCAATAAACTGCATACTCTGGGACCACCGAAAACAGTCCTTAACCCCTTCAGTCCCACATTAAGAAAACAGCTTTGGAAAAATTCAAATTCAGTGCTTTCTGTATTAATACACTGCATGAAACCTCAAAATATGTGTTTTAAATTTTTTGTCGAACTATTGATTTATGTCATGTATTCCATGCACAACACAGACGTTTGTATCGAGGTACTTTATTACTTGTACGTTATTTTGTTGGTAGTTAACACTGCCAGATCAATACTGCTAGCATAATCTTCGCCACAGCACCAAAGACAGCACAGTTCACTGCTGGAATAAAATAAAAGGAACCACACCCACGCTCACACTCTCCGCCATGTACAGACGTCAACGCAACACAACCTCCAAGATGGACAGATTGATACCTCAGAAGTGGCTACACGCCGTACCAAGCGGCAAATGTCGTACTAGAAGCATTTTGTTCATCAACAAAAATGCAACTTTAAGGATTGATGCCCAAAATACGGTATAACTGGACTTAATATGTTGCTGTCCACGAACAACACTGGGAACAAAAGGATTAAGGATGTTGCAAATTTTTTTTTTCAGCAGTGTAGATGAATATACCTGGAATATGACACACATGTATCTGTGAACCAAGCTTAATTTGATTTCTTACCCATGCGGATTGAGTCTACTTGATGTACATATCTTGCAAAGAAGAAAACATTAACCAGGCCCTTTTAATAACGCTGTTTTTTTTTTTTTAAAGAATAGCGGTGTTACCAGATTCGAACTCAAAGATTGATCATCAGACGGCCGTTCACGTCCAAATACATTTGTTATTTTTTACTTCTGGATTCTAGCCCCCTTGTGGAGAAATAATCTTCGTGTACTGCTTCTCCCCCCCCCCCCCTTTTTTTAATGTCCTTTGCTTCTGCTCATAATGTGCATTCTATGAAGCACTTATTTCACCTATCTAGAACAACAAAGCGTGAAGCGCCACGCACAAACCGAAAGCTTTTTTACCACATCGGAACATTTGTATTTGATTGGTGTGGTGGGCTATGTCGTAATAACATTCGACCTCACAAGGGAATTCGAAATGATGAGCATGATGGGAATGTACGATAGAAGCAGTGCAGTGGTAGCGTACGACTTGTTGCAATTTGAGAAGTACGGGAGGCGAGCGCGGGTAGCCAAGATGTTATCGTAGCGGTAGTTCAGCGCATTCGGTCAGACGGCAAGCCGCCCTCTCTTAAAACAATAAAAAATTTAAAAAAGAATAAAAACTGAGCCAAAATTTAATAAACACTATCCCACTTCCCCAAGAATCCGATCTACCCGAAAGGAAAAGGTAAGCCACGTTAGAGTGGCCGTGCACCGTAAGGCGTCTTGCTGAAGATTGCGCGTCTGCTCCCCGTCGGACGTTCGAGTCCTCCCTTGGGCATGGGTTTGTGGTACTGTCGTGATAGACTCAGCAGTAGTGACTCAGACGGTTAGCACGCGCGCACGCGTGTGTGTGTTGTGTGTATTGTGCTTAGCATAAGTTAGTTTAAATAGTTTGTAAGTCTGGGGACTCTTGACCACCGCAGTTAGGTCCCATAGCTTTACAAACACTAGATTGTAAAAAGAAATCAATACTAATAATAACAAGCCGCGGTGGAGTAGCCGAGCGGTCTAAGGCGCCTCGCTGCGGAGCGCGCGGTTGCTCGCCGTCGGAGGTTCGAGTCCTCCCTAGGGAATGTGTGTGTGTGTGTGTGGTGTGTGTGTGTGTGTGTGTGTGTGTGTGTGTGTGTGCGCGCGCGCGCGCTCCAGGAAGGCCTCGACGGCGAGACGCCTTAGACCGCTCGGCTACTCCACCGCGGCGGGGAGATCAGACAATTGACGTATATATTCTAACTTGTAAAGCAATGCAACATAAGATAAAGGTGAACAAGTATTTTGATAGATGTAATGTATCTCGAAAGAGGATCTTGATCAAAATTTTTAATTACGATACCAACAGCTGCATTATTATTTTCATTGCTCCATCTCCGAGGAGTGGGACGAGTATCGGATGCTGCCCATGAAAGGACAGCAAACGCTTCGTCATTAATCAAGGGATATGTTAACATATTGTGGACTGAGTGGGCTTCTTCCGTTTTTCTGCATTTTGTGAAAGTGTTCCTGCTGCACAGAATTTAAGACCTTTTTTAAATTTGAAAGACCGGCGAAAGAAACATAGGTGGATGACCCTTCTTTTTATACTCCTAATGGTCTCAGGGTAATGCGCTCGACTGGAAACCGAAGGGTCACGGGTTTCGAAACCAGGTCGGATCACGGAATTTTTCAGTCTCCGTTTTAACCCACCTCCCAACTATGTGAGGAGTCGCCAGAAATTGTGGACAATCTTCTTATAAAAGAAGAAACAGACTGGAAATCACTGAAAGAAGAGATTTAGGGTTAAACCTAACGAAACAAATATTGCTAATTTACTAAAAAAAAAAAAAAAACAAAAAAAAACAGACACATCCCTCTCATTAACAGCCCGTAGGTATTAGTTTTGTTAAACTGAATAAATAAATAAATGTATGATACTTAACATTTTTCAATTGATTTTTTCTATTTTTCACTCCACTCTTTTACAATTAAATTTATCGAAGTTAGTAGCACGAATCAGGTGGGAAAACACATTAGAAGTTAGGAATTCGTAAAAAAATAGGTACATGAAAGGCAGGGGGTCTACAAAGGGCTGAAAATGTTGGCAAGAGGTCTACAAGACATAATAGTTTGGGAACCCCTGCGCTATACGATACAGTTGGTGTACACGGCGCTGGTCGCGTGCAGCCAGATAAACATAATGAGATTCAGCCTATATCTTAAAGGACCTACTCACCAAATAACGCAACCATCCGTGGCCACTCCGTTGTCTGTAAGGGAAGGAAAAAAAAAGTTTTCTTTCCTTCTTTTATACACGCCAAATGTGTGGCTAACTTGCGGCTTCGCCTTCAGACCTAAGACATGTTCACGGTGGCTTCTTCACATACCTGACGACTATACACACCCAATTAGATGCAAGGATAAAAGGACAGGTACAGCTAAGTGTGAGAGTTTGAACGGTTACTGCTTGTCGAACACACCGGATTATTACTCTAAACCCAGTTAATGAGGCGTTAAAACATTGTTTTTGACGGTTATTTTAGGAAAATTTTCGGACTAACCGCTGTTAGCAACTCATCTAATACACAAAGAAATACACGAACATTATCTGCAAACTCGAAGCTGTTGATAAAGTCTTGTCTTTAGCAAATTGTCACTCTCATCTTGGTGTGTTAAAATGTAGGTAATTGATATCACCTTCAGGAAGTTTGTAGGAAAACCCAGAAAAAAACTACTGTATTTTCTTAAAAACTGCGAAATTGTATGAAGAGCTATGAGCCCATGTTCGTATTCGATACTGCGAAAGCCATCTCTTTTAAGATATGCTCACAGCTCTTAACGTATGAAATTTAGAGCCCAATTTTGCTCGAATTTTTGTTTTGTTTTGGTCCATAGTACCTCCTTCAAAATATGGAAAGCAAAGAGATTACTATAACAGATTTGTCTCAGAGTATCGAAGTTAACGTTTGTCTTTGCATTTTGCAAATTTATGTATTGACAGTAGATTTAAATAATTATCTTAAAAATTCTTTGTAACATAAACTAACAGAGTAACACTGCAAATAATGAACAAATCCTATTGTCTATTACATATTAATAATAGAATTTAAGTATGCAGGCAGAAACAGGAATAAAACATTATTCCATAAATGTAGATGTTCAGCCCTATATTAGGAACAATCACGGAGTACAAACACATCCATGACTGATAAAACACACTTCTGTTCAAAGTGTTGTCCTCCCATGACAATGTCATCGTTGCACCGTGATATGACAGCTCGTGCTTTTGCCAATCATTGCTGTGCGGTAATTTGCTGAACTGCAGCCATGACTCTGTCCCTCAGATGCTATTCTGTGGTTATTGGTGCCGAATACACTTCCTGTTCTAATGTACCCAGAGTGAACAAGTTCAGCTGCGTAAGATGAAGCGAGCGTGCGCAACACACTACAGGTCCTCCTCGAACAATCCAGCGACATGGATAATTTTCATTCATCCATTTACGAGTAACTTAACCACAAGGAGCTGGACATCCATTTAATTCGATCCACATGTTCAATCGTTGAGGTAATGTGAACTACTCGGCCGGCCGCGGTGGCCGAGGGGACTGAGGCGCTTCAGTCACGGTCTGCACGGCCACTACGGTCGGGGGTTCGAATCCCCCCTCGGGCATGGATATTTGTGCCGTCCTAGTTCGTAAGTAGTTCATAAGTAGTTTGTAAGTTTAGGGACTGATGACCCCGTAGTTAAGTCCCATAAGCTTTACAAACATTTGAACATTTGAAATACTCAAGATACCCCGGTAGCTCATTCTCCAGGAAAGCCGTGAAAGACTGTGAGTTCAATCTCGGTGGTAAGCATTTCCATCCAGTTGTCATTTACTTTCTGGTTATCCTTACATGTTTTCGCTTACTTATATTTAATGTCAATCAAAAGAAACATTCATTCCATCTATCTTTACTTGAGGTTACCCTTTCAAACTTTTCTCTCTCGATTATATCCGTAAGAAAGTGAAATGGAGGGAAAAAAGTCGCAGGAACGTTTTTTTTCACGTTTTAACCACAAATGCGCTTCCAAAGTTTGGCCATTTAATTTTGCGACATCGTGTATATTCGGCAATTATTATGCCAATGGTAATACTTTGTATTTATGCAAAAATACTAAAACTGCTGTATAATTTTTAACGTACCTTGCTGCGGAACGCGCGGTTGCTCGCCGTTGGAGGTTTGAGTCCTCCTTGGGTGTGTGTTGTCCTTAGGTTAGTTTAAAGTAAGTCTAGGAGCTGGATACCATAGCAGTTTGGTCCAATAGGTTTACAAACATATGAACATTTGAATTCTTTAAACGTAACGATGTTAAAACCTTAGTTATATGTGGTCGGTCCCAAACGCTTTTCAAACACGCAAGCAAAAGTTTAACTGAAAAAATAAACAAGGATTAAGTCAGTTTGTTTAATAAAAACGTGCTCTATATCTCGGTAGATGCGTAATAAAGTATTAAGTGTAGAACGGTTGACTAGCTTATTCCTGCAGTACTTCTTATCGGAGTACATACTCATCACAGAGAAGATACAGTTCCTACTTCCTCGTAACTTTTATAAGGAAAATTACTTACATGAAACTAGCTCTCTCAAATTTGCTGATCCAGATTTCAAACATGTAACACACATCTCGTGCGTTACATGTGCTGACTGATAAGTATTTTCGTGGAAATAAAGCACTAGTAATATATCAATGTATCAATAAAACTGTAATTATGTGTAGGAATGGTATATGGGAAAACAGGGGCCACGGAAAACGTGAAATTTCGCAGATTTGAGGATCGGGAAACTGGCTGCAGACCGGACATCAGAAAAAGCTCGATTCACAGGGCGACGACACGAGGCTGCGGGCAGAGGAAGAATTTTTGCGCGCCCATAACCCCGTGGGAAAAGGTAGCAAGTGCACTGGATATTGATCGCGGTGTGTCTGTAAACGCGCGCACACAGCGCCTACACGCACAAAGAACGCCTGCCAGAGTCCCTGGTTCGACGTTCTCCGTGGCGGCGACGTCCTTTCAAATGACGCGGCGAAAACAGGCTAGCATCTGCTGACATGTTTCCATATGACACTTTCATAATCCCTACCACGTCTGAGACCATTGCTGGACTTGACTTAGAAACATCACGACGGAGCTCTTGGATAACAAATTCGCAGTAGCTTTCCGTATAAAATTCGAATAAAATCCAAAGGTTTGAAAGAATGCTTTTCGTTGTTAGTAAGTCTGATTAGAAATACACATACTGTACAAAAAGCCGGCAGAGGACACTTAGAGCGTACGGAATATCATAACAACGGTTTGACTGAAGAGTTTATAGTAGTCTTGTGTAGTTCGCGAACGAACTAGTTCGGAAGAGCGCTCTCACAGGAGAACTACGTGAACTAGTACGCAGATCCCTCGCCTCTTAGTTCGTCCGCTCCTTTTTTGAAGACTGACGGGTAACAGCGTGAGGACGCGAGAGCGCGCAGAATCGCGTGATTCCCTTCTGCCAGTTGCCGTCTTTTCGAGCTGAGATGCAGCTCAGCTGTAGTTTTAGTAGCGGTAGCAAAAGCCAAAACGAGCGGACGAACTAAAAAGAGTGACCTACTTCGCGGCCTAGCTGCGAACTAAAAGGAGAGCTACCGGTCGCGAACTAATAGATGCGCGATAGGTCGCGAACAGAATTAAAAATCACGTATTTGCCTTCTGCTGATGAGAGCCATTTCGAGGTTAGCGTCTGCCTGATAGATTACATAGTTCAGTGCTACAAAATTTCTGCTTTGAAGTATTCTGCACTCTGCAATATCTGACTAATAAATTCCATAATGCCAAGATATAGAGATAACTCTAAACTTAAACGCGAGAAATTATCCACAAACTGTTCCTTTTATTTTGCGTGATATCGTTAGCGGCTCAAGCAGCAAGCGCATGAAGCAGCTAGGTGGGGGAACTTCTCCCTCCACCTGCATGCGCAGACCACGCCGCTCAGCCGTCACTGGGAGCGGACGAACTAACCGCGAACTAAAGTGAGCGCTTCCGATCGCGAACTATTATGCGCAGGTCTAGTTTCGAGCTAACAGAACACGGCATGACGTTAAAGTTATTTCTGGCGTATCCCAAGGAAGTGGTATAAGACCGTTGCTTTTCACAATACAGATAAATGACCTGGTAGATAACGTTGGTAGTTCCGTGAGACTTTTCGCGGATGATGTTGTAGTGTGTTATGAAGTCGCAACGGTGGAAACCTGTCTCCATCTCGTCCTCCTCGCTTGCTCAATCTCTTCCTCCCGCTACATATGAAAAGTCACATATATTTATAAATGTATGTGATGATCAGTGGAAGTGTCGACGTTTATTGCTCCATATGGTAGCCTTCGGATTATGAAAACCTTCTCCACGACATACATAAATGAGTCAACTTTCATGGTAATTAGTAAAACGATGTCAGTCTATTGTTAGGCACTTTCTGCTGTGCACCGTACTGAACAATGTGCAGATGTTTATGTTTGTGCTTTGATGGTAAAGTATGCAAGGTTTCATCAATATCGAAAACAAACCGTCGATTTGTATGAATTACAACCGAACACACAATCAAACGCACACCATCAAACGGACACTCTCCTTTATGTATAAGATTACGCATCTGCAAAACAATCACTAGAGGCAGTTGCTTCCATAAGAAATCGTGGTATATGCATTTGGAGTGATTTGAAGCGGAAAACCACATAAAATTAACCTTGAGTAAGGTAGACGGCAGACTGAGACTCATTCAAAAAATGTTCAAATGTTTGTAGAACTTATGGGACTTAACTACGGGGTCATCAGTCCCTAAGCTTACAAACTACTTATGAACTAGCTAAGACTAAGGACGGCACAAATATCCATGCCCGAGGGGGGATTCGAACCCCCGTCTGTAGTGGCCGTGCAGACCGTGACTGGAGCGCCTCAGTCCCCTCGGCCACCGCTGCCGGCTGAGACTCATCGCAAGCATAATCAGGATGTGTAGTCCATCAACAAAGGAAGCAGGTAACTAAAAATTCATTAGACCAATAGTCGAGTACTGAAGGAATCAGTACCAGGTGGGATTGATACAGGAGTTAGAGAAGATTCAAAAGAGAGCAGCATGCTTCGCTGCAGGTTTATTTATAAAGAGAAAAAGCGCCACGGAGACCATCGGTAAACTCCAAGTGACAGACTGCAAGATGGGCGTTCTGCATCACTCTATGAGCCACTGTCGAAGTTGCGAGAGCGTACGTTTCTCAAAGTTATCCAATATCTTGCCTCCTCCTACACATACCTCGCGAACAGACCGTGAGGATCAAATCGAAGAGGTTTACCGGCAGTCGCTTTTCCCGCGAGTTATATGCGACTGGAACACGAAGAGGAGGATGTCATAAAGCAGCCTTCGCAAGCCTCTTCGCGGCTTGTGGCGGATACTGCTGTAGATGTCCCACTGGTAGTAATTGTACTTTTCCACCCACGTATTGAGTGTAGGATAAAATACATAAATATATTCATTTGCACGCACTCTGGTCTCTCTTATTCTTATGACTCTCATCCCAGGTAACATGGTGGCCGATTAAAGTTCACGCAGTCTTCTTCCATTACACGTTCTTTAATTTCATTCAGCAGCGTTTCCTGACAGGTACGTCGTTTTTCTTCCAGTGGTTCCGTTTTACGTTCTCCCAGCGATTTTGTTTGTTTAGTATGATCTAAACAGATCTTAGGCGTGTCCTAGAATTTGATCGATCTGTATTGTCGCAAATGTTATGAAATTTGTTATTAACAATTCTACCCAATTAAAAAGTAATAGTGTGCGTAGCTACAACACTAGGAGAAAGGTTGATATTCACTATTCAAGGAAGGTTAAATCTAACTTTGGTACAGAAAGGGGTTAATTATGCTGCCACAAAAGTCTTCAGTCACTTACTAAGTAGCATCAAAAGTCCGACAAATAGCGAACTGGTATTTAAAAAGAAATTATGTTCAAATGTTTATAAATCTATCGGACCAAACTGCGTGGTCATCAGTCCGTAGCTTACAAACTACTTAAACCTAGGAAAGCTAACCTAAGGACAACACACACACCCATGCCCAAGGGAGGACTCGAACCTCCACGGCGAGCAACCGCGCTCTCCGCAGCGAGACGCTTTATACCGCTCGGCTACTCCACCGCGGCAAAAAAAATAAAATTAAAGGAATTTCTGAATGGCAACTGATTCTATACTTCAGATGAATTTTTAGATCAAAATTAATAAAAATAGGAAAAATCCTTTGTTAGAACCAAACTTTAGGCAAAACGGACTTTACATGCTATTCAGTCTGAACATAATTTTTATAATCTCTGTGAGGTGGCTCCTATCGACATGCAACCCCATTCCGAGAAAGATGCTTCAACGGGTGTGGCAGAATTCTGGGTGCTAGCTCACAGCTTTTAGTTCCTTACTTCAACATATCTCTGTAGAATTGAGACAGAGAGACTTATATAGACAGATTACACGGTCAGTATCGTCACCTTCAAAGAACTGGATACACCACTGCGATGCGATGCTAACGGGTATGAGGTGGTGGTCTTCTTCATCTGCTACGTTAAAATGTCACGTGCTTGGGGGGCGACTTACCTCTCCTTTACAGATGCACTGCCCTTTCTCGAACATTTTTAACAAACCTAAGGTTTCTGCTTGTTTCCCATAAAACTGATTTTCTTTCATCCTCCAGTGCCATTCAGCTTCTTTGTAATACTTAGTCTAAGTGACGTGCTCAAAGGTTTCATCAGCAATCTTGGAATCAGTATCAGATTATTACTTTTTGTTATTGGCATTATCTACATCTACGTACACGTGCTGGACTACTATGCAGTTCACGTTTTTGTGCCTGGCGCAGGTTTCATCTAACCACTTTTACTACAGAGGTAAATACGAAAGCAGAATTGAAATTCTTATTGTGGAGGGAGACCTTCTTAGGTTATTCCGTGCATTCGCGTTATACGTAATGCCACGGTGGCAGTATGAGTTCGAATCCCATCTGTGTCACAAATTTCAATTCAATACCTCGCGATGCAATCATAATCTATGATATGTTGAGACTACATCTGTCTCTGGAAAATACATTTTTATATTGATATTTATTTACCATTTCACACTCTAACAGCATGTGAGAAAAACGATCATGGGATTATTTCCGTTCTAGTTCTGATTTTCGCATTGCTCATTTGGATGAACTTCTGGAGGTACACCGCGTGAATTGTCTAGGTAACTGAATCATGTAGGATATATTGAGGAAAGGAACTATATAGGCTTAGAGCCACCGTCGAGAATTCTTCCAGCCCGCTGAAGCATCTTCTACGGAATGCGGTCGTTAGTGAATAGTATTGTTGAACCATGCCACACAGTCGCAGAGACTGTATAAATGTAATCTCTATTGCGACGAGATATCACGCAAAGTACCTTCTGCCCTGAGCCTAGTTTTAAATAAATATGGGAATGATAGCACAAAAACTTCATGTCAAGACTTACTTTGAGCATCGTATAACAGTCTACTGACGTACACGGCCGGAGGCTCTCTACTATGCATTTCATAAAGATTGACTCCTGACTCTGAGCTCAAATTATGTTACATCGCAAGACGAACACCGTTGTGTTGTACATTTCCGGAATCATGGGAATTTGGTGTGTGACTATTACATTTTAGTTGAAACGGGGGGAGCATACGCGGTAATATTAGAGAGAAAGCGTGCTTATTTCATTTATCTTATTTTTTTTCTTTTATTTATTTCGAGAGAGTCGACTTCCCGAAGTCAGAGAAGTAGAGACCGCGGTTGGAATGGCCGAGCGCTCTAAGGCGCCCGGAATCTCCCCTTCGGAGGTTATAGTCCTCCCTGTGTGTGTGTGTGTGTGTGTGTGTGTGTGTGTGTGTGTCTGTGTGTGTGTTATCCTTACGTTACTTTAAGTAGTTTGTAAGTTTAGGGAGTGATAAAGTAGTACTTAAGTCCCATAGATTTGCAAACATGTGAACAGAAGTCAAACCGAAATTATGATACAAATTTCCTTTGTACAGCTTAAAGATATCACCTTTTCTATATGCAGTTTCGACTAAAGACACTGACGAGCGTTCTGTCTGTTTAAAATAAAAGCGCCTATCCAGGTCCCTTTCCTACCTCGCCTGTTCGTCAATGCAAAGTACTTATACTATGGAGTAGAAAACTAACTGTAAATCACAGAGTGAACTTTGATGATATAATTTTTCTTCACCATTTTGATTTAACTATTTCATCCAAATAGCACATCTGCACTATTAGGTAGCCGTGGCGGAGTGGTCGAGCGTTTTAAGGCACCTTGCTGCGGAGCACTTTGTTGCTCGCCGTCATACGATGCGTGTGTATGTGTGTGTGGGGGGTTGCTTTCAGTTTCTATTTTCGTACTTTAGAAGAGATTTGAAATGTCCCAACTCTACATTTAATCTCTGGCGATGTTAGCATCTTTCGGCCATCAGGGCCTGGAACTTGAAATATGATTCCCCCCCCGCCCTTATGTTTATCACGCCTTTTATTTCAGCAACTGAGTTCTGATCCTTCCTCATCAGCAACTCCACAAAGAAAAAGTTGTAAAAGCAATCTCCAGAGGTGGAGGCGCTTTAATGACACTGGTAATAACCTGCACCGTACAATATTTCGCAGCTAGACCTCCGTTCTTTGATCAGTGCTACTACCAACTGAGGAAGCCTGGAAGCTTCCCGAAGCGTAATTATCCCGTTCACTCGCTAGTTGGCAGGAGTTTTACGCGGCGACAGTACGGCTTGGGTACATCTGTCTCTCTCTCTCTCTCTCTCTCTCTCTCTCTCTCTCTCTCTCTCTCTCTCTCTCATTCATTTGCTGTTATTAGTACGGCTTGGGTGCATTTCTCTCTCTTTCTCATTCATTTGCTGTTATTTCATCTACCTTGCACCATATAGGCGAGAGTGGGCTGTGAGCAATACGATATCCTGCTCTTAAGCCAGGGAGAACAAAACACGATAAAAGTGATTGTACATTTACGTGTGTGTGTGTGTGTTTCGTCTTATTTGATTTCCTTGCGAAATAGCTGCCTCAGCCGGCCGCAGAATTACTGGTTGTCGCCATTTAGAGTGGTTGTAACTTACAGTAAGACAATTTGTTCAGTGCCGAGCTGCATCGCAAGCAGGCGCTGTAACGAGGCTACAGTCTTACAGTATTGGATCACAGGCGTACTTACAGGCCAACGCAGACCAGACATTGCTGCACATTTTTAAATCTGCATATAAACACCGGAAGCCATTGTATAGTGCATGGCAGGAGGAGTCGTTACTTCAATCGCATTCCACAGTTTGTCTGATATTCCCTCCGCTCACAGTTTTGTAGTTAGTGCAACTACAGCAAACGCTTTAAAAAAAAATGTTCAAATGTTTGTAGAACTTATGGGACTTAACTACGGGGTCATTAGTCCCTAAGCTTACAAACTACTTATGAACTAGCTAAGACTAAGGACGGCACAAATATCCATGCCCGAGGGGGGATTCGAACCCCCGACCGTAGTGGCCGTGCAGACCGTGACTGGAGCGCCTTAGACCCCTCGGCCACCGCGGCCGGCTAAACGCTTTCCAGAATTCTAGGAATCGGCTGCAACTTGATCGCCGGTATGTACTATATTGTATGTTTTGTTGCCGAACACAGCGAGATGTGTTTTCGGAACCCATGAATCACACAGAGGAGACTTTTTATACGTCAAAAGTGTCATAATAAGCGACCATAATACACGTTTAAAAGTTCTGTAACAGATCAATCTCACAAATACAGGTGTATAGTTTTGTGATGTTTCGACGGCCATTGTTGAAAACGACAATGATCTGCAGCTCTTTACAATAACTAAGAGCTTCTCTTCTGTTCCCTGATGTTAGAAAATGAGATAGTTATTTCGTATACTCTGTGTAAAATCGTACTGGTATCGTACCAGATCCTGTTTTTTTTTCTGTCCCATGAGCACTTTTTTTGATCTGTCATTTGGACTTTCGTGTGGCGACTTAAGAGGATCTACTGTTATTGTAATGAAAGTTCCAGATCACTTTTATACTTTATCAAATAACAATACAGCTGTTTCAGCTGTTGCCATTATCAAGCGCCTGCGTATATAAGAATAACATTAATCAAGTTCTATCCGATTACAAATCAAATAATACGAAAATATATATAAAAATTTTGTTATAAATTTTCCTTATACGATGTTTTGACGTTAGTTACTAACATCTGGCGTGACTGTTGTAAAAATTGCAATGAAATAATAACGTATTTTTCAGTTGTATACGTTTTTAGCTGCTGGATTTATGCAGCTTGTTACGCTATGACGTTAAATTACAGAAAACTTTTTATATTTTGTGTAATTACCAACAGTTCTGCCAAAGATGTTTTACATACATATAGTAATAGACTACGTTATCACAGACTTTTAACGTTTACATTGGTCAGAGAGGATTTCGTTTTTAGCTACCTCTGGTCATTTTGCATATCTTTGCTTCTCAGCCTTTTTCATCGATAAAGTCAATAGAAATAAATAAATAATTTTTAAGTTTGAAATAAGTGACTTCATTAAATATTTCATTCGGATAATTTTTAGTGTGAATATATATTTCAAATTCCTCCAAAATATTTATTTCTATTCCCTTTGGTGTTTTATGTAATACCGTAAGTGCATTTTCGATATTAAGTGCTGAGTGGTTTTCTTTCTGAGATGTAAATTGAATCTAGACTGGTTGTTTTCACTTATTCTTACGTGTTCACTAAATCTTGTGAGGAAATTACGTCCGGTCTGACCAATGTATCTGTTACCTTCCTTAGTGAAACACTCTTTGGAAAAGGACTTTTAGTACTTCTGTCTTTCTGTGTCATCCACCATTTTGATACTAGACACAGTATCTGGAGAGATGAATTTGATCCATTTACTGATTTAACGTAAGAAAAAAACATTCTTAGGATTTTTAAAAGGATCGGGAGGAGCAGTATTTAAATCTCCGTCCAGGCATGCAGATTTAAGTTTACTGTGTGTCTCTAAGCAACTTAAAGCATGTACGGGAATTGCACCTCGGAAAAAGCCACAGCAGATTCGGTTGCGCCGCGGTGGAGTAGCCGAGCGGTCTAAAGCGTCTCGCTGCGGAGCGCGCGGTTGCTCGCCGTGGAGGTTCGAGTCCTCCCTGGGGCATGTTGTGTTTGTCCGTAGGTTAGTTTACCTAGGTTTAAGTAGTTTGTAAGCTACGGACTGATGACCACGCAGTTTGGTCCGATAGATTTACAAACATCTGATCTGATTCGGTTGCCTTGCAAACAATTAGAATTAGTGTACTGTCTGCAACGACTTCGCTGTAAGCGGGACGTAAAACTTCAACTTCCTTCTTTCATCCCTAGAAAATCTACGCACACGATTGATAAAGCCTCAACAACAAGATGGTTGTGCAGTAGAGCAGGCAGCAGCACAGTGCGCTGGGCGCGATGTAGCAGCGACCAGCGCGACTCTCAGCAGACTCGGCCTCCTCGCGCCGTCACTTTCCCGCGCCACTGATCGTTAACTGTGCGTCTGCCCGTCCTTCATCACGCCCATCTGCCACATCCGGGCACTTATCTTCACTTGTGGTCTGCATCATGGCTTACAAGTCCATACACATCTTACTACGTACAGTTCTTAACCCTTTAATGTAAGACTTTTTATTTGAAGCTATAAAAACTACCACGATTAATGTACAGTGCGTATATACTGAGAAAAAGATTGAAAAATTCCTTCAAATTATTATGCTTTATTAGCTACAAAAAATTCCTAGCTTGTCAGCTATATAGTGCTTCCATGATGTATCCGATGCAGTAAATGCCACTATTATGCCTCTAATCTTTCCAGAAAGTAACTCATAACATAGCAATAGTATGTGATTGACTACTTTTATATGGCGAAGGAGTAATACTGAAGTAAACAAACGCAGATATTAGGAGTAACTCAATGCAGCTAATTGTCGAACTTATTCAGTCGCACTCTGCAATTTATAATTTCTGGGAAGAGCTTCTAGCATATGTGACACTATGTATAGAAGCAGCTACAAATGAATTTGTGGTAAAATTTTGATCAGTTTGAGATATAATGGGGGATAAAAGGTATGTAGCTGATCAGCTACGTTATGCATTAAAGGATTAACATTACAGCTACATGTTGTTCGTTGTGGTCTTCAGTCCAGAGACTGGTTTGATACACCTCTTCACCCTACTCTATCCTGAGCAAGCCTCTTCATCTCCTCATAAGAACGGCAACTTACACCCATTTGAATTTGCTTACTATATTCGTCTCTTGGTCTCCTGCGATTTTTACCTCACACACTTCCCTCCAACGCTAAATTCACGATTCCTTGATGTCTAAGAATGTGTCCTACCAATCGATCCCTTCTTTTAGTCAAGGTACACCAGAAATTCCTTTTCTCTCCAATTCTGTTCAGTACCTCCTCATTAGTTACGCGATCCACACCTAATCTTCAGCATTCTTCTGTAACACCACATTTCAAAAGCCTCTATCCTCTTCCTGTCCGCACTGATTATCGTCCATGTTTCACTCCAATACAAGGCAACACTCCACACAAATACCTTCAGAAAGGACTTCCTTATGAATGGGGGAGATTACTTTGTACCTACACCTATTTTCTTTACATTTCGCGTTTTGTATTGCACAAGGGCAAAACGACAGTCTGTATGTCTCTGAAGGGGCTCCTAATCTCTCTCTTCCTTTATTCTAGCGATTCCTAGGAAAGATATATGATAGTTGTTGCAAATGGTTACACTACCATATCCCGATATACTTTCTTAAAATTTCCCTTAATTTCGTGACGAAAACGTCATCGTTCTAGTAATTGCAACTTAATTTTCACTCACCGTGGTAATGGATAGTGGGGATCGGTGGTGAGACAAGTGGAGTTCATTTCCGTCAATGCACACTCGATTTGTAATTGTTGCCGACAGCTGTGGAGAGGTATTCTGCGGTGGTTTAACTTGAGGACTAGCACATGTGCTGATCAGCAATAGCAGGTAAATGTAGCTCTTCACTTGATGCGCAAATGAAAATGGGTATGGTAATCTCGAAAAGGAGCTACTTCTTTACAATTTCAAATTCCCATTACCGAGCGAGGTGGCGCAGTGGTAACTCACTGGACTCGTATTCGGAAGGATGGTGGTTCAAATCCACTTCGGGCCATCCAGATTTAGGTTTTCCGTGATTTCCCTAACTCACTCCAGGCAAATGCCGGGATGATTCCTTTCTAAGGGCACGGCCGATTTCCTTCCCCAATCCTAACCCAAAAATCCGAGCGTGAGCTCCGTCTCTAATGACCACGCTGGCGACGGGACGCAAAACCCTAAGATTCCGTCCTTCAAATTCCCATTAAAGTTCCCTGAGCATTTGTGTCATTTTCGTGTGGCTTTACGAATTTTAGGAGAAAGTTCTTTGATTCCACATCTCTTAACCAAAATCGTTACTAAACATGTAAGATTAGCGGAGGTCGGCCAACTTGCTTCCAAACAAGGGAATTATAGAAAAATCCATATAGAATCCTAGAATATTGTTCTTTTTAGGTTTTTGGTATCTCTGATTAGGAATCCCGTGGCATTATTTAAAATATTCAAAATGACAGTATCAGAATGGACCTAAAATAATGAACTAGCGAATTGAAATATGTAGATATCAGATAGTTTCACGTCCTTATAACGCGTTGTGTGTCGAAATTGCCGTACTGAAATGCTTTTTCCTATATTTTTTTTCAATCGCTGTTGGTCACGTTTTATTGATTTTTCCCCCTAGCCTGTTTAATGTATAACAGATCCTCCTCAGTTGACACGATAAAATGAAACGGGTATCACTCCAGAAGGTATGTTTCACATGTCGACTTAAAAATACCCTTCTGCCGATGTTTTTTGAAATAATTGCCTAAAACTTTCCTCCACAGGGCTCCAATTTTGTATATTCCTCTCCTGTTACGTTAGTAGTACATGTAAACAGTTCGTACATTTGTGTGGCCGTATTTAGACGTTTTTAGTGGACGAGCATTTTTGCACATAAAATATATTACGCGCAAATATTCCCGTAGGAAACCTGCGCGCTGCGGTGCAGTGCACGAGCGCTCTAATGTCGCTAGCTGCGGAGCGCCCGGATTCTCGCCATCGGAGGTTCGAGTCCTTCCTGGGACGCGCGCGCGCGTGTGTGTGTGTCTGTCTGTCTGTCTGTCTGTGTGTGTGTGTGTGTGTGTGTGTGTGTGTGTGTGTGTGTGTGTGTGTTTTATCCTTAAGTTAGTTTAAGTAGTTTGTAAGTATAGGGACTGATGACCATAGCAGTTTGGTCCAATAGGTTTACAAACATTTGAACATTTAAGAAAACTGCGCATGACGTACCCTCAGGCTGTTAGCATCTTCGAATCCATCCATTCCAGAAAAGTCAATTAAGGAAGATATACTGATGACACCTACGGAAAAAAAGATCTACTTAACAAATGTTCAAATGTTTGTTAAGCTTATGGGACCTAACTGCGGGTTCATCAGTCCGTAAACTTACAAACTACTTATAAACTAGCGCACTCGAAAAACAGCACAAAAATCCATGCCCGAGGGGGGATTCGAACCCCCGACGGGGAACGGCCTCACGCATCGCAGCATAGCGTCTCAAAGCGCTCGACCACCCCGCCGCGGCGATCTGCTTTCCAAACCTTCTCCCAGTTGATAGTCTGACAGCAATGCTTTTGAGATCGATCATATCTAGGTTCTGAACTCATTAGCCCACTGAGCCACGTAAGAATAATCCTGTAATAAAAATTCGCCGTCGAATTAACTCGTGTTCAGTCCAAACCTAAATTCGAATTTTATAGCCTATGAAATACGTTTGGTGTATGAATAGAAGTGCGAAACAAGCCTGTAATTGTTAATGGCCATATCGGCAACGAGTTCTGTAGACTACACCTTAGTAAACATGGAGATGTGTTCGTTGGTCCAAGTGAGACATCTGTGAACCAGATACACGTAGCAGCGTTGTTGCTATTTGACCGCCAGATCGCGCATTGCCGGTTTGCGTTGCGCCAAACGGTGACGTACGAAAGTGTTTAGCGATACGCGGCGTCGTTATAATCGGGAGCCATTATCGTGTTACACAAATCAATTAGTGCCTGCCCTTCGTAACGGCAGGCGTCAACAGGCCCTGAAAGTGACAGCTCGCAGAGAGCGAGAGGCTGGCGGATGCTTCACCTGGAGGGAGGGAGTGAGAGGCCTGTATCGACCCACTCTGCTGTGGGCGCCCAAGGCGCCACAGGTGAAATTTAAAGTCCAAAACGTTCGCCGTCGTCTTAGACCTTGATCACTTTCATTAGTCCGTTCAGATGTCAGTTTTACCAACGTCAAGTCTTAGACACGAATTGTGTATGCAAAATGAAGATAATGCCGTGTTTCTCGACTTCCGCAAGGCGTTTGATTCCGTTACCCAAAGTCGTTTAATGAACAAAGTAAGAGCATATTGTCTATCGAAACAATTGCGTGATTGGATTGAGGAGTTCCTAGATAACAGAACGCAGCATGTCATTATCAATGGAGGGAAGTCTTCCGAAGTTAGAGTGATGTCAGGTGTGCCACAGGGGAGTGTCGTGGGACCGTTGCTGTTCACAATATATATAAATGACCTTGTGGATAACATCGGAACTTCACTGACGCTTTTTGCGGATCGTGCTGTAGTATATAGAGAGGTTGAAACAATGGAAAATTGTATTGAAATGCAGGAGGATCTGCATCGAATTGAACCATGGTGCTGGGAATGGCAATTGAATTTCAATGTAGTTAAGAGTAATGTGCTACGAATACATAGAAAGATCCCTTTTCATTTAGCTGCACTATAGCAGGTCAGCAACTGGAAGCAGTTAATTCCATAATTTATCTGGGAGTATGCATTAGGAGTGATTTAAAATGGAACGACCATATAAAATCAAATGTCGGTAAAGCAGATGCCAGACTTAGATTCATTGGAAGAATCCTAAGGAAGTGCAGTCCGAAAACAAAGGAAGTAGGTTACAGTACACTTGTTCGCCCACTTCTTGAATACTGGTCACTGGTGTGGGAATCCGTACCTGGTGGGGTTGATAAAGGAAGTAGAGAAGATCCAACGGAGAGCAGCGCGCTTCGTTTACAGGATCATTTAGTAATCGTGAAAGCGTTACGGAGATGATCGATAAACTCCAGTGGAAGACTGCAAGAGAGACGCTCGGTACGGGCTTTTGTCGAAGTTTCGAGAAGTCTAGCAGTATATTGCTCCCTCCTACGTATATCTCGCGAAGAGATCATGAGGATAAAATCAGAGAGATTAGAGCCCACACAAAGGCTTACCGACAATTTTTCTTTCCGCGAACAGTGCGAGACTGGAATAGGAGGGAGAACCGATAGTGGTACTCAATGTATCCTCCGCCACACATCATTAGGTGGCCTGCGGAGTATGGATGTAAATGTAGATAATCGCTACCTGTGATCCTAAGGACGACTCAGATGAGGATGTACGTTTCTGGTGTGAAAGGATTAGCCGTAATTGTCTAAAGTTTTCCAGGTGTAGCCCGATTGCAGAGCACAGATTTTTGAATCACGAATGCCTTTAAACAACTTTGCATATACAACAACACCAACACCAACTACCTTAAATACCTAAAAGACACACGTGCTGGCGTTTTATTTGACAAACACGAAGCGAGAACCAAATATACCAAACGAGGTGGTGCAGTGGTTTGCACAAAATGTTTGTAAACCTATTGGAGCAAACTGCTATGGTCATCAGTCCCTAGACTTACAGACTACTTAAACTAAACTTACACTAAGAACAAGTAATACACCCTTGTCTGAGGGAGAACTCGAACCTCCGACGGGAACGGCCTCCAAGTCCGTAGCAGGACGCCTTAGAGCACGCGGCCATTCCGCGCGGTGTGGTTTGCATGGTCAACTCAGATTGGTGAGGACGGTCGTTCAAGGGTTGCCACCGGTTATCCACATTTGTGTTATCTGTGATTTCTCTAATTCACTCCAGGCAAACGCCCGGAATGGTTCCTTTCAATGGGTACAGCAGATTTCCTTCCACGTCCTCAACAAAAAACAATCCGAGCTTGTGCTCCGTCTCTAATGAGCACAATATCGACGGGACGTTAAACCCTAATCTTCCTATTCAACACTAAACATGATATGGTGAGGTGTCGAACTGGGAGAACTGTGTGAGACGCCAAAACATCTGAGAGTCACACTTGATAGGTCTCTCAATTACAAGAAGCACTACATGAACTGTAATTCAAGAGTCCCCCTCACTAGCAACCTTTTACGGAAACTAGTCAGATCAGAGTAGGGTAGTTAACCTGATAGTATATGAACTTCTGCAACGACAATACGTTGTGAGGGTTTTTTTAATTTTTTTATTATAGCCGCTACTTCTTAATGAAGAATCTCCTCTGTTGGCTTCACCAGGGCTGAGTGCATCCCAATTGTCAGCAGCGTTCGGTAGACCCGGACGGTGACCATCCAAGTGCTACCCAACAACAACAGTGCTTAACATAGATGGTCTAGTAGAAACCGGTGGGTTGGGTTCTTTGTTTGGGATAGGGGGACTAAACTGCTAAGGTTATCAGTCCTCCGGTGCGGAGGGGATGGAGTGAGGATAGGAAAAGAGGGAGGGGGAAAGGAAATGCAGTCCGGGAAGTAAAGAAGAAAGGAAGACTGCATTAGCTCGGGGCTCCGTGCTCGCCACGCACATTCGAAAGAACCGTGATCCCCCTGTGGAGGGAAATCGGTGTATTCACTCCGTCACGGCCGTTGGCAATATAGCTATAATATGTTACTGATACGATAAGTAAATACTTTTAAGTCTATGGATACCATAAGTGCGAAGAGGAGATACCATAGGTGGGAAGAGGATGGAGAGGAGGACATTATCTAAGAAGAGAACTGTATAAATAAATGTTATACGAGAAAGCGTAGTGGAAATGCATATTTCCAGAACATTTGATCAACGGAGGGACATTTTTTTCCTCCATCGATTTGGAAACTTTAATGACAGACACATTTTCTGAATTATTTAACGAGCCTATGTCAGCCCTTTGGGGTCACGGTGATTTCACTGCGACAGCATTTCATGCTGTGACGTATTCCCTTGTGACATAGGTGACTATCTGCGAAACCACCGACTCACCCTAAAGCCCTCAAAAGACTTTTAGAATGAAAGCTTTGGTGGACAAAAGGCAGTCCAATGAACCGCATTTGCCTGTTCATAGCAAATCGAAACAATGTGCAAATTGTAGTTCAAAAAAGAATTCACAATGGACGAGATGGTCATGCAAAGTGTGTGATGTCTGATAAAATAACTGCTTTTTGGAATTTCACGAGAAAAGAAGTGTTGTATGTAATGTGCTTAGAAATTAGACATGAAACGGACATCATTTTTGGATTTAGTTCGAAAAAAATGTAAGAAAATGTTATATTATTGTAATAATAAATGTTAAAAATTCAAAATTAGTGGACTCTTTCGAAGGGTCATTGAAAAATGGCTTGACACAGTGCTTTCATAGAGAAACTACCTCTATATATATATATATATATATATATATATATTATTAATTGTGAAGTGATCCAGTAAGGCAATAAAGAAGGATAAAACGAAATTTTAATGCCTATCATATCCAAAAGTATTTTTGTGCCTCAGAGGGTTAACTCATTGAATGGGAAGGATGCTAATTCCATTTGTAACTTACTGTCGTAAATTCAAATGTCTCCCTGAATAACTCGCACACTGCAGTAAAATTAAATAAAAAATATAATGAGAAATTATGGAACTAGGCTGGTAGGGACATTTGATTCAAGGGACTGATTTGAAAACAATAGATTGCACAGAGGATTACCACATGTAATTTAGTTTCATTTATAACAAGGTTTGCAAAAACGATAATCTCTCAGGGCCGATTTGACTGGGCATGGACACGACTTAGATGTGGACAAGGAAGGGGAAGATAATTTGTTCCTATTTCACCAACATGGTCTTCACGTGGGTGTCAGGCGTTGGATCGGCGCGGCGCGGTGTGTCGGTGCGTCGTCGGCGGTCGCGGCCGCATCACGCGCCGGCCCTCTTCTACTCCGCGCTCTGCAGCTGTGCGGCGCGGCCCCCGAGCGAAGACGTCGAAGTCCCGCGTCTGCCCAGGCGGAAGTTGTCAGCGTGTCTCCTCTCCGGCGTCGGACCAAGTCTCCTCTTCGGCGATTGCTCACAAAGTCCCCCTCGCTCTACAGCTACAGCTTCTGCTCAAGTTTTCGTCTCTTGGGCTCTGCAATTGGTGTGTTGGTTTTGCAATGCCATCCAATAGCTGATCGCCGTTTCCACGACCACACCTCTCAGTCCCCGGTGGAAATTTTCTGTGGGCTGTGATGAGTCTCGCAAACTGGCTTCTTTCCCAAGTTTCAAGTGTGTTGTCTTTATCTTCTGCATTCTTTCTTGGTTCTAAAAAACAGTTCTTTGTGGCAGCTGTGTTAGGCCTGTCTGGTATGCCATTCATCAGGGTCTTTTTCCCTGGACAGAAACATTGTCTTGGTGGAACCACTTTATCTATACTGCAAGCCTTGCTCTCTCCCACTCATGTACGTGTGCACTGCAGAGGTTTGCTTGTCTTCTTCCCAGTCTGCAGGGGTCCTCGGCTTATCTGCGATGCCGTCGCTGTGGGTTTTTTTTTTTTTTTTGGGGGGGGGGGGGGGGGGGGGGAACGACTCCCTGGAATCTGCAGATAAGGGCTTTCTCTGCCATGCGTCCGTTGTCGCAATTTATCTGGATGATGAACGAAAGTGAACAAGATAGATAATAGTCTACTGAAGCGCTCCTTAGCCCTGAACTACAAACTCGTGCAAGATCTTGTGGCAGCGTATTTTGACGACAAACGTAATCAAATGTTCAAATGTTTGTAAAGCTTATGGGACTTAACTACGGGGTCATCAGTCCCTAAACTTACAAACTACTTATGAACTACTTACGAACTAGGACGGCACAAGTATCCATGCCCGAGGGGGGATTCGAACCCCCGACCGTAGTGGCGGTGCAGACCGTGACTGGAGCGCCTCAGTCCCCTCGGCCACCGCGGCCGGCAAACGTAATCAGACAGTAATACCCGATGTTGAAAGTTGGGTTATGACTGGCGATCTGTTATGTAGGAAGTCATAGTTTAATACTGGTATTGAGGAAACAACGCTAAATGTTATTGACGGCCAAAGAAAACCTTGCAATGTGTTTTTTTGGTCAACTTAGTGTGGTAAAGTGCTGCGAAGTGAAGCAACATTTCAAAACATTGACATATATTTTCAAGCGAAAAAATAAACATAGGAACACATCAAACAATATTTATAAGAGCATAATAGACCTTGTTTACTTTATCAACTACGATTTTTACACTGACATTTTTAATAACGTCATGCACAACTGAATTTTTGTCTTTCATTTGGACTGACTTTTTCATTTAAAATGCTATTTAATGAAAATTGCGTCATCAAATTACAATCTTATTCAAATAAACAATTGGCTTCAGTCTTTTCTGTTACAATACTGCAAAACATAAACCATTTTTCGGTTTCAGATATACGACCTCACTTTTAGGTGGACACTCAATTGAGATAAATATTTAAGTCGTCATGAAACATTTACAATTTACCGCTAAACCAAAGTATAATAATAATAAAATAAAGATTAATAAGACAAATTTACGTACAAACCGTGTAATCGTAGACTATAATATGAAAATCGCGTGACGAAAATAGGTTAACTTCCGATGTTAGCAGACGACCGTTCAATCAAAACAATCTTCTCAAGAAAGCTTAACGTGACGTTGACGTGAGGTGACGGTCCGGTGACGAAAAAAATGTTCAAATGTTTCTAGAGCTTATGGGACTGAACTACGGGTTAATCAGTCCCTAAACTTAGAAACTACTTATGAACTAGCTAATACTAAGGACGGCATAAATATCCATGCCCGAGGGGGGGATTCGAACCCCCGACCGTAGTGGCCGTGCAGACCGTGACTTTAGCGCCGCAGTTCCCTCGGCCACCGCGGCCGGCGTCCGGTGACGGACAGTGTGAATGCCGCCATTAGAAATGCATTGTGGAATACATTCTGATCATAAACTTTGACAAAACGCAAAATATACGTAATAACGAAGGAAAATGGCGGACTAACTGGAGCGGTGGGTACAGCTGACAGCTACTAGCTCGCGCATGCGCAGTGAACCCACTATTACCGAATTTAGAACTGGCCCTATTTCTTTATCGCTATAATTATCGCGCTTCGACACTAGCGCAATCATACTAGTGCAGCCGTTCAAACGACAGACGGCCGCCATTAACGCAACTTGTTATCTATCTATTACAAGTTCGTTCATCGTTTAAAACTGGGTTAAAGTCAGGCTGGTTTCGCCAGGCTTCCCCCTGGCGGGAGGCTGCGGCACAAACAAAAATCTGTTACTCTGTGGCTGCGGGGAGGCGGCTGGTGCTGAAGGTGAAAGCTGGGCCGCTTCCTGCTGGCTCCCCCAGGTCAGTCCCTCTCCACCCCTTGGGCCGGCAGGGGCGCTGGCGTGGCGTGCGCGAATGCTGCCATCGGCAAAATCTCGTCACTGGCCAAAATATTACGTTACATTGGAGTACGGTTGAAGAGGAAAGCGGGGGAAGAGAATTGGTTAACACTGTGCATGTCCTACAGTAGTGTGATATATGCGTTGTGGTATCGGACCTTAAACAGAGCGGGTTATTTTTTCGTTGTGTACGGCAGTGTTAGGAGGGATGACTTGATCATATTAAGGTGACATTTGTGTGTTTCAGGAAGGAGATGACGCTGACTACTGCCTGGCACGAGGCAATTGTGTCGGCGACTATCGCAGCGGCCTGGGTGTTCGCCTTAATGGGAGGCTGGCTGACTGGTAAGTACACAACTGCACAATCTATAGGGATTGGACAAAATAGTATGGACTCCTGTAGTATAGGGAAACCCGTCGCGTACTCGCACGCTCTACGACTGCGTGCCTCCCAGTCAACGGGATTGCCTACCAGTACCTTACCTGCATAAATTGAAGAACCATGCGTGATGCTTCTGATATTCAAAGAGGCAAGGTTGTTGGGACAGTGTTAGCCTGACCCTGAGCACCGTGGCTCTGGAGACGGGAACAACCGAATGAAAACAGTCTTCGAAGTGCCGGCCGCGGTGGCCGAGGGGACTGAGGCGCTTCAGTCACGGTCTGCACGGCCACTACGGTCGGCGGTTCGAATCCCCCCTTGGGCATGGATATTTGTGCCGTCCCTAGTTGTAGCTAGTTCGTAAGTAGTTTGTAAGTTTAGGGACTGATGACCCCGTAGTTAAGTCCCATAAACTCTACAAACATTTAATTTTAGTCTTCGAAGTCAACACCATTCAGTTCTGAAAAGAAACAACAGATCTTTTTGCCACTGTTAAATTATTATTTTTTATTACAATTGCTTGCCACCAGATGTCACTGTACTCTGTGTTCGGTATTTTTTTTACCAACGCCCAGTAAGTTCCCATTAGTTCGGTCAGTTCTTCGTTTTCGCATATGCGTTTTCGTAACAGTGAACGTAGTGTCTAGATGAGAATTCCGAAACAATTAGTGGCGTTGAAATAGAAGAAACCATGCCATTAAATACAAAATGATTCTCAAGATTTCTTCTTCTTTCTCTTTGGCCATGTTCCCGAACAAGCAGGAATGGCTTTGTTAAATCCAAATTTGGTGTGTTAATATTGACGGGGTGGCCGGATGCCCTTCCTGTCGCCACCCCATGCCCACCGGGAGGAAATGGTTAGCCCAAATGTCTGCGTATAATGTTATATCTGTGAAAGTGCAAAGTGCAATGTTTGCGAATCATGTAACTGAGTTCTGACTTGGGGACCAGCGCGGTATTCATCTAGGGGAATTTGGAAAACCGCCTATAAACCACATGCAAGCTGGCTGACACTTCGACCCCCTTCGTTAATCCGCCGGGCGGATTCGGACCGGGGCCGGTACGCCTCCCCGTCTCGGTAAGCGGTGCTTTAGAGCACACGGCTAATCGATCGGGTTTTAAATGATTCTCAAGATATATTCAGCGATATATCGAATCGGAAAGGGTGATCCGTACTATGAAACAGTATGAAAGAAAATAAACGAAATATGACAAGTATTTCTATTGTTGGATGTCCCGATTCGCTACTATCAAGACCCGGCACTCAAAAGAAGTGAACCTCCAGTCGTCTGAAGCACCAGCCACCACTGCTCAAAGGTATATATATTCCACCTTTCAGCATAAGATAAATAATTTAAAAATCATACCGCTTCCGTTTGGTCCACAGATGACCCGATAACATTTTCTTTCTAATTTTCAGTTCTCCGGGTCACCTGGTGTTTTCCGAATGTTCAGCTGCGTTCTTTTAGCGCCATACGCCGCAGGGAACAGGTCGCTTATTGCTGGGCATTAAAATATGATTTAATGTACTCAATAAAGAAGGTTGATGTCGGTAAAGTAAACGGGCTTCGCCACAAATATGAGCAGAAAAAATCATGGAGTGTCTACTTAAAATTACGTAGCTTATGTTGTACCCCCCAAATATATATGATATTTATTCGCTACTGACATCTGGTACAATCTACTAGTTCATGCGAAAGGAGGACCAGCAACCTACTATTAAATCTCTTTTTTGCATACTATTTTGTCCAACTCCTGTATTTTTCCGTAAAGTGTAAGAGCTATACGAATTGCACTTTTCTGTCAGCATAACAAGACTGTGATATGAAAGACGCCTGGCCTTTGTGTGACCAGCACCAACAGAATAAATAGGTTTGTTTATTGTGTTAAGTGTTTCTAAGTCGTAATGAGTCACTTCTTTATCGTGTGTCAGAGCTACCGAAGTTCAATTTATTTTGCGTTAGTGCCTTTACGAGGAATATACTCATATATATCACACGCCGGCGTCGTCAAATTACTTGGAACTGTGAATGCTGTGTCACGATGCGGACTGAATTGGAGCCCTGGCGCTCGGTCACGCAGCTCGGGGCTGTTACCAATGGTCCTCACTGTTGGTATACAAGGGACGTCCAGCAAATTACAAACGTCCCCTGCTGTCGTTGGCCCGATCTCTGTTCGCATTGAGGTTGACGTCTCACCCTCGGTGAGATTGGAAATTGTTGCAAGATGTTATAAGTAGCTAAAGATTTTCTGGGAGCAATCCTGCCAAACAGATTCAAACGCAATCTGTGGCTGATAACGTCCCTGGGACAGCTGCAGTCGTTTGTCCTGTTTTAAGAGGATGCCTCACAACCTGCTAGGTCAGGACATTCACGTGGAGTGGAATTCCTTGTGGTTGGGAGCTCCAGTGTTAGGCTCGCTGTGGAGCCCATTTGGAATATTGTTGACAAGGAAGAAATTAAATCCACTATGCACTGTCTGCGGATATTTAGGGAGTTATCCTAAATATGAAACGGGTCTTCCCGGATACCATGACAACCGTAAAGCGCAGCTATATTGTAGTTGCAGACGGTGGGTCATATTGAGACTAAAGATGTGTAAGAAGGTTAGGTAAAGCAGTAAACAATCCGAAGATTGGTTTGAACACCACAGATTTTTCCTAGACATGATCATGTTTGGGGGTGCTATGCCGTTGCCGTCCTCCGACAGAGCGAATACTCCAGAATCCGCCAAACCTTCCGCAGCTGTACTAAGTACTAAAGAATCACGCAGTCCTGAAGCCGCTGAGCCCGAGGAGTGACCACGTGTGAGGGTAAACTCTATGCGACACCGTATTAGAGAAATGGTTATTTGGACGAGGCGACAACTTCGCTTTAACCCGCGGGAGAAAGTTCGAAAGACACAACTGATGATAGCCTCCTAGTAATCCGAACACACGGGAAAGAAATCAAAACACGCACTATATTGAAAGCACGAAACATTGTCTCCATATAGCAGCATACTGACGCCTTACAACTCACTCAGGAAACAAAATACTATGGTTTAATATTGAAACAAATTAGACGCTTTACCTTCCACGAAAACAATACAATACTCGACATGTATTTTTCTTTTACCGTTAACTCCATCGCCTATCAGGTTATCGAAGAACAACTTACCTTGAGGCTAAACTGTCGTTCGTCGTACTTTTATTCACAAATTTTACGGTGTTTAACGTCCCGTCGACTTGCATCACTCCAGTTTTGCCGTTATCATTTATATCCGTGATAGTGGTGCAGTGATCGGTAAAGACAACTTCCAAGTACTGAAAAGAATCCGTTTTCTTTGTAAGTAGCTCTACAAACATAAATCATCGGTGTGACTACTTTCCACAGGTTTCCCTGTTCCCCATCCTTCAGACATCTACGCCTGATAGTAGTACTGCTGCCTGACAGAATAATTCGTGGTTTAATTTCGCTACATTAATATTCATACTTCCCATAACAGCACGGGAAACCCTTTGAATATACCTTGTAATGTACTCTTTCCACCTGCGACATTATGCTCGGATTTACAGAAAAGCCTCCATTCCCCCTGTAAGGCTACCGACGAAGGAAAAATCATAGTTTTCGTACATTTCGAAGATAATCCAAAATTTCCAGCGCGTTTTTGTCTCAACGAATACAGCAGTTTCCGTCCAGAGAGTGTAAAGCGAGCAAAATTACTGTATGATTAAAAATACAAATCGAATAATTACTCTTCCACCAACCGCTCCCTTCGGGCTTAGCCGCGGCGGAGCAGCCGAGCGCATTGAGGCGCTATGCTACGATGCGCGAGGCCGTTCCCCGTCCAGGGTTCGAATCCCTCCCCCCCCCCGCCCCCCTCGTGCATGGATGTTTGTGTCGTCTTAGAATGAGGTACTTCATAAGTGGTTTGTAAGTTTAGGAACTGATGACCCCGCAAGTTAACTCCCATAAGCTTTACAAAAATTTTAAAATTTCGTCAAGTACCATAAGCTTTACAAACATTTGAACATCGGGCTTAGAAAAAGATTCTGTACAACTTGGCAATACCGACAGTCATTTTTAACTCGCCTTCCTGGCTCCCGATTCAATAGTTAACTAATAGTAGCGGGTGATATTAGTTGTATGGCAGATATTGTTTATGTTCCGAAGGTGGACCGTAATTAGTACTATGGTGAGACTGCAGAAATGCAACGATTGTTTAACAATGACCTCATCGTGGACGACCATTGCGAGCCCAGCCGTTCGCAGGCAGTGGTCAGCTATACTGCCAACAGCCACAACATCTGTGCCTATCTTGATTGCGAGAAGAAAGAAGCCGGATACAACTGGCTTTAGATACTCCTGTTGCTCCTAATTGCAACTATTCACCATGTCTCCCGTTGGCTACTCACAAGGAAAATAAAGGCGCCACGTGATCTGGATGACGTTGTCATGCAGCAGAGACTGGCAAAGCTAATCTCAATGCACATTTACGTCTGGCCTACTTTAATAACTCTACCTGAAAAGGTTAAACGGGCAAAAAGTTTATTCTACATCTTGTGGAGCACAATGAGCTCCATGATAAAAAATATAATCACTCGCTTGATCAAACACATCAAGAAAATTCAGGTGCCCTTTACTTTGTTTCTGTAGTATCCGTGGTCAAGGAAGTGGACGGGGCGTTGGGTCACAGGGTTTACGAGAAGGCTACGCATGCAGATCGCTTCATAAAGACTCTTAACACCACCATCACCACAGACAAAAAAGAAGCGTGATTAAAACTTTCGTCAACAGGGCGCAAAAACTTTATGAACAAATTTATTTAGAAAATGAGGCTGAACACCTACGGTCGACTTTCAAGAAAAATTGTTATTCTATCAAAGAGATAGACCGAACACTTCGTCCTAGAGAGAGAATAATAATTAACGACCATCCAACGTGAATTTTTTGTTCTGTTCATCAGTAAGGTTACGGATCGGTTTGCGAAATTGATAGACAAGTCGCTGCGAAAAGCGCGGTTGCTCGCCGTCGGAGGTTCGAGTCCTTCCTGGGGGGCGCGTGCGTGCGTGCGTGCGTGCGTGCGTGTGTGTGTGTGTGTGTGTGTGTGTGTGTGTGTGTGTGTGTTGTCCTTGGGTTAGTTTAAGTAGTTTGTAAGTCAAGGAACTGATGACCATAGCAGTTTGGTTCAAATCAAATGTTCAAATGTTTGTATAGCTTATGGGACTTAACTACTGGGTCATCAGTCCCTAAACTTACAAACTACTTATGAACTACCTTATACTAAAGACGGCACAAATATCCATGCCCGAGGGGGGATTCGAGACCCGAACGTAGTGGCCGTGCAGACCGTGACTGAAGCGCCTCAGTCTCCTCGGCCACCGCGACCGGCTTTTTCACAAAGGAAAGTGCGCTCTGCAACAGTGGTCATTCCGAGTCACGCAATTGCCTTTGTGGAAAATCGAATCCATATCAGTGGGCACTACGTCTCATAAAAGTCCTATGCAGACAGCAATGAACAAACGGCTGTCTTTGGAGTGCCTTCGTGACTGTTGATGAGCCGCGTCTTATTGTGTTCAGATCGAGCGAGGTGGCTCAGAGGTAACACACTAGACTCGCATTGGGAAGGATGGTGGTTCAAATGTACCTCCGGCCATCAAGATTTAGGTTTTCCGTGATTTTCCTAAATCACACCAGGCAAATGCCGGGGTGGTTGCTTTGAAAGGGCACGGCCGATTTCCTTCCACATCCTTACCCAAACCTTCCGAGTGTAAGCTCCGTCTCTAATAACCACGCTGTCGACGGGTCGTTAAACTCCAAGCTTCCTTTCCTTTCCTTTATTGTATTCAGCCTATCAGCCGCGATCCTGCACCACTCCTGATGATCACTGTTGGCGAATATGGCAACGACTGGGTAGAAGTCCTGTTATTCCTGTATGCTGGTGAGCCACGGCAGTGTTACCCTGGCCGCATGGTGTAGGGGGTCCTCACGCATAACTGTTCCGCTATAGGGATAAGCGTTCCCACAAACCTGTGCCCTACTGTACCGACTGTATGCGAACACGTTACTCAGCTGCAGCTCGTGGTTTAAACTAGCGAAACCCGATCATCGATATGTTTACTCGCTTCGATGTGTGTAGAGCGACTTGTTCTATCTGCCTTGTCCTGTACAAAGGAAATACACCAGTATGCCTCTTGAGGAAGAACAGTATCTGAAAGCCGTAGTACGGGTCCTAATAGTGAATAAACATTGTGTACAGGAGGAGAGCTCTGTAGGTTTACCTTTTGAGAGATAACCCTTGTATACCTGTCTAACGGATCCTGCCGCCGTCGAACACGGTATATCGACACTTGATATTGAAGTGCACTATTAGCACGACACATTAGTTGGCATGATGATTTATACGTACACCGCCGTGTGAATGTTTTCTTGTGCTTTACTCGAGTCTGTGCAGCAGCGCCTCGCAATGTTTTTACTTTATGCTTTCACAATTGCTAATATGTGACATCCGAGGACAAAAGATTACCTCTCTTAAGTTACCTCTCTTAAGTTAATTCTGTCTTAGATAGATAGTATAATGGAGGCTGTTTTGAGATAATTTATATCAAATTTCCACATTTAATCAGCCACCTGAAAGCTCATCATCATCGCATACAAGAGCCTGTATTCAGGGTAATGGCATGTCCGTCTTTTGCAGCGTTTTGTGCTACAAAATAAGAAATAGCATATCACTGGTCCGTGATTTCCAAAGCTGTACTTCGCGGGAAGTGAATAAATGCTCAGCAACAACAATTTATAACATATCGTTTTTTCCTAGACTTTTGGACGAGACTATTTTCACGAATATTATTTGTTACAGGTTATGTTTTAAAATTAAAGTAATAACTGAATAAAACACGTATTCATGCTGTATATTTTTTAACTTTGAAAATAAGCGAGATGTTCCATCGAAATACCAGGATTCTCGAAGTGTTCCGCCAGAGGAACTGTTGGCAGCCAGTAAACTTGATGCTCCACTGAATCTTTTCTACTGAAGCATCCCAACAGATGAAATGCTTTTAGGTGCAGTACTCAATAGAATTTTTGGTTTCTGATAGTTCGTAACAATACACAGATATCTGATAAACATTTAGTTCCTTTTGTGTCTCTTAAAACACATAGACAAACATACTATATAACTGCACGAATATTTTATTTATCAATAATTGAACTTGTTTCTGGAAAGCCCCTCATCAAATAATCCTTGAAAATATGTAGAATTGAGTGTTTACTTACAATTTGTAATGGTACGAGTACTTCAAAACTGTTGTGAACTGAAAAATCAGCGCATGTGTTAAGTACGTGATAAGAGTACGAATGTCGGCTGACCTTGTTGAAGGAGAATTAAACTAAAATTATATTATATCATGAAGACAATATTGTCAAAGGAGAAAAACAGGGATCTATTTGGTATGATTAATATTACACAAAACAGTCTTGATCGCAAAAAAATTAACAGTTTTTTGACCGGTTTCGACTGATGTAGGTCATCTTGGGAACAAAATGTAGCCCATGTGGCTCGGCTGTGCTGGGCGGCTACATGGGCTACATTTTGTTCCGAAGATGGACCTATATTAGGTCGAAACCGGTCAATAAATACTGTTAATTTTTTGAGATCAAGACTTTTTTTGTAATATTAGATTATATCATGTTGACAATGTGCTGACGCATCTACTGTAGAACAAATTGAATGAGAAATGCAGTAGTTTAAGTGTATTGATTGTCCCTAGGCTTACAGACTACTTTAACTTAAGGACAAAACAAACACACACACACACACACACACACACACACACGAGAGAGAGAGAGAGAGAGAGAGAGAGAGAGAGAGAGAGAGAGAGAGAGAGAGAGAGAGAGAAATGCCTCGAAACTCCGTCGGGGAGCAGCCGCGCGCTCCACAGCAAGGCGCCTTAGAGCTTTCGTCATTCCATCGCGGCTATCTCGTCTGAGGTGTGCCCATCGTGACAGGTATATAAAATATGCATCTGAATTTAGATACTTTCTCCTGGAGTACGAATTACTTAACGTACGTGCCATACTTAGGAAATCATTTGGTTTGCAGTATATGAGACACAAAAAGTGCTTGCATCATAATTTTTAGTGTTGATAGTGAGATTATCCTGAGACATGACCACATAGTGCTAAATTAAATATTGGTGTAGCTATATAATGTTTGTGAAGATGCTCTCATTCGATAAGATTTCGTACGACCAAAAATTTGATTTTTCAAACTTAATTAATCCATGGCTTTCTTTACCTGAACAGGAACTCCCACGACACCTTTTTCATATGGCACCCGATTCTACGTGTGGGGTAAATAAGCTTAAGTTACGAAAATATGAAGAACAGTAGTTTTTGTTTGCTTTACTGTCCTAGTGACTCATTTTAATAAAATATGATTTCAGCTTCTTCGTCCAATGAAATTAATAGGAATTAATAGGAATTGTTTCATCATCAGTTCTAAAATCCTCCGCACAGTGTTGGAAATAGCGACTCGGGTGTCATTCTCAATATTCTTTCACTCGGGTGTCATTCTCAATATTCTTTCACTCGGGTGTCATTCTCAATATTTTTTCACGATTCATATTAAGAGTCCATTACTGTCATTGTAGAAAAACCTGCATCTAGTATCTCACGTAAGTAGCAATCTGTGAAAACGTCGCAAATCTTGCGACCGAGCGAGGCGGTACAGTCAGTGGTCACCTAACTGGGTTATCATACAAGAAGACGAAGGAAGGAAGAAAGCTTACAGTTTTAACAGCCGTCGACAGCGTGGTAATTAGAGACGACATGAAGACGATGGTTCAAATCTGCGGCCTGCAAACAAATTGCACTGTCTATTTCTTTCCCCATCCTTTAAACGAGTCGATATGATGTCCGTTCTATAATGATGTCGATGGGGCGTTAAACTCTAGCCTTTATTCCTTAAAAATAGCTTCATTATGCTCCAAACATCAAGCAACGATGACGAAACGAGTATGGTTTTCAGTATTCAGTCAGAGAAAATATCAACAAATTGCTCTTGTTCTTCAGTGTTAAGTGGTGAAGGAATTTTTGTACTGAAAAGGTCTTTGATCCAGTTCAGTTTATCAATTTCTGGAAATTACGTCAGAAAGTGATCAATAAAAGGTAAAGCAGTCAACAATCCGAAGATTGAGTGAACACCATAGTGCTTTACTAAGCATGTTCCTGTTTGAAGGAGATATGCCGTCGCCTTCCTCCGACTTTCGATCTGATTTACCCAGGCAGATATAGGGGGACATACAGTTTAACGTGGGTTCCGAACCACGGTGCTACTCGATATTTTTCACATCAGCAACATCGCAAGAGGTGAAAGAAGTGGAAAGTGACAGATAAAAATTCTAGGACCTGGCGGGGATCAAACCCGCGACCTTTGGATTCATAAACTGACACTCTACCAACGTGCTACCGAGACGAATACAGTCATTTAAATGATCCACAAACAGTCTTAATTCTTCATGCAACTGACAGTTATTTTCTTGTAAAACCGTGCGAGATCTCAACTTTTTCTTCCACAGTACTGGCTAGCGCAGACGTTGTGCTTTTGCTCAGAACGCAAAGACACCAAATAATTATTTTGATGAAACCACCCTGACACCACTACTGTAAGGCCTCGACGTACAGTTTGAAAGAATTTGGTTTACTTTCAAAACACAACATGTTTCGGAAAGACACGACCCCGTTATCAAGTTTTTACAAGTATTATGCTGTCAGGCATAGTCTAAAATAAGCAGAACACATGCCTTGGCAGACATGCATGAGATTGTTATATCGTGATAAAATTGTACTACGGCTACACAAGAGATAACCAAGCAACTTTTGGATAAACTTAAGGAGTGCTGCCCATAATTTTTTGTGTGTCTGTGTATATAATGATAGGTGAACGTTGTGTTCAAAATCAAATGTTTGTTAAGCTTATGGGACTTAACTACGGGGTCATCAGTCCCTAAACTTACAAACTACTTATCAACTACCTTATACTAAAGACGGCACAAATATCCATGCCCGAGGGGGGATTCGAACCCCCGACCGTAGTGGCCGTGCTGACCGTGACTGGAGCGCCTTAGTCTCCTCGGCCACCGCGGCCGGCCAGGAAACGTTGTGTCACGCAAATACAGAGAGTGAAAACGGCTGTGCTCCGACATCGTGTTTTCGCATAAGACGCTGCGGCTGTCGGCAGGAAGACAGTGTCTGGCGAGCAATGACCCGCGCCTCCAGAGCTGCTGATGGTCGCACGTACTCCCAATAAAAGCCCGCGCACTCGTTACGCCTGCGCCAGATACCAGCTTCACTTTGAAACTTCGACACCACTATCATATGTCCTTTCGAAAACACAGGGGAATTTTCGAAAGAGATACAGCTGAAGGAGCATAATAAATGCGACGATGCTCTACATTTCCGTATACAGTAGACCCTCGTTTAATCGAATTTAAAGGGACCGAAAAAAATAGCCAATTCGGTTTAACGAAGTTTGGAATTAACGATGTTTCCTGTAAAAATATAAGGCTGTTGAGTTCTCCCTCAACGAACGACGGTTATCATGACCTTGAACAGAAAATAGAAATACAGTAACTAGTCTGCGTATGTACAACTGTATTTCTGGTATTTGTTTAGTTGAGAAAGTGCAGTATATCTTCATATTGTGCAGTGCTTGTCGCCATTTTTTTTCAGCATTCAAATGTGTGAGAGTTCTTAAGGGGCCCAACCTGCTGACATCATCAAAATGTTCAAATGTTTGTAGAGTTGAAGGGACTTAACGACGGGGTCATCAGTCCCCAAACTCACAAACTATTTATGAACTAGCTACTTCTAAAGACGGCACAAATATCCATGCCCGAGGTGGGATTCGAACCGCCGACCCTAGTGGCCGTGCAGAACGTGACTGGAGCGCCGCAGACTGCTCGGCCACTGCGGTCGGCCTGACATAATCGCTCCCTAGACTTACAACTATTTAAAGTAACTTATTCTGAGGGCAACAAGCGCGCGCGCGCGCGCACACACACACACACACACACACACACACACACACACACACACACACACACTTGCATCTATTTTACCTCTAGAACGTATTATCGATGAGGGAGTAGACTTCGGAATCTGAAAGTGTTCTTGTAACCTGTGCGTAGGCCTTCTCTCCTTTGTCGACCATATGTAGAATTTGCTGCTTTTGCTTTGAGCGTCAAAGCATGAAAAGAGCGTTTCTGTTTCGACGGCCCCTTTTTATTACGAGTGGTGGAGCGAAAGAAAAAAAATCTTTCACTGTCCACAAACAAACAGCCCTCTGGATTGTAGCGTGTCACGCGCTGTGTACGATCTGCTGACGCCCCCCCCCCCCCTCCTCGGCTGCATACGACTCCACTCGGTGGGTGGGCGCTGCTGACCGGCCAGGCTCGCGGTGCCGCATACACGAACAGCTGGAAAGTGACGTTGCCGTAGCAGCAGCTGCACCTGTTAGCGGCGGCGTGCTGCGACGCACCGTGTGAAATGTTGGCTGCTGTGGAACTGACACATGAGCAGCAAGCAAGCGATCGGGCCACTGTTGCGATATTACAGTACAGTTGGGTCGGTTTCCACATAGGGCACAGTGTTCCGACTATGCTCCAGCCGTGTCGCGTCGCGTGCATTGCCACATAGCATACCGTGTGCCAGCTGAGCTCAGTCGCAATGGAGCAGATAGACGACGAAGTGGTTGTGGCTCTCGGGACTTTTTTTAAAAAATTTTCTACTTTACATACACAGATAAATTAAAAAAAATCCTTTATTTCAATCATTCTTTCGGATGATTTCCCCAGTAACTGGCATGATTCTGCTGTTATTGTTAGCCAGCTACGGAGCCTGTTAGACCTTCTTCATATGAATAGTTCAAAGGAAACAGAAAACTTTGGGACAAATGGCTATTGTCATTTTTTATTTCTCGGTTCTTCAACAGTGTTTTTTTTATTAACAAAGCTGAATGTCTTCCTTTTTATTTCCGCAGTCCACTACGGTCGGGGGTTCGAATCCCCCCTCGGGCATGGATATTTGTGCCGTCCTAGTTCGTAAGTAGTTCATAAGTAGTTTGTAAGTTTAGGGACTGATGACCCCGTAGTTAAGTCCCATAAGCTTTACAAACATTTGAACTTTATTTTCGCAGTGTCGAGATCGGAAATCGACATCCTTGTATCTGCTACATCTTCGAAAAAAGTCATTTTTTCCCTCTTTGGCACTTATTGCGGTTGCTTGGGCTCACTCCTGGCTGTCACAAAATCGGTCAATGCAGTTTCCAAATTGTTGTCAGCGTTACCATGCGAGATCGACGACCCTCGCCTTCTGTTTATCTGGCCAGCACGCCTTAATGATGTAGAACTTGCAGGAGAGGAAATACTGCGATCCACCGAGGGTGAACCTACTTATACAGCTTCGTTTTCTTCTCCATTTACATCGTCATCTAGATAACATTCAACGTTCGTAAAAGTGTCACGGTTTTGAAGAAAAGGAATTAGGAGCTGCATTTCATCATCCAGTCACCATTTCTTAATCTTCTTTACAGCCTGGTCAGATGTGGTTTTGCGTCTAGCACAAACTCGAATAAAATACGATCTCAGTAGCTGAATGTGAAATATATTATCGCTATTATCTTTCAGAACTATAACAAAAATTAATACGAACAGGAAAACAAAAACTATACTTATAAGCTTCTCACCGATGTCCATTCATATATTGTCTTTGACAAGAGTATTGTAATCTTTGTGACATATCGTAGAGTTGTGGATGCCGCTGAACAAGTATTGCAAGCTCCTCGTCCATGTTTACAATAGACACGCAGAGCCTAATGTAAGGTCAGACAGCACACATGCGTTCGAGAGACAGAGAGATTCGTAGCAGTTCGGGCAAAGCCGGAAAGAGCCGAACACCGACCGAAGGCGGCGACGTACCAGCGCGCGGCGCCTTGATGTCTTTTCCATATTACGTTCTGTGCTCCCCCTGTGCACCTGTCGTGTAATATCTCCCGACGGATAGCACACAGCTCGACGGCACACGGCATGGATACGGCAGTGACACAGCAGGCCATGTGGAAATGTACTTGGCGCCTATGTGAATTCAATGGAACGAGTTCAGACGCGATTCCACGCTGGATTGCACTGTTGGAGCACAGGCAGACACAGTACCCTATGTGGTAACCGGTCCTAACTTTCTGAGAAAAATTTATGTCAAATTTATAATGGGAAATACCTTAGTGCGCAGCACCTACTTATAAGATTTAAACGGAGAAGAAAATATAGAATATCTAATGTGGGGGACCAGATTTTAGTTTGTAGTACAAATTATCCGAAATTCGGTTTAAGCGGCAGATTTTTCGATGTAATTTGGCAGGGACCGAACAGACAGTACGGGTTAACCGAGTTTTCGGTTTATCCGATTTCTAAATAACAAGGGTCTACCGTATATACCACTATCATGTGAACTCTCAAAGAAGATATGGCTGAACATAATAAATGCGAAAATGATCTAAAGTTACGCATATATTCCGAAAGTCACAGTACAGTGGATCACAAAGAATGATAGCCCATCTTGTCTAATTCCATCTGCATATGAACTGAAGAAGCGGTCGGGGGTTCGAATCCCCCCTCGGGCATGGATATTTGTGCCGTCCTTAGTATAATGTAGTTGATAAGTAGTTTGTAAGTTTAGGGACTGATGACCCCGTAGTTAAGTCCCATAAGCTTAACAAACATTTGAACATTTGAACTGAAGAAGCAGCAAATTAGTATCGGTATGTCTCCTTATGCGACCTACTCATATTAATCTTATGCTCACTCAGTTACAAATACACACTGGACTCGCATTCGGGAGAACGGCGGTTCAAACCTTCCTTCATACAACCAGATTAGCTCTTCAGTGATGTCCCTAAATCACTACAGGCACATGCCGACATGGTTCCTTTGAAAAAGCACGGCCGCTTTCCTTCCCCGTCCTTGACAAACCGTATCAGAGCGTGTGCTCCATCTAATGACCATGACGTCGACAGGACGTCAAATGCCAGTCTTCCTTCCTTCCCCAAATTTACCCAAATGGGTAAGAAGAACGTCACCTTTCTTACATTTATTCCCCTGAAGAAACCGGTGCTTCTCTTCAGATAAAACTTCCGGGCTGAGAGGCCGTGGTCCCGACGTTTCATCTCCATCTGCAGGTGACGTGGTCTGACGTCTTCCGGCTACTGCCAATCTGGCTGGAGGGGCTCTAGCATTTATAGAGAGCAAAGAGGGCGCCAACGGTAATTACGTGATACCGACTATGTGGTCATCTCTGGATGTTGTCATCATTCTCGGTTACTTTCAATCGACTGTCGTTTTGTTGGCGTATAGTCGACTACGAGAGGACGACGATACGAACCACCGTCCAGCCATTCGGTTTTCTAGATTTTTCATAACCACTTCAAGCAAATGTTGGGATGCTTTTTTTGAAAAGGCCATCCTTGTATAATCCCAGAGTGTGTTCCATCTCTAGGGCTAACGTCGTCTGTTAGCTAATTCGTAGTCTTCCTACAGTGTTTCAGCCCCCTTACTGGTGCTCTATTAGGAAAGTGGGCATTTCTACTATTTCGAGTCTGCATTTGTCTCTCACTTCCTTGATTCTTGTGCAGAAAGGCGTGCAGTATTTTGCCGCGTCCACTTTTAAATAAGCTGCCACAAGAATTCGAAAAGTTTAGTTGTACTCCACGCACTTTCAGGTGTAAACTGAACTTGCCTCATGGCTCACTCTTTCTATTCTCTCGAGGAACAACTGAAAAATTAAAACTAAGCTAATTTGTGTGTTCCGTCGTTGTTGTGTTTACTTAGGCTTGTGTGCATAGGATTCCTATACATTTAGTTTTATCTGTTTATATTTTATGTTCATGTACTGACTCGTTTCATGCCCATGGAGCGCTCCTAAAATGGGTCTTTCAGAACATGGTAAATATAAATAAATATAAATAAGAAAGAACTCTGTGGTGAACGCAGGTCGCTGTTGAGTTCATCCAGTTGGGCTTAATTTTGGGCTGACGTGTTCAAATTTAAAGCTGAAGTTTGCACTGTATAAAATTATCAAAGTAATACGGTACATCTCTTACGATCCGACGAAGAACTGTTCAGGAACGTTTATCCACAACAGAAAATCTTCCCTGAGCGTAACAACGTTGGTGAGACTGATGTGGGTAATTACTTTTGTAAGCCGAGTGACAGTACACAAGAGATTAATTAAAGCATGTAAGAACAAAAGCACAAGAAATTCTTACACTAATGAATGACAAGATACGGTAATCGTAAGAAGAAATTTAAAAACTGCGGGTAGCGCGGGACCGCGTCATCCACTTGTCTCACAGCACGCGCGATATTACACCACTCAGCCCAAACTAGTCTGGTTAGAGCGAATTGTGGCAGCCACCACGGCAATACACGGCACGCGTAGCAGACGCTACATTGGTCCTCTCGGTGCAGGCGGAGCGTCGTATCTGAATGGGTAGGAAAATGCACGTGTTGGAGCATTGACCGGTCGGCGGTGAAAGTGGCTGCGCCGGCACCGGAGGTAGCAGGATTGTCGATGCTGCAGGGGCTATTGGCGTTTCGTGGAAAAGGTGCCCAGCCTTGATGCGTTTTAACGTCCTTACTGTCGATAGACTGCGCACCTCTTTTCAAGACACGGTATGGACCCGTGTAAGGCAGTTGCAATGGTACCTTGACGCTTTGCGTACGCAGCATTATGTGCTGCCGCGGCGGAGTGGCCAAGCGGATTGAAGCGCTATGCAGGTGCGCGAGGCCGTTCCCCGTCGGGGGTTCGAATCCCCCCTCGGGCATAAATGTTTGTGACGTCTTTAGTATAAATTAGTTCATAAGTAGTTTGTAAGTTTAGGGACTGATGACCAAGCAGTTAAGTTCCTCAAGCTTAACAACCATTTGAACATTATGTGCTAGCTGCTTTCTGTCGCGATACACGTAACTGGTCGACGTACGATGTCTGTAGTCTATTGTGGTGCCACGCAGTAGTGGTTGGGCGCTCTAAGGCTCCTTGCTGCGGAGCGCGCGGTTGCTCACTGTCGGAGGTTTGATTCTCACTGGCGCATGGGTATGTGTGTTGTCCTCGGGTTAGTTTAAGTAGTTTGTAAGTCTAGACTGATGGCTATAGCAGTTTGGTCCAATAGGTTAACAACCATTTGAACCTTACGAGGTGGGATATGAGCGATGTATTGTCTCTTAATTGACGAAATAACTTTGGTTAGTCTTAAGTTGATGTTGCTTGTGGAGAACTGACATCGACAAATGGTTCTGGAAGACGCATTGTTTCGCCATAGACCAATTCTGCAGCCAACGAGTTTGTCCGACACGTATGCGGCTCATAGAGAAAGGAGAACTATTGGAAGGGAAGACGAATGTTCAAATGTTTGTAAAGCTTATGGGACTTTACTATGGGGTCATCAGTCCCTAAACTTACAAACTACTTATGAACTACCGTATACTAAAGATGGCACAAACATCCATGCCCGAGGGGGGATTCGTACCCACGACGGGGAATGGCCTCGTGCATCGCAGCATAGCGCCTCAATACGCTCGGCCACTCTACCGCAGCGAAGGAAAGACGTCCAGGAAGTTCTATGGCACACGTATGTTGCATTCAGTGAATGGTGCCATCGCTCAGTCATGTCATTGCTAGTAGCTAGTATCTGGTGTAAGAGGTCTATTCAAAGAATTACGTAACATTCGGAATTTAGCGCGAGTGGCGGTTTAGAGTGAATTGCGGTTGGCATCCCTGCACGCTCCTGTGCTGAATGTGTAACTGCTGGTCATTATTGTACGTCTTTTACTTATTATTGTTCAGTGCTGTATTGAGTAGAACTTTGTATAGCCTATTTTGCGACTTTCAAGATGACAGAGAGGCTCAACGAGTCTGCATTAAATTTTGCGTAAAACTCGAGGAAACCTATAGAGACACGCCAAATGATGCAGGAAGTCTGTGTGATGTGTTTAAGCCGTACTCGGTGTTAATAATGGTTCACGTGGTTTAAAAGTGGCCGTCGTTCAGGACCCTCCCCCCCCCCCCCGCCCCTCTCCTTAGATGTTCCAATGTTTGTTAAGGTTAAGGGACCTAATTGCGGGGTCATCAGTCCCTAAACTTACAAACTACTTCTGAACTACCTTATACTAAAGACAGCACAAGCAACCATGCCCGAGAGGGATTCGAATCGCCGCGCGGGAGTAGCTGAGTGGTCTGGAGCGTCACGTTACAGATCGCGCGGCCTCCCGCGTCGGAGGTTCGAATCCTCCCTCGGGCATCGGGCATGGATGTGTGTGTTGTCCTTTAGTTAGTATAACGTTAGTTTAACTTAGTTTAAGTAGTTTGTAAGACTAGCGACTGATGACCAACGTAGTTTGTTTCCATAGAATTACGAACATTTGAATTTTGGATTCGAACCCCCGACGGGGAATGGCCTCGCGCATCATAGCATAGCGCTAGGTTCGAGTCCTCCCTCGTGTGTGTGTGTGTGTGTGTGTGTGTGTGTGTGTGTGTGTGTGTGTGTGTGTGTTTTGTTTAAAATAGTTTGTAAGGCTAGGGACTGATAACTGAAGTGGTTAAGTCCCATAGAATTACAAACATTTGAAAATTTTTGAATATGTTTGTCAAGAAGGTGATCATGAAATAAAGTTTTTCTGACGAGCGTCATAACAAAGACATCACATTCCTGTGACTGCACTACCACTAGCAGTTGAAAGAGTGTCTAGGATGGGATCAGAGAGCTGCACCACGCATCCAATTACATCTGTTTATGAGGCCTGACTGCCGAGGCCTGTGGCGGTAGCCTGCTGGTCCACAACTTATCCAATAACTGCGTCCCCACACAGTGCAAACGTTGCCAGAGATTTGGTCATTAGGCCTCTCTGTACATACGCGCTTAATAATCTCACTGCCCAACCGTTTCGGCACAGATGCCTGAAGACTGAAGAGCATATCCTGGCGAGAACAAACACTCGCTTCCCGGATACTGTTCAAACAACAAAGCGCATGTCATGTTAAACAGTCCGGTATTCTGCCTATCATACCTGTTTTTCTTGCACGGAATTTGAACTCGCAGTCATCGTCAGGTGCTTCCTGATATGATTCCAATGTGTAATGAGTCCGCTTTTTATGCCTGTGTGGTGCCAGGGTAGGCGCTCTGCGGTCCACGACCGTCAATAGCGGAGAGGTAGTGTTTTCTGCTAGCCGTGCCTGTTCCGACCGCTGTGTGCGTACTTCGTGGCAATTATCCCTTGTCAGTCTTTCTATGTGAAGCTCTGAATGTCGTCGAAGCTGCGACAGACATTTTTTCATCTGGTTGTCGTTATTTAAGTCATCTTGTGGTGTCGCGGTGGTTTAAGTAGTTTGTAAGCTACGGACTGATGACCACGCAGTTTGGTCCGATAGATTTACAAACATTTGAACATTTTGAACGTCTTGTGGTGTAGGACATGGTTTCCGTAGCGTTGCATGCCTGGCTACCCCTTCCAAGGTTCGCGTCCACCACAAATGACTGCAGTGTCATTTTCAAGCAACTGGTGTTTAGATTGCCGCTCGAGACCTATTTGAACGTCCTCGGGTACTGGGTTTGTTGCCTGAGGTACGATTTCACGTGCGTGCTGTGTCAGAAGTACTGGGCTGTTTTCCCTGACGCCATTCTTGTGTCCTCTGGGGTTTTGATGTAGCTTCCTTTGCGTCTTCAGAAGATCGAGTGCTTGTTTCCAGGCAAAGCTCGGCTCCTATTCAATGTCACGGTAAATGGGCTCAGTATCAGTAAGCACCTGAAAATGATTGCAAGTTACGCAGTTGAAATATTGTGCAAGAAAGACGCGAATAACCGGCAGAATGTCCGATTGTTGAACATGGCAAGGCCTCGTTGGAAAAGCCTGCAGAATTACGGCACGTATAATATTAGATGCGGTACGACGGAACTTCTTGTAGCCATTCCATGCCTATATTGACGCTGGGGGATGCCATTTTGAACAACAGTTGCAAAATTTTCAATTTGTGATATTGTACAGGTAAATGGAATTCGTTGTTCTGTGCATTAACTAATGTTGAAGAATTTAGTCTTCTGTATCATCCAAAAAGTGTTCGTAGCTCAGTAGACAACGTCACTGGCCATCACACGGGGAGGGGGGGGCGGTTCCGATTCCCTGTTGGTAATCGGGTGTTTTGTTGTCCTCATCATTATTTCGTCATCGACGCGCGAGTAACCTACGTGGCGTCACATAAAGACTTGCTACGAGGCGGCCGGCCGGCAGCGGTGGCCGAGGCGACTGAGGCGCTCCAGTCACGGTCTGCACGGCCACTACGGTCGGGGGTTCGAATCCCCCCTCGGGCATGGATATTTGTGCCGTCCTAGTTCGTAAGTAGTTCATAAGTAGTTTCTAAGTTTAGGGACTGATGACCCCGTAGTTAAGTCCCATAAGCTTTACAAACATTTGAATTTACTAGCAAGAGCCTAGCATAGTTCACGGAAGACTACGGAGCGTTTCACTTGACTGGAAGAAAGTGCATGTCTCTCTTTTGTTTCAGGAGTCTAGCACGACACACAGCTACAGTTAACTCACTCATGGCAATTCGTTTTTGAGTGGTGGAACGGATTGTCTACTCACACGTGATATCTCCTTGGGAAAACAGGCGTGATATACAGTCAGAACTGAAGCTGTTCACGAGTCGAACCTGGGTAGCTCACAAGTAAAAGGCAAGCTTCCGGGTAGTACCAGTCGGTAATTCAGTTTTAATCCATCTTGAAGTTTAACTTTTTGGAGACTGAAAACCTCTGTAGCTATCAGAAAGGACTCTGGAAGCATCCGAAATCGGAAACTCTAAAAATAAATAAATAAATTAATTAATTTCAAATGTTTGTTAAGCTTATGGGACTGCGGGATCATCAGTCCCTAAACTTACATACTACTTATGAACTACCTTACACTAAAGACAGCACGAACATCCTTGCCCGAGGGAGGATTCGAAACCCCGACAGAGAGCGGCCTCGCGCATCGGAGAATAGCGCCTCAATGCACTCGGCCACTCCGCCGCGGCTCGGAAATTCAGTTTTTGCTGTGTTCGTACTTCATATCCAGGAGGCCAGTATGATTCCATGTTTCTTCACAACATAAAAAACGTTTCTATGTAGTTCCTCACCGTCGCCTGGTAATCTAAAATGTGTGTGATACTTCCTGGGAGAGTAAAATAGTGTGGCTGACGGGAATTCGAACCCACGATCATGTCTTCACAGTATGCTTACTTCCAGGTGTGTTAGTGCTGTGAGGTTCGCAGAACAACTCCTGTGACTTTTGGGTGGTAGAAGACGAGGTACTGGTGGAACTAAGGCTGTGAAGCGTGCACAGGTAGCTCAGTGGTTTCAGGGCTTGCCCGCAAAAGGCAATGGTCCTTTGTTTGAATCTCGGTCTGGCACAGCTTTAATCTGCCAGTAAGTTTCATATCACGGTACAGAGTGAGAATTCCATTATAAAAATATGTGAGGTGGTCGTATGCCATTTCTGTAGGAGAGAAATGTCGCAGCTATTGACACACTGAACTCGCAGACTTTAAATTCTCGTAAGGCCGTCTAATGGCTCCTTTGAAGGAAGACACGGACAGTAACTTGGGGGTGGGGTCTGTTGGCTAACCATAAAGCATGAATTTACTTATTACCGCGAACACTTAATCTGCGGCGAAAGGTGGCCTAGTTGCAGTGATGATTTACGGCGATCACGAGGCACATTCGACAATATAGCCGAATCGCGATTACTGAAGTTTTATTACCGCTGCGGCGAGACACGATATTGGCTGTAAAATTTATCGTTACAGACCCGCATCCGCAGGTTGATACGAACTACAGATAAATATCTAGCGTGCACGTGTCGCTTGTAATTTTCCGACTGTGAAACACACTTTCCCTTAAAGAGTCTGTATTCTCAACGCGGATGACTTCTCACTACCTCACTTCTGTGTTATCTAAACCGCCGTACTGGAGCTGCCATCTGTCGTCATAAACCGGGTTCATTGTGTGGCACGTGCCGCTTTCTTTTTGAAGCAATGGTTGTAAAACTCGCATTGCCGAGAACAGGTCCATCTGCGCGACTGTTAGCCCCAGGCATTAAACGTGTGCTTTGCTCCAAGGCGTCGCCTCCTTTCTGCCACCGAGACATACAGTGGACGACAGTTGCCTGAGTTGGTCCAGATGTCTGGTGCAGATATTACGTCAGGGACTGCACGCATTGTACATCTGTTTTATCAGTCAGCACGATCGTTTGCCTTCATTTTCATTAAGACTGGAAACAGAGAGTTGTAATGCGAAAACATACTAGCTACACTGACGGAAATAGAATGGGAGCACCAGGCCTTTATCTATTAGTTTATTTTATAGATGATCATCAAACATTAGGTCCATTCAGAATTTTCAATCTGGGACACCAGTATGAGAAGTAACCCTCTATGCTTCTCTATTCGCCTTAGCATGAAAACAGAAAGACCTAGAGTGTTATCTCTTATTTCTAGCATCCCTAAAAACTGCGTAGGCCTTGTTCGTGAAGATTGCAGACTGGTCGCACACTAGACGTGCTCTGTGGCTTACAGATCAAGAGACCGGCCAGACCAGTCAGCACTTCTTGTTTCCTCAAGAAGATAGTGGTGTGAACTGCAGCGTTATCCTGCTAGAATATGACATCTGTTACCCTTGTTATCAATGGTATGACAACGGGGCTCACCGTTCTTGCCACACACTAGTGAGCAATCAACCTCCATTCAACAATAACCAAATCAGTTATACTGCAATATTCAGTAACCCTCCACACTAAGATTCCAGCAAATGGAAGGAAGCTTGGTGTTTTACGTCCCGTCGACACCGTGGTCATTATAGACGGAGCTTATCATCCCAGCATTTGCCTGGAGTGATTTAGGAAAACCACGGAAAACCTAAATCTGGATGGCCGGAGGTGGATTTGAACCACCATCCTTCCGAATGCGAGTCCAGTGTCCTAGTACTTCGCCACCTCGCTCGGTCCCAGCAAATGGATAGGTATGTGTCGATAATTACAGTTTTTTAACTTTCAAACGCTGGTTCGATCTGATTACCACAAACAGAAGAGGAACCATCGCCGAACAGTACAGAATGTTACTTAGTGTCGTAGCGAATGGTGCTTCAGTAGACAAATATATTCATTTCTCACATCTTGGCCGAATGCAATTCAGCCGATTATATGGAAATAGCTCCGTTCTCCAGGTCCTCAAGTAGAGACAAGGAAACTGGTTGGTAAGTGGAAAGACGCGGTGGAATGGCCGAGCGCTTCAAGGCGCCTAGCTGCGGGGCGCGCCACTGTTCGCCGTCGGAGTATATTTGTTCTAGTTAGCATAAGTTAAAGTAGTTTGTAAGCCTAGCGACTGATGGCCAGAGTAGTTGGGGCCCATAGATTTACAAACATTTGACCATTTGGTAAGTAGAAAAAATTAGAACTGAGTTGAGTTCGTGGAAGAATGCATTTCTCCTCGAATGATGCACTATAAATTTGTATGTTGTTTCCACAGGCTATTGTGTTGAATATTAAGTCATAAACAGAGTCAGTCGTTTGCCGTGGAGCTGCAGACTTTGGCGTTAAATTTAACTGCCCGTAAAAAGAGGGAGGTGCTCGGGGGTTTTCAAACAAGAGCATCTGCATCTCGTTCAGCCTCACGGTAGCACGGGCTGCTGGCTTGACCTTTTACCTTTAGGGGCGCGAATTACGGTGAGCTACGTTTGAAGGAGGCAGTGCGACCTCTGGAAAGTGTTACTCATTCTCTACACTTCGCCGGGATTATTGCGCCACGGTGCTTCCCCTTCTTCAGCTCTATCTTCGCGGGGTCGACACCTCAGTTATTGCACCTTTACATCTTAGTAATAGACAGTGACCGGATGCCCTCCCTCCTTCCTGAAGGTGTGAAAATATTCCGTAAATGAATTACATTTCGGCTCTGCAATGGAGTGTGCGCTGATATGAAACATCCTGGTAGAGTAAAACTGTGTTGACAGACCGTGATTCGAACCGGGGACTTTCGCCTTTGGCGGGCAAGAGCTCTACCGTCTGAGCTACCCACACACGTCTAACGGCCCTCGTACCTTCCAAACAGCCAAGCTAGCTGTGTCGATAGAGAGCTTATCCGCGAAAGGCAAAGGTTCCTGGTTCGAATCCCAGTCCGGCACTCCGTTGTAATCTGTCAGGAAGTTCATTTTCGAATGTTTGAGAACCATCCAACTGAGGCAATATCGCAGTCTGCTGTTCGTCGTAGTCGAATGTGGGGAAACCGCTTAAAATCTCAGAGTCTGTCAAGGACACTGGATCTCGCCGTTAATCTGCCAGAGCAGTGGGTCCCAATCTTGGTCCTAATGGGACCCCCAGTCTTTCCAGAAATATTTTGAATATTTTGGCGCCCGAGCGTAACCGGTACAGCTGCTATACAACAATTAATAGAAACATAAAAAAATATATTTAACATGAAAATGAATAGCGAATGCTTTGACGAGTAAGATGTTTAAAATTGGAAGGGGACGTTATTAAAGAAGTGATAAATTTTTCCCAGAAAGAAATTTATTTTACACGAATCAAATGGTAAAAGTCAATAAGTTTTGTTGTAATGTTTAGTCTTGTTTATGATACGTTCTATACCTGGATCAGGGCTTGTTAGTTTCAGGCGTAAATCGTTTTCCACGCAAAGTTTGTATCTACAGTGATTGTGAATCCGATTGATCTATCAAAAACGTACTTCGAAGTACTCCGTACTCTCCAATGTTTTCAATAATCACTCGTTAGTTCCATCAGGTAATCTTCCTCACGTGATAAGTCTTAGATTTTAATGTGGTCCTCTACGGACGAATTTCTTGTCCTTAACAGTTAATCGGGCATTCCAGGAATTCTTGTAAGTTAACTCCTAAAACAAGGATATTTTTAAGTAATAGTCTCGCATAAATGAATTTAAGTAGACCGAACGTAAAAATACCAAACTTCCTGGCAGATTAAAATTGTGTGCCGGAACCGGGACTCGAACCTGGGACCTTTGCCTTTCGCGGGCAAGCGCACTACCGACTGTGCTATCCCGACACGACTCACGATGCCGCCTCACAACTTTACATCCGCTAGTACCTCGCCTCCTACTTTCCAAACTTCACAGAAGCTCTCCTGCGAACCATGCAAGACAAGCACTCCTGGAAGAAAGGATATGGTGGAGACATGGCTTAGCCACGCCAAAGTAGGAGGCGAGGTACTGGCGGAAGTAAAGTTGTGAGGCGGCATCGTGAGTCGTGTCGGGATAGCACAGTCGGTAGTGCGCTTGCCCGCGAAAGGCAAAGGTCCTAGGTTCGAGTCCCGGTTCCGGCAACCACAATTTTAATCTGCCAGGAAGTTTCATATCAGCGCACACTCCGCTGCAGGGTGAAAGTTTCATTCTGTAAAAATACCAATTCGTAAAAACGGTAATGTTAAAACATTAGCGTATAACCAATACCATTGTAAATAAAGAGCCTGCATACCTTAATTGTTACTTTTCTTTATTAGGTGAAAAACAATGAAATTTTATAATCGTACGGCGACCCCAGTGTGAGAACCACTGTGCTAGGCTCTTTAGATGCGGGGCCGGTGCCCCGATGCCCTGACTATTGCAACCCTGGCCACTCGCAAGCCCGGACATTTGCGGCCTTACCTTCTCCGAAGTGTTGGCAAGCCTCGTCTCTCCTTCCCTTCCTCCCCCCCCCCCCCCCCCCACCGCCAAGTGGCTAGACGATGTCATTTCCTGTCCAGACACTGGCGGTCTGAGCTCACTTCGCTTCACTGCCGTGTAATCAATAAACAGTGCGACTTGACGTAGCAAAGTCAATATTAAACATCTTGTTACCAGAAATTACAGTTACATTTAAGGTTTTTTTTCTTTTCTTTACTGTAATTACCTACTTAGTGGCCGTACTTTCTTTCACCACTTATAATGCGCCGCGCTACTACAAAATTTTTGACCGGAGGGAATATCTGATTTTAGCTAACGTGGAGTATGTCGTTCTTCTGCCGACGCATTCACGTACCAAATCATTATTTTCATATTATTGTTTTTCAAAATTATCACCGAGAATTCGCATTCTTCTTACATCGTTCCCTTCCTGATCACCCCATTGCGATCGGCTGTTTCCGTCTCAGTAAGTGTGAAAAGAAGTTACCGTAAGGGGCTATATTTTGGCTTAAAGAACAATTTACATATGGGCATAGTCGAAGGTATTGCTTTCGTCTGTCGAAAGTTTGAACTATTTCGATTTGCGGATATTGGAAAGGAAACTTTATATTTCGGTAGGCTGCAGTGGAACAGTAGTTGGAAATATGTTGTTATTGTATACGACTGATACAGCTAAAATTCATCTGTGTAGTGGGCCACCATCAATAATTAAATCATCATTTTCAGGTGTTCAGATATGTTCAAATGTTTGTAGAGTCTATGGGACTTAACTACGGGGTCATCAGTCCCTAAACTTACAAACTACTTATGAACTAGCTACAACTAAGGACGGCACAAATATCCATGCCCGAGGGGGGATTCGAACCCCCGACCGTAGTGGCCGTGCAGACCGTGACTCGAGCGCCTCAGTCCCCTCGGCCACCGCGGCCGGCATGTTCAGATGTTTGTAGAACTTATGGGACTTGACTATGGGACTTGACTATGGGACTTGACTATGGGACTTGACTATGGGACTTGACTATGGGACTTGACTATGGGACTTGACTATGGGACTTGACTATGGGACTTGACTATGGGACTTGACTATGGGGCCTTCAGTCCCTAAACTTACAAACTACTTATGAACTAGCTAATACTAAGGACGACACAAATACCCCCCCTGGCCGTAGTGGCCGTGCAGACTGTGACTGGCGCGCCGCAGAACGCTCGGCCACCACGGCCGGCTCATAATTTTCATTTGACAACGTAATTTAAATATTTCGAATAAGGAGGCCCAGGGCCGTATTTTGGGTATGCGACGCCTCTGTGTACTAATTTATTTTACGCTCCTCCCCCCCCCCTCTGGAATCTGAGATTCAAACTGATACCTATAAATAATAATCTATATCTATAAATGTGAATGTCTGTTCAGTGTACGTTTATCACGTCTGAACCACGAAACATAAAGAGCTACAAATTTTTACAGTTACTAATGTCTACCCGGGGAAGGCTTTAGGCACGGTTTTATGGCGATCGGATAGCTATTTATCTATATATATATTAATGTAAATGTCTGTTCGGTTTACGCTTATCACGTCCGAACGACAAGACGCAGAGACTTAAATATTTGTACAGTTACTAATTTATACCTGAGGAAGGTTTTAGGCACGGTTTTATAGCGATCTGATAGATATTTAGTAATTTGAAGAATATAACGTGAAATGCGGAACAATAATTACTGTTTGAAAATTATATTTACTCTTTGAAAATGGTTTTATTGGTTGCATTGTTGCTTGAGCGTTGATAATGATAAAAGGGTGGAGTATATTGGGATGGAAAGTTATCGGTGTATATAAAATTCGTGTGTGTGTGTGTGTGTGTGTGTGTGTGTGTGTGTGTGTGTGTGTGTGTGTGAATATTTCGCTCTGCAGCGAAAACTACGGAACGCAAACGAATGATCTGTGTGTAATTGTTGTCCGAATTTTCCCTTTGTACACCATAGCAGTTCCATGCTGATAGCTATAACGGGGTGGACGATATGGTGGTTGAAAGTCGTCAAATTATAAAAAAAAATTTAAACTGAAGGCCAGCGATGACGTTTGCGACTCTATACTAAGTAGGTTACATACAGCGAAACATGATGCCACATACCATATCTTAGGGCCTGTGCTTGCTACAATGCAACCCAAGAAATCTCTTACATATACGCTCCAAACAATACTACAAATAACGTAGTTTACCAGAAAGCCCTAAAATGAAATGAAAATGAATTTGGACATTACTCTCACAATTCGTGTTGAGATATTGCAACACAGGCTATAAAGAATAATGTATGTATTATTTATCGTAAATCATTAAGCACTTCACATAATTTTATTATTTATTTCAATGCTGATTAAAAATGTTTGTTTCTAAAGAAGGTATTGTATTTCATTTTATCCTTCAAAGCCAGTCTCATAGCACACTACTGAAAGATAGCTTATCTATCAACCAACACGCGAGCGGAGCCGCGGGTTTAAACTAGTAATATAATAAATAACAGCACCGCTCTGGATACGCCGCTGCTATCAACACAACTTGAATTTCAAAATGTATTACTGCAATCGAGACTCTGAATAATGATGATTCAATTAACACTATTTTAATGTCAACAAAAATTTTTCGATGGCAAAATTTTGCCGCCCTGTGCAGCTGCACATGTTGCACCTGAGGAGGCCCATTGTACGTACTAGATATTTCGGACCGGTGGCTTGAAAGCGGAGACGCACACGAAGAGAGCGAGGAAGGACTTGGGTTATCAGAGTCAATACTATTCAATCTGCAAATGTCCGGCAAACCCTGCCGAGCGCAGCTGTCCGTGTAGCAGTGCACCTCCCAGACTCCCAGTAGTGTTATCAGCGCGGCTCTCCCGAGCCAATACGCCATTTTGTGAGCAGCGGGGAGGGTAGACCAGCGTTGCAACGCACGACTACTTTCCTCAAGTCAGTGAGACCATAAGACAGATGAGTAAAAACCATCATCGTGTTTCGAAACTGCTTTTCCTAGTACATTTGCATTAATTGCACCAAGAACATCATTTAAACAACGTTGTATTGTGGTCGTAGAAATGTGGATTCTGTAGACAGAATAGTACCAAATTGTAATAGTAAATCATTTACACTGCTCTTACATTATTTTATTAATCGCGATGAGCTCATTTCGGCTTTCTACACATCTACAGGTGTTACGTGAATACATTAAAAGGTAAATATACTTATAAAACAAATTAGTTTCGTCATTATAGCTTATATTGTTGTTGCCATGGATGTCCATTTTAAATCTTGAATTTGGAGTTTCTTTAAATGTTTGCTGTGTTTGACTGTTTTATTGGCCTTGTATAGGATTTTCATATCTGACAGCTTGGACTCATATCTGTGGAATGGTCGCTGTATCTAATGTTGATAAAACTTGGCCGGCCGCGGTGGCCGAGGTGACTGAGGCGCTCCAGTCACGGTCAGCACGGCCACTGCGGTCGGGGGTTCGAATCCCCCCTCGGGCATGGATATTTGTGCCGTCCTAGTTCGTAAGTAGTTCATAAGTAGTTTGTAACTTTAGGGACTGATGACCCCGTAGTTAAGTCCCATAAGCTTAACAAACATTTGAACATTTTTTTTTTTTTTGATAAAACTTGCGGAGTACATTACACACAGTTTTGTAGATGTTCAAATGTTGAAACGTTTGTAAAGTTTATGGGACTTAACTGCGGGGTCATGAGTCCCTAAACTTACAAACTACTTATGAACTACTTACGAACTAGGACGGCACAAATATCCATGCCCGAGGGGGGATTCGAACCCCCGACCGTAGTGGCCGTGCAGACCGTGACTGGAGCGCCTCAGTATCCTCGGCCACCGCGGCCGGCTCGGGGTTGTTACATAGGAGTTTTTGAGTTTCCTTTATAGATTTTTCTGTTGGAAGCTATGTCTATTTTGGTACGGAAAATGATGTTCATGTTTCCGAATATTTTATAAATTTGTATGTAGGACAAACCATCAACGTTAGATACAATGAACAAACCAGTCACAGTGAAATCCCTAGTGAAAATTTTCCGCCGCGCGGAATGACCGCGTGTTCTAAGGCGTCATACTAAGAACTAGGGATGGCGGTTATCGCTGAAACAACCGGTTTTCGGTTATACCGGTTCTTTTCATCTCCAGTTTAACCGCACCGTAAAATTGCTCAAGATAACCGGTTTTTTTAAATAACCGGTTTTCGGTTTTTATTGCTATTATCTCTAGTAGAGTTCGAACGAAACATATTTTTCGGCCGAAACAGAAACCGTAATCGTCGGTTCTTCTAGTTTCGGCCGAAACCGAAACTTACGAAATTTAGTTAATATTTAAGTAAATTTACGTTATACAGCAAATCACTAGTCTTTCCATATTTTGCAAGATCCCCTCCCAATACTATGCCTTCTTGAGTGTGTGTAAGCCTAGCCAGGAGTCCGTAGAAGACGATATACGAAGCATACAGATTTACTGGCCTAGTATTTCCAACCGGTAGTTGCGAATATTGAGACAACCACTCCGTAAGTTGGACTTGTGAACCAGCGCATACGAATATCTCGTTATATACACAATATACAAAAGTTACAGTCAGTCAATAAACTTCAATCAGTGCTGCAGAAGTATTTCGGAAAATAAAGTCACAGTTCCGACTAACAAAATGTTCAAATGTTTGTATAGCTTAAGGGACTTAACTACGGGCTCATCAGTCCCTAAACTTACAAACTACTTATGAACTAGCTAACACTAAGGACGGCACAAATATCCATGCCCGAGGGGGGATTCGAACTCTCCGACCGCAGTGGCCGTGCAGACCGTGACTGGAGCGCCTCAGTCCCCTCTGCCACCGCGGCCGGCTCCGCCTAACAGTATGATTGTTGTCAGTGTGAATTTACGCAAATTGAACTAGAAAAGCTCTGTACCACATGAGCAAAGAATGTTCAAATGGGTGTGAGTTCTTATGAGACTTAAATGCTTAGGTCATCGGTCTCTAGACTTACAAACTACTTAATCTAACTTTAACTTAGGCTAAGGACAACATACACATTCATGACCGAGGGAGGACTCGAACCTCCGACTGGAGCAGCCGCGCAGTCCGTGACATGGAGCCTCAGACCGCACGCCTACCTCGCAAGGCACCACATGATCAATGTTACCTAATCCCATATTGGTTATTAAAAAAGCCCCTCGCTTTCAAGGAATCACATTAATAAAATTTGTTAGCATAACAATATGGTAATGCATTAAAAGTTAGTATTCCAAGCTTACATAATAGATATATGAATCGGATTTACCTTCTCGTCCAAGAAACATTTTGGATGCTTTCTCTTTAAATGACACAGCATGTTTGTAGTACCTCTACCCTTTTTCAGCTTTTTTAAGCAAATGGAGCATTGCACCTCACTGCTCCCGTACTTCGTGAAGTACTTCCACATTCGGGCTTGTGCCATTTAAGACACAACCGATGTCTGGCGACTACAGCAAGGAACTGCCGCATGAACAGACGGAGGCAAGTCTCATACACTGCCGGTGCACGCGCGTCGTCTAATAGGCCACGCCACACGGCAACAGGTGCATCGATGCCTCACCAGCTGCACCAGTCCTTAAGTTCTTATGCCACGCGTATCTGACTACCGGGATTGTTCTTAAATTATCACTGATCGGTTTTCTTAGTTTCTGCGATGACCTAATATTTCACAGCAGTGGAATTTTTAGAAATAGCCCTAAATATTAGGGTCTACTAGTTTTAATGTTTTTTAAATTACTTACATAAACACATTTTGAACCACTACTACAGTAAGTAGTCGTACCGGTTTTTTTACCCGGTTCTTGGCAATAGCTAAAAGAAACCGGTTACAACCGACACCAAATAAATACCGAAAAAACCGGTTATTCAAAACTAAAATACCGGTATCGGTTTTAACCGGTCGGTTTTTCCCATCCATACTAAGGACTGAGCGGCCGTTCCCGCCGGAAGTTTGAGTCGGCTCTCGGGCATTGTGTGTGTGTGTGTGTGTGTGTGTGTGTGTGTGTGTTCTCCTTAGTGTACGTTTAAGTAGTTTGTAAACCTACTGGACCAAACTGCTTTGTTTATCAGTCCTTAGACTAAAAAACATTTTTCATATTTTTTCAACATCTACAAACTGAAAAGCACGACGTAGAAACCAAAGATAAAGCAATGAAAATCCTCCACATTATAAATAAGGGTTCATTCACGGATATCCTATACAAAATAGCCGGCCGCGGTGGCCGAGGGGACTGAGGCGCTCCAGTCACGGTCTGCACGGCCACTACGGTCGGGGGTTCGAATCCCCCCTCGGGCATGGATATTTGTGACGTCCTAGTTCGTAAGTAGTTCATAAGTAGTTTGTAAGTTTAGGGACTGATGACCCCGTAGTTGAGTCCCATAGACTATACAAACATTTGTTTGTTTTGTTTATACGAAATAAAAATGTAGTCACATGGCTACATAAATAATGTAAATTTACTTAATGAACAAACAACTCAAGAGGGACCGATGACCAGTGTAGTTTGGTCCGTAGTACCCCAAACCAATCAATCAAACCTATCTCGAGCAGAAAAATACATCAAAAATTTTATTCATATTTTAAAACAAGAAAGCATATAAATTAAACGAAAAATATGCAGTAACCTGTATTCATAACAAATAAATGCCACAAGGAAAACACAACTCTAAAGAAAATAGCACAAAGTATATATCAATACAAAATTGTTAAATAAAAGTTAAAACAAGATAGGAAAAGAAAATCCTAACACTGAATGAACGAAACCCAAAAAGGACAGCCATGACAACAACGATATTAAGTATGAGATATAATTACCAAACGAATGTATAACAGTTTTTATACTTACAGTTATTCATGTATTTAAAGAACGCCTGAAGATCGCTAAAATCATGAAATGAGCTCGTCATAATTAACAAAATCGTATAAGAACAGTGTAACTGATACATAATATTATTATATTACTAAAAGACAAAATCTACACGGTCGGTTCCAAAGAACGAAAAAAGTAATAGTATTTAAATTTTGAAAACGGAAGACTACAAGCAAAAAACTTTTAAGTTAATGTAACTAAATTTTCACTGTTACACACTCCTTTTCGTTGTATTTTGGTTTCAATATAGACCCTAACCTTCACAATTATCGCCAATGAAACCATTCAGCCTTTTGCTGTCTTTCTGTTGCTGCACGGTTTCGACAAAAATGGTTGTGCTTCTAAGTTAAAATACATCCTGTTGCATTTTTTAGATATTAGTTAGCAAAAATGTTCAAATGTTTGTAGAGCTTATGGGACTTAACTACGGGGGTCATCAGTCCCTAACCTTACAAACTACTTATGAACTAACTACTACTAAGGACGGCACAAATATCCATGCCCGTGGGGGGATTCGAACCACCGCCGGCCGCGGTGGCCGAGGTGACTGAGGCGCTCCAGTCATGGTCAGCACGGCCACTACGGTCGCGGGTTCGAATCCCCCCTCGGGCATGGATATTTGTGCCGTCCTAGTTTGTAAGTAGTTGATAAGTAGTTTGTAAGTTTAGGGACTGATGACCCCGTAGTTAAGTCCCATAAGCTTAACAAACATTTGAACATTTCGAACCACCGACCGTAGTGGCCGTGCAGACCGTGATTGGCGGGCCTCATTCCCATCGATTAGTTGAGCCATGTGTGTTTTCAGAACAGTAGTTACGCTGACGTATTGTAGAAATAAGTGGCTGGAGATAAAGACAATAAACGGCGGGCAATGGAACCCCTGTACATTGACGATATTCTAGTTTCCAGTGACATCTGCGGAACTATGGCTTACTCTTTCCTCTGTACCCTCTTAAGCACAGCTGATTGCCTGAGGAGGTAATCGAGGGCTGGGCAGATGCGCTAATACGAGCGCTGGGCCGCGGCGGAATGGCCGTGTGCTGCGGTGCGCGCTGCTGCTCGCCGTCGGGGGTTCCAGTCCTTCCGCCGACATGGGTGTGTGTGTGTGTGTGTGTGTGTGTGTGTGTGTGTGTTGTCCTTAGGTTAGTTTAAGTAGTTTGTAAGCTAGGGGCTATTAACCAAGCAGTTGAATCCACATAGAGATGCAAACATGTGAACGAGCGCAGGGGCCGCGGGCGCTCACACTGGTTGCCGGCAGCCGTCCCCCTCCACCTGGCTGCGAACATAGCTCGCGCGCCAAGGCGGGGCCCGTTCACTTCGCGTCATTACAGTGGTGGTATAGGCGTCCAAGCCTACCTGACGTTCGCGGTAGGACAAAATTAGTGGGAGGGGAAAAATATTTTACAAGAACTTCCCTCTAGAAGAAATGTTCAAATTTTTGTAAAGCTTAAGGGACTTAACTGCGGGGTCATCAGTCCCTAAACTTACAAACTACTTACGATCTACCTTACACCAAAGACGACACAAACATCCATGCCCGAGGGGGAATTCGAAACCTCGACGGCGGACGGCCGCCCGCACCGCAACACGGCGCTCCAGCCGGCCGCGGTGGCCGCTGGGACTGAGGCGCTCCAGTCACGGTCTGCACGGCCACTACGGTCGGGGGTTCGAATCCCCCCTCGGGCATGGATATTTGTGCCGTCTTTAGTATAAGGTAGTTCGTAAGTTTAGGGACTGATAACCCCGTAGTTAAGTCCCGTAAGCTTAACAAACATATATATGAACGGCGCTCCAGTACGCGCGGCTAATCCGCCGCGGCCCCTCTAGAAGAGTTACCGCAGGTATATAGACTAGTTGCTCGAGTCTTCTGAATGTTCGGAACTAAATATTTGTGTGAAAGTGTTTTTTTCCTTATCTTAAAATGAAATAAAGGAATTGAAGGTCGGGGGGGGGGGGGAGGGGTAATCTTACTAACGTTCAACTAACTGTAGCAATGCGCTTCATAACCAGTAATCTCACTCCAAACAGAAAGATGCTAATTTAAAACATTAATAATAATAATAAATAAAATAAAACACGGAATTAGAAAGTGATGATAACACTCTCAATAATATTATGTGTGTTAATAGATGGTCGCTGTACGGAGGATATAAAATGCAGAATGGTAGTGGGTAGAAAAGCGTTCTTGAAAAAGAGAAATTTGTTAACTTCGAATATTGATTAAAGCCTAACGAAGCCCTTTCTGAAGGCATTTGTGTGGAGTGTTGCCTTGTATGGGAGTGAAACATGGACGGTAAATAGTGCGGACAGGAAGAGGATTGAGGCTTTTGAAATATGGTGCTACAGAAGTACGCTGAAGACTATGTGGGTAGATCTCGTAACTAATGAGGAGGTACTGAACAGAATTAAGGAGAAAAGGAATTTCTGGCATACCTTGACTAAAAGAAGGAATCTATTGGTAGGACACATTCATAGACATCAAGGAATTGTGAATTTAGCGTTGGAGGGAAGTGTGTGGGGGTAAAAACCGCAGAGGAAGACTGAGATGGATACAGTAAGCAGATTCAGACAGATTTAGGTTGCCGATCGTATGTGGAGTTGAAGAGGCTTGCTCAGGATAGGATATCGTGGAGAGCTGCATCAAACCAGTCTCCGGACTGAAGACAACAACAACAACAATAGATGTTTAACAAAAAATGGATTCTTTTGATTCTTATCTTGTGCCTGTGAGCAGAAAATTAAGTCGACCAGAATGACAGTTATTTTTGTTTTTATTGACTCGTTCTAGTCTCGCCTCCCTCGCTCCTCCTGATCTCGAGTGACCTGAACGACAGACTTTTGAACATGACTGCAGTCAAACTATGTAATGTATTATATTGCAACACAGCTGTACTCATTATAGCTTGACTCTTTGACGTTGTGATGTGCTTCTATCTGATAGAATTGGTATGATGTGAAATTACTTATTGATTCCATGCCACCTTTGTACAATACAAAATTGGCCTTTAAAGGCCGCGGTGTAATGGCCGTGCGCTCTAAGGTGCCTTGCTGCGGAGCGCGCATCTGTTCCCTGTCAGAGGTAGGAGTCCTCCCTCGGGCATGGGCGAGTGTATTGGCCTTAGCATAAATAAGTTTAAGAAGTTTGTACGTCTAGAGACTCATGAACACTGTAATTTGAACCAGTAGCTTTACAAACATTTAAACATGTGGTTTGGTCTTTAAGACTATACATCCTCAAATACAATGCAAATGTTGGTTTTCATCGTAAGTATTCATTGCATTGTCATACTGTTATGACTGTGACAGCAGAAAGAATATTTCTCACTTCAAACTCGCGAGTCAGCTGGTGATAGTTAATGTCGACAGTGTCCGGCGTTGCTGACGAGTGAAGGGTCGCGAGCTGCGCTCATATGTTTGTTTGTAAATCTAAGGAACTTAACTATGGTGGTCGTTAGTCCATAAGCTTACAAACCACTTACATTAACTTAAAGTAACTTATGCTAAGTCATCCCGACGGTGAACGGCCGCGTGCACCGCAACTGGGCGCCTTAGTGCGCACGGCTATTCTGCCGCGGCTGTGCTCATATCGTGTCCGCAGTGCAGCGCCCATCCCTAACCTAACCGCTTGTGATGCACAAAACTGTGAATGTCGTATTTTCTCGGACTTTTATTTTCCGATAAGAAGGCAGCAGTAAATTCTGTATTAGAGAATGAAGAGACGACTCAGAATTATCTGGACTTCACTAGCTCTTAGGTTGGAGGTATCATAAGAATACCAAGTACTCTAGCGCTGTGCTCCTATAACTCATATAGGCGTGACAAAGAGCACCGACAGTGAAAATCCTTCTCTGTGCGTTAATTTCAATGCGTCCTCCCTACTCTACCTATACATGACATTTCGCCTGTTTATACTGGAAGACTACCGGACCCTACTATCACGGCAAGTCGTGGAAAGCCGACAAAAAATTTCCCGAAATATAGTGGATTACCCAGAACATAAGGAAAGTTTTAATTATCTCAATACCAAACAAGTTCTTCAAAAATTTGATAGTTCTGTGGTGTTTACATGATGTTGCATTCACAACAAATATGTTTCAAACGATCGGTGAAACTGTGTTAGACGTTCAGTGACTATTGCAGCCCACTCTGGGCGTAGGAATTCATTGTTTTAAAGCCGAGAGTCCGAAAGAGGTTGGAGGCAAATGCACGGTGGGTGAAAAGGCTTTTGTGTCCGTTGATGCGCAACCCAGCTGGGACTGACAAAGCTTGGCCTTGCTTTGTCGTGCGGCCGCTCTTGTCCTCAAGGCGGGAGCGCTGCTTTTTGGATCACCATATTTAATGTGTTGAAAGAAGGCCGCCGGCAAAAATTCCCCGCGCCAACAAAAAGGTCGACAAGTACTTTTTTGATCGAAGAGTCTGTTGTTATATTTCCACGTCGGCACTTTTTCCTCGACGTCGAACTCTTCCCATCGCGTTGACCCGTATCAGACCTTTAGCATCTCATTACGAACATAAATTAATGACTGGTTTGATATAAAGGAGATTCGTTTGTGTAAGTAACGTAACTGAGAAACATATAGTCTGTCTCGATATAAATTAATCTTAGTTTACAAGGATCAGTAAAAGTTTATTACGTTAATTCACAACGATAGCTTTATCATAATTTAAGAATTCCAATAGTGGGTGACATTCTGGTACAAGAGTAACATGTAATTTTCTTTTCATAAAACCTAATTCTACACTGATAAATGTTTTTAGTTCTTCTAAACTACTTCCGCTGCACAATGATTCCCATTGTTAAACTGTAAAAAAAAAAAAAAAAAAAAACAAGAAAAAAATTTAATGCCGAAACTCACTATTCAAATGTACGCGCCATCACAAAAGCCATGTATAGGAGCTCTTGCGACCTAGCAAATCTGGCGGCGTCGGAAAGAAACACAAATTTTGAAAACTTTTTTCTTTTTTTTAATCTATTGGACTAAACTGCTATGATCATCAGTCCCTAGACCTCACGGAAAATATCTGTACGCGACCGAGAAGCGAAATGCAAAATGGACTAGTTAAAGGAGTACAGGATGAAATTTTCACTCTCTAGCGCCGGCCGCGGTGGCCGAGCGGTCTGCGGCGTGCCAGTCACGGTCTGCACGGCCGCTGCGGTCGGGGGTTCGAATCCCCCCCTCCCCCCTCGGGCATGGATGTTTGTGCCGTCTTTTATTGTAAGCTAGTTCATAAGTAGTTTGTAAGCTTAGGGACTGATGACCCCGTAGTTAAGTCCCATAAGCTATACAAACATTTGAACATTTGATCACTCTCTATCGGAGTGTGCTCTGATACGAATCTTCCTGGTAGATTAAAACTGTGTACCGGACCGGGATTTGAACTCAGGACTTTACGCGAAAAGCAAAAGTGCTAGCCCGCGAAAGGAAAAGGTTCTGGGTTCGAATCTCGGCCCGGCGCACAGTTTTAATCTGACAGGAAGTTCACATACACACACGATGAAAATTACCTTTCATTTGGCGAAGGTTTCACGTTTCTACGTTTCGTTGCCTTTCATTGACCGGTTAAAACTGCACCATGACTCTATGGTTACACTGTCTATAGTAACACATACTGCTGTTCATGAAGCTGTATAAGAAAACTACGTGAACAGCAGTATGTATTTATTTTGTTAAAATGTTGTGATCATAATTGCTCACAATACACGAACATTGCCATACAAAAAGTATTTCCGTTTAAAAAACATGATGCAGAACTGCAAATAATGCCACAATTTGAAATACGGTTTCTGTAGGATTGTATAACCAGACACCTTTGACCTCGAATGGTCGGAATGGCACGTAACCATGTTTAGAATAACAAGCAATCATAAGCAAAACACTGGTGTGCGTCATTCCCATGCAAGACGCCGCGCTTGTCCACTAGCGCCACTAGATGATGGCATAGTGCTCCAGTTGTGTGAGGGATATAGCTGAAGTACGTATTTGTCTCGTGGAGCGTTCTCAAGTGAGTTACTGTGTACTATGTAGTGATATGACGAAGAGAATTAATCCTACGCATATGGTCCTAATATTAAGGACCAAGTTGTGACGTGCTCTGTGATTTAGAATCAATTTGCTGACCACACACCTCCGTACTGTCCGCCAGAAAGCCCTCTCCCTCCTCAATCTCCTCAAACGCCTTACCAGCCGGACGTGGGGTCTCAGCCCTTCCACCATCCTCTACACATACCGCTCCCTCATGCGTCATGTCCTCTGCAGTCCTGTCCTGGATTTCCACTCCCCCTTCCTATTACAAAATCCTCCAAATCCTCGAACGCCACGCCCTCCACCTCGCCTACCGTATCCGACCCTCCTCCCCCATGTGGATCCTATATGACCTTATCCCATTTCCCCATCTCCTCCAATACCTGGAACACATCCGGATCCTCTACACCAACCGCAAGATAGACTCCCACAACCCCCTGGTATTCCCCATCCTCACCAATCTCGGGTCTCTGCCACGCCTTTACCGCTGTGTCCCTCCTTCCACCTCCAAACTCTCCGCATCCTTTCCCAGGGTAACTTCCGCCAACTCCCCCTCCCCGATGACGCCCTGCGTCCTGACATACATCCGTCCTACCAACCCTGATCCCCTCCCGTGGGTGAAGCGCCCCCTCTCCCCTCCCCCTCCATTCACTTGGCTATTCCTATTCCTGCCCTGGAGTCCTTACGCCTCCTCTCCACCCTCTTTCCCTTCTCCGCGCTTCCCACCCTACTCCTCTCTACCCCGTGGGGTCCTGCGACATCAGTTTTAACAGTGCCTCGTTCAGTGTTGTGTGTGCAATGCTCCAGTGTGTTTTATCTGCGTCCACCGCTTACAGACAAGTGTCGCATCGTTTGTTTTTAATACTGTGTGTCCGAGTGCTCGCCGTCCTGTTTTTGATGTCATAATACATGTTTTTAACGTCACTGTGGCTCATTATTTTAACTGACTTCGTATGTTTTATTCATCTGCCACAACTGTAATTTCTCCAATTTTTGTCGTCTTGTCTGCCGGCCGCGGTGGCCGAGGGGACTGAGGCACGTCAGTCACAGTCTGCGTGGCTCGGGGCATGGATATTTGTGCCGTCCTTGGTGTTAGCTAGTTCATAAGTAGTTTGTAAGTTTAGGACTGGTGACCCCGTAGTTAAGTCCCATAAGCTATACAAACATAAACATAAAACATCGTCTTATCTATGTTTTAAATCTCCAGTGTTTTAACTCCGTTTCATGTTTTAATTCCTCATGTTCATATATTTTTCAATCTTTCGGCTGAAGAGCAGCGCTCAAAGCTGCTGCCAGCCTACTGACATGTAAATTGTTCAGTTTAAAAATAAAAATAAAGGGAAAACAATCAATTTGCTGCACCTACGTATAAACCTATGTTGCAATATGCTCGGCGAATGCCAGGTTATGACATTGACCTAACATCGTCATTTGAAAATGTAATTAGTGTGGATTTTGATATGGGACTACGTGAATGCGAAAATGATTTGAAATGTGATAAGGCGGCTTTAGTGAGTTGTGAATACTGTTCTCTCCCAGTTTGTTGTAACTACTTCATCGAAATCCCGCATCTGCACTTTGAGGCAAACATAACCACTGGTGCTGTGTGGCACTGCTGTATATGTGTGTTTTACGCTATTATAAGTACTTGAAGCACAAAGTTTTTGGCGCTGCTGATTGAATTTGTAATGCTACACAGACGCCATTAAATTACATATTTCCTTCCTACGGTATTGATATCTTGTCACTTTCTTTCCCTCTGTTAAAATGTTACTTGAGGTACAATGCAACGTTTTGCGTGCAAATTATCCTCACTGCTGTCCTGTTTACAATTGCATGTTATTCCAAGCATGGTTTCGTGCTCTTCCTAAGTTCGAAGTCAAAGGTGTCCCTTGTAAGCATAGTATACCGATTCTAATCATGAGAAATTTTTTTCCTATTTTAGATAAAAGGGAACCCACTAATAATGAGGTAGCTTCGCTGCAAGATGTAGCGGCGAAAAAATGCAAAAATAGCTTTCCAAAATGTATTTAGCTGTTACAATCAATTATCATTTCATCTTCTGTATGCAAGCTATTTCAATTCAGAATTCATAAACTGCTTTCTTTGTCCTATTTGGTGGCAAAGAAATGTGAACAGTCGCGATCACTTAACTCAGTCCGTAGCTTACAAACTACTTAAACCTAGGTAAACTAACCTAAGGAGACACACACACACACACACACACACACACACACACACACACACCAGGGAGGACTCGAACCTCCACGGCGAGACGCTTTAGACGGCTCGGTTACTCCACCGCGGCAACTAGTAAATTTTTTTCGCACATTCTTTAAATGGGCAAAATTGTCACCAGTGCACGATCTTTAACGAAAGGTTCCTAAAATGCGTGCCACGTGGAACGTTTTATGGAAAATGCTATTAAACTTATCTGATGTATCAACCCTTCAGTTGCACAGATTGCGCAATCAGCTCTCGTAATCGTAATACCTCTCACCGTTAAGGATTTGTATTCGTCGTAATTCTTGAACGGCTTCCAAGCCAACAATAATATTACTTTCTAAATATTTATTAAAGTCAACAATATTTTATAGTACCACACTGACCGCTTTGGTGCGCTGGAGATACCAAGCGATCACCCCACCCTCAGCTAATGGGGGGCGCTTGTGTGTGTGTGTGTGTGTGTGTGTGTGTGTGTGTGTGTGTGTGTGTGTGTGTGATACGATATCCGATACGACACGTTGCAATAAAAATGTTGCGACACGAGCTTATCGGTGTGATACTCGTGTTCCCACTGGGGGATACAGCGTGTGATCCGATAGGCTCCGAACTCGTGATGCGAAGAGCAACAAGACACCACGAACCACATTTCCGTTTGTTTCATTTGTTATCTTCAACCCTTCTGAACAGGGCGTTATTGTGACTTACCAGTATTTGATACCAAAAAACTGAAAAAGGAACGGAAGTATGTGATGCACCTGTATAGTGTTTCAAATATCAAACATCTTTCAGCTGTGGTTTCTCGTGAGATCTGACCACACGAATACAAATTTCACGAATTTTGCAGAATGACTGTGGTCTGTTGACATGTTTGCGGCAACTAGTATGCTATAGTGACAGAGCGGGGCACAAGCGTTAGATTTGTTATTTCTCGTGCTGAGAAGCAATAAGGTAAGGCGGTGAAAGTGTTTACATGTTTTTGAAAATCCCACTGTGAAAATTATTATATTATTTGTAGCACCACCTGGTATGGTATTTTATTCGACGTTTACATTTACATGTTAGTCATACAGCCTGAAAAGCTTGTTAAGGAGTTGGAAGGTAGGTTGTGCTGAGAAATAACACAAAAAAATCATGATTTAGGTTTTCCATGATTGCCCTAATCACTCCAGGCGTAGATAGAGAATTTTGGAGGAAAGTTGACCAAGTTTGGCAAATGGAAATGACTGTTGATACAATGTTATTGCTTTTAGATCCAAAAGTGAATGGAATATTTTGTGAACGTTCACTACTTGCAAGGAGACCATATGGGTATCTGATTTTAGAATTTTTTGATATGTATGGTACGTGAAGTTACGAAATAACAAGCAGTTAAAGCTATTCGACGCAACTCTTAAAAAATTCTCGAGAGAATCGACTTTGAAGTTTTTCAAGTATGTGTAAGTACTAATAATTAAGAGGTGTAGCATCTGTATGTGTAGCTGACGTGGTAGCGTTCTGGACTTACAACCAGGGAGTCGGTGGTTCGAATCCCGCCTTGACTGATTTTCTTTTGTGTTCGAATACTTAAACAATATTAATATCTACGAAATTCTTACGAAAAATGCACTTTTTGTTTATTCAAAATTTATTACATTTTATAAAAAGGGTGTTATTAATGATTTCACTCAAAAGAAACGTAACAAGTTACATTTTTTTACAGTTTTGGCTTCACTATTAGTTGAATACAGTTGTCTGTTTGTTCAGTTTGTGAAAAGCAACGACGCTGCAAAACTGTAGCTACGTGATCAAACGAGGACGTGACAGAGAAGATTGAATGAAGTTTGATACAATTATCATCACCAGCTGTCCTCTCCAATCTGCGATAAAACTAGGAGGTATGCGTAGTTCGCTTCTAAACTGTGCGATACAAGAGAAATCTTCATGAACGTAAATGAAGTTTGCTTTCCAGTTGACATATCAAAGAAAAATTGCGACTTTACATTAGAGATCTGAAACGGGCTCCGATATGTTGCTTAAAACCCACTAGCGGGCGTTATGACGTCACGGCTCGGCCCGCTGCGCTGGTGGGCTTGCCGACGCGGCTCGCCGCCTTGGCCGGGCCTGGCGGTACCCGCAGCAGACCCACGAGCCGCGCTGTCGGTTACACGGAACCCGCGGAGACGGCGGGTCGGGCCGGCGGGCGCAACGGGTACAGCGAGCTTGGCGAGATGAACCGGGCTTGTGACCGTTGTAGAAGACTCGCAGAAACAAGTCACGCATGGTAATTATCTAGCCGGCCGCGGTGACCGAGGGGACTGAGGCGCTCCAGTCACGGTCTGCACGGCCACTACGGTCGGCGGTTCGAATCTCCCCTCGGGCATGGATATTTGTGCCGTCCTTAGGATAAGCTAGTTCATAAGTGGTTTGTAAGTTTAGGGACTGAGACCCCGTAGTTAAGTCCCATAAGCTTAACAAACATTTGAACATTTTTTGGTAATTATGTATGTGGCTACCTGCTCTTTATTCATACAGTGCTTGTGCATTTGTGGCATGCTTTATTCCAAACTTGATGAAATATTCAGTCGTAACTTTCAAAACAACTGGTTAGGTCACTATTTCATAAGATTCATGTAGTACATGGCAGAGGGTAATTCAGTTACAGAATTCCTTACAATCTACGTTTTTATCATCTTGATTAAATTTCGCACACTTGATGATCAAAATTAGGGGAAGGTCACTGTCTACATAAGATTCGTCTGGTACATGGCGAAGGGTGCTTCCCTTACGAATTCTCTAAAATCTAAAGTTTTATCAGCTATCCGCGACACTCAAGTTATTACATCACAAAACAAAATTTTTATTTTCATTCCGACAGATTTTATTTCAAAAAATGTATTAATAGAAAATGTATTATGCATTCGCTCCAGTTTTTTTCAAATGTTCAAATGTTTGTTAAGCTTAAGGGACTTAACTACGCGGTCATCAGTCCCTAAACTTACAAACTACTTATGAACTACCTACAACTAAGGACGGCACAAATATCCATGCCCGAGGGGGGATTCGAACCCCCGACCGTAGTGGCCGTGCAGACCGTGACTGAAGTGCCTCAGTCCCCTAGACCACCGCGGCCGGCACAGATTTTTTTTTCTTCACATTTTCCTTTACAACAATATATTAAAAACGATTGTACCCTTATTCGCAAACGCGCTGCTGCATTGTTTGACCGTGAAACAATACCTTTATATTCTTACTATTCATTTCGATTGATTTTTTTTGTTCAAGAATGAGTTAACAGAATGTACAGTTTAAACGGCAATTAAAAGGTGATCGGGTAATACTTAGACAGTACACGCTTTTGTATCCATTGCGAAGAGGTGTGATGCAGATGTTTCGTCCTACTTGGGAAATACGCAACCGAGCAGACCGGACGCAAAATGAGACGGGCGGCGCAGGGCAGTCTAAAGGGGCCGCACAGATTGGCAATAGAGGGGACGCGGCGCTGAGCTTATGCGACCTGCACCTGAAAAGCGCCGGGCTGCGTGTCGCTGCAGCTGAGGCACAGGCAGGCGGAAGGGGGGGGGGGGGGGGGGGGAGCGGGCAAGCAGCCTGCCGTACGCTGTGTGACGAAAGTGGCACTGTTATTGGCTGCTCAAAATGGTCCAATGTTTGTAAACCTATTGGCCCACACTGCTGTGGTCATCAGTCCATAGACTTACAAACTACTTAAACCAACTTACATTAAGGAGACACACACACACACACACACACACACCTACCTATGACCAAGGGAGGACTCCGGCGGGAGCGGCCGCCCAGTCCGTAAATTTTTGGCTGTACGAACAGTATTGCCTTACGACTGAAAGTGTTTATTATAGACTAGTGATTCTTTTTCAACACTTAAGTCCTCGTCCTGTTTTCATTTGTGAATTATACTTTTCAATTACTGGTTACTTATGACTGTACTGTTTTGTTTATTGAAATATTTTAACATCACGCGATCAACAACCAACGCAGAAAATTTTAATTTCAAAGTAAGATGTCGTCGATTATGTAATAAATAAATGGGTGCAACTTTTTACAGTTTGTTAAATAAACCAATCATTTTGTTTCTAAGGAACTGGTAAAAATCTAGGTAATTTTGTCAGAATTAAGAGTTACTGTAATTAATGCTTAAGACTTTTTGAATCTTTACGTAATGTGGTCAGAATCTCAAAGATACATTTTAAAGCTCAAATCAACATTCCATAGCCTCTGAAGTTGGTACGTTTATGTTTACTTGGTTTTCATGTTTGGTATCAGTTATTTACTGGAAAATGGGCTTATGATTCGAAGCCTAGGTCATTCATTATTAATACATAAAATAAGGCTTTCGTTTATTTAAAACACGGACAATTGTGAGCGTTCATCGCCCACCGTATCTCAAAAAATCTCCAGTTTCGGTTGATTTGCGAGTCTCTTGCAAATTATATTAACATAAGTTCAAAATGTTTGTCAAGCTTGTGGGACTTAACTACAGGGTCATCAGTCTCTAAACTTACAAACTAATCATAAACTACCTTATACTAAAGACAGCACAAACATCTGTGCCTGAGGGGGGGATTCCATCCCAAGGACGGGGAACGGCCTTGCGCATCGGAGCATAGCGCCTCAATCCGCTCGGACACTCCGCCGCGGCATGTAAGTCAATGGCCTGCTATATATGTAATACCATATTTCCAAAATATTTCCAAATTTTTCTTTCGCTGTAATACATTTATTTCGTGATATGAATTTTTAATACACTAATGAACAAAGCAACACTTCGTTGCCAAAATAAGTATGAAATATTACGATTGATCTGACCACGTGATTACCATTGCGCATGAACGGAAATGGAGCGCCTGTGTCTCGAAAACGAATTAACATTTTGTTCTGCTCAGTTTGAAATGAAAAGTAGGAATATTTTCTAATTTCAAACACAACAACCATTGAGCGGACTTCGACTGTACAAAAAACTCTATGGAATATGTTTTTTACCACAGCACACTCTTCATTTTCGTGTAATACTTCACTTAATTTGATGCTACACCGTAACTATACACAGTATCAGTAACGAAAATAAATTCACGCCTTTATTACATCAAACTATTATATAAAATTATTTTCTTCTGCGAATAGGTTTTTTTTTTTTAAATATGGAGTGCAAATGTTTCACTTTATCTGCAAGAACATCTTAGTGAGGTGAAATAACTATTAAATCTAATTGAGTGAAATGAGAGTGCAGCAACAAAGTGTGGAAACGATCTTCAGTACAATTATATGAAGTAGTTGTCTCGACACCTGGCAGAAAGAAACGGATGGATACTTGATCTGAAGATCAAGCGTTAAAATTTCAACAGGACCGTATGAAAACTGTTGATTTTGTCGAAGTCCATAAGCAAAGAAGCCTCCGTCATGCACAACACGTGTTTTTATGTAGGCAGTGACGTTCCTCTTGTTTTGAAGATGTGTGCAACATCTCATTAAGATCGGAATAAAACTGTAGATTTGTATGAATTACAAATGTATAGACGCAGTGACGTAGACAAATGTGTCGATTCTCCGAGCTCACGGAGACAGCGAATATGTATATGACGTCAGAGCACCCGCGGAGCTCATGTGTGGCGACTACGAGCCCGCGAGTGCGATGGGACGGCTACGCCAGCGCACTTGGGCTCGCTGTTCAAATGTTTGTTAAGCTTATGGGACTTAACTACGGGGTCATCAGTCCCTAAACTTACAAACTACTTTCGAACTAGCTAACACTAAGGACGGCACAAATATCCATGCCCGAGGGGGGGGGGGGGATTCGAACCCCCGACCGTAGTGGCCGTGCAGACCCTGACTGGAGCGCCTCAGTCCCCTCGGCCACTACGGCCGGCAGGGCTCGCTGTACTCGCGCAATTACAGCGGGGTTGAAGGGAGGCGTTTGTAGTGAATGCAACCCGCAAGACCGCGCTCATATTCGGCCCGTTTCTGACCGCTACTGTACATATGTTTTGTGTCTCGTTTCCGTCGTAGGTGTCTGTGGCCGAGTTGAAAGACCGACACAGGAATAAAGGATGCACGCTTGTGCAGGTAGGAGGTGACCAGCCAGTGGGACAGCAGAAACTAGGAACACTAGAGTAAATTAGAACGATATATATATTTCTTAGAGACTTCGTAATACTGAACTTTTACATAGCTCAGTACTATAGAATGTTGATACATAGTTGAGCTAGACGCCTGCCTAGTGCCTATCCGATAGCCAAGTCTTCACTGGTGCCTATATGATTCCGAAGTGTTAACTGGTTCCTATCTCAGTTCCAAGTGAACGATGTCGTTCAGTGGTGGCCACGAGCGGAATTGTAGCAGAGGACGCTCGTGGCTGACGTAAGAACGCCGCGCTGTGCGTGCATGGCGGCGCGCGGCGAAAGTAGGTGGCGCGCACTTTAAACTTGTGCGACACCACAATATGCAACATTTGCACTGTGCTCGATGCCATGGAAAGCAATTTTCATGTTTTTACAATGTTTATAACCCTGGCACGTTAGTGACCACATCGAAATGAAGGATTTTATTATTTATCAGTATTGCCACAAATATACAATTCGCAATGTTCGTGTTTCTTTTTTTTTAATTTAAATCATTATTGACATTTTCTAAAACATAGAAAATTATTAATAAAAAACGTTCATTGCCAATAAAATTGCCATTAGGTATTAAAATGGTTTAAGTATTCGAAAAGGAAAAAAAAGACCTATCACAGCGGGATTCGAACCACGGACTCTGCCGTTGTCAAACCAGAAAGCTACCACCTGAGCTACACTAACATACACTGCAATTCCTGTATTTATTGGTATTTACATGTACTTTCAAAACTTCAAAATTTGTTTTCTCGAGAATTTTTTAGAGTTAAGTTGAATGGCTTCAGTTGACTGTTATTTAAGTTCTGAACTTCACGTTCCATAAATACATATTAAAAAAACTTCTAAAATCCGATACCCATTTGGTCTCCTTGTTAGACAATAAAGGCGGACCATGAAATTTCCTTACATAGTAAAACTGTATGCCGGGCAGCCATTCGACCCAGACGTGTCCAGCAAATTGTACAGAAGTTCGGTGAAGTTCTCAATGTAAGGGAGGGACTGTATCCGGAATGAAATTCTGAAGGCGGTCCGTGTGCCTCAATACCTCAGTCCGTGGGGAGGAGAGCGCCGAAGTCAAAGGCCCCTGAGCAGCCTTTAGCAGCTCACTGAAGTGGATCAATGGTTCATTGCAGAACGCCAGGGCTTCCTCTGACAATAGATGTCTCATTTATTCACATGAAAGGCTTGCTTCGTTCTTAGCGAATCACAAAGACATTGTTCATATACCCGTTATTATATTTAGCAATTAATACTCTGCTCAATTAAAAATTAAGGAAGCAGGCTAAAGAGGAGGAAGGAATGAAATGAAACATCATGGATAAAGAGAGTATGTAATGTTATTTCATTGATCACAACCTCGAGACAAATTCATGAATAACTTGCCAGTATGGGCCCACTTACCAGAACGCACAATTTCGGTTGCGAATGGTGGCTTAACGCCGTTGTACCCTCTCGGTTGCACAGTGGTAGAGTGCCAGACTACAAATACAAACGTCGCGGGTTCGATCCCCGCCAGGGCCTGAGATTTTTATGTCATTTTCCACTTCTTTCACCTCTGGGAGTATTGCTCATGTGAAAAATACCGAGTAGCACCGTGGTTCGGAACCCACGTTAAACTGTAGGTCCCCCTGTAAGTGGCTGGGTAAGTCATTTCGAAGATCGGAGGAAGGCAACGGCATACCACCTCCAAACAGGACCATGCCTAGTAAAGCACTGCGGTGTTCAAACCAATCTTCGGATTGTTGACTGCTTTACCTTTACTTACCCTCCTGTGAGGCAATCTGAGCCCCTACTATTGTACTCGTAGTTGCTCCTTGGATATCTTGGATACTGCCACTCGTACGGAGTTGGAGTCCGATCAGGTTCCACATATGTTCTATCGGGGACAGATGTGAGGATCTTGTTGTCCACAGGAGTAATGTTCAAATGTTTGTATAGTCTATGGGACTTAACTACGGGGTCATCAGTCCCTAAACTTACAAACTACTTATGAACTACTTACGAACTAGGACGGCACAAATATCCATGCCCAGGGGGGATTCGAACCCCCGACCGTAGTGGCCGTGCAGACCGTGACTGGAGCGCCTTAGTCCCCGCGGCCACCGCGGCCGGCCCACAGGAGTACCTCAGCATCAAGAAAACAGTTTGTGAAGGCATGTGCCATGTGTGGACAAGCATTGTCCTCTTGAAAAATGACACCACGAGACTGTAGCGTTAGAGGTACCCATGAAGAGACGCAGAGATATATATGTGGCGTATCTTCATGCTGTCAAGGCTTCCTTGAGCACTATCAACGTTGCATAACGCTACCAGTCCAGGATTAATATTTCTTTGCCTCTCCAGAACTTTAGTGAGACCTTTTCTCAGGTCGCTGCCGTACCCATTAACTACGGTAATCAAGGATAGTACGGAACGGAGCAGCCTACGTGTGAGATGCCAGACTGGCTGCGGGTAATCACCAACCAATGGTGCGGACTGACACTGAATTTTGCAAGCAGTAGAGTTTTCCTTTTGGGATATCAGGCGTAATCTTGAAGCGATTACGATGTGTTCAGTGGTCAACACGCCGTTCGCCCCTTGTGGCGGTCGATAGGGACCTTGTGAAAGATTACGCCTCCCCACACGTTCCTTAGACTGGGTGTAATTCGCAGAGTTTACACTGAAGTATCAGTAGAGGAACTTAAAACAGATGTACTATGTCGTATAACAGTTATCAATATTCAATTGCAATCTTAGGTCTGAAATTAAATTGAAATGGTGTATTCTAACCTTCGATGTGCAGCAACTTTCTTTACATCTATTAGGATGGAACTCGATGTGAAGTGGCACCTAATGTTTTATGCTTATAAATCTGCGCCAGTTATTTAAAGTCAGCACATACAAGCAAACAGTGTAAAGGAAAGCCTGGGTGTGACATGTTAAGCGAGGCCCACTAGCGCCTCTTGCACTAACTACGGACAAATGCACCACACAACAAACTGTGCCCGGAGTATGAAAGGAGTCGAGAATTCAACCAGTTTGCGGAATAGGCGTGTGTTTTCTCTGTGAAACTCTGAAATAGGTTGGCCGATTTGAATCTTCTCTTTTTTTTTGTCGCTTTAATACAGTGGTGATTTAGTAGGCGGGGAAAAAAAGAATAAAGCATAGGGAACACCTAAAGGAACAGCTTAAAAATCTGAAGTCTGACGCCTATTATGCCGTCGGAAGGTACCCGCCACACACAGCTGTCTGGAAACTGCAGCCGTTGGTAGAGAAAGGGGCTCACTGCTACTCCTTTGACGCATCATGTGTGAAAACGAAAATTGCAGTACCGATATTTAATTTTATCTTTAGTGTATATAAACAAGTGTGTCCCGTTTTGTGTTTGTTTGCAGTGAATACAAATCTACGGTTCTATTCCGATCTTGATGAAATTATGCACACTTGATCTTCAAAACAAGCGGCTTCCTTACAAAGGCTTTGACACTGTTTTAATGAGTATTAGAAAGTTTTTTTTTTCAAAGTTTTTATGGAGAGGTTTTTTATAAATAGCAAGCCAGCTTATGGTGCATGGCAAAGAGGACCTTGCAATAAACTTTGACAGTGTTTTACTGATCTCCACGAAAGTTGAGGGCTATACAGAGAGAGGGAGGGAGGTGAGTTGGGCAGAGAGATGGGAGAGGAAGAGGTGAAGTGAAAATCGTAGCAGAAATGGAATGCTAGAGCACGATATAAATAAATACTCTGGCGACGCAAAGTTTTCACCCAGTCAGAGATACTTCCACAATTATTCAGGGAAAATCGTATGCGTGAGCAGCAAGAGGAGACATTACCAACTGAATAAGCGTATAAAGGGTTCATCTATGATAACTAATATACATGACTTATAGAATTTTACTGGATTTCCCATGACTATGTATCCTAAATCGAGCCTCTCCCCCCCCCTCCCTCGACACCCATTGGATTCGCACATCGTCTGGAAGGCCACAGATAACTAAATGTTCAAATGTTTGTTAAGCTTATGGGACTTAACTACGGGGTTATCAGTCCCTAAACTTACAAACTACTTATCAACTACCTTATACTAAGGACGGCACAAATATCCATGCCCGAGGGGGGATTCGAACCCCCGACCGTAGTGGCCGTGCAGACCGTGACTGGGCGCCTCAGTCCCCTCGGCCACCGCGGCCGGAACAGATAACTGCTCATGACTTCATATTTAAGCAATCGCAGGGATCTCTAAGCGGGACTACACAGGCAGCGCCCCTCGATGAATTTCCTGAAGGATACATTTTAATACGAACATTTTGTGCTTTAGTCAACATACGAGTTGAAATTCCAACTTGAATTTCTAAAGTTTGGGCATAATTTATATCTAGTATTTCCAATCTTATTGACAATTTGAGAAATCTTCTGAGGTGAGCTATACATCATATGATGAATGAACTATATTTTACGAGACTGACAACTTCTGTAGGCCTGGATCTCGAACGCGCATTTCCCGCTTCTCGAAACTGAATGCCTTAACCGTCTCGGCCGTCCGTGATCGATCCAAACATCCGCGCCTAGCACTTTCCAATATCCCCTGATGCTCGACAACATTTCAGTGATTTCCCTTACACGAGCAGCCAATGTTCTTGTCGTTTGGCTGTCTAAACGTATGATACTGATCATTTTGCTTTAGCTGTTCCAGAGGAAGAGAAATAGTAAAGTTAATATCAGTTATAGTAGACTGTAATATAGTTGACATATTGTAATTATTATTTTCTTACTATTAGGTGATCTAGGAGTGTTGTTTGGTGTCATACATTGCTGGTCATCCAAACTACAGCAGCAATAAAGGCCAGATATATCTGTCAATTTTATTAGAAAATAACGCGTTGTACAAAGATCACATGATGGAAAATACAACCTAAGACGATGCGATCAGTATTGAGTATTACCATGGCTATAACCGGCATTGTATGCGCTATTGAGGTACAGGTGTATGCTGGTTCCTTGTATTGCTAAAGTTGATCTGGTGTAGCGGCAGGTGGTGTATTCCGGGCCAGTCGTCCTACAGTCATGGACCAGACGTTTTAGATTGGTGACTGATCGGGAATAACAAAGAGATCTAGGCAGCAATTAAATGGGCGACGAAAAAGTCTTGAACACTGCGTGCCACGCGTGGTCGCGCATTTTCAAATTCAAATGTTCAAATGTATGTTAAGCTTAAGGGACTTAACTACGGGGTCATCAGTCCCTAAACTTACAAACTACTTATTTACTACCTTATACTAAGGACGGCACAAATATCCATGCCCTAGGGGGGATTCGAACCCCCGACCATAGTGGCCGTGCAGACCGTGACTGGAGCGCCTCAGTCCCCTCGGCCACCGCGGCCGGCTCGCGCATTTTCCTGTTGCAGTATAACCGTCGGAAATTTCGACAGGTATGGAAGGGCAACTGGCTCCAACACATCGTAGCTGTAATACTGACTGGTTAGTGTATCGCCAATGCGTATTAGAACCTTTCGTTCAAACTATTAGTGTTGCGACTTGCCTTTAAAGAATAACATAGTTCGCGAACATCCTGACACGTTTTCGTCAATAGGAACGGCCCTACGAGAGTGCCTTGGGGTACTCTCACAATTACTTCTGCAACTGACGATTTCGCCATGTTACGTACGGATTGTTCAGTTCTACATGTTAGAGTAGGGTGACCAAACGTCCCGGGATTGTTTCAGTCTTTCATGGTATTATACGGTGTCACGAACAATTTTTTCGGGATGCTCAAAAATTCCGGAATTCAGTTTTTAAATATATTTTATTTATGTCTATAACTGTTAGGGATATCGTTCGATCAAATGGAATACGACACGATAAAGCAATACATTTTAACACATTTCTCTAACCCCATAATCCAAACGTAATCACAGTATCAAAATTGATTCACAATTGACGATTTTGAGCGGTATTGTGGCTGGAGAATAGGTTGTATTCCTGAATCAGTTCCAGGCGTTACAACTTGAGAGGAGCTATCAAAACTGGCCGATTATCATGTCACTTAATACTGCATTACCAAAATAGTGTAGTAGTTGATGTTATCTCAGACAAGCTGTACCGGTGGCTTTTCGTATTAGTCGCATTGTTGCCAGTGTAATGCAAAACATTTCTGAAATGTGCAATATACACGGTGTCACATTTATCTTGACAACCCAAAATTTCTCTGGAACAATAACAGCTATTGAAAAGACTTTCACTGGTATCAGTGTAGGGCAGGGTCTCTTGAATGTAAATATTTTGAAACATTTTAAAACGAAAGCATATATGTTTATGTTAAAAACTTATGAGTTTTTAAATGGACACCCTAAATTATTTCATCAGCAAGCTATAGCTTGCATCGCAGTACGCCAATTAAATCCCGAGATTTTGCGAATCGTAATTGACGCTTGAAAGGCGCGAAATACGCGGCTAGCGCATGCCCTGAGACTCAGGCGAGAACCCCCATGCTGCTCAGGACGTGCGCTAGCCGCGCGTTTCGCGAATTTCGAGCGTCAACTTTGCTTCGCAGTATCTCGGGATGTAATTGGCGCATTGCAATGCAATCAACGCCATTGTTTATGTGATTTGCTGCTTAAATAATATAGGCTGTCCATTTAAAAACACGTAAGTTTGTGTTAAAAACACACATGCTTTCTTTTTAGAATGTTTCAAAATATGTACATCTATCAGTCCCTGCCTTATACCACAGTTTAACATATACAGTCACGACACTTCCACTGGTTTTTGTTGTACGCCACGACAGCAGCGCTCCAAGCGGCTGGCGAGGTACATTTCTGAATAAGATATAGGATGAGTGTGAATAGTGTCGTTTAAATTCACATACTTTTTACAACGGGGAGGTATGTAGTGCCATAAAATAGGTAATAACCAGAAAATAACTCCACATGTGTCTTCATGAGGTTCCCTAAGAAGCTGTGGAGAGTATGAAACGGTACTTTGCAAGACAGTTAATTTAAGATTACTTTGAAATCTACGACTCTTTAATCAAGAATTTCAGATTCTATAAAGAGCAAAAATTGCTACTAAATAACATTAGATCCAATTATCTAAAGAAAGCCGTCGGTTTTCTACTCAGAAACGTCAGTATTTCTTCACTACAATTGCAGTCAAATCAGTAGGTATTGAACGCAAGAAACTTATATTGAAAGCATTATCAACATTATTAAGTATACCAGATCAGCCACTACAGCTGTAACTGAAAGGGAATCCTCACAAACGTGACAATAAAACATTGAAAGCAAAAACGCAGTTTCCCAACAAAGTAGAAAACAATTCCACGATTGTTACTGCTTCTGAACCACAAACGGCAAGAATCTTAAAGACATTCGTTTTATAATCAAATGTAATTATACGCAATTGTATATGAGTTCATAAGAAAGACGTATGACGTTTAAAAATGCTCGAATCATTAGACTTCATATCGAATTTTTTCACGTCAAAAAAGTTCCAGTCATGTAGGAACAGAGCATAACAGGAATTAATATTTCTCGTTTGTTTATATCCTCTCACTTCCAGCGGAATAGGCTACAAAATATACACATATTCGTAAATATTTCGTCATGAATAAGTTGTTTATATCACTGAATCGGGGAAATTCAGCTGCTTTTACATTTGTTTAACTATTATGTGTCTCGATATTTTACTAATGTTTGGAACACAAAAATTACAGAAACTATTTGGTTAATTACGTAGAAACGTAATTACAAAAAATTATGGAACGTTGCCCACCACTAGGAGCGCTAGTGTCGTTGCAACTGTCAATTGGTAACAACTTTGACAGCAGTGAGTGTCGCAACTGTGTGTATTAGACTGTGGTTATATTGATACCAGTGAACCTCGTTTTACAATTCCTGTTGTTTGAGATATTTTGGATGGCCGAGATAAATGGGACATCCTTTATATACAGGGTGAATCACGTAACACTTGCACCGCAAATATTGCGGAAACGGAAAGTGCGGTTGATGTGCGGGATTCACAGAATGGATTGGTAGTTAAGGACTCGTATTGTAAGACAATAAACATATTGTAAAAATACCTAGAAAGTGTATGCAAACCTTCAATTTTTCAAATCGAACAATGGTTATTTCTATCATGCACTGAAAGTTTTGACACCAGCTGTGTGCAAAGAATTTTGAATGACATTTTTATCATGTCTAGTTTGGCAGCTACAACCATTCAAAGTTTTGGGGGCGGAGGCTACGACAGCGTAGCTGACTGGCGGGTAGTCATGAGACAGTGGGCCCTGCCCCAGGGCCTAGCCACTCGGACAATGAGCTACGCTATCGCAGCCTCCGCCTCCGAAACTTTGAATGGTTGTAGCTGCCAAACTAAACATGATAAAAATGTCATTCAAAATTCTTTGTACACAGATGGTGTCAAAAATTCCAGTGCATGATAGAAACAACCATTGTTACATTTAAAAAACTGTATGTTTGCATAAAAATACTCTAAGTAGGGTTGTCATAATCTCGGAATCCAAAACCAGGACAAAACCTACGGTCATCGTAATCGATGGAAGGAATTGGAAATATGAGGAATAAGGAGTCCTCATGCCCCTAAGCTAAGGGAAATGTGCATTTATAAATAATCCAGAGTTTAGGAAGGACTGCTTCATTAAGGAAGCCTTTATTGGCAAAAATAGGAATATGCATTAAATTATTCACTACATGAACTTCCATCTTCACCATTTAAACTTTTCTTATATTAATCGTATTTTTCACAACATCGAATATAAGAAAGGAACTTGATCTGATTCTGTCAGTTTAGGGCTTCTGTTTTAGTTTGGCGCTGGGCAGGTTTCCTGCAACTTTGGAGTCACTAAAAACCTGAGATATAATTTTTGAAGTGCAAGAACTGGAGTTGTATGAATGATGGTGCTTGACACCTTGAAATGCAAATGTAGCTTCTGCTGCAGCTACTTTATGAGCGTCTGTCTGTGTTTTGAAAAAGCTGGTAAGCTTTTTGGAAGATGATGAACCCACTGCCCTCTTATGCTTCTTCGATTGCACGTGGTCGTGAATATCATGTCTACTTCCCTTACTGATTGAAATGTAGGAACTGTAAAAAGGAAAAACGTATAATAGAATAGTTTTTGTAGGAAAAAAAGCTGCAGCAACTGCAAAATTAACAATTTAAAAACTATTTCAATGGGTCTTTGCATAAACGTAATGTTACTCACCCGCAAATTTTGCAGAAAGTTTCATATTCAGTTCTTCCTCACTTTATACTTAGAAACTGTTTAGTGTTTTCCTCCCTGAACTTAACTTTTCGCCTATCTGATATTATTAAACGACCAGAAAAATAATAACTACTTAATACAATATAATGCGACTAAATCGCAAGCACAACAAACCATGCGAACATTCAGCAAGCTACTCAAAGAGGATAATACTCTTCATTGACAGAGATGACTGACCGCCCGCTGTTTCGAAACCTCGAAAGCTGTTCTGTTCTCTTTGGATTTTATGTGATGTCAAGGCAAAGAGATAACATATTACTGATGCATCTTTGACAGCAATTTTCTAAATTACCGGACGTTGACTTCAAATCCAACAAATTTCGCGGACACTTGCCTTATCGGCCCGGACTTTTTCATTTATCCTAAAATCGTGGACTGTCCTTGAAATCCGTGGCGTATGGCAACCCTATTTCTAAGTAATATTACAATCTGTTTGTATGCTAAAAATTCGAGCTCCTGACTACCAATCCATTCTGTGAAAACCACACATCAATCGCACTTTCCGTTTCCGCTATATTTGCGGTGCAAGTGTTACGTGATTCACCCTGTATAGTCATTAGCCGCGGTGGAGTAGCCGAGCGCCGGCCGCGGTGGCCGAGGTGACTGAGGCGCTCCAGTCACGGTCAGCACGGCCACTACGGTCGGAGGTTCGAATCCCCCCTCGGGCATGGATATTTGTGCCGTCCTAGTTCGTAAGTAGTTCATAACTAGTTTGTAAGTTTAGGGACTGATGACCCCGTAGTTAAGTCCCATAAGCTTAACAAACATTTGAACATTTAGTAGCCGAGCGGTCTAAAGCGTCAAGCTGCGGAGCGCGTTGTTGCTCGCCGTGGAGGTTCGAGTCCTCCCTGGGGCATGGGTGTGTGTGTGTTTGTGCGTAGGTTAGTTTACCTAGGTTTAAGTAGTTTGTAAGCTACGGACTGATGACCATGCAGTTTGGTCCGATAGATTTACAAACATTTGAACATTTTTGGTACATTTGGTGACGCCGGGAAAAGTAGGGGTGGTGCATTGGAGTCCACCTGTTTGTGTTCCGGTTTTTCAAAAATTTTCAAATGTTTGTGAATCTATCGGACCAAAGTTCGTGGTCATCAGTCCGTAGCTTACAAACTACTTAAACTAAGGTAAACTAACCTAAGGGCAACACACACGCCCATGCCCCAGGGAGGACTCGAACCTCCACGGCAAGCAACCGCGCGCTCCGCAGAGAGACGCTTTAGACCGCTCGGCTACTCCACCGCTGCTCCGGTTTTTCCCGAAAATGATTCGTTCACCCTATGCTAGGGCGCAAGGGGAAAGATAGAGTAGGAGACGGTGTGGGTGTGACTTGTTTTTGTTTGAAGTACTTTATCCATTTCAGCAACTGTTCAGGTTATAAATTAATAAAATTCAGCAACCACAGCAACTGGGTGCTAAATTTTATTAATTTATTGTTTTTGTTTGTTAAGTTTATGGGACTTAACTGCGGGGTCATCAGTCCCTAACCTTAAAAACTACTTATGAACTAGCTTGTACTGAAGACAGCAGAAACATTCATGCCCGAGGGAGGATTCGAACCTCCGACTAGCGATGCCAACCTTTTTTTGTCAAAATAAGGGAGACTTCGACTCGAAAAAATAAATAGGCGTAACACAATTTATTTACATCTTAAAACAGGTTTATTGCATGGACCAATCACAAAACCTCTTCACAACAATTATAAACTGAAGGTCTACAGAATTTTTTTTACGTAAAACAATATGTGTTTACACTTTTGGCAGCAGTTTGAAGTTTGCGATCGTTCTTTACAAATTAGACTCGCGGCACTGTCCCCTACAAACGCTGTAATAACTGTATCGATAATACTATGCCGTATCGATTAATAAATGTTGTATCGATAGTCCAGCAACGAGATATGAAAAATATGCGGCAGGTTTAAATCTTAATCGGTGTCATTTTCCTCAAATACGGTGAATACAACCTCCCGTATAAAATAAAAACGGGAGACGGGAGTTGGCTTAAAAATGAAGAAAAATAGGGTTTAACGTCCCATCGACAGTTTCGTCATTAGAGACGGAGCTAACGCTCGGAGTTTTGGGTAAGGATGTGGAATGAAATCGGCCGTGCCCTTTCAAAAGGAGCCATCTCGGCATTTGCCTGGAGTGAAAACCTAAATCAGGATTGCCGGAGGTGGATTTGAACCACCGTCCTTCCGAATGCGAGTTCCCGTATAATACGGGAGAGTTGGTAACCCTACCTCCGACGGGGAAGGGCTTCGCGTATCGGCCGCTTGGGTGTGACTGCACTGGCCGCCGCAGGTAGGCGGGAAGTGCGTGGGCAGCGGTGGGGGCATTCTGCGCGCTCAGCTGACGCCGTAAACAATGCCCCTGCTCGCCTGCCGCGCTACAGGCTGGGGTAGGGGCTTACAGGAGAACGAGTAGCGGCGCTTCACTTCTACCACTGTCCGCGGCAAACACACACCAACATCTCGACAAACAAATCTGCCCTCTGCACGAATAAAGGCTAGTCTACACGACGACATTAGGTTGCGACACTCGCTTCATGAAATGAATTGCGTGCAACTGGTCTCGTGTATGTCTGCACACACGGTGCCAATACTGTACACTTAAGTTTCGTCGTTATGTGAGTTCCGTAGTCGCCCTAGAATGAAAGTTTTGGTAGCCGTAACGGTTGTGGCGGAGCTATTGCTTCTCTGTGTGAAGTCGCTACACAGTGGCGGCTGGTGATAAGGTGCTAATGTGCTGCAGCACACTGTAAATATATTACTAACATTATGCCATTTCTCTTCGAATGCAAGCGAGAAATCGCTGTAAAATTACATCCTTTCTCTTGGAATACGAGCCAGATATCACAATAAAATTATACCAATTCCCTTCCAATGCGTATTAGAATGCTAGTAATAAGGATGAAAACGCATTTTGGAGCGCTCTCGCCGCGATAACTGGAAACCAGCTCCGTGTGCTGAAGTGGGATTCAGCCGCGCTGGTACATGCGCAGGGCGGCGCAGTCGTCTGTTCGCTAGTGCGCATGCGCAGACGTGACGTCAGGCCTGGCGGCTCTTGTGTGCTGAGACCGACTGCAGCACCAGAGCAATATTTCTCTTCGCGCTGCGTGTAACGGCTGCGGAAGAATAGTATATGACGAATATTGCGGCTTACAGAGTCAAATAGCGCGCTGACTCAGGCGTCTTGCGCGTTGTCTCAATTCCTGTGTGAGGCTCGTATTCAAATAATTCTGAGTCTAAATTTTTAATTTCTGTAAATAAAATTAATATTTTTAAACGTTATATTTACTACCTGCAGTGAATACATGCAGTTGGCAGCGCTGTTATAGATTCCCCTGAAGGTCTTACTGTCAATACGGTATTAATTGATATTTAATTATAGGCAATCATACAAAGGTTGACTTTTTATTTTAGTATATTTTGTTTCCTGTTTATTTTTGTAATAGTGTAGCACACTGGACAAATTTTGTACCGAGCCGCCACTGTCGCTACATAAGGCTAAACATAAAGAGAATAAGAAACATGTTTCGGGTTCGTCACTGGAATAGAAAAAGACGTCAGCTCGTTTGCTCAGCGACTGTGCTGAAGGAAATTGTGATTTAAGACCCTAGAAGTAATTTTAATCAACTTAGAACGTCACCAGAGCAGTTCACGTTCCTTTTAAACAGAGTTAGTAATGCAATAAACAAACGAGATACTGTTATGCGTGAAGCATTGTTACCAGAACTGAAATTAATTTACTTGCATGACGTTTCTTGTCAAGTAGATATTCGTCTCTACAGTACCTGTACCGTGTTCAAAATTCCACAATTGCCATAGTTCGTTTGTGTAGGTATTTCCAATTGAATGTATTTTAGTCTGCAATTCGTTAAACCTCAACCCATCAATATTTAATTCACGAATAATTGCTTGAAGAGCACCAATACGCCGCTGCTTATTCCTGAGATTTTCATCGTTGAAATCGCACAAACAACTATGCATCGCATATATGCTCAAAACACGAATTATTTCTTACGTTCCCCCTTTATGTTGTATTTTGTTCTGTATTGCTTCTAACCTAACCTAAAAACACGCGCAATCAGTTTCGCCAAAGTTGGAAGGTGCCGAAACTGTTTCGTTTCGCCAACGAGTTGCGCGAACGCCTGCCGCGCATGCGCACTGGTCAGTAGCGCAGTTTCATGAAACGTAGTGTCGCCGTGTAAATTAGCCTTAACGGAATTCTAATCACTGCCTTATCGAGGAAAATATCTTTGTGCAACAACGACGTATTTCCGCCGAATAGTTTCCTCAAATTCGAAAGACACCGAGAGGGTCATTGCATCAGATATGAAATACGATATCTGGTAAACGAAATGATCTTTCGTTCTGCTCTTAATTGTTCAAATGTTTGTTAAGCTTAAGGGGCTTAACTACGGGATTATCAGTCCCTATACTTCGTTCACCGAAACGAGACACGTACAGTAAACACACTGAGGCCCGTGACCAGGGGTGGACAAAACAGGAACGCTAGCTCAATCTAGCTGCATCCGTTTCAGGTGTAAGGTCGTTGTGTCTTTTGTTATATAGCAGTGGTAATAGGTGTTGACAGTCAACTTCATCTTACGTAAAGGACCAGTTGCTGAACAGTATCGTGTTAGTGTTTACAATAACATTCACCATTTATAGTCTGTGTGTCTCTTTCTCTCTCTCATTGATATCACGTAAGAGTAACCTCATTATGTCATCGCTCAATTTGAGTCCACCCAAAAGCGTTCAAAGAAGAAGTAATTCTTTGGAGAAACACGTCGTTCCTAGTGTGTATAAAACGCAGCTGTTGTGTCCATGACAGTCAATGACTGATAGGTTATTGTTATGAAAACAGTCAATAATAAGCCACGCACACTTGGTAGCCTCCAAGGGGGGGGGGGGGGAGCAAATAGGACATATTCTTTCAGAACGTCTTGATGACTTTGACTGAAATGCGATACGAAAAAACGTTTCTCGTAAGAAATTCCAAACACTTGACAAAGTGCTCGCTGTGGTAAGCGAAGATGCAGATTTGGGAAATTTTCGGAGGAAATAACTTTCTATACAGTATTAAAACAAATGAATTATAAATGTCTGACTTCTCATAGCACTGCTATATAACAAAAGACACAACGACCTCACACCTGAAACGGATGCAGCGAAATTGAGCGAGCGACCCTGTTTTGTTCACCCCTGGTCACGCGCCTCAGTGAGTTTACAGTACGTCTCTCGCTTCGGTGAATGGAGTATAGTTCTGCTCTCAACTTTAAATGAAACTTCGATATTTTGCCTACATTTCATCCGCAGCAATTTAAGCCATTCGCAAAGTTTTCGCAATGCGATTTCACCTCTGCAAAATCGATGAAATATCGTGCAGTGTTTTACTTAATTTGATGCAGCACAGCAGCTATGACGAATAACAAAAAGAATATTTTCGCAGTATTCCTATATTTCACAACCGTGGATACACCATATTTAACCGCGTATCGTGGTAATGTTACTTCAAGGCAAAGGCGTATTGAAGATTTGTCACAAACTCCCCACCTTGCTACATTAAATGTCTATTAACGATATAATGGCGGTGAGTCAAAAGAAAGTCACATATGTACATTAATAAACTCTGGTAACTAGTATGTTCTGCTTGGTCTTGTGGTCAGAATAAACATTATTTGAAACGATAGGAGGTAGATTTTATATTCTAATCCTGCTAAATGATTTTTTTTAAATTTTATTTACATTTATAACAGTTGATGGGACGTTATTATCAAAGTAACAGCAATCCGATCCGAATCATTAGACAAGTTTTTCTCCTAATATGTCGCGATTCCTGAGAGTGTGATTATGCAGAAACCTAACAAGACAGCGTCAACTGCTGCCATTGAAACGAGCAGCAATAAAATTCATAAACTGCCTAATCTCAAATATTTGCTTATTTATTTCCGAATATGAGGTGATTTCAGGGAGTGTTGTTAGGCAGGAAGTTAAGAAGCGGGGTTAAGTTAATGCGACTGAAACGACCACCTGTTGTTATTTTCGAAATATCTCCTTAAAAGATTTAATTTCTATTTTTGCCTGATAGTTCACATAATGCAAACTGAAGATAGTTTCTGTCTTTTGATTTCTTGTCGGTGCGTTGCAAAGAGAACAATATTCATATCTCGGTGTTAATGAAAGATAGTGTGATGTAGTGTACCTTTCAACTGAGGTAAATAACTCTGACGGGTAGTCAAATGTTTGTAAAGTTGTGTGTCCTAACTGCAGTGGTAATCAGTCCCTACACTTGCAAACTACTTTAACTTATTCTAACAACAACACAAACACCCAAGCCCGAGGTAGGACTGGCTGGAACCTCCGACGTGGAACGGTCGCGCGCACCGCAGCCAGGCGCCTTTGTGCGAAAGGCTATTTCGCCGCGGCTGACGGGTAGTCGATGACGGCGAACTGTATTGAGGCTATGAGGTGTCTTCGAATGTTACCATCGATCGATCAGGGCAGACAGGGGCGGACAATAATTCGATGGAACCATCGGAGCCAGTGTAGTTCGCTGTAAACCATGTATTGCACGCTACAAGCCTCACTACCTTGTATAATAAGCGCTGCATTCGTACCCGACATATGTCATCTGCACACTGCTCAAATTTCACTTTCAATTAGTGGAATTATAGTTTTCCAGAAGCACATGAACCCACTTATTGTTAGTATTACAGGTATGGTATCCATTCTTTCGAACAAATCCAAAACAACAACAAAATCAAATGTTTGTAAACCTGTTGCACCTAGTTGCTATGGTCACACACACACACACACACACACACACACACACACACACACACACACACTCGAAGCCGCGTTGGAATGGCCGAACGCTCTAAGGCGCCTTGCTGGGGAGCGCGCCTTTGCTCCCCGCCGGAGGGTCGAGTCCTTCCTCGGGCATGTATGTTTGTGTTCTTAGGATAGTTAGTATAAGAGATTACGTTTGGACAGGAAGCGTTGTCGGACAGTCAAAAATGTTCAAATGTTTGTATAGTCTATGGGACTTAACTACAGGGTCATCAGTCCCTAAACTTACAAACTACTTATGAAGTACTTACGAACTAGGACGGCACAAATATCCGTGCCCGAGGGGGGGGGATTCGAACCCTCGACCGTAGTGGCCGTGCAGACCGTGACTGGAGCGCCTTAGTCTCCTCGGCCACCGCGGCCGGCGTTGGACAGTCGAAATGGTCATGGCATCACTGATGTGAAGCACAAAATCCAGCTTCCTTGACCCATATTTTGAATCTCTAACGTCTTTTGGAGTGAGTGCTTAAAGTCAGTGACCTAGACGTCTATGCACTGTTAAATCTGCGAATAAATTTAGAAAGTTATATTAACTCGCCAAACTGAAAAATAGAAGTAGGCGTCTTCTACTGTCGCTTACTTGTTACGTCTTTGACAGCTCTCATAAAAAAGTATTCAAAAATGGAAAGTTGTACACCAAAAAATTAGGAGATAAAGTAATTTAAGACGTTACCTGCCTGTGGGCGTTGAATTACATCGATGGTGCGAGAAGAAAGCCGGCCGAGGGGACTGAGGCGCTCCAGTCACGGTCTGCACGGCCACTACGGTCGGTGGTTCGAATCGCCCCCTCGGGCATGGATATTTGTGCCGTCCTTAGTATAAGGTAGTCGATAAGTAGTTTGTAAGTTTAGGGACTGATGACCCCGTAGTTAAGTCCCATAAGCTATACAAACATTTGAACATTTGATTTGCGAGTAGAAAATTTATGCCGGGCAGGTTTTCATGCCTACTAGCCAGTTACATTGGCCTCTACCCCATCCGGACACAGTATTCATGACAAGAGCATGGCGCATGCTTCCCGTCAGACCCCACATGTGACTCTGCCCGTTATCCCCCTTAGTCGCAGCATTCCGCGAATTCTCGTGAGTTCGAGGAAGGTATGAATTTGCACTGAAGGATTCACTGACCGTCTACGCCTTTGTATATGGTCCCTTTTCTTTTGGAGAGGAGTTTGTTGGGAATTACTAAGAGGGCCAGGCAAATAAACAAATGGATATGTGAACGAATATTTGTAATCCTAAGGGATCAAGGTCATCGGGCCCTAGATCTAAAAACTATTTAAATTAACTTATATTTAGGACAACTCTCACACCCATGTCCGAGGAAGGACTCGAACCTCAGACGCCAGCGGCCGTGTGATCCGTAACGTGTCACTCCATACCGTGAGGTCATTTCCGTGTGGCTCATCAGTGAACATAATGAATTGGAAGACAAAATTATGATTGTAAGAAAATAAAATGGTTGGCTGCGGAATAGATCCTGGACGGATCGGGGCATTGGTCTTGCGCGATGGTAAACTTCTGAAGTATCCAACAGGGTAATGTGAACTCCAAATTTAACGTGCAATCTGAACCATGTGTTGTTTCTGGCGGATCTCGTCGTCATTGACAGATAAATGCTGTGGTAAAAAGCTGCCTGAAAAATTCGTGGTCCAACCAGGATTTGATCCCACGTCATTTCAGTTCACAGGTACGCGCTTTACCTAAGATCTTCAGGCCCCGCGTTGAAACGTTGGTAACTTGCATTAGAACCAAAGAGGAACTGCATTGTAGTTTATTACAGACGATTGTACTGCGTGAAGTGTAGGCGATGCTTTGGATGGTAGATCTTATTATGTTGCATGTGTTGGTAGTGGTGATTATCACCTACTCTGATGGCACGCCAGTGGTTTTGTCTTAAGGGTTGACACTTTCGCTATCGGCTTAACACATTTCTTTAAGTTGGTGAGGTCTTCAGAAGTGTGTCTCTAATACGGGAAGCTATGGGATCTCCTGACGAAAATTTGCTCGAGACTGTGATATGTGAACGGGTATGCCAAGAAAACAATGTGTAAAATATGACGGTCCGCAATCCCTCGCAACCCGCAGACATAGACATATGATACAGAGCTTCGCTCGCAATACAATGGTACAACAAATATTAGAAATACACTACTGGTCATTAAAATTGCTACACCAAGAAGAAATGCAGATGATAAACGGGTATGCGTTGGATAAAAATTTTACTCAAGAACTGAAATGTGATTACATTTTCACGCTATTTGGGTGCATAGATCCTGAGAAATCAGTACCCAAAACTACCACCCCTGGCCGAAATAACGGCCTTGATACGCCTGGGCATTGAGTCAAACAGCGCTTGGATAGCGTGTACAGGTACATATGCCCATGCAGCTTCAACATGATACCACAGTTCATCAAGAGTAGAGACTGGCGTATTGTGACGAACCAGTTGCTCGGCCACCATTGACCAGACGTTTTCAACTGGGTAGAGATCTGGAGAATGTGCTGGCCAGAGCAGCAGTCGAACATTTTATGTATCCAGAAAGGCCCGTACAGGACCGGCAACATGCAGTCGTGCATTATCCTGCTGAAATGTAGGGATTAGCAGGGTTCGAATGAAGGGTAGAGCCACGGGTCGTAACACATCTGAAATGTAACGGCAACTGTTCAAAGTACCGTCGATTCGAACAAGAGGTGTGTAACCAATGGCACCCCATACCATCACGCCGGGTGATAAGCCAGTATGGCGATGACGAATACACGCTTCCAATGCGCGTTCTCCGCCATGTCGCCAAACACAGATGCGACCCTCATGATTCTGTAAACAAAACCTGGATTCATCCGAAAAAATGACGTTTTGCCATTCGTGCACCCAGGTTCATCGTTGCGTACACCATCGCAGGCGCTCCTGTCTGTGATGCAGCGTCAAGGGTAACCGCAGCCATGGTCTCCGAGCTGATAGTCCATGCTGCTGCAAAAACGTTGTCCAACTGTTCGTACAGGTGGTTGGTGTCTTGCAAACGTCCCAGTTTGTTGACTCAGGGATCGAGATGTGGCTGCATGATCCGTTACAGCCATGTGGATAAGATGCCCATCATCTCGACTGCTAGTGATACGATGCCGTTGGGATCCAGCACGGCGTTCCGTATTGTCCTCCTGAACCCACCGATTCTGTATGCTGCTAACAGTCATTGGACCGCGACCAAAGCGAGCAGTAATGTCGCGATACGATAAACCGCAATCGCGATAGACTACAATCCCACCTTTATCAAAGTCGGAAACGAGATGGTACTCATTTCTCCTCCTTACACGAGGCATCACAACGACGTTTCACCAGGCATCGCAAGTCAACTGCTGTTTGTGTATGAGAAATCGGTTGGAAACGTTCCTCATGTCAGCACGTTGTAGGTATCGCCACCGGCGCCAACCAGGTGTAAATGCTCTGAAAAGCTAATCATTTGCATATCGCAGCATCTTCTTCCTGTCGGTTAAATTTCGCGTCTTTAGCACGTCATCTTGGCACCAGTCATAGTGTCCATTCTTAAATACGCCATGTTCGATACATCTCACAAAGTTAAAATAGTAAGAGGATCATATGGTACGTGATTTTGGACTAGTATTTCACCTTTAAATACATTTGGATCTATGGTATCAGTCTTTTTTGTAGGGGTAGCAGAATACACTAACATGTAATCCACATTGCAAACCATGTTATTGGTATTTGCCCTAGTTGATGGCCATTGTTTATATGCTTTGTCATATCATTAACGTATTTCATGCCCTAGTTCGATGTTTCGAACAACTGCGCCACACTGTTAACTGTTACAGGCAGGTAAAAAATAAGTGTATGTTATTATTGTTAGTGAAATTATAGACCAAAATCATGTGCCACATGTCGTCCTTCACATATAACTTTATGAACTGAATCCACGGTGATATATTTAAATATGGCCGCCATAATGACTATTAGCACCATGAGTTGCGGACTTCTTTCTGTATCAATTATCATACTACTGATTGGAAGGAATGGACAGTATATTGGAATGATTGTTTGAGTTTTGTTATTTGGGTAGCAAATTATCTTCTGATTGCCGATGTTCAGAAGATATAAAATGTACAATGGCTATGAGGAAAAAGCATTTCTGAAAAAGAAATTTGTTGACATCGAACATTAAGTGATAGGGAGTCTTTCTGAAAGCATTTGTCTGTTCAAAATGTTCAAATGTTTGTTAAGCTTATGGGACTTAACTACGGGGTCATCAGTCCCTAAACTTACAAAGTACTTATGAACTACTTACGAACTAGGACGGCACAAATATCCATGCCCGAGGGGGGATTCGAACCCCCGACCGTAGTGGCCGCGCAGACCGTGACTGGAGCGCCTCAGTCTACTCGGCCACCGCGGCCGGCTGGACTTTAGCCTACCACTGTTTTGTAAGCGGTTCCCCAAATTGTCTCTCCTCGTCCAGAGATTTCGAGCGATCGCGAAATGTCATATATCGCAAATATTGTTTTCTTTGCGGACCTGTTAAAAGCTGCCATATAACGTAGCCACGCTGGAACACGAAAACATGGCCTCCGACGTCACTGTGTGGCGTTAGACGGGAGTACAGAACGTGTGCAGTATTAGGTACTCCCAAAACCTGGGCATCAGGCTGCAGAAGTGTCTGCTGTTAGCTCTGTTCACAGGCGCTGGACCGTATTCGGTGTCCACGGCTGATGTAAGCGACGTGTGATTAGGAAGTGCTAATGCCTCCTTGGCACGGTTGCGTTACAGCCTGGCCATCGCACACGATGCTGCCTGCCTTCCGACTACAGACTGCCTCTCTCAAAACGGAAACGCTGACGCCCCCCCACTCTTCATTCACAAGGTGACCTGAGGCGGCGTGAGGAACGTGATAAATTTTTCTATAGCTCCATTGTTGATGTTTTCGGAGAGGAAGCATCGTCAACAACGAAAGCACCATCCAGCGCACCTCGAGATAACGTCATGGGGCCACTACTCGTTATCTCATTGGCGCCGCCGGCCGCGGTGGCCGAGGGGACTGAGGCGCTTCAGTCACGGTCTGCACGGCCACTGCGGTCGGGGGTTCGAATCCCTCCTCGGGCATGGATATTTGTGCCATCCTTAGACTTAGCTAGTTCATAAGTAGTTTGTAAGCTTAGGGACTGATGTCCCCGTAGTTAAGTCCCATAAGTTCTACAAACATTTGAACATTTCATTGGCGCCGACTTGGTATCCACTGCTAGAGTAAAAGCCTTCTCCAGACTTTTCCACGCAGTGAGGGTCCTCAGCAGTTTCCCATACGTGTTGCTTACTCACAATGTCACCAACCTGGGCTTTTCTCATACTCTTAAAGTCAACAAAGATCTTCGTAGGCGCATGTACTGTCTATTAACGTCGTTACATTTTCAATGCATGGTGAATGAGAAACCGGGAGAGGTGGCAAAGTGGCAATACGCTTGATCGCATTCGAGAGGACGGTGGTTCAAATCCTCCGGCCGTATTAATTTAAGTATTCCGTTATTTCCTTAAATCACTCCAGGCAAATGACGGGAAGGTTCCTAGCAAAAGGCTCGGCCGATTTCCTTTCCCAACCCGAACAAAAACTACCCGATCGTGTGCTTGGTCTCTAATGACGACGATGTCGACAGGACGTTAAACCCTAATCTTCCTTCCTCCATTTATGAATCAAATTTTTTTCCCGTTAGCTGCATTTAGGCGTTGAATTAAATCCAGTAGCCGCATATGAAAATTTGAGACGGATCGATATTCGAACCTGGAATTCCCTCTCTGTCACTGATGCCTTAACCACTTTTACATCGAAACACGCTTCTTGTTCAACGGAAATCCCATGTACCTCACGCCCCACAGTCCAACTTCCCCTTTTGATCGCGGGCAATACCTGTATTCCCACAAGGGTTCGAACGTCTAATTGTGGATTCAGCACTGAAATTAACATTTTGCCCGTCGAGGATTATGTACACTATAGGTATGGTGTCTGTTGTTTTGAATATCTCCGAAAGAACGGACACGATACTTGTAATTTTCAGTAGGGTCATGTTTACGTCGTACACTTTTATTTTCTTTCATTATACACTTAGGTTCCTTTATCTTCAAAAACCGAGCTTTACGAACTATTTCCTCAAGTCGACACCCTTCTGGTACTTTCAGGATACGAAACACCCTTCCATTAATAGTCTTTCGCCCGAAACAAATAGACACCGTACACGTAATTATATATATTCCGTGTCCCCAACAGATAATTTCAATGCGGATACATAGAATACATCCAAACAGTTGTGTGAATACAGGTATAAGCTGAGAGTGAGTGAGATAATGAAGAACAGACAGTACATCAGTAGCGTGTGGGGAATTTAAGACGGGTGGGAAGTATGCCCGTATGGTAGAACTAGCACGGCGCAACTCGCCTAATGCGGGAAATCTGGGTTCGAGTTCCGGTCTATCACAAATTTTCAACCATCACCGATAATGTAATTGAACACCCTGTAGTAGCTACGACCGGAAATTTGTCTTCAAGTATACGGGTTATTTTAAAAAGTTATAAAATTCCATTACTTGTATAAGGGAATGAGTACATAGTACTTTGAATAGGAAACCATGTCAAGAAACGTCATCCAACGATGCAAAAAGCACATTTTCATTTTCAGTACTAGAATGAAAGAAGAAGAAGAAACTCCTGGTTAAGTGCTCGTAGTGTTCATTCTTTGGCTACTAGACAATTTTTCCTTTGTGTTGGTCCATGCTACCACCTCCCAAAATATGGAAAGAGCTTGCAGTAAAAGAGATTTGTTTAAATTAGTGCTCATAACGTCGTTGCATGACTTTTCCAGACATGGGCCCCTACTCAAAATATTAAGTACTCACTCTACAGTACAAGTCCCCGTAATTTATAAACCTCTGTTTCTAATAACTCTGTATAGCGGATGAGTACACCAATGATACCTGTTGTTTCATCCAAAAGAACAGACGCCACACATTTAAAAAGAGATTGTATTGTAATAGATATTGCAAAGATATATTATTTTTTATATTTAATTTCTAAGTGCAGTACAATGGACGAAGAGAAGGCGGTGTGTAGTTTTTTATCGTGAGTTTGTTTGTTTTACAAGCATGCATTACCGTTGATGCTACTGATGGACATCTCGAAGTGTCAGGACACCCATTTGGGAAACCTATATTCTAAAACATTCTCTCCGACGCTCGTTGGTGTGGCTGTCTTCAGTTTTTGAAAGGGTTTCTCTTTGAAATCTATGTTTCACTGCTCAAGCTTAAACCGATAATACAACATTGTTGTATTTTTTCTTCTTCAGAAACGTTGGAAGCTGCGTCAATAAAATTCTTCAGGGTGTGAGGCCGTATTGCCAGTCGTTAAAACTGTACGACGTTCCACTTAACAATAGTAGCCGAAACACCGGACAATTTTAAAGATTTACAATACGGTCTCACAGCCTGAAGAATTTTATTGACGGTGTTAAAGGCCGGGTAAGCCTACTCTTACATTAAGTCGGAAGCTACGTTTGAAACCCGCACCGCGGTGGAGTGGCCGAGCGTTCTAAGGCGCCTCGCTGCGGAGCGTGCGGTTGCTCACCGTCGGAGGTTCAAGTCCTGACTGGCGCGCGCGCGCGCGCGCGCGCGCGCGCTTGTGTGTGTGTGTGTGTGTGTGTGTGTGTGTGTGTGTGTGTACTCTCCAGCACGTACGGTTTCCACTCAATCCACACTTTCCATTTTCGAGCCCCTCTGCCGCTTTGTGAGGTAGGTGGTGGTCGTGTAAATGGACCATCCGATCCCTGCGTGAAGGACGATAAGTACCAAGCGAGGAATGGTGACAAGGGCAAGAGTGGTGAGGTGGTAGCTGGTTGCGGGTCACGTCGGACGTTACGCAGCGCCGCGGCCCGCGACTGGTGAGAAGCTTCCGCTGGGTCATGGGCAGCGAACGCCGTCGCCAGAATGACAATTACGCCGTTTGACATGTCCTTTTTAGCAACTCTCTCAAAAGAAGTGGCCACGACCCAACTCAGTACGAGAGGTACCTCATTTCTTTTTGTAGATTCCTGCACAGTGTGGACTCGTTAGCTTGGGTTAAGCTTGGCTTAAGCTAACAATTATCCGAAGGAAGGTAAATTTCCTGATAGACTGCGCCATGATTAGAACAGAACCAATAATGAGGTGAGTCTGGCATACGCCTAACGTAATTTGGGGAAACATTGAAAAATGATCTGTATCGGCCGAATTCTGCTCCAGCGAATGCAAGTTTCGTGTGGTAGCCGCGGTGGCGTTGCCGAGCGGTCTAAAGCACCTCGCTGCGGAGCGCGCGGTTGCTCGCCGTGGAGGTTCGAGTCCTCCCTGGGGCATGGGTGTGTGTGTGTCTGTCCGTAGGTTAGCTTAACTAGGTTTAAGTAGTTTGTAAGCTACGGACTGATGACCACGCAGTTTGGTCCGATAGATTTACAGACATTTGATTGATTTGATTGCGTGTGGTAACCGTTATGGTTCTTCACTTGATACGGGTCAGCCGGGGTGGAATGGTAGAGCGCTATAAGGCAGTCTTCTCGTCGGAGGTTCGAGTCCTCCCTCGAGCATTGGTGTGTGTGTGTGTGTGTGTGTGTGTGTGTGTGTGTTTGTGTGTGTGTGTGTGTGTGTGTGTGTGTGTGTGTTTTGTCCTTAGGTTAGTTTAAATAGTTTGTAAGCCTCGAGACTGATAACCTCAGTAATGAAGTCCCACAGATTTACCAAGTTTTGAACATTTGATAGCCGCGGCGGAGTTGCCGAGCGGATTGAGGCTCTATGCTCCGATGCGCGAGACCGCTCCCCGTCGGGGGTTCGAATCCCCCCTCGGGCATAGATGTTTGTGCTGGCTTTAGTATAAGCTAGTTCATAAGTAGTTTGTACGTTTACGCCGAGGAGACTGAGGCGCTCTAGTCACGGTCTGCACGGCCACTACGGTCGGGGGTTCGAATCCCCCCTCGGGCATGGATATTTGTGCCGTCCTAGTTCGTAAGTAGTTCATAAGTAGTATGTAAGTTTAGGGACTGATGACCCCGTAGTTAAGTCCCATAAGTTCTACAAACATTTGAACATTTTTTTGTACGTTTACGGACTGATGACCCCGTAGTTAAGTCCCATAAGCTTAACAAACAATTGAAAATTTGATATGGGCCATGTGACGTCAAATATAACGCAGGAAAACCTCCAGCGAAGTGGACAGTGTTGTTATATTTATGTACTTAAATTTATTATTTGTTATTTTACAATACAAACCATCACCTAATAGAATTAATGTGTCCTAGTGTCCCACACTCAGTGTTGTTAGCTACATTGTTATGTTCCTGTCTTTATTAGAAACAACTACAGTTCTAACTACTAGGGTACGGATTGGTAGATTCTTCTCAAATATTCGAATGTTTGTAACCTATTGGACCAAACTGCTATGGTCATCAGTCCCAATACTTTCTTAAACTAACTTGCAATAAGGACAACACCCACCCATGCCCAAGGAAGAACTCGAACCTCCGGCGGGAACGGCTGCCCAGTCCGTAGCATGACGCCTTAGACCACACGGCAATCCCGCGCGGCAAGGTTCTTCTTCCAGTATTTTTTTTGTTCCATAGTTACTTAATTTTACTGGAATTGAAGGAAGATTAGTATTTAACGTCTTGTCGACAATGAAATCATTGGAGCACAAATCGAATTAAGAAAGGATGCGGAAGGAAATCGTCTGTGACATTTCAAAGGAACCGTTTGTATTTGTCTTAAGTGTTTTAGGGGAATGTCGCAAAACTTAAAACAGTAAGCCGGATGGAGATTTCAGCCGCCGTCCTCCCGAACATAGTACTGCACTGTTATTTAAGCTATAAAAATCGTCTAGTACCTCAAAATGGAAGAAACTAATCTGATAGCATCACTAAGGATAAATTATTCTTTCTTGTGGTTGTATCCACTGCCATAAATGTTTCAAGAAAATATTTTTGTTTCGGCGGGAAGCCTAATTTCATCTGAGACACTAACTTTATTTCTTTGAAGAGTATCTCATGCACCTTCTTGGGGGGTTATCAACGAACATTAAACAAATGCTTACCATACAGCACACTGTAAGGTAAACACGTAATACCGTCACCTATTCTGGTCTAATGGCTTAGTACCTCACTATCACAGAGATGAGTTTCTGTCTCGACTGGTGAAATTGCAACCCATGTTGCGGGTCTAGTCACCCTATGAGACGAACTTCATTACGACTAGATTTTTGAATATAATAATTTACAAACTAAATTACGCTCATTAATCGTGCCAACAATAGTGTTTCACCATTTTCCTCATGGAAAAAAAAGCTCTGCGTTTCTATGAATATCTGCCATTAGCATTACTGTTGAGACGCATAAGAGGTGTGAGACGTTTCCAAGAGTGAGTTACGTTTAAACTACCTTCGCAAATGGGACAGGTTTCATCATTACCATTATTATATGTTTACGAGAACAAACCAAAGCTGGTTGGTAAATGGATGGATGTGCTCAGGACACGACAATGTTAACGATGAAAAGCTAATCGGGCCACCTTCAGAGAAACCGTTGTGTCTGTTTGTACACAGGGTGAAGCGAAATACTCGCACTCGGGCTTCGCACTGCGATTCTTCACGTGCCAGCAATAAAAAAAAAATTCTCTCACTAAATTTCGTCCTGCGCATATTTCCGGCAGTAAATGGACGTCGAAGACTGCGATCGGTGTGTGTTCCATGCGTCAATGTGTTCCAGAATTACACAATTAACCAACAAACTTCTAGGGGATGTAGAAGGCGTCTTGAGGAACAAAATGAGCATAGAAACGCTACGACGCTACAGTGCGTCGAAGTTGCTGGCGGAGATGTATAGCGGCAGGCGTCGTTGCCTGTAACTTGGACTCTCCGTAGCGTCGTTGAATGGCATTTCCGAACATGGGTTTAAAAATTAAATGTTTGTAAATCTATAGGACCAAACTGCGTGGTCATCAATCCGTAGCTTACAAACTACTTAAACCTAGGTAAACTAACCTACGGACAAACACACACACCCATGCCCCAGGGAGGACTCGAACCTCCACGGCGACCAACCGCGCGCTCCGCAGCGAGACGCTTTAGACCGCTCGGCTACTCCACAGCGGCAACATGGGTTTCTATGCTTATTTTTGTGCATCAAGACGCCTTCTAAAAATCCCATAGAAGTTTGTTGGTGTAATTGTGTAATTTGAAACACGTACGTATGGAACACACACCCATTGCAGTCTTACACGCCTATTTACTGCCGTAGATATGCCCAGGACTAAATTTTTTGAGGGACCTTTTTTTTTTTTTTTAATTATTGCTGGCATGTGAGGAGTCGCGTTGCGAAGCCCGAGTCCGCGAATTTCGCTTCAACCTGCATAGCAACTATAGAAGACACTTTACAATGACTAAATACACGCTCCCGAGGCGATTCCAACATATTAAATGAAAGTATTACTCGCTGAAAAGTCAGATATGACAGTTCCTACGACGAGGACATATGTTACATCTCAGAAGGAAAGTTTAAAGCCGCGGAGGAGTGGTCGAGCGCTCTAAGGTACCTTGCTGTGGAGCGCGTCGCTGCTCGCCGTCTGGGGTTCGAGTCCTCTCTCGGGCATGAGGGTGTGTGTGCTGTCCTTAGCGTAAGTTAGTTTCTAAGCCTAGGGACTGATGACCAAAATAGTGAAGTCCCTTCGATTTTCAAACATTTGAACATTATTTCAAAGTTTAACTCCACTGCGTGTCTCGCCAATAGTTAAATTCTGGCGACAAAAAAAGGTGATTTTTTGGAGTATTTCTCTTGTGCCTTATCGCTAAGCAGAGCATTCCAATCGCTCCATGCACAATTCCATGGATTCTAAGTTCTACTGCGCCTGAAAATTTGTATTAACGCATGAGCATACAGAAATATAATTGATGTTGAGGCAAAGTACTAGCGGAAGTGAACCTGTGAGAACAGGCGATTAGTTCAAATGTTTCTAAATCTATCTGACCAAACTGCGTGGTCATCAGTCCATGGCTTACAAACTACTTAAACCTAGGTAAACTAACCTAAGGACAAACGCACACACCCATGCCCCAGGGAGGACTCGAACCTCCACGGCGAGCAACCGCGCGCTCCGCAGGGAGACGCTTTAGACCACTCGGCTACTCCACCGCGGCAGGCGATTAGTCTTGTTAAGCTAGCTCAGTCGGTGGAGCATCTGCCTTCGAAACCAATGTGCCCAATTCGAGTCTCGGTCCGGCACTCAGTTTTAATCTTTCGAAAAGTTCGATACCAACGCACACTCCGCTGTGAAATGAACATTTCATTCTAGAGTAGGAGTTGACCTACATTTTTGATGCTCGTTTTTTTTTTTTTTTATCACGAATATTTTCCAGATGGATCGCTAAATTAATCCTTCATAAGAGCGGTAAAAATTTGATAAGGCGCGCGTGGATTAAATCAATTTGTTTACTATTTAGTATCAGGTATTTCGGCTTAATAAGAGATATCTTGTTGCTAGAGGTCAAACGCCAATTGATGGATTAAATTACGTGAAATGCCTGTACACTTTGATCCTTCCATCGGGTGTTTACAGATAAGAGTAATAGATAACCATGACGGTTTAGTTGCCCTGCTTAGGGGTCTGCTAAAAAATTGGAACACAAGCAAGGAGCTTTCGCGCCAGTTAACCTGAAATACAACCCTGCTTAGAGGCATGAATCAAGTGTGGAATTTTTACGTATATTACGTAAATCTAAACGCACATACACAGATTTACGTAATCAGCGTAAAAATGCTCTGCGGAAGAGCCAATCAAACTCTATAGGCATGCGTATGCAAACAGAGATATGTAAACACTCGTAAGACGGCGCTTCGGTAGGCAACGCTTGCTGCTTGGGCGCTTACATCGTGGCAAGGTTAGATGGCATAGCCGTGGTGCAGTAGCGCGGTTGCTCGCTGTCGGAGGTTCGAGTCCTCCTCCATGGGACACGTGTGTGTGTGTGTGTGTGTGTGTGTGTGTGTGTGTGTTGTCCTTTGGTTAGTTTTAGTTTGTAAGTGTAGGGACTGATGACCATAGCCGCGGCGGAGCGGCCGAGTGCATTGAGGCGCTATGTGCGATGCGCGAAGCCGTTCCCCGCCGGGGGTTCGCATCCCCCCTCGGACATGGATGTTTGTGCTGTCTTTAGTATAAGGTAGTTCATAAGTGGTTTGTAAGTTTAGGGACTGATGACCCCGCAGTTAAGTTCCATAACCTTTACAAACAATTTTGATGAACATAGCAGTTTGGTCCAATGGGTTTAATGTTAATGTTTGTAGATCTATCAGACCAAACTGCGTGGTCATCAGTCCGTGGCTTAAAACCTAGGTAAACTAACCTAAGGACAAACACAGATACCCATGCCCTAGGGAGGACTCGAACCTCCACGGCGAGCAACCGCGCGCTCCGCAGCGAGACGCTTTAGACCGCTCGGCTACTCCACCGCGGCCCAATGGGTTTACAAACGGTTTTCTTTTTTAGATGGCATAGAAATGAATTAATAGCTAGAGTGAGTAAGGGAAGGAGTGGAGAATTTGTGTCCAATTCCCAGGCATTGCCGGTTTTGTTAGTCGCAGGATATAAGTGAACACTCTTGGGTGTTTCACATCCATGCAACCAAAAGACCCTAAACTTTATTGTAACAAACATTTACCTGAATGTGCAGCCGAACACTGCGGGTCGGCGGATTACCTTTTGATGGGACAAATCAGAGATTACACGTCGCTTACTGTAAAGGTTATGGTCCACATTGCCGCGTTGGAGTAGCCGAGCGGTCTAAGGCGCCTCGCTGCGGAGCGCGCGGTTGCTCACCGTCGGAGGTTCGAGTCCTCCCTGGGGCATGGGTGTGAGTGTTGTCCTTAGGTTAGTTTACCTTAGTTTAAGTAGTTTGTAAGCTACGGACTGATGACCACGCAGTTTGGTCCGATAGATTTACAAACATTTGAACATTTTATGGTCCACCTTAAAGTTCCTTATCACTCCTACGTGGGAGGGATCTGAGCGCAGGACTGCCATCAAGACGACTCCCAGGAGACCTGGACACAAGGAACCAGTCGCAAACACTACTCGTTGGCTGCTACAGGAAACTGTCAACAATGGTCCTGCTGACTCTCCTACAAAGCTCAGTTCCCACATAATGAGGGGTGTAAATACTGCCGTGGTTGGCACGGTTTTTTATTAGCACCTTAGGTGGATGTCCCTTAAAATTGTCAGGTCTCTATTTCAACGAATCTATTAGGCCTACTACGTACGAGGAACGGTTGTGCGGTGTTAATGGGGTTTTACTCCTTACAAACGAACCAGTAACAAAAAATTTATACACAAATTTTAGGACTTGTTAATCCAAAAACATCCACTTGACAAATACAACAATTAAATCAAGCAATCACTGAAAATTTGTCTTACTATTTTGAAAATATCCACTGCCTTTGTCACCATACATAAACGAGGAGAGTTGCTGCAGTTAATTGGACTTTCTTCACTCAAATGTTTGTAATCCTAAGGGACCAAACTTCTGTACACATCGGCCCAAAACTTACAAACTACTGAAATTAACCTATACTAAGCATAAAACACACACGCACAAACGAGCGCGCGCGCGCCGAAGGAGGACTCCAACGTCCGACGAGGGCGCTACAGACCAAACGGCCATTTTCCGCTGCATTCTTGATCAAATTGAGCTTCTATAGACCTTTGTAATTCAATATTGTAAGTGAATTTGTGCTCCTTTTGTTAAAGTAATTTTTACGAGACTTCGGAAACTTATTCTTTGCCTCTTAACACTGCAATGGTCGCGTACTAGGAGGAACATTGGTGGTCGCGTTGTGTCTGAGAGATACAGGGTCAACATTGCACCGTTAGCTTTAATTAACCTCGGGTTTTGCAGTTAATAAGTTAACAAAACGAGGGGAAAACTTGTTAGTATTATGAAAGTAGCAACTGAACATTTATTTTATGAAAATTAATGATATAATGTTTAGAACCGCTGACGCGCGGGTTGCCTATTCCGGAATACGTATCTGTGAGATCCTACGCGACCATTCTAGCGTTAATGTGGTATGTTTCAAAGTCTTAGAGTAAATAAATCTGATATTAAACGCAGACTTGATCTGAAACTCTGATTCAAACTTTTGACTGACAACTAATACTGGGTATGCGGTTCTCAAATAACCCATGCATTGTTGATTCGTTATCTCATTGCGACAGCGTTTATATAATAAATATGGGAGTATTTAGATTTGTAGCTATGATTTATACTTTAGGAGAATTGGTATGAGCTCGAAATTGCTATGTTAAGAGGATAAAGGAAGGCAAAAAGAAGACGACTCATAGTAAAGATCTACAACAGCTTCCAGAAACTGCTCTATGCCCCCTCCCCCGTCAGAAAAAAATGATTTAAAGTAAGCGTAAAATAAGTTTCTTGTGAAACGTGGAGAAACGAGAGTGCGTTTTGAGTTAACAGCTGAGATGTAAGTAGGACGGCAGGCAGCTGGTTTCCGAACTGGAATGGTGCTGGGAGCCGCATTCCTCTTCTTCAAGGAAACGACGCTTTGTGTCGTGGAGCTGCCTTCACGGTCATCACCCGGTTGTGTCACGCAATCATTATGACATCCTCTGTCGTTACAAATGATTCGATTATTGATCGCATCCAATTAAGACCTCTGGATATGAAGTATCGTGCATTTTTCAGCTCATCATCTTTGAATCTCACTACTCCCAAATACAGGTCATCAACCTAACCATTGCATCACCTCGCGCAAAGAGACTGTGTAGTTAATACGCAACTTAAGTGACTGTATCTGGGAATAAGGCAGAGGTGCGCCCCCTACGGAAATTAGAGCATTCACAAACATCAGAGTTATCTTAAAAACACAGTTCTTATGTCAATAAGGCTACAATATATTTTAAATAACCAAATCAGTGATCTACTTCATTATGTTACGGAAAATAAATCGGCGAAGGTTTATCTGTAGATAAAAATACGTTTCAGTTAAAGAAAAAGTTGTAAACATACATTACTATTACATCTGTCAAATACTGCGGAGGAATAATAATTTTCTTTACCAATGTAAAAGTAAATTAAATAGAATGCTCCCCTGAAGTAGAGGGGTAAGCAAGCAAAGACCATGGCTTCTAGGAAGAGCATTTCTTGAATTAAACGGATCTAACAGCCTTCCTCAGGTCCTCTACTGCATAACCCTTGTCGCAAAATATTAGTTACCGTGTAACTGGTGTCTTGTATTCCTTGTGAGACGATGTCACAGCGAGCTATGACGAATCCACGACAGCAGTCACAAGGCAACAAATATTTTGAGACAAGGTTTAGGGGCCCGATGATAGCTTTAAACTAAAGCCAAAACTGGTTGCTTGTTTGAAGAATACTGCTGTTGGTTCCGTTTGATTCAAACAATTTTGAGCAGCCGCAATCCACATTAACGATGGATCAAATAAAGTACGGGAGAGTATTTGTGTCTTTCAGTTAACATAAGCCTTTGTCAAACGATACAGTCTGCTTTAATGTAGATTTTTTTGTCCACTTTAGGTTACGGTAGTAACACTAAAATTGGGCCTTTGTGATCGTCTTTTGACAGCTCGAAATTTAAATGAAAATAACGGCTTAACCATTCATCTGACACGAAAATTGAATAACCGAATTTGTAGAGGAGAATATTCACTACACCTCCGCTCTCTTGTTTTTTTCATATCTCGTATCGTATGAGACAGATTTGCAAAAATAAAGTAGTTTTGACACCCTCCATTGAATTACGAAAAGCAGCCGTTCGCAGATGGCACGTGACATTCCTCGCCCACAACTCTCTGTGGCATACGCCATCTTGCGTTGCGTATTTGATGATTTTCTTATTGTAACTTACACGTTGTCATTTCAAAGCAATGGCGCACTGAAGAATTAACAAAAACGCGTCGTTCTTCGTACGATAAATGATAATTTACAGTCTACAAATGCTATATTAGCATCAGTTAACAACGGCCATCAATAGTATAAGATTAAAGAAGTCCACTCTAAACTGTTAGCCATAGCGTAGTGGGCAATGCGTTGGACTGTGACGCTGAAGATCACTGGTTCGGAACCTGCCACTACCTAAATTTGTTTTTCGTAAAAGGGTTTCAGACACGTTACTAATTAATTTTTTATTATTTGGATTATTATTTTGGTCTAAAACGTTTGCAAAAACTTAAACTACAAATCTGAAGTGGGCCGTAAAACACGTCTGTGCGATTTTTTATCTATCTTCGTAAAAATTACGAATATACGTAGATTTAAATAATGGGTGTTTGGGTCACGACATGGCTTGCATCATTCGAATAGAGGCAAAATGTGAGAATACATACAGAGAACTCTACGTGCATATCAGTAGAACCTTTAGCATATGTAAAATGAGATCAACAACGCATGACAGTTTCTAATTAGGTGTCAGTAACATTTTGCACATTTTTCATGTGTCGCAGAGCGGGGTAGTTTGTGACGTCGGTCAGTAAACCATGCTTGGGCACTAGGTCATAGCATCGATCTAGGGGGGCAGGTATTCGTGCCTGCTCGTCATTTGAGGGGACAGAGATAGCGCGCAGTCTCGGCATGTGGCGTCGCGTGATTCGGCACCGTTTGGCAGTCAGGACTTGTGTGGTCTCCCGCGACCTTACCAGTCTGCAATAATTGACAGGCGCCTGGGAATCCACGGAAAGGGCTTACTTCTGGGAATCTCTCTCTTCGTAAATACTTCTCATCGTCCCCCACCATCTGGCGGTTGATGCTGTTTCAGTTCACCTGGTAGTTTCTCAAATAATCTCAACGCTCAATAACACACTCATTTCGATAGTCACAGCCGGGATTTCCTCCTCCCAACAATTTTTTTTTTTCAAAAAAATGTTCAAATTATTGGTAATCCATGGAACTTGACTGCTTTGGATATTAGTATCTAGGCTTACAAATTAATTAAACTAAGTTAAACTAACATACAGACACACCCAAGCGCGAGGGAGGACTCGAACCTCCGAAGGCGAGCAACCGCGCACTTCGCTGCAAGGCGCCTTAGACCGCTTGGCTACTCCACATCGGCTCTGTTTTTTTTCCACGAAAGGTTTTAATCTATAGAATAGGCCTATAACCCCGGAGAAAAACAGCCGTAAAATAGCGAGATATGATGTTATCTACAAATTAGAAATATCCAAACATCTCGGTTGTTATAGGGCATTAAAATAAATTAAATGGCTTAGTTGAAGATGTGTACTGAATCGAGATCCGCACTTCGGGCCAGCGGTCGCCTTAACCAAGTAGGGCCCGGCGGATTAGCCGTACGCACTGAGGCGCCGTGCTGTGGTGCGTGCGGCCGTTCGCCTTCGGGGGTTCGAGTCCTCCCTCTGGCATGGATGTATGTGTTGTTCTTACGTTAGTTTATCTTAGTTTGTACACTAGGGACTAATAAACAGTTGAGTACCATAGATTTACAAACATTTGAATTTTTAACGAAGTAGGCCGTCCAGACACGCTTCCCGTCCTGTCCAAATCTCGACTTACCGTACACTACAATGTATTATAGTGCCCCTGACTATTACTTCCTCTGTCTCGCAGCCTTAACTGTATTCCCGCAAGGTATCTGGCGCATTTGTACATTCACACAGATTTGTTTGTAAACCTATGGGTCCAAACTGATATGGTCATCATCCCTAAACTTAAACACTACTTATACTGACTTATACTAAGGACAACCGGCACACCCTTACCCAAGGAAGGACTCGAACCTCCAGCAGGAACGGCCGCCCAGTCCGTAGCATGACGTCTTAGACGACACTGTCATTCCGCGCGCCCACAGAAATTGTCATTCACCTGTTGTAGGCATTTATAATATTATAGATATGGCGTCTGTTCTTTGGGGCATAAGTTTAATTTGTTAAATAAATGAGTATCTGCAGAATACGGGTGAAGTAATAGATACACTAAGGCGAAAAACGTCATGGGATATCTTATAATATGGTGTCGCGCCTCCTTTTGCCCGGCGAAGTCCTGCAGCTGGACGTAGCTTTGACTCAATAAGTCGTTGGAAAACGAATTCGAAATATCTAAACATTCCGACCGTTCGGAGATTTGAAATAAATTCAACGATAAAGTTGATAATTTGTGCTGGATCGGGATTCGAACCGGGATTTCTTGCTTTGGGCCAGCGGTCACCTTAACCAGTTAGGCTATCCAGGCACGCTTCCCTTCCAACCCAAATTCTCAACTTCTAGCCCCCTGATTTCTCTTGCTCGCAGCCTATACTGGATTCCCGTAAGGGACCTAGCGTTTGAATGCGTCCGCATTGAAATGTCTGTTGGGGGAATATTTACAATTATTGATATGCTGTTTGTTCTTTCGGGAACTTCCTAAAAGAACAGACACCATATCATTAATCGTTGGAAAAAGCCCACAAAAGTACGAAGCGATGTCGGTTCGGGATATTGTGCACGAAATGGCCTCTCGATTGTGCGCCATAAATGTTCGACGGCATTCATGTCTGGCGAGCTGGATGGTGAGATCATTTGCTGGAATTGTCCAGAATGTTCTTCAAACCAATCGAGAACAATTGTGGCGCGCTGACATGGCGGACAGTCTTTCATCAAAACTTCGTCTTTTCGCGGAACATTAACACCAAGCACGGGTTCAAATGGTCTCAAAGAAGCCGAACATAACAAATTTGCAATAAATGGCCGGTTCAAATGTACAAATGTTTGCAAACCTAAAGGACCAAACTGTTGAGGTTATCAGTGCCTAGACGTACCGCACCCACTCACACGCGCCCAAACATGCGTCAGCAGCAGGACTCAAACATCCGATGGGCGCGGTTGCTTAATCCGTGACATTCCACTTCATCTGCACCAAAGGACCCATTCGACTCCATGTAAAAACAACCCACGCCATAAGGACAACGACCATGAGCTTACACTTGCCGTGTTGACAACTTGGATCTATGGCTTGGTAGGATCTGTGACACACTGGAACCCCACTATCAGTTCTTATCGACTGAAATCGGAACTCATCTAACGCCACCACGGCTTCCCAGCAGTCTGTGGTCCAAGCGATATGGTGACGATGCAAGGAGAGGCGCATCAGGCCATGTCGTAGTGTTGGCAAAGGTCCTGGCGTCTCTAACTATAGTAATGTACGGTACCCTTTCATTGTTCGTGGTGGGTGCACATCACATGCCTGCTTATAAATCTGTCGCCAGTAGGTTTGTCATATAAATAATCGGTTGACTGCGACGATGATATTGGAAAGATGAGGATACCGAAAACAGAGCGCTCGTATAGTACTTACACTGATTGCGAAAGTTTTCATCATATGCCAACATTGCGATTTTACCAGCTCTCGCTATGCTCACTCATTTTATAGTTCTGAGTTCCGTGCTTTCGTATCTTGCCGCGGTGGAGTAGCCGACCGTTCCAAGGCGCCTTGCTGCGGAGCGCGCGGTTTCTCGCCGTCGGAAGTTTCGAGTCCTCCCTGGGGAGTGTGTGTGTGTGTGTGTGTGTGTGTGTGTGTGTGTGTGTGTGTGTGTTGTCCTTAGGTTAGTTTTACTTAGTTTAAGTAGTTTGTAACCCCAGGGGCTAATAACCAAAGAAGTCCCATAGATTTACAAACATTTTATGTTTGAACTTTCATATCTTATTAATCCTTATTTTACTGTGTCTTTGTGACACACCGGGGAGCTTGCATAAGTATTTACTTTTTCTCCTGCAAGTGTAATCACACAAGAGACAATGTCGGAAAGCGGAAAATGATTTTTGTTTTACAATATATAACTAAGGAAATAAGAAGGTAAACGCATAAGAATTTTTGTTTGTATGGTTTTGTGTTTGTGTCGGCGACCAATTCGCTGAGGTCACTGGTTCCTTGGAAAGGAATGCGCGTGGGATTTTCATTGCGTGAATAACACGGAGCACTGCAGCGCGCGCGCGCGCGCACACGCACACACACACACACACACACACACACTCACACACACACACAGTTGTCACAATCAATCAGTTAAGGCAAAGTCACTCGCCTATAAGAGGTTTAAATGTTATGTTTGGCACCAAATTATTCATAATACTTTCTTTGTGATATACTCTGTGGCTGGCGATGTATATAACTTAAATCAGTTAACGAATGGAACGATGAAGAGCACAAGGTAGATAAACGTCGATGTTCGTATTAGAATGCATGAATTGTGTTGCAGTTACATGCTGGCAGCCCTGTGACGGGACACATGTTCCTTGACCATCGCAATACTCCTGACATTGTTGCGAAGCGTGCGGGAGGTGCACGCCGTGGGTGGGGGAAGGCAGGGAAAAAAGAGAGAACAGAAAAAGCTCGCTGGGCCAGTTCTAGGGCGAGGTGGTTTTCACGTTCACCGTATAGCGCTCGCAGTCACAGTGGCAGAGGAGCTACAAGGAAGTAGTTTGGACGGCTTCCCGCAGAGGGCACTATGTGGCGGCAAAGAAATTCAAGCAGTGATGGTGCGGCAGATAAACCTAAACCGTGTTTCACATGCAAACTGTTTCGACGCGTTCGCCAGGCATTTCGGAAGCAGTGCTATGGCTGCTTTCCCGAATGTAGAAAGTGCGTCTCTCCGTTAGTGCTTAAATATAATACAGAAAAGATATATTTTCTCAAATGACTCAACATGAAGTTCGTGTGCTACGAAAAGGTTCCTATTTTTCCTATCTGAACGCGAATGTGCGCTGTTGCTCATCTACAGTATGATGTAAAGTGGTTTTGACCGTAGTGCTTCTTGAATGGCTTGATATGGGAGAAAATGGAAAATATTTTTACTTGCGTTATCTGCGGGAATGGATGCAACGGTAGCATACAGGTGTCATATAATATGCCTCTTGTAAGTTTATCGTCATTCTTATTGCTCTTAATTTTTTATACAATCCTCTCACTTGATATTTTTCACACTTTTAAAGAATTTGCTACATTTATTATATTTTAGTGAAGTAGAATTTTTGTAAACCGCCGAACCGAATAATTGAAGCAAAATTAAGTTTTAAAACTGAACATTATAGTAATATTTAGTTAATATGGAGGGGACGCAGCCTTTCACCTTAATGTCTTTACGAATCTGTTATATTTTAATGAAAAGTAATTGCTCAAAATGGTTTGATGACAGTTACCGGATATGACAGATACTAATTTGCACATAATACCACAGTAAAATTATTTACTCCCCATTATTAGCTGCGACTTTTCAAAGCTCTTCCGTTCGTTCGCGTTCTGATAACCACAAATGCATAGGTTTTTGCTGAAATGCTGTATATAATTTATAGTGTCGTTTCTTCGCATGCCGTAAAGTATTATTTTCTTAGTGAGTAAGGGATTAGTTACAGTACGTAGTTAAATTGTTTCAAATGCTAGTCCGGTTTTCCGTGCCTTGGAAAGTCGTGTGTGTATGTACTCCTACACAGCGCAGGACTCAATACTATGAACAGCATAGTTATCGTGACCTCGAAAAGTTAGTGCGACGCATCGAAAATCAGGCATAACAAACGAATCGTCATCTCTGCGTTGCTTCTATCCTATGCTTCTTTTTTCTTCCGGCCTTTTTCTCTCAGATCCCCTGCTACTGTCGTTCCAGCTCAGTTTTGGACTCTTGACCCTTCACTTCCCTTAGGTTTTCAACTCTCTACATGGTCTGCATATACCCATACCATCTTAGCCTACTTTCATGGATCTTCTTCGCTATGGCCCCTACTTTCGCTGCTCCCCGGCTGTACAGATTCCTTATAACAAACGACTACCGTATGTAAATGGCCGTGTGGCCTGAAGCGGCACATACGGATCGCGTGGCCACTAGCGTCGAAGTTCGACTCCTCCATCTGGCATGGGTGTTTGTGTTGTCCTTAGTATAAGTTAAAGTAGGATTGTAAGTCTAGGGACTGATGGCAGAAGTTTGTTCCCTTAGGATTGCAAACATGTAAATACCGAATGTAATTTTTAAAACAAATAATATTGTAACTATAGCTGGCAGCAGAAGACCAAATGAATAAAATAAAAAAGGCTTAAATGGCAATATTTTATACGACGCGATTTCACCCGTCCACCCATGACGTAAAAAATGTCGGAAAACCCGTATACGGGATATCTTAATACTTCTGTATTGTAGATAATACATAATCTGTAGTAAATTACAGATAACAGAATGTTCCATCGATCACAGATCTCAGCCCAAAAATCCGCGCCTTCGGCGCTCACATGCGAAAAAAAACCCATATCTGTTAACCTATTATACCTTACCATAAGAGGAAAGCTACAGATCACTTTTTAAACACAAAATATTAATTTATAATTTGTTCTGTTTGTAAACAAACTGCCGCCTTTAACTCAGCCACCACATAACTACTCGCGCCTTCTACAAGCACGCACTGCGATGACGTCACAGGTCAAAGCTAACGGCTGGAATAGTGTCCTATAAATAACCAAGCTTTAATTTCTATCGGCAACAATTGTCCTAAAGAAGAGGCACCACACCAAATACATAAATTTATGTGTACGCGAAGATGGAGTAGGTCTATTTCTTCACCGGAGATAGGGAGGAATCGTTCGCCATCCTACGGGAATCCGGTTAGCGAGCATAGAGTAGGGTTTCCAAAATGAAAATACGGGCGACACGTGGGTACCGATGAGTGCGGTACCAAATGTTGCCTCTACCTGTGGCATTGACGCTCACACAGTAGGGTTTCCCCTCCCCCGGCTCCCCAAGCTATCGTCTCGTATTCGGCGAGTCTCGTATTTACATTTGGTCCTCTCGAAATCACTTTTTTTTTCTTTGTACTGTGCAGAAAGTGTGACTTTAGAGTACAAAACTGTTACCACAACAGGAAAAATGTGTAATTGTTAAAAGAACATGCAAGCAATGGGACAAGCATCGGGATTAGGGTTTATTTGGGATGGGACAAACTACATTTGCCGCAGTCTCAATAAGATATCCAAAGTCACGTGTTAATAAAAAAAAAAAAAAAATAAATAAAATAAAAAAAAAAAATGAACCAAACCTTGTAGCTACTAGGACAACTAAGAGCCAAATCAATTGCATTACTAGTTAAAGAAATACTTTTATTGTTCTCAGATGCAAATAAGTAAGAAAGTTATTACGCACTTTACGTATTTCTCTGTGTATTATATTTTGCAGAATGTTTTTCATTCAGAACGTCGGAAGTTTCACATAATGATCACTACATGAAGTACTGTGAAAATGAGTTCTTTTTATAATTACTTCCTTGACAGTTTGCAAACTAAATGTGTTTTCGCAGTCCATAAAATATTTGTAACGGAGAACACTGTTTCCACATCAGCGTTTTCTCCAGATATCCACAGAATCAAGTGAATTGAAAATGAGACACCAGCTTTTACCAACACGCTACACAATTCTCAATTAATTATGTACATTTTGAACATGGTAGACTTTCTCAATAAGCTGATCTTCACCTCATCTTTCTTGCAAAATAATTTCATCAAACTCAGATAAACCTTTCTGAACATACTTCCATAGAAGAGGATATTTTAGATGACAGGGAGAACACGTGGGATCGGTTTTTAGAATTTGTTTATATTTATGGTACGTGATGTTCAGAACTTAAATAACAATTGGCCAAAACTATTCGACGCATTTCTAAAAAATTCGCGAGAAAATCGAATTTGAAGTTTTGCAAATTCACGTACGTACCAATAATTGAAAGATTTGAAGCATGCGTCGGTGTAGCTCAGGTGGCAGCGTTCTGGACTCATAACCATGGTGTCGAGGGTTCGAATCCCGTTCATTTTCGAATTCAGTTATATAAAAGTTTGGGATCTCTAATTCCCCTTTTTGTCAGTTTTTATTTATGTGTATGTAGACTAGCTGAACACCTTGTCACCTGAACCGATGATTGAGTAGGTTAGGTACTTGGAAAGCCATTAGTAATTATGGAGATGACTTTCCAAAAACAGCGTCGTAGCTCTTCACAAACTGAACAATCAAAGACTACCGTCGTCAACTAATAGAGAAGCCAATATTGAAAAAATGTAGCTTATGTTTTTTTTTATTGAAACCATCTTTATTAATAACCTTTTCTAAAATAAAGAAAATTAAGAAAATACAAGAACACGTGCATTTTTCGTAAAAATTAGCATTTCACATAATTTGTAAGTATTCGAACACAACGAAAAAATCAAAAATGTCACGGCAGGATTCGAACCGCCGACCCTTTGGTTGCAAGGTCACAACGCTACCACTTGAGCTATACCTACTGATGCTGCAGCTAACTTAATTATTAATACATACGTGTACTTCCAAAACTTCAAAAACGATTTTCTCGCGAATTTGTTAGAGTTGCGTCGAATGGGTTTGGCTGATTGTTGACTTCTGAACTTCACGTACTATATATATATATATATATATATATATATATATATATATATAAATTCGATAATCCGATACCCATGTGGACTCCTTACGAGCCCATTTCGCGATACAATCAATTAACGTCTCGTTAAAAGAAGAAACCAAACACTTTCAGCACGTTGTTCTGTTGTAATGAACTGATTAATCACGATTTATATAGTTGGTAAACTTTTAAATACCGTGTGAAAGCATTACTTTAAAAAATCATAGGTCGCCCAAGACCTCTTTAAAATTTATTTAGTGATTTTCGACAACGTATGCTTTTTTGCATTTAAAATAGAAAAAGATATATCAACCCAAAGATTGAAATATTATAAATATATGAAAGAATTACGTCAAAAACCGTGCCTCATCCCCTTTGAGTTGAAACCTATTGACTTTATTGCTCGATTTGGTTACGCTAACGATACTTAAAAACGTGTTAATTCAAAGTATATGGGACTGTTAGTAAAATAACGGGCATCATACGTGCCGCATTTATTTTGTCGGGACAGCGCAGCACTGAGACTAAATGTCACCAGTGCGGGCCGTGGACGCCTGTAAGCGCGAGAGCTGAAATCAGACCCCTGCCAAACCTGTAATATTGAAAGCGAATATAACGCCTGCAAAAGAGGGGGTGCTAAGCTGCAGGCCGATTATGTGATAAATACTACAAGCTCTCTGACATATAAGCGTCATTTGCATTTATTGCAAACAATTCTAACAACGCCTCTGATTTATTGATTTTATTGCAAACTATGAAGAAAATTAAATTCAAACAAGCAATAAATCAGTTTCATTAAGAAATAATTACACTGCAAACACCAAAAGGTTTATTAAACGGAGAAAAAGAAACACGTATCATGTCCAATGTGGTGCTATGGAAACCTAATCCCATATAACAAATTTTCAAGGTGTATAGGCAATGTTTTTATAGCAAACCACTAAAGACGAAAACACACAACTGCAGACAGGAAAATGTTGCGTGATGATTGTACTAACACGAGTGCACAGCCGAAAAACAAAAATGAGTACTCAGCTAGTGAACGTGCCGCTTATAAGCATTACCCGCTATGGCGTGTTGATCGCAGAAACGCTTATAAGCGTCAACCGCAGCGAAAGTGTTAACGGACGATCCCGTGAAATACGGGACGTCTGGTCACCCTAGCATAGAGGAACATGGATGATAGAGACGTCACTTCTGTAGCGTGTGGCTTGTTGGGATTTGGGGCGGACGGGAGGCGTGCTCAAAATGTTCAAATGTTTGTACAGCTTATGGGACTTAACTACGGGGTCATCAGTCCCTAAACTTACAAACTACTTATCAACTAGCTTATCTTAAGGACGGCACAAATATCCATGCCCGAGGGGGCATTCGAACCCCCGGCCGTAGTGGCCGTGCAGACCGTGACTGGAGCGCCTCAGTCCCCTCGGCCACCGCGGCCGGCGAGGCGTGCTCGGGATAGCCAAGAGATTAAGACGACCGCTGGCCCAAGCGGGAACACCGGGTTCCAAACGCGGTCCACCACAAATATTTACTCGTCACCAACGAATTATTTCAATGCCGTAGTGCAGCTCAAGATGATAATTTCCCTCCTTTCTTTCTGCTACGCCTCTTGGAAGGTACATTCTGTGTTGTCGAAAGCATATGCGTTACTCTTAAATTTCGTACAACGATAGTAAATAGGCTGGAGTAGTGGACAGTATCGTTGTTTCTGTACCTTTGGGCGTTAAAAGCAAAGCAGCAGAAAGGAATATTAAGGTTAAATGATTGACATGGAAATGTTTGTAAATCTATGGGACTCAACTGCTTGGTTATTAGTCCCTAGCTTACAAACTACTTAAACTAAGTAAAACTAACCTAAGGACAACACATACAGCCGTGCTCGAGGGGGCGGGGGGACTCGAACTCCCGACGGCGAACGACCACGCGCACCTCAGCACGGCGCTCTAGTGCGCAAGGGTATTCCGCGCGGCGTTTAATGCTTTGATAACTTGGTCATTAGAGCCCGAGACGAAGCTGGGATTGTATATGTTGAGAATGGAGAAGGAAAGTCTGTATCCCTTCAGTGGAATCATCCGTGCATTTGTCTGGAGCAATTCAGGGAATCACGAAAAATATGTAAATATGACAGCCAAGATGGTGTAGTATGTCTCTCCCGTCTCGGGAATCACTGCTAAATACGTGCGAGCACTAAAGGAAGTAGACATATGTAACATATGGAAGTTTGGCTCTGGCCGGGGAGCGTGTCCGGGTGGCCGAGTGGTTAAGGCGACCGCTCACGAAAAGCGGGAGACCCGGGTTCGAGTCCCGGTCCGGCACAAATTTTCTTATGTTACAATATGATAGATCAACTGAAGAGGACAGCTAAAGTCGGAAATTATCGCAAATTGCGAAGTAATCAATGTATAATCACGAAAAACCCTAAATCTGGAGGGCCGGGGGCGGATTTGAATCGTCGTTCTCTGGAATAAGAGCCAATCACTGCGCCACCTCACATGGTAAGAGAGAGCAGTTACAGCCAGTAGACATGCCTAACTAGAACCCGTTATTACCTACTTATGAAGCAAACAATAGAGTTACACAAAGAAACATCGAATAGGCTTTTCGGTGTTGTGTATTAGAATAAAATAAGTTCGGAAGCAAATGCAAGAAAGGGCAGTAAAGGATGGAACTTGCAGAAAGGTTCTACTTTATTATGTCAGTGACGAATCACTTGTCTGTGCACGTGAAATTTAGGCTTTGTTCTTTAAGTTCAATGATCCCTGGAAATTGCCTGTCGTTATTACCACTCAGGTAGCGATATCAGATGTGACTAAGATCATCAAAATCGGCCCATTTAGTACAGATTGTGTTTGGGGGAGGGGCAGCATCAAAAGAAATTACCACGACACAGTGCATATCCCTACATGCTGAGACAATAATATGCTCTGTTCACACGGCTGCATTAGACATAGAGCGCGCGTGTTCAGTAGTGTTCTTGCTGGTACTTCGCTGTGGTACTCAAGGTTCTGAAAGATGGGCGATCGGGTGCTGAACCAAGTATGCTGTTAATGGGTTTCCGATTTCTGCTCGTTTCTACCGTCTGAGATATGGCGATGGAAACAAGTAAAAAGGTGGAGGGGTTATGCGATTTACTTGTTACTCCAGCCAGTTCTTTTGCTGATTCAAAGGTTCAGTTGGTGCAATATACTTTATAAAAAAAAAAAAAAAAAAAAAAAAAAAAAAGTAACTAAAGAATAGCCCGTCTTCGGGTGCCTATAGACAGCTATATTCGTGTAAACAAAAGTATTGTTTTGATGATCGTCTGCATTGTTCAAGCATCTGGTTCCATAAACGGCTGGAAATGGACGTTATTTGGGTATTAAATATTCCGTCGTTATTCTAGCGCGAAAGATTTTCTGACGCATTCTAAAGCGTTGACAGTCGTAAGATTGTTTTTTAGTAAGCGTAAATGCTTAGCCCATGTCGATGTATCCAGTCTCATTTGACAATTTTCAGTGGTGCTTCCTTTATATTAAACCTCGCATAAAACATCACGTAGTTTGCAGCATCTTGGGAGAAACAATTTCAGAAAAGTAGTGTTTAGGGGTAGTGGGACGATGTACCATGGGCACAGGATCACCTCGGCACGTTTCTGGGAGGCGTGACTGTCGAATGTCGCAGCCAGTGTCTAACAAGCGCTGCTATCGAGTGTACACATCCAGCACACGACCTTCCTCTGCCTGTTTACACTCGACTAGAAGACAGCGTAACGTAGGCAGCGCCATAATAGGGCCACTCTGGTGTTTAAAGCTGCCGTTAAAAACACGTTACGATACCAGATAATTTATAGCGTCAAGAGAGATTCTTACCGCTAACGTGAACTGACAGGTGGCACTGGTGTATTTTGGAATTCTAATCGATAATCTACTGCTCAAGTGTTATCACCATGCAATAACTCACTTTTTTCTCTTGTAACCGAAGTTGCTCCTCTAACCAAACAGATACAGTAAATCCTATCATAAATAATAATATAATTAAACCATTCTCTTTATAATAGTATATTTTACTAGTGAATATACATTTCCAAGCAAATTATTATTTTCAGGGCTTCAGGTGTCTATTGTACTGTCAAAGAGACAGGAACACTTATCTGCGAGAAGTAACAGCCAGATTTAAGCGATGAAATGAGCAAAAGTTACGGCATAACATACAGGGCGAATCTAAATTCGGGCACTCGGGCTTCGCAGAGCGATTCCTCACATGCTAGCAATAAAAAATGTCTCTTACAAAATTTCGTTCTGTGCATATTTCCAGCAGTAAATGGACGTCGAAGATTGAGATGGGAGTGTGTCCCATACGTCAGTGTGTTTCACAATTACACTACTACACCAACAAACTTCTAGGGGACGTGGGAGATGTCTTGAAGAACAAAGTGAGCGTAGAAACCCATGGCCGGAAACTACATCCAAAGTCGCTACAGAGCGTCGAACTTGCTGGAGAGGATGTCTAGCGGAAGGAGCTGGTGCCTGCCTGTAACTTGGACTCTCCGTAGCGTCGTTGAATGGCGTTTCCGGGCATGCTGATTTTGTTCCTCAATACACCTCCCACATCCACTAGAAGTCTGTTGGTGTAGTAGTGTAATTCTGAAACACACTGATGTATGGGGCACACACCCAACTCAATCTTCGACGTCCATTTACTGCCGAAAATATGCACAGGACGAAATTTTGTGAGAGACATTTTTTTATTGTTAGCATGAGACGAATCGCGCTGCGAAGCCCGAGTGCGCGAATTTAGATTCGGACTTTTTAATCTTCAAATGACTGTTACAACAATAGCGCAAAGTGAATTGACTTTTCAATGTACCTAAGTAAAATGTAAAATATAATTACAAGAATGTATAATTTTTTTCAAGAATAATATATAAGCAATCTGCATTTACATACATACTCTGCAAGCCATCATACACTGAAAAGGTTTCTGGACACCGTTATCTTGAAGACAGTGTAAGACGAGCAGTTGTTGTGGCCTGGCGCGCCGCACTGTTGTCCAGGAAGTCCTCCAAAAAATCGATCAGTACAGAAACGTCACAGGTGCCGTGGATATATCGTTGCAAGTTATTCATGAACAGCAGCTTCAGTCGTACCAATGCAGATCACGTAAGGAAAAGCAACTCTGAATCGCTCAGTTTAATACAATATTTAGTACAGCACCCACTCGCCAGTCTCTGAGACCCTACAATACCGCAGCGAAGAACCAGCAAGAACACTGCTGAACATGCGCGTGCCATGTTGGCCGCAGCCACGTGAACTGAGCATACTGTTGCTTCAAAAACCATGCTGGCATAGGCGTTAAGAAGTGGTCGTTTGTTTTGATGCTACTTGGATGAAATGACACTACAAATGACGACAACATCTGATCGAGGGAAAAGGCTTCGTCTCGTACGTACGTGAACTCTCCTATTTCTTACCGGACAATGCCTCCTCCATCCTCCCCCCTTACCCCCTCCCCAACATATGTGATGTGGGGTTACCACCTCTAGAGGTTGCGGGCACTGGACCCAGCTGATATTGCGCAACTTGCCGATTACTGCATACGGTTCCTATACGGTTGTGACGGTGTTTCAGAATTTCCTCGGATCATTCTTTCCACAGAGACAGCATCATTTATAAAACGAGGATCTGCTCAACGTTATAACAAACTAATTTTTTATGAGGGAAAATCCTCGTACCATACACCTCATGGCTGTCTCGGTACTGATACAGTCCGTGGTCCTGCTTTCCCTAAATCACTCCAGGTAAATACCGGGATGGTTTCTTTGAAAGGGCACAGCCGATTTCCTTCCCCACCCTTAATTCAACAGTCCGAGCTTGAGGTCCGCATCTAATGACCACGCTGTCGACGGGGCGTTAACATTAATCTTTCTTTTATCCGGGGTCTTGTAATTGACCTGTGTGTTCTACCGATCCATCTAACTGATCACAAAATCAAATGAATCTGTGGGACTTCACTACTGTGTTTATCAGTTCCTAGGCTTACAAACTACTTACACTAACAAACTAACCTAAGGACAACAAACATACCCACGCCCGAGGGAGAACTTGAACCTCCGACGGGGAGCAACCGCGCGCTCCGCAGCAAGGCGCAACTGGCCACGGTTACTTGGGCTTCCTGCAAGACGTACTGGAGCAATATTTGGAAGATGTGTCACTACAGGTCCGTCAGACGATTGTAGTTACAGAATGATCGAACGCCAACCCAGTTTTTCACGAGACATTCCTCAGCACCTTTACCGGACATTCGAGGGAAGATGTACAAGTAGCGATGGACCCTCTGCCAGGCACTTAAATGTGATTTGCAGAGTATCCCATGTAGATGTAGACAGATTCTTTGCCCATTACGATCGCCTGATTTAATACCTCTGAACTTTGTGGTAACACGTGCAAAACATTGTTTACGAGACCGTTATGGAGTCACATAATCTCCTTCCACATAATGTAATGTCTGCAGCAGAGGTCATTCGCTTTTGGAACGTGTATACGTGAACATTGTTCGAAGGTACAGTTTGTACAGCGAAACTCGTGGTCGCCACTTCGAGGATATGTTGTAGTAAACAGTTAACAGATGCGCGTGCGTCGAATCTGTAACCTTTAAAAATCGTTAACCTTTCCAAAGGTGTATTTCTGGAGAAGGATTTATTTTCAAATATTGCTGTCCCAAGTACCCTCTACAACATTTATAGCTGTGTAGTATGAATTCTACTGCCACATGAACGGCACTAAGCAGTAATAATAATTTGTAGGCAGCTAATATTCGCCACAAACTAAGAATGATCTCGTACAGTGACTTGAATTGTAAGATAAGCCACGCTTCTCATTTGAACAAATCTGTTTTAGATGCTACGGCTTACATTTAATATTTCTGATAAACGTTTTACCACTTCATGGTTCCAAAAATGTTCAAATGTTTGTAGAGCTTATGGAACCTAACTACGGGGTCATCAGTCCCTAAACTTACAAACTACTTATGAACCGCCGGCCGCGGTGGCCGAGGGGACTGAGGCGCTTCAGTCACGGTCTGCACGGCCACTACGGTCGGGGGTTCGAATCCCCCCTCGGGCATGAATATTTGTGCCGTCCTAGTTCGTAAGTAGTTCATAAGTAGTTTGTAAGTTTAGGGAATGATGACCCCGTAGTTAAGTCCCATAAGCTTAATAAACATTTGAAAATTTTTGAACCCCCGACCGCAGCGGCCGTGCAGACCGTGACTGGCATGCCGCAGACCGCTCGGCCACTGCGGCCGGCGGTGGTTCCCATTAAAGTTCTTATTTCAAGTGCATATATTTATCTATATGTCGATATTGATATTTAACATCCTTAGAATGTTGTTGAACTAAGCATATCAGTTCCTCGCAGACGTATCCCGTGGGAGAACGTCGACCAATTCGACCGAAGAAATGAAACTGATAAGAATCTCTCCGATTGTCGTTTGAAGTCTGTTCGTTCCGGTGATTGTGACTGCGCCCGTGGCGCCACATAAACCACGAACCGTAAAAACAACAAAGCTCTATACGTCACAAGCAGAACTTAGTAGACGCCATTTGTATTTGTTGTTTTCAGTTAAGTCCGTATTTGGTGTGTTTTATATCGTGACTCACGCCCTATAAATATAATTATCCAGTTTCGATTCCTCTGTAAACAGAAGATCTCTTGAAAACGTGTCGATATTTTGAATACTTGCTATATTGTAAGACCGAAAACTTCGTATCGGTACTTAATGAGTCCAGTTATTTTCAGGTTATAAGTCACGTGTCACGAAATTTACCGTTTTAATGAAACAGCTCGTTGGCAATTCATAAAGTTTTGTTTCTGGTAGTATTCGTTATAATTGCCATTTAAAAGCATACCGGCGTTTAAAGCCTTCAAAAAGTTAAAAGATAGATCACAAGGTCGTTTGTTGTAGAAGCGAAGTATAGCTGGTTTAGGCGACGTTCACGAATATTGACGTGTTTGTGTATACCACAGACAGAACAACACGACCAGCAAATGGCTAACAAGAGGTTATGTGCGTCTAAACCTTAAGGTCGTATATTCTACCAAATACCTAGGAGTTACAATTACGAACAACTTAGACTGGAGAGAACACATAGAAAATATTGTGGGGGAAGGCGAACCAAAGGTTGCGTTTCATTGGCAGAACGCTTCGAAGATGCACCAGCTCCACCAAAGAGACTGCCTACATCACACTTGTGCGTCCTCTCCTGGAGTACTGTTGCCCCTTGTGGGACTCTCACCAGGTAGGACTGACGGAAGACATTGAGAAGGTTCAGAAAAGGTCAGCTCGGTTTGTTTTATCACGTTACGGGAGGAAAGCGTCACGGAAATGTTGCACGAATTGGGGTGGAAATCATTAAAAGAAAGAAGTTATTCATTGCGGCGTGATCTGTTTGCGAAGTTTCAATCACCGACTTTTAGTTCTGAATGTGAAAATATTTTGCTAGCACCCACCTACTTAGGGAGACATGACCATCCCAATAAAATAAGAGAAATCAGATCGAAAACGGAACGATTGAGGTGTTCTTTCTTCCCGCGCGCTATTAGAGAATGGAACGGTAGAGAAAAGTTACGAAAGTGGTTAATGAACCCTCTGCCCGGCACTCGAATGTGATTTGCATTGTAGATGTAGAGACAGAGGCAACGTAGACGTTTTACGCTCGTTCATTTTGGTGTGGTTTGGGAGCCAGTTGCAGCCTACAGCTGACACCCTAGAGGGCTGCTCTCGCAAATCACGTTAGCTGACACGTCCCGCGAGTCAGTTGCGCCGTGTCTCGCGAGGCTGGATTTTATGTCCTCGTCCGCGTCAACGCCAACCCATAAGTTAGCCGTCTGCTCCGTAACGCAGTTAAAAGCTGGGCTGGCGCGTGCCCAGGAGTTTGGAGTAGGAATGCGCGGCGACTCGAGCGCATCGAGAATTTCTCGAGCTGCCGGCGCAAAGCAGTTCTCCAGGAGCTCACGAAAAGCGGCGCTAGGCGCGTGTCGCTGCTCGCTGGTTGCATTAAGACGTGCGTACTGGAGCGCCGTGCTGCGGTGCGCGCGGCCGTTCGCCGTCGGGGGTTAGAGTTCTCCCTCGGGCATGGGTGTTTGTGTTGTCCTTGGGTTAGATTACCTTAGTTTAAGTAGTTTGTAAGCTCCGGACTGATGACCACGCTGTTAAGTCCGATAGATTTACAAACAAAAACAAACTATTTGCAAAGCTCGCAGCTCGCTGTGATTGGCATTAAAATATGGGCAGTGGATACTCAAAAACCAAAGTTACGGAGCTCGCATTACTTTACGGAGGATGGAGACGTCTGTTGCAGAGCTCCGTAGTCTAGCTAAAAATACAACAGGCATGATAAGACATTTAAAATTACACGATATATATAGCAATAAAACAGATAACGTTCACGGATACAGAAGTGCATTCTTATATTAATTCAAGTCAGTTAAAATACCCAGCTATTAGGTATGTTATCCGTTCCAACTACATTAAAAGGAAATTCGGTAAGAATGTTTGGTAGTGCTTGAAACAGTCAGCAGGTATCGTGAAACTAATTGTTAATTTGGCTCCAATAACATGCATCAAAATTAACATTATCCAGTCTTTTGAACAGAATGAGGACATAACCAACAGCCACTATTGTAGGTTTAAATTGTGGTGGCCGTGTTGAGAAAGTACCAGAGATTTAACCTGAAATAAGGACGGAAGCTTAGGTACGTAACGCTGGCTAATACCGTAAGCTCTGCAGGTTTTGTTTCTACAATTAGTGCCGGCCGCGGTGGCAGGGAGGTCTGCGGCGTGCCAGTCACGGTCTGCACGGCCGCTGCAGTCGGGGGTTCGAATCCCCCTCGGGCTTGGATGTTTGTGCCGTCTTTAGTATAAGCTAGTTCATAAGAAGTTTGTAAGTTTAGGGACTCATGACTCCGTAGTTAAGTCCCATAAGCTCTACAAACATTTGAACATTTCTGCAATTAGTAAATGTGTGTAAGGGGTGTTTGGGTGTAACATGTTGTTGCAATTTTCTCTCATGTAAGTATAAATAAATGCGGAATGCATATTTGGTTTTGGTAACGATGAAGTTCCTGTTTCGTTTAAGATACGTGATTTAAAATAGTCCTACTACTTTAGTTTTATAAAAAAGTTTTTGTTTCTTGTGAGATACGTGCTTTTTAATAACAGTCCTATTATTTCTGTTTTCTGAAATTATTTTGTTTTCCTTTACTGATATATTCAATTTCTCCAATTGGGGGATGGGCTGGCTGGAGCGTGCAAGCTTTAGCCAAGGGTTTAACACTAATTATCGATAGCCATGTACGTAAAATAAAAGAATTGTAAAAAGAAACACACAAAAGGAGACTCCTTTGTCGATGATTTTAGTCCCCCCCCCCCCCCCGGACGTCTGAGAAACATTCTGCAACTACTTTCTTTCGTAATGATGTTATTGTTTCGTCTGAGATTTGTGTTTCAATTGATAATGTATGTTGTGTTTGTCAAGCTTAAGGGACTTAACTGCGGGGTCACCAGTCCCTAAACTTACAAACTACTTATGAACTACCTTATACTAAAGACGACACAAACAGCCGTGCCCGAGAGGGATTCGAACCCCCGACGGGAAATGGCCTCTCGCATCGTAGCATAGCGCCTGAATGCGCTCGGCCACGGCTAGTTGGTAATAGTCCTATGATTTTTGTCTTCTGCGAAACATTCTACTTCTTCTACTACTACTACCACCACCACCACTAATTCAGTTTCTCCCTTGCGCGTTCGGAAGACAACTATTACTACTGCTCTGCCGCAATGCTTCCTTGTAGAGTAGCTTCGCTCAGTTTCCAGAGAGCGCAGCACTGTCTACAACTTCTGGAGAGTACTCTAGAATTTGCCTTAGCGTCGCGCGTTTCTCGAGCGCACTCATAGCCCATCCCCAGTTTGGAGTGTCAGCCACTCCACGGCTTCTGGACCGTTTGCACGTGAATATCGTTCTAAGGTATACTTTGAGCAGCGAAACTCCTAGTCACCACTTGGAACATATTATGTAGTTAACGCAGGTACGAGTGGACTGAACGCAGGTGCAGCGCAGCTGTGACTTTTCAAAGTCGTTTATCTTCCAAACGTCACGCAGACAAAGGCCTCGCCTCGACGCCACGCCGAAATCACCAAGGCGAGCTGATTTCCCGCAGACCACCGCGTTAATCTAGTTGCTTGAGCTGACTGAAGCTGAACATCCGACTGATGACTGACGCTTAGACAAAAACAGAAAAGAGCACGCCTTTGATGTAGTGAAGGTACCGGCTGAACTGAGGTCATATACACTGAAATAAAGCTGTGTGGATGGAAGAAATCTGAGGCCGGTATAATGTTTGACTGGTTATGTAATGGGAAGGCAGATTCCGGAAATAGTCTTAAGTCCAAATATTTTCCTGTGGCACTTGTTGACTCTAGCCATAATTTTGGTCATGAACCACAGATTGACACCGGAAAAACATAACTGAAAAAAGGATATAGGACCTATACTATCTTAAACAACCTAAGCTTATTGAGCCTATGATTTTATTGAACCAGGATAAAGGAGTAGGACAGCAGACGATTGGACTGATTTGGGGCATGGGATTTTGAAGACAAAAGGGGATCAAATAAGTGGAAAGGCAAGGCTCAGTATAATTCTAAAGGTAACGCATGAAATACAGTATTTAGTCTAAGAAAGTTATTAAAATCCATAAAGTATTCCAAGCACATATCTACACATCTATGAAATGAAACTGACAGGAAGCTTAAGAAGGTAAATCAGTAGAAACGCAATTACTGCGATACCTCTGGGGGAAAAAAAAAAGAAAAAAATTGTGCATATATAGCAGTGAATGTATCTACGAAATTATTTCACAGTACGACACGTCATGATATATGTGGTCATATACAATAAGGTTCTCGGACCACCGAGCTATCATGTATGAGCTTTCGATTTATAGCGTCGTTACCACTAACTGTATTCGCGAAATAGTTTTCAGACAGTATGCTCATATTCCACTAAACGTATCTTCGAAATTATTTTATGACAAATATTTCAGAAGATGTGACGTCATAAGTTATGAGCTGCATTCCAGTGGATCAGAAGGCGATGACAGAAGGGAAAGGAAGAGACGGATTAACATTATAATGAAATAAGTACATATTCGAGCAACGCCGGCAACGAACGCTAGTATCTGTATAAATGTAGACAAGTCGCAGTACGTGTTACTTTCATCTAACTGCCACAGAGAAGTTACCAAATCTCCTCTCACGTATCCGAGGTAATCACCTTCTGCTTTCCGTACTAAGAAGTACCACGGTATGTTTTTTTTTCTTTCTTTTAGCTTATGGGACTTAACTACGGGGTCATCAGTCCCTAAACTTACAAACTACTTATCAACTACCTTATACTAAGGACGGCAGAAATATCCATGCCCGAGGGGGGGATTCGAACCCCCGACCGTAGTGGCCGTGCAGACCGTGACTGGAGCGCCTCAGTCCTCTCGGCCACCGCGGCCGGCACCACGGTATGTAACTGAATATTAAATTTTCAGGTGGCCTGACCAAAAACATAGAACGAATCAAGAGGCTGGATGTCAAGATAGTATCAGGTCGTGTAATTAATTCGAAAGTGTAACAGACGCTCATGGAATTTGTAAACTCTTTCGAGTGAACTTAGAGAATGGGTATTCTACGTAGAGTCTGAATCAGGCTTTCTGTTTACATCGTAAATGTCACGTTGGGATCACGAGAATAAGAGACAACGTGCATTGACTTCGTCAGTCGCTACTAGTACAGGATAGGTAGTGTTAAAGTTAACCTCCGCTATGCGCTGCAAGGTTCATGTGTAACACGTTTCGACATTAATACTCATCGTCAGATCTGTTATGACAGGCGTCTTTTGCCAGTCAGTGCAGCACAGTTCTGCGACCGACGTATTTCTGTGGGTGCAGGGATGCGGCAGAAATTTTCATTAGCAAAATGGAAAGCCAGTCTTGCGGAGACTGGATGACACTTCCGTTGGCGACATGCGCGTATTGGCGGAGCGCCAGGTTTCACAATGTTGGGATAGGTCACTTAAGTCGTTTTATTTATAGCTGACCACGTGGGATCTTACAAAAATAGACACCAGGCATCAACAAATGGTTACTGAGCCGCTACATATTACAGCGCCTGCGTTTAGCGACACATCTCGAGACTGCTACATCTTGAATCACAGACTATTACTAGATACCGGTACCAAGAAATTTCTCGTTACGTACGTGTCGTTCAGGAGGAAAAAGAAAAGGGGAAAAAAGACGTGAGGAGAAGGTTAGTGAAGGGCGTGTCAGAGATGGAGGGGGGAAGAGGGAGAAAAAAGTGTTGCCGCGCGGGAGTGGCAGAGCGCTCTGAGGCGCCTGCTGTGGAGTACTCGTCTGCTCCCCGTCGGAGGTTCTTTTTCCTTAGCACAGGTTAAGAGACTGACGACCACTGTAGTTTGGTACAATAGCTTTACAAAATTTGAATATTTGAAAACGTGTTGTGAGAAGAGGGGCAGGGAGAAACGGGCACTACACTTCAATGTCATAAGAGAAAATATTCAAGTGTCAGAAGGTTCGGTTTTTCTCAACGTATGCGTCCAAATCTGGTAAGACAGTGTGGCTGTGCGGTTCTAGACGCCATGTCGCGGACTGCGCGATCGCTCCCGACGGAGGTTAGAGTTCTCCCTCGTCTTGTCCTTAGCGTAAGTTGTTTGTAAGTCTCTGGACTGATTACCACAGCATTTTCATCCCTTTGATTATCAAAAACGCTTGAACATTTTTGAAAACATTTTGTAAGCACTATACATCTACATAGATACTCTGCAAATCACATTTAAGTGCTTGGTAGAGGGTTCATTAACCACTTCCATAACCTTTCTCTACCGTTCCATTCTCCCATTCTCTAATAGCGCGCGGGGAGAAAGAACACCTAAATCGTTCCGTTTTCGATCTGACTTCTCTTATTTTATTGGGATGGTCATGTTTCCCTATGTAGGTGGGTGCTAGCAAAATATTTTCACATTCAGTAGTAAACGTCGGTGATTGAAATTTCGCAAATAGATCTCGCCGCAACGAATAACGTCGTTCTTTTAACGATTTACACGTCCAATCGTGCAACATTTCTGTGACGCTTTCTCCCTCTAACATGATAAAACAAAACGAGCTGCCCTTTTCTGAACCTTCTCAATGTCTTCCGTCAGTCCAAATCAAATGTTCAAATGTCTGTTAAGCTTATGGGACTTAACTACGGGGTCATCAGTCCCTAAACTTACAAACTACTTATCAAGTACCTTATACTAAAGGCAGCACAAATATCCATGCCCGAGGGGGCATTCGAACCCCCGACCGTAGTGGCCGTGCAGACCGTGACTGGAGCGCCTCAGTCTCCTCGGCCACCGCGGCCGGCTTTCCGTCAGTCCCACCTGGTGAGTCTCCCACAATGGGCAACAGTACTCCAGGATAGGACGCACAAGTGCGATGTAGGCAGTCTCTTTGGTGGAGCTGGTGCATCTTCGAAGCGTTCTGCCGATGAAACGTAACCATTGGTTCGCCTCCCCCCCACTGTGTGTTCTCTCCGGTCTAAGTTGTTCGTAATTGTAGCTCCTAGGTATTTGGTAGAATTTACGACGTTAAGGTTTGACTGATTTATTGAGTAATTGAAGTTTAGCGGATTTCTTTTAGTGGTCATGTGTATTACTTAAAATTTTTCCTTATTTAGTGTTAATTGCCAATTTTCGCACCATGTATAAATTTTGTCTAAATCGCTTTGCAGTTGCTTTTGATCCTCTGCTGACTTCACTAAACGATAAACGACAGCATCATCATCCGCCTCCCCCTCCTGCTCGTCTGTCTTCCCCTTCTTAGACTCCAAACATTACTTCTCTCTCTCTCTCTCTCTCTCTCTCTCTTTCTCCCCCACCTTCGTATAAGTAGTATCAGTCCCTAAATTACATATTTATTCCAGTCATTCGTTACTTGATCGTCTTTCCCCTCTTTTTTTACTTGTTATTACTGCGTCTCTATTCATCAGCTCCTCTTCAAAGTCCATCAATTTCTCCCCTCACTCTCTTTCACTTCCTCAGAACGAACCATATCGGATGTGACCCTACTGATGACATTCATCAGCACAAGAAGATAAAACCAAATGGACTAAAAATAAGCTAAAAATTGGCATCCTTAATGTTGAGTCTCCCTGATCATAACGTGGGTAGGAGGTGGAACAGACTAACAAGGATGCGGACATGGGTCTGCAACAAAAAGAATTGTTTAGTCCACAGGAACTTTTCCTACAGATGAAAAGAGTACTTAACTTTTGATATGTTTGTGATGGTACAAATTCTTTTTCGCTATGCACAGTTCTGCGGCGTATCCATTACTCCTGGCTACTCGTTATGCCAACAGTGAATTCAGAAGAAATTGAAACAAACCTCGCAAAGATTTGCTCAAGTTACGCGCGCCTCGTGAGAATAGCGCGCAGTTCTGGACACCATCCCAGGAACAGCCGCTCCTGCCGGAGGTTCGAATCCCCCCTCGGTCTCTTTTGTGTGTGTGTGTGTGTGTGTGTGTGTGTGTGTGTGTGTGTGTGTGTGTGTGTGTGTGTTTGTGTGTGTGTGTGTGTGTGTGTGTGTTTGTTTGTTTGTTTGTTTTCCCTTAAGTTAGTTATTTGTAAGTATAGGGACTGATGACGACAGTAGTTTGGTCCCATAGATTTACAAGCATTTGAACATTTGATTTGAAGTTTTGCGCCTACTCCAGACACCTTGTCCGACAAGATGGGGTTATTTCGTCGTTAAACGGTTTCTGACACCATAGTAGATACCGTCTGAAGTTTTATAGAGCTTTCGGCGGATGATACCTACTGTGATACACAGAGAAGTTGCAACAGAGAAAGACTGTAGCGAAATAAAGGAGTCTCAGCAAAATATAGACTCTTGGATTGGCAATAAAACCTCAACGTAAACGAATATAACGGATAGAAAGAAAGATCCTTTACTATATAACTCCGGTGGCAGACGCTACATTAGAGGCGGTCTGCATCACGGTATGGCTTATCTCAAACTTGCGAGAGCGTACGTTGCTAGAAGAGTAAACCAATATATTGTTTCTTCCTATCTATTTCTCACGAAAAGACAATGAGGAGATAATAAAAAGGGAATTAGTCCAGACGGAGGCTTTCCTGTAGTCTTTCCTCCCGCGCACCACACGTGCCTAGAACAGGAAATCGGAATTGACAATGGTACCCTCCGCTACATACTGTGGGGTAATTTGCGGAGTGTAGACGTAGATACAGAACATTCGTCTCGCTCCATCGCCAAGTTGTCTCCTTCTATTATTTGTTCATGTGGTTTGAATGGCATTCGTGATAAAGTCGCAATAATTTGCTATGGAAGTGGAGATAAACGTAATAGCGTATACATAAAACCCCACTTAATCTACATCTACAACCATACTCTGCATGCCACCCGACGGTGTGTGGCGGAGGGTACCTTGAGTACCACGCCGGCCGCGGTGGCCGAGGGGCCTGAGGTGCTCCAGTCACGGTCTGCACGGCCACTACGGTCGGGGGTTCGAATCCCCCCTCGGGCATGGATATTGGTGCCGTCCTTAGTCTTAGCTAGTTCATAAGTAGTTTGTAAGCTTAGGGACTGATGACCCCGTACTTAAGTCCCATAAGTTCTACAAACATTTGAACATTTGAGTACCACTATCGATTTTCCCTCCTATTCCAGTCACGTATTGTTCGCGGAAAGGAGGATTGTCGGTATGCTTTTGTGTGGGCTCTAATCTCTCTGATTTATCCTCACGATCTCTTCGCGAGATATACGTACGAGGGAGCAATATACTGCTAGACTCCTCAGTAAAGGTAAGTTCTCGAAACTTCGACAAAAGCCCGTACCGAGCGACAGAGCGTCTCTCCTGCAGAGTCTTCCACTGGAGTTTAGCGATCATCTTCGTAACGCTTTCACGATTATCGAATGATCCTGTAACGAAGCGCGCTGCTCTCCGTTGGATCTTCTCCACTTCCTCTATCAAAAATGTTCAAATGTTTGTTAAGCTTATTGGACTTAACTACGGGGTCATCAGTCCCTAAACTTACAAACTACTTATGAACTACTTACGAACTAGGACGGCACAAATATCCATGCCCGTGGGGGGATTCGAACCCCCGACCGTAGTGACCGTGCTGACCGTGACTGGAGCGCCTCAGTCACCTCGGCCACCGCGGCCGGCCTTCCTCTATCAATCCCACCTGGTACGGATCCCACACCTGTGAGCAGTATTCAAGCTGTGGGCGAACAAGTGTACTGTAACCTACTTCCTATGTTTTCGGACTGCATTTCCTTAGAATTCTCCCAATGAATCTAAGTCCGGCATCTGCTTTACCGACGATTGATTTTATATGGTCGTTCCATTTTAAATCCCTCCTAATGACTACTCCCAGTATTTAGGTAAATGATAATTAACAAGCGTCAAATATTCTGTAGCGGTGTTCGTAAAGATTGAATCAACTGCGTGAACTACGGAACGAAACCGTGATGTCGTTTCTTCAGCATCACCTTTACCAGGAACTAAACTTAAACGGTACTATGGAGTAATTTACATTACACTCTCCAGCTTTCTTTCAAACTGGGTGACTCGCACGACATTTGCTGTTTTTTCTGCGGTTCATTCAATCTAAAAATGTATTTGTACAGTTGCATTTGCCCACAAGAACTACTACTCATGTTTTTTTCATTTTCGTGTTTCTGGTCAGTGTGCTACTCCAGGATATTTGCAGAGCCGTGGTCTGTTGAATTAAGAACCAATGGAGGCGAAGTACACATGGATAACTACTCGGATAGCTGTGTTTCAAGTTGTTTCCATGCAGCACCGATCTGGATCCCTCACCGTTCTCCTTGCAATACCGAACGTCTGGATGATGCACTATTGAAAGAGATTCCACTACATTCCACTGTCATGGGTTAGTGGTTTCTCATGTTCGGTAAATAACTTCCGAGGTTATGTTGGGATGGTTAGTTAAAGCTGCCCGATGGTTTGCTTCTTACCCTCTTCGCTAAATGACGTAATGATCCGTGTCAGTGGACGTCGATGTCCGGAGGGCGTTATCGTCTCGTAGCACGTCTCATTTAGCACAGCCAACAGCCGTCCAGGTTGTTCGTTCCTCTGAACAGGCAACGACGTTGCCACACACTTGCGGCTGGCTCTCATCTCGGCTGGTCTAGGCAGGCCTGGCGGTAGAAGACATTCTCATCTTTGGTCAGCAGGCGTAGGTAAGGTAGTGATGTAGAGTTGCTAATCAGGAACATCATGCTTTAAATTCCAAGTGGAATGTTATTTGTTGGTAGTGATCCGCGAGTCTGATGCGAATGAACTTCGGGATTAAATATGTCAGTGTACGCGTAGAAAGATAAATTGTCCAGTTGGTTCAACAATGGGGGGCTGGAACTCAGTAGTAGAGAAACGACGATAGCAGTGCATGGAGTGCGTAAAGTAATGGAACAGGAGTCGCATAACACAACTCAGCAGTGCCATTAAATCACTGCAAAACAGCCATAAAAGAATGAGGGATACCAAACAATGAATTATGTAATGGCAAGTAAGAGATTTAGAAATCAGGTTTTAAACTGAGAACATGTAAAGAAATGCAGATGAAAACTGAAGAAAGTTCAAAGTATCTGGGAAGGCAGGATTCGCTGTATAAAAAATTGAGTTAGTCAAAGATTATTGAGAGTATCAATGTGAATGTTAGACAGTGATTGAATGAAACAGGAGAAAGGAATACAAGAAGGAAGGAAAATAAGGGTGCTCATTAGAGACGAAGCTCACGCTCTGATTGATTGGGTAAGGGTGTTGAAGGAACCATCCCTATATATGCCCCGAGCGATTTAGGGAAGTCACTGAAAACTTAAATCTAGATGATCGGAACTGAATGAATATCAAGAGCTTAAATGGCAAATCGGTACCAATCGGAGAAGGGTGGCATGAAAGGTGAAAAGAGTATAAAGGTTGTTTGTGGATGACGTTAAAAAAATTAATGGGATTGTAGAGGAGATTGAATACACTAGACAAAATTTCGGTAAGCATGAGTACTTACTCATCTTACAAGAAGACGGCACGACCGTCGGGACTGGTCTAATATTTTAACCACGTGAGGTGTTAGGGGTCCTCTTTCGCCACACAAAATTTCGGACAAATCCCCGACCCCACGGTCGTGCCGTCTTCTTGTTATATACCGTGAAGTACATAACGCCTGCTTGTCAAATACTCATAGTCCGTATTGTCGAAAGGGAGGAAGACGTACACTGCTCAAAACAATTACGGGATCTGGTGAGGTATTACTCACAATATACATATCGTGACGTATTTTATTCAGATATTGGTTACAATTGAAATATGTTTGTGATACAGTACAATATTTTAATGTTTCAACTCTTTAAGGCTTACATGGCTTTCACGAAGAGTGAGGCAGCATGGGGTTACCACAATAGTGAAAAATTCATTCTCGTTGTCATATAATATTGTGTGAGATCACCTCGGACGACCAGTACAGTTGCACACCACCGTGGCATAGACAGTATGAGGTTATCAATCAGCTCCTGAGGGATATTTGGCCATTCTTCCATTAGTGCAATTTCCAGCTCCGCAACCGTTACGGGAGTTGCTGGTCTGGCTGCAATGCGTCTGCCAAGTTCATGCCAGACATGCTCAATCGAGTTTAAGTCCGGCCAACAAGCTGGCAATTCCATTCGTTCAATTCCCTCAGCTTCAAGCATGTGGGGACGATCGTTATCGTCCACCAGAAGGAACCCATCTACTATGGCACCAGCGTGGGGCACAACAAAATTTCGAAGGATCTCGTCTCTCTACGTCTGAGCAGTCAAACCGCCAATCTGAACGACTTTGAGGTCCGTACACCCGCCAATACTGACTCTTGCTCACACCATTCGTCCACCACCATAATATTATGTTTCCTGCTCATAAGCAGGATTTTTCTGAGATCCACGTCTTTTCCAGATGAGGGAACGACAGTTGTCTGGTTGAACACAAAATCTTGACCCAACTGTAAAAATGACCCCAGGAAATTCATTCCAATTCCAGTTCTGATGTTCCTCAGCGTGTCGCGGTTTTAATGGGACACATACCGTAGGCCTCCGTACGTAAAGGCCACATTCCTGAAGGCGTTTTCGAACTATTTTTGTTGATATTGCGTGACCTTTTGCTACCTGGAGGGTGCGTTTCAGCTGAGTTGCATTCTGCCTCCTGTCTCGATGGACTGTTCCGGAGAGAACTGTCATCTCTTGTTAATGTTACCGTGGCCGCTTCTAAACTTCCTATAGTTATCCATGCCGTAGCTTCGGGTAAGTCATGTTGTTGCATTGCACTACCTGCTCACTATACTATCTCAACCCACCTGCTCGTGTAATTCGTTTGGTAGAGTAAACACAAGTCAATACCAACCCCCTCTGCAGCAAATTTCTATTATTACCACTATCTCGGGTACCGTAATGTTGTTGTCTCCACTCCGTAGAACCGACAGAAAGACGTCGAATCATTTTAGTTCATTCTGCCGATTTCAGTACTTCAGAACCCAGATATCTCAACTGATAACCTAACTATTTTGACCAGTGTAGTTATTATGGATAGATTTGTACAGGTTATACACTCGTATCTTTATGAGTCTAGAACGTAGTCTCCAATGAAGTCTTGGCAAATAAGACACACAGTATTTTGAGACGCTGGTGCTCTGCCTATGATTTATTGTCATGTAGCGGCTAAATTAACTTATGAGGAGGCATAAAAGGGCGAGTCTGGCAGCCGGAAGCGGTTACTCAACAGATGATTGCTGAAGGCGGTTGCGCGAGGTATGGGCATCAGGGGAAGAGAGATTCCGTTAAGGGTGGAAGCTTGTCGCTAATGAGTTCTCGTAAAATAACTGAGAGAACGATTGGCTGTCGGCCAGAATATCATTTTGCAGTAATGATGAAATATGTAAATCAGGTAGCAATGGCATTTTTGCCCTGCATACCCCCTTTTATAAAAGACAGTTGACAGATATACTTTGCTAATGGTAAGCAACATTTTGCGTTGAAAGATAGGTACGTACACAGAAGTGGAAAAAAATTGTACCATTTAAGATGTGGTAGTGCAATAAAATATTACGACCACGGAATGAACGAGTGACTGCAATATTTATGTTAGTCATATAGGTTCTAGCATTTTTGTAATTGGTAGCTCAGCCATGCAGAAAAATGAAATCGCTTATTCGATCCGAGTTGTTATGGGCAATGGTTAAGATGACGGAGAGAGCAAAATGACTCCAGCTCGACGAAAATTACAGGACTCTAAGCTGCTATATACAAATTTGTCCGGGAATATGCTTCCGAAACGCTGTGGGTTTTTACTAAGATGGCTCTGTTTGATGCAGGAGCTACGATTAGTTTCTTGAACTGTAACACACACCACTATCTGTAGTATTCTGCATCTCGTTCAATCTGTTCCCGAATTCTGAGAGACCGTCGTATTGCTTGTGAAGAATGTTGCTGGTAAACTGTTCCAGAGTTCAAACGGAAATGTATAGGACTGTAGTTGTACGCACACGTCATGCAACCTTTCATTAATGAATTCTCATTTACAACATGCTGACGATAGTTTCACATCAAGCGATGAAGGTCGCTTCTTACAATGGCTGCGTGAATCCATTCTGCGACCTTGAAAAGGGGCCGCCTGTCCTATTGTCTTCCAAACAACCACTTAAAAATCTGACACACTGACGGGCAAAATACGAATAAACTAACTTTAATACTTGGACTTGACTGTAATTTTGCTATTGTACTGGGAAGTGTATGTAGGTCATGTAATAAACGTAAGTATACGAACGACAACAAAGTTAAGCGTTGTGTGTGAGAAAGGTGTGTGCATTATTATTCAGCAGATGAAACCTGCTTTTGTTTTCGTCTATGTATGACCATCAAGGTAGCGGGAGTTAAGCCTGCACTGCTAGAGGCGAATATGTGACTGGGAAGCAGAGAGAGGTTGCAACCTGCTCTTGCTCTCAGCTATGCAACAGCGTCATCAAATTCCACGAGAGAGTGAAGCCACACTTAATATATTTGGTCCAATATTGTACTTCATCAGAAATTTATACCACTGAATCATCTACAAACCAAATATAGCTGATAAAATCTGTTCTATAGCATCAATTCTATTCTCGGGTCTGCTATTAGAGTGACATGATACTCGCATGTGATCTAAACGAATCCTCCAAATGTAGGATGACCCAAAAGTCCGTTACTGAGACCGAGCGAGGTGGCGCAGTGGTAACGCACTGAGCGAGATGGCGCATTTATTAATTAGCACACTAGAATCGCATATTGGAAAACAGCGGTTCAAATCCGCCTCTAGGCATCCAGCTGCTTTAGGTTTTCCGAGATTTCCGTAAAATCGCTCCAGGCTGCTGCCGGAGAGAGAGAGAGAGAGAGAGAGAGAGAGAGAGAGTGTGTGTGTGTGTGTGTGTGTGTGTGTGTGTGTGTGTGTCTGAGCTTGTGCACCGTCTGTAATGACCATGCTGTAGACGGGACGTTAAAACCTGATCTTCCTTTTTTCTTGAAAGATCTGTTTTTAATTCAGCACTATCTGTAGTTGAGGAACAATATGAAAACTACAGTATGCTACAGCTTATCAGTAGGTATGCTGAGAACCTGACGTCGGGTGTTGTCTTTTTGTCTTTCAGCGTTCGTAATGAAGTCGGACGTTCGCGTTAGGCCTGACCTTGAGGTGCCCCCACAACAACACGGATTGATTTCTAGAAGTAGCGGCTCAGTACGAGCTTCTCACCAGACATGGGCGCCAGAGAGCTTTCACGTGTGTAGCAGCATGGAGCGCCAGCGGGTGTTCATCGATCACGTTAAGGATGATGAGATTCTGCAACATATCAGCTTACCTCGCACGCGTCACGCTGCCAGAGTGGAGAACATCACTACACATTTCCTCCCTGAAGCACTGCTCCATCACAATGTCTTTCTTAACAGTGTATTTTCTGCTATAGTCAATTTGCCGCAATTGTGACGCATTTGACAAACTTTCCCTCCCGCCCCCCGTTTATCGTTTCTTTCCCCAAGACCCATAGAGGTAGGAATGGGCTGTCAATACAGTATGCTGCATTTCACCCATGCACTGTTGATGCTTTTATTTTATTTTTTATACATATCGAAGAGGGTTTAAGATGAACATCAACAAGAGTAAAACAAGGATAATTGAATGTAGCGTCAGAACATCAGGCGAAGCTGAAGGAATTAGATTAGGTAATGAGGCAATAAAATACATGAGTTTTGTTATTTGGGTAGCAAAATAACTTCTGATGGCCGAAGTAAAGAAGATATAAAATGCACAATGGCTATGGGAAGAAAAGAGTTTCTGATGGAACGAAATTTGATGACATCTAATATTAATTTAAATGTTAGGGAGTCCTTTCTGAAAGCATTTGTCCGCAGTGTTGCATTGTTTGGGAGTGAAATGTGGACGATAAGGAGTTCAGACAAAAAGATGATAGAAGCTTTTCAAATGTGGTGCTACAGAAGAATGTTGAAAATTAGATGGGTAGATTACGTAACTAATGAGGAGGTGCTTAACCGAATTGGGGAGAAAAGGAGTTTCTGGCATATCCTGACTAAGAGAAGGAATAGATTGGTAGGACACATCCTGATACATCAAGGAATTGTCAACTTTGCATTGTGTTATGTTTTGGCACTCCCATATTACGCATTACTGGTACACTAACGAGGCAGCGTCACACCTCTGTTGTAGCCTGTTGCCTTCCCATGCCGTCGGTGGTTGCCGACGACGTCGTTGGAAAAGGATAATGCGCGACCACACGTACCATGCAGTATTTAGGAATTCTTAGTACCCCATTGTATTTCATTGCATTCCCTGAGAATTACATCGAACAATTAGTTAATGCTGCAACTAGAATTGTATATGGATGTCAAAACACACTTGATCTCTTAGCAACAAATAATCCCGAGCTCATAACGAGCATTAAAACGTGTACAGGTATTAGAGGACACAGAGCTGTTGTAGCGAGATTGAATATCTAAAGTCCCAAAGTTACCAAAAATAGACGAAAAGTATATTTGTTCAGAAAAGCAGATAGAAGTACATTGCTTCTTGAAACAGTTTCCACTCGTTCCTAATACTAAACGTAAGTGCAGACCAGATGTGGCTCAAATTCAAAGAAGTGGTATCGACAGCAAATGACAATGTTCAAGTGTTTAAGCTTAAGAGACTTAACAACGGGGTCATCAGTCCCTAAACTTACACACTTACTTATGAACTACCGTATACTAAAGGCGACACTAACATCCATGCCCGATGGGGGATTCGAACCCCCGACAGGGAGCGCACTCGCGCATCGTAGCATAGCGCCACAACGTGCTTGGCCACTCCGCCGCGGCAGCAATTGACAGTTTAATATCAAATTAATAAAAGGTGGTTATCCCCCTTGGTACACAAAACAGGTCAGGACACTGTTGCAAAAGCAACGGAAAAGGCACGCTAAATTTAAACGAACACAAAATTCCCCAGGATTCGCGATCCTACACGGACGCTCGAAATTTATCGAGGACTTCAATGCGAGATGCGTACAATACTTTTCACAACGAAACTCTTTCTCGAAATTTGACTGAAAACCCAAAGAGATTTTGGTCATATGTTGAACATGCTAGGGGCAAAACCCAAACAATACCCTCACTACGTGATAGTAATGGCGATCCTGCCGATGATAGCGCTACTAAAGCAGAGTTACTAAAACATAGCTTTTAGAAACTCATTCACCAAATAAGACGAAACCAATATTCTAGATTTCACATTGCAAACAGAGGCCAGAATGAGTGACGTTGATGTAGATATCCACGGAGTAGTGAAGCAACTTAGATCATTTAACAAGTCTTCTTGTCCGAACCGTATACCCATTAGATTTCTATCTGATTATGCTGAAGCTATAGCCCCTTACTTAATAGCCATATACATCTGCTCTCTCAAAGAAGGCTCTGTACCAAAAGATTGGAAAGTTGCACAGGTCACACCTATATTCAAGAAAGGCAGTAGGTGTAACTCACTAAACTACAGGCCTGTTTCATTGATGTCAATTTGCAGCAGGCTTTTGGAACATATCCTATATTCAAATATTATGAATTATCTCGAACAGAATGATCTATTGACCCAAGGTCAACACGGGTTTAGGAAATGTCGTTCATGCGAAACACAACTAGCCCTCGACAAGGGTTCTCAAATTGATTCCGTATTTCTTGATTTCCAGAAGGCTTTTGACACCGTACCTCACAAATGGCTTTTAATCAAATTGTGTGGTTATGGTATAATGCCCCAAATTTGCGACTGGATAGGGGATTTCCTGTCAGAGGACACAGTTTGTAGTAACCTATGGTAAGGCATCGACTAAAACAGAGGTGATATCCGGCGTCCCACAGGGTATTGTCATTCGTCCTCATCTGTTCCTTATTTACATAAACGATTTGGGAGAAAATCGAAGCAGATCTCTTAGGTTGTTTGCAGATGACACCGTCATTTACCGTCTAGTAAAATCATCTGAAGATCAAAACCTTCTGCAGAACTATCTAAATAAGATATCACTATCGTGTAAAAATTGGCAATTGACTCTAAATAATGATAAGTAAAGTCGTCCACATGAGTACGAAAAGAAATCCGTTAAACTTTGTTTACAAGATAAATCTATCAGAAGTGAAAGCCGTACAAAATACCTAGGAATTACTATTACTTCAGACTGAAACTGGAAATAACACGTAGATAATGTCGTGGGAAAGGCGAACCAGAGACTGCGCTTTATTGGCAGAACCCTTAAAAGATGCAACAGAACTACTAAAGAGACTGCATACACTACGCTTGTCCGTCCATTTTTGGAGTATTCCTGCCCAGTGTGGGATCCTTATCAGGTGGGTTTGACGGAAGACATCGAAAGAGCCCATAGCAGGGCAGCTCGTTTTGTATTGCCACGATACAGTGGAGACAGCGTTACAGAAATGATACGGGATCTGAGATGGGAATCATTACAACGGCGCTTATCGCTGCGGCGTGGACTACTTACGAAACTCCAATCGCCAACATTCTCCTCCGAATGCGAAGATATATTTTTGACTGCCACACTTAGGTAGAAAAGATCATCAGAATAAAAAACGAGAAATCAGAGTTCGAACGGAGAGATTCTGGTGTTCTTTCTTCCCGCGCGCTATTCGAGAATGGAATGGGAGATGAATGGTGTAAAGGTGGTTCGATGAACCTTATGCCAGGCACTTGAATGTGATTTGTAGAGTAGCCTATGTAGATGCCTCTCTAGTCTCCAGATCTTTCGCCTATCGAAAACGTCTATCTATAATACAACTAGTTCGGGATTCATCACCCGCTGCTACACCAGATATTCTTTGTCAGTATGTGGAAGCGGCATGGACTGCTACACCCTAACAACACATCCAGAGCATCTTTGACTGCCGCGGCAGCACTTAGCACTGGTGTCATCTGCATTTGATATGGCAGGAAGTTTATCGTATCATTATCGAAACAGTTGGGCTTGGTGGTATCTGGGTAAAGCCCTTAAAGTGTCACCGGTTCGAAACCCTGTCGGATCAAGGATTTTTTCAGTCTGTGTTTTAACCCAGCCTTCACCTCTCAACGATGTAAGAAATCTATCAATACGAAACTTAAGAGTCTTGAGGGATTTTCTGCTATCGTCATATGAATAAAATTTTTGTATATCCGTCTATAGATAGCTTTTATTTTCTATAACGTGACCAGTTTCGCGGCAGCTGCCCATCTTCAGATTTGTTAACAAATGCTACAATTGATTGTAAGCTACTGTTTATAACGTGTAAAATCGAAAAAGTTAATGGAAAAAATATGAAAAATATAGCAATTGTATGAAGTTACAGAATAATCTGTCGCATGATAAAGAGTGTTCACAGTCGTTACTAAAACACAGTAGCCTCCGGAGAGCTTATATAATGTATTTCCTTTCATCTAATTGGTGGATACATTTTCGTTAAAATTACCCCCAATAAGTGACTATTGACTTACATACAAAGTCATTTCTAAAGTCAAGGTGTAAAGTATCAGTCATGGTTTAAAATAGCATTTAAAATTGGAATACATTATCTGTCAAACTATAAGAATATAAATAACACTGCCTTCTGAATAATATCAACACTTTCGCTGCGGCTGATGTTTATAAGCGTCAAAACAAGCCACGAGCCAGTGCGGCTGACGTTTATAACGGTGTGCGCTCACTGTCGGATTACTCAGTCTAGTTGCAGCGTCTAAGCTAGCATCAAAGCGTGTAAACTTTTGTTTTGTGTGGTCTGTTCAAAATGTTCAAATGTTTGTACAGCTTATGGGACTTAACTACGGGGTCATCAGTCCCTAAACCTACAAACTACTTATGAACTAGCTAAACCTAAGGACGGCACAAATATCCATGCCCGAGGGGGGATTCGAACCCCCGACTGTAGTGGCCGTGCAGACCGTGACTGGAGCGCCTCAGTCTCCTCGGCCACCGCGGCCGGCTGTGGTCTGTTATCGAACTTATATTGTTCGTAACGGCGGCTAATGAATCGACACCTGGACCTTTCAATGTGAAAAGGAGGAAGAAAAGTGTTAAATTGACAGAGGAACATAATGAAACTTTCACTCCACAGCGGAGTGTGCGCTGATATGCCTGGCAGATTAAAATTGTGTGCCGGAAACTGGACTCGAACCTGGGACCTTTGCCGTTCGGGGGCAAGCGCTCTAGTAGGAGACGAGGTACTGGCGGAAGTAAAGTAGTGGGGCGGCATCGTGAGTCGTGTCGGGATAGCTCAGTCGGTAGAGCGCTTGCCCGCGTGAGGCAAAGGTCCCAGGTTCGAGTCCTGGTTCCGGCACACAATTTTAATCTGCCTGGAAGTTTGACAGAGGAACAGCTAATTGGTGTTCTAGACGACAGTGATTTTGTGTAGTGAGGACGAGGCATACCACGGAGATCGTCATTTAGAGGCTGCAGAAGAATTGTAGTGATGATAGCGTGGAACACTCGAGCGTTACCGGCCCGTGCTCGCACGCTGCCGGGCCGCACCGGATAGTTGCACGCCTGTACCGATGCCGCAGCGAAAGTGTTAAAAATATTTTTCATATGTATTCAGAACCCACTGTTATTTATATTCATTCTAAGTCCTCTTATAGTTTGACAGCTGATTTATCCCAATTTAACTGCTGTTTATACCTTGACTGCTATTTTACACCTTAACTGTAGAAATGATTTTGTAAGTAAGTTAACAGTTACTTATTGAGAATAATTTTAACGAAAATGTATCCACCAGATGAATGGAAATACATTATATGAAGTCTCAGGAGGCTACTGTATTTTAGTAACTACTGTGAACACAAGTTCCTCACGCGACAAGTTATTACTCTGTAACTTCATAGAATTGGTATGTTTTTCATAATTTTTTTTCCATTAACTTTTTGGATTTTACACGTTGTAAACAGTAGCTTACAATCAGTTGTAGCATTTGTTAACAGATCTGAAGGTGGGCAGCTGCCCCGAAACCGGTCTCGTTATAGAAAGTAAAAGCGACCTGCAGACGGATATTGAAGAATTTTATTTTATGTAAGGAGTCGACAGAAACGAGACATGGTTCAGATTCCACGTGAAACTGTAGGTCCCCTTTCCTCAGGTGGAGTAGGTTAGGGACAGGCGAGTCCCCGAAGTGGGGTCCAGTTGAAAGACTTGTACCAGGCCACTGTGCCACACGAAATTATCATCATCATCATCATCATCGAAACATACAGTTGGGTATATGAATCCAGGTGTAGAACGTAGTGCATCCGCCTCGGAAACGCCAGTAAGGGCCGACAGATAGGGAGTCTTTCAGCAGCAGCGGAGGCGCACGACCCGGAAGGCGTGCGTAGGCGTGTGTACACAAATACAGGCAGAACGGGCGCGCCGCCAGCGCTGACCAAGGTCAGGGCCGGCGTTTTTATAGCAGTTGTGCCAGGTGGCCAGCCCGAGCCCGAGGGGTGCACGCTTCACACCACGCCAAGCTGCCTGCAGGCGCCGGAACTACACGAACAAGTTGCTGGGTGCAACATTGGTCCTATTCTTTGACAAACATATTGGACGTAAAGCCAAAGGGGTATTACACTGTCATCCAATGTTTTGTGAAAGTCGTTTCAAAATGCCTCGTCTGCGTCTGGAAGAGGAGGAGGAGGAGGAAAAAAAGAAAAGGAAACGAACTTGGGATGAAACTGTAGGTATCACAGCGAGATAAGTGTTCAGCAAAATTTCTACGGGAGCTACGAGACGAGGATAATTTTTAAATGTCGTCGGCAATGCAGCCAGCCTGCACTTCACTGCTAATGGATTCCCGAATATACAGGGTATTTCACTAAGTGTGTTTGCCTCTGTAACTTATAAAATAATAGGTGACGGGAAATTTTAATGCGGTAGGTCAACACAAGAAATGTTACACTTTCTGCGGAGCTATGAACATAGTTTATTGTATCATTTTTCACAGAGTTACAGCACAAAAATATAAATTTATAAAATGGAACAATAGTTTTTTTATATCGTGTATTGGAGTCGTTGAAACCAGCTGCGTCCAAATCAATTTAAACTACATTCCTATCACTGTTATTTTGGGAGCTACAACCCTTCAAAGTTTCAGGGGCAGATACCACACGCTGTACATAATACATGGCTGTGTGGTGGGTGATGCATGTTATGGCGGTGCGAAGTTGATTTACATGAGATGTTCAAATGTGTGTCCATGTTCCTCAATGCCTAATGCAATGCGCCGTCGAAAGGATCTGCGGACGAGATGTAACATCGTCGGTGCGACGGAGCGACATGCCTCCTCGATGCGCCGTTTTAGATCATCTGGGGATGTGGGCTCAGTGACATAAACACGATCCTTTAGATATCCCCATAAAAAAGAAATCTACTGGTGTTAAATCGGGCGATCTTGTGGGCCATGAATTAGGACCATGGCGCCCCAACCATCTTCCAGCAAACCTGTTTAGTTCTTCCACCACAGCACGCGCAGAATGGGCTGTGTGACCGTCGTGCTGTATCCACATATGGACTCTCGTGTGTAGACACACATGTTCAAGGAGACCACCCAAACTGTCGGCTATAAAAGCGCGATATAACTCACCTGTCAGTGTACCTGGGAAGTAGTGTGGATAGATGATTTCATCCTTAAGGATTCCACACCACACGTTAATAGACCACGTACGTTGACGGTCGACAGGTCGTACCCAACGAGAATTGTCTGCGGCCCAGTAGTGCATGTTATGGCGATTCACTGCACCATAATTTGTGAACGTAGACTCATCAGAGAACATAACACTATGTAAAGACTCCAGCGTGAAATTACGCATGGGCCACTCACAGAATGTCACTCCTGCACGGAAATCGTTCCCATGCAGCTCCTGGGTCAGTGACAGGCGGTACGGGTGAAACCTGTGGCCGTGTACTATACGCCACCACAGAGTAACATATACAGAGACGCAGCCCCCTCTAAACCACTGTCCTACGCTCCCCTCGTAGTTCCGTAAGATGCTAGCAGGTGTCAGGCGGATCGCTGGCTTAGGGTGCCTCTCGCACGTCAGAGGGTAGCGTGGAGGGGAGGCTGAGGGGAGAGCTCGTGCCGCCTGCCACGAGGCCACGGCTGTGTCCGGCGTGCCGGCGTTTGAGGGGAGGTAGTGGTGGGGGTAGCGGCTACCTGCCGCCTGCTCTGGCGGCTGCTTCTGACCTCAGCGCCATCATGGGACATCTTACGGAACTGCTGAAAACCCTCCCTCCCCGCACCCCTGAGCGTAGGACCGGGCCCTTACGGAGGTTTCCCGTCTGTATATATTTGTCTGTGACGCCACACAGATGTGGGACTGACACCAGCGACTGCAGCAACGGCTCGTAAGCTGACAAGAGGATCGTGGTGTAGTGCAGCTAAAACAAACAACTCCGCCTCCTCACTTCTTGCAGGTCTTCGTCTGTTACTGCTGCGCATTACCAAGCTGCCTGTTTCCCGAAGTGGTTGTTCGGCACGTAAGAACTTAAAGGCTGCCGGGGCTCTTCGCCTAGGATATCTCACGGCATACGCCGTGGCTGCTGCAGTGGCATCGTGTCGGCACACGCCGAACATCAGCAACATGTCAACGTACTCGTTGTGCGTGTATGCGATCGTCATCCGATGTCAGTAACTGTGGTATATTGAACCCCGGTTGTTTGTGTGCCTCCAACTGTCGTGTGCGGCGACAGTCGGTAGTCTAACATCGCAGCGAGGAAGCTTCTCGCTCCGTGACACCGGCGACGTTACAACACGGCCGCACCACATTTAGAAGGCGCTTTGCATTATGCGCAGCGTTTGTGGTATCTGCCCCTGAAACTTTGAAGGGTTGTAGCTCCCAAACTAACAGTGATAGGAATGTAGCTTAAATTGATTTGGACGCAGTTGGTTTCAAAGATTACAATGGACGATAGAAAAAACTATTGTTCCACGTAAAAAAATTGTATCTTTGTTGTGTAACTCTTTGGAAAATGATACAATAAACTATGTTCATAGCTCCGCAGAAAGTGTAACATTTCTTGTGTTGACCTACCGCATTAAAATTTCCCGTCACCTATTATTTTATAAGTTACAGAGGGAAACACACTTAGTGAAACACCCTGTATATATATATATGTAATTTTCTAGTCTTCTCAATTTACTTTTCAAGTTCGGATGTCGTGTGTTAGGCCCCTATACATCGATTCATCTCCTTCATACATTTCTGTAAATATTATTGTTGTTGCTACACACCACGCGAAATTGCCGCTATTGCAGCAGCTATGTTTACAAACACGAACGCTGTGCCAAACAGCGCTCCAAGCGATTACATTTGTCACTGCAAGAAAGTCAGGAAACGGACGAAGAGCTCATAGATTTGATGAAAGATTGAATGATTTGTGAAAAAAGTGCTCGTTACACTACATCCAGTATTTTTTCGTCCAATAATTTGACAGTGTAACACCGGCCTTACCAACAGGCATTCAAAAATGTTTGTAGAGTCTATGGGACTTAACTACGGGGTCATCAGTCCCTAAACTTACAAACTACTTATGAACTACTTACAATTAAGGACGGCACAAATATCCATGCCCGAGGGGGGATTCGAACCCCCGACCGTAGTGGCCGTGCAGACCGTGACTGGAGCGCCTCAGTCTCCTCGGCCACCGCGGCCGGCAACAGGCATTCTATCATTTATGAAGAAATTGTATCGAGTCAGCATTGTCGTCAACACACATTGTCTCCAAAGTCAACCAACTATGGTACTACGCGGCTCACACGAACTCCGCAACTTTTACCTGCTCAGCACATGACTACCGCAATTTGGCCGTAACGGTCCTGACCGCCAATACACAAACCGGACTCACAGTTTTCGCTTTGCCATAAATAAGTCATAAAGAAGAAGAAGAAGAAGAAGAAGAAAAGGGCTTGCAATTTTATTATATTTCACTACAAATTGTACAAAGTGATAAATTATGCATGTACAAAACCTAAAATTTGTAAACTGAAAGAAAGGTTTTATTGATAGAGCTGAAGCATTGAATTTAAAATTTTTTGTGGTGCGGCCGGGAATCGAACCCGGACCTCCATGCTTACTAGGCAGACGTCTTAACCGTTAGACTACCACACCACTAACGATTAAGGCGCCTCGGAATAGTCTATGTACGATTTCCCTCCACAACACAAACTTTAATTCAGCTTCTTTTGTTCCAAAGATAATTGCCACTACTGCCAAGGCTCTCCATGCAGCGGAATAGCACCTCAGCAATGGACATGGTGGAACAATCCTGTTATGGTGATATAAATATCAATTAAATACAATGAAAGAATCCCTGAGACGGATTTTCGTCTCAAATATGTCAAAGACATTATTGATAGAGCTGAAGCATTGAATATATTTATATCACCATAACAGGATTGTTCCACCATGTCCATTGCTGAGGTGCTATTCCGCTGCATGGAGAGCCTTGGCAGTAGTGGCAATTATCTTTGGAACAAAAGAAGCTGAATTAAAGTTTGTGTTGTGGAGGGAAAATCGTACATAGACTATTCCGAGGCACCTTAATCGTTAGTGGTGTGGTAGTCTAACGGTTCGCCGGGCGCCGTGGCTCAGCGCGCCCGGTCGGAGGGCTCAACGCTCTCTGTAATAAAAAAGCTGAGCCAAGAACACACCGAACAAGAACGAACAAAAAACGATCAGCGACCGCAACGAAGAGACCCACCCATAGGGAAAAGAAAAAAAAAAAAAAAAACGGTTAAGACGTCTGCCTAGTAAGCATGGAGGTCCGGGTTCGATTCCCGGCCGTACCACAAATTTTAAATTCAATGCTTCAGCTCTATCAATAATGTCTTTGACATATTTGAGACGAAAATCCGTCTCAGGGATTCTTTCATTGTATTTGAAAGAAAGGTGTTGGAATGAAGTACTGCATATCCATTAAAGCGTAGTTTTGTTTTATTCATCAAAGTGTTCAGTAGTAAAAAAGTTATTACAAACGGCACGCTTACTGTTACTCCAGCTGAGAGCACATATGAGATGTTGGATCGTTATTGGGTGCTGTCATAATTTATAAAGTTACGTGTTCACTGCAAATATTCATCACGAACAGTGACGAAAGCGACGCTAGTATTCCAACAAGCAGTTACAGAAGAATGGCGGTTGGCTCTGCCTCCGCTAGAAGGACTACTGTCGTTCCAAGTGCTACACACAAACTTTTACGTATTTACGTATTTGAAATATTTAAGCATTTAGACCGTTTCAGGGCATTGAAATAAATCCAAAGGCAAAGTTGAACATTTGTAATGGAAGGGGATTCGAACCCGGACTAGCTGCTTCGGGCCAGCGGTCGCCTTAACCAATTAGGCTATCTAGGCACGCTTTCCTTCAAGTCAAAATCAAAACTTGTAGCACACTACGTTGGAAGTGCCCCCTGGGCATGGGTATTTGTGCCGTCCTTAGTGTTAAGTAGTTCATAAGTAGTTTGTAAGTTTAGGGACTGATGACCCCGCAGTTAAGTCCCATAAGCTTAACTAACATCTGAACATCTGGCGTTCGATCAGGTTCCACATATGTTCTATCGGGGACAGATCTGAGGATCTTGTTGGCCACAGGAGTAATGTTCAAATGTTTGTATAGTCTATGGGACTTAACTACGGGGTCATCAGTCCCTAAACTTACAAACTACTTATGAACTACTTACGAACTAGGACGGCACAAATATCCATGCCCGAGGGGGGATTCGAACCCCCGACCGTAGTGGCCGTGCAGACCGTGACTGGAGCGCCTTAGTCCCCTCGGCCACCGCGGCCGGCGCCCATTAGTTCCTCTTGCTCGCAGCCTATAGTGGATTCCCGCAAGAGATCGAGCGTATGAATGCGTCTGCAATGAAATTGTCAATTGCTTGTTGGGGGCATATATACAGTTATTGCTATGGTGTCTTTTCTTTTCGGATATATTTATTTATTTGTTAATAACTATCTTGATACCATCGCTAACAAACTTCACAGGACACATCAATTTGTACATGCATAGGTTATGCTATGGCGCAATTACGAAATTGCTTTGAAATTCGTTTAACACGTTGGCTACCGTGTGGCCGCCGGCGGCCACAGCGGGCGGCTCTAGCGCGCCTCTGACGTCATCACGGCAGTCAAAGTGTTAAGAAGAGGTACACTGACGCTTGAACTGTGAATTCCCAGTAAAATCTGTTGACGGGACAGAAAAAATTCTTCTGCATTTACTGTATGGGAGACTTGTATTTCCGTTTAACTTTGGGAATGTAAAATATTAATCTTACATGCTCATTCTCCACTTCAGTTATTAGTGTCACAGTTAACTATGACAACTACTCAACAATATGCGTAACGATTTGTAGTTCTGTATAATAGGGAGATAATGAGTGTCGTATATCTGATCTGCAGGTAAATATTATCTGAAATGTGCATACATTCAACGAATTGGTAGACAGTACACACACTATTTTATGTAGCACTTTTCTTCGTCAACATTGTGGTATTCATACCAGACAGAATTCTTTTAATTTTATTTTTATTTATTTATTTATTATTATTATTTTACATATTCTTTCAGAGATGATTTGCCAACTCCAGCAGCAACAATGCAAGAGAGCCGTTCTGCATCATGGTGTGTTCGTTTCTGTAGCCTAGTGGACAGCGTGGTAGGTTGTCATGCAGGGTCCTCGGGTTCGATTCCTGTTTGGGTTGGAGAGTCTCTCCACTCGATGACTGGGTATTGTGTCGTCACAATCAATGACACGCAAGTCGCCGAAGTGGCGTCAGCTCAAAAGACTTGCACCAGGCCTGCTGAGCACGACCCCAGTTGGGGTTTAACGGCCGTAAATGCCACACCATGAATGTCGAGAGCATAGTTTGTAGAAGAGGAAAGCGACAGGTTCATTCCTCCGCCGACGGACTCGCCTCACCATTCCGGGAGCAGCTAGAGTGATAATTACTCGTCCAGTTACACATTTTACTTGTATGCGTTCAAAGTGTCAGCGACAATTCTCCTGTTACTAATAACTAAATACGCAGAAATAGGACAAATTACATCAAATTTCTAGCCTTTGCATAAACTGTAAACGAAAACATTAAATGCAATTACGTGACAATTTCCCGTTTGATGTTCGTCATATGCGCAGTACGCTATTCTCAGACCATTGTACTATAGGACTTAAACTGAGTCAAGAGTGCCCATGGATAGAACAGCGAGGCTTAATGACTACAGTAAAGCGTGAGGCTCTACAATGAAACAGAAGGAAGTGGCGCTGTGGTTAGTTCACTAGACTTTCACTCTGGAGGGCGGCGGTCATCTAGGTTTGTCTTTCCCGTGATGTTTCTGTAATCGCTTCAAATACCAGGATGGGTCGTTTTGAAAGTCACATCCGATTTCCTTCCCCACCCTCCTCAGTCTGTACTGACCTTGTGCTCAGTCTGTACTGACCTTGTCGACGAGATGCTAAACTCCGATCTTCCTTCCTTCCTTCCTTCCTCTTACTATAACGACGTGAGAAACTGCTGTTAAACTTTGTGCATTTTGTGTTTCTTTGCAAAGTCTGTAAGAAGATTACATAAAAATTACAGAGCAGCCATACAGTTTGTTTATTATGTACCGGTTTGACTCGTCAGACGCGAGCTGCTTCAAAACTATGCTGCACGCGCTATGCGTCGTGCGGTGCGGGATGCATTCCGAATCCGCACCCACGCATAGTTTGGAATGCTGCCAAGTTCTAACGAGTCTCGGTTAAACTTGAACTTCATAGCGGTCCACATCATCTCCAATTTACGTATTTCTGCTAATCTTGAGACCTGGCTAGGCACAAATATTGGGAGCGCAGAGGAAACCTGCAATACAATAAGTCTGTATACTATTTACAGCTGTTCCACAATTTTATCTCTTACGGACGCTGCCCCCCCCCCCCCCCCCCTCTACCGCATTGCGCTAGCTAAGATTGCTTGTGTTCTTGGGGGAAAAAGTGCCTCGACATATTTCTTTTTAACGTAATCTCATTGTTTGGTCATTCTGTATCGGGGTCTTTGGTACTCCAGGGAAGTACGGTGTTATAACTTTCGTATTGCATGATCAAGGATAATGCGCTGTTCAGTACGTTGCTGTGATGGGGAGACGTCACGACACGATGCGCGAGGCCGTTCCCCGTCGGGAGTTCGAATCCTCCCTCGGGCATGGATGTTTGTGCTGTCTTTAGTATAAGTTAGTTCATAAGTAGTTTATAAACTTAGGGACTGATGATCACACAGTTAAGTCCCATAAGCTTCACAAACATTTCGACTGTTCGTTTGACCGGTCAAATTCCGGCGTGTGTGCAAGCAACGCTCCATCGATAAAATATCGGCCGATATTTTACCGGCCGTCCAAAATAGGCGTGTATGCAACCAGCCTTATATGTAGTCAGTTACCGGAGAACCTGCAGATGAACGTGGACTTCGAATCGCGGTGCGACTTGAAATTTTTCACATTAACGAATCCTCGCTCGACGTTATATTAAGAAGGAAAACTTATTGGCGCAACTGCCTACACATATGAAAGTACAAGAATACTACACAAGCCATTAGCTGTTACGGCGGAAAAGGCAGGCGTCAGCGTTACAACTCTCTCTCTCTCTCTCTCTCTCTCTCTCTCTCTCTCTCTCTCTCTCTCTCTCTCTCTCTCTCTGCTGGAGAGGTGGCTTCCATACTGTGTAGCGATCGTCATTGGGGAAGCTTCTGGGCATGCGTTCTTGTCATATGCAATCAACAAATCTGAGTTTTATATACATTTTAATCAAAATCTGTAAACTGTCCAGACAAAAGATTAGTCAGTCCAGTGCGCAAGCACAGATGAATTGTAAAGCCTTCACGGATGATGCAGCGATCGAGTCACGTGCTAAACCGCGAACGCACGCTGTCTCTGCGCGAGAATGATGGAGTAGCTATCAGTGAGACTTATTTCATGCGCATATTGTACGTAAACATGGGTAGGTCTAAGGACGTGATCTAGTGGCAAAAAAGAGGAAACCGTGTTTACATGTGCCCATGGCCATACACTGCGTGAAGTTGCCGTATTTGTCGGTGTTTTCACGTGTCTAAAAGCAGTAGTGTATTATACGTGGCCACGAAACATGAGGTGGTAATTGTGGTCGGGAAACGTTCCTGACGGTGTGCGTCCGTAGACTCATTTCACGGTGCATGAATCAACATCGCTTCCAAACCCGAAAGGAATGACAGTGAATGAAGCTCCACCTCAAACTACAAACGAGAGAGAATTGCGATGGGGTCTGATTGTAAGGGTCATTTATAGTTTGTTTATAGTCTGCCACCTTACGAGAGTATTATTCACATAGGCACATACTGCCGTGCGTCTTGAATGAGCTGTAAATCATCTAACGTAGTCGGTAGCCGATTGGTAGACGTAATGCGGTCGTGCGAATAAAGTTCAAATGTTTCTACAACTTATGGGACTTAACTACGGGATAGTCAGTCCCTAAGCTTACAAACTACTTATGAACTAGCTAAGACTATAGACAGCAGAAATATCCATGCCCGAGGGGGGATTCGAACCCCCGACCGTAATGGCCGTGCTGACCGTGACTGGAGCGCCTCAGTCACCTCGGCCACCGCGGCCGGCTGCGAATAAAGTTTCTGCCATTATTCAAATTACGGATTACGGGCGTCATAGAGTGCACCGGAGGCCAAATGAATGATTTTATTGATACAGTGTCTGTTCATTTCGACCGAGCGGGGTGGCGCAGTGTAATGCTCTGGACTGGAATTCGGGAGGGTGGTGGTTGAAATCCACCTCCGGCCATCCAATTTAGGTTTTCCGAGATTTCCCTAAATCACTCCAGGCAAATTCTGGGATGGTTCCCTTCAAAGGGCATTTCCTTCCACATCCTTACCCCAAAATCAGAGCGTTAGCTCCGTCTCCAATGACCACGCTGTCGACGGGACGTTAAACTTCCTTTCCTTGTTCTTTTCGGACATATTCGAAAAAGACACCAATGCTCGACATTAACGACAGTAATTTTACGTATTCGAAATATTGAAACACTTCGACCATTTCAGGGCATTGAAATAAATTCCATGTCAAAGCTGAAAATTTGTGCGGGACCTGGATTCGAACCACGATTTCCCGCTTCGGAGCAGAGTTCGCGTTAACCTTTTTTTCAGATAGATCTATGTTTTGCGGTCGTTCGTTCAGTTGCATGTTTGGCTCAGCTTTTTTGTTACAGAGAGCGTTTAACCCCCTGACCGGGCGCGCTGAGCTCGGCAGTTTCGGCTATCCAGGCACGCTTCCCTTCTTTCCCAAATTCCCAACTTCTAGCACACTAAGATGGTAGTGCCCCCTGTCCATTACTTCATCTTGCTCGCAGCCTGTACGGCGTTCCCGCAAGGGATCGAACGTGTTGATAGGTCCACATTGCCAACTGCCTGTTGGGGACACATATAGGATTATTGATGTGATGTCTGTTCTTTTGGACATGTAGGAGTCGTCGAGACACTGTGAGAGAACTCTGAGCATGTTCTAGTATCTCCGGTTCATTTTTCTGGAATGGCTGGTGCCGAGGTCGTGTGATCCCGCACTGCTCGTCGCATATACGATAGCCGTATCTCGGGGTGATGTTTGTTGGTCTACCTGAACGTGACTGGACGCCCTCGTGTACCCACTGATTCCAACATCGGGTCACTGTCACACCTGAACTGTTTCCTCTTCTCGATTGGCGCTCAATCGGAAACTTGCAGAACTTTCCTTACAACTTAATTTCCTTAATTCCTCCATCACATCCGTTCCTCTGGTGGTTCTGTTCTGGAAATGTTTATTTAACCTAAAATAATTACAGTGAAAATTTGACAAGGGGATCGACGCCTTAATTTGGCTCAATGGTTAAGTTGAAAACTCGCGGTAAATAGAAAATCCGTGCTCGACTGTAGTGTAGCACAAATTTTCGTTACGACATTTTGATTATTCACGACATATTCAAGCCTTTGTCAGGAGAAGAGTTCAAATCAGCCACCCCGCTGCATTAGGCACATTTCTCATAATTTATCTGAGTTACTGTAAGTGAATGCCTTCAAAAGATGGCGATGTTTTTCTCTGATCTGTGTGTTTCTTTTTTACTACTGTGCAAAAGATGTAAATTCTAAACTTGGATATATTGTGTGGAAGCCGTGTAATACGCGGTTTTGTCTTCATTATTGCTTGCACGGTGCGTGCGTCTTCTGCAGAGCTGGTGGGAAGTCCCCAGCAAGGAAGCTAAGCACGAGAGTATATACTTATCCGTCCGTGGAATTCCACGGCGGCGGACCCTATTTTTTCCTCATTCTTCGCTATTGGCAGAGTGCCTTGCGCATGTTTGAGACAACCTTGTAGGACATGTTTAGACGTTACCGACGCATCCTGCAAGTTCGTAATTCAGTCGGTGGATTAGCAAATTACTGGAACGGACGGATCAACAAGTGTCGCGAACTGGTTTGTATCTGGTATCTGATCGCGCAACTGGCTGTTTTAGAGAACGCCCGCGTAAGCTACCGATGAGGTGCTGGAAGCTTAGGCATGTGTGCCTGATGGTATATTTGGAAAAGGAAAAGTCCACGGCAGTGTTGAGATCGTAGAGACCTGCCTAGATAGCCGAACACTGTTCGAGTAATTCGAGGAGAACCACGTCACCGCTGGAATCCTCCTGGTGAGCTGACAAGTCCTGGATGTAGTTTGTCATTTCTCACATCCGAATTGGCGACTGCCTCGTTGGTACCCGCATCCTGCCCCAGTCGCCCAATTCGCAAACATAAAAAAAAAAGTTAACACACTTTTCCAAGGGCTAACGCTAAAAGCAGTGCAACGAGTTCATAAAGACAGTACGTTAGACTGGACGGTGAATGTTCAATAGCCGCAGCCAATTAGTCGTGCGCACTAGAGCGCCGTGCTGCGGTGCGCGCGGCCGTTAGCCGTCGGGGGTCAGTGTCCCTCGGGCATGGGTGTGTGTGTGTGTGTGTGTGTGTGTGTGTGTGTGTGTGTGTGTGTGTTGTCCATAGATTAGTTTACCTTAGTTTAAGTTGTTTGTAAGCTACGCACTAATAACCAACAGTTGAGTCCGATAGATTTACAATCAATTTTTTTTTTTGAATGTTCAATAGAAACAAAAGGAAAATTGGGAGTGACCCATGGATATGTAACAGCACCATTAGTGTTACCAATATACCCATGCTGTTCATCAGATTTTTCATTGCCGTGGTGGTGTCTAATAGAAAGTATTGTCAAAGGACATACACAAGGAACAGCAGACGGTGACAAATTCCCGTACTTAAGTTGAATGGAAGCGACCCCGCTGTTAAGTCCCTTAAGCTTAACAAACATTTGAACATTGAATGAAAGCTAACTTAAAATATCGGTAGCATAATATAAACTCCATAACAAAGAGTAGTAACCCCGACAGTTACCGCTTGTTATTAGCGGTAATTTATTCAATCCATGACATAATTAAAATGTTTACAAATAATACTAAGTGAGCAAGCGACGAACACGGAAAATCTGTTAAAGAGTTACATTCGTTGCAAAGTTTCTCAGAAACGTAATAAAATTCAACACTTTTGTGAGGCGCAAGCGAATATTCACCTCACAGACTGTAGAGATGAATGCTTGAGTGTAGTGGTGTCACACCAAGTGATGGATGGTCCCACTGGGATGGGTCAGATTGGTGTCGGTGTTTGGTCAGAGCGTGTCGCGTTTCAAAACAACGCATTGTGAGTATAGTTTCGGTTACTGTGTGCGTAATGGGCACGCATTTAAGCCAGCGGTATTTCTGGACTTGAATGATGGTGGCAACTGGAGGTATTGGGCCGACGAATGTATACAGTGATCAGCCAGACCATCTACCTAATAGCCAGTTTGTTTACCTTTAGTTTCAGTATGCGCGCCACACACACACACACACACACACACACACACACACACACACACATACACAGAGAGAGAGAGAGAGAGAGAGAGAGAGAGAGAGAGAGAGAGAGAGAGAGAGCGCTAATTTCCGTAAATTCCTGGTGTAGGGCGATGAACTGTGACATGTTCAGTCACATCCCAGCTGTGTTCCACCGGCTTCAGATGTGGCGAGCCAACACATCACTTGCAGCCCTCCACTGTGTTCCTCGGACCACTCCATCACACTCGTGGCCTTGAGACATGGTCCATTATCTTGTTGAAAAATGCCACTGCCATGGGGAAAGGGGTCTACATGTTCTGCAACCAGTGTAAGATATTTATTGATCGTCATGGTCCCTTTCACAAGCTCCAATGGACCCATGGATACCCACCAGACCAATACTGAAGCTCCTACAGCTTGTCTCTGTCCTGCAGTACAGCTCTCCTGGAATAAGACGTATTCGCACCCTCCCATCGGCATGACAAAACAGGTATCGGGAGTCACCACACTGCAGACCTCTGCCACCGCACCAACGTCCACTAACAATGTTCACGTGGCCTTTCAGTCGTAGTTGCCGATGTCGTGGTGTAAAAATTGGCACATGCATGCATGCGTCGTCTTCGTCTGCGGAGGACCGTTGTTAGGAGTGCTCGGTGCTCCGTGTGTTCACATACGTGTAGTCTGCTCAGCAGTCAAGTCTGATGTTACTTCCGCCACAGTTAGCACGCTGCACTGTTCTACCATTCTGCCCAGCCGGCGACGCCCGACATTTGTGACGAGAGGTAGCCGTAATTTCACATTGGTTTGGTCACTTGTTGGAGGAATTCACCACAGCATTTCTCGAACATCCGACAAGTTGTGCAGTTTCCACACACTCGTGCCGTATCTTCGGACCATCGCAATCTGCTCCCTGTCAATATCTGACAGCGCGTCTTTCCCATACCGATCATCTACAAACGGATGATTTTTCCCCCCATAATTCAAGCTACTTTTCAATCCTCCTAGACTTCTTTCATGTACTTTTTCCACGTTATGCATATCTTCATGGGTAACATGAATTCCTAATGTGACCAGAAAATCTCGATCGTTTCCACTGTTTCATGCTTGGAATATTTGTTGTCCTTAGTATAAGCTAGTTTAAGTAGATTGTAAGTCTAGGCATTGATGAACAGAGTAGTTTTGCCCTTAGAATTACAAACAATTCAACCCGCTCGGTTAGCCGTATGGTCTAACGCACCGCTTTCTGAGACGGGAGGAGTACTGGCCCCGCTTCGAACCAGCCAAACGGATTAACGAAGGGGTTCGGAGTGCCGGCCCGACTGGATGTGGTTTTAGGCGGTTTTCCTCATCCCCCGCCCCCCTAGGTGAATACCGTGCTGGTCCCCAAATTCCGCCTCAGTTACACGATTCGCAAACATTTCATAACACTTCACACTTTCACTTTACGCAGACATTTGGGGTACACATTTCCTCCCGGGGGTCTCTGGGTGGCTGCAGGAAGGGCATCCGGCCACCCCGTACTTACTAACACGCCAATTCCAAATAACCAACGCCGACCCTGCATGTGCGGGAAAAGGGCTGTAGAGGAAGAAGAAGAATTACAAACATTTCAACATTTTTCTTGGAATTGGTGCATGCACCTGCTGGCTTGTTTTCGCCGACAGTATTTGTCCTTTCGGTTCCTCCATATTACTAAATCGTTTGTTCAGCCAAATAAAAGCTTTCGTGCTCAATAAAAGTTATCGTTCCCAATAAAACATTTCGTGCGACAAGCTGGCTATTTGTAAAGGAAATAATATTAAAACACGACGGGAAACAGTTTTCAATTGGAGTGACCTTATTCGTCGCGACGCCCTTATTTTTATTTGTACTGGGTTTTGGAAGGAAGGAAAGAAGGAAGGGAATCTTAGAGGCCGCGGCGGAGCGGCCGAGCGTGTTGAGGCGTTATGCTACGATGCGCGAGGCCGTTCCCCGTCGGGGTTTGGAACCCCCATCAAGCATGGCTGTTTGTGTCGTCTTTAGTATAAGGTAGTTCATAAGTAGTTTATAAGTTTCGGGACTGATGACGTCGCAGTTAAGTCCCTTAAGCTTGACAGACATTTGAACATTTTGAATCTTAGGGTTTAAGGTCCCGTCGACAGCGTGGTCATTAGAGACGGAGCTCACGCTCAGATTTTCGCGTAGGGATGGGGGAAGAAATTCGGCCGTGCCCTTTGAAAGGAACCATCCCGGCATTTGCCTGGAGTGATCTAGGGAAATCACGGAAAACCTAAATCTGGGTTGCCGGAGGTGGATTTGAACCACCATCCTTCCGAATACGAGTCCAGTGTGTTACCAGTGCGCCACCTCGTTCGTTGGGTTTTGGACAATGTATATGGGTAGGTAGTGGATTGCATCCCTACTAACGGCACACCTATGGCTTCATTCATGGAAACAGCGGACGATCTGAAGTCATAAGAGTGCAACTGGAAATTCACCATTCTCTCCCAGCTTGTTGACGGTTTCACACTGACGAGAAATAGTCTAGAATTCGTTTGAAGTGTTTCTGAAGATACCTGTATGATGGGCGAATTACATTTACTTTGGATTTTTCAATTTTGTGTGTCCTCGGTCATTAGTACAACTAATGTTACGCTATGGTTCCTCTTTAGGTCGTCCCGTAAAGTTATTCGTTTACGTTTTGTGACTCATTCCAGAGATTAAACATCAAGGGTAGTGAACCTTTCCGACTATTTCTGGCCAATGCATTATACCTGTTTAAGACGTGAAAGAACAGGCGAGACTTGCACCAAGCATGTACCCTCTGCAGCCACTGCAATTCGGTTCAATTTTCTGACATCTATACGTCCCCATAAAACACCTGTGCCTCACCTTAGAGCATCATTCAGGATCAAATTTTGTCCATTAGTTCATTTACTGTTAAAATTAATGATCGTCTCACCCTCTTTTGATAGATTTTTTGGCGTTAGAGTTCTGAGTTCGCCGTTGCTATGTTTTATTGCGCATGAAGTAGCCAGTACAATTGATCGTACGTATCAGTTATTCTATAAAAGTTTTTCATTCGACACTCTTCTTGTATTCCTACGTTTTCTGCTGAGGAACGCTGTAGCCGTTGAAAATCTCCCCGCGCTACGCGTAGCTACTGGTCTGTCTGTGGGTTTCGTTACTTGCGGACCCAGAAAAGAGCAGTCTGGACTAGTTCGAAAAGAGTTTCTGATTTTTGCCAGCCTATAACTTCGGTTTGGATGTAGGTAATGGCGCAGCATGCATTTTCATTGATTTCGCTTTCTATGCTGATTGTGCTTTACGTTCAAAGTTTTAAATCGCCTCGGAAGCAGACATACTGTTTGTCTGCAATGTCGATTGTGATATTATTCGTAAAGATACACTAAACTCACCTCCTTCAAATCATCTGAGAATTAATTTCTTTCGAAACTGTTTTATAAGTTAATGGAATCATTTCCTTATAAGTCTATCACCTTTGTCTCAGTAATTTTCTGTAGTTCACTAGTACTAACGTAACCTCCAACTCCCCACTGGTGACTTTTTAATATGTTTGGCAAATCGTACTTGCAGTGCTGTTGTCAGTACACAGTTGTATGCGACTGCATTTATGCATTTGCAGTTAATTTGGTAGGGCATTACACTTCGTGCCTGCCAAACATAAATCTCGCGCTGCGCAAAGAATATTATGTTTCTGGTGTTCGTTAATTGGCAGAGATACCACGCAGTTGTTCGTGCGCTAAATTGCAGGTAAAGTTTCATAGTATCGGGACCACGCTACAATCTCATTAATGGATAGTAACTTGCCCATGTTGATTTTGTTTACATTAATTGTCATATTAGGTACATTTCGTTTGCAGGTTATTTTTCTTTGTCTTTCGGTTAGTGACACTGTTCCTACATATTGCAGATTGCAGCGCGTGAAGTCTTTTCGTATTAATTTCTTCCTTTATTGAATGAAGAGTTGATTTCAATAGAAGTAAATTTAATTTTTAAACACTGAAACACACCACACAAAGGAAACCAGTTCATCGTAGGTCAACACAGATTGACAGATGCATGCGTATTGCTAGTTCATTTGTATCTCACAGTTTCAATATTTGTGAGACTTTATTTGTAGCACTTCACGGTTAGTTTATCAGAGTACTTGTAATAAACTTGCCTCTAGATATGCACTGCGATGTAGTATGTTTGTTCACATGTTTGTAATTCTTATGGGACCAAACTACGTTGGTCATCAGTCCCTAGACTTACAAACTACTTAAAGTAAGTTAAACTAACCTAAGGACAACACACACATCCATGCCCTAGGGGAGATTCGAACCCCCGGCGACGGACGGCCGCGCGCACCGCAACACGGCGCTCCAGTACGCGCGGATAATCCGCCGCGGCGTGATGTAGTATATCAAACCGGGCGAACATTTGCAAAGTCACTTCTGTCCAGAATATATACAGGCGCCAGTTCAGTACGAATTGCAAGCATAAAACTTTCACAATTACACAAGATAATCAGACATTCAGTGAGGTCGTGTTTCGATCACTAGGTGACAAAGTATACCGCATCGAACGGGTCTCGAATTTCTTGAATGAACAGAGCAAATTGTGTTACGGATCTACCTGAGGAATCACAGAGAAGCTTTTTGATCACCCGAAAGGATATAGTTTGTGATAATAAAACGTGTTCATGTTTGTAAAACAGTTGTCATCGCCCCCAGCAATGCTGAGGAAAACACACACACACACACACACACACACACACACACACACACGTTTGTGTGTGTGTGTGTGTTTTATTATTATTATTGTTGTCCTCAGCATAGCTGGGGGCCGATGACAACTGTTTTACAAACATATGAACACGTTTTATTATCACGAACTATATTCTTTCCGGTGACCAAAAAGCTTCTCTGTGATATGTAACACAATTTGCTCTTTCGTACCTCTGACGGGAACGGCCGCGCAATCCGTAACATAGCATAAAACATGTTTCATACCTTTTAAAAAGGCCTGTAGTTACACGCGTATCTGTGAAAAGATCGATCTTAGAAACGTGAGTAATTTGTGTTTATATTTTTCAGTTTGAAATGCTTAGTTGCAGAGTAGAATTGAGACAAGCTGCTAATGGGCGGAACGTGTGGGGAGGGGGCGGGGCGAGGGGGGGGGGGGGAGTAAGTGAGAGAGTAAAACGTTCTTTTGCATAAACTATACAGAATAACATTGGTCCTGTTGCCTGTCTGCTGGATGAATTTGTGGATTCTCTACTTTCTCTACTTTCCTATATCGATAAGTCATTTCTGCTTTCCTACGACAATTGAAAGAAGGAGTCGGTGTAATGTCTCACGCCGTGTTATGATTCTGTGTGATGGTACGGGTGTCGTTAAATTGTTGGAAAAAGGAAGTGTAATTTCTGGTTCCGACATCTAACTTCCTCTGCTTGATTACCAAATGGGCTAATAAAATTAACGTTCCTGTACCATAGGACTTCTCAAAAACAAGTGTCACATGCTTTGAATGTATGAGACACTGCGAAGAGTTCCACGAAGTAACTTTAATGGTGACGTGCAGTCCATCAGGACTGGAGCTAACGTGCATTATCGAGCACGCGCACGGACGGCATTTATTATCGTTGAATACGAGTGGAGTAATGCTGTCATCACAAGCAGGGGAGCATCACCCGGCGCGTATCGAACCAGCGAGGAGCGGCGCGTGACAGCGGCTTTTTAAGCTTCATTTTCTCCGGTCTTCCAAACTTGGATAGGGCTCAGCGCAACAGAGAGACGGCAGAAATTTCAGTATATTGCTGCAGTGCAAGTAATACTTCCTAAACATTAAATTATGCTCAAGCTACGGAACTTGCCATAATGCAGACGGAGAAAGCTTTCAGTTACTTTGTTATTGGCTGCTGGAATATATCAGTGAGAGAGTTTAAAGTGATTTAAATTCTATTAGACAGCTATAATTCATAGTCCAGTCACATGGTAGTTTGAAGTCGAAAATTTTGGTGTAATTATTTTTAGTGGTTTATTTTATGTTTTTTTGGGTGCTGAACACGAATCTGAAGTTTCCCAACAAAAATTCCCTCGGCAAATATGATAAATCAACAAAAAATCATTAAAAATCACATTTGTTTGCGGTTATTAACTTATAACTCATAAAGGAAGCTATTTACACGAAAAGTGGCCGAGTAGTGAAATAAAGAGGAGAAAATTACCTACAATTTATTTCTGTAACATTTTTCTGTAAGCCGTATGGTTTCCACAAAAAACAGAGGTAAAATATCAGGAAAATCAGTCATTTTTTGAAAACAGCAAAAATGAACATAAATATATAGTTTTTATTTCATGAAATTAAACATTATTGTAAATCCTTATAAAAGAGACTAAGTTCTGTACAATTTTATATGATTTATGTGCTGATACGGGCCTTCTTAGACACGGCTTGCGTAATATCTTCGGAACAGCCCGTCGAGTCTTCAACGCCTAAAACAAACAATCAATGCCGTAATCCCAAATACTTCACAATTTATTGAATAGGTATGAAAGCAATACTTATTATGAAACCTTTTTTCAATCGCAAATCTGTAGTAAGTGGAGAAATAAAGGTGAGATAGAATTATTTCTGCATAGTGCTCTAATGGCTCTCGAATAGGCGTGTCCTGTCAGGATTTTCTCTGTTGACTGCTGGGCATAAATAAAATTGAACAACTCCTTCAATCCACTACCATCCACGAAGTAGCCTATAGCCTTCAAGAACGACATCAGGAGATGAAACCCACCTATTCTAATGATGAAATTATCAAAATCGGGATTTCCTTGTTGGCGAACTACAATAAATCTTGCTGGTCTAAGGTGTTCACAGTTGCTTGTTGATTCATTGATTTGCTCTGTTCTCTAGATGCGACTAAAACTGTATATATTGAATTGTGATCAGATGGTGGAGCGTTTATAAATGGTAGACAAGCAACATAGGTTGTATAAAAGGAGAGACTACTTGTGATTTGCTCCTTGAAGCCACACCATCCTGAAATTCCAGGCAGATCTTTCCACTTGCCATAAAGCCAAAGTAATTCTAATAAAGCGGGTATTATTGTATCAGGTGATACAAATAGCTGTTTGAGATCCTAAATGTAGATATTCTTTAACCCAAGACAACGTGTCTTCTCAAAATGTTTTAATGAAACAGCTCCCATCTCACCAATAGTGGAGCTGGTATTGCTTTCTTTACTCAGACAATTCTTTGATCCGGAGCAATGGAATTTCTAGGAGTAATCAAAAGTATTCCTCCCATCGCATGGAAGGTAATATATCCATCCAATGTAGGTGTGTCAAAATCAGCGTTGTCATGAACAAATTGATGGAAAGCTGTCGGATCTATTTGTAGTGGTGGCCTCATGATTGCTGACACTTCAAGACGAACAGCTTCGGAATAAGAGGCGCAAAATCCCAAGGATGACACAACATCAATCAGTTTTCGTGATCCATACTTATAAAAGAAAGATGATAACCCAATTTGTAACGGGGAAAGGAAAGAATTTGGCCTGACAGCACTAATAACACTGTGTGAAATGGCTAAAACTTTTTTGTTGCACTTGTCAGTGCTTGTTCGCTTCTTCTTGAGTATGTCTTTCCAAGAATGAGAACCTGCGGGACAAAGCTTTCATTTTCGTCCATGGAAGAGTCTGGAGGAGGCTAGTCGTCCATAGCATACGGTATGGATCGTATCTCTTCAAGAATTACATCAGCTGCTGTCTCAACTAATCGAAGACGTTCTTCCCGTTCTGACGAACGTCTTTCCATGTACCACGCTTCAGTCAAAATCTTATGGCCTGTATTTTTGAAACATACGACTGTATTCTGTTTGATCTTTGATACGATAATATCTTCCCCATATCTATCCAATAAATGTTGTATTGCAGTTCTTCTTTCAGGAATGAAGTTGCCATCTGAGTTATTAGCTGATCTAATGAAAACTGAGATTCCTCGTCATTCCTTTTCATAAAATTGAAAATATCATTCATAGCCCTCTGAATCTCTTCAGCATAAGAGCCAACGGTTTTCTTTTTATCAGCCTTGGGCCTAATAATTTTTGTGTCCCGACTTCGTCGCCGCTTTTGTATCCCATCCTCGTCGCCACTTTTGTGTCCCGACTTCGTCGCCGCTTTTGTATCCCATCCTCGTCGCCACTTTTGTGTCCCGACTTCGTCGCCGCTTTTGTGTCCCAGCCTCGTCGTAGGTGTCGGTGGCCGAGTGGAACGAGACCGACACGCTGGTGCAGGTACGGAGGGGAGCAGCCAGAAACTATAAACACTAGAGTAATTTAGAAAGATATATATTGCACAGAATGTAACAATACTTAACTTTTACATAGTACTGCAGAATGTTGATACATAGTTGTTAGAGGCCTGCCTAGTGCCTGTACAATAGCAAAGTCTTCACTGGTGCCTATCTGCTTACGAAGGACCTAACTCGTTGCTATCTCAGTCCGAAGTGCGAAGTGCTTCAGTGGTGGCCACGAGCGGGGTTGTCCCAGAGGGCGCTCGTGGCTGTCGTCGTGAGAACGCCGCGCCGTGCTTGCCTGGCGGCGCGCGGCGAAAGTAAGTGGCGCGCACTTTGTACTTGTGCGACACCACAATAATGTAAAAAAATTTTAAACATTTATCATGGTACTTACAGTCAGCAGCTACCATGACTGTTATCGGCTGGATCCTGTTAATAACTGCTGCAGCGAAATCATCTGCACGTAGTTGAGCCTGTTTCATAACTGTGCCTTTCATCTCAATTTTCGTCACCAAATGCACCAAATTACGTTTATGAGGAGGCAGTCGTTGTTGTGACCTTGCGTAATCTTCATGAATACCTGTTCCACACACAAAACAATGTGTTCTCCAATGGAAATAGTCAGAGGATGATCTTAATTTTCCTGAAGATGTTCTTGGTTCAGCAGCTTTCTTCATGTGGGCAGTTATCATTCTTTCATTCATGTAACTTTTCTGACATGAAACATGTACGCTGACAGATGTTTTACCCGCTAAAACAGCCCCCTTCCTATCATTTCTTTTTTTACTAGCATCACGTAAAGTTTCTATTCCTTTTTCCTTGACCACTATCACTGCACCCTCGCCTAAATCTTTTTCACAAATAAAACACTAAACACTTGACATTGCGCCCGAGTTGTTGCGCTATATCTCAACGAAAACATTCAAACATAGCTTCACGTCGTTGAGAGAAAGGGAAATAACACGATCACGGCAGCGAACGTACACAAACTGGAGAATTGAGGACAGTTGGCAGGAAGACCCCCTTCGCCTGTCATAAATTTAAGGGCAGAGGTGGGACGGAGGGGCGGGCCGCAGCCACAGGTAGACGGACAGCGTGGGCGCGCAGCTGAGTGCACTGACAAAAAGAAGAGCTGCTGCCATGGTTCGCAAGGTAAACACGTCGAAAGGCAAGGAACTGCTGATGAAATAATACACCCGAAAAAACATGCTATTTTTTTTTTCTATTTTCCAAAATTTACTGATTTTACCGCTTTTTAATGCTGTTTAACATGGAAACCATACGACATACAAAAAAATGTTAGAGACATAAATTGTGGGTAATTTTCTCCTCTTCATTGTATTACTGGGCCACTTTTTGTGTAAATAGCTTGCTTTGCAAATTATAAGCTGAAAACAACTGACAATTGTGATTTTTAGTCGTTTTTTGATAATTTCTCATATTTGCCGATGTAATTTTTGTTGGAAAACTTCAGATTCGTATTCAGCACCCCAAAAAACATAATATAAGCCACTAAAAACAATTACACCAAATTTTTCGACTTTGAGCCCTTTTTGTGCACGATTTGACTGGACTATTCAGCCGTATATTTAATGCGAACCAGGCAAGATTTCATGTCGATAAGAATCTCTTTGAAATTTCTGTTCGTGTAGGTTTTTCTGTATGTGAGGCTCGGTGGAAAAAGTGGCACATTGGTAGAATAACAGACTGTAGGACGGAGGTTCGATCCCCGTTCTTTGGTAGGATTTTTATCTGTCACTTTTCTCGTCTTTCACTTCTGGCCGTGTTCTTGAAATGAAAAATGCCGAGTTGCACCGTGGTTCGGAATCCACGTCAATGGGTGTGTGTGTTTGTCCTTAGGATAGTTTACCTAGGTTTAAGTAGTTTGTAAGCTACGGACTACGGACTGATGACCACGCAGTTTGGTTCGATAGATAAAAAAAAAAAAAAAATCCACGTCAAACTGTAGTTGCCCCTATAACATGCTGGGTAAGTCAGTTCAAAGGTCGGGGGAAGATAACGGCATACCACCACCAAACAGGAATACTCCAGGGAAAGCACTGTGGTGTTCAAACCAATCTTCGGATTCTCAACTGCTTTAGTTTATCATCGTGGGTTCATATGACAGCCTAAATTTGGATCTTAATTAGGCATTGCATAATGGTAATTACACAGTGTGTTTCAAAAAGTCATATTTCATTAGAATACGTTTTTATACGAATGAATATTCAAACTTGAGGTGAATTTTATCTTAAACACAGAAACTAAAAGTTAAGGTCGACGCAGGTGCTGCTATCTCACTCGTAAATTATTCATTTACGTAGAGTCGAGATGGTGGCGACACAGGAATAAAAGACGCCTCGCATTCTGCGGTTCAACAGGTATAATTAATTTAAACTTTGTGGCGTTATCCTCGTCGAGAATATAGCACTGCACATAATACAGATTCATGCATTCGACTATTGTGCCAACAGTTACAATACACAGGTTCTTAATGCAACGAGGGATACACAGGCTATAACTTATTTAAATATTTATTTTAAATGTTTCTAATATGTATTCAGAACCCAATGTTATTTATCTCTAAGTCCTCTTACAGTTTGACAGCTAATGTCTCTCAATTGTAACTGCTATTTTATGCCGGCCGCGGTGGCCGAGCGGTCTGCGGCGTGCCAGTCATGGTCTGTACGGCCGTTGCGGTCGGGGGTTCGAATCCCCCCCTCGGGCATGGATGTTTGTGCCGTCTTTGTAAGTTTAGGGACTGTTGACCCCGCAGTTAAGTCCCATAAGCTTAACAAACATTTGAACTTTTTTTTTTTTTTGCTATTTTACACCTTGACTTTAGAAATGATTTTATATTTAAGTCAATAATCGCTTATTGAGAATAATTGCAACGAAAATGTATCCACCAATCAAATGAATGGAAGCACGTTATATAAAGCCTCAAGAGGCTACTGTGTTTCAGTAACGACTGTGAACACTCGTTCATCACGCGACAGGTTACTCTGTAACTTCATAAAATGAATTGGTATGTTTTTCATATTTTTCCATTAAATTTTAGGACATTATACGTTGTAAATAGTAGATTACATTCAACAGTTTTTGACAGATCTGAAGATGGGCAGCTGTCCCGAAGCCAGTCATTTTCTAGAAAATAAAAGCGATCTGGAGACTCATACTCAAGAATTTTATAGAAATTAACTACATTTATAAACAAATGATAAATCCATGGAAATGATCTAAATTTAACACTGGTTACGTATCTTTGGATGTTGTGGAGTTATATTTGTAACTTGGGTACTGCAGTGCTACAAAAGTTTCTCAGCTCCTGTTTTCGGTAACCGGAACGTCAGCGGTTTCTTGCCTTGCTGGTACTTTTACCCGGTAACAGGAAACAAATCACTTGCACCATATGCTTCGAGAATGAACTACAAGCGCACAAAATCATTATTTAACCCTGTGGGCCACACCACAAAGCTCCTACGTCTGGGCCACACCATGGGCCTCAGAGGCCCACACGATATATAATAATGAAAAACTCTTTAAGAAATTGAATGTCGTGATAAAGATGAGTGTATAATACATTAAATAACCTTGAATAACATAAAAGAAATATATATTTCCTCAAGAAACCACAAAACAAAACAACCAAACTCTCATAAATTAAACAATAGTAGTCTAAACTTCATATAACGCAAAAAAAGCCATCATATTCGGAAACTACTTACAATTAATAATGTTTAAAACTAAAATTGGTGTCACAAAATTCAGCGGAAGTTTCTCATTTTTTACCGGTACAATTTGGACAATTTTTGTGGTGCTGACCACACACTGGCAACTTACAGAAATCACACTGCACTTTTTGGGAATAACTCCTTGCTCGATTTCTTCACGAGATGCCTATGCAGGTGGTCATGTTTAGGCATCTGTAAATACTGTTCCGTAGGTCACGGGGAATTGGTGTGTCAAGCCTAGCCTTCATCCAAGGTGCCGTAAGGTGATCAGAAAGCGTCAACATCAACTCAAATAGGGACAATGGTTTTGTTTGACTGTTGTGTCGCCCTTTCCATTGGTTTTTGTAAAGTTACGGAGGTCTCGGAGGCCTAAATGTTTACCTGAAAGGGCCGGCAGGGGCGGAAGTGTTGTGCACTGTACCTAGCTTAGAGACAACTGACTAGAGGAGACTTACATGCGAGTCACGTCCAGTCCAGCTGTGTTGGAGCGGGATTAGACAGGTCTGAGTGAGCATCTGGGCCTCGGAGGCCTATGGTCTGGCCGGCAGGGTTAAAGCAAGGATGGTGCAATGGAGTAACGGAGCGCGGGCGGCCGCTCCCCCTTCCACCTCTCCGCTAACATCGCTAGCAGGGGCGCAGCGGAAACAGCTTTTTCTAGTCCTTACTCTTCGTGTTTTCGGTGTCGAAGTCTCATTGTCGTTCGTGGTAGAACAAAATTAGAGACTATAAAATAACCGAGGAGTAGTTTAGATCTTCAAAACGCAAATGCTGACCCATGTGAGTATTACAACTCTCATTTCTAAACTGTTCTTATTAAACACATTATTGTCTTCAGTACAACTTGGCTGATGTACTCATCAACTAACTGCCAATCTTTTTGATATTATTCGAGGTTTTAAAAGAAAATCGCTCTTTTGGATAGAGCAATATTTAGGAAGGTCATTCAAGCACTTTTCGAATACTAGACTAGTTATAAATGCAATAAATTTTGAAAAGGAGACTTGGCCGAACAATATGATGAATTTCAGTATCTCACGCCTTGTTAGAAAATTTTGATACCGTGTTTGACTTACACTCACTGACAACCACATGAGAACAACACGACTATTTTACATCAAATAATTAACAGGCAAAGCCTTTTTTGAAGTGATGCTGCGTAAAAGTATGCAGTATAACGCAAATTGATTTCATTTTCTAGTAAACTGTTACTGCGTTTGCGCTCGATGGTTCTGCTTTACAGCATCAGATTTATCCTCGAAGCTTACTTTCCTCAAATATCTTGCAGAATTATACGTATTGCTTCGTATTATAATAATTGTAACGCAAATTAAGGTGATTACAAACTCAAACGGCCGGCCGCAGTGGCCAAGCGGTCTGCGGCGTGTCAGTCACGGTCTGCACGGCCGCTGCGGTCGCGGTTTCGAATCCCCCCTCGGGCATGGATGTTTGTGCCGTCTTTAGTATAAGCTAGTTCATAAGTAGTTTGTAAGTTTAGGGACTGATGACCCCGTAGTTAAGTCCCATAAGCTCTACAAACATTTGAACAATCCCAAACGTCTGATGTCGATCGTGCCGCGGTGGAGTAGCCGAGCGGTCTAAAGCGTCTCGCTGCGGAGCGCGCGGTTGCTCGCCGTGGAGGTTCGAGTCCTCCCTGGGCATGGGTGTGTGTGTTGTCCTTAGGTTAGTTCACCTAGGTTTAAGTAGTTTGTAAGCTACGGACTGATGACCGCACAGTTTGGTCCGATAGATTGACAAACATTTGAACATTTTTGATGTCGATCGTGTATTATTGGTAGTCGTAGTACATTACGCATGTGTTCCTCATTGCTGCGCATCTCTCACACATTTATTTCATGTAGTTCTCCAATAGTACGGTATAAACGTAGTAATTCCATACCTAAAACCTTGACTCACATTTCAGAGGAGAAACTCAAACCAGGAGGATCTCACTAGATCTGTTCCACTGGAACACGAGGAATGCACACCCTACCATCGGAATGATGAAAAAGGTATTGGTACTTACCAGACCACGCAATGTCTGAGAGTGCACCAGCTACCACTCAAAATGTTCAGACGTTTGTAACGAACGTTATGGGACCTAACTGCAGTGGTCATCGGTCCCTAAACTTACAATCTATTTAAACTAACTTATCCTAAGAACAACACACACATCCATGCCCGATGGGGGACTCGAACCTCCGACGGCGAACGGCCGCGCGCACAGCTATTCTGTCGCCAACTATCACTGACTATGGTAACGTGCTCATTTTTGTCGTAGTTGCCGATGTGGTGTTAACATTGGCATGTGATTGGGTCGTCTGTTGTGGAGGCCTACCGTTAGGACTTTGCGGTTCACTGTGTGTTCAGACACAATTGTGCCTTGCCTTGCCCGGCCCGGATGTTAGTTCCGCCACAGCTCTCTGCCTGTCCTGTTTTACCTGTCTGACAGCTGTAATTGGGGGGGGGGGGGGGTGGCTGAGGGGGCCGCGGGGACTGCGGCGCGCCAGTCACTGTCTGCACGGCCACTACGATCGGGGTTTCGAATCCCCCTCGGGCATGGATATTTGTGCCGTCCTTAGTAGTAGCTAGTTCATAAGTAGATTTTAAGTTTAGGGACTGATGACCCCGTAGTTAAGTCCCATAAGCTATACAAACATTTGAACATTTTTGTAATGGGAGGTGGCCGCGCAACCCCTTGACGTTTGGACATGGTTTCAGTTGGATTCGTCGCAGGACTCTTCGAACACGCGACATGTGGCGCAGTTTCCGAAATGCTCGTTTCTACCCTCCTGGCCGTCACAATCCACCCAGAGAGATTGTCTGCCTTCCCTGTTACACACGCGGACAGTTCGGCCTCTGATAATACACCGTCTGACCAGCACTCACTCCACGTTTCGTGACGCTGCTGTCACCGGCCTGGCTTTACATATTGTTATACTTTTAACTGTGTACAAAGAGGCGATCCGTATTAAAATTCTAATCTTTTACAGAGTATGGTAAAGCGGGTCAAATTGAATAGAGGGGCTATATGAATAATTCAATGAAAGTCCAGCTCCAGTTGCGTTTGCACCTGGAGCTGGACTTTCATTAAATTTGAACCACAGTTGCGGCAACAACAAGTATCCAGTGATGGAGAAACTAATATGAATAATTGTAAGCTTTTATACATGCGGTGCAACAACAGCAAAGTGGAGAAACCACTATGTGAGTGTTTCTTGTTATCGGAAGTTTTGTCTATCCAGTGAACACGTCTCTTTCGTTTTCTGACTACAGAAATTTACGCAATTTTTTTTAAAAGTGTAGAAGGTAAGTGGCCCACAACTGGTCATTGCACGGTTTGTAAAACTGACATGGTATTTGCTAAGGATTTCCTGCAGTTGTAATAAACTAAACCCATGACATAATCTGAGACATGATACTGTGTCCTCCCTTTGCCACATTAGTGACTTGTGCTGCCATTTGTTAATGCATTGGGGAACTACTTAACAATTACGTTTAACTAGAGACCTCAACGTCGCGCCCTGTTACCATAATCACTACCACACCAATTGCGTTTAAGTGAACTTCGGGGCTTTTTCGATAATTAAGATGGGGGCTCTATGAATAGTGGTGAAAAACTGATTGAATATGGGGTGAAGTGCATTTACAAAAGGTCTTCTGTTTTGTAATACTATTGTAATAAATTATTCCATAATTTTCTTCACATGGTGAGGACCTATAAATGGAAAAGACGCAGAATGGAATGGGGCGAGAGGTCGATGCAAGAGGCAGTTGAAGCAGCGATGAAAGGCATATCATTGTTAGAAGCCAGTAAAACTTATGGATCGCCATATACGACTTTGTGCCGACGGTATCAAAAAGAAAAATATTAAGTTGTGGGAAACAGTAATCTTTCACCCCATAAATATGCATGTGGTAACCGGGCTGGATAACCACATATACTTTCTCAAAATCTGGAAACCTCTCTTGCGTATTGCAGCCTTCAAACTAGCTGTCAAGAACAACGTAAAACACACCTGGAAAGACATAGCTGGAAAGCACTGGTGCTAACCTTCAATGTAATTTAGTTGTGTATCTGCCCATAATTTACCTTATTCAAATAGCCCTGGCCGCTATCCGAATAACCCCACTGAAATGCACTTTTGTGCAACTGTGATGCGGGGAGGGTAGTAAATCGAATAACAGCGTAACATAAATTTTTGTCAATCGTGTACAACTATCTTTCATTAGTAGAGATAAATATACCCATAGAAATCATGGTAAATGCTTAAAACAAAAATTAAGTTAATATTTTTTTCCGGAAAAAATTAATGGAAGTTGAAATTATTCTTATAGACACGCTGTACCGTATGGTTAAATGTTCAAATGTATGTTAAGCTTAAGGGACTTAACTGCGGGGGTCATCAGTCGCTAGAATTAAAAACTAATTATGCTAAAGACGACACAAACATCCATATCCGAGGGGGGATTCGAACTCCCGACGGAGAACGGTCTCGCGCATCGGAACATAGCTCCTCAATGCGCTCGGCCACTCCGCCACGTCTGCTATGGCTTTCTCAGAGGAATCACTACAACCTAGGAACGTGTGTTGACTTCAGTTTCTAGGTGATTATTAGGGTTATTCCAATATTTTGTTTCCTATTTGGAGAAACAGCCTCTTCTAAACTAAAGCTATCATGATTTATAATTCGTACGCAATTAAAATAAAAAATAAACGTAAGTTTGTCAGTTCCGGGAAGAGGATTAAATTGCACCTCCGTAAGAAGAAAATCTGAATTATATCAAGATATAAGCCAGTGTCAAAGTACGTTGGTATCTCAGAAATCATAATGAGATTAATGTGTCACAACTATTGCTGGATAAGCTACTGTTACCGATTTATTTTATCGCTACACACGGCCGATAATGTTTCGACCTACTGTTCTACGGTTGCAAGAGCTCAGTTGTATACAATAAGAGATAAGGTAATCAGAGTGTGATCAAGTGTTCTGTAGCTTATCGTATAGGCTATCGACAGTTGTGATAGTATAGGTCGTGGAAATACTAAATCGGGGAAGAAGGAATAATTTTCCAATCACGTAGTTTCGAGAACATGGCGAGATATCACTCTCGGTCGAATGACGCACCTTTCGCTCAGTGGCCTGTTATTGTTGTTCCAAATAAATAGAGTGGTCAAATTGGTGTTGGAAATCTTTCCACGTCGTCTGTATAGACAGATAACACAATATCCAACTTGAAGGAAAATTTATATTAAGTCCTTCGCAATCATGATGGTAAATAGGAATTTGTACTAATGCGAAGAGATACATAGTCGTTTTTATTTGCGTGAATGTGATAGGTGGAAGATGACCCTGTTACGCTACATACTCTTCTGCAATAGTATTCAGATTAGTAGGTAGACAGCCACACGGACATAAATTTTCTCTTCAGTGGAACCCATTGGTTTCATCGGAAAATAACTAGTTGTCTAGTTTTGCCGTTGTTTCACCAGCTCTACTTAAAAATATGTATGTAATTAATAAAAACAATACCGACTTGTAGTGCGAAGAAACAGCAGTATTATGTCGGAGAAAAACATATTTCTTAGGCGATTCTACACAATGATAAAAGAGAAATTTCAGACTAGGGCTCCATTCGGATGTTGAATTAAATCTAACGGTGGTATATGATATGGCATGGATATTTGTGCCGTCCTAGTTCGTAAGTAGTTAATAAGTAGTTTGTAAGTTTAGGGACTAATGACCCCGTAGTTAAGTCCCATAAGCTTTACAAACATTTGAACATTTTTTTTTCTTCTGAAAGTCACAATTTCTGAAAACTTCAGCGAAATTCAGGAAGGACCAGAATATGACTGACCGTTGGTGAAATGACTGGCAGTTGACCAACATAATTAATTGATAGTAGTTGGCATAAATGAGCCGAAAGATCCGTTATTGGTTGATTACTACATTTCTGAAAAACAGTAACAAATTTAAGAGTATTTTTGTGGAAAGACTGAAAGTGGAACGACCATTTTAAATTGTTGTAAAGCGGATTTCCGTTGATAATCATTCAAAGAATAGTAGGAAAAAGTAATTTACTCAGTAAGAACTACGATCATAAATGTTTTTTCGTACACGTCCGAAAGAACGGACACCATTGGTTGACAATAACAGTCGTAAATTTACGAATTCGGAACATTCAAATGTTCAAATCTTTGTATGGATTATGGGACTTAACTACGTGGTCATCAGTCCCTAAACTTACAAACTACTTATGAACTACCTTACACTAAGGACAGCACAAATATCCATGCACGAGGGGCGATTCGAACCCCCGACCGTAGTGGCCGCGCAGACCGTGACTGTCGCGCCGCAGTCCCCTCATTCAAACACGTCAACTGTTACAGGGCAGAGAAATAAATTCAATGACGAAGATGAAAGTTGGTACTGGACAGGGATTCGAACAGCCGTGTGGGAATGGCCGCGCGGTTCTAGGCGCCATGCCAGGGACTGCGTGGCCGCTCCCGCTAACGCCGGAGGTTCGAGTCCTGTCTCGTGTGTGTGTGTGTGTGTGTGTGTGTGTGTGTGTGTGTGTGTGTGTGTGTGTGTGTGTGTGTTAGGATAGGTTTAAGTTAAAGTAGTTTGTAAGTCTAGGGACTGATAACGACACCACTTTGGTTCCATGGGTTTAAAAACATTTGAATTTTTTGGGTTTCGGGCCAAAGGTCGTCTTAACGAATGAGGCTATTCAGACACTATTACCGTGTTTCCCAAATTCTCAACTTACCGCACACTACTATTGTAGTGCCCCCTGTCTGTTACTTCCCCTCAGCTTTAACTATATTCCCGCAAAGGATCGGGTGTATTAGACATGTCTGCACCACCACGATGGTCGGATTAGAGCCTGGCCGCGGCGGTGTGGCAGAGCGCATCGAGGCGCTATGCTGCGGTGCGCGAGGCTGTCCCCCGTCCCGGGTTCGAATTTTCCCTCGGGCATGAATGTTTGTGTTGTCTTTAGTATAAGGTAGTTCATAAGAAGTTTGTGACTTCAGGGGCCGGCCGCAGTGGCCGAGGAGACTGAGGCGCTTCAATCACGGTCTGCACGGCCACTACGGTCGGGGGGGTTCGAATCCCCCCTCGGGCATGGATATTTGTGCCGTCCTAGTTCGTAAGTAGTTCATAAGTAGTTTGTAAGTTTAGGGACTGATGACCCCGTAGTTAAGTCGCATAAGCTTTACAAACATTTTTATTTTGACTTCAGGGACTGATGACTTCGCAGTTAAGCTTAACAAACATTTGAACATTTAGAGCCTGGAAACACAGTGGTTAAGGACAGTCGACCTGTTGCATTATGCATCGCCATACTGGTCCTCCACTCGGTATTATGGTCTGGGGCTTGTATTGGATTCCACTCCTGCAACCTCCTGGTACACATTAGGGGGGAGAGTATCACAGACATGATGCACGAGTTGAGGTGCAAATCATTAAAAGAAAGGCGTTGCTCGTTGCAACGAGTTCTATTTGCGAAACTTCTTTCACCAACCTTTTGTTCCGAATTCGAAAACGCTTTGTTAGCGCCCACCTACGTAGGGAGACATTGTCATCATAATAAAATAAATCAGATCGAAAACGGAAAGATTTTGAGTTCCTTTTTCCCACGAGCTATTAGAGAAGTTGCGCTATAGAGAAATAGCATAAAAGTGGTTCGATGAATCCTCTGCCATGCACTTCAGTGTGACTTGCAGAGTATTTATGTAGAAGTAGATTGCCGGTACACTAACTAGACAGCCTGTTGCCCTCCCATATCTTTGGAGCTTGCCGATGCCCACACAGCAATAGGATAATGCGCGACTACGCATGACACGCAATGTTGTGAGGGTGTTATTGGTAAGGTGCGTAACAGAAAGATCCCACAATTGTAATAACGCAAGATATCTCTTATAAATAAATGAATATTCAACTTCGGGCGTTGTGAAATTACAACCCAAATCATAAAATCAAGACATCTTTCGTTATTATTATTATTATAGAAATAAACAGTTTCTTTATTGTCCGCGAGAATTTTTAAGACTCAGTGTACACATGTATGTCTTGATGCAGTGATCGGCGAAGCGTAGCACTTTTTTCTGACTCGTTGAAACTGCTGTAGCGAAGCACACACTGATGACTCGATGCACAAACGTATGCGCCGAAATTTTAACTACTCTTCGGCCTGTCAGATTTGAAACACGTGCTAGTATTCTTAATGTGCGGTCTCTTGCAGGAGTCCATGCCAACTGTTTGTGTTGATGTGGCCGCGTGCATAGTAGTACAGTCGTCTTTGGTTGCCTCGCAATACGCGACACTACAGTTCGGAAATTCATCGTCCATCGGAATGCATTGCTGCCTTGTCCTTCCTGTTCTCCCGAACTCTCGAAAACGTCGATAACACCGGAACGACTGATCCGGGCCGGTCGAGGGGACTGAGGCGCTTCAGTCACGGTCTGCACGGCCACTAAGGTCGGGGGTTCGAATCCCCCCTCGGGCATGGATATTTGTGCCGTCCTTAGTTGTAGGTAGTTCATAAGTAGTTTGTAAGTTTAGGGACTGATGACCCCGTAGTTAAGTAACTTAAGCTTAACAAACATTTGAACATTTGATTCAATGCCGAGGCATGCAGCAGCGGTTATATCCAGCACTGGCTGCAACACTCGATACTGATTTCATCATCTTCCTTGCGTCACATGGGGTTGTATTTTCAATCATGTGATCACTGGACGTTTTATCTCCCAAATAAATTTGGCTCTGATAGCACCGATCCTTCTTGGTGTTGCGTGTTCGTTTTGTTGATCACGAAGTTAGTTACAGGTTGGATGACGAAGTAAATTTTTTGTTAATGGAAGGAAGGAAGAAAAATTAGTTTAACACTCGTCGACAGCGAGGCCATTTGTTCGTGGAGGGCGAGGCAAAGTGCTCTGAAGTCACGGTGCATGACTTGTACATGAATCTGCAGAGTGAATGAGGCTGGCTGAGGTGAGGCGGTGATATCTAGCAGGAGAAGGGGCTTATGCGGAAAAGGGTCGCGGCTTATCTCCTCTCCTCTCCTGTGCTGCGCTGCATGCGAGCCGCTCCCGACAAACTAGTTTCCTCAACCAGATTACAAGCAGCTCCGCCCCGCGGCCCCCTGCTGCAACGTTCGGAGCTCATCTCTTTGCTTCTGACATCAGAACTCTGCACAGAACACGCTTCCTTCTTTATTGTCGTGTCATTCTTTGACTAACGTGGGGCTGTTTGGGATGCACACCAGTTAGATTAAAGGAAGATACATAAATGATTCAGAAGCGTGCTGCTAGTTTCGTTACCGGCCGGTTCGATTAAAACGCATTAGCGGAATATTCTGTGATATTAAACAAGAATTTTTTTTTGGAAAGACAACGGTTTTTCACGAAGCACTACTGAGAAAATTCAGAGAACCGGCATTTTTGGATAACTGTCGCTATCATACTGTTCTCGTCGAGACCCTGACAACCCCCTTCTAATGACCAAGCTGTCAACGGGACGTTAAACCCTAAGCTTTGTCCCTTCCACCATGACGAGGAGATAATAGAAATTTCAAAATTTTTCAAATGTTTGTAAATCTATCGGACCAAACTGCGTGGTCATCAGTCCGTAGCTTACAAACTACTTAAATCTAGGTTGTCTAAGGACAACACACACACCCGTGCCCCAGGGAGGACTCGAACCTCCACGGCGAGCAACCGTGCGCTCCGCAGCGAGACGCCTGAGACCGCTCGGGAGTAGCCGAGCGGTCTAAAGCGTCTCGCTGCGGAGCGCGCGGTTGCTCGCCGTGGAGGTTCGAGTCCTCCCTGGGGCATGGGTGTGTGTGTTGTCCTTAGGTTAGTTTACTCAGGTTTAAGTAGTTTATAAACTACGGACTGATGACCACGCAGTTTTGTTCGATAGATTTACAGACATTTTGAGACCGCTCGGCTACTCCACCGCGGCTATAGAAATTTGGTCTCGTACGGAAGGACATACAGTATGTATATGATTGCTGTTTCCAGCAATCAATTATGCAGGTGAAGAGTTGACTAATACATTGATACGGGATACTTGCGATCTTTGAAGCCCGATAACAATCGCAAATTGGTCTGCAAGTGCCTCCTAAGCTACAGAGCCGGCCGCGGTGGCCGAGGTGACTGAGGCGCTCCAGTCACGGTCTGCACGGCCACTACGGTCGGGGGTTCGAATCCCCCCTCGGGCATGGATATTTGTGCCGTCTTTAGTCTTAGTTAGTTCATAAGTAGTTTGTAAGCTTAGGGACTGATGACCCTGTAGTTAAGTCCCATAAGTTGTACAAACATTTAATTTTTCCTAAGCTACAGACATTTGCGCTGTGCAATATTTCTGCAAAATGTGTCATTTAATATTTACAATGGTTTTGATGATGATGAGCATGATGTGTACACAACACCGTGAAATACAACCTACTCCATTTTCTTTCGTGCGCTACTATGAAACACGTAACACGCTGCCGGTGGCGTTTCGTGTAATATACGTGTATTTTCTTCAGTAACCTACGGAATAGCCTATTCTCGCTGAGGCATCTTCCCAAATCGTCATCTGCCTCCTAGCATACTTTGTTTTTAGGCTTCGCGTTGTTAAATAGCAACAGCGGTTGGGCGGCTCCGCAATCCTCTTCTTGAAAACTCGTTTTTTGTCAGTAACGCAGCGTTACGGCCATACCGTTCTCGCGGACGCATATAAAAACACCGTATACGTGCTCACCAAGTGAGTATAATGTCACGGAGATATGGACCACTAATTTTACTACTACATTTGTGACACGCTCAACACAGGTCCACACAGAGTACAAACAAATGTCAAATGAAAACGTGTAGCCACAGCAATAAATCTCCATCGTGGATGTAATGCGTACTATGGCTGATTTGACATGAACCGATAAAAGATTCGGATATTTTACGAAATGAACGACAAACATCGGGTGCCAACTGTACCTTAAAAATAGTTAAACATAAGCTTTTAGAAATAACTTGGGAAGAGTGTTTCCGCTATGTTTACACGGACTTTCTAATAGTTTTATTTGACAAATTCGCCCGTTTTTAAATTTTCTTTACGGGTGGTATAACAGGAGGCCAAAGTTGTAGGGCGTAGGGACTGTAAGTGGCTAGGAAAAATCGATGGATGATTGATGAGGAAGATAGCGCAGACGGTTCAGTTCAGTAAATACTTCACTTTGAGACAAGTCTTTGATCATTTAAGTGACGCGGTTAAGAAATTCATATACCCGAAATAGACAGTAGCTTAAAAGTCTGTCGTCTTTATTGACGATTCACTTTTTCTTTGTGCTGCAGTATCATTACTGACAGGTGTAAACATTTTGATCGTCAGTGTACATTCGGTGAAAAGACGTAACTTTTTCCTGGGGCTCCTGCGTTACATTCCACATCCATACAAAGTGTTGGTTGCCTTACTACAAGACATTACGTTCACTACGAATACAGTTATCTCGATAAAGGAAACATCGCATGTACTTAAAGTACCAGTCAGTGGATCTGAAAACTCCATTATTTTGGCCCGTTTATATAATTCTGGCGAATGAAAAATTTCGTATTTTATAGTACTTTTTTTTTTACTGTTGGTCTACCAGGTGACAAGGGATAACTGAATAACACAGATGGGTGGGTGGGTGGTTTGAGTAGTTTATAAGCCTAGGGACTGAAGAACACAGTAGTTTGGTCCCACAGATTTACAAATAACTTATTTGAATTTCTATAAAACAGTAAAAACAAAGTCATCCTGTACCGTTATTGCCTCCGACTCCTATGTTACTTCTCAAACAACGAAAAAAGTTCACCTTTGCTAACTTGTAAAACGACAAATTATTATTGTACCGACTTTTTAAGACACCAAATTACAGGGGAAACTATAAGTTGTAAAGTGAATTTTGGTCCATACACTACAAAGTGGTAGGGATCGCTACAAAATTGTCTTAATTGCACTCATTCTGGGCGCGTATTTAAGACTGTAATGGCTTTACATTTCCTCCTCGCCTATCAAACACAAAATGTGTATGTTCAGAATGTAACTTTGATTGTAACAGTTAATTCTGGAATTTCGTCGACTTCTTCCATACTCACTGAAATGTGCCACATTACTCAACCTTATCTCGACATGTCTACGAAAAATGACTGTGTTCCTGATACATATACATAATTTATGTATGTAGTGAGCAATAGGCTTCCTATCACACTTAATTGGGGCACCCTCGATGTTACTGTGTTATTTAGAACGTGAAACAAGCTCAGATAGTCTAATACTTAAAAATAAATAAATAAAAGTTTAAAAAAAAGATCGATTTCCAGTCAGGCAGAAGTTTTCATTAGTCATAATGTTCCTTACATTGCAGGTTCAGCATTTCTTATCGTAAGTCAGAGACATCATTTTTCACTACTATATTCCAGCCATACATACCCGATCATTTTACTCGCATATCGGTAGCTTTAAAACGTTACGAATAGTGTGGATTATATTAGATTAATACTTGTTTCATATATCATATATACATTATTTCGTAATGATGTCGAACGTTTCAGTTTAGTAAATGTTGTCTGTACATGGCAATCAATATTTTAAGAATTTTTATTACATTTTTTATTGTTTCTTTTTAATGTTTTAAAGATTTATCCCAAAACTGATTTACATTGTAGAAGGAGTCGCCATTCAGAAATTCCTTTAATTTCTTTTTAAATATTAGTTGGCTATCTGTCAGACTTTTGATGCTACTTGATAAGTGACTGAAGACTTTTGTGGCAGCATAATTCACTCCTTTCTGTGCCAAAGTTATATTTAACCTAGAACAGTGAATATCACCCTTTCTCCTAGTGTTTTAGCTGTGCACACTGCTATTACTTTTGAATTGGGTCTGATCGTTAATAACAAATGTCATGAGTGAATATATATATATATATATATATATATATATATATATATTTTAGCAGTCATCAATCCGAAGATTGGTTTGAACACCACAGTGATTTACTAGGCACGGTCCTGTTTGGAGGTGGTATGCCGTTGCCTTCCTCCGACCACTGACTTACCCAGCCAGTTATAGGGGGACCTACAGTTTAACGTGGGTTCCGAACCACGGATATATATATTGTGAAGCTACAGTGAAGATCTCTAGATCCCTAAATAAATGTCTGCAGGTTGCTCCTGGGTGGGCTCCAGCAATTATTCTGATTACACGCTTTTGTGCAAGGAATACTTTTTTACTCAATGTTGAATTGCCCCAGAATATGATCCTATATGAAAGCAGTGAATGAAAATAGGCGCAGTAAGCTAATTTACTGAGATGTATATCACCAAATTTTGCAATGATCCTGATAGCATACGTAGCTGAACTCAAACGTTTTAGCAGATCTTAAATATGTTTCTTACAATTCAATTCCTCGTCAATGCAGACACCTAAAAATTTTGAATATTCTACCTTAGCTACATATTTATGTTCAAAGTATAAATTTATTAATGGTGTCATGCCAATTACTGTATGACACTGTATATACTGGGTTTTCTCAAAGTTTAATGAGAGTCCATTTGTGGAGAACCACTTAATAACTTTCTGAAAGATATCATTTACAATTTCATCAGTGAATTCCGTTTGTTAAGTGCAATAGCTATACTTGTATCATCAGCAAAAAGTACTAGCTTAGCATCTTTGTGAATGTAAATGGCAAGTCAGTGTGTGTGTGTGTGTGTGTGTGTGTGTGTGTGTGTGTGTGTGTAAGTTCATTAGACCTTTTTTGTTCCGTATGCTATCTTCGATCAATCCCTAGATTTTGTACACGGTGGAAAAATCACATTATAGAAAGGATCGCGTGTCGTCACGTGATCGTGGGAAGGCTGACGCAAGACGTCGGTTTATTGGGAGTATTCTGGGAAGATGTAAAGGACACCGCGTATATAACGTTTATGCGACGCATTCTTGAGTACTGCTCAAGATTTTGTAATCCCCGCCAGATCGGTTTAAAGGAATAAGTAGCGCCTCTGAGGAGGGCTGTTAGGTTTGTTACTGGTAGATTCGATCAACGCGACTGTGCTTCAAACAGGCTTCTGGAACTTAAGTGTGACTCGCTGGTGGGGAGGTGACGTTCTTTTCGAGAGACGCTATTGAGGAAATTTCGAGGGCCGGATTTTGTAGCTGAACGCAGGACGCTTCTATTGCCGCCAACTTAAATTTCGTGTAAAGGCAAAAGACAAAAAGAATAAGAAAAGTTAGAGCTCGCACAGAGGCATACGAGAGTTTTTTTTTCATCGCCCTATCTAAGAGTGGCAAAGGAAATGAAATACCAAGTAGTAGTAGGAGGTGCCCGCCAACACGCACCTATGGTGGATTACGGGTTTTGTATTTAGACGTAGACGAACAGCGAGATTGTTACGGAGATAGTCGTGCAGCGCGGAGTTTTTTGGAATGCCTGGAGCGTCCGTTCCGACAAGAGTCGGGCAACTTCCTACCATACACACTCGTACATCTGGCCTCCACGTGACTATCAGAGTAATTGCAGCTTATAGTGAGAATTATCTTCCCACGCACCATTCGTAACTGGAAAAGGAACTGATAGTAGCAGAATATTCGCAGGGCACCGTGGCCGATGCGAAGAGACAGATTTTTGTTCTGTGCCCAGCCGAGTTGTTAGTTTATTCGAAAAGGGAGGCCGCCTCAGTCCACCGTTTTAAGTCGTCCAGTGCACGTCAGTGGGTCGTACTGCTATAAACAAGCAGATCATAGCAACCTGGTGTTGCCGTCGATATGTAATACGTCTCATTCGATTTGAAGAAAAATATTCTTTGAAAAAATTTTGATTGTTTCACAGCGAACAGTTTCACATTTTCACTCGTTAAGCGAACTGATTTATTCTCGTTATTCCTCATATTCACTGCTCTGCATAACATTAAGGCATTTCATGGTATTTTATCGAGTTCGAAGAGTTAAAAGCGAGTTATGTATACTTCGTTTAAAAATGTTCAAACATTCGTAAACGTAAGGGACCAAGCTGATGAGGTCATCGATTGGTCCCTAGACTTAACAACTTATGTTAAGTACAACACACATCCATGCCCGAGGGACGACACGAACCTCCGATAATATATCGGAATTTAATGTAAAATTGCTAGTCGAATGATAGCTCATTTCGTACTCCAGATATTGACGTTTTATTCGGCGGATTCTCCCTGTAGAATTGCACTCCGCTGCCACGCTCTCAAGGTAGCAAAATAATAATAATAATAATAATAATAAATCCCTCTCCTAGCGTGCCTGCGCAGCTAACACTCAAGTAATATTGTGCGCACTCGGCCCAAGTACCCTCTGCCTCACTTGGTAAGATACGTCGTATAGTATCAAATTAGAGCTTATGTTGCATATGATACGACTCTGTTCTCGACGAGACGTTAGGCTCTAATCTTCCTTCATTCCTGGTTTCTGCCCTGCTTGTGAGATTTATACGTACAGTGAACATCTATACCAATTCAGAAACAAAATAATTATTTTATCCATTTTTGGTTTGAGAACACCGCAGCTGTTTTCGTAATAATACTGTAGTAGATAAATACGGCAACCAGCCACATGATTTTTGTAAATGAATTTTTCCCCGTTACTAGTTTCGGGCCTGAGTCCATCATCAGACGGTAGAGTTGATTTAACTTTATATATTTCTATCCTAAATATAACAAAGTTTGTCTTGTTTACAGCCTAATTAAGATTACATCTATGCTTATACACTGAACATTCAGAGAAAGGTACATTATACGAGAGGGGTATGCGTTTTTGTATGGCTCCATGTTGATCTGTGAGGTACACTAAATTCAAGATGACGGCGTTTGTTAAAATCAGCTGATTTGATGCACCAACGAACGTGACATATTTACAGATATGGCATACTGCAGTGCAACTGCAAAGGTACCTAAGCTCTTTTTTAAAATAAATGTATTATTTTTAGAAGCTCATTTCATATGTCAATTCAAATGTATTTATTTGAAAATGAGCATAAGTATTTTTGCAGTTGCACTGCAGTATGCCATATATGTAAATATGCCATGTTCTTTGGTGTATCAAATCACTGTTGTAAACAAACGCCGCCACCTTAAATTTAGTGTATCTCACAGATTATAATGGAAGGATACAAAAACACACACACCTCTCTCTTATAATGTATAAAGAAGACTTTTCTCTGAAGTAAGTGTATAAGTATAGATGTAATCTTAATTCATTTGTAAACAATACAAGCAAGAAACTTGCAGTATTTAGTACAGTATTAAAATAATTGTTATTCTGTTTGGTAACATTTCATCCAGCGCTACATATGAGCAACTAACACCACGAAAGTTTGAAGCACTCCTGTCCAAAGCAACGCTAAGGAGAACTGGAGAAATCTCAGCTAAATTTGTTTGGGAGAAATACCGTCCATGGTAAGTGAGGAAGGTGGTACCAGTATTGACTGTTGTAATGCTGGCTATAACCGCCGCTACACGCCTCGCCATTGACTCGAAGAGGCTTTGTATTGGCGTTGAGCTGAAGCAATCTTCCACATGTATGACTTGGTATAGCTGCGTGTGGTGTGTCCCGAGCAAGTCATTCCGCGATCATCGACCGCACGTTCTGAGATATGTGGCAGACAGGGAGAACAGGGAGGCCCAAGACAGCAATGCAAACCGATGACCGACGAGGAAGTCCTGTACACAGCGTGCCACGCGAGGTCATGCATTAGCCTGTGCGACTCCAGAGGTATACGACAACAGCCGCGGCAGAGCAGCCGAGCGTATCGAGGCGCAATGCTCCGATGCGCGAGGCCGTTCCCCGTCGGGGTTTCGAATTCCCCCCTCGAGTCTGGATGTTTGTGTCGTCTTCAGTATAAGGTAGTTCATAAGTAGTTTGTAAGTTTACGGACTGATGACCCCGCAGTGAATTCCCTTAAGCTTATCAAACATTTGAACATTTTTTTTTATTTATTTATTTTTTTTTTTTTTTCTGCGACAACCACCTCCAACATTTCGGAGATGTAACGCTGGTTGCCTACAGTACCAATATGGCGATGGATAAGGCAACAGTTCAGCAGTGTCGTCACTGTGTTTGACGCCACCTGAGCATTGTGCCAATGCAGGCAGAATGGGGATTCGTCGGTGAAAATTCTGGTACTCAGATCCTTTGACCACGTCCGCCGTTCATCGCTCCACTGCTGGCGCAAACGACTGTGGCGTTAACTGAACGGTAAACACAGCAATGAAACGCCTTGGCGACGACGTCCAGTATTATGCGCGGTCACATCTTTTTGCGCGGCAGGCCTAGTTTGTTGTGATACGGTTCGTGTTATAGCAAACACATCCATCACTGCGCACAATACACCTGTGCAACGAGGTGCGTGCAATCACTCCCGTCGGTCCGTCGTTCCCTCTTGCATCCAGCGATTACAGATCTCCATCACAGTCGCTTGCTTATGACCGACATGATCACCGATTTCTTTGGAGGATAATCCGCAGTCCCTATTAGTAACTACTTTTTTCTTTGTCGAACTTCGAAACGTGCCCGAAAGACGCTGGCTGTCTTTACGATCACACTGAATGTGTTAACGCGAAATAACCAGTACTTCCATACAGCCGACTGGTCCCCTTTATATAGCGGTGGCAACTGGCGCTACAGGCGCCCGTGCTGCGCGCTTGCTCTGAAATACTGATCGTCTGCGTCTCTTGCAGCTGTAAACTTATGCTGCAAATTTCGCCTGATTTTGGTGCTTCATTCAGTGTTGCATTTTTGGTGCCCAGAAATTTATTACTATCGAACTATAACGCGCATTCATTCTATTGCCTCTCAACGCTCTTATTCGTGATCGTGCAAATGGTATGCCTTCTCTACAACGGTTTCTGATGTTTGCAATGCAGTACTACTGTAGTGCTGTACAGTTGATTCTCCTACCTCGAAATAAATTTGTAGCAGTCTTCAACCTGCAACTGCAGATTCGTCTGATGACTACATTGTTTTAGTAAGACTGGTCCTACCGGAGACAGTATCCCCTTGCCTTCTTCCGACATCTGAACTCGTTTACCATGCCAGTTGCGAGGAAGATGAGATTTGGTGGTGGGGTGGGGGTGTCGTGTAGTACAGTTTAACGTGAAAACCGAACTGCAGTGGCATCTTCCAAGCAGCCAATTCATTGCCAGATGCGAATGGAGCGTGAAGTGTGAATGGCGCTAGAACACAAGATATTTCCAGTCTGACATATGGTGTAATGTACTAAAATATTACCTAGCAAATAAGAGACTGCATTCATTATTAATAAGTATTTGGCATCTCGTGCGCGAATAGGAACTGGTGATAAAGCGCGTGACGTTTCGCGGGATGGAACCCGGTCGGCCACTGAAATTTTCTATCTACTTTATATAGCCTTCACTGTTCAGTGATGCGTAAAGTCTTCAGGAACGACACGTGACATGGATTACACGTTTAAATGAAAAATGAAATGAGCTGATCTTATGGCTTTTAGTGGACAGGATATCCACATCGGGGTTAGACTGCCTACTACAAGTCTTTTTATAGACTGCCACTTGGGCGACTTGCGTCTCGAGGATGATGAAAGTGATGATAAGGACCGACAACAAGAAGCCCCCTGAGCTACGAAGGCAAGGCAAGACCCCTTCCCTCGGTTCGACAAATGGCTAGAGCAGGGACACTACAAAATGGAGTCCAGTGGAATTGAGCCAAACGAAATTATAATAGTTCTACACTGATCTCTGTAGCTATGCATTATCAAGTTGCATGAAAAGTGGTCAGTTCAGTGGCAGCTCTTCTGTACAGACTTACACGAGGTGTAACGCAAAGGAAACCATATATATTTGAAGGTATTTAGTAACTACAGTGCCTGTCGGTCTCGCAGTTAAAGCATCATCCATATAAGTCCCCATTCGTCGATTCTTCTATCTAGTGAATTTATTGACTGAGTTGAAACCTGTCACAGCTAATGGGTGCACGTCAAGGCAAAGAAGAAGGAGGGGAAAAAAAAGGTCGCGATTGTAAGCCTCAACGCAGTGTCTTGATAATGCGAATACACTAATTTGTTTCGAGTATACCGTTTCTGAACAAGTGACTAAACACTAATCAATGCTATTATTTAACTGAGAGCTACTGTTCTTTTGTGGCTGGTGGTGAGAGAGAGAGAGAGAGAGAGAGAGAGAGAGAGAGAGAGAGAGAGAGGGGGGGGGGGGAGAAAATAGTCGTCCCCAGATTGCGTTCCGAAGAACTGCTACCGCCACAAACCACTTGTGAGACCAGAAGCAGCGTGTCATCCTTATCACTTTCTTTCCTTTACACTGTATTATCAGAAGTGTAAGGTGGAGGAGGAGTCTTCTGTCACCCATCCTACTCGTACAATTAAACTGTGTGCACTGTTCTTTGATAAGGGACATTAACGACCCAGTTTCACCTAATTTCCTACCCTCGGCGATAACTGTGTTGTAATTACAGTGAGGCCTACTGCGAATATTTTCTCCAACTATCCGCTCATTTTTCTGCGCTGTATGCATTCAATGCTTATCTTCATCTTCCTGTAAGGAGTAATGCGCCACCTTCGAAAACGTGTCAAGAACTGTAAATACTGCTAAACTCCACTGTACACACATCATAGGTCGTTGTATGTTGTTCCTAGAAGTGGCGCCATTAACATCGAAGCGTTAGACAGCCGTTTATGAAACATGTATAGTTTACAAACACACATCTCATCCACGATCTCATATAACTTGATGTTTCCTCTGGGTAGAAGGGAGCTGTTGTTTCGTCACAAAAAGTCGCACAACCGCAGTTTGAGAGGTGATACTCGGACAATATTATTGATACAGCTTACATGGCGCTATGCTCCGTTCCCCGTCGGAGGTTCGAATCCTCCCTCGGACATAGATGTTTGTGTTATCTTTAGTATAAGGTAGTTTATAAGTAGTTTTTAAGTTAGGGACTGATGACCCCGCAGTTAAGTCCCATAAGCATAACAAACATTTGAACAGCTTACATGCTTGTAAATTTTGATAGTAAATATATACCAGTGCGACAACGTACTGTGTACTGGGCGCAGTCTTATTTACTGTATTAAATCTAAAAATCTTTAAATTGTGGTTTCCTTTGCTATGATAAACACTGTTGGCTTATCGGTAGAGCTGGATGTGACTACGTTGGTGGTCTGTTACTTTATCAATACTTCCATGACCATCTCACATTACAAGCTTCGTCTTTCATAAATTTCATAATATTTGCCGTATTCACACAGTTTTGTCTAGTCTTAGACAGTTCTGTTTGTTATTAAATCTGCCGCAGTGGAGAAGCCGAGCGGTCTAAGGCGCCTCGCTACGGAGCGCGCGGTTGCTCGCCGTCGGAGGTTAGAGTCCTCCCGGGGGCAGGGGTATGTGTGTTGTCCTTAGGTTAGTTGACCTTAGTTTAAGTAGTTTGTAAGCTACGGACTGATGAACACGCAGTTTGGTCCGATAGATTTACAAACATTTGTTTCTAAACCTATCGGAATCAACAGCTAGGTTATTAGTCCGTAGCTTAAAAACTATGGTAAACTAACCTAAGGACAACAAACACCCATGCCCGAGGGGGGACTCGAACTCCCGACGGCGAACGTCCGCGCGCACCGCAGCACGGCGCCCCAATGCGCACGGCTAATCCGCCGCGGCTTAAACAGTTTCTTCTGACTTTTCAGCAACTTTGCGTCAGACCCTGTAAAGCTTTGAAAAGGAGATGGTAAAGACTTATAGCTGTGATATGTTTTCCTTGGAACAATAATCTTCCTGTTGGAAGATTTGTCCGTATTTGTTAAATAAAATTGTTTTTTAAAATTCGGCCGTCTGCAACACAATGATTTTTTCGTTTTAATTCTTCATCCAGTTATGTATTGGCGCCTGTGAGTAATCTTCCTTGGGTCTCGTTGTATTTGTGTTGAATATTTTACAAAACAAAAATTTATTCCTAAACGCGTATAAATAGGCCAGACTACACAATTCCATCTATAACACATCTCCAGGTGAGCAATCACAATAAATTTTGCAGATTGGACAACGCTACTGATATTTCGTACACATAAAAAAATGGATATGTCTGTAAGTAGCATCTGAGTTACATTCGTTCGATCGCGACAGTAAAATTGCATAGGTAATATTAACAAACTGAGACGCTAATGCAGTGGGTAGAAATCGGTGACATCTGAAGTATTTCCAGTTCTTTACAACTACTTTCCATTCTTCAACAGTATTTCGCCTGTTGCTTCTGCGTACGTATTGTAAACGCACTGATTCTTATATATCTAGGATACCGCACTGCCGAATAATTCAACAGTAACTAGATAAATCACTCGTTTCCCAAAAAAAAAAAAAAAAAAAAAAAAAAAAAAAGACAAAAATTTCAGACAAGAGAACCAAGACATCTTACATTTTGACAAAAAGCTAAGGTATGTTATTCCGGAAACAAGGCAGTAGCTAAAAGTTCGTTCATATCCTATTGGTACTTCGCAGGAATTGAAATGAGTAAATAAAAGCATCTAGCGTAATTTGTTGTTTGTTTAAACTAAGCTAAGGACAACACAGACAACCGTGCCCTAGGGAGGACTCGAACCTTCGACGGCGAGCAACAGGGCGCTCCGCGACAAGGCGCCTCAGAACGCTCAGCCACTCCACCGCGGCAGGACTCGCATTCGGAAGGACGGCAGTTGAGATCCATCTCTGGCCACTATGATTTACATTGTCTGTGATTTCCCATATCACTACAGGCAAACTCCGGGATGCTTCGTTTCACACGACATGGCCAATTTCCTTCCTCATATCTGACAACTGTCTGAGCGTATATTCCCTCTCTAATGAAGACAATGACGACGAGATATTCAAGCGTAATCTTCCTTCCGTCATTGTACAAAAGTAATTACTGCGTTTGTTAAAAGGGAAGGAAGATTAGGGTTTAACGTCCCGTCGACATCGCGGTCATTAGAAACGGAGCACAGGCTCGTATAGTTTTTCACAGTGATAGAAAGGAAAGGGAAATTGACAGAGCTCTTTGAAAGGAACCATCCCGGAATTTGCCTAGATTAATTTAGGGACATCGCGGAAGATCTAGATAAGGATGGCCGGAACGGGTTTGAGCTGCCATCCTCCCAATTGCTGCGTTTGGACTAGGATTGTGACGGGGAAAGTACAAAATGCTAGTGATTGGCGAGGCACTGTAGTCGGCGAAGAATTGCGGCTCTGCCGTACCTAGGGAGAGGTCCGAGTTTACCAATATTTTGGAAAGGTACATCAGTGCTATCCCTGTCGCCAGGGTGTGCAGAGGCATCGAGCACGGCTCCAGGACGCGGCTGAGGAACTGTGGCGGAACAACGGATCATCTCGTCCTCATTTTTATTTATCAGAAGAGAGTATCGGGGTGCCAGTTTTCAACAGAATAATGCTTAGCCTCACTTAGGACGTCTGCCGCTCGGGAATGGTCGCGCGTTCTGAAGCGCCTTGTCACGAATTTGAGGCGCTCCTGAGGCTAGCAAGATTTCAAAATTCGAGAACATTTTCACACAAGTGGATCGCCCCCCCCCCCCTTTTTGGTTATTAACCCTGATACGCAGAGCATAAAAATGTTGGGCTCGGGCACCCCTTCCACGTTGACACAACAAGCTGTCTTTATTATTCTGTATGGAAATCTTAGTTGTGGCGCGCCTCTCAACTTGGCGCCCCAAGCGTGACTTGTATTGCTTGTGGGTTACACCGGTTCTGCAGTGACGTAACGTGCGTATGACCAGTTCGGGCCTCAACTTTGTCCCAACGCTGGTATTCACGACAAGGACCAGATACCGGCGGGCAACCTTGCCTCGGGAGAGGATAAAGCGGCTTCCCAAACCGAACTAGTGCCCGCATTCAAGTCAGAGGGGGCGCAACGTCACGTTGATAAGTGGGCTCGTATTTTAAAGAGCTTTCAAAAAAAAAAAAAAAGTTCAAATGTTTGTAGAACTTATGGGACTTAACTACGGGGTCATCAGTCCCTAAACTTACAAACTACTTATCAACTAGCTACTACTAAGGACGGCACAAATATCCATGCCCGAGGGGGGATTCGAACCCCCGACCATAGTGGCCGTGCAGACCGTGACTGTAGCGCCTCAGTCCCCTCGGCCACCGCGGCCGGCTAAAGTTCTTCCAAAACTTGACGTAATATATGTAATCATTGCAATAACGTTTCATATCTTCTCAACCCATGAGGTTTCATCTCGCGTCCTCCTCAATTTCCGGTTTCTTCACTTTTTTTTTCAGGCAGTGTAATTTTCATTTTGAGGCAGTCGATGAGCTATTGACCTGGTACCGTCGATATCTAAAATTGGACATGCCATGCGTTACTAAAGATTATGGAATAGTATTTTTAAGAAATAAGAGCGCACACTGTCTCGAAGAGAAACGAAACGTCCTGTGGTAAGATATGGCTAATGATCCGCAATGCTCTGTGTCGCTAGAAGAAGGGGGCAGCACAGTGTGTACTTTCTCCGGCGTTCTCGAGGTCAACTGTGGCACACATTGGGAGCTTGCCAGTTCCAGCAGCTCAGTCGCTACTCCAGCAAACGACAAATCCGGCCGTCTGCGGCAATGTGCCATCCATTTATTGCGCAGCTTCACTCACACGTACACAGAAATGGCCCATAACACAGTCTGTTCCAAGCTCTACATAAAGTTATCCCTACAGCAGGGAACGAGCCAAGCGACCCCGACGTAACACTCATTATGCAGGGTTTAGCTTTTCTGATGGGTAGATGAACAGCTTAAGACGAATAATGAAATCGTTTCTATAGTACTGGCCCTTTTATTCAATGTTTGTCACGGATTACGGTAGGAATCCACCATAACGCGTACTCCACACCATCTATGATTTGTCGTCAATTGATGTTCTTTACCTACACAAAATCAAAGTGACTGCTCGCATTACACATGAAAATTTGTGCCGGACCGGGAATCGAACTCGGGTCTTCCGTTTTACGCGAACGAGCGATTTAGTCCCAGTCTGCTTTACGCGAACGAGAGACCCGAGTTCGAGTTACGGTCCGGCACATTGTCATTTGTCACAAGTTAATGCATAACCTTTAGAAGTGCAGCATAAGTCAGTAGAGTTCACCAAATTGCGAAAAAATAATTGTAAAAGGTCGGTCCAAAGCACTGTAATGTATTATTTTATTTATTCATTCACGAGATATCTTTCGGCGTAAGTGCCATCGTCAGGTGTCTTTCTGCGAAAACATTTTCTGTTATCAATATGTATCAGAGTACTAGATAAATAAATTTACATAAATAAATTTCAATTGTAAAGTGCAATACGTACGGTATTTAGAGGTCTTAACTGCTTAAACTATTTATGAGGTTGTGGTTTATATTTCATTCGCGAATTTTAGCCAGTTACCGTATCTGTCAATGCCTCAGAATCCTATACGTTTACAAATTTTTCTTTCAAAAAGAAAATATGCACTTAGATACGGCATAATTTCATTTATTATTTCTGTGTATGTTATTAAGGACTGAGTATCATTAAAGATTTTATTAGAAATTTTAGGAGTACATTATAGATGATGCGTTTATGTTTGACATGGTCGTCCTTATTTAGTCTTTGGTTGACTTTAGCATTATAGTACGATCTCTGATCAATGTGACCTGTATTATCCTTTGTCCAGCGTTAAATTATCAGTAACATTATCGATGTAATTTTTGTGTTTAAAATCAGTTTGATCGTTCAATATTAACGACGCAAGTTCCCTCTGTAATTCAAAGTAGCGAGATTGCGGTACCATAGAGCTGGAGAACTGTGAAGTTTATAATTAAAGTGTACTTTGCATTTAATTGGAAAACACAGTCCGCGCCAGCGAACAGTATGTGGACAGTCTTTAAATCCGTGACTGTGAGGCTTTGCGTTGAACACTGTTGCATAGTGGCTGGGTGCTTTTCTCGTAAATTATGTCGGCTTCGCAAAGTATATGTTCAGTAAATTTCTGTGTACTCCAGAAATTTCAGCAGACAGTGATCTAATTTATATTCTCAAAAAAACCATTATTTACAGATAGGCAAAGTATTTGTGAGCTCTTAGTAATTTACTTTCTCTTGGACCTGCAGCTTTAGAGATGCCTTGTATGACGTTGTAATAATAATCGTGAACCAGAACATTGTTATATGCCAACTGCTGAAATCTACAAAATCTCTAAGGACGTGATGAAACATTGTTGATCAGTTGTCAGTAAAATGCTTCAGGGTGTGAGATAGCATTGTCAATCTATAAACTGTCTGACGTTTCGACCGCAGTTGCAAATGACTTTCCTCGCGGTTTTTTGTAAGACTACTGAATGGGAGAAGGCTTGGTTCTTAGATAATAGTGAGAAACAGTGGTTTGAGGAAGAGAATGGAGGATGTTGGCCGTTACTAATTGGTATTTGCAATATTTCTCGTCGTCGGTGGAAATTGGCGTTCTATTGGTGTTTCCATGGCGTACTTTTCTTGCCATAGATGGTAGCATTGTTTCGTCTCATTTTTGAAAATAATGTCTAAAATTGGTGTTTGCTTTATTACTTCTCTATTCCAACCAATGTCAACAAAATTAAAATGTTCAAATATTTGTAAATTTATCGAACTCAACTGCGTGGTTATTAGTCCGTAGCTTACTAACTACTTAAACTAAATTAAACTAACCTAAGGACAAAACAAACACCCATGCCCGAGGGAGGTCCCGACCCCCCGATGCGCGCACAGCATCACGGCGTCCCAGTGCGCACGGCTAATCCGCCGCGGCACAATGTCAACTAATTAAGTAAGCAGCAATTGAAGACTTCTATTTTCACCAATGAGAGGAAGCAATGCAACCACCGATGTAAACACCAATCGAAAACACCCATTTCCACCAATGATGTGAAATATTGCAAAGACCAATAAAGAACGCCCAACGTCCCCCCCTTCTCTCCCTGACACCGGTGTTTCCCACTATTATATAAGAACCAAGCCTTCTCTGCAAGACAAAAACCTTGAGGAAGGTCAGTGGCTGAAACGTCGGCCAGTTTTATAGATTTCCAACGTGGTCTCACACCCTGAAGAATTTTACTGTCAATGGCAGCGGCAGCGGAAGCCTACGCTTACATGTGTTCATCAACTGCAACAAAGCCGGCCGCGATGGCCGAGGAGACTGAGGCGCTCCAGTCACGGTCTGCACGGCCACTACGGTCGGGGGTTCGAATCCCCCCTCGGGCATGGATATTTGTGACGTCCTTAGTATTAAGTAGTTCATAGGTAGTTTGTAAGTTTAGGGACTGATGGCCCCGTAGTCGAGTCCCATAAGCTAGACAAACATTTGATTTTGATTTGAACTGCAACAAACGCATACGTTGTATGGAACGTGAAGTTACCGTCAAACAAAAAGTTTGAACACCACGACGCTTTATTAGGCATGATATTACTGGTATTCTTTTTGCCTTTTTGATTTTAGTTTTTCATCTTTTTCTTTTAAACCATAACAAAAATCTCTAAGAAGCTATATTCCAATAGATAAGGATAAAATTAAACTGAATCAACTATTTGATTCGTGACCTCTGCTAATAGTAGAGGTATAATGGAGAGAGCGATATTGCTTACACAGCAGATTTTTTTAGGAACCTTGAACCGTGAGAATGGCTTTTACCATCCAGGTGTAAAAGTTTTGCTCGTCATATGCGTTTATATGCCTGTGTGGCAATTGATGTATCTATTGTGTGGCTTTTTGTTACAGAGCCAGGCTACGAATCCTAAGGTCGCAGGTTCTATCCCCACCCAATTCTGGAATTTTTATCTGCCACTTTTCAATTATTTCACCTGGGAACGTTTTTGATGTGAAAGATGCCAAATTTCTGTGTGAATCGAAATACGTCTTAAATTTAATTTCCCCTTATAGCTGGCTGGGTAAGTTTGTTCAAAGGTCGGAGGAAAGCAACGGCATACCACCTCCAAGCAAGAGGTACTCACTGTGGTGCTCAAACCAATCTTCGGATTGTTGACTGCTTTGACTTACCTTTTCTTTGTCCACCATTCATTAAACTTGGCTTTGAGGACTAAAGACATAGATGTTCTTATTGTTATTATTATAGGCACAAGAATGTAGAATTAAACTCACCGAAAGGTTGTTGAAGAGCTATAATGGCCGGCCGCGGTGGCCGAGGTGACTGAGGCGCTCCAGTCACGGTCAGCACGGCCACTACGGTCGGGGGTTCGAATCCCCCCCCTCGGGCATGGATATTTGTGCCGTCCTAGTTCGTAAGTAGTTCATAAGTAGTTTGTAAGTTTAGGGACTGATGACCCCGTAGTTAAGTCCCATAAGCTTAACAAACATTTGAACATTTTGAGCTATAATGAATGACTCAAGTCGGTGCTGTTATGAGGCATGCCAGTAATCCGCTTTGTTTTAACGTTAGTATCGCTGTCATCTTCACTTAATGTTCAAGCACGCATGTCACTGTTAATTTTATGGTGTTAAATACAATTTATCTTCTTTTCTGTTTCAGATCGCTTGGGAAGGAAACCAGTGATTCTAGTCGCAAGTTTTGTGTTCACAGCTGGGTCTGTGATTATGGGTATAGCGCCCGGCAAGGAACTGCTCCTCATTGGCAGAATCATTGTGGGGGTCGGAATAGGTGAGTGCATTTTAACTATATTTGGCTCTTCTTTTTTCAGCCTTGAAGTTTCGATGATTTTTGTTTGAAGGGTGAGGGCAATGCCCTTCGGACGAAATCAATGGATTCATACAACAATGTGTATTGTTTCTGGAATATCTTAAAACAAAAAATAGTCCTGCTGCGACAGACATGATCACTTCACGAATGCTAGCAGAGGGAGTGGTGAAAAGTAGTAAGGAGGGTTCCAAGGTGTAAAGATGTGCCGAATATGAAGCCCGAAAGCCGCCTGCAGTGGCCGAGCGTTCTGCGGCGCGCCAGTCACAGTCTGCACGGCCACTAGGGTCGGGGGTTCGAATCCCCCCTCGGGCATGAATATTTGTGCCGTCCTTAGTATTAGCTAATTCTTAAGTAGTTTCTAAGTTTAGGGACTGATGACCCCGTAGTTAAGTCCCATAAGCTATATAAACATTTGAACAATTTTTTGTAGTCTGTTACATGAAAGTGCATAGTTAATTAACATGGCATTATGTTAAGAGTTAAAAATGTTCAAATGTATGTAAATCTATCAGACCAAACTGCGTGGTTATCAGTCCGTAGCTTACAAACTACTCAAACCTAGCTAAACTAATCTACGGACAGACACACACACCCATGCCCCAGAGAGGACTCGAACATGCATTGCCTTTTCGCGATATTTATCCACTCAATGTGATTTTCCATTGACTAATATATTTTAAGGTACGAATGTAGATGCTCTAGAGCAGATCTGCCCAGGAGGCGGCTAGACGAACACGAGCGCTCGCTCTCTGGGCCGTGGCGCTTGCGGCTGAATGGGGCTGGATGCTCAGGCGTCGTGACGTGAGGTGTAGACAAGCGCTGTCTTCACATGACTAAGCACTACATAGTTTCGGCTTAGCATCAGATGTAAGCAATTATACCAAAAGTGTTCAAATGTTTGTAGAGCTTATAGGACTCAACTACGGGGCCATCAGTCCCTAAATTTACAAACTACCTATGAACTAGCTAACACTAACGACGGCACAAATATCCATACCCCAGGCGAGATTCGAATCAAAAATGTTCAAATGTTTGTAGAACTTACGGGACTTAACTACGGGGTCATCAGTCCCTAAGCTTACAAACTACTTATGAACTAGCTAAGACTAAGGACAGCACAAATATCCATGCCCGAGGGGGGATTCGAACCCCCGACCGTAGTGGCCGTGCAGACCGTGACTGGCACGCGGCACACCGCTCGGCCACCGCGGCCGGCGCGATTATACCCGCCACGCAGTCTATAATGTACCGTACGGAGCATTTCTTTTTACGCCGAAGAAATTTAGTACGTTGGCTTTAAAGATAAAAGCAGACACATCAATATCAATGTACAACATGTCAATGCTAGAAGGATATATGTTTCTTGTATGCGATGGAGTCTCAAAAAGCTTAGTGTGTTTCAAAATTCTTGACAAAAAAATTAATTTAAACGGTACAACAATACCTTCCATTACAAACATTATGGAAACTTGGAAGGTGAAGAGTGGGAAGCGGAGGTGTAAATATTAAAGAATACACTACTTAGTGATGTGACTGACATAATTATATTACTTCTGAGGCAAAACAAGAAAAAGTCAAAATAATTTTTTTCACCAACATTTTTACTATCCAAATGTGTTTTTATTTCCAGGAGAAACTCAACAAACGAATCCTCCTTTCGAACTAGTTACCACATTGCTTTCCAGATTGCATAAGCATTGCGCAGTTTCACGGAAATCCGTTTTACAAAGACATGTTTGAGATCTGCTATTGAACATATAGCTCCTAAGAGACTCGAAGCGTTCGAGGCAGTTAGTGTTTCTCCTTCAATAGTTTGACGCAAAATTCAAGATATGGCAAACAGAATTTCAGAAAACGTAATGATTATTGCAAAAAACTTTATTGGTGGCTGAGAGCAGAGACTATTCTGACACTGATAGAACTTACAGACCTACAGTGTGACAGGTAGTTACGGGAATATATATATATATATATATATATATATATATATATATATATATATATATATATATATATAAATCCGCAACTAAAATTTCCATGACTTCACAAGTCTGCAGCCGTGATTATATCGATGTTTGGATCCACGTACTTACGCGAGCAATGAAGAGGCTCACAGAGGCTTACTGGGAGATGTGAATTTATAAGCTTTACTCTGAATCAGCAGGACTCAAAACAGTGGTTCTGGTTCAGTTAAAAGGAAAATAATATTCATTAACCTACATTTATGTTTAAGGTATGAATAAAGATATTTGGAGTTATAAGTTATGTAAGTTAAAATTTTCTCCAAAAACGGTGTTCATACGTGTGTATCAGTCCTGCGAAATTGTTTCTTAGGCGTATCATGTTCTTCCCGTCATCAGTGTGAGATGCAAGCTTCATTCATATGTCGTTTCTCTTTAATACAACAGTTTCACATAATTAATTTGGAACAGAATGGCTTAGTCAGTCACCGTGAAGTGTTAAATCTCCGTAGCACGTGACAACAGTGGCCGCAGAATCAGACTGGCTCACAGATCTCTGTTGCAAAGTCACTGTGTTGTATTTTTGCCTTACCTCGCTGCCTCACACGACTCGTCTTCTGCCACTGGCCACCGCGACCCGGCCGACAGCTCAAAAAATGTTCAAATGTTTGTTGAGCTTATGGGACTAAACTACAGGGTCATCAGTCCCTAAACTTACAAACTACTTACGAAATAGGACGGCACAAATATCCATGCCCGAGGTGGGATTCGAACCCCGACCGTAGTGGCCGTGCAGACCGTGACTGGAGCGCCTCAGTCCCCTCGGCCACCGCCGGCCGACAGTTCACTTCTGTGGCGCGAGCCAGCTCGCTCGAGCAAATCGATGAGCAGGCCTGTTCTAGTATCTTCCTACTTCAAATAACACAGCAGTTGTATGTTGTACGGGTTGACGTTTTACCCTGATGGGATTCAGATGTTTGTAAATCTATGGGACTTGACTACTATGGTTATCAGTCCCTAGGCTTACACACACACACACACACACACACACACACACACACACACACACACACACACACACTCACTCACTGCCTGAGGGAGGACTCGAACCTCTTTCATCAACACCATGGTTGTACTTCCAATACACAAGAGGCTGTAGAAAGAACAAGTAATGACTATATGACTATATCTATCTGTCAATACTTAGTTACTATTGCTGAGAACGGTACTGCAGTATAATTCTGTGATTGTCGACACAGCATAAGTCAGAAGAGTTACGCGCATGGTGCGATCAATTGACTTTTTAAGTAGCAAAGATGATTTATGTTATAGTTTGAATAAAGTTAAGCTGTATTAAAGTGCTGATGGAAGTAATAAAACTTCGGAAGTGCAAGGACAGAATGAGTTTGGAGCTCGGCCAACATAGTGCAGATGACATTATGAGCCTACGACATTGTTCCGAAAGTAAAGAAGCTAGTGAATGGTGAAAATTGCCAAGAAAATAAATTAAAAAACCGCTAGGCGCGGAGAATTTGGATTGAGAATGTTATTGTTTCGAATCAGACTATTCAGACTAACAAAGAGACCACATGGGTATCGGATTTTAGAATTTTTTGGTACTGATGATACGTGAAGTTCAGAACAATCAGCCAAAGCCATTCGACGCAACTCTCAAAAATTCTTTGAAGTTTTGCAAGTAAGCGTAAGTCATTTAATATTTTGTAGCGTCGGTCGGTGTAGCTCAATTGTTAGCGTTCTGGCCTTACAGCCTTAGGGTCAGTGGTTCGAATCCTGTCACGGCAGATTTTTTATTTTTCCTCGTTGTGTTCGAATACTTACACAATTTTGATGTCTAATAGTAATTTTTACGAAAAGTGCACGTATTTTTGTTTAGTAGTAATTTTCTATATTTTACAGAATGTTGTTAATAATGATGGTTTCAATCAAAAATACATAAGTTACAGTATTGCCTTCACCATTAGTTGACGACGGTAGTCTTTTATTGTTCAGTTTGTGAAGAGCTACGACATTGTATGATTTTCTCCCGTATCATAGAAAATAAATTAAACTGAGCAAAGATCTCATCGATAAACAGAACAAACATGATTCCACGTCCGTAAAAACACTACGAGAGAGAGAGAGAGAGAGAGAGAGAGAGAGAGAGAGAGAGAGGCGGCAAAACTTGATCGCTTCAGTTAATAAAGCGGATTTAATCCTAGTGCGCTAAAATATTCAGAAATATACACCAACTTCAGTCTCGCTGCGAATGTTGTTCTCGGACACGGTATGAAATAGATGCTGTTAGAACATAGTCCTAACTGCTTTCGAGTGATTAGATACTGCTGTAAATAGGTGTAATGGGAGGGCTACCAAAGACCACATAACAGGGATACCACGAGTACCTCAGCTACAACCCTGTAGGATGCAGCTGTATCCTCCACATTTTGTATATACCAGCACGTTACACTTGTGTCGGGTGTCTCAGTAGTTTTCCAGGGGCCCTCTACACTCTAAAGGGTAGGCAGTGCTATGGATTGTAAAGTCGTCGCTAATTACTGAGCGCACACAGTTCCACAGAGCTGTGCCCGCCATGTTCTGCTAAGTAGTCGCACAAAGCTAAACACACAACTAGCCGAAAACGCGACAAAAACGGTCTGCAAACATTTCCGAATTCATTCTATGATCACGGTGACTGCGGAATAAGACCAGCATTCGCTGAAACAGGAACTCTGAACTGGCTGACTCAGTGTTGCCACTTCATGTCAACAGAAAGAATCTAAATGCAGGCTAAAAAGAAGCCAGAAAGTAGGAAAATAGTTGTGCAAAATAACTAAATAAGAGGCTCAACATTTATACACACAATCACCCACCTATAAGTTGTCAAAATATATCTTCGTCGTCGTCTTCTTCTTCTTCTTCTTCTTCTTCTTCTTCTTCTTCTTCTTCTTTATTCCTACTCCTCCGTTAAATTTCCCCTGAGGAAGTAGGAAGAGGTGCTGTTCAGTAATTAGTCTTTGTTACGATCATTTGGAGAATACATTGTGAGAGCTTAAGAGGATAGCAGCACTTGTAGGTTCTTCTAATAAAACACACGAAAATGATGGTATTTAATCATTTGGCCCTAATTAGATTTCTCAACTACTCATAACAATGTTCACATCGCCAACCAAACAAACGTTAATAGAAGTATTTGAGGTTGGCAGGACAAAGAAATGGAAAAATAACGAGACCAGCTCACCATTTTATAAATATAATGACGCCAACAGCTGTGTTATGGTTTTTTTAATTTTTATTTTTTTATATTTTATTTGAAGCCGTGGTGGAGTAGCCGAGAAGTCTAAGGCGCCTCGCTACGGAGCGCGCGGTTGCTCCCCGTCGGAGGTTTGAGTCCTCTCTGGGCATGGGTGTTTGTGTTGTCCTTAGGTTGGTTTAACTTAGTTTAAGTAGTTTGTTAGCCTAGGAGTTAATAACCAACGCAGTTAAGTCCCATGGATTTACAAACATTTGAACATTTAAATTTTCTATCGGAAAAAGCAACCGGTTTCGGGCCCACTGACACCCTCCTTAAGCCGCTACATGAGTTAGATAAGTACGACAGCTACAACAGTGTAAAAACAGATATGCAATAAAGTCAATTATAAAACTGAACTAAAAACGCCGCCCTACAGGCACAGACAAATAGACGGGAAACCTCCGTAAGGGCCCGGTACTACGCTCAGGTGTGCGGGGAGGGGGGGGGGGGGGTTCTGAAGCAGTTCCGTAAGATGTTCCATGATGGCGCTGCGGTCAGAAACAGTAAACTGGCCAGAGCAGGCGGCAGGTAGCGGCTGTCCCCACCACCACCTCTCCTCAAACGCCAGCACGCCGGACACAGCCGTGGCCTCGTGGCAGGCGGTACGAGCTCTCCACTCAGCCTCCCCTCCACGCTACCCTCAAAGCGCCTCTAGTGTCGTCTACCGGTACTGAGCCGGGGAACTGCCTGACACCTGCTAGCATCTTACGGAACTACGAGGGGAGCGTAGGACAGTGGTTTAGAGGGGGGCTGCTTCTCTAAATATGTTACTCTGTGCTACAGGCCTCGAGAGGCCCACTGGGTACCGACCGGCTGCTGTGTCACCCTCCGCAGGAGAGCGTCAATTGATGCGGTATGGAGGGGGACGAGGTCAGCCCCCCGCACTTCCGGCCGTTACGTTACTTCTCAGTCAAGTAGCTCCTCAGTTGCCTGACTAGGGCTGACTGCTGAGTGCATCCCGCTTGCCACCGCGCTCGGCAGACCCGGACGGTTACCCATTCAAGTGTCGGCCAAGCCCGAAATTGTTTATCTTCGGTGATCTAATGAGAATCGATATGTCCACTGTGTCACAGCCGTTGGCGATAAAAATGAATACAATATGTATAATGCACAGACACGTTGTGTAAAATAAAAGTATAACGGTTTTAGTATATATGTAATAGGTCATCATAGAAAAACAGGATCCCAATTTTGGACACACATAATCTTTAGAATTAACTTACTGAAATAAAACATCTTTAATAAAAAAGGGTAGAGGTGACTCGAACCTCAGACGGGGAGCGGCCGTTGCATACACCGAAAGGGGTAATTCATCTCCATCCATACTCCGTAAGTCACCAGACGGTGCGTGGCAGAGGATGTTCTGATCCATGGGCTAAAGCTCTCCTGTCTCAAGGAAATTCATTATATTTGAGCTAAGAATATGTTATGAATTCTACAGCAAACTAAAGTAACTTACATTAGTTTGTAATTATGCGGTTCCATTCTTTTACCTTTCTTACTAGCAGGAGACACGTGGGCCTTTTTTCAGTCACTTGGGACTTAGCACTGGGCCAAAGATAAGCGATAAATGCGAGCTAAGTAAGGAGCTAATGCCGAAGACAGTTTTTTGCAAAACCGAATTAGGATTCCCTTCGGACCTGTGCGACTGATTTATTATCGGGATTCTCAGCCGCTTCTGTACAACAGTGATGCCTATTACTATATCCTCAATTCGGGAGTCTGTTAAATGTACAAACTTCGGTAAGCTTGTACGATCCTCCTGTGAGAACGATTTCTTAAACGCAAAATTTAAAACTTCGGCTTTCCTTCTGCTATGTTTGTATCACGTGCGTGTGTGTGAGTACAGTATGTGAACCATTGCGAAACAGTTTTAAATACACAAATTAGTCTGGCTTCTGAACACCAACTGCTTGAGCAGTATTCCGTTTATCAGGTCGGATGAATGAGGGACACTCCTCCTCCTCCTCCTCCTCCTCCTCCTCCTCCTCCCCCCCCCCCTCCTCCCTATCTTCCTCTTAGGCTGGGCCGCGCGAGAGTATTCGGAGGTTCGAGTCGTCCCCCCGTCTCATATTTTGTGTGTGTGTGAGTGTGTGTGTGTGTGTGTGTGTGTGTGTGTGTGACACACAGAGAGAGAGAGAGAGAGAGAGAGAGAGAGAGAGAGAGAGAGAGAGAGAGAGAGAGAGCAAAAAAGAATGAAAAGAAAAGAAAAATGGAATAACATTGCCGTAGGCGGATCTCCTGTAGTACGCAGTTCAGTACCGCCTGTGTTGTAGGTCTGGCTTGTCTTGTTCGTTTGCAGTGATTTTTTTTTCTTATTTTCATTTTTATTCTTCTCCCTAAGCCTGTTTTGTTCTTGTTTCGTTTATTATGATGGCAATTGAACAATGTGCAGCTGTGAAAGTTAGTTTTCTATTCGGTAAAAATGCTGCTGAGACTGTTTTAATGATAAAAACAGCTCATTAAAACGACGGTGTAAGAAAAAACTCAAGCGTATGAGTGGTTTGCTCGATTTAAAAATAGCGACATGTAAATTTATGACGAACCTCGTTCTGAACGTCCATCAGCTGTCCGAATCGACGAAAATAAAGCGATTTACGGGCTCCAGCTGCTTGAAGCAGTGTCATTATGATTTATTCGATTTTTTCCGCAATCACACTTGTTTTTGTGAAAACACCTTCAGAACAGTGACGAAGACTGTAGTATTCAATAACCAAAAAGCAGAGCACGTAACACAAAGTGGTGCCATAATCCCTCAGATGGAACACGTACATTTTTATCACGCTGTGTCCAGTCTGTTCTGTCAGTGTACACTACAGCACATAGCAGATATATAGCTGTCCCCTTACAGGTATTGCTCTAAATTTCGGCAACCATGATCGCGGTAGAGTGCTTAGCCACGCACCATCGACTGTAACACGCTCAATAACCCCAGGAGGCTGACGTTCTACTTCCGCTGCTACGAGGAACTAGGTTGGTGCAAGTATAGGCTGGAGGCTACTAAAATAGACTCTCTACATGTATGTAGAAGAAGAAATCCACTGGTGGCATGTATGGTGACCAAGCTTCAGTTTTGACTGATTTATCGTGTAAATGAAGTTTAACTTGCTTCTTTTAGTGGTCATATGGATGACTTCACACTTCTCATTATTAAGGGTCAATTGCCATTTTTTGCACACTGGAGATATCTTAATCATTTAGCAGTTGCTTTGTATCTTCTGGTGATTTTACTAACCGATAACTGATAGCATCCTCCGCGAACAGTCTAAGGGAGCTACACAGATAGTCTCCTAAATCGTTTTTAAAAAAATAAGAAACAGTAGGGGCCCTATAACACCTACCTGGGGAACGCCAGATATCACTTCTGTTCTACTACATGACTTTCCGCCGCGGTGGAGTAGCCGAGCGGTCTAAGGCACCTCGCTTTGGAGCGCGCGGTTGCTCGCCGTCGGAGGTTCGAGTCCTCCCTGGGGCATATATATATATATATATATATATAATATTTTAAGTAGTTTGTAAGTTACGGACTGATGACCACGCAGTTTGGTCCGATAGATTCACAAACATTTGAACACTTTCCGTCAATTACAACGTACTGCGATCTGTCTGACAGGAAATAACGAATCCAATCGCACAAATGTGGCGATATTCCGTAAGCACGCAGTTTGATTAGAACATGCTTGTGAGGTACATTGTTGAAAGCCTTCCGGAAATCTAGAAATACGGAATCTATTTGACATCCCTTGACGATAGCACTCCGCTAGCTGTGTTTCAAAAGAACCATACTTCCTGAATCCGTGTTGACTTTGGGACAAATAAAATGTTCAAATGTTTGTAAATCTATCGGACTAAACTGCGTGGTCATCAGTCCGTAGCTTACAAACTACTTAAATCTAGGTAAACTAACCTAAGGACAACACACCCACCCATGCCCCAGGGAGGACTCGAACCTCCACGGCGAGCAACCGCGCGCTCCGCAGCGAGACGCTTTAGACCGCTCGGCTACTCCACCGCGGCGACTTTGGGACAATAGGTCGTTCTCTTCGAGGTAGTTCATAATATTTGAGGAAATTGTATGTTCTAAAATCCTGCTGCAAAACGACGTTAATGATACAGGCCTGTAATTTTGCGGATCACTCCTATTGCGTGAATAGTATGTCATTCGCACAGGCAACTTAGAACTTACGCTGTGGGAATAGTTTGAAAATGGAAGCCCTGAGACGGACGCCGGAGCAAGGCAGCGCAAGCAGGTGTGCTACGGGTGGGTTGTCGGGGTCGCGTCGCGCTGAGAGCAGCAGCGCCCACGACTCATTGAGCGCGTAGGAGGCGACGAGTGCGCTCTGGAATGCCAGCCAGTTTATCGATCAATGGAGGCTGGTGTAGGCCACGCTTCTGGGGGCTGCCCTGCCCTGGCCTCACACACCGCGGCCGCGCGTCTCCAGACACGGTTGGGGGCACCGGAGCCTCAAGGGCCACTGCTGGAACCGCTGTTGTACAGGGGGACCAGAAAAACGGCAATCCTATGGCTCACGACCTCCAGGGGGATCGCCGTCATAAGAGGAAGCACTTGCACCATGAAACAGAGGTCCAGTAATATAAAAAAATCGCACTGACGTGTTTTACGGCCCACTTTAGATTTATAGTTTTATAATTTTTTTGCAAATATTTTGGACAAAATAATAATAATCTAAATAATAAAAAATTAATTAAAAAGAATGTCTGATACCTTTTTAAGAAAAAAAATTAGGGAGTTGTGGGTTTCGAACCACTGACCTTCAGCGTCACAGTCTAACGCATTGCCTACTACGCTACGGATAACAGTTAGCAGTCGCGTTCTTTAATTACATACCATTGTTGGCCGTTGTTAACTGACGCTAATATGGCATTTGTAGACTCTAAGATTATCATTTATCGTACGAAGAACGACGTGTTTTTGTTAATTCTTCAGTGCGCCATTGCTTTGAAATGACAACGTGTAAGTTACAATAAGAAAATTATCAAATACGCAACGCAAGATGGCAACAGAAAGTTCTGGGCGAGGAATGTCACGTGACATCTGCGAACGGCTGGTTTTCGTTATTTCAACGGAGGGTGTCAAATATCTCTCAAACGATATGAGATATGTAAAATACACAAGGAAACAAAGTTGTAGAGAAATTTCTCCTCTACAAATTCGTTTATTCAATTTTTGCGTCAGATGAACGGTTTATTTGCAATTAAAATTGCATTACAAACGGCTTTTTTTGTATTACTAACGTATTTCTTGTCCGAAATATTTCAAAAAGCAAGGTTCTGGTCTCTGGTAGCCAACAATTATGTCTGTAAAATTTGGTGCCGATAGGTTGAACGGTTCGACCTAAAAAGTGGAAATACGTTACAGACAGACAGACATCGTCAAATGGCCGTTATTTTTGCAAATATCTCTGCAACGATGCAAGATATGAAAAAAAAAAAAAAAAATAGAGCGAAGTTGTAGAGAATTTTCCCCTCTACCAATTAGGTTATTCAATTTTCGAGTCAGATGAACGGTTCGTTTGCAATTACAATTGTATTACACACGGATTTTTTTGTATTACTACCGTATTTTTTGTCCGAAAAATTTGAAATAGGGAGGTTCTGGTCTCTGACGGCCTGTAAAATTTGATGGTCATCGGTTGAAATGACTACAAAATAACTACAAAACTATGCAACCTACAAAAATGAGACCTACATATTCGTAATCAGCGCAAAAAACTGAACCAAATACACTTTGAACGGTAAAAATATGATAAAATTCCATCCGGACCTAAAATCGTACGCGTGCTAAAGGAGCTCTAGTAGCACGCGTACACTGACCAACTAAGACTACATTACAGTTCAATATGTATAGTGTGTCCTTATCTTGAAATAAAACTGTTATTGAAACTAAAAATACCACTTTATTTCAATGACGATAATAATACAACACATCTCCAATAACTCTAATCTTACTGCAATTCAACATTCCTTTAATCCAAATAGCGACGCCTTCCTGTTCGTTAACTCTACGATGATTACGAGTTCTAACAACAAATGGCATGTTACAAGAGTAATACGATTTACCCATATCCTTATTATACACTTCAAACACTTGAAATGTCCGATAAGCAATCACATCTCTATTATTAAAACTCTCAAGTCCACCTTGCGCCTTTAAAGTATCACCGTTACCACGAACAATTGCAGCTGTAATCCAACGCCTTCCTGTTCGTTAACTTATCTTAATAATAATCTAACTGAATCAAAAATGACAAACAATTGATATCAACATTAAAATAAGCATTAACATCTTCCTTCGTAATATACTTCAATACATTACGCCTAGACTTACACCTCTGGACATCACAAGAGGAGCAGATCTTCCACAAAAAATCAGCCAAATGGGCTATCAAAATATCCTCCCTAAACTTCACGTACGCATGCATATGCGTAAACCTGCCAGAAATAGCAGACCTCTCTACAGAAACACAATACTCCTCTACATCACAAAACGCTTCAAGCATATCAACACAATCATACCTAATGTCATCATAAAACTCATCAATAGTAATACGAATGAAAAACTCCTTACCAGGTCGTAATCTACCGGCGGCAACTCGTTGATCTGTATGTGAAGGCCCAGCGTCGGCATGACCTTCAGCGGGACTTAGTCTCTGAGCGGGCCTGGCGCGCCGTCCGTTAAATCGTACGCGTGTACGCGTGCTACTAGAGCTCCTTTAGCACGCGTACGATTTTAGGTCCGGATCGAATTTTACCGTACGTTTTCCGTGTAAAGTGTATTTGGTTCAGTTTTTTGCGCTGATTACGAATATGTAGGTCTCATTTTTGTAGGTTGCATAGTTTTGTAGTTAATGCTTAAGAATTGCTTAAAGTAAGATTAGAGTTGATAGCCCATTTGGCTGATTTTTTGTGGAAGATCTGCTCCTCTTGTGATGTCCAGAGGTGTAAGTCTAGGCGTAATGTATTGAAGTATATTACGAAGGAAGATGTTAATGCTTATTTTAATGTTGATATCAATTGTTTGTCATTTTTGATTCAGTTAGATTATTATTGTCGGTTGAATCCTGTGTGTTCATATTTGGATCCTTTTTTGGTGTCGCATATGAATCACTACCGGTTTATTCAAAATTACCATAAATCTTTTTGGGAGAAAAAAGTTGTTCATGTTGATTTATGTTGTTATGGTGGTAGCTATATCGGTTGGCCTAAGCAAGTAATTGAGTGGTGGAATGATGGTGTTTTGTATGGGTTTAAGAAGGCTTTGTATTTGTGGGGTGTACCAGGTGTGGGGAAGAGTACATTTATTGAGAAGTTAATTGATTTCGAAAATAAAGGTCATGCTGTTTATATGCCTACACCTGGTGACTTTTTTATGGAGGGTTATAGATCGTTTCATAAAGTAATTTTGTTTGAAGAATTTGATTGGGAGAGGTGGCGGAAGTATTCCGCCGAATTGAAGCGGTTGTTTGAAGGTCGTAAGTTTACTGTTAGAGTGAAGTATGAACTTGATAGATTGGTCGAACATTCGGGGCCTGTTATATTAGTTAGCAATGCATTTGATATTAATGATTGGGGGGAGTAACGACTCCCCTGCGCGGTATGCAACCCGCGCCAGTAGTGACGTCAGCGATAACGGACTTAGCCGCGGCGACGCCAACCGCCGCGTGTACGCGTGCTACTAGAGCTCCTTTAGCACGCGTACGATTTTAGGTCCGGATCGAATTTTACCGTACGTTTTCCGTGTAAAGTGTATTTGGTTCAGTTTTTTGCGCTGATTACGAATATGTAGGTCTCATTTTTGTAGGTTGCATAGTTTTGTAGTTATTGAAGGTTTAAAAGGGCCGTTAGGAGCTTTCTCGCGGTCTTTCTGGATCGGATAGACGTTCAGTATGGTTCGTAGGCGGAGGATGAGGAGTTCTCGTCCTACAGTGTTTATATATATATATATATATATATATATATATATATATATATATATATATATATATATATATAATATTTTAAGTAGTTTGTAAGTTACGGACTGATGACCACGCAGTTTGGTCCGATAGATTCACAAACATTTGAACACTTTCCGTCAATTACAACGTACTGCGATCTGTCTGACAGGAAATAACGAATCCAATCGCACAAATGTGGCGATATTCCGTAAGCACGCAGTTTGATTAGAACATGCTTGTGAGGTACATTGTTGAAAGCCTTCCGGAAATCTAGAAATACGGAATCTATTTGACATCCCTTGACGATAGCACTCCGCTAGCTGTGTTTCAAAAGAACCATACTTCCTGAATCCGTGTTGACTTTGGGACAAATAAAATGTTCAAATGTTTGTAAATCTATCGGACTAAACTGCGTGGTCATCAGTCCGTAGCTTACAAACTACTTAAATCTAGGTAAACTAACCTAAGGACAACACACCCACCCATGCCCCAGGGAGGACTCGAACCTCCACGGCGAGCAACCGCGCGCTCCGCAGCGAGACGCTTTAGACCGCTCGGCTACTCCACCGCGGCGACTTTGGGACAATAGGTCGTTCTCTTCGAGGTAGTTCATAATATTTGAGGAAATTGTATGTTCTAAAATCCTGCTGCAAAACGACGTTAATGATACAGGCCTGTAATTTTGCGGATCACTCCTATTGCGTGAATAGTATGTCATTCGCACAGGCAACTTAGAACTTACGCTGTGGGAATAGTTTGAAAATGGAAGCCCTGAGACGGACGCCGGAGCAAGGCAGCGCAAGCAGGTGTGCTACGGGTGGGTTGTCGGGGTCGCGTCGCGCTGAGAGCAGCAGCGCCCACGACTCATTGAGCGCGTAGGAGGCGACGAGTGCGCTCTGGAATGCCAGCCAGTTTATCGATCAATGGAGGCTGGTGTAGGCCACGCTTCTGGGGGCTGCCCTGCCCTGGCCTCACACACCGCGGCCGCGCGTCTCCAGACACGGTTGGGGGCACCGGAGCCTCAAGGGCCACTGCTGGAACCGCTGTTGTACAGGGGGACCAGAAAAACGGCAATCCTATGGCTCACGACCTCCAGGGGGATCGCCGTCATAAGAGGAAGCACTTGCACCATGAAACAGAGGTCCAGTAATATAAAAAAATCGCACTGACGTGTTTTACGGCCCACTTTAGATTTATAGTTTTATAATTTTTTTGCAAATATTTTGGACAAAATAATAATAATCTAAATAATAAAAAATTAATTAAAAAGAATGTCTGATACCTTTTTAAGAAAAAAAATTAGGGAGTTGTGGGTTTCGAACCACTGACCTTCAGCGTCACAGTCTAACGCATTGCCTACTACGCTACGGATAACAGTTAGCAGTCGCGTTCTTTAATTACATACCATTGTTGGCCGTTGTTAACTGACGCTAATATGGCATTTGTAGACTCTAAGATTATCATTTATCGTACGAAGAACGACGTGTTTTTGTTAATTCTTCAGTGCGCCATTGCTTTGAAATGACAACGTGTAAGTTACAATAAGAAAATTATCAAATACGCAACGCAAGATGGCAACAGAAAGTTCTGGGCGAGGAATGTCACGTGACATCTGCGAACGGCTGGTTTTCGTTATTTCAACGGAGGGTGTCAAATATCTCTCAAACGATATGAGATATGTAAAATACACAAGGAAACAAAGTTGTAGAGAAATTTCTCCTCTACAAATTCGTTTATTCAATTTTTGCGTCAGATGAACGGTTTATTTGCAATTAAAATTGCATTACAAACGGCTTTTTTTGTATTACTAACGTATTTCTTGTCCGAAATATTTCAAAAAGCAAGGTTCTGGTCTCTGGTAGCCAACAATTATGTCTGTAAAATTTGGTGCCGATAGGTTGAACGGTTCGACCTAAAAAGTGGAAATACGTTACAGCCAGACAGACATCGTCAAATGGCCGTTATTTTTGCAAATATCTCTGCAACGATGCAAGATATGAAAAAAAAAAAAAAAATAGAGCGAAGTTGTAGAGAATTTTCCCCTCTACCAATTAGGTTATTCAATTTTCGAGTCAGATGAACGGTTCGTTTGCAATTACAATTGTATTACACACGGATTTTTTTGTATTACTACCGTATTTTTTGTCCGAAAAATTTGAAATAGGGAGGTTCTGGTCTCTGACGGCCTGTAAAATTTGATGGTCATCGGTTGAACGGTTCGTCTTAAAAACAGGGAACACGTTACGGACAGGCAGATACAGACATACATCCCAAAATCGCCGTTATTTTTGCAAATATCTCTGAAACGATACGAGATATGAAAAAAAAAAACATAAGAGCAAAGTTGTAGAGAATTTTCTCCTCTACAAATTCGGTTTTTCAATTTTCGTGTCAGATGAATGGTTAAGCCGTTATTTTCATTTAAATTTCGAGCTGTCAACAGACGATCGCAAAGGCCCACTTTTAGTGTTACTACCGTAACCTTAAGTGGACCAAAACGTATGCCTAAATCAAATATGTTTAATGCTAAAGACTTCCTTGAATAGATTACAGATTGTTTAATACATTTTATTAATGATGAATGAGAGCAAAGTCTGAAAACAATTTTCAGGAATCAATCGAGAGGTAAAATAATTTCATACGATGAGTAATTCTGAAAAATTCGAAAAAAAAGATCTACTCGTTACAAATTCTCTATACTTTCTTAATGAGTATAATAATCTTCCGATTCTCCCTGAATGCGAAACAGTCGTTAAGCAAAATATATTTTTCTGTCTGAAATCATTCCGAAGACTGCATAAAAAACTTCGTCCAACAATTTAAAAGAATGCTGTAGCAAAATAAAGAAGATTAAATTTGTTTCCTTTGAAATAACATAGTTTGTTACGGTTCGTGAGTATAGGGGGGGGGGGGTGTCGACAGAAAATTTTTGCTTGAAAGGGGGGTCGCATATCCGAAAAGACTGAAAAACACTGCAACAAAACTACAAGTGATGAAAGAAAGAAATTTTATTTATAGCAATTGTTCAAATGTTTGTAAATATAGCGGACTTAGCTGTAGTTTCAATCCCTAGGCTTACAAACTAATTAAACTACTCCCCCTACCCCCTACACACACACACACACACACACACACACACACACACACACACACACACACACACAAACAAACAAATACGAGGGAGGAGTGGAACCTCCGACGGGGAGCAACCGTGCGCTCCGAAACTAGACGCGTTATAACGTTGGGTCATTCCACCGCGGCTGAAATCTTACAACTTTGCCATTTACGAAATATTTGATATCGTTTCATCTTTTTTTTTTTCTTTTAATACGTCCTTTAGATGGCTTCCTCGTGTACATGTGTGTTCACATTCGTGAAAGCTCTGCTTTGGAGATTCCTCATTGACCGCTGCAACACCTCATATCGGATATTGTGGGTTTCGTCTCGAATTCTCTGTTTTAACTCGTCCAGGGTTCTTGGTCGAGTCGTGTAGACTTTGCTCTTGAGTAGCCGCACAAGAAAAATCACAAACGGATAACCGCGGTGGAGTGGCAGAGCGTTCTAAGACGCCTCGCTGCGCAGCACGCGGTTGCTAGCCGTCGGGGGTTCGAGTCCTCCCTCGGGCATGGGTGTGTGTGTTTGTGTTTGTCCTTAGGTTAGTTTAATTAGTTTCAGTAGTTTGTAAGTCTAGGGACTAATAACCTCCGTAGTTAAGTCCCATAGATTTACAAACATTTGGATACTTTTGAACAAACGGATAAATCTGGAGATCTCGGGGGCCAGGGAATGTTACCGAATCGTGAGATAATACGGTTAACGAAAAATTCTCGCACACATGCCATTGATTGTCGTGTGGCCGCGGTGGAGTAGCCGAGCGGTCTAAGGCGCTTCGTTGCGGAGCGCGCGGTTACTCGCCGTGGAGGTTCGAGTCCTCCCTGGGGCATAGGTGTGTGTGTGTGTGTGTGTGTGTGTGTGTGTGTGTGTGTGTGTGTGTGTGTGTTTGTCCTTAGGTTAGTTTACCTTAGTTTAAGTAGTTTGTAAGCTACGGACTGATGACAACGCTGTTTGGTCCGATAGATTTACAAACATTTGAACATTTTTTGATAGTCGTGCAGTGTGTGATGTCGTTCTGTCCTGCTGAAATCAGGCTTCTTGAACGTATGGAAAGTTGTTTAATGGTGTTGTAACGAAAGTTCGTAATGTCTCTACGTAACAATCGGCATTAACAGTTGCTGTATTTTTCTCTTCCTTTGCATAAAAATTCGGTCCGAGAATCCCGTGTGATGAAACACCGCACCATAATATCACTTCATCTCGTATAAAGGGCGCGCATATCAATGTCATTAGGATTTGTGTTTGCCCAGTAACGGTAGTTCTGTTTATTCACATAACCTGTGTCATTAAAATGTGCCTCATCTGATAACCACAACTTGTTTACAAATCTATCGTCATTGTTTATTTTTGTTATTTGTTGACCAAACTATCATTGTTTTTATAAAATATTTTTATGGCTAAAGCACGCTGTTTTCTGTTCCACTGATCCGTGATTACTGAAATGGCGAACTGTTTACTCGCTGTCACGAATCCGCAGTGATGCCACCTGTCCATAGCTCCCAGTATTCATTTCAAACATTCCCGTTAGTCTGTCTCTCCCTGTAGAAATGATATGTCTTCTAATATCCACAGGTAATTCTAATATACTTGTTATCTAACGACGCGAGCGTAATACTGCTGGATGTTGAGTGCAACGTAGGCGATGAACGGAATATTGCAGTTCTCGACGTGTGTACCAGTGCCTCCCAGACATCGGGGAACGTCTAAGGACGAACCTTATAAATCCTAAATGTGGCATGGTTCACTGTTTTCTCTTATTGTCTATGGGTAGTTCTGTTCATCTGATCGTCTTTGTTGTTCGATGTAATCTTGGCTGAGATTTTTTGTTACACAGGGCATTCAGCCGGTCGCGCTGAGCCACGGCGCCCAGCGTTTGTTTGTTCTTAGTTACTCGAAGTGTTCTTGTCTCAGCTTTTTTATCACAGAGGGCTTCAGTCCTCTGACCGGACGCGCTGAGCCACGGCGCCCGGAACTTTGTGACAGGACAGAGTTCCTACCTTGCATACTTAAACCGCCAGTTTCACATGTCGGGAATATGGTATTACACTGCACACAGTACTTAACAGATATACACGCTCTGTTGCAGGACAGCTACGACATAAACAGATCACCAGAGACAAAGACAAGTGGAACGCAATAAATGGAATTGCTGATGAGGTATCTAACACCAAGAACGTCGAATACATAAATTCGCAAAGAAACCACAGATTACCTCAGTATGGAAACACCATATTACACGGTCCATGTGGTATTAACGACGATGACAAGTACAGTGATGAAGATCCTAGTGGTGAAATCAGTAACGAAGAACAGTGATCGGGCTGAACTGGATCAGAGAATACGTATAACCAAACTTGTGTACATAACACATGGGTTAACTAGTAGCTCTCGCCTCAAATGGCGCACCAGTGCTGAAGGGTCCAATGTTCTACCGAGGCTTACATCCCTGGCTGGCCAATTACAATTGGTACCACTTGCTGCAATGTGTCCTACTATCCCTCTTTCCGTTCATCTTTCTTTTTATCTTTAGAGCATCATAGTCTTAGCTTAAACATTTATAATTAAACAATCCAAACACAACCATGAATCTGCAGACGGTATAGTTCAAATTGTAAATATAAATTTCTCCATCTACATTTGCTTTTATATTTTCCCTTTCCTTGCATTTTTATTATGTTGAATCATTGAAGTATTTATATCACTCTGAAATCAAAACTATGTAATATAATACATGTCGCTTGCACAATCTGTAACAGTTTGATAGAAAAACTGTCCATTTAGTTGCTGGGTGTTGGACAATGAGTAAATAAAAGTGTAAATGTAGTTCATAATACAAGCTCATGGCTTGTAGATAAAAAAAAGTATGCCGAATCACAGTAGGATCCAGTTTTTACAGTTTCTTGCACACAGTGAACTAAAGAAGTAACATTGATTTCACAGAATGAATATGTGACCAGTATGTAAAACATCTAAAATCATAGCTCTTAGGTAGATAGTAAGCTGTCACGGAAAGACAACGGTCAGGATCTTGTTCAAAAATGTTATGCTGCTAGATTTGCCATTAGATCAGCATCTGCAATAATTGACAGTCCAACACAGCTTAATTTGATCCGCTAATTACATACATTATATTCTGGGGTAGCTATTCCCACTGATAAAGGGTATTTTTGCCTCAGGAGTGGGCGGTTCGAGCAATGTGCGATGTAAGTTCGTGAACCTCTTGTCGACCCTTCTTAATGAGTCAGGGAATTCTGCAACTGCCTTTCAACATGGTTTTTTTTCCTTTAACGTCGTTCGTTATTCAAAAAATGTTCCAATGTTTGTAGAGCTAGGACTTAACTACGGGGTCATCAGTCCCTAAACTTACAAACTACTTATGGACAGCTTATACTAAAGAAGGCACAAACATCCATGCCCGAGGGGGGGGATTCGAACCCCCGACGGGGAACTGCCTCGCGCATCATAGCACAGCGCCTCAATGCGCTCGGCCGCTCCGCCGCGGCCTCGTCCGTTATTAACAGAATAAGATTAGACTAGAGCATTGTTCCGTAACCTGTGGATCGCGGACCAAAAGCGGTTCGTAAGATTTAAAGTATAGTCTGCAAAGATATAAAATTTCAAACTTTTATTCATCGTAAACGATTAATTTCTTGTTGCGTCGTCAGCCAGTCGTGCTGTGTGTCCACGATGACAACTTCACTGGTGATGACAGAAGTGAATAATATTGGTACCATCTGAAATATAGTCATGTGTCTCCTAGTACTCTGAACGCTTATTGAATTCCGAACTCTGACAGTAACTGTAAGAACGTGTTTGAATTCATCCTCTTGGGTATTTTGTTTTAAAAAGTCAAAATCATGCAACTGTCAGGAAATCGCCTTCCGTTATCCTACGATTTTCTCCATGACATATTTAGGCGACTAAGGATTTCCCGCTTAAAAACAAATTCTGTGACTGAAAGTAAGTAATTTTATGTATGTAGCTTTAATCAACAGTATTAGCCGTAGCGTTACCGAACTTGAAAATAAGACGTAAGCTGTAAAATCATTGCTTCAAACCGCATTTATGGCCGAAGGGATTGAGGCGCTCCAGTCACGGTCCGCATGGGCACTACGGTCGGGGGTTGGAATCCCCCCTCGGGCATGGATATTTGTGCCGTCCTTAGTTGTAAGTAGTTCATAAGTAGTTTGTAAGTTTAGGGACTGATGACCACGTAGTTAAGTCCCATAGACTCTACACACATTTGAACATTTTGAAACCGCATTTAATTTTATACTATAATACTAATGTTAATACATATTTCTTTTGAGTTTAGCAAACACGTTAATATTTTCATTACATTTTATTTTTAGAACGACAGCTTTTCTCGAACCTCGTGGACCCTTAAAAAAACACAACCTAAGTGGTCCCTGGTCTAAAAAAGTTTGGCATCCGCTGCGCTAGAGCGTCTATTATCCTATCTAAATGGAGGACACGGGTATCCCAAAAACCGGTTAATTCCCATAATCAAACTGTGTACTTTTATGTACCATATCCGCGCGAGAATGTCATTGCGGTCTGGGACATCATGTTAGGGCTTGCGCGGCCGCTCCCGTCGGAGGTTCGAGTCCTCCTTCGGGCACAGGTGTGTGTGTGTGTGGGGGGGGGGGGGGTCTTCAGCATAAGTTAAAGTAGTTTGTAACTGTAGGACCTTAGCAGTTTGATCCCATAAGTTTACAAACATTTGATTTCATGTTCCATAGAGCCTACAACATAGTACAGGTCATCAAGAGACGTAATTATAAGAAGAATCCATATTAGCTGCTATATTAATTCAGTTTCTTTTATTGCCATTACTTTCACAACAGATCCGTTTTAGTTTCTACTGCCATTGCCATATTCTATGAAGGCTGGATCGATTGACGGACATAAAACATCTTTCGCCTCTTTACTCTGTCGGTATTAATTTGTTAGATAATGTTAGTAGTTCGTTTATTATGACAATATTTTCACAGTTTGTAAGCCACGAAGTAATATGATTCACATTCCTCTCATGTTTTCACACTGGGCTCGCATTCGGGAGGACAATATTTCAAACCCGCCTCGGCGGCCAACTTCAGTTAGGTTTTGCTTTATTTCCCTAAATCACTAGGCAAATTCTGGGATGGTTCTTTTCAAAGGGAATCGCCGATTTCCTTCCTAATTGTTAGCAAAACTTAATCAAAACATTTACTTCGTCTGTAATTACCGTGATATCGACGGTACGTTAAACCGTTACCTTCCTTCCTTCTTTCTAACCTTTTATGAATCTCGTATTTATCTCCCATAGAAAGGACTACACGTTAACGCATTTTATATAACATTTGCAGCATGTAGGAAAGCTTTCAGTTCATCGCATCACAATGCAAACGATTAGTACTGTCTGCAACTCGTCATTGGTGTGGAGGCCGGCAAGCTCGAGTGACTGATAGTTCGGATGAGCAGTCGTTCGGTTGACCGTCGTTCTGATAATCTACTGTGTTTCAAAGAATTTGCAGCTTTCTCTCAATTAATAGTAGGCAGAAATGCATTATGAATTTGGATCATACCTCGAAACATTTAATTACGATAGCAGAAACCATAGGAAACGCCCGCTAGACGTTTGCGAGAGACCCTATATATGCAGGGTAATGAATGCTTGTTCTAATATTAATTAATAATTAATACATAATCTCTCATTCATATAAAGTCAAGAAGGCGAGTATATTGAAGAATTCTGCTCGAATTTGATAGTGTTCTGGGATGGTACCCGCCATTCAGATGTGAGATACGTAATTGGGCTTAATAGAGAAGTAACATACAGGTGTCACTCAGTAAATAACCTCCCGCTATTTTGTCTCAGAAGATATTAATTCTTAATAAAATTTGGTGAAAATATCAATCAACATTTTTCATCAGAAAAAAAATAGTCCCCGCAGTGTAGATGGTGGGCTTAATTGTTACGCTCTTACAGACGGCGCAGGGTCTGAGACATGTGCTCAATCGCGTCCGCACGACCTCTGTGAGAACATGGACAGTATCGACCAGTTTCGATCGTAAACTGTACGTAACCACGGGTAAATGTAAGGACGTAACAGTGTCAAAAGGGGAAATGTTTGACCGCCTCCATGTCCACGAGGTGTGTGAAGTTAGTGGATTGTTTGGTGGTCAGTGGCTGGCTGTTCAACGTGTTTACAAGCAGTGATGCAGCACACGTGGCCACGAAACAGGTCAGAATTGTGGTCGGAGAATAGGGACCACAGACGTATTTCTCGCCTTGTGAATCAAAATCTCTTCCGAACCTCACAGGAATTGTTGTAGGCGCTGAATAAATGTCCACCCCAACCTGTTAACGAGAGAAAATTTCGACGGAAGCTGCCAGCTATGTGCTTAAAGATTTTGCTATTTAAGCCCCTATTTTTAACACTATAGCGGTAGAGCTACATCTCAGTGAGTTGCTTAACCTGGATGCGACGTACCTACACAACCTTGTGGATTCACAGAATCCAGACGGTGCTCAGTCCAGGGGCGGAATTTTGCGATATTAAACGGGGGTTTTAATGATTTCTCAAAGGTTGGGATTTTTTGTGCGATTAGCTTACTACAATGTATTTTTCTACGTAGTCTCCAACAGTTTGTGGCTTGGCGCCAGCGTTGTGTAAGAATATGTATTCCCTAATTGCTGATATTAGTTTTCAGAGCATAGTGCCTCATTCCCAGTAAACAAATACCAGCAGTTAACCAAACACCTAGTGTGAAATCCTTTATTATATGTAACAGTTGTTGGTAAAAGTGTTTATTCTGTGTTCATACCACTTCGGTCGGGGGTTCGAATCCGCCCTCGGGCATGGATATTTGTGCCGTCCTTAGGATAAGCTAGTTGATAAGTAGTTTGTAAGTTTTAGGACTGATGACCCCGCAGTTAAGTCCCTTAAGCTTAACAAATATTTGAACATTTTGATCTGTGTTCATATTTTAACTACCTGAAATACGCTTTCGTCGTCTCCAAGGTGTGTCCAAAATAGAGGATACGTACGTGAGCCAAAAATGGGATTCATCAGACTGCAGCAATAGCTGTGACATGACTTCCCAAGCATTGCAAATCATGCAGATAGGAGATGATTACAGCACTTTCGACGCTTAACGCTCTTTGCTAGTCGATCGACTGTACTCTCAATTGCATCACGACCAGAAATTGCAAAAACGTTTATGAATGTTCACCACACTTTCTTTCTCCATATCAGCATGTTTTTGGTATGTTGTTTCTTGAGTAGACGCCACTTTGACGATTCACTGCCGTTGTAGCATCTCCAAATTGTTTGAAGCTTCGCACACATGCAGAAAAAGTCAAATTTGAACATACATCTGAAGAAGAGAACCAAGGATTCGAAACCGGTAATGAACAGTGCTAGCTTACCCACGCACATAAATTAACAACGTTGCAGAGACCCGTACGCGTTCCTCAGCTAGATGCCAATTGACAGTCTGTCTCTAAGACCGCATGTCCTACGTTGCATGTATTACAGATTAAGGTTTGTCCGTTGCCATATATATACGGAACTTCCAACCGGGCATTTAACTGTCGACGTTAATGATTAACCCTCGCAGTATCAACGGGGGTGTTTATGATCACCTTTCGGAAATACTGTAATCTAGTCAATACGTTGAACTCTAAAATTTTTAAAAAAATGTTGTTTTAAATGACATCTACCTAATTCAATAAATGTTCTAGATTTATTACTTAAACTGACCCAAAACTATGAATTTTAATTGTAGATGTGACCTTTTAAATGTATTAAATGTTCAGATTTTTAGTATCAGGACCTAAAAAGTATATTTTCGATATAAATCAATAAAAAAAAGGAAATTGCAATTTTCAAACTTTTTTGTGGTCATAACGGCCCCCTTTATTGGTATATTCGTAATACACGTTATTGAAAGTGTGCTGATGTTGCTAAGAATGTGCTAAAGATATTTTAAGTTCTAGGACCTGCTGCTGTGTTAGTTGTAAAGAACCTATTTAAAAAGTATCAACATTTAACATATTCGGTGTTTGTAATTCTTTTGTGGCATAAAGTAGCCCTCTTCCTCTTCCACCCCACAGAAATTGGGTTCGAGGTATGTCAGTAATGTGAACACATACTGGAGTGGTTTATCAGTCACCAAAGGTAACCACCGTTGTTGTTGTTTCTCCAAAGATGTCATAAACGAATGCCCTACCTTTCCCTCTACGACAGTGAAACTGAAATCGCAGCATACCTTAGAAACAAAACAGTATGCAGAAGAACTTTATTTGATTTGTGTACCTCTCTGTCATTCTTCTAAGTAGACCTACTGTTTCCATTAAAGGAGACTGGCAATTTATTACGTAACAAGAAGAAGCGCTCGTTACACGTTTGATAACGAATGGAAAAACTGCTGATTTTCTTGCTATAAGCCACCTTAATAAGGGATTGTTTCAACAGCATGGGTAATTGGATGGTGTAAGACGACGGTTGCGCAACTGGTAGTCCCAGTAGCGTTAGCATTACTCTGATCACTCCAGAGAATTAACTTTTAGCAAGAAATCTCGTAACAACATTGTGGAAATCTACATTGAAATCTGCGCTTCTACAAGTCGACTTACCGTTCGTGAGTGTTTAAAGTCGTTACACAATAAGTGCAGGGATTGCTCAAAAATAGCCGGCCGCTGTGGTCGAGCGGTTTGCGGCGTGCCAGTCACGGTCTGCACGGCCGCTACGGTCGTGGGTTCGAATCCCCCCTCTGGCATGGATGTTCGTGCCGTCTTTAGTATAAGTTAGTAGTTTTACATTTTGGGACTGATGACCCCGAAGTTAAGTCCAATAAGCTCTACAAACATTTGAATTTTTTTTTTTTTTTTTTGCTCAAAACTATGTAAACACCGCAATAAATGCATGTTAGAACATTAATCCAAAGGCTAATTATTTGCCTACGAACGGCATTTGTACAATACCACCAATACATTGTAAGTTGAAGTCGTGGTTAGAAAACTTCTGTGCAGTTGAAAGTGCATTATGTTGAAATGTTTGTAATTCTATCGGACCAAACTGCGTGGTCATCAGTCCGTAGTTTACAAACTACTTAAACCTAGGTAAACTAACCTAAGGACAAACACACACACACACACACACACACACACACACACACACACACACACACACACACACACACACACACACACGCGCCCCAGGGAGGACTCGAACCTCCAAGTTTGTATGTTTGTATAGTCTATGGGACTTAACTACGGGGTCATCAGTCCCTAAACTTACAAACTACTTATGAACTAACTAAGACTAAACTTACAAACTACTTATGAACTAACTAAGGACGGCACAAATATCCATGCCCGAGGGGGGATTCGAACCCCCGACCGTAGTGGCCGTGCTGACCGTGACTGAAGCGCCTCGGTCCCCGCGGCCACCGCGGCCGGCGAACCTCCAAGTGCATTATGTCGGAGCTACATGAATGCAAACGCGAATTAATTGTTTGTACTCGTACGTGGGTGATTTCGTAAACAAGATAGCCGAAGTCTCTTTATGTTTCAAAAAGGCACTGTATCGAAGGTTTATATCGCTTTATCGCTTGCAGGTAAATTCGAAAGACATCACCCGCTAGGTTACATCTCAGACGACAGTGTCTGTCGAATTATCGTAACTGACACCCATTGAAGAGAGTTGTGACGATAAATAAAGACGATAGCTGCAAAAATCACGGTAGAATCGAACGCCCCACTTAAGAATCATGTGAACACCAAAGCAACAAAAACGGAGCTCCAAAAACAAAGAGTTGAAGAACGAGCTGGAATTTGATAACCGCTCATATATCATAGTAATGCTTCTAACAGGAAAGCCGGCCGCGGTGGCCGACGGGCATGGCCCCCAAATTCGATTGCGGGCCCTGGACCCAGCATCAGAGACGCCCCCCCCCCCCCCCTTATTTTACAGTTGCGTGCTACATTAAAATTTCATGGTTCTTTGTCACCAAAACTGTGCTTAGAATGTAATTTAATTAGAAAATACGGGTATAGTCACAGTAACTATTTTATTCGTCCATACTAGACTTTATTTATACAGCAAGTATATTTATTAATCTGACGAATATTAAAATATAGTTACAAAAAACTAAAATTACAATCAATGTCAGCCGTAGACACTGGCTACAGAAAAAGAATACTTAATAATAGCCTTGCGTGCTTTCTTCTGACTAAACTGATCGATTACGTCGAAAAAGTCGACAGTTTTGGCCAGCTCATTCTCACCTGATAAAATTGCTAAACGATTAAGAGGACTTTGGCCTGTTGTACTCCTTTGCCAAATTTTTAGAGTTCACCAGTTTACTAAACGATCTTTCAGCCGTAGACACTGTCACTGGAATGGTACAGAAAAGCCTAATTGCAGTACATAGGTTCAAAAAAAACTCTTCAAGTTTTTTCTCATATATGGAATTCAGAAGTCTCATCGGGTCACTTTCTGATTGAAGACTGTACTATGGACACTCTTCATGTGTAGAATTTCTTCAACTAATCTGTTTGAATCTGAGAAGTCTGAAGAATATTTTGAGACAAGATTGGTGGTTTTAATTTGCAGTTCATCATTTTCTAAGTCCATGAAATCTAAAACTGGTGAAAACAGATCACGAATTTGTTCACAGCTCGTAAAACGTATTGTCAAGTCTGTCATGATGAAATCCAAAACAGTAAGAAAAACAGATAATTTGAACACATTTGATGCTTTCAGCTGAAGGTGTTCAGGCGTCTTTTCATCTCCACTGGCTTTCCTTTTGATGTTCAAATGTTTGTATAGCTTAAGGGACTTAACTGCGGGGTCATCAGTCCCTAAACTTACAAACCACTTATGAACTAGCTTATACTAAAGACGGCACAAACGTCCATGCCCGAGAGGGGATTCGAACCCCAACGGGGAACGGCCTCGCGCATCGTAGCATAGCACCTCAATGCACTCGGCCGCTCCGCTGCGGCGTGAATATCACCAAGAAGTATTTTCAAAAGATCTAACGGTATTCAGAAAGGATAGATTAAACAAAATAGGTGGGGGCGTGTTTGTCGCCGTCAAAAGTAGTATTTAATGTAGCGAAGTTGAAGTTGATAGTTCGTGCGAGCTATTATGGGTAGAGGTTGTACCCGAAAATCGTAAGAAGTTAATAATCGGTTCCTTTTACCGGCCTCCCGACTCTGACGATACAATAGCAGAAAGGTTCAAAGAAAACCCGAGTCTAATTACAAAAACGTACCCGACTCACACGATAATAGTAGGTGGTGATTTTAATTTACCCTCGATCTGTTGGCGAAATTATATTTTCAAATCAGGAGGTAGGCATAAAACATCGTCCGAAATTGTACTCAACGCATTCTCTGAGAATTACTTCGAACAATTAGTTCATGAGCCAACTAGAATTGTAAATAGATGTGAAAACACACTTGATCTCTTAGCAACAAATAATCCTGAGCTCATAACGAGCATCAAAACGGATAGAGGATTAGTGAACACAGAGCTGTAGTAGCGAAATTGAATATTGAAAGTCCCAAAATTACCAAAAATAAACGCAAAGTATATTTGTTCAGGAAAGCAGATAGAAACAAAATAATTGCTTCTTGAAAGACAGCTTCCACTCGTTTCTAACACCAAACGTAGGTGTAGACCAGATGTGGCTCAAATTCAAAGAAGTGGTATCGACAGCAATTGAAAGTTTTATACCAAATAAATTAATAAAAGAAGGAGGCGATCCCCCTTGGTACACAAAACAGGTTAGGACACTGTTGCAAAAGCAAAGGAAAAGGCATACTAAATTTAAACGAACACGAAATCCCCAGGATTTGTGATTGTACTCAGAAGCTCGAAATTTAGCGAGGATTTCAATGTGAGATGCCTACAACATTTATCACAACGAAACTCTTTCTCGTAATTTGACTGAAAACCCAGAGAGATTTTGGTCATATGTTAAATATACTCGGGGCAAGTCACAAACAATACCTTCACTACGTGATAGTAATGGCGATCCTGCCGATGACAGCGCTACTAAAGCAGAGTTACTAAACTTAGCTTTTAGAAACTCATTCACCAAAGAAGACGAAACCAATATTCCAGATTTCGAATTAGGAACAGATGCCGTAATGAGTAACATAGAAGTAGATATCATCGGAGTAGTGCAGCAACTAAAATCACTTAATAAGAACAAGTCTTCTGGTCCGGATTGTATACCCATTAGATTTCTATCTGATTATGCTGAAGCGATAGCTCCTTACTTAACAGTCATATACAACCGCTCTCTCATAGAAGGATCTGTACCAAAAGATTGGAAAGTTGCACAGGTCACACCTATATTCAAGAAAGGCAGTAGGAGTAACCCACTAAACTACAGGCCTATTTCATTGACGTCAATTTGCAGCAGGGTTTTGGAACATATCCTGTATTCAAATATTATGAATTATCTCGAACAGAACGATCTATTGACCTAAGGTCAACACGGATTTAGAAAATATCGTTCATGCGAAACACAACTAGCTCTATATTCACACGAAGTGATGGGTGCTATCGACAAAGGTTCGCAAATCGATTCCGTATTTCTTGATTTCCAGAAAGCTTTGGCACCGTACCTCACAAACGGCTTTTAATCAAATTGCGTGGTTATGGTATATCGCCCCAAATTTGCAATTGGATAGGGGATTTCTTGTCAGAGAGGACACAGTTCCTAGTAATCGATGGTAAGGCATCGACTAAAACAGAGGTGATATCGGGCGTTCCACAGGGTAGTGTTATTGGCCCTCTGCTATTCCTTATTTACATAAACGATTTAGGGGAAAATCTAAGTAGCTCTCTTAGGTTGTTTGCAGACGACGCCGTCATTTACCGTCTAGTAAAATCATCTGAAGATCAAAACCAACTGCAGAACGATCTGAATAAGATATCAGTATGGTGTAAAAATTGGCAATTGACTCTAAATAATGAGAAGTGTGAAGTCGTCCACATGAGTACGAAAATAAATCCGTTAAACTTTGTTTACAACATAAATCAATCAAATGTGAAGGCCGTAAACTCCACAAAATACCTAGGAATCACTATTACTTCAGACTTAAACTGGAAAGAACACGTAGATAATATTGTGGGAAAGGCGAACCAGAGACTGCGTTTTATTGGCAGAACCCTTAAAAGATGCAACAGAACTACTAAAGAAACTGCATACACTGCGCTTGTCCGTCCATTTTTGGAGTATTGCAGCCCAGTGTGGGATCCTTATCAGGTGGGTTTGACGGAGGACATCGAAAGAGTCCAAAGAAGGGCAGCTCGTTTCGTATTGTCACGATACAGGGGAGACAGCGTTACGGAAATGATACAGGATCTGGGATGGGAATCATTACAACAACGGCGCTTATCGCTGAGGCGTGGGTTACTTGCGAAACTCCAATCGCCAACATTCTCCTCCGAATGCGAAAGTATATTGTTGACTCCCACTTACATAGGTAGAAATGATCACCAGAATAAAATAAGAGAAATCAGAGCTCGAACAGAGAGATTCAGGTGTTCTTTCTTCCTGCGCGCTATTCGAGAATGGAATGGGAGATAAATAGTATCATTGTGGTTCGATGAACCCTCTGCCAGGCCCTTAAATGTGATTTGCAGAGTATCCCATGTAGATGTGTAGATGTAGAACTGGGTATTTTCGCCTTGGAAATCTAAACCTCTACTACTCAAGAATAAAGTTGTGTTCAGAATTCTTTTTAATAAACTTTCCACCTTGTTGCTTCACAATTAATCATCTGTTGAAGATTACAATCGACACCATGGCCTTTCAGTGATAACTGAAGGGTTTTCCATTCTGGGTAAAGTTTTCGATGCTCAGAGCTTTCTTCATGCATCGGTAACAACGTATAAAGTCTTATGTAGGGAGTTTTTTGTGGAGAGAATCCTTCTTTAGTAAGTTTGCTTTGCTTTAAAAATACTACAAGGGAAACAATGAATACTGTTTTTCGACTCGCTCCCCATTAACCGTTAACGTGAAAATGGTGTACTCGTTCTGTTAGCTGTTTGCATGTATAACAAAGTCTCATCAAAGCGTTTCCCTGAAAGGTCAATTGGAAAAGACTTTGATCAGGTTTCAAAATCTGAAAAACCAACACAATAAGACGCTATTTCCTGTCGCAGTTTATCACTCGTGGCCAAGTACTAGGATCGTCCAAAACACAACAGTTGCTTTCATCAGTTTTCATACCAAGGTCTAGATTACCACATTGTTCATTACATAGGAAATATGTGTTACTTTTTGTTTGTTCCGCTTTAGCAGATGTTCATATATCACAGTATCTTGTTGTGGTGCGAATTCTTTTACATCTTTTTGGGCGAATGAACTACAGAACACGAAGGTCCGTTGTCTGGTGCTGTTGTTGATTCTGACATAGCATGAAGCTGGACTTCTTGCATCTCTCCTGTATCATGATACTTCAAAAACTTTTGTAATAGTCCGGCGACCTTTAGCTACTTTTTCGACATTGTCTCTTTGTAGTTTTATTTTTAAAGCTCCAGATTTATGTTTGTAGCTCAACATCTTAAATTGTTGCGTTATGTCATCTGAAACGAAAAAATACGGTAATGCCATCACGGAGCAAGTGCCCTCCTTCTTTGGGTTACGACCCGAATACTCTATTTTTATTACTTGCAAAATTTTGTTTAAGAGAATCCTCATCACTACGTAAGTAATACAAAAAAGTCAAATATTTTGATAGAATGACTGAAACATCAACTCGAAACACTCCGCCCTTAAGATAACAAACGAATTAAGAATAATACTGTAGTAGCTACTCCGACATGGACGACTTGCAGAGTGTCAAGAACCTGTTCCCCATGACGTTTCAAGTTATTTTTAATTATACCGATCAAAAATAATAACTTCGTTGCGGTCCCTCCACAACTACTAACACCTGTAACTTTTCCTTGGTCAGTCCCATCAGTGCACATCGTAGAAGAACAGCATATTTAAGCTCAAGACTGCTATTTGCATTTTATTATGAAATTTACTAAATGGTAAATTACTATCTGAAATGCTCTATCCGACAGAAAGTTGAAGAAAAGTGCCAAAAAGAAATATGAGTGGCCTAATATCAGACCCGGACATCTGACCCCCAGGTCAAAATTTAGTTATTAACGGATTCTGATAGGAATTTTCTGGCCTTTGCATTGGCGAAGTCCGTTTGTCTCCTTAACGGACTCAAGTATGATAAACACTGTTCACTTCAAAAGCAGACATCTACACAGATGTGTGGTATCAAATGCGGAAATCTGCTGAATAAAGCAATCTGCACCAATGGTAACAGCGTGTATGATCAAATGACCCGGAAAATCTGTCATGGCGACAGTCTGTCCCAGATATTAAGAAACGCTAGCCGGTACTTCAGTTTTTGAATCGTTTTTACAGGATTGTTACTAATAACTAACTTTTAAGTAAGTGCAATGAAACGAAATATTTCACTAGGCACAAAAGGCAAAGCTAGAAAGAGATCTCGACAGCCTGAAAAGTGTAAAAGACAAAATGCAAAGAAACAAGTGTAAGACTCTTGTAAATGTATGTGTTGCACGAAATTATCAATTGTCGGAGACAATTTCGATGTCAGAAATAATGTAACGGTGCATAGAAAACAATCTGACGACAGATTTAACTGGCCTTACGCTAAAAATTTTAGAGATACAATATGATGAAATGAAGCAATATTACTTTCTGAAAAATTGACAAAGTTTTAATCATTACTGATTGTGTCTGCTATTCTGGTGATAGAAACTGAGGTTACGGATTGCATTATTGGCTAAAGGGGCATAGGGGACGGTGTGAGCGATTCTACTGTACACACCAAAGTAACATAAAAATAAATATTAAAATGCTATACTGGAAACAATAAAGGAAAAATGTTTACAAGATGTTTCACTTACGTTGCCTGGTGAAAGACAGCTGCGTGCATTTCTCACGAGGTGCACACCGATAAAAGTTTCGTGGAAATGCAAGTTAACATTCCACATAATGACGATGATGATGCTGACATTGGTGATTGTGAAGTCGTGTCTAGTAATAAGCTAGCTCTACGGATTTCGACAGTTTTTTACATTTTGATGACAGCCTCGCTGTGTGTGTACAAGATGAAGAAATTATTGATTTGTGCCAACAACACAGCGATGATCGAGAAGGTAAGTGAGAGTGATGGAGATGGCATTAATATTGAAACACCTGAACGGAGTGATGTGTTTCGTGCAATCGATCTGTGCAGACGTTAAATTAGTGCAAAAATTTTTCGTGAAAAAATCTGAAATAATTAATAAATTCGCAAAATGATGTGTGTGCATTTAATGCATGGAAGTTGAAACAAGCCAAATATTTTAATCCCTTTAAAACACGATAAAGTTCAAAATAACCTTTTGTTAAAACAGTGCGAAGTGCCAGATTACATTATGTAATATTTTTTTTTTTTTTTTTGAACGGGACAAAATGAAAAGATTTTATTTAAATACAGTATTCTATCTTTATCATTTATAAATTTCATAAATATAGCACCACTCTATCCTTTATTTTCACTAAAGAAATGAAATAATGATATGGCGTTATTGGCTGAGAGATCCCATCTGAATTATTTGGCCGCCTAGTGAAAGTGTTTTTACTCGACGCCACTTGGGCGACTTGTGTGTCAATGATGATAAAGATAACACACAACAGCCAGCTCACGGCGGGGAATCGAATCGGGGCCCCCGCGTGGTAGTCAGCGGAGCTCATAAATAATGATATGAGTCTGAATGTGAGTTACAAGTGATCTTTTCCCTTTGACATACGTTTAAATTAGGTTCTGCTGTACTTAAATTGATTCTCAATTACTGTTTGTTTCACCCTATTGTATAAATCAATCAGAACATAGCTGCAAATATTACTTACAGATATATAACAAACTAAACATTTGTTAATATTTTTGTTTACAATAAGTTTTTGAGAAGATAGGCAACGGACTTAAAAACTGCCCCTCCGTAAGAGAAATCCTGCGTCGGCGCCTGAATATACTGTTAATCTACGTCGTTCGAATTGGATTGTTAGTAATGGTTTATCTTACCTTACGTTGTTCAAGAATATTATCCATAGTAGCAAAACGAAGTATTTTCTGTAATGAATCTTTACATCAAAGTTAACCGAATGACATAAATCACTTTCGTAGCACGAGAGAAAAATGTCAAATTCCGCACACATGACAGGAAGCTGACAGGTGGACTGCATGCGCCTGGATGACCAGTTCAAGCGGCTTGGATGTGTGGCACGTTTGCCGTGGCGCAGATGATCAGCTGCCGGTGGAGAACACAGCAGTCAAATGCGGCAACAGCTGCCGCGGTCTGTGCTGAGGCAACTACAGCCTGTCGACAGCGGCACGCCGCGACGTCACACGGCATACTCAGTGACTGTAACTGTTAGCATCAGTTTCATAAAACTGGTACAATAAATATCTGTTTTAAACATTTGTCTGTTAGTTAAACAATATTCTAACATTCAGTTGGATAAAAATATTTTTCCAACTGTAAAATTATACCGCAGGTGAGCGTTCCCGGGCCCCCTTCAGGTCCGGGCCCTGGACCCAGGGGTCCACCCAGCCCCAACCTTTCGGGGGCCATGCCGAGTGGACTGAGGCGCTCAAGTCACGGTCTGCACGGCCACTACGGTCGGGGGTTCGAATCCCCTCTCGGGCATGGATATTTGTGCCGTTCTTAGTATAAGGTAGTTCATAAGCAGTTTGTAAGATTAGGGACTGATGACCCCGTAGTTAAGTCCCAAAAGCTATACAAACATTTGAACATTTTGAAGTTCAGAACTTACATAACAATGAATCAAAGTCATTCGACGCAACTCTCAAAAATCGACTTCGAAGGTTTGTAAGTAAGTGAGCGTCATTAAATGAGTTGAAGCATCTGTCCGTGTAGCTCAGGTAGTAGCGTTCTGGCTTTGCAACCCTAAAGTCTTGCGAGGTTATTTATGAGGGTTGTCTGTGGAGAATTAAAATTACTGCTACATCAGGAATCGAATTCTCGAACTCATGTATTCCGTCCCAAAACATTTATCCACTGCACTAACTGAGCAGCCCTGCTGCACAGTGTTGAACTAAGATACTTGTGTATGTGATTGTTGCCAAATAGCCATTTCTTGACTCCAGTTTTCTAGCGTAAATATTCACTGACTGAAATTTTGCAACAGACCTTTTTGTTTCCGTAAGTATACAAGGAATAACTCCGTGGTGCGCCAATTTCAGTTCACCGTAATTTTGTGTGTGTGTGTGTGTGTGTGTGTGTGTGTGTGTGTGTGTGTGTGTTATTCAGTCAGCTCTACATTATTCCCAGGAATCGAGGTGTTACAGTTTGGCCTGAGTGAGCGAAGTTATTGACGTGATGCTCGCAGCCTCGAAATGCCAGCACGATATTGCAGAATTGGCGCGGCGGAATGCTAGAGCTGCCGTAGTCGTAGTTTGCTATTTCCTAGCAGAACCACCAGTGCCTCGTCCCCTCCCTCCCTCCACCCGGCGTAACAACGCTCTTCTCTCTGTACTCTCTTGCTGCTGTCAGTTGTGTACCGTCTAGATATACAGACACACTTGTATTTGGTAAACACACGACTGCTCGCGAATATACAAAGATCTACAAACGAAAAGCTCCCGTGAATATTCTTTACTCGATGAGATCAGGGCTAGATGTTTCGTTTTATATTCTTTACTCTCTGAGATCAAGACTAGATGTTTCGTTTTATCGGCGCAGGTTGTTGTTTGCCTTGGCAGTCTGAGGAAATTCCGATGATATTTTACCAATGAATAACGTAAGAGAAAACTTCGCGTGGTGTTTATTTTCCATGTACAGACTAAAAATGATAAAATAACGCTGAAATTTGGATGAAGCAGGTCAGACCACTATCTTCTCGTCGTTTTAGTCAAGGCATATTCTTCCGCATTGTTGCCCGTGACTTCATAATAAAAATTTTAGTCGAACCAATAATCACACTTACGACGTCTTATATTCAGCTTGTAATTAGGTTTTTTCTAAGCACCGGATTTGGGAACTAATACATACATTGTTATTGTTTTTAATTGCTAAATTCAATCGTCCTACAGAAATATTTTCATGACGGTGTCTCTCCTGTGTTTGTGTCCACACACAACTACCGTTTATCTGTTGACGTCAGCTCAATAGAACCGTTCTAATGGGAACATTTTACTGTTTTACAATGTTTCGACCCTCTACATTGATGCAGCAACACATTGTATTTCCAATTTTTATTTTTATAAATTGGCGACTGGTTCTGTAAAACCAAACGTACAATGATGTGACGATGATATTCAATTCAGGCGCATTAGACAATTTTAAAGCTGAAAACACGGCCGAAATCAATATAGTGAACACACAACGTTAACCAAAACAGTCAAATGGCGGTAATTTAGTCAAAAATTGTACAGGATCGTGGTTCATCACGAGGAGAAAGTCATTATGTTTATTGGGTTAGGAATTTCTATGGGGGCTAGTATAAATTATTTTACACGGTGTAGTACCGCAGTACGTGTCATATTAAAATGTATATTTATTTAAACATTCATGAACAACCAGTATATTGCTTCGTCCAACATTTCGTCGCCCAAAAAAGGAAAGAGAAGGAGAAAAAATAAAAACTGTAAAAGAAAAACTACAGATACTTGAACTCACATGGAGATTTACCACCCTCCCCCCCCCCCCTCGGGCATGGATATTTGTGCCGTCCTAGTTCGTAAGTAGTTCATAAGTAGTTTGTAAGTTTAGGGACTGATGACCCCGTAGTTAAGTCCCATAAGCTTAACAAACATTTGGAGACTTACCAGAAATCTTTTTTCCCGCAAACAATACGCGATTGTAATAGAAACACTGGAAAGTGACAGTGGTATGCAAAGTACCCTACACCAGACAACAAAGCGATTTAATATTACGCTGTCATCCACTTGTGACCTATGCCGAAAGTGCTTCATTGTCATCCAGATGTGAGTCATGTTAAAGTTTCAAATCCATAGATCATCGGAAAGTTAGTTGAAAATCAATTTCAGAATTTTATTCCCTAAAATATGAGTAGAAAAGCAAGAGAGTTAATAAAAATATAGTAAAATGCGTCAGGTATATAATACTGGATTTGTTAGAGATTGTTCCAGAAGTCCCTGACTTACAATTTAATATCAAAACTTATTACTTCTACCATCCTTCGTAGGGATTCATAAAAACGAGTTCCAGCGAGCAAGAGAGACGTGTGCCTAGACTGATAGAAATTGTTTGAGGCGTTACAGAGATTCAGCTATAAATCGAATGAGCTGTCGCAGGCTTTCTGCAGAACGTAATTCCCGCACACTGCGCCTGTAGGTGTTGTGATACCATCTGCCAAGCACCCGCACCGAGCAGGAAGTCCAAACGGACAGGCGGTGAGGTCTCCATTTCATCGTGAACGGACAGACAAGAAACGGACTTATAGAAAACTTCAGTTGATTGTAGCCTTAACTGAAGTTAAAAGAAGGTTACATTAATAGGAATCTTAGAAACAAAGTACAGAAACTATACCTACGCAAATTTACTTGAGCTATACCAAAGGCAGCGCTGTACTCGATAGAGAATATTGGAAGTACTTCTCTTAAGCCTGAAAAATAACAATGAACATTAGAATACTGACTGAGGTGATAAAGGGGAGGTCGTGGTTAAAAGTCAGCCCGTAGCTGGGGCCGACAGTCTGTGACCGAGCGCTCGTTGTGCGAATCGAGTGGCGAGCGTAAGTGAGCGACAATGCCTAGCACGTCCCAGTTAAATTGCAAGTAACCACAAGGCGGCAGACGGCTACAGCAAAACGCGTCCGAGACGCACACGAAGCTGCTTTTGACGGTCCGCATCGCAGTTGAAACGGAATGGGGCGGCATCCGTTCCATCTACTAACAAGTAACACTTCACATGTTCACATGTTTGTAGATCTGTGGGATTTAAGTAGTGAGGTGAGCAGTCCCTACGCTTACAAACTACTTCAACTACCTTACGGTAAGGACCCCCCCCCCCACCACACACACACACAGAGAGAGAGAGAGAGAGAGAGAGAGAGAGAGAGAGAGAGAGAGAGAGAGAGAGACCTTAGAGCGCTCGGCCATTTACCGCGGCCCCAGTTGCCACTTGCCGATTCCGATATACTTCGAATATGTTCTAGTCTGTCAAACTATGAGATACGTATTACTTATGCGTGTCCATACGGTCCTTGAAGTGTTGTGAACCCTGACGACGAAAAGCGGTTTTAGCTAACTGAGCACTTATCGTCGAAACAGTAGAAGATATTTTTAAAAAATGTTTAAACACAATTTCCATGGTTGCTACTTACTTTAAAACTGTGTAATCAGATCTTTAAACATTTTATATATTTCGAAATTCTCCCCTCACATGTTTTGTAAACCGTAAACATTTAGTGTGTAGCGAATCTACATCTTCACTCTCCAAATCACATTTAAGATCATGGCAGTGTGTTAATCGAACCGCTTTCGTAGTATCTCTCTTCTGTTCCATCCTCTAACAGCGCGCGGGAAAAAGAAACATCTAAATCCTTCCCTTTTCGATCTGATTTATCTTACTATGATCATGTCGCCCCATATAGGTCGATGCTAACAAAATAATGGTATATTCAACAACGACTTTAGCCATATGATATCGTTACATCCAAAAGTAGCAGAAGACAGATATAAGTTGTAAGTATACCTATACCGCTATAAGCGTGCTCTAGCCGCGCGCAATAGCCGTGTGCACTGAGGCGCCGTACTGCGGTGCGCGCGGCCGTTCGCCGTGGAGGGCACGGGTGTGTCTTGTCCTTAGGTCAGTTTACCCTACTTTAAGTAAGTTGTAAGCCAGGGACTAATAACACAGCAGTTAAGTCCCATAGATTTACATTTTTGTAAAATAAATAAATAAAAAAATAAATAAATAAAAAGCGTGCTCTATCTCGCGTATGACGCTTGTCACACATGGCGATAGTGTTGTTTGCAATTCCCCGGACTCTACAGAGTGAGACTTTACGTTTATTTAAATTCTTCAGGCGTCTTTTGGATCCTACAGTTGTTATCTCTTCATATTGACGGAATGTCTGACATCAACTACGAATTGGTAAAGTTGAAACTATGTATCCAGTCAGGATTCGAACCCGGGTCTCCCGCTTTCTAGGCAGTTGCACTGACCCCTACACCACTGAGGACACAGCGATCACCACGCCTGCACGGATAACTCAAGCACGCCTCCTGTCAGATACAACTTTACCCTGCCCACTATTACTTAAACTCGCTGTTTTTTCAAACTGATTCCCGTAAGCGTAAGGACTTACGGGTGTCTCCGCACTGAAGAAAGGATCATTGCCCGCCATTGGCATCTTTATATAAAGCAGAGTGTCCGTATGTTTGTACGTGTTGCATACAAATTCAAATCTTCAAATATTTGTAAATCTATCGGACCAAACTGCGTGCTCATCAGTCCGTAGCTTACAAACTACTTAAACCTAGGTAAACTAACCTACGGACAAACACACAAACACACACACACACACACACACACACACACACACACACACACACACACACACACCCATGCCCCAGGGAGGACTCGAACCTCCACGGCGAGCAACCGCGCGCTCCGCAGCGAGACGCTTTAGACCGCTCGGCTACTCCACCGCGGCTGGATAAAAATCTACAGTTTTGTTTCAATCTTTATGAAATTTTGTACACGTAAGCTTCAATCCATGAGGACGGTCGTCGTAAGTGTAAGAATCACATACGATATATAGTTCACGAGATATGACGTCATAAACAATGAGATTCGCGAAAAACTGCTGCATTTTGCGACAATGCTGCTCATTTTCTCCTAAACCATTGGACCGATTTCAACCAAATTTGGTACACACATTCCTTACCTTGAGGTAACAATTGCTGCATGGTTAAGAATCACATAAGACTCATGGTTCAAACGATATTACGTCATAACCAATAGAAATCGCAAAAATGCCATATAATGCGGCGAGACTTTCGAAATACACTGTACGAGAATGACAGTACTTACCGACTTGCAACAAACTTTAAACATAATTTCAAACCTTTATTAAACTTTTTCTCGCTAGCAACCATAGTAAAATGATGAAAGGAAAAAAAAAAAAAAAAGTTTCTCGCTTACTACTTTTCCGCTGTTTATGGAGTAAAACAACGGCTCTCGGTATGACGTTACAATTTATAATTTGAACACTACAAATTGTAGCGACAGTAAATTTTACAGACAGTATACACGCATGTACTTTAGTGTACCTTCTAAGTTGTATCACAGTACGACACGTAGTTCATGAGATATGAGCACGTAAACAGTAACGTTCATGGAAAACCGCCCCATCACAAACCAAGTTTTAATCTATTACTTCTTTACTACTAATTTTATTCCCAAGAGATTTTACAGACATACAGCCCTTATACAAATGAATATATACCTGAAAATTAGCAGGAATAAATAAATAAATACCCGGGCAACGCCGGGCTTTCAGCTATTATTGTACAAGTGACATATATGTTTGTTCTTTCGGATAATATGCCGATGACGGGTAGTGATCCTTTCTTCAGTGCGGAGGCCCTCCTAGGCCCTTACTCTTACGGAAATCGGTTTATAAAACTACGAGTTTGAGTAATAGTGGGCAGGGTAAAGTTGATAATTTGTATTTTACAGGAGGCGTGCTTGAGTAATCCGCGCAGGTGTGGTGTTCGCTGTGTCCCCAGTGATGTAGTGCTTAGCACAACTGCATAGAAAGCGGGAGACCCGGGCTCGAATCCCGCCTGGGTATACGTTTTCAACTTCGCCCATTCGCAGTTAATGTCATACGTTCCGTGAATATATCTGACTGTTGTGACTTCGGGCTGTATCTTTATCATATACGGTTGAATTTGTTGTAAATTTTGTATTAGAATCACTACACAACAATTTCTTACTATATCAAAAATTGTAACGTGAAAGGAGGCTTTAGAAATACATGAAAATGTTTAAAGATGTAATTGCACAGTTGTAAAGTACAGTAGCAACAATGGGAACTATGTTTGAACATGTTTTTTTATACCTCCCGATGTTTCGACGATATGTGCTCACAAAAATCTACAGCTACATGGGATACTCTGCAAATCACATTTAAGTGCCTGGCAGAGGGTTCATCGAACGACATTTATACTATTTATCTTCCATTCCATTCTCGAATTGCGCGCGGGAAGAACGAACACCTCAATCTCTCCGTTCGAGTTCTGATTTCTTGTATTTTATTCTGATGATCGTTTCTACCTGTGTAAGTGGGAGTCAACAATATATTTTCGCATTCGGAGGAGAATGTTGGTGATTGGAGTTTCGTAAGTAGCCCACTCCGCAGCGATAAGCGCCGTTGTTGTAATGATTCGCATCCCAGATCCTGTATCATTTCCGTAACGCTGTCTCCCCTGTATCGTGACAATACAAAACAAACTGCCCTTCTTTGGACTCTTTCAATGTCCTCCGTCAAACCCACCTGATAAGGATCCCACACTGGGCACGAATACTTCAAAAAAGGAGGAACAAGCGTAGTGTATGCAGTCTCTTTTGTAGTTCTGTTGCATCTTTAAGATAACAACCGCGTTTACTTTGGTAAGATTTTACCACTTAAACGGCTGTATGAATACGTGTGTGATATTTTGACCTAGACTACAACATATCCTAAGTGTAGCGAAATCGGCAAGTAGCACAAGGGTAGTGTTACTTGTGTAAGATTCGCCACTTTCCAGTGAGATTCCGACCCTAAAACACAGAACTGTTGCCAACTTAAGCGGAGGGGCAAGAGTCCAAGCCTTCCAAACCGTCGCCAAAGGGGTCCTTCACTGTGTTCCTACGACCACGTGAAAGAAGAATGGACAGTTTAAGACTTAAGAACTCTTAACGGAGGAGGGAAATTATACGGAAGACTCATTCTGAGACATCATGGAGTCGCCAGGTTAGTATTAGGGGAAAGTGGTAGGGGGTGAAAGTCGCAGAAGAAGACAGAGACTAATACTGTAAGCAGGTTCAAACTGATGTACGTTCCGTTCTTATTCAGAGACGAAGAGGCTTACAGAGTAGCGTGGAGAGTTACATGAAACCAGTCTTCGAACTGAAGTCCGCAACAGCAACAACAACAACAACAACATAGGCATCAGTGTATCGTTACATTTTAAGTGCCAAAAACACTCTGCTTAAAATAATTATAATAATGTAAAAAACACACATCCTACACACACTTGGTAGTGCTTGTATTACCGCTCAAAGCGTAGATCAGGGATTTCCATGTAGTCGATAAAACAAAGCAGACGAGATACATGTTCGTTATTTCATCGCCGACCGCGGTGGCCAAGGGGACTGAGGCGCTCCAGTCACGGTCCGCACGGCCACTACGGTCGGGGGTTCGAATCCCCCCTCGGACATGGATATTTGTGTCGTCTTTAGTATAAGGTAGTTCATAAGTAGTTTGTAAGTTTAGGGACTGATGACCCCGTAGTTACGTCCCATAAGCTATACAAACATTTGAACATTTGTTATTTCATCATATTTCACTTCGTGATTTACAATCGATGTTCTGCACTAAAGTATAAGCCTAAGTTGCAATAGCCTTGGTGAAAGGCAGTTCATGACATTTACGTAACCATATATATCATTTGGAAATGTGTGGCTTTTGATATTGCAATGCTTGAATCCGAAAGTGATTTTTTTAATGTTAAAAACGTGGATTTAGTGAGGTGTGCAAATTGTTATGTTTCAACTTAGTTTTAACCACTACATCGAAATTGTCTCTGCATATTGAGGACTAAGACAAGCACTGTCAAGTATGCAGAATGTGTGTGCTCTGCACAATTATAATTAAAATGTTCAAATGTTTGTAAAGTTATGGGACCTTAACAGCAGCGTCATCGGTCCCTAAACTTACAAACTACTTTACCTTATCCTAAGAAACACACACACACACACACACACACACACACACACACACACACACACACACGCGCACGCACGCACGGCCGAGGGAGGACTAGAACCTCCGACGGCGAACGGCCGCGCGCGTCGCAGCACGACGCCTCAGTGCGTACAGTTTTTTTCCGCCGCGGCAAATTATAATGAATTTCAACGGAGCACTTTTAGCTCCCTTGATTGAAAGTATGATGATACTCTGACGTCATGGGAGTACGTATAATTTCCCTCCAACGATAATGATACCTTACTACTTTCTGTCTATTAACATGTCACTTGTGGTAGAATGCAGCGTCTTGCATCTAAATGATACCGACAACAGTTTTTCTTTCTTTCTTAATGCTCGAGTGTTATTCTAAGCTTTCGTGAGGTTCTTAGCGTTCAGGTCAAAGATTACCGCTGTTAGCGTTACCCGTGCGAAACCAGAGGGTGTCTCCACCTCCTTCCAAAATAGGTATTTCGCATGAAGCGAGTTCATAAATTCACCCGTGGTGCACACGCTTGGCCTTAAATAACAATTTCTGCGTCCGTATCTTCTGTTTCAAGACTATTGACACTCTGTACGGAAATAACTGTGATGTATGATCGACGATACATACCTGAGTTTGGTTCTGTAATATAAAATTCTTGAATAACTCGACAGTAATGCCTGAACTACATGAATGACAAAAGTGTATTTTATGAATAAACTAGCGAACCTAGCGATGCTTCGTAATTGCTAACATGCATGGGAATTATATGTACACCCGTATTTCCTTCTCTTCCGCCCTGCCGTGGTGGAGTGGCCGAGTGGTGTAAGGCGCCTCGCTGCGGAGCGCGCGGGTGTTCGCCGTCGGAGGTTCGAGTCCTCCCCCGGGCGCGTGCGTTTTTGTGTGTGTGTGTGTGTGTGTGTGTGTGTGTGTGTGTGTGTGTGTGTGTGTGTGTTGTCCTTGAGTTAGTTTAACTTGCTTTAAGTAGTTTAAAAGTCCCATATATTTACAAACATTTAGACATTTCTTCCGCCCTCTGTCTGTCCATCTCACACCCCCACCCCTCTATCTCTGTCCGTCACCTTCACCCCTTTCCCTGCACATCTTTTACTCACACTTTATCCATCTCCTCCTCCCTCCTTTCTGCGTCTAGATCTTCCCTCCCTTCATATATCCATTTCATGCCCCCTTATTATCTTCTCCTCCCCCTCTGTCTGATTTTATTGATATTGTAAATGGATCTTGGTAGGTAATATAAGTCAAAACGAATGGGTAAATCGGTTGACGAAAGATGACGAATTAATGGAAATGCAATAAGTGGAAATACAACGTTTTGATAACTACATTCGAGAGACCTGTATCTGTCTCCTCCTTGTCCTTCATCCATCCCTCCATCCATCGCTCGTGTTTCTGCACATCTCCTTCTCGCTTCCTTGGGAAGAGAATCCCTATCCATATGCCCACTGGGTATTCCTACGGAATAGGTACCCACATATGTGTCTTCATAAGTAACAGAACCCAGCACGTTGGCCTCGATGGCGAATGTTCATCAGAGACTGGGGTGCTCCAAAGAAGTGTGATTGGTGTAGGGAAGGCGAATGATCGACTTCGGTTTATTGGGAAAATTTTGGGAAGATATGATTCGTCTGTAAAGGAGACCGCATACAAAACGCTTGTATGACCACGTCTTGAGTACTGTTCAAGAGTTTGGGATAAAAAACAGTTCAAATATTTGTAAATGTAAGGGACTTATCTACATTAGTCATCAGTCCCTATGTTTACAAACTACTTTAACTTAAAAGTAACTTATTCTAAGGACAACACGAACACCCATGCCCGAGGGAGGACTCGAACCTCCGACGGCGAGCAACTGCGCGCTCCGCAGCAAGGCGCCTAAGAACGCTCGGCCACCGCGTCTGTTTGGGAACCCCACCAAATCGGTTCGACTGAGGACATAGAGGCAGTTCAGAAAGCGGGCGGCTAGGTTTGTAGCTGGTAGATTCGATCAGTATGCGAGTGTTACTGAAATGCTTCGGGAACTCAAATGGGAGTCGTTGGAGGGAAAACGAAGTACTTTTCGAGGAACACTGTTGAAGAAATTTAGAGGGCCAAAATTTGAGGCAGATGCAGAATCATTCTACTGCCGCCAACGTACATTTCGCGTAAAGACCACAAGGATAAGATCAGACAGATTAGGGCTCGATTTTCCCTCGTTCTATACGGGAGGGGAACAGGAAAGCAACTAATTAGTAGTGGTAGTGAGTACCCTACGTCACTCACCTTTGGGTGGATAGCGGGGTATTTATGTAGGTATAGTATGGCTCGTGTAATTCGCAGAGACATTTGCTACATTACGTACTTATTCGAATCTTCCATTAGTCCATCTCCTCGATCCTTCTATGTTCACCTGCTCCTCCGTTACCTTTGTCCATCTACTCCTGCCACTGTCGCTATAAATCTCCTGCTTCCCGCTACCTATGCAAAATTACACATACCTGACAACTTCATGGTGAGTAAGGAAACGGTGTCGAAGCATACTGAAGGTTACCCTCCTCCATGCGACATACAGCGGCTTTCAGAGGGTAATAATAATAATAATAATAATAATAATAATAATAATAATAATAATAATAATATCTCCATGAAAACGTACATACATTTGATCGGTAAAACGGTAATGGCCTCGGAATCTATTGGAAGGTACCCTCCGCCATGTACCATACGATGGGTTGCGGAGCATAAAATGCTTCTCGATGAAAAATATAAATATGTGGTGAGCGGTCAAAAAACCGAATATGTCGTTCCTATCGTCATACAAAAATTATGATTTTAAGACTTGGTTCGGATTTTCCGACTTTCCTCTGTAACTGTCCTGTTTTTTTTCTGAAAACTTTCCCATGACCATAACAAAAACAAAACAAATAATTCCTCTGCATCGTCCGAGTCATGAATTATAACGTTGAGTTCGTTCAAAACACTGCACTTTCAATTTTTCTCAAATATTCAAATTTTCCGGTACAATTACCAAAAATTGTATTTCATACAAACCTTGCTCTGAGAATTACGAACACAAAGAAAAATCCCCCAAATCGGCCGAGCCGTTCCCAAGTGATGCTCTTACACGTATGCGGAAATTGATTTTTGATTTATATACAGATACTGATTCAACATTTTAAGGTGGCGTTGACCACTTTCGGAAGTTTTATTTATTTATTTTCTTTCTTTCTTTTTGCTACGAATGTGCCACGAAACGAAGGAAAGTAGAGACAAGAAAGAGGTCGGGGTGTTGGTATTTTCGAGAAAGAGGTTAAGTGGGTGTTCCGGCGGTATATTGCGTAACACGCGCAGGGGAGGATGCGGCGCGAGGCACTTGTTGCTGCGGAGCTCTTCTTGAGAGTTTCCTCTGCTCGCTGCCACGGCTGGGGTTCGCCATCTTCTGCGCCCTCTCTGCGTCCTGTCGCGCGCTGCAATTTACCAGCTGGTTTCTACGACTCATGCAACTTGAAGACATAGTTCTCGATTCATTAGTTGCGATAAGGTCTTGCGAATTCAAATGCAATGTTTGCGTGCAACTGTTCCAATATTTGTTTTCGAGAGCAGCCGAACCTTATAGACAATAAGTGAAATCGTTATCACATTATTAGCTCTACTATGAACGCGTAAACTGTTTTCAATCCACTCCGTTACTGCTGGTAGCAGTATTTCGACGCGTTAGGTTCAAATGTTTGTATAGCTTATGGGACTTAACTACGGGGTCTTCAGTCCCTAAACTTACAAACTAAGACTAAGGACGGCACAAATATCCATGCCAGAGGGGGGGTTTCGAACCCCAGACCGTAGTGGCCGTGCAGACCGTGACTGAAGCGCCTCAGTCCCCTCGGCCACCGCGGCCGGCGACGCGTTAGGTATTGTCAGTCTGTTTTCCTTCTGTCAGTAGGTTTTCACTTTTTCCCTCTTCTTTCAGAATACCGAATAGATCGAGAAATATAGTTACAAAGCAAAGCTCGTAAGTGTGTATTGTGTAGAATCCATTCTTGGCCATCATAGTTAATTTTTAAATATACACTCCTGGCAATTAAAATTGCTACACCACGAAGATGACGTGCTACACACGCGAAATTTAACCGACAGGAAGAAGATGCTGTGATATGCAAATGATTAGCTTTCCAGAGCATTCACGCAAGGTTTGCGCCGGTGGAGACACCTACAACGTGCTGACATGAAAGTTTCCAACCGATTTCTCATACACAAACAGCATTTGACTGGTGTTGCCTGGTGAAACGTTGTTGTGATGCCTCGTGTAACGAGGAGAAATGCGTACCACCACGTTTCCGACTTTGTTAAAGATAGGATTGTAGCCCATCGCGATTGCGGTTTATCGACATTGCTCGCGTTGGTAGCCATCCAATGACTGTTAGCAGAATATGGAATCGGTGGGTTCAGGGGAGGGGGGGGGGGGTAATACGGAACTCCGTGCTGAATCGCAACGGCCTCGTACCACTAGCATTCGAGATGAAAGGCATCTTATCCGCATGGCTGTAACGGATCGTGCAGCCATGTCTTGATCCATGAGTAAACAGATGGGGACGTTTAAAGACAAAAACCATCTGCACGAACAGTTCGACGACGTTTGCAGCAGCATGGACTATGAGCTCGGAGACCATGGCTGCGGTTACCCTTGACGCTGCATCATAGACAGGAGCGCCTGCGAATGTGTTACGCAACGACGAACTTGGTGCACGAATGGCAAAAGTCATTTTTTCGGATGAATCCAGGTTCTGTTTACAGCACCATGATGGCCGCATTCCTGTTTGGCGACATCGCGGTGAACGCACATTGGAAAGGGTGTATTCGTCATCGCCATACTGGCGTATCACCCGGCGTGATGGTATGGGGTGCCATTGGTTACACGTCTCGGTCACCTTTTGTTCGCATCGACGGCACTTTGAACAATGATCGTTACATTTCAGATGTGGTATGACCCGTGGCTCTAACCTTCATTCGATCCCTGCGAAACCTTACATTTCAGCAGGATAATGCACGACCGCATGTTTCAGGTCCTGTAAGGGCATTTCTGGATACGGAAAATGTTTGACTGCTGCCATGGCCAGCACATTCTCCAGATCTCTCACCAATTGAAAACGTTTGGTCAATGGTGGCCGAGCAACTGGCTCGTTACAATAAGCCAGTCACTACTCTTGATGAACTGTGGTATCATGTTGAAGCTGCATGGGCATCTGTACCTGTACACGCCATCCAAGCTCTTGTTTGACTCAATGGAGAGGAGTATCAAGGCCGTTATTACGGCCAGAGGTGGTTGTTCTGGGTACTGATTTCCCAGGATCTACGCACCCAAATTGCGCGAAAATGTAATCACATGTCAGTTCTAGTACATTTGTCCAATGAATATTATCATCTGTATTTCGTCTTGGTGTAGCAATTTTAATGGCCAGTAGTGTAATTTGCCCAAGTCGTTCGCACCATATTCCGGATTAGATAGTTTGTCCAGGAAAAAAAAAGAAAAATGTTGGAAGCTAACATTCTATCGATATCGTGAGTGAAGACGGATCACTATTTTGGATCGATTAAAGACGTGGTAAGATTTCGCCGTGGCCTCTTTGAAGGAATCAGCAGCACTACATGCTTCCTGCTCACTGCCCTCTGCAGACGCCGTTTGTGTTATAGTGTTAATGGCTGCCTACCCACGGGACGATAATGCCATTGTCCGGCAGCTTTTAGTCTTCGTCCCTTTGTTGCGGGATGGTATAGAATGTTCCGAGGGGTCTATTTGTTATCGAACGGCAGGTGCAGATGTGAAGGGTTAAAGATGTGCTTAGTGCACAAAATGATGATCAGTCCTTGTGTGTTGAGACATGCTAGACCGGAAACTTGAGGGCGACTTTGCCGGCCCAAACGCTCACGTGCAGTCCGTCATGCGGTCTTCGTCACGTCCGAATGCCCCACAAACCTTGACGTTGCACGATTCGACCAGTCTGGCAATCTTCCAAATTCTGACAGGCGTTGATAAGGCTATGAGCACGAGTAACCGGCGTGTCCCCCTGTTCTTCGGTGACCGCTCAGCATCTGACACTTCAAGTTTCTCACACACTGAATCACGTTGGTAACAACAATAAACGCGAACAGTGCTAATTCACTGTGTAGGCAGTTACATCAGTCAGGAGAATAACTACAAGGGGTGTTCAAATAAAAATGTACGAAACGCCTTAACAACCAAACCGACTGAAATTTGAATATGCCGCTTTGTGGTAACGTAGTGCGACATCTAGGGACGCAAAGCATGCGTCCTCACCTCCCCCTAAAATATTCAAAGCTGTGCTCTCAGCAGGCAAGGTGATGCTCACTGTCTTTTTCGAAATCTGAGGTCCTATACTCATCGAATTCCTAGAGCACGGAAAAACCATTAACAGTGGCGTGTACTATGAGATACTCCGTACCCTACGCAAGTCCATCAAGAGTGAACGATATGGGCTACTCACGCAGGGAGTGGTACCTCTCTGTGATAAAGTACGTCCTCATGTCTCCAGGATCACACAAAGTGACACGTCACCTAGTGACTTCCATCTGTTAGGTCCGCTTAAAAAAGGCTGGGGGAGGGGCGCTTCAACTCGGACGACGATCTGAAAGACACACTAGAGTACTGGTGTTGTCACGGCCACAAGAATTATGAAAACAGGGACTCCTTCGGCTCATGAAACAATGGGATAGTTGTGCTCAGGCCTCTGGTGATTACTTTTGAATCAAGTCTTCAATTATACCAACAGAATCGTTTCGTACCTTTTCATTTGAACACCCTCATACAACAATCATTTGCATCCTACCAAGGGTTTATATGTTTACGAAGTTAGGTTGACATCTGAACACTTTTATGGGTGGTTTCCTTTGTCAGACGATGTATTTCATAGCCCGGTCACATAAATGAAAATGGGGTAGTAGAAATGTTTGTATAATATATTTCACGCAGTCGTTGGTTTCCATTTGCAATAATTGAAATTACTGGAAAGGCCATGTTCTATCTTCGGCACAGCAAACTGTTCCAGTGTCGGACCAGGTCGGCGTAAATGTAGGATATGTTTGCACTACTGCTGGCAAGACGAGGCCAGGCGGCCTGTGAGCGTTCCATGCACATTTGCATGTCGCGATCGCATTCAGAGATACAAGACGCGGCTGGCGCTGGCCGTGGCCACAAGGTCGCCATGGTTTGCGTCTTCATATCCCTCCTCTACCCTTCCCCCCCCCCCCCCCCCCGCAACACCAACTGTTTTACTTCTTGCACCACTATTAGATTCTTCAAATATGTTTTCTTTTGAAACTTCCTGGCAGATTAAAATTGTGTGCTGGAACCGGGACTCGAACCTGGAACCTTTGCCTTTCGCGGGCAAGCGCTCTACCACTGAGCTACCCCGACACGACTCACGGCTCCCCCACGCAACTTCAATTCTGCCTGTATCTCGCCTCCTACTTTCTAAACTTGTTTTCTTTTGCTTATATTAATACACTGATGGCGCACCCAAAATGCAACCCCCGAAAGAAGCATCCACACCAGGTGAAAACAGAACAGGCGTTTGCGATGTCGAGAGATGCGCACGCTGCGGACTCCGCAGCAAGGCGCCTTAGAGCGGACGGTTATTCCCGCGCGGCCGCCTCGGAGAAGACAGCCGACGTCTTTAGAACCCGTTTTGGAATTCGACTGAGGAAGACTCGTTGCCTACAGGTATTGCTGACTATCCTTGACAGATATCGGTGATAGTGTCGGACGTATCATGGATCTGTAGTCGTTGGTTGCAGGAGGGAACGACAGACCGACGGGACACACAGCATTCACCTCGTGGCACCATTAGACATGACGAGTGATATATTGTGTGCATGGCAATGAGTCGCCGCTCAGAAACATTACGAACCATATTACAACAAATTAGGTTTATTGTGCAACAAGTAATATCCGCGCGTACCAATCAATATAGTTCTCAGCAAAGTGCGCTGTCCGCTCGGCTTCCATTGATGCATTTATCTCGGAGTCCACGCCATAGACGTTTGCGCCAACAATGGTTCGATTAACGACGGAGCTGGGCCATCGAATGGTAGTCTCCAATCTGCCTGCAGCACCACGATGGTCAGATCGGATGTTGTTGTTGTTTAGAGGGGACTAGACTGCTTGGTCATCAGTCCCGTCAGATCGGAATCTGGAGAGACTGCTGGTCTTTCGGCTTATGATCGCCATACTGGTCCTGCAGCCGTATTGTGGTTTGGGGTAATATTTGTTTCCACTCCCGCATCCTGCTAGTACGGATTACCGGTGCAGTAAACAGCTAGCGTTATATCTCTGATGTGTTACCCAGTCATGCATTCAACGCTCGCCGACCACGACGTTGCACAGGATAATGCACGCCCACACATGGCACGCAGTGACCTGGACTTCTTACTTGGCTATCGGATTGCATTTCTGCCTTCGCCTCGCTGTTCTCCCGACCTCTCGCCTAAAGAAAACGTCTGCTCGATGATTGCAAACCGAGTGGCCCAAGATACACCTCTCGCTACTATACCTGGCCATATATTGTGTTGGAAGACTGCTATACCCGAACACTATATAATTCAATGCCGAGGCGTGTAGCAGCGGTTATAGCCAGCTATGTCGACAACAGTGTGATTTTATCATCTTATTCATTTCACATGGGGCTGTATTTACAATATTGTCATCTTTGTACATCATCACATCTCCCAAATACATTTGGCTGTGATATCCCACGGTTGGTGTTGATAGACGTGTATATGTGAGATTTAAGATATGAGATGGGATGGGGGAGAATGTAAAATCAGCTGTACTGAAGGTTTATGGATGACTTAGATTTGTTAGAGGACTTCTCGGAAACTGTAGTGAGTGGTGTAAATCAAATAGCACACGAGATATCGACAGTATTCATCTAGTACTTGGTGTACCGGTCGTACTCTTGCCTTATCTGGATGATTTATTTTTTGCCATTCCTGAATCGTTGCCTGCTGTAGGAACCGCAACAACCATCGAACTAATTCAGAAACGTGCGGCCTAGTTCCAAGCAGCGCAATGCAGTCCATTCGTATCTGTAGCGGAAATACTAGAGGAACAAACGTGCGCCGCGGCGGAGTGGCCGAGCGCATTGTGGCGCTATACTCCGATGAGCGAGGCCGTCCACGTTGGGGGTTCGAATCCTCCCTCGGGCATGGGTGTTTGTGTTGTCTTTAGTATAAGATAGTTTATAAGTAGTTTTAAAGTTTAGGGACTGATGACCCCGCAGTTTAAGTTCCATAAGCTTAACAAACATTTCAACAATATTTTGAACAAACATGCGGATCTTTGGAAAGAAAAGGCGACTTCATTCTCTTGAAACCCCGTTAGGGAAATTTATATAACTGGTAATGTAAGGATCATGTGCGACCATTCTGCTGGTAGCATCGCGGAAATATAAGACATTACAAGAGACGAGAGCACGTGCAGACGCATTCTTTTCCTCCTCCTTGTTTATATTCGTTCTCCCGCGCATCGTTCTCCAATGAAACAGGAAGTTGTGGTGCTGCCATAAAGACTCTCCAACTGCACAACGTAAGGTGACTTTCGCTCTTCCCTCAGAGACGGTAATGCACATTTTAGTTTATATATACGTTACGGGACCTAGCTTCAGTTGTTATCGGTTCACGCACGCGCGCGCGCTTGCACGGGAGCAAGGCGCCTTACCGAGCATGGCTATTCCATCGCGTTTTTATGTTGTGTTTCGGTACATATTTGCTATTTGGTTCTTTCAGTGTGTAGACGAAGTTGCCCTGAAACAAATACTGCCTCTCATGTTTCATGGAATGCCCAGTGTCAGCGGAGTTCGTTTCCCGTTACAAACGAAATTATCTTCTAAATGGAATTTTACGCGCGCATTCGACAGAGTGGTCTGAAATTAGATTATTGCGGTATTGGTTTTATCGATACACACTAATAGTGACATTAAACAGGTATGATCAGCAGTAGCCCATCAGCGACTGAACAGCGCAGCTTCATGGCAGTAGCAGGCAGTACACGCCAGAGCTGCCGGAGCATCGCTTATTCTTCCTTACTTACTCTTACTTACTTAGTCAAATGTATATCTTAGTGACCGCTCTATATTGTGACCGCTTGAAATTCCACTTTAAAAAAACACTTTCCATTGATACAAAGTATGAGTGCAAACCAAAATTGACAACATTTCACTTATGTCAATTATTTTTATTCGTCAGGTACAGTAAAGTGCGTGCGTGAGCGCCTGTGTGTGTGTGTGTGTGTGTGTGTGTGTGTGTGTGTGTGTGTGTGTGTGTGTCTCCACTACCTGAACAGTAGACAAACTGCGGCTGTTGACTCTTCGGAGAGACACTCGTTATATGTAGACGAGAGATCGCCGGGGAGAGAGAAAACCCTATGCGCTATGTCTAATATCTAGCAGTGACGAGCAATGTCCCACTATCTAACGAAGTATGAATCCCTTCGGCACACGTACGTGCGGTTGAGCTAACTTCTATGTTGTTACGGAAACCACCTTTCACCGCCAAATGGTTGTAGGCTATTGTCATAGCACTAAATTTCATCGTCTCTGACGACAATGCTTCCACGTATCACTCGATATACTGGTTTATTCAGTAATGAGATAAATATTCTTCTAAGGCTCAGTAGCCGGCCGCGGTGGCCGCGGGGACTGAGGCGCTTCAGTCACGGTCTGCACGGCCACTACGGTCGGGGGTTCGAATCCCCCCTCGGGCATGGATATTTGTGCCGTTCTTAGTTGTAGGTAGTTCATAAGTAGTTTGTAAGTTTAGGGACTGATGACCCCGTAGTTAAGTCCCTTAAGCTTAACAAACATTTGAACATTTTTAAGGCTCAGTAGTTTTCGTTTTTCTTTCTTTCTGTTCTTGAAAACGGCGCTAAATATAGGACTATACGTATTCACGGTCACATTCTTGTATTTACAGTATACAGGGTGTCCCAGCTATCTTGTCCACCCAAAATATCTCTGAAACAATAACAGCTAGTGGAAAACAACTTTCACCGGTATCAATGTACGGCTGGGGCCCATGAATGTACATATTTGGAAACATTCTAAAACGAAAGCAAATATGTTTTTTAACACGAACTTATGTTTTTTTAAATGTACAGCCTATATTTTTCCTTCAGCAATCCATAGCATGACAAATCACATAAACAATGGCGTTGATTGCATCGCAATATTCCAATTACATCCCGAGATATTGCGACGCGAAGTTGACGCTTGAAATACGCGAAATGCGCGGCTAGCGCACGTCCTGAGCAGCATTAGGTTCTCGCCTGAGCCTCAGGACGTGCGCTAGCCGCGCGTTTCGCGTATTTCAAGCGTCAACTTCGCGTCGCAATATCTCGGGATGTAATTGGAATATTGCGATGCAATCAACGCCATTGTTTATGTGATTTGTCATGCTATGGATTGCTGAAGGAAAAATATAGGCTGTCCATTAAAAAAAACATAAGTTTGTGTTAAAAAAACACATTTGCTTTCGTTTTAGAATTTTTCCAAATAAGTACATTCATGGGCCCCAGCCGTACATTGATACCGGTGAAAGTCGTTTTCCAATAGCTGTTATTGTTTCAGAGATATTTTGGGTGGACAAGATAGCTGGGACACCCTGTATATGAAGTCACCTTAGTGTGTAGAACGGAGAGAGTTGAGGTTGTGGCTAGCACGCTGTGCTCGCATTCGGGATATCAGACGTTCGCCCCCGGCCACTTGATTTAGATTTTCTGCTATTTCCCTAAATCATTCCGGAAAATGCCGGGATGGTTCCTTTGAAAGAGTACGCCGATTTCCTTTCCCATCTCCATCCCTATCAGAAAACAGAGCATGTGCTCAGTCTCTTCCTTCCGTTCCTTCTTAGTTTATCGGTGGTGGTATTCTCTGTACGGCCGTCACTTTCTTCCCTCCTTTTCTAGTCGTGATGAACAATTGTTGGTAACCCTCTGTGCGAGTTCAGATCTCTGTAATTTTATCTTGATGGTCTTTCCGCAAAATATACGTAGGAGACACAAATTAGTTGATTCTTATAAGAACGTATGCTCTCGGTAAATTTAACGGTAATCCACGTAGTTGAGCTATAAATAACTCACAAAATAAATATGCACATACCACATCATGGTGTAGAATACCTCGTTAGTGCTGGACGTACCGTCGAATGGCTAACGATGGGAACTCTAAATGCGCTCAAGGACATGGTCCAGGTGTTTGGGTTTTGAGGGTCCTGATGTTGTATGGGCCTACTGACCTCCATGTGCATCTTTTCAGGGATGCGTAAGGTCCTGACTTGAGTGTTATGATTGACACTGCACGACCTCATCACAGGGGAGTGGGCCGCGCGGGAATGGCACGACTATCGGCAGTTGTCAACCGCCTTGACATTGTCACACCAAAACCACATGAACTCCTTGGCGGCCGGCATGAGAGTTCGTTTGACCCGCCTTTTTTATTATTTAGGGAAACATTACGAATTGCAGTGACATCAGTGTCAGAAAGCATAATTTCTGTTTGTCTCGTCAAGTAAATTTTTTAGTTACTTTCTGTGCTGTGTGTATTATACAGAGTGCAAAATTTTTAAGTCCAGATATTTATAGAGGCGACTCAGGACAGTATACCGAACAACATATACTATTTGGAGACTTTTAAATATAGCTTTTTCCGGTTTAGGTAGTACGTGAACGTATGCATTCCACGAGATCAGGGAGAAAGGGCCGCGGTACACCTCGCAGTACAGAGGCCTAAAATCATTGTCCTGCAACGGAAGTTTACATGACCAGACGTCGTTCACTTGGAAATGACAAACACAATGATATCTGGATATATTAAGGTACCACATTAAAAATATTAGCACTTACACATATTACCCCCTATATTGTAGGAATTGTAAACTGCTCAGAACAATTAGGGGATCATGTGAGATATTATACACATTATACATATGGTCACGTAATTTATTCAGATATTGTCTACAATTGTAATTCGTGTGTGATACAGTATGATATTTTTCTATCTAAATTATTGACTTGAGGTTTACATGGCGTTTACTTAAGAGCTACCCTCTAATATTGCGTGTGATCACCTCGGACAGCCAGTACAGTTGCACGCCTGTGTGGCATGGACAGTATTGGGTTATCAATTAGCTCTTGAGTGATATTTGGCCATTCTTCCACGAGTGCAGTATTCAGCTTTGCAACCGATGTGGGAGGTGCTGGTCTGACTGCAGTGCGTCTGCCAAGTGAAACGCAGACATGCTCACTCGGGTTAAAGTCAGATGTACAAGCTGGCAACTCCATTCGTTCAATTCCATCAGCTTCACGCATGTTGCCCACCAGTGCAGCTCTGTGGGGACGAGCGTTATCGCTTGCCCATCTCCTATGGCACCAACAACAGGTCGAAGGATCTCGTCTCTATACCTCTGAGCAGACAAACCACCAATCTGAACGACATAGAGTTCAGAGGTCAGTACTTCCGCCAATACTGACTCCTGCGCACACCATTCGTCTACCACCACGATATGGCGTTTCATGCACATTAGCAGGATTGTACAGAGTTCCACGTTTTCTCCGGATGAGGGAACGAAGATTGTCGGGCTGAGAAAAAATTATTTGACTCATCTGTGAACAGAACCCGGTGCCATTCGTCACGACTCAAATCCTGATGTTCCTCCGCCCTTTTTATGTGGACTAAACAGTATTGTTGTTTTAATGGGACAAAGACCATAGGCCATATTCCAGAAGGCGATTTCGGACAGTTTGTGTTGATATTGCGCGTCCTGTTTGTTGCTGTCTGGAGGATGCGTTTTTACAGTTGAGTTTCATTCAGCCTCCTGTCTCGACGGGCTATTAACCCAAGGTATCGGTCATCTCTTGCTGAGGTTACCAGTAGACCACCTTGGCCTTGCTTTCTTTTAACGGTTCTTGTTGTCTGAAATCACGTCCAGGCCCTTGAAATCACATTTTGGGACACTCCAATAGCTGCAGCCACCTCCATTTGTGTCTGTCCCTCTTCCAATTTTCCTATAGCTCTCCATGCCATAGCTTCGGGTAAGTCAGGTCGTTGTTGCATTACAATACCTGTTCCTTACACTATCTCAACCCAACTGCTTGTGTAATTAGTTTGGAGACTGATGACCCTCTGGTTAAGTCCCATAAGCTCTACCAAACATAATTAGTTTGGTAAACCCAAGACACATCAGCCCCCTCTGCAGCAACTTTCTGTTTTTACCAGTAGTCTTGTGTAGTTCGCGAACGAACAAGTTCGGAAGAGTGCTCCCTCAGGCGAACTACGCGAACTAGTTCGCAGATCCCTCACCTCTTAGTTCGTCCGCTCCTTTTCCGAAGACTGACGGGAAACAGGGAGACGACGCGACAGCGCGCAGAATTGCGTGAGATGCAGCTCAGCTCTAGTTTCATAGTTCACTGCCACAATAAATCTATTTAAAAAAAAGTACTACGAGTACTCTGTATGCAAAGTAATTGAATACCATTGTATTGCCCATTCGTGTAAATAACTGGTTTATTTGCCTAAGTATTTGATGTCAAATTGCCCAAAAGTACGGGTAATAGCACACGCTTTGGCAACACTGATTCATTACATAAAAAAGCTGTCATAAAAAAGAGCTCTTTTAGTAGCGGTAGCAAAAGCCAAAACGAGCGGACGAACTAGGAGCAGCGGACGATTATGTCAAACGTATCTCGCTTCACAGTTCGTTGGATTCTTTTCCGAAGACCGACGGGCAGTAGCTACAGGGCGGGTAGCAGAATTAAAAATCACGTGTTTTCTTTCTGCCAACGAGCCATTTCGAGGTGAGCGTCTGCCTGCTAGATTACATAGTTCAGTGCTACAAAATTTCTGTTTTGATGTGTTCTGCACTCTGCAATATCTGACTAATAAATTCCATGATGCCGAGATAAAGAGATAACTCTAAACTTAAACGCGAGAAATTATCCACAAACTGTTTCTTTTGTCTTGCGTGATATCGTTAGCGACTCAAGCAGCAAGCGCATGAAGCAGCTAGGTGGGGGAACTTCCCCCTCCACATGCACGCGCAGACCACGCCGCTCAGCCGTCACTGTGAGCGTACGAACTAATAGAGCGAACTAAAGTGAGCGCTCCCGATCGCGAACTATTATGCACAAGTCTAATTACCAGTATCTCATTTGCCGTAATGTTGTTGACTCCACTCCGTAGAACCAACAGAAAGACGTCGAACCATTTTAGTTCCTTCTGCCGATGTCAATACTTCAGAACCTAGATATAGCAACTGATCCCCTAATTGTTTTGACTAGTTTTTGTATGGTCCCAGTTTAATAGAACTTGTTAGTTGGCGGGGATAGATCATGCGGAAGTTCCTTTTAGGCGTTACTTGTTGAACACCACTGTGGATACAGCAATCCATTTACAGTGGTTTGTACAAGTATTAGCGGTTTTCGGCCGTATTCCATTCGCGGTAGTAAGAGGAGAAAAATTAATGGCTATTTGCCTCTGTACACATGTTCCATTCTTATGATCCGCACGAAAAATAAACAATAATGGCAGCTGGGTTTGCCGGTCGCGGTGGCCGAGCCGTCTGCGGCGCTCCAGTCACGGTCTGCACGGCCACTACGGTCGGGGGTTCGAATCCCTCCTCGGGCATGGATATTTGTGCCGTCCTAGTTCGTAAGTAGTTCATAAATAGTTTGTAAGTTTAGGGACTGCTGACCCCGTAGTTAAGTCCCATATGCTCTAGAAACATTTGAACAATTTTAAACAGCTGGCTTTGTCAAATAGAAGTTCTCTAAATGTACTGAACGGACTAGCGGGAGAACAACGCATTTTGTATGAAGGTGTCCATTTAAGTTCCCAAGTCACCTCTGCTGCAATTTTGCATTGCCTATATGTTTCAGTTTAGCGTCTCAGAATTAATTCGATGTTTCTGGTCATACATACTTGAGACGTGCTCCAAACGCTGGCACAGTTCTCGATAAGTGGTCGCACTATCACCTTTTAGGCGATTTCATTTGTATATGCACTGAACTTTCGTAGACTCTTTCGATCAGATTTTAGTTTTCCATTTGACATCCATGCTATAGCTTTTACATATTTATTAAAGATTTTACTTTTTTTTCGCTGCATTTTCTATCTTTTTTAATATTAGAACTAAGTATTAAAAACGATATAATGGCTTTCTCAAGTCTACCGGTCCTCGGGCTAATGTGTTAGAGGCGTGATACTGTACTTATTAAAATTTAAGGGGAGTTTTCATTCATTGCACGAAGTGGAAATTTTGTCTAGGTATTTCTGCATTATCTCACGATTGTGTACGGAACGTTTTACAGTGTTGATCACCTCAAGTGCTAAATATTCCATGTACATTGAGGCCATTAGAGGTCCTATTGCACTTCATCAGGGCAAGTAAATAAATGTAAATGCGACGCTACAGTGTTCACGCTCTCTCGTGATAAATTAGCGCAAATGTGTCACTGGTACGTACAAAAAAAAAACTGCAGTGTGGGATTCTGTAAAAGTGTTATACTTGGCGGAAACCTCAGGGTGGTACAGACTTTTCTAGCACGTAACCATCCCATGAATCGAATAGGAACGACCTTCTCTATTGACCACGTTGTTGACGGGACATTAAACTTGATCCTTCGTCTTTCTCTCCTGTCTTCCAGTAGGAACGAAGGAAACTTATTCTGGTATCTTCCGTCACGCACTACAAAAGTATACTAGACCTACTTTGATCCTTGCATTTCCAATGTATAAATGCAAGTCATTACTTACACAAATAAATAAATAAATACATACATTGACTGATTTTGATCGTTAATACCATTGCGATACATTGATGTATTGGTGTACCGTCTGTTCGATTCCTCTTGCAAAAGCCTAGACACGGTGCGCTGTAGTTTCACATTTCAAGAAGCCATAGAACTTCTTGCTAACGGAGGCAACAATCAATGCGATTGAGAGACGTTGCGAAGGCTACACAGATCCGTTAGAAACGAATTGAGAGACCAGTATTAGGCTTGAGGACTAAAATACCTGAGCGAAAGTTCTGAAAAATGGCTTCTTCAACGCACTCTCTTATTCATAAATGACGGCTCAAGAGACAGGTCATCGAACTAAAATCGACTGATGAACAATACTATAACCCGTCGAGTAGGGATTTTATCAGTTGTGTTTCAGTAAGCTCAGTGTCTACCTCATTGACAGAGGACAGCGTGGCCATGTTGGCGAGGGGTTGGCCTTCTGAAGAATTGTTTCCCAGTGAAAGAGTTGTTTATAGATTAAGAAGAGTATTTTGATTGTGCAGAGTGCGCATGGGCTCGCCAAGGTTGGTTTGTGAAGTCGTTAGCCAGGTATGCATTTGCGTCAGTACAAAGTCTGGAGAGGAGGAGTAGGAAAGGAACCACAATACTACAAGCTCTGGCCAGAGAGCTGTGTTCGGATTAGATGCGCAGCCAGCAGGCTTCCTCTACGACGCTTCCTATTGGCTATCCAGAGCAGCTTTGTAAGAGGGCACGTTGTCTGCGGATCACGTTCCACAGATACAAACCATTTCAGTTAAAGCGACTATTATACTGGGCACGTCCACATGCACCTTTTTGCAGTTCTTTCGAGTTTATCCTTTGCAGTCGGTAGCACTGTTGTGCTGTAAAACTAGTAGTTTCCTGTGATGGAAATGTTCAAATGTTCAAATGTTTGTATAGTCTATGGGATTTAACTACGGGGTCATAAGTCCCTAAACTTACAAATTACTTATGAACTACTTACGAACTAGGACGGCACAAATATCCATGCCCGAGGGGGGATTCGAACCCCCCGACCGTAGTGGCCGTGCAGACCGTGACTGGAGCGCCTTAGTCTCCTCAGGCACCGCGGCCGGCTGTCCTCTGATGGAAATGTGGGTACCTATCATTAATAAATGAACGGCTAGTGCCGCGGTGGAATGGCTGAGCGCTCTAAGCGCCTTGCTGCAGAGCGCACGGTTGCTCGCCGTCGGAGGTTAGAGTTCTCCCCGGGAAATGGGTGTGAGTGTTGTCCTTAGGTTAGTTTACGTAGTTTGTCAGTCTGGGGACTGATGACCATAGCAGTTTGGTCCAATAGGTTTACAAACATCGAATAATTTGAACGGCTCGGGAGAGCACAATGGCAAACGTCACTGACGAGTACCTTGCAACATAGGGCAGTAAATGCAGCCTATGAGCTGCAGAATATAATACACCAGGATAAAGTTATCTGTCTAAGGAAATTAGGCCTATAGTTTTTACTTATATTGTGTTTGCTGTCCTATATAGCAGTGGCGGTAGCCATTGTTTCCCCAAGCCGCTGAAATAAAAAAATAGAGAAATAATCTCGGTGATTTTATTGAAAATAATCGCCATGATCATTACGGAGTTACTCTTTTTATAATGAACTATTAGCCTCGAAAGGCCCAACAGGTACCGACCGGCCGCCGAGTCATGCTCCCCTCCCCAATGGGTGCGGTACGGAGGGGATGTGGTTAACTTCCCCCCCCCCCCCCCCCCCTACTCCCCTGACCTTGTCGGTTTACATAAAATTACGGCTAGGATAAGGAGACGATCGCTGTTGTAATTCGTTGTAGTTCTCTTGTGAAAACGTTCTTGCGCAGATCTCAATATTATTATATCTACTGTATCGTACTGTACTACATTGACTTACGATATGGCATGGGGGTATGAACCAAATTTTGCGTCGGGAGCCTCCTCTTGCCCCGCGGACAGCAGTGAGACGCCGTGGAAGTGTTGAGCCTACAATGCCTGGTCATTTGCAGGGCGGCAGCCAGTTCCGGTACAGCATATGTGGTCGGAGCCTGCGATCGAATCTGTCACCCCCTCAGTCTTTGTACATCCCCTGCACGTCTCTGAAACCATATCCGGGCGGCATGGGAACATGTTGTGACGCTTTCGGGAATGGTCATGTTGTCTGGCGCGCCACGTTACGGGTGGCGCGGCAACATGTTTCCAGTCATCAACAGGCTAATGTCGGTGTTGACGGGCACACGCGAGACGTAAAGCTTTATGTCGTAAAGACAGCAACGGTACACGAGTTAGCCTTCGGCTCCTTAAGCCCATATCGATTATTTTCGTTGAATGTTTAGAAGGCTAACACTTGTTGATGGGCCAGCATGGAAAGCCGCAGCAATTTGCCAAAGGATTACACTTCTGTCACGTTACACGATTCTCTTCAGTCGTCGTTGGGTTCGTTACTGCAGGATCTTTTTCTGACCGCAGCGATGTCGGACATTCAGTTTTACCAGATTCCAAATATTCACGATGCACTCATGAACCCCACGTCGTCTCTCGTGCGCTGACTGTAACGCCACATTCAAACTCACTTAAATTGTGATAACGTGCCATTGTAGCAGCAGTAACGCCATCGCCAGACACCTGTTGTGTTACACAGGCGTTGCCCGCTGCAGGGCCATCCTCTGAGTGCTTACTACTCATTGAGTTTACATACGTATTCCTATATCACTTTCTTCGTCTATTCACTGAATTTCATTGCCCACTGACAGCTAACGTCGTAAAATACGTTTGTGTGTTTGTAAACCTATTGGACCAAAGGGGTCAATTTAAGTCCGCGATACGATCCGTCGCCATTGACCAGTGACGTCATATCTGAGTGAAAAAAAAAAGTTCAAATATTTGTAGAGCTTATGGGACTCAACTAAGGGTCATCAGTCCCCAAACTACAAACTACCTATGAACTAACTAATACTAAGGACGGCACAAATATCCATTCCCGAGGGGGGATTCGAACCCCGACCGTAATGGCCGTGCAGCCTGTGACTGGCGCGCCGCAGTCCCCACGGCCACCGCGGCCGGCATATCTGAGTGAAAGACGATAGTTTGTTCACAAGCAGAACATAGATTATAAATTACGATTTTGTGTTTAAAAAGTGATCTGTTGCTTCTCTCTGATAGCGAGGTACAGATTGACAGCGCCGTCGGGGGTTCGAGTCTTCCCTCGGACATGGGTGTTTGTGTTGTCCTTAACATAAGTTACTTTAAATTAGTTTAAGTAGTTTGTAAGTCTAGGGACTGATGACCAACGTAGTTAAGTCACTTAGATTTACAAACATTTGAACTTTTTATTTTTGAACGATATTATCCCGTATGTTTATAATAGTTGATAGTGTTTGCTTTGCCAGTTGATATATATACGTAGCGTATTTTGTGAGATTTAGATATGACGTCATTTATCAAAGCCGGTCATTGTATCGCGGTTTTCAATTATGCCGACCAAAGTGCTATGGTCATCATTCCCTAAACTTACGAACTATTTAAACTAACGACGACACACACACACACACACACACACACACACACACATATATATATATATATACATAAGCGAAAGGTCGCTCGCTCGCTCACTCACTCACTCACTCACTTACTCACTGACTAAACACGAAATTTCGAGAGCTACTGCACCTATGAGACTGAAATTTTGCAAGTATGTAGTTATAGGTAGATGACGACAGTTAAGTATTTTGCGATAGGTCCGAATTAATGTGTAGAGCGGAAGATACTTTGTGTACATACTGACGAAATCTACAAAAAAAAAAAAAAATAAATAAAAATGTTCAAATGTTTTGTAAAGCTATCGGACCAAACAGCGTGGTCGTCAGTCCGTAGCTTACAAACTACTTAAACAAAGGTAAACTAACCTAAGGACAACAAGCACACCCATGCCCCAGGGAGGACTCGAACCTCCACGGCGAGCAAACGCGCGCTCCGCAGCGAGACGCTTTAGACCGCTCGGCTACTCCACCGCGGCAAGAAATCTACAGTTTCATTCCGATTTTCATAAAATTGTGCACTGTCTATCTAAAATTTCATACAGTGCATGGGTGAGGGTACCTAGCAGTAATCTTAAGCACCACTTCACCCACGCGACACCGGATTTTCCGGTTGTTTCATATATGTAAGAAGTAAGAGATTACTCGTTGTTCCTCAGGTGATCCAGGCAATGTCCTCTGTTATAGCCGGCCGCGGTGGCCGAGGGGGCTAAGGCGCTCCAGTCACGGTCTGCACGGCTACTACGGTCAGGGGTTCGAATCCCCCCTCGGGCATGGATATTTGTGCCGTCCTAGTTCGTACGTAGTTCATAAGTAGTTTGTAAGTTTAGGGACTGATAACCCCATAGTTAAGTCCCATAGACTATACAAACATTTGAACATTTCCTCCGTTATAAACAAGAGTTTTACCAAGCGGAGCGCAGCGGAGTCGCCTGCATGGCTATCCTGCCACACAGCCGAAGACATTCATAAGCCACTGAAGTCCCCAATACACATCATTCAGAATATACCGTGGCCAGGGCGCACACAGATACACATGCAAGTAAGAGCATACACCCATCCCCCATACATGCGGCTTAAATGTCTGAGTACAATGGTATATCACTAGCTGTAACTGGAGGGTGTGCACTGGTTCCAAAAATGTCGAAAATGTGGGAGAACTCTGACCTCAAGCCGCGCACTCGACAGCAAGCCCCTTGGAGCACACGGCCAATCCCGCCCGGCTATTTATAATAGCTGCAGTATCTAACTACTTAAGGTACGTGCCAGTGCTTGCTCTTTGTAAGTCTTGCGATGTGTTTTACTGTGTGAAATAAATCATGTAACGGATTTCTTTAAACATGAACGTCCCTGATCCTAGCTACTGACCGGTACAAAGCGAGCCAAACCATGGTTTGCCAGTTCCGACCGAGAAGCAAGTAAACATTCCTGGAGTGAATCATTTTGCCATTTTATTTTTACTTTATTAGATTTCGGTCGTATTAGTTATCGTTTTGCTTAATCAGAGTAACGCAACGTGGATCAATCCAAAACTCAGCCCAAGAAGGGATAAAAATACTAATGTGTTGGTACGTATCATAAGTGGGAAGAAACTCAAATATGGATTAATATACTAAAATGTAACACTGATTAAACTTATTGTTTTCTTTGTAATCGCGAATTCAGCATAGCACTTGGTGGTAATGCAGACTGTCAGCCGCACGCCAAAACATGTTTGTAATTGTTGTGACGAAGTTTTTTGGATGTTTGATGCAATAAACATGTTTTAAGACTTAAAAATTGCATTAGGCCTATTTATTTTGTCCGAACAAAGTATCCCTTACCTTGACAAAAGGAAGTTAGAAACCTACGGACAATGCAGTACGATAGTGGGTTTATTTATTTATTATTATTTCTGTCACTGTGTTTTTATTTCTGAGCCGGCTGTTTTCACAGGATTCGTGTATTTTTAGTTTCATTTTTTATATTTTTTCACATTTTGAGAAGAGGATGTGGGTTCTCAAGGGGGCCCTGCATACCTCCGATGGTGCCTTGGTTGATTTTTTGCTATTTACTTATCCTGATTGGAATTTTCTTTGTTTCTAGGTATCAGTCTCGATATTCACGTTTCTTTGAATTCGATGTACATATAGCTCTTAAGTTTGGTCTTAATTCTTCGTTGTAAAGTTAAAGTACTGTGGGTATGACATATTTTAAAAGAGTTATGTTATTGTGAATTTCAGAAGTAATTTCTTTAAATTTTTCGTTCTGATTTCTATATTGAGTTATCTACGGACCCACGATGATAATTTTGTATTACCTTTCAAAGGAACCATCCCGGCATTTGCCTGGAGTGATTTAAGGAAATCACGGAAAACCTAAATCTGGATGGCCGGAGGTGGATTTGAACCACCGTCCTCCCGAATACGCGTCCAGCGTCTTTACCACTGCACCACCTCGCTCGGTACGGCCTGTGGTGCAAAAAGCGATAGCACCTGCATTTTGTAATAGTTTGACACCATGTTACAGGGTGGTGTCACACAGTGCCGGATCTACAGCAGGTACAAACTTGTTAATGGTGCTCCCTCCTCGCTCGGTGATGAACTTTAGCGCTTCCCTCTCCCGTTTATTTATTTTTTTGTACCCCTTCCGCACGCCCAGTGTCCCTCTTTATGGCACCTCCTCCCCTATCTTCCGCACAACTGCGGCCCTTCCCCTTGTCTCGGAGATCATATGGCGTCTGTCATATATGTTGAACAAGCTTGGAGATAATACGAAACCTTGTGGTATTCCTGCTTCTGTTGCAGAAGAATTCCTGTCAAAAATACTGCTATGTATATGTTGGAGAGGACCGACTAATATTTTAACGGTATAATCTGGTAGGGAGGTATTTTTAACAGGTTGCCTGCGGACGGAGGATTTGATGTCTGACCCGTAGCGCGTATCGGCCCCCCAGTGACCCGACGAAAACGTCGCTGAAATGCGGTGACCCGATAGTCAATATAACCCTTTATAGCGTGACTTCACCACGGAAATGCTTGCTGGGCGGTATATAGCAAAGGGGATATAGCGCTGCACATAGCAGAGACGAGCTAGACCACGAAATATATCTTTTTTTGTTAGAGATCTTTACGCTACTGATTTATTTAGTGGATAAACATCGTACAAGGAACAGTACAAAAAAATCATTTTTAGATAAACTTTGTTGTGTTTAACAACTGAAATCATAAGTCGTTCTTGGTTTTGTCGTCTCTGCATTTTTTAAATTGATGATTGACGTTGAACCTACTTCATTTGCGTAATACATAAAGAAATTAATCAAACAAAAAATTTACGTAACCTTTGCACCGTTAAAACAATGCAGTTACCCCCGGATGTGTTTTTCATTTAAGCAACTGATACACATTTTCGGTTGTCCTGGGCTGTCATAGCAGGACGTTGAAATTTTCTTGGTTTTGCTGTCTGTTGCTTTTTTGTCTTCCTGAGCAAAAATTCTTTTGTACCGTGCCGGCCGCGGTGGCCGAGGGGACTGCGGCGCGCCAGTCACAGTCTGCACGGCACACTACGGTCGGGGGTTCGAATCCCCCCTCGGGCATGGCTATTTGTGCCGTACTTAGTAATAGCTGGTTCATAAATAGTTTGTAAGTTTACAGACTGATGGCCCCGTAGTTAAGTCCCATAAGCTCTACACACATTTGAACATTTGATTTCTTGTAGCGTAATGTGCAGTGCGTCCGAAATTTTTTGCCGGTCCCTCGATTTTTTCAAAGTATGGGCTTTCTTTCTTGATGGAGGAGTGTCACAGGCAGCATATCCACATAATTGCAAAGCAACGGACTCCGTTAAAATTCTAATTACAGCGTGTGTATTTTAATGTCCAACAATACGTCGTCTGTTCTCTGCTGCGCTTGCCGCTAAATGCGGGCGACACAACAATCACGACACAATGGAAAACTAGGACGAAAAAGAGTAGAGCCGTGAGAGTAACGAAAACATACGTACTCGTATTTATTCGTTACTAAAAGAAACAGTACTCGTTACCAGTGCCACGCAGCCCAGAAATATGGCCGCTACATTGGCTTTGAAACCGTGAAAAACTTTACTGTTACTGGTAATGTTACTTTAATATTTACATTTGCCACGTAGATACTGTATGCCTGCCATTTCAAGCAATTATACTGCTGAGGAAAGGAACGGTAAAGTCCGTATACCTCGTGATTAAAGTACGATTGTCGTACAAAATTCAAATGTTCAAATGTTTGTATAGTCTATGGGACTTAACTACGGGGTCATCAGTCCCTAAACTTACAAACTATTTATGAACTACTTACGAACTAGCACAAATATCCATACCCGAGGGGGGATTCGAACCCCCGACCGTAGTGGCCGTGCAGACCGTGATTGGAGCGCCTTAGTCCCCTCGGCCACCGTGGCCGGCGATTGTCGTACAAATTGATCAATATTAGCGAGACCCACACGACCTCCATTTTGAATACTGCCCCGCACATTAGAGGCTTGGAATATCAGGATCAGTCGGAATATTTCGTGTGGCCGATCACAGTAGTAGCGTTAATTTGCGAGCAGCGGGACTGTCGCACTGTCTTATGTGACATTAGCAATTAAGATAATACCGTCATGAATGAAAATGTGTAGATTATAACATTTGAGTACTTTTTACAAAACTTTTTATAGTAGACAAGACCAAAACAAATACTTAATCATTAAAGTGAAACTTTTACAGGTAAAAATACAATGAAACTTATGTTTGCGTTAAAAACGAACATCAGATCATCGAGGATTAGTCTGCCAACACGGGCCAAGAAGTATAATCCAAAATGTTTAAAAACAAATTCATCATCTAAAATCGTAGAGCAATATGCACTTAAAATTCGTCAAGGATCTCTATAAAAATTACTAATCTCATACCACAGCATCACAGAAAATAACTCGTTCTCCGCATTGGTTTTCGTTACAGAGTTCGTATCGATACGGCAGATGCGAGTAACGAAATGTATTCATGAGTTACGATTCAGTATTTCGTATGAGCCGAAGTATTCGTTACTCAGCACCGAATACATAAGGTTTGCTACAGCTCTTAAAAAAAAAAAAAAAGTGTTTATCAGGTCACCAGTGGGCCGAACGGAAGTAGTAGCGTATTTGTGTTACTCATCTCATGTTGGATAAATAAATACACTTGAAACTTTTTTAGCTGATTTTGACATGATAATCGTCTCCGCAATTTCGGTAAGTCGCCGTAATTCGAGCCGATGGGGAAGGAAGAACTGCATCGGGGCACACGGTGGGCCGAACCGCAGGGAACGCGTTGACGAGTTTGTGTTAAGTTTGTCTTGCCAAAACTTTATCATGACAACGCAGTACTCTCCGGCCTCCTTTTTATACTGGCGGGTACACCCCCAGTGACATCTAGTGGTCAATTCTGCGTTCTACGTGGATATCCGGATGGTTTTGACCGTATAACAGTAGGCGCGAGAAGATGAAATTGAAGGAAGCGAGGGGCAGCCCAGGTGCGGCCTTGACCTGAAAGAGGTGGCCTGGAGGCTGGGCACGCACGTGCGCTAGGCCGCCACAAGCAGGCCGCGGTTGCCCGGGAAACGAACGCATCGATCAGCCAGCCTCCCCTCCACCGGCCACTTTCCCTGTCCTTCGCCTCTCCCCTCCACGCAACTCCTCATTCTACCCGTCGCGGCTGTTGCTACTACTACTACTACTACTACTATTCGCGCGCGCAGTCTGTGCTGCCACTCCGCGTAGTGGCGACTGTAAAGGAGAGATGCCGTTACGGTCGCTCGCACCGGCCACCGCGCCGTGCGTCAACTTGTATTGTCGCGAATCGTACACGGCTGAGAGTCAGATTTGGCTTCCGCGAGCAACCGCAGATACGATTATCTGCCAAGCCTGGTTTACACAGGAACGAACACGGACAGAAGAGCACCGGGTGATGAGAATTCTCTCGGATGTAAACAGTAGGCTAGCGCGCTCGAGCAGCAGTCTTTAGTATTCGGTTCGCATTTACTGGCGCGCGCTGTTGTTGCGCTGGCTGTCGGCTTTACGGCGAAACGTCAAAGGCAGTTTGACTGTTTTTAACTTCTGCGCTAGCGGCAGAGAGGGGACTTTTTGCTGTTTGTGCGTACACATGGCTATGATGTAGGATTTTCGACTGCACAATCTCTCCAAGGAATTTTCACGAGGAGGAATAAAAACTGAAAAATCAGATGTGTATTGTAACCTGAAAAGCCATCTGAGGATAAACCTCTGTCAGTTCGACCTGGCATCGGTGACTACACAGCTGACCATTCGTTCTGCCCTTCCTTGTACCACAGTCTAACATATACAGTCACGACACTCTCACATATTTTTGTTATACGCAACGACAGCAGCACTCCAAACGGCTGGCGAGGTACATTTCTGAATACGATATCGGATGAGTGTGAAGAGTATCGTTTAAACTGATTTTAACATACATACATAGTGCCATAAAAATTGCAGTAACTAGAAAATAACTCCACTTTTGTCTCTATTTGGTTTCCTAAGAACCATTGGAAGGTATGCAATGGCACTTTGCATGACAGTTTATTTATGATTACTAGTATTGCCTGTGGTCGAAAATCGACCAATTGTGTTTACAATGGTCAATGGTGGTAAAATTTTACGTATCATGTCGGCGGCCTCGCGTGATTATGTTGGCAACATCAACAACACGATAGATAATCTTGGCCCATTTGTTCGAACCACATAGAATGACTCTATTAGTCATTTAGTGTATCGTACAGACCATGATGTAAACAAATAATGCTGTTCCTGCTTAATGGTTGACAGGTTCTTGTATGTACCCTCGTCCGCTCAGTAAAACTAATTGCCCTCATAAAGCGAAGATTCCATGAGAAAACATCAGCGTTGTCAAGCGATTGGCTAAAACGAAGACTCACAGGATTCTCACTATTCAGCACCTGTTATAGGAGGCCGCTGGGATATTTGGTAAAATTTAACCGGCACTGGGAGGTATGAAACGGTATCTTTTACATGTTAAGGAAAAAGCCTGACACAATAACAACAAATAAAAGCGGAAGTATATACTTCTCACGCCATTTTCGAATTATATAACTTTCATTAGCCTAATATTTGAAATGTAACTACAATTTCGGTGTTCGTATATTTATATAACGCCAAGAAATAATGTTATTTCGATACTGCGATATTCAGAATTCCAAAGCTGACAACATGTCGATAATATTGATCTCGGGTATGCAGCCGGATACCGTCGTCAACCAGACACGATATTTCAACAGACCAACTGGCTGCCATCTTCAGGTGAGAGCGCAGAACACTAACTCACACATGGAGTGTATCGCAAGCCAACGCATACCGATCTTTATCTCCATGCGACGAGCTGTCATCCGCCACACCAACGTATGGGGGTATTGCGTACTTTAGTAAAAAGAGCGTACGCCATTTCTGATGCTGAACATCTGGGTGAAGAACTGGAGCATCTCAAAGTGGTCTTTCAACAGAATGGGTACACTGCTCAACAAATTTGTCGTGCATTTCAATTTGGTCCAAAAGGTGAACCATTAGAAGACAATTACAAGTCTATTGCCTTTTTGCCTTTCGTTGGGAATATTTCCTCGAAAATTTCAAGAATTTTAAGAAGATTCGACATTAAAAGTGTTTTTATGCCCCCACCTAAGACTAGGGCCCTCCTTGGGTCAGTCAAAGATGATTTAGGACTGAGGAAACCCGGTGTTTATAGTATTCCTTGTTATTGTGGTAAAACTTACATTGGCCAAACGATCCGCACAGTTCAGGATCGGTGTGTGGAACACCACCGTCATACTCGGTTGCTCCAACCTGAAAAGTCGGCTGTTGCTGAACATTGTTTGAATGAGGGACACAAGATGTTGTACGATGAAACTAAACTGATTGCTCCTGCTTCCCGCTACTGGGAATGTGTACTCAAAGAATCAATGGAAATTCGTATGGCCGATAATATTATTAATAGGGACAAGGGTTTTCCACTAAGTAAAACTTGGAACCCGATTTTATCTGACATCAAGCAACAACGGTCTTCATTTCGACCTGCTGTTTCTTTAAACTAGCCTTGTTTTCGACCCATCGTTTTTGCCGTTTTTCTCCACCGGCGCGCTACTGTTTCCATTGCGCCTAGGTGGCTTCTACTTTGGTTTCGCGCACGCGCGGTGGGTCGTCAGCAGTGTATAAAGGGGCTGCTGTTTCTTGTTCTTTATCAGTTTCCGGCGAGTTAGTGTTCTGCGCTCTCACCTGAAGATGGCAGCCAGTTGGTCTGTTGAAATATCGTGTCTGGTTGACGACGGTATCCGGCTGCATACCCGAGATCAATATTATCAGTTACTACGCCGGGAAAGTCTACGCAACTGACAACATGTCGACTTCGTAGTTCCACCCGTGCACCGCTACATGCCTCTCCCGGCGCATCATCCTTTATATCAGCATTCATATGAAAACATCCATTTTTTGGATGCCAACTCCTGGAACCATGTCTGTTTGACGTACTTTTCTTGTTCCCACGAATACTTACCACCTCTTGAAGTATTACACTACTTTCTAAACACACTTTGTTTATACAACTTGCAGAACCAATTTAATCCTTGTCAAGAAAGATGGCAAATTATCAGAGTGGGCAGGGGCGGTCGCTGGATTTTCTTTTCCGGGGGGGGGGGGGGGGGGGGAATTTGAGGAATTGTTGAAATAATTGTAAGTATGAGTCATCTATAATTTATTTCACGCGTTAAAGGGGAGGGGGGATCAACAAACTGTGACATTGTGTGACAAGGTTTTAATTTGTTACTGCAATATGATGCTGTAAATTAATAAAAGTTTGAGTGTCGTAAATTTTTCGAATTTCAGGGGGGGCCGGGGGAGGGGAGGAGGATATATCACCCTTAACCACCACCCCTTGCGTCCCCCACTGAGAGGGGGTAAAAAGCATTCAACAGTAAGAGATATCCCCTTTCAGCACATTCATCTATTATTTATATGAATAAAATCATCCAACAGTAGAGACAAATACCACACAGCTGAACAGAAGCTCAGAGATAGTTATATGGTTTGTTTTCTGCAGATAGTTCAGCTGTAGTAGAATCTTGAGACGATGTCTGCAGTGTTCTGTACACAATTTATGGGCTATATCGTACAAATCAAACGTGAACATCAATATCAAAAAACCAAACACTATGACGTTCTTCGTAAATTACCTAGGAAAAAGTCCGACCTGTTTGCAAAGTGAAATTCTAAATCCTAAAAAGAATTAATTCAGACAGTTAAGGGAGAAGAAAACTTAATTGTGATGGGAGACTGAAATTCGGTAGTAGGAAAAAGAAGAGAAGGAAAAATAATAGGTGAATATGGACTGGGCAGGAGGAATGAAAGAGGAAGTCGCCTGGTAGAATTTTGCACGGAACATGATTTAATCGTAACAAACACGTGGTTTAAGAATCACAAAAGAAGGTTGTATACGTGGAAGAGACCAGGAGACACCGGAAGGTATCAGATAGATTTTATAATGGTAAGACATAGGTACCGGAACCAGGTTATAAACTGCAGGACATACGCAGGGGCAGATATAGACTCTGACCATAACTTGTTAGTCATGAACTGTAGGCTGAAGCTGAAAAAACTGCAGAAAGGTGGGAAAATAAGGAGATGGGACTTAGATAAATTGAAGGAAAGTGAAGTTCTGGAGAATTTCAGAGGGAGCTTTAGGCAACAATTGACAGAAACAGGGGGAAATAAAACAGTAGAAGAGGAATGGGTAGCATTGAGAGATGAAATAGTCAAGGCAGCAGAGGACAAAATAGGTAGAAAGGCAAGACCTACAAAAAATCCTTGGATATCACAGGAAATACTAAATTTAATTGATGAAAGGAGAAAATATAAAAATGCAGTAAATGAAACAGGCAAAATGGAGTACAGACGACTAAAAAATGAGATTGACAGGAAGTGCAAAATGGCTAGGCAGGAGTAGCTAGAAGCTAAATGCAAATCTGTAGAAGAATGTATAGCAAGGGGAAAAGTAGATACCGCCTACAGGAAAATAAAAGAGACATTTGGAGACAAAAAAAGCAACTCTACGAATATCAAGAACTCAGATGGGAAACCAGTTCTCAGCAAAGAAGGAAAAGCTGAAAGGTGTTCACATGTTTGTTAAGCTTATGGGACTTAACTACGGGGTTATCAGTCCCTAAACTTACAAACTACTTATGAACTACTTACGAACTAAGACGGCACAAATATCCATGCCCGAGGGGGGATTCGAACCCCCGACCGTAGTGGCCGTGCTGACCGTGACTGGAGCGCCTCAGTCACCTCGGCCACCGCGGCCGGCGCTGAAAGGTGGAAAGAGTACATAGAGCAGCTCTACAAAGGAAATGAACTTAGAGACGATGTTGTAGGAAGGGAAGAGGAAGTAAATCAAGATGAAATAGGAGATACTATACTGAGAGATGAATTTGACAGAGCCTTGAAAGACCTAGGTCGGAACAAGGCCCCAGGAGTAGACGACATACCCTCAGAGCTACTAAAGTCTCTGGGAGAGCCAGCCATGACAAGACTATTTGAACTGGTGTGTAGGATGTTCGAGACAGGCGAAATGCCCTCAGACTTTAAGAAAAATGTAATAATCCCCATTCCAAAGAAATCAGGCGCAGACAGGTGTGAAAATTACAGAACCATCAGTTTGATAAGTAATGGTTGCAAAATTTTAACACGAATTATCTACAGGAGAATGGAAAAGCTGGTAGAAGCTGACCTCGGGGAAGATCAGTTTGGATTCAGGAGGAACATAGGAACCCGTGAGGCAATACTCACTTTACATCTTATCTTAAAAGATAGATTAAGGAAAGGCAAACCTACATTTTTAGCTTTTGTAGATTTGGAGAAAGCATTTGACAATGTTGACTGGAATACACTCTTTCAAATTCTGAAGTCAGCAGGGGTAAAATACAGGGAAAGGAGAGTTATTTACAACTTGTACAAAAGCCAGACCGCAGTTATTAGACTCGAAGGGCATGAAAGGGAAGCATCAGTTGGGAAGGGAGTAAGACAGGGTTGTAGCCTTTCTCCGATGTTATTCAATTTGTACATCGAGCAGGCGGTGAAGGAGAGCAAGGAAAAATTTGGAATAGGGATTAAAGTTCAGGGGGAAGAAATAAAAACATTGCGTTTTGCTGATGACATTGTAATTCTGTCAGAGACAGCAAAGGACCTGGAAGAGCAGTTGAATGGAATGGACAGCGTGTTGAAGAGAGCGTATAAAATGAACATTAACAAGAGCAAAACAAAAATAATGGAATGCGGTCTTAGAAGATCAGGCGATGCTGAAGGAATTAGATTAGGTAACGAAACAATGAAGGTGGTAGATGAGTTTTGTTACTTGGGTAGTAAAATAACATGTAATGGTCGCAGTACAGAGGATATAAAATGCAGAATGGCAATGGGAAGAAAATCATTTTTGAAAAAGAGAAATTTGCTAACGTCGAATATTAATTTAAGGGTAAGGAAGTCTTTTCTGAAGTGTGTGGAGTGTTGCCTTGTACGGGAGTGAAACACGGACGATAAGCAGTGCGGACAGGAAGAGAATAGAGGCTTTTGAAATGTGGTGCTACAGAAGAATGCTGAAGATTAGGTGGGTAGATCGCATAACTAATGAAGAGGTACTGAACAGAATTGGTGAGAAAAGGAATTTTTGGCATACCCTGACTAAAAGAAGGGATCGCTTGGTGGGACACATTCTTAGACATCGGGGAATCGTAAATTTAGCATTGGAGGGAAATGTGTGGGGTAAAAATCGCAGAGGGAGACCAAGAGACGCGTATAGTAAGCAGATTAAAGTGGATGTGGGTTGCTGTTCTTATGAAGAGATGCAAAGGCTTGCTCAGGATAGAGTAGAGTGGAGAGCTGCATCAAACCAGTCTCCGGATTGAAGACCATAACAACAACAAAAAGAATGAACACATTCACTACTTATTATCGCAGAAACAAAGTATACAAAAAATTGGAAGTCATTAATAGTGCATTTAAACCTTCCCTAGTCCAGAAGCACACCGTAATACGCTTTTACAAGACTGTGCTACTCTGACACCTACTATAATTATACTAGTGAGGGCATTGTTTGTCGTTTATATTGGAATAAAAAAACAATAAAATTAGTATAATTATATTTATTATGCCAGAAGTGACATAACATCCATATCATTATGATTATTACATACACCCTCTGACTTCTTTTTGGTAAGCATGGTAGTGTTTGGCTCCAATCCACTACATACTTCGGTTTCCAAACTGCACCACATTCGGATTATGCGATCTTATGTGGGTGCGTCTGTTTAGTTTCTCGATCTGATTTTACCGTACTAATTGTGTGCAATGCTTTTTTCACACCAGCGTTAGGAAATTGGCAGGCTCAAACTCCCTTCACCAACTGACATCAGTCTAGAATTTTCGCTGCCCAGCAGCATCTGCAGAAGGCAACACTTCGCTCTACTGATGGAACAACCGACTATTTTAACAACTGATTAGTCAGTCGATTGTTTATTCGTTCAGTTGATTTTTAGTCTATATGAAACAACCGAATGTAAATAGTCTCTGTGGCCGTGTCAGCTAAGTGAATGTCTTCAGTCAAGTGGTTTCTGCTCAGTGAGAGACAACTGACTGAAACCGATCTCTGTTGCAGCGTTATGTAACATTTCCAATCGCTGTCCGGTTCTCAGAGATTTTATTTGCATATTTCTTCAGCCTTTTCGGCTGTGCATGAACTATGAGTAGGGTTGATAACTTTTTTGGAGACAAATAATGTATCTTATTTCAGGGAAATGCGCATAAAAGTATATACTTTAATAATAATAATAATAATAATAATAATAATAATAATAATAATTTTTATGTATCTAAGTACGAATTTCCGCATTGTGGCATTAAACATAATTTTTTGTTGGTTATGAAAGTTTAATATTTGGTATTACATTGTAAATTTATGTATATATAAATGGACGATCACTTTTTAACAGCTTATGTTATTAGGTCAGTTGATGGACGTAGGTAATGGGGGGGGGGTTTCAGTTCTTAATTAAGTAAAACTTCCAGTCGATCTAGAGGCTTGAAACTTTTAGATATGGACGACTATGTAATAGTGATCGCGTTCATGTGTTTCGCTTTTCAGCCGTCTCTGACGACCGCAATGCCGACGCTACTTTAAACCCTAAACTTCCTTCCTTCTTTCCCCCTCCTCCTTTCTTGTGTCTTTCCGAAGGTTCTTCGTTTTTCGGTCTATCTGCTCGGCACTAAACGCGCAACTGATTTTAAATTAGCTTCTCAACAAGCTAGACTTGAAACTCTCAGCCTAGCTCAGTACTGGATGAAAATGCAATATTAACTCAGTTTTTGTAGTGTTTGGTGGATAGTCTTTTGCGTACTTTTTCTTTTGCTACTTCCTTTCGCGACTGTTTCACAGTTAATAACGATCGCTGCCAGGCCTCGATCGTCTCCAATTTTTACGCTAGCGGTCTTTTCGCAAGTTCCACGCAAGAAGAAGAAATATGTTAGTTGAGTTAGCTGAAGGAAAAATGGGAAGAATACTTGAAATTTACCATATGTCTGTATTGTAATCGCAGGAGAATGTTTGAAATATTTTGGAAAAATTTCACACAGACAAGGTTGGAAAGCGTAAAAATAACAAATATAAACAATTTAAATTGGAAAGAACACACAGAAAATATTAAAGGGAAAGCAAGACAAAGGCTAAGTTTCACTGGCAGAACACCTAAAAGGTGCAACAGTTCTGTTAAAGAAACAGCCTACACAACACCTGCGCGTCCAGTTTTGGAGTATTGCTGCCGATGTGGTTTCCCGCCAAGTGGGACTGACGGACGATTTAGAGAAAGTTCATAGAAGGAAGGAAGGAAGCTTAGGGTTTAACGTCCCGTTAACAACTTGGTCATTAAAGACGGAGCTTACGCTCGGGTTTTTGGGGTAAAGATGAGGAAGGGAATCGTCCGTGCCCTTTCAAAGGAACCACCCCGGCATTTGCCTGGAGTGATTTAGGGAAATCACGGAAAACCTAAATTAGGGTGGCCGGAGGTAGATTTGAGCCCGGCCTGGGGCAGAACAAAATGAGCCCCCCGTCCACTTGGAAATACATGTATTACTATAAAAAAGTAACTTTTGAGATTTGGAGGCCCCCAGGACGAGAGGCACGGGACAGTAAAAAAAAATTAAAAAAAAAAAATAATAAAAAAAACTTTCGAGATTTGGAGGCGCCAGAACGAGAGGCGAAGGGCGCTTTTTTTTGTAAAAGCTTCCTAGGTATTTGGAGCCCCCCCCCCCCCCCCCCCTGCCAAGACGAGATGCCCGGGGCGATCCGCTCGTAGTTCCCTAAGTTGCTAGCAGGTGTCAGGCGGTTCCCTGGCTTAGTACCGGTAGACGACACTAGAGGCGCTTCTGAGGGTAGCGCGGAAAGGAGGCTGAGGGGAGAGCTCGTGCCGCCTGCCCACGCGGCTACGGCTGTGTCTGGCGTGCCGGCGTTTGAGGGGAGGTGGCGGTGGGGGCAGCCGCTACCTGCCGCCTGCTCTGGCCAGTTTAAAGAGCTGCTTCTGACCGCAGCGCCATCATGGGACATCTTACGGAACTGCAGAAAACCCCGCCCCGCACCCCTGAGCATGGGACCGGGCCCTTACGGAGGTTTCCCGTCTGTATATATTTGTCTGTACCACTGCCCATTCGGGATCCTAACGCCACTCAAATGGTCCTGAAACCAGTGCTATTCTCTGTAAATACAACGTCGTCCAATCCATATTCTGCCTGCACCACCTCTGTGGTCGGGTCGGTTTGTGATGGTATTGGATGCCACGCCTGCGCCTCCGTGTTACGTATTAGTGATACACTAAGCCAGCCAGCGTTACATCTCGCGTGTCCCGAGCTTGCCGACAGGACAACGCGCGGCCACGTGCAGCATGCGATGTTGAAGAGCTCTTCTTCGATCATCGGACTGAATGCTGCCTTGGCCTTCCCGTTCTCCCGATCGCTCGCCTATCGAACAGTTGTGGTTGATGATTGCGGAACGACTGACGCGGGCCACATCACCCTCTGCTGCACCCAGAGTCTCAGTGCTGAGGCGTGCCGCAGCGGTTGCATGTCATCATCTTCCTCACTTCACACGGCGCTGTATTTTCAGTTGTGTGTACTTTGTAAAACGTGTTAACTCCAAAATGTTTGTAAATCTAAGGGACATGAGTACGTTGGTCATCAGTCCCTAGGCTTACAAACTCCTTACACTAACTCGATGTAATTTATGCTAAGGACAACACACACCCATGCCCGAGGGAGGACTCGAACCCCCGACGGAGAACGGCCGCGTGCACCGCAGCAGGGCGCGGCAATGTTATCTACCGTCCTTCATGGTTTTGATTTGCAGTGTGGTGAGGGATGTAGAAAGTACCTGTCGTGCAGCAAAATCACACGACAGCTTACGTTATTCGAAGTGCAATAAAACTGTTAGACTTATGTGGCCTGTTCATGGGGACTGGACTGTGTAGTACTGTCTTAATTTTAGTCCATTACAAATTCACTGACGCTTAGGTAAAATGTGCGGTTTGTGGCATAATTAAATCTAAGGGACTTAACTTCTGGAGTTTGGATTAGATTAATACTTGTTACATAGATCATATATTCGACATTTCGTAATGATGTGGAGCGTGTCAGTTTAGTAAATGTTGTCTACATATGACAATATCTTAAGGGTTTTAATTACATTTTTGTTGTACTTTTTAAAAAAGTTTTATCTAAAAATTCATCTTCATTGTAGGAGTAGTTGCCATTCAGAAATTCCTTTAATTTCTTTTTAAATACTAGTTGACTATCTGTCAGACTTTTGATGCTACTTGGTAAGTGACCAAAGACTTTTGTGGCAGCATAATTCACCCCTTTCTGAGCCAAAGTTAGATTTAACCTTGAATAGTGAATATCATCTTTTCTCCTAGTGTTGTAGCTATGTACACTGATACTACTTTTTATTGCGTTGGATTGTTAATAACAAATTTCAAGAATGAATATATATAAATATTGTGAAGCTACAGTGAAGATCCCTAAATAAATGTCTGCAGGATGCTCTTGGGTGGGTGGGCTCCAGCATTTATTCTGATTACACGCTTTTGTGCCAGGAATGCTTTTTTACTCAAGGCTGTATTGTCCCAGAATATGATCCCATATGAGAGCAGTGAATGAAAATAGGCGTAGTAAGCTAATTTGCTGAGATTTATATCACCAAATTTTGCAATGACTCTGATAGCATAAGTAGCTGAACTCAGACGTTTCAGGAGATCTTCAATATGTTTCTTCCACTTCAGTCCCTCGTCAATGTAAACACCTAAAAATTTTGAATATTCTACCATAGCTACAGATTTATGTTCAAAGTCTAAATTTATTAATGGTGTCATGCCATTTACTGTATGAAACTGTATATACTGGATTTTATCAAAGTTTAATGAGAGTCCATTTGTAGAGAACCACTTAATAACTTTCTGAAAGATATCATTTACAATTTCATCAGTTAATTCCTGTTTTTCAGGTGTGATAGCTATACTTGTATCATCAGCAAAAAGTACTAGCTTAGCATCTTTGTGAATGTAGAATGGCAAGTCATTAATATATATTAAGAACACCAAAGGACCCAAGACCGAACCTTGTGGGATCCCATTTTTGATAACTCCCTAGTTAGAGGAATTAATTGTTTTATCTATATCATGTGAATTGCTTATTTCAACTTTCTGCACTCTTCCTGTTAAGTATGATTTAAACCATTCGTGCACTGTCCCACTCATACCACAATACTTAAGCGTACCTAGAAGAATCCCATAATTTACACAATCAAAAGCCTTTGAAAGATCACAAAAAATCCCTACTGGTGATGTCCGGTTATTCAAAGCATTTAATATTTTATCAGTGAAGGTGTATATAGCATTTTCAGTTGAAAAGCTTTTTTGAAAACCAAACTGACATTTTGTTAGAACTTTATTTATACTAATATGTGAAGCAACTCGTGAATACATAACTTTTTCAAAAATCTTTGATAAAGCTGTCAGAAGTGAGATGGGCCGGCAGTTGTTGACATCGTATGTATCCCCTTTTTTATGCAAAGGTTTAACAATTGCATATTTCAGTGTATTCAGGAAAATACCATGCTTTAAAGAGTTACTGCAAATATGACTGAGAATCCTATTTATCTCCTGGGAACAAGTTTTCAATACCCTGCTGGAAATGCCATCAATTCCATATGACCGTTTACTCTTGAGAGAGTTTATTATTTTCCTAATTTCTGAAGGAGATGTGGGTGGAATTTCAATTGTATCAAATTGTGTGGGTATGGCCTCTTCCATTAATTGCCTTGCTCCTTCTAATGAACATTTAGGTCATATTTTCTCTACAACATTTAGAAAGTAATCATTAAAAATATTTTCATCTTCTGACTCTTTGTTACTAAAGTTTTCATTTTTTTTATGGTAATACCCTCTTCCTCTGCTCTTGGTTGCGCTGTCTCGCTTTTAATAATATTCCAAATTGTTTTAATTTTATTATCAGATGAGCTAAATTCAGACATGATGCACATGCTTCTTGATTTTTTTAATAACTTTTCTTAATGTAGCACAGCAATTTTTATAATATTTTATTGTTTCTGGGTTATTACTCTTTCTTGCGGAGAGATGTAGTTCCCTTTTCCGGTTACAAGATATTTTTATTCCTTTAGTAAGCCATGTTTTTTTTTTTTTTTTTTGCATGTTTTCTTACAATTAAATGTAACTAATTTCCTGGGGAAACAGTTATCAAATACCCTTACAAATGTATCATGAAATAAGTTATATTTTCAATTAACATCATGTTCCTTATAAACCTCATCCCAGTCTAACTGCTGTAGACTTTCTTTGAAATTTCTAGTTGTTAAGTCATTAATCGAGCGCACAATTCTGGAGGACTGTTTCGAATTAATGAACGGAGCTATGTCATATACTGTTACTAGCTGTGCACCATGATCAGAAAGATCATTCTCAATGGGACAAGCATTTATGTTGTTAAACTTATCTTGGTCTATAAAAAAGTTATCTATCAATGTACTGCTGTCCTTTACTACCCGAGTAGGAAAATCAATAAAGGATGTCAGATTGAATGAGCCAAGTAAGATTTCCAGGTCTTTCTTCCTATTACATTCTTTCTGTGAATCTACATTGAAGTCACCACAAATAATAATTTGCTTCCCCCTATCTGACAGATAGCACAACAAGGCATCCAAGTTTTCCAGAAATAACAAAGTTTCCTGAAGGGGACCTATATACTGTTACAATTATAAGAGAGTCATCATTGAGTTTAAGCTGGCAGGCACATGCTTCAGTATGCTGCTCTACGCAAAACTTTTTTGTTTCTAAATTTTTTACACTGTGATAGCTTTTGACATATATGGCAACTTCTCATCTTATTATCTCTACTTACATTTGAAGCTTATTTATATCCACTGACATTCACATTTTCCATACCAGTCACAATGTGATGCTCACAGGCATGGTATATCTATTACATTTTTAGCTTCTGTATCAGCTAAACAAACCAAAAGTTCATCTATTTTATTCTTTAGTCCCCCAATATTCTGGTGAAAAATGCTAACATTATTTTTTACTTTACTTTTCTGAGAAACATTTGATTTTTCAACATTTTAGTACCTGCCTGCCTGAGCTTCTCACTGGACATTGATCTTAGCCTAAAAAAGAAGTGCTTCCATCAATTGCAGTGTCCCCCCCTTAAGGATTTTGCTATCAACCCAGCTAGTTTCCCCTTCCCTTTCCTATTGAGATGCAGGCCATGCCTAATGAAATCCCAACTATCAATAGCATCAACAGGAACCAAACCTATGTCCAACAGAGCCGCGGTGGAGTAGCCGAGCGGTCTAAAGCGTCTCGCCGCGGAGCGCGCGGTTGCTCGCCGTGGAGGTTCGAGTCCTTCCTGGGGCATGTGTGTGTGTGTGTGTGTGTGTGTGTGTGTGTGTGTGTGTGTGTGTGTGTTGTCCTTAGGTTACTTTACCTTAGTTTAAGTAGTTTGTAAGCTACGGACTGATGACCACGCAGTTTGGTTGTTGTTGTTGTTGTTGTTGTTGTTGTTGTTGTTGTTGTTGTTGGTGGTGGTGGTGGTGGTGGTGGTGGTGTTTAAAGGGGACTCAACTGCTGGGTTATCAGTCCCCTCCACGCAGTTTGGTCCGATAGATTTACAAACATTTTATGTCCGACAGATTAGCCGCCCTAAGCAGTTGATCAATCTCCATATTGACCCTCCTGACAGAGCGGTTCATTTGGGGTCGATCATACCGCATGAAAGCATGCAACAGTCCAACAATTGTCCGGGTCGTTGCAGAAGCTATTTTACCAGGTCACACTCAGTACTGTAGCCCTGATCCCTATCAATGCTGTTTCCCACCCCACCCACTATCACAACATGATCCTCTTTTGTGAAACCCTTACACAAGGAACCTATATCCTCTACCACCTGACTAAGACCTGCACTGGACTTGAAGAAGTTTGTGACCTGGTACCTGTCACCTAGTTTTTCCTGCAAAATCTGGCCCACACGTCTTCCATGGCTACTTCCAAACAACAGAACTTTCCTCCTACTATCTACTTTTTTGAAACCGTTGGTTTCCTAGTGAAAGTCTGTTGTTTCCTAACTGCACATACTTCTAAAGGAGCCTCTTCCTCACTTAACTGTGGTAGCAAGGCAAATCTGTTGGTTGTGCCAATTGCGAAGCTGTCAGGAACTATACTCTCTCTGTGGCCCCTGCTACCACTTCCCACCCCTAGTCACCCTTCTCCCCCCTTAACCTAGTCAGTTCCTCCCTAGCACTATCCAGTTCAGCCTGAAGGGCTCTAATCTTCCCTTCCTGTTCAACTATTTTTCTGTCCCTTGAACACACTTTACAAAACAAAGGAAGAGATTCGTTTGCTTCCCTCTTTCCCACACCGCTACCCCCCCCCCCCCCCCCCCCCCCAATGAAACCACTTGTCACAACAGCTGCATTGAAACCCAAAACGGACAAACCTACTGCAGCTCAAACACATTGCATTCATGATTGTTACTTACGTGATATCGACAATATATATTAACTACAGATATAAAGGGTTACTAGATTTGTTTAGGACACTAAAATACGTGTAAGCTATTAGTAAATGCCCTTAAAATTGCGGTATAACGCTAAATATGCACAGTCGCAAATTTGGCCTATGAGTATACACAAAACAACTTTTCGCGATTACTGAGATAATGCGCGAAAAAAGAAAAGAACCATTAATGGTGAGCTTGAAGAGCACACTAATAAACGTATTCAATTAGTTAACTGTGTTAAGTGCACTTAAAATTACGGAGAAACGCTAACTATGCACACTCGGAATTTAGGCCTAACAAGGACTATGTAAACAAACCGAACTTTTAGTGATTACTGGATCAATACGTGAATAAAAGAAAAACATTTAATGGTAAGCTTTAAGAGCACAATAATAAATGTTTTTAGCTACTTATAATGTTTACGTTTTATTTCTACCTAAATTACTTATCTTTTCCGATCACACTGACACCCTGGTCTTCCAACACACACACACACACACACACACACACACACACACACACACACACCTAGGGAGGAATCAAATCTCCGACGGGGAACAACCGCGTCCTCCGCATCAAGGCACCCAGAGCGCTTGGCCACTCCACCGCGGCAAATACACGTATACACTCGATGGCAACAGATGATATCCTCACCTCCAGATCATCATCAATCAAGGCAAGGAAGAGCCTTAATCTAGGTTGGCTGACAAAACATAATATTAAAACTTTTTAAAATCCTTTGTACGTTCCGAGAGACGCTACCACAGTATGCTAGCAAAATAAACGATCTACATAATTTTCTTCTGTTGGTTTCGGCGAATGTCTAAGGTCCGAAGCACGACGAATATGTTAGGTAGTGTAGCCATTTTGAAACCAAGGTTAGGTGGGGTTCTAGCTCTTGTGCCAAGGTTTCCACTTTCAGGTTGGCAAAAGGCCGTCCTTTCCAACGTTCTCAAACCCCCAGTGAATTGGTTCAAACTCATCGCCAGTAAATACAGGCAGTATGCTTTGGTTTTCTGTGAACACTCTGTCCCAGAGTTTTTTTATTAATTTTTATTTATTTATTTATTATTTTTTTAATTTTTATTTTACCATTTTAGATCTTCGTGGCGAACTTGATGTCGGAGAAAAGCAATAAAATTTTTCGAAGAAACGGTTAAGACAAGTCTAGTCCATGTTGCCACATCATAAAAGCGTTACCAGTGTCTCTCAACTCAGCGCCCTGGTTTCAACTTCTTCCGCAAATTGGCAACTGTAGGGTGTAATGGCTCGCCATAGCCACCTCTTCAATTCCTTCCAAATACGTATCACCGAATAAAAAATAAGCTGAAATTAGTATATGACGTCAAGATTTAGAAACAGTGAAGATGGCGGGCAAATGGACTACTGGACAGTTTTCAAGCTGATGGTATTATTCGGTTGCAGGTCCGATCAGACAAGACGTCGGGAAATATTTCATAGTCACAGCCAATACACACTGAGAGTGCAGCTTAATTTTATGTACAATGGAAGTTAATCTCTACACAGGCTGTGTCCTTAAGTGGATGCTATGGAGTGCAAGTTATTTGTTAGTGAAACCCTAAACATTTATTTCTGGCCATTAGTTTCCACCTCAAAGTAATCGCCTTAATATTCTCCACCAAGTGAAAGCGACCTGATTTGTGAAAATAGCTGGCGCGTGGCTCAGTACTTAACGGCACTGGACTCCTCGTACGACCATTAAAATTTTAGAGTTTCCTTGGATTTCATTAATCAGATTAAGCTTGATACCATGAAGCTCAATTAGAAGTGGTCACAACCGATATTTTTTCTTGTCTGGTTTCCTTATTACCGGTACTCTGAAATGCGTTTCAATTTCCCTAGTTCTGATAAGTTCTGCACATTCAAATTTTCGTGAATACTGCAATAACAAAGCATAATTGTTGTAAACTGTCTCCCATGCTTTCTGAATGTAGGCAGTTGCCTGTAATGCTCATGATAGCGAGTTTACATACTGCTCAGTATGCAATTAAATTTTCCTCGACTAATGACGTTTCATATTATGTTCCTCAAAGTGTTTCTGTTTAATGACGTGATCTCTTTTACGAGTTTCCTTATCGTGAAATACCTAAGGCACGCGGCTCATCATCGCATCTGGAGTGCGGCGGGATATGGACATTAAGATCCTCGAAGGATGTGACTGCTTAAGCGATCTCATTTAACAGCGGCGCTGAGAACTGGCGAAAGGGCGACACCATCTGATCAACAGCATGCGAGGTCTACGCTAAGACGCCAGTTCTACTGTCTCTCATTACTAACTACGAGAATTGAAGCTTCCCGAATTTCGCGCTTCTTCAGCTGAACGCTTAAGGGCCGTTCTTTAAGGCCACTTTGGGCGTCATTAAATCTGGCATCCCGCCCAGAGTCGTCCATAGCGCACTGCTGACCAGTTTGCAGTAATTGGTGTAAATTGTGCATTTCCTGTCACCAAAGTTCTCAACGGGGACTTCTCCTTAGAAGAGAAATTATTCCGATGCCACCGCCTCTGTACGGCTATTTTAGGCGACGTAAAACACCAGTGTCCATAGGTCCTGAATTGGAGCTGGCACACAGAAGTAGTCATGATGCTCATTTCGAGTATAGCGATTATTGTATCCAACTGTACAGAATGCGCAGCGTAATGAAAAATACATTTTCTATTGGAATACGGCGTATATTTTATTCCATAACTAGCCAAACTCCCGGCGACGCCCGGGCACTAACTTGTTGTTGTTGTTGTTGTTTTCAGTCCGCAGACTGGTTTGATGCAGCTCTCCACGCTACCCTGCCCTGCGCAAGTCTCTTCACCTGAGAATATGTTCGGCAACCTACATCCTTTTGCATCTGCTTACTGTATTCGTCCCTCGACCTCCCTCTACGATTTTTACCTCACACCCTTCCTTCTAATGCTAAGTTGACAATTCCTTGATGTCTCAGAGAGTATCCTACCAATCTGTCCCTTCTCTCCGTCAGGATATGCCAGAAACTCCTTTCCTCCCCAATTTGCTTAAGCACCTCCTCATTAGTAACATGATCTACCCATCTAATTTTCATCATTCGTCTGTAGCACCACATTTCAAAAGCTTCTATCATCTTTTTGTCTGAACTACTTATCGTCCACGTTTTACTCCCATACAATGCTACACTCAAGACAAATGCTTTCGGAAAGGACTTCCCAACATTTAAATTAATATTGGAGGTTAACAAGTTTTGCTTCTTTAGAAACGCTTTTCTTCCCATAGCCATTCTGCATTTTATATCTTCCCTACTTCGGCCATCAGAACTTAGTTTGTCTCATTACCTAATCTAATTCGTTCGGCATCGCTTGATTTTCTGACATTCCATTCCATTACCCTCTTTTTACTCTTGTTAATGTTCATCTTACATCTTCCTTTCAAGACACTGTACATTCCATTCAATTGGACTTCAACATCCTTATTACTATGTCATCGGCAAACTGCAAAGTTTTAATTTCTTCTCCCTTAACTTCAATTCCCTGTCCAAATTTTTCTTGGCATTCCTTCACTGCTTGCTCAATGTACAGATTGAACAACATTGGGGAAAGGCTACAACCCTGTCTTACTCCCTTCCCAACCTCTGCGTCCCTTTCTTGCCCTTCTACTCTGATAACTGCTGTCTGGTTTTTGTATAGGTTGAATATAACTCTTCACTTCCTGTATTTTACCCCTACCTTCAGAATTTGAAAGAGTGTATTCCAGTCGACATTGTCAAAAACGTTCTCCAAATCTACAAACGCAAAAAATGTAGGTTTGCCTTTTCTTAGCCTGTCTTCTAAAATGAGTCGTAATGTATTGCCTCCTGTGTTCCTACAATTCTCCTAAATCCAAACTGATCTTCCCCGAGATTGGATTGCATAAGTTTTTCCATTCATCTGTAAATAATTCGTGTTAGTATTTTGCAACAATGACTTATTAAACTGATGGTTCTGTAGTTTTCACATTTGTCTGCACTTGCTCGCTTTGGAAGTGGAATTACAATATTCTTTATGAAGTCAGAGGGTAATTTCCCTGTCTCATACATTGTGCATTCCAGGTGGAACAATTTTTTCACAAATCGATCTTCTAATGATATCAGCAGTTGCCGGCCGTGGTGGTCGAGGTGACTGAGGCGCTCCAGTCACGGTCAGCATGGCCACTACGGTCGGGGGTTCGAATCCCCCCTCAGGCATGGATATTTGTGCTGTCCTAGTTCGTAAGTAGTTCATAATTAGTTTGTAAGTTTAGGGACTGATGACCCCCATAATTAAGTCCCATAAGCTTAACAAACATTTGAACAACATATCAGCAGTTCAGACGGAATATCATCTACTCCATGGGCCTTGTTTCGACTCAGATCCTTCAGCGCTCTGTCATATTCTTCTCGCAGTATCATATCTCCTATCTCATATTCCTCCACTTTGTCTTCCATTTCTAGAATACTGCCTTCAAGTTTATTTCCTTTGTATAGGCCCTCTACCTATTCCTTCCACAGTTCAGCTTTCCCCTCTTTGCTTAGTACTAGTTTTCTGTCTGAGCTCTTGATATTCATACAGCTGCTTTTCTTGTCTCCAAATATCTCTCTTATTTTCTGTAGGTGGTATCCATGTTTCCCCTAGTTACACATTATTCTACAGTTCTGCATTTGTCCTCTAGCCACTCCTGCTTAGCCAATCTGCACTTCCTGTTAATCTCATTTTTCAGAGGTTTGTACTTCCTTTTGCCTGCTTCATATGCTGAATTTTTATGTTTTCTCCTCTCATCAGTTAAGTTCAGTATATGCTGTGTTATCCAGGGATTTCTATTAGGCCTTGTCCTTCTGCATATATGATCCTCTGCGGCCTTTACTACCCTCTCTCTCAGAGCTATCCATGCTGCTTCTACTGTATTACTTTCCCCCATTTCAGCCAATCCTTACCTAATGCTCCTTCTGAAACTCTCAACCACCTCTGGTTCCTTCAGTTTGTCCAGGTTCCATCTCCTAACTTTTCTACCTTTCTGCAGTCTCTTAAGTTTTAATCTGCAATTCATAACCATTAAGTTATGGTCAGAGTCTATATCTGCCCCTGGGTATGTCTTACAGTTTAAACCCTGCTTTCTAAATCTATTCCTTACCATTATAAAGTTGATCTGGTGCCTTCCAGTCTCTCTTGGTCTCTTCCACATATACAGCCTTCTTTCATGATGATTAAAACAAGTGTTGGTGATCATTAAATTGTGCTCTGCACAAAATTCTGCCAAGCGATCTCCTCTTTCATTCCTTTCTCTCAGTCCATATTCACTTACTACATTTCCTTCTCTTCCCATTCGTACTACCAACCTACCACAATCAAGTTTTCATTTCCCTCAGCTTTCTGAATGATTTCTTTTCTCTCTTCATACATTTCTTCGATATTCTCATCATTGGCCGTGCTAGTTGGCATATGAACTTGTACTACTGTGGTTGGTGCTGCTTTTGTGTCTATCTTTGTTACAGTAATGCGTTCACAATGCTGTTCATAGCAACTTACCTGCGTTCCTATTTTCTTATTCATTATCAGACCTACTCCTGCGCTACCACCAACTGATTTTGTATTTATAACCCTGTACTTGCCTGACTAGAAATCCTCTTCATCCTGCCACCGAACTTCACTAATCCCTACCATATCTAACTTTAACCTATCCTTTTCTCTTTTCAAATTTTCTAACTTAACTAACAATTAAGAGTTCGAACATTCCATACTCTGACCTGTAGAATACCTGTTTGTTTTTCTTGATGACAAACTACTCCTGTGTAGCCCTGCCCAGAGATCTGAATGGGGGACTATTTTACCTCCAGAATATTATACCCAAGAAGACACCATCATCATATAGTCATACAGTAAAGCTGTATGTCCTCGATAAAAGTAACGGCTGTAGTTTCCCCTTGTTTTCAGTCATTCGCAGTAACTGCATGCCAAAGCCATGTTAACTGATATTACAAGGCCAGCTCAGTCAATCATCCAGACTGTTGCCCCCCCCCCCCCCTCCCCTGTAACTACTGAAAAGGCTGCTGCCCCTCTTCAGGAACCACACATTTCTCTGTGCTCTCCACAGATACCCCTCTGCTGTGGTTGCACCTACGGTACAACTATCTGCATCATTGAGGCACGCAAGCCACCCCACCTCGACAATGTCTGTGGTTTATTGGGGGTGGGGTACTTACTTGTTCCAGCCTTAATTCCTTCTTCCCATTTCTCTCTCTCTCTCTCTCTCTCTCTCTCTCTCTCTCTCTCTCTCTCTCTCTGTGTGTGTCCATATTCTCTTTCCTTCTCCCTCTATCCATCTCCACCTTCCCCTTTCTCTGCCAGTCATCTCCTCGTCTCCTATCAAACTCCTCTCCTCTCTCTTCTAGCCATAAAACATTATGATATAATTCATAGGTGTAGCCAGGATATAATTTCGGGAGAGGTTTTCAAAGAATGGACATTATTACAACACAATATGTACTCTTAATCAAATTGGTAATGGTTTCAATACTGTTTACATTATATTTAATTCCAAGGAACTGTATACTAGAGTTCCATCAAGGTATGAAACAAAATTAGTAAAGTTCCATTCTTAAGAATCTTTGTACGTATTCCCCAAGATTGGAACAAAGCAAATCATATCATAAAGTTGGGTAAGTGCAGATAGAAACACGAATGGCAATCAAAGGCATTGCATTTGCATGAAGCTCTCAATAACTTCTGAAGCATTATCAGTGAAAGACTCCCTAATTCAAATTTTTGCAGTACCTGAAAGCTGTCAGTGACAAAAAGAAGGTACTCTTTGACTAGACAGGAACCTTGATTCGTTTACATGGGAACATCAAGAAATGTTACTGACATTGTAATTACTAACAGTGGTGTTGAAAAAACTGCTCCAGGGCCCGACAGGGTCATTCAGTTTCTACACAGAATCTCTGCCAGATTTAGTACCCTCTTTACCATAATTTATTGTAAGTACCTTGAGCAAGGAATTGTTCCTAGTGATTTGGAAACATGCAAATCACACAGCCGTGGCAGATTAGCTGTGCGCACTGGGTCGCCATGCTACAGTGTGCACGGCCATTATGAGTTGGGGGGGTTCGAGTAGCCCCTCAGGCATGGTCGTTTGTGTTGTCCGTAGATTCGTTTACCTTGGTTTAAGTAGTTTGTAAGCTACGGACTAATGGCCAAGCAGTTGAGTTGGATAGATTTGCAAACATTTGATTTTGCAAATCACACACAGACACATATATAAGGAACAGACAAATTAAAAGAACACATTCAGTAAAAAAACTCAGTAAACTGTTCATTATTTCAATAGTAAACACCAAAATAACACATTTAATCCACTGTGAGACAAACATGTCAATTCCTCCATGCACAAATGTTTGCAGTTAACTACGGGACCATGATTTTTATCCAGGTTTGTACCTCTTTGTCTGCAACATACCGACGGCCACAAATGTCTTCGTTCAGGGCTCCAAAAGATATGAAAATCGCATTGGGAGAAGTCGGGACAATATGGAACATGTATAACGGATTTCCAGCCGTCACAAAATGTAGGCAGGCTTCCTTCTGATACAGAAGGAAGCCATTATTTTTGTAAGCTTTGTCAACATTTTGGGAGGGGTTTGAACCACAGGAACCCCTCCCCCCCCCCAATTTCTGGCTACGCCCACGATATAATTAATAACTCTATTAACTTTCATTGTGATCACTGAAGTGGTGTCCAAGTTTATTGCAAGGTTCCCTAAGCCTTGTACCATATGAAATCTTGGGTATATGGTAAAATTCCCTCTTCTTTTGAAGCTAAAGTGTGCAAAGTTTAATCAAGATCTGAATAAAACAACAAAATTTGTCAAAGTTTGTAGGCAATGTACTCTCTGGCATGACATTGACGATGTCTTTCCTCTTGTTTTGAAGATCAGATGTGCAAAGTTTCATCATAGTCGGAAGAATGGTACGGCAGTGCATAAAATACCAACAAACATTATTCGGCAATTTACCATGCATTTCAGTATTTATAACCTAAGTTTCATCCCACTCGGTTGAAAGGTATGCCATCGCATAAAATTCAAACATTCATTTTATGTGTTAGATATAAATATGGGTTCGGGCCCGACTTGGTTCGATTCCCGGCCGCACCACAAATTTTAATTCAATGCTTCATATCTATCAATAATGTCTTGGTGGACTTTGTTGCAAAATTTTCAACCCCTCCCTTCTCCTTCCAAGGACTTTGTCTATTGACCTTCTCCACTATGTTAGTCACCCATGATGTCTTATTTTTACATATCACACTAATTATTAAGACAAACTGGACAAACAGATCATCCAATGTAGTTAAATTGCTTCAGCAAATAAGGTTTAACAGATTCACTCCCCCCTCCTCCTCCCCCATTGATCTCAATAACTACCTACTGATTATGGTAAAACCTTGAGAAATAAAATGAAAAGAGGGAAAACGTAAAAGAAGTTACAGGGAGGGCACAAAAAAATTAATACAGATGTTAGTGGTAAACAAGCCACATAAACTAACCAATAGTTGACTCAGGGTTGCCAATGTGGGGTAATTTTCTTGAGACCCATTGAGATTGATAGCTAACATGTTTTATGATCACCCAAAATCCTGGACAGTAGCTGGTCTCAAATATCTTGGGAAGCAGAAAGTATATCAAATTTCATTTTGAAATGTGTTTATATGAAAACTTTAATTTGCACTATGTAACTGTGTGATTGAGACCATATTTTCTGTTGTTCAAGGTTTGGCAAGCATGAGTGTACCTGTGTACATAGCAGAGAGTGCAGTGCCCAGTAAGCGTGGTCGAATGGTTACTACAAATTCACTATTCATCACTGGTGGGCAGTTTATGGCAGCTGTACTTTGTGGTGCCTTCAGTAAAACATATGAAGGCTGGAGGTAAGTTAACTATTATTTCTCTGAATTAATACCCAAAAGAAATTATGTAATGGAAGTTCATTTGTACATTTCTTTTATAATGATATGGTGTGTTAGAAACCAGAAGATTTTTGTTGTATAAATTTGCAGGTACAGTGCAAGAATACTCTGTGTTACAAGTTAATATTTAGTTAGTTAGTTGTTTTATTGTCATCATCATCATCATCATCATCATCATCATCAACATCTTTCAACAGTCTAGCTGTTGTCTGTTCTTATCTCTCAAACAAATTTATTTCAGTCTTTTTTGTAATCTTCCCATATCTCTCTTTCCTCCATTCAGTTTTTACTTCAGGGTCTTCTGGGTAATTCTGCTCGCTGACATTCTCAGATGGCATTTTCTCAATTTTCACAATATTTTTGAATCTTTTCAGTCATGTTGAAAATATTTAATTCATTTTTGGTATCTTTATTTTCTAATCATGTTCCTTCTCATGCAGTCCTTTGTCTTCCTCAGAAACCTCATCTCTACAGTTTGAATTTTAGTTTCTTGTCTTTTGTGGTCTTTTATAGGATAACACAAGAACTGCCATCACTTCATAGAATTCCAAGATGATGTCTTTTGGTACTTCATGTCTCAATGTTCTTATAATGTACCATATACAGCTTGGAATTTGGCTATTTTATTTTTAATGCCTGAATCATAATAAAAATTTATAACACAGTCTAAATAAGAGATATGAGAGACTTGGTCTAAAGCTGAATTGTCAAAAACAATTTTTGATGTAACTGGATATTTTCCTCAGAAAGCCTTTACTGTCGTTTTATTACTAAAAGTTACATTTCTTGCATCTTCGCAGGTCAGCATCATTCTTTTGAATAATAATACTATTATCTGCAAACAGAAGCATATTCAGCTGTTCTCATCCACTCCTTTAATTCATTTTTTTTTACTTTACATTTCTGAAGAATGAAGTCAGTGTAACAATGGAAAGTATAGGTTGTAACATCAGTAATATGAGAATGGTTAACAACAGAACATAAAAAGACAATCACATTCATACAACATAAATTTTCAGTGACAGCCTTCATTAGAAAAAGTTCATTCATACTTTCTCAGAGGCAGGAGTTGTGGCTGAGTGATTGTGTAAATGTATGTATGCTTTTTTTCTGATGAAGGCTGTGGCCAAAAATTTAAGTTGTGTGAGTGTGATTGAAATTTCTATGTATCTTTCTGCAGCTCATGGGTCATTTTTAGAGAGTTGCTACCTATCCTAATATTATTAAATATTAAAACTGGTAGGTGAGAGTCCACATCCATGCCTTAAACATTTGTTAATAATAGTTTCTGCTAATTGATCTTGCCTGTATTTATTACAATGTTGGATATTTATAAAGACTTTTGCTACTTCTGTTAGGTGATGCGGATACCTGCATTTAGACATAATCTTCCTTAAGCTATCATGGCTAACACAGTCAAGTGTTCTTAGGCTCAATAAATGCCATATGGGTTTCTATGTTAAAATCTCTGTTTTTTTATGATGGTCTTAATTAGAAACACATTGCCTGTGCATGAATGACCTAATTTAAGTCAGTTCTGTTCCTCAGAAAAAATAGCTTCTGTGATATTCTTCAGTTTGTCTTAATCTTACCATTAGCTGGCCTAACAAGGTGCAAACAATTATTTTTCTTTTATTCTATGTCTTTCCAGATCATTTTAACAAATGCAAATAAATTTTCATCACTAAGAAAAACACAATACTTTATTATTTTGTTACCAGTTCCGTTAATAAATAGTGAACTATTCAGTTTCATTAATGGTACTTTAATAACTTAATCACTCAAATGTAGAGCTTATGGGACTTAACTACAGTATTATCAGTCAACTTTATCACTGAGAGTGATGTATTGGCATATCATTAATTATTTTATTATGAAGTAGGAGACCATGTAGGATAATCTAACATGTTGCTTGTAGTTTATCATAATGAATGGCAAACATGCTTCAAAAGAGAACAAGATGATTGTCATGTTGCTGCTATAGCAGCTGCTACTGCTGCTGCTGCTGCTGCTGCTGCTACTACTACTACTACTACTACTACTGAGTCTAAGACAGTTGATAACACTGTTGAGAGACCCACAGTATTTCTTGTCCATTAACAAATCTTGTTAAGCTTTTACAGTGCATTGCTTGCTTGTTTGCTTCAGGTGTAGAATGTCATTTTAATTTGTATATCAAAATGATACCAATTCCACAGGCGAGGAGCATCATTACATTGCCTTTATTACTCATTGTAATGTGTATCCAAATTTCAGGTACATGTTGGGCCTTGCAGCCATACCAGCATGTATTCAATTTTTTGGTTTCCTTGGAATGCCTGAGAGTCCAAGATGGCTTGTTTCAAAGAAAAGGTACATGTTTTACTATTGATTTTGTAATTAAATCAATGTGACCTTGAAAATTTATAAGTTTCAGATGTTTCATCACAACACATCACATTAACTTACATTATATTTTATGCTCCTAAAATGGCTTACATGTTTTCTTTTATTTGTGAAACACTTGTGTTTTTGTTTTTTGTTTTTTGTAAGACTGGGAATATTTAAATAACACAATTTGCCCTTCAATGAAGTTTGACCCCACAATAGGGATAATATATGATGAAAGTTTGGTCCTAAAACAGCAGAAAAATTTTATTGCAAATGTATGATTTGTTGTTGAAAACTAGATATTCTGTCTTTTTGGTATATTTTATTCTGTTTTACTGCTGAATTGAATTTCTGTCAAAATATTAGTATTGTATAGCCAACTTACAAAATAATAATCTTTGTTTTGGGAGCTTTCTTTGACTGTTTACTTTCAGGTTCAATGACATGTCATGAAGGATATCCTATGATCATGTAATTTCCCTTTTTCTGATCATAGTCAGAATATAAAAAGGAGAGAGACAATATCTGTTTATATTCGTGTGTTCAGATTTGCCTCACTTCAACATAATATGATTTTAGATTCAAATAATGCTAAAAGTAGTATGTTTGTAAATCACTTTTGTTTATTTAATTGGCTCCTCAAAAATTTCTATGCCTTTGAATTTTTCTTCAGTTATATTTGATAAGGTTCATATATAGTTAGTAAATAACACAAATTATTTGACAATAATCACTTGTTAATTATACTGATACTATATTTATTTCATATTTTGTCTGAATATGCATTTTATATTAAAAGATGTGGGTCATATTCCTGGCTATTTTCCATTCACTGTACAAGGCAGTAGTTGTCCTGAAAGTCATCAAAACTTATCCGAGGTTTCTTGTAATAGCAATGATAAATAAATAAGATGTTTAATGAACAGAGTCTTCAAAACAATGCTGGAAGGACTCCTATGCTCATCACATAATATATTCTTTGGACACACTAAATACCTCATTTTTTCAACCATACTATTATGCAGTCAAGAGCCTTGCTGAACTGCTGACAGGCACAAAAAAGACATTTTCAGTCATGGCCTTCATTAAAAAAGGAAACACAATCACTCAGACAACTATATACACACAACCAACCACCATGTCCAGTGGCTCCAATGGCCAGACATGGTGGTTGTATGCATATATTGTCTGAGTGATTGTACAAATTGTGTGTTCATTTTTCTGGTGAAGGAAATGGCCAAAAACATAAGTTGTGTGATTATGATTGTCTATTTTTTGTGCCTGTCAGCAGCTCAGGGAGCCTCTTTACAGTGAGTTGTTGTCTGTCCTCCATTATTGCCATTCCAATCAGGTTTTCCATTGTTAAAATATCATTATACAACTTAGTTCTACCAGTTGAGAAAATCTCAAGCTTTAATTTGGCAGATATTCCACAAGAGCAGATTTAGTATACTAAGCACTAATTGGAAACTGTTTAAAGTTCTTTAGTAGTCACTAAATATAATTTCTTACTGAGCAAGTTTATTAAATCTTCTGAGAAGATTTTACTAGGTTTATTGACCAAAATAAGAGTGTGATCTGTTCTTCATAGAGCTGCTTATCATCAAACATCATAATGATTATATTATTCAAAAGTAAGATGCAGCAAACCTTCAGAAATATATGAAGGAGTAATGTTTGTCTGGAATATTCATCCTTCTTGAAAGTTGCACAACTTGGGAAGATTTATAGGCAACTCAATTCTTTCTACTTCCTCTCATCTGTGGTAAACTGTAGCAAAGTCAGAACAGCAAACAGCATTGTGAATTTAAGATACACAGGAAATGTAATTAAACACAGTAGCTTCAGCAGTTAACTAAAGTGAGACAGAAAAAAAGTATTGGTACAAACACACTTATGTATTATGTTGCATTGTAATTCTGCTGTTACTTCATTGAGAAATTGTACTGCAGTATTATGCTGTAGGTGGTCTTCTAAAAACAATCAATTTTTAATCTTGTTCTAATGTCTTCATTTCAGTAGTGTATGAGTAGGTTTTTAAAATTAGATGTTATTAGTTATTAGTATAATTGATAATTCCTTACCTAGAATATTATTATGGAAAACAATTAAAGGCTATGAAAATATTTTATTTATTTTAATTTCATGTATATATTAAATTTTTTAACATATTTTGCTACCGATCATTCTATAATCTCTTAGATATGCAGTGTAACTCTTTTGCTCATTATTTGTGACACTGACACTAACTTAACTGTGATGAATCCCTCCACTTCTTGCCACCAGGTTTGGTACACAAAAATGTCATTCTCAAAGTTAAGCCCTTCATCTTTTTTTTTCTTTTTGAAAACAGATTTTTTTTTAATTATTTAAACATAGTTCCACTTCAAATGATAGTTACATTTAAGTTTGTTTATTTTCCATAAACCTCCTTTCAGTTGTATAATGTTTGCCATGTATGTGTGCATTGTCTTCAGATTTAATTCAGAGATGGCAGTCATAAAGCAAGAAAGGGAGATGTATTGAATTTCTTCTCTTTCATCATCATTGATGATTCTACTACTTTAACTACTCTACTGACCACAGCCCAAATTATTGTATACAGTTATTCACCTGGTACTTACCAAGAAGAAATGATCCACACTTTACACCAGAGCTCCAGCAATTAAAATGAAAAAGTGACTTTCATACAAGCTTTGATTTTTAGTATTACAGAGCTTCAATTATTGAATACAATCACACTGTTAGATCAATTCAGTCGTTATTCATCAACATGTGTAAGGTATCTGTTTCTTCTGCCCATCATAGCCTAGGCAAAATTCATCCATTAATGATTGCAATTATTTGTGTTACAGCAAGTAAAAAAGTAACACTGTTATTTCACTACTCTAAAACCCAGTATTAATAATAATAATAATAATAATAATAATAATAATAATAATATTTTATTGTCGTTAGGCTTACAAAAGCAATAGACAACGTCAAGTTACAAAGTAGGTACAAATTTATATACAAGAGTTTGGATTACTACTTTTACATAGGTTTTGTAATGAATCAATAGACAGGAGATACCATATAAATAAATAGGGTAATAAACCCAATCCATCAAAATGTACCAATACAGAAAAAAACAGAGTACAGGAAAACATATGGTTTACAGAGAGATATTTACTGCAGTTTTATGACTACCTGTTACAACTGTTACAGAGAAAAATCAAAAATTAATACTTATTACTAATGCTATTAATATAGGGAGCTAGATGATTAATTTGATACATCAGGAAATGCCAAAGTTTACAATATTATTTGTTTTTGACTGAATTCAAAGAATTCCTCGATTGAATAAAAAGGATGATCGACCAGCCACTCATACAGTTTTGGCTTGGTCTTTTCAATAGGACAATCTAATTTACAAAAAGAAAATTTGTTGAAACATTTGGAACCTATTATGTCGTAACTTTTTAAAGACTTAGTTAATCGTTGAAAAGGTACATCAATATGTTTTTTGTTTCTTGTATTGTACGAATGTATATTTTCTCTTAATTTCTGATTTGGTAAATTGTTCATGGTATGCAGAACCACAGTGTATATATAGAGATTAACGACAGTCATAACTTTAAGTTTCACAAACAATGGCTTACAGTTATCTAGTCTACCTGAGTCAGTGATAATTCTGACAACTTTTTTTTGCAGTAGAAGAATATCATGTACATGGCTACTATTTCCCCATAGTAGTAAACCATAAGAAATAATGCTCTGAAAAAAGGCAAAATATGCTGATCTAATATACTTATCTGATACAAAACCTTTTAACCTTCTCAGCAAATAAATAACTCTGGAAAGCCTAGCAGCTATATAATTAATGTGGTAATTCCAATTAAGTTTGCTATCTAAATATATTCCAAGAAATTTAACATTATTTGAATCGTTCACTGGTAACGTGTCTCTTAAGCTGAAAAACATGAACTGTGTTTTATTTTCATTTAATAAGAAACCATTTGCTGTAAACCATTTTGATGCTTCACTGATGGTATTTTCTGTTAGACTTTTCAACGATTCAATGTCAGGATCATTATTAATAAAGGTTGTATCGTCAGCATATAAGATTGAATGGGAACTTACGTTATATGGTAAATCGTTAATCATAATTACAAAAAGCAGTGGGCCTAGCACCGAGCCCTGAGGCACACCACACAGGACATCCGCTACATTAGATCTGTCTTCATTAATACAAACAATCTGTTTACGGTGCTCCAAGAAAGACCGAAGGATACTCAAGCCACTGTTTTGAAAACCTAAAATCTCTAATTTATACAGAAGTAACTTGTGGTTCACACAATCAAAAGCTTTACTCAGGTCACAAAAGGTGACCTGAGCAGACTCCTTATCTTCAAATACCTGGAGAACCTTTTTAACGAGCGAACCAATAGCATGAGTGGTCGATCTATTTTTCCTAAAACCAAATTGATCGTTGCAAATAATAGCATTATTGTCTAAAAAATTACACATTTGGTTATACATAACAGTTTCTAACACTTTGGAGAAAACAGGAGTGAGGGATATGGGGCGGTAACTAGATGGACAATTTCTCTCTCCTTTCTTATATACAGGAACAACTCTACATAACTTCAGTAGATTGGGGAAGATTCCCTGTGTCAAACACTTATTTATAACATACGTTAGAGGGCCAGCAATGCACTCAATAACATTTTTTAATATCATACAGGATATGCCATATATATCAATGCTGCTAGAAGACTTAAACTTATTTACAATATTTACAACCTCCAGCTGAGTCACTTCAGAGAACACGAAACTATGTTTGTCATACCTAGACCCCAAATTACAATTTGCCATCATTTGAGCAGCAGTTTCCACAGGTTTAATGATATTTTTCTGAATGTCCCTAACTGACTGTGTACAAAAGTTGTTAAAATCATTTGCTGAGACAGCTACCTCTTTTTGTTTATTGTTTTTGGCAACTGAGTTTATTATTTTCCACGCTTTTTTACATTTATTTTTTGATGACTCAATACTGTTAATGTTGTGTTGCTTTTTTGCTTCAATAATAGCTGCACTATATTTTTTCTTAGCTTCTGTAAAGAAAATTTTGGATTTCTGGGTGTTAATCTTTTTATTTAGATCAGAAAACAACATGACTTTGTTTTTTAAACTGGCTAGTTTGGGAGTATACCATTCATTATTTCTTTTTTTCTTTTTAGATTCACTGTGGGTCACTTTACATTTTCTTTGCGGGATAGTCATTTCATACAATGTGGTGAATACAGAAAAGAATTTCTCAAAAACATAGTCAGCTGACAAATGTTCCATATTAGAAAACATATCAAACCAATTAAATGAACTAAGCTGAGATCTAAAATTAAACAACTTTATGTCATCTACAGGTCTTGTTACCACTAATTTGGACTTCAGAGATGAATTGTGAATTGCAAAACAATTTTCAAATGTGAGAAATACACCATCATGGTCGGAAAAGGGAAAGTTGACTACACCACATGAAAAAGTTGATCTGAAGGAGTTTGTTAGAAAGTTATCAAGACAGGCCAAGCCTCTAGTTGGTTTGGTATTTTGGTAGTGAAAATTGAATTGCCTAAGTAAATTTTTAAATTCACGTACACTGGGTTTATCATCTGTGACATCAAAGTCGGCATTTAGGTCCCCCCCAATCAGTATCTCATAGTTTTTCCATTTGTTACCACTGAAAAACTCAAATAGTTCCTCCAATTTTTCTAAAAACATAGAGGAGTCACCATCTGGAGATCTGTACACAGATAAAACTACTAACTTTAGGTCGTTGATACATATTCCTGATACCTCAAAAACAAATTCCTTACACAAAAAACTTACATCTAGCTTGCTACTACAATCAAACAAAGAATTTTTAACGTAGACTGCAGTACCACCATGTATACGCTTATCTCTACAGAAGTTAGTAATCATTTTAAAGTCATCTAATAGAATAAAACTAATTTCATTATATTTACACCAATGCTCATTAATGCAAATTACATCAAACTGGTGATCTAGGGCAAATTCATTTAAGATTAGGGATTTACTACTCAGCCCTTGTACATTGAGACAGCAAATTCTCAAGCTGTGATCAGGATGTGACCAAGCCTGAACTGGTCCAGGCTCAGTCACAGTTTCACGTTTCCCTGGTCCTTTAATCCTGCTATCAGTTCACTGTTTGGATGCAATGCTACTCTTTTACAAAATTCTAGGATTCTTCCACTTACATATTTCTTGCCAAGACTGTTCAGATGCAGTCCATGTTTTGTGTGGAATCTGCTTCCTAATGTACTTATATCTACAAATGATACATTTGTATGTTCCTTACAAATTTTAGACATAGCTTCATTAGCTTTTCTTACTTCTGCATTGACACAGGACCACTTGGGTAAGTCATGCCGATGAGGTACTGAAAAAACCAGAATATTAGTTTTTGTTAAATGATGCAATGTTTCACTAAGGGAGTGCTTAAGTTTTATGGTTTCATTTCTGGCCACATCATTTGTGCCAGCCATGAACACTGTAACACTGTTAGGGCCAAGTTTATTGAATTCAGAGTTTCTTGCTACCACATCCTGAAAACAAGCATTAGGTTTAACTGTGCTTGTAACATCTAGGTCGTGAGTTTCTCTTGTCACCCGTGCAATGTCTCTGCCATGGCTGTCTGCATACAAATGTATGGACACTTTATTGGTACTGCAGTGATTGGGCCTACATTGACTAATAGCTTGTGGGCAAACCATGTCAGAATCTTGAACATCATGTAATTCTGACAGTGGTTCGAAAGAGTTATTTGTTGTCAGAGTTTCCATTTGGTTTTTCAAGGAGTCAGATTTCCTAATGCCAACTTTTGAAACAGTTCTCCAGTCTGATGTCCTTCTCTCACTATTATTACATTCCAGTAGTTCACTTTCAGTACTGTCATTAATGTTTGCTACTGTCCTATGTCTGCAAGAATCACATCTCCATTCTTTTGCACTTTTCTTATCTTCTTTTAGTGAGGGATCAACCTTACCACATCGGAAGTGATAAATGGAATTACATTCTGTACATGTAGTGCCATTTCTCACTGTTTTATTGCACTTTTTACACGGTTTTTCAGTAAGACGTTGAGTAGTCGTGTTTTTTGTCGTTTGTAAAACTGTTTTCTGCTCATATTTGAGTATACATTCAGCCCATTTGAGTTTTAATTCACGTATTTCTTCGAATAGAAACGTAATAATTTCGCCTGACCAGTCGTTGTTGATACGTTTCTTAATGTGACAGTCTTTAATGCATATTGGAATGAAGGAAACTTGATACTTTTATAGTAGAAACATCAGATTTCCAACTGTTCAAAACAGCACCTTCCATTGATCATCTAAGAGTAAGGAATATGAAGCATTACATTAGATGTGATCCTCATACATATTCAGTGCTTATTTACGATATATTGAACTATATATTATAAGTGAAGCTCACAAGTATGTGTGGATGCTTTCATCTGACTCTCTCTCTCAAAATGTTTGTCCATGTTTAGCCATACTTGAATTTATAGTACTGATCACTTCTATATGTGAATAATCTGAAAACACGAGATCTTGGGTCTTATTTATTACTTGATCAGTAACTGATAAAATAGAATTATCTCACTATCCAACCTGTCTTAATGCATGAACATTCCTGGAAATGCATCTAAGAAATGTCTACAATGAATGTTGTGTGGGTCACTTTCATTGAAGTGCAATGTGGAATTAGGCATTTGAAACCAGTAAGTAGTCAGTGGTTTGTAGAAGAAGAAATTTCGTACATACTGTATTAGCAAACTGTCATAAAATGTATAATTATATTACTTCCTTACATACTTATATTACTTTGAAAAAGCATATTTTAGACAGGTTGTATAATATACTGGTGGGGCTATAAAAACTAAATACATGAGCCAAGAATTTCAGTGAGAAATAAAATTGTTCCTTTGTAACTGTTTGCATAATTTATCATGTATTTTGTGTTTCAGATGAAACATGGCGTAGATTAGCTGTCATATAATGTTAAAGGGTTTTATTACTAAATGAAATCGTCCAGATTTTGTAGACAAATTTTATTTTTGTCATGTTCAGAGTGCACAAGACGGCACACCTGTTGTAGTGTTAGTGGACGTCATGAACACCAATGAAAAATGAAGAGGCAATCTAATCTTCCACTCAGGACTATATTACCCTAAAATCTGAGAGATTAAGTAGATTTTCTTATAGATATTGTTATCTTTGTATCTTACTTATCAGAATTTTAATTTTACTCAAATGCTAAGTATGGCAGTTCAGTAAAATGCTCATATGTGACTCGCCAATTTTATTATCTGCTTGACAAAATATTTAAAATTCCTAAGTACCTCTGATCAAGTAATTCAGCAGTACCTCATACCCAAAATATTTGTATTTAATTTTGCTACATATACATATATTAGTATACTTTAAGAGAATCTTAATAGATTTTCAGTGTGTTTCATAACTGAGGCATAACATAGCTATTAATTTCCAACTAAGTGCTTTTTTGTGCCTTTATTCATCAAGATTTTTTGTTTCAGTCCTAGTAAAAAGTACTACTTCTAAGATTGTAAGTAATTGTTGAGCACAGTTACTGTTTAGAAGCAAGAGTTCTTTAACCTCATCTGAGCACATGGTTTTCCATTGTTTAAAACCAGATTTTTTTTTAAGAAAATAGGTACTGCCATGTAGTATGGTTCCCTAAAGTGGGTTTGGTTTTGAAAATGTCAGAATTCAAATGTGAATTTAAACAAATCTTGAGCATTTTGCTGTAATTTTAAATCTTTCTCTCTTAACAAGATGGCTGTGATTGAATTTTACACAAATAACAACAGCATTCCCAGTATCACCCTTTAAAGCCCCATTAAGAAATTAGTTTTCTCAGAAATGCCTGTCATTACAAAACAAGTTTATAACACCATGTGGTTTGATATCACATTAATAAGGCACCTGGGTTGGTTGGTGATCTATTTATTGTGAGTGCATATCGAAACTTTTGCAGTGGATATCAATAAGGTGAATTTGTAAGGGATTAAGTACATGATATGAACTACTGATGGTTCATCAAAGGCGCATGTCTGCACCAGCATGCATCAGTCCTTCAGGCCTTATGTGCTTATTTATTCCAGCAGCACACAGTGGTAATCGTCTTTTATTTGATTTCATATTAACCAAAAAACTTGTACATTGCATGTTTCCACTCAGTATTGATGTTTTTTGTATTGCTTTTCTTGTGCCAGCTAAAATTTTAATGAACATTTATCAGAATTTCCTTATTTCTCCTCAAAGTTGAAATTTTTTCATGACTTTCTCTGTGTGTAATTTACTCCCCACATTAACAAGTAAAAAGAAACCAATATCTCACATTTGTGTTCAGAATGTTGCACATTGTTTAAATACAGTGAAATCCTGATTTTTCTGAGGAAAAAATTACCCTTGTATTGTCCATATTGTTGATTAATTGTGATAAATTTCAGTAGATGCTGAAGAGATGTTGATGTAAAATAGTGAGTTTATTCTGCATATGAAACAGTTGCATTTTGTCTTCTTAATTTTTAAAATTAAGAGCTGAGCTCAAGCTGTCTTAATTTTCCCTTGCTATTTCACAAAAAAGAAAAGGAAAAAAAAGAAAAAAGAAAAAAAAGCCTCAAACAATTAAATTTGTTTCTCAGACTGATGTGTTTAATGATCGCAATTTTACCGAAGTATGCATCAATCTGAATATAAACATGAAAAAATTAAGACAACTGCTGCAATACAGATCTTTATTATAGTAAAAAGAACTATAAGATATTATCATGGTGAAATAATAACTGAATGTACAAGAAATACTGATAAGTAATACATGTCATTGGCTGAACCAGAACATGTTACTAAAATAATGTCTTATTTTATAATATTTAATTCACAAAAGTGGAATGATTGAAACCTCATCATATGCAGATACTTCATTAGCATTCATTTTCACAGGGTTAAGCTATTTAAAAGGCTTAGCTACTTTTTACTTCAGTTGATGTGAAATTCAAATAGTGTTTTTTATTATTGTTCTGAACCACATTTTCTGTGTTACATTAATATGAAGAACAAATGTAGTCATGGATATGACTAATTGGCTGGAAGAAAACTGAAATACAGCTAGCAAGCTCAACTTCAACAAATGTAACCTAAAAAAATAAAAACCTGAGTCAGATGAGTACAGATAAAGTATTTATTGATTATAATAACAAAAGAATGTCAAATGATATATAACTCTGTAAAAAAAAACAGAGACTGGAATATTTAATTTACTATTGGAAAAATGAACAGTAACTGCAACATATGAAGAGAAATGTTTAAGTGGGGAATGTGACTATTATCAAGAACCTCTCATGCACTTCATTATGATATGTTTGACTGTCAAGAGGCACTGAAGCCTTCAGTTACAATCCTGTCAGAATATTATCAAAAAATCTTTTCCAAAACTCAGACATTCAGGTCATATATGTAGGTGTCCAAACATTCATGAATGAGACATTATCTGAAATTTAGGGTAGAAAAACAAAGTCAGAAGTGCATGACTCTATTTTTAAACATTTCATTTAGAGGGAAAATCTAGACTTGTCCCAATTTCTTTCTTGGATCACTCCAAAGATTAGTGATATCAATATTAATGTTCGTGGTATTGATAAAAGATGTAGGGCACAAATATCTTGCAGATTCTACACCAAACTGTGACTGAGTTATATACTCCATTGTAGTATGTAATCTGTTCTCAAAAACATCTAGGCCCTGATCTCTGGTAACCCATGGTCCCCACAATTTCCACCTAACATTTCCACTTCTTTGATCCTGTAACCATTCTTCAATTCACATCCCCACTTCAGCCTTCACTATATACCATAGATCCCCAGAACAGAAAGGAATTAGGAAGAAACTGCATACACTACGTTTGTCCGTCCATTTTTGGAGTATTGCAGCCCAGTGTGGGATCCTTATCAGGTGGGTTTGACGGAGGACATTGAAAGAGTCCAAAGAAGGGCAGCTCGTTTCGTACTGTCACGATACAGGGACAGCGTTACGGAAATGATACAGGATCTGGGATGGGAATCATTACAACTACGGCGCTTATCGCTGTGGCGTGGGCTATTTGCGAAACTCCAATCACCAACATTCTCCTCCGAATGCGAAAACATATTGTTGACTCCCACTTACATAGGTAGAAATGATCATCAGAATAAAATACGAGAAATCAGAGCTCGAACAGAGAGATTCAGTTGTTCTTTCTTCCCGCGCGCTATTCGAGAATGGAATGGGAGATAAATAGTATAATTGTGGTCCGATGAACCCTCTGCCAGGCACTTAAATGTGATTTGCGGAGTATCCCATGTAGATGTAGATGTAGATGAAACAGATTGAACCTCTCTACAAAAGAGGTGGCACAAGTGATCAACAAACATAGCATTGACCTCCATTTGTTGTAGTACTTATGAATGAATTTTGAGTCAAATTGTGATGTCTGAGACATAATTGTGGTGTCTCAGACATAATGATATCCTCACGTATTCTGAAAATAGTTCCATGAAACCCAATGCACAACATTCTGAAGACTGGATGCAGAAATCTTTGTTTTACATAAAGTATTCAACTTAGTTCAAATATTTGTAACCCTATTGGACCAAACTGCTATGGTCATCAGTCCCTTCAACTTAGTACCATATGTCAGATTATTATCAAAATCACACTCTTAATAGGGAGGATACAGCATTTCATTTGGGATGGAGAATCACAGACATTTATGGAAGTAGCTTCAGACGTATCCCTTGAAGTGTGTGTGGACCCTTGTTGTACATGTTGTATATTAATGATTTTGAAGACATTATTAATAGTAACCTTAGACTTTTTGCAGATGTTGTAATTATCTATAATGAATGACAAAACTGCAAAAACAGTCATTCAGATTTGGATAAGATTTCTAAGTGCCACAAGAAATGTTAACCTGCTTTTAATGTTCAGAATTGTGAAACTGTGCACTAAAGAAAATGAACTATGACATCAATGAGTCACATTTGGATTGGCATCATCGATATAACTAGATATAAGAGTTTTTGGTAGGTGGAAAGTGGAAAATGAGGAGCCATGGTTGTATTGGATGTGGTTGGTAGGCATAAGGGTTGCCAGATAGTTTTCCTCCTTTTTTCTGTCCAGTTTTGATACTTCACTTTTTCTCTCCTCAGAGTCCCTGACAATCTGTTTTTTATGTTTCCATTTCTGGATATACTTTCCTAAATTTCAGAACAACTTTAAATGCTAAGGAACCATAATATGTTTTTTTTGTATGGGTATAAGTATGCAGATGTGAGTTAGTAATATTTCCAACCAGTCACTTCTGAAGTGAATACATAGCAGCTAACATCAGTATGTGTATGTAGGGCAGGTGTTTAGCCTTTATTCTGCACTATACTTATCAGAACAACTGGACAATTTTGTAGACTTTGTGACTTCAGTTATTGTTTCCAACTGCTGAGATCCACAATGATCTAACAGTTCTTGTATTAGAAAGAGTTTATTTAATCATATACCTTGCTATACATAAATACCACATACAAATGTATATGTCTCTATAGTAGGCTGACCAGATTTCCAAAATAAAAATACGAGACACATGTGGGTACCGATGCGTGTGACACTAAATGTTACATAAACCCACAAATTTATGCTGATAGTATAGTGAACATGGGCATTGTTTCTGCCTCCCCCCCCCCCACACACACACACTCAGTAAGCTGAAGTGTCGTATTCGGTGGTTCTCGTATATAGATTGGCTTTTCTCGAAATCACATATTTTAGAAAACTGTTACCACAACAGAAATAGTATTTATTGCTTAAAGAACATGGGGGCTTTGTGACAAGCATCGGAATTATGGGTTTTTGGGCCTGGACAAACTACATATAAGGCAATCTCAATAACTAGTTCATATCAAGTCGGTTGCTAATACAAATATTAACCAAACACAGCTCTTTGCCACGGTGGAGTGGCCGAGCATTCTAAGACGCCATACTGTGGAGCATGTGGTTGCTTGTTGTCAGAGGTTCGAGTCCTCTGTGGGGTATAAGTGCATGTGTGTGTGTGTGTGTGTGTGTGTGTGTGTGTGTGTGTGTGTGTGTGTGTGTGTGTGTGTGTGTGCATTACTAATTAAAGAAATACTTTACTCTCACATGCAAAGAAGCAAGAAAGACTGTCATGATTACTTAACCACTTTAGGCATGAGCTATTTGTGCACTTGATAATGGCCTAAAAGATGAAATTCAGACTGTGATAATAAATAATACAATCTTACAGTCATATTGCGGTCCAATCATTTAATCGGTACTGTGTGACTGTGACTCAACATAATAAATTATTTAAAAAAAACATAGGTTACCCAAAAATACTTCAAACCTTATATATAGCGATTTTAGGCAACCTATGCTTTTTTTCATTTAAAATAAAAAAAGATATGCCCCAAAATATTAGAAATAGTGTATGAAAAATTACGTCAAAAATCATGATTCATCCCCTTTGAGTTGAATCCTATTGATTATGACTACATTTATTCTCTGTTTGGTTTAGCTAACAATAATTTAAAACTATTATTTCAAAATATATATGGGACATTTAGTAAAATACGGGACAACGGGACAGTTAGGCAAAGTACGGGATGATCCTGTAAAATACAGGACGTCTGCTCAACGTACTCTATAATGCACATTCAGGGAAATTTATTACACCTATGTGTCATTTGTGTGCCAGATTTAGGGAGCAGCATTACAGGTGGGGCTAGGTGCAGCCTACAGCAGCCACAAACCATTGGTGTAAAGCCCTTTATAATTATTACTACCAGTTTCTGTGTATCTGAGACAGAGAGAGATTCATTTTAGATCAACTGATATTTTTTTAATCTCCTCCCCCCGCCACCACCACCACTCTTGAGAGACCAGCTTTTTAAGCACACCTTCTCATATTTCATCATTAGTATTAAACAAGACAATTTACATATCAGTGTAGTAGAATGGTTGTTTTAATTAGTTTTAGAATGAGTGAATGAGCAGTTGACAATTCACACAAGACTTTCCTAAAAGAAAAACTGAATTCTGAACAGACTCAAGTGTATCTGAAAATTTAGGATAATAAATTTTCTTGGGTTAAACTGGGACCAAACAAATATCAGGCATTTGGTGTTTTATGAAGAAACGATTTTAGCATTTAATAGCATCCATACCCAGAATGTAATGGGCATGCATTAAAAGAAAAAAACAGTAATGAATCAAAGAAACTACAAAAAATTTTCAGAAGTATAAAGAATACAATACATAAAACCAAAGTCCATAAAACTGCTGGGAACATACATTGACTCCAACCTTAACTGGCAATCCCATATTTACCATATCTGTATCTCATGTGGAAATTAGCTGACCTAGTGAGTTATAGATGTCTCAGGACAACATACTTTGGGCTCTTTCAGTCTCACATATAGTATGGGCTTTTACTTTGGATCACTCATGTCGTGCCAATGATGTGTTAGTGATACAGAAAAAATATGTTAAGAATAAGTGTAAGGCAGGTTCAAGGGAACACTGTCATCAATTATTAATTAAAATATTGGCAGTGGTAAATATTTATATCTATGCAGCAATGGTATTTGTTAAAAACAACTTTACTGAGATTAACACCAGAGAGAATATACACAATCATGATACTAGTAATAAAAACAGTATGTCATTCCAAGCATGTGTGTACATTTTTACCTCTCTATCTACATTATTTCGTGATTTATTAAGTTTTCAAATTTATACTGACTTTTTGATCACCCAGTACTTAGAACATGTTGTTTAAAATTAATGTTGTGGTTTTATTATTTTCATGATAAGAATATTGACCCAAACACCTGATTTTGATAAAAGTACTTTGCAAAAATTATTTCTCATGATAGGTCATATGACAGGTTTTAAAAATCATAACTTGTGACTGTAGTGTGTGAGGGGTGGGGGGGAGAGTACTGTTGAAAATGGGACTACATTTTTTTTGTGTGCATTACAGCACCTGAAATGTTAGAAATGACACACTTTTTATAGAGACCAGTTGATCATCTGTTATGGATAAATGCAGCTCACCTTTACTTCACTTTAACAGTAAGTAGTCCATGCCTACCAAAAGGTTGCCAACACTGGTTTAATGTATTCACATTAAGCGACTTTCTTGAAAAATAAAAGTCTAATTTACCCACATTAGATAGAGATATGTCTTCTCCTACTCTTTACTACTGTTTTCATTCACTTTTTCATCATTGAATAATTTGACTTGGTTGAATAATGCATTCACTCCCCAGTCTGATTTTCTGCTAAGACAGTAAAGACAAGATTTCAGGTGTGTCTTGTGTTGCGCCCATGTCCTTCCTAATGTAAGACCCATTTCGAATAATTTATAAGTATAATTTCCTGAAATATACTGTGTGTTCAGGAAATTAAGAAAAAGTGATTTGAAACATCATGTAAGTAGAAAAAGTACAGCACATTTTGTACTTAGTTTGTTGGTGATTTGTTGTTTTTACACATTTGGCATAGAGCATCCAAATTTCTGTTGAAATTCATTTGTATTTTCACAAAAAGTTTTCTTTCAGTAGGCTCAAATGATGTCACTCTTTCTCTTGTTTCTGAGCATGAAATTTTCCTGTGTTTCAGAAATTTTGTTCCTTGTGTCCAGACATAAAAGAAATCAGGATTTCACTGTATTTTTGTAAAAAAAAAAGTATCTACCAAAGAATTGCAAATTTTGCTGCCAAATATAATATCTTTGCTATCTTTTTCAGTAATATGATCTGGCTAAACCAGTAAGCTTGAATCATAGGAATTACTGGTAACTAATTACAGAAATTAAAAGATTTGGAAAGAGAAAACTGAAGCTCATCTGTGAGCTGATTTGGAGACACATTGCTCCTGTGTAGCTGAAGATGCTGCATCACACTCTTCAAAGGCAGGACAATTTTTTTATCCCTTTAGCATTTTTTTAAACACACTACTTTCTAGCAAAGCACAGGAATGAAACAAAGTAACATTCCTTCCAGTAATATCGAGAGTAATTATAGCATTTGGTGGCCATTTATAGCAGCAAAATTTGTTTATACTTCTTTTCCTTTTATATGCTACTCGTTAAATTTTCTCTTCAGTAGGTGGTTTAAAATTCATTTGCAAAATTGTCCCATTGTGCTATCATTTATTGTTTTGGGATAATTAGAGTAATAGTTGCATATAAATGTTGAATGTGACCTTAGTAATATCAGCTTTTATTCCAGAATGCACAAAATACCAGGAAATTCAGTTCACAAGTTTTACACTCAATCTAAATGGTTTTTTTACACTATATTCTACAAAAGGGAAATGACAGGTGCACTTTAAGTTAACTGGGAGATATCCTGACCAGAGATCTAAAAAGTGCTTGCAGTGATCAGAGAGTTGAAGGTAAACAAACAGCTCAATCACCCTGATCCCACAACAGGAAACATGTATTTTAAAATTGGTGTTCAGTTTCATTCATGAGTGATAACATTTCATCACTCAAATATTTTACTTTTTTTAAAGTGAAGTGGCAAAAATTGATGGCAAATCAAAAGTTTTTTGAAAAAGCAATTAAAGTATTGCTTTAACCAAACCACTTCTGAAAACTGAAATTTTGGAAAAAAAAAGTCACAAAACCATTTGCTGTATTTTGATTCAGAAGATGTTTGTGATTCCTCTGAACATAAAAAGTAATCCATGTGGTTGCAGTATGGAATCATAACATGCATAACAGTCCTTACTTAATATGTGTCCTCTTACCACTATGTGGATGGTGGAGTAGGGGGAAAGGTGAAGAGGACTATTAGGAGAAAAATTTTCTAGAATTGACACACAGCCACCTTTTGGTGACAAAGATGTATGAGGCAGAATCTAGTCTCCCCACCAGTGCAATGATTTGGGGTACTTAACTTTTGCTTCAGTCTTATGTCTCATATAAATCTTATCATTTTACAAATTCATTTATCTTACACGTTGGAAAAGAAGAACATATTTTTAAAAAATGGCATCTGTAATAAAGCATTCAGGGCATATATGCCATGTCTACTGTTGTTAAATATACTGACTTTACTTTTCTATCCCTTTATATATAAGCCAAGAAAGATAATTCAATTGAAAATGTTTAAGTTAGTTTGTATTATCAATTTTAATTATCAAGAAACATTAATATATGATAAATTTAAGCATTCAGACAGATTGACCATATTTTGTCAGTAGAGTTTTGGAGTCTCTACAAATGTGAGTATTATGCAACTTATGTTATATATTTATTTCAGCATATAAAAATTGCATGCTTTTTGTGGAAATAACACACTTATGATGTATGTTAGGTACGACGAGGCTCTGAAAGTTCTAAATTCTATCCGTGGAGACAGAGCAGCTGCAGCTGAGGAACTTGAGGTGATCAAGGCTTCATGTCTGGAAGATGAAGAATTTCAGCAAGCAAAACGAACAGGTTCAGGGCAATCAACATTTGTGAAAATCTTGAGAACAAGTCACACACGCCATGCCTTAATTCTTGGATGTGCCCTGCAAGCATTCCAACAGCTGTCAGGCATTAACACTGTAATGTAAGTACATTTGCTGTTGGTAAGCTAAATAGGAAAAGGCTGCTTTTAAGTAAGGGGAAAAAGTATGTGTAGTTATATTTATGGAGCACGGTGAATGAGAGCAGGGGAAAAGGAAACAAAGTACATAATATCACTAGAGAAATACATTATGAAAGTTTATTTGTAAGTGATTGTACTTGCTTTTAGTATTACATATTTTGAATGTGGGTCTTATCTTTCATTTAGTATGCAAGTGTGTATTTTATATAAAATGGACTGTTTCTCCAAATACTTCAATCTTCTGTACTATATGTGAACATTATACACTTCTCATTTTATTGTCATTAAATTGTTAGTATAAAAATGTAGATTACATTAAAAATTGTCATCATAGGACAGGTGACCTGGTCAATATTTACATTCAGGAGGTACAACTCCCAGTATATCTGATAGGAATACATAAAAACACACAACATCACTCATAGCTTTTGAACCAACAAGTTCCTTCTTTGCATAGAACACAAGAATTGGTTGGAGGAGGTTGGAAATGGGATGGGAAACTAAATGTCTCCATACATTCATATCTTTCACTTCATGAACCCCATCATGAAGATGTGCCTTCTGAGAAGTGGAATGCAACAAGTTAATGTATAACATTCAGGAACAAACTATGACTGTAAGTTACGAGGGTTGGAACTTAAATAGTGGCAACACTGCTGTGGAGATTGTATGCAATGGAATCTATTATTGTCACTGGTAACACACATTGTTGACATACCTAACCTACCTCTGAGCAAATGGACTCGCCCATCCCATGTCACCAGCGTGCGCACAATTGAGGGAAACACAGTCACTTGTGGAGCGAGCAATCTAACTTAATGGTGTCACTATGTTTTGAAAACAGGAACAACGGAGTTCGATCAAGATTGAATGTGCCAGAGGTCATACAGCATGACAGTGTCATCAAGGTCTTAAAGAGCGGTTTGGGGAATTGGCATTGCTGTACAGAACAGTGTCAATGTGGTGTAAAAGTCTTCAACAAAGGTCAGCAACGACTGGCAGACATGCATCGGGCAGGTCGTCCTAGCGTCTTTGAAGTCCTTGTGACTTTGATTTGATTCTGAAGATGAAGGAACCACTTTGTAGTATTTGCTTCATACTGTTCCAATGATTTAACATGCAGCAGATAGCTCCATTTACACCATCAACAGAAAAGGCTCTGCAAACAGTCTACTATGCCTTCCACATTGCTGGCAATGGGTTCTACACAATTCTGGTGACTACTTTGAAGGTGCAAACATGTAATGCTTTTGTATCGGTTGTGAATAAATAGTTGCCACTATTTACATTCCAACCCTCGTATATAATTTAGACTACTGCTAACCTACTCTCACTGATGGTTATCAGAATTACTTCTACATTACTTAAAACATGAACCTGATTTTAGGAGAACATGAAGTCCTGGACTAAAAAAAAAGCCATTGCTCCTCCTCTTGTACTACTTACACCTCTTTTTTTTTTAACCAGAGTCCTAAATGAAAAATTTATGTATCTTTTCAAAGTCCCTTATCAGTTATATATATACTTGTGAGGTAAAGATATACTTAATTCAAATATTAGAGAATCACTTGTAGACCAATTTAAAACTCCCAATTTACAAAGACTTAGTCTCTGAATTTCTCTTAATAAACTGTTTGTGTGTTTGTACATAGCCTCCCCCCCCCTCTCTCTCTCTCTCTCTCTCTCTCTCTCTCTCTCTCTCTCTCTCTGTGTCTGTGTGTGTGTGTGTGTGTGTGTGTGTGTGTGTGTGTGTGTGTGTCTAATAAGGACATACTGTTTTCATTACGTAGCAAAAATTGTGGAAAAATTCTATTAAATACTGAATTTAATTCTACTGCTGCATTTAATTATTTTCGCAGGTATTACAGTGGTAGTATAATTCAAATGGCTGGTGTTAAAGACCTGTCTCTGGTAATTTGGTTAGCTGCTGCTACAGCAAGTGTGAACTTCCTGTGTACGTTCATTGGCTTTTACTTAGTAGAAGTTTCTGGACGGAGGCCTTTGTCATTGTGGTCTCAGGCTGGTGAGTGACTGTTTGTTAGCAGTTTAAATATTTATTCATTTTTACTGTATTAAGCAAACTTTGCTCTCTTGTAATCCATTCGTTGGTACACAAAGAACTCTGTGGGCTTGGGGTACAACTTGACTGACTAACAAACAGTATACAATTAAAAATATTATCTAAGCAGCTGCAGCAAAATTAAGTTAGTCATGAGTCTGCAGAATTGTAACCAGAAAGAAACTTTCTAATCTTGTTACTAAGTGAAACTGTGCCAATATCAGATGACATAAATCTATTGTTGAAATATATTGAGTGTTATAATTTTGGTCCAGAGGAAGGGCAAGGGGGGTAAGGATAATGAGAAGAAATAATAAACTGCAGTATCACAGTCCGCATTCTTAAGGCGCTAATGGACGTAGGTTTACTCAGGAGCATTTCCTACAGCAGCAGAGGGAGTGCAAAGGATGAACTACTTCATTTTTGAATGACATTTTGTTGTTGCGGGACTAAATTTTACAACTTTTAAATTACAAGTAGCACAGCAATATGTCTTAAAGACAAAGTGATATCTTCAGGAACCGCTGTGTTCTTCATCAATCCAACAGTACGACAGGGCACTTATATGTGTCTTGAGGGTCGATCGGAGTGCCTAGGGCACAGATTAGGCGATTTTCCAATGTAGGAGTCTGGTGGTAGAAGTGCTGCTCAATCTTTTGGTGGTGTTGGTGCACCTCAAGTTTGTCTGCAACCTGGTGGAGATTTCAGTGATGAAAATCCGGATGGATGTGATAAATTTGCCAGAGAGCTTTGTTTCAGAGTCTCTGAAGTCTCTGGATATGTGTTCTTGCAGCAGAACCCCACACCTCACAGGTGTAGTCGAATAGAGGCCGAATGTAGAGACAAAAGGTGAGGAGGCCGTTGGAAACAGATAGTGCCGAACTTTCATTAATAAGAGGATATAGGGCGCCGGATCATTGAGAAATCTTCACTCGAAGGTCTTCAGTATGATGTGTCATGTGAGACCCTTATCCAAAATGACTCCAAGGTATTGCGTGGGAGTTCATGCCATATAAACAGAGCCGGTGATTAGGCATGGTGCAATGTCGAGTGAAGATGACAGCTTGGGTTTTAGTTGGGATGAAGCTTATGCACCACTTTGCTGTCCATTCATCAAGGACGTGACAGGTGTCTTGGAGATGGGGGGATGAGAACCTCCTTCCATCTGCTGCAGGAATACAACATGATGTCATCTGCGTAGATGGCTTTTTCCACCCGAGGGATTGTCGGCAGGTTGGCAGTGAAGACCAAGTAAAGGATGGTCCGAGGACCAACCCTTGAGGTACGCCAGCAGCAATGGGGTTAGTGGTGGAGAATGCATTCTCAACTCAGATGACAAACATATGATGTTGCAGGTAGAAAGCGATCAGCCTGATGTATGCCTTGGGGATGCCATACCACGTAAGGCCCATATGCCAGACACTGTCGAATGCCTTCTGCACATCGAAGAGAACAGCACCACAGAACTCTCTCTTATTAAAGGCAGTTGTGATACACTCCACTACTCACAAAATCTGCCAGGTGGTAGAGTGGCCCTTCCAAAATCCAAATTACTGTGGAGGTAGAACTTCCTGTTGACCCAGGTGGACATGTAATCATCAGAGGAGGAGCCTCTCGAACAGCGTAATGATGTTAGAGAGAAGGCTGATGGGTCTGTAATTAGTGGGATCCGACCAGATTTTTCCCTGGCTTCGGTATGGCGATCACTGTTGCGAGTTTCCATGCCACAGGATACTGTAAGATGAATGATTGCTGTCTAGGAGAGATGTTTAAGGACACAACCAGTGACATCATTGGGGCCAGGGGCTTTATTCGGTGGTAGCATCACTTAATGCTTTGGTGCATTTCCTCTAGTGTGATAGGGGGATGGGCTCTTGCACCACATCCACCTGCTGTTCTATGCGTTCGACACGTTGAGCATCCACACAGTCATCAAGCGGTCTGAAGTTGGCCTCAAAGACATCTGCCATCATGTTGGCCTTATGTTCTGGGTGAAGAACCTGATGGCATGCTAGTACTGGGATCAGGTGTAAAAGTGCAAAGTTTATCTGCCCATAGCTTGTTTGTGTGAATAGTGATCCCGGCTTTGATGTCTCGTTACAGGAGGTTGATTTGCCTCTTGAATTCTGAGCGACGAATGATCCACCTCTCATGATAAAGTCGATTCCTCTCCCGGATGTAGTTGAGAATGTCAAGTGGAAGTCCTGGTATTGTTTCAGGAGGTGGTGCTGTAGGAGGAGTAACAACCTGCAAGGCGGTGTGTAAGGCATCAGCGAAACAGGCCACAGATTCTTCTGTGAGGTCCACTTCTTCCTGGAGATCGGCGATGGAGGACGAGACGTGATCCTGAAAGACTTCCCAATCAGTGCGCCATAGGTTTAGGCCACCAAAGTAGTGTTATGGAGAGACAGAGCAGCAGAACAACACTGGCAGGTGGTTGGAGTTGAGTCCATGTATAACCTCTGCCATCAGGAAGTTAGGGAATCCGCAAGTGATGGCAATGTCTATGACATCAGGGCAACCTCTGCTTGTATAGCTGGATAGCAGGTTGATTCTTCAGGTCCACACGCGTTCGCCAAAACCTCTTCGATAGCCTGCAGAAGTAGGCATCCACTGATGTTGGTTGCAAGAGAATTCCAAGCAGCATGTTTGGAATGGAGAACACCCGCAATGAACTATATGCCAGGATGCCGCAATAAGGTCCATGTGTCTTCAAGGTCAAGTGGCTACTTCGGTCTGCGATAAACAGCAATGAACATGATTGGCCCTGTTTGCGTTAAAATTTTAATAGCAGTTGCCTCAATCATGTGAGTCGCAGGGGGTACACCTTGTGATGCTGGAGTGAACAGTGAATGTAGATGGCAGTACCTCCGCCCCAAGAGGGTCTGTCAGTTTCGTAGCACTGATTGTTTCCTATGTTGCTCCGAAGACCGGGTTGGAGGAAGGTCTTGTTGGCCATGCAGACATCAATGTGATGGCCGAAGAGAAACTGTTGCAGTTCCATAACATCATGGGTGAAGTTGTTTGTATTGTATTCCAGTATCCGGAGTTCCTCCAGTCTGGGCACTCCATCTATGATGAGCAGCAGGTGAGACTCCTCTCATTGCCATAACAGCTCTACTGATTGCAGCCTCCACGGTGGCTGCAATGGTATTGGGCAACTGCGCCAGCGACAGCGAGCAGCTGACGTCAACAAGTGATGTTACAATCTGCGCCAAGCATTGGAGCATATTGTCACATTGAAATGGAAGCAGGCTTAACAACTGAACACAGCACTTATACTGAAAGCAGGTTTATTGTGAACTTAACATACATACAGTGCTAACTGCCTCTCGGGCAGAGTGCTCTGCTATTTATACATAGACAGAATGTACCAGAAATTAGAACAACAGTTAACATAAGAAACAAGTAGAATTTGCAAGTGAACATAAGAAAGATGTAGAACATTCTGGAATTGTTAAGTGCAAAGAAATAAACTGTTGCCGGTGGGGGGAATTGAACCGGCGACCTTCAGCACAGCAGTCGGTGACGCTATCACCTTCGCCACACCAGCAGTCGGTTTACGTGGTGTCTCGCGGCATTGCTCCCTCTCCTGGAAAAACAGCACCCCCACTGTTATGTTTCCTGTGGAGCCAGCTGCAATGTCCTGGCTCTTGACCTTGTCATGGGTCCTTTGTATGGCAGTTCAAGAGAATCTTTCCCTTCTCCACGATTATTGACAACAGACGTTCCTGTCGTGTCTTCATCAGTAACATTACTGTCCTTAGAGTCCTTGGACAAGAAACCATTGTCGCCTATCTGCTCTTCAGGATCGTAGTAAGGCTTCATGCACAGGACGTGAACAATGTCTCTTCATTTTTGTCGTTTCGACGACAGCTTATAATCCTCAACTACGTATGTGACATCTGACAGGCAGCGTATGACACGATATGGACCAAAATATCCCTTCAATACCTTTTCTGACAGTCCAACCTTCCGTACAGGGGTAAAAATCCATACCAGATTTCCTGGGCTGTACACAACAGGTCGGTGCTTGTCGTTACACTGCTGACGGTCCTTCTCCTGGGCGTCCAGTGTCTGTATGCGAGCCAGCTGTCTTGCTTCTTCGACCCTAGTGATGAGCTGTTTAACATAGTCATCCTGAGAGTCGTCCGGTTGGAACGGGAACAGCGTATCCATTGTCATCTCAGCTTCACGGCCATGGAGCAGGAAAAATGGTGTGAAGCCTGTGATGTCTTGCGATATCGTAAGCAAATGTCATGACTGGCAGAATTGTATCCCAGTCCTTCTGCTCAACATTGATGTACATCGACAGCATATTGGCTAACGTCTTGTTAAAACATTCCGTAAGACCATTTGTCTGAGGATGGTATGCAGTTGTCACTCTGTGGACAATGTTGCACTGTGACATTACCTCTGATACTAGTTTTGACTGGAATACTTTTCCACTAGCAGATATCATCACATGTGGTGCTCCAAGCTTCAAAATAATGTCTTCTGTAAGGAATTTTGCGATCTCTGGAGCTTCTGCAGTCGGCACAGGTTTGGTGACAGTGTAGCGTGTGAGGTAGTCAGTACAGACTATTATCCATCGGTTACCGGTTGTCGGCTCCAGAAACCTACCCAAAAGATCAATCCCAATTCGGTGGAATAGAGCTGCTGCCAGCGGAATCGGTACGAGATGCCCTGGAGGTAACTGCGGCACATGCTTTGCTGGCTCTCTTTACAATGACTCACATAGTGCTTTACAGATCGGTAGAGACCTTTCCAATAATACCTGCATCTGATTCTGTCTAGGGTGTTCAAGAATCCGAGATGACCGGATATTGGAACATCATGGAAATATTTGAGAATAGCTGGCTGGAGATGATCCGGAACGAACAGTAGCCATTTGGGGCCCAGTGGATCGTAGTTGCTCTTATACAATGTTCCGTTTATAAGTTGGAACTCTCCTTTGGTCGGTTCTCCTCTCTCCAAGGCCTCTATTGCTTTTAATAGTACTGGATCTTCAGCTGTAACGTCATCTAATTCAGTGAGGGCTGAAATTTCATTAATGCTGCTGTGTTCCACTAATGGATTCCTCAAAAGGCAGTCAGCATCCTTGTGTTTGCACCCTTTCTTGAATAACACTGTGACATTGTACTCTTGCCAACACAAAGACTGGTGGTCTGTCATGACGGTGAATGGTTTGCCGAATAAATATGGCTGGAACTTTTTGATAACTGAGAGACATTCTTTCTCAGTTGTAGAGTAGTTTATCTCAGACTTTGAGAGTACTCTTGATGCATAGGCTATCACTTTTTCAGCACCTTCCTGAACTTGTACAAGCACTGCACCAATCCTGTAACCACTGGCGTCTGTGTGAAGTTCCGTTTCCGCATTCTTATCATAACAAGGCTAGCACTTGTGTGGAAGTTAGAGCCTCCTTAAGTGCCAGGAAAGCTCTTTCTGTTGTCTCATCCCAGTAAAACTTGGCGTCTCCCTGCAGAAGTTCTTATAATGGACGTGTCTTGTTACAAAATCCTTTTATGAAATGTCGGTAGTACGAGCACAGCCCGAGAAAACTTCTCACATCACGAATGTACAGAGGAGCTGGAAATTCTGTGACTGCCCTTACTTTATCTGGATCAGGATGGACACCACCTCCTTTGACTAGGTGCCCCAGGATTTTTATCTCTTTAGCGACGAAGAGGCACTGTTTTGGATTGAGGTGGAGTCCTGCAGCCTGAACACACTTCAACACAGTTGACAGGCAACTCAGATGTTCTTCAAATGACAATGTCATCTAAATAGCAAAGACATGTTGTCAACTAAGGTGTCATGCGTTTGAATGTGGCCGGAGCATTACATAATCTAAATGGCATTACTTTGAATTCATAGAGGCCGTCAGGTGTAATAAAAGCCGTGTTCTTCCTGTCGGCTTCGTCAACCTCAATTTGCCAGTAACTTGTATGCATGTCCATAGTTGAGAAGTATGTAGCTCCTTTCAAGCAGTCTAAGGTGTCGGCAATGCGCGGCAATGGGTAGACATCTTTCTTTGTGATTTTGTTTAGCTGCCGATAGTTGACACAGAATTGCCACGTGCCATCCTCCTCCTTTACAAGGACCACCGGAGACAACCAAGGACTCTGGCGAAGGTTGAATAATGTCATCATGCAACATCTTCTCCAATTCCTCCTGAATTATCCGTCTTTCAGCTGGCAACACTCTTTACGAATGCTGGCTAATTGGTGGATGATCCCCAGTATTGATATGATGCCTTATCGTAGGCCGTTTCGTCTGACTTTTCCCCTGCTGAGGTGTGAATGCACCCGAAAATTGACATAGTATAGCTAACACCCGCTGGCATTGTTCCTTGGTCAGTCTGGGCCCTATTGGCAGTTCAAAGTTTGTTTCCTCCAGCGTGTTGTCTGTACTAACATCAGAGCCTGGGTCTTCATTGATGAATTGGTTCAGCTGCCCTGATACACATTCATTTGGGGATAAGTTGCGACTGCTCGTGACAATTAGTGATCCAAATCTCTCCTCGACATCTGGCAATGCTTATGATAGCTGCTGGTATGTAGATTTCTTTGGTGAGCCTGATAAACTTTTTTCTGTCAACAAGCACTTCACAGAGTAATCGCTCATCTGTGTTTGTGACTGCAACTCTTACTTCCAGAAAATTATTAAGTGGTTATCTACAAATGGACTCTCATTAAACTTTGATAAAATGCAGTATATACCATTTCATACAGTAAATGGCATGACACCATTAATAATTTTAGACTTTGAACATAAATCTGTAGCTAAGGTAGAATATTCAAAATTTTTAGGTGTTTGCATTGACGAGGGACTGAATTGGAAGAAACATGTGGAAGATCTCCTGAAACGTCTGAGTTCAGCTACTTATGCTATCAGAATCATTGCATAATTTGGTGATATACATCTCAGTAAATTAGCTTACTACGCCTATTTTCATTCACTGCTTTCATATGGGATCATATTCTGGGGCAATTCAACATTGAGTAAAAATGTATTCATTGCACAAAAGCGTGTAATCAGAATAATTGCCGGAGCCCACCCAAGAGCATCCTTCAGATATTAATTTAGGGATCTAGGGATACTCACTGTAGCTTCACAATATATATATTCACTCATGAAATTTGTTATTAACAATCTGACCCAATTCAAAAGTAATAGCAGTGTGCATAGCTACAACACTAGGAGAAAGGATGATATTCACTATTCAAGGTTAAATCTAACTTTGGCTCAGAAAGGGGTGAATTATGCTGCCACAAAAGTCTTTGGTCACTTACCAAGTAGCATCAAAAGTCTGACAAATAGCCACCTTGTATTTAAAAAGAAATTAAAGGAATTTCTGAATGGCAACTCCTTCTACAATGTAGATCAATTTTTAGATAAAACTTAAAAAAATAAAAATAAATAAATAAATAATAATAATAAAAAGCAATCCTTAAAATATTGATATTATTTACTAAACTGACACATTCCACATCATTATGAAATGTCGTATATATGATCTATGGAACAAGTATGAACCTAATCTAATCTAACTATCATCAACGGCGGCATTATCACATTGTGAATGGCAAATAACTTCTGTATTACGTGTACCCGTCAGAACAACTTCTTCAATTTGCATCTCAGATCTTCCACAGTCAATGATAGCTTGGGATGCCTGAAGGAAGTCCCATCCGTGGATGACATTGTGACTACATTCTGTTAACATGACAAATTGAAACTGCTGGGTCCTGTTGTTGATGGTTATTCTTGCGACACAAGTTCCTGCTGGCCGGACGTACTTTCCATTTGCGACCTTCAGCACAGTTGTCCCTGTATCACAGAACATTGTCTTCTTTAGTGTGCGGCAGTAATTATCTGACAATACAGAGAAAGACACTACTGAATCAACAAGTGCTCGGGTAGGTTGGCCGTCAATTATGACGTCGATTTGATTTCCTGACATCTTAGTGACTGTCATCCATGGAGGATTTTCATCTGCGGCGGCCTCTCCTCCGTAGATGGTCACCTCACTTAGTTTTCCTGGCCACGGCGGCTAGGGGAGTGGCTGGTACCTCTGTACGGCAACAGTGAACGGCTGCGGTGCATCCGGGATCGACTTCGTCTATGGTATGGTGATGGGATTCTTCCCATAGGTCAACTGAACTCCTCAGCAGGTGACTGCCTGGGATAGATCAGCTCTGATGGCTGACGCCTTGAGGCAAATCAATCGTCGAAAACTCGCCTTCTCTCTCTGCAGTAGCGTACAACATGTCCAGGGCGCCCACAGTGGAAACACAATGGTGTGTTGTCTTCTGTCCTCCAAATGTCTGTTCTTCTACAGGGCATCATAGTTACTGGGGGAGTTTGTTGTGGCCACGCCGGCTGGTTCATAGGCTGCCGTTTGGCGGCTGTGGCATAAGTCATAGCAGGTCGACTCCATTCTTCACGTCGGGTGCGACTGACGGGGCAGACAGTAGCTAATGTCTGAAATACCTCTTCCTCAGCAGTGTCGGCTCCCTCTTCACTTACAGGGCTTACATCCAAGGCCATAATCTAATGCTCACTCGGTATAACAGTCCTGGCTGCCATAAATTGTTGCATTTCTTCTCTCACAATTTGTCACATGAGAGAAGTGAAGTCATGCTGGTCTTCCACAACGGCCATAGGGACGACATTCGGGAGTCTGTCATACTTCTTTCATCCAACTCTCCTCTGTTGCACCTCTTCAATACGCTGGCACTACTTGATGAACTCTTCCATCGTAGCAATGTCTTTTTTCAGAATAGCTTGGTACATGTCTTCTGCAATACCCTTCATCAGGTGCATGATTTTGTCGGCCTCAGTCATATTCGGATTAACTATGTTACACAGGGCCAAAACATTCTGTATGTACGACTGTGTTGGCTCACCATGTTGTTGTGCCTGGTTCTTCAGTTGTTCTTCTGCCGAGTGGATTTGTCACTGGCGATCTCCAAATGTCTTCTTAAGTTCCGTCTGGAACGTCTCGCAGTCATTCAGCTTGTCTTCATTGTTCTCAAACAATTGCTGAGCTGTTCCGTCCAGGTAGAAATAAACGTTGGCCAAGCACATTGTATGATCCCACCTGTTGTACTTGGCAACGCGACTCGGTCGAATCCTTTTAGCCATTTATTGGGATCCTGTCCAGCGTCTCCAGAGAACACCGATGGGTGTCTGATGTGCAGCTGGCCTATCGCTGATTTCGTCTCCACGGTTGTTCTGATGATACAGGCTTTCGGAAGGATGTACTCGGTGTATCCCTTGTAGTCCGTGTAAGCGACGGCTTCTACATTGCCTAATCAGAGCCATGGTGATGCAGCTGTTGCACAGGTTACCCGGCGCCTCCACCAAACATAAGAAAGATGTAGAACATTCTGGAATTATTAATTACAAAGAAATTAATGTTTGCCAGTGGGCAGGATTGATCCGGCGACCTTCAACACTGCAGTCGGTGACTATCCCCTGCGCCACGCCGGCAGTCGGTTTACGTGGTGTCTCGTGGCAATGTCTCACACTCCAGTATGGAAGGTTGTGTCGGGTGGAAGTATCAGTCGGTGTAGCAGTCGGTAGGCCAGTCTGCAGAGCCTCAACAGCAGTGAGGGTACGATGAAGGCGAGCAGCTCGGTGCTCCATCAAAGTAGGCCAGGCGTTCTGATCCACTGGTGGAGGCGGTGGTAGTGGTTTGCGTGTAGTTGCAGAAGACTTCTGCCGCAGCGGGGGAAGTCCCTGATGTCTCCTGCTTGTCTCCTTGTGCTTGGAGCAGGAGCGGAAGTTGGCAGGGTGAGGACCTCTGTAGAGACGACATGTTGGGGATTGGTCACACGGTCTGGGGCAGAACTTGCTCTCATGCTCTCCACCGCATTGGACGTGCACTAAGGGCATTGCACAATGGCTAGCGACATGGTCAAAGCCTTGGCAACAATAACATTGAATATGGACTTGCGGAGCCATTCTATGGAGATGATGAGGTCATAGAACCGGGTCATCTGGTAGATCTGGCGGTGCTTGTCCATGTCAGGAAGGATGAGAATAAGACAACCAGTCTTCTTGTTTGTCCCTGGCTGCTGATGAAAATCAACAACTGTTGCAGCGTAGCCCATCTTCTCAAGTTCTTCTTTAATGTTGGTGTTGGAAGTGTTTTCAAGATGGCGGTCGCTCTGTTGGGTAGGTGTACATGTGTATGCCCCTCAGGCCACACTGGTGGTTGACATTGTATTGGTCTTCAGATGACAGATTCAGCTTGAAGATGTCTTCTCCCGTTTGCCTTAGGGCGAAAGACTGCTGCAGGTGGCCTTTAACCAGGCATGAAGGTCCTTGTAGGGATCCGTATAGTGAAGTACTGTGGGTGGAACTCATCGATAAGGATCTTGTGCCGTCAATTGTTACAAAGCCTGTTGTGCGTCATCTTCAGTTTGAGCATCCATGACGCCATCTGTTGACTGCTGCTGTGCCTCCCGCAGGTGCTGTTGTTCCGTCAGGGATGCCTGTGCTTCATTCAGAGAAGCCCTCACGCCTTGAAGGGATTGAAATCAATTCGAAACATCAATCTCCCTTGCAATGAATTGTTGCTTAGGACAGGCCTGTTTCTTCTTGGGTGGTTGCTGGAACCTTTCTTCTGACTCGTCATTCCGAGAGTGTTGACCATCCGAAGATCGTCCATGATTTGTCTTTCTCGATCACAATGTCCCACTCCATTGTGTCGAATGCACCGTTCCTCCATCTTCTACGGCACATCCATTGGCAGGCAAATCCCCAGCACATTCCAAGTCCATGTTCATAGGCTTCTCTAGGGCCAAGGTACTAATACTTCCGTCAGCCCCAGGTCCGTTCGTTGATGGTGCAGCAACCGACGCAGTGGCGGTCAGCGAGGCAAGCCCCACCTGACCGCAGCTGCCTGCCGTGTTCTCCAGCTTGCACGCGCGCACACTCCTTCCATCTGACTCGTGCGAAATCTCAGCCGCGACTGTAAAAAACTTCAGTATCATTAAAGATGGTAATTAGGAGTCCCTCACATTGGTTGATGGTTGGAAACCAGGTGTATAAATTCCTAAAATATTCCCCTGTACATGATCTTAACTGCAGCTTATTACCACTTGAGACATAATATTTTCTTTTTTCCTCATACTAAACAAACTTCTGATGCTCAGGGCATAAAAGGAAATGCAATGAACCTAGCATTCAACAATGAGTTCTTTCATTTGCTCTTACTACCCTCACCATCTGACTGACCAAACCAAATGTTAATGTGTGTGTTGTGGTATCCACTCCAGTGACTAATTTTATGCAGCTCTCCACCCTACTTTATCCTAGGAAAATCTCTTCATCTCTCAATAAGAAGGCAACCCACATCCATTTGCTTTTTGTATTCATCTCGTGGTCTCTCTGACTATTGTAAGTTATTTTACTGTCCAAGTAACAAAACTCATGTGCCAACTTTTATTGTCTCGTTTCCTAATCTAATTCTCTCAGAATTGCATGTGTCACATTCCATTACCTTTGTTTTGTTCTTGTAAAACATTCATATTCTACCCTCCTTTCAGGACATTGTCCATTTTGTTAAATTGCTTTTGAGGTCTTTTGTTAATGTAATTATATTAAGATTATTTCTTTCAGTTTTACATATTTCTGCTACCCAATGACAGATTATCTTTACAAATATGAATTGGCTTCAAGATGGTGGTTGCTTTGTTGGGTAGGTGTACATCTTTACAAATATGAATTTGTGTAGAAATTATGAGTTAGACATGGTAAGTGTTATAAAAAAAAGAATTGTCTTCTTATTGGAAAAACACATTACTTATGTTTTAAAAAGGAAAATTTACTGAGCATAATGGCAATCATTATTAGTTTTTGTAGTTAGTTATGACAGTTTCATGAAGTTATGGAGGAATTCTGAATTAAAACTAGAATTTCAATTCATTTCTCTGTGGGGTACTTGATACCTGACAAAAAATAAAGCGGCTTGTGACACAACCGCAATTAATCAAACAGTCCTGCGCCACTAAAAGTGGCACTTGTGCTAGCCTAAGGATAAGACTCGGACCAAAACTCCCCAAAGATTTATCCAAACATGAAATAAATTGCAGGAGGCAATAGCTATGCTTGAAACAGATGTGGCATATGGCAGGAGAAGAGAATTTGGTAACTATGAAGTATGATATTAGCTTATACACCCATGAAATACTATTGCTGTACTAATTCAGTTTATTAATAGGATAATTTATTAATAAAAAAATATACATGGTCGGCAGCCTAACGAGGCATGAGAATACCAATCAGTGATAAAGTAAAAGAGAGAGAGAGAGAGAGAGAGAGAGAGAGAGAGAGAGGAAAAGGGGGGGTGCAGTTAAAATTGGAAGCTTGATACGGAATAAATGTAGGGTGGAAGAATTTTGTCACCAGTTTCATAAAAATACCGATCACAGAAATAATGAAGACTCAAATGAAAGCAGGAATAATTTCAGTTACTGTAAAGACAAGTCTCACCTCATCAGTTACTTTCTGATACTATACAGAGTATAGCATGGGATGTATAATTGCAGTACAAGTGTCACTCATAAACAAAATTGCTGAGAAACCTATAATTAGTAGTGAAAAAATAAAAATAATAAAATAAAAAATTACTGATGTTAAAATTAGTGCTGCTCTTAATGCTCTTTACAAGTAAGAAGGAAATTAGTTATTATTATGACCTCTATTCAAAGGCCTACATAAGGAACACTGACTGGTAGATATCACTTTGCTAAAAATTATGAAGTCTTTCTGCCTACCATGAAACAAATGATTACTTTGATTCTGTCAAAGTTAGCTATCTTTAGGTAACACTTTACTTAAATGGGTTTATCAAGTAAATGTACTAGCATTGAATTTAGAACGAGATCACTTAAACTGTACTGATGATTTATAGAAACACTGTCACAAATTTTGACTAATGCCACACCTAAATGTTCCTATCTTAACTATTTAGAAATGAACTAATTGTAAGTAGTTATATGGCAAGGTAGTAACTGATTTCTTCAAAAATATGATCTATTGTCTTTTATCTATTGTCCAATGAGCAATGAAATGCATAGTTGCAGCACCATATATTGCACTTGCAATTTCTATACGGATACAAGGATGAACCATACAAAGCAATGTTATTTCAAAATTAAGCAAATTTGAAAGGAAAGGTTCTCCACAAAAAAATTTACTTAATTAAAATTGGTTGCTGTTCTTAATAAAATTGGATTACTCAGATAATAAATTTTTACATGAGAAGATTCCTACTAGGTTTTGTGACTTAGGATAAATTAAGGTTACATACAAACTAGTTGTATTTTTTTTTTTTTTTTTTTTTTTTTTTTTTTTTTTTTTTTTTTTTTTTTTTTTACAGAAAAGCAACCTCTATTGACAATAACCAAAACACATTATTAAGATTCTCATCGACCAGTTACAAAATAATAATAATAATAATAATAATTAATTGTGACCTGTTATTAATGCTGAGTGGTGGCAAGGTGGATGCGCAGCGTATATAGATCAGATTTCCTTTTTGTGCAGGCTATGCGTAGGCATTATAACGGCAGTTTCCAGTAGCTTCCATTTAGCTCCACATGCAGACAGTATGAAAACTACCATTAAAGTTGCACATTCACCGAGGCCATTGTAGGTAGATTGGTCTTCTGCCTCTAGTGAACAGATTTTTGACCCAGAAAACATAGTAGCACAAGTCTACCACTGCTCTTTGCCTGTGAGCTACAACTGTGGCCTGTCTGCTCCTTCTGATGTCTTGCTACCGTGAGCTCCAACCTCAGACACTCTATTGCTCACTATGTTGGCTTCACGCCAACGGAACCTTTTCATTTGCAACAGAACTCCGTTCACAGTGCAATCGCTACATGCTGGTCATGAGATATTACAATTTACATAATATTCACATGCATTAAACAGTTCAAAAATAAAAAATGACATTACCAAAGCAAATTAAAATTACAAAGTGATATGCAAAAATAAACATGATGTAGATATTCATAAGATATACAAAGCATATGAAGTACAGAAATCACATTCCATACAGTAGTGGAATTGATTGTAATATTAATGAAATTTAGTATTTTACATAACTTAAAAAACGAAATATTATTACCAAACATGGTCAAAATTGGGCAATGCCGTTATAGGCTTGATTGTAGTTTTCCACTTAGACGACTAGTTGTTCTGTGCAATATCCAGATTTTGTGCTCATTTGTGTGTGACAGTATTCCAATATTGGACTGTAAGGCAAGCATCTTAAGCTTTAAGTTGACCACAATGAGGAAAGATTGGCATATTGCACATGAAGCATGTTGTAATCCATTCATATCTGAACATAGCATCAGCAATTATGTAACGGACACCTTGCAACATTTTATGTCCTCCCACATAAATGGTAGGAGAGTAGCAACAGCACATTTAGATAATTACCTCCCCTTGTGTAATTGCTGTTAATACCACCACAAAACAAACAAATAACATTTAGAGTGCTTCTGTGATCAGGAACATTTGTGTACAATAAAGAATTGCTGTTTTGCACATTTCTGGATTGCCCTTGCAAGAGAGTATTGCAGCAACCTGGAAATAAGTCATGTTATTCCAGTGTTTCAGAAAGGAAACAGCAGTGTTTCTCCTGGCATTATGGTGTAGGCATTGGTGGGGTATGACTTCAGGTCACAAGTGGTACTGATTGAGTAGCATGTTGTGGACATCCTGAACCTATATAAAACAGGCACATTAGAGAATGTGCACCTGCATAGGTTCTGTCTCATGAGAGACATAATCAGAATGCAATTTTTCAACAGAACAATGCTAAACCACATATTTCTTTGAAGTGTCATGTCATAACTTGAAACTTCTGAACTGAGATGCCGTGGTCCATGCTTAAAACTTTCCCCTGAAGTGTAACTGGTTTCTGATGAAAAGTGATGAATTTTGCCTTTTCTGTGTGGTTTCTCCTTCAGGTTCTTAAATTTATTGTCTGTTCTGCAGGTTTTATTTTTATGTTTGTTGTCTGTTCTTGCACACAGTAAACCTACTCTCACATATTTTAAAACTGTTTAGTGTAATAGCTGTGAATTTGCACTGGCCATACTGTGACAGTCATTCTAGATAGTCATGTAATTTCAAAGCTCAGTTTTTTACTTCTTAACGATAGTCTAACTTCTTGGTACAGTTCTATGTTTACCTTAGTTACTCCCTGTAAAGGCTACATTGTGTCTTTACAGTCATTGGTCTCTCTAGGTACTATAGTTACAGATAGTGAGGGTGACTGCTGTGTGCAAATGTGATCTGAGTTGGTGACACTTTGCTCCCAACTTCAGGCAGTGTTAACCTTGATTGCACTGCTTGAGACTGCAGTTGAGGGGCACCACTGTTGTGGGCTGGCTGTAAGGACCAATCGGACATTTAGCACGTCTGGCGTGTCCCCCAACTGGCTCATGGATGAGGCCAGTCCTTTTACTGCTTGCAGAGAGACATCTCACCCGTGGTTGTGTAGGAGGTCAACCAGGGGCACGGCAGGCAGTGAAAGACTTACTGGAAGACCGATTGAGAGGCCTTCCCAGTTTGTTTTACCAACATGTTTGGGGCACTATCTATGCTGGACAATGAGCCAGATGGTGTTGCTTGTTATAAGGTCACCTCTCAGCCTGCAAGATACAAACTTTCACATACGGTCGGTTTACTAGTAGCTGGGCCCTCCAACATTAGATTGGTAATGGGGCACCTTAGGGATATGGCTACTAGGAAGGGGAAGTAGTCCAGTGTGCACTTCTTGTACATACCAGATGGAGTCATTCCAGATGTGAAATGTGTCCTTCTGGATTCCATGAAGAGTACAGGGTTCAGCCAACTGCAGTTGATGGCTCATTATGATACCATCAATGTGTGTCACATTGGATCATAAGAGATTATCTCGGTAAAGACTAAAAGTCTAGTTGACAGGACTTACTATAGACCTCTGGTACAGAACTGAGTGTTGGGTCTGAATCAGAAGCTCTGACAGTTCTGCGACCATGTAGGCTGCAGATTCCTCAACTTTTTCCATAAGATGGTAGCATTCCAGGTTATTTTAAATAGGTCAGGCCTCCACTGGATACAGGACGTAGCTACACAGGTAGTGGGGGCTGTGTGGTGTGGACTGGGTAGTTTTCTTAGGATAGAGCAGTAGCCTTATGTAAAACTCTCAGATGAAATGTTGTATGTATTCTCATATAAGTTCACCAGCAGTTCAACAATGTTGTTAAGTTTCCCACTCTCTTGGAACAATCACAGGCTTGATGATATACTGAAAATATTTTACATTAGATACAGTTATATAAACCAGTGTTTTTCAACCATTTCAAATATGCGACCTGCTTCCAAGTAAAAATATTGTGGCGACCCCCCCTCCAAATAAAAATATCTGGGAACACTCCCCCCACTCCTCACAAACCATACTAAGATTATGTTATCTTAAAGGAAACAAATTTAATCTTCCTTCTTTTGTTGCATTTTCCTACAGGTTGAAAAACACTGATATAAACTGTTTATTGTGTAACTGAAATACTATGTAGTTAGTGCTAAGTGACCTGCTTGGTTGAATGGTTGCATGGTCACTTACAATTCAGGAAATTAATATGAAATTATTTTTCTAATTTTTTGGGTTTTATCTCTTAAACTGTAAAATTCTTTCCCCAGGGGTTGTACTGGCTCTCATCATTCTGGGTGTTTCTTTCCACCTGATGGCACTCGATTCGCCAAGCATTAGCAGTCCATTTGATGCACCTGAAGGAGCCTGTTCTGTAGCTGAGTAAGTGTTGAAACATTGCAAAATGTAAATAATTGTAATTTTATGAAGAATTGAGTATGGTAACTATTATTCAAAATACAAAAGTAGATTATGGCTTTAATGATGAACTATGTATAAAATTATTTCAATCTGTATATACACTTGTTCTCTAATTTATTTCTAAACAATAGAAAATTATTTCCTATTTAAATACAGGACATAGAAATTTGTTTCTTACTTGGAATTGTGCTTGTTACATCATATAGATAATATACCTTCTGCAGAACTAGTTAACCTACCTCTATAAGAAAATACAAAAGTAGTGCACAGTACACAGGTATAGAGAATTTATTCTTCTAGGGATGGAGGGTTGTCGAGTGCTCTTCTGGGGTCAGGGGATTCAGTTCTCTTCAGGGGTTGGGGAGAGGCGAGTTCTCCAGTACAACAAATTCATTCAGACCAGTATCCAAAATATCTGCAGCCGTTTCAATGTTTAAAACTGAATTAGAGGTTGCACTATGAGCAAAACAAAGTTTTGTGGATAGGCCCTCCTCCCCCACCCCCACCCCAATTCACCCTGTTATCTATGCCCGTGGCACAGTAGTACACCAATTAGTTGATAATTGTAAGATCGGGTGACAAAGAAACTACTACAGGCAGATAAAATTCCTCAGATAATAAGACCGCATTGTCTGAATGTAAATTGCGACATTTCAGCCATTTGCAGCAGTTGCTGAAACGTTAGAGAATTTTGCATACATATAAACAGTCTGGTTACATACCCTGAAGTCTGTTATTGATTGTGATAATGGCAATGAAAGCCTACACTTACAATGTAGGTAGAATTTATAGGATCTAGCTATACACTGTTCCACTTGCAGAAGTGTGTGTAAAATCGTTATGGGTATAAAATTTTTGCATCTTGATATCTGTTGTTTCTATATTATTGATTAACAACACCCCTTATGTGATACATAATTCACCATTCCTTGACTATCCTAGTTCTCAACATTATCTTGATTAAACACAACTCATTTTTTTTTTCACTAATCCTATCTTATTCCTTCACATATGTATGTGTGTGACAGAATCAGTGTAGTGCATGTAGTTTTTGAGTTACATGTAGTTGACGGCTGCAATATTTATAGAGAAACAACTGCCACATTTGCATCAGGATCAACACATTCTGTCAACTATAACAGAAAGCCTTTCTACAAACTGTTTTACTGGAACAAAAAGATTTCACTTGATCAATGTGACAAGCAGTGCCCGTTGATAATGCAATCGTTTATGAATTTACTGGACTGTGGTACAGTACGAAATGAAAACTTTTTCACCCAATGTAACAATTTGTTGATCCTCCTCCCTACCCCTTAATATATGACATGATTTATGGATTACACCCTTACTTCTGATTATTTCACACATTTTTCCCAATTGTGTTCTTTCCAGATATATGGAATATTCCATCCATCAGTACTTGGAGAAACACTGACGTACTAAAAATTTCCATAAATGTTATATATGTTCCACAATAATATGTACTGTATATTTATTTCGTTATGTGGAGTGCTGAGCAATATTATTTGTTCTATATTTATTTCATTATGTGAAGTGCTGACAACATTTGACTAGGAAAGGAATTCTTTTGGTTCAAGTAAAAGAGTTTGCACAAAGTCTTCACAACATATTTTGTATTCACCCTGATGCAAATTGCGAAAATTATTTGTATATACTCTAGCCATCCATAACAGGGAAATCGTGCACTTTAAATAATCCTGTTGCACACTTATGAGGTATGTTCAAGAAATTGTGGAACTTTGTCCACAAAATTTTTCTGTGCTTTCCTTTTACTTATTGTGGATGGCCTACTTTCAAATAGTCTTTTCCACAGTTAATACACCACACAAAACTGTTTTCACTTCCAGAAGCAGTCTTGTAATTCCTCTTGCTGGATCATATAAAGCACTGTCAGCAATTTTTCTTTAATCTCATTTATTGTTGCAAATCTTCATCCTTTCAATGGGGTTTTCAACTTTTGAAATAAAATTAACAGTGGCCAGGTCTGGAGAGTATGGTGGAGGACATGATCCAATATCTCTTCACATGTGGGGAAGTAATGGTCTTTCTGGACATGACTCATGGGACTAACTTGTTGGCAACATGATACATTTCAAAATGCTATGTCAGGATTTCATGATGTGATCCAACTAAAATGTTACATTCTTCTACAATCTCTCAGCAAGTCAGTCTTCAATTGGCATGCACAACTTCATTGACGTTCCTGACATGAGAATTTTCAGTAGACATTGAAGAGTGTACTGAATGAAGGTTATCTTTAATGCCCATCCTGTCATTTTTAAACTGCATAAACCATTTGTAACACAGTGTACTGCTCAATTACTCAATCACTGTAGGCTTCCTGCATTATTTGATTCTCTCTCTCTCTCTCTCTCTCTCTCTCTCTCTCTCTCTCTCTCTCTCTCTCTCTCTCTCTCTCTCTCTCTCACTCACACACACACACACACTTCTTTCTTTCTTTTGTGGCCCCCCATCTGCCCTCTGCCACTGTTTTTCTCTCTTTATGGCTATTTCTACAGATGGTCACATTCAGAGGAGATAAGAGATGGAAATTTTGTCAGAGATCTTACCACAGTTAGAAATGCATTTGTTTTAATTATTGCCTCCACAAACTTGCTTACCATATTTATGACATACTGTTCCCTTACTTGCAAAACACAAAATCAGTTGACCCTCATTGAACTTTTTTCCATGTTCCATAAATTCTATTTGGTAATTTCATACCATGTTCAATACCGTACAATGGATGACCACAGTATAGGCGGACTAGTTCTTCCAATAAAACCTTGTATTTGGTTTGCCGATCCCGCTTTTAATATATGACTGTTTTAGTTAAGTTGCTTGTAACTGTCATCCTTGGGTATTTAATTAAATTGACAGCTGTTACATTTGCGTGATTTGTTATGTAGCAGAAATTTAATATTATTCTTTTTAGTACTCATGTAGATGATCTCACACTTTTCACAACATAAAATATCTTCTTTGGATCTTTTTTTACATCTACACTCGGCAAATCACATCGAAGGACATTGTTATTGCTTTGATCATATGATGCCAACATCAACTGCAAACAGTTCTAGGAGGAAACTTCCTGGCAGATTAAAATTGTGTGCTGGAACTGGGACTTGAACCTGGGACCTATGCCTTTCGTGGGAAAGCGCTCTGCCACTGAGCTATCCCGACACAACTCACGGTCCCTCCTCACAACTTCAATTCTGCCAGTACCTTGCCCCCTACGTCCTCATCTCGCTTGCCCGCGAAAGGTAAAGGTGTTTGGTTCGAGTCCCAGTTCCAGCACACAATTTTAATCTGTCAGGAAGTTTTACATCAGCACGCACTCCACTGCAGAGTGAAAGTTCATTCTGGAATTCTAGGACGGTTGCACAGAATTGTTTATATGGGTTATGAATGGTAGAGGGACTATAACACTTCTTGAGGAATACCAGATATCACATCTGCTTCACTTAATGACTTTATCAATAACTACAAACTGTGACCTATTCTGACACATTCTACATCCAAGATGATCTCCTCAGGTTGTTTCAGTCAGAATGAAAGTATATCTAATCTTTTCTGACAAGAAATTGTGAATCTATTTATACTACTGCAATGATACTCCTTAGGTAGCGATTAGGTTAGGAGGCACTTGTGACGGATGGTGTCGAAAGTTCTGGAAATATAAAAATATGGAACGAACTTGAGATCCCCAGTTGATAGCACACATTATTTCATGTGGATATAAAGCCAATTAAGTTTCACGAGAGTGATATTTCCTGAATCTGTGCTGTGTCCATAGATGTACATAAAATTATGTACTAATTTGAAATTGAAAATTTTCCTTTGCAGCACATGTGCCACTTGTGTGGAGCATTTATCAGGCTGTGGATTTTGTTACTGGGATCTTGATGCAATTACAAATGGAACATGTTTACCTGTGAATCCAGAAGGTGAAGCCTTGGTTGGACCATGTTCAAACATGACATCAGCTCTTGTGCACGATGGACTGTCTCTGGCTGTGGGATGGTGCCCATCACGCTACTCTGCACTTGCAGTTGCAGCACTTGGCATCTACCTTCTGTTCTTTGCTCCAGGTATGCCTGGGTTTTTGTTTAGGAGAGGGTGGGCAGCATCTGAGCAATTATAAACTTTGTGTGTAAGTTGTTCACAAAAGCGATATTTTGCTAGATTAAGATTTAGTACTAGCACCGTATATGAAATTAAATGTCATATTCTAGTCTTAAGTTTTAGTTGTGGTTAAATTACAATTTAAAAATTCTATTCTGGAGACTAGATGGAATGTGTTTCTATCTTTCTGAATGTCAATTTACAAATTTGAAATATTCAAACATCACAACTGTTATAGGGCCATGAAAGAAATTCAGTGGCAAAGTTGAAAATTTTTGGTCGAACCATATTCTGACCTGGATTTCCTGCTTTGTGTCAGCACTTGCCTTAACCAGTTACGCTATCCTGAAATGCTTCCCATCTTCAGCAGATTCGCAACTTATCACATAGTATGATGGTAGTGTCCCCTGCTCGTTACTTCTTCTTGCTCGCATCCTAATTGTATTCCTGCAAGGGAAGGACATGCCTGATGGAACACACACTATATCAATAATCACATGTAATGCCTCCAACAGGCAAATTAAAAGTTCTGTGAGGCTGCACACATATGCCCAATCCCTTGCACGGAATGCAGTTAAAGCTGTGAGCAAGAGAAAGTAATGGGTAGAAGTCACTACTATTGTAGTGTGCAATAAGTTGAGAATTTGGGCAGGATGGTAAGCATGTCTGGATAGCCTGATTGGTTAAGGTGACCACTGGCCTAAAGCACAAATTTTAACTTTGCCATTGAATTTATTTCATTGCCATGTAACTGTCAAGATGCTTGAATATTTCAAACATTACACTATGGTTCACTTGGAAATAACTATCTATTGCATGAAGTTTCAATTATGCAGGGGCCTCAACCACGCTAATTAATATGGATATAAATCTGTGAGGGCAAAGCCCCACTGAGTGTACTTTCAGTGTCAAGTATCAAGTAGTGCTGTAAAGTGGACATTGGATTGTTTTTTGGAGACAGCTACTAATCACAGCCAAATACAAATGTGAAATGTTAACTGACACTTTTGGTTGTAAATTTTCAGTTGAGATTTTTGTATTTGAAGTAGTTTATATTTCTCAGATGGTGCTAGTTCAGAACTGGGAGGCATTTCTGCAGTTGTGTGATCATGTTGTTTGAAATGATGAAGATAGAGCCACCAGTTTTAGGCCCATGTTACTTTGGAACTGTCAGCATTTTCTAATTTCCGTTGAGCCCACCCCATACCCTTTGTTATTATTATTGGGCAATTACAGCAACAGACGAATAGATATTTTAACACAAACAACAGTCTAATTATTGACATTACATTTTTTATATTACAGTTGTGAAATTCCTTTATATCATCGAATGGATGGGCAATTAACCAGTCATACAGTGTTTGAATACTACTTCTGGCAAATCTTTTATGCTTTATGGAAGTTTACTAAATAATTTGTGCCCTACGATTTTGTAACTGTTAAGTGACTTTGACAGTCTGTGGTACATAGTGCAAATGCATTTGTTTCTTGTGTTGTTGGAATGTATATTTTCTCTAAGAGTTGCTTCTGGTAACTTCTTCTTTGTGTAAATTAAAATGTATTAGATACATTACAGTTAAGATACTTTGTCATCTAAATATATCCACAAAAACTTAACATAACTTGGATCATCCATCAGTGGCTTTTCTTTTAGGCTAAAGACTATCTGTGTTGTTTTTAATCAGTCAGCAAGAAGAAACTATTACCTTTGAACCAACATGACACTTAAGCAGTTGTCTTTGAACCATAACTTTTAAGAATAGTGAGATCATAACTAGGGTTGTGGAGTTTGTCACAATTTCAGACACCATTAATGCACAAAGAGAAATAGCTGTTAATTCTATACCACGTCTTGAGGAGCTGTTGGTCAAGTTGATACTCTGAGTCTAAGCAGGTGTTTTTTTTTATTATTTTTTTATTTAAGTAAATATTCTCTTAAGGATGTACCAGTTTAACTGGTTGCCATTGGCGATAGCTCCAGCTCCAGGAATACCAGGAATATTGCTCCATTTTCTTGACCAACTTTTCAATTAAATTTATGCTGTGTCAACTATTTGGATGACATTTGGGTTACAGGCTCTGTAAGACAATAATATTTGCAAACTTTGTATGCAGTTTGTCTTGCAGGTGAAAACTGTAGTTTATTTTTTCCAAGAACACAGTACTTGGGGCATGTGTAAAGTAAGGATGGTATCATATATGAAAGGCAGAGATTGTTGTACAAATTGATAAGTTGTTGGTTCCTTAGACTATTAGTGAGCCATAATCATTTTTAGGGAAGATAGAGTACCACGCAAAGTACATTCCACTTGTTACTCACCTTTGTCATCTTCATAAAAAAAGAGTGTAATTTGTGTAATTAGAGGCATGTGTGCCAGCATTTGAGAAACTGAAGCAACAGCTCTGCTTAGCTCTGTGTTTGGCTGTGTTCACTCCCAGTAAGACTATGACTAGCTGCTGATGCATCCTAATTTGACTGTGGCACTATTCTCTATCATAGAAATCCTGGTGTTTCAGAGCAGCCTGTTACTTTACCTCTCTAAAATACATGCAGGTAATTGAGATATGTATGGCTTGTAGGATCAAGCTGCATGTCTGCTTCATGCCTTGCAGCTAAATTCACTGGAAATAATATGTAGTCCATGCATTGGCTAGAATTTTTAATTAATAAAACAGATATTTACTATCTATGATTTAATATAATTGATAAAATGGTTTATTATAACATCTGAAATTGATTTAGATGACACCAAAGAATTAATCTGAATAATATTTGTGTTAGTTAGTACAAAAAATGAACAGAAAGTGGTCCTGCAACTATTGTTTATAATGCAGACACAAATATAAACTTAAAAAAACTACAATAAATTTGAGTTACATGTGTTGCAAGAATGGCTGCAGAATTCCTGAAGGTATACAGTCACCGAAGATGCATGAAAAATTGGCCCCTGTCAGTACTGCTCCCCTCTACCCCACTAAGACAGCAAGAGCGGAGCGGTGTGGTGCTGCAAGCAGAGCAGCGCTTGTGAAACGAACCAGTGCTGTGCAGTGCGTGCGATTACAGTGGTGCTGGAAGCAGAGCAGAGTGGCCCAGAGTGAATGAAACATGCTTGTTTCTGACCAGAGCAGTCGGCAAACTTTGGCATCTCCGGCAGCTCTCGGCCATTGCTGCAGTGTCAGCTGTTGTACTCAGTACTGTTGTTAATGCTTTTGTTCCTATTGTACTGTGTATTGAAACAGTGGCTTCAATTGATACTTTACTAGTAGCTATTTTCAATCGCTGTCCTCTGTGGGACCAATGCAACAGTAATCATCATAACAGGTTTATCTTGAACAAATTGTGGGACAAGATGGTAGCAGAATATAAACTGAGAGTAATAATAGATTAAAAATAGTTCTGTAGATCATGAATATGACATTTCCTAATTATGTTGAACATGCCAGTGTAATGAAAAGTATCTTTGCATGATGTTACGAGAAAGTCTTTTTTGTGTAAAATTACCCATTTATATCTACATTTTATTTATTTATTGTAAAATACTAATATACATCTACATTAATTTTCACAATATATTATTTCTTTTATTTTTATATTACAAGAGGTGATTATAAAGTTGAAAGTAGTACAAATATCAAACACATGAAAATTATATATTCATTGCGTGAGAAATACTTTGCAAAAGTGTCGCTTGCTTGCATAACTTCATTTGAAGCTCTGTTGAGTGTCATCCTGTTGGATTTATTTATTTATTTAATTTTGGCCCTGTGACATAGGCAGATATAGGACAAGTCAGTTATACAGTGGTTCCATGCTATATACATTACATTATTCATAAAATACAAACAGATTTACATATAAAATGCAGTTCATACATTGTGACATATATAAGCACTATACTCAATTCAGTTTTGTAGCATTATTTGTGGTATCAAAATATATAACACAGATTTACATATAAGATCAAGGTCATACACTGTGACACATACACAAGCACTATACACAAACACAATTAAATACAGTTATTCAATTTAGTTTTCACGTAATATTGTCACCTTCACTTTTACAAAATATGTATGCTTATATGTCAGCACAACTTATACCATAATTCAATTGCCAAGGAATTCGCTTACAGAGTAGAAGCTGTGGTTCATCAGAAATAACTTCAAATTTTTCTTAAAGAGGTTTTCTTTCTTTTCCATTCGGATGTATTCTGGAAGGTGATTGAACAGTATTGTACCTCTATGAAGCACACTTTTCTGATAGCTAGAGGTTCTTGTCTGTTGCACATGAATGGTGTTATGATTATGCACAGAGCAGTTTAGCTGATATGCATTAGTTTTGGCTAGATATTCTCTCATAAACAGTATTGTTTCATATATATATATATACAAACGTGGAACATTTAGAATTTCTAGTTCAGAAAAAAGAGGACGGCATGATTCTTGTCTTCGTTTATTGCATATTATTCTGATAGCCCGTTTTTGGATTTTAAATACTGTATGACTACAGTGTGAATTTCCCCAGAATATAATTCCATACTTTACTGCATAGTGGAAATGAGCATGATAGGCTTGCAGCACTATTTTTCTGTTGCAGCTTGCATTTAGTACCCGCATCATATAGCAGACAGAAGATAACTTATCTGCTAGTACTTTAACATGCATATTCCATTTTAGGTCACTCTGTAAATGAATGCCTAAGAATTTTGCATCATCAACCACTTTTATGTTTTTATTATTTATTTTTAATGAGTGGCAGTTTTCTTGCTTTTGGTGTGAAATATGAAAGTGCATGCCGACAGTTTTATCAGTGTTTACTATTAGCTTATTTTCCTCGAACCACTGTGTCTGTGCTGTGTCTGCTGATGATGTGCATCAGACAGAATGTGGCCATTATCGAGTGTGACAATGATAAAATAATATCAGACTTTCATACATTAAGTCATCATTATAATATATTTAACTTGTGTACGTGATGTGATGTGTCCCAGACAGACATCAAGAAAATCACCACACTGTGATATCTGTATTACACAGATATAAAGCCACTAACCAACATATGAAATTCTCATAAGAACCTAAAGAGATTTTGGGCATTACAAAGAGTTGCAGCTTGACATGCCAGGGAAGTTCTTTGATAAATGATAAGATGCATTTTCATTGCATGAAGATGATGTGGATGCCTGTTCTTAAGAATACTAAAATTAAAAAAATTAAGATACTACTATGCTGTAATATAGGGGAACAAGTTAAGAGTCCATGAACTCAAGATGATTAAATTTTGTATAATTCATTTGATCAGTTATGTTTTATGAATTTTCTAGAATATTTGATTTATTGTAGATAAATTTAGAAATTATTTTGGAAGTGTTGTTTTAATTAAAATATTTTCAAATTTAAAATTGCAAAATATGTGATGCCACCAGGGGAGAAGTATACTTGTTTAACACTGTACATTGGGTGCCACAACTTGGTAATCTAGGTGACATTCCTGCTGGTTGGAGGAACCAACCACACCTTTCTACAAGCACTGGACAACACCTACCAAAGTTCGCCTGCCATATAATTTACTCCCTTGCCCAGTGGAACAAACAACCCAGGAGACTTGTTTGCCAGCGTGGGGACCTAACTGAAATAAAAGTACCTCCTTTAGTCATCTCAGCAGCCAACAGAGATTCATAAGCTGCCATAGAGTGCCCATTCATAACTCTACAGGGGAAATCTCAATCCCTTTTTATCTTGCGACTCAGTCACTGACCTAGGCCTTTTTGGATCTGCATGCCTCGTGAAGGCAGAAGGGATATGGTATTCTTGTTAGATGTGTCAGATGAGTTGTTGTTTCTGGTCAAGAGCCAGTCCTCTAAAACTCTACTGTAAGCAGGGAGAGTGTTACATATATTGGGATGTGCCTCTAGAGCCGGCCGTGGTGGCCGAGGTGACTGAGGCGCTCCAGTCACGGTCAGCACGGCCACTACGGTCAGAGGTTCGAATCCCCCCTCGGGCATGGATATTTGTGCCGTCCTAGTTCGTAAGTAGTTCATAAGTAGTTTATAAGTTTAGGGACTGATGACCCCGTAGTTAAGTCCCATAAGCTTAACAAACATTTGAACATTTTGTGCCTCTAGAATTCTAACTTTCCTGGTTTTGCCACATTGATTCTGAAAACAGTCACTCACTAGTGCTTCCTGTGTTGTTTATTTGGCTTACACTCACTAGCTTTTTGCATGTGAATTTTTTGGGATAATGTTCTCTTTTACTCTGTGTTTGACCCTGGCTGCATTTTTAGGCAAACTGCTTGTAGGTTATGTTGACTCTTGGAGCTGCTATATTTAATTAATTTTAAAAGCAGACTAATCTAAACTAATATAGAACAACCAGTGGCATATTCATTACACAGACAAGTGTGATAGCAGTTTCGCCCCACTGTATGTGTTGGAAAGTTGCAAATAGATCCACTCAGTTATGGGGCAATTGTCATTTCATTTTTGCATGAAAGCAGATTCCATAACTACTAGTTATATTTTCTCGATGAATAGCAGTGGCTTTGAGTGTACAAACATGGAGTATGGTAGTTGTGGTCTAAAGGAGAATGAATTGATTAATGGGATATGCATTATGAAGAGTAGATGGTAACCATCATGTATGTAGCATCTCTCACACTCCCTCTTTCTTTATATCTTCAATATATCTGATATAAACTTAAAGATAAATTTCTTGAGTTATTAATTGTTGGCAGTAATTTATTACAGTTCATAATATAAATAATATGAATTTATTGTTATGCTTAATGAAGCCTACACTAAAGTATTTCATTCACACTATTTGTAACCTGTTATTTACAGGTATGGGTACCATGCCATGGACAATAAATTCTGAAATATATCCAACTTGGGCCAGAAGTCTGTGCAATAGCTTAGCAACATCAACAAATTATGGATGTAATCTCATAGTTTCAATGACTTTCCTCACACTTACTGAAGTGTTGACTAAGGAAGGTAAGTTACATGCTGTTCACAAATCACAAAAATTTGCAAAAAAGTTAATTAAAGGATTGGTGTACAAAAATTCAAAATAATGGGAATATTCAAAGAGATGAAATTCATTTGGATAAAAGCACTTAGAAAATTTTGGATCCTGAACAAGACTGATTTACAGAACAATTTTTATATACCATTATTATGAAGTACACATGTTGACAATTTGTGCTGGCTTTAGAGTTATCTGAATGGGATAAGGGAAAGTGGAATTAATGAATTATTAAAAATGGATGCAGTTATTGAATGACCAATGTAGCAATGAGGGAGGGTAGCTATGCACATCAAAACAAGTTTTGCATCACCTGTGTATGCCATAAACACATTCCTTCTGGAAGTACAGTAACAATATTTGAAAAACTTGGTCCTTTGAACATTCATAAAATGTAAACAAACTTACCTAAAGTCCCATCAGTTGAAAGCATACCAATTTTATTGAATATAGGCAAGGCAGTAACATTCGTACCTTCATTCAGTGCACAATATAGGGTATTTGTAGACACTGTATGTTGGTTTGTATGTGGATAGTAACTGTGGCATTGACAGATAATTGAGACAACTGTGGTATGCCCAGTTTGTTTTTGAGAATAAGCAGTATCCAAATAGTTATAAACAGTTGTTAAAATTTTGAAATAAGTGTATATTTATTTAATTTTTCCATGGTAGGATGGCAATCTCTTTACTTTGAAGTATTAAAATCCCAAGATCACGAATATTGATTTATTTTTCCTGACGACCTGTTTAGATACACTTAAGGTATCATCATCTGGTCACTTGTGTCCTATGTTATCATTTTGTGAAGGCATATGACATTAAAATGGTACGTCAATCATAAAACAATTAACTTTGACCAATGGTACGTCACACATAAAATGGTTAAAATACTTAAAACACATTCTCCATTTTGTCATGTTGATAGAGTGCCTTCTTACAACTAATTCAAATCATTTTGTGTGTGATGTACTATTGGTCAAAGTTAATTGTTTTATGATTGACGTACAATTTTAATGTCATACACTTTCACAAAATAACAACATAGGACACAAGTGACCAGATGATGACAACTTAAGTGTTTCGAAACCGGTCGTCAGAAAAAATAAATCAATATTTGCGATCTTGGCATTTTAATATAAGTGTATATTACATGTACAAGATTTGTGTGTGTGTGTGTGTGTGTGTGTGAGAGAGAGAGAGAGAGAGAGAGAGAGAGGTGTACTCTTCGGAGGAAATGGCCAGGGTGGCATGGTACAGCACCACTATAAAGTTTGTGCCCCAACTGGGAAATGTCATAGATCCAACACTGGGCATTAATTGGCTACCTTCTATCATTAGCCATTGCATGAATATATGTTTTAGTTTGTTCATAAATAATTTGTTTAAACCCATATCTAATACTTGTAGAATTGAAATCGTCCCTCTTGAAATTCAGCTCTGTCCACTCGACATTACAAGTACAAGCATGTTTATGGCCATATACTGTACAAGTGAGCATGGCAGACATGATGATTTTCACTATTCATAGACAGTCTCTTGATATCTTTGTTTTTGCCATGTACTTTTTTTGGCATATCAAAATACTTTTGTAAATATTGCCCCTCTAACAATGAAATTCAAAAAGTTTTTCCTCATGATTTTTTGGTAGATTCTGTGCAGTTAATGTGTGCATATGAAGAGAAAATCTCCAAAGTTTCATGAAACGGGCAACCCAATTGTGACTTCTCTTGAAATTTGTGGTTTTCTGGTGTTGAGCTATTTCATGTACTTCAGTTTGGATCATTTCTACTGTCATGAGTAACCACTTCCATCACTGTTTTCTAACAAAATCATTCATCACTACTTCTTATGTATTAGAGTGGCTATGTTTTGGACCAAAAATTTTATTCTATAGCTTGAACAACCTAATATTTGTTCCTTTTGTGGTTTTGCTGTTCCAAGTTACTCTTGTCAACTCCATATTGCTGACCTGCAGCATCGAAAATTTTTATGCTAGATTAAAACTTAGCTCTTCACGGAGGTATTGAAGTACCAATTTACCATCTGCAAACATTGCTGTGAATACTGTTCCTATTGGCCCAGGGATCAATGGAAGAAACAAATAAAATGGAAGCATAAATAAAATTGGGGGTATGGGATGGTATAACAGAAAAATTTCATCCATTGATATCTGCTTGAATAACAGATGATTTGTATTGATCATCTGCTATGGTAGAAATATCTTACAGAAGTAACGAAGTTTCATATAAAGTCATTCATATGAACACTCATCCTCAAATGTAGAACTTACTTAAACTCTTGAATAATAATAGTGCAGGAGTTGTCAAAATGTAAAATTCTACTTATCACACATACTTGTCAATTTCAGCATTTACCCTAAAAAGTCTGTTTTAATGGTGTACATGTAACAATGTTTATAATTATTGTTATGAATGTTAAAAGTGCTAAATTCAAAGATAAGCAATATTAAATCTAAATTTTACCCGTGATAAAAAGTAATTAACAATGAATACCATATTTACTCATCTATAGTATCCCTCTGCCTAAAGTACCTGCCCCCCTTAATTTGGAGGTCAAAACACAAAATTTTTAAAATGTAAAAAATTCATGCATGTAAGTTACATGAAATTCAGCAGCACTAATTTACATGAAATTGCTTGTCACTGGTTCCTTGAACAATGGTATTTTTATGACATAATGATAACAATAGCTAACAACTGACATCCCCACTCTCCATTCAGTATTGCTAAGCTTGCATTTTCCTGCATTTAGTATTGAATTCAGATTTATACTATGCCCGACATACAAAAATGAGTATTGGTCATCAGAGAATTAGATTTACAGCATTACTTAACTGTGACAGCTCCTGAATTTGAAATTTTTGTATTTCTGGTTCTTACTTGTTACAGCATATGGCTTCTGGTATACATGAAGTGCTACATAAGAACAGCATAACACAGGTGGACTTCTGCTATGGAAACTGTGACACATTGAACGACATGATAGTTGTAAATATGTATTTTTTATATAATAAAGTTTTAATAAAATAGGCATTTCATATAATGTGTGAAATGATGAACAAATTTAGTCCCTCTTAACTAGCCAAAGGTACTAATGAATTTATGAAGTTTCTGCCTATAGTACCCTCCTCAATTTCAGAAGTAAAGAAACTGGAAAGAAGGCGGCTATTATAGTCAAGTAAATACAGTACTTGGAAAAATAACATAATTACTACTGTCAAAAAATAGCTACTTAAAATTCCTTCTAGGAGCAGTTTACAGAACTTCCATAGGCTTTACACATGAATCTAAATTGCAGGGGTTCTTTGGACCAAGAAAATCAGAAAAAGTTCGGCTTGCATTTGGGTAAAAAGGTTTCTGGCTGTTGGCATGTGTTGCATGACAGTTGCATTAAAAAGTCTGAACTCTTCCATCTTTTTCATGAATCATGCTGATGAATTTTAGATTTAAAAAGGTATAATTTCAGTTCTTCAAACTTTCCATGTGGTGGACCAGAGCTTGAACATGGGACCTTTGTCTTTTGCATGTAAAAGCTTAAGTGATTGAGTTGTCTAAGCCCAACTCATGAAAGTATGTGTATGCTTGACGAACTATGAAAGGCAAATGTCCCAGGTTTGAGTCAAAGTCTGGCACACAATTTTAATCTGCTATGAAGTTTCAAATCAACACACACTCCACAGCAGTGTGCAAATGCATTCTGGATATCACCCAACAACACTTACGTCAGGTGCACTATTGCAAATAAATCTTAATTGTTCTGGCATCTATGTATGATAGATGACAGCTACTACTACATTAACTAAACTTAAATATATCTATTCTGATGCACCATTAAGATTTTTGTAAGGATTTGAGTGAGTAGGAAGATTGTAGTAACTACAACTTTTTTTCAGAGATACGAGGGGGGGGGGGGGGGACTTCAACTGGTTCAGTTCAGGTTAGAAGGTTAATAAATTGTTAAATGTGCAGCACTTTTTTTATCATTCCAATGAGAAAATAAAGGAAAGATCACATGCAAATTTTAGGCTGCATGTTAAAACTGTTGGAAATTTATGGGAAGAGACCTGGTTTGAAGATTAGTTTTATGTACACTGCATTGAAAGTCCATTAATGTATTTCTAAATGTGATAAATATTTATCTTTAATGGGTAATTAAAATTCTATTAATTTCAGACCAATGCTTAATGTGCTAGAAGAATTGAAATAAATTCCTTTATTTCTTAACCAGTCAACTGCATATAAACTACTGTTAACAGCCTAAGCAAGAGCCCAGAAACTAAGGGTCTGAAAGGATATAATCTTGACTCCCACAGATCCTCCCAATACTGTGTCAGTTCGTTGTTTCCAGTAAGTGTATGTGTAGTAAGAAAATTATCATTGTTGAACTTTGAATAACCCCACATTCATTTCCAGGTACATTTTATCTGTATGCTGGCATAGCTTTCCTGGGGTTGGCTATCCTGTTCTTCATACTACCTGAGACTAAAGGAAAATCACTGGAGGAAATGGGACAGCTGTTTTCTGGACCATGGTGTGCACCAATTAAGAAAGAGAATTCAAAGAATGTTCAGTACGTACATGTTACACACTTACATAGATGTTCTACTGATTATCAGAATTCTCCTTGCAATTATTACTGGTTAAGTTATAACACCCTGTTCTCCCAGCCTGTTGCTTGCTTGTCAATGGTACTTTGTGATAGAGGTCAGTGTCTGTGATTAACATGTGCTTGCTTGCTGATTTACTACCCTCAACTTAAATGTTAACACCTGCTACCACCGGACAGGACTTCACGCTTTGAATGTTTTTACAAAGCAGATGATAAATTATAGAAGTCTCCTAATGCAACTCTTCCTGCTTAAGTAGTAATAACAGACTTTTTTGTGGCCATGTGAGAAATGGGTTTATGTTAAGTAGTTAGATTTATGTTTCATTTCAACTATGGTAATAGTTCCCATTGTTTGATTACATCTTTCTCATAAAGGATGGAGCAATTTCTTTCTAATGAGGAAACAGAGAATGCAAAATATTGAAAGCCGCTGGTCTCTTTTTCTTATGCCAACTGCTGCTGCACCAGGTCATCTGTGGTAAGTCAAGAGAAATGTCCATCAGATCTTAAAAATTCAGACTGTACGTAATATTATGTTGAAAAGTTCAGGTAATAAATAAATAAAAAGACACTTGAGAATAATGAGACCACTCACGAAAAAGCAGACACACTGAGTCGTCAACAGGAGTGCACAAAAAAAGGGAAGACTTTCTAAAACAAACACACACACACACACACACACACACACACACACACACAGTGTCACTACTGCTGGGTGCTCTGGTTGGATGACTGATGTGGTATCGCATTCACTTGCAACCCCAAATTCCTGTCCTGCCACCTGATTCCCCCCCCCCCCCTCTCAGAGCCACTAGTCACCCACACTCAACCCCTCTTTCTGCCTCATGCTCTTCTCACCTGTCACAAAATAACGCCTACACCAGTGTAAATCAAATCTCTTTTTGGTGGTACCTGTCAGTGACTCAACACCTCTGGGATTTGGAGAGTGGTATCTTTATTCCTTAGTGTGAACTGTGTGTAATATAAATTTTTCTGTTGATACAGTATGTTCACTGTGTAACTTCTTTATAACATTTGTTTTACACCTGAATACCTGGTGACTGGTTGTTTTGTTATTCCTTGGGCTAAGCACTTCACTTGCACTGACTCATTTCAGTCTTTCCCCAGAATATGTTACACTTTTATTTTTCATAACTATAGCACTTGTGGCAGTTGTTCTGTACAAGAGGTTGATAGTGAAGGTACAAAAAGTACAAAATGTTGTAATTGAAACTGAAAACTGACGAGAGAGAGAGAGAGAGAGAGAGAGAGAGAGAGAGAGAGAGAGAGAGAGAGAGAGTCACAGCAGTTTTATTCTTGAATTGGCCACAGAAAACAGATGTTAATGGGTGAAGTACTAAGCTAAATGATTACATGTAATCCCAACTGAAATTATCTTCTTTATGGTATGAAGACATTGCATTTACCACAATTACCAAACGCATCTGCCAACATTGTTCTAGCACCTTTTTCTTCTTTGGTGGTTAAGTGTGCCAATAAAACCAATAATGCCTTGTCTCTTCATGCTCATGGGAAAAGAGGAAAAAACATTTCTCAGCACCATAGCCTGCTTTACATATATCATGTGATATAAAACTGGTGTCTACTAATAGTTGGGGATGTTCAATTTCTTGCACAACATGATGATATGTGCTGATCTTTATTTGTCCTCGTGTTCAAATGCTGTCTCCTATTTCCAAAGTTTTTCTTAAGAGATGCATACATTTATATGGGTTTTTAAATTACAGATGATAACTCACATAGGGTGTTGGATGAAAGAATTTGATTGATTTACTGACTTACTTGCCAGAAGTAATTAACTTACTTTTTTTCTTGTTTTTGCAGTTACTTCAATATATTTTTAGTTCATTCAGTGATGTAATTTACACTACACAAAATAATCCAAATGAAATGTAATGAATAACTTTAATGATAAATTTAACCTCAAACTTAAGTCTATAAACAAGAAGAAGGGAATGTCTTGGTTCAAGTAACTGTAAAGGCATAAAAATATTTAAAAATCACATTAGTGTATATGGAAAGTCAAGTAATAAAGTTTCATTTCATTAGCTGCTGCTTTAATCATTCAAAATACCGAAAACATTAGCTGTGTGGGAGTGGCCACGCACACTAAGGCCTCTTGCTGTGGAGTGAGCATCTGCTCTCGGTCAGAGGCCCAAGTCCTACCTCGGGCATGAGGGTGTGTTTTGTCCTTAGCACAAGTTAGATTAAGTAGTTTGCATGTCTAGAGACTGATGACCACTGCAGTTTGTTCCCGTAGATGTAAAAAACATTTGAACATTTGCACCAAAAGATTATCAAAAGCATTTGACAATGTCCAGTCTTTGAAAACAGTTTTATTAGCTGTAATTCAAGTAATGAAATATGGCTGTTCGAAGGAAAGGCAGGCTAACAAACTAGTGCAGGAATAATTTCTAATTTTCCCAAGTTGAACTTGTCCATCCCTACCTTATTCTTTATATGGCTGTTAAAACAATTTTAAATCTTAATTACAAATTTGGAAAAGTGTTCTCTTTCTACAGCATAGGCTGTAACAGGAAAAAAGAGAAACTTAATGACAAAGTTAAATGAAAACATAAGAAACTATCAAACTATCAGTTTCATGGTAGCCTGGATGCTTGTTGTTGACAGCGACTTGCAAAATATCTGCATTGTTTCTGTTGCTCTCAGGAAATAAATTTCAGTTTGAAACTTGAAATGGGACATAACAATAGATAATTGCAGATAGTAAACAGCACACTGTGTGTCCAAAGGTAATCTAAATACATAAGCTAACTATATATGTGATACTGAATTGAACTGAATGGAAATGCCATGGCCTGGAAAGTGGTGGTAAACTTTGTGGCTAACTGTGCACGTATGGTGAGATAAAAAATAAACTAAATATATGGCAAAATCAGTCATGTAGTGTCACATTGGCAGTGTTAGATTGTGTGCAATACTTATATTCTAAAGTAATGTAATAAAGATATGTCTTGAAAATATGAAGAAACAGGATTCTATAAGTTGAGATGAAATATCTCACAAAGAAGACAGGAGGACGAAGAGTTCAAGAAATTCAGAGATCTTACAGTAGTTGGACAACAGATTAAATATGCAAAGAATAAAGGCAAAATCAGTACTCTTCTTACAAACCACAGACTTTTAGGAGATATGACAAATAGAAAGAGTGCATACATTTCATATAACTTGAAACTATGATACAGTGCTAAACTACTTATTTCTTTATATAACACAGCGAAAACTTCAGATGGGTAGAAATTAATGTGGCCTAACGTTCCTGCATAGTGCCAAATTGCTGATGAAGAGGACTGATTTGGTAGATTGATTTAAATCAAAGATTACAATTTATGAAGTCTTTTGACTTGAAGATAGCTGGGTATATTTCTGATAATCACAAGAGAAATCTTATTCCTTTTTAAGAAATGTAAATTTTATAGTAATATCCTCCTCCATTATCTCATGAGTAGTAATGTAAACTGAAGACCTTTATAATCATTAATTTCATAATTGATGGTAGAACACCCACATGGTGCAAATGAAAAGGTAATTACACAGTGAAGATTAAATAGTGAAAGCTGGTGTAATATGGACTATTATTTGTACATTTGTGCATGACGGTTGTGGTTCTGTAACTAAATTGTTGTTTTTACCTTATGTGGATAGAGGGTGTAAGCATAAAATTGTATAATGATAAAGTAACCCAAGGTTTTGGAACATATCATTAATAGTATTTTTATAAGACTTAAGCAGAGGCAGCTGTGATCTCAAACTATTAGAGCAAGTGATAATGTTATAGAGAAGTTGCACAGTACTTATCCTTTTCATCAGATTGTGAGTGATACTATACATGCTTCGTTATGTTCTGGTTTCAATAATGGTTTTTAAAAAGTACTAATTATTTATAGTAATTATATGTCCAGAAAATTATCTGTTTTGGTGTTGGATGTCATAGTGCTAAAACACTGGTGGCTGTTTTTGACATAGCTGGCACACCAAATGCTTTAAATTTTTTGTGGAAAAAAAAATGTTGTCTGTTTTATATGCAGTGTTTTATACCTGAATTAAATTTGAAAATATTATTGCAGATACAAATGTTTGGTCACAATGCGGCCACTATAATAATGATTTATTTCAAATCATAAACAACAGATGCTCACTGGCTGGCCTTTGATATAAAGACTTATCAGAACAAGAAAATATGAGCAGGCACTGGAATCAGGAATTTATAGTGTTGTAAACACTTTACACCTTTCATTGTTGTCTAATCATTTATGGTTACCCACAAATGGTTTGATATTAACACCTAAGTCTGACCACTCAGTTTTCTTCGCCACGGCAGAGTGGCCTAGCGCATTGAGGCGCTATCGTACGATCCGCGAGGCTGTTCCTTGTCAGGGGTTCAAATCCCCCTTCGGCACGTATGTTTGTGCTGTCTTTAGTATAAGCTAGTTCATAAGTAGTTTGTAAGTTTAGGGACTGATGACCCCGCAGTTAAGTCCCATAAGCTTTACAAACATATTTATTTATTTATCCCCCCCCCCCCCTCATTTTCTTCTGCCTCTTGTTAAGTGTCCTGAATACAGTCAAAACATTTGCCATCTGGAAGAGCATTGAGACTTAATATTTTTATACTCCAAATAATATTTAACTTGGTGTATAATTTATCAGTTGAGTTGACTCATCTCATGTAGTGAACAGAAGTAGACAGTTAGACAAAATATGCTGGAATTAAAATTTGAAGTATATTCACTTGACAAGCAGGGATCAGTGACATTCCATCACATGAAACATGGTCAATTTTTTTTTTTTTTTTAGTTGTCCGAATTGCATGTTTATTGGTGTTCATTGTTTGACCCCATTCAGGAATCTAGTGTGAAAAGCATAAGAGGACTATGAATGATAGGGTTGTTACTTTCATAACTGGTGACTTGTGGGCATTTGGGGCAGTCCAGAAGCACGACCAGGTGACTGTTGGCCCATAATGAGAAATCTGGATTTTTAATTATGTTCACATTGAATTATTTCAATGCCCCAATGCAGCCAAAGATATGATCCCTGCCCCAAATAATTGTCAGACTGAGTTGATAGTTCAGAAGGAAAGAAGCACACAGAATGCTATCAGAATAATTTTGGAAGGATCTATAAGGCGAGGTAAAGGAAGGAAAGATTAAAATGTCATGGCAATAGAATTCTCCATACATTTCTGCTCCTCCCACTCAAAATCCTTTAAAGATTTCCCCTCTTTAGAGACTGGTGCTAATATTAATCTCCCCCAACCCTCCTTGTACTCTTGTGTTCATTCATGTTTTATTTTCCAAAACTTCAGAAATGGGCAAATATTACCAATTTTCTTATCTCATCTTGTAAATTTGTAATTCTTATGAAATTACAGAAATCTTAATTTTACCATTGTGTCATATTATTATGTTGTTTAACCTACTAGTTTGCCTTAAAAACTTTTTTTTAGATTTCATAGAAATAAAAAAGGTAGTATATTTATCATAAATAATAAACTTGCCCCCACATAATTGTTTCTGTTTCGAACAGACTGTATTAACAAGAATGTGATGGAAACATTGCTTAAGGAATGAATGAAAGTGCATCTTTGGTGACTGACATGGTCAGCTATGTGCAATGGAAATTAATCTTGCTTGGAAATAATTGTATCCAGTTTCTGTACATCTTGTATAGGGAAATTATCATGTGGTTGTGGAGAACTATGTAGCAGCAATGCAGGTCACACATGCTGCATCTCTTAGGACATTATGACATTAAGGACTTTAAAGAGCAATGGTGAAATGATGAAATTGGCTTTGAATTTACATCACTATAGGTCATTGCCAAGGATCTTCATGTACAAACGTTGGAAGTGATGACCCTATGTTCATTAGATTTTTCTGTTTCCTTCACACTGCACCTATGGAAGAAAATGTACTTTGCCACTCTATATTGTAACTGACTTTCTTCCTTGTATGGAAGCCAGGAGCAAAGTTAACAAGCCTTTTCATGTCTTATCAATTGCATTCCAATGTGAATCTTGTGCAGGCACACTCTACGAATCATGAAGCACTTTCCAAAACATGGAAAACAGAATGCTCAAATGAATGCTTTCGGGCACAGAAAATTTCAGAGTGGATCCATAGTATATATATTATTGTGAGATGCCAACCCATTTTTTCCCAAGTGTCATGGTGATTTCTCCAGTTGAAAAAGATTCAGGAATAGTCCCCTATTTAGATCTCTGGGCAGTGGCTGCAAAGGGGAGGAGACCATGAAAAAAAGACTGAATAACCAACAAAGTGAAAAAATTTTAAGGTCTGGAGCAGGGAATTCCAGAAATTTGAACATATTAGGGCAATTAGTATATCTGAAAAGGGAAATTAAAAAACTCAACCTAGATATAGTTGGGTCAGTGAAGTCAAATAGAAAGAAAGTGAGGGTTTCCATCCAGAAGTATATAGGCTAATATCGACAGCAGCAGAATAAGATTTAACAGGAATAGGATTTGTTATGAATAGGAAACTAGTGCATAGAGTAAGCTATGTGAACAGTTCAGTGATAGGGAGACTTTGGACAATAGAAAAAAACTTCAAATGATGGAGAAAGAAGGAAGTACAGAAAATGTACAGGGAGTATCAAGGAATGAAATACATAGGAAGTGTGGGGAAAATGTGAAGAAATTGAAAAGGAAATGTAACTTGTATCCACTTTCTGTAGCAGTAAGTCTGATGAAATTGTTGTTGCGATCTTCAGTACAAAGACTAGTCTGATACAGTACTCCATCCTACTCTGTACTCATACCTTTGGTCTCCACCCTGCAATTTCAACAACCCCCACCCCCACCCCACACACACACACACACACACACCTTCACTACAATAGTGAATTGACAGTTCCTTTATGACTCGAAAAGCGTTTTACCAATCAATCCCTTCCTCAAGTCAAGATAAGCCACAAGCTTCTTATCTCCCAAGTTCTATTCTGTACCCCCTCATTAATTATGCAATCTGCAGCATTCTTCAGCAGCACTAAACTTCAAAAGCTTCTATCATCTTCTTGTCTGAACTACTTAACGTGCTCATTTCACTCCAGTACAAGGCTACACTGACGGCCGATGCCTTCAGAAATTCCTATTATTTAAATGAACATTCAATGTTAACCAGTTTCTTTCCTTCAGAAATGTTTTTCCTCCCATAGCCATTCTGCATGTTGTACCTTCTTCACTTTGGCCATCATAACTTATTTTACTGCTCAAATAACAAAACTTATCAGCTTCATTTATTATCTTTTCCTAACCTGTATCCTTTGCAATCGCCTGTTTTTATTCGATACACTCCATTAACCTTGTTTTACTCTTGTTAATGCTCACCTTATACCCTCCTTTCTCGACACTGTCCGTTCCATTAAAGTGTTCTTACAGATCCTTTTCCGACTGACAGAATAAGTCTTCAGCAAATCACAAAGGTTTTATTTATTTATTTATTTATTTTTCTCCCTGAAATTTAACTCCATATGTACATTTCTCTTTGCTTTCCTTCACAGCATTCCTACAGATTGAATAACAATAGGGAAAGGCCCAACCAGTTCATGCCCTTTAATTTTAATAACTGCTATCTAGTTTCTGTAAAAGTTGCATATAGCTTTTCATTCCCTGTATTTACCCCTGTTACCTTCAAGTATATTCCAGTCAACAATGTCAAAAGGTTTCTCCAAATCTACAAAAGCTATAAATTTAGATTTCCATTTTCTTAATACACCATGTAAGATAAGTTGTAAGGTCAATATTATCTTGTATATTCCTACATTTCTTCTGGCAATCATTCGTTTTAGTATTTTGCAACCATTACGTATTACACTGATAGTTCTGTAAATCCACAACTGTCTGTACCTACTTTCTATGGAATTGTAATTATTACGTTGTTCTTGATGTATGGGGGTATTTCCCCTGTCTCATACATCTTAAACATGGAGTGAAAAGGTTAAAATCAAATTATTCTCCCAGTCTTATGCAGTTTAACCCTGAAAAGTTTTGACACTATTTTTGCTAGTTTACACAGTTAATGTGACAACATACATATTAAGAGTAATATTTTAAGTGTCTATCGAAATTATAGTTTTTCATGCTTTTAGTCGTTTTCTCTAGATAATCTTGACTCACTTTTCAGTTACAACTCTCACTCTGTAAATTAGTTAAGAGAGATTTATTTTGATGACTTTGTTTTTTGGCTCAGTAAGATTTACAACAATAAATTTTGTTTCTCGGCAGTATTCAATGCAAGGCTTGGTGTGTGGTATGAGGCTCTTTTGTGACTGCTGGCAGCAACATGTCAGTTGTTGTGTTAAAACATGAGACATTTGATACTGAATGCTGTGTAGCTAGGAAGTGTGATTTATATCTGTAATATAAATATGGTAACTGTGCCCACAGTTGATTTTAGCAATGTTTTATGCTAATACAAGTAAACAAGGAACATCATTCAGTGGGTTTAAGTTTTACCCAACAGTTAAGATCCTTGAATAGTGTAATTTTTTAACTAAGTTCTATGTTTTGATTGCTTCTGTGGTAGAAAAGATAATATGTTAATTCCAAGTTAAACTGCTGAAGTAATTTTACTGAAAAGCAGAAAAAACTTGGAAGCTTGTGAGTAGGAATTTAACCTTGTGTTATACTCTGCAGTTCAATGAATTGTTTCCTGCATGATTGTTGTTGATCTGTGGTGCATGGTTTGTTCACAATATGTTAAGATGATATGATATGTAAATTATTCCTTACTCTAAACATATTCAAATTATATTATTTATACCATTTTTAAAAATCAAAATTAATGGTTTTTATAGTATATTCAATTTGTTTTTAGCTATTTAAAGTGGCATTTCTTTGCAGCAAAATGATTTGTCAATTTATAAAAGACTTGACACAAGAGGTAGTAGAAATCAAAATCTGTGCATCATACCATCTATTACTGAATTAATGCACACACATTGTTTTAATAACTGTTAACACACTTACGTATTAAGTGCTTTCAAGATTAACTCTGAAATAACCATATTCCCTGTTTTGTTTTGCAGAAATTCAAAATATGGAGAAAATGCACACAGTAAATTGTGATGCTTATTTTGCAATTGTGATGATAAATGCAGCTGGAATTAAGCATTGTTAAGTATTATTGCAAGGTATTGTGTGTACCAATTGTGGAATATTTTGGTTATAACCAAGGTGTTACAAAGACTTCTTGGTAAGAATGCCAAAGAAAATAGCATTTCTTATTGTTCATTCATTTATTAATCTGTGGAGAGAAAAATATGTAAGAGTACAGTGTTTTAGTAAAGTGTATTTATGTTGAGTTAGTGTCAGTATGTTACATCCTCTTATCTCAAGAGAACTGAATGTGATCATGTTCTGCATTTTAATCAAGTGGAAAAAAGATTTTTAATGACATATTTTTATATAGTTATTTATATTTGAATTATGAATTGCAGAAAGACGTTCCATGTATTGATTGCTATTTCCTTAGCTCAAGAGTGATTGTTGTTGAAGTTATTGATTAAAAGGAAGTGTATTGAATGTTGTACCTTTTTCTAAAATGGAATAAAATGACTGAATTAAGCATTTGTCATTTTTTATGAAGTTTGAGGAGTGTGAAAATATCTAATTATTTATTCTGAGTAATTAAAGTTGGTGCAAAACATATGTTGCTGGTAGTTACATAATCACTGTTGAAGTAAACTGGAATAAAAAGACTTTTCTTAATTATATATCTTATCACTATAAAATTCAGTATGTAAAATCATTAGTATAAAACATTTCGTTTTCTTACTAGAATAAGGTGTTTGTTATTTATCTATTACCATCTTCAAAACTGTGATTATTAAATAGCAGTTACCTGTTAATGTCCTAAACAAAATAAATGCACATCTTGTTTTAGCACTACTGTGTTACTCAGAGATTGATGCTTTGTTTCACTGTTCCTTACATGTTAATGTTTCCTCTCACTGCATTTTAATTCAAAATATGTACATTTCACAATTTGTGGCATTGATGTACTTACAGGAAAAAATAAATTTATGTAAAAATTTGTCCTTTACAATTTTTTCATGGTACCACATGATAGCAGCAGATGTAACATACAGCTGTTGTATTTATGATAAAAGCAACAATGTAATTATTTGAAAGAAATAAAGAAATACAGTAATATGCACTAATGAGTCACCTGCTGGTAGAAAAATACCTTTTCGTGGAAACAGAATATCTTAACTAGCCTTGAAGTCTTTATGGTAATGCATTATCAGCCATGTAATTAAAAATACCTGCTTACTTAAATACTGTGTAGTGTGTCAACTAATAAGTAAAAATTAATAATATAGTAATAAGGACAGTTTACAACTCACCCTAAAGACGTGGTGATGAGCTGCAATAGGCACATACAAAAGACACACACATGCAACATTTTATAGTTGAAAGGGTTGTATGTGTGTGTCTTTTGTATGTGCCTATCACAACTTGTCGCCATATCTTGGCGGTGAGTTGTAAACTATCTTTATTACTATATTATTAATTCCACCCTGGACTTTCCATTATTAGATAATTAAAAATTGTGTGACACAAATTAATCATTTTAACTGTGAAGTTGCTTGCAACACACAGTTGTGGTGTAGTATAGGGTGACTCAAAATAACAGGAGTAGTGGCAGCCATGGACAGGTGGCAGCACTGCAGGTTTGTGAAAGGACAGAGAGTAAACAGTCTGCCATTTCAGCAATTGTGGATCAATGGAACAGACAACAGCATAAGTTAGCCATAAAAATGTTTTTATAAAAAAGTGACTGGTAGTGGCACAGAGGGAGCTTGGACATTTTTTAATAATTTAGGGCATCATGATGCTATTCTGTCAAAACATGTGATAAAATGTTGGAGTAATAACTTTAAAGAAACTAGATCTGTCATCAAGAAGCAGCCAATAGGATGACCACTGTCCACAAATTTTTAGGTAATTTAAATGAAGTTTAATAATGTACTAGAACCATAGAAACTGTAGTTAAAATTATTCAGGAAAACAAAAGTTTTTCCCTCCTCTCCTCACCCCCCCCCCCCCCCCCCCAAAAAAAAAGATCTTTCTTATCATTGTTGACTGGACTATGTAGAATATTATTTTTCTTACTCAGTGTTGTAACATACCGAAGTTCAGTTACCATATTTACAGTAATCTTATATACATTGCACTTAGGAATGATATACCATACATTCCTGTCTATGATATGATCACACTCTTTTGCCATGTCCAATAGGGGACAAAACAATTAGCTGACCTGAATATGTCTAAGAACAGAGCATTGCACATGCCCTAGTACCGAAGTGCGAGTGTTGCCTACTCTAGTGAGGCTGGTGTTTACATCATCAAATAGAAGCAATACAATAGTTAGGATACAGTATATGTAAACATTCATAGCAGCTTAACTCACGTATCATTTATTTTGGAAAATGTTATTAGAGTATGTAGAAGCGGTTGATGTATAACTCCTCCACATGGGTAGATTTACTTCAATAATCTGCTTCTTTCATATGTTTTGCTGGCTGTGTGGATAGGCTGATGGTTTTCAAACACAACACATTTTTTTATGTTTTAATTTTTTACACCTGTGCAGGTAATATTTTTTAACATTAACTATGAATTGTGCAATTATAAGCTTTTCTAGATAAATGTTGAAAATGGCTGCATGTATTTGTAATTACTTGACTGCCACATGGTGAATCTATGGTGTTAAGCTAAGTGTATCAGCAGATAGAAAATTATGCATTAGTCCTTAAGTGTGGTTTACAGGAGTGAGTGTCTGTACCTTCCATTATCTGTTGTTTGCAGTTTAATATTCGTTCAACTGTTACATTAACGAGAAAGGACAGGCAGCTCATTGATAATGTCAGCCTTCCTAGTTATGTGATGTGCATCAAATTGGATGCCACCAAAGCCTGTACTTTATTATTTTCTTTCTTTTTGTTATTGTGGTGCAACTGTAGCTTCCTTTAGTAACTTTTTGTTAATATATTGGTTTTACTTTTTTTGTATGTGGTTTAGTAAATAACTAATTACTGTTTGTCAATTTGATATCTACGAATAAACTTCCTAGAAAAGTAATATTTATTTGACCACCCATAACACTTTTGGAGGGCACTTCTCATCTTGCCTCCCATAAAAATAAAAATAATCTACTTTGGAGATTGATTTGGTATGGCCTCTCATTAAAATAATATAATCTAGGCTATATATATCTTCAGTATTTTGTCCACATGTCATTGGCATCAAGAACAGCCCAGATCCTTCAAGGGATAGAATCGACAAGTCTGCAGAAAATGGCCTCATCAATGGCAATTTTCTCCCATGAAGAATAAACCAAATCCCACAAGGCATCCACAGTTCATGGAGGACTGTCTGGCCAATTATCCTGCACAGTCTTCTTGAGTTTAGCCCGTATGTTCTCTATAAGATTGAGACGAGGTGACTTTGGAGGCCATGGTAGGCACTGAATAATAATCTCTCCTTTGGAGCCAGCTCTGAACCCTAATGGTGGTGTGCAATGGATGATTATCATGTTAGTAAATGAGATGTCCTCCAGTGTACCAAAGTCAAGCTCCAAGATGATTACATTTTCAAGGAAATGTTCATACCATGCTGAATTGAACTTGTATTGGATTCGTTCTAAGGTTCCTGCACCAATGTAAGACATCCAGCCCCAACATTTCACACTTATGTCTGTTCTACTTCTAGTGCATGTAGCCACGAAGCGGGAGTCATATCATGTGCTCTGTGCCATAAACGAGAACAGTACCTGCTTGTGCACTCAATTGTGCTTTCATCGGTAACGATCACGTTACTCCAATCAACATTTTCCCAGGAACTCACCATTGTGAGTCTATCCACGGCTTGATTGTCAGATGATGGTTCTTTAATGAGAGCATGACAGGACCTGATTCCATAGCCATTTAATTGTCTGGGAGTAGTTTTCAACAAGCACAGGAAATGTGAAGCTCTTCCTAGTACCTGGATGTTTGACAAAGGGGCAGTCTGGACCACTCTGACCAATTCCTCACCTTCTGAGTAGAGACTTGTGGTCTTCCAGTTATTGGACATATCTGAATCATCTGGTCCATCTCCTTGCTGTGCAAGCATCAACACCATAACGACGTCCTGTCTTAGATGCACTATCACCGCTTTCAAAGAGAGCAATCGTGGACTCGTGAACATCCATATCAGCCATTTTGAAGTAGACCTATGATGTATGCTAATCAGCTAATGTTTCTTTTAGCTGAAAACTACAAAAATTAAAAACTGCATGCATTTTCAATATTGCTGCAAGACCCCAAGTTGTCTGACTGCCAGCGTGGCACAGTGGATAGCATCACCAATTGCAGTGCTGAAGGTCACTGGTTCAATCCCATCCACTGGCAAAAATTTATTTCTTTGTATTTATCATTTACAGAATGTTATACATGTTTCTTATAACTATTCTTCTAATTTCTTGTACATTCTGTCTGTGTATAATTAGCAGAGCACTCTGCACTGTGTGATGTTTCAGTTCGCAATAAACCTGCTTTCAGTATAAGTGCTGTGTTCAGTTGACAACCCTGCCTTCGAAGTCAAGCCTGCTTCCATTTCAACGCGACATTGTTTGGTGGAGGTGCCGGGTAAACTGTGTGACAGCTGCATCACCATGGCTCCGATTAGGCAACGTAAAAGCCGTTGTTTACACGGACTAGAACCAGAATACAAGGGATATACCGAGTACATTCTTCCGAAAGTCCGTATCATCAGAAGTCCCATGGAGATGAAATCAGTGATAAGTCAGCCATGAGACACCAGTTCGTGTTCTCTGGAGACACTGGAGGGGACCACAACAAATGGCTAAAATGGTTCAACCAAGTCGCCAAGTATAACAGGTGGGATCATGCAATATGCTTGGTCAACGTTTATTTCTACCTGGACAGAACAGCCCAGCAATGGTTTGAAAACAATGAAAAGAAGCTGAATGACTGGGAAACGTTCCAGACGGAACAGAAGAAGAAGTTTGGAGACCGCCAGCAACAAATCCGCTTAGCGGAAGAACAACAGAAGAACCAGGCCCAACGATATGGTGAGCCAACACAGTCATACATACAGAATACTTTGGCCCTATGTAACTTATTTAACCCAGATATGACTGAGGCCAATACAATCACACACCTAATGAAGGGCATTGCAGAAGACATGTACCATCTCTACGATGGAAGAGTTCATCAAGTGGTGCCATAAAATTGAAGTGATGCAACAGAGGAGGGTTGTATGAAAGAATTATGACAAGACTCTCCAATGTAGTCCCTATGGCCATTTTGGAAGACCATCATGACTTTGCTTCTCTCATACGACAAATTATGAGAGAAGAATTACAACAGTTTATGGTAGCTGGGAATGTTGGAGCAAGCAGTCATCAGATTATGATCATGGATGTAAGCCCTGTAAATCATGAGGAAGCCGACACTGCTGAGAAAGAGGTATTTCAGACATTAGCTCCTGTCCGGACCAGCAGTGGCACCCGTCGTGAAGAATGGCCTCGCCCTACAATGACCTATGCTGCAGCCACCAAACAACAGCCTAGAAACTGGTCAATGTGACCACAACCAACTCCCCCAGCAACTGTGACGCCCCGCAGAAGAACAGACATCTGAAGGACAGAAAACAACACACCAGTGTGTTCCCACTGTGGGTGCCCTGGACATCATGTATGCTACTGCAGAGAGTATTAGTTTGACGGTTAGTTTGCCACAAGATGTCAGCCATCAGATCAGTTCTATCCCAGGCAGTTACCTGCTGATGAGTTCAGTCGGCCTAAGGGAAGAAGCCCATCTCCGTACCCTGGAAGCGGTCACTACCCGATGCGCAGCTGCCGTTCACCATCGCTGTACAGTGGTACCAGCAACTCCCCTAGCCACCGCACCCAGGAAAACTAAGTGAGGTGAGGCCGCCACAGTTGAAAATCCTCCATGGACACAGTCGCTAAGACGTTGCGAAATATCTTCGACGTCGTAATCTACGGCTAACCTGTCCGGGCACTGGTTGATTTCAGGAGCTTCTTTCTTTGTATTGTCGGATTAATTACCGCTGCACACTAAGGAAGACAATGTTCTCTGATACGGAGGCAACTGTGCTGAAGGTTGCAAATGGAAAGTACGTCCAGGCAGCAGCAACTTGTGTCGCAAGAATAACCATCAACAATGGGATGCAGCCATTTGAATTTGTCGTTTTAACAGAATGTAGTCATAACATCATCCTCAGATGGGACTTCCTTCGAGCATCCCAAGCTATCATTGACTGTGGAAGATCAGGGCTGCAAATTGAGGAAGTCGTTCCGATGGATACACGTAATACAGATTTTTCTGGGAAGTTATTTGCCTTTGAAAATGTGACAATCCTGCTGTTGACAATGAGAACAGTTCCAGTCACAAACACAGATGACTGGTTAAAGTGTGAAGTGCTTGTTGATAATAAAAAGTTTATTAGGCTCACAAAAGAAATTTGCATACCAGTGGCTATCATAAGCATTAACGGTGGTCGAGGAGAGATTTGGATCACAAATTGTCAAAAGCAGTCATAACTTATTCCCCAGGGATGTGTATTGGGACAGCTGAACCAATCCAGGATGGTGAGCTCTGCTGTTAGTACAGACAACATGCTGGAGGAAACAACCATAGAACTGCCAATAGGGCCCAAACTGACCAAGGAACAATGCCAGTGGGTGTTAGCTATGCTACACCAATTTTCAGGTGCATTCACACCCCAGCAGGGGTGCCCACGATAAGGCACTGTATCAATACTGGTGATCATCCACCATTTGGCCAGCGTTCATATAGTGTGTCACCAGCTGAAATATGGATAATTCAAGAAGAAGTGGAGAAGATGTTGCAAGATGACATTATGCAACCTTCGGAGAGTCGTTGGTTGTCTCCGGTGGTCCTCATAAAGAACAAGGATGGCACGTGGCGATTCTGTGTCCACTATCGGCAGCTGAACAAAATCACAAAAAAAGATGTCTACCCATTGCCGCGCATTGATGACACCTTAGACTGCTTGAAAGGAGCTACATACTTCTCAACTATGGACATTTGACAGGTTACTGGCAAATCGAGGTTGATGAAGCTGACAGGGAGAAGACAGCTTTTATGACACCTGATGCCCTCTATGAATTCAAAGTAATGCCATTTGGATTATGTAATGCTCCAGCCACATTCGAACGCATGATGGACAACTTGCTTTGACACCTTAAGTGGACGACGTGTCTTTGCTATTTAGATGACATTGTCGTTTTCTTGAAAACATTTGAAGAACATTTGAGTCGCATCTCAACTGTGTTGTAGTGTGTTCAGACTGCAGGACTCCACCTCAATCCAAAGAAGTGTCCCTTCATCACCAAAGAGATAAAAATCCTGGGGCACCTAGTCAACAGAGAAGGTGCCCGTCCTGATCCAGATGCTAACGTCCCTTCTGCAGGGAGACACCAAGTTTTACTGGTACAAGACAAAATGAAGAGCTTTCCTGGCACTTAGGAGGCTATAACTTCTTCACCAGTTCTAACCTTATACAACGAGATTGCAGAGACTGAACTTCACACTGATGCTAGTGGGTATGGGATTGGTGCAGTGCTTGTGCAAATTCAGGAAGGCGCTGAAAAGGTGATGGCCTATGCAAGAGTACTCTCAAAGTTCGAGATAAACTACTCTACAACTGAGAAAGAATGTCTCCCAGTTATCTGGACTATCAACAAGTATCGGCCGTACTTATTCGGCAAACCATTCACCGTCGTGACAGACCACCATTCTTTGTGTTGGCTGACTAGCTTGAAGGATCCATCAGGTCGACTAGCAAGATGACCACTAAGACTCCAAGAGTATGTCATCACAGTGGTATTCAAGAATGGGCGCAAACACATGGATGCCTACTGTCTTTCAAGGAATCCATTAGTGGAACACAACAGCATGAATGAAACTTCAGCCCTCACCGAGTTAGGTGACATTACAGCTGAACAGAGGGAAGATGCAGCATTATTACAAACCATAGAGGCCTTGGGACTAACTTATAAACTGGAAATTGTATAAGAGCAACTACGACCCACTGGGCCCAAAGGCCCAGCTCATCTCCAGCCAGCTATTCACAAGTATTTCCATGATGCTCCAATATCCAGTCATCTGGGATTCGTGAGGACCCTAGACAGAATCAGACACAGATATTATTGGAAAGGTCTCTACCAATCTGTCAAGCATTATGTGAGTCACTGTCAAGAGTGCCAGTGACGGAGGCATACGCTGCAATTACCTCCAGGGTGTATCGTACAAATGGCACCTGCAGCAGCTCTATTGCACCGAATTAGAATCGAACTTTTAGAGAGGTTCAACAACCGGTAACTGATGGATAATAGTCTGAACTGACTACCTCACATGCTATACTGTCACCAAACCTGTGCCGACCACAGAAGCTACAGAAATTACAAAATTCCTTGTAGAAGACATTATTTTGAAGCATGGTGCACCACATGTGTTGATATCTGATTGTGGAAAAGTGTTCCAGTCAAAACTAGTATCAGAGGTAATGTCATGTTATGACATTGTCCACAGAACGAGAACTGCATACCATCCTCAGGGAAATGGTCTTATGGAACGATTTAACAAGACATTAGAAGATATGCTGTCGATGTACATTGATGTTGAGCAGAAGGATTGGGATACAATACTGCCAGTTGTGACATTTGCTTACAATACCGCAAGACAAGACACCACAGGCATCATGCTGTTTTTCCTGCATGGTCGTGAAGCTGAGACGACAATGGATACACTGTTCCCACTCCAGCCGCACATCAGTCAGGATGACTATGTGAAACAGCTCATCACTAGGGTCAAAGAAGCAAGACAACTGGCTCACATACAGACACTGAACGCCCAGGAGAAGGACCGTCAGTGGTATAACGATAAGCACTGACCTGTCGTGTACAGCCCAAGAGATCTGGTATGGATTTTTACCCTTGTACGGTAAGTTGGGCTATCAGAAAAGTTATTGAAGTGATACTTTGGTCCATATCATGTCATACACCGCCTGTCAGACATCACATATGAAGTCGAGGATTATGAGCCGTTGTCGAAATGACAGAAACGATGAGACATTTTTCACGTCCACCACATGAAGCCTGATCCTGAAGAGCAGATAGGCGAAAATGGCTTCTTATTCAAGGACTCTAAGGACAGTAACGATACTGATGAAGCCACGACAGGAACATCTGTCATCGGTAATCGTGCAGAAGGAAATGATTCTGCAGCACTGCCATACAGAGGACCCATGACAAGATCAAGATCCAGGACATTGTAGCTGGCCCCAAAGGGAACCTAACAGCAGGTCACTGTTTTTCAGGAAAGGGAGCAATGCTGCAAGACCCAAAGTTGTCAGACTGCTAGTGTGGCTCAGTGGATACCATTACCAATTGCGGTGCGGAAGGTGACCGGTACAATCCCATCCACCGGCAAAGATTTATTTCTTTGTATTTATCATTTCCAGAATGTACTACATGTTTCTTATGTTAACTATTCTTCTAATTTCTGGTACATTCTGTATATACATAGCACAGCACTCTGCCCGAGAGGCAGTCAGTGCTGCATTTGTTTCAGTTCGCAGTAAACATGCTTTCAGTACAAGTGCTGTGTTCAATTGACAACCCTGCCTTCAAAGTCAAGCCTGCTTCCATTTCAATGCGACAATATTATTACTATGAATAATGACTGTCTGATTAAAGATTAGGTTATTATCAAATAGAATAATCTAAAAACCTATAAAAGGCTACAACTGCACAATTTTTAGCAAATTAATATTTAAAATATTACCTTCAACAGGTCTAAAATATAAATTGACTCCAGTGAGATTCAAACGCACACCTGTTGTGTTGTAGTAAATGTACACATGTGGAATTCTTATACGTAGACCATTTCTATGTGCTCAAATAATGTTTTCCAAAATAAATTATATGTGAGTTAAAGTGCAATGAATCTTGACATATACTGTATCTTAACTATTATATTGCTTCTATTTGACAATGTAAACAGCAGTCTGTAGCTGCACAATCCGCTGGAGTTGGCAAACTAACACTTATGAGCTTGAGAATGCACAATGTTCTGTTTTTGGACTTTAAATTATTTGGGCCGGGTAATCTTTTTGTCCTCCATTGTAGAAACAAAGTAAAGTTTTCATAGATAAGATCTTGGTATGGAGCATGATTGATGAGTATTGACTAGTCTAAAATATGGCAATACAATTGTCACAACCCCCATGAACCACAGATAGTGCTGAGATGGGGTAGCTTGGTGCCTCAATGATACAGATGGCCCAACTGTAGGTGCAACCACAATAGATGTCTATCTGTGGAGAGGCCCTTCCTGAAGAGCGGCAGCAGGTTTTCAATTGTTGCAGTCTGCATGGCTGAGCTGACCTTGTAACATCAGCTAACCTGGCTTTGTCATAAAGTTATTGTGAACAGCTGAAAGCCAGGGGAAACTACAGTCGTTACTTGTCCCAAGGTCATGCAGCTGTACTGTAATAATATACGAACATGGCATTCTCCCAGGTAAAATATTCCAGAGATAACTTGGTCCCCCATTCAGATCTCCAGGTGGGGACAACTCAGGAGGATGTTGACAAAAAAATACTGGCTTTCTATGGAATGTTAGATCCCTTAATTGGATATGGAGGTTAGAAAATTTAGAGGGGGAAATGGATAGGATGAAGTTATATATAGTGGGGATTGATGAAGTTCAGTGGAAATATGAAGAGGATTTCTATGGGTAAAGAACTATGAACAGCACAGTGATTGCATTATTGTTGTCAAGATAGATGTGAAGCCAACACTGACCACAATAGTTGTTTATATTCCAACTACTATACTGATGATGAGATTGATGAAATGTATGAAGAGATAAAGGAAGTTATTCAGACTGTTAAAGGAGAGGAAATTTTGATTATGATGGAGAGCACTGGAATTGGGTGTTAGGAAAGAAAAGTGAAGGAAAGATAGTGGCTGAGTGTGAAGTGGGGGAAAGGCATGATAGACGAAGCCGTCCCATGACGTCATTGGTGGGGACATACTAAACAGAAAAGAAAAAAAAAAAAAAATAAATAATAATTGCAGAAAACAACATCCTGAAACACACAACAATACTCTCAAAGTAATACTTTCCATTACACACAAAGAAACTTGCCTTTGCAGTAGTGTCCTGCCAAGCAGTTAAAAAATGGGCTTCGTGTATGTTGATGAATGAATGTAAATTGATATGTTTGTATTGTAAAAAGTAACATCACATTTGTATAATGAAAGGAAAATGATCACTGTTTCGAATCATACAACACCAAGTAGATGTTAGGAATCAAATCCAACAGGTGGTATTGCATGCTTCAGTTAACCCGAATTTAATCATAAACAAATACTAGGTTTAAGAATCATGAAATAAGGTTGTATATGTGGAAGGGACAAGGAGGCACAAGAAATGCAAAATTTTCTAAAAATGCAGTAAATGAACCAGGTAAAATTAAGTACAGCCAACTAGGAAGTGAGATTGACAGGAAGTGCAAAATGGCTAAACAGGAATGGCTAGAGAGCAAATACTCTCTGTATAATAATGCATAACTAAGGGAAAAAGAAATACTGCCTACAAGAAAAGGAGAGACACATTTGGAGACACGAAAAGCAGCTGTATAAGTATTGAGAACTCAGATGGGAAAGGAGTTCTAAGAAAAGAAAATATAGATGGGCTCTACAAAGTAAGATCTTCAGGACTATACTGCAGGAAGGGAAAAAGAGGTACATGACTATGAAATATAAGATACTATGCTGAAAGAAGAATTTGACAGAGCACTGAAAGTCCTAATTCAAAACGAGGCCCCTGGCATAGACGACATTTCCTCAGAACTACTGAAGTCTCTGTGAGAGTCAGCCATGATAACTATTCTACCTGGCGTCCAAGATGTATGAGTCAGACAAAATAGCCTTGGATATCAAGAAAAAATGTAATAATCCCCATTCCAAAGAAAGCAGGTGCAGACAGGTGTGAAAATTACAGAACCATCAGTTTAATAAGTCATGGTTACAAAATACTAATACAAGTTTCTTACAGAAGATTGGAGAAACTGGTACAGTCTGACCTTGGGGAAGATCAGTTTGGATTTAGGAGAAATGTAGGAACACACGAGTCAATGCTCACATTATGATGTAATAGATTAAGGAACGGAAGAACTACATTTCCAGCTTTTGTAGATTTGGAGAAAGGTTTTGAAAATGTTGATTTTAATGCACTCTTTCAAATTCTTCAGTCAGCAGGGGTAAAATATAGTGAATGGAAGATTATTTACAACTTGTACAGAAACCAGATAATAGAAAGGTATGAAAGGGAAGCATTGGTTGGCAAGGATGTAAGGGTTGTAGCCTTTTTCCCAATTTAATTAAATGTGTACATAGAGCAAGCTGTGAAGGAAAAATTGTGAGAAGGGATTAAAGTTCAGGGCAGTTTGTTGATGACATTCTAATTCTTTCAGAGACAGCAAAGGACCTGGGAGGGAAACTGAATGGAATGGACAGTCTTCAAAGGACCATAATTAACTAGGGTAATAGAATTAGTCTAAGAAAATTTGGTGATGCTGAAGGTAACAAGACAATAAAGGTGTTTTAATATATTTTGGTTACATTACCAGATAAAACATTACATCACCTATTGTTATTTGTTGATGCTGTCAGCTCACCTGCCATTATTGTTTAATAATATATATATTACTTCTCCAGGATTCTTACATGTTAATGGAACTACAGTTTGTCACTTAAAGATGTATTATTATTTATTGCATTGGTAAAATGAATACACGACTACTTGAAGACTGTTGTGAGTCCAAGACGGGACTAACTCAAGACTAGGTCTGGACTTCTAAAGCCGAAGCATTTATACATTGTGGGACACACTAGAATAATCTAAAGCAAACCCGTTACAATATAACTTAGTTACTGGATTCCATTACCTGTTAAGCATAAATAAATACACCACAATAAAAAAAATATATAAAATTTTGCCATATAAATTAAAAGTATATTCATAATAAATCAAAACAGAAATTATTTGTGTAGCAAATTATGACTAGAGAAGTGCCTTATTTGTTTACAAAGTTTAGATTGGACAATATTTATGACAATAACAAAACTTTGAGGTAAGCAGACTATGACAAATGGTTAAGTGGATTACAAAAGACATCAGGAAATGTTGGTGATAAAATCTGTTAACAAATGTGGATTATTGCACTATATTGTTACAAGGTTTTTTTACGAACAGAAATAATTAAATAAAATGATATAATGATATAGAAAGCATTGTTATTGTTACAGTACAGCATTATTGTAGTGTATACATAGGCAGTGTGTAAATATATTCGAAGTTATACAAAGTTAAAACCTCACAGCATACGAAATTGTTGTAGGTAGCCAGATATTCACTTAACTACACAAGCTGATTCCTAAGAGTTAAATTCATTACAGGTGGTACATGAGTTTTGTTACTTGGACGGTATAGTAACGTACAATGGTCGCAGAACAGATGATATAAAATGCAGAACGGCAAAGGGAAGAATAGCATTTTTGAAAAAAAAAAATGTATATTTGTTAACATCAAATATCAATTTAAGTGTTAGGAAATCTTTTCTGAAGGCATTTGTGCGGAGTGTTGCCTTGTATGGGACTGAAACATGGACAATAAATATTTCAGACAGGAAGAGGATAGAAGTTTTTGAAATGTGATATTACAGGCAAATGCTGACAATTATGTGGGTAGATTTAGTAACTAATGAGGTACTGAACAGACTTGTGGAGAAAAGGAATTTCTACCATACCGTGAGTAAAAGAAGGGACTGGTTGGTAAGGCATATTCTTAGACATCAAGGAATCACGAATTTATCTTTTGAGGGACCTGTGTGGGGTAAAAAATTGCAGGAGGAGACCAAGAGATGACTACAGTAAGCAGGTTCAAATAGATGTGGGTTGCCATTCTTCTGAGGAGATGAGGCTTCCAAAGAATAGAGTAGGGTAGAAAGCTGCATCAAACCAGTCTCCAGACTGAAGACCAAAACAAAAAGAGAATTGACTTGTTTACTTTCACTGGCTACAACAGAACCAATAATGCTCTTACATAAATAACTCTTGGCAACAGATTATCACTCTACACATCAGAATACGACTACCACACTTTACAAAAATGCTTGGTAGGTTGGTTGATGGGTGGATGGGACCCAACAGCTAGTTCATCAGTCCCATGACGCTTTTATGGAGTGGTCGGCTAAGACCGTGATGAGAGTAAAATAGAGGAACTGAAAGGGGGTTAAAATCAAATAGAATAGGACTAAAACCAATAGAAAAAGTGGGATTCTGCAAGAAACATCGTGACATATCTAGAATCCCTGTTAATTAACAGCAAGCAGATACAGGAGAGCAGTGTATGCTCCTAATTGAGAAGCCTAAAAATGTAAAAAGGGAAAACAACATGAATTAAAACCAAGTTAAAAGGAGAAACGGAAACCATCAGGGGGAGGGGAGGGGAGAGCTCCAAACCCTGCTGCTCACAGGGAGGTTCACAAACCCACCCATCCTGTCCAAGCGTCTGCAATAAAATCTTATAGCCGAGAGTAAAAACCGTTTTCACGGATAAATTCAAGGACTCTGTCGGCTATCCATGAAATATTCATCAAAACCGAGGGCAATGAGTGCAGAAATCCGTATTTGGCACGAAGCATCAAGAGGAGCGGACATTCCACTAAGATATGGGCCACAGATTGTAGGACCCCCACAACCACAATGTGCGGGAAGCTCATTACACAAAAGAAAACCATGGGTCAGCCTGGAGTGACCGATGCGAAGATGGCAAAGGACAATGGATTCCCTTCGAGAAGGGCAAAAGGAAGAACTCCAAGCTGCAGTGGTCGACTTGATGGAGTGTAGTTTATTAGAGAGAGCAGTAGCCTGCCAGTTGGTCTTCCAATCTTGTATGAGTAGCGATCTCATCTGCACCCGCAAATCTGCACCTGGGATAACCCAGGGGAAGGGGCAGGGAGTTGCAGCTACTGTAGCCAACTGGTCAGCCTGTTCATTTCCTAGGATACCCACATGACTGGGGGACCCAGAAAAAAACAACGGAGCAAGCGGTGCGATGAAGATCAGCGAGGAGATCTTGAATATCGATGACCAAAGGATGTGAGGAGTAGCATCGGTCCTTGGCCTGCAGGCTGTTCATTGAGTCAGAACAGATTAAAACACGGTCCAGGGCTACCTGTTTGATAAAATGAAGTGCCCTACTAATAGCTGTTAGTTCTGCTGTAAACACACTGCATGGTTCTGGCAGAGAATGGCGTTCCACAGCAATGGGAGATGTAAATGCATATCCCATATGACCAGCGAATTTAGAGCCATCGGTGTAGAAAATTGTGGCGCCCTGAAATTCTTCAAGGACAGTGTGCAACAAATGCCGGAAGGTTATGGCAGAGACTGAAGCTTTTGGGGCATGGTAGAGATCCAGTCGGATTTGTGGCCGAGGCACCAACCAAGGAGGGTGTGCAGTACAGCATGGTGCATACAGTCAAGGAAAAGGAGGTTGAAGTCCCTACAAAGGGACTGCAATCCAACAGGTAAATCCACCCAAGGGCGAGTATCAGTAGTTCTAAAACCGTCGCCTTCAAAGAGAACGTGATATGTGGGATGACCGGGGAATTTACAAATGGCAATGGCATAGGACACAAAAACCTGAAGGTGCATAGTCTGAAGAGGGGGGGATTCCTGCATCAGCAAGGAGACTTGTCTACAGGGCTGGTCCAGAAGGCACCCGTAGCCAAGCGGATGCCACAATGGTGAACGGGGTCCAACAGTTTCAGGGCAGAGGGAGCTGCCGAGCCATAAACCTGGCTCCCATAATCTAATTGGGACTGAATCAGAGCCCAGTAGATATGAATTAGTGTTGTTCAATCTACACTCCAGGAGGAGTGAGCTAGGAAACCGAGGGCATTAAGTTTCCACATGCAGCTTATCTTCAGCTGCCAAATATGGGGCAGCCAAGTCAGTTTTTTTATCAAAAAGGAGGCCCAAGAAACGTTGCTGTGCCACAACTTGTAGGCGGTGAGTACCCAAGAATTCTGATTCAGCGTGGACAGAAGTACGACGGCAGAAATGCATTACTCGTGCTTTAGAAGGAGAAACTGAAAACAATGTGAGAGTGCCCATGTGGAAACCCGCCGATTGGCACCTTGGAGCTGGCGTTCAGCCGAGGCTACCGAGTGGGAGCTGTACCATATGCAAAAGTCGTCAACGTACAAAGCAGGGGTGACAAGCGACCCAACAGAGCTCACCAATCCATTAATGGTGATTAAGAAGAGTGTAACACTTAACACAGAACCCTGTGGAACGCCGTTCTCCTGGATCTGTGGGGAGCTAAAGGAAGAGCCAACCCTCACATGGAACATGAAGCAGGATAAAAACTGACTGATAAAAATTGGTAGGGAGCCTTGTAGGCCCTAGTCATGGAGGGTACATAAAATATGATGACGCGAAGCAGTGTCTTATGCCTTACATAAATCAAAGAAAACAGCAACCAGATGTTGACGTTTTGAAAAATCCTTTCTGATTGCTGTTTCCAGTTGAAGGAGATGGTTGATAGTAGACCTGCTCTCACGGAACCCACACTGATAAGGTGACAGAAGTCCACGTGACTCGAGTACCCAAAATAGTCTGTGGGCAACCATCTGTTTGAGCAGTTTACATTGCACATTTGTCAGGATAATCGGCCGGTAACTGTCCAGGGATGACGGATCCTTACCAGGCTTAATAACAGGAACCACTATACTGTCCCTCCACTGCGAGGGGAAAACCCCTTGGAGCCAAATGGAGTTAAATACCTGGAGTAGATATTGCCACTGTGGGGGACTGAGATGTTTGAGAAGTTGATTATGGATGGAATCAGGCCCAGGTGCAATACCATGAGAAGAAGAAAGGGCCAGACATAGTGCCCATTCGGTCAAGGGCTTGTTATCAGGTTTCTCCTGGTGAATGGTGAAACATAACTTTAAGCCTTCAGCCTGTTGTTTCTTGAGATGAAAAGCCAGCAGGTAGGAAGCCATTGCCAATGCCTTCCCAAAGTGATCTGCAAGGTGCTCTGTGATAACCAATGGATCAGTACAGACCCCATCTGGTAAGGCAAGGCCAGGGATTGAGTATGGCCGCTGGCAACCTCAGATGGAGCAGAGCATAGCTCACACCTGTGACAAGGGTACAGAAGATCCCAAGGAGGAGAGAAAACGCTCCCAGCACACCCGCTTGCTCTGTTTGATTATATAACGAGCCTTGCCACCAAGTTGTTTAAAGTTGACAAGGGCAGTAAGGGACGGGTGGTGCTTAAGATATCGCAAGGCTTGACGGCGCTCACGAATCGCTGAAGCAATGGTTGCATTCCACCACGGAATTGGGTGGTGACGAGGAGGACCAGTCGACTAGGGGACAGCAATGCTAGCAGCTCGAGTAATCTCATTAGACACATCACTGATGACCTCATCTATAGAGTCAGATGGGGATGGTGGGGAAAACAACCTGTGATGTATACAAAGGCCAATCAGAATGATGGAAAATGAGGTATCCTGTCCCTCGTTCAATGTGAGGGGAATAAAAGAATCAACAGAAAGTGGTCACTGTCACAAAGGTCATCATGCAGTGACCAGTGAAAGAAAGGGAAAAGGGGAAGAAGTGAGAGAAGGTCTATGGAAGAAAAGGTGCCGTGAGCGACACTAGAATGGGTTGGGGAGCCATCATTGAGGAGGCACAGGTTGTGATCGGCAATGAATTGGTTTACGAGGTGGCCCCGACTAGCTGTATAAGCACTGCCCCATGAAAGATGATGGGCATTGAAGTCCCCAAGAATGAGGAAGGGAGGAAAGAGCTGCTGAAGGAGTGCTGTGAGGGCAGCAGGCGTAGGTGGCCTGTCAGGAGGGAGATACAGATTACAAATTGTTAATGGAGTGTGTAAGTGGAGCCTAACAGCAACCACTTCCAGTGTGGTACTGAGAGGGATCCATGAATTAAGAACATCCATACGAACTAGGATGCAGACTCCAACAGATGCTTGTAGGAGGCAAACACAGTTCCGACAGAAAGCATGGAACCCACAGATTGTTAATGAATGGCCATCAGTGAAATGCAATTCCTGCAAAACAACACAAGCAACTGAGTAAGAGGCAATAAAATGTTTCAACTCCAGGAGGCAATGGTAGTAGCCGTTGCAGTTCCATCGGATGAGAACAGATCGAGGATCCATATGGAAGGTGAACAGACTGATGCATGGCACAAAGCTGGGTCAACGTACGTCACCAACGAGGGAGGAACGACATCCCTAAACAACGGATCAGACACAAGTTCAGTGGGGTTATTTGGTTGTGAGGACAAATGTGGTGCCTCCAGGACTACCGGAGGGGCCTTGTCCTGCGACTTTTGCTTCTTTTTCCTCTTCTCCTTCTCTTTCTCTCTTGCAGGACATGAAGGACAGGTTCCAGAGAGAGAATTGGAGTCAGTAAGGTCTGGCACCAAAGAGGACTGGGCGACCTTGGTATCATCAGCCTGGCTGTCTGACTGCTGGCTTGAGGCAGAGGACCTCCTATCTGGTTGACGCCGGGAAGAGGAACCCTGGGAGGGGCACCTTCACCGGCAAGTGCCAGGGAAGGGGAGCACTTCTCCGGCTGGGAGCAGGAACAGGGACGCTAGAGGGGGGCAAGGGAGGTGCAGGAGGGGGAGGGGGAAGAATAGGGTGGGAATGGGGTGAGGAAGGGGGAGGTGTAAAGGATGTAACCAAGGCATAACTAGTAGACATTTGCACAGGGTGCAGACGCTCAGATTTACGGCGGGCCTCCTGGTATGTAAGACGGTCAAGGGACTTGTACTCTTGAATCTTCACCTTTTTATATACAGGGCACTCTGGAGAGCGAGAAGAGTGGTGCTCGTGACAATGAATGTATACAGGATGTGGAACACGGGTTCCCCTCGTGGAGTGGACATCCACATTCACCGCATACTGGGACTGCTGTGCGATGAGAAGACATATGCCCGAACCGCATACATCGGAAACATCACACGGGAGATGGAATGTACTGCTTGACGTCACAACGATAGATCATTACCTTGACCTTCTCTGGGAGAGTATCCCCCCCTCGAAAGCCAAGATAAATGTGCCGGTATCCGTGCGATGATCCTTAGTGGCCTCGCTGTGCACGGAAAACAAAATGAACACCTCACTGTTCGCGGTTGGCCCGGAGTTTCTCATCAGTTTGGAGGAGGAGGTCACGGTGGAAAATTACTCCATGAACTATGTTCAGTGACTGATGAGGGGTTATCGACACTGGAACGTCACCAAGATGGTCGCAGGCACACAGAGCTGCAGATTGAGCAGCAGAGACTGTTTTAATTAGCAGTGATCCAGTGCGCATCTTGCTCATTGTTTCAACTTCCTCAAACTTATCCTCAATATGTTCAACGAAGAACAACGGTTTGGTGGCGGTGAACGTCCTCCATCCGTCCTGGTGCAGACCAGGTAACGTGGAAAGGGATTCACCCCAAGCCGAAGCACCTGGCCCTCCTCCCAGGGGGTAGACAGAGATGGGAAGGTCCTCTTATCGTAGCTACTAGCATTATGCTTCTTCCCGACTTCTGAGACAGCCGTATCACAACCATTATCTAATTTCACACTTTTCATCTTGCGTAATGTCCGCCCTGGTACCACCCACTCCGATCCGGGGCTCTCCCCATGGGCGCCACCCAGCCACAGCAAAGGCCACCTGGCACGATGGCCATTGCTGGGAGCCCTGATACCCCACGAGGACATGTATCTACTCCTTGGCCTGCATAGGGAGGTTGCAGCTCTGGTACCAGCAGTGTGATCTCTTCGTTGTCAAAGGGCTCAGCCAGAAGGTTACATAACAGCCCCCCCTCCCCCCATGGACTGGCTACATGTGCAGGGGACCTAGCAGGGGAGGGGGCTATGGCAAGGAAGGAAATGCAAAAGGAAAGGATTGGGGTCAATGTCATAGGGGCTAGGTCAGGAGTTCTTCCCTAAATGGCTCACACTAGTAACTGTGAATTTTTGTGGAGGTCAAACCCCAAAAGGGACCAAACTGTGCCGAAAACAGAGGAAAATGATGAAGATCAAAATTGCTACAACCATTATCGGAACCATAGGAATAGCCGTGCCGTTTTAAAGGAAACCACCGAGAGAGGGGGGGAGATGAGAGGGACAGGGAGGAATTAGGATAGGGAGGAGGAGAGGAACTGGGGGAGATAATGCAGCCCAGGAAAGTAAGAAGAAAGGCTGCAATGGCTCGGGGACCAGGAGCGCGCCACACACATACCCACAAAAGAGCTGTGGGCCCCCTGGGGGTTACAAAAATGCTTAATGATGCTACAAGAAAATCATTGCAAAATAACACTGAGGTTCAAATGAAGTGACCCTTAAAAAGAAAAACAAGCTGTAAGTGCTGCTCTTACAGACCTTTTTTACAAGGAGTGTATTAAATAGTTACATAGTGTGCCCCCCCCCCCCCCCCCTCATTCCTCCCCCTTTCCAGTTTTCAAAGTTAGTGTATGATTTGTGGATGTAATATGCACTGAAATAATCAGCAAAGGTTTTTTTACTCTTTGTGTTTATTTGTAAACAAAGACATGTTACATATGGATTGATTTGAGCAATGACAGAATTTTTCTGTAGTTCGGTTAACATATCATAATTTAAGTTAGATATCAGGGAGGTGGTGAATTATTCCATTCATGTTTTACAACTTACTTTACAGATTAGCGATGGGTCTTGCCACATCAAACTGCATTCACTACAAAAGAGGCAAGTCATGGAAGTGCCATTATGAAATTAGTCTGCTACCTAAAAATAATATTTATCATGGGAGAAATGGATATGGTGGAAGAATATGCATAAGAAAGGATCTTCAAATGAAGAAAAGGTACACAACTTGAAAACAAACAAGTAACAACTATCAATGACCTTAATTCGTATAGCATATTTTGGAAATACATCAGATGTGAAAACGCAGGCTTGGCAGGGAGTAAATGATGATAAAAACATCAATCTATATTTGACAGATAAAACTGAAAAAAAGAGGGATTGGTGTTTGGCTCTGTTAAAAGGTACTTTGTTTTGTGCCTCACAGAAACAGAGGTTCCAACTTTTGAATATGGCAAATTGCAATGCAACCTATTATGTATGAAAGGGGGGAGGGGGTTAGAAGGGGTCCAATGGAATTTAGTGAATAAGGAATCATCAAAATTGTGAAAACAGTTTCTGTAAGGCTGCAAATAAAATAGGGGCAGCATATTACTACATCATTCTGAGGTGTACAGTAGGAATATGTGTCGGTGGAGTGGAGCAAAACTTAATAGCTAATTATTTTCTTCCTCAGAACTGAACATTTTAAATTTTGTGATTTCCACATTAATACTTACTAATTTAGGCTATATATCTATATCTAAAAGAATCTACTCATTATAAACACAAACTCAAAATAATGTAAAATCATAACTTAGAGTAAGAGTGCAGGTTAAAATATTTTGGTGAGTGGGCAGGTTAAGAAAGTTTACAAAAAATTGTCAAATTTTGATGCCTCCATCCACATCCTCTTCTTCCAGCATGTGACTAGGCCTAATGAAGTCATTCTCCTTTTTATTTTTAAACAATCGTGAAAGTTCCAGCACTGAGGGGTGAGAGAACAGAAAGTGACAATGGAGTTCTTAAAACTTCAATAGTAAAACCTAGTCACTTTCTTCGCATCACTCAACAGCTTTTCGGTAAATGTTAACTGATGGCATACTTTTTTTTTTTTTAAGAAATCATTTTAATTTTTCCCACTAGTAATGAATTTAAAGTTGAAGTGCTACAAGTTTGTCGGAATTGTGTTTTGTTTTTATGCACAATGCTAAAAATTCTTTCAGTGGCTGCATTACTTTGGGGCAATAACAGTTGTCATAATCACCTTTGACAATCCTGCAAAATTTGTTTTGTCCAAGGACTCCTCCAATTGGAAAATGTTATTCCACGTGATTTCTGCTCATTGATGAAATACATCTTCCAAAGGATAAAACTCAAAACTACTGAACTCTACTTCTAGTCCTTCAATCTCAGTAGAAGGCAAGACACTCGGAAACTGAGGCAAAAAATATTCCACAGATGCAAAGTTCTTCATCTTGTTTTGCATGTCTCAGCTATCTCAGCATGTGAAGATTACACAATGGTGTGCCTTTGTGGATTCATCCCGTATGCTGTATTACACAGTTTTCAAGTTTGTAGAAGTTACTCTCAGTACCAGTGATTTCCACAAGGACATGCTAGAAGGTGTTGCTTATAAACAGTTTATTTTTGTTGATGACATCACATGAACACACTCTAAAGGATCAGAGCTTCACAGATGTAAAACACCAAATTACACTAATTTTTTATTTAAACCTGAAAATCTGAATTTGAAACACTCCGATTGTAAACTTGTAATTTTAAAAAAATTGAAACAATTACAATTAAATTGTAATGGTTGGAATCTCTGTAAAATCAAGCAGTACGAATGATTTAATTATTATGTGTTAACTGTTTCTCTCTCTTAAATTCTAAACAACAATGTATTTTGTGCCAACTGTTTTTTCTTTTAAATTGTAATCAACAATGTAATTATTTTCTGCTAACTTTGTATACACAACTGACTTATTCTGTATCTACTGTACAATTCTATGTACCATTTTGATCAATAGGAGAAATAAAGAACACACAATACAATGGAATCAGGAAAAAAAAAAAATGTCCTCATACTGATAATTTCACTGTGATTAGTTAAGATCTTGCCGAAAGTGTCCATATGAACGATTGGAGGGGTTGAGGGGACCCAAGAACTGGAAGTGTGGAATATTTTTAATATCTTATATTTTTGTAATCCTTCTTAGACTTTTCATTGTTTAACAAATTAGTGCTCTCAGTTAGGTACACGTTCTGCAGCAATTGTGATACACTTAGGGAGTCTGAACAGATGAGACTCTGACAGCCAGAAACACACTGCTCCTGCTCTATTGCCTTTACGATCATGTGAAGCTCTGCTGAGAATACAGAATACACATTGGGAAGGCATATCCAGACGACACTGTTGGGGAACACTATAGAACAGGATTGGTCCCATTTTGAACCATGTGTAAACCACTGTAAAATCTGTCTAAAATAGTTAAAACACATAATGGAATGTAAAATCTGAAGTGCAATCTTTATTAAAATTTGTTATGTTTAAAATAAGGGTGGGCTTGTTCATGAGCCATGGTGGAAATCTGCTCCAACTACCTTCACGTAACCTCCCACCATCATACTACACAAAAGAAGTCCATGCTTCACACACTAATTAAAAGAGCACAGTGGATTAGTGACGAACAACACCTGAAGGTAGAGTTACAAAACCTTGGGTCCACCTTCAAGGCAAACAGTTATGGGAAGAGTATGACTGAATAAACTATGACAACAAATCATGGAAACGCGAAGAACAAAAGAAAGAGCAAAACATTGCCCTACTGCCATTTGTACAAGGCATCACTAAACTAGTGAGCAAAATTCTAATTGACTTGATATCAAACATTTTTCCACAACAACAACAACAACAAAACAGATGTCCTTGGCTCAGGGAAGGATCCAATCAATAGGTTGCACACAGAGTCTATGAAATTGGCTGTGAGTGTGGCCGAGAGTACATTGGAGAAACTGAGCAGCCAATTCAAACAAGTATAGCCGAGCACATGACGTACATCTGACTGGGGCACCACATGAAGTCGACAGTGGCAGAACACCAGGAAGAGTGCACCAAACAGAGAGATTATCAGAAAGTCACCATACTGGAAAACAAATTTTCATTTTGATAAGAAAATCAGAGAAGTTATAATAATAGCTAAGTGACCCGGAGATATGAACAGAGGGTATGGGTACAGACACCCAGCATTTTGGCCGCCCGCAGTAGCAGGGCAGTGTGATGACACTGCAAGCAATGTAGTCTACACACGTCTGCCCAGAGACAACAGCAGCCGCATGCATTTACATCAAATAGCACACCCAAGCCAGTGCTAGGCAGAAGTGCAACATCACAGCTACCACGGTCATTCGGCAGTTTCAACCAATAGCAAATGAGAATGAGAACTACAATCCACAACTCCCTTCCCCACCAATAGCTGGAAATAAAGCAGATACCAATAAAGAAAGCCTTACTACCCTCTCCCATAAGCCGAATATCCAAGTTTGGCAACAGTTAGTACCTCCAATATTAAAGTTTCCAGCTTCCCTTCATTCAGCAATAATCACAAACCCAGAAGAAGGCTGCTTGCAGCTGAGGTCAAAATGTTGGTGGATTGATGATGTGGTACAATGCCTAGAAGAATTTTATTGACACTTCACTCAGTCTTCCGCCTTTCATGCTACATTTTGCATGAATTGACACTCTATTTCATTACATCTCCACCATAAAATGGTTATTTGTAGTTTGCTACCAGCAAACCCAGACCCTTTTTCTTACTTAACATTCTCATTCCAATTATTCAATTAAAATGACTCTACCATATAAATCCATTGTTCAAATTCTTCTCTGGTGTTAACTCTGTAATTGGAACACCACACCTATCTTTGGCAGTGAAGTAACTAGCGATGCTGGATGCACCTTTCGAGTTTCTTTCTGGTCTATTTAAATTGTACAGAATTTCCACATTAATTCAATTGTTCATTTCAGCATCCCTGAAAAACATCTGAAAATGACAATATTCAGTTAATGAAAGTAGCTAAAGAGCACAAAAGTGTCACCAGAGAATATGAAATGACCATGTATGACAGTTTTGTATCAATGATGACTGAATATTGATAGCATTCTTTTTCATGTGCCTGTCTGTGGAAGAACTACATGTTTACTTTGACATAATTCAAAGCAAAATTAGCATTTGCTACACTTTAAGGAAGTGTGACAATAGTTAACTGTTAATGATCTGAAACAACATTTGTTTTGTGAAGTTGTCCACAGATGGCAATTATGTAAGAGTAACTGATATCATTAGAAAGTTGTATGAAATAAAGACAGTCTTGGGAAAATTAGCAGTACTTGCACAAAGTACAAAGACTAGCAACCTACTCTCTACATATAGAAAAGTACGTAAAGACAAGCCATGGAGTACAATGATTGAAGTAAGAGGACATTATCAAAATGCATTTTCTGCATCAATCAAGGCAGATAGATAGTGGAATTTTAGTTGGTGTTCACAATGGATTAATGAAATATTTTACCATCCTTAAACAACTGAAGTATGGATAGATGCCCTACATCTGATTTATGACCTATACAAAGTCTCTAACCAAAAAACCTAATTTATCACCACCACGACTACCACTTAAGACTGATTATGCTTTTCAGCATTCAGTCAGGAGCATAGTATCCCATGTAAACTTTCTCCACGGTCCATTATTCAATGAAACATTGATACCTCATTTGATGTTAAGCCTATTACTTCAAAACCATTCTTGAGCAAATCCAGGTACTTTCTCCTCTGTCTACCTCAGCTCCTCCTACCCTCTACTACCAAACCTTTTAGTCTCTTAGATAACCTTGCTTCTCTCATGCGTGTTAACATTACTTCCCCATCTAAGCCTGTTTGCTCCAACTACATATATGGTGTTCATTCCCAGTTTTCCTTTGATTTCTTCAGTATGGATACCCTCTTGCCATTGTTCTCATCTATTAGTACTTGCAATCATTCTTGCTACTTTCATACCTTTAACCTCAGCATTATTGACCTTTAAATACATCCACAGTTTTTGGTAACATACAGTCATGTGGGATGTAGAAGTATCTTCAATAGTAATTATTGGAAATAACTCCAATAATTCTATATTTACACAATAAAAGGCAACATTTATTATTTAAATATTTATTGTACTTACAATAACCGCTGTCAACAAAAACTTTGTAATTTATGACCTTTTTTGTTTTGTTTCTTTTTATTTTTATAGCTCAAATTAAATTACATAGATTCAACTCAAAACTAACTTTTAGTTAAACTCTTTGTTTTCTTAACACAATAAGTCCATAACAGAAATTAAAATTATAAAACAAAAATAACTAACAAAATAATGACAGCACTTTTTAGGTGTCTACAATAACATTCTTTTCCTTAGTTCATAGGACAAACAATAATTGATTGTCTTTGAATGAGGCTTGAGAATTATTTTTCTTGGAAAGTTTTCCATCTTAGAGAGCTCTTCTTATCTTTTAACCTGGGGTAAAAACGACACCTTCAATTTTTAGAAGCACTAGGACCAGGCTTACCTGAATTTGGCGCTGATAAAGTTTGTTCTCTACCAACCAATTTGCACATACTTTCCTGTATATATTTGGCCAGATTGCATTATTTTCTAATCTACTTCAATTGTATCACTTTACAAGACTCATGGAAATTGACTTTATGTATTCTCTATTGCTGATTTTCTCCTAATATTCATAAAATATTCTCATTACAGAGAACACGAGCCATTGTTGTATAAATATTGAAATGAAAGCAAATTACTGTATAAGTAAAGTGTAAATAAATACTCCTTAAAAGCACACATGGTGTCTACGGAAACAGCAACAATGTAAAACAAGTACTTACCACTGGAATAAGGCAGTGCCCATCCATCTATTGCAAGCAATCATGGCATACTGAGAATACCTAAAATGACAAGTCTGTAGTGCACCAACAGCGGAAATTATAAACAAAAAATATACCATGGGGTCTGCTCAGAACCCACCCGTGTAATTAAATGTTAATAAGGTAACATATATCCACCCAGCTTTCGCTCCCATACAACAAAGTTGGTCAAAATACTGAATGGTGCACTGATAAGTTGGTCTTGGTACCGACTTCATTCTTGCAGAGGACAGTAGATCATAGCTGAGCGCTTGCTGAATTAGCTTTGCTACACCTTGATTCCAGCTCTCCCACTGTTGCCATCCTGTGAGAAAATACATCCTAAGTACTTGAAACTGTCCCCCTGTTCTAACTTTGATTCTCCCATATGGTACTCAACCCATTTAAATCTCTCTCCCACAGACATTTCTTTCATTTTGGAGATGCTGATCTTTATACCATAACCCTTATATTTCTGATCTAGTTCTGAAATTTTAGATTGCAACCTTTCCATCAAATCTGCCTCTTCAAACAGTTATAGAAATGGGGTAGTGTAACTCCTGACAATGTAATGGAAGGTAACATACAACAATGGAAGTGGGGGCAAATTAATGTTTTGGCTGCTGTTGTAGTTAATCCACACATTAGTTCCCATGCAATCACACAAGGAAGTGAGACAGACAAAGTGTCCTAGGCATTCTCGACAGGCATTGCTTCCATCCATATATCATCTCTCTTCATCAAGAGCCACATGGAAATGATTATGAGAATCGTGTTACCTTCAGAATAGAATATTCGATGCATCATGTATCTTCCACTCCCATGAACCACATACATTGCCACGGTGGGGTGGCTTGCGTGCCTCAACGATACAGATAGCCGTACCGTAGGTGCAACCACAGCAAAGGGGTATCTGTGGAGAGGCCAGACAAACGTGTGGTTCCTGAAGAGGGGCAGCAGCCTTTTCAGTAGTTACAGGGGCAACAGTCTGGATGATTGACTGAGCTGGCCTTGTAACATCAGCTAATGTGGTTTTGCCACACAGCTACTGCGAACGGCTGAAAGCAAGGGGAAACTACAGCCGTTACCTTTCCCGAGGACATGCAGCTCTACTGTATGAACATATGATGATGGCATCCTCTCGGGTAAAATATTCCGGAGGTAAAATAGTCCCCCATTCGGATCTCCGGGCGGGGACTACTGAGGAGGATGTGATCATCAGGAAAGACAATACTGGCATTCTACGGGTCGGAGCGTGGAATGTTAGATCCCTTAATCGAGTAGGAAAATTAGAAAATTTAAAAAGGGAAATGGATAGGTTGAAGTTAGATATAGTGGGGATTAGTGAAGTTCGGTGACAGGATGAACAGGATTTCTGGTCAGGTGAGTACAGGATTATAAATACAAAATCAATTGGGGGTATCACAGGAGTAGGATTGATAATGAATAAGAAAATAGGAATTCGGGTAAACTACTATGACTAGCACAGTGATCGCATTATCATTGTCAAGATAGATACGAAGCCAACACCGACAACAGTAGTACAGGTTTATATGCCAACTAGCTCTGCCGATGATGAGGAAATCGAAGAAATATATAAGCAGCTAAAGGAAATTATTCAGACAATTAAGGGAGAGGAAAACTTAATTGTTATGGGAGACTGGAAGTCGGTAGTAGGACAAGGAAGGGAAGGGAAGATAGTAGGTGAATATGGTCTGGGCAAAAGGAATGAAAGAGGAAGCCACCTGGTAGAATTTTGCACTGAACATAATTTAGTTATAACAAACACCTGGTTCAAGAATCACAAAAGAAGGTTGTATACGTGGAAGAGACCAGGAGACACCGGGAGATACCAGATAGATTTTACAATGGTAAGACATAGATTTCGGAACCAGGTTGTACAGTGTAAGACATACCCAGGGGCAGATATAGACTCTGACCATAACTTGTTGGTTATGAACTGTAGGCTGAAACTAAAGAAACTACAAAAAGGTAGGAAAATAAGGAGATGGGACCTGGATAAATTGAAGGAACCTGAGGTTCTTAAGAATTTCAGAGGGAGCTTTAGGCAACAATTGACAGAAACAGGGGAAAATAAAACAGTAGAGGAGGAATGGGTAAAATTGAGAGATGAAATAGTGAAGGCAGCAGAGGACAAAATAGGTAGGAAGGCAAGACCTGCAAAAACTCCTTGGATATCACAGGAGATACTAAATTTAATCGATGAAAGGAGAAAATATAAAAATGCAGTAAATGAAACAGGCAAAATGGAGTACAGACGACTAAGAAATGAGATTGACAGGAAGTGCAAAATGGCTAAGCAGGAGTGGCTAGAAGGCAAATGCAAGGATGTAGAAGAATGCATAAATAGGGGAAAAATAGATACAGCCTACAGGAAAATAAAAGAAACATTTGGAGATAAGAAAAACAGCTCTATGAATATCAAGGACACTGATGGAAAACCAGTTCTCAGCAAAGAAGGGAAAGCTGAAAGGTGGAAAGAGTATATAGAGGGGCTCTACAAAGGAAATGAACTTCGAGACAATATTGTAGGAAGGGAAGAGGATGTAGATGTAGATGAAGATGAAATAGGAGATACTGTACTGAGAGAAGAATTTGACAGAGCCCTGAAAGACCTAAGTTGAAACAAGGCCCCTGGAGTAGATGATATTCTCTCAGAGCTACTGAAGTCTCTGGGAGAACCAGCCATGACAAACCTGTTTCACCTGGTGTGTAAGATGTATGAGACAGGCGAAATACCCTCAGACTTTAAGAAAAATGTTATAATCCCCATTCCAAAGAAAGCAGGTGCAGACAGGTGTGAAAACTACAGAACTATCAGTTTAATAAGTCATGGTTGCAAAATACTAACACGAATTATATACAGAAGGATGGAAAAACTGGTAGAAGCCGACCTCGGGGAAGATCAGTTTGGGTTCAGGAGAAATGTAGGAACTCGGGAGGCAATACTCACCTTACGGCTTATCCTAGAAGATAGATTAAGAAAAGGCAAACCTACATTTCTAGCTTTTGTAGATTTGGAGAAGGCTTTTGACAGTGTTGATTGGAATAAACTCTTTCAAGTTCTGAAGCAATCAGGAGTAAAATATAGGGAGCGTAAGGTTATTTACAACTTGTACAAAAACCAGACAGTGGTTGTCAGAGTTGAAGGGCATGAAAGGGATGGCAGTGTTTGGAAAGGGAGTAAGACAGGGTTGTAGTCTTTCTCCATTGTTATTCAATTTGTACATTGAGCAATCTATAAAGGAAAGCAAGGAGAAATTTGGAGAAGGAATTAAAGTTCAGGATGAAGAATTAAAAACATTACGTTTTGCCGACGACATAGTAATTCTGTGAGATACAGAAAGGACCTGGAAGAGCAATTGAACGGGATGGACAGTATGCTGAAAGGTGCATATAAGATGAACATTAACAAGAGCAAAACTAGGGTAATGGAGTGCAGTGTAAGAAAATCAGGTGATGCTGAAGGAATTAGATTGGGAAACAAAGCAATAAAGGAGGTAGATGAGTTTTGTTACTTGGGCAGTAAAATAACAAATGATGGTTGCAGTACAGAGGATATTAATTGCAGAATGGCAATGGGTAGAAAGGCGTTCTTGAAAAAGAGAAATTTGTTAACATCGAATATTGATTTACGCCCAAGGAAATCCTTTCTGAAGGCATTTGTATGGAGTGTTGCCTTGTATGGGAGTGAGACATGGACGATAAACAGTGCGGACAGGAAGAGGATAGGGGCTTTTGAAATATGGTGCTACAGAATAATGCTGAAGATTAGGTGGGTGGATCGCGTAACTAATGAGGAGGTACTGAACAGAATTGGGGAGAAAAGAAATTTCTGGCATACCTTGACTAAAAGAAGGGATAGATTGGTAGGACACATTCTTAGACATCAAGGAATTGTGAATTTAGCATTAGAGGGAAGTGTGTGGGGTAAAAATCGCAGAGGTAGACCAAGAGATGGATACAGTAAGCAGATTCAGACAGATGTAGGTTGCCGTTCTTATGTGGAGATGAAGAGTCTTGTTCAGGATAGGGTATTGTGGAGAGCTGCATCAAACCAGTCTCTGGACTGAAGACCACAACAACAACATGTATCTTATTTAGTGATGTATTCACATTTATGTCATGGACAGGTAAACCGCCAAAACATGCATTATTGATCTGTTGACAATGACTGTCATTGTGAAGTGGAAAGTGTAACCATGTGGCGAGGGATAGTTAATGATCAGCTCCTAAGCCCATTTTTCATAGACCGTACACGGAATGTGCACAAGTACTGATCACAGCCTACTATCTGCCTTGGTTTCTAGAATACGGAGCCAGTACCTTGGCCTGGCCATTCCCTGAATTTGACCTCAGTAAGACGACGTCTACAAAGACATACAAACTACACCCAGTGGTATGCAACATTGTATTACTGCAGCCCGCTCAGACGTCTCCACTGTAAGGCAGCAGTCTTTCTGTGCTAGACAAAGTGTGTGTTGCCACTGCTAGGAATAATTTCGAACACACTCTGTGATGGTCAGTTGTCTCTTTACTGGTCATAATCCACATGACTCGTGTATGCACTTGTTCTTTAGTGTGCTACCACAGGTATTGTACAAGTATTGCTTTGGAAAGTTTCCACAATATATCTTGTAAACGACTTGCACCAGTCATACAACAAACTCTTGTGACATTCTAATTTACCCTACTTTTACCACACATCAATAGCCATACTATTTCCCCAATATTTGGGGTTAATATTTTTAGGGAATTCATCCTGTATAGTTCACTATAATGGTAGTGTGATAAATCCAGATATACACTTCTGGCCATTAAAATTGCTACACCTTGAAGATGACGTGCTACAGATGGGAAATTTAACCGACAGGAAGAAGATGCTGTGATATGCAAATGATTAACTTTTCAGAGCATTCACACAAGGTTGGCACCAGTGGCGACACCTGCAACATGCTGATATGAGGAAAGTTTCCAACCAATTTCTGATACTCAAACATCAGTTGATCAGCGTTGCCTGGTGAAAAGTCATCGTGATGCCTTGTGTAAGGAGGAGAAATGCGTACCATCACGTTTCTGACTTTGATAAAGGACAGATTGCAGCCTATCGCGATTGCGGTTTATTGTATCGCAACACTGCTGCTCATGTTGGTCGCGATCCAATGACTGTTAGCAGAATATGTAATCGGTGGGTTCAGGAGGGCAATAAGGAACACCGTGCTGGATCCCAGTGGCCTCACATCACTAGTAGTCGAGATGACAGGCATCTTATCCGCATGGCTGTAACGGACCGTGCAGCCACGTCTCGATCCCTGAGTCAATAGATGGGGATGTTTGCAAGACAACAACTATCTCCACAGACAGTTCAACAATGTTTCCAGCAGCATGGACTACCAGCTCAGAGACCATGGCTGTGGTTACCCTTGATACTGCATCACAGACAGGAGCGCCTGCAATGGTGTACGCAACAACAAACCTGGGTACACAAATGGCAAAACGTCATTTTTTCGGATGAATCCAGGTTCTGTTTACAGCATCATGATGGTCGCATCCATGTTTAGTGACAATGAGGTGAACGCACATTGGAAGCGTGTATTTGTCATCGCCATACTGGCGTATCACCTGGTGTGATGGTATGGGGTGCCACTGGTTACACGTCTCTGTCACCTCTTGTTCGCATTGATAGCACATTGAACAGTGGCCATTACATTTCAGAAGTGTTACGACCCGTGGCTCCACCCTTCATTCGATCCCTGCGAAACCCTACATTTCAGCAGGATAATGCACGACTGCGTGTTGCAGGTACTGTACGGGCCTTTCTGGATACAGAAAATGTTCGAGTGCTGCCCTGGCCAGGACATTCTCCAGATTTCTCACCAACTGAAAACGTCTGGTCCATCGTGGGTGAACAACTGGCTCCTCACAATACGCCAGTCACTACTCTTGATGAACTGTGGTATCGTGTTGAAGCTGTATGGGCATCCGTATCTGTACATGCCATCCAAGCTCTGTTTGACTCAATGCCCAGGTGTATCAAGGCCATTATTATGGCCAGAGGTGGTTGTTCTGGGTACTAAATTCTCAGGATCTACTCACCCAAACTGCGTGGAAATGTAATCACATATCAGTTCTAGTATAATATATTTGTCCAATGAATGCTCATTTATCATATGCATTTCTTCTTGGTGTAGCAATTTTAATGGCCAGTAGTGTAACTTTGGCATCTGCTGATATGACCAGAAAAATACTGTAAGTTCACCCAGGCAGTGGATGCCATAGGATTATTAGAACATTCAAATACAAAATAAAGCAAAACCTAGAGTCAGTGCTCTACCACAAAGCAGCTGGAATATCAAGAAGGAAAAATGGAACAAATATACAGAAGAAATGTAAGAAAATTAAAAGAAAGATACTTCGATGAATTTTGCACAGCATACAAACCCATACTATCAGGTGTATGAAACTCTCGAATGTATTTAATCTATTAAAGTTATGGAAGAATGAATGACCTTTTATATTTTAAAGTTAATATTTAGAGACTTCTAGAATTTCATACACCTATATGTACGGTTTGTATGATACGCAAAATTCATCAAAGAAAGTTCTCTTACAAAGAAAAGAGTACCTATAGCAACAAATGAAGCCAATAGTAAGTGAAAAAAAAATGATAAAATTTCGCAACTTCTGTTTAACTTCCTCTGCTATGAGTGAATCCTGAATCATTCCTGGTCATGTTGACAAAGTTTTATGAATTTAGTTGCAAAGGAAAAGAGAGAGAGAAATAAATAAATACACAAATAAAAATGTTAAAAATGAGAAATGGGATTTGAAGAAAATCAGGAGCCATTTAAAAAGCGCCACAATTTCCTTCAAAATATACCTATTAAAACATACACATTAAAAACTTGCTTAAGTCATGGAGTAGTATGGACAGGTGCACCCAACGTACAACTACCCTGTAAAACTAAGAACATTAATGGGAGTCATACGTGGAAACAACTAGCTGACCAATAACAAAAAGAGGGAAGAGCTAGCCAACCTAATGATTCCTTTAAAATATTGCCCTAAAATTTTAGGGCGTTAGCCTAACGATTCACAAAATTTAAAAGATGAATGACAGTCATTGGATCATCGCTTAAAATAGAGGCAGATCATTCGACAAAAGACCTGCTGCCCTTTGCTCTGAATATAAAACACAGTGAACCAAACTGTGATGCACAGTTGACAGTGCATCACAAGCACCACACCAAGGAAAGTCCTCCCGCCAGAGCAAGAATCCGTGTGTCATGGTACAGTGACCTACACAAAGTCAGGTGAGGAGAACTTCATCCCAGCTGCGTAGTTGGAAATATGTTTGCCACAGCCTTGTGGTGGACTTCACGACTTGCAACTAGTTGTTCATTATCTCACACCACTCGTCCTCCCACCGACATATGACTCTGTTCCTCAACAGTCTGGCCAGAGCATGCAAGGGTATACGACACTGAGGTACTGTACTCGCGCAACACGCCTCTTTTGTTGCGACGTCCACCCTTTCATTTCCTTGAATACACACATGACCTGGGACCCAGCACCTTCCCCAGACTTTGGAGGAAGTCGGAGCTCGCTGACCCAATCAGGCAAAACAACAGAGCAACCAACAGAGTCTCCTTGTTTAGACCCATCCGTAAATACAGCAAGTGCTTAGTTAAAATTGTATAAAATAATGAGGTAAAAATACTGGCAGGAGTGCAGCTTCTGCTGTAATGCACTAAATCTAAGATTACTCTGGGCCTCTGCAGTAGCCAGAGTGGCAGGTGGTTAAAACCCTGGGTTTGGGGCTGTACCTGAGCTACTCCAGCTCTTGCTGCACGTGTATCCCAAATGGACTGGTTGTTTGTGGGCAATTGGAGAACAAGTACCAGGCCAAGTGACAGTTTGCTAAGCTGGAAAATTTGGGTTAGCAAGAATCACTGCACGAGGAGTTGCTGCTGAATGGTGAGTGGCGGTTTTCCAGCATCAACACAGAGACTGGGGTTGTGCTGATCCTGTAAGTATTGGTGGCCAGCTTAAACCACCTCAAGGTGAACAGTGTCACCGGTTTTTGGATATTAAAATCTCGCCGATTAATAAACTGTGCACACATTATCCAGCCGTGACCATATGAAACTCGCTGACTGAAAGTACGATTAAAATGGACACACACACAAAACTGAAAATCCGTCTTTGCAGCCCTCTCCTCCGGCCTCTGCACTGTCAGTTGCAATTGACGAGTTATGTCAGCAGTTCTAGAGGAAGAGCATAAAAAAGAAAAATTATCCACAATTAAGGAGCACTCTACAGGACTCCTGTACAGTGAATGTGATACTATTGATCGTTATAGCAAAGAGGGTACCACATATAACAATGCCCTGAGGGACACCATTCTCCTTCTCAAAATGGTCTGTCAACATGCCACAAGCTCATAAGGAGGACTGTAGAAAAATGGGGAGGTGGCCACGGAAGCCCCATTGATAGAGCTACTCTAAAGTAAGACATCGCCAGGTGGTGTCTTACACCTTACTGATGTCGAAGACGATCCCGATACAGTGCTGTTTATCTAGGAATGCATGCTGGCTAGCAGACTAACAGCGTCAGGTTGTCGACAGTGGAGTGGTACCTCCTGAAACCGCATTGAGAGCAATTGCCTGGTCTCCAACATCCAGATCAGGCAGCGATTCACCATTCATTCCAGGGTCTTTCCTACACAGCTCGTTAGAGCAAGATTCTGGTAACTACTAGGAAGTATTTCATCCTTCCCTGGTTTAAGAAGCAGACTTAAAATCGTTCCCCTCCACGAGTTGGAGAAATGGCCAGCCTTCACATATTAAATTAAAACATGCAAGAATTTCTTTTTCTGCAGACAGGTGCCGAAGCACACTGTACAGTGTACTGTCGTGGCCAGGTGCAGAGTCATGAGATGCAGATAGAACAGATTCCAGATCCCACATGGAGAAAGGGCAGTTGTAGAACTCAGCATTGTTGGATGAAGTCCAACTTGCCCCTCTCTGTGGTTGCACGATATCAGTGGAGCGCTACGTCTAGGCTAGCCGTGGTGGTGATATTTGCAAAATGCTCCGCCGTTGTCTGGGCGATGTCTCAAGGTGTAGTTTGTAGACACCCCTGTTTCAGCACAGCTGCACTAGGTAAACGACTGTCTTTACCAGAAATAGTCCTGATGGCTTCCCATACTTTTGTGGAAGAAGTGGAGCAGTTGACAGAGCTCAGGAATGTTTGCCATGTCATATTTTTGCTTTCCTTAATAACACGTCGAGCCTTGGCTCTTGCGACTCTGTAGTCAGTGTCACCTATGAAGGCTGCCAGTTTTCAGCCGTTCTGTACATCCCCTCCATTACCGCAATGACCACCAATGATGTTCATTCTGTGGGTGCATGGCTGGCTGCTACTTACGCTATGTTTCTCACAAGGGCGCAACTGTTGGCGCTCCGCTGTAGCTCCTCCCCTCCACATTTCCCCTATCGCTTCGCCTCTATGCATGAAAGCACCTTCTTATATGATGCCAACTATAAAGGCCGTAAGGTTGTCAGTTCTTGGAGCACCCTTAAACCATCTTATGGCCACACGTCTCGCTTTAATTGCCATGCGGCACTCATCTGTGGCTTCCCACTGAGCTGAGTCTGCAAGAGTTGGACAGCAGAAAGAAAGGTCAATGGTGGCACAAAAATGTGTGGGATTGCACATGTTGAGCATGCACAGTTCCTGCGATGTCATGAAGCACTCTACAACTTGACCCCTTGGATAAGCAGAACCAGAGCCCCATAACACATTATAGGCATTAAAGTCTCCCAGTAGAAGATATGGGCAGGGAGTTGCTCTATGAGATTGGTGAGAGCCTCAAGAGTCTATGGGTTCCTGGGGATGTCAATATAAGGAACAAACCGTGATCCTCAGACCCGCATGAACTTCCACTGCCACGGCTTGGAGCTCAGTAACGAAAGGAATGGCCAAGGAGTGATGTGTATCGCTCACAAACACAACTACTCCTCCTTTGGCCGTCTCGCCTGTAACGTCATCCTTATGGTAGATGGTATAGCCCCTGAGTATAGGGGTGCCCAAAGCTTTAAAGTGGGTTTCTCGTAAACACAAGCATAGGAGATGTGTCTGTGCTTAGCAGCTTTACGTCTTCTATGTGAAGCCTGAACCCATTCAGGTTCCACTGGGAAATATGGGGGCCATTGGTTATGGAGGCAGCAACTTCACTTTTTCTTTCCGCTGAGGTGGATATACTGAACTAGGTGTGGGTTCAGTTTTGGTGCAAGAATTGTGTCCCAGACTGATATCCAGCTCCATAAGCTCTAGAGTAGAGTCAGAAGTAGTATCTCATATGAGAACTTAGATACGGACAGAAGGTTTATTACTGGACTTAGCTTGTGATTGGGACTTATCGGATGCCTTTATTAACGTCATTTGTTTTGTAACGGCTACAGTAGATATGGCGGCGGCCATGGTGGATTTTTGGCCAGTCTCTACCAATGGAGTGGGCAGGGGCTCAACAATTCTGGTAACTGTGGCTTCTGTTCCAATGTAGTAAATTTCCTTGAGATGGAAAAGCTTCTTTCTATGAATCATCATGGGTTTAGGAAACATCGTTCATGTGAAACTCAGCTGCCCTTTTCTCACATGACACCTTGCGAGCCATGGATGAAGGCCAACGGGCGGATTATGTTTTTCTCGACTTGAAAAAGACGTTTGACGCAGTGCCACACTGCAGACTGTTAATAAAGATACGAGCTTATGGAATAGGATCACATATTTGTGACTGGCTGGAAGACTTCCTAAGTAATAGAACGCAGTACGTTGTTCTTGACGGCCAGTGTTCATCAGAGACGAGTGTATCGTCAGGTGTGCCCCAGGGGAGTGTGATAGAACTGCTATTATTTTCCATCTATATAAATGATCTGATGGACAGAGTAACTTGCAATTTGCGGCTGTTTGCTGTGGTGTATGGGAGGGTGTCATCTTTAACTAACTGTAATAGCATACAGGATGACTTGGACAAAATTTCTAGTTGGTGCTGTCAATGTAAGGCGAAGCGCATGAGTAGGAAAACAAGCATTAGTAGTGAGCTTCTTGATGGAGTCACGTCGTTCAAATATCTAGGCCTAATATTGCAGAGCGATATGAAATGGAACGAACATGTAAGGACAGTTTTGAGTAAGGCGGACAGCCAACTTCTGTTTATTGGGAGAATTTTGGGACAATGCACTTCATCTGTAAAGGAGACCGCATATAAAACGCTTGTACGACCACGTCTTGAGTATTGCTTAAATGTTTGGACCTGCAGCAGATCAGTTTAAATGAAGACGTAGAAGCAGTTCAGAGGCGAGCAGCTAGCTTTGGTACTGGTAGGTTCGACCAATGCGCGAGTGTCACGGAAATGCTCCTGCAACTCAATTGGGGATCACTGGAGGAAAGACTATGTTCTTTTCGTGAATTTCCGTTGAGGAAATTTAGAGGGTCGGAATCTGAAGCTGAGTGTAGTACGATCTTGCTGCCGCCTACTTACTTTTCGCATAGTGATCACAAAGACAAGATAAGAGAAATTAGGGCTCATACGGAGGCATATAAGCATTCTTTTTTCCTCATTCTATTTGGGAGTGGAATAGGATAGGAAATGCCTAGTAGTGGTACAGTGGAACCTCCGCCACGCACCTTACGGTGGATTGCAGAGTATGTATGTAGATATGTGGATGTAGAAGAGATTTCAGTGAGCCAGCAATGGCTTCCAAACCCTTCCGATTGTCGAACGGCTACACTTTCTCGAAACTACCTTCTTTTTTCCTCCATAACTAAAAACACATTCCGATTTACAGCATGTGTTCTGTTACTGCGACAGAATTTTTTTTTTTTTTTTTTTTTTTTTTTTTTTTTTCACTCCTTGGTCCGGATGGCTGGATACTAGAGCTGGTCAAAATGGCTGCCACTCCCCCTCGCAGCTCGCTCTCACCGGCCGACGGCGGGTAGAGGGGGAGCGATGAAGTCATACTGCCGGGAGAAAGATACTTCGGGATGGGGCGACTCACAGTAATCCCATGTTCACGTCTCGCTGGCCAGGCTGAGCTGAGCCACCTCAGCCTAGTTGGCACAGGCCACCAGCCTGCGTGTTCACACTGCGTGCTGGGCTGGATCGAAACGGAAAAAAAGGGGCGAAATACACTTTTTCGATTTTCACGTAAAAATTTTTGATGGTATGCAAGACCACGCTACATTGTTTTATGAAATTACTTTTTCCTTACAAGCTTTACCTTGCCTGTGAAGAAGGAGAGAGAGAGAGAGAGAGAGAGAGAGAGAGAGAGAGAGAGAGAGAGAGAGAGAGGAAAAAAAAAAGAAGAAGAAAGAAAAGTCAACTCTTCATTCTGCCCGAGCTTTTTAGTTCTGAAATGCCTCTCACTCAATTCTGATGAAAGTATGCGGTAAAGAAAATGTGATTGGACACATTGTAGTAAAATATCTTATCTTTCAAATGAAACATTCACCTTTTTCTAATTCGTAACAGTCGTTTTCAATTGACCCTATTTGTCAAGTATGTGCACTTAATTTACAAACCGTGTATTGAGAAAGTTAGATAGTGGGCAGCTTACTGTTCTCTGCATTTTAGAGCATATATTAAAGCGAGTGAAATGGAGCTAAAAGAAAAAAAAAAGTTTTTGAAATGGTAGTCGCACTGATATATACCTCCTTTCACAAATAATTGTGAGTTATGCGAGCGGCGCCACGCCGCGAACACCAGCCTACGAACTCAGCCTGTGTTGAGCGTGCCAAAAAATGAATTGCTCGCCACGTTTGACAGTCCCTCGTGATGTGTTAATGATCCATAACCAGAAAACAATTATGAACTAATTTTTCTTTGGTGGTGACCAATTCCATTGGACAACAATCTGCTATGCTTTTACATCAGATCATACTCTACTTTATGAGTGGCATACATCTGGTAATTTCACCACATCATACAATTCATGGGATATATATATCGTGTTTGGAACTAGAAGAGAAGAACAAATTAATGTAAACTGCGAACTTTGCTGTTGATGGACTGAAAATTTTCTGACATTACAGTTAATGGATTTTTAGTTGATGATGAAGAAGCCCAAAACAATTATATTTAACAGTTGCATCTACTCCTAATACACAATATATACCTTTTTGAAAATTTTCGCTTTTGTAGCTTTTGGAAAATATGGTACCACAAGGTGAAAATAGTTGTACATAGCGTGTCCCACAAATGCGGTACCTTCACGTCTGAGATTAAAGTAAGAATAAACTAAGTTGCGTTTAGGAAACCTCCACCATCTGTCAACAAGCCAGCTAACAGTTCATTGATTTTGTTATTTTATTACTATTGTTCTCCCACTGTAGAGACTCATAGAATTTTTATGTACATAAGAAATAGGTAGTCATGGACTCCTCCCAATAATTTAGACTAAAATTTACGAGAGTCTTTCGTTACATGAACATTCGATATGTTTAATATTCCAGGCGAGAGTCGGTGCCAGTGATGCAGTATTACAATAAACGATGAATAAATCAACAATTTATTTTTCAAATACTCATTTTGAGCACATATGGTGATTATATATATAAACGAATTGCTGTTCGTTAGTCTCGCTAAAACTCAAGAATGGCTAAACCCATTTGGCTAATTTTAGACTTGAAATATTTGTGTAAGTCCAGGGAAGGTTTAAACGGTGATAAAATATGGCAAAGTTGTCCGGAAAAGTGGAAAATCGGGAAAAACTGAAATTGCTTTTTCCAGTGAGCTATCAATATCGTTCGTCCAATTGCGTGAAAATTTTGTACATTTCACGTTGAAAGCAAAGGGAAGGTTAGCATCAAAAATTTGGAAAAGTCACCTGGAAAGTAGAAAAACTTAGGAAAAACCGAACGATTTTTTTCTATGAATAAAAATCAATTGCCACATGGTTGTAAGATCATCACTTGAGTACTGCTTGACAGGGCAATGTTTGTATGAAATAAATTTCTTGGAAAATCTACCGGAAAATTGGAAACTTTAAGAAAAACTGAAAGTGCGTTTTTCAAACTGATTGAATTCAGCACTATAACTGACTATTCGCAGAATGGAGAGGGGTAATTCATGTTTTTGTTTCGTACATAATGGTCTTTGACAAGTTTTGAGTTATAAATAAATAAATAAATTGGGCCAGTTAAAAAGGAAAGTCGCAAAATTCGAACTAAGTTCCTTTTTCAATGTGTTTCTAAATGCCCTCAACACTATAAATTGAGAACCGTTCATCCGATTTCAATAAAATTTTGATTATTTGATGTTCAATAAAATATGAACGTTCTTATGAACTAAAATTTTGGGTAAGTTATCAGGAAAATTTGAAAATTCACGAGAAACTGAAAGAGCTTTTTTCAATGGAATATCAATATCATTCGTCTGATTGCGATTAAATTTTGCATTTTTGACGTTCAAAGCAAGAGTAAAGTTCTTAGGAAAAAAAAAAAATTGGAAAAGTTTCCCGGAAAATTGGAAGATTCAGAAAAAAAATATCAAGATATTTTTCTATGAATTATCAATACCATTCATCTGATTGCGATAAAATTTTGCACATTCAACGTTCAAAACGAGAGGAAGGTTTGAGTGAAGTAAAAGTTTGGGATAGTTGGCCAGAAAATAGGAAAATTTGTGGAAATCTGAGAGGTACTTCTGTTCTGTCCTTCCATCCACTTTTTACAGAAGGGACAATGCATTTTTAAAAGTTAATTATAACTTCTGAAAAATAGTTAAGAAGTTAGAGTAAACAGATTTCCAGAGAGTAACTATTGTTTGATATTTTGCTTTATATACTTCAAAAAATATCTTGAATTACACACTTTCGAAAGTATCTTATCCAATTCTTCAGCGCTCAAGCTATCTCCACACCAGACTTCATCACAATAGATTCAGTGGTTATGTTCTCGAGTTTTAGCGAGACTAACGAACAGCAATTCATTTTTATCTTTATCAGTTCATATATGGGTTCAGATAGTGTAAAGCAAACTTTACTCTTTCAAAGTATATTTCTGAATGCACCCTACATGTTTTAAATCTAAATTTTCCTCGCAATTGTTCCATGTTTTATCACCATTGAAACCTTTCCTGAACTTCCACGAATGTGACATGAACATTATCCTGGACATGTGTGCGTGATTTGCCCACTCTTTCCACCCATTATAGAGCCAATACTAAAATTAAGAGTTAAGTGAGACTAAGTTCACCGGGTCATCTAGTTTTTAATAAAATTTGAAATCATTACTAATTTCATCAATTATTTGATTTGACTTCAAATTATTAAGTTCTTTTGGGACAACTACAAGAGTGAAAAAATAAAGGGTTAGATTTGAACAAGGAACGCAAAATGTGAAAGCCAAAACTGTAGCTATTATGCTACCGAACGAATACATTTAATGTCGCCCGAGGAAATGATAAGACTTCCCAGTTATAGAAAATGCAGAACTTCCACAATTATTTTTTCTTCCAAAACACAATATTTGCGTTCTTATTTTAACCCATCTTTAGCCTTTCGAGTTCGGATTTAACCTGAAAAGTTTCTTTGTAACCAATCAGGAAGAGAAAAATGCATACTAGTACTGATATGTGGAAAGTGAGCAGTATGTTAGATTAATTTATATTTACATAAGAATTAGTTTGAATCCATACTGTATACATCGCTGTGCACTTACCATGTAATTTTTACAGTGGCCACTAATAACAGTGTTACTTTACACATGAAATACATTTGGTAGAAAACAAAGACTGAATCTACAAGTGTATTACGTGTAATAGTTCATATCTTTAGATCAAGGCAATCTGTTGATACAATGAACAGTTTGGTTTAAAGGTAGGTCTATTTTACTTTAAATGTAGTTTTCAACTTTCTTATTTCCGAGATGTAAACATCCGGGTTATTAACATAAAACTAAGATACCATGAACCCATCAACTTTCAGAAGGTTTTCACCATCAAAATTCAGAAAATTGTTTCCCAGTCTTACATGAAAGTTATAAATGAGTTTTTCATCACAAAAATTATACACAAAAAAAGTAAGGAAAAAACTAGTAACTCTCTCTAACACTGCTGTAAAACACACACACACACACACACACACACACACACACACACACACACAGCTTCTTGTTTCTCGTGTCATGTAACATCACAAAAGCTTCAGCCAATGACAGAAATTTTGATCACATGACCTAATCATCAAATTAAATGATTTTCAAGCTTTAATTTCTGAAAAATAACAGATGTTTTTTTAAGAATAATGACAAAAATGCTATTTCAAAGTTATAATCATTCAGAATAACAACAATTTGAACCATATTTTTAAAATAGGAAAACAGCAGCCAGTAAACCATAGAAATGTTAATACTTGGTGAAAAGTTGTACTTTATTCTAGCTATGAAATGTTTTCAGCAACTTGTATGCAGGCACACAAGTTTTTAGAAATACAGTTGGATTATATTAAACATTATCTCCAATGTGTTTTTTACGTTTTGGTCTCTGTCAAAGGTTTTAATAGAGCCAAGTATATCACTTAACCATACCTATTCTGAACCACTAAATACAATTCTCCATCAACTGTAAACCTGTACATAAACAAACAATTATTATCTCTTTAATAGCACAGATAATGCAATTATTTTTCACTATTACAGGAAAAACTGCTATATATAAAGCACCTTACAAGGGTGGTAAGGTGAAAAAAATCATGAACTACTCTTAATCACTTTCACAGAATAATTTAACGAAATAAACAAACCAAAAGCAGCACACTATATTTACTGTGCATCTGAGAAAGAGAGAGAAATGGTTAACTATGCAAATGTTTGAGAATGATAGTATTGAGCAACTTTAGGAAAATCCTCAATTATTTCTGATGGTTGCCCCCTGTGTGACTAGACATCAAATAGCTGTCTGCCAGGAATGGCCTGGAACAGTCAACATTGCTATTTGAATGCAGTTTTTTTTTTTTTACATGCACATGCACGTAGCACTCTATAACGGCTGCTTCAACAAACTCTACGTAATATGTGAAGAAACCTGTTTTTGATAATGAAAAGTCCATGTCAGAATGTCAGTAATAGAAGATCGGTAGTATTTCGGCGTAAAGATGATCACTGAGCCACAGACAGACACACAGAATAAACAATCACATTATACAAATTAAACTTCAGTCACAGCCTTCATCAGAAAAAACACACACACAATTCACATAACCAATCAGGCCTAACTTGTGCACACATGATGAGCATCTTTGGCTGCCCCAACAACTTATGGCATAATTTTCCACACTTCACATGGAGTTGTGCCAGGCTGGTGGTCATGTATGTATGTGTTATGTCTGAGTGATTATGTGAATGTCATTGTCTTTTCTACTTGTCTGCAATTCAGCGATCATCTTTACAGAATTTTGGTTTAGCTCAGACTTCCTAAAATACCTACCTTTGCTGTGCCAAAAGGAATGAGTTTTCCTGCAGTATTATAATTATTCACTTCGGCCATATGAATCTGCTGGATTGACACCCAATGACAGTAAAAATGTATTACAGCAGGAAATCTACCACTGATACTTATTTTGCATTTGTTTCCACCCAAAACCTTTATATAAACTAATTGGCCTTTAAAGCCAAAACAATCCTATTTAAAATAAGTTTTATATGGAAAAGAAAAAACTCGCTTACCGTCAAAAAGAATGTCAAAAGGAAGCTTAGGGTTGAACGGCCTATTGACAGTGTGGTCATTAGAGATGGAGCTTACGTTCTGATTTTCGGGGCAGGATGTGGGAGGAAATCGGCCGTGCCCTTTGAAAGGAACCATCCCGGCATTTGCCTGGAGTGATTTAGGAAAAGAACAGGAAACCTAAATCTGGATGGCTGGAGGTGGATTTCAACCACCATCCTTCCGAATGCGAGTCCAGTGTCTTACCACTGCGCCACCTCACTCGGTAAGAACGTTGCAGCACTATTTTTTAAAAGACAGTAAATAGATCACACCTGAAGTATTATTTAGCCAGTGTGTCTCCTCATTAGTACCAAATACTGCCAGTAATGGTAGAAAAATGTGAATTTACTGGCAAAATCCTAATATTTCTATTAAAATTGCCACTAATTTCAACTTCTTTCATATGATGAGATGGAACAGACTACTTTCTGTTGCTAATGTGTTATTGGAGACTAGTAAACAGCAGAAATAAAATTTTGTCTTTTGAACTTACATATTCATAAGGTTTGATTACCAAGTTAAAACTGGTTATGAAGTGCAGTAATTTTTGACACGCTGACAACAGATATCAGATGGTTAAACCAAAGTAATGCTTTCGAAGCACCAGAGATAATGAATGTGTTCAAATAAATATAAACATCAGTTACTTAATTTAATGATGAAATTATGGAACAAATACATATTCATTTGTTCTGTACCTACTGTTCTCATACACAGGAAAGATGAAGAGAGATACTGAGATTACGATCTATACAAACAACTACTTACAGAATTTATAACTGTAAACATAATTATATGGAAACATTTACTAGATATATTTAACCGGAAACAGAAATCATAATATTAGATCACACTGTTTACAAGAAAACAGTAACAAACAGCAGTAGGTTATTTATCATAATCATCTGCCTTTCTTGGGTCCCTGGTGTCACAAATTTGTTTGTTATGTGTAACATAGTTTACAACAAATTAAAATTAAGTATGATGAAAGAAACATTTTCCAAATAGTTAATAAAATCACTTATTATCATGGTGTTCAGGAATAGTGAGTGTCAAATGGAGGGAAGACACTAGATGGGGATGAAACAATTCATTTTATATTTTGCTAAATTAAAACCATCAAAAATTTGTACTGTTTGTTGGAAATATATGGTTTGAAAATAAGAAATGAGACTTTCTAACACAAATTTATGTGTAAATATATTTATAAATTAAATAACAAAACAAATTAGTTTTATTTAATAACAATCGTATTAATATTTTCACAGCCACAGACATATACAAACAATATGACAAATGCATGCATGCAGTCACATTCATATTATGCACAAATACACAATTGGAAATTCATTCTCTCTCTCTCTCTCTCTCTCTCTCTCTGGTAACTACTGATAGCTAACATCTATTTTAAAAAAAATTACAGTGACTATGTACAAAAAGACATTTGAAACGAACACTTTACTGGTGAATAAGCTCTCCAGATAATTTGTTAAGTAGTCTCCCAAGTTGCACTTACTTAAACATAGAAAAAATAAATACTAAGTACAGTTCTTATAAGGAAGATAAAATTGCTTCCCTTCTATAAATATAAAGATACTAAAATGATCTAACAGGAAGTAATAAATACTTGACAAGTATTAAATCAAAATATCTGGTACAACAGTCTCATAACAATCATTTTACATCTTTTAACACAGTTATAAAAATAATGACTTCCAACATGGAACAAATGTTCAGTACTCTAAAAAGCTACAGCATTTACGCCTAGCACTTTCCAAGTTATTACAACCATTAGCTTCCAGCATGAATGGTCCATTTAAAACATTGTGACAGTAATACAGATTTTTTGGTTCTAGTTTTGGACAAACATTAGCAACTTCGCACAGACTCTCGGAAGAAAATCTGAAGCATCCACTAAAATCAAGATGTTTTAAGTTGTGCAAAAATTTTGGAACACTAAGTAATGCACTTATAGAAACTGATGTTAACCTCTCACAGCCTGACATGCTAAGACTTATGAGTCCTGTAATATGATCGTCATAACTTTGTGATTGCTCTAAAAACAGCCAACACTTTGTAAGATTGAAAATGCACTCGTCCACCAGATTTCTGCAGCCTGAGAAGCTCAAATACTTGAGACGTCTGCAGCACTTGTATTCATGAAGCCTGTAAAATATTAAAAACCATTCTACATAAGTTATTGATATCCACTATAATCTATAGGAGTTCAGTTAAGTGAAAACCAGAATACTCTACACATGTCAAATGTTCTGAAGTAACACCAATTTATTCAATAAAATGTCATTATTCCATAGCCGCACCCATATACAAAGCACAGCATGTGATTTGCTCAGGTAAGAACTGTAAATAGCTCTTGCAAAATTTGCTTATCCAACAATTACAAGTTGGAATGTCAGTAATATAATGAGTATAGGTTAGATCTCGCCATAAAGGTGACCAATAAACTGCAGACAGGCACACAGGAAAGACAATCACACTCATACAACTTAAATGTCTAGTCATAGCCTTTATCAAAGAAAGAAGGTACTACACATTCATGCAACTACTCAGACACATCTCATGCCTCCAGCTGCTGAAACTTGGGGCACTTTATCTGAAAATGGTTTGTACGAGAAAGTTATTTTTACAGAATTGTAATGCTAATCTCTGAAGAAAAAGCATATGATTTGAATCAGGAAACTATCCATGGAAGCCAATTTTCACTGGATGTATTATGTTGTAAAGTTCACTGATTAAAATGTTACAGCACAATTAATGTGGCTTTCTTGTCTGTGAATGTTTTGTGTTATGTGCAAAATTCCAAGTTGCCCAGTTAACTAACTTTGAGCATAGAGAAATTTTTAAATAACAAATGACTTCCAATGAGCATCTATTAACAACTTCAGTAACTACTTTTTAAATGCAAATGAATCAAATGCAAATATGAGAAAATAACTTCAGTGGTTACTAGGAAGTTAAAAAATTAACAAATGAGACTGATGAACATAAGTCAACAGCCAATTACAGGTTCCATTAGTATGAGTTAGGAAATATTAAAATGCTACTAAAAAGAAAATTGAGTTGTTATGAAAATCATGTGGCCTCCATAATAAACAAAAATCTTACATACATACATACCCTCTGAATGCGAAGTACCCTGAGATACAAGTGTAGCTGAGATCTAAGGTCTCAAGATTAGGACAGCTTAGCAGCATTAGTCTTACAAGATCATCTGTCAGGTTGACACCTGACATGCAAAGTAATACAACTCCATGTCCAATAGTTGGTAGATGGTTAAGAATTCTGAAAGATAAAAGTAAACACACAAATTACATAATATGATAAAACAATGGCACTACAATAATGAAGAAAGCATTAAAATTTAAGGTGGTGTTATCTGTTCACCCTACATTGACAGATTAAGTAGGAAAAAGTTATTTTTATTAAGCTACTACTTCTAAACAACCAACAGGTCTCAACAAGTACAGTATAGAGACATGCCATACTTTACAGTAACTTTGAATAACACATGCCTGTGTACAGCTCAATGACCAAAGTACAGTTGAGCAGTTAATTCAACTTTTCCATTGATTGCATTACAGTGGTGGTGGATATGGGGTTTAGGGCGCTCGACAGCCAGGTCTTCAGCGTCCTGACAAATTTAAGTTAAGACACAAGGAGTGTGAACAAACAAAATAGAAAAAACGAGAGCAATCCAGCTGGTAACATGAGCAACTGATGTAAAATACAAATAGTAAATGTTGGAGGCGAAGATGAAAAGAGTACCCCAGGGAAAGGTCAGAGGGATAGTGAAAGCAAATAAGCAGATGACCATAGCTAGCTGACCACGGCGATAAAAAAGGGTGAGCCAGCCACTCAACATATTAAAATATCCAGCCTTAAAAGCTTAGGCCAGAGCTGAGACAATTCATGAAATTAAAAAAAAAAAACTTTATTTTAGGTAATGATGAAATGAGAGTGAATAGACGCCATATCTACACCAAGATTCATAGCGACCCTCTCAGCATCAAATAAAGCACACTCAATTAAAATGTGGTGGACAGTTATCGACAAGCCACAGGCATCAGAGATTGGGGACTCCTCTCATTGGAGTAAGAAACCATGAGTAAATGGGCAACACTTGGAAAGGGACTCAACTTGGACGTCGTGGTGAAAGCTTGTGACGCTGGGCGGTCTGAAGCCGCGTTATGAACTTGTAATTTCAAGAGATAGGCACGTGTGGACTTTTACGGGACTGACTGCAGAACTTAGTCTCAGATTGAAAAGCGGTAAACTATGGACGGTAGTAGGGCTGTGGAACTGTGATGATTCAGCAATTGTGTACTCATGTGATGACAAACTGTGTTTTATAACAAATACTGTAATTAATCATGGATTAATTTGTAACTGCAATGTTCGATGGACTTCACTAATTTACGAGTGATAATTTGGAACTTTTACTCTCTAGTGCGTGTGATACTTATTGTGCCTCACATGAACAGTAGTTGGGGAAATATTCAGTTATTTGACGATGTATAACGTAGGACCACCTCCGCATTTTCGTTTCCAAAAAAGAGTAATACACTCCATTTATAAAAAAATTACTTCGTAAGTGAATCTTCTGAACATTATCTTAGAATCTATTTTGTTGGGTATTCAGAGCTTTAATTTTTGTTTGTTTAAATATATTTTTCGTGTTATCATCTGCAGATTGATAGACTGGCTAAACTATAGATTAATTATTGATCTTGTTTAAACAGTTTACGTAGCTGTTTAGGGCATAGAAGCAGACATACATAACTCACCCCTATGAAGAGAGACAATGAGCAATAAACTTTTACTACCCTGAGTTACGTATTGCCCAATTCGTATTGGTGAGAAACGATAGGATCAATTGCAACAGTTCATCACGGATTTGCTGCAGCAAAGTTACCGATGGATAGAGGACTTGCAATGATTGCAGAGCACTGAGAGAATCGGAGCAGAGCCAAAATCGTTTACCCTGTATTCAATGTATCAGCTGTAGTGCCTTGAAGATCGCAACTAACTCTGCAGAAGAAAACAAGAGTAATTGTTGGGGAGGCAAACAATAACAACACGGTTGGGGAAAACAACCGATGGAGTCCCCTTGCTTGGAGCCATCAGTATACACCACTGTAAAACCGTGATGTTTATCTAAAACATTAAACAATGCAGACTGAAAAGTAATATCAGAAGTTTCATCTATGCTGGAACTCATCATATCTAAAACAAGTCTGGGCCTCTGGAGAACCCTGCTCCAGCCACAGTGTAGACCATTATAGCCAGCCAATCCCATTTCAAAAAGGCAATCCATCACATGAATCCCATAAGGCCACGTAGCTCTTTGCCGATTGTGAAAGAGCCTTTCCAATGGAGGCCGAGCAACGGTACGGTATGTCGGTGTGGTAAATGACTAATACGCCTGGCACACCATGAGCAGCCGTCGCCTGATGTGCAGTGGCGGCTCTGCTGCGTGAGCACAGAGACTTGGTATGGGGCTCATCCTAAATGCCCCAGTTTCCAGCCAAACCCCTGCATGGTGTACCACGTCCAACATTTTTAAGTAAGATGGACGTGCAGACCTGTACACCGTGCACCCTTAATCAAGACAGTATCGCACGAAGGTTCTATAAATCTAAGCAAACAGGTACTGTCTGCTCCCCAGAAGTGTGACTGAGGCATTTTAAAATTGCCAGTGCTTTCAGGCACTGGGTTTTCATAGCCTTAAGGTGTGGCAACCATGTGAGTTTGGAATCTAATGTGAGGCCGAGACATCTCACACTGTCTTTAAAAGTGAGCACAGAGTCCTTCATCTGCACTTCAGGTAAATTAAAAACAGTATGTGAATGGTTAAAAAGGACACACACAGACTTCTCAGTGGGAAACTTATAACCAGTCTTTTTTGCCCATTCATACAGCCAATGAAGAGTGAGCTGCAACTGACGTGTAGTTGTTGCTAGGTTGGAAGAAGAGCAAAAGACAGAGAAGTCATCCACAAACAGAGAACACTCGACAGGACCTTTCACAACAGAAGTAATACTGTTAATTGCTATTGCAAACTAGGTCACACTTAAAACACTACCCTGAGGGACTCCATTCTCCTGCTCAAAGCGATCATGAAGGGCTTCTCCCACTCTGTATCTAAAATAACGTGGAGAAAGGAAGGACTGAATGAAACGGGAAAGACTACCAGGAAACCCCATTAGTGGAGCTGCCTTAGGATAAGATGCCACCAAGTAGAATCATAGGCCTTTTCAAAATAAAAAAAATACACCCAAAACGTGATGCCGACACAGGAAAGCCTGTTGTATAGCTGCCTCCAGCAAGGCCAGGTTATCAAAGGTGGAGCGATATCTTCTGAACCCACGCTGAAAGCAGCCGAGGAGCTGCCTGGATCTCAGAATCCAGACAAAATGGCAGTTTACCATCTGCTCTAAGGTCTTTCCTGTACAGCTAGTCAGAGCAATGCTACGATAACTACTTGGGTAAGTACGGTCTTTCCTGGGTTTTAAAAAAGGGTATTAAAATAGCATCCTTCCGCGAGTCAGAGAAATGACCAGATGTCCAGATAAAGTTAAGAAAGATTGAGGAGGACTACCTTGCTCTGCTCTGCGAGATGTCTTAACATGCTGTAGTGGATACCATTGTGACCTGGTGACATGTCATGAGCCACAGACAATGCTGAATCCAGATCCCATACAGAAAAGGGACAGTTATACTCCTCCAATTCTGGACCGAAAGTCCAAAATACCTCTCCCCAGCAGCCACCCGGAGGTGCTGGAATGCTGGATCGTAACCGGCAGTGGCAGTAACAGTAGAAAAATAGACCGCCATAACCTGGGCAATGTCTCACGGGCTGGTCTGGAAAGTACCATTTCCCATCACGACAGCCACTGAACACCGTCCTCCTCTCCCAGAGATCCTCCTGATGGCTTCCCAAACTTGCGAGCTTTTTGTGGAACGACTAAGGGTATTTAGGAACTGTTGCCACGATATTTTTCTTGCTCTCACGTATAGTGTTACGGCATTTTGCCCTTGCCACACGAAATGCTGTGAGGTTATCTGCAGTTGGCCGGAGTTTGAACTTATGCAGAGCTGCATGCCTTGACCTTATTGCAGAGCGGTATTCGTCACTCAACTATGGTACATTCTGCCTTCTTGGTTTTCCAGAAGATTGCAGAATGGAAGCTGCAGCGGTGTGGTGGATCATGTCGGTGATATGATCCACCCATTCCTGGACACTAATATGTTGATCTAACACAGCAAATTGGCTGTAGAATGTCCAGTCCGCTCAGTGGAGCGCCCATCGTGATAGTTGTTGCACAGGCTCTGTGCTATCTGGCTGATTGATCCAGTTAGGGAAGTGATCACTGCCATGTATGTCATCGACAATTTCCCACTGAGTAGTGAGGGCAAGGGTTGGAGAGCATAACATAATATTGATGGCAGAGAACGACCCTGTTTCAGTGCAAAAGTATGTGCTCTTACCTATATTTAATAAACGGGCACATGAAGATAAGGAGAAACCTCTCAACTGCTTGACCCCTAGGGCAGGTCACTACAGAGCCCCAAAGCACATTATGTGCATTAAAATCACCACGAAGGATGAATAGGTGGGGGAGCTGTTGAAGAAGGTTGTCAAGTGCTTCTTCATTAACAGGATCATGAGGAGGCAGATACAGGAAGCATATAGTCAGTGGATGGCACACATGAACAGACATTGCAACATGCTTGTAGAGTTGTGCTGAGAGAAATGAGTGCAGACTGGTGGGCTGTGTTGATGAAAACAGCCACTCCTCGTCTAGCTCTCTCTCCACTAAGGTTGTCCTTTATGTGGAGACTGTAACTGCTTATCTCAGAGTTATCAGAGGGCTTAAAATTAGTCTCCTGGAGACATATACACATAGGTCGCCCCTGAGATAGTAAATGTGAGTCCAAAATCCCTGCAAATTCCATTGCAAAGTGGGAGCCATCAAGCAGGTTGTATTCTCACCTCTTTTGGACGGGGCTGGGAACCCGCAGTAGGTGGAGGCTCACACTTGGGGCAGGAAGTTTGCCCCAGTTGGAGATCAGCCTTGGTGCAGGATGTTTGCTCCAGACTGACTCTGGTGCAGAGCCCAATGGAGCATCACTAATAGTAATGGTGACTGGTGACACGTTCCATCTGCTTCACTTCTGATTTTGACTGTGGTACCAATTTAGGTCTTGACGTCTTAGCTTTTGCTGGTTTAGAAGGGGTTTCAGTAAGTGTAGGGTCAGCTGAAATAGATGGTTGGGCAGACTCTGCAGTGTGCGTGGTGAGGGACTCCACGAAGTCAAAAGACGTCGCTTTTTCAGATGTCGGTGGGGAAGTGACAGGTGATAAGGCCACCACCACCTAACGAGTGTACTGACCTGTACACATATTCGAGGCGACAGGCTTTTGGAGAGCGGAGGCAAAAGAGGTTACGAACGGAGGAGGCTGCAGGGCCTTTAAGGTCTTTTTGGCCTCTGCATAGGAGATATGCTGAGATGACTCAAATTGTTGTATCTTCTTTTCCTGGAGGTAATCCATAAAGCCCATACGCCAGACCGGACGTTCGCCTGAACAGTCAACACACTTAATAGGTGGAGTGCATTCAGACCCATCACGTGCAACCTTCCCACATTTGCCATAGGTAGCTTCCCCCTTGCAACCCAATGTAGTGTGCCCAAAACATTGACACTTAAAAGCAAAGCAGGCAGTTAGGAACACGGTCCAAACTTTTCAGCGTAAGAAACCTGCTTTTACATGTTCGGTAGTTGAGGACTATTAAAACTTTAGGATGAAGGACTCTGATGGGACGAGTTCTCCATCCACCTGTTTCTTAAAATTTTGCACAACCACTATGCCTTCTGCAGCCCACTCTTACTTTAGTTCTGCTACAGGAATGCCGACCAGATCTCTACAGAAGACTACGCCCTTACTATAATTCAGGGTACTATGTAGCTCTGTTTCTATTAGATATTCTCCAAGGCACTTAGCTGACTGCAGCTTTCACACCTGTTGGGAATTCGATGTTTCCACTAACAGGATACCATTTTGTAACCACTTTACAGATCTTAAACCACCTGCAATTCATTCCAAACCTTTATCTATGTAAAAGTGCGAAACACTTTCAAAGGAACCGCCCTTTCTTCTAACAATGAGAGAAACATTCTGATTAACATGCTGTGTTCTGTTACACTGAACATACAATTTCATTGTGGAACGTGAGTCCGGAGGACTCGATACCTAAGCCCTCTTCTTAGAGTGGGTGTTTATAACCCCCCCCCCCCCCAATGGTACACCCATCCCACTAGCAAGTGGAAAATTTCTTGAAAGGTCCATCTCGGTCCCACTAGCAGCTAGGGAACTAAATGTCCACCTAGACAGAGCCCCACATGCATACGTAAGCCTTGTACAACTGAGGTGCAGCAGTATCCCCAGAGGATACTCTCTAGTGACTGTTCCAGCTCAACAGCCATGCATCACACCAGCGCGTAGCACACCTTGAGATTGAGGGTGTTTTTTTTTTTTTTTTTTTGAGGTATTTCCTTCCTCGCAACCAAGGCAGTCAAGCAAAAATCCCCATTCCCTGGTACATTCCATCATCGAGCAACACGGTGGTCGCTGAAGCATTCGCAGAGGTTACAGTGCCTCGAGGACTGGCCCCCAGGTTCACCAAGCCCATTCTCAACAAATTAATGCTGAGCCCCAGAGGGGGATTGTATCACACCTGTATTACCATCAAACATGGCTCTACTTTGCAATCAACAAATGTGTATCTTACATGTTCCTCCACTCTGTGACCTGGCACAGCAACAGTATTTCAGCTCAATGAAAACAGAATGTGTGTCTGTTGCAGTTAATGAAATTTTATTTCTCTATGGCGTGTTTAATAAAATGAAGAGCGCTGCTAATAGCCACTGCTTCTGCCAGAAACACACTACATGTTCCTGAAGTGAAGGATGTTCCACACTGACAGGAGAAGTAAAAGGATAACCTGTGTAGCCTACTGTTATGGAGCCATCAGTGTAGAAGATAGTGGCCTCCTGGAACTCTTGAGTACTGGTTGTGACAAACACTGGAAGATTAGAGGAGCAATCAAAGCCTTAAAACTTTTGAATAGGTCAGTCTTAATCCATGATCTGGGCACCATACAGGGAGGGGTGGGCGGGAGAACACGGGGGGGGGGGGGGGGGGGGGGGAATTACAATCCTAGAAAGGGACATAGAAATCCTTGCAAAGGGAGGCGATCTGCAACCCAACAGATGATCCCACTCAATGGCAGATATCAGGAGGTTGATACCCATCATATGCAAAAGGAATGTGATATGTGAAGGACATTGTCAAATGGTGATTGTGTAGGATGCCAAGAGCTGGTGCTGTCTAACCTGAAGAGGGAAGATTCCCATTTTGGCAAGGACAGTGCTGACATGACTGGTCCAGAAGACACCAGTGACTAGGTGCACACGACGATGTCTAACAGTTAAGGTGGCAGGATCTCCTGGGCCATACACCTGGTACCCATAATCCAGATGGAACAAAATGAGAGCCCAATAGATATAGTGAAGAGTTGCATGACCCACACCACAAAATGAGTTGGAAAGGATGCATTAAGCTTTCGCATGCTCTAGTCTTCAGATAACAAATATGGGGAATTCGAGTAGTTTTGTTACCAAAATGGAGGCCCAAGAAATGGGGATGTGAAACAACTTACATGTATTGAATACTCTGGTACAGTTCTGTAACATGGTGGCCTGTAGTATTTCAATAAAAATGTATAACCCTTGTTTAATGGGAGAACTGAAAACCTTGGGGAAATAGTGCATGTGAAAGTCCATCTGATATCACCTTTGTGTTCATGTTTAGTAGAGGCGACTGAGTGGGAACTGTAACAAATGCAAAAACTGTTGACATCCAATGTACGGGTAACCAGCGGCCCAATAGAGCTCGCAGGCCGACTGACGGAGGTGGTGAAAAGTAACATTCAACACTGAACCCTGTGAGACTCCATTATTCGGAACCATGGGGAGCCGAGTGAAGTGCTGACTAACCAGGAACAGACAGCGGGATGTAACTGGCTAGTAAAGATCAGTAGGGAGCCTTGGAAGGCCCACTCATGAAGGGTACATAGCATGCAATAACTCTAAGCAGTGTCATATGCATTACGCAGATCAAAGAAAACTACAACAAGATGTTCGAACTTAGAGAAGGACTCTGTGATGGCTGTTTCCAACCTAGAAAGATGATCAGTTGTTGTTTATCCGTCCTGGAGCCCACACTGATAAGGTGACTTAAGTTCCTGAGATTCAAGAACCCAACATAATCTGCGGGCAACCATCCAACGTTCGTCAGACTAATCCCTGTTGAGGGATGTTTGGTCCTTACTAGGCTTAAAGACAGGAACCCCATGCTGTCCCTCCAATAACGTGGGAAAACCCCTTGAAGCCACATACGGTTAAATACCTGGATGAGATATCATTGTGGGGGGACTGAAGTGTTGGTGGAACTGGTTATGAATGGAATCAGGCCAGGTGCTGAATCATAGGAGAAGGCAAAGCCATTACAATTCTGTAAATGGTTCATCTTTGGTTTCCTCCAGATGAGAGGCAAATCTTAAGAGGGATGCTCAGTCTGCTGTTTTCTGAGAAAAAAAGACACCCGAATAGGAAGCTGTCGTCGAAGTCGCCATAAAGTGAGTCGAGAATTTTTGCGACAGTTGGCGGGTCTGCATAGACATTACCAGGCAGGGCAAGGCCTGGGGAAGATGACAGCTATTGGTAACCTTGGACGGAACAGACCACAATCATGACAAGAGTACCTACGAGCCTGAGGAGGAGAGATAAAATGCTCTCAACACATCTGCTTACTTTGTTTAATTATGTAATGGGCTTTAGTGCAAAGCATTTAAAATTAATGAGACAGGCAAGGGATGAATGATACTTAGATTGTTGCAAGGCTCAACGGTGATCACGGATGGCCACAAGAATGGTACAGTTCTACATCTACATACATACTCTGCAATCCACCGTAAGGTGTGTGGCGGAGGATGCAGTGTACCACTACTAGGCATTTCCTTTCATATTCCACTCCCAAATAGAATGAGGAAAAAAAGAATGCCTATATGCCTTCGCACTAGCCCTAATTTCTCTTGTCTTTGTGATCACTACGCGAAATATAAGCAGGCAGCAGAAAGATCGGACTACACTCTGCTTCAAATTCCGGCCCTGTAAATTTCCTCAACAGAAATTCACAAAAAGAACGTTGTCTTTCCTCCAGCGATCCCCAATTGAGTTGCAGGAGCATTTCCTTGACACTCGCGCATTGGTCGAAACTACCAGTAACAAAGCTAGCTGCTCGCCTCTGAACCACCTCTATGTCTTCCTTTAAACTGATCTGCTGTGGGTCCCAAACACTTGAGCAATACTCAAGACATGGTCGTATAAATGTTTTATATACGGTCTCATTTACAGATGAAGTACATCTTCCCAAAATTCTCCCAATGAAGTGAAGTCGGCTGTCCACCTTACAACTGTCCTTAAGTGTTCGTTCCATTTCATATTGCTCTGCAATGTTACACCTAGGATATTTGAATGACGCGACAGCATTAAGAAGCTCACTACTAATGCTGTATTCGAACATTATGGGATTGTTTTTCCTACTCATGTGCATCACCTAACATTTTTCTACAGTTAGAGCTAGCTGCCATTCTTCGCACCTACTAGAAATTTTGTCTAAGTCATCCTGTATGCTATTACAGTCAGTTACAGACGACACCCTCCCATACACCACAGCATCATCAGCAAACAGCCGCAAATTTCAAGTTACTCTGTCGATCAGATCATTTATATAGATAGAAAATAATAGCAGTCCTATCACACTCCCCTGGGGCACACCTGACGATACACTCGTCTCTGATGAACACTCGCTGTCAAGAACAACATACTGAATTCTATTACTTAGGAAGTCTTCCAGCCAGTCACAAATCTGTGAACCTATTCCATAAGCTCGTATCTTCGTTTGCAGTGTGGCACCACGTTTAACGCCTTTTTGAAGTCGAGAAAAACACAATCCGCCTGTTGCCCTTCATCCACGGCTCGCAAGATGTCACGTGAGAAAAGGGCAAGCCAAGTTTCATATGAACGATGTTTCCTAAACCCGTGCTGATTTATAGAAAAAAGCTTTTCCGTTTCATGGAAACTTACTATATTCGATCTGAGAATATGCTCCAAAATTCTACAGGAAACTGATGTCAACAATATTGGCCTGTAATTGTGTGGGTCCGTTCTCTTGCCTTTCTTATAAACGGGAGTCACCTGAACTTTTTTCCAATCACTAGGAACTTTGAGCTGAATTAAAGATTCGCGATACATGCAAGCTAAGTAGTGGGCCAACGCTGTAGAATACTCTTTGTAAAACCCAACAGGTATTCCACCCAGACCAGCAGACTTTCATATTCAGCTCTCTCAGCTGCTTCTGTACACCGGAAATACCTATTAGTATATCCTCCATTTTGGAATTAGTATGCTGATCAAATGATGGTACATTTGTGCGGTCCTCCTGTGTGAAAGATTTCTTAAAGGTTAAATTTAGAGCTTCAGCTTTCCGTTTGCTTTCTTCTATTACTGCTCCGGAATGATCAACGAGTGACTGGATAGTGGCCTTTGACCCGCTTATCGATTTTACATAGGACCAGAATTTTTTCAGGTTCTCAGTTTGGTAAGGTATGGCTGTGGTAATTATTGTATGTTTCGCGCATCGATCTTTTTATAGACGCTCGAATCTCTAACTAACTTTTGCCTGTCATCATTTGTGTGTTCTTTTTTGACTCAAGAGTGCAACATTCTTTGATTTCCCAGCAGCTTTCTAACATTATTATTATTATAATACCATGGTGGATCTTTTCCATCCTTTATCGTCTTTACTGGCACGTATTTCTGTAACTGTTTATTTACAATGCACTTTAATTTAGTCCACGATTCCTCTACATCCATAGTCCCGGAATTAAACAATGCCCATTCATTTTCTAAGAGTGATCTGAACATTTGCTTATCGGCTCTTCCCAACAAGAACACGCTTCTAGCTTTCTTGATTGGTTTATGAACTTTGGTCACCATCGATGCTATGACGTTATCACGATCGCTAATTCCTGTCTCTACACAGACATCGTTAATAAGGTCAGGCCTGTTCGTAGCTATAAGGTCTGAAAATATTTCCATTGCGAGTGGGTTGCCGGTTTAACTGCTCCAGACAGTTTTCGGAGAATGTGTCCAAAAGTAGCTTGCAAGACTTCTTGTCTGTACCGCCTGAAATGTAACTAGCAAGGTCCCAATCTATACTCTTAAGGTTGAAGTCTCCCCCTACTAGTATTACATGGCTCGCAGACCTACCCACTACCTGTAGTAGACTTTCTTTGAATGATTCTAAAACTGCTAAAGCAGCACTGGGGGGCCGGTAAAAAACACCCAACAATTAACTTTACTTCTTTTAGACCTTTTATACGTGCCCAGATAACTTCACAGTTACTTTCAACCTCGATCTCAGTAGAAACAATACTTTTGTTCACAGCAATGAACACTCCTCCTCCAGTTGTATCTGATCGATCTTTCCGATATACAATCCACGCCTCGGTAAATATTTCTGAACTTGCCACATCATGATTTAGCCAGCTTGCGGTGCCTAAAACTATCTGAGCACAATAATTTCCATGCAGTGTGGCAAATTTGGGAACTTTGTTTTCAATACTCTGTAAGTTCGCGGCTAATATTTTGATATTCGAATTTTTGAGCCGAACGTGGCCTGAATTCGCTGTTTGAATGTTGACACGTGAGTGCTCATCAGAGTTAGCGCCTATCGTAAAAAAAACCTCATGTGCACTCCACAAGTACTTTGCTACCCGAGTAGCCGCTTCCTTTGTGTCGTTCACCCCTGATCTATCTAGGGGCACCCTACAATTCACCACCCGATAACGCAGATCCAGAAATCTGCAGCCATGACTTAAGTAGCCTGGTACTTTAATAGAGGTGCTGGCAGCTGACTGAACTGTGGTCAGTGCTAAGAACACTGTCAAAACAATGAAACTGAGTCCGGCAGTTTTAAAAATAAACAAGAAAATTTATGGAGTAGACTGTTATCAAACACGCAGGAATATAAGCTTCCACAAAGCAGAACACGAAATAAGGAAATGACGATATGACAAATCACGTAGCTTGCAGCAGACGAAAACTATACACACGGTATTTATCAAAATATGTGGAAATAAACTCTTAAAACAGCAGCACAAACTAAATCTGCCAAGTAGGTGAGAAGAAACCTCTTAAAAACAGAAACACTAATGAAAATTAAGAAAATAACTAGTAACGAAATTTCACGCAATTAAATTTTGATACTTAGCGCTCTGGGCGATGAGGCAGCGACTACAGCTGGCACGGAACTGGCTTGCAGGCATGTCGGACCATCATCAGGAAATAACAATGCTAGTGGCTCAACTAATTGCATCGGACATATTGCGGATGAATCCACTAAGTCTGACAGGAAAGGAGTACAAACAACCCACGACATATATAATGATCAATTAGTGTGACGAAAAACCCAGAGGGCTAGCATGTGCACTGGAAAATGGAAAGGGAGTGAATGAATTGGCGCGAAGTGGTCGCTATCACAAAGGACCCTGCTGGGGGCGGGCGGCGGAGACCCCGACGGGGTTGGGAGAACCTCTGTGGGAGGGAGGGACGGAGGGAGGGAGGGAGAACTTGCAGAGGGGGTTGGGTATTTGGTTTTAGAAGGGACTAAACTACAAAGTTTATCAGTCCCTTGTTACAATCATAGGGATAAAGCCGTGTTAAACTTCCTCAAACACAGGATTTAAAACGTCAAAGATAAAAGTAGGAATTAAAAACAAAGAGAGAGTAAATACCAGAGTGTTACGGCTGGCTGATGACAAAAATAGAAGTAGGACATCTAGACACACTGTTACATGTTAAAAACCACCTACCTAATAGTGTTAGTCAAGCGTAGAACAGAGGGATAATAAGCAAACTTTATATGGAGTGGTACAAGCCAATCGTATGAATAAAATTTAAAGCAGAATCAACCCTGGAGGTATTGTCAGCCAAGGTTTAGGGCGTCAGGGATATTAAATTCTGCAATTCTGCCTCTGGGTGGCTAAATGGGTGGATAGGATGATGTGGGCGCAAGACAATGAGGTCTTTAGCGCCCTTTCAAGATAATTAGGCGACGAGTATGACCTGAGGGAAAAGTCAACAAAGAAAACAGGCAACAAGAACATAAGTATCCAAACTAAACAAACAAACACTGTAAGTCAACAATGTAGGTTGGCTCACTTAAGTACATGGTTATAAAAAAAAAGTACTCTTAATGCAGTTCCAGGATATCGTGAATTGATCACCGATGAATAATGGCTGGCACATCCCTTTCCTAACACACTAAAAGCTCCAGACTAAAAGGTTAGGCCAGAGTTGAGAAAGTTTACAAAACCTTAAAATGTTGGTCACACTTGCCTCATTATTAGCTAAAACAGAGGGCAGAGCACCACCAAGATTCACTGCTGCCCTCTCAGCATGATATAAAATACATTTAATTAAAATACGGCGTACAGTGATTTGTACACCACAGACATCTCAAAACAGGGCATCCAGAGTAAATAGCTGTGTGTCAAAGGGCAGAGACGTGTCAAGACCACCTCAATGTCTGACAGGAGGTTCGCCATGGTCGGACAGTTGGCTTGACCAACTGCAGTTTGTTGCCTGTCACTTCCAGCCACAATTCCTCCCACAAATGCAGGGATCTCTGTCGCACCACAGAGAGGACGTTGTGCAGAGGAGTGGCACATTGTAAAAAAATCACAGCCACTGCAGGCCGCCTTGGCAGCCCAATCAGCCATTTCGTTGCCACAAATTCCGACATGTCCTGGTACCCAACAGAATGTCACTTCCCCCACTGCTGGAGGGAGTACAGTGTCGTGTATGTACTGGGCCATGTTCTCAGCTGGAAACTGATTTTGTAGAGATTGCAGGGCACTAAGAGAGTCAGAGCACAAAAGAAACTGTGTGCCACAAACAAATTGCATTTGCTCCATCGTCCGCAGGATAGTGTATAGCTCTGCTGAGAAAACAGAGTTTGCAGTGAGGAGGTGAATCCTGATGGCGTAGTTAGGAAACACTATGGAGCAACCTATGGAGTCACCCTGTTTGGACCCATCCCTGTAAACCACTGTAAAATCATGACGCTAATCTAAAATGTTAAAAAACAGACTGAAATGTAAAATCAGAGGTATAATCCTCCTTAAAATGTGTGAAGTCTAAAAGTAATCTGGGCCTCTGGAGGAGCCTAGGTGGACATTTACCCCCAACCTCGATGAAAAACATTAAAACCTGACACACCCATATCTAAAAGGCAGTCCTTAGCATGAATCCCAAAAGGCCTCATAGCTCGAAGCCGAATACAAAAAAGCCTTTCCATACGAAGCCAAGCAATGGTATTGGAAACAGGTGTATATGGAGTGGACAATGTGGTATATGCCTGGTGCACCATGAGGAGCTGTCACTGTATGTGGAGCGGTGGCTCAGCAGCCTCAGTGCAAATGCTTGGTATAGGGCTGGTACGAAATGCCCCAGTAGCCAACCGAATCCCTTCATGGTGCACACCCTTCATGTTTAGATATGAAAGTCTTGCATACCCATCACCATGCAGCCATTATCAAGTCGGGCTCTATAAAACTGGAGCAGACGATTCCTGTCAGCTCCACATGAAGTGTGACGAAGACACTTTAAAATACTTAGTGCTTTGAGGCACTGTATCTTCAAGTCTTTAAGATGTGGCAACCAGTTAAACTTGAGACCCAGAAAATGCACCGTGTCTTTAAAATTCAGAACAGTGTCCCTCATTTGCAGTTTAGGTAAGTTAAAAATAGAACGTGAACGGTTAAAAAGAACACACACAGACTTCTCAGTTGAAAATTTAAAGCCAGTCTTCTGTGCCCATTCTGAGTGTTAGCTGCAACTGACGAGTTGTCATTGCAAGGCTGGAGGAAGAACAGAAGACAGAGAAGTCATCAACAAATAATGAACAATGGACATGACTTTTCGAGATTATACACACACACACACACACACACACACACACACACACCCTTCAGGTGGTGACAGCGCATGAAAGCCTGCTGTATAGCTGCCTCGAGAAAGGCCAGGTTATCAAAGGTGGAATGATATCTCTTGAATCCATACTGCAAGTGACTATGGAGCTGCCTGGATTCCAACATCCAGATAAGGCGGCGGTTGACCATCTGTTCTAAAGTCTTTCCCAAACACCTAATGATGGCAACACTGCGATAACTGCTTGAGCATGTGGGATCTTTTCCGGGTTTTAAAAGGGGGGGCGGGGGGGGGGGGGGTTAAAATTGCTTCTCTCCATGAGTCAGGAAAGTGACCTGATGACCAAATGTCATTAAAAAGATTCAGGATGGTGGGTTTCTTTACTTCACTTTGTTAGGTGCCACAGCATACTGTAGTGGATTCTACCATTGCCAGGGATGTATCACACACCGTAGACAACGCTGAATCCAGCTCCCACAGTGTGAAAGGACAGTTATAATCCTAATGACTGGTAGACCTGAAGTCCAAATTGCCCCTCTCAGCAACCACTCTGTGGCACTGCAAGGCTGGAAACTAACTGGCAGTGGCTGTAACATTGGCAAAATAGATAGCCATAGTCTGTACAATGTCTTGTGGGCTGATTTGGAGAGTGCCATTCCTCATAACAACAGCCACTGAACACCTCCTTCCTTTCCCAAAAATCTTCCTTATGGTCTCCCACACTGTGGAACTTGTAGTGGAACAGGTAATGGTACTGAGGAACTGTTGTCAAGATCTCTTGACTCTCTCTCATTATTTGGCGACATTCTGCCCTCACCATATGAAAGGCTGCAGTGTTGTCTGTAGTTGTCGGCTCTTAAAACCGACACAGACCTGCATGCCTGGCCGTGATTGCAGAGCAACACACTGCAGTCCACCAAGGGACAGGCTGCCGTTTTGGTTATCCTAATGACAGTGGCACAGATGCTTCAGCAGCAATGTGCATTGTTTGCGTAACACAATCCACCCATTCCTGAACAATGTCACGTGTTTCCAGCTCAGCGAGTTGGCTGAACAGTGTCCAGTCGGTATTACTGATCACCCATTGAGGTGGTCTGCTTTCTGGCTCTACTCTGTCTGGCAGGTGAATCCAGATGGGGAAGTGGTCACTGCCATGCATATCATCAACCACTTACCAGTTAGTACTGTGGACGAGGGCTGGCAAGCAAAGTGATAGATATATGGTGGAGAATGACCCTGTTGCAGTACAAAAGTGTGGGGACCATCCTGTGCTTAATAAGTGTGCGCTTCATGATCAGAGAAGCCTCTCAGTTGCTAGATCCTTTGAGTATGTACTGGCAGAGCCCCGAAGCACATTGTTTGCATGAAAATCACCACAAAGGATGGATGGTTGGGGGAGCTGTGTAATCAAGTCTTCGAGGGCTACTATATCAAATGTGTCACGAGGGGGTAGATACAGGGAGCACATTGTCAAACGGTGATGCACATATACAGATACTGCAACAGCTTGTAAATGTGTGGTGAGAGTGAGGGACTCGCTGTGATGGGACTGTATTAGTAAAAATAGCTACTCCACCTTTAGCTCCCTCTCCACTGAGGTTGTCGTCCTTATGGAGAATATAACCACGTAACTCAGGTTTGTCTGAAGATTTTAAATTTATCTCTGGTAGACACATACAGATTGGTCTACCCTGATTCAGTACATGTAGTTCCTCCACATGCGTCTCGTAATACTACAAGTTCCACTGCAGCAATGGGGGCCATCTATCACAGATGCGCTCTCTCTCTCTCTCTCTCTCTCTCTCTCTCTCTCTCTCTCTCTCTCTCTCTCTCTCTCTCTCTCTCTCCTTAATTGGACACACTAAATGTGGTGGAGGTTCAGTATTGGGGCGAGATGTTGGCTCGAGTCTGGGAGCGAGATGGTTGCCATTGAATTGCACCTTCTGCTTCCATGAGCTCTGGAGTGGGATCAGAAGAAGCATCTGATAAAAACAACAGTGATGGGTACTGAAGGCTTACTTTCCAGTTTCACCTTTGACTAAGATTTTTCAGTTACTTTTTGTTGGCATTAGATGGCTTGGCAGTTGGAGCAGTAAAAGTAGTAGCGGCCACTGTAGGTTTATTTATTTTACATCTTCGAGCATTTTACATGCTATACATGGTATTGATGTTAGTTTATAAAAATGAAAGTTTAATACATCATGATACATATAACAATATTAACAGGAGAAAGAAAGAAGACATGTGAATCGTATAAATTTGCTTTACGTATACACTGAGTACAGGTTAAAATATTAAGTCCTGTTTTGAGCAATCAAAAAATTCATATATGGAATAGAAGGCTTCCTTTTTGAGCCAGTTTTGTATGGTTCTTTGAAAAGTTTTTAGTGGTGTAATGTGTGCTTCTGCTGGCAGTCATTGAACATTTTAATTCCAAGGTAGGTATAGCTATTTTGGTTCTTACTCAGTCTTGTAAAGGGCTGGTCAATCTTCTCTTTTTAAAGTGTATTGTGACAATGGAATGATTCCCTTAATTTGTATGTCACCTTATTCTCTTTAGTGAAAACCAGGCAATTAAGAATAAACAGTGATGGGACTGTCATGACACACAGCTCTTTGAAGAGTGGCGTACAAAATACATTGTTCCTGAAAACATCTGCAACACATCTGATAGCCTTATTTTTTTGCCACATAAAGAATGTTTTCGCTCCCACAAATCAACATGCAATACTTTATATGGCTATGAGAAAAAGCATAATATGAGCCAAGTAACATGTTTGCACTTACGCATGTCCTAAGTTTGTGCAACAGGTGTATCACTCTTAATAGTTTATTGCATATGGAATCTGTGTGGATATTCCAAGTTAGTTTGGTGTCCAAATGCACACCCAGAAGTTTAACAGATTTAACAGGTTCATTATTGTTTGACAGACTAAAAATCACATTTTCTTTTTTATTCTGATTTACTGTCAGTTCATTGTCATTAAACCAGGTAATGGCAGTTTTTAGGTTGGCTTTACTTAGTTCCTGTAGTTCCTCTATATCATTACCAGTTATAATGAAAGTGGTGTCATCCGCATACAAAACAGATTTACACAGCATATTACTAGGAAGATCATTAACATAAATAATAAAAAGTAAGGGGCCCAGCACAGATCCTTGAGGCACGCCTCTTGAAACGTTAAGGAAACTAGTGCTTATGCCATTGAATTGCACCTTCTGCTTCCTATCACAAAGATATGATTCAATTAGAGTGATTTCTGGATCTCTTATACCACAGCACTTTAGCCACTTATAGGGGGACCTACAGTTTGATGTGGATTCTGAACCACGGTGCAACTTGGCCAAAGGTGAAATAAGTGAAAAGTGACACACAAAAATCTTAGGAGCTATTGGGGGAAACAATTTTAAATAATTTACTCTAGTTATTTCATCGTTTATGTTTATAACCTGTCATAATGTCCACTGTGCCACTGAAACAGATGTGAAATGCTCTTCGTAATAGCAATTCAATCTACATGGATTTGTTATATTTGAAACTTTTCTACGGACTTGAATAATGATTTTAAAAAGAAATGATATGATGAGTTAAACTGCAATGACTACACATTCTGTATCCCAACTATTATACCGTTTCGATATGACCGTGTAAACACAAAGCAGACTTTTGAACTTGGGCATTTGCAATACATTGTTTACAGACTTGGCAATCTTTTTGCCTCTCATTGTACACATTTAACCATATCAAAGATCTAAATAAAATGAAGTTTTCTGTTGTGAGGCCATTCTGCAACTATCTCATGTATCACTGTGAATGTTACACTCAGTTGTCAAATTTGTAAGAATATAACACAACATGTTTCGGTACTTCATCCTCACGTTATGAAATGCTTGAAACTTCTATGCCATTAAGTACTGTCAAAAGTAGAAATCAAGAAGCACTTCTATCAGTTTACTATTAGTGCAATGGCTAATGATGTAATTTTTACTGCTAGCTGTTGTGAAGAGCATTTATTTCATTTTCAGAGGACTGGTACCGAAATTAAAAATTACAGTTTACTTCCTTTTAATGTATATTTTACAACTATCTAAAAAATAATAATTAGTTTTATTAGACATAACTTTGGATGCTTCTGAACCAATCGAATGAAATAATATCTAATAAAAAATACATCTAAACTTTATTTGCAATTGATCACGCAAATAAATGGATGTTGAATCACACATTATGCACTGCCGTGCAACCAGAAATATCCTTCAAAATAAATATAAATGGAATTATGTTAGATGTTATAGATCACATTTCATACACGTTTAATACACAATTTTAGGTATTCAGTTTGAATGCTAGAAATTGCTCATTTATTTGATTAAAAATAAATATTAAGACTCTGAATAAAGCAGATAATGAGGTAATATGAGAAGTTACTACAAGAACATACCCATGAATCACATAGAATTCCATTTCATCATCACAGAGCTGCTTTTCTGCTGGATGTGTATGAGAACATGGAAGCTGTCCAGATTCAACATCATTGTTTGCTTCTTTAATCTCCCAGAAGCCTGGAAACAGGACAGAACAGCTAAAATACGTGTAGAAAATGTGTTTCTAGAGTACAATGTGGCTCTGATGCATTCAAATGGATTTTAAAAAAAAGTAGACAACATTTATGTTACCTCCTGTTCCATAATCTATTATTTACATTAGTACCAATTTGTATTCAGGGAAGTTACAACATTAACTATAATGGGAGGGGCAAGAGTGTAGTGCAGGGATAGTCCCTGAATAATTTTCTCCGTTTGGGTTTCAACTGCCTCTTATTATCCCCTGAAAAAAGAAGTACCATCATCAAATCTTCCAAAGTGATACGAGGCATTATCCAAAAATTTTGGGACTGGCGCTGCCGTCTGTTAATAATCTTACCTTTGGACTAATGGTCACCATCACGCTCTAAGTAGTTCCTATCCGTACGTACACACCAGTCCCAGTGCTTCTGCCACTAGTCATACATTTTCTGGAAGACCTGTTGTTTGAGCATGTTTAGCAACACCAGTGATGCTTCTCAAATCCTCTCTAGAGTGTCGAACCGACGGCCTTTCAATCTGAGTTTCAGTTTTGGGAATAGCACAAATAGGTGCCAGTTCTGGCAAGTACAGTGGGTAGGGTACAACCATCATATTGTTTTTTTTTTTTTTTTTTTTTTTTTTTTTTTTTTTTTTTTTTTTTTTTTTTTTTTTTTTTTTTTGCCAAAAAGGTTCTGGTGAGCAAGGATGTGTGACACGCGTGTTGTCGTGATGCAGCAGCCAGTTCCCTTGACGCCAAAGTTTGAGCCACCATTGCCGCACATTTTCTCGGAGTAGTCACAAAACACCACAGCAGTAAGCAGAATTCACTGTTTGGTTGGGTGGAACAAATTCTTTGTGCACAATTCCCCTGGTATCAAAGAAAATGCTGATCATGCTCTTCACTTGTCTCACTTTTTTGGGTCTTGGAGATCCCGGGCTCTTCCACTGGGACACTTGTTGCTTTGTCTCTGAATCATAAGTGTAAATCCAGCTCTCGTCGCCAGTGATAACCTGCGTCATCAGATGTGGTCTGACGAAGCTCCGTGCACACTTCAACACACTGTGCCTTCTGATCGGCGGTCTGATCCTCGGCACAAATTTTGCGGCAACACAATGCGTGCCCCAATCGTCAGTCAACATTTGTTGACATGTCCCATAACAAATAGCCACTTCATCCGATGTCGATCTGCAAGAACCAATTGTTGAAGTTTGGCAACAATGTTTGGCATTTTGCGGCTAACATGCCTTCCTGTGTGAGCAGTGCAGCTGGTCCTGAACTGAGCACGCCACTCAAACACACGCATACAGTTCATGCTCTGTCCCCCAAACACTTCTGTCATTGCAAGAGTCACCATAGCAATTTTCCTGATATTCACACAGAATTTGATACACATGCGCTGTTCTGTTCGCGGATCCATCGTAAAATCGCCACACACCAAACACGAGAGTATTATGGAAATTACTGTGTTGTTGTTGTTGTTGTTGTTATTTAAAGGGGACCAAACTACTGGGTCATCAGTCCCCTGTTCCCAACAAAGAATGTCCATTTAATTGTAAACAACCATATGAATACTCAAGAGTACATGTCACCGATGAAATTTACAAACAACAAACATAAAGAAACCAACAGCACAGATACAAAAATAAAACAATAAAACCAAGTTAGTCAATCATGCTAAAATTTGAAATGAGAATCCGTGGCTGGCTGGTCACTGAGATAAAAAAAGGACGGGCCAGTCACGAATGTCACAGCAACACGAATGTCTGTTAATCAGAAGATATAAAACAGTAAAATACGGTTAAAAGGTCAGGAGAATCCACCCTACATTAAATAGAATTGTAAAAACCGGCTGCACGGATAAAACGGAGCACAGAGTCAGCCATGGAGGCATCGTCCCCTAGCACTAAGGATAGGGTAGTTGGAAGATTAAAAGACCGCCGCAATGGGGCCAAAACAGTACAGTCCACCAGGAGATGAACCACCGTCAAGGCGCCACCACAGCGACACACGGGCGGTGGCTCATGGCGAAGTAAATAGCCATGTGTCAACCACGTGTGCCCGATACGGAGGCGGCACAGCACGATGGAGTCTCGACGACAGGGCCTCAGTGAGGTTTTCCATGTGGCTGTGGATGGTTTGATTGTGCGAAGCTTGTTTGGCACACTCAGTGCAGACCATTCCAAGCCCCAAGCGCCTCGCACCTTCCGGTGCAGCATCAACCTAAGGTCCGTTTCCACGAGCCCAATGTCAAGACGGCGTGAGGAGGTGGCCCGCTTGGCCAACTGGTCCACACGCTCATTACCAGGTATGCCGACGTGCCCTGGGGCCCATACGAAGACCACTGAGCGACCTGACCTATGGAGAGCTGCAACAGTGTCTTGGATACTCTGCGCCAGAGAGAGTTTGCTGAAGCACTGGTCGAGCGCTCGCAAAGCACTCAGGGAGTCGCTACATATGACAAACGACTCCCCAGGGCAGGCTTGGATATGTTCCAGAGCTCTAGAGATAGCGACCAGCTCTGCAGTGAACACACCACTTCTGCTTGGCAAAGACCGCTGTTCAAAAAGGTCACCATGGAGATAGGCGTACCCAGAATGGCCATCTACCAGGGAACCATCGGTATAAATGACCTCCGAACCGTGGAATGAGTCAAGGAGTTCCTGGAACTGGCAACGAAGAACCGATGGTGAAATGGAGGCTTTTGAGTCCCAGGACAAGTCCAACCGTAGCTGCGGACGAGGAATACACCAAGGAGGTGTTTGGGAAGAGTAGTGGAAAGTAGGAGGGAAGGGAAGGGATTCCAGGGAGGAGAGAAGGGAATGGACACGGACTGCAATCGGGAGACCCGACCGAGGCCGTCTTTGAGGGGATGGGAGTGCAGCAGTTGGGAAGAGAAGCCTGCGATGCGGATGATGGTCTGAGGTGTGGACACGAGAGACGTATGAAGACAACAAGTGTTGCCGACGGTAACGCAGTGGAGGAACCCCAGCCTCAACGAGGAGGCTCATTACCGGGCTTGTACGAAAGGCTCCCGTTGCCAAGCGAACACCAGCATTTAAGATGGGGTCTAGGACCCGAAGCGCAGAAGGGGCTGCCGAGTCATACACCTGGCTCCCATAGTCCAGGCGGGACTGGATGAGAGCCTTATAAAGTCGTAAGAGAGTTGGACGGGCGGCCCCCCAAGCAGTGTGGCTGAGGCAGCGCAGTATGTTTAAGTGGCGCCAGCACTTTTGTCGAAGCTGTTGTAGGTGGGGAACCCACGTGAGCCGGGCATCGAACAACATGCCCAAGAAGCGGTGCGTATCTTCAACACGCAGAAGGTCGTCACCTAAGTACAGTCCTGGGTCTGGGTGCACCGCCGTTGGCGGCAAAAGTGCATAACTCGAGTTTTGGAGGCAGAGAACCGGAACCCATGCGCTAAAGCCCAGGAATGCGCCCTTTGAATGGCTCCCTGCAACCGCCTTTCAGCGACACCAATACTAGCCGAACTGTAATACATACAAAAGTCATCGGCATACAGTGAGGAGGACACCGATGACCCTACTGCTGCAGCAAGTCCGTTGATGGCAATTAGAAACAGCGGAACACTAAGGACGGAGCCCTGTGGGACTCCATTCTCCTGGGTGCGTGGGGAGCTGAGGTGGGTACCAACCCTAACCCGAAAAGTGCGGAGTGAGAGGAAGTTCTGTATGAACAGTGGAAGCGGTCCTCTCAAGCCCCAGCCATGCAGTGTAGCTAGAATATGGTAGCGCCAGGTGGTATCATAAGCCTTTCGGAGATCGAAAAAGACTGCAATTAGGTGCTCGCACCTGGCAAATGCAGTGCGGATGGCCGACTCCAGCGGAACTAGATTGTCCAATGCAGAACGTCCCTGGCGGAATCCCCCTTGTTGTGGGGCAAGGAGTCCACGGTCTTCAAGAACCCACATGAGCCGCCGACTCACCATACGTTCCAGGAGCTTGCAAGGAACGTTGGTGAGGCTAATCGGGCGGTAACTGTCTGCCACATGTGGATCAGCGCCAGGTTTTATTACTGGAACGACGATGCTGTCCCGCCATTGAGATGGGAAAGTACCCTCGGCCCAGAGGTGGTTGAACAGGGCGAGAAGGTGGTCTTTAAACTCCTGTGACAGGTGGCGCAGGAACTGTTTGTGGATTCTATCTGGCCCTGGGGTGGTATCAGGGCAAGCAGTGAGGGCACTCTGGAACTCCCACTCAGTGAATGGGGCATTATATAGCTCTCGCCGACGTGTATGGAAAGATAGCTGCCTCCGCTCGAACTGTTCTTTGCGAGTGCGGAAGCCCGCAATATACGCAGAAGTCGCAGAGTTACTGGCATAATGGTCCGCCATGTGTTCAGAGATAGCAGCTGGATCCATGCATATAGTACCCCGAATGTTCAAGCTGGGGATTCCCGCCTGTGGTCGGTACCCAAAAAGGCGCCGAACCTGTGACCACACCCGAGATGGGGAGGCACGCGAGCCAATGGCAGCGACATATCTCTCCCAACAGTCCTGCTTACTCTGGCGTATCAGCCTCCGAGCTTGAGCCCGAAGACGTTTAAAAGCGATCAGGTGCTCTATACAAGGGTGGCGCCGGTGGCGCTGGAGTGCCCTATGACGTTCCCTGATGGCCTCAGCAATCTCTGCAGACCACCATGGAACCGACTTGCGCCGAACTGAGCCAGTGGTGGTCGGAACACTGGCTTCAGCAGCGGAAATGATGGCGCTAGTAAAGTGATGAACAGCCTGATCAACGTCATCCGGGATTGGAAGAATCGCCCTAGTAGCTGAGGTGTAAGCAGGCCAGTCAGCCTTACTCAGGGACCAACGGGGCGAGCGAGTTGGAGGTTGAAATTGGAGGAGAGAGATACGGATGGGGAAGTGGTCGCTACCACATAGGTCATCGTGGACCCCCCAATGAAGCTGTGGTAGAAGACTCGGGCTGCAGAGAGAAAGGTCTATAGCCGAGTATGTGCCATGCACCACACTGAAATGTGTGGGGGCACCGGTGTTAAGAAGGCAGCAGTCCAGCTGTGCTAGTAGAACTTCAATGTCCCTACCGCGACCTGAGACCTGAGAGCCACCCCACAAGGGGTTGTGGGCATTGAAATCCCCCAGTAGAAGGAATGGTGGGGGAATTTGTGCGATCAAATTCGCAAGGTCTGCAGGAGACACTGCCTCATCCGGAGGAAGGTAGAGTGAGCAGATGGTAATGTCCTGTCGTGCCCGAATTCTCACGGCCACCGCCTCGAGCACTGTGGTAAGTGGCACTGGTGAACTGGGGACAGTGGCAAGAACGTAAATACAGACTCCTCCGGATACCCTGTTGTGTGTTGTACAGTTTTTATAATAACCCCTATACCCACGAAGGGCAGGAGTCCGTTCAGCAGGAAACCAAGTTTCCTGTAGAGCAACACAGAGGGAAGGGCAGTGACAGAGCAACTGCTGTAACTCGGCCAAGTGGCGGAAGAAACCGCCACAGTTCCACTGCAGCACCACACTATGTCCCGACGTACTGGGCATATTTATGTAGGTGGTAGAGTAGGGCCCACAGGTTTCTCTGCAGCCACTGATGCAGGAGGCAGAGCCTCGGCGTCCATAGCTTCCAGAGTCTTGGCAATTGCCAAATCGTCAGGGGACGCGAGGATTTCCACCACGTCCTCGGAAGCAGACAGTTTTTGTGGTGGCATGGTAGCCACTTGAGAATCTTTTGTTTTGGTTTTCTTTTGTTTCTCGCGCTGATCCTTCGGCCTCTCACGCTGGGAGGGCTTGGCAAACTCAGTCTCAGGGACGGAGGTTGTCCTTGAGGCCCTACGACCAGCTTTGGGTGGCACTTGCTGCCACTCACTGGCATCCACTGAGCCAGTGGGAGAAACCGAGGGAGAAAGGGATTCAAGTGATCCCTTCCTCGCGAGAGGAGCCAGAGCAGGCTGTGGTAGCTCTGGCTCACGTGTGGGGACCGATGTCCCCATTTGTTGGGGGGTTTTTGCTTCCAAGGCAGGGGCTTTGGAAGCAACAGTGTGAGATGTGCCCCCTACCACCAAGGGGGCCGATGGTGACGGTTGGGCTCGAGGGCCCACTGTGATAGACGGAACTGGCGGTAAACTAGTCTGCGGAGATGGTTTTGTAGCTACTGCATAGGATGTTTTGATGCTGACCGGGTGGAGTTTCTCGTATTTCCTCTTGGCCTCGGAATAAGACAGCCGATCCATGGTTTTGTATTGCATGATCTTCCGTTCTTTGTGCAGTACAGAGCAGGTAGGCGAGCAAGGTGGGTGCTGCTGTCCACAGTTAACACAAATGGGAGGTGGTGTACAAGGGAGGTCTGGGTGCGATGGACGACCACAGTCCCGACAGGTGGAGTTGGCGGTACACCTGGAGGACATGTGCCCGAACCTCCAGCATTTAAAACAACGCATAGGGGGAGGAACGTAGGGCTTTACGTCACACCGGTAAATCATCACCTTGACCTCAGGCAATGAGTCGCCCTCGAAGGCCAAGATGAATGTACCAGTGGCGACCCTGTTGTCCTTCGGACCCCTATGGACTCGCCTTATAAAGTGGACACCTCGCCGTTCCAAGTTCGTGCGGAGTTCGTCATCTGACTGCAAAAGGAGATCCCTATAGAAGATCAAACCCTGTACCATGTTCAGGCTTTTGTGTGGGGTGATAGTAACGGGAACATCACCCAGCTTGTCACAGGCGAGCAAAGCCCGTGACTGTGCTGGGGATGACGTCGTTATTAAAACCGATCCCGATCGCATCTTCGACATGCCGTCTACTTCTCCAAACTTATCTTCCAAGTTCTCGACGAAAAAGAGAGGTTTCGTGTTCATGAAAGATTCACCATCAGTCCTGGAACAAACTAAATACCTTGGAGCATATTGTTGTCCTCGGCTACGAGATCTGCGTTCCTCCCATGGCGTGGCCAAGGAAGGGAACGACTGGGGGTCATAAGTCTCAGCATTGAAGTCTACTTTTCCTCGCTTAGAGACGGTGGTTGAACGCCCACCAGCGTTGCTTTGGGTCCTTTTCATCGTGTTCCCACGAGCAGCTAGGGAAATAAAGGTCCACCCAGGCAGAGCCCCGCTTGCCTGGGTAAGCCTTGTACAACTGAGGTGCGGCAGGTTCCTCAGAGGTTGCTCGCTAGCGGCTGTTCAACCTCAACAGCCATGCATCTCCTCGGCACGTAGCACACCTTGAGATTGAGGTTTTTTTTATAGAGGTTTGTACCGTCCTCGCGACCCGGGCGATTAAGCCAAGATCCCCGGGCTCTGAAACGTACAACGTTCCACCGTCGCGCCGAAGGATGGTCGTTGAAGCACGCACAGAGCTTACGGTGTAGCGGACTGTTGGCGCGACACAGCCCACAGCTCAGGACCCCGGGTTCGCCAAGCCCGTACTCAGCAAATTAATGCTGAGCCCCTGAGGGGAAATTACTGTGGACAAGCAACACGTCCTCCCAGTTGAATGCCATCTGCACACTGACTCATCAAATCTGCAGCTCTCACTACGTAACAGTGCCAATATCTACTACTCCCACTTTCCAGATGGCAGCTCCAGTCCCGAAAATTGTGGATTCCACCTCGTATAGTCACACACCCAACCTTCAGAATATTCTTGTCCATCCCAGCTCACTTTTACTCCCCACCCCTTGCTTTAAGGCTGTTATTCTTGTAATAGAAGTAAGACCTGTCCCATACAGACTTCTACTAGAACCAGGGTGGCCACCAAATCTTCATTTTCAAATTGAAGGTTTTTTCCAGGTTTTCCAGGTATAAATAATTATTTTCCAGGTTTTCACGAAACTTAATTTTGCTCAAAGAGGTTAGCAAACAACTATACCATAAAGAAACTAGTTAAATATTAAAAAAAAAAAAAAAAACAAAAAAAAAACAAAAAAAAACATGTCATCCAATTTGAACCATGTCATGTTGTAATATACACCAAGCAGTGGCGAATCCAGGATTTGTGTTGGGGAGGGGGGGCAGAGCTCATAAAAATTGTGGCATTGTACCTCAAACTGATCTAAATAGAACCAGCTCATATTATGAGGTTTTCCTCATAGTTTTGGGGGATCTGCAGCCCCCATATACCCCCTCCCCTGCCCAAGATTCAACACTAACACAATGTTTAGTACAGGGTGTACATTTTAAGTTGACAAACCAGAATAACTAGAAAAAAAAAAAAAAGTATATATTCAACAAAGGTTTTCACCCTTATGAACGGCCGGCAGAGGCTTAGGAATGATACTAAACTTGAACTGTCACCACCATTTGGGAGCGGTGTGGATGCCTAGTGTAAAATTTTAAATGGAAACTCCCATTGTTAATTGCAGATTCAGATTCTACAGAACAAATCATGTATAGTTTGGTTGAATTTTTTTCTTTCAATAGACAACATGTTGCACTATAATAGTAAGAATTATTTGCCATACTGCTGAAGAAATGTACCACCCAGGAAAGAAAAAGGTTAATCATATTGTTGATGCCTCAGAACCCAACCAAATGATACCAGATGTACATTTCTTCCCGGCTAGTTCAATTAAATGTTTTGTCGGCAATTCATAACTGGTATTCAGACAAGGACAATCTGGACTAAGGTATCACTTTGGAAGACTGCCATGTCTACTGCGGGGAGAGGGAAGGATCACTTTGGGGATCATTTGGTAGCGTTCTGAAGTATCATGAATATGGTTTTCATTTATTTTATTTCCTGTTTAGTACATTTCTTCACCAGTATGACAATTATTTCTTACTATTACAGTGCCATCTGTCCTAAAATTTTTTTATATATATATCCATAAGCCCATACATGATGTGGGTTGAAGTGCAGGTTATGCGGCAGCGGCTAGCCGTCGCTCTCGCTAGTTTAGGAACGACAGAGCAGCCTATCAGGAGTCGAGTTAAGCCGGCCAATAAGATTGCATGTTTCATGACGAGTAAATTTGGCGTAAATTTCAAAGTTTATTCGACGATTTCGGTGCGGCGTTTGTGTGATTGTAATTGATTTTCTGTACGAAACAGTGATCATTTTAAGTGAAAGTTAGATATAGGTTAAACGAGAATTTTTTATTTTTAGTATGTGAGGGCGTGTAGCGCCCGAATCTCCGGTTCAAAAACACTCCATCGATTTACAGTTGTAGGAGTTATATTGGTGAAAAACAATTTTTAAATATCTACTGTTTTTCCGAGTTATTCCGGTATGTCAACTTAAAATTTACATCCTGTATAATGGACTTAAGTTGAGTTCAAGTAGTTGGAGAATACTGTACGGTTTAATGTGAATTGCATTCGTTTATGCAACATAGCCCGTTCATTTATACTAGACTTCCTGATACATTAAAATACAGTCACATCTCATGAACTAGTGATCAAGAACTCAATACATATATTATGTTTTACTTTACCTTCAGGATATGAAAAACATTTTCACCTCTTTCAAGTTTTCATTTAGATTGTTCCCAATGATGGTTGAGACCATACAGTCATATAAGTTTTGCCCTGGAAAACTCTAGCTAAAAGATCAATGAATGTTAATGACCCAGCATGCGTAATAATGCACAATGTTGTCGGCAAGTTCTTGAACTTCGAGGAAATGAAATCGAGAATGCAAAAACATATCTGGAGCAACAGCTGTGTGGTATTTGCATTCTAGTGTCATCTGGCAAAATAACACTCAACAGCGGATTTTAATGAAAACATTATTTTGTTTTAATGAATGTTTCATTTTTTTAATTCTTGTAGTACTAAACATACAGTGAAATATATATTGTGGAAAGCAACAGACTTCCATTTGTTTGTGGAAAGTTTGTTACTTACTTGTTGCGTGGCTGTTCAAAGCACTCTTCCCCATTGAAGAAATACTTCAAAATTCAAATGTTTGTACAGCTTCTGGGACTTAACTACGGGGTCATCAATCCCTAAACTTCCAAACTACTTATGAACTACTTACGAACTAGGACGGCACAAATATCCATGCCTGAGGGGGGATTCGAACCTCCGACCGTAGTGGCCGTGCAGACAGTGACTGAAGCTCCTCAGTCCCCTCGTTGCGTTGCACCAAGAGCATAAAGCATTCGTTTGTGATTTGGGATCACATGTAACCCACGGATACACTGTCTCATATGAGTTCCGATATCGAGTTATACCATGTTTTGACATGACGGACAAACACTTCACTCTAAAATACGTTGAATTACTTCATCAGTGCGGGCACAGGTAAGGTCGACTCACACTTGGATTCCCTCTATTGTTCTCTGCAACGATTGTTTCACTCTGTTCCACCTCAGAAAGAGATGGCGTTAGTCTCTAAATATATTTAACGATATTTTAAATGTATTGTTATAAGACAGCTGTTAAAGCAATAAATTACAACTGAAAGAAATTGCCTTTTCGCAAAAGTCGCGAACCGTATTTCAGAGTTATACTTCCATCTTTTTGGAGGACAATTAGCACGTCAAAAAGTTGCAATCAACAATGTTAGAACTGTATTTCGTACGAGCCCGGCTAGCGCTCACTAGGTGGTGTTGCGTGTACGTATGCTTTTTGAAAAACCATTAACATATAACAATGGGAATAATCTTTTGTGTTGACCATAAAATAAATAACTAATGCTGTTCCTGCTCTATGGTTGACAGGTTCTCGATGTACCCTTGTCTGCTAAGTAAATTAATTATCCTCGTAATTGTTGCCGCGACTCCTCGTTGGCGCTAGCCGGGCCCGCATGAAAAACAGTTCAACCTTCAACAAAACGTACATCATGACTGTGTTTACTATTTATATATTACCAAGTCACATCAGTCACAGGAATCGTCTATAGTTATTACTAACAAACATAGGCGCCGACTTTTGAAAATGCTCAGTGGCGTACCCAGGTATTTCTAAAGAAAAACAAATACAAAGGAAAGCCAAAAACTTACACAAAACATACACGCTATCGATTCCATATCATCGTCACCATCACGATTATAAGTCGAAATCCTTTTTTATTTCACTATATACTTATCCCCTTTAATGATATTCACACGCAAAACATTAACCCGTTTAACCCGAAATTTCATTTATTTATGAACAAAAATATTTCTTTGCATATATCTATAAATAATGATTGGATTAATGTATACTTGACAGAATTTTTGATTATCTTTAGTTTTTGGATGGAAATTTGAGATGACTACAGATGGCAGTGTACAGGATATGTTTCCTTTATAGTAACTAATAACATTTTCAAACTGTTTACTAATTTAGACACAGGACAAATATTTAGCGATAGAGTTTTTAAATTGTTTTGTTTCCTATACCTTGATACAATTATTTGCAAATATTGTTGCATTTACTCCAACTTAGACATCAAGCAACGATATATATTTTGAGAATGCATTGTAGCCTAATGCTTTGTGTTTCCTCAAGGTAAAGGTAAAAAATCTAGTTACAATGCATTATTGGAAGCCCTGCAATGTTATTTACAATATTTGAACAAATGGCTGTGGCTAGACGGACAGATAAAGATGAGGGAAAGGATGACGACGCAATTCCATGCACAGGTGACACAGATAAAAAAAAGCAGAAACTAAGGTCCGACTACTACGTTCAATTGTTGACAAATTGTTGAAGCCTGAAAATTCAAATTCAGAAAAGAAATCTTTTACTAGCTGTTGCGTTTGGAGAATTTTTAGAGCTGCCAATTAAAACACAAAGACCTTCGCAAGTTGTTATGATGACTGTCTGTTTACAGGCTGTTTTAGCTAGAAGGGATAGGGCAGTCTTCGGAGCAAGTATGTCGGCTCACTGGTAACGTATGTGATTGTCAAAAGGTTATCTCAAAAGATACCGGGAATTAAATTTGTAGTGTAAACATTTTCAATCTATCGTACCAAACCCAATTCTTTTCTAGTTATTTAATACAATTAAAGGTTGCCGCCTTCAGTTTACAATATTGACTTAACTAGTGGAATTCCATTAACATTCGGACTAGTTAGAAAACGGTCACTTCACTCACATGTGAACGTGGATTTTAATGCCTACGAATTCAATTACCTGTTTAAATTAATCTATTTAGAGTGGTGTCTTACAAAAGCCAGCCGGCCATCAGTGGGACGAAAGAGTTAATTACAGTCAAGAAATATAATGTAAAGAAAAAATACCAAAATTTTCAGTGGGTTATGCCTGGCACACCCACTCAAATTTTGGGGTATACTTGAGCGACCGAGCATACCCAGTCGGCGCCTATGCTAACGAAGCATCACAATACCAACATTTACAGAGTTTATAGTTAAAATCAACAAAATGCTTCCGTGAAGAGATTTTTCAACCCAGAATCAGACAAACGAGATCTGTTTTGATGGGTATCACTGGGGGTGGGGAGTCATTTACGAAAATTGCTAAACTGTAGTACAAATAAATATCGCCTTTCATTCTAGCTGCGATTTCGTAGTCGCGCCTTACAATAACATCGCGTCTCTCCCACGTACATCGCGAGGAATTGAGTCGCGTGGTTGAACACACTTCGCGATAAACACAGAAATAGATAACGGAATACGCAACCTATAATTATAAAACTTTTAAAAACTCCCAGAAATATATTTGAAAATGTCTTTGTACACAAAAATGAAGCGATGAATATTATTTAATCCGCGGCGACTAGCGATCTGAACATTTTGTTCACCGTAATTTTAAAACAACTGGCATTTTGTTACTTTTAAATATTAAACTTTGAGATTTTTTCTTACTAAAACTACAGGAATTACTTGTTTACACTTATTAAGTACATTTCGAACTGGTCGTGTAACTCTTAAAGCCGCGAGATCTCATGGGTTAAAAATCCCGGTTTCTGGCTGAAATTCAAGGTTGTTTCCCGGTTTTTGTAAATTCAAGGCTTTTTCCCGGTATTCCCGGTTTCAAGGTTCGGTGGCCACCCTGAGAACCTTATCCTGTACTATATGATCAAAGGGAGGGTCATATTCAAAAGCTAGCAACTTGTCTGCAAACACTGTGCTGCATTCTTATGGCAAGGCCTTTAACGAACTGACTGTGTGAATACTTGTACCCACATAGTGGCCAATAAACAGACTGATCATTCAGTTGCACAATACACAGCTTTTATTCAATGACTGCTGTACAGACTTACTGTGCCATTTCTATTCTTTCCATTAACTGTGCAGATGGGAACTATTCTGACAACATATCCTCTGATCTTGTAAGCTTCCCTAGCCCCTGTCCTCCATAGGACTCCGTACCCTACCTCGTCCCCACTACACAATGACTACGAACATTACTATCATCAGGCCTCAGTGTCAAGAGATGGCAGTGGTCAAGTGTATGCGAATTGTGAGAGTATGAATGTGTGTTTCTAAATCTGAAGGACTATGTACTGTAGCTTTAATCTACTTTAAAATTTTCTAATAACTCTTTCAGACACACGATTTTTCTATTAGATCACACACAACCAGTTTCGGATAGTTTGAAGTTCATAATTTGGTGTAAAACCATAAATCATAAGCTGGGCGGCTGCCTACACTGACAGCACAAGGCAATGGATGATACTGGCAGACACCACAAATACGAGAAGTCCTCAGGTAGTGATGAATGGAATGTTGTGTACACCCAACAACTAGGTCTTCAGCGCCTTACATATCTAATCTGAGACAAGTGTGAAGCCATTACAGGTGAAGTGATTAAGAAACAGGCAACAGGAAGAAAAAACTGCACATGTTGACTGCTGTTGAACAAAAGTTCAAAAACATTGGCTATCGCCAAAATAAGTGTGCCTACGAAAGGTGACAGTTGTACAAGTGGTTAAAACACAAAAAATCATGGTTGGCTGATTACCAGAATAAAAAGGATGAACCAGCCTCTGGGCAAAACACTAAAATCTTAGGCCAAAGTCAGGACAATTCACAAAATTTAAAACTCTGATACACTCCCCTCGTCATAAGACAAGACATAGGGCAGAAGCACCACCAAGTTCGCCACTACCCTCACAGAACAATATAAAATACATTCAGTTAAAATGTCGTGTACAGTTTGCACACCACAGATATCAAAAAGTGGGGGGTCCTCCCAGCAGAGTGGAAATGAGTTTGTCAAGGGCAGTGTCCAATTTGGAGGCTTATCAGGGTCACTTCATGCTGCCTCAGAGACTAACAAGAGCTACACCATAGTTGGACAGTTGATTTAACCAACCACTTTTTATTACCCGTCACTACCAACCGTGCCTCCTCACACAATCGAAGGGACTTCTGCTGCATCACAGAGGGGGTGTCCCGCAAGAGACTATCAAAGCCTCTGCAGGCCTCCTCGACAGCCTGATCAGCCACTTCATTGTCCCGAATTCCCTCATGTCCTGGTACCCAAAGCAATGACACTTGCTTCCCCCCTGCTGGAGGGAGTACTGTCATTTACGTACAAGCTCTTACTGTCTCCTCAGTTGGATACAGGTTTTCCAAAGATTGCAGCTCACTGAGGGAATCTGAGCATACAAGAAGCCGTGTGCCCTGAACATGCCGCATTTGCTCCATCACCTTCAGAAGCTCTGCTGAGAAGAGAGAGTAAGCAGTATGGAGGTGAATCCTTAGAACATGGCTGGGGAACACTACAGAACAACTGAAAGCATCCCCGTTTTGAACCATCAGCATAAACCACGGTGAAATTGTGATGTTCGTCTAAAATGTTGTAAAACTCAAACTGGAACAAAATCTCAGGAGGTTTTTTTTTTTTTTTTTTTTTTTTTTTTTTTTTTTTAAAAAAAAAAAAAAGAAATGTGTTACACCTAAAATTAAGCTGGGCCTCTGGAGGAGCCGAAGCTATAACCTGGATATAAAACGTTAACATCTGGGATACCCATATTTAAAGACACTACTGTGAGTGAAACCCAAAAGGCCACATTACTTGTAGCTTGATACGAAAAAGCCTTTTCATAGGCGACTGTGTGGTAGGTATGATATGCCAGCATATATGGTGTGGACAGTGTGGCATATGCCTGGTGTGCTAGGAGGAGCTGATGCCATCTCAAGTGATGGTTCAACAGCCTTGGCATGGAAACTTGGTATGGGACTGGTGTGGAATGCCCCAGTCATGAGCTGAATACCTTCATGATGCACCATGTCCAGCATCTTAAAATAAGGTCATGCAGAACCATACACCATGCACCCCTAGTTGAGACAAGCATGCTCCAATGCTCTATGAAACTGGAGCAAGCAAGTCCTGTCTGCTTCGCATGAAGTGTGGATAAGACATTTTAAGATTCAAAGTGCTTTGAAGCACTGTCATTTCAAGTATATAAGGCCTGGCAACCATAAATGTTTCATGTCAAATGTGAGGCCCAGAAACCTCACTATGTCTTTAAAATTCAGTACAGTGACCCTCATATTCAGTTCAGGTAAGTTAAAAATGGAATGGAACACACACACAGTCTTCTCAGTTGGAAACTTTCAACCAGTATACTGTGCCCAGTCATCCAACCGTGTAAGATGAAGTTGCAATTGACTTCGTGTCATCGAAAGGCTGGAGGGAGAGCATAAGACAGAGAAGTCATCAACAAATAATGAGCACTGAATAGGACATTTAACAACTGACATTATACTACTAATAGCTATAGCAAACAAAGTCACACATAAAACACTTTCCTCAGGGACACCATTCTGTTGCTGAAGGTGATCTGAAAGGGCATCACCCATTCTGAATCTAAACTATCTTGGAGAAAGGAAAGACGAATAAAAATGGGAAGACAACTACAAAACCCCCATTCGTTGAGCTGTCTTACATTAAGATGCCTCATAGTAGTATCGAAGGCCTTCTCTATATCACACACCCAGAACGTGATGACAGCACAAGAAAGCCTGTTATATAGCTAGCAAAATGAGGGCAAGATTGACAGTGGAACAGAATCTCCTGAACCCACAATGAAAGTGACTAAGAAGCTGCCTGGATTGCAAGATCTAGACAAGGTGGTAGAGAAGGATTCCTTTGTTCTGTCTTGTTAAGTGCCGTAGTAAGCTGTATTGGATCCTACTGTGACTTAGGGATGTGTCACAAGCCGCAGACAATTGTTGTTGTTGTTGTTGTTGTTGAGTGTTTAAAGGGGACTAAACTAGTGGGTTATCAGTCCCTTTTTCCCAGCTAAGAGTTAACATACATAAACTTAGCCATTTATGATGGAGCACTCCATGCCCAGTAAACGCTGGGGACAGAGTGTCAGTCGATGGTAAAATGACAATATGAAACTGAAGACACAATAGGTTTGACCAAATAGACAATGATGCCAAAATATTACAGCAGCAGAGTGTGGCTGGCTGATCACAAAGATAATACAGGATGAGCCAGCCACTCTGCACACACTTAAAACCTCCAGTTTATAACTAGACAGAAACTAAATAAAAGACAACAGATTATAAGTTCTGTAAGGGTAGGGGCCCGAGTAATCGGGCAAATGAGCCCACCACTAAATACAACGATAAAAGCCAGCCGCACGAATAAAACCTAAAACACGGTCAGCCATCGAGGCATTGTCAGCTAAAATTGATGGAAGAGCAGTTGGAAGATTAAAGGAGTGCCTCAAAGCAGCTAAAAGCGGACAGTCCATTAAAATGTGCACCACTGTCAGCGAAGTACCACAACGACACTTTGGTGGGTCCTCTCAGCGAAGGAGGTGGCCAGGGTGGATAAAGAGTCTTGGATAGCTTGTACCAATGTGTGTTTAGGAAAACACTGGGCAAGTGCTTGCAAGCCACTCAGGGAGTACAGATGACAAACGACTCACCAGGGCAGGCTCGGAGATGTTCCGAAGCTCTAGAGATAGCGACCAGCTCCGCAGTGAAAACACTACTCCCACTTGGCAAGGGCCGCTGTTCAAAAAGGTCACCATGGAGATAGGCGTACCCAGCATGGCCATCTACCAGGGAACCATCAGTGTATATAACTTCTGCACCATCGAACGAGTCAAGGAGTTCCTGGAACTGGTGACGGAGAATCAATGGTGAAAAGGAGGCTTTCGAACCCCGGGACAAGTCCAACCCTAGCTGCAGACGAGGAATACACCAAGGAGGGGTATGGGAAGAGTAGTGGAAGGGAAGGGATTCAAGTGAGGAGAGAAGGGAATGGACAAGGACTGCGATCGGGAGACCCGACGGAGGCCGTCTTTGTGGGGATGGGAGTGCAGCAGTCTGAAAAAGGAGCCTGCGGTTTGGATGATGGACGTGCGCAACATACGAGGCTAACAGCTGTTGCCGACGGAACCACAGTGGAGGGAATCCCAGCCTCAGTGAGTAGGCTCATCACCGGGCTTTTACACTAAGTGAACACCAGCATTTAGGATGGGGGTCTAAGACCCGAAGCGCAGAAGGGGCTGCCAAATCATACACCTGGCTCCCATAGTCCAGGCATGACTGGATAAGGGCCTTATAAAGTTTCCAGAGGGTTGGCCGGGCAGCTCCCCAAGCAATGTGGCTGAGGCGGCGCAGTATGTTTAAGTACCGCCAACACTTTTGTCGAAGCTATTGTAGGTGTGGGACCGACGTGAGCCGAGCATCGAACAGCAAGCCCAAGAAGCGATGTGACTGTTCAACGCGAAGAAGTTCATCACCCAGATACAGTTCACAGTCCAGATGCACTGCCCGACGGCGACTAAAGTGCATGACACGGGTTTTGGAGGCAGAAAACCAGAACCCATCAGCTAAGGCCCAGGACTGCACCTTGTGAATGGCTCCCTGCAGTCGCCTTTCAGTGACACCAATATTGGCTAAACTGTAATACATAAAAACGTTATCGGCATACAGTGAAGAGGAAACCTATGACCCTACTGCCTCAGCAAGTCCGTTGATGGCAATTAGAAATAACGGAACACTAAGAACAGAGCCCTCTGGGACTCCATTATCCTGAGTGGGAGGGGAGCTGAGATGGGTACCTACCCTAACCTGAAGAGTGCAAAGCAAGAGGAAGTTCTGGATCAACAGCGGAAGTGGACCTCTCAAGCCCCAGCCAAGCAGTGTAGGCAAACCATGGCAGTGCCAGGTAGTATCATAGGCTTTTCAAAGATTGAAAAAGATGGCTAGCAGGAGCTCACGTCTGGTGAGAGCAGTGCGGATAGCCGACTCCAGTGGTACTAAGTTGTCTAAAGCAGAACGGCCTTGGCAGAAGCTCTCCTGTTGTGGGGCGAGCAGTCCACAGTCTTCAAGAACCCACATTAGCTTCCTACTCGCCTTACATTCAAGGAGCTTGCTAAGAATGTGCTGCAGACAATGCGAAATCCAGATGCCGTATGAAGAAGGGGCAGTTATAACCCTCACATGTGGTGTACCTGAAGTCCAAATTGCCCCTCTATGTAGCTGCTGGACAGTTGGATCCTGACTGGTGGTAGCTGTAATTTTAGAGAAATAAGCTTGTTGTTGTTGTTGATGGTGTTTTGAGGGGACTAAACAGCTAGGTCATCAGTTCCCTGTTCCTAGCTAAGAGTCCACTGTCAAGCTAAGAGTCCACTGTCAAGAGCGTAAAAAATAAAACAAAGCTCCGAAGATGAAAAATCACAAATGGGATAAGCTGATAATGGACAAGTCACTGACAACACAAAACGAAGTTACACAATAGGTAAAACAAAGTTAGGATCTCAACTAAAACTGGACAGCAGAAGACCATGGCTGGCTGATCACAAAGATAAAAACAGGGGGATCCAGCCATACTGCACACACTAAAAAACCCTAGGTAATTTACAGAAGGGTCTTAAAAAGTCTGTAAAAGTGCTGGATAGGTGGGGACCTGAAGTATCAGGCTATAGCACCCATCACTAGATGGAGTTGTAAAAAACTAGCTGCACCAATAAAACTTAAAATGGAATTAGCTGTGGAGGCATCGTCACCTAAAACTAAGGGTAGCGCGTCTGGTAGGTTAAAAGACAGTCGCAAGGTGGCTAAAACTGGGCAGTCCATCAGAAGATGGACTACTGTCAGCGCTACTCCACACAGACACACAGGTGGGGAATCACGGCGAAGGATATGGCCATGGGTCAGCCAGGTACGCCCAGTAAGGAGGCGGCAGAGGACAACCGACTCTCGACGTATGGGCCGCAGTGAAGACTTCCAAAGAGTAGTGGATAGCTTCACTGCTCGAAGCTTGTAGACCATTCAGCACTCCAAGCCTCATGCACCTTCTTGTGCAATGCTAACTTGAGGTCCGATTCCATGACGCCAATGGTTAAAAGTGGCGCAGTGGTGACCTGTTTGGCCAACTGGTCAACATGTTCATTTCCCGGTATGCCAATGTGGCCAGGGGTCCATAGGAAGACCACAGAACGGCCAGATTTGCCAAGAGAGTAAGCAGTGTCTTGAATGGACTGCACTAATGGGTGATGAGGAAAGAACTGGTCGATTGCCTGCAAGCCACTCAGACAGATGACAAATGACCCCCTGGGACAGGCTCGGAGATGTTCTACAGCCTTTAGGATGGCGACCAGCTGTAGTGCTCGCCGACATTCTCGGATGGCCTCAGCAATCTCCGGTGTCCACCAGCGCACCGACTTACGATGGAGTGATCCAAGTGAGGTGGGAACGATTTTCTCAGCAGCAGAAACGATGGTATCTGTGACCTGCTGAACAGCAGCATCAATATCAGCCAGAAAAGGAGAGGTAAGCGCAGCGGGTATGGAATAAGCTGGCCAATCAGCCCTATGGAGGGACCAGCGAGGCAGACGTTCAGCAGGCAGCGACAGGAAGATAGGAAAGTGGTCGCTGCCACACAGGTCATCGTGGACCCTCCAAGTGAGATGTGGAAGTAGGTTTGGGCTGCATATAGACAAGTCTATGGCGGAGAATGTTCCGCATGCTACGCTTAAGTGTGTAGCAGCACCATTGTTGAGGAGGGTTGTTGTGGTGGGCATTGAAATCCCCCAAAAGAAGGAAGGGTGGGGGAAGTGGGGCAACCAGGGCAGCAAGGTCTACAGGAGAGACTACCTCATCTGGTGGGAGGTAGATAGGACATATTGTAACATCTTGCACTGCCCAGAGCCGAACAGCAACTGCCTCTAGAGGCATTTGAAGAGGCACAGCAGCGATTGGGACAGACACTAGGACATAGACACAGACTCCACCGGAAACCCTGTCATAGGTGGAATGATTTTTAAAATATCCCTGGTAGCCTCGAAGGGCAGGGGACCGCATTGCTGGAAACCAGGTTTCCTGAAGAGCGATACAGAAAGCAGGTGTTAGGCTGAGAAGTTGCCTTGGCTTAGCCAGTTGGGGGAAAAAGCCACCATAATTCCACTGGAGGATGATGATTTTTCCAGGCTGTACTGGCATGATGAATAAAGAAGCAGGTCACTCCATTGGATTGTCTGCTACCATGTGCTCTGAATCCACAGAACCAGAGAGCTTATTGTCTGGTGAATTAGTAATTGTGACATCCTCAGGAGATAGGAGGATCTCGACTTCGTCCTCTGAAGAAGAGGATGGGGGTGATTGTGGCTATGAAGCCACCAAACATTCTTATTTCTCTTCTTTTCCTCTCGCTGTCCCTTTGGTTTGCAGGGCCGAGAGGACTTCCCAGAAGCGGCATCCGGGACGGATGAACAGCAGGAAGCTCTTCGACCGGCAGGTTGTAGATCCTTAAGCCTGCAGCCAAGATCCTCCAGAGCGCTCTGAGTAGCCACAGAAGGGGGTGTCTCGAAGTACCCCTTCCGAGCGAGAGGGGCCAGAAACGGCTTCTCCTTCTCCAGCTTAGAGGTGGGACTGGTGTCCCCAATGATTTAGCGGTTGTTGCTCCCACAGTTAAAAGCGTGGGAGCCACCAAAGAGGAGGTGCCCCCAGCTGGCAAGGGGGCAGGGTCAGTTGATTGGGCCTGGGTTCCACTAGCATCGATTGCACGGACTGTATCGTAGGCACAGTAGTGCAGGATGACGGAAATGCTGCCGTGGCACAGGATGGAGCTTCTGATACTTTCTCTTTGCCACTGAGTAAGTCAGTTGATCTCTGGTCATTTACTCCATGATTTTTGTTTCTTGGTGCAGAACCGTGCAGACAGGCGAACAAGGAGAGTGATTTTGGCCACAATTAACAAATACTGGAAGAGGGGTGCAGGGGACATTCGGATGGACAGCACATCTGCACTCCTGACATGTAGGGTTGGCATCACATCATGAGGACATATGCCCAAACCTCCAGAACTTGAAACAATACATAGCAGGAGGAACGTAGGGGTTGCCGTTGCACCAGTAGATCATCACCTTGACCTTCTCGGGCAATGAATCGCCCTCGAAAGCCAAGATGAAGGCACCAGTGGCAACCCCGTTGTCCTTCGGACCCCTATGGACTCATCAAATAAAATGAACTCCCCGCTGTCCTAGGTTTGCACGCAGTTCGTCGTCCGACTGCAACAAAAGGTCTCTGTGGAATATTATTCCCTGCACCATGTTTAACGTCTTGTGCGGCGTGATGGTAATGGAAACATCACTCAACTTGTCACAGGCAAGCAGTGCCCATGACTGGGCTGGGGATGACATTATTAACACTGACCCTGACCACATGTTAGACATCCCTTCCACCTCTCCAAACTAGTACTACAAGTTTTCTACAAAGAATAACGGCTTCATTGTTTTAAAAGATTCTCAATCAGTATGGCTACAGACAAGGTATTTAGGGGCATAAGCCTCACTATGATGTCTTGCCTGATGTTCCTCCCATGGTGTAGCCAGGGAAGGGAACGTTTGGGGGATTATATTGTGCTGCATTGAAATCAGCCCTACCTCTCTTAGAGGCGACGGTTGTACGTCCGCCAACATTTCTAGGTCTTTTCATGGTGTTCCCAAGAGCAACTAGGGATCTAAAGGTCCACCCAAGTAGAGCCCTGCTTGCCTGGGTAAGCCTTATAATACAACTGAGATGCGGCAGGTTCCTCAGAGGTTGCTTGCTAGTGACTGTTCAACCTCAACAGCCACGCATCTCCTCGGCACGTTGCACACCTTGAGATTGAGTTTTTCTTTTTTTATTTATTTATTTTTTTTATTGATGTTTGTACCGTCCTCGTGACCTGGGTGATTAAGCCAAGATCCCCAGGCTCTGAAACGTACAACGTTCCACCGTCATGCCAAATGATGGTCACTGAAGCACACACAGAGCTTATGGTGTAGCAGACTGTTGGCGCAACACAGCCCACGGCTCAGGATCCTGGGTTCGCCAAGCCTGTACTCAGCAAATTAATGCTTAGCCTCTGAGGGGGAGAAATAAGCAACCCTAGTCTGACTCTCAGTGTAGTCTGAAGAGTACCATTACCCATCACAGCAGGCACTGGACACCTCCCTCCTCTCCCAGAAATCCTCCTGAGGGTCTCGCATACTTGTGAAATGTTTGTGGATTGGTTAACAGAAACCAGGAACTGTTGCCATGATATCTGTTTGCACTCATGAATACTTTTACAAAATTTCACCCTCGCCATCCGAAAGGCTATCAGGTCGTCTGCAGTCCGTTGGCACTTGAACTGATGCAGAGCCACCCACCTGTCCCTGACAGCAGAATGACATTCATCATCTAACCAAGGGGCAGGCTGCCTTTTTTTTGGACAACCTGAAGATCAGCAGCATGGTGAATCATTTGGGTGATACGATCCACCCATTCCTGGACACTGACCTGACATTCGAACACAGCGAGCTGGCTGTATTGTGTCCTGTCAGCTCTACGGAGCACCCATCTCGGCAGTTGTCTGACAGGCTCCATTCCATCTGGCTGGTGGATCCAGATTGGAAAGTGATCACAGCCACGAAGGTCATTGACTACTTCCCATTGAGTACTGTAACCAGGGCTGAAGAGCAAGGCTTGAGGTCTATGGCAGAGAATGACCCTGTTGCAGTACAGAAGTTTGTGGGCCGTAAATGTGTGGCGAGTAAATGTAAAGGTGACGTCAAGATAAACCTTTTAGTTGCTCGACCCCTTTGGCAAGTAGTTGCAGAGCCCAAAAGCACACAAGTGTGTTAAAATCACCGCACAGGATGAAAGGGTGGGAGAGCTGTGTCAGAAGGTCATTAAGAACTTCCTTGTCAAGTGTGTCATGTGGTGGCAGGTAAGGTGAGTAGACTGTCAATCAATAATGCGTATGGACACACTGCAGCTGTTTTTAAGCTGCTTTGGTTGGTTGGTTAGACGAGTGTTTAAAAGGGACTAAAAACAAGTTAATCAGTGCCCTGTTACAGGCAGACAGATCAGCAAAGGTTGATACATAGCTGAAGACGGACCTCTGCATCCAGAGGGCAAAACTCCCCAGGTGTACAGAGCAGAGATGAACACAACTGTAATAACAGAACTTTGTGAATATTTACAAGCAGTAGATCAAGTGGTTGACTACATTGAATGACAATGGATAATACCTGGATAGGTAAAACACACGAATAGAAAGGAAAGCTAACCACTCAATAAAAAGACACTGTAGGGGTGGAGACCTGAAAATTCAGGCGAAGACACCCACCGCCATATAGATTAATAAAAACTAGCTGTGGGGATAAAATGTAAAATGGAGTTTGCCATGGAGGTATTATCACCTAAAACTAAAGGAAGCGCATCTGGTAGATTAAAAGACTGCCACCAGGGGGGCTAAAATAGGACAGTCCATCAAAAGGTGGACCACTGTCAGCACACTGACACTTTGACGGGGTCTCAAGGCGAAGAAGGTAGCTGTGGGTCAACCGTGTATGCCCAATTTGGAGGCGGCAGAGATCAAATGAGTCCCATCATGTAGACCTCAATAAATATTTCCACAAGGACTGTGGAGAACTCAATTGCGCGAAGCTTGTCGGCTAACTTAAGGCAGACCATTTACAGCTCCAAGCTGTATGCACCTCTATCCAGCTGAGGAGATAGTAAGAGCTAATACTTAACTGACAGTACTCCTCCCAGTAGTGGGGGTAGCAAGTGTCATTGTGTTGGGTACCAGGACATGAGGGAAATCTGAACAATGAAATGGCTGATCAGGCTGCCAAGGAGGCCTGCAGAGGCTTTGATATTCCCTTGCAGGACACCCTCTCTGTGGTGCGGCAGAAGTCCTTTTAATTGTACAAAAAGGCGTCGCTGGTAGTGACAGGTAATAAACAGTGGTTGGTTAAATCGACTGTCCAACCGTGGCGAACCTCTTTTCAGTCTTTGATACGCCTCCAAATTGGGCACTGCCCTTTGACTACCAGGCTTTCCACTCTGCTGAGAGGATCTCCCACTTTTTGAAACCTGGGTGTTCAAATCTCTGTACCCCACATTTTAACTGAATGTATTTTATATTGTGCTGCTAGGGTAGTGGCGAACTTGGTGGTACTCTGCCCTATCTATGTCTTATCTGCTGACGAGGCAAGTGTAACCAGAGTTTTCAAATTTTGTGATTTGGTCCAACTGGCCTTCCAATGTAGTGCCAACCGGAGACCCAGTACCATGAGGTCAATTCCCAGACGTCATGAGATGGTTGCCTGCTTGGCCAGCAGATTGACGTATTTATTCCCTGGGATAGCAATGTGGCCTGGGTCCCACACAAAAAAACTGTTGAATGGCCAGAGTAGCTGAGAGTGGATGCAGTGTGTTGAATAGCTTGCAAAAAATGAATCTTGAGAACTCTGGACGAATGCTTGCAAACCACTCGTGGAGTCACTATATATGACAAATGACTACCCAGGGCTAGAACGAAGGTGCTGAAGAGCATGATAAATTGCATCCAGCTCTGCAGAAAAAATCTGCTCTCACAAGGCAGGGAATGTTGTTCAATGTGATCACCATCAACAAAGGCAAATCCAGTTCGGCCATCCAAAACAGAACCATCAGTGTAAACAAATTCTGCATCACAAAGCAAGTCAATAAATGCTGCAAACTGGTGACACAGACTCTCTGGTGGTACCAAGTAGAGCAGCAAGTGAGAGTGAACAAAGAGGTAATTGGGAAGGACAGCGGAGAGACGAGAGGAGACGACACGTGGAGGCAGGACAGCGCAGAAGGAGGGGGGACAGGGTACTCGAGCGAAGAAAGAAGGGAACGAACGTGGGGAACAATTGGGTGACCTTACCAGGGTCGCCGATGTGGGGAATGGAGTGCAGAAGACAGGAAAAAGACCCTGCAGTGTGGATGATTGGGTGAGGCATGAACATGATCAACATATGTTGCCAGCATCTGTTTCCAGTGGAATTGCAGGGAAGGGAAACCTGCTTCTACAAGAAGGCTCATCAATGGACTAGTGCAAAAAGTGCCCGTTGCTAGCCTGATGCCACAATGGAGGATCAGATCAAGGATCCACAAGGCTGAAAGCGCTGCCGAATCTTATCAAGCTCCCATAGGCAGGATTGAAGGAGGGCCTTGTAGTGCTGCAAGAGGTTTTCATGCAGCTCCCCTTCCCCCCTCCCCACCAAACAGTGTGGCTGAGATAACAGAGGATATTGAGGTGTTACCATCACTGTTGTTTAAGTGGGCAAAGGTGAGGAGTCCAAGTGAGTCGGGCATTGTGAAGCATGCCCCATGGGTGAAGGCCTAAGATTGTACCTTGTGGATGGCTCCCTGCAGCCGTCATGCAGTGACACAGATGCTGGGGGGAACTGAAGTATAGGCAAAAGTCTTCCGCAAACAGGCAATGGGAGATCGATAAGCCAATTGCAGTTTTAAAACCGTTAATTGCCACAAGGGGGGGGGGGGGTGGACACTTATGTCAGAGCCTTGTGTAACACCATTCTCCTGTATATAAGGAGAGATAAAACAAGTACCAACACTAACACGATAGGTACATAAGAAAGGAAGGAAAGTTCTGGAAGAAGATAGGAAGGACACCCTGTAAGCCCCATTCATGCCACGTAGCCAGGATACAATGGTGCCAGGTGGTGTCACAAGCCTTCCAAATATTGTAGAAAACACCAGTAAAAGGCTCACGCTGAGCAAAAGCTGCACAAATAGCCGATTCCAGCAAGACTATATTGTCAACTGCTGACCAGTCCTGACAGATGCCGCCCCCCCCCCCCCCCTGTTGTGGGCCCAGGAGGCTCCAACTTTAAGGAGCCACGTAAACCGCTGACTCACAATACATTGAAGGAGTTTACATATTACATTGGTGAGGTTTATAGGGTGGTAACTATATCTCCAGTGGGTCAGCACCAGGTTTGAACACTGTGATGGTAATACCATCCCAGCAATGTGATGGTAATACCATCCCACCATTCGGATGGGAAAATGCCCTCTGTCCAGATGCAATTGAAGAGGGCTATCAGCTGACCATTATAGTCCGCTAAGATGTGGTGGAGAAGTCTGCTGTGAATGCGATCCAGTCCTGAGGCGGTGTTACGGCAAGCTGTGAGGGTACTTCAGAGTTCCCACGCAATAAACAGAGTGTTATATGTTTCCGGATGGTCCGTGCAAAACGATAACTGCTTACATTTAACCTGCTCTTTAAGGGTACGGAAATCTGTACTGTAGGCTGATATTGCAGATTTGTGGGTGTAGTAACTGTGCCAGGTTTTCGGCGATGGCGGCTGAGTCAGTACGATTGGTACCTTCAATAGAGAGGATACATCACCTGAAGGGTAAAAGCCAAAAACGCACGGAACTTGTGATCACACCCAAGATGGAGGCATGAGAGAACCAATAGTGGCAACTTACCTTTCGCAACAGTCCTGTTTGCTCTGCAGGACGAGTCCCTGGGATCAGACCCAAAGCTATTTGAAGGCAATGACATGTTCCATAGAAGGGTGGCACCACTGATGCTGCAGGGTTCATCAACGGCCCTTGATAGCCTCAGTAATCTCTGGTGTACTTTGGGGCACCAAGTTTCGCCAGATGGTACCTGAAGACCAGGGAATAATTGCCTCAGCTGAAGAAACAATGGTGACTGACCATAGCAGTTGAGGTGTACACTGACCAATGAGCCAAATAGAGAGACCATTTGGGTAGGCAGTATGGGGATAGAGACCAGAGAAGAGATACAATAGAGAAGTGTTTGCTACCCCAAAGATCACTGTGAATCCTCCAACTGAGTTATGGGATGAGACCTGGGATGCTGAGAGAAAGATCGATGGCCAAGTACATGCCATGCGCCATGGTAAAATCCATGGGAGCATCAGTGGATGTACGGATGGATGGTTGGGGTTTTAAAGGAACCAAACTACCATGGTCATAAGTACCTTTTTGCAATCACAGAGATGACCTAAACTATCGCTAAAATGGGACAAAGTGTTAAACAAGATCAAACCGTAGATGGAAGATGTCAGAAATAAAAGAAGCAAATAAAAGGGGAGAAAGAAGCGATTTAAAGGAGAATACCAGAGTGTTTAGGCTGCGAGGTCACAAAAACAAAATAACGTTCAGCCACTATGTAACACGTTAAAATCACCTGCCTAAAAATATTAAGCAAATAGATAAAGCATAGCCAATAAACAGCAGATGGAATTATATAATCCACTGTTATGAATTAAATTTAAAACAGAATCAGCCACAGAGGCATTGTCACCTATAATGAGATTTAAGGAGTCAGGGAGATTAAAAGTATGCCTTTGAGCAGCGAAATAAGGTCATTCCGTTAAGATGTGGGCGAAAGTCCAATTATCACCACACTGTCACCGAGGAGGGTCCTAGTGACGGAGAAGGTAACCACGCATCAGCCTATTATGGGAAATACGAAGTCAGCAGAGGATGACAGAATCCCTGCGGGGAGTCCGCATAGACGACCTCCATGCTTTTGTTGTCTCCTTTATCACCCGTAACTTGTTGAGTGTTTGTAGGGAATGCCATTCTGCATTCCACAGCCCAAGAACTTGACCGTGTAACTTCGAACGGAGGTCATTTGCTGGTATACCTATAACCAGGGTAGGTTTATGGATAGCCTCCTTTGCTAACCTATCAGTTAGCTCGTTCCCATCTATCCCAACATGTCCTCAAGTCCAGAGATACCAACCGTCCACGTCAGTCGATGACATATAGGGATTCTTGGATATCCCGAGCCAAAGTATGACGAGGGAAGCACTGATCGAGGGCCTGTAGTTAGGGGGTCATTGCAGATGAGGAAGGACTCCCCGGGGCAGACAGGAATATGCTCGAGTGCACGAAGGATGGCCACCAGCTCTGCAGTGAACATGCTACAGCTGTCTAGTAGCAAACACTGTTTGTTGTGTCCTGCATGCATATAAGCGAAGCCAACAAGATCTTCTGCCATCAATCTGTGTAGATCACCGTGGAACCTCGATATCTGTTAAGAAGTGACAAATTGACGGCAAAGGGTCTCAGGTGGACAGAGTGTTTGGAGTTCTGTAACAATTCCAGTCGAATAAAAAGTCAAGGTATACACCACGGTGGCGTACGCGACTGGAATTTGAATAGAGATGGTAGGGGAAAAGACTTCCATTCACTCAGAAGAGACTGAACACTGACACTAATCGGCAAACCTGATCCCGGTCTCCATTGTGGAATATGGAGTACTCTGTTTGGAAAAAGGAGATGGTAGTTGGGATGAGTTGGCATACCACAGATATGGACTGCATAATTCTCCACCAGTTGTTGCCACCCAATTCGCAGAGGTGGCACCCCAGCCTCCACAAGGAGACTGTCCACAGGACTTTTTCTGAAAGCCCAGTCGCAGGCCTAACTCCACAGTGGTGAATAGGGTCCAGCATCTGCAGTACTGAGGGAGATGCGGAACCATATGCTATGCTCCCATGATCAAGCCATGACTGGACAAGAGCTTTGTAGCAGTGCAGCAGGGTATTCTGGTCTGCACCCCAAGTGGTACTGCTAAGGCAGTAGAGGGCGCTGAGGTGCAGCCAGCGCTTCTATTTCAGCTGGTGAATATGTGGTTGCCATGTGAGCCGGTCGACAAATACCAGTCCTAGAAAAAGATGTGTTTCAACTATATTGAGTAGATGGCCAGCAATATACAACTCTGGATGTGGGTGGACTGACGTCAATGATAGACATGCACAACACACGTTTTGGCGGCAGAAAACTTGAACTCATGGGAGAGAGCCCATGTCTGCGCCTTTTATATGGCTCCTGCAGCTGGCATTCTGCAATACACATGCTAGACGAGCTAAAATATATGCAGAAGTTGATAGCGTACAATGCAGGGGATACTGATGGCCAAACTGCTGTCGCTAAGCCATTAATGGCCACTAAAAACAATAGAACCCTTAAAACAGAGCCCTGAGGGACGCCATTCTCCTGGGCATGAAGGGTGCTATAGGATGCACCAACTTTAACTCAAAAGGTACGGGCAGATAAAAAATTTTGTATAAAAAGAAGGACGAGTCCCGGAGACCCCACCAATGTAATGTGGTTAAAATGTTGTGTTGCTAGGTCGTGTCATATGCCTTCGACAAGTCAAAAAACATGGCTACCAGATGGAGACATCAAGAGAATGCTGTCCAGATGGCAGACTCAAGATAGAAGGTCAAGTGCCCCTTGCAGAAACCACCTTGACATGGAGCCAGCAGGCCCATAGATTCAAGGAGCCAATACAACCGCCGCCTCACCATGCGTTCTAGTAATTTACAAAGGACATTTGCAAGGCTGATGGGCCGATAGCTGTCCACATCTATTGGGTCCTTACCCGGCTTAAGCACCGGGACAATGGTGCACACTCGCCACTGACAGAAAGACACCACCGCTCCAGATGTGATTAAACAATGCAAGAACATGTCGCTTTGAATCGTCCACAGATGATTCAACATCTGATTATGGATTCTGTATGGCCCAAGTGTGGAAGTCAGGGCAATGGGCAAGTGCACTGACAAGCTCCCACTCACTAAATGGAGCATTATACACCTCAGGGTAGCATTTTGTAAATGACAGGTGTTTGCGATCCATTCGCTCTTTTAACGTACAGAAGGCAGGTCGATAATTTCGGGACTTAGCGGCGGGAACGTAGTGCTCGGCAAAAGCTTCGGCGATGGCACCTTGATCCGTACATACAGCTCCTTGGATGAAGATCCCAGGTATTACTGCCTGGGACTGGTAGCCATGCAGGTGTTTGATCTTTTCCAAACATGCGAAGGAGATGTACATGACCCTATGGTGGGCATGTACCGTTCTCAACATTCCTGTTTTTGTCTCCGTACTATCTGGCGAGCTCGAGCACAGAGTTATTTGAATGCTATAAGATTCTCAAGTAGTGGGTGTTGCTTATGGTGCTGAAGAGCACGCCTACGGTCTCTAATGGCATCTGCTACTTCCGACGACCACCAAGGCACTGTCTTTCACCAGGGCATACCAATGAACCGGGGACTGCGTGCTCTGCAGCAGATAAAATCTTCTGAGTGACAGTCTCAACCACCATGTCAATAGTGCCATCTGGGAGAGGTCCAAGAATGGCAGCAGAAGCGAATTCGTACCAATTTGCCTTGTTTAAAGCCCATCTGGGAAGGTGTCCAGGGCAGTTATAATGGGGTAGTGATATAAAGATAGGAAAATGATCACTGCCACACAAATTGGCATGTGTCCTCCAATGGACAGATGGTAAGAGGCCAGGCCTGCAAACACCTGCAAACTGACAAGTCAATAGCCGAGAAGGTGCCATGTGCCATACTGAAATGTGTTGGGGCTCCAGAGTTTAAAAGACAGAGGTAGAGCTGGGACATTAAGTTCTCTAACTATCTGCCGCGACCATTGACCATTGCACCACCCCACAAGGTATTATCGGCGTTAAAATCATCCAAAAACAGAAAAGGAGGCGGGAGCTGGGAGGGAGCTTACAGTTTAACGTCCCGTCGACAGCTAGGTCATTAGAGACAGAGCTTACGCTTTGAGTTTTGGGTAAGGATGAGGAAGGAAATCGGCCGTGCCCTTTTAAAGGAACCATCCTGGCATTTGCATGGAGTGATTTAGGGAAATCACGGAAAACCTAAATCTAGATGGCCGGAGGTGGATTTGAACCACCATCCTCCCGAATGAGAGTCCAGTGTCTTACCACTGCGCCACCTTGCTCGGTTTAGAAGAACAGAAATTGTAGTTAACTTAAGCTTCTAATGGTGTCTGAAGGGGCACACGTTCACTATAGACAGAGTTAAGGATATACACACAGACACCACTTGACACACTGTTATACACACTTCGATTACAAAGGGCAGGGGTCTGCATTGCTAGAAACCAGGTTTCCTGGAGGGCAATGCAGAGAGCAGGAGTTATGCTCAAAAGTTGATGCAGCTCAGCCAGGTGGTGGGAAAATCCACTGCAATTCCACTGGAGGATGACAGTGTCTTTATGCTGACAGGTCATGATAAAAATATAGAGCAGGTTATTCCTCAGGGACACCTGATGCTAACTGTTCGCTATCAACTGAGTCAAGGATCATAAGTCAGTGCGAGATCCTCAGGTGACATGAGGATCTCTACCTCATCTTCTGAAGCAGAAAATGAGGGTAGCTGTGGCTTTGAAGCCACAAAACATTCCTTTTCCTTTGACGTCTTCTTTCCTTCTCGCTGGCCCTTTGGTTTGAAGGGCTGAGAGGGTTTCTCAGAAGTGGCATCCAGGATGGAGCAGGAGGAAGAGCAGAAGGCTCTTCAACTGGCATGTTGTGGATCCTTAAGCCTGCAGCCAGGATCCTCCGGTTTACGAGAGTAGCCTCGGTAGGGGGTATCCCGAGGGACCCCTACCGAGTGAGAGGAGCCAGATGAGGCTATTACTTCTCCGGCCAGGAGGTGGGAGCTGGTGTCCCTGAGGGTTGAGGGAGAATTTCCCCAAAAGAAGGTGTTACAATAGGGGATGCAGAGGCACCTGTTCCCGGCGAGGGGGCAGTGGAAGATCGTTAGTCCCTAGGGCCCACAGGAGGAGATGGTACAGTGGAAGGTGTCACACCCAATGAGAGTGGGGAGAACACGCAGCAGTGAAAGATGTTGAAAGACAAACTGGGTGTATCCGCTCATACTTTCTTCTTGCCTATGTGTAAGTCGCTCCAAGGTCTTTATCTCCATGATCTTACGTTCCTTGTGCAAATGAGAGCAATCTGGTGAGCAAGGCGGATGTAGCTGGTTGCAGTTCACACAGACAGGAGGTGGGGTGCATGGAGCATACGGATGGGATGGACACCGACATTCCCTGCAAACTAGGGAAGTATACATCTACCCAGGCAGATCCCCACTTGCCTGGGTAAGCCTTATACAATTGAGGTGCAGCAGGTTCCCAAGAGGTTGCCCGCAAGCAACTGTTCAACCTCTACAGCCATGCATCTCCTCAGAACGTAGCACACCTTGAGATTGAGGTTGGTTATCCTCACGGCTCTGGCGATTAAGCCAAGAGTCTCCGGGCTCTGAAATGTACAATGTTCCATCGTTGCGCTGAACGATGCTTGCTGACGCAGGAACAGAGCTTACGGCGTGGCGGACTGTTGGCGCTACACAGTCCACAGCTCGGGACCACAGGTTCGCCAAGCCCATACTCGGCAAATTAATGCTGCGCCCCTGAGGGGGAGAGCACCAGTGTTGAGGAGGCAAATGTCCTGTTGTGTCAAAAGGGCAGCTATATCCCTACCGCAGCCAGAGATCTGGGTTTCACCCCACAGAGGGTGGTGGGCACTGAAGTCCCCCAAAAGGAAGAATGGTGGGGGAAGTTTAACGACCAAGGCTGCGAGGTCTCAAGGTCACACTACCTAATCCAATGCATTGTAAACAGAGCAAAGAGTGATTTTCTGTCCTACCCTAACTGACACTCACTGCCTCAAGAGCTGTACAAAGTGGCACTGGTGCACTAGGTATAGTAGCAAGGACATGGAGACAGACTCCAGCTCACACCCCATCATAGTCTGAATGGTTCTTGTAGTGACCCCTATAGTCACGAAGGCATGGGTCCACTGGACAAGAAACCAGGTTTCATGCTATCAGTGAACATGAGGGACATAAAAGTGCCTGGGAGGCAGTTCAGGTATGAGGAATGCTCTCCACCACCGGCTGAGAGGCAGCTGGATCGACATCCATCACATCTGAAGATCTGCCAGGATCTCCATCCTGAGTGTACAAAAGACACTCCATGTCACCTTCAGAAGCAGAGGCAGTCTTTCTCCTTTTTCTTTTTCATCATCATCTGTCTTTTTAGAGTCGTCTCTCTTCTCTCATGGACCCAGGAAGACCCAGAATCTCTACAACTCTTAGTCAGTGGCACTTTCAGACAATGACTGGTGTCAACAGGGGCAGAAACAGTGGAAGAAAGGGATCCCTTCCTTGTGGGGGGAAACCGGAGGAGGCTGTCTCTTCTTGGACTCAGTGGTGGGGACTGATGTCCCAGGGGTTTGGAGGATTGGTGCTTCCAAGTTAGGTAACATGGAAACAGCGGGGTGGGCGGGGGGGGGGGGGGTAGCACCTAATCTCTGTGGAGGCAGGCATAGGTGCCCAGGCCTGAGCACCCTCAAACAGATTCTCAATTGCCGGCAATGTAGAAGCCGCTGTGGCATAAGGTGTTGAAAGGCGCACAGGATGTAGGTTCTCATATTTCTGTTTAGCCTCTGAATAAATATGCCTGTCCAAGGTCTTGCATTCCACCATCTTTCTCTCTTTAGGAAGGGTCATGCAGTCTGGCAAGTAGGGGGTGTGGTGGTGTCTGTAGTTAAAGCAGACAGGAGGTGGGGTACATCCGATGTTTGGATGGGAGGCTCAACCGCAATCCCAACAGGTGGGGTGGGTTCTCATCTGGAAACATGTGACCGATACTCCAACATTTAAAACACCGCACAGGTGGGGGGATGTAAGGCCTGATGTCGCATCAGGACGACATCAATTTGACCTTCTCAGGCAATGAATCACCCCGTAAGACCAGCATGAATGCATCTGTAGCGACCCTGTTGTCCTTTGGACTCCTGTGAACAAGACAGATAAAATGAACCGCTTCTCTAGAAGTTTGCATTTAGCTCGTCATCAGTCTGCAGTAAAATATCACTATGAAATATAATCTCTTGGACCGTATGCAGGGTCTTGTAGGGAGTCATGGAGACAGGAATATCACCTAGTTTCTCACAGGTAAGTTGTGCCCTAAATTGGGTGGGTGACGCTGTTTGTATGAGAACGAACCCGCCACGCATCTTAGACATACTCACTTCCTCCCCAAACTTGTCTTCAAGGTTTCCTACAATGAATGAGGTTTTGTGTTTGAAAAGTATTCCCCATCTGTCTGTGTACATACTAACTACTTTTGTGAGTATGATTCACCTCAAGTTTGAACCCAATGTTCCTCCTAAGGGATGGCCAGGGATGGGAATCATGTTGTACTGCATTACATTTACCTCTCTTAGAGATGGCCAACGTTATTGTGCGCTCGTTTCACTGTAGTCCCACGAGCAGCTAGGGAATTAAAGGTCCACCCACACAGAGCACTGCTTGCCTGTGTAAGCCAAATACAATCGGGATGTGGCAGGTTCCCCAGACTGTGTCTGCTAGTGACTGTTCAAGCTCGGCAGCCATGCATCTCCTCAATGTGCAACTCTCCTTCAGATTGAGGTTCTTTTTTAATAGAGGTGTATTCCTTCCTCTCAACCTGGACAATGAAGCCAACATCCCCAGGCTCTGTACCGTACAATGTTTCTCCGTCAAGAATTATGGTTCAGAGCTTATGGTGTAGAGGACTGTTGGCGCAACACAGTCGCCAGCCAGCTCAGGGACCCCCGGGTTTGCTAGGCACGTACCAAGTAATAAATACTGGGCCCCCTGCCCCCTGAAGGGAACGCTGATTTGATTGGGGAGGGGGGGGGGTGGAGTGGTGGGCTGTGTTGATGAAAACAGCCATTCCTCTTTAGCTCTCTCACCACTAAGGTCATCCTTTCTACGTACATTGTAAACATGTACCTCAGGGTTGTATGAAGGCTTGAAATTTGTCTCCTGTAGGCATATGCAAGTCAGTCTGCTCAGTCAATAAATGTAGCTCTTCCATGTGCATCCTAAATCCCTGCAAGTTCCATTGTAGTAAGGGAGCCATTTATCATGGGGGTTGTTATCTTCACTCTCTCTTTCTGCCCGAGCAGGGACACAAATTGAAGGAGGTTTAGTATTGGGGTGAGGATTTTGCCCCTGTTTGTTAAGCTAATCAGACTTAACTGAGGGGTCATCAGTACCTGAACTTACTAACTACTTATAAACTAGCTTATACTAAAAACAACACAAACATCCATGCCTGGGGGGGGGGGAGCTTCGAACCCCCAATGGGCGGCCTCGCACATAGGAGCATAGCACCTCAATGGGCTCGGCCACTCCGCAACAGCTCCACAATCTCTGAAACAGAGAGAGGTTTGTCCTCTGAGGGTTTATTTCCTGTTTTAACCTGGGCATGACTCTTCCCAAATGCCTTTTCGGACTTCGATGTAGTTCATAATGTTTGAAAAAAGTATATGTCCTGAAATCCTGCTGCAATCTGGCATAATTGATACAGGCCTGTATTTTTTCCAGATCACTCCTATTGCCTTTCTTGAACAGTGGTGGGACTTGTATAACTTTCCAGTCTTTGGGTACAGATCTATCTCGAGTGAGTTGTTTTGTATTACAGCTAGATGTGAAGCTATTTTATCAGTATGCTCTGAATAGAACCTAACTGTTATACAATTTGGACCGGGTGACTTGCTTTTGTTAAGTGATTTAAGCTGTTTTAATACTCCAGGGATATCTACTTCATCCAAGATGTTGGCTTCCTGCAAGCTCATTACTTGTTTTGAACTGGATGTTTCAACTAATAATGTTCCATTGCATAGTCATTTGACTGATTTCAAATTACCAGCAATGCTCTCTAGAACTTTCTGAATGTAAAAAGGTGACACTTTGACTAGCAGCCTGTATCCTGTCACTCCTCCAAAAGCTCTATATAGTACTTCCTGGATCCGGAAGACTGGCCAACCTAGCCCACTTGTTACATTGAGTGTTGGTACCCCCCAGTGGTACAGCCATCCCATAAAAAGGTGAAAACGAGAACAATTAAAAATCCATACTGGTCCCACAAGCAGCTAGGGAACTAAATGTCCACCTAGACAGAGTGCCGCATGCCTATGTAAGCCTTTTAACTAGAATTCGGCAGTATCTCTGGAGGTTGCCTACTAGCGACTGTTCCACCTCGACAGCCACGCATCCCATCACCATGCAGCACACCTTGTGTTTGAGGTTTTTTTTGTAGAGGGTCTTCCATCCTCGCAATCTGGACAGTCAAGCAAAGATCCCCATTCCCTGAAACATACAACATTTCACCGCCACACCAAACAATAGTCACTGAAGTGTGCCCAGAGGTTATGGTGTCAAGAGAACTAGCAGCACTTACCAGTCCCCGGCTCAGGGACGCTGGGTTCATCGAGCCCGTACTCGGCATGTTAATACTGGGCCCCTGGGGGCAAGGGGGTCCTCAAGTCTATCACCTCATGCTGGCAGTGTGTGGCAGCCTCGCAGCTATGATTTACTCTTTTACACCAGGTTATGGGCTTTAAAATACCCAAAACTGGTCATGTGTGATCTAATAGAAAAATAGTGCAACTGATGCAGATAGTATCTTCCTGTACTATGCTCAGTTGCAGATGTTCTGCCAACTGTATTCTATGTTCAAATTTTCTTTTGTACCTGTGTCACTCAACAGGCAACCTATTCCAGTTCACCCTGATATTACAAATATTAATAAATGAAAACAAACAGAAATACAACAAATGTAAAAGACTTAGTATTGTATTTGGTAAGCTTAAATGTGTGAAGTCACAAAAGATGTTCAGACACTATGTTAAACAAGAAATGTTGAAAACAACATGGTACCACTTTATTTTAAGAACATTTAATATTTACCTTTTGTCCAATGTGGTATATACAGTTTCTTCCAGAATTCTTGCCTATAAGCTATCGAGTTGAATAATTTGCAAACCTGAGCACACCTGCAGAGATCTTTTGGGCTTAAATAGTGAAATATTTCAAGCCACATCTCTCTCGGCAAGATGAGAGTACCATCTGTAAATAAATTACATGCAATAAGAAAGTTGAATGTATTAAGAAAAGTATACAGTCTTACAGATGCACAGCATGTCACAGCTTTGCAGGTATTTATCAACAACTGAAAATCAACAGAAACTCTCCAACATATATAAAATGTTGCCTTTCCATGGTTTCTAAGAGGGGTTTCTTGAGTGCTGAAGGGCTAGTGAGACCTGGATCCACCAGAAATTATGTGATGTAGTTTTTCCCAGAACCCCTCACCCCAGCTCAGCGTTGTCTCAACCCTCTCGTGTGCCCGGCTCCAGACTTTAGTAGCTGCACCCCAGCTAACTCTTCTGTCCTTTGTCCTTCATTTACAACATGCTTCCTTATCAACATAAGGTCTTGGGGCCAATCCCGGCTTAAAAATTACAGAGTACAGTTTTGAAAGTAAGAGAACAGCTTCATATTGATTTTTCACGCACTTTTGTAGGTGCGCAAGGCTACACTGTGCTGACTTACCCTTTTTTTATGTTTATTTTAGTCTATAATCACTATTTGTTTTTATTTATAGTAGTGGCTTCTGGTTTCAGTACACAGTACCAACCTAGAATAAGCTCACCCCCTCAATTAGGTATGTCTAGAACTTGGGATCCAAACATGAAGATTGTGCTAGGTGATGACATGAAGCTTCTACTCTGAACAGAATCAAAGCCAGTAGGGTCAATTAAAATAAACTGTGACTACAGACTAAAACATTGTTGCAAATGAGGCATTGAAAGACATCAGCAGTGTGGTGTAATAGATGAAGTGTTTCACGTGAAGCGAAGACTCATCCTTGTCTGTACATTTTAATTTGAATACACTGTTCTAGTGTGTATTGAAAAATAATGTTCCAGAAGTTAATGGAAGTGTATATTTACTGTGTAAACCTCTGGCCAGAGTCGGCCTATTCTTTGCTCTGGTAACTGTGACAAGTGCTACAATAATCGTCACTGAGTTTATATCAGTGCGTGTTAATCAACCAACTATGATCTAATTCTGGTGGAGATGCCAAGTACTCTTTACAGGGTGTCCAGTAGGGTGGGCCGAAAAAAGTGAATTTTTGAGTATCGAGTTTTAATAGGGCTTGAAAGTTGCATATTTATGTGCTGATTCACGAAAAAATAATTTAAAAAATCCAACTTAATATCTTCAGTTTGCGCAAAGTGCTTAAAGTTTCTAAAAAAATGATAAATTTATAGAATTTCTGAAAGGTCATATAAAAATATATCTTTCAGTATCACGTCCTAATAGGACCCAAAAACTGCGTATCCATGTATAGTTTAACATAAAAATGTTCTTGATAGTCCTATCGTATGTAATCAGTTCGCGCTAAAGGTCTTAACAATTGAAATATGACAACATTTCTAAATGTTCAAAATATTACGGAAATTTACTAATATCTCTTATTTTTATGTATGTTTTAAATATGTTAGGTTTTATTTATTGTGATTTGATTATTTAAAGAGATAACATCACAACTCTGCAGCTCTTTGCCCATTTCACCAGCAAATTTGGTTAAAGACCCAGAACTCACCACGAGGAGGTGGCTGCAATTAAGAGTTCCACCCACACCCTACCCAACCAACCAACCATACTAATTATATATTCATATTTACAATATATATATTTATTTATATTTTATACCTTTATTTACATACTAGTCAAAGATGTAGTTGGCTTGAATTCTGATGCGTGTCCAAATTTTTGGCATTATTGATCTTGACAGCAGAGTCGTCCTAATGTATCCATCTCTGCTATCTTGCCCACATACTTTTTCTGCAGTCTCTTACAGCCTGAGTGTGGCATGGAAAGTTCAGAAATTCAAATTCTGGCAAAAGTCTTATTCATCAAATATGTAGAAATGGATTCTGTCGTCAATTTCTGCAGCACTTACATTTTGACCAACCTATAAGCTCATTTTAGTCAGTAGCCTCAAAATCTAGTGTTTGTGTAGTAAACGTTCTTACTGCAGCTTTGCGGTTAGTTTTCATATTTTTTGCCTTTAGGACTTTCTAAAACCCAACTCTCTAATATGTGATTTCTCGTCTACTATCATAGCCAATAACACGTTTTCTGAATGACAGAAAAACAAGTTTCATTGAATCACCGGATCAATTTGCTTTTTTATGTTCTCTGAAAGATCTCTGGAAGTTTTAATAACCTTAAAAACATGCTTTGGACCATACTTTACTGAGGCGTATCTCTTAATATCGAACCAGACTGGCGCATATGTTTTTAGAATGTAGTCAACTAAAATTGTGAGTTCATTTGTGCGATTTACTTCAGAAATATACAAGCGCAACACTCCATTCGCACATGTCAACCACCGGGAGTGACAAAGAGGTCCAGGATCACGATTATCCCGATCTGGAGTATATTTTCCACTTCGAATAGTTTTGACAATATCCAGGAGATATTGTTGATATTTGCTTCAATCTATTAAGATTGAAGCTGTAGAAAGATGTGTAAAATTAGTAACAGAGGCTGCAGAAAAAGTATGTGGGCAAGATAGCAGAGATGGATTCATTAGGACGACTCTGCTGTCAAGATCAATAATGCCAAAATTTGGACACACATCAGAATTCAAGCCAACTACATCTTTGACTAGTATGTAAATAAAGGTATAAAATATAAATATATATTGTAAATATGAATATATAATTAGTATGGTTGGTTGGTTGGTTGGGTAGGGTGTGGGTGGAACTCTAATTGCAGCCACCTCCTCGTGGTGAGTTCTGGGTCTTTAACCAAATTTGCTGGTGAAATGGGCGAAGAGCTGCAGAGTTGTGATGTTATCTCTTTAAATAATCAAATCACAATAAATAAAACCTAACATATTTAAACAAACATATAAATACGAGATATTAGTAAATTTCAGTAACATTTTGAACATTTAGAAATGTTGTCATATTTCGATAGTAAAGGCCTTTAGTGCGAACTGATTACATAAGCTAGAACTATCAAAAATATTTTTATGTTAAACTATTAGGACGTGGTACTGAAAGATATATTTTCTATGACCTTTCAGAAATTCTATAAATTTATCGTTTTTTAGAAACTTTAAGCCCTTTGTGCGAACTGAAGATATTAAGTCAGAGTTTTAAAATTATTTTTTCGTGAATCAGCACATAAATACGCAACTTTCGAGCCCTATTACAACTCAATACTCAAAAATTCACTTTTTTAGGCCCACCCTAGTGTCCAGCGATTCTTAAAAATAAAATTCCCCCAGTTTTTCAGGTCAATTTTTTGTTTTTTTCTAGGGTCACATTGTACTTAGTTGCTAACCACATTTTATTCATTTTGTGACAGAACCTACAAATTATGTTGAAATATAGCAACATAATGAGTTTTTTACTCTGAGTTAAAAAAAGATTAAGTTTTTTCTTTAACATGGCTTATATTAAATCAAGATTTGAAACCCTTATTTCAATAGTGGTACACCACCACTTCAGCTCATGTTGATATATTTAAGCTTAAACATAACTGGGTGACGATAATTCTGTGATTTAGATACCTGAAATACTGCAGTCAATTGCTTGTAATATTTCAGGTGTCTTAATTGCAGAATTACCTTCGCCCAGTTATGTTTAAGCCTCATCATATCAACATTAGTTTCACCAACACTATTGAAGTAAGGCATTCATACAAACATACCACCGTGGCGCAGCGCATTGAGGCACTATGTTCCGATGCATGAGGTCCATTTCCTGTTGGGGGTTTGAGTCTGCCCTCCCCACCCCCCCCCCCCACCCTTGGGCATGGTTGTTCGTGTCTTATTTAGTATAAGGTAGTTTATTAGTAATTTGTAAGTTTAGGGGCTGATGACTCTGCAGTTAAGTCCCTTAAGCTTTACAAACATTTGAACATTCTTACAAACATCTGAACATTTTAACAAACATACTAGAATCTGACATCAGAACTACATGTCAAAAGTAGTATGAACAAAACACTACAAGAAAACTGGAATGAGACTAGGTTGCAAATGATGTGAAACAATATTAAGGGGAAAAAAAAAATTTTAGAGATAGAACTTTATTTGAAGAAAAGACTTATGGAGAGAACAGTAACAGACTATTTGGAACTGCTGGCAACAGTAGTGAAATCAATTACAATATTCTGTCAAGTTATTTAGTACAAATAATCACCCTGTAAATAAAAACATGCCAGTGACAACGCACTTCCTGCTTAGCTGTAATCTACATATAAAAGATACTCTATTTACATCTCCACTGGCCCTTAAATAACCAAACACATTTTTTGGGTACTGTATTATTGTGAGTGAACACCTGTTATGGAAAACATGTGTGGAACATATTTGTAAGAAATTCAGCATAATCATGTATTTAGTTCAACATCTCTCAATCTCCTCAGACTATAAAACCTTAAAGGAAATATATTTCACATTGATACTTCTGCATGTTCGGTATGGTGTCGTATTGGGCATGGGTGTGGAACAGCAGCTGTCTATACGGACAGACCATTTACACAACAAAAAGCAATAAGAGAGGTATCTAAGGTGAACAGACCATTATTTGATTTTAATCTGACTAAATACCTTACAAAATAAAGTGATCAATTTATTGACAAATAAATACTGTAATTCAACAGATGATTTCAAATTGTAAGTCTCCTCCTTGGAGAAACGTTACAGTATATAGTTATAACTTTGTGTTTGTTCTCTCTCTCTTCCCCCCCCCCCTTACAAATAACGAGTAATCTTGGGAAAATCTCAGCTTTCTGACCATAGCATTCGACTGACGGAGGGAAGGTGGTAGGGAATTCCAGGAACGGTGGGCTGTTGCACTTCACAAAGAGTGAATGGTGAACTATTAGCTTCGTTCGAGTTGCGGTTGGAACAACGCTTAGGCCCTATTCACAAGGGGATATGCAAATTGCGTCTCCAGCTACCTGACGACTGGGAGACTAGGAAACAGCACGACTCAAGTAGCCGATCATATTCAAACAGGCACGACTCTAGTCTCCTGTACTGCCGAGTCGCTTGCGGTGTGACAGAAAAATCAGTTTCATTGCCTGAGCGATTTACTCTGCTGCCTATAGTACAATATCTAGTAATTAACAGTGGCGGTGATATTATAATAGTTTTATGATTACCACCAGTGTATGCAGACAGGCCTGAAATCTGTACCTGTCTGATTTTAATAGCTAGCATGATATTTGTAATATCAGTATTTAAAACGAAAAACGTGAGGCACATGCATTATATAACTGAGATATGAATAGTTCATGAAAGTCACTTATGATTTTGTTGCACTACATATGCTATAAACTGTTGTATGATTTCTCTAACCAACCTCTACTTCCTATTATTATCTATTCCATGTACCCCACATTTTTCGTTTTCAATTGTGTAAGTATTGTCGTAGCTATTTAAAATTCACAAGCACAAATTTTTAAGTCTAGGCTATTTGCATGGGGTTAGGAATTTGTATGCACTTAGGAGAAATTATATTATACTTTTTACTAGGTTTTAAAAACAGGTTTGACTTGTTTTAATATTTAAAGATGTAGTTTCTGTTTTTTGGTGTAGTGCACGTAAAATTTTTTAATCGATTTCAGACATTTTGTTGAGATAACAGCAGACATGTGACAACTTTCATATTAATTTCAGTTTTCTTCTGTGAGTCAATCAATATATAGCCTTTTCCTATGTATATCTTGCAAAATGACCATGAAGGTAAAAACTAGAGAGATTCAAGCTCACATGGAGTTTACCATCAATTGTTGTTACCGCGAAACAGTGACAGGAAAAGGGAAAGAAAGAATTAGGCTGTGTTCAAACTGCCGGCTGGGCCGAGCCAACGCCACCTAGATAAAAGGCCTGTGCGCTGCCTGCCAAGAGTAGCCATAACACAAGTAGACTATCTGTCTTATGTAGCGTTCTCAGGAGTTTGGGAATATGTACATGTTGCACACTGTGTTTCAGAATGTACTTAATGTTATTTATGTGATTCACAGGCAAATTTGCATTGGTATAATTATGGACTAATAGCAAGATATGTTACCGATATTTGAATCAGATGATTCCATTTAGGCATTTTGTCCCATACCAGCAAAAATCTACATGGAGAATCACATAAATAACATTAAGAACATACTGCAACACACTTTGCAACATGTACGTATTCCCAAGCTCATCACAATGTTGTGTAACACAAATAGTGTGCTTGTGTTATAACTACTATGGGCAGGCAGCGCATAGGCCTCGTATCTAGATGGCGTTGGCCGAGCTGAGCCGAGATATTAAATACATTTTGTTTTCAATTGCACTGTCCACACTGCTGGGCAGACCGAGACGACTCCGCTTCAGCCAGCTCACACCGAACCGATGACATTCGGCATGGTTAATATTTCCGGCGCGAGCCGATTGGGCTACAGTGTTGCTTCTGCAGCACAAGTATCTCACGTCTCCATCCTGTTTTCAATAAAAGTCTCTTTGCATGATATTTATTTATTTATTTATTTATAGAAAAAAGCTAACACTTGTGAAAATATGTTCTTTTTATCTTTTCTTGTATTACTATTAATTCTGTAAAATGAATTCAAAATTCGATATGTTTTTGTAGCCGTTCTCCTAATGAAAAACTCTCCTAAATGTCAGTCCAAAATTCATGGGATGAGTCCATTACCACTTTGTTCTTATGTGCTTAAGATCCGATGAGTCAATACAGTGAGAGAACAATAGGAATAAAATAACAAAATTAATGAACTGTTAGCTGGCTCCATGTACACGGCAGTGAATAAGTTTTGGTTACCAGCGTGTTTTCTTCGACCTTCAGCTGACAGTGGCTGAAGGTACCTTGTTGCTGGGCACAAGCCCACCAAGAAGCAAAACACAACAAGAAATGAAGCGGCACATGCTTATCTTTTACTGACATGACCTGTAGTGTCCAAGGCTGAACTAAATGATTTTCCGAGAGCTACAAAATCGAAAATAAAAAAATGACTATATATGAATTAGGCGTAGATATACTTATAAATTTCAGTATAATTCTGTGCTTCTTCCTTATATCATTTCCAACTAGAAAGCCAATACGCAGGTCAGAAAATTTTATCTCAGTCCATCAATACCAAGTCACAGTTAACATTAATTTACACACACTCACACACACACACACACACACCATTAATTGTATAATGTGGACAAGAAATCAGTTGTACGCCTCTTACAAAGTATGACCTTATGTAAAACCATAGCAGATAATTGTAAATTGTAATAGGTCGCCACCAAAGAAAAAAATAGTCTATACTTGTTTTCTGGTTATGCATCATTAACATATCACGAGGGAGCGACACAAGTGGCCAACGTGTAATTTTTTCGGCTCTGCAGTGCTTCACGCCATGCCCAAAAACCGCTGAGATCGAAGGCTTACGGTCACAGCTAATCCGCTCAGATAACTCGCAATTACTTGTGAGAGGTGGTAGATATCAGTGTGACCACTATTTCAAAAACTTTTCTGTTCTTTTAGCTTCATTTCACTCACTGTAATGTATGGTCTAAAATGCACAGAACAGTAAGCTGCCCACTATCCAACTTTTTCAATACACGATTTATGTATCTAGTGCATGCACTTGACAAACAGCGTCATTTGCAATGAATTATGAAAAGGTTAATGATTTAATAGAAAACTGAGATGTTTTACTACCACGTGTCCAACAATCAGATTTTTTTATCTGCAAACTTCCATAAAAATCGAGTGAGAAGCATTAAGAGATTAAAAACTGGCGCGAAATGATAGACTGAAAGTGAACTCCGTCAAGTTCCGGCAATTCCGGCAGGTTGAGCCGGAAGAACTATTGACCCAGAACACCTTTGGGGTACTGCCAGATGTGACGGATGCCGAAAGGGCAGGGACGACGCCCGCGTAGAAGAAACCGTCCCGACTGCCGCCGATCACGGTTTTGTGGGAAGGAAGCTACCAGATTTTCCATGAGAAAATCAAGGCGGCTATCAACCCACGATTTCTGAAGACCAAGAGCTCCAACCAGTACATCATCCAGGCCGAGACCCGCGAGGACTATGACCTGATGATGCAGCTGATCGGCACTGAGCAATGCGGGTGCTACACCCACAATGCTGAAAGGCTGAAGCAGTACCTCTGAAGATGGACCCCAAGTACCTACGGGATCTACTCAAGGAGGAAGGATTCGTCGCCAGGCATGTGAGCCTAATGAAGTCGCCAAGAACGTGCCATGAGATGCCCGTTTTCCGTCATCCTAGTGGATAATGCCGACAACAGGAAGATCTTCCAGCTGGGAAAGTTCGCCATTTCCATTAAGGTGGAGCCGATGCACGCTAAGAACAGACGGGCACAGTGCTTCTCTTGCCAGGGTCTTGACCACTTTGCAAAGTATTGCACAATGCCAACCCACTGCTCGAAGTGCGCCGGTAACCACTTATCCCGGGAATGTCAGAAGAAGAAGAAGAAGAAGAAGAAGAACCCGCCGCTGTGCTGCAACTGCAACGAGGGACACTTCGCCGGCTACAGGGGATGTCGCGCCTTCAAGAAGGGGAGTCGCACAAATTGTGTAGTCCCAGGTCGCAGCTTCGCCGCCGCCGCCAGAGTAAGGAGACCCGCCGCAACCACCCAGCCGACACAGCCAGCCACGGAGGACAGCCGCCCGGACTGGCAAGCACCTGTGGAAGTGGATGTCAGCACGCCAGCGCCCGCGGTACTGGCCGTGAGCCAACAAGCACCCCGCCGTGGACGGCTGCAAGGGAACACCGCCACCGTCGCCTCAGGCAATCCAACACCCACGCATGCTGTGCGAGTTGCACGCTATCACGGGACGCCTGCTCGCGCACGGCCCACCGTCCAGCCATAGCCAGCCGCCGCCACAGTGACACAGCCAGCCGTCTTCCCCGCTGCCGCCGCCGCAGCAGCCCCTATAAGCGACACACCAACATCGGCAGAGCTCGGCGCGCTTCTGCGATCGCTGAGCCAGCTCCTGGAAAAGCTCCAGATTCTCGTGGAGGCAGTAACGGTGGCCCTCCAGGCCAACGCCGTGAATTCCAGCAGTCACCATGGATAATCACCACATCCACGGACTGACCATCTGCACATTAAATGCGAGGAGTCTCCATCCTCAGCAAGGCGAATTACGCCTGCTCCTACGGGAAGAGGCGGTTGACATCTGTCTTGTACAGGAGACCTTGCTCAAACCTGTGGTGAACGTGCGAGCAGCAAATTACTGCTGCTACCGAGACGACAGGCTTACCCAAGGGGGGTGGCTCTGCCGTTTACATCAAGAAGTTGCTGCGGCACCATCGAGTACATCTCCCAGAGACACCCACACTGGAAACAACGGGAGTGGCCGTCGATACTACTGCCGGAAGGATTCTTTTCGTGTCGGTATACCGACCGCCCGGTAGACTTCTCGAGGGAGTGGACTTTGAAACCCTGCGTCACCAATGTAAATGGGCGCCGACTTTTCCGAATCGTGCACCGTAGTGGCGCCATCAGCCTGGGGCCTTATGACCCCACGCATTTTCCAGACCGAGGAGAATCCGATGTGCTCGACATCGCCCTCTTGAAGGGTATTGGACGCTTCGCAACTGCGGAGACGCGCAACGTCTTTAACTCAGACCATGTTCCGGTCATCTTTGAACTGGACGTGATCGGTTCATCCCTCCGAGAGCAGCGCCCAAACTACAAGCAACTGAACGCAGAACGCTACCAAGAGGAAGTGCTTGCCGCACTTGATGAAGCGCCGAACCCCGCCGACGTCGGAGCCGACGCTATCTTCTTGTTTCTTTCCAGGACGAACCTGCAAGCAGCAGAAGCAGCAACTCCGAGACCGCCGCGTCAACCGCAAGACTTTTCACGGCAGCTCCCACGCCATATCATGGCAGCCATCACCGAGAAAAGTCGACTGTTTCGCGAATGGCAGCTTACTCGCCAACCGGACACTAAGCGCCGGCTGAACCGCATGAGGCGGGAAAAATCATGGCCACAGTCTAACACCACCGTAACGCTCAACGCTGACGACGACAGTGCCTGGAGGGTCGTAAAAGCTTTCCTTCGACGCCGTCAACATATACTGCCCCTCTTGGTCGGAAACGAATACGCCAGTGACCCAGATGTGAAGGCCAGCGAGCTGGCTGTCGCGTTTGCTGCAAATTTCACGCTAGTGGAAGACGTCTATGGAGAGCAAATTCACAGAGTCGCTGAGCAACTGCCAATATTCCTCGCCACCAGGGAAGATGATGACATTATTGACCCAATAATAGAAAACGAGGTTGCAACGCAGCTTCACTTGTTGAACCAAAGGAAGGCGGGAGGTAGCGACGGTATCACTAACCGCCTAGTGACAAATCTCCCTCAGGAAACACATCGGCTACTAGCGGACATCTTTAACGAGGTCCTCCACTCGGGTGTCTTCCCCAACACATGGAAACATGCAGAGGTAGTGGCAATCCTGAAAACAGGCAAAGACCAACGTGAAGTGTCCAGCTATCGGCCCATAAGCCTGCTTCCATCCCTCTCTAAAGTGTTCAAGAAATTGTATGTGACAAGATTGCTGGAACACATCACACGAGAGAACATCATACCGGACGAGCAGTTCGGTTTCCAAGCCGGTCATTCCACCACGCACCAGCTACTAAGGCTGGTCGAGCCGGCAATGCGGGCACTGGAAACAAGGGAATTCCTTGGTGCAGTGTTTCTCGATGTCTCCCGTGACTTCGACTCAGTCTGGCACGACGGCCTAGTGTACAAAATCTTTGTTCACGGGCTTCCGACGTCTCATGGGAGACAGCTGCAGTCGTACCTGTCCGAACGGACTTTCCACTGTCAAAGGTTTGATCGCACAGAGCTTATTGGGCTTGCTCAATGTTGAGCAATATGAATTTCATGCCACGGAGATCTTGTGGTGCAAACACAATCAGATATCTCTTTCTGGGGTACCGATATCCAGATGCCCGGAGGCGATGGCCTGCTTGGCCAGCTGATTAGCTCATTCGTTCCCTGGGATGCTGATGCGGCCTGGGGCCCAGATGAAAGCCACAGAATGGCCTGACTTGCCAAGACTGAACACAGAGTCCTGGATGGATCACACCAAATGGTGTCTTTGGAAACACTGGTCAAGAGCTTGCAAGCCACTCAGGGAGTCACTGCAAAAGACATACGACTTCCTGGGGCATGTATGGATGTGGTCTAGCACACGAATGGTGATCAGCTCTGCCGTAAAGGCGGTACAGCCAGGAAGCAGGGAGCATTGTTCAATGTGGTAGCCATGAACATGGGCATAACCCACTCTGCCTTCTACCTGGGTACCATCAGTGTACATGTCTTCTGCATCACGGAACGTGCCACGGATGTCCAGAAACTGGTGACAAAGGGTATGTGGTGGTCACAGGACAATTGCAGGTGGAGCTGTAGGCGAGGGATGGACCAAGGAGGGATATGAGATTGGCAGGAGAATGCGGGAGGTAGATGTAGGGACTCGAGTGAGGAAAGGAGAGTATGTACCCGGACTGCGATTGGAAGACCTGATCTGGGTCGATGTTGTGGAGAGGGAAGGACAGTATATGGAAACAAAAGCCTGCAATTTTGATGGTGAGGCGTGGCTAGAACTTGGGCGACATATGAAGCCAACAACTGTTGCCTATGAAACCTCAGGGGATGGATGCCAGCTTCAGCGAGGAGGCTTGGCACAGGGCTGGTGCGGAAAGCCTCTGCTGCGAGACGAACTCCACCATGAAGAATGGGATCCGTGTTCCACACCTGGCTCCCATAGGGCCTTAAAGAGGTGCCAGAAAGTTTGACGGCCAGCTCCGCAGGTAGTGCGGCCAAGACAGCGCAGTATATTTATATGCTGCCGCACTTTTGCTTCAACTGCTGAAGGTGTGGCCCCCACGTCAGTCGGTTGTAGAACAGCATGCCGAGAAACCAATGCGTTTCTTCGACGCGAAGCCGCTCATCAGAGTGAGAGGTCTGGGTCAGTGTGAATGACCCGACGACAACAAAAGTGCATCACTCGGGTTTTTGATGCTGAAAACGTGAAGCCATGCACTGAGGCCCACAACTGTGCCTTTCGAATGGCTCCCTGCAGACGCCTTTCAGTAACACCAATGCTAGCAGAACTGTAATATAAACAAAAGTCATCGGCAAACAAGGAGGAACAGACCGATGACTAGATCCGCAGCAAGATCATTTATAGCAACTAAAAATAAAGGTACACTGAGAACGGAGCCCTGGGGGACACCGTTCTCTTTATTGTGATGAGAGCTGAGAGAGGCACCGACCCTAAGCTGAAAAGTACAGAGTGAGAGGAAGTTCTTTATGAATGTCAGTAGGGGACCACGTAAACCCCAGTCATACAGTGTAGCCAGTATATGGTGGCACCAGATGGTATTTTACACCTTGCGAAGATCGAACAAGACCGCAACCAAGTGCTCATGCCTGGTAAAACCAGTGCGAATAGCCGACTCCAACAACACTAGATTATCTATTACAGAGTGACCATGGTGGAAGCGCCCTTGTTGGAGAGCGAGAACTCCCTGGTCTTCAAGAACCACATGAGCCGCCGACTCACCATACGTTGGAAGATCTTGCCCTGAACGTTGGCAAGGCTTATTGGGCATTAGCGCTCTGCTACCAGTGTATCGGCACCAGGTTTCGTCATCGGGATAATGATGCTATCCCACCACTGGGACAGGAAAACACCTTCCACCCAGAGATGATTGTACAGGGCGAGAAGTAGTTGCTGAAAATCCGCAGGGAGATGATGAACAAACTGGCTGTGAACACTGTCTGCTCCTGGGGAGGTGTCAGAACATGCAGCTAGGGTACTACCGAACTTCCACTCACAGAACGGCGCATTGTATTTTTCACAGCAGCGCGTGTGAAAGGAAAGCTGCCACTGCATAACATGCTCTTTGAGGGCGCAGAAGTCTGCAATGTAACATGCAGGTGCCGAGCTACGAGCATAGTGGTCTGCCATGTAGTGTGCAATAGCAGCTGGGTCTGTGGACAGAATGTGAAGACTGGGGATTCCTGCCAGTGGACGATGCCCGAAAAGGCGTCTAACCTGCTTCCAAACCTGAGTTGGCAAGGTCCAAGAGCCGATAGTGTCTACATAACTCTCCCAGCTATCCTGCTTGCTTTGTTGTATCAGCCGATGAGCTTGGGCCAGGAGCTGTTTAAAAGCAATCAGGTGCTCCAAAGAAAGGTGGTGGCGATGGCACTGGAGCGCCCAACGATGCTCCCTGATGGCCTTAGCAATTTCCGGTGTCCACCAGGGCGCCAACTTACAATGGAGCAAACCAGAATATTTCAGGACGGTGGCTTCAGCAGCGGAAACAATGGCCCTAGTGACATGGTCAACAGCCAAATTGACGTCGTCTGGGAGCGGATATGTCACTTTAGCAGCCGGGTGTAAGCCAGCCAGTTTGCCCGGCAGAGTGACCATCACGGCAGGCAGCTTGCAGGTGGCGATCGTGGGAGCGACATAATGATAGGGATATGGTCACTTCCACGAAGGTCATCATGGACCCTCCAAGTAAGCTGTGGAAGTAAGCTTGGACTGTTAAGGAAAAAAATCTATGGCTGAGTAGAGCTGTGCCAGAAAGTACTCCACATGTCTCTACCACGAGCCGTAATCTCAGTTTCACCCCACTGGGGGTTGTGGGCATTAAAATCCCCCAACAAGAGGTACAGTGGGGGGAAGTTGAGCAACCAAGGCAGCTAGTTCCGCAGAAGACACTGCCTTGTCCGGAGGTAGATACAGAGAGCAGATAGTGATCTCCTGTCCTGCCCGGATCCTCACAGCCGCTACCTCAAGTGTTGTGTGAAGTGGCACTGTTGCACTGGGGACATTGGCGAGGACATAGATGCAAACATGTCCAGAAACCCTGTCGTAGGCTGTATGATTTTTATAGTAGCCACAGTAACCACAAAGGGCAGGGGTCCACTGAACAGGAAACCAAGTTTCCTGGAGGGCTACACAGAGAACAGGGAAATGGCATAATACATGGTACAATTCAGCTAGACATTGGAAATAACCACCGCAGTTCCACTGTAGGATATTGCTGTTGGTGTACTGAGGTGCCATGAGCATCATGAACATTGAGTTTACACCTCAGGTTCACCTTTTGTCGCCGCCTGAGTACTTGTGGCATCAATATCTATTGATTCTGGGAGGTCAGTGACTGCTAGGAGTGCCATTGAAAGTGATTTTTTCCTAGGTCTCTCTTTTCTTTTTTGTCCTCCCACTGTTCTTTTGGTTTAGACCACTGTGAAGGCTTCTCTGAAGTTTCAGGAACCGATGAAGATCGGAAAGCCCTTCGACCAGCGGTCTTTGCATCGTCCAGCAGACGGCTTGTATCGTCCAGTCTACTCTTTGAAACTGGGTAAGAGAGCATCCCAACAGACTCCTCCCTAGTGAGAAGGACCGGAGAAGGCAGCTGCTTCTCCAGCTGGGGAATGGAGACTTGTGTTCCCGATGGTGGGGGTGAAGTTACCCTCACCGATGGTACTGGTGGGGCAATTAATGAAGGCCCCCCAACCTTCAAGGAGGCAGGGAGAGTTTGATGACGCTTAGGGCCCACAGAATATGGTCGCATTGACGGTGCCATCGTCACCAGAGTGGCTGGCGACGACTTAATTGTGTCATAGGAAGTTGTCAGCGGAACGGGAACGGGGTGGAGTCTTTCACATTTTTTCCTTGCTTCAGTGTATGTCAGTCTGTCCAGTGTCTTAATTTCCATGATTTTATACTCTTTGCGGAGAATGGTACAGTCTGATGAACAGGATGGATTGTGCTACCCACAGTTGACACACATTGGTGGGGGAGTACACGGAGCGTCCAGATGAGATGGACACCTGCATTCCTTACATGTGGGGCTAGAGTTGCAGCGGGATGACACATGCCCAAATTTCCAACTATGAAGCATCATATAGGGGAAGGGATGTAAGCCTTAACGTCACACCGGTAAATCGTGACCTAGCCCTTTTCGGGCAATGTATCACCCTCAAAGGCCAAGATGAAAGCACCGGTGGCAACCTCACAATCCTTCCGACCCCTATACACACGCCGGCTGAAGTGGATGCCCCGTCGTTCTAAGATGGCATGTAACTTCATCAGAATGTAGGTCGTCTTGTGGTAAATCAGACCCTGGACCATATTCAGTGATTTGTGGGGTGTTATGCTTACAGGAACATCACCCAGATTGTCGCAAGCAAGCAATGCTTTTGACTGAGTGGATGATGCAGCTTCTATTAACACTGAACTTCTCCTCATCTTTGACATTCCCGCGACTTCACCATACTTCTCCTCGATATTTTCGATGAAGAAAAGAGCCTATGTCATCATGAAACTGACCCCATCTGCTGCATACGAGATATTTTGGAGAGTATAACTCATCGCTAACTTTAGCCCGATGTTCCTCCCATGATGTACCAAGGGAAGGGAATGACCGGGGGTTTTGTGGCATTGAAATTTGATCTTCCTCGCATAGAGATGCCATTGGCATATTTTATAGCTTGTTCATCTGGGCAATGAAGCTAAGATCCCCGGGCTATGAAACGTACAACATTCCACCGTCGCGCCGAACGATGGTCGTTGAAGCTACAATGTGATTCAAATGCTGGTCATAATTTGTACGATGTTGTAATCAGTATTCAGTATTAAAAAAGATCACTGTATTTACATACTTCCAGTTCAATTCCATTTTCATGAGCAATTGAGTACTTTAGTACTGCAGTGGAGATCCACTATTTCTAGTAGCAATACCTGGTTCAGACATACAACAACAGATCGGTTATAAGTATACTATTCTTCTTTGAAGTGGTGGTGTTGTGTGGATGTTTAAGAGGGACAAAACTACAATGGTCATCAGTCCCCCATTCCACCTCTAAGCGTTAAAAGTAAAACCATGGACATGAAAGAAATGTGCCCAGAGTTTAAGGTTGCAAAGTGGGAGGGGAGTCCCACTGACTCCATAAAACATCTTCAAAATGACAAGAAACAAAAGGAAAAGAGATGATCACACACAGACATCTTACAACAAAGAAGTCATTGTCTGTGGTTGACCGACCATAAGAATAAAAAAAGGAAAAGTCACCAGCAGCAAAAATAAATCTCCAGTTATAGTTCCCAATAGTGGAAATGTACCTCTCCCAGCACTCCTGTTTCCGTCTTCTGTTTAGCTGGCGAGCACGAGTGCAAAGCCGTTTAAAATTAGTGAGATGCTCCTGAGAGGGGTGACACTTTCAGTGCTGTAAGGCCCGCCTACGATCTCTAATAGCCTCAGCTATTTCCGGCGACCACCACAGCACTGTCTTCTGCCATGGGCACCCTGTGGGGCATGGAATTTTAGCTTTTGCAGCGAAACAATGGTGTAAGTGACGCCCTCGACCACCACATCGATGATATCGTGTGAGGGAGGTCGAACAATAGCAGTGGATGTGTAATCTTCCAAGTTAGCCCTGCTTAAAGCCCACCTGGAGGGGGGGGGGGGGGCGCGTCCTGGGGACTGACGTTGTGGGAGTGACAGAAAAAGGGGAAAATGGTCGCTGCCACACAGGTCGTCGTGGGCTCTCCAGTGGACAGGTGGTGGACGGCTGTGGGGACACCAGTTTTTAAGAGGCAGAGGTCGTGTTGAGAGAGTAAAGTCTTGACGACTCTGCCTCGGCCCGAAAGTGTAGTACCACCCCACAATGGATTATGGGCGTTGAAGTTGCCTAATAAGAAGAAAGGCGGGGGTGTCGCGATATAAGTGCAGCTAAAAAAATTCAAAGAGGTATCACCATCCAGAGGGAGATAGACGCTGCAGACGGTAAACTCTTGTGTTGTCCTTACCCTGACAGCCACTGCTTTTAATGGTGTATGAAGGGGCACAGGTTCACTATGAACAGAAGTAAGGACATACACGTGCACACCACCTGAGACCCTGTTATATGAGCTACAGTTACAGTAATAGCCTCTGTAGCCACGTAGGGCTGGGGTCCGCACTGCTGGAAACCAAGTTTCCTGTAAGGTGTTATGCTTAAAAGGTGTCGTAGCTCAGCCAGGTGGAGGAATAAACCACCGCAGTTCCAGTGGAGGATGATGCTGTCCGATAACTGGGAAGACATGTATGGTACAACCGGGAAAATTACAATTCAGCGTCACTCAAATCCTCTGACGGTGTTCCGGCTCAGCATCCATTGTTTCTGGGATGTCCCCAAAAGCGAGGTCCTCCGGGGACGCTAGAATCTCCACCTCATCCCCAGAGGTTGAGGTGGAGTGGGGTGGTGGCGGCTGGGGAGCCACTGTGGTATCCTTCAACTTGTCACTTTCATCTTTTTTCCTCCAATCCTTTTTGTCCCTCGGCGTGCTTCGCCGGCAGGGCGGGCTTCACAGGCTAAGCCGCAGGGACTGGGAGAAGCGTGAGGCCCTGCATCCAGCAGCCTTTAGTTTTGCCTGCTGCTAGCTGGTGTCTGCAGCGACACTGGCGGAACCCTCGGAAGGGAGTGTCCAAAGGGACACCTTCCGAACGAGGAGTGCCGGAGAGGGTGGTTGTTTCTCCGAAAAAGGGGTGGAGGGTGCTAACGAGGCAATCACCCTGGGAGCAGAAGAAGTAAGGGAGTCCCCAAGCACCTTAGGAGCAGCTGTAGGTTTATGGCCTTGAGGGCCCACAGAAAAAGAATTAGTAGGGAAGATGGGTGTCGCCACAGATGATGGTGATTATGTGATTGCTGCAAAAGAGGTGGTCAGGGTTACTGGGTGTAAGTGCTCATATTTCTTTTTCGCCTCAGTCTAGGTCAAACGGTCCATGGTCTTATATTCAACGATTTTCCTTTCCTCGTTGAAAATAGAGCATTGCGATGAGCAGGGAGGATGCTCCTGGCCACAGTTCACGCAGATGGCTGGCGGAGTACATGGGGCATCCGGGTGGGCTGGACATCCACAATCCCGGCAAGTAGTGCTGGAAGGGCAACGGGACGACATATGTCCAAACTTCCAGCACTGGAAACATTTCATACGAGGGGGGATGTAGGGTTTCACATCAACCGGTAGCACATCACCTTCACCTTCTCCGGCAGTGTATCGCCTTCAAAGGCTAAGATGAAGGCACCAGTGGCAACCCTGTTATCTTTCGACCCACGTTGGACGCGCCGGACAAAGTGACTGACTGTAAGAGAAGATCCCTGTGAAATACAATGCCCTGGACCAGATTGAGTGACTTGGGTGGTGTAATGTTTACCGCGACATCTCCCAGCTTATCGCAAGCAAGCAACCCCCGTGACTGGGCAGGGGATGCAGTGTGGATCAAAATGGAACCATTACGTATTTTAGAGAGGGACTCCATGTTTCCAAACTTCTCCTCCAGATGGTCCACGAAGAACTGAGGCTTCACTGTCGTAAATGAGTCCCCATCAGTCCTTGTACAAACCAAATACCTCGGGGAATACAGCTAATTTCTGTTAGCAGCCCTGCGTTCCTCGCAGGGCGTAGCTAAGGAAGAGAACAATTTGGGGTCATACAAAGTGGCATTGAACTTCCCACGCTTAGAGACAGTGGTTATACGTCCACCAGCGTTATCTTTTGCTCGTTTCGTTTTGTTCCCATGAGAAGCTAGGGATCTAAAGGTCCACCCAGGCAGAGCCCCACTTGCCTGGGTAAGCCTTATACAACTGAAGTGCGGTAGGTTCCTCAGAGGTTGCTCGCTAGCGACTGTTCAACTGCCACGCATCTCCTTGGCACGTAGCACACCTTGAGATTGTGGTGTGTGTTTTTTTGTTTTTTTTTATTTATTGAGGTTTGTACCGTCCTCGCGACCCGGGCAATTAAGCCAAGATCCCCGGGCTCTGAAACGTACAACGTTCCACCGTTGCACCGAACGATGGTCGTTGAAGCTAAAATGTGATTCAAATGCTGGTCATTATTTGTACGATGATGTATTCAGTATTAAAAAAGATCACTGTATGCACATACTTCCAGTTCAGTTCCATTTTCATGAGCAATTGAGTACTTTAGTACTGCAGTGGAGATCCACTATTTCTAGTAGCAATACCTCGTTGAGAAATACAACAGATCAGTTATAAGTATACTATTCTTCTTTGAAGTACTAAGGTAGGGCAGAACACAATCACTGACAAAACTTTTAGAATGATCCTAACATTCCCTGTCAGACGATCAGTAAATTTTAACCACATGAAAAAGTTTATGGCATTTGTCAGGTTATTTTAAAATAGAAAACTGAAGTTTGCTCACTGGACGACTTTGCACGAAATTGTAAACTCAATGAAAACCAGGTTGTGTGTCTGCTGCAGTTAATAAAATTTATCAATGAAGCGTTTCATGTTCATGGTGCCTCTTCAGATTGGATCATAGCATAATGGGGTATGGTGCGAGGGTGGCACGAACAAACGTTCAATGTTTGTTCGTAACACAGTGCAATCACCATACCTTAAATTGTACCCCATCATGTTATGATCCAATCCGAATATGTGCTACAAGCGTGAAACACGTCATTCATAAATAAATTTTGTTAACTTCAACAGACACACATTTTTGTTTTCCTTGAACTGAAAATACTGCTTCTTTACCAGGCCATGGAGTGGAGGAATGTGGTCAGAGTGTAAACTGTTTGGAGAGTGCCTTGCTACTCTAAGCAAAAGTGTGTATTATTTCTTGCACAATAATCACATATTAATGAATGACAAAATAGTTTCAGATATCCAGTAAAACTCACCAACAATACTATCGTCATCGGTTTCATTTTCAATTTTTGCAATGTTGTAACGCCTCTCCGTTATCAGCCTGTAAGAGATAAGCTGGATATTAAACACTAAACACATTAAAACTGATTATGAAATATTTAGCAGTAAATATCAAATCTTTGTAAACCTATTTGACCACACTGCTACTGTCATCAGTCTCTAGACTTACAAACGACAAACTTACACACACACACACACACACACACACACACACACACACACACACACACACACAATGCCAGAGGGAGGACTAACCTCTGCCAAGAACTGTTTCCAGTATGTAGCGTGCCACCTTAGACCACGGTAAAACTTTACTATTATTATATCCAGTGCAAGAGGAAATGAGTCCTAACTTGAGTGACCCCACACACACTTCAGAAAAGTTCAATTAAATACAGAAAATGTCATACAAAACTTTTTGGTTTTTCATACAAAATTAATAGCAACAAAGAAATCAGCAAACATAATTTGTGAAACACTAACAAGAACTATATCTGAAGTTAAATTTATGGGAGAACTATCTCAGCCATTTGAAATAAAAACTGATGTTCGGCAAGGAGATGGAGATGGCCTTTGCAGGTGATTTTGTAATTCTTTCAGAAAATATGACTGAAGTAACCACTCAAATAAATCTTCTGGGAAACAGCAAACAGAACTGGCCTCAAAATTTCAGCTGAAAAACTAAATTAATGACAAACATAAACGAGACACCAAAATACGTAGAAACACAACTAGGTAAATTAGAGTGAGTTAGTCAATTTAAATATCTTAGGGAAGTTATACAGCAAAATGGAGTAGACAAGTATGCAAAAGAAGTAGGAGTCAATAAAATGGGAAGAGCATATGGCCTGACAAAAAATATCTACATGAAGAAATGTAGATCAAGAAAAATTAAACTAAGACCCTATGCCACTGTACTAAGACTGGAATGTTTATATGCAAGTGAATGCTTAAGTATGAACTATAAGCTAGACAGAATAGAGGTTCTTGAAAGACAGATTATTAAGAAGATAATGGGTGTGATACAAACCACAGATGGTTGGAAATGAGAAACAAAAAGGAGAGTTATGATAATATAAAGAAAATATCAGAAGTAATGGCAAAGTAAAGATTAATCTTCTTTGGGCGTCTCTTCAGAATGAATGAGAACAGGCTGGCTAAACAAATTTTACTTTATTTCTGGAAAAAGAAACCAACAATAGCATGGATCACAGAAGTAAGAAACAACATCAAAGAATCAGAAATATCAGACAGGAACTCTTAAGAATAAAATACTAAATTTAGAAAGTTTTCAAGGGCGAAAAAATAATAAAACAGGAACAACACTGACGCAGAAAGGAAAAGACAACAGGGGAGAAGATGAAGGAGTATTGGAAGAATAGGAGACAACAAAAAAAGAAATGGAAGTGAAGATGTTTCGTGACTGTAGGTTGGCAAAAAAAAAAAAAAAAAAAAAAAAAAAAAAAGAAAAAAAAGTGGGGGCGAAGGGGAGGGAGTGAAGAATAACTGCATAGGCAGTCCCTTTGATGTACGCTTAATCAAATGGGAGAAGTTATGACATTACACAAAAAAGTTGCTTATAACAGGGCAGCACAAATTAAGCAGTTCCCCTCTTGTAACTAAGGAAAAAAAACATAGAAGAATGTAGTGCACAAAATACAGTATGTTATATATTCAAAGGTAGGAAGGTAAATTCAGGTATAACACTACTGATATTGAGGCAATTAGGGATTGAGCTAAGGCTCAGAGTGTGTGTGTGTGTGTGTGTGTGTGTGTGTGTGTGTGTGTGTGTGTGTGAGAGGGGGAAGGGGAGGTCATCAATTTCCTTCAGCAACGATCCAAGCCCTCATGGCTTCCATGACCAAAAAAAATTTGCCCGAGAATTTCAACCTTTCGGTTTCCCACTGTACACAGTATGCACTACATCAATTTCAGTTAATATGAGATAGGTAACGTGTTTTTAATGTTCAAATATAATTTTGAAAACATATAGTTGCGAAACTTCTTCCGATGAAATGGCAATTAAAGTTCATAATGTAGTTAATGTTCTTAAAAATCCAAATGTGAAACAAACATTAACTATTTATGACTGGAGTTGATGTCCATGATAAGCTTAGAATTTCACTGGTACAGCTTTAAGCAGCCTACTCAGCACTAATGGAAAGATCTTCAGTAATATCCAAGCAGTCAATGTACACCTGATGTGTGTACAGTAGAGACTGGTCGTTCATGAATGAATGGGGTCCAAAGGAACGGTCACACAAGAAATGGCAGTTCACTTCAGTGGCCATAGTCAGTCCCATTCAGCAGTCCCAGTGCAAGAGTTTGAACAGCTGCAGAGACTTCTAGTTCCGAGAGATGTAGCATGGCTGCTTCAGTTCCAGTTTCAGGAACGACATGCAGTCTGTCCTGTTTTGGTTGGCTGTTTCAGTTGCAGCTCAGTATTGAGCTATCGTCCGTTTCATTCTCAGCACTCACCCATTCTAGTAGTGTAAAAAACTAGTTTTGAACTTTTAAGTAGTGGTTCTATACATGTTCTGATTAGTGTCCATCACTGGTAATTTACATTTTACAATTATGTAATTTAATGCATATAAAAATTACTTTCTATGTATTGTGTACTGTACTTTTTGTAGGCAACAAGTTTTTTCAAAAGCAGAAGAGGACTTGTGCAAGGTATTTTTTTTTTTAATTATTATTTGTACATTTTTAGTTTTCGTCTTCATGATATAGTTTTTAATATAACTCTTAATCATTTCTTTAAAAAGTAGTGTAAGAGTGTTTGCATAAAATATGCCATTTAGGGTGACTGCAATTTTTCCAGTTTGGTTGTTTCTTTGTGCTACATATTTGTTAGGTTGTGCACGTTTTCAGCTCAATAATAAAGGAAAGAGGTGGATGGGTGGGTGCCGCATGATTCGAAAGATGTAGGTTGTAATAATTTCGTACTTTCATACATTTGTTATGGTGATGGGTACACAGATTGTCTATAAAAATGTTCCAGGTAAGTAGTAAAGGCACTTTAGAAATGAAGTTTTAACATTATAGATGCAAAGATTTTTATATTCATCATTGCGTGAAAATTTACAAGAAAAATGGAATGTGACAACAACAGTCACTTTAACAGCTGATGGGTGGGTACTCTTTAACAACCAAAGCTTTCTTGCAGTTACGGCACGGACAAAGGCAACATACCAGGCTAACAGCTGCCGCCAGCAGAACTGCAGGGGAAGGAGCCCAGCTTCAACAAGGAGGCTCGTGATGGACTCGTGCGGAAAGCCCCCGTCACTAAACGGACACGACAATGGAGGACTGTCTCTAAGACCTGCAGTGCTGAAGACACCTTTCTTTTAAGGGTGCAAAACTGCTATGATCGTAAGCACACGTCACCAATCTTAATTACTGCAAGAACTAAACAGGGACCAAGTTAAATTTCCTTTTCCATGTTAGTGTGATGGATGGAAAGTGTGCGTGTCATCAGCTGAAACATCAGAAAGGTCAGCCAGTAAAAATAGATTTCGAGGGAGTCAGTTAAACGACACAGCACCAGAAGGTGGCGCACAGTCAAGGGTTGGGAACAGTGGCCTCAAAATGGAGCAGGGTCACCACATAGTAAGTAGCAGTGGCTAAAAAGACAGTGTCCTACCCGTAACTGAGATATAATGACCACCTCACAGAAACCGGAATATGAAGAAGTCTGCCAGGCAAAAGGAAGGGGTTTGATCTCCGAGAGTTTGTTTCCTTGAAGAGAAGACCAATGTGCTTACCAGAACAATACCAAATACCGAAATGGCCAGGAACCATTAGAAACACCACAGTTATTCCACAGGCAGTTCGCTAATGGCAGCATTTCTGAATTCATTGTACCACGGGGTGGACTTGATATAAAACGCGTAGGTTCCAGAGAGCAAGGAGATAAAGCTTTGAGAGGGCGAGTGTCACCTAAGCTCCACAGTAAAGATTGTGTACTGGTCAGGCAAACGATACTGGAAACAATTGTCGCCCAGTACAAAGGAACATGACACCACAGTCGGTCTTAGAACCATCGGTGTAGATGAAGATGATATTGTCAAACTGCATGCAGAGTGCAAGAAACTTGTTGCGGTAGACTGAGACATGGGGTAGTGTCCTTGGGAAGTGAATGGAGTTCAAAGTTGATACAGACTTCTGAACAAAGCGAGGGCAGGGAAGAGCTGACACCCATTGGGAATATGGCAGGGAGCGTGAAGTCCAACTGCCAAAGCAGCAAATGACCAACTCCAGGAGGTACTACAGTTGATGGACGCACTGCAAACAGACGGTCGAGGGAATAATTAAAAAGACAGCATAGGATGGGTGACTACACCTGCGTATTGACAGAGGAGGATTTCCCTCTGGAAGGATAGCGGTAATTCAACTGCTTCTGTATTGATACTTTACAGCACTGGAATAGAAGGCTGCCGTTGCCAAATGGATCCCTTGCCGATCGATCGTATTGAGACGGCATAGAATGGACGATCGCGCAGAGGAGTAGACAATACACGCATTGTCCAGTATCGAGTGGACAAGAGCGGGACAACTCACAATAGGGTTAATTACGAATGCAAAGAGCACAACACTTAGCAATGAGACTTCTGGTACACCATTCTCTTTAATTAAAGTGTGTGACAGGGTTGAAGCCACACACACCTTAAACACATGGCCTTTTTAAAATTCCGGAATAAAAATAGGCATATGAACCCAGAAGTGGAAAGTATGGAGGATGTCCGTCCTCCAACAGGTGTCATATGACTTCTCCAAGTCAAAAAAAATGGCCACTGTTCGATGTTTCCGTAAAAAATTGTTCAAAATATGACTTGATGGGGTGTGAGATGATCGACAGCACAGACCAGATTCCGAGATTCGAGCCACTGTACAACCAACCATTAATCATATATTCCACCACTTTGCAGACACTATTGGTGAGGGAGATTGGATGGTAGCTGGAAGCGAAATGTTTGTCCTTGCCCAGTTTAAGTTTAGGAATAACTATGACTTCACATCAGTGTCTGGGGAATGTACTATCCCTCCAGATGCAGATAGTATGTTCAGAGAAGAAGATGCAAGCCCTTTGGAGACAGTTGCTGTAACATCAGTGTATGAATGCCGTCTGGTCCTGTAGAGGAGAACCATACGAAGAGAGTGTATGTTAAAGCTCCCTCGTAGTAAAATTGGCATTGTAGCATTCACGGTTTTTGGAGGAGAAAGAGAGCGTCCTTTCTTCTGCTGCTCATTTTCTTGTGAAGAAAGCAGAATTATAGTTCCTGGATCTGGATATCTCGGGGGAAATAGTGGGCCAATGTGTCCGAGATGGCAATGGGTCCACAATGATATCATTTGCAACAGTGAGGCTGGGGATTGGGGAATAAGCCGAGATCCCAGAGAGGCAACAGAAGTTGCCCCAATGGAAGAGACCTGATAAATGAGAGCCAGCTAGCTTGTTTACTGTCACTAATGATTGGGCGACATTGTCCATGCAATCGTTTGAACCGAATGCAAATCTCCAATGTGGGATATCATTTTAAAATTCAGATATCATGTCTCCGGGCTCTGATAGCCTCATAGCATGCCTCATTCCACCAGAGAACAGGGGTATGTTATGGTGAGAAGGTGGTGCGAGGGATGGAACGGCAGCAAGAGAGGATAGTGCTAGTAAGGTAGTTGACCTGGGAAAATGGTGCCCCCTGAACGTTGCTAAGGAGTAGCAGAGTTGCTAATCAACTTCGGAAAGCTGGCAGTTGTGTGGATACACTGATAGGATGGGCGTCAGCAGACGAATGGCACATGGGAAATGGTATGTGTATCTGCAAGGACGGACCCATCTAGTAGACGGGCAAGCTAAGCGCTACAGATCTAAAGGTCTAAATGGGAAAGGGTATGTGTGGAGTCTGATAGCAACATAGGTTCACTAGTATTGAGACAGATGAGATTAAGATGATTGAAAATATTCACCAAGAGAGAGTCCTTCCGGCAGGGGCATGGAGAGCCTTAGAGGCGGTGGTGGGTGTTGTGAAGTCACCAGGCAGCAGAAACAGAGGAGGAAGCTGCTCTATAAGATGCAAAATATCTGCCTTAGTGACAGCAGAAGATGAGGGTGTGCAGATAATGCCCAGTGAGTAGGTAAAGCCAGGAAGGGAAAGTCTGACAGCTACAGCTTGAAGCTGGGTATCCAAGGAATTGATGTGGCTATGGATATCATCTCATATTAGCATCATGACACCCCCGTGAGCTTTGATTCATGTAACAACAGGGAGGTTAGAACGGACCGAGGCAAACTGCGAAAGATGAAAGGGATCACTAGAGTTTAGTTTTGTTTCCTGGAGAAAGATAATCATTGGGGAGTAAGTTTGCAGAAGACTGTGCAATCTGCTGTATTGAATCAGATACAACGAATGTTCAACCGAAGGATAGCCATAGAAGAGAAAAAGAGAGGAGCCTAAGTAGATTACCTCTCCAAGACTGTGGTCGTCGACCCCAGAGATGGAGTGACATCTGTAAGTTCTAAAATTGGCTCCGATTTGGCAGTTGTAGGTGAAATCCCTAAGGCACGTTGTGGTGGCTTCATCCCGAGATGTACACCTCTTTTCTTCTCCCTCTGAAGACAAGAGGAGTGGTTCCCGAGTATGACTGCTTTTCAGGGTTCTGCTTCTTAGAGTGCTGGTGAGGGGAGTTCCCTGAGGGATTCCCATCGCCAGCAGGTACCAGAGAAGATGATTCTCTTCTCTGGCTGAAGAGGACAAGGAGGTGGGGGGGGGGGCAGGGACAGGGGGGGGGGGTTGCAGTACCATGAAGGTGAGGAGTGCTAACTGCCAGGGAGGGTAGCAGGGAGAGAAGACAACAGAGGCCAATGTGGATGTTAATGGCAGCAGGTGGAGACTGTCAAACTTGGTACAAGCTTCAGAACAAGGCAGATGGTCGAGTCTTTAATTCCTGAATTTTCTATTCTTTTTTGTATATTTGGCAATCCGGTGAATGATGCGCATATGGGCCACAGAAATTCACACAACTATGGTGGTGGGGTGCAAGGGCTCCCTGTATAAAGAGGGTAGCCACAATCACTACAAACAGGATTGGTGTTGCACCTGGAGGACATGTGGGCAAAACAGAGGCAAAGGAAGAAGCACATAGTTGGTGGGATGAACAGCTTCACGTCACATCTGTATATCATTGTGTTGAATTCCTCAGCCAGAGTATCCCCTTCAAAAGGCAGGATGAAAGTACCAATGTCAACAGAATTACCCTTGGGGCCACTCCGGATGTGGATGAACAAATTTACACCACTCCATTCCAGGCTCGTCTCGAGCTCCTCTCCAGACTGTAGCAAAATGTTCCTGTGGAAGATAAACCCTTGGGTCATACAGAGGAACTGGTGAGGTAACACTCACTGGAACGTCCCCCAATTGTTGGCAGGTTCTAAGAGCAGCCAACTGACTGGCAGAAGATGTTTGAATGAGGACAGAGCTGAACTGAATCTTACTTAGGGCCTAAACTTCACCAAAATTTTCTGTGTGTTCCATGAAGACGAGAGGTTTGGTAGCAGTGAATGTCTCCCCATCCATCCCAGAACACACTAAGTATCTGGAAAATGGCTTTGCACCCAGTCTGTGGGCCTGACCCTCTTTCCAGTGTGAAGCTCGGGAGAACAGCAAGGATTGCCTGGCAAGACAGACAGACACCAGGAGTTGCGATACCCTAAAATGTAGGTAACTGCTCCTAGGCATACATGGGTTGTTTACAGTTCTGGTACCACTAGTGTGATCCCAGTGTTATCAGAGGGCTCAACCAGAAGGGTACACAACAGCTCCCCCACATCGACTGGCTACACGTGCTGGGATAAGGTGCTAAGTTGAAGAGGGAGGGGGCGAGAAGAGAATAGAGACCTGTACCACAGTGGAAAGGTAGGTAGTTCTTCCCTTACTGAGTCACAGTTTTAATAGGAATTTGTACTGGAGGTCAAACACCGAAGGGGGTCCAATCTGGGCCGAAAAATGGGTAAAACTGACCATCACAACCTAGAGGGTGAAACACGTCGGGGGAGGGAAGTAGTTAGGAGGGGAGGGACGGGAACTAGAACACGTAATGCAGCCTGGGCAAGTAGAACGAAAGGCCGCATTGACTCAGAGACCCATGTGTGCCACACAAAGGGTGAATGAACTGCTGAATCTTACACCAAAAAAATATTCAAATGTTTGTAAAGCCTATGGGACTCAACTACAGAGTCATCAGTACCTAAACTTACAAACTACTTACGAACTAGGACGGCACAAATATCCATGTCCACCCCCGACTGTAGTGGCCGTGCAGACCGTGACAGAAGCGCCTAAGTCCCCTCAGCCACCGCGGCTGGCTCGTACACCAAGATCCAGTAGTCAAGGTGTGCTTGAATGAGGGCCTAGTAGAACTGCAGGTATGTTGAACGTGTGTTGTACAGTGTAATAGGTAAGCATCTATCCAGGGCATCACACACGAATTCCAAACATCAACAGGATCAACTCCAAGTACTATAACAGTTAGGCAGAAGTTGAGAAAATTTTGATTTCATATTCACGTGACAGCCCATAAACCACACATTTCGTAGGTTAATGCCAAATGACTCCCTTGGTGTAAATCTCAAACATTGCATGATCGAACATTAGAAAAATGTGTGGAGTGACTAATCACAGCACACAATGTGACAATCCATTGGCAGGGTGCGAGTATGGTGAATGCCCTGTGAACATCTGGCAGTGTATGTAGTGCGAACAGTAAAATTATGAGGCGGTAGTGTTACGGTGTGGCCAGGATTTTCATGGAGGGACTTTCACGCCTTATTGTTTTGCTTGGCACTATAACACAGGCCTACAGTAATGTTTTCAGGGCCTTCTTGCTTCCCACTATTTAAGAACAATTTGGCACGTTCATTGCCCGGGATAACAACGTGACCTAGAGACCAGAGGAATACCAAGGATCGACTGGAATGGCCAAGGGTTGTAAGGGACTCCTGTATAGCTAACACCAGGGGAGACTGCTTGTAGCAATGGTCCAAAACTCTAAGGCTGCTCAGGGAGTTGCTGCAGATAAGGAAAGCCTCACCTGAGCAGGACCAGATGAGCTCAAGAGCTCTGAAAATGGCCACCAGCTCTACAGTATAAACACTGCAGCCATCCGGCAGAGTGCTGTTGAGGCGTACCCCAGGGGAGTGTGATAGGACGGCTATAATTTTCTATCTATTTAAATGATCTGATGGACAGAGTAACTTGTAATTTGCGGCTGTTTGCTGATTATGCTGTGGTGTATGGGAGAGTGTTGTCTTTAATTCACTGTAATAGCATACAAGATGACTTTGACAAAATTTCTAGTTGGTGCAAAGAATGGCAGCTAGCTCTAAATGTAGAAAAATGTAAGGTGATGCACATGAGTAGGAAAAAATGTCCCATAATGGTCAAATACAGCATTAGTAGTGAGCTTCTTGATGCAGTCACATTGTTCAAATATCTAGGCATAACATTGCAGAGCGACATGAAATGGAATGAACATGTAAGGACAATTGTAAGGCGGACAGCTGACTTCGGTTTATTGGGAGAATTTTGGGAAGATGTACTTCATCTGTAAAGGAGACCGCGTATAAAATACTTGTATGACCACGTCTTGAGTATTGTTCAAGTGTTTGGGACCTGCAGCAGATCAGTTTAAGAGGAAGACATAGAAGCAGTTCAGAGGCGAGCAGCTGGGAAATGCTCCGGGAACACAAATGGGAATCACTGGAGGAAAGACTATGTTCTTTTCAAGATATTCTGTAGAGGACGTTTAGAGAACCGGAATTTGAAGCCGAGTGTAGAATGATCTTCCTGCCGCCTACTTACATATTGTGTAATGATCACAAAGACAAGATAAGAGAAATTAAGACTCATAAAGAGGTATATAGACATTCTTTTTTTCCTCGTTCTATTTGGGAGTGGAATAGGAAAGGAAATGCCTAGTAGTGGTACAGTGTACCCTCCGCCATGTGCCTTTTATGGAGTATATATGTAGATGTAGAATATGGTTGCCATGAATGTAAGCAAAGCTAATGCATCCCTCAACCACTGAGACATCTGTGTAGACCAGGTCATATCCAGAAAATGCAGCAACGAGAGTAAGGAAATGACGACAGAGCCTCAGGGGGAACTGAGCCTTTGGATCCGTGAGCCAAGTCCAGACGTGTATGCGGTCTTGGCAGGCACTAAAGAGGTGTACGTGCACTGGCCCGATATGGAGATGGCAGAGGGAATGACTCAAAATCCAACAGAAGGGACTGGATGCGAAAGGCGATCGTATGATCTAATCTGAGTCGTCATCTTTGGGGCCTGACGGCCATGTCAGAGAAAAGAAGACGATGGATCGGGTGGCCTGGAGAGCTATGCATGATGGGCGCATAGGCTGCGAGCAGTTGTTGGCATCAGAACCACAAATATGGGACCCCAGCATCTCCAAGTAGACTGGTCACAGGGCTAGTAAGTAAGGCATCCGTCGTGATGCGAACCCCACAGTGTTGAATGGGGTTCAGCAATCGCAATGCTGAAGGTGATGCAGAACCATAGGCAAGACACTCGAAGTCAAGACGCGACTGCACGAGAGCTTTGTATAGCTGCAACAGTGTGGAGTGATCAGCAACCCAGGCAGTATGACCCAGGTGACAGAGAACATTGAGATTGCACTGTAACTCCCGTTTCAGCTGATGAAAGGGTGGAAGTCATGTCAGCTGGGTCTCAAAGAACAGCCCTAAAAATCTATGGGTTTCTACTACTTCAAGTAAGTGGCCGTACAGATCATGTCTGGTGTCAAGACACCGACGAAAGTGCGTAACACTGGTCTTGTCGGCAGAAAACGACTCCATGGGCAAGAGCCCAGAACTGCACCTTCTGAATGGCCACCTGAAATCTGCATGCAATGACGTGGATGCTGAAGGAACTAAAATGGGTACAGTCATCAGCATGGAGGTAAGGGGAAAATGACAACCCAACTACTGTCGCTAAGCCATTATAGCCACTGAAAATGATGTAATGCTCAAGCCCTGACGAACTCCATTCTCCTGGACATGAGAAGTGCTATGGGAGTCACCAACTTTAACAAGAAAGGTATGGACAGCTAAAAAGTTTTGTATAAAAAATCTGGAGCGAGCCCCGGAGACCCCACTCGTGTAACGTGGTGAGGACAACACATAGATTAAGTGAACGGTACACTACAGTGGCAAGTCACGGAATACAGCTAATGTTTTCACAAGAGGATCAGGCGAGAGCTACAACATAACTGAGGCAACGCCTCGCACACCACGTGCTTGCCGGGTCGTGATGGCGCTGCAAGCTCTCTGAGGCGGCGCCATTGTGCGGCGGACTCTGCCATGGCGCGTTTTTCATATGCCGCAGACAGACAGGACACGGCTTGCGGTGGCGCGCTCCAACATCCCTCACCTCTTCCGGGAAGCCGACACTGAAGTTGGAGGCAAACGATTGTCGGCAACGCTGGATCGTGGCGGCCACGGGAGTTGCCCACGTGACCCTGCAGCGGGGGCGACAGCGGCGGGGCGGGAGCCAGCCAGAGACGGCGAGCGCCTCCATCACCTCATCTGCATCCGAGGGGATGTAGTCAGCACATCGCTGCACGACCAACAAGTCCAGGGACACGTAGGGGCAGAAGTGCCCAGGCCGGTGGCGACCAAGTCGGGGCCGGATCCCCACTAGCACAGGTGACAGTGGCAGAGAGGCCAGTCACATCTCGGCGTCGCCACTGGAGGAAGACACCCCCTGCTGGCGCTCCCACCACTGGCGGTATGGGAGACAACACAGCTGTGTCCATAGCAGGACCCAAGCAGGCAGGATGCGGGGGCGATGAAGGGGAACCGGCCGCTGCGTCGACCCGTAAAGAGAGAGGCCGCATCTCGACGTCACCATCTGCGGCCGACTGTTGGCTTTGTGGACGCCCATCTGTATCGCCCCTTCTCCGAGCCTCATCGAGCGTCGGCCCCGACAGTAAGGCGTCATCATGGTGGTGGGAAGGGGGCGAGAATGAGGCAGAGGCAGCGGTGCGTGAGCCGTCGGCGGGAGGAGGCCAGTGCCACCATGATGTCTGACAGATGCCTCTCTCGACCTCCGAAGCTACGGAGGGGTAACTGAGAGGCACAGACTTTAGAGCTGAAGGAGGTGGGGTGGGGCCCCACCTAGGACGTAGTTGGTTGAGATGGCGGATGATCGTCACCCCGTCGGCATCTACCATGCACATCTGTCGACCACGTAAATGCCGTACTACACCTGGCGTCCACCCTGGGCGGTGGCCATGCCCAGACAGGGGTGCCTGGCGCAGAATGCCGAGGGTGTGTGCACCTCAGGTCGGGGCTTCGGGCACAGCAGGTGCAACAGCGTCCGGGACTGGCAGCCAAGGGGAGCGCCGCCTCGGCAGATGACTTTTCCAGGCACTTACGAAGTTGTGATTTAAAAGTACGCACCATACGCTCTGCCTCCCCATTGGATTGGGGGGTGGAAAGGAGCCGAGGTGAGGTGTGAAATACCATTATTAGTGCAGAAGTGCTGAAAATAAGACAAAATGAATTGAGGGCCATTATCAGAGACGAGCGTCCGGGGAAGGTCTTCAATAGCAAAGATCTGTACCAGGGCTCTGACCACATCTTCCGCCACAGCGGAACGCATACGCACTATGTATGGATAATTTGACAGTGCATCAACCACAATGACTGACAGAAAGGGCTGGCTAAGTCCACATAAATGTGGTCCCAGGGGTGCTCCGGAGTTTTTGTGTGCGCAAGGGGTCAGCTTGCTGGTTAGCACACTGAGTGCACGTACGAACCAACTGCTCAATGGTGTCATCGATTCCTGGCCAATAGACAAAACGGTGTGCAAGCACCTTCATGTGTGTTATACCCCAGTGACCCCGATGTAACAGAGTTAACATAAGTCAGACAGAATAACGCCATGAGGCTTGTTCGAATCGGTACTGAGGAGGAGGACACCGTCGACAACTGACAGCCAGTGTCTAAGGTGGAAACAGGTATGCAGAGGGCTAGCCTCTTTGGCGGACAACCGCTCAGGCCACCCGGCGGTGACATGCTTAAGCACCTCACAGAGCACAGGGTCCCGACAGGTGGCGCCGTTCAAAAGTTCGTCAATCTCAAAAATCGCCACTTCGACTTTGTCAAAAGAAGAGTCGGTGCCCACGGGCAGACAGGACAAGGTGTCGGCATTGGCATGGTGCGATGATGGCCGATAATGAATTTCGTAGTGATAGGCACTCAAAAACAGAACACAAAAACAGTCCCTTCTGTTGGATTTTGAGTCATTCCCTCTGCCATCTCAAAAAACAGAACTGGAGACATTGTGAAGTCTGGTCTGGAAGATGAGAATGCGGACCAAACAGTGCCACCAGGGGTTTGTGATCCGTGATAAGGTGGAATTTAATGCCGTAGAGGAACACATGAAACTTCCCAACAGCGTAAACAATTGCCAAAGCCTCTTTCTCAATCTGAGAATAATTACGTTGGGCATCTGACAATGTCTTAGACATGGAGGCAATGGGCTGCTCTGAACCATCATACAGTGTGTGTGCCAACACTGCTCCAATTCCATGCTGAGAAGCATTCGTAGCTAGGACTAGCTGTTGGCCTGGTGTAAATGTGCCGAGACAAGGTGAAGACTAACATTGATTTGATGCGTGCGAATGCTGCCTCACAAGCAGCAGACCACACAAACGGAACACCTTTCTTTCGAAGTGCATTCAAAGGATGTGTGACCTCCGCCACGTTAGGAAGAAATTGGGAGTAGTAGCTGACCTTGCCCAAAAAGGACTAGAGTTCCTGCAAATTCGTAGGACAAGGAAGATGGTCAATCGCCGTAACCAATTCTGACCTAGGGCGGACGCCATCTCGTGACACCAGGTGTCCCAAATACTCAATTTCAGGTTGAAAGAACTGATTTTTGAAGATTGCACTCGAGGCCTGTCCCATGCAATTTCGTGAACAAGAGCCGCAGGTTGTGTGAGTGATCTGTGTGGGAGGAACCGGTGATGATATTGTCCAGATAGTTTGCACAGCATGGAATGTTGCCCAACAACTGTTGCAAGAACTGCTGAAATATCGCGGGTGCACTCGCAACACCAAACGGCCGACATTTGTAGCGTTACAGCCTGAAAGGGGTGTTGAGAACCATGAATTGTTGGGAATCAGATTCTAAGGGAAGCTGGAGATATGCTTCCGCCAAATCAGTTTTTGAAAAACACTCACAGCCCGCCAATTTAGCATAAATGTCGTCCAGGCAGGGAATGGGAAAACAATCTATCACTGACTGCGAGTTAACCATGGACTTGAAATCACCGCACAACCGAAGGGCTCCCGTGGGTTTCTTTATTATCAACAGGCGCGTCGCCCACAGGCTAGAGGAAGCTGGTTCAATGATACCCAAGCCGTGCAACCAATCCAACTCATCCTTAACTGCTGGGCGCAAATCAAAGGGAATAGGCCGGGCACGACAATATTTTGGAACCGCTGTGGGTTTGAGAGTGATGTGCGCTTCGTAACCAATGGCCGTTCCCAAACCCACCGAGTAAAGTTTTCCAAACTCGCACTAAAGCGAATCCAATTCATTAAACAGTATGGAGTTGGACACAAGATGAACTGTGTTATGAACACCGAAACCAAATGCCGTGAACGCATCCAGGCTAAAAATGTTCTCTGAAGCCGCGCTTGTTACGGCCAAAAATGTGAAGGTGCGCACTATGTGCTGGTACTCCAATCGTAAACTGACCGAGCACTGGAATCAGCTGTTCACCACAGCCAACCAAACAACGAGAAGTTTTAACAAGAGACGTATCCAAATTTACGAGAGAGACAGAGGCACCGGTGTCAACTTGAAAATGGAGCGGCCGATTTTGAATATGAAGTGTGACAAAAATCTTTAAAGAAGCGGCCTGCTCCTGTCCGGGTGTGGTAGAAAGACAGTTTACTTCCATTTGAGACTAGTCAGAATACGGCAGATGACCGTGTGCAGAAGTCTGACAAAAAGCCACCATGTGGCCTTGTTTACGGCAGGAGGCACACTGCGTGTTGCAGAAGGGGCAGTGGGGGCGATCATGCGCACGAAAACAATCCAGACAAGAGGGAAAGTTGCGTCGTCGGAATGGAACTGCTGAAGGTACTCATGAAGAACACGAAGACGACGAAGAGGAGGGCGAAGGACGACGCCTGTGGAGGCGCGAGGACTGCACCGCCACCACCTCTACCATTTCCTTAAACTGATCCGCTGCTGCCTTAGACACCTCTAAATCCTGCACAATAGACAGAACCCCGTCAAGGGTGGGATCCTGTAACCGCAAATCCTCGCAATGCGCATCCCTATCAGGATCCGGACGGACAACAACATCACGAATTAAGGAATCTGCAAACAACTGCTGACAATTTGTACACACAAAACCACACTTACGACTCAAACCACAGAGGTCTTCCACCCACGACTGATACGACTGACCAGGTTTCTTTTTGCTCTGATGAAAATCCAGTCAGGAAAGCACCACGTTTGTTGCTGATAATAAGAACTAAGCAATTCCGACAGGAAAAATACAACTCGGCAGGCTCCAACAGCGGAGCTAGTCTCTGCAGTAAACGTAAAGTATGGGGCTCGATCCATGACAAGAAGAAAGACTTTTGTAAATCTGTAAATCAGGTTCCATTACCTTACAAGGCGCAAAATGCTGCAGTAGACGCCACACATGGAAGTCCCAGTCTTCCTTAGATTCTAGGCTCTTGGAAAGCTGGAGGAGTGGGGGGAGAGGGGGGGGGGGGCAGGGGTAGGCCTGGGGTGGCGGAGAAGCGGTACGAGAAGACATAATCGACTCCGTAAGCAAAACAAGTTGCTGATGCTGTTGATCTAACTGCTGCTGTTTTTGCAGTAACCAAAGCAACGCCGGATCCATAACCACCGCAAATAGAAAATGTGCGTAAGCACGAAACTTGTCTCCAATTATACTGTGGTAACAGTATAATTTATTTTCTGACAAAGGACGATACAACACATAGATTGAGTGAACGGTAAACTATGGTGGCAAGTCACAATTCAGCTGTTTTCACATGAGGCTCAGGAGACAGCTACAACATAACTGAGGCAACGCCTCGCACACCGCATGCTCACCCGGTCGTGACGGCGCTGCAAGCCCTCGGAGGTGGCACCATCGTGTGGCGGACTCGGCCGTGGCGTGTCTTTCATATGTCGCCAAATGACATGACGCGGCCTGCGGTGGCGCGCTCCAACACCCAGAGTCTTGGGGATCCAACACAACCACCAATTGATCATATGTTCCAACAGGTTACAGGAGACATTGTTAAGGTTTATGGGTCAATAACTATCCACGTGAAGAGGGATTTTGCCAGGCTGAAGCACTGGGACATTGATACTCTCCCACTATTGTGACGGGAAAGCACCGCCACACCAAATGCGGTTAATGAGGGCAAGAAGATTACGCTGACTCTCCTCAGAGAGATGTTTCAGCATTTGAGCATGGATGCTATCAGGCCCAGGAGCCATGTCGGACATTGTGCAAGGGCACTGAGGATCTCCCACTCACTGAATGGAGTATTATGTCTCAGAGCGGCAGGTGATAAAGGAGAGGAGCTGGTATTCTACTTTAATGTACAGCAAGCCAGTTGGTAATTATGAGAGGCAGAGGCACGAGCGTAATGCTCAGCAAACATCTTGGCGCTTGTAGCTGGGTCCGTACATATAGCTCCATTTGTGGAGAACCCAGGGATAACTGCTGGCGTCTGGTATACCTTTAGGTGCCTAATTTTGCTGCAGACCTGCAAGGTGGAGGTACCTGACCTAATAGTGGAGATGTACCTCTCCCAAAACTCCTGTTTTCATTTTTTAATTAACTGGTGAGCCTGGGCACAGAGACATTTAAAATTGGTGAGGTGCTCCAGAGAGGAGTGGTGCCTGTATTGATGTAAGGCTCACCTGCGGTCTTTAATGGCCTCGGCGACTTCCGGTCACCACCACGGCACTATGTTCTGGCGTAGGCACCCTGAGGAACAGGGATTGTAGCTTCTGCTGTAGAAACTCTCGACCACCACATCGATGTTGACAAGTGGGAGAGGTCCGACGGTAGCAACAGAGGTGTAGGCTTCCCCCCCCCCACCCCTCCCTGTCTAGAGCCGACATGGGCAGGCGCCCTGGGGACTAACACTGTGGAAGTGACAGAAAGATTGGGAAATTATCAGTCACACAAGTCATTGTGGTGTCTCTAGTGGATAGATGGTGGGAGGCTATGGCTGCAGATCAATAAATAAATAACCAAGAATGTGCAATGTGCCACACTAAAATACGTGGGAGCACCAGTATTTAAGAGGCAGAGATTGAGTCAAGAGATTAAGTTCTCGACAACTCTACCACAGCCAGAAATCGCGGAACCACCTCACAAGGGGTTTTTGTGTGTTTAAGGACGCAAAACTGCTGTGGTAATAAGCACCCATGACGAAATATGACTAATGATTACACAGGGACAGTTAAATTTCCTTTTCCATGTTACCGTGGTGGATAAAAAGTAGGACATAGCTTGAGTTATCGGCTAAAACATCACACAACTCTTGAGAGAAAACACAAATTGTGATGGAGACGGTTAAAAAAACGGGCACTGCACCAGAAGGTGGTGCACAGTCAACAGTTAGGAACAGTGGCCACGAAGTGGGGCAGGACCGCCACATAGTAAACAGCGAGAGGGCCAGAAGAAAGTAGGCAATGTAAAAGGAAGGGGTTTGTTGTTTTCAAGGGAAGACCAATGTGCATTCCAGAACAATACCACATGCGTGGAGACCATGGTGAAGAGAGTCAATTCTCTCTCTCTCTCTCTCTCTCTCTCTCTCTCTCTCTCTCTCTCTCTCTCTCTCTCTCCCCCCCCTCCCCTCCCCAATTACAAGATGCAAGGCAGGCAAGTCTTCCAACTCTTCATTCCTTGCCTCTACTGACATTCCCGTCTCGTCCGGTACTGAACTATCTGTCAATGCCAGTCCGGCTTTTGCTGGCCAGAGACCTAGGACGGTTCTGTCTTATTTGGGTGTAGCATTTGACATATTTGTGCTGCCAATGTATGCCTTATCCTTGATAGATTTGCTGCGTGTGGACTGACATTTTTCCTGTTAATTTAATTAAGTTTACTGAAACATCATAAATGGACAGTTATGCATCACTAGTCCAAGTGCCATATGTCATAACTGACATAATGGAACCTAAATTTTACGTGTTCTTAAAATATATTTATTTATGAATGTTTCTCAACTTTTTCTATCAAAGGAGGGTTAGTGTACTTTCACACTTAGTAGTGAAATCTCATTGTACATAACTACTAAACAGCACTAATTACGCTCACATCAGAAATATGAAGTAACGGCACTTGGTCTTGTGATGCATAACACGGCCCAAATAATTCTAGTTGGGATGATTTGCCTCTCTACTAAGGCAGCTTGTGTATAAACTGGACATTCGAAGACAATACAAGGTGCTTTCCATAAGTAATGCGACCAAATTCATAAAAAGTTATTTATTGAATATATTCTTACAAATAATCAAAAATTTTCAAAATAGCACCCTCTTGCGTCAACGCACTTCTGGAGGTGGTGTTTCCATGCCTGGAAGGCCTTTTCCAAAATGTCCTTTAGAGCTGTTGTAACATGTGCCTGGATGCTTTTAATTGTGTCCCAATGTTTTCCTTTCACGACTCCTTTTAACCGAGGAAACAAACAAAGTCAGCGGGAGCCAGGTCAGGACTGTAGGGAGGCTGGGGAACCAATGGGGTTTTGGTCCTGGCCAGGAACTCTGACAATGAAGGCACTGTGACTCGGCGCATTGTCGTGGTGAAGTTTCCGGTGTCCTTTATGTCGCTTCGACACTGCGAGATATTCCTTTTCAGTCTTTTGAGCACTTCCAAATAGAAAGCCGAGTTCATTAATCCCTCTCTTTTCCAAATACCACGATTTCAGTCTTCTCTATATTTATTTTAATTTGTACTTTAATGATTTCCTTCCATGGGTTAAATTTTACTTTAGATTTTGGCGGCCTAGTATGCTGGTATTGACAATGGATGAGAATGGTTGTAAATGAGGTGGCCATGACACAGCAGATGTACGCAGCCAATCTGAATTCAGTCGGTTTTAATTGTTTCGTGAAAAAGTAATTATTGGGGGGGGGGGGGGGGGGGGGAAGAAAGAAAAATAATGTTTGATGCATCCCTTCTTACATGTTACGAAATGTTCCCTTTACGATGATAATTAATTTACTGACCAGACATGTGTACATAAAAGAATCTGTTATCCCTTTAAACCCCAAACTTTATTAATTTAACAAAAGTATTTCTTTGCATATTCCTGTACATAATGATTGAAATAATGTATATTTGACAGAATTTTTGATTATTTTTAGTTTTTGGAGGGAAATTTGGGATTACTACATATGGCATCATTGGGCAGGATATATTTGCTTCATTGTAACTAATAAAACTTTCAAACTGTTTACTACTAATTTAATTGGGCAATTGTTTAGTAATGAAATTTTTAATTACATTGTTTCCTTTATGCTGACATAATTATTTGAAAATCTTGCTGCATGTACTCCAACTTAGACATTAAGCAATGGTACATATTTTGACAATGCATTGTAGTCTAATGCTCTCTGTTTCCTCAAGGTAATGGTAGACAACCTAGTCACAATGAATTGTTGGAAGTCCTGCAGTGTTGTTTACATTCTTTGGACAAATGGTTGTGGCTAGAGGAACAGATATAGATGACGTTGCCATATGGCAACTCTAGGAGGGAAAGGGTTAACCACAGAGCAAGAATAGCATTAATTATTTACTTCATGGTCAACAGAAACAATTATTCCCCACATTCTATTACTTAAGTAAAATTTTATGTAAGAGGAAATTAATCTTTGTGTTGATATTGGAGTAAATGATTAATGATGTTCCTGCTCTATGGTTGGCAGGCTCTTGTATGTAACCTCCTCCGACCACTAAATTAATTCATCGTAAAGGGAAAATTTTGTTACCAACATTAGCTCTCAAAAAGAGACGACATGGATATCAGATTTTATACTTTTTTATATTTATAGTATGTGAAGTTCAGAGCTTGAATAACAAATCAGCCAATGCCATCTGATGCAACTCTCGAAAAATACCTGAGAAAATTTTTGAAAGTACGTATAAGTTCCAATAATTTAAACACTTGCAGCACCTTTCGGTGTAGCTCAGATGGTAGTGTTCTGGAATCATAACCCTAGAGTAGGTGACTTTTTTTTTCATTGTTTTCGATCTCTAATTCCATGTGTTTTATCAGTTTTTGTTGATGTGTATGTAGACAAGCTAAAATGATGTTTGAGTAGGTAAGCTGCTTGGAAAGTCATTAATAGCTATGGCGATGACTTTCCAAAAACAACATTGTAGCGCTTCACAAACTAAACATGCAAATACAACAGTCGTCAACTAATAGTGAAGCCAGTATGGTAAAAAATGTAACATGTTCCTTTTTTATTGAAACCATCATTATTAACAACATTTTTAAAAAATTTAGAAAATTATGAATAAACAAAACACACACATTTTTCTTAAAAATTACCAACCAAAAAACAAAAATTGTTACAGTGGGATTGAAACCACTGACCCTATTGTTGTAAGGCCAGAACGCTACTATCTGCACTACACCAACAGATGCAATTGTTTTAATTATTGGTACTTAATGTACTTGCAAACCTTAAAAATCAATTTTCTTGAGAATTTTTTAGAGTTGCGTCGAAAGGCTTTGGTTGATTGTTACTTTAGTTCTGAACTTCATGTACCATAAATATTAAAGAATCCTAAAATCTGATACCCATCGTGGTCTCCTTACCAGGCCATATTGTGAATAAACCAAATATTACATATCAAACAACAAAACGTGTTCACTTATTCCACGTAAGAAAGCAGTAAATCTCAATGGATACCATATACTATCTTGCAATTAGCTAATGACACAACTCCCACCTTTTTCATCAATTAGCAACACTGTAATTTAACCCTTCAATGCATCAAGTTGAACCTACACACATCTATCACCCTGTGTTACCATACCATATTTCTGTCTTTTTCTGTTACCATTTCTTTTGTAGCTCTGTTCATTTCCTTGATCACAACAATAAAAATACTTACAACCTTTAACCAAGATGGCACGCATGAGCAAGTCCAGGATGAAAACCATGCTCATTGAATGGAGATAACCTCAAAGTGGTAGTCAATTCATAAATGAGTGGATTCCTAGTCATGGAAGAATAACCAATGAAATTAATAGGAGGTTACAAAAAGGGGTATTCTCTAAAAGGTCGATTCCAACTCGATTGAATGGAGCCGCTGCCGGTGGAATCGGTACGAGATGCCCTGGAGGTAATTGCAGCACATGCTTCCGTCGCTGGCACTCTTTACAGTGACTCACGTAGTGCTTGACAGATCGGTAGAGACCTTTCCAGTAATAAAAAATGTTTGTATAGCTTATGGGACTCACTACGGGTTCATCAGCCCCTAAACTTACAAACTACTTATGAACGAGCTAATACTATGGACGGCACAAGTATCCATGCCGGAGGAGGGATTCGAACCCCCGACCATAGTGTTCCAGTAATACCTGCGTCTAATTCTGTCTAGGGTCTTCACGAATCCCAGATGACCGGATAGTGGAGCTTCGTGGAAATATTTGAGAATAGCTGGCTGGAGATGAGCTGGAATGACCATTAGCCATTTGGGTCCCAATGGATCATAGTTGCTCTTATACAATGTTCCGTTTATAAGTTGGAACTCTCCATTGGTTGGTTCTCCTTTCTCCAAGACCTCTATCATTTTTAATAGTGCTGGATCTTCCCTCTGTTCAGCTGTAACGTCATCTAATCCAGTGAAAGCTGAAATTTCATTCATGCTGTTGTGTTCCACTAATGGATTCCTCGAAAGGCAGTCAGCATCCTTATGTTTGCGCCCGTTCTTGAATACCTCTGTGACATCGTACTCTTGGAGTCATAGTGCCCACCTTGCTAGTTGACCTGATGGATCCTTCAAGCTAGTCAGCCAACACAAAGACTGGTGGTCTGTCATGACATTGAATGGTTTGCTGAATAAATACTGCCAGAACTTGTTGATAGCCCAGATAACTGCGAGATATTCTCTCTCAGTTATAAGAGTAGTTTATGAGCACAGCCCAAGAAAACTTCTCACATCACGAATATGCTGAGGCGTTGGAAATTCTGCGACTGCCCTTACTTTAGCAAAGACATGTCGTCCACTTAAGGTGTCAAAACAAGTTGTCCATCATGCCTTCGAATGTGGCCAGAGCATTACATAATCCAAATGGCATTACTTTTAATTCATAGAGGCCGTCAGGTGTACTAAAAGCTGCCTTCTCCCTGTCAGCTTCGTCAACCTTGATTTGCCAGTAACCTGTCTGCATGTCCATAGTTGAGAAGTATGTAGCTCCTTTCAAGCAGTATAAGGTGTCGTCAATACGCAGCAATGGGTAGACATCATTCTTTGTGATTTTGTTCAGCCGCCGATAGTTGGCACAGAATCGCCATGTGCCATCCTTCTTTACGAGGACCACCGGAGACGGCCAAGGACTCTCCTAAAGTTGAATAATGTCATCATGCAACATCATCTCCAATTCCTCCTGAATTATCAGTCTTTCAGCTGGCAACACTCTACACGAATGCTGGCTAATTGGCGGATGATCCCCAGTATTGATACGATGCCTTATCGTGGGCCGTTTCGGCTGACTTTTCCCCTGCTGAGGTGTGAATGCACCCGAAAATTGGCGTAGTGTAGCTAACACCCACTGTCTTTGTTCCTTGGTCAGTCCAGGCCCTATTGGCAGTTCCACGGTTGTTTCCTCCAGCGTGTTGTCTGTACTAACAACAGAGCATGGCTCTTCATTGATGAAGTTGAGCTCACTGTCCTGGATTGGTTCAGGTGTCCCGATACACATTCCCTTGGGGATAAGTTGTGACTGCTCATGACAATTAGTGATCCAAATCTCTCCTAGACCACCGATAATGCTTATGGTTGCCGCTGGTAAGTAAATTTCTTTGGTGAGCCTGATAAACATTTTACTACCAAAAAGCACGTCAAAGTTTAACTGGTCATCCATGCTTGTGACTGCAACTCTTCTCATTGTCAACGGCGAATAACTTCCCAGAAAATTATGTATTACGTGTAACCGTCTGAGAGACTTCCTCAATTTGCAGCTCAGATCTTCCACAGTCAATGATAGCTTGAGATGCCTGAAGGAATTCCCATCCGAGAATGACATTATGACTACATTCTGTTAAACAACAAATTCAAACGGCTGGGTCCTGTTGTTGATGGGACAAGTTCCTGCTGGCTGGACATACTTTCCATTTGCGACCTTCAGCACAGTTCCCCCGTATTGCAGAACATTGTCTTCCTTAGTGTGCAATGTTAATTAATCCGACAATACAGAAAAAGAAGCTCCTGAATCAACCAGTGCCCAAACAGGTTAGCCTTTGATGAGATTTCCCGACATCTTAGAGACTGTCGTCCATGGAGGATTTCATCTGTGGTGGCCTCACCTCCGTAGATGGTTGCTACACTTAGTTTTCCTGGGCGCGGCGGCTAGGGGAGTGGCTGGTACCTCTGTATGATGACAGTGAATGGCAGCGGCGCGCTGGGAAGCGACCTCGTCCAGGGTAAGGCGATGGGCTTCTTCCCGTAGGTCAACTGAATTCATCAGCAGGTGATTGCCTGGGATAGAACTGCTCTGATGGCTGATGTCTTGCGGCAAAATAATCGTCTAATACTCTCCTTCTCTCTCTGCAGTAGCATACGACATGTCCAGGGTGCCCACAGTGGAAACACAGTGGTGTGTTGTCTTCTGTTCTCCAGACGTCTGTTCTTTTATGGAGCATCATAGTTGCCAGGGGAGTTGGTTGTGGCCAATTCGGCCAGTTCATAGGCTGCCATTTGCCGGCCGCAGCGAAAGTCATAGCAGGGCGACGCCATTTTTCATGTCGGGTATGACTGGCGAGGCAGACAGGAACTAATGTCTGACATACCTCTTCCTCAGCGGCATCGACTCCCTCGTCATCCATAGCCATAATCTGATGCTCATTCAGTCTAATAGTCCCAGCTGCCACAATTTGTTGTAATTCTTCTCTCACAATTTGCCATATGACAGAAGCGAAGTCATGCTGGTCTTCCACAACTGCCATAGGGACTACATTCGGGAGTCTGTCATACTTCTTTCATTCAACCCTCCTTTGCTGCATCTCTTCAATACGCTGGCACCACTTGATGAACTCTTCCAATGTAGCAATGTCTTATCAGAAGAGCTTGGTACATGACTTCTGCTATAGCCTTCATCATGTGCGTAATCTTGTCGGCCTCAGTTATATTCGGATTGCCTATGTTACACACAGCCAAAACATTCTGTATGTATGACTGTGTCGGCTCACCATGTCGTTGGGCCCGGTTCCTCAGTTGTTATTCCGCCGAGCAGATTTGTAGCTGGCGGTCACCAAACGTCTTCTCGAGTTCCGTCTGGAATGTTTCCCAGTCATTCAGCTTCTCTTCGTTGTTTTCAAACCACTGCTGGGCTGTTCCGTCCAGGCAGAAATAAACGTTGGCCAAGCACACTGTTGTACTTGGCAACTCGGTTGAACCCTTTTAGCCATTTGTTGGGGCCCTTGGCCAGCTTCTCCAGAGAACACCGACAGGTATGTGATGTGCGACTGGCTTACCGCTGGTTTCGTGTCCATCATTGTTCTGATAATACGGACTTTCGGAACAATGTACTCGGTATATCCCTTGTATTCTGGTTCTAGTCAGTGTAAGCAACGGCTGTTACGGTGCCTAATCGGAGCCACAGTGATGCAGCTGTTGCACAGGATACCCGCCACCTCTACCAAACAATGTCACATTGAAATGGAAGCAGGCTTGACTTCGAAGGCAGGGTTGTCAACTGAACACAGCACTCATACTGAAAGCAGGTTTACTACGAACGCAGCACTAACTGCCTCTCGGGCAGAGCGCTCTGCTATTTACACAGAAACAGAATGTACCAGAAATTAGAAGAACAGTTAACATAAGAAACAAGTAGAATTTACAAGTGAACATAAGAAAGATGTAGAACATTCTGGAATTTTTAATTACAAAGAAATAAATTTTTGCCGGTGGACGGGATTGAACTGGTGACCTTCAGCACCACAGTTGGTGACGCCATCCCCTGCGCCACGCCGGCAGTCTCTTTATGTGGTGCCTCGCGGCAGTATTATCCTATGGGTTGAAAGGTTTAGGTCTCGTTTGACCTATACCTAACCAACTTTCACTTTAAAAAAGTTATCTGTAGGACAGCCCAAAGAAGGTTAAGCATAGGTTAAACAAGAAGTGTTCTTTTATTTTATTTATTTATTGTAGTTCGTGACGGCACGTAGCACCCGAATCTCCGGCTCAGAAACAATCGATTTACAGTTGTCTGTTCGACATATATCATTTCAGGTCGTACAACTTCGAGTGTAAGCTTTTTTTTAAAAAAAAGCTACCTAGTTATTAAATGTATTTTGAAGAGGTGGTATCGTTAAGTAGATTTGACTATTTAGGTGAAATCTAACTACCGGTACCATTTCACAATTTATGTATGTGACATGTAGTTTCGGGAGATGAGTAAGTTATTTTTGAATGAAATATAGGGATGGTATCTATAATATTACATTTGATCTAAATAGATCTAATCTAGTTATTGATACCAGGTTTGTTCTATATTTGGATTGTGAATGTAGTTTTATTTTATTTATTTATTTATTTATTAATTATTATTATTATTATTATTATTATTATTATTATTATTATTATTATTATTATTATTATTATTATTATTATTATTATTATTATTATTATTATTTATTTTTTTTTTTTTTTTTTTGCATTTTGATTTAGTATGTCCCCGCTCATAACCACAAATTTCTGTGTTAGTACTGATTAATTAGTTGTGTACGTTATTATATCGCCATGTAGTGGTAAACATGTGTTCGTAGTATCTCTCAATTATGTATGACGTCATTGGTCAAAGCAGTATCGGAGACTTAGAGTTTATCTGAAATTTCACAGATCAGTTAACCGAAGAAGAAAAAAAAAGAAAGGATGGTAGAATAATGTTATATAGATATAAACTACAGAAAAGTAAGAGAAAGGGACTTGCGAAAAGGAGACTGTCTGTGTAGATATTATCAAAAATAATAATTAAAAAGCTAAAGATGGATGAAAGAAGACGGTATCCCAAGAACTCTTAAGTACGGCAGTAAGAAAACGTTTGAAGAGGAGTGAACTGGCAACAAGAAGAGGAAGAAAAGTGGTGGGAGGACAGTGGACTTGTTAACACCCAGACCCAGCCATAGCGGGAACAAGATATGAACACAGTTAAGCATTAATGTACTTGGGAATAAAGAGACCACTTGCCGAAAAGCAGAGGCACTGCATCAACTATAGCTGCACATAAAAAAGATGTGAAGACTTGCAATATTTAGGACCAGAAGTAAGGAAGACACACACACACACACACACACACACACACACACTAACACTCACTCTGTTTTTACACAGTGCAGCAGTGCAGGTTGGACATCCCAGGTGACAACGTTATTTGGGTTCAGTGTTCTCATTTTTTTTAAAATGCATCTGTCCACTATTCAACCCCTCTACTTTTTGGCAAGTGATCTCTTCAATCTCCTCCAATGGGTTTTGAAAGAGCAGGCACCTATTCTGTTCACCATGAAATAAATAATGTTGCTCTGAGGTTGACAGGTTGTTGTTGTTGTTGTTGTAGTACCCTTGTCTGTTGAGTAAATTAATTATCCTTGTAAAAACTACATTTCAATCGTTGTTTGTTTAGTATATCACATCACAATCACGCCTATGTATAAATAACAGTTTGGAGTATAAATGAAATATAAATTACATTGCCAAAAACACTGCACACAAATGGTGGAACAAGTTTAAAACGGATACCAAATTTACTAGACATCAAATATGCAATCTTACTGGCCACCCAAACACAGCTACTCATTGGGTGCCTTTTGCTTCCATCATCCATTGCACCATTGCCAACATCTACATGTCAAGTGCCAGTCACATACCATCAACTGCACTTCAAAAGAAAGGAAGAATTTTTGAAGAAACATAGGAATGTTAAGGTGTAAGGAGCCAGTAACTACCAGTAAAGTGTAAAAAACTTGAGGGTGAGCCTATGTAAAATCTGACAAGAAGCATCTAGACACCTATAATATGGTCTGTCTCTGCCCATCACCTTTTTTGATGTCTTTAACTTCACGAGGGGCACTTTCAATGATGTACTTTAATAATCTGTGGAGGAATAGCAGAACATTCTTCCTCATGAGTTTACTAAGAGAAGGTAAAGATGTTTGACAAAGTGGTCCACTTCTCCTCCCCCCCCCCCCTTTCTCTCAGTCTCTCAAAACACGTAAATGATTTTTACATCCAACACTTCTTGCCATAGCTCCTTTCATACATATTTCCCTCAGCAATCAATTTAAGTCATATTTCAGAGCATCTTTCACCATTACTGTTCGTGTTTCTTCATGTCAAATACGGTAACTTGCTGCTAATTCTCCGACTAAAAAAAAAAAAAACAATAATAATAAAATAATTAAGACTTTTGGCAGAGGAAACTCACCTAATATGAAAGGTGTTAAGGTCATCGGCCCATTTATCTACAAGTATAACATTCAAAAGGAGAGGCAACTACCAAAATCATGTGCCCATCCCTTCACATGGGTAAAAATTAAAAAAATAAATAAATAAATAAATAAAAATGAAGCTAAGCCGTGGCAGAATAGCCGTGCGCAGTAAGGCGCCGGCAGTGATTCACCATTGGGGATTTAAGTCCTCCCTCAAGCATGGTTGTTTGTGTTGTACTTAGCATAAGTACTTTAAATTAGTACAAGTACGGTAGTTTGTAAGCCTGGGGACTGATAACCAACACAGTTGAGTCCATTAGATTTACAAACATTTGAAGGGAGTTAAAAACCATCAGTGACATAGTCAATACTAAAAGCAAGCAAGACATGGGGAAAAAAGGAGAAGTTAACATCCTCTGCATGCGACTGGAGATGTCCAGCCCATCATCTTCCACGCCTTGACACACATCACAAGCAACAACTAGGCTATTCAACAAAACACTACCCCAGAATGGAAAACAGTATGTGACAAACAAAGGAGGAGGCAGAGATGAAGTCACAAGGCATAACTGTAGACTGGGGTACCACCCGTCTGCTTTGACCCATGACGTCTTCAAGATGTCCGAAAACCAGTATACGGGATATCTTAATACTTCTGTATTGTAGACACAATCTGTAGTTATTATAGATAATAATGTACCGTCGATCACAGGTCTTAGCCCAAAAATTCACGTCTTTGGCACTCACTCACAAAAAAAAAAAAAAAAAAAAAAAAAAAAAAAAAAAAAAAAAAAAAAAAAAAAAAAAAAAAACCCTCTCGAGGAGAAGCTACAGATCACTTTTCAAACAAAATATTGATCTGTTTTGTTTGTAAACAAACTATCATCTTTAACTCAACCACCACATAATCACTCACGCCTTCTACAAACACAGACGCTCCTCAAAACTACCGCGCTGCGATGACGTCATGGATCAAAGCTGATGGGCGGTATCCCCATCTACAGGTGAGCCAGTCACAAGAATGGTTAAAACAGGAATAAAAATGAGGTCACGGATCCCCATGCGTATAGTAGGGGACTCTAAAACCACGACCAACCTATCCTCCGAAGGTAATGTAAAATATTATAACTGAAAATAAAAACCACTTTGACGGAGGAAACTGAGGACCAGTTCAACCATCTGCGAGCCATCTGCCAGTTTCAATGATTGTGTGTTTGAGAAATTATACTTTGTATGAAGGGTCAAAATATAGGTGTTAAAGTAACAACCTTAAAATAAAAGTTTGACCATCAAAGTGCCTTAGTAGGCAAATCATCCTAGCCCAATAATTCCTCTGGCTTTTGAATTTATCTCACAGCCACGTACAGAGGGAAAGTCAAATGTGGACTCTGAGCTATGATGAAACTGGAGTATTTATTGAAAAACCACACTACAATGAGTGTCAGAAAATATTCTTAGCCTAACGGATGTATCCCTAAACCTTTGGCGGATTTAGACTAGACCCTATCTGAATAGTGTCAAGGAAATTGGCAACAGCAATGGCCCAAAACACTGATTTGAAATCACAACTGCTGAACAATCTTAGGGCCTACTTGTGGTGGAACAAAATTTATTTGAAATGTTAGTATTAAGGTCAAATTAAGCATTGAAACTCTATAGGCCTATTCAAATGATTAGCCCCTAATAAAAACGAGCAACAACATCCATGGGCAAATAATTAAAAACCACCTTAAGGAACTTTTGCTCTAGTCTATAAGATGGGAAAGTTGAGCAAGATGAATGGATGGTGACTTCTGCATTTTAGAATAGGTCAATAGGTCAACACACACAAATTTTATGTAAACATTTTTCATTAATTTGGAAGAAATGTCAAAAACCACACACTTATGGTAGTCTGTAAAGTAATTTGTGTACATCATAAGCTAAGTTAGGTCAACAAGGATTGTGTAATACAGAATTTTATCAGAACGCATGTGCTCTACTAAAAGGAACAAATAAACACGTAATACACACGGATAAATGAGTACCGGTATTTCTATTCAAAGTTTACGACATTGCAGTAACAAGTATACGTATAAAATATCAAAAGTAATTTCGTTACTGGCGATATAAAAATGTTTTTTTTATTATTGTAATAAAAGTCAACATATGTGCTCACACACGAAAGCTCAAACATCGACGTCAGGTGATTCCTAAAAAATAAATATCAGGTGTTACCAGCAGTATTGGAGGAGAAACGTATACTAAATTTAGATCTTAAGCAGAACAAGAATGAATCGTTCAATAAAACAAACCTGTTTCTTTAACACCTGACAGTAAAACAAGAGCCTTGTTCCAATTAGCTGCCAAGATTTCAGAATACATCGTGTAGGGTTGAAACTGAAGTGGTAACATTTAGTGCAAACCTTACTGGTCATATATGAAGTTGACAATTTTTCAACGATCTACATTACACGGTAGAATTTCACAAGCTCTATATTGTCTCCCTAAGATCGCTAGCAGACGATTACACCGAAACAAAACGAAATTCTGCTGATTGTTCCAGTTACTGGAATTTTTTCATGATCGAGTTGAGCATTGCTTTTAAATATGTCGCGGGTATCATGAAGTATATAAACGATGGAAAGCACTTTGTGGAATAAAAATGCTCTCCATAACAGAAACAATCACTTACGTATCAGACACATGTCGCTCGTTTGCTCCTTTCTCCATTTCTTACTCGACCAACAATCAACAACACTTGGTTATTGATTCAGATTTCAACCCCAAACAACTATGTTTGTTTTTGCAGACCAAGTAGTTCCTTTAACGCACTGGCTAGTGGCTACTACCAATGACCTTCGTGCACTGCCGTATCTACAGCCGTGCACAAGCATAACTTTGATAAACATACTTGTCAATTTTCCTTAGTTGTTTTAATTTATTCTCTGATCTGCCATAGATGCGTATCAGGTAACTCGAAACGAAGAGACCGCAAGCTGTTTCCATTATATTTCCCCGTATTGCTGCAGGTCTGCATTTTTCACATTTCGTCATCTGCAGTCATAACTGTCATGTACAGCGTCAATACAGGGATAATTTCTGGTTTACTTGCACCAGTATCGTTTATTCTAATGCACATTCGAGATCGCCTCAAAATAGATAAATATAGACACACATAAGACTAATGGATTAACAACAAAGGTTTCAGTTGACCCATGAAACGTAAATAGGGACACTGGGACAGTAAATTAAAGATTCGTTGATGATTTTGTTAATCTGTGAACGTTAAATCGACTTTTGCATTGCATTTTTACAATGTATTAACCAATTTTCGCCATTAGTTGCCAGGTGTCGATTTGTTGTGTGATCTTGCAATTTATTTCTTAAAATGTGGACACATGTTGTGTTTTTATCATATTATACGAATCGGTTGCTATGGAGAAATCTGATTTAAAGTTTATGAAATCACTCACACAGTACTGTGTTTCAGTTGCGGATGTAGTCTAAACATACAGTTGAACACCATTGTGATATCATTGTACAGTTATGGTTGTGGACTTACCAATAGTAGTTTATTTTTCCAAAGTTTATTTCTTACAGTCATACTAAAAATATAAATTTGAAGGTCGCGGGTTCGATCCCCAACAAGTCCTTGATTTTTTATCTGTTACTTTCCACTTATTTCACCTCTGGCAGTATTGCTCATGTGAAAAATACCGAGTAGCACCGTAGCTCAGAACACACGTTAAGCTGTAGGTTCCCCTGTAACTGGCTGGGTAAGTCAGTTCGAAGGTCGGAGGAAGGCAACGGCATACCACCTCCAAACAAGACCATGCACTGTGGTGTTCAAACCAATCTTCGGATTGTTGACTGCTCTACCTTACCTTACTAGTAATGTGTGTCTTTCCTTGAGACAAGCATTCAGAGTGTTTCTAAATTACACCAACAAACTTCAGGGGGTTGTAGAGGAGACTTGCTAGAACACGTTTCACAAAGGAAGCCATGTTCGTTAATGACACTGTGAGCACTGATTCAACTTCGATTCTATGAAAAAAAGGAAAATCTTTTACTGCAAGCTCTTTACTGATTTGTAATCACGAGGATGGCCCCATCTGTGTGAGGATCTTGGAAATGAGAGTGAAATTGATTTGTAAGACCAGGTGGAAAAAAGGTAGGTGACTCTGTAATGGAGCAAGAGGGTGAGGAGACGTCCAAACATGAAGTAGGAAGTGACAACAGAACAATAAGGTTTTATCTGGAAAGAGATAAGACCACCATGTAGACCAAAAAACCATCTGGGATATGACATAATCTACAATTTATCCACACAGAAGGCAGAGAGAAATTACCACCTTGCCAACAACCCAAAATACAGAGCTGTACCACCTGCACTACCGAAACAAGTCACAGAAAGATATTAAACTATGAATGTAAAAATTGCCACAATGTGATCTGCCTATCCTTTGCACATACAATCAGCCAACTTTGGTTCTCTGTGTATCATTGTGTTTCTTGTAGTAGTTCTGAGTCAGTGTGAAAATCTCAGCACCAAAAGCGTAACTTAAACATGGAGAATTTGCAGTTTAATAAAATTTATGTACTGAAATGTATTACTGTTTGGTGGTGGTTTCAAAATTTCGATCCTTTCTTTTTTCTTACTCTTATAGCAAATAAAAAGTTTCATGTATCCATTATCGTAAGTTCTATTTCTATGCATTCACACGAAGATCAGTGATTATATTTAGAGCAATGAAGTAGAGAATCTGACATAACAGGTGATTTTAGAATCTGTGCTACAAGTCGGGAGATGGTGGATTAAGTTATCAAGCCACCCAAATCCAACATCTCAGGAGATGAAAGGATGGCACTCAGGCAACCCTAGGAGGATGACAGCATTGTGATGTTGTCAGCTGACAAGGGAAACTCTTCACTCATCCTAGAGAAAACAGAGAACTACAGAAAAGTGCAACAATGTCTGGAGGATCATACACACAAACCAACAGTAGGCGACCCCACAGACAACATGGACAAGAAGACCTGGGCTTCTTTGAAAGAGATGGACTTACCTGAACAGGTTATCAAGAAGCTTTGTCCCAAAGCACCTGTAGCACCTAGACTGTATGGTCTCTCCAAATTTCACAGGTATGGAGTTCACTTAGACCCATTGTTTAGCAACATCAGCGCAGCAACCTACCCTACTGCAAAATACCTGAAGAAGATACTGGTACCACATGTGGATAAATGTGCTCACCATATTTGGAACTCAGAGTTTCAGTTTCAGTTTTTATGTGGTTCTGCTTTTCACATGAGTGCCACTGAATGACACTCTCAGTGGAGAGAAGTTCAGAGGGAGTCTCCTCGAGTTATTTGAGCATGTACTGATCTGAATGTACTTCCTGTATGGGTGTCAGTTTTAGGAACAAATGGAAGGGGTGTTGCTGGGCAGCCCTTTATACCCAGTGGTGACTAACCTATTCATGGAAAGGTCACCCTTTTTTTTTTTTTTTTTTTTTTTTTTTTTTTTTTTTTTTTTTTTTTTTTTTTTTTTTTTTTTTGATATGTGGATGATACCTTTGTAATCTGACCTCATGGCAGACAGAAGCTAGAAGATTTTCTGGAACAGCCGAACTCACACGACCCGAATGTAAAATTCACAGTGGAACTAGAGAACAATGTACTTTTCAAGAGGAAGGCAGATGGCAATTTTGTGCACATTGTATCACAAACCTATCCACACTGACTTATACCTACACGCCAGTAGCTGCCATAATCAGGCTCAAAAGAATGGAGTACTGTAAACTCTAGTTCACAGAGTGTGTTCTTTGTCAGATCCTGAAAGTTTACTGACAAAAATAGAGCACTTTCTTCTAGAGACACCCAGAAGGCAGTGTTTCCTTCCAGTCAGCCACAGGATCCAGGAGAGGCAACGAAGGTGGCATACCTGCCAAATGCTGGACCAGTCTGTGTAAAACTCAGCAGAATTCTCATGAAACATGATATCAGGAGTTTTAATTTGCCCACCTTCAAATTGGGACAATGTTATCTAATATGATGAATAACTTGGGGCAATGCAAACCAGGTGTTTATAACATCGATTGCCAGTGTGGGATGTCATATATCGTTCATTCCACCAGGACTGTGGACATCAGGTCTAAAGAACACCAGAGGCACAACAGACATGGACAGGCAACAAAATCAACCATAGCAGAGCACAGTCTAGACCTTGGTCACTCGATGAACTACAATGTCACCAAGATTGTGAGACAGACCCCAAGATTTTCGGACAGCATTATAAAGGAATCCTTCAAGATAAAAGTCACAGCAAATCTTATCAATCGTGACAGTGGATAACAGCTCATCACTTCTTGGAATCTGGCTCTTGAGCTTCTAAAAACCCAACACAGGGCACTTAGAGAGCTTGCAAGAAGTGGAAACTGAGAAAACAGCTCAGTGGAACAGGTAGCTGCCCGACTCTCACCTGATGTAGCTGAAGAAATACGCTGTGAAGCCTGTCGTGCTCTCACGCAGATGAAGCTTATGAAACCTAACATCACTAAAAGAGGGAGGGCAGCCATAAGGAAACTAAGAGAAGATCCTGAAATTGTGGTGTTACCAGCCGACAAGAGCAACGCAACTGTGGTCCTATCTCATGTGGATTACATTGAGAAAATGCGGAGCCTGCTAGAGGGTAATGCACACCAGAAGATAGACACTGATCCTACCAAGAACGTGGAGAGGAAGACCACGGCGCTTCTAAAAGAATCCGATTTGCCAGACGATGTTATTAGGAAGCTAAGACAGAGAGCATCAGTTCCACCAAGACTTTACGGACTACCCAAGGTCCACAAGGATGGGGTCCCTTTACGCCCCATCGTAAGTAATATTGGTGGTCCAACATACTTGCTAAGGTACTTTAAAGAGTTGCTTAGCCCTTACGTCGGGAAATGCTCCCATCACATCCGCAACTCCGTGGATTTTGTGAAGCGTCTCAACAATTTCAAGCTCAAAGATACCGACATCCTTGTCAGCTTCGATGTTGAGTCTCTTTTTACCAGAGTGCCTTTACAAGGATCCCTAGAGCGTATTGGACAGAAGTTTGACGAAAAGACAACTAACCTTTTTAAGCATGTCTTGACGTCGACATACTTTCTCTTCGATGGTGGCTACTATGAGCAGACAGAAGGGGTAGCAATGGGGAGTCCCCTTTCACCAGTTGTTGCCAATATGTATATGGAACACTTCGAGGAAGAAGCTCTGGAATCAGCTCAGTGGAAACCTACCTGTTTCTTTCGGTATGTAGACGACACTTCCGTGATATGGCCACATGGAAGAGACAAGCTCAATGACTTCCTTATGCACCTCAATTCCATACACCAGAACATCAAGTTTACTATAGAAGTCGAGGTCGATAGAGCGCTACCCTTTCTGGGTGTCCTGGTTAAAAGAAAGGCGGACGGCACTTTGGGCCACAGCATATACCGGAAAAAGACGCACACCCACCTTTATTTGCAGGCGGACAGCTGCCACCACCCAGCTCAGAGGAACGGCATACTCAAAGCATTGGTACATAGGGCTCGCACTCTCTCAGATGATGGTAGTATCAAGGAAGAAATTGAACATCTGAAAGCTGTTTTCCGGAGGAATGGCTACAAAGAGTGGCAAATTCGAAGAGCCTTATGTCCTACACCTCCTGCACAGCCGGCGGAACCAGAAGAGGGCGCTCAGGAGGACGTAGCCACGGCATTTATTCCTTTCTGTGGCGCCTTATCCGGGAAAATAGGACGAATTCTCAGGAAGCACCGAGTGAAGACAAGCTTCCACCCACCAGCTAAGACTCGAGCACTGCTCGGAAGTGTGGAAGACGACCTGGGACTGCGGAAGTCCGGTGTCTATCAGATCCCCTGCCAATGTGGTGCATCGTATATAGGTCAGACAGTGCGTACTGTCGAGGATCGGTGCCGAGAACATCAGCGGCACACAAGATTACAGCAACCTAGCAAGTCTGCAGTCGCAGATCATTGTCTGACGGAAATACACGGAATGGATTACGATCGCACCAAGGTTCTGGCACAAGCGTCCAACTTCTGGGACTGTGTCATCAGAGAATCTATCGAGATACGTGTAAGGGAACCGCAAATAAATCGTGACAGCGGGTACATACTTAGTAAGGCATGGGATCCCGCTATTAGATTGATGAAGAAGAGGAAAGAGATATCTGACAAAGAACTGACTTCGGGGTAGGTGTAGGAACAGCAGAAGAGCCGCCAGCACGCGCACCTGGGCGCGGACCTGGGGTTGAACACTCGGTCGGCGGGAGAAGCGAGGGCAGGGATGCTGGGCGCGGACCGCCGATACAGCGGATGGCGATAAAAGCGCGGCGAGGACCCCCCCCCCCCCCCCCCCCCATCACTCGTTCGCGTTCGTTCGTTCGTTTGTTCGTTCCTCTCGTTCGTTCACACGTTCGTTCGGCTGCTCGACTCGCTGCGGGTCGGATCTTTGCTACTCGTCGCGCACGACAGGCCTCTTTCCAACGATGATACGACGCGGTAAAGGGGGCGCGGAAGGGTCTCGCCTTCTCGTCGCTGCCATGGAACTCCTTGCAGCTGAGGTGCTTCTTACGCAGGGAAGAAGAAGTAGCAAACAGAGGGCCGATCAATGTTACAATTGTCAGCAACTTGGTCACGTTGCCAAGTACTGCAAATGAACAGCGGCATGCATGAAATGCGCACTACCTCATGACACTCGCGGATGCAAGAAACCTCGCGGTGTTGCGCCAACCTGTGTCAACTGCGGTGGCGTGCACACTGCGAGTCACAGCAAATGCCCATATATCACGGGATGGAAACGACCCAAGAGGAATCGGCGGACACGACGTTCCGGCGCTTCAACAGCGTCGAAACCCACGTCACCAGCGGCCGCATCGTCTCTTCCCTCTGCGGATCGAGGCGCTCTTGGCCGCTGTGGAGAAGCAATTACGACCTCAGATAATGCTATTGCCGCCCTCCAAGCTGCCTTCGCAGCCGAAAGGGAGGCGTGGAAATCTGAACTTGCTGCTGTTCATCGCCAGCTGCAAAGCCTGCGAACTGAACTACGATCTCTAAAGGAAGCGTCTCTCTCAGCTCCCCCCCCCCCACCACGGGGGCGCGGGCGGGAATAGACGCTGCGACACAAATGGAAGACACAGCGGCGCTCACCACGTCGGCGCTGCACGACGTCGAAATGGTAACACACGTCGACGCCCAGCCTGCGACGGGTCAAGCTGCTATGGACGTGAGTTTAGCAGAAGAGGAACTCCCGGATGTCACCGCCGCTTGGAGGGGTCGTTGGCAGCTTCGGGTGCTTCGACCGACGTCGATGAAGACGATGACGAGGAGGCGGGTGACTATTGCCTGCCGCTCCCCAGACGACACAGTGTTCCTCAGGCACTCGCCATGATCTCACGTTCTATCGACGACGGCACCTACCCTCACTGGGACACGCCATTCCCTTTCACACCCCGAGATGCTTTGCCACCCTCACCTTTCCTGCGCGTCGGCATTCGCTCCGAATTTTACAGCAGAATCCACTCGTGGTTATACCTCAACAACTTTCCAGTCGACCTTGACCTCCTATGTCGGTGTCCTGTCTTCACCCATGACCAATGGGACATCATTCTCCGGGACCTCCTGGGTATTGCTGGCTCCGAGGTAGTGGACTCTGAGAAGATATTAGAGCCCCCACGGCCTGGCAAGACAATGTACACCAGGTGGACGCCGTCAAAGATCAGCCCGGCACAACAGGACATGATGCCGCCAAGGAAGAAACCATCACGGCGGAAGTGAAGTCCTCCGCCACCGAGGCGGCCCCCTGCCCCCGCCCCAGGACTTTAGGACACGGGGCAGAGGTCACCGCCGCCCGACAAGGGCCTATGGCCGCGCCTTCAAGGCAAGAGACGCCCAATAGCAAGAGAATTACCTGGAATGTCAACATAGCTACTAGCAGGCGGAACCTTCAGGTTAATACTGCACCAATTCCGGGCAAATCAGAAGCCCTCAGAAGTTCATCTGGTTCTGTTACTCGGTTCATCAGCGCACCCGATGATGGCAACGTGGTCGTTTGCCGAAATATTGTGCCCGTTGGACACTGAAGCCCGGCAGTTTACCCGCGAATTATTTCGATACGAAGTACGCCGGGAGAATATGAAGAATCACAGATTTTGAGATGTCTATAAATTATGATGAGGGAAATGGAAGTGTTGAAGGTTCAGTTATTTCAGCAGGGGAGAGAGTTTTGCGAACAGAAACAGAGGGACAGTACATGCATAAGAATAAAAAAAAATGACACTAGTAAATAGTTTGGGATTTTTTTTTAAAGTGGTAATAAGGATAGAAATGAATCTTCAGTAGGTTTCTTAAGAGAGCTTTTAGATGAATGGAGGTTAGATGGTGGGACGGGATGGTCAAAGAAAATACCGTCCTTTACGCCAGGGAGCAGAGTACACCCGATTTTGTTTCTGAAATCATTTGAGGGAGGACTTCCAGCGACGATAGAAAGGTAAGACACTGGGAAAACTGTAGGATAGTGCTCAGTAATGGCGCATATTAAATATGGTAGTGTATCATAGTTGGAAAGAATTTTCCCGCCTATTAAAGGAGGAATACTGGAATGAAGGGGATCAAGAGAAATCATCTCTAGAATTGGAGGATCCAAAACTGTACCACAAGACATGGGGAGGGTATAAAAATATTTTAAATGGCACTTAGAGCATGCAAAATTTTTAGATAAGCCTGCAGACAAAGAGCAATTAATCCGGGTGCTAACAAATGGATTACCTGTATCTATACAAGACAAACTTCTTGCGAAAGGTTCTGCAAATAAAAGTGATACGTTACATTATTTAGGACAGTTAGATGTGTTACATGAAAAGCAAGAAGAATAATGGTTACATCATTGTAGGAACGTGTGGCAAGATAATCGAAACACTTCAAAAAGAGAAGGAGGTTTCGTTAATAGCCAATATTGCGAAACAAAACGAACTAAATTTAATAAGAGAGCTCAGAAATTTCAGAACGCTTCGCCCGGCTGGCCAGGACAACATTACAACGATCAAACCAACAATCAGTAGTACATAGTAACTGCTGTAATCGAGAATGAGGGGAAACGACTAAGGTTCTATGGATGGAGCCGTACTGCAGGGCCAAGAATTTTAAAACACAGGACCCAAACTGTATATATTCAAACAATAAGTCAGAAAACTGTAGTTATTCAAACGATAGACCAAGAAAAGAGATTACAGGAGGAAATTTTAGAGGAAGAAGAAAACGAAACAGAACTTAAAGCAATGAAACCTATTATTACCGGTTTTGTAGGAGAGCATGAAACACATATTATAATAGACTCAGGCAGTGATAAAGGTGTCGTGAGCATTGAGTTTTACCAAAGGAGACAGCAGCAAGGAAATTTTCCTAGCCAGAGAGTAAAAGGAGCGCAGGTTGCTGGCATTACGAGAGTGAAGGGGAAACCAGTGAAGGAAGAAATACTATTAACATTTGAATCAAACAAACATAGGGGCGAACACAATTTTTTGATTGTTTCAGTTAAATGTACCTGTATTGTTCAGTGTAGACTGGTTGGCTAAGTATTCAACTGCGCTATATTTTGCAGGCAGACGGTTAGTAATACCCACAAAAGACAGTGAAATAAGTGTGCCATTCGTTACAGGAAGACAATTTGAAGAAAGGGAAGACAAAAGGGTTACAATTTTACCTAATGAATGTGTAGAAAATTTACACATATAAGATGATTGGTCATGTTCTGCACTAGGAAATGATAATGATTTAGCAATTCAGATGTGGGGAAAGATACAAAGTAATGAGTGACTGAGTCATTCTGAAAAGAAAGAACTGTTACAAATATTAAAGATATACGAAAAAGTATTTGCAGACAAACCAGGAAGCATTAAAGAGTATGCATGTAAATTGAAGTTAAGGAAAATTAAACCATTTTTTGTAAAGCCATAGTCGGCGGCGGTGGCCGAGGGGACTAAGGCGCTCCAGTCACGGTCTGCACGGCCACTACGGTCGGGGGTTCGAATCCCCCCTCGGGCATTGATATTTGTGCCGTCCTAGTTCGTAAGTAGTTCATAAGTAGTTTGTAAGTTTAGGGACTGATGACCCCGTAGTTAAGTCCCATAGACTATACGAACATTTGAACATTTGTAAAGCCATATCCTATATCTTTGGTTCTCAAAGAGTCTACGAATAAAGAGATTGCGCATATATTGACACAAGGGATTATAGAAAAGTCCAACAGTTCCTACAATAAACCATTGCCGGTTATTAAAAAATGTGGTAATGTAAGATTAGTGATTGATGCATGTAAACTAAATCAGTATATAGAAATGGAAAAAGACTGGCCTGTACCAATCGAGGAAATTTTAGTTGAACTAGAGGGCAGGGCCGGCGCAAGCCCAAGTGCCGCCCCGTGCGAGTTGCTAAATTGCCGCCCCCCCCCCCTCCGTTTTTTTTTAAACAAAACGATTGTGGAATTTTATTTAAACAAATCTGTAGGAAATCTCAGCAATCAATCTAATTTTTTTTTTCTTTTCAGATCTTCCTAGGCCAGTCTCAAAGCTTTTAACATGTGCTTACATCTAAACCGTCATGTTGACAGCTACGTTCAGCATGACGGTATGAATGTAAACATAACTCAAAGCACTGAGTATAGCCACACTGTGCCCGAAATCTATACAGATCTGGAAAATAAAAACAAAAATCGCCAGTGATTGGTGACATTCTCTACAGATTTGTACAAGACAGTCGCTGGGCACCAGCTGAAAAATGGAATCAAACCTGGCTGAAGAAATCTAGCTGATTTTAATAAGCCTTGTGAATTATCAAAAATATTCAAATGTGTGTGAAATATTATGGGACTTAACTGCTAAGGTCATCAGTCCCTAGGCTTAATCACTACCCAACCTAAATTATCATGAGGACAAAAACACACACCCATACCCGAGGGAGGACTCGAACCTCCACCGGGACCAGCCGCATAATCCATGACTGCAGTGCCTTAGACCGCTCGGCTAATCCCGCGCGGCATAAACTTACAGTTAACGTAAATAGACATTTTTCAATGGTTGTGAACAGATAATGTATTTAACAGAAAACAAAATATATTTACAATTTAACGATAATTTGGTTTGAACAATAATATTTACAATAACTATTTAATGTTGAACGAAATAAGAAGCAACATAGTAAATAACCAAGACGCTGATCATAATATAAAAATTTAAAAACATACTAGCCAAATCGAACCTTCCTGGCTTTTGCTAGTGCAAACGTTTTACACGATCTGTGTAATTTAACTCCTCTGCAAGCTCGTGCTCAATCGAAATTGTTGCAAGATCATTCAAACGAGTTTTGCTCATCGTTGATCGGAGGTATGTCTTTATCAATTTCAGAAACTCCTCTTTCCACTCGCAACTGTCACTGGGAGTGTTAGGAGAATTCTCAGAACAGCGTTGACATTAGGGCAAAAATTATGTCTTCCTATAAACTTCAGAGTCTCTTTTGGACCTATTTCAGGTTTGAACAATGTTCAAAGCACTTTTAGTTCTTCCCTCAACTCTAGTGCATCAATGTCGCTTGACTCATGATCTTGCAAAATCGCTGCGAGGTTTCTACATTTTGCGTCCAGGCTGTCAGGAAGTGCATTCTTCAACTCACCTATGTCGTAGAGAAAATCAAAATAATCACAATGAGATTTCAGTCGATTGAATCTCTCATCCAAAAATGTGGTTACTATATCTAAAAGATAATAGTAGAATTCAATCTTGTAACGTTTTGTTGTGTTATCTATTGTCTTATCCCTTCCTTCATAAGTACAGTGTATTGGCTTTTACTTCGTTGCCGGAAAACACTAATCCGTGGTAACGTTAGATCTTCTAACTCTGCCGGCCGCGGTCGCCGAGGGGACTGAGGCGCTCCAGTCACGGTCTGCACGGCCACTACGGTCGGGGGTTCGAATCCCCCCTCGGCCATGGATATTTGTGCCGTCCTAGTTCGTAAGTAGTTCATAAGTAGTTTGTAAGTTTAGGGACTGATGACCCCGTAGTTAAGTCCCATAGACTTTACAAACATTTGAACATTTTTTTCTAACTCTAATTCTGTAGCCAATTCTTTGGAATCCGTCAAGAAAGATACAAACTTTTCTTCTGTTCTGCCGGTCTCAAAATATGCTTTCGTTTTTTCAATCATTTTCACGGCCTCAGAAACATTTATGTCAATGGTCTGGAGGGTCTTCCTGACTACACTGATGTGAAGCAGAACGTCGTACAAGATTACCAGAGAAGTGAGAAAGGTGTAATTTTTTATTTGATTTGCAAGTGACGTTGCTTCTTGAGCGGTCATGCCATCGAATTCTTCTGATACTTGAACCAGTGCATCAGAAACGCATCCAATTTGAAACCTCAGGGGAGTAAGTGCGTCAATGCGCCTTTCTCACCTAGTATCGCTCAGTGACTTCAGTGTCAGGACGGAGGACGAGAAGAAATCATACAAGCTCTTCACTGTCGAAAACATGGAAAAAGCATATTTAGAAGACATAGCGGCATCGTTGACAACAAGATTCAATGAGTGACTGCTACATGGTACACAAAATACTCTCTTGTTAATGTCTGAAAGTCTTTTCTAGAGACCAGACTTCTTTCCTTTCATGTTTGTTCCATTGTCGCAAATTTGGCCTCTCATATTACATAATAGGATGTTTTTTTCTTCCAAGAACTTCAGTACGACCTGTGTCAAAGTGGAGCTTGAAGAATCGGGCACTGGAAGAAATCCCAGGAAATGCTCCCGAATTCGGACATCGTATACCCCGTCGAGTCTTGCCTCCTGGGCGAAACGTACCACAACTGTCATCTGATCAACTTTTGAAATATCTGGTGTGCAGTCCAGAATTATGCTGTAATACTTTGAATATTTCATCATTAATAGAATGTTGTTGGTTACAGATGATCCAATAAAATGAATTATTTCATTCTGTATCCTTTCCACGATAATAATGACCCTTGTTTTCACCTTGCTTTATTCTGTGTGGTGCTCCATCACACAGAGTCGAACTTTCCAAATAATTCAACGAGTTTCAAGAAGTTTCCGTTGTCAGGCTGAAAGAATGTATCTGTACATTGCCGACCCAGGAAATGAATTATTGCTATTAAGCGCCCAAGGACATTTTTCCAATGTTCGCTTTCAATACTCAGAAGCCTTTGATGATGGGCGTCGAGAGTTCGTGACTTTCTCATCCCCTCAGAAAACACGATCCACTTTTTATGTGAATTCAAATGATCAAAGGCGAAGAAAACCACATCCAAGACGAAAAAAAGTTTGATTTTCAGTACTTCGCATAGTTATCGACCGATTTCGAAAAAAAATAAATGTTGTCTTATTCTACACATAAAGAGGTGTAATTTCATGTAAAGCTGAAAACGGTAAGACAAGACTACATAGAAACTGTGAGTTTGTCTTGATGCCGACGGCACTCAAATAGCCGCGCCGGAGTGGCCGAGCGCATTGAGGCGCTATGCTCCGATGCGCCAGGCCGTTTCCCGGCGGAGGTCGAATCCTCCCTCGGGCATGGATGTTTGTGTAGTCTTTAGTATAAGGTAGTTCATAAGTAGTTTGTAAGTTTAGGAACTGATAACCCCGCAGTTAAGTCCCATAAGCCTAACAAACATTTGAACATTTTGCACTCAAATATTCAAATTTGTGCAAAATGATAAACGCTACATCCAAAAAACATCGCATGCAGTTTCAAATCTTTACACAACTTATTCTCACCGACATCCCTCACAAAATTATTAAAGGAAAAATGTTTTTCTCTTACCACATTTTAGCTATTAATTCGATTAAACTTATGCAAGTGCTACAACGTTTTAATTTGTTACTTTTTAGCTATTAATTCTGTTTGCAACACACTTTGCACGTAGTATCTACATATAGGACAAAATGAACATACGAAATTATACCATTGTACGGCTCTTAGTTCAAGAGATACGTCATGATAGACACAGGCGTCGAAAATTACCACCTGCTTACATTAGCGTTCAGTGGCACTACAGCATCAGGCGTGACTTTTTTATTTATTACTTGTTTATAATTTGCTAACATTATCCACATTTATCACTGAATTTAGCTCCAAAATTATATCATGGCAGTTAAGGAGATATGAAGCCATAGGCAACTAGGTTTTTCGGAAACCACCCCACCATGGAAGAGGTTTTAATTAAGACGTCTTCACTACAAAACCTATTCGTGTCACATTTTGCAGACTGTATGAACATATAACACCGAATGTAACATCAAAATTATATCGCAGTAAAAACATAGTTCAGGATATATGACGTCATAAACAATGCGTTGTATGAAAAACCTCACCATCACGCATCACATTTTAATTTATTTTATCTTTACTACTAACTTTTTTTGCAACACACAGCGCAGAAAATTTTCTAATATTCCACTGCACGTATACGGAAAATTATATTACTGTAGGGTACACTGGTCAGATGACACCGAGCAGGGTGGCGCAGTGGTAACACATTGGACTCGCATTCGGGAGGATGGTGGTTCAAATCCACCTCTGGCCATCCAAATTTAGGTTTTCCGTGATTTTCCTAAATCACGCCAGGCAAATGCCGGGATGGTTTCTTTGAAAGGGCACGGCCGATTTCCTTACTCGTCCTTATCCAAAACTCCGAGCGTAAGCTCCAATGACCACACAGTCGACGGGACGTTAAACCCTAAGCTTCCTTCCTTCCTTCAGGACATGAAGTCATTAGAACTGAGCCGCGTGAAATTGAATTTCAGGTCGAATTTCACTAGAGACGCAGGTGAAACGGTCAAAGAGTGGGGCGGAAGACAATGGAGAGAGGAAGAATAAGGAGATGGAGTAACATAATAATGCAATAAATACACACCCGGTTATCGACGGGTACTAATACTAGTCGAAATATATTAACTCACTGCACTGCGGTTGTTCATTTCAAAGAATTGACACTCGACATGTGTCAGTTCTGTCGTGTCTGATTATGGAATAATGGGTAACAAATTAGTCATCGCCGTATCACTTCACTTTTCTTCGCTTTATTTTCATTCTAGTTATTGGGACGACGAGTGCTTATTTGCCGACTTGCCAATTTTTGAAGTAACAGATCATAAGAAAAATAGTTCTAACTTATGAGTAACGTGCATGCGCAATACTAATTGTACATTATATGAAAATCACTTACCTATTACATCGCAAGTTGCAAGATATTCGTACGCACCAATTTTCCAACTACCTAATGAATTCTGCAGTTTTCGTTGTAGAGAACGCAACAATACCTGTTGTCTGGAAAGGCGAAGTAGTGACGCGGCAGTGCCAAGAACTAGGTCACGTGACGAGGTACAGCGAAGCTATGGTTAAACTAGCACCCAAGAAGAAGACGCAAGAAGCTCACAATAAGTATGTGACCGATGATATGGATAAATGTATTATCATGCAGCAATTTCTATGGCATTACGAACAATAGAAAGGAATACTAAATTTGCGAAAACATTTGTCAAACAGGAATGCGATTCAAAGCTAGCAAGGAAACCCTTAGAAGCGAAGTTCTGTCTGTGGATTTTCGTTGTAGAAGGTGTCAAAATTAACGTTTTGTTTTGTGCGGACGAGAGGGCATTCCGCATTGTTGATAAAATATCATACTTTCTCAGGTGTTCATCAGAATCAAAGCGACCAGTAGTTTACTTAGATGAAACATGGATTCACCTGCATTGTACAGTAAATAAATGTTGACAAAGTGATAGTGGGCGAGTAGTATTGTTAAACAAAAGTTCCGGTCAGAGTTTGATTGTTGTTCATGCAGGCTGAGAGAGGTGTTTCACGGCTCAAAAACCAAAACATCCGACTATCACTCAGAAACGGATAGCAAAAAATTTCAAAATTACGTCGAAACACAACTTATGTCAGGCTTACTAGCAATATTTTGATCCCTTGTAATTACTCGCAGCATATTTAGCCATTCGGAATACTTCTAGCCATCGGAGGTGTTTGTCATGTTTGACTGTAGTAATGTTCAACCATTTTTTCCCATTATACGGGAAGAATAAAACACTCGGAAACTGCTATTGAAGGGCTTAGCAAAATTGCTTCAGGCTTAACATGTAACCGCAGCATCGAACATTGCATTTGACTTTCCAAATTAGATTTCGAGTTCTGCAAAGTTAGTTGTGCGTAAACGCACGGCGCGTAACAGGCTGGCAGCGCTCCACTCATAAGAATATTGGCGTGCAAGGTAGCTAGAGAATTTTACGCCAGACTGCTTCCCCCACTCTGTTCCTCTGGCGTAAACACGACGGCGCTGCCACAGTGGCGAGGAAGAAATCAGTCCTCCCTCCCCTGGTACAACAGGGGCGGATGGTAGGTAGTCGAGGCGCCATGGCACAGTTCCCGAAGACGCTCCCTCCGAGGTTTGGTATCGAATTCCCTCTTGGGCATGAATGTTGAGTTTGTCCAACAAAAAAAAAAAAAAAAAAAAAAAAAAAAATTGGGGGCCGGCAGATTTGCCGCCCCTCGGAAAGTGCCGCAGCGTGCGGCCGCACGTTTCGCACGTGCCTTGCGCCGGCCCTGCTAGAGGAATAAAATACATTAGTTGCCTGGACTAAACAGCAGGTTACCTTCAGGTCCCCTTCCATATATATTCCACACCAGTAACAGCGTTTCTTTTTTCTGGTCGATTCTACCATTTCACTGTTTTACCATTTAGGTTAAATGTATCAGTAAGCGTATTTATGAGGGCATTAGATCAAGCACTGGGACCTAATTTAGTACAAAAGATCCTAATGTATGTGTATGATGTAATGATTAACGCAAAAACATGGTCAGAGCACAACGCGATTTTAATAAAAATTTTGGATCGATTCCTGAGATAAGGAATGACAATTGTTGAGGTATCAGAAGTCAAATGTTTAGGGCATATAGTAAATAGTGATGGAATAAAATCTGATCAAAAAGTATCAAAGTTATAGTAAAAAGTCCTTACCAAAGTTCTCAGAAACAAATGAGGTATTTTATAGGCTTGGTAGGTTTCTACAGGTGCTGTTTACTGGAATTTAGTTTAATACATCCTAAAATAATGTGACAGTTATAACAGTAAACTTAATTGACATGGGGTGAAGCAGAAAGGAAGTATTCGATAATATAAAGAGAACATCGATAAGCGCTAATATTTTACACCATCCAAACCGTGCTGAAATATTTAAAATGCCCTGTGATGCCTCATTTTATGGCATGTCATTTAAAATATTCCAAGGAGAATTAGGAGATCCTGAGAACCACAAAAGCATTGCATTTGCTAGTAGGGTGTTAAACCAACATGGATGTAATTACACAGTTTGGAAAAAGAAGCTCAGTGGTTTGGGGGTTTAAACGATTTTGGTATCTAATAGGTGGAAACAAAACAATAGTATACACAGACCATAAAGCACTTTCTTTAGTAACAACTAGTAAATATTACAGGATTGATTGAAGCGTTGGGTGCTATTTCTATAGGAATTTAATTTTGAAGAAGATTATATAGACTGAAAACGAAACATTGCTGATTCATTATCTTGCTTACCTGTAAGGATGGAAAATTGTCAGCAGTGTCAAAAGGAAGGAAAGATTTTTCGTATTTACTTGATGAAAAACGAATTAATAGACAACAACATGGTAGCATTAGCGAAAGCAATTATGCAAGAACAGGATGCAGATGACCACCTATATAGGATAAGACAAGACATAAGAAACATGGGGAGAGTAGCTGAGGAAAGTAGCCATTGGTTAATATGGGATAATATTTTGTGTTGGCGGAGTGATTTGAAGGTAATTGGTGGAGAATGTGTATACCTCAACACTTAGTAAGTAAAGTAGTTGATTATATCCACTGTGAATATGGACATTTCGGGATTCGTAAAATGGTATTCAATAAGTTATTCTTTTGCAAGACTTTAGGTATAGTAGTGAAAACACAGATAAGGACATGTTTAGTGTGTCAAAGGCAAAAGAGGTCAGGTGCAGTGGAGCAGTTACTTTGTTCCCTATAATACATGGCGGCATGTGGGATCTATGAGCACTGGATATTTATTGCTCTTAGCCCAAGGGAAAAGGGGGAGTGGAATTCATTCTACTAGTATTTCAGTGCTGGTCTAAATTTGTACCATTTTATGCTTCAAAAAGGGCCACAGTCAATAGTATAGTCAGCTGTCTAAAGGAAGCCTATTTCAAAAACATAAGTGTACCTAGACGACTTTTGACAGATAATGGTAGGCAATTTATTAGTGAAAGGTTTCTAGCGGCCATGGAGTGAAACACATAAAAATCTCACAGTATTGGCCATGAGGAAATCCACGACAAAATGGGTAGAGAAGGTAAAGGAATTTGAAGCAATTCTAAATGAGGTACCCCATATGAGTACAGGATTCACACTAGTCTTGTGTAGTTCGCGAACGAACTAGTTCGGAAGAGCGCCCCCACAGGCGAACTACGCGAACTAGTTCGCAGATCCCTCGCCTCTTAGTTCGTCCGCTCCTTTTCCGAAGACTGACGGGGAACAGCGAGAGGACGCGAGAGCGCGCAGAATCGCGTGATTCCCTTCTGCCAGTTACCGTCATTTCGAGCTGAGATGCAGCACAGCTGTAGTTTCATAGTTCAATGCCACAAATTTCATTTTCTAATGTATTCAGCAGTGTCTAAATATAACCCTTATTCCATAGTGTAAAGAAGTAAAGAGAACTCAAAACTTAACATTGTTTGCATTTATATGCGAGAAATTATGGATCAACCATTTTCTCTCGCCTGCATGATACTATTGACGACTCGCGGGGTAGAATGTTGAGGATAACGTTGTATAAGCGACACTAACACTATAAAGTAACGAACCCTATAGAATTAATTAGCTACAAAACTGTAGTTTACTGCCTGTCGTCAGAATGTAAAGGTCGAAACCCAATGTCATCAATGTCGCTAGCGTCAAGATCAAAAATTTCTTATATTTAATTTGTTAATAAAAAATCAATTTCTGTAATAAGTGTGAGGTTGACCGGACTAACATAACTTTCGATGCAACTGAGGTGGCCGCCCCTCCGACACAAAGGATTGGACTCGTCCAGCACCGAAGACAAAAATGCGTTTCTGCGCTTGGGAACTTGGTTCAGGGGGAGGGGTTGACTAATGACTTCCCTCAGCACCTGTTTGCACAAAGTCCCCAACGGACAAAGTTTCAAAATTAACATTTTTACATAAAAAGATGTAAATTTTTGTGATATGTAACTTGATAATTAGAAGAATGATGATATTAAGCTCAATAAATAAATAAATACGTTCTCACTCAGGGCTCATGATTATTTTTTGTGTGTCTAATTGCTAAGCAACAAATTGGAAAAGTTTCTTTTGTTAATGTTATAGGTATATTCTTTGTGCCATATAATACTTCACTTGTACCATAGTAGTAATATTTTTTATTGATCACTTCGAAAACTTTATAAAAATTAAAGAGTCATTTATAAAAGTACTTTACCATATTTTGTAGACAATGTTCCTTCAATGACCTATTAAATAAATAAAGGAATCCATTTTAAAAATAAAATACTACGAGTACTCTGTATGCAAACTAGATGAATACCATTGTATCACCCATTCGTGTAAATACCTGGTTTATTTGCTTCAGTATTTCATGTCTAATTGTCCAAAAATACGGGTAATAGCACACGCTTGGGCAACACTGATCATTATATAAAAAAGCTGTCATAACAAAAGAAAGAGCTCTTTTAGTAGCGGTAGCAAAAGCCAAAAAGAGCGGACGAACTAAAAAGAGCGACCTACTTTGCGGCCGAGCTGCGAACTAAAAGGAGAGCAACCGGTCTCAAACTAAAACATGCGTGATCGGTCGCGAACTGAAAATGCGCGACCGGTCGCGAACTAAAATATGTGCAATCGGTCGCGAACTCATGGCCCCCACATGGGTGGGGCTGGGTGGACCCCTGGGTCCAGGGCCCGGATCTGAAGGGGGCCCGGGAACGGTCACAGGCAGTATAAATTTTAATTATGTTAATTCAAACTGGAAAAATATTTTTATCCAATTGAATGTTAAGAGTATTGTTTAAGTAACAGACAAATGTTTAAAACAGATATTTATGACAAACCGTTAATTGTAACAGTTTTATGAAACTGATGCTAGCAGTTACCGTCACTGCGTATGTCGTTTGAAGTCATGTGCCGCTAACGTCAGGGTGGAGTGGCCTCAGAATACAGACTTGCCGCACCGACCTGCGACAGCTGTGGCGCATTTGACGGCTGTGTTCCTCACTGACAGCTGACCACCTGCGCCACGGCCAAGCCGCTTGCACTGGTCATCAGTCGCATGCAGTCCACCTGTCAGCTGCCTGTGATATGTGCTGAATTTGACATTTTCCTCTCCTGCTTCCAAACTGATTACATTATTATGTTAAGCTTGATGTAAAGTTACATTACGGAACGTACTTCGTTTTGCTACGATGATTTTTATGCGATAATATTATTGAACAACGTAAGGTAAGAGATAGCATTACAAACAATTCAGTTCGAAAACAGAAGATACACTGTATATTGGGGCGCGCATACAGGATTTCTCTTAGGGAGGAACAGTTTTTATGTCCGTTGCCTATTTTCTCATAAAACGTATCGTAAACAAAAATATTAAATGTTTAGTTTGTTATATACCTAATATTTGCACCAGAGTTATGTTCTAATTGATTTATAAAATAGGGTGAAACAAAAACAGAGACATTGAGAAAGAAATTGAATACGACAGAACCTAATTTGAACGTATGTCAAGGGGAAAAGATTACTTGTAAATCAGAATTACTTAGAAGTCAGATTCAGATATATCATTATTTATGAGCTCAGTCGACAGCACCACTGCCTACCACGCAGGGGCTCCGATTCGATTCCCAGCAGGTTCAAATGTTCACCTGTTTGTTAAGTTTATGGGACTTAACTACGGGGTCATCAGTCCCTAAGCTTACAAACTACTTACGAACTACCTTATACTAAGGACGGCACAAATATCCATGCCCGAGGGGGTATTCGAACCCCCGACCGTAGTGGCCGTGCAGACTGTGACTGTAGCGCCTCAGTTCCCGCGGCCACCGCGGCCGGCGATTCCCAGCAGGGAGCTGACTGTTGTGTGTTGTCTTTATGATCATTTTCATCGCCATCGACACACAATTCGCCCAAGTGGCGTCAAGTGAAAACACTCGCACTAGGCGGCCGAATAATGGAGACAGGATACCACAGCCAATAATGCCATACCATTATTTTTTTAGTGAAAATAAAGGATAGAGTGGGGCTATATTTATAAAATTTATAAACAATAAAGACAGAATACAGTATTTAAATAAAATCTTTTCATTTTGTCCTGTTTAAAAAACATTATTTTGAACTTGTTCGTGCTTTAAAGAGATTAAAATATTTGTCTTGTTTCACCTTCCATGCATTATATGCATACACCTCATTTTGCAAATTTATTATTTCAAATATTTTTCACTACAAAATTTTGCATTAATTTAACGCCTACACAGATCGATTGTACGAAACACTTCACTTAGTTCAGGTGTTTCAAGAGTAATGTCGTCATCTCCATCACTCTCACTTACCTTCTCGATCATCGCTGCCTTGTTGGTCCACATCAGCAATAGTCTGTGCATCTTCTGCACACACAGCGAGGCTGTCATTAAAATGTACAAAACTGACGAAATCTGTAGAGCTAGTTTATTACTATACCCGACTTCACAATCACCAATGTCATAACCATCATCAACATTATGTGGATTGTCATCTTGCAGTACCGCGAAACTTTTATTGGTGTGCATCTACAATCAAATTGAATCATGAGAAATCACCACAATAGCAGACACACGGCCGTGGCGGAGCGACCGAGCGCATTGAGGCGCTATGCTACGAAGCACGATGTCGTTCCCCGTCGGAGGTTCGAATCCCCCTCGGGCATGGATGTTTGTGCTGTCTTTAGTATAAGCTAGTTCATAAGTAGTTCGCAATTTTAGGGACTGATGACCCCGCAGTTAAGTCCCATAAGCTTAACAAAGATTTGAACATTTTAGCTGACGCAATCAGTTATGATTAAGAATTTTTCCATTTCTCCGAGAGTAATATTACTTCATTTCATCATATTGTCTATCTAAAATTCTTAGCATAAAGCCAGTTAAATATGTCGTCTGATTGTTCTCTATGCACATCTGACATCGAAATTCTCGCTGACAATTGATAATGTAGAACAACACAAACAAAAATAGAACTGTGGAATTTACAAGAGAGTCTTACAGGCTGTCGAGACCTCTTCCTAGCTTTGCCTTCTGTGGCTAGTGGAATATTTAATTTCATGGCACTCACTTAAAAGGGCCGTTCAGTCAAGAATACTAGGGGAAAAAAAAGTCTGCCATTTATTTTCCCTGCGGAGCACACTCTCTGAACAGAATTGGGCCCACGCCGCTAAGCCCAATTCTGTTGTGACATTTCTTGGGAACATTGCTAGTTTCATCTCTAGCAGCCCTGGTCGTTGGGAACTGATGAAGCAGCAGGTCCCTTTGTCTCTGCGAAGCCTTTCTGAAACTGTGAAAGACTACAAGCTGTGCAGCATATTTTGAAGCACTGTCCTTCAATCCTCACACTTTTAGACTTGTTCCAAGTGATAAGGTACCCACATTAACTCGATCAGCAAAAAATACTATTTTGGGACTTAAGGAGTACTTTGTATCCTTCAAAGGCCTATCGATGACATCATTTTGACACAAGATCATGGCCTCTATTGATTAAGAGAAACATTATACAAAAAAAAAAAAAAAAAAAAAAAAGGAATTTCTCTCAACGTAGACACGCAACTAGTTAAAGATTTACTTAATGAAATGCAGGTCCTTCGAGATTCATGGGAAACCATTTTAAATGAAGCTAAAGTAGTTGCCGAGGCAGTTGGTATTACACCAGAGTTTGTTATCAAAAGGAAAGTCAGTGGAGATGAAAAGACGCCTGAACACCTCCAGCTGGAAGCATCAAATGAGTTCAAATTAGCCTATTTGTTTTCCTTACTGTTTTGGATTTCATGATGACAGACTTGACAATACGATTTACGAGCTGTGAACAAATTTGTGATCTGTTTTCACCAGTTTTGGATTCTGTGGACTTAGAAAATGATGAACTGCAAGTGAAAACCACCAATCTCGTCCCAAAATATTCTTCAGACTTCTCAGATTCAGACAGCTTAATTGAAGAAATTCTACACATAGGGAGCGTCCATAGTACAGTCTTTCAATGGGAAAGGGACCCGATGAGACCTCTGAATTACATATACGAGAAAAACATTCAAGCAATTTTTTTGAACCTATGTACTGCAATTAAACTTTTCTGTACCATTCCAGTGACAGTGTCTACGGCTGAAAGGTCGTTTAGTAAACTGGCGAACTCTTTAAAATCTTGGCAAAGGAGTACAAAGTCGTCTTAATCATTTAGCAATTTTATCAAATGAGAATGAGCTGGCCAAAACTGTCGACTTTTCCAACGAAATTGATCAGTTTAGTCAGAAGAAAGCGCGCAAAGCTATTATTACGTAGTCTTTATCTGTAACCATTGTCTATGGTTGACATTGATTGTAATTTTAGATTTTTGGAACTATTTTTGTTTTAATCTTTGTCAGATAAATAAATATACTTGCTGTGATCATTTTTATGTAAAACAATTTTATAAATAAAGTCCAGTATGGACTAATAAAATAGTTACTACAACTATACCCTATATTTTCTAGTTAAATTACATTCTAAGCACAGTATTTGTAACAAATAACCAGGAAATTTTAATGTAGCATGCGACTGTAAAGTAGGGGGAGGATGGGGCCCGTCTTTGATACTAGGTCCAAGGCCCGTTATCAAATGTGGGGGCCATGAGCGAACTATAACATGCGTTACCGGTCGCGACCTATTATGCCAAACGTATCTCGCTTCTTAGTTCGTTGGATTCTTTTCCGAAGACCGATGGGCAATAGCGAGAGGGCGCGCAGCAGAATTAAAAATCACGTGTTTGCCTTCTGCCGATGAAAGCCATTTCAAGGTGAGCGTCTGCCTGCTAGATTATATAGTTCAGTGCTACAAAATTTCTGTTTTGAAGTAATCTGCACTCTCCAATATCTGACTAATAAATTCCATAATGCCAAGATAGAGATGACTCTAAACTTAAGCACGAGAAATTATTCACAAATTGTTTCTTTTGGTTTGCGTGATATCGTTAGCGGCTCAAGCAGCAAGCGCATGAAGCAGCTAGGTGGGGGAACTTCTCCCTCCACCTGCATGCGCAGACCATGCCTCTCAGCCGTCACTGGGAGCGGACGAACTGAAAGAACGAACTAGGTCGCGGCAGAGCCGCGATCTAAAATGAGCGCACCCGATCGCGAACTATTATGCGCAAGTCTAGTCTCCAAACACCTGTTAGTGTTCTCCGCCTGGAACGTTTCCCAATCATTCAGCTTCTCTTCGTTGTTTTCATACCATTGCTGGGCTGTTCCGTCCAAGTAGAAATAAACGTTGACCAAGAACATTGTATGATCCCACCTGTTACACTTGGCGACTTGGTCGAACCCTTTTAGCCAACTGTTGGGGTTCTGTCCAGCGTCTCCAGAGAACACTAACGGGTGTCTGATGTGCAGCTAGCTGGCTTACCGCTGGTTTCGTGTGCATGGGTCTTCTGATGATAACGACTTTCGGAAGGATGTCCTGGGTATATTCATTGTATTCCGGTTCTAGTCCGTGTAAGGACGGATTTTCCATTGCCTAATCGGAGCCACGGTGATGCAGCTGTAGTACAGGATACCCGGCGCCTCCACCAAACAATGTCGCGTTGAAATGGAAGCATGCTTGTCAACTGAACACAGCACTTATACTGAAAGCAGGTTTATTGCGAACTGAAAAATACACGCAGCACTGACTGCCTCTCGGGCAGGTGCTCTGCTATTTATACACAGACAGAATGTACCGCCGGCCGCGGTGGCCGAGGTGACTGAGGCGCTCCAGTCACGGTCAGCACGGCCACTACGGTCGGGGGTTCGAATCCCCCCTCGGGCATGGATATTTGGGACGTCCTAGTTCGTAAGTAGTTCATAAGTAGTTTGTAAGTTTAGGGACTGATAACCCCGTAGTTAAGTCCCATAAGCTTAACAAACATTTGAACATTTGAACAGAATGTACCAGAAATTAGAAGAAACATGTAGAAACATAAGAAACGTGTAGAAATTACAAGTGAACATAAGAAACATGTAGAATATTCTGGAAACGATAAATACAAATAAATAAATTTTTGTCGGTGGACGGGTTTGAACCAGCGACCTGTCTGTAGTATAAGTTAGTTCATAAGTGGTTTGTAAGTTTATGGAATGATGACCTCGCATTTAAGCCCCATAAGCTTAACAAACATTTGAAAATTTCGATGCTAAGTGCATGAGCTATCAAAATGAGATGTGTATGGCACTCTAACAAGAAATGCACAGGCTAAACAAATAAAAATACAGTAAATATCACATACAGTATAAAACATGTTTCATTATTTTTAAAAATGGGGATAGATAATGAAAATATTTTACATAACAAATGTACTCTCATAGCAATAGAACGAAGGCCAAACATTGATGGGGTTTGGTTTGAGGTTAAAATGTTTGTAATTTTACGGGACCAAAGTACTTTGGTCATCAGTCCCTAGTCTTACAAACTACTTAAACTAAGTTAAACTAACCTGAAGACAACACACACATCCATGCCCGAGGGAGGATTCGAACCTCCGACGCGGGAGGCCGCGCGATCGGGAACGTGGCGCTCCAGTTTGGTTTGATCCTGTACCAAATGTAGAGAGGTAAGGGGAAGAACTGTTAATTTTTGATAAGACAATATCATTAGGTAATACGAATATATTATTAAGTCATAAGTCTTTGCTCATTGAACAGATAACATCAAATGTTTCAGAGATAGCCAACCAGAATCTAAAAACAAACTGAAAGAATATCTGAATGACAACTTCTACTCAGTAGAAGAATTTTTACATAGAAATTAGTACTTGTAATGGAAAAATTTTAAAAAATGGAAAAGGAAAAAAATAGAATAATAAAAACCAAGAAAAAAGTATGTCATGTCATGTTATCTTTTACTAAATTGACCCATTCCACATCAATACGAAATCTCGTATTTCATGACCATGGGACAAGTATTAATCTAATCTGTTAAGTAGAGAGTAATTCTAATCGGAGTATAATCAGTATTTTGTCTGCGACAAACTGTCGTTCTGTCGAATAGTTTTCCTATCACAATTATAAATAAAATCTTTCTATTGTCTGCAGATACCTTAGTTTTTCCCAAAACACCAGAAATATAGACTGGGGCACAGTGGGTAATTAATTATGTATAATCTACAACTATGCAGATTCCATCACAGCTTTACTCATTCAAACTACACCATCTCAGCATATGGAAAGTATTGAAAACAAAATGATGCTGGAACACTGAAATTGTTATTCTTGGTGTTACCATCTTCAACTGTAAATTTTGCTTCACATTCTGTAAGGAATTGCACTTCTTACTTTTGAGGAACAAAATATTGAGAATTGAAATAGTTTTCATACATACTGTCTCTATTGCACTTCATATTTTTGAGGAACAAAATATTGAGAATTGAAATAGTTTTCATACATTCTGTCTCTACTAATAATATGAAACACAGAATTATAACGTCTGTTTGTGACTGAAAAATTGTGGTTAATTGTGTAGTTTTGACATGGGACCGAGTGAGCAATTTTTTGAGGGGGCATAGTGAGTATAGGTTATGACTGTTTCCCATGTGTTGTTTCATACCTAAATAGTAGCCTATTCCATAAAGCAAGAGCTTTTCAAAACAGAGAATAGTAAGGGAAAAAATAAACCAAATTCACAAAACGAAACAGTTATGAAGCCCATTTCTAAAAAAAGGTCAGCCAGCAACTTCAGCCAGAGAGTAGCTGACCAGACAATGAAGGCTCTGCTATTCTTCATGTTAATCATAGCTATGATAATCTGAGTCATCACAGATGAAGAAAATGACTTTGCTATTGTGCGAGTGGCAACTAAAGGAAAAGAAATACCATATCGCAACTTTGTAGTGCATATTAATACAATGAATAAAAAGGAAAACACTGCAATTGTGACTTACTTGTAAAAGTCACAGAAGTCTGACAGACATTTTTCACTTTCTTAAGATGCAGAAACAGGTGAAATTAGCGTTGAAGATGTAATTTACAAATTACCAAAGCCTTGCAAAGTCAGTACAAATTCAATGTATCTCAAAATATTTAGGAAAAAATTACATTTTCTCAGCATGTCTGAGGATTTTTTTACTACTGCTCGCTGTGCTCTCACCAATGCTCAGAGTACCCCATGACGGAGGCACAGTGGGCATATTTACATGGCTTTGTTTCATTTATTTTATTTGTAAAGTTTTCATTAGAACTAAACATATAAATCAATCTAGATAGTAGATTATTTAGGCTTTCTGCCTGACATGAAATAATCCACAAATATATTTAAATACAATCACAAAAGATTTTTTTTTAAACTGTGCCCACTGTGGCCGAGTCTCCCCTACAACATTTTAATTGTATCTTCTTTAGGTTATCATTTCCACAGTTGGTGACGGCACAGTTCTGTTGACATGACTTGGCCGTGTGTTTGACAACTGTGGCTGGTATGATGTAAACACATTGTAACTGACAACATAATAAGATGTCACGATGACACTTGTCAGTGCGGAAAATAAGTATCTAAATCTGACCCCTCTATGTAAGAGACAGCAAGAGAGGGAAACAGAGAGAGATCAGAGAGATCAAAGTTGAAGGATAGTAGACATACCCCAAAACAGGCTCCCTCCTACCCCTCACTTCATGATACCTTTTGGGATCATACTTCGCTGGTTGGTTGGAGGATATCTTTTCTTCGAGCCAGCAGAATGGACATCGTCAGCTGCTGTGATGGAATGGCCGCACGGTCTAAGGCGCCATATTATGGACTACGTGGGTGCTTCCACTGGAGTTTCCTCTCGTGCCAATAATGTTCCCTCTTACAAACTCACTGAGTTGACAGTAAGGGTCGCGCATACATCTGTGAGGCATCCTGTACGTCTGATCAAGTAACACTGATCCTATAACTTCGGTTCACAGCAGGCACATTTTACTGGTAGGTGGTGCTGGCCGGTGATATCCATGTTGACCTTGCACCGACAGACCGAAGTGGTTCAAATGTCAGTCATTTCTACAGAACATAATACTTTACATGTCCTGTGAATATGAAATTCTTATCTCTAGTCTTTCAAGGTGTTCTTTTTTCTGAACATGAGAGTAAGCTGTTGGCAGTAGAATCGTTCTGAAGTCAACTTCAAATTCTGGTCCTCTAAACCGAGCAAGGTGGCGCAGTGGTAAGACACTGGACTCGTACTCTGGAGGATAGTGGTTCTAATCCACCTCCAGCTATCCTGATTTAGGTTTACCATGATTTTCCTAAATCACTCCAGGCAAATGCCGGGATGGTTCCTTTCAAAGGGCACGACCGACTTCCTCCCAGATCTTTCCAAAAAATCCGAGAGTTCGCTCTGTCTCTAATGATCACGCTGTCGCTGGGACATTAAACCCGAAGCTTCCCTCCTTCATGGTATTCTACATTTCCTCGTTTCTCGAAAAGGGCGCCGCCTTCTCTCCATGGATTCTCTTTTTATTTCCTCAAGCATCTCTGAAACACTCAAGCGTTGATAGAAACCACAATTAACAAATCTAGTAGCCCAGCTGTAAATTGTTTCTCTGTCTTCCGATAATACGTTCTGGTGGGATCCCAAACACTGGAGCAGTACTCAAGAAGGGGTCGCACAACCGTCCTATATGCGGTCTCCTTTACAAATTTTCCCAAAATTCTCCCAATAAACAGAGGTCTAGAACACTCTTGTCCACCGAGCGAGGTGGCGCAGTGGTAAGACACTGGACTCGCATTCGGGAGGATGGTGGTTCAAATCCACCTCCGGCCATCCAGATTTAGGTTTTCCGTGATTTCCCTAAATCGCTCCAGGCAAATTCCGTGATGGTTCCTTTCAAAGGGCACGGCCGATTTCCTCCCCCATCCTTCCCCAACAATCCGAGCGTAAGCTCTGTCTCTAATGACCAAGTTGTCGATGGGACGTTAAACCCTAAGTTTCCTTCCTTCCACTCTTGCCCTACAACTGTCCTTAATTGCTCATTGAATTTCATATAGCTCTGCAATAGTATGCCAAGATATTTAATTACCACCACCCTGTCAACCATATCATTACTACCACTACTACTACTATTACTGTATTTGTTTTTGTTACTCATCTGCACCAACTTACACTTCTTACATCCTACTGCAGTCATTCAATGACGATACCTTCTCGTATATTACAGCAGCATCAGCACACAGCCACAAACTGCCACTCACTCTGTCCGTCAGATCGTTTGCGTAGATAGAAAAGAATACCGATCCTTTCACGCCTTCCTGGGACACTACTGACGATACCCCTGTCTCTTCGCAACACTCGCCATCGAGGACAACATTGTAGGTTGTTTTTTTTTAAGTATAAAATTATACTGTAGCACTAGTGGTGCAACAGATCAGAGCAGAACTGCGCATTTGGCCAGCTATAGCAGCGCTGGCCGCGGCAGAATAGCCGTGCGCACTGAGGCGCCCAGCTGCGGTGCGCGCGGCCGTTCGCCATCGGGGCTTCGAGTTCTCCCTCGGGCATGGGTGTTTGTGTTGTCCTTAGCATAAGTTACGTTAAGTTAGTGTAAGTAGTTTGAAAGCCTAGGGACTGATGACCAATGTAGTTAAGTCCCTTAGATTTACAAACACTTGAACTTTATTTACTTATGCATTTTTATTTTTTACTTTTATTTATTCATTTTTTGTTAGTAGGGTTGCTCCGCTCCCAGGTTCAGCGGGGCAAGGCGGCAGCTCAGCGCAAGTGTCCAAAGACTGTCGAAGTTCCCCGATGAGCGGGAAGAGTTGTTACTCACTGACTATCATTTTCAATGTTCAGAGACGTCACTATCAAAGGCCCATAAACTGCTGAAAATAGAAAACAGTGCTACTAAATATTATTTTTTCAACTTCCGCGAAATCTTGTCTATCAGGTTTTTTATTTCATTTCATTTGGACATCTTTTCCTCAAAGAGATGAAGTATTGCATATGAAAACTATGACCTCAACATTTCCATATGAAGACTATGACTTCAACATTACCCTAAAATGTGCCATCTATAATTTAAGTCAAACATTTTTAGCAATTTTTGGTCCATCTCTCCTCCTTGCCACAGGCGGTCACAATTGTGTGACATCTACATCTACATGGGATACACTGCAAATCACATTTAAGTGCCTGGCAGAGGGTTCATCGAACCCCCATTATACCATTTATCTCCCATTCCATTCTCGAATAGCGCGCGGGAAGAAAGAACACCTGATTCTCCGTTCGAGCTCTGATTTCTCGTATTTTATTCTGATGGTCATTTCTACCTATGTAAGTGGGAGTCAACAATATATTTTTACATTCGGAGGAGAATGTTGGCGATTGGAGTTTCGTAAATAGCCCACGCCGCAGCGCTGTAGCACTGTAACGATTCCCATCCCAGATCCTGTATCATTTCCGTAATGCTGTCTCCCCTGTATCGTGACAATACGAAACGAGCTGCCCTGCTCTGGACTCTTTCGATGTTCTCCGTCAAACCCACCTGATAAGGCTCCCACACTGGGCAGCAATACTCCAAAAATGGACGGACAAGCGTAGTGTATGCAGTTTTTTGTAGTTCTGTTGCATCTACTAGGACGGCACAAATGTCCATGCCCGAGGGGGGATTCGAACCCCCGACCGTAGTGGCCGTGCAGACCGTGACTGGAGCGCCTCAGTCTCTTCGGCCACCGCGGCCGGCCCAGTTTAAGTCTGAAGTAATAGCAGTTCCTAGGTAACATACTAGTTCTCCTGTAATAACGACGGCGTGGCATCGTGATACAATGCTGTAGCTCGCGCGGCTGCCTCAGAAAGACTGAGCCACGATGCTGCCTGCGGCAACGCCCTTCCGCCTGGCGGAAAATAATTTTGAAATTTTAAATTTGAAAGTTTTTAAATTAAAACTGCTTCCAAAATTATTTCGACATTTATAGATAAATTATTTTTTCTTTCACGAAATTAAGAACAAATCACATACTTTAGAAAATTCATAAAACGTAACTAATCAAATGAACAATACAAAATTTAATAATTTTGAGTTCATATACTCTAAACTCATTCCTCTCTGTCATGGAATAGTAATAGTTTTGTTTTTGATTTTGATAATGTTAGGATCATCTTGTGTGTCCACATCTTCTTCATGCAACGAAAATGCAGCTCATCATTTATCAAACAAAGAACTTCCCTGAAATGTCTAGTTGCAGCTCTTTGAGAACGAATCTTTGCGATGCAAAACTTCTTTTCGCTCTTATGCGATTCCATATATTGGTTATCGGCTTGTATCTGTGTACCACAGATAGTCCAGTCAATTGGTGCTCTAAACAGCCTGTTTCGTAACAAAATTCCGAAAGGTTTTTTGCTCAAGGGTTCTGTATGTTTTTGGGGGCCCTGAATTCGAATTTCAAGTTTGTTGCCTTGTAGGAGGTCGGCTTCACAACGAAAAACTCAAAAAACCTCAAAATATTCGTACTTTTTTCAGTTTCTAAAACTATGCGTTTCTCGAAGATGTTCATTCTGAGCAAAATTAATGTAGACAAAATTTCCTGCTGAATGCACTACTTATGTTTGATTTTCTGACGAGCATTACAGGCGCTAGAACACAAGAGCAATTTTTTGGCCCTTCTGCGAAAACGTCGAAAACGCACACTTGCACGCCCTACAACTCGAGAAATAAACATCCTATCAACAAAACCTTCTACACCACGTGAAAATACATTAATGTCCATCAGTCGAGTCAAAGTGGTCGAACCCTGTACCCACCCCCTAACGGAACGGTCCGTCCTTGCCTTTGTTGGCCACATCCCTGCTATTAGGTTCCCCCTCCAGACACTTTCGACCGTCTAGCAGCCCATCTGATCTTTCTTGCGGTAGTTTAGTCACGTCAGAGTTGCCAACGTGTTGTGGTCGAATCTTTAAAGCTGCAATTTTTTTTTTTTTACTTTTCAGTGTCAAGTATTTATTTGTGTGCATGAATAATATCTCGCGCGGAATGTGTAACTTGTGACAAACTGTTAGAAGATGGGACACAAAGGAGTGTTGTGAGAGAAAAAGGTTTGAAATCTTTCATTCAAGCCAGTAAGAAGAGACAGGATGATAAGTTTCTAATACTCAAGAGGAACACTGAAATTGAGATTCATGAAACATGTAGGAAGAATTACGTGACACGAAAGTCTATTGTTGCTTATTTAAAGAGGGCTCTAGAAAATCCTGAATCAAAACCGTTACGTTCAATTATACCTGAGTTTGCCTTTAAAACTCACTGTTTCTTATGTGGAGAGGAGGTGCCTCTGAACTACGCCAAGATACACATAAAAAAAGCCCCCGTCAAAACGTAATTTGGTATGCCCTGTGAAGAAACTAGCCGTTAGAGAAAATGTGCTCACACTGGCGAGAAACTTAAACAATGAATATGGGCGCAATATAGTACGACGTATAGAGCCAGTTACTGACGTGGTAGCAGCTGATGCGCAGTGCCATTTCCTGTGCATGAGAACTCTACACCAGGCTCCACCGACTTATCATGGAGTTGGCAGACCCCCTGGAGATGAGGTGGAAGATGCTATGCAAGCAAACAACGACGAGGAATGTCAATTCACCATGGAAGAATTGATGGAGCAGATTGAATGTGATTTCCGTCCACATCAGAGCACTATCAGAAGACACCTGTTTCAGAAGTATGGCAACGACATTTTCATTAGAACAAGCAAACCTTACGTTTTATGTTTCAAAGCCACTGGACACAAAATAATTAATGAATCCTGGTATCGACATATTCAGAGGCTACCAGAGAATGAAGAACAGTGTGCCATAATTGAAGCAGCTGCTGCCATAATTGTGGAAGACATAAGATCGCAAGTATACAATGTGAATGAATACCCCACTTCAGAAAGGTTTCTAGAAGAAACTGAGGATGTCATTCCTGAGACTCTTCGAGTTTTTATGGACGCTGTGGTGCTGAGCAAAAAGCGAGGGGATCTAGAGCTGAGGTATAACCTCCTCAGTCCCTGCGTCCCCTGTAGGGGATATAAAATAAATATGGCGACAATATTCAAGTGTTGGTCGCAGTGCTAGGCATCTCAGTGCACAAATGGAAGGTGCCAGCACATCTTGGAATTGGAAAAGACACACTACCTTGTCACGTATTCACTCTGCAGCAGTGCTAAAGTGGCTGATAGAATGAGACGTCGGTTTGTGGCTATGTGAGCACTCAAATTTCCATGGACCTCTTTAGTTAATGTAAAATCGGCCTATACTATCAATGACATAAATAAATAAAAGCATATTAACGTAAACTGCATAGTGAAATATCACACCACATACTGACAGATGTGGTACCTAGTGTCCTGAGTCCCCTATATGGGACATGAATTTTTGAAGATAATATAGAGTCAGAATTTTCAAATATTTTTGAGGCCTTTTTGGAATATTATTAATCATGAAATACAAACAAAATGCAAAAATATTGAAAAAAATTTCACAGGGCTGGGGAGGTTAAGCAATACGTCAAATCAGCCTATCAGGCAACAGCAAACATGGCTTCCATACCTCCCACTGAAGCTGCGGCTTAACAACACACCTCCAGAGTTTTTCTTCAGGTGCAGCAGTGGACTGCAAACTACAGCAGTGGGGCTGGAAGTTGACAAAAAGTGGGTTGGCTTCCATTACTACACTGAAACCCCCAGCTGCAAACAGGCTTCTGCAACTTATATCTTGCAAATGCAAGACGGATTGCCATGATTGGTGTGGATGCAGGCGAGCAGTACTTTCCTGGACGAAACTGTGCCAGCAATGTGAACGATTGTGCTCGAACATTGACGACACTTTGAATACAGAAGACGAAGAGGACTTTGACGAGTCACTTGCAGCACCACTGTCTGAAGCAGCTGAGGTGAAAGAAATTAAATCATGTAATATTTGGCAGCATTATGCGTCTTTATTAATCATTTTTTTTCTGTCACAATATTAAACCTTCAATTGTTTATTATTCAGTTGAAGATCAGCCACTGACTGTTCAGCCTGGACTTTGCAAAGTCCCTGATATTTTACCTGGACCTTATGTTGCTCGAGATCCTTTACCTGCCGGCCGCGGTAGCCGAGGAGACTGAGGCGCTTCAGTCATGGTCTGCACGGCCACTACGGTCGGGGGTTCGAATCCCCCCTCGGGCATGGATATTTGTGCCGTCTTTAGTATAAGGTAGTTCATAAGTTGTTTGTAAGTTTACGGACTGATGACCCCGTAGTTAAGTCCCATAAGCTTAACAAACATTTGAACATCCTTTACCTGGACCATCACGTGACCAAGAAACATTGCCTGTGCCGAAAACACCCAAATAGAGATGAATAAAGTAACTGTGCATATGACACCAGTACAGGTATTTCTACATACAAGTACCGCTACACAACTTATTTGTCTGTTATAACCATATTGTAACACTCAAGGCACTCTTTTTTTTTTCAGATGGAAAACCTATAGAAAGAGATAACCCAATGCTGAACTCGTCATTCACTCTTTTCATGATATATGTACTTAATGTTACTATGTAACTTCAGCTTTCTGTTCAATGGCCTGTACCTAATGTGATGTAAATATAATTTGATAATGTTTTTTTTTCAAACATACTTTCTGTTTAATTCATTCGAAACATCACTTTTCAGCGCAGAATATCGAAAATATAGCGCCGGTGAGAGATAGACAGGTGGGAGGGAGCGTTACACTATAGGGCGCAGAAAGCATTGCTCGTTATTTTCTTTTTGGTGCTTCCCCCCATTACAAGAAAATGGGATATTATAGACGTCCCTTGTAGGACATTTAATGTACTTTCACGTGGTGTAGGAATTTTGTTGATAACATGTATATTTCTCAAGTTGTAGGGCGTGCAAGTGTGTGTTTTCGACGTTTTCTCAGAAGGGCCAAAAATTGCTCTTTTTCATTGAGTTCGAGCTCCTATACTACTCGTCAGAAAATCAAACATGAGTAGTGCATTTAGCAGGAAATTTTGTCTACTTTTAAGTTTACTCAGATTGAACATCTTCGACGTACGCATAGTTTTCGAGATATAAGCAAGAAACTGTAAAAATTGCGAAAAATTTGAGGTTTTTTGAGGTTTTCGTTATGAAGCCGACCTCCTACAAGGCATCAAACTTGAAATTCGAATTCAGGGCCCCAAAAACATATAGAACCGTCGAGAAAAAAAACTTTCGAAATTGACTGGGCTAAGATATCACAATGTGGCGATGTTCTTGATATCTTTCTAGAACACATCACATCATATATGCAAGTTAAATATATCATAATGATGACTTCATGTATAGAAGTCTGATAGTATTTTATTATTGTCACACTTGATTATTTCATAGTGAATTGACATTCCTAGTCGTTGTTTTCTTGAAAACAGTAAATTGCTTGCATAGCATCTTCCACCTCATATCCAGGAGGTCAGCCAACTCCACTCCAGGCTCCAGCCTGGTGTAGAGTTCTCACGCACAGGAAATGGCACTGCGCATCAGCTGCTACCAAGTCAGTAACTGGCTCTACACGTCGTACTATATTGCGCCCATATTCATTGTTTAAGTTTCTCGCCAGTGTGAGCACATTTTCTCTAACGGCTAGTTTCCTCACAGGGCATACCAAATTACGTTTTGACGGGGGCTTTTTTTATTTGTATCTTGGCGTAGTCCAGAGGCACCTCCCCTCCACATAAGAAACAGTGAGTTTTAAAGGCAAACTCAGGTATAATTGAACGTAACGGTTTTGATTCAGGATTTTCTAGAGCCCTCTTTAAATAAGCAGCAATAGACTTTCGTGTCACGTAATTCTTCCTACATGTTTCACGAACCTCAATTTCAGTGTTCCTCTTAAGTATTAGAAACTTACCATCCTGTCTCTTCTTACTGGCTTGAATGCAAGATTTCAAACCTTTTTCTCTCACAACACTCCTTTGTGTCCATCTTCTAACAGTTTGTTACAAGTTACACATTCCGCGCGAGATATTATTCGTGGACACAAATAAATACTTGACACTGAAAAGTAAAAAAATATTGCAGCTTTGACTCGACTGATGGACATTAATGTATTTTCAGGTGGTGTAGGAGGTTTTGTTGATAACATGTTTATTTCTCGAATTGTAGGGCGTGCAAGTGTGTGTTTTCGACGTTTTCTCAGAAGGGCCAAAAATTGCTCTTTTTCATTGAGTTCTAGCTCCTATACTACTCGTCAGAAAATCAAACATGAGTAGTGCATTTAGCAGGAAATTTTCTCTACTTTTAAGTTTACTCAGAATGAACATCTTCGACGTACGCATAGTTTTCGAGATATAAGCAAGAAACTGTAAAAAGTGCGAATATTTTGAGGTTTTTTGAGTTTTTCGTTATGAAGCCGACCTCCTACAAGGCAGCAAACTTGAAACTCGAATTCAGGGCCCCAAAAACATACAGAACCGTTGAGGAAAAAAACTTTCGGAATTGACTGGGCTAAGATATCACAATGTGGCGATGTTCTTGATATCTTTCTATGACACATCACATCATATATGCAAGTTAAATATATCATAATGATGACTTCATGTATAGAAGTCTGATAGTATTTTATTATTGTCACACTTGATAATGGCCATATTCTGTCCGATGCACTTATGCAAACAGGACGACACTTCAACAGAGCTTCAAATAAAACTGTGCAAGTAAGAGATCTTTTTCCCAATTATTTGTTACAAAATATATGATAGTTGTACTATTTTAAAATTTATTATCTCCTCTTGTTATATGAAAATATAAGAAATAATAGATTTGGATATTGGATATAAATTAGAATTTTACAATAAAAAACATATGTAAATATAAATTAGTAATTAAAAAAAGGGAATGCATTGTAACATAATGAAAAGATACTTTTCATTAAACGGACACATTAAACACCATTAAGAAGTGTCACATTGATGACCTATGGAACTAGTATTTGATCTGTTATTACTCATATTTTATATTTTGCTACCATCTTGTCCCATAATATATTAAAAATAAATCTGTTGTGATGATTACTGTCACATTGGTCCCACTAAGGACGCCGAGTGAGAACGGCTGTTATTAAAGTATCAATTGGAGCAATTTTCTCAATACGTAGTAGAATAGGAACACAACAGTGCCGAGCATAACTGACGCCACAGCTACGGCCGAGATCTGCCGGCGTTTCACGACCATAGTCAGAGTTGGCCGACCACTCCGGTCGCCGAGCTCACATACAAAACGTGTTTGATTCTCTTCGCGCCGCTCTGCTCTGCGCAGCTGTTGATAGCGTTCTCTGTAGAGTTGGCTACGGTTTCATGGTTTCGAAACCAGGTTTCGATACACACAACAGTTTCAGTGTTTCAAAACCGGCTTCATGTACGGTTTCGAAACCATGCGGTTTCATTCCGTTCTGTTTCGGATCACATTCGCGGTCGATTGTCGATACACTGAAACCGTTTCTTCCAGTCGGTTTCACGGTATCGTGTCGGTTTCACGATTTCATGTCGGTTTCACAACACCGGTGTTTCAAACCACTAATGCAGAAACGCGGAACAGACTAATGGTATCGAAATGTGGTGTTTCATTTTACTGAAGCTCCACACAGATACACATATAACTTACTAGTATATAAACCATTTAGAGAGTGTCAAATAGCAGTTGACACTCTTTGAGTCTGCAGCTTATGATTGCTGATATCAAGATTCGTTTGCAAGAGACTGCTGTATTCCGAAATGACATAATGTCTGCTTTATAAATGTAAAAGAAAAATAAAACAACGTTCACTATTTGCATTGAAAAACCAGTTAAATTCTAGGTTTATCTACCATATTAAAGACACACGAGTGAAACTACATTCTTTAAAATAAGATACAACATGAAGCCTGAAATGACATTTTTATACTAACAAGGGTAAATCGCATATTTAATCTCGTGTTAAAGAATTGGTTTCTTATGAGCGAAAAGTGTGTTTCTTATGAGCGAAAACGAAGTTACCTACTGTCGTTATAATTTTTCGACACTCATGTTAAAAGAATTGCGGCGGTGGTGTAACGGTCAAGACGTACAAGTGGTGAACTTGCCTCTTACTTCATTATTTTTGTAATTCCGTAGCATTACTTTTGTGCCCTTTATTCCCTATAATTTATTTAGTATGTATAGAAAGTAGCATTTATGATCCATCACTGTAATATGCGTACGTTATTGCAATTTGTGAGTTCCTAACGGGGTAAACTTTTACCTACCATATCGGCGGCCTCGTGTGAGTATGTTGGCAACCTCAACAACTCGGGAGAAAATCTTTATCAACATGTTCCGTACAGACCAAGAAGTAAATATATACTCTATGGTTGACAGGTTCTTGTATGTACCCTTGTCTACATAGTGAAAAATATTGCCCTCCTAGAACGAAGATTTCATGACAAAACATACATTGCTTCACGGTTTCATGGTTTCGAAACAGTGTTTCGAAACTACAGATGGTACAGTTTCATTCGTTTCGAAACCGTGAGATGTTTCAGTTTTCCCATCTCTAGTTCTCTGCCCAACACTGGTTTGTTTCGCCAGCGCACCTCTGCTTGCAGCGCCGCTCCATAGACTTACTAAATAAAAACTAGACCGCTCGCTGGCGCTAGTGTCGCGTCCCCACATTGAACGCGACAGAAGCCGCCGTTTGCTGGGCAATCGTGCGTGTAAACATGCTTCGTTCGTGTGCTGCTTTTAATTGTAACAGTGAGAACGGAAGCAAAGACAAAGACAGAAGCAATGTTACATTTCGCAGATTAGTCATTACTTGTATACCGTGTAGTATTTTCATAGAGAAATAACAAATCATGATTGTTTGTTTTTGTTTATATTTCCTCTTACAAATGATTCTCTAAAACTGGAAAACGTACTTTGGTGCATGTCAAGTACTTATATTTTATTTGCATATAAATTACTAAAATACTAATTGGAGCTGAATGAATAACTAGGCGAGTAAGAGGTATTTATCACTTATAAGTATGATGCAGAAGCAGGTCGAATAATAGTTTTTAGACACTTAACAGGTGGTGATTGTACTTCGTAAATGGTCATTACTTTATCAAATGTTGCATACTCAACCACTTTGAGAAGTACTATCTCTGTTAAGAAGTAATGTGCGAATGAAATGCGTATTTAAAATGTTATGAGTTATTACAATTATTCATACACAAATTCGAGGGCCGGCCGCGGTGGCCGAGGAGACTGAGGCGCTCCAGTCACGGTCTGCACGGCCACTACGGTCGGGGGTTCGAATCCTCCCTCGGGCATGGATATTTGTGCCGTCCTTAGTTAGTTCATAAGAAGTTTGTTAGTTTAGGGACTGATAGCCCCGTAGTTAAGTCCCATAGACTTTACAAACATTTGAACATTTTGAACAAATTCGAGGAAGTTGAAAGAAAAATTCTATATAATGTGGAAAGGAATGTAGACAAAAATGTGATGTACAAAAATAAGCGTGCAAAACGTACAGAGTAGTCGGCGAAAAGTAAACAGGACCTAAGAGAAAGTTATGTGAATTAAAAAATAATCGCACTCTCTGCTACTTTACAAGTTTCATGCAATCACCTTATGCAAATATCTAGATGAAAAGTCGCTCCACCTTATCAGAAAAGAGCCTTACATTCTTAAATTTCGTTTCTCTATGCAGACGTTATTTCGAAAATAAGGAAACTTCATTCATTTAAGAATACTTTTTAAACAGACCGCAATAATCAGTATTTTTTTAAACAAATATGCGTTTATTTTGTGCTTTATTTTGCTCTTGTTGCGTCTCATACACTTCAAATCACAACCGCACTACTAGGATTGTTCCCTGCAAATGACGGCGATCAGCCGCTTCATTTCGGGGACAGTCCCCTCGCTTCTACGCTACGGCGTGGTAGGGGCTTGCACCGCTTTGCTCTTGCCACGCCGCTCAACTAGAACTGCAGCCTAAGAAGTCTTTGAAAGAGTCACATATCTGCGTCCCTATTCAATATCCCCGTACCTTCATTACCAGTCTGCAGTGCAGCAACGTGTCAGAAGCATTTCAGAAATCAAGGAATAAGTTGTCTGCCTGTTACCTATGGCTCACAGGATATCATGTTAGAATAGGACAAGCTGAGTTTCACATGAGCTGTGTTTTCTAAGACCATGCTGGTGCATGGACGAAAGCTTTTCCATCTCAAGGAAATTAATTATATTCTAACTGAGAATATATTGTCCCGTAATTGTGCATGTCCATACCTTTCTTATAAGCAAGAGTCACCTAAGCCTTTTTTCATTTTCTTAGGACTTCGAACTGCACCAAAGAATCGCGTTAAATGCAAGGTAAGTAAGAGGCCGATACTGTAAAGTACTCTTTGTAAAATCTAATTGGAATTCCATCTGGACCTTGGCCTATTTACTTTCAGCTCTCTCAGCTTCTCTATAACAGGGTAACTGTTACTTTGCCCTCCATTCTGGAGTCAGTGCAATGGTTAAATGACGCTATGTTATATGATCTTTTCCAAGAGACTGTAAACAATTCTCGGAATGGATAACAAACTTTTAGATTCCTGATACGTAGAAATTACCACCAACACTATGTAACCACTTGGACATAGCCGGTATAATTTTCTCATCGTTTCGGAATCGTCGTCCATCGGTTGCGCAAGGCAAAATCGGCGGGGACATTTGAGCGCCGGTGTGTACGATAACGAAATCACATACACGCTCACCGAAAGTCAGAACTTCTGCTACGTTTCAAGTGGGAGGTATGGCAACATCCTCCATTCAGTCCAACCCTAGCGCCATGCGATTATCACGTGTTCGACAAGATGATGAAAGATCTCGGTGGACGTCGATTCCGATATGATGAGGAGGTGAAAGAAACTGTACTGATGTGGTTATATAGAGCTGTAGATGATTTCTGCGCTCTCTTGAGAAATATGTGAAAAGTGAACTTACATTGTATGTTGTCATAGCCGTTTTATGTGTATGTGGTTTAATAAATGCCGACAACTTGGAAGTGTAACTTCCTTTTTGATATCACTCATAGCACGAAAATTTATTGTAAAATGTTATTGTATTTTCAGTCCTCCATTTGTCGAACATATATAAAAATTAATATTAAAAAAAAAAACTTATGGTTCAGTCAGAAGAGCGAGTAATGTCTCAATCTACAGTAGAACAGCACAGACCACTACAACATATTCTATTTCTATTGCATCATGTTGTTTTTGTGGTCTTCAGTCCTGAGACTGGTTTGCTGCAGCTCTCCATGCTACTCTGTCCTGTGCAAGCCTCTTCATCTTTGAATAAGAACGTCAAACCTACACCCATTTGAACCTGATTATTGAATTCGTCTCTCTGTCCCCCTCTACGATTTTGCCCCACACACTTCCCTCGAATGCTAAATTCTTGATTTCTCAGAATGTGTCCCACCAATCTATTCCATCTCGTAGTCTAGACATACCAGAAATTTATTTCCTCCCCAATTCTGTCCAGTATCTCATTAGTTAGGTGATATACCCATCTCATCTTCTGCATTCGTCTTTAGCATAGCATTTCAAAAGCTTCTATCATCTTTTTGTCAGAACTCCTCATCGTCCACATTTCACTTCCATGCAGTGTTACACTCCAGATAAATGCTTTCGGAAAGGACTTCCTAACATTTAAATTAGTATTGGACGTCAACAAATTTCGCTTCTTAAGAAACGCTTTTCTTCCCGTAAACGTTCTGTACTTTATATATTCTTTACATCGGTCATAAGCAGTTCTTTTGCTACCCAAATAACAAAACCATTTACTACTTTTATTGACTTCAGCGTCACATGATTTTCTTACACTACATTCCATTACCCTTTTTGGTGTTCATCTTATATCTTCCTTTCAAGACACTGTTCATTCCGTTCAATTGCACTTCCAGGTCCTTTGATGACTCTGACAGAATTACACTGTCATCAGCAAGCCACTAAGTTATTATTTTCTCACACTCAACTTTAACTCCTTCTCCAAATTTCTCCTTGCATTCCTTCACAGCTTGCTTGCTCATTGTACAGATTGAATGACGTTGGGGAAAGGCTGCAACCCTGTCTTACTCCCCACCCAACCACTGCGTCCCTTTCATGTCCTTCGAATGTAATAACTGCTGTCTGGTTTTAGGACAAGTTGAATATAACTGTAAGTTCCCTAAATTTTTTCACTGCTGCCTTCAGAAGTTGAAAGAGAGTATTCAAGTCAACAATGACAAAACTTTTCTCCAAATCTACAAAAGCTAAGATCAGTTGTAATGTAAGTATTGCTCGCATCTTCCTACATCTATCCTAAATCCAAACTGATCTTTCCCGAGGTTGTATTCCACTACTTTTTCCATACGTCTGTCAATAATTCGTTTTAGTATTTTGCACTTTGCACCCATGACTTATTAAACTGATAGTTCTGTAATTTTCACACATATCTGCACTTGCTTTCTTTGGGATTGGAATTATTATATTATTCTTGAAGTCAGAGTGTATTTCCACTGTCTCATACATCTTGCACACAAGGTGCAATAATTTCTCCCAACGATATAAGCAGTTCACAGGGAATATCATCTACTCCTGGGGCTTGTTTCGACTCAAATCTTTCAGAGCTCTGTCAAATTCTTCTCGTAGTATTGTATTTCTTATCTCTTATTAGTCTACATCCTCGTTCATTTCTAATTTGACTTCAAGTTCATTTCCCTTTGAATAGGCCCTGTATAGATTCCGTCCACCTTTCAGCTTTTCCTTCTTTGTTTATTAATGGTTTTCCATCTGAGCTTTTGATAAACATGCACCTAATTTTCTTGTCTCCAAACCTCTCCTTTATTTTCCCGTAGGCGGAATCTATCTCTTCCCTAGTTATACATTCTTCCACGGTATTGCATTTGTCATCTAGCAACTCCTGCTTAGCCATTTTACACTTTCTGTCAACCTCATTTTCCAGCCACCTGTACTTCATGTTGCTACATTTTCTTTCGTCAATTAAGTTCAGTGTCTCCTCTGATATCGAGGGATTTCAATTAGGCCTTATCCTTCTATCTATATCATCTTCTATGGCCTTCACTACTTTTTATCTCAAAGCTCCCTATTCTTCTTCTACTGTATTACATCTCCCCGTTTCGGTCAATCCTTACCTAATGCTCTCTCTGGAACTCTCGACGGCCTCTGGTTCCTTCAATGTATCCATGTTTCATCTCCTGATTTTTGTACCTTTTTGCATTTTCTTCACTTTTAGTCTGCAGTTTATAACCAATAAGTTATGTTCAGAGTCTATATCTGCCCCTGGATAGGTCTTACAGTTGAAAAACTGGTTTCTAAAGATATGTCTTACTACACTCCTGGACATTAAAATTGCTACGCCATGAAGATGACGTGCTAGAGACATGAAATTTAACCGTCAGGAAGAAGAAGCTGTAATATGCAAGTGATTAGCTTTTCAGAGCATTCAGACAAGGTTGGCGACAGTGGCGCCATCTACAACGTGATGACAAGAGGAAAGTTTCCAACCGATTTCTCATACACAGCCGGCCGCGATGGCAAAGCGGTCTGCGACGCGCCAGTCACGGTCTGCACGGCCACTACGGTCGGCGGTTCGAATCCTCTCTCGGGCATGGATATTTGTGCCGTCCTTAGTATTAGCTAGTTCATAAATAGTTTGTAAGTTTAGGGACTGATGACCCCGTAGTTAAGTCCCATAAGCTATACAAACATCTCATACACAAACAGCAGTCGACCGGCGTTACCTGGTGAAACGTTGTTGTGATGATGCCTCGTGTAAGGAGAAGAAATGCGTACCATCACGTTTCCGACTTTGATAAAGTTCGGATTGCAGCCTATCGCGATTGCGGTTTATCGTATCGCGACATTGCTGCTCGCATTGGTCGCGCTCCAATTACTGTTTCCAGAATAGGAAGCGGTGGGTTCAGGAGGGCAATACCGAACGCCTTACTGGATCCCAACGGCTTCGTATCACTAGAAGTCAAGAAGACAGGCATCTTATCCACATGACTGTAACGGATCGTGCAGCCACGTCTCGATCCCTGAGTCAACAGATTGGGATGTTTGCAAGACAACAACCATCTGCAAGAACAGTTCGACGTCGTTTGCAGCAGCATGGACTATCAGCTCGGAGACCATGGCTATCGTACCCTTGATGATGCATCACACACAGGAGCGCCTGCGATGGTGTACGCAACGACGAACCTGGGTGCACGAATGGCAAAATATTTTTTCGGATGAATCCAGGTTCCGTTTACAGCATCATGATTGTCGCATCCGTGTTTGGCGACATCTCGGTGAACGCACATTGGAAGCGTGTATTCGTCATCGCCATACTGACGTATCACCTGGCGTGATTTGTGTGGGGTGCCATTGGTTAACGTCTCGGTCACCTCTTGTTTGTATCGACGGCACTTTGAACAGTGGCCATTACATTTCAGATGTGTTACAACCCGTGGCGCTACCCTTCATTCGATCCCTGCGAAACCCTACATTTCAACAGGATAATGCACGACCTCATGTTGCAGGTCTTGTAAGGGCCTTTCTGGATACGGAAAATTTTCGTCAGCTGCCCTGACCAGCTCATTCTCCAGATTTCTCACCAACTGAAAACGTCTGGTCCATCGTGGGTGAACAACTGGCTCGTCACAATACGCCAGTCACTACTCTTGATGAACTGTGGTATCGTGTTGAAGCTGCGTGGGCATCTGTACCTGTACACGCCATCCAAGATCTGTGTGACTCAATGCCCAGGAGTATCGAGGCCGTTATTACGGCCAGGAGGGTTGTTCTGGGTACTGATTTCTCAGGATCTACGCGCCCAAATTGCGTAAAAATATAATCACATGTCAGTTCTAATATAATATATTTGCCCATGAATACCCGTTTATTATCTGTAATTCTTCTTGGTGTAGCAATTTTAATGGCCAGTAGTGTATTATAAAGTCAAGCTGGTACCTTCGAGTGTCTCCTGGTCTAGTCCACCTATACAGCCTCCTTTTGTGTTGATTAAACCAGGTGTTTGTGATGATTAAATTGTGCTCTGCACAAAATTCTACCAAGGTACATAATCTTTCATTCCTTTTCCCCAGTCCAAATTTACGTACTACTTTTCCTTCTCTTCCTTTTACTATTGCCGAGTTCTAGTTTCCCATTACTATCAAGTTTAATTGTCTGAATAATTTATTTTGTCTCCTCATACATTTCTTTGATCTCCTCATCATTGGCAGTGCTAGTTGGGATAGAAACTTGTACTAATGTGGTCAGTATTGGCTTCATGTCTACCTTTGCTACGATAATGCTGTGCTTAGTAACTTACTCGCATTATCACACTTTAGCTGATGTTACAAGGCCAGCTCAGTAAATTATTCAGACTGTTGCCCCTGTAACTACTGAAAAGCCTGTTGCCCCTCTTCAGGGATCACACGTTTGTTTGGCCTCTCCATAGATACCCCTCTGTTGTGGTTGCACTTACAGTACGGCTATCTGTATCACCGAGACACGCAAGCCACGCCACCTCGATAATGACTGTGGTTTATCGAGATAGATTTGCATCATACTCAACAATTATTCATGTTTATCGGATCCTACTGCATCACAGTTTGGTACTAACTGAGTAATCTCAGGTTATCCTTTATCCACAATTATCATCAAGTCGAATCACCCTTCTATCTCGGCCAGTCCACAAAATCTCTTATTATTATGATTATTAACATTAATTCGTTAATTACTTTTGAAACCAATGCGACCAAAGAAAACAATATTTTGCCCATATTCCACTGGAGGAGACTTAAAGATAAATCATAAATTAAATTTGAAATCACATCATCGCTAACCTGCTTACACAAACTATTTGGACTGTTTCTGTACACTCTCATGGTTGTGGTATGTCGGGAAAACTAGTTTTCCTCTATTGTTCTTCCTGCGTCATTCTAGTTTTCTTATCTCTGTCAATACAGTTATTTACCATTGCTGTATCCTCCATTATTATTCCTCCTCTAATTGGATTCGCACCTGAGGCCCCTATCATTTATTCTCAGCCTGCTTTCATTTCTGTGACAGGTGCATCCCCTTAAAGGTGGCTCATTCTCTCCAAAACATCCGTTTATTACATGAAATCCCACAAATGGTTCTTTTATGCAAATCCTGCCCTACTGATTTACCCTGAGTTTTATATATAACCTAGCAAGTAACACTTCTACTAAACGATCTTTCTCAACTGCTTGATCTAAATACCTTAATTTATTCTAATACCTATAAAAAAATCTTTATATCAATTCCATTTAATTCCAAAAGATTTTGAACGCACTGTATCCAACCTCGACAAGTTTTAAAATCACCCATGTGTAACATAACCCATTGGGATGCTCCCCTTCCAGATGAGTTAATGAGTAACTCTGGGTACTCATAACCCCTAGGTTTGAACTCTGGAATGAGATGGCTCAGATTTCTCCAATTCTCAAAATAACATTCCTCCATATATTTATTAACATTAGGTTGACTTTCTTGTACTCTGCAGACTTGTCCTACACTGTAGTTAGCTTCTGTACTTACTAACTGTGAATACGAGGCATGTCCACAAAGTAAGTTCCACTTGGTTATATAAAACAAATGTGTACAGATACAGAAAAAATGTTTATTGTACAAAAATCTACAACTGTTAAACTACTTTTATACATAGCTTCCGAAATTTTGTAGGCGCTTGTCATGGCACAAGTTTTTGTATGCCTTCTACATTGAATGTTGCTGTTTGTGTGTTCAACAAAGTGGTAAAATGTTCTTTTAGATCGTCACCATCGTTGAAGTGTTGACCACCAAGGACAGATTTTAGGTGTAAGAAGAGATGAAAATCACTAGGAGTGAGGTCTGGGCTGTATGGAGGGTGATCAAACACGTCCCAGTGAAATTCCCGTAAGAGTTCTTTGGTCTCATTCGCCATGTGAGATGAGACATTCAAATGTTTGTGAAGCTTATGGAACTGTACTGCGGGGTCATCAGTCCCTAAACTTAAAAACTACTTATGAAGTACCTTACACTAAAGACAACACAAACATCCACGCCCGAGGGGGGATTCGAACCCCCCGACCGTAGCGGCCGTGCAGATGGGACTGACGCGCCGCAGACCACTCGGCCACTGCGTCCGGCAAGTATCATGTCTTCTAGTACAGGAAGAGGGGGAAGCGGAGAATGAATGGAGACGGCAACGATGGTACCCGTTTCCTGTAATGTGAGTACGTTATATTACTGTAGTGCTAAATGCTACTGCTGATGATTGATAATAATAACAACAAAGTAACAACTCTATCAATTAGTTTCTAAGACTTGTAATTGGTGGTCAGGTCATAACGTATGGTACTTTGACAGGCCAGAGGGACATTTAAAGGACGTCTGGCTTATTTTTTTCTGTTAGAACAACACAACCATTATGTTCAGTATCGCCTACCGCTGCAATGGAGGTAACACGCGAGGAACAATAAGATACTTTGAAATTCTGCTTACGTCTTAAGAAATCTTCATCTGAGGCCTATACACTGTAGCAGAAGGCGTATGGAGAGTCCGTTCTTCCCTACAGCACAGCTCGAAAGTGGTTTAAGATGTTTAAAGAGAGCAAACAATCAATTTCCATTGAAGGTGGACCCGGTGCTCTAGTTACTGCTCTTACGGAAGAAAAGGTCAACACTGCTAATGTCATTATAAAAAAGCATCGACGAATTACTCCAAGGTAATTTTCTGAAACACTGAAATTTTCATTGGGTGCATCCACACGTGAAGCAGCCTGGATGCTGCACCACCATAATACGCGGCCGCATATTGATGTTGTTGCTGAATATCTTGCAAAAATCAACGTGAAGAGCATCCCTCACCCACCCTGTAGTCCGGATTTAGCTAGATGTAACTTTTTTATTCCCTAAGTTGAAGAAACGTCTTCGTGGGAGGCATAATGCATTATCAGAAGCAGTGGTGAAGGCTGCAGACGCGATTTTGAGGGACCTCTCAAAAAAAAAAAAAAAAAAAAAAAAAAAAAAAAAAAAAAAAAAAAAAAAAAAAAAAAAAAAAAAAGTTTCCAGAATGTATTTGAAGACTGGCAGAAACTCTGGACGAGGGCATCGCATTCATAAGAGACTATTTTGAGAAGGACTATCAAAATTATGAGGACGAATAGAGTTATATTTTCAAAAAAATATGATAATTCTTTATTGAAGAACTCTGGTACGTCAACAGATATTTCAGGTGAAACAGTTCAAGAATTCGCTTTGAATGGGGGTAGGTACAAAAAATGGTGTGCCGTGTAATGTGGACTGTTCTCATTTTTCTCAGAGCATATGAAGCAAGGAAATATTTTGGTAAGTTTCAGCCTCAGATGCTGATGATTAATAACACATTAGGTTACAGAATTCCGTTGAAAATGCTACGAAAGAAGCGACTTACTTCGCCTGATTTGTTGTTTGGGACAGGAGGACTAAAGTAAGGTCATTAGTTCCCCAGTGAGGTTAGGTAAGGAAAGGAGCAGTGGCGTATCTAAGGGGTGGGGGGCTGTCGGGCTGCAGGCAGAGGAGGAAGAAAGTAGGAAAATAGAAAAAGTAGAAACGGACCATCCTCCCAATACTGTACGGCAATCTCTCTCTCTCTCTTTTTTTTTTTTTTTTTTTTTTTACGAAATCATGTCAGCTCGGATTGACCTCAGCCCCCTCCAGACCACGATCCTGGATACGCCACTGGAAAGGAGGAAGAAAGACTCTTGACAGAATCGTGAGCCTCCTGGGGGACCTGATTTGTTAACTTTGTCTTACTTTAAGAGATTAGTTATAGTTCCAAATTGGATTGGAATTTTTAACGACGAATCGTTACGCCGTCGGGGGTCGAGTCCTCCCTCGGGCATGGGTGTTTGTGTTGTCCTTAGGTTAGTTTACCTTAGTTTAAGTAGTTTGTAAGCTACGGACTAATAACCAAGCAGTTGAGTCCCATAGATTTACAAACATTTCAAAATTTTTTGAATCCCTATTCTGCCTACACTACCTCCATGGTTGGATTAGAGTCTGGAGACACCGCGCTAAAACAATGTTGAACAATTACAATGTACATATTTAAGTAATCCGTCTAAGCAACTGAATAATAAAAGTTTTATTTTGCCATATGCATTTCGCCTTCATTTGTAAGACACATTCAGTGGCCCGTAATATATACACAACTATGTTTTATCATATTTCGTGCCGGCCGCGGTGGCCGAGGGGATTGAGGCGCTCCAGTCACGGTCCGCACGGCCACTACGGTCGGGGGTTCGAATCCCCCCTCGGGCATGGATATTTGTGCCGTCCTTAGTTGTAAGTAGTTCATAAGTAGTTTGTAAGTTTAGGGACTGATGGCCCCGTAGTTAAGTCCCATAGACTCTACAAACATTTGAACTTTTTTATCATATTTCGTTTTTGGTGTTTTAGGTTATAAACAGTTATGGTGGGTAATCTGAGTATAACTTATGATATTCTGTTGTTATTAATTACAATTTTGGTGGATGACGGCCTACATCTGGCGCTGTTTGGTGACTTTAGGTTGTTTTGCTGCCGTCTTAACCTCTTGATTTCATATAGAAGCTAACATCTTTCTGCATATAACTTTGACTTTTGTGCGGCTGCAGAACTGTTTTTAACCTTTACATTAATGTAATTGAGACTTAAGTTGTTAATCTTGCAGGTTTGGTTGAAATTTATGTGGTGTTTCGTTTTGCGAAGTCTTAGGTGTATTTTCTTGGACCTGTTGTACTGGTGGACAGGAAATGCTTGACATGGCTGTAGTAACATTGTTAGTTCTTTTTTTTTATCCTGTCTTCCCACAGTCGCTTTTTTATGTTACACTGTAGCTATTTATGTAATCTGTCTATGCTAACCAAATACCAAAAACGAAATACTGTAAAACACAATTGTGTATATGTTACAGGCCACTGAAAATGCTTTACAAATAAAGGCGAAATGCATGTGGCAAAATGAAACGTTTATTATTCAGTGGCATAGAATTACATAAATATCTACATTCAGCATTGAAACATAAAAAAGAGTCTGTGGGAAGACAGTACAGAAAAGAACTATCAAATGTTGAACTGTTGCGTTGCGCAATGTTATGCAGGTCTCTTATGGCTTGGGGTGGGACTGGATGCCACTCCCGCACCCTCCTACTATTCATTGCCGGTACACTACCCAGCCAGCGTCACATCTCACAAGTGTCGGAGCTTGTTGTAATCCCATACAGTCGGAGCTTGCCAATGGCCACATTGCAACAGGACAATGAGCGATTGTACGTGACACACAATGTTGACTTCTTGGGCGGTCCTCGGATTGCATTGCTGCATTGACATCCGTGTTCTCCCGATCTCTCAGCTATTGAGAAAATATGCCCAATGGCTGTGGAATGACTTATTCGTGGCACAAATCTGCAGCTACAATAGGTCGACCACAATATGTGGAATCGGGACTGACTGCTATATCCCAACAACACATGCAGAATCCTTCTGATTAATTGCGAAGGCTGGTAGCAGTGGTTTTAGCCAGCAGTGACAATAACACTCAAAACTGTTTTCTCCATTTTCTTCATCTCACATGGGGCTATACAGGGTGTTACAAAAAGGTACGGCCAAACTTTCAGGAAACATTCCTCACACACAAAGAAAGCAAATATGTTATGAGGACATGTGTCCGGAAACGCTTAATTTCCATGTTAGAGCTCATTTTAGTATTTCTCTTTAAATGTAAATTGAAATAATTCGTGCAGACAATTATCAAAATACCCTATTGTTTCGTTAGTATGTACTGTACTTCGTCGATTCACCGCCAGTTGGCCGAATTGAAGGAAGGTAATGTTGACTTCAGTGCTTGTGTTGACATGCGAATCATTGCTTCACAGTACAAGCATCAAGCACATCAGTACGTAGCATCAGCTGGTTAGTGTTCATCACGAACGTGGTTTTGCAGTCAGTGCAATGTTTACAAATGCGGAGTTGGCAGATATCCATTTGATGTGTGGATTAGCACGGGACAATAGCCGTGGCGCGGTACGTTTGTATCGAGACAGATTTTCAGAACGAAGGTGTCCCGACAGGAAGACGTTCGAAGCAATTGATCGGCGTCTTAGGGAGCACGGAACATTCCAGCCTATGACTCGCGACTGGGGAAGACCTAGAACGACGAGGACACCTGCAATGGACGAGGCATTTCTTCGTGCAGTTGACGATAACCCTAATGTCAGCGTCAGAGAAGTTGCTGCTGTACAAGGTAACGTTGACGGCGTCACTGTATGGAGAGTGCTACGCGAGAACCCGTTGTTTCCGTACCACTTACAGCGTGTGCAGGCACTATCACTAGCGCATTGGCCTCCACTGGTACACTTCTGCGAATGGTTCATCCAACAATGTGTCACTCCTCATTTCTGTGCAAATGTTCTATTTACGGATGAGGCTTTATTCCAACGTGATCAAATTGTAAATTTTCACAATCAACATGTGTGGGCTGACGAGAATCCGCACGCAATTGTGCAATCACGTCATCAACACAGATTTTCTGTGAACGTTTGGGCAGGAATTGTTGGTGATGTCTTCATTGGGCCTCATATTCTTCCACCTACGCTCACTGGAGCACGTTATCATGATTTCGTACGGGATACTCTACTTGTGGTGCTACAACATGTGCCTTTACAAGTAAGACACAACATGTGGTTCATGCACGATGGAGCTCCTGCACATTTCAGTCGACGTGTTCGTACGCTTCTCAACAACAGATCCGGTGACCGATGGATTGGTAGAGGCGGACCAATTCCATGGCCTCCACGCTCTCCTGACGTCAACCCTCTTGACTTTCATTTATGGGGGCATTTGAAAGCTCTTGTCTACGCAACCCAGGTACCAAATTTAGAGACTCTTCGTGCTCGTATTGTGGACGGCTGTGATACAATACGCCATTCTCAGGGCTGCATCAGCGCATCAGGGATTCTGTGCGACGTAGGGTGGATATGCATGTAGCCTCGCTAACGGAGGACATTTTGAACATTTCCTGTAACAAAGTGTTTGAAGTCACGCTGGTACGTTCTGTTGCTGTGTGTTTCCATTCCATGATTAATGTGATTTGAAGAGAAGTAATAAAATGAGCTCTAACATGGAAATTAAGCTTTTCCGGACACATGTCCACATAACATATTTTCTTTCTTTGTGTGTGAGGAATGTTTCCTGAAAGTTTGGCCGTACCTTTTTGTAACACCCTGTATTTTCAGTCATGTGATCTTTGTACAACATGTTATCTCCTATATAAATGCGCCTGTGATATTTCCGGTCCTTCTTGGTATTGCATTTTGGATAGCAAGTAGTTTAATACTAATATTTCATGCAACCATGAACTATAGGACAATTTATTATATACGAGGATTGGAACTTAAATAGTGGCAACACTGCTGTGGAGAAACTATGCAATGGAATCTACTATTGTCGCTGAGAGCACACGTTGTTGACATGCCTATCTTACCCCCGAGCATATGGACTCGCCCGTACCACGTCATCGGCGTGAGCACAATCAAGGGAAACACTGTGTATTATGAGCGAGCGGTCTAACGTAACGGTGTCACTATGTTTACGAAATATGGAACCACGGAATTGGATCAAGATTGAATGTGTCAGAGGTCGTACAGCACGTCAATGTCATCAAGAGGCGTGCGGGAAATCAGCATTGCCATACAGAACAGTGACATGTTGGGTAAAGCCTTCAACGAAGGTCGGCAAACTGTGCCAACATGCATTGGGCAGGTCGTCTTAGCGTCTCTGAAGAAGAATTACGTACTGTTGCCGCGTTAGTGGACAGTGGTTTGATTCCGAAGACGAGTCAACTTCGTGGCATTCGCTTCAGAACTGTTCCAGAGTTTTGACAGGCAGTAGACCGCTCCATTCGCACAGTCAACAGAACAGGCTCTGCTAACGGCGCTACGGTCGGGGGTTCGAATCCTCCCTCGGGCATGGATATTTGTGCCGTCCTAGTTCGTAAGTAGTTCATAAGTAGTTTGTAAGTTTAGGGACTGATGACCCCGTAGTTAAGTCCCATAAGCTTAACAAACATTTGAACATTTTTTTGCTAACGGCGTACTATGGCTTCCACACCGCTGGCAACGAGTCCTACACGACGCTCGTGACTACTTTGAACGACAGTAACAGGTGCAAACATGTAACGCTTTTGTATCGGTTGTGAATAAATAGTTGCTAAAATGTAAGTTCCATTAACTATAAACAAATGTTCAAATGTTTGTAGAGCTTATGGGACTTAACTACGGGGTCATCAGTCCCTAAACTTACAAACCACTTATGAACTAGCTAATACTAAAGACGGTATCCATGCCCGAGGGAGGATTCGAACCCCCGACAGCAGCGGCCGTGCAGACCGTGACTGGCACGCCGCAGACGGCTCGGTCACTGCGGCCGGCAAACTATAAACGATTTTTATACTTGTGAGGGGCATCATTAGGTAACCACTATAGGAGTTTTACAGCTTTTAATTAAATTGCTGTATTGATCGGTGTAGGTTAGCAGGCTCATGATATTACTAATTTTTGCATTTTGTCTTCTGCATAGGAAGGGAGGAAGCTTAGGATTTAACAATCCTTCAACAGCGTGATTATTAGAGAAGGAGCTCACGCTCGGATATTTGGGTATGGAATGGGGAAGGAAGTCGGCGGTGTCCTATGAAAGGAACCATCTTGGAATTTGCCTGGAGTGGTTTAGGAAAATCACTCCTTTGTAAGGAAGAAGACTTAACTCCTACCATAACTAAAATACATACATCAACGAGTGACATACTATCAACTGTTAAGATTCTACAGTTTATGGCCTCAAATACCGATTCAATTTTCCTGACGCACACTGTTCACGCAGATTGTCGCGCGGGGGTGGCCGTGCGCTCTAAAGCGCCTTGCTGCGGAGTGCTCGTCTGCTCCCTGTCGGAAGTTCGAGTCCTTCGTCTGGCATGGCTGTATGTGTTTCCCTTATCATAAGTTATTTTAAGTAGTTTGTAAGTCTAGGGACTGATGAGCACTGCAGTTTTGAGCAATAGCTTTACAAACAACATCACGCATATTTGTGAGAAGTTAATACCAGGAAACGTGACAATCCTAAATATACATAATGGATTTCTATATATACATGAAATCATGGTACGCCTGTTCACATACAGCATGAGAAGTTGTCTTATATTATAACACCTTTTTCGCAATATACAGAGCGAGGTAATGCAGTGGTAACACAACGGATTCTCAAACGGGAGAAAGGCATTTCAAAACTGTCTCCGGCCATCCGGATTTAGTTATTTCGTTATTTTCTTAAATGCCAGGTAAAAGTGCACGACCAATTTCCTTTACCATCCATATCATAACAATGTGAACGAGTGCTCCATCTGATCACACTGGCGACTGGCCGTCATACCCAATTACCCTTCCTTCCTTTTAATGACCACGTTGTCGACGAGCCATTAAACACTATTTTCCTTCCTTCCTACTTTGCTTCCCAATATACCTGTGTCGTATCGTGAATATGAGTTATCTTTAGCTCAGAAGGAAGCCACAGAGCACGTCTGAATTCATTGATGGCAGTATATTAGATTATGTTGAGAACAACGTGAGCCGGCCGCGGTGGCCGAGCCGTCTGCGACGCGCCAGTCACAGTCTGTACGGCCACTACGGTCGGGGGTTCGAATCCCCCCTCGGGCATGGATATTTGTGCCGTCCTTAGTATTGGCTAGTTCATAGGGACTGATGACCCCGTAGTTAAGTCCCATAAGCTCTACAAACATATGATCACATATGAACAACGTGAATTGTAATCATTGAAGTCAAAGACTGGAAATGAAAATGATATACAGTGATAAGCGGCAGAATTACGCAGGATGTCTCAGGAGGAATACCGAGCGAGGTGGCGCAGTGGTAACACACTGGACTCGCATTCCGGAGGACGGTGGTTCAAATCCACCTCCGGCCATCCAGATTCAGGTTTTCCGTGATTTCCCTAAATCACTCCAGGCAAATGCCGGGATTGTTCCTTTGAAAGGGCACTGCTGATTTCCTTCCACATCCTTACCCAAACACTCCGAGCGTAAGCTCCGTCTTTAATGACCATGCTGTCGACGGGACGTTAAAATCCAAGTTTCCTTCCTTCCTTCTTCCCTTCAGGAGGCATGGTCAGTATGAATGGATATGACACGAATAACCATTTTAAACAAAAAACTCGATATGGACATAATCCCTATTCCGAATGGGTTTCGCGATAGAACATATCGCTGATTGTACTGTTTATAAAATATTCTGAAAATTCCTTGAAGCAGGTATTCTTCGAAGTTTAAACTTTCCTTCTTAACGTATATTTCAGTAGTCTTCGCAGGAACAGCAACACATTGTTGAAATGGTGAAACGTAGACCTAAAATTGAAATGTTGAAATGTTTGTTAAGCTTATGGGACTTAACTACGGGGTCATCAGTCCCTAAACTTACAAACTACTTATCAACTACCTTATACTAAGGACGGCACAAATATCCATGCCCGAGGGGGGATTCGAACCCCCGACCGTAGTGGCCGTGCAGACCGTGACTGGAGCGCCTCAAACGTAGACCTACTACCAGCACACGGCGACATTCTGCATGTATCAGTGTCCCACAAACACATGCATAGCCAATATTACATGATGAAAATTTTGCAAAACGTGTATTACGGTTTTTACTTAATGTTGTGTACGTGTGTAAAACTGACACGAACAATGAAAATAAATTTATATTAAATGTGTTCTATCTCGCAAAGAATTCGCAATAGGGCAAGCGTCAATACGAAGTTTTCTGCTTCAAAAGATCGTTCGTATTATACACCTGTTATATCCTGGAACACTTTGTATCTATTCTTTGTACCGAGAGATCAAAATGTCAGTATAAATTTGAAAACTTAATAAATCACGGAATAATGTAGATCGAGAGGTAAAAATTGACGCCGGCCGCGGTGGTCGAGGGGACTGAGGCGCTTCAGTCACGGTCTGCACGGCCACTACGGTCGGGGGTTCGAATCCCCCCTCGGGCATGGATATTTGTGCCGTCCTTAGTTGTAGTTAGTTCATAAGTAGTTTGTAAGTTTAGGGACTGATGACCCCGTAGTTAAGTCCCTTAGACTCCACAAACATTTTAAAAATTGACACACATGCTTGGAATGACATGGGGTTTTATCGGAACAAAAAAAAAACCATGTCATTCCAAGCATGTGTGTTAATTTTTACCTTTATATTTACATAATTCCGTGATTTATTAAGTTTTCAAATTTATACTGACTTTTTGATCAGCCGGTGCTTAACCCTGTAGTGCACCGCCGACGGCTGTTTCTGGTCGCATTCCTGTACATTTGCTTTCGTCTTGTAGCTCATCAACACATAGTTCCACTCTAGATGACCTTTGTGATAGATCTTCCACTGTAAGTTTCGACAGCAGTACTGTCAAACGTCAATTTTTCACGCGAACGAATTATAATGCCATGATGGCGAGTGTGAAGCGCAATGAGCGTTCTCGGATCAATATTCCATGAATTTCAGGAAAAAAGGGACAAAGAACATTTTCACTGAACACAAGGAACCTCTGTATCCAAATTTCTAGGAGATTTTCCATATAAAAAAGAAAATCTAACAGGAGGGACTCTGAAGGTCCTAAGACTCACAGTCTCCACTAAAGTGTAATGACTGTATATCTCTCTGTAATGGCAAATTTGATTTTTTTTTTTTTGTATTTTATGATAACAGACATTGTTCTTTACTATAAAAACCCCTTTTCCACTTTTCCCCTCCGTTTTTAATAATTCGTGAATCACAGGGTTAATGTTGTTTTTCAAGACACCCAGTATTTAAAATGTTCTGTTTCTTGTGACAAGAATACCGTACCGTACGTCGTACCTTAGAATAAACATACCTGTTGCGCCCATAACATCACTTATAAAAATTTTTGTATCTCCACATACCTCTCCTGTTAAATTTACTTAATGTTACCTATCGCTATCTAGACCAAAGCGCCTCAATTTTGTCCCTAAAGGCTTTCCACTGGGTCAATTTCTGACTGTTATAACTGGCTAAAAATCGAGTAGTTTTCAGTTGCATTTAATGAAGTACGTCGACGTTCACTCGAGATAAGCTGAGTGTGTGTTGGGTAGCGGCGCGAGATTCCAGCACGTCCACGGTCGGTTGGCAGTCGTTGGCTATGCTCGGCTGGCAGCTGGCAGCCTTCCACTGCGTCCACAACGGTGCTCAGCCGCGGCCGACCCGCATGGATAATCGATGCGGCCCCTCTTCACCAGCTCCACAAATGCCACCGCACTGCACTCAAGTTTCTGGGGGAAAGTTTGTGAACGTTCATTAGAGCAGGCATGTAATTCGCCACAACGTCTCGATTAAAAGTAGTTTTATATACGCTGGTTTATTCGGTAAGTAACTGATTTCTCATGAACATAGATACATTGAACCATTTCCTCTGGTATAATGTATTATCCTTTTGTGTTTTCTTGATGATTTTCTTACACCTTTGGGATGAAAGTCTTTTTAATATGAGTAGCCCATTTTCAAAACCCGCAACATGAAAGAAAATTCGATATCGAGTTTGTTATCGCCAAAAAAATGTTCAAATGTTTGTAAATCTATCGGACCAAACTACGTGGTCATCAGTCCGTAGCTTACAAACTACTTAAACTAAGGTAAACTAACCTAAGGACAACAGGGAGGACTTTAACCTCCGACGGCGAGCAACCTCGCTCCGCAGCGAGGCGCCTTAGACCGCTCGGCTACTGCACCGCGGCTTGTTATCGCCCAACCTTATTTATGATAGGCTATGACCAAATGATAGCACTATAATTTGTGTTGCAGAACGCACTGCGAGCCGTCTAGAAAGAGAAACAAAACACGCAGTAAGTTGCAAAGCGCGGTATGTGCACTACACAAGGAAGATGGAAGGAACATTAGTGTTTAACGTCCTGTCAACGTTGTAGCTATTAGAGATGTTCAAATGTTTGTTAAGCTTAAGGGACTTAACTGCGGGGTCATCAGTCCCTAAACTTACAAACTACTTATGAACTACCTTATACTAAGGACGACACAAACATATATGCCGGAGGGGGGATTCGAACCCCCGAGCGTAGCGGCCGTGCAGACTGTGACTGGAGCGCCTCAGTCCCCTCGGCCACCGCGGCCGTCTTCTGGCCATTCCATGAATTACAAAGAAGTAAAGATTTCAACCACAGCTTCTACTTTCTGGGACACAGTTGTAAAGGAAGCTGAACACATACAATCCGGACACCCTGTTAAATCGTGACGACGGATTTCATCTTCACAATACATGGAAGCCACTTATATCACGCTTTCGTTGTGAAAGAATGTCTGCGTCTTCACTTCCGATTGATGTTACCACTTTTAGTGATTAATTATTCATTTGTAAGCACTGTGGATACGTAACAGCTCTGTTAATGTTTGCACTCAGCGTCCACATCTTTATCTTTGAAGTATATATTCATCTATGACTAGCGCGGCAGTTACGAATGTGATATCTTCGAGCATGCGCAGACTAATCCTCAGTAGCTTTGCATCACGTGATTTACCGTATAAATAGGTACGCGCAGACGCTGAGAACTCAGTCTTGGACTCGCCTCGAAGATGGCTGTAAGTTTTGCAGCCGAAATATCGGACGAAGAATTGTCACTGTCCCGGGTGCACTCCCGAAAGATGATGGAATATTATGTCCGACGGGAAAACTTCAAGAATCACAATTACAGATTATGGCTCGAAAAGTGTAATGATTAAGGAAAGACAGATTCCCTTGCGAAAGGTGTGTGAGGCGCAGGGTCCGACGCGAGGCTCGGGTAGTCAGGGCGCTCGTAAAGGAGCGATAAGCGGCAGTAGAAGCGTCGAGGGAGAGACGCGGCCGTAGAGATAAGGCCACCACACTGCGCCGCCCGCTCACGAGCCGGACCCTAGAACAAGGGAAAGGCAAGCCAAAACACCCACAGTTAATTCCAAAGCCTTAAACGACGCTGAAAATAGTCCCGATAGTAGAAAGGGGTTGTTGTTGTTGTGGTCTTCAGTCCGGAGACTGGTTTGATGCATCTCTCCACTATACCCTATCCTGAGCAAGCCTCTTCATCTCCACATAAGAACGGCAACCTACATCTGTCTGAATCTGCTTACTGTATCCATCTCTTGGTCTTCCTCTGCGATTTTTACCCCATACACTTCCCTCCAACGCTAAATTCACAATTCCTTGATTTCTAAGAATGTGTCCTACCAATATATCTCTTCTTTTAGTCAAGGTATGCTAGAAATTTCTTTTCTCCCCAATTCTGTTCAGTACCGCCTCATTAGTTACGCGATCCACCCATTTAATCTTCAGCATTCTTCTGTAGCACCATATTTCAAAAGCCTGAATTCTCTTCCTGTCCGCACTGTTTATCGTCCATGTCTCACTCCCATACAAGGCAACACTTCATACAAATGCCTTCAGAAAGGACTTCCTTAGGCTTAAATCAATACTCGATGTTAACAAATTTCTCCTTTCCAAGAACGCTTTTCTACCCAGTGCCATTCTGCATTTTATATCCTCTGTACTGCGACCATCATTTGTTATTTTACTGCCCATGTAACAAAACTTATCTACCTCCTTTATTGCTTTGTTTCCCAATCTAATTCCTTCAGCATCACCTGATTTTCTTAGACTGCACTCCATTACCCTAGTTTTGCTCTTGTTAATGTTCATCTTATATGCACCTTTCAGCACACTGTCCATTCCGTTCAATTGCTCTTCCAGGTCCTTTGCTGTATGTGACAGAATTACTATGTCGTCGGCAAAACGCAATGTTTTTAATTCTTCACCCTGAACTTTAATTCGTTCTCCAAAATTCTCCTTGCTTTACTTTATAGCTTGCTCAATGTACAAATTGAATAACAATGGAGAGAGACTACAACCCTGTCTTACTCCCTTTCTAACCACTGCATCCCTTTCATGCCCTTCAACTCTGACAACTGCTGTCTGGTTTTTGTACAAGTTGTAAATAACCTTACGCTCCCTATATTTTACTCCTGCTTGCTTCAGAACTTGAAAGAGTTAAGAGCTGTGAAACAACATGTGTTTGTTCGTTGGCGCAGGGATCCACGAAACTGGAAAACGTTTTGTCGAACACGGTTGGTACCGTTTCGATGGTAATTGGAGCCTCATGACAACGAGATGTTAATTTGGAAGCGGTTAGGAGCCGTGTGAAAGCCGTATGGAACACTGCTCGAAACAATTAGGGGATCAGATACACAATATAACGTTTTTCATTCAGATATTGGTTACAGTAGTAATTTGTGTGTGATATTTTGCTGTCTCAACTCTTTACTTGAGAGACATTATTGATAAATCTGAAGCATTGCCGTAAAATTTGTGAAGCCGCTGGGAATCGACCCCTGACCTCCATGCTTACTAGGCAGACGTCTTAACCGTTTTTTTTTTTTTGTTTTTTTTTTGTTTTTTTTTTTTTTGTTTTTTTTTTTTTTTTTTTTTGTGCTTCAGGTAGATCGATGATCTCCGGTCGTTTTGATTGTTCGTGCTTGGTCGTTCGTTGATCATTTGGATCAGCTTTTTTGTTACAGAGGACGTTCAGCCCTCTGACCGGGCGCGCTGTGCCACGGCGCCCGGCGTAACCGTTAGACTACCATATCACTAACGATTAAAGCGCCTCGGAATAGTCTAAGTACGATTTCCCTCTACATCACAAATTTTAATTCAGCTTTTGTGTTCCAAAGATAATTGCCACTACTGCCAAGGCTCTCCACGCAGCGGAATAGCACCTCGGCAATGGACATATTGGAACAATCCTGTTAAGGTGATATAAATATCAATTTAATACAAATAAACAATCACTCAGACGGATTTTCGTCTCGAATATGTCAAAGACATTATTGATAAATCTGAAGCATTGCATTAAAATTTGTGATGCGGCCGGGAATCGAACCCGGACCTTCATGCTTACGAGGCAGGTGCTATTCCGCTGCATGGAGAGCCTTGGCAGTAGTGGCAATTATCTTTGGAACACAGAAGCTGAATTAAAATTTTGTGACGTGGAGGGAAATCGTACTTAGACTATTCCAACGCGCCTGAACCGTTAAACTGTCTAACGGTAGTTGGCCTGCAGCGGCCGTGCAGTGAGGACCTGTTGCGCTGCGCTGCAGGAAGGCTTGTTTACGTGCTAGGGTAAGTCGCTCGCGCACAGCGGTGTTTATCTGTTATTAGTTGTATTGAAGATGATTTCTGAGAACTCAAAAACGTTCAAATGTTTGTAGAACTTACGGCACTTAACTACGGGGTCATGAGTCCCTAAGGTTACAAACTACTTATGAACTACCTAAGACTAAGGACGGCACAAATATCCATGCCCGATGGGGGATTCGAACTTCCGACCGTAGTGGCCATGCAGACCGTGACTGAAGCGCCTCAGTCCCCTCGGGCACCGCGGCCGGCTTCTGAGAACTCCTAATGGCGCAAACCAGAAGAAAAGATACTTTAAAATTGACATTCGATAGTGCAAGAATTCATAGAACGGAAAATGAAGGTTGGAATTAACGACATCGTTGGTATACATTTGTCGATCGTTGCAAGTGTTGCGTATGTAAAGTTAAGAGACGCCGAATTTTGTGAAAAAGTGTTTGAGTCTGTGAGAGGAAGTCTAAAATTTAAGCACGGTGACGGCAATGTCGGTCAAGTAACTGTTTCACACGCCGGTTTTGGAATTCGGACGATAAGGGTCTTTGAATTACCTTTTGAAGTTCCAGCTGAGGAAATAAATGTCGCAATCGCGCCATACGGTAGATTTCTAAATAACTTCGCTGAACGGTGGTCATCGGCTCACAAGTTTCTCGTGTTAAACGGTGTTCGGCAATTGAAAGTAGATTTACAAAGGCACAGTCCTTCGTACATAACGATTTGCGGATATCGTGCTATTGTCATTTATGACGGGCAACCCAAGACATGTGGGAGATGTGACTCTACTGGTCATGTACGTGCTGAATGTGTACAGAGACGAGTAGCGCAGCTACCTGCAGGTGAACGCGTAGCGCCTCTCACGATGACGTCACTGCCGACGTCATTTGCGGCGGTAGCACGCGGCGAGAAGCCACTCCATCCCAGCCGTGACGTAACTACGGAACCGATACAAGAAACAGTTGAGCAGACTGTTAATGCCAATGACGATGTAATTTCGCGATCTGACCAAGCAGTAGCGAAACCACAATCGGAAACACAGGACGTCTCAGCAACGAGGGCTCCCGAAAACGACGTCACAAGTCATACCAGTGACGTGCCCGCTCAGAGCGCACATATCGTAGGGACAGTCGACACGCAAATGGGTGTTGCAACTGATTCCGACCGCACCAATGAGTCACGGTCAACCTTTAACGTACCCACAGATGCTACTACATCTCCAAAGAAAACAAAAAAAACGGAGGTTAGCACATCAAGGGGCGGAACATTCAGCGCCGAGTTTGCGAGGAAAAGCACAGGCAGTAGGTCGGGAATTGAAAGAAGTGGTAAAAGAGGATCAGCTCCCTCTCAAAACCGACGCAATAAAGAAGCAAATAAGGCAACACTGTCGGACCCTAACACTGATGACGACACGTCTGGCCACAGTGGGAAGAAATGAAATGCGCTAAGAGATCCCGGCCTCCGGGGTTCTGAAAATGCAGGAAGCACGGTTTCAACACAGTGGTCGGAAGATGTCGACACCGATGACACAGATGTGGATATGAGGGGCACCTCAGAAGTGCCACTGTTCTCCACGCATTCCACGACTGAAGGCGACAAATACTCCTCGCACCTGGCCACAGGTACTCAAAAAATGGAAACTGACAATGTTCCATCATCCCAGTACAAAAATAAACACTAACCTTCTCTCCCGCAATGGCGAGTGACACATGAACACCTCGCAGGCGTACACATTAGTCACTTTAAATCTTAATAAGATCCACAGTTCCTTGAAGTTAAAAAATTTACAAGATTTTCTGTACGCCGCGGACATAGATGTCGCGATGCTCCAGGAAGTGTCCGACATTAATTTAGGACAAATAGCCAGATACAATGTTTTTACAAACCCCGGCAGTGGAGATGAATTAGGGACTGCGATACTCCTTAAAGAGGGAATCATTGTCAAAGATGTGGAAAGACTTGTGTCCAGCAGAGGGATCGCTGTCAGTTTTAATAATACCAGGCTAATAAATGTGTACGCTCCATCCGGATCTAGTAACAGAAAACGCCGTGCTGAATTTTTCAGACACGAAGTATAGCCTCTCTTCACATCAAATTGGAATGATATCACTTTCGCCGGTGATTTTAACTGTGTGCTCAAGCATATAGATCAAACACCAAATTTTAATTTTTGCGCGAAACTCTTACATATTGTTCAGGATCTCGGGTTAACTGACACTTGGACCTGCTTGCACGGCGAAACGACCGGCTTTACCCACGTTACAAGCCATTCCGCCAGCCGACTTGATAGGATCCATGTTTCCAGAAATTTAACAGCCCAACTCTTGCATTCTGAGATATGGCCCACTAGTTTTTCCGACCATGCTGCCTATATATGTACCATTAACATGGAAAAACAGGGTACATACCGCAGTCGTGGTCTATGGAAATTCAACACAGGCCATCTGCGAGATGATGAATTTCGGCAGGTATTTCTGGAATCATGGCGAGCGTGTGAGCTAAAACTTCATAAATTCAACTCGACCCTCGATTGGTGGCTCAGATGTGCCAAACCAACATTAAGGAAAGCCTTAATGTCCTATTCCCGTGAGAAGAACGCATGGTACAGACGGACTTCGGCATTTTATTTCCAGTGTCTCCGGGATCTGTATAAATTTGACGCCACAGTTGTAGACAATTTTGCGAAGATTAAAAAAATACAGGCGAAACTTCTATCACTGAAGAGAAGGCAGATGGAAGGTGTAAAAGTGCGGGCAAAAGTCCCGGTATCCCTGAAAGATGAAGAGACCGCAATCTATCGTATGATACGTGAAGCGAAACGAGGCAACAGGAAAATTTTGACACAGATTCAAACCAACACCGGTGTAACCGTAACTACGCAAAGTGGCATACGGGCTGTGAAACAGCAACATTACACCAAGTTGCTGTCAGACAGACCAATTGATGCGACCGGTTTTACAGACTTTGCAACAAATTTACCACGACGCCTCAGTGCAGCGGACGCAACTGAACTGACAACTGAGATGACGGAAGAGGAGTTAGAAGACATTGTTATCCAGAGCCCGAGCAACAAATCGCCTAGAAGCGACGGACTACCGGCAGAAGTGTACAAAACGTTTTGGCCCCAATTGAAAACAAAACTACTTATGATGTACAACGAATTAATGGACCCCAACACCCTCGTTCCACCGGAATTTTGTCAAGGAATTGTTGTACTATTGCCAAAGAAACCGTACAGCAATACGCTTACGGCCTTAAAACTTATTACTTTACTAAATGGGGACTACAAAATTTTTGCCAGAGTCCTCAGCCGTAGGCTAAATTCGATCATGCACACGATAACGGGTCCAAATGTTCAAATGTCCAAATGTTTGTTAAGCTTAAGGGACTTAACTACGGGGTCATCAGTCCCTAAACTTACAAACTACTTATCAACTACCTACAACTAAGGACGGCACAAATATCCATGCCCGAGGGGGGATTCGAACCCCCGACCGTAGTGGCCGTGCAGACCGTGACTAAAGCGCCTCAGTCCCCTCGGCCACCGCGGCCGGCGATAACGGGTCCCTACCAAACAAGTGTCGGGAGAGACAGATCAAGTTACCAAACTATCTAAGATTATCGAGATATCATAGCAATAGCCGAGACTTGTAGATTAAAATGTGCCATCTTAACGCTGAACTTTGAAAAGGCCTTTGATAGAGTGAGTCATCATTTCCTCTTCCATATTATGCAGGAAATGGGCTTTCCGCGCCGATTCGTGAGTATCATACAAAATTTGTTCCACAGTAGCACTTCTAGAATATTAATGGTCAACTCACTGAAGCTATTAAAGTTTCGAGCTCAGTAAGACAGGGATGTCCGATGTCAGCAGCTTTATTTGCCATCGCTATGGAACCACTGCTCGTCAAGCTCACGCACCAGCTGCAAGGCTTGGTTATAAACGGGCAGAAGATCGTGTGTCATGCATAATTGCATATGGGGACGACGTGGGTTTTCTCGTAGCGAACGAACAAGAAGTAGAGTCCTCGCTCCACATTGTCCAGAAATATGAGGCTGCATCTGGAGCCAAACTTAATTGGCAAAAATCCGGTGTCGTGCATATTGGTTCCGGAATAAACATGCAATACCACGTGCGTTTGAAGGAAGTGACCAGCATGAAATGTTTATTTTGTGTCCCAGCCTCGTCGCCGCTTTTGGTGTCTCGTTTCCGTCGTAGGTGTCGGTGGCCGAGTAGAAAGACCGACACAGGAATAAAGGATGCACGCTTGTGCAGGTAGGAGGTATCCAGCCAATGGGACAGCAGAAACTAGAAACACTAGAGTAAATTAGAACGAGATATATATTTCTTAGAGACTTAGTAATACTTAACTTTTACATAGCTCAGTACTGCAGAATGCTGATACATAATTGAGCTAGAGGCCTGCCTAGTGCCTATCCGATAGCCAAGTCTTCACTGGTGCCTATCTGATTCCGAAGTGTTAGCTGGTTCCTATCTCAGTCCCAAGTGAACGATGTTGTTCAGTGGTTGCCACGAGCGGAGTTGTAGCAGAGGGTGCTCGTGGCTGACGTAGTAAGAACGCCGCGCCGTGCGTGCATGGCGGCGCGCGGCGAAAGTAGGTGGCGCGCACTTTAGACTTGTGCGACACCACAGTTTAGGGATACAATTTAGAAAAAAGATACAGAACACTATTGCAGTCAATTATAGGGACTTACTCAATAACCTTCGAGCATATATCCACCTCCACTGCCTGAGGCGACTGAATATTATACAAAAAGTTGCACTGGTGAACACCTATCTAAAATAAATTATGTCGCAAAAGTGTTGCCCCTTCCCTGCGGCATCGCAAAAAGTATGTTGTCTGCAGTTGAGCAGAGGCAGCATTTTCAAAGTCAAATATGAAACTTTAACCCTTCCAATAAAAAACGGTGGGTTGAATCTCACGAACGTACACACAAAGGCACAAGCACTGTATACCAGTAGTACTTATAAGCTGTGGAAAACGTCACCGCACAGTTTAATTTCCCACCTACTCAATGAAATAGCACCGCCAGATTTAAATCCACCGATTGACGTTCATCATATACCACATGCACTACACCATATACGGAACTTTTTATTGGAGTTCAGTTACGTCCGGAAAAGGATACCAGAAAAAGAAATAATGGTGGCAAAGCAAATCTACAATTCGTTAATTGCCACAAAACCTCAAAATAACGTAGAAAAAAAGTACAAGAATAACAACTGGCGCGTGATGTGGGAAAATGTCAACTCACGGAATTTGCCATCTGCTGTACGATCTGCTTGGTATACCGCTGTGGATAGGAAAATAGCGACCAACTCGAAGTTATACTCCATTAAATTAGTCGACTCCTCTCTTTGTAACACTTGCACGGTGGAAGACAGTGAAGAACACAGATTTGTGTGCTTAAAAGTGAGAGATGTTTGGAACATAGTTAGGCAGCTGTTGGCAAGTATAACGAGAACGTCTGCCACGGCGATAACACCAGCAGATTTCCTTACACCCGACACTGTGCCCTACCCACAGACAAAGAGAAATTCTGTAAACTGGATAAAAGCACACACAGTTTATTATATTTTTAACTGTGAAAGAAGACTTCGCCATGTATCTACACAAACAACACAATAAACTACGGGAAACCGCAAGCTATACCAAGAACTACGCAAAATTTTTAATAAAACTATCAACGAACGATTACTGTACTAAGGTATAATAAATGATTCTGATTGGAAGAATGGATGTTTTAGACATTTTTAGAATTGATTGCGTCTCGAGAGGACTACCAGTATATATAGATACATATATATAACTCATTCCTCATAAAGGAAAAATCATGAACGACTACTTTCTTTTTTTTTTTTTTTTTAATTTATTGTAGCCATGAAGGTTATGGCTCGTGGGAAGTTCTGCGGAGATAAGAGAAGACGACTTGGTTGTACGACTGGAAACAAACAAAATGAAAGAACAGAACGGATCAAGATTGATAGAAAAACGGAAGCTTACCACAACACTTTCGGGAAGACGGTCTCCGTCAGGGCAACCGCTGAACCGAAGTGAAATGGAACTAACAGCAAGTTGCTTTCTTTATTTAACATTCTCAGTATTTTTTTTATTTTAAAGACAGAAAACGTCGATTACAATACTTTTATTTTCTTTCTGCTAGCGGCAATCGCAAAGGAAACTACTATTCACCACATCAACATGTAAAAGAAGAAGATAGTTTGCCGGCCGCGGTGGCCGAGGGGACTGAGGCGTTCCAGTCACGGTCTGCACGGCTACTGCGGTCGGGGGTTCGAATCCCCCCTCGGGCATGGATATTTGTGCCGTTCTTAGGATTAGCTAGTTCTTAAGTAGTTTGTAAGTTTAGGGACTGATGACCCCGTAGTTAAGTCCCGTAAGCTATACAAACATTTTTGAAGATAGTTTAATTTTCACAGAAGGCCGAGAGAAGCCGACGCCGATGAAGGCGATTTTGGTGAGCGGAAGGACGGGTTGAAGGGGAGGTAGGCGACCCGAAAAAAAAAGTTAAGACGTCTGTCTAGTAAGCATGGAGGTCCGGGTTCGATTCCCGGCCGCATCACAAATTTTAATGCAATGATTCGGATTTATCAATAATGTCTTTGACATATTCGAGACGAAAATCCGTCTCAGGGATTGTGTATTTGTATTAAATCTTTACTTCGGATTTACATAGCCTTTACTTAGAGCGAGGCACCATGGCACTTCCATAATAGTGAAAAAGTCATTCTCGTTGCCTCTAATATGGTGTGTGATCACCTCGTACAGCCAGTAAATTGCACACCTGCGTGGCATAGAGAGTATGACGTTATCAATCAGCTCTTGAGGGGTATTTTGCCATTGTTCCATGAGTGCAATACCCAGCTCTGCAACCATTATGGGGGATTCTGGTGTGGCTGCAGTGCGTCAGCCAAGTGCATCCTAGACATGCTCAATTGGGTTTTAAGTCCGGGGAACAAGCTGGCCACTCCATTCGTTCAATTTTTCTCAGGTTCAAGCATGTTGTCCACCAGTGCAGCTCTGCGGCGACGAGTGTTATCGTCCACCAAAAGGAGCGTCAAAGATTCACAAACGAAAATTTGTTGAGAGAATTGAGGTTCAATGAAACGAAAGAGTTGTTGTTGTTTAGAGGGGACTAAACTACTTGGTCATCAGTCCCAAACGAAAGAGTATCATAACTTTTTACGTATTTATGGTCCAACAGTCGATACTCTTCTAGAATTGGTTCTTCCCATGATTAGAAAACGAAACACTTTAATGAGAGACGATATTCTACCAAGCCAGCGCTTATCTATTGCTCTGCAGTACCTTGCTACTGGAAAGTCTTTTGAAGACTTAAAGTTTACAAGTGCAGTTTCACCTCAAAGTATTGGACAAATAGTAATGGAAACATGTCATGCCATAATATGTGCTCTGAAGGATTATATTTGGATAAGTAACATATTCACTCACATACGTATGTATACAGAATTTTACTTAAAACTTGATTGACAAACAATTTTAGTTAAATTGTGACAAGAACTGTGAAATATCAGGTGCATATACAGTTATTGTATCTTCGGAAGTCGACGGCGCGGTACATATTTGAACAGGTGTGGGTGATGGTGGTCGTATCTGCACACAGTTACGGCGCAAATTGCCCAGTTGTCCCTCATATAATATATCATTCATTGCCTTCTTGGCGTTTATCTGCTGCTCTGGAGTCATCTTGTCTAACTCCACTGCCCATACCCTGGCAATGTGCATTGTTTCGCTTTCTACACATTTCAGGCGCTGTCTTGCCATGTTGAGTAATTCTTCTTGAGCTGTTATTTCATTTTTCTTGTTTGCCCGTAGGCAAGTGATTCTCCGTAAGGTCTCCTTCCGTTACCTACAAAAAATTATTAGTAATTAGAATCGCCCTGAAGTGAATGCCTAAAAAATTTAATTTTTCTTTATGTTTATAGTTGCCAGGAACACAAGACGAATGGAAACCAACGGCAAAAGAGTTTGAGCCACAATGGAATTTTCCGCACTGTCTCGGCGCAATAGATAGAAAACATGTAGCCATCAAGAAACCACGTGGCATAGGATCTCTCTATTACAACTACAAACACTTCTTTAGTTTAGTTATGATGGGAGTAGTAAATGCCAACTACGAATTCTTAATGGTGGATGTCGGAATGAATGGTCGCATATCAGATGGAGGTGTTCTTTACTATTGCAAGTTTGCAGAATTGCTTAGATCCAATGGCTTAAAACATCCCACTAGAAACTACCAAATACTAACATTTCTGCTCCATTTGAATTCGCCGTGGATGACGCGTTTGCAATGTCAGAAATTTACTGAAACCATTTATAATCCGTTCACCAAGGGGTGGAAAATAATGGGGCGCTCGGCCAATGTCGCCACCTGTGTCTCAATCGATGTGATTCCATGTTGCAATATAACAACGACTGCAGCTGTTGATCGAGTTTTAATTCCAAATTATTAACTTATCTGCACACAGGTGTAAAGTTTATGTTGTTTTATTTAACGACCGGTTTCGCTATTACATTAATTCTTCTTTATATTTTGTATGACTTACGTACAGCATGGTGTTATGGACACAACACTAATTTGCAATTTAATTTGTATAGGGCCTGAAGATGGTCTTAATGCAATACCGATACCGGTCGTTAAATAAAAGAACATAAACTTTACGCTCTTGGTAGATAAGTTAATAACTTGGAATTAAAACCTCTGTATCAGGTGTTGTGTGTTTTGCTATATAGCAGTGATATTAAACGCCACAGATATTGAAAATTCATTTCTTTTAATAATTAATAGAATCTATGAAAATTGCCCAAATCTGTATTTTCATTTACGACAATAAGAACAATGTCAACAGAACAATAAATCATGTACTTTCGTACATATCACATTTCTGTGAAAGTCATCAACACTTTTGTAAGCTTCTATCGTGATGTTTTTTTGGAAACTTCAAAGAGTGTGTGGCTTTGTAATCAATTACCATATGATAAACTGAGGAATGACCAACACCCTTAGATGCAGCTGTTTTTATAACAATATCTATCATTTATTGTTCTGGACACAACAGCTCCGTTTTATACATATTAAGAACTTAATGATTGTTCCTTTGATCGCTTCTTGCGTGGATTCAAAATGTAGGATGACATAATGAGTTTACACTTGGACGACACTGACAACGTTGATATTTAGCAACTGGTCCTTTAAGATGAAATTTCTAGCTAGCCTCGAATATCACCCCTCATAACACACACAAACACTTTACACCTGAAACGGACGCGGCGACACCGGCCCCGGTGGCCGAGGGGACTGCGGCGCGCCAGTCACGGTCTGCACGGCCACTACGGTCGGGGATTCGAATCCCCCCTCGGGCATGGATATTTGTGCCGTCCTTAGTTGTAAGTAGTTCATAAGTAGTTTGTAAGTTTAGGGACTGATGACCCCGTAGTTAAGTCCCATAAGCTATATAAACATTTGAACATTTGGACGCGGCGGAAATGAGCGAGCGACCCTGTTTTGTCCACCCCTGGTCACGCACCTCGCTGTGTTTACAGTCCATCTCTCGTTTCGGTGAACGGAGTATAGTCAGATAGGACTCACGAGGGAACGGAGAATTTTTTACTACCTAGGTTGTGCACGTAGAATAGTGGATAACGCTTATGGCATTTTAAATTCAAAATTTGGTGTATTTCAAAGGCCTATTCTACATCTACATACATACTCCGCAATTCACCGTAAGGTGCGTGGCGGAGGGTACACTGTACCACTACTAGGCATTTCCTTTCCTATTCCACTCCCAAATTGAACGAGGAAAAAAAGAATGCCTATATGCCTCCGTACGAGCCCTAATTTCTCTTATCTTGTCTTTGTGATCTTTACGCGAAATGTAAGTAGGCGGCAGCAAGATCGTACTACACTCAGCTTCAAATTCCGGCCCTCTAAATTTACTTAACAGAAATTCACGAAAAGAACGTCGTCTTTCTTCCAGCAATCCCCAATTGAGTTGCCGGAGCATTTCCGTGACACTCGCGCATTGGTCGAACCTACCGGTAACAAATCTAGCTGCTCGCCTCTGAACCGCCTCTATGTCTTCCTTCAAACCGATCTGCTGCGGGTCCCAAATACTTGAGCAATACTCAAGACGTGGTCGTAGAAGCGTTTTATACGCGATCTCATTTACAGGTGAAGTACATCTTCCCAAAATTCTCCCAATAAACCGAAGTCGGCTGTCTGCCTTACTCACAACTGCCCTTACATGCTCGTTCCATTTCATATCGCTCTGCAATGTTACGCCTAGATATTTGAACGACGCGACCGCATCAAGAAGCTCACTACTGATGCTGTATTCGAACATTATAGGACTGTTTTTTCTACTCATGCGCATCACCTTACATTTTTCTACATTGAGAGCTAGCTGCCATTCTTCGCACCAACTAGAAATTTTGTCTAAGTCAACCTGTATGCTATTACAGTCAGTTACAGACGACACCCTCCCATACACCACAGCATCATCAGCAAACAGCCGCAAATTACAACTTACTCTGTCCATCTTACTCTATTGCACTAAATCCTGACAAAGCGAGGGTGGTAGTACTGGCTTGTTGTTATCTTCACAATTATTTGAGAAGGAAAGCTCTTCTTATTGCCACCCAAGTCAGACAGCCAGCCAAAATGAGGGTCGTACTGTACCAGTAAGAGAAGACTTTGTTGGTCTACAAACCTACAAGGGCAAGAAATCCGTGTGAAATCAATAAAATAATCAGAGACACTTTCTGCAATTACTTCAATAACGAGGGAAGGTATCTTGACAAGATGATGTTTGTTAGATTTGTTTTAATGAATATCGATTATAACATGACATGTATAGCCACTAACTGATGTATGATTCACACGAATAAATTAAATTCACTTAATATATACTTACTTGTGTTTCTTCCGGTTCCTCAGCTGTTTCGATTGTGCTCACTGAAGTTCCGCACTCTCGATCTAATAAAAAACTCATTTCATCGTAATACCACAATGTGGTCTGTTTGCTCCACTCTTTCTAGCCTCCCTAAGTCTTTTCACTTCCTTGCGAACTTCTTTAAAACATAGTCCTTAGTTGCTTGTGGATAGCGCTCCCGATACTTGCCAAGCAATATCTCGTATGCATCGCTTTTGACCATACGATTTTTACATTGTTCTGAACGTACGTCCCATACTGCGGGCAATGAGCGGTACGTTTCAATACGCTCGAGTAAAAAGGACCTCTCATCCTGTTTTTTACAACTCATTTTGCAATTTGCAGCACACGAAAATAACACAGGTGGTACAAGTAAATAAACATCAAACATAATAACGTCAAAGATAGCGCGATAATCTGTCAAAGATATTATGAATACTACCCACAGACGGCACAATATTTACAGGGAGCGCAATATATTTCAGAAGTTTTTGATGTCCTCAATATTATTGCGCTTCTTCCCAATCGCACCCCTAGGCCGTCAATATTACTGCGCAGCCGGAAATATTGTCAATATTATTGACCGTGTAGGGGCCGCTTAAAGTATGCATGGTTGTCCGTTGTGAAATACTGTGTCGAAGAACACGAAAGTCTCGTTCGGCGCTTACGATGTTAGTTGAGGGAATTGTGAGCCAGAGACACTTTTAATTTTCGTTGAGTTCGGTGGCTACTGCTCCTTTCTTCAGCTTCTTTGTGACGGGAACGTCCTCAGGCAGCTATGCCAACTTCGGCTTATTTGCGACTCTAGACGTCCTCTATTGTACCGAGTCGTCCGAACGATTCGGCGCCTCGCTGCAACTATAATTTTCCTGATTATGATGTCTGCGTGCGTATGCTATACCACTTTTTCCCTGCAGTCCTCTATTTTCTAACTACAAACGGAAATCATAATACATTGGAAAAGCAGACTAACTGTACCTGTGAATATTGTCGCCCAATTTTCAAAGATGTTATTAACATTTTCTATGAGTGAGTTGCAAGTAACTAGATCTAAAACTATTAAGAACTTAAGAAAACCTCATAAGACTTCGTGAATCCTCCATTCAGTACCGTGCAGATCTGAAACTTTAAAAAGTTGTAAACATGCAGAGTTATCTACTTATAAACACCTCAATTTTTCTACTTCTACCGACATAAATTTTCGTGTTTTGTGAACTTAAGACAAATATTTTGAGATCCCTCCGCCTTTACACCTGCGTTGAATCAAAAGCGAACAATACTTCGCAGATATTAGGCTTTTTCACTAGGATCCCATTTGTTAGGGCCTGAGAAACACTCATAACCTTCAAATACATTAAATTTAGTGACTAGTATAATACCGGAACTGCGAAAAAAATTACAGTTTCTAAACATACTCCAGTGACTTGCGTGGCAAAAAGCCTAAGTAAACCATTAAGAACTTTTGCACCAACTTTTATTGTAAAATTTACTTGTGATAATGAATTACATACTTTAGTATGCATCATGTTTTATGTACACTGGTTGTCGTACAGTTCGGTGTCCACTCCGTTTATCGATGATGTTAACCATGGGAAATAAATGTACAAAAATACATAATTTTATGCTTGCTGAATAGAGTGTAGAAACATGAATCACAGCTGGTTGCCGCGGTGGAGTGGCCGAGCGCTCTTAGGCGCCTTGTTGTGGAGCGCCATCGGAGGTTCGAGTCCTCCCTGGGGCATGTGTGTGTGTGTGTGTGTGTGTGTGTGTGTGTGTGTGTGTGTGTGTTTTGAGCTTAGGTTAGTTTAAGTAGTTTGTAAGTCTACGTACTGATGACCATAGCAGTTTGGTCCAATAGGTTTCCAAACATTTGAACATGGTAAACGTATGGTTCACGAGTCGAGATTACCTCACCAGACGCAGGTTGCCACCATAGAAAGGGATATTTCAATGAAATCTACTCTGAAGTTCAGTAGTTACGTCATTTACGACTTTGAGCATAAGGAACTATAGGCTACAAGACGTACATGGGTGCTGCTGAGAGAGAGCACAAACATTCTATCACTACACCACATAACTGGTCCGAAATCGACAGTCGTATCTCTGGCGCACCTATGGCTGAGGGCAGGAAAACTGTGAAACGTAGGGTTTAACAGACGTTCGCTGAAACGTGGGCAAGCGTCGATTTCGCGTAAAGGATTTCCAAGCTCATTGCTGAAATACTCGACATGTATTCGCCTTCCTTCCTGTGCCACCGCGGCTTGTGTAATGAATAGAGAGCGATTGTTTAGCGATGAACTGGCAATTGCAAACTCTCTTTAAGTGGGTGAATAACATTTGACTGCTGATGGAGAAAGTGTGAGATTTTAGCTGTTAACAAAGTGTTTTAGATATCGAAAATCAATAAATCAGGTGCAACTTAATAACTGTGTTGATATTCAACTGCCTAATCACATAGTTAATGTTCTGGATGGGATTGCTTGTCCAGTGTGAAAAGACATGCACTCCTGAAAAATTAAAAAAGAACACCTTGAATTCGTCGACGCAGTAGAAATAAATTTTATGGACAAATTCTTGAAGATTTGTGCAAAACACGATCCCATAGGCAGAGCCATACGCACCTGAGTACAGTCACCTAAGTATGCGCAATGTCGACGCTAGTACCGTGTAAACACTCCTTTTGCAGCAACGCAGACTGTAATTCTGACATGGAGACGATTTTAGAGATGAAGAATTTAGTCTTGCGGAATGGCCTGCCGTGGAATTTTCACATGGTGCATCAGTTGGGACAGATTTTGTGCCGGTCGTATTGACCGAGCAAAATGATGTTTCATCCAGTAGAAAACATGGTCAATGGGGGACAGATCTGGGGATAGTGTTGGCCAGGGTAGTTGAAGTATACCTTCAAGAGCACGGTGGGTGGTACGGGATACATGTTGACATGCACTATCTTGTTGGAAAAGCATATCGCCTTCACTCTGCAGCGGAGTGTGCGCTGATATGAAACAAGTTTCATTCTGGAAACATCCCTTAGGCTGTGGCTAAGCCATGTCTCCGCCATATCCTTTCTTCCAGGAGTGCTAGTCTTGCATGTTTCGCAGGAGAGCTGTTGACATGCACTATGTTGTTGGAAAAGCATATCGCCTTCACTCTGCAGCGGAGTGTGCGCTGATATGAAACAAGTTTCATTCTGGAAACATCCCTTAGGCTGTGGCTAAGCCATGTCTCCGCCATATCCTTTCTTCCAGGAGTGCTAGTCTTGCATGTTTCGCAGGAGAGCTGTTGACATGCACTATGTTGTTGGAAAAGCATATCGCCTTCACTCTGCAGCGGAGTGTGCGCTGATATGAAACAAGTTTCATTCTGGAAACATCCCTTAGGCTGTGGCTAAGCCATGTCTCCGCCATATCCTTTCTTCCAGGAGTGCTAGTCTTGCATGTTTCGCAGGAGAGCTGTTGACATGCACTATGTTGTTGGAAAAGCATATCGCCTTCACTCTGCAGCGGAGTGTGCGCTGATATGAAACAAGTTTCATTCTGGAAACATCCCTTAGGCTGTGGCTAAGCCATGTCTCCGCCATATCCTTTCTTCCAGGAGTGCTAGTCTTGCATGTTTCGCAGGAGAGCTGTTGACATGCACTATGTTGTTGGAAAAGCATATCGCCTTCACTCTGCAGCGGAGTGTGCGCTGATATGAAACAAGTTTCATTCTGGAAACATCCCTTAGGCTGTGGCTAAGCCATGTCTCCGCCATATCCTTTCTTCCAGGAGTGCTAGTCTTGCATGTTTCGCAGGAGAGCTGTTGACATGCACTATGTTGTTGGAAAAGCATATCGCCTTCACTCTGCAGCGGAGTGTGCGCTGATATGAAACAAGTTTCATTCTGGAAACATCCCTTAGGCTGTGGCTAAGCCATGTCTCCGCCATATCCTTTCTTCCAGGAGTGCTAGTCTTGCATGTTTCGCAGGAGAGCTGTTGACATGCACTATGTTGTTGGAAAAGCATATCGCCTTCACTCTGCAGCGGAGTGTGCGCTGATATGAAACAAGTTTCATTCTGGAAACATCCCTTAGGCTGTGGCTAAGCCATGTCTCCGCCATATCCTTTCTTCCAGGAGTGCTAGTCTTGCATGTTTCGCAGGAGAGCTGTTGACATGCACTATGTTGTTGGAAAAGCATATCGCCTTCACTCTGCAGCGGAGTGTGCGCTGATATGAAACAAGTTTCATTCTGGAAACATCCCTTAGGCTGTGGCTAAGCCATGTCTCCGCCATATCCTTTCTTCCAGGAGTGCTAGTCTTGCATGTTTCGCAGGAGAGCTGTTGACATGCACTATGTTGTTGGAAAAGCATATCGCCTTCACTCTGCAGCGGAGTGTGCGCTGATATGAAACAAGTTTCATTCTGGAAACATCCCTTAGGCCAGATGTGGGCACAAATCGGCTCAATGAGCAGCGCTCCGGCTCAGGCCGGAAAAAGAGCAGCGTTCGCGCTTGGCCGGTAGTTATCCTAGTTGCCGCTAGAGGTCTGCATGCTTGCTGGCGCACCTAACAAACGTTCGATACGCCGAGTTATAGTACGCCGCGACAGAGTCAAACTTGCGAAAGAACGTGATAACTGAACATAGTTCGTCTGCTACGATTCCAAACTCTGCTTCACAAATTCACCGTCACAAAATGGTCGGGAAGTACGGGCTATTAGCAAAGCTATTCTGTAACTAGCACTAACAGCTGCATCGGAGGATGAGGCATCATATTCCTGTGTAAGAAATTAACAGAGTTGTCATTTCAAAGGAAAATTGGTTTTATTAAACAAAACACAGTGATTAAGTTATCTCGTAATTAGGTAGAGCATTATAATACATACCTCTACTTTACTTCCTTCATCGCGTAGATTATTAAGATTAAGTCGCATTTCACCTTCTACACTTCCATACTGATTGAAGTGATGTGTTCTATAGTGGCGTTCTAAATTGTACTTTTTATGTCTAGTATTTTACCACATACCAAACATTTTGCTCCTCCTTCGCTTTCAGTGAACAAGTAACCACACTACCAACTAGAGTTGAACTGGAAAATAGAACGCCACTTTACCGCGCCGATTTGACTACCATTTCAACTCCACAGCGTACTGTACCATAACGTAATATCATAGATTATAACGAAAACCCTGAAGTACAAAATTTGAACTAACAGATGGCACTGTTGCAGTGTCTTCTGAAACAAAACAAAAAATCGCTCTTATCTTTATAAGATATTTGCCAGCTCGACTGCAAGCGCTGGATGTTTTAGAGAAGAGTTTCCAGTATTATGTTTATAAGTTACTTACTTATAAACCGTGATGCCGGGAGTCGGCCACAAGAGCCTCTGTCGTATACACTCCAGATTTTGGCGCTCCCCTAAACGAAACCCCACAAGCTTTCGACCACCATTAGCCCGAACAAGAGCGACTTTCATGATAGAAGACGACACGTGTCCCTGTGTCCTTCCATAAGCGTCTATCACGACACCACTGTGGCCGGGACGAACGCTGTTGGGGCCTGAGTGGAGGATGCCACAATGGAACGCATGATCGTACATCATGGTGTGGAAAGTCATACCTTTCGCTGGCTGCTCTTCACTGGTGAGCGGCGAGGGAATATTGAACAGTGCTCGATACACTGAAACCATCATTCAATCCGTCTTGCTATCATTCATACACCGACAAGGCAATATGCTTTTCCAATAGGGCAATGCACGTTCACATGTTTCCCGTACTACTCAATGTGCTCTTCAAGGTGTACATAAACTACCGTGGTCAACACGATCCCCGATCTATCCCCCTTTGAGCATATGTGGGACCAGATGAAACGTCATCTTGCGCGGTTTGCACAGTTGGCGCCAAAGCTGGTTCAACCGAAGCACCAGGTGGAAGCCGCATGACAGGCCAATCCGCAAGACTACATTCAGCAACACTAAAATCTTCATCCTGTGAGAATTGCAGCTTGCATTGCTGCAAATGGAGGGTATACACCGTACTAGCGTCGACATGGCGCACGCTCACGCGTCTATACTCACTTGCGTATTGCTCTGTGTGATCGTGTGTTGTATACTTCCTCAAGAATGTGTTAATAAAATTTCTCTCAGTAGGGTTGACAAATCCATGGTGTTCTGTTTTCATTTTCCAGGAGTGTAGATGGGAAATGTGTCTCAGGCTACACGATCAGGGCTTTCTTATGTTCTTAGTATAATTCTCACTACTTTCTTCTGTGCGATGAATACCGTACTATTTGTGATTCTTCAGTTTCTCCCGGCGTATTTGATGATCAAAATATCCACGGGTGTACTGCCGGTCTATAGTGTCCAACGGGCACAATATTTCGGCGATCATACATCTCGCCATCATCAGGTGAACCCTCGGCCCGCGGAGCGACCCCTCCGCGGTCCGCGCCCCGCGCCGCGGCCGCGCAGTGGAACCGATTGCGCCGGCGTCTGAGAAGACGTCGGTGTGAGGGCTCTGTCCGCCGTGGTCGTCACTTCGTTACGTTTGCTAGATTTACTCTTAATTAACCCAATCGCTGGTTCCCAAGCTTTGCTAAGATGATAGCCAGAGTCACGGTTTATGAGGTCGTCACTTGTGCGAATTTCAATGGCCTCTCTAACGACGCAGTCCCAGTATCTCGACGTCTGTACCAGAATCCTAGTGTGTTCATACTCCATGGCGTGATTCTCCGACAAACAATGTTCAGCGACCGCCGACTTGCTCGGATACATCAATCGTGTGTGCCTCTGGTGTTCAACGCATCGATCCTCGACGGTACGCATAGTCTGTCCAATATATGACTTTCCACACTGACACGGAATCTGGTACACTCCCGCCTTCCTCAAACCGAGATCATCTTTAGCGCTCCCCACCAGTGCACGAATTTTATTCGGCGGACAAAAACAGTTCCAACCTGGTGTTTTCTCAAAATGCGGGCGATCTTCCCTGAGAGTGCGCCGGTATATGGAACGAACGCAGTGCCTACATCCTCCCTTGCGTTTTCATCCGTTTCCACAGGTTGTGTTGTAGTGGTTGGGCGGAGAGCCCGCTGAATCTGCCACTCTGAGTACCCATTTTTTCGAAATACAGTTCTCAGGTGTTCCAATTCCTGGGGTAGACTCTCTGCGTCGGAGATAGTACGCGCCCTATGTACTAGAGTTTTAAGTACCCCCATTCCTCTGTGAAGGGTGGTGACAGCTGTCTGCGTGTAAATACAGATCAGTGTGCGTTGTCTTCCGATATACACTATGACCCAGGGTGCCGTCAGCTCTTCTCTTGACCAAGACGTCAAGGAACGGCAATTTACCCTCCGTTTCAGTCTCCATAGTGAATTTGATGTTGGGGTGTATGGAGTTCAGATGTGTAAGGAAGTCAAGGAGTTTATCCATACCATGTGGCCAGATGACGAAAGTGTCGTCCACATAACGGAAAAAGCAAGTAGGTTTCCATAAAGATGATGCAAGGGCTTCCTCCTCGAAATGCTCCATGTATAAATTTGCGACCACAGGGGAGAGTGGGCTACCCATGGCGACTCCCTCCGTTTGTTCGTAGTATTCGCCATTGAAAAGAAAATACGTGGAGGTCAAGACATGCCTAAAAAGTTCGGTGGTCTTCTCGTCAAATTTCCGACCAATCAAATCTAGTGACTCTCGAAGGGGCACCCTCGTAAACAACGAAACGTCGTCAAAACTTACCATGATATCTGACTCATCCAGCCTGAAGTTGTTAAGGCGTTTCACAAAATCCACGGAATTACGGATGTGATGAGGGCATTTACCCACATAAGGACTTAATATTCCCGTCAAGTATTTGGCCAACAAATATGTAGGTGCTCTGATGTTACTGACAATGGGACGTAACGGCAACCCATCTTTGTGAACCTTAGGGAGTCCATAAAGTCTTGGCGGTACCGGGCCTTGAGGTAAAAGTTTCTTGGCGACACCCTCCGGTAAATCCGCATCCTTGAGAAGCGCCCTCGTCTTGTTTTCCACCTTCTTTGTGGGGTCAACGCTGATCTTCCGGTAGGAATCGTCATTTAGCAGGCTCTGCATCTTTTCAGTGTAGTCCTTATGGGAGACAACAACCGTAGCATTGCCTTTATCAGCCGGTAAGACAACAATATCAGGGCGCTCCCTCAGGTCACGAATGGCCGCCCTCTCTTTACTAGTGATGTTTGACTTCGTGGGCTTGGATTTCGTCAATGCACGACAAGTTTCACGACGTATTTCCTCAGCTGAATCAGGCGGAAGTCGAGCTGCAACCTGTTCAACAGCACTAATAATTTCTGCGACAGGTGTGAACTTGGGGGTAGGAGCAAAGTTGAGTCCTTTCTCTAAAACTGAGACCGCATCATCACTCAACTCCATGCCACTCAGATTGATGACGGTCTTGCACGGAACCTGCAGAGGTGGCTTGTCAAGGAGGCGTGAGAACTTAGCTGTTTGACGTCCCGTGGCCTTCTTATGGGCGGAATCGGCTGCAACCGAAGTAACACCATCAATCCAATCCCAGGAAAAAGACGTGAAGTGACTAGCCAGTTGCAAGTGCAGATGGAGTAGTTCCAGAGAGACGAACTCAAGACTACGGCGGGTGAAATGCACTCTCTCACGAAGCAATGCGAGGCCGGCCCGTTTTTTAATTCTCTTGGCTGCTGCAGAATCGATGTGATGCGTAACCTTAGCAAAATTTGGAACAACATTCTCGGAACGACATCTCTTTAGAAAAGCAAGAGTACTTACCAAACGACATCTACGGTGGCGCAACTTTTCAAATTTCTTCATGCTGCGATACATCTCCTCCCCGTAAAGGTGTATGATGTGATTCTTCAGTTTCTCCCGGCGTATTTGATGATCAAAATATCCACGGGTGTACTGCCGGTCTATAGTGTCCAACGGGCACAATATTTCGGCGATCATACATGTCGCCATCATCAGGTGAACTGACGGACTGAGCTCCTGACTTTCGTCATCTGGCCACATGGTATGGATAAACTCCTTGACTTCCTTACACATCTGAACTCCATTGCCGTTCCTTGACGTCTTGGTCAAGAGAAGAGCTGACGGCACCCTGGGTCATAGTGTATATCGGAAGACAACGCACACTGATCTGTATTTACACGCAGACAGCTGTCACCACCCTTCACAGAGGAATGGGGTACTTAAAACTCTAGTACATAGGGCGCGTACTATCTCCGACGCAGAGAGTCTACCCCAGGAATTGGAACACCTGAGAACTGTATTTCGAAAAAATGGGTACTCAGAGTGGCAGATTCAGCGGGCTCTCCGCCCAACCACTACAACACAACCTGTGGAAACGGATGAAAACGCAAGGGAGGATGTAGGCACTGCGTTCGTTCCATATACCGGCGCACTCTCAGGGAAGATCGCCCGCATTTTGAGAAAACACCAGGTTGGAACTGTTTTTGTCCGCCGAATAAAATTCGTGCACTGGTGGGGAGCGCTAAAGATGATCTCGGTTTGAGGAAGGCGGGAGTGTACCAGATTCCGTGTCAGTGTGGAAAGTCATATATTGGACAGACTATGCGTACCGTCGAGGATCGATGCGTTGAACACCAGAGGCACACACGATTGATGTATCCGAGCAAGTCGGCGGTCGCTGAACATTGTTTGTCGGAGAATCACGCCATGGAGTATGAACACACTAGGATTCTGGTACAGACGTCGAGATACTGGGACTGCGTCGTTAGAGAGGCCATTGAAATTCGCACAAGTGACGACCTCATAAACCGTGACTCTGGCTATCATCTTAGCAAAGCTTGGGAACCAGCGATTGGGTTAATTAAGAGTAAATCTAGCAAACGTAACGAAGTGACGACCACGGCGGACAGAGCCCTCACACCGACGTCTTCTCAGACGCCGGCGCAATCGGTTCCACTGCGCGGCCGCGGCGCGGGGCGCGGACCGCGGAGGGGTCGCTCCGCGGGCCGAGGGTATTTAAATGGCCCGCTCCCGGGCTAGAACCCAGTTTCCTTCGAGCAGCCGTAGCGTGCGGATCTCCGTGCCGGCGCGTTTCCAGGAGCTCAGTCCGTCAGTTCACCTGATGATGGCGAGATGTATGATCGCCGAAATATTGTGCCCGTTGGACACTATAGACCGGCAGTACACCCGTGGATATTTTGATCACCGTACTATTTGTCTAAATCAGTAGTTGCCTCAGAACATTAGCCCATAAGACGTGGTCGTTGTTGTTGTTGTTGTGGTCTTCAGTCCAGAGACTGGTTTGATGTAGCTCTCCACCCTACTCTATCCTGAACAAGCCTCTTCATCTCCTCATAAGAAAGGCAACACATATCTATTTGAATCTGTTTACTGTATTCATCTCTTGGTCTCCCTCTGCGATTTTTATCCCACACACTTCCCTGCAATGCCAAATTTACGATTCCTTGATGTCTAAGAATGTGTCCTACAAATCGATCTCTTCTTTTAGTCAAGGTGTCCAAAAATTCCTTTTCTCCCTAATTCTGTTCAGTACCACCTCATTATTTACGTTGTTGTGTTGTCTGTAAATCTATCGGACCAAACTGCGTGGTCATCAGTCCGTAGCTTACAAACTACTTAAACCTAGGTAAACTAATATACGAACAAACACACACACACACACACCCATGCCCCAGGGAGGACTCGAACCTCCACGGCGAGCAACCGCGCGCTCCGCAGCGAGGTGCTTTAGACCGCTCGGCTACTCCACCGCGGCATTATTTACGCGATCTACAATATTCTTCTGTAGCACCACATTTCAAAAGCCCGTATCCTCTCCCTGTCTGAACTACTTATCGTCCAAGTTTCACTCCCGTACAAGGCAACACTCCACACAAGAAGCATCAGAAAAGACTTCCTCGCGCTTAAATTAATACTCGATATTAGCAAATTTCTCTTTTTCAAAAACGCTATTCTCCCCATTGCCATTCTGTATTTTCTATCGTCTGTACTGCGACCATCTTATGTTATATTACTGCCCAAGTAAGAAAACTTATCTACCACCATTATTGTTTCATTACCAAATCTAATTCCTTCAACCTCAGCTAATTTTCTTAGACTGCATTCCATTACCCTTATTTTGCTCTTGTTAATGTTCATGTTATACGCTCCTTTCAATACACTATCTATTCAATTGCTCTTTCAGGTCCATTGCTGTATCTGACAATCACAATGTTGTCAGCAAGCCGCAAAGTTTTTATTTCTTCACCCTGCACTTAAAGTCCATCTCCACACGTCTTCTTGCTTTCCTTCACAATTTGCTCAATGTACAAATTGAATAACATTGAAGAACGTCTACAACCCTGTCTTACTTCCTTCCCAACCACTGCACCCCTTTCATGCTCTTCAACTCTTAACTGCTGTCTCGTTTTTGTAAAAGTTGTAAATAACTTTCCTTTCCCTATATTTTATCCCTGCTGACTTAAGCATTTGAAAGAGTGTTTTCCAGTCAACATTGCCAATATATTTCTCGAAATATACAAAAGCTAGGAATGTAGGTTTGCCTTTCGTTAATCTGTGTTCTACGATAAGTCGTAAGGTGAGTATTCCCTCCCGTTTTCCTAAGTGCTCCTGAAGCCAAACTCATCTTCCCCGATGTCAGCTTCTACCAACTTTACCGTCCTTCTGTAAATAATTCGTGTTAAAATTTTACAGTCACGACTTATTAAACTGACGGTTCTGTCATTTTCACACCTGTCTGCGCCTGATTTCTTTGGAATGAAGATTATTACATTTTCCTTAAAGTCTGAGGGTGTTGCGCACGTGTCTCATACATCTTACGCACCAGGTGCAATAGTTTTGTCATGGTTGGTTCCTCCAGGGACTTGAGTAGCTCTGGGGGAATGTCATCTACTACAGGGGCCTTGTTTCCATTGAATCTTTCAGTGCTCTGTCATATTTATCTCTTAGTATAGTGTCTCGTATTTCGTCTTCATCTTCTTCCTCTTTCCTTCTTACGATATTGTCTCTAAGTTCATTTCCTTTGTAGAGTCACTCTGCATACTCTTTCCAACTTTCAGCTTTCTCTTCTTTGTTCAGAACTGGTTTTCAGTCTGAGTTCTTGATATTCATACAGCTGCTTTTCTTGTCTCAAAATGTCTGTTATTTTCCTGTAGGCGGTATCTGTTTTTCGCCTAGTTATACATTCTTCTACAGACTTGCATTTGCCCTCTACCCATTCCTGCTTAGACATATTGCACGTCCTGTTAATCTCATTTCTTAGCCGTCTGTACTTTATTTTACCTGCTTCATTCACTGCATTTTTATATCTTCACATATCATCAGTTAAATTTAGTATTTCTTGTGATATCAAAGGAGTTTTTGTACATCTTGCCTTTATACCTATTTGGACGTCTGCTTCCTTCCACTATTTCGTCTCTCAAAGCTACCCATTCGTCTTCTACTGTTTTTTTCCTCGTTTCTGTCAATTGTTGCCTAAAGCTCCCTCTGAAATTCTCAAGAATTTCAGGTTCCTGCAATTTATCCATGTCCTATCTCCTTATTTCCATAACTTTCTGCAGTTTCTTCAGTTTCTGTTTCAGATATCAGTGAATGAAAATACGCAAAATACGTCAACTTCGTGCTGTGTTGTCTCCAGAGTTTGAAACAGAGGCTTTAATTAAAATCAATAATACTAATTTAGTTTTGCGTTACCATAGATCTACGAGATATGGTGCTGGGTATACATGAATCATAATTCATTACCGGAGACTCATTCTTTCTGCGTTGCTTTGTATGAATGTTTGCTTCATCCCGACTACGTGCCATCGCAAACTCTCTTCAAACCATGCGCTGCACTCAGTGACACATTCTCTCTCTCACACACACAGTCACGAAGTGCACACGCAGAGCAATTATTTCATCGCTTGTCAGATTCCGCTCACGGGAAATCGCCACAAATCAATAGTGACGGCTACAGCTGCACTGACGCGACGAGGATAAAACAAGGACAGTTGAAAGCTGCCAATTAACAAACGAAACTAATCATTCCAAAACAAGCAACGCAAATGCGTAAAACAAAATATACAAAGCACTGCAAATGCTGGCCAACAGTTACCCATATATGAAGCGGAACACTCGAAATACGAGAACTCCTAAATTTACAGTATCATGTACAATGAACATATTTCACGTTAGTAATGAAGCCTGTGAAAAAATAGATAAATTACTCTTTTTAGTGGACAAAGACCCCACGTTTCAATCACTCACATTTGCAAAGCCTCTAATGAACTTATCATTAAGACTTGATAATGGATAATATGTAATCTGTCGTGAATATTTGGACGTATGAATAGGCGAAAAGCACTGCATCGCGCTTGTGAACACCGCAGAGGAATGTTGTTGGAAGACTGGAGGTCTATAAAACAAAAAGAGTATGATTTCCACTATTTATTTTTAGCAAACGATTTTCATAAAACTGAATAGAAGTTTCATATGTAACGCTTCGAGTTATGAATGTGCTCTTAAAGGTAATGTGTCCGAATTTGTACAGGGGCTGGATAAAAAGAAATGAGAACTATTACTTTTCTATGAAGACAGAGCGAGGTGGCGCAGTGGTAACACACTGAACTCGCATTCTGGAGGATGGTGGTTCAAATCCACCTCCGACCATCCAGATTTAGGTTTTCCGTGATTTCCCTAAATCACTGCAGGTAAATCCCGAAATGGTCCCTTTGAAAGGGCACGGCCGATTTCCTTCCCCATCCTTACCTAATCAATCCGAGCAAAAGCTCCGTCTCTAATGATCTTGCTGTCGATGGGACGTTAAACTCTAATCGCCCTGCCTTCTTCCTTCCTTATTTTTCTTTGAAATGTATTTGACAGAGGTGCTTATAGTTACACTCCTTCAATGTTATCGCCTCGTTGTTTATGACCATTTATCAGATGTCCAGAAGGCGTCGTGTATCATCTACCCATCTATGCCTACATGCCTACGCAGTTTGTTGAACATTGGCACCGCTGACTTTCGGCGCGCATTGCAACTTTACCTGGGAGGGGACTGAGCAGTAAAACTTATAATTTCGCATTTGCAGTCTCAAGTTGCCGACAACATGTGTGCTGCATCTATTTTAAAATGTTTTATTGATATTTATCCGTTACATACTTTACTACAATTATCCTGCTCCTTTATTCTGTAATACGTGAACCTTTTATCCTTGTCTGCCCCTTCTTGCATGAAAGATTGAATGACGGTGTCTGTATGCTATGGATTTATAAAATGGCTGGTGGAATAGAATTGTGCTTCCGTCTGTTGTGCCTACAGTTTGAGGAACTTTGAATAACTTAACAAAAGAGGTTTCTAGCCTCGGTTTTTGTCGTGGTCGTTAAGTTGGTTTTAGAAGGGATCCTCTGGTCATTCCATTAGCTATGGGTAGTTCGCTGAGCGGAGACCACGAGGCGGCTCTCAGCTGCTCACCACTGGCAACGTAACATCCTTTTGCAAGCGCCATCTCGTTCACATATACGGTTTGAAATTGTCTAAGGCTTCAGGCAAAATGAAAATTTTTAATCGTTTCTTTTCCAAGTCTAACGTTGTAATCGTGATCCATGATTTATTTCGTGGATTTTGCTGTTTTGCGATGTGTAGCTAGGAACTTTCTTTGCTCCCTTTGTTAGTCCTGATGTGGGATAGTAACCCATTACAAAATGTTACTTTCTATGGTTTGCGCTCCACGACTGTGATATGTTTCCAATACTCTGAGAATTTTCAGCTATCAGTCGTGAGTTTTTCGACATTAATAACATCTACAGTTAAACACATGCATTGATAATGGCCAGTTACTGGCCGAAATTGTGATTTGCCAATAAATAATTTTAAAAAAGAACGACTGAAGCTGAAAATTCTCAGAGTATTGGTGGCATTACAAAATGGTTAGCTATGGTTAGGGCATTCCGTTCTTAGTGTGAATATGTATATGACTGTGGTTTAGTGCGCGTGCGCTTGTAGCCCTGTCGGTTTTCTAAATTTATTTCGATTTTCTTTGTGATCCTATCCGAGTACTTTAGATTCTGTAACCAAGTATTCATGATCTATAACTGAACCATCAGCTCGATACGTTCTCTTTTCATGTGGCAATATTTAGCTCTTAGGCGGATTTTGTTTCTAATGGCTTTGATGATTGCTTAGTGATGAATTTTGTAGTCGTTTAGAATCTCACTGGGTTTCCGTGAACTACATGTTTCTTTGACTTCGTTTCACGGGTAGTTATTTCATCATTATCTATGATTTTCTAACTCCAGAGTTGAATTCATTATTAATGAGTAATCAGTCGGTGGAAGTTTCTTTGCACTGTGTCTATTGGAGGCTGATGGACTTGATTTCTTTCGTTCTTCTTCAAGCTTGAATATGTGAATCTGTTGCGTGCGCAATCCTTCCCTTGCCACCCACATATCATGTTTGTTTAAATGATACGCTAAACAGGCACCACCAATATCAATATAGGATGGTTACATGTTTCTTTCTGTAAACTAAAATAAGTAATTGTTCTTTTTAAATTTTACACTTTGTGTATCTCGTAATTTAACCCCAATCTCTTCTAAGTATTAGATGTTTCATTCATTAGCGTTTCCACAGCGCATTTCAATCAGGGGTCTTGCATAATACGTGAGTGTTGAAATGCAATGCTATTTTCCCGCCAAAGGCACATCAAAGTTGTATCGAGGCTTATCCTCGCACTGCATTTCTTGCATGTTGTTATAGAAACTGTGTAGGTGTACTAATGTTGATTTGTGGCCTACTGCCATAAGGAAAATGGGGTGAATATTTTAGCGCGCTAAGGGTAGGCTGCTTTGTCAGCTCCTGTGTAACTGTGGGCAGCCTGTGAATTTCGACCATACGTTCTACGCGCTGTAGACCAGTCGCACATGTATACACCTGCTAATATCTCTCAAAAACTCTTACAGTATTTTGAATTACATTACATGTATTAACATTCACATCTTTATTTTTTTACGTCTCTGAATATTTACTTAATGTAGTCATCCCTCCAAAGAACATATTTATCACGAGAGACTAGTTTGATGACACCGTCACTGTAGAACATTTGACTTTGTTGACAAAGCAACAAACTCACTTCTGCTTGCATCCATTCATTTCAACAGCGTAAAATCCTCTAGGGCAAGTTTTCAATCAAATGTTCAATGTTTGTAAAGCTTATGGGACTTAACTACGGGGTCATCAGTCCCTAAACTTACAAACTACTTATGCACTAGCTAATACTAAGGACGGCACAAATATCCATGCCCGAGGGGGGATTCGAACCGCCGACCCTAGTGGCCGTGCAGACTGTGTCTGGCGCGCCGCACAGAGCTCGACCACCGCAGCCGGCATATCGAGTTTGAAACACGTCCACTGATTGTGTGCTCGTGTTCCATTTTGATTTATTCTTTAACCTAAAGTGTTTCTGCGGCATTAATGTTATCTATCTGTGTGTTAACTATTTTATTCTTTTTATTAATGATCAATGCCCCATGTTTATACATGTTTGCCCCACATTTATATATGTTTCCACCCGTCTGATTGAACTTGTGTGTTCATGTCAATGTGAATGTGTGCTCTTAATATTGACTGACTGCCACGCAATGGCTTACAGTCGCCGCCTCTCGCTCTAGGCCTCGTTTTGCTGTAGTTAAGAACGCATGGCTTCATTTGTCTTCTGCGCTAGCGACTGCTGGGTGGCCAGAGACAAGCTTACTCTGAACGCGCTCTGCGTCACTTTTAGCGCGCTCTACATCCGGTGTATGGCAGGGGGAGGTTTTTCTGAGGCCTTAGAGCTTTACTCTTCAATCTTCATTTTGGCTCCGACGACTGTGGAAATATGTACTCCGCCAAATCATGCTGAGGAAAAGGCATGCTGTTAGGACTTTTATTTCTTTGTGATCAGGCAGTCTTGGTTTTTCACAGATAGTTCTCTTGAGCAATTCTTTCGCTATGCAAGGCGAAGTGTTTCTTAATTTACAGAACTCGAGTAACTTCAGTGTAAATTTATTATTTGCATTTTAATTCCAGTGATGATTGTGTGTCTAGTTTTGCTCAAGTTAGAATACACGTGTGTGGCCTTCAGCCTTTGTGTAAACTTAATATGTTTGAATTTCCTTGCTGTTTTTAATCAACTTTTCACATTGCCTCTGTATCTGCCAGAATGCTAAATATTTCTCAGATTTTCTTATTTGATTCCGTCTTTCCTGGATTGCATGACTATGTGCTTTCATAATGGTCGTCACTTTGACCTCCAGCCATGGTTTTATTAATACTAGCTATCTTCTATACGCCGCAGTGGAGTAGCCGAGCGGTCTAAAGCGTCTCGCTGCGGAGCGCGCGGTTGCTCACCGTGAAGGTTCGAGTCCTCCCTGAGGCATGGGTGTGTGTGTTGTCCTTAGGTTAGTTTACCTAGGTTTAAGTAGTTTGTAAGCTATGGACTGATGACCACGCAGTTTGGTCCGATAGATTTACAAACATTTGAATTTGAACATTATCTTCTATACGAATTCTCATGTGTGCTTTACTCGTTAATTCAATATTAATTTCTGTTAGTAAATGTTATGAAATTCGGCGTAGTTGCACACCATGTGGTACTTAAGAACAGTGAGTCGCTGCCTCCCCATACATGAGTTCGTTTAGTGCACATTATATTTAAAAATTTGTGAACAAGGCACCTGCCATCTCGTCAAGACACCGCCGACACTTCATTTCGCCGCTGCTTTCAAGTGATCCCAGAGAGTAATGTACCACTAAGCATTATGCACCTGTCTGTGAATGAATGAATTTGCTTTCAGCTACCCATTGTGTGTTTGCAAATTATCTCTCACGTTACCTCCATATTCATAATTGGCAGAAATAATTTTATTATGGGCAGTAATTATATGATTTAATTCACTTTTGTACAAGGTGTGTGCTTAATTTAGTCTCCCCACATTTATTTGCTTGTTCGTTTTTCTGAACAGATTATGATTTTTAAGTATCAAATCTCTCCATTATGATTTCATGCTCCCCATCCCATGCTTAATTATCTAATCATTTCTCATTTCTTCTTCTTGTTTCGAATGGGCCTACTTAGGACCACACTTGTTCAACTGTTGGGCTTTGACCTTTTCCCAGTACTGTCGCATCATCTGCCAGTGTACCTCCTTTCTTTCTTCTGTCCAGGGGGTACCTTTCCTTCGGGGCTCTTCCTGAAATTCTCGGACTTCCTTCAGAGCACGTCTCACAGATTGTTTTGGAGATCAGCGATTCCCAGTTCTTTAATATCTTTCTCGGTTTCTGTCAGCCAAGTGGTACGAACCTTCTTCTTTTGCCAGTAGGTGAACAGATGGTTGTTCAGTCTGTTTGGAGGAAATCTTGCAACGTGGCTATAGAAAGCTACTCTTCTTTTTCTTGCACAAGCAGAGAGCTTCTCAATATGTTCATAGAGCTCTGAATTATGTCACCTTCTGAATTCTCCATCTTTTTCTACTGGGCATAGGATCTTCCTGAGGATTCTCCTCTCTCTGACCTCCAATTTCTTCACCATACCCCTCCAATTCATGGAAAGACATTCCATGGCATCTATTCATTTATGGTAGGCCATACCGTAAGACTTCATTCGGAAACTCTACAATCGTCTTCATGAGAAATTTGCACCTTGCATTGCTGCAAAAGGAGTGTATACACGACACTAACGTCGACATTGTGCACGCTCTGGTGACTGTACTGACGTACGAATGGTTCTAAGTGCGTTATCGTTAGCCATATACATCCTCAAGAATGCGTCAAAATTTCGCACTGCTGGGTTGACGAATTCATGGTGTTCTTTTTTCCATCTTCCAGGAGTGTAAATTAAATAATACGTAAGAAAGAGACGTTAAGCCAAAATGTTAATGAATTTCATATTAACGGAATGTATGACATTAACTGCGAATGGGTAAAGTTGAAAATGTGTACCCAGTATGGACTCGAACCCGGGCCTCCTGCTTGCTTGGCAGTTGCGCTGACCTCTACACCACTGGGGACACAGCGATCACCACACCTATACGGAATTACTCAAGTATGCCTCCCGTCAGATGCAAATTCTCAACTTTACCGACATCCTAAAGAACGGACCCCACATATATTTGTAAAATTTTTCAAAAAATGGTTCAATACATAGTGGTGTTTAGTAGTAGCTACATATGAAATCAGTCCACGTATCTTGCAACCGTGAGCTGCATTGTCTGCGTCGCGTCCTGGTGCTCCTTGTTGGAAAAGGTTTTTCTGCTCCCTCTTCATCTCATTCGTCTTCAGGCAACACTTCATCAATGAGCAGAGAATACAAGTAGTTAAAAATTCCTCTTTTGTTAATCTCGACATTTCTAGAAACAAGAAATGACAACATTGGCGAGTGTCTGATTCACTTCTCCTTCTCCGTATCCAACGAAACAGCTGATGAAAAGTCGTGGCTTCCAGTATGTAACAGTAACAAGCATCCACTTACAATATGACATTTTTCTCGTTTCATATACAATCAAGAGAAATATATAATACTACTGAATCGAATAAAAACTATGGCTAAATATCTTGACCCAAATATGGACAAAAATCACAACATAAATTTGTGCAAGCGCTAGCCACAAGGAATCCACTAATATAGAAGTGATTTACCAATAAATATGTGCACAAATCTGTATGTTTCTGGCAAACAAACTAAAGAAAACAAATGATACCTTCACTGAGCTTATCTATTTCAGACAAGATAAAATAGTACTTAAAACTGCGCCGGCCGCGGTGGCCAAGCGGTCTGCGGCGCGCCAGTCACGGTCTGTACGGTCACTACGGTCGGGGGTTCGAATCCCCCCCTCGGGCATGGATGTTTGTGCCGTCCTTAGTATTAGCTAGTTCATAAGTAGTTTGCAAGTTTAGGGACTGATGACCTCCATAGTTAAGTCCTATAAGCTCTACAAACATTTGAACATAAAACTGCCAAAACACGAGTCACACTATGCACAACTGAATGAAATAAGCGATAACAAGCGCAATGGACGCCAAACAACTAGCTAGTTGGCTCCAGATTGTTGATGTGTTCAACACTAAATAGCAGCACCACACAGATGTGGGGGTTTTATATCTCTGTGATCTCAGGGATACAAATTCTTATGTGGGGCACATATTTCCCGCTGGTCACGAAAGTGTTAAAGGCAAACGTACAGTGATGAAAGTAAGTGTTTATTTGCATTTCATAAGAAGTACAGTAGCTTCAACTACATTTATAACTTTATGTCTGTTGTGTTATTTATGATTAGGAAATTATATCGAGGAGAATGTTTTTCCAGCTATATCCCTGTAGCTATTGTCTCCTCCGCCTTCCCCTCCCCCTCCCCCCGCCCGAATTCAAACAACCACTTCCCTCTTCTGTACTAAACTGATTGACAGAATTTCGACCGTTTCGTAATGCTTGTATCCGCTGTCAACACACGCAATGTATTACTTTGCAGCGCATGAGCACTCATTACGGCATTACGCAGTGAAACGTTGTTCTTTATTTGTTTAAGAATTGTAGCGTTTTTTTATCGTACATGTCCGAAAGAACAGATGTGATGCTGTGGCTGTTGTAAATATAGATTTTAATTGGGTTTTTGAGTGTCAGATGCTAGTAGGTAAATTTGTGCGTGGGCCACGTGCGTATCCGAACTGAAATAAGCAACATACCACGACAAGGTGGCTTACAATTAAGTATTGCGATAATTCCTAATTGTAATCCATCTTGTCGATGCTTGATGCTTATTTCAGTGCGGAGAGCTGGCGGGAATACAGGGCCTGCTGCCCTGGTCCCAGTAGCAGGACGTACGACAATTTGGGTCGGTCTGGGACGTGCTTGGGTAGTTCTCGCTGGAGTGTTAAGCCCGTGTTCCTAGGGTGGCCAGTGGTTTAGCGCAAGCACTTGGTAAGCAGGTGACGTATTCAGAGTTGGGGTAAAGTAACGAGGATCTCAACCAGTAGTTGATGTCGATACTAAATGTAGAGCACTCTTTATAAGAAGGACATTAAAAATTTATAACGAACACCTATATAGCCTAGTGAGAGTGGTCATCAATGCACACGAACTTAGTAATATCCGTCGGTTCTTTCTTGACACAAGCCACCTGAGGAAACAAACACATTACGAAATAAAACAACAGCAGAGGTATATAAACTTATGAATGACAATGGAAGGAGGAACAACTATGCACAAATATGGTGGGCCAAAGTCTGGAAAAATATAAACAGTAAGATCCTCGACACAGACATCAGATCGAGGTGGTACAAAGTCGTTAATGAAACAATTGCTGCGAAGGAAAAACTTTACAGTATAAAGTTGGCAGCACTGATAAATGCAAGGATTGCGAACTCATAGACACTGTGCAGCATATGTGTAGGCCTATATGTGGTGAAAATAAGAATATGTGGGAATGGCGTCGCAGGAAACGCACGATGATGGGGAGAATAACCAAAAATATTTATAATTGTAAAGGACTTAATTGCTGCGGTTATCAGTCCCTAGGCTTACCAACTAAATTAACGTATGCTAAGGACAATATACACTGCCGTGCCCAAGGGAGGACTCGAACCTCCAACGGCGAACAATCGCGCGCTCCGCAGAAAGGCGCCTTGGAACGCTCGGCCACTCCACCGTGCCCTGGGGGTGGGGGTGGACAGAAGACGAGTCCTTATTTCGACACGCAGAAATTGTCTCCGGCCAATGAGAACTCGCTATCTGTCAGCCAATGAGATGCTGCGTGTTTCTTAACCGGAGATTCGGACGCTACGCACCTTCACGTACTAAAAAAAAAAAAAATTCTCGTTTAACCTACACCTATCCTTCTTAAGGCTACGCTACAGATAGCTTTTGTTAAAGTGAAAGTTCGGTTAGGTGTAGGTTACACAAGAATGCCTTTTTTTTTTTTTTTTTTTTTTTTTTTAGGTCGTGAGGGTACATAGCGACCGAATCTCCGGTTAAGAAACACGCAGCATCTCATTGGCTTACAGCTAGCGAGTTCTCATTGGCCGGAGACAATTTCTGCGTGTCGAAATAAGGACTCATGGGCAGAAGAACCATCAAAGAAATAACACTCTGGAGCATGCTATAGCTTGACTACGACTAACTTCACACTGACAAAGAAAAAAAAAGAAAAAAAGAAAAAAAAAAAAACATATGAATGTGACTACCTAATCACCCAATATGTTATATGATTGACAAAAATAAAGGAGATACCTACCATGACTTTCGAATGTATAGTGGGAGACTAGCTAAGAAACTCTTAAACAATCCACGCACCAAAATACTATTTGTTGTGACACTGCCTCGCAGCCGCGGTGGGGTAGCCGAGCGGTCTAAAGCGTTTCGCTGCGGAGCGCGCGGTTGCTCGCCGTGGAGGTTCGAGTCCTCCCTGGGGCATGGGTGTGTGTGTGTTGTCCTTAGGTTAGTTTACCTAGGTGTAAGTAGTTTGTAAGCTACGGACTGATGACCACGCAGTTTGGTCCGATAGATTTACAAACATATATATGAACTGCCTCGCAAATTAAATCTTTCGCCGCGTATAATCCGCGCAAAGTAATGTAGGGGCGCTAAGGCAACTAGACAACGCCGCCTAAGTGATCTGGGGCTCGCCTGCGAGTCAACAAAGCACGGCAGTCTGAAGTTAACTATGACACTACACACTCAGTGTAAAGAGTTTGTTTTCCGTGTCTTAATAAAGTTATAACACTTAAGTGGCGAAGAGGATGGGATGCACTCCACGCGTTGTTATCGGTGGTGTCTTGATATGGAGACTTTAGACCAGCTACTGCGCACACTCATTGAGCAACAGACTGCTCTAGTGGCGTCGTTACGTGACTTACGACAGGCGCTTACGTCAGTTGTGTCGACGTCGCGCCGTGTTCTCTGCCTCCATTCCCTCCATACGAAAAAGCTGTGGAAGGATGGGAGAACTATGAAAAGCGTCTGCGACAACATTCTGTGGCTTTCGGGGTTGTCGACGACCAGCTCTGCAAATCTGTTTCTTTCGTGGATTTCTCCCAAGGTGTATAAAGTATTGTCACAACAACATTCCCTCATTATTCAAAGGCGATTGAATTAGCACAGATGTGAAAGGAGAAGACAAAAATAGGGAACAAAGAAGAAACGGAGCGGGGGGGGGGGGCAGATTAAAAGAAGAAAACGAGAATGTTAACGTAATACAAAACGCGAAATCTTTGGCGCGTCACTCTATCGAACTTTAGAAAAGCTGCTACCGCGAAACGATTCCCGATTGGAAGAAGTGAGGGGAAGACAAGATTGAATTTTGATAAGCAACGGAAATCAACAAAATGCACTTCGAGAAGACGAAGACTGTGGTGAAAATGAAGCCTGTGCAGACAGTGTGATTTTATTTATTGTACTTCTTTAAGTCAGCCTTTATTTCCAAGACGGAAGATAGTCAGTTTCATTTAGTTTTTTATGTAAGAAGCTTATGCATTTTAATCGTGGAAGAGGGCCATTTCATTTAACTACAGAAAAAAACTATTCTTTGATAAAAGGCCGATGAAGCCGACGCCGTTGTCGACTATGGTGAGACTGAGGACGGACTGAGAGGATGATACGGAGGTCCGAACAAGGAAAAAAATTCGCGGTGGCTCAGCGTTGCCGGCGTGGTAGCTCAGTGTGCTATGTCAGAGGGCATGACGCCCTCTGTAACGAAAAAAACTGAGTCAACGATCGAAATAAAACAAAAACTAACGACCACAAAGGACCGATCAAACCGGAGAACCAATGAAAAGAGAGAAAAAGAAAGGGCTCAACGCCATCTATAATAAACTGAGCAAAATTCTCAACTACCTGAAGAACATAAAAATAAATAGAAAACAAACACAGAATTTTTTTCACATGTACATAAAATGGGGAGATACTGTTATAATGACTGTTGTAAAAGACGAAATGATAATAGTATCTTTGTATATAGATTCAGTACTAGAGTTATGTGGAATTCAGTGTTACCACACTTATTCCATTTGTTATTTTAGCTGTAGAAGAAAATGTAGTCACAGTTTGAAACAGAATATTTGCTCTTTATTTTAGCGCAGAACAAAGTAACATGAGCAAGTCATATCTGAAACACAGAAAAGGTAACAAATCTATTTATAATCGCCCATCGCAGCCATGCCAAAGATAAACGTTTTAGTAGACGCAATGATTCTAATTAATGACTTTCAATATATTCCATAAAAAAACAAGCTAGGGAAATTGTTGTAATGTATACACTTCCCTTCCTTTTCATTAAGGAATAACAGTTGCCACAGAACTCTAGGAATTCATTTATATCTGAAACTACCAGTATCAGCACGTTGTTTAGAATATTCATTATTACAGTATCCTCCCAGTTTATGTGCATATGCTGAAACACGTCCACTGAGTGTGGTCGTGTTCCATTTAGATTTATTCTTTAACCTAAAGTGTTTCTGCACCATTAATGCTATCTATTTGTGTGTTAATTACTTTATCATGTATATCAGTGACCAATGCCCCATGTTTATGTATGTTTGCCCAATATTTATATATGTTTCCACTCGTGTGATTGAACTTGTATGTTCATGTGAATGTGGAAGGTTGCTTTTAATACTGTGACTGCCGCAGTCACTTTACGGAAAATGTTGAAAGAAATTCTATCATCGATTATAGACAGTGTGAGGTCCAGAAAATTTAATTGACGATTATCATTTTCTCGTTCACAGGTGAAAGTGACGTTTTCATGGAGATCATTAAACAGATTGTAAATACGGTCATTTCCCTCAAACGGACTAATATAAATGATTAAAATATCATCAACATATCTGCAATAGGACAAAATACCCAAACCACAGGCTGAAAATGATTTAAACATTTTTAATTCTCGTGAATTTATAAAGATGTCAGCCAGAATTCCGACTAACGGATTACCCATGGCCAGACCGTCATTTTATTGGAACAACTGGCCAGCAAATTCGAAATAGTTATATTTAACTACTATGGTGATCAGATTCATGAAGTCAGTAATTTCTTCACCGGAAATGTCTTTTTCAAATTTACGTAAATTTTCTTCTACATTTTTAAGGATCTCTGAGATGGGCACATTTGTATAAAGAATTTTTTATGTCTAAACATAACAGTCTGGTAGACCACAAGTTATATCTTCTATTTTGTTTTCTCAAGTTGCTATTTTGCGTTAAATAGTGCTACTTAGATTCGCAAAATAGAAGATGGTCGCAGTACAGAGGATATAAAATGACAATGGGAAGAAAGTCGTTTTTGAAAAGGGAAATTTGTTAACATCGAATATTGATTTAAGTGTAAGCTAGTCTGTTCTGAAGGCAATTGTGCGGAGTGTTGCCTTGTACGGGAGTGAAACATGGACGATAAGTAGTTCAGACAGGAAGAGGACAGAGGCTGTTGAAATGTGGTGCTACAGAAGAATACTGAAGATTAGATCGGTAGATTACATAACTAATGAGGAGGTGCTCAAAGGAATTGAAGAGGAAAAGAGGTTCTGGCATATCCTGACTAAGAGAAGAGATAGGTTGGTGGGAAACATTCTGAGACATCAAGGAATGATCAACTTAGCATCAGTAGTAAGTGTGTGGGGTAAAAATTGTAGAGGGAGACCAAGAGATGAATACAGTAAGCAAATTCAGATGGATGTCGGTTGCCGTTCTTATGAGGAGATGAGGCTTGCTCAGGTTAGAGTAGGGTGGAGAGGTGTATCAAAGCACTTTAAGAAATATTGGCTCAGTTTCTTATTAAAAAGGGCGGCTAGCCCTCTGACCGGACGCAGCTATTGTCTTTTGGCGTCATCTCAAAGTGACGACCTACCTTTAGTTTTTCGAAAAAAAGAAAGAAATGCAAACGCTACATTCACGCTCAGAGGGAAGTCTATCATAAAGTACTAGATGGTCGCACAGGGAATAATATGGACAAGAAAATTTCATTCACTGACAACTTTATGAAAACAGATACGATTGTTTTACAGCCTAATAACTCACATGCAAAGCTTTAAGTTAAGAAATGACGCATAAAGGCTTGCCGTCTAATGTAAATTCATTTTATATTCTTTATCACATAATTGTTATAAGCTGTTAGTTTAGTTTCATTCCATGGTACTTCTATACACCAACAGGCTGGTCTTAACGCTACACTTCCTCAAATGTTATAGGAATTCCGTCGTTAGTATTAATTACGTTGTCGTTCTGTAATGGAATACAGTTTAAGGTAACTCCAAACTCGAGCTTCAATAGCGTTTTCGTCAGTACTAATAGACAAGCGACACTGCTTGCAATAAAAAAAGAAATCAAAATAGGACGTACAACGAACGTATCTGGTAGGACTGTGCCACGTAATGGCTCTGGCTGCAGTCGACCATCTCGAGTGCCTTTTCTAACAGCGCTACATCGCCTGCTGCGCCTCTCCTGGGCTCACGACCATATTCGTTGGACATTAGACGACTGAAAACACGTGGCTTGGTCACATGAGTCCCTATTTCAGTTGGTAAGAGCGGGTAGTGGAGTTACAGTGTGCCAAAGGGCCCACGAAACTATAAACCCAAGCTGTCAAAAGATACTGTGCAAGCTGGTGGTTGCTCCTTAATAATGTGGGCTGCTTTTACATGGAATGGACTGCGTCCACTGGTCCATCGAAACGGGTCACTGAGTGGAGATGATTATGATCGATTACGTGAAAACCATTTGAAGCCATTCATGACATTGAGCCATGTCACCGGGCTGCGTGTAATGGATTTAGCCCTAGGTAGCCCTTTTGTCGTGGTTAACGAAATAGTCGACCCCATTTATGTCTATTTATGTAAAAGTAGAAGGTCCTCTGATGAATAGTTGTTTTCTATATCCATAGAAAATGTTCAAATGTTTGTAGAACTTATGGGACTTAACTACGGGGTCATCAGTCCCTAAGCTTACAAACTACTTATGAACTAGCTAATCCTAAGGACGGCACAAATATCCATGCCCGAGGGGGGATTCGAACCCCCGACCGTAGAGTATATCCATAGACTGCAGGTACTTAGATACTATAATTTTGTGTCTACCATAATTACTGAGACAATCATTTATGTCAGTACTTTATTTTCGATCGAAATTTGCCACAAACATAAATAATAATACAGTAATTAACCAGATTAATTTTCGCAATATTAATGGAGTAAGCATTTCGAAACGCATTGTTCAGGACTAAAAGTCTTTTGACATTGAATAATTATTTGTAATGCAAATAATGCTATAAAAAACTTTGACACACCTTAAACTTTACCGTCTTGATAATTCTCTGTCAAATTACTTTCGTTTAATTACAGTTTATAGAAATCTTATAATGATGAAAACTTTGTTGTCTTGTAACATGATGCAATTACTCGTATTACTAAAAGAATATAATTACTACAATTTCCTGAAGTTACGTAATGGATCCTAAACAATTTGGTATAATCAGTTTGTAATGAAACTATACGGCTGCTTAATTATTTTACAATTTCAATTTTGTAAACAAACCAACACTGTACTAATCATATTTTGCATATATGTCTGGTATATAATTTTATTCGATCTATAAATATTTGTAAAATTTTCCGCTGTTTGTGTCGATTAATCTGATGTTTCTCTTATTAGTAAAAAACGCCTAATTTAATTACGGATACATAATTCAGGAATGTGATTGTACCAACCTCATTCTTGAACTCTCTAGAACCTAGCATTATCTATAAATACATATGCGCCGCATCACAGTCGGCGTTTAGTTTGGCTCAGTCTCAGTTTGAATTGTAACACCATGATGTGTCTGTTTTTTTGTATAGAGACGAATTTATGTTTTTCGAAGGTAATAAAAATAACAAAATGTCTGTCTAAAAATTCGAACATACAGCACTACAACACAGTAGTAAAACCAGAATGTCTTTATACACGTGAATGTTTAGCATTGAATTACAAATTACACACACTTGAAGTCCTAGGAAGAAAGAATATTCGAAAAATACTTGGGCCACCAAAAAATACAGAGGCATGGAAATTAAGAAGTAATGAAGAAGTTTATCGCAATATAAAAAACACAACTGAAACACTACGAAAGAGGCGACTGCTATTTTTGAACACATTTTTCAATATCTTTGGGACAAGAAGTCAACAACAGCCTGGATTCAAGAAATTAGGAAAGATTTAGAAAGAAACAACATACGTTAAAATGGTGCAACTGAAAGGGAGCCGGCCGCGGTGGTCGAGGGTACTGAGGCGCTTCAGTCACGGTCTGCACGGCCACTACGGTAGGGGGTTCGAATCCCCCCTACGGGCATGGATATTTGTGCCGTCCTAGTTCGTAAGCAGTTTGTAAGTTTAGGGACTGATGACCCCCATAAGCTGTACAAACATTTGAACATTTGAACTGAAAGGGAGATTTTCAAGACGAAAGTGTTAAAAATGGAAGGATTCCAAGTCAGAAGGCAGAAGAAGACAGGGTAAAAATGGTATGAGGAGAGAAAAAGGACACATAGTGAAAAGATGAAAGAATACGGGAGGAAAAAGAAAGAACAACAAAGAAGCAAGCATTGAAATTGGTGGGTGGTCCTTAGATGACCCAAACGAAGAAAGAAAGAAGAAAAATAAGTTAAACATGCAGCGTTGTACTGTACTTAAATTTACTACGAAAAACCCAGGCTGCCAAATTAAATAGTTTCAGAACAACATTGATCCTGCGAAGAAGCCGATCAACACAGCAGTTTTTTCCACATCAGCGAAGCAGGTGATGAAATTTAAAACATTACAACTATTAGAACTTGTGATTGGGTTGTGGCAGTCCTGTTCTAACTGATATGTAAGATCGTCAGACACGATAGTTAGCGATTAGTATGGAGAACATTCTGGACAGTTGCAGCGAGTTATTTGGCCACACAGGTCACCTGACACGAATCCCATCGAACATCAGTGGGACATGTTAGATAGGTTACTTCGTGTACAAAATCCTTCACCGAGATCACTTTCGCAATTATGGCCCGCTTGACAGTTAACTTAGCCCAATATTCGTGGAGGGGTTCCAACGTCTTCTTGAATCCATGCCATGTGGAGATGCTGTACTTCGCCGCACAAAAAGATTTCCAACATCATGTTAGATAAGGTTTTAGGTGAGTTTTTCACCCCTGTGTATTATCCGTAGAAACGAAGTTGACACTCTGCGCGGTGTCTAATGGCGCGACCTTAAATGCAGCTACCATTTGAGCTATTACCTCTCATGAAGCACCGTGCAGTGACATATTGGTTTACGGGGTAATCAAAATTACTAATTATCATTTGATGAAAATTGAAAATGTTCTGACACACTGTGGTAACCTCCTAGTGGATGTGCATGTCTCAGACAAATCTCTCTTCAGCTTTTGGGCCACTCTTAAATGTGAAATCCGTTAACATCTCGTTGACATAAAAGTTTTCTGGGTGTCATAATGCAAGATGGTTATTACTTTAATAACCAACGTTTCGGCAAACGTTATAGTGGCCTTCCTCTGGTTATACTGATGTGAGCAGGTTGATAAGCGTCACTATATTTGGTCATTACTGTTAACTGTGACATTACGTGATAATTTTAAAATAGTCGATGTTAATGGTGATTTTTGGTGAAAGAGTAGAAACTTTATTATGGTAGGATACTGTCGTGGAAGGAGTGGGGATCAGCCGTTGTCTATGGTACACCAACAGACTGTCACGTTGTCTATAGACAACGGCTCATTCCCCACTCTTTCCACCTCAGTATACTATCAGAATAAAGTTTCCACTCGTCCTCCAAAAATCACCATTAACATCGATTAACATCGATGATTTTAAAATTAGACGTATTGTCACAGTTAACAATAATGACAAAATGTAATGACGCTTAAGATTTAGCTCACATCAGTATACCCAGAAGAAGGCCACTGTAACGTTGGCCGAAACGTAGGTTATTAAAGTAATAGCCATCTTACATTATGACGTGGTAAAACACCCAGAAAACTTTTATGTCAACTTAATCTGGCCGCGGAAGCCTACCCAATTATATTAACATCTCTTTTATATCGTTTTCATGAGAGACAGAGGACTGGGATTAGGGGATAAGGATAGTTAGATGAGGATTTGAACCAGGGATTTTACCAAAGCAGAGAAAGTGTTTTAAATACTTCGCCGGTTCAATCTGCCTCAACTAGGTTCACTGCTGACGTACATTTAGATCGCTGATCTTCTCACCTTGGCACTAATGCTTTGTATTTCAAGGTAGCTTTGCTGTTCCGCTAATCTAGTAAATTTATATTCTCCTCCAGCACGTTAACTAGGCCCGTAAATCTGTAAAACACTACACGCATGCGCGTTAGTAGATAAAACAGTGTAAACATTTGCCTCCCATGAGATGATAAGCGTGAAATGTGCCCTCGCTTTGCAACATTTAATATGAACCAACTTTAGTCCAATGTACGCAAGCTGCATATTTTGGCGTCATAATAATTAGAAAGCACATAGAAGTCAGTTACGGTTAGGATGCAGTCGTTTCTCTGTCTTTCGAGTGCAGTAACTTTGATAAGCGCTGTAAAACATACGAGATGAAGGCATACACGAACCAGATAACACAATGAGCGAGTGGGGATTCGTCACTTCGTCTCATTTTAAGAGCTGTTTCATCAGTCAATCTTTAAATGTTGCCAGGTGTTAAATGTTTGTTTTTGGCATCAGAATAGTTTTCTGTTTTTCATAATACGTCATATAATTTTATTCACATAACCTACGTCTTTTTGTTTTCTTTTTGGATGTACAAACTTTGTAAAGGATGATTAGCATGTGTGGAGTACTATACTATACCCCAGTATACTAAAATTCCTGACAGTTCCAGAACTATGCAGCAGATCACACACTTCAGTTAAGGCACTGTACGTGAAACATCTTCCCGAAACAGACTTTATACAAATAAACTGAACAATAATCGTGACTAGCAGAAAAAATCTTTTGACATTAAGAACGACAGTAGTATTTGTTTCGGTTGTAGGAATTCAAAAATTAAATGCGGATAAAATGAAAAAAAAAAAAAATCGCGCTGACGTGTTTTACGGCCAACTTTAGATTAGTAGTTTTATAAGTTTTTGCAAACATTTTGGACCAAAATAATAATCTAAATAATACAAAATATTAATTAATAAGTTTGTCTGAAACCCTCGTAGAAAAAAAAAATAAAAATAAAAAAAAATAAAAATAAAAATAAAAAATAAATAAATAAAATAAGTAGTGGTGGGTTCCGACAGACAAACGCCTTGCGCACTACGCTACGGCTAACAACCAAAAGTTGCATTCTTTCATCTTATACTATTCATGGCCGTCGTTAACTGATGCTCATATGGCATTTGTAGGCACTGGATTATCATTTATCGTACGAAGAACGACCTGTTTTTGTTAATTCTTCAGTGCGCCATTGCTTTGAAATGACAATGTCTAAGTTACAATAAGAAAATCATCAAATACGCAACGCAGGATGGCATGTGCCAGAGAGAATTCAGGGCGAGGAATGTCACGTGACACCTCCGAACGGCTGGTTTTCGTTAATTCAATGGAGGGTGTCAAAACTCCATTATTTTTGTAAATATCTCTCAAATGATACGAGATATGAAAAAAAAAACATAAGGGAACAAAGTTGTAGAGAAGTTTCTCCTCTAAAAATTCGGTTATTCAATATTTTTGTCAGATGAATGGTTTATTTGCAATTAAAATTACATTATAAACGGCTTTTTTGGTATTACTAAGGTATTTCTTGTCAGAAATGTTTGAAAAAGCGAGGTTCTGGTCTCCGGTAGCCAACAATTATGTCTGTAAAATTTGGTCCCGATCGTTTGAACGGTTCGATCTAAAAAGTGGGAACACGTTACAGACAGACATTGTCAAATCGCCGTTATTTTTGCAAATATCTCTGCAACGATGCAATATACGAAAAAAACACAATAGAGCGAAGTTGTAGAGAATTTTCCCCTCTACCAATTAGGTTATTAAATTTTTGTGTCAGACGAACGGTTCGGTTGCAATTACAATTGTATTACAAGCGGCTCTTTTTGTTATTACTACCGTATTTTTTGTCCTAAAAATTTGAAAAATGGAGGTTCTGGTCTCTGGCGGCCTATAATTATGTCTGTAAAATTTGGTCTGATCGGTTGAACATTTCGCCTTAAAAACTGGGAACACGTTACGGACAGACAGACATCCCAAAATCGTCGTTATTTTTGCAAATATCTCTAAAACGATATGAGATATGAAAAAAACATAAAAGAGCAAAGTTGTAGAGAATTTTCTCCTCTACAAAATCGATTATTCAATTTTCGTGTCAGATGAATGGTTAAGCCGTTATTTTCAAAAGTTTGTATAGCTTATGGGACTTAACTACGGAGTCATCAGTCCCTAAACTTACAAACTACTTATCAAGTAGCTTATCCTAAGGACGGCACAAATATCCATGCCCGAGGGGGGATTCGAACCCCCGACCGTGGTGGCCGTGTAGACCGTGACTGGAGCGCCTCAGTCCCCTCGGCCACCGCGGCCGGCCCATTATTTTCATTTAAATTTTGATGTTACTACCTTAACCTAAAGTGAGTCAATAATTTTTACATTAAGTATATTAAGATATAAAGTGTAAAGTTATTTTGAGCTGTTTAAATAGTACTTCAAATCTGCCACTCCATTATTAATTATTACTAATGATATCTACTTTTTGAATTAGGCAGAAGTAGTAGTGACTTTCGTTCCCATCAGTCTGTTCCTAAAAGAAATGCAACAGCCGTTGCGTCATACATAGCACTGATGATACCGTAAGCAAGTGCCCAAAAAACTGACAAATACTTACAAACATAGTAAAAGCCTATGGAACCATCGAAAATGGACACATCATCATCATTGTTGTTGTGTTGTGGTCTTCAGTCCGGAGACTGGTTTGATGCAGCTCTCCACAATACCCTATCCTGAGCAAGCCTCTTCATCTCCACACAAGAACAGCAACCTACATCTGTCTGAATCTGCTTACTGTATCCATCTCTTGGTCTTCCTCTGCGGTTTTCACCTCGCACACTTCCCTCCAACGCTAAATTCACAATTCCTTGATGTCTAAGAATGTGTCCTACCAATCTATCTCTTCTTTGAGTCAAGGTATGCCAGAAATTCCTTTTCTCCCCAATTCTGTTCAGGACCTCCTCATTGGTTGAGCGATCCAACCACCTAATCTTCAGCATTCTTCTGTAGCACCACATTTCAAAGGCCTCAATCCTCTTCCTGTCCGCACTGTTTATCGTCCATGTTTCACTCCCATACAAGGCAAGACTCCATACAAATGCCTTCAGAAAGGACATCCTTAGGCTTAAATCAATATTCGAAGTTAACAAATCTCTCCTTTTTCAAGAACGTTTTTCCACCCATTGCCATTCTGCATTTTATATCCTCTGTACTGCGACCATCATTTGTTATTTTACTGCCCAAGTAACAAAACTCATATACCTCCTTTGTTATCATCATCATTATCATCATGACTGCCATTTTTTCTACGCACTTTCTTTGACGGTCCTTAATTGCTTGATAATTTCCACAACGTTTGCGCTACAGTGCATTAACAGTTGTTCACCTCTTCCTCTCTTACGCAGTACACAGCACCTAACAATTTCGTTGAAAACATATTGCATGTGCGCTGTTGACCAAGAAGTTTGGAAGGTACCTGTAAGGATTTCACTTTCACTTATCGTTTAATCATTACATTAGTTCGAATTCAGTAATTTAGTTGAAACTTGATTGGGAGAGGGGGGGGACTATCTTAAACTTGGAACAATTCACAAGAAATTAACAGATACTTAAGTTCTCAAAAAATTTCAGTTCAAATTACACAAAATAAACCTAACACTGCGGAAAGTAGAATGTTCAAATGTTTGTTAAGCTTATGGGACTTAACTACGGGGTCATCAGTCCCTAAACTTACAAACTACTTATGAACTACTTACGAACTAGGACGGCACAAATATCCATGCCCGAGGGGGGATTCGAACCCCCGACCGTAGTGGCCGTGCTGACCGTGACTGGAGCGCCTCAGTCACCTCGGCCACCGCGGCCGGCGCGGAAAGTAGAAAATTGTTTAGAAGACTGCATGGAGTAAATCCAGCCAGGCTTCCTCATACACAAGTTGCGTTACAGAAGAAGAAGTTAGTTGTGAGTTTCTCAGAATATGGATCGCGATACCTCAGATTACATTTCCCCTAAATTAGCTCCGCCCACCAGTTAGCAGCAGATGTCTACTGGGAGACGAATCGCACACCAACTTCCTTCTCTGCCATAGGCTACCGACTTTCCAAAAACTCCAAATTAGGGGATGACTCTATGCCATTGCCAGTGTGATAGTGGTGAACACAGTTTATTTCACAAAAAAGAGAAAAATGGGGAAAGTAAGCCGAATGTTTGAGTTCTCGGTATATAAAACGCACAAGAGGTTGGTACTAGCCTGGAGGATTGCCTCACCTATTGGTGAACCTATAGAGAGGAGAGCACTCGTCTTCAGTGAAAAACACACAAATCTTTCCTCCCAAGGAAACACATCCAGTACTAAATAGCCACGAAACAGTGGTAAAAATGAAGCAAAATCGCATAGCGATATGTAACAGTCAAGTAACATGGTATATGTTTCATATGGAAGAGTGGATCAAAGGTTAGGGTGCTTACTCTGTCGTGTATAATGACACCAGATAAAGAAAGAAGACGCTATAGCACACTAAAACGGCTATCGATGAAGCAGATTCAGCTGTGACAAATGTCTTTTGTTCTCAGTCCATGTCGTGGAACAGCTGCCTTGCCCACCAGGTCTTCTAAGAAGTAGAGTCCAAGAAAAACGATTGTATTCATGTAGCCTCGAAAGCATTACACTTGAGCCTTCTTACAGAATCGCGAACAGGGAATAATTCCATAGATCAATCATGTGGATGCGAGTAAAATAAAAGAGTCGTACCATAATACTGCCTCAGAGAACAGACGCAAATATTATGCAACGAAGGTATACTCTCACTTGAGTGTTACTATTAAAGAAATTCTGACCTTGATCGAGGGAAAAAAGTGAGTTATTGTTGATCGTTGGGTGTCACAGGTTAAGATAAATATGAATTTAGAAAATGTTACGAAATGAATAGCTTCTACTATAAGAACAGGAAAAGGAGTGACAGTGGTACACGATCTACCCTCCGCCACACACTTATGTACACGTTAGGATGAATAAAAACACTTGTCAGAAACTTTGAGGATTTATTTTTGGCATCAAAACATTAAAAAAAAGTTAATACGAAAATGGATACAAAAATCCTTCATTACGGAGGAATGAAAGGAATTCCTTCTAATGATTCCTACTACATCAAAGTATTAACTGTCTGATGGATATGCAGCACTTTCTGTGCGGCCTACCAGATAGGCACCGTAACAGTATCATGCTGAACGCTATTCTGGAAGGCAGTTACCTTGTGCAAGAACGTTTGTAGCACTCTGGCTATTACGGCAAGACAAAGGCTCATTTGAAAGGAGTTGTGGTAGTGGGAGACCGCCACGTTGGAGTGGCCGAGCCTTCCAAGGCGCTTAGCATAAAGCCCTTTCTATACGAGAAAGTCGTTGTCAGCTGCAGCGCCCCTTGCGATAGACCGTCGAACTGCAAAGAAGCGTTCAAACGGTACGCATTTGTTGAGTCGTCTGCTTCACTCGTCTACTTCGTTTGTTGTCAACTTACAGCAAATGAATCGCCGCGTTAACATCACTTTTCGACACTGTATGATATATTGTGAGGATTACAACATTTGATTTAGACTGTCACTGTGAAACTGTATTTGTTTTCGTGCAGTTCATGCGTAACTACGTCGCTCACATGTGTCAAACGTCCTCATTAGAAAATGCGATTACATACTTCCAGCCCCTGCGGTTCGAGGCGTCTATGTATATGATGAACAACCTCAGGTGTCTATACATAGAGCTTTCACTTTGATAAAGCTTCAAACAATGCTCGCCAAAAACAAATATTTCATCTGCATGTTTCTGGAAAAATAACAAATATTTTAGAAGATGGTAATAAAGACGATTTGCAGTTAAAATTTCATATAACGTGTGTCCAATTTTTATATGGTACAGAGATACAGTTCTTGGTATGTACAACAAACTAATTTGGATATTTTGACTGATTCTTTCGTCGGTTCTTGGCAGATCACCATATTGACTTTTATTGAAATAACCAGTTTTCGACGTAGTTTAAAGTCTGAATATGTCCTAGTAAGCCGAAAATCGGGTAACTAAGTGGAAATGAACGTGTAGAAGATACACAAAATTCTACTTTTAAGTAAGTGTGATGATGTGCTACCAAGAACCGACGGATAAATCAGTGAAAATTTCTTGATTTACATTTGCTCTATATTTGTTTGGATTTCATATTAACAGCTATATCTCTGTATCCAATAAAAATTGTACACAGGTTATATTGAATTTTTAATGCAATTCCTCTATAGTATCACCTCCTAAAATACGACAGAGTGGAAAAACTACGTTGCTCTGAGCAATAGACAAGTACACATTCTCAAACAAATTCCCGACTTTGCTTGGTTTGTCAGCTGGGTTCCCCATTCGGTCGTCTGCGCATGCGCGAAGCACTTCCATATGCGTGGGAATAGGATCCATCCTACACCGTCTACTAGCGATCGTATGCGTGCATCTTGTGCAAGTGGACGCGTCTACACTGTACGCGGACGGCGTGACCGATGCATCATGGGAAGTCTCGTAAGCTCTAACTTCCCGTCTAGAAAGGTCTTAAGTTAGTTTAAGTAGTTTGTAAGCACAGGGACTGATGAACAGAGTAGTTAAATCCCATAGATTTTCAAACATTTGATCAGTTTTGAGTGGAACACCACGCTACGTACCAGTAACTGAGCTTGAAAGACGGGTTCTTGAGACTGTGGATGAAACGGCAACTAGTAAAAGGAGAGTTTCTAGAAAGAAGGAAGGAAGATTATGGTTTAACGTCCAGTCGACATTGCGCTCATTAGAAACGGAGTATAAGCTCGCATAGCTTTGGTCGGGTTGAAAGAAAGGGCAGGCGCTAATCACATGACTTCATATCAAACTCTTTATGAACCCGTATCATCTTCAATGAGTCCAAGGGTTAAATGAGGCAGGTTAAGAATAGCTTTCTGTCAGTGCATGCTAGAGAGTGTATTGTGTTATTTTGTTACAAGTTCACTGAAGTCGCTTAAAAAGAGAATCGTGGTTCAGACCCCTACCGGCCATACACATTTACATTTTCCTTAATTTGCTTTGCTTTAAAATGTCACGGCTGAATACCATCTCAATTCAGGCCTGAGCTCAGTCTCTAATGATGTCGTCGTCGACGGGACGATAAATACCAATACTTCCTCCCCCTCTCCCTGTTTCAGTAGAAATAATGTGTGTGTGTGTGTGTGACACTTAATTCATATTATTTTTCAACGTTTTTTTACTGATTTGATGGAACTAACAACCCAACCACATTAAAGAAATTGATTGAGCGGAACGTATTTGTACATTTACTTGAAACTAGAAATTACAGCCGGCCGCGGTGGCCGAGGGGATTGAGGCGCTCCAGTCACGGTCTACACGGCCACTACGGTCAGGGGTTCGAATCCTTCCTCGGGCATGGATATTTGTGCCGTCCTTAGGATAAGATAGTTGATAAGTAGTTTGTAAGTTTAGGGACTGATGACCCCGTAGTTAAGTCCCATAAGCTATACAAACATTTGAACATTTTTTAGAAATTACATGCAGGTATTGAATTCTGTTTCCATCATTATTAACGTAGATATAAGAATTCATCAACGTAGGTGAAGATCCAGCTTCAATAGGGAGTGGTTTATTGTTTCGGTATCGGCAAGCAGCGTATTTTACGTTCCGTTAAACGTAGTACAGGCACAGATAACATTAAACTCGTGTTCACCTACGTTAATTCCTGGAACCCTACTTGTAAACCACTAGGTGACACAATTTCACTCATAATCGCTAAATGTGTTGCTCAATTCCTTATTCGCCTACACTTATTTACATTTTCGGTGCTTTCTTTAAATCGCTTCAATGTAATGCTAGGATACATCCACTGACTACAAATGAAACAATCTAGAAGGGAGTTCCCCAGGTCATACGTTGCTCGAGAAATACGCCCAACATTCAGCATACTGGATGACAGAAATTGTAAACGTCCATATTTCTGTGTATCAATGGCAACACAACACCCCATGTATGTAACGCGATTATTGCAGTGTCGAGCATCAGTTATGTATCACTATACTGCATATTAAGTATTGAGGAATGTTCTGATGAATATTAAAATGACGTCTCGTTCGTCTATACACACGCAAATTATCTCCAATGATTTATTTAGGTATTGCCCGTTCACTTTATAATTGCCATTTTAGCTGCGAACTGTTGACGTGTGATCCTATTTGTTTTGAATGACGCACGGGAGCTACAACTATGCTCAGTTAAAATGTAACACGGTACCTGAACTGAAATTGGTATAGGTAGACCTGCAGCAGATAAAACAAATGTACATACTGTTAACTCATTCTTGTACAGAAAAACAATCAAAATGAACACGAAGAATATATAACAGTTTATGTTCTTCTGGGCCTGCAATGTAATATATGTCTTGTAGGAACATTTTTACTATAGTATACCAGAATGCTGCTGTTTCCAATCTTTTTTTAATTATATACAATTAAGCTATAAGCGTATTTCGGCGCCAAGGCCATTTTCAAGCTATCTGCAATAAATCATGAAATTCCATTAGCAGATTTGTACAATATACTCGTTAATTTTATTACATTCTGATTAATACTTACGTCCGTAATTCATCTTTGACGAAATTGCTGTCAGATATATGTGTATGATATTTTAGCTAGATTAATTCCTATTTTACGCAACATTACATGTTGTTCTTGTTCTCGTGTAAAATTTCGACAGATACTTGACAGAAGTCAGTGATGTGTTATGGTTACATGCCATAGATTATATCTATCTTACATGTTTATATCGAGTATCTTTGTATATGTTTGTGTGTTATCTTTTGTTACTCTGTCGTTTGTCAACGTTCTAAAATTTCGATGAAATTTTCAATGAATTTTTGATGCTTTAGATCAGTCTTATAAACTACCTCAACGCGCTCGGCCACTCCGCCGCGGCCCTCCTGTCTCGACGGGCTGTTAACCGGAGATAACGGTTTATCTCTTGCTGACGTTACCCGTGGGCAACCTTGGTCGTGCCTTCTTTTAACGGTTCCTGTTGTCTGAAATCGCGTTCAGGTCCTGGAAATTACACTTTGGGACACTCCAATAGCTGTAGCCACCTCCCTCTGCGTCTGTCCCGCTTTCAAGCTTCCTATGGCTCTCCTCGCCTAAGCTTCGAGTAATAGTCCAGTCAATGAGTGCTCAAAAGAGGGGTGTAGAGTGCATGGAATATGCGAGAATTTTTGACTTCAGGACTTTGTTAGGGATAATTAGGAGGTGAACATACTAAAAGTATCCGCCCCTGGGGGGGGGGGGGGTGAGCTAAGGCGGGGAGGGGGGTGGAAAGATACCATTTTTTGGTTTCCCGCTTATATCTCGAAAACGGTCGGCTTTAGGAAAAAATTGTTTCAAATAAAAATGAAAGATAATTGAATTTTCTATAAAATTGTTTCGATACGTATACGTCGAATTCCCAATGGTTTTCGAGATATACGTTATTGAAAATCGACAATTTCGGAAAAAAATCATCTTTACCTCACTAATTTTGTCAAACATTTACTTCCAGTGACTCACTCGATCGTTTCACAGAATATTTGTCAGAAAGAAAGTTGTAGAGTATTATATTTCCTTCAATTTGATATGCACATTTGCTATCTTATCTTGAGCCAATCAGACGTTACATCATTTATAAGATGTGCACTCAGCTTCGTCCGTGCTAGCATGGTAAATAAAAACAGTTAACAATAACAAGAAGGAACTTGCAATTGAAATCTTTTCATAGTTGTAGCTTTTATTACAATATTATGAATCATACAATGAAAGTCTTTAGAAACACTGATAGTGATTCAGAATGAAAAATAAGTGCATTCAAAACAACATCTTTGTTTTTCTGAGGAGGAATGGTCAAGGTTCATTCATTTCCGTCAGTAGTGGAGACGTCGTCGAACGAGATTGGTGGAGTCTCGATGTCACTGTCGTCTTCTTCATACTGAATTAATATTCCGACTCCGTTATTGCAGTTGCCCTTGCAGTTCAGGCATGTAACAGAGCAGTGTAACACCGATTTTCTGCATCCACATCTGCCACTGTCACATTCTTTCATGCATCGACAAAAAATCATCTTCAAGATTTCGTCAGGGCGGCACCTAACTCTGAGAGTTTCTGAACTAGTTGGCCATTCCAACCCGAATGCGGTGCTCCACCTTTAGATTCCTCTCCTAACCAAAGGCGTACTTGGTGCTACGTTCGGAATGCATGCTGCTTAACAACTTCTTCAGCTCGAGGGAGAGTTGAGAGATTAGGCTTCATGTTCCCAGCTGCTTTTAGATTTGTAGAGGAACTCGATGAGGTATTCTGTGGTGGCTGGAGCTCCATACAATTATAGAGTACTCGTGATTCCCACTGTCTCAATGGAGTTGGGGATAGAAGAACTGTTGGCAAATATCTCAGCAGCATGTTGTATGATTTTGGACTTCTGGTGCATTTTGACAAACCCCACTTTACTCTTGCAATACGCTACGGATGTTATGTCACAGCCTGTAAATGCATGTAAGAATAACAAATGGGCATTGTTCTTCATTTTCAGTTCATGCTGCAGCTATTGTGAAGAATATAAACACGTCTTAACCTTTCCTCTTCCTGGTTCTACAACCAGAATGTTACGATCAGTTGGAGATTTTGCTGTTAAGAGAACAGCTAAGTCGACAGCCTTTCCCATAATGGCAATCGAGGAATTATGTTAGCTGTTGATAGCTGTCTCCACAATACCAACGTCAGCATTTTTGTGTCCCAGCCTCGTCGCCGCTTTTGTGTCTCGTTTCCGTCGTAGGTGTCGGTGGCCGAGTAGGAATACCGACACAGGAATAAAGGTAGCACGCTTGTGCAGGTACGGAGGTGAGCAGCCAGTGGGACAGCAGAAACTAGAAACACTGGAGTAAATTAGAACGAGATATATATTGCACAGAATTTATACAATACTTAACTTTTACATAGTTCAGTACGGCAGAATGCTGATACATAGTTGAGCTAGAGGCCTGCCTAGTGCCTGTCCGATAGCCAAGTCTTCACTGGTGCCTATCTGATTCCTAAGTGTTAACTGGTTCCTATCTCAGTCCCAAGTGAACGATGTCGGTCAGTGGTGGCCACGAGCGGAGTTGTAGCAGAGGGCGCTCGTGGCTGACGTCGTAAGAACGCCGCGCCGTGCGTGCATGGCGGCGCGCGGCGAAAGTAGGTGGCGCGCACTTTAGACTTGTGCGACACCACAAGCATCACCTGAAGATTTAAGGTTATTTTCCCATTTTTCTTTAGTTACATCATCAACAGGTTTATCAGCTGATTCTTATTGTTAAATTTGTAGAGGAAATCCTCTTGCTTCACTGTAGTTTTAGTTTCTAGACTTTCATTTCCCCGCACCTCCTGTGTCGATATCGTCGACTTTGTTCAGCTGCTTTTATGCTCTCTGATATGTCAGAGTACCTATTAAAAACCACTGTACAACCTCTCCCAAGATAATTGGTCTTCAAAAATCTAACATAACCATTGCAACTTAATGTAATTTTTTCGACATTCAGTATGAATCAGAAGGATGTCCAAACCTTCTAAAGATGAGCCATTGCTATCTCCCCTTTCTATTCTAGCTTTGATGAGTGACTTTATTCCTTTTTTTTTGTCACTGTGTATACACCTGGTACATCTATTGTTTCATTACATACAAAACACCTAGTAGCCATTGCGCGCACTACACAGTCAACAGTTTCATAAATAAATAAAAAATATCTCGAAAAGCTGGCACACAATACCGGCACACAAACTTTCTCTACGGTTGGCGAACTTTTGAAGTGAACTGAAGTAATAAGCGAGTGAGAACACTCCATCCCTGCCAGTGCCAGGCTTTCGATGTTCGTCGTGGGGCTTCCCCATATAATGTATCATTTAGTCTTTAGCCAAAGTTTGCTAGTTGAAGAATTTTGTTTATATATTTCATCTTCTATAACTATTTTCCACAGACTCGCTCGCTGTTATTACTCGGACACTATTGTAGCAGTCGGCCGAAAGGGTAAACAAATAAGGACTACCACTTTACAAGTAGTAAAACCGCCTCTTTCAGTGAAATGATTTGTCTTCTTACATAAAAAAGAGTGGTTTTTTTTTGTCTCATTCGTTTATGGTCGCTGTTGACTGCCATAGTATAGTGTCTGAGTAATTTTATCAGATCAGTTTCGACAGCTAGTCTATTGGTCACAGAAGTAGAAATAAAATAACGTAATTTTACAGTAAATTATCTTTGGTTGCGAAACAAACTATACATTAAAAATCAGTCGCGGCCAGCATCATGTGCAATGCACCGCCGTTACAGCTACTATCGTCCCCTAATATTATTAATTCTTCTACCCGTTCTTCTAGTGTACCTACTCGTTCCAGTGCCTCTTCAAAGATGTGCCACGTATGTGTGACAACATCGTTCCGTTTTGTGGGTGTAATACTGCCCAATGCTTCACGAACTAAGAATTCTACTTTTGTTGATGAAAAATTTTTATTTCTTTCTGGAACGTACGATTACACCTGAGCCACACGAGTTCTACTGCATTGAAATGGCAGTGATATGATGGAAGGCGCAACACTATGACCACTTTCTTCAGCAATTGTATCAATTTCATAAATGATTTTTCGGCTTTTGTTTTTGTAACTCAACGAGACAAACGACGAACACGCGACAGATGCTTTGCAGCGACTGAAGCATGCCACCCCGCGCGACCTTGAGTGGCAGGGTGGCAACGCGGCACCGTTACCCCGGCAACGTTTACCAATTCCAGAGCTCAGGTTGGTGGTTGAGTGTCCCCCCCCCCCCACCCTCTGCGGCCCACGTGCGCGAACTGTCAGGGTCGTTCTTTCGGCGGCCCGACTATAGTTCATAAGTAGTTTGGGGACTGATGACCCCATAGTTAAGTCCCAAAAGCTATACAAACATTTGAACATTTTTTGAACCTCTTCGAGTATGCACCATACACGGCACCCACAGCTAAACGACAAGCAGTAGAAAGTGAAATAAACAAAATTATTGAGTGTAGCAACAGTGAATACAGTAATTCATTAGTAGTGGTAAATAAACGTGATGGGCGAGTGAGAGTAGTAAAATATGCAAGAACTTTTAAAAAATGGTGAAAAGGGAAGTAGACCATTTTGAAGCTATGGTTTGAAATGCTTAAAAAATTTCACAACGTAAAATTCTTGAGCAGCCTGAATCTTACTGCTGGCTATTGGCAAAAACACTGCCAGGAAATGTACTGCCTTTGTTCAAATGTTTGTAAATCTATCGGACCAAACTGCGTGATCATCAGTACGTAGCTTACAAACTGCTTAAACTAAGCTAAACTAACCTACGGACAACACACACCCCATGCCCCAGAGAGGACTCGAACCCCCTACGGCGAGAAACCGCGCGCTCCGCAGCGAGGCGCCTTAGACCGCTCGGCTACTCCACCGCTGCACTGCCTTTCTTATCTCGGGTAAAAATTACCACAACAAGGTTGTTCCTTTTCGTTAGAGCACATCAGTATCGTTTTTCATTGGAGCACTGGATTGGGTTTTAGGTAGAACTTTGAGAAGTAGATTTACTATCTATGTGGATAACCTTCTTATTGCTACTCAACAATGGTGCGAATATGTAGGATTGCTAGAACAGGTATTTGCAACTTTGATTAAAGGATGCATGATTACTAAGTTAAAGAAGTGCGAATTTGTAAGAAAATCTATAAAATTATTTGGGTAGATAATAACAACTGTGGGAATTTAAAAGGACCCTTTTGAAGTATCAGTTTTTTCAGATACTGTTCTAATGGTAAATAACACAGCATTTACTTTTTGAACAAGACCATGAAAATGGTCTCTGCACGACAGCTCACTGTCTATCTGAACGTCTAAAAATTTCAACTGTTCATCTCACTTATCCTATGCCTATTCTGTGTCATCAAAATGTCGCACACACTGGATTCAAATTTGGGTGGAAGTCGGTTTAGCCGACTGCAGTGGCCGAGGGGTCTGCGGCGTGCCAGTCACGGTCTGCACGACCACTACCGTCGGAGGTTTGAATCCCCCTCGGCCATGGATATTTGTGCCGCCTTTAGTATTAGCTAGTTCATAAGTAGTTTGTAAGTTTAGGGACTGATGACCCAGTAGTTAAGGCAAAAAAAAAAAGTCTAATGTTTGTAAATCTATCGGACCAAACTGCGTGGTCTTCAGTCCGAAGCTTACAAAATACTTAAACTAACTTAAACCATTTCTTCCCGAAAATAGAAATTGTGAAAAGGTGTTATATTTAGTCATCAGGTTCTGTTTGTAATATTTGTAATGTTATTTCAATTATTTTAAACTAGCAGTATGTGTTGTAATTTGCACCACCCATAATGTTGCGCTGTTTCCTAGTAAAAAAATAGAAAAATTAATTTTTTGTGATCACATTCTTCTATTTGTTCAAACTGTGCAATATTGTCTATTATATGATAACTCTGACTTACATTGATGGTATCACTCATGAAATATTGAAAAACACTCTGTGTGAAGCCGAACTTGACATTTCTTGTGGATGTAGATCGTCTGACGTTTGTAAATCTTGCATCTTTTTACAAAGTGTTAAGGTAATTTGTGAAACATTAACACCTATACAGAGAGCTCGTGAATGCCTTTTAACATATGCGTGGTCAGTTTTGTATAGTAAGTCCATTTCGACTGCATTTTGTAAGGCTAAATTTTTTGTTGCGTGTACGCAACACTGGGAAGAAATGGGTTAAAGTAACCTAAGGACGAACACACACACACCCATGCCCCAGGGAGGACTCGAAGCTCCGACACCAAGCAACCGCGCGCTCCGCAGCGAGCTGCCTTAAACCGCTCGGCTACTCCACCGCGTTAAGTCCCAGAAGCTCTAAAAACATTTGAACATTTAGGTCGGTTTACATCCACCTCCGACCATGTAGCTTTTGGTTATCCGTGATTTCCTTAAATCACTACAGGCAAATTCCGAGATGGTTCCTTTCAATGGGCATGGACCCATCCTTAACAAAAAATCAAGACAAGCGTGCGCTCCGTCTCCAATGACCACGATGTCAACGGGACGTGAAACTGTAATCTTCCTTCCTTTACTGTCAGTATCTGGAGGGGAGGCGGCCCGTCGATGGCGACCTTAGCCCGCGTTCCTTTTATAGTGGTTAGAGACGTGGGAGGAGCGTGCAATTATGTGAGCATGATGCGGGCGAGGCTCCCACATGGAGCCGGCGGACGTGGGCGTTTAGGCGCCTAATGACGCCCTCTCAATTGCCTGCTCGATATTTAGCTCGCTGAGTCACTGCCTGTCGCTCTTACTTGCCGCTCTACTGCCTGGCGAAAATATTGCAACGCCATCGAGAGAGCTTCAGAAAAGCAACGCATACTATACAGTAACACGAGTACGATTTTGTAGAGTTACATTTGCATTGGGTATTTTCAAAATCATCATATGGACTACTGCGAATGGCAGCCCAGACGAGCTTTTCGCAGTTCCGTTTGGGAGATTACTTGAAGATTACTTGAACTGAATCTGCGATTTAGTATTTCCTGGAATAAACGTAAAAGTACCATAACCAATGTTCAAATGTTTGTATAGCGTATGGGACTTAACTACGGGGTCATCAGTCCCTAAACTTACAAACTACTTATAAACTACCTGATACTAAAGACGGCACAAATATCCATGCCCGAGGGGGGATAGTGGCCGTGCAGACCGTGTCTGGAGCGCCTCAGTCCCCCACCTCTTTTTTTTTTTTTTTTTTTTTTTTTTTTTTTTTTTTTTTTTTTTTTTTTTTGGTAGGTCTGTTCGTTGCGGACGCTGATCGTTTTGTTCTTTCTTGTTCTGTGTGTTGTTGGCTCAGCTTTTTTATTACAAAGGGCGTTGAGCCCTCTGACTGGGCGCGCTGAGCCACGGCGCCCGGCATCCCCTCGGCCACCGCGGCCGGCGTACCATAACCCGTAAAAGTTTATTATCCTTGTTTAAAAATGATAAGTACAGAGCACAATACCATTCAATGAGCATTTACTCAAAGATTAATTCAGTCGTAATCAACCAAATGAAATATTATGCAAGACAGACTGACAAAAAGGGAAAAAGATCTATGCAAAGTCATTAAAGATGGCGCGTGGCAATGATGTGCTGCTGCAGTTCATCGTCTATATGAACAGCATACACCGAAGCATGAGATATGTAGCAGAGACAAATGGGGATGGGAAGCTGATTTCATTGTGTGTCCGAAAAAAACAGACACCACATGTATATAGAGAGAGACTTTCTAAAATACACTGAGAAATGAGGGTTGTAACACTCGTGAATCGTGTAAGCACCAAAAGAACATGAAGAGAACTCCATATGCAGGAAACTCAACCGCTAGTGATTCAAACTTCCGTAATGCAAAAAGCTTATGCAGAAACGATAAAACAAGGACACTGGTGCAATGGCAGGAAATCATTTGTTCGGGTGAGTCTCATTTCACACTGTTTACAACCTCTCCCCGAGGTTTATGTCTGGCGTACTTTCGTGCCAAGACTACGACTTAGCCTGTTTGCTTATAAGGGTAAAACATGGCTGGGGTTCGGTGTTCAAATGTTCCAATGTTTGTAGAGCTTATGATACTTAACTACGGGGTCGTCAGTCCCAAAACTTACAAACTACTTATTAACTACCTTATACTAAAGACGGCACAAACATCCATACCTGATTGGGGATTCGAACCCTCGACGAGGAACGGCCTCGCGCATCGTACCATAGCGACTCAATGCACTCGGCCGCTCCGCCGCGGCGTTTGGGTGTTGATTAACAAAATGTTAATTTGTAATAAGGTTTCTAAAGGATGAATTAACAAATGGTGAAATTTGTGCAGTTTAGTAAGAGGAAGGAAAGGAATGGCTTCAGCTGTACTACGGCATTGAAATAATGTAATGGCGTCAAGTGGAACTGTGAACCGGGTCGGGATTCGAACCTACTTGGGGCCAGCGGTTGCCTTAACTACCTTGGCTAACGACGCTCGCGTTCCGTCCGTCTGAAATTCCCATAAGCCACACAATACGGCTGTAGCGCGCCAATCGTCTATGCATCCTTACTCTCGCCAATTCAGATTCCCGCACAATGTCGAACGTTGTTATCGCATCTGCGGTGAAGTAATGAACCATATGCCACTGTCGCGTAAAAATACATGTATATAGTTAGGTGTGGTGTCTGTTCTTTCGATTATATCAAAACTTTTGATTATGTTAATATTATCCGTAAGAAAAAAAAAAAAAAAATTCTGTTGTTTCCTGGAACGAGGTGTTCGTTTAATCACCAGTCTTGGTAATACTACTCACCAGGTTACTTATATCACTGTGACGAGTATTCTGCTTACTATATATTATTTCTAACCCGGAATGGCCAACCGTTAAGATGGTTTCTGTCTTGGTCATCGGTTTGCTGGCTTCTGAGCAGGAATTGCGATAGCACTACTTGTCATATTAAATAAGAAAAGACGTCTGAAAAACTTCGTCGCCTAAGGAAAACAGCACCTGCAACCGCTTGTGGAGAGAGAGATTTTTATCTGTTGTACAAAGTACGAAATATCTTGGACGGTGGCTTTTACTGGCAACACTTCAGTTGCTCACTCGAGCCTAGTGGAAGCTGACAACATTACAGTTCCCGAGTCCATTTATACAGTATATCGCTCAACTTTATCTCTGACAGTTAAATGAGTGTTTAAAGTTCAGCTCAGATTTTTCATTTCAGCAATCCAATGTACGCGTTGAATGTTTGAAAATGTTTTGTCTGTTCGGATCGTTTCATTACAAAATGTGTTGTCACCTTAGGTGAACTTATTTGGGAGGAAGTAACGATTAATATTCTATGGGCCACATTTAAATGGACTTGTCTTGCGGTGACAGCAGGTAAGAAACACATCCGACTTAACAATACAAACCCATTGTTTACAGAAGACACGTTGAGAAAAAATGCGTAAGGTTTGGTAAACTAAAGAAGTGTATGATGAAATGGTATCATTCGTGTATTTTGATCTGTATGTCAATGTGAAATTTCGTTTCTTACATAATTGTCTTCTTTCTGGTGGAAAACACTAGAGCCAATATAACCGACAGTTAAAGAACCAAGACAACAACAATATGTGCCATCATATTTGAAAAAAATCTATTTTTACTACAATTTATTTTTAGAGACAATTCACATGGGTGAGTCTGCCATAATTATTTAACGTAAAACCATGAACACTCTTTTTTGCCAATGACATTCCAATATTCCGAAGTTATCGCCACATGAGTAATTTACTAATTTAAAATTCAGTCTTTACGATCACGATTGGAATTAACAAGTTGAGCTTCTTACAGTAAAACATTTTAGCTAATGTCATTTGTCAATAACCTATTCCGCTTTTAGTCTTTCAACATCCATTAGTAGTTCATTGTCCATTATTTAAACACAGTTATAAAGGAACTTAAATGAAGGTAACACTAAAAAGTATCATTCACAGCACAATTTTGTGCTTAAAGAAGCATATTGCCCACCATTCTATGGCAAACAAACGGAAGTAGGTTACCGCAAGGCATAATTTTCTTTTCGAAAAAAAAAAGAAAAGAAAAGAAAGGAAAATGACAAATGCTGATGCGCGAGATTCACAGTTGAAGGTCTATTGCACAACAATTTGCTGACGAAAACCACGAATCATTTTCCATAAGTAAACATTTAATTCGCATATGCGAAAATGTCTGTAGAAAGATAGAGTAGAAGCTTGCCGTCGATCTCTAACGAGTAAAACGAATATATCGCCGAAAGCCGTCGGAGATTCGAGTCTGCCCTGGGGCATGTGTGTGTGTGTGTGTGTGTTGTCCTTAGGTTAGTTTACCTTAGTTTAAATAGTTTGTAAGCTACGGACTGCTGACCGCGCAGTTTGGTCCGATAGATTTAAAAACATTTTATATATATCGCCACAAACGTAACGAGATTCTCACAAAAGCGCTTAGAGGAAATAAGAATATGCAAAGGTTCCTTATATATCTTCTTCGATTCTTGTCTCAAAGAATTTTCGAACACATATGAAAAGCAGGTGGGGTGACCAGTTTAAGGCAACACACCGGAGAGCGTTATACATGTCCGACTGATTGCATTACGTTTTCCCAATGCAGCAGGCCATACACCGCTATCTACGAGGGCGTTACGGAAACTAAGTCCCTATCGCTTACGTCACACGAATGAACAGCGCCGGCTTCGCTAAATTTGTTCCGCTACCTAGCTTCGTTCAATATAACTGTGACGTTGTATTCGTGTACTCCTCAGTGTAGGTGTTTAAAATGTGCATTGCAATAGAGAATCTCGCCAAGTGTGAGGTATTTGAAGTAATATGCTTGATGCGGACAAAACGAATGGCACCGGCAGCAATTCATCGTGAGGTTACTCAAGTGTACGGGAATGTTACGTTGGTGACATGCATTTCGTGACATTATCGTCGGCCTCGTCGATGATAAGTGCGAAAGACAGGCCGCGGCGCGCACGTCACATCACGTGATAAAGTGAGGACACCACCTAGAACACAAGGTCTCACAACAGGCCGTGCCTACGTCACACCGAGAGGCCGCGAACGCAAGATGATTGGCCGGCCGCTACGAGGCGGTGGGCATGCCCCAGCGGTCAGCCAGTCAGCTGATGGGCGCGGCTTCTCGGTGTGACGTAGGCATGGCCAGTTGTGAGGCCTTGTCTTCTAAGCGGTGTTGGCTGAGCAGACGCGATCGCTAGGTGAGTGGCTGGCCGTTATGAGACAGTGGGTTGTGCTCCAGCGGCCGGCCATTCAGCTAGCGATCGTGCCAGCACACCCTCAGTTGATAACGTGATGTTACGTGCGCGCCGCAGCCTGTCTTTCTCGTTAGCCTTATTTATTTATTTATTTATTTATTATTTGACATGCCCCATTAAATAGTAATATTACATGTTTGATGGTTAAATTCAGGCGGTTACATAAGGCATTTTAGCTAACGCCAATACAGTACATAAGTTGACAGGATTTACAAAAGACAGCGTTTTGGCTACAAATTATTTGTCACTTTACCTAAAGAACCAAACGATTTTACAAATCTACATCTACATCTACGTGGGATACTGTGCAAATCACATTTAATTGCCTGGCAGAGGGTTCATCGAACCACAATTATACTATTTATCTCCCGTTCCATGCTCGAATAGCGCGCGGGAAGAAAGAACACCTGAATCTCTCTGTTCGAGCTCTGATTTCTCTTATTTTATTCTGATGATCATTTCTACCTATGTAAGTGGGAGTCAATAATATATTTTCGCATTCGGAGGAGAATGTTGGCGATTGGAGTTTCGCAAGTAGCCCACGCCGCAGCGATAAGCGCCGTTGTTGTAATGATTCCCATCCCAGATCCTGTATCATTTCCGTCACGCTGTCTCCCCTGTATCGTGACAATACGAAACGAGCTGCCCTTCTTTGGACTCTTTCGATGTCCTCCGTCAAACCCACCTGATAAGGATCCCACACTGGGCTGCAATACTCCAAAAATGGACGGACAAGCGCAGTGTATGCAGTTTCTTTAGTAGTTCTGTTGCATCTTTTAAGGGTTCTGCCAATAAAACGCAGTCTCTGGTTCGCCTTTCCCACGACATTATCTACGTGTTCTTTCCAGTTTAAGTCTGAAGTAATAGTAATTCCTAGGTATTTTGTGGAGTTTACGGCCTTCACATTTGATTGATTTACGTTGTAAACAAAGTTTAACGGATTTCTTTTCGTACTCATGTGGACGACTTCACACTTCTCATTATTTAGAGTCAATTGCCAATTTTTACACCATACTGATATCTTCCACTCCCATGAACTACAGACATTGCCGAGGTGGGGTGGCTTGCGTGCCTCAATGATACAGATAGCCGTACCGTAGGTGCAACCACAACGGAGGGGTATCTGTGGAGAGGCCAGACAAACGTGTGGTTCCTGAAGAGGGGCAGCAGCCTTTTCAGTAGTTACAGGGTCAACAGTCTGGATGATTGACTGAGCTGGCCTTGTAACATCAGCTAATGTGGCTTTGTCACACAGCTACTGCGAACGGCTGAAAGCAAGGGGAAACTACAGCCGTTACCTTTCCCGAGGACATGCAGCTCTACTGTATGAACATATCATGATGGCATCCTCTCGGGTAAAATATTCCGGAGGTAAAATAGTCCCCCATTCGGATCTCCGGGCGGGGACTACTCAGGAGGATGTGATCATCAGGAAAGACAATACTGGCATTCTACGGGTCGGAGCGTGGAATGTTAGATCCATTAATCGAGTAGGAAAATTAGAAAATTTAAAAAGGGAAATGGATAGGTTCAAGTTAGATATAGTGGGGATTAGTGAAGTTCGGTGGCAGGATGAACAGGATTTCTGGTCAGGTGAGTACAGGATTATCAATACAAAATCAATTGGGGGTATCACAGGAGTAGGATTGATAATGAATAAGAAAATAGGAATGCGGGTAAACTACTATGACCAGCACAGTGATCGCATTATCATTGTCAAGATAGATACGAAGCCAACACCGACAACAGTAGTACAGGTTTATATGCCAACTAGCTCTGCCGATGATGAGGAAATCGAAGAAATATATGAGGAGCTAAAGGAAATTATTCAGACAATTAAGGGAGAGGAAAACTTAATTGTGATGGGAGACTGGAATTCAGTAGTAGGAAAAGGAAGAGAAGGAAAAATAGTAGGTGAATATGGACTGGGCAGGCGGAATGAAAGAGGAAGTCGCCTGGTAGAATTTTGCACGGAACATAATTTAGTTATAACAAACACCTGGTTCAAGAATCACAAAAGAAGGTTGTATACGTGGAAGAGACCAGGAGACACCGGGAGATACCAGATAGATTTTATAATGGTAAGACATAGATTTCGGAACCAGGTTTTACAGTGTAAGACGTACCCAGGGGCAGATATAGACTCTGACCATAACTTGTTGGTTATGAACTGTAGGCTGAAACTAAAGAAACTACAAAAAGGTAGGAAAATAAGGAGATGGGACCTGGATAAATTGAAGGAACCTGAGGTTCTTAAGAATTTCAGAGGGAGCTTTAGGCAACAATTGACAGAAACGGGGGAAAATAAAACAGTAGAGGAGGAATGGGTAAAATTGAGAGATGAAATAGTGAAGGTAGCAGAGGACAAAATAGGTAGGAAGGCAAGACCTACAAAAAATCCTTGGATATCACAGGAGATACTAAATTTAATCGATGAAAGAAGAAAATATAAGAATGCAGTAAATGAAACAGGCAAAATGGAGTACAGACGACTAAGAAATGAGATTGACAGGAAGTGCAAAATGGCTAAGCAGGAGTGGCTAGAAGGCAAATGCAAGGATGTAGAAGAATGTATAAATAGGGGAAAAATAGATAGAGCCTACAGGAAAATAAAAGAAACATTTGGAGATAAGAAAAACAGCTCTATGAATATCAAGGACTCTGATGGAAAACCAGTTCTCAGCAAAAAAGGGAAAACTGAAAGGTGGAAAGAGTATATAGAGAGGCTCTATGAAGGAAATGAACTTAGCGGCAATATTGTAGAAAGGGGAGAAGAAGTAGATGAGGATGAAATAGGAGATATTGTACTGAGAGATGAATTTGACAGAGCCCTGAAAGACCTAAGTCGAAACAAGGCCCCTGGAGTAGATGATATTCCCTCAGAGCTACTGAAGTCTCTGGGAGAACCAGCCATGACAAACCTGTTTCACCTGGTGTGTAAGATGTATGAGACAGGCGAAGTACCCTCAGACTTTAAGAAAAATGTTATAATCCCCATTCCAAAGAAAGCAGGTGCAGACAGGTGTGAAAACGACAGAACCATCAGTTTAATAAGTCATGCTTGCAAAATATTAACACGGATTATATACAGAAGGATGGAAAAGCTGGTAGATGCCGACCTCGGGGAAGATCAGTTTGGGTTCAGGAGAAATGTTGGAACACGGGAGGCAATACTCACTTTACGGCTTATCCTAGAAGATAGATTAAGAAAAGACAAACCTACATTTCTAGCTTTTGTCGATTTGGAGAAGGCTTTTGACAATGTTGATTGGAATAAACTCTTTCAAGTTCTGAAGCAAGCAGGAGCAAAATATAGGGAGCGTAAGGTTATTTACAACTTGTACAAAAACCAGACAGCGGTTGTCAGAGTTGAAGGGCAAAAAAGGGATGCAGTGGTTGGAAAGGGAGTAAGACAGGGTTGTAGCCTTTCCCCAATGTTGTTTAATTTGTACATTGAGCAATCTATAAAGGAAAGCAAGGAGAAATTTGGAATAGGGATTAAAGTTCAGGGGGAAGAATTAAAAACTTTGCGTTTTGCCGACGACATAGTAATTCTGTCAGATACAGCAAAGGACCTGGAAGAGCAATTGAACGGAATGGACAGTGTGCTAAAAGGTGCATATAAGATGAACATTAACAAGAGCAAAACTAGGGTAATGAAGTGCAGTGTAAGAAAATCAGGTGATGCTGAAGGAGTTAGATTGGGAAACGAAGCAATAAAGGAGATAGATGAGTTTTGTTACTTGGGCAGTAAAATAACAAATGATGATCGCAGTACAGAGGATATAAAATTCTGAATGGCAATGGGTAGAAAAGCGTTCTTGAAAAAGAGAAATTTGTTAACATCGAATATTGATTTAAGCCTAAGGAAGTCCTTTATGAAGGCATTTGTGTGGAGTGTTGCCTTGTATGGGAGTGAGACATGGACGATAAACAGTGCGGACAGGAAGAGAATTGAGGCTTTTGAAATATGGTGCTACAGAAGAATGCTGAAGATTGGGTGGGTGGATCGTGTAACTAATGAGGAGGTACTGAACAGAATTGGGGAGAAAAGGAATTTCTGGCATACCTTGACTCAAAGAAGAGATAGATTGGTAGGACACATTCTTAGACATCAAGGAATTGTGAATTTAGGGTTGGAGGGAAGTGTGTGGGGAAAAAATCGCAGAGGAAGACCAAGAGATGGATACAGTAAGCAGATTCAGACAGATGTAGGTTGCTGGTCTTATGTGGAGATGAAGAGGCTTGCTCAGGATAGGGTATTGTGGAGAGCTGCATCAAACCGGTCTCCGGACTGAAGACCACAACAACAACAACAACAACAACTGATATCTTATTCAGATCGTTTTGCAGTTGGTTTTGATCTTCAGATGATTTTACTAGACGGTAAATGACGGCATCATCTGCAAATAACCCAAGAGAGCTACTTAGATTTTTCCCTAAATCGTTTATGTAAATAAGGAATAGCAGACCAATAACACTACCCTGTGGAACGCCCGATCACCTTTGTTTTAGTCGATGCCTTACCATCGATTACTACGAACTGTGTCCTATCTGACAAGAAATCCCCTATCCAATCGCAAATTTGGGGCGATATACCATAACCACGCAATTTGATTAAAAGCCGTTTGTGAGGTACGGTGTCAAAAGCTTTCTGGAAATCAACCAATACGGAATCGATTTGCGAACCTTTGTCGATAGCACCCATCACTTCGTGTGAATAAAGAGCTAGCTGTGTTTCGCATGAACGATATTTTCTAAATCCGTGTTGACCTTGGATCAATAGATCGTTCTGTTCGAGATAATTCATAATATTTGAATACAGGATATGTTCCAAAACCCTGCTGCAAATTGACGTCAATATAATAGGCCTGTAGTTTAGTGGGTTACTCCTACCGCCTTTCTTGAATATAGGTGTGACCTGTGCAACTTTCCAATCTTTTGGTACAGATCCTTCTATGAGAGAGCGGTTGTATATGACTGTTAAGTAAGGAGCTATCGCTTCAGCATAATCAGATAGAAATCTAATGGGTATACAATTCGGACCAGAAGACTTGTTCTTGTTAAGTGATTTTAGTTGCTGCACTACTCCGATGATATCTACTTCTATGTTACTCATTACGGCATCTGTTCGTAATTCGAAATCTGGAATATAGGTTTCGTCTTCTTTGGTGAATGAGTTTCTAAAAGCTAAGTTTAGTAACTCTGCTTTAGTAGCGTTGTAATCGGCAGGATCACCATTACTATCACGTAGTGAAGGTATTGTTTGTGACTTGCCCCGAGTATATTTAACGTATGACCAAAATCTCTTTGGGTTTTCAGTCAAATTACGAGAAAGAGTTTCGTTGTGATAAATATTGTAGGCATCTCGCATTGAAATCCTCGCTAAATTTCGAGCTTCTGAGTACGATCGCAAATCCTGGGGATTTCCTGTTCGTTTAAATTTAGTATGCCTTTTCCTTTGCTTTTGCAACAGTGTCCTGACCTGTTTTGTGTACCAAGGGGGATCGCCTCCTTCTTTTATTAATTTATTAGGTATAAAACTTTCAATTGCTGTCGATACTACTTCTTTGAATTTGAGCCACATCTGGTTTACACCTACGTTTAGTGTTAGAAACGAGTGGAAGCTGTCTTTCAAGAAGCAATGTATTTTGTTTCTATCTGCTTTCCTGAACAAATATACTTTGCGTTTATTTTTGGTAACTTTGGGACTTTCGATATTCAATTTCGCTACGAAAGCTCTGTGTTCACTAATCCTCTATCCGTTTTGATGCTCGTTATGAGCTCAGGATTATTTGTTGCTAAGAGATCAAGTGTGTTTTCACATCCATTTACAATTCTAGTTGGCTCATGAACTAATTGTTCGAAGTAATAGTAATTCTCAGAGAATGCGTTGAGTACAATTTCGGACGATGTTTTATGCCTACCTCCTGATTTGAAAATATAATTTCGCCAACAGATCGAGGGTAAATTAAAATCACCACCTACTATTATCGTGTGAGTCGGGTACGTTTTTGTAATTATACTCAGGTTTTCTTTGAACCTGGAAATCTTATTGAATTACAGAAATTGTAAAAGTGTATAGCGAATTTATGTACCATATCATGTTTACTGACGGGCCATCCTCCTCCTTTGTCGGCTATGTTTTTCCTGAGACAGCCTTGTATCTTCCATTAGAAAGAACGAAGTGACCGACTGTTTATTGTAAAGATGAACTTGTTGCACAAACGGATGAAGTAGACAGAATCGCTGTTCCACTATTTCTGAACTCTCACAACATGATGAGATCATCTTCAAGAGTGCGGAGACCTGCCAGCTGCTACGTGCCTTAGGCTAGGCGCAAATTGAGACGCGTACAGCACTCACGCAGTGAAGCGGCGCAGCACGCATTTTTGTGACCACCGTGGTCTAATGGGGCCGCGCAAATTGGCACGCAGTTCGTCGCTGACGCGGCCTGCGCTGCGTGGCGTTGTGGCTAAGGCCGGTATTACACTATCAAATTATTGGACAAAGAATTGGACGAAAAAATTGGATGAAATATTGGTCATATTTTTTGACAAAGAAATTGGATGAAACGCAAAAGGGGGTATTACACTATCATCCAATATTTTGTCAAATTTGCTTCAAAATGGTGGTGTAATGCTCAGCTATTGTTTATACTACAGTTGCGTTGTGTCTGCATTTAGAAGAGAAGGAGGGAAAAAAGAAGAAACGCACTTGGATGAAACCGTGGGTGTCAGAGTGAGAAAAATAAAATTTGTTACGGGACCGGGAGGATTTTCCTTTTTTATGCCGTCGGCAGAACAGCCAGGCCGTTCACTGCTAATTATTTTGTCGCTCTTCATCCTTCACAGTTTGCAATAGAGTAACAAAAAGGCTGACTCAAACAGTGTATACGAATAAGATTGTTAAGTTGATAAAGCAAGTTTCATTAAATAACGTTTTAAATGGAAAAATGTGAGCACTGACAAAGAGGATCATCTAAATTGTTTATGACGTTATTAACAATGTAAGGGGGGAAACATTGCTGATAAAGTAAATAGGCTCTATTTATTTCCTTACAAAAATTGGCTGACGTATTTATATGTACATAGATTCGCTTGCAAACAGATGTCGATGTTTTGAAAGTTGTTTCATTTCCCAGAACTTAGCACACCACGTTATCAAAATCATATATTCTAAAATCTGCTGCGGCCGTATTAAGATTTAGGGGTATTACTTCTTCAATTCCGATAGTATATAATGACTTTTTTACATCACGGATTGTAACTCAACCTCTCTTTTGCCGCAGGGTATTGGGCTACGCGAATTGACGTGATGGACAGTGTGAATTGGCCTTGTCACCTGTTATACAACGCCCCATCTGATTTTTTTTAAATTTTGTTGTTGCTAGAAAACACTACACAAACATTCCACTACTAGCCATGTTTACGAATACGAACGTTATGTCCAAGTAATGTCAGATATTTAACCTACAAATAAAACAGCTGTAGTGGCAAGGAAGCTGTATACTACTAGCGCTCCAAGCGGTCACATTTCTCACTGCAGGAAACAGAGGACGAGCGATTTCTTTGATCAAATCTAGGCCGAGGCCTAGATTGGATGAAATATTGGACGATGTTCCCATTACACTACGTCCAATTTTTCTTTGTCCAATTCTTTGACAAATAATTTGATAGTGTAATACCGGCCTTAGCCACAGTTTCCTGCGGCAGGGCGACGCTCGCGCCGTGGGAAAGGCGATGCCCGGAGGGGGAAGCCGTCTGCCATCTGTTCCCTTCGACAACCTGCACACGGAAGTTTCTCATCCAGTAGTGTTTCGATTTTCGCCACATAACCTGTCGATATTTTTGTTACTGTTTTCCAGTTATTTATATCGGTATAGTTTTGCTGCTTTCTTCACTGTTGGCCAATGCTTAAAAAGTGAAATGAATATTAATGAAAATGTTTTTCGATTGACGTCTTCTTCTCACAGGGCACACCTGGCTACCTATCATATACCCGAGAGGCATAATTCTCAGTTACAGTACACTGACCATCGTGTTCTGTGTGTGGATCATATTCTCTGGCTACATTGAAATATATAGTTTGATCCTTAGATATCACGTTGAGTAACCACTAGCAATAAAAGTGACATAGGGGTTAAATTTATATAACACCCCTCCATTTTGCGTCAGGGTGGGAAAACACCATAGTTCAATGGGTTGCGCAAATTAATGATCCCTTACATGGAGAAAAGTATTATTTATTTATCGCTTACCTAAAAAAAAAAAAAAAAAAAAAAAAAAAAAAAAAACCTGCCAGTTTTTCCTCGGTAGCAATCGGCTTTTGTGCATTACATCCATTTGCATCGATGGCTTCCTATATTATCCCATGCAGTTCTGAAAACTGTTGTCTGTTCAATCTGAAATAATTTGTGAAATCAGCATCACTCATCTTCTTGGTAATTTCAAACTGACCACACCATTTCCTTTCACTCAAAATATATTTGTTGGGAGATTTTAACTTTTTATTTCTTAGTGAGGAAAGAAAGCTTCGCCCTCAGCGTTGGTATCCGAATCAGATTCGGAACTCTGCTGTAACAACAAGACATTGCCAGACTGGCGAGTAACCAGCGTCTGATACGTGCGCGCCACTCCGCCTGACTGTGGCTCTCGCCCGCGCCCCAGTGTGCGCTGGTCCGGCGCAGCGCGTGTAGCGCTGCACTGTCACGGCACTGCGCCAGTGCTATACGCGTTTCAATTTGCGCCTAGCCTAAAAATTGCCTCTGTGGAATTTTAAATTATCAAGTCTATTTCAATGAGTGACAGGCACTCAATCACCGTCAGTTTCAATGTTTTCATGAATAAATTCTATGAGTTACTGATCACACAGAAGTGGTGAGCTCCTCATGCACTGAAACTGTAGAAATTCTGGAACAGTGACTCTGCCCGACCATTTCATCCACTTTTACCACTAGTTCATCATTCAAAATAGATGGTTGGCCACCCAGTGAGGTGTGACTCAACACAGAATCGGAATAGAGGCTTTTCTCACTGACTAACATCTGCTGTTGTCAGATCATACTTCTCTGTCAAAGAGGTCGCTTTTGGTCGACATCATATCCCACATGAATTAATTTTAAACTTCAGGGAAAAAATGACTTCGCCATTTTCTCTTAAGAATCGTCTAAGGATTTTCGAGGAAGCTGTGATTCTTTGAAGCATAATTGTAAGAAAATTTCCCTTGTTTTGAGTGTTTCAAAGAATTTTGTGCTAAAATTCCAGAATGTGTTAATTGTAATTTTCCGAAAAAATATTCTTGACCCGAAGAAGCATTCTTTGGAATTATATCCAGATCTTGACAGTACATAGAGTGACAGTCTCTTCCAGAGTTCATTTCATTATGTGATAATGTGTCACTTGAACTACAGTTGGAGCTCACTGATTTAAAAGCAAATGATTTGTTCAAAGAGAAGCACATTTCAATACTGCAATCAGCCAAACACCTTGACAAAGGCCACTTGCACCAGTGGGCGAAACGTCGGAATTTTACATATTGACAACGCGGCCAAAAACCCCAAAGAATTTTATTGACAGTGACAACGCCCGTGGAAGCCTTCGTTTACATTTAAAAATTATGTATGTGGCACAAACGAGAACGAGATTGGCTGACGAAAATTTGAAAGCTATTCTGATTGGATGCAGCAAAACCAGACCAAACACTGATGATATCTGGAAAGCCAAACGCGAGTTTCAGAAATGTCACTAGTGTTTTCTGCTGGTGAAATTCAGATATGTGTACAATAGGGCTGACATTGCCTTCTTGGTAACATTTTTGGTTAACAAATACGTTGATCTTGTTTTTGTGCATGCACGATTAATAGGGGACTCAGAACTTAGTTTTTCGTTTAGGCCCGCGTTCGTCGTCTTAACACAGGTATCCGGCCCGTTGTGAAAAGATTTTGGTGACCTCTGTAATAATCCATGGACATTCAGAATCTAAAACGAGCTGGTTGCAGTGTAAATGCCGCTAACGTTGCTTCAAACGGCGCGAGCGCCTGAATGTTAAAGACGGTCGGATGAAGAGCCTCCGTTTTACACTCGACGTTATCGGTCATCAGTGACAAATTTCACGAGCAGTTGTTATGCAGTTATGAAGTGTTTAGGCCTTACTTTGGCGCTCGCGCAAATAATGATAGTACAGACCTTACAGGAGGCGGTGGAGTGGCCGAGCGGTCTAAGGCGCCTTGCTGTGGACGCGCGGTTGCTCGCCGTCGGAGGTTCGAGTCCTCCCTCGGGCATTGGTCTGCGTGTTTGTCCGGAGGTTAGTTTAGGTTAGTTTAAGTAGTTTGTAAGCCTAGGGACTGATAACGAGAGTAGGTAAGTCCCACAGATTTACATACATTTGAACAGACCTTGCAACATCGACCCTCCATTGGCACTGTTCAAAGCGGCGCATCTGACGACTCTTACTTTCTGCCATTTTCTACTAATTCGCCCGTAGGCTATTACATTCCAAATCGGAAGACAAATAAGAAAATTGACCTCTTATTTTCTAAAATAATTATAATTTCTACATATTCCATTTAATGTAATGGGAAACAACTGTCAAGAAGTTATTCCTTAATTGTTACTATTTTTCGAGTTAAAATTCGGTGAAGTTAACGTTATTTTCCGAACGCGACACTTTGTGTGCTGTGTAGCTCACGAAACTCATAACATATTTCAATGAACTAAGGTTCATTCTGAAGATGAATATTTGAACTTGATGTAGGTATATGACAATAGCATTACAACAATTAATTGTAAAAAGTTTTTTTCACTTATTGAGTATAAATGTGTAACGTATTCTGTTTCCCCTCCAAAATACTGATAAAGGAACGTTCTTAAATGAAAGACGATCTGCTCAAAATCAATTTATTATAATTAAACATTCAGATGACATTTCCTATCATATACAACGGATAATGGTATTCACACAATCTTTTACAAATGTTAAAACATTGAGACACAAAAAAATGACTGGCTGAGTCAAAGGTCGGAGGTTTTGCAAAACAGAATGCTATTAGATTGGTTACACAGGGCCGGCCGCGGTGGCCGAGGGGATTGAGGCGCTCCAGTCACGATCCGCACGGCCACTACGGTCGGGGGTTCGAATCCCCCCTCGGGCATGGATATTTGTGCCGTCCTTAGTTGTAAGTAGTTCATAAGTAGTTTGTAAGTTTAGGGACTGATGACCCCGTAGTTAAGTCCCATAGACTCTACAAACATTTGAACATTTTTTGGTTACACAGGGGCTTGTAATTATCGTTAGCCCTAAGCTCCCCAGAGTAAATAGGCAGATCTCAAAAGAATAAAATAAGGGACATAATCCAACAAGTCTGATTCATATAACCCTCCAGCAAGTGCGTCACCTTACCCACACAGATGATCATTGACGGCAGCGTCTCAGGCTCGCAGGCAGCAGGCGGTGGGAGCGGATGAGCTGAAAGTTTTATCCGACCGTAATTGCTGCAACCTGTTAAGCAGGGTCGACATGTAACTTACCACAGCGTCACTGGCGTCGGCGTCGCTAGGCGGTTGCGGTGCGATTCTATCACGCTAGCAGACTAATCAATATTTAGCATAGGTGACACAAAGGCCACTTGGCACAAATCGATCAGTCACTTGCGTAATAAGATCTGTAAAAACAATGCCCGATTCGCAAAGGCGCGTAAGCTCAAATAGAGACTTCTAGCGAAACGAAAACTAAACTGTGGCCGCTCACAGCGTAACCACAGGACAATGTAACGTCCGCGAAGTAAACACAACTTCTACAAGGTCCGAATCTTCGGAATCACACAGAAGTCTAACCAGAGAACCGTTTAAGACGATGTCCTCCCCGAGAATCTAAATGGAGTATTCCGTGTCTCCCGAGGTCCGTACACTTCGGATGCTCAGACACGAGAGACTGTCCCGAGGTCCTTACCCCTCGGACGCCCACACAGGAGTCTCGCGAGGTCCGTACACTTCGGACACTCAGACACGAGTGAACTTTCGCGAGGTCCGTGCACTTCGGACGCACAGACAGGAGTCCTCGTACGTCCTCGCGCTCTTCCGCAGCTCACGGCAAGTGCCGGGCGGCCACACCCACTCGCGAAAAGACGCACCAATATCTGCTAACGGCTAATAGTCGAACCAATCGGATGGCGTAGCGCCGTTGACAAATTATTTAGCTGTCATACTAAAATACTCTGCCGAATCAGGACGCGTTCTCTGCGGCTGCCAAGAGGCTCCGCCCACGCCACCAACTCTTCCCGCGCATTTCACCGTTCCCAGGGTGAATGCTCTGCAAGGAATTTCACCTTGTTCCTAGCTACGGTCACACGTCCTAAAAATGTTAACGTTGTGCTATATATACAGCCGCTGGAGCCAAAACCCTGGGATGCCAGACGGGCAGAAAGCTTTCCTCTCTTGCGAAACGGCCGAATGACAAAAGGCAGTCCCCACTATCGCCCACCGTAAACCGTGGGCCAGCATTGTAAAGCATTCCACATACTTCGCCGCCTGTAGCGTCGGCGTCAAACAGGTCAAGCCAGCCCCTCTCGTCCTTCCCCAAAGGCAAGTGAAAGTTGGTGGGAGGGCGAGACCCCCAAGAGCGTCTCTGCTCTGCCGCGGCCTGACCGTGCCCAACACGTAAAACAACTTTTTAGCAGCCAAGCTGCGCCAATAAACATTAAAATCCCGAAATTTTCATATAAACATAGAATGTACTACAATCCCAGGAGCCCATCATCCCTGATGTGTCCCCAAAGGCACAGAAATCAAAATAAATAAAGATCTACAAAGAAAAATGTTACATATTTCAATAATTAGCGTAAAGAGAAAGGTACAGTAACACAAGGTTAGTATGAAAAATAGACTAATTACAGCCCCCGTCTCACAAATGCAGTTGTCAAAAGGATTAAACTTACATAGGCTTGAACTTCTTTTTATTACACGCTGATTTCCGTTTCAAGTATTACGGAGTTCCTGATCTGCAACGCGGGAAAAATAATTAATAAATACGTAAGTTCCCTCTGCAGTTACAAGTTAGACTGCTGCTCCAAGGTCTCTAATGTTGTTCTTTCAGTCTTAATCCACTGTTTATATATCATTGTATCGAAAAGAGCTGACTAGAAAACAGATTCCATTCGTTCTTTCAGACCTGAATTGCATGAACACATTGTACATTTATTGAAAAAGTAGGATAGTTGAGGTGGATTACAATTAATTCTCGAAATGCAGTAGTGGTACGTTTTTACGGAAAACTGTTCCTGATGAGTTGAATGTCCATGTTTTGCGCCAGCCATCATAAGTTTGACGTTAAGATGAACCGTTCGCACACACACACACACACACACACACACACACACACACATAGCATGGCTGTCACCCCATCTCGCTAAAACACATCGCTGAGGTCGAAGTTGCACGAATTTTGAGAAACATATTTGTCTTTGAAATTACGATAGGGTTCCTCTAGATTGTACAATGTTAGTTTCTCCTGCACTTGTCCTTTTTTCCCATACTTTCTGATTGTCAAGTAATCCTTTTTCGAGGCATTTGTCGGCTAACATCATTTGACTGATATTAGTCCGTAACTACTCTTATGGTTTCTTTCGGATGTGGATGACTCATGTTTCTTTCCGGTGTACTCATTAACACTCCCTTTCATGTTCAAAATGTTCAAATGTTTGTTAAGCTTATGAGACTTAACTACGGGGTCATCAGTCCCTAAACTTACAAACTACTTATGAACTACCTTATACTAAAGACGGCACAAATATCCATGCCCGAGGGGGCATTCGAACCCCCGACCGTAGTGGCCGTGCAGACCGTGACTGAAGCGCCTCAGTCTCCTCTGCCACCGCGGCCGGCTCCCTTTCATGCCAAGTACTTTACCACTGATATAATATTAGGGTTTTTGGAACAGACCAATTTAGCGGGAGTAGGGAGAGGATCTAAATTTTATTTTTTCTATCCTGTGCAGAAATAAATGATGTTTTTTTTTTAATTTTCTAAAATGTCTAGATGCGGTTCAGCTGTTTTTTCAAATGTATGTAAATCTATGGGACTTAACTGCTGAGGTTATCAGTCCCTACGCATACAAACTACTTAAACCAACCTAAGGACAACACACATACGCACACACACACACACACACACACACGCACACACACACGCACGCCCGCGCGCGCGCGTACATGCCCAAGGGAGGACTCAAACGTCCAATGGGGAGCAACCACGCGCTCCTCAGCAAGGCACCTTAGAGCGCTCATCATTCCACTGCGGTCAGCTGTTTGTAATTCATTTGTGTCTGAATGCAGAAATATTTTACGTTTTTAAAGTAGCTGTTATTTTTCTTACTTTTACATTTCCATAATCTGTGAAAGCATCTGTTTCCTAATCGGGGATTCACTAAGCACGAGAAGAGTTTCATTTAATCCTGCCATTGTAGTGTACTTTATCAGTTTAGTCGAACTACCTGAAGGACACTTTTCGCTGCTGCTCTCAGTGCACTCGTGACCTGCATTAGCACTAGATCTGGGTTTTATATTTACAATACTATCTCGTACAGTTCTTGCCAATTTAATTCTACAGATAAAGAAATTTTTACAATTGATTTGTATCGGTCTGGGATATCACATTTTCCCATTATTTGTGGCGTTAGCTTTTGAAGAATTTTAGGATGTACTGCTTGTGTTAGGGTGGTTTAAAGGGATTGAAGTAGAGGTAGGCAGTATGACGTTTCTCTTCCATTTTATACAACCTGTGAAGTACGGACTAAATTGAATAAAACGGTGTTGGAAGACGAGGTCGTTTATGATAGGCCGGCCGCGGTGGCCGAGGAGACTGAGGCGCTTCAGTCACGGTCTGCACGGCCACTACGGCCGGGGGTTCGAATCCCCCCACGGGCATGGATATTTGTGCCGTCCTTAGTATAAGGTAGTTGATAAGTAGTTTGTAATTTTAGGGACTGATGACCCCGTAGTTAAGTCCCATAAGCTTAAAAAAAAGTTAATAATTGGTAAAAAAAGCTTAATGAAAGTTTATGATAGTGCGTAACCTTTGCATCTAACAACGTATTTTATGGTTACGCGGAGCATTCCTTACAACGCAGACGAGTTTCATGTATCATTACCGAAAACCTCTTACACACTAAAAATAACTATATAAAAATTTACTGTACATACTGCCAAAGAAGTAACATACTTAGATGAGTGGAACAAAAGAGTGAACTTTTTTATTCACGGTTAGCGCATCACCTCCTGGCAGGTGCTGCTTTGCGTCCCAATTGACTGCATTCTCTCACAAGGGGAACACCAGGTGTGGTGTCGCACAAGTACAAAGTGCGCGCCACCTACTTTCGCCGCGCGCCGCCATGCACGCACGGCTCGGCGTTCTTACAAGCGCCCTCTGCTGCAACTCCGCTCGTGGCCACGACTGCTGCATCGGTCACTTGGGAATCAGATAGGCATCAGTTAAGACTTGGCTATCGGATAGGCACTAGGAATCATCAATAGGCAGGCCTCTATCTATTCTATGTATCAGCATTCTGCAGTCAAGAACTATGTAAAAGTTAAGTATTATCAAGACTCCACGAAATATATATCTTGTTCTAATTTAGCCTAGTGTTCTAGTTTCTGCTGTCCCACTGGCTGGTCACCTCCGTACCTGCACACGCGTGCATCCTTTATTCCTGTGTCGGTCTCTTTCTACTCGGCCACCGACACCTACGACAACCAGTGGAAACGAGACACAAAAGTGGCGACGAGGCTGGGACACAAAACCAAGTATGGTACCAACGAATTTTGATGAGTCGCATGTATATTGTGCGGAAACTCCTCCAGACCACCAAGCTAAAAGGATTTGTTCCAATTCGTCTTGGTTTCAACGAAAATCGCGATCAAAGTCCAGCGTGTAACAGCTATATCGGTACTGAGTCATCAGGGACACGTGAGCCAGCGTGGTTAGGTGTCATTAGCAAGGCGCTAGCCTGTCGCGCATACGACCCGAGTTGAAATCCTGCTTGGAACCAATTTTTTTTTCACTTGTCCCATGATTGATTGTGCATAATTATATGCTTTAATAGCCACTCTTATGTTAATGCTTGAGTAATTGGTCGTGATAATAGCTTATGTTAATTGCTCAATATGTTATGTATTGCGCACGATTATTTGATTTTATTCGTTATTTCGAAGCATTGTTTTACGGCCACTGAAAGAGCAGTAAACCGCCTGTAGTTATCAGCTGTAACATTTGTGCAGCATTTGCTAGCTGCGTTTACAGTCCCCGGCCTCAGTTTTGCTACACCGTCGAATGCAGGGTGTGTCCACTTGACGCGTCCCAGCGGCTTATTATGCTGCGGCCAGGCGGGTAGTCATTCGTAGCATATCGTTCACATGTCACTGTAGTTACCTGATATAACTTTATCTTTGCAGTAAGAAATATTGAAAATAATTATACACAACCAATCGCCGGACAAGTATAAAAAGATAAATAAATCTGAGGAGGATTTAAACTCGGGTCGTATGCGTGACAGTCGAACACCTCGCTAATTACCCCACGCTAGCTCACGTGCTCCTGATGACTCAGTACAGGTATAGCTGTTACGCGCTGGACTTTGATCGCGATTTTCGTGGAAACTGAGGCGCATTAGAACAAATCTTTTTAGCTTGGTGGTCTGGAGGAGTTCCAGCACAATATACCTGCGACTCATCAAAATTCGTTGGTACCATACTTGGTGTTCCCCTTGTCAGCGGCACATAAACACCAGGAGATCGACAACGGCCTGACTCAAGGCTGTCGCGTCTGCGGTGTAGCGCGGGCGGCAAATATGGCACAGTTTATGGACACATTTTATTTTTTCTACAGGTGTCTATTCAAGATACCATAAAACTGAAACTCGCCGTCAAGGACGTCATACTGGGTTCTAATACTTCGGACGCCTTAGAGCAACTCACATGTTGCCCTTCATCAAAATGTTCAAATGTTTGTAAATCTATGGCCTTTAACTGCTTGTTATTCGTTCCTAGCTTACAAACTACCTGAACTAAGTTAAACTAACATAAGGAGAATACATACACCCATACCAATGGGGGGACTCGAATCCCCGACGGCGAACAGCCGCGCGCACCGCATCACGGCGCCTCAGTGAGCACTGCTATTCCGTCGCGGCAGCTCTTCATCCATGGCTCGTTAGATATCAAGTGAAGAAAGGGAAAGCTGAGTTTCACACGAACAGTGCTATCTGTCCCCATGCTGTTATATAGGAATAAGCTTTTCCAGCTCAATGAAATTTATTATATTCGAACTCAAATGTTCAAATGTTTGTAGAGCTTATGGGACTTAAATACGAAACGAGCGAGGTGGCGCAGTGGTAGCACACTGGACTCGCATTCGGTAGGATGGTGGTTCAAATCCATCTCCGGCCATCCAGATTTAGGTTTTCCGTAATTTCCTTAAATCACTCCAGGCAAATGCCGGGATGGTTCCTTTCACGGTAGGGATGGCGGTTACCGCTGAAACACCGGTTTTCGGTTATACCGGTTATTTTCATCTCCAGTTTAACCGCACCGTAAAAACTGCTCAAGATAACCGTTTTTTTAAATAACAGGTTTTAGGTTTTTTATTGCCATTATTTCCAGTAGAGTTCGACCGAAACATAATTTGCGGCCGAAACAGAAACCGTAATCGAATTTTCGGTTCTTCTAGTTTCAACCGAAACCGAAACTTACGAAATTTAGTTAAAATTTAGGTAAATTTACGTTATACGACAAATCACTAGTCTTTCCATATTTTGCAAGATCCCCTCCCAATACTACGCCTTCTTGAGTGTGTGTGGGCCTAGCCAGGAGGCCGTAGAAGATGATATACGAAGCATACAGATTTACTGGCCTAGTATTTCCATCCGGCAGTTGCGAATATTGAGCAGTCACAAAATTAAGGGCTCGGTTATTACTCCAAGCTTATAATGCATCACTTACATAATAGGTATATGAATCGAATTTATCTTCTTTCCAAGGAACATTTTGGATGATTTCTCCTTAAATGACAATTGTAATATCTCCACCCGTTTTTAGCTTTTTAAAGCAAATGGAGCATTGTACCTCACTGCTGCCGTACTTCGTGAAGTATTTCCACACTTGGGCTGGTGGAATTTAAGACACAGCCGATGTCTGGCGACTACAGCAAGGAACTGCCGCATGACCAGACGGAGGCAAGTCTCGTACACTGCCGGTGCACGCGCGTCGTCTAATAGGCCACGCCACACGGCAACAGCTGCATCGATGCCTCAGTAGCCGCACCAGTCCTTAAGTTCTTATGCCACGCGTTTGTTGCGCGTTTCTCACTGCCGGGATTGTTCTTAAATAAACACCGATCGCTTTTCTTAGTTTCTGCGATGACCTAATATTTCACAGCAGTGGAAATTTTAGGAATAGCCCTAAATAGTAGGGTCTACTAGTTTTAATTTTTTTTAATTATTTACAAAAAGCACATTTTGAACCACAACTACAGGAAGTGTCGTACCGGTTTTTTACCCGGTTCTTGGCAATAACTAAAATAAACCGGTGACAACCGACACGAAATAAATACCGAAAAAACCGGTTATTCAAAACTAAAATACCGGTATCGGTTTTAACCGATCGGTTTTTCCCATCCCTTTTTCACAGGGCACGGCCGACTTTGTTGTTTTCCATTCTTTAATTTGCTTCTGTGCATGAAGTATGTTTGCTACTTTGTTCTCCATTCGGGAGTAGATGCGATGGTCAAAGGGAAGGATGTTTTTACGGACATCCTGCCTGAAAGATTTCTTCATCCTACCTGCAGTCTCTACTGTATGTCGTTCCAAAGGTGGACCATCACGCTATTATGCATGTGTTCGTAATATTTGACTCATCAGTACAGCTTCGATCTTTTACAGAATCACACGTTTTGCTTCTCCTACGCTGATGACTATACGGCTTTTCTCGAGCTGATTCTTTCCCCTCCACCGCCACAATTACTGAGATGGCCCCGTTATCCGTACTCGCCGTAATCAGTTCTATTGCTGTCTTGTCAGATAGCAGAGTAATTACGCCAGATTTTCCCTGATAAATGAGATCCGATAGCGCTTTGATACACTGCTTGCTGTTGCCATCTATCGGTAAAGCAAGTAATCACGACCGCGGTATTATTGCTTCCTAGTAATTGTCAAAAGACGTCGGCTTCCCAGTCTGAAGTTAGCCATGAGATACAACGTCATCACGACGAATTTCATATCAAAGAATGCTACTTCTGTCATATCACGTATTGGATGTACCACACCAAAAGTTGATTCGCTAACATTTTCGTGAAAATATTCCTGTCTCTCTTTATGACACTATCAAGTTACTCTGTCGAACAATAGTAGGGGAGTGTGGGGCAAGTTGACCAGCATGGCAAGATAAATAATGATTTAGGATTTAGTTTAAATTCCCATTTGTAGGTAGCAGCACTGTACGCATACTACTTGCTCTCCACGCGATGAGGAAGTAAAATACAGTGCACTGGCACTGCTCGTGTCGTATCGTTCCTTGCAGTACCCTGATCGAGAAATCTCTGTGCAGTGCTGTAATTTACTACATATCTGAATTAAGAATTCGTACACTAACAGGTAAGATATGTTTTATACTTTGTCATACATGAGTAACTTAAAAAATGTACTTTTCATAAAGACTGTTTATTTGTATCTCAATCTTTTTTAAACTGCAGCAATATTGTAAAATTTCTAACAATGTCGATCGGAGCAAACTGGCTGTGGCAATTTGACGATCTCGTCATCTTGCCCCAGATGATTTTTGCTGTGTCTGTTTCAGTTTTCGACTGCCTCTTTTCGTGTTTGTGTAACAGTCTTGACTTTCATAGTATCTCTTAACACTTCGAAAGTGCCTACTTGACTAATTTATGACACATTATCATCCAGATATAGTGAAAAGTATAAAAAAATCAACCAGAGGGGAATGGAACCGAAATGCTTTGGCTGCTGCAATAATAGATGTCAAAGGGGGGAAGAAAAAAGAAAGAAAAAAGAAAAGACCTGATTGGGTGCAGCAAACGTTTACAATATCTTTGATGCAACACTACGTTGCGATCTGAAGGAATTGAATGTTAGTATGATACGTATATATATACGTCTAGCTTTGTGTGTGTGTGTGCGCGCATCACAGACCATGCTCTTGCTACAGACAATCCTACAGAACATGAAACTCCGAGTGAAGAACCTAATAACCAAACCTCAGAAAAGCTCAATGAAGAAGTGCCCATCCGGATAAACCAAAATTACGCAGAAGTATTTTTGACTTTAAACCATTGCCAAAAGAAAAACCAAACATGAGGAAACGTAGAATTCACAATGTGCAAACGGTTTAAGTGCAAAAGATGGAACAAGAGCTTCTAAAGCGCCAAACACGACAGGCTGGGGATGCAATAAATACAAGTTTTACTGAGAAACTAACGTTTTCCTCTTCTGATTTAAAGAAGAAACTCATAGTTGCGACATCAACTAATGTTTCCGAAGAAAGTTTAACTCTTTGTCATGGATGTGATGAGATCTGTGGAGACCCTCCATCGGTAGACTGGGTACATGTTGCATCTGTTTTAAATGGTGGCACAAAGAATTCTCCAACTGTGATGGAGGGAAATTTGTATGTGACTGCTGTCAATATATGCACAACAACTTAATATTTATAACAATAAAAATGTATGCAGTTTTATTAAGTGTCATCTTGCCCTGTGGTCAAAGTCATCTTCCCTCACCAGCGGGGCAAGGTGACAGTTTTGAATTACTTTCTCAAATTAAGAAGAAATCTCTGATAATATGAAAATAAAATTATATATAATTACGAAGATTGCAAAGAAAGATTAGTCTAATAATATTTGCAATGGAAAATTACTTTCTACAAAAAATGAATTGATTAAAAATGTTTAATCGTTAACATCGTCAACTTGTCCCGGTCTCCCCTACTAGACCTCGGCATAGTCCGAGACAGTGGCCTTTTCCCATGGTGTACATGTTGTGTGTTAACGCCTTGTTGAAATGGAATGAAAAATAATGGATTATTTTCATCTGTTAGCCAACGGCCGTGCCACAGTGGATACACGGGTTCCCGTTAGATAACCGAAGTTAAGCACTGTTGGGCTTGGCTAGCACTTGGATGGGTTACCGTCCGGGTCTGCCGAGTGCTGTTGGCAAGCGGGGTGCACTCAGCCCTTGTGAGGCCAACTGAGGAGCTACTTGACTGAGAAGTAGCGGCTCCGGTCACGAAGATTGACAACAGCCGGGAGTGCGGGGCGCTGACCACGTCCCCTCCATACCGCGTCTGTTGACGCCTTCGGGCAGAGGATGACATGGCGGCCGATCGGTACCCAGCGGGCCCCGAGGCCTGTCGGACGGAGTTTAAAGTTTACATTTTCATCTGTTTAAACATAGTGTCTTTTTCTTTCATTATAATTTCATTTTTCTGTTCCTCCGCGCTGTCTGGAATCGTGTGGCGCGTTTGCTGTTGCCAGCCAGCCGCCTTGGCTCCCCACGTGCTGCCGCTCCACACGCCGCAGTGCGCATGCGCGTTGCCAGTCTGTCCCCTCGCCTTCCGCCTGCCAACGCGTTGATTTCGTTTCCATTGTGGCGGGCGAGAAAGACAGGCCTCAGCACACATATCATGCCACGCATATAAACTACATAGAGTGGCTATCTCTGGGTTAACAGCGCTCCTTGTGGCAGCAACCAGGAACTGTGGCAGTCATTTTTTTCAACGTCTAGTGTGCCGAATACGAAAGTTAGACCGACGCTATTTACATGTTATGGTTTCACATTTTATGTATCGTAGTAACCTTGAAAGGTTATTTATTAAGCTGAAATCGTGCCCAGTGTATGCGCAGCATATAAATGTACGAATCGCGGTAATAAGACTTTTGGAATTTCGTATTTTCAGTAAGTATTTGTATGTTTTCGTTTCTAATATATCGTGTACTCGTCTTTTGTCCTACCACATTTCTGCATACCATAGTCCTACTGTAACTAAAGTAAGCTGTAATTATATCTTTCAGTTTTCCTTTGAAAAAATGATGAACTTACAAAACGATTTTAGTCAATATGTGGCCGGAGGCAAGATAAGTGGAAACCTACTGCATACAGTCGCATTTGTTCAAGGCATTTTGAGGAGAAATCATGTAGGCAACAAATGATTCAAAGCGGCTTCTGGCTAATGCGATTCCGACGATTTTTTCGTTCCCTGAACATCTTCAAACAGCAAGAACGCCAGCAAGGAGATCTCCATAAAACCGTCAGATAGGTGAATCAGCTTCATTTGAAGATATGTCGTGTAGCCAGGCAGGAGACATGAAACCTCATTTATTACATATTACAATGATTCAAGTCATTCAGAGAGCAGTAGGCCTATTCATTGCGACGATGACTATGTGTCAGAATACGAAATGCTGACATTATATTCCGAAAAAGTAGTTGAATATAGCCTATATCTGGAAACATCATCGCCGGCCGCGGTGGCCGAGGAGACTGAGGCGCTCCAGTCACGGTCTGCACGGCCACTACGGTCGGGAGTTCGAATCCCCCTCGGGCATGGATATTTGTGCCGTTCTTAGTCTTAGGTAGTTCATAAGTAGTTTGTAAGTTTAGGGACTGATGACCCCGTAGTTAAGTCCCATAAGCTCTACAAACATTTGAACATTTTCTTTTTAATTTATGTAGATGTACTTAGACTTTTGGGAGACAGACCTACTTTATTTACAAACTACGAGCACTTAATGGTATCCACGGAATTTCGGAAGGAATCTCATTACTCCAGCGTAATAAAGCTGTTTTTAAAACTTTACTTCAGTTGTAGAATACATCATTTATGTTAAGCCAAATCTGTGGAGGAAAGAGGTAAGCAGATTAGGCAAATGTGTGTGTTTGTGTTGTGGTCTTCAGTCCAGAGACTGGTTTGATGCAGCTCTCCACCCTACTCTATCCTGAGCAAGCCTTTTCATCTCCTCATAAGAACGACAACCCACATCCACTTGAATCTGCTTATTATACGCGTCTCTTGGTCTCCCTCTGCGATTTTTACCCCACACACTTCCCTCCAATGCTAAATTCACAATTCCTTGATGTCTAAGAATGTGTCCTACCAATCTATCCCTTCTTTTAGTCAAGGTATGCCAGAAATTTCTTTTCTCCCCAATTCGGTTCAGTACCACCTCATTAGTTACGCGATCCACCCACCTAATCTTCAGCATTCTTCTGTAGCACCACATTTCAAAAGCCTCTATCCTCTTTCTGTCCACACTGCTTATCGTCCATGTTTCACTCCCATACAAGGCAACACTCCATACAAATGCCTTCAGAAAGGACTTCCTTAGGCTTAAATCAATATTAGATGTTAACAAATTTCTCTTTTTCAAAAACGCCTTTCTACCCATTGCCATTCTGCATTTTATATCCTGTACACGAAATTAATATTGTTTAAAGGACAGTGAAAAGGCATGTTTTTGTATGAATGAGACGATGTTTAGCCGATCTAGTGTATGTGCTATTCGTAATTAAACTTTCCGATTTGCCTGCCACACACTTGTTTTCTATCATTTATCCATATTTGCTTGGCTATAAAAGTAACAATAAGCAGGTAGAGAATGGTTTGTTAAGTCTTTGTACAAAGTGAAACTGACATGATTCACTGCTATAGCAGAGGACTGGTTACGCATACGTGACGTTCTAAAACATGGCGGCCGAGCTTTCAATTTGCTTCGAGTTTGGCAGCACCTTAGCCAGTCTATGTTGTTTATATAGGTCGTTGATGCCACGTAAGCAAGGCAGTTCCGAGCCGGCGCGATTGCTAGCCGATTGGCCGGCCGCTGGGACGCAGCCCACTGCGTCATAGCGGGCGGCTCGGAACCACCTTGCTCACGTCGCATGACGTCTGCGCTGGGGCCTGTATTTCCCGTTGGCCGCGGGTTTCCATCGCTTTGCGTTGTTGTTCCCGAGTTGCGGTCGAGTGTATTATTGCTTATGCGACCAAGTCAGGCGTTTAAACATTTAATATAGACAGTGGAAGTGTTGTAATACACTTATTAAACACCAGTTTTTCACCAGTTTCTTATAGTGAAAACAAAAAGTGATTGATAGTCGCCGGTCATGTCCAGTTTACAAGACATTTTCGCAAAGAACTGTATGATGTAGCGGAGTGGCTTTGCGGGTCTGACATGGTGAAAAAATTTTACTGTCTGAAGTGTTTTCTGTTTTCAAACAAAATATCTATATGGAATCATCATGGATACGTGGACCTGAACCATCTGAACACTGCCGTGAAAAAACACAGCGAGGATGAAATTCGTCTTTCTAGTTTGTTCAAATTTAACAAATTTATTTCCTTTACTTCTAGAATAGATATTTTACTAGATTTTCAATGGACATTTGAAATAGAGGTTCACAATGAAAAAGTGAGAAAGAACATGGAGATCTTTTAGAGGCTCATTAATGCTGTAAGCTATTTAGGGAAACAAGAGCTGGCACTCCAAGATCATAATGAAAATGAAAAGTCCTGCAACACAGGAAATTATATTGAATTTCTTATTGCAAGTACTGTGTTCCATAATGCCCTACAAGAACATTTAGCAACTTCCACAGCCTTCCGCAGAACACTAGAAAGCATTCAAATGTTCAAATGTTTGTTAAGCTTATGGGACTTAACTGCGGGGTCATCAGTCCCTAAACTTACAAACTACTTATAAACTAACTTATACTAAAGACGATAAAAGCATTCATGCCCGAGGGGGTATTCGAACCCCCGACATGGAACGGCCACGGGCATCGGAGCATAGCGCCCCAATGTGCTTGGCCACTACGCCGCGGCAGAAAGCATTCAGAATGAATATAATAACATCCGTTGCTGATGTATTGAGAGATGAAATTCAGAAAACAGATTTTTTAGAGAAAACAATAGAGGTGAGAGGTGCGTCTCAACCAGTACAGCTGAATACGGCATTGTTTGAGTAGAGCTTCTACTGTAGAGAGCAGTAGGTCATAGTGAGTGTGTCATTTGTTGTACTGCCATAGAAGCCAAAGAGGCTGATATATGTAAGGTGGTTTTTAGAAATGGCTCTTAAAAACTGAAAGAAAAATTATCTGGAACACTGACCGTTACGAGACCTCCTTTGCCCCCCCCCCCTCCCCTCTTCGTCACTTATCGACAGCCACACGCCCAACGCCTAACAGATTTGTTCACGAGTCGCCACTGGTCCGGGGGCCCAATCGGTCAAAACATGTAGGAAATCTCTATTGTATAAATGCAAGTAAAAAGCATACAAATATATCTCCGCTCAAATAAAACGAAAATTAACAAGTCTCTCTGTCAAATTGTTAATACTGGATTGGTTTTGCTTATCCCTACCTGCAAATTTTACGGTAACACTCTCATTTTATCCTGGATAAATAAACATATAGTGATTTGTTCCCTTCTGTTATAGTTATACTGTCGCCATGCATTCCCTTAGTGTTTTAAAAAAAGTTTGTAATTTTTTGAGACCAAACTACTGTGGTAATAGACTTACAGACTACTTAAACTAAGTTAAACTAACCTAAGGACAGCAAACACACCCATGCCCTAGGGAGGACTCGAAACTCAGACACGGGTGGCCGCGCGATTCGTAACGCGGCGCTCCAGACCACACCTTTATTTCCGCTGCTCTCATTATAACAACATTACTTAATATCCTGTCAGTAACGCCGCCATTACGGTAACATCATACACTGATCAGCCACAACATTATATCCATCTACCTACTATCGATACAAATCCATGCAGGTGACTGCAGTGACACGTGACAAGGAGTGACTTCTAGTCAGACACACACACGGTGCATTTAGTATCAGTGAGCGTGATGTCCGTGTGCTCGAGATTCACTCGAGTTTGACCAAGGACACATAGTGAAGGGCCCAAAAAGTGCACAACTTGTCGGATGTTCGAGGAGTGCTGTGTTGAGTGCTTTCACAAGGTGAAAACACGTTCACACGTTGAGGCCTCGCGTGGCAACCTCTCATTACAGAAATGTGAGGCCGTAGGTTAGCCGCGTTGGAGTGACCGAGTGTTCTAAGGTGCCTAGCTGCGGAGCGTGCCGCTTCTCGCTGTCGCAGGTTCGAGTCCTCCTTTGGGCATGGATGTACTTGTTGTAATTAGCATAACTTACAAGGAAAGTACATGGGCTCGAACAAACATATCTGTATGTTCATCTACATGCATAATCCACGATCCACGCAAAGGCGCGTGTGGGAGGGTAGCTAGTACCACTATTAGTTACCTGTGTACCTGTTCCATTTCTATATAGAACATCGATCTACATCTACATAGATACTCTGCAAATCACATTCAAGTGCCTGGCAGAGGGTTCATTAACCACTTTCATAACTTTTCTCTACCGTTCCATTCTCTAATAGCGCGCGGGAAGAAAGAACACCTAAATCGTTCCGTTTTCGATCTGATTTCTCTTATTTTATTGGGATGGTCATGTCTCCCTAAGTAGGTGGGTGCTAGCAAAATATTTTCACATTCAGAACTAAAAGTCGGTGATTGAAACTTCGCGAACAGATCACGCCGCAATGAATAACGTCTTTCTTTTAATGATTTCTACCCCAATTCTTGCAACATTTCCGTGACGCTTCCCCCCCCCCCCCCCCCCCGTAACGCGATAAAACAAAACGAGCTGTCCTTCTCTGAACCTTCTCAATGTCTTCCGTCAGTCCCACCTGGTGAGGGTCCCACAAGGGGTAACAGTATTCCAGGAGAGGACGCACAAATGTGATGTAGGCAGTCTCTTTGGTGGAGCTGGTGCATCTCCGAAGCGTTCTGCCGATAAAACGTAACCTTTGGTTCGCCTTCCCCACAATATTTTCTATGTGTTCTCTCCAGTCAAAGTTATTCGTAATTGTAACTCCTAGATATTTGGTAAAATCTACGACCTTAAGGTTTGACTGATTTATCGCGTAATTAAAGTTCAGCGGATTTCTTTTAGTGGTCATGTGTATTACTTCACACTTTTCTTTATTTAGTGTCAATTGCCAATTTTCGCACCATGCAGAAATTTTGTCTAAATCGCTTTGCAGTTGCTTTTGATCCTCAATTGACTTCACTAACCGATAAACGACAGCATCATCCGCGAACAGTCTAAGGGAGCTATTCAGATTGTCTCCTAAATCGTTTATAAAACGAGGAAGAGTAGGGGACCTATAACGCTTCCCTGTGGAACGCCAGATATCACTTCTGTTTTACTCGATGACTTGCCCTCAATTACAACAAACTGTGTTCTTTCTGACAGGAAATCGTGAATCCAATCGCACAATTGGGGAGATATTCCATAAGCACGCAATTTCATAAGAAGCCGCTTGTGGGGTACAGTGTCAAAAGCCTTCCTGAAATCCAGAAATATGGAATCGATTTGAGATCTCTTGTCAGTGGCACTTAACACTTCATGTGAATAAAGGGCAAGCTGGTTTCGCAAGAGTGATACTTTCTGAATCCGTGTTGACTACTGGTTAATAGGTCGTTCTCTTCGAGGTAGTTCATAATATTCGAACAAAGTATATGTTCCAAAATCCTACTGCAAATCGACGTCAATGAGATAGGCCTGTAATTTTGGGGATCACTCCTATTACCTTTCTTGAATATTGGGGTAACTTGGGCAACTTTCCAGTCTTTGGGTACGAATCTTTCGCTGAGTGATCGGTTGTAAATTATAGCTAAGTTCGGAGCTATTGCATCAGCATACTCTGAGAGGAATCTAGTTGGTATACAATCTGGCCCGGAAGATTTATTTTTGTTTAATGACTTAAGTTGTTTTACTACTCCAGGAACATCTACTTCTAAGTTTCGCATGCTGGCAGCTGTTCTTGGATTGAATACTGGAGTGTTCACTTCGTCTTCTTTGGTGAAAGAATTTCGGAAAGCTGTGTTTAGTAATTATGCCTTAGCAGTACTGTCATCGGTAGTATTACCATTGCTATCGCGTAGTGAAGGTATTGTTTGTGTTTTGCCGCTAGTGTACTTCACATATGACCAGAATTTCTTTGGATTTTCTGCAAGATTACGAGACAGGATTTCGTTGTGGTAACTACTATAGGCTTCTCGCATTAAAGCCCGCGCTAGGTTGCGAGTTTCAGTAAAAGATTGCCAGTCTTGTGGATTCTGTGTCTTTTTAAATTTTGCATGCGTTTTTCTTTGTTTCTGCAACAGTGATCTGACCTGTTTTGTGTACCACGGGGGGGGGGGGGGGGGGGGGTCAGCCCCCTCTTTTATTAATTTATTTGGTATAAATCTCTCGATTGCTACTGATATTATGTCTTTGAAAGTAAGCCACAACTGATCTACACTCGCATTTTTAGTTTTGAAAGACTGGAGACTATCACTCAGGAAAGCGTGAAGCGAATTTTTATCTGCTTTATTGAATAGATATATTTTTCGTTTATTTTTGGTGAATTTGGGCATTTCGACATTCAGTCTCGCTACTACAACTCGATGTTCGCTAATCCCTGTATCTGTTTTGATGCTCTTTACTAGCTCAGGATTATTTGTGGCTAGGAGTTCAAGGGTATTTTCGCAACCACTTACTATTCTAGTGGGTTCATGAACTAACTGTTCGAAGTAGTTTTCAGAAAAAGCATTCAGAACTAGTTCGGACGATGTTTAATATTTGCCGCCGGTTTTGAATACGTAATTATGCCAACATATCGAGGGTAAATTAAAGTCGCCACCGATTACAGTATGCTTCGGATACCTATTTGAAATGTGATTCAAGCTTTCTTTCAACATTTCGGCAACCGCATCGTCTGAGTCAGGGGGCCGATAAAAAGATCCAATTATTAATTTATTCCGGTTGTCAGGAATAACCTCTACCCAGACCAACTCACAGGAAGTATCTATCTCAATTTCGCTGCAGGTTAAACCGTTAGTAACAGCAATAAACACTCCACCCCTATTTTATTTATTCTATCCTTTGTGAAGACCAATTGGCCCTTTGATAAAATTTCGGCCGAACTTATCTCAGGCGTCAGCCAGCTTTCAGAACCTGTAACGATTTGTGCCTCTGAGGGAAAAACGAATACTTGAATGCATCTGTACGAGCCCTAATTTCTCTGATCTTAACTTTGTGGTCTATAAGTGAAATGTAAGATGACGGCAGCAGAATCGTTCTGTAGTTCGCTTCAAATTCCGGACCTCTAAATTTATTCAACAGTGTTTCTAGAAAATAACGTCGCTGGCCAGTCAATCTTAGCACCTCGACATCATCAACTACGATGGAAATGGGCACTTGCATATCGTCACTGGACGTTGGCGCAGTGGCAGAGCAAAATCAAATGTTCAAATGTTTGTAGAGCTTATGGGATTTAACTACAGGGTCATCATTCTCTAAATTTACCAACTACTTATGAACTAGTTTATACTAAAGACGGCACAAACATCCATGCCCGTGGGGGGATTCGAACCCCCGACCGCAGCGGCCGTGCAGACCGTGACTAGCACGCCGCAGACCGCTCGGCCACCGCGGCCGGCTGCGGCAGAGCATTGCATGGTCTAATGAATCCCGATATCTTCTTCATCGTGCTTGTTGGGGTTGCGAATCGGTTGTATTCCAGGCGAATAGCTCTCTGACACTGTACTGCGGAACGGAGACAAGCTGGAGGGTCTCAATTCTACGCTGAGGAACAACCACGTGGGCAGCCATGGGTCCAGTGGAGCTCGTGCGAGGCACCTTGACGGCCAACAAGTATCGTGCACTGGTTGCCGACCACGTACTTCCCTTCATGACGATCATGTTTCCCAACAAAAGTGACATTTTTCAACAAGATCATACGACATGTCACAAGGCGAGGAGTGGGCCGGAATGATTAGAGGAACACAGTGGCGAGTTGTAACTGATGTGCTGGCCTCTCAGTTCGCCAGTTTTGAACACGATCGAACACATATGGGATGTGACTGACGGTGGCGTCAGATTTCATCTCCCGTTCCCGGAATTTATGGAAATTAGGTGACGTGTGTGTATGTGTGTGTGTGTGTGTGTGTGTGTGTGTGTGTGTGTGTGTGTAGATGTTGTTCCAACCCTCTCCAGCAACGTATGTTGGCTGGCAGTTCTCAAGTAAGCGACATCGACAGCGCTCAAAAGTACCAGCGAACTATTTTCATTTACTTCTCTGCTCTGCAGTTTTAATTTTTACGTTAGTTGCCGGTTTTTGTATTCAATAGATCCACTCTTTCTTTTTTTTCCCCAAAATATTGTAGTTCGATAGCTATGTATTGCGCCTTTCTTACTGCGTCAGTCATTTGTTTTGTTTTCATACGACTATTAGTAGCAACAGTTAATTCACATACGTTTGCACGGCCACTAAGGTCGGGGGTTCGAATCCCCCCTCGGCCATGGATATTTGTGCCGTATTTAGTATTACCTAGTTCATAAGTAGTTTGTAAGTTTAGGGACTGATGACCCCGTAGTTAAGTCCCGTAAGCTCTACAAACATTTGAACATTTTTTATTTCACATACGCAGTAGACTGCGCTTTCATATTTCGTAAGTGTGTTTGTAAAGCTTATGGGACTTAACTGCGGGGTCATCAGTCCCTAAACTTACAAACTACTTACGACCTAACTTATCCTAAAGACAACACAAACATCCATACCCGAGGGATTATTCGAACCTCCGACGCGGAAGGCCGCGCGATCCGCAACGTGGCGCTCCAGACCGCTCGGCTACTCCCGCGCGAACTTTCGTAAGTGTAACCGGCTTCTGATTGGAAGTGACGTTCAGTAATTTGATTTTTCTCTGCGCCTTTTTTTCAGTTTAGAAGTTTATTAAGTGCTCCCATGCATATTAGATTCAAATTCGCGTTTAAGCGACAGTATAGTCTTACTTTCAGCGCAATATAGAGCACACCGCTACTTTTAGAAGCGACTTATTTTGAGTGTTCTGTGAGGTTTTTTCTTCAGTATATGACATTCAGACTCGCGTTATGTATCTGGTTAATGTATTCTTCCGCCGTTGGAATCGCGACAGTAGTCTGTTTTGTTTTCGTTGGATTAGTACCAGCTGTAGTTGCCTTTGTTTACACTGTTACTCTTTGTCGAGTCTATATCGCGTCATTGTAGTCGTTAGTCTTTCTGAGTATTGTAGTCATAAATAGAGAATGTGACTGTTGTGTGCGGCTGCACACTGGGCTGGTGACACTTGGCTGCCAGCTTTGGGCTGTGTTAACCTCAGTTGCACAGGTCGAGGCTGCGGTCGAGGGGCGCCGTTGTTATTGGCCACTCGTGGGAACCAAACGGATGCCCGGCGTGTCCACCGATCGGCCTGCGGCAGCGATATGCCGTAATACTGTTTGCAATGAGGCAGACACCCCACTTGTGGTTGCGTGGGAGGTCGCTCCAGTGCGTGGCATCTACATCTACATGGGATAATCTGCAAATCACATTTCAGTACCTGGCAGAGGGTTCATCGAACCACCGTTATACTATTTATCTCCCATTCCATGCTCGAATAGCGCGCGGGAAGAAATAACACCTGAATCTCTCCGTTCGAGCTCAGATTTCTCGTATTTTATTCTGATGATCATTTCTACCTATGTAAGTGGGAGTCAACAATATATGTTCGCATTCGGAGGAGAATGTTGGCGATTGGAGTTTCGTAAGTAGCCCACGCCGCAGCGATAAGCGTCGTTGTTGTAATGATTCCCATCCCAGATCAATTATCATTTCCGTAACGCTGTCTCCCCTGCATCGTGACAATACGAAACGAGCTGCCCTTCTTTGGACTCTTTCGATGTCCTCCGTTAAACCCACCTAATAAGGATCCCACAATGGGCAGCAATACTCCAAAATGGACGGACAAGCGTAGTGTATGCAGTTTCTTTAGTAGTTCTGTTGCATCTTTTAAGGGTTCTGCCAATAAAACGCAGTCTCTGGTTTGCCTTTCCCACGACATTATCTACGTGTTCTTTCCAGTTTAAGTCTGAAGTAATAGTAATTCCTAGGTATTTTGTGGAGTTAGGCCTTCACTTTTGATTGATTTACCTTGTAAACAAAGTTTAACGGATTTCTTTTCGTACTCATGTGGACGACTTCACACTTCTCATTATATAGAGTTAATTGCCAATTTTTACACCATACTGATATCTTATTCAGATCGTTCTGCAGTTGGTTTTGATCTTCAGATGATTTTACTAGACGGTAAATGACGGCGTCATCTGCAAACAACCTAAGAGAGCTACTTAGATTTTCCCCTAAATCGTTTATGTAAATAAGGAACAGCAGAGGATCAATAACACTACCCTGTGGAACGTCCGATATCACCTCTGTTTCAGTCGATGCCTTTCCATCGATTATTACGAAATGTATCCTCTCTGACAGGAAATCCCCTATCCAATCGCAAATTTGGGGCGATATACCATAAACACGCAATTTGATTAAAAGCCGTTTGTGAGGTACGGTGTCAAAAGCCTTCTGGAAATCAAGAAATACGGAATCGATTTGCGAAACCTTGTCGATAGCACCCATCACTTCGTGTGAATAAAGAGCTAGTTGTATCAGGCTTGATTCCATGTTGGAATTGGTGCTCTACGACTGTATTTGATTTGTAGTAATTCTTTCTGCAATCAGTCGTAAAAAATATATTTTTTTATTTGTTTGTAAATCTAGATTTCGACCACTGTGTGGTCATTATCAATGCTTAAAACCAACTAAAATACTTAAAACATCTCGACCTCTACCACACAGTGGTCGAAATCTAGATTTGCAAACAAATAAAAATATATAATTTTTACGACTGATTGCTGAAAGAATTACCACAGAGCTAGTTGTGTTTCGCGTGAACGATATTTTCTAAATCCGTGTTGACCTTTGGTCAATAGATCATTCTATTCGAGATAATTCATAATATTTGAATACAGGATATGTTATAAAACCCTGCTGCAAATTGACGTTAATGAAATAGGCATGTAGTTTAGTCGGTTACTCCTACTGCGGGCAGAGAAAGACATTCCAGGGGACCGATAGTGAGGCATCTCCGTTTCGTATTGCCAACAGGTTTGGGGCGCTATCTGCTCAGGACAATATTCCTGAGCCGGATGGTGTTGCTCATCATGAGATCACAAAGCGGCATGCAACATCCGGACTTTCACTGAGGGTGAGTTTGCTTGTAGTTGGGAGCTCCATCATTAGTAAGGTACTGGAGCCCCTTATGGAAATGGCTGCTACAGAGGGGAAGAAGGCTAACGTACACACCGTGTGCATACCGGGTGCAGTCAGTCCAGATGGGGAACGGCTCCTTCCGGATGCCATGAAGAGTATGGAGTGCAGCCAGCTACAAGTGGTGGCTCAGGCTGCTCCAATGATGTGTGTCGTTTTGGATCTGAAGAGATTCTTCCGGTTTTAAGCGGCTGTCTGAAGTGGTAAAGACTGCCAGTCTTGCTTGCAGAATTAAGGCAGAGCTCACCATCTGCAGCATAGTTGACAGAGATGAGTGTGGACCTCTAGTACAGAGCCGAGTGGAGGTTCTGAATCGGAGGCTCAGACGGTTCCGCGACCATGTAGACAGCAGGTTCCTCGACTTGCGCCATCGAGTTCCGCTGAATAGGTCAGACGTCCACTATACTCAGGAAGCAGCTACACGGGTAGTGGGAGCTGTGTGGCGTGGACTGACCGGTTTTTAGAGGACCTGGGGAATATACAGAAAGAGTTTCCGTTTCAAAGGATACAGTTTAAAGATAGACAAATCTGGAGATCGTGCTGGCCAGCGAAGTTGCTGCACATCTTACCCAACACGTTGAATTTCATGTGCAGCAGATGGGAGAGCATTATTCTCTTAGAACGACACCGTACTGATGAAAGAGCGGCTACAGAATGGGTCTTACAACATTGTGCACGTACAGAGCGCTGGTCAGAGTACCCTCCGTAAACACCAAGGGTGAACAGGTTAGTTGCTTACCGTACTTACTCCAACATGGAGGACAAAGTAATAGTCATAGCCGGTGTAGAGAAACCGCCGTGAGAGTTGGAAAAAAAAGTCGTCACGTCCTGATGAAGTACTAATCCGGTTTTACAAAGAGTACTCAGCGGCAATGGTCCCTTACTGAGCATTTATTCGCATTTATCCCGAATCTTTCATCCAGCGCAAAGTTCCAAGCGAATGGAAAATGGCGCAGGTGACACCCGTATATAAAGAATGCAAAAGAACGGACCCACGTAATTACAGACCAGTATCATTAGCATCAATTTTCTGCAGAATTCTTGAACATATTCTCAGCTCTAATATAATAAATTTCCTTGAGCCTGAAAAGCTTCTGTCGATGCGTCAGCATGGCTTCAGGAAGCGTCGATCGTGCGAAACTCAGCTTTCCCTTTTCTTTGATGGCATCCTGCGAGCTATGGATGAAGGGCAACAGGCAGGCTGCATATTTCTCGATTTTCGAAAGGCGTTCGACACGGTACCGCACTTCAGACTGCTAACCAAAGTACGATCATACGGCGAGTGTTGATCAGAGACTATGGTGTCGTCGGGAGGGCCCCAGGGAAATGGGATAGGACAGTTAGTATTTTCTATACATGTAAATGATCTGACGTACAGAGTAAGTTGCAGTTTGCGGCTGTTTGCTGATGATGTTGCGGTGTACATGAAGATGTCATTGAATGACTGTAGGAGGATGCAGGATGACTTGGACTAAATTTCTAAGTGGTGTGAGGACAGGAAGCTAGCTCTAAATGTTGAAAAATGTAAGTCGATGCAGATGAGTAGGAGAAACAGTCTCGTAATGTTCGATTACAGCATTAGTGGTGTACTTCTTAACAGAGTCGCGTCAATTAAATATCTAGGCTTAACGCTGCACAGCTGTATGAAATGGAACGAGCATATAAGGACAGTCGTGGGGAAGGCGAATGGTCGACTTGGTTTATTGGGAGAATTTTGGGTGATTCGTCTGTAGAGAAGACCGCATATAAATCGCTTGTATGACCCCGTCTTGAGTATTGCTCGAGTGTGTGGGAACCCCACCAGATCGGTTTAAAGGAAGATAGAGAAGCAATTGAAATGCGGGCGGCTGGGTTTGTTACTGGTAGGTTTGATCAATGCACGAGTGTTACTGAGATGCTTCGGGAACTCAAATGGGAGTTGCTGGAGGGAAGGCGGCGTTATTTTCGAGAAACTCTGTTGAATAAATTTAGAGGGCCGGAATTTGAAGCGAACTACAGAACGATTCTGCTGTCGTCAACTTACATTTCGCTTATAGGCCACAAAGATGAGATTAGAGAGATTTGGACTCGTACAAATGCATTCAAGTATTCGTTTTTCTCTCGTTCTATATGGAAGTGGAACATGAAAGCAAGTAACTAGTAGTGGTACTAGATACCCTCCGCCACGCGCCTTTGCGTGGATTACGGAGTATGTATGTAGATGTAGATGTACTCCAGACCTGAGATGGGCCAGTGTGTTTTGCATGAATGCACTCTACGAAAGAGCGCTTGCCACATCTCGTCGTAAGCGCAAACAACCATCACTTGCTTGCAGGAAGAACCTGCTTTTATCACTGAAGACCAAGACTCATCATTTCATGTTCTAAGTGATCCTCCGATGGTACCAGTTGAGCCATGCACGTCAATGCTATGACGTGAGTGGATGACGGGCTAGAGATGTGCGTGACCATAGTCCCGCTTCTAGTAACCGGTTGGCAACAGTTGAAGTTGACACTTGTGGACTGATAAGCCCTCTTATCTGTGGTGTGGTAGCTGTACATTCTGACACCGCTGCCCGTACAATACGACCATGTTGACGGACCCTTGTGCTGCGTGGACGTCCGGAACCACGTCTATGGATGTGAGAATGTTCACGTGGCCACTGCAACCAGCATCGTTACACAGCTGGTGCATCACATCCAACTTGTATGTCTGTTCTCCGAAAGGATCGTCCTGTCACTCTGAAGGCCACAGTGAGAATTTGCCCAGTTGAATGTAGAAAGCACGAGTGCGTCTCCGTGGCATGACGCTGTTTCCTTCACACGTTAACATCGCACCCAGTCTTATGCTGTCTACGTGCTGTGTTGCCGGACGACGTTTAAACAATTATCCGGACAGTGGCACCTGCTGTCATAGGATCAAATTCGACATTAACTTCTCTTCCGGAAGTGTATTACAGCGCCATAATCAAATAGTTGCAGATTACTCTTCACCATGTCTATCAAATCGTTTACATTTCACGGACAACAATGGTCCTGTCACTGTTCCATGGGGTACTCCTGACGTGCGGGTCTTTAAGCTTGAGCCCGGCTTCTTGAGTCCACGAGTTACTGAGTGTGTATAGTTAGAATTTCATTTTATCGTTATTTACAAAAACGTGCCACTGGCTATGCCAACGTAAGGCAGTGTAGCAGGGTCTGTGTCACTGTGTGGAACATTAGTAGACGGGGTCATTTGGACGTACATTCCGCTCGGATGTAACACGCCAAGCTACCGAGTGAACAAGACCACAACTGTCCCTCATATAGAAACAAGGCTTTAATTTCCTCTCACAGGCACGTAAGCAGGGATATTCCACTTTAAATCTATTCCAACAACGCTGACAACAAAGAGGATAATGAAGTACTTGTTTGAGAAGCTACGTTCTGTCGTAAACGTATAAACTCAACCACATATAGATATTTCTTTAAATGTTAACTTTTCTAGGTGATCACTAGAGTTGGTTCAAGAAATCTTCAGAAATCAGCGATGTTATGGCATCCATGGGAATTTCTGTGTCGTGTAACGCTAGATTGTCACTAAACATTGCAAAGTGACATTGTAGTTTAAAAGCTGTAAGGGATTTCCACCCAACATGTGAATAAAAGTAAGTACTTGTAGATCTGATAATATGACGCCATTATATTTTTAGGATAATAACATGATATTGAGTTCTTTTGGAAAGAGCATCCCAGAGAACAAAAAAAAAAAAAATGTTCAAATGTTTGTTAAGCTTAAGGGACTTAAATACGGGGTCATCAGTCCCTAAACTTACAAACTACTTATGAACTACCTACAACTAAGGACGGCACAAATATCCATGCCCGAGGGGGGATTCGAACCCCCGACCGTAGTGGCCATGTAGACCGTGACTGAAGCGCCTCAGTCCCTTCGGCCACCGCGGCCGGCTCCCAGAGAACAAGTACAAGAGACAAGTGAGACACGAACAGGAGCTATCTTTTTGCTTACTTTCTTTCCATACTACGTTTGTCAACAGATTAAAGCCATTTATACAGTCTTTTACTGATCATAATGGCACAGGAACGGAGGAGGGCAGCGGAAGGTCGAAGTACGAAATTATTTCTTTCAAACACGTGTCATTAAAGAAGATCATATTCCTGTTTTTCGCCCCAGTAGCTACAGTGATGTTGAAATGGCAGATAAGGGATCGCGAACTGAAAATTAACCAGAAGTGTTCAGTAGAGAAAAGATCACGTATTCGATTCTGTGTAGATTTAATGAAACTATCGCTCTCCATTTAACAGCAGTTTTTGAAAGGTTGCAGGAAGAAGAAATCATTCCATGTATTTGGTAAAAGGCGAAGTGCAAAATCAGTTTCATATTCAAAAACTCAGAAAATATCCACTTAGCTATAAGCCAGCCAACATCACTAGTATCAATCTGCTGTAGGATAATAACAATGTATAATTATAGTTATGTTGTAGAATTGTGTATTCAAGATGTCCTCTGCATGAATGAACATAGAGTCTCTTCGTCTGTGAGATATAAAACACAGTAAGTACCTTGACTTCCGAAAGACGTCGTCTAAGAACAAAATATTCGTACTTTTGTTGACTATTAGATAACATTGAATCGCAGACTTCCTAGAAAACACAACTCGGCAATTTGTTCTCAACAGATATGGACGTGGGTAGCGAACGTCAGATGTGTACGGTTCCTTGAACGTTACCCAAGAAAGTGTTACAGGACCGTGGATGCTACTGATAAATGTAAATGATGTGGTTTGTAGCCTCCAAACTTTCGAAGGCAACACTGTAATGCCCGAGTCATCCCATCTGACCTCGCAGCCGACCGTAAAACTTGCTAGTATTACTGACAAGTTTTATAGCTACAATTTTGGAGCCAGTAATGTTAGCATGTAATATTTCGCAACCATATCGATAGGAGCTTGTTGCCATGTAACCACTAGCGTCAAGGATGTACAGATCCACCTGTGGAAGGCAGTGCTGTAGAATTTGAGAGTCATGCCAATTTTTGTTTTAATATTTCACGTTTCATTTTATATCAGAACCATGACAGTAGTTTCTTTTACGGCTAGTAAAGATAAAGCGATATGCGAGGGTTGGGGCAAAAGCCATGGCAACTAATTTTTTTATTATGTATGTCCGAAAGAACAGACACCACACCTGCTTTGCAGCCATATGGCATTTGCAAATTATTGATAAAGGAGAGGAAGGAAGAAGGATTAGGAAGAAAAGGATTGACAGTGGCTGCTTTAGGGCAATAATTTGCAAATGCAATATGGCTGCGAAGCAGGTGTGGTGTCTGTTCTTTCGGACATGTCCGAAAGAACAGACACCACACTATTATAATAAATATTCACACGCGAAGACGGCGTTAGCTTCAATTACTTCACCGCGAGTGTAAGAGGGCATGGACGATAGGAGCGCTAAAGCCATAGTGTGCGACTTGTGGGAATTTGAGACGGACGGCAGGCGAGCACGGGTAGCCAAGTGGTTAAGGCGATCGCTGGCCCGAAGCGGGAGACCCGGGTTCGATTCCCGGCCCGGCTCACATTTTCACTTTTCGCCATTGTTTCATTTCAATGCCCTAAAGCAGCCACTGTCAATCCTTTCCTTCGTAATCCTTCTTCCTTCCTCTCCTTTATCAATAATTTGCAAACTAATTTTTTCTTGCAGATACCAGTCCAGTTGGGAAATGTGACATATACAGACGAAAGAACAAGTTGTTAACTAGATTTGTGGACAATGAATAGCACACTAATTTAGTACGACAGTAAACAGTGCAATATGGCCTTCACGATGCAAAAGAATGACAACAAAGTACAAATACAGTTGACATGACAAACCTGGGCCAAAAGTCCCTTAAAGTAGTCCCCTGCTACCGTCACCGCAAGCTGCCAACGATATGGGAGGCCCTGAATACCATATGCCTCAGCATGTCTGAATCGGGTCACCTATCTGCACACAGCATTAGCAATGCCCTCTCGTGTTGCAAACCGCCTACCACGTAGGTGACAGTAGCAGGGGACTACTTAGAGCCACAGTACGCCCAGGTTTGTCATATAAACTGTAAGTGTATTTTGTTGTCATTCTTTTGCACCGCTAAGGCCATAGTGCCCTGTATATCAAAACTCCATTCCATAGGCCTCGAAAGGACTAGCGGGTTAGGGACTGATGACCCCGTAGTTAAGTCCCATAAGTTCTACAAACATTTGAACATTTTGTTTGACTAGCGGGTACCGACCGAACGCCGTATCATCCTCCACCCGAAGGAGTGATCGGATGCGGAATGGAGGTGACGTAGTCAGCGCCCCGCACTCCGGGATGAGTGCTCGGCAGACCCGGATGGTTACCCAGCCAAGTGCAAGCCAAGCCCGACAGTACTCAACTTCTGTGATCTGACGAGAACCGGTGTATCCACTGCGCCACGGCTCGCCCCGTAATTACTGTAATAATTTAGTGTGTTACGGTATTTCAGTGCTATTCATTGTCCACGCATGTAGTTAACACCTCGTCCTTTCGTCTGTGTATGTCACATTTTCTAACTGGACTGGTATCTGCAAGAAGAAAAAGTTGCAATTACTTTTGCCCCAACCATCGTATTTAATTAAAATCTAAGCATTTTAACATGTTTTGAGTAAGTAGTAATTTTATTGTCTGATAATGATAGGTGGAGATGGCATAGGAGCGGAGCTGGTGCAGTTTAAGTGCAGCAGACGTTGCTCCCTCCAACAGTGCTGGCAACTGAGAACTCGCAACTCCTGCTCCGCTTCACACCATCTTCGGTATAACATCATTTCAAACTCTTCTTTCTATTTGAATTTTATGTAATTAAAAATGAAGTTTTTGTTTTAGAAATCCTCTAAAGAGAAGTCTATATTACAGAGCAACATCCTGAAGACGGCCCACCATTGGGTCGAAACTGGTTCAAAATAAACAACAAATATGCGCAATAGACTGTTTTTTATATAAAAAGTTATCATAAGGCGCTGTTTTCCAAAGCAAACAAAACTGTTTCCAAAAATATGCATTACATTATCTTTGAAGGATACACGAAAGTCTTTGTTTGGAGATTTGCTGTTCTGTATGAGCACAAGCGTTCCTTTCTTTGTCTTCCGTTAACATAAAGACACAACTTCTCTTCGCCAGGAACGATACAGGATAGGAGTGGTTGGCGTTGTTCATGAGAGACAATTGAAGGAGAGTAAGCAGAGTTGCACATATGATACCTCCCACATTTTTATCATTTTGGATTATAGCATGTGGTGCACATACAATCGATTTTTTAACGTTTTCCATTGTGTACAAATGCCTTACGATATTGAAATAATCACAGTTCATCAGATGTGCCAGTTCTGGTATACACTGACGGGGAGCATAGAAGTATAAGGCGTTTAATGTTCTCTAACAAATCCCTAAGGTTTTCAGAAAAACGTGGAAACTATTTTCTTGTCGTATTGTGTCCAATCGAAGTATCTACACACATGGCGTATATGTTTCTGACTGACTTCGCTGCTGCCAGTCCTCTGTTGAACAGGAGAGTATGTCGCGTAATAGCCCGATTTGTCCACTTATTTAAACATTTCAACAGTTTCAGGGCATTGAAATAAATCCAATGGCAAAGATGAAAATTTATGTTTGACTAGGAATAACATATTGCAGCACTTAGCAGGATCATCTTGGGAAGCCAGTGCTAAGGTTTTGCGTACAACAGCTTTGTCCCTAGCTTACTCTGCAGCTGAATACTGTTCTCCTGTCTGGCTCAACAGTGCTCATGTGCGAGACATTGATGTACAATTAAATAGAGCTTGATCAGTGGCACTCTGATAGCTACACCACTTCAATGGCTCCCAATATTATGCAACATCATTCCTCCTGATCTAAGACGAAAGGAAGCCTTAATGAGAGAGTATTATAAGATCTTGTCCACTCCTGAGCTTCCTGTCCTGCAAGACCTTCCACCACAGGTAATTCGGTTGAAGTCACGTAAACCACCTCTTAAAACAGCTGTGCAACTACATGAGACTAGCTTCTCCCCTAAATCTAACTGGGCAAGAACTTGGAATTCGTTTAATGGACAAAACAGCATCTGGATAGACGATCTCCCGAAGGAGCTCCAAGGAATGGACCTTCCCAGGAGAGAATGGTCTTTGACCAACCGCTTCCGAACTGATGTTGGTCGCTGTAACTATTGGAAATTCAAATGGGGACAGGCTGACGACCAATCATGTGACTGTGGAGCAGACATACAAACGATGACCCACATACATACTAACTGCCCATTACGATCATTCTCAGGAGGGATGACCGAACTCCATCTTGTCAGTCAGGAAGCTGTCCAGTGGTTAAAGGAGTTGGACTTGGCTCTGTGACAAAGATATGTTTTGATTCCAACCCAGATTTCCCGCTTTGAGTCAGCGGTCGCCTTAACCAATTAGGCTATCCAGGCACGTTTCCCTGCCCACCCAAATTCTCACCTTGTAGCACACTACGATTGCAGTGCCCCCTGCCCATTAGTTCCTCTTGCTCGCAGTCTATACTGGATTCCCGCAAGGGATCGAGCATATTAATGCGTCCGCATTGAAATTGTCAATTGCCTGTTCGGGCATATGTACAATTATTTATATGGTGTCTGTTTTTTTCGGGCATGACGGGAAAGAACAGACACAGTATAAATAACTGTATATCTGCCCCAACAGGCAACTGACAATTTCAATGCGGACGCATTAATATGCTCGATTTCTTACGGGAATCCAGTATAGGCTGCGAGCAAGTGGAATCAAATGGGCAGGGTGCACTACAATCTAAGTGTGCTACAAGATGAGAATTTGAGTTGGAAGGCAAGGATGCCTGGATAGCGTAATTGGTTAAGGCGACCGCCGACTCAAACCGGGAAATACGGGTTCAAATTCCAGAAAACATAATTTTTTTTACGTTGTTGCAATATATTTATTTTCGATCGGACGTAATCTACAAGTAACTATTTTTTTATTTTGTGAAAGTGGCTCCACAGTTTGTATTAATACGCTGAATTTATCTTGAGACATACTAACGAACGTATGAAATCTCTTTGTAGCTTTTTTAAGACGTGGCAAAAGTGTGTGATATTCTCTTTCTTCATGTCGCAAATTCGAAATGTTACGCAGCCATATTCTTCGCATTATTATTACTATTTTTTTTTTTTTTTTGCTTTCGATTTCCAACTTTCTTCTTCCTTTCACAATAAAGAAATTATCACTACATCCATGTCACTGGCGTCCATTGTACTTGGAGGTTTCCCAAGGACTAACGAGCAAAATTTGCCGCGTATTGTCGCGCCGCTGCAGTTGAGATGCGGAATATCACAGAGAGCAGCGACGTGCCGCGCCGCTCCGCTGCAGTGCAGTTCCGCTTAGTGCGGTCGTACCTTAACTGCCAGTACACGCCTCGGCATTGAATCAAAGAGGTTGTGGATATGTTGCTGGGGTATAGCAGTCCGTGCTGCTTCGTCATTTTGCCAGAGTTGCTCTGGGGTATCAGCAGGTGATCTATCTGGGCCAGTCGTTCAACAATCATCGATCACAAGTTTTCGATAGGCGAGAGCCCGGAAGAAAATGGAGGCCAAAAAACCAACGCAAACTGATTTGCGTCGAATAAGTCTTTAACATAACGTGCCATGTATGGTCGTGCATTATCCTGTTACTATGCCGTCGTCGGCAAACTCCAAAGATACGAGAATCCAACATGCTCCAGCACCTCGGAGATGGTTAGTGTAGGACGCGAATTTGGAATTTACGAGGGGAGTTAGAAAATAAGTTTCCACTCTCGACTGTGATCAGCGTTGCGTATGTAAGCAATAAATAAATAAATAAATAAAATGAGACATTTGACATGCCGCTTTATAAGCTTCAAAAAGCCGCCCAGGAAAAAAAAATCAGGGCGTTTCATACTGAAGAAACGTTGAACGGCTTGTTTGACGTCAGCATTGTTTCCAAAGCGAATTCCGCCGAGAGTCTTCTTCGAAGCTGGAAACAGATGGAAGTCACTTGGTGCGAGATCAGGACTGTATGGCGGCTGGTGTAGCGCTCCCAACAAAGAGTTGCAATATGGTTTTGCGTTGCCGTCGCAGAGTGTGGTCTCGCATTGTCATCCAACAGCAGAACGCCAGATCAAATGTTCAAATCTTTGTAAATCTATCGGACCAAACTGCGTGGACATCAGTCCGTCGCTTACAAACTACTTAAACTAAGATGAACTAACCTAAGAACAACACACACACACACACACACACACACACACACACACACACACACACATGCCCTAGGGAGGACTCGAACCTCCGACGGCGAGCAACCGCGCGCTCCGCAGGGAGGCGCCTTAGACCGCTCGGCTACTCCACCGCAGCACGCCAGATCTGAGAAGGCCAGGCCGCTTTTTCCGAATCACCTCTTTCAATTTCGATAGAGTGGCAGAGTACCGCGCAGCGTTGATGGTTGCATCCTCCAAAAAGTCCAGCAACAAAACTCCTAGGGCGTCCCAGTAAACGGTGGTTACCACTTTACCTACAGACGGAGTGCTTTTGAACTTCTTTCTGGCAGGTGATGAAGGATGTTTTCACTCCATAGATGCGGCCTTCGATTCGGGCGTGTAATGGTGGACCCACGTTTCATCCCCCGCCACACTCCGAAACAGAACCATTACCATATTCATGGTCGACCTCTGCCCAATGGTGTGTCGGTGTCTTGCACGTGCGCGTTCACTTACTGTATCGTGTTTCGCCCATAGCCGTTCAACGTTTTCCCGTATGCAACGTGAAGATTTTTTCCTGGGCGGCTTTTTGAAGCTTATAAAGCGGTTTGAGAAATGTCTCAATGTACTTGGGAATTATGTAGAAAAATAAAGATATGTCTTATCTTTAATGTCGCATTCCATTTTTCCCCCTTTCATACACAACTCTGCCCACAGTCGACAGACTCCTCCTCTATAAAACAGCAGGTTAACCGTGTCTTATCACAGTGTTTCGAGACTCTAAATCGAGATCGTGATGATGTATGCATAATCGGCATTCGTCGTTAAAAATAATATCGTTCCATTCAGTTGCCCATGCCGTCGTTCGTCGCAGCATTGCCGGCGCAAACGCCTCTGCCGTTGCCTCAGTCGTAAACGCAGCAATAGACGCCTTGCGAACAGTCCACTGTACTGAGAAGAACGTTGACTGATGCCACGCAGACACTGTTGCGCAACAAACGAAATTTGTTGTGGTATGGTTGGTACTATGGCAGAGAGATCTATCACTGCCGTGGGCACGATGTGCCTGTCGTCACGTGTAGTGATGAAGCGGCGTGGGTGCAATTGGTCCCGTCGGTCCGATCGCGACACAGTTGCTTGGTTACGCTCGACACCATCTCCGATTTCTCTTATAGGCGATCACCAGTCCTTATAGGCGACTGTACTTCCTCTGCGGACTCCGAAACGTGCTCTAAAGACTATGTTGTACGAGGTATTCTCAGGCTGTTTACGCAAAACAACCGCATGTAAAACAATTTCCAGTACGTGCACACGGCCGCCAGTGCCCCATTTCGATTGGGCTTGCAGATGGCGCTGCTGGCAGTACTGAATATTCGTGGCCTCAAGTGCCTGCCGCTAATGTCCCCTGATTTGGATGTTTGTTTTAGGTTGTTGCAGTTGGGGTGGCCAGCAGTATAGTATCATTGAGCATTTATCGATGGACAGTTGTCTACGCTGCTCTTTAATGATTCCATCGTCATGTAATATAGTCTACACCTACATCTACAGGGCTACTCTGCAAATCACATTTAAGTGCCTGGCAGAGGGTTCGTCGAAGCACCATTATACTATTCATCTCCCATTCCATTCTCGAATAGCGTGCGGGAGAAAGAACACCTGAATCTCTCCGTTCGAGCTCTGATTTCTCGTATTTTATTCTGATGATTATTTCTTCCTATGTAAGTGGGAGTCAACAATATATTTTCGCATTCGGAGGAGAATGTTGGCGATTGGAGTTTCGTAAGTAGCTCACGGCGCAGCGATAAGCGCCGTTGTTGTAATGATTCCCATCCCAGGTCCTGCATCATTTCCGTAACGCTGTCTCCCCTGTATCGTGACAATACGAAACGAGCTGCCCTTCTTTGGACTCTTTCGATGTCCTCCGTCAAACCCACCTGATAAGGATCCCACACTGGGCAGCAATACTCCAAAAATGGACGGACAAGAGTAATGAATTTTAACACAGCGAAATAGTTCACCACTAATTATAAAGAAAATATTACTTAAAGAGCATATTTCTAGACCAATCTTGCAAGATTAAGTTGTTCTTAGGATTGTAATTACAACAGAGTAGCTTAGTTAGTACTGGGAAACAATGATGTAAAACATAGAAACAGCTACTCAGTCCGATCATTTTACTTACTTTGAAAAATAGTATTTTACATGTACCGGCGAGTTCTCAGTTTATGTGAGTTAGTGGACTCCTTAATTGAAAAAAGTGTGAGTATTTCTCAAACTATTTCAGTCGAAACATGGAAATAGTCGATCACTATTTGTGATGAAACGTTTTCATGTAAAACACTGATCAAGTGATCCGTAAGCTGTAACATTATTGATAAGAGCTATTTATTTGGCGCATTATTTTGATTAGTTTTCAGTGACACGCACTACGTTTACATGCAAAGCATCTTCCGGAAGACGAAAACCGAATTTCGTAAATAGTTTTTCACTGTCGTGTTTACGTATTAGAGCCTGAATCGGATTTCCTAGCCCACTTAATATGGCGGCTGAAAAACAGCTGTTTCAGTTCCTGATATTGTAAGCACAGTTGCTGTTTCTCTTTACTTAAATAAACATATTTGTGCTCACTCTAATACTTCTCATTCACTGCAGAAAATGTCACTCTTTCCATATGACCCGAAAACTCTTCAACAAGAAGACGTAATCTGATAACACAAGAACGTTTCAAAAACGGCTTCGTTTACATGGTCACGAAAAAGGGTGTACAATGTTATGGAGTACTCCGATTGTTATAACTCATATAGGAAAAAGTCAACAAGAGCGTCTGGGTATAGTTTATCCCTAGGTGTTGCAAATGTTCAAATGTTTGTAAAGCTTAAGGGACTTAACTGCGGGGTCATCAGCCCCTAAACTTACAAATTACTAATGAACTACCTTATTCTAAAGACGACACTAACATCCATGCCCGAGGGGGGCGAACCCCCGACGGGGAACTGCCACGCGCATCGGTACATTGCGCCTCAGTGCACTCGGCCGCTGCGCTGCGGCTAGGTGCTGCTGTTACTATTTTCGGACTGCCGTCCACGTAAAGTGGCCTTATGCAAATACCAATACCTATTACTCATGTGGTGTGGTATATTAGTATAACGTGGTTTGAAAATCGACAGTAGTTCTAAATTCGACGCGGTGATTACAATAATGCAGTTATCAAATGTTAGTAAATCTATGACACTTAACTTCTTTGGTTATTAGTCTCTAGGCTTACAAACCACTTAAACTAAGTTAACCTAACCTAAGGACAACACACACACACACACACACACCACACACACACACACACACACACACAGACAGTGGCGGACTAAGGGTTGGGGGACCGGCCCGGGTCTCTCCTGTTGGGCGCCTGGAAAACACGCCTTTTTTTCTGCTCAATTGACCTCTCGTGTTCTGCGGCCTCCAAATCTCGCAAGCTATTTTTTTTAGACTGTCCCGTGCCTCTCGTTCTGCGGGGCCCCCAAATCTCAAAAGTAACTTTTTTTTATAGTAATACATGTATTTGCAAGTGGACGGGTGGCCTCATTTTGGTTTGCACCCGCCCCAGGCCTCCGACAGCCTTAGTCCGCCATTACATCCCGCCCATTCATGGAAAGTGGTTCGTGAACTGAAAGGCAATTTTTTAATTCACGTTTTTATTACACTAGCTTAAACCCGCAGCACCGCTCGCGTGTTGGTTGATTATGATAGATAAGCTATCTTTCAGTAGTATGCTATGAGACTGGTTTTGAAGGATGAAATGATATACAACACCTTCTTTAGAAACAAACTGAAAACTATTCCTATCAGATTGCAGAAGTCTATTCACTTACCGTTTATCAGGAAAGTAAGTAGTGTAGATCAAATCACACGTAAAAATGCACATGCACACACACGAAGAATTTTATATACACCGATAACTTTCCATCCAAATATACTCCATCCTATTAACATTATCAACCCTCAAGCAACAATGCAACCAATAAAACCATTGTCAAAGAGTAAATATAACTTTCAAAGAGTAATTATTGTTCCGCATTTCGCGTTATATTCTTCAAATTACTAAATATTTATCAGATCGCTATAAGACCGTGCCTAAAACCTTCCTCAGGTATAAATTAGCAATTCTACAAATAATTAAGTCTATGTGTCTCGTCGTTCGTACGTGATAAGCGTACACCGAACAGACATTCAGATTAACATATATAGATAAATAGCTATCCCATCGCCATAAAACCGTCCTTCCCTGGGTAGACATTAGTAACTGTACAAATTTTTAGCTCTTTATGTCTTGTGGTTCAGATGTGAGAAACGTACACCGAACAGACATTCACATTTATAGATATAGATTGTTCTTAAGAAAAATACCTTTTCTTAGATGAGCTGCTGTCCCCAAAACATAAAGGAAACAGATAATTCTACGGAATGCATAAAAAAGAAAACATAAAACATGAAGAATAGCACTTCTGGAGCCAGTGCGTGCTGTGTTATACTCCACAAACGCCGCTTCCATGTCTTCATAGCATGATTTCTCGAACTGTTGAGCCGCTGTTCAGAACAGCTTTGTATGGTTTTATCGTTTTCCATCTCCTGCCTTGAATCATCCAGCTGTTAAGCGGTTCGTGAAAAATGCTCCCCAAGAAATTCGAAAAATATTCTCCTTACTTAGGATTTTTCATAATAGTACAGTGACAATCGTTAAGATAGTTCCAAAAATCCATAACCGCTATGACACTCGTCCCAAAGAATAATGAATCACGTGTCCATTTATCCATGTGACAGCGTTATGCTTCATCTTCGGGTAATAATCTATGTACGGGGAGAGCAAATTGCTTCATTGGACTGAGCCGGCCGCGGTGGCCGAGGGGACTGCGGCGCGCCAGTCACGGTCTGCACGGCCACTACGGTCGGGGGTTCCAATCCCCCCTCGGGCATGGATATTTGTGCCATCCTTAGTGTTAGCTAGTTCATAAGAAGTTTGTAAGTTTATGGACTGATGACCCCGTAGATAAGTCCCATAAGCTATACAAACATTTGAACATTTTGAACATTGGACAGAAGTTAGTGACACCCGGTAAGAGCCTGAATTTGGTGCACGAAGTACCAGATCTCTTCCGCCGGTCCGCTTATATAGGACAGTCTGTGGTCCATCGAATGTGTAATATCCTTACGACGCATCAAGAAATTAATAATTCATAATGTTGTAGTTATTTTAAGTGGAGACAGCATGTTAAAAATTTTTGTCAGATGTGGGGTTCGAACCCACGCTCCCTCTCGGGAACCAGAACTTAAGTCTGGCGCCTTAGACCGCTCGGCCAATCTGACACAACGTGTAAGGTGCCTACAAACGTAGTGATATATGCGCATCAGGACTCGTGCCCGGATTTGCCGTTTTCCGTGGACATTTATTTGTAGTTGTTCAAAAATTCTTTTCACAGCTTGCCTGCCCCTATCGCTTCTGCAACCATTCAAACAACTCAGCCTGTCGTGACGTTATGGGCGCTTGTCCACTACAAGAATTATCGCCGGCCCGGCGTTCCAGCCGGTCGGTAAAAAAACAGGTGGCCTTGTCCGCGGAGACGGCAGGAAGTGCTGCAGACGAGGTCTGCGCAGGGAGCGCCATGTTGGATAAACGCACTTTAGCACTCTCGTTACTCTCTATTATCTAATCTAATACATAAAGCAGTGTGTCCGTATATTTGTACGTGTTGCATACAAATCTACAGTTTTATTCCAATCTTTATGAAATTTTGTACACGTAAGCTTCAATCCATGAAGACGGTCGCCGTAAGTGTAAGAATAACATACGATCTATAGTTCTCGAGATATGACGTCATAAACAATGAGATGCGCGAAAAACTGCTGCATTTTGCGACAATGCTGCTCATTTTCTCCTAAACCATTGGACCGATTTCAACCAAATTTGGTACACACATTCCTTACCGTGAGGTAACAATTGTTGCATGGTTAAGAATCACATACGGCGCATGGTTGAAAAGATATTACGTCATAACCAATAGAAATCGCAAAAAATGCCATATAATGCGGCGAGAATTTCGAAATACACTGTATGAGAATGACAGTACTTAGCGACTTGCAGCAAACTTTAAACATAATTTCAAACCTTTATTAAACTTTTTCTCGCTGGGAACGATAATAAGATGATGAAAGGAAAAAAGTTTCTCGCTTATTACTTTTCCGCTGTTTATGGAGTAAAGGTACGGCTCTCGGTATGACGTTACAATTTATAATTTGAACACTACAAATTGTAGCGACAGGAAATTTTACAGACAGTATACACTCATATAGTTGCATGTACCTTCTAAACTGTATCACATTACGACACGTAGTTCATGAGATATGAGCACATAAACAGTAACGTTAATGGAAAACCGCCCCATCACGCACCAAGTTTTAATCTATTACTTCTCTACTACTAATTGTATTCCCAAGAGGTTTTACAGACATACAGGCCTGATACGAAATGAATATGTACCTTAAAAATGTCAGGAATAAATAAATACCCGGGCAACGCCGGGTCATCAACTAGTTTTTTATAAAAAGAAAATGTTGGGCAAGACCGATTTAAGTTGGATGCCTTCCGTACACCACATGAAAAATTACGAGGGGACAACGAGAAGTATAGCAATATTTTCTGGATATCGAAAACAACATTTGACAAATTGTAAACTATACGAGCTCATTTGGAACATGAAGGCACCAACATGGGAAACTGCATTTTTCTCCTGAAACATTAGCAATGATGTTTACTTATTGAGAAAATTAATTTTCTTTATTAAAATCTATACCATAATTTACAAAAAAAAAAAAATGTTTTTAGACAAAGTTGAAAGTCAGTGAATTAGCACAACTCGTGTTACATCAATTGGACTATACTTCCAGCTTCTGTATTTAAGTGCTCAATGGAATTTCCTACTGTACAATTTTAGCAGTAGCAATACTGGTATACCAAATCAACTATCTACATCTACATAAATACTGTGCATGTCACATTGAAGTACAAGGCAGAGGCTTCATTGAACCGCTTTTATGATGTTTCTGCACAGTCCCTCTCTCTAATAGCTAGCAGAAAATAGGAACACCTAAATCTTTCCGTTTTCAATCTAATTTCTCTTATTTTATTTCGATGATCATGTCTTCCTATGTAGGTGGGTGCTAACAAAATATGTTCGCATTCGGAAGAGAAAGTTAGTGAAAGAAATTTCGCAAATAGATCTCGTCGCAACGAATAACGTCTTTGTTTAATGATTTCCGCCCAACTCGTGCATCATTTCCATGACACTCCCCTAATGTCGTGATAATACAAAACGAGCTGCCCTTCTCTGAACATTCTTTAAATCGTCTACCAGTCCCACTTAGTGGCGATCCCACAATGCGCAAACAGGACGCCCTTGTAAGGTGTAGGCAGTTTCTATAGTAGAACTGTTGCATGTTATAAGTGGTCGGCCAACGAAACGTAGTCTTTGGTCCGCTTTCTATAAGACATACGTCTTATAATTTTTGATTTGGTCATTTGCGGGTTAGTGTCCCTTACCTCAATTTGATACATTACTCTTCTCCATTATCCATGAAAGTTACTAGCATCAACACCGACCCTCTACATTTATACACCAAATTAATATAGTATATTGACACAGTACCTTACCTAAGTAAAGCTACTATAAAAACTAAAATAGTCATTATTTGTATTTTACATTACATTAAGTAAAACTGTCTAATAACATTTGCTTCATCATACTTCACATTATGGTCCGAGTTTTCAAATGTCCTCTATGTCAAGCATCGAGACTCAGTATATTCATGGCACCAGAAAGGTATCTCAATAAGTTATAGTATAAAAACAGCATGATTCAGGAGGAATGTCCATAATTTCAAAGGGAATTCCATGTGTGAAATAAACCGAAAAAGTTTTGTGAACATGTGTCCGATTTTCGATTGTTACTGAAGCAAAATGAAGACTACAAACTTCCATGAATAATTGGGAGAACTCTCCCTTTGCCAACGCCATAAATAGTTCACTAGTGTTAGGTCGGCTGATGCAGCCAGTCAGTCAATGTTTCCACCATGGCCAATCCAATGTTGAGGAAATGTGTTATTCAGATACTGGGGTAGAGGGCTGGTACGGTCAGTTAGTGAACCACCATGACTCCGAGTAGTTAAAAAAAGGAAATTGCAGCTCTAATGCTAATGCGACTTGCTAGTGACACTGGCCATAGCACGTGGCCAACACTCCCACTACGCCAGACTTTCACTGAAAAACTGACATGGAATCTTAGTTCTATAGTGTAATGTGGGTTTTCCAACAGACATGTTTGAGAATTGCGAGTGTTCATAACAACACTGCATATAAATGTAAACTCATATGTAAATAAAGTGCATTGCAAGACGTCTCAATGTACAGCCAACCATTTTTACATAGTCTAATGGATGCACTCAGACCAGTGTTGCCAACTCGTTTCCAACCATGTCCATACATGACCTGTCAAAAATACCTACGTTCGCCATGAAAGTCCCTACACACGAAACTGATTTCTAAAAAAAATAGAAAGAGAAAGAGAGGGTAAAAAAAGAAAACCTTAGATGTAGAATGACTTCCCATCCATTAATATTATTGTACAATGAATTGTCACTGTTTTGAATTAAAAAAAGGTACTTTCATTCTGCATCATCCCTGAGAAAAGTCCCTACGTTTTGAAAATCCGTCCCTACAGTCTGGAAAAAGAGTTAAAAGTCCCTACGCGTAGGGAAATGTCCCTACGGTTGGCAACACTGACTCAGACCTTGCCTCTCGGTACGACGTCAAGTGCTGCCATCTGTTAGAGAACCTCCACGCTTCTTGTTTCATGACTCACTCGTCAGACCCGCCATTATTCTCCACCAAGGACATACATCAGCAAGACGCTACTTTTTTTTCTGAGAAGCGAAATGCTTCACAAAGTGTAGTATCAGTAGATACTCCAAAGGAGTGTTGCAAAACATTTTCTAGCAGCGGTGGTCTCCGACACACCCCTTAAATTTCGCGAAAAATTGTGCAATTTTACTTACAGTTTGAGTCTTAAGTCTTATATGTAGCACTTAGGAAATTGTTTCAATACGATTTCTAAGCAGCCGGACAAATGAACGTGCTCCCTCAAGTCGGTTATGTCGATTATAGTAATAATAATCCTATCACTATTCTATTAAATTACCCCATTTTCTGTTTTTTCTTCAACTCGTGGGTACATACATAAGTTTTTGTTATTTACAGTACTTTCAATCCTTTCGGAAAGAGCTTTACCCATTTTAACTTTCCTAGCCCACATATTGAATATTTATGCGCATTTTGATATGTACTTCGCCCACCAGCAATTCATGTTTATTTTTTGCAATGTACTATGTTTATTCTAATCAACTCTTTCTCACACATGATTAACTTCATGAAGTATTTCAGATCTCAGCTTTGTAGTAATAAATACACCATTCTTTGCAGTAATACCACCTGCAGAGGCAGTCAATGAATGAAGAAATGCTGGGAATGTCTTCCTAAAAATTTAATCCCTTCATTGAGGACTACAATGTGACCAAATTCGGGCTTCCAGTTTCTTTCATCTTTCTCTATTCCTGTAATTTCGCACTTTTTATCATAAAATCTTTATTAAAAATAATACTTCCTCATTCGAGTGTCACTAGACTATAGCATTAAAATTTATAAATCGTTGATCTAACATTTCTTCCCCACACAGTGTGTTCTCAGCCTATTTCGTCCATCCAGTTCGCTGCCTCATCGACCTAATAAAAACCTTGTTTCTGAAGTTTGATTACTGACACGGTGTTAAACGTCCAGTTCGGGGTTTGTTTCCTTAATCAGGAATTCCAGTTATACCATCTGAAGAGAGTTGCATCAAACCAGTATCCGGACTGAAGACCACAACAACATCTGAATGATCATCATGTCCCAGTACCGTATAGAAAGAAAATTACGTATTTAGTTTGTAAACCAAGGCGTTGGAACTACTTTAAGTGGAGGCATGATGTTAAAAATATTTTGTCAGATGTGGGGTTCGAACCCACGCTCCCTCTCGGGAACCAGAACTTAAGTCTGGCGCCTTAGACCGCTCGGCCAATCTGACACCCAACACATCTGTACTTGTATACTAGTGATATAGAACATTTTTGGACCAGTCAGTAGCAGAGGTTTAGTAGAATTTCTTTTTGCAGCCTGCCTGCCCCTATCGTTTCTGCAACCATTCAAACAACTCCGCCTATTCTGACGTAAGGCGATGAGAGCTAGTGAACCGAAGCACAGTGGGTAAAGGGGCCACTTGGCTTACCACATAGCCCAAAAGCTTCTCTTTCCCTTGTAAGATAAGTTATAGCAAGAAAACAGTTCTAGTTGATGTAAATCTAGCAAGGAGACAGTTTTACACATGTTGTCATTACCCTACAATTTTTCCTTGGCCGTTCACCGTCGGGGGTTCGAATCCTCCCTCGGGTATGGATATTTGTGTTGTCTTTAGTTTAGTGTAGTTTATAAGTAGTTTGTAAGTTTAGGGACTGATGACTCCACAGTTTAGTCCCATAAGCTTAACAAACATTTGAACATTTGAATTGTACCTTTTAATAAGATTGTTAAATAATCCATCGTAAAAACATGCACACTCTTATCAATAAATTCTTCCGTGTATGAGACCGCGTCGTCATTTTATAAACTCTGCCGACGTTTCGGCCACTGTTGCAGGCGGCCTTCACCAGGGTCCGTGTCTGACTGCTGAATGTACGATCGCTTGGGGTTTATATATCAGCGGATGAGGGACATCATGCACACTCTTGTTCTAGAAAACACTCAACTCACTAGATTCGCAATGATAGAATGGTGTTTCAGTTCCACCTCTGGCCATCGAGTTTTAAGTTCTTGTGATCTCCCTAAATCACTCCAGCAAATAACTGGATGGTTTCTGTTAAAGGGCAGGGGATTTCCTTCCCCATCCATATCCAAAAAACCAAGTGTTTGCTCTATCTCAAATGACCATGCTGTCGACTGGACGTTAAATTGAAACTGCCTACCTTCCTTTTTCTTCACAGTGAGGTATTATAAGAACATATTAACTTCAAATCTGTAAAACGTATTCAACATAGCGACTACTATTTATTTTTTAACTTCAAAAATAACCATGTCAAGCTCTTGTGGACAGTGTGTCTTCTTTTACCATAAGTTTAAATGCATTGGAAAATATAGTTGGAGTGGCTTTAAAAAACGTAGAGAACAGACTATGGCACTGTTAGATGAAACACATTTATTTCGGTGTGAACTAACAAATTTCCAAATCAGTGCGAGAGTTTTCCTTCTGTTGCATATTATATGTTTAACACTCGCCAAGTTTTCAGGAGATAATTGCATAGGGAACCATCAGACAACAAATTGTTTATAATTCTGTACATTTTTTGGTGAATAACGAAAGTCAGTATATAATTTTAAGTTATACCTTTAATATCATATATTACAAGACTGAATACCAATTTAGGGCAATTAAGTGTTATATCACTACAACAGTTAGCTTTGATTAAGCTTGCAATTTCTTCCAGCAATCTTGTAAAGACAGAACGGTGTTTAAATTAGGTGAAGAATTTTCAGCGGAATAATAAAAAATTGTTTATTGATAATCCATTCTCCAATAAAATAGATTTCACTGTATCTGGAATGTCTTGTATAATTTCGTTCACATCCTAATAGAAAGCAATAACTACCTTACATTTAACTTTTGCTGAGAAGAGATATATGTTACAACTATCTGATTATATTGTTGACTGTCTTATTTGAAGTGTCGGAACCCAACGAATAATGAACATTTTGGTTGTTTCGCACAGAAGATAGGCTTTAGCACAAGACAAAATCACAAGGGACTGATAACCGTTGCAGTTTAGTCCCTTCCAAAACCCAAATCCAAACAAAATCACATTTTTTTTACTAATACCGTGGAGTCTGTGATATCATGTCGATATAAATGTTTACCACAATCTTGGCAATTTTAAGAATGCTTCTATATCCAAGTCAAAGTTAATTTCACTGCAGTGATGTTTTTGGGGTTCTGCAGATTTTTTGTCAATAATTCAAGTACTGGCTGATTCTTCTTTTGTGCAATAACATTCGCTTTGTGTTTTCTCATTGTAAATGTTTATTCACACTCTTCAAACTATCATATTCAAAAGCAAATAAAATACTGCGTATTCTGCAGTTAAACATGCACTTGTCACTATGAAATTTTTGCAACCACTCTTCATAATTTTTACCTGCAACTTTTCGGTGAACCATTATGTCTCCAGGTAGTTCATCCATCAGTACTATTCTTCACAAAATGTTCAAATGTTTGTAGAGCTTATGGGACTTAAGTACAGGGTCATCAGTCCCTAAACTTACAAACTACTTATGAACTAGCTAATACTAAGGACTGCACAAATATCCATGCCCGAGGTGGAAGTCGAACCCCCGCCCAAGTGACCGTACAGAACGTGACTGGCGCGCCGTAGACCGCTCGGCCACCGCGGACGGCACTATTCGTCACAGAACCAACCTAGATATCGCCTCTTCACTTCACTGTTGTTAGACTACTCATGCTCGAGCAGAGCATTCCAACAACTCCCTGTAAACTGATAACTGACAATGAGCGAAAACACACAATCATGTCAGTTGACTCATTGTGGCCGTTCTCAATAATTTTGTTTGAGCTACCATTCAGAACAATGAAAACCTGCCAGATTAAGAATAGAAAAGTAGAGCTTTATTATAATAAGATATTAACAGTATAACACAATAATTGTAGAATCCAATCCCAGATTTTAAAGACAATGGCCCATATGCCCAGAGAACTCATTCAAATGCAAGCATTCCATGCACCGTCAAGAGATCTCGCAAACCTACTGAGCACATCTCCACCTCAACCCAAATTCCATATGCCACAAGTTGTCTACAGCACAGTGAGATATTTATTTACTGTCACAAGTCGTTAAGGCTTCATCTTCCTCTTTCATTCATTATCTTACTTCTTGCATTGGCATGAAATACAATGACATCCAGACTTGCATACCTAAAGGATGTAGCAGTGATTCAAATCATAAAACACGCCGGCCGCGGTGGCCGAGGGGACTGCGGCGCGCCAGTCACAGTCTGCACGGCCACTACGGTCGGGGGTTCGAATCCCCCTCTCGGGCATGGATATTTGTGCCGTCCTCAGTGTTATCTAGTTCATAAGTAGTTTGTAAGTTTAGGGACTGATGACCCCGTAGTTATGTTCCATAAGCTATACAAACATTTGAACAGCTTTTGAACATTAAACAGGAACACTGTGGATTGCATTTCAAGCCAAAGCAAAGTCCTTGATAATATTTATATGTGTCATCCTCTACAAACATTTGATGTAACAGACCCTTCTGCGGAATAGGAAGGTAGATTGCAAAATGTTCCTGCAGTCATAAGTTATAGTATTTTAAATACATTTATATCAATATTAGCGTCAAATAATAACTGTGGAATGGCTTTTGAAGAGTCATTCTGTGGAAGTAGCATCAGTTGCTTGAAATATTTAATGGATATCCTGAGTTTTTGAGTACAATATCAATAACTTTCCATCAGTCTTATGTGTTAAGTATTTTGAATGTATTTTCAATCAAAATTCGCGTCAAATATTGACAAGAATGGAATGTCTTTGGAACAGTCATTCTATGAAAACAGCTCCAGTTGCCAGAAATGTTTAATATGTCATGCTGACTTCTTTTCAGTACAATACCAATCTGCTCAAGTTCTGTCTTAGCCATTTACAGCGCTCTGGCTAAGGGCTCCTACCTCCAATCCTTCGCCAATCTCGCCGAATATTCCATATTACCTTCAGATAACGTCTCCTATTCACAAACTAGAGTCTCACATTACTTTGTCAGGTGCGCCAAAGATTCGTCAGTCAGCAGTAGAGTGATAATGAATTTTGTTTATCTACATTGGTCTCATAACCAGATGTATAAACAATAGTAGGTTAAAACTGGTGACCTACAAGATTAATGCACACATTTTATTGCCATAAAAGGTCTGTAGTACTAGTAGTAATATTCTCAGTGAGGTATAAACTGTATCGTGGCAATATCTATTCTTGCACAGAAATTCTGTTTGAGCCGTGGTGGAGTAGCCGAGCGGTCTAAGGAGCCTCGCTGCGGAGCGCGTGGTTGCTCGCCGTCGGAAGTTCGAGTCCTCCCTGGGGCATGGCTGTGTGTGTGTGTGTGTATTGTTCTTAGGTTAGTTTACCTTAGTTTAAGTAGTTTGTAAGCTACAGACTGATGACCACGCAGTTTGCTCCGATAGATTTACAAATATTTGAAATCCTGTATGAGTATTGACAAACGTCCTTGTCAGGGAATTCTGATTCAGAAGTTCACGAAACCTCCGTCAATGTATGGTGAGGCTCCATCATGATTTGACCACATATTTTGTGAATAACGAATGCGATATGTTCCAGGAACCTAGGTGGTATGTATGTCACAAACACCGTGGACATTGATGCATTTTCGTGAGGGTACAGAAGAAACCCACTCCCATGAACCACAGACATTGCCGAGGTGGGGTGGCTTGCGTGCCTCAACGATACAGATAGCCGTACCGTAGGTGCATCCACAACGGACTGGTATCTGTGGAGAGGCCAGACAAACATGTGGTTCCTGAAGAGGGGCAGCAGCCTTTCCAGTAGTTACAGGGGCAACAGTCTGGATGACTGACTGAGCTGGCCTTGTAACATCAGCTAATGCGGCTTTGCCACACAGCTACTGCGAACGGCTGAAAGCAAGGGGAAACTACAGCCGTTACCTGTCCCGAGGACATGCAGCTCTACTGTATGAAAATATGATGATGGCATCCTCTCGGGTAAAATAATCCGGAGGTAAAATAGTCCCCCATTCGGATCTCCGGGCGGGGACTACTCAGGAGGATGTGATCATCAGGAAAAACAATACTGGCATTCTACGGGTTGGAGCGTGGAATATTAGATCCCTTAATAGAGTAGGAAAAATAGAAAATTTAAAAAGGGAAATGGATAGGTTGAAGTTAGATATAGTGGGCATTAGTGAAGTTCGGTGGCAGGATGAACAGGATTTCTGGTCAGGTGTACAGGTTGTACAGTGTAAGACATACCCAGGGGCAGATATAGACTCTGACCATAACTTGTTGGTTATGAACTGTAGGCTGAAACTAAAGAAACTACAAAAAGGTAGGAAAATAAGGAGATGGGACCTGGATAAATTGAAGGAACCTGAGGTTCTTAAGAATTTCAGAGGGAGCTTCAGGCAACAATTGACAGAAACAAGGGAAAATAAAACAGTAGAGGAGGAATGGGTAAAATTGAGAGATGAAATAGTGAAAGTAGCAGAGGACAAAATAGGTAGGAAGGCAAGACCTACAAAAAATCCTTGGATATCACAGGAGATACTAAATTTAATAGATGAAAGGAGAAAATATAAAAATGTAGTAAATGAAACAGGCAAAATGGAGTACAGATGACTAAGAAATGAGATTGACAGGAAGTGCAAAATGGCTAAGCAGGAGTGGCTAGAAGGCAAATGCAAGGATGTAGAAGAATGTATAAATAGGGGAAAATAGATAGAGCCTACAGGAAAATAAAAGAAACATTTGGAGATAAGAAAAACAGCTCTATGAATATCAAGGACTCTGATGGAAAACCAGTTCTCAGCAAAAAAGGGAAAACTGAAAGGTGGAAAGAGTATATAGAGAGGCTCTATGAAGGAAATGAACTTAGCGGCAATATTGTAGAAAGGGGAGAAGAAGTAGATGAGGATGAAATAGGAGATATTGTACTGAGAGATGAATTTGACAGAGCCCGGAAAGACCTAAGTCGGAACAAGGCCCCAGGAGTAGATGACATACCCTCAGAGCTACTAAAGTCTCTGGGAGAGCCAAGCATGACAAAACTATTTGAACTGGTGTGTAGGATGTATGAGACAGGCGAAATACCCTCAGACTTTCAGAAAAATGTTATAATCCCCATTCCAAAGAAAGCAGGTGCAGTCATGGTTGCAAAATATTAACACGAATTATATACAGAAGGATGGAAAAGCTGGTAGAAGCCGACCTCGGGGAAGATCAGTTTGGGTTCAGGAGAAATGTAGGAACTCGGGAGGCAATACTCACTTTACGGTTTATGCTAGAAGATAGATTAAGAAAAGGCAAACCTACATTTCTAGCTTTTGTAGATTTGGAGAAGGCTTTTGACAATGTTAATTGGAATAAACTCTATCAAGTTCTGAAGCAAGCAGGAGTAAAATATAGGGAGCGTAAGGTTTTTTACAACTTGTACAAAAACCAGACAGCGGTTGTCAGAGTTGAAGGGCATGAAAGGGATGCAGTGGTTGGAAAGGGAGTAAGACAGGGTTGTAGTCTTTCTCCATTGTTGTTCAATTTGTACATTGAGCAAGCTATAAAGGAAAGCAAGGAGAAATTTGGAGAAGGAATTAAAGTTCAGGGTGAAGAATTAAAAACATCGCGTTTTGCCGACGACATAGTAATTCTGTCAGATACAGCAAAGGACCTGGAAGAGCAATTGAACGAAATGGATAGTGTGCTGAAAGATGCATATAAGATGAACATTAACAAGAACAAAACTAGGGTAATGGAGTGCAGTGTAAGAAAATCAGGTGATGCTGAAGGAATTAGATTTGGAAACGAAGCAATAAAGGAGGTAGATGAGTTTTGTTACTTGGGCAGTAAAATAACAAATGATGGTCGCAGTACAGAGGATATAAAATGCAGAATGGCAATGGGTAGAAAAGCGTTTTTGAAAAAGAGAAATTTGTTAACATCGAATATTGATTTAAGCCTAAGGAAGTTGTACGAGCCTCTGGTTCCACGTACATTAACTGAAGATGTGTAAATGTGAGACTAGAATCTCCCCATCGTTTCCACCTTCTCAATTAATCAAGACGTAAACTGAATTATAATATTTAAGCATTTATTAGTAACAGTTACACAAATGTTTTACCAGCCGCGATTACAGTGTTACAATATGAGGAGCCTACTAGCGGTGGCCCTCTGAGACGTCCGACATGCGTCCGTTAGCGACGGAGCCTCGAACCAGTCCGCCGTGCCGAGTGTCGCGCACCCAGCACGAGGGCCGGGGCGGCATCGGAACAAAGGCAGTATACCTGCCGGCGGGCCCGCGGTGGTGGTCAAGCTGCCCTGGGGGTTCCAGCATTTCTCCCAGGGGGCAGACCTGACTAGGCGGCATCTCCGCCCAGCTACCAACCACCACCAGATGGCAACTGCGAGTCCAAACATCCTCCCACTCAAAATGAGGATACTCATTTTCAAAGTCACAATCATTGACACACAAAATTCAAATGAGCAAAACAAACAAGAAATGTCAAAACAAACAAGAACTGGCAAAACAAACAAGAAATGGCAAAACAAACAAGAAATGGCAAAACAAACAAGAAATGGCAACACAAACAAGATATTGCAAAACAAACAACAAATAGCACAATAGCAACAATGAGAGAAGTGGCCATAAACAGGCCTGGACCAACTTCAAGCAAGACACACAAAGTATACATCTAACACAATAAAAAAATACACATATATACAAATTGACACAATGAAGAAATCACTGCTTGGGGAGGGGACACAACTTAGCTATGGGCCTTTTGAACTGGCTGTTAGCAGCCTTCACTAACACCACACGAACACACTTGTCAGGACCAGGAAACAGCTCGACGATGACACCCAGCTTCCACACCAGGGGTGGTAAGTTGTCTTCCTTGATCAGCACGCGATCGCCGATCTGGGGTTGTCAGACTGCCTCCGATGTCCATTTGGTGCGCTGCTGCAGGTTGTGTATGTACTCCGTTGACCACCTCCTCCAGAATGATTGGTACATTTGTTGGGTGATTGCCACCTGTGCAACCGGTTGGCAGGGATTTCCAGGACAGTAGGTTCAGGGTAAGTACAAAGGGGTTGTCCAATTAGGAAGTGACCAGGAGTGAGCGCAGCAGGAGAATCAAGATCGTCAGAGAGAGAACACAATGGCCTTGAGTTCAAGCACGCTTCTATCTGATTCAATACGGTGGTTAACTCTTCAAATGTTAGTATTGCATTGCCAACAACACGTTTGAAGTGTGACTTCATGGACTTGACTCCTGCCTCCCACAGTCCACCAAAGTGAGGGGCATGAGGTGGAATGAACTCCCAACTAATCCCTCCTGAGGTCGAGAAGCTCACCAACCACCTCTGTAGAGTCACGGATCTCCATGTGCCCTAGTTCAGCATATTCGTGCATGAACGCAGAATATTCCTTCTTCAACTGTGGTTGCCCCTTAAATCTCCTCTCAAGATGGTCGAATCTACGAGAAGCCTGTTGTCTTGACTCGCCCAATGGTTCGCAGTCCGGTTTCATTGGCAATCGAACTACAAACCTACCTCCTTCGGTACGAGTTGTGTGGCGCTGAAAGTGAGCCTCACACTGTTTGTCCTGTTTTCTTAATGCCTTCGTAGTCACCTTTTCTAGTTCCCAAAATCTTTGCAATTTGGCATCTAGACTATCACCCCTGACGAAGCATGATGTCACTGTGGAAACAGGCGTGTTGCGTGGAGCAGTCGGTATCCTGCCAGACAAAATCCAGCCAAATCTTGTTTCAACTAGTGAAGGATGATTCGGCTGCACCAGTCTTTCATTGCACAACACATCGAAGAAGACTTCTGCTCCGAGCATCAAATCTATGGGGCCAGGTTTGTTGAATTCCGGATCAGCGAGTGGGAGTTGACACGGAATATTCCAGGAACGTGTATTTATGTAGCTCGCTGGTAGGTTACTGGTAACATTATCCACGATAGCACAGTTTGTTTTTACATGAAAATCACTAAATCTAGAAGACAGTTCGATGTTACATGTTTGTGACACCGACGCTGTGAAGGCATTATTTACACCATTTACTGGAAATGAGTGTCTGATACGCTTCAATTTCAGTTTATCTGCCAAGCGCCTGGATATGAATGACAGCTGACTTGCACTGTCGAGCAAAACTCTGCAAGAGTGCTGCCCACCTTGGCTGTCTTTGATGTTGACAACAGCTGTCGCCAACAAAGCATTGTGGTGGGTGTTTGTAGTAGCACTTACAGCTTGATGAGCTACATACTGAGTCGTAGCTTCACCATTTTGACTGTGCTTAGCATCAGTTGCTTGATGGAGCAGTACATTGTGCCTGCCCTTACAGAATTTGCAACAGGAAAGCTTGCAACTACGCGCATAATGACCACTGTGGCAGCACAAGAAACAAAGCTTATTAGTAGTTACATAATCGCGCCTCTCACTGACATTTAAGGCAATAAATCCTTTGCAATCAGTGAGTGCGTGATGCCTTTTACAATACTCACAAACTACTTCAACATCAGCACTGGCTAGATGAGCTCTCCTTACATTTTTTACTTGATAAGCCCTGCTTTGATTACTCTGCGTCTCTTTGGGAGTATTATCCCTAAATTTAATCAGTTCAAAGGCTAGACATTTTGTTTCTAAGAACTGTATGAGTTGGTTCAATGTGGTGAACGTCGACCCAGACATTTTTTCCTCCCACTCCTGACGATCTGTGGGACGCATACTAGTCAAGATTTCATGAAGTGGCACATCAGGCTTAAGAGCTTCTAGGGCCTTCAGATGGCTACATACATGGTTAATCAACTGCCGATAATTGGTTGATGTACCGTGGCTGACGGTAGGAGAATTTAATAAAGCCTTGGCATGTCTGGCTGCGACTATCTTTGGATTATTATATCTTTGTGTAATGAGTCTCCAAGCTACTGAGAAGTTTTCTGAGGTTACTGGTAAATGTTTTAGAATGTCCCTTGCTTCACCTCGCAATGTTGAATTTAAATAATGAAACTTTTGAACATCATCAATTGAGTCATTATTCATGACGAGACTCGAGAAAGCATCTCTGTAGGATGACCATTGGAGATAATCCCCTTCAAAAGTTGGCAAATTGATGGCAGGTAATTTCAAATTGCTAACATTGCTCGAATGATTAGAGTTGGCAGGCTCAGGCTTTTGAGTGTGCCTCTTCAATAAACCCCGTATGGTACATTCAATGATTTCACAAGCGTCCTCGAAATCTGCCCTATCATTTCTGTGATCCGTTAATTCATCGTCCATTTCGAGTTGGGACTGTGGGGACTCAAAATCCGCTTGAATTTGCGCCAATTTGCTTAATCTATATTCTAAGATTTCAATGCTAAGTGTCTCTGCATCTTGCATTGAATTACTCAAGCGTGAAAGAGCTGCCTTTGCAAGCCCTCTCTGCTTGACTAACCGAGCTCTTGCTGCTGGCTCCATTGCAGGGAAGAGCAGATTAGAAACAGGAAGCCAAGCGGTAACACTCACCAAGGCTGTAGCGGCGCTGAGGCAGTGCAGAGGCGGCGGCCGCGGAGTCCCGTGATGCCGTCGGCAGACGTGGTGCGAGGCGCGGCTTCCGTTGGCGCCAAACTGCGGGTTGGTCGGAGATGATGCTGGTGCGTGATGGCGTCGGCAGTCGTGATGCGAGCAACAGCTTCCGTTGGCGCCAAACTGCGGGATGCTCGGAGACGATGGCGGTACCGTGTGCTCGCTTTAACGCGATCGCGCGTGATGCAATAGCCGGTCACAAGTACTGCACTCACACACCGAAGTCAAGGCTATTATTTGCGTTGTCCCGTACAGACCTTGAGACACACAGTGGCGCTTACAAGCCGCGAACATGTGCAGTTCACACGTGGTTTACAAAGTTCATTCCGGAAAGTAACTCATTGCGAATGCGCTTCCGCGTGAACACTAAATCTTGCGGTCTACGTTTTCGTGGTCACTGTATCCGGCCCGGAGGACCAAATGTACGAGCCTCTGGTTCCACGTATATTAACTGAAGATGTGTAAATGTGAGACTAGAATCTCCCCATCGTTTCCACCTTCTCAATTAATCAAGACGTAAACTGAATTATAATATTTAAGCATTTATTAGTAACAGTTACACAAATGTTTTGCCAGCCGCGATTACAGTGTTACAATATGAGGAGCCTACTAGCGGTGGCCCTCTGAGACGTCCGACATGCGTCCGTTAGCGACGGAGCCTCGAACCAGTCCGCCGTGCCGAGTGTCGCGCACCCAGCACGAGGGCCGGGGCGGCATCGGAACAAAGGCAGTATACCTGCCGGCGGGCCCGCGGTGGTGGTCAAGCTGCCCTGGGGGTTCCAGCATTTCTCCCAGGGGGCAGACCTGACTAGGCGGCATCTCCGCCCAGCTACCAACCACCACCAGATGGCAACTGCGAGTCCAAACAGAAGTCCTTTCTGAAGGCATTTGTATGGAGTGTTGCCTTGTATGGGAGTGAGACATGGACGATAAACAGCGCGGACAGGAAGAGGATTTAGGCTTTTGAAATATGGTGCTACAGAAGAATGCTGAAGATTAGGTGGGTGGATCGCGTAACTAACGAGGAGGTACTGAACAGAATTGGGGAGAAAAGAAATTTGTGGCATACCTTGACTAAAAGAAGGGATAGATTGGTGGGACACATTCTTAGACATCAAGGAATTGTGAATTTAGCATTAGAGGGAAGTGTGTGGGGTAAAAACCGCAGAGGAAGACCAAGAGATGGATACAGTAAGCAGATTCAGACAGATGTAGGTTGTCGCTCTTATGTGGAGATGAAGAGGCTTGCTCAGGATAGGGTATTGTGGAGAGCTGCATCAAACCAGTCTCCGGACTGAAGACCACAACAACAACAACAACAGAAGAAACAGGTCTACTACATTATCAGCCTGGCCATACATTCTGTACTGATGCCTTCTTCAACGCGGTAGCGCCGCGGAGGAGTGGCCGAGCGCTCTAAGGCGATTTGCTGCGGAGTGCAGCAGCTCACTGTCGGAAATTCGAGTCCTCCCTTGGGCATGGGGTGTGTTGTCCTTAAGTTAGTTTAAGTAACTTAAAGTAGTTTTTAAGCCTAGGGACTAATAACAACAGAAATTAAATCCCTTAGATTTACAAACATTTGATTTTTGAACACGGTAATGTTAGCTCTCATTGGTCCAACCATGGTTATTGAAACAATTTAGTATCCATATCTGTAGAAACAGCCTAGAACTCTGACAAGGACATACACAGCAAAATGAAGATCGACTGAAAAACAGTGAGGGAACTATGGACTGTTGGCGAGATGAAGTGTGAAGTCAGTAAAAGCGAATACATGCATTTTCTGTGGATGGTTGTTGAGGATCTCCATTTCCTGTATTACTCGCCAGACGGTAACTGAATAAGTTACATGTCACTTGCAACTGATACAGTGCTGATTGGAAGCGACTCATCCACTTTAGCAAGCTCTGCATCATCTAAGTTTGAATTCCGAGTAGTTCGTCGGCTTCCTAGGTCGTGGTGCTATGATTCGAGTTGCTCTGATTCACTTATTCAGTGGTATAGTCTTAGACACTTAGTGTGTGCGCCAGCTTTCTTTTATTCTGATACTTGGTCCTGTAGAATCAATGGGCTTCTTGCTGCTTCCATTTCCTTGCCCAACCATATAAATGATTTCTGCAAGTTCCGTTACAATGCACAGGCAATCCACTGTTTAGAAAATGTGTTATTCAGATACTAGGGTAGATGTCTGGTACAATGTATAGGTGAACAACCATGTCTCTGGGTAGTTCATCAATCAAGAAAAAAAAAAGGAAAAATGCGTAAATAGCCTCTGAAATGCGACTTGGTAGTGACACTGGCCATAGCACGTGGCCAACACTCCCACTACGCCAGACTTTCACTGAAAAACTGACATGGAATCTTAGTTCTGTAGTATAATGTGGATTCTCCAACACACATGTTTGAGAGTTGCTTGTGATCATGACACTACTGCATATAAATGTAAACTCATCTGTAACTAAAGTGCATTGCAAGACGTCTGAATGTACAGCCAACCATTTACAAAATCGTTGTACGCTTATATAGGGTGTTTCACTAAGTGTGTTTGCCTCTGTAACTTATAAAACAATAGGTGACGGGAAATTTTAATGCCGTAGGTCAACACAAGAAATGTTACACTGTCTGCGGAGCTATGAACATAGTTTATTGTATCGTTTTACAAAGAGTTACAGCACAAAGATATAATTGTTTTTAAATGGAACAATAGTTTTTCTATCTTGCAATGGATTCGTTGAAACCAGCTGCGTCCAAATCAATTTAAACTACATTCCTATCACTGTTAGTTTGGGAGCTACAACCCTTCAAAGTTTCAGAGGCAGATACCACAAACGCTGCGCATAGTGCAGTGCGCCTTCTAAATGTGGTGCGGCCGAGTTGTAACGTCGCCGGTGTCACGGAGCGAGAAGCTTCCTCGATGCGCTGTTAGACTGCCGACTGTCGCCGCACACGGCCGTATATCCGACAGTTGGAGCCACACAAACAACCGGGGCTCAATACACCACAGTTACTGACATTGGATGACGATGGCATACACGAACAACGAGTATGTTGAAATGTTTCTGATGCTCGGCGAGTACCGACACGATGCCACTGAAGCAGCCACGGCGTATGCCACGAGATATCCTAGGCGAAGAGCCCCGGCATCCATTACGTTCTTACGTGCCGAAAAACGACTTTGGGAAACAGGCAGCTTGATAATGCGCCGCAGTAACAGACGAAGACCTGCAAGAAGTGAGGAGGCGGAGTTGTTTGTTTTAGCTGCACTACACCACGATCCTCTTGTCAGCTTACGAGCCGTTGCTGCAGTCACTGGTGTCAGTCTCACATCTGTGTGGCGTATAGTACACGGCCACAGGTTTCACCCGTACCGCCTGTCACTGACCCAGGAGCTGCATGGGAACGATTTCCGTGCAAGAGTGACATTCTGTGAGTGGGCCATGCGTAATTTCACGCTGGAGTCTTTACAAAGTGTTATGTTCTCTGATGAGTCCACGTTCACAAATTATGGTGCAGTGAATCGCCATAACATGCACTACTGGGCCGCAGACAATCCTCGGTGGGTACGACCTGTCGACCGTCAACATAGGTGGGCTATTAAAGTGTGGTGTGGAATCCTTGGGGATGAAATCATCGGTCCACACTACTTCCCACGTACACTGACAGGTGAGTTATATCGCGCTTTTATAGCCGACAGTTTGGGTGGTCTCCTTGAACATGTGTGTCTACGCACGAGAGTCCATATGTGGATGCAGCACGATGGTCACCCAGCCCATTCTGCGCGTGCTGTTGTGGAAGAACTAAACAACAGGTTTGCAGGAAGATGGTTGGGGCGTCATGGTCCTCATTCATGGCCCCCAAGGTCGCCCGATTTAACACCAGTAGATTTCTTTTTGTGGGGATATCTAAAGGATCGTGTTTATGTCACTGAGCCCACATCTCCAGATGATCTAAAACGGCGCATCGAGGACGCATGTCGCTCCGTCACACCGGCGATGTTACATCTCGTCCGCAGATCCTTTCGACGGCGCATTGCATTATGCATTGAGGAACATGGACACACATTTGAACATCTCATGAAAAACAACTTCCCACCTCCATAACATCCATCACCCACCACACAGCCATGTATTATGTACAGCTTGTGGTATCTGCCCCTGAAACTTTGAAGGGTTGTAGCTCCCAAACTAACAGTGATAGGAATGTAGTTTCCATTGATTTGGATGCAGTTGGTTTCAACGATTCCAATGCACGATAGAAAAAACTATTGTTCCATTTAAAAAAATTATATCTTTGTGCTGCAACTCTGTGGAAAATGATACAATAAACTATGCTCATAGCTGCGCAGAAAGTGTAACATTTCTTGTTTTGACCTACCGCATTAAAATTTCCCGTCACCTATTATTTTATAAGTTACAGAGGCAAACACACTTAGTGAAACACACTGTATAGTCTAATGGATGCACTGAGACGTTGCCTCGGTACGACGTCAAGTGCTGCCATCTGTTAGAGAACCTCCACGCTTCTTGTTTCATGACTCACTCGTCAGACCCGCCATTATTCTCGACCAAGAACCTACGGCTGCAAGATGCTACTTATTTTCTGAGAAGCGAAATGTGTCACACAGTGTACTATCAGTATATACTCCAAAGGAGTGTTGAAAACATTTTCTAGCAGCAGTAATTGCTGACACATCCTTTAAAATTCGCGAAAAATAATGCAATTTTACTGTCAGTTTGAGTCTTAAATTTTACACATGGCACTAAAGGAATTGTGTCAATAAGATTCGTAACCAGCCGGGCAAATCATAGTGCTCTCTGAAGTCGATTATGTCGACTACAGTAATAATTATCCTATCACTCTGCTATCAAATTACCTCGTTTTTCGTTTTTCTTCAGCTCATGGACACATACTTCAGTTTTTGTGATTCACAGTACTTTCAAAGCTCCTTTCGGAAAGATTTTTACATTCGACTAGCTTATGCAGTTACTCATTTTAAGTTTCTCAATCCCCATATTGAATATTTACGTATATTTTGTGGTGTACTTCGCCTACCAGGTTCGTTTTTATGTCTTGCAAGGTACTATCTTTGATCTAATCAACTCTTACACATGATTAACGTCATGAAGTATTTCAGATCTCAGGTTTCTAGTAATAAATACACCATTCTTTGCAGTAATACCGCCTGCAGAAGCAGTGAGTGAATGAAGAAATCCTGGGAATGTTTTCATGAAAATTTAGTCCCTCCTTGAGGACTACAATGCGACAAAATTCTGGCTTCCAGTATCTTTCGTCTTTCTCTTTTCCTGTAATTTCGCACTTTGTATCATAAAATCTTTATTAAAAATAAGTCTTCCACGTGTGAGTGTCCCTTGACTATAGCATTACAATTTATAAGTCGTTATCAAATATTTCTTCCCACACAGTGTGTTCTCAGCCTATTTCGTCCATTCAGTTGTTGCCTCATTCACCTAATAAGACCTCGTTTCTGATGTTTGATTACTGACACGGTGTTAAACGTCCAGTTTGAGGTTTGTTTCGTTAATCAGGAATCTCAATATATCATGGGAATGATCAACATGTCTCTGTATTGTATGTAAAGAAAATTGTGTAATTAGCTTGTAAACCAAGGAGTTGGAGCTAATTAAGTGGAGGCATCATGTTAAAAATATTTTGTCAGATGTGGGGTTCGAACCCACGCTCCCTCTCGGGAACCAGAACTTAAGTCTGGCGCCTTAGACCGCTCGGCCAATCTGACACCCAACATGTCTTGACTTGAATACTAGTAATATAGGGCATTTTGTGGGCCAGTCAGTAGTAAAGTTTTTCAAATTCTTTTTTCAGCCTGCCTGCCCCTATCGTTTATGCAACAATTCAAACAACTCAGCCTCTCGTGACGTGAGGGGAAGATAGCTAGTTAACCGAAGCACAGTGAGTAAAGGGGTCAAGTGGGGTTAGCGCATAGCAAGCAGTTTAGCCAACTGCGCCAGCCAACAGGTTGCAGAGTCTCTTTCCCTTGGAAGATAAGTGATTCTTAAATAATCCATCGCAAAAAATGCACACTCTTGATCTAGAAAACACTCAACTCACTGGAATTTGAATGGGAGGACGGCGTTTCAGTGCCACCTCTGGCCATCCTGTTTTAAGTTCTTGTGATATCCCTAAATCACTCCAGCAAATAACTGGATAGTTCCTTTTAAAGGGCAGGGTAGATTTCCTTCCCCATTCATATATAAAACACCAAGCGTTTGCTCTATCTCAGAAGACCATGCTGTCGACTGGACGTTAAATTGAAACTTCCTACCTTCCTTTTTTTTCATTGTGAGGTATTATAAAGACATATTAACTTCAAATCTGTAAAACGTATTCTACATAGGGATCACTATTTATTTCTTAACTTCAAAAATGACTATGTGAATGTCCTGTGGACAGTGTGTCTTCTTTTACCACAAGTTTAAATGCATTAGAAAATATAGGAGGAGTGGCTTCAAAAACGTAGAGAACAGACTATGGCGCTATTAGAGGAAACCTGTTTATTTCGGCGTGAACTAACAAATTTCCAAATCAGTGCGAGAATTTTCCTTCCTGTCGTGTATTATAATATATTTTTAACATTCGCCAAGTTTTGAGGAGGTCGCTCCACAGATGATTGCATGGCAAAACATCAGACAGCAAAATGTTTAGAATTCTGTACACTTTTTTGATTAAAAGTCAGTAAACGATTTTAAGTTATACTTTCAACATCATATATTAGAAACCTGAATACAAATTTATGGCATTTAAGTAATATATCACTACAACAGCTAACTTTGATTAAGCTTGCGATTTCTTCCAGCAATCTTAAAGACAGAACGGTGTTTACTGAAATTAGATGAATTTTGAGCAGAATAATAAAATTTTGTTTATTGATAATCCATTTTGCAATAAAATAAATTTTTTATCTGTATTGTTTGTGTACTTCATTTTTCACTTCTATATAACAGAAAAAGAGGGCTACAGTGTGACAAAATTCTGTCTTCCAATTTCTGTGGTCATTTTCTTTTCTTGTAACTTTGCACATTTTTATCATATAATCTTTAATAAACACAATTATTCCTCGTTTGTGTGTCACATGTCTGTAGAATTAATAATTACATATATTTTATCAAAGATTTCTTCCTCACACATATGTTCCTCTGCCCATTTAGTCTGTCCAGTTCTTTTCCTCAGTCGCCCGATAAAACCTTTTTTCTGAACTTTTATGACTGAGATGGATTTAAACGTTAAGTTTGGAGCTTGTGCCGTTAATCTGGAATTTCAATACATCTTCAGTATCATCGACATGTGCCTGTATTATTTTTCCTCTGTTCCATTTTGATTTATCTTTTTTCTTTCGTCTTTTTTTGTGTTTCTCAACCTGCTATTTTTCTGCAATATTAGATAAAACCCAATCATAAGTCTGAAGTGCAATGTTCATTTATTTAGCTATCATATCGAAAGGTCGCTCGAAAATTCTTACAGTTTGGATACCACGCTCTGTATGAATAACGATACTTTTTATTGCAGCCTTGCGGGAGTAGCCGTGCGGTCTGGAGCGCCACGTTGCGGATCGCGCGGCCTCCCGCCTCGGAGGTTCGAATCCTCCCTCGGGCATGGATTTGTGTGTTGCCCTTATTTAGTTTAACTTGGTTTAATTAATTTATGAGCTAGGGACTAACAACCCAGCAGTTAAGTACCATAGATTTACAAACATTTGAACATTTGAATTTTATTACAGCACTTATTATCAATTCGATAGCATAGTTCTCAAGAAATCAATTCTACATAAACACAGTAACTTAAGAAAGATATTTTTGTGACTGAAGAATGCTGAGTTGGCACAATACAAAGTTTATTCACACATTCGGTTCTTATAGATTGGACACAACGTCGAAGTTGTCACTGACAATATGACGTAAGGAAAAACAAAAATAAAAGAAATTCTTCTAGAGTATGACAAAAACTAAATGTTGTAACTCTGCACAGAGTACATGGTTTCACCTAATAATTAGCGAGAGAGTCCTCAGGCGTTGTTCTTGAGGTGTGTACAGTCTTCAGCGTCGGCGGTGAACTGAGGCTAGGGTCGGGTGTGTGTCTAGATGTAGCGTCTCACCACGCGCGGAGGAACACTTCTTTCTGTGCGGACGTGTGGCGCTTTCTGACTTCCAGTGGCTCCACCTGCAAGAAGTAGTGGCCTCAGTAGCGGTATTTGTTGTTGTTTATGTGTGCGGGAATGGCTTGGTTTGTCTTGGAGTGAGGTGCGCCTTATGAGTAGGCTGCCCAGAACAACGGGATGTTGTGTGGGTTGCCGACTCGTAAGGGCTTTCTTGGAGCCGGCATTACAGATATACTCTAATAATACTGTATCGACAGTAGAGGACCCGTGCGAATACTTCGCACCATTAGTGGAATGACAAAAAAGTTGGGACAAATGGAAGTAAAGTTGAATGTTTACACATAGCTATCTTCAGAATCAATCAATGCAAGTGTTTACAAGCGCAAATGAAAGAGTTTGATCCGCTGAGTGTTGTTAGATCAAAAAGAACTGCTACCTGAACTGAAGATATATTGTGAAACAAACCGATCAAAATATTCAGTGCAAGGACAAAAGGATACTGCGTTTGAATAAAAATAAAGGATGGAGAGACTTATGTTAATTCTGATACTTGAAGACAAATTTGCGAATGAATACCTTTCTTTTAAAGCAAAAATGAAAGAAATCGGTCGGGTAGAACGGCCTGACCGACTGACTTTAGTTTACAGCAAGGACGTCCCCATAAGAAATAATCAAAACGAAATCGCGTTTGAGTATAGAAAAAGGAAGGCGAGAGTTATGTAAATTCTGATACTTGATGACAAATCTGTTGATATATACCTTTCGTTTAAAACAAAAATGAAGGAAAAAGGCCGGGTAGTTTGGTCTGGCAGACTGAGCTTATCTTTCGTAGATTATTTTAATAGATAAGATTAGCTACAACTATTTAACTTATGCTTTTGGTCTACCAAAGTTCCAGGCAGAGGTAAATTTAATCATCTTTTTTCTTCTACAACCTTTCAAATTCATTTTGTTGTTGAGAATAACATTCTTACGTATATAAATGCTAGTAGTAGACTATTACTGACCTATGCCTCAGCGTCATAGTAACAAGACTTTTTGATACTAGGGTTTTCTTCTGTTTTTGAAAGTTACTCAGTGGTTGGCACACGGGACTAGCATTCGGGATGGTGGTTCAAACGTATCCAGATATAGGATTTCCGTGATTTCCAAAAATCACTGAGGTAAATGCCGGGATGGTATCTTTGAAAGGGTATGGTCGGCTTTCTTCCGCATCCTTGATCAAAAATGAATTAAATAAATAAATAACAATCCAATTGTATGTTCCCTTTTTAATGATCACATTGGTCCTTCCTTCTAGGAATCCTTTGGAATATATATATAAAACTGTGGAAGGGTTTCTCTGAAAAACTGTTTCTTCTTCATATCTGCATCCGCATAGACTCTCTGCAAGTTCACAATGAACCGCTTTTATGATATTTCTCTACAGTTCCATTCTCTGACAGTTCGCGGGATAAAGGACCACCTAAATCTTTCTGTTTTCGATCTGATAAAAATAAATGTTTGTTAAGTTTAAGGGACTTAACTGGTCATCAGTCCCTAAACTTACAAACTACTTATAAACTAGCTTGTACTAAAGACGACACAAACATCCATGCCCGAGGGGGCATTCGAACCCCAGACCGTAGCGGCCGTGCAGACTGTGACTGGTGCGCCGCAGACCGCTCGGCCACTGCGGCCGGATTTCGATCTGTTCTCTCTTATTTTATTATGATGATCATATGTCCCTATGTAGGGGGGTGCTAGCAAAATATGTTTTGAGGGGTCCCCCGGAATTTCTCCCGCTGCCTGCCACGCATTGGGGCGACCTTCCACGCAACCATTTCTGAAGTGTCTGCCCCATTGAGAGCAATAACAGGGCTTGTCGCTGTCGCAGGCAGATCGGTGGACAAGCCGAGCATCCGTCCGGTTCCCACGACCAGCCAACAGCGGCGCCCCTCGACCGCAGTCTCGAGCTGTGTAACCAAGGTTAACACAGCCTGAAGCTGGAAGTGAAATGTCACCAGTTAGGTCTGCATCCGCACACAGCAGTCACAACCCCTATTTGTGACTACAATACCCAGAAAAAACTAACGATTAAAAAGACTCGATGTAGACTTCACAGAAGTTAACTAAGGTAAACAAAGACGACTAGAGCTGTAATTGATCCAACGAAACCAAAAGAGACGACCGTCGGGATTCACACGGCAAAAGGATACACTAACTAGATACTTAGCGCGAATCTGAATCTAACAAAGAAACGAGTACACGATAAATTTAATAAACAGTAGCAAGAACAGTCAAAAGAAGTCGCTTATTGTAAGAATCCGGTTACACTTACAAGTAGCGGTGTTCTATGTACTGCTCTTACAGGAAGATTACACCATTGCATAAACTCGAATTTGAATCTGATATGCTCGAGAGCACAAGTTATATTAATCATATTATCGATTTGCAGCTCTTATTCTTCCGTATTTCCAGTAAAAAAAAATTCTGGGTATGAGGTCCGCCTGATATGCAAAACATTATTTTGATTTTACACCCAAACTAGTTTCGGCACCTATGTGCCATCACCAGTGGTTTTTCCATTTATTTATTCCCGTGAAAACAAAATACATTGATTTTATTGCTGTACTATGTGTAAATTTCGGCCTAAAATGTTGTAACTCTTATTTTGGTTTTTACCTTTTTCTTACATTTTGTGGTGATGTGGGACCCTTTTTACATAGTTACGTACTGGTAGCGTTGTCATCTGCAACCAAATGATCTTATTGAATCTTGTGAGGATTTTAAAAAACGCCACCTCTAGCGTGAAAACAACATTTTAATACCACGATCACTTCCCACTTTAACCAATTGTCCTACGTACACTTTGTTGATATGCGTATCTATTATTCCATGTGTGTGTGTCTTAGCTGTCTGTGTTATCTTTTCTGTACAACTCATTTAATGGGTTAAATAATTTATTTTTGGATAGTGTGGTCTATTCATTCATGACTGATTTTCCTTCTGCTATTGATTTTTGTATGTAACAGTTTTCTTCTATTGTGAGTTTGTGTTAAAGGTTGTGGCTTGATTTTAATATATTTAAGTCTGTTTCTATTTCGGTTGGGTGATGGTTGTAGGCTATTAGGTGGTCTGAAAATGTGCTATAGGAACTGTGACTTATTGGTGTTCTGAATATCTCGTTTTGACATTTCTACATGTTTGTCCAATGTATATTGATTGACGTGTGTTTCATGGGAGTTCATATATGCCTGATCTATTGAATTTGTCTGATGGTGTTGTCTGTGTTCTGAGTTTCTTCAGTACTGTGTCGTCTGTCCTGTATCCTATTTGGACTCCCTGTTTCTTTAATGTGTGCCCTATCCTGTGAACTATTTCGTTGTTGTAGGTGAGTATGTGCCATTTATTTGCTTTTGTGTGGTGTGCTGTTGCGTATTGTATGTGGTCATTGTGTCCTTCTGTATTGTGTGTAGTCTAGTGTGTGTGTGAACTGTTCATTACTTTTCTTTTTGCATATTTGTCGGTCTAGTCTGTCTATTATATGGGTATCATAACCATTCTCCAATGCTATTTGTTTTATTGTGTTCAGTTCCTGTGTGTAGTTTTGTTTGCTTATGGGTGTTCTGTTTAGTCTGTTGAGCAAGAATCTTAAGCTTGCCTGTTTGTGTCTCATCGGGTGATTTGATAAACGGTGGATGGTGGTACTCGTGGTGGTGCGTTTGCTGAATATTGTGAATTCATGGGTGTTGTTTGTTCTTTTTATAGTGATATCTAGAAAATTCAGTGTGTTGTCTGTTCCTGTTTCCCATGTGAAATGAATTTTTCGGGGCAGATTTTTTATTTCATTATGAAACTGTTGTGTGTGTGTGTGTGTGTGTGTGTGTGTGTGTGTGTGTGTGGTTCATTGATCAGTACCAGTATATGACTTTGTATTTCTTTGGTTGTGGCCTTCTAGATAACATCTTCATAAACAACTTGGAAAATAAAATTTTCAGGTACATAATACAACCAAAGAAATACAAAGTCATACACTGGTACCGTTACGTCGATGACATAATATGTATGCTCAACGAACTACACACACACATAAAACAGTTTCACAATGAAATAAAAAATCTGCACCCAAAAATTCATTTCACATGGGAAACAGAAACAGACAACACATTGATGTACGAGTTGGGGTGGAACTCTTTCAAAATGGCGATATTCTTTGCGCCGAGATCTATTTCCGAAATTTCTTTCACCATCGGTTTTGTGTCTCGTTTCCGCCGGTTGTAGGTGTCGGTGGCCGAGTAGAAAGAGACCGACACAGGAATAAAGGATGCACGCGTGTGCAGGTACGGAGGTGACCAGCCAGTGGGACAGCAGAAACTGGAAACACTAGAGTAAATTAGAACGAGATATATATTTCATGGAGTCTTGGTAATACTTAACTTTTACATAGTTCTTGACTGCAGAATGCTGATACATAGTTTATATAGAGGCCTGCCTACTGATGATTCCTAGTGCCTATCCGATAGCCAAGTCTTAACTGGTGCCTATCTGATTCCCAAGTGAACGATGAAGTCCAGTGGTGGCCACGAGCGGAGTTGCAGCAGAGGGCGCTCGTGGCTGACGTCGTAAGAACGCCGCGCCGTGCGTGCATGGCGGCGAGCGGCGAAAGTACGTGGCGCGCACTTCGTACTTGTGAACACCACAATCGGGATGTCTAGATAGTTTTCAATTAAATGTTTATTATTTTCATCTTTCCTCATATGAGCCGTTTGGGAATAGCCGTGCGGTCTTGGGCGTCACTTTAGAAATTGCATAGCCACTCGCGTGAGATTTTGAGTCCTCCCTCGGGCATGGGTGTGTCAGTTGTCCCTAGTCTAAGTTCATTTAAATAGTTTGTAAGTCTAAGGACCGATGACCTCAGCATTTGGTCCACCAGGTTTACAAACATTTGGACATTTATTCAAGTGAGTAAAAATAAAGAGAAAAATAGATTACTTTGCGATACAGGAAAAAAAAAAATTCAGAAAAACTCCGAATGCCTGAAGAAAAATTCTACAATCTGAATTCAGATCAGAGAGCACAATAAAAAAAACACATGTACTATTCCATAGAACAAAAGTGTCCTTTACCGAATATATAAATTAACACATAAAAGTTGTGAAAAGTTATACATCAGTCACACAGATAGAAATTTCATAACAATGAAAACTATCACACAGCATTCAGTACACATTTGATGTACCAAATTCACGAAACTACACACACAGCACAATGTCAATTCTACAAATTTCTGTTAAGGGCTAATATCTAAACACTCTGGAAGAGTAAAAAAATTTTACTGGTAAGAAAAAAGTTCCAAATAGTATCGTTAGTGAAGAGACTGATCTAAAAGACTAATAAAATTTGGCAAATTTCACATACATCCTTACCAAAAGAAGATACAACTGTTTCGGTGAAATATAAAACATTTCACACTGTTAATATGTATACATTTTACATTTTTATTAACCATCAGGGGGGGGGGGGGATTGTTGGGGTAGTGGCGCTGTGCCATGGCACCATCTGCATGAAAAGGGAAGAAAGAGAATGCCCATAGGCGCTGTGTTAAGAAGCTGGGCAGGTTTCTGCACGACGCCGCAGAGTAACATATACAGAGAAGCAGCCCCCCCCCCCCCCCTAAACCACTGTCCTACGCTCCCCTCGTAGTTCCGTTTGTAAATGTTTGTTTGTATAGTCTATGGGACTTAACTACGGGGTCATCAGTCCCTAAACTTACAAACTACTTATGAACTACTTACGAACTAGGACGGCACAAATATCCATGCCCGAGGGGGGATTCGAACCCCTGGCCGTAGTGGCCGTGCAGACCTTGACTGGAGCGCCTTAGTCCCCGCGGCCACCGCGGCCGGCCGTAGTTCCGTAAGATGCTAGCAGGTGTCAGGCGGTTCCCGGCTTAGTACCAGTAGACCACACTAGAGGCACTTCTGAGGGTGCCTCTCGCACGTCAGAGTAGAGATGGGCTAAACCGTGATTTTCCGCTAACAGTGATTTCCGTGATTGCTACTTTTAAATCACCGTGATTTACTCCTCCCGCTATTCCGTGATTTCAGCTCTTTCCGCTATTCCGTGATTTCTGCTCTTTTCGCTATTTCCGTGACTGAATCGCCGAGATTCCGGCGACTTGTATGATTTACCATGGAACTGACAAAAATTGAGTTAGATACTTTTGTTATAATGTTTCATCCGCCAGTAACTAATTTATCGTCTCTTTCTTGTTATGAAAGTTATGTTGTGAACCGAGAAAAGTAAATCTCAACAAATAAGTCAATAGTAAGTATAGTTTAAAATAACTGTACAATAAACTTTCTAACCACATCAAGACAATGAAAGAATAGTAAATATTCTTAGTAAGTGTAAAAATTATTTGCAAGGTAGGTGTTATTTCATTGTCAATGAATATATGCCCTCAATTTTAATAACTTGTTTCTTTAATGTAATTGATACTGCAGTTATTAGAGAGCGCTGTTATTTAAATACACTGGTCTATAATAGTTATCATATTACTTTACACGCTTCAATTATTTACAGTAATATAGTATCAGTTTTACTGTTAGGTGCCATATGTTTTTACGATGTAGCATGCGCAGCTAACTGGATGCTTAAATAAATAAAAAGTTACTGCAGTTTCATTTCCAGTGCCATACACTTTTAAGTCAAAATTTATGCATACTTATGAAATAAGAAGCTGAGATCTTTACTATAATTGAAGCAATTAATGTGATATCAGTATTGCAGCGGAAGTCCCATGGGTAATGATTTTATGCACATGTTTTTTCGAGTTGCTCATGCGTTGGTAACGGCTGCAGAGAGCGCACAACTCGGACTCTGATTGGCTACCACGTGGTATTGCCAACATCGTAGCGGAGTGCAAGCGCTCACATTTCAAATGTTCGTAGAGCTTACTTGTTGCTCTGCACGCCGCAACTGCTAGAACAATACTCAGTGCTGAAGAGTCTACCTTTCCACACTAACAAAGTATTAAAACAGCATACCGCCTACTATTATTACAGCAGTTGTAAAAATAGAGTACAGACAAAAGTTAATTACTTATAAAACAATGTGATTGCAACATACATTGCTCTGGCACCACAGGTTTGATGGCTCTCGAAGAAGTCGTCGCATATTTCGGTTACATGTGCCTATTCACGGTGCTTCTTCAAGTTGGAGATATAAGTTTTATGCGACACCTGTATGCCGCACAAATTACATTTCGCACAGTCGCTATTAAGAGCGGTGAAATGGCACATCTCGCTCGTCCTCGATCGCTTCATCTCGGCAGAAACAAGATATACACTTTTAGACGACGAACGGCGAAATGGACGAGATATGTTTTTCAGTTTTTAACCTCTCCCTGCTGGGTCCCGGCGATTTTCTAGGAAAAACGCACAAGTGTATGCGAACTGGTCACTGTCCATAATCGGCTTTTAGCCGGTACACCCGCTCTTCGCTAGTCGGTGATTCGCTGCTATACCCACTATTTGCCGCATTGATATTAGTACAGATTTCGACCCACAGATGGCTCTTCTAGCCTTTGATGCTTCTCTTCCCTCACCTCCTCTTCGCTTTTCCGCTATTCGCTGCTACACCTGCTATTCGCTGCTGCTTTTAGTACTCATTTCGGCCACCAGATGGCTCTTTGTAGTTTGTACTGCTGTTCGCTGCTATTCCTGCTCGTCGTTACCCAACGGTGACCGTGAAGCAGTATGTAAGAAGAGCGCTGTTTATTTCTTTTACCTTATATTTTTTGTTTGCTATAGTATCTTATGAGAGATATAAATAATTGATAATATTTTGCAATATATTAATATGTGTGGCGGTACTTTACGAAGTTCATAGACATATATTTAAGACTTATTTGCATTTTGAGGCTGTCGTTAGCCCAGGGCGGCGGCAATACAAAATGAGGCTCCCCGTCCACTTGGAAATACATGTTACTACAAATAAAAGATTTGGAGACCCCCCCCAGGACTAGAGGCATGGGACAGTCTAAAGAAATAGCTCAAAAATGTTCAAATGTTTGCAAATCTATCGGACCAAACTACGTGGTCATCAGTCCGTATCTTACAAAGTACTTAAACTAACCTAAGGACAACACACACACACATGCCCCAGGAAGGACTCGAACCTCCGCAGCGAGGCGCCAGACCGCTCGGCTACTCCACCGCGGCAAAGAAATAACTTTCGACTTTTGGAGGCCCCATAACAAGAGAGGACAAGTGAGCTTTTAATGATAAATAAATAAATAAAACCTTGATTTCGAGGCATTTGGAGCCCCCCTTCCCCCCTAGAATTTGTTGCTAGGGGTCAAATACATGAGCACAATACCAGGGCTAGGAATAACTTGGATATACCAAGACACAGTTTGTCAAGGACTAAAAATTCTCACAAAGTGAACCCTTTGATATTCTTTAACAGATTACCACCATATGCAAGATCTATGGATATAAAAATGTTTAAATTGAAATGGTACAGCTGGCTATCTGATCATCCTTTTTATGACATTAAAGAATTCCTAGAGATACCAGAGCAGGATATTAACATTTAACTATTCTTTTTAATTAATAATATTTGATTTATTTATATTAAGTGTCATGTAATTGTATACCACGCATGTTAAATAATTGCTATACAAATGATTTGCTACACCATGATTACAGAATAGTATAGCTTAAGACATTATTATCTAATACTTTCCTGTGTATTTTATTATTTCTATGTTTGAAGGCATAACATGTCTTATCGGCATTAGATTACTGTACTTCATTATCTGTACTTAATACTTCATATTGTATTATATATTCCAATGACGAAACCAATATCATTGTACAATGGTCTATGGTGAATAAAATTCTTGATTCTTGAGTCCGCCACTGGGCTCACTAGAACCTGAAAGACCTCGAAACGAAAGAGCTTTCGTCCTGCCATCTGGTGACAGCAGGCTCAAACTATCTTTTCCAGTGCCACACTCTTGCTGGATCTTAGTCTAATTTGCGTTTCCAAGTGCATTAGCATTATTTTTTACTGTCATTTTTTTATAAGATAATGCCGCAAACTAATACTCTTTTCAATCAATTTCAGAAGAAAATCACTACGATATTGGCCTTACTCGGTCCAAACTTTGAAGCGGTTGTGCAGAACATTAGAAACGACATTGATGCCATCGTTAACCAGATTTATTATGTAGCTAACGTAGCGATGCCTGCCAAGAGACAATGGATCACTGAAGACTGTAAAACAAATAGATGCCTTGGACGTGTGCGATGCTATCCTTAGCGAAATAACGTTTTCAGTTCATTGGGTCTCTCAGTGTAACCAATTTATTCGATGCGAACTAGTTCGACAACTTTGTCTGGAATTATGTTTGAAATCATTGACACATATACATTTCTCGAGAAAAGAAAGTAGAAGGGAGAACTTCAGGTTTTCTATGCTAGGCCTGAATTACATTTGTTCCCAGGACAGTGCCGTTTCCTTCGCTCATTCCGAAACTTTTGAAGAGACTGTTAAAGTGTCGAGATAGGCATTGGAATTAGTAGTTTCGTCATCAGATGCCGAGAGGTATTTCCCAGTGAACAAGAAAATTCTAAACTTTCCTAAGAAATACCATGGAAGAAGAAAGACTGAGTGCCTTAGGGATGATATCCTGTGAGAAGTCATTTGTATGCAACATGGAAAATAATTCAGGCCCCCTTGAACTGAAATTCTGAAACGAGAAGCACAGTCGAACTGATTTTCAATTCCGTTCGGATTAATCATTTTGAAGCTGTCTGCCCAAAGTCATAAGGTTTCTGCTTTTGGTGCGGACAACACTTTTAATAATATGTCGGTAATTTGTTTAATAATTTTGGAAGTGAATTTAATTTATTCACTCTCTGTTATATCGTATACTAATTATATTTACCAAGCAGATAAGACGAAAAGTTAGCTAAAGTAACGTTCCCCTTCTCTCTGTTTTGCAGAATCGAACACAATCACTTTCTACTATTCTTCAGGAAGCAAAAGTACAGTGTCGATTGTTTTTACTTGACACGTAGACGTTGGTAATAGTGCAATGGATCACGGGAAGTGAAGAGGGACAATCACTAGTCAGCGGCAGATAGCCAATGATATTGCGCCTTAATTTGTTTCACATTGATAAACAAATGTGCATTGTGGTCTGGTTTCGCTTGTAGTAATAACGACTGACCGCTTTGTCAGACACTGACTGCTCATTTCACTCTTAACAACTGAAGCAGTATGTAAGAAGAGCGCTGTTTATTTCTGTTACCTTATACTTTTTGTTTGCTATAGTATCTTATGAGAGATATAAATAATTGATAATATTTTGCAATATATTAATATGTGTGGCGGTACTTTACGAAGTTCATAGACATATATTTAAGACTTATTTGCATTTTTTTATAATTTTTTTTTTTGGTACCACATGAGAAAATCTCACCAACCGCCACTGTTAACCACATTTAGTATATTTTTGCGAGACAATAATATAAACATCACATATATTAACAAAAAAAAAAAAGAAAAATTCGTTTAAAACTGCTGTGAAGTCAAATGTTCAAATGTTTGTTAATCTATCGGACCAAACTGCGTGGTCATCAGTCCGTAGCTTACAAACTACTTAAACCTAGGTAAACTAACCTAAAGACAACACACACACCCATGCCCAAGGGAGGACTCGAACCTCCGACGGCGAGCAGCTGTGAAGTTATAAAAGTAAAATTTAAGTAAGTACAAGACAGTATAAAGGAACAAAAATATGAGAAAATATATTACATATATACCTAGTCCAATGATATATGTAGTATAACATACATTCTATGTTATATATTGTATCTTCTGCAGGATCGTTGACGATGACCATGTGCTCGAAACCGTTCTGGTAAATTAAAATGTAGAAATAGCGAGCAGTCTTGTCTTTACCTGTAATAATGTCATTTATTATTCATAGCATATCTCCTCGAAATATTGAGCATATTGTTCACTGTTCACCGTCACATACCAGATTGAGCGCATATTAGAGTTAAGCACTCCGCTATTGATAGTTCACCATACTACTACTATTATTCAATTCGATGATATTATAGGGCATCCGGCGTCATAGCATTGTGTGGTAGATGTCTCTGGACACAGGTAAGTCAGAGACAGGTAGAGCGCCCTTTATATAGCTACTAGCTGAAAACCCGGCGTTGCCCGGTTATTTATTTATTCCTTAGATTTTTCAGGTATATATTCATTTGTATAATGGCTGTATGTTTGTAAAATCTCTTCAAAATAAGTTAGTAGCAAAAAGTAAAACTTGGTGCATCATGGGGCGGTTTTATGTGCTCGTATCTCGTGAACTACGTGTCGTACTGTGATACAGTATAGAAGGTACATTCAACTATGTGCGTTTATACTGCCTGTAAAATTTCTGCAGCTACAATTTGTTGTGTAGAAAACATAAATTGTAACGTCATACCGAATGCCGTAGTTTTACTCCATAAACAGTGGAAATGTAGTAAGCAAGAAACTTTATTCCTTTCATCATTTTGCTATGGTTGTCAAGGAGAAAAAGTTGACTAAAGGTGTAAAAGTATGTTTAAAGTTCGTTGCAAGTCGCTAAGTACGTACTCTCATTCTCATATAGCGTATTTATAAAGTCTCGCCGCATTAAGTGGCAGTTTTTTTTTACGATTTCTATTGTTTATGACGTCATATCTTCTGAACTGTGTGTCGTATGTGATTCTTAACCCTGCAGAAATTGTTACCTCACAGTAAGGAATGTGTGTACAAAATTTGTTTGAAATCGGTCCAGTGGTTTAGGAGGAAATGAGCAACATTGTCGCTATATGCAGCAGTTTTTCGAGCATGTCATTGTTTATGACGTAATATCTCGCGAACTATGTATCGTACGTGATTCTTACACTTACGGCGACCGTCCTCATGGATTTAAGCTCACGTGTGCAAACTTTCATGAAGATTGGAACAAAACTGTAGATTTGTATGCAACACGTACAAACATACGGACACTGCTTTATATATGAAGACTACACGGAAAGAAGGGGTTAAGTCCATATTTCACGAAAATGAGTTACTGGTATCCTTATGAAGTTCATCAGATGTACCTTCAGTTGGGTGAACTTAAATGAATGTAATGGGTTTAGTCACCGAGTTATAGCGAGATCAAAATATGGTATACACTGAGAAAACGGGTCAAGTCCATCCGAAACACGGAAAGAAAGGGTGAAGCCCAGCCGGTGTCGATTTCTCAGCAGTCAGCAGTATTTTTTTTCCTGCTGTTACGGAAGTATCATTGTTGACATCGTTAAATGCAATGTCATTGTTGATTTTCATATGTATTATCGAAGCAAACACGGAGCAGATTTCAGATTAGCTTCTTTGCTTTATACTGTGGCAGGACCTAATATCGTGTCGTGATTTGTGCTAACACGGAGTAGCCTTGACATTCACTTGAATTCTTTGGGGTGTAGTAGATTGCATTTCGTGTGATATCCAACTGAGGACGCTGTTTCAATTGGCGATGGAAGATCCAGATTCAAGCTGCAGTGGTAAGTCTAGAAAAAGACAGAGCTTTGGTAGAGAGTCTGAAGTATCTAAAAAGCTAAGACCAATGTTACATGAAATAGGGGAGCGTTGTAACTGCAAGAAGAATTGTACTGATTTGCTAACTAATTAATATCTAAATTCAATTTGTTGAAGGACTGGAATGAGCAAAGTTGCCACCTGACAGGACTGATTTCTGTTGACAATGTACAACGGCGTAGGCCTCGCAGAGATAAGGCAGTAGCTACTTTGCGTAATTATACATTTCATTACAAGGTCAGAATAATGAGAGACAATACTGCGACAGAATTGCCTGTTTGCCAAAAGGCCTTATATCACTGCATGGTATTTCAAAGAAAAGATTAGAAACTATCAGGAATTCCTTAAAAATGAAGTTTTTTTTTAAATATTGTTTTATACTTTCAAGGAGTACTAAAGACAGGGCGTATAATGTACTGTATAAATTACAGAAGCATATGCCAATAACCAGTGAAACTGTAAAGTTTTAAACTTTGAAATTACTCTCCTGAAAAGTAAAAAAATGGACTTAACCCCTTCTTTCCGTGTAGTCTTCTTATTAGATATTCCAGATAAAAACTCACAAAACAGGAAATAGGGTCGGTATCTCAATAAGCGCCACTGGTGGAAGACGCTGCCAAATCCACCATCAGTGGGTCTGTGAGACTGGCTGGGCATCGCTTCCAAAGCTGGAGGTGCATACCGACGTGGAGAAACACTGCTCTATCATGAACACTGACAAGCTAGCCAGTCTTATATTCCTGATTACTTACATTACGATACAACAAGAAAATTGTGTAATTAGTTTGTAAACCATAACATTGCAGCTATTTTAAGTGCAGGCATCGTGTTAAAAATTTTTGTCAGAGGTGGGGTTCGAACCCACGCTCCCTCTCGGGAACCAGAACTTAAGTCTGGCGCCTTAGACCGCTTTTTTTTTTTTTTTTTTTTTTTTTTTTTTTTTTTTTTTTTTTTTGCTCTATGTGTAGTTCTGTTCGTTGCGGACGTTGATCAAGTTTGTTCGTTTTTGTTCGATGTGTTCTTGGCTCAGCTTTTTTATTACAGAGGCCGTTCAGCCCTCTGACCGGGCGCGCTGAGCCACGGCGCCCGGCATCATCATCATTATATGTTAGTGTTAATACAGTATCTAACTTGTGATCATATTTCTGTACTATAACAGATACGAGAAAGCATGCAAATGATTCATCTTCTACACCAATACCATCTTCACGACGAAGGGTTCTTCGCAATTTCATCTCAACCAATCGAAATACATTATCAGGATTGATTAGCAATCTCCGCCCCATTTGACGCTTCACCACACAAATAAAGACACAAAACGCAACTTCGGAGGCACACTGCACCGTCCCTACTGGCGAACCGACAGGTCAAAGTGCAATGCGGCATGGCACACGCAGAGGCCTCTAGCGGACGACTGCAGAGTTTTGCAGATGCGGGAGTATCACTAGTGCAATAAGGACCTTTGCATTATCTTCCATTTGATTTTTGTGTGTGTGTTTGTTCGAGCCCAAGTACTTTCCTTGTCAGTCGCGGATTGAGGCTGTCGTTAGCCCAGGGCGGCGGCAATACAAAATGAGGCTCCCCGTCCACTTGGAAATACATGTTACTACAAATAAAAGATTTGGAGACCCCCCCAGGACTAGAGGCATGGGACAGTCTAAAGAAATAGCTCAAAAATGTTCAAATGTTTGCAAATCTATCGGACCAAACTACGTGGTCATCAGTCCGTATCTTACAAAGTACTTAAACTAACCTAAGGACAACACACGCACACATGCCCCAGGAAGGACTCGAACCTCCGCAGCGAGGCGCCAGACCGCTCGGCTACTCCACCGCGGCAAAGAAATAACTTTCGACTTTTGGAGGCCCCATAACAAGAGAGGACAAGTGAGCTTTTAATGATAAATAAATAAATAAAAACTTGATTTCGAGGCATTTGGAGCCCCCCACTCCCCCCTAGAATTTGTTGCTAGGGGACAAATACATGAGCACAATACCAGGGCTAGGAATAACTTGGATATACCAAGACACAGTTTGTCAAGGACTAAAAATTCTCACAAAGTGAACCCTTTGATATTCTTTAACAGATTACCACCATATGCAAGATCTATGGATATAAAAATGTTTAAATTGAAATGGTACAGCTGGCTATCTGATCATCCTTTTTATGACAGTAAAGAATTCCTAGAGATACCAGAGCAGGATATTAACATTTAACTATTCTTTTTAATTAATAATATTTGATTTATTTATATTAAGTGTCATGTAATTGTATACCACGCATGTTAAATAATTGCTATACAAATGATTTGCTACACCATGATTACAGAATAGTATAGCTTAAGACATTATTATCTAATACTTTCCTGTGTATTTTATTATTTCTATGTTTGAAGGCATAACATGTCTTATCGGCATTAGATTACTGTACTTCATTATCTGTACTTAATACTTCATATTGTATTATATATTCCAATGACGAAACCAATATCATTGTACAATGGTCTATGGTGAATAAAATTCTTGATTGTTGAGTCCGCCACTGGGCTCACTAGAACCTGAAAGACCTCGAAACGAAAGAGCTTTCGTCCTGCCATCTGGTGACAGCAGGCTCAAACTTTCTTTTCCAGTGCCACAGTCTTGCTGGATCTTAGTCTAATTTGCGTTTCCAAGTGCATTAGCATTATTTTTACTGTCATTTTTTATAAGATAATGCCGCAAACTAATACTCTTTTCAATCAATTTCAGAAGAAAATCACTACGATATTGGCCTTACTCGGTCCAAACTTTGAAGCGGTTGTGCAGAACATTAGAAACGACATTGATGCCATTGTTAACCAGATTTATTATGTAGCTAACGTAGCGATGCCTGCCAAGAGACAATGGATCACTGAAGACTGTAAAACAAATAGATGCCTTGGACGTGTGCGATGCTATCCTTAGCGAAATAACGTTTTCAGTTCATTGGGTCTCTCAGTGTAACCAATTTATTCGATGCGAACTAGTTCGACAACTTTGTCTGGAATTATGTTTGAAATCATTGACACATATACATTTCTCGAGAAAAGAAAGTAGAAGGGAGAACTTCAGGTTTTCTATGCTAGGCCTGAATTACATTTGTTCCCAGGACAGTGCCGTTTCCTTCGCTCATTCTAGAGTACGAACTTTCCGAAACTTTTGAAGAGACTGTTAAAGTGTCGAGATAGGCATTGGAATTAGTAGTTTCGTCATCAGATGCCGAGAGGTATTTCCCAGTGAACAAGAAAATTCTAAACTTTCCTAAGAAATACCATGGAAGAAGAAAGACTGAGTGCCTTAGGGATGATATCCTGTGAGAAGTCATTTGTATGCAACATGGAAAATAATTCAGGCCCCCTTGAACTGAAATTCTGAAACGAGAAGCACAGTCGAACTGATTTTCAATTCCGTTCGGATTAATCATTTTGAAGCTGTCTGCCCAAAGTCATGAGGTTTCTGCTTTTGGTGCGGACAACACTTTTAATAATATGTCGGTAATTTGTTTAATAATTTTGGAAGTGAATTTAATTTATTCACTCTCTGTTATATCGTATACTAATTATATTTACCAAGCAGATAAGACGAAAAGTTAGCTAAAGTAACGTTCCCCTTCTCTCTGTTTTGCAGAATCGAACACAATCACTTTCTACTATTCTTCAGGAAGCAAAAGTACAGTGTCGATTGTTTTGACTTGACACGTAGACGTTGGTAATAGTGCAATGGATCACGGGAAGTGAAGAGGGACAATCACTAGTCAGCGGCAGATAGCCAATGATATTGCGCCTTTATTTGTTTCACATTCATAAACAAATGTGCATTGTGGTCTGGTTTCGCTTGTAGTAATAACGACTGTCCGCTTTGTCAGAAACTGACTGCTCATTTCACTGAAGCAGTATGTAAGAAGAGCGCTGTTTATTTCTTTTACCTTATACTTTTTGTTTGCTATAGTATCTTGTGAGAGATATAAATAATTGATAATATTTTGCAATATATTAATATGTGTGGCGGTACTTTACGAAGTTCATAGACATATATTTAAGACTTATTTGCATTTTTTTATAATTTTTTGGGTACCACATGAGAAAATCTCACCAACCGCCACTGTTAACCACATTTAGTATATTTTTGCGAGACAATAATATAAACATCACATACATTAACCAAAAAAAAAAAGAAAAATTCGTTTAAAACTGCTGTGAAGTCAAATGTTCAAATGTTTGTTAATCTATCGGACCAAACTGTGTGGTCATCAGTCCGTAGCTTACAAACTACTTAAACCTAGGTAAACTAACCTAAGGACAACACACACACACACACCCATGCCCAAGGGAGGACTCGAACCTCCGACGGCGAGCAGCTGTGAAGTTATAAAAGTAAAATTTAAGTAAGTACAAGACAGTATAAAGGAACAAAAATATGAGAAAATATATTACATATATACCTAGTCCAATGATATATGGAGTATAACATACATTCTATGTTATATATTGTATCTTCTGCAGGATCGTTGACGATGACCATGTGCTCGAAACCGTTCTGGTAAATTAAAATGTAGAAATAGCGAGCAGTCTTGTCTTTACCTGTAATAATGTCATTTATTATTCATAGCATATCTCCTCGAAATATTGAGCATATTGTTCACTGTTCACCGTCACATACCAGATTGAGCGCATATTAGAGTTAAGCACTCCGCTATTGATAGTTCACCATACTACTACTATTATTCAATTCGATGATATTATAGGGCATCCGGCGTCATAGCATTGTGTGGTAGATGTCTCTGGACACAGGTAAGTCAGAGACAGGTAGAGCGCCCTTTATATAGCTACTAGCTGAAAACCCGGCGTTGCCCGGTTATTTATTTATTCCTTAGATTTTTCAGGTATATATTCATTTGTATAATGGCTGTATGTTTGTAAAATCTCTTCAAAATAAGTTAGTAGCAAAAAGTAAAACTTGGTGCATCATGGGGCGGTTTTATGTGCTCGTATCTCGTGAACTACGTGTCGTACTGTGATACAGTATAGAAGGTACATTCAACTATGTGCGTTTATACTGCCTGTAAAATTTCTGCAGCTACAATTTGTTGTGTAGAAAACATAAATTGTAACGTCATACCGAATGCCGTAGTTTTACTCCATAAACAGTGGAAATGTAGTAAGCAAGAAACTTTATTCCTTTCATCATTTTGCTATGGTTGTCAAGGAGAAAAAGTTGACTAAAGGTGTAAAAGTATGTTTAAAGTTCGTTGCAAGTCGCTAAGTACGTACTCTCATTCTCATATAGCGTATTTATAAAGTCTCGCCGCATTAAGTGGCAGTTTTTTTTTACGATTTCTATTGTTTATGACGTCATATCTTCTGAACTGTGTGTCGTATGTGATTCTTAACCCTGCAGAAATTGTTACCTCACAGTAAGGAATGTGTGTACAAAATTTGTTTGAAATCGGTCCAGTGGTTTAGGAGGAAATGAGCAGCATTGTCGCTATATGCAGCAGTTTTTCGAGCATGTCATTGTTTATGACGTAATATCTCGCGAACTATGTATCGTACGTGATTCTTACACTTACGGCGACCGTCCTCATGGATTTAAGCTCACGTGTGCAAACTTTCATGAAGATTGGAACAAAACTGTAGATTTGTATGCAACACGTACAAACATACGGACACTGCTTTATATATGAAGACTACACGGAAAGAAGGGGTTAAGTCCATATTTCACGAAAATGAGTTACTGGTATCCTTATGAAGTTCATCAGATGTACCTTCAGTTGGGTGAACTTAAATGAATGTAATGGGTTTAGTCACCGAGTTATAGCGAGATCAAAATATGGTATACACTGAGAAAACGGGTCAAGTCCATCCGAAACACGGAAAGAAAGGGTGAAGCCCAGCCGGTGTCGATTTCTCAGCAGTCAGCAGTATTTTTTTTCCTGCTGTTACGGAAGTATCATTGTTGACATCGTTAAATGCAATGTCATTGTTGATTTTCATATGTATTATCGAAGCAAACACGGAGCAGATTTCAGATTAGCTTCTTTGCTTTATACTGTGGCAGGACCTAATATCGTGTCGTGATTTGTGCTAACACGGAGTAGCCTTGACATTCACTTGAATTCTTTGGGGTGTAGTAGATTGCATTTCGTGTGATATCCAACTGAGGACGCTGTTTCAATTGGCGATGGAAGATCCAGATTCAAGCTGCAGTGGTAAGTCTAGAAAAAGACAGAGCTTTGGTAGAGAGTCTGAAGTATCTAAAAAGCTAAGACCAATGTTACATGAAATAGGGGAGCGTTGTAACTGCAAGAAGAATTGTACTGATTTGCTAACTAATTAATATCTAAATTCAATTTGTTGAAGGACTGGAATGAGCAAAGTTGCCACCTGACAGGACTGATTTCTGTTGACAATGTACAACGGCGTAGGCCTCGCAGAGATAAGGCAGTAGCTACTTTGCGTAATTATACATTTCATTACAAGGTCAGAATAATGAGAGACAATACTGCGACAGAATTGCCTGTTTGCCAAAAGGCCTTATATCACTGCATGGTATTTCAAAGAAAAGATTAGAAACTATCAGGAATTCCTTAAAAATGAAGTTTTTTTTTAAATATTGTTTTATACTTTCAAGGAGTACTAAAGACAGGGCGTATAATGTACTGTATAAATTACAGAAGCATATGCCAATAACCAGTGAAACTGTAAAGTTTTAAACTTTGAAATTACTCTCCTGAAAAGTAAAAAAATGGACTTAACCCCTTCTTTCCGTGTAGTCTTCTTATTAGATATTCCAGATAAAAACTCACAAAACAGGAAATAGGGTCGGTATCTCAATAAGCGCCACTGGTGGAAGACGCTGCCAAATCCACCATCAGTGGGTCTGTGAGACTGGCTGGGCATCGCTTCCAAAGCTGGAGGTGCATACCGACGTGGAGAAACACTGCTCTATCATGAACACTGACAAGCTAGCCAGTCTTATATTCCTGATTACTTACATTACGATACAACAAGAAAATTGTGTAATTAGTTTGTAAACCATAACATTGCAGCTATTTTAAGTGCAGGCATCGTGTTAAAAATTTTTGTCAGAGGTGGGGTTCGAACCCACGCTCCCTCTCGGGAACCAGAACTTAAGTCTGGCGCCTTAGACCGCTTTTTTTTTTTTTTTTTTTTTTTTTTTTTTTTTTTTTTTTTTTTGCTCTATGTGTAGTTCTGTTCGTTGCGGACGTTGATCAAGTTTGTTCGTTTTTGTTCGATGTGTTCTTGGCTCAGCTTTTTTATTACAGAGGCCGTTCAGCCCTCTGACCGGGCGCGCTGAGCCACGGCGCCCGGCATCATCATCATTATATGTTAGTGTTAATACAGTATCTAACTTGTGATCATATTTCTGTACTATAACAGATACGAGAAAGCATGCAAATGATTCATCTTCTACACCAATACCATCTTCACGACGAAGGGTTCTTCGCAATTTCATCTCAACCAATCGAAATACATTATCAGGATTGATTAGCAATCTCCGCCCCATTTGACGCTTCACCACACAAATAAAGACACAAAACGCAACTTCGGAGGCACACTGCACCGTCCCTACTGGCGAACCGACAGGTCAAAGTGCAATGCGGCATGGCACACGCAGAGGCCTCTAGCGGACGACTGCAGAGTTTTGCAGATGCGGGAGTATCACTAGTGCAATAAGGACCTTTGCATTATCTTCCATTTGATTTTTGTGTGTGTGTTTGTTCGAGCCCAAGTACTTTCCTTGTCAGTCGCGGATTGAGGCTGTCGTTAGCCCAGGGCGGCGGCAATACAAAATGAGGCTCCCCGTCCACTTGGAAATACATGTTACTACAAATAAAAGATTTGGAGACCCCCCCAGGACTAGAGGCATGGGACAGTCTAAAGAAATAGCTCAAAAATGTTCAAATGTTTGCAAATCTATCGGACCAAACTACGTGGTCATCAGTCCGTATCTTACAAAGTACTTAAACTAACCTAAGGACAACACACGCACACATGCCCCAGGAAGGACTCGAACCTCCGCAGCGAGGCGCCAGACCGCTCGGCTACTCCACCGCGGCAAAGAAATAACTTTCGACTTTTGGAGGCCCCATAACAAGAGAGGACAAGTGAGCTTTTAATGATAAATAAATAAATAAAAACTTGATTTCGAGGCATTTGGAGCCCCCCACTCCCCCCTAGAATTTGTTGCTAGGGGACAAATACATGAGCACAATACCAGGGCTAGGAATAACTTGGATATACCAAGACACAGTTTGTCAAGGACTAAAAATTCTCACAAAGTGAACCCTTTGATATTCTTTAACAGATTACCACCATATGCAAGATCTATGGATATAAAAATGTTTAAATTGAAATGGTACAGCTGGCTATCTGATCATCCTTTTTATGACAGTAAAGAATTCCTAGAGATACCAGAGCAGGATATTAACATTTAACTATTCTTTTTAATTAATAATATTTGATTTATTTATATTAAGTGTCATGTAATTGTATACCACGCATGTTAAATAATTGCTATACAAATGATTTGCTACACCATGATTACAGAATAGTATAGCTTAAGACATTATTATCTAATACTTTCCTGTGTATTTTATTATTTCTATGTTTGAAGGCATAACATGTCTTATCGGCATTAGATTACTGTACTTCATTATCTGTACTTAATACTTCATATTGTATTATATATTCCAATGACGAAACCAATATCATTGTACAATGGTCTATGGTGAATAAAATTCTTGATTGTTGAGTCCGCCACTGGGCTCACTAGAACCTGAAAGACCTCGAAACGAAAGAGCTTTCGTCCTGCCATCTGGTGACAGCAGGCTCAAACTTTCTTTTCCAGTGCCACAGTCTTGCTGGATCTTAGTCTAATTTGCGTTTCCAAGTGCATTAGCATTATTTTTACTGTCATTTTTTATAAGATAATGCCGCAAACTAATACTCTTTTCAATCAATTTCAGAAGAAAATCACTACGATATTGGCCTTACTCGGTCCAAACTTTGAAGCGGTTGTGCAGAACATTAGAAACGACATTGATGCCATTGTTAACCAGATTTATTATGTAGCTAACGTAGCGATGCCTGCCAAGAGACAATGGATCACTGAAGACTGTAAAACAAATAGATGCCTTGGACGTGTGCGATGCTATCCTTAGCGAAATAACGTTTTCAGTTCATTGGGTCTCTCAGTGTAACCAATTTATTCGATGCGAACTAGTTCGACAACTTTGTCTGGAATTATGTTTGAAATCATTGACACATATACATTTCTCGAGAAAAGAAAGTAGAAGGGAGAACTTCAGGTTTTCTATGCTAGGCCTGAATTACATTTGTTCCCAGGACAGTGCCGTTTCCTTCGCTCATTCTAGAGTACGAACTTTCCGAAACTTTTGAAGAGACTGTTAAAGTGTCGAGATAGGCATTGGAATTAGTAGTTTCGTCATCAGATGCCGAGAGGTATTTCCCAGTGAACAAGAAAATTCTAAACTTTCCTAAGAAATACCATGGAAGAAGAAAGACTGAGTGCCTTAGGGATGATATCCTGTGAGAAGTCATTTGTATGCAACATGGAAAATAATTCAGGCCCCCTTGAACTGAAATTCTGAAACGAGAAGCACAGTCGAACTGATTTTCAATTCCGTTCGGATTAATCATTTTGAAGCTGTCTGCCCAAAGTCATGAGGTTTCTGCTTTTGGTGCGGACAACACTTTTAATAATATGTCGGTAATTTGTTTAATAATTTTGGAAGTGAATTTAATTTATTCACTCTCTGTTATATCGTATACTAATTATATTTACCAAGCAGATAAGACGAAAAGTTAGCTAAAGTAACGTTCCCCTTCTCTCTGTTTTGCAGAATCGAACACAATCACTTTCTACTATTCTTCAGGAAGCAAAAGTACAGTGTCGATTGTTTTGACTTGACACGTAGACGTTGGTAATAGTGCAATGGATCACGGGAAGTGAAGAGGGACAATCACTAGTCAGCGGCAGATAGCCAATGATATTGCGCCTTTATTTGTTTCACATTCATAAACAAATGTGCATTGTGGTCTGGTTTCGCTTGTAGTAATAACGACTGTCCGCTTTGTCAGAAACTGACTGCTCATTTCACTGAAGCAGTATGTAAGAAGAGCGCTGTTTATTTCTTTTACCTTATACTTTTTGTTTGCTATAGTATCTTGTGAGAGATATAAATAATTGATAATATTTTGCAATATATTAATATGTGTGGCGGTACTTTACGAAGTTCATAGACATATATTTAAGACTTATTTGCATTTTTTTATAATTTTTTGGGTACCACATGAGAAAATCTCACCAACCGCCACTGTTAACCACATTTAGTATATTTTTGCGAGACAATAATATAAACATCACATACATTAACCAAAAAAAAAAAGAAAAATTCGTTTAAAACTGCTGTGAAGTCAAATGTTCAAATGTTTGTTAATCTATCGGACCAAACTGTGTGGTCATCAGTCCGTAGCTTACAAACTACTTAAACCTAGGTAAACTAACCTAAGGACAACACACACACACACACCCATGCCCAAGGGAGGACTCGAACCTCCGACGGCGAGCAGCTGTGAAGTTATAAAAGTAAAATTTAAGTAAGTACAAGACAGTATAAAGGAACAAAAATATGAGAAAATATATTACATATATACCTAGTCCAATGATATATGGAGTATAACATACATTCTATGTTATATATTGTATCTTCTGCAGGATCGTTGACGATGACCATGTGCTCGAAACCGTTCTGGTAAATTAAAATGTAGAAATAGCGAGCAGTCTTGTCTTTACCTGTAATAATGTCATTTATTATTCATAGCATATCTCCTCGAAATATTGAGCATATTGTTCACTGTTCACCGTCACATACCAGATTGAGCGCATATTAGAGTTAAGCACTCCGCTATTGATAGTTCACCATACTACTACTATTATTCAATTCGATGATATTATAGGGCATCCGGCGTCATAGCATTGTGTGGTAGATGTCTCTGGACACAGGTAAGTCAGAGACAGGTAGAGCGCCCTTTATATAGCTACTAGCTGAAAACCCGGCGTTGCCCGGTTATTTATTTATTCCTTACATTTTTCAGGTATATATTCATTTGTATAATGGCTGTATGTTTGTAAAATCTCTTCAAAATAAGTTAGTAGCAAAAAGTAAAACTTGGTGCATCATGGGGCGGTTTTATGTGCTCGTATCTCGTGAACTACGTGTCGTACTGTGATACAGTATAGAAGGTACATTCAACTATGTGCGTTTATACTGCCTGTAAAATTTCTGCAGCTACAATTTGTTGTGTAGAAAACATAAATTGTAACGTCATACCGAATGCCGTAGTTTTACTCCATAAACAGTGGAAATGTAGTAAGCAAGAAACTTTATTCCTTTCATCATTTTGCTATGGTTGTCAAGGAGAAAAAGTTGACTAAAGGTGTAAAAGTATGTTTAAAGTTCGTTGCAAGTCGCTAAGTACGTACTCTCATTCTCATATAGCGTATTTATAAAGTCTCGCCGCATTAAGTGGCAGTTTTTTTTTACGATTTCTATTGTTTATGACGTCATATCTTCTGAACTGTGTGTCGTATGTGATTCTTAACCCTGCAGAAATTGTTACCTCACAGTAAGGAATGTGTGTACAAAATTTGTTTGAAATCGGTCCAGTGGTTTAGGAGGAAATGAGCAGCATTGTCGCTATATGCAGCAGTTTTTCGAGCATGTCATTGTTTATGACGTAATATCTCGCGAACTATGTATCGTACGTGATTCTTACACTTACGGCGACCGTCCTCATGGATTTAAGCTCACGTGTGCAAACTTTCATGAAGATTGGAACAAAACTGTAGATTTGTATGCAACACGTACAAACATACGGACACTGCTTTATATATGAAGACTACACGGAAAGAAGGGGTTAAGTCCATATTTCACGAAAATGAGTTACTGGTATCCTTATGAAGTTCATCAGATGTACCTTCAGTTGGGTGAACTTAAATGAATGTAATGGGTTTAGTCACCGAGTTATAGCGAGATCAAAATATGGTATACACTGAGAAAACGGGTCAAGTCCATCCGAAACACGGAAAGAAAGGGTGAAGCCCAGCCGGTGTCGATTTCTCAGCAGTCAGCAGTATTTTTTTTCCTGCTGTTACGGAAGTATCATTGTTGACATCGTTAAATGCAATGTCATTGTTGATTTTCATATGTATTATCGAAGCAAACACGGAGCAGATTTCAGATTAGCTTCTTTGCTTTATACTGTGGCAGGACCTAATATCGTGTCGTGATTTGTGCTAACACGGAGTAGCCTTGACATTCACTTGAATTCTTTGGGGTGTAGTAGATTGCATTTCGTGTGATATCCAACTGAGGACGCTGTTTCAATTGGCGATGGAAGATCCAGATTCAAGCTGCAGTGGTAAGTCTAGAAAAAGACAGAGCTTTGGTAGAGAGTCTGAAGTATCTAAAAAGCTAAGACCAATGTTACATGAAATAGGGGAGCGTTGTAACTGCAAGAAGAATTGTACTGATTTGCTAACTAATTAATATCTAAATTCAATTTGTTGAAGGACTGGAATGAGCAAAGTTGCCACCTGACAGGACTGATTTCTGTTGACAATGTACAACGGCGTAGGCCTCGCAGAGATAAGGCAGTAGCTACTTTGCGTAATTATACATTTCATTACAAGGTCAGAATAATGAGAGACAATACTGCGACAGAATTGCCTGTTTGCCAAAAGGCCTTATATCACTGCATGGTATTTCAAAGAAAAGATTAGAAACTATCAGGAATTCCTTAAAAATGAAGTTTTTTTTTAAATATTGTTTTATACTTTCAAGGAGTACTAAAGACAGGGCGTATAATGTACTGTATAAATTACAGAAGCATATGCCAATAACCAGTGAAACTGTAAAGTTTTAAACTTTGAAATTACTCTCCTGAAAAGTAAAAAAATGGACTTAACCCCTTCTTTCCGTGTAGTCTTCTTATTAGATATTCCAGATAAAAACTCACAAAACAGGAAATAGGGTCGGTATCTCAATAAGCGCCACTGGTGGAAGACGCTGCCAAATCCACCATCAGTGGGTCTGTGAGACTGGCTGGGCATCGCTTCCAAAGCTGGAGGTGCATACCGACGTGGAGAAACACTGCTCTATCATGAACACTGACAAGCTAGCCAGTCTTATATTCCTGATTACTTACATTACGATACAACAAGAAAATTGTGTAATTAGTTTGTAAACCATAACATTGCAGCTATTTTAAGTGCAGGCATCGTGTTAAAAATTTTTGTCAGAGGTGGGGTTCGAACCCACGCTCCCTCTCGGGAACCAGAACTTAAGTCTGGCGCCTTAGACCGCTTTTTTTTTTTTTTTTTTTTTTTTTTTTTTTTGCTCTATGTGTAGTTCTGTTCGTTGCGGACGTTGATCAAGTTTGTTCGTTTTTGTTCGATGTGTTCTTGGCTCAGCTTTTTTATTACAGAGGCCGTTCAGCCCTCTGACCGGGCGCGCTGAGCCACGGCGCCCGGCATCATCATCATTATATGTTAGTGTTAATACAGTATCTAACTTGTGATCATATTTCTGTACTATAACAGATACGAGAAAGCATGCAAATGATTCATCTTCTACACCAATACCATCTTCACGACGAAGGGTTCTTCGCAATTTCATCTCAACCAATCGAAATACATTATCAGGATTGATTAGCAATCTCCGCCCCATTTGACGCTTCACCACACAAATAAAGACACAAAACGCAACTTCGGAGGCACACTGCACCGTCCCTACTGGCGAACCGACAGGTCAAAGTGCAATGCGGCATGGCACACGCAGAGGCCTCTAGCGGACGACTGCAGAGTTTTGCAGATGCGGGAGTATCACTAGTGCAATAAGGACCTTTGCATTATCTTCCATTTGATTTTTGTGTGTGTGTTTGTTCGAGCCCAAGTACTTTCCTTGTCAGTCGCGGATTGAGGCTGTCGTTAGCCCAGGGCGGCGGCAATACAAAATGAGGCTCCCCGTCCACTTGGAAATACATGTTACTACAAATAAAAGATTTGGAGACCCCCCCAGGACTAGAGGCATGGGACAGTCTAAAGAAATAGCTCAAAAATGTTCAAATGTTTGCAAATCTATCGGACCAAACTACGTGGTCATCAGTCCGTATCTTACAAAGTACTTAAACTAACCTAAGGACAACACACGCACACATGCCCCAGGAAGGACTCGAACCTCCGCAGCGAGGCGCCAGACCGCTCGGCTACTCCACCGCGGCAAAGAAATAACTTTCGACTTTTGGAGGCCCCATAACAAGAGAGGACAAGTGAGCTTTTAATGATAAATAAATAAATAAAAACTTGATTTCGAGGCATTTGGAGCCCCCCACTCCCCCCTAGAATTTGTTGCTAGGGGACAAATACATGAGCACAATACCAGGGCTAGGAATAACTTGGATATACCAAGACACAGTTTGTCAAGGACTAAAAATTCTCACAAAGTGAACCCTTTGATATTCTTTAACAGATTACCACCATATGCAAGATCTATGGATATAAAAATGTTTAAATTGAAATGGTACAGCTGGCTATCTGATCATCCTTTTTATGACAGTAAAGAATTCCTAGAGATACCAGAGCAGGATATTAACATTTAACTATTCTTTTTAATTAATAATATTTGATTTATTTATATTAAGTGTCATGTAATTGTATACCACGCATGTTAAATAATTGCTATACAAATGATTTGCTACACCATGATTACAGAATAGTATAGCTTAAGACATTATTATCTAATACTTTCCTGTGTATTTTATTATTTCTATGTTTGAAGGCATAACATGTCTTATCGGCATTAGATTACTGTACTTCATTATCTGTACTTAATACTTCATATTGTATTATATATTCCAATGACGAAACCAATATCATTGTACAATGGTCTATGGTGAATAAAATTCTTGATTGTTGAGTCCGCCACTGGGCTCACTAGAACCTGAAAGACCTCGAAACGAAAGAGCTTTCGTCCTGCCATCTGGTGACAGCAGGCTCAAACTTTCTTTTCCAGTGCCACAGTCTTGCTGGATCTTAGTCTAATTTGCGTTTCCAAGTGCATTAGCATTATTTTTTACTGTCATTTTTTATAAGATAATGCCGCAAACTAATACTCTTTTCAATCAATTTCAGAAGAAAATCACTACGATATTGGCCTTACTCGGTCCAAACTTTGAAGCGGTTGTGCAGAACATTAGAAACGACATTGATGCCATTGTTAACCAGATTTATTATGTAGCTAACGTAGCGATGCCTGCCAAGAGACAATGGATCACTGAAGACTGTAAAACAAATAGATGCCTTGGGCGTGTGCGATGCTATCCTTAGCGAAATAACGTTTTCAGTTCATTGGGTCTCTCAGTGTAACCAATTTATTCGATGCGAACTAGTTCGACAACTTTGTCTGGAATTATGTTTGAAATCATTGACACATATACATTTCTCGAGAAAAGAAAGTAGAAGGGAGAACTTCAGGTTTTCTATGCTAGGCCTGAATTACATTTGTTCCCAGGACAGTGCCGTTTCCTTCGCTCATTCTAGAGTACGAACTTTCCGAAACTTTTGAAGAGACTGTTAAAGTGTCGAGATAGGCATTGGAATTAGTAGTTTCGTCATCAGATGCCGAGAGGTATTTCCCAGTGAACAAGAAAATTCTAAACTTTCCTAAGAAATACCATGGAAGAAGAAAGACTGAGTGCCTTAGGGATGATATCCTGTGAGAAGTCATTTGTATGCAACATGGAAAATAATTCAGGCCCCCTTGAACTGAAATTCTGAAACGAGAAGCACAGTCGAACTGATTTTCAATTCCGTTCGGATTAATCATTTTGAAGCTGTCTGCCCAAAGTCATGAGGTTTCTGCTTTTGGTGCGGACAACACTTTTAATAATATGTCGGTAATTTGTTTAATAATTTTGGAAGTGAATTTAATTTATTCACTCTCTGTTATATCGTATACTAATTATATTTACCAAGCAGATAAGACGAAAAGTTAGCTAAAGTAACGTTCCCCTTCTCTCTGTTTTGCAGAATCGAACACAATCACTTTCTACTATTCTTCAGGAAGCAAAAGTACAGTGTCGATTGTTTTGACTTGACACGTAGACGTTGGTAATAGTGCAATGGATCACGGGAAGTGAAGAGGGACAATCACTAGTCAGCGGCAGATAGCCAATGATATTGCGCCTTTATTTGTTTCACATTCATAAACAAATGTGCATTGTGGTCTGGTTTCGCTTGTAGTAATAACGACTGTCCGCTTTGTCAGAAACTGACTGCTCATTTCACTGAAGCAGTATGTAAGAAGAGCGCTGTTTATTTCTTTTACCTTATACTTTTTGTTTGCTATAGTATCTTGTGAGAGATATAAATAATTGATAATATTTTGCAATATATTAATATGTGTGGCGGTACTTTACGAAGTTCATAGACATATATTTAAGACTTATTTGCATTTTTTTATAATTTTTTGGGTACCACATGAGAAAATCTCACCAACCGCCACTGTTAACCACATTTAGTATATTTTTGCGAGACAATAATATAAACATCACATACATTAACCAAAAAAAAAAAGAAAAATTCGTTTAAAACTGCTGTGAAGTCAAATGTTCAAATGTTTGTTAATCTATCGGACCAAACTGTGTGGTCATCAGTCCGTAGCTTACAAACTACTTAAACCTAGGTAAACTAACCTAAGGACAACACACACACACACACCCATGCCCAAGGGAGGACTCGAACCTCCGACGGCGAGCAGCTGTGAAGTTATAAAAGTAAAATTTAAGTAAGTACAAGACAGTATAAAGGAACAAAAATATGAGAAAATATATTACATATATACCTAGTCCAATGATATATGGAGTATAACATACATTCTATGTTATATATTGTATCTTCTGCAGGATCGTTGACGATGACCATGTGCTCGAAACCGTTCTGGTAAATTAAAATGTAGAAATAGCGAGCAGTCTTGTCTTTACCTGTAATAATGTCATTTATTATTCATAGCATATCTCCTCGAAATATTGAGCATATTGTTCACTGTTCACCGTCACATACCAGATTGAGCGCATATTAGAGTTAAGCACTCCGCTATTGATAGTTCACCATACTACTACTATTATTCAATTCGATGATATTATAGGGCATCCGGCGTCATAGCATTGTGTGGTAGATGTCTCTGGACACAGGTAAGTCAGAGACAGGTAGAGCGCCCTTTATATAGCTACTAGCTGAAAACCCGGCGTTGCCCGGTTATTTATTTATTCCTTAGATTTTTCAGGTATATATTCATTTGTATAATGGCTGTATGTTTGTAAAATCTCTTCAAAATAAGTTAGTAGCAAAAAGTAAAACTTGGTGCATCATGGGGCGGTTTTATGTGCTCGTATCTCGTGAACTACGTGTCGTACTGTGATACAGTATAGAAGGTACATTCAACTATGTGCGTTTATACTGCCTGTAAAATTTCTGCAGCTACAATTTGTTGTGTAGAAAACATAAATTGTAACGTCATACCGAATGCCGTAGTTTTACTCCATAAACAGTGGAAATGTAGTAAGCAAGAAACTTTATTCCTTTCATCATTTTGCTATGGTTGTCAAGGAGAAAAAGTTGACTAAAGGTGTAAAAGTATGTTTAAAGTTCGTTGCAAGTCGCTAAGTACGTACTCTCATTCTCATATAGCGTATTTATAAAGTCTCGCCGCATTAAGTGGCAGTTTTTTTTTACGATTTCTATTGTTTATGACGTCATATCTTCTGAACTGTGTGTCGTATGTGATTCTTAACCCTGCAGAAATTGTTACCTCACAGTAAGGAATGTGTGTACAAAATTTGTTTGAAATCGGTCCAGTGGTTTAGGAGGAAATGAGCAGCATTGTCGCTATATGCAGCAGTTTTTCGAGCATGTCATTGTTTATGACGTAATATCTCGCGAACTATGTATCGTACGTGATTCTTACACTTACGGCGACCGTCCTCATGGATTTAAGCTCACGTGTGCAAACTTTCATGAAGATTGGAACAAAACTGTAGATTTGTATGCAACACGTACAAACATACGGACACTGCTTTATATATGAAGACTACACGGAAAGAAGGGGTTAAGTCCATATTTCACGAAAATGAGTTACTGGTATCCTTATGAAGTTCATCAGATGTACCTTCAGTTGGGTGAACTTAAATGAATGTAATGGGTTTAGTCACCGAGTTATAGCGAGATCAAAATATGGTATACACTGAGAAAACGGGTCAAGTCCATCCGAAACACGGAAAGAAAGGGTGAAGCCCAGCCGGTGTCGATTTCTCAGCAGTCAGCAGTATTTTTTTTCCTGCTGTTACGGAAGTATCATTGTTGACATCGTTAAATGCAATGTCATTGTTGATTTTCATATGTATTATCGAAGCAAACACGGAGCAGATTTCAGATTAGCTTCTTTGCTTTATACTGTGGCAGGACCTAATATCGTGTCGTGATTTGTGCTAACACGGAGTAGCCTTGACATTCACTTGAATTCTTTGGGGTGTAGTAGATTGCATTTCGTGTGATATCCAACTGAGGACGCTGTTTCAATTGGCGATGGAAGATCCAGATTCAAGCTGCAGTGGTAAGTCTAGAAAAAGACAGAGCTTTGGTAGAGAGTCTGAAGTATCTAAAAAGCTAAGACCAATGTTACATGAAATAGGGGAGCGTTGTAACTGCAAGAAGAATTGTACTGATTTGCTAACTAATTAATATCTAAATTCAATTTGTTGAAGGACTGGAATGAGCAAAGTTGCCACCTGACAGGACTGATTTCTGTTGACAATGTACAACGGCGTAGGCCTCGCAGAGATAAGGCAGTAGCTACTTTGCGTAATTATACATTTCATTACAAGGTCAGAATAATGAGAGACAATACTGCGACAGAATTGCCTGTTTGCCAAAAGGCCTTATATCACTGCATGGTATTTCAAAGAAAAGATTAGAAACTATCAGGAATTCCTTAAAAATGAAGTTTTTTTTTAAATATTGTTTTATACTTTCAAGGAGTACTAAAGACAGGGCGTATAATGTACTGTATAAATTACAGAAGCATATGCCAATAACCAGTGAAACTGTAAAGTTTTAAACTTTGAAATTACTCTCCTGAAAAGTAAAAAAATGGACTTAACCCCTTCTTTCCGTGTAGTCTTCTTATTAGATATTCCAGATAAAAACTCACAAAACAGGAAATAGGGTCGGTATCTCAATAAGCGCCACTGGTGGAAGACGCTGCCAAATCCACCATCAGTGGGTCTGTGAGACTGGCTGGGCATCGCTTCCAAAGCTGGAGGTGCATACCGACGTGGAGAAACACTGCTCTATCATGAACACTGACAAGCTAGCCAGTCTTATATTCCTGATTACTTACATTACGATACAACAAGAAAATTGTGTAATTAGTTTGTAAACCATAACATTGCAGCTATTTTAAGTGCAGGCATCGTGTTAAAAATTTTTGTCAGAGGTGGGGTTCGAACCCACGCTCCCTCTCGGGAACCAGAACTTAAGTCTGGCGCCTTAGACCGCTTTTTTTTTTTTTTTTTTTTTTTTTTTTTTTTTTTTTTTTTTTTTGCTCTATGTGTAGTTCTGTTCGTTGCGGACGTTGATCAAGTTTGTTCGTTTTTGTTCGATGTGTTCTTGGCTCAGCTTTTTTATTACAGAGGCCGTTCAGCCCTCTGACCGGGCGCGCTGAGCCACGGCGCCCGGCATCATCATCATTATATGTTAGTGTTAATACAGTATCTAACTTGTGATCATATTTCTGTACTATAACAGATACGAGAAAGCATGCAAATGATTCATCTTCTACACCAATACCATCTTCACGACGAAGGGTTCTTCGCAATTTCATCTCAACCAATCGAAATACATTATCAGGATTGATTAGCAATCTCCGCCCCATTTGACGCTTCACCACACAAATAAAGACACAAAACGCAACTTCGGAGGCACACTGCACCGTCCCTACTGGCGAACCGACAGGTCAAAGTGCAATGCGGCATGGCACACGCAGAGGCCTCTAGCGGACGACTGCAGAGTTTTGCAGATGCGGGAGTATCACTAGTGCAATAAGGACCTTTGCATTATCTTCCATTTGATTTTTGTGTGTGTGTTTGTTCGAGCCCAAGTACTTTCCTTGTCAGTCGCGGATTGAGGCTGTCGTTAGCCCAGGGCGGCGGCAATACAAAATGAGGCTCCCCGTCCACTTGGAAATACATGTTACTACAAATAAAAGATTTGGAGACCCCCCCAGGACTAGAGGCATGGGACAGTCTAAAGAAATAGCTCAAAAATGTTCAAATGTTTGCAAATCTATCGGACCAAACTACGTGGTCATCAGTCCGTATCTTACAAAGTACTTAAACTAACCTAAGGACAACACACGCACACATGCCCCAGGAAGGACTCGAACCTCCGCAGCGAGGCGCCAGACCGCTCGGCTACTCCACCGCGGCAAAGAAATAACTTTCGACTTTTGGAGGCCCCATAACAAGAGAGGACAAGTGAGCTTTTAATGATAAATAAATAAATAAAAACTTGATTTCGAGGCATTTGGAGCCCCCCACTCCCCCCTAGAATTTGTTGCTAGGGGACAAATACATGAGCACAATACCAGGGCTAGGAATAACTTGGATATACCAAGACACAGTTTGTCAAGGACTAAAAATTCTCACAAAGTGAACCCTTTGATATTCTTTAACAGATTACCACCATATGCAAGATCTATGGATATAAAAATGTTTAAATTGAAATGGTACAGCTGGCTATCTGATCATCCTTTTTATGACAGTAAAGAATTCCTAGAGATACCAGAGCAGGATATTAACATTTAACTATTCTTTTTAATTAATAATATTTGATTTATTTATATTAAGTGTCATGTAATTGTATACCACGCATGTTAAATAATTGCTATACAAATGATTTGCTACACCATGATTACAGAATAGTATAGCTTAAGACATTATTATCTAATACTTTCCTGTGTATTTTATTATTTCTATGTTTGAAGGCATAACATGTCTTATCGGCATTAGATTACTGTACTTCATTATCTGTACTTAATACTTCATATTGTATTATATATTCCAATGACGAAACCAATATCATTGTACAATGGTCTATGGTGAATAAAATTCTTGATTGTTGAGTCCGCCACTGGGCTCACTAGAACCTGAAAGACCTCGAAACGAAAGAGCTTTCGTCCTGCCATCTGGTGACAGCAGGCTCAAACTTTCTTTTCCAGTGCCACAGTCTTGCTGGATCTTAGTCTAATTTGCGTTTCCAAGTGCATTAGCATTATTTTTACTGTCATTTTTTATAAGATAATGCCGCAAACTAATACTCTTTTCAATCAATTTCAGAAGAAAATCACTACGATATTGGCCTTACTCGGTCCAAACTTTGAAGCGGTTGTGCAGAACATTAGAAACGACATTGATGCCATTGTTAACCAGATTTATTATGTAGCTAACGTAGCGATGCCTGCCAAGAGACAATGGATCACTGAAGACTGTAAAACAAATAGATGCCTTGGACGTGTGCGATGCTATCCTTAGCGAAATAACGTTTTCAGTTCATTGGGTCTCTCAGTGTAACCAATTTATTCGATGCGAACTAGTTCGACAACTTTGTCTGGAATTATGTTTGAAATCATTGACACATATACATTTCTCGAGAAAAGAAAGTAGAAGGGAGAACTTCAGGTTTTCTATGCTAGGCCTGAATTACATTTGTTCCCAGGACAGTGCCGTTTCCTTCGCTCATTCTAGAGTACGAACTTTCCGAAACTTTTGAAGAGACTGTTAAAGTGTCGAGATAGGCATTGGAATTAGTAGTTTCGTCATCAGATGCCGAGAGGTATTTCCCAGTGAACAAGAAAATTCTAAACTTTCCTAAGAAATACCATGGAAGAAGAAAGACTGAGTGCCTTAGGGATGATATCCTGTGAGAAGTCATTTGTATGCAACATGGAAAATAATTCAGGCCCCCTTGAACTGAAATTCTGAAACGAGAAGCACAGTCGAACTGATTTTCAATTCCGTTCGGATTAATCATTTTGAAGCTGTCTGCCCAAAGTCATGAGGTTTCTGCTTTTGGTGCGGACAACACTTTTAATAATATGTCGGTAATTTGTTTAATAATTTTGGAAGTGAATTTAATTTATTCACTCTCTGTTATATCGTATACTAATTATATTTACCAAGCAGATAAGACGAAAAGTTAGCTAAAGTAACGTTCCCCTTCTCTCTGTTTTGCAGAATCGAACACAATCACTTTCTACTATTCTTCAGGAAGCAAAAGTACAGTGTCGATTGTTTTGACTTGACACGTAGACGTTGGTAATAGTGCAATGGATCACGGGAAGTGAAGAGGGACAATCACTAGTCAGCGGCAGATAGCCAATGATATTGCGCCTTTATTTGTTTCACATTCATAAACAAATGTGCATTGTGGTCTGGTTTCGCTTGTAGTAATAACGACTGTCCGCTTTGTCAGAAACTGACTGCTCATTTCACTGAAGCAGTATGTAAGAAGAGCGCTGTTTATTTCTTTTACCTTATACTTTTTGTTTGCTATAGTATCTTGTGAGAGATATAAATAATTGATAATATTTTGCAATATATTAATATGTGTGGCGGTACTTTACGAAGTTCATAGACATATATTTAAGACTTATTTGCATTTTTTTATAATTTTTTGGGTACCACATGAGAAAATCTCACCAACCGCCACTGTTAACCACATTTAGTATATTTTTGCGAGACAATAATATAAACATCACATACATTAACCAAAAAAAAAAAGAAAAATTCGTTTAAAACTGCTGTGAAGTCAAATGTTCAAATGTTTGTTAATCTATCGGACCAAACTGTGTGGTCATCAGTCCGTAGCTTACAAACTACTTAAACCTAGGTAAACTAACCTAAGGACAACACACACACACACACCCATGCCCAAGGGAGGACTCGAACCTCCGACGGCGAGCAGCTGTGAAGTTATAAAAGTAAAATTTAAGTAAGTACAAGACAGTATAAAGGAACAAAAATATGAGAAAATATATTACATATATACCTAGTCCAATGATATATGGAGTATAACATACATTCTATGTTATATATTGTATCTTCTGCAGGATCGTTGACGATGACCATGTGCTCGAAACCGTTCTGGTAAATTAAAATGTAGAAATAGCGAGCAGTCTTGTCTTTACCTGTAATAATGTCATTTATTATTCATAGCATATCTCCTCGAAATATTGAGCATATTGTTCACTGTTCACCGTCACATACCAGATTGAGCGCGTATTAGAGTTAAGCACTCCGCTATTGATAGTTCACCATACTACTACTATTATTCAATTCGATGATATTATAGGGCATCCGGCGTCATAGCATTGTGTGGTAGATGTCTCTGGACACAGGTAAGTCAGAGACAGGTAGAGCGCCCTTTATATAGCTACTAGCTGAAAACCCGGCGTTGCCCGGTTATTTATTTATTCCTTAGATTTTTCAGGTATATATTCATTTGTATAATGGCTGTATGTTTGTAAAATCTCTTCAAAATAAGTTAGTAGCAAAAAGTAAAACTTGGTGCATCATGGGGCGGTTTTATGTGCTCGTATCTCGTGAACTACGTGTCGTACTGTGATACAGTATAGAAGGTACATTCAACTATGTGCGTTTATACTGCCTGTAAAATTTCTGCAGCTACAATTTGTTGTGTAGAAAACATAAATTGTAACGTCATACCGAATGCCGTAGTTTTACTCCATAAACAGTGGAAATGTAGTAAGCAAGAAACTTTATTCCTTTCATCATTTTGCTATGGTTGTCAAGGAGAAAAAGTTGACTAAAGGTGTAAAAGTATGTTTAAAGTTCGTTGCAAGTCGCTAAGTACGTACTCTCATTCTCATATAGCGTATTTATAAAGTCTCGCCGCATTAAGTGGCAGTTTTTTTTTACGATTTCTATTGTTTATGACGTCATATCTTCTGAACTGTGTGTCGTATGTGATTCTTAACCCTGCAGAAATTGTTACCTCACAGTAAGGAATGTGTGTACAAAATTTGTTTGAAATCGGTCCAGTGGTTTAGGAGGAAATGAGCAGCATTGTCGCTATATGCAGCAGTTTTTCGAGCATGTCATTGTTTATGACGTAATATCTCGCGAACTATGTATCGTACGTGATTCTTACACTTACGGCGACCGTCCTCATGGATTTAAGCTCACGTGTGCAAACTTTCATGAAGATTGGAACAAAACTGTAGATTTGTATGCAACACGTACAAACATACGGACACTGCTTTATATATGAAGACTACACGGAAAGAAGGGGTTAAGTCCATATTTCACGAAAATGAGTTACTGGTATCCTTATGAAGTTCATCAGATGTACCTTCAGTTGGGTGAACTTAAATGAATGTAATGGGTTTAGTCACCGAGTTATAGCGAGATCAAAATATGGTATACACTGAGAAAACGGGTCAAGTCCATCCGAAACACGGAAAGAAAGGGTGAAGCCCAGCCGGTGTCGATTTCTCAGCAGTCAGCAGTATTTTTTTTCCTGCTGTTACGGAAGTATCATTGTTGACATCGTTAAATGCAATGTCATTGTTGATTTTCATATGTATTATCGAAGCAAACACGGAGCAGATTTCAGATTAGCTTCTTTGCTTTATACTGTGGCAGGACCTAATATCGTGTCGTGATTTGTGCTAACACGGAGTAGCCTTGACATTCACTTGAATTCTTTGGGGTGTAGTAGATTGCATTTCGTGTGATATCCAACTGAGGACGCTGTTTCAATTGGCGATGGAAGATCCAGATTCAAGCTGCAGTGGTAAGTCTAGAAAAAGACAGAGCTTTGGTAGAGAGTCTGAAGTATCTAAAAAGCTAAGACCAATGTTACATGAAATAGGGGAGCGTTGTAACTGCAAGAAGAATTGTACTGATTTGCTAACTAATTAATATCTAAATTCAATTTGTTGAAGGACTGGAATGAGCAAAGTTGCCACCTGACAGGACTGATTTCTGTTGACAATGTACAACGGCGTAGGCCTCGCAGAGATAAGGCAGTAGCTACTTTGCGTAATTATACATTTCATTACAAGGTCAGAATAATGAGAGACAATACTGCGACAGAATTGCCTGTTTGCCAAAAGGCCTTATATCACTGCATGGTATTTCAAAGAAAAGATTAGAAACTATCAGGAATTCCTTAAAAATGAAGTTTTTTTTTAAATATTGTTTTATACTTTCAAGGAGTACTAAAGACAGGGCGTATAATGTACTGTATAAATTACAGAAGCATATGCCAATAACCAGTGAAACTGTAAAGTTTTAAACTTTGAAATTACTCTCCTGAAAAGTAAAAAAATGGACTTAACCCCTTCTTTCCGTGTAGTCTTCTTATTAGATATTCCAGATAAAAACTCACAAAACAGGAAATAGGGTCGGTATCTCAATAAGCGCCACTGGTGGAAGACGCTGCCAAATCCACCATCAGTGGGTCTGTGAGACTGGCTGGGCATCGCTTCCAAAGCTGGAGGTGCATACCGACGTGGAGAAACACTGCTCTATCATGAACACTGACAAGCTAGCCAGTCTTATATTCCTGATTACTTACATTACGATACAACAAGAAAATTGTGTAATTAGTTTGTAAACCATAACATTGCAGCTATTTTAAGTGCAGGCATCGTGTTAAAAATTTTTGTCAGAGGTGGGGTTCGAACCCACGCTCCCTCTCGGGAACCAGAACTTAAGTCTGGCGCCTTAGACCGCTCGGCCACTCTGACAGTGTACGTAAAAGTCCTGCAAAGTAAGTGACATAGAGAAATGTGTGCCACATCAGGCCTCCTACTCGGATTTGACGCTTTTCGGGGAATTCACCTGTGGAGATATACGCGTTGTATTTGCGGCCTGCCTGCCCCTGTCGCTTCTGCAACCATTCAAACAACTCATCGTCTCGTGACATCAGGCCCACAGCATTATAAGGGGCCGCCTTGGGTTGACGCATGACCGGTAAGCTTCTGCTAACTGCACCTGACATGAGGTTGCGGTGTCTACTAACGTTACTCCGTAGCAGACGAGTCACTTTTGCGTTGGTAGCTACACAGCAGCTTTCTTATCACAAGTGCCATCTATTGTTGTTTATAAAATTCACGAATCACTTTTTTTTTTTAACTTATGGGACTTAACCACGGGGTCATCAATCCCTAAACTCACAAACTACTTATGAACTAGCTTACACTAAGGACGGCACAAATATCCATGCCCGAGGGGGGGATTCGAACCCCCGACCGTAGTGGCCGTGCAGACCGCGACTGGAGCACCTCAGTCCCCTCGGCCACCGCGGCCGGCCACGAATCACTAGTGAAATATTTCAGGAGTATCTGGTTTGGCCCAAATAATACGTTTTGTGGAACTAGAAGAGGTTTTGTTAATGTTTAAATGTGTCCTGCAAAATAAAATATTTACTTGCTATCAATTAAGATAACCCAAATACGACATGCTTAAATGTACAGTTCCGTACCGTGTGTTGATTCTCACATATACTGCGAAATGTAATTTTACTCCTGTATTTGGATATTAACGGGTTTCTCAAAACTAGATTTCGGAAGCGGAAGACATGTTCATAGTGTGTTCTTACCAATAAGTTTGTGACATATGTAGACAGACACCTCAACCCTCTGACTGAACGCACTGACCTACCACGCTGGTCATTAGTCCATCCTTGGGATCCCAAGTAGACACAACCCAATGGTCACGACAGTTGTGTATTAGGCGATATAAATTTTGAACAGATGTCTGTGTAACATTATAGTCACAACTCCAACTAGGAAAATAAAAATGACTTCCACTACAAGGTATAGGCTACTATTACTATTGCTACGACGACTAATAATCACCTACTAATGCTGCCCTTATCACAAATAAAAATAGGAAAAAAATCATTGTTGTAAACAACGTACCTCACTGAAATTATATTTTCACTCTACAGCGGAATGTGCGCTAATATGAAACTTCTTAGCAGATTAAAATTGTGTGCTAGAACCGGCATACGAACCTGGGACCTTTGCGTTTCGCAGACAAGCGCTATACCATTTGAGCAATCCTGGCACGCTGCATGGTCCGTACTCACAACTTCTGCCAGTACCTCGCCATTTACTTTTGCGTTCCTCACTATTCATATTTTTCTGAGTATCTCGCAGCATTTAGAATAGTCTTGTTTTAAGAACCACAGTGTAGATATCGTCACATGCTATTTTCGAAATCTTCTCGACACAGATTTTAACTTTAACAAGTTCCGTTGACATTATGTTTCTTTGCATCCGACTATATTGCACTCGTAACACTAGAAACTAGTTCATCGTGCACGTTAACTGGCAGGAGTTGCGAGGACATGATGAACTATTTTGAATATACTTCACACTAGCTTAAACCCGTGGCTTCGCCCGCGTGTTGGTTGATTATGATAGATATCTTTCAGTGGTGTGCTATTTATTTATTCTTTATATTTCCTTATTCGTATCCTTATCCTTACAGAGAAAGAGCTGAAGACATTGTAGCACGCATAGACCAAAGATATGGTCTGTGGCATCACGTTTCGCTGTATGTAACCTCATTGCTATAGAGTCGCTAACGTCAACGCTGGCCTTCAGTCCGAATTATTTATATAATTTGTCGACTTTCAACCACCATATCTTCCACCCCGTTATAACTATCGTCATGGAACTGCTATGGTGTACAACGGGAGACTTGCACAATTGCACATAGACCATTCGTTTGCGTTCTGTAGTTTTCGCTGCAGGGGGAAATATTAACACACACAGACACGTAGAATTTTATATACACCGATAACTTTCCATTCCAATATACTCCACCCTCAACCCTCCAGCAAAATGCAACCAATAAAACCATTTTCAAAGAGTAAATATGATTTTCAAAGAGTAATTATTGTTCCGCATTTCGCGTTATATTCTTAAAATTACTAAATATCTATCGGATCGCTATAAAACCGTGCCTAAAACCTTCCTCGGGTATAAATTAGTAACTGTACAAATATTCAAGTCTCTGCGTCTTGTCGTTCGGACGGGATAAGCGTACACCGAACAGACATTCACATTAATATATATAGATAAATAGCTATCCGATTGCTATAAAACCGTGCCTAAAGCCTTTCCCGGGTAGACATTAGTAAGTGTACAAATTTTTAGCTCTTTATGTCTTGTGGTTAAGACGTGATAAAACGTACACCGAACAGACATTCACATTTATAGATATAGAAGAAGAAGATTATGGAAAAACTCACTGCACACTTTACAAGTGTTATCCTTTTTATAAAGATTTAACAGTAACGATACCAGAAAATGGAACCCTTGACACATTCCGTATTCATCGAAACTAATTTTAAATTGCATTCTCACGTAAGCTATCACATGGAAATACTTTTGGTTGACATAAATTTAGCAAGGCCACAGTTTAACACATTTTCTCATTCCCTTTACAGTTGTTCCATTTATTAAGAGTGTTAAATAATGCATCACAAAAATTTGTGCACTCTTGTTCTAGAGAACACTGAACACGCTGGACTCGCAATGGCAGGAAGGTGGTTCAAATCCACCTCTGGCCATAGAGATTTCAGTTTTATGGTTTCCCTAAATCACTCCAACAAATGCCGGGATGGTTTTTTTGAAACGGTAAGCGAGATTTCTTTCCCCATCCATATCCAAGCATTGGCTCCATCTCAAATGACCATTCTGTCGACTGGACGTTAAACTGTAAGCTTTCTTCCTTCACTTTTCTTCTTTGGTAAGGTATTGTAGAGACGTATTAACTTCAAATCTATAAAAATTATCCTACTTACGAACCACTATTTATTTCTTCACTTCAAAAATAACCACGTGAATTTGCTGTGGACATTGTGTCTTATTTACCAAAGGTTTAATTGCATTGGAAAATACTAGTAGAGCGGCATTAAAAAGCTAGAGAACAGACTTTTGCACTGTTAGTGAAAACTCGTTTATTTAATTGTTAACTAACAAATTTCCGAATATTTATTTTTTATTTATTTTTTTATTTTTTACTTATTAATTTTTTTGCTCTATGGGTAGTTCTTGTCCTTGCGGACGCTGATCGTGTTTGTTCGTTTTGGTTCTATATGTTCTGTGGCTCAGGTTTTTTATTACAGAGAGCATGCAGCCTCTGACCGGGCGCGCTGAGCCACGGCACCCGGCAATTAGTGGGCGAGTTTTTCTTCCCCTCGTGGAATTTAACACTCTCCAAATATTAACAGGGGGCTCCACAAATGACTGCACAGTGAACCATCACACAACTGTGTGCCGCAATATTTCTCTACAATCACACTGAGAAAGCTCGCAAAATGTTTCGAATTCTGCACAGTTTATTGGTGATGAAGAAAATATTTTTAAAATTAGACTTACTACAGTACACATTACGAAGGATGATCAAATGAAGCCGCGGTGGAGTAGCCGAGCGGTCTAAAGCGTCTCGCTGCGGAGCGCGCGGTTGCTCGCCGTGGAGGTTCGACTCCTCCCTGGGGCATGGGTGTGTGTGTTGTCCTTAGGTTAGTTTACCTAGGTTTAAGTAGTTTGTAAGCTACGGACTGATGACCACGCAGTTTGGTCCGATAGATTTACAGACATTTGAACATTTTGATCAAATGAAAAGCTACCAAACTGGTTTGGGATGACTTAGTGCAACATCTAGAGACGCGAAGCGTGCGTCTTCACCTCTACCTAAAAAATTCAAGACTGTGTCCTCAGCAGGCGAGGTGACCTCTCTGTATTTTTAGACGCCTGATGTCCGATACTCACAGAATTCTTGCAGCGCGGAAAAACCATTAGCACGGTGCCGTGCTCTGTGATGCACTCCGTAGCCTACACCTCTACCAAGCGCAAACAGCCTGGGCTGCTCACGGAGGGAGTGACTCTGCTTCATGATAACGCGCGTCCACACGTCTCCAGGGTCACACAAAGTGTACTGGCCAACTACCACTGGGGGCAGCTTGAGCATCCGCCCCACAGCCTGGACATGGCGCCTTGTGACTTCCATTTGTTTGGTCCGCTAAAAAAACATCTCAAAGGGAAGCGCTTCAACTCGGACGACGAACTGGACACTTGTAATACAGGGTGTCCAGAAAAGGACTCCATGATTTCAAAATTAAATATCTCGAAAACAAAGATCGCTAGAGGAATGCAGTAAACGGTATGTTTATTGTGAAAGCTGTAAGAAGTTTATACAGCAGTTTGAAATAATAGTTACAAAAGCTGCTAACAGATGGCGCTGTAATCGCCATACGTAATGCCTAGTATAAATAGTGATCAGTTCCACTATTGAAACGTGAAAGGAGGTTAGCGTGCCGAAGGAAGAGATTAATACTATGTACTCCATTGAACAACGCGTTTTTGTGGTGCTAGAGTACCATAGGTTAGAAGAAAGTCCTACGGCAACAAGGCGAAGTTTTCAAGCACTATTTAATGTTCCAAAAGGACCCGATGCGAAAACCATTCGTACGCTCTTCGCTTTCAACGAACTGGCAGCGTCACTGATGATCTAGTTGGCCGCAAGCAAACCGAAATTACGCCTGAAAATATCGCCACAGTTTCTGGAATTATTCAGCGAAATCCAATGTTATCCGTCCGTAGAATTGCATCTGAGACTGGTTTGAAACGTTCCAGGACGCAGAAAATACTGAGAAAGAGCCTACACATGTTTCCATTCAAAATTCGAACGCACTAGGCCATACCCGTACGAGCTGTGCAACAAAGGATTGCCTTGGTAATCAGATGCTCACAATGATTGATAGTGGAGGATTTGATGTTGGCTGCATCTGGTTTACAGATGAAGCACACTTCCACCTGAATGGATACGTGAATAAGCAGAACTGGCGATTTTGGGGTTCCGAAAAGCCATATTGGTGTGAAGCGAAACCCCTGTATTCTCCTCAAGTTACTGTGTGGGCTGCAGTATGCAGCAGAGGCAATATTGGCCCTTTTTTCATTAGAGAAACGGTCATTGGTGCACGTTACGTTGCAATTTTGGAACAATTTGTCGCCACACAGCAAGCATTAGAGGATCGACCAGGTACTGAATAGTTTATGCAAGATGGGGCCCGACCACATCGGAGGAATACTTCAGGAATCGAGTCATTGCTTTGGAATATCCCAAATTTACTGGTGCAGGCATGGATTGGCCTCCATATTCGCCGAATTTGACGCTCTGTGACTTTTTTTTTTGTGGGGCACATTGAAAGACATGGTCTACCCGAAGCATCCCGCCACGCTGGACGAGCTTGAATCGGCGATCTCTGTGGCATGTGAATCCGTTTCGGTTGAGACACTACGAAATGTGACGGCGATCTCTGTGTAATGTGAATCCATTTCGGTTGAGACACTAGGAAATGTGATGGCGAATTTCATTCTTCGTTTGCGCCACCTCTGTAGTGCCAATGGTGAACATTTTGAAAACATTGTGATGTGATTGTTTGCAAAGAGTGTTTTCATACGATTATTTCACTTATGTATGCTGATATTAGCTGTGCATCCTACAGCGCCATCTGTTAGCAGCTTTTGTAACTATTATTTCAAACCGCTGTATAAACTTCTTACAGCTTTCACAATAAAAATACCGTTTACTGCATTCCTCTATCGATCTTTGTTTTCGAGATATTTAATTTTGAAATCAAGGAGCCCTTTTGTGGACACCCTGTACTTCTGGCTTACAGCCAACATATTAAATTTTAGAATTGCTTCGGTACAGCAGGTTAGAACCTGTAGGCGACAGGTGGCACAATAGTTCGGGTTATCATGGGAAAGAGTAGTGGCAAGTTCCTCCGAATTCTGTGGAAGTCCCCGTGCGGCAAGCATTGAACACCGATTGGCTGTAGTACTGGCGGACACGCGCCAAAACGCGATCATATTTTATTAATGCTTATAAAAATAATTATTTCCATGTAAAATTCAAGTTAGAAAACCTCTCAAAGCCAAGCTATGCCCCGGCCATGTTTGCGCGCCAAATTGGGGAGCGAAAGCAGCCTTGCATCGAGCCGCCACACTGCTGTCCAGAAAACGCACTCGTAGGAGCAACATGTAGCTCTCGCATATGTAGGCGGTCAAAATGTTCAAATGTTTGTTTAGCTTATGGGACTTAACTACGGGGTCATCAGTCCCTAAACTTACAAACTACTTATGAACTACTTACGAACTAGGACGGCACAAATATCCATGCCCGAGGGGGGATTCGAACCCCCGACCGTAGTGGCCGTGCAGACCGTAACTGGAGCGCCTCAGTCTCCTCGGCCACCGCGGTCGGATAGGCGGTCATGAGACATAGATTAATCATTTTAGAACAATGCTAAATGACAGTATATTGAACTTTCAGACAATGCGTATCAAGTGTATATTATTATGCTGTTTGCTAGTTTTCTGCATTATTTAAATAAATTAGCTGTCATCTCAAGAAATTTAATATTATTCCGTAATTAGATGAGTTCCTGCCAATACTTAATAATTTCAGCCTCACTTCAAGAACTCCGTCTTGTTCCCTGCCATCTGCGTGGAGACGACAGCTATAGAAGACGTCTGGTTGGTGAACTGTAGAATTTCTCTTCTTCACAAAGTGCAGTGGAGGGTAACTACGCCGCGGCGGAGCGGCCAAGCGCATTGAGGCGCTATGTTGCGATTCGCGAGGCCGTTCCCCGTCGGGGGTTCGAATGCCCCCTCGGGAATGGATGTTTGTGACGTCTTTAGTGTAAGGTAGTTTATAGTTTGTAAGTTTAGGGACTGATGACCCCGCAGTTAAGTCCCATACGTTTTACAAACATTTGAACATTTGGAGTAACTACAACCCTCGCGCATACTGTCACTGCGGTACAAACGCAAACTGTTGTGCGTCATCCTTGGCAACATGGAGGAGGAAAGAAAATTTTACAGGACAGTTTAACACACCCCCTGTAGATTCTTTCCCCTTGTACACTGTAGAGAACTGGCTCTTTTCACGGCCACAGGAATTCTGGAAACATAATTCTTAGGCTTGTTAAACAGTGTGATAGTTGTGCCGAGGCCTCTGGTGACTACTTTTGAATTAAGACTTTAATTATACCCATAGTGTCGTTTCGTACCTTTTCATTCGAACGCCCGTCGTATTCCTTCACATTTTCGCTTAAAATGCAGGTGCGTCGTACCTATTGACATGTCCTCACGTACCGTACAGCGATCGCAAATGTTTCATCGAGGCAACCACCTCTTGCTTTGATTTCTGTACTTGAGAAATATGCTTTCTCTCTTATTATCGACAAAAAAATGTTCAAATGTTTGTTAAGCTTATGGGACTTAACTACGGGGTCATCAGTCCCTAAACTTACAAACTACTTATGAACTACTTACAAACTAGGACGGCACAAATATCCATGCCCGAGGGGGGATTCGAACCCCCGAACGTAGTGGCCGTGCTGACCGTGACTGGAGCGCCTCAGTCACCTCGGCCACCGCGGCCGGCTTATTATCGACAGTACCACTACTCACGCAACAGTCGAGATCCTAATACATAACGAATTGCTTACACGTTTCCTGCTCTGTCGAGTCCCAAGACAACGTAGTCAATAAGTTGTTCTTATTCTGGACACCAACCATATGCACAGGTATTTGACCCACAAGGATAATTAAGTTCAAGACTCAAACCGCTGACCTTCCGATTTCAGGTCCTGTTGGCAGGAACTTCAATCAGAAATTCGTCAGTTTTATTTGTAGGAATTTCGGGAAAACCGTCCAATATTCCCTCCGAGAATATTTACATCTGTAAACGTTTTTGCATGCAGTACAAAAGCATCGTACCCACCTTCATGTCCTTATGTACACCACAAGTCATACATACTTCTAACGTACCCAAGTGGCAGTTATCGAGGCAACAATCCAACCTTTTCGAGTCCTCTGAATTAAATACGCAAAATAAGGGCATCCCTTGGTCTACAGTACACACAATGATAGGCGTTTTCCGCCATTTACCGCACAGATTCTAAAACAAAGCAATGCAGCTATCCTGACAGGTCCTCCTTCTTCTTCCAAGACATGACATAAAGTATTCTTATACGTCGAAGGGGCTCTCCACACGACTATAAATTTTCATGTATCCGTTACGACGATTTTTACGCCACAACGCCATATAGTGTAACAGTAGGATTCAGAGAGTACCACTCGAATACCATACATTAGAAAAAGATCATCAACCACTACTCGAAAGTTTTCTATACCTAACGAGGGTAGTTGTTTGTTTCCCTACAAAACTCGTGACTCTACACGACAATGAAGATACTAAACTGCAAGATGTAACTCAAACCAATCCCATCCAAACTCCCGACGATGTTAAAATAGTTGTTATGCGGAATATTTCTTTCTCCTTGAGTACCATCCGACAACGACGCGCTGATTTGCTGAATATAGGCCCGTCGGTTTTGACCCGTTCACTTGAATAAAACCTCGAATTTCCAAACACCATTTATGTCACAACACCACAGGGGCAACAGAAATATTGTCATCGTCTCCTAATACGGTAGACAGCACCCATAAAGTGAGTGATGAGAACGCAATGTTCTATGCGTTTGTTTGGTTGGGGTTTTATCAGCACCCACCCAGAAAGAATGTGAGACAAGAACACTATTTGACTACATTTACCCTGGCAGATCGACTCCAAATCACCTACAACTCCAAATCACCTACAACTCCAAATCACCTACAATGGTCAAACCAACTGCCGCGGTGGAGTAGTCGAGCGGTCTAAAGCGTCTCGCTGCGGAGCGCGCGGTTGCTCGCCGTGGAGGCTCGAGTCCTCTCTGGGGCATGGGTGTGTGTGTTTGTCCTTAGGCTACTTTACCTAGGTTTAAGTAGTTTGTAAGCTACGGACTGATGACCACGCAGTTTGGTCCGATAGATTTACATAAAAAAAAAAGTCAAACCAACTACACCCACAGGGATATTTGGATACGTAGAACACGTCAAAGAGAGCACAACTCAAGAGAGACAAACCCTTTCGAATTATTTAAACCAATAATCAAACGATTTAGGTTGCCTCAAAGAAATATGTCTATTTCTCATTAGATAAAATAAACATACAATCGCCGGCCGCGGTGGCCGAGGGGACTGAGGCGCTTCAGTCACGGTCTGCACGGCCACTACGGTCGGGGGTTCGAATCCCCCCTCGGGCATGGATATTTGTGCCGTCCTTAGTCTTAGCTAGTTCATAAGTAGTTTGTAAGCTTAGGGACTGATGACCCCGTAGTTAAGTGCCATAAGTTCTACAAACATTTGAACATTTGAAACATACAATGGAAGATTTCTGTAACTTCGGCAACACGAAGTCAAATATCCACAGACACCCTACCGTACTTGTAAGCTGATTTCTTTAGTGTCCCTGTCACAAAATAGCACAGAAGCATCCACAACAGACAATGCCTCGATTAATTAGAGTAAGTCCAACCATTTTACTGAAGTCGTGACCTGACCACTTACTCTGTAAGCGGCCATAGCAAGAACCCAGTGAAAGGGCTATCCTTGCAGTCAAAATTAACCTACAACAAACGGATTTGTCCATTTCCAAGTTCTCTCTATACGCCGGACACAAGCAATTTACTGCAGACAGAAACCTCTCCAGTATGAATATAGAACCATCTGTTTTGAAAAACAAATATCATTAACAACGGATACCTTTGACCTCGAACGCTCGGAACCGCACGAAACCATGCTTGAAATGATAGACAATCATAAACAGGACAGTGGTCTGCAAAACGTTGCAGTGGACCTCAAGTAACATTTTAACAAAGAGAAAAAAAGTAACAAGATATCAGTACCAAAGGAGGAAAATTATATATACTTTAAAGGCGTCATTGTATCGTTACTTACTCAGCCAGCCAAAAACTCTCTGCTTGAAGTACTTATAAAAGCGCAAAACACACGTATATAGCAGTACCATACACCTGAAAGTACTTATGTTAGTCCTCAAAGTGCAGATGCGGGATTACGATGAAGTGGTTCAAACAAAGTGGGAGAGAACAATGCGCAAACCTCACTATAGCCACGTTATCACGTTCCAAATCACTTTCGCATTCATGCAGTCCAATATCAAAAGGTCTGTTTGAAGAGGCATCTTCAGGTTCCTCCTGTCCTTAAAATTTCGTATATCTATCCCGCGTAACGTCGTGTATTTCTGTGTCGTTGCCATTATATTTGTGAATTATTATATTATCTTCTGACATATAAATCAGAGTGTCCGTATGCTTGTTCGTGTTGAATACAAATCTACAGTTTTGTTCCAATCTTTATGAAATTTTGTACACGTAAGCTTCAATCCATGAGGACGGTCGCCGTAAGTGTAAGAATCACATACGATATATAGTTCACGAGATATGACGTTATAAACAATGAGATGCACGAAAAACTGCTGCATTTTGCGACAATGCTGCTCATTTTCTCCTAAACCATTGGACCGATTTCAACCAAATTTTGTACAATATTCCTTACCGTAAGGTAACAACTGCTGCATGGTTAAGAATCACATACGACACATGGTTCAAAAGATATTACGTCATAACCAATATAAATCGCAAAAAATGCCATATAATGCGGCGAGATTTTCGAAATACACTGTATGAGAATGACAGTACTTAGCGACTTGCAACAAACTTTAAACATAATTTCAAACCTTTATTAAACTTTATCTCGCTGGCAACCATAGTAAAATGATGAAAGGAAAAAAGTTTCTCGCTTATTACTTTTCCGATGTTTATGGAGTAAAACTACGGCTCTCGGTATGACGTCACAATTTATAATTTGAACACTACAAATTGTAGCGACAGGGCATTTTACAGACAGGATACACATATATAGTTGAATGTACCATAGAATTTGTATCACAGTCCGACATGTAGTTCGTGAGATATGAGCACATAAACAGTAATGTTCCCCTGTTTGTGGACTGAAACTACGGCATTCAGTATGACTTTAATATTTATAATTTCTACACTACAAATTGTAGCCACAGGAAATTTTACTAACAGTATACACGCATATAGTTGAGTGTACATTCTAAATTGCATCATGAGATATGAGCACAGAGCCGGTCGCGGTGGCCGAGGGGTCTAAGGCGCTCCAGTCACGGTCTGCACGGCCACTACGGTCGGGGGTTCGAATCCCCCCTCGGGCATGGATATTTGTGCCGTCCTAGTTCGTAAGTAGTTCGTAAGTACTTCATAAGTAGTTTGTAAGTTTAGGGACTGATGACCCCGTAGTTAAGTCCCATAGACTATACAAACATTTGAACATTTGATTTATGAGCACATAAACAGTAATGTTAATGGAAAACCGCCCCATCACGCGCCAAGTTTTAATCTATTACTTCTTTACTACTAATTGTATTCCCAAGAGAGTTTACAGTCATACAGCTCTTATACAAATGAATATATGTCAGGAATAAATAAATAAATATCCGAGCAACGCCGGGTTTTCAGCTAGTACAATATATCCGTGAACTCCATATCCTTGGCCCCGACGTTATTTCCATATTCAGCACGTCGCAACTTGATTCCTAATGTTTGGACCCCATGCGTAGAATCAACTCTCTTCATGATATCATTGCACTGGACACAGTAACTTGCTTGCGAACACTGAAAGAGATAAATACGTACTGCCACTATACCACTCACGCAACAGCAGCACTGGTTAGTGCTGCTACACTATGCCACCACCATCTAGTGGCGCTAGCCGACAAGTGCGGCGTTTTCCATGGAAATGACCAACACCACTGTTTTTTTTTATATGACTGATTGTTATTCTAAGCCTGGTTTCGTGAGGTTCCGAGCGTTCGAGGTCAAAGTTGTCCCTTATAAGAAAGAATAAACAAGAAGTTTAACAAAAAAGGCCTATAACTATTATAAAGGAAATTAATATGCCCTATAAAGTAAATAATAATAATAATAATAATAATAATGACGTATTTTTCTACAACTTAAGAAGCAACTTACTTTTTCTACTCATCAATATGTAGATAGGATCTAGGTGTTTACCAAGCAAGAAAAGAGGTAGGTACCTGCCCAATTTAAATCTAATTCAGCACATACCTATGAATAACAAAAAATGATCAAAACATTTTATAGAGTTCTCCCAAGTAAAATGAAATGAAAAATATTTTACTTAAAATTCAATCAAGTTATGACGATAATATAATGTAGTTACAATTTTTGTCGGTGTATGCCAAGGAAACATCCGATCCGACTTCGGCCTCCAAATTCTCGTTTTATTTTTGCTAGATATATTGTGTTTCCTTGGCTGACACCGACTCCAAAAATAACAATAATTGTAACTACTTAGTAGAACTCTAAAAATATTTTGAGCCGGCCGCGGTGGCCGATGGGACTGAGGAGCTCCAGTCACGGTCTGCACGGCCACTACGGTCGGGGGTTCGAATCCCCCCTCGGGCATGGATATTTGTGGCGTCCTTAGTCTTAGCTAGTTCATAAGTAGTTTGTAAGCTTAGGGACTGATGACCCCGTAGTTAAGTGCCATAAGTTCTACAAACATTTGAACATTTTGAAAATATTTTGATCATTGTTTGTTATTCATAGGTATGTGTTGAGTCACGTTTAAAGTAGGTAAGTATCTACCTATCTTCTTACGTGTTAAACACATAGATCGTACCTAAATATTGATGAGTAGAAAAAGTAAGTTGATTATTAAGTTGTAGAAGAATACACAATTATTTTTTTTACTTTTTAGTGCATATTAATTTATTTTGGAATAGTTTTAAAGTCGGGTTTTATGTTAAAATTTGTGTTTATTTTTTTATTCCTAGCGAATCTGAAGTACACTAACTAATTTTTCTGTATATGGGTAGTCCTACTAAAAGTGCTACTCATATGGGACAGCGCAGTTTAAATGAAACAATCGTAGTAAGGGGGGCAACGTCTATCTCAACAGAGGAAATATACATCAAGGACAATGGCAAAAGAGACTTGCGAAGAGCGCTAAAATAGAATTTCAAAAATGCGGCTTTACATGAAAAAAGTTATGAACAGGGAATTACTTGACCATAACGACGTTACGGTAGGTGACTCAAATGTCCGGGTAGCCTATAAAAGATTCGACCGAGTATCGTTAATTTGCTCCCAAGAATTGCGCCCATTGCAAGACGTCGTGTCGAGACGCCCATGGTCGCCGTAGAGAGCCTGTATAGGGAGAGAGCGATGTTCCTGCTGATTGGCTGACAGCCCAGGACGCCATGTTTTTACCAAACTTGTATGTGCCTGATTAGCTACTGTGTGCGTTTCTGTGCTGTAGAACGTCTTTAATGCTTCCATAAAGTTACACAGAGGTTGTACTACGGTAGGCAGTGCTGCACTTTTGCACGACTTCTGTCAGTTCCATTTACAATAAATTAACGTGTCGTTCTCCAATCGTTGACGATAACTTTAGAACTTGGCGTCAATTTTTAAGATTAAATGTTGATTGAAAGTGATAAAAAATGTTCAAATGTTTGTATAGCTTATGGGACTTAACTACGGGGTCATCAGTCCCTAAACTTACAAACTACTTATGAACTAGCTAACACTAAGGACGGCATAAATATCCATGCCCGAGGGGGGATTCGAACCCCCGACCGTAGTGGCCGTGCAGATCGTGACTGACGCGCCGTAGTCCCCTCGGCATTTTAAGTGATTTATTGAGTGTAATTAATAATGTTCATTACTTAATCATTAACGACAATAGAGAAATGCCTCGTTGTTCCTCTGTTGGCTGTAAAAACCGAAGTGAAGATTATTACACGATGTTTGCGTTAGCAAAGAATGAAGAAATACGGAAAAAATGTCCGGTGAAAATTAACCCAGAGAGCGGGAACCGTAAAGGCAACTTACGGAAACCAACGAATAATTTCTGTTTGTGTGAAGTAAATATTTTCGGTGCCCCTTCAGCCACAGGAATTCTGGGGCCAAAGAATCCTTCGGCTCCTTGAACATTGGGATACTTGTGCTCAGGCCTCCGGTGATTACTGTTGAATAATGACTTCAATTATACTCACAGTGCCGTTTCGTACCTTTTCATTTAAACACCCCTCGTATTAATGAAAATGTATGTTCCAGCTTCACTTCCACGTCCGCATCCTTATTTTTGTGCAACCTACTGTTATCTCCCCCCCCCTCCAGTGGCTTCCTAGGTGTACTTTGCGAATTTATCTGCAATTTGAATCTCATTGCATCACACATCAAGTTCAAGGTAACGTAAAATTAGGGGAGACCGGGGCACATTTTCCATAGGGGCAAGTTTTCCAAATCCGTTTATTTTCGAAACAAACCGCTAGATGTTACCACCGGCGATACTGTAGGAAGTAGCAACAAAGCAAGCTTCATTTACGAAAGTTTCAATGTTGTGCCAGCAGTCACAACGTCGGCAGGGCTGTTTTCGTCATTTTTGCAAATGTAAGTAAACTTTCGCGTTTTTATTGAAACTTAAAGAAAACATTCTAGCGTTAAACTTATTATTTTGACAGTGCACACACTAAACGTGGGTTTCTTTCTTCACGTAACGGTGCATTTGTTTTGTAAATAGCTTACACTGTTACTCATGGACGTAGTATTATAGTTCCGAACATGGCGACGGGGCACGTTTTCCCAGAGCATATGGGGCACATATTCCATATTGCTTTGAGTCTTCCGCCAAGTCTAATGCAAATGAAACGTGGGTACAGTGCACGAAATGGACGCATGGAGACTGTACGAAAGGGAATGTTGCATTTTTTGTTTGCTTACATTCTGATTCAGACAATCAGTATGAGTATTGTTAAAAATGACTTTATTTGTAAAATATTTAAGTCACATATTTTGTAAAACCATTAAATAGCATTTGTTTTTATTTAATGTGGCTATTTTTACTATCCTTTTTTGTAAATGTATTGTAAATTCATGATAAAAATACGTATTCAGTGAAATCAAGATAATTATCTCTGTTTTAACATTGAAAGTATAATCGGAATATTTGCCCCTGTACATTTTAAGTAAGCTAGAAAATTTACCCCGCATACGGGGCAAATTTTCCAACGGAACATGGTCAGACAAAACCATTTGCTACCAAGAATGATATTTACTATTTTCAAAAATATCTGTGCAACACTGTAAATAAAGGTGTAGGAAATACAATTATCCGCTGTTTACCGCAAAATCGATAAAAATAAGAAGTACAAAAATAAAAATTTAAAATGGTGGAAAACGTGCCCCGGTCTCCCCTACATTATTTTCTCTTCACTGCCGGCACCACCATTTTTAGGCTCACGCAGAAATTGTTACCGACTTCGTGTCCGGAGTAGCTACAGTTTGATGACTTAACACGTTGGCTGCCGTGTGGCCGCCGGCGGGCACAGCAGGCGGTTCTCGCCACCACCACCTAGAGAGAGCACAGTCGTCATGCCACGTAAGCAACATAGTTCCGAGCACCACCACCTATAGAGATGGCCGCGGCACTCTCGTGTGACGTCAGGCAGAGTAGGTTGCGCGCGCATAGCTGACTGGCTCGCTGCATCGGCATAGTGTGCCGTGCCCCAGCGGCTACCCAGTCAATATGCGCGCGCAACCTACTCTGCCTGACGTCTCACGAGAGCACCGCGCCGGCCGCGGTGGCCGAGGAGACTAAGGCGCTTCAGTCACGGTCTGCACGGCCACTACGGTCGGGGGTTTGAATCCCCCCTCGGGCATGGATATTTGTGCCGTCTTTAGTATAAGGTAGTTCATAAGTAGTTTGTAAGTTTAGGGACTGATGACCCCGTAGTTAAGTCCCATAGACTATACAAACATTTGAACATTTGATTTATGAGCACATAAACAGTAATGTTAATGGAAAACCGCCCCATCACGCGCCAAGTTTTAATCTATTACTTCTTTACTACTAATTGTATTCCCAAGAGAGTTTACAGTCATACAGCTCTTATACAAATGAATATATGTCAGGAATAAATAAATAAATATCCGAGCAACGCCGGGTTTTCAGCTAGTACAATATATCCGTGAACTCCATATCCTTGGCCCCGACGTTATTTCCATATTCAGCACGTCGCAACTTGATTCCTAATGTTTGGACCCCATGCGTAGAATCAACTCTCTTCATGATATCATTGCACTGGACACAGTAACTTGCTTGCGAACACTGAAAGAGATAAATACGTACTGCCACTATACCACTCACGCAACAGCAGCACTGGTTAGTGCTGCTACACTATGCCACCACCATCTAGTGGCGCTAGCCGACAAGTGCGGCGTTTTCCATGGAAATGACCAACACCACTGTTTTTTTTTTTTATATGACTGATTGTTATTCTAAGCCTGGTTTCGTGAGGTTCCGAGCGTTCGAGGTCAAAGTTGTCCCTTATAAGAAAGAATAAACAAGAAGTTTAACAAAAAAGGCCTATAACTATTATAAAGGAAATTAATATGCCCTATAAAGTAAATAATAATAATAATAATAATAATAATGACGTATTTTTCTACAACTTAAGAAGCAACTTACTTTTTCTACTCATCAATATGTAGATAGGATCTAGGTGTTTACCAAGCAAGAAAAGAGGTAGGTACCTGCCCAATTTAAATCTAATTCAGCACATACCTATGAATAACAAAAAATGATCAAAACATTTTATAGAGTTCTCCCAAGTAAAATGAAATGAAAAATATTTTACTTAAAATTCAATCAAGTTATGACGATAATATAATGTAGTTACAATTTTTGTCGGTGTATGCCAAGGAAACATCCGATCCGACTTCGGCCTCCAAATTCTCGTTTTATTTTTGCTAGATATATTGTGTTTCCTTGGCTGACACCGACTCCAAAAATAACAATAATTGTAACTACCTAGTAGAACTCTAAAAATATTTTGAGCCGGCCGCGGTGGCCGATGGGACTGAGGAGCTCCAGTCACGGTCTGCACGGCCACTACGGTCGGGGGTTCGAATCCCCCCTCGGGCATGGATATTTGTGGCGTCCTTAGTCTTAGCTAGTTCATAAGTAGTTTGTAAGCTTAGGGACTGATGACCCCGTAGTTAAGTGCCATAAGTTCTACAAACATTTGAACATTTTGAAAATATTTTGATCATTGTTTGTTATTCATAGGTATGTGTTGAGTCACGTTTAAAGTAGGTAAGTATCTACCTATCTTCTTACGTGTTAAACACATAGATCGTACCTAAATATTGATGAGTAGAAAAAGTAAGTTGATTATTAAGTTGTAGAAGAATACACAATTATTTTTTTTACTTTTTAGTGCATATTAATTTATTTTGGAATAGTTTTAAAGTCGGGTTTTATGTTAAAATTTGTGTTTATTTTTTTATTCCTAGCGAATCTGAAGTACACTAACTAATTTTTCTGTATATGGGTAGTCCTACTAAAAGTGCTACTCATATGGGACAGCGCAGTTTAAATGAAACAATCGTAGTAAGGGGGGCAACGTCTATCTCAACAGAGGAAATATACATCAAGGACAATGGCAAAAGAGACTTGCGAAGAGCGCTAAAATAGAATTTCAAAAATGCGGCTTTACATGAAAAAAGTTATGAACAGGGAATTACTTGACCATAACGACGTTACGGTAGGTGACTCAAATGTCCGGGTAGCCTATAAAAGATTCGACCGAGTATCGTTAATTTGCTCCCAAGAATTGCGCCCATTGCAAGACGTCGTGTCGAGACGCCCATGGTCGCCGTAGAGAGCCTGTATAGGGAGAGAGCGATGTTCCTGCTGATTGGCTGACAGCCCAGGACGCCATGTTTTTACCAAACTTGTATGTGCCTGATTAGCTACTGTGTGCGTTTCTGTGCTGTAGAACGTCTTTAATGCTTCCATAAAGTTACACAGAGGTTGTACTACGGTAGGCAGTGCTGCACTTTTGCACGACTTCTGTCAGTTCCATTTACAATAAATTAACGTGTCGTTCTCCAATCGTTGACGATAACTTTAGAACTTGGCGTCAATTTTTAAGATTAAATGTTGATTGAAAGTGATAAAAAATGTTCAAATGTTTGTATAGCTTATGGGACTTAACTACGGGGTCATCAGTCCCTAAACTTACAAACTACTTATGAACTAGCTAACACTAAGGACGGCATAAATATCCATGCCCGAGGGGGGATTCGAATCCCCGACCGTAGTGGCCATGCAGATCGTGACTGACGCGCCGTAGTCCCCTCGGCATTTTAAGTGATTTATTGAGTGTAATTAATAATGTTCATTACTTAATCATTAACGACAATAGAGAAATGCCTCGTTGTTCCTCTGTTGGCTGTAAAAACCGAAGTGAAGATTATTACACGATGTTTGCGTTAGCAAAGAATGAAGAAATACGGAAAAAATGTCCGGTGAAAATTAACCCAGAGAGCGGGAACCGTAAAGGCAACTTACGGAAACCAACGAATAATTTCTGTTTGTGTGAAGTAAATATTTTCGGTGCCCCTTCAGCCACAGGAATTCTGGGGCCAAAGAATCCTTCGGCTCCTTGAACATTGGGATACTTGTGCTCAGGCCTCCGGTGATTACTGTTGAATAATGACTTCAATTATACTCACAGTGCCGTTTCGTACCTTTTCATTTAAACACCCCTCGTATTAATGAAAATGTATGTTCCAGCTTCACTTCCACGTCCGCATCCTTATTTTTGTGCAACCTACTGTTATCTCCCCCCCCCTCCAGTGGCTTCCTAGGTGTACTTTGCGAATTTATCTGCAATTTGAATCTCATTGCATCACACATCAAGTTCAAGGTAACGTAAAATTAGGGGAGACCGGGGCACATTTTCCATAGGGGCAAGTTTTCCAAATCCGTTTATTTTCGAAACAAACCGCTAGATGTTACCACCGGCGATACTGTAGGAAGTAGCAACAAAGCAAGCTTCATTTACGAAAGTTTCAATGTTGTGCCAGCAGTCACAACGTCGGCAGGGCTGTTTTCGTCATTTTTGCAAATGTAAGTAAACTTTCGCGTTTTTATTGAAACTTAAAGAAAACATTCTAGCGTTAAACTTATTATTTTGACAATGCACACACTAAACGTGGGTTTCTTTCTTCACGTAACGGTGCATTTGTTTTGTAAATAGCTTACACTGTTACTCATGGACGTAGTATTATAGTTCCGAACATGGCGACGGGGCACGTTTTCCCAGAGCATATGGGGCACATATTCCATATTGCTTTGAGTCTTCCGCCAAGTCTAATGCAAATGAAACGTGGGTACAGTGCACGAAATGGACGCATGGAGACTGTACGAAAGGGAATGTTGCATTTTTTGTTTGCTTACATTCTGATTCAGACAATCAGTATGAGTATTGTTAAAAATGACTTTATTTGTAAAATATTTAAGTCACATATTTTGTAAAACCATTAAATAGCATTTGTTTTTATTTAATGTGGCTATTTTTACTATCCTTTTTTGTAAATGTATTGTAAATTCATGATAAAAATACGTATTCAGTGAAATCAAGATAATTATCTCTGTTTTAACATTGAAAGTATAATTGGAATATTTGCCCCTGTACATTTTAAGTAAGCTGGAAAATTTACCCCGCATACGGGGCAAATTTTCCAATGGAACATGGTCAGACAAAACCATTTGCTACCAAGAATGATATTTACTATTTTCAAAAATATCTGTGCAACACTGTAAATAAAGGTGTAGGAAATACAATTATCCGCTGTTTACCGCAAAATCGATAAAAATAAGAAGTACAAAAATAAAAATTTAAAATGGTGGAAAACGTGCCCCGGTCTCCCCTACATTATTTTCTCTTCACTGCCGGCACCACCATTTTTAGGCTCACGCAGAAATTGTTACCGACTTCGTGTCCGGAGTAGCTACAGTTTGATGACTTAACACGTTGGCTGCCGTGTGGCCGCCGGCGGGCACAGCAGGCGGTTCTCGCCACCACCACCTAGAGAGAGCGCAGTCGTCATGCCACGTAAGCAACATAGTTCCGAGCACCACCACCTATAGAGATGGCCGCGGCACTCTCGTGTGACGTCAGGCAGAGTAGGTTGCGCGCGCATAGCTGACTGGCTCGCTGCATCGGCATAGTGTGCCGTGCCCCAGCGGCTACCCAGTCAATATGCGCGCGCAACCTACTCTGCCTGACGTCTCACGAGAGCACCGCGCCGGCCGCGGTGGCCGAGGAGACTAAGGCGCTTCAGTCACGGTCTGCACGGCCACTACGGTCGGGGGTTTGAATCCCCCCTCGGGCATGGATATTTGTGCCGTCTTTAGTATAAGGTAGTTCATAAGTAGTTTGTAAGTTTAGGGACTGATGACCCCGTAGTTAAGTCCCATAGACTATACAAACATTTGAACATTTGATTTATGAGCACATAAACAGTAATGTTAATGGAAAACCGCCCCATCACGCGCCAAGTTTTAATCTATTACTTCTTTACTACTAATTGTATTCCCAAGAGAGTTTACAGTCATACAGCTCTTATACAAATGAATATATGTCAGGAATAAATAAATAAATATCCGAGCAACGCCGGGTTTTCAGCTAGTACAATATATCCGTGAACTCCATATCCTTGGCCCCGACGTTATTTCCATATTCAGCACGTCGCAACTTGATTCCTAATGTTTGGACCCCATGCGTAGAATCAACTCTCTTCATGATATCATTGCACTGGACACAGTAACTTGCTTGCGAACACTGAAAGAGATAAATACGTACTGCCACTATACCACTCACGCAACAGCAGCACTGGTTAGTGCTGCTACACTATGCCACCACCATCTAGTGGCGCTAGCCGACAAGTGCGGCGTTTTCCATGGAAATGACCAACACCACTGTTTTTTTTTATATGACTGATTGTTATTCTAAGCCTGGTTTCGTGAGGTTCCGAGCGTTCGAGGTCAAAGTTGTCCCTTATAAGAAAGAATAAACAAGAAGTTTAACAAAAAAGGCCTATAACTATTATAAAGGAAATTAATATGCCCTATAAAGTAAATAATAATAATAATAATAATAATAATGACGTATTTTTCTACAACTTAAGAAGCAACTTACTTTTTCTACTCATCAATATGTAGATAGGATCTAGGTGTTTACCAAGCAAGAAAAGAGGTAGGTACCTGCCCAATTTAAATCTAATTCAGCACATACCTATGAATAACAAAAAATGATCAAAACATTTTATAGAGTTCTCCCAAGTAAAATGAAATGAAAAATATTTTACTTAAAATTCAATCAAGTTATGACGATAATATAATGTAGTTACAATTTTTGTCGGTGTATGCCAAGGAAACATCCGATCCGACTTCGGCCTCCAAATTCTCGTTTTATTTTTGCTAGATATATTGTGTTTCCTTGGCTGACACCGACTCCAAAAATAACAATAATTGTAACTACTTAGTAGAACTCTAAAAATATTTTGAGCCGGCCGTGGTGGCCGATGGGACTGAGGAGCTCCAGTCACGGTCTGCACGGCCACTACGGTCGGGGGTTCGAATCCCCCCTCGGGCATGGATATTTGTGGCGTCCTTAGTCTTAGCTAGTTCATAAGTAGTTTGTAAGCTTAGGGACTGATGACCCCGTAGTTAAGTGCCATAAGTTCTACAAACATTTGAACATTTTGAAAATATTTTGATCATTGTTTGTTATTCATAGGTATGTGTTGAGTCACGTTTAAAGTAGGTAAGTATCTACCTATCTTCTTACGTGTTAAACACATAGATCGTACCTAAATATTGATGAGTAGAAAAAGTAAGTTGATTATTAAGTTGTAGAAGAATACACAATTATTTTTTTTACTTTTTAGTGCATATTAATTTATTTTGGAATAGTTTTAAAGTCGGGTTTTATGTTAAAATTTGTGTTTATTTTTTTATTCCTAGCGAATCTGAAGTACACTAACTAATTTTTCTGTATATGGGTAGTCCTACTAAAAGTGCTACTCATATGGGACAGCGCAGTTTAAATGAAACAATCGTAGTAAGGGGGGCAACGTCTATCTCAACAGAGGAAATATACATCAAGGACAATGGCAAAAGAGACTTGCGAAGAGCGCTAAAATAGAATTTCAAAAATGCGGCTTTACATGAAAAAAGTTATGAACAGGGAATTACTTGACCATAACGACGTTACGGTAGGTGACTCAAATGTCCGGGTAGCCTATAAAAGATTCGACCGAGTATCGTTAATTTGCTCCCAAGAATTGCGCCCATTGCAAGACGTCGTGTCGAGACGCCCATGGTCGCCGTAGAGAGCCTGTATAGGGAGAGAGCGATGTTCCTGCTGATTGGCTGACAGCCCAGGACGCCATGTTTTTACCAAACTTGTATGTGCCTGATTAGCTACTGTGTGCGTTTCTGTGCTGTAGAACGTCTTTAATGCTTCCATAAAGTTACACAGAGGTTGTACTACGGTAGGCAGTGCTGCACTTTTGCACGACTTCTGTCAGTTCCATTTACAATAAATTAACGTGTCGTTCTCCAATCGTTGACGATAACTTTAGAACTTGGCGTCAATTTTTAAGATTAAATGTTGATTGAAAGTGATAAAAAATGTTCAAATGTTTGTATAGCTTATGGGACTTAACTACGGGGTCATCAGTCCCTAAACTTACAAACTACTTATGAACTAGCTAACACTAAGGACGGCATAAATATCCATGCCCGAGGGGGGATTCGAACCCCCGACCGTAGTGGCCGTGCAGATCGTGACTGACGCGCCGTAGTCCCCTCGGCATTTTAAGTGATTTATTGAGTGTAATTAATAATGTTCATTACTTAATCATTAACGACAATAGAGAAATGCCTCGTTGTTCCTCAGTTGGCTGTAAAAACCGAAGTGAAGATTATTACACGATGTTTGCGTTAGCAAAGAATGAAGAAATACGGAAAAAATGTCCGGTGAAAATTAACCCAGAGAGCGGGAACCGTAAAGGCAACTTACAGAAACCAACGAATAATTTCTGTTTGTGTGAAGTAAATATTTTCGGTGCCCCTTCAGCCACAGGAATTCTGGGGCCAAAGAATCCTTCGGCTCCTTGAACATTGGGATACTTGTGCTCAGGCCTCCGGTGATTACTGTTGAATAATGACTTCAATTATACTCACAGTGCCGTTTCGTACCTTTTCATTTAAACACCCCTCGTATTAATGAAAATGTATGTTCCAGCTTCACTTCCACGTCCGCATCCTTATTTTTGTGCAACCTACTGTTATCTCCCCCCCCCCTCCAGTGGCTTCCTAGGTGTACTTTGCGAATTTATCTGCAATTTGAATCTCATTGCATCACACATCAAGTTCAAGGTAACGTAAAATTAGGGGAGACCGGGGCACATTTTCCATAGGGGCAAGTTTTCCAAATCCGTTTATTTTCGAAACAAACCGCTAGATGTTACCACCGGCGATACTGTAGGAAGTAGCAACAAAGCAAGCTTCATTTACGAAAGTTTCAATGTTGTGCCAGCAGTCACAACGTCGGCAGGGCTGTTTTCGTCATTTTTGCAAATGTAAGTAAACTTTCGCGTTTTTATTGAAACTTAAAGAAAACATTCTAGCGTTAAACTTATTATTTTGACAATGCACACACTAAACGTGGGTTTCTTTCTTCACGTAACGGTGCATTTGTTTTGTAAATAGCTTACACTGTTACTCATGGACGTAGTATTATAGTTCCGAACATGGCGACGGGGCACGTTTTCCCAGAGCATATGGGGCACATATTCCATATTGCTTTGAGTCTTCCGCCAAGTCTAATGCAAATGAAACGTGGGTACAGTGCACGAAATGGACGCATGGAGACTGTACGAAAGGGAATGTTGCATTTTTTGTTTGCTTACATTCTGATTCAGACAATCAGTATGAGTATTGTTAAAAATGACTTTATTTGTAAAATATTTAAGTCACATATTTTGTAAAACCATTAAATAGCATTTGTTTTTATTTAATGTGGCTATTTTTACTATCCTTTTTTGTAAATGTATTGTAAATTCATGATAAAAATACGTATTCAGTGAAATCAAGATAATTATCTCTGTTTTAACATTGAAAGTATAATTGGAATATTTGCCCCTGTACATTTTAAGTAAGCTGGAAAATTTACCCCGCATACGGGGCAAATTTTCCAATGGAACATGGTCAGACAAAACCATTTGCTACCAAGAATGATATTTACTATTTTCAAAAATATCTGTGCAACACTGTAAATAAAGGTGTAGGAAATACAATTATCCGCTGTTTACCGCAAAATCGATAAAAATAAGAAGTACAAAAATAAAAATTTAAAATGGTGGAAAACGTGCCCCGGTCTCCCCTACATTATTTTCTCTTCACTGCCGGCACCACCATTTTTAGGCTCACGCAGAAATTGTTACCGACTTCGTGTCCGGAGTAGCTACAGTTTGATGACTTAACACGTTGGCTGCCGTGTGGCCGCCGGCGGGCACAGCAGGCGGTTCTCGCCACCACCACCTAGAGAGAGCGCAGTCGTCATGCCACGTAAGCAACATAGTTCCGAGCACCACCACCTATAGAGATGGCCGCGGCACTCTCGTGTGACGTCAGGCAGAGTAGGTTGCGCGCGCATAGCTGACTGGCTCGCTGCATCGGCATAGTGTGCCGTGCCCCAGCGGCTACCCAGTCAATATGCGCGCGCAACCTACTCTGCCTGACGTCTCACGAGAGCACCGCGCCGGCCGCGGTGGCCGAGGAGACTAAGGCGCTTCAGTCACGGTCTGCACGGCCACTACGGTCGGGGGTTTGAATCCCCCCTCGGGCATGGATATTTGTGCCGTCTTTAGTATAAGGTAGTTCATAAGTAGTTTGTAAGTTTAGGGACTGATGACCCCGTAGTTAAGTCCCATAGACTATACAAACATTTGAACATTTGATTTATGAGCACATAAACAGTAATGTTAATGGAAAACCGCCCCATCACGCGCCAAGTTTTAATCTATTACTTCTTTACTACTAATTGTATTCCCAAGAGAGTTTACAGTCATACAGCTCTTATACAAATGAATATATGTCAGGAATAAATAAATAAATATCCGAGCAACGCCGGGTTTTCAGCTAGTACAATATATCCGTGAACTCCATATCCTTGGCCCCGACGTTATTTCCATATTCAGCACGTCGCAACTTGATTCCTAATGTTTGGACCCCATGCGTAGAATCAACTCTCTTCATGATATCATTGCACTGGACACAGTAACTTGCTTGCGAACACTGAAAGAGATAAATACGTACTGCCACTATACCACTCACGCAACAGCAGCACTGGTTAGTGCTGCTACACTATGCCACCACCATCTAGTGGCGCTAGCCGACAAGTGCGGCGTTTTCCATGGAAATGACCAACACCACTGTTTTTTTTTATATGACTGATTGTTATTCTAAGCCTGGTTTCGTGAGGTTCCGAGCGTTCGAGGTCAAAGTTGTCCCTTATAAGAAAGAATAAACAAGAAGTTTAACAAAAAAGGCCTATAACTATTATAAAGGAAATTAATATGCCCTATAAAGTAAATAATAATAATAATAATATTAATAATGACGTATTTTTCTACAACTTAAGAAGCAACTTACTTTTTCTACTCATCAATATGTAGATAGGATCTAGGTGTTTACCAAGCAAGAAAAGAGGTAGGTACCTGCCCAATTTAAATCTAATTCAGCACATACCTATGAATAACAAAAAATGATCAAAACATTTTATAGAGTTCTCCCAAGTAAAATGAAATGAAAAATATTTTACTTAAAATTCAATCAAGTTATGACGATAATATAATGTAGTTACAATTTTTGTCGGTGTATGCCAAGGAAACATCCGATCCGACTTCGGCCTCCAAATTCTCGTTTTATTTTTGCTAGATATATTGTGTTTCCTTGGCTGACACCGACTCCAAAAATAACAATAATTGTAACTACTTAGTAGAACTCTAAAAATATTTTGAGCCGGCCGCGGTGGCCGATGGGACTGAGGAGCTCCAGTCACGGTCTGCACGGCCACTACGGTCGGGGGTTCGAATCCCCCCTCGGGCATGGATATTTGTGGCGTCCTTAGTCTTAGCTAGTTCATAAGTGGTTTGTAAGCTTAGGGACTGATGACCCCGTAGTTAAGTGCCATAAGTTCTACAAACATTTGAACATTTTGAAAATATTTTGATCATTGTTTGTTATTCATAGGTATGTGTTGAGTCACGTTTAAAGTAGGTAAGTATCTACCTATCTTCTTACGTGTTAAACACATAGATCGTACCTAAATATTGATGAGTAGAAAAAGTAAGTTGTATATATACATGTGGCGTCTGTTCGGAAAGAACAGACGTCACATTCTGATCCTGCAGCTGTTATTATTTAATATTCATAGAATATATGACTTCAACTGCTATTGGGCAAAGCTGAAAATGTGTACCCAGCCGGGATTCGAACCCGGTTCTCCTGCTTTCTAGGCAGTTGCGCTGACCCCTACACCACTGGGGACACAGTGATCACCGCACCTGCAAGGACTACCCATGCACGCCTCCCGTCAGATACAAATTCCCAGCTTCGCCCTGCCCATAGTACTCAAACTCGTAGTTTAACTAATTCCCGTAAGAGTAAGGGCTTCAAACTTGCCCACCCCTCCCCACTAACGATAGGATCATTGCCCGTCACCGGCATATTATATATATACATGTGGCGTCTGTTCGGAAAGAACAGACGTCACATTCTGATCCTGCAGCTGTTATTATTTAATATTCATAGAATATATGACTTCAACTGCTATTGGGCAAAGCTGAAAATGTGTACCCAGCCGGGATTCGAACCCGGGTCTCCTGCTTTCTAGGCAGTTGCGCTGACCCCTACACCACTGGGGACACAGTGATCACCGCACCTGCAAGGACTACCCATGCACGCCTCCCGTCAGATACAAATTCCCAGCTTCGCCCTGCCCATAGTACTCAAACTCGTAGTTTAACTAATTCCCGTAAGAGTAAGGGCTTCAAACTTGCCCACCCCTCCCCACTAACGATAGGATCATTGCCCGTCACCGGCATATTATATATATACATGTGGCGTCTGTTCGGAAAGAACAGACGTCACATTCTGATCCTGCAGCTGTTATTATTTAATATTCATAGAATATATGACTTCAACTGCTATTGGGCAAAGCTGAAAATGTGTACCCAGCCGGGATTCGAACCCGGGTCTCCTGCTTTCTAGGCAGTTGCGCTGACCCCTACACCACTGGGGACACAGTGATCACCGCACCTGCAAGGACTACCCATGCACGCCTCCCGTCAGATCGAATCCCGGCTGGGTACACATTTTCAGCTTTGCCCAATAGCAGTTGAAGTCATATATTCTATGAATATTAAATAATAACAGCTGCAGGATCAGAATGTGACGTCTGTTCTTTCCGAACAGACGCCACATGTATATATATAATATGCCGGTGACGGGCAATGATCCTATCGTTAGTGGGGAGGGGTGGGCAAGTTTGAAGCCCTTACTCTTACGGGAATTAGTTAAACTACGAGTTTGAGTACTATGGGCAGGGCGAAGTTGGGAATTTGTATCTGACGGGAGGCGTGCATGGGTAGTCCTTGCAGGTGCGGTGATCACTGTGTCCCCAGTGGTGTAGGGGTCAGCGCAACTGCCTAGAAAGCAGGAGAACCGGGTTCGAATCCCGGCTGGGTACACATTTTCAGCTTTGCCCAATAGCAGTTGAAGTCATATATTCTATGAATATTAAATAATAACAGCTGCAGGATCAGAATGTGACGTCTGTTCTTTCCGAACAGACGCCACATGTATATATATAATATGCCGGTGACGGGCAATGATCCTATCGTTAGTGGGGAGGGGTGGGCAAGTTTGAAGCCCTTACTCTTACGGGAATTAGTTAAACTACGAGTTTGAGTACTATGGGCAGGGCGAAGCTGGGAATTTGTATCTGACGGGAGGCGTGCATGGGTAGTCCTTGCAGGTGCGGTGATCACTGTGTCCCCAGTGGTGTAGGGATCAGCGCAACTGCCTAGAAAGCAGGAGACCCGGGTTCGAATCCCGGCTGGGTACACATTTTCAGCTTTGCCCAATAGCAGTTGAAGTCATATATTCTATGAATATTAAATAATAACAGCTGCAGGATCAGAATGTGACGTCTGTTCTTTCCGAACAGACGCCACATGTATATACATAAAATGCCGGTGACGGGCAATGATCCTATCGTTAGTGGGGAGGGGTGGGCAAGTTTGAAGCCCTTACTCTTACGGGAATTAGTTAAACTACGAGTTTGAGTACTATGGGCAGGGCGAAGCTGGGAATTTGTATCTGACGGGAGGCGTGCATGGGTAGTCCTTGCAGGTGCGGTGATCACTGTGTCCCCAGTGGTGTAGGGGTCAGCGCAACTGCCAAGAAAGCAGGAGACCCGGGTTCGAATCCCGGCTGGGTACACATTTTCAGCTTTGCCCAATAGCAGTTGAAGTCATATATTCTATGAATATTAAATAATAACAGCTGCAGGATCAGAATGTGACGTCTGTTCTTTCCGAACAGACGCCACATGTATATATATAATATGCCGGTGACGGGCAATGATCCTATCGTTAGTGGGGAGGGGTGGGCAAGTTTGAAGCCCTTAATCTTACGGGAATTAGTTAAACTACGAGTTTAAGTACTATGGGCATGGCGAAGCTGGGAATTTGTATCTGACGGGAGGCGTGCATGGGTAGTCCTTGCAGGTGCGGTGATCACTGTGTCCCCAGTGGTGTAGGGGTCAGCGCAACTGCCTAGAAAGCAGGAGACCCGGGTTCGAATCCCGGCTGGGTACACATTTTCAGCTTTGCCCAATAGCAGTTGAAGTCATATATTCTATGAATATTAAATAATAACAGCTGCAGGATCAGAATGTGACGTCTGTTCTTTCCGAACAGACGCCACATGTATATATATAATATGCCGGTGACGGGCAATGATCCTATCGTTAGTGGGGAGGGGTGGGCAAGTTTGAAGCCCTTACTCTTACGGGAATTAGTTAAACTACAAGTTTGAGTACTATGGGCAGGGCGAAGCTGGGAATTTGTATCTGACGGGAGGCGTGCATGGGTAGTCCTTGCAGGTGCGGTGATCACTGTGTCCCCAGTGGTGTAGGGGTCAGCGCAACTGCCTAGAAAGCAGGAGACCCGGGTTCGAATCCCGGCTGGGTACACATTTTCAGCTTTGCCCAATAGCAGTTGAAGTCATATATTCTATGAATATTAAAAAGTAAGTTGATTATTAAGTTGTAGAAGAATACACAATTATTTTTTTTTTTTACTTTTTAGTGCATATTAATTTATTTTGGAATAGTTTTAAAGTCGGTTTTTATGTTAAAATTTGTGTTTATTTTTTTATTCCTAGCGAATCTGAAGTACACTAACTAATTTTTCTGTATATGGGTAGGCCTACTAAAAGTGCTACTCATATGGGACAGCGCAGTTTAAATGAAACAATCGTAGTAAGGGGGGCAACGTCTATCTCAACAGAGGAAATATACATCAAGGACAATGGCAAAAGAGACTTGCGAAGAGCGCTAAAATAGAATTTCAAAAATGCGGCTTTACATGAAAAAAGTTATGAACAGGGAATTACTTGACCATAACGACGTTACGGTAGGTGACTCAAATGTCCGGGTAGCCTATAAAAGATTCGACCGAGTATCGTTAATTTGCTCCCAAGAATTGCGCCCATTGCAAGACGTCGTGTCGAGACGCCCATGGTCGCCGTAGAGAGCCTGTATAGGGAGAGAGCGATGTTCCTGCTGATTGGCTGACAGCCCAGGACGCCATGTTTTTACCAAACTTGTATGTGCCTGATTAGCTACTGTGTGCGTTTCTGTGCTGTAGAACATCTTTAATGCTTCCATAAAGTTACACAGAGGTTGTACTACGGTAGGCAGTGCTGCACTTTTGCACGACTTCTGTCAGTTCCATTTACAATAAATTAACGTGTCGTTCTCCAATCGTTGACGATAACTTTAGAACTTGGCGTCAATTTTTAAGATTAAATGTTGATTGAAAGTGATAAAAAATGTTCAAATGTTTGTATAGCTTATGGGACTTAACTACGGGGTCATCAGTCCCTAAACTTACAAACTACTTATGAACTAGCTAACACTAAGGACGGCATAAATATCCATGCCCGAGGGGGGATTCGAACCCCCGACCGTAGTGGCAGTGCAGATCGTGACTGACGCACCGTAGTCCCCTCGGCATTTTAAGTGATTTATTGAGTGTAATTACTAATGTTCATTACTTAATCATTAACGACAATCAAGAGAAATGCCTCGTTGTTCCTCTGTGGGCTGTAAAAACCGAAGTGAAGATTATTACACGATGTTTGCGTTAGCAAAGAATGAAGAAATACGGAAAAAATGTCCGGTGAAAATTAACCCAGAGAGCGGGAACCGTAAAGGCAACTTACGGAAACCAACGAATAATTTCTGTTTGTGTGAAGTAAATATTTTCGGTGCCCCTTCAGCCACAGGAATTCTGGGGCCAAAGAATCCTTCAGCTCCTTGAACATTGGGATACTTGTGCTCAGGCCTCCGGTGATTACTTTTGAATAATGACTTCAATTATACTCACAGTGCCGTTTCGTACCTTTTCATTTAAACACCCCTCGTATTAATGAAAATGTATGTTCCAGCTTCACTTCCACGTCCGCATCCTTATTTTTGTGCAACCTACTGTTATCTCCCCCCCCCCCCCTCCAGTGGCTTCCTAGGTGTACTTTGCGAATTTATCTGCAATTTGAATCTCATTGCATCACACATCAAGTTCAAGGTAACGTAAAATTAGGGGAGACCGGGGCACATTTTCCATAGGGGCAAGTTTTCCAAATCCGTTTATTTTCGAAACAAACCGCTAGATGTTACCACCGGCGATACTGTAGGAAGTAGCAACAAAGCAAGCTTCATTTACGAAAGTTTCAATGTTGTGCCAGCAGTCACAACGTCGGCAGGGCTGTTTTCGTCATTTTTGCAAATGTAAGTAAACTTTCGCGTTTTTATTGAAACTTAAAGAAAACATTCTAGCGTTAAACTTATTATTTTGACAATGCACACACTAAACGTGGGTTTCTTTCTTCACGTAACGGTGCATTTGTTTTGTAAATAGCTTACACTGTTACTCATGGACGTAGTATTATAGTTCTGAACATGGCGACGGGGCACGTTTTCCCAGAGCATATGGGGCACATATTCCATATTGCTTTGAGTCTTCCGCCAAGTCTAAAGCAAATGAAACGTGGGTACAGTGCACGAAATGGACGCATGGAGACTGTACGAAAGGGAATGTTGCATTTTTTGTTTGCTTACATTCTGATTCAGACAATCAGTATGAGTATTGTTAAAAATGACTTTATTTGTAAAATATTTAAGTCACATATTTTGTAAAACCATTAAATAGCATTTGTTTTTATTTAATGTGGCTATTTTTACTATCCTTTTTTGTAAATGTATTGTAAATTCATGATAAAAATACGTATTCAGTGAAATCAAGATAATTATCTCTGTTTTAACATTGAAAGTATAATTGGAATATTTGCCCCTGTACATTTTAAGTAAGCTGGAAAATTTACCCCGCATACGGGGCAAATTTTCCAACGGAACATGGTCAGACAAAACCATTTGCTACCAAGAATGATATTTACTATTTTCAAAAATATCTGTGCAACACTGTAAATAAAGGTGTAGGAAATACAATTATCCGCTGTTTACCGCAAAATCGATAAAAATAAGAAGTACAAAAATAAAAATTTAAAATGGTGGAAAACGTGCTCCGGTCTCCCCTACATTATTTTCTCTTCACTGCCGGCACCACCATTTTTAGGCTCACGCAGAAATTGTTACCGACTTCGTGTCCGGAGTAGCTACAGTTTGATGACTTAACACGTTGGCTGCCGTGTGGCCGCCGGCGGGCACAGCAGGCGGTTCTCGCCACCACCACCTAGAGAGAGCGCAGTCGTCATGCCACGTAAGCAACATAGTTCCGAGCACCACCACCTATAGAGATGGCCGCGGCACTCTCGTGTGACGTCAGGCAGAGTAGGTTGCGCGCGCATAGCTGACTGGCTCGCTGCATCGGCATAGTGTGCCGTGCCCCAGCGGCTACCCAGTCAATATGCGCGCGCAACCTACTCTGCCTGACGTCTCACGAGAGCACCGCGCCGGCCGCGGTGGCCGAGGAGACTAAGGCGCTTCAGTCACGGTCTGCACGGCCACTACGGTCGGGGGTTTGAATCCCCCCTCGGGCATGGATATTTGTGCCGTCTTTAGTATAAGGTAGTTCATAAGTAGTTTGTAAGTTTAGGGACTGATGACCCCGTTGTTAAGTCCCATAGACTATACAAACATTTGAACATTTGATTTATGAGCACATAAACAGTAATGTTAATGGAAAACCGCCCCATCACGCGCCAAGTTTTAATCTATTACTTCTTTACTACTAATTGTATTCCCAAGAGAGTTTACAGTCATACAGCTCTTATACAAATGAATATATGTCAGGAATAAATAAATAAATATCCGAGCAACGCCGGGTTTTCAGCTAGTACAATATATCCGTGAACTCCATATCCTTGGCCCCGACGTTATTTCCATATTCAGCACGTCGCAACTTGATTCCTAATGTTTGGACCCCATGCGTAGAATCAACTCTCTTCATGATATCATTGCACTGGACACAGTAACTTGCTTGCGAACACTGAAAGAGATAAATACGTACTGCCACTATACCACTCACGCAACAGCAGCACTGGTTAGTGCTGCTACACTATGCCACCACCATCTAGTGGCGCTAGCCGACAAGTGCGGCGTTTTCCATGGAAATGACCAACACCACTGTTTTTTTTTATATGACTGATTGTTATTCTAAGCCTGGTTTCGTGAGGTTCCGAGCGTTCGAGGTCAAAGTTGTCCCTTATAAGAAAGAATAAACAAGAAGTTTAACAAAAAAGGCCTATAACTATTATAAAGGAAATTAATATGCCCTATAAAGTAAATAATAATAATAATAATAATAATAATGACGTATTTTTCTACAACTTAAGAAGCAACTTACTTTTTCTACTCATCAATATGTAGATAGGATCTAGGTGTTTACCAAGCAAGAAAAGAGGTAGGTACCTGCCCAATTTAAATCTAATTCAGCACATACCTATGAATAACAAAAAATGATCAAAACATTTTATAGAGTTCTCCCAAGTAAAATGAAATGAAAAATATTTTACTTAAAATTCAATCAAGTTATTACGATAATATAATGTAGTTACAATTTTTGTCGGTGTATGCCAAGGAAACATCCGATCCGACTTCGGTCTCCAAATTCTCGTTTTATTTTTGCTAGATATATTGTGTTTCCTTGGCTGACACCGACTCCAAAAATAACAATAATTGTAACTACTTAGTAGAACTCTAAAAATATTTTGAGCCGGCCGCGGTGGCCGATGGGACTGAGGAGCTCCAGTCACGGTCTGCACGGCCACTACGGTCGGGGGTTCGAATCCCCCCTCGGGCATGGATATTTGTGGCGTCCTTAGTCTTAGCTAGTTCATAAGTAGTTTGTAAGCTTAGGGACTGATGACCCCGTAGTTAAGTGCCATAAGTTCTACAAACATTTGAACATTTTGAAAATATTTTGATCATTGTTTGTTATTCATAGGTATGTGTTGAGTCACGTTTAAAGTAGGTAAGTATCTACCTATCTTCTTACGTGTTAAACACATAGATCGTACCTAAATATTGATGAGTAGAAAAAGTAAGTTGATTATTAAGTTGTAGAAGAATACACAATTATTTTTTTTTACTTTTTAGTGCATATTAATTTATTTTGGAATAGTTTTAAAGTCGGTTTTTATGTTAAAATTTGTCTCTCTCGTAGGCCACGGCGCTCTCGAGTGACGTCATGCAGAGTAGGTTGTGCGCGCATAGCTGAATGGATAGCCGCTTGAGCACGGCCCACTATGCCGAAGCAGCGAGCTGCCTTTCTGTAACCTTGCTTGTTAGCTATATATCATCCCCCTGAGTAGATCGAAAAGTTACACGACCTATCTCGCGATCTTATATTTTCCGAAATAGTATTTTGGCCCACTTTAGGTTACAGTAGTAACACTAAAAGTGGGCCTTTGCGATCGTCTTTTGACAGCTCGAAATTTAAATGGAAATAACGGCTTAACCAATCATCTGACACGAAAATTGAATAACCGAATTTGTAGAGGAGAAAATTCCCTACAACTATCTTCACTTGTGTTTTTTTCATATCTCGTATGGTTTGAGAGATATTTACAAAAGTAACGGAGTTTTGACACCCTCCATTGAATTAACGAAAACCAGCCGTTCGCAGAAGTCACGTGACATTTCTCGCATGATGACTTTCTTATTGTAACTTACACGTTGTCATTTCAAAGCAACGGCGCACTGAAGAATTAAAAAAAAAAAAAAAAAAAAAAAAAAAAAAAAACAACACGTCGTTCTTCGTACGATAAATGATAATCTAGTGTCTACAAATTCCATATTAGCATCAGTTAACAACGGCCGTCAGTAGTACGAAATTAAAGAACGCCAGTTCTAATTCTCATCCGTAGCGTAGTAGGCAATGTGTGGCACTGTGACGCTGAAGACTACAAATCTAAAGTGGGCCGTAAAACACGTTAGTGCGATTTTTTTCGCTATGTTCATGTTCCGTGTTTCAAACCTGTAGCAACCTTGCTTATTAGATATATATCATTCCCCTGGGTAGAACGAACAGTTGCACAACCTGTCTCGCGGCCTGCCTTGTGCTAAATGTATTTTAATTTTTGGGCTTCTAAGATCCGACCTTGTAGAGTGCTGTTTTGACCTGAAACCCTTACCATTCAGTAGTTCTCTTCCCCTGTGCAAAACGAACTCCGGCCGCGGTGGCCGAGGGGACTGAGGCGCTCCAGTCACGGTCTGTACGGCCACTACGGTCGGGGGTTCGAATCCCCCCTCGGGCATGGATATTTGTGCCGTCCTAATTCGTAAGTAGTTCATAAGTAGTTTGTAAGTTTAGGGACTGATGACCCCCTAGTTAAGTCCCATAAGCTTAACGAACATTTGCAAAACGAACACCAGAACGACTATTTTTTAAGTAATATTTTGCTAATTTTCCTATTTAATCGATATGTTGAATTTCTCTGGAAACGTATACTTCGCCACTGTATCGCACGCCACGTGGTCTTCTATCACGTGCGTTTGTTCTCGCTGATAGCTACCCTGACCCTAACCACAAGACCATACGCTATGGAACAGAGTTTATTAAACTTTATCATTATTATTATTATTGGTGCACGAGTGAACCTGCTGTTCCGTGCAGCGTCCTGCTGCTGGCGTTGCTGTTTTTTGTGTTCGGTGCTGGTAAGTACCTGCACAGACAAATATATACAGACGGGAAACCTCCGTAAGGGCCCGGTCACATGCTCAGGGGTGCGGGGAGGGAGGATTTCCAGCAGTTCTGTAAGATGTCCCATGATGGCGCTGCGGTCAGTAGCAGCCCTTTAAACTGGCCAGAGCAGGCGGCAGGTAGCGGCTGCCCCCACCACCACCTCCCCTCAAACGCCGGACACAGCCGTGGCCACGTGGCAGGCGACACGAGCTCTCCCCTCAGCCTCCCCTCCACGCTACCCTCAGAAGCGCCTCTAGTGTCGTCTACCGGTACTAGGCTGGGGAACCGCCTGACAGCTGCTAGCATCTTACGGAACTACCAGGGGAGCGTAGGACAGTGGTTTAGGGGGGTCTGCTCCTCTGTATATGTTACTCTGTGGTACCTGAATGGCTTAGTGCATGTATCTCTGTGAGAATGTGTATCAATTCCTCCCTTCTCCCCTCTGAAAAATAATCATTATTAATTACGCTAGTACTGCTTTTGCAGAGTATTAGGGCCATATAATCTTATGTAAATGTGGATTCTTTTATAAGGCGTGTGTTTATTATATTTAAATCGGTCTCTCCCCTTTTGTTGTTTATGCCTTGGACAATAAATCATTTTGTTAAACGTTAACCCTATGTCCTAATTTAAATTCTCCCACACTATATTTTTATAAATGTTGTGTAGTTAGATCAAATATCTTGTCTCTTGCTACCTTCTGGAGGAGAGAAAAGTAACCCGAATTTCCATTGCCACCATTTAAAATGTTATTTAAGATACATAGATGGGGATTGTCAATTAATTTAGTTCAGTTCCATTAAGAAAAATAGTAAAGACACGCTTCTTTCACTTGGCTATCTAAGCCAGAATTTTGTTTAGAGAACTGCGCGCTTCTTTCATAGTGCATCCACCAATTACAGCCCAGTGTTGCAGTCGCCAGCTTTTAAGAATGTCTTTGTTGTGTAAAGTACTTAGTCTCTTAATGTGTGTTTATATCGTCGCCGTGGCACAGACTTTTATGTAACTACAAGTGTTTTAACTGTCTTGCAAGTTTACGTTCTCCAACATTTCCACATGTCAAGTTTTTAATGTCCCCCATTTTTAACTTCTGTATTATTATTTTTTATTGTCCTCATGTACATCATGTAGTACCACGTGGCTGAAGAGCAGAGCAGGAGGCTGCTGTCAGCCTACCTGTGTATTATGCATAGGTGTGAAATAACAATAAAGGGAAAAAAGGGGGAAGGGGAAAACCCGAATCTCACAAAATCTCACCTGGGGGAGAGGGCGGGTCTCGGCAAATCTCACGTATTGTTTTTCCGAAAGAAACTTTGAAATAACTGTATTAAATTAAGTAAAACATGTTTCGTCTGCTTTCGGCGGGCGAGCTGTGTGGTTCGTGTTTACGTCCTCGCTGCGGCCGGCCGTGTGTTGACACTGTGTGGTGAGTTGGACGCTCTCGCAGCGCATATAGTACTTATATTCCCACATGTATGGATCATAAAGATCAATCAACCTTTAAGTAAAGACACCCTGAAGTTCATGTTTAACGAACAGTTCGTCCGACCTAGAGCTTTTGAAGTAGAAGCTTTCTTGAGAGATGTAGTTAAACTTTATGTGAACGAAATAATAGGGATCCATTTATCGATCGTTAGTAGCACGGTCTATGTTAAAATGATCAGTTCAGAGTGTTGTGATAAAGTAACTGAACGTTGTTGAGGACACCTTAAATTCAATCACTTCAATGGAAATGTTGGCGATGTACAAATTGATTACGCTGGTTTTGGCATTGGCATTGGAACTGAATTAATCTGCGGAGCAGATTAATTCAGTCCTCAAACCATACGGGAGAATTATTAGTAATACCGCGGAAAAGTGGACAACGTTTCAAACTTTTCCAGTACTAAACGGTGTTCGACAAGTGAAACTAGAACTACAAAAACATATCCCTTCGTATACAGTGAATAACGTTAATATTCGGACACTGATATTTCAATCTTGGAACATCATAACTTTATTTATAACAAAACAAACAAAACGTATAACCAATTATTACATAACGTGATGTGTCTTGTAAGTAATCATATAAATTTTATTGAGATAACTTGCATAACTTCCTTAATAATGCAATTTAAATACAACTCGGTCCTATATTCACGTTACTTTAATATTCGGACACTTTGCGGAACTAAGTATTTCGAGACAAAGTTTTATGGAAAATAAATGTTTCAATATCATGTTGGGTAGCCATTCTGTTTTATCACTTCTTTCAAAAGCTACGGCATACTGCTAATGATACTTTTTAAATAGCCCGCACATAGACTGTCCCATTCTTCTTTTCATCTTTCGGTCGAAGCTTCAGACTTTCTTTGGAAGATATTGGTGTACTTCTAATACATCGCTTCACTTCTCCCCACGCATTCTCAATCGGGTTGAGATCTGGTGATTGAGGTGGTGGTGGTAGGACTTTGGGGCAGTTGTACAACAAATATTCCTGCATAATGCGAGCCTTATGTTTCGGGTCATTGTCCTGGTAAAATTTGAAGGTGTTTGATATCCCCATGGTTTCAGCACTTTTTCGTAAATTGTTCTTTAATATGTTCAAATAGACATATTTGTCCATAGTATTGTCGATGAACACCAATTCGCCCGGTCCAAATGTCGATATACAGCCCCAGACAAGGACGCTGCCACCTCCATGCTTTACAGTGGGTTTAATATTTGTGACTGTAAATTCCTCTTTCTTCTTCTGCCACATCATGCTTCGTCCATCCGACCCACAGACGTTAAATTTACTTTCGTGACGTCATTCTAGCAAATTGCATCCTTCGTAATAAACTCCCTATGAAAGTCCAATCTTTTCTGTCCATTCTGTTGAGTCACATAAGGTTTCTTCCGAGCCACTCTTCAATTGTATCCACTTTCTTTCAATGATCTGCGAATCGTTTGAGGATGTACCTTCTTGCCAGTCTCGTTTAGAGGCTCACGTGCTAATCTCGGTGCACTGAGTGTAGGATCCTTCTTTATTTTTCGTATTAACTTCCTCTTGTCACGAGCATCCAACTTCTGTGGCTGGCCCATTTGTGGTATGGAGTCTACACGGTCCTCGTTTTTGAAACGCCTGACAATATCTGCCACAGTACTCTTACTCATGTTGAGCATGGCAGCAGTTTGTCGATATGATTTTCCTTTCGCATTGTGAAAAATCACAATTTGTCGTATCTCAAAGTTGGTATTATCTTTGCGTGGCATCGTACCGTCTGGACAGTCGACCGCGCTTGTGAACACACACCTGCCTTCATAGTAGAAGCAGGCCTACTCACCCCGGCGTGAACGGTGACAAGTGGGACACGGCCATCTGTCCGGATATTAAAGTAACGTCACCATCGAGGAGTGGTTTATTTTAATCGCATTCTTTAACAACTGTTTTACTTTATGCAAACAACGTTCATACTGTTATTTACAAGACATGCACCTTCATATAATATTTGGTTATGTTATATTTTTGTTTGTTCCGAATGCAGTTATAACGCAGCAAACTAAAAATATCTTGGTGTCCGAAGGTTAAAGTTATTCACTGTATTTACGTATGCGGATATAGAACCATTGCCATGTACGATGGTCAGCCACGTACTTGCTCAGGATGTGGGCAGTCAGGTCATGTTAGGTTGGAGTGTGCACAACGTAGAGTGACGCAGGGGAACCAGTCGCTCCTATGACGATGACGTCACTGCCAGTGACTTACGCCACGGCCCTCCGCGTTAATACGGCCACCACGTCGAGCGTCGCAATGGGCGGAAACGATGTCGTACATGAAGACGGTCTGTCACTAGCAATGGATGTTGGTGCCGCGGAAAAATCGACTGTCGCTGACTCCGACAAAACAGAAACAGCCACTAAAGAAGAACGTGAAACAAACCCAGAAGATAAGTCCGGAAGAGGAGTACGGAGAGCTGAAGACGATGGTGCAGCACAAGACCTTAGCACGACTTCAGAGACTGAGGTTAGTCAGGACTCTCGATCCTCTCCTAAAAAACATAAGAAACGGCGTTTAGCTCCTCCCGACGCCAAACAAAAAGCTAAGGCAACGCGTGAAAAAGCGCAAGAAATTGCTCGGAAATTAAGTGGAAAAAAAAACCACCTGAAATTTCGGAACGTAGCAAACAGACGACAAATTCAGCGGCCAATGAAAATCTGAAAAATGTAAATTAAGTAAAACATGTTTCGCGTCTACAATATGGCTATATCATACACAGTATTTATCGCGGTTAAGCAACCATCACACAATAACACAGGAGCCCCTCGAATGTTTCTCTAAGGATACGCGGCCGTTTTTTACAGACGCGTTTTTAACGGAATTGGAATGGAAGACGCGTGGCAACAACTGCGCTGGCGCGTCTCTCATGCTGCGTGAATAGAAGCTCAGGACAGTCCGCTCGGCTACGGCACAGACAAATATACACAGGCGACTAGAGCCAGCGAAGGAGGGCACCCAAGACTCTCCGAATGCCCGATAGATGTCACTACGGTTACGCTACCAGAGCTCTGTGCGAAATGAGAACAACCAATAGCATCACAAGTTAGCGAGAGCCAAAAGAATTGCATACTGGTGTAGTGGTGTTACTAGCTATCATAGGGCTAGGCAGGGCAGTGCCCCGGGGCCCCCGAGCTCAAGGGGCCCCTCGCCCTCCGTGAGCGACGTTCAAAAAAGGTTAGGCCCTATAGTAGTGCGTCGAGTTTTTTTCTCCCCTAAAACCAAGTTTCCAACAGTAGCCGCACTGAGCCACCGGGTGGCTTTACATTACTTGTGATTGAGCCTTCACACGACGCACACCACTCGGTGCTGCTGCTAACAGGCCAAGCCGACTGTGGCTGTGTACAGCAATCGGCACACTTCAATCGCAGTAGCAGCAGAAGTAGCGGCAGCATCAAAGCTGCTCACAGAAACAGCTGCGCCTTACAAGTGTTGCGGCGTATCGCTCGGAGCAATGTGGCGGATCGCGCGGCTGCAAATACTGTATAAATACATTTACTGTACAGTACTTCTTATTGGCAAATTCAAATGTACAGTTAGATTATCCTAATAAACCGGCTTTCCAAACACCCATGTCCCCCAGTTAGCACAATCGACGTTCTACTGTATATAATATTTCAGTTGAATGAAGGATTTTCGACTTAACATTTTGAACCTCAAACGCACGAAGCGCAATCGAAAAATTATTCCCACCTCAGTATATAAATTACAAGGACTATTGCTTGTCCGCTAAGACATGGACCTTGCCACTATTAGCGTGTAGTCGGTTGAATTCAGAGTTGCTATGCCTGCCAATCTTTGCGAAATAACAGACAAGGGCTTTGCAGTGGCAGGCTAATGCTGTCGGAGGCCTGGGGCGGCTGCAGAACAAAATGAGGCCTCCTGTCTACTTGCAAATACATGTATTACTATAAAAATGTAACTTTTGAGATTGGGACCCCCCAGTACGAAAGGAACAGGACAATCTAAGAAAAATAGCTTTGATGCCCCAGAACGAGAGGACAAGGGCGGTCCCCCCCTCCCCCCCCAAAAACTGCTTTCGAGGTATTTGGAGCCCCCCCCCCCCCCAAGACGAGAGGCCTGGGGTGGTCCGCCCCACTTAGTACGCCACTGGGGCTCTGACTAGCAGTGCGTTTGACAATACACAGTGTGACCACATTTGAATATGAATTCTCTACAATGTGAGAACGGTATTGTTGTAGTAACTCAACTGTTTGTGTAATGTACCTTAATCATAGATCCCAATGAAGAGCTGTAATCAATTGCACTCTGAAATTCGCACAAGAAAAGAAAATATGGATAGTGGATGGTTTTGCGGATTGTATTACTGATCGGCGCGTCATCAGTGAAGCTACTGCCTGCAACTTCATTCACCTAGTATGGAGCAACTTCGAAAGCTATGGCGTCGTTTTACGTGTATGTCCTACACAGGTCCAACTCTATCCCTATGCAAAATTTCATTCAAATCCACCCAGTAATTTTTGTGTAAAAGCATAACAAACAAACTTTTACAGTTATAATTATATTAGAGAGTGTGATTAAATATTATCTGCTGTGTGACAAATAATTTACTTAATAGTATTTAGGTTTGCATTATGTCTTCCAGTGAGCGGTAAGGATCTGATGAAGTGCTTTTGTATCTGTATAGTTTTCGTTTAAAGAGGGGCCTCCAACGTCATTTTTGCCCCAGGGCCCTTGGTGACATAGCTACGCCACTGGGCAGGCGGCACGAGCTCTCCCCTCAGCCTCCCCTCCACGCTACCCTCTGACGTGCGAGAGGCACCCTCAGAAGTGCCTCTAGTGTGGTCTACCGGTACTAAGCCAGGGAACCGCGTGACACCTGCTAGCATCTTACGGAGCTACGTGGGGAGCGTAGGACAGTGGTTTCGGGGGGGCTGCTTCTCTGTATATGTGATTACTCTGTGGCTACGGCCATACGGTCGTTCTTCTCACGCGCGTTAATAAGAGTAGTCCTTTTCTGTAGCAATACTTCAAGCAAAGACTCTTTATGGAACACATATAGTCGTCTAAATGACACACAGTCACTATTCCTTCCTTAGTGTTGGATATTACTGAAATAAATATTTGATACTCTTCCACTTCTTCTGTAATTTTTCCCTAAAAGATCACGAACAAAAGTATTACAGGCTTACTGCTTAAAATGATATAAGTTTATAGGTTTTATTAAGAAATAAATTTTCTCCAACCAGTCAATATTTTGTATGATTTATATTTTACACAATACATTTCAAGAATGGTTCCAACTTTGAAGTGTGTTAAGTGTGTGCTATACCATTTATTCATGATATTTTCCCCGAATAAGGTGCTGTGTTGATGTCTTTACTGTAACATATAAAACTATGCGCACTTTTAGGTTATGTTTGGACTGACAAATCGAAGCATTCTCCACATTTTGAGTTTCTGGTCGGTCGATCAACAACTGCCGGCATTATTACTTCCTTTTCTTGTTAATTTTCACAGTAGCTAACTTTCTATTTTTGCCACGGCAATCCAGTAGAGACTCTTGAGACCACACATGCATCCCCGTGGACTGAATTTGAATGAACATTGTTGTAATAATTCTAGTAGTTACTTTTATTTAAATATTTTATTGTTCGATTTTTCTGTGATTCTATACGTCCTGTATTAAATCCAAGTCTTAATTAGTCTGAAATTAAAAAAAACAAATAGTGTATTTTTTAAATAAATCCAACGTAGCCAAGCACATATTAACATATTTACTCTAAAACACACATTTTGAAAAATCTCATGTGAGCTTAGGGGTAGGGGTCCAGCCAAATCGCACGATATCTTATCAGGGGGGAGGGGAGTCGAAAAAACGCCAAAATGGACGCCCCATATCTTAAGCGCCATTTATTATTTTTTTTCCTTACTGATGGAATATTTTTAGGAGTATCTGGTTTAGCAGAAATAATTCGTTTAGTGGAACTGAAGAAATTTTTGTGAATATTTCAAAGCGTTCTGCGAAATAAAATATTGATTTCCTATCAACTAAGGGGAGTTTGCAGAACCTATGCGGACAGTGTTAAATTAGACTATTTTATGTACCTTTCTCTCTGGAACCAATGAAGATTAACACTCTACAACATGTACAAGAAACGTATCCACGTTCTTTACGTCTACAGAACCAGAATTATTACAAATATTTGTACATATAAGGCCCACGTGTCTATTCTGTTAAAATTATTGTTGTGATTTTGCTTCGTGGCTATAGTATGTTATTATGAAATAGGTGACAAATCACATTTAAAGTTTAAAATTGTACAAATTTCCTTGTATTTTTAAAATAAGACTTTCACGCACCTAGCGGCATAGTAGCGCCATCTTCTTCGCCAACTCCCTTCTCTACAAGCTTCTTTCTCCTGGTTGACGTTGCTCCTTTGATTTTGAACTCAGCTGCACGCAGTGCCTCAACGAGACTCGTCTTGTCCAATAATTTCAAGCCCTTTTGCTGTATGGTAGCCTGGAGTGATGTTAAGACGTTTTACAACACTTATTCTTCCTGTGTTTCAATCATTAAATGTTAATACAGCATCACTGACTCCCCATATCGGCGTCTTTAGCCCTACAAAAGAATTTTTGGGTACCTCTGTCCAGACAATATTATTGAATGACTCGTTAGGATTCTAAGTTCGCTCATGTAGACGCTTTCGGAGGAGATCTGGGTGAGCTAGCTCCCTATAAATTGGTTTTATTACTACCATAATGACTTCAGTAATAGAGTTATTGTGTTCAAAACACACTCCTGAACCGTCGGCTTTTCGGAATTTACTCCATGATTCAGGTCTAGGTGGGCAGTGTCAAGGTACTGGTTTTCTGTCTGTTGAAAGTTTGTGGACGTACGAGGCCCAGACTGCTTTCCTCGCACTTTCTGACGGTTTTACACTTATAGTATGTTGGTTCGCACCAAAGTTACGTTTCTTGAAAACACTGGAACTTCTAGGCATGTTTATATTACGTCAATCTGCACCAAATTTCTTCTAAAGTCACAGTTTCACTAAAGCCAAAGAATTGCCAAGCAGCAAAATGTTCAAATGTTTGTAGATCTAAGGAACCAAATTTCTTTGGTAATCGGTCCATAGATTTACAAACAACTTAAAATAACTTATCCTAAGAATGACACACACACACCCATGCCCGAAGGTGACTGGAACATTTGGCGAGAGCGACTGCGCGCACCGCAACATGACGCTCCAGAACGCACGGCCATTCCCGCGCAGAGATATTGAAAACATCAGAGTGACCATCATCGAGTCCCATGTTAATAGGGGCAAACCACAGCCTTTTAGAATGTGTAGTTTCCATGTCATCCACATATAAATAGATACACATCCGAAATTTGGTGAAATGAGATATACACGTGAAACAATAAAATTAGAAATAAAATGCGTCTAAATGTGACAGAGATAATTTATGCATCATTTTATGCAGGGAAGAATAAATAATAGTTTAGGGCTTGTTCTGTAAAATGTCAAAATTTTCTCATTTTTGCCTGCAAACAATACAATACAGAATATGAGGTGCTTAAATGAACAATATCGTGCTTAAATATCTTGAGTTGCACATCAGCTGTGAAAAGTAATTTTATTCCTGCCTTTGTATATTCATTTTTTTTCAAATGTTTGTAAACTATTGGACCAAATGCTATGATTATCAGTTACTAGACTTACAAACTATTTAAAGCTACACTAAGGACAACACACATACCCATGTTCGAGGGAGGACTTGAATCTCCGACGGGAACGGCCGCCCAGTCTGTAGCATGATGGCCTAGACCATGCGGCCATTCCGCGCAGCATTTGTATATTAACAAGATCTGTCAAAACTAGGATTCAGAATCTGAATACATATACATTGGCTAAAAACGCTTAGACAAATATCCAAAAACAATTCCTATAAAGACATACACTCCTGGCAATTAAAATTGCTACACCACGAAGATGACGTGCTACAGACGCGAAATTTAACCGACAGGAAAGAGATGCTGTGATATGCAAATGATTAGCTTTTCAGAACATTCACACAAGGTTGGCGCCGGTGGCGACACCTACAACGTGCTGACATGAGGAAAGTTTCCAACCGATTTCTCATACACAAACAGCAGTTGACCGGCGTTGCCTGCTAAAACGTTCTTGTGATGCCTCGTGTAAGGAGGAGAAATGCGTACCATCACGTTTCCGACTTTGATAAAGATCGGATTGTGGCCTATCGCGATTGCGGTTTATCTTATCGTGACATTGCTGCTCTCGTTGATCGCGATCCGATGACTGTTAGCAGAATATGGAATCGGTGGGTTCACGAGGGCAATACGGAACGCCGTGCTGGATCCCAACGGCCTCGTATCACTAGCAGTCGAGATGACAGGCATCTTATCCGCATGGCTGTAACGAATCGTGCAGCCATGTCTCGATCCCTAAGTCAACAAATGCGGACGTTTGCAAGACAACAACCATCTGCACGAACAGTTCGACGACGTTGGCAGCAGCATGGACTGTCAGTTCGGAGACTATGGCTGCGGTTACCCTTGGCGCTGCAACACAGACAGGAGCGCCTGCGATGGTGTAGGCAACGACGAACCTGGGTGCCCGAATGGCAAAACGTCATTTTTTCGGATGAATCCAGGTTCTGTTTACAGCATCATAGAGTTCGCATCCGTGTTTGGCGACATCGCGGTGTACGCACTTTGGAAGCGTGTATTCCTCATCGCCATACTGGTGTATCACGCGGCGTGATGGTATGGGGTGCCACTGGTTACACGTCTCGGTCACCTCTTGTTTGCATCGACGGCACTTTGAACAGTGGCCGTTACGTTTCAGATGTGTTACGACACGTGGCTATACCCTTCATTCGATCCCTGCGAAACCCTACATTTCAGCAGGATAATGTACAACCGCATGTTGCAGGTCCTGTACGGGCCTTTCTGGAATTGGAAAATGTTCGACTGCTGTCCTGGCCAGCACATTCTCCAGATCTCTCACTAATTGAAAACGTCTGGTCACTGGTGGCCCAACAACTGGCTCGTCACAATACGCCAGTCACTACTCTTGATGAACTGTGGTATCGTGTTGAAGCTGCATGGGCATCTGTACCTGTAACGCCATCCAAACTGTGTTTGACTCAATGCCCAGGATTATCAAGGCCGTTATTACGGCGAGAGGTGGTTGTTGTGGGTACTGATTTCTCAGGATCTATGCACCCAAATTGCATGAAAATGTATCACATGTCAGTTCTAATATAATGTAGTTGTCCAATGAATAGCCGTTTATCATCTGCATTTCTTTTTGGTGTAGCAATTTTAATGGCCAGTAGTGTATTACTCTTTCACATAGCAGCCCTACGCATGAAACGAATATGACAAAATTTTTGAAGGGAATACTAAATCCATGACGTTTCAGGCGTTATGGTGATTTAGGAAATTATGCGATACTGGTCGAGGAAGGATGATAATTATAGTAACAATAATAATATTAATAACCGAATGCTTTGAGTCTGTGCTGCAGGTTGTGGCAACAATGAACATGAAAGATGTATAACACAATAGGACACATTTCTAGCATAATTATGAGCAAAGAAAGAAACCGTGAAGTACTTCAAAGGAGGAAGTGTGAGGAGTTAAGGGAAAAAATGAAGAGGAATGAAACAAAATGGTCATCACGGCACTTTTAAATGGAAAGAACGTGCCTGACTGCCATTATTATGGTGAATTTACTATGGTAATAACATAAATTTACCAATTTCATTTTAATGCAGTGTGGCGCATCCTATGTAAACTACGGAATAGTTGATTCCAGAAGCTGTTGAAACCTAGCGTATAATTCCGGCGAGAAAATACACTCCTGGAAAATAAAGAAAAGACATCAGAATTCGTAGAGCCAGTAGAGGGAAATTTTATTGACACATTCTTGAGGATGTATACAACACACGATCTCTCAGACAGAGCCATACGCACATGAGTACAGTCACCAGAACGTGCGAAATGTCGAAGCTAGTACCGTGTATAGCCTCCTTTTGCAGAAATGTAAGCTGAAACTCTGCCATGCAGACGTTCTTAGAGGAGCCGAATGTAGTGTTGCGGAATGGCCCGCCTCAGTTGGGCGAGATTTCGTGCCGGTCGTCCAGGCCGCGCAAGACGACGTTTCACGCGGTCCCAGACCGGACCTTCGACCTTTTGTTGTACCCTATGCTGATGCAATAGCAGATGGGTTCCTTCTGGTGGACGATAACGCTCGTCCACACAGAGCTGCACTGGTCCGGCCGCGGTGGCCGAGGGGACTGAGGCGCTCCAGTCACGGTCTGCACGGCCACTACGCTCGGAGGTTCGAATCCCCCTCGGGCATGGATATTTGTGCCGTCCTTAGTATAAGGTAGTTGATAAGTAGTTTGTAAGTTTAGGGACTGATGACCCCGTAGTTAAGTCCCATAAGCTTAACAAACATTTGAACATTTAGCTGCACTGGTGGGGAACATGCTTGAAGCTGAGGGAATTGACAAATAGTGGCCAGCTTGTTCACTGGACTTAAACCCGATTGAGATTGTGTTTGTAGAGCTTATGGGACTTAACTACGGGGTCATCAGTCCCTAAACTTACAAACTACTTATGAGCTAGCTTATACTAAAGACGGCACAAACATCCATGCCCGAGGGTGATTCGAACCCCCGACCGCAGCGGCCGTGCAGACCATGACTGGCACGCCGCAGACCGCTCGGCTACTGCGGCCGGCGATTCAGCATGTGTGGGTTGCACTTGGCAGACGTATTGCAGCCAGACCAGCACCTCTCACAACGGTTGCAGAGCTGGATATAACACTCTTGGAAGAAAGGCCAAATATCCCTCAAGGAGCTGATTGATAACCTCATATCGTAGGTGTGCACCTGTACTGGCCGTTCGAGGTGATCACACAGTATATTAGAGAGCAACGAGAATGACTTTTTCACTCTTGTGGTAGCCCTGATGCTTCGCTCTAAGTAAACACGATGTAAACCTCAATTAAACAGTTGAGACAGCAAAATATCGTACTGTATCACACACAAATTACAACTGTAACCAATATCTGAATAAAACACGTTGTGTATGATATCTCACCTGATGCCCTAATTGTTTTGAGCAGTGTATAACAGACATGAAACGAGGCCCCATCTGGAAAACATATCACCCATTTGAGGATGGATTTGTAAGAAAATCCGAAACCAGTCATGGCCGCGGCGTGGTGGCCACGCTCACTGAGTCGCTATGTACCAACGCGCAAGGCCATACCCCGTCAGGGGTTCGAATCCCCCCTCGGGCATGGATGTTTGTGCTGTCTTTAGTATAAGCTAGTTTGTAAATAGTTTGAAAGTTTAGGCACTGATGACCCCGCAGGTAAGTCCCATAAGCTTCACAAACATTTTAATTTTTTATTTTTAATCAGTCGTGCTTTAATGAAATAAAAGTTTATACCATGCTTGTGGCTGGTTGCTGTTTTTAATTTTAAACATTATTTAGTTATTCATTTATACGAGAATTTAGTACTTATATGCACATCCAAGATTCAAAATGTACAAAAGTTTGTAATTTTTTTTTTAATGGGACTTAGCTACGGGGTCATCAGTCCCTAAACTTACAACCTACTTATGAACTAACTAAGACTAAGGACGGCACAAATATCCATGCCCGAGAGGGGATTCGAATCCCCGACCGTAGTGGCCGTGCAGACCGTGACTGGAGCGCCTCAGTCCCCTCGGCCACCGCGGCCGGCTTTATAAATCTATCGGACCAAACTGCGTGGTCATCAGTCCGTAGCTTACAAACTACTTAAACTAAGGTAAACTAACCTAAGGACAACACACACCCCCATACCCCCGGGAGGACTCGAACGGCGAGCAACCGCGCGCTCCGCAACGAGGCGCCTTAGACCGCTCGGCTACTCCACCGCCGCATCCAAGATTCTGCAGAGATATTTTACCTTGTTTTGAACGGATAACCGAATGCCACCAAGAAGTATTGGAGACCATGTTTTGCAAATATTTTTAGGATCATCTGTGACTTCTTCGAGTGTAGTTTCAGAACCAAGTTTTGTGCCCATCATATCTGTAGGCAAACGAAGGAAGGACTGTTAGGGTCTAAGGTCTTGATGATAGTGAGGTCATTAGAAACGGAGCATAATCTTGGATAAGGGAAGAATGTATAAGGGACTATTTCCACATTTGTACAAGCGATTTAGGGAAATCATTCTTAATTCGATTCTAGAAATTCACGATAGCGAAACGCAGTGCTAAAATCTAGGTGACACCTCACACGATTTTTTGGAAGTAACAGAATCCTACTCCAGTACCGGCCACTTTTCTGTAAAAGCCTGCTTCGTAAGATTTCGATTTGCGAAAGAGTATAGCCTTCCAAAGCGACCAGAATTTGTCCCAACTTTGCCCGGGCAGCGAGGGAATGCACGACGTACAAGCCTCGTACTCTGCTTATATAGTCGCACCTTCCGCTGATGCAAACACAGTGATGCGGCTTAGAACCGCATAGTTCCGCTTCCTTAGCGTGATATGTGACGTCGTAAAACCGCCAACGGCAAGGTCAGTTCGCCAGAGATTAGCGGCGCTCCGCCTGCTCCGTCAGTCGGTGTACGACTCAGCCAGCATACAGACGTCCCCCACCAGTTGCTCGGTAAGTCTTCCACATTCCGTCGGACCCAGCTAGGCTTCAAACAAACCAAGAAATGTATCTACTTCCTTTCGCGATTACAGGCACAGATAAGAGTTAACTTGATAATTGCCGTACATGCATCGACACAGAGATATTTTGTGCAACTTTTGATTTGTTTTGTTCACTTTTAGAAATTTAAAAGATGCAACACCGTAAAACTTGGTTCGAGTGTGATTGCATCCTTATTAGAAATTTATGTTTCGGCTATAGTCTGATTCCTGGTACAGCCCGATTTCAAGTCACGTCGAAAATTGAGATCTGGAATGTAATCCATTGAAAATAACAAGTGGGAATGTGAAATAAACATTGCGGTAATACAATGATCTATAGTGCAACCTGATATCAACTTCTCATTGTAAATAATTAAAATTGTAAGGAAAAGTCAGTAAAGTACTGTGCATTTCATGTAAAGAGGTGGCACATAAACTATGGCCGCAGCGGAGTGGTCGAGTGCATTGAGGCGCTATGCTCCGATGCGCGAGGCCACTCCCCGTCGGAGGTTCGATTTCCCCATTGGGCATAGATGTTTGTGCTGCCTTTAGTATAAGTTAGTTCATAAGTACTTTGAAAGTTTAGGGACTGATGACCCCGCAGTTCAGTTCAAAAAGCTTAACAAACATTTGAATATAAACTACTAGCTGTAAACCCGGAGTTGCCCGGGTATTTATTTATTTATTCGAACCTTGAGTTAGTACTTTTCCTGTCCACTCACTCTCTCTCTCTGTCCATCTCCTTACATTGTTACATTTATCAGAGAATAAATAAGAAATCACAGGTAAAACTGCACTAGTTTCGAAGAATCCAATCAGGAAATTCAACAATAAAGATTGAAATAATATAACAGATCGATCACTTGATGTAATGCGCGAAACGTCAAATCGATTTTTTAAAGAGATGTATTAAAAGAAATTTCTTTTTTGCTGCTTTATTTATTTATTCTTATATTTCCTTATTCGTATGCTTGTCCTTACAGAGAAAGAGCTGAAGACATTGTAGCACGCATAGACCAAAGATATGGTCTGTGGCATCACGTTTCGTTGTACGTAACCTTCTTGCTATAGAGTCGCAAACGTCATCGCTGGCCTTCAGTCCGAATTTTTTTATAATTTGACGACTTTCAACCACCATATCTTCCACCTTCTTATAGCTGTCGGCATGGAACTGCTATGGTGCACAACGGGAGACTTCGGACAACAATTACACACTAACCATTCATTTGCGTTCTATAGTTTTCGCTGCAGAGCGAAATATTAACACACACACACACGCGCGCGCGCGCGCGCGCGCGCGCGCGCGCACGCGCCAAGAATTTTATAGACACCGATAACTTTCCATCCCAAAATACTCCACCCTTTTATCGTTATCAACCCTCAAGCAACAATGCAACCAATAAAACCATTTTGAAAGAGTAAATATAATTTTCAAAGAATCATTATTGTTCCGCATTTCACGTTATATTCTTCAAATTACTAAATATCTATCAGATCGCTATAAAACCGTGCCTAAAACTTTCCTCAGGTTTAAATTAGTAACTGTACAAATATTTAAGTCTCTGCATCTTGTCGTTTGGACGTGATAAGCGTACACTGAACAGACAGTCATATATATATATATATATATATATATATATATATATATATATATATATATATATATAGCTATCCGATCGCCATAAAACCATGCCTAAAGCCTTCCCGGGGTAGACATTAGCAACTGTACAAAATTTTAACTCTTTATGTCTTGTGGTTCAGACGTGATAAACGTACACCGAACAGACATTCACATTTATAGATATAGATGAGAAATGCAAGGATGTGGAAAATATATAGCTTTTCTCAACAATTTTTCTATCGTTGAATATCATGTGTTTTGTGGTGCGTCAGACTTTGGAATACTGGGTCAATAGATAAAATATCAAATATAAATCTCAAGATTTCTATTAAAATATAGTTGAATGAATCGGATTATGGGTTCATTATTATCCGTTGAATATTATTTATTCACAGGATATTAAAGAGCACAGTTACTTAAATATGATAAACATTAGCATATCAGGCGTTCTCATGTTACAAGTGAATCACAAATCTAAGATGCACACAGATTTTTTCAGCCTGAATACTCATGCTATTAGTGATTAAATAAATATTTGTTTATGGACTACACATAGTCTTATGAACAAATTTTTCCGATTAGATTCAAAATTTTATTTACTGCTAACATGTCGTTTTATTTGCCCGGCAAATAATCGAAGATTCATTTTATCGTATTGCATTCCTTTCTAAGCAAGTGTGAGCTTGTGTGATTAACTTGTACTTAAACTAATTTCTTCTTCTAGTTTTGTAGCTGTGAACAATACTATTCTTCTAGAATTGTGATAAATTATTTATGACGAATTTGTTTAGCGCACGTATTTATTATCCGAAGGTACAGTTATATTGACGGCAAACTCCTTGAAAAGGCGCCTGCTAGATGACTCTCAGTGCACTCGCCTCGTAACTGTTCGCTGTTGTACTAGCAATAAATTGTTTGTAGCTGATGGATTATCCCGTGAAAGTACGCTGTGAAAGTTGGCTCAAGCCGGAAATAAGTTCAGCAGAAGTTTTTGCAAAAGATCTAACTGTTTTCAGAAAGGATAAACAAAATAGGTGGAGGCGTGTTTGTCGCTGTCAAAAGTAGTCTTTCGTGTAGCGAAGTTGAAGTTGATAGTTCCTGTGAGTTATTATGGGTAGAGGTTGTACCTGAAAAGAAGTTAATAATTGGTTCCTTTTACCGGCCTCCAGACTCTGACGATACAGTAGCAGAAAGGTTCAAAGAAAACCTGAGTCAAATTACAAAAACATATCCGACTCATACGATAATAGTAGGCGGAGATTTTAATTTACCCTCAATCTGTTGGCGAAATTATATTTTCAAATCAGGAGGTACGCATAAAACATGGTGTGAAATTGTACTCAACGCATTCTCTGAGAATTACTTCGAATTATTAGTTCATGAGCCAAGTAGAATTGTAAATGGATGTGAAAAAACTCTCGATCTCTTAGCAACAAACAATCCTGAGCTCATAACGAGCGTCAAAACGGATACAGGTATTAGTGAACACAGAGCTGTCGTAGCGAGATTGAATATCGAAAGTCCCAAAGTTTCCAAAAATAAACGAAACGTGTATTTGTTCCGGAAAGCAGATAGAAATGAAATACATTGCTTCTTTAAAGATTGCTTCCACTCTTTTCTAACACTAAATGTAGGTGTAGACCAGATGTGGGTCAAATTCAGAGAAGTGGTATCGACAGCAATTGACAGTTTTATTCCAAATAAATTAATAAAGAAGGAGGTGATTCTCCTTGGTACACAAAACAGGTCAGGACACTGTTGCAAAAGCAATGGAAAAGGCATACTAAATTTAAACGAACACAAAATCCCCAGGATTGGCGATCCTACACAGAAGCTCGAAATTTAGCAAGGACTTCAATGCGAGATGCCTACAATACTTATAATACTTATCACAACGAAACTCTTTCTCGAAATTTGACTGAAAACCCTAAGAGATATTGGTCATATGTTGAATATACTAGGAGCAAAACACAAACAATACCCTCACTACGTGATAGTAATGGCGATCCTGCCGATGACAGCGCTACTAAAGCAGAGTTACTAAACTAGCTTTTAGAAACTCATTCACCAAAGAAGACAAAATCAATATCCCAGATTTCAAATTACGAACAGAGGCCGTAATGAGTAACGTATAAGTAGATATCATCGGAGTAGTGAAGCAACTAAAATCACTTAACAAGAACAAGTCTTCGGGTCCGGATTGTATACCCATTAGATTTCCATCTGATTATGCTGAAGCGATAGCTCCTTACTTAACAGCCATATACAACCGCTCTCTCAAAGAAGGATCTGTACCAAAAGATTGGAAAGTTGCACAGGTCACACCTATATTCAATAAAGGCAGTAGGAGTAACCCATTAAACTACAGGCCTATTTCATTGACTTCAATTTGCAGCAGGGTTTTGAAACATATCCTGTATTCAAATATTATGAATTATCTCGAACAGAATGATCTATTGGCCCAAGGTCAACATGGATTTAGAAAATATCGTTCATGCGAAACACAACTAGCTCTTTACTCACACGAATTGATGTGTGCTATCGACAAGGGTTCGCAAATTGATTCCGTATTCCTTGATTTCCAGAAGGCTTTTGACACCGTACCTCACAAACGGCTTTTAATCAAATTGCGTGGTTACGGTATATCGCCCTAGTGCTACCCAGTGTGCGATCCTTATCAGGTGGGTTTGACGGAGGACATCGAAAGAGTCCAAAGAAGGGCACCTCGTTTCGTATTGTCACGATACAGGGGAGACAGCGTTACGGAAATGATACAGGATCTGGGATGGGAATCATTACAACAACGACGCTTATCGCTGCGGCGTGGGCTACTTACGATACTACAATCGCCAACATTCTCCTCCGAATGCGAAAATATATTGTTGACTCCCACTTACATAGGTAGAAATGATCATCAGAATAAAATACGAGAAATCAGAGCTGGAACGGAGAGATTCAGGTGTTCATTCTTCCCGCGCGCTATTCGAGACTGGAATGGGAGATAAAATAGTATAACGGTGGTTCAATGAACCCTCTGCCAGGCACTTAAATGTTATTTGCAGAGTATCCCATGTAGATGTAGGTGTAGAAACGTTTTACTGTTAGATATTAACAGGTGCGTCTGAAGAGTTCAATGAATGGTCGCAGAAAATAAAAGAAACAAGAGGTACTAACAGACTACCTTTAGGGCGTTCAAAGCAAACACCATTAGCTACAACACAGTTTGGGCACTAGTTGTAAAATTGTTGGAAAATGTTAGCACACTCTTCTTATGGAATCGTTTGAGGCACTGTCATCGGCAACGTCAACGTCTGCCGAGCCCAACATTCTCGCTCAGCGCTAGGTGGCGTTCAGCATCCATTATTATCCAGATTTACACCATCAGACTTGTCTCGCATATCATTCAGTAAACTTTCGGGACGCACCTTATATGTTTACTTTTTCTACCCTCACCAGAAATTATCTACTGAATAGAAGATGCTGAACTCTCACTGTATCGTGTTAGATGAGTTTTCCAGACGTTTGCGTTAATGGTTCTTCCCAAATTTAACCCAAAGGCCTTGCGGTTAAGACGGCAATCATCTCAGGAAAATTCTGATAAGGATGCCGGTTACATGATAAGAACAAACCATTAAGTTTTGTACTTCTTTCTTAGAACTTATAAATGAGTGCTTAGCAAGTGTTGTCTTAAGCCCGTTTTAAACGATCAACGAACTTGTAATAGATTGATAACAAGTTGCGTTAATGGCGGCCGTCAGTCGTTTGAACGGCTGCACTAGTATGATGGCGCTAGTATCGAAGCGCGATAATTATAGCGATAAAGAAATAGGGCCAGTTCTAAATTCGGTACTAGTGGGTTCACTGCGCATTGGTGCAGTACTCTTTATGTACGTGGATGGGTAAAATAACGGAAAAAGCCCATAATATGGTTTCATACGTGGGGTACAGAAGCTGAAAGGCTATCTGCTATGTCACCGCTTTTTTTCTTTTCGGCACATCGATTCTTTGAGGACGTGTGATCATGTTTTTCCAGTTTTTATCGATGAAATCTTCGCTGAGTTATTATTATTACAGAAGGCGGCGAGCCCTCTGTCCGAAAGCGCAGAGCCACTGCATCGGGAAACCGCTTCGGTTGAATTTGTCACGCGCTTGTAGGCAACTGGAGGCTGTTGAAGTACGTTGAAATTCTTAACTGAACTTTTCACAGAAACGACTGAGTCTCTACGCTTAGGTCGGGACACGTGTTCCGTTATTTTGACCCCTCTTCCACTAAGCGAAATTGTCTGGAAATCGGGTTTTACACTAGCTATGTTCTCATAGTGGGCGGAAGCATTTTTTCTGGCAAACAGCTTGATTATATCCAGTACATAAAGTTGCATACGTATACAACCAAAGATTTTACTTTAAAAATACGTGTGAATTACTGTTACTTCAAGGTAAAGGCTGAAATACAATTAGGCACGGTACCAAAAGTAAATCTTCGGCCATAATTTACTAAAGACAGTTCACCTCCAAAATATAACAAACAAATCTGAAAGGTATGGTGAGTTGCGTAAATAATTTTTGTTTATATTAACATCTTGTACGTATTGTAAAAATGACATTTTTGTGGGATGGAGTTGGTAAGATGAACTCAAAGAAGGGAAGAAGGAAGTTTAGGGTTAATGTCAAATATTCAAAGTTATCGTCCCGTCGACAGCGTAGTCATTAGCGACGGAGCTCACGCTCGGATTCTTTCGGTAAGAATGGAGATGAAAATTGGCCGTGCCCGTTCAAAGGAAGCAACCCGGAATTTTCCTGGAGTGATTTAAAATATCTCGCGTAACCTCAATTTGGTTGGCCGGGGGTGATTTGAACCACCATCGTGGCGATTGCGAGTTCATTGTGGAAAATACTGCGCCACATTGCTCGGTGAATTTAGTAGCGCTATAGGGCGATAACTTTGAAGTAGGTTCTTTGGTGTGTTCGGTTTAAGGTGATTGAGGTGACTTTTGATTTCTTGAGCTCCTTAGGGATATATCCAATTAAGATATAAGAGAAAAATTTACTTAACCATTTTCTTATATTTTCCCAGAGATTATGAGAAATTCGGGGTGGATTTCATCAAATTTTGGAGCTTTGCCAAGCCTTTATTTACACCATCGTGAGCAAATAAGCAGGTGTATACAGGATGAGCTATGCTGCTTGTCAGCTTATTTTGAAGTATTTTTAAGTGATTTATTACAGGGAACCTCAGATAGCTTCGCAGCTCGTGCTTCAGTTTGGTCTGCTGATATTTTGTGATATTGCCATATTGCTGGGTTGCAGCCACTAGGTCTCTTAAGGATGACCTCGCTTTCCTACTAGAGTTTTTGAAGTTCGAGTTATTGGTTGAAGAGCTCGTGAGCCATCTCAGATTCTTCTCTGCCTGAAATTCTTAGTAAAGCATCTCTGTATCATTATTTCACGCCGGCCGCGGTGGCCGAGGGGACTGAGGCGCTCCATCACGGTCTGCACGGCCACTACGGTCGGGGGTTCGAATCCCCCCGCGGGCATGGATATTTGTGCCGTCCTTAGTCTTAGTTCATAAGAGGTTTGTAAGTTTAGGGACTGATGACACCGTAGTCAAGTCCCATAAGCTATACAAACATTTGAACATTATTTCACCCCGGGATATTATTCTCTTCGGAAACCAAGGGTTAAATGCCATTCAGTTGTTGTTATAATGGCATCGACAAATCTACCAACGTTGCTGCCTTTTGGAGGGATACATCGAGAAACTGTATTTAACTGTAAATCTGTCCCACTTGGCCTTCCCAATGTTCCAACAAGGCCTTCTTGTAGAATGGAATGTCGGGTTTTGAATTCCAATTTCGATGATAATGGATCGATGTTGGCTGTGCGGAAAATAGTTCACAACTCTTCTTGAAATTTTTGCGGGACGATGTTGAAAGACTCTTAAGGGAGAGTCTCGATTCGTTTCCGAATTCCACGCCACCTATCTGAAGAAATTTCGCTCTTTGGCAACAATCATTAAATTAATGTTGTTGAGATCAACTCAGTTTACAAGATGTTCTCCACTATCGTCTCTAGTTCGATGTTTCCAGATAGTGTGTACAAGGTATTTGATGTGGATTATAAACAGTGGCGCTGGTGATGTTTGATATTATTGTTATTTGTTGGAAATTTTAATTTGAGCTTAAAATTACTTTAGCGTCATAGATTTCTTCCAGGACGTAGGTTGCAGCTCCAAATAAACGATTGTAGGTGGCTGCAAGTACGTCATATCTATGTACACCGACGTGAGAAAAATCCTGGGATACCTCCTAATATAGTTTCGGACATGTTTTTGCCCAACAAAGTGCAGCAACTATATATGGCATGAACACAGCAAGTCGTCGGAAGACCCTTCCAAGATTATGGAGCCATGCTGTGTTTATAGCTGTCCATGATTGCAACTACAGAATTTTGTACGCGAACTGACATTCGATTATGTCCCATGTATGTCGATTTGGGTGGCTAAATAATTCACTGAAATTTCCAATGAATATCAAACAAACTGTTTGGGAACATGAAGTCCATGAACGACTGCTGATGGTCTCCAAGGAACCGAATATGACCATTCCCTGTCAAATGTCGGTTCATTCTGACCAGAGGACCCAATCCATTCCATGTACACACAGGCCGCAGCATAATGGGGACAGCACCAGCTTGCACAGTGTCGTGTTGGGGGCGGAGGGGGGAGGGGCAGTGGTTCAAATCCACCTCCGACCATCCACATATAGGTTTTCCGTGATTTCCCTAAATCACTCCAGGCAAATGCCGGGAAGGTTCCTTTCAAAGGACACGGCCGATTTCCTTCCTCTTCCTGGCCCAAAACTCCGATCGTAAGCTGTGTCTCTAATGACCACGCTGTCGACGGGACGTTAAACCGTAAGACTCCTTCTTCCTTCCTTCGTCTCCATGACTACTAGGTTCTCTGCTTTCCTGATAGGAGGGAACTATACATAAACGCAACGGCTCTAAATTAAGTGTACGCCGTTGGCCACTGCGTTGTCCCTGGTGAGGGGTAATGCCTGAAACTTGCTATTCTTCGGTACATTCTTGATACTGTATGCCGGAACTGGGATTAGAATCTGTGACCTTTGCTATGAGCCGCGGTGGAGTAGCCGAGCGGTCTAAGTCGCCTCGCTGCGGAGCGCGCGGTTTCTCGCCGACGGAGGTCCGTGACCTCCCTGGGGCATGGGTGTGTGTGTTGTCCTTAGGTTAGTTTACCTTAGTTTAAGTAGTTTGTAAGCTACGGACTGATTGCTATGACTCCACCATATCCTTTTTTCCAAGAGTGCTAGTCCTCCAAGGTTCGCAGGGAAACGTCTGTGAAGTTTGGAAAGTAGGAGGCTAGGTACTGGCAGAAGTAAAGCTGCGAGGACGAGTCGTGAAGCGTGTCTTGATAGCTCCGTGCAGTCAGAGGACTCGAGGCAGTCCGTAATAAAAAACTGAGCCCAGAACTCAACGAACAACGTAGAACAGAAGGAAGCTTATGGTTTAACGTCCCGTCGACTGCTTGGTCATTAGAGACGGAGCTAACGCTCGGAGTTTTGGGGAAGGATGGGGAAGGAAATCAGCCGTGCCCTTTGAAAGGAACCATCCCGGAATTTGCCTGGAGTGATTTAGCGAAATCACGGAAAACCTAAATCTGGATGGTCGGAGGTGGATTTGAACCACCATCCTTCCTAGTGCGAGTCCAGTGCGTTACCACTGCGCCACCTCGTTCGGAACAACCTAGAACAGTCACGAAAAAACGACCTGAACTAAAGTGAAAAAAAAGAAAGTCTTTAGAGTTCTTGCGCGTGAAAGGTGAAGGTCCCAGGTTCGAAACTCGGTTCCGGCACACAGTTTTAATCTGCGAGGAAGTTTAATACAATACCACTTGCACCCTCACATACCTTAAACTGACTGTATTTCACAAAACTTGATAACACAGCAATTTTTAAGATGTCTTCCGGTGAAGACAGTGCTCTTCTACGGTGGCAGCTTCATTTATGGAATTACTATAATTTTTTTTCCGAGCAGGTATTTTCATCTCGACCTATTCCGTAAACAATGCGACTGCCGCCAAGTGATGAGGATGCTCGTCATTCTCCATTTACATGAAACATGAAAAAGTACATTATTATGCAGCATTAATAATCACTGGGTTGACAAGTCATGTTCACGTCTTTGTAACCCTAAGGGACGAAACTGCTGAGGTCTTTGGACCCTAGACTTACAAACTACTCAAATTAACTTACGCTAAGGACAACACACACACCCACGCCCGAGGTAGGATTCCAACCTCCGATGGCGAGCAGCAACGCGCTCCGGAACAAGGAGCCTTAGAGTGCTCGGCCACTCCACCGCAGCAGCTGACAAGTCATATGCACAGATATAGATGACGCTAGTACCGTGTACATAAGAAGCTTTGGCAGAGTTGTCATTCACGAGACGAGGTTGTTGCTGACGAACGATAGGAATTGAAATGTTGAACCTGGATATTCTATTTCGGATATCGTTATGGAATTCAATATGCCAAGATCCACAGTGTCAAGAGTTTGTCGAGAACACGAAATTTCAGGCATTACCTCTCACCACAACGAATGCTGAATTTAGTATTGGAGGGAAGTACTCGGGAAAAAATCGCAGAGGGAGACCAAACGATAAATACAGTATGCAGATTCAAATGGATGTGAGTTGCCGTTCTTATGAGGAAATGAAGATGTAATGTAATGTTTGTACAGATTATGGGACTTAACTACGGGGTCATCAGTCCCTAAACTTACAAACTACTTATGAACTAACTAAGACTAAGGACGGCACAAATATCCATGCCCGAGGGGGGATTCGAACCCCCGACCGTAGTGGCCGTGCAGACCGTGACTGAAGCGCATCGGTCCCCTCGGCCACCGCGGCCGGCGGAAATGAAGAGGGTTGCTCAGGATAGAATATGGTGGAGAGCAGCATCAGACTAGTCTCCGGACATATGACCACAATAAAAATGCTCCCTGTCACCATGCAATAATTAGAGGCAATTATTTTCTAAATTTTGTGCACAGTTCCAGCGAAGTATTTGGCGGCTTCGATCAGCCGATATGAATCCCATCGTACTTTTATGAAACATAATCGAGAGATCAGTTCTTGCAGAAAGTCTCGCACAGACAAGACTTCAGAAATTGCAGCTGTAAAGGCAGAGTGGTTCAGTATTCTTGCAGAGGAGGTCCAATGACTTTTCGAGACCACGCCCCGTCTAGTTGCTGCATTTCGCTTGGTGCCCCGAATAAAAATTAGGAGTGATCCCATGACTTCTGTCATTCATTATATTACAGCAACTCGTTTCTTTTTCTTTTTTCATCGTCTTTTATCTGTCTGATATCAGAGTCATGTAAATGTTTAGCCTTTCCCATAATGTAAAGACGGGAAACACCACAACAGATGATGCTGGTAGCAAGTGCTCTCAAACATACAATAAACAGACGTCGGGTAAATCTACCAGTAAATACACTGTTGGTTTCAACGCTGCAGAGCTTTCGTGTGGTAACTTTCGAGTTGGCATGCAGTCGTACCCACAGTTAAACGTGGAATCCGAATCGCAATGTAACTTGGCTTTTTTCGGGTAATTATGCAAATTACTGCCAGATTTTGAAGAGGCAAGTGGCAGAAAAAATCTTAAGATAAACAGAGAATTAAACATCTATATTTTAAAACTGAGGTATGAAAAACAATGGCGGGTCACACTAAAATAGAGAAAGATTTTGAAATAGTCAAAGACTGACTTTCAAAAATTCTCAAATAAAACTTTCTTTTAGCGTCTTAAACAGAGGTTTTATTAATTCTATATCGTCTCAATAACCGACTGAACGGTCAGTTGGTAGTGAGTCTAAATAGTTATTTTGTCTTGTTCTTTTACATCAGGAAAGCAATCGAACCCAGCATAATTGCAATAAGGTATGTAAATGAACGACTGATGTGGATAGATTTGGCCATCTCCATCAAGAAAATTAGGATTGTGGCAGTGTATTCACCCTGTGAAGGGACAGATCAAGATGAGATGGACAGATTTTGCAACGCACTTAGTGATTTAGTTGTTAGAGTGAAGGATAAGGAATAAGGATAGCGTTTTACTCGTGAGCGTTTCAACGCCAAGATAGGAAATCGCACAGAAAGTTATGAAAAGGTTATGGGTGAGTTTGGAGAGGATATGGAGCCCTACAGAAACGGAAAACAGCTCTTGGATTTCTGTTCCAGTATGGGCTTATTTATCACAAACTCCTTCTTTAAGCATAAGGACATTCACCGCTACACTTGGGAAGGAAGGGGAACCAGATCTGTCACTGACTATATAATAACAGACCAGGAATTCAGAAAGACAGTCAAGGACACACCTGTTTTAAGGGGGTTCTTTGACGATACTGATCATTATTTAATCTGCAGTGAAATTGGTTTTGTGAGGCCAAAAGAGCAGAAAGTCAGGTCCATGTGTAGAAGGATAAGAGTGGAGAAGCTACAAGACAAGGAAATTACGCAGAAATACATAGCAATGATCTCGGAAAGGTACCAGTTAGTTGAATGTAATGATTTACAGTCACTGGAAGAGGAATGGTCAAGGTACAGGGACACATTACTGGAAGCAGCCAGAGAATGTCTTGGAGCAGTAGTGTGTAAAGGTAGGAAGAAGCAGACAGCCTGGGGGAATGACACAGTCAAGGCAGCCTGTAAAAAGAAAAAGAAGGCATTTCAAAAATAGCTCCATACTAGCAATCAGGCAGTCAGAGAAAGTTATGTTGAAGAAAGAAACAAAGCCAAACGGATAATTGCAGACTCCAAGCGGCAATCATGGGAAGACTTTGGAAGTAAGCTAGAAACTCTGGGTCAAGCCGCAGGAAAACCATTTTGGAGCGTAATTAGGAATCTTCGAAAGGGAGGGAAGAAGGAATAAACAAGTGTTTTGGACAGGTCAGGAAAGCTGCTAGTCAATCCTGTGGATGCCTTGAGCAGATGGAGGGAATATTATGAAGAATTGCTCAATGTAGGTGAAACGTTCAATGATGTGTCAGATTTTCAGGTAGAATGGGATAGGAACGACGATGGAAACATTATCTCATTTGAGGAAGTGGAGAAAATGGTCAGTAGATTACAGTGCAATAAACCGGCTGGGGTGGATGAAATTAAGCCGGAACTCGTCAAATACAGTGGAATATCAACTCTCTAATGGTTACACAGGATAACTGAGAAGGCGTGGGAATCGGGACAGGTTCCGTCTGACTGGACGAAAGCGGTAAACACACCAATTTTCAAACATGGAAACAGGAAAGATTGTAACAACTACCGAGGTATCGCTTTAATTAGCGTTGTAGGCAAAGTATTCTCAGGTATTGGTGAAAGGAGAGTGCGATTATTAATTGAGGACAAGTTAGATGAAAATCAGTTTGGGTTTAGGCTTCTTAGAGGCTGTCAGGACCAGATCTTTAGCTTACGGCAGGTAATGGAAAAGTGCTATGAGTGGAACAGGGAATTGTATCTATGTTTCATAGATCTAGAAAAGGCTTATGACCGTGTTCCTAGGAGGAAGCTACTGTCAGTTGTACAAGATTATGGTACAGGAGTCAAACTTCTGCAGGCAATTAAGGGGCTCTACGTAGACTGTCAGGCAGCAGTAAGAGTAGATGGCAAATTAAGCTCATGGTTCAGGGTAGTTTCAGGGGTAAGACAAGGCTGTAACCTGTCACCACTGTTGTTCATACTATTCATGGATCATATGTTGAAAACAGTAGACTGTCAGGGCGGGATTAGAATAGGTGAAAACAAAATAAGCAGTCTCGCATATGCGGATGGCTTAGTTGTAATGGCCGATTCGATTGAAAGGTTGCAAACTAACATTTCAGAGCTCGATCAGAGGTGCAATGATTATGATATGAAGATCAGCATCTCCAAAACGAAAGTAATGTCTGTGGGAAAGAGATTTAAACAGATTGAGTTCCAAATAGGAGGAACAAAGTTAGAACAGGAAGACAATTTCAAGTACCTGGGATGTATTTTCTCACAGGATGGCAACATAGTGAAAGAACTGGAATCGAGGTGCGGAAAAGCTAATGCAGTGAGAGCTCAGCTAAGATCTACTCTCTACTGCAAGAAGGAAGGAAGTACCAAGACTAAGTTACCAGTGCACCGCTCTTTCTTTCGACCAACTTTGTTGTATGGGAGTGAAAGTTGAGTGGATACAGGTTACCTTATTCATAAGCTAGAGGTTACAGATATGAAAGTAGCAAGAATGATTGCAGGTACTAATAGATGGTAACAATGGCAGGAGGGTGTCCATAATGAGGAAATCAAAGAAAAACTGGGAATGAACACCATAGATGAAGCAGTTAGAGCAAACAGACTAAGATGGTGGGGTCACGGTACACGCATGGGAGAAGCAAAGTTACCTAAGAGACTCATGAGCTCGGCAGCGGAGGATAAGAGGAGCCGAGGTAGACCAAGAAGAAAGTACTTAGATTCGGTGCAGAATGATTTTTAAGTAAAAGGCATAACATCAGACGAGGCATCAATGTTAGCATTGAATAGGGGATCATGGAGGAATTTTATTAGAGGTACTATGCTCCAGACTGAACGCTGAAAGGCATTGTTCAAATGTTCAAATGTTTGTATAGCTTATGGGACTTAACTACGGGGTCATCAGTCCCTAAACTTACAAACTACTTATGAACTAGTTAACACTAAGAACGGCACAAATATCCATGCCCGAGGGGGGATTCGAACCCCCGACCGTAGTGGCCGTGCAGACCGTGACTGGAGCGCCTCAGTCCCCTCGGCCACCGCGGCCGGCGCTGAAAGGCATAATCAGTCTCTAATGATGATGATGATGATGATGATGTCTTGTTCTTTGTAGCCTCATCTGGTAGTAATAAAAATAAACCTATAATTTAAACGTGTTTGTCATGAGAAAGTAAACAATAAAAATAAAAACAATGCAAATTTTGTTCAAAACATATGGTTCTCATGAGGCCTAGCCGTCTTTGTTCCTCCCTGTAAAGATAGGTGTGAGTGTTAGGTCTGCGACTGCGTCGCTTGCTGATCGCATTTAGCTTCCGCTCGAGTGCACGCCAGCCGCAAATTAAATTCCCCGGAGGTCAGAGCTGGGATCTCTTCCACTATATTCTTCGCTCTCATCAAATATTCTAAAGCATTACCTTCATGCCGCTCTTATTATCTACTTTTACTTCATTTTAAATTCAATTCCCTCGAAGCTCATGGTAGTGCAGCTTCTTTTCCCACATGACAAATATGCACCGAATGTACGCTCTTCTGACAAAACGTAGGGCACAAGATAACCAGGTACAAGCCTAAGCCACTTGTTTCTCTCTCCCCCCACCCCCACCCCCAAATCCGGGTAATTCATATCCAGCAACAGAACTACTGTTAACTAATTCTTCGCCACTTTACCGTAGAACATGCTTATGAATGAAAAACACAATATAGTGCATGTTCTACAATATTTATTTAGTTAACCGGTTTTTGACAAACAAGGCGACAATCGTATCTGACGATGTCCTTGTAAGAAAAAGATTAATAAAAATGTTAGTGAAATTTATTAATAGTTGAGAATATCCATACTTTTGTTCTTTTCGTTAATAATACGGAACTCAGTAAAAGTAAACGACTATCATTCGGAATTAGCACAAGAATCCATTGCTGTCTATAAAAACTGCCGGAAAAATGTATGGGGCACATGATAGGTGCAAGTTGGGGTGTTCAAATAATTTGGTAACAAATAATTTCTAGGCAAGATCCCTGATTTTATTTTTAATTATGATGCCTGGTTTAGCTGCTCTATTGGCATCGTTATCTGATCTACAAATGAAACACAAAGAACTTTAAAAAGAATTGCCTTAACTCTTTCAGTCTTGGTGGTTAGTGTTACTAACCACCTCTTTTCGATCACGGTACTTCTATTCCACGCCATCTAGCGATAAATAGTTGAATTAGTATGTCGGTTTGGACTGTGCTTCAAAACAAATGACAGTTTCCGGGTACATTGCATGAATGTCAGTGCATACCAGTTGCATTGAATATAGCGCTAACGTACCTTGTCTCGAGTGTCTGATAAAAACATCAATACAACGGGTACGTAACATGTTTTCTGTAATGTATTTTATTGAACGTATTCTCATAGACCTATTTTATGTGTGTTGGCATGCAGGTACTGTTACTTTTGTGTTTTCACTGAGTAATTACAAAGGGAATGTGGTGGTTTGCTTACAAACCACCATGACGGTGGCGGGTTAGCTTATGGATGTAACGTCATTTTTTTCCCCACATTATTTACAATAGGTCGCGCCGCACGCGCCGCTTAGGAGAGAACGAGATTGGACAATACTTGTTTGAAGACATCCCTTCAGGTAACGAGAGCATTTGTAGCTCTGACGATGACGAAGAAGAGGCAGCAAATCAGCCAAATCCGATGGTGTTAGGTGATTTGAGTGGAGTTCAAAGTGCTCCTGACGACAGTTATGATTCTGATGCTGACCTCCGTTTGTCTAGCCGGTTACAACGGACGCCTGATTCTACAGAGTCTAATAATGTACGTGCAAACATGCCGGTTATGATTGCTCCAAAATGGACGAAGGATTATAGAATGGATATGCCTGGTGCGTTTTCTGAAAGAGTGGGTGTGTCAGATCAAATTCTAAGCATGGAGAATGTTACCCCCATTTACTATTTCGCCTTCTTTGGACTGAGCATTTACAAGAACTTTTATGTTTCCAAACTGACGTTTACGCTACTCAAACCGGAAAGCCATATACACCTATCACAACAGAAGAGCTTGATGTTTTTATTGCCTTGAATTTGGTGATGGGTATAAAAAAATTTCCGAGCTACCGAGATTATTGGTCTTCAGAGCCTGATTTGCATGACAGCTATGTTTCGAAGTTCATGAGCTTCAACAGGTTCACTTGGCTTTTGAATAACTTATATGTCAATGACAATAGTTAATGCCCGACCGAACTGACCCTAATTACGACAAACTGTATAAAATTAGACCTCTACTCGCCATACTGCACAACAATTTTCAAAAACACTACAGGCCATCTGAGAGAGCTGCAATCGATGAAAGCACGATCAAATTCAAAGGCAGAAACTCCCTAAAACAATACATGCCATGAAAGCCGACGAAACGTGGATACAAGGTGTGGATGATGTGTGCACAATCAGGTTATTGTCTAGATTTTTATATTTACACAGGCAAACAGGGTAGTAATGTTGAAACGGACTTAGGTGGAAACGTTGTCAGGACGTTTTGCGAAACCTCGAAAAATAAAAATCATAAGGTTTATTTTGACAATTATTTCATTAGTTACCCTTTGCAGGTGAAACTACTTGAGGACCAGATTTTCGCTTGTGGAACCGTGAACGCAAATAAAAAGTTCTTGCCAACGCTAAAAGATGACAAGAATTTACAAAGAGATCAACATGATTACCGGGTTAGTGACACAAACGTAAGTTTGCTGAAATGGAAAGACAAGAGATCAGTATTGATTCTGTCAAACTACCATGATCCGACGAATGTGGGAAACATGAAACGCAGAGAGCGTGATGGCAGCAGTACTGAAGTGTCTTGTCCTCAGGCCGTCATCGACTACAACGCAAACATGAACTTTGTCGACAAATTTGATCAGCTCAAAGGAAGCTATGCAATTGACAGAAAATCCAATAAGTGGTGGCATAGGATTTTTTTTCACTATCTTGATTGTTGCGTTGTCAGTGCTTTTTTGATTTATAAAGAACTGCAGTCCTCTTCACGCCCAAACCTCGACAAGCTGATTCTGAAAGACTTCCGGAGAGAAGTATATCGGGGCCTACTGGCACTAGCATATGTCTGAGACAAACACAGGCCGGATTCAGTGAACAGCAGCCGTAATTCCGCGGCCTCATCTCCAGGACCTGCATTTATAAAACGCCACAAACCTACAGTCCCGCAGGAAATTCGTCTAGAATCCAGTCACCATCAACCTGAAAGAAGCACATCGAGAAGATGCTGCAATTGTAGCACTAAAATATTCCCGTGCGTACTGTATGGCAGTGTAGTACATGTAAAGTGCCTCTTTGCTTACGCAAAGGTAAAACATGTTTTGCAGATTTTAATAAAAAGATAATTAGTTTTTGTTAGTTTTGCACGTTTGTAATGATGATTCGTCTAATAAATAACGTTCACAATCATGCTAGTATTATTTATAGCAATAGTCATGGTGGTTAGCGTTAGTGACCACATCAGTCCTTGAAAGCCTGAATACCTATATTATGTTTCCTCTATTGTCTGTGATATTTCAGTTGTAACAGTTGCTTCAATGAACAGACATTGATAATTATGTTCCTATTGTACAAGTGTGAACAGACATTGGTAATTATGTTCCTATTGTAAAAGTGTGACTGAAAGAGTTAAACTACATCATAAACATTGCAACACAATTATTAGGGATGACCAATACATACCTTCAAAACTGAGTTTTAAAACTTGAACAGAGCACATGTCATGTACTCTGCAAGTTTTAAAACTCAGTTTTTTAAGATATTTATTAGTGTTCCATAAAGATTTTGTTACAAAGGTTATGACGTAGTTATAGGCAATTTTTCCGAGTAATACTTGCATTTTATTTGTAGATCAGATGACGATGTCAATAGAGCAGCTAAACCAGTCATCATAATTAGAAATAAAATCAGGGATCTTGGCTTGGGGGTGAAGAGGATATGTTTGTGCCGTTTGACACCTGAGAGTTGCACTATATTACGTACCTTTAGCGGTTACCTCTCACCAACAATATGAGCTTAATGCAATCCCTGATGCAATGCTAAATTTATTATATTTCCGGTTTCGGACATGGGCCTTGTAAACTGATCCTCATGGAGTTACAGAAGGAACAATCTATATTTTAGGAAGTGGTAGTACAAGCGAAATGCAATATAACATGTGTCAAATTTTTATTGAGTACAGAGATACAGTTGTTAGTCTGAAACACAAACAAACTTAAAACTAAGTCAAATGAGGACATTTTTACTGATTGTTCTGTCGGTTATTGGTTGAACATCATTTTATTGAATTAAAAGCACAATTTTGTTTATGTTATACAAGTTTATTTATATTTAGTTAAACGGTTTTTAGACTTCAGACGGCTTTGTAAGCCCTAAACCGGTTAACTGAATAAAACTAAAATTGTAGAGCATACACAAAAACTATACTTTTAATTTGGTATGATGATATAGCACCAAAAACCGACGAAAGAATCAGTGCCGCCCGCGGTGGCGGAGGAGACTGAGGCGCTCCAGTCACAGTCTGCACGGCCACTACGGTCGGGGGTTCGAATCCCCCCTCGGGCATGGATATTTGTGCCGTCCTTAGTCTTAGTTAGTTCATAGCTAGTTTGTAAGTTTAGGGACTGATGACCCCGTAGTTAAGTCCCATAGACTTTACAAACATTTGAACATTTGAAAGAATCAGTGAAAATATCAATAGGGTTAAAAAGGGGCTTTGAACCATTTCAAGGTCATTTGAACAAGGTCACATGATGTTCAAGCCATAATTTGTTCATCGGGAAGTGGAGTATCGGATTAGCGACTTAATCGGATTATGCTACCTCTTGGGGTCCTCACGCCAAGATGTGATGCAATTGGATTATATAATCAGATTAGTGGGATTGCCAGCGCAAAAGGCCTAGAGAGAGACCTGCATTGTCACTCCAACCTAGGACTCTGGTTTCAATATCCTTGCCCAGTTCCCTCATTCCAGCTTCAGGTGTGAAATTAATTGGATTAGTGATGATTGCCAGAGACTGACACTGGGGCTCGAACCTGAGACTCTAGATTCGAAATCCTTCCTCCACTTTATGACAGCCGCGACTGGATGGGAAATTTAAATTTGCGCTTCCGGTAAGCCCTAGACGTAATTCGGTCACTTTATATTAAAAAAAAAATTGTGCACTCAATTAATTGAAATTGTCAATAGCCCAAAAGTTCTGGCTGAGAAACGCCCCCTCCTCCTCCCCATTCCCCCATCACACAATCCAAGATGGTGTCTAACGGGAAATTAAAATGCTTTTTTTTTCTTATTTTTTCGGGAAAATGTTTTTATTTTCACTGCTAGATGTCAGCACCACAAATTACCCACTATGCAAAAGGCGAGAAACCTAGCCAGTCTGCTTCAAGTGCTAGTCGAGTGAGGCCATAATCATTAGCATCATACTGGGCGTAAGTATTGTATATAAACAATTTTTAAACATTAACAATTTCCAAAAAAACATTTATATACTACAAGTCTGTTTAGGTAATGTAATACACTGAACTTCAATTACAGTAATGCATGTACACATAGATGGGACGTAAATAAATTCATCTGTAATGGCATAGGATGTGCTTTGATTGAGCTGTTATTCACGAGTGAATGCTGAAGCGAATTACCTACCAACAGCTCTCGACTCACTCCAGTCTGGTCTCCTGCTACCAAGACATTATCTCATTATCAAGCTATATAAACAATAAAAATTGTTGTATGTTTAAGCATTCTCCCTTTAAAAAGAAAAAAAAATGTATGTTACAGTATATAACTGCTGCATCTCCAAGCGATCTTACAGACATCGACGCCTTCTTTTGTAAGATGTCTTAGGACCTCAGTTTGACAAAGTAACGCGCACACTGTTTTTGAAGACGCGCGCCGTCACTTGCCGACACGGCAGGCGCGCTTGGCTGTAGGGATGTGCTATGAGCGCGCTCGAGAAACGCGCAACGCTAAGGCAAATTCTCGAGAAGTTGTCGACAGTGCTGCGCTCTCTGGAGGCTGAAGCGCCTCAGTCCCCTCGGCCACCGCGGCCGGCTTTTTCGTTGGTATCATACTCCCTTTCAACGTATATAGTGTACGATTTTAATAACGGTACAATAAATACTTTTAATTTAATTGTTTTAAATTTATGTTGTTCATAATATATATGACACTTTAGTATAATTTTCTTCCTCTCGTTTCGGCCTGCTATGTATCACGAAGATTTTTATCTCTTCCCTGATTGTGTTTTCCTCTTTTGCCAGTAGCTTTCCTTTTGGCTGACTGCGTTTCTTTTCTCTCTTCTGACCATTTGCCAGCAGGACGTGGAACTGGCGTAGTAAGCGGAATAAAGATTTTTTTATTTTATTTTTATTTGATCTTTTCTCTGAAACGTTGTTGATCCTGAATGTCGTCAAATGAAATTTCAGCTTCCTGTAAATCCTTTTTAACTTGGTTTGGCAATTTGGAATACGAGTTTGTTTTTGAAATTAATGAGTGTAAGCGAACAATAAGCCTTTGGGAGTACATTTACAGTAATAATAATAGTAATAATAAAAAAATACCACTATCTTCCACATAATGATGAAGAAATTGCAGTTCCGTAAAATACTGTTTTTGAAAAATATGTCTCCAAATCTATGCAAACTACGTCTGTCACGTAATTAATTTACGAACTATAATACGATCCTTGACAACGTCATGATTTGCACAGTGTGAAAACGACGTATGCATTCAATGTTTCACTTTGCACTACGAAAGGAATTTGGTATTCGGACTGTGGCTATAAGAGTGTGTGAAGGAGAGAAATGCAGATTATTTGAGTCGCTTATGTGAACGAGGGGGCGAGTGTTAGAAAAAGCTTCGATATAAGTGAACAGCATACAATGAGGATATCTGAAGTGGTTAATGTGACCAATAAAATAAATAAAACTATTTCATAAAATAAATATTACCGAAATTTTCTGTACACGCTTAATATGCAAAAACAAAAAATATGTCTACAAAAGAAAAACTTTTTTTTTTTGGGGGGGGGGGTGGTCATGACCCCCATGACCCTCCCTCTGGATCCGCCACTGAGCAGTAGTAAGATCCTTGAAGTTTGACAGCGGTTTGGTCACAAACTTTTGCAACTGCGCAGTTTTTGACCTCCAGTAACATCCCCAGTAGCAAAAAATGGACAGTGTTCACAAAATAAACCTTTTATTGTAAGTGAAAAAGACAAGCCAAGGGTATTTTCTGAGGTATTTATATCCAAAATATCGCTTCGCCTCTTTTGCAGTTTCCATCCCGCCTGGATTTCCGCTCCCCCTTCCTATTACAAAACCCTGCAAATCCTTGAACGACACGCCCTCCGCCTCGCCTATCGCATCTGACTTCCCTCCCCCAAGCGTGTGAACACACACACACAAAATAAAAAATGTTCAAATGTTTGTAGAGCTTATGGGACTTAACTACGGGGTCATCAGTCCCTAAACTTACAAACTACTTATGAACTAGCTACAACTAAGTACGGTACAAATATCCATGCCCGAGGGGGTATTCGAACCCCCAACCGTAGTGGCCGTGCAGACCGTGACTGAAGCGCCTCAGTCCCCTTGGCCACCGCGGCCAGCCCTTGAACACATCCAGATCCTCTACACCAACCGTAAAATAGTCTCCCACAACCCCCTGGTCTAGGGATGGGCAAGAAATTACGTATTCGTTAGAAATCACGGTGATTGAGAAGTCGCTGTTTTCACGATTGCGGCGATCTGGAATCTGACTGCGATTTCATTCACGAAGGGCAGGTAGAGCAGCGAATATCAGCTAAAGAGCAGATAATAGCAGCAAACAGAAGCTAACGGTAGAAAGCGCCATCTATTGACCCAAATGTGTACTAAAAGCAGCAGCGAATGGCAGGTGTAGCAGCGAATAGCGGAAAAGGGAAGAGGAGCTAAGCAGCAAAGGCTAAAAGAACCATCTGTTGACCGAAATCAGTAATCACATCACAGCAGCGAATAGTGGGTATAGCAGCGAAACACCGCTAAGCGAGTGAATTGAAAATCAATTCAAATGTGGATTCACTATTGCTATATCATGTCAAAGAATTGCGGAGTAACGTATATGGTTCACATTTAATCAAAGGTAACAAAAATTGTAAACTATACTTACTATTGACTGATTTGTTGAGATTTACTTTTCTCTGTTCACAAGTATAACTTTCGTAATAACGAAAAGACGATAAATTAGTTACTGGCGGATGGAAAATTATAACAGGACTATCTAACTCAACTTTTGGCATTTCCGTAGTAAATCACACTAGTCACGGAAATTGCACAAGTAGCAGGAAACCCAGCAATCGCTGTGATTCAATCACGGAATAGCAGAAATCGCGGAGGGATTCATTTCGTGAATTCCTTACAGCGATTGTAAACCGTGATTAATCACAGTTAAGAATCACGGTGATCTAAAAGTAGCGATCACGAAAATCACTGAATAGCAGAAATTGCGGAGGGATACATTTGGTGAATTCCTGACGGCGATTCTAAACCGTGATTAATCACAGTTAAGAATCACGGTGATCTAAGAAATCGCCGTTATCAGAAAATGGCGGTTTAGCTTATTCCTACCCTGGTCTACCTCATCCTCACCAACCCCAGGCCTCTGCCACGCCTTTACCGCTGCATCCCTCCCTCCCTTCACCTCCACACTCTCCACGTCCTTTCCCAGGGTAATTTCCGCCACCTCCCCCTTCCTGATGACGTCCTCTGTCCCGACATATACCATCCTACCAACCCTGATCCCTCCCCATAGATGAAGCGCCCCCTCTCCCCTCCCCTTCCTCTTCCCTCCCCACACTTGGCTATCCCAAAAAATGTTCAAATGTTTGTAAATCTATCGGACCAAACTGCGTGGTCATCAGTCCGTAGCTTACAAACTACTTAAACCTAGGGTAAACTAACCTAAGGACAACACACACACCCATGCCCCAGGGAGGACTCGAACCTCCACGGCGAGCAACCGCGCGCTCCGCAGCGAGACGCTTTAGACCGCTCGGCTACTCCACCGCGGTTGGCTATCCCCCTTCTCTACCCTGGAGTCCCTACGACTCTTGCTCTGACTCCTCTTTCCCCCCTTCCCCTCTTTCTCTGCGCTTTCCGCCTTCCGCTACCCCGCAGGGTCCTGCGACGTCAGTTTTAATAGTGCTACGTTCAGTGTTGCGTGTGAAGTGCTACAGTAAATGTTTATCTGCATCCGCCGCCAAAAAGCAAGCGTCACATCGTGTGTTTTAATATTATGTCTTCAATTGCTCGCCATCCAGTGTTTGCTGTCGCACTGTATGTTTTTAATGACACCGTGGCTCTTCGTTTTAACAGACTAAATGTGTTTTTATATCACCTGTCAAGCTGTCAAGCTGTCACCGTGTCCATGTCTACATTCGCCGTTATTTTATCTCCTGTTTATTTTAAATGCGTTCCTGTCTATGTGTTCATTGTCTCGGCTGAGGAGCAGCCTATCGAGCTGCTGCCAGCCTACTGGCATTGTACTGTGCTGGTGTTAAAATACAATAAAGAAAGAAAAAGAACTCCACCTCTTTACCTTTAATCAGGTATGAGGAAAATAAAAGCTCATAATCATCTTTCGGTTGCCAGTGGTTTGATAAGAGTTGGTATTTTGTGTCGTCATCAACATGCTTATCTAAGAAACTTTTAGTAACATAGGGGACACAAGACCAGCACACGAAATAGACTCAGGAGAAGTAAGCGTCAGCGACACTTTACTAAAACTTTCATTTGCAGTAGACTCGACGGGTTAGGAAGAAGCTGCAGCGACAGGAGTCAAAGTCACAAAACGTTCCTCCACCTCAAACTGGCGAACGGAAGTTGCAGTACAAGCTGAAATAAAAAAATTACAGTTTTCCAAAGTTGTACTGTTTCAGGCACTATCCAAACTTTTAACTGAATTCCGTTTTAATATAGTTTGAATGGATAACATACGTAATAGCTGTGTATTTTGTTCCACTTGTATTAATATTAGATTGCACTTCTGTATCTGTGAAGGTATCCGTTGGGACAGCAAGATATATTATGTAATTTAAGGTTGAAAACAAACGAACTGTTTCTGTTCTACTAATTGTTTTCTTTATTTACTAACTAGTTTTCGGCTTATTAGGCCATAATCAGGTAAACTGTTGACATGCGTTGACAAAGACGCTATTGCTTAGGTTCTCAAAGATGGTAAAACAAAGATACAACACACAGATTACTCGGTCTTTGCATATGACATTTGTTGGAATTGCAAACAATATCTGTTGCCATGTAGAATTATGTTCACGTAATCAGTGGCCTCCTTAACATTTTTACATTGTAATTTGCGAGTGAACAGGGTGAAACACATTACATATCAATTATTAATGAATTAAAAACTATGTTAACATTATTGACACTGTAGCAGATGTTGAGATCGTCACTTAAGGTGTACATTAAATTCGTTTTCTACGCTGATTTTAATAATAAGTAAATTATAAAATCAGTATTTTTCATGGAGACATTACGTGGCAAACGACTTCCGAAAAAGGTAAGTTTTTTTTTTTCTTTCGGAAATTGTTAATAGTTGCTTCCGAATACAGGTAATTGTTTTTTAAATAATTGTCGGTAAATGTATGTAGGTTTTTTATCAGCCCCTTCAATTGCATGTCAGTGTAATGACAATTAGTGATTAAAATTATAAATTTTTCTTCCCGCCAAAGATAATTAGGTGATGGGTGGTTCTGGCCAGGTTTCGAACGCAGGACTCTTGATTCAATGTCCCTACCTGACCCCTTCATCACGCTTCCGATCTCGAATTGAACTACCACCGAACATATTTGAATTTAATGCACATGTAACTCCTTTGACTTTACTGGTATTTGTTTATAAACAATTGTTGTTAAACATTACTTACAAACAGCAAGACATCTACTGTTGCTCGCTGACGATTTCCGAGAAAAACAATATGTTCTTTTCTGGAAAATTGTTAATGCAAAAGCATAGGAAGTTGCAATTAATTTGATATGCAAATTAGCAATAAAAAATAATCGGGAGCAGTGGTGGATGGCCTGGGCGCAGGCGAGGGCAGTATAGCCCAAGCGTCCACTTGTGGAGGCGGTCAAGTTGTTGATGAGACTCTTCAGTTAAGTGCAAGTACATGTTTGGTGTTATCAGTCATTATTCCAGGTAATTGTATTCTCCAAAGTGCAGTTACTTGTTATTAGTCATTCGTCCTTAAGAGCGCCATTGTCTTACTAAGTGCAAGTACATGTTCGATGTCAATCATCAAAATGTTCAAATGTTTGTAGAGGTTATGGGACTTAACTACGGGGACATCAGTCCCCAAACTTACTAACTACTTATGAACTACCTTATACTAAAGACGGCACAAATATTCATGCCCAAGGGGGGATTCGAACCCCCGACCGTAGTGGCCATGCAGAACGTGACTGGCGCGCCGCAGACCGCTTGGCCACCGCGGCCGGCTGTCAAATATCCTGTCATTTCTGGAAGTGTGCTATTGTTCGAAGTCGCGCAAGTGGCCTAGGTTGGAGAAGTGAGGGGTAAGGGTACCTCGTGCAATGCATTAGTGGTATAATGTCAGTGGGACCGTACCGACACTGCTATACTACTGACAACCTACATCCATTTGAATCTGCCTACTGTATTCATGTCTTTATCTCCAAATGTTGGCCGGCCGCGGTGGCCGAGGTGACTGAGGCGCTCCAGTCACGGTCAGCACGGCCACTACGGTCGGGGGTTCGAATCCCCCCTCGGGCATGGATATTTGTGCCGTCCTAGTTTGTAAGTAGTTCATAAGTAGTTTGTAAGTTTAGGGACTGATGACCCCGTAGTTAAGTCCCATAAGCTTAACAAACATTTGAACATTTTCCAAATGTTGTTGTTTGTGAAGCTTATGGGACTTAACTGCGGGTCATCAGTCCCTAAACTTACAAACTACTTATGAACTTCATTATACTAAAGACAGAAAAAAAACCCTTCCATGCCTGAGGGGGGGATGCGAACCCCCGATGGGGAACGGCCTCTCCATCGGAGCATAGCGCCTCAATGCGCTCGGTCGCTCCACTGCGGCATGTCTTGGTCTCCCTCTGCGATTTTTACCCCACACACTTTTCTCCAACGCTAAATTCACGATTCCTTGATGTCTAAGAATGTGTCCTACCAAACGATCCCTTCTTTTAAACAAGTTATGCCACAAATTCCTTTCCTTCCCAATTCTGTTCAGTACATTCTCATTATTTACGCAATGCACCCACTAACCTTCAGCATTCTTCTGTAGCACCACATTTCAAAAGCCTCTATCCTCTTCCTGTCCGAACAGTTTATCGTCGACAATAAAAATACTTTCTTAATAACGTATCTATTTAAGGCGTTGGCAAGCAGTGTAGTGACGCTGAATTAAATGACTTGTACTTCACGAAAGTAATGGCCGTAGAGTGACGCAATTAGTGGAAAGATGGAGGACGCAGCAGGCGGTTGGATTGATTGTCGGGTTAAGCAGAGCATCCGGTCGGGGGTTTGTCAAATGTTGAGTGTTTGCGAAATGTACAGAGTTTGTGTTTTTCTTAATGTTATGGTTACTTAATTGGGGGAAATGCTACCAATTTCTTATCGCGGACAATGCAAATGTTTAACCATTTTATTCAATTTATGGTTAATATTTCATCTGACCACTTCCAATCAGTGGCGGACTTCGGCTGTCGGAGGCCCGGGGCGGCGACAAAACAAAATGAGGCCCCCCGTCCACTTGGAAATACATGTATTACTATAAAAAAAGTTACTTTTGAGATTTTATTTGTTTCGCAAACCACAGCCTATGCATAGAGTGTTGTTATCTACAGGATCACAGGTAAAAGATAGTATCTGCAACTATGGTAGTTTCTGGGTCATGAAAGCAGACATGTACGGTTCGACATTAAGATAACTTCTAAATCAGAACCGTATATAGGCCAATACACATGTTCTCACAGCGTATAGCCACGCTTGCTCTAATATTATCTGTGATAAAAGCGGAAAGGATAAAGAGCGTAAAGTCGCAGCCTGGAAGTGTCCGCGAGCCAGTGACACACAAACCCCGTAGCGTAAGCTGTTATCTAATCTCGAAGGCGTTCTCTTCCGTAATCACTTCAGCGCATTCTTGAAACAGTTGCAGATGTTATCAGGAAGCAGTGACAACTGTTCTACACGCACCTAACAACCCGCTCAAGATTGTAAGTAATTTTCTCAGTTACTCGCAGTTTAAAGATATCTTTTCGGACTTGGGAAATACTGAATAAAAAGTGTATTTACATATGTCAGTTGAATAAGGGAACTACGCTATAATAGACACTATCTAGTGCGTCCTATTCAACTACACTCCATCACCACTCTCCTGTCGTATTTCAGCGCGAATAGTATGCTTTGGCTCTCCATTACTAACTTACCATATCTTTCGTATCTTTCTTTTCACTTCGAGCTAAAAAAGCAACATGCGCTAACCCCGTCCATAACTGAGAACAGTGTTTTGTGGAATCTGCTTATGCCATGTGCCATCTTTCCGAGAGTTTAAAGATTTAATAATGCTGTGCGCGAAGCGTAGTTGAGATTCGTTAAGCTAACATTATACTACGAAGACGAGGGATCCACCATTCAAGGCGCACCATTTGACTTTTTGCATCCAGAGCTGACATTATCCATGCCATACAGCAATCTATACGAGGCATCAACAAAAAGATACGCGCATAATGTATACAATGCCGCCGGCCGCGGTGGCCGAGGAGACTAGGGCGCTCCAGTCACGGTCTGCACGGCCACTACGGTAGGGGTTCGAATCCCCCCTCGGGCATGGATATTTGTGCCGTCCTAGTTCGTAAGTAGTTTGTAAGTTTAGGGACTGATGACCCTGTAGTTAAGTCCCATAAGCTATATAAGCATTTGAACATTTTTGTCATTAGCTGAGTGGCATGAAATCACCCATACATTGGTACCGTGTTATTGCGAGAAGATTATAAACGATGTGTTTCGAGTGAAGGGTTTAGCAAGGTTGTTTGCTGTTACATGTCCAATGTTTCTTACGCTTCCATCCGCAGTGGATCAACATTCTAACAAGAACGCAAAAATAAAAAAGTTAGTCACGGCATATATATGTAACGTATTTCCGGGCGACTAAATTAGACATTTTTGTTAACTATCCAGTTACCACCACTAGAAGCACGTTGTTGAATATGAATGTCTACCCGATTAATAAAGCCGCGGCGGAATAGTCGTGCTCACTAAGGCGTCTTGCTGCGATGCGCGCGGCCGTTCGCCGTCGGGGATTCGAGTACTCCATCTGGCATGGGTGTTTGCATTGTCCTTAACATAAGTTACTTTAAGTTAGTGTAAGTAATTAGTAAGCCTAGGGACTGATGACTAACGTAGTTAAGTCCCTTAGATTTCCAAACATTTGAACATTTGAAAAGATTAATAATGGGGTCCAACAAAGTGTGACCAACTAGACGTGAAAGTCCATAAATTCTTCTTCTGCAAATTTTATAATGAAACACTTTCTATTTGACCTTCTGTTAACACAAGAACTCACTGATATTCGCAAAACTGTGACTGAAAATGTTTGGGCGACGAAAATAAAGTCTGTTTTTCCAAAATATATTCTAATCTGAATTAGTTACATATCGTGAAATTTAATACAGCGTAAATACATGTGCTAATACATCACGGGAAATTGATCTTTGGTAATGCGAACAGAGGGTGTGTAGTTACCATATCAATGTTCTATCTGACTCATGTATGCAAGCTACTGGTGACGCAGTGGTAACACATTGGACACGCATTCGGGAAGACGTCGGACAAGATACACAGCCACCAATCCAGAGTTAAGTTTCCCGTGATTAGTATAGATCGCATTAGATAAATATCGACATTGTTCCTTTCAAAATTCCCTCTTCATCTTTTCTTTGCTAAGAATTTGTGCTCCGTCTCTAATGACCTCATCATCGACGGTAACTCTCTTCCTCACGGGTTCTGGACCCGAAGACAGGTCTCAACAAACTTTACTATAATTGAATGTATTCGCATTGTAATTATTCGTAACTGTCTGCATGTAGAGTAAGGAAGGATAACTTACAGTCGGATAGGTGTTGTAATGTCGGATGGGAAGTATCGTGTCCATCCATTGGTGCCACCTGGCGTGAAAGACACGAATTACGTTCTTTACAAGTTGGCAAATATCGGTTACGGCGGCCATTATTGTTGAGTGCTTCATTGTGTGTAAAAAGCATGTCCTTAGTTTCTCCACAACTATCAAACTTTCGAAGGGTAAGTAGATTAATTTTTTTGGTAAAAAGCTGTTAACGCGTGAAACATAAAATGTGCTGTTTCATAGATCATGAACGGAACATGTTAATTCCCTAGCTATAGAAATGCAGCGGACCATGTGTTATTTTATCCGAAATCATAGCTACATTTAAGCACCGTGCGATATTTAAAAATTTTCAAATGTTTGTACAACTTATGGGACTTAACTACGGGGTCATCAGTCCCTAAGCTTACAAACTACTTATGAACTACTTACAACTAAGGACGGCAGAAATATCCATGCCCGAGGGGGGATTCGAACCCCCGACCGTAGTGGCCGTGCTGACCGTGACTGGAGCGCCTCAGTCACCTCGGCCACCGCGGACGGCGCGATATTTAAAAGCGAGATCAAGCATAAGAATATAGTATCCGACATGAGTATCTACATTTCAGTACTGGGTTTTCAAATGTTTGTAGAGTTTATGGGACTTAACTACGGGGTCATCAGTCCCTAAACTTACAAACTACTTATGAACTAGCTAACAATAAGGACGGCACAAATATCTATGCCCGAGGGGGGGGGGGGGGGGGGGATTCGAGCCCCCGACCGTAGTGGCCGTGCATACCGTGACTGGCGCGCCTCAGTCCCCTCGGCCACCGCGATGTTTTAAAAGCGAGAACAACATGTGAAGAAAACGATTCAAAATGTTGTTATTCATATTTATTTCAATTTAAATACTTCAATTTCGTTTATTGTTAGAAATCGGTAATAAACAGCACATAATTAAGAAAGGAAATTACAAAATTTAGTTCACAGTATAGGAATATTTAAACTCTTGCTGAGAATGGTGTTCAGAATAATACTACGTAATTAATCATTAAATATTTGCATAATTATTCGAAAGTTGGAAAGTAATGGGTTGGTTCTGTTCTGCGATATTTACAGATGCATAAAGCCAAAAAAAAAAGATGTCACGTCTGAAAAAGTGGAACTCTGGCATAATAAATGACATTATTGCTGCACGGGAAAAGAAAATGGCCTACTATGCAGCATCCAAGAGGTTCAATGTATCTCATTCAATGTTAATTCATTCTACACGATCAAACTCTGAGGTCACTGACGTTGTAATGCAGTGATGGCGCGTCGTATATATTCGCTGGTTCAGTGAACCCCCGGAAAAAAGTTCCTTGTGAAAAAAAGTAAATAAACAAATGAATATCATAATTCGTTTCGTTTTCTATCAGATCATTTTATATGAACGTTCAAAGCATTTTAATCGCATGATAGGCCTAAACTTTTTACGTCTCAGAGACAGCACATGTACGAGTCGTACCGCGACCGCTTGATATGGGCGGCAATGGCCGCAGCATTGCAATGCGCATGCGCAGCTGAGGTTCAAATTTTCTTCTGAAACGCCTGGCGGCAGCATATGAACGCTCCTGAGGCAGGGAGGAGCGAGGTGAAACAACGCTTTTAACATTGCCGTTGGAGCTGGTAGAGACATCAGTTCCTGGCTACTCGAGCTCTGGCAACTACGCACGAAGTAAGGTAATGGAGCTACTGCGCACCTTGCCTTGCGCATGCGCAAATCCTCCATGAAGGCAACATCCGACATTCATATTTGTTTTGGCGTGTTGAAGATTCAGAAAAAAAACATGTTAATTTTGGTAAAATATCTTATAACTATATATTAAAGACACATTAACTGTAAAAGCCTTCAGAAGATCCTATCATGAATAATAATGAAGTCGCTACTCTCCACCTAGCAAGAATGGCCGTGTAGTTAGCGACATCGCGCTGTGCAGTCGATGGTAAATGACTGCAAATGATTTTTTTAAAACCCAATCTTCTTTTTAACAGATACGGGAACAACAATGACTTTTGTATTGTTTCTTGCTACATATCTTTGGACGTTTTTGCAAATGTGTCATGATTTTTAGGGTAAACGACATTTATCCGTATACTCTTCTACACCTACATCTACATAGATACTCTGCAAATCACATTTAAGTGCCTGGCAGAGGGTTCATTAACCACTTTCATAACTTTTCTCTACCGTTCCATTCTCTAATAGCGCGCGAGAAGAAAGAACACCTAAATCGTTCCGTTTTCGATCTGATTTCTCTTATTTTATTGGGATGGTCATGTCTCCCTAAGTAGGTGGGTGCTAGCAAAATATTTTCACATTCAGAACTAAAAGTCGGTGATTGAAACTTCGCAAACATATCAAGCCACAATGAATAACGTCTTTCTTTTAATGATTTCCACCCCAATTCGTGCAACATTTCGGTGACGCTTTCCCCCCCGTAACGTGATAAAACAAAACGAGCTGCCCTTCTCTGAACCTTCTCAATATCTTCCGTCAGTCCCACCTGGTGAGGGTCCCACAAGGGGCAACAGTACTCCAGGAGAGGACGCACAAATGTGATGTAGGCAGTCTCTTTGGTGGAGCTGGTGCATCTTCTAAGCGTTCTGCCAATGAAACTTAACCTTTGGTTCGCCTTCCCCACAATATTTTCTGTGTGTTCTCTCCAGTCAAAGTTGCTCGTAATTGTAACTCCTAGGTATTTGGTAGAATTTACGACCTTAAGGTTTGACTGACTTATCTTCGTTGTAACAAACATTTAACTGTTTAGAGAGATGTGGGGTACAGCAGCCTTTGCACATGCGTAAGGTTAGGAGGGGGTGCTGCTTACAGTGTCACGTGACATGAAGGTAGCTTGTCTCTTCATCGTAACATATTCATTTTGTTGCAGTCACTTAAAAGTGTAATCAGTTACTTACTTTGTTTTAGTGTTCATGTGAATATTCATATGTTCACAGTGTTTATTATCAAAGAAAAATTAATATTTGAGTAAATGCATACTGTAAACCATCAGCTGTTTATTATTTTTCAAACTTCTACCGGTTTCGGTTATACACCATCTTCACGGAAGAGAACTAGCCAGACTGATTAAACAGATGCATTATATGCCTCCTTATGCATACTGGCATGCATGCCACACAATAAAAATAAACAAGACGTCACTAGGCATCAAGTCTTGATTAAAAACATAAAAGTAATGCCAGGCTGTGTGATGGTGAACCAAAGTCTATTACAAGAGGTTCTCTTGTAATAGACCTTGGTTCACCATCGCACAGCCTGGCATCAGCTCAAGTTGAAGGAAGCGCAAACAAGCCGAGGTAAGACATTTTGCAGATCTTTTAACGAAAAAATATATATATATATATAACCGGGGGGGGGGGGGGGAGGGCGACGGCGCCACTGTCGAGATCGAAACCTGAAAGAAGTGAACCCCCAATCATCTGAAGCACCAGCCGCCACTGTGGTAATGTGTAAAACTAGGGCGAGAAACAGTGTTATCAGACCACTTTGAAGAAAAACTAGTAGAATTTTTCTAATGGAGAAGAAGAAATTTTTCGATTGCACAAGGATTAATTAATAATAAGAGGCTTGCTCATCAGCTGGCTGAACTGAATAATATTCCAAATCCGTTTCCCTTTGTGAAAAAAGTAACAGGTAAAGAATGTTTCCAATGCTTTATGCAAAGATATAAATAGAAATCATCGTAGCGTACTCAGAATGGAACATCCGTTATAGAGAAATAGTGGAAAAATTTTTACCTCTATGAACAAGTGTTAGAAGCCCATAACTATCCTCTACGTATGTTTAACGTCGACGAAACGGTCTTAATTGTGGTCCAGATTAAACTGTTCTAAATCCTCACTTTGAAAGGTAACAGAAAAATTGGATCTCTAAAGTTTACGAATTCGAAATATTGAGACATTTAGACCGTTTCAGGGGGTTGAAATAAATTCAAATACAAAGTTGAAAATTGGTGTTGGACCGGGAGTCGACCCGGATTTCCCGCTTTGGGCCAGCGGTCGCCTTAAACAATTAGGCTATCCAAGCACGGCTTCCTTCCAAACCAAAGTCTCAACTTCTAGCCCCCTGGCCACTGATTTCTCTTGCTCGCAGCTTATACTGCATCCCCGTAAGGGATCAAGCGATTTGATGTGTCCGCACTGAAATTGTCATCGCCTGTTGTGGGCATATTTACAATTATTGATATGGTGTCTGTTCTTTTCGGAGATGTTTGTTTGCTGAGAGGGACAGCTTAATTAGACTGTTGGCCATCCTAAATGCAACGCCAAGAAGGACTTCCGGTCACAGCAAAATTTATTGGAGAGATAACGCGTCCAAATATCACATGGTCATAAATGCGTGTGAAGAAGATGATGAAATCAGCAACGAGTGTTGCCGACACTGCTGGCTATAACCGCTGCTACACGCTTCGGCATTGAGTCAGAGAGGCTCTGGATGTGTTATGAAGTATAGCAGACCATGTTACTTCCACATACAGTATAATCAATGTTGATCTGCTATTCCGAGCCAGTTATTCCGCTATCATCGTTCAGACGTTTTCGATAGGCGAGAGATCAGAAGAAGAAGGACAGGGCAGCAATGCAATCCAATGGGAGACGAAGAAGTCTGGAACATTGCGTGCCACGAATGATCGCGCGCTATCCTGCTGCAATGAGGCCATCGGCTAGCTCCGAATGTGTGAGACGGCAAAGGCCTCTAATATGTCAGAGATATAACGCTGATTGGTTAATGTACTGCCAATGCGTACTAGCGGGGTGCGGGAGTGGAATCCAAAATCAACCCAAACCATAAGAATGCTGGACTGCTGCGATCCCGGACATTTACGATAAGCCGGGTGTTGAACCCTACGCCAGGAGAGATCCCTCACGGCTTAGAAGCCTTCCTCGCACTTGTCACTGAGCTAAGTCGCCCTGTGGATAGCACACTGGACTTGCAATTGGGATGACCACGTTTCAAATCCTCCTCCAGCCATCCAGATTTAGGTTTTTCATGATTTCCCTAAAGCGCTTTAGACAAATGCTGGGATGGTTTCTTCTATCGGCGCGGGTGATATCCTTCTACATCCTTATCAAAAAACGTGTCGAGATAATGTCCGTCTGCAATGACCATGCTGTCGACGATACGTTAAACAGTAATCTTCTTCCTTCCTGTCATTTTTCGTACTCCTTGTGTCTGCATTCAAGCCGCCGTCTCCACATCTTATCCGACAGTGTCAGTACTCAAGGGGCTTCCTTCTTTGCCATATTAGCTGCTTTAAATCACGTTTCTAAGTGAAAATACTGATATAACTACTGACGGTGGCTTAGTAATAGATCTATTTTAAATATAATAGTTGCACCTAATGTTACAATAAAAATACTGTTTTCGATCTTCTAGACATTGTGTTCGATGTGGCCGATCTGACAGCTCCAGAGGCAACAAAAACTTCATTTTCAATATTTCTCCTAATTGTTCATAGAATTAAAATTTTTTAAAATACTGATATAATCTACTTATTGTTGTTGTCCTCTTCAGTCCGGAGACTGGTTTGATGCAGCTCTCCACCCTACTCTACCCTGACCAAGCCTTTTCATCTCCTCATAAGAACGGCAACCCACATCCACTTGAATCTGCTTACTATATGCGTCTCTTGGTCTCCCTCTGCGCTTGTTATCCCACACACTTCCCTGCAATGCTAAATTCACAATTCCTTGACGTCTAACAATGTGTCCTACCAATCGACCCGTGCTTTTGGTCAAGGAATGCCAGAAATTCATTTTCTCCCCAATTCTGTTCAGTACCTCCTCATTAGTTACGCGATGTACCCATCTAATCTTCAACATTTTTCTGCAGCACCACATTTCAAAAGCCTTTTATTCTCTTCCTGTCTGAACTATTTAACGTCCATGTTTCACTACCGCACAAAGCAACACTCCACACAAATGCCTTCAGAAAAGTCTTCCTAACATTTAAATTGATATTCGATGTTAACAAATTTCTCTTTTTCAGAAACGCTTTTTTTCCAGTTGTCATTCTGAATTTTATATCATCTGTACTGCGACCATAGAATGTTACAAAACTCGTCTAGCACCTTTATTGTTTCGTTACCTAATCTAACTCTTTCAGCATCGCCTGATTTTCTTAAACTACATTTCATTGCACTTGTTTTACTCTTGTTAATGTTCATCTTATACGCTCCTTTCAAGACACTGTCCACTCCGTTCAGTTCCTCTTCCTTATTATGTTAAGCTTAAATGTTCAAATGTTTGTAAATCTATGGGACTTAACTACGCTGGTCATCAATCCCTAGGCTTACAAACTACTTAAACTAATTATGTTAAGGACAACAAATACATCCATGCTGGAGGGAGGACTCGAACCTCCAACGGCGAGTAGCGGCGCGCTTCGCACCTAGGCGCCTTGTAACGCTCAGCCACTCCACCGCGGCGTGAAGTTTAAGACGATCGAGTGAGCATTACAATTAGAAACTCTACGTTTGTCTCGAAGCAAATGGAACTCAAATATACCAACTATGTTCAACCATTACTTGAGAATAATAACAGTTAGCGACTCCCATTTTGTGGAGTTTACGGCCTTCACATTTGATTGATTTATGTTGTAAACAAAGTTTAACGGATTTCTTTTCGTACTCATGTGGACGACTTCACACTTCTCATTATTTAGAGTCAATTGCCAATTTTTACACCATACTGATATCTTCCACTCCCATGAACTACAGACATTGCCGAGGTGGGGTGGCTTGCGTGCCTCAACGATACAAATAGCCGTACCGTAGGTGCAACCACAGCGGAGGGGTATCTGTGGAGAGGCCAGACAAACGTGTGGTTCCTGTAGAGGGGCAACAGCCTTTTCAGTAGTTACAGGGGCAACAGTCTGGATGATTGACTGAGCTGGCCTTGTAACATCAGCTAATGTGGCTTTGCCACACAGTTACTGCGAACGGCTGAAAGCAAGGGGAAACTACAGCCGTTAATTTTCCCGAGGACATGCAGCTCCACTGTATGAAAATATGATGATGGCATCCTCTCGGGTAAAATATTCCGGAGGTAAAATAGTCTCCCATTCGGATCTCCGGGCGGGGACTACTCAGGAGGATGTGATCATCAGGAAAGACAACACTGGCATTCTACGGATCGGAGCGTGGAATGTTAGATCCCTTAATCGGGTAGGGAAGCTAGAAAATTTAAAAAGGGGAATGGATGGGTTGAAGTTAGATATAGTGGGGATTAGTGAAGTTCGGTGGAGAGAGGAACAGGATTTCTGGTCAGGCGAGTACAGGATTATAAATACAAAATCAGTTGGGGGTAGGGTAAGGTGGTACAATTGCGATCATTTCGGACACTTGTTATTGTAACTGGAAATATGTTGAGAAAAGAAATAATTTTAACTATGGCATTTGTTCTTGGGTTTTTAATGAATATGTAACACAAATATTATACAATTACAAAAGTTGGTATACACACAAAAACAGGTTACAGAATTCAGAAGAATCGATCGAAAATGTACCACACTAGGTAGAATTGTGATCACTTCCTGGTACAATTTTGATCACTTGCATCTTTCACATATAAAGCACTTTTTCCCTCGGGTACCAACGCATACTTCGTGGTACCAAACATTGCATTTTTGACAGCGAATCCAGTCACCCTTAGCTACTGATTCTGCACTATAATAATTCAGTAAACAAACTCCACAATTATTTTCGTTGTTTGCTGGCGAATTTAAGCTTTGTAAACTTCTTTCATTATTACTCACAGACGTACATTTCCGTTTATTGTTCTTGTTGCATTTGTTCATTGTTTTCCTTGTGCCCTGTTGAAAAAGATTCCTCTTGCTGCGGTTTTCATCTGAAGTGAGTCTAGCTGATGTCTGTGTTTTCCTCTTCCGAGACGATAATTTTTTCTCTGGACTTGGCAAAAGTCCCTGACAGCATCGTGTTGAGAAATTGTACTGTTGTTGTTGTTGGAAATTGTACTGGACCCTGGCGTTACGGATTTGCCGTGTTCTGCAGTTACATCTTTTGACGATGAGGGTTCTTCTCCCACAATGCTGTTAGTAGCTTGACTGGTGGAGACTGAAGGAGCAGGTGCCTCGAATAACGTTGAAGATGCTAATTTCTTCTCGGGAACAATGTCTTTGCAAAAGGGCATTATTCCTGTACATTGGAACCCTTTGACTGTGCACCCAATGGACGTAGCTTTGCCCCAGGCATCACAGAAAATGGTACAGAATCGTTGTTTTGTAATGTTTTCATTGGGATTGCGATGAATCCAGTTAGTTGCACTTCTGTGATATTGAGTCTTTAGGGACTTGAAGAAAGTTCTATCTAATGGTTGCAGTACATGTGTACTGTGCGGAGGCAATCCCAAAAGTTCTAACCCATTTTCCCGACAATATTCAACAGCATCTAAGCTGGTTTGGCTGCCATGGTTGTCAATAATAAGAAGTGTAATAGGGCTACCCATTGTTTTGTATTTGTTGAAGTGTCACAGCCAGACCATGAACAATTCATCACCGTAATGGAACCATCTTGAAATTCAGGGCGTTTTCTCACTCCTTTAAAAATTTTCATTGGTGGTAAATACGCATCACTTGCATTCATGCATTCATGTCCGCCTTCCACGTTAGTTAGTGAAACAACTTCTCGCTTTCCTTTACGACATACTACTTTTGTGGGTCTGTTGTTAAGAGGAAAGCCGGATTCATCCATATTTATAAATACACTCTAGTTTATCAAACAAATCATAATCCTTAAAGATTTTTTCTAAATTCTGAAAATATTTACTTACATCTACTTTATTTAAGCCTTCAGCTCTGGCTCGCGAAAGATCCTCGGGTTTTCTCAGGCTAAGGTGAGTGTGTCTCTTAACAAATGCCGCTAAGTTCCATGGATGTTTCAAACTATTTTTCTCAGCTAACCGAAATGCAGATTTTCTTAACTGGAGTGGCGACAGACCCAATCGACGCTGGTCTAGAAATAAAGCTCTCTCGACCAAAGCATCTTCCATTTCAGAACTGAGTACCGTTGGATGACCGATTCTGTTTTCTATAGGACTAGTTGGAGTTAATCCAGCTTGCATTTTCTTTTTAATTTGCACTTTACCATGTAAAGTGCTGAAAGGAATGTCATATAATTGTGAAGCAGCTCTAAGGCTCCAATTTCCATTCATTACACTCTTTATTGCCTCATCTAATGCAGATGGACTCCATTTATTGTAGATTTTCTTTTCTGCTCGTTTTCGTGGCATCTACAAAATAAGAGGTGGCTTTAAAAATCGCGTAGGAAAATCTTTAAATATACAGAATTTATTTCCAATATTTGTGTATAATATGTCTATGGTAACCAATCGTGACGGACTAAACTGAAAAATTGCACTGATCGAAATTGCACTAGGGTATCGAAATTATACCATTTTTCTGATCGAAAATGTACTACTGGCGTGAGTGAATTCACGAGTAAATAGTAGTGAATTCTGCCAAGAAATGGCAGCACATGTCACAGAGGCTTTCTCTGTAGGTGCCACAGAACACGCCCAAATGGAAAACAAGTTTCTAAGCTCACTAATATAGAAATTGCAAGCGCGTGGAAACTAGAAAATTTATAAGAGCGCGTTAGACTAAATAGCTTCACTTACCTCTTAACAGGAAAAAATTTATATCTCCGTAGTAAAAATTGGTGAATTCTTGGAAAACACAGGAGGAGCTGTAGAAACCTGCTACACTACGACGCTACACAAAGGCAAGTGCTACCAACACTACGAGACTGACAAATGGCGCGAAACCTTATGTTGATCGGAATTGTACCTATATCGAATTTGTACCACCTTACCCTATTACAGGAGTAGGTCTGATAATGAATAAGAAAATAGGAATGCGGATAAACTACTATGAGCAACACAGTGATCGCATTATCGTAGTCAAGATAGATACGAAGCCAACACCGACCACAGTGCTACAGGTTTATATGCCAACTAGCTCTGCCGATGATGAGGAGATTGAAGAAATATATGAGGAGCTAAAGGAAATTATTCAGACAATTAAGGGAGAGGAAAACTTAATTGTTATGGGAGACTGGAATTCGGTAGTAGGACAAGGAAGGGAAGGGAAGATAGTAGGGAATATGGTCTGGGCAAAAGGAATGAAAGAGGAAGCCGCCTGGTAGAATTTTGTACGGAACATAATTTGGTTATAACAAACACCTGGTTTAGGAATCACAAAAGAAGGTAGTATACGTGGAAAAGACCAGGGGACACCGGGAGATACCAGATAGATTTTATAATGGTAAGGAATAGATTTCGGAACCAGGTTTTAAACTGTAAAACATACCCAGGGGCAGATATAGACTCTGACCATAACTTGTTGGTTATGAACTGTAGGCTGAAACTGAAGAAACTACAAAAAGGTAGGAAAATAAGGAGATGGGACCTGGATAAATTGAAGGAACCTGAGGTTCTTAAGAATTTCAGAGGGAGCTTTAGGCAACAATTGACAGAAACAAGGGAAAATAAAACAGCAGAAGAGGAATGGGTAGCATTGAGAGATGAAATAGTGAAGGCAGCAGAGGACAAAATAGGTAGAAAGACAAGACCTACAAAAAATCCTTGGATATCACAGGAGATACTAAATTTAATCGATGAAAGGAGAAAATATAAAAATGCAGTAAATGAAACAGGCAAAATGAAGTACAGACGACTAAGAAATGAGATTGACAGGAAGTGCAAAATGGCTAAGCAAGAGTGGCTAGAAGGCAAATGCAAGTATGTAGAAGGATGTATAAATAGGGGGAAAATAGATACAGCCTACAGGAAAATAAAAGAAACATTTGGAGAAAAGAAAAAACAGCTCTATGAATATCAAGGACTCTGATGGAAAACCAGTTCTCAGCAAAGAAGGGAAAGCTGAAAGGTGGAAAGAGTACATAGAGAGACTCTATGAAGGAAATGAACTTAGCAGCAATATTGTAGAAAGGGGAGAAGAAGTAGATGAGGATGAAACAGGAGATACTATACTGAGAGATGAATTTGACAGAGCACTGAAAGACCTAAGTCGAAACAAGGCCCCTGGAGTAGATGATATTCCCTCAGAGCTACTGAAGTCTCTGGGAGAACCAGCCATGAATAAATTGTTTCACCTGGTGTGTAAGATGTATGAGACAGGTGAAGTACCCTCAGACTTTAAGAAAAATGTTATAATCCCCATACCAAAGAAAGCAGGTGCAGACAGGTGTGAAAACTCCAGAACCATCAGTTTAATAAGTCATGGTTGCAAAATATTAACACGAATTATTTACAGAAGGATGGAAAAGCTGGTAGAAGCCGATCTCGGGGAAGATCAGTTTGGGTTCAGGAGAAATGTAGGAACTCGGGAGGCAATACTCACTTTACGGCTTATCCTAGAAGATAGATTAAGAAAAGGCAAACCAACATTTCTAGCTTTTGTAGATTTGGTGAAGGCTTTTGACAATGTTGATTGGAATAAACTGTTTCAAGTTCTGAAGCAAGCAGGAGTAAAATATAGGGAGCGTAAGGTTATTTACAACTTGTACAAAAACCAGACAACGGTTGTCAGAGTTGAAGGGCATGAAATGGATGCAATGGTTGGAAAGGGAGTAAGACAGGGTTGTAGCCTTTCCCCAATGTTGTTTAATTTGTACATTGAGCAAGCTATAAAGGAAAGCAAGGAGAAATTTGGTTGAGGAATTAAAGTTCATGGGGAAGAATTAAAAACATTACGTTTTGCCGACGACATAGTAATTCTGGCAGAGACAGCAAAGGACCTGGAAGAGCAATTGAACGGAATGGACAGTGTGCTGAAAGGGGCATATAAGATGTACATTAACAAGAGCAAAACCAGGGTAATGGAGTGCAGTCAAAGAAAATCAGGTGATGCTGAAGTAATTAGATTAGGTAACGAGCAATAAAGGAGGTAGACGAGTTCTGTTACTTGGGCAGTAAAATATCAAATGATGGTCGCAGTACAGAGGATATAAAATGCAGAATGGCAATGGTTAGAAAAGCGTTCTTGAAAAAGAGAAATTTGTTAACATCAAATATTGATTTAAGCCTAAGGAAGTCCTTTCTGAAGGCATTTGTATGGAGTGTTGCCTTGTATGGGATGAAACATGGACGATAAACAGTGCGGACAGGAAGAGGATTGAGGCTTTTGAAATGTGCTACAGAAGAATGCTGAGATTAGGTGGGTGGATCGCGTAACTAATGAGGCGGTACTGAACAGAATTGGGGAGAAAAGAAATTTCTGGCATACCTTGACTAAAAGAAGGGATAGATTGGTAGGGCACATTCTTAGACATCAAGGGATTGTAAATTTAGCGTTGGAGGGAAGTGTGTGGGGTAAAAACCGCAGAGGAAGACCAAGAGATGGATACAGTAAGCAGATACAGACAGATGTAGGTTGCCGTTCTTATGGGGAGATGAAGAGGCTTGCTCAGGATAGGGTATTGTGGAGAGCTGCATCAAACCAGTCTCCGGACTGAAGACCACAACAACAACAGCGACTTTCAACACACTTCAAATATGTTTTCAAACTTTTTATCGATGACACCTCTCACAAAATAATGAAAGGAAAAATGTTTGTCGCTTTCTGCATTTTCGCTGTTCATGCGGCAAAACTTCAGCATGTGCCTTTTGTTTTATTACCTTTCAATTAATAACTGTATTCGCAACACACTTTGCAGATGGTACGCACATATATCACTGAATGCGTCACCCACCAAAACAACACGAATGGAAGGTACGGGTTGGCGGTAGTGCTGTTGAGTAGTCCGTGATTCCCCTGCTCTGCTGCCGTAAAATGACGACAGCAAATGCCGCGCGACACACGGCCACCCGCGCCCGTAACAGGATGCTCGCATTAAATCGTTTCGCGCAATTGGATGCCTTATTAAGAAGAGATCAAATCAGCTAGCGGTTTCCGTCTCCAGATAATGTTCATAAAATGATGATGCGGTGGTGTATGGGAGGGTGTCGTCTTTAACTGACTGTAATAGCAAACAGGATGACTTAGACAAAATTTCTAGTTGGTGCGAAGAATGGCAGCTAGCTCCCAATGTAGAAAAATGTAAGGTGATGCGCATGAGTAGGAAAAACAATCCTATAATGTTCGAATACAGCATTAGTAGTGAGCTTCTTGATGCTGTCGCGTCGTTCAAATATCTAGGCGTAACATTGCAGAGTGATATGAAATGGAACGAACATGTAAGGACAGTTGTGAGTAAGGCGGACAGCCGACTTTGGTTTATTGGGAGAATTATGGGAAGATGTACTTCATCTGTAAAGGAGACCGCGTATAAAACGCTTGTACGACCACGTCTTGAGTATTGCTCAAGTGTTTGGGACCCGCAGCAGATCAGTTTAAAGGAAGACATAGAAGCAGTTCAGAGGCGAGCAGCTAGTTTTGTTACTGGTAGGTTCGACCAATGCACGAGTGGCACGGAAATGCTCCGGCAACTCAATTGGGGATCGCTGGAGGCGAGACGACGTTCTTTTAATGAATTTCTGTTGAGGAAATTTAAAGGGCTGGAATTTGAAGCTGAGTGTAGTACGATCTTGCTGCCGCCTACTTACATTTCGCGTAGTGATCACAAAGACAATATAAGAGAAATTATGGCTCGTACGTAGGCATATAGGCATTCTTTTTTTCCTCGTTCTATTTGGGAGTGGAATAGGAAAGGAAATGCCTAGTAGTGGTACAGTGTACCCTCCGCCACGCACCTAATGGTGGATTGCGGAGTATGTATGTAGATGTAGATGAGAAGAACGCTCCACTAGGTGTCGATCTTCTACTCTGAGTGTCTGTAACAACTGCGAGTTTAACATAGGTTCAATTGTGAACGAAACCTTGAAATCATTGCTTCTGGTAACTTCGCTGAAGACGAGATGGTGTACTTTTCATACAGATGCTTACGACAGTAGTTGAAAACTTTAAATCTGGTAATACAAAACCACGAGAATTGTACACCACACAGTTGACGTTAGAAACTGATGCAGCGTTTCACTGTTTTAAGCTGAGTGACTTAAAAAAATAAATAAATAAATAAAACCACTTGGAGCCACAGAGCAGTGACTACTCAGCGTTATAATGATGTGCTGCGGAGCTGTTTGAACTACTTTTCTGAACAACTTTTGGAGTTGTTTATTCAGTAAAGGTAGAAACCTAAGATACTGTAAAGATGGCAATGTAAGTTTCTGGTCACACATTTATGTAATGACTGATCCTACGCTTCCTCTATGTTCCTTGCCTCCAAAACAGTTCAGACCTGCAGACTTCAGACTTGCAAAACCTTGTACACAAGTCGGAAATAAGGTTACTGCTAATAAAAAAGTTTTTCCGGTTGAAATCTTTGTAACTGAAAAGAAAAACTTTCGCTCAGTCTCCCTCTAACAAGGAAAGTACTTGGGCTCGAACAAACATATCTGTATGAACGGTTGGTTACAGTACCTCTATGTACCCCTCAATGTGCTGGTGGGTGTCGTTTTTATGTAAAACTTTGCAATCATTCTCTAGATAGCACTGTAGATGTAATTGTAGACGCCATACGTAATGTAGATATCTGAACTATAACTTATGTAATAATCGTCGTACATGTTCTCTAGCGTATTGTCATCAAAAGCCATGATGATAGTTGCAGCTTTAACCTTCTTCTCGGAAGACTGTTGGTATTCACTGCCACTGCTTCCATCGCCTCTTCCCGCACTTACCGTAGCACTAACGCTAGCAACGAGTTCTTCGTCATTATGATCCCTATTATCATCATTATGTGTTAGTGTTACAACAATATCTAACTTATGCTCATATTACTGTACCATAACAGATACGAGAAAGCATGCGAATGATTCATCTTCTACACTAATACCATCTTCACGAAGGAGGGTTCTTCGTAACTTCATCTCAACCAATCGCAATACTTTAGCAGGATTGATTATCAATTGCCGCTCCATCTGACGCTTCACCACACAAATGTCACAAAACGCTTGTTGTATATTACACGTGCATGTTTCTGTATACGCAATTTTTAATATATTTCAAATATGAATTTATATAATGATTATAATGTGGATACGCTATTACAAAAATATCAAAAGTTATATAAATATAGTTTATATGTCATATATTAAAGAAAGAGGTATTTAATACAAAGCAACATTGTGTCAAACGCAATCGACGGAGAACTTTCGGAGATTGGAGATTTTGTACACACAAACATTCACATTTGTACTTATATAGAAAAAAATGTTGACGGATTGCTTTGAAACTTCGACACAACATTACTCTGGAATACACGCATGTTTTTATATACCCAATTTCTTACATTTATGTCACTTATGAGTTTATATAAATTTTATAATTCGGAAACGGCGGTACAAAAAAATTGCAAATAGTTACTTAGGGCCTATAAGTTTGTTATACATAACATATTTAAGAACTAGGCATCTAAAATTGTCCATTATTAGAATGCACCAGTCTATCAAAATTTTGAAAGCTGTCGACCAAGAACATTAAGAAATTAACTGTTTTACATAAACAAACATTTAAATCTTTATTAATTTAGATAGTAGCTAGATTCGCATATAGAATACCTCTAGGAAAACGGATGCGACTTCTTAGGACAGTTATAAGTATCAAAACTGAATTATTTAATGTCGAATGGAGCGTTTGAAATGGGTGCACTGCGCGTAATTGTTTAGTTGAATTCTCGTTCGGGACTGCGAACATCAGCTGTTGCTCAAGGCTGTTGATATATTTATCTTGCGCTTTCCTCGGCAGAGTCTTCCTGCATTTGCTGCGACAGCCGCTTGCTATCGCTTACAGCAGTTAGCCTGTAGATTGGAGGAACAGGAAAACGGCTAAACAGCTGTGTGAATGTTCTCTTGGGTAGATCTGATGTAGAAACGATGTTCTCCACTCGCTCTAGCGTTACATATTTGTCAAAAATCTTGGCTTAGTATTTAACTAAAAGGCCGTAAGACAATGTAGTGCAAGAGAAAAACAGAAAAATGGAAATACTAATTTTAAGGCAGTACGGTCTTAACAAGGCTAAATCCTTTTTATACTATTGGTTATTCTTGTATAATTTTTCATCTAAGATTTCATATTCGTCTACGTTAATTCAGCTACATCTATATATACCCTCCGCCAGCCACCATACGGAACGTGGCGGGGGATATTTCGCACCACCACTAGTCATTCTGTTTCCTGTGCCACACCCAGATAGAGCGAGGGAAAACGATTCCCTATATGCCTGGGTACATCTACGTCTACATAGCTACCCTACAATTCACATGTAAGTGCCTGGCAGAGGGTTCTTCGAATCGCTTTCAAACTATTTATCTGGCTTTCCATTCTCGAATAGCGCACTGGAAAAAGGAACACCTACGTATTTCCTTTTTACATTTGATTTCTCTTATTTTACACTGATGATTATGTCTGCCTATCTAGGTGGATGCCAACAAAACATGTTCGAATTGGGGAAAGAAAGATGGTGAAAGCAATTTCGCGAATAGATCTCGCCGCAGCGAATAACGCTTTTAATGTTTCCCACCCCAACTCGTACATAATTTCCGTGATACTCTCTCTCTCTCTTTCCCCAGTGTCGCGATAACACAAAACGAGCTTCCCTTCTCTGAAATACTTTTGTCCTCTGACAGTTCCCACCTGGTGGGGATCCCACAAAGTGCAGCAATACTCCAAAATAGGACGCACTACTATACTATAAAAGAGGACGGACAAGTGGATCTGTTTTTAAGTGTTCTGAAAATGAAACTCAGCCTTTGGTTTGCCTCCCCCACAACATTTTCTGTGTGTTGTTTCCAATCAAAGCTTGTCTAGATTGTAATTTAGTTGAATTTACGGCCCTTATGTTTGACTCCTTTATAGTGTAAATAAGGTTCAATGATTTCTTTTAATGCTCATATTAACGACCTCACACTTTTCGTTATTTAGGTTCAATTGCTATTTTTGCATCATACTGATATCTTATTAAAACGTTTTGCAGTTGGTTTTGATCCTCTGGTTCACAAAGCGATAAACTGCAGCATCATCCACAAACAGCCTAAGACGGCTGCTAAGATGTCTTGTAAATCGTTTACGAAAACAGGAAAAGTAGTGTTCTATAAGACTTTCCTGCGGAATGCCAGTTATCATTTCGGTTTTATTTGATGACTTTCCGTCAGTTGCTACGAACTGTGTCTTTTCTGACTGGAAATTGAGAATCCAATCGCACAATTGAGATTTGTTCCATAAGCACGCAATTTGATTAGAAGCCGCTTTTAAGGTACGATGGCCGGCCGCAGTGGCCGAGTGGTCTGCGGCGCGCCAATCACAGTCTGCACGGTCGCTACGGTCGGGGGTTCGAATCCCCCCTCGGGCATGGATGTTTGTGTCGTCTTTAGTATAAGGTAGTTCATAAGTAGTTTGTAAGTTTAGGGACTGATGACCCCGCAGTTAAGTCCCTTAAGCTTAACAAACCTTTGAAAATTTGAGATACGATGTCAAAAGCCTTCCGCATAGCTAAAAATACGAAATCGATTTGATATGCATTGTCGATAGCACTCATTACTTCTTTTGTTTCACAGGAACGATACTTTCTGAACCCGTGTTTACTGTGGGTCAATAGATCGATCTCTTCGAATAGGTCACAATTTTCGAAACAAGTATATGTCCCAAAATCCTGCTGCCAATGATGCCAATCGACGTCAACGATTCGGGCCTCTAATCATGCGGATTACTCTTATTACCTTCTTTGAATACTTGAATGACCTGTACAACTTTCTAGTCTTAAGGTAAGGATCTAATGCCAGGCGCGGTGGCCGAGGGGACTAAGGCGCCCCAGTCACGGTCCGCACAGCCACTATGGTCGGGGGTTCGAATCCCCCCTCGGGCATGGATATTTGTGCCGTCCTTAGGGTTAGCTAGTTCATAAGTAGTTTGTAAGTTTAGGGAATGATGACCCCGTAGTTAAGTCCCATAAGCTCTACAAACATTTGAACATTTTGTAAGGATCTTTTGCTGAAAGACCCTGACAGCCAAGAAGTATCGTAAACTGCTTGCCGACCACATACACATAAATTCCCAGCTTCACCCTGCTGTGGGGAGGGGTGGGCAAGTTTGTGGCCCTTACTGAAATGTTGGTAAAACTATCGGACCAAACTGCATGGTCATCAGTCTGTAGCTTACAAAATACTTAATCTTAGGTAAACTAACCTAAGGACACCACACACACACACACACACACACACACACACACACACACACACACACACCCTTGCCCTTAGGAGGACTCGAACCTCCGACGGCGAGCAAGCGCGCGCTCCGCAGTGAGGCACCTTAGACCGCTCGGCTACTCCACCGCGGCTGGCCCTTACTCTTGCGGGAATTAGTCTCATAAATACGAGTTTGAGTACTGTGGGCAGGGTGAAGCTGGGAATTTGTAACTGATGGGAGGCGTACTTAGGTGGTCCTTGCAGGTGCGGTCATCACTGTGTCCCCAATGGTGTAGGGGTCAGCGCAACTGTCTAGAAAGCAGGTGACCCGGGTTCGAATCCCAGCTGGGTACCCATTTTCAGCTTTGCCCAATTGCAGTAGATGAAATATAATCTGTCAATATGAAACAACTGCAGGATCACAAGTGACATCCGTTCTTTCGGAACAGACGCCACATACACACACACACACACACACACACACACACTCAATATATATATAAAATATGCCAGTGACGGACAATGATCTTTTCGTTAGTGGGGAGGGGTGGGCAAGTTTGTGGCCCTTACTCTTACAGGAATTAGTTTCATAACTACGAGTTTGAGTACTGCGGGCAGGGTGGAGCTGGGAATTTGTATCTGACGGGAGGCGTGCTTAGGTAGTCCTTTGCGAGGTTAATTTTTATGGGTTGTCTGAGGAGAATCTTATATTTACACTAACATTCACTGTACTAAGTTCAGGTCTGTCTAGGTGATGATAAAAATTCGTTCACAGTCCCCACCTGCATATTATTACTTTAAAACACAGCCAAAATTGAGAAGGGTGCATTTCTTATAAATAACACTTTGTTTAAAGTTATCAAGTATTCTGATTATTTATCTGATCAAAAACACTATCACCGCTAAAAGCACTGTATATTGGCGTACCTAATATAGCTCGTGAGCCCCCAGACAAAATTTGCTTTGCCGAAAATATTCTAATTAGCCTACCAGGCTATTGTTCACTGCGAATAAAAATTAATAAAACGTTACATTGGTCAGTGCCTGACCGCAAATACTTTATCTTTATATACATAGTTTATTAGACAAAAACAATGTCCAACAAAAGATATCGACTGAATGAAAATGTTTATGATAACTCAGTTTAACACTTCCTGATAAGATGCACTTTTGCAATCGGTTTACAACAGAAATGTTTTGAAGTCACAGTGCCTAAATTTCACACGCTGCACTCTTCAAATTTTACGTAGCACACGGCAACTCGAGAATAAATCTTTCAAGTTTAACAGCACTCGTAAATCTATCCAAGTTTGACCGCACTTTTACACTCTGATAACTTTTAAAGTCTCACTCTTCCGAAGGTCGCGGCACAGACCGGCATAGCTTCGCTGTCGCGAACGCTAGCCAAACACAGACTAACCACATGGGCCCACCCAAAGAGGTATATAAACAACATAGAGAGGCTACAGGCTCTGGGTGGCAGCACTCAGCAACACTGTTTGAGAACGTCAGTTTGAAGCAGCAGAGTGAGCAGACGCTTCTGTTTGTAATCTAAACTAATGTGTGAGAGCTATTATTAGTGGTAAATCATGCCCAATTTACGTTCGGCGTACAACTGCAGCATCCGCAGTGTTAAAACTGTTGGAATATCATACATAAAGAGAGAGATATGTAATTATATAGGTCGTTGTGTATGAGGGTGTATTTGTCTATAAACATTCATTATACTTAACTTTGGCATTTACTAAGTTTGAAAATTATGTTTACTTCACGACAATCAAAAACCTAGGTAGAGAACGGAATTTGGTGTGTTTTAATGTAATGACAGTTGTTTACACAGTGTACAAAAGCGTATTAACTATTGGGTAAGTAGCCTAGGACATGAACTGTAATTAAACGTACAATGTAAACTTTCACGGCCGGCGTCAACGGCGTTAACATCAACAAGGAACAACAACCGCCCAAGGGGAAAGTTTTTCTTCCGTTCATAAATAAGGTTACAGACCGTATTGGAAAAGTGCTGGACAAGTATGGGGTAGAAACCATTTTCAGACCTACAAGGAAGATAAAAGAATATTTAAGATCTGCTAAAGATGTACGACAACCGCTGAATACACCAGGTGTATATAAAATTCCCTGCAGCTGTGGTTCAGTCTACATTGGAACTACTAAAAGAAGCGTCAATACTCGTCTGGTCGAACATAAAAGGAATTGCCGCCTTGGGCACACGGAGAAATCGGCCGTAGCGGAACATGTATACCAAGAAGGCAACCATGAAATAAAATTTAATGAGACTAGTGTCATCTCAAAAACTTCACACTATCATGCGCGCACATATAGAGAAGCAATCGAGATATATAAACATCGCAATAATTTTAACAGGAAAGAGGAAGCTGTTAAATTAGACAGAATTTGGACTTCTGCTTTACACCAGCGGAATCACAATCGATACTTCTCTGCCAAGAATGTTGGCAATACCAGAGATAGTGTAGTAGCCGACATCACGTGATGTCTTGTGGTGCCCTCTACATTGCCTATATATAAGGCGCTCCCTCAAGTTCTCATCGCAGTTCGCCACTCTACCTCTGAGTTAAATTAGACAGAATTTGGACTTCTGCTTTACACCAGCGGAATGACAATCGATTCTTCTCTGCCAAGAATGTTGGCAATACCAGAGATAGTGTCGTAGCCGACATCACGTGATGTCTTGTGGTGCCCTCTACATTGCCTATTTATACGGCGCTCCCTCAAGTTCTCATCGCAGTTCGCCACTCTACCTCTGAAGATGTCTTCCGCAGCCGAAGATGAAACGTTACGGGAAAGTTTTATAAATCGACCACGGCTTATCAGCCCGGAAGTTTTAAATGAAGTGTAATTAAACGATTCTTTACACAGATTTCCTTTGAAAAACAAGGAGTTGCTAACCTAATGGGTAACCAGTATGAGGCCTGATAAGTGGCAGCCTACAAAGTATAGTTACATATGCTCTTGTCATTTTGAAGAAAAGTTATGGATGCTACCACCGATCGAAAGCGGCTACTTGCAAATGCCATTGCAAGACTATTTTCGTTTCCTGAGCACCTACAGAAACCAAAAGCTGTAAGGAGAGTACCAAGGAAACGTCAATTTGTGGAGAACGTGATAAACACGTAATGTACTTCAAAGCATGAAACATCATTTGAACCACGGGTAGAATAAAGGTAATTAAAGACTTTAAAGAAATTCGCCTGTATTTATAGAGAAGACATGTCGGCAAACACAAACAATTATTGACATTATGGTAACATCAAATAATGCAGCAGTTCGACGATTGTAAACGTTACACTTAGGATGCAGTAGTAAACGAGAAATGCTATTCGTAGTGGGAATTACATTCAGAAATGCGTCGCCCAGAAATTAAGGAAAAATCAAGACTGGCAGTGATTAATATAAAGCCTATGATTCAGCGTTAGCAGACGCCCAGTACCATCTGGCGTGACACGGACGTCCTCAAAGATGGCGGCCACCTTTTCAATTGACTTTAACTGTGGCGTCGCTGTCTATGTTGTTTATATAGGTCCTTGGGCCCACCGGCCAGCCTTTATACCTCTCCACCGGAGAAACCCACACGTCACCAACTTCCCCATTTCCACCCCTCGCCAACGTACAACGGTTTTGCCAAGTATACCGTACATTTAATACAAATACCAAATACATCTTTAAAACACTTACACCAAACACAAAATTAAACATGGAATTGATTATTGTAATTAATATTTCATTTCATTACATCTCATTTCTCCTATGGAGCGATTAAATACAAATTAATTATTTAAAGAAATAAAACATGCGTAAGTAGATTCGATCAATGTGATTTTATGGAATAGTTGTTTTATAATACGGCACCTATGAACAAACACTGCCATGCTGGTCGTGTATCTGTCTTGTACATTATGTTATTAATAAATTTATACAATGGTATTAATGAATTAGGTTTTCTGCGATCAGTATTATCTTACGTCGACTGTAAGCATATCAGGTGATGCACCTCGTTTAGAACTTTTACGTGAGCCCTTGCCCACCTCTGTAACTTAAATGGTTTTCACATTATAATTTTTTAACTAAACACTAAATTGCCGTATATTTGTTCTATTAAAACTTTTTATATGTACTTGATAGGAGGGACGCCCGTGCGTTACTAGACATGTCATATGAAACCCTTTCGGAAACTATGTCGCACTTCTGTGTCTTAATTGTGTTTTATTGTATAAATTTAACTTTATCATACACAATTCAGTGTCGCCTCACTCGCGTGGTGGATTTCCTCTGACCTCACAGCCTTTCCAGGCGAGCGCTAAGCTCACTTCCTGGCCGGCCTTTTCCGCCCTACACACACACACACACCTGCCCAGCCCACTGTGAGCCCGTGCTTCACGGCTGTTTAACCTGATTTTTCCAAATTACAGATTTATACAGATAAGGCATCCCTATCAACATCACCTGTCTACATTGATATAATGCTACTGAAATTAATAAAAGAAAAAGAGTGTAACAATTTTGTGCATTGGCAAGGTCAGTGTTTGAGATGCGGAGAAATTTACCAAGATAGATCTCTCCAAACATAACAACTGAGTGCTACTCGTTGGGCGGTACTGTCACACCTTGCAGGTGCGGTGATCACTGTGTCCCCAGTGGTGTAGGGGTCCGCGCAACTGCATAGAAAGCAGGAGACCCGGGTTCGATTCCCGGCTGGATACACATTTTCAGCTTTGCCCAATCGCAGTTAATGTCATGCAGGGTGTCCAGAAAAGGACTCCCTGATTTCAAAATTAAATGTCTCGAAAACAAAGATCGATAGAGGATTGCAGTAAACGGTATGTTTATTGTGAAAGCTGTAAGAAGTTTATACAGCAGTTTGAAATAATAGTTACAAAAGCTGCTAACAGATGGCTCTGTAATCGCCATACGTAATGCCTAGTATAAATAGTGATCCGAAGCCCAGAGCGATCAGTTCCACTATTGAAACGTGAAAGGAGGTTAGCGTACCGAAGGAAGGTATTAAAACCATGTACTCCATTGAACAACGCGTTTTTCTGGCGATAGAGTACCACAGTTTAGAAGAGAGTCCTTCGGCAAGAAGGCGAAGTTTTCAAGCACGATTTAATGATCCAAAAGGAACCTATGCGAAAACCATTCGTACGCTCTTCGCAAAATTTCAACGAACAGGCTGCGTAACTGATGATCTAGTGGGGCATGTTGGCCGCAAGCAAACCGCAGTTACGCCTGAAAATATCGCCACATATCCAATGTCATCCGTCCGTAGAATTGCATCTGAGACTGGTTTGAAACGTTCCAGCACGTAGAAAATATTGAGGAAGAGCCTACACAAGTTTTCATTCAAAATTCAAACGCACCAGGCCATACCCATACGAGCTGTGCAATAAAGGGTTGCCTTTGCTAATCAGATGCTCACAATAATTGATAGTGAAGGATTTTATGTTGGCTGCATCTGGTTTACAGATGAAGCACACTTCCACCTGAATGGATACGTGAATAAGCAGAACTGGCGATTTTGGGGTTCCGAAAAGCCATATTGTTGTGAAGTGAAACCCCTGTATTCTCCTAAAGTTACTTTGTAGGCTGCAGTATGCAGCAGAGGCATTATTGGCTCTTTTTTCATTTGAGAAACTGTCACTGGTGCACGTTACGTTGCAATTTTGGAACAATTTGTCGCCACACAGCAAGCGTTAGAGGATCGACCAGGTACTGAATGGTTCATGCAAGATGGAGCCCGACCACATCAGACCGAACAAGTGTTTCGCTTTCTTGAGGAATACTTCGGGAATCGAGTCATTGCTTTGGAATATCCCAAATTTACTGGTGCAGGCATGGATTGGCCTCCACATTCGCCAGATTTGACTCCTTGTGACTTTTTTTGTGGGGCACAGTGAAAGACATGGTCTACCCGAAGCATCCCACCATGCTGAACGACCTTCAATCGGCGATCTCTGTGGCATGTGAATCCATTTCAGGTGAGACACTACGAAATGTGATGGCGAATTTCATTCTTCGTTTCCGCCACCTCTGTAGTGCCAATGGTGAACATTTTGAAAACATTGTGATGTGATTCTTTGTAAAGAGTGTTTTCATACGATTATGTCACTTATGTATGCTGATATGAGCTGTACAGCGTACAGCGCCATCGGTTAGCAGCTTTTGTAACTATTATTTCAAACTGCTGTATAAACTTCTTACAGCTTTCACAATAAACATACCGTTTACTGCATTCCTCTATCGATGTTTGTTTTCGAGATATTTAATTTGGAAATCAGGTAGTCCTTTTCTGGACACCCTGTATATTCTGTGAAAGGTAATGCTATGTCAAAAGGCGACGAGTGTGACGGAGAGGTTTGAGGAATACAGTAGCGAGTTGCTGGCCACTTCCCCAACCAAAAAGATAGAAGATAAGAAATCGCCAGATCTGAATCCAAACGAAGACATCTGTGATGTGACTGAACGTGGCGTCGGAGCTCATCGCCCTCTCCCACAAATGTGAGATGACTTGTGTGAGCAGATGTTGCGCCAGTTCCTTCCAGACACCTATTAAAACCTCATTGCTTCCATGCCAAAGCGCGCAGACGCTTTTATCCGCGCCAAACCGGCGAGGCAGTCATAATGTTGAGGCCTGGACTACACTTACGTTAGGGCCGATTCATTTCTATCTCTCGTTTTTTTTTTTTTTTTTTTTTTTTTTTTTTTTTTTTTTTTTTTTTTTTTTGCCGACGTCTCATAACATCCGTGACTCTCGAGGCTGTCTGTGTTCTTTTAGTTTGCTATTGGCACACAAAAGACGCAAGTTCGGAACATCACATCCATATGTAGCATTTTTTTGCATTGTTACAGGAAATAAAATCTTTTAGTTGTTCGAAACCGTACATTTATTTGTGTCTGTTCCATGGCAATTTGGAAAGAAATTTGTAGATAACATATCAGTTGCACTTGTCATCGAATGTAGTATTATCTTACGATCGCTTTTACAGATGTAATCAGCACTGTCATTGTTGTGGCAAGAGTGTAGCGCCACAGACTAATATATACAGACGGGAAACCTCCGTAAGGGCCCGGTCCTACGCTCCAGGGTGCGGGGAGGGAGGTTTTCCAGCAGTTCCGTAAGATGTCCCATGATGGCGCTGCGGTCAGAAGCAGCCCTTTAAACTGGCCAGAGCAGGCGGCAGGTAGCGGCTGTCCCCACCACCACCTCCCCTCAAATGCCAGCAAGCCGGACACAGCCGTGGCCTCGTAGCAGGGGGCACGAGCTCTCCCCTCAGCCTCCCCTCCCCGCTACCCTCTGACGTGCGCGAGGCACCCTAAGCCAAGGAACCGCCTGACACCTGCTAGCATCTTACGGAACTACGATGGGAGCGTAGGACAGTGGTTTAGGGTGGGCTGCTTCTCTGTATATGTTACTCTGTGGTAGCGCGTAGCTAACGCCCCCTTTTCCCTAGATAGCGTTGGAATGACGTAGCGAGAGAGGTCAGGACAGCACAATAGGCAGTTATAAGTGTGGAAACAATGCGTTTTTTTTTTTTTTTTTTTTTTTTTTTTTACAGAATTCCAGGTCATGTCAGCAGCTAAAATTTGCGCACAGACTTTTTCCACCGTTAATTCAAGATGTGTAAAAATGCAACACGGGTTTCGACATAAGGCTTAGCTTTCCTTTGTGAAGGGCACTTTCTTTTGCTTTAGTTCTACTGTGGTGTCATTGGTGAGAGAATCTGAAGGGTTTTCCGTAAGAGTGTACAAAAATTTAACAGGAGATAGACAATGCTCCACTGAACAATTTGCATTATGGAACCTGGAGTCGGAGAATCCAGCTTAAGGAGATAATAGGAATAGAATCACATTGCTCTGTTATCATTTATTTACATTAGTTACAGTAAACTGCAAATACTATCATTGACACAATGAACATACCATTTTCTCTATATTGTGCAAAAGGTGCTGAAATTTACGGCCATCAGCAAACAAGATTCTGATGCACCTCGGCAAATATCCCTGGTGTGTTTCGGATCACGTCAGAAGCAGCTAAAATTGGGACAACTAATTCCATCTCCATATGCACTGGGGTCTCATACATAAGTTACTTAAGATATCCCTAAAGGAAATAATCAAGGGAATCAAGGCTAGGTGGCCTCGTAGGTCATGGAATAGAACTTCCAATTCAGCGACCAGGACGTCCAGGACTGAGTTGGTAGCGGAGATCCACACTGGAGTGAGGCGGAGTATCGTCATGTTGTATCCACAAACTTTCACCAACAAGCAACAGTACATTCTCAAACAACTCGTGTAGCACTTATTGAAGGAAACTCAAGTAGAGGTGGCTAGACACACATCATGCCTTCCTGTAATCAGGCTGGTCGTCCTTGTTTCCTTGCAGGAAATAACGACGTACATGTAAGTAAAAAGTACACGCAGAGGTTGGAAAACAGTAATGCGAGATAAGGCGGTCGACAGGTCTACTTCCATATAAGCCAGCTTCTCCAACACCAGGTTCTCAACTTAAATTGTGCAGTGGACATACTCTATGTCCTTTCAAAATTTTGCATGCTCTTACGAAAAAACACCTTCTGTAGATATTCTGTTTTGACGCTATCACACAACTATACTATGTATCTAGCAACTTCTCACACCAGTTGCCAGTTATATAAAATTGTCAGATCGAAATGTTTCGGGACCAACATTGTCCAATTCTCAAGTCCTACAAGAAAGAAGGAAAGAACGTAAAATACGACTTAAAAATTAAGATGCGGACACACGAATCAATATCCTTTCTAAGATAACTTACCTAAAAATTAAAATGAATCAGACATTAGGCATCGTCAACTTTAAAATATATGCAGCATCGGCTCATTGTCATACAATATTTTGACATGTTGTCGGTGTAAAGAACCACTTTGAACTGCCGACTAGCTACACTGTTGTATGGCAGAATCACTACGCGAAGCTTTAGAAAATATCCAAAACATGAATCAAAGAAAAATGTAGTAATTTTGTGACCCAAATTTGATTGTATTAATATTGTGCATGCACACTCGTCATGTATACAGTAGGCATCTTCTGAAAGTTACATGTTTCGTAAATGAATTAATAATAATTCCGTGTGGCCCATTCACCTGGTGCAAGTGTTTCAATTGTACGCCACTTCGGCGAGTTGCGTGTCCCTAGCCTACCCCAGTTATCCAACCAGGGAAAGGGGACCTACAGCTTAACGTGAAATCCGAACCACGTGTCGTTTCTGGGGACTCCTCACATCGTTGAGAAGTGAAGCATGGGTAAAAACGCAGACTGAAAAAATCTGAAGTCCGACCGGCTTTCGAACCCGCGACGCTTCGGTTTCCCGTCGAGCGCTTTATCCCAAGACCACCGGGCCCGGTCTAAAATGAAGTACTATCGTAAATATGCTATTTTAAAAATAATTTTACGTAAGGGCTATAGAGTCTCATTCTTAGAAGTAAATATTTATTGTTACAACACAAATGAAAACCTAACAAAAGAAGATTGGTTTTAGGTGCATTTTCACACAGTTCCTCTGAAAAGATGGTATCGCACTTCGATCGCGTGCCGTTTCGACGGACGCACTACTTCCCCCACCACTGCAATGCTTGCAGCATGTATGGAAGGGAGACGGTTATACGCCACAAGCTGCAAGGGGGAAACGAATTAGGCAGTTTTTGCAACACAGTGAGGCTACTAAGTGGAGATGGAAATGTCGTAGAGTTGATCAGGATTTTAGCACTAATATATATTTGCCACCTGTTTTCATTCGCCAAAGCAATAACTTTATTCTTTAATGAAATAAGCACACTGCGCAGTATTCATGTGATTAGCGGAAAAACAAAACCATTTGTATTACGCTGTTTAACATATTTAGAAACCTTTATTGAATTTCTTAGAGAGAAAGGACAATTTTGGACACCTAAAGCTCAAAACAACAGAGATATTACGTAACGTAAATTATATCACTGCGAAAAAAATTGACGTGTAGAATTATATGATCATTATACCAGATGATCAGAAAGTCAGTATAAATTTGAACACTTCATCAAACACGGATTAATGTAGATAGAGAGGTAAAAATTGACACACATGCTTGGAATGACATTGGGGTTTTATTAGAACCAACAAATAAATAAATAAGTTCAAAACATTTCCGACAGATGGCGCTTCATCTGATCAGAAAAACAATTATTAGCATAAAAAATTAAGACAAAGCAAAGATGATCTTAAGAGGAAATGCTCAATATGTTCACCATCATTCCTCAACAATAGCTGTAGTCGAAAAATAATGTTGTGAACAGCGCTGTAAAGCATGTCCGGAGTTATGGTGAGGTATTGTCGTCAGGTGTTGTTTTTCAGCATCACTAAAGACGTCGGTCGATCACGATACACTTGCGACTTCAGGTAACCCAAAGCCAATAATCGCACCGACTGATGTCTAGGGACCTGGGAGGCCAAGTATGACGAAAGTTGCGGCTTTGTACACGATTATCACCAAACGACGCGCGCAAGAGATCTTTCGCGCGTCTAGCAATATGGGGTGGAGCGCCATCCTGCATAAAAATTGTACGTTCCAGCAGTTGTTTATCAGCCATGCTGGGGATGATGCGATTCTGTAACATATCGGCGTACCTCTCACCCGTCACGGTAGCAGTTACAAAATCAGAATCACGCAGTTCCTCGAAGAAAAAAAAATCTCACTGACGTGTTTTACGGCCCACTTTAGATTTGTAGTTATATACGTTTTTGCAAACATTTTGGACCAAAATAATAATCTAAATAATAATTAATTAATTAATAAGAGTGTCTGAAACCCTTTTAGGAAGAAAAATTAGGTAGTGGCGAGTTTCGAACGTCCGACCTTTCGCGTTAAAGTCCAGCACCTTGCCCACTACGCTACGGATATAAATCAAATCTGGATTTCTATAATCTCATACTATTGATGGCCGTTGTTAACTGCTGTTAATATGGCATTTGTAGACATTAGATTATCATTTATCGTACGAAGAACGATGTGTTTTTGTTAATTCCTCAGTGTGCCGTTGCTTTGAAATGACAACGTGTAAGTTACAATAAGAAAATTATCAAATACGCGAGGAATGTCACGTGACATCTCTTAACGGCTGGTTTTCGTTAATTCAATGGAGGGTGTCAAATCTTCGTTATTTTTGAAAATATGTCTCAAACGATACGAGATGTGAAAAAAACATAAGGGAGCTAAGTTGTAGACAATTTTCTCCTCTTCCAATTAGGTTATTCAATTTTCGCGTCAGGTGAACGGTTCTTTTGCAATTACAGTTATATTACAAACGGCTTTTTTTTTGTTTTACTACCGTATTTTTTGTCCGAAAAATTTGAAAAAGGGAGGTTCTGGTCTCTGGCGGCCTACAATCATGTCTGTAAAATTTGGTGCTGATCGGTTGTACGGTTCGTCTTGAAAACAGGGAACACGTTACGGACAGACAGACAGACAGACAGACATACATCCCAAAATCGCCGTTATTTTTGCAAATATCTTTGAAACGCTACGAGATATGAAAAAAACATAAAAGAGCAAAGTTATAGAGAATTTTCTACTCTACAAATTCGGTTATTCAATTTTCGTGTCAGATGAATAGTTAAGCTGTTATTTTAATTTAAATTTCGAGCTGTCAAAAGACGTTCGCAAAGGCCTACTTTTAGTGTTACTACCGTAACCTAAAGTGGGCCAAGAGGCCCGATAACGGTAGATTTTTTGTTCTAATAAAACCCCATGTCATTCCAAGCATGTGTGTCAATTTTTACCTCTCTATCTACATTATTCCGTGATTTATTAAGTTTTCAAATTTATACTGACTTTTTGATCACCCGGTATATGTCATTGGTGTGAACAGTGCTGTCGCCGGCCGCGGTGGCCGAGGAGACTGAGGCGCTCCAGTCACGGTCTACACGGCCACTAAGGTCGGGGTTCGAATCCCCCCTCGGGCATGGATATTTGTGCCGTCCTAGTTCGTAAGTAGTTCATAAGTAGTTTGTAAGTTTAGGGACTGATGACCTCGTAGTTAAGTCCCATAGACTATACAAACCTTTGAAACATTTTGAAAGCATGAAAAAGCTTAAAACTGCGCGGCAAAGGCGAGGGCGGCCGCGTTGTTTGGCCACGCGTGGTGTAGACGGTGCGGCAGCTGTCAGCTGGTGACGCGGCGTTCGCGTTGACGTCAAGGCGCGTGGCGGCGCGGCGTGCTGACACGCAGGAACCACACACGTGTTGACACGCCGCGCTGCTGAACGGACGGCCAACGCTACTGCAGCGGCGGACCAAGCACTGCCAGCGGTACAGTCCTTACATTATATCAAACTACCTGCTAAACACGCTATTTCCCGGATATATATGTACCAGGCGCGTCCAGAAAGGCCGGCCGCGGTGGCCGAGGGGACTGAGGCGCTCCAGTCACGGTCTGCACGCCCACTACGGTCGGGGGTTCGAATCCCACCTCGGGCATGGATGTTTGTGCCGTCCTTAGGATTAGCTAGTTCATAAGTAGTTTGTAAGTTTAGGGACTGATGACCCCGTAGTTAAGTCCCATAAGCTATACAAACATTTGAACATTTTCGTCCAGAAAGTAAGTTCCGTTTGGTTACGTAAAACGAACGCTACATATACAGAAAAAATATTGATTGTACAAAAATCTACAACTGTTAAACTACTTTTCTACATAGCTTCCGAAATTTTGTAGACAATTGTCGTAGCATGGCACAAGGTTTTGTGTACCTTTTTCATAGAATACTGCCGCCTGTGTATTCAACCGTGTGGTAACATATTCTTTCAGCTCGTCATCATTGTTGAAGTGTTGCCCACCAAGGACAGATTTTAGGTGTAAGAAGAGGATTACTGTCAAAACATTTTTTTTTTTTTTCACTATAATGCCTGACCTCACACACCGAATGTGTTGTTTGTTTCGTTCAAATGTTTGTAAATCTATCGGACCAAACTGCGTGGTCAGCAGTCCGTAGCTTACAAACTACTTAAACCTAGGTAAATTAACCCTAAGGACAACACACACACCCATGCCCCAGGGAGGACTCGAACCTCCACGGTGAGCAACCGCGCGCTTCGCAGCGAGACGCTTTAGACCGCTCGGCTACTCCACCGCGGCACACCGAATGTGTCCAAACAGTTCTTACGGAAATTTCAATGGGACCTGTTTGATCATCCTCCATACAGCTCGGACCTCTCTCCTTGCGACTTTCATCTCTTCTTACACCTAAAATCTGTCCTTGCTGGTCAACACTTCAACGATGATAAAGAGCTGTTACCACATGGTTGAATACACAGGCGGCAACCTTCTGTGAAGGATGCATGCAAAAACTTGTGGCACGCTATGACAAGTGCCTACAAAATTTCGGCAGTTATGTGAAAAAGTAGTTTAAGAGTTTTAGAATTTTGTGCAATAAAAATTTCTTCTGTATCTGTGTACAGTTTCATTTTATTACCAAACGGAACTTACTTTCTGGACGCGCCTCGTATTTTTCCAGTCTTATATTAGAAACGAAAATAATAATTCGGAAAAGATTTCATCTATATATATTCATGAAAACAGCTTAGAAATTATGAAATAGTTAAACAATGAAATATGCATTATGTACAAATTTGAAAGTGAAGTACCCAAAGAACGAAAAATAGTAATAAAATACAAATGATGGATAACATTAATGTAATTCAAAACCTTACTAAGAACAATATTTAGTCCGTCTCGGTTTTTTTTTTTTTCTCTTTCTGTCAGTCGGCATCTACCTTACTAGCTATCCATGTAAGTTTCGTTTTCATGCAGATCAATTCTTACGACGTCATATATCCTTGACTACGTGTCCTACAATAATATAATTTTTCAGATTTTTAGAATGTAATATTAGTAAACAGTCTGAGAAGAAAAAATAGTGGATGAATGAAGTCTCATAAATCAAGCGACGCGTGATGGAAAGTTGTTGTGACTCATTGTTTGCGACCATATATCTTGAACTATGTGTCGTACGTAGTTTTTAACCCCACAAATATTGTTGTCTGATAGTAAACACTATGTGTACCAAGTTTAGTTGAAATTGGTCCATTAATTTAGGAGGGGATGTGGAAAAATAGCGCATGATATAGTAGTTTTCAGTAATTTCATTGTTTATGACGTCATATCTCCTGAAATATGTGTCGTACTATCATGTAAATTTAAAGGTACATTCAGTCGTATAAGTGCCTAATGTTTGCAAAATATTTCGTGAATGTAGTTAGTAGTAAAGACGTAATAAATCGAAACCTCATGCGTGATGATGCGGTTTTTCATGAACCAAATTGTTTATGACTTCATATCTCATGAACTAATGTCGAACTGTGATATAGTATCGAAGGAACATTCAGTGGTATGTAGGTGTACTGTCTTTGAATTGTCTCGCGAATACAATTTACTATGTAGAAGTAATAACTTGTAATTTCATGCTAAATGCCGTAGATATACATCATGAACATCAGAAAAGTAATAAGCGATATACTTTCTTTCCTTTCATCATTTTTTTGGGGTCGTCAGCGAGAAAAATTTTCGTAAAGACTTGAAATTATGTTCAAAGCTTATTCTAAGTCGATAAGTCCTCTCATTGTCAAATAGTTCACGAATAAAATCACGCGCCGCAAGATGGGGCAGTTTTCATTGTTTACGACGTGATATCGTATGTACTATGGATCTTAGGTGGTTTCTGTAACCATAGCAAATGATTCTTGACCTTAAAGAATATTTGGACCAAATTTGTTTGAAACCAGTCCATTAGTTTAGGAGTAGATGTAGAATATTATAGCATGATGCAGCCATTTTCCACGACTGTCATTGTTTATGAAGTCATATCTCCTTATATATGTGACGTAGGTGTTTACTAACCCGACAGCGATTGTTGCCTGATAGTAAGGAACAAGTGTATCAAGTTTGGTTGAAATCACTCTAGTAGTACACACATACAGCCTATTTCATAAGATGTATAGATACTAGCTGAAAACCTCACGTTGCCAAGCTGTTTATTTATTCGGTCGATTTCTTTCTTCTGTCCACCTCCTTCTCTCGTCTCTTCCAGTTCATATTTCTCCCATCTTACGGCCCATTTCGTCTCATCTCCCAATGCATATCCTACTCTCTCTGTCATATCGCCTTCTGCCACTGCTTACGAAAATTTACATATATCTACCAACTGTCATGGTGAATTATGAAACGGTGAATATGTATCTACTTTCATAGTGATTGGGCACACGGTGTTAAAGTCTGTTGTAACGTACCCTTCTTAATGCACCGTATGAAATTTTATGTAGACGGTACCCTTCCTCTTGATTTGAAGGTCAAGTGTACAAAATTTCATCAAGATCGGATTAGAAGTGTAGATTTTTTTTTCAAGGTCAGTAGGAAAACTACCCTCTTCTATGCAACATACAAAATTTAATGTAGACAGTAACCTTCCTCTTTTTTTAAGATCAAATGTGGCAAAAATTTAATCAAAGTTGTAGATTTGTATGCGTTACAAATAAACTGTTTGCGCGAGTGAGCCGTTTATTATGAAAAATGTTTATGGTGTCATATCTCCTGAATTATAAGACGTACAATGAAATAATTTTGTAGGTATATTCGTTCTCACAAATGGATACTGTCTGAAAAATACGTTGCGAATAAATTTAGTACAAATCGTTTCGCGCAATTGGATGCCTTATTAAGAAGAAATCAAATCATCTGGCGGTTTCCGTCTCCAGATAGTGTTCATAAAATGAGAAGAACGCTCCACTAGGTGTCCATCTCCTACTCTGAATGTCTGTAACAACCGCGTGTTTAACATAGGTTCAATTCTGAACGAAAGCTTGAAATCATTGCTTCTGGTAACTTACGCCGAAGACGAGAGGGTGTACTTTTCATACAGATACTTTAAATCTGGTAATATAGAACCACGAGAATTGTACACCACACAGTTGACGTTATTTTATTTTATCAAAGTTGTAGATTTGTATGCGTTACAAATAAACGTTTTTCCGTGAGTGAGACGTTTATCATGCAAAATGTTTATGGTGTCATATCTCCTGAACTATAAGACGTACAATGAAATAATTTTGTAGGTATATTCGTTGTCACAAATGGATACTGTTTGAAAAATACATTGCGCATAAATTTAGTACAAAGAAGTAATAAATATAAACATCATTTATGATGCGGCAGTATTTCACACATCTCAGTGTTCGTGCCGTTATATCCCCTGAACTAAGTGATATAATTATACTTATAACTGACGCGAAAGTGCAAGCAATATGTTGACATAGTTTCACCGCAATCGGATGAACGGTACGACAACGCATAAAATACGAACAACAAACGTTCATTTTTATTTATTATTTAGGGTCAAGAATTGCTTTTAAAACTGTTTGGGTCATAGATTGTCATTTGATATATTGATCTGATGTTACATAATTTTGATATCAGGGCAAGATCTGTGACCGCGTCAGAATAGAATAAAGTAACTGACTCTAGGTGATAAACAAGCCTCGAGATTGTATCCCTGTCTACAGGCGCTAGGATGTAACTGCTTGGTTATTAGTCCGTAGTTTACAAACTACTTAAACTAAGGTAAACTAACCTAAGGACAATACAAACACCCATGCCCAAGAGGGGGGGGGGGGCCTCGAACCCCCGACGGCGAACGGCCGCGCGCACCGCAGCACGGTGCCCCAGTGCGCACGGCTAAACCGCTGCGGCATTCTGCACACTCCCATGGCATTGCCAAAACACTTCGTCCCACACTAGCAGGAATTTCCTCGCTGGATGCATCACAGTCTCTGATGCCAATAATGCGTCCTCTTTCAAACTCGACGCAGCAGAATAGCTGTGCGCACTAATGCACCCAGCTGCGATGCGCGCGGCCGTTCGCCGTCGGGGGTTCGAGTTCCCCTCCCCCCTCCGGTATGGGTGTTTGTGTTGTCCTTGGCATAAGTTAGTGTAAGTAATTTGTAAGTTTAGGGACTAATGACCAATGTAGTTAAGTCCCTTAGATTTACAAACATTTGAACATTTCATTTTTCTTTCAAACTCTCCGATTTGGCGGTAGATTTGCGCTTACGTCTGCCCCAGTCACATCCATTACCTTCGGTTTGTAGCGATAAAAACAGCCGCAGGCACACTTGTTGTTGCTCCCCGATATCGATGTTGACTTTGGAGCCGCGAGCCGACATGACTCAAACGGTAATCATTTCTGCAGACTATAAAATATTCATGTCCTGTGAATATCAACTTCCTGTCTCTAGTCTTTCAAGGTGTTCTTGTCTTTCTGCTCATGAGTGTAAATACTTAGACCTAATACGAGGGTCGTCTACAAAGTAAGTCCTGTTTCTACTTCTGTCCGCGGCAGCGCTACGATGGCAGTTCCGAGCGCGTGCGGCAGTTACTCTGACTCAAGGAGAAGACATGTACGCCATTTTCAGATCGCTGCTGCCGACGTGTGCTTTGTAGGGCTTCTTTATAATGTCAGCCGTAATTAAAAATGCCGCCGCGTGTGAAATCAGATCTGTGATTCGTTTTCTAAATGCATAGAAAGTTAAACGAAATTCATCAGCAAATCTGGAAGTTTACGACAAAAATGCTATGAGTGATTCAATGGTTAGAAGATGGATCAGACTGTTCAATAAAGGACTTGCTGAAGTGCACGATGAAGAACGAAGTGGACGCCCGTCTGTGGTTACTGATGGACTGGTTCACACAATTGAAGAGAAGATAAGCACAAATGTAAGTTTACACTTAGTGCCCTTGCTGTGGAAATTCCAAAAATCTCGCGATCATTCATGAAATTGTTACTGAAAAACTGGAATTTCGAAAACTTCGCCCATGTTGGGTACCCGAAATTCTTACTCAACAACACAAAAAGAAAAGAAAAGAAAAGAAAAGAAACGGATGGGCAGTGCACTACAGTTTTTTACACGCTACATTGAAGGCGATGGTTTTCTTCCTCGGATAGTCACGGGGGATGAAACTTGGGTATCGTACGACACCCCCGAAACTAAACGGCAATCAATGGATTGGCGGCACACTTCTTTCCCAACGAAGGTTAAGGCGAAGGAACTCTTGACATCTCGAGATGTTATGTGTACCGTTTTTTGGGAAAGAAAAGGCATTTTGCTGATTGACTTCTTACCACGAGGCCAAACAATCAATGCACATGGTTACTGCGAGACCATTAAAAAATTGCGCCGCGCAATACAGAACAAACGCCGAGGATTACTGTCAAAAGGTTTCTTATATTATTATTATTATTATTATTCACTATAATGCCCGACCTCATACGGCGAATGTGACCAAATAACTCTTACGGGAATTTCACTGGGCGTGTTTGATCATCCTCCGTATAGCCCGGACCTCGCTCCTAGCGATTTTCATCTCTTCTTGCACCTAAAATCTGTCCTTGGTGGTCAACACTTCAACGATGATGACAAGCTGAAAGTACATTTTACCACATGGTTGAATACATAGGCGGCAACCTTGTATGAAGAAGGCATACAAAAACTTAAGCCTACAAAATTTCGGAAGCTATGTAGAAAAGTAGTTTAACAGTTGTAGATTTTTGTACAATAAATATTTTTTTCTCTAAGTATCTGTTCACGTTTTTTTTTTTTATATAACCAAACGGAACTTGCTTTGTGGACATATCTCGTATGTCCACTGGGTGCATAAGTCACGACAAATCGTAGCATAAGTTTCCGCAACAGTATGGTGGTGAAACGAACACTTTCAGAGGAATGGGATCTTTGATACTACGAGCAAACCAGTCGTCCATGGACGTGCATTGTCACACGATCACGTAAAGCCTAAGATCAGTTTGTATTTTTAGAGCCTTTCGTCAGAGAATGCGATGGATTGAGAGAAGTTTATCATCCTTGTGCAAGCACAAACATGCTTGTGAGATTAGAAAACACCTCAGCATCACATGAGAAATGTTACTTGCAAGTTGTTTAGCAATAGAATTAGTATTAAGACCATATTAGAAATGTAATTTTTATTGTCATAGCATGACAATTTCTAATTTTTTCTCCACTTCCAGGAAGCTGTTTTTCACTGGTAAATTGTAAAGGACCATAGCGTAGCAGTTCGCAAACTTTGAGTTCCCAGAAACTAATCAGTGTTTCCATCAGGCACCATTATCGACGTAAATGGTATCATATTGCTGTAAGCAAAAACTAAATAACTGTTTTGAGAGACAAAGGGAAAAACGTAATGATAATTCATCTGACAAATATGGTACCACATTTCAACAATGGCCTTTTTGCATTCAGATGATCTTTATGACAGACAGCATCAATCCGAACAACACACAAAGCAGCGTTAACATGAAATGTAGAGCTCTGCATCCGATGACAAAGATATAATAAGGTTGACTCGAATGAAATGTATCATAATGAAGAGCAGTATACCAATAACAGAGTTTATTTAGATGAGTTTTAGAGACAAAGGTCACAATACGAAACCTAGGCAATGCTTACAATGCAAGATAATGTTTGAAGAATCATACCAGAAACGTAATTTTAATTTTGATTAGAAACTACTTGCAATGGGAAATAAGATGATTTTCTTTCACAAAAATGTTACTATACATTTTTGTGCGTATTGCCACATCTGCTAGAGGTTTCGCAATGTAGGAAGCCCTAATGTGTTCAATGAAGATACAAAAAATAAATGAGAGAGATAAGTGATACCCTTTCTAGCCAACAGGTCGACTACACTGATGTGGCAGGACATGTTGAGCGAAGCACGCAGTGTTGTCACAAGACTCAGCGTGCGACGGTTATGCATCCAGTGGACACGCAGTCTTCTCTTTAATCTCACTGACGAGTTTTATAACCACTTTAGATTTGTAGTTTTATAAGTTTTTGCAAACATTTCGGACCAAAATAATAATCTAAATAATAAAAAAATTATGGTGATATGAATACGACTCTACTATTGTGGTAATATCTACGCACACAACACGTACGCCGGCCGCGGTGGCCGAGGAGACTGAGGCGCTCCAGTCACGGTCTGCACGGCCACTACGGTCGGGGGTTCGAATCCCCCCTCGGGCATGGATATTTGTGCCGTCCTAGTTCGTAAGTAGTTCATAAGTAGTTTGTAAGTTTAGGGACTGATGACCCCGTAGTTAAGTCCCATAGATTAAAAAAAAAAAAAAAAAAAAAAAAAAACAAAAAAAAAAAAAAAAAAAAAACAAAAAAACACGTAATATTCTTTCTGGCCGTATTTTAACTAACAGCCAAAATTATATGATATTTCAGTTTAGCTTTGACAAACATACTGTCTTGCCTTGGTAGTTCTAAGTTTATTTTCTTTGCTTGTACTGGTTGCGAATTACTGTAGGCTGGAACGAACGTAGCGTACATTTGGCGTTCGGACGAGTGACTATAGCCTGGATGGAACACAGCGTACATTTGGCGTTCGTAAATCAGTCACGTGACATACCTCGCCCCAAAATCTCTTTTGCTTTCTCTACTTGATTACTTTCTTATTATAACTCAAGCATTGTTATTTCAAAGCAATGGCGCACTGAAAATTATCAAAAACACGTGGTTCTTCGGACAATGCATTATAATATAATGTTGGTTAGTTAGTTAACACCTGCCATCGATGGTACGAGAATTACAGATTACTCTCGCAGTTTATTCGTCATAGCGTAATAAGCGAGGAATTAGTTTGTGATGTAGGAACATGTTAGATGGTGGTTCGGGACTTGCTAGGGCGCGGTGGCTCAGCGCGCTCGGTTAGAGGGTTGCCAGCGTGGTAGCTCGACGCCCTCTGTAACGAGAAAACTGAGTTATCCGAAACGATCAAAGTCGAACAAAACAAACCAACGTCCACAAAGTACCCGTTCAAACCGAAGAACCAATGAAAAGAGAGAAAACGAAAGACGGTTCAACTAACACCATCTGACCGCAAAGCATCCATCTCTGAAGAAAAAAAATATATATGTAACCACCACTGTCAATTTTTTTGGCCCACTTTATTTTTCATCTTGCTTCCTAAAAGGTTTTTGGACACTCTTGTTAACTGAAACAACTATATTCTGCAAGATACTGAGTTGTTCAAAGGTAACATCGCTCTCTCTGAAAAGTGAATTTATTCTGTTTCGAGAACATGCCATGAAATACACAGCAACGAATTGTAAACATAGACTTCTTTATCACATCTACATAAATTGGGGAGATACTGTTACAATGACCGTTGTAAATGACGTATTGATAGTACTAACTTTGTATATATATTATGTGGAATTCAGTATTACCACACATATTCCGTTTGTGATTATAGCTATAATCACGGTTTTAAATAGAATATTTGCTCTTTATTTTAGCGCAGAACAGAGTAACATGAACGAAGTCATATTTGAACTACAGGAAAGATAATACCATCTACGTTAAAAGCGTCCATAGCAACCATGTCAAAGACAAATATTTTAGTAGATGCATTGATTCTAATTAATGACTTTCAATATATTCCATAAATAGTGAATAAACGCTTATAAAAGAAATAAACAAGGTAATTTGTTGCAATGTATATACTTCACTTCCGTTTCATTAAGGAACTACACTTTCCACAGAAATCTGGGACTTCCTTTACATACGAAACTACCTGTATCAGCACGTTGTTCAGAATGTTAATTATTACAGTATCCTCCCAGTTTATGTGCATATGCTTCAGAAGTCCATTGTTCAATTAGTTGTTACGTGTTTCACGGCATGTTCACGAAATAGAACAGACACGCATTTTAGAGAGAGCATTCTTACGTATGCAAAACTCTAAACATTGAAGAATATAGCTGTATTTAAGTAATAAGAGTAAAAATAACCTTTTTAGGAAAAAAGGAGAAAAAAGCGCTGCCCACTACACTACGGCTAACTATTAGAACATGCGACCTTTAATCTTGTAATATTGATGGCAGTTGATAACTGCTGCTAATATGGCATTTTTAGACACTCGATTGTCATTTATCATACGAAGTACGACGTGTTTTTGTTAATTCTTCAGTGCCCCATTGCTTTGAAATGACAACGTGTAAGTTACAATAAGAAAATCATCAAATACGCAAAGCAAGATTGCGTATGCCAGAGAGAGTTCTGGGCGATTAATGTCACATGACATCTCCGAACGGCTGGTTTTTGTTAATTCAGTGGAGGGTGTCAATCTCCGTTATTTTTGTAAATATCTCTGAAACAATACGAGATATAAAATAAACTTGAGAGATCGAAGTTGTAGAGTATTTTCTCCTCTACAAATTAGGTTATACAGTTTTCGTATCAGATGAACGGTTCGTTTGCAATTACAATTACATTACAAACGGATTTTTGTGGTGTTACTAACGTATTTTCCAGAAACAACTGGAAGTATCCTGAAGGGGACCTAAATACTGTTACAATTATAAGATAATCATCATTGACTTTAAGCTGGCAGGCACATGCTTCAATATGTTGCTCTACACAAAACTTTTTTCTTTCTAAATTTTTTACACTGTGATAGCTTTTGACATATATGGCAACTTATCCTCTTACCTTATTATCTCTACTTACATTTGAAGCTAATTTATATCCACTGACATTCACATTTTCCATACCAGTCACAATGTGATGCTCAGATAGGCACAGTATATCTATTACATTATCAGTTTCTGTACCATCTAAACAAACCAAAAGCTCATCTGCTTTATTCTTTAGTCCCCCAATATTCTGGTGAAAAATGCTGACATCATTTTTTACATTACTTTTGTGAGAAACATTTGATTTTTCAGCATTTTTAGCTCTTGTCTGCCTGAGCTTCTCACTGGACACCGATCTTAGCCTAAAAGGAAGTACTTCCATGAATTGCATTGTCCCCCCCTTAAGGATTTTGCTATCAACCCAGCCAGTTTCCCCTTTCCTTTCCTATTGAGAGGCAGACCATGGCTAGTGAAATCCCACCTATCAATAGCATCAACACGAACCAAACCTATGTCTGACAGAGTAGCAGTTGATCAATCTCCATATTGACCCTCCTCACAGAGCGGTTCAATTGCGGTCGATCAAACCGCATGAAAGCAGGCAACAGTCCAACATTTGTCTGGGTCGTTGCAGAAGCTATTTTAACCAGTTCACACTCAATACTGTGCTTCAGTATGGCGTTAGCCACCATGTGGCTCACTTACCTACAGCAGTTCATGGAGCTAGGATTCAAAAACGAAATACCATGTGTTTCATGTGCAAGACACATTCAGTGAATTTTAGCCAGAATGCCTGATTTTAGCTACTGTTCGTCAAAAATGTTTTAATCAACATGTGTCATATATGTGCAACAACCAATGTGGTTTTCTTCAAACTTTGTACCGCCTTTTGCGCGCAATTATAATTTATATTTTGATGATTGGAAGGTTATAATGCCTGTTGGCAGCTACAACTATTGACAAACACGTAAATTGGTATGTATTATAAGGTAAAAAATTCTTTATGATTTCATATTTTAAACTGTTCACATATTGCACTATATCTTCTGTTACTTTTAGGTCCGAAGATGACTCAGAAATGAGTTGAAACCGGTCATCACTATTAATAAATTTTCTGTCAAGACTATAGATCTTGTGTCTCATCATCATCATCATCATCATCATTAGAGACTGATTATGCCTTTCAGCGTTCAGTCTGGAGCATAGTACCTCTAATAAAATTCCTCCATGATCCCCTATTCAATGCTAACATTGATGCCTCGTCTGATGTTATGCCTTTTACATCAAAATCATTCTGTACCGAATCTAAGTACTTTCTTCTTGGTCTACCTCAACTCCTCTTACCCTCCACTGACGAGCTTATGAGTCTCTTAGGTACCCTTGCTTCTCCCATGCGTGTAACATGACCCCACCATCTCAGTCTGTTCGCTCTAACTGCTTCATCTATGGTGTTCATTCCCAGCTTTTCTTTGATTTCCTCATTATGGACACCCTCCTGCCATTGTTCCCATCTATTGGATCTTGTGTCTACTTAATCAAAAATAATAACAATGTTAGGTCATGCAAATGAGAAGGAGAAACAATCCCGTAACATTCGATAAGAACATTAGTAGTGTGCTGCTTGACAGAGTCGCGTCAATTAAATATCTAGGCGTAACGCTGCACAGCGATATGAAATAGAACGAACATATAAGGATAGTTGTGGGGAAGGCGGATGGTCGACCTCGGATTATTGGGAGAATCTTGGGAAGATGTGATTCGTCTGTAAAGGAGACAGCATATAGAATGCATGTACTACCCAGTCTTGAGTACTGCTCAAGTTTTGGGATGCCCAACAGATCGGTTTAAAGGAGGACACAGAGGCAATTCAGAGGCGTGCGACTAGGTTTGTTACTGGTATGTTCGATCAATATGCTAGTGTTACTGAAATACTTCGAGAACTCAAATGGGAGTCGCTGGAGGGAAGGCGACGTTCTTTTTGAGAAGCACTGTTGAAGAAGTTTAGAGGGCCGGAATTTGAGGCGGGCTGCAGAACGATTCTACTGCCGCTAACCTACATATCGCGTGAAGACTATAAACGTAAGATCAGAGAGATTAGGGCTAGTACGGATGCATACAAGCATTCGTTTTTTCCTCGTTCTATATGGGAGTGGAACAGGAAGCAAGTAACTAGTAGTGGTAGTGACTACCCTTCTCCACGTAACTGTGGGTGGATTGCGGAGTTTGTATGTAGATGTACTTTGTTTACCTCTATCAATACGTCACTTGTGGTTGACTGCACCGTTTTGCATGACAATGATGCAGACCAATTAAAAAAATAGTTTTGTATGTTTCCGAACGCTCGAGGTCCATCATTAGTGACATTAAAGTGGACATCATCAAGTTTATCACATATTCTGGAAGCATATCAAGTCCAGGGATACTTCGTGCAGTAATTTGAGATGATTTTTTTTTTCTCTGTAAATGCAAAAAATAAGTAAAAGGAACGAGTCGCTAAAGGCAAATTCCGAGATGGTTGCTTTCAAAGGGCACGGTCTACTTCCTTCCCCATCTTTAATCAGAGCTTACACTCCGTCTCTAATAACCACGTCGTCGACTGGACGTTAAATCTTGATCTTTTATTCGTTACCACACCGCGTTCAAAGTATGTTAATTCCCGTCGTATGGTCATTAATAGGCCGAAAACCACGATTCTCCAGAGCACGATGACGGCCCTGCCAATGCACCGCTGTTTTGTACCTTGTGTACTCAATACTTACATTGCTATTTATTACAATAATACACTTTTTTACTGAATAGGAGGAGTTGTCAAGAAGATTTTTTTCAGTTTATTTTTAACCAATTGTGTTTCAGTCTGGCATCACCTACAACGAAGCACTTACAATATGAAGCACTAGTCAAAATTCCTAATTAATTAGATGTGTGTAAGATGGTCATGGGTGAGAACCACATATTATTCTTTTTAGCAAATTTGTAGCGAGATTCTCTTCCTAAGAAATGAGTTACCACGTGAAAAAAATCTATAGCAACTTGCTATTAAATTTGCAGTCCCAGTTTTTAAAAGTCTTATACAGTTGCTTCAGTCAGAAAATTTTCAGTAGAAGTTTTCTTGATGTATGGTGTAGGAGGCAAATAACTCTCTATTCTCAAGAAGATAAAACAGTAAAATACTTCTGATGAGCTACTTTGATAGATTTCCTTTGCAGTTACTCAAAACAGTCTCAAATATAATTAATCAAAGGAAAAGGTATCATGTGAATACAGCATCCCTTTATGTAACTGCGCCGGCCGTGGTGGCCGAGGGGACTGAAGCGCTCCAGTCACGGTCTGCACGGCCACTACTGTCGGGGGTTCGAATCCCCCCTCGGGCATGGATATTTGTGCCGTCCTTAGTATTAGCTAGTTCATAAGTAGTTTGTAAGTTTAGGGACTGGTGACCCCGTAGTTAAGTCCCATAAGCGCTAAAAACATTTGATTTGATTTATGTAACTGCTTTAAAAGCTTATGGTAGGAAAAGTTTCACATAATGATCTTTTCTTAATCACAATTCAAAATTATCTTACATCAGGAGAATCAACAGATGAAGCCAAAGTCATGTATTTAACAGCAAAGTATGAAATTACTTCGATAAAGATTTCAAGCACAAATAAATTTCATGACTATGTAGCTAAATTCTTTATTTCCTTGAAATACGTGAGACTCTCTTTTGTTCTTGATTGCTAGTTTTCCACTCTATGTTATTTTTATTCCGCTTTATACATATACTAGTTGCCCTTCGTGTTGTTACAGTTAAATAGTCCGTTGAAATGTGAAGATAACAACAAAACGTACTACCCACGAGTATACGCTATCACAGACGTTATCGTCGTGGTATTGCAGAGTGAGCCATTTGCGGCCCTGCAAAACTGCGGCGAAACACCGGTTCCTCAAAACTTACTCGTTACTTAGGGAAAAAATTTCACGTGATCGAGTAGCAAAGCAAAAACTGCCAGTAAAAGAAGTAGGACCTAATTGATTCAAAACAAATGTTCATAGATCTATGGGTCTTAACTACCCTGTTTATCAGTCCCTAGGCTTGCAAACTACTTAAACTAACCAATGGACAAACACACACACCCATGCCCGAGGAAGAACACGAACCTCCGACGGTGAGCAACCGTGCGCTCCGCAGCAAGGCGCCTTAGAACACTCGGCCACTCCACCGCGGCCTAAATAATTGCACGGCTGTTTGCGACATGGCTATCAAGTAAAATAATGTAATTATTATCTTGGTTTCTATGGAGAGCCAGAAATTTACTGCAATACATCTCTTTAAACAACGTTCCGAGACTTCTTTTTCTCCATATATATGTAGAGATTTCTGGCTGGAATTGATTTTAATAAAACTGCTTCTACCTTGGCTCCACCGGTGATACTGGAGACCTGCATGATGGCCTTCTTAGATCCATGATGCGTATCCCGGTGCAGCTGCACACTCGTGGTGCATCCAGGTTATGTAGTAATAAGACAGGCACACCCACATTCAGCTCCAACTTGTGGGACTGCACTCCTGCGCCCTATAATGAATTTGTAAGCTCTACAGAGCATGTAGTTGTGTCATCTCCGCTCACCACTACATCGATTGACATGTTGGAGGTCAATTCACCAAACACTTGATCAATAAATTTGTTACTGATGTTTCCCTACGATTCATTCCTAGGCGCCAATATCACTCTTTCACGTAAGCTCTCCTCGTTGTTAAATTTTTCATTTAAGCTAGGAAAACCTCATTAATTTGGTTAACTTCTAAACTTACAACATTGCATAAACAGCTTTCAATATATATTAGGCCTACTTCATCCAGTGCCATATGGCCCTCACCGATCTGAGGTTTTGAGTAGAGATGGGTAGGTCCGGATGGAAACGGTTCCTTGGACCCGCATCCGCTGCGCTAGTGATGGATGTACATCCGAGTGCAGGTCGGACACGCATCCTCGGACACGCATCCTCGGACACGCATCGGTTGTGGGTCCAGGTACAGGTCCAGGCCAGCAAACAGGTCAGGCGCGGCCGGAGTTGGAAACGCAGTGGCGGAGTGGCGGGGAGACAGTTGTAAAGCCCACGCCGGATGTGAATCCCGCCATAAACACAGCAGGGTGGTCAGGCCGAGGCGACCTGCTGGGGTGGCTGGGCGGCTACCTGCTCGCCGAATTCCGCCAGCTGTGTGTGACGCTGGCCTGGCAGTTCGCTGTAAAACAGGCGAGGCTGGCACACAGGCGTAGTTTTTCTGTCCGAGACTGTACTGGCCTTGGGCTGCATCCTCTAACAGGTGTCGCACTACTAACAAATGTTTGGCTGAAACAGTTCAACAAACATAATGATTTTGTTCGATTTCCTAAATTTGTGTTGCCATTCACTCCACAACTGTTCAACGGAAGATTATTATTGTAAGGTTATTCCCAATAACACTAACTCTTGATTGTGCCCCTCCCCCCCCCCAAAAAAAAAAACGTTGGTAGAAAGATTTGAGTTCACGGTTATTGTGTATTTTATGGTATGGTTTTAAAGCGTGCCAACAAGGAATAAGCAATGCACTCATGTCTGTTAAGCAAACATTGCATGTCGATTTTGACCATCGCATACGATGTTATGGACACTAATCTTGGTCCAGTGATTTGTTTACCGAACGAATTAAGCTTTTTAGTGATACACACATGTATGTGTGCCCGTGCTGGCCAGGTGTCATATAACAGTTTTCTCTTGTTCTCGTAGATTTCATTATCCCACCACCGAAGAACAGTGAAGTTTGGTATCAATTTACAGTCAAAGATAATAAAGCTAAATGCCGATATTGCTGTCTGGATCTTTCGTACAATCCAAGAACTCGAACAGGAAATCTCGTCAGCCATATGAAGAGGAAAAACACTTCAACACGTGAAACTCTTGAAATAAATTTACCTAGCAATGAAGAATTTACCAATAGCAGTAGCAATTCTAATAAAATTAATCACAGTTCTTTACCTAAATCTGTGCCATCCAGTTCAGAATTCAAGCCCTTTATCAGATCAAATTTCATTACGATTCATCGTTCCAAGCAAATTGATAATAGTGACAAAAATGATTGTAAAAGAATACCATCCATTTAAAATTGTAGAAGATCCAGAGTTCCGAAAACTAATGAATTTACTTTGGCCATCATATAAGATACCAATTAGAAAATCAGTATCTTGCAGTTTGTTGCCTGCCATCCACAACGAATTAAAAGAGGAAATTCGAAATTTATTGACGGGAGGAACAGCTGTGTCTTTTAACTGCTGATGGATGGGCGTCACAAAATAATCAGAATAATTTCTATTAAAAGACAGCTCACGTCATTGATGAAAACACAATCTTCCAAATGTTTTACAGTAAGCTTAGTTCACAAAGATTTTAGTTTTCTACAAATAATTAGAAAAATACTAATGTGATCTGGGTGTCATGTATAGCAAATGATGACTGTGATTTTATAATGCGACAGTGTTCGTGATTTTCTGGCAATAAAACATTCTAATCACAGTTAACTTGGTATATCTTTTACATCATTACTATATATTAATAAATTTGTACATAATCCTGTGTAACGCAACTGGAATCCTTCTCGGTTAGAGAAGATTCGCTCGATAGATACGCTTCGGCCGCCGGCTGTGCGGCTGTACCAGTGCAGGTCCAGTGGCGGTGGATCCACTTGACGGACACGGTCCGTCCGGCCGGCCGGCTGCAGAGCCGGACCCATATGGGTCCAGCGGACACGGAACCTGGATGCAGGTCCGCACAGCTGGATGCAGATCCGGACCCGACTCCTTTAAAATCTCGGACCTACCCATCTCTAGTTTTGAGCAAAGAGCCCAGATTCTTGGACATTGTAAGAGTTGAACTTTCGTATTCGTTGTCGGCTGTAAACTTTCTACATGTGCCCACAGCGGCGATTTTTTTAGGGGTGCGTTGATCTTGTGTATCACATTGCGTCGCTTGATCACTGGTAGCATCCGTCAGAAATCGCCTGCGAACAAGACGACTCCACCCATCACCATCTGGTTGCTGCAGATGTCTAGCAAACTTTGTTTGAGCGCCTCGATCGTGCTGTTACAGCGCAAATTTGTAACATACAAACGTGTTAAAATCTTAGAGTGCGCAAGCAATTGCCAGACAAGCTAGGCGGAAGCAGACTAGTCGGCGAGTTAAAAGTCTATAGTCAGCAGTCTGTTGACTGCAACAGAAGACAAGAGAAGCGAGAAGGTATATTCTACATCTACATCTACAACCATACTCCGCAAGCCACCTGACGGTGTGTGGCGGAGGGTACCTTGAGTACCACTATCGATCTTCCCTCCTATTCCAGTCACGTATTGTTCGCGGAAAGAAGGATTGTCGGTATGCCTCTGTGTGGGCTCTAGTCTCTCTGATTTTATCCTCTCGGTCTCTTCGCGAGATTTACGTAGGAGGGAGCAATATAGACTCCTCGGTAAAGGTATGTTCTCGAAACTTCGACAAAATCCCGTACCGAGCGTCAGAGCGTCTCTCCTGCAGAGTCTTCCAGTGGAGTTTATCGATCATCTCCGTAACGCTTTCACGATTACCAAATGATCCTGTAACAAAGCGAGCTGATCTCCGTTGGATCTTCTCTACCTCCTCTATCAATCCCACCTGGTACGGATCCCACACCGGTGAGCAGTATTCAAGCTGTGGGCGAACAAGTGTACTGTAACCTAGTTCCTTTGTTTTCGGACTGCATTTCCTTAGTATTCTTCCAATGAATCTAAGTCTGGCATCTGCTTTACCGACAATTGATTTTATATGGTCGTTCCATTTTAAATCCCTCCTAATGACTACTCCCAGATACTTTATGGAATTAACTGCTTCCAGTTGCTGCCCTGCTATAGTGTAGCTAAATGATAAAGTATCTTTCTTTCTGTGTATTCGCAGCACATTACACTTGTCTACATTGAGATTTAATTGCCATTCCCTGCACCATGTGTCAATTCTATGCAGATTCTCCTGCATCTCAATACAATTTTCCATTGTTACAACCTCTCTATATACTACAGCATCATCCGCAAAAAGCCTCAGTGAACTTCCGATGTTATCCGCAAGGTCATTTATATATATCGTGAACAGCAACGGACCCACGACACTTCCTGTGGCACACCTGACATAACTCCTACTTCGGAAGACTTCTCTCCATTGAGAATGACCTGCTGCTTTCTGTTATCTAGGAATTCCTCAATCCTTTCGTTAGCTTGTAAACATTTCATAACTACACCTAATCTCTTTCATAAGAATGAATAGTCAGGTGATAAGTCACCGGTTAACAGGCTTGTTGAGTGAACGTTGAACTCACAAGTGGTATACGTTCAATCCTTAGGAACCGACCCACATGTCATAACTTCAGCCGATTTCTGTATGTTTCCTACTGCTTTTGGAAGCTGTGGTCACTTGGTCTTTGGGATCGATGATCCTCAGGAGAGTAGTTGTCGACCCAATGATCTAATCACTGTATTCATCTCATGTCTCCAATACTACCGCCTTCACAACGTGGAGTATGGTTGCTGCCTGAGGCCAGCTCAGACTTCGTTGGTTGGTTCACTAAAGGCCACTGATCCTGTCGATGTGGTAGAAACTCTGGCGTTAATCGTGCTAGCAGGTATCAAGAGTCCATCTGTCACCACGGCACCTGACTCCAGTGGTACCAAGTATGGACCCACAACAAATTGCGTGCTTATGGAATATCTCCTCAATTGTGCGACTGGATTCACGATTTCCTATCGTTGTAATTGACGGTACGTCATCGAGTAAAACAGAAGTGATATCTGGCGTTCCACAGGGAAGTGTTAAAGGTCCCCTACTCTTCATCGTGTTTATAAACGATTTAGGAGACAATCTGAATAGTTCCCTTAGACTGTTCGCGGATGATGCTGTCGTTTATCGGTTAGTGAAGTCAACAGAGGATCAAAAGCAACTGCAAAGCGATTTAGACAAAATTTTTACTTGGTGCGAAAATTGGCAGTTGACACTAAATAAAGAAAAGTGTGAAGTAATACACATGACCACTAAAAAAAATCCGCTGAACTTCAATTACGCGATAAATCAGTAAAACCTTAAGGTCGTAAATTCTACCAAATACCTAGGAGTTACAATTACGAACAACTTTGACTGGAGAGAACACACAGAAAATATTGTGGGGAAGGCGAACCAAAGGTTACGTTTCATCGGCAGAACGCTTCGAAGATGCACCAGCTCCACCAAAGAGACTGCCTACCTCACACTTGTGCGTCATCTCCTGGAGTACTGTTGCCCCTTGTGGGACCCTCACCAGGTGGGACTGACGGAAGATATTGAGAAGGTTCAGAGAAGGGCAGCTCGTTTTGTTTTATCAAGTTACGGGGGGGAAAGCGTCACGGAAATGTTGCACGAATTGGGGTAGAAAACCTTAAAAGAAAGACGTTATTCATTGCGGCGTGATCTGTTTGCGAAGTTTCAATCACCGACTTTTACTTCTGAATGTGACAATATTTTGCTAGCACCCACCTACTTAGGGAGACATGACCATCCCAATAAAATAAGAGAAATCAGATCGAAAACGGAACGATTTAGGTGTTCTTTCTTCCCGCGCGCTATTAGAGAATGGAACGGTAGAGAAAAGTTATGAAAGTGGTTAATGAACAAAAAAATGTTCAAATGTTTGTATTTTTCTATGGGACTTAACTACGGGGTCATCAGTCCCTAAACTTACAAACTACTTATGAACTACTTACGAACTAGGACGGCACAAATATCCATGCCCGAGGGGGGATTCGAACCCCCGACCGTAGTGACCGTGCAGACCGTGACTGGAGCGCCTCAGTCTCCTCGGCCACCGCGGCCGGCGGTTAATGACCCCTCTGCCAGGCACTTAAATGTGATTTGCAGAGTATCTATGTAGATGTAGATGAAACAACTGCACAGACCGAAGTTGGGACCGAGCACAACTTCTCGAAGGTCTCTTCTTCGATTCCCAGACGCAACGGCTTGGGTACCACCCATCCGAACGGCACACAGCAGCCGATACATAGAAGACATAGAGAGTCGGCGAGCTGACGCGACTTCACCTGCAGATGTAGGCCCTGTCGACCTAGCGCCTATACCACAAAATCTTGTAACAACTGAATCAACTTGTAAACTCTAATACTGTTTTACTAGCTTCCTCTGGCGATCCACTAGGTATCTTCGCCTCATCCTAACACAAAGCTGGAAACATACCGCTCGGCCCCCAGCAGTGCACTTGTGTGACATCTAGCATTCGTCCCATATGATAACTTTGGACCGCCGCTACAGGGCAGCGCGACTACTGGCCTTGGTTATTGCAAGTGGGCGTTTCCTGACTCGCACGTTTCAGAGAAAGGTTTAAAACGGAGTTGACAGTTCTTCCTCCGCTGAGCAACGTCGAAGCTACACCAAGGATGCAACAGTTTACGTGACATTTGTGTCCATCTGCAACTGAGCCAGCAGCAAATTTAACAGAAATGTTTTTTAATATTCACAGAATATATGACATCAACTGCGATTGGGCAAAGCTGAAAATGTGTACCCAGCCGGGATTCGAACCCGGGTCTCCTGCTTTCTAGGCATTTGCGCTGACCCCTACACCACTGGGGACACAGTGATCACCGCACCTGCAAGGACTACCTAAGCACGCCTCCCGTCAGATACAAATTCCCAGCTTGATCCTAATGATCCTATCGTTAGTGGGGAGGGTTGGGCAAGTTTGAAGCCCTTCCTCTTACGGGAATTAGTTTCATAACTACGAGTTTGAGTACTGTGGGCAGGGCGAAGCTGGGAATTTGTATCTGACGGGAGGCGTGCTTAGGTAGTCCTTGCAGGGGTCAGCGCAACTGCCTAGAAAGCAGGCGACCCGGGTTCGAATCCCGGCTGGGTACACATTTTCAGCTTTGCCCAATCGCAGTTGATGTCATATATTCTGTGATTATTAAATAATAATAACAACTGCAGGATCAGAAGTGACGTCTGTTCTTTCGGAACAGACGCCACATGTATAGAAATGTTTTGCCAGTGATTCCAGGTGCGCCCAAGAAATGAAGACACTGTTCCCTGTTCTCTATGCGACTCAGAATGTTATTGAAATGTGTCTTTGATCTGGTAATAGAAGGGTTCAGTTTGGGCAGCTTGGGCCACAAAGGCTACCATGTCGTAATCGAGTTCCCTGAGCAGATCAGTGGACTACACCCCCTCTCGTCGTGGGTTGAGCATGCCGAAATCAGACAGCTGTTACCCCACCATTGAGAAAACTTTGTCCTCAATAACCTTCAGCTCTTCGTTACAATACGTCATTGCTGGCCTGTGCTGTCACTTGGCACTGATGCATGATTTCTTCATATAATGCTGTTTTATATTTATTTCAAAAGTTCATAGGTTTCGATAACCTGCAAGTGCTCAGCACGATGACAGGCACAATATGGTGTCATCCACTGTAGCGTCCCAGTTGCTATCATCTTCCAAAAGTCCCATTGCCTCGCATGCTTCCTGGTACATGACTTTTTCTTTCCTGTCGACTGTGTTTAGGGCCTGAAAACATATGGGACCCTGAACTTGGGTCAGAAGCTATTGTACACAGCAACACTCATTGTGTCACATGGGCAGTGTATATTCTGACCATGGCATCTGTCGCCTCACACTGTGCCAGCGTTTTACGTGGATGCCTTGCACATGATGTTTCCATTGTTTTCTTGCCACATTCCATGTCTAATATTTGGACACATCAGCGTACAGCAAAGTTCTGACAACATCTGAAACTTAAAGACATATGTGGTTATTACGGTTGTGGGCGGTGTCATTATTCGATCACAAAAGTCGTGTTAGATGTTTCATTGAAGCGTTAAGCCCAATGGAATGGTGAATATGGAACAAGCCAGCTGCTGTCCAGTAAGACTTCTATCACCATATCTCTCACTTTCACATGACTGCTGTAATTTTCTAACTAAATAGTCTGATAGAGTAGCAATCTGCGGCTGTTTGCTGATGATACTGTGGCGTAACGGAAGGTCTCTACAGCGTGATCAAAAAGTCAGTATAAATTTGAAAACTTAATAAATCAAGGAAAAATGTAGATAGAGAGGTAAAAATTGACACATGCTTGGAATGACATGGGGTTTTATTAGAAAAAAAAGTTCAAAAAATGTTCGACAGATGGCACTTCATTTGATCAGAAAAACAATAAGTAGCATAACAAATTAAGACAAAGCAAATATGATGTTCTTTACAGGAAATACTCAATATGTTCACCGTCATTCCTCAGAAATAGCTGTCGTCGAGGAATAATGTTGTGAACAGCAATGTAAAGCATATCCGGAGTTATGGTAAGGCATTGGTGTCGGATGTTGTCTTTCAGCATCCCTAGAGATGTCGGTCGATCACGATACACTTGCGACTTCAGTTAACCCAAAAGCCAATAATTGCACGGACTAAGGTCTGGGGACCTGGGAGGCCAAGCATGACGAAAGTGGCAGCTGAGCACATGATCATCACCAAACGACGAGCGCAAGAGATCTTTCACGCGTCTAGCAATATGGGGCGGAGCGCCATCCTGCTTAAAAATCGTACGTACCAGCAGGTGTTTATCAGCCAGGCTGGTGATGATGCGATTCTGTAACATATCGGCGTACCTCTCACCCGCCACGGTAGAAGTTACAAAACCAGAATCATGCGCCATCTGTCGGACATTTTTTAACTTTTTTTTCTAATTAAACCCCATGATACAAGCATGTGTATCAATTTTTACCTCTCTGTCTACATTATTCCATGATTTATTAACTTTTCAAATTTATACTGACTTTTTGCTCACCTGGTATTTTACTTTCATCAGAGTATCCTGCTTTGGATTTCATGACTGCCTCACAAACTTGAGGCATGCATTCAATCAGTTTTTGTAGGTATCGTGAATCTATATGATTCCACACATCTTTAACAATATTCCAGAGATGTTCCTTGCTGGATATCGTAATTTCCATGATACGCCTGTCCACTTCATCCCACACCATTTCAATGGAATTACAGTCGGGACTTTGGGATGGCCATACCATATCTTTCAGTACTTTCTGTTTTTACTTTGAGCAATGTAGTTCCTACAGTATGCCGACTGATGTTTTGGGCCATTATCCTGTTGTAAGGTGAACCCTTTTCCTATTAAGCGCAATCCACTTGGTATTGCATGATTTTAAAGTATGTGGTGCTACTGCTTCTGATCCATACATCCTTCTATTTTCACAATGTCGCCAACTCTATCTCCGGCACAACATCCCAAACCATAACAGAGACTCCAGTGTATTTAACTGTAGGTAGAACACACTGCTGGGCTATCCTTTCCCTACAAATCGGCGAACAAATGTTCTCCTTCTGGTTCCAAAAATCTCGAACTTCGACCTTCTAGCCCATTCAAGTCTCTTCAGTTTATTTGTGAGCCTTAGAAGGGGTTTTCTTGTTGTGACACAACCTTTCAAGCCGGCTTCGGTTAGTCCCCTTTTTACTGTTGCAACAGATATTCTTGTCGCGTTCATTTCTACCAAGTCTGCACGAATTTGGGGTGCTGTTTTGAATCTATTTCTTTTACTGGTAATTCTGATATATTTATCATCACTTTTAGTTGTTTTACGAGATCGTCCTGTTTGTGGTATGTCCGTATTGCTACCTGTTTTCTTATGGCGGTGAAGGGTGTATTGCACTCCCCCTATACACACACTACACTGTTTCGCAATTTGGCGAATAGAGAAACCTGCTTGGCTAAGTGCTACAGTTGTAGAACGTTTTTCTATGGATGTCTCCACTCGTGGAGCCATACTAGTGATGTCTACACTTCAACTGTCACGAAGGAACTAACTTGCAGGAACCAGATATGTATCATAGCAGTACTTGACGTTCGCTGCGGACACATCACTACAGGGAACAACACAGGTGCAGCAAATGCGGCATCCCTCGGCAAATAGGTAAACAAACGTATCAGATAGCTACATAACGTTTATGTACACAACATTGTTTGTTGGATACTATTGTATTTTGAAGACCACAAACAAAAATCATGATAGTGTGGACAACTATTGTACTATTCCTTTGCTTCCTCAATGGTAGCCAAGGTATTAGATCTTATCTACGGAGAACTAGGTGACAATTATTGGGTCTATTGAAATTTATGAGCGGTAGTGTAACTGTTTACTGACTGTCAGCAAAATGCTATATATGCGACCGCTCGCGTAACTTTAAAAGCCGCGATTTCTCGCAGGTTAAATAATGGAATGCGGTCTCAGACAATCAGGCGATGCTGAATGAATTAGATTAGGTAACGAAACAGTGAAGGTGGTAGATGAGTTTTGTTACTTGGGTAGTAAAATAACATGTGACGGTCGCAGTACAGAGGATATAAAATGCAGAATGGCAATGGGAAGAACGGCATTTTTGAAAAAGAGAAATTTGCCAACATTAAATATTAATTTAAGTGCAAGGAAGTCTTTTCTAAAGGCATTTGTGTGTAGTGTTGCTTTGTACAGGAGTGAAACATGGACGATAAGCAGTGCGGACAGGGAAAGAATAGAGGCTTCTGAAACGTGGTGCTACAGAAGAATGCTGAAGATTAGGTGGGTAGATCGCATAACTAATGAAGAGGTTCTGAACAGAATTGGTGAGAAAAGGTATTTTTGGCATACCCTGACTAAAAGAAGGGATCGCTTGGTAGGACACATTCTTAGACATCGAGGAATCGTAAATTTAGCATTGGAGGGAAGTGTGCGGGGTAAAAATCGCAGAGGGAGACCAAGATAGTAAGCAGATTCAAGTGGATGTGGGTTGCTGTTCTTATGAGGATATGAAAAGGCTTGCTCAGGATAGAGTAGGGTGGAGAGCTGCATCAAACCAGTCTCCGGACTGAAGACCATAACAACTCAAAGAGCGAAAGATGTGGATAGTGGTAGTGAAGGGAAGTTGTAAAACAGATATGAGTTGACCCATCCACATTGTAAATCAATTTAGAATCAGAATGGGTCAAATTCATCGCCATGCAAAACGCCACAAATTGTTGTGCGTGTTTGTGAGTACATTGCCCTCAGCATGCAAAACTCCCTCCTCCCATACCTTGCCCTACTTCACCCTGCCCCACCTTCCCCTCATGTAACACTGTAAGGCACTTGGCTGCATGCAGCATAGGAAGGCAACTAATATATTTGGAGGCCCCCCAAGACGAGACCCCCCCCCCCTCCTTAGTCCTCCACTAGCACTGAGCTCTTACTTATGGCGTACTACGCCTTCATTCATTCTTACCTACACGATGGAGTACTGCTGTAGGGAAACTCTGCTGGTGCAAAAGAGGTCTTTCTCTGGCAGAAGAAAGCCATTAGATGTATTTTTTTCCTTGAGTAAATTAACTTCACGCCAACAGTATTTCATTAAACACAGAATACTTATTGTCCCCTGTCTATACATACGAGGCGCGTCCAGAAAGTAAGTTCCGTTTCAATTTATTTCCACTGCAGTGCTGCGACTGCAGTTCCGCACATGCGCTGTAGACGATGTGTATCAAGGAGAAGAATGTACGCCATTTGGAGTTCACTGTCAGTTACGTACGCTTTGTTGTGCTTGTTTGAAATGTCGGCGTTGATTGAAAATCCCACCGCCTGTGAAATCAGGTCGGTGATTCGGTTTCTGAATGCGAGGAAAGTGAAACCAAGTGAAATTTATCGGCAAATTTGCGATGTTTAGGGACCAAATGCGATGAGTGATTCGATGGTGAGAAGATGGGTCCGACAGTTCAATGGCGGGCGTAATGATGTGCACGATGAAGAACGAAGTGGGCGTCCACCTTTGGTTACAGAAGAAATGGTTCATGCGATTGATGACAAGATCCAGGACATCTCAAGCCTTTCCTTGGCGACATCACTTCACCAATGACGACAAGCTGAAAGAAACTGTTTCCAACTGGTTGAAGACACAGACGGCAGATTTCTATGAAGAAGGTATACAAAACCTGGTGCCAAGCTATGACAAATGCCTGCAAAATTTCTGCAGTTACGTGGAAAAGTAGTTTAAGAGTTGTAGAATTTTGAGCAATAACAATTTCATATGTAACTGTGTACAGTTTCATTTTATTACCAAACGGAACTTACTTTCTGGACGCGCCTCGTATTACAAGCTCTCTACATACTACACAGAATGTCTACATGTATGAACGTAGGTCAGACGTACACTCATATCAAACTAGACACAGGAACTTATTGGACATTCCATAGACTCGTTTAAGTGAAGTCCAGAATAATTTTTTACACATTGGAAAAGTATTTCTCAGCTATCTACCTTGTGATACAAGAGTTATGCACCAAAATAAATTTAAAAAGTCGACAGTGTTCTATGATATTAATGAATTTTTAGATAATGAAGAAAATAGATTTTGTACATTCAGTGGGACCAAGCTAACATATGGTTTAGTACTGTTAATTACGGTATCTCTTGTACCTATATTTAATTGTGATTAAAACTTTGTAAAGCTAGGTATACCATACCTTTGTTAAAATAATTACTTGTGTCAAAAATGCTATAATCATTTGTATATATGTTAATTATGTGTATTACAATTTATGTGTATTCACTGACGATGCCTCATACAACAGTTGTTCACAGGCTAATATATGAATCAATAAATCAAAACCGCAGCTGTCTGGTAGAGTTTCTTCGCCTGTCAGCTGTGTCTAATATAAGCACCAAACTTCTACAAATAATTGCTGTGACGCAGAGATATGCTACCTCGGGGAAATAGAAAATGGCTTTTATTAGTCGGGATATCCCCGTCAGGGTTCGGTCACCTAATGCAAGTGTTTTGAATGGTGCCACTTTGGCAACTTGCGTAACGATAGTGATGAAAGTGATGATGACGACAAACATACAAAACCCAGTTCCCTGCCGAGAATCGAACCTGGGCCTCTTAGATTGGTTGTCAGCGACGCTACTACTGAGCTACGGAGGTGGACAGAGAAATAGGACAATTAATTGCATACTTTTATGGCCTTCTGAATCACTTATTTCTAAATATTGGGGGAGCACAATACATTTCGTTCCATCCTCTTCCTCTTTCCCCTCACAGACAGTGTATGAATTTCTTGCTTTGGGCTTAATCAAAGAAAATATTATTTTTTAAACTCATGTTGTCTTCCTGCATTGTAAAGTGAATTACTAAGATCAGCTCTTAGACTATAAATAATGTTGGCTGGTTGTTGTTCAAGGGACCAAGCTACACTGATCCCTAAAGCCCTCTAAATAAGGTATCTAATAATTTTTTGTCTCAGAATCTATTTGAAAATGTACCGTCGAAATATCCAAGATGCCGATACTGTACCGTGGCTTACGACACCTAACAGTTAACGACAGTGCCCGCTATTTTCGCAACAGAATGCAAAATCTTGAACAGGCAATAAATAGTTTTTTTTTTTTTAATTTTTGTTTTACATTTATCGGCAGAAATGTTCTTGACGACGGCCGTGGTAGTTTGCGGTCAACCTCCTTGTTGATGTCCAGCTTTGCTGCAGAGAGCTGCAGCCTGTTTGCGGTCTACTAATACATCTCTGGTGACAGACGATAAAGAAATATGTATATCTTCGAACTAAGCACTAACACGTGGTAAACCAATTGACAGTCGAGCAACAGTACGCGACATGCGACAACGTTTGACGCTGTGGACGTGAGGGTTGTGTGTACGTCGTGTGATGTGGTCGTGAGGATTTACGTGTGCGTGTCGGGTGATGTTGTATAGGCTTTAAAAATGAGCGGGCAGTGCCAGATATTCGACGCGGTTTTTATTAGCGTCACCCGCTTTTCGTTTCATAAAATAAAAACTTTCAGAAAAGATTTTCTTCCGTTTAGTGAGCGTCAAGAACGTTTTTGTCGAGAGGTATAAACCGAAAATTAAAACAAACAAAAATATTTATTGCATGCCCAAGATTTTGCATGCTGTTGCGAAAAAAAAATCGGATTTTGCACGTATTATCGTTATTTGTTTGGTGGCACTGTGCCACGGTACAGTAGGTTTTTATTTTAAGTGACTGTAGTGTATTTAATAACTTCTTTCGTCGTTTATTTTGTGCCTGCGTATTTTGAGGTAAATAAATAGTTAGCGCATGTGAGCATCTGTGTCTGATTGTCATAAATGTAGTGTGTGTGTTTTTGTTTTGATTTGCACACAAATGTTGTTGTACACATCACTGGTAGCTTCTCTTTTTAACTACGTTTGAAACTTTTTATGTTTAGTATTTGTACCTCCTTCATCTGTGTCTACCAGTCTTTACAAATGAATTTTTTTTTTTTTATTACTGTTGCCTTCCTATGGTTTCGATCCACTTGTTCCTTATGTTCCCGTGGAAACTGTCATTAAGCGTATCAACATTTTGTATTTTTTTCCCCTTAATGCAACAGACATGTAATTATTCACTAATTCATATGAAAGTTTTGTAAGGTCATTTACTATTATTACATTGTAATTTAAACAGCTGATTGGATGATACATGATTAGAGTGTTTAATGGATTTCTCAGTTTTACATTAGTAATTAGTTTCAAAATATGGTTTTCCTTACACATAATGGCTGAAAACATGTAGAATTTCCTGTGGTTATTCTAGAAATAATTGCTCCTCCACTCTATTTCCCTCCTCAGGAAACAGAAAAGGTTGCATGACGTAGGGAGTCTAAATTATTAAAATATTTTTAGAATAAGACATTTGTTTTGGAAAACAGTTCCATTATTGTGACACCAAATTCGGAATATCTTGTAGCTTCCAACATTAAGACTATGGCCTGTAGGCTACTCACTCCTAATAGTATGCCTCAGTGTGTAATGTAGTCTTTAGTCTCTTGGATCTTATTAACATCTCAAAAATTGAGCCTCGCCAAGGCAAAGGGCTGTGTTGCTAAAATCTTATATGGAGTGTTCCTTTTACGGCACTTTAGGATTAAGACCATAACACAACCATAGTGTTCTTTCAGTATTTGTAGTTCTACATGAATGAGTAAATTGCAGATTCTCATATTTACTTCTGAGATCTTTTCATGCAATTTCTTTGTGTGTACTGGCCACATAGATACCACCAGGTGGTAAAAAAAAATTAACTTCATACTCAAGCTGCTGGCAGTATTATGAATAAGTTCTCAAAATATGTCCAAGCATGCTGTCATCACAATGTCCTCATTGGTGCTGTCTTGAATAGTATTTGACAGCAAGATTTCAATGTCCCATTTGTAATATTTACTCCACTTAATTATTGCTATGCTTCTGTGATATTTCCAACTCAGTTTTTTAAACATATATGTGTGAATTACATGTGGATCGTCATTTTTGCATTTTACAGGAAGACAGTATTTTTGTTGTGATTTGTATGTACCTTCTGAATGAACATGTTGGTTTTGTCATTAATTAATGGTGTTTGTTGTCTACCATTGTGATACAATGTTACCCCTTGTTTAGCAGGAAGTTTGCTCTGTGCAATTATAAGAAAATGGGCAGCTGGTAATACCCAGATATGGATTGAATATGTACACTAAACTACTCAGAAAGTTCAATGCACTGACATTTTATTAATTTATTTGTGTGCTACATTGGTAATACAAGACAATTTGTATGTGATTTTGAGGGCTTTAGTTTGTGTGATGTTACCGGTAGCTAATAGGTAATTTTAATGAGGCTACTGGTCTGTGCTACTACGTAATAAATCCTTGTGTATGTTGTCCAAAGTAATTGGAAAGCCATACTTGAAGACCGTGATAAGTCATTTGTAGATAATGAATAATTTGTGATATCATAAATTGCACATTATCACAACAGAATGTACCATCAATCAGTCTCAGCCCAAATATTCGTGCCTTCGGCACCCACTTGCAAAAAACAAAATTTCTCAGTTAACCTATACATAACCATCAGAGAGAAGCTACAGATCACTTAAGCATAAAATCATAATCTGTTCTTCTCGTAAACAAACCACCATCTTTAACTTGGATATTGGTCAAAGCCAATGGATTGTATAACGGACTTCAATTGACTCATTAGAAATCCATGTGCAAAACTAAGTTCTGCTACTTTAAACAGAATATTCTCCACTAATAGTGAAACTGATACAAAATATTTGTTCCTTCGCTAAAGTTTTCTGCTGTAGTTACCTCCCTTTTACCACTTCATATATTGTACATTTTTGTGGTGTCAACAAGATTGAAGAGCCTGTAGTGAACCATTCCTATTTTATTTCATTTCACCTTTCACTGATGTGCCTCAGGAAGGAAAGACTAGTAACCCAGCCCTAGTACCTTTTAAAATCATAACCGTCATTGTTAAAATACATGGTTTTTATATGTAGTATGTCTAGTAAGATGAATTTTTATCAGTTGTGTGGTGGCAGAGTAGTAGACTATATGTTCATGCATGAATATCACTGTAGCAGCATTGACAAGATCATAGGAATTTCATCTAAATAGGGCTTGCAGTCGTCAGATTGCTTTTCAGTGACATTGTCGTATTAACCTTCCGATTGGCGCGCCTTATAGTCGGCCAAGGAGTTCACGCTTATTTTCCAGATACCTCTTGATAATAAACCTTAAAAAGGCACAAACATCAAACTTGTATCGTAAAAGAGAAGGCTAACACAAAGAGGGGGATTTCACTCTCCCACTTTCCGAGAAAAGGATACAAAACTTGTCGCCTCGTATCGGACACATACGTGCGCCTGTTGGAAGGTTAATTATGAGGGTAGGAACTTCAGTGGTGGCAACTACTGATTTAGAACTTATTCCAAAAGAGCTTAATGATCTTCATTGTAGTCACCATGATTGTGTTGCCAGCTATGTGGAAGTTGTAAGGTCAATAAACTGTTGATAACCAAAGTAGAGCAGCCTATTGGCCAATTCAGTGGTGAAGTAGTCGGAAGGGCTCGGGTCTGAAGAGTGCGGTAGGTTACTACTGAACAGAGCAACACAAACAAGTGCCTTAGCAGTGTCCAACAAAATGATTGTTACTTTATTTTTCTTTCAGTCAGTCACAGGCTGCATTCCAAAATTGAGCAGCTTCATTAAGCCCTAATAAATTCATCTTGATTGCTAAACTGTTCATGACATTTACTTCAGAGATTTGTTGAACAACAGATCACTCCACTAGAATTGTCTCCATAACTATCTGTGCTGAGTGTATTCTAAGAATTTCACATTAAAATTTCACAATACAGTGCCTTATTTTCTCTCCATGGACTCTGTTAACCTATACCTTCCTATCAGAGTGAAACTACAGATTACTTTTTAAACATACAATCTTAATCTATAATCTATGTTCTGCTTGTAAACAAATTATTGTCTTTAACTCGGCCACCACATACGTAATTACTCACGCCACCTACAAACAGGCACGCATACAACACCACACTGATGACACAAATCAAAGCAATACCACCTACAGACAAGGCGTTACAACAGGCCATGCTAAGTCACACTGACCAGGTCGCAGCCGCCAGCTTACTGGCTGCCCGCTATGAGGCAGTGGGTGTGTCCCAGCGACCAGCCATTCACTTGGCGGCCGTGGCCTGATCAATGTGACATAGCATGGGCTGTTGTGAGGCTTGTCTCTAGGTGGTGTTGGTCAAAACTGATGGGGAGTATCCCTGTCTTGAGTCCAGAAACTAATAGGCCTACTACAAATACCAAACTGTAGATTTACTATTGTAAGCATATCCCCATTAGATAACTGGAATGGCTATACTGTCAGTTTGACTAATTTTCTTCATTCATGGCAGTTTTTTCCTTGAGAAGACATTGGTAGTAATCGATCATTTCAAAACAGAACTGCCTGTTGCATGGCTGATTATTAAGTAGAAAACCTTATTTTGAGTTAAACAAAATAAAATAATTATTTAGTAATTTGCAAGGATAGTCCTCCAGTATTAGTTGCATGTCTGCTTGTTTCTGTAAAAAATTTCTTTTCCTGTAGTTTTAGTATTAAGTAGAATTTGTTGAAATTTTAAGTCTAATAATTGTCCTTATTTCATTTTTTCCAGACTGCTTCACTTACAAAATGGTAAGTAATTCTATAAATGATGAGTTGAAATATAAGTGTATTAAAGGTTATTTCCTGAAATCATTGAGGTAGGCCTACTGTTTGTATTTAAATTACTAACTCTAGTATACATTTTATAGTCCAAAAGTAAGATGTGATTATAGAGTTAAGTGAATTGTGTTGTACTTCTGTTACTGTGAAAATTTTATATCCCTCCTTTCTTTGTGTGTGTGTGTGTGTGTGTGTGTGTGTGTGTGTGTGTGAGAGAGAGAGAGAGAGAGAGAGAGAGAGAGAGAGAGAGAGAGAGAGAGAGAGATAGATATTCAGTCTCCCCCCCCCCCCCTCCACACATCTTTGTGGATTTACTAAAATAATGTTAATTTCGACAAACTGTCATCTTCCTAGCATCATAGTATATAAGGGATTGTGTTCACTTCCAACAACCCCATGATTTCCAGTCGGTTAAATTGTAAGGCGCTTCTCGCCAGTCTGCAGTGGTTATGTTGGCACCAATGGTAATGATGACCAATAAATGTTTTTTCGTGACAACTTCAATTAAAAAGAAATTTTTTTTTCTGAACGGACAAGGGTACGTACAAGAACCTGTCGACCATAGAGCAAGTACAGTTTTAAATTTGCCATGAGTGAAATGAGCAGCAATAACATTTACTCTGTAGCTCGTGAAAAATATTAACACAATTCTACACTTCATTGTTCATATGTTGCTAACATAAGCACTGGAGCCTGGCGAGAAGCGGCATAAAATTTTACCTTTCCAGTCACATGATCCATTGTTTTCTGTGTTTCATTCTTACTGTGAAACACTGTAATTTATCGTAGATACTCAATACTTCCATGCTCTTCTTGCATATCACATCCATGAAAAGCTACAGCATCTTGCAAACAGATGGCAAAAGAGACAAGAGAGATAAAGTTTCCAGAACTTAATGGCTGAAGGTCTTATTGCAATATAGGCAAAATGCTGTAATAGTTTCTCAGAAATGGACACTGCCAATTTCCTTCCCCAATCAGAGCTTGTCGTTTGTCTCCAATTTTAAACCGTAACCTACCATCAATTATGCATAGGTTTTCGCACATTTCCTCCAGATCAGTAGAGTTCAGATCATTTTGAGATTGAAACTTTCTTGTAAGTGAAGAAATAGCTCGTAATGTGAAATAGTGCCTTGCAACTGCACGACCTTTCTGCACTGCCAGCACGTGTATTTCAGGGGACGGAGTGTCAACATACTTCGGGGCTTGAAGTGTTTTCACAATGTCTCTTGCACACTACAGGTACATGCTGGCAGTGGGGCTAAGAGACGTGGTTGTAGGGCTCTAATATCAACCATTTATGCAAAGAAGACATTAGAAATCTGTTTTAGGCAAGGTTTCTCATAGTTTACATTTATGAAATAAATTGGGTACTACACACATTTTGTAAATGTACTCATTGAAAGAAATTTTGAAGATTTTAATTGCTGGAACATTGTAAACATTTGACTTATGACAGTGAGCAATAAATTTCCTTATTCTCAGTATCATTACATCCTGCTAAAGTTTCACATGGAAAATGTAACAGTTTATTTCCTGCTCCTGCTGCAGAATTAGTCACTGATCAGTACTATTTGAAACTTTGTGTTACTAGAATTTCTATTTTAACCATGACAAATTTGAAGTTGTGGTACAGTAGTGCAATCTGGAGTTGAAATTAAGTGAACCTTTTGTATTTGCCTCTCTTAAGGCTGGAGACATACTTCATATAGCTATTTTGCTCTTTTAGATGTTTGCAGTTGTACACCCTGGCTTTGGGTTACCTTGTCACAATAAGTCCTTCTTCCAGTGTTGGGGGGAAGCAGGTCTCGTTTTCCTGGGTGCCAGGACACACAGTAATTTGGGCAAATGAAGCAGCTGGTCGGGCCACCAGAGTCCTACCGAGACCATCGTGTGACAAGGTGTCCTATTCCTTTGCAGATGTCACTTCCTTGCTACAGTTGAGGTCCCTGCAGTTATGGCAGGGTGAATGTCTCAGTAAAAAATAAAAAGCAGATAACTGCACACCACATCTTATTTGATTGTATTTTATATTATGCTGAGAGAGGATGGAGGTGAATCTTGGTGGTGATTTGCCTACTATCTTAGATGATGGAGGCGGGTAAGACAAAAGTCTTAAAATTTTGTGATATGGCTGGAGTGGTATAATCTTTTAGGTTGAAGGTTTTAGTGTATTACAGAGTGGCTGGCTGGTCCTTTTTTGTACCTGCAATCGGTGAGCTATAGTAATCTGCTTCGTCATTTTAACTTTTTCTGCCACATTCTTCCTTTTAGTCAAAGCCATGATATTGGGACTCTGAATCCTTTTCCTTGTCTCAGGATGTATGCATTATTTGTCTCAATTTGTTACATTCTGCATTTCTTATTGATACTCATATTTAAAGAACTGCCACACATCTCTGATACATTAACTTACCTCTAGGTAGTGATAATTACACTCTCACCTTCCCCTTGTGAGTGCATTGCCCTCAGCATGCAGAACTCCCTCCTCCCCTACCTTGCCCCACTCCTCTGCACCCACCTTCCCCTCATTTAACATTGTAAGGCACTTGGCTGCATGCCACATAGGTAGACAACTAATCTACCTATAAAGCTGAAGCTCTTCTTATTCTGGAATCAGTTCGTGGAGGCTCGCCAAATTGGTGGCAGGAACCTGAAATAGCATTTGCTTTGCTCCTTTTACCTAGCAAACTTATTTGTGTTGTTACCGAAATGGCTCAAAGCTCACCTACAGGCAGTTAGATGTGATACGGGAGGCTGATCACACATAAGCTGTGTTAATGAAGTTGTCTGTGTGTGATGTTTAGTGCAAACAATGTGATTACATTTAGAATTAGTTGTCCGTGTCTTATGTTACTGTTAACTTCCAATTGATCAGGTAATTGTTCTTCATTACTATGTTTGATTTAAATAACCTCCTCACCTACTTTGAATGCACCATGAAATTCCCTTGGAATAGTGAACTTGATTTTGTAATCAGGTTATCAATCATATCGTAACTGAAGAAATCATTTAAGTTTGTGGCTTTGTTCAGTTTTGAATTAATGCAGGTTACTTCCACACATTTTTGTAAAGGTTTGGATTGCTGCAAGAGTTATAACTGTGTGCTGATGGTATGAATTTTATATACTTATCTTACATGTTTATCAGTGATTGGCCACACACACACACACACACACATCTAGTAATGAAGTCTGTGACAGTTAAATGGCGAACAAAGCATCTCTTAAAAGCTAAATGTATGAAATCAATTAGGTTTTGATAAATGAAGTAAGAAAACCACATTGGAAGTTTGGTACTGTCAGTTTGTAATAATAGTAAAAAGTTCACTCAGAAGCGCACAGACTATTTAATGGGCCATGGTTGCAATTCAAAATCTGAGTGAGGTCTATTTGGCTTCGAAGACGCCTAAATTATTTCTTACTTTTTACTATGATTTTTTTTTCTTTTTCAAAATGAACCATATGTCACTGCCTTGTACTAGGAGGTCATTGTTTTTGCCTGGTGATAGTTTTTTCTTGTTTTCCACTCAATAGTACAATATGTTAGCAGACTAAAACGCCTTGTACTAGGAGGTCATTGTTTTTGCCTGGTGATAGTTTTTTCTTGTTTTCCACTCAATAGTACAATATGTTAGCAGACTAAAACAGCAAATGTTTGTTGTGACTGCCCAGAAAATTATTTTTAGTTGGTTAAATTGAATTCCCTGTACTGTCTCTTTTCTTTCTTTTTCTTCAGTGAAGGGGAAAAATTATATTTTCTAGGCGACTGTTGAAACAGGCTCTTTAGTTGGGACAGACGAACCAGATCTATATCTAGACTGATAAGTTTTGTCATATTACTGTGCTGCATAGTATCTGGCCTATGAGAACTGATACACAAGGGTAAATCACTAAAGTATGATGAATGTTCTAATTTATTAAGTCTTCTATTGATAAATAACATTTTAGAATTAATTATGTGGTGTCACACAAGTCTAAAGTGCGCGCCACGTACTTTCGCCACGCGCCGCCATGCACGCGCGGCGTTCTTGCGACGTCGGCCATGAGTGCCCTCTGCTACAATCCCACTCGTGGCCACCACTGAACTGCATTGTTCACTTGGGAATCAGATAGGCACTGGTTAAGACTTGGCTATCTGATAGGCACTAGGAATCGTCAGTAGGCAGACCTCTATCTAAACTATGTATCAACATTCTACTAGTCTGCTGCTCTTCAAGCTAAGTATTGTACCATCTCTATGAAATATATATCTTGTTCTAATTTAGCCTAGTGTTTCTAGTTTCTGCTGCCCCACTGGCTGCTCACCTCTGTACCTGTACACGCGTGCATCCTACTTTCCTGTATCGGTCTCTCTCTACTCGGCCACCGACATCCAGGACAACCGGCGGAAACGAGACAAAAAATTAAATCAATATGGAGTGTTGCTGCCATTCTGCCTATAACTGCTGCTACATGCCTCCGCATTGAATCAGAGGCTCTGGATGTGTTGTTGGGGTATAGCTGCTTCCGCACATTGCCAAAGTTGATCTGGTCTAACAGCAAGTGGTGTATCCTAGGCCAGTTGTTCTTCAATAATTGACTAGGCATTTTTGATAGGGAGAAAATGGAACAACAGGGAACCTAATGTGACAATGTAGTCTGATGGACTACAAAGTAGATTTGAACATTATATGTCACACGTGCATCAAGCTCAGAAGGTGTGGGATAATGGGCTCCAACAATTGAGATGTAACACTGACTGTTTGTGTGCTGGGAGGGACGTCATATCCAATACCACACCAAACTGTAGTATGAGGTGCAGGACCAGTATGTTGAAGCAGAAAGTGACAGTTAAATGGTGTCTCCAAATTCATGCATGCTTAATGCTTGTTGCATGATGGACTGAATTTGTTGTGGTGTTCATCATGTGGCAAAGCAATCCATCCCTGCCATGCACCCAAGATGCTTTTCATCACTTGTAGTGGTACAGTGTGATGGGTGTCGTTGATGCTGTCGATCTGTCACTCTCTTTTGTGTCTGTAGATTACAGTTCTTCTTCTTCTTCTTCTTCTTCTTCTTCTTCACAGTTTCTTGATTATGTCCAACACTATTGTGGATTTTTGGGAAGGGTGATCCACAATCCGTAGCCTTTCTTTGGCTTTCCAAGACTCCCTCTTGGACACATACTGAAGCTGCACACACACATCATCCACATGGAAGAAAGATTCCAGTTTGTTCACATGGCCGCCTGTCCTCCCTTATGTAGTGCTTGCATGTGGTGCTACTGGTGCCTGTGATCTGTGCCTGCTCTGAAATGTTAATAATATGCTTCTCTAGTCACTGCAGACACATGCTGCAAATACACCTGATTTGGATGCTTAGAATGTTTTGCATTTTTTGTGGCCAGCATTGTATAATTTTGTACCAATATACCATACAAAATTTGTCTTTTTTTTAATTACAGTAATGTTGTTGTTGTTGTGGTCTTCAGTCCAGAGACTGGTTTGATGCAGCTCTCCACCCTACTCTATCCTGAGCAAGCCTTTTCATCTCCTCATAAGAACGACAACCCACATCCACTTGAATCTGCTTACTATACGCGTCTCTTGGTCTCCCTCTGCGATTTTTACCCCACACACTTCCCTCCAACGCTAAATTCACAATTCCTTGATGTCTAAGAATGTGTCCTACCAATCTATCCCTTCTTTTAGTCAAGGTATGCCAGAAATTTCTTTTCTCCCCAATTCGGTTCAGTACCTCCTCGTTAGTTACGCGATCCACCCACCTAATCTTCAGCATTCTTCTGGAGCACCACATTTCAAACGCCTCTATCCTCTTTCTGTCCACACTGCTTATCATCCATGTTTCACTCCCATACAAGGCAACACTCCATACAAATGCCTTCAGAAAGGATTTCCTTGGGCGTAAATCAATATTCGATGTTAACAAATTTCTCTTTTTCAAGAACGCCTTTCTACCCATTGCCATTCTGCAATTAATATCCTCTGTACTGCAACCATCATTTGTTATTTTACTGCCCAAGTAACAAAACTCGTCTACCTCCTTTATTGTTTCGTTACCTAATCTAATTCCTTCGGCATCACCTGATTTTCTTACACTGCACTCCATTACCCTAGTTTTACTCTTGTTAATGTTCATCTTATATGCACCTTTTAGCACACTGTCCATTCCGTTCAATTGCTCTTCCAGGTCCTTTGCTGTATCTGACAGAATTACTATGTCGTCGGCAAAACGCAATGTTTTTAATTCTTCACCCTGAACTTTAATTCCTTCTCCAAATTTCTCCTTGCTTTCCTTTATAGCTTGTTCAATGTACAAATTGAACAACATTGGGGAAAGGCTACAACCCTGTCTTACTCCCTTTCCAACCACTGCATCCCTTTCATGCCCTTCAACTCTGACAACCGCTGTCTGGTTTTTGTACAAGTTGTAAATAACCTTACGCTCCCTATATTTTACTCCTGCTTGCTTCAGAACTTTAAAGAGTTTATTCCAATCAACATTGTCAAAAGCCTTCTCCAAATCTACAAAAGCTAGAAATGTTGGTTTGCCTTTTCTTAATCTATCTTCTAGGATAAGCCGTAAAGTGAGTATTGCCTCCCGTGTTCCTATATTTCTCCTGAACCCAAACTGATCTTCCCCGAGGTCGGCTTCTACCAGCTTTTCCATCCTTCTGTATATAATTCGTGTTAATATTTTGCAACCATGACTTATTAAACTGATAGTTCTGTAGTTTTCACACCTGTCTGCACCCGCTTTCTTTGGAATGGGGATTATAACATTTTTCTTAAAGTCTGAGGGTACTTCACCTTTCTCATACATCTTACACACAATGTGAAACAATTTTGTCATGGCTGGTTCTCCCAGAGACTTCAGTAGCTCTGACGGGATATCATCTACTCCAGGGGCCTTGTTTCGACTTAGATCTTTAGCTCATTTGCTCTAACCCACTTTTCAAGACATTTAAAGCAGTCCATGCATTTTGCTGGATATGTAGAGTCATTTGTGTAAGAAATTAGATACGCCATTTGTAGCTTCCACATTCACAAGATATCTCAAGAGCTCCCATTTTGCCAAGTTCTTTCCTACAAGTTCCTTAGATACAGAGTATATCTTACTTGGAAATTACTTCTGCTCCAGAAAATACTGGGCTGTGTATGGCATGTTCATTTGAATATTACTGGTAAGTGTAACGTGCCCACTGAACAGATAACAACCTGCATCATTAAACTTGCATCCCCTTAGCAGTGCTATTTGATACTGATAAATTGCCCACACTTCTAAAACAACACATCATCATCATCCATCATCATCATAGACTGATTTTGCCTTCCAGCATTCAGGCTGGAGCATAGTCCTCCCTAATAAAATTCTGCTATGATCCACTATTCAATATTTGTCTTCCTTGTCTGATGTTAAGACTTTCACTTCAAAATCATTCTTGAGTGAATCAAAGTACTTTCTCCTTGGTCTACCTTGACTCCTCTTACGCTCTGCCAAACCTATGAGCCTCTTCTCCCGTGTATGTTGCATGACCCCATCATCTTAGCCTGTTTGCTCTTAACTGCTACGTCTGTGGTGTTCATTCCCAGTTTTTCTTTGATTTCCTTGTTATGGGCACCCTTCTGCCATTGTTCACATTTATTAGTACCTGCAGTCATCCCTGTTACTTTCATATCTGTAACCTCAGCCTTAATAAGGTAACCTGTATGCACCCATACAATAAAGTTGGTCAAAAGATAGTGTGCTGCTAACTTAGTCTTGGTGCTGACTTCCTTCTTACAGAAGAGAGTAAATTTTAGCTGAGCATTCTGCATTGATACACCTTGATTCAAGTTATTTCACTATGTTGCCATCCTGTGAGAAAATACACACTAAGTACTTGAAACTGTCCGCATGTTCAAAGTTTGTTCCTCCTATTTGGCACTCAATCTGTTTAAATCTCTCTTCCACAGACATTACTTTCATTTTGGAGATACTGATCTTAATACCATAACCCTGACATCTAACTCTGAAATATTAGATTGAAACCTTTCAATTGAATCTGCCTTCACCACTAAGTCATCAGTGTATGCAAGACTGCTTATTTTGTTTTCATATATTTCAGTCACCCTTCCAGGCTCTCATTTTCAACATATGATCAGTAAATAATATGAACAGTGGTTACATCTTGCATCATTTTCTTACCCCAGAAACTGCCAACTTTACCATCCACTGTAATTGCTGCCTGAAAGTCAACGTAAAAACCTTTAATTGCTTACAGATGTTGGCCTCGTATTCCATAATATTGTACAACTGACAATAGCTTCCTCTTAGGAACATGATCATACGCCTTTTCTAGATCTGTAAAACATAGATACAGTTTTCTGTTCCACTCGTAGCATTTCTCCATAATCTGCAGTAAGCTGAAGAATTGGTCCTGACAGGCCTAAACTGATAACTATTTTCATCAACTTGTCTTCAGCTGATACTCGCACTCGCCTTTCAACAATACCTGAGAATATTTTGCTCACAACGCTAATTGGATACCTCTGTAGTAGTTCCAAACTTTTGTTACCATGCTTGAAAATTGCCATTACTTCTTTCATCCAGTCATACGGAACCTGACCAGACTCGCATGCCATTAGTTATCCTGTGTAACCATTTGAGACCTGACATTCCATTGTATTTGATGAGTTCCTACTTAATTTAATCTATCCTAGCTACTTTATTGCACTGCAATCTATAGATTGCCACTCACAGCCCACAGTGCGGTTTGCATGTGCGCGCATGGAAGTTGGTTGAGCGCGTGGCCACCCCACGCAGTTACTGCACTGCGCACTCGTCGCGCGGTTGACAGGCGCTGTGACACATACAGCAGAGAAGAGAGTGCGCGGCACATCGGCGTCTATTGCGCAATCCCTCACTGTGAATACAAGTGATGGCAATATAACATTGACTCGCTTTTGTCTCTCATGTGTATCGGAGAGTACTTTGTTCTTCTGTTTGGTACAAACTCTGCAGTTTATTTCAAACTGACTTCCTCGTGAGCTGGACACTTGAAACATTTAACAGGTATGACAACTCGATGACAACCCCATATTAATTTGGTATCCTTTCTGGTGTGTTGAAGAGGGTACATCTTGTAAAGCAAAAATCTTCTATACTATCTGTATGGCATAAGGAATCACAGTGAAGCTGTTATTCTTCTTCTTTTCTTCTTATATAGAGATTATTCATATGTCTCTGGGTTTTTGCCTTCATATTGCATAGGAATCTACAGTTTCATTCCAATCTCTACGAAATCTTGAACACTTGACCTTCAAAACAAGAGGATGCCACTATGGAGGTAAAAATCGCGTACAACACACAGTTCACGAGATATACTCCATAAATAAGGAAATGCGTGAAAAACTGTTGCATCATGAGACGATGTTAAACGTCTTCCTAAACCAAATTTGCTAAACATATTCCTTACTTTGAGGTAACAATCGCTGTAGAGGTAAGAAAAAGTTATGACAAGTAGTTTAGAATATATGATGTAATAAGCAATGATATGGTTCTGATACTGCCACGTCATGCGACACGTGAATGTCACTTTATTTATCCTCCACTCTTCATGAAATTTTACACAGTTGACGTTCAAACCAGGTCACTGTGTATGGTGCGTGGCGGAAAGTATTTAACTTACGGAATTCAAAAAAAAAAATCTAGTTTTATTCCGATCTTGATGAAATTTGGCACACTTTAAAAACAGCATTGTTTTCATAAAACATGTAGAAAATGTATGCTGTGGTGGTGTGTGTATTCTGGCCAGTTTTTGAGTGCTGTAAAACATATGAACTGCGGTGAAAATGAGCAAAACTGCTGATTGTAATACTACAGAGAGGACCAACTCGAAACAAGTTACGCACTGTTGTGAAGAACATAAGTGTACCACCTGATGATGAACTGCCAGGCAGTACGAAACGGGTCATGTTGACTAAATAAACACACACAACAGGCGACAAGTTGCTGTATTTGCTGATTTCTAGTTTGTCTGTTTTAAAAAAGCGTTATATTAAAAAGATTTTTCATTAAATGACTATTATGAAATGAGGTTCAATAGTATGGCTGCAGCATTCATGGGAGAATACTGAAGCCACAGTACATGTGTATTACAGTATCAGTAGGAAAAATATGACCAGAGGAGTGCTTTATTTAATTTAAAAACACATGGTTCGGGAAGGCAGGGTTCCATTACCAAATTCTTTGAAATAGTGTGCCACGCCATAATGAAATCGTGTCTTGCTAAGACGTTACATTTTCACTATAATACTGGATACACATAGGCAACAGGTAAAGTGCATCACGTTCTCTCTACCAGTGCAATTCTTTTAGCAGAATGTTGATTACAGACTAGCTCCCATTTCCAAAACCTACACCGTTGCTACCATGAAACTGGGAATTTCTATGTTATATTGCTGTGTTTCTAGCTTTTCTTCTAACAAAACACATGTCATATCCACATCAAAAAGTAGTGATTAAAGGTGTGTGTATTAACTGCACATTAGGGGAAATACATATGCAGAATATTTTAGTGCCAATGTTCTGTGCATTCATACGGAATCACTTTACACACAATCTTTGTTTATTTCTGTGTATTCTTTTCAAAATATTCCTTAAATTAATTCAGATTACTGCATCATCCCTCCAGGAGACCATCGGAATGAACATTGAACTCAAGTTTGTTCCTTCCTCTTTAGGTAGAGTGTCAAGCGCAAGGCCAGTCGAACAATTTTCGTAAATTGTCAGGCATGTAGCCATGGCATTGTGCAGCACGACACCTCAATCTGGGTGTGATATGGAATCCCAGATGCGATGATGTCACGTCAGTTCAGCAGCCACTGCCCCATTACACTGCATGCAAGCCCGTGGCATCCGTGTGGCCTTAAGTTCCTGCGCACACACTTGTATTACGCGGGAAAGCATCGATCATCTTCGGCATCATTCGCCAGAACTCCCGAAGTGTATTAAAGCTCACCCGCACACCACTGGTGCACGCTGTGCATGCGAGCCATGCGGACAGGCCACGAGGTTGCAGGTGTCTAGTCCCAGGTCTATCAATTAGAGGTGGGACTCCTTCACCCCCAGTGGTCTTGAGGCATTTTGCTCTAATTATTGCCAGCATCGTATCGAAGTACCTGGGATGTAGGTTGCTAGCCTTACTTTCCCAGGGTCCCATTGGGTTTTACTGCAAACGAATGCGGGACTAACTGGTGGATTTGGTAGTCTTTGTCATCTAAGCACAAAGGTTTTGATGACTCAGAATGTCAGATGCCAACCTTACTCTAAAGTAACTGGTATACAATTAGGACAACCTACTTGGCCACTCGTACATTACCATTGGTTCATGATCTAAGACATGACTATAGGAATCCACACGTGAACCACATTTTTTTACTAGAAAACATTCAACGTCCTATACCAGGGTAAACAAAGAATTGAAGGAAGAATGCCTATATGCCTCTGTACAAGCCCTAATTTCTCTTATCTTGTCTTTGTGACCTTTATGCGGAATGTAAGTAGGCGGCAGCAAGATTGTACTACACTCAGCTTCAAATTCTGGCCCTCTAAATTTACTCAACAGAAATTCATGAAAAGAACTTTCTTTCCTCCAGCGATTCCCATTTGCATTCCTGGAGCATTTCTGTGACACTCGTGCATTGGTTGAACCTACCAGTAATGAATCCAGCTGCTCGCCTCTGAACTGCTTCTATGTCTTCCTTTAAACTGATCTGCTGTGGGTCCCAAACACTTGAGCAATACTAAAGACGTGGTCGTACAAGCGTTTTATATGCGGTCTCCTTTACAGGTGAAGTACATCTTCCCAAAATTCTCCCAATAATGTGAAGTCGGTTGTCCGCCTTACTCACATCTGTCCTTACATGTTCATTCCATTTCATATCGCTCTGCAATGTTACGCCTAGATATTTGAATGACGCGGCAGCATCAAGAAGCTCACTACTAATGCTGTATTCGAACATTATAGGATTGTTTTTCCTACTCATGCGCATCACCTTAAATTTTTCTACATTGAGGGCTAGCTGCCATTCTTTGCACCAACTAGAAATTTTGTCTAAGTCATCCTGTATGCTATTACAGTCAGTTGAAGATGACACCTTCCCATACACACAGCATCATCAGCAAACAGCCACAAATTCCAACTTACTCTGTCCATCAGATCATTTATATAGATAGTAAATAATAGCGGTCCTATCACACTCCCCTGGGGCACACCTGACAACACACTGCTCTCTGATGAACCCTCACCATCGAGAACAACGTACTGCATTCTATTATTTACGAAGTCTTCCAGCCAGTCACAAATCTGTGAACCTATTCCATAAGCTCGTATCTTCGTTAGCAGTCTGCAGTGTGGCACCGCGTCGAACGCCTTTTTGAAGTCGAGAAAAACACAATTCGCCTGTTGCCCTTCATCCACAGCTTGCAAGATGTCATGTGAGAAGTGCCACCACACTCACTACAAATACCAAAAGGGAAAGGTCTGAACAGTTTGTTTTAACAGTAAACAATAGAAAGGTGGAAAAATATACTAATAGTGTATACTGACTTATTTTACATGCCAGAGAGACCAACTCATCAGTAACTGAAGGTACAGGATGCAATAAACTGCAAATTCTAGTTCAAATGAAGACAATGTCTGTTACTTGGGATCCTTCATGGTGATTGGTAGATAAGAGTTGCATAAACAGTCTTCATGGTGATTCAACAAAGGTCATATTCTGCAGAATTATTGTTGGAATGTACTATGGATATTCTTTTTGAAACCAAGAGAAGGTTGTGCCTCAAGAGACTTAAGATTACATTGAGACATCTTAGGTGTAAGCCACAAAATACCTCAATGTGCATTGCAGGCTAAAACTTCACTTCAGTTAATATTGGGATAAATGTAGCTGCAGAGGCACTTAGGCTTTCACGGCTGGTGTTTTCACCAATTAAAACTTCTGGGTTAAATTGCCATAGTCAATCAGTGAAACTTCTTCCCCCTGATGTTTCGTTGTCAGCTGTGGACATCTTCTGAGGTGAATCATCGACTCACCTCAGGTGGTGTTGTCCGCAATTGACAACGAAACATCAGGGGAAGAAGTTTCACCGATTGACCTTGATGATTTAGCCTGGAAGTTTTAATTGATAGCTGCAAAGGATTACAATTTCCTAATGTCAGAACTCTGTTAATGTTGCCTTTCCCTGTATATAGTCAATCAGTCTCCTTTGTAAACTGATTGCATTTCCTACCAATAAACAAAAGTTTGCCCTCACTGGAGGGCTCATGACTCTTTGGAGTGCTGTGTAAAAATGTGGCAAGCATGGGGGCCCTAAGCAATTGCAACATCCACAATGCCTTTTCTGCGTTGCAACACCTTGATTGTAACAGGATGGTGTCAGGATGAGTATTTCACAATGAAGCATAATGAGGATGATTCTGATCTGTGTTATCAGACAACTGTGGAAAGTTGTGCTGACACACAAAATCCTAAGACTTTTCCTATTCTGGATACCCTGTGAGACTAGACGAACAGTTATTATTGAGTGAAACAATTTACCCAATAGTTTCTATGTATTTAGACTGATGGGGGAATACTTTGACTGCAACAAAACTGATCTTTTTTGTTTAGAACATTGAAGACAAATTCGGCGAAGTTTAGCTCCTGGGAAAATGCAGAATGGTTTATTAATTAAAATCTCTCTTGCTGTTCAATCTACAGCTGTTTGGGCACGTGATTGTCTAGGTAACATACTTGTGACCATTACCCCACACAACCATGAACACAGTCCACATCACACTTCTAACAGATGAGGAGCTTTGACATACACTTTAACAGTAAGGTGTAAGTTTTATTGAATGTGAACAAAAAGGCCCAATAAAAACCATACAGATAAAAGTGCCTTTATCTTTGGCTTTGAAGATAATGTCCTTCCATAATAGTAAACCTGGCTGTATTGTGGTGGTGCTGTGTTTTATGGGAAGGTGTGTCGACATTCAATCACTGTAATAGGATCACAATGACATGGACTTAAGGTGATGCAGATGAGTAGACAAAGCAATAGCACAATGTTTTGAATACAGTATTGCTAGTGTGCTGCTTGACACAGTCGCACCAATTAAATATGTAGGCATAACATTGCAAAGCGATATGAAATGGAATGTGCATGTTAAGAACAGTTGTGGTGAAGGTAGATGGCTGACTTCATTTCTTTGGGGAAATTTTGGGCAGATGGTCCTAGGGCTGCCCGCTCTTAATCTGTCGATGAGCCCACTGCCGACAGCCTCCTGAATGAACCTTGTTCACCAAAGGCTATGAACAAAAGGGTTAAGACTAATAATTTGGACAATGTTACTTAATTTTATCACCCCTGCCCCTTACCCATCTTCTCATGTTTCAACCCCCCCCTCCCCCCCCCCTCCCCCCCCCCTCCCCCCCCCCCCACCACCACCACCACCGCCAAACTGAACCCTATAATGAACCCTTCACTGACTGGGAAGTACTTTGGGCCATTGCCTAGTCCCACAATATGGCTCCAGCCCCTCACTGAATTGTCAGATTTTGTCTTTACAAAAAGACATCTAATCAGGGTCTTCAGTCATATCTGGCTCCAAGGTGTCATCCCCTCACAATGGCAGGGTAGCAGAGTTCCCCCAAGCCTTAATCCGTGCAGGAACTCTGTTCCTTCACATGTACTGGCCGATTACCCTGGGCAATGTACCAGTAAAGCTTGAAAGGGTGTTTTCGTGCCAGCCGCGGTGGCCGAGGGGACTAAGGCACTCCAGTCACGGTCTGCACGGCCACTACGGTCGGGGGTTCGAATTCCCCCTCGGGCATGGATATTTGTGCTGTCCTAGTTCGTAAGTAGTTCATAAGTAGTTTGTAAGTTTAGGGACTGATGGCCCCGTAGTTAAGTCCCATAGACTTTACAAACATTTTGAACATTTTGGTGTTTTCGTGCAGATTATGGTGGGCTCTTAAATCTCGAGGCCCTTTCTCTCTTTACCATTGTTGTTTCTGGTACAGCTCAGACTAGGTAGCTTATGCTGAACACCAGGTCGTAGGCACCATTTGGTGAGCATCTGTGTGGGTACTTTCCTATAGTTCCGAATTCTCTTCTTCAGAAATGCAGTTTATACACTTCTGCCATCATACCACTCTCCTTCCTAATCCAGAACTCTACTTATGTACCCAACACCACCTGGAGCTTGTAGTGCAGTACTGTTTTTTGGGATTTGTTTTTTATAAGAAGCTGATTTGGCTGCCCCACATTCAACTGAGCACTAGCTGATCATTGTGGCTTAATATTCTCCGCTTTCATGTCCACACATCTTTGGGTGCAGTTCACTTTATTCTTCTGTGTAGTTGTCTCTGCTTTTGTCTATACCGGATTTTGTGTGCCAGCTTTGTTACTGACTCCTGCTCTGATACTGTAAGAGCCAGTCCATAATTGTAGCTTGTCTAGCTGGTGCCTTCTGGACTACTACTGTTGACTCTCCTCACCTAAGTGTCGATCTTCTGTCTTCAGATTTGATGGTACCAGGTCTTCGTTTCCTATACAACTGCTGTTTGATAATTTGATGACAATCCCATATATTACATTCTTTTTGTGTGTGAGGAATGTCAGCTTCCGATATTCATCCTTGGAGTGGGAGTACCAGTTTGAAAGTTCCTTACTTCCCTCTGCCAAGATATCCCTCTCTTCCTTCCCTTTGTTTTCTTGCTAATTTGAAAGGGTTCATATTGGAACAATAAGTATCAAACAAGTTAATGTTATGATTTTTATGAATGCCATGATTTTAAAGGCTGTGGTTAGGCAGGAACCTAAGAGTATAGCTTAAATCGTTTCGAATGAACATAATTATCACAGTGCCATTGTTGCTTGCTCACTTGCAACCATTTAAGCTGTACTCCTAGGTTGCTGCCTAACCACATTCCTTAAAATCATGATATATTCCTATTAATCATAACATTCTGTAGTTAGATACCAATCATTTCAGTATGAACTGCCTCTATATATATCGTTTGGACGCTGTCACTGTGCAATGTAACACTTCTTGAAAATTACCATGTTGAGTTTCATACAAACTGTAATGGGTCCTGAAACACCACCTTCATGACCTAGGTCGTGAATTACCTTTCCCTTCCGTTACCATCCTTTCTTCTTCCCTTGTCTCCCACCTGAGGAAGGAACTGTGTTCCTAAAGCTTGTCCTTTTTCGTCCCCTTTCTTTTTTTCTGTTTCATTTGTGTAACTATCGGTGGTACATCACAAAGGTAAGTACTGGCCAGCCAATCTCTTTTGAAAAATAATTTATCATCTCTGAGGAGAATTTTCATCATTAATTGCATATGTATATATAACTTAATTTTTACATGCAAAATGCATAAAAGTAACTCTCAAATAAGTTTTCCATTCACATTAAAGAGCACTGTTTCTTTAAATTTAATTAAACTTGGGTGACAATGAAGCATGTACCATTTTAAATGTGTTGTTGATTTGAACGCTATAAACACTTACAAATATCACTCTCTGCAATGTACTGGTCCTTATCATCTGGATTGAACCAGCTGCACATATGACTAGATGTTTATCTGCCATTGACATGGAATCAGAGAATTAGTAATATAAAGAAGAGGATAAAGCATAGCATGAAACAGTCCAGCAGCTATGAAGCGAATTCCCACTGTAGAAACACTCTGTCCTGACACTAACACTGACACCGTCACATCTAAATTGCAATGGCTTCTTGCTGTATGTGCTGTTCTGTTGAACTAGGACAGTGTTTTTAAACCTTTTCGAATATGCAAACCTCTTTAAAGTAAAAATATTATGGTAACCTCTCTCAAAGAAAAACTATTTTGTCGACCCCCTTTCTCACGCACCGTGACAAAACTATGGTCTCATAGAAAACAAATGTAATCTACCGGGTCAGTATAAATTTCAAAACTTAATAAATCACGGAATAATGTAGGTAGAGAGGTGAACATTGACACACATGCTTGAAATGGCATGGGGCAGAGAGAGAGAGAGAGAGAGAGAGAGAGAGAGAGAGAGAGAGGAAGCCACGGGTTGTTTAGATGATAGACCCCGTAGCGGCCAACGGAGCATAAGGTATAATGTTGCTGAGACAGTTCAGGAAGAAATGTAGACTGTAGCGGGTTCGTCTATGCATGGGAAAGTCAGCACTCGTACAGTGGCACATCGCACCGGCATTCCATACCCTACTGTTTGGTTGGCACTTAGGCATACCCTCCAATGCTATCCATCAGCATCATGAACTGTTACCTGGTGATTTAGTGAAGCGGAGGGCATTTGCAGTGTAGGCGTTTCAAAAGATGGTGGAAGATGACGATTGGTTGAGTAACGTGTTGTGCACCGACAAAGCTCATTTCATGCTCAGAGGGTCTGTCAATGCCCACAGCTGCAGAATTTGGGCTATCAAAATCCTAGAACTGTCGTGCAAACTCCATTGCACGACGAGAAAGTCACGGTATGGGTTGGATTTACCACATCTACCATTATTTGGCCTTTTTTCTTTGTGGAACTGTGTGATTCTGGTTTTGTAACGGCTACCTTGATGGCTGAGAGGTAGCAGGTATGTTACAGAATCGCATCATCCCCAGCCTTGCAGATAAACACGTGCTGGAACGTACGATTTTTATGCAGGATGGCGCTCCAGCCCATATTGCTAGACGCATAAAAGATCTCTTGCACGCGTCGGTTAGTGATGATCATGTGCTCAGTCGCCACTTTTGTCATTGGCCTCCCAGGTCCCCAGACCTCAGTCCGTGTGATTACTGGCTTTGGGGTTACCTGAAGCTGCAGGTGTATCGTGATCGACCGACATATCTACATCTATCTACAACCATACTCGGCAAGCCACCCGATGGTGTGTGGCGGAGGGTACCTTGAGTACCACTATCGATTTTCCCTCCTATTCCAGTCATGTATTGTTCGCGGAAAGAAGGATTGTCGGTATGCCTCAGTGTGGGCTCTAATCTCTCTGATTTTATCCTCACAATCTCTTCGTGAGATATACGTAGGAGGGAGCAATATACTGCTAGACTCCTCAGTAAAGGGAAGTTCTCGAAACTTCGACAAAAGCCCGTACCGAGCAGAGTCTTCCACTAGAGTTTAGCGATCATCTCCTTAATGATTTCACGATTACCAAATGATCCTGTAACGAAGCGCGCTGCTCTCCGTTGGATCTTCTAGAGAAAGACAACATCTAATGCCAATGCCTTCACCGTAACTCCGGACATGCTTTACAGTGCTGTTCACAACATTATTCCTCGACTACAGTTATTGTTGAGGAATGATGGTGAACATATTGAGCATTTCCTGTAAAAAAAATCTTTGCTTTGTTTAATTTGTTATGCTAATTATCGTTTTTCTGATCAGATGAAGTGCCATCTGTTGGACTTTTTTGAAAATTTTTTTCTTTGTTCTAATAAAACCCCATGCCATTCCAAGCATGTGTGTCAATTTTTACCCCTCTATCCTCATTATTCTGTGATTTATTAAGTTTTCAAATTTATACTAACTTTTTGATAACCCCGTATTTCTCGTAATGGAGCACATTATCCTATTTTTACAATATTTCTGACAAAAATATTTTCCTTAACCAGTGTTTCACATTTCAGGCAAGACCTGGGTCGTGAATTATGCTAATCAAGAAAGGTCCCACTGTATAGACAATTTGTAACGAAGTAATTTCTTCAAATTTTATCAGAATTACATACTTTATCATTTTCTTTTACCTACTGATTGGTTTCCGGAAACTTTTCTGGCTTTACACTTATTCATCATTAACTCCATAATTTTAACATTATGTAATTTTCACTTGTGAATTTGTGTTATTTTATGATGCGAGTAGTTCCTCCTCCGAAGGCAACCCCCAAGGAAGACTTTGCGACCTCCTCTGGGGATCACGACCCACAGGTTGAGAAACACTGAACTAGACAGTGAAGGTGTGCATCTGAGGCAGTTGCATGGCCATACTCAATAATGCTTTGTTTGGCAACAATGCCAGTGCCCATGCCTACCATACTGTTTGATGTCCTTGTGAAAAAGCAGGCTTAATTTGTGTTCTTGCCCTTACTATGTAAATAAGGAAAGGCTCCTTATGGTCAATGTTCACATCGTGGACCTTTTCATTCTTGCGAACATTTTCCAGATTTACTCCTATAGCAGTACCACTGGCACTGGTCATTTTAAATCGTGGCACTGTGCCATATCTGGCACTGGTGTCAAAGCACGGTGTCAGTACCTTCATTATGTCACTATTTGTAGCCCCCTGACAAAACTGGGATTACACTGCTGATTTCTTAGCTGCAAACTCCTCAGACGTGCCAAGAGATCCTGGGGATCAGAACTCCTGGCAGTGGTCATCCCATCAGGTGGCCTTTGCTGAGGTTGGGTGGCACCTGTGAGGAGAGCCCCTGGTCAGAATTGATGCCACAGGGTGGATAACCAATAATGAAGCAGTGGGAATTAGATGATGCTGGCAGTTGATCAGCCACCAGTGCCTCTAAGTGAGATAATTTTGTTTTTAATGTGGAGAAATGATTCCAAATCGTTTCTTCCCTGGGCTATGCCCTTATTCGTTGTCTGCTGACTTCACATTGGCCATACTAGGATGACACACAATCACCTTCTCAGTTGTGAGGACCCTCCTCAGTGTCACTATGGTGCACATTTGACAGTCACCCCTACATTTTATTGGAATGCCCTACCTTAGCTGGCCTAAAGTGGGTTTTTATTCTTCCTAATCTTTTACCCCCTCACTTAGCATACAGTGCCTTAATGGTTGATTCAGTTTTAAGTTGTATCTGCAAAGGGGTTTTTTATTTCTCCATGTAAGAATGGGTGCCATGGTCTGATTTATCAGGTCTTCAACCTTTCTGAAATTTTATACTCTCTGACCCACTCTTTAAAAGTGTTATCTGTGTCACTTGGTTTTGTGTTGTTTAAACTTCAGCTTATGCTTTGAGTTTGGGGTTTTTGGTGTGTTGCAGAGTGGCTGGTTCATCCTATTTAATCCTTGTGATCAGCCAACCACGGCCATCTTCTATATTGTCTAAATTCAATTTTCCCATATTCTTGCGTTCTGTTGCCTTTCTGTAGTTATCTTTTGTGGATGGTTTTGTTGAGGCAAGTGTAATTCTGGAACAAGGGACTGATGAGCCTTGATGTTTGGTAATTACAAACCAACTAACCAACCATCCAGGCACACTTAACATAAATTCTACTTCTCAATTTCATCAAATGTGAGTGATCTTTTCCAAGAATGTTTTGAGTCTCACACAAGTGGGAAAAAATAAATAGGTATGGATGTGGATTACCTTTTTGAAGGAAGCTTTTAGATATAAAATTGTCTAATAGGGTATACACTGAAGAGTCGAAGAAAGTGGTACACCTTCCTAATATTGTGTAGGACCCCCACATGTCGCTGGAGGGAAGGCCAAGTTCTTTTCAAGTAACTGCCTTGAAGATCTTTAGAGGGCTGGAATTTGAAGAGGACTGTAGATAGATTCTACTGCTGCCAACTTACATTTCATGTAAACACTGCAAAGATAGGATCAGAGAGATTGGGGCTCACACAGATGCATACAAGCATTCATTTTTCCCTCATTTTATATGGCAATGGAACAGGAAAGTCAGTAACTAGTGGTGGTACTATGTACCTTACGCTATAATCTTTTGGGTGGATTGTGGAGTATGCATGTAGATCTAGAATGCTACCTTTCCCAGTGTCCACCTGAAAACTTCCCAAAAACCTCATTCCTTGTCATGCTTGTCAATTCCATCCTCAACTAAAATTACTTCACCTTTGAGGACCAGACATAGAAAAAAATTTGGGGGGGGGGGGGGGGCTATGGGCATCAGGATGGCTCCATCTTATGTGAATCTTTCCATGGGCTGCATGGAAGAGCCATTCCTTACTGGCTCGATATAGGTTCATAGATGATCTCTTTGTGATCTGGGCTCATAGTGAGATATTTGAAGTCTTTCTTAAAGACCTTCTCTAACCTGAAGTTCACCTGGTCTCTTTCCAGAACCCAACTCGCCATCTTAGATGTTGACCTCAACCTTGTTGAGCCTATGACCACACCTCAGGCCATATTAAACCTACAAACAAGCAACAGCACCTCCACTGTGATAGCTGCCATTCCTTCCACATCAAATGTTTCCTTCCATATAAAATGCTCCCTTCATTACAGCCTAGGCATCCACGGTAAATGTATCTGCTCCAATGATGAATCCCTCAACACCTACCTACACCAGCAACCTGTACAATGCTTTCCTCTCCAGCAACTATCGTACAGGCCTTGTATGCCAACAGCTCTCTCAAGCAGTCATTCAGCCCCCCACCCCCTACTCCCAATAGTAATGGTCTTAACGCCAGGTCACCCTTTACCAACCTCTTAGTCACCCAATACTGTTCTGGCTTAAATGCTGTAACTAATTGCTCTACCAGGGCTATGACTTTCTCAAGTCAAGTCCTGAAATGAGATCATCTCTCCAAAGTATCCTCCTCCACATCACCCTTAACTGTCCTCCCAACCTCTGCTGCAGCATACTCGTTAAACGTTAAGACATTCCCAAACCACACCCTCCTTACCTAAAGGTTCTACAGCTACATACATAATCCGTAATCCACCCACAGGTGTGTGGTGTAGGGTACTCGGTACCACTACTAGCTACTTGCTTTCCTGTTCCATTTTATATGTGGTCTCCTTTTCGGACATATCACACCTTCCCAAAATTCTCCCAATAAGGTGAAGTCGACCATTTGCCTTCCCCACGACAGTCCTTATATGCTTGTTCCATTTCATATCACAGTGCTATGCCTAGGTTTTTAATGGATGCGACTTTGTCAAGCAGCATACTACTAATGCTGTATTCGAACATCACATGATTGTTTCTCCTTCTCATCTGCATCACCTTATATTTTTCTACATTTAGTGTTAGTTGGCATTCCTCACACCACTTAGGAATGCGATCAAAGTCATCCTGTGTCCTACTACAGTCATTCGATGATGACACCTTGTTGTACACCACAGCATCATCATCAGATTGAAACTCACTGTGTCCATCAAATCATGTATATAGATAGAAAATAATAGTGGTCCTATCACTCTTTCCTGGAGCATCCCAGACGATATCCCAATATCTGATGGACACTGGGTTCTGTTACTAAGTAATCTTTGAGCCACTCAGATATTTGGGTACCTATTCCAAAAGCTCATACCTTCATTAGCAGTTTGCAGTGCGGTACCATGTCAAATACCTTTCAAAAATAGAGAACTAGGCAGTCTGCTTGTGTTGCCCTTCATCCATAGCAAGCAAGATGTCATGATAGAAAAGGGCAAGCTGGGTTTCAGACGATAGAGGCTTCCTAAAGCCATGCTGATGCATGGACAGCTTTTCTGTCTTAAGGAAATTTACTATATTGGAACTGAGAATATGTTTAAGAATTTTCAGCAAACTGGTGTTAATGATATTGGTGTGTAATTTCATGGGTCTGTTCTTTTGCCTTTCTTACATATGGGAATTACTTGTGCCTTTTTCCAGTCTGTTGGTACTTCGTGCTGGATCAAAGATTTGCGATAAATGCATGGTAAGGAAGGGGCCATCCTACTACTGCTACTGAAATACCAAAAGAGTAAAAAGAAATAAAGCTACTAAGAATTTAAATTCACTACTACACTAGTGCTGTGCTAATGGCAGCTGGTAGCTGAGTAAGCTGGGATAAACAGTCCCCCACTGTTCAAAACCCCTTAAAACAGAAACTTCAATGAAATCTGCCAAGTATGTGAGAATAAAACTCTTAAAAACAGAATCGATAACGATTTTAAGAAACTGACCGGTAATGAAAATGTACAAAAATAAAATTGTGCTACTTAGTGCTCTGAATGAAGTGACACTGGTGGCAGCTGGCCGGTTCCTACCCCTGTAACAAACCCAGCTGCAAAACCTGTCCCATGCATCCTCCTGCAACCACCTACTCTAGCACCACCAAAGGGAAACCTACACCTTTCAAGGCAGAGTCACATCTGAAACAAAACACATCATTAACCAACTGACATGTATTCATTGCACATCCCTTTACATCGTTATGACCACCACCAAGTTAGTTGAATGCATGGATGGTCACGGGCGAACTGTTCACCCAGGGGACAAATACTATCTGGCAGAGCAAGCCCTCCAGCTTTGATTGAGACTTTGGCACATTTTACACCACACGTACAATCTGTAACTCTCACCTAGCACCAGTTTCTTTGCAGACTGGAACGTTCCCTCCAACAGATCCCCTCTTCTTGCAATCCTACTAACCCCACCTGATGTTAGCGTTTCTCCCTCTGCTGCAAGCTGTAATACGTAATTTTGTGTGTGTGTGTGTGTGTGTGTGTGTGTGTGTGTGTGTGTGTGTGTGTGTGTGTGTGTGTGTTCATTCTCTTCACCATTATAAAGAATAGGTACCAGAAAATTGGAGACAAATAATGTATGATGATGACCATGACACATTCCAAAAGAGCTTGTACTGTGAGGATTGCTTTGTGAACTTGTAGAAGACTCCTCTGACCAAACAGTATTGTTACTGTCATTTGAACTCTATCACACACTCACCCCTTGTCTAATGGCAGAGGGAACCCATTCACTATCAATTCCAAAGTCCACAGAGTGCAGTGGCAGAGTTTTTAAAATTATCTGGCTTTTATATTGAAATCATGTTTCATCTGAAAAATAGTGAGTAATGTGATGACTCATGAAGTGGTACACTTTTGCCTTTGTTACAGACTGTTCTGAAGAGAAGGAAGACATTTTGCTATAATACCTGCATCTGCTTGAGCTAGCTAAAGCTTACTTGTTAACCAGTGAAGTCAGTCGAGTCACACTAGGGCACATTGTAAAACCAAATATTGTGCCAAACATTATTACAGGCAAATGGGACACTGTATAGGACAACTGAATTAAAATACTCCACTAGTGTAACAACTTTCAGCACTCGAAAGTGAGGAAAGACACTGTTGTCAAGGCATGTTCTTCCTATGTGACTTTATATATAGATAATTGATAAGTTCGCCGGCCGCGGTGGCCGAGGGGACTAAGGCGCTCCAGTCACGGTCTGCACGGCCACTACGGTCGGGGGTTCGAATCCCCCCTCGGGCATGGATATTTGTGCCGTCCTAGTTCGTAAGTAGTTCATAAGTAGTTCGTAAGTATAGGAACTGATGACCCCGTAGTTAAGTCCCATAGACTATACAAATATTTGAACATTTTTTGAATTGATAAGTTCAGAGTATGAAACATATTGTTTCTACTAATTCAGGTTGAATACATTTCACTATAATGTCTTTTGTAAAATTCTGTGGACTTTCAATAGTTTTATCATTTTTAAATTAATTTATGAATTTGGCCAGCTATGGCCACATAAAACTTAAGACTAATGGTGTTTCTTTCTCTTCCTTTCTTCCCAGTACCTCTTCATTTTCTCTCCAACTGCTCGTCTCTGGTCATCTGTCCACTCTTTGGTCGAGGTTTGGGCTTATCTTCTTCATAGGTTGCGTTTTCTATCAGTAGCCTGAAGAAATTCCTGTCACATATTATTTCTTCTGTAACACCTACTTTGTTTGCATCTTTCTTCACTGCTTCTAGCCATCCTACAGTTTTCTTCAGTTTATTAACAAAATTAAAAATTTTCTTTGTAATCCGTGTGTCTTCCATTCATTTTAAATGTCCATAAAATTTTAACCGTCTTTTCCTCATTGTAGCCGTGATTTTTTTTTTTCTATATTTTTGTATAAATCCTCATTTCTCCTTTTCATCCATATGTTTTCATTGTTTTTCTCAGGACCCCGAATTTTTTTTAGTATTTTCCTCTTTTTTCTACATACATACATCTAGGAATATTTTATCCCTATATCCAGTTCTTTTCTTTGAACTTTCTTTTAAAACATTCCTATAAAGTAGGCTGCACATTTAAATTTTTTTACATCCATATGACTGAAACCATTTTCTTCCCATCTGTTTATGTTAGCATATGAGCGCTGATCATCTCACTGTTGAGCGCCCTAAAACGTCAATAATAGTAATAGTCGTCTTACTCTGCGGTTTTTTCCCTCCCCCACACTTCCCTCCAAAACTGATTTAACAAATCCTTGATGTCTAAGAATGTGTCCTACAAATCGATCCTTTCTTTTAGTCAAGGTATGCCAGAAATTCCTTTTCTCCCAAATTCTGTTCAGTACCACGTCATTAGTTACGCGATCCACCCATGTAATCTTCAGCATTTTTCTGTAGCACCACATTTCAAAAGCCTCAATCCTCTTCCTGTCCGCACTGTTTATTGTTCATGTTTCACTCCCATAAAAGGCAACACTCCACACAAATCCTTTCAGAAAGGACTTCCTTAGGCTTAAATCAATATTCGATGTTAACAAATTTCTCTATTTCAAGAACGCTTTTCTACCCACTGCCATTCTGCATTTTATATCCTCTGTACTCCGACCATCATTCGTTATTTTACTGCCAAAGTAACAAAACTCATCTACCTCCTTTATTGTTTCATTACCTAATCTAATTCCTTCAGCATCACCTAATTTTCTTAGACTGCACTCCGTTACCCTAGTTTTTCTCTTGTTAATGTTCATCTTATATGCACCTTTCAGCACACTGCCCATTCCGTTTAATTGCTCTTCCAGGTCCTTTGCTGTATCTGACAGAATTACTATGTCGTCGGCAAAGCGCAATGTTTTTTAATTCTTCACCCTGAACTTTAATTCCTTCTCCAAATTTCTCCTTGCTTTCCTTTATAGCTTGCTCAATGTACAAATTGAATAACATTGGAGAAAGGCTACAACCGTGTCTCACTCCCTTTCCAACCACTGCATCCCTTTCATGCCCTTCAAATCTGACAACCACTATCTGGTTTTTGTACAAGTTGTAAATAACCAGACGCTCCCTATATTTTACTCCTGCTTGCTTCAGAACTTGAAAGAGCTTATTCCAATCAACATTGTCAAAAGCCTTCTCCAAATCTACAAAAGGTAGATATGTAGGTTTGCCTTTTCTTAATCTATCTTCTAGGATAAGCCGTAAAGTGAGTATTGCCTCCCATGTTCTTACATTTCTCCTGAATCAAACTTATCTTCCCCGAGGTCGGCTTCTACCAGCTTTTCCATCCTTCTGTAAATAATTCATGTTGATATTTTGCAACCATGACTACTGATGGTTCTGTAGTTTTCACACCTGTCTTTGCTGAGAACTGGTAGGCTGGAGGTTTCAGTGTGCTGCGGATTAACTGTCGCATCTTTTTTTATTTCTATGTACAGCTGGCCATGCCCGTTTGATAAGTTGTTTAAACTCTCCCTACCAATTTCTCATTTTGGGTTGGGTATGGGGAGGATGCAGGGCAAGGGGGTAGAATGTTTTGTCATCTGGTAGAGTGTAAATGTACTGATGTGTGGGGAATATGAAATGCACCTTGGAATGAAGTAAAGGGAGGGGGCAGGGGACTGAGGGTTTTGTCCCATAAGTGTGTGCCCACACAGTGGAACCTGGGATGTAGTGTCCAGTGTGTCTGATCCTGGGCTTAGAGTTGTGGGTTTGTGGAAAAGCTGTGCTGGACTACAGTTGTGGACGGGGGTGCTCCTGCATGTATTTCAAAACATTGTATATTTAGTTGTGGTGTTGGAGGTACCAACTACTTTGAGCATTGTTTAAAAGTTCTGAACATCCTCTGTGACTCATCATTGGAATGTGGGTGAAACAGTGGACTAAAAAGGTACTAATGCTATTGGACACAGTACTGTTCAAAAGCCCTCGCTGTGATTTGGGGTCCATTGTCTGATACTATTGTGTGAGGAGAATCTGAATGGCTGCATTTAGCAAAGTCTAGATGAATGCAATCCCAAGGATGATGGGGTATGAGCCTGGCGGTGAAAGACTGGGCCATTGTAGCCTGGTGCTGGGCACACACAGAACAGCTGTGCACCGTGGCTTCCTCGTCTTTTAGTCCTGGGCAGTAGGCATGTTGATTGCAAGGGCTTTCGTCTGTGATGTACTCCAGTGCTCACAACACAGGTGCTTCAAAACCTGATGGCTCATGGTAAGTTGGGATGAAAACACGATGCATCTGGCAGAAAGACATTGGAGGCAACTATGTTCCAAGCTGCATTTCACATTGTCACCTTTATACTCTGCCGGATATCGTGGAACTCTATTCTCACCCTTACCCTACATACTCCTGTCCCCTCACCATTCACTGTCTGGCATGAGTTGTGGCTGCAATTTGTCTGATGAAGGCTGTGGTTGAAAATTTGAGGTTGTGTGATTGTATTTTCTATGTGCCAGTCTGCAGTTCAGTGATAACTTTCAGGCAGCCTTTACATGAAACAACCTCTTCGTGATTCATATTAGCTGCACACATGGTTTCCACTCATTTTGTTATGTTTTACCTCTGTTGCTTATTTCTATTTTTTTTAATTTTATTTTTTTTATTCACACTTGTTCCTTACTGTTTGTCATAACAGTAAAAACATAGTTGTGCTTCTAAATTACCACATCCAGACGCCATTGCTCTACAGGAAATTGTTGCTTTGGACTCCAATATTTTGAAGCTCAATGGAGCTCCAGCCCACATTTCTTGAGGGATTGCTCATTTACTCTGTAACACATGTGGAGAAAACAGTAATCATCTGCCAGTCATTCTAAACTGCGTAGCTCCCTAGGTGACCAGATTTGAACTTGTGTGATTTCTGGTTGTGGGGTTACCTGAAGAACAGGGTTTATTATTAACCCTTTCATTCCCACATTATGAATTCAGCTTCAAAACAATTAAAACGAAGTATTTTTTGTATTAATATAATGCACTAAACAAATATTCCTTAATGTGTTTGCCCAAACAATTATTTTTAATTATTTTTTAATAATAATAATAATAATAATAATAATAATAATAATTTTTAATAATTTTTAATTATTTAACAAACACTAATATCTCAGAGGTTTATTACTTCATTGAATGTTATTTTGTTTGTTACCACTGTCAGATAAATAATATTCCCCCGCAACACCAAAGACAAAGCAATTCACTGCTGAAATAAAGTAATGCGAGCTACACTGCACACTCACCCACATGTAGACCGCAACGTAATACAACCTCAGTTGGAGCGGTTAATGCCTCTGAAATTGACATTTGCCCCCGACCGAGTGACAAAATATCATTCTAGAAGCATGCCGCTCCTCAGCAAGAATGTGACTTTGACTTATTCACTGTGTAAAGTAGCTTTTAATACAGTGTTGTCTAGGAACAACACTGGGAACGAAAGGGTTAACAAAACTAGTAGACGTATTAGAGGTTGAAAATGAGTGTAGTGAGGGAGACAGCCAACATCCAACCTGATATGTTGGCAATAACAACCATGTAGTTGAAGTACACCTGTTCAGTCTTAAAACATCTTAAAACATGTGATTTATCCTTCATAAATATTAATTTGCCACACCATCTGTTTTCTCACAGTTTCACAATAGTATCTTGTAGAAAGACATGAATAATAGTAATTGTATTTTTTAATCTAATAAGTATAGTAATTATCTTCTAATGCTCTTTAATGGTGCTGTGACAATTCTGATTTGCAGTAAATGTCTTGCATAAAAATTATTAATTTGTAAGCTAGTTATTATCATGTGTTTAATTAAATTTTGCCTGTGTTACAGGGTAATATAGAATTCAGCCATCATGACCCGCAGATCTGCCGGTAGCCGAGGCCGGTCCTCGCAGGTTAGCCGGCGACGGCGAGGGGGACGGAAAATGACGGGGGGCGATCTCAATGAAGAAACTCTTCCTGATATGGAAGAGGAGGCACATCAGTTGCTTGACATCAGTCAGTTGAAGACAATATCATCACGTGCAGAACATGAAGATACTGATGAAAGTGTTTGGGCCATAGCTGTGCAAGTGTTCATTCCTTTTGTTATATCAGGTCTTGGAATGGTGCTTGCAGGTCTTGTTCTTGATGAAGTTCAGGTATTATTCTTCATACCTTTGGAAATTGTGAAGTTGTGATATGTATTGATAAAAAATAATGATAGAATTAATAATATCAGAATTTGTCTAGAGAAAATAGTTGTATCCTTCCATAGACCATTGAAAACAATGGAAACATATATAGTAAATAAATAAAACCATGATATTTTCTTTGACAGTTGGGCATGGTTTTAAATTTTACAGTAACAAATTCCAAACATTAAACATCAAAGTATTAAAATGTTTGACATATTACAAAAAAAGTCTGACTTTGCCCTGTATACAAATCTGGAAAATAAATAGGCACTGTCTCTTTCATAAGAGCCAAACAATTACTAATCTTAAACATATGAGTAATTAATAACTTTAGATGATTTATCAGTTTGTTGGCATTGTTTAAGCATATATAGGAAATTTTATGGAAATGAAAACAGTAGATGCTTTGATCTATTTTTTGTAGCACCATAACAATTGTACATATTTTCATAAAGAAGTTAGTTAAATTAATATTATTTCCTGAAATAGTTGGGATGGAGATCAGCAATCTGTTTGAATTCAACAGAAATACTTGTATGAAAATGTTTAATAGTCAGGATCACAGAAATTATTTTGAAAAATACTTTTAAGACAAAAGTCCTTGAACCTGTAACAATACAGAAAAATTGCCTCTGTGGAAAATAATAAAGTAATCACTCTGACAGAAAATGGAACCACACATACCAAACATTAAAATATGCATTCTCTTGTCTTTATTTATGTTAAGACTTTGACATTTTTTTTGGTCTTACGTCACCTCTATCATGAAAGTCAGGTTTCTTAGACGTTGGCGTACACTTAGTGTAGACATTGGAATAAACAAGTAGTTCTGTTCCTCGTTCCAAATAAATTTTTTACTCTTTTCACCATTATATCGTTGCCTTATCATGTTTTACATATCTTCACTTGCATAACAAGAATGCATGGTTATTCACAGTTGTACACTACACTATGCACACTAATATGCAGTTTTTTTTCAGACTTAGCCACATATGTTAAAGCATATTTCACTACATGTATAGAGTCATATGTGATGTATAGTGTTATTGTTGTTATTATTATTACATCTTACATTAAATTTTTGTGTGTTTCTGGAGTTTCCTAAGAAATCTATTATTTTAAGCTAATTTATTACACTTTTACTGATTTAAATTTAACTGATAGTATGTTGTTAAACAGAAGAGTATCGAAGAATACCCACATGTCAGCCGCGTGGAGGGGAAGGGGTGGCAAGAGCTGCAGTATGGAGTATTTTTTTATATTTTGGGACACAGATGCAGTCACAAAAAGTTCCACAGATGGCCATGCTAAAAATTGAGCTCTTTTACTGAAACAATGACTTCTTGCAGTCATCTATATACATAAAAATGTTTGTTTGTATGTCCTTTATGTGTCCATAAACCATTCATTCGATTGCAATGAAACTTTGGTGAACTGTTCACCGTACACCCACGAAGGTTCCTGACCCAAAAACAAAAGAGCATGACACATAGCTTAGGAGATATGACGTCATAAATTATGAGAGGCCACCGTGTGAGAATACCCAGATTTATGCTCCCATTATTGGAAAATGGGAGTAGTTAGGGTCCTGCAACAAAGTTTGCATGCAATCTCGTACATTCAGAAAGCGTTTAGTAACTAATCTTAACAATGAAGTTACTGTACTGTGTGTCTTTTCTTTTGTTCACTTGCTACAGTGTAAAGATTGGCATCTTCGTCTTACGTTGGTCTCAGTGAAAGACAAGTGTCAGTGTTAAATGAGTTATTCAGCACCTTGGAAAGTGAAGAGGAAGCTCCTAGTTACAATTACATGGACAGTGATATAAGTGATGATGAAACTCGAGCCCATTTTCGTTGTGATAATGTGCGTTTAAGTAACAATTCAGACACTGCCAATGCCGCCAGCAGCTGTACGCTGTCGCCCCCCGCGGAACAAACGGAAGAAATGTTTCAATGGGTAAACAGATAGTTTCATCCAAAAGCCCATAAATTTAGGGAAACGAATTCTGATTTTATAAACGTATTTTGTGTAAACAACACATCTGAAATATAAGATTATTTTGAATGTTTTGTTACTCCGGAACTTAAGAGTAAAATAGCTTTAGAGACAAACAGATATTTTCAGTATTTTATTCCTAATACAGATCAAGCATTGTCATTTAGACTGTGTAAATGGAAAGACACAAACTGCAAAGGAAGTTACTTGTTTTTAGCAGTAACAATTGTTGGTCTACCAATAAATTACTACAAACTCCAATTTTTGGAGAGACATTGCCAAGAGACTGCTATTTGTTGCTACTTAGGCATTCTGTGATAATGAGCAACAAGAACCAAATAATAGACTGTATAAAATAGACACTGTGTTGAATGACATTAGAAAAGTGTATAACAAATTTTTATTCTTAAGAAAATCTTTGCATAAACGAGTCTTTAGTGCTTTTCAAAGGTTGGTTGTCCTTCAAACATTATAGAAAGATGAAAAGACATAATTTGGTGTACATTTTTTGTTATAGTAGATGCCAAAACGGGCTATATCTTAGACTTTATAATTTATACAGGTGGATCAACACGGCTGAATGTATTTCTTAAAACACTGGGCATTTCTGGCTCTGTCTTGCAACTCGTGCAACTATTCCTTGGCTAAGGTCACAGTCTATACCAGGGGTTGCCAACTTTTTTCTCGTAGACCCCTTGCCAACTTCTTCTGCCCTGTGTAGACCCCCTCCCTGCCTTTTGTGTATTAATTTTTTACGAATTCCTAACTTAAAGTTATCGAAGTTAGTAGCACTATATGAGACACGAAAAAATATTTTAACTGTAAAAGGGTGGAGTGAAAAAATGCTTTACAAGTTAGAAGATATAGATCATAATTGACTGATCTCCCCCCCCCCCCCAAAAAAAAAAAATAATAAATAAATAAAATAAAAAATAAAAGATCTTACTATGGGCCTGCAGCAGGAGACGGAAAATACAGAATTCCTCCACTCTCTCGCTTAGCCAATGAAGCGAACAGTGACATACAAAGGATCAAGCTTCAGCATTGTCAGAATAATTCTGAATGTTGGTTGCAATTTTCCTAAATATGAACCACTATTGTGGACCCCCATTTACAACAAATAGACCCCCAAATTATTTTTCCGATGACGTGGACCCCTTGTAGGTTGGAATAGACCCTGGGGGTCTATATAGACCACATTGGGAACCACTGTTCTATACACAAACAACTAGTATACAATCCCACTTCTTGCTGTTCTTTTTTGCACAGAAATCAAATGAATCTGCGTGGAACAGTTAGAAGTGATAGGAAAAAAATGTCAACTTCACAAATAAATATTGCTGCAACAAATAACTATTTTCTTTTAATGATTTCCATCCCAACTCGTGCTTCATATCTGTGACACTCTGCCCTTTATTCATGACAATACAAAATGAACCTTTTTTAAAATTAGAACTGTTGCATCTTCTAAGTGTTCTGTCAATGAAACATGTTTTATGGTTTGCCTTCCCTGTGATATTTCTGTGCATTCTTTCCAAATTAAGTTGTTTGTAATTATTAATCTTAGGTATTTTGTCGAATTTATAGCCTGTAGATTTGACTGATTTATCGTGTAAATGAAGTTCAACAGATTTCTTGTAACATTCATATGGATGCCACTTCTCGTTCTTAATGGTCATTTGCCAATTTTTTGCATCATGCAGGTATCTTATCATAATTGTTTTGCAGTTGCTTTTGATCTTCTTTTGTCTTTACTAGCTGGTAAATTACACCATCCTCCAGTCAGTCTGAGAGCTGCTTGCATGGACTTCTAGATTATTTATAAAGATGAGGAATAATAGGGTCACTATAATACTTCCCTGGGGAATGCCAGCTATCACTTCTGTTTTACTTGATGACTTTGTCATTTACAGTGTACTGTGTCCTTTCTGAAAGGAAATCACGAAACCAACCTCTCAACTGTGGCCGTATTCCATAAGCACACAATTTGATTAGAAGATATGCTTGTGAGGTAGTGTAAAAATCCTTCTGGAAATCTAAAAATAAGAAATTGATTAAAGATCCCTTGTCGATAGCACTCAGCACTTCATAGGAGTAGAGTTAGCTGTGTTTCACAGAAATTATACTTTTTTGAATCCGTAAGCACTATGGGTCAGTACGTCGTTTTCTTGGAGGTAGTTCATAATGCTTGAGGAATGTATATGTTCTAAAAAACCAACATCAGTGATACAGGCCTGTAATTTTGTGTGTTTGAGGACTGATCTTTTTCTGAGTGAGCAGTTGTACAAGATAACTACTTGCATCAACATACTCTGAAATGAACTTAATTGGTATAAGATTGGGACCAGGAGACTTAATTTTAAGTTATTTAAGTTGCTCTTCTGCTCCAGGGATATCTACTTCTAAATTGTGTATGTTGGCAGCTGCTGTTGATTTGAATTCTGGAGTATTTGCTTCATATTCTTTGGTTCAGGAATTTTGGAAAGCTGTGTTTACAAATTCTGCTTTAGCAGAACTGTCACCATTAGCATAACCATTTCTAGTGCACAGTGAAGGTATTGATATATAGTTTTTTCTTTCTTTTAGTATACCTCACTTGCAACCAGAATTTCTTAGGATTTTCTACCAAATTACCTGATGGGATTTCGTTGTTGAAACGATTACATGCTTCTCACATTGAAGTTAGTGCTAAATGTTGAGTTTCTGAAAAGAATGCCAATCTTGGGGATTTTGTGTCTGTTTATATTTGGCAAGCTTTTTTAATTGCTTTTTCAAGATTGAGCTAACCTGTTTTGTGTACCATTGGGACATCCCCCTCTTTTGTTAATTTGTTTGGTATTAATCTGTCAATATTATTCCTTTGAATTTAAGCCACATCTGATCTACACTCATACTGTTAGTTTACAAAGACTGAAGAGCCTCATTCAGGAAAGCTTTAATCGAATTTTTCTGTACTTTCTAGAATAAATATATTTTTGCTTTATTTTCGTGGATTTCGGAATTCTGATTTTCAGTCTCGGTAAAACTACTGTGGTCACTGATCCCTGTGTCTATTTTGATACTCTTTATTAGCTCTGGCTTACTTGTTGCTAAGAGGTAGTGGATTCATGAAGTAATTGATTGAGATAATTTTCAGAGACTGCATTTAGTACAGTTTTGGATGATGTTTTATGCTTGCTTCGCATTTTGAACGTGTATTTTTGCCAACATATCGAGGATAAGTCGGTCACCACCAATTAAAATTGTGTGTGTGTGTGTGTGTGTGTGTGTGTGTGTGTGTGTGTGTGTGTGTGTGTGTGTGTTTTGGAATGCCATTTCATTTGTAAATTGTCACATTGTTTATTATATTATTTCAGCATTGGGTTGTGTTCAAAGTTGTCTCTGAAGTGTTTATCCTCGTTCCGGCACTTCTAGGATTGAAAGGAAATCTGGAAATGACCCTAGCGTCAAGACTTTCTACTCATGCAAACCTAGGAAATATGGATAGCCGGCAGAAGCAGTGGAGTCTAATTGTTGGAAACATGGCCCTTACACAGGTATTATAAATACATTGATTTTTTTATGAATGTATCACAGAACTGTGACTTGCAATTTCTAGTTTGCTTATAACAAGATTTTGGTGTTATTAATAAATGCATGCATAAAGAATTGAAGTAGATGCCGTAAAGCATTTTGCTGGATTGACATTGTGGCTTAAATCTCGAAAGCTTAGCAAACATTAATGAATGTACATTATTATTTCCCCTCCTTCTCCACAGTTGCAGTTATACAGTTTGTATTAATAAATATAGTTCAATGGTTTTAATTGTTGTACTAAGACTGAGTGTAAGTGCAACTTTTTTCAGGACTTTTATCCTCTCAGTAAAACAAGCAGTTTGGAAATGATTGTTGTATGCAGCATCCACAGGCTATCTGCCCTGAAGCAATCAAACATGATAGAGAAAACATTCATTGACAACATTTTCTCTCTGCTGCATAGAATTTTTAAATATTATAGGATTGACATTACAATAAAGCAATGAAGGTTTAATGAAGTGTTTGTAGTTTATCATTTGGGCTTTCGTGGTTAATGTTTGTCATTTCAGGATAGTTATCAGTAGTGGTGCCATGCCCGATTACCTGGGCATGAAAATCTAGTGCTTGTTACATTTGCTAGAGAAACTGATGTACCGTAGATTTCCGTTGATAAGACGATGGCTGAATCATAAAAAAGATGCCAAAATACGAGGACGTCTTATACGATGGTACAAAAAAATTAGATTGAAATTTACATAGTAGAGGAAAGATTTACGAAAACAGATTTGTGTGATTAAAAAAAAAAATAATAATATTCTCAGTATATGCAGAGTTGCACTGAAACGATTAGTCTATATTTACATATGGAGCAGTGAAAGGGTTAAAATATTTTGTAGCTACACACAACAATTGCAGTTTCCTCTGGAATCCTTCATCTTCTGTTCCCGGGCAGTTTTGTGTGTTTTCACCCACATATGTGCATTGGCGCGATGAAATGTCATCTCGGTGAAATAAATTACTTTTCTCTCAAACTTTGCTTTTTCATGATCGGATACAACATAGCACTACACACACAAAAATTTAAAAGTAGACCGCAAACACTGTGTGGTCGCTGAGGTACTTCTTCAGGCTCAAAGCCTCTATACAACCTGTAGTTGTAAAGAAATGTACACCCAAATCTTGGTTTAACAATAAGTAATTTATTTTTGCCGTGTATCTAGCATCACAACGCTAAACACGCAGCAGAAACAGAAAGCTAGCCATTACTAAAACTTGACACCTAACTAGGCAAAGAAACATCTATGAAACAACTATAATAAAACATAATATGAAAACATAAAATCACTGATATACAATAACAAGGAATAACTGCATTGTGTGACACATGAAACACAGGGCCCCTGGCGGAACATTAGGAACTAAACAGGTGCGCATCTAAACTTGAACACTCGTGTTCACTGAAGCAGTTGCGTACAACATGCACAAACAGATGGTAGCCTACTGCAGTGTCTAAAACTGCAACAATGAAATCCACATGAAACCTACTTACAGTGGCTTCTAGCCACATTTTTCGGAGCTTTCTGAAGCTTTGCATTCGAATTGAAGCCACAGACGTATTTTTAGATTTCGAAAATTGGAAAAAAAGTGCGGCTTGCAATCGGGTAAATATGGTAACTTGGGGGGGGGGGGGGTCACCTTACAGGCCAGATATAAGTTTAAACTATAAAATTTTGATGAAAATATGTACCTTGTCTTATCTGAAGGTCGTCTTATCTCCGGAAAAATACAGTAGTTTGTTTATACCTGCAGATGTCTATGATGTATGTAATCATTTAGGACTGCTGTTTTGGAATTTCTATTGTAACTGAGGTCAAGAATTCAGGTTGCAGATGGGAAAGGGTTGAGAGTGGGAAAATAGCAAATATTTGTAGATGTGCAAAGTTATAAAAGTTCAAGAATATAGTCTAAAAGAAATCCTTTGTGCAGCTATCAAGATTTGCAAACTTTTGTAGTTTATTAAGTTGTTAAGGAGACAAGATTCTTTTAAAAACAGTCATGATTGCAATATGATTTTTAAATATATATTTATTGTGACTGGTTTCGATAAATTAAGATCATCTTCAGAATGTCTCCATGGCAGAGACGATAGGCAGAGCACGAACTGGGTGCAGGACACCACTGTTATTTACTCAGTCAAGCAATCACCTGGTTCATGCTCTGGACACATTCTGAATACGATTGTGATTGATTGAAACTGGACACAATAAATTTATACAAATGCCATGTTATCATGTTCTAATATTGACTGTTTCTAAAAGTATTTTGTGAAAAATTAGTAATCACTGTTTTTAATGTTTTCTAAAATGGTTTATTATGCCGATGTGTTCAATCATTGGAAGACTTAAGTGAGCAGTCAGTAAGGTTCAACAATAAAGAAGAATTAATTTTTACAAATTTAAAATATTAAAACATCTAAACTGTTGCAGGACATTGAAATAAATTAAATGACGGAGTTGAAAATTTTTTCTGGCCCGGGATTCAAACCGATCTTTCCCACTTTGGGCCAGCAGTTGCTGTAGCCTTTTAGGCTATTCATACGTGTTTCTGTCAGGTCCAAATTCTTAACTTATTGCAGACTGATAGTAGTGCCCCCTGCCCATTACTACTTCTTGCTTGAAGCTTCAACTGTATTCTCACAAAGGATCAGGCATTTTTGTGCATTTGCACAGAAATAGCCATTTGCCTGTTTGAATTATTCATATTATTCATACAATTATAGAGCTGGGGTCCATTCCTTTGGACATGTCGGAAAGTACACACTGTATCTGTAAGTTCACGTTCTGTCCCACCAGAATTATGGAATTACCAGTGTTTCTAGAATTTTGGGAGTAATTCTAGCACCCTAGTTGATAATGACAGGCATTGCAATTGTAAGCATTGGCATTTATCAAAGGTAAAATTATACTTCCATATTCTTTCCACATTCAAAGTGCATAGACCAGTTATGCATATTATATGTTGAGAACATTTATAGCAGTGGGCTGGCTATAAAGGTTGATATAATGAGAAAATATACGGTAAAAGAGAGAGAAATAATATTTTGCACTTAAAACTTCTACCTACTAATCAGATTTAGAATCATGCTTCTAATATTGAAACCATTTTACAGGCATTAAAACCTATGGCTGTATTCCTGGGAGATCAGACAGCTTTGGTCTTGATTAGGAGGTTAACTTTTCCCATTATAGTGAACGTATTTATTCAATTTTATCCATAGATCATCCTATTGCCATTTACCCCAAATGTAAAGAAGTAGCAGAATTAATGGTTCCTGTAATACCCCAACTTTTTTATTACATTAATGCTAATTGAATAGGAAATTGATGACATTATTTTAGCATTTTGAGGTTGATTGTTGTAATATTTGACCATTGTTCATATATGAAAATTTGGTGGTGGCAGTGGTGATGGTTATTGTTGTTGTTATTTTAGTGTTGGTGTGTGAATGCTTACCCATACTTACGGACAGGAAAAAATCTGTTGTTTTTATGGTCAAAATCGGTGTTATTTTTTGCACTAGTCAGTGTTGTTTTCTGGTAGTCTCTTTCCATTTTCGGTACTATATTTTTGTCATATTCAGCTATTTTCCAATGGTATGCTGAAAATTACTAGACTATTCCTAAGCTAGGGAAGGTCAAATTTGATGTAAATATGTATCTAAAAATTTTTTTATACGCCAAGTATTTTACTGTGAAAGAAATGGCCAATGATTGTATCCAGTAGGTTACCCCCTTTTTCAGTTCCACAAACTAGTTTTTGACACTAAGATTGTTCTTGCTGACTTAAATATTTGTTACATTGTTCCAGTTAGAGAATAACAATATTGAAAAACTGAAAGATATATTTTAATGTAGACTAAAGAAAAGTCTTTCCCTTTGCAGTGGTATTGTAAATAAATAGTCTTTGCTACAAGAGAAATCTTTATATGAAAATCACCAAAAAACTTGGAGGTTCACATATTTTTAAAGTATTTATCAGGACAAAATATATATAAATACAGTAGAACCTCATTTTTACACTTTTCAGGGGACTTCAGTGAAATGGTGTAAAATGCAAGAAAATGTAAAAATACAGGAAATAATGTTTTAAATTGTAAAATATGCTTACTGGATGAGCCTTGCATTTTCGTAGTCTATTTGTGATATATGTACATAATAGGCATCTAAATACTCGCCAGGAAGTTTATTATACAATAAGTTATCCAAATTTTTACTACTTTAAGCGCAAGGCAAAACGTAATTTTATGGGAAGTAGAAATTTTTGACGTAATTTCATTCATTATAATAGAGGACGCAGCTGCCAGGCTATGTGACACTTCTTCAAAATTACTGCCTTTTACTGGCATTAATTATTTACATAGTAAAACTCCTAAAGTTCAATTCTTTTTGTATTCTTAGATGTTTCACACGATGATATTAGAGAATTTATTCACGTTCTCGTGTACAAACATATGCATAAGTATTTTTGTGATGTTTGCATAGGATCGGCATCTCTCACTGTTATCGCTTTTTTGAGGTTGTGGGTATTATGATTCCCAACTTTGACAGATGATGTTCTTCATTAATCAGAAATATGTATCACAAGAACAATGCAACTCTTTATTCTCACTTCAACAAAGCGGCTGGTTCTGATTGTTTGAGTACACGCCAGCTGCTCTGTCAAAGAAGCTGGTGGAAAAAGAAACTACATCACCACAAAAAGTCAACAATGAAACGCGAAATATAACTTTGAATAAATGCAAAGTGTTAAGAAACTCGACTGCGAATAATTTTAAGTGCTATACTTTATGGGAAAAGCCATGCTAGCGTCAATTTATGTACATTACATCATTTTTCTTCACGAACATGCTTTCGAAAAGTGTAAAACGCGGGAAAAGTGTAAATATGTTAACGCAAAAATGAGGGCGAATTAACATTGTAAACGTAGGAAATTTGACGGGACCGACAAAATATGGTGTAAATGGCGGGAAAACCTAAAAACCAAGAATGTAAATATGAGGTTTTACTGTATGTAGAAAATGTATTTAATACGAGGTTGAAATGTGACAAAATTGAATTTTCTTAACATTAAAAAATGTTGTCACATCTGGCTTTGAAAGTAAGTTTATAATATATGTTTTGGTACAAGTTAGTTTAAATTTGGTTTCCCATCAGTAATACAGTACAGACTTTTAATAGAAAACATTTCTTTTAACATTGTTATTTTTGACACACAAACAAATGCTGGGACACACTCTTCCTCCTTCTCTCCCCCCCCCCCCTCCCTTTCTACTCTGCATACTTTTATTGCACGCATCCCTCTCCCAATAAGTGCCATTTTTACAAACATCTGGACAAATTGCATAAAAATAGACAAAATACAAATCCATCTTCAAACAAAAGAAATTTTACTTGCTGCATTGGTGGCATAATATGCTAATGTTGGCAACGAAATTTCGTTTTTGAGGATAATTGATTGATCGGACAAGGGTTCGTAAAAGAACCTGTCGAGAATACAGAAGGAACAGCATGAATTATTTATTTCATCGTCAACACACAATATTATTCCCCTCATTTTATGTGATTGACTTTTTGAAGAGCATTCAAAGATTGTTGCCAACATTAGCACATTACGCCAGCACTTTCGTAAATAAAATTTTACCGACTAGGTTAAAATGGACAAAGCCTAGAAGATGATAAAAATGAGCATACAAAAAAGGAAGCATTTTTGTAAATCCATTTACAATGATTAAAAGCATGAGAGAAATCCAAAGATAGTAAGTGAAATCACAGCGAAACAGTAATAACGGCATAGTGAAAGAATATGACAAAACTGTTCAGCTTAGAGTTCGATTCTGTTCAGACATTGTTAAAGTGCAGTTCAGGCAGCCAAAGCTGCGCATGCTCAATACATCGAATTTACAAATTGTCAGGACGGCGTTCGATCACGGAAAATAATCTCAAACAGTTTCAAAATACTAGAAGCATTTCAATGAAGTCACTCGAAATTTGAAAACAACCATAACAATGGCAGTTATCACTGCAGCGTGGTCTACTTACAAAACTCCAATTATCAACATTCTCCTCCGAATGCGAAAATATATTGACGACTCCCACTTCAATAGGTAGAAATAATCATCGGAATAAAAGAAGAGAAATCGGAGCTTGAATGGAGAGATTCAGATGTTCTTTCCTTCCGTGCACTGTTAGTGTGTGTGGAATGGTAGATGAATAGCATAAAAGTGGTTCGATGAACCCTCTGCCAGGCATTTAAATGTGATTTTCAGACTATCCCATGTAGATTAGATGAAATATTAATTACCGTAATATCTTTATAAAGTGACACAGAGAGAGAAATAAGCTTGCCGACAGTTACCGATCGGAAAACGTACTACTGTCAATATGCGCGCCTAACAATGCGTGACACTGTATTATTGCAGTAAGTATTACAAAATAATAAAATAGCCACCACATTTGGATATAGAACATTTCTACCTTAAATATATCGTTGACATCATTAAACGTACAAGATTTCTTACCCAAATACAGCGTAATTTCATTGAAAACCACCAAATTTGCCTTATTCGTCACATTATCATTAAAACAAATTTTTCCTGTCCCTACCCATACTCCCCTCAGGGGCTCAGCATTAATTTGCTGAGTACGGGCTTGGCGAACCCAGAGTCCTGAGCTGTGGACTGTGTCGTGCCTCCAGTCAGCCACACCGTAAGCTCTGTGCATGCTTCAGCGACCATCGTTCAGTGTGACTGTGGAATGTTGCACATCTCAGAGTGCGGGAATCTTGGCTTCATCTCCCGGTTCGCAAGGACGGTACAAACCTCAACAAAAAAGGAAAAAAAATAGGTCAATCTCAAGGTGTGTTACATGCCGAGATGATGCATGGCTGTTGAGGTTGAACAGTCACTAGCAAGCGACCTCTGAGGAACCTGCCGCACCTCAGTTGTATAAGGCTTACACAGGCAAGTGGGGCTCTGTCTGGGTGTACCTTTAGATCCCTAGCTGCTTCTGGGAACACTATGAAGCAATCACGAAATGTTGGCGGACACACAACTGCCATATCCAAGTGTGGGAAGTCAGATTTTGATGCCACAGCATATGACCCCAAGTCGTTCCCTTCCCTGGCTACGCCATGGTAGGAACGTAGGGCGTTAAACAGATCAGAGTCATACTCACTGCAATATCTAGTTTGCAATCGTACTCAAGGGGAATCTTTCTTGTCCACAAAGCCACAGTTCTCCGCCGAGCAACTCGCAGACAGGTATGGTGAGGTGGCGTCTTTCTCCAAAATAAGAAGTGGGGCTGTCTTGATATAGACAGCAAGCCCAGCCCAGCCCAGTCAAAGGCATTACTTGCCTGTGACAAGCTGCATGTGTTTTTTTCATCACTGTCACATTCCACAAGACGCTTAACATGGTCCAGGGTCTCATTTATTCCTGGGATCTCCTATCACAGTGAGATGACAAGCTGTGTGCAAACTTGGAACGGAGAGGTGTTAACTTTGTTAGGCACATATATAGGGGACAAAAAGATCAAAGGGTTGCCACCAGTGCATTCATCCTGGCCTTCGAAGGCGATACACTGCCTGAAAAGGTCAGGATAATGATTTACTGGTGCGACGTCAAGTCGTACGTCCCGCTCCTATGCAGTGCTTCAGGTGCTGCAAGTTCGGGCATACGTCCTCCCGATGTACTTCCAGCCCTACGTGCAGAGCATGTGGGTGTCAATCACATCCGGACGTTCCATGCACCCCACCTCCCGTCTGTGTGAACTGTAAGCAATTACATCTGCTTTGCTCGCCTGACTGTACTATCCTGCACAAGGAACGGAAGTTCATGGGGATCAAGACTCTGGACCGATTTATATTTGCTGAGGCAAGGAGAAAGTGTGAGCGGTTCCATCCAGTTCATCTGACTACATCTTTTGCTGCCGTTGCATCTTCCCCCACTTCCATTGAGTAAGACTCCCACAGTACCGCCTCCTCCTACGGTCACTAGGGCCATCAGGTTTTGCTTAACTTGCCAAAGTTCCTTGTCATTTCACGAACTGATGGCCATGATTTCTCGTCAGTGAATCCTTTTGTAATAAAACGAGGTGTCAATGCGATTGCAGGTCCGTCAAAACTTGTTCCCGCCAACGTAATGCCAGAGGGGCTCTCTTTTGGCTGACCTCTTAAACCACCTTAATCTTGTCTGCCTAAATACCGGCAAACCAACTTTTCTATCCGAAATGACGCATACCTATTCCCACTTGGACCTCGCAATATGCACTACTCCACTTGTGCATCATTTCGAATGGTATGTTCTGTCTGATAAGTATTCGAGCGACCATTTCCCTGGTATCATTTCATCATATCACGTCTCCATGTTCCACCAGCTGGAACATCTCCAAAGCCGACTGGGGCCTCTATTCTTCCATGGCAATTTTCCATGATCAGAAATTCCCCATCTGTGACAGTGAGGTCAACTACCTCACCGATGTTATCCTCACCACTGCCGAATATTCCATACCTCGAGCTTCCACCTCTCCATGTAGGGTCCCAATTCCCTGGTGGAATGCAGCATGTAGCGATGCTATTAGAGCACGGCCACGTGCTCTGTCTGTTTCAACATCGGCCTACTTTGTATTACTTACAAAAGACTAAGAGCGAAATGCTGCCTTGTCATTAAAGAAAGCAAAAAAGAAAGCTTGCTGGACTCCTTTCAAGAGTACCTTCAACAGATTTACTCCTTAGTCGGTCGTCTGGGGTAACCTACACTGGCTATCTGGCACTAAGGTCCATTCCCCAATCGCCGGCCTGAACATAGCAAACGAAGTTCTCGTGCAACCGGTTGATACCTCCAATGCTTTAGGCCAGTCTTTCTCCGAGGTCTCTAGTTCAGCTATTTACGACCCTGCCTTCCTCCCCCGAAAACAGGCAGATGAGGCATGGCCGCCTTCTTTTAAATCTCCCAATCATGAAAGTTAGAATGCCACCTTCACCACGCAGGAGCTAGAATGCGCACTTGCCCTCTCCCGTTCCTCTGCCCCGGGGCCTGATGCCATTCATATTCAGGTGTTGAAGAACCTCTCCCCTGCAGGTAAATACTTTCTTCTTCACACTTATCACGTCTGGACTGAAGGTGAAGTTCCCACTCGTTGGCGTGAGGCAATTGTTGTCCCCATACTCAAACCAAACACCTTCCTTCCAGTTATCGCCCCATTTCCCTGACCAGCTGTGTCTGTAAGGTAATGGAGCGCATGGTTAATGCTCAGCTGGTTTGAATACTTGAATCTCGACGCCTCCTTACCTATGTCCAATGTGGGTTTTGAAGGCATTGCTCTGCTATTGATCACCTCGTTACCTTGTCAACCTTCGTTATGAATAACTTTTTGCGAAAGAGTCAGATGGTGGCTGTGTTCTTCGATTTGGAGAAGGCTTACGGCACTTATTGGCGGGCGGACATTCTCTGCACCATGCATACATGGGGTTTTTGCAGCCGTCTTCCCCTCTTTATTCATGCTTTTTTGAAAGATCACATGTTGAGGGTAGGAGTGGGCTCTGTTTTGTCGGGCATTTTCACCAGGAGAATGGGGTGCTGCAGGGGTCCTTCTTGAGCGTAGCACTTTTCGCCATTGCCATCAGCCCAATTATGGATTGCCTCCCAGCTGATGTTTCAGGCTCCCTGTTTGTAGACTACGTCATGATCTATTGTAGCACTCAAAGAATGTCTCCTGGAGCATCTTCAGCATTGCCTTGACAGTCTCTATTCTGGGGTGTCGCAAACGGCTTCCGTTTCTCCCATGAGAAAACGGTCTGTAACAACTTTTGGAAATACAGAGTGTTTCTTCCACCATCTCTCCATCTCGGCCCCATCACTCTCCCGTTGGTGGAGAAAACAATTTTAGGGCTAACATTGGATAGGAAACTTAGCTGGTCTCCACAGGTCTTCTCTGGCTGCCTGCTGTACTTGTTCCCTCAACATTCTCTGTGTTCTTAGTGGTACATCATGGGGCACAGATCGTACAGTCCTGCTTCACCTCTATTGGTCTACTGTCAGCTAAAAGCTGGATTATGGGAGCTTCTTGTACTCTTCTGCATGGTCGTCCATTTTACGTCGCCTAAACTCGATCCACCATCGGGGGTTAATCCTGGCGGTAGGAGCATTTTACACTAGCCCTGTTGACACCCTCTATGCCGAAGCTGCCGAATTATCTTTGAGCTATCGACGTGACATATTGCTGTGTTGGTACGCATGCAGTCTGCTGTCGATGCCCCACCACCCTTCCTATCCATTCTTTAATGACTCCCTCAATAGCCAATATGGGCTCTTCTCAACTGCCCTGCTCCCTCCTGGAGTCTGCTTTTGTCGCTTGCTTCTGCAGCTCGATTTTAGTATCCCTTCCACATTTCAAATAGGTGAGAGCCCAGTGCCACCTTGGATTCAGGCTCAAGTTTGCGTTCACCTTGAACTCGCCTCACTCACGAAGGAGAGTACTTCGGATGCTGTTTACCGTTCAAGTTTCTTGAACTTCGTGCGCGGCTCGATAATTCAGTTTTCATATATACAGATGGCTCTAAGACCAGTGAAGGTCTCGGATGTGCATTTGTCATTGTGGATGACTGTTCTCAGTACAGGCTTCATGACCACTGCTCAAATTTCACAGCTGAGCTTCTTGCCCTCTATCATGCTGTACTATACATCTGCCGACACCGTTATCCTTCCTATGTCATATGCTCTGACTTCCTCAGTGCCATCCAGTCTGAGAGACCCCTATTCAGCCCATCCTGTTGTGCACCGAATCGACTGCTCCCTTCAATTGTTAGCTGCCAACGGCCCTCGCATTCACCTCCTGTGGGTACCTGGCCACGCAGGCATGCCCGGTAACGAGGCTGCTGATGGTGCGGGCAAGGCTGCAACTCTCCCACCTCGGATTTTCTGTGTCCCATCGAATGATTTGAGGGGCTCTTTGCTGTTCCATTATATCGTCGTGGTATAATGTGTAGTCCTCACTTATAAATAATAAACTTTGAACCATTAAACCGCTCCCGGTGGCGTGGAAGACCCCCTCATGCTGCTCGCGATGAGGTCATCTTGGCCTGCTTGCTGATCGGACATTGCCAGTTCAGCCACCGCCACTTGTTAACTGGTGGCCTCGCATTATGTTCCTGTGGTCACCCGCTGGCGGTGCGCCATGTTTTATTGTTCTGTCCAAATTTTACTCCTGTTTGTACTACACTGAATCTACCGGATACACTGGAAGAAATATTAGCTGATGATGCAAGAGCTGCTGCTCGAGTCTTGAATTTTATCAACTTGACCAATTTATCAATGGATATTTAGTTCTTCCTTTTGTTGTATTTTACCCTATGTTTTTAGCTGTTGTCGTATAGGCTTAACATTATTTGGTATATATCAGTTTTGATTCAGGCACTAATGACCTCAACTGTTCCCTAAAAAAAAAAAAAAAAAAAAAAAAAAACACAAACTCCTGTAACACCTGCTGTGGGGGCAATTGCCCCACAAGCATCGGGGTCACCAGTCTCCACCTCCCAGCAGGAGAAGGAACAGCCTCCTCCGTCTCCTCTCACTTGGAAGGGGTCCCTCGGGACAGCACCTTCCATGGCTTCTCACAGTGCTTCAGAGGATCCTGGCTCAAGAATCTCCAAACTGCTGGTCAAAGGGCTTCTCGCTCTTCCTCCACTCCTGACGCCACAGAGAAGCCCTCCCAGCCCATCAGACCAATAGGGCAGCGAGAAGGAAATAAAGCAAAGCCGCATAGAAAGAAGGAATCTGTGATGGCTGCAAAGCCACAGGATCCCTCATGAGGTAGAGATCCTCGCATCACCTGAGAATCTCACCATCACCAAACTGAGCCAATGGTTCTTGATCCAACAGTCTCTGAGCAGGTTGCAACAGGTGTTCGCATGAAATAACCTGCTTATCTGTTCCAATATGGTTCTTCGGCTTGGCACAAACAAAATACTGCAGTGGAATTGCAGTGGTGTTTAGCCCTCCACGAAACCTGGTTTCCTAACGAGAGGACCCCTGCACTTAGAGGCTATTGAGTCTATTTTAAAAATTGTTCTGTCTATGACAGAGTTTCCAGCAGAGTCTACATCCTAGCCTTGGTCCCAAGTGCTGCCTTGCCTCTTCAAACAACTCTACAGGCAGTCACTGTTATGCTCCCGATAGTACAAGATTTTACCATCTGCTCTGCAGAGGAAATTCTCTCTCCTGTAGACCTCGCTACATTGGTCTCCCAACTTCCCCCATTTCTTTTGGGGATTTCAATGCCCACCACACCTTGTGGGGCAGCGCACAGACTGTGGTACGGGGTAGAGACGTTGAGACTCTACTGATGCAGCTGAACATCTGTCTCCTCAACACTGGTGCTCCTACGCATTTTAGTGTCGCTCATGGAACATTTTTGGCTATAGACTTGTCTGTCTGCAGCCCAAGCCTGCTTCCACATATCGCTTGGAGGTCCACAACGACCTGTGTGGCAGTGACCATTCTCCAATCTTCCTGTCGCTCCCACAGTGTCCGCCTGCTGACCGTCCACCTTGCTGGTCCCTCAATAGGGCTGACTGGCCAGTTTATTCCTCAGCTGCTGCGATTTCCTCTCCCCTTCCAGCTGATGTTGATGCCACTGTTCAGCAGGTCACAGAGACCATTGTTTCTGCAGCTGAGAAAACTGTACCCACCACACTCGGGTCACTCCATCATAAGTCAGTGGGCACCGGATATTGCTGAGGCCATCCAGGAACGTCGGCAAGCACTAGAGCACCACCGACGCCACCCTTCCATAGATAATCTTATCACCTTCAAGCATCCTCAGGGCATGGGTGCGGCAATTGATCCAGCAAAGCAAGAGGGCCTCCTGGGAACGGTATGTTGCCTTCATTGGTTCCCATGCATCTCCTCCATGGGTATGGTCGCAAGTTCAATGCCTTTTTGGGCACCGCCCACCGGCGGGAATCCCGTGTCTCAGCATTCAGGATACAATCTGTACTGACCCTCTCACCATAGCTGAGCACTTGGCAAATCACTATGCTCTCACCTCAGCGACTGCTGCTTATGGTGTAGATTTCCACGCCCTAAAAGAGCGCATGGAGCGAAATAGAATATCATTTCGAACACGACGCCGGGAAACTTAAAACATTCCTTTTACTGAGTGGGAGTTCGAAAGTGCTCTTGCTGCCTGCCCTGACACCTCCCCTGGACCCAATCATATTCAGTCAGTTCCTCAGACACCTATCAGTGGACTCTAAGCACCAGCTTTTCACCCTGCTCAATTGTTTCTGGATTGAGGGTGTTTTTCTGTCTCAATGGCGGGATAGCATTGTCATCCCGGTGATGAAGCCTGGGCAGATCTGCAGGTAGCTGATAGGTACCAACCGATTAGCCTCGCCAATGTTCCTTGCAAGTTCCTTGAACGCATGGTGAGTCGAAGGATTAAGTGGATCCTCAAGGACTGGAGACTCTTGGCCCCCACAACAAGGTGGGTCCTGTCATGGCCACTCGGCTATTGACAATCTCGTGTCGCTGGAAGCAGCAATCCATACAGCCTTTACTCGCTGTAAACATCTGGTTGTCGTCTTCTTTGACCTGCGGAAGGCGTACGACACCACCTGGCGACATCATATACTGTCTACGCTGTATGACTGGAGGCTTACGGGGTCCACTTCCTGTATTTGTACAGAACTTCCTCACGCTGCGTTCTTTTCGTGTTTGAGTTGGTATCAGTCTTAGCTCACCTCATTATTAAGAAAACGGTTTCCCCACAGGGTTCCGCTCTTAGTGTCCCTTTATTTTTAGTCACCATTAATAGTCTTGCTGCTGCAGTGGGGGTCATCGGTTTCCACCTCCTTGTATGCCGATGACTTCTGCATGTATTTTAGTTCCATCAGCATCAGCATTGCTGAAACAGCAGTTGCAGATAGCTATTAGAAAGGTGCGGTTCTGGGCGTTTGCCCAGGGTTTCCAGTTTTCTGCATCAAAAACCCGGATGATGCTTTTGTCGACGTTGGGCGGTACACCTGGAACCCGAACTGTATTTACTGACGACCTGCTGCATGTGGAAGAGACACACCATCTTTTAGGGATATTGTTTGATGACAGTCTTTCCTACAGCTCTATCAGGCCCTCATTCAGTTGTGCTTCGACTATGGATGCATAGTTTATGATTTGGCCACGCCTTCAGCATTGCAGGCATTGGACCCAGTTTTACATTGTGGTGTCCATTTGGCGACAGGGAGTTTGTGCATGAGCCCTTGACAAGCCTCCTAGTTGAAGCTGGGGTTCTTTCTCTGCAGTTCTGCCAGCAACACCTGCTGGCTTCATATGTTGCCCATGTTCATGCCTCGCCAAACAACCGTAACCACTGGCTCTTTTTTTTCCGGCGCTACACATTCTATCCCTCCATGACAGCCCAGGTCGGGTTACCCAATTTCAGTTGGTGTTCGTTCTCTCCTTTCGTCCCTTGAATCCCATCCATCATTTGAAGCTTTGTCTGGCTCTGTCCCGTGCGTTGAAGGACTCCGTTTCTCCAACACAACTCCGTTGCCAGTTCCTGCAACTCCTTGATTCGTTCTGTGGCGCTGAAGCCATTTATGCTGTTGGTTCCTAGCGAATGGTAGTGATGGGTATGCATGTCTCCATGGTGATTGTGTCAAACAGCGTTCATTACCCCGTGAATGTAGTGTGTTTAGCACAGAGCTTGGTCACCATCCTAAAGGCTCTAGAACATCTGAGCCTGCCCCAGGGGTCATTTGTTACCTGTGGTGACTCCCCAAGTGGCTAGCAGACAATCGACCAGTGCTTTCCTCACCACCCTTTGGTGCGGTCCATTCAAGACACTGTTTTCTCTCTTGACAAATCTGGCCGTTCTGTGGACCCCTGTCCACATCAGCGTACTGGGGAATGAACATGTCGATCGGTTGGCCAAGCAGGCCACTACAGCAGCACCTCTGGAGATAAGCGTCACAGAATCTGACCTCAAGTTGGCTTTGAATTGAAAGGTACATGAGGTTTGGATCAGTGAATGGGCTACCATGGGTGTGCAGAATAAGCTTCAGGCAGTTAAGCCATCCACGTTACTGGGGAAGTCTTCACTGCGGCCTATACGTCTTGAATCAATTGCCCTGTGCCTCTGCATAGGGCATACATGGCTTACCCATGGCCATCTCCTTTTCCATGATGCCCCACCTGTGTGTTGGTGTGGAGCAGCACTGACAGTAGTCCATCTGCTGGGGGACTGTCCACTTTTAGCCAACTTGCGGCAATCTTCTAATCTACCATATGTGCTAGCCTTAGTTTTAGGTTACAATGCCTCCATGGCTAACTCTGTTTTAAGTTTTATTCGTGCAGCTGGTTTTTTACAATTCCATCTAGTGGTGGGTGCTATAGCCTGATATCTCAGGTCCCCACCTATCCAGCACTTTTAAAGGCTTATTAAGAGTTTTATATAAAATTCCTAGGGGTTTTTAGTGTATGTAGCATGGCTGGCTCATCCTGTATTATTTTTGTGATCAGCCAGCCATGTTGTTCTGCTGTCCAGTTTCAAACTAGCTCCTGACTTGTTTTTTTTTTTTACTTATGTGACTTTCTTTTGTGTTGTCAGTGAACTGTTCATTGTCAGTATGTCCCCATTCTCGATGTCTGTTTTTAGCCTCTTATCTAGTAACGGGGGACTGATGACCTAAATGTTTAATCACCTCAAAACAACAACAACAACAACAACAACAACAACAAACTACCCATACTATATATTTGAAGCATCATTTCATATCTCAAGGGTAGTGTTGCTAGATGACAGGGTAAGATTCCCAGCAGAGTCAGAAATTTTCTTCACTTGGGAACTGGGTGTTTGTGTTTTTCTAATCGTTCCTTCTTGTTGAAGAGGCATGCAATAGCAAAGCATGCACCATGCAGTTGAAGAATAAGATTTAGTATTCTAACCAGTAATGTCTTAGTTATTTCATGCATAGTATGACTGTAGTATCTTTATTTACAAGAAGCAACTGTGTCCCTCCACCCAGCTACTGGTGCCAGGATATTGAACATTTGACTGTTACAGAATGGGCTTTGGGAATATGACTAATAATTTGGGTGAGGTTGAGGCTGCATCCAAATCTCTCCAGGGGGCTCATGACCAATTTCATATGCTGTCTACTGATGAGAGCATTCAATATCTATGTACTAAGTAACATCAAATTTCATGTTGAATTTAGTTAACATACATCCCTGTTGGTAAGATTCTTGTATATACTTCTTTGTATATATACGTTCATCATTATTTTTAATAGCTGTTGATTCAGCATATCAAATCATATTCATGTCCAACATGTTATTCTGTCCTGGATTTTACATTTTTCATATGTTTGTACTTCATGTTGTCTGTACTTTGCCACCGTTGACTTTTCTCTGTTCCCAGGTGTGTGTGTGTGTGTGTGTGTGTGTGTGTGTGTGTGTGTGTGTGTGTGTGTGTGTGTGTGTGTATATATATATATATATATATATATATATATATATATATATATATATATATATATATCCCTACAGTAAATAGAAGGAAAGCACTGTTTACCCAGTGTACTAGTGGTCACTTACGCAAGATTCTGTGTATCCTTGGTGCACAAAGTTGAAATTAGTCCTTTGGAGATCCAAGAAAATATTTTGTCTTTGGTTGTAATTCAAGGTTGATTTAATGAAATATTTTTCAGGCAGCCTCGTAATTGTGGCAATGTGTGGCCCTACATATCTACTGGGGGAGGGGGGTTGTCTTGTTTAATCATTTTCTCGATTTGCTGCAGATTTTCTTTCCTTGGACATAATCCTAATCGGAGTGTCTTTCTGCTTAATATGAAGGACTCTACTACAGCAATGTGATTTTTTTTTCCTTTCAAATGATAAGGGCTGCCCAGGGCTTAACACTGCCAATAGTAAAACAAAAAAAGATGGCGGGGGAATTACTCTATCTTCACTTTGTGGCTTAGGTTGCAAGTAAAACAAACCCACTTTCCCTTCTACTCCCTATTGCCTCTCTCCTGGCCAATTAATGAATTTTGTTCTAAAAGATCGATCCTTTGTGTTTTTTCATCTTTTTGTGTTATCAGCAGTACTGAACTAAGTACTGGCCATTCACTGTAGCCTTTGGAGGTAAATAAATAAAAATCCACAAGTGGTGGTTTTATTTATTTTCCTTTATTTTGTGACAGAACACATGGTTTTTCTTGTCATAGATGACACACCATCCACTGGTCAGGGTTGTTAGCACCGTACACCTGTTGAAGATTAAAAAGAAAATGAGTAAGACTAGTGTTGACCGTTGTGCACACTAGAAAGTAAGTTCTGCTCTTCTGTCATTGCTACGTGAGCTTCCTTCCCTTTTCCTTCCCACTAAAGTTCCTTGAGTATTAAGAGTCTGAGTGTAGGCACTCAGTTTGCTTCCTACTTCTGTACCTGTCTGACAGAACCACTGTAGGGCTGAAAGGATTGTCCCCACTTTAAAAAACAGAAGAAGAGAATGTGATCTTACTGTTACAAACTAGCAGTGATAAAGGAAGGCCCTCAGATTGGCCAACTGATTCATTTGATTTTTATTAGGTTGCCAGTGAATGAACAAAAAAGAAGGTATGTGGTTATTGGATTTTAGAATTTCTTTATATTTATGGTATGTAAAGTGCAGAACTTAAATTACAATCAGCCAAAGCCATTCGAAGCAACTCTAGAAAATTCTTGAGAAAATAGACTTTAAAGGTTTGCAAGAACATGTAAGTTGCCAATATTTGAAATGGTTACAGCATATGTCAGTGTTCACAGGTGGTAGTGTTCTAGCCTTACAACAATCGGGTAGGTGGTTCGATTCCCGCTGTGACAGATATTTTTATGTATTTCTTTATTTCATTTTTGAATTCAGTTATATAAAACATTTGGAGATCTCTAATACCACATGTCAGTTTTTCTTTGTGTATTTAGACAAGCTGAACACCTTGTCATCACCTAAAATGATGGTTGAGTAGGTTAGCTGCTTGGAAAGCCATTAGTGACTATGGAGATGTTTTCCAAAAACAGCATCCTAGCTCGTCACAAACTGAACAGTGAAAGACTACCGTCATCAACCAATAGTGAAGCTAATACAGTAAAAACTGCAACTTTTCCTTTTTTCCATTATTTTTATTTATTTATTTATTGAAACCATGATTATTGACAACCTTTTATAAAATATAGAAAATTGGAATATACAAAACACATTTTTTGAAAAATTACCGTCGGATATTAAAATTGTAAAAGTATCCAAAAACAATTGCGGGGGGGGGGGGGGGATAAAAAAGTCACTGAAAGATTTGAACTGCTGACCCTATGGTTGTAACGCCACAACGCTAGCAACTGGGCTACAATGACAGTCTGTGACTGATTTAGTTTTTGGTACTTACATGTATTTCCAAAACTTCAAAGTTGATTTTCTTGACAGCTTTTGAGAGTTGGGTCAAATGGCTTTGGATGATTGTTACTTGAGTTCTAGCCTTCATGTACCATAAATATATAGAACGTCTAAAATATGATATACATGGGATCTCGTGTGTTATATATGCTGGTTCATTACCTTCCAGATTTTTATAAAACTTTGCTTAAAGTTCATGACATTGAATTGTTTCAAAATTAACTGGGCCAATAGGTAGGCAATTAGGTCATTTCATAAAATCTCACTTGGCATAATGTGACTATTTTAGAATTATGTGATACTTAGTGTATGGATACCTACATGCCTTAACAGTAAAACTGCCAAATAGCAGTGTCCTAACTGTGATAGTTTTTGAGAAATTTGCATTTGAAGGCTCAAAAGTATGTACTCGTTCATTAGATAGGTACAAATTTTCCTATTTTCAGAAATCTTCTACTTAGGCGTCACTTTTTTTCTCAAGTGTTTACATATCTCATGGTAATCTTACATGCAGAGAAGAATATCCTAACTATTTTTTTTCCTTTCTTCATTTGCAAAGAATAAAATTAAAAACTTATGTAATCGTACCACCCACATATAACAGTAAAAGGATTTGGCAAATAAATATCATGTGTATTCCTTGCAAAGAAATTACTAAAATAAATGTGCTTATCCTGAAAGTCAGAACTGTAAACATAATACCAGAAAATATTTGTTGTTGTTGTTCTTGTTGTTATGGTCTTCAGTCCGGAGACTGGTTTGATGCAGCTCTCCACCCTACTCTATCCTGAGCAAGCCTTTTCATCTCCTCATAAGAACGGCAACCCACATCCATTTGAATCTGCTTACTATGTGTGTCTCTTGGTCTCCCTCTGCGATTTTTACTCCACACACTTCCCTCCAATGACAAATTTAAGATTCCTCGATGTCTAAGAATGTGTCCTACCAATTAATCCCTTCTTTTAGTCAAGGTATACCAAAAATTCCTTTCCTCACCAATTCTGTTCAGTACCCCTAAATTAGTTATGCGATCTACCCACCTAATCTTCAGCATTCTTCTGTAGCACCACATTTCCTCTTCTTGTCCGTCCTATTTATCGACCATGTTTCACTCCCATACAAGGCAACACTCCACACAAATGCCTTCAGAAAAGACTTCCTTACACTTAAATTAATATTCAATGTTAGCAAATTTCTCTTTTTTTCAAAAATGCTATTCTTCCTATTGCCATTCTGCATTTTACATCCTCTGTACTGTGACCATTGCATATTATTTTACTGCCCAAGTAACAAAACTTATCCACCACATTTATTGTTTTGTTACATAATCTAATTCCTTCAGCATCCACCGATTTTTCTTAGACTGCACTCCATTACCCTTGTTTTGCTCTTTCTAATGTTCATTTTATATGCTCTCTTCAACAAACTGTTCATTCCATTCAACTGTTCTTCCAGGTCCTTTGCTGTCTCTGAGACAATTACAATGTCATCAGCAAAACACAATGTTGTTATTTCTTCACCCTGAACTTTAATGCCTATTCCAAATTTTTCCTTGCTTTCCTTCACTGCCTGCTCGATGTACAATTGAATAACATTGGAGAAAGGCTACAGCGCTTTCTTACTCCCTTCCCAACTAATGCTTCCCTTTCATGCCCTTATTCTAATAACTGTGGTCTGGCATCTGTATGAGTTGTAAATATCTCTCCTGTCCCTGTATTTTACCCCTGCTGACTTCAGAATTTGAAAGAGTGTATTCCAGTCAACATTGTCAAAAGCTTTCTCCAAATCTACAAAAGCTAAAAATTTAGGTTTGCCCTTCCTTAATTTGTCTTCTAAGATAAGTCGTAAAGTGAGTATTGCCTCCCAGTTTCCTATGTTCCTCCCGAATCCAAACTGATCTTCCCTGGCGTCAGCTTCTACCAGCTTTTCCATTCCCCTGTAGATAATTAGAGTTAAAATTTTGCAGCCATGACTTATCAAACTGATGGTTCTGTAATTTTCACACCTGTCTGCACTTGATTTCTTTGAAATGGGGATTATTACAGTTTTCTTAAAGTCTGAGGGTATTTCGACTGTCTCATACATCCTACACACCAGTTCAAATAGTTTTGTCATGGCTGGCTCTCCCAGAGACTTTAGTAGCTCTGAGGGTATGTCATCTACTCCTGGGGCCTTGTTCCGACCTAGGTCTTTCAGGGTTCTGTCAAATTCATCTCTCAGTATAGTATCTCCTATTTCATCTTGATCTACTTCCTCTTCCCTTCCTACCACATTGTCTCTAAGTTCATTTCCTTTGTAGAGCTCCTCTATGTACTCTTTATATATATTTATCAAACCGTTTTCTTAATGTTCATATTGTATTTCATTGTTAACTGCCTTTTCAGAAACATAAAACTTTTCTGCACAAATGAGGTGGTATATCTTTGTCACTAAATTATACACGTCGGTGACATAAAAGAAATTGTATTTTGAAAATCATCTATACTTCATATTTCACTTTTTTTATCAACATCTTGTGCAAGAAAGAAATAAAATTTACTTAAGAGGCCATGCTACAGTTCACACACACACACACACACACACACACACACACACACACACCCTCTGAGTGGTATGAATTTACAGAATTTTCATTTTATTCTTTGCCAATGGAGAAAGTGAGTTAGATTATTCATGTCTGCACCTAATATTGTCACCAGGTATGTAAACATTTCATGAAATACTGAAGTTCTGATTTTGCCATGTACTCAGGCTCAAGAGAGAATACAACTTCTTATGTTCTAAGGCTGTAAACAGGGAAGTCCAGACAGAAATCAAAAGCATGAATACACACTGGCAAAAAAAGCAAATAGAAATTTTATTGAACTCTTGTCAGCTTCTGAAATAAAAATTTAACTATTCTTTGCAATGGTTTGTAGCAGATGTCGAGTAGCAATACATTGTGGTCCATTGTCTTTGGGGCTCACTGTAGACCTCCACACTGGTGGCTTTACAAGTGCTGGTGACATTGCAGCTGTGATGTTGAAAGATGACAGTACTCTCACCCCAGAAAGCACTGAACTATTGTAGAGTATGGACAGTTTCCAACGTGAAGATTGGAGAGAGAGAGAGAGAGAGAGAGAGAGAGAGAGAGAGAGAGAGAGAGAGAGAGAGAGAAGTGCCAAGTGCAGATGGGTTAGGAGCAGTAATGTCCTGATGCGAAGCAGCTATTGGAGTGCATTTTGGTGGTGCAACATTCTGGGCTGCAGTGCTTGGGACCGCTAGAGGTGGTTTGCTGTCTGGTGTTGACAGAGGGAATAACAGTGCTGCGTCCAGGTCCATTGACTCTGGTAAGAGTGGTGCTAGTTCCAAATGCCAAGGAGCATACAGCAATGGCTATGATGGCAGGTGTAGACTGCTATATGAAGCAGGTGGGTGAGGGTGGCTGCAGCCACAGATACATGACATGTAAGCATAGAGCCTGCGGTAGGTTCATTGTGTTCATGTAAACACAGCACATTGCGATGTCATCTCAGAATTTCAGTGGGACCTTGCAATAAATACATGTTGCATTATAAGCTACATATGTTAGTTAACTTCCACCAGTGATCGTGTCCACAGATGCATCTGAAGTAGGCAGAGGCCAGAAGCACCTGCAATATACTTAGCTGTGAGAGACGGTATTGGAACCATGTCTTGGAGGGTGCAGGAGTTGAAGCAAAGTGTGGAGACAACAGCTGTGAAGCAACTCTGCAGTAGGTGGGATGTCAGATAACTGGGACTGGTACGATGACAGGAACTCCGGAAGTAACTTTTCACGCATATGTGGCACTTAGTTTATCCATTTCATGTTCGCAAGTGAGCAAGTTTCCCATTTCTCTGTTTGACTTGGGTGGAAAGACGCTGTTGTGATGTGTTTAGATGTCAGCAGCATTACAGAATCGATGAAACTCTGCAGTTGGAAGGACCCGATTTTATTTTATTTTTTTCTCTTCACAAGTGTGGCACTGAACAGTCATCTGTTAAATTTTTGTGTCCGTACCATGCCATAAGCAATAACGATGAGCCAACTGCTTTATGAAAACACAAGTTCCCTTGATGATGATGATGGACCACTGGCTTTTGCAAACAAGTATCGATTAAAACATTTGAAGAACGTGATCCATCTGTGACAAAGTAACTCCCTTGTGGACTGAGAGGTCGTGCTGATGATCAAAATACATAAAGTCAGGTCTGAGGCTTTGGCATGTGTAATTCGATGATAGTGATAATCAACGAGAATGTTTTGCCGCATATCTGATGCCTAAACACCCACAAAGCAACAGGGGTCAAATTACACATCCAGAGTGACAGAAGACAAGAAAGGGTGTAGGCATGCTTTGTTGTGGTTTGATACAAATTGTCAGTCTGGTAATTTGACAAGAACAAAGCCAAGCATTGCAAGTGTGAAATAGACTTGGAAGGGCTAAATAAATATTGCAGTGGTTTGCAATCTGTAATTATGAAGAATTTGTGACCAAACAAATGATGAAATTTTATTACGCCATACACTATGGTAAGAGCCTCCTTCTGAATCCAACTTTCTATTTTTGCCCCCCCCCCCCCCCCCCTTAGTTGGTCATGGAAGAATGTGATGATGTGAAATAGAATCCAATAATTGATGAAATTGATGATAATTTCAAACTTTATTTTAAAAAAAGCTGCATGTACCAGATGCGCACAAAACATATTTTTGAAACAAAAATTGTCAGTTTATCCATCATATATTGAAATACTAAATCACTGAAGTAGATATTAAATCTGACAACCAACATAAAATTTGTACGTTCACCAGCTACAATAGAAAATACTTTAAATACAACTCGGCATGCCGTATCATGAACAGCTTTTCGCAAATGTAAACATTAGGTCACTAATCTGTAAATAATAGTACTTAATAGTGAACTAATAGAATAACAATTATCATATGGAGTTTTTACTTACATCAAAGTGACCACTGTCTAATATCTCTCTCTGTGAGTGAGTTTCAACCACATTTTACTCATATCTCAAAGCTTGAAGCATACAAACACTAATATTCTGTGAAGATGTATTTATACAGTGTGATACTCTACACAATATTTGTAGACCATATTCAGAAACGTGTGTCTCCAAACAATATATCACCATTAGTGAATTTTACAGCAGCAGGCGTAGCATAACATCAGTTGTCACAGGCAGAATATGATTCAAGTAGAGCATTTTAGTGGTCTTTCAATTTATGTTAATTTCATTTTCCTTCTTTTACAAAATACTGTGATCCAAGAGGGGGGGGGGGGGGCGGCATGTTAAAAGCACAAGATGACATAATCAACTTTTTAGACATACTTCCAGAAATTGGTCAAATACCCTATTGGCACACATTGCATGGGGGACAGAGTTCTTCAGTAGCATGCACACGTGATTGAAGAGGTTGAATTCCCTGTGAATTGATGACACAGCCAAGATATTATAATTCTGTTCTAATGAAAACCTACATTTATCTCTTACATTTATACCCTGCATGTGAGAGAACTTGAAAAAGGGTGTGAAGATATGGCAAATGTTCAGTGAGTGTTCAATCTGATAATTGTGATGTCATGAAGATAGTTGGAGCAAACAGGAACTACCACGGTCAGCTACTACAAATAGTGCTGAAATATGGAAAGCGCAGAATCATTGCCAAATAGCAATCTCAAGAATTAGAACAGGCCAAGAGGCATATTAATTACAAATGCCTGTTGCTGCTGTTCATCCAGAGGTATTTTCAAATAGGCATTGCACACTTCGGTCTCTGAAAAGAAATATTTATCACTACCCTGTTCATTAACTCCTCTGGTCATGACACTGGAAATGCGTGTATATCACTGTTTGTAGATTCACAGTAGATTTAAAGTTGGCACACAGTCTAAATGTTTATGTAAAGCTAAAATTGGAGATGCCCAAAGAGTAGCACTGTTTGTAGGCTATGACTTCACTGCCCTGAAATTTTTGCAGTTTCTGTGCTACCTGTTCTCTAATAGCATGTGGAACAGGGCATGGATGCGCATTGTCTTTCATGGTGACGTGTACTACAAAATTGTTTACTTTTCCTAGTCCCTCTGAGAAAGAAGGGTCAAACTGTACATAATTTATAAACAATGTCGCTTGATGTAAAGTAATTAACTGTGAGCTCATTGTTCAAGCACGTCAAAGGCATCAAGACCAAAAATGTTCATACTGTCCTGTGAAAGAGAATTGTGAATGTCACCGACTCTCTGTCCCTGATATGCTGCAGGATGGATTCTGACCCAGTACTGTTTTTGGATAGTCATCAGCATATCTTCTTGGGCCTCATACTTGGCTGCCCCATATTCATCGTATTTGCCTATGTTCATACTCTGCAATCCAGTATAAGGTGCATCGCTGAGGGTGCTTTGTACCACTAGTCATTTCTCTTGGGGGGAAAAACAGCTGTCTATATGCTCTCCGGTAGGATCCATAATTTCCCTTAAATTTTCTTTGCAAAAAATGTAAGTTGGTAACAGTACAATCATTCTGCAGTCGGCTTAAAATTCCAGCCCTCAAATAGCTTTTCTCCAAAAGAACATCGCCTTCCCTCCAACAATTCCCATTTGCATTCCTAAAGTATCTCTGCACTTTAATTGAACCTACCTGCATCTGAATTTGTCCGATATAGTGGAATTACTTAATGCTGGGACAGCACTCAAGAAAGGGTCAACAAAGTGTTCTATATGCTGTCTCCATTACAAGTGGACCACATGTTCCCAAAATTCTCCAAATAAACAAATGTGTATAGCATCTGCCTTCCCCACAACTGCCTCTACATGATCATTCCATTTCAGCCTGTTCTACAACATTACATCTAGATATTTAATTAATGCAGCTGTGTTGAGCAAATCTGTATTTAAAAAATGGGATTTTTGTACTTATCTGCATCTCATTGAATTTTTTTCTATATTTAGAACTGGCAGCCATTCCTCACACAAACTAAAAGTTTTATCTAAGCAATCTTTTATACTGCTCCAGTTACTCAATGTACCGGGTGATCAAAAAGTAAGTATAAATTTGAAAACTTAATAAATCACAGAATAATGTAGATAGAGAGGTAAAAATTGACACACATGGTTGGAATGACATGTGGTTTTATCAGAAAAAACAAAAAACAAAGTTCAAAAAAATGTCTGACAGATGGCGCTGGACAGCAAAACGTCGGTGACTGCGCGTGAAAATAGTGCATAAAAGGAGCTGTAATGAGAGAGAGAATCAGATGCACCAGCAGTCGCAGCATGTTGACATTACCTGAAAAGGCGCTTTTAGTGAAGCTGTATTATCAGAATGGGGAATGTGCTAGTTCAGTGTTACGATCCTATCGCCATAGAAAGGGGATTCAAATGGGTAAAGGTCTGTTGACAAATGCAGCTGTGACGAGAACGATTTCGAAGTTCGAAGCCACAGGTTGTTTAGTTGATAGACCCCGTAGTGGCCAATGGAGCATAAGGTGTAATGCTGCTGAGACAGTTCAAGAAGAAATGGAGACTGTAGCGGGTTCTTCTATGCATGGGGAAGTCAGCACTCATGCAGTCGCACGTCGCACTGGCATTCCATACACTACTGTTCGGTTGGCACTTAGGTATACCCTCCAATGCTATCCATCGGCATCGGCACCTGACGATTTAGTGAAGTGGAGGGCATTTGCGGTGTGGGTGTTTCATAAGATGGTGGAAGATGACGATTGGTTGAGTATCGTGTTTTGGACCGACGAAGCTCATTTCTCACTCAGAGGGTTTGTTAGCACTTACAACTGCAGAATTTGGGCTATCGAAAATCCTAGAACTGTCGTAGAAACTCCATTGCACGACGAGATAGTCACGATATGGGTTGGATTTGCCACATCTACCATTATCGGGCCTTTTTTCTTCGAGGAACTGCGTGATTCTGATTTTGTAACTGCTACAGTGACAGGTGAGAAGTACGCCAATATGTTACAGAATCGCATTATCCCCAGCCTAGCTGATAAACGCCTGCTGGTACGTACGATTTTTATGCAGGATAGTGCTCCACCCCATATTGCTAGATGCGTGAAAGATCTCTTGTGCTCGTCATTTGGTGGTGATCGTGTGTTCAGTTGCCACTTTTGTCATGTTTGGCCTCCCAGGTCCCCAGACCTCAGTCCGTGCGATTATTGGCTTTTGGGTTACTTGAAGTCGCAAGTGTATTGTGATTGACAGACATCTCTAGGGATGCTGAAAGACAACATCATACACCAGTGCCTCACCATAACTCCGGACATGCTTTACATTGCTGTGTTGAGCATTTCCTGTAAAGATCATCATCTTTGCTTCGTCTTAATTTGTTATGCTAATTATTGTTTTCCTGATCATCTGAAGTGCCATCTGTCAAACATTTTTTTTTTTCTTTTTTGTTCTAATAAAACCCCATGTTATTCGAAGCATGTTTGTCAATTTTTACCTCTCTAGCTACATTATTCCGTGATTTATTAAGTTTTTAAATTTATACTGACTTTTTGATCGCCCGGTAGATAACTTTCCTTACATCACAGTATCATCAGCAAACAGCCACAATTTGCTACTCTATCAATCAGATTATTTAGTTAGAAAATAACAGTAGTCCTATTGTGCTTCCTTGGGTCATCTGAAGTCTGGGTGTGCCTGGAATTTCTACAAATAAAGCAATTTGTTCAGATTCAGGCGCAATTGCTATGCACTATTCTCAGAGTTCTCCGTCTATGAACTACCCACCGGCCTTCCGCACTTCAAAAGAGTGTGAGGAACAAAAGCACTTGTCCTTCTAGATGCACAACATAGAACTGTACAATGCACCATTCAGTGAGTGGGAATTCCTCAGTGCCCTTGCACACTGAAGCAGTAAAGAAATGTTGCATTAAAAGAATTCTGTAATAATGCTGTTTGTAATTATTGTGGGTAACTTTTAACAGATAATGCCTATATGCACTATCACAGCTTTCTACTCAAGTCATTTGAGTTTATTTATAAAAAGGTACTCTACATTAGACATGCTTTAATAATAATAATAATCCCACACAAAATGATTGTATATATTGTAGAAAGTGGTGGTTAAATGTAACTTCGACCTTAGTTGTACATAAACCTATAAATAGCTAGTATGAAAGCTTGGAAAGTAGTCTCAGGTTGTAGTTTATTTTGTGCTTGTAAATGTATGCTGGTTCAGATATTTTGTCTGTTTTTGAAGTGAAAATTACTGGTATAATGGGAGACATCTTTACAGTGCCAGGCTACTGTTGTTGGGTTCCTAGCATCCGTAGTAGCAATGGTGATGGGATGGGTTCCTGAAGGGAAATTTGATGTTGCTCATGGACTGCTACTTTGTGCAAGCAGTGTTGTTACAGCATCTTTAGCAAGTTTTGCTTTAGGTAAGTTCATGTAAGTATGTAAATTGCTTACCCTGTGATTTAATTTTGGCTTATTATATCATCCCATTTTCAGGACTGGTAATGATTGCTGTTATTCTGAGCTCTCGGCAGTGTAACGTCAATCCAGATAATATTGCAACTCCTATTGCTGCTAGTTTAGGAGATCTGACAACACTTGCATTGTTGTCAGGTATATCTATGTGGCTGTACAATTCCATTGGTAAGTCACAAAAACTTTAACTTTATATATATATATATATATATATATATATATATATATATTCTCTCTCTCTCTCTCTCTCTCTCTCTCTCTCTCTCTTATATAATCTTGCTCTGTTTTGGGGGTGTCCCATGATGACCTATGTGATAGCGACCACTTTCCCATCCATATTTCTTCTTCAGTTTCAACTTCCAGATCGCTTGCTCCGTTGGTCTCTATGTAGGGCTGACTGGCCTGCTTACACCTTGGCTGTACGGTCACTACTCCGATCCTGGATGACCTTGATCAGACTGCTCATCATATCACTAGGGCCATTGTTTGCACTGCTGAGGCAACTGTTCAGACCACCGCTGGTTCCGTTCGGCGCAAATTGGTCCAGTGGTGATCCCCAGATATTGCTGAGGCCATCAGGGAATGCCGTCAGGCACTTCAGTGCCACCCTTGTATCAAGCACCTGATAACTTTCAAACGGTTCTGGGCACAAGCTCAGAGGCTGATACACCAGAGCAAACAGGATTGTTGGGAGAGATATGTCACTACCATCGGTTCTCGCCCACCCATCTCGGGTGTGGTCACAGGTTCGACGTTCAGGGTACTATATGCCTATCGCTGAACACATGGTGGACTGCTATGCCAGTAACTCTGAGACTTCAGCTTACAGTGCGGGCTTCCGCACCCACAAAGAACAGGTCAAGCGGAGGCAGTTATCTTTTCACACACGTTGGTGGGAACTATATAATGCTCCATTCACTGAGTGGGAGTTCCAGAGTGTCCTCAATACTTGCCCTGATACCATCCCAGGGCCAGATCGAATCCACAACCAGTTTGTGTACCACCTGTCAAAGGACTTTCAACACCAACTTCTTGCCCTATTCCATTGCCTCTGGGTTGACGGGGTTTTCCCATCTCAACGGCGGAACAGCATCGTCAGCCCGGTAATAAAACCTGGTGCTGATCCACAGATGGCTGACAGTTACCGCCTGATTAGCCTCACAAACGTTCCTTGAAAGTTGCTCGAATGTATGGTGAGTCGGCGGCTCATGTGGGTTCTTGAAGACCGTGGACTCCTCACCTCACAACAGTGGGGGACGTCTGCCAAGGCCGTTCTGCATTAGACACTCTAGTACCGCTGGAGTTGGCCATCCACACTGCTTTCGTCAGGCATGAGCACCTGATTGCAGTCTTTTTTTTTATCTGCGAAAGGCTTATGGCACTACCATATTCTAGCTACGCTGCATGGCTGGGGCTTGAGAGGATGACTTCCGCTGTTCAGAACTACCTCTCACTTCGCACTTCTCGGGTTAGGTAAGATGCCTACCTCAGCTCCCCATGCACCCAGGAGAAGAGTCCCACAGGGCTCCGTTCTTAGTGTTCCGCTATTTCTCATTGCAATCAATGGACTTGCTGCAGCAGTTGAGTCATCAGATTCCTCCTAACTGTATGCCAATGACTTTTGTATGTATTACAGTTCTGTTAGTATTGGTGTCACTGAAAGGTGACTGCAGGGAGCCATTCACAAGGTGCATTCCTGGGCCTTAGCCCATGGGTTCTAGTTCTCTGCCTCTAAAACTCAGGTTATGCACTTCTGTCACCGTCGGGTAGTGCACCCAGACCCAGAACTGTATTTGGGTGCCTACCTACTTCGTGTTGAAGATACACATCACTTCTTGGGCATATCTGTTCGATGCCCAGCTCACATGGTTCCCCCACCTACAACAGCTTCGACAAAAGTGCTGGCAGTACTTAAAAATACTGTGCTGCCTCAGCCACACTGCTTGGGGAGCTGCCCGTCCAACCCTCTTACAGCTTTATAAGGCTCTCATCCAGTCACACCTGTAGTATGGGAGCCAGGTGTAAGATTCGGCAGCCCCTTCTGCGCTTCGGGTCTTAGACCCCATCCTAAATGCTGGTGTATGCTTGGCAACGGCAGTTTTTCGTACGAGCTCAGTGACCAGCCTCCTTGCTGAGGCTGGGGTTCCCCCACTGCGTTTCTGCCGGCAACAGCTGTTGGCCTCGTATGTTTCCCGCGTCTATACCTCAGTACATCATCCGAATCGCAGGCTCCTCTTTCCGACTGCTGCACTCCCGTCCCCTCAAAGACGGCCTCGGTCGGGTCTCCCGATCACAGTCCGTGTCCATTCACTTCTCTCCTCACTTGAATCCCTTCCGTTCCCTCCCACTTTCCACTACTCTTCCCACACACCTCCTTGGTGTATTCCTCATCTGCAACTAAGGCTGCACTTGTTCTGGGATTCGAAAGCCACCGTTTCACCATCAATTTTCCATCACCAGTTCCAGGAACTCATTGACTCGTTCCGTGGTGAAGAAGTCATCTACACTGATGGCTCCCTGGTAGATGGCCATGCTGGGTACACCTATCAACATGGTGACTTTTTTGAACAGCGGTGCTTGCCAAGTGGGAGTAGTGTTTCACTGCGGAGCCGGTCGCTATCTCTAGAGCCCTGGAACATCTCCGTGCCTGCCCCTGCCTGTAACGACTCCGAGTGGCTTGCAGGCACTTGACCAGTGTTGTCCTAAACACCCATTGGTACAGGCTATCAAAGACTCTGTATCCACCCTGGTCAAGTCAGGCTAGTCTGTGGCCTTCATTTGGATCCCTGGCCATATTGGCATAAGAGGGAATGAATGTGTTGATCAGTTGGCCAAGCAGGTCACATCTTGGCCTTTGCAGATTGGCCTCCAGGATGGGGATCTCCGATGGGAGTTGAACTGCAGGGTCCTAGGGCTTTGGAACACTGAATGGGCTGACTTGAGTGTACCAAATAAGCTCCGTGCAGTTAAACCCTCCACAGGTGCACGGAAGTCCTCCTTGAGGGCCTCTCGTCAGGAATCTGTTGCTCTTTGTTGACTGCATATTGGCTTTACGTGGTTTACCCATGGCCCACTCCTTCACCAAGAGGACCAACCAAAGTGCCAATGTGGTAATTTGCCGACAGTGGTCCACATTTTGACTGACTGTCAGCTTTTAGCTGCTTTGAGGCACTCCTTTAATCCTCCAACTGCGGTTCCATCAATTTTAGCTGACGATGCCTCAATGGCCGGACGTGTTTTTGGTTTTATTCGCGCAGCTAGCTTTTACCGTTCTATTTATGGGTGTGCTCATTTGCCTGATTTCTCGGGCCCACTACCCCTCCAGAACTTTCAATCTGTTGTCTTTTATTAAGTTTCTGTCAGGTTCTTATGTGGAGTTTTTAAGAGTGTGCAGAGTGACTGGCTCATCCTGTATTATCTCCGTGATCAGCCAGCCACACCCTTCTGCTGTATTATTTTAGGTTCTTTGCCTCTTTGTTCAACAACTAATTTGTCTTCCATTTTAAACTGTCGTTTTACCATCGACTGACACTCTGTCCCCAACATATACTGGTAGAGTGCTACATCATAGATGGCTATGTTTTATGGATGTGAACTCTTAGCTAGGAAAAGGGGACTGATAACCCAGAAGTTTATTCCCCTCTGAGCATACAACAACAACAACAACAACAACAATAAACTACAGAAGCATACTTTCTTCTGTTTTTAGTTTCCATCTAGACTGACAAGAGTTTCATCTATAACTATAAAGATTGTTTGTTGCAAATAAAATGTATTTGGATAAACCTTTCCCCAATAAACTACAAAGCAGTTAAGTCTCAATTAAAACAATGACTCCTACGCAGTATTAATCATTATTCTCTTGCATTTATCTTGGTGATTTACCTTTCACTGAAACATCCCACAAGATCCTAAAGATGGTACAAGTGTTTAATTTTCCATTAGGACTTAAAGCTGTAGGCCAGGGCTGGCCACGGTGTGCCAAATGGCCCACAGATGAACTGGGCAGGCCATGGGCATGCCAAGTGATGCTCGGACTCTCTTGGCTGTGTTCATCACTTCTCAGAATCATTTGCTATGGCGCAACATTTCGTCTTTCAGTGCAGATTCAGGTGCATCGTAAGAGCATGTAGTGTGATAGTTACCTTGGTCTGACCCACGTTTCTTTGATAATTTTGTAACTCGTGGCTAGATCTTTCATCTGCAAGCTCTCTCTCAGGGCTGATCTTGATTCTCCTAATGTGTAAATCAGTGTATTACTGACTTATCCTACACCAAGTATATTTCTTGTCCAGTGGCTGTATTTAGTGAGCAATTGTTCTGTTTATGAAACCTTGACTGGGCTACCTCTAATATTTGTACCTCATTCAGATTATTTTTCGACTGACACTGGTGACTTTCACAAGTTTCACGGCTGCCTAAGACAGACTGCTCAAAGATGAAAACTGAAGCATACCATCATCACGAAGTTGACACCACTAGAAACTGCAAAAAAATGAGGCTGGAGAGCTGCTCTCCAGGTTATTTAGACTCCTGTGCACTTCTGCATTATTCAAATAGGTTCCTGTATCAAACCTAACATAGAGAGGGAGGGGAAGGCAGTACTGCTATCCTGGCCACCAGCAGATCATTATTTTCGGCTTTCAGGTTGGCTGTCCTGGACTGGCGCGAATTCTCAAACCTCGGCAACTCGTCTCCCTCCGCCACTGTGTGCTTCCAACATTTGTTTGAAATAAACTAACTAAATTTTACCATGTTGGGCATTTCTATATCAATTAACTGGGGAATACAAAAATTATCTTGCCACCTCCAGCTGATACTCATCTATTTAGGCAATAAATTAGTAGAGTCTGTGAACCTGGTAAAATTAATTTAATAGTGTTAATGATGCAGTGAATTATGTAGGCGTATTCATTCATTACGCACCCACCACGTAGGCCATCTGCACAGACGGCCGCCTTATATAGGGCCCGGAGCCGCAGCCCGGTCTTCAGTCGTGTCTCTACTTTGCTCCATATAAGTTTGTGTACTATGTTGTTGTCTGGCACTTTACTTGGCTACGTCACAGTCTCGATTGGTTCACAATTTGGTCAGCCCATTCCATTTTGTTGTAGTTGTTGTTTGTCACCTGGTTGTCTCGTTTAGTGTTGACTCTTAGCGGCGACACTCTGCCGACTCCCTCGGTCAGTAGGTTGTTCAGTCGTACGGTCAGGGGTCTGGTCCGACATCAGTCGCAATTCTGCCAATACCCTCAGCTGATCGGTCATTTGCCACTCGCTCCCGACCCAGTCCGACCTTCGGTCTCAATAGTTTTCGTTAAGATCCTTATAGTTTTCTATCCTCTTGTTAGGAAGTTTCTTGACACTTCAGTAATGGAATCTCAAGCTAAGTTTTCATCACCTGTCAGGGTGGTGATGGCATTCTCATATTTTGTGCAGTTTTCTTACTTGCAAACCTACAGTTATTAATTCTTATATTTTCACCTCGCTAAGATGTGTAAATTGCTCTCGTAAATTGAGAAAAGCTTCCCTAGTTTTTCATTGCCTTAACAAAGTTTTTTATTATGTCCAATTTGCTATGAAGAGTGGGAGAATTATGTTCTTGGGTTTGACAAGTGTTTGGTGCATTACATTGTGATATTGTGGTTCAGGGAATTAATGCTTAGGCCAATATTTTTTATAATGAAGAACTCTGGTGCTGCTGTCGTTGAGGCAAGGGAGTAAGAGAATTTAGTGTCATTGTGTTGCAGCCCAAGTAACACGCTTAAACTATCAGACATCTGAAGATCTTCTGTTAGAACTTTTCATAGTCGAGTCACAATAAAAATACACTCTATTTGCTGTAGTTGTCATACAAAAGTAACAATTATATACATGGTTCTATCGTTCTTGCCAGATCATGGGAATACCAAAGCCCATGGAAGGGCTGTTAAGATTCAGCAACAAATGAAGAATCAAGATAAAAGTATGAAGAGTCCAGAACTTTTTCTGGTCCCCGACTTTGCAGCCAAAGTATAGTTTGTACGCCTTCCTAATACATTGCATTATTGGCCTTCATGATTTCAGTGTAGCCTGTCCACAGATTCAGCAAAAATTGTCAGCACTGCTTTTGCATTTGCAAGGCGTTTGGAATCAGAGGAATTAATGACCTCACACACTAACTACACTTCAGTAACATATTCTTCTAGCACTCAAACAAAACACAGCTTGTAACAGACTGAAACTATGCTTAAACAAAACATGCTCCATTTCTCTGTTCCTCTTCCCCTTCACCATGTTAGGACTAGGAGTTAAATACACCTAGCTATTGTTGCCTGAAATTACAGCACTCTGTGTACCATCAGCAGGGTTTCAAAATCTATATGGTAAGGGATTGGCAGTGAATGCCAATAAAATATAATTACAATTAAATGTGACCCTTTAAATTGGAAATGGGAAACACTAATTTTTCATTGTCACATTTATCAGCAATGGCTCATGTAGTTCGTATACTTTCAATTCCAGTTAAATTATTAGTGTTAATAGTAAAACACCTGGTTGGTTTGAGTACATTAGTCATGTGTTAGTTGTGCATTAATGTAAATGTATCTCTACTATATTACTTGTTCAAAACCAGGGTTGTGCAACGTCTTTTCAAATCATTATCAGTTTCACCAGGCCTATACTGCCATCATCAGATCTTGCACATATTACCAGAAGTTCACAATTTTGCTTGTCATAGCGATGTCACATCTTGCATAACAGCTAGCTAGGAAAATCAGCATGTCGAGTTTAAAATGCCACAAATATAAAATAAAATTGTGTTGATGTTACAGCATATTTGTCCACTTAATGTCATAATGGAATTAGTAAGGATGAGGCTGCGTCCTTCAAATAGTTTCATAACAAAATACTCTCCTGTGTAGTTAATACGAAGTAAATATAATGTTTTGTTATCTTGTGTTCTGTGTAATTGTCAGCTAATTAGTAAATGAATGGACATAACGTATGTTCTGTATGTTTTTCTTAATTATTCCATAGGTACGCATCCTTGGTTGGCACCAACTATTATTGGTGTTTTCTTAGTTCTGACTCCAATATGGATTATCATTGCATCAAGAAATACTTTCACAAAAGAAGTATTGTACACTGGATGGACACCAGTGATATCAGCAATGCTTATCAGCAGGTAAAAATTGCACAGACTTCTGTTTCTATGTCAATTGGCACACTGCGTTGTTTGTACATAGACCAATGGATATTCATTGTAGGTGAAGTACTTACGTATTGTTGCAGTGTTGGGGGCCTTATCTTAGATTTCACTGTTGCCAACTTCAAAGGAATAGCTGTGTTTCAGCCAGTTATAAATGGTGTAGGAGGAAATCTGGTTGCTGTGCAAGCCAGTCGCATTTCTACATCTCTTCATCGTTCTAGTCGTCTGGGAAAGCTACCTCAGCATGCCAGAACCATATGCCTTAATCCTCTGGAAGCACTTTGCAGCAGAGGTAAGCAGTGCATTGCTTTCATGGGCAAACAGTGAGTATGTAAGTGGAGCTATGTTCTTATTACTTGTGCATCTTGTTGCAGGTGGTCATGCACGAACTGCTCGTGTTCTTCTCATGATGGTTGTACCAGGCCATCTTATTTTCACATGTACTATAAGTTATTTACAGGCTGGTCATACATCAATAACACCTATTTTTGTAGCAGTTTATTTGTTAGCTGCATTACTCCAGGCAAGTTGTAATATTTTTTTTTGTTTTATTAGTAATAGTCAGTTACAAAAGTTAATAAAAATGCTGAACAGTGAATCTCACATGTCAATAATACTCAAATACAGTAATGCATTTTCTTGTGTATAACAAAATAAATGATCAGGGAATTATTGGAAATGCTGTCAGAGTGTCAAGACGAGGTTTGATAGACTGGAGTTCTAAGGACAAACTAATATACAAGAAGGGCAAGGGGGAATAAACCCTTGCATGAAATGGTTGCTGAAAAAGTGGAGACAAAAGAGGGAAGTATGAACTTTTTCAGAATCCTTAAGGTCAGACTCGAATGCACCAAGGATTTCACACACATAATACAAGTGCAAGGTTGGATTTGTAGTCCAAGATGAGATTAAGATTAAGGAATGATAGATTACTCTGGAAAACTTCTGATTGAAGGAAACTCTAGAATTCTCAGAAATGGTTGATGTAGGTCATGATATGACATGGTATGTATCATAGGAAGAAGTTGTGGCAGCTCTTATTTAGAACTGGAATCATGGCTGGGAAAGATGAATCCTTCAAGAAAATTTGATGACAGATCTAAGATAATGTTTTCCCAAGTAAAATTGTGCCCATTTACAGATAAACATAAGCTTGTGTGTCACACATCATGAAAGTTTGAAACAATTATGAAAAGAAGTCCAGTAGAAAACAGGGAGAGGTTGATAGCAAAAACAGGAATGGTATTAATGAGTTTTGAACTCTAAATTCTCAAGGGAAAACATAGGGAGAGAAACCACAAACTAAAAATGGTTTTCATAGATGTAGAGAATGCATTCAGTTAAGTTCCAAATTACACACACACACACACACACACACACACACACACACACATATATATATATATATATATATATGGGAAGGTGCAATAAGAACAATTTGTAGCAGTATATGTTAGACTTAACCATAACCAAAACCAGAACAAGTTAATGGTGAATGATCCAGCAAAATCAATATGATAGTCAAATGATGAATACTGATAACAGCTAATATTGTTTTGTACAGCACCAGCAAGAATGACATGAACTGCAAAACGGAGGAGGACAAGAGGATAATCATTAGCAAAATTGAAACAGGACCTTTTGCAACAAAGATAGTGAAATAGAATGGGAAGAATTTCCAGGTATTACATTGGGGTCAACTGTAGTAAGTAAAATAAATCTAGTCTGTATACAATGACTTTGTGAAAAGTGGATGAAGGACTTAAGAGAAATTCAGGGAGGAATTTGAAGAAAATTCTTGAATTGTTTGTGTAATGATCATTAACAAAAACACAGACTAAGATTACAGCTGGGAGGAGGGTTGCTATTGTTGCTGTACAGATTGACAGAAGTTAAAACATCTGATGTGCATTGCATTCAGTGTCAGTGGGAATAAACAAGTGGTATGGGCAAGTCATGAGAAGTGACCAAACTCTGGATTGCAAGAATGGTGATGGCTACAGCAATTAGAAGATTCAAAGAAAGAGGAAAGCCAAATATGTTAAATGACTGGAAGGTGGCATACAGGACTACGTAAAATGCAAAAAACATGCCATAAATGTAGACCCTGCATAAGCTTAAAAAATGCACTGCAGTAGCATTGTTTTTTATAAGTATTTGTTTCAGAGGTAATAAATGTCCGATTGCTTTCCTAGCTCTATATTTCATTAGTATTTGTTTCTGGAGGACACAAGTGGCTCAGCTGCTAGATAATTTTAACCATCTCACATTTAATGTGGGGTTTAGTATACAAAGAGAGTGGTGCTACCTGTGCCTATTATCATGAGAAAATGAAACCCTAACATCAAAACTAACATAATAATTGTATCAATAAAAATTACTACTTACTTCTGTAATTGTAGGTGTTAACAAAGACAGTAAATTTGAAAAAAAAAAGCCACTAGTGCAATGAAGTTCCATATTGAAATAGTATTTCTGCTGTTCGTGAGTAAAATAGAGAAACCTCTAGTAGTGTAACAAACCTCTTGGAGTGCTGATAGTGATGTTCTGTAACACTGTTGCAAGCATTTTCTAATAAAACTTTGAAACATGTTTAACAGATGTTGTCACTCCTAGTTCCTGCCACATGTACAGTATACATTAAAGCATACATTACTATTAAAGTATCTTGAAAACAGATTTGAATTATCACAAATTTAAATGTCAGGGAATAATGTTATGTTTTTGTTAACAGGTATTACTGTTGCTGTATATTTGTCACGTGATGGTACACTGGATGTGGAAGAAAGCAATTGATCCAGACAATTCTGCCATTCCGTACTTAACTGCCATTGGTGATTTTTTAGGCACTGGACTTCTAGCAATTGCATTCCAATTCCTGTATGCTATTGGTGATCACGATAGTGATGTTGGTGATTAATCTGAGGACTTTTTTCATTGTTTAACTACAGTTTACATTCCATCGAGGATGAATTAAAAGCTGTGGTAAACTCATGACCGATAAAACAATGTGTTCCATACTATATTGTACATTTGGAAACTTAATGCTTTACAAAAGAATACAGAATAAATTTGACTTGTAATATTTATTATAAAAATATTAAATATAAAATAGATATTTGTAATATAAAAAAAGTGTAATGAAAAGTTCTTTCATATCTGGCATATGGAAAACTACATCTATGTAGTCAAGTGATAAAAATGCACATGCAAGAGAGAAATAGCAGGTTAAGTAGGTACATAAACTGTACTTCATCCTTTCACAAATTTTTATGGAATTTTCAGTTTCTGTTTTTCCTTTTGTTGGTTCAGGTAAATGTGAACAATTACAAAGAATGTGTGGATGCACATACTTCAGTTGGACATACACAACACAACATTGTTTGAACTGTCTAGAGTTGAGTCATTCCATGTGAACTCATCTACTCGACCATCCCAGATTTCAATATTATTTTATGTGAAGATATGCACATGTCCTTCATGAAGTCTGGTAACTGGTAAAGTGTAATGTTCATTGAAGTAATTATGGCCAAGAGTCACTTCTTTGCCTCCACCTGCAATGTTGCTCAACACGAGTCTGAATATCTTGTGACTTTGAAGCAGTACTGAATAAAACAAATGCAAAATTAAAAATTTTGTTAAAAGGTAAAAAATGTGGTATTTTTGACCCACTTGTGCAATGAACTTTTATAGAAAACTTTCCAAACTGTGCTCATTAGAAATACCATGGTTGTAACTGCATAGAGCTATTGCATATTGTGTTTAGTGTTACACGTCTACTCGTAGAAATAAGAAAAGTTTACAGTTTTTTCATGCAATTATTTTGAAATTATCATGCATGCTCATCCCACATTGGGAAATCACAATAAAACCATGGTCTATATAATGAACCCAGTTTGGAAAATTTTACAGAACATAGTATTTTTCAAAATCAGTGTAATATGCCACTTTTGACCAAAATTTCAATTTCATACTTCATTTATTCTCTATTGGAAACTGGCACACAAATGGAACTTCATACCACATGTCAAGTGTGATTTTTGTTGTACCTTTAGTCTCTGAAATATGAGAATTAAATTTTTAATTCTTACATCCAGTAATTCTTTTTTAGGGCAATTTTTCGATAAAATTGTGGCCTGTAAGATCTTTTCATTATTATTTGTAAGCTAATTGTTGATAGTTGTACAATCAAGCTGAATGTAAGTTCTATAAACAAAATGTTGCCTATGAGAGAGTGCTCACATGTTGCCAGAAATTCACACTTGCCATAAAGTTACCTCTGACTCCATGCACAACTCTGAGCAACTAGTAGTACTTTAACAAATGTTAAACTTATCTAGTGTTCATTGGGGACATGTGCAAATATTCACATCAAATTTTATTGAATTCAGTTATATTAGAGCAGGAAAGTAATCTGAAATTAGATTATTTGAATGGGAATTACCAGCCTGACAGTGGACATCAAATATTATCCTTATTGCAAAATTTCACACAAGAAACACAGTTCCTCAAAGATGACTTACCCATAATATGAGACTCTCTTACTTCATTATAGTCAGATTGATGATGGTTCTGACAAATTGCAATGAAGTTCTTATTGTGATACTAAGCAGTGGCGGCTGGTGACCAGAAAAGATGGCAGTGCACTTTTTTCACCAGCTGCCATCTCTCCAGTATGGCAGCTCAACGCATTCCGAAAAAAAAAAAAAAAAAAAAAAAAAAAATGCTATTGAGCCAAGATATCATAGATGTAGATGAATAAAAAACTACAAAGCTGCAATGTCTCTAAAATTTGACGAAAAATAATCGCATATCTTTATTAATAGAAGTGGCTTTAAGCATAATGAGATTTAATTGGTGGACATAGCAATGAATGTATGAAGCATTGGAAAACTTTTTCTTCACAAGAGCCTGCACCTCACGTGACGAATTACTCATGACTAATGCACCATCATATGTTTGGGCTATTAATTTGTGTGGACAATTCTCTAAATGGCTATTTAACTGTTCTATGATATGTGTTGCCAAAGTCTGGGCATCATGCTTTTCTTGTGCTATAAAATCCCAAAACCTTTCAACTGGTTTTCCATTAATAATGCACCTATATACTATAACCATTTGGAAAACACAGACTTCATCGCTGGTGCCATCAGCTATTACAACAGAAACTCTGCAACCTTCATTTCGTTCCTGATTTCCTCTTGGCAGGCTTGAAGCATGCATCGGAGGAGTTCATTCTGGATCGTTTTGAGGTGCCTTTAAAAACTGTTGCCTTTTCCAGATGCGATTTAATAATGAATCTAATTCTGCACTAAAATTAATCAAGGCGAAAAACACCAGGATTGGAAAATGATTCAGTCTCAACGTGTCCTCTGATGGCAAGTTTCAAAGAACCACAGGAACGAATACAGTTAATTATTAGATTTAGTATGTACCTATTATCTGTAACCTTTTGATTCTGTAATGGCATGGACTTACTGTATCCCTGACTAATAGAGTGGCTATATTTACATTACCTAGACTTGCCAGATTAAAACATTATTGACATTGACCGAAGAAAGTTCGTGTTTTCTTATTTTATCATGAAGGTGTTGTATGTCAGTAACTCCTTGTTTAGTCCAGGAAACTCTCCAGCCGGCCGCGGTGGCCGCGGGGACTAAGGCGCTCCAGTCACGGTCTGCACGGACACTACGGTCAGGGGTTCGAATCCCCCCTCGGGCATGGATATTTGTGCCGTCCTAGTTCGTAAGTAGTTCATAAGTAGTTTGGAAGTTTAGGAACTGATGACCCCGTAGTTCAGTCCCATAGACTATACAAACAGCTGAACAGCTGAAACTCTCCAACAAATAATAAACAAGGAAAACAAAATAAGGCTGTTTTTCACATCACAGCCACACATTCATACTTGCTGTGCAGTTCAGAGTTAAATTTTATGTTGAATTGAGGACTTTTCGTTTTAACTGTCTGTGAAATTGTCCAACTGGGACTCGGTCTACCTAGCCTCTTGATTTCTAATTTCTACTCACTTGCGTAAATTGAAGCGTTCAGAAAGCAAGGAAATTACCTGATTCATTATTTCACCTGTTCACTTGAGCCTCAAAACTCACTGTCAGATACGCTAAACAACGGACACAACGCACAGTTACTTCGCTTGCAGCTACACGTGAACTCGTTAAGAAGCCCGCTTCGTTCGAAGAGCGGACGACTCCGGTTGTCTTCGGGAGAGTTCGGCCTCTGTTCCTGCAGCTGACAGGGCCACTCAAGGCGACTATAGGGGAACACTGTTGCCAAGCGTTGCCTCCGCACTCCGCACACCCTCTGAGACACCCTGGTCGGCATTTGCAGGCCGGCTGCAAACCCAGCCGCTGTCGGTGAAGTTCGGTCCACTCGGGAGTGGTCGGTGCGCAGCAGCCCAGGCGTTTCAAAAGAGATAAATGGAGCGCTACTTCTCCGTGCATAGAATTTCTAAACAGAAAACGGAGTTTAACAATATTATTATTCCTGGAGGTAGCGCAAACCTGCAAACTTATACAGGAGCCGCCCCCGATACTAAGTCAGGTCTAGTACTGGCTGACTGCATCAAGTCGGTGAGTTGGTACCTAACATAATGAGCAGTCCTTCCTAGATCAGAAATATTTGCGAAATGGACCCCCAAAAGAGGATTCTTCAGAATAAACAGATTGACGCTGATTAGGAGTGGCACGGCATAATGTCTAATGATGACTGCCTACCGTGAGGCTGCGTGCACTCGTGCATTACTGCTCCTATGCATGTACACAACATAGCCTATTTTTATGCACAGTGGTTATCATGGAAGGTAAAGTTTTGCACTACGTAATTCATGACAGGAAATCCTTCAGTTGGTGTGAGGCACATACAATGGTGGCACTCATAGGTTTCAGTAACAAAAAATGTTCAAATGTTTGTAAATCTATGGGACTTAACTACTCTGTTTATCACTCACTAGGCTTACCAACCATTTTAACTTTTGCTAAGGACAACAAATATACCCATGCCCGAGGAAGGACTCGAACCTCTGACAGCGAGCAGCAGTGCGCTCCACAGCTAGGCATCTTGGAATGCTCAGCCACTCCACTGCAGCCTGTGTAGCTCTGTTGTTGATAAAGCTGTGTTTATTTGGCCACTGGTAACTCTGTAATTGTTGTGGTTATTCTGGATGTGCTGCTGGCATGATTGAGTCTGCAGCCAGCTGGGATGTTTTATCTTGCTGTCAGATGGTATGTCTGGATAAATCATCCCTCCCAACTGGAACACATCGTTGGTTGACCATTTCAACTGCTGAGAAACTAATGGCACAACCCTACATGCTCCCCCCCCCCCCTTCTCCCATACTCTCACAAGATGGGCAATAACAGTGACAGCCGGTGTCTGGAAAACTCAACAGCAGCGACCTGAGACCCTGGATGATGATAGGCACAGTGTAGCAGCTCCTATGACTCCTCAGGGAGCTCAGGATTTGTTTTCTGGATATGGGTTTGGTGCACTTAAAGTCCCCTGTGTTGTTGCCAACAGTCCTCTATACCGTAAGCTCTGTATGTGCCCCAGAGATCACCATACAGTAGAATGTTGTATTCTGCAGAGCCTGAGGATCTTGGCATATGTGCCCAAGTTGTAAGGACAGTCGAAACCTCTATAAAACCCTTTTTATCTCAAGGTGTGCTGCGTGCGTAAGAGATGGATGGCTGTTTAGGTAGAACAGTCGCTATCAGGCAGCCTCTGGCGATCGGCCATAACTTTATTTGTATTAGGCTTATCTAGGCATGTGAAGCTGTCGAGATGGACTGTTTTGTTCCACAATTTATGTTTACAGACAGATGATAAATAATTTGTTAACAAAGCCTATTTTCTTCATAGAAAACTGAGAAAAGTTTGGAGAGGTGAAGGTAATATTAAGTCCTTGTAATGACTTAATCTCCAGGTCAGTCAAGGGCATTGCTCGCCTGTGAAAAGCTGGGTGATGTTACCGTTACTATGACACTCCACAAGAACTTATATTCCAGAGGATTATATTGCATAAAGACCTCTTGTTGCAATCTGATAATTTGTGTGCCTACCTAGAGCGGCGAGGAGTGCATTTTATTCATCGTGTGTGATTACCCAACTGCCCAGTTCTCCATAAAAACAAAAAATTATGGAATACAAAACCCTGGACAGGCTGTCCTATACCGAGGTGAAAAGAAAATACAGTATAACCTCGTTTTTACACTTTTCAAGGGACTTCAGTGAAATGGTGTCAAATGCAGGAAAACGTAAAATACAGGAAATAATGTTTTAAATGATAAAATGTGCTTATTGTATCAGCCTTGCATTTTTTGTAGTTTGTGATATATGTACATAATAGGCATCAAAATTTTCACTAGGGAGTTTATTATGTAATAAGGGTTATCCAAATTTTTACTATTTTAAGCGTCCGGCAAAACTGGTAATTTTATGGGAAGTAGAAACTTTTGACGTAATTTCATTCATTATAATAGAAGACGCCGCTGCCGGGCTATATAACACATCTTAAAAATTACCACCTTTTACGGCATTAATTATTTACGTGGTAAAACTCCACAAGTTCCATTCTTTTTGTACTTTTCAATGTTTCGCACAATGATATTAGAAAATTTATTCACATTCTCAAGTGCAAATGTATGCATAAGTATTTTTGTGACATTTGCATAGGATCGGCATCTCCCACTATTATCACTTTTTTGAGGTTGTGGTATTTCGGTGGTGCAAAACCTAATAATACTCAACTTTAACAGATAACATTCTTTATTAATCAGAAATATGTATCACATAAACAATGCAACTCTTCATTCTTACGTCAACAAAGCAACTGGTTCTGATTGTTAGACTGCACGCCAGCCGCTCTGGCAAAGAAGCTGGCGGAAAGAGGAACTATACCACTACAAATCGGCGCATTGTAAGTCAACTAGATGCCTACTGCCAATAACGAAACACATGTTTGAATAAATGCAAAGTGTCAAGTTGACTGCGAAAAATTTATGAATGCTATACTTTAAGGCAAAAGTCATGCCAGCATAAATTTAGATAGATTGTCGTTTTTTTCCTTCACAAACACGCTTTCGAAAAGCGTAAAATGCTGGAAAAGTGTAAATATGTTAACGCATAAAAGGGGGCGAATTAACATTGTGAACATAGGAAATTTGACGGGACTGAAAAAAAAAAAAAATGGTGTAAATGGAGGGAAAATGTAAAAACCGGGAACATAAAAATGGGGTTTTATTGTATGCTAAATACGGAATCACTCTAAAGTAGACAGAAAGTAGTTTATTCAGGGGTATATAATACATTTTTCACCTAGTCACCCCACTGTGGCGAATTAGTAGTAGAAACGCAAGAAATTCAGTGTGTCTGTTACCTGGTTACAGTTTGACAGTTGATGATTGCAGCAAGTTGCAGTTAGAAGTTCACGGTGAGGGACTTACACAAGTGCTGCCCAAGACTGAGCTGGTCAGTCAAATTCCAAGTCAGAGTTAGTGTCTGCCACAATAAGCAATCCTTCCTGGCACTAGATCCACTAAGACACGATCCCTTAGGATTGGCAGAAATGGGCATTGTACCCATATTAAAATTACTTTGTGATGTACATTTCAGTTATCTGAGTAGTAAGGGCTAGGCAACAGCCAACCACAGCTGTTTTCACCCACCAAAGTTCGTGAGAATCTCTGCAGGTAGTGGGCAGCCCACCCTTGCCTGTATTTGCAAATTAGTGTATGGAGTACTCTTGGATGTCAAGAGAAGAGCTGATGGTACCCTGGGCCACAGTATAAGAAGAAAACACAAGCCAACTTGTATTTACAAGCAGATAACTGCTACTATCCTTTACAGAGGAATGGAGTGCATAGCACTCTTACATAGGGTGCACACCATCTTGGATGCAAAGTGTCTAGTCCAGGAGCTGGAACACCTAAGAATTGTATTGTGAAGAAACAGGTTATCTGAATGGTAAATTGTGTTCTAACCTGTTAAACCTGTGAAGACAGAAGAAGCCACATAGCTGGACATAGGTATTGCCTTTATACCATATGGCAGTCAGTTTTACTTGTTCTGGGTGCCCCCTCCTGAAGGACAAAAATTGAGAATTTCTATTTATTATTTTTTAATTTGTGTCAAAGTTAAGAACACAAATTTAGAGCCCCCCCTGGTTGGGTGACATTGTCATTTACTTCTGTATTCTCAAAGCCACCACATTTTGTGTGCCTGGGAGACTTTAGGGGAGACTAGTATGCACTGAAACACAGTACACAGTGTCATATTCTCTCAATTGTTACCATGATAAAATACGTATTTGATGGTGGACAGTTCAGTTGATTATTCTGAAAGTTGGAAATGCAAGCTTTTATATAAAACAAATATTAGTAATATAATGAAAAGGAATTCAGGCACACCCATGCCAATTTATTAGGTTTGCAGCATGCGTTGATCAGAGTTGTATTAAGGAAGTGATACTACAAAATGTAAAAAACTGCATTTAGGAAAAGTTGAATTTATCCCCTTAAATGTTGCCAGCTTTAATGAGCCAGGCTTCCTTATGTCTGCAGTTTGAATGCTGTCTAAATTATGATAAGAATGAGCTTAATCCAGTAGAACCATTGACTTCAGATAATTGTATGACTCCTTCAAACAATTTGGAAGGCAATAATGAATAATTTTGAGGCAGCTAGGTGCAGTAAAACCCATGCTCTTCCCAGAAATACAGCTGGACATTCCAACGGTAGAAGCATCATATTAACATTAACATAAAAGCAAGCAGCTGTTGCGCAGAAAAGACAAAATTAAGTACCATCCATGAAACAGAACTTTATCATTAGATCCTTTTAACTTGGAATTTCCAAGCAATGTATATTTTGTAGCCAAAGTCTTGATGTTAGTTGTTTGTGGTGATGAGTATGAAGTCTCATACCGCCAGTGCGCCACTGTGGCCAGTCTGCGATACCCAGCACGGCTGAGGCGAGAGCAATCAATGGTGGGGATGAGGAAGTGGCAAGGAGAGGAAAGCAGGAGGGGAGGGGGAATGCACAGCATGGGTGGGGGGTATATGCCAGTGCTGTCTGACAGTGTGGAAGAAGGGAAGGGATGGAAATGTGTGGTAGGATGAGAGACGAATGTAAGGATAGAGTGGGGGCAGGGAAGGGTGGTGGAAGCAGGAACTGGCAAAGCCGGTCGAGGTGACTGCGGCATGCCACGCCAGTCACGGTCTGCATGGCCACTAAGGTCGGGGGTTCGAATCCCCCCCCACCCCTTCGGGCATGGATATTTGTGCTGTCCTTAGTGTTAGCTAGTTAATAAGTAGTTTGTAAGTTTATGGACTGATGACCCTGTAATTAAGTCCCATAAGCTTTACAAATATTTGAACATTTTGAACTAGCAAAGGTTTAGGCCTGGGGATTGTAGGAGTGTAAGTTATATTCTAGGAAGAGTTCCCACCTGCACATTTCAGAAAAGCTGGTGTTTGTGCCATATGGCTCCTCCCCACAGGCTGTGTAGCAGTCATTGAAGTGAGCCATATTATACAGCGCAGCATGATCAGCGATAGGATGGCCTAGCTGTCTCCTGACCACAGTTTGATGATGGCCATTCATTTGGATAGACAGCTTGTTGCTGTTCATGCCCACATACAAAGCTGTACAATGGTTGGAACTCAGTTAGTGGATAACATGACTGCTTTATCAGGTTATCCTGCATTTTATGGGGTAGGAAATGCCTGTGACAGGGCTGGAATATGTGTCAGGTAGGATGGTGGATAGGACAGGTTTTGCATTTAGGTCTATTGTAGGGATATGAGCCATGGGGCAAGTGGTTGGGAGTAGGGATGGAGTAGGCATGGATAAGGATATTATGTTGGTTTGGGGGAGGGTGAAATACCACTGTGGGGGGGGGGGGGAGGATATTGGGTAGAGAATTTTGCATTTCAGGGCAGGATGAAAGGTAGTCAAAACCCTGGTGGAGAAAGTGGTTTAACAGCTCCAGTCATGGGTGATACTGGGGTCACACTTTGTGGCCGGACGATAGGTGTGGAGGAGCTGGTGGGTGACTGTCCAGACAGGGCCCCATGAGATTTGTTTCTGGACAAGGTTTGGAAGGTAATTGTGGTCAATGAATGCCTCAGTGAGGCATCTGGCATGTGTGGAGAGGGACTGATTGTCACTGCAGATGCAACAACCACAGTTGGCTAGGCTGTGTGGAAGGGAACTTTTGGTGTGGAATGGGTGGCAGCTGTCAAAATAGAGGTATTGTTGATGGTTGGTAGGCTTGATGTGAATGGAGGTACTGATAAGGCCATCTTTGAGGAATAGGTCAACATCTACAAAGGAGGTTCATTGGGTTGAGTAGGACCAGGTGAAGTGACTGGAGGAGAAGGTGTTGAAGTTTTGAAGGCATGTGGATAGTGTGTCCTCACCTTCAGTCCAGATTATGAAGATATCAATGAATCTGAACAAGGTGAGGGGTTAGGGATTCTGTGTAGGCAGGAAGGATTCCTCTAGATGGCCCATGAACAGGTTGGCATAGGCTGTACTGCAAATTAGGTTGTAGGTGATGCCTTCAAAGGAGAAGTAATTACGGGCGAGGATGTTGTTGGTCAAGATAACTAAGGAGGTTGGTTGTGGACTTGCAGTCGGTTGGGCATTGTCAAAGGCAGTGTTAAACAGCTGCAAGGCCATGAACATTGGGGATGTTGGTCTAGAGGGAGGTAACCAACTGTGGCAAGCATGGTACCAGGTGGTAAAGGAACAGGAACTGTAGAGGGAAACTTCTGAAAGCAGTCATGTGATATACAAACTGAACTGCAACCCCTGTACAGCTTGTACGTGGACATGACCAGCACCAAGCTGTCTATCCCGATGAATCCATCGTCAAACTGTGGTCAGGAGACAGCTAGACCATTCTTTTGCAGAGCATGCTGTGCTGCATAATATGGCTCACTTCAATGACTGCTACACAGCCTGCACCATATGGATCTTCCCCACAAACATGAGCTTTTACGAATTGCGCAGGTGGAAACTCCCTACAATATATCCTGCAATCCCCCAGGCCTAAACCTTCACTAATTTCTGCCTGCATCACACTTCCCTGACCACACCTATCCTTGTATTCATATATCATCCTGCCACACACTTCAGTCCTTTCTCTTCCTTCCATAGTGTCTGTCATACAGCACTGGCAATTCCCCCATCCATGCCATGCATTCCCCCCTCTCCTTGCCACTTCCTCACCCCAACCTCTGGTTGCTCTCGACTCAGGCATGCTGGGTACCACAGACTGGCCACAGTGGATGGAGACAGTGATAATCTCTATCCTTCTCAAAAATATTGTTGAATCCTTACTGTAATTTCCATTGTTTGATTTAGTTTGATTATTTAAACAAATCATTATAACTACAGGTAAAACAGAGATGCTTCCTTAACTCTTGAAAACAAAATGTGAAATTGTGGTTGCAGGATTCAACATGCTGTACAATCAAGGCAAAAAAAAAAAAAAAAAAAAAAGAAAGAGAAAGTATCAAACACTCAAATTACATATTGGCAAGTTAATATGCCTAATGGTGCTCCATTAAGTATGGAAAGTTAGGTATGTTTGGGTAAATGTCTTTACCCCCTATTCTTGACACAGTTAAAACCACTCAAGAAAATTTCTCTCAGGGATTTGTCTCTACAATCTGAACACACCTGTACTAAAAATTTGTTCATCTTCAACAAAATCATAAGAAACTTTGGTTATAATGTTAAAACAGTGAACAGATCAAAACTAAACATAGAGAGACTCTAACCATAATGGCATTGAAACAGGGGATGATAAACATATAGCTGAAATATTAAACTTATATTTCCAAAGCAGAGGAAGATCACTCTGTAGTTCCTCTTCTAAATTGCTGCATTGATGACAAAATGTAGGCTATCAGGATACATGACAAAGGGCTGTAAAAGCAAAAGCAACTAAAATCGTTCAATATAGGAAGGATCACAGGACCTTATGGATAACTAATTTGATTCTACACAGGTAAGCATAGGAACTTGCACCCCTTTTAGAATAAGTGGAGCAAAGTGCTTCTAATGACTGGGAAATTCCACAAAATTATTTGCTTTTATCTCTGATGATAGACTTGTAGAGCTTTAAGCGCATATATTGGAGGCTAATCTACTATGTAGAAATTAACATGGGTACCAAAAGCAACAATCATTTTAAACTGGAGCATGGTCGTATATAAAGCAGAGGTTCAGGGCCTCCGGACACTCGCCTTAGTTACATAAAAATAATAATTATAATAGTAATAATAATAATAATAATAATAATATATTCTCCAGCACCCACATTTTGAAATTTTGTGCCATAAAATTGTAATGAAGAAGAATTATTTTTGTATAGCAACAATCTATGGATGTATGATTCGACAAACACTAGCTGTGACCTGTAGGTAGATGTAATCCTATTTAACTGTTAAATTGTCACATTTGAAACAAGTAGGACACGGAAAAAGTCAGATATTTTGGGTTTCCGCCCCCTACAGAACCTTGTCGGGGCCATTTTGTAATTGGTATTGATTTTGTGGTGACTTTATTAGACAGTAAATATTATCTGCAAACATAAGTTGCTCAGATTATCTTCTTGATCATTTATATAGATTAGGAGCAGCAGATTATCCTTGATACTTCCTTGGGAAACAATAGGTATCAGTGTAGGATTTTCTGTTTGTTACTATGAACTGTGATTTTTCGGACAGGAAATCATGAATCCAGTCATAAAAATGACTTTCATTCGTAGGCACCTGAATTGATAAAAAGAATCTTGTTAGCAATTGTGTCAAAAGTTTTTCTGCAATTTGGAAATATGGAATCACTTTGAGATTATCTGTCTCATTGCTTCATGAGAATGAAGTGCTAATTACATTGCACAAGAAAGATATTTTGTGAACTTGTGTTGGAATAGTTTCCTTCATGGTGATTATAGTGTTGGAACACAGTGTAGGCTGCAAAATCCTACTGCATATTGGTCACGTAATCCATTGAATTTCATACACATATCAGCATTTCTTGTCTTGAGTATTCTTGTAAACTGCGACAGTCTTTAGACACTGGCTTTTCATTTAATGACTGTATATGATTGCTAAATATGGAGCTATTGTATACCATCTCTAAAAGGAACATAATTTGCTTGCAATGTGGACCAGAATACTTGCATTTTATTAAATGATATGAGTTTCTTCGCAATGCCTAGGAAATGTTACTCATGCCCCAATAGCTTGTTTTGAATTCTCCTGGAATCTTTTTGTCTTACGGAAACCAGGAATTTGTATCTTTTCAATGTGAAATGTCCTACATTGGCGAGAATAAAGGTACGAACACACTGAGCGGAACTGCACTGCAGTGGAGTGGCATGACGAAGCCAAATATTGTTTGCATGAAATCAAATGTAGTCCAGTCAATGAGTGCTCAAAATAGGGGTGTAGAGTGCATGGAATATGCGAGAATTTTTGACTTCAGGACTTTGTTAGGTATAGTTAGGAGGTGAACATATTAAAAGTCCCCGCCCCTTGGGGGTGAGCTAAAGCGGGGAGGGGGTGGAAAGGTACCATTTTTTGGTTTTCTGCTTATCTCAAAAACGGTCGGCTTTAGGAAAAAATTGTTCCAAATAAAAATGAAAGATTATTGAATTTGCTATACAATTGTTTCCATACATATATCTCGAATTCCCTACGGTCTTCGAGATATACGTTATTGAAAATCGATAATATCGGAAAAAATCATCTTTACATCACTAATTTTGTCAAACATTTACTTCTAGTGACTCACTCGATCGTTTCACAGAAGATTTATCTGAAAGAAAGTTGTAGAGCATTAAATTTCCTTCAATTTAATGTGCACATTTGCTACCTTATCTTCAGCCAATCAAAAGTTACATCATTTATAAGATGCGCGCTCAGTTTCGATGTCCCTCCATAAATGAGTGTTTTGAGGGGCTGTAACGTTTTTACCTTATGAAACTTGCTAGCATGGTAAATAACAACAGTTTAACAATGACAAGAAGGTACTTGCAATTAAAATCTTTTCATAATTGTAGTTTTTATTACAATATTATGAATCATATAATGAAAGTTTTTAGAAACACTGCTTGTGATTCATAATGAAAAATAAGTTCAAATGTTTGTAAATCTATCAGACCAAACTGCGTGGTCGTCAGTCCGTAGCTTACAAACTACTTAAACCTAGGTAAACTAACCTAAGAACAACACACACACACACACACACACACACACACCCATGCTCCGGGGAGGACTCGAACCTCCACGGTGAGCAACCGCGCGCGCCGCAGCGAGAGGCTTTAGACCGCTCGGCTACTCCACAACGGCGAAAAATAAGTGCATTCAAAGCAACATCTTCGTTTTTCTGAGGAGGAATGGTCAAGTTCGTTCATCTTCGTCAGTAGTGGAGACGCCGTCCAACGAGATTGGTAGTGTGTCGATGTCACTGTCGTCATCTTCATCCTGAATTAATATTCCGACTCCGTTGTTGCAGTTGCCCTTGCAGTTGAGGCATGTAACAGAACAGTGTAACAACGCTTTTCTGCAACCACATCTGCCATTGTCACATCCTTTCGTGCATCGACAAAAAAAAAATCATCTTCAAGATTTCGTCAGGGGCAGCATCTAACTCAGAGATTCGTAACTAGTTGGCCATTCGAACTCCAATTCGGCGCTCCACCTTTAGGTTCCTCTCCTAACCAGAGGCGTACTTGGTGGTAAGTTCGGAATGCATGCTGATCAACAGCTCCTTCAGCTGGAGGGAGAGTTGAGAGATTATGCTTTATGTTCCCAGCTGCTTTTATAGATGATTTGTAGTGGAACACGATGAGGGATTCTGTGATGGCTGGAGCTCCATACCATTATAGAGTACTCGTGATTCCCCACTGTCTCAACGGAGTCGGCGGAAGAAGAACTATTGGCAATATCTCAGCACCATGTTGTATTATTTTGAACTTCTGGTGCATTTTGACAAAACCCACTTTACTCTTGCAATACGCTACGGATGTTATGTCACAGCCTGTAAATGCATGTAAGAATAAGAAATGGGCATTCTCCATCATTTTCAACTCCTGATGCAGCTATTGTAAAGAATATAAAAACGTCTTAATGTTTCTTCTTCCTGGTTCTACAAGCAGAATGTTACGATCAGTTAGAGATTTTGCTGTTAAGAGAACAGCTAAGTCGACATCCTCTCCAGTAATGACAATCGAGGAATTATGTTATCTGTTGATAGCTGTCTCCACAATATCAACGTCAGCATCACCTGAAGCTTGAAGGCCATTTATTCCATTTTTCTGTAGTTGCACCATCAACAGGTTTATTTGCTGATTCTTATTGTTAAATTTGGAGAGGAAATCCTCTTGTTTCACTGTAATTTTAGTTTCTAGACTGACATTCATTTCCCCACGCGTTCTGAGCCGATATCGTCGACTGTTCAGCTGCTTTCATCCTCTCTGATATGTCAGAATACCCATTAAAAACCACTGTACAACCTCTCCCAAGACAATTGGTCTTCAAAAATCTAACATAATCATTGCAACCTGATGTAATTTTTTCGACATTCAGTATGAATCAGAAGGTTGTCCAAACCTTCTAAAGATGAGCCATTGCTATCTCCCCTTTCTATTCTAGCTTTGATGAGTGATAGTATTCGTTTTTTTGTCACTGTGGAAACATCTGGTCCAACTATTGTTTCATTACATACAAAACACCGAGTAGCCATTGCGCGCACTACACAGTCAACATTTTCATAAATAAATAAAAAATATCTCGAAAAGCTGACACACAATACCGACACACAAACTTTCTCTGCGGTTGGCGAACTTATGAAGTGAACTGAAATAAAAAGCAAGTGAGAACACTCCATTCCACCCCCTAGTCAGTGACAGGCCGTCGATGTTCGTCCGTGGGGCTTCCCCATCTTTAACCCTCTCCTGGGCATTAGGTACGACCTTGACGACATATCCACTCCAGGCGAGAATAAATGAGTCTCAACTCCTCCGCCTCAGAAAAACGAAGATATTGCGTTGAATGCAATTTTTTTCATCCTAAATCACTTTCAGTGCTTGTAACTCCTTTAATAGTATGATTCATAATATTATCAGAAAAGCTAAATTTATAAAAAGGTGTTCTGTTTTAGTTGCAAGTACCTTCTTGTCATTGTTAAACTATTGTTATTTACCATACTAGCACGTTTCATAAGGTAAAAACGTCACAGCCCCTCAAAATACTCATTTATGGAGGGACATCGAAACTGAGCGCACATCTTATAAATGATGTAACTTCTGAAAGGCTGAAGATAAAGTAGCAAATGTGCGTATCAAATTGAAGGAAATTTAATGCTCTACAACTTTCTTTCAGACAAATTTCTGTGAAACGATCGAGTGAGTCACTAGAAGTAAATGTTTGACAAAATTAGTGACGTAAAGACGATTTTTTCCGATATTGTCGATGTTCAATAACGTATATCTCGAAAACTGTTGGGAATGCGAGGTATATGTAGGCCTATAGAAACAATTTTATAGCAAATTCAAATATCTTTCATTTTTATTTGGAACAATGTTTTCTTAAAGCCGGCCGTTTTCGAGATATAAACGGAAAACCAAAAAATTGTACCTTTCAACCCCCCTCCCCGCTTTAGCTCACCCCCAGGGGCGGGGACTTTTAGTATGTTTACCTCCTAACTATCCCTAACAAAGTCCTGAGGTCAAAAATTCTCGCATATTCCATGCACTCTAGAATGCATTCATTGACTGGACTAATGGGGCAGCGGGACTGCACTGCGCGGCAACTTCGACCAACTGGGCAGTTCCGCTGCCGCTGGTGCGGTATGGCAAGCGACGCGACACTGCGCGTCATTCCCATCCTAACTCTGTTGCAAGTGAAACGAAAATTTGTTTACAACAATGGCATTGGACGAGGAAAAGTTACTTGTATGTGTAAGATTTACGTGACCTTCAAAATGAACATTATCTTATATATTAAAAGAATCTACGAAAAATAAAGTCAGTCTGCCAGACCAAACTACCAGGCCAATTTGCTTCATTCCTGTTTTAAACAAAAAGTATTCATTCACAGATTTGTCGTGAAGTATCAGAATTTACGCAACTCTCGCCTTCCTTTTCTATACTCAAACGCGATTTCCTTCTGTATATTCCTTATGGGGTTGTCCTTGCTGTAAACTAAAGTCAGTCGATCAGGTCGTTCTGTCCGACCGATTTCCTTCATTTTTGCTTTAAACGAAGGGTATTCATTTGCAGATTTGTCATCGAGTATCAGAATTAACTGAAGTCTCTCCGAACTTTATTTTTATTCAAACACGGTATCCTTATGTCCTTGCATTGAATATTTTAATCGGTTTCTTTTACGATATCTTTGGTTCTAATTAAGGTATGCAGTTCTTTTTGACCTAACAACTCTCAGCGGATCACGATCTTTCATTTGCGCTTTTAAACACTTGCACTGATTGATTTCGAAGAATGCTATGCGTGAACATTCAACTTCCATTTTTCTTAACTTTTTTATCATTCCACTAACAGTGCTAAGTATTCGCACTGGTCCTCTATAATGCATAGTACAAGAAAAAGCAACATTTGAAAAGAAATTGCCAAGGAATTGAGAGTACAGAGTATGTGAACTTAATTTTTTTTTCTATGTTGGTGCAAGATATTTATTTGCCGGCCGCGGTGGCCTAGCGGACTGCGGCGCGCCAGTCACGGTCTGCACGGCCACTACGGTCGGGGGTTAGAATCCCCCCCTCGGGCATGGATATTTGTGTCGTCCTTAGTATTAGCTAGTTCCTAAGATTAGGGACTGATGAGCCCGTAGTTAAGTTCCATAAGCTCTACAAACATTTTTGATATTTATTTTCTGCCAAACATAACGTACAAGTAACTATAATTTTTTATTATTATTTTATTTTGTGAACGTGACTCCATAGTTTGTAGTAACATGATGAATTTATTATGATACATTCTAAAGTACGTTTGAAATCTCTTTGGAGCCATTTTAAGCCGTGGCAAAAGTATGTGATATTCTTCTTCATATCGTGAATTCGAAATGTTATGCAGCCGTATTCTTCTCCTTTTTGTTGCTTGCTTTTGCTTCAGCCTTTCTTCTTCCTTGTATTACAAAGAAATTATTACTACATCCATGTCACTATCGCCCACTGAACTCGGAGGTTATCCATCGACTGGCACAGAATTTGCCGCGTGTTGTCGCGCCGCTGCAACTTAGGTGCGGTAAACTACACAGAGCCGTGCGGTCTAAGACGCATGCCATGAATAATGATGAAACCAAGAGTCTAGCACAGATGCCCGTATCTTGGGACAGTGTTACAAGGGAATAAATAGAGAGAAAAGTGACTGAAAATATCATGGACTGTGTCACGGGGTACCACCTAAGTAGAGCATGTGATCCTGCTCTGGAATTGTTGAAGGAGCAATGGAAACAGCTGCAGCATATCACTAATAAAAGAACTAAAGTTGCAAATACGGAAAAGACCCTCAAATTTCCAAGCAAACTGGGCTGAAGATGGAACTTACAGGAGCGGATCCAACGGGAACGGACTGTGAAGGGGGACAGCGAGTGGCAACGGACGAAAATGGAAGGGCAATGATTCACCAGATGGCAGTCAATGAGCATGGACCACAGAGAGAGCGCAGACATAAGGTGAAACAACTAGGAAGCGGTCTAGCAGGCGCACACCGCTAAGGAAACTAACTACAGCACAAGGCAGACATAGTGACAACGCTTCAGCAGATCGCGGCGAGTGGACATAGAGAACACGCTTTCAACCATCAGTGAAGGGGGAAAACACTAGACCAGGGCCACAGAAGGAGCAGTCTCAGGCTGCATCTGATGGTTACCAGCTACGTAACTGAAATATTGCGCAAATATAATACTAACATCTGGCAGAACAGCCGACAACCAAAGATGGCATTAGATTGTAGAGAAAGCATGAAAAGAGAGAGAGAGAGTAATTTGTTCTCCCCCCCCCCCCCCCCCCCCCGTGAAAGAGAAAGAGAAATAGTATAGAAGGTGAGATATTCTGGTCTGGCTGTTATGAGATCATAGGAAATTATAAATACACTGCTCAGAACAATTATGGGATCAGTTGCGATATCTAGGTTCTGAAGTAGTGTCATCAGCTGAATGAACTTAAATGATTCAACGTCCTTCTGCTTGTTTTATGGAGTGGAGACAAGAACATTATGGCAACCAACATAGTGATAATAGCAGAAAGTTGGTGTTGACTTGTTTACGAAACGAATTACACAAGCTGTTGGATTAAGATAGGTAGTGTAGTGAGCAGGTTGTGTAAATCAACAACAACGTGATTTATCCCAAGACGAATGGCGCCGTGTTCTGCTCAGATGAGTCAAGATTTTGTGTTCAGCCGGACAATCGTCATTTCTTCATCTGGAGAGATCGTGGAGCTCGGAACAATCCTGCAGATGTGCAGGAAACATCACCATATCATGGTGTAGGCAGGATTCAGTACTGGCGGACGTTCGGACTTCTGTCGTTCAGAATGGCACTTTGACTGCTCAGAGGTACAGAGATGAGATCCTTCGACTTTTTGTTGTGCCCTATGTTGGTACCATAGGAGGTGTATGCCTTCTGGTGCACAATAACGCTCGTCCCCATAGAGCTGCACTGGTGGACAACGAGCTTGAAGCTGAGGGAATTGAACAAATGGAGTGGCCAGATTGTTCACAGGACTTAAACCCGACTGAGCATGTCTGGGATGCAATTGGCAGAGGCATTGTAGCCAGACCAGCACCTCCCACAACAGTTGCAGAGCTGGATATAACACTCGTGGAAGAATGGCCAAATAGCCCCCACAGTTGATTGATAATCTGATACCGTCCATGCTACGCAGGTGTGCAAGTGTACTGACTGTCGGAGGTGACCACATACCATATTAGAGGGCAACGAGAATGACTTCTTCACTGTTATGGTAGCCCCATGGTGCCTCGCCCTAAGTAAACGCCATGTAAACCTCAAGTAATTAGTTGAGCCTAGAGATGGGCTCGAGAAACGCGCGGCGCTAAGGCAAATTCTCGAGTCCTCTCTAGAAGTTGTTGATAGTGCTGCACTCTCTGGAGTCCAGCGAAACTACTGTACAAGGCACCATTGAGACAGAGCAGTTGCAATCGTTGTCTTCCATAAGAGCAAATTAGAATTTGTTGTCGAGTACACAGCTTCCTTTTATTTGTACTGAATGAATACTAGTAGTAGTAGAATGTTTCGCAGAAGACAAAAATCACAGGACTATTAACAAAACACGGATTTCACACGAAACAAAAACTTAATTAAACCAACTATGCATTCCGTATGTATTTTATACTTAAATAAGAGAGAAATGCTAAAATATATTACACCCAAAATCTTCCTGAATAATTTACTTATTGTAGAACAAATTCAGCAGAACTTAACGGTATCTGCGGTTTTTTTCCGTTCCTACGATTACAGCTTAAAGCTCTGGTACGGTACTTTCTGTACACAGCTACCACAATTTACAAGTACAGTAGCTAATGTTGGTTGTTGTATCCTCATACTGTCCAAAAGTTTGGAAAGTGTTAATTTTGATGTACCGTGGACGGAGTATAGATAACTTTAGTTCTTAAGCAAGAAGACGAAACTGTGCCAAATTTTAGGAAGATTACATAAATAGATAGGGTACGGGAAATTAAAATAGGAACAGCTGAGATCTCGCGGTTGCCATTAAAATAAATAAATAAATACAATTCACAATTGCCAAGATATTTGTTGAATTTTTTTTTTTTTTTTTTTTTTTTTTTTTTTAATATTCGTTTCAGTGCTAGTTAGGGGGGGAATATGGAGAAAAGGCGACTCTTTAAGATTTCAACAAACAGAGATATCAGTACGTTTGTACAATAAAAGAGTGCTCCCATAGCATCCTACACGGCGAGTAAAAGGCGGCGTTCGTCGGCCGCGGCGCACGTATATAAGGAAGCTCTGCACGTGCACCGGGGCCATTCCGAGTTGAGCAGCCGCTAAGCAAGCATAGTCTGCACTTCTTACAGCTCCAATCTGTACTAAAAGCAAATTGTCGTTAAAAAGCGTGCGCCTCGCCGCACGTTAAAAGCAGGTTGTCGTATTCTCCGGAGTAGGACGGCCACCCAGTACATGGACCAGGACGACCACATTGACATGGAATATCTCACGGCAGCAGAAAGGCTGACGATACTAGACAGCCCCCACCAAAACTCAAACAAGACTAGAAAGTGGGACGGCGCGGAAGCAGCACGGGCGACGACCAAGCTGGACCAACGTCTTCGGACGATCAGATTCGGCCGGAGGCTGTAAACGACTCGGGGACGATGGAACGCGTGGCAATAGAACAACAACCGGAACGGGAAGACGACAGCTGCTTCCAAGCCGTGAAGTCAAAGTCGACAAAAAGACGAACCAAGACGACTGCACCTGGGGGCCAGTCCGCCTACGGAAAAAAAGGCGAGGGAGGAATTGCAGCCCATCCTCACCGAAAAGTCTTTGCAGCACTTGTTGCACAGATAGCGGAATCAACAAGACGCCTACTACCACGTCCAGGCTAACGAAGTCGCCGCTCTTAGTGGTCTTTCACCCCAAAGACTACCTCCACTCAACGAATAATTGAAGAAATAGATCGAGGGGCTGCTCCCCGCAGTCTACAGTGGCGATCATGTGAAGTACCACTTCAACTTGACGGAGTACTCTCATAAGGTCAACGCCTTCATCAAAGCCAACGATTTCAGATATTACATGCACCAACTTTCGGAAGATCGGAATCTCAAAGCCGTCATTAAATGGATCCCAGAGACGGTGCCACCTCAATTGATTACAAACAAACTGATGGAAAAGGGATACAAAGTTAAAGACATCCACCAATACAACCAATTGGAAAAAAATCACCCACGACTGAAGGAACCAGTCTTCGTCGTTTCCTTACCCAAAATGAGGAAGTCAGAGAAGGTTCACAATGATCCGCTGGATACCAGAATTTGCGTCGAAAGTTACATACCACGTGAGGGACCACCACAATGTAGAAATTGCCATTGTCTCCACCACAAAGGGCCGTACTGCTACCTACCACTACATTGCATCGAATGCAGTGGACCACACAAAAATCAAATGTTTGTAAAGCTTATGGGAAGAAAATGTTCAAATGTTTGTATAGCTTATGGGACTTAATTACGAGGTCATCAGGTCATAAACTTGCTAACTACTTATAAACTACCTTATATTAAAGACGGCACAAACATCCATGCCCGAGGGGAGATTCGAACCCCCGACGGGGAACGGCCTCACGCAACGCATTATAGCGCCTCAATGCGCTCGGCCACTCCGCCGCGGCTGGACCACACTTCTACGGCCTGCTCACTACTGCTCACTGCGGAATCAACGTGCGTCCTCTGTGGAAACAAAGGACTTCCTGCAAACTTCCGAGGCGGCCTCGAGTACCAGAGGTCAACCCGTCACGAGAGCACAACCCAGTGCACCAGCTTCGATGGTATCATCGTCGTCAATCACAGCACAAAACTTCCCTCTGCTGCAGCGTCAACGACGACAGATGACATCAGCATGGGATACCGACTTGTGCAAGAATCCAACACTACTTCCACCGTCGGTGACTCCCTCAAGGAGATCACATTGCTCCTCATCACCCTTTTCCAACCGGACACCCTCGTCAAGATCAGGCAGATGGTGGCCAAGATTAAATCCGCCACCGACCCAAATAGCAAACTACTGGCACTTGTCGAAGCAATTCTGACACTGTTAGATTCATCCCACAGTACACCTTCTGCAGGACGGCACATCATCGATCAGGCGAACGATACAATCAGTCCCCTTCAGCATTCTTAGAAGTGGGTGTGACAAGCAATAAAATACTGATGCATTGGACAACGAAATAGGTCGTCTAAGGGCTTCTGAAGTCCAGGTACACCTGAACCTGTAAAAGGAAGCTTTATCATAAATAAAGGCTTGGACCATACCTTATAAACCGTTGGCAAGTCGCCACCGCAACGGGACAAGGACAACACAACACACACACACACACACACACACACACACACACACACACACACACAACGTCAGGCGAGAGAAGCAGGGATTCTGTTTCGATGTTTTATTTCGTGTTGCCACCCACAGACATTTGAAAATCCGTGTGGCAAGTGTAGAGAAAGTTCTCCCCTTTTGAGGCGAGTATTATTGACTGTAATTTTTTCATATGGACAGTAAAGCTAATTATCTGCCAGTTCGCGTGGAAGACGTATCTGAACCGTGTTGAGCGCTGTTTAGATACGAACAATAATTTACTTGACAATTTAATATGTTATGTGAGTGTGATTTTTTTTAAAGATTCCGTTAATTTATTGAGAATAATATAAATTCAATTTCGTCGTGGTTCCCGACTCTTATAAATTTAATAGAGATGAGGAATATTTTATTACCGCTTCGACGAGCTAAAGTGTGGACTAGCTGACTGAAGATTATCAACATTAGGAGCAGTATGTTCTACATCGCTGTCCGGCTTTTCATAACATTAATTTTCAGGCTGTAGAAAAGGCAGAGGTAGATAAAAAAATCACGTACAATACTTCATTCCAACGACAGACACGACCGGAAAAAAAAAAAAAAAAAAAAAAAACCTACCCAACCCGTCGCCCCACAACCCCCATGTCAAAGCTAAAGGTACGTTAGTGGACCCATGCCGCTCTATTCGTCCACGAGCCCAGAAAGCAATAGATAGTATCCCAGGTAGATGCGTTTCTTGACTTCCGGAAGGCGTTCGACACGTTTCATCATTGTCGCCTGATGAACAAAATACGGACGTACGGAATATCAGACCAGATGTATGAATGCATTGAAGGGTCTTTAGCAGATGGAACACACCCTGTTACAAATTGAAAATAATTTCTGGCATGCCCCAAGAGAGTAATACTGGGCCGCGGCGGAGTGGCCGAGCGCATTGAGGCGCTATGCTCCGATGCGCGAGGCCGTTCCCCGTCGTGCATGGATGTTTAGTATACGTTAGTTTTATAAGTAGTTTGTAAGTTTAGTGACTGATGACCTCGCAGTTAAGTCTCATAAGCTTAACAAACATTTGAACATTTAGTGATACTAGTCCTTTACTCTTCACATTATTCCAGTAGACCTGGTCTAGTATGTATATCAGCTAATAAATAACATCAGAAGTTTAATGAGGCTTCGCATCGTAGATGCTGTAGTATACAAAGAAGTCGTAACCCCGGAAAGTTAAGGTGATATGCAGGAGAATATGTAACGTATCGACGCTACATGCATAAACAAATGTAACGCATTGCAAAGACATAGAAATAAAGATCCTTTACTGTGTAAGTGAAAAAATTGCAGAACGATCACTGGAAATAGTTACGTCCCTAAAATATGTAAGAATTTGAGCAAATAATGATACGAAGTGGAGCGATCACATATATTTATTCGTGGGGGAGGCATATTCAGTGGAAGAATCCTCAGGAAGTCTAGTTCAAATGTTTGTAAATCTAAGGGACTGAACTACGTTTCTGACCAGTCCCTAGACTTAAAAACCACTTAAACTAACTTAAAGTAACGTATGCTAAGGACAACACAATCACCCATGCCCGAGGGAAGACTCGAACCTCCGACGGCAAGCAACCGCGAGCTTCGCAACAAGGCGCCTTAGAACGCTCGGCTACTGCACCGCAGCTGGAAGAGTAGTCTGTAAACAAAGGAAGTGGCTTACAAAACACTTCTTCTTCCTCCTCTTCTTCCGGCAACGTTTCCGATTTATGCAGGTCGTTGACAGAGCCTCCTCCACGCTTCTCTGTTCTCCCACAATCTGTCACTTAAAACCTCCTCCCACTGCTTACACAACACTCTTTTGAGCAATACTTCAATAATGTTTGACAGTGCGCGATCCCTTCCACATTGGGTTGATAGAGAAGATTCAAAGGAGAGCAGCACACTTCATTACACGTTTATTTAGCAATCACGAAAGCATCACGTAGATGATCAGTCAGCTTCAGTGACAGACGCAAGAGGAGCGTTCTGCATCAATGTATTGGCAGAGTTCTGAGACGTACGTTTCTATGAGTCAACCAGCGGGGCAACCAGGATTTGGTTCCGGGGGGGGCTCATTAAAAAAAAAAGCCTATTGAATTTATTAATCTACTAGCTGTAAACCCGGCGTTGCCCGGGTGTTTATTTATCATACACTTTCGTAGTCCACATTCCCTTCCACCCTCTCTCTGCATCCATCTCATTCTCTCGCATCTCTCTGTTCGTTTCCACCTTTCCCTCTCTCGGCAAAGTTTTCTGCAAGGTACCCTCTGTCATATATCATACAAACATGTATGTGCCCAGTGATCTCCCTCTTGGTTTTAAAGGTAATGTGTGCAAAAATTCATAAAGATTGGAGCAGAACTATGCATTTCGCAAAATTCAGTAAGTTAAGTACCCTCCACCATGAACCGTATGAAACTTAAGGTAGATGGTGACCTTCCTCTTGTTTTGAAGGTCAAGCGTGCGAAATTTCGTGAAGATCGCAATGAAACTGTAGATTTCGTGAGTCTATAGGATAAGTATGCTCCGCCATGCACCTATCACAAAATACTTTCTTATCTGAAATTTTCTACCTATAAGCTACATTCCTGCCAAATTTCAGCTTCATAGGTGAAGTAGTTTTCGAAATTTCGTGTTTAGTCAGTGAGTGAGTGATAGAGATTAAGAAAATAGATTCCTTAATTTTGGGTGCGGGAGAATTAAGGAAGATTTGCAGAAAAAATGGTAACATGCAAATCTCTAATGCTTAACTTTATTTGATACAAAGTCATGCGGATGCGACAATTTTACGGCATCTACAATTGGGGGGGAGCGGGGGCTTCATTTACAAAACGCTTCTTAAACGGCCGAAATTAGATGCAAACTTTGTTGCAGGTCCCTAACTACTCCCATTTTACGATAATTGATGCATAAATCTGGGTATTCTCACGCGGTGGCCTGACGTCATATCTCCTGAGCTATGTGTCGTGCTTTTTTGTTTTTGAGAGAGGAACCTTCGTGGGCGTACGGTGAACAGTTCACCAAAGTTTCATTGCAATCGAATGAATGGTTTATGAACACATAGAGGACATACAGACAAGCATATATAGATGATTTATTTTTACACTTTTTATAATACTACGAAAACAATGGCAAAATAAATAAAATGAGTAAGCTCGCATTAATTTGAAATTGGAAGAGGAGCAACGTGATGGAAATGGAGTGTATATAATCAGCTCGTAAAATAATTAAGCAGCTCCTGCGTTACTAGCCAAAGAGAAAGGTCTTTACAGTTTAATTAACATGAGACTCTACGTGAAAAAATTGAACTAAAATAATACTATTGTTCTTCGTAAGTTCCACTCGGTGGCCCCGCTGAACTGAAATCATTTTCAGCCAGGTGTCTGGATACTTTTGATCACATAGAGTAGATGTAGAACCCAGTCCATAGAGTCAGTGCTTAAGAATGCTGAAACTCTGGTACAAGTATTACATAGTAATTGGGGAGGATGCAACTGATTGTACTTCTAATCTGAAGGCAAAGATCAAGCTGTGTGTGGAAAAATGAAAATGAAAACAAAACACTTCTGCCAGACTGCAGCTTTGCACTCCAGAAATTTTCCACTTCTTCACACACGTAAGAGATTACTGTTTAAAATGTGATATGAAAAAGTGCAAATCAGGTGCTAATTTGCATCAAGCACGATAGAGAACTAAAATGAAATCTATAAACACAACCATTTTCGTAAAACTATTTCTCATATTTTAACCACTCAAGGTATGAAAGTATACAGAACTATTGCTCCTTCCTTGAGTAAGTTTTCGAGTTGTTGTGAAGGTGTAATATTATTGTCACTGTTTCATTGTACGTACTTTTCGGAGCCCCAAACTGCTATTGTAATTGATATGTATATGGTATTTTTATTCCTAATACACTACTGACCATTAAAATTACTACACCAAGAAGAAATGCAGATGATAAACGGGTATTCATTGGACAAATATATTATACTAGAACTGACATGTGGTTACATTTTCACGCAATTTGGGTGCATAGATCCTGACAAATCAGAACCCAGAACAACCACCTCTGGCCGTAATAACGGCCTTGGTACGCCTGGGCATTGAGTCAAACAGAGCTTGGATGGTGTGTACAGGTACAGATGCCCATGCAGCTTCAACACAATACCACAGTTCATGAAGAGTAGTGACTGGCGTATTGTGACGAGCCAGTTGCGCAGCCACCATTGACCAGACGTTTTCAGTTGGTGAGAGAACTTGGACAATGTGTTGGCCAGGACAGTAGTCGAACATTTTCCGTATCCAGAAAGGCCCGTACAGGACCTGAAACATGCGGTCGTGCATTATCCTGCTGAAATGTAGGGTTTCGCGGGGGTCAAGTAAGGGTAGAGCCACGGGCCGTAACACATCTGAAATGTAATGGCCACTGTTCAAAGTGCCGTCGATGCAAACAAGAGGTGACCTAGACGTGTAACCAATTGCACCCCATACCATCACGCCGGGTGATACGACAGTATGGCGATGACGAATACACGCTTCCAATGTGCGTTCACCGCGATGTCGCCAAACACGGATGCGACCATCATGATGCTGTAAACACATCCCCAAAAAATGCCGTTTTGCCCTTGGTGCTCCCAGTTTCGTCGTTCGCTCCTGTCTGTGATGCAGCGTCAAGGGTAACCGCAGCCATGGTCTCCGAGCTGATAGTCCATGCTGCTGCAAACGTCGTCGAACTGTTCGTGCAGATGGTTGTTGTCTTGCAAACGTCCCCATCTGTTGACTCAGAGATCGAGACGTGGCTGCACGATCCGCGATCCGTTACACCCATGCGGATAAGATGCCTGTCATCTCGACTGCTAGTTATACGAGGCCGTTGTAATCCAGCATGGCGTTCCGTATTGCCCTCGTGAACCCACCGATTCCATATTCTGCTAACAGTCATTGGATCGCAACCAACAAGAGCAGCAATGTCGCAATACGATAAACCGTAATCGCGATAGGCTACAATTCGACCTTGATCAAAGTCGGAAACATGATGGTACGCATTTCTCCTCCTTAAACGAGGCATCACAACAACGTTTCACCAGGCAACGCCGGTGAACTGCTGTTTGTGTATGAGAAATCGGTTGGAAACTTTCCTGTCAGCACATTGTAGGTGTCGCCACCGGCGCCAACCTTGTGCGAATGCTCTGAAAAGCTAATCATTTCCATATCACAGCATCTTCTTCCTGTCGGTTAAATTTCGCGTCTGTAGCACGTCATCTTCGTGGTGTAGCAATTTTAACGCCCAGGAGTGTATTTTTGTTACAAAATGAATTTGGTAACATTGTAAAATGTACTGCGAATAAAACTATATATATATATATGGAAAAAATAAATTGACGCTGAATCATAGTAAGACTCGGTTTTTACAGTTTGTCACACACAATTCAACACAAACTGACGTTTTGATTACAAAGAATGGCATATGATAAGTGAGACTGAACACTTCAAATTTCTAGGCGTTCAGATAGATCGTAAGCTGTCGTGGAACGCCGATATTCAGGATCTTGTTCAAAAACTAAATGCTATGTTGTTTACCATTACAACAGTATCTGAAATAAGTGATAGTTCATCACTGCTAATGACGTATGGTGTCATTTGGGCTATCTCCCCTGATTCAAAAAAGGGTATTTACTGTGCAGAAACGAACGGTTCGATCAGTATGTGGTGTAAGCTATTGTCGACTCATGTTTAGTAGCTTGGGAATTCTGACATTGGCCTCTCAATACATATTTTTTTTAATGTCTCAGAACGTGATAAATATAAATTAAAAAATTGTTATAAAATATATGTGTATATATTTATTTACTTTTATAGCAAAGAAGTAACTGCCAGCAAATTAAAAACTTCAATTAAAAAAATTATAATTTCAGTTTATTTGCTTTTAATGTGCTTATCAGTTCTGTGTAGACAAAATTTATAGAGCATGTGGTTTCACAGTAAAAACTGTGTAAATGGAACTAATAAACGGCTGTGAATGCTACAAATTCCAACAAATCAAACTTTCTTTCTAAAAGAAGGTCCATTTATGATACTGACACTGGTACTCTGTCTCTATTAAAATGTCATGTGTGGTAGAATGCTACGATATGCATGGCAATGATGCAGACCACTTATTTTATGATCGAGTGTTGGTCTAAGCATAGTGTCGTGCAGTACAGAATGTTCGTGGTCAAAGGTGTCCCTTGATAGTGCAACCTGTTCGAAGTCAAGGTTGGTTATTATTTACTCGCTCATGGCTGGGGAAACAAATTTTACAACATTATTATGATACTGAAATCATTGGAGTGAAATACACGATTTCGTCCCAGTTGCCGCATGTGACACACCCGCAGAGCACTAAGTTACGTAATTTAACTTTTCAAATGTTCAAATGTTTGTATAGTCTATGGGACTTAACTACGGGGTCATCAGTCCCTAAACTTACAAACTACTTATGAACTACTTACGAACTAGGACGGCACAAATATCCATGCCCGAGGGGGGATTCGAACCCCCGACCGTAGAGACCGTGCAGACCGTGACTGGAGCGCCTCAGTCTTCTCGGCCACCGCGGCCGGCTTTAACTTTTCTATATTTTTATTAGTAGGCCTAGTCATCTCTTAAATTTCGTTATTGCTTCTCTTTTAGTTTTCTTTTCGCGTATTTGAACCATAGGGTAAATTCCTTGATTGTTGATAGAGATGGGTACGGCCTGCGCCTGCTGTGAACGGGTTCAGAAGGAACTGGTCCCTGTTCGTAAGCAGCTGGGGCTGTGTTGTCCACGGTCAACAGACTTCGGGCTGCTGCCCAGGGCTGCAGTGGCACTCGGGCACTTGAACCGATTGATGGGGTACCACTGGTGCCTATTAAAATGCCTCAGATCACTGATGCCACGTTGTCACTACCTTGTCAGTTGACAGTTGCCTGCCGATGCTTGACGAAATGTTACAGGGTCGCGATTCACTGGGTGGATCCTTCAGGCGGCTGGCGGATTTGGGTAAGACAGGCAGCCTCGCTCGCGAGGCAAAAGCGGAGCTATCGATTTTCAGCATCGTTTCCAGAGCCGATCACGGTCCTCAGATTTAGAGCTGATTGGAAGGCTTAAACCAGAGGCTCAGACGCTTATGTGACTATCATGGATGCAAATTTCTCGACGCGGCCACCAGGGTAGTGGAGTGCGCATGTGGGTTTGCTAGGATTGAGAAATCCCTCCATAGACCCGTTAAGACGCTTACTGATTACGATCAAGCAGATACAATAGAACAGAGGAAGGAAATGTTAATATACAAGGTGTACAATTTTGCTTCCACCGTTTTTCCCAACATCTGAGGCTTTAATGAAACAAATTGGTTACCCATGTGACTTTTTCAGGGATCGCAAGTGTTGGGCAGCCAGGCCATGCGCCATTGATCTAAGAAGGTGATAGAGGAGCAATGTCTGAAGAATATGGCGGGTGGGGTAGGACTTCCCATTTTATTGTTTCCAAGTACATTTTGACCTCTTTTGCAACGTGGGATCGAGCGTTTACGTACTGCAAGATCAATTTATCGTGCCTTCCGCTGTACTGTGGCCGTTTGTCTTTTAATGCTTTGCTCAAACGCATTAATTACGTTCGATAATGAGCGCCTGTGATTGTTTCACTCGGTTTTAACACCTCATAGTACACGACGCCGAGTTGGTCCCACCAAATGCAGAGCATGATCTTGGAGCTGTCTACGGCGTTAAAATCACCATTCTTGAAGCGTTGAAATCACTCACGACACTTTTTTCACTACTTGCTTCCTTACCTTACGTACTTGAGAGCATTTGATGATACTCAGCCGCTGTTTTCTTCATATTGAAACAAAACAGTAACATCTCCCGCAAATGACGAGAATTAGGATCGTAAACTGACATTTTCAATCAAGGATAACTTTATGATGCCGACACAAATCGACTAATGTTTGATTGAGGTTATGTTGACCCAGGTACAAGCAACTGCCTGACGTCTGCGATCTGTTTCTTTCGACCGCTACTTACCGCTGTCTTCACCTATCGGCAAACAGCAGAAGCAAAGTCGTACACCTTATAGTAATAGCTAACTGCAGGAGTGTATATGGAAAGATCCAAGAACTGCTCTCACTTTTAAATGGTCACAATGACTATACATGGACTGAAATCTCGCTCAAACCAGATGTCAATAGTAATGAAATCCTAAATTTAGACTAGATAGTATACTGCAGAGAGAGGCTGAACACTGAAGGGGGAGGCGTGTTTATAGAGATAAAAATACGATTATATTAAGTGAAATTGTAATAAAATAGGACAAAATCAATACCTATTGCAAGAGGGGAGTGACGTGAGACTGTTGTTATTCACAATGCATATAAATGACCTTGTGGATAACATCGGAAGTTCACTGAGGCTTTTTGCGGATGATGCTGTAGTATATAGAGGTTGTAACAATGGAAAATTGTATTGAAATGCATGGGGATCTGCAACGAATTGACGCTTGCTGCAGGGAATGGAGATTGAATCTCAATGTTGAAAGACCACCGTTAATTGTAAAATATATCTAGCTGAAAGGAGCCAGTTAAGAGTTTACTTTAAACATATAACTCTGGCCGTAAGACCAGCTAAAGGATTCGCGTGAACTACTTACTACTTCCTGCAACAGAATCTTGTTCCGTGGGCCAGAATTTATAACTGACTCAAACTTTACTTCAGCAGCAGGAAGACTAAGAGACGGTGGCCAGCATATGTCGTAGATCACGAGTATTACACACAATTATTAATGTACAAGCCACCGCGAACTAAACAATTTCATGAAGGTGGCTGGGAGAACATCTAGCTACATTAAATAAATTAAAACTTTACAGAAATATACAAAAATATATGGAAGACGACAGACGGTCGTCTTTCAAACTTAGATAAATTACAAAGTTAAAAACCTAGGGAAGACGGCAGACAGCCGTCTTTCAATGTAGACAAGTGTAATGTGCTACGAATACATAGAAAGAAATATCCTTTATAATTTAGCTACACTATAGCAGGTCAGCAACTGGAAGCAGTTAATTCCATAAATTATTTGGGAGTAAGCATTAGGAGTGATTTAATATGAAACAACCATATAAAACTAATCGCCGGTAAAGCAGATGCCAGACTGAGATTCATTGGAAGAATCCTAAGGAAATGTAGTCCGAAAACAAAGGAAGTAGTTTACAGTGCACGTGTTCGTCCACTGCTTGAATACTGCTCACCGGTGTGGGATCCATACCAGGTGGGGTTGACAGAGAAGGTAGAGGCGATCCAGCGGAGAGCAGTGCGCTTCATTACAGGATCATTTAGTAATCGTAAAAGCGTTACGGAGATGACCGATACACTCCAGTGGAAGACTCTGCAAGAAAGACGCTCTGTAGCTGGGTACAGGCTTTTGTCGAAGTGCGCTACTTCACTAATTTATGACACATTATGATCCAGATATGGCGAGAACTCCAGAGGCAAGTGGGACCGATTTGCTTTGGCTGCTGCAATAATAATAATAAAAGGAATTAAGACATGCTTGGGTGCAACAAACGTTTACAATGTCAATGAAGCAACATTACGTGGTGATGTGAAGAATAGAGATGACGTAAGAATTGAATTTTTTTATACACATATATATGTGGGGCGTATTACAGACCATGCCTTGCTACAGACAAACAGTCCTAATGAAAATCCGAATGAAGAACCTAATGTCCAGTCTTCAGAAAGGCGGAATGAAGAAGAAGGACCTTCAAAAGTGTCCATCCAGGTAAACCAAAATTATGCAGAAGTGCTTTTGAATTTCAACCATGGCCGCGGAGGAGTGTCCGAGCGTTCCAAGGCGCCTAGCTGCGGAGCACTTCACTGTTGGCCGTCGGAGTTTCAAGTCCTCCCTCGGGCAAAGGTATATTTTTTGTCTTCACATATGTTAGTTTAAGTAGTTTGTAAGCATAGGGACTGATGAGCAGAGTAGTTAATTCCCATAGATTTACAAACTTTTGAATAATTTTTAAACCATAGCCAAAAGAAAAACCAAACATGCGGAAACGTAGAACTCACAAATAATGTGCAAATGTTTTGACAAGCACGCCTGTGTAAGATACTGTAGAGCAGAAAGAAGAACAGAAGATCCAGAAGAACTCCTAAATCAACAAAGACCACAGGATTGGGATGCGAGAAATAGAAGTTTTACTAAGACACTAGCGTTTTCCTCTTCTGATTTAAAGAAAATACCCAGAGTTGCGACACCAACATTCCGAAGAATGTTTAACTCATTCTCGGGGATGTGATGAGATCTATAAAAACCCTTAGCCAGAAGACACGATACAGTGTTGCATGTGCTTTAGATTGTGGCACGAAGACTGCTCAAACTGTGAAGGAGGGAAATTTGGATGTGACTTCAATGTATTAATATTTATAACAATAAAATGTACTGCAGTTTTATTGTCATCTTGCCCCGTTGTCAAACTCATCTTCCCCAGTACTGGGACAAGATGACAGTTTTACTCCGCGTGGAAGTAACTGAGCCGTCTGGAGCGCCACGTTGCAGATCGCGCGGCCTCCCGCGTCGGAGGTTCGAATCCTCTTTCGGGCATGGAAGGTTGTGTTGTCTTTAGTATAAGTTAGTTCATAAGCAATTAAGACCCATAAGATTAACAAACATTTGAACATTTAAAATCAAGAAAAAAAACTCTAATAAAATGAAAATAAAATTATATATAATTGCGAACATTGCAATGAAAGACCAGTCTAATAATATTTGCAATTAAAAATATTTTCATAAAAAATGAATTTATTAAACTTGTTTTATGATCAACATCGTCAACGTGCCCGGACTCCCCTATAGCAAGAGTTTTGTAACTTACTTCCTTGGTTGATGGAATACTAACAGAGGCATGTCAATTTTCGGCATTGTAACATGTTTGCTATAACGCGAGAAGTTGCGGTTCTGCTCACTGGCAGTTTCTGGAACTGAGGGAGCAAAGTGGTACTGGGAAACAACCTCTAAAGTGAAATACTCTATGCTGTAGTCACATTATACAGAATAGTCCGCAGTCGGACAGCTGACTTGCTGGCACCTACGAGACAGAGTGGTATGGTACTGGACAATACCCCCTACCCCCTAAAGTTAAGGTCTACATCCTATAAATTGATGTCACACATAGAGTAGCCCACGAACACACTGCTTACTGGCTGGTAACTATGAGACAGCACAGTATGGTAGCACTGGACAACACCCCATTAACTGGCTGGCCACTGTGAAACAGTGGAATGCGGTAGCACTACCTAAAGTGGGGACCTTAATGCTGCCAAGTCACATCATACAGAATAGGCCTCAAACATAAGGCTGACTGGCTGGCCGCTGTGAGACGGTGGAATGTGGTGGCGGAGGATAACATGTCATACATGAATTCCTCCATCATGTCAAGTCATGTTACTCAGAGTAGGCTGTGATCACACAGCTGGATGGCTTGCCTCTGTGAGAAAGTGACACTGTACAACACACCCTAAAGTGAAGGTCTTCATACTATAAAGTGACTTTACACAGATAGGCAACGATTGCACAGCTTACTAGATTAGCTTGCCGCTATAAGACAGCAGACTGCAGTAGCATTGGGCAACACACCCTGAAGTGAAGGTACCATGCCATTAAGTCACATCCCACAGAGTAGTCCGTGATCACACAGCTGACTGGCTGGGCGCTATGGAACAGCTGAGAAGGTGGCAATGGACAACATCCGCTAAATTGAAGGTCTCTAGGCTGCCAAGTCACTTCACACAACACGGGCCTTAACACACAGCTGATGGTATGGCCAAAATGAGACTGTGCAGTGAGGTGGCACTGGGAAACGCCCCCTAAATTGAAGGTCCTATGCCATCACCTCACATCACACAGAGTATTCTGTAATCACACAGCTGACTGGCTGGCCATTATGAGACAGTGGAGTACAACACCACTTAAAGTGAAGGCATCCATTCTGTCAAGTCACGCCTCACAGAGTAGGCCTCAGTTGCTCTGCAGATTGAATGGTCGTTATAAGTTAGAGGAGTGCAGCTCAACAGGATAAACCACCCTATACTGGAGACCTTAATGCTGTCAAGTTACGTCACACAGTGTTGATAGCAAACACACAGCTGTCTGGTTCACCGCTATGAAACAGCAGAGTGCGGAAGTATGGTTAACATTCTGTAAAATGAAGGCCTCCATACTGTCAAGACATCACACAAGTAGGCCTCAACCACACTGCAGACAGCAGATTGTGATGGCACTGCACAACACACACTGAAGTCACTACACTCAGAGTTTTCTGCAAATGGACAGGTGAATGGCTGGTTGCTATGAAACAGTGGAGTGTGGTAGCTCTGAAAAACACCCCCTAAAGTGAAGGCCTCCTTGTTATCAAGCCATGTCACACTGCGTTTGTGGCAATTGCACACGTGACTGTCTGGCTGCTTTGAAACAGAGTATAAGTTATTTCTACTACTTACAAATAAAATAGTGAGTAAGTATGCTCGATTCTTTTTCAAGACTGCTACTACCCAAGTGTTGCAGGACTTCATATGATTTTACCAATAAATCTATTAGCATATCTGTAGCTACAAAGTTTGTACTACCTACTGTTTGACTCCACATTAATACAAGTGCTAACACTAAGGCCTTCATATCAGCTGTTATATGTCAAACTAATGGACATTATCATCAACCATAAAATATTAGAATACATTACCATAGTTAACCTACCTTAAGATAGCTGTCACACAGTTGCAACTTTCCATTCAATTCACCTAAAAACAATGGACAAGATGAATAATAGGCTACTTTGTTCCTATGCATGTATTAATCATTACTATTAATTTCATTAGCAATAATAAATCTTCTAGTAGCTAGCAGCAACTCCTATAATGATTTGCCTTCATATAAGGTACCTGTTCAGTCCTTAGAACGAAGCTGGTACAGGGGCGCTGATCGTAGGTTATACTGGCATTTAGCAGTATGCTGCCAAATGATACATGGTTTCATCAGAACACATGGCTAGCCTTTATGGGTTTGGGATGCTGTGTCAGCTGATTTCTGCTGATCACTGCCAAGACATCCCAGGTAAAGTTGCAGCTGGTCAAATTGCACCACAATTACTCTGTCTGGTAACTGTAATTTTGCATTTACTGGTGAGGGTGGGCGAGTGATTTGCTAAGGGACTTCCCAATGAGGTGTGTACCTCTTTGTCTTTCCTTGCTTTACAGCCAGATTCCTCAGCAACACCCATTGTCCAGGCTTATAATCAGGAATTCTTGCATTCTTTGAGTTACTTTAACTTGCCTAGCAACAGCATCAGCATTGATTTCTGTACTTGTTTACAGACAGCCTTCAAACGTGGAAACAACTGGTTTACTGTTGGAGCATTAACATCTGGAGGCAAATTATCTATCAAAATGTTCAAATAGTTGTTAAGGTTAAGGGACTTCACTACGGGGTCATCAGTCCCTAAACTTACAAACTACTTATGAACTACCTACAACTAAGGACGGCACAAATATCCATGCCCGAGGGGGGATTCGAACCCCCGACCGTAGTGGCCGTGCAGACCGTGACTGAAGAGCTTTAGTCCCCTCAGCCACCGCGGCCGGTGCAAATTATCTAGTTTGAATGGCGAACCACATAACACTTCAAACAGAGTGCAGCCAATCGATTTATGCTGTAAAATAGTTTGTCACAGTTTGTATGGCTGTGGTTCACATAGCACGACAATATTTTGATAACAGACTTACGGACACAACTACCTCACCATAACTTTTTGGGTGAAATGGAGTAGTACACAGTTTTTATTTTATTTTTAATATTTTGCAAACCTGTGTGGAAAGAAATGATAAGAAGTTACTCCATGGATCTGTAAATATGGCTTCAGGGCTGCCATGTGGCAAAAGAAGATGTATCACAGAAGTTTTAGCAACTGTCTCCACAGTGATTTGTGCTAGAAGCACCAAAATTAGGTAACAGGAATAATGGTCAATAATTGATAGAACTTTTTATGATTTTGAGATGAAATTGGAAATGGGCCAATGATGTCAAGGACGACCAAATTGAATGATTTCGTGACCACTGGAAGAGTTTGAAGAGGAATATTTGGTTTACCTATTGTGCCCTTTGGGCATGTGGTAAGCAAGACTCTACATAACTTTAAATATCTTTCTTATGAGTGGGTCACCATAACTGTGAAGCTATTTGTACATTAGTTGCCTTTTTACCACTGTGGCATGCTTGTGTACTATCATGTGATTGTTGCAAAATCCTTTCTCTAAGGGTTTTGGATCAAGCATGTGATTCACTGTGTGTGTCTTACAATAGAGGATTTTGTCAGTAACCAAGAAGTCTAGGGATCTTGCAAATTCCTTCCTTTCTTCATCATTCTGCTGTGCTTTTTTTTAGTTTAGCAATCAGACTCTTCTTGGCCTGCACATACCAAACTTTGTGACTTAACGTATCTACACTCTGATGGAGATTTCCTGATTTGTGTCTTACCAAATAATCATACTCACTTAACTCAAGGTTACACCTTTCCAGTCTACTGCTCGGGTCCTTGAGGCTTAACAACCACATTAAGGCAGCATGATCAGTCACAACAGTAAATTTTCTCCCTTATACATACCCGATTGCAAAATCGCTGGTATCACAGGTGAGAATGAAAGGTTTCTCAAGATCAGGGTATGCCAAAACAGGCGCATGTTGTCGAATTTCTTTTAATTTCAGCATTGCTGTTTCACACGCAGCGGCCTACAAAAATATTATTACATTCTTTAACAATTTGGTAAGATGTCTGGCAATAATGGCATATCTTACAGAAACAACGATAATAATTGGCTAGGCCAAGAAAAGACTGTAATTATTTAACATTGCGAAGGGAAATCTTTTACTGTATCAGCTAACCATTAGCTGAATTTATGTGATCCAAATAATTAACTTGTGGTTCTGCAAATTTGCATTTTTTTTCTAATGTCAGAGTAGGATTTGCATTTTTTATACATAACAGTACAGCTCTTAGTCATTGTACATGTTCTTCTACAGAACTTTAAAACACAATAACATCGTCTAGATAAACTAGGCACATTGAAGGTTTTAATCTCCTTATTAATAAATCTGCAAACTTTTGGAATGTCTCTGGTACATTCTGTAATCCAAAGGGCACCCTCAGATACTCATAGTGTCCTGATGGTACTACAAATGCTGTCTTTGCATGATCTACTGATGTGAGAGGAATTTGATGACAACCATACTGCATGTCTAATGGTGCGAAATATTGGCGGTTATCTAAATGGCACAAAGTTTCACCTATTCACAAGAGAGGGTATGAGTCTGTCGTTGTTACTTTATTTAAGGCATGCATCGACACATATTCAATAAGCTTTTTTCTCTATCTTGGGTCCATTTTGGGCTGATGATGATGGGGCTACACCAGGTACTGAATGAGGATTGTATTATCCCTGCTTCCAGCTGTTCCTTAACGGTCTGCTCAACCACAGGTTGCAAAGAATGTGGAATCCTATATGGGTTTTGACTGATCAACCTAGCATCTCCAGTGGGAATCTCATATTGTGTCAAATTTGTAGCAGGTAAGTCTTGACGATCTTTAAACACATTACTAAATTCGTCAAATACTGAATACAACAAATTTCTATCCTTCAAAGGCAAATGCATCAACTTTTCCTGTAATTTATGTTTTAAGGGGATTGTGATGCTTACATTATTTACATACTGTATATCAGTGGAGGCATGTCCTTTGTGTTCACTGGTTCAGTGAACCCCTAGACAAAAGCTTGTCATGAAAAAAGTAAATACATGAATAAAATAAAAAGTGTTTTTAAACTATCATTATTCGTTTGGTTCTTCTATCAGATAATTTTATATGCACATTCAAAGTATTTTTATTGCATGAGAAACATTTTATGTCACAGAGACAGCACGTATACAAGTCATAGTGCGGCCGCTTAATGTAGGTGGCAGTGGCTGAAGCGTTGCAATACGCATGCACGGCTGAGGTTCAAATTCTCTTCTGAACCCCCTTGAGGCTGCATATGTGTGCTTCCGTGGTAGGGAGGGGTGAGGGGAACGCCGCTTTTAACATTGGCGTTGGAGCTGGTAGAGACACCAGCTCCTGGCTACTCGAGCTCTGGCAGTTACGCACAAATGGTTCCAAAGCAAACGCAGTGGAGCTACTGGACATCTTGCCTTGCATATGCGCATATCCTCCTTGAAGGCAACATCTGCCCTTCATATTTGTTTTTGGCGCATTGGAAATTCATCAAAAACACGTTGTATTTGGTAAAATATCTTATAACTATAAATTAAAGATGCATCAACTGTAAAAGCCTTCAGAAGATCCTATAATGAATAACAATGAAGTCACTACTCTCCACCTCGCAAGAATAGCCATGTGGTTAGCGGCATTGCTCTACGCTGTCACAGGTAGTGGGTTCGTGACAGACTGCAAGCAATTTTTTTTTAAACTCTATCTTCTTTTTAACAGATACAGGAACAACAGTGGCTTTTGTATTGTTACTTGCCACATCTACTTTGGACATTTTAACAAATGTGTAGCGATTTTGAGGGTAAATAACATTTATACCCTTCGTTGTAACAGATATTTAACTGTTTGAAAAGATGTGGGGGAGAACAGCCTTTGTACACGCGTAAGGGTAGGAGGTGGTGCTGCTTAGTGTCACATGACCAGAAGATAGCTTGTCTCTTCATTGTAACAGATTCATTTTGTTACAGTCACTTAACTGTGTAATCAGTTACTTACTCTGTTTTAGTGTTCATGGGCATATTCATATGTTTTTGGTGTTTATTATAAAAGAAAAATCAACAACGTTCAGTATATTTTAAAAATAAATAACTCAGCTTTAAGCTTTGAAGAGAAGTGTGAAATGAAGAAGCTTGATAGGCCGACGCCTCAGCTCGAGTTGAAGCAAGCGCAAACAAGCCGAGGTAAGACATTCTGCAGATCTTGTAACGTATCTAAAGGGAGGAGGGGACTTGGGTGCTTAGTGAACCCCCAGTCATCTGAAACACCAGCTGCCACTGCTGTATACACTTCTGCATCTTAATGTCTTGATGTTCCTTCTTTTCCCTTCGTCTTCCGATTTTACAATTTCATTTACTGGCAACTCTTGTATACTTTTTAAAACTATTACCTTTGGTACTATAGAATCGGCTCTGCCAAAATCATCAGTACTAACTGGTAAAACGTATCTTCATTCAATTCAACCGTTTGACATATACTTTTTCCACGTGTATTTGTGAAACTTCGAGCTACTCATTTTTGGGGATTGAATCCACCAAAATAACTGATTTAGTTGGGAATGTAGATTTGACTCTTACCCAGAGAATTCTACCTATTCCACTCTGTATACTTTCACAGTCAGTTGCCTTTAGCACTGTAGGGCATTGATCTCCTGAGATTGGTAGGATGGATCCTTTCCTGCCCTTCTCAAAAGCCTGTACAGCTCCGTCGCAGCCAAATAGGAATTCTTGATCACTTACTCTGACAGCATGCCAACCAAAGTCAACGAACACAGCGCAGGAAATCACTCCCCGGAACCATGTCAAAATTTGGATTCTCCTGTGAAAGTATCTCTGCTGTAAGAGCAAATACTTCTTCACCAATTTTCAAGTTAATTTCCTGCGTGCCTACAGAGCATATTATTTCATTTCCTAACCCACTCACAGGGGAATGATCAGACTTGTCATGCCGAATCATGTATTGATTTTTTAGCACTGTTAGTTAACATTGAAGGAAGTCTGTATGTAGAAATGTTAGCTGCTGACATGACCTGGAAGTCACCTAAAAAAAAAAAAAAGTCACGAAAATGGCTGTTTTTCCTGCTTGGCGCTTGCGGTGATGACTGGCCAACCCTGGAAATGGCGAGTCGCGAGTTGTTATGGTTAGCGTTGTGCGCATGGTCGGGAGGTGCGGCCGTCTTATCGCGGCATTCACTAAACAGGAATATCATTGCACGGTTGTAGTGGAAAGGGAAAACAAATATTCTTTTCTGTGGCATGCACTTCGTTCTCATTTCTGGTACGTATTTCGAAACATACCGTCCTGAAACTGGTTAGAGATGTGAAAGGTATTCTGTACATCTAAATCTATACTCCGCAAGCCACTTTACGGTGACCATTCACTCTCCCCTCACAGGTGATGGCAAATCCTGTAGGCCTAAATGTTTTGCTGCGTGCCATGGTGATATACCACAGACGCCAAATGAAGCAATCAACAGAAAACACGCGTGAAGACTGTGTGATGTGCGACATGGTAGTAAAACTTCTAGACGAGCATGTAAATAGCGCAGACATATGGCTAGAAACAACTGAAACGCTCGATATTGCAGACTATGACTCTACAGACAGCGAAGAAACGGAAGAACGTTGTACACATGAAGACTCTTCGAGTGATAGTGCCACGTACCATCATCAATTATCTCCGAAAGCAACACCAACAACTACAATTACATTATCAGACAAAGAAAAAGCGGTGAAGTATTGGTTGAATGAAAGTGGTAAGAAACGCCTACGTGTCAGTACTGTTCAAAATAGGTATCGCTTTGTCCGTTCTGAACGTGAAATGTATAGATGGAAAATGAAAGTCGCTGGACGACGTAAGAGTCGACTGTAAATTGCGACGGAGATAAATGCGCGACTTTTTGAGCAATTTACCGATGCCAGACGACAGTCATTGAGTGTCAGCGACACAACTTTGCGTGATTGGGCGTTAGAGATTGCCAACGCGATAGGCGCTATAGAATTTACAGCTTCTCAAAGTTGAATTAGTCGCTTCAAAAGATCACATAAAATTGTGGCACGAAAAATAACAAATGTTTGTATAGTTTATGGGACTTAACTACGGGGTCATCAGTCCCTAAACTTACAAACTACTTATGAACTACTTACAAACTAGGACGGCACAAATATCCATGCCCGAGGGGGGATTCGAACCCCCGACCGTAGTGGCCGTGCAGACCGTGACTGGAGCGCCTCAGTCTCCTCGGCCACTGCGGCCGGCCGAAAAATAACAAAATTGGTATCGAGAAACAGGTCGGATAATGAAGTGACTCAAATGGAAATGATAGAAGCTTTTCTTACGACTGCAAAAAATAAGATCGCCAGTTTTAGTGAATCTTGCGTTTACAATGCAGATCAGTCTGGTTTTCAAAAAGAAATGAACATTGTCATTCAAAGGGGAAAAACATATTGAGGCAATTGCGCAGTCCATGACTGCACTTACCCATTCATACACTATAATGCCCATAATTAGTCTGGATGGTTCATTGCTGTCTAAACTATATGTGTGTCTTCAAGAACCGACTGGACGTTTTGGACCACGTGTGATACAAACAATGTTCTACCCAGAAAAATGGGAAATGATAACGTTACACTGTTCATGCGCCATGCGTTTCTTCCGTTCTGCGGGAACAAATCTCTTCCCCTTCTAGATTTGTCAGGTCATAAAAGTTCTGATTCATTAAAAGCAGTATTTCGAGCTCACCCTGACAAAGAAATAGAGATACTTCAGATTCCACCCGGCACAACGAACGTAATTCAACCGTTAGACAGAGAATTTTTCCGCCAGTGGAAGGCATTTTACAGAAAACTAACATTGAAAATTATTGTGTGCAAGACACTGCAGTTTCCTGTCTATCATCGTGACAATATTCTCAAGTTGCAATCAGTCGTACATTATCAGTTTTCCTCTCCAGGGTTTCAAAATGTGATTAAATATGCGTGGCACACCTCGAAATATACTGATATTAGACCTGATTCCTTCCTAACATCGGCCAAGTTCTGTCTACGGGTCTAATAACGTCTGTGATTCGCAGGGCGGTCATATGTCGTCTTTGCTTGTATGTTCTTGGTGCACAAAAACCTAGGTTTTGAACAGTGTATCAATATTTGGTATTTTTGCGGTAATTACAAGAAATAAAAGTTTGACGTCTTCTAAACCGTATATGTATTTGTGTCTATTTCATAGCTATTTGGAAATAATGTTGTAGACAGCTTCATTCGTCAACGAATTTATTGTTATCGTATTTATTGAATGAAACTTTCACTCTGCAGCGGAGTGTGCGCTGATATGAAACTTCCTGGCAGATTAAAATTGTGTGCCGGAACCGGGACTCGAACCTGGGACCTTTGCCTTTCGCGGGCAAGCGCTCTACCGGCTAAGCTATCCCGATACGACTCACGATGCCGCCTCACAAATTTACTTCCGCCAGTACCTCGCCTCCTACTTTCCAAACTTCACAGAAGCTCTCCTGCGAAACATGCAAGACTAGCACTCCTGGAAGAAAGGATATGGTGGAGACATGGTTTAGCCACAGCCTAAGGGATGTTTCCAGAATGAAACTTTCACTCTGCAGCGGAGTGTGCGCTGATATGAAACTTTCTGGCAGATTAAAATTGTAGAGCGCTTGCCCGCGAAAGGCAAAGGTCCCAGGTTCCGGCACACAATTTTAATCTGCCAGGAAGTTTCATCGTATTTATTAACTATCGTACGATCGCTTTCACTGGGCGAATCAGCTCTCTCACTGCTGTGGCAGGAGAGTGGCGCGTAGCTAACGTCACCTTGTCCCTAGGTGTCGTTGGTATAACGTAGCGAGAGAGGTCAGGGTTATACAACAGGCAGTTATAAGCGCGGAAACCACGCGACAATAATCTCATACTTCATAAAAGCTTTTACAGACTTCCAGGTCATGTCAGCAGCTAACAGTCTGCGTGGTAAAAATAGCAACACAGGTTTCGACATGACAAGTTTGACCATCCCCTTGTCAGACGACAGCGTTGCTGCTACAAGACAAGCCTGTCGTTAAGTGGGGTGAATAATAAACTCACCTGCACTCTGGTATTGAAACGTATTCTCACTTTTTTCGCATCTAATTCTTAGATCAGCATCACATTATCCACCTTTTCTAATCCATTTTGCTTCACCGGATTAATTTTCCTCTATGGTAGCTCTGGGTGGTGGCTACATCGGCTTCCAATGCGTTTCCCGAATTTCTGCCTCTGTTATTTACTCGGTGGCCACCTCTACTACTACTATTCTATTATTAGGCAAATTTCTATCTTGTTGGTGCTGTAGCCTAGAACATATCTGTTGTGTATGACCTATTTCTAGACAATGCATGCAACATGCCAGGCAAAATGTGATTTGCAGAGTATCCAATGTAGATGTAGATGGCGTTTGGCATTCATGTGCACGGTGTCCAGAGCATTGACATCGACTACGCCGAGCCCCTTTCACTGAAACATGATGCGCATCATTTGCACGGCTTGCACCAGTTACAAACTGGTTTGTTTCCTTCCTTAATAGAAGAAGCCGTACCTCTTCTTGTAACATCTGGGGAGAAAACTTTATCTCTCTTCCTATTCTAGGGTCAATCCCTTTACAAATATATCAATTGCATGCGCCTCTTGCCTCGTGGAGTAAGATATTGTTGTGTTCTTGGCATTGTGTTATCACGTATGTTCGGAAAAAGACATCACGGATTATGTCAGCAAATGATTCAAAGTTTTCGATAGTCTTTCTCCTCAATGTGGATAAATTATTCCGATAAAAACTAACACTTTTATTTGATCTACAAAACGCTCCACCAGTCCATGTACAAGCGTTTTGAAATAATAAGCATTTCTAAGTGTGTCTATTGACTCAACATAGTTCCTGGCAACATAATACCATTTAGTCGAGTAATATTCAATTGAAACTCACTCACCATGCGACCATATAACTCACATCCCTAATATTGTCACGTTGAAATGGGAGCAGGCTTGACTTCGAAGGCAACTGAACACAGCACTTATACTGAAAGCACCTTTATTACGAACACGCAGCACTGACTGCCTCTCGGGTAGAGTGCTCTGCTATTTATACAAAGACAGAATTTACCAGAAATTAGAAGAACAGTTGTGTTGTTGTTGTGGTCTTCAGTCCAGAGACTGGTTTGATGCAGCTCTCCACCCTACTCTATCCTGAGCAAGCCTTTTCATCTCCTCATAAGAACGACAACCCACATCCACTTGAATCTGTTTATTATACGCGTCTCTTGGTCTCCCTCTGCGATTTTTACCCCACACACTTCCCTCCAATGCTAAATTCACAATTCCTTGATGTCTAAGAATGTGTCCTACCAATCTATCCCTTCTTTTAGTCAAGGTATGCCAGAAATTTCTTTTCTCCCCAATTCGGTTCAGTACCTCCTCATTAGTTACGCGATCTACCCACCTAATCTTCAGCATTCTTCTGTAGCACCACATTTCAAAAGCCTCTATCCTCTTTCTGTCCACACTGCTTATCGTCCATGTTTCACTCCCATACAAGGCAACACTCCATACAAATGCCTTCAGAAAGGACTTCCTTAGGCTTAAATCAATATTAGATGTTAACAAATTTCTCTTTTTCAAAAACGCCTTTCTACCCATTGCCATTCTGCATTTTATATCCTCTGTACTGCGACCATCATTTGTTATTTTACTGCCCAAGAAACAAAACTCATCTACCTCCTTTATTGTTTCATTACCTAATCTAATTCCTTCAGCATCACCTGATTTTCTTACACTGCACTCCATTACCCTAGTTTTACTCTTGTTAATGTTCATCTTATATGCACCTTTCAGCACACTGTCCATTCCGTTCAATTGCTCTTCCAGGTCCTTTGCTGTTTCTGACAGAATTACTATGTCGTCGGCAAAACGCAATGTTTTCAATTCTTCACCCTGAACTTTAATTCCTTCTCCAAATTTCTCCTTGCTTTCCTTTATAGCTTGCTCAATGTACAAATTTAACAACATTGGGGAAAGGCTACAACCCTGTCTTACTCCCTTTCCAACCACTGCATCCCTTTCATGCCCTTCAACTCTGACAACCGCTGTCTGGTTTTTGTACAAGTTGTAAATAACCTTACGCTCCCTATATTTTACTCCTGCTTGCTTCAGAACTTGAAACAGTTTGTTCCAATCAACATTGTCAAAAGCCTTCTCCAAATCTACAAAAGCTAGAAATGTTGGTTTGCCTTTTCTTAATCTATCTTCTAGGATAAGCCGTAAAGTGAGTATTGCCTCCCGTGTTCCTACATTTCTCCTGAACCCAAACTGATCTTCCCCGAGGTCGGCTTCTACCAGCTTTTCCATCCTTCTGTATATAATTCGTGTTAATATTTTGCAACCATGACTTATTAAACTGATGGTTCTGTAGTTATCACACCTGTCTGCACCCGCTTTCTTTGGAATGGGGATTATAACATTTTTCTTATAGTCTGAGGGTACTTCACCTGTCTCATACATCTTACACACAATGTGAAACAATTTTGTCATGGCTGGTTCTCCCAGAGACTTCAGTAGCTCTGACGGGATATCATCTACTCCAGGGGCCTTGTTTCGACTTAGATCTTTCAGTGCTCTGTCAAATTCATCTCTCAGTATAATATCTCCTATTTCATCATCTTCTACATCCTCTTCTCTTCCTACAATAGTGTCTCGAAGTTCATTTCCTTTGTAGAGCCCCTCTATATACTCTTTCCACCTTTCAGCTTTCCCTTCTTTGCTGAGAACTGGTTTTCCATCAGTGTCCTTGATATTCATAGAGCTGTTTTTCTTATCGCCAAATGTTTCTTTTATTTTCCGGTAGGCTGTATCTATTTTTCCCCTATTTATACATTCTTCTACATCCTTGCATTTGCCTTCTAGCCACTCCTGCTTAGCCATTTTGCACTTCCTGTCAATCTCATTTCTTAGTCGTCTGTACTCCATTTTGCCTGTTTCATTTACTGCATTTTTATACTTTCTCCTTTCATCGATTAAATTTAGTATCTCCTGTGATATCCAAGGATTTTTTGTAGGTCTTGCCTTCCTACCTATTTTGTCCTCTGCTACTTTCACTATTTCATCTCTCAATTTTACCCATTCCTCCTCAACTGTTTTATTTTCCCCTGTTTCTGTCAATTGTTGCCTGAAGCTCCCTCTGAAATTCTTAAGAACTTCAGGTTCCTTCAATTTATCCAGGTCCCATCTCCTTATTTTCCTACCTTTCTGTAGTTTCTTCAGTTTCAGCCTACAGTTCATAACCAACAAGTTATGGTCAGAGTCTATGTCTGCCCCTGGGTATGTCCTACACTTCAAAACCTGGTTCCGAAATCTATGTCTTACCATTATAAAATCTATCTGGTATCTCCCGGTGTCTCCTGGTCTCTTCCACGTATACAACCTTCTTTTGTGATTCTTAAACCAGGTGTTTGTTATAACTAAATTATGTTCCGTGCAAAATTCTACCAGGCGGCTTCCTCTTTCATTCCTTTTGCCCAGACCATATTCACCTACTATCTTCCCTTCCTTGTCCTACTACCGAATTCCAGTCTCCCATAACAATTAAGTTTTCCTCTCCCTTAATTGTCTGAATAATTTCCTTTAGCTCCTCATATATTTCTTCGATTTCCTCATCATCGGCAGAGCTAGTTGGCATATAAACCTGTACTACTGTTGTCGGTGTTGGTTTCGTATCTATCTTGACAATGATAATGCGATCGCTGTGCTGCTCATAGTAGTTTACCCGCATTCCTATTTTCTTATTCATTATCAATCCTACTCCTGTGATACCCCCAACTGATTTTGTATTTATAATCCTGTAGTCACCTGACCAGAAATCTTGTTCATCCTGCCACCGAACTTCACTAATCCCCACTATATCTAACTTCAACCTATCCATTTCCCTTTTTAAATTTTCTAATTTTCCTACTCGATTAAGGGATCTGACATTCCACGCTCCGACCCGTAGAATGCCAGTATTGTCTTTCCTGATGATCACATCCTCTTGAGTAGTCCCCGCCCGGAGATCCGAATGGGGGACTATTTTACCTCCGGAATATTTTACCCGAGAGGATGCCATCATCATATGTTCATACAGTAGAGCTGCATGTCCTCGGGAAAAATAACGGCTGTAGTTTCCCCTTGCTTTCAGCCGTTCGCAGTAGCTGTGTGGCAAAGCCGCATTAGCTGATGTTACAGGGCCAGCTCAGTCAATCATCCAGACTGTTGCCCCTGTAACTACTGAAAAGGCTGCTGCCCCTCTTCAGGAACCACACGTTTGTCTGGCCTCTCCACAGATACCCCTCCGCTGTGGTTGCACCTACGGTACGGCTATCTGTATCGTTGAGGCACGCAAGCCACCCCACCTCGGCAATGTCTGTGGTTCATGGGAGTGGAGAAGAACAGTTAACATAAGAAAAAAGTAGAATTTACAAGTGAACGTAAGAAAGATGTAGAACATTCTGGAATTGTTAATTACAAAGAAATAAATTTTTGGCGGGGGTCGGGATTGAACCAGCGACCTTCAGCACCGCAGTCGGTGACGCTATCCCCTGCGCCACGCCGGCAGTCGGTGTACGTGGTCTCTCGCGGCAATATTTTGAATAAACATGTGAACATTTTCGTTCGACTTTCCTGAAAACAACTGTGTAAAATTACACAAGGAAACGTAAACAACTAGATTGCTTTTGTTGTTACATGTGGTGAAGAATAGAGGTTTGTGAATTTGATACATGTGCTGCTGGAGAGTTAGTTTATATTTTCTCGTCCCCGTAACACTCTGCTGCTGCTGTAATTGCCTGATTCAAACTTACTTTCATCTCTTGATTTTCTAACATGAGCGCAGCGACTTGCTGCTTTAACTGATCTAATTGATCCATATTTATCTCATTCCTTATACGGTTACTATTAAAAGTACCTGCTACATAAATCTTTTTCCTGGGCACTAGTTCTAACCATTCTTAACATGAATCGACATTCTAAAAATTATATATATACATACGGCGTCTGTTCCGAAAGAACAGACGTCACTTTTGATCCTGCAGTTGTTATTATTTAATATTCACAGAATATATGACATCAACTGCGATTGGGCAAAGCTGAAAATGTGTACCCAGCCGGGATTCGAACCCGGGTCTCCTGCTTTCTAGGCAGGCGCTGATCCCGACACCACTGGGGACACACCGCACCTGCAAGGACTACCTAAGCACGCCTCCCGCCAGATACAAATTCTCAGCTACAGGAATTAGTTTAATAACTACAAGTTTGAGTACTGTGGGCAGGGCGAAGCTGGGAATTTGTATCTGGCGGGAGGCGTGCTTAGGTAGTCCTTGCAGGTGCTGTGTGTCCCCAGTGGTGACGGGATCAGCGCCTGCCTAGAAAGCAGGAGACCCGGGTTCGAATCCCGGCTGGGTACACATTTTCAGCTTTGCCCAATCGCTGTTGATGTCATATATTCTGTGAATATTCTAAAAATTTTCTTAGCCGTCACACCAGAATAAAGTACTGAATTAAATAGAATAATGCCACACTTCAATTATACAAAGCAAACGGAATAGTATTAAACAAATATGACGAGCAATAGTTGTTAAAATGTCTCATGTCGCGACTAATTAGCTATTTATTCTGATTTCTGATGTGAAAGCATCAGGGTGTCATAGAATAATAAGTTTAACACTCACAGTGGACGTCTTAAAGTTGCGTGTCGTGATGACCACGTCTAAATACAGCCAGCATGTGAAGCATAGTCGATGTGGAACATGTGCAGCAGCCAAATCCACGGCCCTCCACTGTGACAAAAGGAAACTAGGCAAGCAGCCAGTCGTCCAGGCAGTGGCGTAGCTGCATCTGCAAGGCGTGTGTATACCCACTGCACCTCATGTCATATCTTGTACCTGGCCAGTTTGACCAGCAGCAGTGGGTTAACATGTCGCATGGAGTCCATCACATGGAAACGAGAGCTTCTTCATCGCAACGCACATGCTGGCGTGCCTCACATAGAAAAATCAGTAGACATTGGCGGTATAGCAAACAGCTCGCCAACACTGCCGCGGCGGACTGGGCGAGCGCATTGAGGCGCTATGCTCCGATGCGCGAGGCCGTTCCCTGTCGGGGGTTCGAATCCCCCTCGGGAATGGATATTTGTGTTGTACTTCGTATAAGTTAGTTCATAAGTAGTTTGTAAGTTTAGGGACTGATCACCCCACAATTGAGTCCCATAAGCTTAACAAACATTTGAACAGTTTTTCGCCAACACTCTCGTACTCCATAAGAAAATAGGGCGTGTGTGTGGTTGGGTTATTCTGGATACCTTTTGCTAGCAATACACAAGTTAAAAGTCACGTCCCACAGAGTTGGCCGTGACCGCACAGCTGGCTGGCTGGCCACTACAAGACAGCAAAGTGGGGTGAATAGTCGCTATGAGCCAATGGCGTGCAGTGCCACTCGATAGCAGCCCATAAAGTGTAGCTGCGCGGGAGTAGCCGAGAGGTCTGGAGCGCCACGGTACGATTCGTGCGGCCTCCCGTGTCCGACGTTCGAATCCTCCCTCGGGCATGAATGTGTGTGTTGTCCTCAGGTCAGTTTAACTTAGTTTAAGTAGTTTGTAAGACTAGGGACTGATGATCAACGTAGTTTGGTCCCATAGGATTACAAACATTTGGAAATTGAACATAAAGTGTAGGCCTCCATAGTATCAAGTCCTGTCACACAGAGTAGGCGCAATTTCACAATGGACTTTTTTCTGCTATGAGATAACGGAGTGCAGTGGCACTGGACAACACCCCATAAAGTCATGGTCTCCATGCAGTCACGTTAATCACACAGAATAGGCCGGAAATGCAAAGCTGACTGGCTGGCCACTTTAAGACAGTGTATTGCAATGGTACTGGACAACACCCCATAAAGTCATGGTCTCCATGCAGTCACGTTAATCACACAGAATAGGCCGCAATCTCACAGCTGACTGGCTGGCCTCTATGAGAGCAGAGTGTGGTGCCATTGTACAAAACCCTTTGAAGTGAAGGGTTGTATGCTAACATATCACATCACACAGTAGGCCACGCTCCCACAGCTGACTGACTGGCCTCTATGAGACATCATAATGTGGTGGCACTGTGCAACACCCCATAAAGTCAAGACCTTCATGGTAACATGTCACATCACACAGAGTAGGCCGTGATCACACAGCTGAATTGCTGGCCACTATGTGATAGTGGAGTGTAGTGGCACTTGATAATATCTCCTAAAATGCAGTCCTCTCTATTGTCAAGTCACGTCACACAGAGTAGCCTGCAGTTGCTCAACTGATTTACTGGCCCCTATGAGAGGTCAATGCGATGGGACTGGACAACTACCCCTAATATGAAGACTTCCATGCTGTCAAGTCACAGCACACACAGTAGGCCACGATCACACCTACTACTGGATGGCCACTATGAGACAGTGGAGTGGAGTGCAGTGCAGTGTCACTGGACAACACACCCTAAGGTGAACACTGCCATGTTATCAAGTCACATCACAGATAAAATGCTGCTATTGGCCAAATGAATGACTGACTGTTATGAGACAGCAGACTGTGATAGACTGGACAACACCCTCTACAGTGAAGGTGTCCATCCTCTCAAGTCACGTCACACAGTGAAGGCCGCAATCACACAGCTAACTGGCTAAATGGTATGAGGCATCATAGTTTGATGGCACTCGACAACACCTCATACAGTGATGTCCTCTATGGTATCAAGTCACATCAGATAGAAAGGGCCGTAATTGCAATGATGACTGGATGACTGCTATGAGACAGCAGAGTGCAATGACACTGGGCAACACCCTCTAAAGTGAACGCCTCCATGCTGTCAAGTCACATCACACGGAGTAGGCCGTGATTGCACAGCTTATGAGCTGACAGAGGAGTTCGGTGGTACTGAACCACACCACCTAAAATGAAGGACTCCATGACGTCAAGTCATGTCATACAGAGTAGGACGGGATCAAACCGCTTACTGGCATCTATGGCCTCTATGAGACAATGAGAGTGGTGGCACTGGACAAGACCCTCTAAAGAGAAGATCTCCATGCTATCAGCTGATGTCACACAGAGTAGACAGTGATCACGCAGATCACTGGTTAGCCGCTATGATAGTGGATTGCAGTGGCACTGGTAATATCTCTTAAAGTGAAGACCTGCTTGCTGTCGAGGCATGTCTTGCAGCATATGCAGCGATCACATTGCTGACTTGAAGCCAGTGCACTGAAGACAGTGCAGTGCAATGGCACTGGACAACACCCACTAAAATGAAGGCTTCCATGCTGTCAAGTCACGTCAGACATATTAGACTGCTATCACACAGCTGACTACCTGGAAACTATGAAGTAGCAGTGTGCGCTGGCATTGAGAAACACCCCATACAGTGAAGGCCTCCTGTTTTCAAGTCATGTTGCAGTGAGTATGCTGCGATCTTATAACTGACACGATGACAGCTATGAGATTATGGTGTAGAATGACACTGTACAGCACACTCTAAAGTGAAGGCCTCCATACTGTCAACTTACGTCACACAGAGTAGACCATGACTGCACAGCTGACAGGCTGGCCATGTGAGACAGCGTAGTGTGGTGGCACTGGAAGACACTTCATAACGTGAATGCCTCCATTTTATCAAGTCGTGTTACACAGAGTAGGCTATAGTCGCACCATTGACTGGATGGCCTCTTTGAGGCAGAGGAGTGCATTGGAACTGGACAACATCCTCTAAGGCGAAGGCATCCATGATATCATGTCATGTCACATAGTGTAGGCTGTAATCGCACAGCTGACTGGGTGGATACTATGAGACTGAGACGGCAAAGTGTAGTGGTGCTGGAATGGACTCCCTAAAATTAAGGCCTCTCTGCTGTCAAGTCATGTCACAAAAAGTAGACTGTGATTGCACCGTTGACTGGATGGCCACTATGAGACACTGGAGGTGTTGGTCAACACCCACTAAAGTGAAGGCCTCCATGCTATCAAGTGATGTTACACAGAGTATGCCATGATCACACAGCTGACTGGCTGGCCCCAGTGAAAGAGCAGAATACGGTGGCACTGAACAGCACCCCCTAAAGTATAGTCATAATGCAGTCAACCCACATCGCACAGATGAATAAATGCCCAATGTTAGACAGCAGAGTGCAGTGGCACTCGGCAATACCCCCTAAAGTGAAGGCCTCAATGCTATCAAGTCACATCACACAGAATATGACACGATTGGACAGTTGCCTAGTTGGCAGCTATGAGACACCGGAGTTTGGTGGTACTGGACAGCACACCCTCAAGTGAAGGACTCCATGCTATCAAGTCATATCACACAGAGTAGGCTACGAGCACACAGTTGACTGGCTCGCCCATAAGAGATAGCAAAGTGTGGTGGCGATGAATAACACCCCCTGAAGTAAAAGCCTCCATTCTGTCAATTCATGTCACACAGATTAGTCCATTATCGCACAGCTGACTTAATGGCCTCTATGAGACAGTGTAGTGTGGGGCCACTGGGAATCACATGTAAAGTCAAGGCGTCCATGCTAGCAACGCACGTCACACAGATTAGGCCACGATCGCGCACGTGACAGGCTGGCCCCTATAAGGCGCTGGAGTGCGGAGACACTGGACAACACCCCAAAAGTGACGGCTATCGAGCAGGCCGTGATTACACAGCTGACTGGCTGGCAGCTAGGAGACAGAGGATTGTGGTGGAATTTGACAACACCCGTAAAGTGAAGGCATGAGTATCAGTATCGAGAATGATCTTATGCTGTTGCACCTGAAAAACGAAAAGAAGAAAGTAGTGTCATTAAAGATATAATTTGCCGCGGTGGAGTAGCCGAGCGGTCTAAAGCGTCTCCCTGCGGAGCGGGCGGTTGCTCGCCGTGGAAGTTCGAGTCCTCCCTGGGGCATGGGTGTGTGTTTGTCCTTAGGTTAGTTCACCTAGGTTTAAGTAGTTTGTAAGCTACGGACTGATGACCACGCAGTTTGGTCCGATAGATTTACAAACATTTGAACATTTTGAAAGATATAATTTAAGGGAAAATCACTGGAGTACAAGACTGTTAATACTCAACTAAAGGGCCGTCCGCCTCCGTAGTCCAGGTCAGAAACATTTGAAACTTCTCGTGCACATTGCATGTTTGTAAAGTTTTTTTTTTTAAATTTAAATTGCTCTTCTTTACACCCTACCGTTTTTTCGCGTCATGATTTGAAATGTAGGCCTATATTTAGATGAAACTTACTGCTTTTGTAATCTGAAGGGAGAGCTCAAGAAATGGGTGTCAAAATGGAAAAGGAAAAATGAAAACAAAACATGGACGACTGGCGCGTCAATGATAATGATGAAATGATGCTGAAGACGAGACAACACCCAGTCCCCGAGCGAAGAAAATCTCCAACCCGACCGGGAATTGAACCCAGGCCCCCAGTGTGGCAATATAGCCCGTTGTCCGCTTTTTTCTTTTCTTTTTGTTGTTCTATGGGTAGTTCTCTCGCGTTGCGGACGCTGATCGTTTTTGTTCGTTCTTGTTCGGTGTGTTGTTGGCACAGCTCTCCCTTCAGATTACAAAAGCAGTCAGTTTCATCTAAATGTAGGCCTACATCGCAAATCGTGACGCGAAAAAACGGTAGAGTGTAAAGAAAAGCAATTTAAATAATAAAAAAAATAAAAAAAATAAAAAACTTTACAAACATACCATGTGCACGAGAAGTTTCAAATGTTTCTGACCTCTATAACCACACATTTAGAAATCGACCTTATTTTGCAAATGTGGCGAATTATTTGTGACAAGAATAAATAAATAAACATATAAAAATAAAAGGCAATTTTCGTTGTTTCACTCAAAGCAATTTCATCTTTCGTTTTGAAATCAGGGTGTAGTCACGATATCGAAGAAACTATCTAATGCAAAAGCTTCCTGTTACGTATACATAATAAAGAATATTGCAGATTATGCTTCTCTTTAGTGAATAAGTAAGTGTTTCAAATACTATGACGGGAAAAAAAGAATTTTTCTCCCAGCAGGACCGTACTTGCACCTTCCACGTTCACGACTTGCCGCTTTAACCACTCTATCTAATCAACTTCCTGCAATACAATCATTTGTTACTTTTCACATCGTTGCGGACGGGTGAGAACATACATGTGCTGCTGTCAATTTGTATGATTTACACTACGGTCGGTGGTTCGAATCCCCCCTCGGGCATGAATATTTGTGCCGTCCTAGTTCGTAAGTAGTTTATAAGTAGTTTGTAAGTTTAGGGACTGATGACCCCGTAGTTAAGTCCCTTATGCTTAACAAACATTTGAACATTTGTATGATTTACACTGTCTTGCTTCACAAAATTCCTTCCATGCCTCGCCAACTTACAGCGTTACAGCCGTATTTGATGAATTTCTTATGTAAGGTAAAGCAGTCAACAATCCGATGACTGGTCTGAACATCACAGTACTGTATTTTACTAGGCGTGGTGCTGTTTGGAGGTCGTACGCCGTTGCCTTCCTCCGAACTGAAAATGTCCAAATATTTGTCAAACGTAAGGGACTTAGCTGCGGGGTCATAAGTCCCTAAACTTACAAACTACTTATGAACTACCTTATACTAAAGACGACACAAAAATCAATGCCCGAGGGGGGATTCGAATCCCCGACGGGAAACGGCCTCGTGCATCGGAGGAAAGAGCCTCTATGCACGGCCCACAGACCTGACGTACCCTGCCAGTCATAGGGGGACCTACAGTTTAACGTGGGTTCCGAACCACGGTGCTAATCGATATTTTTCACATCAATAACACTGACAGAGGTGAAATAAGTGGAAAGTGACAGATTAAAAAAAAGCTGGGCGGGTATCGAACCCTCGACCTTTCGATTTACAGTCTGGCACTCTACCATTGCGCTACCAAGCCACACATTTCGTATTGCTGCGGTGGAGTAGCCGAGCGGTCTAAAGCGTCTCGCTGCAGAGCGCGCGGTTGCTCGCCGTGGAGGTTCGAATCCTCCCTGGGGCATGGGTGTGTGTGTTTCGTTCTTAGGTTAGTTTACCTTAGTTTAAGTAGTTTGTAAGCTACGGAGTGATGTCCACTCAGTTTGGTCCGATAGATTTACAAACATTTGAACATTTTGAACATTTCGTATTTACACTACTGGCCATTAAAACTGCTACACCAACAAGAAATGTAGATGATAAACGGGTATTCAGTGGGCAAATATACTAGAACTGGCATGTGATTACATTTTCACGCAATTTGGGTGCATAGATCCTCAGAAATCAGTACCCAGAACAACCACCTCTCGCCGTAATAACGGCCTTGATACTCCTGGGCATTGAGTCAAACAGCGCTTGGATAGCGTGTACAGGTACAGATGCCCATGCAGCTTCAACACAATACCACAGTTCATCAAGTGTAGCGACTGGCGTATTGTGACGAGCCATTTACTCGGCCACCATTGACCAGACGTTTTCAGTTGGTGAGAGATCTGGAGAATGTGCTAGCCAGGGAGAGTCGAACGTTTTCTGTATCCAGAAAGGCCCGTACAGGACCTGTAACATGCGGTCATGCATTATCCTGCTGAAATGTATGGTTTCGCAGGGATCGAATGAAGGGTAGATCCATGGGTCGTTACACATCTGAAATGTAACGGCCACTGTTCAAGGTGCAGTCGATGCGAACAAGAGGTGACCTAGACGTGTAACCAATGGCACCCCATACCATCACGCCGGGTGATACGCCTGTATGGCGATGATGAATACACGCTTCCAATGTGCATTCACCGCGGTGTTGCCAAACACGGATGCGACCATCCATCATGATGCTATAAACAGAACCTGGATTCATCCGAAAAATGACGTTTTGCCATTTGTGCACCCAGGTTCGTCGTTGCGTGTACCATCACAGGCGCTCCTGTGTGTGATGCAGCGGCAAGGGTAACCGCAGCCATGGTCTCCGAGCTGATAGTGCATGCTGCTACAAACGTCGTCGAACTGTTCGTGCAGATGGTTGTTGTCTTGCAAACGTACCCTTCTGTTGACTGAGGAATCGAGACGTGGCTGCACGATCCGTTACAGCCATGCGGATAAGATGCCTGTCATCTCGACTGCTAGTGACACGAGGCAGTTCGGATCCAGCACGGCGTTCCCTATTGCCCTCCTGAACCCACCGATGCCATATTCTGCTAACAGTCATGTCGCGATACGATAATCGCGATTGTCTGCAATCCGCCCTTTATCAAAGTCGGAAACGTCATGGTACGCATTTCTCCTCCTTACACGAGGAATCACAACAGCCTTTCACCAGGCAACGCTGGTCAACTGCTGTTTGTATATGAGAAATCGATTGGAAACTTTCCTCATGTCACACGTTGTAGGTGTCGCCACCGGCGCCGACCTTGTGTGAATTCTCTGAAAAGCTAATTATTTCCATATCACAGCATCTTCTTCCTGTCGGTTAAATGGCCAGGAGTGTACATGTTCATATTACGAAAGTATGCACGGTAAATGAAATGATGCACTAAACTCATTACCAAAACTCGTATTTTAAGATAAGGTACGTTGAAGTGAAGTATTTAGAAGAATTATTGCGATATATAAAACATTTAACCCCTAGAAATGTCAGAAAAATATTCTGCTAATATTTGTAAACAATCTTGTAAATGTTTTTAAACGCTTTATTGCATAAAAACAAGAGATGTTCTGTTAAAACCATTCAGTATTGCTAAAATAACAATTTATCTCGGCAATCAAAGCCTACCGAGACGAACAAACGGCACTATCGAAACCTCATCACCTCTTAGTTCAGCTTCCGAAAAGTCAGTTGCCACACTGGGCGGTAGCAGGCCTCAGAAGCCTACAGAATAGGAGCGCTGGCAACCGAATGGAAAATGACGTCACGAGTGAGAATAACTCCCCGAATGTAACGGCACGGGAGATGCAGAATAGGGCCCTTGTTACCGTGCCGTGTCATCGGCATCTGGTATTGAACGTGCCGTTGCCACTAGACAGCGGCCGAGGCAGTCAGTCCGCACTGTTCTATCAACTCATGGAAAAGCAGTCTTCATTTATGTATGTTCTTGCCTTTACTAAATGTGGAGTGGCCCTTTAAGGCCAATGTTCAAGTCAAAAACGCTTTTATTCTTGCAAACGTTTCAAAGATGTATTTTTATAGCAGTACAACTGGCAATGGATCATTTTAAATTGTGGCACCGTGCAGCCACGCGGGGGTGGCCGTGCACTTTAAGGCGCCTCGCTGCGGAGTGCGCGTCTGTTCCCCGTCGCAGGATCCAGTCCTCCCTAGGGCATATGTGTGTGTGTATTGTCCTTAGCACAAATTAGTGTAAGTAGTTTGTAAGTCTAGGGACGGATGACCGCTGAAGTTTGGTCTCATAGCTGTACAAACATTTCAACATTTTTTATCGCCGTGGCGTCAGTCTGGCACCGGTGTCAAAGCATGGCGCCAGCGCCGTTCTTACATCACTATCTGATATTAATGTGTGTACAGCATGGACAGGTATTTAAAGCTACCAGAAGCAGACCAGTGTTTTTCAGCCTGTGGGTTGTGACCCCCCGGAGGGTCGCCGACACAGGAGGAAGTACTTGCGTCATAGAATAATTAGTTCAGTAATACAAAAAAGTATGCCTAAGTGAAATATATCGGGTGATCAGCCGGCCGCGGTGGCCGAGGGGACTGAGGCGCTCCAGTCACGGTCTGCACGGCCTCTACGGTCGGGGGTTCGAATCCCCCCTCGGGCATGGATATTTGTGCCGTCGTTAGAATTAGTTAGTTCATAAGTAGTTTGTAAGTTTAGGGACTGATGACCCCGTAGTTAAGTCCCATAAGCTTTACAAACATTTGAACATTTCGGGTGATCAAAAAGTCAGTATAAATTTGGAACCTTAATAAATCACTGAATAATGTAGATAGGTAAAAATTGACACATGTGCTTTGAATGACAAGGGGTTTTATTAGAACAAAAAAAAAAAGTTCAAAAATGTGTGACAGATCGCGCTTCATCTGATCAGAAAAGCAATAATTAGCACAACAAATTAAGACAAAGCAAAGACAATGTTCTTTACAGGAATGCTCAATATGTTGACCATCATTCCTTAACAATAGCTGTAGTCGAGGAATAATGTTGTGAACAGCACTGTAAAGCATGCCCGGAGTTATGATGAGGCATTAGCGTCGGATGTTGTCTTTCAGCATCCCTAGAGATGTCGGTCGATCACGATACACTTGCGACTTCAGGTAACCCCAAAGCCAATAATCGCACGGACTGAGGTCTGGGGACCTGGGAGGCCTAGCATGACGAAAGTGGCGGCTGAGCACACTATTGTCATTAAAAGACGCGCGCAAGAGATCTTTCACGCATCTCGCAATATGGGGTGTAGCGCCTTCCTGCATAAAAATCGTAAGTTCCAACAGGTGTTTATCAGCCAGGCTGGGGATCATGCGATTCTGTAACATATCGGCGTACCTCGAAAATTTTTAGAACTTTTTTTTTCTTAATAAAACCCCATGTCATTCCAAGCATGTGTGTTAATTTTTACCTCTCTATCTACATTATTCCTCGATTTATTAAGTTTTCAAATTTATACTGACTCTTTGATCACCCGGTATTTAATGCTCAAATTACGGAGTTCCCTGTGTAACATTTATTATGAACTGAATAGATCATATATTAGTGTAAGTTAGTTTAAGCTGTTTGTTAGTGTAGGGCGTGTTGCCTGCAGCAGTTTGTTCCAATTGCTTTATAAAAATCTGGACATTTGAGGAATAAGTCTGAAAGGTAAAAGAACATGATACAATACCTAATTCTGAAAATTTCGAAATGGTATGTTGCGTTCCGAAAAATACACAAAATTTCTTTGTCCAACAATTTAAAAGAAAGCTGAAGAAAGAAGATTAAATTTGTATCCTTTGAGATAACAAGGTTTTGTTTTGCTTCATGATAAGGAAGGAGTGGGGTCGACAGAACATTTTTATTTGGAAGGGGGCTGCATATTCGAAAAGGTTGAAAAACACTGCCCCAGTGACTAGGGCAGGCACGGCCAAATAGCGCCCTCTTCGTGCCCTTGCCGCCGCCGCGCCCTGCCCCGCGCACTGTGCGCAGCGGCGTGTGTGCTAGGGCACTAGCGGGCGGGCGGCTGAACTACAGTGTACTACCACTAGAGGTCTGCAAATCGCCGGTTTCGCTCGCTCGTACTCGGTCGAGTGCGCAACGCTCTGCGGTGGCGCGGCGAGTGTGTTCGCTCGGAGCGAGCGTGTTGACACTCGAACGAGGCTACGTGGGGCGAGAGCGTGGCGCTGCCGCTGTACTCACGAGGAAACTTGCTGAAGTCACTCTCCGATTTTTATGCAATTTGCATATTTTATAATACATGAAAAACTATGGGATATGTAATTTTTTCAGCGGCGGAAAATATATTTAGGGTGTGAAACGGCCCCTCCAAAATTGGGCTAAATTAGAAAAATGGCGATAACTTAGAGCAGGGCCGCTCAAGGTGCATCGCACAGAGCAGAGTGCACAAGACGGCTGCGCTGTGTTGACGACGGTGCAAACCCCCCACTCCTCGGCTTTGCGCAACAGCGCTGCTTCTCTCTCTCCTTACGCTTGCGTCGCTCGCGCCGCCTGTCTCGACCTTTTCAAAACTTTTACCCTGTTTTCGTCTGCATTGCCAAATACTTATGTACACTAGGCGGAGAGCTTAGTTTGGTGCAACACGATTACCGGCATGAAAGAGATTTAAATAATAGTAATAATTGTAATGATAAGAATTTTAAATTTGGTTTCAACACAAATTTATCTCTTCTATGTTCTTTTTTTTTTAATTTGCAATTATGCTACTAAGATCTGGAACAAGAGATCGGCTGACAGCAACTCTGAGAGCATTTTTTAAATTACTATTAGAAATACTTGCACGCAATCTAGTTTTCGTACAAGACAAAACAGAAAAAAACCTTTCACATACACATGTGGAGCCAAACATAGAAATAATCTTCCCTGCTTCTCTGTGTAACTTGGGAAATTCTTCCTTCGACAAATTCTGGTAGAACTGGAGCAAACCTTTTGTGTTGTAAAAACAAATCCTTTCGGTGAACATCCGTTTCCAAATCAATCAGTTCGAAATGTAAATCTGGAGGCGCACTTTCAATATCCGTCGAAAAGAGTTTCACAGCCGGCCGCGGTGGCCGAGGTGACTGTGGGGCTCCAGTCACAGTCAGCACGGCCACTACGGTCGGGGGTTCGAATCCCCCCTCGGGCATGGATATTTGAGCCTTCCTAGTTCGTAAGTAGTTCATAAGTAGTTTGTAAGTTTAGGGACTTATGACCCCGTAGTTAAGTCCCATAAGCTTAACAAACATTTGAACATTTTTTTTAGAGTTTCACAAAAACATCGAGAATTGGCTGCAGGTTGGTAATTTCCTGAAACAATAACAAAACCACTGCTTTTAATGTAATGTTTCACTTGTATGTGTAACGCAATCTCCTTTATTTAGGTGTTAGTTATTACCTAGAATCGGCCGTTAAAAGCATTTTCAAGGGATTGTAGCACCTCGACGTATTTTTCAAAGCGCGCTCCTTCCTGCATAGATGCTGTCAAACAAAAGCATAGTACCATTTTGATTAGAGCAGTTATCAAAATCAGGCTGTCGTATTATAGGTACAATTTATATTTCGCTTACCTAGTTCAGGAAAGTGTTGCGTATTTTTCTCTGAGATTAGACATTTGGCTTTATCGTCACAACGAACAAAAAAGTAAGAGAGTTCCCATTCCGGTTTAAATTGATTTTCGGGAATATGTGCCCTTTTTTTTTTTTTTTTTTTTTTTTGAGCAGCTGGTTCCATTATTGTAGTCTTGAGCTTATTTAATCCAATGTTGACGGCCTCACCTAGCAAGCCGAGTTGAGGCGAAGTATGCCGAGTTGAACCGATGCACTGTGGAAACACTATCTGCACCTCGCTTTGCACGCGTGCGGTTTTCCGTGTTTGTGCGGCTCTGACTTAGAGATTAGTGAAGCGATTTTAATGATTTTTGGTATGACAAATTTCATAGATTCAATTTCGATTAAATAAAAAAAATTTTTTTTTGAGCACAAAAACTTGGTCACTTTACGGGTAGTTGCCCCCCTAATTGTCACTCTCCTTGCAATGTACCTAGGCCGATCTCTTATCAAAAGATACTTTCATACCAAAAAATCACTGAAATCGCTTCATTAATCTCTGAGCTATCAAGATTTTTCTATTTTAGCCCCAATGTTGGAGGGACCGTTTCATCCCTCAAAAATATATTTTTCCCACGCTTAAAAAATAAATAAATAAATAAAAATAAAAATACGGGTCCCACGCCGGCCGCGGTGGCCGAGCGATCTGCGGCGCGCCAGTCACAGTCTGCACGGCCACTACGGTCGGGGTTGAATCCCCCCTCGGGCATGGATATTTGTGCCGTCCTTAGTATTAGCTAGTTCATAAGTAGTTTGTAAGTTTAGGAACTGATGACCCCGTAGTTAAGTCCCATAAGCTTAACAAACATTTGAACATTTTTTGTTGTTGCTACAGCTGAACCACAAACGGCAGTAATCTTCAAAACTTTGGTTTTTCAAGCTAAAGTAATTACAATTAAAAGAATATTCGCGTATAAGAAAGACGAGCGAGGTGTAAAAATGTGTGAATCACTAGACTCCACACCGAATTGAAAAAAGTCAAAAAACTGCCTCTCATAGTAACAAAAGACCATAATAGAATTTTATTATTCTTTTATGTTTATAATCTACTTACTTTCAGCGGAATAACTTTGAAATACACACATATTCGTATGTATTTGTTAAAAAAATGTTCAAATGTTTGTAAATTCTATGGGACTCAACTACGGGGCTATCAGTCCCTAAACTTACAAACTACTTATGAACTAACTAAGACTAAGGACGGCACAAATATCCATGCCCGAGGGGGGATTCGAACCCCCGACCGTAGTGGCCGTGCAGACCGTGACTCTAGCGCCTCAGTCTCCTCGGCCACCGCGGCCGGCTATTTGTTAACGACGAAGTTGTTATTTATATCACTAAATCAGTTAAATTTGGCTCTTTTTACATTAATTTCCGTATTATGTATGTCTCCTGGTATTTTACTAATCCTTGTAACGCAAAAATTATAATAACTATTTCGTTAATTACGTACAAAAATAGTTATAAATAAACATCACTACTTCGGCGGCTTGCCCATCGCTAGGTGCGCTAGTGTTGTAGCATCTGTCAGTTGGTAACAACTTTTACAGCAGTGAGTGTCGCGAATGTATATGTTAGACTGTGGTAGTTAGAGGTCTGCACCTCGCTCGGTTGCTCGCTCGAATCGCGTGGTACACGTCGTTCTATGACAGTCCGGCAGGTGTCGGTACTGCAGGTTGCGGCAAGGCGTGTGGCTGCGCTCGACTTCCTGCAAGCTCGTACGAGCGCGGCACGCTCGACCGGCCCGACCGTCCACACTGCCCGCTCGCCACCCGGTCGCCCACCGCAGCGCCACTCGAGTCCAAGGCGAGTGTCGGGAGCAAACTAGACGCTAGAGAATACATCCTGACTGCGAAATTAGGAATTGTTTCCTCTCCCGGGTGCTTCGAAAGCTGTTCTCTCGATCCAGTTGAACTAGCTATTCAGTTTCGCATTTTGTACTTTACCATACAAGTTATTATACGTGATTAACATAAAGCATCTGTGCTAAGATCATTTACTAAATGAGTTTTCCATGATCTTTCTTACTTTCTTGTTCCCATTTTGTGGACTGTTAGTTTCTGTTTAGTGGTAGGTGTTACTTGCCGTCTTAACGAGCAAATGATTGTATTTTATATCCATTCCTCTTATCACTCTCAAGTCCTGTAATACTTTGTCCATCTTTTCTATTGATATTGAATACTCCGATATTTATGTACACCCGTCAGGTTAGGTTCGTGCATCTCTCTCTCCATTGTACCCCGTTAATACATATTCCCGTAGCCTTTTGTCACTGTGTGTGGTTGTTCCGCCTCTACCTTTTCCGAGTGAGTCCTTAACGGGAATTTTTCCAATTGCAACATTCATATATTCCCCACTGCCACTGTCGTCTTTCTTATCTACATAATAAAGAACGCATGCAAGCTTTTGTACAATGTATAGGATCCGCGCTTTCTTCCGTCGTCAGGGTCATATGCCAGTCTAGCGCTCATATATCCTGTACCTGTTTTAAATCCTCTTATTCCAAATGTTTACTTTACACAGCTGTACGAATTTATTATGCTCCTGCTGTTTCAGTGATATCTGTGTTATATTTATTTAGGCACGTCTGAAGAATGTCACCCGGGTGCACCAGCCAAAAGAATGAAGTGCATGTTTTCGGAATGGCTGGACTGTGCAATGCGCGAGGCGCAATCCACCAATGAGCTGGACATTTATTTAGCACGAATTGATGGTGATGACGACGATCTGCTTGAATGGTAGAAACGCAACAGTACTCTCTTTCCTAAGCTAGTTGTATTGGAAACAGTATTTTGTGTGCCCACCTCAAATGCACCTAGTGAACGCACTTTCAGTGCGGCAGGGAATCTTTTCTCTGATAGAAGAACTCAAAAAAATGTTCAAATGTTTCTTAAGCTTATGGGACTTAACTACGGGGTCATCAGTCCTTAAACTTACAAACTACTTATGAACTAACTAATTCTAAGGGCGGCACAAATATCCATGCCCGAGGGGGGATTCGAACCCCCGACCGTAGTGGCCGTGCAGACCGTGACTGAAGCGCCTCAGTCTCCTCGGCCACCGCGGCCGGCTAGAAGAACTCGACTCGATCTACAACGTGTCAATGATATTTTAATAATACATTGCAATTACAATGCCACTAACGAATAGTTTGGGGATAATGTTAGTTTTCGATGTATACTTTGTTGTACGGTAACTTTCACTTTTGTACATTGCATTAAAAACGTTGTTCGTTCCGTCGTTTCTTTTTAGATCCTTTACATTACTTTCAAATGTTGTAGTTAGTGAAAACAACCTTTTTGTCTCGTTTGCGGTATAATGATATTGCGGTTACATGCTACTATGCAGGAATACACGTCTACAGCATAACTGATTTTAGTTCCTTTAGTTAGCGGGGGGTGCGTCAGACGCAACAGCAGCCCACACCTCAGAGCCACAGAGCCGCTGCCGTAGCGACTGACAAGGAAAGCTATCCAAGTGTCACTCTCCGATTTTTATGAAATTTGGATTTGTTATAATACATGAAAACTGTGGGACCCGTTCAAATAAAATGTTTCTAGAGCTTATGGGACTTAACTACGGGGTCATCAGTCCCTAAACTTACAAACTACTTATGAACTAGCTAATACTAAATACTATACTAAAAAATACTATACTAAAGACGGCACAAATATCCATGCCCGAGGGGTGATTCGAACCCCCGACCGTAGTGGCCATGCAGACCGTGACTGAAGCTCCTCAGTCTCCTCGGCCCACTGCGGCCGGCCTGTAGCAACAGTTGTAGAATTTGGTTCTTCTTTGTTGGAAAACAGTTTAATTGCTTTTGTCGTTTTATTGTCACGTCTGTGACGTTTTTCCGTCAGTTACAGCTGTGGTGGTTGATTTGGTACGTTAAAAGCTGCAGTAATTTCATTCTGTACATATTTTCTACGTTCCACCTTCACCGATTTTACTCGAATTTTAGTGAAAAAAAATTAACGTTCCCGAGTAGAAAAGCGACGTCTTTCTGCCAAATGGCAGTCTTGTGGTATTTCGTAGCCATTTTCTGTTTTTAACAGAAAATGAAATTATTCAGTAGAAGCCTTTATGTTACAAGATAACCGTAAATAAACCATCCTGCAATTCACAGTTTCGTAATTTGTCAGGGGCGTTAGGAACCTTAAAAAACAGAAATGTGGCGCTATTTTTAAGTTATTACCTATTTTTTATGGCATTAAATACGTTTTCCAATGTAAAAAATACGTTAAAATCTATATAAACTGTATTATTCGCACTCTTCCAATATCGTCTTCAGAAATGTAGCTTGCCGACCGCTTGGAGCGCTACTGTCGCAGTGTATAACAAAAATATGCGGAAGTGTCGCAACTGTATATGTTAGACTGTGGTACTACGCCCGCGGGCGCGCCCGCCAAGCGGAAATGTTGGCCATGCTTGCACTAGAGGGCCGTTCCTGGGACCCCCAAGGGGGTTCACGGTTCTTTCGTTAGTACGTGCGTGGTGAGCACGGGGCCCCGAGCTAATGCAGTCTTCCTTCCTTCTTTACTTCCCGGACTGCATTTCCTTTCCCCCTCCCCTCCTTTCCTACCTTCACTCCTTCCCCTCCCCACCGGGGGACTGATAACCTCAGTAGTTTAGTCCCCATATCCCAACAAACAACCTACCCAACCCGTTCCTGGGATGAAATTAGTAGCTAAGAGACCAAATGTACAATATGGGAGTGTCGTTTTCACTAAACCAGATCTCCAAGTAAAATCCGCATGTAACACCGAGGAGAATAACATTGACATATTCACGGTTGAACTCAATGATTTGTACTGTGTACAAACCTCCAAGCCAAATTTTCACCTTTACGCCACCAGCAAACTTCGTCAAAGAAAAAATATCCTTCGTTATCGGTGATTTTAAAAGTCACAGTCATGTTTGGGGTTACACAAATGAGGGCAACAGTGGTGAAGCTCTTTTAGCATGGACAGAATCTAGTCAGTTGTCACTTATTCACGACAACAAAGTACATCCATTATTCTACAGCAGCAAATGGTGCCGTGGGTACAACCTCGACCTCATTTTCGTGACCGAGAATGCAGTCATACAGAGCTGCAAACCAGTCTGTCCTCGTATTCCCAATACATAGCAAGACCAATAATGTCCCAATTGTTTCCAGCCATCCGATCACAAAATGTACCATTCAGAAGGAGATACAATTTTAGAAAGACTGACTGGGGCAGATTCAGGGCTGCTAGACGAAAAAATCCAGACAATCAGTCAAGCCCCAAAAAGAGTATGATCTGTCCCTGAACACCATAAGAACCTGCTACAAAGCATCCATTGTTAGAGATGTAGATCCAATTACGTAAAAGGACTTGACCCTGAGGCAGCTGCGAACCAAGACCGGTATTATACTTTTTTCGAAATGGACCCCTTTGGAGAAGAAAACTCTAGCACAGGCAAATCCTGTTACTTCTCAATATCGGTAACAAAGAAAAAAGAATGGGTCTTGCAAATGGAAGAACTCGATATGGACAGAAGTAGCCACAAGGCGTGGAAACTTCTTAAGTGCTTAGCTAGTGAACCAACTAAAACCTCAACACACGCAATTGTCAAATCAAACCAGATTGCGCATCAGCTGCTCAAAAATGGGAAACCAGACAGACGAAACAGCAATGTCCAAAATAGCAGAATAGAGCGTGACATTTCACAAGAGACAAGTGAAATTTCTAAGCCATTCAGTATGCCAGAACTCGATAAGGCAATCAGTAAGTCTAGAAGTGGCAAGGCAGCCGGCCTCGATGACATGTGTGTGGAACAAATAAAAACTTCAGACCCACTGCTAAAAAGTGGTTACTCAACTTCATGAACAACTGTATGTCAGCCTGCAAAATTCCGAAAATCTGGAGGAAAACACGGGTCATATCCATCCTGAAACCTGGGAAAGAACCAGATGACCCTAAGAGCTATCGGCCAATCTCATTACTATGTCACCTACACAAAACACTCGAAAGAATGATTCTGAACAGACTCACAGAAGTAATTGAGCCTCTTCTGGTCCCAGAACAAGCCGGCTTCAGAACAAACAAATCCTGCACAGCGAAGTACTAAAATTAGTGCAACATATCGAAGATGGATTCGAGGAAAGGAACATTACCGGGGCTATCTTCTTAGACCTGACAGCTGCTTATGATACAGTCAACCATCGGTTCCTTTTACAGGAACTTTACCATCATACAAGGATTACGGTATGTCACAGATGATTGGTAATCTCCTCCAAAACAGAAGATACTTTGTCGTTTTCCAAGGACAAAGAAGCCGATGGAGGACAAAGAAGAATGGGTTACCGCAGGGTAGTGTGCTGGCTCCACTGCTCTTTAACATTTACACGAATGACCACCCACTCCCGGAAGCCACTCAAAGTTTTATATACGCAGACGACCGGGCCATTACTGCCCAAGGAAACACCTTCGAGACCGTGGAAAGCAAACTGCCGGAAGCTCTTGAACAACTTGCCATCTATTACAAGGAAAACCAACTCACACCTAACCCACGGAAAACCCAAACCTGTGCATTCCACCTGAGGAATAGACAAGCGGCAAAGAAACTTCAAGTATCACGGAACGGAATACCGCTAGTGCATTGGGCAACTCCAAAATATTTAGGCGTCACCTTATATAGATCCTCACCTACAGGGACCACTGCATGAACACCAAGCAGAAAGTAACTGCAAATAACAACATTGCTCGCAAACTAGTGGGCATTACATGGGGCGCAGAGCCCAGGACGCTGAGGACCACATCTATAGCTTTCAAAATGTTCAAATGTTTGTAAAGCTTATGGGACTTAACTACGGGGTCATCAGTCCCTAAACTTACAAACTACTTATGAACTAGCTACGACTAAGGACGGCACAAATATCCATGCCCGAGGGGGGATTCGAACCCCCGACCGCAGTGGCCGTGCAGACCGTGACTGGAGCGCCTCAGTCCCCTCGGCCACCGCGGCCGGCACATCTATAGCTTTATGTTATTCAGCTGTGGAATATGCATGTCCTGTGTGGTACAACGCCAATCATGCTAAACAAGTGGACATACCGCTTAACGAATCCTGCCGCATCATCACAGGTTGCTTAAAGCCGACATCGTCGGATAAACTACACTGCCTAGCTGTTATTGCACCCCCTAGTATTAGACGCAAAGTGGTTGCCAGCAGAGAGAAGCTAAAATCGTCTGAGGAGCACCCAATTTTCGGACAACAACCCGCTCGTCGTCGACTTATTTCAAAAAGGAGTTTCTTCCACACGACAGAACGCCTCACCGATATACCACAGAACACCAGAACAGAAATGCGGCGAAATAAAAATTTCCATCTAAACGACTAGCTTGTACCAACGGAAGAACTTCCCCCAGGACATGGCGAGAAGTGGAACGTCTGGGGATCCTTGAATAGACTGCGTTCCGGAGTTACAAGAACACAGAGCAACATGCATAGATGGGGGCTATCGGATGAATCGGTGTTGTGCGATTGTGGACAAGAGCAGACTACTTCCCACCTTATGCAGTGCGAGTTATGCCCAAGCACCTGCACAGTTGAGGAGATCATGAAGCCTACTCTCAATGCGCTGGACGTCGCCAGTTTTTGGTCAAAAATTTCCTAACATTACAATTACCTATTGTACATCACTTATCCTAAATTTTATCTAATAAATTTTTTCACTCTTTGAACATGGCCAGCTTTAGCCGAAAAAGTCTTTAGCCCTACAAAATACATGTTACATGTAATATCTATGAAGAGCCTAACTAACCTATCTATCCGATGTCTATTTACTGTACATATAAAGTCTGACATGATTGAAATGAAATGAAAAGTGTAGGGCTCCAAATTCAATAATGTAAGCGTATCCTAGGAGAGATGGATTTTGCAATAGAAGATAACCAGGCGAGATAGCAAAGAGAAGGAGAGCAAAATTCTATAGTGATCACAATAACGGATCGCCACGTCGAAAAAATGATAACAACATAGGGTATCAACGTAACGAACCAACAGGAGGCGATGGTTTCTACAGGAGTCCGCAGGATTAAAGAGGAGGTTAGAACCGTAATCAGTACGGGCAGCATTTCGGACGCGAACAGCCGTTTGGGTGGAACGAAAGTGTGGCTCACATAACGATCAGCGAGCTGAAATAGTAGAAATAAGACCACCTAATCCGAACAATAACCGACCGTCGGGAAAAAATGGTCAGTGACATGATATCGCTGCGGAAGTTTAATATTAGCCCCGCAGAATCCATCTGAATGCACCACATTTCACATATGATGCCTTTCCTAGAATAAGAATTAGATTTGTTTAGGGCTCAGTAGGAATAAAACGAAAATTTTTGATGTTGTGTAGTCCCATATTTTGGTGGGAAACGGTTTTCCTTGCGTATATCCATTAGCTATAGTAGGAGTGTTGTTCTTATGATTGTATAAGGAAGAGATGTATCCTATGTTGCGTTATTTTTGTTGAATTTGGACTTAAATATACTAATTAGTGCCAGCTGTTATATCTAGAGAAGACTGTACACAAGAAGAGAGTGCAGGTTGTTGTAAGGGAAGTTTTCACATGAGATAATACAACTTACCGTCGTCGCCACGAAGTTTTATGAGCACAAATTATGAGTGTCACGAGGTATGACGTTCCTGAAAAGTGTTTTCTGTAGGAAGAAATGTACGGGGAATTATAACGGATTCCAATAGGTTATTTGTATCATGGAAGAAGTCCAACTGACCTTCGACGTAAGAGTATTTAAGTGTGTTTTTGTTACCTTCATAAAGCACCATGCTGCGGAGCGCTCGGTTGCTCGCTGTGGGAGGTTCGTGTCCTCCCTCGGGCAAGGGTGTTTGTGTTGTCTTTAGGTTTAAGTTAGTTTAAGTAGTTTGTAAGCTTAGGGACTGATAGCCACAGACGTTAAGTTCCGTAAGATTAAAACCTTCAGAGCTGTAGGCAGAGTAGGTCTACAAGAGAGCATTAGGGGAATAATGACTTTTGTCTGCGCATAGGGTGTTCTCAGGACGACATATAGCGAAGTTATTGTCCTCGCCACCGTTGCGAATAAATGGACGTATGAGATGAAAGAATGAGATTTTTGTGGTGATCGACGTGAGAATGCGTGTGAACACGTTCTGATGTTACTGAAGGGTGCAATTTTTGCGGAGCACTGAATGTCTAAGTAGGACTGGTAAGCAAGGATATTTGTGTTACGTGGTTTGCAGAAAATAAGCTAATTTGCACTGAGGAACGCGATAATATGACGAGAACAAAGTACATTAGGACAAAATCAAAATTTTAAGAATGTTATAATTATGTATGCATTTATTTTATTGAGAATCACCAGTAAAACACAACGGAACAGAAAATTGGGAAAGGGGAAAAGTACATAAGACATACACAATATATAATGAAAATCCATTTGTAAGAGAAGGAGAAATCTGTAAACGGGTACGAGTAAGCCGCGGCGGAGCGGCCGAGCGCATTGAAAGCAATGAATGAAAATACGCATAGTAAGTTAGTTTACTGAGATGTATATCACCAAATTTTGTAATGACCCTGATAGCATAAGTAGTTGAACTCAAACGTTTCAGCAGATCTTCAAAGTGTTTCTACCAATTCAATCCCTCATCAATGTAAACACCTAAAAAGTTTGAATATTCTACCTTAGCTACAGATATATGTTCAAAGTCTAAATTTATTAACGGTATCATGCCATTTACTGTAAGAAACTGTATATACTGGGTTTTATCAAAGTTTAATGAGCGTCCATTTGTAGCGAACCACTTAATAATTTTCTGAAAGACATCGTTTACAATTTCATCAGTTACTTCCTGTTTCAGGCGTGATAGCTATACTTGTATCGTCAGTAAAAAGAACTAGCTTAGCATCTTCGTGAATATAGAGTGGCAAATCATTAATATATATTAAGAAGAGCAAAGGGCCTAAGACCGCACCTTGTGGGACCACATTTTTTGATAACTCCCCAATTAGAGGAATTAATTGTTTCTTCTGTATCATGTAGTCTGCTTATTTCAACTTTCTGCACTCTTCCAGTTAAGTATGATTTAAACCATTTGTGCACTGTCCCACTCATACTACAATACTTAAGCTTATATAGAACAATCCCGTGATTTACGCAATCAAAAGCCTTTGAGAGATCACAAAAAATCCCAACTGGTGATGTCCGGTTATTCAAAGCATTTAATATTTCATCATTGAAGGTATATATAGCATTTTCTTTTGAAAAGCTTTTTTGAAAACCAAACTGACATTTTGTTAGTACTATTTTGGATAAAGCTGTCAGAAGTGAGATGGGGCGGTAGTTGTTGAGATCAGACGTATCCCCTTTTTTATGCAAAGGTTTAACGATAGCATATTTATGTCTGTCCGGGAAAATACCCTGCTTTAAAGAGCTACTACATATGTGACTAAGAATCCTACTTACTTCTTGGGAACAAACTTTTAATACCCTGCTGGAAATGTCATCAATTTCATGTGACCTTTTGCTCTTGAGAGAGTTTATTATTTTTCTAATTTCTGAAGGAGAGGTGGGTGGAATTTCACTTCTGCCAGTACCTCGCCTCCTACTTTCCACACTTCATAGAAGTTCTCCTGCGAACCTTGCAAGACTAGCTCCTGGAAGAAAGGATATGATGCAGACGTGGCTTAGCCACAGCCTAAGGGATGTTTCTAGAATGAAACTTTCACTCTGCAGCGGAGTGTGCGCTGATATGAAACTTCCTGGCAGGTTAAAATCGTGTGCCGGAACCGGAATTCGAATCCGGGACCTTTGCCTTTCGCGGGTAAGCGCTCTACCACTGAGCTATCCCTACACAATCCACGGGCCGTCCTCACAACTTTACCTCTGCAAGTACCTCACCTTCTACTTTCCAAAGGTTTTATTAAGGAGTAAATTAAGCTCTTTTCTCACGGAGTTCAAGTGCAACAGCCTCCTTAGCAGGGCACAAAAAATACTTTTCTTTCTTTCCTCTCAAAAATAATTTCATTAGTACTTTTGCTAAATGGACTACACTGCGCTTTCATGTGTTAACTTAAGCGTGTCTTGTCGTGAAAAATAATACAGTCATCTCACATAACGAAATTTGTATAAATTCATTAATATTATTGTCACTCCTCACTTGTTTTATGAGGACATCAATGAAACTATGTTATATATTCAATGTTGGATAATTTACTCTAATTTTTTGTCGTAATGTCTCAATATATGTTTTATTAAATCTTGATATTTTATCAGTTCATTCAAGCAATTTCTTAACATTTGTTTCTGCTACATCTTGTACTGTGACGACAGCAAATAATTTTTATGTGTAAAATTCACTGTGAATTTTTATCTTCATTTCAGTGACATTGTTTGAGAAGGAAATTTACTATATCAAATGAAATTAATCTATATTTACAACTTAATTAGAAGTAGTTCAGAACGAATGTTGCGTCAATGTAAACAAGAACGAGTGAGTAACGTTAAAAGTTACGTTTCAGTTAACAAACAGAGATCCACCAAAGTAAATAAGGAGGAGCATTAATCATAATTGTACTTGATTTTTACATTTGCAAGTATGCGTATGCACAACCAAATCATCTCAATTGAAGTTTTCCTTTCGAAGTCACACAAAAAAAATTTGTAATGGATGCATTCAATTCCTATATTAATATGACAGTTTTAAAAAGTATGTATGTCGCGTGGTTTCCCTGAGTATTTTGGTGTTTCTTTCAACTACAAGAAAATGTGTAGCAATGATACCCACAATCCTACCCTTTTATGGTGCTCTCAGTTTTAGATTATTGCGGAAAGTATTTCTGGTAGTTGCCCCACTATTTGTCCTTAGAGGGACCACTCCTAATCAAAATTGTGATCGAAGTGAAGGGGAATGAAAAGCGTCGGGTCTTCCGCTTGTCACAGTGTGTTAATAAACGGACCCATTCACAACTCCTTGTAGTTGTTCTTGACATGAAAATTCTTAGTAAAAGGGGTCAAAATAATCGCCACGCAGTAGTTGGATAGATGTTAATTTTTGCTTAATTTACAGTTTACCAACTATTCGCCATGAGAATGCAAAGGCACGGTTTGGGCCGCCGGTGTTCACAGGAGCGGAAGCTTTGGGTGGGCCGAGACCTCAAATGTTAAAATGTTTGTTAAGCTTAAGGGACATAAGTACGGGGTTATGAGTCCCTAAACTTACAAACTACTTATGAACTAGCTTATACTAAAGACGACAAAAACATCCATGCCCGAAGGGGGATTTGAACCGCCGACCGTAGCGGCCGTGCAGACTGTGACTGGCACGGCGCAGACCGCTCGCCCACTGCGGCCGGCGACAGAAACCTCAGCATGCTTTGAGCCTGAAGAGCAAAGCTGGCACCGGTTGGCTGCCAGTGTCCAGGGAGTCACTAAACTGAGCTGTCTCAGTACTCCTGAAATAACCTAGGTGTGTCTGGGAAGCTGTCTGAAGAGACCCCACATGTAGCGCCCAAAACGGGAATTTAGAACAGTGTCTAGCCTCCATCCATAATATTTCTTTTCCCACGACCTGCATGAGAGATTAGCAACACTTTTAGTACGCACTCCATGACTGAACTGACGGTCTGTGATGTGAAACGGTTGGAGTTCTGGAAACCATACAAGTTAGCAAGGAGAATTATGATTTGCGCTCCTTGTACTGGGGCAGATAAGTGGGAGTTTTACCATTATTTGAGTCAAAATTCAATGTTGTTCCCGTTAGTATTTCCGTTCTGCAAAAAAAAAAAAAAAAAAAAAAAAAATAAAAAAAATAAAAAAAAATAAAAAAAAATACACCTGCAATGAGTCATAAGGGTGTGTAAGGGCAAAACGAAGCCTAAAATTCTGGGTCTCACACACTCACACATACGCGAGGTTTCGCACCCTCTTTCACTTCCTTTGTAATAAATGCCTCTCTTTTATGTCGTTCGACTCTGAGAATTGTAGTCTGGTTTCTCAACAAAAAAATGTTCAAATGTTAAGCTTATGGGACTCGACTACGGGGTCATCAGTCCCTAAACTTACAAACTACTTAAGAACTACCTTATACTAAAGACGGCACAAATATCCATGCCCGAGGGGGGATTCAAACCCCCGACCGTAGTGGCCTTGCAGACCGTGACTGAAGCGCCTGTCTCCTCGGCCACCGCGGCCGGCGTTTCTCAACAAGTTGTAGGTAGCACCGTATATTTTATTTCTAATAATTTCATAATTCAAAAAAGTGTGTTTCTGCTTATAGTGGGTCTGTTAGCGTCTTATCATGTTGAACATGAGATTTTGAGAATGTCTGCAGTGTGTCGTTATTTAAAGATGGCGGTTAGGTTCTAAACAATCCAATATCTAGCAATAAAATTGGATGCAAAAACAAATAATGTAACTCTGAAAAAAGTATTGCGGAGTCTAGGGAAGATCAGTAAGCTTAGGGAGACATGACCATCCCAATAAAATAAGAGAAATCAGATCGAAAATGGAATGATTTAGGTGTTCTTTCTTCCCGCGCTCTATTAGAGAATGGAACGGCAGAGAATAGTTATGAAAGTGGTTAATGAACCGTCTGCCAGGCACTTAAATGTGATTTGCAGAATATCTATGTAGATGTAGATATAGATGAAAGAGAAAAGGAAGACGTCCTGTCAACAGCGTGGTCATTAGAGAAGGAGCTCACGCTGAGACTATTTGGACAAGGATGTGGAAGGAAATCGATCGTGCCCTTTCAAAGGAACCAACCTGGCATTTGCTGGAATTATTTAGAGAAATCACGAAAAAACAATCTGGATGGCCGAACGTGGAATTGCATCACCGTCCTCCCATATGCAAGCCCAGTGTGTTACCACAGCGCCTCCTCGAAATGTTCAATTGTTTGTAATTCAATCGGACCAAACTGCGTGGTCATCAGTCCGTAGCTTACAAACTACTTAAACCTAGGTAAACTAACCTAAGGACACCACACACACCCATGCCCCAGGGAGGACTGGAACCTCCACGGCGAGCAACCGCACGCTCCGCAGCGAGACGCTTTAGACCGCTCGGCTACTCCACCGCGGCTGCGCCTCCTCGCAGTGCCTCGAGATTTGTTTAAGTATTGATACTCAGAAATTATCGCGGACTGTCAAAGGAACTGAAGAGTAGTCACTCAGATGTCTGGACTTCAAGTTTAACAATCTGGAATGACTGTACTTTTCCAACGCCCAAACATGAGCAATCATTTGTTTGAAATCAATTCCATATGTTACTAAAGACGTGGGTTCTTTCTGTTAAACTATACCTATGTCGCCTTACCAATAACACTCGTTTCTCTCGAGACCTTAACCTCTCCCGGCCAAGTCTCATCTCGTCCAACACAGTTGGCGCTGAATCGACGCGGCAGTCTCTCGCCGTAGAGTTCATTGCCAGAGTGAGCTAAGTGGCACTATAAAGTTATATGGTGGCTCTTTCCTTTGCCGCGGCTCCGGCGAACGTACGTGGCATCCGGCGAGAGGAAATGGCAGGCATTTGGATCCCAATCAATTTTTCGCCTACGGAGTGAGGCTGTTAAAACTAAGTTGTCCCGCAAATTGCGGTTCAAGGTCACGCAGGCGATTGTGCAATTCAGTGAGCGCGGGCGCGCCAGGGCTGTTGTCACTTCTCACGTAATGACTAATGACTTGATGACGGTTAGTGGCCGCGGTCCTGCGCCGCCCGCGCGTGGACGTGGCGAGCATCAAACTGCCGCCGGCCACTCACCCTACTGCCTGCCGCCGAAACAACACCTACTGCCGGCTTTCACTGACAAAAATACTCTACAGGCTGTTCTTATAACTTTCATTCTGGTTTCTGAAAACAAACGAACTGTACTGAATTGAGTTTTGGACTCAAAAGAATATTAGAACGCCGCCCCAGGAAAGGTAACAAAAGTTCACTGACCTCTGGACTTCAATTAAGTTCATTTAACAAGAACAAGTCTTTCTGGTCCGGGCTGTATACCCATTAGATTTCTACTTGATTATGCTGAAGCGATAGCTCCTTACTTAACAGCCATACACAACCGCTCGCTCGAAGAAGGATCTGTACTAAAAGACTGGAAAGTTGCACAGGTCACAACTATATTCAAGAAAGGCAGTAGGAGTGACCCACTAAACTACAGGCCTATTTCATTGACGTCAGTTTGCAGCAGGATTTTGGAACATACCTTTTATTCAAATATTATGAATAATCTCATACAAAATGATCTATTGACCCAAGGTCAACACGGATTTAAAAAATATCGTTCATGCGAAACGCAACTAGCTCTTTACTCACACGAAGTGATGAGTGCTATTGACATGGGTTCGCAAATTGATTCCGTATTTCTTGATTTCCAGGAGGCTTTTCAGAACGTACCTCACAAACGGCTTTTAATCAAATTGCGTGGTTATGGTATATCACCCAAATTTCCGACTGGATAAGGGATTTCGTGCCAGAGAGGACACAGTTTGTAGTAATCGATGGTAAGGCATCGACTAAAACAGAAGTGATATCCGGCGTTCCACAGTGTAGTGTTATTGCTCCTCTGCTGTTCCTTATTTACATAAACGATTTGGGAGAAAGTCTAAGCAGCTCTCTTAGGTTGTTTACAGATGAAGCCATAATCTACCGTCTAGCAAAATCATCTGAAGATCAAAACCAACTGTAGAGCTATTTAAATAACATATCACTAAGGTGTAAAAATTGGCAATTGACTCTAAATATTGAGAAATGTGAAGTCGTCCACATGAGTACGAAAAGAAATCCGTTAAACTGTGTTTACAAGATAAATCAACCAAAAGTGAAGGTCGTAAACTCCACAAAATACCTATGAATTACTATTACTTCACACTTAAACTGGAAAGAAGACGTAAATAATGGTCGTGGGAAAGGCGAACCAGAGATTGCGTTTTTTTTTGGCAGAACCCTTAAAAGATGCAACAGAACTACAAAAGAAACTGCATACACTACGTTTGTCCGCCCCCCCCCTTTTTTTTTGAGTATTGCTGCCCAGTGTGGGATTCTTATCAGGTGGGTTTGACGGAGGACATCGAAAGAGTCCAAAGAAGAGCAGCTCGTTTTGTATTGTCACGATACGGGGGGACAGCGTCACGGAAATGATACAGGATCTGCGATAGGAATCATTACAACAACGGCGCTTATCGCTGCGGCGTGGGCTTCTTACGAAACTTCAATCGCCAACATTCTCCCCCGAATGCAAAAATATATTATTGACTCTCACATAGGTAGAAATGATCATCACAATAAAATACGAGAAATCAGAGCTCGAACGGAAAGATTCAGGTGTTCTTTTTTCCAGCGCGCTATTCGAGAACTTAGTGGGAGATAAATAGTATAAAGGTGGCTCGATGAACCCTCTGCCAGGCACTTAAAAGTGATTTTCAGAGTATCCCATGTAGATGTAGATGTAAGAAAAGTACACTGAGCAAAAATGTCCAAATTTTTGTTAAGCTTATGGGACTTAACTGCGGGGTCATCAGTCAAACTTACAAACTACTTATAAACTAACTTCTACTAAAGACAAGACAAATATCCATGCCCGTGGGAGGATTCGAGCCTCCGACGAGGAACGGCCTCACGCATCGAAGCATAGCCCCTCAATGCGCTCGGCCACTCCGCCGCGGCGTGCACTCACCTGTGGACTCCAGTTAAACTTACGATTCTGTAAATGGATGTACGAGGTGTATTGTCGCGTGTTGTGAGACTACTACACCACTATCGCTATGATCCCGGGAACGCAGATATTTGGCAACACGCGTTCCTACAATCCCTCAATCAGATGAGTAGAACCTGATTGGCTGAAGCATAGACCAAAGATAAGACTGCGCGTGACGTTATTATATTGAAACCAACATCTAAGTCAGGTGACTCGGGGCAGGAAACCCTGTTCATCATTACAAGCAATGTCAAGTGAAACTGACAGTCGCAGTTCTTTTCCTTGCTAGTGGACACTAAGCGTAGATTTCGACAGTAAAACGTCTTATGTATTATTACACATTCAATAGTAAAGTGGGCGTTAGTTCTCTGCAATTCGCAATATCAGTGCAACGGTTACAGTTTTTACCTGTGCCTAGATGAAATGTATTCTCAGTTCTTTTTATAAGCAACAGAACTGAGTTCTTAAGCGAATGACTGTTTTTGTTGTACTGTGATTCTTTTACTTTGTAGCTTATACAGGAGACGAAATAGTAGTTTGACAAGCAGCATTAGTTTTCATACGATTTCTCAATAATACTTGTTTAAAAGTTCGAAATAGATCGGACCAAACTGCGTGGTCATCAGTCCGTAGCTTACAAACTACTTAGCCTAGGTAAACTAACCTAAGGACAACATACACACACCCTTGACCCAGGGAGGACTCGAACCTCCACGGCGAGCAACCGCGCGCTCCGCAGCGAGACGCTTTAGACCGCTCGGCTACTCCACCGCGGCTCAATAATACATGTGAAAAGTTTTGTCATGCTTTTAAAGATACCTGAAATCGGTTTGCATCCATAATGTCCGATTTTAATACAATACAAGCGTTTATATTTTACGACTTATGCCACATACAGTGAAGGCAAAACGTAAAACAAAAAAATATTGGCTATTTACATTAAATAATAATGTGATCAAAATCATTATTGATGTACGTGACAAGAGCTGGTTTTATACGGATAATGAAGTCTGTATTCATGTTCAGCATTGTGTCACGCTATTAATGGCAGATCTACACCAGAAATTACTTACTTGCTGACATATATACTCAGTCAAGACACGCTGAAATAATATTCCCATCAAAAATCACATTGATCAGTTTGACTTCACCTGTAAATTAGAAACACTGTTGTTCCTAATGACGAAGCCTCAGTCACGTGACTCGGGACAATTTTAGATGTTTGTTTTAAACACAACACGGCAGAGATAGGGACATACCCATTGTATGTTATCTTTGGTCTATGGGCTGGCGCATAGTTAAATATTTAATTTTTCAATCCTAGCTTACAAACTACTTGAAACAAGTTGAATTAACCTAAGGACAACACACACACCCATGCCCTAGGGCGCACTCGAACCTCCGACGGCGAACGGCCGCGCGCACAGCAGCACGTCGCCTTAGTGCACACGGCCATTCCGCCGCCGCCGTAGATGTCCTGGATATGCACCATGACCTGTTAATAGGGGTACCATACCTCGAGTAGAGGCCAGTGTAGCGAAATGTGAGTCTCTTCATAATACTTGCTAATATAAAGCATACCCGTCTTGCTGTCTGTCTAGAGTCTCAGTCAGACTGCCATTTGTCCAGTTTCCAGGCTCACAGGTGTCTTATCTGTAACATGAGCTCCTACGGTCTCATACACACGATCATACTGTTGAGGCCCAACCAATACATCGCTGCTCTGGAACGTGCCACGATATCCACTTGATGTATCTCGAGGATCGCCAGTAAACCATCAACAGTTACTATCAATAAAATTCTTCTGGGTATGAAACCGCGTCGTCATTTTATAAACTCCACCGACGTTTCGGCCGCTGTTGCAGGCGGCCTTCATCAGGGTCTGTGTCTGACTGCTAAATATACGATATCTTGGGATTTTTATAGCTGCGGATGAGGGAAAGGAAGGGGGACGTTGGTTTGCCTTTATTGGTGGTTATATTATTTCACGCCATTGGTGGAAATCGGCAATGATGATTGGTGTTTTAGAGGCTAGTTTTCCATGTGATTGGGGGTTACATTCTTCCCCCTTATTGGTCGAAATGGACGTTTCCGATTGGCTTTTGTATTAGAAGTTGCTATTGGCGGAATGGACCTGAGAGAACGGACGGCGGTTGTGCCGTGCTGCTGTTGACTTGTCGCCTGGCGCAGACGGCGGCGGGCCGGTGCTCTGCGTGTTCGCTGCCGCTGTGGTCTCCGGGGCAGTCTGCGCGAGTCCTTCCGCGCGCGGTGCCGTCACGTAGCGTTGCGACTGCTGGCAGCCAAGAAGCCGGCAGCCTGTAGCCATCCTCCCTGTTCATATTGGCGGGGCGCTTCGCTATTTCTATAGCCTCTCTAATTTTCCTCCTCGCTGAGAATGGTTGTTTCGCCAGCACGCGGGCCTCGCTGAAAGACAACTGTTTTCCGCACTGATTGTGATGCTCAGAAACCGCTGACTTCGTGTGCTGTCCAAGCCGTATGTATCTTTCATGTTCTGAAAGCCTCGTGGAGATTGCTCGCCCGGTCTCTCCTATATAAACCAGCCCACACTCGCAGCTTATTTCATACACGCCTGCATTGCTCAGTTTGTCTACTGCGTCCTTAGTTGAACCTAGGACATCCTTGGTCTTATTGGTGCTGCGGAAGACTGGCTTGATGCCTGCCCGACGTAGAACCTTACCCACACGCTCAGTGACGCCCTGCACGTAAGGTAATAGGGCGATGCATTGTGCTTCCTCTTGCTCCCCTCTATTCCTTTCATTCCTCCTGGACATTGTTTTATGTATCTCGCCCAGTCCGTAGCCATTAGCCGCAAAGGTGGATCTGAGATGTCGTAGTTCAGCCTGTAGGTGATCGTCATCGCTGATCCTGTGGGCCCTCCTTGTTAGTGTTTGTAGGGCGGATTTCTTCTGCATGGGGTGGTGGTGGGAGGAGGCGTGGAGGTACCTTCCCGTGCTGGTAGCCTTTCTGTACACCCTGTGGCCGAGTTTACCATCAGACTTTCGGTAGACTTCGACGTCGAGGAAAGGCAGCACTCCATTCTTTTCTACTTCTATCGTGAAATTTATTTTGCTGTGCTGCTGATTGAGATGTTGATGAAAGTTCTTTAGCTCCTCTTCCCCATGTGGCCAGATGACGAAAGTGTCATCAACGTAACGCAGCCAGCATGCTGGGCGTAGTGGCGCTGACTGGAGAGCCGTTTCTTCAAATGCTTGCATGAAGATGTCAGCTGCAATCGGAGAAAGTGGGGAGCCCATAGCTACACCGTCTGTTTGTTCGTAAAATTCTTCTTTCCACTTGAAGTAAGTGGTCGTCAGGCAGTGGCGAACTAGGTCACAGGTGTCAGGTGCTAAGCGTTCTTCTAATATGTTCATTGTGTCTGACACTGGTACGTTAGTGAATAACGATGTCACATCAAAACTAACCATCAGATCCGTAGCTGATACATTCTTCTCTTTTAAAAGTGCCACGAAATGGGTCGAATCCTTCACATATGTCTCTGTGTGGCTCACTAGATGTCGGAGCTTTGGTACCAGCTCTTTGGCCAGCTTGTACGTGGGTGAATTAATGCTGGCCACTATGGGACGCATAGGAAAGTCCTTTTTATGGACCTTCGGCACACCATATATCCTCGGTGCCTGCGGAACTTGTGGGATGAGTCTTCCGGCTGTGTCAAAAGTCATCCTGGTTTGCTTCAGCAGCGCCTGCGTCGATCTAGTTATCTTAGCCGTCGGATCACCCTTAAGTTTCTTGTAGATGGGATCGCCGAGAAGGTTTTCCATTCGTTTATTATAATCTGGTGTGTCCATGACGACAGTGGCGTTGCCTTTGTCTGCCTGTATTACTACTAAGTCAGGATTCTTCTTCAACTCCACTATGGCCTGACGTTCCTCCCTGCTAATGTTTTGTTTTGGTGGCTTCGCCTGAGACAGGATTCGTACCGTTTCTTGTCTGATCTTCTCTGCCTCGGCCTGTGGCAGGTGACGCACCGAAGTCTCAACTGATTCAATAATGTCTTCCTTCGGTACGTATTTCGGTGCGATCGCAAAATTGAGTCCCTTAGCCAGGATCTGAGTGCTTGCTTCACTTAAGGTATGGCTGGAGACGTTTACCACTGTCCTTTTTGTATCCAGGGTTTGTTCTTCTTTCGTCGTGATCGGCTGCAGCTTGGCAAACTTTTCCATATGACGACTAGCGATGCTCTCAGTAGACCTCTTGGCTTGTTGGAAGGTCAATCTATCGACTTTCTCCCAGTCTTCCGCATCTAATTTACTTGCCAGGAACAGGTGCAGTTCATAGAGCTTTTTGTTGTTCATGTCAAGGCTGGTCCGTATGTCTCGTATCCTTTCCCTCAGCAAGGCTTTGCTAGCTCGTAGACAGATGTTCTTCGCCTTGTTCGATGTTATATGCGACGTCAGCCGTAGGAATTTTGGCACTATATTGGTGTCCCTACATCTCTTCAAGAAAACAAGATCATTCAGCAGTTTACCTCTCTTTAGACGCAGCGATTCAAGCTGCCTGATGTTTTGATGTACTTCCTGCCCATACAGGTTGATTAAATGCAAACGTAGGCTTCCGCGGTTGTTGTCACTATCAATAAAATTCTTCTGGGTATGAAACCGCGTCGTCATTTTATAAACTCCACCGACGTTTCGGCCGCTGTTGCAGGCGGCCTTCATCAGGGTCTGTGTCTGACTGCTAAATATACGATATCTTGGGATTTTTATAGCTGCGGATGAGGGAAAGGAAGGGGGACGTTGGTTTGCCTTTATTGGTGGTTATATTATTTCACGCCATTGGTGGAAATCGGCAATGATGATTGGTGTTTTAGAGGCTAGTTTTCCATGTGATTGGGGGTTACATTCTTCCCCCTTATTGGTCGAAATGGACGTTTCCGATTGGCTTTTGTATTAGAAGTTGCTATTGGCGGAATGGACCTGAGAGAACGGACGGCGGTTGTGCCGTGCTGCTGTTGACTTGTCGCCTGGCGCAGACGGCGGCGGGCCGGTGCTCTGCGTGTTCGCTGCCGCTGTGGTCTCCGGGGCAGTCTGCGCGAGTCCTTCCGCGCGCGGTGCCGTCACGTAGCGTTGCGACTGCTGGCAGCCAAGAAGCCGGCAGCCTGTAGCCATCCTCCCTGTTCATATTGGCGGGGCGCTTCGCTATTTCTATAGCCTCTCTAATTTTCCTCCTCGCTGAGAATGGTTGTTTCGCCAGCACGCGGGCCTCGCTGAAAGACAACTGTTTTCCGCACTGATTGTGATGCTCAGAAACCGCTGACTTCGTGTGCTGTCCAAGCCGTATGTATCTTTCATGTTCTGAAAGCCTCGTGGAGATTGCTCGCCCGGTCTCTCCTATATAAACCAGCCCACACTCGCAGCTTATTTCATACACGCCTGCATTGCTCAGTTTGTCTACTGCGTCCTTAGTTGAACCTAGGACATCCTTGGTCTTATTGGTGCTGCGGAAGACTGGCTTGATGCCTGCCCGACGTAGAACCTTACCCACGCGCTCAGTGACGCCCTGCACGTAAGGTAATAGGGCGATGCATTGTGCTTCCTCTTGCTCCCCTCTATTCCTTTCATTCCTCCTGGACATTGTTTTATGTATCTCGCCCAGTCCGTAGCCATTAGCCGCAAAGGTGGATCTGAGATGTCGTAGTTCAGCCTGTAGGTGATCGTCATCGCTGATCCTGTGGGCCCTCCTTGTTAGTGTTTGTAGGGCGGATTTCTTCTGCATGGGGTGGTGGTGGGAGGAGGCGTGGAGGTACCTTCCCGTGCTGGTAGCCTTTCTGTACACCCTGTGGCCGAGTTTACCATCAGACTTTCGGTAGACTTCGACGTCGAGGAAAGGCAGCACTCCATTCTTTTCTACTTCTATCGTGAAATTTATTTTGCTGTGCTGCTGATTGAGATGTTGATGAAAGTTCTTTAGCTCCTCTTCCCCATGTGGCCAGATGACGAAAGTGTCATCAACGTAACGCAGCCAGCATGCTGGGCGTAGTGGCGCTGACTGGAGAGCCGTTTCTTCAAATGCTTGCATGAAGATGTCAGCTGCAATCGGAGAAAGTGGGGAGCCCATAGCTACACCGTCTGTTTGTTCGTAAAATTCTTCTTTCCACTTGAAGTAAGTGGTCGTCAGGCAGTGGCGAACTAGGTCACAGGTGTCAGGTGCTAAGCGTTCTTCTAATATGTTCATTGTGTCTGACACTGGTACGTTAGTGAATAACGATGTCACATCAAAACTAACCATCAGATCCGTAGCTGATACATTCTTCTCTTTTAAAAGTGCCACGAAATGGGTCGAATCCTTCACATATGTCTCTGTGTGGCTCACTAGATGTCGGAGCTTTGGTACCAGCTCTTTGGCCAGCTTGTACGTGGGTGAATTAATGCTGGCCACTATGGGACGCATAGGAAAGTCCTTTTTATGGACCTTCGGCACACCATATATCCTCGGTGCCTGCGGAACTTGTGGGATGAGTCTTCCGGCTGTGTCAAAAGTCATCCTGGTTTGCTTCAGCAGCGCCTGCGTCGATCTAGTTATCTTAGCCGTCGGATCACCCTTAAGTTTCTTGTAGATGGGATCGCCGAGAAGGTTTTCCATTCGTTTATTATAATCTGGTGTGTCCATGACGACAGTGGCGTTGCCTTTGTCTGCCTGTATTACTACTAAGTCAGGATTCTTCTTCAACTCCACTATGGCCTGACGTTCCTCCCTGCTAATGTTTTGTTTTGGTGGCTTCGCCTGAGACAGGATTCGTACCGTTTCTTGTCTGATCTTCTCTGCCTCGGCCTGTGGCAGGTGACGCACCGAAGTCTCAACTGATTCAATAATGTCTTCCTTCGGTACGTATTTCGGTGCGATCGCAAAATTGAGTCCCTTAGCCAGGATCTGAGTGCTTGCTTCACTTAAGGTATGGCTGGAGACGTTTACCACTGTCCTTTTTGTATCCAGGGTTTGTTCTTCTTTCGTCGTGATCGGCTGCAGCTTGGCAAACTTTTCCATATGACGACTAGCGATGCTCTCAGTAGACCTCTTGGCTTGTTGGAAGGTCAATCTATCGACTTTCTCCCAGTCTTCCGCATCTAATTTACTTGCCAGGAACAGGTGCAGTTCATAGAGCTTTTTGTTGTTCATGTCAAGGCTGGTCCGTATGTCTCGTATCCTTTCCCTCAGCAAGGCTTTGCTAGCTCGTAGACAGATGTTCTTCGCCTTGTTCGATGTTATATGCGACGTCAGCCGTAGGAATTTTGGCACTATATTGGTGTCCCTACATCTCTTCAAGAAAACAAGATCATTCAGCAGTTTACCTCTCTTTAGACGCAGCGATTCAAGCTGCCTGATGTTTTGATGTACTTCCTGCCCATACAGGTTGATTAAATGCAAACGTAGGCTTCCGCGGTTGTTGTCACTATCAATAAAATTCTTCTGGGTATGAAACCGCGTCGTCATTTTATAAACTCTACCGACGTTTCGGCCGCTGTTGCAGGCGGCCTTCATCAGGGTCTGTGTCTGACTGCTAAATATACGATATCTTGGGATTTTTATAGCTGCGGATGAGGGAAAGGAAGGGGGACGTTGGTTTGCCTTTATTGGTGGTTATATTATTTCACGCCATTGGTGGAAATCGGCAATGATGATTGGTGTTTTAGAGGCTAGTTTTCCATGTGATTGGGGGTTACATTCTTCCCCCTTATTGGTCGAAATGGACGTTTCCGATTGGCTTTTGTATTAGAAGTTGCTATTGGCGGAATGGACCTGAGAGAACGGACGGCGGTTGTGCCGTGCTGCTGTTGACTTGTCGCCTGGCGCAGACGGCGGCGGGCCGGTGCTCTGCGTGTTCGCTGCCGCTGTGGTCTCCGGGGCAGTCTGCGCGAGTCCTTCCGCGCGCGGTGCCGTCACGTAGCGTTGCGACTGCTGGCAGCCAAGAAGCCGGCAGCCTGTAGCCATCCTCCCTGTTCATATTGGCGGGGCGCTTCGCTATTTCTATAGCCTCTCTAATTTTCCTCCTCGCTGAGAATGGTTGTTTCGCCAGCACGCGGGCCTCGCTGAAAGACAACTGTTTTCCGCACTGATTGTGATGCTCAGAAACCGCTGACTTCGTGTGCTGTCCAAGCCGTATGTATCTTTCATGTTCTGAAAGCCTCGTGGAGATTGCTCGCCCGGTCTCTCCTATATAAACCAGCCCACACTCGCAGCTTATTTCATACACGCCTGCATTGCTCAGTTTGTCTACTGCGTCCTTAGTTGAACCTAGGACATCCTTGGTCTTATTGGTGCTGCGGAAGACTGGCTTGATGCCTGCCCGACGTAGAACCTTACCCACACGCTCAGTGACGCCCTGCACGTAAGGTAATAGGGCGATGCATTGTGCTTCCTCTTGCTCCCCTCTATTCCTTTCATTCCTCCTGGACATTGTTTTATGTATCTCGCCCAGTCCGTAGCCATTAGCCGCAAAGGTGGATCTGAGATGTCGTAGTTCAGCCTGTAGGTGATCGTCATCGCTGATCCTGTGGGCCCTCCTTGTTAGTGTTTGTAGGGCGGATTTCTTCTGCATGGGGTGGTGGTGGGAGGAGGCGTGGAGGTACCTTCCCGTGCTGGTAGCCTTTCTGTACACCCTGTGGCCGAGTTTACCATCAGACTTTCGGTAGACTTCGACGTCGAGGAAAGGCAGCACTCCATTCTTTTCTACTTCTATCGTGAAATTTATTTTGCTGTGCTGCTGATTGAGATGTTGATGAAAGTTCTTTAGCTCCTCTTCCCCATGTGGCCAGATGACGAAAGTGTCATCAACGTAACGCAGCCAGCATGCTGGGCGTAGTGGCGCTGACTGGAGAGCCGTTTCTTCAAATGCTTGCATGAAGATGTCAGCTGCAATCGGAGAAAGTGGGGAGCCCATAGCTACACCGTCTGTTTGTTCGTAAAATTCTTCTTTCCACTTGAAGTAAGTGGTCGTCAGGCAGTGGCGAACTAGGTCACAGGTGTCGGGTGCTAAGCGTTCTTCTAATATGTTCATTGTGTCTGACACTGGTACGTTAGTGAATAACGATGTCACATCAAAACTAACCATCAGATCCGTAGCTGATACATTCTTCTCTTTTAAAAGTGCCACGAAATAGGTCGAATCCTTCACATATGTCTCTGTGTGGCTCACTAGATGTCGGAGCTTTGGTACCAGCTCTTTGGCCAGCTTGTACGTGGGTGAATTAATGCTGGCCACTATGGGACGCATAGGAAAGTCCTTTTTATGGACCTTCGGCACACCATATATCCTCGGTGCCTGCGGAACTTGTGGGATGAGTCTTCCGGCTGTGTCAAAAGTCATCCTGGTTTGCTTCAGCAGCGCCTGCGTCGATCTAGTTATCTTAGCCGTCGGATCACCCTTAAGTTTCTTGTAGATGGGATCGCCGAGAAGGTTTTCCATTCGTTTATTATAATCTGGTGTGTCCATGACGACAGTGGCGTTGCCTTTGTCTGCCTGTATTACTACTAAGTCAGGATTCTTCTTCAACTCCACTATGGCCTGACGTTCCTCCCTGCTAATGTTTTGTTTTGGTGGCTTCGCCTGAGACAGGATTCGTACCGTTTCTTGTCTGATCTTCTCTGCCTCGGCCTGTGGCAGGTGACGCACCGAAGTCTCAACTGATTCAATAATGTCTTCCTTCGGTACGTATTTCGGTGCGATCGCAAAATTGAGTCCCTTAGCCAGGATCTGAGTGCTTGCTTCACTTAAGGTATGGCTGGAGACGTTTACCACTGTCCTTTTTGTATCCAGGGTTTGTTCTTCTTTCGTCGTGATCGGCTGCAGCTTGGCAAACTTTTCCATATGACGACTAGCGATGCTCTCAGTAGACCTCTTGGCTTGTTGGAAGGTCAATCTATCGACTTTCTCCCAGTCTTCCGCATCTAATTTACTTGCCAGGAACAGGTGCAGTTCATAGAGCTTTTTGTTGTTCATGTCAAGGCTGGTCCGTATGTCTCGTATCCTTTCCCTCAGCAAGGCTTTGCTAGCTCGTAGACAGATGTTCTTCGCCTTGTTCGATGTTATATGCGACGTCAGCCGTAGGAATTTTGGCACTATATTGGTGTCCCTACATCTCTTCAAGAAAACAAGATCATTCAGCAGTTTACCTCTCTTTAGACGCAGCGATTCAAGCTGCCTGATGTTTTGATGTACTTCCTGCCCATACAGGTTGATTAAATGCAAACGTAGGCTTCCGCGGTTGTTGTCACTATCAATAAAATTCTTCTGGGTATGAAACCGCGTCGTCATTTTATAAACTCCACCGACGTTTCGGCCGCTGTTGCAGGCGGCCTTCATCAGGGTCTGTGTCTGACTGCTAAATATACGATATCTTGGGATTTTTATAGCTGCGGATGAGGGAAAGGAAGGGGGACGTTGGTTTGCCTTTATTGGTGGTTATATTATTTCACGCCATTGGTGGAAATCGGCAATGATGATTGGTGTTTTAGAGGCTAGTTTTCCATGTGATTGGGGGTTACATTCTTCCCCCTTATTGGTCGAAATGGACGTTTCCGATTGGCTTTTGTATTAGAAGTTGCTATTGGCGGAATGGACCTGAGAGAACGGACGGCGGTTGTGCCGTGCTGCTGTTGACTTGTCGCCTGGCGCAGACGGCGGCGGGCCGGTGCTCTGCGTGTTCGCTGCCGCTGTGGTCTCCGGGGCAGTCTGCGCGAGTCCTTCCGCGCGCGGTGCCGTCACGTAGCGTTGCGACTGCTGGCAGCCAAGAAGCCGGCAGCCTGTAGCCATCCTCCCTGTTCATATTGGCGGGGCGCTTCGCTATTTCTATAGCCTCTCTAATTTTCCTCCTCGCTGAGAATGGTTGTTTCGCCAGCACGCGGGCCTCGCTGAAAGACAACTGTTTTCCGCACTGATTGTGATGCTCAGAAACCGCTGACTTCGTGTGCTGTCCAAGCCGTATGTATCTTTCATGTTCTGAAAGCCTCGTGGAGATTGCTCGCCCGGTCTCTCCTATATAAACCAGCCCACACTCGCAGCTTATTTCATACACGCCTGCATTGCTCAGTTTGTCTACTGCGTCCTTAGTTGAACCTAGGACATCCTTGGTCTTATTGGTGCTGCGGAAGACTGGCTTGATGCCTGCCCGACGTAGAACCTTACCCACACGCTCAGTGACGCCCTGCACGTAAGGTAATAGGGCGATGCATTGTGCTTCCTCTTGCTCCCCTCTATTCCTTTCATTCCTCCTGGACATTGTTTTATGTATCTCGCCCAGTCCGTAGCCATTAGCCGCAAAGGTGGATCTGAGATGTCGTAGTTCAGCCTGTAGGTGATCGTCATCGCTGATCCTGTGGGCCCTCCTTGTTAGTGTTTGTAGGGCGGATTTCTTCTGCATGGGGTGGTGGTGGGAGGAGGCGTGGAGGTACCTTCCCGTGCTGGTAGCCTTTCTGTACACCCTGTGGCCGAGTTTACCATCAGACTTTCGGTAGACTTCGACGTCGAGGAAAGGCAGCACTCCATTCTTTTCTACTTCTATCGTGAAATTTATTTTGCTGTGCTGCTGATTGAGATGTTGATGAAAGTTCTTTAGCTCCTCTTCCCCATGTGGCCAGATGACGAAAGTGTCATCAACGTAACGCAGCCAGCATGCTGGGCGTAGTGGCGCTGACTGGAGAGCCGTTTCTTCAAATGCTTGCATGAAGATGTCAGCTGCAATCGGAGAAAGTGGGGAGCCCATAGCTACACCGTCTGTTTGTTCGTAAAATTCTTCTTTCCACTTGAAGTAAGTGGTCGTCAGGCAGTGGCGAACTAGGTCACAGGTGTCAGGTGCTAAGCGTTCTTCTAATATGTTCATTGTGTCTGACACTGGTACGTTAGTGAATAACGATGTCACATCAAAACTAACCATCAGATCCGTAGCTGATACATTCTTCTCTTTTAAAAGTGCCACGAAATGGGTCGAATCCTTCACATATGTCTCTGTGTGGCTCACTAGATGTCGGAGCTTTGGTACCAGCTCTTTGGCCAGCTTGTACGTGGGTGAATTAATGCTGGCCACTATGGGACGCATAGGAAAGTCCTTTTTATGGACCTTCGGCACACCATATATCCTCGGTGCCTGCGGAACTTGTGGGATGAGTCTTCCGGCTGTGTCAAAAGTCATCCTGGTTTGCTTCAGCAGCGCCTGCGTCGATCTAGTTATCTTAGCCGTCGGATCACCCTTAAGTTTCTTGTAGATGGGATCGCCGAGAAGGTTTTCCATTCGTTTATTATAATCTGGTGTGTCCATGACGACAGTGGCGTTGCCTTTGTCTGCCTGTATTACTACTAAGTCAGGATTCTTCTTCAACTCCACTATGGCCTGACGTTCCTCCCTGCTAATGTTTTGTTTTGGTGGCTTCGCCTGAGACAGGATTCGTACCGTTTCTTGTCTGATCTTCTCTGCCTCGGCCTGTGGCAGGTGACGCACCGAAGTCTCAACTGATTCAATAATGTCTTCCTTCGGTACGTATTTCGGTGCGATCGCAAAATTGAGTCCCTTAGCCAGGATCTGAGTGCTTGCTTCACTTAAGGTATGGCTGGAGACGTTTACCACTGTCCTTTTTGTATCCAGGGTTTGTTCTTCTTTCGTCGTGATCGGCTGCAGCTTGGCAAACTTTTCCATATGACGACTAGCGATGCTCTCAGTAGACCTCTTGGCTTGTTGGAAGGTCAATCTATCGACTTTCTCCCAGTCTTCCGCATCTAATTTACTTGCCAGGAACAGGTGCAGTTCATAGAGCTTTTTGTTGTTCATGTCAAGGCTGGTCCGTATGTCTCGTATCCTTTCCCTCAGCAAGGCTTTGCTAGCTCGTAGACAGATGTTCTTCGCCTTGTTCGATGTTATATGCGACGTCAGCCGTAGGAATTTTGGCACTATATTGGTGTCCCTACATCTCTTCAAGAAAACAAGATCATTCAGCAGTTTACCTCTCTTTAGACGCAGCGATTCAAGCTGCCTGATGTTTTGATGTACTTCCTGCCCATACAGGTTGATTAAATGCAAACGTAGGCTTCCGCGGTTGTTGTCACTATCAATAAAATTCTTCTGGGTATGAAACCGCGTCGTCATTTTATAAACTCCACCGACGTTTCGGCCGCTGTTGCAGGCGGCCTTCATCAGGGTCTGTGTCTGACTGCTAAATATACGATATCTTGGGATTTTTATAGCTGCGGATGAGGGAAAGGAAGGGGGACGTTGGTTTGCCTTTATTGGTGGTTATATTATTTCACGCCATTGGTGGAAATCGGCAATGATGATTGGTGTTTTAGAGGCTAGTTTTCCATGTGATTGGGGGTTACATTCTTCCCCCTTATTGGTCGAAATGGACGTTTCCGATTGGCTTTTGTATTAGAAGTTGCTATTGGCGGAATGGACCTGAGAGAACGGACGGCGGTTGTGCCGTGCTGCTGTTGACTTGTCGCCTGGCGCAGACGGCGGCGGGCCGGTGCTCTGCGTGTTCGCTGCCGCTGTGGTCTCCGGGGCAGTCTGCGCGAGTCCTTCCGCGCGCGGTGCCGTCACGTAGCGTTGCGACTGCTGGCAGCCAAGAAGCCGGCAGCCTGTAGCCATCCTCCCTGTTCATATTGGCGGGGCGCTTCGCTATTTCTATAGCCTCTCTAATTTTCCTCCTCGCTGAGAATGGTTGTTTCGCCAGCACGCGGGCCTCGCTGAAAGACAACTGTTTTCCGCACTGATTGTGATGCTCAGAAACCGCTGACTTCGTGTGCTGTCCAAGCCGTATGTATCTTTCATGTTCTGAAAGCCTCGTGGAGATTGCTCGCCCGGTCTCTCCTATATAAACCAGCCCACACTCGCAGCTTATTTCATACACGCCTGCATTGCTCAGTTTGTCTACTGCGTCCTTAGTTGAACCTAGGACATCCTTGGTCTTATTGGTGCTGCGGAAGACTGGCTTGATGCCTGCCCGACGTAGAACCTTACCCACACGCTCAGTGACGCCCTGCACGTAAGGTAATAGGGCGATGCATTGTGCTTCCTCTTGCTCCCCTCTATTCCTTTCATTCCTCCTGGACATTGTTTTATGTATCTCGCCCAGTCCGTAGCCATTAGCCGCAAAGGTGGATCTGAGATGTCGTAGTTCAGCCTGTAGGTGATCGTCATCGCTGATCCTGTGGGCCCTCCTTGTTAGTGTTTGTAGGGCGGATTTCTTCTGCATGGGGTGGTGGTGGGAGGAGGCGTGGAGGTACCTTCCCGTGCTGGTAGCCTTTCTGTACACCCTGTGGCCGAGTTTACCATCAGACTTTCGGTAGACTTCGACGTCGAGGAAAGGCAGCACTCCATTCTTTTCTACTTCTATCGTGAAATTTATTTTGCTGTGCTGCTGATTGAGATGTTGATGAAAGTTCTTTAGCTCCTCTTCCCCATGTGGCCAGATGACGAAAGTGTCATCAACGTAACGCAGCCAGCATGCTGGGCGTAGTGGCGCTGACTGGAGAGCCGTTTCTTCAAATGCTTGCATGAAGATGTCAGCTGCAATCGGAGAAAGTGGGGAGCCCATAGCTACACCGTCTGTTTGTTCGTAAAATTCTTCTTTCCACTTGAAGTAAGTGGTCGTCAGGCAGTGGCGAACTAGGTCACAGGTGTCAGGTGCTAAGCGTTCTTCTAATATGTTCATTGTGTCTGACACTGGTACGTTAGTGAATAACGATGTCACATCAAAACTAACCATCAGATCCGTAGCTGATACATTCTTCTCTTTTAAAAGTGCCACGAAATGGGTCGAATCCTTCACATATGTCTCTGTGTGGCTCACTAGATGTCGGAGCTTTGGTACCAGCTCTTTGGCCAGCTTGTACGTGGGTGAATTAATGCTGGCCACTATGGGACGCATAGGAAAGTCCTTTTTATGGACCTTCGGCACACCATATATCCTCGGTGCCTGCGGAACTTGTGGGATGAGTCTTCCGGCTGTGTCAAAAGTCATCCTGGTTTGCTTCAGCAGCGCCTGCGTCGATCTAGTTATCTTAGCCGTCGGATCACCCTTAAGTTTCTTGTAGATGGGATCGCCGAGAAGGTTTTCCATTCGTTTATTATAATCTGGTGTGTCCATGCTAGCAAAGCCTTGCTGAGGGAAAGGATACGAGACATACGGACCAGCCTTGACATGAACAACAAAAAGCTCTATGAACTGCACCTGTTCCTGGCAAGTAAATTAGATGCGGAAGACTGGGAGAAAGTCGATAGATTGACCTTCCAACAAGCCAAGAGGTCTACTGAGAGCATCGCTAGTCGTCATATGGAAAAGTTTGCCAAGCTGCAGCCGATCACGACGAAAGAAGAACAAACCCTGGATACAAAAAGGACAGTGGTAAACGTCTCCAGCCATACCTTAAGTGAAGCAAGCACTCAGATCCTGGCTAAGGGACTCAATTTTGCGATCGCACCGAAATACGTACCGAAGGAAGACATTATTGAATCAGTTGAGACTTCGGTGCGTCACCTGCCACAGGCCGAGGCAGAGAAGATCAGACAAGAAACGGTACGAATCCTGTCTCAGGCGAAGCCACCAAAACAAAACATTAGCAGGGAGGAACGTCAGGCCATAGTGGAGTTGAAGAAGAATCCTGACTTAGTAGTAATACAGGCAGACAAAGGCAACGCCACTGTCGTCATGGACACACCAGATTATAATAAACGAATGGAAAACCTTCTCGGCGATCCCATCTACAAGAAACTTAAGGGTGATCCGACGGCTAAGATAACTAGATCGACGCAGGCGCTGCTGAAGCAAACCAGGATGACTTTTGACACAGCCGGAAGACTCATCCCACAAGTTCCGCAGGCACCGAGGATATATGGTGTGCCGAAGGTCCATAAAAAGGACTTTCCTATGCGTCCCATAGTGGCCAGCATTAATTCACCCACGTACAAGCTGGCCAAAGAGCTGGTACCAAAGCTCCGACATCTAGTGAGCCACACAGAGACATATGTGAAGGATTCGACCCATTTCGTGGCACTTTTAAAAGAGAAGAATGTATCAGCTACGGATCTGATGGTTAGTTTTGATGTGACATCGTTATTCACTAACGTACCAGTGTCAGACACAATGAACATATTAGAAGAACGCTTAGCACCTGACACCTGTGACCTAGTTCGCCACTGCCTGACGACCACTTACTTCAAGTGGAAAGAAGAATTTTACGAACAAACAGACGGTGTAGCTATGGGCTCCCCACTTTCTCCGATTGCAGCTGACATCTTCATGCAAGCATTTGAAGAAACGGCTCTCCAGTCAGCGCCACTACGCCCAGCATGCTGGCTGCGTTACGTTGATGACACTTTCGTCATCTGGCCACATGGGGAAGAGGAGCTAAAGAACTTTCATCAACATCTCAATCAGCAGCACAGCAAAATAAATTTCACGATAGAAGTAGAAAAGAATGGAGTGCTGCCTTTCCTCGACGTCGAAGTCTACCGAAAGTCTGATGGTAAACTCGGCCACAGGGTGTACAGAAAGGCTACCAGCACGGGAAGGTACCTCCACGCCTCCTCCCACCACCACCCCATGCAGAAGAAATCCGCCCTACAAACACTAACAAGGAGGGCCCACAGGATCAGCGATGACGATCACCTACAGGCTGAACTACGACATCTCAGATCCACCTTTGCGGCTAATGGCTACGGACTGGGCGAGATACATAAAACAATGTCCAGGAGGAATGAAAGGAATAGAGGGGAGCAAGAGGAAGCACAATGCATCGCCCTATTACCTTACGTGCAGGGCGTCACTGAGCGTGTGGGTAAGGTTCTACGTCGGGCAGGCATCAAGCCAGTCTTCCGCAGCACCAATAAGACCAAGGATGTCCTAGGTTCAACTAAGGACGCAGTAGACAAACTGAGCAATGCAGGCGTGTATGAAATAAGCTGCGAGTGTGGGCTGGTTTATATAGGAGAGACCGGGCGAGCAATCTCCACGAGGCTTTCAGAACATGAAAGATACATACGGCTTGGACAGCACACGAAGTCAGCGGTTTCTGAGCATCACAATCAGTGCGGAAAACAGTTGTCTTTCAGCGAGGCCCGCGTGCTGGCGAAACAACCATTCTCAGCGAGGAGGAAAATTAGAGAGGCTATAGAAATAGCGAAGCGCCCCGCCAATATGAACAGGGAGGATGGCTACAGGCTGCCGGCTTCTTGGCTGCCAGCAGTCGCAACGCTACGTGACGGCACCGCGCGCGGAAGGACTCGCGCAGACTGCCCCGGAGACCACAGCGGCAGCGAACACGCAGAGCACCGGCCCGCCGCCGTCTGCGCCAGGCGACAAGTCAACAGCAGCACGGCACAACCGCCGTCCGTTCTCTCAGGTCCATTCCGCCAATAGCAACTTCTAATTACAAAAGCCAATCGGAAACGTCCATTTCGACCAATAAGGGGGAAGAATGTAACCCCCAATCACATGGAAAACTAGCCTCTAAAACACCAATCATCATTGCCGATTTCCACCAATGGCGTGAAATAATATAACCACCAATAAAGGCAAACCAACGTCCCCCTTCCTTTCCCTCATCCGCAGCTATAAAAATCCCAAGATATCGTATATTTAGCAGTCAGACACAGACCCTGATGAAGGCCGCCTGCAACAGCGGCCGAAACGTCGGTGGAGTTTATAAAATGACGACGCGGTTTCATACCCAGAAGAATTTTATTGATAGTGACAACAACCGCGGAAGCCTACGTTTGCATTTAATCAACCTGTATGGGCAGGAAGTACATCAAAACATCAGGCAGCTTGAATCGCTGCGTCTAAAGAGAGGTAAACTGCTGAATGATCTTGTTTTCTTGAAGAGATGTAGGGACACCAATATAGTGCCAAAATTCCTACGGCTGACGTCGCATATAACATCGAACAAGGCGAAGAACATCTGTCTACGAGCTAGCAAAGCCTTGCTGAGGGAAAGGATACGAGACATACGGACCAGCCTTGACATGAACAACAAAAAGCTCTATGAACTGCACCTGTTCCTGGCAAGTAAATTAGATGCGGAAGACTGGGAGAAAGTCGATAGATTGACCTTCCAACAAGCCAAGAGGTCTACTGAGAGCATCGCTAGTCGTCATATGGAAAAGTTTGCCAAGCTGCAGCCGATCACGACGAAAGAAGAACAAACCCTGGATACAAAAAGGACAGTGGTAAACGTCTCCAGCCATACCTTAAGTGAAGCAAGCACTCAGATCCTGGCTAAGGGACTCAATTTTGCGATCGCACCGAAATACGTACCGAAGGAAGACATTATTGAATCAGTTGAGACTTCGGTGCGTCACCTGCCACAGGCCGAGGCAGAGAAGATCAGACAAGAAACGGTACGAATCCTGTCTCAGGCGAAGCCACCAAAACAAAACATTAGCAGGGAGGAACGTCAGGCCATAGTGGAGTTGAAGAAGAATCCTGACTTAGTAGTAATACAGGCAGACAAAGGCAACGCCACTGTCGTCATGGACACACCAGATTATAATAAACGAATGGAAAACCTTCTCGGCGATCCCATCTACAAGAAACTTAAGGGTGATCCGACGGCTAAGATAACTAGATCGACGCAGGCGCTGCTGAAGCAAACCAGGATGACTTTTGACACAGCCGGAAGACTCATCCCACAAGTTCCGCAGGCACCGAGGATATATGGTGTGCCGAAGGTCCATAAAAAGGACTTTCCTATGCGTCCCATAGTGGCCAGCATTAATTCACCCACGTACAAGCTGGCCAAAGAGCTGGTACCAAAGCTCCGACATCTAGTGAGCCACACAGAGACATATGTGAAGGATTCGACCCATTTCGTGGCACTTTTAAAAGAGAAGAATGTATCAGCTACGGATCTGATGGTTAGTTTTGATGTGACATCGTTATTCACTAACGTACCAGTGTCAGACACAATGAACATATTAGAAGAACGCTTAGCACCTGACACCTGTGACCTAGTTCGCCACTGCCTGACGACCACTTACTTCAAGTGGAAAGAAGAATTTTACGAACAAACAGACGGTGTAGCTATGGGCTCCCCACTTTCTCCGATTGCAGCTGACATCTTCATGCAAGCATTTGAAGAAACGGCTCTCCAGTCAGCGCCACTACGCCCAGCATGCTGGCTGCGTTACGTTGATGACACTTTCGTCATCTGGCCACATGGGGAAGAGGAGCTAAAGAACTTTCATCAACATCTCAATCAGCAGCACAGCAAAATAAATTTCACGATAGAAGTAGAAAAGAATGGAGTGCTGCCTTTCCTCGACGTCGAAGTCTACCGAAAGTCTGATGGTAAACTCGGCCACAGGGTGTACAGAAAGGCTACCAGCACGGGAAGGTACCTCCACGCCTCCTCCCACCACCACCCCATGCAGAAGAAATCCGCCCTACAAACACTAACAAGGAGGGCCCACAGGATCAGCGATGACGATCACCTACAGGCTGAACTACGACATCTCAGATCCACCTTTGCGGCTAATGGCTACGGACTGGGCGAGATACATAAAACAATGTCCAGGAGGAATGAAAGGAATAGAGGGGAGCAAGAGGAAGCACAATGCATCGCCCTATTACCTTACGTGCAGGGCGTCACTGAGCGCGTGGGTAAGGTTCTACGTCGGGCAGGCATCAAGCCAGTCTTCCGCAGCACCAATAAGACCAAGGATGTCCTAGGTTCAACTAAGGACGCAGTAGACAAACTGAGCAATGCAGGCGTGTATGAAATAAGCTGCGAGTGTGGGCTGGTTTATATAGGAGAGACCGGGCGAGCAATCTCCACGAGGCTTTCAGAACATGAAAGATACATACGGCTTGGACAGCACACGAAGTCAGCGGTTTCTGAGCATCACAATCAGTGCGGAAAACAGTTGTCTTTCAGCGAGGCCCGCGTGCTGGCGAAACAACCATTCTCAGCGAGGAGGAAAATTAGAGAGGCTATAGAAATAGCGAAGCGCCCCGCCAATATGAACAGGGAGGATGGCTACAGGCTGCCGGCTTCTTGGCTGCCAGCAGTCGCAACGCTACGTGACGGCACCGCGCGCGGAAGGACTCGCGCAGACTGCCCCGGAGACCACAGCGGCAGCGAACACGCAGAGCACCGGCCCGCCGCCGTCTGCGCCAGGCGACAAGTCAACAGCAGCACGGCACAACCGCCGTCCGTTCTCTCAGGTCCATTCCGCCAATAGCAACTTCTAATACAAAAGCCAATCGGAAACGTCCATTTCGACCAATAAGGGGGAAGAATGTAACCCCCAATCACATGGAAAACTAGCCTCTAAAACACCAATCATCATTGCCGATTTCCACCAATGGCGTGAAATAATATAACCACCAATAAAGGCAAACCAACGTCCCCCTTCCTTTCCCTCATCCGCAGCTATAAAAATCCCAAGATATCGTATATTTAGCAGTCAGACACAGACCCTGATGAAGGCCGCCTGCAACAGCGGCCGAAACGTCGGTGGAGTTTATAAAATGACGACGCGGTTTCATACCCAGAAGAATTTTATTGATAGTGACAACAACCGCGGAAGCCTACGTTTGCATTTAATCAACCTGTATGGGCAGGAAGTACATCAAAACATCAGGCAGCTTGAATCGCTGCGTCTAAAGAGAGGTAAACTGCTGAATGATCTTGTTTTCTTGAAGAGATGTAGGGACACCAATATAGTGCCAAAATTCCTACGGCTGACGTCGCATATAACATCGAACAAGGCGAAGAACATCTGTCTACGAGCTAGCAAAGCCTTGCTGAGGGAAAGGATACGAGACATACGGACCAGCCTTGACATGAACAACAAAAAGCTCTATGAACTGCACCTGTTCCTGGCAAGTAAATTAGATGCGGAAGACTGGGAGAAAGTCGATAGATTGACCTTCCAACAAGCCAAGAGGTCTACTGAGAGCATCGCTAGTCGTCATATGGAAAAGTTTGCCAAGCTGCAGCCGATCACGACGAAAGAAGAACAAACCCTGGATACAAAAAGGACAGTGGTAAACGTCTCCAGCCATACCTTAAGTGAAGCAAGCACTCAGATCCTGGCTAAGGGACTCAATTTTGCGATCGCACCGAAATACGTACCGAAGGAAGACATTATTGAATCAGTTGAGACTTCGGTGCGTCACCTGCCACAGGCCGAGGCAGAGAAGATCAGACAAGAAACGGTACGAATCCTGTCTCAGGCGAAGCCACCAAAACAAAACATTAGCAGGGAGGAACGTCAGGCCATAGTGGAGTTGAAGAAGAATCCTGACTTAGTAGTAATACAGGCAGACAAAGGCAACGCCACTGTCGTCATGGACACACCAGATTATAATAAACGAATGGAAAACCTTCTCGGCGATCCCATCTACAAGAAACTTAAGGGTGATCCGACGGCTAAGATAACTAGATCGACGCAGGCGCTGCTGAAGCAAACCAGGATGACTTTTGACACAGCCGGAAGACTCATCCCACAAGTTCCGCAGGCACCGAGGATATATGGTGTGCCGAAGGTCCATAAAAAGGACTTTCCTATGCGTCCCATAGTGGCCAGCATTAATTCACCCACGTACAAGCTGGCCAAAGAGCTGGTACCAAAGCTCCGACATCTAGTGAGCCACACAGAGACATATGTGAAGGATTCGACCCATTTCGTGGCACTTTTAAAAGAGAAGAATGTATCAGCTACGGATCTGATGGTTAGTTTTGATGTGACATCGTTATTCACTAACGTACCAGTGTCAGACACAATGAACATATTAGAAGAACGCTTAGCACCCGACACCTGTGACCTAGTTCGCCACTGCCTGACGACCACTTACTTCAAGTGGAAAGAAGAATTTTACGAACAAACAGACGGTGTAGCTATGGGCTCCCCACTTTCTCCGATTGCAGCTGACATCTTCATGCAAGCATTTGAAGAAACGGCTCTCCAGTCAGCGCCACTACGCCCAGCATGCTGGCTGCGTTACGTTGATGACACTTTCGTCATCTGGCCACATGGGGAAGAGGAGCTAAAGAACTTTCATCAACATCTCAATCAGCAGCACAGCAAAATAAATTTCACGATAGAAGTAGAAAAGAATGGAGTGCTGCCTTTCCTCGACGTCGAAGTCTACCGAAAGTCTGATGGTAAACTCGGCCACAGGGTGTACAGAAAGGCTACCAGCACGGGAAGGTACCTCCACGCCTCCTCCCACCACCACCCCATGCAGAAGAAATCCGCCCTACAAACACTAACAAGGAGGGCCCACAGGATCAGCGATGACGATCACCTACAGGCTGAACTACGACATCTCAGATCCACCTTTGCGGCTAATGGCTACGGACTGGGCGAGATACATAAAACAATGTCCAGGAGGAATGAAAGGAATAGAGGGGAGCAAGAGGAAGCACAATGCATCGCCCTATTACCTTACGTGCAGGGCGTCACTGAGCGTGTGGGTAAGGTTCTACGTCGGGCAGGCATCAAGCCAGTCTTCCGCAGCACCAATAAGACCAAGGATGTCCTAGGTTCAACTAAGGACGCAGTAGACAAACTGAGCAATGCAGGCGTGTATGAAATAAGCTGCGAGTGTGGGCTGGTTTATATAGGAGAGACCGGGCGAGCAATCTCCACGAGGCTTTCAGAACATGAAAGATACATACGGCTTGGACAGCACACGAAGTCAGCGGTTTCTGAGCATCACAATCAGTGCGGAAAACAGTTGTCTTTCAGCGAGGCCCGCGTGCTGGCGAAACAACCATTCTCAGCGAGGAGGAAAATTAGAGAGGCTATAGAAATAGCGAAGCGCCCCGCCAATATGAACAGGGAGGATGGCTACAGGCTGCCGGCTTCTTGGCTGCCAGCAGTCGCAACGCTACGTGACGGCACCGCGCGCGGAAGGACTCGCGCAGACTGCCCCGGAGACCACAGCGGCAGCGAACACGCAGAGCACCGGCCCGCCGCCGTCTGCGCCAGGCGACAAGTCAACAGCAGCACGGCACAACCGCCGTCCGTTCTCTCAGGTCCATTCCGCCAATAGCAACTTCTAATACAAAAGCCAATCGGAAACGTCCATTTCGACCAATAAGGGGGAAGAATGTAACCCCCAATCACATGGAAAACTAGCCTCTAAAACACCAATCATCATTGCCGATTTCCACCAATGGCGTGAAATAATATAACCACCAATAAAGGCAAACCAACGTCCCCCTTCCTTTCCCTCATCCGCAGCTATAAAAATCCCAAGATATCGTATATTTAGCAGTCAGACACAGACCCTGATGAAGGCCGCCTGCAACAGCGGCCGAAACGTCGGTGGAGTTTATAAAATGACGACGCGGTTTCATACCCAGAAGAATTTTATTGATAGTGACAACAACCGCGGAAGCCTACGTTTGCATTTCATCAACAGTTAGTTAAATGGTCTACGTATATAGCCTGTAGACAGAGTGCGCATCGCGTTCGTCCAGTATGTGCAGCCAGTTAGCAATGATACGACCCTGCAGATAGAAATTTACGATCTGGGTCAAGGTTTCTATTATTTTTTCTATTACTCTTAGGTTTTGTGTCACCTTGTGCTTTGAACCACTTTTCAAACTAAATAGACTCTTGTTTAATTTTATTTTATTCACTGTAGCCATTGTTGATATGAAATTGTTATGTTTGCACTGTTTCTCGGTGAATAGTAATCAATCTTTCCCTTTTTGCAGTACTATTAATTTACAAATTTCATACAAATATTTATTTACATTGTAACTGCTCCATAAAAGACGATAATTTATTTCTCTGCATGTAATTTCGCTTCTGGTTTGTTGACAACGGAAGTTCTTTGATTGTTGTTGTGGTCTTCAGTCCGGAGACTGGTTTGATGCAGCTCTCCACAATACCCTATCCTGAGCAAGCCTCTTCATCTCCACATAAGAGCGACAACCTACATCTGTCTGAATCTGCTTACTGTATCCATCTCTTGGTCTTCCCCTGCGATTTTTTCCCCATACACTTCCCTCCAACGCTAAATTCACAATTCCTTGATATCTAAGAATGTGTCCTACCAATCTATCCCTTCTTTTAGTCAAGGTATGCCAGAAATTCCTTTTCTCCCCAATTCTGTTCAGTACCTCCTCATTAGTTACGCAATCCACCCACCTAATCTTCAGCATTCTTCTGTAGCACCATATTTCAAAAGCCTCAATCCTCTTCCTGTCCGCACTTCTTATCGTCCATGTCTCACTCCCATACAAGGCAACACTGCATACAAATGCCTTCAGAAAGGACTTCCTTAGGTTTAAATCAATATTCGATGTTAACAAATTTCTCTTTTTCAAGAATGCCTTTCTATCCATTGCCATTCTGCATTTTATATCCTCTGTACTGCGACCATCATTTGTTATTTTACTGCCCAAGTAACAAAACTCATCTACCTCCTTTATTGCTTCGTTTCGCAATCTAATTCCTTCAGCATCACCTGATTTTTCTACACTGCACTCCATTACCCTAGTTTTGCTCTTGTTAATGTTCATTCTATATGCACCTTTCAGCACACTGTCCATTCCGTTCAATTGCTCTTCCAGGTCCTCTGCTGTATCTGACAGAATTACTATGTCGTCGGCAAAACGCAATGTTTTTAAGTCTTCCCCCTGAACTTTAATTCCTTCTCCAAATTTCTCCTTGCTTTCCTTTATAGCTTGCAAAATGTACAAATTGAACAACAATGGAGAAAGACTACAACCCTGTCTTACTCCCTTTCCAACCACTGCAACCCTTTCACGCCCTTCAACTCTGACAACCGCTTTCTGGTTTTTGTACAAGTTGTAAATAACCTTACGTTCCCTATATTTTACTCCTGCTTGCTTCAGAACTTGAAAGAGTTTATTCCAATCAACATTGTCAAAAGCCTTCTCCAAATCTACAAAAGCTAAAAATGTAGGTTTGCCTTTTCTTAATCTATCTTCTAGGATAAGCCGTAAAGTGAGTATTGCCTCCCGTGTTCCTACATTTCTCCTGAACCCAAACTGATCTTCCCCGAGGGCGGCTTCTACCAGCTTTTCCATCCTTCTGTATATAATTCGGGTTAATATTTTGCAACCATGACTTATTAAACTGATGGTTCTGTAGTTTTCACACCTGTCTGCACCTGCTTTCTTAGGTATGGGGATTACAACATTTTTCTTAAAGTCTGAGGGTACTTCACCTGTCACACTTCAGTAAATGCATGATGATGGCCTAAGAAATCGAAAATAATAGTCACGTAATAAACAAACCTGTAGAACAAACACAAAATTGCTTATGTTATTCTTCAAAGTGCAGATGCAGGATTTAGATAAAGTTTTTAAAACGAAGTGGAATAGAATAAAGTGAATACCTTACTAAAGTCACGGTTTTACAATCAAAATCATTTTCGTATTCAAGCAATCGAATGTCAAAAATCACACTAATTACATTTTCAAATGACGATATAATAATGTCTTATCTCATAACCTGAATTTCGCCAAACATACTGATTGTAAATCACAGAGTTAATTATGACGTATATCTTCCACATTGTTTTGACCGCCTCATCGAAATCTGAATATGCACTTTGAGGACTAATCCAAGCACAATCAGGCATGTAGGATATAAATGCTTTCCGCTATTATTGCAATTATAATTCCTTTAAGCAGCGGGTTTTGGGCAGTGTTGATTGACAATGTAATCACTCAATGACGTCAATGAATTACGTACAATTTCCCTCCTATTGTACTAATATCTTGTTACCCTTGTGGGGCCGGCCGCGGTGGCCGAGGGGACTGAGGCGCTCCAGTCACGGTCTGCACGGCCACTACGGTCGGGGGTTCGAATCCCCCCTCGGGCATGGATATTTGTGCCGTCCTAGTTCGTAAGTAGTTCATAAGTAGTTTGTAAGTTTAGGGACTGATGACCCCGTAGTTAAGTTCAAATCAAATGTTCAAATGTTTGTTAAGCTTATGGGACTTAACTACGGGGTCATCAGTCCCTAAACTTACAAACTACTTATGAACTACTTACGAACTAGGACGGCACAAATATCCATGCCCGAGGGGGGGATTCGAACCCCCGACCGTAGTGGCCGTGCTGACCGTGACTGGAGCGCCTCAGTCACCTCGGCCACCGCGGCCGGCCCGTAGTTAAGTCCCATAGACTCTACAAACATATTGAACCCTTGTGGGGTAAAAGGCCATTTGAAAGCATATTGTTACACGCTTGGACGGGTTGGACAATTAGCGGACGCGTGTAGAAGAAGAAGCAGAACGGAGGAAATAGAAAACACAAGACGTTAAACGGGAACGGGAATGTTTTGTCCATCGGAAAACATTCCCCATTAATAATAGTACTGCAAACAGTAAATCAGAGACGGATTGTTGCTTGGTGGCCACGGTAAGTGGTGCAGAATGTAAGTTTAAGTAGATATAGGAGCACATGTATCTGTGATTAGTGTAGACCTCGTGAGTAGGAGAAGACTAACTACTTCAAGGTATAAATTAGATGGAGTGGGAAATAATGATTTGACATCATTAGGGACAACACTGCTCAGTTTTCAGCTCGGAACTGTAGGGTTTCGGGAGCATATGGAAGTGTTGCCAACTGTGGGACAAGGATATTCTGCGATTCTTGGACTTGACTTCTTGGCTAAACATCATGCCAAAATTAATCTTGCACAGCGCACAGTTGAGCTTAGTGGTAATTTATTTCCAATGGGTTCAACAGCTGTAAATGTTTCAATGTCGCAAGGGACACCGATAGCCAAGGTGTTACCCGTTAAACTGCGTACAGGATACAGGGGCGACAGCGGCACGGAAATGATACAGGATCAGGGATAGCAATCATTACAACGGCGGTTATCGCTGCGTCGTGGTCTACTTACGAAACTCCATTCAACAACATTCTACTCCACATGCGAAAATATATTGTTGACTCCCACCTACATAGGTAGAAATGATTATCAGAATAAAATACGAGAAATCAGAGCTCGAACGGAGAGATTCAGATGTTTTTTCTTACCGTGCGCTATTCGAGAATGGAATGGGAGATAAATAGTATGAAGGTGGTTCGATGAACCCTCTGCCAGACACTTAAATGTGATTTGCAGAGTAGTCCATGTAGTTGTAGATGTAGACCCTACGCGTGAGCGTGGTATGGGGCGTGTGCAGTTGGAGTGGTATGGGACTCCTGATACGTCTACACACGCCTCTGACAGGTGACAGGTACGTACGCGTCCTCTCAGCACACCTGCATCCATTCATGTTCATTGTGCATTTTGACGGGCTTGGAAAGTTCCGGCAGGGCAATGTGACGTCCAGAATTGCTACAGAGTGGCTTCAGGAAAACTCTTCTGAGTTTAAACCTCTCCGCTCGCCACGAAACTCCCCAAACATGAACACTGCTCAACAAATCTGTGTGGCTTACAGCGTGCTGTTCAGAAGACATCCCCACCCTTTCGTACTCTTACGGGTTTATAGAGAGCCCTGCAGGATGCATGGTATCAGTTCCATCTAGCACTACTTCAGATATTAGTGGAGTACATGTTATTCATGTTGCGGCTTGAGAGGGCACTAGACGAGGGTCCCTACACAATATTATGCAGGTATGCCAGTTTCTTTGGCTTTTCAGTGTAACATTTATAGAGGCACAGAGTTTTTGGAGTAGTGCGAGAGTTAAGAGGAGTTTGGGAGAAAAGATTCTAATTGAATGAGTCACACGTTACCGTATAGGTTACAATCAAAACAAATAAATTAAGACAGGAAGAACCATACCAACGTCTCTCACACCAATACGATGTAATGTTGTTGATGAGATTTATTTCACCATGAAGAATTATACTTCCAAATTCATTCTACACCCACATTTATATATTAATGTTCGTCAAAAACAATACACCTTCAAAGATTAGACATAGGAAATGCTTATTCACAGTATACTTTCATTAGCATGTTATGAAGAAATGATTAGCCTTTCAGTCCCCTCGGTTCAGTATGTGTCTTGCTGCCCAGTAGGCACAGGATCCGTGATACATTGATAACTTGTTCTACGAGTGATGGTGTCCTGTGGTATAGCCGTCCATGTCAGTCACCTTGTTCCAAAGTTCATCTATGGTGCTTGGCGTTAGGTCACAGGGCTGCTCCCGTCGTCTCACCATATCCCACACATCGGTTGCTGACAAGTCTGGTGATCTGGCGGACCAGGCCAAAGGGCTGAAATCCTGTGCACCAAGAAGGCACGTGATTTTCAGAAACATTTGTCTTTCATTATCTTGCTGAAAATTGGCGTCTTGTATGTCGTGCAGAAAGGGTATGGCTACGAGTGTAACGATGTCATTCACATAGGTCATTCTGATGATAGTGTCTTGGACACGCACTTACACCATGAAGCCTTGAGTTGGCGCTGTATATCTTGAGCGAATGCAGTCACTGAGATGCCGGCCTTCCTAACTGCGGCGAACCAAAATGTGGCCATCATTTTCAAACAAACAGTACCTGGGTTTGTCTGAAAACACTACTTGGTGTCATTCCTGTCCCCAGTTACGGCGTTCTATACACCGTTGCCATCTAGAACATTAGGAAGCGTAGGCATGTCTTGATGAACGGCGACGGACTGTGATCCCTCCTCTGTTACACTGTTCTACTGTCGCACCAGAGCCGAGGAGGACGAAAGTCTGCCCTGCAATGCCATTCAGACGAGATGTCGATATTCTTGGGGGGTGTTCTCGGAGGTGCGACCTGGTCCTTCTCGTTGTCTTGTGACATTAGAGTTACAGGGGGAAGCTGATTGTTTCCATGTGAAAAGCGGGTTTTGCCTGGCTGTTGGGTTCTTCAGCCAGCTGGCTAACAGTTCGGGCCTAGTTAATGGAATACAGGTAGTCAGGGTTTTCCTAGTGTGCTCGGAAACTGTACACTGTCTTGGATGAGCGAAGGCAGCTAACCCAGATTGCAACTATATTCTAATATAGCCACACACATTATTCTAAAAATCCATATGAAATCAGGGAATGATCATATAGCAAATATAAATGTATAAATGGAATCAAGCACTGTAATTACAATTTCAATATCCCTTACAGATAAAAAGACGACAAATTTCAGAACTATAATAATAATTAAACATAAGGAGAGGCATTGAATTAAAAGTATGCTGTGGCTGGGATTCGAACCCGCGACCTCCCACTCACGTTTAATCTGCAGTTGATCCGCTGTGGTGCGCACAGTTAATCGCCGATCGTTCGTAATTAATGTCCTCACTTTCTCAATGTTTTCGTCACTGACGGCGGTCGCTATGGAGATTGTCAGAAACACTTTCCCGCTCTTCTCACTACATGGACGGTGCTTGATCCCCATAAATGCGTACCAGTATTGAATGCATTGCTTTAGGTGTCTTGCCAAGCTTAAAACAAAACTTTAAATTGTTCCTTTGCTATTTCGATAGCCTGTTATCAGTTCAGAAGCAGCGCACTGAATAAGCGCTTCGTCCAACGGGTCCAACACGGAACACAGGATGCTCAGCTGAACAACGAAGGGGGCAAGTTGTCAACAACGGCCATTTACGTAGGTGCAGCGTTGTCATTCGCCTGTGTTTCCCGGTCGACCGTTCTGACTTCATTCGCCAAACGTTATTGTCAGAGGCTGTATTATGACCAAAGAAAGTACTTTTGTCGGGCCACACGTGTAACTGTGGAAAATGAATAATGTCTAAGGTCATAAAAGACGGCTTTACTGTGGTCGCTGGTGACCACAAGACAGTTACAGTGTTACATCTGCATTCACAGTGCAGTTAATTTCAAAGAGCAGTGTCTACAACTGTGAAAAGGAAAATGAGGCTTGAGTATTCAGTCTGCTTAGCACAACGGAACAGCTATTACTGAATTAGCCGTAGTGATTTGGCCGCCGGCGATCACAAAGCAGACACCGTGTTACATCTGCAACATGGTGCAGTAATTTGAAAGAACAGTGTCTGCAACTGTGAAAAGGATAATGAGGCTTGAGCATTCAGTCTGCTTAGCTGCATGGAACAGCTATTACTGGATTAGACTGCAACGATTTTTTGAGAATGTACGGATGTCAGCGTGGGAAATTGCCCACAGCGTTGGAGTGCACCTAAAACACATGTTTGCCGGCCGCGGTGGCTGAGGGGACTAAAGCGCTTCAGTCACGGTCTGCACGGCCACTACGGTCGGGGGTTCGAATCCCCCCTCGGGCATGGATATTTGTGCCGTCCTAGTTCGTAAGTAGTTCATAAGTAGTTTGTAAGTTTAGGGACTGATGACCCCGTAGTTAAGTCCCATATGCTTTACAAACATTTGAATTTTGAAACACATGTTCTGCATTTGCATTTTATCGACACCTACACCCACATACAAATTCTGTAGGCACCGTGTAGTGTCTGAGGAAAGATACCTTGAACCGCTGTGGTTGATTTATTTTTCATTTGCACTCTTAATTGAGCGAGAGAAACGACTGCCTATATGCTTCCACCAGCGGCCTAATTTCTCTTGACTTGTCTTCGCAGGCCGCGGTCGAATAGCCGTGCGGTCTAAAGCGTCTCGCTGCGGAGTGCGCGGTTGCTCGCCGTGGAGGTTCCAGTCCTCCCTGGGGCATCTGGGGCATGGGTGTATGTGTTGTTAGTTTACCTAGGCTTAAGTAGTTTGTAAGCTACGGACTGATGACCACGCAGTTTGGTCCGATAGATTTACAAACATTTGAACATTTTGTCTTCGCGGATTTTTCACGAAATCTGCGTCGGGAGCCGTGGAATCAGTATGCAGTCATGCAAATCCTGTCTATGTAAATTTTCTCAACTGTGTTTCACGAAACGAATGTCACCTTCCCTCAAGAGTGTCAATTTGAGTTCACGATAAATCTCAGTAACACTCGCAATTTCTTCGAACTAGCAGCATGCCTCTGAAGAATTGTTTCTATGTCTTCCTTTATCAGTGAGCGAGGTGGTGCAGTGGGAACATACTAGACTCGCATTCGGGAGGGCGGCGATTTAAGACCCGCCTCCGGCCATCCTGCTTTAGGTTTCCAGTGAATTCTCTGAATCATACCAAGCAAATGGCGGGTTGGTTCCTTTCAAAGGGCACAGCCGATTTCCTTCCCCATCAGTCGAGCGTCTACTCCGTCTCAGATGACCCTACTGTCGACAAGACGTTTAATCCAATCTTCCTTCGCTACTTTTACCAGTGTCAATACAACAAAATACCAGGGGATCATACTTACCCTCTTCCTTTTTACTTATGTTAGTCGCTGGGTAATGGTTTTCCTGCATTCCGCAATGTCGAATGGGGTACTAGGAGGGTTAATCCGACCTGATGGGTGTGCCAAACACTCGGCCTATACTCAAGAATGGGTCATACAATTGTTCTGTGCCAAGCTTGTTGTGGAAGGTCGTCTGAAAGATTTAGAAGATGCTGTGATAGAAAAGCAAAGCAAGCAAAATTTCTCGTCTTGGCCAAGATGGCCCAATCGGGTGCGACCGACTGCCCCGTCATCATCTGGCAACGTCGTCATTGGATGCGCTATGGAGGGGCATGTAGTCGGCAAACCAGTCTTCCGGTCATTGTCAAGTTTAATGTCATGGAACCGCTACTATTATGTCAACTAGTTCGTCTATTGGCCTCATAAGGCTGAGTGCATTCCGTTACAGTGCCACCAACAAGGGAAACTTCCTTGGAAGTGCAAACGTAAGCTTCCGCGGCAGTTGTCTCTACTGTTCTCCATATGTTAGCCCAGTACTTAGCCGTATCTGTAGTTTTTCCTTTCAGAATGGTCAGTTTCATGACAGATTAAATTACTAAGTAGTGAAAACACTTTATAAAAAAGGAGAAAGGGCTAATGTAGACAACTATAGACCTATTTCTATGACATCGTCCTTTTCTTACGTCACTGAAATGGCTGTATATTCAAGGATTAATTGATCATTTCAGTTCATGTAAAATGTAGTAAATGTACAGTTTGATTTCAGAAGTGATATAATGACTGAAAATGCTATAATCTCGTTTCTCTGTGAGGCATTTGATGAATTAAATAAAAGGAACATAGGCGTCTTCTTTGATTTAACAAAGACGTTTGATTGTGTTGATCACACAACTTTGTTGCTGAAGTTGAAACATTATGGAGTAGGACGAGTAGCTCACAACTGGTAGACATCTTACAGACAGCAGAAGGTAATTCTCCGCAGTGTTACAGTCAAAGTGGAGCACAGTTAAGTGTGGGGTGCTCCAGAGGTCTGTCCTGGGATCGCTGCTCTTGTTATTTATATGAATAATGTACCTTCGAGTATAACAGGCGATTGTAAAAGTTTTGAAAATTTGCATCTGACGGGGGGGGGGGGGCGTACTTGGGTAATTCCGTGCAGGTGTGTTGATCGCTGTGTGCCCAGTGGTCAATTTGCCGGGCGCCGTGGATCAGCACGCCCGGTCAGGGGGCTCAACGCCTTCTGTAATAAAAAAGCTGAGCCAAATGATCAATGAACGACCAAGAACCAACTTAACTGACGACCGCAAAGTATAGATCTACCTGGGAAAAAAAGTGGTGCAGAGGTCAGCGCAACTGCCTATAAATAAGGAGACCCGGGTTCAAGTCGCGGCTGGGTAGACATTTTCAACTTCGCCCATTCGCAGTTAATGTCAACATTCCGTGAATATAATTTTTGTTTGTTTGCTGATGATTGCAGCTTGGTAGTAAAGACTGTCGTTTGTAACATGACACAGTATTAAATAATGCAGCCAAAAGATAAGTTTAAGGCTCGCAGAAAATAACTTGATGGTAAACCACAGTAAAACTCTGTTTTTACCATTTCTAACACAATTAAACATATAATAGGCATATGATAAGTGAGACTGAACAGTTCAAATTTCTTGGTGTTCAGATAAATAGTAAGCTGTCATGGAAAGCCCATGTTCTGGATCTTGTTCAAAAACTAAATCCTGCAGCACTTGAAATAAGTGATTCTTCAACAAGAAAAGTAGTATACTTTGCTTACTTTCATTCACTTATGACATATGGTGTTATTTTTGGGGTAACTCTACTGATTAAAAAAGATATTTTTGCCTCAAAACTGGCGTTTCGAGCAATATGTGGTGGAAGTTCGCAAACGTCGTGTCGACCCCTATTCAGTAGTCTAGGAATTCTGACAACGGCGTCAGAATACATATTTTCTTTAATGTCGTTTTTTGTTAACAATATCAACTTATTCCCACGAGTTAGCAGCTTGCACTCGGTGATTGTTAGACAGAAATGGAATCTACATTTGAATCACACGTTCTCGACTCTTGTGCAGGAAGGCGTACAGTATTCTGTAGCATCCATTTTCAGTAAGTTGCCACAAGAACTCAAGAATTATAGTACTAACACACGCGCTTTCAAGTCTAAAATGGAGACTACATGGGTGGCGGATTTTAGAATCTTTTCATATTTACGGTACGTGAAGTATAGAACTTAAATAACAATCAATCAAAGCCATTCGACGCAACTCTCAAAAATTCTCGAGAAAATCGACTTTGAAGATTTGCAGGTACACTTAAGTACCAATATCTAAAGTAGGTATAAAATCTGTTGGTGTAGCTCAGGTGGTAGCGTTCTGGGCTCACAACCACAGAGTCGGATAATGATGGTTCCATCAGAAAACATACGTTACATTTTTACAGTATCGGCTTCACCATTAGTTGACGATGGTAGTCTTTGATTGTTAAGTTTGTGACAGGTATTTTTTCGTCGTTTTCGAATTAAGTTACCTTAAACATTTAGGGATCTCTAATTCAATGTGTTGTGTCAGTTTTTGTTTACGTGTGTGTAGACGAGTGAACACCTTGTCTCCTAAAACGACGGTTGTGTAGGGTGGCTGCTTCGCAAGCCATTAGTAGCTATGCAGAAGACTTTTCAAAAACTGTCGTAGCTCTTCACAGACTTAACGATCAAAGGCTACCGTCGTCAACTAATGGTGAAGCCGATACTGTACATAATGTAATGTATGCTTTTTGATTGAAACCATCATTATTTTATAAAATATAGAAAATTATGAATAAATAAAAATACATACATTTTTCATAAAAATTACCGTTAGATATTAAAATTATTTACACATTGGAACACAACGAAAAAAATTAAAATGTAAATCGGGTTTTACAGGAACTGAACTTCCGACTCTGTGATTGTAAGCCTAGAACGCTACCATCTGAACCACACCAACAGAGTGTGTGTTGATTTAGATATTGGTACTTACGTGTACCTGCAAAACTTCAAAGCCAATTTTCTCGAGAATTTTTGAGAGTTAAGTCGAATGGCTTTGACTGATTGTTATTTAAGTTCTATACTTCACGTACCGTAAATATGAAAAAATTCTAAATCCGACACCCATGTGGCCTCCTTGTAAATTGCAGGGTTACATCATGGCTCATTCCTTTTATTCTGTTGAGGAACTCCTGGAAAAATTAAAAAAAAAAGCTATTTCCGTTTATTTGTTATTGATTCTTTTTACTTAGGCTTAAGATTGTCATATGCATAGGACTACTTTAAGTTTCTCTATCACCACTCTTGTGTTAATATTTCATTTACTGACTTGTTCCATGACCATGGAGTCTTGCTCCTCAATTATGCTCTTCGGAACAGAAAACATTATTATTAAAATTGGGAGAACCAGCTTTGGCAGCATTGAAACCGTTATTTTTTATTACAAATCGATTTCAGTCAGTGTCTGACTCGATACATTTGTAATAAAAAATAAAGGTTTCAATGCGGCCAAAGCTGGTTCTCCCTATTTTAATAATTTTAATGTTGTCGCTCTGCACCAGACTCCAGATGGAGTCGTCTACATGAAAACGTTATTATTATTATTATTATTGGCCAATTCTCCCCAGAAATGGAAGACGTTAAGCAAACAACTCAATCAAGTTTTCTTTGGTATCTTCTTGTTCTTCAAGTACGCTTTCATTCTTTCCGAAAATGCTTGTTTTGCTCATCTGACCACTTCGGTCTGTAGTGTCTTTCTTTTGGTTGCTCTAACTTACCATTTGTCTACTTTGTGTCTGGTGTGTCTTTCTAGAATGTTGGCTGGTCTTATGTTTGCATTATATAGGTCCTTTCGAATTTCATCTAGCCAAGGTGTGGAATTCTTAAGTAAGGTTACATAACCTATTATTCTCGTCGTCAATCGATTTTCTGAGGTGACCGAAGAATTCCATTCGCCTTTTCCTAATATCAGTTTGAAAACTTTTCGCCGGCCGCGGTGGCTGAGGCGCTCCAGTCACGGTCTGCACGGCCACTACGGTCGGGGGTTCGAATCCCCCCTCGGGCATGGACATTTGTGCCGTCTTCAGTATTAGCTAGTTCATAAGTAGTTTGTAAGTTTAGGGACTGATGATCATATGTTCATATGTTTGTAGAGTCTATGGGACTTAACTGGTCATCAGTCCCTAAACTTACAAATTACTTATGAACTAGCTATAACTAAGGACGGCACAAATATCCATGCCCGAGGGGGATTCGAACTCCCGACCGTAGTGGCCGTGCAGACCGTGACTGAGGCGCCGCAGTCCCCTCGGCCACCGCGGCCGGCGACTGATGATCCCGCAGTTACGTCCCATAAGCTATACAAACATTTGAACAAACATTTTGAAAACTTTTCTGTTTTAATTGACTGTAGCGTATAACCGTCTTAGGTACGTCTTCCTCTTAGAATTTTCCTGATGATATTCCTCTCGTCTTTTTTAATGTCTTCAGGTTGTTGTTTTCTCTTAAGGGCTAGTGTTTCATTTGCGTAGAAGATTGCTGCTTTTATGACAGTATTGTAATGTCGAATTTTTGCCGCTCTTGACATTGATTTTTTGTTGTAGAGGTTTTGCGTAAACCCTAATCCTTTTTTGATTTTTTGGAGACGATGTGCTGTGAGATATTTTCAAAATCTGTTGGTTCGATGAATTCTCCTAGATTTTTAAAGGACCCTGTTAATTTTACCATATTTTGTTTTCAAACTTGAAATTTCTGAGAAATTTTTGAAATTTCTGTTTTTGAACCAAAGAATTCCATTTTCTCAAATGTAATTTGTAAACTCACCTTTTCTGCTCTTTCTTTGCGTATTTCCAGCTGCTTGACTTCAGTTTGCTCATCCTCGTCAGTATCGCCAGGTCGTCCGCAAATGCAAGATTTAGTATGAAGAGGTTATTTTTGGCAACACCCAGTTTGATTGGCTTCCAAACCCCACATTTCTCGAGTTATTTCTCCCATTCTTCCATAAACTTTTCTAGAATTATGTTGAACAGAATACGAGAGCGTCCATCACCTTGTCTCACAGCTGTTTGAATTTCGATGGGTTCTGAGATCTCCCCCTGAAATTTTACTTTAGATTTCGTGTCCGTTAATATTTGTTTTATGATTTCTCTTTTTTTTGGTCTCTAATCCCCTCTCTTCTAAAATTTGAAATAGCGAGGGCTTGTCTGCTGAATCGTATGCTTTTTTTTTCTTTTTCTTTTTTTTTTTTTTTAATTTACAAATATGCATCCTACAGATTTTTGGCCGAGAGCTCGCATTTTGAGTATGGTTTTTAGGTTGAAAATTTGCTCCGGACATGATCTGTTTTGTCTGAATCCCGCTTGATACCCTAATATTTTGTGTTCTAATTGCTGTTTTGCTCTATTCAGGAGACAAGCTGATAGAATTTTGTAAGTGACTGGTAACAGAGAGATTCCCCTATAGTTGTAAACCATATTATTATTATACCTCTGCACTCAACAAAAATAGGACATATTTTATATGACAATTTTATTGCGATTTGTCTATACTACCATCTCCTAAAATGTTCGCTATTCCTCCTGAAACACCCTGTATTTTCTTAGTCATAATAAATAACGATGTGCAGTGTGACTTATACATGGAAGTTCATATTATAGTAAATATTTTATGTAATTCAATTCAGTCGTTTGTAAAGCTATGGGATTAAAGTGCAGCTGTCATCAGTCCCTAGACTTACAAACTTTTTAAACTAACTTATGCTGCAGACGACACACACACCACGCCCGAGGGAGGACTAGACCCTCTGAGGGGGAGCAGACGCGCACTCCGCAGCTAGGCGCCTTAGAGCGACGGCCACTCCCACGTGGTCATCTTATGCAATTTAACTTTTTATAAAACTGTTAAAAATTCTATGAATTTCTCGCAGCAACTATATTTCTTTAAATGTTCAAAAGTTTGTAAAGCTATGGGACCAAAGATGAAGTGGTAATCAGTCCTTAAGACTAATTAAACTAACTTACACTAAGGACAACACACACACCCATGACCGAGCGAGGACTCGAGCCTCCGACGTTGAGAGCCGCGCACTTCGCAACAAGGCGCCTCACAGCGCACGGCCATTCTCGCACGACTGTATTTCTTCACTCGAAAGTTCTGACTGAGAACATTAGGAAAGTATTTCACATTCAATAGGCTACTGTATGTACCACGATCACATCTACATCTACATGGAGACTCTTCAAATCACATTGAAGTGCACGGCTGAGGGTTCATCGAACCACTTTTATGATATTTCTCTATAGTTCCACTCTCTAATAGCTCGCGGGAAAAGGAACACCTAAATCTTTCTGTTTTCGATCTGATTTCTCTTATTCTATTATAATGGTCATGTCTCCCTATGGAGGTGGGTGCTAACAATATATGTTAACATGCTGAAGAGAAAGTTGGTGAAAGGAATTTCGCAAATAGATCTCGCCGCAACAAATAACGCCTTTCTTTTAATTATTTCCACCCCAACTCTTGCATCATTTTCGTGACATTCTCTTCCGTATATCGCGATAATACAAAACGAGCTGCCCTTCTCTGAATTTTCTCTAAATCGTCCTTGAGTCCCACCTGGTGGGGATCCAAAAATGCGTAACAATACTCCAAAATAGGGCCCACAAGTGTAGTGTAGGCAATTTCTTTAGTAGAACTGTTGCATCTTTTAAGTGTCCTGCCAATGAAACGTAGTCTTTGGTTCGCCTTCCCTAGAAGATTTTCTACGTGTTCTTTCAAATTTAAATTGTTCGTAATTGTTACTCCTACTTTACGGCCTCAACGTTTGACTGATTTATCGTGTAACTGAAGTTTAACGGATTTCTTTTAGTGGTCATATGGATGACTTCACACTTCCCAGTATTAAGGGTTAATTGCCAGTTTTTGCACCATGCAGATATTTTATCTAAATCATTTTGCAGATGCTTTTGATCTTCTGGTGACTTTACTAATCGATAAATGAAAGCATCAGCCGCGAAGAGAGAGATACTCAGATTGTCTCTTAAATCATTTATAAAAATAAGGAACAGTAGGGGGCCCTATAAAACTTCCCTGCGGAACGCCAGATATCACTTCTGTTCTACTCGATGACATACCATCAATTACAACATACTGTCGTCTTTTTGACAGGAAATCATGAAACTAATCGCGCAACTGTGGCGATATTCCATAAGCACGCAATTTGATTAGAAGACGCTTGTGATGTTCAGTGTCGAAAGCCTTTCGGAAATTTAAAAATACGGAATCTATTTGACATGTCTTGTCTATAGCTCTCATCACATCATGTGAGTAAAGAAGTAGCTGTGTTACACAAGAACGGTACTTTCTGGATCCATCTTGACACTGGGACAGTCGTTCTCTTCGAGGTAGTTCATGATATTTGAGGAAAGTATATATTCTAACATCCTGCTGCAAACCGACGTCAATGATGTGGGACTGCAATTTTGCGTATCACTCCTATTGCCTTTCTTGAATATTGGAGTGACCTGTGCAACTTTCCTCTCTTTGGGTACACAACGTTCGCTAAGCGAGCGGTTGTATATAATAGTTAGCTATGGGGCTATTGCATCAGCATACTCTGAAAGGAGCCTACTTGGTATACAGTCAAGTGCGGGAGGCTTGCTTTTATTAAGTGACTAGCTTATATGCAAGTGCTTCACAACGGTTGTTAAAGAGGGACCTGTGTACATCATGGTTTTATAGGGTTCCGGACCTAGATCAGCAACAACAGAATCCTTGTTGGATCCCTCTGTGAGTAAACTCAGTTGTCATAACCAAGATGTCAAATTTAAGTAGAAGTCATTGTCGAAAACGATTAATGTTCATAAAGTTTTCCATACAAAAAGTGAAATTAAAGTACGTACTCTGGAACGATGTAAATTCAATGTTAGGTTGTGTTCATAAAGTTAAGATTGCGGTGTGTAATTGCCTGTTTGGCATAAACACTTCTGAAAACACTTCTGTCGTTGAGATGAGAAATAGTAATAATAATAACAGCCGGCCGCGGTGGCCGAGGGGACTGAGGCGCTCCAGTCACGGTCTGCACGACCACTACGGTCGGGGGTTCGAATCCCCCTTCGGGCATGGATATTTGTGCCGTCCTTAGGATTAGCTAGTTCATAAGTTGTTTGTAAGTTTAGGGACTGATGACCACGTAGTTAAGTCCCACAAGCTCTACAAACATTTGAATAACATTGCCACGTATTGATTCTATGTTGTAGTACTCTCACAGTAAGTGTATGCTGAAGTATTAGTATGTTACAGTATAGCACTGGGGACAATGTAGTTATTCTGTATGCAGTGCTCCCTCTTATCAAAACCACGACGAATGCTGAAAGTCTGGTAATTCATCAACAGAGTAATTCATGTCTGTTTAAATAAGACGTCATTGTGGTGTCATTGTGCGATAAAGTAAGTCTGGGTAATCGTTGAAGGAATGGCGTCAGCTGATCGCCTGTATAGAACTTTCATTAAATATAGTATTTCCAGCGAATTTTCTTGACTGTGTCAACAGCATCGGCCACTGTTTTAGCTAATACATGTCCCCACGTGCTGCAGTGATTACTTCGTAAAGCACTAAGTTCAAATCGACCTTGTGTAGGACAACTATATATTGAGCAGTCGGATTATAACTAAGTGAAAAAGTATACGCCTTTCTTTATTTTAATGTAGTCCGCACCAAAAGTAATTACAAATTTTAATTACAATATTGTACCGAACAATTATGAAAGCAGAGAGATTTCTGATGAGTTTGTCGCTCGCGTGTATATATTATCTCTAGTGGCAGGCAGAGAGCAGAAATATCTCTGGAGTGAGCATGCAGCTGCGCAGAACAGATTTTGTGTTCTCAACATTAAGGTGTAAATGTCCCATGACATTGGGAAAAATCTACTAATCGCTGACTTTATCTTGGTCCCTTTTTGTTCGGTTAAGACGCTATGTGTAAATGGCTCTTTTAGCGACGCATCCTCAACTTTCTTGTTGCTTCTGTAACATATTTATTTAGGTACTATTTCATGTTATGCAGTTGCTCTGCAAAAAGGAGGTGGGGTTTCTTTGCAGGCAATGCGGTACAAACCAATCGTAATAGCAGGTGAATGTGGGGAAAGAGTGGATTTGTCTCAGTATCACGTGGTAATTCCAGCTTACTGTTGAGAAGATGCACAGAACGCAATGCTCATTCCATATATTCCACTCCATATACTCTATATACAATTTATATAATTTATACTCTATATACAATTTCTTTCCATGACATTGCAAAGCATATGGAATACAGCTAGGAAGAAAAAAAATTTTTTTGTGTCCTACCTGGATTAAATTTTACTTGCAGTGGCAGCGGTTTAGTTTGCTATCGTTGACGACGAACTATTCGCTTTAGGAGGATGATTAATTTACTGACCAGACCAGCATAAATTATTTATTTCATCGTGAACATAAAGAATTATTCCCCTCATTCTACGTGACTGATTTTTCAAGAAGGATTCAACGGCCTTTGCCAACGTCAATACACTGTACCGCTGCCGTAATGAAAATCGTAAATCGTAGCCCTTGTTTCAATGTACTACACCTTTGTTATGAGCATCGTCATCTATTAGTTATTTGGTATACTATGTAAGTAACAGCGCCTCTATCGGATCTTTGCTATACTACGTTGCAATTCATGCTTAGCGTACACCAGAAACAACAAATTGCTATATCTTTTCTTCCCCTGGTCCGATTTTGATGACATGAAGCTTATTGCCCAAGGTACTCTCAGTTGACCTATGAATCCCCAAGAAAGTTCGTATAGTACTCTTGGAGATGTGCTGTACTACACCATACTTATAAGCATAGTGTACACAAGAACTTCAAATTAAGATTTCCTTTCCCATCCTTACCCAAAAAATCCAAGCGTAAGCTCCGTCTCTCATGACCACGTTGTCGACGGGGTGTTAAACGATAATATTCATTCCTTTCTTGACTATAACCAATAGTTTTTGTGTCTTGTCCAGGATACAATATGAATATTTTCTGTGGAGAGCCCATGCCTGAGCAAGCGATATAAAGCTCTCCGTGTGAGAAACATGTAGATTTCAAATACACTCCACAGTATTGAGTAGATTGCCCTGTGATTTATTAATCATAACAGAAAATGCAAGTCCCACTGCAAACCGCAGTCTCTTAAAGGTAAAGGCCAGATCTGTCGGAAATAATGGGTATACGTCGGATGTACTGTTTCATTCTCTTCCTTTCCTTGCAGCTCTATAGATATTTATTGCTTCTTCCTACAGCGGTGTGCGCTTCACAGTTCAAAGTTGTTTCAAGGTTTTCAACAGCACTCTCATCTTTCAGGAATTTTCTTAAGCTCACTGGAATACAGGAGTGTCTCAGCAGTAAATAAGAAATGTGATAAAACGTGATGCCTGACGTGAAAGGTTTTTACCCATCGCAGTATATATGGTCTCATATTTACTGAGTTATATGTTGTAAAATGTTATAATTTTTCAGGTATATATTAATTTGTATAAGTGCTGTATGCCTGAAAAATCTATTGCGAATGTAATTAGTAGTAAAGAAGTTATAGATTAAAACTTGGTGCGTGATGGGGAGGTTTTCCATGAACGTTACTGTTTCTGTGCTCGTATCTCATGAACTGCGTGTCGTACTGTGATACAATTTAGAAGATACATTGAACTATATGTGTGTAAACTGTTTGAAAAATTTCTTACAGGTACAATATGGAGTGTCGAAATTGTAAATTTCAACGTTGTATCGAATGCCTTAGTTTTACTCCGCGAACAGCGTAAAAGTAGTAAGCGAGAAGCTTTTTTCTTTTCATCATTTTGCTATGGTTGTCAGCGAGAAAAAGTTTCCCATATGTTTGAAATTATGTTTAAAGTTTGTTGCTAGTCGCTAAGTGCTCTCTTTCACAAATAGTGGACTGATAAAGTCACAGTATCACGTGCTGCAAGATGGGGAAGTTTTTATTGTTTATGACGTCATATCTCCTGAACTATCGGTCCTATCGCAAAATCGTTTCTTAGCTGACTTCTACTACCTATAAACTACATTACTGTCAAATTTCAGCTTCATAGATGACGTAGTTTTCGAGATTTCATTTTAAAAATTTTTAAATGTTTGTATAGCTTATGGGACTTAACTACGGGGTCATCAGTCCCTAAACTTACAAGCTACTTATGAACTAGCTAATTCTAAGGACGGCACAAATATCCATGCCCGAGGGGGGATTCGAACCGCCGACCACAGTGGCCGTGCAGACCGTGACTGGAGCGCCTCAGTCCCCTCGGCCACCGCGGCCGGCTGAGATTTCGTGTTTAGTCAGTAAGTGAGTGTATGAATGAGTTTTCTTTCGCTTTTATATAAATAAAGATTTAAGTTTTTTAATACTCCAGGTATTTGCTTCGTCTTCTCTCAAATTTTCAAATGTTTGTAGAACTTATGGGACTTAACTACGGGGTCATCAGTCCCTAAACTTACAAACTACTTATGAACTGCCGGCCGCGGTGGCTAAGGGGACTGAGGCGCTTCAGTCCCGGTCTGCACGGCCACTACGGTCGGGGGTTCGAATCCCCCCTCGGGCATGGATATTTGTGCCGTCCTTAGTCTTAGCTATTTCATATGTAGTTTGTAAGCTTAGGTACTGATGACCCCGTAGTTAAGTCCCATAAGTTCTACAAACATTTGAACATTTTTACTTATGAACTAGCTAAGACTGAGGACGGTACAAATATCCATGCCCGAGGGGGGATTCGACCCCCGACCGTAGTGGCCGTGCAGACCGTGACTGGAGCGCCTCAGTCCCCTCGGCCACCGCGGCCGGCCCTCGTCTTCTCTAGTGAAGAAATTTCGGAAAGCTGTGTTAAGCAATTCTGCTTTAGCAGGACTGTCATCAGTAACATCACCATTTCTCTCTTGTAATGAAGGTATTGTTTGTGTTTTGGCGCTGTAGCATCGACTAAAAACCTCGGTGAGTGTAGGTGTGTCGCGTTCGATCGCATCCGAGTAGAGCAGAGTGGGCTACGCCTAGGCGCGGGTCTTTCCTCATTTGGCGGCGGTCGGTGTCGCGTAGCCTTCGTCTGGGGCAGAGGGGCGATTCACGGCCAGCGGGAACACAACGCCGCGGCCTGCAAAGCGCAATTACGTGCGGTAGGATGGCGGCCGGCGCAAAATGGAATTGGTTAATGCGCGCCGACGTAGGCGAGGCGAGGCGAGGCGAGGCGGGCCGCGCGGGGCTGCGGCGGTGGCAGTCGCGCGCCGGGCCCTCCGCCGCACACTCCAGCCGCCCACGCACTCGCCATGCTCGGCCGCCCGCCATGACGGCTCGCAGGTACGCCCCCGCCCGGTAAGTCAGGGCGCGCGCCTTCCCACCGACGCGCTGTGCCGCTCGTGTCATGCTCGTCTCGCCCCGTGCCGCCGTGCGAAACCGATATCCTCTCTAACTTTCGCCACAGTGCCGTTTGTTTGAAAACAGACGGCGTCACCTTCAATTCGCCGGCTGACGACCCGAGAGAGTGTTCCAGGAGAAACTCGTCCGTTTGAGGTGAGCTAGCTCGTCGGCCTACTGTGGCGTGTTTTCGTGCTGCAGAGTGATGTTTACTGTCAGTGCTGAGAAGAAAAGTAGCGTAGTACTTCAATATTTACACCTCTGTTTACTCGCCCGTCTTCCGCAGTAACTATGATAACAATTAACTGAAATAAACTTGTTAAAAACAAATTTCAGTGAAAGATTATATAGAACTGTTCGTTGGGAAATCCTTGGGTAGTTTCGGTGGCCTAGTAAAGAAGAGTGTTGTTCCTCCTCAGGTGCGAATATACGAGAGTTGACATAAAAGTTTTCTGGGTATTATACCGCGTCATGATGTAAGGCTATTACTCCAGTATACCCAGATGAAGGCCACTATAACGTTGGCCGAAACGTCGGTTATTTAAGTAATAGCCTTACATCATGACGCGGTACAATACCCAGAAAACTTTTATGTCATCTGACTCTGGCCGCGGAAGGCTACGTAATTATATACGAGAGTATAGTAGTAGAACTCGTGGTGTTTGGTGAGTGTGATGCAGGTATATCGTAGTGTTATGTTTATGTTCTGTGATGATGATGAGAGAAATGTTAGGGTGAAACCTCGTGCCGGCTCATAGCCTACTCCTCTCGAATAGCATAACATCCCCGTGTGACGAACAGATCAGCATCGAGTGTCACATTCCTTCGATTTATGAGAAACTGTAGATATTGAATGTAGGCTTTCGCGGATGGTAGTTGAATTATCGCTGACATTACTTTCGTAGTAATAAGGCAGTGGTCATAGCATAATTCTCTGCCTGACATTTCGTCCTGCACTGCTGAAAACATTTTCGGAGGCTTTGAAGACACAGAAGGCTGGCTCACACTCGAGGAAGCCGAACTGTTTATAAATTGTTTAGGCTGTGGATAAGCTATGTCACCACAGTATCCTTTCCTAGATGAGTGCTAGTCCTGCAAGGTTCGCAGGAAAACTTCTGTGCAGTTTGCGCGGTAGGAGATGAGGTAGCCTACTGTTAGAACTAAAGTTGTGAGGACAGGTCGTGAAGCGTGAACGAGTTGGCAGAACGCTTGGCCGCGAAGTGCGACGGTCCTGGGTTCGAATCACGGCCTCGCACAGAGTTGTCATCTGCCAGGAAGATTCATATTTATAAACAGCTTGGCTCGCAAAGTATGCAAACATTTCCACTTGCTGAGCTGGCTTGCGTGTGAACCAGCCTTCTTTGTCTTAAAGGCCTCCTAAAAACAAATAAATAATAAAAGTGGAAGACGAAACCTCAGGCTCAGAACTATGCCATGGAACACGGCCTTATTCCCATCAAACAAATATCAGTACTAACAGTGCAGGGATGTTTGGAATTTAATCCTTCCCTTCCTGACCAAATACCGACAGTTAAAATTACAGCGTTCACCAGGATTCGAACCGAATCTGGATCGACCGACAACGCACAGCGCGTGTTAGTGACTTGGGCTGAAATCAAATTAAAATGAAAATGTTTTTATGACATTGTTGGTTGGTAACGCTCCTGTGACGACATAAAATATATCAACGAAAAGCGATCAGTACTGTTGAACCCGCAGTGCAATTATTGTGTATCGACTTGTATAAAAGTATTCCGGATCAGGTCTCCAACCCGGATTTTTTGCTTTCCCCCCAGACGCTGTGTTAATCTGAAAGGTATCTGATTTAAACATTCCCCGCCATAGATGTTTCCTCCTATTCTATTACTGCGGAAGTAAACGAAGGAGGTTCTCTAGTTCGAAACGGTACCACCAAAGGAACGGGTAGGATGGAGGAGCATGGTGTACTCTATCTCTCGAGAGAGAGATGTATGCCGCATCAATTGATTTCACGTATTTAAATTTATTTGCAGGAATTGAATGAAATGCAGTAACGTGGAATATAAACAACGAAGCACACTCAAAAATTGTTCAAACGTAGTAAGAGCAATGCAAATGACAACGTAACTTTGAATCAGGTTTGGAAGCATTCTCACATATCATAATGGTAAAAACCTGTATGAGTTACAGCAATTAATTACTTCTTTGCATCCTATGCGTACTACAAACTGAGAATATTTTTTAGTATATCCACCGTGTTATTAATAAAGTATTCTCAATAGTGATATTGTAAACATGTTGAATAAATAATCCATGTTTTCAACTTATATTAAAACTTTTAAGTTTCTATAACGTGAGACGACGTATAGAAACTGTCTGAATTCGATTTTAAGTTTGTTTTCGGTTATTTATCACTTGTTTAACTCGTGAGAACGATTACAATGTGTGTGAAAGCGCCAGACATGGCCGTCCACGCTAGCTGTTAGTCCCCCTACAACTGACCGCCTAAGTCACGTCCAAGGTCGGAGGAAGACGGGAACGTCACCGTCAATGTCTGACGAAGCACTTTGATGCTTACACTAATCTTCGGCTTGAGATCGCTGTTTAGTAACTAAAATACCAGAAAGGATAATTCACTATTCACTGCTTAACTTTGTAGAGGGGACTTAGAATTCACGTTTTACATAGGTGCCCAAATCCTGAAATATCTTCCAACGACACTGTGAGCACTTATTCATCTTTGATACTATGAAACAAATCTCTTTTATTGCAACCTGTTTACTATCCACATTTTGGGAGGAGGTGCTATGGACCAAAACAAGAAAAGGAAGTCGAGAAAATATGCTCTCTAAAATGCATACCTTAAGAGCTATGGGCAGTTCTACATCTTCGATACTGTGTAACACATAATCTCTTCTGCTAATGAAGTTCTCATAGCTCCTGAAGTATATGTTTTAGATCCCACGTTTACTAGATATTTTTTTGATTGTTTTGGTCTATAATACCTCCTACCAAATTATGGAAAATAGGGAGGTACAATAGAAACATTTTTTTTAATATTATGGAAGTGCTAAGTGTCGTTATATGACATACAGGGTGTTTGACTAAGTGTGTTTGCCTCTGTAACTTATAAAATAATAGGTGACGGGAAATTTTAATGCGGTAGGTCAACACAAAAAATGTTACACATTCTGCGGAGCTATGAACATAGTTTATGGTGTCATTTTCCAAAGAGTTGCACCACAAAGATATAATTTTTTAAATGGAACAATAGTTTTTTCTATCATGTATTGGATCGTTTAAACCAACTGCGTCCAAATCAATTTAAACTACATTCCTATCACTGTTAGTTTGGGAGCTACAACCCTTCAAAGTTCCGGGGGCGGAGGTTGCGATAGCGTAGCTTACTGGCCGAGTGGCTATCCCCTGGGGCACGGCCCACTGTCTCATGACCACCAGCCAGTCAGCTACGCTGTCGTAGCCTCCGCCCCCTAAACTTTGAAGGGTTGTAGCTCCCAAACTAACAGTGATAGGAATGTAGTTTAAATTGATTTGGACGCAGCTGGTTTCAACGAATCCAATGCATGATCGAAAAAACTATTGTTCCATTTAAAAAATTATATCTTTGTGCTGTAACTCTTTGGAAAATGATACAATAAACTATGTTCATAGCTCTGCAGAAAGTGTAACATTTTTTGTGTTGACCTACCGCATTAAAATTTCCCGTCACCTATTATTTTATAAGTTACAGAGGCAAACACACTTAGTCAAACACCCTGTATACGAATATGGGTTTCTGAGTAAAACTTGATGGACCAAGTTCCCTCTACAAAGTCCGAAAGGGCGTAACATGGATTGCGAATTACCCTGTATATTCAACGCACTTGCAGTATCACTACTACAGAGGGACTTGGCGCAGTGGTTAGCACACTGGACACTGGAGGATGGTGGTTCAGATCCACCTCCGGCCATCCACATTTAGGTTTTCCATGATTTCCGTTAAATCAGTCCAGGAAAATTTCAGGATGGTTCCTTTGAAAGGACACTGCAGATTGCCGCGGTGGAGTAGCCGAGCGGTATAAGGCGCCTCGCTGCGCAGCGCGCGGTTGCTCGCCGTCGGAGGTTCGAGTCCTCCCTGGGACATGGCTGTGTGTGTTGTCCTTAGGTTAGTTTACCTAGGTTTAAGTAGTTTGTAAGCTACGGACTGATGACCACACAGTTTGGTCCGATAGATTTACAAACCTTTTGTGACACTGCAGATTTCCTTCCCCAACCTAACCAAAAAATCCGATCGTCTCTAATGTTGACGGAACGTTAAACCTAATCTTCCTTCCATCCTTTTCAGTATCACTCGTGATGATGCTTGGTCAATAAAGCCATCTGCGTCTGATGACTCCGACTTGCTCAATTTTCACAAAGTTTAGGGCCGAGGAAATCAAAGTAACAATTTCTTTTTAATTTTCCAATAAGTCTCCCGCCAGTTAGCTAGACAATAACAATGCGCTCGTTTTCGGAGTAAGAGGGTTCACTCTATTTTTCGTAGTGATTAATCTTCATAAAAGAAGCTATAATTTCTACTATACATTTCAGCAAATATAAAAGTTGATATAACAGTTTGAACTATGCTAAAATGTTATGTGGAGACGATTAGTCCGGACAGACACGGGAGGTAGCTTTGCCAGATCTTGCTCTGTACCAGTGGGTTTAATAGTAAGTCCCACGCCAAAACAAGTGCACAACAAGAGTGGCGCATCGACAGAAGGGAGTACATGTTCTGGGTTTCCTGCAGAAACTCTATTGATGCTAAACGTATGACAAGTACAACTCAGAGTGCAGGTAAACTGACGCGGGAAATGGAACATACACAGGACATTATTATTCTTGTGGACAAAACGTCTAACTTGCACACAGATTCTCCGCGAAATTATAGTGTCATGTAGACTAAATCAAATGTAATGCCCAGTCCAGCTGTAGCGAAATAGTGCAAACATTTTCCGAGGCGACACAACGTGGCTGATCGCAGATTCTCAACCACCTGGCCGGAAATAACATTGTCCAGAACACAGTTTGGAATTCTGAAGGTTTCCGATATCGAGAAAGCTATCTACGCCTACATTGCGAATGCACTTAATTCATTAGATAATAATTACAAGCAGCAGATGTTTAATGTGATTTGTCAAAGACATTTGATTCCTTTTAAGTAAATTAGAATTCTTTGGTGTCACGGGCAATGCTGAAAAATGCTTCTAGTTATACCACGCGAACAGGGAACAGAGTGCAATTGCAAGGGACTAGTGAATTAAGCCATCAGATTTGGAAGAAATTACGTGCGTGTTCCACAAGAATCCATCTTAGGGCCATTGCTTTTTCTTCTATATATTAATGACCTCTCATCAGTTACACTCCAAGAGACAGAGTTAGCTTTGTTTGCAGATGTTACAAGTATTCCAATAAATAGCATGTCGTGTATAGTTATAGAAAGGTCTGTTAATGATATTTTCATGCATATTAATAAATGGTTTGAAGCCAACTCATTGACATTAAACTTTGAAAAGACTCACAACATGCAAGTCAGAACATGTAAGATGTTTCCATCGAGCATATGCATAAAGTATGAAGAAGAACAGATAGATGAGAGTGACACTATTAAATTTCCGCGTTTGCAACTTGATAATAAATTCAGTTGGTAGGAGCACACAACAGAATTGCAGAAACGCCTTAACAAATCTGTATTTGCAATTCGAGTGCTAGCAGACGTAGGCGACACAAAAATTAAAAAATAAAAAGCTTCCATAATTTGCTTGCTTTCGTTCCATAATATAATATGATATAATATTTTGAGGTAACTCTTCAAGTCAAAGAAAAGCCTTCAGAGTTGAAAACCGTGTAATACGTATTATTTGTGGAGTAAATTCACGGATATCTTGTAGAAGCCTCTTAAAAGAACTGGGTGTACTAACTACGGTCTTTCAGTATATTTGTTCCTTAATGAAAATTATCGTAAATAATATATCCCTTTTTTCCAACAAACAACTCAGTTCATACTACAATAGTAGCAACAAAAACGATCTACACAAGGGCTTAAAAACACTTACTTTAGATCAAACAGGAGTCCACTAGTCAGGAACATACATTTTCAATAATTTGCCAGCAAACATAAAAGAGGTCGCTACAAATAAAGATCAGATTAAGAGGAGCCTAAAAGACTTCCTGGTGGCCAACTCCTTGTACACCATTAACGAATTTTTGAATAGAATCAAATGATTTATTGTAAGCATTTATAGTATTATTATTATTTCAACCTGTGAAAAAATATAAAAAAATATTTACTTCCACATCCACGAGGATCTCCTCAGTATGATTCCCAATCTAATAGCGAAGGAAGATCATCAACATCCACCACAGATGTCAGGACCTGGATGACAGCCATCGCAGATTTTCCAACGCGATTCTTAAATTCATCCGTGACTGAGGAGCAGATTTGTATCGTCGAAGAATTTGACGATTGCTTGAACTTTCTTACCATTTTTTACAGAGATTAGGTGACATTGATGAAAAATGGTGTCCTGTATGTGCCAATAAAGTTGCTATGAGCGTTGATCGTTAAAGCCTTCGTTTATAGTGTCTTGTATCTCTGACACATTCAAGTGTAGCTGACCTATCACAAAAATGTGGAACTTAAAAGTGCCTGTGGTTAGTAGGAAATGTTCCTTTCATAAGGGGCTTTCGAGGGGCTGAGTATACAGGGTGATTCGACGATATGTTAGAAACTTTCAGGAATGATAGAGGAGGGTAAGGGAAGGAATTAAGGAAGGAAGAATAGGGTTTAACTTCTGGTCTGGAGAAGATTTAATTTACGAATATGAGATGAGGGACATTAAATCAGGTGCGATGATACGGTTCCTGCATTGACTCTGGGGGACACATGTTTCAATGTTTGTTGTAAGTCTAGCAGATACTGAAACTTGCTCAGGTAAACGAAATTCATTATTGCTGCACTGCAGACTTGGGATTTTCGGTCTGCCTTACAAGTTGCGTGCGCCGTTATTAGTCCAATGACAAGGAAATTATCTGAGGTAACCGGGGAGTGTTCAACGGGAATTCTCAACGTCACGATCAGGATTCATCAGTTGGAGCTTTTAGTTTGTGATCTGCGCGAGGCTAAGACGAAAATTAGGTAGATCTCCTATTAAGGGTTTGCACTCGATCGTTTTCGGACCAGGGTCCCTCACTTCTAATTGACACATTTAATCTTCTCCGTCACCTTCGAAAGTCTGTAATATCATCATGGAATCACCCTTTTTGTAATCTTCAATAAGTTTCAAGACAAAAGGAATTTACGACATTAGCTGGCATAGGGAATTGAATTGAATCAACGGGCAAATTCGAAAATTTGTGCCAAGCCGGGGTTGAACCCGAGTCTCTTACTTACTAGGCTGTTGCGCTGTCCATTATGCCACACGGACACAGCGGTCGCGACACTTACACGACTATCCTAACAAACCTCCCGCCTAGACACAAATTTCCAATTTCTGCAAACACTACTGACGTTGTGCTCTTGGCCGTATTATTCATTACTCGGGACATTTGGACAATTCCCATAAGAGCTCATTTTTGTCTCGATCCATAATAGCTCCAGGATCAAAGAAGGAAGAAATATTAGAGTTTAACGTCCATCGACATCGTGGCCAGTAGAGGGAATGAAATCGGCTTTGCCATTTGAAAGATACCATCCCGGCATTGCCTGGAGTGATTTAGGGAAATCACGAAAAATCACGGCATTGCCTGGAGTGATTTAGGGAAATCACGAAAAATCAAAATCAGGATGGCCGGAAGCGAGTTCGAGGCCCCGTCCTCCCGAATACGAGTCCACAGTGTCACCAGTGCGCACACAATAAATATACATAATATCCTTTTTTCTTTTTCTTACGCCGCGGTGGAGTAGCCGAGCGGTCTAAGGCGCCTCACTGTGGAGCGCGCGGTTGCTTGCCGTCGGAGGTTCGCGTCCTCCCTAGGGCATGTGTGTGTGTGTGTTGTCCTTAGGTTAGTTTACCTTAGTTTAAGTAGTTTGTTAGCTACGGACTGATGACCACGCAGTTTGGTCCGATAGATTTACAAGCATGTGAACATTTTTTGTGCTTATTTTAATTTTTTAACATTATTAGTTGTAATGAATCAAGAGATATTTAAATTCGTCTACTCGTTGAAATGCTTCAGAGTGAACTTCCATGTTATCATGTTTTTGGAGTATTTTGTTTCTCTCACATTCAGTTATAAAGCAGTCCCACTAATGTTTCCGATTGATAGGTGAGAGATATAGTTTCTCATTTGTCTTCTGAAAGAGCTACGACATTAATGTAAGCCAATAATAAGTAATATCCTCCATCGGATTTATGGTGCAAACACACAATCACTTTTCGTCGAAAAGTAGAATGAAACAATGTAGACGAAATTATCATTTGGGCAGTATTTCATTCAAGTTTATTGAAAAATGACACAGAATTACATTACCAAACATTTTAAAAAAATACTATGGTTAACGAAAAAATTGAGAACAGATTTGACCTCATACTACCTAATTCGGCAGAGAGGATCATTTACAAACTCGCGATTTTTTACCAGTCGACAGTTTCTGTACCTAATAATGCTCATTTCTACCTGAAGTTAACAACAGAATAAAGTGAATCACCTTGAGAGCTGAAGCTGATTCCGGTACGACTCTCCTTAGAAGTCAATTATAATGCCACAGCTGTACAATTGACTGCCTGTAACCTGGACAGCAAGTTACCGCTCAACGAAGGATCTGTACCAAAAGACTGGAAAGCTGCACAGATCATACCAACATTCAAAAAGGGCAATAGGAGTAACCCAATAAACTACAGGCCTATTTCATAGACGTCAATTTGCAGCAAGGCTTTGGGACGCATCCTGTATTCAAGTATTATGAATTATCTCAAACAGAATGATCTATTGACCCAAGGTCAACACGGATTTAAAAAATATCGTTCATGTGAAACACAACTAGCTCTTTACTCACACGAGTGATGAGTGGTATCGACAAGGGATCTCAAATTTTCTTTTTCTTACACGTTTGTTTTCATTGCGTGGGGTTGGTGTGGTGTGGTTATTTATGGATTGGACATGTTAACCCTTTAATGCAAAGTATAGCTGATCAGCTAGATACATTATTTTTTCGATTATCTCTCAATCTGATCAAAATTTTACCACAAATTCATTTCTGGCCGCTTCTATACATAGTGTTACACATGCAAGTAGCGCATCCTAGAAATTATAAATTGTAGAGTACTACTGAATCGGTTAGACAGTTACCTGCATTGAGCTACTCCTAACATGTGCTTTTCTTTACGTTAATATTCCTCCTTTGCCATGTAAAAATAGGCAATCACATACTACTGTTGCATTACGAGTTACTTTCTGGAAAGATTAGAGGCATAATAGTGACATTTATTGCATCGGGTACATCATGGAAGTACTATATAGCTGACCAGCTATGAACTTTTTGTTGCTAGTAGTGCATAATAATTTTTAGGATTTTTTCCAATACTTTTCTCGTTATATACGCACTATAAATTAATCGTGGTAGTTTCAAATAAGAAGTCATGCATTAAAGGGATAAGATGCCTTTCGTGTCACCACCCCATTCTCCCCCCGGGAGGAAATATGTCTTCCCCAACTGTCTGCGTGTAGTGTTACTTATGTGAAGTGTGCAGGCTTTATTCTATATGTTTGTGAATCTTGTAACTGAAACTTGGGTACCAGCCCGTTGTTCATATAGTGGGGTGAGGGAACCGCCTAAAAACCACATCCAGGCTTCATTTTTTCAGGGAAGCCAAAACGGTGTTGGTCCAAGACGCCACTGCCCGCACCGAAACTGAGTTTATTGTGCGGACATCCAGGCTTGCCTGCACTATTCGTCATGACGGACATTTGCCCTTGAAGCAGTGTAAGAAATTAACAGGAAACGACAGAGAGAAAGAATGAATTCTGTTTCGAATGACACATCTTTCGGATTGGACTTGGTAGAGTGCTATTTAGACAACTACAGCTTAATTAGAGAAGGGGGAGAAGGAATGGCATGACCTTGCTCGCTTTAAATGAATTGAGGCATCCAATCGCGGTATTGCCAAACGAGGGAATTACTGCGTTTCCTGACGACGACTCACCGTCTTAACTACTGAGCGCGCTCTCTCGACGGTTCTGATTACAAAATTGTTTTCCTGTCGGCATGATCGCCCTACGTCCATTAGTAATTTAATCTAATACCCCTAATCTGCTCTTTGTTATGTCAGCTCGCGACGGAATAACAGTGCAACATCGTTAGGTAGCCAGCACATCACTTGCATTATTCTCAGTCGCGGTTCGTGTACTCGTACATGTCACAGGCAGAATCTTATCACATAGGTGGTACATGTGACACTAAAAAATCTGTGATCACTCATAGAACGTATCAGACTGGGGGCTACAATTAAAATTTCGCTCCCTGAGATGACCTCAATGAAACACGATTGATCGTAGTACAATGAAGCATTGTGAAAACATTTGTAAGTACCTGTGGAAGAGGAACAGCGAATAAAACGTTTAAAGAAACACATTTTACTTCCAAATGAGAGGGACATAGTTTAGTTCTGGTTTGATGGGTTGTGGACTTCTGGACTAAATTTAAATGCGTTGTAAATCAAGGGTTAGAGAAATATGTGCCTGCAAAGTCGATTAAGGATGGAAAAGATTCACCGTGGTGTAATAATAATGTTAGAAAGCTACTGATAAAGCAAAGGCTGTGGCACTCTCGGTTCAAAAAAGAACACGCAAATGATGACAGGCAAAAGTTAGTAGAGATTCGTGCGTCTATGAAAAGATCGATGCGCGAAGCATACAATAATTACCACAGCCATACCTTAGCAAAAGATCTTTGCGAGAACCCGAAAAAAATCTGGTTCTATGTAAAACCGATAATTGGGTCAAAGCCCACTATGCAATCACTCTTTGATCATTCCGGGGCAGTAATAAAAGAAAGCAAACGGAAATCTGAAGTTCTCAATTTAGCTTTTAAGAAATTTTCACGCAGGAGAACCACACAAAAGTATCATCATCTGATCAACATATTAACTCCGAAATTGAAGACATAGTAATAAGTATTTTCGGTGTAGACAAGCAACTGAGAAAGCTAAATAAAAAATGTCTCCTGGTTCGGATGGAATACCAGTCCGGTTTTACAAGGAGTATTCTGCGGCATTGGCCCCTTACTTAGCTTGCATTAATCGCGAATCTTTAATTCAGCGCAAAGTTGCTAGTGATTGGAAAAAAGCGCAGGTGACTCCAGTTTATAAGACAAGAAAGAGAACTGACCCACATAATTACAAGCCAATATCGTTGACATCAGTTTCCGGTAGAATTTTGGAGCATATTCTCAGTTCCTTGAGACGGAAAAGCTTCTTTCTATGAATCAGCATGGGTTTAGGAAACATCGTACATGTGAAACTCAGCTTGCCCTTTTTCACATAACACATTTGCGAGCCATGGATGAAGGGCAAAGGGCAGATTGTGTTTTTCTCGATTTCAAAAAGGCGTTTGCAGACTGCCAACGAAGATACGATCATATGGAATAGGTTCACAGATTTGTGACTGGCTGGAAGACTTCCTAAGTAATAGAACGAAGTACGTTGTTCTCGACGGCGAGTGTTCATCAGAGACGAGTGTATCGTCAGGCGTGCCCCAGGGGAGTGTGATAGGACCGCTATTATTTTCTATCTATATAAATGATCTAATGGACAGAGTGACTTGAATTTGCGGCTGTTTGCTGATGATTCTGTGGTGTATGGGAGGGTGTCTTCTTTAATTGACTGTAATAGCATACAGTAGGACTTGGACAAAATTTCTAATTGGTGCAAAGAATAGCAGCTAGCTCTCAATGTAGAAAAATGTAAGGTGATGCACATGAGTAGTAAAAACAATCCCATAATGTTCGAATACAGCATTAGTAGTGAGCTTCCGTTGATGCAGTCGCGTCCTTCACATATCTAGGCGTAACATTGCGGAGCGATATGAAATGGAACGAACATGTAAGGACAGTTGTAAGGCGGACAGCCGACTTCGATTTATTGGGAGAATTTTGGGAAGATGTTCTTTATCTGTAAAGGAGACCGCGTGTAAAACGCATATACGACAATGTGTTGAGTATTGCTCAAGTGTTTGGGATCCGCAACAGATCAGTTTAAAGGAAGTCATAGAAGCAGTTCAGTGGCTAGCAGCTAGATTAGTTACTGGTAGGTTCCACCAATGCGCGATTGTCACGGAAATGCTCCCGGAACTCAAATGGGGATCGTTGGAGAAAAGACGACGTTCTTTTCGAGAAATTCTGTTGAGGAAATTTAAAGGGCCGGAATTTGAAGCTGAGGGTAGAACGATCTTCCTGCTGCCTACTTACATTTCGCGTAATGATAACAAAGACAAGAGAAATTAGGTCTCGTTCGGAGGCATATAGGCATTATTTTTTCCTCGTTCTATTTGGGAGTGGAATAGGAAAGGAAATGCCACGTAGTAGTACAGTGTACCCTTCACCACGCACCTTACGGTGGATTGTGGAGTGTGTATGTAGATGTAATTGCGTAGCACCTTTACGTTCCAGGTTATAAACGTTGGTCAGTGGGACAACCATCTGTTTGTATGGCTACCACTTCACAATTATTCGCGTCGCTTTTCGAACGGCGGACTATGGAATGTTCAGCTGTAGTGACAGTTCGTGCACTGCTTGAAGATCGATCACTGTATCCAGCGTTTTCAGCCATAGTAACACTATTTTTTCAACACTTAGTTGCGCAATTAGCAGTCAGTCTCTTTCACGAGAAAATCCAAAATCGGCAGTTAATTAATATATTTGAAGTTTTTCAACCTCAGTATGGAAGAAAAGCCCCTCATAGTGGGTCTGTACTCGTGGAAAGAGCGCTGTTGCTGCTGTTTTGATAAAGCAGCCGTACGAGTAAAGCTCTGCTCACCTAGTCTCTCGGGAAGCGTAATGTACACTGATGCTTATGTTGCAACCCTACATCTCCGTCCCAATACCGGCGCCTAATGTGAAGTAATGACATTAGCAACAAGGCAAATCCTGCTGCGCAAACTATAAACATCATTTCTATTCAGTTGAGTACCCGTCCGTAAATAGTTTCTAATCCAAATTGGCTCATGCCGTGCAAGTTGAATTACACACACCCTGTAGTTGACAATACCTCATAACAAAGCGTATTAGCTACTAACAAATGTCATTTCATTTAGATTACTGAGAGAGAAGAAAAATAAAGACAGAGAATATTGTACCGGGTGATCAAAGAGTCAGTATAAATTTGAAAATTTAATAAATCATGGAATAATGTAGGTAGAGACGTAAAAATTGACACACATGCTTGGAATGACATGGGGTTTTATTAGGACCAAAAAAAAAAAAAGTATTGCTAGACGCGTGAAAGATCTCTTGCGGGCGTCGTTTTGTGATGATCGTGTGCTCAGCCGCCACTTTCGTCATGCTTGGCCTCCCAGGTTCCAGACCCCAGACCGTGTGATTATTGGCTTTGGGGTTACCTGAAGTCGCAAGTGTATCGTGATCGACCGACATCTCTACGGATGCCGAAAGACAACATCAGACGCCAATGCCTCACCATAACTCATAACTCCGGACATGCTTCACATGCTATTCACAACATCATTCCTCGACTACAGCTATTGTTGAGGAATGATGGTGAACATATTGAGCAGTTCCTCTAAAGAACATCACCTTTGCCTTTGTCTTAATTTGTTATGCTAATTATTGATTATTGCTTTTCTGATAAGATGAAGCGCCATCTGTCGGACATTTTTTAAACTTCTCTCTCTCTCTTTTGTTCTAATAAATCCCCGATTCTGTAACATATCCGCGTACCTCTTACTCGTCACGGTAGCAGTTACAAAATCAGAGTCACGCAGTTCCTCGAAGAAAAAAGGCCCGATAACAGTAGATGTGGTTCTAATAAAACCCCATGTCATTCCAAGCATGTGTATCAATGTTTACCTCTCTATCGACATTAATCGGTGATTTATTACGTTTTCAAATTTATGCTGACTTTTTGATCACCCGGTATATGTACCTCAAACTCCGCAAGCCACATTTCGGTGTGTAGCAGCGGTGGGCATATCTGATTACACCAGGCTTTACCCTCTTTCATTACCCAATTGCGGGTGGTGAACGGCAACAATTACTCTCTCGTATTATACAAGCAAGGAAGTTCAAATGTTCCAATGTTTATTAAGCTTATAGGACTTTAATGCGGGGTCATCAGTCCCTAAACTTATGAACTAACTTATACTAAAGACAGCACAAACATCTATGCCTGATGGAGGATACGAACCCCCGAAGTGGAACGGCCTCGCGCATCGGAGCATTGCGCCTCAATGCCCTCGGCCATTCCGCCGCAAATGCCAAGAAGTCAACGTGGTTTTAGCTACTTATTGCGAGCATTGAATTAAATTCAACGAGACGGTAGAAAATTTGTCCCCAAACCGGGGATCGAACCCGGGTGAATCGCTAACTCGGCATATGGTCCGACGCGAGTGGCGGCGCGTTCCGTAACGTGGCTGCCCAGACCACACGGCAATTTCCGCGTGGCATTCGCACTGAAATTTAAGGATCTTTTTGCCTGTCTTTGCATTAATCATACTGGGTGAGGCACTTAAAACTGTTTTGCACAATATTTGGAAAAATACAAATCTAATTAAAAAAAATTATCAATAAAAGGAGTTCACTTCCAAGAGAGACATCAATTAACGTAAAGCTCGACCCCCTGCACCATCCCCAGGGGTGGGAGTGGCGGGTTGACTTTGAAATCTTAAATGAGAACCCCTATTTTTATTGTTGATTTGGGTTATCCGTGAAAAATTTGTAACTTTCGAATGAAATATTTTATTTCGTTTAATGAGAGATGATGCTGTAATCCACATGGCGTTTACTTTGAGCGAGGCTCATGGGGCTACCATAACAAAAATGTTCAAATGTTTGTAAAGCTTATGGGACTTAACTACGGGGTCATCAGTCCCTAAACTTACAAACTACTTATGAACTACTTACGAACTAGGACAGCACAAATATCCATGCCCGAGGGGGGATTCGAACCCCCGACCGTAGTGGCCGTGCAGACCGTGACTGAAGCGCCCCAGTCCCCTCGGCCACCGCGGACGGCAAACAAACATCTCTACCCAATTGTTCCACGATATTAACAGTTGCAGAAAGAGTAGATATCTTTCCTATTACTCTGAGACTCGTAGGTATGTTGAAGAAACCCGTCAAAGTTGGATTATCTGTTCCCTGATATGAAGTTCTTTCTGTAGCGAATTTTCCCAGTTTCATCCAATTGGCTGCTGAAAATAGAAGCGTTAACCTAGAGAAAGAGCCCATGTGTAGTTGTTATTAACGTTTCTTCCAAAGTTTTTATTTTTACCGATTACAGCAGCATCTATCACGAGACGAAAAAATGTTTCATACAAAAGTTACATAACTCATCTAACCGCTTTTTGATATTTCTCTACCGTTCAGTATTCTAATAGCACGAGGAAAAAAGGAACACCCGAATCTTTCAGTTTTCGATCTCATTTCTCTTATTTTATTAGGATGATCATGTATCCATATGTAGGTGAGTGCAAACGAAATATTTTCGCATTCGGAAGAGACAGTTGGTGAAAGAAATTTCGCAAATAAATCTCGCAGCAATGAATATTGCCTTTCTTTTGATGATTTCCACCGCAACTCGTGCATAATTTCTGTAAAACACTCTCTCCTATTTCGAGGTAATACATAACGAGCCGCCCTCTCTGAACTTTATCTATATCATCCGTCAGTTCCATTCGGGTGGGAATCCCACAATGGGCAGCAATACTCTATAACAGCACCCACAAGTGCAGTGTAGCCAGTTTCGTTAGTAGAACTGCTGCATCTGCCAGTGAAACGTAGCCTTTGGTTCGCCTTACGTGCAATATTTTCCATCTGTCCTTTCCAATTTAGATAGTTCGTAATTGTAATTCCTAGATATTAAGTTGAATTTGCGGCTTGTAGATTTGAGCGATGTATCGTGTAAATGTATTTTAAGGGGTTTCTTTTAATACTCATATGGATGACTACACTTCTCATTGTTAAGTATCAATGCCAATTTTTGTACTACGCCGACATTTTATCAAAATAATTTTGCAGCTGCTTTTGATCTTTTGATGACTTTAATAACTGATAAACGACAGCATAATCCACGAACAGTCTAAGAGAGCTGTTATCATTGTCTCCTAAATCGTTTATAAAAATTAGGAACAGTAGGGGCCCTACAACACTTCCCTGAGGAACGCCAGTTATCAGTTCTGTTTTACTCGATTACTTTCCGCCAATACTAAATACTTTGCCCTTTCTGACAAGAAATCGCGAATCCAGCTGTGGTGATACTCCACAAGAACGCAATTTGATTAGAAGACGCTTGTGAGGTACACTGTCAAACGCCTTCCGGAAATCGAGAAATGTGGAATCGATTTGAGATCTCTTGTCAATAGCACTCATCAATTCATGTGAGTAAAGAGCTAGCTGCGTTTCACAAGAACGATACTTTCTGAATCCGTGTTGATTATTGGGAAATAGGTCGGTCTGTTCGAGGTCGTTTATAATGTTTGAGGAAAGTGTAATGTTCTTAAATCCTACTGCAAACCGACTGTAATTTTGCGTATCACTCCTATTGCCTTTCTTGAATATTGTAGTGACCTGTGCAACTTTTCAATCTTTGGGTACGCAACGTTCGCTAAGCGAGCGGTTGTGTATGATACTTAGGTATGGGGCTATTGCGCCAGCATACTCGAAAAGGAACCTAATTGGTATACAGTCAAGACCGGGAGACTTACTCTTGTTAAGTGATTTAAGTTTTTGAATACTCCAGGAATATTTATTTCTAAATAACGCTGAGCGAGGGTTTGTATGTGATGACCTGGTGTGGAGCTCTCTGTAGAAGTAAGCATAGAATTATACACTGCCAGTGCAACAGCCTTAAGGACTGTGTTCATTACATAATTTGTGCACAATAACGGTGTATAATTCTAGTGATTCACTTGTCACGGTCAGATGGCTGTCAGGAGTCCTGGTTGTTTGTCCTCAGTAGCTGTGCCGAGTTTAGAGGTGAACAGTGTTTGCAAAATCCATTGTCGGGGGCAAACATGTCCCACCAATGAATACATATTCCTGCTGAACAGCATGAGTCATTTGAGCGGAATCTTACTGAAGGGCTTCTGGTAAGCTTGCCGGCCGCGGTGGCCGAGGTGACTGAGGCGCTCCAGTCACGGTCAGCACGGCCACTACGGTCGGGGGTTCGAATCCCCCCTCGGGCATGGATATTTGTGCCGTCCTAGTTCGTAAGTAGTTCATAAGTAGTTTGTAAGTTTAGGGACTGATGACCCCGTAGTTAAGTCCCATAAGCTTAACAAACATTTGAACATTTTTGATCTGGTAAGCTTCAGGATGCGCATGTTGGGCTATTTATAAAGGTAGTGTGTCGCTACTTTGAACAGTGATCTGTCGGATAATCAACTGCGGGTGCTTAGAGTTCTGGAGGTACACGTAGTACAGGCGAACATCAACATGCAGACATTGCGCGAGCAGCCGTGGCCGGCCGAATATCGTCCAGGGACGAAATATGGGCATATGTTGCAACTTCCGTGTCGTCGGGGACCACTTGGAACCGTCTGCTTGTAGCATGATGAACAACGCTTACGAATATTGTCAGAATACCACCAACACCGCCAGTAAAGGCTACACTGGTGTCGTGAAAGAGTTGACGAGACAGTGATATCACTCTGCTGTCTGTAGCGATGAGAGTATGCGAGTGATGGATGTACACATGTACGGCGTAACCTGGTGACCTGCCTGTTGGAAAGAGCATTCGGCCACGACATACACGTCCCATCCTAGGGTATATAAGGGGGGGGGGGCATCAGATACAGGAACGTGGTGCTGCTGGAGGGTAAAGCAACCTCAGCCCTCCATATTATACAGGGTGAATCTAAATTCGCGCACTCGAGCTTCGCAGCGCGATTCCTCACCTGCCAACAATGGAAAATGTCTCCCACAAAATTTCATCTTGCGTATATTTCCGCCAGTAAATGGACGTCAAAGACTGAGATGGCTGTGTGTTCCATAAGTCAGTGTGTCTCATAATTGCACCAACAAACTTTTAAGGGATGTATTAGGCGTCTTGAGGAACAAAATGAGCGTGAAAACCCATGCCCGGAAACGCCATTCAACGACGCTACGGAGAGTCCAAGTTACAGGTACCAGCTCCTGCCGTTAGACATCCCCTCCAGCAACTTCGACGCTCTGTAGCGTCATTGGATGACGTTTCTATGCTCACTTTGTTTTTCAAGATACCTCCCACATTCCCTAGTAGTTTGTTGGTTTAGTAGTGTAATTCTGAAACACACTGACGTATGGGACACACACCCATCTCAATCTTCGACGTCCATTTACTGCCGGAAATATGCGCAAGACGAAATTTTTTGACAGGCATTTTTTTATTTCTACCATGTGAGGAATCGCGCTGCGAAGCCCGAGAGCACGAATTTAGATTCACCCTGTATAGGTTGTTATCCCCGTGCTTTTTTAACAGGACGATGCATGTCCACACACGGCTGATAGGACTCAACGTGTTCTTATGGTGTACAATAACTGTCCTGGTCAGCGAGATCACCAAATCTCACACTTATTGAATAAGTAGGGGACATGATGAAATGGGACCTTACTTAATTGTTAAATTTCAACAAAAAGCGCAATGTGCTAGAGACACTTTACTGCAAGATGTAATTTTGAACGTTTGTAGTGGTTGGCATGCGAGAATCCACGCCTGCGTTGCAGTCTGAGGTAGGGGAGCACTATGTACTGCTGCTACTTTTTGGGAATCCTTTACAGTGACGTCTCATTTGGTCCTACGTTTGTGAATAATGAACACCCAGTCACCTAACTTATTTATAATATGACCTTATCCTGGAGGGTACTGCATTGTTTTCCAGCACTGTATTTTCAAGAGGAAGAACCCATAACGATTCTGTAAGTCACTGCATTTTCCGATGCAATGAGGGGTGTAGATGATTGGGAGAGGGGAAAGGACAAGGGGTCCTTCTCACTTCCTCCCTCCTCTCCCGAGCCATTTGAAGAAGGTTTAATTTTGTTTAATTTTTAGTTGCAATGCTGTGTTCTAGATTCAAAAGTTGAAACGGCTGCAGATATTTTGATACTGATCTAAATGAACTTACTTCAATGCCAAAACTGGTCAATCGGCTGATCCCTGACGCCTGAGCAACAGGTCTGACGTGCTATCCAGTGTTGATAACGTATCTGAGCCAGCACTGGATGCCTCGTCTGTTGGATCAGTGGCTACTTTTCTGCCAAATCTGGGCATGCACGGGGGTCGGTACACTGATTATTAAGAGATCAGACGTTCGGAGGATCGTGTAGCCCATCAGATAAATATATGTCATGTTAGATAAGAAAGGGCAGAGTGCATGTGGTGCATTTGCTGGGAGGCTCGTGCGACACGCGGAGGCGGCTCAGTAATCGACTACTAATGCACTGGATCCAACAGGCTAACAATCGTAGCTTGTCTCGTCACAAATGAAGCTTGGAATTGGATACCACCGTCGATTCCCTTAGAACGGTTGTCTCGATATATTAAAGCAGGTAGCATCAAACGTGGATCGCAAGTACGACTTTAAATTTATGGAACCGTACCATTAATCGATCAGAATCTTCATATATGGAACCGAATAGAACATTTAAATCATATGCTCTGGCGATTCTACGACGATTGTGCATGCGAATTTAACAATATCCTATACAGAGTGAAGAAGTGAAAGGCCTCCTTCAGAAAGTATGGCGTGTACTACACAAAGAAGCAGCTATTCGTTGAGCGGATTATATTAGTGTCAACCTACTTTGTTTTTGAAAGAACTCAACGAAACAAATATAAAAGTAATTTCAGGAGTACCCCAAGAAAGAGTAATACCACAGTTTCTGTTTTCCTGTTTGACGTTAATAATTTAATAGATAAGGTTATATAGGCTTCATGGAGGCTGTTCATGGACGATTATATTTTATATTGTCAGGTCGAAGACCAGAAGACTGTGGCGAAACACTGGAAGCAAAAATTCTACTGTTTGTAATTCTAAGGGACCTCAATGAAGTGGCTTACAAGAAACTTTTTTTCATTTGTCTGGGACCCTTGCCAAGTCGGATTAACAGGAGAGACAGAAAAGATCCAACGAAAACGAAGCATCTCGCCACGTAATTGCGAGAACGTTGCAGAGATGGTCAACAAACTCCAGTGACAGACCCTACAAGGGAACTGTTGCGCATGGCGTCGCAAAGATTGTCTGTTGAAATTCCTACAGCAGGTGTTCTAGGAAGACTCGGGTAACATATTACTTCCTCCCATTAACGCCGCGGTGGAATAGCCGAGCGGTCTTAAGCGCTTCGCTACGGAGCGCACGGTTGCTCGCCGTCGGAGGTTCGAGTCCTCGCTGGGCATGTGTGTGTGTGTGTGTGTGTGTGTGTGTGTGTGTGTGTGTGTGTGTTGTCCTGTAGGTTAGTTTAACTTAGTTTAAGTAGTTTGTAAGCTACGGACTGATGACCACGCAGTTTGGTCCGTTAGATTTACAAACATTTGAACATTTGAACCTCCCATTAATGTCTCACAAAATGACCGAGATAAAAAAAAATCAGAAAAAATGCTGCTCACAGGGAGGTTTACCAACCATTGTTGTTCCCACTCACCATTGGCGTATGTATCAGGAAAGTCGGGAAGACGCCGTCAGACTGTTTGAGGAGTAGAGAGTGTAGGTGCAGAAATGGTGCTTCCATCTGGCCGCCGGCCGACGGCGAACACTTGACGGGCCGAATAGAGGGACCCTAACAAGAAACTTCCTTGCTGCGGCCGTGCAAGCAATAAATTCGTGGAAAATATTCTCTAATTGACCCCTCAGGCGGAATGGCCGCTGGGGAGGCATCTTTCTGTCTGGCTGGATCCGTGCAGGTGGCACATAACTGACATAGATCGCCGCAGTTTTCCACAGTGTCGGTTGCGTAACACCTATCACAAGCTGTAAGTTATCGTCTCTGTATCCCGTCTGGTAGCGAGAGGAGGAGATGAACAGAGTAGAGGAGAAGTACCTGGGTTACGCCTAGTTTTGAGCTACTCTCTGCATGTAACTATTGTAAGACTAAAGCTTGCTAATATTTGTAATGCATCCAATTATAGAAATTTGAACGTCAATACACGTCCATTTTTCCACGATATCACTGGGAACATTGCTTTTAAATCCACTCGACTTATACTTTCTTATTTATTTGACGTTGCTTCACAGTAAAATAATGAAGGTATATATCTTCGGATTTATACTTTTTCAAATTAAAAGGTCTGTTGTTGCAAACAATGAAACTGTCTAAAACTCTTAGAAATGTCGTTCATTTTATTACATTATGAAAAAACTCCCGCACTTAACAATATTTTTTATTAAACGGGCGTATCTAAAATAAATTAAACAGCCTTCATTTTCAAATGAAATAAAGCGGACAATGAATTACAAAAAGGTTTTTAATTTGTGAATTTCTGTTAAGCTATTTTTCATTTTTAAAGGTGTTGTGATGTCTTTCCATCAGATTTACATCTCGCCCGGCCAGCATATTCGAGCGAGGCACAGATACGAACTGTTAATTTTTCAAGTGCGTTGAGAAAGATTTTAAAGCATGCAGTTACTTGTATGTGTACTATAAATAGTCCCGATTTGCTAAATACGCCTTTGCCCATGCAGTAACGATGAAGTCACAAGTAGCTTTGAGCTGATCTCTCCATTGAGGAAGGAGAAAATATGCAATCAGTGTAAATATTGTCCGTGAATTCCACCAGGCACTATGAAGCTATGAAGATAGCTTCTACGATTGATTAAAAGTCATTTTATTCTCGTGGTAGAAATTATACCCTTCACAGAGTTAAAAAAAAAAAAAAAAAAAAAAAAAAAAAACCCTCATGCCATCTTTCCATCCTGGTTTTCCTGTGTCCGTGTGCTCTCTCAGTTAGAATAGTTTCTTTGTGAGTCTTCATATGCTGCCGAAACATCTTCAATGGATTAGTAGTTGATTCTGGAAAAACGTTATTTTTTCGGGAAGAAAAAATACCTCAAGTGCCGTAGTACCAATAGTACCAAGACTGATAACCCCAGAAGTTAGGTCCCTTAGATTTACAAACATTTTAACATTTTTTACTGCTGATGACAGTGCTGTAAAGCAGAGATACAAAACAGCTTTCGGTAATTCCTTCACTACAGAAGACGAAGTAAATATTCCAGATTTCGAATTAAGAGCAGCTCCCAACATAAGTAACATAGGAGATATCCTCGGAGTAGTAACGCAACTTACATTACAATAAAATAAGTCTTTTGGTTCAGATGCGTACCGATTTGGTGTATAATGAGTCCAAACATGAAATACCTTGAAGAGAAGGATCTATTGTCCCATGGTTAAAACGGATTTAGAAAGTGTCGTTCTTGTGAAATAACTACCTATTTACTCTTAATAAGTGATGAATTCTATCTACTAAGGATCTCAAATTGATTCCATATTTTTAGATTTCCAGAAGATTTTTGTTACCGTAATTCACAAAACGGCTTTTAATCAAATTACGTGCTTATAGAAGAGCTTCTCATTTATGTGTCTGGATTCGTGATTTCCTGTTAGAGTGAAGGCAGTTCGCAGTAACTGATAGAAAGGCTTCGACTAAACTAGAGGTGAGATCTGGCGTTCACCAGGGTAGTGTTATTGGTCCTAAAAAAATGTTTAAATGTTTGTAGAACTTATGGGACTTAACTACGGGGTCATCAGTCCCTAAGCTTACAAACTACTTATGAAGTACTTACGAACTAGGACGGCACAAATATCCATGCCCGAGGGGGGATTCGAACCCCCGACCGTAGTGGCCGTGCAGACCGTGACTGGAGCGCCTCAGTCCCCTCGGCCACCGCGGCCGGCGTTATTGGTCCTGTGGTTTTCCTTATCCACATAAAATATTTGTGTGAAAATCTGAGCAGAAGATGAAAAGCAAAGTACAATAATGCAGATATCTGTATGGTGTTAAAATTGGCAGTGAATCATGAATTATTAAAAATCTTACGTCACCCACATGAGTAGTAAAAGGAATCTATAAACTTCGTTCAAATCAGATAATTTAGCAAATTCAGATAAATACTTAGGATTTAGTATTACGATTTACTTAAATTGGAAAGAATCTACAGAAAATGTGGAAGAACCCTTATAAGATGCAACAGAACTAATAAACAGGCTTATCCGTCTTCTTTTAAAGTATTAAAGTGTAGTTCGAATCCTTATTAGCCGAGATTGACTGAAGACGTCGAAAGAGTACAAAGAAGGGCCTCTCGTTTGGTATTATCGCGATAGAGAGAAGAGAGTGTCAAGGTAATGATACACCAATTGGGGTGCGAATCATTACAGCGGCGGTTTCGTCACAAAACCTACTTATGAACTTTCTCCCGCGAATGCGAAAATATACCGCTGACTCCTACTTAAAGGGAGAGAAATGATCATCATAATAAAATGAGAAAGATCAGAGCTCGGACAGAGAGATTTAGGTGTTCTTTCTTCTGGAAACCATATTCTGGAATGGTATCGTAGATATATAGTATAAAAGTGGTTTGCTGAACCTTCTTGCAGGCACTTTGCAGACTAATCATGCAGATGTAGGTGTAAATGTAGTTGTAGACATTCTATAAAATGAGACCCATCTAGACACTATTGTTTGAACTGTCTCAGGAATCTAGCAACTACGGCATTTTTGTGTCCCGTATTACTTGCTCTGGTATCCGAAGTAATCATTTTTACACTCTTCCATGCACTATATTCGTCCAAGAGCGCCTGCAAGCTGGTAGAAATATCCTCAACTGATCCGCTTTCATATGGCAAAATTCTGAGTAGCAGAGTTCTTGCAAAAGTCCTCAGTCGTATCACCTGATGTTCTCTATTGTTAATTCTCTTCCCATCACAATAGAACCTCTAAGTTCTTTGAGCTAGTTCTTGAGTTCTGCATTTTGGATCACTTGGCCCCAAATCTCCGATCATGATGGTGTAACTACATTTCTTTTGTCATCAGCCAAGTATTGGAGAACATTTCATGCTTTCCTTTTAGACAGAGGCACTTTTGATACCAACATGGCTTGCAGATTTTGCAGGGTGATACTTTTGTTTCATAGTAGGACACTTTTCTGCAATATTAGTATCGGTGAGGCTGACGATATCCTTGTCTTTTTCAGTACTAATATTGCTGAACTACCGAGCGAGGCAGCGCAGTGGAAGCTGGCCTCGCATTAGGGGTGACTGGGATTCAAACCCGCCTCTGGTCATCCAGATTTAAGTTTCCCGTGATTTCCCTAAAACTCACCACACAAATGCCGGGGTGGTTCCTTTCAAAGGGCACCACCGCTTTCCTTCCCCACCCTGATAAACATTTTCGCATCACGTGCTCTCTCTCTAATGGCTACGATATCGACGGGGCGTTAAACCCTAAACATCCTTTCTTTTTATTACTGAAATCTTGCATTTGGCTTGTTTACTGATCTGATACGTCATTCGATTATTTGAAGGAAGGGTCGTTGTCTTAGTAGCCACTTTCTCAGTAGTGTCTCCCACATAGTCTCGAGTTTCCATTTGTTTTCTGTGAAGTTCTTTGTGTTCACTGCAAAGCCAATATCTACTTGGTGACAGAGAGAATGCAACTGACTTCGTTGCTGAACTGTAAGACATCATCGGATATTTCCGTCCGTTCGATCTATCATTTTGGGTTCCAGTGTGCTTCACATTGATAGCAGGACTCGTCTCACGTATGTGCCCCTGGATATTGTCCTCCTGTCTGCATTTCGATCCCTGCCGAGGCGCTTTGCTCGGCGGACAGCTGCAACGCTCTGCACACGACACAGCTGCTCAACTGGCTCACTCTGCACCTGCACTTGCCAAGTTCCTTATTGCGCTCAATGACACACTACGTGGGTCCGATTACATGTGCTACAAGGCGCGAGCACATATACTCATTAGCAGGGTGGTCAAATGAAAATGTGCTATTCCCCGTGAGACATCTTGTATGATGCTCAGAAACCGTTTGCAAATCATAAACCATACATACACTGATGATCCAGTACATAAAACCAACTGATTAGTAGCGTGTTTGTCCACCTATAGAACAGAATACGACAAGTTCCAATGTAATCCTATGGGTCAACTACGTTGGTCATCAGTCTCTAGTCTTACAAACTACTTAAACTAAGTTAAACTAAGCTAAGGACAACACACATATCCATTCCCGAGAGAGGATTCGAACCTCCGACGCGGGAGGCCGCGCGATACGTAACGTGGCGCTCCAGACCGGTCGGCTACTCCCGCGCGGCAGAATACATCTCGCGATATGGATTTGACAAACTCACAGCACGTACCCAACTTATGTGGCACCAGATGTCTTAGTACAGTAGAGTTTACGTTCGCTCGAATTGTTCGAAGCACATACCGGGTGATCAAAAAGTCAGTTTAAATTGGAAAACTTAATAAATCACGGAATAATGTAGATAGAGAGGTAAAAATTGACACACATGCTTGGAATTGACATGGGGTTTTAATAGAACAAAATAAATAATAAATAAAATAAAAAAAGATCTCTTGCGCCCATCGTTTGGTGATGATCGTATGCTCAGCCGCCACTTTCGTCATGCTTGGCCTCCCAGGTCTCCAGATGTCTGTCCGTGCGATTATTGGCTTTGGGGTTACCTGAAGTCGCAAGTGTATCGTGATCGACCGACATCTCTAGGAATGCTGAAAGACAACATCCGACGCCAATGCCTCACCATAACAGTGCTGTTCACAACATTATTCCTCGACTACAGCTATTACTGAGGAATGATGGTGAACATATTGAGCATTTCCTGTAAATAACATCATCTTTACTTTGTCTTTACTTTATCTTTATGCTAATTGTTGCTTTTCTGATCAGATGAAGCGCCATCTGTCGGACTTTTTTGACCTTTTTTTTGGGGAGGGGGCTTCTAATAAAACCCCATGTCACACCAAGCATGTGTGTCAATTTTTACCTATGTATCTACATCATTCCGTGATTTATTAAGTTTTCAAATTCATACTGACTTTTTGATCACCCAGTATATTGATCAGCCAGAATCTTATGACCACCTACCTAATAGCCGGTAGGTCCATCTTCGCACGGAGAAAAGCGACATGGAATCAATGGCCCCCTGGTAAGTCGCTGGAGGGAGTCGGCAACCAAATCTACACACAACAATTACCTATTTCGTAAATTCCGGGAAGGGGGGTAATGAGCACTGACGCCAACTTCAGTGACATCTCTGATGCATTTGATCGGCTTCAGATCTGGCACGTTGTGGGGGCAGTACAGAAATTGCAACTCTCCGCTCTGTCCTGGAAGCACTCCGTCACACTCCTATCTTTGTGACATGGCGCCTTATCTTGGTGAAAAAAGCCACTGCCGTTCCGAAACATGTTCGTCTTGCAGCGGTGTACGTGATCTGCAACCGGTGTGCGATACGTATTGGTTGTCATGACGCCTTGCATTGATGCACTGAATCTATGGATGCCCAAGTGAATTTTCCCCAGAGCGTAACAAAGAAAGAAGATTGAAATTTAATGTCCCATCGACAGCGTGGTCATTAGAGACGGACCAGCTTGTCTCCGTGCCACAGTACATGTGTCAAAAAGCTGTTCCCCTGAAAGACGGCGCATTCGGTCCCTCCCATCGGCCTGATGAAGGTATTGGGATTCGTTAGATGATGCAACGTTCTGCTACTGCGACATGGTCCAGTGACTATGGGCCCGTGTCTGTTTCAGTCGTAGTTGCCGCTGTCATGGTGTACGCATGGGTAGTCGGTTGCGGAGGTCTATCGTTAGGCTTGTTCGGTGCCCTGTGTGTTCAGACATACCCGCAGTGGTGTCCGAGCGATTTAAGGCGCCTTGCAGCGGAGCGCGCGGTAGCTTGGACTAGTAACCAAAACGTTAAGTCCCATAGATTTACAACCATTGACTTTTTTTCAGTCGTACTTGCCCTCTGCCCAGCTTTAATGTCTGTTTCTGGGTATGAGGTTCGCCTGATATGCAAACACTTTTTATTTTACACCCATACATGTTTCAGTACTTCTGTGGCATATAATCAGTGGGTTTTTCATTTATTTGTTGCTGTGAAAATACACTGATGTTTCTACTATAAAAAAGTAAAGCAGACAACAATCCGAAGATTGGTTTGAACACCACAGGGGTTTACTACGCATGGTCTTGTTTGGAAGTGGTATGCCGTTGCCTTCCTCCGTTATAGGGGGACCTATAGTTTAACGTGGGTTCCGAACCACGGTCGATATTTTTCACATCAGCACACTGCCAGAGGTGAAAGAAGTGGAAAGTGAGAGATAAAAAGCGTAGGCTCTTGCGGGGATCGAACCCGCGACCTTTGGATTTGTTGTCTGGCACTCTACCACTTTGCTATCGATATGCACCATTACTATGAGTAAATTTCGGTCTAAAAAGTCGTGAGTCTTATTTTCGGTTTTTACCTTGTTTTTACACTCTGTGGTCATGTTGGATCCTTTCTGCATAATTACGTAATGGTAGCGTTGTCATCTGCAGGTCATTTGGTTGCAGATGACAACGCTACCAGTACGTAACTATGCAGAACGGATCCTACATGACCACAGAATGTAAAAAGAAGGTAAAAACCAAAATAAGACTCAAGATTTTTAAGCCTAAATTCGCACATAGTATAGTAGTAAAATCAATGAAATTTTGTTTTCACAGCAATAAATAAATGAAAACCCCACCGATGATGGCACAGAGATGCTGAAACTAGTTTGGGTGTAAACTGAAAATAGTGTTTTGTATATCAGGCACACCTCATACACAAAATTTTTACTGCGAACACGGCAAGAACAAGTGCTGCAAATAGAAAAAATTATGATTATTAATGTGTGATGTTAGCTGCGGCACAGTTGGCCGCCTGTCCTGTTTTGACAGTCTGTCCTACCGACGGCCGAGTGGTAATGTAGTGCCTCTGTCCAAAGTCCTCTTTGCTCGCGGCATTAATCGCCGATTCTCCTAAGAGTTCGAGCGTGGTGTGCGTCTGCACTGAAAGGATCACTGGCTAAAAGACACCCACAGGGTGTCCCATTTTAATCTATATCGGCCGTTATCTCTCGAGCGCCGCCGCGGAGCTTAGCCGTGCTGCGGTTCGCGCGGCGGTTGGATCCCCCCCTCGGGCATGGGTGTTTGTGTTGCCCTTAGGTTAGTTTACCTTAGTTTAAGTAGTTAGTAAGCTAGGGACTAATAACGAAGCAGTTGAGTCCGATAGATTTACGAACACTTACTCTCGAGCGCCACAATTCTACAAAAAATAAGTCCCTAGTAAATGTTGTAAGGTTTGATGGGGGTCATGGAATGTTTATCTCGAAATGTCCTTGAACCCTGTTTCCAAGGTCAAACTAAGGTCACGTCCACTTTTTCAAATAGTGATCCGTATTTTGTTCCATTGTTCAAATGTTTGTAAGCCTGTGGGACTTAACTACTGAGGTTATCAACCCATGTTCTTACAAACTACTTAAACTGACCTAAGGACAACACACATATCCATTCCTGAGGGAGTACTCGAATCTTCGACAGGGAACAACCGCGCGCACCACAGCAAGACGCCTTAGAGCGCTCGGCAATTCCACCGCGATCCATATTTTGTATTCCACATTCATATTTTACTTGTAAAAATTCGCATTTTTGTACGGAACATTTTTTTTTCTAAAAACCAATGATTTGTTGTCATTATGAGTTTTCCAGGTTGCCAGTACCTCGCGAACGAAGCAGATCGGGAAAAAATTTTAGTGAAAAACTTGAATGGTTTCTTGAACTTGAAATGGCCTTGATATTCTTCAGTAGGATTAACCGAAAAGCTAATATGGTCGGCATGCGCGGAACCCAATGTGCATCACTTGGACAAAACGTGTTTTTTTTTTTATAAAGGTTCCCAACAAAAATGCGTATTTTTTCACGTAGAATACGAATATGGAATAAAAAACTTGTTACAATTTGAAAAAATGTGCTCAATCTTGGTTTGACCTTGAAAACAGGGTTGAAGGTCATTTACAGATAAGCATTCCCTGATCCCCTTTAACCCTACAACTTTTACTAGAAATTTTTTATTTTTTTATTTATTTTTTATTTTATTTCATTTTATTTTATTTTTATTTTTCATTTTTTGCCTAATTGTGCCCCTTCTGAGATATCGCGGTTTAGTATATAAGTGTATATTAAGTGTGGCGCCTACTCTGCTGATGGTTGGTTGGTAGAAGAAACAAATGAAACGAGATTCCGGGATTAATTAATCCGCCCGACTTCCACTTCCCAATTAACAGGTGACTTACCTGTTAATCTCCTGTTGTTGCGACCGTTGCCAAAATCGGACCTTCTCTTCTAGCAGGGCTTTCAGTTATTAAATAAGTGAATAAAAAAAGTGGTAGCAACAGATGAAGGCTACGGACCAGAAGTCGGACAGTTCAGTGAAATAGTCAATACAGGGTGAACATAAAGTCCAGGAACACTTTCAATTAATTATTGCACAGGATCCAAACAATGTACAGGTATCATACAAATGTCATTTTGAAGAGTAACCCTGAAAGTTTTTTTATTTCCTTTTTTTTTTTTTTCATGTACACCCTCACGGCGTAGTTTGGTAATTTTCCGATTGGCAGCGCTAGTCGCAAACATGGCGAGTTCAGATGCGGAGCGAGCTTTCTGTGTGTTGGTGGTCGAGAAAACAAGTGTTCCCTAACTGTTCAACGGATGTTTAGAACCAAGTACGGTAAGAAGTCACCAACAAGGAAGGCTATTTACCACTGGCACAACAAATTCGTTTCGACGGGTTGCTCGTGCCCGGCAAAGAGAAGCGGGCGTTCCAATGTGAGTGAAGTAAACGCGATGCGCGTACGAGAGTCAGTCATAAGCAGTCCAAAGAAACAGGTGCGTCGTGCATCCCGTGAACTCTAAATGGCTCCAATGACAGTGTGGAAAGTCCTGCGACAGAAACTGTCTATGAAACCATTCAAATTGGAGCTAGTACAGATGCTCAATGACGACGACAAAGACAAGCGTCTTGAGTTGCAACAATTAGATGAGGATGGGGATGGCATTGTTGATCGCTTAATTTTTAGCGACGGAGCTACTTGTCACACCAATGGGAAACTGAACAGGCATAATTGTCGAATCTGGCGTATAACCATGCACACGAATGTACTGAATTTGAGCGTGATACCCCAAAGGTAAATGTTTTTTTTTTTTAGCATTGACACGTCGAAAACTGGGCCATTCTTCTTCGCCGAGAGCACTGTCATTGGATATTCCTACTTGAAAATGTTGCAGCCTCTTTAGTGTGGCCGCGGCGGAGCAGCCGAGCGCATTGAGGCGCTATGCTACGATGCGCGAGGCGTTTCCCGTCTGGGGTTCGAATCCCCCCTGGGACATGGATGTTTGTGCTGCCTTTAGTATAAGCTAGTTGATAAGTAGTTTGTAAGTTTAGGGACTGATGACCCCGTAGTTAAGTCCCATAACCTTTAAAAACATTTGAACATTTTTTTTCTTGAGTGTGTTTCCCGGTAAACCAAAAATGTTCAAATGTTTGTTAAGCTTATGGGACTTAACTACGAGGTCATCAGTCCCTAAACTTACAAACTACTTATGAACTACTTACGAACTAGGACGGCACAAATATCCATGCCCAAGGGGGGATTCGAACCCCCGACCGTAGTGGCCGTGCTGACCGTGACTGGAGCGCCTCAGTCACCTCGGCCACCGCGGCCGGCTCCCGGTAAACCATCTACATCTACATACATACTCCGCAATTCACCGTAAGGTGCGCGGCGGAGGGTACACTGTACCACTACTAGGCATTTCCTTTCCTATTCCACTCCCAAATTGAACGAGGAAAAAAAGAATGCCTATATGCCTCCGTACGAGCACTAATTTCTCTTATCTTGTCTTTGTGATCTTTACGCGAAATGTAAGTAGGCGGCAGCAAGATCGTACTACACTCAGCTTCAAATTCCGGCCCTCTAAATTTACTTAACAGAAATTCTCGAAAAGAACGTCGTCTTTCTTCCAGCGATCCCCAATTGAGTTGCCGGAGCATTTCCGTGACAATCGCGCATTGGTGGAACCTACCAGTAACTAATCTAGCTGCTAGCCACTGAACTGCTTCTATGACTTCCTTTAAACTGATCTGTTGCGGGTCCCAAACACTTGAGCAATACTCAACACATTGTCGTATATGCGTTTTACACGCGGTCTCCTTTACAGATAAAGAACATCTTCCCAAAATTCTCCCAATAAACCGAAGTCGGCTGTCTGCCTTACAACTGTCCTTACATGCTCGTTCCATTTCATATCGCTCTGCAATGTTACGCCTAGATATTTGAACGACGCGACCGCATCAAGAAGCTCACTACTGATGCTGTATTCGAACATTATAGGATTGTTTTTTCTACTCATGCGCATCACCTTACATTTTTCTACATTGAGAGCTAGCTGCCATTCTTCGCACCAACTAGAAATTTTGTCTAAGTCAACCTGTATGCTATTATAGTCAGTTACAGACGACACCCTCCCATACACCACAGCATCATCAGCAAACAGCCGCAAATTACAACTTACTCTGTCCATCAGATCATTTATATAGATAGAAAATAATAGCGGTCCTATCACACTCCCCGGGGGCACGCCTGACGATACACTCGTCTCTGATGAACACTCGCCGTCGAGAACAACGTACTGCGTTCTATTACTTAGGAAGTCTTCCAGCCAGTCACAAATCTGTGAACCTATTCCATAAGCTCGTATCTTCGTTAGCAGTCTGCATTGTGGCACCGTGTCGAACGCCTTTTTGAAGTCGAGAAAAACACAATCCGCCTGTTGCCCTTCGTCCATGGCTCGCAAGATGTCATGTGAGAAAAGGGCAAGCTGAGTTTCACATGAACGATGTTTCCTAAACCCGTGCTGATTCATGGAAAGAAGCTTTTCCGTTTCAAGGAAATTTACTATATTCGAACTGAGAATCTGCTCCAAAATTCTACATGAAACCGATGTCAACGATATTGGCATGTAATTGTATGGGTCAGTTCTCTTTCCTTTCTTATACACGGGAGTCACCTGCGCTTTTTTCCAATCACTAGGAACTTTGCGCTGAATTAAAGATTCGCTATAAATGCAAGCTAAGTAGGGGGCCAATGCCGCAGAATAGTCTTTGTAAAACCGAACTGGTATTCCATCCGGACCAGCAGACTTTTTCGTATTTAGCTCTCTCAGCTGCTTCTCTACACCGGAAATACCTATTGCTATGTCCCCCATTTCGGAATTAGTACGTTGATCAAATGATGGTATATTTGTGCGGTCCTCCTGCGTTTTCTTAAAGGTTAAATTTAGAACTTCAGCTTTCCGTTTGCTTTCTTCTATTACTGCCCCGGAATGATCAACTAGTGACTGGACAGTGGGCTTTGACCCGCTTAACGATTTTACATAGGACCAGAATTTTTTCGGGTTCTCGGAAAGATCTTTTGCTAAGGTATGGCTGTGATAATTATTGTATGCTTCACGCATCGATCTTTTTATAGACGCACGAATCTCTACTAACTTTTGCCTGTCATCATTTGCGTGTTCTTTTTTGAATCGAGAGTGCAACAGCCTTTGCTTTCTCAGCAGCTTTCTAACATTATTATTATACCACGGTGGATCTTTTCCATCCTTAATCGTCTTTACTGGCACATATTTCTCTAACCCTTCATTAACAATGCACTTAAGTTTAGTCCACAATTCCTCTACATCCATAGTCCCAGAATTAAACGATGCCCATTCATTTTCTAAGTGCGATCGTAACATTTGCTTGTCGGCTTTTCCCAACAAAAACACGCTCCTAGCCTTCTTGACTGGTTTATGAACTTTGGTCACCATCGACGCTATGACGATATCATGATCACTAATTCCTGTCTCTACACAGACATCGTTAATAAGGTCAGGCCTGTTTGTGGCTATAAGGTCTAGAATATTTCCATTGCGCGTGGGTTGCCGGTTTAACTGCTCAAGACAGTTTTCGGAGAATGTGTCCAAAAGTAGCTCGCAAGACTGCTTGTCTGTACCGCCTGAAATGTAACTAGCGAGGTCCCAATCTATACTCTTAAGGTTGAAGTCACCTCCGACTAATATTGCATGGCCCGGATACCTATGCACTACCTGGTGTAGACTTTCCTTGAATGATTCTAAAACTGCTACAGCAGCACTGGGGGGCCGGTAAAAACACCCAAATATTAACTTTACTTCTTTTAGACCTGTTATGCGTGCCCAGATAACTTCACAGTTACTTTCAACCTCGATCTCGGTAGAAACAATATCTTTGTCCACAGCGATGAACACTCCTCCTCCAGTTGTATCAGATCTATCTTTCCAATATACATTCCACGCTTCGCTAAATATTTCTGAACTTGCCACATCATCATTTAGCCAGCTTTCGGTGCCTAAAACTATCTGAGCACAATAACTTCCACGCAGCGCTGCAAATTCGGGAACTTTGTTTCTAATACTCTCTAAGTTCGCGGCTAATATTTTTATGTTCGAATTTTTGTTCCGAACGTGGCCTGAATTCGCTGTTTGAATGCTGACAGGCGAGTGCTCATCAGAGTTAGCGCCTAGCCTAAAAAAACCCCATGTGCACTCCACAAGTACTCTGCTACCCGAGTAGCTGCTTCCTTAGTGTAGTGCACCCCTGATCTATCTAGGGGCACCCTACAATTCCCCACCCGATAACGCAGATCCAGAAATCTGCAGCCATGACTGTCACAGAGTCGGCGAAGCCTCTGGTTCAGACCCTCCACTCGGCTCCAAACCAAAGGACCCCGATCAACCCTGGGAACAATGCTGCAAATCGACAGCTCTGCTTGCACCCCGCGTGCGAAGGCAGCAGCCTTCACCAATTCCGCCAGCCGCTCGTAGGACCTGAGGATGTCCTCAGAACCCAAGCGACAAGCGTCATTGGTGCCGACGTGAGCCACGACTTGCAGTCGACTGCATCCCGCACCCTCGATAGCCGCCGGCAAGGCCGCCTCCACATCTCGGATGAGGCCCCCCGGCAAACACACCGAGTGCACGTTGGAATTCCTTCCAGATCTGGACGCTATCTGCCTAAGGGGCTCCATCACGCGCCTGACATTGGAGCTCCCAATAACTAATAATCCCCTCCCCCCGTGCAGTTGCTCGGACCCTGCTGAAGGAGTGGCCACACTTTCACTCACAGGACGTACGGGCGCGGACGGACGTCCAGCCTCCACATTGGCCTTCCGCCTCGAGCGACGCGAACGCCGTACAACCCGCCACTCCCCTTGCGGAGAAGGCGGCTCGACGACGTCCGGTACACCTGAAGGTGCCTCGGTAGCAGGGACAGAGAGCGTAGCGTGAGACACCTGAGGTGTCCCACTCGACGCACCAGACTCCCCACCATCGCTGCACCCCGAGACAGCAGCCTGAAGACGGCTGACCGTAGCCAACAGCACGCTCAGCTGTTCGCGAACCGCGGCCAACTCCTCCTGCGTCCGCACACAGCAGGCACACATCCTATCCATCCTGTCGATACAATTAACAGCAATTAACAACTTTAAAGAAGCCTAGTACTCTAATGAAGGCGGCTGGCTGCTGACTTGACTGTGGTCAGTGGTAACTACACTGTCGAATCAACAAAACTGAGTCCGGCAGCTTTAGCGCTGTTAACGCTGCGGCACTCGTGGCAGCTGGCACTGGACTGACTGATAACGAGTTTAGTAACGGTCTCTGACTTGTTTTGAAATACACCGGTCAAAGACGAAGACTAAACACAACGGTATTTATCAAATACGACAGAATAAACTATTAAAACAGTAGTACAAACGAAATCTGCAAGTACGCGGGAATAAACCTCTTAAAACAGTACTACCGAAAATGAACTAGACTGGCAAATTAAATTTGACACAAATTAAATTCAGATACTTAGCGCTGTTAACGCCGCGACACTGGTGACAGCTGGCACTGGACTGACTGATAACGAGCTTAGTAACGGTCTCTGACTTGTTTTGAAATACACCGGTCAAAGACGAAGACTAAACACAACGGTATTTATCAAATACGATAGAATAAACTATTAAAACAGTAGTACAAACGAAATCGGCAAGTACGCAGGAATAAACCTCTTAAAACAGTACTACCGAAAATGAACTAGACTGGCAAATTAAATTTGACACAAATTAAATTCAGATACTTAGCGCTGTTAACGCCGCGACACTGGTGACAGCTGGCAGTCACCAGTGTGCAATGACTGTTGCCTGTCGACGGGAGCCGCTCCGTGGCCATTATAGCACCTGAACTCGCCAGTTTGCGACTAGCGCTGACTCTCGGCAATTACCAAACTACGCTGTGGCGGCATATGTGAAAAAAAAGAAAAACTTTCATGTTTACTCTTCGAAATCACATATGTAAGATATCTATACAATGTTTGGTTCTTGCCCAATAAATAATTGAAAGTGTTCCCGGACTTTATGTACACCCCGTATATTTTGCAAGCATCACACAGAATTACGAGGTAGCCTGTCACATCAAACAAAACAGTTATTAATTCTTGCTGCAGAGCAAGACTAACAAAGAGAGAGAAAACATCGAAAAAGGACGAACATTTCAATAATTCGACCAGCATTTTAAGAGAGAGTGCTTACTGAGAGTGTTTCCTGAAACTATCCGTTAGTCATGAGTACAAAAGAATGAGGCCAAAGCAGGGGCGGCACAAACATTAAAACAGCATTTTAGTGTTCATCACGCCTATCGTCCGATATGCAAAGTGTTAAATACTTCATAAACTCGCGTCCGAAAGCGATTACTTTACCTTAATGTCGTAAACCTGCTCGGTGGCGCTGTGGAGTTCATGTCAGTCAACGCGAATAGTCGCCAAGATCGAACGTGGCGGCTTCTTCTGGACACTATACGATAGGGATGGCGGTTATTGCTGAAACAACCAGTTTTCGGTTATACCGGTTCTTTTCATCTCCAGTTTAACCGCACTGTAAAAATTGCTCAAGATAACCGGTTTTCGTTTTTTTATTGCTATTATTTGCAGTAGAGTTCGACCGAAACATAATTTGCGGCCGAAACAGAAACCGTAATCGAATTTTCGGTTCTTCTAGTTTCGGCCGAAACCGAAACTTACGAAATTTAGTTAAAGTTTAGGTAAATTTACGTTATACGACGAATCACTAGTCTTTCCATATTTTGCAAGATCCCCTCCCAATACTACGCCTTCTTGAGTGTGTGTAAGCCTAGTCAGGAGTCCGTAGAAGACGATATACGAAGCATACAGATTTACTGGTCTTGTATTTCCAGCCGGCAGTTGCGAATATTGAGCCAACGACTCCGTAAGTTGGACTTGTGAGCCAGCGCATACGAATATCTCGTTATATACACTATATATATAGTTACAGTCAGTAAATGAACTTCAATCAGTGCTGCAGAAGTATATCGAAAAATAAAGTCACAGTTCCGATTAATAGTATGATTGTTGTCAGTGTAAATTTACGCAAATTGAACTAGGAAAGCTGTGTACCACATGATCAAAGAATGTTCAAATGGGAGTGAGTTCTTATGACACCCAACTGCTTAGGTCATCGGTCCCAAGACTTAAAAACTACTTAATCTAACTTAACTAACTTAAGCTAAGGACAACTTACACACCCATGACCGAGGGAGGAGGGAGGACTCGAACCTCCGACTGGAGCAGCCGCACAGTCCGTAACATACGGCCTCAGACCGCACGGCTACCTCGCGAGGCACCACATGATCAATGTTACCTAAACCCATATTGTTTATTAAAAAATCCCCTCGCTTTCGAGGAATCACATTAATAAAACTTGTTAGCTTAACAATATGATAATACATTAAAAGTTATTATTCCAAGCTTACATAATAGGTATATGAATCAAATTTACCTTCTCTTCCAAGAAACATTTTGGATGCTTTCTCCTTAAATGACACAGCACCTTTGTTGTAGCTCCACCCATTTTCAGCTTTTTAAAGCAAATGGAGCATTGTACCTCACTGCTACCGTACTTCGTGAAGTACTTCCACACTCGGCATGGTGCCATTTAAGACACAACCGATGTCTGGCAACGACAGCAAGGAACTGCCGCATGACCAGACGGAGGCAAGTCTCGTACACTGCACGTGCGTCGTCTAATGGGCCACGCCACACGGCAACAGGTGCAGCGATGCCTCAATAGCTGCACCAGTTCTTATGCCACGCGTTTGTTGCGCGTTTCTGACTGCCGGGATTGTTCTTAAATTATCACTGATTGCTTTTCTTAGTTACTGCGATGACCTATTATTTCACAGCGGTGGAAATTTTAGGTATAGCCCTAAATATTAGGGTTTACTAGTGTTAATTTTTTAAAATTATTTACAAAAAACGCATTTTGAACCACTACTACAGGAAGTACTCGTACCAGTTTTTTTAACCCGTTTTACCCGGTTCTTGGTAATAACTAAAAAACCGGTTACACCCGACACCAAATAAATACCGAAAAACCGGTTATTCAAAACTAAAATACCGGTATCGGTTTTTCCCATCCCTACTATACGATAGCGGACTTGTCTTCCTATGAACTGCAAGGAACTGAGAGTAGCTACGTCGCTGACGCGTTTTTTTAAGGCAAGTTTTAACACCGCTGATTCTCCCGCCGGCAGAACTAGTGATGTGTTACCAACCTGACTCAGAGTATTGTTAGAGTTCGTTCCGGCCCGAAAGGTCCGGTTTCACGGTTCCTACTGTAGCGACCTGCCGTAGCGGTATCTTTACAGAGAGGGAGGGGAGGACAGAAGTGTTCTTCCGCGAAGTAGATGTCGGTTCTCCGGAATTGCTCCGGCAACCATTTTGGCTGATGGCCATCTTGTTGATTGATATTAATTATTCCAGGACCCGGAAAGTGATTTCATACCAGATTGTCGGAGAAAACTAATTTTATAGGATTTAATTTGCGATTAATTTTATCAGCTACCTGAATATTAATCGGACCGAACTTTGTAATATATCAAACGAAGCGACATTTTTCATGTGGTTTTAATCCATCGTCAGGAGAGTAAGGATTATTTTATTTATACCAACTCTCTTTGTCATAAAGGCTGGCAATGTGGTTCAGGGCACTTTTGTAATGGTCTGAGGAAAGTCTCAGCTCCACAGGAAAAAAAAAAAGAAGCAAAAATTTATTCGAATCTGTGAAGCCTATTCTGTGTTTTACCGAGAATAACGTAAAGAAAATGATTTTTATATATACGTAGATAAGGCACAGGAAAGTCAGAAAAAAATGAAATACACGAAAAATTTAAAAAGCACGGTTATCCTTTACGAAAATTTGGGGAAAATGTGTAATGTGAAATAAATTGAAGCATAAAGGGTTCGTCCGAAATCGAATGTAATAATAATAATTTCTTGTCGCTCAGTGACGCCACTTCGGCACCCAGCATGTCCCTAACCTATCCCAGTTATCCAGCTGGGAAAAGGTGACCTACAGTTTAACGTGGAATGTGAACCACGTGTCGTTTCTGGCGTCCTCTCACATCGCTGAGAGGTGAAGGCTAGGTTAAAACTCAATATCGAAATATCTGTGAACCCAGCGAGCTTGCCGCTAGCCAAGATTTCAAGTTAAAGAACATCCAAATTTAATAATTAATTTGTAATAAAATAATATTGTGGTTATAATTGACATGAAAACTGTTCTACTTTATGTGAAAGTTGAGAAAAATAATATAGTATAAGAGAAAAAAAGTTTACAGCTACAAAATGCATTGACTAGCAAAACATTATACTGGTTGCGTAACGTGGGACTGAATGCCACCTGATGACGTTGGGGATACGTGACGGGGTCAGGTAAGAATGAGCTGGGCAGAAACGACTGGGCAGCCACTAACTATGATGTTTGCTGCTACTGTCTTCAGTCTCAAGACTGCTGTGATGCAGCTCTCAACGTTAATCTATCCTGTGTAAGCCCTTTCATCTGCGAATAACAACGGCAACCCACATTCATTAATTTGATACTGCTTACTGTACTCGTCTCGTGGTCTCCCTCTGCGATTTCCCCCCACTCCCAGTGCCTTTGAATACTAATTCGACTATTCCTTGATGTCTCAGAATCATTCGATCCCCTCTTATAATCAAGTTATGCCAAAAATTTCTTTTATCTCCAATTCTGTTCAGTACCTCCTTATTAGCTGAGTGATCTACCCGTAAAATCTTCAATATTTTTCTGTAGCGTCACATTTCAAATACTTCGATCTTTTTCTTGTCTGAATGTTTTACTCGCGTACAAACTAAGCTCAAGAAAAATGCCTTCAAATGTTCAAATGTTTGTAGAGCTTATAGGACTTAACTACGGGGTCATCAGTCCCTAAACTTATAAACTACTGATGAACTAGCTAATACTAAGGACAGCACAAATATCCATGTCCGAGGGGGGATTCGAATCCCCGACCGTAGTGGCCGTACAGAACGTGACTGGCGCGCCGCAGTCCGCTCGGCCACAAATGCCTTCAAAAAAATATTCCTAACAAATTAATACTCGATGTTAACAAATTTATCTTCTTTAAAAATGCTTTTTATCTTCCCATAGGCATTCTGCATTTTGTATGCTCTTTATTTTGGTCATCGTAAGTTGTTTTACTACCCAAATAACAAAACTCAGTTACTACTTTTATTACCTTGCTTCGTACTGTAATTCCTCCAGCATCGCCTGATTTAATTCAACATTTCATTATCCTTATTTTACTCGTGTAAATGATCGTCTTATACTCTGATTCAAGATACCGTCCAATTAGTTCGATTACTCTTTTAGGCCCTTTGCTCTCTCTGGCAGAATCACAATGTCCTCGGCAAAACGCAAAGTTTTTCTCTGTTCTCCTTGAATTTTAATTCCCTTTCCACACTTCTCCTTGCTTTCCTCCATAACTTACTTAATGTACAGATTGAATAACTCTCTTAGCTACTAGCAAGTCCCTCTCAGGCCCTTCGACTTATGACCGCTGTATGGTTTTTGTACAAGTTGAATATACCTTTTAGTTCCTTATATTTTATTCATACTACTTCTAGAACTTGAAATAGTGTATTCCAGTCAGTATTCTTATAGCCTTTGTCTAAAACTACAAGAGCTATAGATGTATGATTGCCTTTACTAGCCTTTCTTCTAAGATAAATCATAAGGAAAATATGCCTCCCGTGTTCCTAAAACCAAACTATTCCTCCCGGAGAGGAACATCTACCAGTTTTTCCATTCTTGATAGCGATGATAGGTGCCGTAAATGCGTGTAATTGAAATAAGTATATATTTACAGACTTATGTCATTTTCAAGCATTTGTCCCAATATATCACGAGTGAGATAAAAGAATCCAAATATCCTTAAACATCTTTCTACTGATAATTTTCCCAATTTTTTTTGTACTGAAGAAGATTTATTATTGTTTCATTTAGTACTGGAACTTCGACGTAGTTAAAAATACTAAACGACTCTAAAAATATAAAATTTGGTCGTTAGTCTTCTTATGCTTGAAATTCCTTTGGTCTTGTTATACATAACTGAACAATGTATTATACTTATAAAAACCATAAGGCTGTAGAGAACTACACTCTTTTCCTGGTCTGAAACAACTTGATGAGGCCACTGTATTGGAAACGAACCTGAAATACATAGCTAATTATGTCCTGCAATCTTAACATACTAGAATGCAAATAAAAACTCTTCATGGAACTTCTACAAAAATAAAAGCTATCAGTCCGTATATTCGAAATGGCAGTAATAGTTACTAACTGTAGAACAGGGCCTACTGTATAAGCGCGGTAAACTGAAGATAATAAAAATTGTGAAAACAAAAAATTACAATTACTTGTCAGTAATTGCTTCCTATTTTGAATTCAACTTGTCTTTTGAAAACATCGATGTCTTCTTCCACATTAGTGTAACCAGTACATTTGTTACCTTTTCGTTTTTTGCAATTGGAGACGGAAAGTCTTCGAGGCTTTGTTTAGAAATCGTTTTTTCCTCATTCCACTTTTTCTAGTTTACAGCTAATTGATGTTGTGTTTGCATCAAGTTTGAGGTTTGTGATTCGTTTTTCCAGCATTTTTGTTCCAGCGAATTCTCTCTTTTTTCTCCATGGACAGCCAAAGCTTTCTTTTAGGACTTACTTTCGTGATATTCATAATATCATTTACACTTCTACAGTGTGCAACCGTTGTTGTAACTTCTTCAATACATATTCTGTCTCTCAAAAAGCTTTGATCAAACTATTTCTATAACAATACTATATTTTTTATTTTATTTTGGCCTCTAGACGAGTCTGGCCAAAGAGTAAACCATTGCAGGAACATTGTCTTTTATATGTTTTTTCCAGCGTCTACCCACATTCTGATCTCTGGGGTGAACATCACCTTTAACCCAAACATAGCTCTGGTCTTAGCCGCCCTTGCCATTGTGAATACCAGAATTACACACATACAAATGCTTTTTGTAGTTCACGAAGTTAGTATGAAAATTAGGCAGAGGCAAGGATTGTTTTGTAAATCAAAACCTAAGGTTTAGACATGACGATTATTCTTGCCTACAAGCCTGTTATCCTTCGTATTTGTGCCTTTTTGGTGCTTTTCTTCGTTCAGTCCACAGAGCCGATGTTATGAACCAGCGTTACCACATGTTCCGTTTACAATCAGCAGGCCAGAGACCGCTAAGTGAACCTTTGTCTACTGTGAAAGAAATATTTGGATTTTGGTATGTGGATTTGTGATGCAAAATTGAAAATGAAACATAGGTGAAAGGGTACTTTTCCAATATTTCGTATTGCTGTTTCGTATATTGTTTCGTATTGCTGTTTCGTATGTTGTTTCCCGTCATAATACGTTCCCACCCGAAAGTGTAAGGGAATGGCACTAGTGATCCATATGATGCTTCTTTTCCCCGACGTTATCCATCCTGTAAGTAAGCCCTAAACGAGCAGGCCTGGCCCCGTAGCATTACGAATGCACAGCACTACGACGGCTCACACCCCGCAGGAGAGCCGGTTGCTTTGTGGGTCGCTCGACGGGTTTGATTCACAATGAGGGCCGCTTAAAGACGGCGCCCGTTGGATCTAACCGGCTCTGGAGGCAGCTCGCGTCTCATCTCTGCGCACCGTCAAAGTCTCGCCACTGTCCTGGAGAATCTCACTGTTCTTCCAATTTCTGCAGCGGCAGCTGTGCGAGCAGTTGGTGCGTACAGGGAATCTCATACTCGGCTGGAAGATGCTCGTAAGTTATATTTATTTGCACCTTATTAAAGAACATAGTTAAGTGTTTATGTTTCCCCAAGTACGTTTCACCGCTCGTTGAACTGAGGATATCAACAGCCTAAATTTAATTCATTTTGCACAGGCTGCTGTATCCTCAATTCAGCTAATTTATGACAAGCCGCAGTTTCAGGCAAGGATGGATCAAACAAAATGTTTCACTACACGATAACATACTCAGAAGACATTGATTAACTTCCTCCTTAGATTATTTTTCGCCGCGTGGAAGTAACCGAGTGCTCTAAGGCGCCTTGTTGCAGATGGCGCGGCTGCTCTCCATCAGAGGTTCGAGTCCTCCCTCGGGCATGGATGATGTGTAGCATATGTAGTTTAAGTAGTTTGTAGATCTAGGGACTGATCACTACAGTTCGGTCTCATAGCTTTACAAATATTTAATTTTTTAATATTTTTTTTCCTTCAATCGTCTATCCATCTCACATACCGATGCACGAGGCTTGGAACTTAGATAGTGGCAACTAAATATTCATAACCGATACAAGAGCGTTACATGTTTGCACGTGTTACTGTCCTTCAAAGTAGTCACCAGCGTTGTGTAGAACCCGTTGCCAGCGATGTGGAGGGCGTAGCATACCGTTCGCAGATCCTGTTCTGTTGATGGTGCGAATGGAACGATTTACTGCCTGTCGAATCTCTGGAACAATTCTGAAGCGAATGCCACGAAGTGGTTCCTTCATCTGCGGAATCAAATCAAAGTCATAAGGACTTAAGTCCGTGGAGTATGGTGGATGATACAGTACTTCCCAGTCCCACAGTCCCAACAGTGTCGTTTTACACGACAATGCGCGTGCACATACAGCGCAAACCTTAGCTGCTCTGTTCGGTGGATGGGTCTGGGAAGTATTGTACCATACACCAGACTCCGCGAACATAAGTCCTTGTGACTTTGATTTGATTCCGAAGATGAATGAATGAGCGTATGGCTTTCTTGGTAGGGAGAACGCTTGCGGGTTTGTTCGGCCGCCTTAGTGTAAGTCTCTTTTTATTTGACGCCGCATGGGCGACTTACTGCCAATGATGATGAGATGATGATGATTAGGACAACACACAACACCTAGTCCCCTGCCGGGAATCGAACCCGGGCCTCCTGCGTGGTAGTCAGCGACGCTACCGCTGAGCTACGGAGGCGGACATTCAGAAGATGAAGGCGTGGTATTCGCTTCAGAACTGTTCCAGAAATTCGAGAGGCAGTAGACCGCTCCATTCGCACCATCAACAGAACAGCCTCTGCTAACAGTGTACTAAACCTACCACATTGCTGGTAATAGGTTCTACACAATGCTGGTGACTACTTTGAAGGACAGTAATAGGTGCAAACGTGTAACGCTTTTGTACCGGTTGTGAATAAATACTTGGCACTATTCAAGTTCTAACCTTGTATATTAAATGCAGGTTGCAGGTGCAGTCAAAACTCTATAACAAATACAATTACCCTTGTTGTTACATTGTACCATCCCTCAGACGGGTGAGGTTGGTTTTAAGATTTCTCATACGTGTTATTTCTCTTCCTCTATTTTGGCAAATTTTCCTGTTAATCATTCGTGGCTTTTTATTGCTTTTGCATAATAGACATTGTTTCTAAACGAATAACAGCTAAAAACCGAGGACCAGATACTAGGAGAACATAATCAAAATGCAGTCGGTGCAATAACATTTGTCCATAACCTAAAATCCCATGTCAACAGACTAAGGTCTGCTACAGCACCAGGGCAACTGCATTTGCATTGGGTTCTGTATGCAATGGAGAGCTACAGGAACAGAAAAATTTAACTTAGAAGTAATTAAATAAATTCCCATTAACGGTTACACAAACGTGGAAACACAGTTATATGTATTTTGCTGGAAAACACTCTCTGTCAGTCATATTTTATATAATACAAGGTAGAGAAATGTTCAAATTTTTGTATAGCTTATAGGACTTAACTACGGGGTCATCAGTCCCTAAACTTACAAAGTACTTACGAACTAGCTAATACTAAGGACGGCACAAATATCCATGCCCGAGGGGGGATTCGAACCCCCGACCGTTGTGGCCGTGCAAACCGTGACTGGAGCGCCTCAGACCCCTCGGCCACCGCGGCCGGCCCAGGTAGAGAGCTCAGCCACAGACTAGTATAGCTGTCAGCAATCCTAAGTTAGTTTGAACATCACGGCACTAAGTGGGTTAAAATCAGTTTTTAAGACAATTCTAATTGGAATTGTTTACTTTTCACTGTTGACAGCTTTTTTTTATTAAAACATATAATAATTATATTAACATACAGTACTAGAAAAACTCCGCTGTATGCTAAATTATAAGATAATAAATTTGCGGCGATGGAGAGGCAGAGCGCATTGAGGCGCTATGCTACGATGCGCGAGGCTGTTCCCGGTTGGGGGTTCGAATCCCCCCTCGGGCATGGATGTTTGTGCCGTTTTTAGTATACAGTAGTTCATAATTAGTTTGTAAGTTTAGGGACTGATGTCCCCGCAGTTGAGTCCCTTAAGCTTGACAAACATTTGAACATTTTTGATAATAAATTTAAGTGATTTGTAGCAGTGCTACACAAAATATATGTTTCTTCACAGCATGCGCTTTTGTCAGTACTCAGTCACTATAGTCACTGTTAATTAACTGTATTCATAGTATTTTGTATGGGATGTGTGCGTTCTTAAACGTTTTGCTGGAATGCAGGAGACCGCAACAACATGTATATAATATTTTGGAAAAAGTATTATTATTCACTCTGAAAAGTTGTACTGAAATACAGAAGTAATTCATTGTTTGTGGATTCTCAAATACTCTACACTTGCATGGTGAATTTTCTTCTACAGTGCTATGGTCTTCAAATCGTTCACTGAGTTCTTGTTATGAAGCTTATTATTCTCACTGAGTTTAGTGAATGCAGTCGATTCTTTACGTTAGTGACCTTTGTTTTTCCTACCAGCAGAACATTATAAAATCGTATATTATTTGGAACAGAGACATTTAGGCTTCTAAGTATTTTAGATGTGTAATCCATTCGTAACAAACGTGAACACTGCATTTTTATATATGCTTGACATATTCAAGTTTAGGGGACGATGCATAGCATTAAGAATACAGAAGCACACTTCCAAAAGCTAAGATCGCTATTTATTATTTTATTGACAACCGGTTTTGGCAAAACTACGTTGTCATCAACTGATCTCATGCCTATACATCTCAATAAAAATCCATCATCTGTATATAATGTAGTGCTAGCTTACATTGATGACTTGTTAAAATTAACGCTACATTTTGTACTTATGGTAGATTTTTATTGAAAGTGTAGACATTAAATCAAATGATGACAACATAGTTTTGCCAACACCGGTTATCAATAAAATAATAAATACCTATCTTAGCTTTTTGAAGTGTGTTTATGTATTTAAAATTAAAAAATCGTATAATTAGAAAACGTGAAGATTTCTTTTTTATATCTATACCTACATCTACTTTTCATGTAGATTACAGGAAGTAGAAACATCTCGACGCTCTACAGTCTGTTTAGGTGAGGATGGGACGTTAAATCCTAATATTTTTTTTTCTTTTGTATTCGGTTTCATTATTTTTTTCTTATCTTTCGTTAATTTATTTACAGTCTATACAGCTAACGTAACAAAAAACATATGTAATCTTGATTAAGAAAGGAGCGGGTACACCTTTCTATATTTATCTAGAAAATAATTCTTTCATAACAAAGCTAAAATACAGTAACAGAGAAACGCAATAAAATATAATAATGTTTTGAGGAGTGAAAGAAAATAGGGCAAACGTTTGTGGACTCAAGTGGATCCTACTTTGAAGTAGGTCTGCATTAACATGGCAGGTTTGGAAATTCCACAAATTTCAAGCATCTGTTTAATTTCTTTTGTTTCACGGCAATACCCCAACCAAATTAGAAAAAAAAGAGTTAATGGGGATAATAATTTACATAGTTTTCAAACTTTCGAAGAATACTTTTATGAGGTATAGCAGTAATGAAAAGTGCCTCCTCCCCCCACAGACACACAAAATGAGTTTTTTCATTTTTTTTTAAATTTCTTGCATAAAAAGTTCATATTTAGAAGAGAACGTCAAATGTTCAAATGTTTGTTAAGCTTAAGGGACTTAACTACGGTGTCATCAGTCCTTAAACTTACAAACTACTTATGAACTACTTTATACTAAAGACGGCAAAAAGATCCATGCCCGAGGGGGGATTTGAACCCCCGACCGTAGCTGCCGTACAGACTATGAATTCCGCGCCGCAGACCGCTCGGCCACTGCGGCCGGCAGAAGAGAACTATAGTTGCAAAAATATTCCTCGTAAAATTCAACACAAAGTTTTGTGCAAATTTTAAGTAATAATAATAATTTCGTGTGGCTCATTGGCCTGGTGCAAGTCTTTCAGTTGGACGCCACTTCGGCAACTTGCGTGTCCCTAGCCTACCCCAGTTATCCAACCAGGGAAAGGGGACCTACAGCTTAACGTGGAATCCGAACCACGTGTCGTTTCTCACATCGTTGAGGGGTGAAGGATGGGTTAAAACGCAGACTGAAAAAATCCGAGGGTAGTTTCAAAGTTATAAGAGCTGGAATAGGATAATATTGCTGCATAATATTTGAGGATTTTGTTTCTTAATCAGTTATGCAACTGAAAATAATAATTGAGTATATTTTCAAATTGATGAAATTTCTTATGTGTTAAGTATCAATAAAATCTGGATTAGGTATCCCACAATCGAAATGGCACGTACCATTTTTCATTGACTCAACGTTTCCCTACCACTGTCGCTGCCGCTTTTCCGTACTTGTGTCTAATTTACTTGAGTTCATATCATTAACATATAAAGGCCCCCAGGAAATTATAGTCTTCTGTGTTGTGTGGTGTTTCTTCTTAATCTCTTTCCTTTCACGTGGAAGGAGAAAAGATTGATGCTGTACCCTGACACCTGCTTTATTTGCGATCAAGCTATTTAGGAAGGCGAGACATCAAAACTGCGAAGGGGCTGGAAACGTTGTTACTTGTCAGCAATTAATGAAAGCATGAGAGACACTCTTTAAAAAAACAAATTTTAGTTTATACAAAATCAATTTACATTGATCAAACTTCGTCTGTAGAGGTAACTGCAAAAGCAGGAGAAAAATTCATCATTGTTAATTTATACAAAAACAGGAATGACTCCTGGTGGAGTAATCCTACATTTTTCAAGATCTTAATGTATTTGTAGGTCAGGTAAGCAAAACTGTCATTCTTTTGTTTGCCACCCACTACTGATGCAGCATGTTTGCACTCCTGCAGAGTACATTTACAACTCCATCTATGTTTGGGGAACCGCTTTAAGCTCATAATCTGGTTTTGAAGCCGAAGGGAGTCATCTTGTCTGTAGCTGGTGTTCGTTTCATTTGAACAGAGGGATGAGTTTAATTGATTCCAGTAGGAAATTGCCGTGCGGGAGTAGCCGAGCGGTCTGGAGCGCCACGTTGCGGATCGCGCGGCCTCCCGCATCGGAGATTCGAATCCTCCATCGGGCATGGATTTTTGTGTTGTATTTAGCATAACTTAGTTCATAAGTAGTTTGTAAGTTTAGGGACAAGAACTACAACTCAGGACCTTTACCTTTCCTTAAGGCAGTGCCTCTGTTTTAAGGCTTATTCTGGCACAAAGTTTGTCATACAAGTAGTTTCTAATTACTGTTTCTTTTATGTAGGTTAAAGAAGAAAATTCATCTGCCTCAAAATTCGTTGAGGACAAAGCCTTCACTTGCAGTGATTTGACAGAAGATTTGTTTGAAAATAGCTATATAATTGTGCAACAGGTGTTGTAAATGCGATGACTGTAAAGTTAACGAGTAAAGTCACATGTGTACATTGGTAACTGTATGGCAGAGTGCCACGTCTGAAATATGCACACTGTGGGTGAGTGGCGATTTCGTAGCCCTGCTTGCTAGGCGGGAACTCCGGCAGTCGTGGCGGATCTGCGTATTCTCACATTGTTGGGTTTTCCATTGATAGTGGCTGTTAAATGAGACGTAATGTATCGTTCTAATAAGCAAGTGTGTAACATGAACCCTTCTGTTAACAGAGGAGTGTGATGTGACAATTGAAAGATAATTGAATTATGAACCCAGTGATATAAAGACAAGACATGGAAGAGTAATGTACAAGACGATGCCGAGACAAATAGAAATGAATGTAAATAAATTCATTAAATAATTTATATCTTGAAAGGTATTGATCTAACAAAAATGACCGCATACTCGGTTAGTAGCACTTGCTATGGCACAATCACACAAATAATTAAATTTTCAATAACTTGAATAATTAAGATATGAGAGATTTTTATTTGAAGAATTAAAATCATCATATCTTTTGAAGGGACACAAAACTTTTCACAGCGTTTCAGTATTTGCTGGTAGGAGTTACTATAAACCATACACACTAATTAGATGTTAAAGATATGTATTTTTAATGTTTATTACTTTTGTCTTATAGTATTTGCCCACAATTTAAATCCCAAGAAAGATAAGTGAATTCTAATAACATCAATGGAAAGCGAAGACAAAATCAAACGAAATTCATATATCATTCGTAACTGAACTATAAGTAGTACAGGTACCACTAGAATAAACAACTTTCGCCACTGCAAAGACAAGTAAAAATATTTAAACTTCAAATTCATTTTCTGGAGACATTTGCAGTCTCAACATATCAAAAATATAGAATATATGGCGAAGCAATAATGTTACAAATTACACAGGGGAACATGGAGGAAGAACTGAAGTTCATGCTGTGGAAGATTATTCCGTGCATTAGCGTTTCCATAATGCCACGGTGGCTGCCGGCACTGTGGCTTACCACGTTCGGTCAGAGGGCTGCCCGCCCACTGTAAATAAATAAATTAATAAAATAAAAATAAAAAAACTGAGCTAGAAATAAACGCTAACCATAGACCGAAAAACAAGGCGACTGCACAGTAATTAGAACATCCCGGGTTCGAATCCCAACCATGGCACAAATTTTAATTCAGTACCTCGCCTTATATGCAATATTTAAACAACTACATCTACATGGGATAATCTGCAAATCACATTTAAGTGCCTGGCAGAGGGTTCATCGAACCACTATTATACTATTTATCTCCCATACCATTCTCGAATAGCGCGCGGGAAGAAAGAACACCTGAATCTCTCCGTTCGAGCTCTGATTTGTCATATTTTATTCTGATGATCATTTCTACCTATGTAAGTGGGAGTCAACAATATATTTTCGCATTCGGAGGAGGATGTTGGCGATTTGAGTTTCGTAAGTAGCCCACGCCGCAGCGATAAGCGCCGTTGTTGTAATGATTCCCATTCCAGATCCTGTATCATTTCCGTAACGCTGTCTCCCCTGTATCGTGACAATACGAAACGAGCTGCCCTTCTTTGGACTCTTTCGATGTCCTCCGTCAAACCCACCTAATAAGGATCCCACAATGGGCAGCAATACTCCAAAAATGGGCCGGCCGCGGTGGCCGAGGAGACTGAGGCACTCCAGTCTCGGTCTGCACGGCCACTACGGTCGGGGATTCGAATCCCCCCTCGGGCATGGATATTTGTGCCGTCCTAGTTAGTAAGTAGTTCATAAGTAGTTTGTAAGTTTAGGGACTGATGACCCCGTAGTTAAGTCCCATAGACTATACAAACATTTTACTATTTTTCCAAAAATGGACGGACAAACGTAGTGTATGCAGTTTCTTTTGTAGTTCTGTTGCATGTTATAAGGGTTCTGCCAATAAAACGCAGTCTCTGGTTCGCCTTTCCCACGACATTATCTACGTGTTCTTTCCAATTTAATTCCTAGGTATTTTGTGGAGTTTACGGCCTTCACTTTTGATTAATTAATCTTGTAAACAAAGTTTAACGGATTTCTTTTCGTACTCATGTGGACGACTTCACACTTCTCATTATTTAGAATTGCCAATTTTTACACCATACTGATATCTTATTCAGATTGTTCTGCAGTTGGTTTTGATCTTCATATGCTTTTACTAGACGGTAAATGACGGCGTCATCTGCAGACAACCTAAGAGAGCTACTTAGATTTTCCCCTAAATCGTTTATGCAAATAAGGAACAACAGAGGACCAATAACACTACCCTGTGGAACGCCCGATATCACACCTGCTTTAGTCGATGCCTTACCACCGATTACTACGAACTGTGACCTCTCTGACAGGAAATCCCCTATTCAATCGCAAATTTTGGGCGATATACCATAACCACGCAATTTGATTAAAAGCCGTTTGTGAGGTACGGTGTCAAAAGCCTTCTGGAAATCAAGAAATACGGAATCGATTCGCGAACCCTTGTCAATAGCACCCATCATTTCGTATGAATAAAGAGCTTTTATATGTGGTTAAAACTATTATGTATATTTTAATGTAGATTTTTAGCATACAATTAACTGCATAAACATAATCTTTATAAAATCAAAGTGCACTGCTCGAAACAATTAGTCGATCGGGTAAGATATCACTCACAATGTACATATGGTAACGTATTTTATTGAGATATTGGTTACAATTGTAATTTGTGTGTGATACAGTACGATATTTTGCTGTCTCTGCTCTTTACTTGAGGTTTACATGGCGTTTACTTTGAGCGAGGCTCATGGGGCTACCATAACAAAAATGTTCAAATGTTTGTAAAGCTTATGGGACTTAACTACGGGGTCATCAGTCCCTAAACTTACAAACTACTTATGAACTAAGACTAAGGACGGCACAAATATCCATGCCCGAGGGGGATTCGAACCCCCGACCGTAGTGGCCGTGCAGACCGTGACTGAAGCGCCTCAGTCCCCTCGGCCAACGCGGCCGGCGGCTACCATAACAGTGAAAAAGTCGTTCTCGTTGCCCTCTAATATGGCGTGTGATCATCTCGGACGGCTAGTACAGTTGCACACCTGCGAAGCATGGGCAATATGAGAGATATTTGGCCATTCTTTCATGAGTGGAATATCCAGCTCCGCAATCGTTGTGGGAGGTGCTGGTTTGGCTGCAATGCATCTTCCAAGTGCATCCCAGACATGCTCGATCGGGTTTAAGTCCGGTGAACACGCTGACCACTCCATTCGTTCAGTTCCATCAGCTTCAAACATGTTGTCCACCAGTGCAGCTCTATGGTGACGAGCGTTATCGTCCACCAGAAGGAACCCATCTCCTATGGCACCAGAATAGGGCACTACAAAAGGTCCAAGTATCTCGTCTCTATACCTCTGAGCAGTAAAAGCGCCATTCTGAACGACGTATAAGTTCGCACGTCCGCCAATACTGACTCCTGCCCGCACCATTCGTCCACCACCATGATATGGTGATGATCCCTGCACATAAGCTGGATTGTTCTGATTTCCACGTTCTCCCCAGATGAGGGAATGACGATTGTTCGGCTGAACACAAAATCGTGACTCATCTGTGAACAGAACTCTGAGCCAATCGTTACTACCCCAATCCTGATGTTTCTCCGCCCAGTTTCTGTGGGCTAAACGGTGTCGTGGTGTTAATGGGACTCACGCCATAGGCTTCCGTTCCTAGAGGTCACATTCCCGAAGGCAACTTCGGACTGTTTGTTTTGATACTGCGCGTCCTGTTGCTGCATGGGGGATGTTTTGCAGCTGAATTGCATTCAGCCTCGACGGGATGTTAACCGGAGATAACGGACATCCCTTGCTGATGTTACCCGTGGACGACCTTGTGAAGGTCTTTGGTATGAAAGAAATTTGGGACGATTTGGAGGATACTTGAGCATCGATGAGCCACAGAAACTAATCAGATGAGTGAAATATTTCACGTTCAGTGGGATTTAGGAACATTACTGCGCAGTTCAGGCTCTGAATATTTTCAGGCAGTGGTGAGCATAGTCTCTGGCACAGTATTTATTTTCATTTCTGTAATTTATAGGTGTCGACACAGTTTGGCTTTTTCAGCTAATTCATTTATTCACATAGTGATTGGTACTCACTATACTGTGTGCTCGAGCTGTTATTCGTGCATTATTGTAACTTACGTTTATCACCAGTCTTCAGTTAACCATTAAAGCAAAAGCACACTAGTTAGTAGTTGCATTTATTGTTGTGCTTCTGTCGAACCTAGTAAGCATCACAGTTTGACTTTTCCTTCGTACTTATTCCTGTTTTTTTGTATTAATTATATTTAAAGTTATGCCACCTCAGGAAGTTTTCTTGTACCCCTAGACGAACGAACAGTGGCATACATAGAGTGTATCAAATTTTATGGATGTGAGCAATCAAACTGTATTATAAAGACAGTAGCAGTTTAAGTCTGTAAGTCTCTTTGTTATTCTTATGACAAATTATTTCTATTCCGATATAAATATTAAGGTGCATAATACTGAACAAAAAACTGTAGAGCAAAATTGTTTGAATTAATAAATGTTAATTTCAAAAGGAACATCAGTCTGTATTTATTTTTTACTTTCAGATTTTAGTAATAATATTCGTGTGCTTCATATAGGTTTCTGTGTATAAAAGGCAAGTAACTATGGAGAAACGGAAGAAAGATTTAACTATATTAAAATATAAGTTGTAAATTAAATGTTCAAATGTTTGTAAATCTATCGGACCAAACTGCGTGGTCACCAGTCCGTAGCTTACAAACTACTTAACCTAAAGTAAACTAACCTAAGGGCAACACACACACCAATGGCCCAGGGAGGACTCGAACCTCCGCAGCGAGGCGCCTTAGACCACTCGGCTACTCCACCGCGGCGTTGTAAATTATGTTAAGACTTATAGGTGAATGGATTTTTAACCTCCAGATATGTATATGATCCTCATCGAGCAGAATTTCTCTAGATATATATTTTTGTTATAATATATGTGTTCAAACAATGAACCATTCATAGAAAAAATTGAAAAGAGGCAAAATAAATTGAATTAACAGGTTGTGGAGAGAGAGAGAGATGCTTACCCGCTACTGAAGGGAACTTTTCTGATTCTTACTACTACCTCCACTATGAGCGTTTTCCCAAAATTTCAAAACTTTATAAATTATTTTCCTCTTTTTTTATGCCTGGACTATAAGTATGTAGTGACACTGCTCGTCCACTGTCACTAAGTAGGCCGAATCTGATGTACTTTGGACTCCCACCACCACGAGAGACTGTGGAATGGATTTGCGCAAACTAGACTCTTCAGGTCGTCCCAGAACGTAAAATCCATATCTAGCCCGAGGATGTTATGGCTCATAACGACCAGTATTAAGCATCGGGTTTTCGCTTTGTGCAATGTGCATCAACACCCTGAACAAGGTATGACACTGTTCATTTAGTTGAAATCAAATTATTTATCAGTAATATATCTCTCAGCAGATGCCAAATTAACTTTTGTATAAATCTACTTCTGATCTTTAAGAAACTCAAATATTCGGAAACAAGCACTTGGATGTTTCTATGGTTCAAAAATACGTAATAAATTTGCTCGAAACATTTGTTGGTACACACACAAACTTGAGCGCCGTATGAAATCCTCATCGTGGCCTCTGGGTGTGGTTAGTCCGCGGTTTCTCTTATTAGCTTACAGCATATTTGGCAATGGTTCCTTTAAAAAAGGATGACCTACATTCTTTCCAAATCCGATTACGTAGTCCCTCTCGTAGTCGACAGGACGTGAAAACGCAGGTTTTCCTAACGAGCGAGGTGGCGCAGTTGAAAAACACTGGACTCGTAGTCGGAAGGACGGTAGTTGAAATCCGCCCCAGGGGAATCCTGATTTAGTTTTTCCGTGATTTTAACCAAAACTAGCGACAGTGTAATTATTATGATGTGAATGGCTGCCACTGCTTGCGTATCGAAGTGCAGCAGCTGGACCTATTTGTGCTGCAAGAGGACTGCCGTGGGGCAGGAAAGGCAACACTGCAGGCAGTGTAGCGGTGACACGCGCAACTCAATCGCGGCATTCACAGCCCTATTACTCTTTTATCCTCACAAGTTGCGGTTCGGTTTACGAGCGCTCGCAATGTGCAAGGTTTTTATTTGCCTCTTTCTCCTTGGCTTATCAAACAAAACAGCCTCTATTGGCGAAGATGTGCTTAATGACTTCGTAGTGCTCAGAGATTACAGAGACGTAATGGAATAGCAGTGTGCATGGATACAGTAACAGAGCTATCATTTGTACTCCGATGAGTCATGTCAAAAAGTTTCCACGTTATCATAGTTGCACGACGGAATTCTACATCTACATATATACTCCGCAAGCCACCGTAAAGTGCGTGGCGGAGGGTACATTGTACCACTATCAGGTATTTCCTTTCCTATTCCACTCCCAACTAGAACGACAGAAAAAAAATGTCTATATGCCTCTGTACGAGCCCTAATTTCTCTTATCTTGTCTTTATCTTTTACGCGAAATGTAAGTAGGCGACAGCAAGATAGTTCTGCAGTCAGCTTCAAATTCCGGCCCTCTAAATTTCATCTACAGAATTTCTCGAAAAACAACGTCTTTCCTCCAGCGATTCCCATTTGAGTTCCCGCAGCATTTCTGTGACACTCGCGCATTGGTCGAACCTACCAGTAACAAACCTAGCCGCTCGCCTCTGAACTGCTTCTATATCTTTCTTTAAACTGAACTACTGCGGGTACCAAACACTTGAGCAATACTCAAGACGTGGTCGTACAAGCGTATTACAGTCAATTATAGACTACACCCTCCCATACCCCACAGCATCATCAGCAAACAGTCGCAAATTGCAAGTTACTCTTTCTATGAGATCATTGATATAGATAGAAAATAATAGCGGTCCTATCACACTCCACTAGGGCACGCCTGACGATACACTCGTCTCCGATGAACACTCGCCGTCGAGAACAACGTACTGCGTTCTATTACTTAGGAAGTCTTCCAGCCAGTCAAAATCTGTGAACCTATTTCATATGCCGTGTCTTCTTTGGACGCGGAATGGTAGTAGCAGCGGGACGTATGGGACATGCTACATCTACATCTACATCCATACTCTGCAAGCCACCCGACGGTGTGTGGCGAAGGGTACCTTGAGTACCACTATCGGTTCTCCCTCCTATTCCAGTCACGTATTGTTCGCGGAAAGAGAGATTGTCGGTATGCCTCTGTGTGGGCTCTAATCTCTCTCATTTTATCTTCATGATCTCTTCGCGAGATATACCTAGGAGGGAGCAATATACTGCTAGACTCTTCGGTAAAGGTATGTTCTCGAAACTTCGACAAAAGTCCGGACCGAGCGACAGAGCGTCTCTCCTGCAGAGTCTTCCACTGGAGTTTATCTATCATCTCCGTAACGCTTTCTCGATTACCAAATGATCCTGTAACGAAGCGCGCTGCTCTCCGTTGGATCTTTTCTACTTCCTCTATCAACTCCACCTGGTACGGATCCCATACCGGTGAGCAATATTCAAGCTGTGGGAGAACAAGTGTACTGTAACCTACTTCCTTTGTTTTCGGACTGCATTTCCTTAGAATTCTCCCAATGAATCTACGTCTGGCATCTGCTTTACCGACGATTGATTTTATATGGTCGTTCCATTATAAATCACTCCTAATGCCTACTCCCAGATAATTTATGGAATTAACTGCTTCCAGTTGCTGACCTGCTATAGTGTAGCTAAATTATACAGGATCTTTGTTTCTATGTATTCGCAGCACATTACACTTGTCTACATTGAGATTCAATTGCCATTCTCTGCACCATGCGTCAATTCGATGCAGATCCTCCTGCATTTCAATACAATTTTCCACTGTTACAAGCTCTCTATATACTACAGCATCATCTGCAAAAAGCCTCAGTGAACTTCCGATGTTATGCGCAAGGTCATTTATATATATCGTGAACAGCAACGGACCCACGACTCTCCCCTGTGGCACACCTGTCTTACTTCGGAAGACTTCTCTCCCTTGAGAATGACATGCTGCATTCTGTTATCTAGGAACTCCTCAATCCAATCACACAATTGGTCTGATAGGCCATATGTTCTTACTTTGTTCATTAAACGTCTGCGGGGAACTGTATAAAACGCCTTGCGGAAGTCAAGAAACACAGCATCTACCCGAGAACCCGTGTCTTTGGCCCTCTGAGTCTCCTGGACGAATATCGCGTGCTGGGTTTCGCACGATCGCCTTTTTCCAAACCCATGCTGATTCCTACAGAGCAGATTACTAGTCTCCAGAAATGTCATTATACTCGAACATAATACATGTTCCAAAATTCTACAACTGACCGACGTTAGAGATATAGGCCTGTAGTTCCGCACATCTCTTTGACGTCCCTTCTTAAAAACAGAGATGACCTGCGCCATTTTCCAATCATTCGGAACGCTACGCTCTTCTTGAGACCTACGGTACACCACTGCAATCAATATACCGACATCCGCAGGGTCAGGAGTGTGCTGAGAATACCATATGTCAGACCAATTGGCGTTTATGTGGTATGGCAACAGACGACGGAGTCGAATGTCTTCGCGAACAGCACAACATCGCATTCAGCGGCTCTCCTGGGCTCATGGTCAGATCGGTTGTTCTCTAGATGTTTGTTCAAATGTTTGTTAAGCTTATGGGACTTAACTGCGGGGTCATCAGTCCCTAATCTTACAAACTATAAACTAACTTATACTAAAGACAACACAAACATCCATGTCCGAGGGAGGAGTCGAAGCTCCGACGGCGAACGACCTCGCTCATCGGAGCAGAGCGCCTCAATGCGCTCGGTCACACCGCCGCGCCTGTTCTCTATACTACTGGAAAACCGTGGCTTAGTTAAGTTGGTAGAGGTGATGATTGAGTTTGAGTATGGCTCAGACCTTACGAAGAAAACTCAAGTTGGCAACTAAACACTGTGCAAGTTGGTGGTTGCTCCATGAAGGTGTTTACTTGGAACGGCCCGTATCCTCTAGTCAAAATGAACCGATCATTGTCTACAAATAGTTGTATTCGGCTACCTGCAGACCACTTGCAGCCATCGTGATCCATAAAACGATGAACTTTTCACGGATGACAATGTGCCGTGGCACTGTGCCACAATCGTTCGCCGTTGGTGTGAAGAACCTTCTGGACACGCAGTTCACCCGTCATTTATCCTATCGAACATCTGTGAGACACAATCGAGAGGTCAGTTCATGCAGAAAATTCTGCAAGGCAACTGTTTCGCAATTTTTGACTCCTATAGAGGGAGCATGGCTCATTATTTCTGTAGTGACTTTCAAATACTTGTTGGGTCAGTGCCATGTTGAGTTGATGCATTTCGCCGGGTAAAAGGATGTCGGTTCCAATATTAGGAGGAATCCCTTGACTTCTGTCACCTCAGTGTATATTCACTTTCCCATCTGATGCCTTACAAAGAACCAACAGTTATACACAGACGAACAACTAAATTCTAGAGACCTTTCTAGTAGCGTAGTAGTAGCGTTCGGTAGACTATTTCGCCCTAATGTAGGTGACGACGCTTCCGAGAATTGATTCTGAGAGACGCCGAAAGTGTTGTAGAGCCATTCTGATCCTTGGCAAGCGAATCATCATCCACAATTCACGGAGGTAGGTTGGAGCTATTTCCAAGGCGTAAAAATTGATGGTGTTTCCGTATGTGCTTAACAGGACTGAAATTATGTGACCTGGGAAGGTCCATGTGCTGCTTCATATCAGTGGAGTATTGCTGACACCATTATGCCACAATGCATTTAGAGAGTTGTGGACTTGTGTATTTTATTTCTGAAATTATAGATGGCCACTGTTGTGCATTAGAACACACACGTGACATCATCGTACTCTTGTAAGAGAAGATGGTAGATGCGCCAATGAACCCATTTAATCCTATGCATACATCCGCCACACGAGAATACTTGCATCGTTTTCCGCAAAGCTACCCTCTTTCAAGTGGTATGCAGCATCCTGTATGGGTCCCAGCGAAAATAAACCCTGTAATCAGTTCAGAAGACATTTTTCAATGTGTCCCTGTGTGCCAGTCATCATGCTAATTACTGTTCCCTGCACAAAGATACACTGCTGCAGTGGTAATTTATATAACTATAGAAAAAAATTGAGAAACCATAAAAATTATAAAAATGGTTTGTCATAAAGTGGTGCTTCAGCATCAATATAGTTCAACCTTAATACTATAGATATGCTATTCAGCCTGCATGATAGACATTTCCGTTAAGCAGATGATATTGTTGTCGCCGTAAAAAGAGAAAGAAGATTAGGTTTCATCGTCCAGTCAACAACGATATAATTAAGGGCGGAACATATTGCTCAAATTGTTTATTTGTTAAGGGTGGGGAAGAAAAGCTGCCGAACCCCATCAAAGGAATCATCCCGGCATTTGCCTGGAACTATTCAGTGAAATTATGGAAAACTAAGTCTGGATGGCCAAAGGCGAGTTTGCGGCGCCATTCTCAAGACTGCTAGTCAATTTACATAATAATCTTGGAATATTACTGAGAAGTAAAAAAGGGTGCGAACCATTTCCGTTTTCAAACGAACAGCCGATGTCTTGTGTTTCTCTGCCAGAAAAAAAAAATAATAAAACCTGCTCATTCTGGAATAGTTTTGTCCTCGCGCTGTAGATAGACGGCATGCGCGATGAAACATAGGCCATAGTAGGTATTTTAATAAAGGCAACACTATTGGGTAATCTGTATAAATGAGCATTTGTTCAGACACATTAACAGCTACAGAGAATACTGTCCTGACGTGACATTCATTTTAAACGTGTTTAGGACATTGCACAGGTTCTGTTAATGGTCAAACGCACAGCGCCATCTGCAATCTTGCCTAGCACCTACATGTAAGTTCAATCATGCATGTTTGCCCAACTCCAATGGATTTAGACTGAAAGCCTTGGTAGCAAAGGGCGTGAGGGAGAGTCATAGATAAAGGAACGCGAGGAAGCTAGGATATACGAGTAATGAATAGAGGAGGTAGGAATGAAAGAAACAAGGTGGCTTTATTAAGCTGGCACCTTGGGTGTGCCACCCGGACAATTTAATAATTCGTTTCTCAAACTTAATATCCGTTCCTCGCTGGAGAAGACAAATACTTCCTCCATTGAAACCCTCGCTCTTACAAAATAGCTTGTGTGAAATGCGCTGCTCTTCTTGGCAAATTCTTTGTTTCTTTTATCAATCCTGCCGGTTAACAACGACTAATTGAGGATCATTCTTCAACTATCAAGTATCCGTTGGACTAAGGTACATCTAAGGATTCTTCAAATGGATCTCGTTCTGGCATCTATCTAAGGTTAGTTTTTTGTGGATTTTCGCTTTTGAATAGCTCCATATGCATCCTCCCAGATATTTAGCCGCGGTGGAGTAGACGAGCGGTCTAAGGCGCCTCGCTGCGGAGCGCGCGGTTGCTCGCCGTCGGAGGTTCGAGTCCTCCCTAGGCCATGGATGTGTGTGTCGTCCTTAGGTTACCTTAGTCTACGTAGTTTGTAAGCTACGGACTGATGACCACGCAGTTTGATCCGATAGATGTACAAACATTTGAACATTTCTGAACCAGATATTGCGCCTAATGACTGTGACTATTTTCAAAGATTGTGTGTAATCTTGGAGATAAACAATAACGAATTTTTAACCTATTTATCCGCAGAACGTTACATTTATTGATTTCTGGAAGATGCTACAACAGCCAAAATAGTTCTTTCATTGATTGACGACTAGTTTTAAGCTGACTGGAGACCAGCCTCAAGGCATCTAAAATGTATGCAAATCAAATGTTCAAATGTTTGTAGAACTTATGGGACTTACCTACGGGGTCATCAGTCACTAAGCTCACAAACTACTTATGAACTAGCTAAGACTAAGAACGGCACAAATATCCATGCCCGAGGGGGGATTCGAACTCCCGACCGCAGCGGCCGTACAGACCGTGACTGGCACGCCGCAGACCGCTCGGGCACCGCGGCCGGCTCGTTTGTTCTAAATAGCCCTTCTTAGACGATATGCTCGAATCGTCTAATCTACTGACTGATCAACATAATCGATTCAAACTTGCTTGCTTCCCTGGCCGCCTGCGTAACAGATGTCTGTTCGTCCGGTTTTAAAGATCCTGCAGCATTTCCCTCACGGTAGTTATGTTATATGCGATGTTATGTGTGATGGAAATCAAGCGGAATCCCTCAGTACGAAGAACTCGCACGAGAATAGATGATTGTTCCGGCAATTTACACATGCTCACCGAACGCGATCGATCGTCATACTAGACACTCTGCTTAACGCTTCTCCGCAAATCATCGTCGATAGTTCATTGTACTTTGAAATTAACAATAGATCAGTGAATAGATACGGTAGATACGTAATTAGAACTGTTCTTGTTGAAACTTTTTTTCTGCCCAAGGTTTGGTTTAGACTATGAATGGGGACGACCGCTAAATTATTTGTGTACACTCGAAAAATAAATTGTAAAATTGCATGTCCCGTCGGTGTTGAAGTCTTTGCAGTCGGAACATTAGTTCAAATAGATAAATGTCAGCAACAGCCTAGCGTTCGTTAGAAGACAGAAAATAGTGTAAAACGTTTATCAGGAATGCCAGACAGGGGATCTGAACCCCGTTTTTCCTGAATAAGAACTGTCTAAGAACTGCAATACCTGTTTTGATACATTTCGAGTTTTATGTGGACTCCTATATTTAAGTTTATAAATAACCGTACTGCGGTGTTTCATTTCCATACTAAACACTTGCTTCTAGTTTCTGTGTATCGGATTACAAGTTATTACGAAGAGTAGCTATTTTCTTACGTAAGTGAACGTAAAAAAAGACTGTTCTCTGCAGAAACAAAATACAGTTTTCTTTCCCTGACTCCGCTTCACAGAACAAATGAAACAACAGAAAGTTTTGCATTACGTAGTGAAAGTTTGTTTGCTCTCGAACTGAGTAAATCATTTGTACAACACGAAAGCGGTTCAGACTACTGCGTGCAGCAAGCGACACGGTAGTGGAAGCTTCTTTGCTACTGACGTAGTTTTGAACTCTTTCAGAAGATATAAATATTGGAGCATCTATAAAACCTATCGGATAGCAACACGCAAGAGACTGTTATCCGCGGATCGGACTATTGCTTTGCAGGCGATCGTTAATCATTTGAAATGTTTTAAAATACACAGATTTGTAGTTTCAACCCATTATTTAGGACAGTAATTGTTCAGAGTCTTTCCAAACGAAGGTTACCTGGACACTACGCGACAATTGTTACTAAATTGTGAGTTTTGTGATAGCATAAGAACACAGTAAATATTCGAAGTGGAAAAGCCACGCCGGCCGCGGTGGCCGAGGTGACTGAGGCGCTCCAGTCACAGTCAGCACGACCACTACGGTCGGGGGTTCGAATCCCCCCTCGGGCATGGATATTTGTGCCGTCCTAGTTCGTAAGTAGTTCATAAGTAGTTTGTAAGTTTAGGGACTGATGACCCCGTAGTTAAGTCCCATAAGCTTTACAAACGTTTGAACGTTTTTGGAAAAGTCACTGATACGCACCGAGAAATAGTTCCTCAGTAATATAAATAGGAAGTACATAGGGTGTTACTTAATGAGTTTTTCAAACCTTGGTGGTTGTAAAAGGCGACATCGTGAACGCTTTACAGCAATGAAACTAAGGCAGGAAATATGAAACAGTTTCTAGAGCGTTCTGTGAGTTCCATTTCTTTATCTATTCTTGATGCAAACTATCAACGTATTCAGTAAAACAAATAGTGTTACAATAGTGCTTTCTCGAACCTAGATATCTCTTAGTTTTCGTAAACTTCTACACAATCTTCTTGTGGTACTACACGCAATAATGTTGGACTTAGCAAGCTGTCATGTTGCTCCCATAAGCGTGAAGTATGCAAAGGTTATTGCGTACCGCCATAGTAAGACATCAGAGAACGAATAGGCGAAGGAAATACGCATTTATTCTAATTATTCTCTGCCTGAATATGTCTGCGATACGATTAGGAGCGGCGATCGAAGTGCACTGAAGCACCGTCTTGTGTTTCGGACTCCCCCAGTAAATTCTCTTCTAGCCTTGTACGACCCCTTTATTAGCTTGCTTAAGAAATACTACGTATTTCTAGGGGATGCATGCAGTATTTCTTAGTTGATTTACTCCGACTTTGAATTTATTCCATTTTTCTGATTTTTGAAGCCTGGACTTCGTCCATCCGTGTAAAACCTTCCCAATCGCGTCTAAGTGTACTTCTTTAGCTTCCTCGTGATATCCTACGCATTTCTAAGGGTTGCACGCCGTAGCTATTTTTCTTTATTTTTCGGAAATTGAATTTTTGTATTTTTACTGGTTTTCGGAACCACGTGGCTCCGAACTCCGACTTCAAGGGTTTGTAGCTAGTCACTTGAGTGCTCGCCACTGCTCACACACCAGTGCCTTCCTATTGTATATTCTTGCTTCGTAATCTGTGATTCCGCTGGTTTTCGTTGAAATGAATATGATCTTTAAGCACTTCGCTTACAGTGGGGTGCAAATGTGTAATGTAGCAGACACGTGCCGTGTGTCTCAATAATTCCGCATGCTCACGGTTTGATATGAATGGAAATTAATTTCGCTATTATTGTGTACCATCTCAAGTAAAGAAATACAGACCAGAGCGACCTACAAAGTTTATTTTTTCTTGTGTTGTGTGGTACATCCTGGTTCGCTGAATTTCACCTACGATAGCGGCGCCTGCTTCTGCCTCGTATCAGCACACTGAGTTGGGTGAGTTTCGCTTTGCTTCGCGCGTGTGAGTGGCTGAATGCTTGTTGATTGTAAATCCCTCCCCCGACGACGTTCAGCTCAGATTACTTTAATTTAATTTTTCAGTGTGGGATGCGTTGTTATGGTTTAACAAAATTGGTGCCCCCATTTGCTCATGTTTGAACTGAATAAATAATTTATGGTCAGTGAAATTCTATCCTACTTATGGATATTAGTTTATGAATGTGCAACTCTACTGGCCGTCCGAAGTAATCACACACTATATTATAAGGCAACGAGAATGACATTTTCAATATTATGATAGTCCCATGGTGATGGCTCCAAGTAAACCCCATGTAAGCTTCAAGTAAAGAGTTGACACAGCAAAAATACGTACTGTATCACAAACAAATCACAATTATAACCAATATGTGAATAAAATACTTCACCATATTTATGATATCCCACCTGATCTCCTAATTGTTTTGAGCAGTGTAGACAAATAAATGCAGATGAGTTGGATAAACAATCCTTAATGTTCGAATACAGCATTAGTGCTCAGCTTGACACAATCGCGTCGATTAAATATCTAGGCATAACGTTGCAGAGCGATATGAAGTGGAACAAGCATGTAATGACATTCGTGGGGTACGCCAATGTCGATTTCGGTTTATTATGAGAACTTTGGAAAAATATGATTCATCTGTAAAGGAGACCGGCCATAGAGTGATTGAGCGACCCCTTCTAGTGTACTGCCCAAGTGTTTGGGATTCCCACCGGATCGGTTTAAATAAATTCATAAAAGCAGTTCAGAGGCGGAATGATGACCTAACTGTTTAGTCCCCTCGAAATAACAACACCAACAGAGGCGGGCTGTTAGGTTTGTTACTCGTAAGTTCGATCAATGTGACTGTAACTCAAATGGGGATCGCTGGAGAGAGTGCCAAGTTCTTTTCGAGATACACTGTTGAGGACATTTAGAGAGCCGGAATTTGCAGCTAACCGCAGAGCGATTCTACTAAATTATTTTAGCGTAAAGATCACAGAGGTATGAGAAATTAGGGCTCGTAAAAAGGCATTGAGGCGTTTGTTTTGCCCTCGTTCTATTTGAGAGTGGATCGGGAAAGGAAATGACTAGTAGTGGTACGAGGTACCCTCCTTCATCCACCTTGCGGTGGATTGCGCAGTGTTTTGTGTCCCAGCCTCGTCGCCGCTTTTGTGTCTCGTGTCCGTTGTAGGTGTCGGTGGCCGAGTAAAATTTAACCGACACAGGAATAAAGGATGCACGCTTGTGCAGGTACGAAGGTGAGCAGCCAGTGGGACAGCATAAACTAGAAACACTAGAGTAAATTAGAACGAGATATATATTGAACAGAATTTATACAATACTTAACTTTTACATAGCTCAGTACTGCAGAATGCTGATACGTAGTTGAGCTAGAAGCCTGCCTAGTGCCTATCCGATAGTCAAGTCTTCACTGGTGCCTATCTGATTCCGAAGTGTTAATTGGTTGCTATCTCAGTCCCAAGTGGCCGATGCAGTTCAGTGGTGGCCACGAGCGGAGTTGTAGCAGAGGGCGCTCGTGGCTGACGTCGTAAGAACGGCGCGCCGTGCCTGCATGGCGGCGCGCGGCGAAAGCAGGTGGGGCGCACTTTGGACTTGTGCGACATCACAGTATGTATGCAGATGTAATGGACGAAGAAACACTATTACTCATTTCCGACCTTCTTGAACACAGAAGGTGGTGTTTTTATTTTATTAAAACGGTAGCTCTGTGCAAGCTGTAAACACTCTTTATCAGTCTTACCATCTTTATATATAAAGCAGAGGGTCCGCGTGTTTGTGTGTACATATTACATACAAATCTATACTTTTGTTCCAATCCCTATGAAATGTTTTACATGTAAGCTTCAGTCCGTGAGGACGGCCGCAGTAAGTGTAAGAATCATGTACAACACATAGTTCACGATATATGACGTCATAAACAATGAGATGCGCGAAAAACTACTGCATTAAGCGACAATGCTGCCAATTTTCTCCTAAACTACTGTACCGATTTCAACCAACTTTGGTACACACATTCCTTACCACTAGGAAACAATGCTGTCGGGGTAAAAACCACATACGACGTATGGTTCAGGAGATATAACGTCATAAACAAAGGTGTTGCAAGAAACTGCTACATAATGCGACGAGACTTAATTCAAACACTGAATGAGAATGACAGTACTTAGCGACTTGCAACCAATTTTAAAAATAATTTCGAACCACATCAAAATAATGAAATAAAGTTTCTCGCTTACTACTTTTCCGCTGTTCATGGGGCATACCTACGACATTCGGTATGACGTTGAAGATTATAATTTTCACACTACAATTTGTAGTCGCAGGAATTTTTACAGATATCATACACACATACGGATGCATGTACTTTAGAAATTGTATCACAGTACGAAAATTCAAATGTTTGTAATCCTATGGGACCAAACTACGTTGGCCATCAGTCCCTAGTCTTACAAACTACTTAAACTAAATTAAACTAACCTAAGGACAACACACACATCCATGCCCGAGGGAGAATTCGAACCTCCGACGCGGGAGCCCGGCGTTCTAGACCGCTCGGCTACTCCCGCGCGGCTATCACAGTACGGCGCGTTATTCATGAGATGTAAGGACACCAGTAACTTCATGGAAAACCGCCCCATCACGCATCAAGTTTTAATCTATTACTTCTTTTCAACTAACTCTGTTCACAACGGATTTTACCGAGATACAGCACTTATATAAATAAATATATAACTGCAAAATTATACAATTGTACAACATATAATTGAATAAATATGAGATCATAATACTGCGATGGGCAAAAACCTGTCATATCATGTAATATGTAATCCAGTCAGCTTAAGGAAATTCCTGGAAAGCTGACAACTTTGAGCTCTGAAGCGCACACGGATGCAGGCCATAGGAACAGATTTCTATAGAGTTATAAGGAAAGGAAGAGAGTGAAACAGAGTACATCCAATGAATACCCATTATTTACGACAGATATGACTTTTAACTTCAAGAGATTGCAGTTTCCAGTGAGACTTGAATTTTCTAGCTTATATGCCTGTGCTTCGCAACGGTTGTTAAAAAATGGCCTGTGCGTATCATGGCATTTTAGGGTTCCGGACCTCAGTCAGTTTTAAACACAAAGTATCTATAAAGCCGGGTGCTTACTTATCCTGCACTCTCGTAGTCCACCTCCCCTTCTCCCCTGTCTCTGCCTCCATCTCTTTGTCTCCCATCTCTCTGTTCGTTTCCACCTTTCCCTCTCGGCAAAGTTTTTCACAAGGTTACCCTCTGTCATGTACCATATCAACATTTATGTACGCAGTGATCTTCTTCTTAGTTTAAAGATCATGTGTGCAAAAATTAATCAACATCAAAGCAAAACTATGCATTTTGTTAAAGTCTGTAAGTTAAGTACCCTCCATCATGCAACAACCGAAATTTTATACAGACAGTGACATTCCTCTTGTCTTTAAGCTCACAGATGCAAAATTTTATCAGTATCGAAAAAAAAAACTATAGATTTGTATGCAATAAAAACAGGATCACATTGAAAAACGCACTTCGTTGTTCTCAAATTTTCCAGTTTTAATTCATCCAACCCTTGTTCCGAGAATAACGAAAACAACCCAAAAAGATCTGTGAAATCGGTCGAGCTTTTCTCAAGTTATGGCGCGACCAAGGTATTCAGGGATACATTTTTATGTTGCAAGATACTATCCCCCATACACCGTATGAAACTTTAGGTATACACTGGCCTTCCTCTTGTATTAAACGTTACGCGTGCAAAATTTCGTGAAGATCGGAATGAAACTGTAGCTTTCGTCAGTCTATAGGAAAAGTATCCTCCCTCGCACCTTAATTCTGTCCTATCGCAAAGTACTTTCTTAGCTGACGTCTTCTTCCTATAAACTACATACCGGCAAAGTTTCAGCTTCATAGGTGTATTAGTTTTAGAGATTTCGTGTTTAGTCAGTGAGTGAGTGCGTGAGTTACCTTTCGCTTTTATGAATATAGAATACCTCCTGAATTATGTGTCCTACAAAAAAATTATTTATCACATTCGTACAGTGAAATATTAGAAAACTGACTACGAAATGTGTTGTTAATGGGGTTGGTAGTAAATTACAATCTCATGTATATTGGAGCAAATTTTCACGCTATTCATTGTCTTTGACGTCATAGCACCTGAACTATATGTCGTAATACGATATTATTTCGAAGGTACATCCAGTGGTGTATATGTAGAATATCTGCAAAATACGTCGCGAACAGAGATAGTAGGAAAGACGCAATAAATCAAAACGTCATGCCTGATGAGGCGGTTTTTCATTATCCTAATTGTTTATGACTTCATATCTCATGAACTGCGTGTCGTACTATGACAAAAGTTTGAACGTACGTTCAGTGGTATGTGTGTATTCTGTCTGTAAAATTTCTCACGAATACAATTAATAGTGTACGAATAAGAAATTGTAGCGTCATGCCAAACGCCGTAATTTCACTGCATGAACACCGAAAATGGAGTAAGCGAGAAACTTTTTTCCTTTCGTCATTTTGCTATGGTTGTCAGCGATAAAAGTTTCCCAAAGGTTTAAAATTATGTTTAAAGTTTGTTGCTAGTCGCTAAGTGCTCTCCTTTTCATATAGTGGACTGATAAAGTCACACTATCACGTTCGGAAGTTTTTATTGTTCATGACGTCATATCTCCTGAAGTATCGGTCCTATAGCAAAATCGTTTCTTAGCTGACGTCTACTACCTATAAACTACATTCATGCCAAAATTCAGCTTCATAGGTGAAGTAGTTTTCGAGATTTCGTGTTTAGTCAGTGAATGAGTGTCATTTCGCTTTTATGTAAGTAGAGATTAATAAACCACAGGGCAATCTATTCAATAGTGTGGAATGGATTTGATATGCCCATGTTCCTCACAAGGACAACTTTACGTCACTTGATGAGGGGTGACCTCACCAAAGTAATTATTCATATTAGAGCCTGCACAAGTAACAAGAAATATTGTTTATAGTAAAGATGTCAATTAAGTGAATGTATGAATGTTACACATCATTTGTATTGTGTTTCCTATCTTTCTTTGCTTTGATGCTGTACTTAAAATTTTGTACATTATGCAAGACAGCCTTATTTCTTATATATTCACTGATAAATATAAAATGTTGTTAGAAAAAGCCGGCCGCTGTGGCCGAGCTGTCTGCGGCGCGCCAGTCACAGTCTGCACGGCCGCTACTGTTGGGGGTTTGAATACCCCCTCGGGCATGGATATTTGAGTCGTCTTTAGTATAAGGTAGTTCATAAGTAGTTTGTAAGTTTAGGGATTGATGACCCCGCAGTTAAGACCCTTAAGCTTAACAAACATTTGAAGATTTGAACATTTATTAGAAAAAAGGAGATGGACAGAGAGAGAAGGGATAGGAGAAGTATTAAATCAAGGCTTGAATCAATAAATAAATACCCGGGCAACGCCGGGTTTTCAGCTCGTTCTATATATCCAGCGCATAATCCGTAGTATTTATCTAGAAGTTCCAAAAGCGTCTTGCTAATGAATACTCCAGATGGAGCTGGGATGTGAGACTATAATTATTACTTGGGTGTGGCACACATTTCCCATTGGTCACGCAAGTACGCAATGTTGAAGCTCTGAAGACAGCGCAGGAGGCTGTAGCTCGTGCAACATGTGCGGCCGGCCGGCGGCGGTGCAAGGAGAGCGAGGGACACTTCAAGCATTGCCCGCGCGCTCACAGATTGAGGAAGCTGGCGATCAACGACTTCACAACGATCCGCTATGCGCACGTACGCAGATCAAACAGAGATGCGCGACCACCGACGCCCGCCGCTTGCTGCGCTTTCTGCCTCTCAGGCTGCTACTATTCCTACCAGTACAAAACCTGTGTATCCGAGGATTTGAATAATGCTGCTGTTTTTCTACATGTACATGGGATACTCTGCAAATCTCATTTAAGTGCCTGGCAGAGGGTTCACCGAACCACTTTAATACTAATCATCTACCATTCCATTCTCGAATAGCGTGCGGGAAGAAAAAAATATCTGAATCTCTCCGTTCGAGCTCTGATTTCTCGTATTTTATTCTGATGCTCATTTCTACCAATGTAGTTGGGAGTCGACAATATATTTTCGCTTTCGGAGGAGAATGTTGGCGATTGAAGTTTCGTAAGTAGACCAAGCCGCAGTGATAAACGCCGTTGTTGTAATGATTCCCATACCAGATCCTGTACTATTTCCGTGAAGCTGTTGGATCTTTTAAGTGTCATATCAATAAAACGCAGTCTCTGATTCGTCTTTCCCACGACATTATCTACATGTTCTTTCCAGTTTAAGTCTGATTTAATAGTAATTGCTAGGTATTTAGTGGAGTTTACGGCCTTCACATTTGATTGATTTATCTTGTAAACAAAGTTTAACGGATTTCTTTTCGTATTCATGTGGACGACTTCACACTTCTCAATATTTAGAGTCAAATGTTCAAATGTTTGTATTGCGTATGGGACTTAACTACGGGATCATAAGTCCCTAAATTTACCAACTACTTATGAACTAGCTAACACTAAGGACGGCATAAATATCCATGCCCGAGGGGGGATTCGAACCCCGACCATAGTGTCCGTGCAGACCGTGACTGACGCGCCGCAGTCCCCTCGGCCACCGCGGCCGGCTATTTAGAGTCAATTGCCAATTTTTACGCCATAGTGATATCTTATTTAAATAGTTCTGCAGTTGGTTTTGATCTTCAGATGACTTTACTAGACGATAAATGACGGCGACATCTGCAAACAACCTAGGAGAGCTGCCCGGATTTTCTCTCAAATCGTTCTTGTAGGTAAGGAACAGCAGAGGACCAGTAACACTACCCTATGGAACGCCGGATATCACCTCTGTTTTTAACGATGCCTTACCATCGTTTACTACAAACTGTGTCCCCTCTGACAGGAAATCCCCTATCCAGTCACAAATCTGGGGCGATATTCCATAACTACGCAATTTGATTAAAAGTCGTTTGTGAGGTATGGTGTCAAAACCCTTCTGTAAATCTAGAGAAACGGAATCAAGTTGAGATCCCTTGTCGATAACACTCATCACTTCGCGTGAAGAAAGAGATAGTTGTGTTTCACATGAACGATATTTTCTAAATCCGTGTTGACCTTGGGTCAATAGATCATTCTGTTTGAGATAATTCATAATACTTGAATACAGGATGCGTCCCAAAGCCTTGCTGCAAATTGACGTCTATGAAATAGGCCTGTAGTTTAGTGGGTTACTCCTATTGCCCTTTTTGAATGTTGGTATGATCTGTGTAGCTTTCCAGTCTTTTGGTACAGATCCTTCGTTGAGCGGTAACTTGCTGTCCAGGTTACAGGCAGTCAATTGTAACGCTGTGGCATTATAATGCCTTCTAAGGACAGTCGTAGTGGAATCACCTTCAGCTCTCAAGGTGATTCACTTTACTTTGCTGTTAACTTCAGGTAGAAATGAGCATTGTTCGGTACAGAAACTGTCAACTGGTTACGGTCGGGGGTTCGAATCCCCCCTCGGTCATGGATATTTGTGCCGTCCTTAGTTGTAAGTAGTTCATAAGTAGTTTGTAAGTTTAGGGACTGATGACCCCGTAGTTAAGTCCCATAGACTCTACAAACATTTGAACATTTTGTCAACTGGTAAACAACCGCGAGTTTGTGAATGATCCTCTCTGCCGAATTAGTTACTATGAGGTCAAATCTGTTCTCAATTTTTTGTTGTTGACCATAGTATGTTTTAGAATGTGTGGTAACGTAATTCTGTGTCATTTTTCAATAGACTTGAATGAAATACTGCCCAAATGATAATTTAGTGTACATTGCTTCATTCTACTTTTCGACGAAAAGTGATTGTTTGTTTGCAACATAAATCCGATGGAGGATATTATTTATTATTGGCTTACGTTAATGTCGCAGCTCTTTCAGAAGACAATAAACTATATCTCTCACCTACCATTAATCGAAAACATTAGTGGAACTGCTTTGTAACTGAATGTGAAAGAAACAAAATACTCAAAAAACATGATAACATGAAAGTGTAATCTGAAGTATTTGAACGAGTAGACGAATTTAAATATCTCTGAACTTGATTCATTACAGTTGATAACGTTAAAAAAGAAATTAAAATAAGCACAAAAAATGTTCAAATTTTTGTAAATCTATCGGACCAAACTGCGTGGTAATCAGTCCATAGCTTACAAACTACTTAAACTAAGTTAAACTAACCTAAGGACAACACACACACACCCATGCCCCGGGGAGGATTCGAACCCCCGACGGCGAGCAACCGCGCGCTCCGCCTTAGACCGCTCGGCTACTCGATAGTGTCTTAATGAATCATTCAGTATCACAACATAGTTACAAGATGGAGCAGAACGCATCGCAGTCTTAGAACAAACACCTGTAGAACAACTAGAGGTGTAATTAATTGCTATTAATTTGTTAAGATAAAAAGTAGGAAACAGTCTGTATGGTGAAACTTCCTGGCAGATTAAAATTATGTGCCGGAACCGGCACTCGAACCTGGGACCTTTGCCTTTCGCGGGCAAGCGCACTACCGACTGTGCTATCCCGACACGACTCACGATGCCGCCTCACAACTTTGCTTGCGCCAGTACCCTGGAAGTGCTAGTCTTCCATGGTTCGCAGGAGAGCTTCTGTGAAGTTTGGAAAGTAGGAGGCGAGGTACTGGCGGAAGCAAAGTTGTGAGGCGGCATCGTGAATCGTGTCGGGATAGCACAGTCGGTAGTGCGCTTGCCCGCCAAAGGCAAAGGTCCCAGGTTCGAGTCCCGATTCCGGCACACAATTTTAATCTTCCAGGAAGTTTCATATCAGCGCACACTCCGCCGCAGAGTGAAAGTTTCATTCCAGTCTGTATGATGTTTGATGATAAGCACTAGTGTCATGAAATATTTCGCACTTCAATTTTTACACAACTTACAATAACACTAAATATTTGTCTTTGGATTCTAGAAGTTCTACAAGATCATGTTCAAAGAAATGATAATACTGACTTCCGATTTCCATGTGTAGCATTATTATAATTAGAAGTTGCAAATAATATCTAGTAACATTCTGTCTACACCCAACTCTTCTACAACAGTTATGGAATCTTCAGTGGTCTTACATTTGTTTTCTCCGAAAATAAAAAGGTAGAAATTCTGTGAGCTTCGATTGTAAAACTAGATTACTGAAAATGTTTACAGTATGCAAATACACTTCACGGGTTTGCCGCCGGAGGATATTGCGCATCTCCCACAATATTTCATCGAGACATCTCCTCGACATCTTCAGGTGTTGGTGGCTCCTGTCACTACTGCAAGACGCGACATCGGACGGTCTTGCAGTACTGATAGTAGCCACCAACACCTGAAGATGTCGAGGAGATGTCTCGATGAAATACTGTGGGAGATGCATAATATCCTCCGGCGGCAAACTGTTTGCAACAGATCCGCCGGGAAAATGTTCAAATGTCTGTAAATCTATCGGACCAAACTGAGTGGTCATCAGTCGGTAGCTTACAAACTACTTAAACCTAGGTAAACTAACCTAAGGACAAACACACACACACCAATGACCCAGAGAGGACTGGAACCTCCACGGCGAGCAACCACGCGCTCCGCAGCGAGACGCCTTAGACCGCTCGAGTACTACACCGCGGCATTCGCCGGGAAAGCCTGATCTGTTTACAGTATGTTTATTTGTATTGTATACTACATTTACATTACACTAGCAAGCCGCACTGGCTTTGCACCGGTAACGCCAAGTGTCTAAGGCTGGAAGACTTTTCTGGCTCAGTGAAAACCGTATCAAATTCCCTACAATATTTCCTGAGGTCAGCCCGAGCATAGAGTCAAAACCACCTCAGCCACTGTATATATGACGAAGGAACAGGAGGAAGAAAGAAAATTAGATTTTAACCTTCTGTCAACAGCGCGGTCATTAGATATGGAGCACACAAGCTCGGATTACTAAAGGATGGGGAAAGGAAACGGCCATTCCTTTTTCAAAGGAACGATACTGCCATTTTCCTGGAGCGTTTTGGAAAATCACTGAAAACCTAAACCTGGATGTCCGGAAACAACCGAGTCTAACGTTATGGGTGAAAATCGTTATTATACGCTTTACATAATGTCTCTACAAAATCCTTCTACAAATAAAATTCGAATTTTTAACATACTAGGTTCCAGTGAAAACTCTGGCCAAGTTTCGTTCATGGAAACCATGTGAACCACGCCAGTGATTTTCAAAATCGGTTTGTATTGAAAATTCCTCAGAATATTTTGTAAATATTATAGCTTTGTGTGTTTAATGTTATACAACTTCGAAAAACTTACGTTGAATAAGGCTCATAAACGTGTTAGCCCGTTCGGCGTGAGGAATAGAAGTAAGAATAAAGAAGAACAATCCGTATGGTTAGTTGGTGTAATGAGTCTGTGCTATATGCCATGAAGCATTCATGTGGTCGACTGAATATAATTACATTTACTTAAATATTTTCCTAGGTACTGAACAGTAATTGACGGAGGGCAAATCATACTAATATCATCCGTTTCCTTTCTTGTTACATTTCTGTATCGAGCGATGGGTGGGTGTGTGTGGGTGTGTCCGTAGGTTAGTTTACCTAGGTTTAAGTAGTTTGTAAGCTACGGACTGATGACCACGCAGTTTGGTCCGATAGATTTACAAACATTTGAACATTTTTTGTATCGAGCGAAACGAAGTTAATTGTCTACTGGGGGAGGTACTTAAGACAGGTCACCTCAATAGCTCAGCCATTTTTAGTGACGTAAGAAAATCTTTCCAAAAAAAGTTGTTCGTATCAAAGCTGGACATCCATTTTCAGTAAACGAGACCCTCTGCCCCAACTCAATAGGCGTGAGAGCGTCAACCTCGAATTCTTAAATAGGAAAACACATTATTTTTTATTGTGGATTGGGGTTCTACGAGGAAAAATATGTAACTTTTGATGTTTCAAATGTTTGTAGACCTCATGGGACTTAACTACGGGGTCATCAGTCCCTAAACTTACAAACTACTTATGAACTAGCTAATAGTAAGGACGTGACAAATATCCATGCCCGAGGGGGAATTCGAAACCCCGACCGTAGTGGCCGTGCAGACCGTGACTGGCGCGCCGCAGTCACCTCGGCCACCGCGGCCGGCCGTAACTTTCGTATTTTACTTCGTTTTAGTTGCTTGATAGATGCCGTTGTAATCATAAGTAATCAAAATGTGTTAAAATCATTCCCAAAACCGTAAGCAAACATTCAAAATTGTGAACACTGTCTGCGATGTAAGCACTTCGATGGTGACAGGCAGGGGAACTCACTTAAAACAAGCACCCAGATGGTGGGAGGCAACAGGACGTACGTTAACAAAGCTCCTTGGAGCGGACAAAATAGTACAATGCCCACGTCGCTGTTCCTGGGTAACACTAAAAGTAGATTTTAATTCATTAATTATTCCGAAGGCTTTTTATTTCAGGGAAATTTACATAAGTCATACATCAGTACCGTCCTTTGGCGACATGCACTATTGTGAGGTTATTATGTTGGTGTTACTCTCACAAATGCACTGAATATAGCTTTTTATAACTGAAATCTAGATAGGCTACAATAACAATAATAAAACAGTGGTATTGCGACTGATTGCTGTATACCTCTCCTTCCTTATCAGGTACTACAGTCATCCAACAGATCAGAGTTGAGTAGCAGCAGCTCACAGTCTGTGCACAGATTGTGTACGTTGTTTAATTTAATATCGTGTATTTATGAGTAACTATCTGTTTAAGTGGCTCTCTTTAATTTTACAATCGTTAGTGTAGAGTGATTTAACTTTGTAGATTAGTTTACTGGCGCTGTAAGCGCTAGTGTCGTTATATTTACTTGCATTTTGCGACCGTTGCGGTCTGTTGCTTTTTTGTCAGTCACTCCCTGACTGAATGGTCAGTAAATTTATTTGCAAAGAAATTGATAGAGACTGTGCTTGTGAACGGGTACGGGGTGAATGGGTTCGGAAAGAGCTGGATGTGCGTTGACCACTTGCAACAGGCGTCAGGATGCTGCTTGTAAGCTGGTGCGATGTTGGGGCACCAGGATCGAAAGTCGCGACTCCCCGCAATTCCAGAGTCAGTGCTTCCACATGTGTGCATAATCTGATCAGTTTGTCCTCACTCGACGATTAGAGGCGGTCAGTTCGTGTGGTTCGTCATGTCTGGGTGTATGGCTAATGTGCCAACTGGTCGCTTAGCTGTGCCCTTACGCCTTTGCAGCAGGTACGAGGTGCCGCCCATTGTCGATAACACATCTGAGAAAGTTCTGAAAACAGTTAGAAACAAAATACTAAAAGAAACTAAACCAAAAGGTTTCCGACGTCTCTTTATTTATTTCCATCATTAGACTATAAAGGATATCTCTTTTCATGCGGTATTCTGAGTATTAAACGCCAGAGGAACAATAGATAACACAAAGTTATACAATATAAATTTGCATAAGCATCACTAGGTAGGAATCAACTAGTAACACGCCGGATTTAATAAAGAATTGAATTCCCATGTATTGATCTGCTCCAAGAATCTGATTACCTTGTTGTTGTGGTCTTCAGTCCGGAGACTGGTTTGATGCAGCTCTCCACCCTACTCTATCCTGAGCAAGCCTCTTCGTCTCCTATAAGTATCGCAACCCACATCCATTTGAATCTGCTTACTATATTCATCACTATTCTTCACTTAGTCTCCCCCTGCGATTTTTACCCCATACATATCCCTCCAATGCTAAATTTATGATTCCTTGATGTCTAAGAATGTTTTCTACCATCAATCCCTTTTTTTAGTCAAGGTATGTTAAAAATTCCTTTTCTCTCCAATTCTGTTCAGTACCTCTTCATTAATTACACGATCTACCCACATTATCTTCAGCATTCTTCTGTAGCGCCACATTTCAAAAGCCCCTATCCTCTTCCTCTCTAAACTATTTATCGTCCAAGTTTCACTCCAGTAAAAGGCAACACTACACACAAATGCCTTCAGAAAGACTTCCTAACGCTTAAATTAATATTCGATGTTAGCATTTTTCATACAAGCTTTACTTCCCATTGCCATTACGCGTTTTATATCCTCTTGCTGCGACCATCATATGTTATTTTACAACCCAAGTAACTAAACTCATCTACCACCTTCATTGTTTCGTTACCTAATTTAATTCCTTCAACATCGCTTGATTTTCTAAGACTGTATTCCATTAACCTTGTTTTGTTCTTCTTCATGTTCATCGCATACGCTCCTTTCAACACACTGTCCATTCCGTTCAATTGCTTTTTCCGGTCCTTTGCTGTCTTTGTCAGAATTACAATGTCATCAGCAAAACGTAATATTTTTATTTCTTCACCCTGAACTCTAATTCCTTCTCCAAATTTCTCTTTGCTTTCCTTCACAATCTGCTCAATGTATAAATCGAATAGTTTGTGCGCGCGGCCGTCCGCCGTCGGGGGTTCGATTCCCCCCTCGGGCTTGGGTGTTTGTCTTGTCCTTAGTTTAGTTGACCTTAGGTTAAGTAGTTTGTAAGCTAGGGACTAATGACCAAGCTGCTGAGTCCCATAGATTTACAAACATTAGATTTGAACAAATTCAATAACATTCCAGAAAGGCTACAATCCTGTCTTACTCTCTTCCCAACCACTGCGTCACTTTCATGCCCTTCAACTCTAATAACAGCTGTTTGGTTAATGTAGAAGCTGCAAATAACCTTCCGTTTCCTATATTTTACCCCTACTGAATTTGATAGTGTTTTCCAATCAACATTGTCAAAAGCTGTCTCCAAATCTACAACAGCTATAAATGTAGGTTTGCCTTTCCTCGATATACCTTCTAAGTTAAGTCGTAAGATGAGTAATGCCTCCCGTGTTCCTACATTTCTCCTGAGTCCGAACTGATCTTCCCCGAGGTCAGCATCAGTCATCTTTTTCATCCTTCCGCAAATAATTCGTTTTAAAATTTTGCAATCATTAGTTATTAAATTGATGGTTCTGTATTTTTCGCCGGCCGTGGTGGCCGAGGAGACTGAGGCGCTCCAGTCACGATCTGCACGGCCACTACGGTCGGGGGTTCGAATCCCCCCTCGGACATGGATATTTGTGCCGTCCTAGTTCGTAAGTAGTTCATAAGTAGTTTGTAAGTTTAGGGACTGATGACCCCGTAGTTAAGTCCCTTAAGCTATACAAACATTTGAACATTTTTTGTAATTTTCATACCTGGCTGCGCCTCCTTTCTTTGGAGTGGGGATTATTACATATTTCGTAAAGTCTGAGAGTATTTTGCTTGTCTCATACATCTTACACACCAGGTGAAATAGTTTTGTCATGGCTGGTTCTCCCAGGGACTTCAGTATCTCTGAGGGAATTAATCAGCTAAAAACGTGACTTTAAGTGTGTAATCGAGGAAAAAAGTTTGGAAATGGTTTTAAATTGTGTTTAAAGTCACTATGAACTCTCATTATCAAACGCTGGATGAATCTAGGGTAAATTGCACACCATTTCAGCCAAAATGTGGTATTTCACGCATCTCAGTGTTCAATTCGTCATTTCTAAATCAAATGTTTGTTAAGCTTAAGGGACTTAACTACGGGGTCATCAGTCCCTAAACTTACAAACTACTTATGAACTAGCTACAACTAAGGACGGCACAAATATCCATGCCCGAGGGGGGATTCGAACCCCCGACCGTAGTGGCCGTGCAGACCGTGACTGAAGCGCCTCAGTCCCCTCGGCCAACGCGGCCGGCTCGTCATTTCTCCTCAACTATGTTTCGTACAGTGTATAATTTTGCACGTAGATTCAGTGATATATGTGAATATGTCTAAAATATAACAAAGTTATAAAAATTAAACGTCAAGTCTGATACTGAGCTTTTGTTGAATGCCAGTGTACAATGGAAGTAGATGTTAGTTTTGGACAAGTCTAAGTTTCTCTCACGTCATGTCTCCTCATCTATGAGGCGTAAAGTGATATAATTTTGCATATGAATTCACTAATATATGAAGAAACTGTTTGCAAAGTGTGTTGCGAACACAATTAATAGTTGAAAGGTAATAAAGTAAAACGTTATGACAGATGCTGAAGTTTGATCGCATGAACAGTGAAATTGTAGTAAGCAATAATTTTTTATTTCCCATTCATCATTTCCTGGGGGATGTTAGCGAGAAAAGTTTTGTGTAGGTTCGAAATTGTATGTAAAGTTTGTTGGAAGAAGCTAAGTGTTTTAATTTTCGAGTAACGGATGAACGAAGTTGAAATATTATCTAATTCCTTTACTTTGGGGCCCGCAGTGTGGAATATGTCGTTGAGTGACATAATTATAAATGGCTTTTATACCTTTCACACTGCTGTTATAATGCTTTATTTATTTACTATGAGCTTTATATTGCCATCATCAGCTTTTCTGTAATATAAACGGGATAATTCATAACAACAGTTACATAAGCTGACATATATAAATTTTTTGTGGCTAATACATTTAATTTACTTAAATTTAATGTCGTTTTTGTTTCTGTCCGTTTTGTTTAAGATGATACTGATTTTATTTAAATTATGGCTGGTTTATATGCCCGTAACAGATTTTTTATTTTCTGCCTGATTAAAAAGGACAGCTATTTTCAAAGTGTTTTATCGACGTTATATGTTTACATGGTTATTCAGAGATCACTGTAGTTATCAACTACGAAAATGGGTAGCCAAAAATATGTCACAGATATTTACGCCATAGTAACAACATAAACATCAACCATCAAAATTATAATATCAAGGAAAATAAATTAGCTGATAACTACAGTGATCTCTGAATAACCATGTAAACATATGTCGTTAAAACGCTTTGAAAATAGCTGTCCTTTTTAATCAGGCAGAAAATAAAAAATGTGTTACAGGCATATAAGCCAGTCATAATTTAAATAAAATCAGTATCATCTTAAACAAAAGTGACAGAAACAAAAACGACATTAAATGTAAGTAAATTAAATGATTAGCCATAAAAAATTTATATACGCCAGCTTAAGTAACTGTTGTTATAAATTATCTCGTTTATATTACAGAAAACTTGATGATGGCAATATAAAGCCGAAATGAGCTCATAGTAAATAAATAAAGCATTATAACAGCGGTGTGAAAGGTATAAAAATCATTTATAAGAAGTTTAAATATTTAACCGCCGTAAGCTTCAAAACAATGCGACTTGTATCGCGTTAAACTTTAGATAAGATTATATCTCTAAATGAATAGAATATCACAGCATTACTGTAACTCACATTTAAGTGGATGGCAGAGGGTTCATCCAACCGATTTCATGATATTTCTCTACCTTTCCATTCTCTAATAGCGCGAGAAAAAGGAACACCTAAATCTTTCCGTTTCGATCTGATTTATTTTATTGCTATGATCATGTCTTCGCGTGTCTCCTTATCTAGATGGGAGTTGGCATTTTGAGTTTAAGCATACGTTTTAAAATTAATGTTCCTTGTTTCTTTCGTTCATGTTTGCTGGTAAAACCACTACGTAATCAAACGCCTTACTATATCGTAGTCGTCAGTGATAATTGAGTTTCTTTACTGTGGTATGTACGGGTGAGAAGGCACAACGCGGTACACTGTAGTCATGGCGAGTGTGTGTCCGGCGCGGCTAGCCGGGTGTCAGGGAACGCCCACTTTAACTCTCCAATCTGGCTGCTGTAAACACGGGTTAATTATGCACCTCGCGGGTTGTCCGCGCTAAGCAAATTCGTTTTACTTGAATGGCTTGATTAACTCTGACACAACACAAAGCGGTCACATTTCGCTTGCACTACTTTACTCCGCATGACGCCGTCACAAGGGAAGGCTCCCGCTGTGACCTAAGAGAAAAAAACGCGCGCGCATCGGTGGAATTAGGAAGTACCGTGTGTAGTAGACAGTCTCGTTTGTTTAACAAGACAGTGGAAATGTTATGAACGAATTAAAATATTTTCTGAAACTTCGTGGCAGATTAAAACTCTGTGCTGGACAGAAATCGAACTAACGACATTTTTCTTTGTCAGGGAAGTGTCTGAACTACTCTGACAGGACCTGGTGAAATCTGTTCGGTTTCACTACTCTTTATACAGCATAGATATGTTTCTCAGTATACAGCGTGTGTCTAGTTGGCTTCTTAATTGTATCAAATTTCTGAAAATGGTAGAATCCGATTTTCGGGAAGATCTCCTTGGATTTAGGATAAATACAAGAACACGTGAGGCAATACCCACTTTACGACTTATCTTTAAAAATAGGTTAAAGAAAGCGAAACTGGCGCTTTTAGCTTTTGTAGTTTTGGAAAAAGCTAAAAAGTTTGTAAATCTTTGGGACTTAACTATTAATGATATCAGTACCGAGGTTTACAAACTACTTAACCCAGATAGCGCTGACGTCCTTCCAAAAGGACGAGAACAGCAGCTTACTTTATTATTCATGTCTGTAAGAACTTGTGTACAGTGTTTACTTTATTTCTTCGAATCGCCTGCTCCCATTACAGATCAATTTTAGCTTCTATTGTCGATTACAAAGTAGTTGGATACAGCTGCAAGGTTGAGGTTCATACAGAAGATTTCCTCGAAGATGGGTTTATATTTCTTTAACTTTCTTCAATTTTTGAGTCATTTATATGTATATATTTCATCATAAATGTTGTATAATTTTAATCTGATGAATAATTATTATTAAAACAAAATTCATTTTAACATCATTCCAGAAAGTATTGCGAAAGTAATGGCATGATTGTGAAAAAAATCATTTATAACGATCTTGTGTAGTCATATGGAGATAATGACTTCTGAGAAAAAAAATTAAACCAAAAATAATTCCCCGCTCTCTGGGTTAAACTAATTTAAACTATTTTCTCCAGTATTTGACCGGCAACAAAATACACCTCGCAAAACGACATTATAAGTAAGGGTTTTCCTTTTGATGCTGCTAATTATTTTATTTTTATTGTTACAGCTGTTTCGGACTTAAGCCATTTTCAAGCAATCTATGAACGAACATATATTGTAAATTCTGGGTTTAGATATTTTTACATGAAACGAGAGATAAAACGTTTAGATGCTATATGCAGTATTTACGTGTCATAAACTTACTGATCCTTCTGCTGTGCAAATTGTATGTTTGTACTTATTTCGCATAGCTATGACGAACTTTTTATTATATCATTACTGTTATATGACAGTTTCCTTTCAATGCTGTATGTTTACAAAGATGTTGCTTTTCGCAAATTTTGTATTATCTTTGATCATGCAATAGTGTGCCTCTGGTTTCCTGAGATTTTTTTTTAAAGCTTTATTCTTTGCCGCGGCGGATTAGCCGCGCGTACTGGAGCGCCGTGTTGTGGTGCGCGCGGCCGTTCGCCGTCGTGGCTTCATGGTCCCTCCTAGGGCATGGGTGTTTGTGTTGTCCTTAGGTTCGTTTATCTTAGTTTAAGTAGTTTGTATGATACGGACTGATAACCTAGAAGTGAAGTCCGATAGATTTACAAACATTTGAACATTTTGAATTTTATTCCTTGGCTGTATCATCTATGGTTGAAGTTCTATTCGTAATTTCGTTCTATCTTTGTATATGAAAAGGTGCTTCTCTCGATTCACCCGTTATCTAATTTTATAAGATCGATCAAATTTTATAAATAATTACGGTGTTTAAAATCTGCGGGATCATTTAGAATTTCATTAGATAATGCTTCTTTATGGAATAATGTTTCTAGTTCTTCCAGGATATTCATATTTGTGCCTTTGGGAAATTTTTGTAATATTTTCAGTGCTTTTTCAATGTCTTTGGTGGTGTGGTCTTTGTTCTGTAGGTGCTGATAGAAAGTGTATTGTTTGTCATCTGTTATAGTGGTGTGTACCCTGAATCTAATAATTAAGTTACGTTCTGTCTAGCGAATATAAAATTTCTCACTGTTTTCACACGTAATGTTATAGATTCCTGAGGTACTAAATTTTGCTGTATTGGATAAGGCTTTATGTACTTTCAGGTTTAAATTATTATTTGTACAGAAAACATATTTTACTTGTGTTTGCCTGAAATTTGCATCAATTTTGTTAGAAATTTCTCCTATGAAAGTTGTAGGGATGTAAGTAAATTTTTTATGCTGTGGTGTTTCTCTGTCAGGAGATATGTTTCTATGCATAGACTTTCTATCTTGTTAGGAGCTATTATAAATTTTGTTGACTATTTATGGATTGAAATCGTTTTTGTTTGCTATATATTTGGTTGAGACAAGAGGTTAACTTCAATATTCAACACTAGGAAGTGCTAAAGCATGAAACTTATGTAGCTCATTTGCAATTATTTAATAGTGTGTCTCATGTAATCTTTGATGTTATATATTATTTTACTGATTATTGTAATGCATATACAAGGAAACAGGTCAGACTTACACACAATAAAAAATTTACTAAATTGCTACAAACACAAAATCAATCCCCAATATATGAAAACAACACATCACATTCCAATTTTATCCACGAATAAAATATCTAACATACATAAAATTTTCAGAAAAAGGAAAAAAATTTCTCAACAAAAGTCTTAAAAACAATATTAAGCCAACTATAAAAATAATTTGATAAAACATACGTTCACAACCAGGAAAATTGCAATAGACATGGCAAAACTACCTATTAGACAGCAAAATGAACACACAATAAAAGTAGCTAAAATTAATGAGAAGGAAACAACCAAAAGTTCCAAAAAGAAAAAAACAAACTAACAAAAATATTGACATACATAAATAAAAAAAATAACAGCAAATAATGCTTTAGCACTAAAATCAGTTAAAGGAAATGGTATCGTCATAATAAATAAAACTGAATACATACAGAAAGTCGAAAATTTCTTTCATGAGAATAACATAACTGAAATACCACACAACCCTACTAACAAATATGCTGTTCCTATTAAACGAAGTATAAAAATTCCGTAATAGTACCTGATTATAAAAAGAAATCATTGACGATCATGAACCCTAAAACACCAACACTTTGAACCCAACTCAAAATACATAAACAAAATATATCTGTATGGACTGTAGCAAACTGTATAGATATCCCAGCCTATCTCATAAGTATAAAAATGAACGCATTACTTACAAAACTATATACATACAATAAAAAATATACCATCAAAAATTCTCGAATACTCGCAAAGACAGTAAAAAATATTACAATACCACTAAACAGTAAATTTGTGTCTTTCGACATAACATACCTCTATACCAACATACCTATACAAGAAACCATACAAATCATCGAAGAAAACCTACTCATAAATTGTAAAGTAAATGTTTGTTAAGCTTATGGGACTTAACTACGGGGTTATCAGTCCCTAAACTTACAAACTACTTATCAACTAGCTTATCCTAAGGACGGCACAAATATCCATGCCCGAGGGGGGATTCGAACCCCCGACCGTAGTGGCCGTGCAGACCGTGACTGAAGCGCCTCAGTCCCCTCGGCCACCGCGGCCGGCTAACCTACTCAGATATGAAAAATTTCAATCATGGAAACACAAGAATTAATACATATACTTACATTAATTTTATTCCAAAAATACTCTCAGTTTAATGGAAAATTATACAACCAAAAGAATGGCTTATCAATGGGAAGCTCAATAGCTGGTAACTTAGAAGATATATTTTAAAATCAAAGAGAATAAAAATTCTTCACTAGTTATCCAAGTTTAACCAACAAAATAATATATTAGTATCGTTATGTGGATGATACGCTGATACTAATACAAGGAACTGATATAGATGAAATACACTCAACAACTTACATACAAAACTTAAATTCACAAAAGAACTAGAAACAAATGGTTCAACACACTTTTTTGACCTGGAAATAAGCAATAACTGCAACCAATATTCATTTGACATTTATCGCAAACGAACAACGCCAGAGAATATAATTGACGCCACTTCATGTCATCAAACATCACACAAATATTCATTCCATGGTTAATAGATTTAATAACCTACCTTTAGAAAAAGACAGAATTGAAAAAGAAATCCAAACATTAAAATTTATAGCATACAATAACGATTTCAACCCAGAAATAGTCAACAAAATTTATAATAGCTCCAAACAAGAAAGAAAGTCCATAGAATCATAACTTTTGACAGAGAAACACCACAGCATAAAACATTTACGTACATCCCTACAACTCTAACAAAATTAATGCAATTGTCAGGCAAACACAGATAAAACTTGTTTTCTGTACAAAGAATAATTTAAACTTCAAACTACATAAAGCCTTAACCAACACAGCAAAGTTTAATAGCCAAGTCATTTATACAATTTCGTGTGAAAACTTTGAGAACTTTTATATCGGGCAGACGGGACGTAACTTAATGATTACATTCAGGAAACACATCACAATAACAGATAACAACCAATCCACCTTCTATCAGCACCTAAAGAACGAAAAACACATCACCACAGGCACTGAAAAAGCACTGAAAATATTACAAAAAATTCCCAAAGGTACAAATATGAATATCCTGGAAGAACGAGGAACATACATCCATAAAGAAGCATTCTCTAACGAAATCCTAAATGATCAAGCAGTTTTTAAGCACCGTAATTAGTTATAAAATTTGATCGACCTTATAAAGTTGGATAACGGGTAACTCCAGAGAAATACCTTTTCATATACAAACATAGCACGAAATTACGCATAGAACTTCAACCATATATGATACAGTCAAAGTAATAAAGATTTGGAAAAAAAAGAACGCCTTCTCAGGAAACCAGAAGCACACTATTGCATGATCAAAGATAAGCTTATGACAGGTAAATAGTGCATATAGAATCTAAACGTTTATGATATTTATCTCTCGCTTTTATGTATAAGTATCTAAATCCAACAATTTACAATATATGTTCGTTCACAGATTGCTTGAAAATGGCTTAAGGCCGAAACAGCTGTAGAAATAAAAATCAAATAATTGGCAGTATCAAAAGGAAAAACTGTATTTATAATTTAAACTAACCGAAGGACAACGCACACGCACACACACACACACACACACACACACACACACACACACACACACATATATATATATATATATATATATATATATATGTATGCACGAGGGAGGACTCGAACCTCCGACGCGCAGTCCACCGCAAGGCACCTTAGAGCGCTCTTCCATTCCACCGCAGCCCATAAATAAGTTTTTGACAATATTTAATATAATACCGTCTTTCAAATTCTGAAGCTAGCAGGGGGGGGGGGATATAGGGAATGAAAAGTTGAATTCAACTTGTACAAAAACGAGACAGCAGTTATAAGAGACGAAGGGCATGAAACCTACGCAGCGATTGGGTACGGAGTAAGACAAGGTTGTATCCAAATTTTATGCAATCATTAAAGGAATTAAAGTTCAGAGTGAAGAAATAAAAACGTAACGGTTTTCCTGTGACAGTAATTCTGTCAGAGACAGCAAAGGATCTGGAAGAGCGATTGAACAGAATTGGCAGTATATTTAAAGGATGGTATAAGTTAAACATTAACAACAGCAAAACGATACTAATGGTATGTAGTGTAAGAAAATCAGCCGTTACTGAAGGAATTTGATTTGGTAAAGAGACAAAGTAGGAAATCAGGTTTGGTATTTAGGTAGCAAAATAATATCTGATGGTCGAAGTAAAGAAGATACAAAATGCAGAATGCCTATTGGGAAAAAAGCATTTCTGAAGCAGAGAAATTTGTTGACATAAAGTATTAATTAAATAGTAGGAAGTCTTTTCTGAAAGCGTTTGTCTAGAGTATTGCATTGTACGGGAGAGAAACGTAGACGATAACTACTTGCAGCAAAAAGAGGACAGAAGCTTTTGAAATGCGATGCTTCAGACCAACGTTGAAGATTAGATGGGTAGGCATTGAACAGAATTGGAGGGAGAATAAATTTCTGGCATATCTGTACCTCTAGAAGGGATCGACTGGTGGAACACATTCTGAAACATGAAAGAATCGTCAATTTAGCATTGGAGGGAAATTTATGAGGTAAAAATCGCAGAGGGAGTCTAGAGACGACAGTAAATAGGTTTATAAGGAAGTAGGTTGCCAGAAGAGGCTTACACACGACAGACTAACGTGGAGAGCTGCATCAAACAAGTATTTGGACTAAAGAACACAACAATAATAATAACAACAACAACAGAAGAAATTCAAGGGTTGCGGGCTGCTGGGTTTGTTACTGGAAGCTTATATCACTGCTAAAGTGTTACAGAGATGCTTCACAGACTCAAATGGGAATCACTGGCAAATCAGTCTTTAGGCGGAAGACCATAAAAGCTGAAGTTAAGATTATAAAAGTCCAGTTATGCCACTGTGAAATACAGCGAAAAATGCATCTTGTTAGTCAACGTCATACGTTTCATATCATAGCGAACTGTCACAATATGTTTCACGGAACAAATAAAAAAATATAAAAACAAACAAAAAATAATTAAGAACAGCTTTTGCGATTGTTTCGCCCTTATCTAAGATATAACAGAGGTGCAGAAATTAATTCATGTATTGATTCATATAGCACCCCAGAGCAAAGTACTATTACGGGTATAGTATATCAAAGCAAGTCAGGGAAAATTGTAATCTCATTTCCACATTATGTGTGACGTTTTACTTGTTCCCCTAAAGTATAGGGGGTGAGCCAAACTTTTCCGTTCGATGTCCATAGAGTCAAGAATCGATATGCCAATCAGGCAAAATCACGGTTAGCATAGAGAAAACAATCTAACTGATGCACAAGGTTGAAAAAAAAAATGTTCAAATGTTTGTTAATCTTGTGGGACTTAACTACAGGGTCATCAGTCCCTAAACTTACAAACTACTTATCAACCACCTTATACTAAGGACGGCACAAATATCCATGCCCGAGGGGGGATTCCAATCCCCGACCGTAGTGGCCGTGCAGACCGTGACTGGAGCGCCTCAGTCCCCTCGGCCATCGCGACCGGCAATTAGGTTGGAGGTACCCGTTTTGTGAAACACCGTGTCCTGCTCCGAAATTAGTGATGCACATCCTCGTCCAACAGATATAAATGAATCATCAAGACCTCATTTAAGGAACCGACAACGTCATAATCGCATGGAGAGAGATCAGGACTGTAGGATGAGTGCTCAAGTGTCTCCCACTTAGTCGGCTGAACTTCCGCGTTACGACATATGCCGTATGGCAACGTTTGCTATCACGAGGCAGTAAAACCCCTTGTCGCAGTTTTCCCAAAAATTTCACCTTATTTTTACGCCGTAAGTTTTCCAGCGCAGTACAATACCGTTCTTTACTGATTGATTTGTAGCAGTTTTTCGGAACATATACTTGCAATGAGCATAAACGTTATAAATTACCTCAAACACAACCATCAATTGATCCATGACGGATACGGATTCAGATATGCTTATATTATATGTACTTTTGGTTCCAGTTTATCCAAACTGAGCCGGCCGCGGTGGCCGAGGTGACTGAGGCGCTCAAGTCACGGTCAGCACGGACACTACGGTCGGGGGTTCGAATCCCCCCCTCGGGCATGGATATTTGTGCTGTCCTAGTTCGTAAGTAGTTCATAAGTAGTTTGTAAGTTTAGGGACTGATGACCCCTTAGTTAAGTCCCATAAGCTTGACAAACATTTGAACATTTTTTTTTTTTAATCCAAACTGAGGAGATCCTCTTGCCACAGTGGAATGGCCGAGCGCTCTGAGGCGGAGCGCGCGGTTGCTCCCCGACGGAGTGTATGTGTATGTGTGTGTGTGTGTGTGTGTGTGTGTGTGTGTGTGTAGGTTAGATCACTACTTTGTAAGTCTAAGGACTGATGACCGTAGCAGTTTCGTCCAACATTTTCTTTTTATTATTTTTTTTACAACACTTATTTACCATAATCACATTACCGCACGAGATTAATACTGAAGTCTAACTGAACACAATATTCACATTTTAGAATATGTATACAGTAACATATACACATAAATCACTTCAGCTAAGAAATTCATCAATGGAGTATGAGGAGTTGGCTACCAAAACATTCTTTAGACTCTTTTCAAACTGAACTTTATTGTGAGTTAATTTTTTTATGGCTGCTGGTATATGTTTATGTATATTGCTGAATAGTGGACACCTTTCTGAACCGAAGCAAGTGACAAAATCTTTGTGAAAGTTATTCTCGTTTCTAGTATTAACCCTATGAACTGAGCTGTTGGGCTGAAGAAAAAAGGATGTATTTTTGATTACAAATTTCATTAGAGAACAAAGTTTCGGGAAGCAGTAGTTAGTATTCCCAGTTCCTTAAATAGCCCCCTGAAGGTTGTTCTTCAGTTTACACCGCAAACGATTCGTATTGCATGACTTTGGGCTCGGAAACCTTTAGCTTGGCCTGATGGGTTACCCCAGAAAGTAATCCCGTATGATATTATGGAATGAAAGTAAGCTTAATACACTAGATTTTGTATTGTTATATCTCCTATGTCTGAAAACATTCTCAAAGAAAATAACATTTAAATATAAATATCTTTAAATTTATCATATTTAACACATATCTAATCGTTATAAAAATAGTGATTATGTAAAATAGCCTATTTTCAGAAAACACGCTTGTATAGATATACTTTCAAAATCACAATCCCTCTGTAAATACTAAATTTTATCCAAATCGCTAAAGCCTTTTCCGAAATACACGAAATTCACGTTTTTATATAAAAATGTTTTGTTGTGTAAAATCGCCTTCTTTCAGGCAAGGCAGCTGTATACAGATAAACATAAAAAACAAAATAATAAAAAAATTTACGAGATGGCGTTACAAAAAACGATAACATCGCATATTTATACAAAAATACTTTTATAAAACTACTTTTTTACGAAAAATACAACTACGTATGTGAACTCAAAAAGAAAAAATCTGTCTAAATACGAAATTTAATCCAAATCGTTAGAGCCATTTCCGAGATACGCGAAATGTATATGTAGAAGAGTTGCTATTTTAATATATTACATATGACCCGTATATAAAACGTGTGTGTGTGTGTGTGTTGCATTACATGTGGCATATATAACAGGTACGTATTTGTTTATCTAAGTAATGCCAAAATGCTGCTTTACTTTATAGATGTTAAAAACTGTTTATTATTGTAGCAATAGGCCTATTTCGGCACTGTGGCCATCATCAGGCTATATCCATATGGCATCGTGGAGGTATAATTTATTATAGAAACTGCATATAATTTCAGAATAAATACTTTTTAGATGGTATATATATTTCTTATTTGATGCTTATCAGGTATTAGATCGTTACTGTTATTGTCAGACGTATCCTCCAGCGATGCTCTATGGTTACAGCTTTTTTAATAAACAGTTTTTAACACCTATAAAGTAAAGCAGCATTTTGGCATTACTTAGATTAAAAATATATCCTTAAAAGACATACACAATGCTGCAGGCCCAAATGAAATGAAAAGGTACGTATTTATTCATCGTACTTCGATTACTTCATTTTAATCGTACTGGGAACTGTGTATTATCTGTGTTCCCTTCCTGTCATCAGTAGTTTGTGTTCAATAGTCAACGGCTCACGATCTTCGTCCTGAGTCTCCTTTGTTCACACGTGCCCCCCTTTCGACTGCTCTCTGGCGATCGTAATCATTGGGTACGATTCGGCATGATTTGGTAGTTGCTTCCAAGCATCAATAATTGAATCTTGGATCGCCAAGAGACGAATTACGCAGTCGTTCCTACAATTCTTTTGAATGACGATTCATCTGCACTACGATTCGATTCTTATGATTCTGTATTTATATTCGTTCAAATGAACGATTCGCCACTACTCCAGGATAGCTCCTACGGGCCGGCAAACCATCGATAAGTGTTCCCGGCAGCATACTTCGAAGGCGTACCTCATGCTGCACTCGTTCACTACAAAAATGTTCAAATGTCTGTAAATCTATCGCACCAAACTGCGTGGTCATCAGTCCGTAGCTTACAAACTACTTAAACCTATGTAAACTGCCCTAAGGACAAACACACACACACACACACCCATGCCCCAGGGAGGACTCGAACCTCCATGACGAGCAACCGCGCGCTCCGCAGCGAGACGCTTTAGACCGCTCGGCTACTCCACCACGGCCGTTCACTACACACGATAGCCAATTCCTGGTACACCAACGATGGCAACAACAACATATCCAACGTGCACTACTTCTTACAGGTGGAGCTAGCAGAATACAGAGAGCGCTGCAGAACAGAACGGCAGGAAGTATCACTACTCCAGCTAATCGCAGCCGGCCCCAATGTGAGTTCGTCTCAGAATGGCAAGTATCAGAAGACGCGCCTCCAGACGAAGCCTTCACTTGGCTACGGCTGAGGACTATCTTGGACGTATACTCTGAATCATCGGTCGGCATCTTGTTGACTCTCACTCTGTAGCTACTACAGACTTCATCTTCGGACTCTCTCTATCTGAACTTCAAATAATAATCTGAGTTTGCCCCAATTTCTGAGTGGAGTTTCAGCAGTGACGAATGAAAAACCTCCTAAATTTCGGACCTTTTATAATTTCTTTTTTTTTCGATTTTCTCCGAAACTATTCATCTAATTGAAATTGCCAAGGTTAACAAATAAGTAGAGCATTGATTTCTGCAAGGATGGACTATCAAACCTTTGGTGTTTGATTATATTTTCCAAGAAAAATGCTACGTTAAGAAGGGTAATTTTTCACTCTTTTGTAAAGACACTCCCTTCGTCGCTATAAAACGTGCAAATCTGAGAATTGGACAGTCTGACACAAAATTTTGTATGAGAAAAATAATAGAGCATAAAATTTTGTTTTTAAGAAGTCAATAAAAAATGAAAAACTTTGTTGTTAAGTAAATGTCGCTAATATTCAAATATTACTTTATATATATATATATATATATATATATATATATATATATATATATATATATATATATATAATATAGTGAGGACAGTTTACAACTCACCGCAAAGACGTGGCGACGAGCTGCGACAGGCACATACAAAAGACACACACATACAACACATTCAGCTATCGGCCATGGCCTTCTTCAGAAAATAGAGCACTCACGCAATCACACAGGCACACAACACAGTCATACAACCATCACCTCCGACTGCCACACTTCGAAGTGGTGATTCGAAGTGTGGCAGTCGGAGGTGATGGTTGTATGACTGTGTTGTGTGCCTGTGTGATTGCGTGAGTGCTCTATTTTCTGAAGAAGGCCATGGCCGATAGCTGAATGTGTTGTATGTGTGTGTCTTTTGTATGTGCCTGTCGCAGCTCGTCGCCACGTCTTTGCGGTGAGTTGTAAACTGTCCTCACTATATTATTTATTCCAACCTGGACTTTCCATTATTATATATATATATATATATATATATATATATATATATATATATATATATATATATATATGTCAGTGACAAAAATAACCTTCCTACTTTCCATCCCGTGGATTTTTAATATTCATTTCTTTATTGTTATTATTATTATTATTATTATTATTATTATTTTAAGGGAACAGACTGTATAATCTACACATTATCAAGATAGCAGTTGTAAAACTATGAAATTAGGATAATATATAATGGATAAAAAATTAGTTAATAAGGGTGTTAGTGAAAATGATTACTTAATGTTTATTGTTGCTTTATTAGGAAAAACGAGACTTCATTCAATTAACAATAAATTATGTAAAGTACAAAGTATATTCACTTGCAGTAAGAGATTAATTTTTAACTGTGTATAATTTGTTTTGATTCATTTTAGAGTATTATACCTTCACTTGCTTGGACGATGAGAGTCCAAATATCATGAACTGTAAATTCCTCCATTTCTTCCGCATTAATATCCTCGATGGAATCTCTTATTTCTTCTTCCGAATTGTCATTTTATGTGTCACTGCCAACAATGTCAAAAAGAGGGATGTAACTTGGAACACTGGTGTAGGATTGGCCCTTGCATACTTGATGGCAGCACACTTGATGCCGTTTTCCCTGTAGGAACAACCTCCATGGCACCCTATGCCACATGTGCAGTAAATGTTTTTCATCTGTTCCGCAGGTGCTGCTTCCTTGGTAGTGGCAACTGGCAAGAAACCAACTTCTGAAGCCTTCCACTCTCATGGCAGTGGATTCAGTGGGTTGTTTTTCCAAGCTTGAACCTGAAAATACGTCCTGACATAGCTGTCGAGCAGTTGCTTCTGTAGGAGGCAAAGAGGCCAGGCTGGATAATGTTTTTGATATAGATTTTTCAAACATTTGATAGCGCAACACATTTAATGGCATTGTTTCATCCCCGCAGTACAGGACCGCAAAAACCTCTGTCCAGCTTCATCAATCTCATCAACAGTAGCACTGACTGGATTTGCTGAATAGCTCTGCTGTTTCTGGAGGGTGTTTTTCGTCTCCAGTGCCTTTAGGAAGTTTCAGCTTTCCTTTTCCGATATACAGCACGTAGAAACAAACTTTTGTCTTTCAATACTTGAGACAGTTTGAAATTTAGTGGGCTGCAGGTTACATCATCTTGCTTGCCTTTGCCACCGTTGGGGGCCAATGGGACTGACGCTGTCAGAATCACAAGAAGCTCGATTTTCTCTCAGGACACTCAAGTATGCTTCGCAATTTCAACACCTGTAGCAGAGTATCGGCGTCCTCAGCAGCTTTCTTGATGGTCGAGTTGTGCAGTCGGTAAAGATATGAGCCGCTGTTTATTTTGTTCGTCCGACATGGTTACTGACGTTGTTTCATTAAACATGACAGTTGGCGCAGTTGTTTTACTGGCTTTGCGCAGTCGCTCATCTGATTTCCTACACTTGTAACATCAGCGTATCCGTTAGAAACAATCGTTAACTTCTTTTCATATCAACACTTCACGTAATCTACACACGTTGTAATTATGGGAGAAAATTGTTCCTTTGCCTCCCATACCACTCTATGAAAAAAGACACAATTTGATGCGCTATAACTTTCCTCCTATAAAATTTTGCGTCAAACTGGCCAATTCTAAGATGCTGCACATTTTATGCGGACGAAGCGAGCGTCTTTCGGAAAGTGTGAAATATCACCGTTCTCTAACGTAGCATTTTTGTTTATTTTTGTGGGGAAAACCTAATTAAATAGCAAGGTTTTGGCACTCAATCGATACAGAATTCAATGCTTTCCTTTTTTGTAACCTTGACGTTTTTGGTTAATCGCTTAGTTTCGGAGTAATTTAAAAAAAATAAAAACTAGAAAAGGTCCAAAATATCGATGGTTTTTCTTAAACCTACTTGGGTGATTAAAACAGTTTCCTAATCTCGATTAATTTTTGGAATGCAACCCACTTTTTGGAGCTAATTTTACAGGTCTATTTCGGTAATACAGTTATTGTCGCAGTCGCATCTGTAAACACATTATGCATGAACCTTAAACTGTTTGTTTAGGAGCTGTTGTTTCTCTGGTTCTACGAGTAACATATCCGTATTCAGTATTTGTCCTGGTTGAATGGAGCGTCTTGCCGGTCAGGGGAGGAGCTTAAGCACGACTGGCGAAGACTATTAGTCAAGATTTTCGCGGGCGTTAAGCTCACGGGCGATGGAGCGCATACCGGATGGCTGCTCATACCCCTTCGTAATGACAGAATCGTGCACGGCATACCTGAGTGGGACGGCATTTTCATCTGGGATGTGGACTTGCATGTTTGACTCTTCAAAAAAACGAAGTAGTCCCATTGAAATGTACAATGAGAGGCGAAAAGATTGTTCAGACGTAATAATTTAAGGTCCAAGAACACAGCATTGCGCATGCACAAGTTCAGAAGTGCCACTTTTCCCAACTCCAGCGGCCTGCGGAGCTTCAGCTTGGAATTTACATCGTCAAACAGCAGCATTTAGAGATTCATTGCAACTTAACTCACTGTTTCATTTCTTTTGAAAACCGCAATTCGAGAACGTAAGAACGGTTGAAATATAAGAACTCCAAGTCGACAGAATTACTATAACGAGTATGTCATATTTGTTTCATTGGCCGAGTTGATAGGGTGATGGTTTACGAACGTAAAAGACGAGCGTTCGAATCTAACTGGAGTCAATTGTCACTTTTAAAAATTTGTTTAGGCTTGCGCAGATAATATTTCAAGCCTTTATTCTCTGCAAATGGTCCAGTTGTAGGCTTTTCTAGGTTACAAATTATTTCAAAACATTCCATTTCATAATAGTCTAACCTTTAAGGAAACAGACAAATAATCGTGGTAACAATATTGAAAATGGATGCATTTATTGCTAATTACTTCGCTCGTTACGTAGTGTGTCTATAGTTTATAGCTAAGAAAGACTTATCAGCTGATTGGCATATTTGTCTAAGTCCTTTCAAGCGTTTTACACGAGAGAGTGAATGACTCTTCCAGTATTTGTTGTTCCCAGTTTAATATTCCTTCTTCAAGTACGGTAGAGCTATTCCCAGTAGGAGGTTCGAATCATCTCTCGGGCATGGGCGTGTGAATTGTCCTTAGGTTAAACGCAGTGTAAGTAGTTTGTAAGCCATGGGTCTGATAACGACAGTAGTTAAGTCCCATAGATTTACAAACATTTGAAGGACTAGTCCACCGTTACTCTAAAAAGAACGGCAGCACGTTGGAAGCGTGTCAGATAACTATACTGGTAGCTGTAGCATGTGCCGGAACGAATCTTACTGCAACCTTTCTCTATCTTTCTTTCTTTTTTTTTTTGCTTTTAATCTTGTATCAAATGTCTCGTGCTTTATTTAGGTTTTTGTGTCCCGACTTCGTCGCCGCTTTTGTGTCCCAGCCTTGTCGTAGGTGTCGGTGGCCGAGTGGAATGAGACCGACACGCTGGTGCAGGTACGGAGGGGAGCAGCCAGAAACTATAAACACTCGAGTAAATTAGCAGAGATATATATTGCACAGAATGTAACAATACTTAACTTTTACATAGTACTGCAGAAGATACATAGTTGTTAGAGGCCTGCCTAGTGCCTGTACAATAGCAAAGTCTTCACTGGTGCCCATCTGTTTACGAAGGTCCTAACTCGTTGCTATCTCAGTCCGAAGTGCGAAGTGCGAAGTGGCCCATGTCCTTCAGTGGTGGCCACGAGCGGCGTTGTACCAGAGGGCGCTCGTGGCTGTCGTCGGAAGAACGCCGCGCCGTGCATGCATGGCGGCGCGCGGCGAAAGTAGGTGGCGCGCACTTTGTACTTGTGCGACACCACACCCCTCCCCCCCAAACCGCCGCGCCGTCGTGGCGTAGGGCTGAGGGCCACGGCGACGGCACTGGGAGGAGGGCCTGAGCGGGGGCGTTACTGGTGGGACGGGCGTCGTAGCTGAGGCCGGGATCGAGACGCCGTCCGCGCCCCGGCATCCGCCTTGCGATCCTCCAGGGAACCCGCCGAAACCTGGGGAAGGGCGCCCGCCCCCGCCCAGAGGGAGCAGGTCATCTTCTTCTGAGGTGCGTGGCCCAAGCTGGGGGGGCCCGCACGGTCCCGGAGTCCCTCTCGGTGACGCTGTCATCTGCGGCGGCGACAGCGGCGGCGACGACTGCGTCGGATGTACGTCGACGTCCATAGGGATCTCACAGTCCGGGGACGAACGATGTGGTTGTGCTCCCTGGCGGTGAACTGGGTCTGGAATCAAGAAACCGGAGACAGGATCGCGCGGCCTGTGCAGGCGCAATTGGTTTGCGTGGCGCCGCAGCTCCGACCCTGTGGAAGAACGTACAACATACATATTGCTACCGAGCACGCGCTGAATGGTGCCCGGCAGCCATGTCTTCCTGTTTCCAGCAAACACCCTGTACAGCACCGGCGTGGAAACCTGAAAACGCGTAGCGCCATACGAACCGACTCGGTGCGTGGGAGGCTGCAGCAGGTGAAGGAGAGTGCGGTGACGGCGGCCGTGTAGCAGCTCGGCAGGAGACGGGCCGTCACGTGGCATGCACCGATACGTAGACAGGAAAATTTGAAGAGCTTGCTGCCTGGAGTGCTGACCTTTCATCTTCTCCATGTGAGACTTGAATGTTCGAACGAAACGTTCTGCTTCACCATTGGACTGAGGGTGAAAAGGTGCGGTGGTGATATGCTGAATGCCATTCACACGACAAAACTGTTGAAATTCCGCACTAACAAACTGAGGTCCATTGTCACTGACGATAGTTTCAGGCAAGCCTTCGATGCAAAACACTGATGTTAAGGCACTGATTGTACTAGAAGCTGTCGTTGAGTTCATGGCAATCACAAAAGGAAACTTGCTGAAAGCGTCTACAACAATTAACCAGCGCGTATTCCAGAAAGGTCCGGCAAAGTCAATATGTAAACGTTGCCATGGTCCCTTGGGGCGTGGCCAGTCTGAGAAACGTTGCGGAGGAGCCGCCTGATGCTCCGCACAAACCGTACACTGTGACGTCATGCTCTCTATCTGAGCGTCCATACCAACCCAGGTACAATGACGTCTGGCCAATTGCTTTGTCCTAACAATGCCCCAATGTCCTTGATGCAGGAGGCGTAACACTTCTCGTTGCAGGGAACGAGGAACAATCACTCTTGCTTGGTCGTTGTCGGTATGCAACAACAGTACACCCTGACTTAAAGATAATGCATGACGTTGTGCAAAATAACGTCGAACCAGAGGCCGATCAATGTCTTTGGCTCTGGCAGGCCACCCTGAGCGAACAAAACGTGCTACCACACTTAGGTCTGCATCCGCAGCTGTTTCCTGTGCAACCCGACGAGAGTTCAAAGGGAAATCTGCGACAGCGGAAGCATCTCTGGAGTCTATCTGACAACATGCCATTTCTGAAGAATCAAACGACACATCCTGGCCAACCGGAAGTCGGGAAAGTGTGTCCGCGTTAGCATGTTTAGTGGTAGGTCGGTACAAAATCTCATACTGATAATTAGACAATATCAAGGACCATCTCTGAAGCTTTTGTGCCGTACGTGGCGGAATCGGCTTTGTGGGTGAGAACAACGACGTGAGAGGCTTGTGGTCTGTCAACAAATAGAATTTTCTGCCATAGAGATAATGATGAAACTTTGTGACGCCGTAAATGATTGCTAAGGCCTCCTTTTCTATCTGACTGTAATTCTGTTGCGTCGGCGTCAGTAGCTTGGATGCAAAGGCAATAGGACGATCATGACATCCAATACGATGTGACAGAACTGCGCCCACACCGTACGATGAGGCGTCAACTGCTAACACTACACGCTTCTGGGGGTCAAAGGGAATCAGACATGCATCACTGAGTAGTGCAGACATTAGTTTGTCAAAGGCAACCTGACAATCTTTAGACCATACAAAAGGAACATTCTTCCTTCGTAAGTGATGCAGTGGAGCTCCAATCTGAGAGGCATTGGGAATAAACCTGAAATAATAATTAAGCTTTCCCATTACTGCTTGCAATTCGTGCACATTCTTAGGAGGAGGCAAGTCTTTGATTGCTCTAAGATGTGACTGTAACGGATGGATTCCTTGGGCATTAATCACATGACCTAGGTACTCTATTTCAGTTTGAAAAAACGAACACTTTGCTTTATTACAACGGAGACCTGCTGCAGTCAACACTTTGAAAAGACACTCCAGGTTTGCTAAATGTTCTTCAACTGTACGTCCGGATACCACAATGTCATCTAAATAGTTCGAGCAACACGGTACAGAAACTGTCAGCTGTTCCAAAAAACGCTGAAAAATAGCGGGAGCGGAAGAACTGCCAAAGGGTAGGCGTTGAAATTGAAAAAGGCCCATGTGAGTATTAATGACGAAAAACTTTTTGGACTCGTCATCAAGTGGAATCTGTAAGTATGCCTCTGCTAAATCAATCTTAGAAAAGAAGCGAGACTGTCCTAATTTGTCCATCAGTTCCTCAGGTCTGGGCAGAGGGTAAGTGTCTACAATTGTTTGACTGTTCACTGTTGATTTGAAGTCCGCACAGAGACGAAGTTTTCCTGACGGCTTGGGTATAATTACTATAGGCGAGGCCCACTGACTCGCAGAAACAGGAGAAATCACCCCACTATCTTGCCAACGTTGAAGTTCTTCGGCAACTGTATCACGCAAGGCGATAGGCACTGGTCTAGCTTTACGAAATTTTGGAACTGCAGATTCTTTTAAAGTTACATGTGCCACGAAGTCTTTTGCACAACCTAGTTCCGGCGAAAACAAGTCACTGTATTTGTCACACAATGCATTGATTTTATCCTGAGGCACTATTGACGAAATTTGAAGCACATCTCTTTGAATTGATAAACCAAACAAGTCAAAAGCATCTAGTCCAAAAATGTTCTGCGTAGATTTGGCCTGAAGAACAACAAAAGCAACTGTTTTCGTAACACCTTGAAAAGAGGCAGGCATGCTACACGTTCCTAGCACGGGAATATTTTCACCTGTATAAGCTGTTAACACTTGCTGTGACGGCGACAATTTTGGCGAACCCAGAAGTTCATAAGTATCTTTATTAATTAATGTAACAGCGGAACCAGTATCAAGCTGAAATTGCACAGTCTTATTTTCTATAGAGAGAGTAACAAACAGCTTGTGCTTCTGGCGCACGACCGGTGCGCGAATGTGGGCAACGTCTAATACATATTGTTTTCTGCGCTTGCGCGGGTTGCGTGAGGTAGGAAGCGGCGCATACTCGGCACACAGGGGAGTAACAACACTGTCACTAGATGACACTACCGCCGGATCGGCGTCCGCGCAATGCGAGGCTACTACAGAGTCACTAACTACTGCACTACACTTTTGAGTAGCTACTTGATGTCTACTGTCACTAGCTACACAGTACTGGGCACTATTACAAGGAGCAGTTGCAGAAGGCACTATTTTCACTACAGGAATGCACTGTTCATAGTCATTTTGCTTGTCCCGAACCCTTTTCCGTTGCACTGTTTTACGCGCTCGTCGGCGCTTGCTACGTGGTGCACTATATAGTTTTGCAATAGGTGCAGAAGAACTTTCTTGTAATTGAGAACCAACTAAAGCACTGTTCAATTCCGCAGCCCGTATAACATTTACAGAATGAACTGTTCTCGCACTCTGCGAAGCACTGTTTCTAACGTTACTGTTCTTTGAGTTTTTAATTTGCATACACACAGACTGCACATGTCCCGATTTGCCACATTGATAACAAGTTGCGTTGCGACTAGGGCAATGAGCACGCTTGTGGCGAGACACACACTGGGGGCAAGACTTACGAACATTTTTCTGAAATGAGCGTTGGCGCCCGTTATTCAAATTACTGTGTCTAACACTACGGGGCGACCTTTGTGTCGCACTTTTACACTGGCTACTGTTCACTGTCTGTTCAGCACGGCCTGTAGAATTTAAAGAATCACAAGTGCTATACTGAGAACTACGGCTAGGAAAGCGTCCGTTGCGGCGCACTGAATTAACACTGTGGCTTTGCATTTCTACATCTGCTAAGTCAAAAGTATCATGCGCTTCTATAAGCTGCAGTACACTGTCTAATGAAGGGTCTGACTGTTTTAGAATTGCCGCTCTAATTCTGGGGTCCTGAATATTCTGCGTAATCGCATCTCGCAACATAACGTCACTATAAGAAAGTCCACAAGAGCAAGTAAATTTACATTGGCGGGTTAAGCCCTTCAATTCCGTAATCCACTCTTGGTGTGACTGCTGCGGTAATTTTTTAAGTCTGAAAAATCGGTACCGTGCAGCGGCTACAAGAACTTTTCTCTCATAATGAGCATTCAGTGCATCTACAATTTGTTCAAAGTCTACATCACGAGGAGATGCGTGCGGGAATAGTTTTTGCAGTAACACGAAAGTTTTGGGGCCCACCACAGACAATAAAAGATGCTTAACAGTCTGACCTGTAAGTTGATGAGCCGCGACGAGTTCTTGAAACTGCGCCAGGTAATCACTCCATTCTTCCTCACGTTCGTTGTACTGCCGGAACGTCGGAAGCGGTGCGGCGGCAGGTGTGGGCTGCTGATGCGACGGCTGTTGTTGAGTTGACGTCAAGTGCGCCACCGCCTGGAGAAGTTGTGTAATTTGCGCCGTCTGTAACTGAATAATTTCCATTAAGTTTGGGTTCGGGGTAGTGGCCATGCTGACCGATTAGGCGCCGCGCATACAAGTAAATTATAACAAAATACAAATGCAATATGAAAGAGGACGCTCTGCAACAAAAAAAGTCCACAAAATACGTAACAGAATATGTTCCCCCAAAAATCTTATAATAAGGGTGGGTGGGCGGGAGCAATTTTTGCGTGCTCCGACTGCTGCTGTCTGGCTGCTGCAAGCCGGCTGATCCAAGGTTCTATCACTCCTCGTCGCCACTTTTGTGTCCCGACTTCGTCGCCGCTTTTGTGTCCCAGCCTTGTCGTAGGTGTCGGTGGCCGAGTGGAATGAGACCGACACGCTGGTGCAGGTACGGAGGGGAGCAGCCAGAAACTATAAACACTCGAGTAAATTAGCAGAGATATATATTGCACAGAATGTAACAATACTTAACTTTTACATAGTACTGCAGAAGATACATAGTTGTTAGAGGCCTGCCTAGTGCCTGTACAATAGCAAAGTCTTCACTGGTGCCCATCTGTTTACGAAGGTCCTAACTCGTTGCTATCTCAGTCCGAAGTGCGAAGTGCGAAGTGGCCCATGTCCTTCAGTGGTGGCCACGAGCGGCGTTGTACCAGAGGGCGCTCGTGGCTGTCGTCGGAAGAACGCCGCGCCGTGCATGCATGGCGGCGCGCGGCGAAAGTAGGTGGCGCGCACTTTGTACTTGTGCGACACCACATAGGTGTAACGGCCGAATATTTCTACTGTATTTGAAGAACGAATATTAAAGTGGAAACAACAGATATTTGAATGAACATCCATGTGTAAGGCCTTACATGAAATATGACAATCAGCTTATACGTTTCTCTTAGCTAAAACCTATAGGCACACCACATGGAGGACGAAGTAATTATAAATAAATACATCCATATTCAATATTGTTAGTTTGACCATTTGTCAGTTTCTATAAAGATTAGATTATTCAAAAATGGAATATTTGAGAAGAATGTAGAACATATAAAGACCTACAACTATACTATAGGGCATTTGACTGATTTCTGGAAGTCATCTTACATAATTAATTATGTCACCTTATGCTCACAACTTGCTTTTTTCCCCTCTTGAATCGCAGTATTTTGTGGGGGAAAAAAAGGAGGAAATGAAATTCAAATAATTGTGATGCCTGTGACGTCAGCTGACATGATGCGTGGCCAACATGATGCTACGCCTGCTGCCGTAAAATTCACTAACAGTGATATATTATTTGGGCGCTCAGGTTTCTGGAAACTATCTACAAATATTGCATAGTACTGCACTGTGCCACTCCCATGAACCACAGACATTGCCGAGGTGGAGTGGCTTGCGTGCCTCAACGATACAGATAGCCGTACCGTAGGTGCAACCACAGCGGAGGGGTATCTGTGGAGAGGCCAGACAAACGTGTGGTTCCTGAAGAGGGGCAGCAGCCTTTTCAGTAGTTACAGGGGCAACAGTCTGGATGATTGACTGAGCTGGCCTCGTAACATCAGCTAATGTGGCTTTGCCACACAGCTACTGCGAACGGCTGAAAGCAAGGGGAAACTACAGCCGTTACTTTTCCCGAGGACATGCAGCTCTACTGTATGGAAATATGATGATGGCATCCTCTCGGGTAAAATATTCCGGAGGTAAAATAGTCCCCCATTCGGATCTCCGGGCGGGGACTACTCAGGAGGATGTGATCATCAGGATAGACAATACTGGCATTCTACGGATCGGAGCGTGGAATGTCAGATCCCTTAATCGGGTAGGAAAATTAGAAAATTTAAAAAGGGAAATGGATAGGTTGAAGTTAGATATAGTGGGGATTAGTGAAGTTCGGTGGCAGGATGAACAGGATTTCTGGTCAGGTGAGTACAAGATTATAAATACAAAATCAATTGGAGGTATCACAGGAGTAGGATTGATGATGAATAAGAAAATAGGAATGCGGGTAAACTACTATGATCAGCACAGTGATCGCATTATCATTGTTAAGATAGATACGAAGCCAACACCGACAACAGTAGTACAGGTTTATATGCCAACTAGCTCTGCCGATGACGAGGAAATCGAAGAAATAAATGAGGAACTAAAGGAAATTATTCAGACAATTAAGGGAGAGGAAAACTTAATTGTTATGGGAGACTGGAATTCGGTAGTAGGACAAGGAAGGGAAGATAGTAGGTGAATATGGTCTGGGCAAAAGGAATGAAAGAGGAAGCCGCCTGGTAGAATTTTGCACGGAACATAATTTAGTTATAACAAACACCTGGTTCAAGAATCACAAAAGAAGGTTGTATACGTGGAAGAGACCAGGAGACACCGGGAGATACCAGATAGATTTTATAATGGTAAGACATAGATTTCGGAACCAGGTTTTAAAGTGTAAGACATACCCAGGGGCAGATATAGACTCTGACCATAACTTGTTGGTTATGAACTGTAGGCTGAAACTGAAGAAAATACAAAAAGGTAGGAAAATAAGGAGATGGGACCTGGATAAATTGAAGGAACCTGAGGTTCTTAAGAATTTCAGATGGAGCTTTAGGCAACAATTGACAGAAACAGGGGAAAATAAAACAGTAGAGGAGGAATGGGTAAAATTGAGAGATGAAATAGTGAAGGTAGCAGAGGACAAAATAGGTAGGAAGGCAAGACCTACAAAAAATCCTTGTATATCACAGGAAATACTAAATTTAATTGATGAAAGGAGAAAATATAAAAATGCAGTAAATGAAACAGGCAAAATGGAGTACAGACGACTAAGAAATGAGATTGACAGGAAGTGCAAAACGGCTAAGCAGGAGTGGCTAGAAGGCAAATGCAAGGATGTAGAAGAATGTATAAATAGGGGAAAAATAGATACAGCCTACAGGAAAATAAAAGAAACATTTGGAGATAAGAAAAACAGCTCTATGAATATCAAGGACATTGATGGAAAACCAGTTCTCAGCAAAGAAGGGAAAGCTGAAAGGTGGAAAGAGTATATAGAGGGGCTCTACAAAGCAAATGAACTTCGAGACAATATTGTAGGAAGGGAAGAGGATGTAGATGAAGATGAAATAGGGGATACTGTACTGAGAGAAGAATTTGACAGAGCCCTGAAAGATCTAAGTCGAAACAAGGCCCCTGGAGTAGATGATATTCCCTCAGAGCTACTGAAGTCTCTGGGAGAACCAGCCATGGCAAACCTGTTTCACCTGGTGTGTAAGATGTATGAGACAGGCGAAGTACCCTCAGACTTTAAGAAAAATGTTATAATCCACATTCCAAAGAAAGCAGGTGCAGACAGGTGTGAAAACTACAGAACCATCAGTTTAATAAGTCATGGTTGCAAAATATTAACACGAATTATATACAGAAGGATGGAAAAGCTGGTAGAAGCCGACCTTGGGGAAGATCAGTTTGGGTTCAAGAGAAATGTAGGAACACGGGAGGCAATACTCATTTTACGGCTTATCCTAGAAGATAGATTAAGAAAAGGCAAACCTACATTTCTAGCTTTTGTAGATTTGGAGAAGGCTTTTGACAATGTTGATTGGAATAAACTCTTTTAAGTTCTGAAGCAAGCAGGAGTAAAATATAGGGAGCGTAAGGTTATTTACAACTTGTACAAAAACCAGACAGCAGTTGTCAGAGTTGAAGGGCATGAAAGGGAGTAAGACAGGGTTGTAGTCTTTCTCCATTGTCATTCAACTTGTACATTGAGCAAGCTATAAAGGAAAGCAAGGAGAAATTTGGAGAAGGAATTAAAGTTCAGGGTGAAGAATTAAAAACATTGCGTTTTGCCGACGACATAGTAATTTTGTCAGATACAGCAAAGGACCTGGAAGAGCAATTGAACGGAATGGACAGTGTGCTAAAAGGTGCATATAAGATGAAGATTAACAAGAGCAAAACAAGGGTAATGGAGTGCAGTGTAAGAAAATCAGGTGATGCTGAAGGAATTAGATTGGGAAACGAAGCAATAAAGGAGGTAGATGAGTTTTGTTACTTGGGCAGTAAAATAACAAATGATAGTCGCAGTACAGAGGATATAAAATGCAGAATGGCAATGGGTAGAAAAGCGTTCTTGAAAAAGAGAAATTTGTTAACCTCGAATATTGATTTAAGCCTAAGGAAGTCCTTTTTGAAGGCATTTGTATGGAGTGTTGCTTTGTATGGGAGTGAGACATGGACGATAAACAGTGCGGACAGGAAGAGGATTGAGGCTTTTGAAATATGGTGCTACAGAAGAATGCTGAAGATTAGGTGGGTGGATCGCGTAACTAATGAGGAGGTACTGAACAGAATTGGGGAGAAAAGAAATTTTTGGCATACCTTGACTAAAAGAAGGGATCGCTTGGTAGGACATATTCTTAGACATCGGGGAATCGTAAATTTAGCATTGGAGGGAAGTGTGTGGGGTAAAAATCGAAGAGGAAGACCAAGAAATGGATACATTAAGCAGATTCAGATAGATGTGGAGACGAAGAGGCTTGCTCAGGACAGGGTATTGTGGAGAGCTGCATCAAACCAGTCTCCGGACTGAAGACCACAACAACAACAACAACAACAACTGCACTGTGCAAATGCATCATAAAAACTCCCGAAAATTCGTTTTTGCATGTTCCAAGCAATGAGAAATGCGTAAAATGTGGTTGAAACCTGCTGCCAGTGATCGAAATTAGATAGCGGTCACTTCGTTTATTTTTATGGGGATCATTTTGATGTAAGTAAGCACTCCATACAATAATAATTATTGTATTAGTTATGCTCTGCTGCTAGAAAGATGTAAAGTATTATTATGTAGAGATTAGTGAGCTGATATTTACATCTGAAAAACACCTGTTCACCATATGACACGCCAACGATTTGTATTTAAAGTCGTTTCCTAATGTAGTTGAACGTACAAATTTCACGTTGGTTGTCAGTTTTAATATTTACATCATTGATGCAGTACTTCAATATATGATGGATAAATCAACGAGTTGTGTTTCAAAACCGCCTTTTGAGAGCATCTGATAAATACAACCATTTTTCATAAAATTTGAAATGATAAACTTGGTCAATAATTCGATTCTATTTCACATATCACATTCTTCCGCGACAACTAAAATAGAGATAAAATTGGGTAGGGTTGGATTCGAATACAGAACGCAAAATTTGTATTCTTAAACGCTAATCGTTACGCTACTAAAGAGTTACTCTACATGCTGATCGAGCAGATACACTGACTAAACAGACAAAGACAATGCAAAACTTCGATCGATATTTTTTAATTGGAGATATTTAATGTTGACACCTATGACTGAATATTTGTCCTCTTATTTTCTTCCTTCTTTAGCATCCTAAGCTCCGATTTAACCTGACAATTTTCTTTGTAACCAATCAGCACGAGAAAAATGTATCTTGATATGTGGAAAGTGACCAGTGCGCAAGATTATTTACACATAAGAATTCATCTGAATCCGAACTGTAACTACATAGTTGGACACTTACCATGTAATTTTTACACTGGCCCCTACTAACAGTGTTAATTTAAAAGTGAAATGTATTTAATAGAAAAACGTAGACTAAATCTAAAATGCAATACTTATTTACACACCTTTATTGTGTATAATAATTCCTATCTTTAGACAGAGGCGAACTGTTGATACAAAAAAGCAACAGTTTGGTTTAAATGTACGTATATTTTACTTTAAAAGCTGTTTTAACCTTTCTTATTTCCGGTGCGTAAGTATTTGGATTGTTTTCGAAAAACTAAGATGCCGTAAACTCTTATACTTTCAAAAGACGCGAAATGATTAGGGCTCTGTATAGTAACAAATAGTAGAGCGGTCTTCACCTCAGAGGGTATTACCGAGACAGCGAAGTGCATTAAGATCTAGACTGCACTTTCGCATATGTTGGTGAAGATGAGGAAGTCAAGACAGCCAGGCATCAAAAATCAACCCCAAAAAGCGGTATGTATCTACCACATCAAGTAGCTGATCATCAGAATAAAGTTCTGGATGTGGGTGGACTGTACGACGGCGACAGAAGTGCATGACGTATGGCGCCCTGCAGTTGCACTTCAGCAACTCATACGCTAGAGCTGAGATTATCGGCATACAAAGATGAAGATACGGAAGATCAAGTTCAAGTGTTTGTTAAGCTTAAGGGACTTAACTGCGGGGTCATCAGACCCTAAACTTACAAACTAGTTATGAACTACCTTATACTAAAGACGACACAAACATCCATACCCGAGGGGGATTCGAACACCCGACTGTAGCGGCCGTGTAGGCTGACTGGCGCGGCGCAGACCGCTTGGCCACTGCGGCCGGCTACGGAAGATCCCACAACTGCTGCTAGGTCATTGATAGCCAGTAGAAAGAGGGGGAAAACTCGGTACAAAGTCGTGCGGTATTCCATTTTCTTGGACATTGGGTGTACTGCATGAAGTACTTACTTGAACTTGGAAAATACGGTGAGACAGAAAATTCTTAATAAAAACCGAGAGCACGCTCCAGACTCCCCACACATGTGTAAGGTAGCGGGGATGTGGTAACTCCACGTGACATGTAACTTTCTCTGACTGAAAAACACAGCGGTAAGGTGTTGACGTCGAGCTAAAGTTCTCCGGATAGCAGGCTCCAGGCAAACCTAATTATTAGTAGTGAAATCACCTCCGCGTAAACCTCTCTGGGTTGGGGCCAAGAGGTCCGATACCGAAGGAGTCAACGCAGTCCCCTACTCGCCATACGTTCGATTAACCTACAGAGAACATTACTGAGGCTAGCTGGGCGATATCTGTCCCTCTCTAAGAGATACTTACCCGGCTTCAGTGCTGGGGTGATTAGGCTTTCTCGCCCATGAGATGGGAAGTCACCATTACTCCACATATGGTTTAAATTATCAAGGATGTGATGCTCTCAGTCCACTGATATATGTTTGAGAACTTCGTTGTGGTGCAGTTAGGCCAAGGGGTTGTATCAAGGCGCTAGGCTAGAGTGCTGAGGAATTCCCATTCGTTGAATAGAATATTATATGGTTCCAGGTGGCGTTTAGTAAAATATAAGTATGTTCGTTCCATCCGCAGTTTTAAAACAGGAAAGGTAGGATGATAACTTTCAGACGCAGAGGCTCAAGCATAATATTTATCTAAATCTATAGACAAGAATTTACGACATTAATTGCTAGTGGGCACTGAAATGATTTAATGAAGAAAGTTGAAAATTTATGCCAAGTCATGATTCAATCTGAGGGTCCTCCTGCATAACAGGAAATCGCAATGAGCCTTACGTCAATGGGGACACGTTATCCGTGCACGCCTCCAGTTAGACGTAAATACTCAACTTATACACACACTACTGACGCGGTGCCCCTACCCATTATCACTGCATGTAGCCGATTCGCGAAAGAGTTAGGTCGCGGACAAATGTTTGTAAAGCTATGGGATCAAACTGCAGTCGTTATCAGTACCTAGACTTAGAAACTACTTAAAGCAACTTACGCTAAGGACAAGACACAAACCCACGCCCGATAGAAGACTCGCGCTTAAACCGTGGTATGCATCCGCACTGAAGAAAGGATCGTGCGTCGTTATCGCCAGATTTTATATGTGGTATCTGTTCTAACGGGCATGGACATGTGAAGACATGACGTCCTGTGAACAGCAGCCTCTGTATCCTTCAGCCACTGGCTGGTATAAAGTTGCAGGTCAGGAGAACTCTGGGTGAGGAGTCCCGAGCTACCCATTTATGGCGAGAGAAGCCGGAGAAGATGGCCTTCAACTGACGGACGGTAAGCGATGTTCCTGATAGGTTGTCAGCCAAGGCTCCGGAGGTGGAATTGGGGGAAGCAGTGGGGGACGGCCCCCCCATCGCCAAGGGGCCAGGTATAGACTATCGGTCCTGAGGGCCCGCACTGGGAGAAGCAACGGGCGAGAGGACCGTCGACATACAGGGCGACGTCGTTGCAGCTCTGCTGTAAGTCTGCAATATTTGTATATGGTGTAAACGCTCATATTTCTTTTTGGCCCTTTGGTACGTTAGTTTATGCAACGTCTTATATTCTTGTATTTTATTTCGCTCTGGAAGACAACATAGTCGAATGATCAGGGGGATTTGTACTCCCCATAGTTAACACAAACGGGAGGATCTTCACCAGAAATATTTGGGTGCAATGAACGACCACAGTCCTTACAGTGTTGCAACGTGAAAACAAAGACTCAAATTTCATACATTTGAAGCATTGCATGGGTGGGGAACATGTGGCTTCACAATACATATATAGATCATTCATTACCATGATCTTTTCAGGGAACGTGTCACCCTCAAAGGCCAAGATGAAGGTGCTAGTAGCAACCCTGTTTTCCTGTGACCCCCTATGCACGAAATGGACGAAGTGTAGACGCCGCTGCTCCAAGTCGGTATGTAAGTCGCCACCAGACAGCAGCAGTAAGTCACAATGAAAGAAAACACTCTCGACCACACTGAGACTATTGGGGGGAGTTGTAACCACAGGAACACCTCAGCTTTTGACACGCAAGCAGTGCCTGTGATTTGTAGTAAGAATACGTCCACCTCATCTTAGAAATGATTTCAACTTTACCATACTGATCTTCTGTGTTCTCAACATAGAACAATGGCTTTGTACCCGAAATGAGTCTAGTCGGTCCTTGCACAAACCACATATTCGGGTGTAATTGTCTCCTTGTCAACTGGTCCTACGTTCCTCCGTGGCGTGGCCAGGGAAGGGAACGTTTTGAGGTCGTGTCTCGAAGTATTGCATGAAGCCTTTCCTTCTACAGAGACTGTATATGCCATGTGCCACCAGCAGAAAAAGCCTAATTTCCTTCATATGCGAATCATCCATCATGGTGCCACCCACTCCAAATGGGGACTGTCCGCATGTGCACCACTCAGTCTGAGCAACAGCTATATGGTCAGTAATCCATTTCTGGGAGTCTCTGTGCCTCAGTCATAACGGTCGCATTCTCCCTAGCATGGATTGGGAGTTAACAAATCAGACAACAGTGTGATCCCTCTATGGTCAGGGGGCTACCATTGTGCCATTACTAGACGATCCTCCCTCAGCCAGAGGACTACTGTGTTGGATTCTGGGCGGATTGTGGGACGCACTTGACAATGGGCAACCTTCCCTGTACGGCAGACACTTCTCTAGCATTTGGAAAAGGTGGTGGGAGGTCAAACCCATCAAAGGGGACCACCTATTTATTAGTGAAACTTGTGAGCAATGCCGAGTGTGTAATAAAAAATACGAATTCAAAATTATGAACCAGGTCCAAGCCTTCAACAGAAAGGCAGAGGAGGAAAGAGATAGTTCGCTTATAGACTTGCAGCACATAAAGGGGAAGAAGTGCTGCAAATGCTGAGGCTCTATGGTAGCGAAGCACGTATTTATGAAATGACCGTGAGCCCACTGAGGGGCATACGAAAGTTATATGAGTCGATAGTGTTGGTCATCTATAAGTTCTATGCTTTTCCATGGCGTCCTTACTTACATATAAATAAAACAATTGATGCAGTAGCCAGAAGAGTTCGTAACGGATTATCTTGATTTTGTACAAGATCTCTAAGAAGTTTCCTTCTGAGACGGAACGTGGAGGACCAGTTCAGAACGATCATATTCCCTCCTCGGTAGCTGCACAAAAGCACACCAGGACATGTACTCCAGGTCTATGTGACACTGGACATGGTATATGTAACGTAATTGCATCATTGTTGGTGCAGGAAGTGACTAATCGGCAGGCTCTTGCCAAATCTCTGCACTGCTAAAAAAGTGAAAATATATTTAAAAGGGACGCCAGCTTAGCTTTAACCAGCGAGAAAAGGTTAACCCTTTCATTCCCAGTGTTGTTCCTGGACAACAACGTATTGAACGTTGATTTATACCGTATTTTGTGCATCAATCCTTAAAGTTGCATTTTTGTTGATGAACAACATGCTTCTAGTACGACATTTTGCCGCTTGGTACGGCGTGTAGCCACTTCTGAGGCATTAATCTGTCCATCTTGGAGGTGGTGTTGCGTTGCCGTCTGTACGTGGCTGAGAGTATGAGCGTGAGTGTGGTTCCTTTTATTTTATTCCGGCAGAGAATTGTCTTATCTTTGGTGCTGTGGCGATGATTATGCTAGCGTTATTGATCTGACAGTGTTAACTATCAACAAAATAACGTGCAAGTAAAAAAATACCTCTAAACAAACGTCTGTGTTATGCATGAAATACATGACATAAAAAATCTATAGTTCGACCAAAAATTTTAAAACAAATATTTTTGTTTACTGCACTGTATTAATACAGAATAGACAGAATTTTAATTTTTCCAAAGCTGATTTCATAACATGGGGCTAAAAAGGGTTAAATGGTTACAATTCTACTACACCTGATCACTGCACTGTACCAATCCAATTATACCAGTAAAATTCAAGTTTCGTATAATGTTCTGAATACATACAATTTTAACACTAATTATTAGACATCCATTAGGCTCCTCACAGCGTTTACAGCTATCTCTGCAAATAAACATGTCTGTGCATGAGAGTTCAAAGTCATGAAGGTAAGACTTTTATCAAAATCAAAAACTTCCAGCTATCAAGAAAAGAATATAGTTTATTGCCACCTTAAAAAAAATTCGCTGATTTCTTTTCCTTACCTTATTTCTCCATATAAATCTCGGCTGTCATATAATAACAATAGTCGATTGATTCTGGAGAAAAATCTCCGTTTACAGCCGGCCGCGGTGGCCGAGGGGACTGAGGCGCTTCAGTCACGGTCTGCACGGCCACTACGGTCGGGGGTTCGAATCCCCCCCCCCCCCCGGGCATGGATGTTTGTGCCGTCCTTAGTTGTAGGTAGTTCATAAGTAGTTTGTAAGTTTAGGGACTGATGACCCCGTAGTTAAGTCCCTTAAGCTTAACAAACATTTGAACATCTCCGTTTACATTACCTTGAATGTGGCAACTGCCGGTAAACTATTAGCCCACCAACGTTTCCAGTGTATAAGCGCGTACGCTAGCGTTAAAGTGATGGTCCGTCTATTGAACTTGAATCTGTCGATAACCATCTGGTTCCACGGGATCTTCAGTCGTCACTCCACGAAATCCCGCGATAGTATTCCACGTTTCACGAGGTGTTCAACTTTATTAAGAGTTTAGGCCTGTTAGCCAATCTGCACTGTGACTGTCGGATGAATGAGTGGCTTGTTTGCTGCTCACGGACAATCTAATTAGTTAAGGCCCCTCTAAAGCTAATAACCACTTTCTAGTCACTGCTGTCGCTTGACCATGACCGAATTTTGCGAAGTCTGACGACATGCCACTATCCGTGACATCATGCAAAACGCTCTGGCTACTAGTGCAAGTAAATATTTATCGAGAATCATCCCTCCCAAATCCTCAGAGTCTTTAAGGCTGCTGCCGGTTAAAAGTAACCCAGCTCTCATGTAGTTCGGAACTTTTCTGGAAAACCCTACGAAGCTTCTCTTCCTCTAGGCGACTTTTTAGCGGTGCCTAGTCGCACATTTAAAGCACGTAAATGTGCTCTCTAGATTGAAATTCAGGTGGAGTAATCGGTCCTACGATAACCCATTTACACAAACACAGAAAGGTTGCATCTCTAAATAGTCCTGGAATATTTCTTCACAGAGGATTTAAGGGCATGTTAATTTACTGTGGTTATACAGGGAATCAGATATGCTTGAGGCCAAAATGATATATATATTAGGGGATCATAAAGCTAGTACTTTGAAATAAAAAACCAACAGCGGAAAATGGATGTTTAATAGCTAAAAGAAAGCGTCGAATAGAATTATTAGCTGCAAGGCCTCAAAAGGTAGCTTCAACAAAAAAGGGTTTTTTTTTCCACAGCATACAATTGCTTCTTCATCCTACAGGGTCTGAGAGTTGTAAAATACGTGTACCTGTTGTTGCGGAGGAGTTTTTGCTCTTAGTGACACGTATCCTATTTTACGAAGGTTGGAACTTAAATAACGGCAGCTATTTATTCACAACCGATACAAAAGCATTACATGTTTGCACCTGTTACTGTCAATCAACGTAGTCACTAGCTTTGTGTAGAACCCGTTGCCAGCGATGTGAAAGGCGTAGCATACGGTTAGCAGAGGCTCTTCTGTTGATGGTGCGAATGGAGCGGTCTCCTGCCTGTCGAATCTATGGAACAGTTCTGAAGCGAATGCCACAAAGTGGTTCCGTCATCTTCGGAATCAAATCAGAGTCACAAGGACTTAATTTCGGGGAGTATGGTGGATGGTACAGTACTTCCCAGTACCACTGACTGAACAGAGCAGCCACAGCTTGCCCGTGCATTGTCATGAAAATTAATGGGCGGGTTGCGCAGACAGTGTTGCGGTTTCTTTCGCAAAGCTGGTCGCAGGTGATTTTCCAAAAACAAACAGTAGTACTGTGCCTTGATGGTCTGCCATGTAGGAGCGTAATGCGTTAGGATAACACCATCGCAGTCGTACACGAGAATCAGATTTTACCATATTGGAGCTCTGACCCACTTGATGAATATGATGACACTGTCGTGCTGTACGACGTCTGGCACATTCAATCTTCTTCCAACTCCGTTGTTCCTGTTTCTAAAACACAGCTACACCATTACGTTAGACAGCTAGCTTACAAGTGACCGTGTTTTCCTCGACTGTGCGCACGCCGTTGACGTGGGACGGACGAGTCGATTTGCTCGGAGGTAAGGTAGGCATGTCAACAACGTGTGCTCTCAGCGACAATAGTACATTCCATTGCATAGTTTCTCCACAACACTGTTACCACTATTTAAGTTCCAAGCCTCGTATTAATCATTTATTAAAAGTATGAGATATATAAAGTGGAGATAGTCAGGGCAATTGAATTTACACGTGAGTCCAAGTAATTGGTATGGCCATGAACTAGATATTTTCTATCTGTTTTGAAAGAGCATGCTAAGCGACGGGCTAGTTCTCTGAACTAATGGGCCTCATAGCTTAGAGTGAGCCAAGAGTTATAAGAATGTTTGGCTGTAAGGTGCAGGCTGGAATGGTCTGTGCTATATCTAGCGAGCTGCCCTAGTGGGGTCCCCAACAGCACACTTTTTTTTTAATTTGGAGTTAACTGCGGGTCATCAGTCTCTAAACTTACAAACTACTTATGAACTACCTTATACTAAAGACGACACAAACATCCATGCCCGAGGGGGGATTCGAACCCCCCGACCGTAGCGGCCGTGCAGACTGTGACTGGCGCGCCGCAGACCACTCGGCCACTGCGGCCGGCCAACAGCACATGATACAAAAGAGAACTAGCAGCATTGAGCCCTGTTTCTTACAAGCAGGCGCCCTAAAGGAAACTGTTTTAGATAAGCATCTGCTCAAGAAAAGAAGAAAAAAAAAGAATGTCGCACCATGAAACCAAAGACGCTATAGCGAAAAACCGTATTTTCAGAACGAGAGCTATTTATGGGTGTACCTGACTACTACCTTCCCATTGATCATATAGCTGGCTGATGCTTAGCTTGGAAAGAACTCCGAACATTCACCCCATTTTTGTTTGCACTGGTTAGCATGTTTGTAGGCATGTTAAAAAAACGAGAGTAGAGGTTTTGCTGGTCGATTCTTGAGCTTTCATTGATTAAAGCAATCTCGACTGTAATTAGATACAGACCGTTTGGCACAAGGAGAAAGTGCATAAGCTCTATCACTGCGCAAAAAAGCTAAGTCTGTTCCAGACTTGCGTTCTAAGAAAATTCTCTTGACTCTTCACGTCAGAACTGGGTTTTACAGCCATTTCACTTCCTTATGACAAAGTTGTAGTTGATCATAAAATAGGCGTAGGAGTTGTGGCCACTCTCAGCACTGACTGTCGGTTCAAATGTTTGTAAAGCTATCGGACAAAACAGCGTGGTCATCAGTCCGTAACTTAAAAACTACTTAAACAAAGGTAAACTAACCTAAGGACAACACACACACCCATGCCCTAGGGAGGACTGGAACCTCCAACGGCGAGCAACAGCGCGCACTGCAGGGAGGCGCCTTAGACCGCTCGGCTACTCCACCGCGGCCTCACTGTCGGCAGCGCAGGCCATCTTGTCAACACGCAGTATGTATGTAGTGGAAAGGCAGGAACGAAGATTAGTGCATAATATGCACTATTGGGCAACGGAATATCCACGATGGCTGCGACAAGTGGAACATCAGCGACCTTGGCGGGTTAATGTATGGTGCGGCATTATGGCAATCTAAATGGTGCAATGTATGCTGGTTTCTTACGTAATGTTCAACCGATTTTATTACAATATGTTTCACTTTATCACAGAATGGCGACGTACTTTCAACAAGATGGATGTTCGGCACATGGCTCGCGTGCAGTTGAAGCGGTCGTAAATGGAATATTTAATGACAGGTGGATTGGTCGTATAAGCACCATACCATGGCCCGCACGTTCACCGGATCTGACATCCCCGGATACTTGTTATCGCGATTTACCGACAACGCCTGAAAACCTGCATCAGCGCATTGTCAATGCATGCGAGAACGTTACTGAAGGCGAACTAATCGCTGTTGAGAGGAATTTCGTTACGCGTATTGCAAAATGCATTGACGTAGAAGGACATCATTTTGAGCATTTATTGAAGTCATGAGGTAATTACAGGTAATCACACATCAGCATGCGTTCTTATAATGTATGATAATTTCACAAAAGTACATGTACCACATTGGAACAATCGAAATAGAGTTCAAACGTACCTACGTTCTGTGTTTTAATTTAAAAATCTACTTGTTACCCACTGTTCGTCTAAAAATGTGAGCAATATGTTCATGAATATTACAGCACCATCTATTACAAAGTGAAAAAAGTGTTCCAAATAAAACATTCATATTTATTTATACACTATACGAATATGTAATAAAAATGGGGGTACCTATTTAAAAAATGCAGTTGATATCCGTTTGACCTATGACAGCGCCATCTAGCGGGCAACCATAGCGCCTTCTGTTTTGCCTCTTCATGCTAGATTGGTTTTGTTCTTTGTAGTTTTTTCGTTTGATGCTTATTTCGTGAGATATTTGGCCCGGTCACTATCAATGAACCACCCTGCAGTTTCAAATGTTCAAATGTTTGTAAAGCTAAGAAAGCAAACTCCTCAGGTCATCCGTCCCTAGACGTACAAAATACGTAAACTAAGTTATGCCAACAACAACAACAACAACAACAAAACACACACACACACACACACACACACACACACACACACACACACACATATATATGCCTGAGGGAGGACTCGAACCTCCGACGGGGAGCGTCCATGCATTCCGTGTCAATGCCCCTTAGATCATGTGGCTATTCCCACACGGCAAACAGTTCCAAATTTTAAGTCACTATAGATCGTTGAGTTTTTAACGAACCATGGAACGTTCAACATTATTCCCATTGTCTTATTTTGGGCAACCTGAGTTTATTGATATGCGTAGATGCAGCATTTACTCACATAGGGAGACATACAACATTAGTGGTGTATTATCGACTTGTAAATCAGGAGACTGTTTTGCCTAAGTAGAGACGACCTTAATTAATTAATTATAATTAATTAGTTATAAGACAACTAATTAATAATAATAATTTCGTGTGGCTCATTGGCCTAGTGCAAGTCTTTCAATTGGACGCCACTTCGGCAACTTGCGTGTCCCTAGCCTACCCCAGTTATCCAACCGGGGAAAGGGGACCCACAGCTTAACGTGGAATCCGAACCACGTGTCGTTCTTGGCGACTCCTCACATCGTTGAAAGGTGAAGGATGGGTTAAAGTGCGGACTGAAAAAATCGGAGGTCCGAACGGGTTTCGAACCCGCGACCCTTCAGTTTCCATTCGAGCACTTTACCCCAAGACCACCGGGCCCGACAACTAATTAATTAATTAGTTATAAGACAACTAATACATTGTTTACTTTATTCGTCACGTCCGATATACCTATTTGAAGGTGAGACCTGTAAGAGTACGATAATTCTGGTAAGAATGTTTTAAATAATCAATGTCGGAAATGTTAGGATGGAGCCTCGTCAATCCTCTTATCTATATAAGAGGAATAAATAAACAAGTGTGGTGCTTGGAGAGATTACGCGGGAGGAACGTTGGTAATTTTTTAGTTTTGTTATATATTCTGCTTTGATATTCCCTTATGCGAGTTATTCCTTTGGGCTTCATTTTGCGGCGGAGCCCGAGCCGGAACCTGACGTCTCAGATATATAGCAATAACGCCGAGAGCATGGATGACAACTCTCACAGTTGACCTACAAATGTGACCTTTGTCAATGATATTTGAGTCACTTCAGAAGCAGAATCAAATGTTTAAATGTTTGTAAACCTGTTGGACCAAACCCTTATGGTCATCAGTAGCTAGACTTACAAACTACTTACACTGAGGACAACACCCTTGCCGGAGGGAGGACTCGAACCTCCGACGGCGGGCAATGGCGCGCTCCGCAGCAAGGCGCCTTACAAAGTCAGTCGGCGAGTGACCGTCCTCCAGTGCGCACCTCTCCAGCGGCAGCACATTTTCAGTTGTAAGTGTAACCGGCTTCTCATCACAAGCTACATATTTTGACTTTTCTGTGTGCTTTCCCTTATGTTCATTAAATTTACCGTGTGCTCGTGTTTATATTTGATTCACATTCTCGTTAGATATCTGATTAGGGTATTATTAAAATGTTCAAATGTTTGTAGAGTTTATGGGACTTAACTACGGGGTCATCAGTCCCTAAACTTACAAACTACTTATGAACTAGCTACAACTAAGGACGGCACAAATATCCATGCCCGAGGGGGTATTCGAACCCCCGACCGTAGTGGCCGTGCAGACCGTGACTGAAGCGCCGCAGTCTCCTCGGCCACCGTGGCCGGCGGGGTATTATTCCTCAGTGTGAATCGCGTCGCAACAATCGTTTCCCTTCGTTTTGAAACCGAGTTTCCGTTTCTTTACTACCGTCAGTTCACACGTCAGCAGACAGCACTCCTTCAGCTTTCTCCAGTTGAGAGTTAAACCGGCTCCTCAGTAGGAGCCACTTATTTTGATTTTTCTCTGAGTTTTTTTCTTAAATTTTCGCGTGCTCGCGATTTTATTTAGATACAGATTCGCGTTAATAAACTGTCTAGTGTACGCTCCAGCTCGTTTGTCATTGTTTTGAAGGTACTTACGGTTTGTAGTCCTACACTTCAATTGTTCTTTGGGCTGAGTGTGGCTAGGGACTGTGATTGCTGTCTGCGGATGCAGGCTGAGTTGGTGACTGTTCGTTTTCAGCTTCAGGCGGCGTTGGCTGCGGTTGCGAAGCTCGAGGCTGCGGTGGATGGGCGCTCCTGCCATCGGTCGGTCGCGGGGGTCCAACATGCACCCTGTGCGTCTGATATGCCCACCGATCGGGCCGCGGCTTTGGCTAGTCCTGCCACTGCACGCGTTGAGGTCGCCGCCCCGTCCGTGGTGGATTGGGAGGTCTCCCCGGCGCGTGGCGGACGGCGTAAGACATTCCGGGAGACCGATCGTGAGGCCTTTCCGGTCCATCTTACAACAGGTTTGAGGCGCTGTCGGAGATGGACAGTATTCCTCAGCCGGATGGTGCCACAAGTCCTGTAGTCACCTCTCAGTCAGCAGGATACGGGCAACCTCAATGGTGGGATTGCTTGTAGTAGGGAGCTCCAACGTTAGGCGGATAATTGGGCCCCTCAGGGATTTGCCCAGTAAGGAGGGGAAGAAAGCCAGTGTGTACTCCGTGTGCATACCGGGAGGAGTCGTTCCATATGTGGAAAGGGTCCTTCCGGATGCCATGAAGGGGACAGGGTCCAGCCAACTGCAGGTGATTGCTCATGTCGGTACCATCGACGTGTGTCGCTTTGGGTCGGAAGAGATTCTCTCCGGATTTGAGTGGCTATCTAAGGTGGTAAAGACTGCCAATCTTGCTTGCGAGATGAAGGCAGAGCTGACCATCTGCAGCATCGTCGACAGGACCGACTGCGGTCCTCTGGTACAGAGCCGAGTGGAGGGTCTGAATCAGAGGCTCAGGCGTTTCTGCGACCGTGTAGGCTGCAGATTCCTCGAGTTGCACCAAAGGGTGGTGGGTTTTCGGGTTCCGCTAAATAGGTCAGAAGTCCACTACACGCAGGAAGCAGCTACACGGGTAGCGGTGGCTATGTGGCGTAGACTTTCGGTTTTTTTTAGGATAGAAGGCTTTGGGGAAAAACAAAATGGGCAGTGTTAAGGGGGGCTGGTGGATCACAGCAGAAATGTAGATCTGGGAACGATCGGTATAACACTTGTAAATTGTCGTAGCTGTGTCGCGAAAGTACCAGAACTCCAAGCATCAGTAGAAACCACCGAAACACACATCGTTATAGGCAGTGAAAGTTGGCTCAAGCCGGAAATAAGTTCAGCCGAAGTATTTGCAAAAGATCTGTGTTCAGAAAGGATAGATTAAACAAAATAGGTGGAGGCGTGTTTGTCGTCGTCTAAAGTAGTCTTTCGTGTAGCGAACTTGAAGTTGATAGTTCGTGTGAGCTATTTTGGGTAGAAGTTGTACCTGAAAATCGTAAGTAGTTAATAACTGGTTCCTTTTACCGGCCTCCCGACTCTGACGATACAATATCAGAAATGTTCAAAGAAAACCTGTGTCAAATTGTAAACACATACCCGACTCATACAATAATATTAGGCGGTGATTGCAATTTACCCTCAATCTGTTGGCGAAATTATATTTTCAAATCAGGAGGATCGCATAAAACATCGTGCGAAATTGTACTGAACGCATTCTCTGAGAATTACTTCGAACAATTAGTTCATGAGCCAACTAGAATTGTTAATGGATGTCAAAACACACTTGATCTCTAAGCAATAAATAATCCTGAGCTCATAACGAGCATCAAAACGGATACAGGTATTAGTGAACACAGAGCTGTCGTATGAAATTGAATATATCGCACCATAAAGGCGTAAAATGTAATTTTTCTTCTTCAGTCATTGCATTTCTTAGGCACTGTGGTTTTATGTCATCCGAAATAGAAATCAACACTAAGTTGAACTGTCTTTTATTGAAACGACAATAGCTCCTAAATAAATTCATCACTAAACTTTTTTTTTAATCAACGGCATGTAACTTCCATCGGAAGCTCTACTTTTACATTAAGGCATTACCAGCGTTCATGTTTTCTTAGTATAGAACACAGCAACGTCGTCGTCTTCCTCCTCTAACGACAAAACAATAAGCGCGTCAGTTGGCAGGCACCTCGCCCCTCACCGGCGACCGCGCTGCTCGCCTGCTGCCGTGTTGCGCAACGCGTCGACAGCAGGCAGCAGCATCGCGGTCGTCGGCAGTTGCGTGGGTCGCTGTCGCCGTGTTCTGACTCGCACCTTAATGGTGCGAAGTATTCGCACGGGTCCTCTAGTTACAAATGAAGGAATACTCAACTTTGGGCGTTGCCGAAGTATAGTCAGTCCAGACATCGTGCTTTAAAACTTCAAAGTTGCCTTGGCAGACCGTGATAGCCGCGCGGGAAAGGCCGCGTGGTCTAAGGCATCATGCTACGGACTGGGTGGTCGCTCCCGCCGGAGGTTCGAGTCCTCCCTCAGGCACGCGCGTGCGTGCGTTTGTATATATGCGTGTGTGTGTGTGTGTGTGTGTGTGTGTGTGTGTGAGAGAGAGAGAGAGAGTGTGTGTGCTGTCCTTAGTGTAAGTTAAGTAGTTTGTAAGACTTGGGACTGATAGCAGTTTGTTCCAATAGGTTTACAAACATTTGAGTAAAATATAGGCCGTGATAACTTATAAGTGTAAACTTTTTTGTCCCACTTTATTTTTGCTCTTGCTTTCTAAAAGTTTTCATACACTCTTGTTAACTGAACGCAACTGTATTCTGCAAGATTCTGAGTTGTTCAAATGTAACATCACTTTCTCTGAAAAGCGCATTTGTTCTGTTTCGAGAACATGCCATCAAATACACAGCAACGAATTGTAAAGGTAGACTTCTTTAACACATGTACATAAACTGGGGAAATACTGTTACAATGAATGTTGTAAATGACGTATTGATAACACTAACTTTGTGTATATATTGAGTACTAGAGGTACGTGGAATTCAGTATTACCACGCTTATTCCGTTTGTCATTTTAGCTGTAAAAGAAAACGTAATCACGGTTTGAAATAGACTACTTGCTCTTTATTTTAGCGCAGAACAGTGTAACATGAACGAAGTCATATGTGAACTACAGGAAAGGTAACACCATCTACATTAAAAGCGTCCATAGCAACCATGTAAAAGAAACATTTTCGTAGATGCATTGATTCTAATTAATGACTTCCGCTATGTTCCACAAATAGTGAATAAACGCTTAGAGCCGGCCGCGGTGACCGAGGGGACTGAGGCGCGCCACTCACGGTCTGCACGGCCACTGCGGTCGGGGGTTCGAACCCCCCCTCGGGCATGGACGTTTGTGCCGTCCTTAGAATTAATTAGTTCATAAGTAGTTTGTAAGCTTTGGGACTGGTGACCCCGTAGTTAAGTCCCATAAGCTATACGAACATTTGAGCATTTGACTTGAAACGATTAGGGAAAAAAAAGGTAATTAGTTGCAATGTATACACTTCCGTTCTGTCTGATTAAGGAACTACACTTTCCACAGAAATCTGGGACTTCCTTTATATACGAAACTACGTGTGTCAGCCCTATGTGCAGAATGTTCATTATTACAGTATCCTCCCAGTTTACGTGCATAAGCTTCAGACCACCATTGTTCAATTCGTTGTTACGTATTTCACGGCATGTTCACGAAGTAGAACAAACACGCATTTTAGAGGGAGCGTTCTTACATATGCACAATTCTAAAAATTGAGGAACATAGCTCTATTTAATTAATAATAGTGTCTGAAACCCTTTTAGGGAAAACATTTTAGGGAGTGGTGGGTTCCGAACCACTGACCTTCAGCATCTCAGTCCAACGCACTAACCACGACGCTACATCTAACAATTAGAAGTTGAGATCTTTAATCTCGTATTATTGATGGCAGTTGTTAACTGATGCTAATATGGCATTTTAGACATTAGATTATCATTTATCGTACGAAGAACTACGCGATTTGGTTAATTCTTCAGTGCGCCATTGCTTTGAAATGACAACGTGTAAGTTACAATAAGAAAAATCATCAAATACGCAACGCAAGATGGCGTATTCCAGAGAGAGTTCTGGGCGAGGAATGTCACGTGACGTTTCCGAACGGCTGGTTTTCGTTAATTCAATAGAGGGTGTCAAATCTCCGTTATTTTTGCAAATATCTCTCAAACGATACGAGATATGAAAAAAACATAAGGGAGCAAAGTTGTAGAGAATTTTCTCCTCTACAAATACGGTAATTCAATTTCGCGTCAAATTAACGGTTTATTTGCAATTAAAATTACATTACAAACGGCTTTTTTGGCATTACTAACGTATTTCTCGTCCGAAATATTTGAAAAAATGAGGTTCTGGTCTCTGGTAGCTAACAATCATGTCTGTAAAATTTGCTGCCGATCGGCTGAGCGATTCGACCTAAAAAGTGGGAACACGTTACAGACAGACAGACATCGTCAAATCGCCATTATTTTTGCATATATCTCTGCAACAGTGCAAGATGTGGAAAAAACATAAGAGAGCGAAGTTGTAGAGAATTTGGTTATTGGTTATTCAATTTTCGTGTCAGATGAATGGTTAAGCCGTTATTTTCATTTCAATTTCGAGCTGTCAAAAGACGATCGCAAAGACCCACTTTTAGTGTTACTACCGTAACATAAAGTGGGCCAAAATATACAGTAAAAGAAACCAAACAAGAAAAAGAAACGAGTACGATTAGAGTCAGCGACCCAGAGATTACGTAGCTTTAATGCTGACTACATGACTTTTCTTGCGATTTTCTCTTAAGTGCATTAAGGACTACGCCTTACTATTTGCACATTATGCCATTCTGGTGAACTATTAAATGTGTACAGACATTCAACAAGATAATGTACTCCCCCTGTAAGTGTTGTTCTCGTGCACATGTGTAATCCTGAAAAGGTATTCAATAACACAGGAAATCAATAACAGTTTACCATCAATGTGTTTAATCTGGGAAACTTTTCGGAATAGGGCACATGTCTATAGGATAGTCTACATCTACATGGGATACTCTGCAAATCACATTTATGTGCCTGGCAGAGGGTTCATCGAACCACCCTTATACTATTTATCTCCCATTCCATTCTCGAATAGCGCGCGGGAAGAAAGAACGCCCGAATCTCTCCGTTCGAGCTCGTATTTCTCGTATTTTATTCTGATGATCTTTTCTACCTATGACGCATTCGGAGGAGAATGTTGGCGATTGGTGTTTCGTAAGTAGCCTACGCCGCAGCGATAAGCGCCGTTGTTGTAATGATTCTCATCCCAGATCCTGTATCATTTCCGTAGCGCTGTTTCCCCTGTATCGTGACAATACAAAACTAGCCCTTCTTTGGACTCTTTCGATGTCCTCCGTCAAACGCACGTGATAAGCAATACTCCATAAAATGACTGACAAGCGAGATTGTATGCAGTTTCTTTAGTAGTTCTGTTGCATCTTTTAAGGGTTCTGCCAATGAAACTCAATCTCTGGTTCGCCTTTCCCACGACATTATCTACGTGTTTTTTCCAGTTTAAGTCTGAAATAATAGTAAAATGTTCAAATGTTTGCAAAGCTTATGGGCTGCGTGGTCATCAGTCCCTAAACTTACAAACTACTTATGAACTACCTTATACTAAAGACGGCACAAACATCCAAGCCTGTGGGGGATTCGAACCTCCGACGGGAAACGGCCTCGTGCATCGTAGCATACATCTACTTCTACATACATACTACGCAATCCACCGTAAGGTGCGTGGCGGAAGGTACACTGTACCATTACTAGGCATTTCCTTTCCTATTCCACTCCCAAATAGAACGAAGAAAAAAAGAATGCCTATATGCATCCGTACGAGCCCTAATTTCTCTTATCTTGTCTTTGTGATCACTATGCGAAATGTAACTAGGCGGCAGCAAGCTCGTACTACACCCAGCTTTATATTCCGGCCCTCTAAATTTCCTCAACTGAACTTCACGAAATGAACGTCATCTTTCCTCCAGCGATCCTCAACTGAGTTGCCGGAGCATTTCCGTGACACTCGCGCATTGGTCGAACCTACCAGTAACACACCAAGCTGCTCGCCTCTGAACCGCCTCTATGTCTTCCTTTAAACTGATCTGCTGCGGGTCCCAAACACTTTACTCAAGTCGTGGTCGTACAGGCGTTTTATACGCGGTCTCCTTTACAGATGAAGTACATCTTAACAAAATTTCCCAATAAACCGGAGTCGGCTGTCCGCCTTACAACTGTCCTTACATGTTCGTTCAATTTCATATCGCTCAGCAATGTTACGCCTAGATATTAGAACGACGCGACTTCATCAAGAAACTCACTACTAATGCTGTATTCGAACATTATGTGATTGTTTTTCCTACTCATGCGCATCACCTTACATTTTTCTACATTGAGAGCTGGCTACCATTCTTCGCACCAACTAGAAATTTGGTCAAAGTCATCCTGTATGATATTACAGTCAGCTAAAGACGACACCCTCCAATACACCAATCCATCCATCAGACCATTATTATGGATAGAAAATAATAGCGGTCCTATCACACTCCCCTGGGGCACGCCTGACGATACACTCGTCTCTGATGAACACTCGCGTCGAGAACAACGTACTGCGTTCTATTACTTAGGAAGTCTTCCAGCCAGTCACAAATCTGTGAACCTATTCCATAAGCTCGTATCTTCGTTAGCAGTCCGCAGTGTGGCACCGCGTCGAACGCCTTTTTGAAGTCGAGAAAAAACACAATCCTCCTGTTGCCCTTCATGCATGGCTCGCAAGATGTCATGTGAGAAAAGGGCAAGCTGGGTTTCACATGAACGATGTTTCCTAAACCAGTGCTGATTCATAGAAAGAAGCTTTTCCGTCTGTATTCGAACTGAGAATATGCTCCAAAATTCTACATGAAACTGATGTCAACGATATTGGCCTGTAGTTGTGTGGGTCAGTTCTCTTGCCTTTCTTATAAACGGGATTCACCTGCACTTTTTTCCAATCACTAGGAACTTTTTTTGCGCTGAATTAAAGATTCGCGATAAATGCAAGCTAAATAAGTGGCCAATGCCGCAGAATACTCTTTGTAAACCCGAACTGGTATTCCATCCGGACCAGCAGACTTTTTCGTATTTAGCTCTCTCAGCTGCGTTTCTACACCGGAAATACCTATTACTATGTCCTCCATTTCGGAATTAGTACGTTGATCAAATGATGGTACATTTGTGCGGTCCTCCTGCGTGAAAGATTTCTTAAAGGTTAAATTGAGAACTTCAGCTTCCCGTTTGCTTTCTTCTATTACTGCCCCGGAATGATCGAGTAACTGGACAGTGGGCTTTAACCCGCTTATCGATTGTACATAGGACCAGAATATTTTAGGTTTCTCGGAAAGCTCTTGTGGTAAGATCTGTCTGTGGTAATTATTGTATGCTTCGCGCATCGATCTTTTTATAGACGCACGAATCTCTAGTAACTTTTGCCTGTCATGATTTGCTAAAAAAAAATGTTCAAATGTTTGTTAAGCTTATGGGACTTAACTACGGGGTTATCAGTCCCTAAACTTACAAACTACTTATGAACTACTTACGAACTAGGACGGCACAAATATCCATGCCCGAGGGGGGATTCGAACCCCCGACCGTAGTGGCCGTGCTGACCGTGACTGGAGTGCCTCAGTCACCTCGGCCACCGCGGCCGGCTCATGATTTGCATATTCATTTTTGAACCGAGGGTGCAGCAGTCTTTACTTTCTTTGTAGCTTTCTAACATAATTATTATACCACGGTGGACCTTTTCCATCCTTAATTGGCTTTATAGGCACAAACTTCTCTAACCCTTTATGTACAATGCACTTAAATTTAGTCCACAATTCCTCTACATCCATAGTTCTGGAACTAAAATATGCCCATTCATTTTCTAAGTGCGATCGTAACATTTGCTTATCGGCTTCTGCCAACAAAAACACGCTCCTAGCCTTCTTGATTGGTTTATGAACTTTGGTCACCATCGACACCCGGCCGCTCCGCCGCGGCTGAAGTAATAGTAATAGTAAGGTATTTTGTGGAGTTTACGGCCTTCACTTTTGACTGATTTATCTTGTAAACAAAGTTTAACGGATTTCTTTTCGTACTCACGTGGACGACTTCACACTTCTCATTATTTAATGTTAATTGCCAATTTTTACACCATAGTGATATGTTATTTTGATCGTTCTGCAGTTGGTTTTGATCTTCAGATGATTTTACTAGACGGTAAATTACGGCGTCATCTGCAAACAACCTAAGAGAGCTGCTTAGATTTTTTCCCAAATCATTTATGTAAATAAGAAACAGCAGAGGACCAGTAACATTCCCCTGTGGAACGCCTCTGTTTTAGTCGATGCCTTACCATCGATTACTACAAATTGTATCCTCTCTGACAGGAAATCCCCTGTTCAGTCGCAAATTTGTTGCGATGTACAATAACCACGCAGTTTGATGTTCAAATGTTTGTATAGCGTATGGGACTTAACTACGGGGTCATCAGTCCCTAAACTTACAAACTACTTATGAACTAGCTGACACTAAGAATGGCACAAATATCCATGCCCGAGGGGGAATTCGAACCCCCGACCGTAGTGGCCGTGCAGACCGTGACTGGCGCGCCACAGTCCCCTCGGCCCCCGCGGCCGGCTCAGTTTGATTAAAAGCCCTTTGTGAGGTACGGTGTCAAAAGCCTCTGGAAATCAAGAAATACGGAATCAATTTGAGAACCCTTGTCGATAGCACTCATCACTTCGTGTGAGTAAAGAGCTAACTGTGAACGATATTTTCTAAATCCGTGTTGACCTTGGGTCAGTAGATCAGTCTGTTCGAGATAATATCTTTGAATACTAACCATTCCTCGAGAGGCAGCGTGTATAGAACAAAGATGTAGTGCATTAAATGCGCTGTCAGTGGGCAGAAAGCGGACAGGATGGCGTTCTTGAGCGGTCAGCACTGACCTTCCACCGCATTATCGCGGGAGGGCAACGCTACGGCCAGTTCCTCTGCTGCCGCGCCATGCTGCGAAGGTTAGTCGCTGCTCCCTCTCCTATCACGTACTTACTGCTCTTCTAGAACATACATTTCTTTATTCATAGTACGATTTGGGAAACGTACGTCTTCTCTAAACGCGCACTCATAGTAGGCTCTCGGCGTGATGGCCGTACAGGCATACATTGACAAGATTAGTCTGAAGACAGGGTGGAGAGCACACTTCACATTATTTTCCGCAGTCGTGTCACCATTACTGTCGTTTCGACTATCGACTTTACCGAGCTCGCATAATCTAACACTGTGTGAATTGCGTTGTGGAACGCCGTTTTTTATTTCTTTTTCGTATCATAACTTCAGTATTTTATGAAAGAATGTTATTACAATGCAACAACATAATGAAGATTATCTCTAACATGCCACTGTATGTACGTTTTAAGGTAGTAAAATTTCATTCATACGTGGGCTATAGATCTATAATCATTAACGGTTATGAAAACGCAATATCGTAGTGAGGGTGTGCGGTCTTGACGCTACAGGCAAGTGATTGCGAAGCTTGAGGTCATCGGTTCGCACCTTGACATAATCGAAAATTATTTGGAATATCTTCGCTATTATAACCTACTAGCGAACACAGCAATGCTTCGCAATTCCTAAATAAGCTTGGGAATTGGATATCAATTGTACATTTCTTACTTTAGTGTCTCTTCCCATCACTTTATCTTCCTCTCTGTATTAGGTAGTCGAAAACCCGACGGTACTCGGGTATTTATTTATTCCAATATTCAGTTAGTCCTTATCTTCCTCCCTACTCATCCTGACATTTCCTCCTCCCTCCCTCCCCCCCCCGCTCTCTCTCTCTCTCTCTCTCTCTCTCTCTCTCTCTCTCTCTCTCTCTCTCTCTCTCTCTCTGTGTGTGTGTGTGTGTGTGTGTGTGTGTGTGTGTGTGTCTACCTCTGCCTCTTCTTCCTCCCCGTCCTCCATTTCTTTTTCTCCTCCTCTTCCACTGCTACCCCTCCCCTTCCTCCATTGCTTCCTTCTCCTCCTCTTCCACTGCTACTCCTCCTTCTCATCCCCTCTCTCTCCACCCATCCATCGCCCTGCCTCTCTCATTACCTTCCTCACTTTCTGCCAATCTCCTCCTGCCCACCTCTTTGTTCGTTTCCTCCCTCTCCTGCTTAAGAAAAATTAAATACATCTGCCAAATTTTATAGTTAGACGGTGTCTAAGGAAGGAGCCAGCTACCCTAAGCCATGAAGCGTACGAAATATTACGTAGACAGCGACCTTACTCTTGTTTTGAAGTCAAGTGTGCAAAACGTCTTCAAATTCGTAATAAAACTTTAGGCTGGTACCGAAACCTGCAGTAAAGTTCCCTCCGCCATGTCCCGTTAGAATTATTACATAGACAGTGCCGTTCTGTTGTTTCGAGGATGAAGTATGTAAAATTTTATCGCTGTCTGAAGTGGCGATGCCCATACAACATTACCAATTTAGATTTGTTTCGAATTTTCTACTGTTCTTCGGGCTCTCACTATTTTTTTCTAAACCACGCCTGTATTAAATCGAAAAAAAAAATAAAATATTATCGGTCAAACTATTTCTGAGTTTTAACGAGACTAACGCGCAGCAATTGATTTTTATATACAGAGATTCTGCAATCACCCCTCAGGGGCTCAGCATTAATTTGCTGAGTACGGGCTTGGCGAACCCGGGGTCCTGAGCTGTGGGCTGTGTTGCGCCAACAGTCCGCTACACCGTAAGCTCTGTGCGTGCTTCAACGACCATCGTTCGGCGCGACGGTGGAACGTTGTACGTTTCAGAGCCCGGGGATCTTGGCTTAATCGCCCGGGTCGCGAGGACGGTAAAAACCTCTATAAAAAAACCCTCAATCTCAAGGTGTGCTACGTGCCGAGGAGATGCATGGCTGTTGAGGTTGAACAGCCGCTAGCGAGCAACCTCTGAGGAACCTGCCGCACCTCAGTTGTACAAGGCTTACCCAGGCAAGCGGGGCTCTGCCTGGGTGGACCTGTTTTCCCTAGCTGCTCGTGGGACCAGGATGAAACGAGCAAACAACAGCGTCGCCATACGCAAACCTGGCGTCTCAAAGCGTGGTAAGACTGAATATAATGCAACTACTTATGACCCTAAGACTTTCCCTTCCCTTGGTACCCCATGGGAGGAACGTCGGGCAAGAAACCAGGGTGAGGCTTATGCCCCTAAATATCTCGTTTGTACCCGCACTGATGGAGACTCTTTTAAGACAACTAAGCCCTTGTTCTTCGTTGAAAACTTGGAGGACAAGTATGGTGAGGTGGAAGGCATGTCGAAAATGCGCTCTGGGTCGGTGTTAATAACGACGTCATCCCCAGCCCAGTCACGGGCATTGCTTGCCTGTGACAGGCTGGGTGATGTTTCCGTTAGCATAACACCACACAAAACCTTAAACATGGTGCAGGGAATAATATTCCATAAAGACCTTTTGTTGCAGTCAGACGACGAACTGCGTGCGAACTTAGAACGGCGGGGTGTCCATTTTATTCGCCGAATCCATAGGGGTCCGAAGGACAACAGGGTTGCCACCGGTGCCTTCATCTTGGCTTTTGAGGGCGATTCATTGCCTGAGAAGGTCAAGGTAATGGTCTACCGGTGCGACGTCACGCCCTACGTTCCTCCCCCTATGCGTTGTTTCAAATGCTGGAGGTTTGGGCATATGTCCTCCCGATGTGATGCCAACCCTACATGTCGGGAGTGCGGACGTGCTGTACATCCAAACGTCCCCTGCACCCCTCCTCCAGTATGTGTTAATTGTGGCCAAAATCACTCCCCTTGTTCATCTGTCTGCACAGTTCTGCACCAGGAAAGGAAAATAATGGAATATAAGACCCGCGATCGACTGACTTACACAGAGGCAAAGAGAAAATATCAAAAGCTCCACCCTGTGCGCCTGGTTAACACCTATGCCACGGCAGCCTCGTCATCGTCTGCAGTGCCTCTTCTACCATCTGTTGCGCCTATGCCAGTGGGCTCTCAGGCCCACTCCACTGTCCCTGCCCCCTTGCCAGCTGGGGGCCCTTCCTCTTCAGTGGCTCCCACTCCTGTTGCAGTGGGAGCATCCACCCCTCAAACATCGGGGACACTGGTCCCCACCTCCCAGCCGGAGAAGGTAAAGCCTTCTCCAGCTCCTCTCGCTCGGAAGGGGTCCCTCGGGACACCCCCTTCCGAGGCTTCTCAGGGTGTCTCAGAGGATCCTGGCCAAAGGCTTACGGATCCCAAACCTGCTGGTCGAAGGGCTTCTCGCTCTTCTTCCACGCCTAGTGCCACTTCCGAGAAGCCCTCCCAGCCCCTCAGATCGAAGGGGCAGCGAGAGGGTCGTGTCAAGAAGACAAAGAAGAAGGACTCTTTAGTGGCTCGAAAGCCACATCTACCCTCATCTTCTGCTTCAGAAGATGAGTTAGAGAACCTAACCTCACCTGCGGATCTCGCCCTCATCGACTCCCCAGAGCCGATGATCTTGGACTCGGTCGGTTCAAAATCGGCGGTAACTGGTGAAACATCGAAGTAACCACTTTCTTTTATCTTTTTAATCATGGCATTTAATGACAATAGCACAATCCTCCAGTGGAATTGCGGTGGATTTTTTCCCCGCTTAGCTGAGTTACGCCAACTCCTCAGCACTTCACCTGCGTTTTGCATTGCCCTGCAAGAAACTTGGTTTCCCGTGATGCGCACCCCTGCCTTACGTGGCTATCGGGGTTATTATAGGAACCGCACAGACGGTGACAGGGCGTCAGGTGGCGTATGCATTTACGTCCTTACCTCTGTCTACAGCTCAGCTGTTCCACTACGAACGCCTTTGGAAGCTGTAGCTGTCAGGGTAAGAACTGCAGTGGACATTACTCTCTGCAACGTCTACCTTCCTCCTGATGGTGAAGTACAACAACATGTCCTGGCTGCACTGATAGCGCAATTACCCCCGCCTTTTGTGTTATTGGGTGATTTCAACGCCCATAATCCATTGTGGGGTGGTACAGTGACTACTGGCCGTGGTAGAGATGTCGAGTCCTTGATCTCTCAACTCGACCTCTGCCTTTTAAACAACGGTGCCCCCACGCATTTCAGCGTGGCGTATGGTACTTACTCGGCCATCGATCTTTCTGTGTGTAGCCCTAGCCTGTTCCCCTTAATCCACTGGAGTGTCCACGATGATTTGTGTGGTAGTGACCACTTCCCGATTTTCTTGTCACTACCCCGACATCGGGCCCCAGAACGCCCGCCCCGATGGGCGTTAAATAAGGCTGACTGGGACGCTTTTACTTCTGCTGCCATCATTGATTCTCCTCCACTGTCCAACATAGATGCGGTGATCGACAGCGCTACCTCAGCCATTCTTTCTGCAGCTAATGGTGCAATCCCTCGCTCTTCGGGATCAGCCCGGCGGCGATCAGTGCCTTGGTGGTCCCCGGAGATTGCTGAGGCGATTAGAGAGCGCAGGCGAGCTCTGCAGCGCCACAAGCGGCACCCATCTATGGAGAACCTCATTGCTTTTAAACGGCTTCGTGCCCACGCCAGACGGTTGATTAGACGAGCCAAACAGGAGTGTTGGGAAAGATATGTCTCTACCATTGGATCGCGTACCTCTCCATCCCAGGTGTGGGCGAAGATCAGACGTGTTTATGGCTACCAGTGTCCTCTTAGTGTGCCCGGGATTTCTGTGAATGGAGTAGTTTACACAGATCCAGATGCAGTTGCTGAACTGTTTGCTGAACACTACGCTCAGAGTTCTGCATCTGCGGCCTACTCCAGGGCCTTTCGCGCCCTGAAAGAGCGGGAGGAACGACAGCGCTTATCCTTCCAGACTCGCCGTACTGAACTGTACAACGCTCCATTCAGTGAATGGGAATTTCTCAGTGCCCTGGCACACTGTCCTGACACAGCGCCTGGGCCAGATCGTATCCATAATCAGATGCTGAAACACCTGCCACCTGCATCTCAGCGTAACGTTCTGGCTATCTTCAACCACATCTGGAGTTCTGGTACGTTCCCTTCACAGTGGCGTGAGAGTCTGATAGTCCCGGTGAACAAACCTGGTCAACATCCACATGAGTTGAACAGTTACCGACCAATCAGCCTCACCAACGTTCTTTGCAAATTGCTGGAGCGTATGGTGAGTCGACGATTGTGTTGGCTCCTTGAGTCCAGGGGTCTTCTCACTCCATATCAGGGTGGTTTCCGAAAGGGGCGTTCAGCTGTGGATAACCTGGTTCACCTAGAGTCTGCCATACGGACAGCCTTCTCTCGCCGCCAACACCTGGTGGCAGTTTTCTTCGATTTATCTAAGGCTTATGACAAGACCTGGAGACACCACATCCTTACCACATTACATGGGTGGGGTCTCCGGGGTTCGCTTCCCATTTTTATTCGGAATTTTTTATCTTTTCGTACGTTTCGTGTACGAGTCGGTGCTTCTTGTAGCTCTCTGCATGTACAGGAGAATGGAGTACCTCAGGGCTCTGTCCTGAGTGTTCCTCTGTTTTTAGTGGCGATAAATGGTCTAGCGGCAGCGGTAGGTTCCTCAGTCTCCACCTCGCTGTATGCAGATGACTTCTGCTTATATTTTAGCTCTAGCAGTATGCGTGTTGCTGAACGACAGCTGCAGGGAGCCATACGCAAGGCACAGAAGTGGGCCCTTGCCCATGGGTTTGAGTTCTCTGCTACCAAGACTTGCGTTATGCACTTCTGCCGGCGTCGGACAGCCCATCCACATCCTGAGCTTTACATCGATGGCCATCTGCTCAATGTGGTGGAAACGCACCGTTTCTTGGGGCTAGTGTTTGACGACCGGCTAACATGGCTTCCTCATATACGTGAGCTCAAGCAGAAGTGCTGGAAGCACCTTAATGTCCTCCGCTGCCTCAGTAGCACCACTTGGGGCGCAGACCGCAGTAGGCTGCTGCAGTGCTACAAGGCGCTTGTTCTGTCCAGACTGGACTACGGCAGCGTTGCCTATGGCTCGGCATCGCCTTCAGCTCTGCAGATGTTGGACCCAGTCCATCACTGTGGGGTAAGGCTAGCAACAGGAGCCTTTCGTACAAGTCCTGTGACTAGTCTCCTTGTGGAGGCTGGTGTGCCTTCTCTGCATATCAGGCGACAACAACTGCTTGCGAATTATGCGGCTACTATCTGTGGTTTACCTAACCACCCAAACCACCGTCTACTCTTTCCTCAAACTGATCTCCACCTTCCGCAGAGGCGACCGAGATCAGGGTTGACGGTTGGTGTTCGTGTTAGGTCTCTGCTGAGCCAATTGGAGTCTGTTCCTGTCCCCTCTTTATTCAGATACCAGTCGCGTACACCACCATGGTGTATACGACGGCCTCACCTTCGGCTGGAACTGTCACGGTACGCTAAAACTTCAGTCCACCCTGAGACCCTTCGTCGCCACTTCATATCAATTATTGATGGATTCCGAGGCTCTACGGTGGTGTACACAGACGGCTCGATGGTAGATGGTCATGCTGGTTTTGCCTACACGCTTGCAGGACACAATGAGTTGCGCTCCCTGCCAGACGGCTGCAGTGTTTTCACTGCAGAGCTGGTAGCCATCCACCGCGCACTTCAACATATATGTTCCTGCCCCGGGGAGTCATTCGTCATCTGTAGCGACTCCCTGGGCGGTTTACAGGCCATCGACCAGTGTTTCCCACGCAATCTTCTGATTGTTGCCATACAAGAGTGCTTGTACACCATTGACCAACGAGGGCAGTCAGTGGCATTTCTTTGGACTCCGGGACACGTCGGGATAGACGGCAATGAGCTGGCTGACAGGCTGGCCAAAGAGGCCACCCACAAGCCTGTCCTCAATATCGGCATTTCTTGCTCTGATCTCCGTTCTGCACTACGCCGTAAAGTGCTCGGTTTGTGGGGTAGTGAATGGCGCACCCTACAGGTGCCCAACAAACTGAGGCGTATAAAGGACACTACGAACGTGTGGAGGACCTCTCTGCGGGCCCCTCGCAGAGACTCTGTCGTTCTCTGCCGGCTGCGGATCGGCCATACTTGGCTTACGCACGGCCACCTTCTCCGTCGCGAGGATCCTCCCGAGTGTCGATGTGGTGCGCGTCTGACAGTCGCCCACATCGTCTTGGAATGCCCGGACCTAGCAGCGCAAAGAAGGAATTTTAATCTCCCTGACGATCTGAGAGTTGTTTTAGCTGACAATGACTCTATGGCTGCCGCAGTTTTAAATTTTATTCGTGTAAGTGGTTTGTACCGCTCCCTTTGATTTTTAATACTGTGTTCATTATGTGTTTGTTCTTCGTTGCCCTACCGTTTTAGGCAGGTCTTTTTAAATGTGCAAAAGCGGTCAGATGCCCTACTTCCTAGTCGGTGGTTACCTGGCCAGCATCCTGGCATCGTCTTTCCGCCTTTCTCTTTTTTATTAGTTTTTACTTTGGTTCTTTTATTTTTTGACACAACACCCTTTGCATGGTGAGTTTTAACAAATCGTTTTTTATTGCGTTGTAGTGCTTTTTTATTCTACCCTCTGTGGTTGGAACCAGGGACTGATAACCATAGTCGTTGAGTCCCTTTAAAACTCAAACCATCCATCCATCCATTCTGCAATCATTTTATTTGTCTAATATAAATGTGGTTATGCAACATTGGCTGTTATTCAGACATAAGTTTGATTCTAAGGTGCACGTTGGTTCTCACTGTCACAATTTATAAAGCTCCCGAATGCGAGTAAATATTCAAAACATGTTGATCATCTGTTCAAACAAACTATCGATTAGAATAAAAACACAGAAAAGTCTGACACATTTGAAACAGATTTAAAATGGTATCAGACATAAAGCATAGGGAATTTGTTCTATTAGGCCACTTCATGTCCGAACAAAAAGTCTACTAATGAAAATACGTTTCCAAGTTTCCTTCCTGTCATGTCAGATACAGTTTCCGTTCAGTATAGTGTAACTGATTTTTTTTAAATCTCTCTGCACGTTTTGAATTTGAAATATTTTTAATAACAAAGGTGTGAATATTTGGCAACATAAAATTTCTATGAAATTATTATTCACTTACCAACTAAATTTGCACGCTTGCTTGTCAAAAAGTATGCCGTTTTGTATGAATGTCATATTTTTCGAATATATGGTTAGATAAGAACCTAATAGCACAGCTATAATTGCTGTGAAAGAAATAAGCAGCAATTATATTCACACTCTTGTTTGTCAAAAAGATTTTAGCTGTTTTCTACGAATATGTCACGATTTTCCGGTATTTGATTCAGTTGCTCTTCTCACTAACAATTCATAAACGTAAGCTCGGCACTATAGCGATAAACAAATCGATAGTCTCGTTTCATGTCGCTTTGCAGCTCTACCACGTCACGATTACGTCAGTTAATGCAAAAAGTAATTCGAAAAGCCAGCATTTTGCTCACGCCGCAATATTGCCAATATTAAGGGCGTGTAACCAATTACTTGCGTAGAGTGAAACAGTCATAAGAAATATGGATAAACGTATAAAACCACGCTACCTTTAGAGTTTTGACGTAAAAGTCAATACATGCTTCGTGTTTCGTAGCACACACAAAATACTTGACATTCGGTACCTGCGGTAAGATGGCGCCGTCAGGCTTCAAGTGTGCCAGTCTAGTTAACGTATACCTGCGGTTGGCTGGTGGTAGTATGATCGCAGTTATCAAATGAACCACATCCTGATAAAATTCCAATTAGGTTTCAAATTGACTATACTTCGGAATCGGCCCCTTTATTGCCTCATATTTGTCAAGAATATCGGGTTGCAGACAGTTCAGCCAGCTGAGAAAGGAGTGTAGATCACTCCTGTTTACGGAAAAGGTAGAAACGATTGCACAGAATTATAGACTAATATAGCTGACGTCATTATGTTATATGATACTTCAGTACGTTACAATGTTTATAATTCTATGCGACAAAACTACATTGGTACCTAGTTTAAAAACTGTTTTAGCTAAATTAAATTAACCTAACAACACACACACATGTCCGAGGGAGGACTCGAACCTCCGACACAAGAGGCCGCGCGATCCGCAACGTGGCACTCCAGAGCCATTCCCGCGTGGCATTCCAGTACAGAAAGAACCTTTTCCTCAAACTTATTACGGATTTTGGAAATAAGGCCTGCTGTAAAACATAGCTCGCTTTATTCACTCCATAATTCTAGATTTCAGAAAGGCGTTCGATGATGTGACAGGATGAGCGTAAACTTTTTTCCCTGAATACAAAAATTTTTTCTAAGACACTATGCTCGATAGTCGGCTTATATTGAAAACCTCGTATCTCAGAAAAGTTAATCATGGTACTCTCATGTACAATAGTTGCTTAGAAATATACGCGGTTTCTTTTTTTTTTGCCACAGCGTGTAACAGAGATCATCACCTCTCACTGGTGTTCTAACTGTTCAGAAACTATGCATTTCCTGCCTAATAATACAATAAAAATATTTGTGACTAATTTTTTGATATATGAGGTTTTCAATATAAGCCGACATCATGCTGATATTTTATTTTTTGTATACTTTTTAACGCATCTATGCTATTTATTTTATTACTTATTTATTTGTAAATTTGAATACACTTTCACACGTGTACTAACTCCATCTGATTAATTTTTGCTGTTTTCAACACTGGGTAGCGTTTAAACAAGTTGTTGCACCGCAACACTAGGAATTACTTGTTCGCCAGTTGTTGGATAAAATCTTTCCGAACAGATGTATCGGTAGAGACGTTCATCATCAGGGCCACCATTTTTACGACACATAACCACTGTTGACTTTTTTGGGATTAAGTTACAGAGTATTTTTTTTCCACCTGTTACTGATGTGCAAACTGTTATGGTATGAGATGCTGCCGACGAAGTGATCAGGAAGTTGGGTTAAGCTGCCATTTAAAAAAGCATAGCTGTATCTAGTATAGTTAATTAGAAATACATTTTTATAATCAGCGATAGACCTTTTTGACATTCTGTATTACATTACTTACCTATAATCGATATACGATGAAACGGAGAATAATCACAAATATATTATTGTCTGAAAGAACTTTTGTCAAAGAGCCCGGAATGCCAAACTGTGAATGCTCAACCGGAGCAAAAGTACGTTGTTTAATTTCAACTTCGTGTCTAAATGGTAGTTTACTTTAAATTTAGAAATATACAAGGCAATGCAGACAAGAAAGAGAAATATCCAGTTACAAGATTTGTATTAAACTTCAGGAGCTCTTCAAATGTTCAAATGTTTGTATAGTCTATGGGACTTAACTACGGGGTCATCAGTCCCTAAACTTACAAACTACTTATGATCTACTTTCGAACTAGGACGGCACAAATATCCATGCCCGAGGGGGGATTCGAACCCCCGACCGTAGTGGCCGTGCAGACCGTGACTGGAGCGCCTTAGTCCCCTCGGCCACCGCGGCCGGCCAGGAGCTCTTCCCAACATTTAAATGTCTAGGGATTGTACAACATGGCACGGTGAAATGTGATCACACAAAGCCAATAGTAGTGAAGGTGCTGTTGTTGATAGGATTCTGCGGTGCGCCTCTAAAGAAAACTGCACGAAGACACTTTTACAAACTCTCTAAGTACTGTTACAGTATTAGGACTCGTTTTTAGGCAGTTGTATTACAGCACACAATGAATGAATGAATGTGGAGACGCTCTGCTAGTATGGTAACAAGATGAAATTGCTAATATGAAAGGGTGTAACGCAGTTGTTTAGGGAAAAACAGTACGCAATTGTAGGAAAAGGATATTTACTATGACATATTTGGAGGCCGTGATCCCCTCTGTATCAACACGAATTGCAGGAACAGCAGTTTTGTCAAACTAAGCTGTAACTGTTTGCCGTGAAATCCAGCGGGTAGGCGACAACGATTGCTGCCGTATTCATTGACTCCAAGAAGACATTCAGTACAAACCCGCACTCTCGTCTGTTGATCAAAATATGAGCCTAGCGAATGTATTACAATGAATTAACAACGAGGAGAAATCATGAGATGTAAAAATTATTTGCGGCATTGACCAAGGGAGCGCTAACACTACAGGAACAATCTACAGCAGGAAAAAATAAAATAATTTAAAAAAATAAAAACAAATTCGTGTCTAAGCAACGTGTTAGTGACAGGGGATGGCGCGGCCATTATCTGAACAACAATAACAAGACACCGTACAAGAAATCAAAATGTTATAAGCTAATGTAGTGCATCTTCTGAAACAAGAATTTCCAAAAGCACACAATAACCAAACTTCTCGAAATCTCTGCCTGAAAGGGAAAGGATTAACACAGTTCAAAAATCAGAAGTCGTTGTCGTCAGTTTTGTATACTCGTTTCGGTGTACATAGTTTCGGGAAGTGGGCCGTGGCTAGCTAGGATTGTGGACAAGGTCTGCAACTGAAAGAAGTGATTAGGTCACATATACTACTATCGCAAAAGAAAGAATACTCAACTTCTATGTGGGGTGCTTGTGGTACAAGTCGGTTCTGCAATGATCCACTTCAGCCAGTCAATATTAGTGTTGGGTTGTGCTGACGTAGACGGTTGGCTCGTTGATCTGGACGGAGTCCTCTGATGTTCTGCTCTCGTGGCTGTCGGTTCGCCGGCATATCTTGGCGAGCCCTCTTCTTCTGATTGGTCGGCGCGTAACGCAAGGCAGAGAGGTACGAGACTTGAGGCGCCCCCGGCGGATTAAGTATTGTGAGGCGACTTTTTGCCTCTTTTACAACTGGCGCTGCGATTTGTATATTCCGCCAGCGTTGTGGCGAATGGCGACACCACAACAAAAATCGTCCCTATCATGAACGGGATTGTAAGCACAACAATCGAAAAACCATCATCCTGTGTTTCTCTATGCGACATCCAGAGGCTGCAGGCAGATAGGCTTCCAAGCAGACGTATAACGCCATGTCTGTCACCACTAGTGCAATATCTTTACCTCCTCATAGGGCGGAACAACACCGCCTAGAAGACAAGGCCTGACAACTGCCTACGTCACACTAAGAGTCGGCGGCTGCCAGCTGACTGGCTGGACACTGGGGCACGCCCACCGCCTCGTAGCGGCCGGCCAGTCAGATTGCGTCTCGTTGTGACGTAGGCACGGCCAGTTGTCAGGCCTTGTCTTCTAGGCGGTGTTGGACGGAATCATAAGATCGGCACGTGGAAAATACATCGTGGTAGTTGCAATCGCCCCATTTACATGTGCTCTTAATAGCGGATTTCGTAAACCGATTTCCCATTTCTGCTTCTGGTTGTTCAGGTACACTCTCCAATATCTATTCTGGAAATCCGCTCCTGTAAAACGGTTTTGCACTTCCGCAATCGATTTTCGTACCCATGTAAACGGAATCGTTTCTGAATCGTTCTTGGCGTATCAGATCGCGCCTTCTTGTTAAGAATTCAGCCCATATCGACATAGTGATGTCATCTGCAGTAAAAGAGAAATATAAATATTAAACTAAGTACGAATCTGTGTTTCAGTAATAAGAAACAGCGAGTGTACTGACGAAGTGGTGAACTAAAACAGTTGTTTTAGATACGCCATATTTGACTGGCCTAGCAAATCCACTTCTGGGCTTAACATGTAAACACGAAAGCGAAAAATGTTTTACGAAAATGGGTTTTCGTCTTCCGGAATATGTGTTGCATGTAAACGTAGTTAATGGGTCACTGGTAGCAGTCAGTGCAATACAGAGTCGTTGTTCCGAGTCAAAGGCCAGTTATGAATTACAGATTGTGGTACGAGGTGTAGCGTGCTATATACTACTGTCAAGAGATCATGGAGAAATTACGTATAACAGCTGAGGCTCTTTGGGAAGGCTGGGAGGGAGTTGCTTCTCCTGGAAATTACGACCAAAGCCTTATAGAGGGCATGCCGTGATTGAAGTGATTATTAATGGAGGATACGGTATGAAGTACTAGAGCAATGAAAGCATTATCTTTTCTTTACTTTCGCTTTTGCTCGATTTTCTTTGGAAGCCAGTGGAGAAAAAAAAAAAAAAAGAAAAAAAAGAAAAAACGTATGACCTCGAACATGAGATAATAACATATGTCTGTTTCCCTTTAGTTACCTTTGAAATTGAATGAACTTTGTTTTAAAGAGCATTTCCTTTTCACTTGCTCTCTACCTTCATACATGAAAAACAATAACAAATAGAAATATTTTCCGTTGTTTCAAATTCATCTCTCTCTCTCTCTCTCCCTCTCCCTCTCTCTCTCTCTCTCTCTCTCTCTCTCTCTCTCTAAAATGTGTAAAACGTTTTTATTTATTCACCTTTCATTTCACACTAGACCTCCCTTTCTCTCTATTACACTGTGGTATCACTTTCTGTTTGTTCCGTCCTTCCAAAAAAAAAAAAAAAAAAAAAAAAAATCAAGTAAAGCAGTTTAGGTTGAAATTATCCTTTTAATCATCCCCGAAACCTTTGAAACAGTTTTCTTCTAAACCGTGGTTTCACTGCCTACCATTCGTCCTTGCTCTATCACAATTCTCTCCCTCTAAGACAATAGGCACTATGACATACTTCACTATAAGGTTTACCTTTCTTGCTTTTTAGTCTTTTATGATGCGCTTCAAACCTCTTCCATAATCCACAGTCTCTTGCTTCTTCCCGTCTCTCGCAGTCTCATTGACCCGCAAACTTGATGACACTCAATTATTGACAAACGCGGGCGCACACACACACACACACACACACACACACACACACACACACTTCATAGAGTCGCTAGATATAGTGACTGTTCAGCATCACATTTCTTTCTCCAGCTTTGACGGTCGTTAATACGACCCCTTGCTGGAAAAGTAAAAACATGTCTACGGTACTTATGAATAAATATACATACAGACCTTAACAGACGCAATGAACTTCCTTTGATGTCGAAATGTTTAAAATGTTAGACTCATCTAAACTAAAACCGTTGCTTTAGTTATCGATATCTTAATTACTTTATTTAGTTCTTTCTTGACAATTCCTGCTGTGGGGTTGCTGTTCTTGGTATCTGCCATTTCCTCATGTTATATTTATTTGATCGACCATCTTTCTGTTAAACAGGACTTGATGAGCATTAGTGTGAGGAGAAAAGTTGACGTTCTGACGATTCAACTTGACGAAATTATTGCACCTTTACAATAACTCCCAAGCATTATGATAGGTTTAAGAAATACAGAACAGTGTCTGGGTTCGCATGGATTCAAATCAAACTTTTATGCATTTCAGTTACACTTCTCGTTCGAAGCATTTAGCTCAATGAGGGAGCAATAATTACGTAACAAAAGATTCGGATGTTCATACATTTGTAAACCTATGGGACCAAACTACTGTACTCATCGGTTCCTAGACTTACGAACTACACACTACACACACACACACACACACACACACACACACACACACACACACACATATATATATATATATATATATATATATATATATATGTGTGTGTGTGTGTGTGTGTGTGTGTGCGCGCGCCAACAGGAGGACTTGAACCTCCGGCGGAAGCGGCCTCGCATTCCTTAGATATAGGGCCTAAAATCGCACGGTCATTGCCGCATGGCTGTACAAGATTTATCCATAATAGCATATGGATCTATGTGCAGTTGTAAAGCTACCAAAATGTTTCAAACGTTTGTATACCTTATGGGACTTAACTACGGGGTCATCAGTCCCTAAACTTACAAACTAGCTAATACTAAGAACGGCATAAATATCCATGCCCCAGGGGGGGGGGGGGATTCGAACCCCCGACCGTAGTAACCGTGCAGACCGTGACTGGAGCGCCTCAGTCGACTCGGCCACTGCGGCCGGCTGTAAAGCTACCTGTCACCTTATTATCTAACACAAACTCATTACGTTTACACGCAACACATGTTCCGGAAGACTAAAACCGTATTTAGTAAACCGTTTTTCACTGTCGTGTTTACATGATATAGCCTGAAGAGGATTCCTTAGCCCACTCAATATGGCGGCTGAAAAATAGCTGATCAATTCCTCAAGTCGGCACAATTGCTATTTTTCTTTACTTACATACATAGATTACATCTACATCTACATCTACATAGATACTCTGCAAATCACATTTAAGTGCCTGGCAGAGGGTTCATTAACCACCTTCATAACTTTTCTCTACCGTTCCATTCTCTAATAGCGCGCGGGAAGAAAGAACACCTAAATCGTTCCGTTTTCGATCTGATTTCTCTTATTTTATTGGGATGGTCATGTCTCCCTAAGTAGGTGGGTGCTAGCAAAATATTTTCACATTCAGAACTAAAAGTCGGTGATTGAAACTTCGCAAACAGATCACGCCGCAATGAATAACGTCTTTCTTTTAATGATTTCCACCCCAATTCGTGCAACATTTCCGTGACGCTTTCCCCCCCGTAACGTGATAAAACAAAACGAGCTGCCCTTCTCTGAACCTTCTCAATATCTTCCGACAGTCCCACCTGGTGAGGGTCCCACAACGGGCAACAGTACTCCAAGAGAGGACGCACAAGTGTGATGTAGGCAGTCTCTTTGGTGGAGCTGGTGCATCGTCTAAGCGTTCTGCCAATGAAACGTAACCTTTGGTTCGCCTTCCCCACAATATTTTCTATGTGTTCTCTCCAGTCAAAGTTGTTCGTAATTGTAACTCCTAGGTATTTGGTAGAATTTACGACCTTAAGGTTTGACTGATTTATCGCGTAATTGAAGTTCAGCGGATTTCTTTTAGTGGTCATGTGTATTACTTCTCACTTTTCTTTATTTAGTGTCAATTGCCAATTTTCGCACCAAGTAGAAATTTTGTCTAAATCGCTTTGCAGTTGCTTTTGATCCTCTGTTGACTTCACTAACCGATAAACGACAGCATCATCCGCGAACAGTCTAAGGGAGCTACTCAGATTATCTCCTAAATCGTTTATAAACACGAGGAAGAGTAGGGGACCAATAACGCTTCCCTGTGGAACGCCAGATATCACTTCTGTTTTACTCGATGACTTACCGTCAATTACAACGAACTGTGTCCTTTCTGACAGGAAATCGTGAATCCAATCGCACAATTGGGGAGATATTCCATAAGCACGCAATTTCATTAGAAGCCGCTTGTGGGGTACAGTATCAAAAGCCTTCCGGAAATCCAGAAATATGGAATCGATTTGAGATCCCTTGTCGATGGCACTTAACACTTCATGTGAATAAAGGGCAAGCTGTGTTTCGCAAGAGCGATACTTTCTGAATCCGTGCTGACTATTGGTTAATAGGTCGTTCTCTTCGAGGTAGTACATAATATTCGAACAAAGTATATGTTCCAAAATCCTACTGCAAATCGACGTCCATGAGATAGGCCTGTAATTTTGGGGATCACTCCTATTGCCTTTCTTGAATATTGGAGTAATTTGGGCAACTTTCCAGTCTTTGGGTACGGATCTTTCGCTGAGTGATTGGTTGTAAATTATAGCTAAGTACGGAGCTATTGCATCAGCATACTCTGAGAGGAATCTAGTTGGTATACAATCTGGCCCGGAAGATTTATTTTTGTTTAGTGACTTAAGTTGTTTTACTACTCCAGGAACATCTACTTCTAAGTTTCGCATGCTGGCAGCTGTTCTTGGATTGAATACTGGAGTGTTCACTTCGTCTTCTTTGGTGAAAGAATTTCGGAAAGCTGTGTTTAGTAATTCTGTCTTAGCAGTACTGTCGTCGGTAGTATTACCATTGCTATCGCGTAGTGAAGGTATTGTTTGTGTTTTGCCGCTAGTGTACTTCACATATGACCAGAATTTCTTTGGATTTTCTGCAAGATTACGAGACAGGATTTCGTTGTGGAAACAACTATAAGATTCTCGCATTGAAGTCCGCGCTAGGTTGCGAGTTTCAGTAAAAGATTGCCAGTCTTGCGGATTCTGTGTCTTTTTAAATTTTGCGTGCGTTTTTCTTTGTTTCTGCAACAGTGATCTGACCTGTTTTGTGTACCACGGGGGGTCAGCCCCCTCTTTTATTAATTTATTTGGTATAAATCTCTCGATTGCTACTGATATTATGTCTTTGAAAGTAAGCCACAACTGATCTACACTCGCATTTTTAGTTTTGAAGGACTGGAGACTATCACTCAGGAAAGCGTGAAGCGAATTTTTATCTGCTTTATTGAATAGATATATTTTTCGTTTATTTTTGGTGCATTTGGGAATTTCGATATTCAGTCTCGCTACTACAACTCGATGTTCGCTAATCCCTGTATCTGTCTTGATGCTCTTTACTATCTCGGGATTATTTGTTGCTAGGAGATCAAGAGTATTTTCGCAACCACGTACTAGTCTAGTGGGTTCATGAACTAACTGTTCGAAGTAGTTCTCAGAAAAAGCATTCAGAACTAGTTCGGACGATGTTTTATATTTGCCCCCGGTTTTGAATACGTAATTATGCCAACATATCGAGGGTAAATTAAAGTCGCCACCGATTATAACAGTATGCTTCGGATACCTATTTGAAATATGATTCAAGCTTTCTTTGAACATTTCTGCAACCGCATCGTCTGAGTCAGGGGGCCGATAAAAAGATCCAATTATTAATTTATTTCGGTGGTCAGGTATAACCTCTACCCAGACCAATTCACAGGAAGTATCTGCCTCAATTTCGTTGCAGGATAAACCGTTTGTAACAGCAATAAACACGCCACCCCCTGTTTTATTTATTCTATCCTTTCTGAAGACCATTTGGCCCTTTGAAAAAAATTTCGGCCGAATTTATCTCAGGCGTCAGCCAGCTTTCAGAACCTATAACGATTTGTGCCTCAGTACTTTCTATCAGCGCTTGGAGCTCTGGAATTTTCCCAACACAGCTACGACAATTTACAACTGTTACACCAATGGTTTTTATGTCTACTTTCTTCCCGTGTCTGACCTGCCCCCTTTGAGACTGAAACCCATTTTGTGTATTCCCGAGGCCATCTAACCTAAAAAACCGCCCAGTCCACGCCACACAGCCCCCGCTACCCGTGTAGATTAATTGCTCACTCTATTATTGGTCCACTTTAGGTTACGGTAGTAACACTAAAAGTGGGCCTTTGCGATCGTCTTTTGACAGCTCGAAATTTAAATGAAAATAACGGCTTAACTATTCATCTGACACGAAAATTGAATAACCTAATTGGTAGAGAAGAAAATTCTCTACAACTTAGCTCCCTTATGTTTTTTTTCATATCTCGTATCGTTTGAGACATATTTGCAGAAATAACGGAGATTTGAAACCCTCCGTTGAATTAAGGAAAACAAGCCGTTCGGAGATGTCACGTGACATTCCTCGCGTATTTGATGATTTTCTTATTGTAACTTACACGTTTTCATTTCAAAGCAACGGACGCAAAGGAATTAACAAAAACACATCGTTCTTCGTACGATAAATGATAATGTAATGTCTACAAATGCCATATTAACATCAGTTAACAACGGCCATTAATAGTTTGAGATTAAAGAACTCCTGTTTTAATTTATTAGCAGTTGCGTAGTGGGCAAGGTGTGAAACTGCGACGCGAAAGGTCAGTGGTTCGAAACTCGCCACTATCTAAATTTTTTTTCCTAAAAGGGTTTCAGACACCTTTATTAATCAATTTATTATTATTTAGATTATTATTTTGGTCCAAAATGTTTGCAAAAACTTATAAAACTACAAATCTAAAGTGGGTCGTAAAACACGTCAGTGCGATTTTTTTTACTTCTCTTCCACTGCATAAAGTGTCACTTTGTCCATATGAGGCGAACATTCTTAACAAGGAAAGACAATTTGATAAGTGAAGAACGTTTCAGATACGGTTTCGTTTACATGGGCACGAAAATCGATTGTGGAACTGGAAAACAGCTTTACAGAAGTAGATTTCCAGGATAGATTTTGGAGTGTTTACATGACCAACCAAAAGCGGGTTTGGGAAATCTGTTTACGAAAACCTGTTTTGAGAAATGTTCAAATGTTCAAATGTTTGTTAAGCTTATGGGACTTAACTACGGGGTCATCAGGCTCTAAACTTACAAACTACTTATCAACTACCTTATACTAAGGACGGCACAAATATCCATGCCCGAGGGGGGGATTCGAACCCCCGACCGTAGTGGCCGTGCAGACCGTGACTGAAGCGCCTCAATCCCCTCGGCCACCGCGGCCGGCCTGTTTTGAGAGCCCATGCATACGGGGTGATGATATTACACAAATAAACAAAAAAATTGTATTCATAAAACATCGCTGGATGATCTGTCAGAAGTAAAAGTCTATACCAGCGGAAAATTATGTGATTTGAAATACATAAAAACTATATTAAACATAAATAAGCAAAATAAAGACCAAATGATAAAATCAGACTGCATTTATACGTAACAATAAACATTAAAAACAACGCCAACACAACGCGATGTACAATGGATGTAAGTAAACACAAATAATTAACCAAAGTTGTAATTAGTTATACTTATGCCAAAGTTAATGGAAAAATTTCAACCCCCAGATAGCCTGATGACGGCCATAGTGCCGAAATAGGCCTACTAGTAATGTACTAACAAAAGCAACAATTAACAGGTAAAAAGAAAAAGTGCTATATGTGCGGTCTGGAGCGCCACGTTGCGGATCGCGCGGCCTTCCGCGTGGGAGGTTCGAATCCTCCCTCGGGCATGGATGTTTGTGTTGTCTTTAGTATAAGGTAGTTCATAAGTAGTTTGTAAGTTTAGGAACTGACGACCCCGCAGTTAAGTCCCATAAGCTTTACTAACATTTGAACGTTTTTAGCTGTCTGTGAAAGTGCATGGCAGCTCTAATCTGATCAAATTAAATAAATAAGTAATCTTCCAAGGCAACCACATAGAGGAAATAGCCGGACAAACCGATGGTAGGATGAGGTCTACTGGGAAAATTTTTAACAAAATGTAGTTCATTTACGAAAGAAGTGGTTGACAAAACCATAGTTCCACCGATTCTTAAGTATTGTTCATCAGTTTGGGATCCTTACCACGCAGGGTTAATTTAAAACTTGAGGAGAATCTAACGAAAAGAGGCGTGTGTCGTCACGGGATCGTTTGTTAGACGAATGAGCTGTAATACTCAAGTAAAACTCCAGTGGCAACACTAGAGGCGCTATGCATCGCGGAGAGGTTTACTGCTAGAATTCAGAGAGTCGGACAACACATTACTTCCTCCTACAAAGGGTCGCGGAATGCTCACAACAAGATAATTTGAGAAGTTAGAGCTAATACAGAGGTTTACCGACACACGTCCTGGCCTCGCGTCAGTCGCTAATGGAACAGGGAAGGAGGAACTGTAACAGTATCAATAATGCCCTCCCCAGCACCGTCAGGTGGACTGCGGAGTATAGGTGCCTGTAAAACGTTTAGCCACCGCAAGTCACACGGCACCGCAGCAACTGTCCCAAACAACCATGACAATGGAAGCGCTCACACTGCAAACATATTAGTCTAATGACTGACAAGGGGGCCATAGGGTGTAGAAACGTCAGTCACAGGGGCGGGACAGGGGGTGCAAGCCTCGCCCCCTCCTTTTCCCCCAGAGCCACACTCCACGAAGATTCTTTTATTTTTGTTATTTTAGTCGTCCTCACAGTGCTACAGTGCTGCCTGTATGAAGTTCATCTACGCACCTGTCAGAGTGGTGGGATAAGACTTGGGGCAGGTTATCATTATACCTCAAGGGTGTCCACCCGTAAAAATATGATGCGCTCTAGCCAGAAAATTCAGAGGAAAAGGTCACTAAAGTCTCACACGCGGTTCATGTACTAGTCAATTTCTATTTCCTGACAGCAAAGCAAAATGTCTGTAGCTGACCCGCTTTCCACGCTAGCGATCCAGGTTCGATAATCGCTTCGGGAAACTTTTCATTTTTTATTTTTTTAAACTGTTGTAACAATTATCCTTTTGTTCAACTTCGATAAGCCTAAATTTTTATATACAGGAAAAAAATCTCATGAAGTGTATGTAAAATTGTGCTTATCTGCTAGAAAATAATAGAAGGATAAATACCCCATGAAAACTCTATGGAAGTACCATCAGTAGAGTATCATAGACTGTCATCGCTAATGGGAATGAAATGATTCGTTATGCCTGGTGAACTACCAAGTTTTGCCATAAAAACATGTTTCCATGAATGTAAACGAAGTATGTTTTTCAACAATTATTTTAAAAAGATGTTGTTTATGTAAACAATCGTTCTTTATAGCATGTATTTCTTCCGCATTTATTGATAATTTTAATCATCCCGCAACTGATATATAAATTAGGAAATTGACAAATAAAAACGATATTGCAAAAAATATATAACTAGATTTGGTACAATGGTAATTAACAATTTAATTTACCTCGATTAAAACAAAGTTCAAATCACTCAACTGTTTAAAAATGAAATGTTTTATCTAGCTTTGACAGTCAATTCATAAACTAAATAAAAGTCTTTATGATTTAACTGATAATACTGTAAGGTATTATCTTCATTTAAAAGTAGTTAGAATTTGTTGTGGTCTTCAGTCCGGAGACTGTTTTGATGCAGCTTTCCATCCTACTCTATCCTGAGCAAGCCTCTTCATATCCTCATAAGAACGGCATACTACATCCATTTGAATTTGCTTACTCCCATTTGCTTTCACTCCCATACAAGGCAACACTCCACACAAATGCCTTCAGAAAGGGCTTCCTTATATTTAAATTAATATTCGATGTTAACAAATTTCTCTTTCTCAAAAACGCTTTTCTTCCCATTGCCATTCTGCATTTTATATCCTCTCATTTACCACCATTATTGATTCGTTACCTAATTTAATTCCTCCAGAATCGCCTGATTTTCTAAGACTGCATCCATTACCCTAGTTCTGCTCTTGTTAATGTTCATCTTATATGCTCCTTTCAACACAATGTCCATTCCGTTCAATTGCTCCTCCAAGTCCTTTGCTGTCTCCGACAGTATTACAATGTCATCAGCAAAACGCAAGGTTTTTATTCCTTCACCCTAAACTTTAATTCCTTCTCCAAATTTCTCCATGCTTTCCTTTATAGCTTGCTCAATGTACAAATTGAATAACACTGGGGAAAGGCTACAATCCTGTCTTACACTCTTCCCAAATTATGCATCCCTTTCATGCCCTTCAACTCTGATAACTGCTGTTTGTTTTTTGTACAAGTTGTAAATAACCTTCAGTTTCCTGTATTTTACTCCTGATGATTTCAGAATTCCAATGACTTGAGGGGCGTGGCCCTTATGGTGCCACTGATCATCCTCATTGCCCTGTTTAGTTGCACATAGACTTCTCTCGCATGAGCACTGTTTAGCCAGACAGGAGCACAGTATTCACCAGCAGAGTACACTAAAGAAAAAGCAGTTGAAACTTCCTGGCAGAACCGGGACTCGTACCTGGGACCTTAGCCTTTCGCGGGCAAGCCTTCTACTAACACAATTTTAATCTGCCAGGAAGTTTCATACCAGCGCACACTCCGCTGCAGAGTGAAAGTTTCATTCCATAAAGCAGTTGATCGTAAAACCTTTGGACTGGGGTCGGGATAATGAGCAGGTTACGGATTCGATCCCTGATACCCTATCCAATTGTTTGCGAATCGCTGATGTAGAATTGCTATAGCAGTACGAGTAGACTGAGACAGTACTCCTCCATGTATGAACTACATGCGCTGAATTAAATCCAGTTGAACTTCTTCCAGCGAACCATGTAAATCATTTGACAAAAAAAAAAAAAAAAAAAAAAAAAAAAAAGCCCACTGTGGCTCTCCTGTCAATGTTCCTGGTAAAATCAAAGGGCCAATTTATGTGTCATCTATTATTTCAGCTGAAACATTAATACTAAACTGCTATTGGTATCCAGTTTGCACAATTTCTCTGGGATTTTCATACGCCCAGTCATTCGTATTATGAATGTTCTGCACTTAATTCTCGTAATCTACGCTTGATCGGTAAAAAGAATAGCAGAGAGGGAATGTTGCTCCTGACCACACATTCTGTCGTAACCAGGAACAAAATGCTGCTCTGGGTGGAAAGTCAGCTTGTAACCTCCCCGACTTGACGTCGTCCGAGAGCGGGCGGGAAGAGAAGTAAAATTTAGCACGCAAGTAAAATCTTGCATGTAGAATTGTACTCTTTCGTTTCTCACATTGTTCCGTAAAGCCCAGAAGTTACCCTGCAGTATCATATGTCGCTTGTACCCGGCTGTTAATGTTCAAGCTTTATGTTTAGTGCGGCGACACTGGCTCTCGGGGTTATAACACACTCTGTATTTAGAGCTGAAAACAGTCTGACTACTCCCTGGTAGTAAAATCTCATTGAATACCGCGTAAATATAAATTCGACTCAAGGCTTGGTGAGTCTATCGTTACCAGTCACACACTATTTAACGTATTAATCTGCAAAATGTCTATCACAACTCAAAATTATTTATCTGTTGCATTTTATACAACATAAATCACTTCCTAATATCGTTACTGATCGGTAAATAAATTATATTTCATAGGTTTCCAAATGATCGTTCGAACTTTCTCTCCACCAAAGATATTAACACTCATAGGTCTGTCACAGTTCAGTTTATATTCTGAAATTAGTTTATGATAAATGATTGATATGGAAATGAAATTAACTACCTTTCGAGTTATATAGTTATCCTCTCAATATTCTTTCAACCACATCGACTGAATAATGTTCTGAAATAAGCCTATCCGCATATTTTACACAGTCCGCAGCATTGACCACAATGGTAAATCTCGATAAATTAACACAAGCGGCCTTAATTTATTTCCTCTCTCCGTACTAGCGTTCAACATTTAAATCGCGTTCTAATTCAAGTATTTAACACGCCCTTTTAACATATAACTGCAGTTGACACTCAGTAACATTCGATGACGTTCGATAACATTCGATAATCTGTAACAATCCCGGAATTTAGCATATATACTGCTTACACAGAGAAAATATCCGAAACAGTTTATATTCTGTGCTGATACCCTCTTTTTTTTTACATTGCAGCCCATGAATTTAAATATTCTTTATAAACAAAAATACTAACTTTCCCTTCGATAAAAGCGAATACCTATCTTATAAAATTCTCAAATATAAATATCCAAATAAAAATACTTTAATAATCTGTATCTATAAATGTGAATGTCTGTTCGGTGTACGTTTATCACGTCTGAACCACAAGACGCAGAGACTTAAATATTTGTACAGTTACTAATTTATACCTGAGGAAGGTTTTAGGCACGGTTTTATAGCGATCTGATAGATATTTAGTAATTTGAAGAATATAACGCGAAATGCGGAACAGTAATTACTCTTTGATAATTACATTTACTCTTTGAAAATGGTTTTATTGGTTGCATCGTTGCTTGAGGGTTGATAATGATAAAAGGGTATAGTATATTGAGATGGAAAATTATCCGTGTATAAAAAATTCTACGTGTGTGTGTGTGTGTGTTAATATTTCCCTCTGCAGCGAAAACTACAGAACGCAAACGAATGGTCTGTGTGTAATTGTTGTCCAAAGTCTCCCAGTGTACACCATAGCAGTTCCATGCCGATAGCTATAAGGGGATGGAAGGTATGGTGGTTGAAAATCGTCAAATTATAAAAAAAAAAAAATCGGACGTTTGCGACTCTATAGCAAGGAGGTTACATACAGCGAAACGTGATGCCACAGACCATATCTTTGGTCTATGCGTGCTACAATGTCTTCTGCTGTTTCTCAGTAAGGATAAGCATAAGAGTAAAATAGAAATTTCCTTTAGTACATCTCTTTAAAAAAAATCGATTTGACGTTTCGCGCATTACATCAAGTGATGGATCTGTGATATTATTACAATCATTATTGTTGAATTTCCTGATTCGATTCTTCGAAATGAGTGCATTTTTACGTGTGATTTGATCTCATAGCACACTACTGAAAGATAGCTCATCTATCATAATCAACCAACACGCGAGCGGAGCCGCAGGTTTAAGCTAGTCCCATATAAAATTAACTTCCAATAATCAAAATACTCCAAGTGCTAACGAGCGTAATAAGCTGCATTAAGACCTTGGACTCTTTGAAGGTGACGTGGATGAAAGAGCTGTTCTCGTAGAATCCCCCATACTGTCTTACGACTGACATCCGCTACTTCCCTGGTGCTGCTCCTGCTATTTTCTTCAGTATGGTTGACAACTTGGTTCTCCTGTGTTGGGTGTTCTTGTGGTCCTGGATCGTCCATTATCAGAAACACGCCTGCTAGACGAACCTGTTTCGCACAGACGCTCAACGAGCGAGGTGGCGCAGTCCTAACGAACTGTACTCGCATTTGGGAGGATGGTGGTTCAAATCTACCTCGGGCCGTCTAGATTTAGGTTTTCCGTGATTTCCCTAAATCACTCCAGGCAAATGTCGGGATGGTTCCTTTCAAAGGGCATGGCCGCTTTCCTTCCCCATCCTTATCCAAAAGTCCGAGCGTTAGCTCCGTCTGTAATGACCAAGCTGTCGCGGCGACGTTAAACCCTAAGCTTCCTTCCTTCCTTCGCACAGACGCTCATGTATTCTTTGGAACGTCTTGTGGTTCGGTAAGCGTCTTACAGGAAAGTATTTCGAATGCAAACGCCGTGCTTCAATTTCGTTACACTGAGCCCTGAATTCGAATCAGTTGTGCTAACGGATGCCGGACACTTGCCACCCCGGACTTTTGCCACGCCGGACATTTGCCACACCTGACCCTTCGCCAGGTAGTCGGATTAGCGACCACTCAGGCAAAGGACGCCCTTCCCCGTACTCCTGCTGTTTGCTTCCAAACCTCCGTCTCTGATCTTACTTGATACAGTCCTTAGGAAGATATCTTTTTCTTCAACATCTCGTAGAAATGTGCAACTTCTTTTCAATATCCCGAAATCGAAATATTTATAACTTTTGCGAAAGGAAAGCAATACCGTCGGCTATGTGTAATTAGTTTTATCCAACCACAAATATGGATCCATTCTCCCTCCGTTTGTACGGTAGCTTTCTTTCACAATTACTGATTGCGATAGAAACAGTCCATCGCCATGGAAGGAACACGAAAGGAACGATATAAAGATAATTCGAATGATAGCTTATCAATCAAGTTTGATCACGGCATTTGTACATACATTAATTGCCCCATCGGGCATGGATGTTTGTGTCGTCTTTAGTATAAGGTAGGTCATAAGTAGTTTGTAAGTTTAAGTACTGTTGATCCCTCAGTTAAGTCCCTTAAGCTTAACAAACATTTGAACATCTTAATTTACCGACCCCGGCACTCTCATGATGCAGCCGCTGAACAGTTCATAGAAAACTTGAGTCTCAACACAAATAGGTACACTACTCATACAATTATAGTTGGCGGTGACTTAAATTTACCTTCCGTATGTTGACAAAAATACACCTTCTGACACGGTGGCAGATACATCTTCCGATATTGTACTAAATGCTTTGTTTTAATTATTTTGAACAATTAGTTCACGAGCCCATTAAAATTGTAAATGATTTCGGAAACACGCTTGAGCTCTTAGTCACAAATACTCCTGAGCATCACGACGGATACAGGGATAAATGAACCCAAAGTAGCGAGCTCAAATCTGTAACAAAGATATTCACCAAAACTAAACGCTAAATACGTCTATTAAAAAAGAAGATAAAAATTCGGTTGACATCGTCCTAGGAGACAGTCTCCATTTTCTTCTAAATTAACTGTGTAAGTGAAGACCATATATGGCTTACGTTCAAAGAAATAGTATCAACAGCATTGGAGGGATACCTACCAAATAAATTAATAAGAGACTTAACTGGCCCCCCATGGTACATAAAACAGAACAGAAAGCTTTTGCAGAAAATTTAGACAAATTCAAAATCCCCAAGATTGCCGATGTTTTACTGAAGCTCGAAATTTAGCGCGGCCTTCAATGCGACATTCGTTTAATATTTTTCACAACGAAACGCTTTGTAGAAATGTGGCGGAAAATCCAAAGAGATTCTGGTCCTATGTTACCTACAGCAGCGGAAAGACTAAGTGAATGCCTTTATTGCGACGGTAATATTACTGATGACAGTGCCACTAAAGCGTAGTTATTAAATGCAGTTTTCAGAAATTCTTTCATCAAATAAGACGAAGTAAATATTCCACAATTCGAAATGAGAACTGCTGCAAACATAACATAAAAGTAAACACCCTTAGTGATGCAAAGCAAATCAACCTATCAAATAAGTGATGTTGCAGCCGAAATGATGAACTATGTTTTCAGAAGTTTGTAATGCATAAGAAAAATACGTCTACTATTTGTTTATGATATTCTTTTCTAACAATGATTTTTGAATAGTAAGCTCCTTGCCTTGTTTCCATACCTTTTACTGGCCTGATTAAAGATAATCAACAACATGGTGAGAAACTTTTATTTTTAAGGACTACAGCTAAATGTACTTCATGAGATCTACGTCTACTGTAAAGTTATTTCTATCCTGGTCTAATTTTGGAGAAATGGGAATTATTTCAGCAATATAGCTGCTGAACTTGTCAATCTTAAGAGCAGATCTGTTTTAGGGTGGGTATTTTAGGTGCAATTCTAAATTTCAGATTCTTTTTAAAACATAAAGTGTATCTTATAAGTTTAACAAAAATGATATTTTAGGAGCTAATTGCGGGTATGAAGTTACAGGAATAATTTTAGAACTCACAATCTTTGACGGTATGGCCATAATATTAGAAGGTAGAAAAAAGTTCTCTAAACGTGTCAACTGTAGGAGTTTTTACCTAAATAGGAAATTGCAAATTGAAAAGCGGTAGATTTAACTATAAGTTCTGGTTGCAGGAGGATCATTTGAGTGATGTTTAATGTATTTGCTTCGTTGAGTCAAATTTTACCGCGTATTGATTAAACGCTAGTGAACCGAACTGTGGGAAGCTGGCTTCATCATTAAGTTATTTAAGGATATTGAGGTCTGATACACTCTTTTTATATTTACATCTTATAAAGGTCGCATCGTTAGGTGGTCCTCAGAGGTGTTCTCTACGTTCAATACGTCTTCGTTCTTCGAAAGCAGCTTGCAATTATCCTGTTTTTGGAGTAAGCACACCCACACCTTATTATCGCGTAACCATTGTAGTGGGCAAAAGGCCTGCCGTTGGCCGTTGTAATTACTTCATACTGACGGGCATACTACCAAATGCGGAAGCGACCAGTGTGCATATATCGGGACACCGTCCACAGAGTTCTCGGGCCGCGCGGCAGGGGGAGGGGGGCAGGAGAAGGAGACAAGGGCACCCGTCCCTTCCGAGCAGGTAAAAGTGTGGCACATGTCCGGCGTGGCAAGTGTCCGGACACCGTGCTAACCACTGCACTACCTCGCCCAGTGCGTAACATTTCAATAACACTGATCAAATATATTAGCACCTGACGCTGTACCACGTTTTACACCACATCTCTTCTACAAATATTCCAAATTTTCGTTTTCAGATACGCATCATTCTTGGTAATCTTCAAATTTTTGTTGAATACTTGAAGTTCCTTAACTTTTCAGCTCTGCTACAGACTACTATAAATTTTCCTTAACAAAATAAGTTTTGAAACCGTGTCTTATAACGTATATTCTTCTAAAGCTTTGATTTTCGCCCAAATTACGCTACATTTCAGGTAAACTACCATTGATTTTTTATTGTCCACAATACTTTCTTTGTCAGTGCTGTGACCTGGTGTATGAACCAGAGAACTTGTATTTTGAATACAACAAAGTGATGGATAATGCCATCTTTATCATTTGCCAAACAATGGAGTTTATGTTTGTCTCCAGTCTCACCTGACACAGGCTGCTAGCGGTTGTAGGTATTTGCGATTATACATTTGCTCGTGCAAGAACCCGATAATTTTAAAATAATGCCGTCTCTAATGACTACGTTGTCGACTGGACTTTAAACCCTTATCTTCCCTCCTTCCTTTATAAAATGGCTGAACAAAGATTGGCTTTTCAATTTTAGTGGAGACTAATAATTCGGCATATTCATGTGTTTGCCCAATCAATAATATGTCACAATATTCTAGCCTGCTTAAAGATTATTCCTCCTTAAATACATCACTCGTTTGTTTCCAAACAGGCGAGATAAATAAATAAAATTTTGACTTTAACTGGTTGGCTATATTTCTCCCATAATTCTACAATTGTTGACTGTAGCCATTATCAACATTTTAAAGTTTATATCCGGGTATCAAAGGCTGGTGCTAAATGCATAGGCATGTCTGTTAAAACTACAATATACTTCTGTTTGCCGTAGCATGCCAGTGGAGTATGCAGAATGCAACATAAGCATTGTATCAAATAGTTCAGTTTAAGGCATATGTTCATGGATTATAGAAATAAAATTAATGCTAAATCATAATAAGACTCAGAGTTTTGCAATTTCTAACACATAATTTCACAACAACTTAAATTTTATTACACAGAATGAGGATATGGTTAGTGAGTCTGAACAATCCAAATTCCTAGGTGTTCATATAGATGTAAGCTGTAATGGAACTTCCACGTTCAGTATCATTTTCAAACAGTATATGCTGCAATGTTTGCCATTGCACCAATATGTACAAAAATTGACGCTGCAACCAAAAATTTGCCTGGTTTGCTTACTTTCATTCGCATATTACATACATCATTATATTCTGGGGTAAGTCTTCCCCTCACAAAAGGTATTTTTCACTCAGAAGCGAATAATTCAAACATTGTGTGGTATAAGCTCGAGAACGTTTTGTCGACCACTATTCGTGAATCTGGAAATTCTGATATTGGCCTCTCCATATATATTTTCTTTAATTGCATTCATCGTTAAAGAACATTAATTATCATTGTTAATATGAGCTTATTCCCAAGATCTAACAGCTTTCACTCTGTTAATACTAGGCAAAATGTAATCTGTATCTTGATCACATCTCATTGACTCCTGTGTAAAGATGTGTGCAGTATTCTGCTGCACCCATTTTCAGTAAGCTACCATAAGGATTAAAAACTCTTAGCAGTAAAACACGCACTTTCAAGTCTAAAATGAATTTCTTAGTCATTGCTTAATCCTCGTATTCTGCTGGAGGGTTAGTAGAAAAACTTAAGCAAACTCCTATGGTACCATTTACGATTATGTTAGTAACAGCTTGTTGTCTGCAAAGAATTCGTGTAAATTTTATTAGATGTGTCATTAATTTTTCTTTTGTTAATTTTATGTAGTGATTCGTTACACGACCAATGAGATTTACTCCACAATTTTGTGCTACGAAACTACGTGAGTATAATACAGATATGAAACACTGCTTTATTCTTCGCTCCATTCTTAAAAGGTCTCGTTGTTTGCGGTCACATAACATTCTTCATTCTGGAGGTGGGCCCAGAATCTTAACAATTACGACATTTCGCTCGATGTTATCTATTTATCGGTGAGAATAGATTTAATGCGACATCTTAGGTAAAGTTAGTTATCATAGCCATATCATATGTACAATGTCTCAGCAATCATACTGGGACCAAACGCAAGATGACAGAAAGAAGACTAAATACTCAGTTAGGTATTCTAAATTGTTTCACTTTTTGTGCAGACACCAAAATTACAAATGTAGAAACAAGAAACTGCGGAATCAAAAACCATCTTAAAGGAGGAGACCCCTATAACAGGTTTATCTTAAGAAGGCGGAGGAATGAAGTTTTTGAAACGATTAGAAAAAAAGCGTTTTCAAAAGTGAGTCATTGGATAATGGAGCATAATTACTGGCATATATCGCTGATGTTAGGTTATGGAACATATTTTACGTTTGTGTAGCTAGACTTTATCGAGAACGATAACGGCCTTGTTCGAACCAATCTTCGTCCATGAGATTCATAGGACAATGGATAACGGAGTCCAGGTTGACGAGGCGTTTCTCGACTTCCGAAAGGTAACTGCTACAGTCGCCTACTATGCAAATCAATAGCTTACGAAATATCGGACCAGCTTTGTGAAAATCCCAATGAAACTTAATCAGCCCGTGAATGAAATAGCTGAAAAAATCTTCGTGTAACTGATTCTTAAACAAGCGTTTTATATGCGGTCTCCTTTACAGACGAATCACGCCTTCCCAGAATTCTTCCAATGAACCGAAATCGAGCGTTCGCCTTCCCCACGACTGTCCTTATATGCTCGTTCCATTTATATCGCTGTGCAGCGTTACGCCTAGATATATAATTGACGCGACTCTGTCAAGCAGCACACTACTAATGCTGTATTCCAACATTACGGGATTGTTTCTCCTAGTGATCTGTATCGCCTTACGTTTTTCTACATTTAGAGCTAGTTGTCATTCCTCAATGACGACACCCTCCTGTACGTCAGCATCGTCAACGAGCAGCCGCAGATTGCAATTCACTCTGTCCGTCGGATAATTTATATAGATAGAAAATAATAGCGGTCCTATCACACTTCCCTGGGGCATCCTGACGAAACCCTAGTCTCTGATGAACTCTCACCATCGAGGACAACGTACTGAGTTCTATTACTAAAGTAGTATTCGAGTCACATATTTCGGTACCTATTCCAAATGCATAAATATGCAGTTGCCTGTTGCCCTTCATCCATAGCTCGCAAGGTGTCATGAAAGAAAAGGGCATGCTGAGTTTCGCACGTTAGATGCTTCCTAAAGCCGTGCTGATGCATGGACAAATGCTTTTCCGTCTCAAGGAAATTTACTATATTAGAACTGAGAATATGTTCAAGAATTCTGCAGACACTAATGTTAATGATACAAATCTGTAATTTCTGGGTCCGTTGTTTTGCCTTCATTATACCTGGGAGTTACCTGTGGCTTTTTCCTGTCGCTTAGAACTTTGCCCTGGATCAAAGATTCGCGATAAATGCAAGCTTAGTAAGGGCCAATGCCGCAGGGTACTCTTTGTAATACCGGATTAGTACCCCATCTGGATCTGGCGATTTAGTTGTTTTCATCTCTCTCAGCTGCTTCCCTAGACCAGCTATGCCCATTACTATGTCCTCCACTTGAGAGTAACTGCAATTCACTATATGCAAGCTACGTATCTGGCTCAGAAGACAGCACGTAGAATTTTGGACCAAAGTCTATCAACAAAAACATGGGAGGTAATGATGCCAAAGCCATGTTTTAAAAGAAGCTCTGCAATCCTGGGTCTGAACAGGAGAGAGATTAGACTCATGGTTGGATTGCTGACAGGCCATGGGAATTTCAAAAAACACCTACATACAATGGGAATAACAGAAGAGGACCCTAAATGTACGATCTGTGATGACGGTGATGAAACTGCATCACATCTAATCTTCGAATGCATTGCATTGGAGAGTAAAAGGCACAGAACATTTGGGACAACCAGACCCGAAGAAATTGTGTCTAATAAAGAACTGGTAAAGGGACTCCTTGCACTGTTCAAGGGCATTGGTTGGCTTTACTAGATATACAGGGAGCGATACCGCACAATAAACCTAGTTTCGCTGCGGGCAGTGGCGGGTTGGACCAAGACACTTTTGGCTTACCTGAGAAAATCAAATCAAATCACAATATGCCACAGATCCTCAGCATGAAGAACAGCAACGTTCCTCTAATACCCGTCTCGGGTACTCCTGCGTTAACTTTGATGAATACCCGCCGTCCTGAAATATTTGTTGAGTTCTAATACCCGACAGCCGCGGCGGAGTGGCCAAGCGCATTGAGGCGCTATGCTACGATGCGCGAGGCCGCTCCCCGTCGGGGGTTCGAAACCCCCTCGGGCATGGAAGTTTTTGTCGTCTTTAGTATAAGGCCGTTCATAAATAGTTTGTAAATTTAGGGACTGATGAACCCGCAGTTAGGTCCCTTAAGCTTGACAAACATTTGAACATTAATACCCGACAGTTTTTGGAGTCAGTTGCATGTATGAGTGTGTGCCCTGCCTCTAATGACATTACCCCTCGTTCCGTTGTTTCTGCTGGAAAACGAAGTCGATTGTGCACGTCGCATTATCTTTCTGCAGCGCAGCGGCGTACGCTTGCTCAATAGCAGCCGGAAGTCCGGTGTTTCCAAGCTTACGACACTCTTCCGCCCCTTTCACGGCTGGACCTTGCCGGGCATTTTGTGAGCGACACTTGTTACTCTAACGACGCAACACCATCAACTGTCTGGAACCTAATCATTTTGTCTGACCAGCCTGTCGTGATAGCTATTCAGAAAAGTAACAATGGCGTTTTAAGATTACCATATAGGAAAACCCCCCTAAATAATTTTCTTTTAAAATAAAATTAATAATGTAATCAAACAATAAGTAATATAATATAACCACTTCATTTTTTTTAATGTTCGTTGGAATCTATAGGCTACGTAACAGATATACTTAGAAAGCTCATAGAATAATAGGCTATGATTGTAATCGCTAATTATCCTTGGAATGATAATAGTATAAAAAGAATAGCATCTCTATTCTCTCTTCTTTCTCTTGTCTGGCTTTGTTCTGATCGGAATTATTAGTATTGAGCATCATTAACTATTGTTACATTAACTGTACAAAATCTACTGATAAAATGGAAAAGCAGGTACGCATTATCTGCTTTCTGTTCTTATTAATAAATTCCCTCCGTCAAAATTAATTCCAGTAATTCTTTTATTCATTTAATTATTTTACCAGTTCCTTCCCCCAATGATCATGCTGTTTACAGTTAAAGCGAACTATTACGATTTTGGATGGTTCGGGTATTAGGTCTACTTAAATTATGCATCTCGTGTAGCTTGCTAGTGCATCTTTGAACTTATTCATTTTTAAAAAATATTTATTGACATAGAACCTGCGATCGTTTATACGTAAAGAACGGTCTGATGTCTGATCAACCGTTGGTACGCATCATTTATTACTATTCTTTCATTCATTAAATCACTTTGATTAAAATTATGCTACACGGGGATCGAATCTAAATATTCCGAACTTCCATCCAATGTCAGCGAACAGTTACGCGGTTTACAAATACTTTTTTTACAGCTCATCAACGAGATTTTCTACACCGCTGTGAATGGCAACTATTCGTCGAATTCTGTAGATTGCTTGTTCTGCAAAATACTGTAATCTTTTAAATGTTTGGCGATTGCAATTCTTTTCATTTTTTAAAAAAAATTACCGGTTAATATAGACTGTAGGTTTCATTACTACTTATTTTGGAAAACATTTCAATTACTTTAATGTGGTCTATTTTTCCACCCAAAATAGCCAGGCAAGCAATAACACTACAGCGTGATAACTAATTCATAAGTTTCAGGAATAATTCCTTTACGATTCTGTTAATTTGAATACTATCTACTATGGAACTATTAAGAAGTTTATCTTCGTCGTTCTATTTTAAAGACTGGGTAAAGAAAATCTGTTTAATAAAACGTCATTATTTGGAGCACAGTTTTTGGAAAGGGCGCTCATCTCTAGATAATATTTTCCACTGGCAAACGTCCAGCTGGTAAACGATGGGATTTTAATATAGTAACTCACGTGACATTTATAGATTTCGGAAAAATCATACTGTGTGAACAAACTCTTCTTATGGTTCCTCGAAGAACGTGAATATACGTTCAAATGTCAGTAAATCTACTAGTGAGGTTATCAGTCCCACGTATTAGAAACTACTTTAACTAATGCTAAGGACAACACACACACTTGCCCGAAGTATGACTTGACCTCTAACATGGACCAAGCGCGTTCTCCGCGGTAAGGCGCCTTAGAGCGCTCGTCCATTCCACCGCGGCGTGAATATACGAATTACATTATAAAAATGTAATTACAGGATTATTCAATCGTACTAAAATAGCGAATGACTGGAAAATTAAGGGGATGAACGGGAAAGTAATAATTATTCACATTATTCGACAGGGGCAATGCCCTACAGAGATCGAAAATCGATTTGTTAGAATGAGTTAAGGTTGCCGAGAGTAGGACATAAAGATACCTAAATGACTTGATAAATGTAGACACTTCGCAATTTGTAAGAACCAGATTTGCTAATGCTATAATTTACTGACGCCAGAAAATCAAACAAAAAGTAATGGCATTCATAGGAAAATGCCAATGACGAATAAGTAACTTCGGTAAGACAGCTGAGTAAATTTCCAGTTTGCATTATTTAACATACATTGACAAAGAATGCTCGAAACCGCACGAAACACTCTAGATCTACATAAATACTCTGCAAGCCACATTAGAGTGCATGGCAGAGGGTTCATCGAACTGCTTTTATGATGTTTATCTGCGGTTCCATTCTTTAATAGCTCGCGGGAAAAAGGAACACCTAAATCTTTCCGTTTTCGATCTGATTTCTCTTATTTTATTTTCATGATCATGTCTTCCTATGTAGGTGGGTGCTAACAAAATATGTTCGCATTCGGAAGAGAAAGTTGGTGAAAGAAATTTCGCAAATAGATCTCGTCGCAACAAATAACGACTTTCTTTTAATGATTTCCGCCCCAACTCGTGCATCATTTCCGTGACACTCTCCCCCCTATATCGCGATAGTACAAAACGATCTGCCCTTCTCTGAATTTTCTCTAAATCGTCTGTCAGACACTCCTGGTGTGTATCCAACAATGCGCAGCAATACTCCAAAATAGGACGCACAAGTGTAGTGTAAGCAGTTTCTTTAGTAGAACTGTTGCATCTTCTAAGTGTTCTGTCAACGAAACGTAGTCTTTGGTTCGCTTTCCCGACAATATTTTCTGTGTGTTCTTTCCAATTTAAGTTATTTGTAATTGTTACTCCTAGGTATTGTTTAACGGACTTCTTTTAGTGGTCATATGGGTGACTGCACACTTATCATTATTAAGGCTCAATTGCCATTGTTTACACCATGCAGATACCTTATATAAATCATTTTGCATTTGGTTTTGATCTTCTGGTGACTTTACTAACCGATAAGTGACAGCATCATCCGCGAACAACCTAAGAGAGTTTCTTAGATTGTCTCCTAAATCGTTTATAAAAATAAGGAACAGAAGGGGCTATATGACACTTTCCTGGGGAACGCCAGATCTCACTCCAGTTCTACTCGATGACTTTCTGTCAGTTACAACATACTGTGTCCTGTCTGACAGGAAATTACGATTCCAATCGCACAATTGAGACGGTATTCCATAAGCACCATGCTTAGAGTAAAACTCGGTCATAAAGAACACTTGTCTCTGTCGTTGCCATGCAAGATTTTGCCTTCTAGCACAAGTGAGATTTCAATAGGGAGGAACAAAGTATCAACACTATAGGCCGTGGGGGAGTGGCCGAGCGGATTGAGGCGCTATGCTTCGATGCGCGAGGCCGTTACCCGTCGGGGGTTCGAATCTCTCCTCGGGCATGGTTGTTTGTGCTGTCTTTAGTATAAGGTAGTTCAAAAGTAGTTTGTAAGTTTAGGGACTGACGACCCCGCAGTTAGGTCCCGTAAGCTTAACAAGCATTTTGAACAACACAATAGCGGAGATATATGTATTTCAGTGAAGTCACTATATCAATACATTTTCAATCAACAGCGTCAAAAAACCGCTGCTTAAAGTAGCTATAACAGCGCAAAAGAAAATAATCCTACATATATGTGTAGGATAGGGCTTACATTAGTTCTCAAAGTTCAGTTGTGGGATTTCGAACAAGCTGTTAAAACAAAGTGGAAGAGAACAATACGCGCGCCTCACTAATGCTACGTTTTTACATTTAAAAATACTTTCGCATTCAAGCATCCAATAGCAAATCGGTGCTGATTCATTAGTCAGAGGATGATACGGGTATAACAATTTTGGAACCTGCCTTTCGCCAAAAATGTCTTCTTATGTCTACGCTTATGCTTTTGTGCAGAAATTGAAAAACACAGAGTCACCTTTGAATACGATATGTGCGATTTGTGCTACTGTGATTACTTTAAACAGAAGATTTTTGCCACTGGCGATTGTAAGTGCAATGATACAGTGAAGAAGATGAATTAAATATAATTTCCCTCCTATAGTATTGATATCTTGATACTTTCCTTCTCTCTATTAAAAGATCACTTGCGGAAGAAAGCAACGTTTGGCTAGAAAAGTCACATACCATTTTTTCACGATGGAGTGCTATTCTAAGCATCCCTTTCCAATTGTTGTGGTAACTATGACAACGAAAAAAGAAAAAAAACTAGCAAGAAGTCCACCTATTAAACAGTTTTCTGCTATTATATAGCTACGGTACATGAAGTTCAGAACTCAAATATCAGCCTTTCAAAGTTTTGAAGTAGCCCACAAAGTTTTGAATTAACCCACAAAAATTACGGTATCTGGAAGATCGAGTGTGAAGTTTTCTGAGGACCTTTAATCAAATGAATTTAAGACGGTTTTCGCAATTTGCTGTGTGGATAACAGTTTTCACGATGTACCATTTGGTTGTGTCACCTAATTGAAACGGATAATCATTGAATCGCTGGCTTGAATTTCAGCATGAACTTTATTTCGTTTAATTGTTTCGTTCTGTTCTAATACCAATGTCATTTAAATACAATTTAAATCAAATATCAGGTAATTGGCAAGTATCTAATTACGTTTTATGAAAATGCACGTCTTCTTGGTTCTCGTTACAAAAGGCACACAATGGCAATGTAAATTCTTTATTATCGAAGTTTTAGAAAAAAATATTGATAAAGTTTGTTAAAATGAAAACATTAAAATTTCATGCAAAGCATTTACAAAAGTCGATAAATAAAAATTTATATTTTGGATGGAAATTGTAATTTTAAGCGAAGTCAATCAGAAATTCGTTGGTTTTGGTCTTAAATTCTGGTTGGCTTTCTGTCAGACATTTGGTGTTATTTGATAAGTGAACAAAGACTTTTGTGGCAGCCCCTTCTGTGCCAATGTTACATTTAAGCTTCAATAGCGTAGATCATCCTTTCTCCTAAGGTTGTAGCTGTGCACACTGCTATTACTTTTGATTGGGTTGGGTTATTAATAACAAATTTCATACGTGAATTTATATATTGTGAATCTACAGTGAAGATTGCTAGATCTTTCAATTAAGTGTCTACAAGATTATCTTAGATGGGGTCCAGAAATTATTCTAATTACATGCTTCTGTCCAATGAATACTTTCTTGCTCATTGATGAATTGTCCCAAAATATGCCATATGAAAGCACTGAATGAAAATAGACATAGTAAGCTAATTTATTGAGATATTTTGCACCCAATTCTATTTCTCATTAATGCACACACCTGAAAACATTGAATATTTTACCTTAGCTGTAGACTTCTGTTCACAGACTGTATTTATTAATGGTGTCATGCCATTTACCATATGGAACTGTATATACTGTGTTTTATCAAAATTTAATAAGAGTCCATTTGCAGATAACCACTTAATATTTTTCTGAAAGACATTATTTATAGTTTCATCAGTTAATTCATGTATGTTAGGTGTGATTACTGTACATGTATCATCAGCAAAAATAACTAGCTTTGCATCTTCGTAAATATAAAATGACAAGCCATTAACATATATATCAAGAACAATAAGACCGAACCCTGTGGGAACCCATTGTTGATAGCTCCCCAGTTTGAGGAATCAACTGATTTTTGCAATTTACCTGAACCATCTACTTCAACTTTCTGCACTCTTCCAATTAAGTATGAATTAACCATTTGTGCACTGTCCCATTCATACCACAATACGTAAGCTTATATAGAAGAATTCTATGATTACACAATCAAAAACCTTTGAGAGATAACAAAAAAAAAAACAAAAAAAACCAATGGGTGATGTCCGGTTATTCAGAGCATTTAATATTTCATTAGTGAAAGTATATACAGCATTTTCTTTTGAATAGCCTTTCTGACAGATAAACTGACATTTTGTTAGAACTTTATTTTTAAATATGTGTGCAGCTACTCTAGAATACATTACTTTTTCAAGACTTTTTGATAAAGCAGTCAGAAGTGAGAGTGTGCGGTAGCTCTTGACATTGGACGTATCTCCTTTTCTATGCAATGGTTTAACGATAGCATATTTTAGTCTATCTGCGAAAATACCCTGCTTCAGAGAGCTATTACATATGTGGTTTAGAATCCTATTTATCTGTTGGGAACAAGCTTTCAGTTCTCTGTCGGAAATGACATTAGTTCCATGTGAGCTTTTACTTTTGAGTAGGTTTATTATTTTCTTGATTTCAAAGGGAGAGGTGGGTGGAATTTCAGTTGTATGAAATTGCATAGGTATGGCCTCTTCCATTAATATCTTTGCCTCTTCTATTGACCATTTAGATCCTATTTTTGCCACGAAATATAAAAACGATTATTACAAATATTTTCAACTTCTGACTTTTGTTAGTAAACTTTTTATTCATTTTAAAGGTAGTACAGTCTCCCTGTTCTTTTAGTTCCCCTGTTTCCCTTTCAGTTATATTTATATGTATTTATAGTTATATTTATTTCAGTTATATATTTAATTTTTTTATCAGAGTTACTAATCTCAGACATAATACACGTGATTATGGACTTTTTAGTAACGTTTCTTAATATAGCACAATGGTTTTTATAATATTTGACTCTATTTGGGTCAGTACTCTTTCTAGCTGATTGATACAGTTTCCCTTTCCGGTTACAAGATACTTTTATTTCTTTAGTTAGCCATGCTTGTTACAGGGCTTCTTTACAACTATATTTAACTAATTTCTTGGGGAAACAGTTTTCAAATACACTTACAAATCGGATTTCTTGTAGACCTAAACCCTTTCTAACTGTTGTAAGCATTCCCTAAAATTAGTAGCTGTTAAATCATTAAACTGAACGCACTACTTTGGAAGTCTGTTTTAACTTGCTGTATGGGGCTACGTATTGTACTGTAACTAGCTGTGCACCATCATCAAACAGACCATTCTCAACTGGATAAGCATTTATGTTTTTAAACTTATCTTGGTCTATAAAAAAGTTATCTACCAGTGTGTTGCTGCTCTTTACTACCTGAGTAGGAAAATCGATAACGGATGTCAAATTGAAAGAACTGAGTAATACTTCAAGGCCATTTTTCTATTACACTCTTAAAGAGAATAAACATTGAAATCCCCACAAATAATAATTTGCTTCCCCTTGTCAGACAGACAGCAAAATAAGGCATAGAAGTTTTTCAGAAATAGCTGAAAATTACTTGATAGTGACCTATACTCTGTTACGATTATAAAAGTGCCATCACTTAGTTTAAGCTCACAGGCAGATGATTTTGTATGTTGCTCTACACAAAACTTTTTTTTTGTTTCTGAATTTTCTACATAGTGATAACTTTTGAGATAAAAGGCAATTCTTCCTCTCTCCATATTATCTCTACTTACATATGCTGAGAGTTTGTATGCATTGACATTAACCTTTTCCAGATCAGTGACAATTCATACTCAGATGCGCATATTAAAGGATACAGAAACTGAGCGCGTAATAGATTTAGGCACTCAGTTCCTGTATCCTCTAAAGTAAACAATAATTATAATAATAAATAATTAACAGAAATTCAACTGTTTTATTATTTAATCCCATAATATTTTGATGAAATATACAAACATTTTTCACTGTACTTTTGTGAAAATCTTGGGATATTATAAAAGCTCTAGTACCTGCCTGTCTGAGGTTCTCTTATCCTAAAAAGAGGTGCTCCCATGAGTTGCAGTGGCCCTCCTTGAGGACTTAGCTATCAACCCAGCCAATTTACCTTTCCCGTTCTTATTGAGATGCAGGCCATACCTAGTAAAATCCCACCTACCAACAGCATCAACGGAAACCAAACTAATGCCTAAACAAGTACGTGCCTTGAGCAGCTGATCCAACTCGATTTTAACCCTACACTTACAGAGCTACCGGAGCGAAATCTGTGTGTACCCTTTAACACAGCCGTCATATCAACGTGTGTAGCAAACAAGCGCCATGGCACGGAACCGCACTCCTGTTCCTTACAGCTAACTGAGTGAGATTAAAAGAGGTGAAATTGTGGCCTTCCGATTGGCGGGATGGTCCTTTCGGAGAACTGCAACTCAAGTTGGACGTGCAGCTGCTATGCTGGTTGCAATAGTCACGTGGACATTCTCACTTTACGCTTTATTAGGGGCCGTATTTATCACAGCTAAGATTAAAAAAGTGTGACAAACGCTGAAAGAATCTGCGCAATAGGTTAAGTATGTTTCTGATTTAGAAGTTTGGCCCGATGTTATCTTAGGGTCTGCTTTCATGGCCCAGCAACTACCTTAGTTGCAGATATTATCTTTTACCTTTGATCCTGTAGTTTAAAAATAACACTCTGTGCATAGGCTGGTGTTTGCGAAACAAATAAGACATATTACATTAATAACTGGTTCATTAATCAAAAAGGTTTTATTCTAATGTTTGCAAATGATGTATGCAAGATCAGAGATTTAGTTCAATAAGGTTTATTCAATGACATTGGTTCCTTATTGGAAGCAGTCAGATGAATTATTAATCATAAATAGAATAAAATTGTTAAACAGTTGCATTGTCTGCGAAAGAAATTGGTAGCACTTTCCCTCAACTAAGTAATTATAACTTTAAGAAACTCATAAACTCTTTATATCTCGCGAGCACTCAACATGAAATTGTCCACAGTTCAAAATAGTTCAAGTTTCCTGAACACCATTTCTACACTCGTAAGTAAAAACACATATCAGGTGCACTGCCGTACACATGTTCTCGCCAAATTTAGAGTCGCGAAAAGCGATCGTTCGTTGCGCAAATCTTAAAATTCTATCCTATCATCCAGGAGGGTCCTTCTTCTGCCAAGACTAGAAATTGTGTTCCTTTTCCTGCTCTCTCACAAACACACATCCCCACCAGTTCCGTTCCTTAGCCGCTTCCTCATTGGCCGATCGCCATCCCTTCCAAAACCGTATACATCTTAACCCGATATATTTCTTTCAGTAAAAACGGTCCATCTGAAACCACTTCCTTACTAATATAACATTACTAGCTGTAAACCCAGCGTTGCCCGAGTGTTTATTTATTCTACACTCTCGTATTCTACCTCCCCTCTCCTTCCTCTATCTGCATTCATCTCTTTCTTTCCCATGTCTCTGTTCGTTTCCACCGTTCCCTTTCTCGGCAATGTTTTTTGTAAGGCACCGTCTATCATGTACCATACGAATATGTATGTATCTTGTGACGTTCCTCTTGGTATAAGTGTCGTGTGTGCAAAAATTCATAAAGATCTGAGAATACCTATTCATTTTGTCGAAGTTCGTATGTTAAGTACCCTCTACCGTGCACCGAACGAAATTTTATACAGACTCTTTTATTATGGTGAAGTGTGCAAAATTTCATAAATATCGGAACGCACTTTGTTGTTCTCAAACTTTCCAGTTTTATTTCATACAATCTGTGTTCTGAAAATAACAAAGATCTGTGAAATCGGTCGAGCCGTACTCGAGTTATGGCGCGACCAACATACTTAGAGATCCGTTTTTATCTTGCAAGATACTCTCCCCCATGCACCGTATGAAACTTTAGGTAGACGGTGACCTTCCTTTTGAAGGTCAAGCGTGCAAAGTTTTGTGAAGGTCGGAATGAAACTGTAGATTTCGTCAGTCTGTAGGAAAAGTATCCTCCGCCATGCATCTTCATTCCGTTCTATCGTAAATATTTTCTTAGATAACATCTTCTACCTTTAAACTACATACCGGCAAAATTTCAGCTTCATTGGTGCAGTAGTTTTAGAGAGTTCGTGTTTCGTCAGTGAGTGAGTGAGTGACCTTTAGCTTATATATATACAGAGAGAGATATCTCCTGAATTATGGTTCCTACAAAGACATTATTTACCAGGTTCGCAGAGAGGAATATTAGGAAACTGCCTTCGAAATGTGTTGTAAATTCAAATGTTCAAATGTTTGTAAATCTATCAGACCAAACTGCGTGGTCATCAGGCCGTCGCTTACAAACTATTTAAACTAAGGTATGCTAATCTAAGGATAAACACACACACACGCGCGCGCCTTTGACCGCTAGGCTACTGATTTGGTAGTAAAGACGTAGTAAATTACAACCTCATGCTTTTTAGGGCGAAGTTTCATGTATTTCAGTATCTTTGACGTCATAGCACCTGAACTGTACGTCGTAAAACGATATTATTTCGAAGGTAAATCCAGTGGTGGATATGTAAAACGTTTGCAAAATACGTCGCGGATAGAGTTAGTAGGAAAGACGTAACAAATCAAAACGTCATGCGTTATGTGGCGGTTTTTCTTTAACGTAATTGTTTATTACTCTATATTTCATGAACTGTGTGTCGTACTATGATAAAATTTCGAACGTACGTTCAGTGGTATGTGAGTATACTGTCTGTAACATTTCTCGCGAATTATATTCTTCTTGAAATTTGATGGTATTTCCCCTATCTCATACATGTTGTCATAGCTGGCTCTCCCAGGGACTACAATAGCTCTGAGGGAATGTTGTCTATTCCAAGGGACTTGTTTCGACTTGGGCCTTTCGGCGCGCTGTCAAGTCAGATTCTTCTCGCACTATCGATCTCTTATGTCACCTTCATCTACTTCCTCTTCACTTTCTAATATACTGCCTTCTGGTTCATTTCCCTTGTAAGCTCCTCGTTGTATTCCTTCCACGTTTCAGTTTTCCCTTCTTTGCTCGTTGCTGGTTTTCCATCTTAGGTCTTGATTGTTCCAACAATTAAACATATTCTAAAAGGTAAATAACAATAGAAACTCCACTCAACTTTTTTACAGTTATGATAAACTTACAAAGTTTAGAGTTTCGTGCTATTTCTTCGCTGAAGTGGAACATGAATAATTACCAGGAAGCACGGAAGTCGTAGGAAGGTGGTGGAAATGAAATTCCCAAGTTTTTTTTTACCACGCTGAGTACCAAGAAACCCAGCAAAGCATCACGCGTGAAGGGCGCGGCCTCTAGCAAGCACAGGCTTCACTCTGTTTAATACAGCACGCAGTTACAATGCGTGTTGGCAATGAAACCACACTCATATGTGACGTGCTGATGGAACATATAATGTGGCCGTTCAAATGTTTGTAAATCTAAGGGACTTAACTGCTGCTGTTATCAGCCCATAGGCTTACAAAGTACTTAAACTTGCTTATGCTAAGGACAACAAACACAATCATGCCCGAGGTAGAACTCGAACCTACGACGACGAGCAACCGCGCGCTCCGCAGCAAGGTGCCTTAGAGCGCTCGGCCACTCCACCGCGGCATAATGTGGATGAACGTGGCATGTTAATGAGGTCTTGGATTGGCGATCTATCACCAGTTTAGCCTTAGTCGAAGCAGTGGCTGCTTACAGTTCTGTTTCCCATAATTTTTTACGTGAATTCCCAATCACGGGTTACCAACATTATCGTTATCATCTTCAGTGCTGTAGCTATCAGTTGTGTGCGCAAATGCTGCTTCTTCACAGAAAATTCCGATAATACCGGATCACCGATATCAAAACGCCATTTTTTCAGATTCATCAGTAATTCTTCATCATTTGTTTTTAGACCTTTCAACCGACGTGCTGTCCCTCAGGTTGGCGGAATTAAATCAAATCAAATGTTTGTTGATCTATGGGACTTAACAACGCTGGTCGTCAGCCCCTAGGCTTACAAACTACTTAAATTACTCCATCGCTGCGTAATGAAATCCTTTTGATCTACAAATGAAGTCACAGCGCTGGAAAACTGCAACGAAATGCAGGGGGATCTGAAGAGTATCGACGCTTGGTGTAGGGAGTGGCAATTAACGTACAGCAAAGAATAATTCTATACTGTATGATTACGCAATTGCATTTCAATAACTGAATGCAATTACTGCTGTAAAATTCGATATTAGGTATAAGAAGCGATTTCAAGACGAAATACCACATAAACTTAATCGTTGGTCTGATAGGTGGCAGATTGAGATACACTGGAAGAATACTAGTGAAGTTTAATCTATCAAAAAAGTAAGTAACTTACAAAAGGCTGCAATATTTGAATATTGGTCGTCAGTGTGGGATCCGTAGAAGATATAATTGACAGAAGAGATAGAGAAGATCTACATCTACATAGATGTAGATCACATTTAAGTGCCTGGCAGAGGTTTCATTAACCACTTTCATAACTTTTCTCTACCGTTCCGTTCTCTAAAACGCGCGGGAAGAAAGGACACCTAAATCGTTCCGTTTTCGATCTGATGGGAAGAAGAATGCCATACTTCGTTACAGATTCATTTAGCAACCGCGAAAGCGTCGCGTCAATGATCGGCAAACTCCAGTCGCAGACCCCGCAGGATAGACGTTGTGTATCACGAGACAGGCTTCTGTCAAAGATTCTAGAAGAGTCGATCAATGTATTTCTTCCTTCCATCTATATACACCAGTATAAAAATGGAGAGATTAATGCGCACAAGGAGGCATATCGCTAACCATACGCGACTGTAATAGGAGGAAGTGAAGTTGGTGCACAGTCCCCTCCGCCACACACCATGAGGTGGCTTGCGAAGTATGATTGTAGATGAATCCTGCCGAGAAACCGCGATGTCGCTTTTTCTTTGCTGTGCGTCGTTTGCAAGGCCACGCTGCGTTATCTGACTGATGTAACAAGCTGTCGAAAAAATTTATGGCTGATGCCGCAATGAAACGATACATCTCCTATTTATCTAATGAGCTGAATAACATTTTATCTCTGCACATGTCGCGCCAACTAGTGGTCGCTGTACTAGTATCAGTGTAACGTATGGTTTCCTGAAATTTGCATATAACTAGCGGGCAATCTATTCTGCTATAACGGCGATATGATCTGCAAAAACCTTAAAAAGTAACTCTATTTTCGGGCGCAAAATGGTCATTGATTGACAACCGGTGCCCTGAATAATTCTTTTCCTCGTGTTAGACGCATCACTATTTACACAATAACCACGAACAGCTTCGATATCGAATACTTGGAGATTGAAATAACTTAACCGACGACACAGTGATCACAAAATGTGAAGCGGTCGAACGTTTTGTGACTGTTATCAGCAAGACGGATAGAATTTATTTTCGCAGAGTAGTAAAGTCCTCTTTATATCTCGCAAAAATACCACGGGGATAAAATGAAAGAGATTAGACCCCAAACGGAGGCTTACCTGCAGTGGTTTTTTCTGCTTACCATACGCGACTGGGACTGGATAAGCATGAAGACTGTGGTCCACAAAGTACCATTCGTTACATACCTCGAGGCTGCTTGGGGAATAAAGACGTATATGTAAAACAATTTGTGTTCGCACTATATGACATAAAATCTCATTGAACATGCCAAAATATAAAAGAATTTCCACTTGATAATGGATGTAAAGAAACCTTGATATTTCTTAAGAATTAGTAATAAGCAAAACTTGCAAAAAATAAAATTCAAAATGTGGAACAAGATATTGTACGTGGTTTCCTGGACATTGGCGTTATTCTAACCAAAGAAAACAAATAAATGCATGGCACTGCGCTATATGGGGTGTTTCAGGGAGAGTAGTAAGTACGAGGGTTAGAAATTTAAATAGTGGCAACTATTTATTCACAAGTGATACAAAAGCGTCACATGTTTGCACCTGTTACTGTCCTTAAAAGTAGTCACCAGCGTTGTATAGAACCCGTAGTCAGCGATGTACCGGGTGTTAAAAATGTCAGTATAAATTTCAAAACTTAATAAATCACGGAATAATGTAGACAGAGAGGTAAAAATTGACTCACATGCTTGGAATAACATGGGGTCTTATTAGAATAAAAATGTCCAAAAATGTCCAAAATATACGACAGATGGTGCTTCATCTGATCAGAAAAGCAATAATTAGCATAACAAATTAAGACAAAGCAAAGATGATGTTCTTTACAGGAAATGCTCAATATGTTCACCATCATTCCTCAACAATAGCTGTAGTTGAGGAATAATGTTGTCAACAGCATTGTTCAAATGTCCAAATGTTTGTAAATCTATCGGACCAAACTGCGTGGTCATCAGTCCGTTGCTTACAAACTACTTAAACTAAGGTAAACTAACCTACGGACAAGACACACACCCATGTCCTAGGAAGGATTCGAACCTCCGATGGCGAGCAACCACGCGCTCCGCAGCGAGGCGCCTTAGACCGCTCGGCTACTCCACTTCGGCAACAGCACTGTAAATCATGTCCGGAGTTATGGTGAGGCATTGGCGTCGGATGTTGTCTTCTAGCATCCCTAGATATGTCGGCCGATCACGATACACTTGCGACTTCAGGTAATCTCAAAGCCAATAATCGCACCGACTGAGGTCTGGGGACCTGCGAGGCCAAGCATGATGAAAGTGGCGGCTGAGCACACGATCATCACCAAACGACGCGCATAAGAGATCTTTCACGCGTCTAGCAATATGAGGTGGAGCGCCATCCTGCATAAAAATCCTACGTTCCAGCAGGTGTTTATCAGCCAGGCTGGGGATCGTGCAATTCTGTAACATATCGGTGTTCCTCTCACCCGTCATGGTAGCAGTTACAAAACCAGAATCACGCAGTTCCTCGAAGAAAAAGGGCCCGATAACGGTGGATGTGGTAAATCCAGACCATACCGTGACTTTCTCGTCATGCAATGGAGTTTCCACGACAGTTCTAGGATTTTCAGTAGCCCAAATTCTGCAGTTGTGGGCGTTGACAGACCCTCGGAGAGTGAAAGGAGCTTCGTCGGTCCACAACACGTTACTCAACCAATCGTCATCTTCCGCCATCTTTTGAAACGCCCACACAGCAGATACTCCCCGCTTCACTAAATCGCCAGGTAACAGTTCATGATGCCGATGGATAGCATCGGAGGTTACACCTAAGTGCCAACCAAACAGTAGTGTATGGAATGCCTGTGCGACTGCACGAGCGCTGACTTCCCCGTGCATAGACGAACACGCTACAGTCTCCATTTCTTCCTGAATTGTCACAGCAGCGTTACGCCTTGTGCTCTGTCGGCCACTACGGGGTCTATCATCTAAACAACCCGTAGCTTCGAACTTCGAAATCATTTTCGCCACCTTTACCCATTCGAATCCCCTTCCTGTGGCGATACGATCGTAACGCTGAACTAGCACATTCCCCATTCTGATAATACAGGCTTCACTAAAAGCGCCTTTTCAGGTAACGTCAACATGCTGCGACTGCTGGTGCATTTGATTCTCTCTCTCATTACAGCTCCTTTTATACGCGATTTTCATGCGCAGTCACTCACGTTTTGCTGTCTAGCACCATCTGTCGGACATTTTTGAACTTTTTTTTCTAATAAAACCCCATGTCATTCCAAGCATGGGTGTCAATTTTTACCTCTCTATCTACATTATTACGTGATTTATTAAGTTTTCAAATTTATACTGACTTTTTGATCACACGGTAGAAGGCGTAATATACCGTTAGCAGACCCTGTTCTGTTGATGAATCTCATGGAGCGGTCTGCTGCCTGTCGAATCTCTGGAACAGTTGTGAAGCGAATGCCACGAAGTCACAAGGATTCAAGTCCGTGGAGTATAGTGGATGGTACAATACTTCCCAGTCCCATCGACCGAATAGAGCAGCCACAGCTTGCGTTGTATGCGTCCGCGCATTGTCGTGCAAAATGATGGTTGGGTTGCGCAGAAAGTGTTGCTGCTTCTTTTGCAAAGCTGTCGAAAGTGCTTCAGAGCCTACAGTGCAAGCTATGGCTTCTCTATTTGGTCGGTGGGACTGGGAAGTACAGTAGCATCCACCATAGTCCCCGGACTTAAGTCCTTGTGACTTTGATTTGATTCCGAAGATAAAGGAACCGCTTCGTGGCATTCGCTTCAGAACTGTTCCAGAGTTTCGGCAGGCAGTACACCGCTCCATTCGCACCATCTACATCTACATACATACTCCGCAGTCCACCGTAAGGTTTGTGGTGGAGGGTACACTGTACCACTACTAGGCATTTGCTTTCCTATTCCACTCCCAAATAGAACGAGGAAAAATGCCTGTATGCCTCCGTACGAGCCCTAATTTCTCTTATCTTGTCTTTGTGATCATAACGCGAAATGTAAGTAGGCGGCAGGAAGATCGTTCTACACTCAGCTTCAAATTCCGGCCCTTTAAATTTCCTCAACAGAATTTCTCGAAAAGAACGTCGTCTTTTCTCCAACGATCCCCATTTGAGATCCGGGAGCATTTCCGTGACAATCGCGCATTGGTGGAACCTACCAGTAACTAATCTAGCTGCTAGCCACTGAACTGCTTCTATGACTTCCTTTAAACTGATCTGTTGCGGGTCCCAAACACTTGAGCAATACTCAACACATTGTCGTATATGTGTTTTACACGCGGTCTCCTTTACAGATGAAGAACATCTTCCCAAAATTCTCCCAATAAACCGAAGTCGGCTGTCAGCCTTACAACTGTCCTTAAATGATCGTTCCATGTTCGCTCTGCAATGTTTCGCCTAGATATTTGAACGAGGCGACTGCATCAAGAAGCTCACTACTAACGCTGTATTCGAACACTATGGGATTGTTTTTCTTACTCATGCGCATCACCTTACGTTTTTCTACATTGAGAGCTAGCTGTCATTCTTCGCACCAACTAGAAATTTTGTCTAACTCATCCTGTATTCTATTGCAGTCAATTAAAGATGACAACCTCCCATACTTCAAAGCAATATCATCAAACAGCCGCAAATTACAAGTTACTCTGACCATCAGATCATTTATATAGTCCTATCACACTCCCCTGGGGCACGCCTGACGATACACTCGTCTCTGATGAACAGTCGCTGTCGAGAACATCGAACTTCGTTCTATTACTTAGGAAGTCTTCCAGCCAGTCACAAATCTGTGACCCTATTTTATATTCCATCAACAGAACAGGCTCTGCTAACGGTATACTACGTTTTCCGCATCGCTGGCAACGGGTTCTATACAACGCTGGTGACTACTTTGAAGGACAGTAACAGGTGCAAACATGTAACGCTTCTGTATCGGTTGTGAATAAAAAGTTGCAACTATTTAAGTTCCAACCCTCGTATTTTACGAGGTGATAGTATCAACGAATTCCAATAAAATGGCATATAACATTTGATCAATTTTATTGAGTACAGAGATATAGCTGTTATTCCGTAATCCAAACAAACTTAAAGCACAGGCAAACAAAAGCGTTTAAAATTTCCACCAGTAACTTTAATGCGCTTTTGATTCTGTTGATAACACCACATGTAGCTCTTCCAAGGTTGTTTTTGCATTGGTCTATGAAAGCTGCATTACTCATAATCCGAACGATCAAATCGTCGTCCCTTGAGCTTGCTTTTTCTTTGCAGACTTCACCTTTCAACTATCCTCACAGGATGGCGTAGGGTCCGCGGACCTTGATGGCCAAGAAACGTGCCCATATGTAGCGGTCCATACGCCGGGGAAATGTTCAAATGTTTGTATAGCTTATGGGACTTAACTAGGGGGTCATCAGTCAATGTTCAAAATGTTCAAATGTTTGTCAAGCTTATGGGACTTAACTACGGGGTCATCAGTCCCTAAACTTACAAACTACTTATGAACTACTTACGAACTAGGACGGCACAAATATCCATGCCCGAGGGGGGATTCGAACCCCCGACCGTAGTGGCCGTGAAGACCGTGATACGCCGGGGAATGTCGGTTTGTGTGTCACCTGACGAGTAGAATGAGCAGGAGCCCCGCCATACTGGGAAAACATACGCATTCTTGTAGCTAAAGGACACTCTTCTAATAATGCTGAAAGCTCTTTTTCGGGGAAGTGTAGATAAAGGGTTCCAATAATACAATGCGTATGCCGCGGAAGAGTGGCCGAGCACTCTAAGACGCCTTGCTGCAGAGCGTGCGGTTGCTCGCTGTCTGAAATTCGAGTCCTCCTTCGGACATGGGCATGGGCATGTGTGTGTGTGTGTGTGTGTGTGTGTGTGTGTGTGTGTGTGTGTGTTTTGTCCTTCGCATAAGGTAGTTAAAAAAAAGTCTGTTACAGCAGCAACATGTTTTCGCCATCTGTCCCTGTCTTGCGCTATTCCCTTCCAGTAGCCTTCATTACCTAGGCTCCTCAAATCGGCCTTCACATTGTCGTCCCATCTACGCCTCGGTCTCCCCACAGGACGTTTTCTAAGTGCCCTACCAATGTTCAAATGTTTGTAGAGCTTATGGGACTTAACTACGGGGTCATCAGTCCGGAAACCTACAAACTACTTATGAACTAACTTACACTAAAGACGGCACAAACATCCATGCCCGAGCGGGGATACCCGCCCGTCGCAGCCTGCGTGATTTAATAAAACTGATCATGTTAGGGCTTGAAGAGAGTTCGTGGACCTCTTCGTTACGCAATTTTCCCCACTCCCCGCTAATATCATCCCGTTTTGCTTCAAAAATTTTCCTAAAAATTTTGTTTTCAAATACACGAAACGCTTTTTCATTTTGCAAAATAAGAGATCAAGTCTCACACCTATACAGCACAATTGGAACAATAATGGTTTTGTATATTCTGATCTTTAAATTTCTAGAAAATAACCGTGATGAGAATAATCTATTCAGTGAGAAGTAGCAAGCATTTCCAGCCCGTAATCTCTTCCTTAGCTCGGATTCAATCTCATTTCTCGATGTAAACTCCACACCTAAATACTTACGTTCACTTTTTCTACCTGCATGTCACCAACTCTTAACAGTTCCTGATCTGCTGCTGTTGGCATTCTAGTAGTAACCAAGAATTTCGTTTTGTCTTCACTTATCCTCAGACCTATGTCCTCACTAGCGTTCATTAAAGCATCCGTATTTGCTGTTACAGATTCTTTCCTATCGCTAATGATGATTAGATCATCTGCATTCCCTAATATCTTACTATTTCCATGTCACTCTACACCCTCTGAATTATCTGCTGCCGGCCGCGGTGGCCGAGGGGAATGAGGCGCTCCAGTCACGGTCTGCACGGCCACTACGGTCGGGGGTTCGAATCCCCCCTCGGGCATGGATATTTGTGCCGTCCTTAGTATAAGGTAGTCAATAAGTAGTTTGTAAGTTTAGGGACTGATTACCCCGTAGTTAAGTCCCATAAGCTTAACAAACATTTGAACATTTGAATTGTCTGCTGCCGGCCGCGGTGGCCGAGCGCTCTGCGGCGCGTCAGTCAGTCTGCACGGCCACTACGGTCGGGGGTTCGAATCCCCCCTCGGGCATGGATATTTGTGCCGTCCTTAGTATTAGCTAGTTCATAAGTAGTTTGTAAGTTTAGGGACTGATGACCTCGTAGTTAAGTCCCTTAAGCTCTACAAACATTTGAACATTCGAATTATTTGTTGCCATTCGCATAATATATTGTAGGACTAAATTAAAAAGTAACTAGGACAGAGCATCTCCCTGCTAAAGTGCGTTCTTTATTTCAAATCTTTCTGACTCCAGTTTCCCCACGCATACTGCACCTTTTGTGTTTTTAGAACTCGCTTCTATAAGCCAAACATCCTTCTTTTGTATTCCGAAGTTCTAAAATAATTCTGTACAATTTTATTCGCAATGCTGAATCTTATGCTTTTATAAATCGATGAAGAGATTATGAACCGATTTATTATATTTCCATTTACAAACATGTGAATATTTTGACCAATGCGTAACAACAGGCTCAGTCGACTGATTGTCTATCAAACCAGTCCTTGTAAATGTGTATGCACAGTTGCATGCGTGTTTTTTCGGACCACTGATACGAATGACGTGTATTACTGATGCCGTCGCGAGTCAAAGTGGCGTAATCAGAAAACAGTAAAAATGGGATTACTTGGCGATTATCCAACGACAAAATTCCAATCGTCTGCCCTCATGTTATATGGTCTTTTCTTCTGTACTCGAGTACTGCATGGGAGAGTGAAACAGACACGTGTCCACTGACGGCCAGAAGGCGTCAGGCGAGAGGCTTTGCTGGGTCCACCGTGCAGTCTACGTATCAAAGCGTATACATTACAAGATAAGATAAGACATAATGTAGTCAGGGAGCAGCTTCACGCATAGCAAAATAAATGAAGAGGATGGAATCGGAAATAGCGGAAAAACGACGAGAGATAATGGCTGCAAGCATCGGGTCGATTATATTGTAAGACCTAGAAAAACATGGTTGCGAAGAGAGTGAGAATTGATGAAACGCTGTAAATCTGTTTGAAATGGGTGAAGAAGAAGCTCTGCAGGGTATTTCCGTGAGAGCGTGAAAAAATTTAACAGGACATAGAGAATGCTCCACTGAACAATCCGGGGAAGGGCTGGAGAATCCGGCATAGGGAGATATGGAAGTAAACTTGTCTCGCATTACTGTTTTGTAGCTTATTTTAAAAATGTTCAAATGTTTGTCAATCTGTGGAACTTAGCGAAGACTGCGGTTATCAGTCCCTAGGCTTACAAACAACTTAAACTAACCTGAGGACAAAACACACATACAGGCGCGCTCACCCAGGGGAGGACTTAAACCTCCGACAGGGAGCAACCGCGCACTCCGCAGCAAGGCGTCTTACAGCGCTCGGCCACTCCATCACGGCTTATTTTAAACTAACATGCCTATAAGTCTACACGTTCTGTGTTGTTTATTTACATGCATATTCTTTATTTCCTGCAAGGAAACTAGGAAGTGGTGATGGAAGTTGTGTTTACTTATCCGTCCTCTGAAGGGATGGGCAAAAAATATCGATATATCGAAATGTAGATATTTTTTTTTGAAATTTATCGACGATATTTTATTTTCCGATATATCTATATTAAATTTTGAATATCGAAGGCGATATTTTTAAAAGCCACTCTTTTTTTTAATTAGATTAGATTCTTTAATGGTCTTTTGGTATGTTTTCCATACTATTGGCTTCGTCAGTCATAAATTTTTTAACATAGGGTACTTACATAATACATATAAGTAAAATATTCTTTAGTAAAAAAAGGACACCAGATAGAAAATGTTTTTTCAGCAAAGCATTAGACTGGTTTAAGTTACGACTCTCCGTTCCTTACTATGGGTCAGAATGTAGTGTGCCCCATGCTCTAGACGTGACAGACAACTGAAAACTTAACTGCCCTGGCTTTTTATGAAAAATGCTGTCTGTTCATTTACGACAAGCATGTTATTCCTTTTTTAGAATAGGTTTGCACATCACAATTATCTCATTCCTGAGACAGCTCCCCCTTTTCATTTCTGATATTGGTTCTGTGACGACCACGAACATATTCACAGTAAGGCAACTGAACGAAAGAAAGGCTAAGGCACGCTAGCCAACTAATGACATAAAGACGCCTCTATTTAGATAGTCTGGGTAGTAGGACGGGCCCCAGTAGTTGGTGAAGAGGATGTAAAAATGCAGATTCATTACAAATTTTGCATCTTACGAGTCCACGTCTCGATTATGCACGTCACACAACGCCTCAAAGTAGGTGGCGGCTAGTTTTGGCATATATTACTGTATCATACGTAATCTTCAGCGAAGAAAAGTGAACAATTTCAGAGAGAAATTTCAGTCTTATCATTATTATTCTTGTTTTTGTTTTTCATTGTAAAAGATGTACTGCGACTGTGTATACCGTCAATTTATGACGCCGTGTCAGCAATCTGATGTTCTGCTCTTTTAATAACTATAGTGTACTAGTATTTAGAAATTAGTACATTCCCGTAATGAAACTAGAGTAGCAGAAATCGTAAATGCTGCATATTTTACTGCACCTTCTCCGTCTTGTGTCAGATCGAAATTATATGTGCCATTATTACCAATAAATTGACTGTAAAATACTTATCAAGCACGGTGTAGAACCAAATGAGGCAACCTTACGCCCTTGCCCCTTGTCCCGTCCATGTAAATATGGAAGCTTGCCGCTGCGCACTCGGGGAACTGTCAAATCCTGGCGTTGATAGGAGGCAGAGAATGCGCGGGGAGACCGTTCAGCGCTGGCAACCTCTTTACTCGTGAGCTGTGCTCACTGCACCGTACTGGTCAGTTTGATTTTATGAAAGGGGTTACAGAAATGTTAATGGACAAATATAATGCTTATTTCATTGTAAAATAAAACTAACTAATGATATCACTCTCACACAATTTTGGAAAAGAGTTTGTTGGTAGAAATACGAATTCCGACCTTTAGGCGTAATTGTTGTGAAACGTCGCAGGCAGAGGCCAAGTTTTCGTGGATGCACTGTGCTTTCCCCTTTGTGTGCGTGTTCTTTATTGTTAGAGAGTTATCGGGACGTCACCTAGTGTTGCTAAGCCACTGTCTAGTTCAGTTCATCAGTTGTGTGGCGGCGTATCCGATATCTTCTTGGTGTGTCATTCGACTTCAACCAGATTATTTTCAAGTCAACTATGTCCACCGATTGGAAGTTCTTTACAAAAGAAGCTAAACCTACTTCGTGCAACTTATGTGGTAAAATTTACAAAACGTCTGGAAATACCACAAATTTGGCAGCGCATTTAAAAGTTAAGCACCAGTAACTGGCTCAATTTTTTAAAATAAATATCTTACTCTATATCGTGTTTCTTTTATTGATTATACATTCTGCTTTTATTATTGATTATTGTTCAAAATAAAAAATATTTGTCAATTTTTAATTGCATGTTGATAATTTCTGTGGTTCTTATTAAAATTATTAATTTAGCATTCTATGTAAAGATTTTATCGAAATATCGATTTTCTTCTTTCGATAAAATAGATAATTTTTATAAACATCATATATATATATATATATATATATATATATATATATATATATATATTATTTATTTAATTTTGACCATCCCTAGTCCTCTACTGTTCTTTATTTATATAAACGATTTAGGGGAAAATCTAAGTAGCTCTCTTAGGTTGTTTGCAGATGACGCCGTCGTTTACCGTCTAGTAAAATCATCTGTAGATCAAAGCTAACTGCAGAACAACGTGAATAAGATATCACTATGGTGTAAAAATTGACAATTGACTCTAAATAATGAGAAGTGTGAAGTCGTCCACATAATTACGAAAAGAAATCCGTTAAACTTTGTTTACAAGATAAATCAATCAAAAGTGAAGGCCATAAACTCCACAAAATACCTAGGAATTGCTATTACTTCAGACTTAAACTGGAAAGAAAACGTAGAAATGTCGTCGAAAAGGCATTTTATTGCGTTTTATTGGCAGATCCCTTAAGAGAACTACTAAAGAAACTGCATACACTACGCTTGTCCGTCATGTTTTGGAGTATTGCTGCCTAGTGTGGAGGGTTTGACGGAGGACATCGAAAGAGTCCAAAGAAGGGCGGCTCGTTCTGTATTGTCACGATACAGGGGAGGCAGCGTTACCGAAATGATACAGGATCTGGGATGGGAATCATTACAAGAACGGCGCTTATCGCTGCGGCGAGGGCTACTTACGAAACTCCAGTCGCCAACATTCTCCTCCAAATCATCATCATTAGCGACTGATTATGCCTTTCAGCGTTCAGTCTGGAGCATAGTACCTCTAATAAAATTCCTCCATGATCCCCTATTCAATGCTAACATTGATGCCTCATCTGATGTTATGCCTCTTACTTCAAAATCATTCTTCTCCGAATCTAAGTATTTTCTTCTTGGTCTACCTCGACTCCTCTTACCCTTCGCTGCCGAGCTCATGAGTCTCTTAGGTAACCTTGTTTCTCCCATGCGTGTAACATGACCCCACCATCTCAGTCTGTTCGCTCTAACTGCTTCATCTATGGTGTTCATTCCCAGTTTTTCTTTGATTTCCTCATTATGGACACCCTCCTGCCACTGTTCCCATCTATTAGTACCTGCAATCATTATTGCTACTTTCATATCTGTAACCTCTACCATATAAATAAGGTAACCTGTATCCCTCCAACTTTTACTCCCATACAACAAAGTTGGTCGAAAGATAGAGCGGTGCACTGCTAACTTAGTCTCGGTACTGACTTCCTTCTTGCAGAAGAGAGTAGATCTTAGCTGAGCACTCACTGCATTAACTTTGCTGCACCTCGATTCCAGCTCTTTCACTATGTTGCCATCCTGTGAGAAAATACATCCCAGGTACTTGAACTGTCTACCTGTTCTAACTTTGTTTCACCTATTTGGCATTCAATCTGTTTAAATCTCTTTCCCACAGACATTACTTTCGTTTTGGAGATGCTGATCTTCATATCATAATCCTTGCACCTCTGAACGAGCTCTGAAATATTAGTTCGCAACTTTTCGATTGAATCGACCATTACAACTAAGTCATCCGCATAAGCGAGACTGCTTATTTTGTTTTCAACTCTGCCAGTCTACTGTTTTCAACATATGATCCATGAATAGTATGAACAACAGTGGTGACAGGTTACACCCTGAAAAAATCCTGAACCATGAGCTTAATTTACCATCTACTCTAACTGCTCCTGACAGTCTACGTAAAGCCCTTTAATTGCCTGCAGGACTTTGCCTCCTATACCATAATCTTGTAAAAAAATGCGAAAATATATTGTTGACTTAGGCAGAAATGATTATCAGAATAAAATACGAGATATCAGAGCTCGAACGGAGAGATTCAGATGTTCTTTCTTCCCGCGGGCTGTACGAGAATTGAATGGGAGATAAATAATATAAAGTTGGTTCGATGAACACTCTGCCAGGCACTTAAATGTGATTTGCAGAGTTGATGTAGGCCACGGTAGTAAGACTAAAATTGGGTCTTTGCGATCGCGAAATTTAAATGACAATGACGATTTAACCGTTCATCTGACACGAAAATTCGATTGGACTGCTGCCCAGGCCTCCATGTTCTCTTGATTGCCTATCGAAAACGTCTGGTCAATGTTTACGAAGCGACTGGGCCGGGGTATACAACCCGCTACTACACCAGCTGTTGTTTGTTGTGGTCTTCAGTCCGGAGACTGGTTTGATGCAGCTCTCCACAATTCCCTATCCTGAGCAAGCCTCTTCAACTCCACATAAGAACGGCAACCTACATCTGTCTGAATCTGCCTACTGTATCCATCTCTTGGTCTTCCTCTGCGGTTTTTACCCCACTCACTTCCCTGCAACGCTAAATTCACAATTCTTTGATGTCTAAGAATGTGTCCTACCAATCTATCCCTTCTTTTAGTCAAGGTATGCCAGAAATTTCTTTTCTCCCCAGTTCTGTTCAGTACCTCCTCATTAGTTACGCGATCCACCCACCTAATCTTCAGCATTCTTCTGTAGCACCATATTTCAAAAGCCTCAATCCTCTTCCTGTCCGCACTGTTTATCGTCCATGTCTCACTCCCATACAAGGCAACACTCCATACAAATGCCTACAGAAAAGACTTCCTTAGGCTTAAATCAATATTCGATGTTAACAAATTTCTATATTTCAAGAACGCTTTTCTACCCATTGCCATTCTGCATTTTATATCCTCTGTACTGCGACCATCATTTGTTATTTTACTGTCCAAGTATCTTTACCTAATCTAATTCCTTCAGCATCACCTGATTTTCTTAGACTGCACTCCATTACCCTTGTTTTGCTCTTGTTAATGTTCATCTTATATGCACCTTTCAGCACACTGTCCATTCCGTTCAGTTGCTCTTCCAGATCCTTTGCTGTCTCTGACAGAATTACTATGTCGTCAGTAAATCGCAATGTTTTTAATTCTTCACCCTGAACTTTAAAAACGTTCAAATGTTTGTATAGTCTATGGGACTTAACTACGGGGTCATCAGTCCGTAAACTTACAAACTACTTATGAACTACTTACGAACTAGGACGGCAGAAATATCCATGCCCGCGGGGGGATCCGAACCCCCGACCGTAGTGGCCGCGCAGACCGTGACTGGAGCGCCTTAGTCCACTCGGCCACCGCGGCCGGCCCTGAACTTTAATTCCTACACCAAATTTCTCCTTGCTATCCTTTATAGCTTGCTCAAAGTACAAATTGAATAACATTGGAGAAAGGCTACAACCGTGTCTCACTCCCTTTCCAACCACTGCATCCCTTTCATGCCCTTCAACTCTGACAACCGCTGTCTGGTTTTTGTACAAGTTGTAAATAACCTTACGCTCCCTATATTTTACTCCTGCTTGCTTCAGAACTTGAAAGAGTTTGTTCCAATCAACATTGTCAAAAGCCTTCTCCAAATCGACAAAAGCTAGAAATGTAGGTTTGTCTTTTCTTAATCTATCTTCTAGGATAAGCCGTAAGGTGAGTATTGCCTCCCGTGTTGCTACATTTCTCCTGAACCCAAACTGATCTTCCCGAAAGTCGGCGTCTACCGTCTTTTCCATCCTTCTGTATATAATTCATGTTAATATTTTGCAGCCATGACTTATTAAACTGATGGTTCTGTAGTTCTCACACCTGTCTGCACCTGCTTTCTTTGGAATGGCGATTATAACATTTTTCTTAAAGTCTGAGGGTACTTAGCCTGTCTCATACATCTTACACACCAGGTGAAACAGGTTTGCCATGGCTGGTTCTCCCAGAGACTTCAGTAGCTCTGAGGGAATATCATCTACTCCAGGGGCCATGTTTCGACTTAGGTCTTTCAGGGCTCTGTCAAATTCTTCTCTCAGTACAGTATCTCCTATTTCATCTTCATCTACATCCTCTTCCCTTCCTACAATATTGTCTTGAAGTTCATTTCCTTTGTAGAGCCCCTCTAAATACTCTTTCCACCTTTCAGCTTTCCCTTCTTTGCTGAGAACTGGTTTTCCATCAGTGTCTTTGATATTCATAGAGCTGTTTTTCTTATCTCCAAATGTCTCTTATTTTCCTGTAGGCTGTATCTATTTTTCCCCTATTTATACATTCTTCTACACCCTTGAAATTGCCTTGTAGCCACTCCTACTTAGCCATTTTGCACTTCCTGTCAATCTCATTTCTTAGTCGTCTGTACTCCATTTTGCCTGTTTCATTTACTGCATTTATATATTTTCTCCGTTCATCGATTAAATTTAGTATCTCCTGTGATATCCAAGGATTTTTGTAGGTCTTGCTTTCCTACCTATTTTGTCCTCTGCTGCCGTCACTATTTCATCTCTCAATTTTACCCATTCCTCCTCTACTGTTTTATTTTCCCCTGTTTCTGTCAATTGTTGCCTAAAGCTTCCTCTGAAATTATTAAGAACTTCAGGTTCCTTCAATTTATCCAGGTCCCATCTCCTTATTTTCCTACCTTTCTGCAGTTTCTTCAGTTTCAGCCTACAGTTCATAACCAACAAGTTATGGTCAGAGTCTATATCTGCCCCTGGGTATGTCTTACTCTTTAAAACCTGGTTCCGAAATCTATGTCTTACCATTATAAAATCTATCTGGTATCTCCCAGTGTCTCCCACGTATACAACCTTCTTTTCTGATTCTTAAACCAGGTGTTTGTTATAACTAAAATATGTTCTGTGCAATATTCTACGAGGCGGCTTCCTCTTTCATTCCTTTTGCCCAGACCATATTCACCTACTATCTTCCCTTCCCTTCCCTTCCTTGTCCTACTACCGAATTCCAGTCTCCCATAACCATTAAGTTTTCCTCTCCCTTAATTGTCTGAATAATTTCCTTTAGCTCCTCATATATTTCTTCGATCTCCTCATCATCGGCAGAGCTAGTTGGCATATAAACCTGAACTACTGTTGTCGGTGTTGGCTTCGTATCTATCTTGACAATGATAATGCGATCGCTGTGCTGGTCATAGTAGTTTACCCGCATTCCCATTTCCTTATTCATTAGCAATCCTACTCCTGTGATACCCCCAACTGTTTTTGTATTTATAATCCTGTACTCACCTGACCAGAAATCCTGTTCATCCTGCCACCGAACTTCGCTAATCCCCACTATATCTAACTTCAACCTATCCATTTCCCTTTTTAAATTTTCTAATTTTCCTACTCGATTAAGGGATCTAACATTCCACGCTCCGACCCGTAGAATGCCAGTATTGCCTTTCCTGATGATCACATCCTCCTGAGTAGTCCCCGCCCGGAGATCCGAATGGGGGACTATTTTACCTCCGGAATATTTTACCCGAGAGGATGCTATCATCATATAGTCATACAGTAGAGCTGCATGTCCTCGGGAGAAGTAACGACTGTAGTTTCCCCTTGCTTTCAGCCGTTCGCAGTAGCTGTGTGGCAAAGCCACATTAGCTGATGTTACAAGGCCAGATCAGTCAATCATCCAGACTGTTGCCCCTGTAACTACTGAAGAGGCTGCTGCCCCTCTTCAGGAACCACACGTTTGTCTGGCCTCTCCACAGATACCCCTCCGCTGTGGTTGCACCTACGGTACGGCTATCTGTATCGTTGAGGCACGCAAGCCACCCCACCTCGGCAATGTCTGTGGTTCATGGGAGTGGCTACACCAGCTAAACATTGAGAATGCGTGGAAGCCAACCAGCTTAAATTTCATAGAGTGGCGATGGGTTCGCCATATTTGAGGCAAATTGAACTGGTGTCCGCCATGTTATTTGGGGTATCGGCTGACAGCTGGTATGCTACATCAACTCGAGAACTTTACCTATATACAGTTACACGTTTTAAATATACACTGACTATTGAATATGGATGTGCATCAAGTTTCGTCAGACTTTATCGAAATTGCGAATTGACGAGACTGGTAATATATTCTCTAAAAATGCTGTACCGTAATGAAATATCACGAAACTGTCAGTAATACAGTTCCAGTTCGAAGTATAACAGTTAGCTGAGGTTTACAATAACAACGAAAGTGACACTGTGAAAATATTTCTGTTGATTTTAATGCAAGTACATGGTCTAAACGAGCCGCGAAACATGTAGTGAACAGTAATTGTTTGTAAATCTATCGGACCAAACTGCGTGGTCATCAGTCCGTAGCTTACAAACTACTTAAACCTAGGTAAACTAACCTAAGGACAACACACACACCCATGCCCCAGGGAGGACTCGAACCTCCACGGCGAGCAACCGCGCGCTCCGCAGCGAGACGCTTTAGACCGCTCGGCTACTCCACCGCGGCGAACAGTAATTGTTACAACAAACAATCATGACCACGGATTTGCATCTGTTGTTAATGTGTGTAACAACTGCTTTCATAAACCCTAGTATAAATTTATCTTATGTTTACTAAACGCACTAAGTCTACAAACTTGTAAAACTGCTGTCCAAGAGTTTGGTTGTGAACCTTGATTGTTGACATTTAAGTACAAAAACGAAAGTGACAACAAAATGCTGCAGTTAAATATGCGCTTTCCTCGTCTCCTACAAAAGCATTCCATGTCGAAATATGGTGTCGTTAATAACTTTCCTTGTCATGCTGAAATAAGTAACGTCTGCTACCGTACGTGAAATTTGAGGACAAAGACAAAAGTGACAACAGAATACCGCAATAAAAATGCGCCTGGATCAGCTGCCACAAAAGTATTCCACACCGAAATAACGTATCATTAATAACGTTCGTTGTTGCCACGCTGAAATAAGTACGTATTTATTGTAAAGAAAACAGTCTTATAGAAGTGAAAAAATTCTGGCTCTTACTATTGCTTCCCCACTTGCACTGGTTTCAAGTCAACCATTCTCGATCAGTGACTGTCAGCAACAAATGAAAATATTTTTAAAGAAGGTGTAGACACTCAGAAGTGTGTTTTCATCAACCATAGGAGCAACAGCAGAAGAAATATTTCAAAAACAAAACAACACTAGGTAGAAAACTGAGAATTTTCTTATGGTGTGTACTTCAATGGAATTTGCAGGATAGATCACCTGAAACTTCCCTCTTGGGTCAGCTAAATGCCATTAGTAAGGAATTTTGTTTCAGTATAGACAGATTGAGATCAAGGAAGGTGCATCATTTGGTGTTCTTGCACGAGGTACTTGTCGTTTTATCACTTCGATTTGTGCATTTACATGTCGAACACACTTTAGACATATTTCAACAGCAAAAATTGTACAGACAATACATACTAAATACATTATACACTAAATACAACACTTGAAGCCCCACAACAACATACGATAGACAGACGATCACCAAATATATGGCTGCCGAGTTTACACAGATTGCCGCAAAGAGCGCTGTAACTCGTGTGTCAGCCACTCTATGAAATTTAACCTCGTTGGTGGAAGCAGCATGGACTGCCGTTTCGCAACAACACATCGAAAGCCCCTTTGATTCAATGCCGAGGCGTATAGCAGCAGTTATAGCCAGCCATGGCGGCAACACTCAATGATTCATCCTCCACACTTCACCTGGGGCTGTATTTTCAATGATGTTATCTTTGAATGTCATCTCCAAAATAAATATGGTTGTCGTATTTCCGGTCTTCCTTAGCGTTGCATGTTGGATGGCCAACAGCGTACTAACTGCATTTATTGTTTCAGAACATAACGTGTACAAAATATGTCATAAGTCTAATTTCCCATTCATAAAATGGTTTATCTACAGTTTTTTTTATCGTTATGTATAAGATGGCGATTCTAGTACACACCTAGTCAAGCTCGAGGTAAAATAAGAAAAAGTTGGCTGATTTATGTAAAAGTTAACAATATGAAAGTTGAGACTGGAAGTGTAACTCTCCACCATTAATAGTGGATAACAAGCACTCCCTCGGTAGCAGGAACTAAACATCAACAACAACCTACAGAAGCTGATTCCGCTGACGTCATCACTCACATCAAATTGAGCCTATTATTAAAAAAAAGGGGAAGGAAAAAAAGTCGACTGATGCCTAGCTGGAACTCGAACCGTTTCACGGTACGTATGACCTATAAAACTCGAACATGCCCGTCACTGCATCTTACACCTCTCATCATGATAACATCGTTGGTGATACTGGTGGTAATTTTTCCGTGCTACACATTGCAGAAATGGGTAACAGTTGGATCTCCTTACACAGCTCTAGAATAACATCTACCAGCTAAAACCATCGTAAAATATCCTCAATGAAGAAACTCAGTCAATGCAGAACTATTTCTTCAACAATTTCCAGGACGTCTCTTGTAGCGTCTGCCGTCATTTCCATGACGCTTTCACACCTCTAAGAAGTGTGGTGTTTGATTTTCCATAACTCCTCTATTACCCCCACCTTGAACGGATACTACACTGATTACCAATGTTCAAGTATTGGTGGACTCAATGTATTATAAGGTATCAAAGAATAATTCAATTTCCCGATACACATTTTGTCTCATTCTATAAAAAATATTGAATAGAAAGAAAGGAGCTGAATTAAAATATATCAATATCTTTGATATAACGACACAATATATGTCTCGAGAAATTGAATAATTGTTTGATATTTATATCACCTAAGCTTGCGGTACAAGGCAGAATTACTCCCATTATTCCGATATTGGAGAGCCTCAACAACATTGATATGTATGTATATAGGACAACATGAAGGAGAATTGAAGTTTGTGTTGTAGAGGCAGACGTGCTTTAAGAGAGTCTACACCTACATCGATACTCTGCAAGTCACATTGAAGTGCATGGCAGAGGGTTCATCGAACTACTTTTATGATATTTCTCTATATTTTCATTCTCTGAGAGCTCGCGAGATAAAGGAACACTTAAATCTTTCTGTTCTGGATCTTATTTCTCTTATTTTATTAAGATGATCATGTCTCCTTATGTAGGTGGGTACTAACAATATATGTTCGCATTCAGAAGATAAAGTTGGCGAAAGAAATTTCGCAAATACATCTCGCCGCAACAAATAACGCCTTTCTTTTGATGATTTCCAGCCCACCTCGTGTATCATTTCCGCGACACGCTCTCAGTGTGAACTGAGCAGACGTCCAGGATGCATCGCAGACGTACGCGCGAACCGCACCATCAAATCAGTGGGTTTGAAAGAGAGCGCTTTATTGGCACGAGAGACTGTAATGCAGCCATCCGGGAACTTGCTGCTCGTAGGGATCAAGTGTTGCGGCAGTGCCCAGGGTGGCTCACGGAAGACACGACTACGTGGCGTGGGTGGCTGCACCGCACGACGCCAGACGTGCCTCGATGCCATCCGATTGTGAGAGCCCATGGCGGAGTCTGTGGCTACTAGGTCACAGGACACGTGCTCAACCAAAGTCACTCAAATGCTAATTATTTCATTATTTCTTCACAACATACTAATGAATATGTCCTGTGAAAATGAACTCCTACCTCTAGGCTTTCAAGGTGAGAGTTTTTATTTTTTATTTTTTTCCTGTGAAACTGAGTAGTAACAACACTTCTGTGTCACAAACGTTTTCATAACGTTAGCTAAAACCTATAATTTTCACCAGCGCCACTACTATAGCATCGAACCGCACGTGGCCAACGGAATAATGTTTCTATAATACATCCGTCTGCTGATGAGTCTGCAGTTGCTCTAAATCTAGTTAATGGAACAAGAAATTGCACTAAAAACTCAAAAGAACCGACTGGTTGGATATTTACACCAAATAAATCACCAATCTGACTTAGTATTTAGAGTGCAAAAACTGTTAAGCATTATATGTTTTGTGTCTCGTTGCCGCCGGTTGTCCTAGGTGTTGGTAGCCGAGTAGAGAGAGACCGACACAGGGAAATAGAATGCACGCGTGTGCAGGTACAGAGTCTGAGGTGAACAGCCAGTGGGACAGCAGAAACTAGAAACACTAAGCTAGATTAGAACAAGATATATATTTCGTACAGATAGTACAATACTTAACTTTGTTAACTGAAAACTAGTGGAATGCAGATAGATAGTTTAACTAGGTAGAGACCTGCCTACTGCGGAGAGCCCTAACTGGTGCCTGTCATATTACCAAGTGGCCGATCCAGTTCAGTGGTGGCCACGAGCGAGGTTGCAGCAGAGGGCGCTCGTGGCCGACGTTGTAAGAACGCCGCTCCGTGCTTGCATGGCGTCGCGCGGCGAAAGTACGTGGCGCGCACTTCAGACATGTGCGACACCACAGTATGCTTTGGAGTGATATCGGATAAAATTGCATTAGGTTTTCTTGACATTAAATGTTGTCTCAATGTGAACCGTAGCATTTACAGTCCTTTGCCATGCAAGACATAATATTTCATAATTTCAATTTTTACTGTTATTTAATTGCCTTCAAGGACGGTAACAACACACTACGAGGAATAATTATTGTAGTCCATTAAACTTCGGGAATGCACCTGCGCAAAATCCACTTCTTCTACTGATATTTCGGCCGCGTACCGTGCGGCCATATTCAGACTGAGTCCAAGACTCGACGAGGTGCCGGGCGCGGCCTTATAAGCTTCACGCGGCGGCAATACGCGTGCGCGTCACAGATGTTGGGTTACTGAATATCTAAATACTCATACGCGTGCTCCCCCGTGGCGGAAGCGCTCCGGTGTTCATTTATCGATATATGCTCGGCGGCGGAAACACCCTGACGTTTTCTCTGCAATTTCAGTACTCAAAGTGCACGATTCCAAGCATCTGTGACGCGCACACGTATTGCCGCCGCCATCAAGCTTATAAGGCCGCGTCCGGCACCTCGTCGACAGTCTTGGACTCATTCTGAAGATGACCGGACGGTACGTGGCCGAAATATCAGTGGAAGAAGTGGATTTTGCGCGGCTGCCTTACCGAAATTTCATTGACTATACATTACGCCGTGAAAACTTGAAAATGCACATCAATAATTATTGTGTTTCAGGAACGTGGCAGAAAAATTATACGCATATCACGCAGAAAGCATGCCTTTTTTCTATAAATTTTAAAATGTTTAGTGTAAGTGTACCAGTAATCGGCACTACGTAATCGGCACTAAATTGTACATTTAAAATAACCAATCGCTAAATAGATCCGTCATCTATAAATAAAAATTTACGTCCCATTTGGGATAAATAATACGGTTGAGTGCCGATAACACTGTCTCGGCACAGTTCGTACTGCGATAACTGGTACGAAAGGCGCATCTTGTAAATGTAATTATTTTAAATTGAAGTTCAAATGTTCAAATGTTTGTTAAGCTTAAGTGACTTAACTACGGGGTCATCAGTAGGCAAAAAGAATAGCAAACTCTCGTGATAAAATTAAAACTATCTGGTCAGTCGTGAAGGAAGTGTGTGGTCAGCAGCAGCAGGTAGAAGATATAACGTCAGTGCGTAGTAGAAATGTTTCTGTTACTGACAAGTTAGATATATGTGCAATATTCAATAATCACTTTCTGAATATAGTAGGGGAACTAAACAAAACCCTAGTTTCTACAGGTAATCATATAACATTTTTAGAAAATGCCTTTCCGAAGCTGTTACCTGAAATGGTCCTTCATGATACTTCCATAGGGGACATTCAGTCAATAATTAAATCACTAAAGACTAAGGACTCTTGTGGACATGATGGGGTATCTAGCAGAATTCTAAAGTACTGGTATCCATATGCTAGCCCAGTAATAAGCCATATTTGTAATTTTTCCTTTCAGAATGGTCAGTTTCCTGACAGATTAAAGTACTCAGTAGTGAAACCACTTTATAAAAAAGGAGAAAGGGATAATTTAGACAACTATAGACCTATTTCTATGCCATCGGTTATTTCTAAAGTTATTGAAAACGCAGTATATTCAACATTAATTGATCATTTCAGTTCACATAATTTGTTGTCAAACGTACAGTTTGGTTTTAGAAGTGGTTTAACGACTGAAAATGCTATATTTTCGTTTCTCTGTGAGGCACTTGATGAGTTAAATAAGAGGCTACGGACATTAGGCGTCTTCTTTGATTTAACAAAAGCCTTTGATTGTGTTGATCACAAAATATTGTTGCAGAAGTTGGAACATTATGGAATACGGGGAGTAGCTCACAACTGGTTCACCTCTTACTTTAATAATAGAAAACTGAAGGTAATTCTCCGCAGTATAGAAAATGGCTATGACGTACAATCCCAATGGACCTCAATTCGCCGGCCGCGGTGGCCGAGGAGACTAAGGCGCTCCAGTCACGGTCTGCACGGCCACTACGGTCGGGGGTTCGAATCCCCCCTCGGGCATGGATATTTGTGCCGTCCTAGTTTGTAAGTAGTTCATAAGTAGTTTGTAAGTTAAGGGACTGATGACCCCGTAGTTAAGTCCCATAGACTTTACAAACATTTGAACATTTGGACACAATTCAGTGTGGGGTGCTCCAGGGGTCTGTTTTGTGACCATTGCTGTTTCTTATTTATATAAATGATATAAACAGGTGACTGTAAAATATTTTTGTTTGCTGATTATACCAGCTTGGTAGTTAAGGATGTTGCTCGTAAAATTGACACAGTATCAAATAATGTAGTTCAAAAGATAAGTTCATGGCTTGTAGAAAACAAGTTGATGTTAAATCACAGTAAAACTCAGTTTTTACAATTTCTAACACATAATTTGACGAAAGCTGACATTTTGATTACACATAATGGGCATATGATAAGTGAGACTGAACAGTTCAAATTTCTACGTGTTCATATAGACAGTAAGCTGTCATGGAAAGCCCATGTTCAGGATCTTGTTCCAAAACTAAATTCTGCTATATTTACCATTAGAACAATTTCTGAAATAAGTGATTTTTCAACACGAAACGTAGTCTATTACCCTTACTTTCACTCACTTATGACGTACGGCAATGTTTTTTGGGGTAACTCGCCTGATGCAAAAAGGATATTTCTGGCTCAAAAATGGGCGGTTCGAGCAATATGTGGTGTAAGTTCACGAACGTCATGTCGACCCCTTTTCAGTAGACTGGGAATTTTGACACTGGCGTCACAGTACGTTTTCTCTTTAATGTCGTTTGTTGTTAATAATATCAGCTTATTCCCACGAGTTAGTAGCTTTCACTCGGTGAATACTAGACAGAAGGCGAATCTACATTTGCATCACACCACCAAGACACTTGTGCAGAAAAGTGTACAGTATTCTGCGGCATCCATTTTCAATACGCTGCCACAAGAACTAAAGAATCGTAGCACTAATTCACACCCTTTCAAATCTAAATTGGAGAGTTACCTCATGGCTCACTCCTTTTATCCTGTCGAGGAACTCCCAGAAAAGTTAAACAATTAAGCTAATTAATTTTTTTCTTTATTGATTCTTTTCACTTTGTCTTAAGATTGTCGTGTGCAAAGGACTACTTAAAAAATTTTCTATTACCATTCTTGTGTAACAATTAATGTATTGACTTGTTCCATGACCATGGAGTCTCACTCCTCAATTGGGTCCTATGGAACAGAAAAAAACAATAAATAAATAAAATAAATAAAAAACTACTAATGAACTACCTTATACTGAAGACGACACAAACATCCATGCCTGAGGGGGGATTCGACCCCCGACAGTAGCGGCCGTGCAGACTGTGACTGACGCGCAGCAGACCGCTCGGCCACTGCTGCCGGCTAAATTGACGTTACTACAAGCACTTGCGCATATCCATACCAAACCAGATGGATTTAAGTGACATATCACAATAAGTGACAACAAATATTACAGAATTAAATAGGATTTACACGTGATATTTAATGTGAATCCTCTTAAGGTGTCGATAACACGTACACTTACCCTAACACTATCTTTATATATAAAGCAGAGTGAGCGTTTGTTTGTGTTTTGTGCCAATGTTTATGAAATTTTCCACACGTAAGCTTAAATCCATGAGGACGGTCGCCGTAAGTGTAAGGATCACGTACAACACATAGTTCACAAGATATGACGTCATTCACAATGATATACGAGGAAAAAAACTGCTACAACACGCGATAATGTTGCAACATTTCCTCCTATACCACGGGACCGATTTGAACCAAATTTGATACATATTTTCCTTACAGCGGGGTAACAGTTGCTGCAGGGTTAAGAATCGCATACGACATATGCTTCAGGAGGTATGACGTCATAAACAATAGGAATCGCAAAAAACTGCCACATAATGCGACGAGACTTCATACACTGTATGAGAACGAGAGTACTTAGCGACTTGCAACAAACTTTAAAGATAGTTTCAAACTTTTATTACATTTTTTCTCGCTGACAACCACAGTAAGATGATGAGAGGAAAAAAGTTTCTCGTTTACTACTTTTCTGCTGGTCATGGACTTAAACTATGGCATTCGGCATGACGTTACAATTTATAATTTCTACACTACAAATTGAAGCCGCAGGAAATTTTACAGACAGTATACATACATATAGCTGAACGTACCTTCGAAATTGTATCACAGTACGACACGTAGTTTATGAGATATGAGCACACAAATAGTAACGTTCATGGAAAACAGCCCCATCACGCACCAAGTTTTGATCTATTACTTCTTTACTACTAATTGTATTCGGAACAGATGATTTTACAGACATACGGCACTTATACAAATTAATATATACCTGAAAAATTATACAATTGTACAATAATAATTCAATAAATATGAGATCGTACGAATTTTATGTCATTTGTATTTTGATTACTATATTTCTTTGTTTGAATACTGAACTTATAATTTTGTACATTATGCAGACAGCCTTATTTCTTATATATTCTCCGAAAAATATGACATGCTTTTAGAAAAAAGGAGATGGACAGAGAGACAAGGGATAGGAGAAGTAGTAACTCAAGTCAGGAATAGAGAAAAGCCGCGGTGGAATAGCCGGTTGCTCGCCGTGGATGTTCGAGTCCTCCCTGGGCATGTGTGTGTGTGTGTGTGTGTGTGTGTGTGTGTGTGTGTGTGTGTGTTGTCCTTAGGTTAGTTTACCTAGGTTTAAGTAGTTTGTAAGCTACGGACTGATGACCACGCAGTTTGGTCCGATAGATTTACAAACAATAGAACATTTTTGAATAGATAAATAAATACCCGGGCAACGCCAGGTTTTCAGCTAGTATTATATAAAATATTGCTTTTATTCGTGGAATTGGGTTCAGAGTATTCATGAAATCTCTTGATCATTTCTGTCGAAACTAAATACACATCATGCTTCATCATGAGATGTGAAACTACTGAATCTTTGAATATCAGTGGATTCTTCCTTGGTAAGTTGTTTTTCTCACTTTTCATGAATTTCCTGTTCGTACTTCCACATTAATCGATACATATTTGCTGTTTTTTTTAGTCATCTAGCAAAATGACACATTGCTTAAGACACCCTTTTCGGAATGACTTAACGTTTTGTCCGTCCTTAAGTCTCATTAATCAAATGCCCAGATCCTTTCGTTGAATATGATGTTGCCAGTTGCCCGACCCTTTCTTCAGTAAACCGAGCTTCTGCTCCGTCTCCAATAAACTAGTAGTCAGCAGGACGTTAAACCCAAATATTTCTTCAACCTTCCCTCTCTTAATAATTGCTAGCCAACCCGATATAAGGCAACTTACCAAAGTCAGTCTAAGCCTGTATTATCTTACAGAAGTGTCAAAACAGCACGATCTACACCAATGACGAATTCTCAAAGCATGACACTAATCCCAGTTCGGACATACTGATTCGAGCTGTTTTAGTGTCAGTGTACTAGGCCTACATTAGGTGAATTCTGAAACTTCCTTGTTTCAAGAGGAATATTTCACTTTTAGTATGGAATTCGGCAAAGGATTTTCCCCACAGGCCCGTGGAATTACGCTTGAAAATCTCACGCAAGTTATTCATTCCGACACGTAATCGACCTGCATCTGATTCACGTTCATTTAAGAGATAAGTTGTTACAACAGTCGGTTATCGTGGTAAGGATAAGTACTTACTGAATGGATAACTCGAAATATTGCATAGTTTCGCTTCACTGGTTTTCTCGCCTAGACCAATGGACAATTATAGCTAAGCGGATCACGCTTCATATGGTTTCTCTGCTGTGCGACGTAACTCTTCAACCAGGCAGGTCTGGTCGTGGTCGCGTAGTAGAAACCATGGATAGCACACGACACTTAAGTGATGATATCATTTTAACAGACCTGTCTGTGGCTCTTTGTGAAATATTGATATTAATTACACGCGGAAGGACGCTTTCTTGCCTACGTTTCACCAAACTGTATTTTACAGGAGCTACGTTCTACCTAAGAATCTTAGTTTTAGTTTTATTGGTCCAAAGCTGATATTCAAGTCTTCTAGTGTTGGCCTAAACATAGAACATCACGAAAAAAATATTAACAAAGTGAATACAGTTTGGAAACTTGTATGCACGAGATTGAAAGAACATCACAAATACCATAAACTGCAGAAAAAAAAAATACTTCACATTTCCTCAGCTTTATTTAGATACCAGCAACAATAGTTTATATAGGTCGAAATACAGCACTAAGGACCGAGGTGGCCTTAAAATGTTGTAAATTAAAAAACACCAGAGAAATACTAGAAACTGCTGCTGAGCGGCCAAAAGGTTATTATTATCCCTTATCACGTAATTTCTTTATTGTATATTTTATGGTAGTGATGTATTTCGAATTACCACTGTCTGTCTTTGAGGTTCTAGATTCTGTAGTAACACCTCGCCGGCACTGTAGAACACTGCTGGCCACCCAAAATGCTAAACCCCGAAGAAAGCTTCAAAATGAGCTGATATTTGCAACAGACGTTTGTGACGGTAAGAGATGCACATTCCAGAACAGCACACATCACGAGCGCGAGGGGCGTCACCTGCCAACAAACCGCGGGGGAGTGGCCGAGCGCTCTAAGGCACCTTGCTGCAGAGATCGCGGTTGCATCGCTCATCCCTCCATGTGTGTGTGTGTGTGTGTGTGTAGTCCTTAGCATAAGTTAGTTAAAGTAGTTTGGAAGCCTAAGGTCTGATAACCGCAGCAGTTAAGTTCTTTAGATTTACAAACGTTTTTGAACCTGCCAGCTCTGTATTAAGGGGAGACAGAGAGCCGTGTAGAGATAGTGGAATTGTTCTTTCTTGCCGTTATTTTTACGTATGGAACTTCTGTATGCCTGACAGAAGACGGTGAATATCTTTTGATATCTTCTAATGAAATTGCGTGCTTATGGAATATCTCCCCAATTGTGCCATTGGATTCACGATTTCCTATCAGAAAGGACGCAGTTCGTTGTGATTGACTGTAAGTTATCGAGTGAAACAGAAGTGATATCTGGCGTTCCCCAGGGAAGCGTTATAGGTCACCTACTCTTCCCTGTGTTTATAAACGATTTAGGAGACAATTTGAATAGCTCCCTTAGACTGTTCGCGGATGATGCTGTCGTTTATCGGTTAGTGAAGTCAACAGAGGATCAAAAACAACTGCAAAGCGATTTAGACAAAATTTCTACGTGGTGCGAAAATTGGCAATTGACACTAAATAAAGAAAAGTGTGAAGTAATACACATGACCACTAAAAGAAATCCGCTGAACTTTAATTACGCGATAAATCAGTCAAACCTTAAGGTCGTATATTCTTCCAAATATCTAGGAGTTACAATTACGAACCATTTATACTGGAGAGAACACACAGAAAATATTGTGGGGAAGGCGAACCAAAGTTTACGTTTCATTGGCAGAACGATTCGAAGATGCACCGACTCCAACAAAGAGACTGCCTACATCAAACTTGTGCGTCCTCTCCTGGAGTACTCTTGCCCATTGTGGGACCCTCACCAGGTGGGACTGACGGAAGATATTGAGAAGCTTCAGAGAAGGGCAGCTCGTTTTGTTTTATAACGTTACGGGGGGGGGGAACCACCCACCCCCGGAACGATTTAGGTGTTCTTTCTTCCCGCGCGATATTATAGAATGGAACGGTAGAGATAAGTTATGAAAGTGGTTAATGAACCCTTTGACACGCACTTAAATGTGATTTGCGGAGTATCTATGGAGATGTAGATGTAGCACATTACATAATTAGACCTAGCAAAAACAGTTGCCTATAGGGATCGCACATTATGCTTCAGAGAAACTGTTGAGAGTGTCGGCCCTAACCAAACAACTATTACGCACATCTGTAATCTCTGAACGTAAGAGGAAACGACGGACCGAGGGGAGCGATTGCACCAGCCTCGTTCCACCACTACACGTGATGTCTACAATATTGTACGCATGACAGTGCTGGTTCGCTCTGCCATATGATGATTATCACAACTAATTCAGTGTATTGCGCAACAAGCAATGTTCGCGCGTACCATTCAGCACCATTTACAGCAGAGTGGACTGTCCGTAAGCCGTCCATTGCTGCGTTTACAACCGAGTCAGACGTTTGCGACGCCACTCGAAATGTTGAACATTTTCTCCTCGCCTAATTGACTGCTTTTCTGGCACGGCCTCTATGTTCTCCCTGCTCTCACATACCTTTGTCGATAATTGTGAAAGACTGGCTCGGGACACATCTCTCGCTTTTACAGTTCATCGTCGGGCCCCGTGGGCTTGGGGTAAACCGTTAGACTGGAAAGCGAAGGGTCGCGGGTTCGTCTGCGTTTTAACTCGTCCTTCACCTCTCAACGATATGAGGAGTGGCCAGAAACGACACATGGTTCGGATTCCACCTTAATCATTTCATTCCCAGTGTTGCTCCTCGACAATAACGTATTAAACGCTAATTTATACCGTATTTTGTGTCTCAGCCCTTAAAGTCGCATTCTTGTTGATGAACAACAAGCTTCTAGTACTACATTTTGCCGCTTAGTACGACATGTAGCCACTTCTGAGACATTAATCTATCCGTCTTGTAGGTTTTGTTAGTTGCCGTCTGTACGTGGCTGTGAGTGTGAGCGTGAGTATGGTTCATGTTACTGTATATCAGCAGTGAATTGTCTTGACTTTGGTGCTGTGGCGAAGATTACGCTAGCATTATTGATCTAACAGTGTCAGCTATCATCAGAATAACGTCCAAAATAATAAAATACCTCGATACAAACGTCTGTGTTGTGCATGAAATACACGACATAAAAAACAATAGTTCCATCAAAAAAACATATTTTGATATTTAGGGCACTGTATTAATACAGAAAACACTGAATTTTAATTTTTCCAAAGCTGAATTCATAATGTGGGAATGAAAATTCCCCCAGCATGAAACCACAATCAATGCGATGCACTATGAAGCCACTTTTCAGACAGCTTCGAATTGACCAACTAGGATCACAAAACAGCTTCAGTTCCTCTTCTTTCTTTGTTGCTTCCTATTCTTCCAATGCTCCTTCATCTTCTCCCCATGTTGTCCTTTCCTTTCTGCTCTCCACCTTGTTTCTGTTTTCGTATATTTTTCTGCCTATAAAACCTTCTAAATTTAATATTTAGTGTCCATGTCTTCTATTTCTGTTTCTTTGACGTTGTTTCTTTCTTGATCTCTTCTTATTTCTGTGATTTCTTCTTCCAGAAGTAAAGTAAAATTTGTTCTCATTCATTCGGAAGGAATGCCCAAAGAAGATTAATCTTCGCTTTGCCATTACTTCTGATATTTTCATTATATTTTCATATATCTCCGTGTTGCTTCTCATTTTCTATCTGCAGTTTGTATCGCAACCATCATTTTTTTAGTAATCCGTCTTTCAAGAACCTCTATTCCTCTATTATTAAGGCATTTAAGGCATAATGATTATGAATTTGTAATTTATGATGTCACATTGTCTATAGGTATAACATATATTTCTGAAGAAGACGGGTTTATATCCGTCGAAACCGTGGTCAAGTTTATTAAACTATATTATTGCAACTGGTTGCCTGATTATTAATTTACTATCTTGTAACCGTTGCTGAGAGGCAGTCACGTTTAAAATATTATGCATAAATATTATAATTGAAATTTATACATTTATGCCCCACAAGAATATTGCAAAATAAGTCCTGTAGAAGGAGATCTACTTGAATCAGGACATTCCGCAGAGCTTAACAATACTAAAGGCAGCAAAAAAAGTTGACAATATTATTTCAACAGATGATTGATGCTAACAGTATTCGACTAGAGTATGGCAAAGATAACAAGGGATGGGATGGAAAAATAAATTACGTAGCCTATTCCCCTCTCTCGATTCAATACTGAAACTCACCGGAATTGATACATACGACTGTGATACTGCCTATCTAACTACTTTTAGTAAGTAAGATTGTGTAGCTCAAACAACAGCGGCGCTGATCCTGCCGCTTATCAATTAAACTTTCAAAATGCGAGTCCGTCACCTTTGTGATGCTGATGTAGAGCAGCGATGAGCGCCAAAGTACAAAGTCGTACTAATGCACACTTGTTACCAACAAGTATACAAGTCGCCAAGTACAGAGCGGCGTTTAAGTTGCGCTCGGGTAGGCCTGTCGCCCAAGCGACAGACCTCAGAGTCTTCGTTCTCTTCGACCGCTTTTCACTTTCTCCGTGTCATCTACGTGGAAAGCGCGCGCAAAAATAGCAAACAGCCAAGGGGTTTATCTTTGCAAAAGCAGCGCCAAACATGAGCGTTCTTTAAAGTGACTCAAATGTCCTATCAAATCGTCTATGGACATACATATGGCACCAGACCGCCCCCACATGAGCTGACGTCTAACCAGTTCCCATCCCTGATACTCAGAGACTTTTGGTAACGAAGATACACCAACTTCGGAGGGCAGTGAATTCACAGGTTCATGGGCGATGCCTGGCGTCAGCGAGTCGCCAGGCCTTCAAACACAATGTCTTAGCAAGAGATATTGCTTTCCGCTACCTAAAACCACTTCTCACTCCACATCCGTCCCTTCTCTGGAGAACTCGGAACCTCCTCTGGCGTACAAGAAATTCAATTCGTTACCCTATGGCTCGCAAACAGCGGTGAGCGATGACAGACCCACTGCCTGTCTTTGCCAAGAAGGCGAACCACCACTCATTCGCCATGGTTCCTAGCTTATTCGCTTAGGCTGGCCAGATCCTCAACAGGCTGGCTCACACTATTTTGTACATGCTCCCCTTGATAATTACTAACTACATATCGGCACTGTCTCAATCATATGCACACTGCAACTCGTGCCATACAGTTAACATTAAAGTTTCCATAATAAACAAGATGAAATTATACTCATTTCAAGTTCCTATCACCAGTATACATGTTTCCCTCGCCTGTGACCTGTTTCTCGATTATAACTTCTCAATAAAGTGGAAAGGTAGTGTGAGGGCATGACTGTTGCCTTCCGGTTTAGTAAAGATACTGGCATCAGAATACACTAAGGTAACAAGAGTCATGCCCTACCGATAAGAAAAGATATACAGGGTGTTACAAAAAGGTACGTCCAAACTTTCAGGAAACATTCCTCACACACGAAGAAAGAAAATATTTTAAGTGGACATGTCCGGAAACGATTAATTTCCATGTTAGAGCTCATTTTAGTACTTCTCTTTAAATGTAAATTGAAATAATTTGTGCTGACAATTGTCAAAATACCCATTTGTTTCGTTAGTATGTACTGTACTTCCTCGATTCACCGCCAGTTTGGGCAGAAATTGTTGATGTCTTAATTGGGCCTAAAGTTCTTCCACCTACGCTCACTGGAGCACGTTATCATGATTTCATATGTGTACTCTACCTGTGCTGCTAGAACATGTGCCTTTACAAGTACGACTCAAGATGTGGTTCATGCACGATGGAGCTCCTGCACATTTCAGTCGACGTGTTCGTACGCTTCTCAACAACAGATTCGGCGACCGTTGGATTGGTAGAGGCTGACCAATTCCATGGCCTACGCGCTCTCCTGACCTCAACCCTCTTGACTTTCATTTATGGGGTCATTTGAAAGCTCTTGTCTACGCAACCCCGGTACCAAATGTAAAGACTCTTCGTGCTCATATTGTGGACGGCTGCATCAGAGCATCAGGGATTCCATGCGACGGAGGGTGGATGCATGTATCCTCGCTAACGGAGGACATTTTGAACATTTACTGTAACAAAGTCACGCTGGTACGTTCTGTTGCTGTGTGTTTCCATTCCATGATTAATGTGATTTGAAGAGAAGTAATAAAATGAGCTCTAACATGGAAATTAAGCGTTTCCGGACACATGTCCACATAACATATTATCTTTCTTTGTGTGTGAGGAATGTTTCCTGAAAGTTTGGCCGTACCTTTTTGTAACACCCTGTATAAGGCGGTAGTATTCCATACACAAGGTATAAAAGGGGGGGGGGGGGTTGCATAGCTGTTTTTGTCCTTCACGTGATTCACGTGAAATGGTTCGTGATTGTAGCCGCATGACGTAGAAAGCGAAAGGGTAGTTAGAAGCATTCGTATGGTGCGTTCCATTTCGGAAATTGTTCGAGAATTTATTATCCCGAGTGCTGAGAATATCAAACCTCTCACTATGGGCATCACAGTGGCAGATGGTTTGCACTTAGTGGCCGAGAGCAGCGGCGTTTGCGTACAGTTGTCAGTCAAGCAGCACTGCGGAAAACAACCACAGACATCAAAGTGGGAGATGCAAGGGACGTATCCGTAAGGTCAGTGGGGCACAATTGGCTCATGGCAACAGACACGAAGCGAAACGTAGCGTCAGGAGGGCTATGCGAGAGGCGTTCAACGAATTCGAAAGTAAAGGTCTATGTACTAACTTGGCTGAAAATCCTAAGAAACTTTGGTCTTATGTCAAAACGGTAGGTGGATCAAAACAAAATGTCCAGATACTCTGTGACGAAAATGGTACTGAAACAGAGGATGACACACTAAAGGCTGAAATACTAAATGTCATTTTCCAAAGCTGTTTCACAGAGGAAGACTGCACTGTAGTTCCTTCTCTAGATTGTGGCACAGATGACAAAATGGTAAGACAGAGGGATAGAAAAACAATTAAAATCGCTCAAAAGAGGAAAGGCCGCTGGACCTGATGGGATACCAGTTCGAATTTACACAGAGTACGCGAGGGAACTTGCTCCCCTTCTAGCAGTGGTGTACCGTAGGTCTCTAGAAGAACGAAGCGTTCCGAAAAATTGGAAAATGGCGTAGGTTATCCAGTTTTCAAGAAAGGACGTCGAACAGATGTGCAGAACTATAGGCCTATATCTCTAACGTCGTTCAGTTGTAGAATTTTGGAACCCGTGTTACGTTCGAGTATAATGACTTCTCTGGAGACTAGAAATCTACTCTGTAAGAATCAGCATGGCTTTCGAAAAAAGGCGATCGTGGGAAAGCTAGCTCGCGCTATTCGTCCACGAGTCTCAGAGGGCCATAGACACGGGTTCCCAGGTAGATGCCGTGTTTCTTGACTTCCGCAAGGCGTTTGATACAGGTCCCCACAGTCGTTTAATGACCTAAGTAAGAGCATATAGGCTATCAGACCAATTGTGTGATTGGATTGAAGAGTTCCTAGATAACAGAACGCAGCATGTCATTCTCAATGGAGAGAAGTCTTCCGAAGTAGGAGTGATGTTAGGTGTGCCACAGGGGAGTGTTGTGGGACCATTGCTATTCACAATATATATAAATGACCTTGTGAATAACATCGGAAGTTCACTCAGACTTTTTGCGGATGATGCTGTCGTATGTCGAGAGGTTGTGACAATGGAAAATTGTATCGAAATTCAGGAGGATTTGCAACGAATTGACGCATGGTGCAGAGAATGACAATTGAATCTCAATGTAGACAGGTGTAATGTGCTACGAATACATAGAAAGAAAAATCCTTTATCATTTAGCTGCACTATAGCAGGTCAGCATCTGGAAGCAGTTAATTCCATAAATTATCTGGGAGTAGGCATTAGGAGTGATTTAAAACGAAACGATAATATAAAATTCATAGTTGGTAAATCAGATGCCAGAATGAGATTCATTAGAAGAATCCTAAGGAAATGCAGTCCGAAAACAAAGGAAGTAGGTTACAGAACACTTGTTCACCTCCTGCTTGAATACTGCTCACCAGTGTGGCATTTGTACCAGGTGGGGTTGTTAGAGGATGTAAGGGGAGAGTTTCGTGGGGTCACTTGAAGTCTGCAATTCTGTGGTAAATCGCGCAACACACGAGAATCGTGATGTGTTTTGACACCTTGTACGTAATATTTCGTTAAGCCATTTTCAAGATATATTGTCCACAAAAGTGTTATTTGATAATGATTTTTTATTTATTATAACTCAAAACCTATCAAAGTGACAGGAGGCGAGTTTATATCACTGAGGAGTCGTTTGTACAGGGGTTAGTCAATCTGTCAAATGAGCGTCTGGTCGATCGCTATGTGTATAGACACGTGACTGGAAAATCTAGGCCGTTATTCAGTGAATGGCGATCGGTGGGAGAAGCCCTGTTTGGCCTTGAAGAAATATACAGTACACCACTTAAAAATTAATAACTATGGATGCACATAGATACAAAAGAACACGTAGGCTCATCTTAGATAAAAACTAGACGAATGTGGTGATATAAACTCGCCTCCTGTCACTTTAATAGGTTTTGAGTTATAGTAAATCAAAAATCATTATCAAATAACAATTTTGTGGACAATATATCTTGAAAATGGCTTTACCAAATATTACGTACAAGGTGTCAAATGATGGACCTAAGTGAGTTCTATTAAGATTTATATTTAGTTTTTTGCGCAAATTCAGTAAATTTGAATTAGAGGCCAGTAACAGGGTTTCCAGGCATAAAAGCTGGATTTTTAATAAATAAACAATAATAACTGTAGCATTAGCTGCAGTACGGTAAATTAGACTTAAGCAAATAATTAATGAAACCACAGGATCAATATTATTGACTATAGTGTTTAAATACTGAAAAAGCAAAGATAGAAAAATTTCATTTTTTGATAATGCAAAAACTATGATATGCACAATGTTTTTGATGCCATATTCTGTTTCAGCGGAAAATTTATGTTATATACTATCAACACATGTATTTTTTTCATTTGTACTTTATGTAAAATAGGTAATTTTGTGAGAAAAAGATACTAATTTGACTTCAGAGTAAGCCAGCGAGGGTACTTAAGGCGTCCATTTTGGGTTTTTAGGGGCAGACGCGGAACAGCTAGCGCACGGAGCGGACGTACTGCTTAGCTCGTGCTCGGTTGTATTGTCGCCTTAGGGACTTTTAGTAGAGCTGGACTTGAACATGACTCGAACTGTTCGAGCAATTTACGTCCCAGTTCGGGAAATGTTCGAACATTCGATCGCGACGTTATCTATCAATGTCAGGAGCTCTATGATTTACAACGATCGTATTCATAAACCTTTTCTGTGCTGTGCAGTGTACGCTTTATAATAAAGATAGGGTGTCGTTAATGTACTATGGGGATTAATAAGTGTGAAATTCCGACAATATTAGCTTCTAGGGCGCAGGTTATAAGTAAAAACAGTAACGAATATAGGCTATAAGTAAACGATAACAATCGCGATTTAAAATTATAGTGCTGCTATCTAACGACGTCTGTGGGTACTACGCACACAGCAGCTCGTGAACTATTTATTCCGTGGTCGCAATTACAGTTTATTTTGTATGACTTATTTCCGTTATTGGATATTAAATTTCTAATGCTTTCTCTATTTCATTTCTTTTAATCTGATTTTCAAGGCGATTAAAAGATGGTAACATTTTTCTCTGTTACTGTACCGTATGAACAGGGAATGGAATGGTCATTTGCAACCTCTTATAATCACATTAAATGTAATTTCTACTTGTGAAGGATTCACATTTTTGCCTTTGAATGTTAGCCTTCAGTAATGTTTTGCAGTTGTTCTGTTATAGTAGCAGATATTTTGTTTATCAAAGGATCATATCTTGCAGTGATACCAGACAGGTCACGTACGCACTATTTAAAAAAATACGGTTTTTCATAGTTATGTCCTTCTTTTCTATTACATATACTTTAACTTCCTATGAAATTAGTTCTGAGCAAAGCGATAGCCCGGTAACTTCAAAATTTCCCGTGTATCGTTTGCAGATACGCAGAACGAGTCATTTAATCAGTGGCGGTTCGTACAAAATTTGACCAGTGTGCTACAATATTACAAAAATATACAGGAAACAAAATATACTAAAATAAACAGCACGACTTAAAATTGTTGTGATATTAGCTTTACCTAATTAACTAAGTTCAAGTATGTTATTTATATGTTTATGATTTCCTTTGTTTTTTTATTAATGCATTAAGATGTCCGGGGTATTTCACTCCCCCTGTACTCCACACATCACTGTTCCCAAACAACAAACATGGAAAGCAAAAAAAGTGCATTGCGAATATCACATCCGCAATCCAACTGTTTTCATACACTTTCGTTCTAAATTTCCTCGTGTACTCGCTTTTCTTGCCACCTCCTGTAGCCCTTTGACTGAGATTTAAAACTGGAGTAGGTCTACCAAACTCTTTCACTTTCAGTTTCTCTTCCAAAGGTCTATTGGAAAATGGCCTCTGTAGCGGATCATCGACAGAATTCTCCATGTTGCTCGCACAGTACGTAACACGCACTTTCACGAAGAAATACACCGAGAAACACTTCTTCAGCAAACGCACAAAGCGTGACTGACAATGGAAATAACGGAGCTTAGCAACATCCCCACCACGTCATCTGCGTTCTACACAAGCGACCAATGAAACTGCTTGGCAGAAAAGCGCAGTTTCAATCGCATGTTGGCGAAACATTACTAATGTTGTTTGTGATTGAAGTTTTACATCAAACACGTCAACCTTTGTATGATTGCCTTTAATTAAATACCAATTAATACTGTATTGACAGTATGACCTTCAGGGTAATTTATAACAGCGTTGCCAACTGCATGTATTCTCTGCAGGTATAAATATAAGTTTAAAAATGTTTATTTTATTTACAGAAATTAAAAATTTAGACTCAGAGGTATTTGAATACGAGCCTCACACAAGTAGGTTTCAGAGACAACGCGGAAGAAGCCTAAGCCAGCGCGCTATTTGACTCTGTATGCCGCAATATTCGTCATATACTATTCTTCCGCAACCGTTACACGCAGCGCGAAGAGAAATATTGATCTGGTGCTGCAGTCGGTCTCAGCACTCATGAGCCGCCCGGCCTGACGTCACGTCTGCGCAAGCGCACTAGCGAACTGACGATTGCGCCTCCTCTCTGCGCACGTACCAGCGCGGCTGAATCCCACTTTAGCACACGGAGCTGCTTTCCAGCTATCGCGGCGAGAGCGCTCCAAAATGAGTTTTCATCCTTATTACAAGCATTCTAATACGCATTGGAAGGGAATTGACATAATTTTATTGTGATATCTGGCTCGCATTCCAAGAGAAAGAATGTAATTTTACAACTATTTCTCGCTTGCATTGGAAGAGAAATAGCATAATTTTAGTAATATATTTACAGTGTGCTGCAGCACATTAGCACATTGGCACCAGCCGAAACTGCATTTATTATGAGTGTTCGAACAGTTCGATACTGTATCGGGAAATCCCGAACATCTTCGAACGCGAGTATCATTTGCCCAGCCATGACTTTTAGAGAACGAAAGTTGTCGTTGGCACCTATCGGACGTGCATATTGCGACTACGGCGTTACCGTATCCTGGTTTTCTAGCAAGCGCGGAGGATGTGGCCGGGATTTGTACGACTGTGGAACCGTTCTTCGTGACGTTCTGGAGCAAAGCCGTCGTGTTGCTTCCTGACAGACACGCATATTGCGTCCGTAGCGTTACCGTTTGCCGGTCTACCGGCGAGCGCGGAGGCTGCGGCCGGGATTGGCGCTGCTCTTGCCGAGCTCTTTTCCGATCTTGCCGCCGCGAGGCATCCTCCTCGCTCCTCCCGAGTGTAGGGTATTTGCAGGCCACGGCCCGCTGCGCTGCACGGCGACCCGCGTCTGCTCTGGAGTGGATACCTGCTACTTAGTTGTAGAGGTGGGAACTAGAGATTCGAAACGGGCTTCCAAACATTGCTTAACACTTAGAGTGCCGTGCCCGTAATATTACGTTCTCTGTGTCTTTGCGAGAACTGCCGCGTCCGTAATATTACGGGCGGCTGTTCTCAAACGAATTCTAGCCGTATTATCCGTACGGCAGTTATCAGAAGGGAGGCAAACCCTTGTAGTAGACATCTCTGCCACTAGGAGGCGCTACAAAACTGTTCAGTTTACGAAACAAGGGTTTGTGTCAGTTGACTCAGAGACATCAGGGCGAGCGTTAGACGCAACATGTCAAGCAGTAGGCCTTTGAGCGACGCAGAGATTCGCCGCAATCTTGATGAATCGGAAGATGATCTGAGTGATGTTTTTGATGGCGATGACACGGCTGAAGATCCAACTTCTGCTGAATCAGGATCAGGTAATATAATTGCTTTCACAACTGGATGGAACACATTACCTGGAAAGAATACCCATTCCACCAGGGAAGAAGAAGGCACAAAAGACTTGTAGAGTGAGCCGGCCGCGGTGGCCGAGGCGCGCCAGTCACGGTCTTCACGGCCACTACGGTCGGGGGTTCGAATCCCCCCTCGGGCATGGATATTTGTGCCGTCCTTAGTCTTAGTTAGTTCATAAGTAGTTTGTAAGTTTAGGGACTGATGACCCCGTAGTTAAGTCCCATAGAATTTACAAACATTTGAACTTGTAGAGTGAGTTCAGAGAAATGTTCAAATGTTTGTACAGCTTATGGGACTTAACTACGGGGTCATTAGTCCCTAAACTTACAAACTACTTATGAACTACTTACGAACTAGGACGGCACAAATATCCATGCCCGAGGGGGGATTCGAACCCCCGACCGTAGTGGCCGTGCAGACCGTGACTGAAGCGCCTCAGTCCCCTCGGCCACCGCGGCCAGCAAACTTGATGAAACAAGAGAAACATTTGACATTCAAAACAAAGGTCACGGCCTACATAAGATTCACGTGGTTGATGGCGGAGGATTCTTCACGTATATAGTTTACTAAATTTATAGTTTTATATCTAACTTGATGAAATTTCGCGCACTTGGCATTCAAGACTAGAGGAAGGTCATTGTCTACGTAAGATTCGTGTGGTACATGGCGAAGGGTACTTCACTTAAGAATTCTCTAAAATCTAAAGTTTTATTACGATCTTGATGAAATTTCACACACTTTACAGTCAAAACTAGCGGAAGGTCACTGTCTACGTAAGATTCGTGTGGTACATGGCGGAGGGTACTTCAGTTAAGAATTCTGTAAAATCTAAAGTTTTATTACGATCTTGATGAAATTTCACACACTTAACATTCAAAACTAGCGGAAGATCTCTGTCAACATCGAGTTGTAGTAGCGAGACTGAATGTCGAAATTCCCAAATGCACCAAAAATAAACGAAAAATATATCTATTCAATAAAGCAGATAAAAATTCGCTTCACGCTTTCCTGAGTGTTTGTCTCCAGTCTTTCAAAACTAAAAATGCGAGTGTAGATCAGTTGTGGCTTACTTTCAAAGACATCAGTAGCAATCGAGAGATTTATACCAAATAAATTAATTAAAGAGGGGGCTGACTCCCCGTGGTACACAAAACAGGTCAGATCACTGTTGCACAAACAAAGAAAAACGCATGCAAAATTTAAAAAGACACAGAATCCACAAGACTGGCAATCTTTTACTGAAACCCGCAACCTAGAGCGGACTTTAATGCGAGAAGCCTATAGTAGTTACCACAACGAAATCCTGTCTCGTAATCTTGCAGAAAATCCAAAGGAATTCTGGTCATATGTGAAGTACACTAGCGCCAAAACACAAACAATACCTTCACTACGCGATAGCAATGGTAATACTACCGATGACAGCACGGCTAAAGCAGAATTACTAAACACAGCTTTCCAAAATTCTTTCACCAAAGAAGACGAAGTGAACACTCCAGTATTCAGTCCAAGAACAGCTGCCAGCATGGGAAACTTAGCAGTAGATGTTCCTGGAGTAGTAAAACAACTTAAGTCACTAAACAAAAATAAATCATCCGGGCCAGATTGTATACCAACTAGATTCCTCTCAGAGTATGCTGATGCAATAGCTCCGTACTTAGCTATCATTTACAACCGATCACTCAGCGAAAGATCCGTACCCAAAGACTGAAAAGTTGCCCAAGTTACTCCTATATTCAAGAAAGGCAATAGGAGTGATCTCCAAAAATACAGGCCTATCTCATTGACGTCGATTCGCAGTAGGATTTTGGAACATATACTTTGTTCGAATATTATGAACTACCTCGAAGAGAATGACCTATTAACCAGTAATCAACACGAATTCAGAAAGTATCACTCTTGCGAAACACAGCTTGCCCTTTATTCACATGAAGTATTAAGTGCCATCGACAAGAGATCCCAAATCGATTCCATATTTCTGGATTTCAGGAAGGCTTTTGACACTGTACCCCACAAGCGGCTTCTTATGAAATTGCGTGCTTATGGAATATCTCCCCAATTGTGCCATTGGATTCACGATTTCCTATCAGAAAGAACACAGTTCGTTGCAATTGACGGTAAGTCATCGAGTAAAACAGAAGTGATATCTGGCGTTACACAGGGAAGCGTTATAGGTCCATTACTCTTCCTCGTGTTTATAAACGATTTAGGAGAAAATCTGAATAGTTCCCTTAGACTGTTCGCGGATGATGCTGTCGTTTATCAGTTAGTGAAATCAATTGAGGATCAAAAGCAACTGCAAAGAGATTTAGACAAAATTTCTGCTTGGTGCGAAAATTGGCAATTGACACTAAATAAAGAAAAGTGTGAAGTAATACGCATGACCACTAAAAGAAATCCGCTGAACTTTAATTACGCGATAAATCAGTCGAACCTTAAGGTCGTAGATTCTACCAAATACCTAGGAGTTACAATTACGAACAACTTTGACTGGAGAGAACACACAGAAAATATTGTGGGGAAGGCGAACCAAAGGTTACGTTTCGGCAGAACGCTTCGAAGATGCACCAGCTCCACCAAAGAGACTGCCTACATGACACTTGTGCGTCCTCTCCTGGAGTACGGTTGCCCCTTGTGGTACCCTCACAAGGTGGGAAGACATTGAAAAGGTTCAGAGAAAGGCAGCTCGTTTTGTTTTATCACGTGACGGGCGGGAAAGCGTCACGGAAATGTTACAAGAATTGGGGTGGAAATCATTAAAAGAAAGACGTTATTCATTGCGGCGTGATCTGTTTGCGAAGTTTCAATCACCGACTTTTAGTTCTGAATGTGAAAATATTTTGCTAGCACCCACCTATGTAGGGAGACATGACCATCCCAATAAAATAAGAGAAATCAGATCGAAAACGGAACGATTTAGGTGTTCTTTCTTCCCGCGCGCTATTAGAGAATGGAACGGTAGAAAAAAGTTATGAAAGTTGTTAATGAACCCTCTGCCTGGCACTTTAATGTAATTTGCAGAGTATCTATGTAGAAGTAGATATACGTCATCCCTAGAGTCGGTCATTTTCGCTCTGCCAGTGATACGCAACAAAGCGAGATCGGGTACTCAACTGCCGTGTTACGTCGCGACTAGTACTTCCTGTTCACTTTACAATTGCCGACGGCAGAGCGCTGAACCAAACTTTTTTTTTTTTTTTTAATGGCCAGAGAATGCCGAAGGCGTCCGACATCACTCGACCACAGAATAAGGAGTATACAGAAAGGAAACTCCCGCTGCAATCTGTCGTCCAAAATTTAGTGCGCATGCGCGGAACGGCCATCTTGAAAAGCAGTAAACGCATGATCACTCCCTACTCTGTAGCGTGGTAATGCGCCGTCTTTATTTGTTAATTGTGTATTTTAACTGCCTGAATCGCATAAAAGTAAACAAGTATTTGGTGCAGTGAAAAGAAAGAACTGTGTGTCAGTAGTTGGAGCTGTTCCGTTTTTATTACGAGCAACAATAAAAGTAAAGGCGGCCGATGGTGTTCAGCACCTAATTGCCGCAATAATTCGAATACAAATAAGGATATAAGTTTCTTCACCTTCCCAAAACAGGCTGAGCAGTAAGCGAACGTCGCTATATGTGCAGTGAAAGTTAAATGTTATCAGTTTCGAATGAGAGCAATGTGTGCATAATTATTAAAAGTAGCCTTGCTTCTTCTCTTGACGATAGCTCTCGCTGTTGCTGCAGCAGTTTAACGGCATCGAAATGTTGAAGTACATTTACATTTTATAAGTTTAACGTTGTAGGGAATAATATAAAATGAATTACAAAGAATAGTGCGTAAGTAGGCAGGTAAAATTTTACTTACGGCATTGGAGGCGTATCGTGCTAATGTTGGCAGCGAATGCTCTTCAGATACTCAAACAAATTGATTAAGGGGAATAATTATTTTATGCTGTTCCTGCCCTGTGGTTGACAGATTCCTCTATATGCCCTTCTCCGATCAGTAAATTAATGATACTAAAGCAAACACAACTTTTATATATGCCCAGACGTCATTAGTTCTGTGTAATCGCGTTGAACTGCTAAGTCTCACTCAATATTTTGTGCGAATTTATTCGTGTCAAATAAAACCTGGCAGTTGTAAAGTCACTTTCTTATTTATAACTAATTTCCCACACATAAGTTCGCGTTATTTGGAATTTTTCTAGAGATAAGCACCAAATAAAACGATCATCGACTCCACTGTGCATTTTCGTAGTTGTATTAAAATTTAGGGCTTTTTTTTCTTCGTTGGATTACAATTAGGTGCAAGAAGATGGCGCCAAATAGATGGAAGCCGTTTCCTTTCGTAAAAGTCGGTGGGATTAGCTGCAGTTCGTAAAAAGTCCATTTCCAGCGAAAGTACTAAGTGGCTATAGTTCCGCGTTTACTGCTTTTCAATATGGCGTCGAGCGCAACGCTTGGTAACATACAGATCAAAGGCGCCGCCTCCAGCTTTCCCTTCTGTATACTCCCTATTCTGTGACTCGACAGTACACGATCGACGCACGTGGCTCCGCATTGTACAGTCACGTTATTGTCACAGTGCGGCCACGTAATCTGAGCGTTTGCTGAAATGGATAAGTATCGCGCAAATATACGTCGTCACAAAGTACGTTCATAAGGAAAACTTAAAATAAATAATTTTCAGTTTTCATCGACTTCTCAAACTAAGGCTCAGCAGGGTGAATGACATATTTACACCAGCGTGTCCTGCCAGCGGGGACATCTTCCTTTTAGTTATTAGCCTGTACCTCAATATTTTAATTTCTTTTTTATTTCTTAGATTTTAGTATTAACAGCAAACGCATTTTTATCAGCTGCCCGCAAAACCAAATTATTACATTGCAAAATAACAATTTTAATTCTGTACAATTTTATGTAGAAAAATAAATCAATAGAAAATGTATTATGCATTCGCTCCAGTTATTCCATAGTAACATTATAGGTTTTTTCTTTTTTTTTCAGTTCACATATTTTTCCTTTAGAAGAATATATTGAAAACGACTGTAATCATTTTCTTTGCAAACATGCTGCTGCATTGTTTTATCGTAAAACAGTACCTTTATATTCTTATTATTCATTTCGATTGCTTTTCTGTTCAAGATTGAGTTAACAGAATATACAGTTCTATTAACTGTTGAATATGTACCAATGAGCGTAATTATAACTCCCAACCTTCATTCGAAATAAATGATAGCAGAACAATTCAACAGTTCGCAGCGCCTTCAGCTGAAATGGCCATTATAAGTTGAACGGATAATACTATGAGAATACACGCTTAAGGCTGCGTTTATAGACAGCGGTGCCTCCGCGGCGGGGCAACCGCTGTGATTTGGCGGAGGCACCGCTCGAACTTTTAACAGCACGCGGGGCAGCCGCAGCTGCCCGCGGGGCCCTGTTCCTGCCTGGTGGGGGTAAACAGTGGTGCCACCTGTTTTGTCAGTCACTGAGAGCTCGCCTTCCGCGATGAACCCTGCAGTGCTGTACTACGTTTACCTTGTTGGTAAAGCGAAGAAACGTAAAACGAGGAGATGGAATGTGCACCCTATCAACAGCTCTAGACACATTGATGGTGTGTTCCGAATGTTATACGGAAAATTGAGGGAGGATAATGATAAATTCTTTAATTTTCATCGAATGTCAACCAAATCCTTTGATGAGCTGTCGCTGAAAGTTCGCAGTTGTATATCTGTGCACCAAGAATTATTTCAGGGTCTGTGCTTTTCTACAGAGGAGATGCTATGATTAACTCTCAGGTAAGACAGTAAGAATTATTCAGGCTAGGGGGTTGGCAAATTGCGCCCGCTGAGGCATTTTGAAGGATCTAAACTGTTTTTCCCTTAATATTCTGAATAAATTATCATAGGATTTACATGTAAATCTGCAATGCTCACGGAACTGTGAATAAACAATTACATCGAATTTAAGAACATATATTATTAACAAGAAAGCTGTTATCCTAATAAATCAGGAAATGCCAACATCGCGGTTTTTTGATGTCTTTATTTACAATAGACGACCGGTTTCGATGTTCATTGACATTATCTTCTGGTCTCTGCACAAAGTTACAACATAATTGCATATTGTAGCGAGTTGACGACCCACCAATAGTACCGAACTCGCTACAATATGCAATAATGTTGTAACTTTGTGCAGAGACCAGAAGATGATGTCAATGAACATCGAAACCAGTCGTCTATTGTAAATAATGACATAAAAACACCGCGATCTTGGCATATAAGATCGCTCCCTGCCATGAGCAAATTATCTGTTATCCTAAGTTACCGTGAAAAACGCAAACTAGCTCATCGTAGATTTCATTGTCCAAATTGAACCATCGCTTTTTCATTCAATGCTCGTTTCTGCAGGACTTAAATACAAAACATTTACAATATTGTAATTTTAACTTAAAATTGTGATGTAAAATGTTTAAGGTAATTTTCAATAAGATAATTTTGATAGCATGGTCAACATACCTCTAAAATTATTAGACAACAACTACTCTTCGGGTGGTTTAGACAGAAAGCTTCAAAAACTATATTGCAGATTTTACTTAATATGACTTAGGGTTACCACTTACACTCATAGTAAAACAATGATGTAGTACATAGGTGTACGTATAACTAATATTTGGTACCAAAACCATAATGAGTCACTCACATATTTAATCTTTCTGTTTTGGAGTTGAGTCGTCGAATTCAGGATGGAACATATTGCATAGTTCAATCCAATTCCTCTTCTTCAAATCTCTGTCTTTAAACGTTTCAGATTCCGAATCCCAAATACATGGTCGTGATTTGATTTCGTCGATGAATAGTTCTGTATTGAACATTTTGCCCACAGATCACTGTTTCAAGTAATCAGCCCTCGCAGTAGCAGTGTGCACTCAAGCACGAACAGCACTCTCACTACCGAAGCAGCTGTGCTACATCTGGCAGGGCGGCACAGTTGTCGGCACTGCCGTATGGGCGCGCGGTTCCGCCACGCGCACCGCGAACAGCCCCATTAGCCGCCGTGTAAAGAGACGCCGCACAACCATGGCGGTTTGGAAGTGCAGCCTCTGGTATTTTGACTCCGCGGCGAACGAGCGGAGGGGCCGCTACCGCAACCGCGCCTATAAACGGCTCCCACGCTGCCTTTTGAGAAACCGCGCACTACCCAACCGCTGAGATTCCACCGCCGCGGTGCAACCGCGGGCTATAAACACGGCCTTAGTATCCGTCGCTAAGGAGTGTGATGGAAATGTGCACATGCACGTGCGCGACTACAGTGGCTGACGCGGACGCAAATTGAGACGGGCGGCACAACGCAGTCTAATGGGGCCGCGCAGACAGGGAGGGGACGTGACGGTGAAGCGATCTGCACCTGCGCTCGGCTGCTTGTCGCTGCAGCAGAGGCACAGAAAGGGTGGCGGGGAGCGGGCAAGCACTCTGCCATACGCTCTTTATCGAAAGTGGCAGTATTGTTGGTTGTTCAAAATACAGTGGCGAACTAAGGCTATTGGAGGCCCGGGGCGGCGGCGAAACGAAAGGAACCACCCCCCCCCCCCCACCGGCCACTTGGAAATACATGTATTACTATAAAAAAGAATTGGAGGCCCCTTCCAGGACGAAAGGCACCGGACAGCCCGAAAAAATAGCTTTCAAGATTTGGTGGCCCCAGCAGAATAAAATGCCTAGCGCGCACAAAAAAAAAAAAAACCTCCAGGTATTTGGAGCCCCCCCCCCCCCCCCCAAGATCTGACGCCCGGGGCGGTCCGCCCCCTCCGCCAACCCCCCCCCCCCCTTAGTCCGCCACTGTCAAAATGTTACAATGTATGTAAAACAATTGGACCATACTGCTATAGTAATCAGTCCATAGACTTACAAACTACTTAAACCAACTTACACTAAGGACAACACTCACAAATATGCCTGCGGGAGGACTCGATCCGTCCGCGGGAGTGACCACACAGTCCATAGATTCAAATGTTTGTAACTGTATCGGACTCAACTGCATGGTTATTCGTCCGTAGATCTCAAACACTTAAACTAAAGTACACTAACCCAAGGACAACACAAAAACCCATGCCCGAGGGGGGACTCGAACCTCCGACGGCGAACGGTCGCGCGCAACGCAGCACGGCGCTCCAGTACGCACGGCTAATCGACCGCGGCAGTCCATAGATTATTGGCTGTCCGAACAATATTGCCTTACTGAAAGTATTTGCCATAGACTAATGATTCGTTTTTCAACATTTAAGTTATCATTTTCTTTTCATTTGTGCATTATACTTCTCAGTTACTGCGTACTTATGTCTGTACAGTTTTGTTTAGTGAAATATTGTAACATCATATGATCAACAACCAACGCGGAAAATTTTAATTTCGTAGTAGGACATCGTCGACAATGTAGTAGATCAATGGATGCAACATTTTATGGCTTCTTAAATAAAGAAAACCAATCATTTTGTTCCTAAAGAACTAGTAAAAATCTAGATAATTTTGTCAGAATTGTGATAGTTACTTTAATTAATGCTAAAGAATTTTTGTATCCATACATAATGTGGTTAGAATCTCAAAGGTAAATCTTAAAGCTCAAATCAACATTCCCTATCTTCGGGAGTTGGTAAGATTATCTTTACCTGGTTGTCACTTTTAGTATCAGTTATTTACTGTAAAATGGGCTTGTGATTCGAAATCTAGGTCATTCTTTATTAATAAATGAAATCGTCCACCGTACCTCAAAAACCTCCGGTTCATTTGCAATTACATTCATGTAAGTCAATGGCGTCCTATATAATTCCATATTATACTTCTGAAAACTGTCTGTTAGTCAGTCCAATGTAAAAACAGCATCACTTGTCTTCGTGGTAGTTTGACATCGTCCAGATTTTCCAATACTCTAATACATTTCTTTGGTGATATTTTTAATGCAGTAATGAATAAAGTAATACTTTGTCGCTAAAATGAGTATGAAATTTGACGATTGATATGACCACATGAGTTCCGATGCGCAGGTATGGAAATGGTAGCGCCAGTGCCTCGAAAACGAATTAACATTTATCGTTCTGCTCGGTTTCAAATGAAAAGTCAGAATATTGTCTACATTTCAAACACAGCAACCTTTGATCAAAATTCGACTGTACCAAACGCTCTATGCAGTGTTTTTACCAAAGCACATTCTTAATTTTCGTGTAATACTTCACTTAATTTGATGCTACACAGCAATGAAAATAAATTTAGGCCTTTATTACATCAAACTATAATATATACAAAATCTTCTGCAAATTGTTTTCTTAATATGGAGTGACAAATGTTTCACTTGATCTGCAAGAACATTGTAGTGAGCTGAAAGAATTATTAAATTTATTGAATGAGTTGAGAGTATAGCATGAATGTGTGGAAATGATTTTCTGTACAATGATATGAAGTTGTCTCGACACATTGCAGAAAAAAACTGATGAATACTTGATCTGAAGATCAAGTGTGCAAAATTTCAACAGAATCGTAAGCAAACTGTTGATTTTGTCGAATTCTATGAGTAAAGTAGCCTTCGCCACGTATCAAATGTAATATTTTGTGGGCAGTGATATTCCTCTTATTTTGAAGATCAAGTATGCAACATTTCATGAAGATCGGAATAAAACTGTAGATTTGTATGAATTACAAACATATGGTCGCTGAGCTCACGGAGACAGCGAGTATGGATATGGCGTCAGAGTACCCGTGAGCTCATGTCGGGTGACTACGAGCCCGCGAACGCGATGGGACGGCTGCGCCAGCGCACTTAGGCCGTGTTCACACTGCCGGCCGGGCCAAGCCGAGCCGAGCGGGGCCGAGCAGAGCCGGAAGATTAAACACATTGTTTTTATTCGCGCTGTTCACACTGCCGGCCGGGCCGAGAGGACTCCGCTTCAGCCGGCTCACGCCGAGCCGACGACATTCGAAATGTTTAATATTTCCGGCGCGAGCCGATTGGGCTACGGTGTTGCTTCTGCAGCACAAGTATCGTACTTTCCTCTCTGCTTTCAAGGGAAGCCTCTGCACGATATTTATTTTCAAATATACTGTTATGAAAATATGTTGTTTATTTTTAACTGTATTACTATCAATTCTGTAATATGAACGTTTTTCTTTCTTATTTACTCGTTCAGGTAAGGAAAAACTGTCCTAAATTTAGTCGAAATTCATGGTATGAATCCATTACCACCAATTTCTTGTGTGCTTAAAATTTGACGAGTCACTACAGTGAACAACGGTATTAAAATAACAAAATCAATAAGCTGGCTTGAAGAAGGCGGCAGTGAGAAAGTTTTGCTCACACCTGAGTTTCCTTCGATCTTCTGCTGACAGAGGGTGGGGATTCCTTGTTGCTGGGGACAAGCCCACCAAGAAAAAAAGTGGCAAACGCTTCTATCCTTTAATCGTCTGTCCTTCAGAGTCTGAGACTAAACTAAACTGCGTATTTTTCTTTCAGTTAAAGTATAAAACTCGAAAGAACCAGACAAAGAAAAATGTCCTCAGATGATTCAGCAAAGATAAATTGGAAAAAAAATCTGGATCTGTGTAGAGTTCCCTGAAGGTGCAGGTGGGCTGAAATATAGTACAGAATGACGCATTTAAAACTGGCACATCTCACGTACGTCTGTAACCAGCACTTACAAAATTTCTTATGAGGACTTATCTACGTGTTTTTAATGTCACTGTTTCGTATTGTTTTTTATTTAATTCATTCTTAATTTAATCTCAGAGGTGAATGTACCGCGTTTTTGTGGGGCACGCTGTAAACAATTATTTTCACGTTGTGTTACAACATTTTTCGAGGGCTAGAAAAGCAAAAACAAAAAAGGTATATATTTTGTATTAGGAGTAGATACATCTATAAATATAAGTATTTTTGGGCTTCTTTTGCCATCACCAGCTAGAAAGCCATTAGGGTAATTTCAGAAACAAAATTCAGTAAAGTCGCAGTTTACACTAGTGTTTTCTTCTCTTGTAGCTCCAAACGCGAAATATATATACCATTAATTGTCTGGTGTGGAGAAAAAACCAGTTGTATGCCTCTCAGAAAGTCAAGTATGACCTGCCGATCGTAGTTCAATGTAATCAATCGGTCGCCACCCAAGAAAAATTACTTCAGACTTGTTTTCTGGTTACGGATCATTAACACATCACGAGGAAGCGACAAACGTGGCCAGCAATTCATTTTTTCGGCGCCGCAGTGCTTCGCGCTACGTCCAACAGCCGCCGAGATCGAAGGCTTGCGACTGCGACATAACGCCGCCCAGATAACTCGCAATTACTTCTGATAGGTGATAGATATCAGTGCGGCTACTATTTCAAAAACTCTTCTGTACTTTTAGCTCAATTTTACTCGCTGTAATGTATGGTCTAAAATGCATAGAGCAGTAAGGTGCCCGCTATCTAACTTTTTCAATACACGATTTGTAAATCAAGTGCGCATACTTGACAAAAAGCATCATTTGAAAACGACTGTTACGAATTTAAAAAAGGTGAATGTTTTATTCGAAAGCTAAGATGTTGTACTACCATGTGTCCAAAAATCAAATTTTGTAACCGCATACTTTCATCGAAATCGAGTGAGGAGTGTTACGAAACTAAAAACACTCGCAGAATGAAAAGTAGACTTTTTATTTTTTCACAGGCAGGGTAAAGATTTTAAGGAAAAAATAACTTCATAAAACGATGTGGCGTGGTCTTATGTACCGTCAAAATTTGTTACAACTAGAAAATGGGAATAGTTGATTTTCCCCCTCTTTTTCGACTCGGGGTGCATTCACACTGCGCGCCGGGCCGAGCCGAGCCGAAAAGGAGGGGGAAAATCAACTTTTCCGATTTTCAAGTTGTAACAAATTTTGACGGTATATAAGACCACGCCACATCGTTTTATGAAGTTATTTTTTCCTTAAAATCTTTACCTTGCCTGTGAGAAAATAAAAAGTCTACTTTTTATTCCGCGTGAGTTTTTAGTTTTGAACGCTCCTCACTCGATTTCGATGAAAGTATGCGGTTAAAAAATCTGATTTTTGGGCAAATGGTAGTACAACATCTTAGCTTTCGAATAAAACATTCACCTTTCGAAATTCGTAACAGTCTTTTCCAAATGATGCTTTTTGTCAAGTATGCGCACTCGATTTACAAATCGTGTATTGAAAAGTTCGATAGCGGGCAGCTTACTGTTCTATGCATTTTGGACCATAGATTACTGTGAGTGAAATTGAGCTAAAAGTACAGAAAAGTTTTTGAAATGGTAGCCGCACTGATATCTGCCACCTATCACAAGTAATTGCGAGTTATCTGAGCGTCGTTATTCCGCAGTCGCAAGCCTTCGATTTCGGCGGGTGTTGGACGTAGCGCTAAGCACTGCAGCGCCGAAAAACTGAATTGCTGGCCACGTTTGTCGCTTCCTCGTGATGTTTTAATGATTCGTAACAAGAAAGCAAGTAAAATTTACTTTTTCTTGCGTGGCAACCGATTATAATTGACAATGTCCTGCTATGGTTTTACATGAAGTCATACTTTAAGAAAGGTGTAGGCCTACGACTGATTTCTTGTCCACATTAGACAATAAATGGAATATATATTTCGTGAATGGAATTAGAAGTGAAGAATAAATTAATGTTAATTAACTGTTACTTGGTAGATGCACTGAAATCAATTTTTTTTAACATTATACTTATTAGGTTTCTAGCTGGAAATGATAAAAGGAAGAAGCCCAAAATTATACTGAAATTTATAGGTATTTCTACACCTAAGTCACGTATAATCATTTTTTTTATTTTCGCTTTTGTAGCTCTCAGAAAAATTATCACAAGGTAAAAATAATGCTATACAGCTTGTCCCACATAAAAGGAATATCACTCACGCCCGAAATTAAATTAAGAACGAAATAAGTAAAAAATAATAGATAATATTAACATTAAAAATATGTAGTTACCTCCTCATAAGGGATGTTGCAAGTGGTGGCATATGTGAGGTTTACCTGTTGTATGTGGGACGCACTGTACTGTACTTCAACCTATCTCCACTTTCAAAGAACTCAACACATGTCTCAGAATTTTATTATTTATTTATTTTGTTAAGAAGGTGTCTGAGGGAAACTTCGTTTCTACGAACATTTTGCTGAATCATCTGCTAACAATATTGTTTGTTTCTATGGTACTTCGATTTTTTAATGCCGGCCGCGGTGGCCGAGCGTACTGCGGCGCGTCAGTCACAGTCTGCACGGCCACTACGGTCGGGGGTTCGAATCCCCCCTCGGGCATGGATATTTGTGCCGTCCTTAGTAGTAGCTAGTTCATAAGTAGTTTGTAAGTTTAGGGACTGATGACCCCGTAGTTAAGTCCCATAAGCTCTACAAACAACTGAACTGAACTGAACTGATTTTTTAATGTTAACTGAAAAAAATATGCGCTGATATAGTTTAAACTCAGACAGTACTAGTCATGTCAGTAAAGGATAAGAAGTGTGTGCCACTTTATATCTTGCTGTGTTTTGTTTCCTGCTGGGCTTGTCCCCAGCTACAAGCTGTCCTCGCCCAAAGTCAGCTGAAGATCGAAGCAAACACGATGGTGACCGACTGAGCCAGCTAACAGTTCACTGATTTTGTTATTAAATTTCTTTCGTTGTCACACTGTAGTGACCTATCTGATTTTAAGCACATAAGAAACAGGTGGTAATGGATTCATCCCATGAATTTCGACTGACATTTAGAACAGTTTTTCCTAATGAGAACAGCTAAAAAAGTTCTGAATTTTGTATTCATTTTACAGAAATAATAGTAATAAAAGAAAAAAAAATAAACAACACATTTTACAAGCGTTATTTAAAAGAAGCTATCATGCAAAGAGACTTGAAAACAGGCTGGAGACGTAAGATACTTGTGCTGCAGAAGCCAGAAATTAGGCCGTGTCCACACTGCCGGCCGGGCCGAGCCGAGAGATTAAACACATTGTTTTTATTCGCGCTGTTCACACTGCCGGCCGGGCCGAGAGGACTCCGCTTCAGCAGGCTCACGCCGAGCCGACGACATTCGGAATATTTAATATTTCCGGCGTGAGCCGACGCCGGCGCATCCGATTGCCTTATGGTATTGCTTCTGCAGCACAAGTATCTCACGTCTCCAGCGTGTTTTCAAGTCTGATAGCTTCTTTTTTTTTCATTTAAATAACGCTCATGAAAATATGTTGTTTATTTTTTTCCCCTTTATTACTATTACTTCTGTAAAATGAATACAAAATTCAGTATTTTTTAGCTGTTCTCATAAGGAAAAACTTTTCTAAAAGTCAGTCGAAATTCATGGGATGAATCCATTACCACATGTTTCTTATTATCCGATAGGTCACTACAGTGTGAAAACAAAAGAAATATAATAACAAAATCACTGATCTGTTAGCTGGCTCAGTCAGCAGTCGTGTTTCCTTCGATCTTCAGCTGACCGTGGGTGAGGATAGCTTGTTGCTGGGGACGAGCCCACCAGGAAGCAAAAAAACAAAACAGCAAGATATAAAGTGGCACAAGCTTCTCATCCTCTACTGACGTGACTTGTAGTTTCTGAGTCTAAACTATATCACCGCATTTTTCTTTCAGTTAACATTTTTGAAAAATCGAAGTACCATTGAGGCAAAGAATATTGTCAGCAGATGATTCAGAAAAATGTTCGTAGAAACGCAGTTTCCCTCAGACAACTTCTTAACAAAGTAAATAAATAGTAAAATTCTGATATATGTTTTGAGTTCTTTGAAAGTGGAGATGGGTTGAAATACAGTACAGCGTGTCCCACATAAAACAGGTAAACCTCACGTATGCCACCACTTGCAACATCCCTTATGAGGAGGTAACTACATATTTTAATGTTAATATTATCTATTATTTTTTACTGAGTTCGTTCTTAATTTAATCTCAGGCGTGAGTGATATTGCTTTTATATGGGACAAGCTGTATAGAATTATTTTTACCTTGTGATAAATTTTCTGAAAGCTACAAAAGCGAAACTAAAAAAATGATTATACATGACTTAGGTGTAGAAATACCTATAAATCTCAATATAATTTTGGGCTTCTTCCTTTTATCATTTCCATCTAGAAACCCAATAAGTATAATGTCAAAAAAAATTATTTCAGTTCATCTACCAAAGTAACGGTTAACATCAATTTATTCTTCACTTATAATTCCATTCACTAAATATTTATTGTGTAATGTGGACAAGAAATCAGTCATAGGTCTTTTATAAAGTATGACCTCATGTAAAACCATAGCAGGACATTGTCAATTATAATCGGTTTCCACCCAAGAAAAAATAATTTACACTTGTTTTCTGGTTACGGATCATTCACACATCACGAGGAAGCGACAAACGTGGCCAGCAATTCATTTTTTCGGCGCCACAGTGCTTCGCGCTACGTCCAACACCCGCCGAGATCGAAAAGACTTGCGACCGCGGAATGTCGCCGCTCAGATAACTCGCAATTACTTGTGATAGGTGGTAGTTGTCAGTGCGGCTACCGTTTCAAAAACTTTTCTGTACTTTTAGCTCAATTTCACTCTCTGTACTGTATCGTCTAACATGCATAGAACAGTAAGCTGCCCGCTATCGAACTTTTTCAATACACGATTTGTAAATCAAGTGCGCATACTTGACAAAAAGCATCATTTGAAAACGACTGTTAAGAATCACAGAAAGGTGAATGTTTTATTCGAAAGCTAAGATGTTGTACTACAATATTTCAAAAAATCAGATTTTTTAACCGCATTCTTTCATCGGAATCGAGTGGGGAGCGTTACAAAACGAAAAACCCACGCGGAATGAAAAGTAGACTTTTTATTTTTTCGCAGGCAAGGTAAAGTTTTTAAGGAAAAAATAACTTCATAAAACGATGTGGCGTGGACGTATATACCGTAAAAATTTTTTAAAGCTTGAAAATCGGAAAAGTTGATTTTCCCCCTCTATTTCGGCTCTGCGCGCAGTGTGAACACCCATGCTGTCGGCCTGCGCCGTATAGGCCATATGCGAGAGTAATTTCATGTACAAAGCCCTGCACCGGCAACACTTTCGCAATTAAGGACGGTTATAGAGGCAACTTCGCTCAGTATTTCTGCAAGGGGCTTCCAACGACTTATTCGAGTCCATGCGACGTCGAGTAGCCGGGAATAAAGAGATCTGACACGGTATTGGGGGGGGGGGGGTGTATCACATAAGTCCTATGACCTCCGTGTAAGTACACGTTGAGAGACGCTATACAAACTGAATCTGCCATCAACCGCCAAAACCATCAGCTCACTCCTCATTGATCTAGTTCTTATGCTTTTCGCAACATTACAAATCTCTGAACACAATAGGGGAGACCGGGGCACGTTGGCCATACTTTTTTTTAATTGTTGTTAATATCAATTTATTTGACATATTTAAATTAATGAAATTATTGTTTAATATAGATAGGTCTTTACTGAATCTGGATGGCAGGTATTAAGCTTGAAAATATCAGTTAAAGTATTAGAAAAAAATTATTTACTGGACATATGTCAAGTAGGCCAATTTGCCCCGACCTTGGGGTAAGTTGGCTCGGAGGCTGGGGCACGTTGACCCATGTAGTCTTTTGGTAAGTATAACTAGGAAATCAAAATAAAACTAACAGTTATCAAGTAATATACTTTAATGTACATAATATCAAGTTGAATACTGAGTTAAATGCTTAACATTGAGGATTGTGACAACAGGACAGGTTAAATCTATTACGATTTATAGTGTCTTAATACAAACCAGTCAATTTCAATCAGCTCCAAAGGATCAGCACAGTTTTAACACTCATAAAACAGTTCAAATGTTTGTTAGGCTTAAGGGACTTGACTGCGGGGTCATCAGTCGCTAAACGTAAAAACTAATTATGAACTACCTTATACTAAAGACGACACAAACATCTGTGCCCGAGGGGAGATTCGAACCCCTGACGGGGAGTGGCCTTGCGCATCGCAGCGTAGTGCCTCATGCGCTTGGCCTAGGGATGGCGGTTATTGATGAAACAACCGTTTTGGGTTATACCGGTTCTTTTTATCTCTAGTTTAACTGCACCGTAAAAATTGCTCAAGATAACCGGTTTTTTAAATAACCGGTTTTCGGTTTTTCATTGCTATTATTTCCAGTAGAGTTCGACCGAAACTAATTTTGCGTCCGAAACAGAAACCGTAATCGTCGGTTCTTCTAGTTTCGGCCGAAACCAAAACTTACGAAATTCAGTTAAAATTTAGGTAAATTTACGTTACACGACAAATCACGAGTCTTTCCATATTTTCCAAGATATCCTCCCAATATTACGCCTTCTTGAGTGTGTGTAAGCCTAGCCAGGAGTCCGTAGAAGACGATATACGAAGCATACAGATTTACTGGCCTAGTATTTCCATCCGGCAGTTGCGAATATTGAGCCAACCACTCCGTAAGTTGGACTTGTGAGCCAGCGCATACGAACATCTCGTTATATGCACAATATATGTAAGTTACAGTGTAAATAAACTTCAATCAGTGCTGCAGAAGTATTTCGAAAAATAAAGTCACAGTTCCGGCTAGCAGTATGATTGTTGTCAGTGTAAATTTACGCAAATTGAACTAGAAAAGCTCTGTACCACATGATCAAAGAATGTTCAAATGGGTGTGAGTTCTTATGAGACCTAAATGCTAAGGTCATCGGTCCCTAGACTTACAAACTACTTAATCTAACTTAACCTAACTTACGCTAAGGACAACATATACATCCTTGACCAAGGGAGGAGGGAGGGCTCGAACCTTCGACTGGAGCAGCCACGCAGTCCGTGACATGGAGCCTCAGACCGCACGGCTACCTCGCGAGGCACCAAATGATCAATGTTATCTAAACCCATATTGGTTATTAAAAAATCCCCTCGCTTTCAAGGAATCACATTAATAAAACTTTTTAGGATAACAATATGATAATACATGAAAAGTTAGTATCCCAAGCTTAGAGCACATCACTTACATAATAGGTATATGAATCGAATTTACCTTCTCTTCCAAGGAACATTTTGGATACTTTCTCCGTAAATGACACTGCATGTTTGTAGTACCTCCACCCGTTTTCAGCTTTTTAAAGCAAATGGAGCATTGTACCTCACTGCTCCCGTACTTCGCGAAGTACTTCCACACTCGGGATGGTGCCGTTTAAGACACAACCGATGTCTGACGACTACAGCAAGGAACTGCCGCATGACCAGACGGAGGCAAGTCTCGTACACTGCCGGTGCACGCGCGTCGTCTAATAGGCCACGCCACACGGCAACAGGTGCATCGATGCCTCAATAGCTGCACCAGTTCTTAAGTTCTTATGCCACACATTTCTGACTGCCGGGATTGTTCTTAAATTATCACTGGTCGCTTTTCTTAGTTACTGCGATGACCTAATATTTCACAGCAGTGGAATTTTTAGGAATAGCCCTAAATATTAGGGTCAACTAGTTTTAATTTTTTTAAATTATTTACAAAAAACACATTTTGAACTAAAACTACAGGAAGTTGTCGTACCGTTTTTTTTACCCAGTTCTTGGCAGTAACTAAAAGAAACCGGTTACAACCGACACCAAATAAATACCGAAAAAACCTGTTATTCAAAACCAAAATACTGGTATCGGTTTTAACCGGTCGGTTTTTCCCATCCCTAGCTTAGCCACTCCGCGCGGCTCATAAAATAGTACACGGATTTAATTTTTCACGTTTATCTGATGAGCCCAACGCTTACAGTTCGTGAACTGAATTCCTCGTTTTCCAGTTGACTGTTTCAAAAAGGCACTGTGACTCTTCCTCATCGTCATAATTATCACCATCTTTCCTTTTTGAAAAAGGGCTTTTCTAGCCTGTGATCTAATTTTTCTTCAGTATTTTTTTGCTATGCTTTGGTCCAATGGGAAGTGTTGAAATTCCATTTCTGTTTCCTGAGTTTGAATTACCTGTGAAAACTGACATGAGGTCTGTCTGTACTTAGCGCAGTACCTCCAGTACGATTTTCTTGGAATCCCAAAGTCTTCGCTAACAGTCCTCACAGATGTTTCCTTTTATTTTACTTCTAAAACTGCTCTTAGCATCATATCTTCAAAAATCAATCCCCTTTCATTATTTTATAATTTCGGATCATTTTTATGATACTACAAATAAACAAAGGTTTAAACCAGAGCCGTAACTCATGTTTTGAAAACAAGGAAATGAACGAGATTCTGATTTCTCATATAACTGTTTAAGATTAACGTAAAATTTAATGGTTGGCGTTTATTCAACGCATTTTATCTCGTGAATATGACGATCTTTTGATGTCTGAAACGTATCAAAATATGTTTAACTTTGACAATTATGTTAATTAATAAATTCGAAGAATTATAAACGTTGCTATCATTAAAAGTAACAAACCTTTCACCGAGCTAAAAGCAGTATTGCTCCTATAGGACATGATAGGTAAAAGGCGACCACTGTACGTAACAAGAGCCTTGAATTATCGCTAAAATTAGCAAATGAGGTCCGTGTGAACTACTGGTTACTCCCTGCTACAAAGCCTTGTTCCCTGGCCCAAACTGCGAACGGGCTCTTTTCAAATTACTTCAATAACAGGAAGTTAATACTACAGTGGTCAATATACAGCTCACACGTTATTACACACAGACATTAATAAGCAAGGCACCACAATTAAAATTATCTTAGAAAGGTGGCCAAGAAAACATTTATGGCGCAACGGAAATTAGACATAAGAAAAATTGCCTCTGAGCTTGTTCTCAGCACTTGTGAAGAACAATATTAAATAAAAGAGGGAAGGTGCTCTAAAACTACAATGTATAGGCAACTTACGGATTATGCTGAACTTAGACTTGTTTATTCAGATAGAAAACAAGCAAAATGGGGAACCAATTATGTTAATACAATAAAAATACATCTCTTACATGGCTTAATGCGGACGGTGCCCAGGCTAAATTATACATGATTTAACGCTACTGGGGGGAAGGATTCACAAACAACACTCATTCTCTCGCACACACGCAATGCCACAGCGAAACTCCCTAAAATCAGCGTGCTGAGACGAGGCGGAAGCAGGCGCCGCTATCGTAGGCGAAATTCAGCAAGTCTGAGGTAGCACAAAACACAATATACAAAAACACATTGAACCTGGCTCTGGTCTGTCGTGCCTGTTTTGAGATGGTGCGTGTGTATAGCAACTTAAATTACATCTGAATTGGACCGCGAGCATACACGCTAACGGCGACACAATGCTACGTTATATGAACGCACTCCACTGAAGGTGAAGTGGTTGTAAATCGGATTCATTATACAAAATCACGGTGGATTCTTCAATTACAGTCTGTTAGAAATCGATCTATGTACTGGTTTTATATGAGAAGTGGCGTGAATTCAGGCGACTAGCTGCAAACCCCGGAAGTCGGAGCTCGGACCCACGTGGTTCCGAAAACCGATAAAATTGAATAAATTCGGTTTCCGAAAAATAAAGAAAATTAACTACAGCATGCAACCCATAGAAATGCATAGAATTATGCAAGTAAGCGAATGAAACACAGCTACACGCGATAGGGGGCGATTACACAGACGGATGAGGTCCTGTCTCAGAAAAACCACAAAATGAAATAATTACAAAGTCGGAAAAATAAAAATAAGAATTACGGCATGCAACCCATAGAAATATTTAGAATTACATAATGAAGTTATTGAAGGAGGTTGTAGAAGGCTGAAAGAGAATTACTGACAAGACAGAGTGCGTTATACAAGTCGGAGAAGAAACAGCAAAATTAAAATAGGCGGGGAGAGAAAATCGCGAAATATTAGTGGAAATCAGAAGGATACCCGCATAGTTACTTGCCTGATGGGCATGGAACAAATAAGAGTGGAAGCTGAAGACTTTGTTCTTGAACCAACCACGTGGAACACATATCACTCACGGAAGGAAACGATGAGAAGATTTTTACATGCACTGTACAAAAATGAACATATCACCTATTAGAAATCGGGCCCAACAAAGCTAGAAAGTATTTACACAGAGTTCATACACCGCCACATGATCGCAAAGGGTTTTAACATACCAGGCCGTTATCAAACTGCAACTAGTATCACACACACCGCGTTTATCTATTGGAAATCACTGAATTGAAAAACGAGAACACACTTCCGCACACGATTCGAGGAAAATATTCCAAAAAATGATTCTAAGTTCACGAGTCTAAGTTAAACGTGCTAGACAACGAAACGCTACCATCTCCAAACACAAGACCAGAACCAACCTTACCTCAGCAGAAGACCAGCTCAGAATGACCAGACCGAGCGGCCACGAGACGCGGGAAGCCACTGGAAGCCGGAAAATCCAAGATCAGCGGTGGTGGGGACCCCAGGTAAAGGTGAAAACTGCTCCGAAAGTTAGAGGTGCCAATGTTAGACTGAATAATGTAGTGAAGAAGCTGATGTAGTATGAAAAGTTTAGGGCTGATATTTTCAACACTAATGTATTCTACAGTATTTTAACACTGGTTGAATGAACACCTTGCATCTCAAGGGCTTCATATTTCGTTCAAAATAGGCAAAAGCTGTTTCATATGTATGATCTCAGACGAAGTGGTATTTCCTATACAGCTATTTTTCGACATAGTCACCGAATGAGGTGGCGCATTGGTAACGCACTGGACTCGTGTTGGGAAGGACGATGGTTCAAATCTACCTCCGACCATTCAGATTTAGGTTTTTCGTGATTTCTCTAAATCACTCCAGACAAATGCCGAGATGGTTCCTTTGAAAGGGCAGGGCGATTTCCTTTCTGATCAATAGTTAGCAAAAGATATGAGTCACTTGTCACATCGTGTGATCAACGTTTGTATTCCTATGTCGTAGAGGTCTGGACCCAGCGTGTGGTAGTCATCTTCAGCTCTTACTGTGAAACAATGCCGAAACTGCGACGTGCCATCCGAAACAAGAGATGTAGAATGCCTATTCAGATGTTGTGCTGCTCCGTACGAATGCTCGTCCCCATACGGCTCGGCGCACAGCAAATGTTCTGTGCGGAAAATAGTTATCTTTCGGTGAGGCCCGCGTGCTGGCGAAACAACCACTCTCAATGAGGAGGAAGATTAGAGAGGCTATAGAAATAGCCAAGCGCCCCGCCAGTATGAACAGGGAAGCTGGGTACAGACTTGCGTTGTGTTGGCTGCCAGCAATTGCAACACTACGAGACGAGACCACGCACTGAACGACTCAGGCAGGTGCCCTGGTGACCACAGCGGTGCCGGCCGCAGTGGCCGAGGGGACTGAGGCGCTACAGTTACGGTCTGCACGGCCACTACGGTCGGGGGTTCGAATCCCCCCTCGGGCATGGATATTTGTGCCGTCCTTAGTCTTAGCTAGTTCATAAGTAGTTTGTAAGCTTAGGGACTGATGACCCCGTAGTTAAGTCCCATAAGTGCTACAAACATTTGAACATTTTGAACCACAGCGCTCGCGCACACGCAGACCACCGCCGTCTGCGCCAGGCGACTAGTAAACAGTAGGGTTGGGCAAACGGTACTCGCGTTCGAACATGCTCGGGATTTCCCGATACAGCGGAGAGCTCGATACAGTATCGAACTGTTCGAACACTCAGATAACAAAAGACTGACGCTGGGTATCTGAAAACAGAACGCTGGAAATTTTGAAGTTACCGGGCTATTGCTTTGCTCAGAACTAATTTCATAGGAAGTATAAGTACATGTACAAAAAAAGGGCATCACTATGATAAACTGTATATTTTGTTTAAAACAGTGCATAAGTGACCTGTCTGATGTAACTACAAGATATGATCCATTGATAAACAAAATATCTGCTACTATAACAGAATTACTGCAAAGCTAACAGTCGAAGGAAAAAATGTTGTTTCTGTAAGTATGTAACATTACTGTGAATCCTTCATAAGTAGAAATTACGTTTAATGTTATAATAAGATATAGGTTGCAAATGACAATTCCATTTCCTGTTCATACGGTACAGTAACAGATAAAATGTTACCACCTTTTAATCGCCTAGAAAACAAGATTAAAAGAGATGAACTAGGGAAAAATATTAGAAATTTAACACCCCAAAACGGAAATAATTCATAAAAAAAATGAATTGTAATTGCAGCCACGGAATAAACAGTGCACGAGCTGCTGTTTACGTAGTACTAACAGGCCCCGCTAGACCGCAGCACTAAAATTTTAAATCACGGTTGCTATCGTTTTCGTATAGCCTAAATTCGTTACTGTTTTTACTTATGACCTGCTATTACAGTCATACTTATTATTACCCATAATAGATTGACACTATCTTCGTTACAAATAGTTTACTGCACAGCGCCCGAAAGATTTATGAATATCATCGATGTAATTCGTAGTGGTAGTACCTCCTGACTTTGCTAGATAGCGTCGTGATCGAATGTTCGAACATATCCCGATATTTCCCGAACTATGACGTAAATTGTTCGAACAGTTCGAGTCATGTTCAAACCCAGCTCTAGTAAACAGCACGCCACAACTGCGGCAGTTCCCTCATGTCTATACCGCCAATAGCAAGTCCCAATGCAAAAGCCAATCCAAGAAGCCCATTTTCACCAATAAAAGGGAGGAATGCAACCTCCAATCACATGAAAAACTTGTCATGAAAACACCAGTCATTGACTCCCTTTTCCAACTAGCGTGTAATAATATAAACACCAAGAAACCGCTGTTAGCACAATTATATAAGTCACAAGCTATCTCACATTCAGCAGTGAGACACACACCCTGATGAAGGCCGCCTGCAACAGTGGCCGAAACGCCGTTAGATTTGATAAAAATGACGACGCCGTCTCACACCCAGAAGAATTTTATTGACAGCGACGACAGCCGAGAAAGCCTACGGCAGTGACGTAGCCAGGATGTTGTCAAAAGGGGTGGGGAGTCCGAATGGTTAAAGAGAAATTTACAAGGGCTCATGTTTTCCATGTATTCTAAAAACAAACATATTTTTATATTTTATGCATATAGTTTGCGTTTGTAAGACCTTCTTACAAATATTGCAATATTTTATACAGAAAGTTGAGGAAAATATTTCTTAAAAATTGTTTCAATATACGTCAGCAGAACCTTCAGTTGTTATTCCAAACGAAGTCATATTATCAGAATGAGAAGTGTTTCTTTGTATTTGAACACTGGCAACGACACGCTGCCTGTCAGCCACGACTGTAGCTTGGTGTTTCGCAAAATCTGCATTAATTTTCGCATCAGTATAAATACCTTGCATATTGATTTAGGAAGCGTAAGTCTATAATTTTATTTCCAAGATTATTGGTTCTTTTACTCTTGTTGGCATGGCAACGTATCCATCCTCTAGATAAAATACTACTCTCAAACCTAACTTTAAAAAGTATTACACGTACTGAGTGAGATGCCTTATGATGTACTGAAATATTGCCACTCCAAATGACGACTCCACTGCTGTAAATAGATAAATAAGCTATTATAGTAGTACGTATTTTAACTTACCATAACACTAGTGGACAAATGAAAGTCGTTTATTTTCTTGTTATGAACTTACTCATAATTGGAAACTTATCTTAACAGCACAGTCTGCACGGCCACTACGGTCGGGGGTTCGAATCCCCCCTCGGACATGGATATTTGTGCCGTCTTTAGTATTAGATAGTTCGTAAGTAGTTTGTAAGTTTACGGCCTGATGACCCCGTAGTTAAGTCCCATAAGCTCTACAAACATTTGAACATTTTAACAGCACAAAAGAAATACACGGCAGCGGCAGCATTCCACTGTAGTGCTTAACATAGCAATAATGGGGTAAGGCCAACAATGGACAATGGATAAAGGAGGACTGGGCAATAGCCGATGCTGTTATCGATGTATCGATAGTTAAAATCTATAGATGGCTTTGTTGATTGTCGATAGTGCGTATCCCTTTATCGGCGTATGACTGATAACAATATCATTGTTTCACTACACGATAGCTAGGCCATGTCTTATTTCATTTAGTCCCTTCGGAGGTTCGAGTCCACCATCGAGCATGGGTGTGTGTGTTGTCCTTAGCATAAGTCTGAATAGTACTTTATCGTTTAGCTGATAGGGGGGTCCGGACCCCCAAGACTGTCCCTTTGGCTACGTCCTTGTCTACGGTTGCATGTTCTGCAGAAGTTCCGCTGGGAGATAGTTGACAATCCAGCGTGCAGTCCTCATCTTGATCCCAGCGAATTCCTTGTTTTCTTGCACCTCAAGAAATTCCTGTGGCAACGAAGAATATCTGACGACGACTATCACAAGCTGATTACACTCACAGGCGACAGACTATGTCGAATAATAGCTCCAATAGTACTCAACCTGGTGCTAATAAAGTATTTCGTGTAACTGTGTTGTTTTTGTTTAAAAAATAGGACAACTTACTTTCTGGATACATCTTGTATCTGACCTAGGCATTCATAGTCAGCTTGAGCAGTCATCAGTTTACACAATATCTGGAAAGAGGAAATTTTCTGAGAAGTGGCGTAGCCAGCAACACAGTGATAGTTACGAGAATCTCGTACAGTTGAAATATTACTGATATGCAGTGAGAAAAGTAGTGTATCAAGGACTTCATACTGACTAACTGCTATGGTTACTTCTCCAATCCAGAGGAGACGCTCGTTGATATATTATCATAGTAGCTCTCGAACCAGTGTATTCAACTTCATGGGAAAGTCAGCTGTTTCATATCACATCAAGAGTAGCAAAAGCTTTGCCGAAATCAAGAAGTATTAAGTATTATGGTTTTACATTGTGTGTTTAATGTCGCCACTCACTTTGATTAACGTAAGTCCTGTACTAAGTTGCTTTCGAAAACCTGATAGATACTTATCGTGGATATAATAAGTTCATGAACAATGAACCCCCAAAAGGCTGCAGATAATTTAGTTCATTTGGTATCTGCGTTTTGCGTTATCATTCTTGAATACTGTTCGAATTAAGCTTTCATTCCGTTAGGCATTTTTGCTAACAATAGAGAAATTGATTGTGTCTGTAAGGATTCTTGCGTAATTTTTCATCAATCTTAAGTTCACTCCATTATTTTCTTCTCAGAAGAGAAAATTATCAACGAAGTGTTAATCAACGCACTAACTGGACGGAAGCATTATACAGATGCAATTTTGAAGCCAGTAATTTTAGGTGATGGGGCGTGAGTTATCCAGTGCAGTAACGGTGACTAGTCTTGTAAATGCATTGAGCAGCAGTCAGGTATAACATTTCTTGTCTATTTTCATCCACATACAAGGAAGGCGCCATGTGATCTCTGCAGGAAAAGAGACCTGCTCGCTTGCGGTTTACGTGTTGACTTCCTGCCCGGTTTGCTATGCAGCTCCGTACACGAGTGGCACTGGTATATGTGTTTCCCTAGTGCTTTCACAACTTTATTTCATACCCTGAAATTGCTTTTTTTGTGTATGCCGAGAAGGAAATATAGGAATTGGTAAAGAGAACTGATTTGTATTATGAAGATAGAAGTTTAGTTTTAAATACACAATAAATTGCCAAATGAACCAAGCAAAAATATATCAATATATATGCTTCGCAAATCGCGAAATTACCCAACGTCTCCTGCTCCGGTAAGATGGACAAACGATCTGCAACACATGAAAATTTGTGCCGGACTGGGACTCGAACCCGGGTCTCCCGCTTTTCGCAAGCGGTCGCCTTAACCACTCGGCCACCCGTGCACGCTCCCCGGTCAGACCCAAACTTCCATATGTTGCACTTGCCTCTTTCCCTCAAATGCTCGCAAGGGAAAGAGGCAAATGCGATGTGAAACCCAATAGTAAAGTCTAAATTTCAAATTAATGGGAACTATCTAGGACGATGTTTACAATGACGTCAGTGGCGGCTTAGAACCATTCCTTCGAAATTATGTCGCAATAGGCTCGTTTGTGGACCCATGTTTACTGGAACATTTTTGCTTCTATTATCGTGAACTTTCAACCGTTAAGTTTGCGGCATTCTTTTTGATACACAGTGTATATCACCATGATTTTCAGGTGCATGTAGTCCAAAGTCTTTCAATATATCTATACAAGCAATATTTTTTTTTCTATATTGCCCTGTTCTTCAAATATCGGCCAATGATCTTTTTTCAGTGCGGATGCACACCAAGCCCGAACTTTTACGGACTGATGATCACGCAGTTTGGTCCGATAGATTTACAAACATTTGAACTTTTACGGGCATCGGCGAAATGCGGCGAGTGGTTAGTTAAAATGGGCAGGGGCACTACGGTAACAGTTGGATGAAAATTTGAGTCTGATGGCAGACGTGCTAGAGAGGCCCTCTTAGCGACCGCGAGCGCTGTATTCGATTGGTGTAGTGGCCAGGCCGACTGCCTAGTGAGAACTAGGTCCCAAAAAGAACATCATAAGCTACAACCAATATTTAGAACCAAAATATCCACGGATGGACTGCCAGTCTACAGTGTCCAACGGGCACTATAGACCGGCAGTACACCCGTGGATATTTTGATCATCAAATACGCCGGGAGAAACTCAAGAATCACATTATTTATAACGCTTAAAAATCGCTGTTGAATTCCCAAAAAGTAGGGTGAACAGACGTCCCGTATTTTACAGGTAAAAGGTAAAGCAGTCAACAATCGGAAGATTGGTTTGAACACCACTGTGCTTTACTAGGCATGGTCCTGTTTGGAGGTGGTATGCCGTTGCCGTCCTCCGACCTTACTTACCCAGCCAGTTATAGGGGGATCTACAGTTTAACGTGGGTTCCGAACAACGGTGCTACTCGGTATTTTTCACATGAGCAATACTGCCAGAGGTGAAAGAAGTGGAAAGTGACAGATAAAAATCCTAGGACCTGACGGAGATCGAACTGGGACCTTTGGATTTGTAGTCTGACACTCTACCACTGTGCAACCGAGACGCACTGGTATCGTCCCATATTTTCCCTAAGTGTCCCCTTGTCCGGACAAAATAAATATGGGACGTATATTGTACCATATTGTACTAACCGCCCCATATATTTTGACTAACATTTTTAAAAGTAATGTTAGCATAACCAAACGGAGAACAAATGTGGTCATAATGAAGCAATGGTGGAAATAGGCTTCAAGTGAGGAAATGAGGCACTATTTTTGTCAAATTCTTTCGCATGTTTCTAATATTTCTACATTCTTTTTTTACGATCTTTTTTTATTTCTAATGCAAGAAAGCATAGCTCGTCAAAAATCGCTGTATAAATTTTAAAGCATTCTTGGGAAACCTACGACTTTTTGGATTTTCTTTTTTTAAAGTAACGCTTTCACACGACATGTGCAAATCTTCCAACTATACAAATTCAGTGATTTATCAATTCATTGCAAGAAGGCAACGTATTGAAAAAGTCTGATTTCTTGGACATTTTAAGATCATTTCACGAGACGTTAATTCATTATATCACGAAATGGGCTTACCCATTTCATGTGCTGAACGCATTTAACTAGTCTCGACTCAAATATTCTCTTCTATGGAAGTCTGTTCAGAATTAAAAATTAACGAATCTGATGAAAATATTTTGCAAGAAAGATGTGAATATCAGCTTATTGAGAAAGTAAACCATCTTCAAAATATACGCGAAGAGAAAATTTATTAATTGTGAACTGTGCAGAAAGTTGGTAAAAACTGGTCTCTCGTTTTCAACTTGTTTGCATCTAAAGAAAATGTTCAAATGTTTGTATAGCTTATGGGACTTAACTACGGCGTCATCAGTCCCTAAACTTACAAACTACTTATGAACTAGCTAATACTAATGACGGCACAAGTATCCATGCCCGAGGGGGGATTCGAACCCCCGACCGTAGTGGCCGTGCAGAACGTGTCTGGAGCGTCTCAGTCCCCTCGGCCACCGCGGCCGGCACATCTGAAGATATCTGGAGCAAATGCTGATGTGGAAACACTGTTCTCCGTCAAATATTTTATGAACTGCGGAAACGACATGTTTAGTGTGCAAACGCTAAAGGAAATAATTATAACAAGACCTTATTTTCACAATACTTCATGTGGCGATCATTATTTGAAAATACCGACCTCCGGAATGACGCACATTCTTCTGCGAAATATAATTCACAGAGAAACACGTAAATTGTGTAGGTAATCATATCTGTCTTTATTGCTTGTTTGCGTCTGACAACTGTTTCTTTAATTAGTAATGCAATTTATTTCGCTTTTTGTTGTGCGAGTAGTTAGGTTCAAAATTTTCAAATGTCTGTAAACCTATTGGACCAAAACAGCTATGTCATCAGTTCCTAGACTTACAAACTACTGAAACTAACTTAAATTATCCTAAGGACGACTCACACACTCATGCCACACAGAGGACTCTAACCTCAGATGGCGAGCAACCACGCGCTACGCAACAAAGCGGCTTAGAACGCTCGGCCATTCCACCGCGGCGAGTAACAATGTTTGGTTAATTTTTGTATTAGCATCTGACCTAGTATGTCTTAGTTATTGAGATTGCCGTATATGTAGTTTGTCACGTTCCAAAAACCCGTAATTCCGATGCTTGTCCCGTTGTTTTCGTGTTCTTTAAGCAATTAAATACTTTTCCTGTTGTGGTAATAGTTTTGTAAAATAAGTGATTTCGAGAAAAACAAATATAAATACGAGAATCACTGAGTACAACACGTTAGCTTGGGGGTGGGAGAGAAACATTGGCTTTGTTCACTATCCTGTTTGTTTATGTGTGCGTTAATGCTACAGGTAAAGACACCATTTAGTTGTAAAATGTTTGTAGAGTCTATGGGACTTAACTACGGGGTCATCAGTCCCTAAACTTACAAATTACTTATTAACTAGCTAATCCTAACGACGGCACAAATATCCATGCCCGAGGGGGGATTCGAACCCCCAACCGTAGTGGCCGTGCAGACCGTGACTGGAGCGCCTCAGTCCCCTCGGCCACCGCGGCGGGCGCACCATTTAGTGTCATACGCATCGGTACCCACATGTGTCCCGTGGAAATCTGGTCACCCTACTATAAAGTAATTGTGCTATTATTAAAGTGTAGTGATAAAGCCAGTTTCAATCATTGCTTTACGTTTTAAAGAAAGACAATATTGATGAATTGCTTTGAGTTCTCTTCATAGCTTTTCCGCTTGACACATGTACTGACTATAACTTTATTATTGCAGCAACACCAGACTGTGATTGACGCGAGAAATTCGACTCTTTCCCATCGATCTCCTCGCTGTACCTCCTCCAAACTTACAGCAAAACGAACCAGATTCGTGCTTACCTACCATGCTACTTCATCACTTGTAGTCATGCTAGCATCATTTTATTAAAACTGAAATATTGTCTTTTTCGTGAATAATATTACTAATAAGCGGATTTAACGTACTGGCACTTAAGTAAATTCTGCAAACCCTCAACTCATCCTACACAAGAACTTTTAGTATGCGCAGTTAATTAATCTTGGGAGAATTCGTTCAGCGATACCATTTTTCGTCAAATGACACAAATTGAAACTGCTTTCAAAAAATATTTGGAGGTGGAGGGGACACGTCCTCCCGGCGGTGACATCCATGATTGTGACGGATAACGAAAAAAAATCAGTTCTTTATTGAGTGAGGATATCAAACTGCAAGATGTGCGAAAACTATTTTATTCGCTGAATTTTTTTTAAAATATCGATTGATAAGTATTCCATAGGAACGAGACTGCCGTCCCTAGGCACTCGTCATACGCGTCTCAATAAGCGCAGTTAAGCAGCACAACACGCGCGGCAATTGCGCGTTGCCTCGCAACATCATCTGGCTTCACGTATATACACGTCTCAATTTGCGCTTAGCCTAAAGCACCAGCGAGCAGCGACACTTTTATGTTTCAAGCGGACATTGCATGTAAGCGTGAGTGAATTTAAGGGCCTTATATAGTGGCAAAACGGGCAATCGTGTTTGGCTATCACACAGCAATGCTGTAGGTGAAGTTGCTGCATTTGTTGGTGTTGTGACACTTCAGCTTGTATACAGGCAGTGGTATGACACATATGGCCATAAAAAATGTACCTGCACAACCTTGGGAAAAGACTTCGTAACCGAATTTACGCCGCCATGAATTCCTGAGGCGGAATTACACGATATTAAATGATGCTGGTAATAATTTCCCTAGGAGTGAGTAATTTTATTTTCTCTTGTGAACTTATGTAGAATGCACATCTTTTTATGGTACTTTAATTGTTACTGGTAACATAAACTTAATAATCTTAACTAATATGCGCTCACATATCCAATATGAATGCATCAAAACGATCAACAAGTTACGAAATAAACGCATAAAATCTTCAATAAGATATTTAACTGATATATAATTAAAGTTTTGTTGACAATAAAAATTTAAAAAATTGTAACAACTAAGAAAACTTCTGCGACACTCTTCCAGATTGTAGTCTGCGTAAGTCCCAGTCACTATACCCCAGTGTACCAAACAGTAGAGATACATTATTATGCAACAGAGATGAAACCACCTTTAGCAATTACTATTCTAATATAACATAGGTCGGTCTCAACATTAAAAGATCCAAAACTAAATGTACTGAAGGACTTATTACCCCTACACAATTAACCATATTTACTTCCGCACGCTTCCTCAGGTAGCGGTACACGTCTGCCATACAATGTAAGTGAAGCCCACTATAACACAACACTGAAAGAATAGACAATTATTAATTATCTGTCGGCACTTGGTGCAACAAAATAATACAAAATGGTAATAATTCACGTTTCTTGGACTCATTAAGAATTACAATTCGCCCTGTCCCGAGAAACCGTCATTGCCTAACGAGAGTTCGTTATTTCTAATTTAGGCATCCCCCATAAGTTGAGTAGTCTAAGTACCGGAATTGTTGGAGCACGTATTTATTCCCTTCTTGTCTTTTCCCATCTCCTTCTTCCCTTTTGTCAGTCACCTTCTGCCAAACTCTCTGTCCATTTCACCTGCATCTGTTGCAAATTTGGGACTGTAGTTTGGTTTTCAAGCATTTCAAACCTGATGACATCATACCTCCTCTTAAATAAGATTCTCCGGGTACGCTTAGTAGAAAACTGTCTGCGAAATGTGTTGCTAATAGGGTCAGTAGTACAAACGTAATAAATTAAAATCTCTTGCCTGATGGGACTTTTTTTCATGTATCTTGTTGAAACTTCCTGGCAGATTAAAATTGTGTGCCGGAACCGGGACTCGAACCTGGGACCTTTGCCTTTCGTAGGCAAGTGCACTACCGACTGTTCTATCCCGACACGACTCACGATGTCGCCTCACAACTTTACTTCTGCCAGTACCCCGCCTCCTACTTTCCAAACTTCACAGAAGCTCTCCTGCAAACACGCAAGACTAGCACTCCCGGAAGAAAGGATATGGTGGAGACATGGCTTAGCCACAGCCTAAGGGATGTTTCCAGAATGAATCAGCGCACACTCCGCTGCAGAGTGAAGTTTCATGTATCTTGTTGTTTACGACGTCATATTTTCTGCACTATGTGTCGTACTACGATATAATTTTTTAGTTACATTCAGTGGTATATTTTGATACAGTGTGCAAGATTTCTCACGAATACAGTTAGTAATATAGACGTAGTGAAGTTTATTATCAGTCCGAAAGTCGTAATTTTACTGCATGAACAGCGGAAACTTAGTAAATATAGAATTTCTCTCCTTTCATCATTCAGTGCGGGTTTTCAACAAGAATAAATTTCGCAGAGGTTTGAAAAAATGTGCAAAGCTTGCCGCTAAATGTCGTCATTCCCAAATAGTGGATGAATGAAGTTGGGTTACTCACGCCTCACGTGATGCTGCAGTTTTCACGCATCTCATTGGTTATGACGTAATATATCCTGAAATATGAGTCGTAAGTGATAAAGTGTTGAAAGTACATTCAGTGGTATATGTGCCTGCTGTCTGCTAAATGTGTCGTGGATGTAGTCGGTAGTACCGACGTAACAAATTAAATACTCATGCGTGATGGGGCGGTTTTTCACAAAATTTCTGTTTACGACCTAATATCTCTTGGACTGTGCGTCGTACTAACCTCTTACTTCCTCGTTCTATAATATAATTTGGGTGATAAATTCAGTGGTATTTGTGTTAGCTCCCTATAAAATGTCTCGCGAATACTGTTTGTGCTGTATCTATAATACATTGTAACTTCATGCAGATTACCGTAGTTTCACTGTCACCACGGGAAAAGTTTTGGCCTTTCATCATTTTTCAAGAGTCGTTATCAAGGAAAAGCCTCAAAAAGGTTTGAAATTAAGTACAAAGTTTGGTACAAATCCCTAAGTCCACTCGTTCTCAGATAGCGAGCGAATGAAGTCTGGTTTCTCACGCGTCACGTGCTTGCTACCTTCGTTTTTTTGCGTTCATCCATCAGGCAGCTGGTGATTTTTACCCCACTGTGATTGGCACGAGACAGTAAGGAATATCGCTTTCAGACCCAAAGTTGTAGGTCTAATATAGAGAGGGACGTTTGAAACACAAAATGCATACAGTAATTATTACAAAAAGGAAAATAAATTTATTTTCACTAAATTTATACCCACACAATTGTCTGTTTTGAGCCTTCACTACAAATTTTTATGATCTGCACCATCTTACAGTAACATGCCTTTGAAAGAAATGACATGATAACATCACAGGATCATATGAAATCAACTGGCTGTCAGATATGATAGCTTCACTTGTCAGAACAAGGATATGAACAACCTTGTCGATAAGTCTTTCTTGCCTCCATTGTAAGTATACTGGAAGTTTGCCGACTGCTGGTACCACCCATTGTAGAAACACGAAACTAAACCACGTTGCGCACGTAACCACAGTCCATCGACGACTGTGTGGTGCAGGCCCGAACTTCGTAGCAAGAATGACAAAAAGCAAGCAAAGCCAGAACCGCACAGTTGTGCGTGAAGGGCCTGAAAGGGACGTGTGTTCTAAGTTCGGTTGAAATAAGTCAATTTGATTAGGAGATATAGAACATCACACACACCACACAGCCTGTCTTCTCTGCAACCGTGCGAGGTGGCGCAATCGTAAGACACCGGATTCGCATTCAGAGGACGTCGATTCAAACCCACCTCCGGTAACCCTGATTTAGGTATTCTGTCATTTTCCTAAATTATTCCAGGAAAATGCTGGCTTCGAGTCCTCCATCGGACGTGTGTGTGTGTGTGTGTGTATGTGTGTGTGTGTGTGTGTGTGTGTGTATCTTATCTGTCCTTACTACAAGTTAGTGTAAGTAATTTGTAAATCCAGGAACCGATGCCCAGATTAGTTTGGTCTATTAGAATTACGAGCAACCGGCCGCGCCGAGGGCACTGCGGCGCGCAAGTCACGGTCTGCACCGCCACTACGGTCGGGGGTTAGAATCCCCCCTCGGGCATGAATATTTGTGCCGTCCTTAGTGTTAGCTAGTTCATAAGCAGTTTGTAAGTTTAGGGACTGATGACCCCGTAGTTAAGTCCCATAAGCTATACAAACATTTGAATTATAAGTATCTGAATATTTGAAAATGCTGGGACAGTTCCTTTCAAGGGCTCGATTTCCTTCCTATCCCTGACAAAAATTATCCGAGCGTTTGCTCTGTCTCCAATGACCACGATATCAACGGGACGTTAAACCCTTCCTTCCGTCTTCCCTGCGGCACTAGAAAAAAAAAAGGGGGGGGGGGGGTAGTGTCCTGTGGGCCCATCATCCCAGTCGCCATATACCCCAAGGAAGACGGTGGGCTGAGGGCACCAGGAGGGACTGGAATGACCAAGACTTCCTTCTCCTATCCTGTAGTGAATCCGGGACATTCAGAACTGCAGTGTAGTGCGCTACCCACTCCAGCCACACAATTAGAATTAGAATTAAATTATTATTTTTTATAATTCCGCATCTCACGTAGAGCTTTAATTTTCGCACGACTGTGGTTTTTTCTGTTCCGTTTCTTTGTGTGTTTGGTACTGTAAAGGATGGCAGTTGGTTACTAATGTTTCTGCAGACATCGTATATCAGACCACTTAACGCACGTGAGTATTATCGGAAATTTGTGGACGTGGATAGTGGAAGTTAGAAAATAGTCAGGCTGCACAACGTCTCTCTGATTGCCACTGGCAAAGAGCAGATGACGACGAGTGCTGGGTGACCTGTGTGCCGCTTAGGTTGCGACGCCTCTGGCCGTGGGCCAGGCGCGGAGGGCCGCTGCTGACCTCCGGCGGCGAATTTAGCCGCCTGGGAGCGTCATCTCGTGGCCGACACCTTGGCCTCAGTCTGCCTCCTAACCATGCTGACCGCAGGCGCCACGCGCTATCTCCTCCTCTGGCGAAGTCTTCTTGATTTCTTCTTCCGTTCGCCGAATGGCACGTAAGGAGACACGTTTTACTCATATAAAATCCTGCGATAGGGAGAAAATCGCATCACTCACCGCTGCTCGAGAAATGGAAGGAAAATACATGACAGCGTAGATGAGTCATTCGCCAGTTCCTTGTCAAAAATACACAACTGTTAATCAACATCGCTTCTTCCGTCGCTGTCCACCCTCCTGTAAGTAAAAAAAAAAGAGTCAGTTTCGTATTTGAACTGAATCATCTATGTCTTCCGTCGTGATTTCTTCTACAAGATACCTCTTTCCTACCTGAGAATATACGAGGCGCGTCCAGAAAGTAGGTTCCGTTTTGTAATAAAATGAAATTGTACACAGATAAAGAAGGAATTTTTATTGCACAAAATTCTACAGCACTTAAACTACTTTTCCACAAAACTGCCGAAATTTTGTAGACACTTGTCATAGCCGGCCGCGGTGGCCGAGGGGACGGAGGCGCTTCAGTCACGGTCTGCACGGCCACTACGGTCGGGGGTTCGAATCCCCCCTCGGGCATGGATATCTGTGCCGTCTTTAGGATAAGCTAGTTCATAAGTAGTGTGTAACTTTAGGGACTGATGACCTCGTAGTTAAGTCCCATAAGCTTAACAAACATTTGAACATTTGAGCACTTGTCATAGCGTGCCACAAGTTTTTGCATGCATCCTTCACAGAAGGTTGCCGCCTGTGTATTCAACCGTGTGGTAACAGCTCTTTATCATCTTTGAAGTGTTGACCACCAAGGACAGATTTTAGGTGTGAGAAGAGATGATAGTCGCTAGGAGAGAGGTCCGAACTGTATGGAGGATGATCAAACAGGTCCCATTGAAATTTCCGTAAGAATTGTTTGGTCACATTCGGTGTGTGAGGTCAGGCATTATCGTGAAAAAAATCTTTTGACAGTAATCCTCTTCCTACACCTAAAATCTGTCCTTGGTGGACAACACTTCAACGATGATGAAGAGCTGAAAGAACATGTTATCACATGGTTGAATACACAGGCGGCAACATTCTATGAAAAAGGCACACAAAACCTTGTGCCATGCTGATACAATTGCCTACAAAATTTCGGAAGCTAAGTAGAATAGTAGTTTAACAGTTGTAGATTTTTGTACAATCAATATTTTTTCTGTATCTGTATCCGTTCGTTTTATATAACCAAACGGAACTTACTTTGTGGACGCGCCTCGTATTTATTCACTGCTCATAGTCAATTTGCAAGATATTTTACCCATCGCCATCGGTTACATTGTGACGTCTACACTGGTGACACCCCGAAGAAAGCATTTGCAACTTTCAGCGTGCCATTGCGGCGGTGAGAGATGTACATTCCACGTAGGTGCACGTCAGTGCGAAAGCCATATAAGGGAGAACTGACGGTCGTATGAATGTACTGGAATTGTTCTCTCGCGAGGTTGTTTTGCCTCCTAGAAGACAGTGAGCGTCTTTCGAGCACATTTCGGAATTCGATGGCGAAAAAATAGTTGTCTTTAGGGATTACTGATTATCCTTCGGAATCAGTGTGTGTGTCGGACGTACTCTAGCAACTGTGATGGGGATCTGTAATCTTTGGATGCAGGATGGAACGAAGGACGGACGGGACCATTTGCAGCCACCTCGTTGCACCACTACACGTAATGGCAGGAACATTTAGCCTATGACGGTGACGAATCGGTCTGCCACATGACGAACCATATCACAACAAATTCGGTGTATTGTGCAACAAGCAGTGCATTCAATTGAGCGACGTCTGTACATGATTTTACTGTCTGCAAGGCGTCTATTGCCGCGTTTACCAGCTAGTCAACGCCACAGGCGTCTGCGCCGGTAGTGGTTCGATCAACGTCGGACATCAAAAGAGAATGGAACATTGTATTACTGCCTTGTCCTCTGCCGCGACGGATTAGCCGTGCGCACTGAGGCGCGTGCTGCGGTGCGCGCGGCAGTTCGCCGTCGGGGGTTCGAGTTCCACCTCGGGCATGGGTGTTTGTGTTATCCTTAGGTTACTTTACCTTAGATTGAGTAGTTTGTAAACTATGGGCTAATAACCCAGCAGTTGAGTCCGATAGATTTACAAACCTTCTCCTCCATGTTCACCAGATCTCTCGCCTATAAAAAGAAACGTCTGTTCGATGGTCACGGAATGACTGGCCTGGGATACACCACCTGCTGCTGCAGCAGATCAACGTTGGCAATGTGTGGAACTTCATGGACTGCTGAACCCCAACAAAACACCCAGAGCCTCTTTAAGTCTATGCCTAGTTGTGTAGCAGCAGTTATAACCAACAATGATGGTAACACTCAATACTTGTATCATAATCTTCATCGTTTCTCAAAGGACTATATTTTTAATCATATGAGCTTTGTACAGCGTCTTATCTCCGAAATAATACTGGCTGTGATCTCCGGTCTTTCTGGGTGTTGTATTTTGGGTGATCAACATTGCGTCGAATGACTATAGACCGCGTTACGTACGGAGGCGCCTCACTTTTCAGCCGTTCTGTGCATTCCCCTTCATTACCCCATTGGCAGCCAATAATATTCATTTCTAGGCGTGTGACTGACCGCGAGTTACGAAATTCTTCTCCAGCAGGCACAACTGTTGGTGCTCGGCCGTAGCTCCTACCCTCAATGCTTCCCCTATCGCTCTACCTCTATGCGCAAAAACACCTTCCTATATGACACCAACTATAGTCACTAATCGTATGCTGTTGTAGCTCTTGGCTATGTGGAGTACTCTAATGATTCGTAACGTTTGGCTTCTCCTAGAGCACTTATTTTCTTATTTATCCGGACCTAGTTCTGATATCCATTCGAAATAGATTATAGAATTATCGAGCGTATCCATATAATGTGATCCAACTTCCTTTCTGCTTTTACTTTTGTGTTCTTATGCGCATAAAATGACCACAGTTTTGTCCTTAGCTCACATCGCATTATACCATGATCCCCGCTGGACCCTGTTTAAGCATGTGGTTGGAGTTCCTCGTCGATTCATGGACTTTGTGACATCTACTCCACAACTACTCAGTCGACACGTGCAATTCACAAAGACTATGCTCAGAGTAACGTCGTATCGTCCTAATACATTTAGTGTGTGCTTGATATGATTGAAGCTTTATGTTCTTCAAAATATTCTGAGTCAGTTCTGAGGCGATCGGATGACACACTGTCTTGCTCCATGAGCCTGTTAGGTGCATTACACCTACACGACCTGCTTTTCTATATTTGACAGAGGTTGCATCCTTTCTCAAGCACTCGCTGTTATAAATGTGGATAATATTGTTGATAAGCGTACATACGAGCTTCAATAACTCTACTTTTACCTTCACCCATACATAATGCAGAATTTACCGTTGGATGTCATGAGCGACTGATCCTTAAGTATATATGCAGATGTGTTCTGTTCTCCGTAGACAAGCAGTCACCTGAGTAACAAATTCATCACGGATAGTTCAGCCCTCCTAGAGCTGGCGAAGTCGTTTGTCGGTGATGGCGTCGTGAAGCGAAAGAACAAGCACAGTTATATCAATAACAGGCTCAACTCATGCGATGACAGTAAGGATATGCGACAGGTTGTACTCAAACCTAATCTTGAGTTGGTGTAAAAAGCGATGTTTATTGGGGGGGAGGGGTTGTTGGTAAGGCGGCGTAGTTTGTTTGTTTGTAAATCTATCGGACCAAACTGCTTGGTCATCAGTCCGTAGCATACAACTACTTAAACTAGGTTAAACTGACCTAAAGACAACACACACACCCATGTCCCAGGGAGAACTCGAACATCCGACGGCGAGCAACCGCGCGCTCCACAGCGAGGCGCCTTCGACCGCTCGGCTAGTCCACCCCGGCAGCGGCGTAGTGAAACAAATAAATACTCATCTCTGGGCGTTAGAGGAATTAAAGAAATTCTAAATCAAATGTGCAAATGTTTGTAAATCTATCGGACTCAACTGCTGGGTTATAAGTCCTTAGCTTACAAACTACTTAACGTAAGGTAGTCGGCCGCGGTGGCCGAGGAGACTGAGGCGCTCCAGTCACGGTCTGCACGGCCACTACGGTCGGGGGTTCGAATCCCCCCTCGGGCATGGATATTTGTGCCGTCCTTAGTCTTAAGTAGTTCATAAGTAGTTTGTAAGCTTAGGGACTGATGACCCCGTAGTTAAGTCCCATAAGTTCTACAAACATTTGAACATTTTAAAGTAAGGTAAACTAACCTAAGGACAACACAAACACCCATGCCCCGACTGGGGACTCGAACCCCCGACACTGAGTGATTTTTGAAATTTCCTTCCCGTCGGCGATATTTGTGTCTGCACGTAAACAAGCGGTGCCGACACTGAGTCTGTAGTGAAAAGTATTGAGGCAGTGCGGAACACTGTAGCAAGGCGACGACTGTTCGGCGAAGCGATGCGCTGTCTGATAAAACGATGCACTCTGCTGAATCGATGCACACTGTCTCACATGACGTACGTGCCGGCTGTTTAACTACGCTCCGGTCAATAAGATTTGACGCATGTGATAAGTTTTCATACGTGCGCGGCCTCTGGCGAGAATCCAAGAACTGTCATTGCCAACTGGATATTCCCGCTGCAGTGACTGGGACGGCAATCGATAATAGTCTGTTGATATCTGGTGCCACTAACTGTGACACTATGCCGGCCGCGGTGGCCGAGGAGACTGAGGCGCTCCAGTCACGGCCTGCACGGCCACTACGGTCGGGGGTTCGAATCCCCCCTCGGGCATGGATATTTGTGCCGTCCTAGTTCGTAAGTGGTTCATAAGTAGTTTGTAAGTTTAGGGACTGATGACCCCGTAGTTAAGTCCCATAGACTATACAACTATTTGAACTTTTTTTTTGACACTACAAATTACCCACTGGACACTGAGTAGCAGTAAAGATGTGATTTGTAGCCACGGCGGAATGGCCGTGCGCACTGAGGCGCCGTGCTGCGGTGCGCTCGGCCGTTTGCCGTCGAGGGTTCGAGTATTCCCTCGGGCTTTGGTGTATGTGTTGTCCTTAGGTTATTTTAACTTAGTTTAAGTAGTTTGTAAGCTACGGATTAATAACCAAGCAGTTAAGTCCCATAAATTTACAAACATTTGAACATTTTTGTGATTTGGAGGGGTAGGTCACGCTGGAAATCTGATAGGAGAATGTGAATTCCCACCATGTATAATGCAAGCAGTAAAGAATAGGAGAGGTGGTGTTAAACAGTTGGAGTATTTCTCATGGTTCTGATCTACTCCTACTGCACTAAAGAAAAGGCTAACTGCGTAGGACATGAACACATTTATAACGTTGTGTACGACGTGCATTTAGGTTTATAACAACTCCGATATTTTTCCTCGCAAATTAATAACACGCAAACTGTGAAATTTCTGGCGCGTCTCGACGTAATCTCCCTTCTGCTCTTAAAAATTTTTTATAATTACGAAGTAATACCTCCATGGCCACTGTGAACGCTTCTTTAGTAGTCTAATTTGACCTCTGTAAAATCGTTGATGAAATTGCATCGCGGCTACTGAATGTGTGACCACGAAGAGCGCATCCACGTCTCATCCATCGTCGCAATCGTCTAAGAGAAAGTCCATTAGTTGCCGTCAACACGTATGATAACATGCCACGGGCGCAATCTTGTGATCAGCAATTTGTTCAAATATTTGTAGAGCTTATGGGACTTAACTACGGGGTCATCAGTCACTAATCTTACAAACTACTTATGAACTAGTTAATACTAAGGACGACATAAATATCCATGCCCTAAGGGGGATTCGAACCCCCGACCGTAGTCGCCGTGCAGAACGTGACTGGCGCGCCGCAGACCACTCGGCCACCGCGGCTGGCTGTGATCATCCAACCGCATTCACAGCACCCACCTCGAGGATACTTTTCAAATTTTCAGGCCCTCATGCAGGATTGTGTGTAAAAATTCCACAGAAATGACAACTTTGTAGGCGATGTGTTCTACAACCCTTAATCTATTCACCGAAACAATTTTTTCTACTAGCTCAATCCCAGCGGCGGACTAAGGGTGGGTGGAGAGGGGGGGGGGGGAGGAGAGCGCACCGCCGCGGGCCTCTCGTGTCGAGGGGCCTCCAAGTACCTCGAAAGCACGGTGGTGGTTTTTTTTATATTAAATTTTTACCTTTTTTTAGCGCCCTTTGCCTCTCGTTTTGGGGCTTCCAAATCTCGAAAAGTACTTTTTTTATAGTACTATATGTATTTCCAAGTCGACGGGGCGCCTCATTTTGTTTTACCGGCGCCCCGGGCCTCCGACAGCCTTAGTCCGCCACTACAATCATGTCGTCAGACCGGCCGGTGCGAGGCCGAGATTGTCTGCCTTCTCTGAACTGTCACACTCACGAAAGCACATTGGACACTCTCATGGCACCATCACCACATGTCTCATTCAAATGTAGATGTAGATGAATTTAAATTGGTGGCACACCACAAAAATGGAGAAAACGAATGATTACACGCAGTTGATGTACAAAGAACGCCGCTATTTTAAGTATCAATAATAGTCCTAATTCTCTTCGATGCCGCTAGAGTTCTGTGTGGCTTACAGTGCTGCCACCTCTATTACGCTTTTACAATGAGTGCGTGCGTATTTTAAAACAAACCACACATTTCTATTAGTAGCCACTTATAAGAAAAAAAGGCTTGGAACTTAAATAGTGGTAACTATTTATTCACAACCGATACAAAAGCGTTACACTGTTGCACCTGTTAATGTCCTTCAAAGTAGTCACCAGCGTTGTGTACCCGTTTCTTGCGATGTGGAAAGCCTAGTGTACCATTAGCAGAGCCTGTTCTGTTGATGGTTTGATGGTGCGAATGCCAAAAAGTGGTTCCTTCATCTTCGGAATCAAAATGTTCAAATGTATGTAAATCTATGGGACTTAACTGCTTGGTTATTAGTCCCTAGCTTACAAACTACTTAAACTAAGTTAAAATGACCTAAGGACAACACAAACGCCCATGCACGAGGGGGACTAGAACCCCTGACGGCGAACAGCCGCGCGCAACGCAGCACGGCGCCCCAGTGCGCATGGCTATTCCGCTGCAGCTCGGAATCAAATCAAAGGCACAAGGACGTAGGTCCGGTGAGTATGGTGGATGTTTCAGTTCTTCCCAGTCCCATCGACGGAACAGCTTGCACTATATGCGCCCGCTCATAGTCGTGAAAAATGATGGGTGGGTTGCGCAGAAAGTGTTGCCGCTTCTTTCGCAAAGCTACTCGTAGGTGATGCTCCAAAACTGAACAGTAATACTGTGCATTTTCGGTCTGCCGTGGAGGAACGTAATGCGTTAGCCGATCGCGTAATGCGTTAGACTGCTCACTCAGAAGTAATTGTGTTTCCCTCGATTGTGCGCATGCATGTGACGTGGGACGGGCGAGTCAGTTTGCTCGGACATAAGGTAGGTATGTCAACAACGTGTGCTATCAGCGACAATAATAGGTTCCATCACCTAGTGCCTCTACAGCAGTATTGCCACTATTTAAGTTAGGGTCTGAATCAGAGAAGGAAGGAAGCTTAGGGTTTAACGTCCCGTCGACAACTTGGTCATTAGAGACGGAGCTGACGCTCGGAGTTTCGGGTTAGGATGGGGAAGGATATCGGCCGTGCCCTTTGAAAGGAACCATCCCGGCATATGCCTGGAGTGATTTAGGAAAATCACGGAAAACCTAAATCTGGATGGCCGGGGGTGGATTTGAACCACCGCCCTCCCTGAATCAGAGGCTCAGACGGTTCTGCGACCGTGTAGGCTGCAGATTCCGATTCCTTGACTTGCGCCATCGGGTGGTGGGTTTCCGGGTTCCGCTGAATAGGTCAGGAGTCCACTATACGCAGGAAGCGGCTACACGGGTAGCGGGGGCTGTGTGGCGTGGACTGGGCGGTTTCTTAGGATAAAGAGCTTCGGGAAAATAGAAAATGGGCAATCTCAAAGGGTGCTGGTGGATGACAGGAGAAATGTAGATCCGGAAACTATCGGTATAACAGTTGTAAATTGTCGTAGCTGTGTCGGGTGTAGACCAGATGTGGCTCAAATTCAAAGAAGTGGTATCGACAGCAATTGACAGTTTTATACCAAATAAATTAATAAAAGAAGGAGGCGATCCCCCTTGGTATACAAAACAGGTCAGGACACTGTTGCAAAAGCAAAGGAAAAGGCATACTAAATTTAAACGAACACGAAATCCCCAGGATTTGCGATCGTACTCAGAAGCTCGAAATTTAGCGAGGATTTCAATGCGAGATTCCTACAATATTTATCACAACGAAACTCTTTCTCGTAATTTGATTGAAAACCCAAAGATATTTTGGTCATATGTTAAATATACTCGGGGCAAATCACAAACAATACCTTCACTACGTGATAGTAATGGCGATCCTGCCGATGACAGCGCTACTAAAGCAGAGTTACTAAACTTAGCTTAAACTCATTCACCAAAGAAGACGAAACCAATATTCCAGATTTAAAATTACGAACAGATGCCGTAATGAGAAATGTAGAAGTAGATATCATCGGAGTAGTGCAGCAACTAAAATCACTTAACAAGAACAAGTCTTCTGGTCCGGATTGTATACCCATTAGATTTCTACCTGATTATGCTGAAGCGATAGCTCCTTACTTAACAGTCATATACAACCGCTCTCTCATAGAAGGATCTGTACCAAAAGATTGGAAAGTTGCACAGGTCACACCTATATCCAAGAAAGGCAGTAGGAGTAACCCACTAAACTACAGGCCTATTTCATTGACGTCAATTTGCAGCAGGGTTTTGGAACATATCCTGTATTCAAATATTATGAATTATGTCGAACAGAACGATCTATTGACCCAAGGTCAACACGGATTTAGAAAATATCGTTCATGCGAAACACAACTAGCTCTTTATTCACACGAAGTGATGGGTGCTATCGACAAATCGCAAATCGATTCTGTACTTCTTGATTTCCAGAAAGCTTTTGACACCGTACCTCACAAACGGCTTTTAATCAAATTGCGTGGTTATGGTATATCGCCCCAAATTTGCGATTGGATAGGGGATTTCTTGTCAGAGAGGACACAGTTCGCAGTTATCGATGGTAAGGCATCGACTAAAACAGAGGTGATATCGGGCGTTCCACAGGGTAGTGTTATTGGTCCTCTGCTATTCCTTATTTACATAAACGATTTAGGGGAAAATCTAAGTAGCTCTCTTAGGTTGTTTGCAGATGACGCCGTCATTTACCGTCTAGTAAAATCATCTGAAGATCAAAACCAACTGTAGAACGATGTTAATAAGATATCACTATGGTGTAAAAATTGGCAATTGACTCTAAATAATAAGTGTGAAGTCGTCCACATGAGCACGAAAAGAAATCCGTTAAACTTTGTTTACAACATAAATCAATCAAATGTGAAGGCCGTAAACTCCACAAAATAACTAGGAATTACTATTACTTCAGACCTAAACTGGAAAGAACACGTAGATAATATCGTGGGAAAGGCGAGCCAGAGACTGCGTTTTATTGGCAGAACCCTTAAAAGATGCAACAGAACTACTAAAGAAACTGCATACACTGCGCTTGTTCGTCCATTTTTAGAGTATTGCAGCCCAGTGTGGGATCCTTATCAGGTGGGTTTGACGGAGGACATCGAAAGAGTCCAAAGAAGGGCAACTCGTTTCGTATTGTCACGATACAGGGGAGACAGCGTTACGGAAATGATACAGGATCTGGGATGGGAATCATTACAACAAAGGCGCTTATCGCTGCGGCGTGGGCTACTTGCGAAACTCCAATCGCCAACATTCTCCTCCGAATGCGAAAATATATTGTTGACTCCCACTTACATAGGTAGAAATGATCATCAGAATAAATACGAGAAATCAGAGCTCGAACAGAGAGATTCAGGTGTTTTTTCTTCCCGCGCGATATTCGAGAATGGAATGGGAGATAAGTAGTATAATTGTGGTTCGATGAACCCTCTGCGAGGCACTTAAATGTGATTTGTAGAGTATCCCACGTAGATGTATCCCACATAACTTGAATGCACCTCTTACTGCTTACAGTAGAATGAAAGTTTGGAGGCGATGGTTGTATCATTGTGACAATGCACCCTGTCACAAAAAAACATCTTTGAGACCAATGTTTGTGAACAACATCATTCCTGAGATTGATTGGCCTTCCCAGAGCCCCGACCTGCATCGCCTTGGGGTGAAGAGAACGTCAACTTCAGACTCCGCCGTCCAACAAGCACTACCTTCTTTGTTTTCGACTCTTTTGCCAGAATGGGCTGCCACTCATCCATAGCTATTCGCCACCTCACTGAAAGCGCCACAGCAGAGTTCAAGCCATGAATAAGGTTGATGTCCACCGATAGCTGTACTTTTGATGAGGTAGCGTGGTTTACTTTCAGCTGTTGTTCTCGTCCATTTACAAAAATCAAGCGACCGCAGTGCTGTATTGCAAATGTTCCCTTAAGTTTAAGTTGCTGCTTAGCATTCACAGTCGTTTCATGATTCCAAGTTTACCACAGTACGTCGTGGCATGCACCTGGCGACCAGTCAGATTGCGTTCAAGTAATGGACAGCCGTCAGAGGGATGCACTTTTCGTTCCATGACGTTCTATATAAATTTATTAGGATGGATGCTAAGATTCCGAAACAGTTTGGGAACACTGGAATGGAGGATTGTCTTGCTTCAACAAGAGATCTTCTGCTGATTTCTTTACAACTATATCTACAGTTCTATTCCGCAAGCCACATACGCAACATGGCAGAGGTTATTTCATTTCTTGATCGAGTCTCACTGAGCGTGGGATAACGACAGATAGAAGTTATCCGTGCAAGGTTCACCCCTCTTTAACATAACCTTCGAGATCTTATAACGAAATAGGGGTTGTCAATAAATTTTTACCCTCATAACAGAACAATCTATCTCTTTGTAGGAGCCGCGGTGGAGTAGCCGAGCGGTCTTGCTGCGGAGCGCGCGGTTGCTCGCCGTCGGAGGTTCGAGTCCTCCCTGGGGCATGGGTGTGTGTGTGTGTATGTTGTCCTTAGGTTAGTTTACCTTAGTTTAAGTAGTTTGTAAGCTACGGACTGATGGCCACGCAGTTTGGTTCGATAGATTAACAAACATTTGAACATTTTCTCTGTTGGATACAGTCAATGAAATGCGTTATACCATATCTGCAAAATCAAAATGTTCAAATGTTTGTAATTCTATGGGACCAAACTACTGTGGTCATAAGTCCGTAGCTTACAAACCACTTAAACTAAGTTTAACTAACCTAAGGACAACACACACATTCATGTCCGAGGGGGGATTCGAACCCTCGACGCGGGAGGCCACGCGATCTGCAACGCGGTGCTCCTGACCGCTCGGCTACTCCTGCGCGGCACCACATCTTCCTCTATTCATTAAGTTTTGAAAATAACATAAAACATTAATACAGGTAATAACTTAAAGATATGCACACCTGCTAACACATAAAATATCAAACCATTATTCAGTCTCTTGACACACATTTTCAGGACCATATTCAGGCAGTTGCTAAATGTGCAGCTGCACAGGGCGGCAAAATTTCGCCATCGAAAAAATTATTATTTTTTTAATTGAACATCATTATTCAGAGTTTCTATTACAGCAATAAATTTTAAAATTCAGGTTGATGTGTTAATAGCAATGGCGTATACAGAGAGGGTTTTAATCCCAGATGCCACGGGGAGGGGGCGGAGGGGGCGTAAAATAAATTACTGCACAGGGGCCTCGCATACCCTAAATACGACCCTGCACAGTTTACATTGTGCCAAGGCAACTTTAATGTGTTGATGCAATGTCACAAAATCAGGAAATCGTGTTTTCGAGTGTTTTTAAACGTAAGGGACCAAACTGCCGAAGTCATCGGTCCCTAGACTTACAAACTACTTAAGCTAACTTACACTGAGAACCACACACACATCAATGCCTGCGCCGGCCGCGGTAGTCGAGCGTTCTGCGGCGCGCCAGTCACAGTCTTCACGGCCACTACGGTCGAGGTTTCGAATCCCCCCTCGGGTATGGATATTTGTGCCGTCATTAGTATTAGCTAGTTCATAAGTAGTTTGTAAGACGTAGTTAAATCCCATAAGCTCAACAAACATTTGATTTGATTTGATCAATGCCAGAGAGAAGACTCGAATCTACGACAGGAGCGGCCGCGCAATGCGTTTCATGGCTCGTCGGACCACGCGACCTTCCCCGCGCCGCAGATGTGGTTTTGTACAGACTTTCTTTCACATATCCCAAAAGAAAGAAATCGAAGACCGTAATGACAGGTGACCTCGAAGGCCGTGGAATTGGGCCGTCATGCCACTCCACCTCTTCATTCAGAAAATCGCGGACTTTTAGAGCCCAATGACGGGGAACATTATCTTGCTGAAAGATGATCCCCAAATCCGGGCATTATGGCAGTTCACTGAACCACCAACATAAAATGTAGCCTCATGGGAAAACATACACACGATTCAAGAAATCATAGGCCTCATCCAAAAGGTTCAGCATGTGTATTACAAATTGTTCTCATATTTGCAGGTCATCTGGTTGTAATGCCTAACAATGTGGACTTTGAAAGCATACAATTCAAGAAGTTTGCGTAACCACTTTATGCAATGTACTCATTGGCACTTGGCCCGCGCAGATTGTCAACTCAATTTGCGGTTTGAGATTCCTGCTCAGTCTCCTCCGAAACAAATGGTCTGCTGCTTCTTGACCATTTCTGAACCGACACCGTTGCCAAAAAGATTTCCATACGTGATCTAGACTCTACAATAACTTAGGTAAACAAAGACGACTAGTGCTGGTACTACTCCAACGAAAAGAAAACAGACGACTGTCGCTATAAAGGTCACGCAATACACAGCTATCGAACTACACAAATTAAAAAAAAGAAATTAGAAATAAAATAGTAAAGATGGGCCTACCAAATACAAAAGTAAGTAACGAACGTAACAATTAAAACTGCAGAACAGACAAGTAAATGAAAATAGCTCGCTGTCACTTTTGTGCAATCTTAGTGCTGCCTGTTTGATTGCCTACAGTACTAAACCAATCTGCGAAATAAAATTTTTAATATGACTTGATGAGTCCAAAGACAGAACTGTCACAAACGACATCATTAATCAAGTTTTGCCTGTATTCTTCGAATTTTTTATTTTCTCTGCTGAGAAAAGCTTGAATTCGCGTCTTATGGGTTCGAGGACGGCGGTTGAAGCTCGCTCCCAACCATCGTGATGTAGGTTTTCCGTGATTTTCCTAAATCGCTCTAGGAAAATGCTGGGATGTTTCTTCTGAAATGGGGCTGCCAGTTTCCTTCCACATGCTTGAATCAATCCGAGTTGTGTTTCGTCTCTAATGGCCTCTATCTCGACGAGAAATTAAACCCTAATTCTCTATCCTTCCTTCTTTTGTCTTCCTCACAGAAGGGGTCCAGAGAATATTGTCACTGCTTGTACAATGTCACCTAAATTTATATGTGGCACTGTTAACTGTTCTCCACATCCGCGAGAAACTGCACAACTACCTTCCCTTTTATGTTATGGTCGTGTTTAAATGAAATATTTCAGCCGAGATAATTGATATATGTTTTCGAGAAGTTCAAATGTTGAAATGTTTGTAAATCTATCGGACCAAACTGCGTGGTCGTCAGTCCGTAGCTTACAAACTACTTAAACTACGGTAAATTAACCTAAGGACAACACACGTAGCCTGCCACGGTGGCCGAGGGGACTGAGGCGATCCAGTCACGGTCTGCACGGCCGCTACGGTCGGGGGTTCGAATCCTCCCTTGGGAGGATGTGCGAAAACTATTTTATTCGCTGAATTTTTTTTAAAATATCGATTGATAAGTATTCCATAGGAACGAGACTGCCGTCCCTAGGCACTCGTCATACGCGTCTCAATAAGCGCAGTTAAGCAGCACAACACGCGCGGCAATTGCGCGTTGCCTCGCAACATCATCTGGCTTCACGTATATACACGTCTCAATTTGCGCTTAGCCTAAAGCACCAGCGAGCAGCGACACTTTTATGTTTCAAGCGGACATTGCATGTAAGCGTGAGTGAATTTAAGGGCCTTATATAGTGGCAAAACGGGCAATCGTGTTTGGCTATCACACAGCAATGCTGTAGGTGAAGTTGCTGCATTTGTTGGTGTTGTGACACTTCAGCTTGTATACAGGCAGTGGTATGACACATATGGCCATAAAAAATGTACCTGCACAACCTTGGGAAAAGACTTCGTAACCGAATTTACGCCGCCATGAATTCCTGAGGCGGAATTACACGATATTAAATGATGCTGGTAATAATTTCCCTAGGAGTGAGTAATTTTATTTTCTCTTGTGAACTTATGTAGAATGCACATCTTTTTATGGTACTTTAATTGTTACTGGTAACATAAACTTAATAATCTTAACTAATATGCGCTCACATATCCAATATGAATGCATCAAAACGATCAACAAATTACGAAATAAACGCATAAAATCTTCAATAAGATATTTAACTGATATATAATTAAAGTTTTGTTGACAATAAAAATTTAAAAAATTGTAACAACTAAGAAAACTTCTGCGACACTCTTCCAGATTGTAGTCTGCGTAAGTCCCAGTCACTATACCCCAGTGTACCAAACAGTAGAGATACATTATTATGCAACAGAGATGAAACCACCTTTAGCAATTACTATTCTAATATAACATAGGTCGGTCTCAACATTAAAAGATCCAAAACTAAATGTACTGAAGGACTTATTACCCCTACACAATTAACCATATTTACTTCCGCACGCTTCCTCAGGTAGCGGTACACGTCTGCCATACAATGTAAGTGAAGCCCACTATAACACAACACTGAAAGAATAGACAATTATTAATTATCTGTCGGCACTTGGTGCAACAAAATAATACAAAATGGTAATAATTCACGTTTCTTGGACTCATTAAGAATTACAATTCGCCCTGTCCCGAGAAACCGTCATTGCCTAACGAGAGTTCGTTATTTCTAATTTAGGCATCCCCCATAAGTTGAGTAGTCTAAGTACCGGAATTGTTGGAGCACGTATTTATTCCCTTCTTGTCTTTTCCCATCTCCTTCTTCCCTTTTGTCAGTCACCTTCTGCCAAACTCTCTGTCCATTTCACCTGCATCTGTTGCAAATTTGGGACTGTAGTTTGGTTTTCAAGCATTTCAAACCTGATGACATCATACCTCCTCTTAAATAAGATTCTCCGGGTACGCTTAGTAGAAAACTGTCTGCGAAATGTGTTGCTAATAGGGTCAGTAGTAAAAACGTAATAAATTAAAATCTCTTGCCTGATGGGACTTTTTTTCATGTATCTTGTTGAAACTTCCTGGCAGATTAAAATTGTGTGCCGGAACCGGGACTCGAACCTGGGACCTTTGCCTTTCGTAGGCAAGTGCACTACCGACTGTTCTATCCCGACACGACTCACGATGTCGCCTCACAACTTTACTTCTGCCAGTACCCCGCCTCCTACTTTCCAAACTTCACAGAAGCTCTCCTGCAAACACGCAAGACTAGCACTCCCGGAAGAAAGGATATGGTGGAGACATGGCTTAGCCACAGCCTAAGGGATGTTTCCAGAATGAATCAGCGCACACTCCGCTGCAGAGTGAAGTTTCATGTATCTTGTTGTTTACGACGTCATATTTTCTGCACTATGTGTCGTACTACGATATAATTTTTTAGTTACATTCAGTGGTATATTTTGATACAGTGTGCAAGATTTCTCACGAATACAGTTAGTAATATAGACGTAGTGAAGTTTATTATCAGTCCGAAAGTCGTAATTTTACTGCATGAACAGCGGAAACTTAGTAAATATAGAATTTCTCTCCTTTCATCATTCAGTGCGGGTTTTCAACAAGAATAAATTTCGCAGAGGTTTGAAAAAATGTGCAAAGCTTGCCGCTAAATGTCGTCATTCCCAAATAGTGGATGAATGAAGTTGGGTTACTCACGCCTCACGTGATGCTGCAGTTTTCACGCATCTCATTGGTTATGACGTAATATATCCTGAAATATGAGTCGTAAGTGATAAAGTGTTGAAAGTACATTCAGTGGTATATGTGCCTGCTGTCTGCTAAATGTGTCGTGGATGTAGTCGGTAGTACCGACGTAACAAATTAAATACTCATGCGTGATGGGGCGGTTTTTCACAAAATTTCTGTTTACGACCTAATATCTCTTGGACTGTGCGTCGTACTAACCTCTTACTTCCTCGTTCTATAATATAATTTGGGTGATAAATTCAGTGGTATTTGTGTTAGCTCCCTATAAAATGTCTCGCGAATACTGTTTGTGCTGTATCTATAATACATTGTAACTTCATGCAGATTACCGTAGTTTCACTGTCACCACGGGAAAAGTTTTGGCCTTTCATCATTTTTCAAGAGTCGTTATCAAGGAAAAGCCTCAAAAAGGTTTGAAATTAAGTACAAAGTTTGGTACAAATCCCTAAGTCCACTCGTTCTCAGATAGCGAGCGAATGAAGTCTGGTTTCTCACGCGTCACGTGCTTGCTACCTTCGTTTTTTTGCGTTCATCCATCAGGCAGCTGGTGATTTTTACCCCACTGTGATTGGCACGAGACAGTAAGGAATATCGCTTTCAGACCCAAAGTTGTAGGTCTAATATAGAGAGGGACGTTTGAAACACAAAATGCATACAGTAATTATTACAAAAAGGAAAATAAATTTATTTTCACTAAATTTATACCCACACAATTGTCTGTTTTGAGCCTTCACTACAAATTTTTATGATCTGCACCATCTTACAGTAACATGCCTTTGAAAGAAATGACATGATAACATCACAGGATCATATGAAATCAACTGGCTGTCAGATATGATAGCTTCACTTGTCAGAACAAGGATATGAACAACCTTGTCGATAAGTCTTTCTTGCCTCCATTGTAAGTATACTGGAAGTTTGCCGACTGCTGGTACCACCCATTGTAGAAACACGAAACTAAACCACGTTGCGCACGTAACCACAGTCCATCGACGACTGTGTGGTGCAGGCCCGAACTTCGTAGCAAGAATGACAAAAAGCAAGCAAAGCCAGAACCGCACAGTTGTGCGTGAAGGGCCTGAAAGGGACGTGTGTTCTAAGTTCGGTTGAAATAAGTCAATTTGATTAGGAGATATAGAACATCACACACACCACACAGCCTGTCTTCTCTGCAACCGTGCGAGGTGGCGCAATCGTAAGACACCGGATTCGCATTCAGAGGACGTCGATTCAAACCCACCTCCGGTAACCCTGATTTAGGTATTCTGTCATTTTCCTAAATTATTCCAGGAAAATGCTGGCTTCGAGTCCTCCATCGGACGTGTGTGTGTGTGTGTGTGTATGTGTGTGTGTGTGTGTGTGTGTGTGTATCTTATCTGTCCTTACTACAAGTTAGTGTAAGTAATTTGTAAATCCAGGAACCGATGCCCAGATTAGTTTGGTCTATTAGAATTACGAGCAACCGGCCGCGCCGAGGGCACTGCGGCGCGCAAGTCACGGTCTGCACCGCCACTACGGTCGGGGGTTAGAATCCCCCCTCGGGCATGAATATTTGTGCCGTCCTTAGTGTTAGCTAGTTCATAAGCAGTTTGTAAGTTTAGGGACTGATGACCCCGTAGTTAAGTCCCATAAGCTATACAAACATTTGAATTATAAGTATCTGAATATTTGAAAATGCTGGGACAGTTCCTTTCAAGGGCTCGATTTCCTTCCTATCCCTGACAAAAATTATCCGAGCGTTTGCTCTGTCTCCAATGACCACGATATCAACGGGACGTTAAACCCTTCCTTCCGTCTTCCCTGCGGCACTAGAAAAAAAAAAGGGGGGGGGGGGGGGTAGTGTCCTGTGGGCCCATCATCCCAGTCGCCATATACCCCAAGGAAGACGGTGGGCTGAGGGCACCAGGAGGGACTGGAATGACCAAGACTTCCTTCTCCTATCCTGTAGTGAATCCGGGACATTCAGAACTGCAGTGTAGTGCGCTACCCACTCCAGCCACACAATTAGAATTAGAATTAAATTATTATTTTTTATAATTCCGCATCTCACGTAGAGCTTTAATTTTCGCACGACTGTGGTTTTTTCTGTTCCGTTTCTTTGTGTGTTTGGTACTGTAAAGGATGGCAGTTGGTTACTAATGTTTCTGCAGACATCGTATATCAGACCACTTAACGCACGTGAGTATTATCGGAAATTTGTGGACGTGGATAGTGGAAGTTAGAAAATAGTCAGGCTGCACAACGTCTCTCTGATTGCCACTGGCAAAGAGCAGATGACGACGAGTGCTGGGTGACCTGTGTGCCGCTTAGGTTGCGACGCCTCTGGCCGTGGGCCAGGCGCGGAGGGCCGCTGCTGACCTCCGGCGGCGAATTTAGCCGCCTGGGAGCGTCATCTCGTGGCCGACACCTTGGCCTCAGTCTGCCTCCTAACCATGCTGACCGCAGGCGCCACGCGCTATCTCCTCCTCTGGCGAAGTCTTCTTGATTTCTTCTTCCGTTCGCCGAATGGCACGTAAGGAGACACGTTTTACTCATATAAAATCCTGCGATAGGGAGAAAATCGCATCACTCACCGCTGCTCGAGAAATGGAAGGAAAATACATGACAGCGTAGATGAGTCATTCGCCAGTTCCTTGTCAAAAATACACAACTGTTAATCAACATCGCTTCTTCCGTCGCTGTCCACCCTCCTGTAAGTAAAAAAAAAAGAGTCAGTTTCGTATTTGAACTGAATCATCTATGTCTTCCGTCGTGATTTCTTCTACAAGATACCTCTTTCCTACCTGAGAATATACGAGGCGCGTCCAGAAAGTAGGTTCCGTTTTGTAATAAAATGAAATTGTACACAGATAAAGAAGGAATTTTTATTGCACAAAATTCTACAGCACTTAAACTACTTTTCCACAAAACTGCCGAAATTTTGTAGACACTTGTCATAGCCGGCCGCGGTGGCCGAGGGGACGGAGGCGCTTCAGTCACGGTCTGCACGGCCACTACGGTCGGGGGTTCGAATCCCCCCTCGGGCATGGATATCTGTGCCGTCTTTAGGATAAGCTAGTTCATAAGTAGTGTGTAACTTTAGGGACTGATGACCTCGTAGTTAAGTCCCATAAGCTTAACAAACATTTGAACATTTGAGCACTTGTCATAGCGTGCCACAAGTTTTTGCATGCATCCTTCACAGAAGGTTGCCGCCTGTGTATTCAACCGTGTGGTAACAGCTCTTTATCATCTTTGAAGTGTTGACCACCAAGGACAGATTTTAGGTGTGAGAAGAGATGATAGTCGCTAGGAGAGAGGTCCGAACTGTATGGAGGATGATCAAACAGGTCCCATTGAAATTTCCGTAAGAATTGTTTGGTCACATTCGGTGTGTGAGGTCAGGCATTATCGTGAAAAAAATCTTTTGACAGTAATCCTCTTCCTACACCTAAAATCTGTCCTTGGTGGACAACACTTCAACGATGATGAAGAGCTGAAAGAACATGTTATCACATGGTTGAATACACAGGCGGCAACATTCTATGAAAAAGGCACACAAAACCTTGTGCCATGCTGATACAATTGCCTACAAAATTTCGGAAGCTAAGTAGAATAGTAGTTTAACAGTTGTAGATTTTTGTACAATCAATATTTTTTCTGTATCTGTATCCGTTCGTTTTATATAACCAAACGGAACTTACTTTGTGGACGCGCCTCGTATTTATTCACTGCTCATAGTCAATTTGCAAGATATTTTACCCATCGCCATCGGTTACATTGTGACGTCTACACTGGTGACACCCCGAAGAAAGCATTTGCAACTTTCAGCGTGCCATTGCGGCGGTGAGAGATGTACATTCCACGTAGGTGCACGTCAGTGCGAAAGCCATATAAGGGAGAACTGACGGTCGTATGAATGTACTGGAATTGTTCTCTCGCGAGGTTGTTTTGCCTCCTAGAAGACAGTGAGCGTCTTTCGAGCACATTTCGGAATTCGATGGCGAAAAAATAGTTGTCTTTAGGGATTACTGATTATCCTTCGGAATCAGTGTGTGTGTCGGACGTACTCTAGCAACTGTGATGGGGATCTGTAATCTTTGGATGCAGGATGGAACGAAGGACGGACGGGACCATTTGCAGCCACCTCGTTGCACCACTACACGTAATGGCAGGAACATTTAGCCTATGACGGTGACGAATCGGTCTGCCACATGACGAACCATATCACAACAAATTCGGTGTATTGTGCAACAAGCAGTGCATTCAATTGAGCGACGTCTGTACATGATTTTACTGTCTGCAAGGCGTCTATTGCCGCGTTTACCAGCTAGTCAACGCCACAGGCGTCTGCGCCGGTAGTGGTTCGATCAACGTCGGACATCAAAAGAGAATGGAACATTGTATTACTGCCTTGTCCTCTGCCGCGACGGATTAGCCGTGCGCACTGAGGCGCGTGCTGCGGTGCGCGCGGCAGTTCGCCGTCGGGGGTTCGAGTTCCACCTCGGGCATGGGTGTTTGTGTTATCCTTAGGTTACTTTACCTTAGATTGAGTAGTTTGTAAACTATGGGCTAATAACCCAGCAGTTGAGTCCGATAGATTTACAAACCTTCTCCTCCATGTTCACCAGATCTCTCGCCTATAAAAAGAAACGTCTGTTCGATGGTCACGGAATGACTGGCCTGGGATACACCACCTGCTGCTGCAGCAGATCAACGTTGGCAATGTGTGGAACTTCATGGACTGCTGAACCCCAACAAAACACCCAGAGCCTCTTTAAGTCTATGCCTAGTTGTGTAGCAGCAGTTATAACCAACAATGATGGTAACACTCAATACTTGTATCATAATCTTCATCGTTTCTCAAAGGACTATATTTTTAATCATATGAGCTTTGTACAGCGTCTTATCTCCGAAATAATACTGGCTGTGATCTCCGGTCTTTCTGGGTGTTGTATTTTGGGTGATCAACATTGCGTCGAATGACTATAGACCGCGTTACGTACGGAGGCGCCTCACTTTTCAGCCGTTCTGTGCATTCCCCTTCATTACCCCATTGGCAGCCAATAATATTCATTTCTAGGCGTGTGACTGACCGCGAGTTACGAAATTCTTCTCCAGCAGGCACAACTGTTGGTGCTCGGCCGTAGCTCCTACCCTCAATGCTTCCCCTATCGCTCTACCTCTATGCGCAAAAACACCTTCCTATATGACACCAACTATAGTCACTAATCGTATGCTGTTGTAGCTCTTGGCTATGTGGAGTACTCTAATGATTCGTAACGTTTGGCTTCTCCTAGAGCACTTATTTTCTTATTTATCCGGACCTAGTTCTGATATCCATTCGAAATAGATTATAGAATTATCGAGCGTATCCATATAATGTGATCCAACTTCCTTTCTGCTTTTACTTTTGTGTTCTTATGCGCATAAAATGACCACAGTTTTGTCCTTAGCTCACATCGCATTATACCATGATCCCCGCTGGACCCTGTTTAAGCATGTGGTTGGAGTTCCTCGTCGATTCATGGACTTTGTGACATCTACTCCACAACTACTCAGTCGACACGTGCAATTCACAAAGACTATGCTCAGAGTAACGTCGTATCGTCCTAATACATTTAGTGTGTGCTTGATATGATTGAAGCTTTATGTTCTTCAAAATATTCTGAGTCAGTTCTGAGGCGATCGGATGACACACTGTCTTGCTCCATGAGCCTGTTAGGTGCATTACACCTACACGACCTGCTTTTCTATATTTGACAGAGGTTGCATCCTTTCTCAAGCACTCGCTGTTATAAATGTGGATAATATTGTTGATAAGCGTACATACGAGCTTCAATAACTCTACTTTTACCTTCACCCATACATAATGCAGAATTTACCGTTGGATGTCATGAGCGACTGATCCTTAAGTATATATGCAGATGTGTTCTGTTCTCCGTAGACAAGCAGTCACCTGAGTAACAAATTCATCACGGATAGTTCAGCCCTCCTAGAGCTGGCGAAGTCGTTTGTCGGTGATGGCGTCGTGAAGCGAAAGAACAAGCACAGTTATATCAATAACAGGCTCAACTCATGCGATGACAGTAAGGATATGCGACAGGTTGTACTCAAACCTAATCTTGAGTTGGTGTAAAAAGCGATGTTTATTGGGGGGGAGGGGTTGTTGGTAAGGCGGCGTAGTTTGTTTGTTTGTAAATCTATCGGACCAAACTGCTTGGTCATCAGTCCGTAGCATACAACTACTTAAACTAGGTTAAACTGACCTAAAGACAACACACACACCCATGTCCCAGGGAGAACTCGAACATCCGACGGCGAGCAACCGCGCGCTCCACAGCGAGGCGCCTTCGACCGCTCGGCTAGTCCACCCCGGCAGCGGCGTAGTGAAACAAATAAATACTCATCTCTGGGCGTTAGAGGAATTAAAGAAATTCTAAATCAAATGTGCAAATGTTTGTAAATCTATCGGACTCAACTGCTGGGTTATAAGTCCTTAGCTTACAAACTACTTAACGTAAGGTAGTCGGCCGCGGTGGCCGAGGAGACTGAGGCGCTCCAGTCACGGTCTGCACGGCCACTACGGTCGGGGGTTCGAATCCCCCCTCGGGCATGGATATTTGTGCCGTCCTTAGTCTTAAGTAGTTCATAAGTAGTTTGTAAGCTTAGGGACTGATGACCCCGTAGTTAAGTCCCATAAGTTCTACAAACATTTGAACATTTTAAAGTAAGGTAAACTAACCTAAGGACAACACAAACACCCATGCCCCGACTGGGGACTCGAACCCCCGACACTGAGTGATTTTTGAAATTTCCTTCCCGTCGGCGATATTTGTGTCTGCACGTAAACAAGCGGTGCCGACACTGAGTCTGTAGTGAAAAGTATTGAGGCAGTGCGGAACACTGTAGCAAGGCGACGACTGTTCGGCGAAGCGATGCGCTGTCTGATAAAACGATGCACTCTGCTGAATCGATGCACACTGTCTCACATGACGTACGTGCCGGCTGTTTAACTACGCTCCGGTCAATAAGATTTGACGCATGTGATAAGTTTTCATACGTGCGCGGCCTCTGGCGAGAATCCAAGAACTGTCATTGCCAACTGGATATTCCCGCTGCAGTGACTGGGACGGCAATCGATAATAGTCTGTTGATATCTGGTGCCACTAACTGTGACACTATGCCGGCCGCGGTGGCCGAGGAGACTGAGGCGCTCCAGTCACGGCCTGCACGGCCACTACGGTCGGGGGTTCGAATCCCCCCTCGGGCATGGATATTTGTGCCGTCCTAGTTCGTAAGTGGTTCATAAGTAGTTTGTAAGTTTAGGGACTGATGACCCCGTAGTTAAGTCCCATAGACTATACAACTATTTGAACTTTTTTTTTGACACTACAAATTACCCACTGGACACTGAGTAGCAGTAAAGATGTGATTTGTAGCCACGGCGGAATGGCCGTGCGCACTGAGGCGCCGTGCTGCGGTGCGCTCGGCCGTTTGCCGTCGAGGGTTCGAGTATTCCCTCGGGCTTTGGTGTATGTGTTGTCCTTAGGTTATTTTAACTTAGTTTAAGTAGTTTGTAAGCTACGGATTAATAACCAAGCAGTTAAGTCCCATAAATTTACAAACATTTGAACATTTTTGTGATTTGGAGGGGTAGGTCACGCTGGAAATCTGATAGGAGAATGTGAATTCCCACCATGTATAATGCAAGCAGTAAAGAATAGGAGAGGTGGTGTTAAACAGTTGGAGTATTTCTCATGGTTCTGATCTACTCCTACTGCACTAAAGAAAAGGCTAACTGCGTAGGACATGAACACATTTATAACGTTGTGTACGACGTGCATTTAGGTTTATAACAACTCCGATATTTTTCCTCGCAAATTAATAACACGCAAACTGTGAAATTTCTGGCGCGTCTCGACGTAATCTCCCTTCTGCTCTTAAAAATTTTTTATAATTACGAAGTAATACCTCCATGGCCACTGTGAACGCTTCTTTAGTAGTCTAATTTGACCTCTGTAAAATCGTTGATGAAATTGCATCGCGGCTACTGAATGTGTGACCACGAAGAGCGCATCCACGTCTCATCCATCGTCGCAATCGTCTAAGAGAAAGTCCATTAGTTGCCGTCAACACGTATGATAACATGCCACGGGCGCAATCTTGTGATCAGCAATTTGTTCAAATATTTGTAGAGCTTATGGGACTTAACTACGGGGTCATCAGTCACTAATCTTACAAACTACTTATGAACTAGTTAATACTAAGGACGACATAAATATCCATGCCCTAAGGGGGATTCGAACCCCCGACCGTAGTCGCCGTGCAGAACGTGACTGGCGCGCCGCAGACCACTCGGCCACCGCGGCTGGCTGTGATCATCCAACCGCATTCACAGCACCCACCTCGAGGATACTTTTCAAATTTTCAGGCCCTCATGCAGGATTGTGTGTAAAAATTCCACAGAAATGACAACTTTGTAGGCGATGTGTTCTACAACCCTTAATCTATTCACCGAAACAATTTTTTCTACTAGCTCAATCCCAGCGGCGGACTAAGGGTGGGTGGAGAGGGGGGGGGGGGAGGAGAGCGCACCGCCGCGGGCCTCTCGTGTCGAGGGGCCTCCAAGTACCTCGAAAGCACGGTGGTGGTTTTTTTTATATTAAATTTTTACCTTTTTTTAGCGCCCTTTGCCTCTCGTTTTGGGGCTTCCAAATCTCGAAAAGTACTTTTTTTATAGTACTATATGTATTTCCAAGTCGACGGGGCGCCTCATTTTGTTTTACCGGCGCCCCGGGCCTCCGACAGCCTTAGTCCGCCACTACAATCATGTCGTCAGACCGGCCGGTGCGAGGCCGAGATTGTCTGCCTTCTCTGAACTGTCACACTCACGAAAGCACATTGGACACTCTCATGGCACCATCACCACATGTCTCATTCAAATGTAGATGTAGATGAATTTAAATTGGTGGCACACCACAAAAATGGAGAAAACGAATGATTACACGCAGTTGATGTACAAAGAACGCCGCTATTTTAAGTATCAATAATAGTCCTAATTCTCTTCGATGCCGCTAGAGTTCTGTGTGGCTTACAGTGCTGCCACCTCTATTACGCTTTTACAATGAGTGCGTGCGTATTTTAAAACAAACCACACATTTCTATTAGTAGCCACTTATAAGAAAAAAAGGCTTGGAACTTAAATAGTGGTAACTATTTATTCACAACCGATACAAAAGCGTTACACTGTTGCACCTGTTAATGTCCTTCAAAGTAGTCACCAGCGTTGTGTACCCGTTTCTTGCGATGTGGAAAGCCTAGTGTACCATTAGCAGAGCCTGTTCTGTTGATGGTTTGATGGTGCGAATGCCAAAAAGTGGTTCCTTCATCTTCGGAATCAAAATGTTCAAATGTATGTAAATCTATGGGACTTAACTGCTTGGTTATTAGTCCCTAGCTTACAAACTACTTAAACTAAGTTAAAATGACCTAAGGACAACACAAACGCCCATGCACGAGGGGGACTAGAACCCCTGACGGCGAACAGCCGCGCGCAACGCAGCACGGCGCCCCAGTGCGCATGGCTATTCCGCTGCAGCTCGGAATCAAATCAAAGGCACAAGGACGTAGGTCCGGTGAGTATGGTGGATGTTTCAGTTCTTCCCAGTCCCATCGACGGAACAGCTTGCACTATATGCGCCCGCTCATAGTCGTGAAAAATGATGGGTGGGTTGCGCAGAAAGTGTTGCCGCTTCTTTCGCAAAGCTACTCGTAGGTGATGCTCCAAAACTGAACAGTAATACTGTGCATTTTCGGTCTGCCGTGGAGGAACGTAATGCGTTAGCCGATCGCGTAATGCGTTAGACTGCTCACTCAGAAGTAATTGTGTTTCCCTCGATTGTGCGCATGCATGTGACGTGGGACGGGCGAGTCAGTTTGCTCGGACATAAGGTAGGTATGTCAACAACGTGTGCTATCAGCGACAATAATAGGTTCCATCACCTAGTGCCTCTACAGCAGTATTGCCACTATTTAAGTTAGGGTCTGAATCAGAGAAGGAAGGAAGCTTAGGGTTTAACGTCCCGTCGACAACTTGGTCATTAGAGACGGAGCTGACGCTCGGAGTTTCGGGTTAGGATGGGGAAGGATATCGGCCGTGCCCTTTGAAAGGAACCATCCCGGCATATGCCTGGAGTGATTTAGGAAAATCACGGAAAACCTAAATCTGGATGGCCGGGGGTGGATTTGAACCACCGCCCTCCCTGAATCAGAGGCTCAGACGGTTCTGCGACCGTGTAGGCTGCAGATTCCGATTCCTTGACTTGCGCCATCGGGTGGTGGGTTTCCGGGTTCCGCTGAATAGGTCAGGAGTCCACTATACGCAGGAAGCGGCTACACGGGTAGCGGGGGCTGTGTGGCGTGGACTGGGCGGTTTCTTAGGATAAAGAGCTTCGGGAAAATAGAAAATGGGCAATCTCAAAGGGTGCTGGTGGATGACAGGAGAAATGTAGATCCGGAAACTATCGGTATAACAGTTGTAAATTGTCGTAGCTGTGTCGGGTGTAGACCAGATGTGGCTCAAATTCAAAGAAGTGGTATCGACAGCAATTGACAGTTTTATACCAAATAAATTAATAAAAGAAGGAGGCGATCCCCCTTGGTATACAAAACAGGTCAGGACACTGTTGCAAAAGCAAAGGAAAAGGCATACTAAATTTAAACGAACACGAAATCCCCAGGATTTGCGATCGTACTCAGAAGCTCGAAATTTAGCGAGGATTTCAATGCGAGATTCCTACAATATTTATCACAACGAAACTCTTTCTCGTAATTTGATTGAAAACCCAAAGATATTTTGGTCATATGTTAAATATACTCGGGGCAAATCACAAACAATACCTTCACTACGTGATAGTAATGGCGATCCTGCCGATGACAGCGCTACTAAAGCAGAGTTACTAAACTTAGCTTAAACTCATTCACCAAAGAAGACGAAACCAATATTCCAGATTTAAAATTACGAACAGATGCCGTAATGAGAAATGTAGAAGTAGATATCATCGGAGTAGTGCAGCAACTAAAATCACTTAACAAGAACAAGTCTTCTGGTCCGGATTGTATACCCATTAGATTTCTACCTGATTATGCTGAAGCGATAGCTCCTTACTTAACAGTCATATACAACCGCTCTCTCATAGAAGGATCTGTACCAAAAGATTGGAAAGTTGCACAGGTCACACCTATATCCAAGAAAGGCAGTAGGAGTAACCCACTAAACTACAGGCCTATTTCATTGACGTCAATTTGCAGCAGGGTTTTGGAACATATCCTGTATTCAAATATTATGAATTATGTCGAACAGAACGATCTATTGACCCAAGGTCAACACGGATTTAGAAAATATCGTTCATGCGAAACACAACTAGCTCTTTATTCACACGAAGTGATGGGTGCTATCGACAAATCGCAAATCGATTCTGTACTTCTTGATTTCCAGAAAGCTTTTGACACCGTACCTCACAAACGGCTTTTAATCAAATTGCGTGGTTATGGTATATCGCCCCAAATTTGCGATTGGATAGGGGATTTCTTGTCAGAGAGGACACAGTTCGCAGTTATCGATGGTAAGGCATCGACTAAAACAGAGGTGATATCGGGCGTTCCACAGGGTAGTGTTATTGGTCCTCTGCTATTCCTTATTTACATAAACGATTTAGGGGAAAATCTAAGTAGCTCTCTTAGGTTGTTTGCAGATGACGCCGTCATTTACCGTCTAGTAAAATCATCTGAAGATCAAAACCAACTGTAGAACGATGTTAATAAGATATCACTATGGTGTAAAAATTGGCAATTGACTCTAAATAATAAGTGTGAAGTCGTCCACATGAGCACGAAAAGAAATCCGTTAAACTTTGTTTACAACATAAATCAATCAAATGTGAAGGCCGTAAACTCCACAAAATAACTAGGAATTACTATTACTTCAGACCTAAACTGGAAAGAACACGTAGATAATATCGTGGGAAAGGCGAGCCAGAGACTGCGTTTTATTGGCAGAACCCTTAAAAGATGCAACAGAACTACTAAAGAAACTGCATACACTGCGCTTGTTCGTCCATTTTTAGAGTATTGCAGCCCAGTGTGGGATCCTTATCAGGTGGGTTTGACGGAGGACATCGAAAGAGTCCAAAGAAGGGCAACTCGTTTCGTATTGTCACGATACAGGGGAGACAGCGTTACGGAAATGATACAGGATCTGGGATGGGAATCATTACAACAAAGGCGCTTATCGCTGCGGCGTGGGCTACTTGCGAAACTCCAATCGCCAACATTCTCCTCCGAATGCGAAAATATATTGTTGACTCCCACTTACATAGGTAGAAATGATCATCAGAATAAATACGAGAAATCAGAGCTCGAACAGAGAGATTCAGGTGTTTTTTCTTCCCGCGCGATATTCGAGAATGGAATGGGAGATAAGTAGTATAATTGTGGTTCGATGAACCCTCTGCGAGGCACTTAAATGTGATTTGTAGAGTATCCCACGTAGATGTATCCCACATAACTTGAATGCACCTCTTACTGCTTACAGTAGAATGAAAGTTTGGAGGCGATGGTTGTATCATTGTGACAATGCACCCTGTCACAAAAAAACATCTTTGAGACCAATGTTTGTGAACAACATCATTCCTGAGATTGATTGGCCTTCCCAGAGCCCCGACCTGCATCGCCTTGGGGTGAAGAGAACGTCAACTTCAGACTCCGCCGTCCAACAAGCACTACCTTCTTTGTTTTCGACTCTTTTGCCAGAATGGGCTGCCACTCATCCATAGCTATTCGCCACCTCACTGAAAGCGCCACAGCAGAGTTCAAGCCATGAATAAGGTTGATGTCCACCGATAGCTGTACTTTTGATGAGGTAGCGTGGTTTACTTTCAGCTGTTGTTCTCGTCCATTTACAAAAATCAAGCGACCGCAGTGCTGTATTGCAAATGTTCCCTTAAGTTTAAGTTGCTGCTTAGCATTCACAGTCGTTTCATGATTCCAAGTTTACCACAGTACGTCGTGGCATGCACCTGGCGACCAGTCAGATTGCGTTCAAGTAATGGACAGCCGTCAGAGGGATGCACTTTTCGTTCCATGACGTTCTATATAAATTTATTAGGATGGATGCTAAGATTCCGAAACAGTTTGGGAACACTGGAATGGAGGATTGTCTTGCTTCAACAAGAGATCTTCTGCTGATTTCTTTACAACTATATCTACAGTTCTATTCCGCAAGCCACATACGCAACATGGCAGAGGTTATTTCATTTCTTGATCGAGTCTCACTGAGCGTGGGATAACGACAGATAGAAGTTATCCGTGCAAGGTTCACCCCTCTTTAACATAACCTTCGAGATCTTATAACGAAATAGGGGTTGTCAATAAATTTTTACCCTCATAACAGAACAATCTATCTCTTTGTAGGAGCCGCGGTGGAGTAGCCGAGCGGTCTTGCTGCGGAGCGCGCGGTTGCTCGCCGTCGGAGGTTCGAGTCCTCCCTGGGGCATGGGTGTGTGTGTGTGTATGTTGTCCTTAGGTTAGTTTACCTTAGTTTAAGTAGTTTGTAAGCTACGGACTGATGGCCACGCAGTTTGGTTCGATAGATTAACAAACATTTGAACATTTTCTCTGTTGGATACAGTCAATGAAATGCGTTATACCATATCTGCAAAATCAAAATGTTCAAATGTTTGTAATTCTATGGGACCAAACTACTGTGGTCATAAGTCCGTAGCTTACAAACCACTTAAACTAAGTTTAACTAACCTAAGGACAACACACACATTCATGTCCGAGGGGGGATTCGAACCCTCGACGCGGGAGGCCACGCGATCTGCAACGCGGTGCTCCTGACCGCTCGGCTACTCCTGCGCGGCACCACATCTTCCTCTATTCATTAAGTTTTGAAAATAACATAAAACATTAATACAGGTAATAACTTAAAGATATGCACACCTGCTAACACATAAAATATCAAACCATTATTCAGTCTCTTGACACACATTTTCAGGACCATATTCAGGCAGTTGCTAAATGTGCAGCTGCACAGGGCGGCAAAATTTCGCCATCGAAAAAATTATTATTTTTTTAATTGAACATCATTATTCAGAGTTTCTATTACAGCAATAAATTTTAAAATTCAGGTTGATGTGTTAATAGCAATGGCGTATACAGAGAGGGTTTTAATCCCAGATGCCACGGGGAGGGGGCGGAGGGGGCGTAAAATAAATTACTGCACAGGGGCCTCGCATACCCTAAATACGACCCTGCACAGTTTACATTGTGCCAAGGCAACTTTAATGTGTTGATGCAATGTCACAAAATCAGGAAATCGTGTTTTCGAGTGTTTTTAAACGTAAGGGACCAAACTGCCGAAGTCATCGGTCCCTAGACTTACAAACTACTTAAGCTAACTTACACTGAGAACCACACACACATCAATGCCTGCGCCGGCCGCGGTAGTCGAGCGTTCTGCGGCGCGCCAGTCACAGTCTTCACGGCCACTACGGTCGAGGTTTCGAATCCCCCCTCGGGTATGGATATTTGTGCCGTCATTAGTATTAGCTAGTTCATAAGTAGTTTGTAAGACGTAGTTAAATCCCATAAGCTCAACAAACATTTGATTTGATTTGATCAATGCCAGAGAGAAGACTCGAATCTACGACAGGAGCGGCCGCGCAATGCGTTTCATGGCTCGTCGGACCACGCGACCTTCCCCGCGCCGCAGATGTGGTTTTGTACAGACTTTCTTTCACATATCCCAAAAGAAAGAAATCGAAGACCGTAATGACAGGTGACCTCGAAGGCCGTGGAATTGGGCCGTCATGCCACTCCACCTCTTCATTCAGAAAATCGCGGACTTTTAGAGCCCAATGACGGGGAACATTATCTTGCTGAAAGATGATCCCCAAATCCGGGCATTATGGCAGTTCACTGAACCACCAACATAAAATGTAGCCTCATGGGAAAACATACACACGATTCAAGAAATCATAGGCCTCATCCAAAAGGTTCAGCATGTGTATTACAAATTGTTCTCATATTTGCAGGTCATCTGGTTGTAATGCCTAACAATGTGGACTTTGAAAGCATACAATTCAAGAAGTTTGCGTAACCACTTTATGCAATGTACTCATTGGCACTTGGCCCGCGCAGATTGTCAACTCAATTTGCGGTTTGAGATTCCTGCTCAGTCTCCTCCGAAACAAATGGTCTGCTGCTTCTTGACCATTTCTGAACCGACACCGTTGCCAAAAAGATTTCCATACGTGATCTAGACTCTACAATAACTTAGGTAAACAAAGACGACTAGTGCTGGTACTACTCCAACGAAAAGAAAACAGACGACTGTCGCTATAAAGGTCACGCAATACACAGCTATCGAACTACACAAATTAAAAAAAAGAAATTAGAAATAAAATAGTAAAGATGGGCCTACCAAATACAAAAGTAAGTAACGAACGTAACAATTAAAACTGCAGAACAGACAAGTAAATGAAAATAGCTCGCTGTCACTTTTGTGCAATCTTAGTGCTGCCTGTTTGATTGCCTACAGTACTAAACCAATCTGCGAAATAAAATTTTTAATATGACTTGATGAGTCCAAAGACAGAACTGTCACAAACGACATCATTAATCAAGTTTTGCCTGTATTCTTCGAATTTTTTATTTTCTCTGCTGAGAAAAGCTTGAATTCGCGTCTTATGGGTTCGAGGACGGCGGTTGAAGCTCGCTCCCAACCATCGTGATGTAGGTTTTCCGTGATTTTCCTAAATCGCTCTAGGAAAATGCTGGGATGTTTCTTCTGAAATGGGGCTGCCAGTTTCCTTCCACATGCTTGAATCAATCCGAGTTGTGTTTCGTCTCTAATGGCCTCTATCTCGACGAGAAATTAAACCCTAATTCTCTATCCTTCCTTCTTTTGTCTTCCTCACAGAAGGGGTCCAGAGAATATTGTCACTGCTTGTACAATGTCACCTAAATTTATATGTGGCACTGTTAACTGTTCTCCACATCCGCGAGAAACTGCACAACTACCTTCCCTTTTATGTTATGGTCGTGTTTAAATGAAATATTTCAGCCGAGATAATTGATATATGTTTTCGAGAAGTTCAAATGTTGAAATGTTTGTAAATCTATCGGACCAAACTGCGTGGTCGTCAGTCCGTAGCTTACAAACTACTTAAACTACGGTAAATTAACCTAAGGACAACACACGTAGCCTGCCACGGTGGCCGAGGGGACTGAGGCGATCCAGTCACGGTCTGCACGGCCGCTACGGTCGGGGGTTCGAATCCTCCCTTGGGCATGGATATTTGTGCCGTCATTAGTATTAGTTCATAAGTAGTTTGTAAGTTTAGGGACTGATAACCCCGTAGTTAAGTCCCATAAGCTATACAAACATTTGAAACGAATAACACACGTACCCATGCCCCAGGGAGGACTCGAACCTCCGACGGCGAGCAACCGCGCGCTCCGAAGCTAGGCGCCTTGGAACGCGCCTTAGAACGCGCTCCGCCGCTCGGATAATCCACTGCGGCTTTTCGAGAAGGTAGTCATTTAAATACATTTTGATCTCTAACTTATTTTCTCTTAAATGCTATAATTTCGTGTTGAGTTTTGATATTTCACATTTGTATGTCATGTCTACGTTATGCAGTAGATCTCCCTATTTTATGGTAAGGATAAGAAATACACCCATGCTCGAGGGAGGACTGGAAGCTCCGACGGCGAGCAGCGGCGCGCTCCGCAGCTAGGCGCCTTGGAACGCTCAGCCACTCCACCGCGGCCTTGACGAAAGTAAAACATTGATAGTGTAATGTTCTGAGATCTGAATACCTGGTGGTGATGTTATTATCCTGTGTTTCGCCATGAAATCGGTACACACAATCATTAGGACTAAGGTACAGACAACAACCATATCTAACATTTTTGGTTATTCTAGGCAATGTCGTCTCGTCGTTGCAATTGACAAGGTGCCACTGATGTATTTACTGTATAAAGATGTTAAACAACTTAAATCGTTCTCTAAAGACTTTATTTCAGATATTACTCACAGATTACTTCGGTACATCTTGTCAAATCCTTGACAAAGTAGATGATCGCAGTTTGTATTTTATAAAACTAGCTCGTTTTCTATTAGCCGTTGCAAGATAGAGATTACTTCTATGGATGAGCGACCTTTAAAGAGGTTATAATCCTTGCATTCTTACATATAGCCGAAGTATGCTCGCTGGCTAAGTGTGTAGTCAACAGTGTACAAATCCAAAGGTCTTAGTTTCAGTGCTCACTCGATCCACATTCGCTACGTTACAAGCTCTTAATAACGGTTAATGTGAAAAATGTAAACGTGGGAACTGGTTAGAGTTTACATTAGACTGTACGTCCCCTATTACTGGCTACGTAACCTAGTTTAAAGTCTGGATGAAGGCATAGGCATATCACCTCTGATAGGACCATGTCCTTTTAACGCCTGTGAACTTGTATTCATCAACGGTTCGACGATATCTGCGGCGTACTGGCATGGTAGCGCGCATGATATGGTATCAGTAACCTTTGTCCAGAAACTGACTAGTCATATGTAGCAATTAATCTGCAAAACTTCTTCGTATTCCATCTGTAAAAATCATTACCGTTTCCAGGAAGAGTAATGAGGCCCAGTTAAGTATACCGGCAAAAGTTCAGTCTCTGGGAAACGGTTACCTTTCAATCAAACCCAAAAGCTTGATAATGCACATCATCGATTGCATTTAGTTTCGCATATTTTCAGATGTGACTTTTCTGTCTGTTAAAATAACTACACCTCTTAAAGTTGGCGTCATCCGCTGTCATGCGTGCGCTTTTGTTTGGTGGGAGTGGGTTATATGGGTGTATTGAATGAGGCATCTTGTATATAATAATGAATGATTGTATGTTTGTTTGTATTTTATGCGTTGTCGTACAGTTCATCCGATTGCGTTGAAACTTTCCACACTTGATCTTCAAAATTAGACAAAATTCATTGTCTACGTAAAAAGTTCATGTTGGATGGCAGATGGTATTTTCCCTACGAAGTCGACAAAATCTATGGGTTTATTCCGATATTTATGAAATTATGGACACTTAAACCTCAAAACAACACCTTATATCAAAAATTACATACGATGTATGGCGAAGGGTACCTTGCAATAGCCACAGCGGAGCGGCCGAGCGCATTGAGGCGCTATGCTACGATGCGCGAGGCCGTTCCCCGTCGGGGGTTCGAATCCCTCCTCGGGCATGGATGTTTGTGCCGTATTTAGTATAAGCTAGTTAATAAGTAGTTTGTAGGTTTGGGGACTGATGACCCTCGTAGTTACGTCACATAAGCTCTATGAACATTTGAAAATGTTCAAATGTTTGTATAGTCTATGGGACTTAACTACGGGGTCATCAGTCCCTAAACTTACAAACTACTTATGAACTAACTAAGACTAAGGACGGCACAAATATCCATGCCCGAGGGAGGATTCGAACCCCCGACCGTAGTGTCGTGCAGACCGTGACTGGAGCGCCTCAGTCCCCTCGGTCACCCCTTGCAGTCACTTATCACCATGAAATGAACAATTATAGATAGCTCTAAATGTAGAAAAATGTAAGTTGATGCGCATGAGTAGGCAAAACAATCCCATAATGTTCGAATACAGCATTAGTAGTGAGCTTCTTGATGCAGTCGCGTCGTTCAAATATCTAAGCGTAACATTGCAGAGCGATATGAAATGGAACGAACATGTAAGTACAGTTGTGAGGAAGACAAACAGCCGACTTCGGTTTATAGGGAGAATTGTGGGAAGACGTACTTCATTTGTAAAGGAGACCGCGTATAAAACTCTTGTACGACCACGTCTTGAGTATTGCTCAAGTGTTTGGGACCCGCAACAGATTTGTTTAAAAAAATGTTGAAATGTTTGTTAAGCTTAAGGGACTGAACTGCGAGGTCATCAGATCCTAAACTTATAAACTACTTATGAAATCGACACAAACATCCATGCCCGGGAGGGGGGATTCGAACCCCCGACGGAGAACGGCCTCGCGTATCGTAGCAGAGCGCCTCAATGCGCTCGTCCGCTCCGCCGCGGCCAGATCAGTTTAAAGGAAGACATAGAAGCATTTCAGAGGCGAGCAGCTAGGTTCATTACTGGTAGATCCGACCAATGCACGAGTGTCACGGAAATGCTCCTGGAACTCAAATGGGGATCGTTGGAGGAAAGACGACGTTCTTTTCGAGAAAGAGGAGACCCGCGTATAAAACGCTTGTACGACAACGTCTTGAGTATTGCTCAAGTGTTTGGGACCCGCAGCAGATCAGTTTAAAGGAAGACATAGAAGCAGTTCAGAGGCGAGCAGCTACGTTCATTACTGGTAGATCCGACCAATGCACGAGTGTCACGGAAATGCTCCGGCAACTCAAATGAGGATCGCTGGAGGAAAGACATCGTTCTTTTCGGGAGATTCTTTTCAGGAAATTTAGAGGGCCGAATTTTAAGCTAAGTATAGAACAATATTTCTGCCGTGTACTTAAATTTCGCGTAATGATCACAAAGACAAGATAAGAGAAATTATGGCTCGTACGCAGGCATATAGACATTATTTTTTTCTCCTTTGTATTTGGGAGTGTAATAGGAAAGGAAATGCCTAGCAGTGGTACAGTACCGCCACGTACCTTACGGTCTGTATGTATGTAGATGTAGATAATTTTTCACAGATGGAGTTCAAAAATCAAATGTTCAAATGTTTGTAGAGCTTATGGGACTTAACTACGGGGTCATCAGTCCCTAAACTTACAAACTTCTTATGAACTTGTGGTGTCGCACAAGTACAAAGTGCGCGCCACCTACTTTCGCCGCGCGCCGTCATGCACGCACGGCGCGGCGTTCTCACGACGACAGCCACGAGCGCCCTCTGCTGGAACGCCGCTCGTGGCCACCACTGAAGAACACCGGGCACTTCGGACTGAGCTAGCAAACAGTTACGACCTTCGTAATCAGATAGGCACGATTGAAGACTTCGCTATTGTACAGGCACTAGGCAGGCCTCCAACAACTATGTATCAACATTCTGCAGTACTATGTAAAAGTTAAGTATTGTTACATTCTGTGCAATATATATCTTTCTAATTTACTCGAGTGTTTATAGTTTCTGGCTGCTCCCCTCCGTACCTGCACCAGCGTGTCGGTCTCATTCCACTCGGCCACCGACACCTACGACGAGGCTGGGACACAAAAGCGGCGACGAAGTCGGGACACAAAAGAACTAGCTTATACTAAAGACGGCACAAACATCCATGCCCGAGGGTGGATTCGAACTCCCGACCGTAGCAGCCGTGCAGACCGTGACTGGCGCGCCACAGACCGCTCGGGCACTGCGGGCGGCACACAGATGGAGTAAGCAAAGGACTGAGGAGGTGGCGGAGGTGTTTGGCACAGAAAGGGGGAGGTGGAGATGAGCAGAGAGAGGGGTAGGAGGAGATAGACAGAGAGAGAGGGGAGATGAATGGACAGAGAGAGGAGATGTATATTCAGAGAAGGGAAGAGAAGATGGACAGAGGGAGAAAATGACTCTAAACTTAAGGGACTAAACTGCTAAGGTCATCAGGGTCCCTAGACTTACGAACTACTGTAACTAACATTAACTAAGGATAACGCACACACACCGATGCACGAGGGAGGACTCAATCCTCCGGCGGGAACAGCCGCGCAATCGGCGATGTGGCGCAGCAGATCGCGCGGCCATCCTGCGTGGCTAATGTTTAAACTTTGACCATGTACTGTAGATTAAGTGCAATATGTCTGTTCCTCCGATAACTATACACATAGTTGCTAGGCCAACGGTACCCATTATAACTAACCTTGCCTGAAGAATTGCTTTTTCCCACATTGCTTTGTCGAACATACCGGTACCTACCGAGTCATGTACGAATCGATATTCTCGTCTAAATCATTTCCATAAAAGAATCTTATAAATTATGTAGGTAATATGATACGAAGTGACTCACGTGCGTGTAAAGATTTATTTATACACCCTGTGCCGTAAATAATATTTTTGTCTAATGAGTGACGAATTAATTAAGCTGGCACTACACTTAAATCTTGTAGTATTATAATGCAAAATAACACTAGAGGTGAATTTCAAAAACATGACTTAATGAATGTCAAGGCCGGCCGCAGTGGCCGAGCGGTCTGCGACGCGCCAGTCACAGTCTGCACGGCCGCTACGGTCGAGGGTTCGAATCTCCCCCCGTCGTCTTTAGTATAAGGTAGTTCATAGGTAGTTTGTAAGTTTAGGGACTGATGACCCCGCAGTTAAGTCTCTTAAGCTGAACAAACATTTGAACATTTTTGAATTGTCTAGATTCATTTATTTACTATTGTTAATTCCTGGCTTTGTCGAATGTGTATTCATTTCATTCTTATGTTGCTCCATCTCCTTCTTTCCCCTTTGTCGAATCAAATGTTTGTAGAGCTTATGGGACTAAACTACGGGGTCATCAGTCCCTAAACTTACAAACTACTTATGAACTAGCTAATACTAAGGACGGCACAAATATCCATGCCCGAGGGGGGATTCGAACCCCCGACCGTAGTGGCCGTGCAGACTGTGATTGGCGCGCCGCAGTAAGCTCGGCCACCGCGGCCGGCCGGCCCTTTGTCCATCGGGTTCTGCCCCACACTATTTTCATTTTACTTTCGTTTTCTGTCTTATATATCACCTGAACAATGTGTCCTAACATAATTTTACAGGAATTTAGAGTGCAACGTTAGGAAACATCTGAAAAATGTGTTACAAATAGAAATTGTACTAGATGTGCCATAAATTACAACCCCATGCCTTATCGTGGAGGTTTTCAATACATTTTTTGGTTATGACGTTGTATCTTTTGATCTAAATTATACGGAAACATGGCTCAATATGTCTTTGGCAAGTTCGTGGTGCCGTCCATCGGTAATGCTGGATTTCAAAATAGTTTTGGCCCACCCCTAGCCTTGATAACAGCTTCCAATCTCGCAGGCATACGTTGAATCAGGTGCTGGAAGGTTTCTTCGGGAATGGCAGCCTTTTCTTCACGGAGTGCTGCACTGAGGACAGGTGTCAATATAGATCGGTTGTCGGCGTCCCAAAACAACCCAAACGTAATCTATAGACCTATACGATTCAAGTCAGGACTCTGTGCAGGCCAGTCCATTACATGCATGTTATTGTCGTGCAAACACTCTGCCACAGGTCATGCATTATAAACAGGTGCTCGTTCGTGTCTAAAGATGCAATCGCCATCCCCGAATTGCTCTTCAACAGTGGGAAGCAAGAAGGTGCCTGCCTGTGCTTTGATATTTCCACGCAAAACAACAAGGGACGCAAGCCCCTTCCATGATAAACACGACGACACCACAACACCACCGCCTCCGAATTTTACTACATACGCTGGCAGATGACGTTCACCGGGCATTCGCCATACCCACACTCTGAATCAGATCGCCTCATTGTGTACCGTGATTCGACACTCCACAAAATGTTTTTCCACTGTTCAATCGTCCAACTTTTACGCTCCTGACACAAAGCTAGGCGTCGTTCGGCACTGACCTGAAATCTACGTTTACCCACCTCCCGCTTATCAAAGCACTTGGAGTGGATCCCGATGCAGTTTGGAATTCCTATGTGATTGTCTGTATAGATGCCTGCCTATTACATTGTACGACCTTCTTCAAGTGTTGAGGTTATCTGTCAGTCAACAGACGAGCCCGGCCTGTACGCTTTCGTGATGTACGTGAGCTTTCACGTTTCCACTTCACTATCAAAATGTTCAAATGTTTGTAGAGCTTATGGGACTTAAATACGGGGTCATCAGTCCCTAAACTTACAAACTACTTATGAACTAGCTAACACTAAGGACGATACAAATAACCATGCCCGTGGAAGGATTCGAACCCCCGACCGTAGTGGCCGTGCAGACCGTGACTGGAGCGCCTCAGTCCCCACGGCCACCGCGGCCGGCACTTCACTATCACATCGGAAACAGTGGACCTATGGATGTTTCAGAGTGTGCAAATCTTGTATAGAGACTTCTGAACCTAGTGACACCCGACCACTAACTACGTTCGACTTCCGTGAGTTCCGCGGAGCGCCCCATTCAGCTCTGTCACGATGTCTCATGACTACTGAGGTTACTGATGTGGAGTACCTGGCAGCAGGTGCCAGCACAATGCACCTAATATATGGGTATCCGGATACTTTTGATCACATAGTGAATGTGTCGTACTCAGTGGCGTACTAAGGCTTCGGAGACCCGGAGCGGCGGCAAAACAAAACTAGGCCCCCCTGTCCACTTGTATTAATATAAAACAGCAACTTTTACATTTTGGAGGCCCTCCCAGGACTAGAGGTACGGGCCAGTCTACAAAAAGAAATACCTTTCGAGATTAAGAGGCCCCAGAATGAGAGTTAAAGATAGCTCCGACTACATTAATAAATAAATAAGGAGGTTCTTTCGTGGTATTTGGAGGCCCCCCAAGACGTGAGGCCCGGGGCGGACCGTCCCCCCCCCCTTAGTCCGACATTGGTCGTACTATGATATAATTTTGGAGGTATATTCAGTAGTATGTGTGTATACCGTATGTAAACTGTGTCGCGAACATAATTAGTAATGTAGATGTAATGAATTGTAACGTCATGTCGAATGGCATAGTTTCACAGCGTGAACTGCGGAAAAATAGTAAGAGATAAGCTTTAAAAAAATGTTCAAATGTTTGTTAAGCTTAAGGGACTTAACTACGGGGTCATCAGTCCCTAAACTTACAAACTACTTATGAACTACTTACGAACTAGGACGGCAAAATATCCATGCCCGAGGGGGGATTCGAACCCCCCGAACGTAGTGGCCGTGCAGACCATGACTGAAGCGTCTCAGTCCCCTCGGCCACCGCGGCCGGCGAGATAAGCTTCCATTTCGTTATTTTCCTGACGTTGTCAGCGAAGAAATGCAGTGTAAGTATTCTAAATTATGTGTAAAATTTCTTGCAAGCCGCTGAGTGCTATTGTTCGCAAATAGTGGGTATTCACGCGTCTCATAATGCGAATATTTTTTCTCTTGCTCAGTGGTTGTGACATCATATGCTTTATGCGCCGTAATTGGTTTTTACCCTTATAGCGATTGTTTCCTGATGTTAATGATTATTTGTAATTATCAACCCTACGTATGAGCAGACTATAGAACAAGGGCACTTTTCAAACTGCCCTACGACTGGTGATAAGCTGAGGCTATCCAAATGGGGACAAAATATGCTTCCCAAATACACAAACGGATTGAATGGTCTTAAGATCACAGACTATACGGAACTCTTCAGACTATTGGGCGAAACATGTCTACGTAGAAACGAAAGTCTAAACTTAAAAAATGTGTGTAAGGATTTCGTTAGGACGCATGAATGCATCTATTGCCGCGGCGGGGTGGCCGAGTGCATTGACGCGCTATGCTACGATGCGGGAGGCCGCTCCCCGTCTAGGGTTGGAATCTTCCCTCGCCCACGGATGTTTCAAAATGTTTGTAGAGATTATGGCACTTAATTACTGGGTCATCGGTCCCTAAACTTACAAACTACTTATGAACTAGCTTCTACTAAACATCCATGCCCGAGGGGGGATTTGAACCCCCGACCTCAGCGGCAATGCAGACCGTGATTGGCACGCCGCAGATCGCTCGGCCACTGCGGCCGGCCCCGTGGATGTTTGTGCTGTCTTTAGTCCATAAGTAGTTTGTAAGTTTAGGGACTGATCACCACGCAGTTATGTCCCACAGGCTTAACAAACATTTGAACATTTTTGAATGCATCTATTTCTATAGCAAAGAGATAGCTCCGAAAGTCTTCGCCTACATAAATACCCACTATGAAAATATACAATTAAACCACTAGGGTAGTAACATAGTAAGCACGGAATTGGTAGACTCCTAGATGAAGCAAAACAGATATGGCTTTCCTCGGGAAACCTTTCTGTAAGGTGCGAAAATCCCAGGGCTCCTCTTATATTACATCACAATAGCATCACCAAGTGCGAAAGCCTCGATAACAGTAGTTAATAAAAACCTCATTGTAACACCGAGCACCCAGTTTTGGTCCGAGTACATCGCCACAGCAGAAACAAAAGACGGGCGGGACACACGACTCACGTCGTCCATATATGCACAAGACTCATACGATATAGAACACTTCTTATACAAAATAAGACATCACATGATACTCAGGAAGAAAAGGGCTACTCATACTGACCGACATTAGTGCAAATTCTCCCATGTCGATTTCAGACGAAACTGAGACAGGACAACTAATGACCGATATGGTAAATGAATGCAATCTTTTCACACTGAATAATGTTGGACAGCCACCTATCTACCGTGATGACACTGGTGTTGAAAATAACATAGATCTTCCTCTAGGGAATGCAAAATCTCTTCCACTACTTAACATATGGAGGGTATTAGCTAGAGCCGCACACAGTGACCACAACACAAACATTATAACCACAGACAAACATATCAACACACACAGTAGGGACCATGAACAGCAGCGTTTACTCGTAGGGAGGTCCAACTGGCAAAAAAGCTCGAGACATTGTTGAGGAGTCGTCACTGCGCACTGTCTAAGGTAGTATACATTACAAAACGCACGTGCTCACAGAAGACCTGCAAAGATCACAGGAAGCAGCTGTACCAAGGGAGGAAACTAGCTGTAGACAGAAATAACACTGGTCGACAGAACTGTCAACATTAATGGGGGACTCTGAGATAAAATTAAAAAAATAAAATAAAAGGACTACCAATAAACAAAATCAGCTCCTGAAAGACTCAGCCTGTATCGGGGCGCTAAACATAAGTACCAAAAACAATTAAAGGCAGCAAGACCAATGGAACAATTTTGTCAAAAGTCAATTATAAAACGACATCTGGGAACAACCATTCAGGATAGAAACAGAAAAAGTTAAGACTCCGACAGTTCTGTTGACTCTAAAACAAGCTAACGGCATAGTGACCAACGGCTAGAGAAGTTCAGCAGAATTCCTCTTGAAAAGGGTTCTCAGATGATGACCCTATCAGGACGAGCGACACCACACTGATATAATAGACATAATGAGCCTACCTTACGTTAATGACAATGTAACCACCAATTCTCACAAGAAGAAATTGTGACGGTGATCAGCAGACTTACAAAACGGAGAGTACCCGGTCCGTCAGAATAATCTCAGAAACATTAAAACATACAGTATTGCAGATCACATCCTCCCTCACAAAAATGCTAAACGAGGCACTATTAATGGGCAAAATTACAAACCTTTGAAAAACTGCTAATGTAGTAATAACAAAGAAGTCTCAAGACAAAGACCCAACAGATCCTAACACTTATCGACTAATCTGCCTCCTAAACACACTCCCCAAAGCGCAAGAGTGGCTCCTGCGCGGTCGCCTACAATCGCACAGCTACCTCTTCCGCCTAACAGACCATGAATTCGCTCTCAGAGAAGGTGGATAAACAGAAGACGCCGTCAACCAAGCAGTGTCAGTAACAAATAACATCAACGACAAATACGTGACCGCCAAAATAATCTACATACATAGCAAGGGCTTTGATAACTTGCGGTGGTCGTCCCTCTTCGCCAGGTTAAGGGAAATCATCTTCTCTCTATAACAGTCTCCTTGAATACTGTAGAGGCAGATTGGCGAGGTGGATGGCTGGTAAAAGCAAAGTTGTCAAGAGAAAAACAAAGGGATGTCCTCAGGGTTCGATTTACGAGTCAATATCGTGTAAAATCGCAATCGAGCCTCTACTGAAGAGCCTGGAACCTGACAACAGGGTAAGAAGTGTGGTGTCGTACGCTGATGACCTGCTCATGGTGCTGTCAGCCAACTCGAGAGTAGCACTGGAGGCAAAAGGCAATCAGTTACTTCATAAAAGGAACACCTGGCGCAAAGAAAATAAATTAAGAATAGCACCAACAAAACTGTATTGTTGTTGCTCAGAGGGACACCAAAAAGGAGCCCAATTCTAAAGCTAAATAATACAGGCATAAAGAGAAAGCAGGCCACACGCTATCTAGGAGTACACCTTCACGAAAAACATACCTTTAACGAACACATCAAACTGACAATTGACTTGCAAGATTAAATTCTAGGCCTATGCATCACGGACTGCCCGTAAAGACGATACATCTACATATATACTCCGCAGTCCACCGTAAGGTTCGTGGCGGAGGGTACACTGTACCACTACTAGGCAATTCCTTTCCTATTTCACTCCCAAATATAACGAGGAAAAAAAGGATGCCTATATGCCTCCTTACAAGCCCTAATTTCTCTTATCTTGTCTTTGTGGTCATTACGAGAAATGTAAATAGGCGGAAGAAAGATCGTTCTACACTCAGCTTCAAATTCCGGCCCTCTAAATTTCCTCAACACCATTTCTCGAAAAGAACGTCTTTCCTACAGCGATCCCCATCTGAATTTCCGGAGCATTTCTGTGACACTCGCGCATTGGTCGAACCTACCAATAACGAATTTAGCTGCTCGCCTCTGAACTGCTTCTATGTCTTCCTTTAAACTGACCTGCTGCGCGTCCCAAACACTTGAGCAATACTCAAGACGTAGTCGTACAAGCGTTTTATACGCGGTCTCCTTTGCAGATGAAGAATATCTTCCCAAAATTCTCCCAATAAACCGAAGTCGGCTGTTCACCTTACTCACAACTGTCCTTACATGTTTGCTCCATTTCATATCGCTCTGCAATGTTACGCCTAGATATTTGAACGACGCGACTGCATCAAGAAGCTCACTACTAATGCTGTATTCGAACATTATGGGATTGTTTTTCCTACTCATGCGCATCACCTTACATTTTTCTACACTGAGAGCAAGCTGCCATTCTTCGCACTAACTAGAAATTTTGTCTAAGTCATCCTGTATGCTATTACAGTCAATTAAAGACAAAACCCTCCCATACCTCACAGCATCATCAGCAAACAGCCGCAAATTACAAGTTACTCTTTCCTTCAGATCATTTCTATAGATAGGAAATAATAGCGGTGCTACTGTATCACACTCCCCTGGGGCACGCCTGACGATACACTCGTCTCTGATGAACACTCGCCGTCGAAAACAACGTACTGCCGCACGTATTAAGGACTTACCATGTTGCGACATGTGCACCCATCGCATTCTTCGCTGCGAATGCTTGGGCTCACAGACTGAATCTACAGGCTAATAGACGGTAGCAAGACGAGGTTAGCGCAGAGTACTCCTGAGAATGACGGGAACCTTCAACACCGCATCACTACAGGCACTCTGTGGGGTCATACGGCTCTCTCACATAGACTACAATATGCTACAGAACTGCACAGTACTGGTTCAAGAGAGTTGGGCAAGATAGTCCCAAGATCATGGAAACAAACACAGCACCAATGAGACACTGGCGGATTGCAATATGTCAGAGAGAGTGGGAGATATTCGATGAGATTCACCAGGTATACTGTTTCCTCCCCGATATACACCAAAGACTACGACTGAAATATGTCGACCCAAGTAGGGGACTGCTCTGTCTCGTGACAGACCACGGACTGTACCCAGTACTCTTAACCCACATAGGACTCTCACACAATGATTTATGCATCTGCTGAAAAAATGGGACACCACAACATATCACACTACAATGCAACACGCTGGCGCGTGTGAGATCCGCACATAATGACAATGACATTGCCGGAATAATACACGATCCCAGTGGTTGGAATACAATAGACAGCATAGCCGATGTAGTATCCAGCACACTGCACAAAGAGCACAAGCGCCAATATCCTTATGGACGAGGGCGTGGACAAGCAGAAACAACACCATCAAACGCATGGGAGGACACAAGCCCAATACAAATTCCAAAACTGAGGAATAAACCTACACACTAAACGAACATTACGGCCATGAACAACACCGAAGGCAGTTACAATCATAAAACAACTAATTGCCCTGAAGCAATAAGTAACACCGCACACCGATACTCTAATCAAAAGTGTTCAAATGTTTGTAAATCTGTGGGACTTACTTGGTTATTAGTCCGTAGGCTTAAAAACTACTTAAACTAAGTTAAACTAACCTAAGAATAACACACAAACGCATGACCGAGGTAGGACTCGAGCCTCCAACGGCGAGAAACCGCACGCTCCGCAGCAAGGTGCCTTAGAGCGCTCGGCCACTCCACCGCTTCTACTCCGGTCGCTTGGGACGAAACGGATGAACGAATTTTATTTTGGAGCTCATCCTCGCCAATAACACATTGTATATAACATAAGCAGTAATGCATTTCTACAGAAACATGAAAGAAGAAATACAGTATATTTTTTTCCCTATGTAAACCTAGAATCAATTCATTTTTGTATCAAACATTATGTATAAAATATTGTATATCAAATATTGTATATCAAATATTAAGTAGCCAAATTTTATGTATCAGATATATATCAAATGTACCTTGTATGTCTCAAATGTGCCTTGTGCATACTCCATTTATAAAACTGAAAATGAATTTTATTACGTTATATGAAGAATACTGCAATTAAGAAGTTGATCAAAACACTATGTTTTCTATAAAATTTACATCTAAAGCAAAAATTTGTCTACTCCATGTATAAAATGCTAAAGCAGTAGATAATTTTTATAACACTAATTGTATGTGTATCTAATAAGGTAACACACAGAATACACCACAACAACCAATAATTAGCTGAGCAGACAACTTCTGAATATCGTGTAGTGTTATATCACAAACTAGAAACACATCCATCACGTAAAAACACAACACCTATCCAAACACACAATATCTTAGGTAAGAATAGCTCGAATTCTACTGAGATCTGTTTCGAGACATTAGTACATGAGTATCAATCACCTATCTAGTTAGACAATAACACACAACTCAACACATTGCAACTCACACTATACCACACTCATTACATATTTTTTATTATTTTCACATTAAATTTCTCTACTACTGATTGCAAACAAATAATATAGAACTTTTTAAGGATTGTAGAGGTATAAATTATCTGTAATACAAGAGAAATCTTATATTTTTTTTAGTATTTCTCACAACAACATTAGCAATCATATACCAAAAAATTGCAATAATAAATGGATGTAATAATATCTGCCCCACCTTCTATCTCAAGGCGGTGGGTTTCACTGTACAATAAATGAATAATTAATGTACATTAGTTCAGAATGAGATGTGGCACATTGCCGCATGGTGTGGCACTTTTTCTCGAATTTCAGCGTTTGTCACTTCACGTCACGTCACATCTTCTGAACTATGTATCGTAGGTGGTTCTTAATCTCACAGTGATTGTTGTCTTGTAGTAAGGGTTTGGAATCGGTTCGATAGTATAGAAGAAGATGTGGAATGCGATTTTTCCTCCACACACTTCCCTCCAACGCTAAATTCACGATTCCTTGATGTCTAAGAATGTATCTTATCAATCTATCCCTTCTTTTACTCAAGGTATGCCAGAAATTTCTCCTCCTCAATTCTGTTCAGTACCTCCTCATTAGTTACACGATCAACCCACCCAATCTGTAGCATTCGTCTGCAGCACCACATTTCAAAAGCCTCTGTCCTTTTCTTGTCTGAACTATTTATCGTCCATGTTTCATTTCCGTACAAAGCAACACTTCACACAAATATCTTCAGAAAAGACTTCCTAACACTTAAATTAATATTCGATGTTAGCAATTTTCTCTTTTTTAGAAACGCTTTTCTCCCATTGCCATTCTGCATTTTCTGTCCTTTGTACTGCGACCATCGTATGTTATTTTACTGCCCAAGTAACAGCACTCATCTACCACCTTTACTGTTTATCCAGCATCGCCTGATTTTCTTAGACTACACTCCATCAGCACTGTTTTTCTCTTGTTAATGTTCATCTTATAGGCTCCTTTCAACACACTGCCCATTCCGTTCAACTTCTCTTGCAGGTGCTCTGCTCTCTCTGACAGCATTACAGTGTCATCAGCAAAACGTAAAGTTTTATTTCTTCACTCTGAACTTTAATCACTTCTCAAAATTTCTCCTTGCTTTCCTTACAGCTTGCTCAGTGTACTAATTGAATAGCGTTGGGGAAAAGCTATAATCTTGTTTTATTCCTTTCCAAACCAATGCTTTTGTTTCATGCCCTTCGACTCTTATAACTGCTGTCTCATTACTGCAAAAGTTGTAAATAACTTCCAGTTCCCTTTATTTTAACCCATGCTGACTTCAGAATTTTAAAGAGTGTATTGTAGTCGACACTGTCAAATGCTTGCTCCAAATCTGCAAAAACTACTAATGTAGGTTTTTTTTTTCTTTTAAGGTAAGTTGTAAGTCGTAAAGTGAGTATTGCCTCCCGAGATCTTACATTTCTCCTAAATCCAAACTGATCTTCCCTGAGGTTTACTTCTGTCAGATTTTCATTCTTCTGTAAATAATTCGTGTTAGAATTTTGCCAGCATTACTTATTAAACTGATGGTTCTATAATTTTCACACCTGTCTGCACCTGCTTTCTTAGGAATTGGAATGATTACATTTTTCTCGAAGTCTGAGGGTATTTCGCCAGTCTCATACATCTTGCACACCAGGTGGAATAGTGTTTTTCATCGTGTAAAAACTATTGGGTTTGATAGTTTCCATCTTAGATACAATTTATTGAATCATGTATTGTTACAGAGACTGCTGTGTAATACGCGCTGTATCATTTAGCCGCAGTAACAACAGCCCTACGCGTTGAAAATAGTTTCCATGTGCATCAATGCATGCTGCTATACTGCATGAATACGCTGCTCTAGTGTGTCCACACCTGGAATAGGCTTTGCATACACGATAATTTTAGGAGAGCCAAATAATCAGAAATCCCACGGGTTGAGATTAGGTGAACGAGCAGGCCATGTAACTGGGCCTTCTTGTCTCATCCATTTACCTGAGAAGGCAAGATTGAGAGTCGACCGAACGTTAACGGCGAAGTGGGGTAGAGGATCAGTTCTACCGTATAGGAGGAATCGATGCATACTGCAACTGTAGACCGCAGTTTCTGTCACAAATTATCATTGAATAAATGGTATCTAGCATGGAAACTATGCTTTTACGGATATGAGTTTATAGACCTATTTGTTGCGTATCCTCTCCTTGATCAATTCCTAGAGTTTTTTCATGTTAGAAATAAAACACGCTGCATACATACATTTTATAATACGCATATATTTCATACATTGTAGCCTGTCGTCTATAATTTTATCTTCATGATCTCTTCGCGAGATATACGTAGGAGGGAGCAATATACTGCTAGACTCCTGGAATTTCATGTCTAGGTGTCTTAAAAGATTCCCTTTCAAATGCATGAAAATGGAACTCAGTGAGACTTTGACTTTTTGGTACAGCTAACGGACTCTGCTATATACATTTTCCAGGTTGGACCTGGAGTTTCCTTTCTCAAGTATTAGATAGATTGATTTTCTTCTCAAATTATGCCAAATACATCATTGCCTCCCACACAATACTACTACCTATGACCATAATTATTAATAGAAATAATATATAATTATTAATAATAATAACAATAATAAGTGAAAAAGTAATTTCAAATAATTACTACATCCATTGCCATATCGTCATATGTCAACATCAACAATGCGCGAGGCCGTTCTCCGTCGGGGGTTCGAATCCCTCTCGGGCATGGATGTTTGTGCTGTTTTTAGTATTAGGTAGTTCATAAGTAGTTTGTAATTTTAGGAACTGATGACCCCGCGTTAAGTTCCTTAGGCTTTACAAACACATCAACATCAACAAGTAGGGTATTATGTAAATTGCTGTTTCTTATGCTCTAGAATGCACTTCATCGCTACCCGGTCCGTAGTCATGCCCCTCCGATTCCTTGGGTGCTGTCGTTCCGTGAGCGCTGTGGAGGTCATTGTTGTTGCATCTATCCGTTTTCTTTTGTTGCTGTTTTACTTTTTGCTGCTACCTGGTTGCAGAGGACAATCAACCTCTTCTGTTGCTTCCCGTATGGAGCTCAATTCTACTTCCTAGACGGCTAGACAGAGCCCGTGGCTATATTTCTGTCTGCGGTTGCGATGAGCGTGCATGCGGCATTGGCTGTACTTCTGCCGCAACCGTTGACCTCAGCTGCCTTCGCTACGTTCCTTGTCGATCTTCTGTCGCAACTGTCATAGTGCAATAGACAAGGGTTGATTGATAAGTTTAAAGGTCACCCAAGCGTTTCTTGAAATAGCGTCGCTAGTGTTAAACCAAGATCTGCCATTCTATTTCACAACGCAGTATCTCCTTGACATCGAGTCTTCCGCGCAGATTCAATGCTGCTTATTAGTATCTGCAATATCGACATACAACAGAAACCCCCAGCTGTTAGGCTCTGGCTTGCCTTCTTCACCGCAGGCACACTCGTAAGTTTTTCTTCCCTTTCGTTGCCAGTAAGAGGCGTAAAGCCCGTAGCCAGTAGAGAAGCGTGTCAGGCCTCTTGAGAGATTCAGATTCCTTATGCCCAGTTCTTGTTTTATATTTCGCAGAAGACCGTAGGTGCTTCTCACTGTTTAGGCATCGACCCATTGTTTATACCATAGGGTAGGATCCGTTTGTGAACTTGGTGTTGCTAGTAGCTCTTGTGAAATTAAGTTCTTCATAACACTGTTCTTTCTTCCGCTTTTACTTAGTCGCTTTTACCTGTATCTAGAGATCAAGAGGAGATAATCCATGTATTGTTTGAAATGCCTCAGCTGACACAATGGCAAAAACTCTCTACAACCGAAGCAGTATTTCACGTTGCACTCTCTTAACTACCACTCCTGGTGTTATGAACAGACATTTGTCCGTCTAAGCACTCGCGCAGTACCCTATGATCGCATTTAGTATAGTATTATAATAACGTTCTTATTTGTTGTATTAGTAGCTTATCATCGTAAATCGATCAACATTTTCTGTCTGCTTTGCTCATTTTTTTCATATATGTAAAATTATTTCGCCACTCTCTGATTTTATCTTCATGATCTCTAAGCGAGATATACGTAGGAGGGAGCAATATACTGCTAGACTCCTCGGAATTTCATTTCTAGGTGTCTTAAAAGATGCCCTTTCAAATGCATGAAAATGGTACTCAATGAGACTTTGACTTGGTACAGCTAATGGACTCTGCTATATACATTTTCCAGGTTGGACATGGAGTTTCCTTTCTCAAGTATCATGCGGCTGACAATATACCAAAGATCGGACGACCTTTTCATTGTTCCGCAGTTTTTCTAATATCGGTTGGCGTACCAGGGCCACAGACACAGGGCATAGAAAACAGGGTCGCTTGTGGGCAACTTCTTGTAATATTATTTTAATTTTTTTATTTATTTATTTTTTATTTATTTATTTATTTATTTATTTTTTATTTATTTATTTTTTTTTTTTTTGGTGGGCGGGAGGGGGAGGTCTCTCTTCTACGCACATGTTGTTTGTTGTTGTTTTTTCACAGTATTTCTTAAGGCAGTAGCTTAACATCATTGACAGTCCAGATGCCTTAGATGGATAAAAAGTGCTGACCACCATAAGTGATCGTCTGCACTGCTAATGTCCATCTTTATCGCTACAATTTTTTTATTATGAATTTGGTCAATTATAGACCGCTTAGGACCTAAGACTATGGTACAATCTTGTATTCTTATCTTCCTAGAACTTCTTCATGCGTTGCCTTTGTTCAATTGAATCACCCTCTAGGTTGTAGTTTTTGTTGTTGGATGGGAAATTTTGCAGAATTTATCCGTAGTCTGAAATTTTTCGTGTCTTGTATGGTGTCTTCTGTGACGTTAAATTTTCTCAAATCCCTTTTGTCTCTTCCAGTCACCTCGTGGTGTTCTTCAATTTGGAAATGAAATTGATAATTTTCTTTGTCAACCTGTTGTCATTCATTCTGTAAATATGTCTATGTTTCTGTATACATCTTCATTTCTTCTTTTCATCCAGTCGTTATCCTTGTTCTTTTGTAGTCCTAAATTTTTTCTATCTTCCTTTCTTTCTTTTCTAGTTTTTCTTGTTGCCCTTTGTTATTTGTTGTTAGGCATTCAGATCCTTATAGTGCTTCCGGTTTAATTACTGTTGTGTAGTGTTTAATTTTTTCCTGAAACGATACTGATCTTTTATTTATCGCTTTTATGTGAGCTTGTACGCTAATTCCATTTTTTTATCTTTCTTTACTTGTTGTATTATCCAGTATTCCGTGTTGTGTTTGTAGATATTTCTCTGTTGTGTTTATATTCAATGTATTCCATTTGCTCTTACGATATTTGTAAAACGGTTTTGGCTGCAGTTCTATAAAGTGTTTCTATCATTATTTTTGCATTATTTTTGGTCCTTAGAAAAAAATCTAATATCGTTAGCGAAGACGAGACATTTCACTTCAAATCTTCCCCTTCCTTGTAGTAAATGAATTCCTTCAATGTTTTCCTCTTTCATTTTTCTTTCCCATTCTCTCACTACTTTGTCTAAGACCAGAGTGAAGAGAATTATTGAGGGACGAAAAGCCACCGGGCATCGTTCAGTATCTTGGGCGAAGTGTTTATAATGCATTGGCTCATCAGTAGGTATCTGCTGCTTGTATAGTCTCCAAATAAAAATGCGATTAATGGATTATAAATCTATCCGCTTGTACTAAAACGAGGAATCTAATTCCAGTTGAAGCAAGATGGCAGCGGATACGCCACTCCAACAACAATGCACTAAAAAGGTATATATCTGAATAGTAGATCTTCAATTTTTACTGTTAGCTCATACTCTACGAATTTTTCCAACAGTACTACAGGGTTTTGCAGATTCCTTTTTGGCCGTGGCTCTCTTGCTAGACATTAGCTCCACATTACACAACAAAATAATTTTTAAATTTTTAAAACTGTAAAACAACAGTCGAAAGCCGAGATACCGCCTATCATTGATGTTTTATAATGATGAATTCATAGTTAAATGTATCAGATTCGACCATTAAAATTTAACATAATACTTTTCATTTTTGACAAAATTTTTTATCAGTTCGACCTTCATCATTATTAGTATTATTCACATATGGTCCCAATAGGACCACACGAGATACAATTACTCAATGTCGCTTTTGATGGTTGGCCTTCCTTTGTGTCCAAATTTGCTTCATCATTTCAGAATGAAGTCTCTTTCATTAGACCACGGTGTTCCAGTCCGTTTTCTAATTTCCCTCTGACCAACTTTCCGATCAAATATTTTTTCAAAAATGTTTGTTAAGCTTATGGGACTTAACTACGGGGTCATCAGTCCCTAAACTTACAAACTACTTATGAACTACCTTATACTAAAGACGGCTCAAATATCCATGCCCGAGGGGGGGGGGGGGGGATTCGAACCCCCGACCGTAGTGGCCGTGCAGACCGTGACTGAAGCGCCTCAGTCTCCTCGGCCACCGCGGCCGGCAAAATATATTTTTTTTTGTCTGAATGTTTTTCTATCTGTAACGTCTAAGTTATACTGGCTACTTTAATATCTTTTTTAATAGCCGAGAACCATTTCACTGGCTTAGTTTTGGCCTTACTTCTGTTTTCGTAGAATTCTATTATTCGTTTTACCAACATTGAGGAAGCCATTCTTTTAATGTTTTCATAAAATTTAAATTCAAATGTTCAAATGTCTGTAAAGCTTATTGGACTTAACTGCGGGGTCATTAGTCTCTAAACTTATAAACTACTTATGAGCTAACTAATACTAAAGACAGCACAAACATACATGCCAGAGGGGGGATTCGAACCTCCGACGGGGAACGGCCTCGCGCATCGCAGCATAGCGCCTCAATGCGCTCGGCCGCTCCGTCGCGACAAAATTTAAGTCTTTGTTTTCCCAGGACACCATGTATGTCTGTGTATTCTTCTACTTCCTTATTATTTCTCAGTCTTTCAGTTTCTCCATCTGTAATTTTGAGGCCTAATATTTTCCTTATGATCTTTGTTTCTTCCTTTTGAATTTATTAAATACCCTTCTTCCTATTTAAAAATTAAAATTTCTGTTCAATAAAGAGATTCAGTTTTGATTATGTAATGCATCAGTCTACTGAATTTACAAATTGAGCTTTTATTATAAATATTTGTTGTTACCTGAATGCAGCTGCAGTTTTTTGACAGCTTATTCCAGATCGTTTTCTTCCATGATTTGCCCAGGGCTGGCGCAAGCCTAACTGCTGCCCAGTGCGAGATACAAAATTGCCGTCCCCATACAAAAAACCTTGTTAATGTTAAAATCAGTTAACTATTTTTGTATAAAAGTTCTGCTGTCATATATTTTTAAGATAAAAAATACGTTTGACGTTTATATAAAAATATAGAACTATGTATGTAGACATAATATATGAATGATGGCTATTACTTTAATAAAGTAATAGCCATCATCTATTATGACGCGGTACTACACCCAGAAAACTTTTATGTCATCTGACTCTGGCCGCGGAAGCCTACGCAGTGATAAAACATACGAACTTGGAAACGCTTTTACCGAAACCCTGCCGCGGTGGAGTAGCCGAGCGGTCTAAAACGTCTAGCTGCGGAACGCGGGGCTGCTCGCCGTGAAGGTTCGAGTCCTCCCTGGGGCATGGGTGAGTGTGTTGTCCTTAGGTTAGTTTAGTTTAAGTAGTTTGTAAGCTACGGACTGATGACCACGCAGTTTGGTCCGATAGAATTACAAACATTTGAAAATTTTTGAACCGAAACCCTCGAAAGTTCTTGAGCGAGTTATTGCAAATTGTTAAACCACACGCTGATGAACCTTCGGAAGGACATGGACAATATACTTTTCAAATATAAACGGTTTACGGAAATTCCCATTATAAATTTTGAGTCCTCGTACAGGAGAATTAGTACATATTTTGAAATGTTCAAACGTTTGTATAGCTTATGGCACTTAACTACAGGGTCATCAGTCCCCAAACTTACAAACTACTTATGAACTAGCTAACACTAAGGACGGCACAAATATCCATGCCCGAGGGAGGATTCGAACCCCCGACCGTAGTGGCTGTGCAGACCGTGACTGGAGCGCCTCAGTCCCCTCGGCCACCACGGCCGGCACATATTTTGATAAGGACCTCATTTCCGTGAAATTTCATCGAGTGACACTATGAAGAATTTATTATCTCTATCACTGTGAAGCAAATCTCTTATGCTGCAATCTCTTTGCTTTCCCTATTTTGGCAGGAGGTAGTAAGGAGCAAAACAAGAATAAAAGTCTGCTAAACGTGGAGTCTACAACGAATGCCTTAAGAGTTATGGACACTTGACCAGTAGAAGAGACGTGTAAACAGTAGACAACCGAATACGAAGACGTTGCTCAGAGCATAAAAGTATGCATTTTGAGCCCATTTTTACTAGACATTTTGTTCTTATTTCTGTCCATATTACTTCCTTGCAGTACTACTGATTTCATTCACAGTGCCAAAAAGTGAAGAATTGCTCATAGCACCTGTGTATGACATTCTCGGACATGGGATCCTTATGAAATTATTATGTATTCATTCCCCCGTTTACAAGCGCTGAACGTTTGTAACGAGAAATTCTGAAACCCTGTATATAAGAGTCTGTCTCGTCTGTCTGTCTCTTTGGACCTTTCCCGCACATGCAGGGGCGGCACTGTGTTAAACGCGGATTTGGGACGTGTTAATATTTACGGGGTGGCCGGATGCCCTTCCTGCCGCCACCCCATGCCCCCCGGGAGGAAATGTGTACCCCAAATGTCTGCGTATAGTGTTGTATGTGTGGGAAAGTGTAAAGTGTTACGAAATGTTTGCGAATCGTATAACTGAGGCGGGACTTCGGTACCAGCCCAGTATTCACCTAGGGGAATGTGGAAAACCGCCTAAAAACCACATCCAGGCTGGCCGGCACTCCGACCCCTTTCGTAAATCCGTCGGGCGGATTCGAACTGGGGCCAGTACGCCTCCCCATCGCGGAAAGCGGTGCGTTAGACCACACGGCTAACCGAGCGAAACCCTGTATATAAGAGTAGTCACTACAAATATGGATAAGTACTCCATAGGTTTGGTTCGAATTTTCTACATGATATTCTACTGAAAATTCAGTCGTAAATAGACGAAGAAGAGGGAGGAGGTAATTGAGTCAGGTAAGGGGAGGAGGAGATGAACGGGGAGAGGGAGGGGGCTGAGAAGATAGGCTGAAACACTGCTGTTGTTTGAGCTCGTCACTTCAACAAGCTGTATTCTAGATTGCTTGTAGAAAATGAAATTTACAATCCAAAATGTATTAAAATTATCTTAAATCCCTCTTTCTAGTTGCACATTTTTGCACCTTACACACTGATATGACTTTAATCTTTCCATACAACGACGAAGAAAGCGTACAGAAAAGTGCATCACGATGAGAGGATCTGGTTTCATGAGTCAATTAGGCTCAACTCTGTAAATTTTCATCACGTTCTTCTGAACTTACTGTTCCGATGTAACGCATAGCAGAAACTATACGACTAGTAGTACGAGGGGTTGGAAAATAAATTTCCTCTGTCGACTGTGGGCAGAGTAGTGTATGAAAGGAAAAAAAAATTAGAATGAGACATTAAATATAAGACATATATTTATTTTTCTACATAATTTCCAATTACGTAGATACATTTATCAAGCCGCTTTATAAGCTTCAAAAAGCGGTCTAGGAAAAAATCAGAGCGTTGCATCCGGAAGAAGGCTGTGGGCGAAAGACGACACAGCAGGTAAACGCGCACGTGCAAGACATCGATACACCAGTGCTGCTCACCGCTTTCTGGAACGCCCAAGGAGTTTTGTTGCTTGGCGCTTTGGAGGATGCAACCATCAATGCTGCGCGGTACTGTGCCACTCCATCCAAGTTGAAAAGGTGTTTCGGAAAAAGCGGCCTGGCCTTCTTAGATCTGGCGTTCCGCTGTTGGATGACAATGCGAGACCACACTCGGCGACGGCAACGCCAAACCATATTGCAACTCTTGGTCGAGAGCGCCTACACCAACCGCCATACAGTCCTGATCTCGCTTTTTGAAGCTTCTAAAGCGGTATGCAAATGTCTCAATGTACTAGGAAATTATGCATAAAATAAAGATATGTCTTATCTGTAATGTCTCATTCTAGTTTTTCCCCCTTTCATATGCAACTCTGACCACAGTCGACAGAGGAAACGTATTTTCCAACTCCCCCTTGTAACATCTACAGCTGAAAGAAAATGGGATGATATTCTTTTCCATTTTCATAACTTTTTGCTTTATAAATTTGAAATTAAAAACATAATGAAAGGTAAATAGAAAAATATTAACGAATTGCGCCGCGCTTGCTTCATTAGAAAGAATAGATAGTTTGACGAATGTCATAATTGTCATTACAACCCTTTCGTGCGTGATTATTCAGGAAGGCTAACAGACTAGTCTCCGTCGCCGTATCACTTCACTTTTCTTCCCTTTATTTTCCATTCTAGCTATTGGCAAGACGCTTGCTCACTTGCCACATACCAGTTTTTCAAATAATAAAAGAAATATTTTCCTGTCTTCATCCTGGAAGAAGGAAAAGTCTATCTTACGAGAAACGCGGATGAACTGTTGTAATTGTTCATAGGCTTGCGAGATGGTCGGGATTTGTCTGAATTCTCCCGAAATGTCATATAACGTCCAGAATCAAGACAAAATACAGAATTCTGGTTAAAGTTCTATAAACGAAATATTATTAATATTATTATTTTGTATTGCTGATCAATAAGTTGGAGATTGGGACTGGCAGGAACATCCTAGGGCAGTGACGACTGTGTGCAGATGGTGCAGTGATCAGCGTGGCTGCCTAGTAAGCAGGAAACTACGGTTCAAAATCTTCACATGTTCGTAAACATTGGTGGAGGTGTATTACCGTCTTTAGCAACTAAATGAAAGGCGTTTTTGTGTGCCATACGCGTTTCGCTTCTTTATTAGTGAAGCATCATCAGTGGCCTGTAATACATGTTATTTTTGTATAATATTGTAGTACAGTCATAATGTTATATGTATTTTTCACAGTATGACAGTTAACAGTCTTGTTACAATTTCTGAAGTTCAGATCTACGAGGTTATAAACAACTTCTGTTGCACTAGCTTTTGCAAAGTTAATTTAATTATCCAGTTTTTTGGCCCTACTTACGGTTTTCTGTGTTATTCCATGTGTGTCTTCATGGAGATGTTTGTGAGGTCTTCAGTTGGATAGGGTATTTTCGTTCTTGATGAAAACCCTTGCATCACCACTTCACTATGTACTCGTTTTTGAACTTTTTTTTTCATATAGCTGCTAAAGACGGTAATACACCTCCACCAATTTCATATGCAACTAAGGACGACGGAAATCGAAAAAAAATGTTTGTAAACATATTGGACCAAAATGATAAGGTCATCAGTCCCTACACTTACAAACTACGTCAGCTAACCTACGGACTAAAGACACCCATCCCCCAGGGAGGACTGGTACCTCCAACGGCGCGCAACCGCGCGCTCCGCAGCGAGGCGCCTTAGAACGCTCGGCCACTCCACCGCTGACAAACTTCGTTCTAAACGCTGCTTAGCACAAATGATCATCTTTCCTCATTTATTTAAATCAAAGTCCAGTGGCAGCTAAAGTCGAAAATACCCCTATGTCTTGCTTCAATACAGGCTGAATTCATAATTAGGTTGAAATTTGATGTAAATTAAATGATTTTTTTTCTGAATATCATTATAGAATTACACTATTGTAGAATTATTCTATTATAGAATCCAAATAGGCTGCCTTTGTAAAATCAACAACCAAGTACGAGTGGGAACACAGAAATTAAATGTAAATTAATTATCTGCCAGTAGTGTTAACATTCTCTGTAGGACTTTGATTTCCACAGTAAAAAGTAAGAGTTTAATTTATAAAATTTATTTATCACAACAATAATTCCAAAATCCCGACGATCTGAAATTTTTCCAGATATTTTATTCTTTCCATCTGAAAAATCTAACTGAATTACTGCACACTTCCCTATTGCATCAGTTATAGCCTATAATTGCGAGTTACAACAAATTGTGACGCGCCTCTTTCCCCAAGATTAGAAAAAGCAATGAAATTACGTCTGATCAATCTTGACTCCAACTCTGTGTTTTTCATTCGTAAAGAAAGCAACAATGATTAGAATGGTTCTTCTAAAAATAAAGACAACCATTGAAAAAAATAGCTTTCATAGTCAGCGATCACACTAACACCACAATGACTACTCTCAAAAGTTCAGGCCCGGCCGTTCATATTTTTTAAAAGTGGGTAGTTGTCCAAAGGTTGCCCCCAATAATTCCCCCTCCCCTCCCCGTCTCTGTCATATAATCTTCTGTTGTTTTGTGTATAGCCGTTATCTCCAAAATTCTTGACCGATTGCTTTGAAATTTTGACACAACGTTGCATTGTAATACAGGTAGGTTTCTAGGTACATATTTCATTAATATGTTATATATATTTCTTTTACGATTTTTCGTTTCAACTTTTGATCAATATAAAATTTATATAATTAATATATGTCATATCCTGAAAAATTATGTATGTAAAATACGCACATATTCCAGTAGAACGTTGTGTTAAAATTTCAAAACATGCGGTCTAGAACTTTCTGAGATATAATATTTTGAACATAACACTAAATATATCTCTAGGATAGATATAGTTTTAAGAGGAAACAGAGGGGGCGGAGGAAATTGGTTCAGGGAGGAGGAAGGGGACGAACAGGTAGAGTGTGATGATGAGATGGATATTAAGACGCAATTACTCACTAAACAAGAAAGGTTTATTGCGACAACCGTTTCAAAAATGTTCATTAGTTTTAGTTCCATTCCACTGTACGTAATGTATGGTCTAAAATGCATCGAACAGTAAGCTACCCCTTATCGGACTAAATTACGTACACGTACTTGACAAAGAGTGTCATTTTAAAAACCTCTGTTACGAATTAAGGAAAGGTTAATGTTTTGTTAGAAAGCTAAGACGCTGTACTACCGCGGGTCCAAAAATCATATCTATAAACCGTATGTTAACTTGAAAATATAGTGAGAAGCGTTACGAAATTAAAAACCCACGCAGAATGAAACTTAGGCATTTTTTTATTTTTACTAGCAATAGAAAAGATGCAAGGAAAAGAATAAGTTGATGAAACGATGTGGGGTGGTCCTTTATACCGTTAACATTTTTTACAGCGTGAAAATCGGATAAGTGATTTCCCCCTTTTTGCCAGTCCGGCCCAAACGGGAGTGGCCATCCCCGCGCGACTCAATGTAAATAAATATTCCTTCAAATCAAGAGTGCGTATTTTACCCACTCTCGATTTTTTTGGTCAGTATAGCTACCGCGGTACCCCCTTCAACCACCGGGCCTCCGCAAAACAGAGAAACGAGTTGTCACAGAATTCCCCTCGGCGCCTCTGCCCAACACCATCTAGAGACAAGGCCTTACAACAGGCCATGCTACGTCATACTAACAGGCCGCGGCCGCCAGCTGAATGGCTGTCCGCTGGGGCACACCCACTGCCAGCCAGTTAGCTGGTAGCACGGCCTGTTGTAAGGCCTTGTCTCTAGGTGCTGGTGCTCTGCCTCGCCTCGTCCATCGGGCACTACCAGAATGCCACTGCCACCAGGGGGGTGAAACTCATATATCTTATTATTACCATGTTACTCTACACCCTCTGAATTATCTGCTGCCGGCCGCGGTGGCCGAGGGGACTAAGGCGCTTCAGTCACGGTCTGCACGGCCACTATGGTCGGGGGTTCGAATCCCCCCTCGGGCATGGATATTTGTGCCGTCCTTAGTATAAGCTAGTTGATAAGTAGTTTGTAAGTTTAGGGACTGATAACCCTGTAGTTAAGTCCCATAAGCTTAACAAACATTTAAACATTTGAATTTGATTTCCGGTAACACGATGTTGGTTCGCTGCCAGGCCACATAGAGCGCTGCGAGCGTTGCGATTTTTCATCTCGCTTTCCTATTGGATGATTTCAAATGTTCAAATTTCAAATGTTTGTTAAGCTTATGGGACTTAACTACGGGGTCATCAGTCCCTAAACTTACAAACTACGTATGAACTACTTACGAACTAGGACGGCACAAGTATCCATGCCCGAGGGGGGATTCGAACCCCAGACCGTAGTGGCCGTGCTGACCGTGACTGGAGCGCCTCAGTCACCTCGGCCACCGCGGCCGGCTTGGATGATTTACGCTTTACAGTCCTCCATATTTGTTTTGATTCGTAGGTGGTGTTCTGTGCTGAGGTTCTATAGCAACGTCTTCCTAATTGCAATCTTCTGTGTGCATTTTGTGAGTTTCATAAATTTCATTTATTTGAACTGTACAGAAGTTCCATTTCATATGACTGAAGATGCATAAATAGTAATCAACAGAAATAAAAATAAATTGGTTTTCGTAGACATTACAGTAGCCTTACATTCTTGTTTGCAGGACAGTGTATATGGCTGTAAAATTATTTATTTGTACAACCTACTATTCCTCTTTTGGTCACGTGAGTGGATATAATTGTGCCTTAGCGTATGTGAAAACTGAAAAATCATTTACATTGATGCATGCAATATCAGATGATTTTTAGTCTGACATGCGCAAAATCACATTTATTTCGATGGGATAACGCCACCGAGTTTTAGAAACAATTTTACGGTCAAAAAGATTACCACGACATCATTTACGAAGTTTGGCCGACTGTAAACAACAGCCACAAGCAATTAATGTTAGTTTTTGATTTAAATTTCTCGTATATATTACTTTGCAAGGTCTCAAAAACCTTTCTATGAAGTCCACCCTCAAAGAATAAATGAAAAATATTGTCATCTAACACCAATATAACGTTTTCTCATTCGTGTATTTAGAAGTAAACATATGGATTTTCGCGCCACATTTTTCGGATTGAAAGTTCACTGCCAGGCCGCTAGTAGCGCTGCTGTCGTTCTGTGCTTCCGTGTGATAACATGGTCTTTGCACTTGTGTTATTTTTGGTGTTCTGTGACTGCCACTGCCTGGCGCCGCCCCGTGCGGCCGCACGTTTCGCGCGCCGGCCCTGAATTTGCCCCAAGTACTTAACTTGAGAAACACTTTTTATTTTTTATGATGATACGTCTGTTCTTAAGGAACAGCCGTTGCTGATGGTCCGCAGCTATAAATGTTAAATATACATTCATTACTTCGCAATTGCGAGAATTTCCGACTTTAGCTGCTCATCTTCGTTGGTCTATCATTTTGTAACATATGAAAATTCGTGCCGGACCGGAAATCGAATCCCGTACTCCCGCTTTTCGCGAGTGATCGCCTTAACCACTCGGCCACCCGAACACGCTCCCCGGCCATACCCAAACGTCTGTTCCTTAAGAACAGACGTGTCATCGTAAATATGACAGCCAAGACAGGCTAAAGATGGTGTAATATGTCTCTCCCCGTCGCGGGAATCACTGCTAAATGCGTGCGAGCACTAAGGGAAGTAGACAATTGTGACATATGGAAGTTTGGGTCTGGCCGGGGAGCGTGTCCGGGTGGCCGAGTGGTTGCCGGGCGCCGTGGCTCAGCGCGTCCGGCCAGAGGGCTGAACGCTCTCTGTAATAAAAAAGCTGAGCCAAAGAACACGTAGGACCAAAACGAACAAACACGATCAGCGTCCGCAAGGACAAGAACTACCCATAGAGCAAAAATAAATAAATAAATAAATAATAAAATAAAATAAAATAAAAAATAAAAAAATAAAAATAAAAAAATTGTTGTTAAGGCGACCCCTCACGAAAAGCGGGAGACTCGGGTTCGATTCCCGGTCTGGCATGAATTTTCATATGTTACAAAATGATAGACAACCGAAGATGAGCAGCTAAAGTAGGAAATTCTCACAATTTACGAAGTAATGAATGTATACTTTTTATTTTTCCTTGTTTCATTTTCAGAAACTTCGGTTCTTATTTTTTGCAGGTCATGCATTCCGTTATTTCGAATGATATTTGTCGTCCTAATTTTTCTGCTCCTTCATCCATAGTTAAAATTACCAGATCATTTTTCAAATTCGAGGCAATCTACTCTAATATTACTTCTGCCTAACTTAATAAATCATAAGGTAAAAGAGGTAAAGCAGTCATCAATCCGAAGATTGGTTTGAACACCACAGTGCTTTACTAGGCATGGTCCTGTTTGGAGGTGGTATGCCGTTGCCTTCCTCCGACCTTCGAACTGACTTACCCAGCCAGTTATAGGGGGATCTACAGTTTTACGTGGGTTCCGAACCACGGTGCTACTCGGTATTTTTCACATGAGCAATACTGCCAGAGGTGAAAGAAGTGGAAAGTGACAGATAAAAATCCTAGGACCTGGCGGGGATCGAACCCGGGACCTTTCGATTTGTAGTTTAGCAGTCTAGCACTCTACCACTGTGCAACCGAGGCGCACTGTTATAAAGTGAATATTTCTGTAGACCGTCTATGCAACTGAATTACGAAGGTTTTATATTGCCACACGCATTTTGCCTTTATTTGGAAGGCATCATCAGTGGCCTGTAATATATACACGATTATGTTTTACAACATTTCGTTTCTTTTTTTACGTTTTTAGTATTTTAGGTTATAAACAGATTTAATTAATTGATTGATCTATATTTTGACTGGACTTTCGCCTCGCCATTCTGTAATTACCGTATCCAAAACACATTTAAACCCTAAGAGCGAGAGTCCATCTCCCTGTCTAACACCAGTCTTTATATCAAATTGTTCAGACATTCCTCCCATGAATTCAATTTTAGATCTAGTGTTGCTGAACTTTTCCTTAATCAGTGTTAGTGTTTTATTACCTAGCCCTTCTTCCTTTAAAATTTCGAAAAGAGATTCACGATCAACCGAGTCGTAGGCCTTTTTAAAATCCGCAAATGTGCATAACAATATTGTTACTAGAAATACTTTGGTTCCTACGAATTAGTTTTAAATTAAGAATTTGTTCCGATGAGAATTTGTTTGGTCTAGAGCCTGCTTGGTATTCACCAATTTTATGTTTCAACTGTTCTTGGACTTGATCAAGCAAACATTACGAGATATTTTTTTATGCGACGAAGTAGAGAGAGATTCTTCGCTAATTATTAACATCGGCTCAATTTCCTCTTTTCTGCAATGGATGAATTAGGGAAGTTTTCCAGTCCCCAGGTATTTTATCATTTTGCCAGATATATGCTATTAGTTGAGTGATCTCTTTTATAGTGGTGGGGCCAGCTGAGTTTAGTAGTTCCGCAGTTAAACAGCCTTCTCCGGATGCGTTACTGTATTCAAATTCCTTAATTTGTTTAGTTGTTTCAATTTCATCCGGTTCTATAGAGTTAGGGTTGATCTTGTTAATTTGCTGTGCTTGGAGTTTATTTGCTGGTTGTTGACAGTTTAATGGTTTTTCAAGATAATTAGCAAGTACCTTATAATTTTCGTAGTTTTGAAGAGCCAAACTGCCATTTTCATTTTTGAAGCAAATATTTTGTGGTTGTTAATTATACTGCCGTAATGTATATGTTTTAATAATGAACCTTTTACATATTAATGTGATCCATAATAGAATGTATACGTTCAAAACCAAATGTCGAATCTACAATTATTATGAACATTAAAAGAGGGGTACAGATACGACATGAATAACGATACTAGGTCTATAGTAATGTTTACGTATCTAATGCGCATTTGTGCCGAATATCACAGTAAAACTTTAACTGGGCCAATAACAATTGTTGTTATGGAAGTACCTTAAGATACGGAGTCTACATTTTGTCATAAAATCATTAATATTTAACAAATAAGTAGAAGAAGAAATGGAAGTGAAAACTTTGCCAATTGCAAATTTACATTTCACTTGAAAGGAGCATCAAGTTACATTCACGTGTTAACAGAGGAGACCAGTGTAGGATGTGAGTCAGAGGAATACTAGCATCAGCTAAACTTATAGTCAAAGATATGTCAATGAGAGGTTAAACAGAACAACGCCAAATATCGGTCTTGTGTGTCAAGAGCTTTTCGAGATTTTTACGAATAGTGCTTCCCATATATACTCTCTCTCTCTCTCTTTCTGAGAGAGTGACAGAGAGGGAGAGTTGTATAGATTTAAGACTGCTGGGTAAAATCCATCTGTAATAAATACACCACTCATCATAAAAGGAAACGTTTATTGGCAAACCCAAATCAATTCTGGGCAGACCTTAAAACTGCATGTCGGCTGATTAACATTGCTTGCTCACAAATGACTGACTGAATGTTCTTCTATTTTTTACAGTTGTTAGTTCGAGTTGCCACCATGGTTCTTGGTGCCGATTTCGCTTATACGTCAGTAACAAAACTAGTATTAGCTTTTTTTTTGACGAATGGTATAATCTGGAAACCACAAGCGCCACATTGAAATGAAAGTACCGGCACTCTAAGTTTGCTAGGAAACAACTGTAGCTTATTATCACGAAAAGTATCTCTCTTTGATTAAACACCGCCGGCCGCGGTGGCCGAGGGGACTGAGGCGCTTCAGTCACGGTCTGCACGGCCACTACGGTCGGGGATTCGAATCCCCCCTCGGGCATGGATATTTGTGCCGTCCTAGTTCGTAAGTAGTTCATAAGTAGTTTGTAAGTTTAGGGACTGATGACCCCGTAGTTAAGTCCCATAAGCTTTACAAACATTTGAACATTTTTGATTAAACACCACTTCCAGGCAGCCAACAGCTTCGCATTCTATTCCAGGGCTTCCGCATTCGCAACCCCGCAGTACTTTCCCACAAACTCGGATCAGACACCGCGCCCGCTGGTTGCGCTTTCTTGTGAGTTGCCCGTATAGCTTTATCGACCGCTGAGTCCCGATTTGAGAGTTATGAGACGCTCTTAAATAGCACCACAGCTCCCAGCGGGTTAACGGCGCGGCAGCTCACTCGTAAATGTAATTCCCAGAAACTTCTGGAATTTTGTACATATTGATGTTATCCAGCAATACAGGGTCGTCATATATAAATATCGAATTTTTCTTCAATTGCAGGCATTATCACTGGTCGTTTTCTTCTTCCCTGCAATAAAACTACTCGATTAAAAGCTGCATAGTAAAAGCTACTGCTCAGTTATTATTTCTCATTTAATGCTTATACGGCAGTATATGACGTCACCAGAAAGTCTGTAGTTCTTAAGTGAGCCTAGCAGACTCCAGTTAAGAACACCCTCCCAGGAGCGGATCGTACGAAATGAACGTAAAAACCACCACATTAATAAAAAACAATAACCCATTCGCGCCGCGGTGGAGTGGCGGAGGGCTCTAAGGCGTTTCTCTACCGAGCGCGCGGTTGCTTGCCGTCGTAGGTTCGAGCCCTCCATTGGGCATGGGTGTGTGTTTTGTCCTTAGTACAAGTTGGTTTAAGTAGTTTGTAAGCCTAGGGACTGACAACCGCGGCAGTTAAGTCCCTTAGACTTACAACCACTTGAACATACCCATTCGCATCTGTGTGTATAAGCTTTAAAATGATCACAATGAGAGTCCTCGGGAATCGATGAGAATGACGATTGCGATAGTAAATACATGCACTATACCGGCACATAATTTTTATGCACGGTGTTAAATATCTGTGATGCTGCTTGTACAATGCGGCAGGCACCAAGGACAGTTCTTGAGTTTCTACTGAGATTTCAGTCACCAACAATTTCATGTTAACGCTTAGCAAAAAATCCTCCGCATTCACGTGACAGATGATTGTGTATTGTTTTCCAAGGTAGTGCTACCAACGTTTATGCAAAAACAAAAGCGTTTAAAAATATAGAGCTCATAGGTATTACTCGTTGAAGACCTCTTACTCATGAAATTCGCCATGTGTAGCAAGCTGACTGTTCATGCCATATAAACGATTATTTTAATCACTAACTTGACAACGTAACTCATATAAACGTATTTCCATTAGTAGGGTCAGTTTAGAGGAGACGGATACGGTTCCGAGTCGGAAGCTTCTAGAATGTCCACCCGGTAAAGATACTATGTCTGTTAGTTTTATTTCATTTGGTATTGTGTTCGAATTATTATCTTTTATTCCTCCGTGAGAGACTATTAAAGACTGAATTACTTCACGATTCTCTGCCTTGTAAGAATGTGCTGTTATGGTATAACTTTAGTAACTATGCCCAGGATAGATTACTACAAATCTCTGAAAACCGTGTCCCTAACATGCTCGCATTTGTGTCTTCATAAGTGTAATATAAGTTGATATTAGACCGTCAGTGATATTGTTATAGGTTTCTATTGTAGCTATAGGTTTCTAGAAATAATTGCTGCCTGTGTTTAACACAACAATACATGTCCAGTATCAGAGCAACATTATTACCATATTGGCGCAGGGGCGAAAGAGGCAATCAGTGTTGGGTTCCATAATGTTTCAATTATAGCATTTCGGTTGTTAGGGAAACAAGAGGTCCTAAACTGCTCTCACATGGTTGCACTCGCAATAGTTGGTTTGTGTGTGTGTACAAGCAATGAGACTTGGCACTTCGCACAGAAGTTTTTGGGAAAGATGTGAGCCATCCCTCCTTCTCCACAAAGACTATTCTGGCAAAGCACACAGAACATTAACAAACATATGGCCACGTTTCTTTGAAACCACAGGTGATGAAATTTTATTCAGTTGGAACTGAATTCTTATCCTTACAAATTGTGAAATGAGAATATAAAATGCAAAGTGTTGTTTTATAACTTAGGTTGGCAGTTAGATAAAATAAGTCAATTGGAACAAGTCAACACTGGCCAATCTCTATTGAAACTTCCACTTCCAGCAATTCCCGCCGAAAAAACAAAGCTATACTGCTTTTAGGTATAATGTTGCTACATAGGTCAAAGTGACGCGACATCCCATTCCACTTCGAACTACCATTCGTTGACATCGTTGATTGACATTAACGGCCGTAAATTTAGGAATTCAAAATATTCCAGTATCTCAGCACTGAAATAAATTCAATTTGTCCATTGAATTTATTTCAGTGCCGTGCAACGTTCGGGATGTTTGAATATTTCGAATTATTAACAATAAGAACATCGATGAATTGGACGTATTTCATTTATAATACTTAAGTAGAGAGACAAATTTTACAGCGCACTGAAAGACCTAAATCGATACAAGGCCTCTGGATTACATGACAGTTAAAAAAAAACCTTAAGGAATTTAACTGCGGGGTCATCAGTCCCTAAATTTACAAACTACTTATGAACTACCGTATCCTAAAGACGACACAAACATCCATGCCCGAGGGGGGATTCGAACCCCCGACCGTAGGGGCAGTGCAGACTATGGCTGGCGCGCCGCAGACCGCTCGGCCACTGCGGCCGGCTGACGACAGTCTCTCAGAGCTATTGAAGACTCTGTGAAAGTCAGCCATGACGAAACTATTCCACCTCATGATTGCAAAATTAGACCACAAATTATTTACAGAAGAATTGAAAGACTGGTAGAAGCAGACCTCGGTGAAGATCAGTTTGGAATTAGGAGAAATGTAGGCAATACTCACCTTACGACTTATCTTAGAAGATAGATTAAGGAACTACGAACCTACATCTCCAGCTTTTGTAGATTTGGAGAAAGCTTCTGACGATGTTGACTGGAATACACTCTTTCAAATTCTGAAGTCCGCAGGGGTAAAATATGAAAACGGAAGATTATTTACGACTTGTGCAGAAACCAGACAGCAGTTATAAGAGTCGGGGGACATGAAAGGGAAGCGTTGATTGGGAAGGGAGTAGCCGGCCACGGTGGCCGAGGGGACTGAGGCGCTTCAGTCACGGTCTGCACCGCCACTACGGTCGGGGGTTCGAATCCCCCCTCGGGCATGGATATTTGTGCCGTCCTTAATTGTAGTTAGTTCATAAGTAGTTTGTAGGTTTAGGGACTGATAACCCCGTAGTTAAGTCCCATAAGCTCTACAAACATTTGAACATTTGATTTGGAAGGGAGTAAGACAGGGTTGTATCCTTTCCTCAATTTTATTCAATCTGTACATTGAGCAAGCTGTGAAGAAAAAAAAGGAGAAATTTTGAGAAGCGATTAAAGTTGAGGGTGAAGAAATAAAAACGTAGCGTTTTGCGGATGACATTCTGTTAGGGACAGCAAAGAGCCTGGAAGAGAAACCGAACGGAGTGGACAGTGTGTTGAAAGGAGCATATAAGACGAGTATTAACGAGAGCAAAACAAAGCTAATTGAATGTTGTTTAAGAAAATCAGGCGGTGCTGAAGAAAAATGAAGTTCGATGGTGACAGTAAAAATGCAGTATGGCAATGAAAAAAGGCGTTTTTGAAACAGAGTAATTTGATAACATCGAATATTAATGTGTTAGGAAGTCTTTCATGAAGGTAACTGTACGGAAATGAGACACAAACAATAAATAGACACAAGAGAAGATTTTGGAATGTGGTGCTACAGACGAATGCTGAAGATTAGCAGGATAGATGCCTATGTAATGAAGAGGTAATCGTCAATTTAGCATTGGTGGCAAAGGGGGGGGGGGGTAAAAATGGTAGAGGGAGACAAATACAGTAAGCTAAAACTAGGGCTATCAAGTTTTCTTCTCGTACCAAAATTCCTGCGCTATGCTACGATGGGCTAGGCCGTTCCCCGTCGGGGGTTCGAATCCCCCCTCGGGCATGGATGTTTGTGCCGTCTTTAGTATAAGCTAGTTCATAAGTAGTTTGTAGGTTTAGGGACTGATGACCCCGTAGTTAAGTCCCATAAGCTCTACAAACATTTGAACATTTTGAACAAAATTCCTTGCCGCTAACCTCAAAACCAAACGATTGAGTTCTGTCCCGGTGTCATTTGAAGGAGAAGATTTTTTAAACAGGATTATTACTGGCGATGTGAAATGGGTGACCTACGGGAATTCTTTGACAACACAGCAGTAAAGGCAATGGGTACTTACTGGTTCTCCCAAAGAAACAAAAGAAAGTCTGTATTTCAGCAAAGATAGTCACAGCTGTTGTTTTTTGGGATACGAAGGACATCTTACTCGCAGATTTTCTGGGCGTGGTACGACTATAATTTCCGCAGTCTACTGTGAAACTCTGAAAATGCTACGAAGAGCAATCCAAAACAAGCGTTTTGGTCTTTTGATATTTTCTGTGTGTCTTTGCGTGACAACGCTCATCCTCACACAGAAAAATAACTTTTCAATTTTGGCCAAGTTCAAATGTGACGTTTCGGACCACCCCCCTTACAGTCCGCAGTTGGTTCCAGGTGACTTCCACCTGTCGCGATACGTGTAACAGTGGCTTGAATCTCAGCGCTTTGTCAATGACGAAGAGCTTCTAAACGACACAACAGGTTCACTACGTTCACAGGCGGCAGACTTTTAGGCAGAGGGCTTTTCAAAGACAGTGGAAATTATGACAAGTGCTTGCATCGTTTTGGAACCAATGTAGAAAATAGAAAAAATATGTAGTTTCCAGCTGTATGTAATAAAACTTTTGTATTAATACTCTTTTGACTGTTATTTCAAAATGGAGTTTACTTTCTGGACAGTCCTTATGTCTTGCCATATTCGTTTCACTAGGAACTGAAAAAATGTTCTAATTATATGCGCTTCTAGAATTAAACATTTTTATTGAAATATTACACAGACTGAGTTTTAAGAATCGTCCTTCGCACTCCACCCTTACTTCTTTATTTTACATTTTGTTTCATTGTTTAGCACATTTCAGACAAAAATCAATAAGTTTTTAGCCTTTCCCTTTAAATATTTGTAATACTTATGATGTCCTTACATTACTTAGTGTAGCTTATTTTTTTTTTTTTTTTTTAGAAACAAATTAAACACTTCAGAAAACTTCCGCTCACAGTCTTCATCTTCTATAGACACCTCAATGCTTCTACGTGCCGGCCGCGGTGGCCGAGGGGACTGAGGCGCATCAGTCACGGACTGCACGGTCACTACGGTCGGGGGTTCGAATCCCCCCTTGGGCATGGATATTTGTGCCGTCCTTAGTGTTGGATAGTTCATAAGTAGTTTGTAAGTTTATGGACAGATGACCCCGTAGTTAAGTCCCATAAGCTATACAAACAAAAAATTCTTCTCCCAATGGAGATAGACCTCTCCTGGCGATTTGTTGGTCGGTAGAGAGTAATACTAAAACGTAATACCACAAGGTTGGTTGATACACATGATCTTGACCACTTCCAGATCTATTCTTCGAATTTAATATGTATTTAACTTCCCTTCAAAGGGAAGCCCGTAGTGATACTATTATTGCTTTTATAAATTTTCGTCGCAGTCTGGAAATAATGCTTTTCATTTTTTCAACAATCACCGCATAACCTTCTATACACATATATTTATTACCATAATATACCACAACAGAAGGAGGAAGGAAGCTTAGGGTTTAAGGTCCCGTCGACAGCGTGGTCATTAGAGACGGAACTTACGCTCGGATTTTCGGGAAAGGATGCTGGAGGAAATCGGCCGTGCTCTTTGAAAGGAACCATCCCGGAATTTACCTGCATTGATTTAGGGAAATCAATTAAAACTTAAATCTGGGTGGCCGGAGGTGGATCTGAACCACCATCCTCCCGAATGCGAGTCCAATGCCTTACCAATGCGCCACCTCACTCGGTCATGCCACAACGTTCATTATTCTCGATGCATTTCAATCAATGCTGTCGAGAATGTCAGGTTTTCATATAAAAACATTTTGATACGTTAACTGCGGAAAAACGAACTGTGCACTGCTGATAAGGGAACAGATTCGGGCAGTGTCAGGCAAACTGCTCGACAGATAATAATCTTAGTCCAAACATGTTGGGTGGTGGGCTCGTACTGAGCTGTCGATCCAAGGAGGCCTCACAACTGGCCGAGCCTACGTCACCGAGAGGCCGCGAACGCAAGCTGATTGGCCGGCCGGTACGAGGCGGTGGGCGTGCCCCAGCGGCCAACCAGTCAGCTGGCGGCCGCGGCCTCTCGTTTGACGTAGGCTCGGCCAGTTGTGAGGCCTTGTCTTCTAGGCGGTGTTGTCCAAGCGCCCAACCTGACGCAGCAGTGTGCCATGTTGGAAGCGAGCCCATCCACTGTCGAACATTTTGGACGAGCCGTTGAGAGCCAATATGTTGACCAACGAGTTCGTCAGTCGATGGGGACTATAGAACGTAAAGTGGCGCCGATTCTTATCCACAAGCTCCGCAGCACATGTCAGCGCCAACTCCGCGATTTAGGGCCGTAGCTTCAGGACGTCACTTACTGACCGTTACTTCGCTACTTATACACTGGGGTGAAAAAAGTCATGGGCTAGCGATATGAACAGATGCAGATCGCGACAGCATTGCGAATAAAAAGTATATAGGGGTTGTGTCTCGGCAGAGCCACCTCTTATGTCCCGTAGAATTTCCCAGCCTGCTATCTGCATGGGGCAGCAATGGAGCCAACAGTAATTGCTAGATTTCAGAAAAACGCAGCGATCGTCAGCAAACGCCCTTATGAGGAGTCGGAAGTATTGGGACCGCGGCAGTATAGCCGTGCGCCCGAAACCTGTGTTTATAGCGCTTGGTTGCTCCGCGGCGGAGGAATCACGGCGGTTTGGCAGTGCGCCGTTTCTCATAAGGCAGTGTGGGAGCTGTTTATAGGCGCGGCTGCGGTAGCGGCCCCACCGCTCTCACGCTGCGGCGTCAAAATACCAGTGGCTGCACTTGCAAACCGCTTACACGGCGGCTAAATGGAGCGCCATATGTCTGGCCGCCAGGTGGGAACAGGGTGCTCAAGGTCACTGCGGTTGAACCACTTGCTGGACCACTTACTGCGGTGCGCGCGACCGTTCGCCGTCGGAGGATCGAGTCCTTCCTCGCGCATATGTGTGTGTGTGTGTGTGTGTCTTGTTCTTATGATAATATAGTTTAAGTAGTTGGTAAGTTTAGGGACCAAAGACCACTGCAGTTAGATCCCATAACTTCACAAACATTGCATTTGATCAGGATCTTGGACATCGCAATGAAGAAGCAGACCGCATTAAGCGGCCCGTGGCCCTATTGGAAAGTCAGTAGACCCATGCGGAATAACTGATATTGATCAGAGAATAAGGCACACGCGAAGATAAACAATATCCGTAGAAATTCAAATTCGAAATGTTCAAATGTTCGTTAAGCTTATGGGACTTATCTACGGGATCATCATTCCCTAAACTTACAAACTACTTATAAACTAACTTATACTAAAGACAACACAAAAATCCATGCCCGAGGGAGGATTCGAACCCCCGACGGGGAACGGCTTTACTCACGGTCTGCACGGCCACTACGGTCGGGGGTTCGAATCCCCCCTCGGGCACGGATATTTGTGCCGTCCTTAGTCTTAGGTAGTTCATAAGTAGTTTGTAAGTTTAGGGAACTGATGACCCCGTAGTTAAGTCCCATAGACTATACAGACATTTTGGGAACGGCCTTGCGCATCGGAGCATAGCGCCTCAATGCGCTCGGCCACTCCGCAGCGGCTCCAAATTCGATTTCATCATATATCAGCTACTGCAGGCAATACCCTTTGTGTAAAATACTGCACCAAAATGAAGAATAGGAACAACCTATTCAGAAGAAGCCTCCGCTGGTACGAGCCACACTTGTACTGCGATTATTCATGATTAGGACCACGCAACGAGAAATAACAGACTTTGAACATGGAATGTTAGTGTGAGATAGACGCATCAGACCTCCCATTTCGGATATCGTTAGAGAATTCAATATTCTGAGATCCACAGTGTCAAGAGAGTGCCAGGAATACCAAATTTCAGACATAACCTCTCGCCATGGACAACGCAGTGACCAACAGCTTGCAATTAATAACTGAGAGCAGTGGCGTTTACTTAGAGCTAACATACAAGCAACACTAAGAGGAATATTAGCAGAATTCAATGTGGGCGTACCACAAACGTGTCCGTTAAGAAAGTTCGACGCAACTTGACGTTAACGGGTAGTGTCAAAAGACAACCGAGCCGAGTGCCTTGCTGTCAACACGACAACGCTTCTCCTAGTCTTGAGACCATACTGTTTAGACCCTGGACGACAGGAAAACTGTGTCTTGGTAATATGAGTCCCGATTTCAGTTATTAAGAGCTCATGGCAATGATTCAGCGCGATGCAGACTCCTGGAAGCCGTGAACCCAAGTTGTCAACGAGGCACTGTGCTAGCTGTTCGTGGCTCCATAATAAAGTGAACGGTTAAATTTAATTTACTGCGTCCTCTGGTCCAGTCTCTGCCAGAGAGGAGACCTGAAACGAATTACCAAACTCGTTGTCAAGCAGACGAAAATCAATTGTTGTTCTTGGTCCATTGTTAGTAACATCAGGAAGAAAGACTATAAATACATTGCCAAAAGTAGCGTAGCACCTCAAAGTGGACTGCCTTGGTATATTTCAAATCGTCTTGTCTGAACACCTTTATATTCCATATTGTATATCCAGCCAGGGTTATACACGTCTCAGATAGTAGCTGTTATTGTGTGAAAGTGTAAGTAAGCGCCTAATGTCCTTTTTATGCGGAATTCATTAGCACCATTACCTGTCCTCAGTTTAGTTGAAGGTGCCATTTCTATGTTGATATACTGGGTGATCAAAAAGTCAGTATGAATTTGAAAACTTAATAAATCACGGAATAATGTAAATAGAGCGGTAACAATTGACAAACATGCTTGGAATGACATGGGGTTTTATTTGAACAAAAAAAAAAAAAAAAAAAAAAAAAAAAAACAAAAAAAACAAAAAAAAAAAAAAAAAAAAAAAAAAAAAAAAAAAAAAAAAACAAAAAAAAAGGGCAAAGATGATGTTCTTTACATGAAATGCTCAATATGTTCACCATCATTCCTCATCAATAGCTGTAGTCGAGGAATAACGTTATGAACAGCACTGTAAAGCATGTCCGGACTTATGGTGAGGCATTGGCGTCGGATGTTGTCTTTCAGCATCAAATGTTCAAATGTTTGTATAGTCTATGGGACTTAACTACGGGGTCATCAGTCCCTAAACTTACAAACTACTTATGAACTACTTGCGAACTAGGACGGCACAAATATCCATGCCCGAGGGGGGATTCGAACCCCCGACCGTAGTGGCCGCACAGACCGTGACTGGAGCGCCTTAGTCCCCTCGGCCACCACGGCCGGCCTTTCAGCATCCCCAGAGATGTCGATCGATCACGATACACTTGCGACTTCAGGTAACCCCAAAGCCAATAATCGCACGGACTGAGGTCTGGGGACCTGGGAGGCCAAGCATGACGAAAGTGGCGGCTGAGCACACAATCATCACCAAACGACGTGCACAAGAGATCTTTTTTTGAACTTTTTTTTCTAATAAAACCCCATGTCATTCAAAGTATGTGTGTCAATTTTTACCTCACTATCTACATTATTCCGTGATTAATTAAGTTTACAAATAATTACTGACTTTTTGATCACCCGGTATATTAATCTGAAATAAAAATCGCAAAACTTTTAATTATGGTGACATAACGTGCATTTTAATCTGAAAAACTATGGCTACAGTCTCCGTTCCGTGGTTGTGATTTAAGATACTTTTCCTAGATGTTTCCAGATTATAGCGCCCAGGCTATTCCAACTGCTAATTTCTACCCACAGTGTTGATCTGCTCAGGTTTAGATTTCTTTGACCATGTGAATGTCGTATTTGCACATGGTAAACTTTGCGCCGTTGTTATATCCCTTATCCCCTTATGCCATTTCATGTTTGAGCTTGGGAAATAATTGATATCATCCTCGAGAAATAAAACTCCTTATATTGCCCCCAAATCGCTTCGAGGAGAAAAAGACGTTGGATGTGGTAGAAATGATCGATTTACGGTTTTGTTTCAAATTTACAGTTTTTCCTGATTAGCTACATAGCTTCCGACACGTTAAATGCAAAAGTTTTTACCATTGCCCGTTTTGACAACTGGAACCATCCGGGAACCTTACTCATGAAGATGCAGCGTTATTAAAATTGGATCTAGGTGAAAACGTAACATGTGCTAAATTTCATATGGAGTTTCGCCAATTTAGTGAGTAAATTTGGAACAATACTGTCTAGTTCTTCTGTCTCAGATTCGACGTAAAATTTGTAGAATGGTCTAATTAATTCTCTGAACCTCAAAGAGTCAACTAATTACTATTAGTTTACTGTTTACCTAGACTTCAGTCGGGGGAAAAGTGAGAATGGTACCTTAGTAGTTATTGCAGTAAAATTAAATGGATTTACTGTTTCGCAGGCGATCTGCTCGGTGGTTCCTCTCGCCAGGGCGTTTGTCATCAGATCTCTGGCATCAGATCTTCACATCAAGGAAGAAAGTGCATAGAACGTGAGTTTTTTTTTTTTTTTTTTTATTTTGTGAAGTCCATAGGATTACACATGTGTGTCTCTACGTTACATACTCTTTCTTCTGTGTGATTTTTTTTTTCACAAACAAAATTTTGCCTACGTTTGAAAAACTGCGTCTCATCAAAGATGCTTCGAAATGATAGGGTGAAAGGCAATGTCCAGTTCTTATGTACACATTGCAGTAAAATGGGACCGACTATTAAATTCTATAGACCTAAAGAAAGAATGTGATTTAGAACTCCTGTTTTGGAATCAATGTTATAAATGTGTCGTATTATTTAATTTCTCTTGTATTCCTTCGGACTATTCATGTTTTCGCTGTTTGAAAATGTTCTGATACATGAGATAGATATAGTCTCATACGACGATTTGCTATAATTTAGTTTTCTTTGAGCAGAAACGAGGTATTTCCCAAAATATGTTCCGTAACGTAGCTATGATCGTGATTCATTTTCAAACATTACGTTCCTAAAATAATACTGGGTTACTTGGGGCATTTCAGATATCCTAACACAATTATCACTATGATCATAATTATGATCATCAGCGATAAAATAACCTTTTATAAGCCTTAACTTCCTGCAGAAAATTTTCCATTTTCATTTAGCTATCAGACACTAGTTGAATATCTTCTTAATCTTTCTAACATTAGCTGTCAATATATATTTTGTCCATTCCAAATTCTTAGTGCGACTGACAAAGTTCGGTTCATTACTTAAAAATATGGCTTTAGAAACAACAAATATTGAGTATAAGCAAACAGAATTGCTACATATATATACGAACGGCTCCTTGTCTGAGGTCAGTGCTGTCGCTAGTTCTGTAGGGTGTAGTGAAATATTTTGCTTTTAAAAGTCAGTAGGACAGAATCATTCCCATTTTCATGGAGAGATGGAGGCAATAAATCTGGCGCTGATACAAGTTTTATTTAATTCCAAACATCACAAAGAGTTTGTTATATTTCGTGATTCCATTTTTGTGAAACAAATAGTAGAATCCTTCCAAACTCTTCCAAAAGTTTCTGTCCATGCATCAGCACGACTTTAAAAGCACAAATAGTATGCAAGTCAGCTTGCCCTTTTCTCACTTGATATCTTGCGAGCCTTATATGAAAGGCCCATATTCATCTTCTTCTCGTATTTTAGGATTCATATATCTAAAACGTATCTTACAGTCTCCACTCAAACATTCATTGCATACGTCATCTGTCTCATAACTGAATCCTTTTTACATTCCTTCTTTATTTGGGGCATGAACATTTATAAGAATATAGTCGAATTTCTATCTGATTCTAAGTTGACCTGGACTCGTATTCGGGAGGACGATGGTTCAAATCCGCCTCCGGCCATCCGGATTTAAGTTTTCAGTGATTTCTCTAAATCAGACAAATTCCGGGATGGTTCATTTTAAAGAGCACGGCCTATTTCCTTCCCCATCCTTACCCAAATAATCCGATCGCGAGATCCCTCTCTAATGACCACGCTATCGACGGGGCGTTAAGCACTGATTTTCCTTCTTTCCTTCGAAATTCACACAAGACGTGTAATTTCGGCTTATTTACAATAAAAACAGCTCTAAACATGTGATCTGTCTTGTGCAGCTATAAAATACTGTGTGTTCCTTCTTCTGTATCCACTACTTATCCGATCATTTCACCTCGTGAACAGCAGTATAATCCAGTCAGTAATCACCCAAATACTCAAGTACTTTCCTTAAAGCTCTAGCTTTTTAGAGAGTTAGAATACTTCATTATCTCAGTATCAAATTCTTTAGAGGTGTGTCAGTTAATCGTGAAAAGGTGACTTCTTTATTACAGTTCATAATATTTAATTTTTTCAGTCTGCGTTATCAATCCAAAGTCAGACCGCAACAATCCTGCAATGTTGATGTTTTCAGTAATGGGTGACTACCTTAGCTGGTGGACAGGAACTCACTTTTCTGCTCATCTATAGCTTAGCCGAAAAGTGGCCCATGGACCATTACATGGATGAGCATGTGTCGGACTTAATAGGGGTAGATGATATATCCTGAGTTTTATTAGTACATTTTCTCCAATAACTGTTATTCTAATTACGTAACTTTCGTCATTGGAGGACTTTACACTGCAGTGGAAGAATCAGATTAGGGTATTTGATTTGTTATAAATAGTGATAGCAAATTAAATGCATTATTATTGAATTCGTGTATATTTCGTCATTGGATATCCTAGAAGATACTTGGCCCCACACACAAGTAGAAAAAGAAGTCTCGTAAGCACTCTCATAATCAAATAATTAATTACTATGTTGAGTTAATTTGTTGTAATTTTACTAGTTTTTATTCATAGATCGACTTCTCAATCCTGTTTACAATGCTAAATAATTACTTCAGCCCTTTCTGAGATTTAAAATGTTAAAGAAATATCACATACCGTTTTACAAATAATCAAACTTTTGCTATGGCGTCCCTACATTTCCAGTGAGGTGATATAATCATGTATATGTTAAAAATAGTGCATTTTCTTACTGGTAGAAATTATGTAGGAAATAATTATGTCAAGGCATATTCTGCAAAAATCGAGCCAAATATTAACAAATTTTATGACGTAGCACCCTTTTAGGACGTCATAGCAAATTCTGTAAGCACTGCAATTTTGCTGATTTCCAAAACTATCAACCAAAGACGCATGCGAATGTGGTATGTACGCTACACTAAGTACCACACTGCTACACACTTAAGTTACAAGGAACTCCTTCCTGCATTCGCTGGCTGCCGGTTAGAACGGGACAAGCAATGCGCCTGTAGCGTAGGCAACATTTTTTAAAAATATTTTGAATACACCGTACTTAGATACATTACGATGCAGTTTGGACTTGAATATGTTTGAAAAATAATGAAGTTACTCTCTGCCGCAGTAATAAGGACTCATTTTTATTTTCACTTCTGAAATTCATAGCTGCGAACAAATGTTCAAATGGTTGTTAAGCTTATGGGACTTAACTACGGGGTCATCAGTCCCTAAACTTACAAACTACTTATGAACTACTTACGAACTAGGACGGCACAAATATCCATGCCCGAGGGGGGATTCGAACCCCCGACCGTAGTGGCCGTGCTGACTGTGACTGGAGCGCCTCAGTCACCTCGGCCACCGCGGACGGCAGCTGCGAGCACAGTCAGGCATTATGCAGCTATGTATTTGATATATTGTGACTTCTATTCACTGTATTTGGGTCTCGAGCTATTCTTCATGCTTTATATTGACTTGAGATACATACCAATCTACAGATTATCATTGAAAAAAAAATAAACAATATACTATTTTATTTGAATGACAAACCAATTGTAATTGGATACGTGATTTATAGAAGCACCTACATTCAACCTACCAGTCCTCAAAGTACTAACAATTCATTAGTTCTCCCAAGCGGTCTGGAGCGCCACGTTACGGATCGCGCGGCCTCCCGCGTCGGAGGTTCGAATCCTCCCTCGGGCATGGATGTGTTTATTGTCCTTAGGTTGGTTTCACTTAGTTTAAGAAGTTTGTAAGTCTAGGGACTGATGACCAACGTAGTTTGGTCCCATAGACTTACAAACATTTTTTTATTAGTACTCATTTCTATTTAGTGTACATGCATCAAACAAAGTGTTTCATCACGACGATTCTAGGGGTTCATGACCCTTTATATAAAAATTGAATAAATATATATAAAAAACAATCTTTCCGTTCTCTTTATTGCTCACGAAAGAAGAAATTAAAAAGTTGTGCGATAATTTCCCAGACATACTGAAATTGTGTTCCAGATTGCAGCATACACCAGTACCCATACTACCTGGTAACAAGCCTTCTTGCACTGATGAATGCCTGTATTCGTCGTAGCATACTCTCCTCCAGATCATCAACGGATTGTTGGTCCAGATTGTTGCACTCCCTCGACGGCTATTCTGCTAGATCTCTCAGATTGGTTGTTTATGTCTGGAGAACATGCTGGTCATTCTGATCAAGCAGTATTTTTATCATGACAGAACAAATTGCAAAGATGTGCGCAATGAGCGCTAGAATTGTCATCCATTAAGACAAATCCCTCACCAAAATGCTGCCGATATGGTTGTACTAACCGTTGGAGGATGTCACCCCTGTACCGATATCCGTTTGATTGCCTTGTACGACTACCAGCTGCATACGGTGGCCCTACATAATGCCACGACAAAATACAGGAAACCACCTTGCTACTCTCGCTGGACGGTGTGTCTAAGATGTTCAGACTGACCAGGCTGCCTCCGAAACGCCCCCGACAATTGTCTCGTTGAAGGCAGAAGCACGTCTCATTTTTGAATAGCACCTGTTGCCAATTATGACGTGTCCTTCAGCATACTCTTGGGTCTATCTTTACTGCGCTGCATTGTATCTAGGTGTCGAGGCTGGACCTCGCCACGGGCGACGTGAGCGAAGTTGCAAGTCATGCAACCTATTACGCATAGTTAGAGTCGAAACATGACGTTATGTGGCTGTAGTAAAATCATTATTCAACATGGCGGCGTTCCTCTCGGGATTCTTGCGAACTGAAATCCGTAAATAGTGGTCATCAGCCTTTGATTGGCCAGAACGAGGCAAGTCATAGACACTTCCTGTATCTCTCACCTCTTCCACGTCTGAACAACATCGCTTCGGTTCACTCCGAGACGTCCGGAAACTTGCCTTGACGAGAGCCCCTCCTGTCACAAAGTAACAGTGCGGATACGTTCAAACTTTGAAATTGACCTTCTACCCATGGCAGAACCACAGTCAACACAAACAGTGTACTTCCGTCCTTGTGTTCTGACTGCAACTGATCGGCCGTATTTTCCACTCTGTCGTATTGGTACTGCTCATACGTGGTTTTTTTAAATCTTTGAGAGGGTTGAGTGACATCAATGGACGATCTGTGGGGAACCTGGTATTTTTAATGGAACTTATGGATCAGTATGTGTATCTCGATATTTTCAAGAGAAATTCTAAATTCAGTGCTGAAAAACTAGGTTTGAATACTGATTACAATTTCCAACAGGACAAGGATCCAAAACATACAACATATAATGTGTTTGTGGAATTCGTATAATACCCCCACACCCTACAAACACCACCTCAGTCTCCAGGCATGAACACTATTGAACATTCGTGGGACGAGTTAGAAAGAAAAATCAGAAAAACATCAGATCTCCAGCAAAACACAACCGAAGGAAGTGATTGTTCAAGAATGGGGGAAGTTGACGCAGCAGTAACAAGGAAGCTAGTACAATCAATACAGGGCAGGCTGAAAGATGTAATTAGAAGCAAGGGAATGAATACGCGCAATGATGTATGCAGCTAAATCAAACAGTACATCATAAGTGACTGTGTGAATAGTTATGACCGTCCATTATCACAGTAGAACTAAGACTTTAATTTTTTTCGGAACAGTATTAATGATTACTTATATTTCAGTGCGGTTAAACGGATATACATGGAGAATAGATTGTTTCAATTTAGTCGCTTGTATTTACAAATGTTATAAGTAGTCTAAACATTAAACGTAGGTATGATATGTCCTGATGTGTGAATACTTCTGTCCACCAGTGTATTGTAGACACTGGTGCGCTTTACAGCCGTTATGCTGTTCAAATGTTTGTTAAGCTTATGGGACTTAACTGCGGGGTCATCAGTTCCTAAACTTACAAACTACTTATATAAACTACCTTATACTAAATGCAGCATTGCCCGAGGGGAGATTCGTACCTCCGACGGAGAACGGCCTCGCGCATCGGAGCATAGCGCCTCAATCCGCTCGGCCACTCCAAGCGGCGCCGTTATGCTGAATTGGCCGTAGTCAGCTGTAGCCTTCACTGCGGCCGGGTCGGTGTCTGCGTCAGCAAGTACACCAGCCAAAGCTTATCGATCCTACCGCACGTGGATCGGAATGGCCATCCACCAGACGTGTCTGTGAGAATACTCTATCCTCTCCGATACCGTCGTCGTTGCTCGTGTGAGGACTCGCGTTGTCGTGTTGTCGGAAGATGATCTGTACGCCGAACCTGGCCTCGCAGAGTAAGAGGCCCGCTCTCCCCGGATCTCAGAGCAACTAGCGCCCTGAGCGGTGCTGGTGTCGTGGACCAGTCATCAGTGATCTGCTGGTACTTGCTAACTGTACTCCCGTTCTGCCGTGGTCATGCCACATAGAGGTGTGTGTCTGGCTCGTAGCAGCAATCACTGGAAGAGTCTTGTACATAGGATGCTACCATACTATAATCAGAGAATAGAGTGCGAATTACATGTCGAAGATTGACAGCCTGCTGGCTAATTTTCCGGGATATTTATCGAGCGGCGGAATGGGTTGGTACTATGGAACGCCGTTTGTAACGACGAACTTTTTCCAGCTCATTACAATTTGTCAGCGGTCTCTGCTGGGTTTGTTTAATCAATTTGTATCGATTCGTTAACTGCTATGCAAGCTCTTCCATAAGTGTTGTTACTTTTGATTTGTACTTACCTGTGTAACGTTACGAACAGCGATCTGCATTTATCTAACTCTTTTCTGCTCAGGTCAGTTGGAGTGCCGACACTGCTCTGTCGCTGTCCCAGTCCCTGTGTTGAAATGTTCTGCGCTATCGCAGCTGATCTCGACATTAGCCTTGCACGCAAACAGTGTTCTGCGGTGGCACTTAGAAAATTTCGTACTCTCGTCTTTACTAATTCTGACCCGCAACACAACCATGACCGATCACAGCTCATCTTTGACAATCCAGAGGCCAGGTCAACCGTCTACTGAAGAACTATCAAGTTGGCAAAAACTTGGAACTGCATATGCAGTATCTGTGAGACCTTACTGTACCATCTGAGCAGACGACGCACACGCCATTCCGCCCAAGTACGCAAACGAAACCACAATCATTTATTCTTTTAGTTAATGAGGACACTTAAGAAACATTGAGTGACGTGACTTGATCAATATTTAACTGAGTACGTCCATTTCTTTTTCACAACTGACAAGTGCAAGTGCTCTGACAGAACAATGAAGCCGGCTGCGGTGGCCGAGGAGACTGCGGCGCGCCAGTCACGGTCTGCATGGCCACTACGGTCGGGGGTTCGAATCCCCCCCCCCTCGGGCATGGATATTTGTGTTAGCTAGTTCATTAGTAGTTTGGTTGTTTAGGGACTGATAACCCCGTAGTTAAGTCCCATAAGCTAGACAAACATTTTTTGAACAATGAAGTTACAGACATAAATCGTGAGATACAGGGTCTCTCGAGATAGATAAAAACGAATGGGAGAAAGGTTTCACTGTTTTTATAAAAGGAATTATATTGTTCAGTGGCGTTTTGACATTTTATTTACGTACTTTAACACGCCTATATACTTTGACACATGTAAAAAATAAGTAATTAATATTCATGGAATTGATGACATTAACTGCGAATGGGAAAAGTTGAAAATGTGTACACATCCGCGACTCGCAGCCAGGTCTCCTGCTTGCTAGGCAGTTGTGCTGAACCCTACACCACTGGGGACCCAGGGATCATCACAACTGAAAGGACTACCCTTGCTCGCCTCCCGTCAGATACAAATTCTAAACTTTCTCCTGCCCACTATTACTCAAGCTCGCGGTTTTATCAAACTGATTCTCGTGAGAGTAAGGGCCTAGGAGTTGCTCCGCACTGAACAAAGAATCATTTCCCGTTATCGGCGTATTATATAAGGTACAAGGAGTGTTCGAAGAAAGTGTCCAATACTTTGGGATGTGGTAGCACCTAACAAAACAATAAAAAAGTCCAATAAACCTTGATCCAGAAACGCATACTTTCTGAGTTACGTACACTTGTTCTTAGGATAAGTTCAATCTGGCGTCCAGTCATAGGAGGTGCTCAATGTGACGTCCCTCCATGGCATTGCATCCCTCTGCCCTTCGGCGTAACGAATCATGCACTTCTTGATATACACCCGGTTGTTGTAAATGCTGGCATGCATTAAAGATGGGGTCCTGCAGCGTCTGGACATGGTTCACTGGGGTGACGTAGACTATTGTCTTAAAGTGGCAGCATAACCAAAAATCTAGGGGACTGAAGTCCGTGGGAAGGAAATGCCAAGGTGTGTGGCCTCCCCGACCAGTACAGCGATCCTCAAAGGGGTTGGAACACTTGCGCGGTGTGACACTTGCGCGGAGTGACACTTGCGTGGAACCCGGGGCCCTTGGGGCGGCTAATGGGTTTTCATGGGTACAGGCACACCAAGAACTCTAGTACTGCTGTTGTCAAGTTTCCACACTGTCAACATAACACGAAACTCAGTGAAATTGCACAACCCTTTGCAAGCTGAAGAGCAATATAGTAACTTGTTCTAACTACATATTAATCCGTTGAGTGTTCCTCCTGTAAATAAAAAGCTATTTTAATAGTAATAATGTTTGGAGAGTTAGTCTCTGCTACTACAAGACTATGACTTTCCACAGTCATACCTCCTAAAAGCATATTATTCAGAACACTAAGCATATCAAGACACCTGCGCAATCAATAAATATATTAGGCATCCTGCACAGATACGTTGATGTAATTGACCGCTATGTAGTTAACCCCACTATCACGCAACTTCCATCTCTTTAAAAATAGCTACTATGCTTTTTAATAGGAGATGCAACCTTAAACCTTCAATTAAAAAACGTTAATAATAAGTCAATGAGTATTTTACATACTTAAAGCGTTTATTCGTAGACCCCAAAACGATTTGGCTGTATTCGAATTACAAATAATCTAAGAAATATATGAAATACGGAATGTGTAAGGGAATGTCACACACCGAAAAATGCTAAATATAAATTCTATTTCCCATCACCGTCATGTAGAACCATTTTTACTCCGAAATTGGCATAAACCAACAGGGAGAAACAAGTTGCAAGACTACCAGGAAAAATGAAGCGAAATTGGCAGCCAATAGTTGGTTATAAATTACATTGCCTGTTAACTGTATAAATATAAATTACGGAATACGCGGAACTACTGTTCAGTACAGTCAAAAATGTCTAAGGTAATAGGCAGTGGTTTACAATCAGATATCCGTATCACTCTCCTCCTCAAGAAGTCTGTGTGAAGATTTATATTCAGAACATTCAAGAAAAAGGTGTTGAAACTATAAGAAGCAGCTCATTTACTCAGGAAGGGAAAACGTTATGGTGTCCGTAAATTTGAATGGCTGTATCTCTTGTAGTAACATTTAATTTTTGATAAAATGTTAAAATCCAATATACCAGAATTTTGTTTTTCTAAACTCATTGCCAACTTTTTTTTGTCGAAATTTTTGCAGGAAGTAGTCTTGACGTGATTTCATACTTCTATGCATTAATATTATCAAACATGTAATTTGTGTCACAAATTGCGCGGCCGGTCCGGTCGGAGGTTCGAGTCCTTCCTCGGACATAGGTATGTTTGTTTGTACTTTGCCTAAGTTATTTTAAGTCAGAGTAAGTAGTGTGTAAGTCTAGCGACCAATGATCTAAGTAGTTTGGCCGCATAAGACTACACATATACACGTAATTTATTTATTTCATAACCACATTTAAGTACTAATAATTAAAGAAACTTAAAAGAGAAATTTGAAGTAAACACTGAAAACAAATGATTGATATTTCTCATAAGATGAATGCACACAACCGTTGACTTATGTCTTGTGAATGTACCTACAAATTCTGCCATATGAAATTTGTAGTGTGAGTCCCAAATATGTTTTTTCTGCAATAACATTAAAAACGTATTAAAAACTCAGAACTCGAAAATCAGTGAAGTTTTGGACTTGAAGCGTTTTGTGTTGCTACATCTTTACATAGTAGACACGATTTTAAAATTTGGTTGCTATCGCCAAAGTAGACGAAACGTTAAATTTTTTGGTGTAATCTTCGCCGTGTAGACTGTATGTTGTAGAAGTCTACGTCGAACCTAATCATACTTCTGAGGAGAGAACGTTGTTTGCACTTCTCCTGTGTTTCCAGTCGGCTGTGCTGTGCTACGTAACGACATCGTACCATTCCACTTTACCGAGAGCTATATATGTATTGGTGTGATGTCTATTCTTTCGAAATAAGACATCACACCAATATATGTATCATTTAGACGCAAAGATTCTGGGTTCTGTTTTCATCGCTAACGCGATTAACAACGTTAGACCTCGTGTGTAAACAAAATGTTCAAATGTTTGTATAGTCTGTGGGACTTAACTATGGGGTCATCAGCCCCTAAACTTACAAACTACTTATGAACTACTTACGAACTAGGACGGCACAAATATCCATGCCCGAGGGGGGACTGGAACCCCCGACCGTAGTGGCCGTGCAGACCGTGACTGGAGCGCCTTAGTCTCCTCGGCCACCGCGGCCGGCGTGTGTAAACACTTAAAGGTTTTGAGTGCCACTGGAAAAATGCGTAAATAACACCTGTTGTTTGAGACTTGAAGATGACCTGAAATTAGCCGAAATCGATATCTCATAATAAACATAAGGTGTAGCTGTCTATATTTCATAATGCCATTCCTAATATATTTAAAAGCTGCTCAAAACCACCTACAAAAAACCTTAATAATGAGATTGTAAATAATTCCACGATCAAATTGTGTTTTAGTTATTTGTAGTAATACACCCAAAGGTCTGCCCTTGCTTTTAGTGCCTTGATCATCTGTTTATTTTTAGAGGTATTACTAGGGGCGGGAAAAATTCGCATTTGCGATAAATGCGAATATAGATGCGAATTCTGACTCAAAATGCAGTAAATCCGAAATTGTAGTTAGCAACGGTTGCGCTCAATTCCAATTTCATCACATTCCTCTTCACATGGTGGTGTATTGTAAATCGAGTGATATTTGTATGACGTGTTATCTCCCTGTTGAATGAGGCTGTGATATCTCCGGGCCGTTACTACTGCTCCACCTCGCTTGGTGGGCCTTTCCCTGAAAACGGCACAGGTGGAGGGCGTGGAGTAGGGGTGGTGTATCCCTACTTCTGGAACACCCTGTTCACTACCTGCAGCGTCCGGATCTCCGCGCAAGTGTCTATACATTCCCTTTCCGCGCAAGTGTCACTCCCCGCAAGTGTCACAAACTCTCCTCAAATGTCAGCGTGAGATGTTCACGCACATTGCAAAGGAAATGTGCTGGTGCGCCACCATGCATGAACCACATATGTTGTCTTTGCAGACGTGAAACATCCCAAAACAAGACAGTTTTGATATTAACAAGAAATTGACGATAGTGAGCCCCATTTAATCTGTGCGGTAAGATGTACGGCCCTATTAACGTACCACCCAGAATGCCTTCCCATAGGATGATGAAGAATATATGTTGATGCCCTCTTTCTGCAACTTCATAAGAAGTTTCATCTTCACAAGCATGCTGATTATGAAAGTTCACAACCCCATCTCGTGTGAAACCTGCCTCGTTGGTAAATAAAGTCTTCGACAAAAGCAGCGAATCTACGGCACACGTTTGCAAGAGCCATTGACAGAACCGCAATCTGCTAAAGTGGGCTTTCTGGCCTTAGTGCCTGGAAGCGCTGAGCATGATACGGATAGAGGAACTGTTCGTCTAGTACCTCTCAGGCAAGAGAATCGAAGGAAGGAAGCTTGGGGTTTAACGCCCCGTCGACAGCGTGTGCTTAGAGACGGAGCTTACGCTCGGATTTTCGGGGAAGGATAGGGGAGGAAATCGGCCGTGCCCTTTGAAAGGAACCATCCCGGAATTTGCCTGGAGCGATTTAGGGAAATCACGGAAAACCTAAATCTGGATGGTCGGAGGTGGATTTGAACCACCATCCTCCCGAATGCGAGTCCAGTGTCCCCACCTCGCTCGGTACAAGAGAATGACTCACTCATTCTGCTGCATCTGATAGTCTCACACTGGCTGTAGGTTTCTCCTCCAGTAAATTTAGAATACGCTCCTCCAACTGCGGTGTGCAGACGGACCGAGGCCTCCCACTGTTCACCTTGTTGGGTGCAAGAGAACATGTGCCCTGAAGACGCTGGAAAATAATTTATTGGATGACACTCTGCGATTTGGAAATTTTTCCGCATAGAGGACACAGGCTCGCAAACTACGTCCGTTTGCTAACCCGTAACAGAAAACCATATCCGCCATCTCACGTATGGAGTAGTACGCTTCCATTGCGAAAATGTCGACGAGAAAAGAAAAGGTCCTGTTAGTACAGGACAGTACAACGATTGCAATAGCAGTAATCACAGCGTTAAGCAGTACATACCCAGCATTATAATGAATGTACTGTACAATAACATACACTAAGAAGACTGAAAATACAGTACAATAAGTCACAACACTAACGCGTGTACGTAACCCGACTGATGTTTAGAGTAAAGTACTTCAATGCAGAGAGACATTTAGGCGAAAGTGGCGAACCCTGTTGACAGATCACAGAGGCAACGACTTGTCCATGCAATACAGTACGCTATTTGTTTCCTAAACAATCAATCACAGAGGTGGGCATTCACAACCACACTTCTTGAGTCACTATGAACAAGTGTGCATAAATCAGAAAGTATGCGTTTCCAGACCAAGGTTTACTGGAATTTTTTTCTTGATTTGTTGGTTACTACCACCTCTCAATGTATTGGACACTTTTTTTCGAACACTCTGTGTATATGTGGTGTTTCCGAACGAACAGACACCACATATACATAAGTTACAAAATAATTAATTATTATATAAAGTTGCGATCGCATTTGACCCGCGGGCCACAGGTTGTATACCTCTGCTTCAAATGATCAGAAATGTAAAACTGTATTACAATGAATCGGTCATCACATCGGGTAAGTCCCGTATAGTTGGACCACGTTTCTTTAAAGCTTTTTTTTTTCTTTTTTACAAAATTTCGCAATTTTCCTAGAATGTATATATGACCTGGAACAGTTTTATGTACCTCTTCACGTGTTACACTGGTCATACTTGAAGTTATGTTCTTTTTTTTCATTTTATTTTGCTCTGTGCTCCATCTGTAGCCGGGATACAAGGGTTAGATGGATTACCTCCTAGGGATTGATGGACCTCTGGTATACGTTATCATATCAGGGTGTAACACAAGAAATACAGGTCATCAAGGGTATAAACATTTCTCCCAAATTTCTTTTGCTCCCTTGCTTTTTTTTCTTTTCCTTTCCTCCCTGTCTTTCTTCCTTTCTCCCCTTTCTTTATTCTTTTCTTCTTTATCTTCATCGTTCATTATTTTTCATCTTCTTTTCTTTTTAAGAGCAATTATGTTTTCTGGAGAGTCTCAACTTCATTGACACAAGGCACTAGATTTATTTTGTCCACTAACTTCCAGAGGGGTACGTTTCACATATGTTCTCGAATTGTTTAGAGGATGCAGGCACTTGAACAACTTCATAGCTTCTTGAAGTACCAGCATTACTATCATTTCTTGAGTTACTACCAGCAGCAATAGCGACATCATTTCTTGAACTAGCCCAGAGTTTTAAAAAGTGGTCAAACTATCCGAAATTTACGAAATCGAAATATTGAAACATTTAGACCGTTTCGGGGGATTGAAATAAATTCAACGACAATGCGCCCGCATTGAAATTGTCATTGCCTGTTGTGGGCATTTTTACAGTTATTGATATGGTGTCTGTTCTTTTCGGACATTTTATTACAAATTTAGGCGACATGTAAGCTACGCAAAGATTATAAATGTTAGAAATTCGATAAACTAATTCCTTCATGGAAAAGCAGAGTATAGCTATTGAATGTATACAATTAGGCAAACGGTCACGAATTTTTAAAACAAATTATAAAAATAAAATGTTTCCCGCAGGCAATTTCGAACCCCAATCATCTGCATATCAGGCAGGCATGCTCTTGCCTGAGCTATTTTCCCACAATGCCATTTGGTTTTCATTGAATAGTATGTAACATATATGTGCTGTGCTATAAACTTTAGAGCCCTTTTTCTCGATATTTTCTGGATAGTGCGCTTTGAATCTTTCATGAGGGGCACCCTTGACGTAAATTACAAGTGAAGTCTTATCGCAAACTGAATTTTCGAGACACCGACGGGGAGCAACAGCGCGCTCCGCAAGAAGGCGCCTTAGACGCTCGGCCATTCCACCGCGGCAGGAACAGGGGTCCCGGGGGAGAGGTGGGAGGTATGGGATCTGGCGACATATACGGCTACCATTGTTAACACAACGCCATCGGACACGATGGCTTCAGTCATAAGAGATGCAGACTAGAACAACAGCGGAACGTGATATGGTCACACGAAACATGGTTTGAACTGCACCACGTGTATCGCTTGCCGAGAAGATATGGTCTGAAGCAGTGATGTCTCTGTTGTGGTTTCCTTGTATGGAATATGTGCCTTAATTATCCTTGAAATGACTTTAAGTGGTCCGCGGTAGGTTGAACTGCTCGGAGACCATCTCCACCAGTGTTTTGGGTCTACCGACAAACTGACGGTTCTGCTGTGTTTGAAGATGATAACGCGCCACCACTTCGCTCCCACGCCAACCGGAATGGTTCCAGGAACATGCAGGGGAGATCCAAAATATGATATGGCCACCACTGAGCCCATTTTTGAATCCCGTATGGCGTATCTGAGATGTCGTGGCACGCAGGTTCCGTGCTGTGGATCCTGTACTCACGAACAGACCAGTCAGTATTGGCTGCCTTTCTGCAAAGAATTTGGTGTTAGCTGCGTCTAGAGGAGTACCAGAGACTTGTAGACTTACTTTCATGGCGTCTCATTGAAGACCACAGGGCCAGAGGAGGCCACACTTGATATTAGGTGCCTGTCCCATAACATGTGCTAAGTCATTGTAGTACAACACCATGTCACTCGTTGGGATCGTGAAGACAAGATTATAGCTACTAGTTAAAGCAAGAGCAATCGTTCTTCCCGCACTTAATACTTGAATGGATCAATAGGCAGCACTTAGTAATTGCTACAGTGGGGACTGCCAACTGCCGTGCACTTCATAGCCACTGAAAAAATTATTATACGCGCAGGCATTTGTATTATGAGACAGTGTTGTATGTCAAAATGTTGGTGGTATTCTTGTTAGGTAGAAATAAAATAGTACGCATCACTTACCTACATAAGGTAAAACCGCCTGTGACTTTTGCGTAGCATCGCCAATGAAATGTCTATTTCTTGACGAATTCGTTCCTTAAAATTATCACTGGTTCTTGTATGGTTTCCCTGGAAAACTCAAAGAAAAAGGTATGCTGATGAGACAACCAGACCGCGGTGGAGTAGCCGAACGGTCTAAGGCGCCTCGCTGTGGAGCGCGCGGTTGCTCGGAGGCTCGAGTCCTCCCTGGGGCATGGGTGTATGTGTTGTCCTTAGGTTAGTTTACCTTAGTTTAAGTAGTTTGTAAGCTACGGACTGATGAGCACACAGTTTGGTCCGATAGATTTACAAACATTTCAATTTGAATTTTTTAGGCAACCAGGAAGTACGAAACTAAGCTAATCGACTGACACGACAGCATCATGTCTTGCTTCGCCGTTCTACTGGACTAGTACTTTTTTCATCTGGATCACTTCCATAGAATGCATACAGAGAAAATGTTAACAACCTATGTGCACTTTGAAGTGTAGCAGCATCTCGTCCACAATGAAAATACTGTCGGACAACCTAAAACTCCACCAAAGTAGCCTCGGAAGAACCATTTCTACCGACCGGCTGTGTCATCCTCAGCCGAAGTGCGTCGGCGGATACAGCATGGAGCGGTTTGTGATCAGCACACAGCTCTCCTCGCCGCTATCAGTTTCCGTGATCGGAACCGCTACATCTCAGTCAAATAGCTCCTCAAAAGGCTGATTCCATCCCGATTGTCAACAGTGTGGGTAAAGCACGACGATGACTCATGCAGGTGGTAGGCAAGCCCGACAGTACAACATCGGTGATCAGACGGGAACCAATGTAGCCACTGTAGCGAAGCAATAGGCTCGTTTTCACACCATCCACTGTTTTGTTTGTAGTGCTACCTGTTGTGACCTCGTCGCCTTTTGTTGTTTCCTCGACCCGGTCTAGTTGTCAATAAAGATACTGGTGCAGGATCCTTTGACATCTAAAACATTGATATAATTAGTATTACAAGATATTTATTGACTAATATTTACAATACTCAACTTTAGAGCATGTATCTCTCTTCTTGCTTCTCGTGGCGTCGTCCATATGTTGCTAGCTGCACTGTAACTAAGTTACTGCTAAGTTCGTAGCCGTGTTCCAACTTAGTACTGCTCTATTTCTGTCTTCGTAGCTGCCTGAGTTCTTACTAGTAACTGCCCGGCGTCCAGACGTATGTGGGTCTAGATATAGCCGCTTGTAGAGGGCGCGCATCTTCGGTTCCTCCCTCCAGGATGCGCGGCGCCTGCTTGCGATTGGCTTTCGGTCGATCGCTGCCTTCTCCACGATCGTTCTCTTACGTCTGGTGTGTGGCGCTGACTTTACGCCACAACACTACCAGTGGCTGCAAAGTGACTCAGAAAAAGGTTGACAGCGTTGGTAGATGGCACAGTAAATGAAACACTCAGTAGAAAACGCGCTGAGTTCCAACAAACTCATCTGACATCAAACAGTAAATCAATGTCCAGAGACACATTTTGTCTCGATATATATCAAAGATATAAATTCGAAGAAGAGGCATTGAATTACAATTTGTGCCACAGGCGGTATCTGAACCTGGGACCTCCTGTTTACTAGGCACGCACTGTACCACTAAGCCACTGTGACTTAATTGATGCAGAGACTGCACGGATTGTCTTAAGTCACGTCTCCCTCCACAACACAAACTTCAGAATTATATATTTGAAAGATATTGGGACAAAATATATGTCCATGGACATTAATTTATTGTTTGATATGTATATCATCTGTACCTGAGTTACAAGGAAGGGCCGCTTCCATCAACGTACATTGCTGGTGTGCTATTCCGCCATTGGAGAGCCTTTGGTAACACTGATACGTACTTATATAGGAGAACATGAGGCAGAATTAAAGTTTGTGTTGTGGAGGGAGATGTGGCTTAAGACATTCCGTGCAGTCGCTGTATCCAGTAAGTCACGGTGGCTTAGTTGCCCTATGTAATAAATAAAAAAATAAATTTAAAAAAAAGCTGAGCCAAGAACACATAGAACAAGAACGAACAAACACGATCAGCGTCCGCAAAGCATATAACTACCCATTGAGCAAAAAAAAAAAAAAAAAAAAAAAAAAAAAAAAAAAAAAAAAAAAAAAAAAAAGTGGTGGTCGAACCCCGGCCGTAGCACAAATTTTAATTAAACGACTCTCCTTCAGATTTATATCTTAAAAGTTATCTGAGGCTTTTCTTCTAATACACCTTAACATCAAACGCACATTGCGCATGTGCTGTCAGTTGGCTGTAATTTTTATATGAAATAAAATGTGCACATTTTACTGAAGAATTCCGAACCGTAGTTTATGATCACCCCTCGTACTATTACAGTCAGTTGCTGTATGGAATGTAGCCAGTACATATCGAGGGAATGGAGGAGTTCTGTCTGGTATAGAGCATTGCAGGTATGCAACGCACCAAGCACCTTGGAAGAAATCGCCATTTTCGTATTCTAGACAGAAGGAGGATGAAACAACCGCGTGAGGTGGGTCATGCGCTGAATGTGAACCATAAGAGACCAAAACTGAGAGTTCGAACGCCGGAAAATATCCAACGAATTCATGTAGCTCTTCCACAAAGCTCATATAGTTCTCCTAGTCGCCATTCCAGAACCATTACTAAAGCCCCTTAGTTCTTTATACAGGATTGTAAACTAAGATTTAAGGTTTTCATTTTACCTGGAGGAGAGAAAAGTAATGGAGTACATCCTAATAAGGTGTCTGTCTGACGAAGTGCAGTAACTCAATGTGACAGGACGCCTCAAGTCGTTGAAAGTGCAAGGAATGAATACTCAGCCATGCTGACTCGGTAGTCCTCTGTGATTGCGAAAGTGGTGCCGGTGCAGGATTTTGTGCGCAAACTGGCCTCTCGATTATATCCCATAAATGTTGGATGGGTTTCTGTCAGAAATCTGTGGCGACCAAATCACTCACTGGAATGATCCAGAATGTTCTTCAAACCGTGAACAATTGTGGCCCGGTGACAAGCCGTATTGTCGTTCATACGAATACCTGGATTTAGCATAAAGATACGTCTTAGAACAACATGGGGTTATGGAGATGATAACTCATTCTTTCATTGCTTGCACCATGACCGAAAGAACGGATACCACACCAATATAATAAGTATTTACCCGTGAAGACGTCGTTAGCTTCACTTCACCGCAGATGCGGTCATACGTTCGACCTCGCACGGGAATCCGTAATGGCGAGCATGAATGGTAGGGGCGCTACAGCCATAACATGCGACTTGTGGAAGTTTGAGACGAACGGAAGCAAGCGCGGGTAGCCAAGTGGTCGCCGGGCGCCGTGGCTCAGCGCGCCCGGGCAGGGGGCTACACGCCCTCTGTAATAAAAAAAGCTGAGCCAAATATTCAACGATCACCAAGAACGAATATGACCTAATGACGACCGCCAATCATCGATCTACCCGAAGAACAAAAAAAAAAAAAAATATGTATAAAGTGACCGCTGGCCCGAAGCGGGAAACCCGGGTTCGATTCCCGGCCCGCCTTACATTTTCACTTGTCCCTATTGTTTAATTTCAATGCCCTACAGCAGCCACTGTCAATCCTTTCCTTCCTAATCCTTCTTCCTTCCCCTCCTTCATCAATAATGTGCAAATATTAATAAATGTTTGTCTACATTGTACAATTGAAGGATTTTCGTAGATACTACATTTCTCATAATATGGGTACGTAACAAAATTACAATAATATCTCTTACAGAGTGATCAGCGTGGGGATGTCTGTTGTGCGATGGGAGAGGATTCGATAACTGCACGAGTTATTTAGCGTAATAAAACACAGAATACTGAGCTTTGCATTTTAACATACTTCAGCAAAGGCAACAGCAGTTAGGCAGAATAAAACTCACAGATTAATATTGCAAGAAATGAAAGAATCTGCACCTTAGGCTACTCTAAACAAAAACAGAAGGGAGAGGGAAGGCCCCGAATCACCTCGGCTCAAGAGAAACAAACAAGCTACCTTGGCTACTAAACGCGCGTCTGTTGACAAAAATGCGGCCCCCTAACCACGTGTAGAGATGATCTCAAACAGGCAGGAATTTTCTAATAAAAGCCTGCAGCACGTAATTACTCACAGCCTGGTAACAAGCGGTGTGGTCAATAGCAACGGACCTTACAATTGCAGCTGCGTGGAAACGTAACTGCACATCTTGGCGCGGTTCACCAACACTCGTCTCGATACCAGCTCGGCTCTTCTTCGACTGTGCATGTCATTATCTTGCTTTAACGAAAGTGCATTATTTTCAGGCGCTGTCCTCTCACCAATGACAGGCCTTGCCTCGTGGAATGTCTGATCGGAAGCTTAGAAAACGCGCCCAAGAAGACGATCTGACTTCCTTTTCTCAACTGCTCCAGGTTCCAGAAGATTCCAGAAGCTTCCACAGCTAACTTTTAATAAGCAACGGAAAATTCCTCGTTTACCAGACGGTTGGGAAAGAGCGCATTCTCCGTGCCTCGCTGTCCGCGCATGAATGCATCTATTGCCGCGGCGGAGCGGCCGAGCGCATTGACGCGCTATGCTACGATGCGTGAGACCGTTCCCCGTCGGGGGTTCGAATCCCCCCTTGGGCATAGATATTTGTGCTGTCTTTAGTATAAGCTAGTTCATAAGTAGTTTGTAAGTTTAGGGACTGATGACCCCGTAGTTAAGTCCCATAAGCTCTCCAAACGTTTGAGGGACTGATGACCTAGCTGTTTAGTCCCCTTAAAACCAACAACAACAACAACAACATCCAAACGTTTGAACATCAGTTATGAAAGAAAGACAAAAATAAAACACTCGCCAACAGATAACCTCCTATAATCGTCGGTGCGAGTCAGTTAAGCGAATTCTGCGAAATCAAAACACACAGTATCACAGAAGATCAATGGCACAGTCCCTCATGGCCGGCCGCGGTGGCCGAGGGGACTAAGGCGCTTCAGTCACGGTCTGCACGGCCACTACGGTCGGGGGTTCGATTCCCCCATCGGGCATGGATATTTGTGCCGTCCTTAGTTGTAGGTAGTTCATAAGTAGTTTGTAAGTTCAGGGACTGATGACCCCGTAGTTAAGTCCCTTAAGCTTAACAAACATTTGAACATTTGAGTCCCTCATGAAAGATGTACTCAATTCAACGAACGTCTTTCAACCTATGTTATCACATGAACATTAAATTATATTCATAATAAAAAAAAGTTTATAGCTTGTCGCCTTAAATCCAAGTCAATAAATTTTGTAAATAGATTATTTGAAAATTATGCTCTGTTGTCTTACAGCTTACAGGAAACACATACCAAAATATTTGCAGTATAGTTAACATTTTTCAGGTGGTTCTTACATATATGAAGTACTGTAATATAATGAAATAAAATAGTCATGAAGTAGCTTTCATTGCCGTTGAGTGTGGACTGTCTGTCACCTGTTAATGGAACAGTGACTGGCAGAAATAATTGCAATTTGCTCTATAGTAGCATGAACATAAAAACTTAATGTAGGAGATGATTGTTATGTGAAGCGGGGGGAGCGGGGGGAGAAGAAGTTTATCCTCATTACCAAAGCTTCTAGAGATCACTGTTGTCAGAGATGCGACAGGCTCTGAAACTGCATATAATGATACTGCAAATAGTGTGGAACACCTTATGCCGTAATTTTGATAGGAAGTGGAACAGGCATGTTGAAGTGCTGCGTGCGCTGGCTGGTGATGTCATCGATTTGGAGGTGGCACTGGTAGAAATGTTCAAATGTTTGTATAGCTTTTGGGACTTAACTGCGGGGCCATCAGTCACTAAACTTACAAACTACTTATGAACTAGCTTATACTAAAGACGGCACAAACATCCATGTCCGAGGGGGGGATTCGAACCACCAAAGGGGAACAGCTTCGCGCATCGCAGCATAGTGCCTCAATGCGCTCGGCCACTCCGCCACGGCGGTACTGGTAGCAGCAACATGAACTGGGTCAGAAAATGGCGCTGAAGTGAGGGTCCCAACTACGGTATCAGCGCTTGTCGATAGTTGTTGCAGTGGAAGTGTCTCCTGAGATGTTAAGATGTAATATGGCTACGCAGCTGGTTTAGCCAAAACACATAGACCAGCTCATCCAAAACTGTGTCCATGTTGAGTATGCTGAAGAGCTGACGCAGGAACTACGATGTACTTCTGCCTTCAGCAACGGATCAATATGACAGTAAGCAGCCGATGTATGCGTCCAGTTGGGAACACACTGAGGCGTATATGGTCTACCTCTCGAGGTACTTGTAAGGCTCAGTGGCTGTTGATTCAATGATTGTGAGGCAACCTTAGCGGCACGTTGCTGGTCAAGCTTCACAGACAACGTACGAATACTTTGTATGTTCCAACAATATTCCACAGCAATGTGCCGTGGCCTCCATATGCAAGAAGCAGAGAGCTGTATGGATAACCCAGAAATGTGATAATCAGTTGGCTATGCGGGAAACTGTAGTATTCAGCTTGCTAGATGACGGTACATCAGCATTCTCAAAAGCAGTGGCGCGATAATCGGAAACGACCTGTCTGGATTTAGTCATAACGCCCTACGTATCCAAAACAACTACTCTGCTCCAGGTGAGTGCCACCATTCGGTAAACTGTACATTGGTTTAAGACCTAAGGGACCAAAATAGCCGGCCGCGGTGGCCAAGGGGACTGAGGCGCTTCAGTCACGGTCTGCACGGCCACTACTGTCGGGGGTTCGAATCCCCCTCGGGCATGGATATTTGGGCCGTCCTAGTTCGTAAGTAGTTCATAAGTAGTTTGTAAGTTTAGGGACTGATGACCCCGTAGTTAAGTCCCATAAGCTTAACAAACATTTGAACATTTTTGGACCAAAATAATCATCTTATCAGTCCCCAGACTTACACACTACTTGAACTAACTTACATTAATGACAAAACACACACACACACACACACACACACACACACACACACACACACACACACACACACACACACACACACACACACATGCCCGAGGGAGGACTCGTATCTCCGGCAGATGTGGACGCGCAAATCTCTATCATGGCGCCTCAGAGCTCGAGCACATTTCCGCGTGGCTCCACCGTTGGGCATACTTAAAAAAAAAAAAAGTTCAAATGTTTGTTAAGCTTATGGGAGTTAACTGCGGGGTCATCAGTCCCTAAACTTACAAACTAACTTACACTAAAGACGACACAAATATCCATGCCAGATGGAGGATTCGAACCTCCGACGCGGGAGCCCGCGCGATCCGCAACTTGGCGCTCCAGACCACTCGGCTACTCCCGCGCGGCAGCATAATTTACATAGGAACTACAACAGGCATATTCTGACACATGAAATACACCATCGCCGCTATTTTCACATTTGTTGACAGCGCTTTTGGTACAATAAACCAGTGACAACGATTTCTTTGTCATGAAACATTGTCAATCACAAGGTGACCACTAGTCACGTAACAAGGCGTGTCGCATACGCTACCACAGAAAGACACTGTCGACAAACTGTCGCTCGGGCGACCACCACAGCTACTGTCATATTCTGTCACGCGATCACTGAAGACACTCCACAAGCCTTCGTGGGTGACCACGGAAATCAATACGCCACCCATCACTCGGGTACCACTGGATTCACTGAATTATTTTTGCACAAATGGCCGCTGATAATACTACATACATCGTCACTCAGAACACATCACCATCACAGAACAGAAAACAAACCAACACTCTGTAATGTGCTTGGTGCCTTTTTATTCTCCACGCCAAGGAGTGGAGCTGACTGTTTGAGATCAGGCCTCGTAAGAGTAGCGGTTCTGTTCAGCCAATTATCAGACACGCTAATAGTGGGCAAAGCGGGATCGCAATTAGGAGTAATTGGGAGGAGTTCACCAGTTCCGGCATTTGCCTTTCAACCAAGGAAAACTCCCAGAAAAGCCTTGGTTGGAACCGGGGGTCTGAGACCATATATATATTTTTTCTGGGATATTGTCCTTTGTTGAGAACATTGTCCCAGTCAAAAATTTATTATTAGGGCAGCGCCAATGCATCCCGACAACCAAAAATTGTCATTTGGCTGAAAAGCGGGCTAACTGTACCGCTGACGGCAGAAATAACAATAAAGGGGAAAAACACAATGTTCTCAGCTAATTTGAAATGTAAAAACAAGTCGATAATTACAGAGCATTAACATTAATTCAGTAGTGGAATTGAAAATTTGTGATTGGCTTTGATTAGGTCAGGTAAGTTGTTGGCGTAACCACTTAGGCTATCCATAGATGCTCCATAACCTGCCCAAATTCTCAAACTTCTCGCAAACTATGATTATAGTGCCCCCTATTCATATCTTGCTCTTTCTCGTAGCTTTGACTGTATTCCCGAAAAAGATAGGGTGTATTTCTGCATCCGCACAGAAATTGTCATCCGCTTGTTGGAGGCAAACATACAATTATAGATATGGTGTCTGTTCTTTCGGATATATCCGAAAGAACAGACCCCATATCCATAATCGAATTCTCTCAGGTGTGTAAACTAATAGCTATCTCCTTCCGCTGGTAACTTTATTACCTAATATACTTTACTGGCCGGCCGCGGTGGCGAAGGGGACTGAGGCGCTCCAGTCACGGTCTGCACGGCAACTACGGTCGGGGGTTCGAATTCCCCCTCGGGCATGGATATTTGTGCCGTCCTTAGTCTTAGCTAGTTCATAAGTAGTTTGTAAGCTTAGGGACTGATGACCCCGTAGTTAAGTCCCATAAGTTGTACAAACATTTGAACATTTGATACTTTACTGAATATTAAATTATATACTCCATGAACAGACACCCACAACTCTGACATCTCTATAGACTATGCAGGTATATTTCTAGAATGTTTTTAGTAATCTCAAGTGATGCATCTGTAACGAAATTATTTATATTTGCACATTATTGATGAAGGAGGAAGGATTAGGAAGGAAAGGATTGACAGTGGCTGCATTAGGACATTGAAATTAAACAATGGCGACAAGTGAAAATATAAGAGGGGCCGGCAATCGAACCCGGGTTTCCCGCTTCGGACGAGCGGTTGCTTTAACCAGACACGCTTCCCTTCAACCAGCACACTACGATGGTAGTGGCGGTAGCCCATTAGTTCATCTCGCTCGCAGTTTGTACTAGATTTCCACAAGGGATCGAGCGTATTATTGCGACCGCATTGAAATTGGCACTTGCCTGTTGGGGAGGGGGATTATATACAATTATTGATGTGGTTTCTGTTCTTTTCGGACATGTCCGAAAGAACAGGTACCATTTTTGACATTAACGGCCATATTTTTACGAATTCTTGCTATTTAAACATTTCGACCGTTTCAGGGCATTGCAATAAATCTAACGGCAAAGTTGAAAACTTACGCTGGATCGGGATTCGAACCTGGAATTCCCGCTTCGTTCCAGCATTCGTCTTACCAGTTAAGCTATCGCGGCACGCTTCCCTACCCACCCAAATTCTCGGACATGTCCGAATGATACAATTTACGGCAGGGGGCATTAGCATCGTAGTGTGCTATTTGGGGTGGAAGGGAAGTGTGCCTGGATAGCCTAATTGGTTAAGGCGACCGCTGGGCCGAAGCGGGAAATCCGGGTTAGAATTCCGGTCCAGCACAAATTATCAACTTTGCCATTGGATTTATTTCAATACCATGATACGGTCGAAATGTTTAAATATTTCGAATTCCTAAAATTACGGCCGTTATAGTCAACACGTGGTATCTCTTCTTTCGGACATGTCCGAAAAGAACAGACACCATATCAATAAGTAGTGGTAATTTCGGAGACTTTTGCGTAGCGTACAAATAGGTCCGTGTCATAAAAATACATAGTAAACTAGTAAGCTGAACAGTAAAGAAGTGCAGACTCTGTAGCTAGGTATAATTGTATTGTCAATATCAAATATTTTGCATGTGAATACTGTACTTCACTGGGGAAAGCACAGGTTAAGTCAACACCAGGTTCTTAATGTTTATCACTATTCGGCAACTAATTACTTCTGCTCCTGCTTGGATACCTTACGACGAATCAAAATGTTATGCTTTTAAACCTTAGGGACCAAGTTGCTGAGGTCATCTGTTCCTAGACTTGCAAACCATTTAAACTAGCTTACGCCATGCCCGAGGGAAGACTCGAACCTCCGATGGGAGCGGCCACGCAGTCTGTGACATGGCGCCTTAGACCGCGCGGCCATTCACGCCTGGCCCTTGGCTGAGTTCCCACAGACGCGACCAATCGGTCGCGGCTAGTCGCGCACTGTCTGCTGAGGCTGTTGATTACCCTGTGCTGTATGATGCACAACTCACAGGCGCGACGCGGATGACAAGTCGCGCGCGGCCAGTTGGAGGGCGCTACGCACACGCGACAGAGCGGCAAACCAGGAGCAGCAAGCGGACAGAACTCACTGACGCGGCCAGCAGCGCGCGACACAGCACCAAGTAGTTTAAAAATGGCGCTATCAGAGTACTGCATCGATACAGAGTTGCTTATAACGGAAGTGGAACAAAAACCGGCACCATCGAACTGTACTATAAAGGAATATAGCCGGCCGCGGTGGCCGAGGGGACTGAGGCGCTTCAGTCACGGTCTGCGCGGCCACTACGGTCGGGGGTTCGAATCCCCCCTCGGGCATGGATATTTGTGCAGTCCTTAGTGTTAGCTAGTTGATAAGTAGTTTGCAAGTTTAGGGACTGATGACCCCATAGTTAAGTCCCATAAGCTATACAAACATTTGATTTGAACCTTAAAGTCAGTGGCGGCTGGTGATAATGTGCTAATGTGCTGCAGCACACTGTAAATCTATTACTAAAATTATGCCATTTCTCTTCGAATGCAAGCGAGAAATCGATGTAAAATTACATCCTTTCTCTTGGAATATGAGCCAGATATCACAATAAAATAATACCAATTCCCTTCCAATGCGTATTAGAATGCTAATAATAAGGATGAAAACGCATTTTGGAGCGCTCTCGCCGCGATAGCTGGTAACCAGCTCCGTGTGCTGAAGTGGGATTCAGCCGTGCTGGTACGTGCGCAGAGGCGGTGCAGTCGTCTGTTCGCTAGTGCGCATGCGCAGACGTGACGTCAGGCGTGGCGACTCATGTGTGCTGAGACCGACTGCAGCACTAGATAAATATTTCTCTTCGCGCTGCGTGTATCGGCTGCGGAAGAATAGTATGTAACGAATATTGCGGCTTACAGAGTCAAATAGCGCTCTGACTTAGGCGTCTTGCGCGTTGTCTCTCAATTCCTGTGCGAGGCTCGTATTCAAATACCTCTGTGTCTAAATTTTTTATTTCTGTAAAAAAAATTAATATTTTTTTAAACGTTATATTTACTACCTGCAGTAAATACATGCAATTGGCAGCGCTGTTATAGATTCTCCTGAAGGTCTTACTGTCAATACAGTATTAATTGATATTTAATTAAAGGCAATCATACAAAGGTTGACACTTTATTTTAGTATATTTTGTTTGCTGTTTATTTTTGTAATATTTTAGCAAACTGGTCAAATTTTCTACGAGCCGCCACTGCTTAAAGTAACGTCGAGTTTTTCTTCTGGGCTTATGCTCTGGCGAAAATTGGTATCCATTCCTTCTATTTGATCCTATATAAGTTGTCGTAGTTCATAAAATTGTTTCACACTCATTCTTGTGAAATTGTAAAACTTGTCTAAATTATGTTTTCGTAAATCATTGCACCTTTTGTGGTACGTTCCAAGAACATAATTATGTATTCCGTATCGTCGATTGCCCTTTTGCGGCGACGAACATGATGGAATAATAGAGTGGCTACCTATTCAGCATCCATTTCTAAACCAAAGGGGATTCATGTCGCGTGTAGTCGTATGCAGAAAGTCGCGCGCGATCAGTCGTGTCAGTGGGAACTCAGCCTTACAACAGCTTGCTGCCTTCCACTTCCGGCTCCCATTATCGCACGTGTGTCTCCACAGATGGGTACCACATCTGGCGACGAACCTTTTTTTGTATGCTCCAGTTTCTTTCTCCTAATCACATCTGGCGACGAGAATTCTTGCCGACCCACGTTGGCAACTTGGACGCTTCAAGTAGTGAACATTTTACTGCTAACTGCTTCGCGTTTGTTTCAAATTGGTCGTCTTTCTGTGCTGCTACGGTGCGTTCTTACTCCTTTCTTTTGAGCTATTGTACTTAAATTTTGTTTTGCGCAGCTTGTATGTAGGTAGCTGATTGTACAGATTTCTCTTGCCACGCTTTACGTCTGGTCCACCATAAGCAGTGCAGAAGATGTATACGCCAACAACCTGCCTTTGATCTAACTAAGTACTAGGTGATCTAAAAGTCACTATAAATTTGAAAACTTAATAAATCACGGAATAATGTAGACAGAGAGATAAAAATTGGCACACATGCTTGGAATGACATTGGATTTTATTAGGAAAAAAAAAAAAGGTATTGCTAGACGCGTGAAAGATCTCTTGCGCGCGTCGTTTGGTAATGATCTTGTGCTCAGCCGCCACTTTCGTCATGCTTGGCCTCCCAGGTCCCCAGGCCTCAGACCGTGCGATTATTGGCTTTGGGGTTACCTGAAGTCGCAAGTGTATCGTGATCGACCGACATCTCTAGGGATGCTGAAAGACAACATCCGACGCCAATGACTCACCATAATTCCGGACATGCTTTACAGTGCTGTTCACAACATTATTCCTCGACTACAGCTATTGTTGAGGAATGATGGTGAACATATTGAGCATTTCCTGTAAAGAACATCTTCTTTGCTTTGTCTTAATTTGTTATGCTAATTATTGCTTTTCTGATCAGATGAAGCGCCATCTGTCGGAGATTTTTTGACCTTTTTTTTCTAATAAAACCCCATGTCATTCCAAGCATGTGTGTCAATTTTTACCTTTCGATCTACATTATTCCGTGATTTATTAAGTTTTCAAATTTATACTGACTTTTTAATCACCCGGTATATTCAACTTCTTAACAACAAAAGGCGTATCTGATGGATATCATGAACCCTTTTATGGCAGTTCAGATGACACCTAAGTCATCACCAGCATCCAAGGCAGCACCACAACCTACAGAACCAACATTTGTGCCGCTATTCCGAGAGTTCAACAAGGGAAATGACTACTGGGTGGATTATCCACCGGACCTGTGCCAAATTGTTCCCCACATACCGTTCTGAAAGTGCAGGTTACGAGCAATTACTTAAGATCCTTAATAATTATTTTGAAAATACAGTTCATGAGCCGGCCGCGGTGGTCGAGGGGACTAAGGCGCTCCAGTCACGGTCTGCGCGGCCACTTCGGTCGGGGGTTCGAATCCCCCTCGGGCATGGATATTTGTGCCGTCCTAGTTCGTAAGTAGTCATAAGTAGTTTGTAAGTTTAGGGACTGATGACCCCGTAGTTAAGTCCCATAGACTATACAAACAAACAAAACTGTTCATGTGGTGGATGCCAGTAGTAAATTCTTTAGATTTCTTGTATTTGGGGCCCACAGCACGTTTTCTGTCTCTTACTAATGTGTTATAAATAAATCCAGGTTGCTGCTCAGTAATGATGTTTATTGTTTTATAAGTGCGCGATAGATCCATTTCGGCATCGTATTGCCATTGTCAAGCAGCAAATGAACGCTGGATAAAATATAAACATTGTAATTCCAGCGATTGAAAAATTATAGCTAAGATACTAACCTCTGAAATTCTTCCATAGAACATATATGTCATCTGTTAACATATATAATCTTAGGTGCACTGTTAAATTGTTGTCAAATTAAATAGCATATGAACAATAACGAAACCTCAGTCCACAATTGCCGCGCAGGAGTTGCCAGGTTGCGGATCGCGAGGCCTGGCGCGTCGGAGGTTCGAATCCCCCCTCGGGCATGGATGTTTGTGCCGTCTTTAGTATAAGGTAGTTCATAATTAGTTTGTAAGTTTACGGACTGATGACCTCGCGGTTGAGTCCCATAAGCTTTACAAACATTTGAACATTTTCGGTCCACAATTAAAACTGTGAACTAAATTATTATCGAAAAACGTACACGATATCACAGTGGACATGTCGAAATAACGACGCCTTCAAACGACAGCGACCGCACCAGATGCGTTATGTTCAAATGTTCAAATGTTTATATAGCTTGTGGGACTTAACTACGGGGTCATCAGTCCCTAAACTTACAAACTACTTATGAATTAGCTAATACTAAGGACGGCACAAATATCCATGCCCGAGGGGGGATTCGAACCCCCGACCGTAGTGGCCGTGCAGACCGTGATTGGAGCGCCTCAGTCCCCTCGGCCACCGCGGCCAGCTATGCGTTATGTGCATTAAGTCACAGCCTAATGTAAGTAAAATTCTTGTGAACATTATAAAACCATCATAGCATAACATGATTGTAACTAGATCAATATCAACTGTGTTCATTATTTTTTTTTAAAGAGCTGACCGCCATTTGACTGAAAGTTTTGTTTATTATAACTACCTGGTTTCGGCCTTAGGCCATTTTCAAGTGCTGTGATAAAATTTGTCAGATAGGCTTCCTTAGGTCATGGTCATAATAATAAAAACAATAAAATATTCGGAGTTGAATCCATGTCGGAGTTATAACCATGACCTAAGGAAACTTTTTATCACAGCACTTGAAAATGGCCTAAGGTCGAAACCAGGTAGTGATAATAAACAAAACTTTCAATCAAATGGCGGTCAGCTCTTTTAAAAAAAATTATATGACTGAGGCTCCTTACGCCTACAGAATCATATGCGTTCATTATACTTCGCAGAAGCTTGACAATGGCAATACGATGTTGAAATATATCTATCGCGCACTTATAAAATAATAAACATCATTATTGAACAGCTACCTGGATTTATTTATAATATAAATTCTTAAGACTACGAAATTAGCCACGCGGGATTAGCCGAGCGGTCTTGAGCGCCACGTTACGGATCGCGCGGACTCCCGCGTCGGAGATTTCAATCCTCCCATGGGCATGGATGTGTGTGTTGTCCTTAGGTTAGTTTAATTTATTTTAAGTAGTTCGTACGTCTAGGGACTTATGACCAAAGTAGTTTGGTCCCATAGAATTACAAACATCTGAACATTTTTTAAACGTATCGTCATCCGGTAACGGAATTAGAAAGCCTCATAAGACAATACGATTCTAAATACAGCTGTGTCAAATATTACAGTGATTCACAGAGGCGCCGACTTCAAAATATTATAAGGTAGGGGGAACAAAAATCATTATGTAAGGTCCCACATTTGACAGATAACTTTGCATTTGTGTACTTGCGTCCAACGTTTTATCGGTGTTGTGAATGCTCTCAACTAGCCAGCTTCATGTACACACGTTATCAGTGCCAACAAGTGGTGCACCAAGTGATAGCGGGAGGGGGGCGGAGGGCGCGCGAGGCCCCTACTTCAAAATAGTAGAGGGAGAGGGCCAAAAGTACTCTCCCTTCCCCCAAGTCGGCGCCTCTGGTAACGCAATGGTACGTGACACTATTGCACAAAAATTTGTTGATGTAAGAATTCGTGAGTAAATTCTCAAGTATCCCGACCCCTCTGTGCATAAGATTTTGTAGATTATTCACTATCACGATTCGTGTGATAGTACAGAAGACAGTTCGATATTAGGCTGTGTAGCAGAGCGAGGGAAAGCCAGAGTCGCCTGCTTGCACATGCGGTCAAAGCAGACACATTACAGACATACTGGCCGTTAAAAATGTTCCGAATACTTTGAGAGGTGGTAGAACTCATCGAAAAGAGAAAAATAAGTCTGATAAACATGGGCCTGGAAACTCATCCTGTCTGAGATAGCCGCGGCGGAGTGGCCGAGCCAACACAGTCTAGATACAAGGCCTCACAAGTCCGTGTCACGTCACACCGATAGGCTGCCATCGCAAGCTCACTGGCGGAAGCTACGAGACAGTGGGCTGTGCCCCAGCGGCCAACCAGTGAGCTTGCGAGGGCAGCCTATGGGTGTGACGTGACACGGACTTGTGAGGCCTTGTGTCTAGACGGTGTTGGTCGAGCGCATTGAGGCGCTGTGCTCCGATGCGCGAGGCCGTTTCCCGTCGGGGATTCGATTCCCCCCTCGGGAATTGATGTTTGTGTTGTCTTTAGTATAAGTTAGTTTATAATTAGTTTGTAAGTTTAGAGACTGATGACTCCGCAATTAAATCCCATAAGCTTAACAAACATTTTAATTGTCTGATATAAACACATGTTTCTAAGATGGGCTACGCGACGCTTGGTCGTGCATATTGGCACAGTCGCTTCGTCTAATGTGCCAGCAGGATATTATGATGCCTTACTAACAGGACATTACTTACCATTAGGTACTCTGCAGTCAAAAATGTTTCAAGTGTTTGTATAGTTTATGGGACTTAACTACGGGGTCATCAGTTCCTAAACTTACAAATTACTTATTAACTAGCTTGTCCTAAGGACGGCACAAATATCCATGCCCGAAGGGGGATTCGAACCCCCGACCGTAATGACCGTGCAGACCGTGACTGGAGCGCCTCAGTCCCCTCGGCCACTCTGCAGTCAGTTGTGTGGTTAGCGTTGTGTTGCAGGCTAACTTACTTTCCGTTGTGTTTGTACGTGTTATTGTTCAGTATTGTCAACTCTTGGATACTGCGACTTCACGCTTTATCCTGCACCACATTTATCACCGCTAAGAATAAAGCAAGTGTGACTATACGCTGTAAGAATATGCATATTGGGCTATGTACGGTTCTGATTTAGAAGTTTGGCTCGATGTTATCTTGGGGTTGAACCGTACATGTCTGCTTTCAAGCCCCAGCAACTACCTTAGTTGCAGATATTATCTTATACCTGTGATCCTGTAGTTAAAAACACTCTATGAATAGGCTGTAGTTGTCGAAACAAATAATAAATATTACATGCAATAACTGGTTCATTGATAAAAAGTGTTTTATTCTAAAGTTTCCAAATGATGTAGGCAAAGTCAGAGATTTAGCTGAATAAGGTTTATTCAAACAAACTGGTTCCTTATTGGAAGTGGCCAGACGAAATATTAATCATAAATAGAATAAAATGGTTAAACAGTTGCATTGTATGCGAAAAGAAATTGGTAGCACTTTCCCCCAACTTCTTAACCATAACTTAAAGAAACACAGAAAGTATATTTCGCGAACACTCGGCGTGAAATTGCTAACAGTTAAAAATAGTTTAAGTTTCCCGAACACCATTTCTACACTCGTAACTTCTTGTGTGAAAACTTAAACACATATCAGCTGCACTGCCGTACACTTGTTCTCGCAAAATTTAGAGTCCCGAGAAGCGACCGTTCGTTCCTCCCACCAGTTCTGTCCATAGGCCGCGTCCTTATTGGCCGATCGCCATCTCTTCCAAAATCGTATACATCATAACATGAAATATTTATTTAAGTAAAATCTGATCATCTGAAATCACTTCCTTACCAATATAGCATTATTTAAATGCAAAAAAAAAAAAAAAAAAAAAAAAAAAAAATGACTTAATCAGTATTACGTAAAGTCCGAAATAAATAAATAGAAAACCAACTTTCATGAACTTGACCGCTCATACCATGCTATATTTACGTAAATTACTGGAAAATTGTACAACAAATCGACACACTAACTTAAATATACTAGGGGTAAATCATGCTGCTTGCATTTTTTTATTATCTGTTAATATTTCCATAATAACTTTATACCAGTTAAAGTCAGCCACAATAAGCTGTCATCTAAACCAGAGTTTGTTGAAATTTCATGACGCATTCATTATTTTAAGCTTTATTTTTTAAATATTTTGATTAAGTAGTCATAAACACTTGTATTTTTGAGGTATTGAAATTATTTTTAGAATCATGAGATATGCGTAATTATTCTGACAACGTAGATGTCTTAAATGTTGACTGTAAAGAATTTTATAGATTTTTTAAAAATTTTATTCTGAACTAGCTTAAACCCGCGGCTCCGCTCGCGTGTTGGTTAATTATGATACATAAGCAATCTTTCAGTAGTGTACTATGAGTCTGGTTTTGAAGGTTGAAATGAAACACAATACCTTCTTTATAAACAAACATTTTAATCAACATTCAAATAAAATACATGGTAGCATGCATAGACCAAAGATATGGTCTGTGGCATCACGTTTCGCTTTATGTAACCCCCTTGCTATAGAGTCGCAAACGTCATCGCTGGCCTTCAGTCCGATTTTTTTAATAATTTGACGACTTCCAACCACCATATTTCCCACCCCCTTATAGCTATCGGCATGGAACTGCTATGGTGTACAACGGAAGACTTCGGACAACAATTACACACAGACCATTCCTTTGAGTTCTGTAATTTTCGCTGCAGAGCGAAATATTAACACACAAACACGTAGAATTTTATATACACCGATAACATTCCATCCCAATATACTCCACCCTTTTATTTTAATCAACTCTCAGGCAACAGTGCAACCAATAAAACCATTTTCAAAGAGTAAATATGATTTTCAAAGAGTAATTATTGTTCCGCATTTCGCGTTATATTCTTCAGATTGCTAAATATCTATCAGATCGCTATAAAACCGTGCCTAAAACCTTCCTCAGGTATAAATTAGTAACTGTACAAATATTTAAGTCTCTGCGTCTTGTCGTTCGGACGTTATAAGCGTACACCGAATACACATTCACATTAATATATATATATAGCTATCCGATCGCCATAAAACCATGTCTAAAGCCTTCCCCGGGTAAACATTAGTAACTGTACAAATTTTTAGCTCTTTATGTCTTGTGGTTAAGACGTGATAAACGTACACCGAACAGACATTCACATTTATAGATTACTCACCCATGTCCTCCAGACACCCTTAAGAGACTCTCGGCTAACAGCCCTCATTAATTTTGAGTATAAAACATGTGCATTTCCCAGATTTCCGCTGATTTGGACAAACCTCAGACCGAAGGGTCAGCTTAACCCGCTATACCTGTGCTGTCTTGCAGCTGCTCCAACCGCTGGCCTCGTCCACCGTCGATCCTCCATCTTTCCAAACAATACCATTACTCACACTAATTGCGCGACTCTACGGACATTACTTCCGTAAAGTCACAATACTTATCGTGGTTATTTACCTTCTTACAGCCGGCCGCGGTGGCCGAGGTGACTGAGGCGCTCCAGTCACGGTCAGCACGGCCGCTACGGTCGGGGGTTCGAATCCCCCCTCGGGCATGGATATTTGTGCCGTCCTAGTTCGTAAGTAGTTCATAAGTAGTTTGTAAGTTTAGGGACTGATGACCCCGTAGTTAAGTCCCATAAGCTTAACAAACAGTTGAACAGTTACCTTCTTACAAAACGGATTCACGTTTGTGTTTACTGTTATTATGCTGCATGTATGCAAATCCCTAAGCAATTCAGGAATGAGGGCATCAACACCGATTCTCAATCAACGTATGGGCAAGCGTACCTGGCGACTGATTAATAGAGCCATTCGTGCTACCACAAAGGTTAAACGGGACACATTTTTTGACCTTCCTCGTTAATGTTTTGCCTACTTTGCTGAGCGATCTGCCATGTCAGCAACGATTACAGATGTGGTTCTTGCATGACGGCGCACCAGCACACTTAGGTCACAATGCGCGCGAACATCTGACGCAGACATTTCAGCACCGCTGGATTGGTCGGAGAAGTCCCACAACTTGGCCTGCTCGTTCGCAGACCTCAATCCCCTAGACTTTTGATTAAGGACGCTTGAAGAAAGTGGTCTACGCAACTCCAATCAACGATGTGCATACACTACTAGGTCACGTCTTCACTGCATGCCAGCAAGTGCTACTAGAACAACCAGGTATACTTCATTCCTTACGCCGAAGGACAAAGGAAAATGTTCAAATGTTTGAAATTATATGGGATCAAACTACTGTGGTCAACAGTCACTAGACTTACGGACTACTTAAACTATGTTAAACTAACCTAAGAACAAAACACACACCCATGCCCGAGGGAGGACTCGAACCTCCGACGCAGAGGCCGCGCGATCCGTAACGTGGTGCTACAAAACAACACGGCCATTCCCGCGCAGCTAGAAGTGTTTTATAAATTTTTTGAACACCTCCGTATATACATGATGTGGAATCTGTTCTTTCGGGCATGTCACAAAACTCTTCTACAGTGTAATGTCAGAGCAACAAGCTTTCTATCAGTCTTGTTATATCTGGACAGAATGTTCCTTTACTATTAGACACAGAAACCTTAGTTAATTTTCTCCGTCATAGAACTTATGAAGCATTAGGAAAGCCCAAGCTTTGCAAATCAAATACAATGTCTACAGCACACTGTGGCCATGACATTCCTAAAATGTTCAAATGTTTGTAAATCTATCGGACTCAACTGCTTGGTCGTTAGTCCTTAGCTTACAAACTAATTAAACTAAGGTAAACTAACCTAAGGGCAACACAAACACCCGTGCCCGAGGGGAGACTCGAACCCCCGACGGCGAAAGGCAGCGCGCACTGCAGCACGGCGCCCCAGTGCGCACGGCTAATCCGCCGCGGCATGACATTCGTCTTTTAGGTGCTTGTAGCCTTCGTGCCACTTGCCAAAAACTGACAACGACACTGACATTTTCAGTGGTTTGTTAATGGGGAACTGAAAATATTTTGGACTAGATTCATTTCATTTGTTTGGAGCCGGCCGCGGTGGCCTAGGTGACTGAGGCGCTCCAGTCACGGTCAGCACGGCCACTACGGTCGGGGGTTCGAATCCCCCCTCGAGCATGGATATTTGTGCCGTTCTAGTTCGTAAGTAGTTCATAAGTAGTTTGTAAGTTTAGGGACTGATGACCCCGTAGTTAAGTCCCATAAGCTTAACAAACATTTGAACATTTGTTTGGATTACTCATCAATGATAATTTTCTTTCTGTTGCTTCGTTTTCGCTTATGGAACGTTTTGCTAAACTGTATGACGAATTCTGTGATTTATTTGCTGAAGAGTTAACAATTTTGTTGCACATATTACAGTTAAGGAAAATGTAGTGTCAATTTTTTCTAGAGCTTGTTCAGCACCTATTCGTGACAAGGTGGTTTAGGAATTCTGAGATTGGTGATGTAATAGCACCCATATCAGCTAGTCACTGTGTATCCCCACTCGGAATTCTAGAGAAGCCTTCAAACAAACTTAGTTTGCCTCCTAGTTTCAGAGCTTCAGTGAACCCCTAGACTGTCATTAATTGTTATCCATCATTACTGTACCCAAAGGAAAAACTGGAAAACTGAACCGATTGCAATTGTTTAATTTCAATTTTCACACTCAAAATTAATCCACAGTTTTCATCTACTTTGCCAACCTCAGTGAAGTGGAATGCTTTTCTGATATAACTGAGTTATATTTCGCATACTCATAGTTACACTGCAGTAAGTCTACTCCATCAATATGTACTCTGGGTCTAAGATAAATATTACACAACTAGCCCTAATAGAAAAATAGTAGAGGATTGTAAATTATGGCAGTAACGTTTACTGGTTGTTTTCTTTTTCTAGTACTAGACCTTGCTTAGAGGTCCATAGTTCGATTTTGGATAGGGGTAAAGATTTTTTACCGCTTTACAGTCCCTCCTGGATGGTCCAATGTCCAATAAACCTGATATCAGACGAGTTATGGGGAACTTCCATGTTGGTAAAAGGAGGGTGAGACGATGGTCGCCCTACTCTCCCACTTCTAGTGCCGTGGTAGAAGAAAGTCTGTACTCTATCTACTATCACGCCACCAGCATCTACCGAAACAAGTGATAATATTTCTTAAGCTGTGCTTTTTAGAGCCCAAATTTCTTCTTGTTTTGGTCTAAAAGTTTATCAGTGGAGCAGCAGCTCACTCTGAATACTTAATGAAAATATTAAAGAACTGAAATTAAATGCAATAATCTACTTGTTTGCTTCAATGTCTGGGAAATGAAACACTAGTTTAGTTACTATGCTTGCAAAAAGAATTCAGGTAATATGAATTGTAAGTTATAACTGCTTAAAACTTAGTCATACTCGGGGGAGAGGATCTGTTCAATTAATTTATTATGCAAACCAGTCAAGATCGCTAATTATTAAGATGACCGGCTTCGACAGATTAAACCGCCCTCATAGGATTATCAGATGTTGCACATCAAATGAAAGATCCGATGATCGCACTCTAACGAAACAAAACTGCTCATCTTAAGAAACATAAGTAGCGATGTTGGCTGTTTTACATAATAAAATATAAAAAAACGCTGTTTTACAAGCAATATGGAGAGAGACAGAAAGTGTGCAGTTATTTGATAACGTTAAATATTTTCTAGTTACTTACGCTATGGCATTCATTAACTTAGCAACTACTGCCATCTTGTTCCTCCAAAACTCTACTACATGGCAACAGATCGAGAGATAAATGTAATGTAATGTAATGAATAATTACATGTTAATGTTTTATATATTTACAGTTAAATTTCTTTGAATTTTAGAAACTGTTATGTGCCAATGAAATGAATGACATTTGTCGCAGCATCTTAAGCTAACAAGCCTTATGTAATGTAGAGACCTAAAAATCATCCTTCTTTGAAACTGATCGATACAAGTTCGAAGCACTTAACTTATTCTGAAAACTACTAATGAAGGAACACCTCGAAAGTAATTACTATGAACTCACTGAAATATGAGTCGTGTTTCTGAGGAAAAATGTGGAGATGAATGTACAATAAAGACTGCGTGGAGATTTTATCATGAAAAGTGGATGGACAAAGGAATTTATCCACTGAAGTGTTCTTCTCTCGTTCTCAACTATCCCTATGCTGTTAGTGAATTGGATGGCCTAAAAAACACTTCTTCCTTGTTAGTAACAGTGTTTGCAAAACTGTGATCTCTAGAGTCGTTTGCGACTTACAATAACTTGTACTTTTTGAAAGAATAAAAGTGAAAGTGTTTCTTCGAGTGGCGTAAAAACGTTTTGTCAGCGTTTACGATATTTAAATGATGGAGATATTTGTATTTAAGACTGTTTGATGCTGACGTTAATAATGACCCTAAAACATGTACGGTTAGAAATCTGCAGTGAGAAAGTTTGAAGAGCAGACGGAGATAAACAGTCTTACCTGTCCCATACACAAAACTTTTGGGTCAGATTGATTTTTGTCCTAGTACAATTCTATAAACTTAAATTTGGAAGTTTTGCATAATTTATGAAAATTTTTGCTAATATAATATGCTTTTAATCTCTTTGTTAGTTCATATAAGTAAAGAGTTTAGAGGTGTTAAAAAGGTTAGATTTGGAGTTCTTAAATAAGGTTCTTATGTTTTGAGTTTCAAACACTTCCTACCTTAGTGCCGAAGATACTATGAACAACCCGAAGGTGAGCAAATGATGTGACAGAGAAAGGAATAAGGTCAATAAAAGACTTCATTGGCCTATTAACTGTTGATGAAGAACAAAAAGACCCCGTTTTGCGATGTGTGCAAGCCCACCAGTGGCAATAACCTAGTGTACAAAAAATTAAAAAAAAAAAAAAAGACTCTTGAAATAAAATAGTGTTAAAGTAAGAACTGCTCTATGTTGCATTCACAGATATTGTATTTTCTGTTACATAGTAATACATCAGTTTCATCCATTTAAATCTATTTAAGTATATTTGCAAAACATATATAGATAGGCCGTTCCCCTTCGGAGGTTCGAGTTCTCTCTCGGACATGAATGTTTGTGTTGTCTTTAGTATAAGTTAGTTTATTAATAGTTGGTAAGTTTAGGGACTGATGCCCCCGCAGTTAAGTCCCATAAGCTTAATAAACATTTGAACAAACATGTATAGATGGATACCCATCGTTTATGTTAATAGAAAATTAGACTTTTTCATTATTGTAGCCTTATTTGGCCATTTAAGTTCAAATGTTCAAATGTTTGTATAGCTTATGGGACTTAACTACGGGGTCATCAGTCCCTAAACTTACAAACTACTTATGAACTAGCTAATCCTAAGGACGGCACAAATATCCATGCCCGAGGGGGGATTCGAACCCCCGACCGTAGTGGCCGTGCAGACTGTGACTGGAGCGCCTCAGTCCTCTCGGCCACCGCGGCCGGCGCCATTTAAGTCCACTTTGGCATGAGTTAATATTATCTAATTATAATAGAATTTGGCACATTGTCAAAACATTTCAAATGTTTCATTTAGTGTTTTGCACTCATATAACTTGACATTTTAAAGTAGTTTATATATATTGTAGCGCCACAGAGCTTCATTGGCATGGAGTACAATCCATAATCGCAACCTAGCCTGCTAGCTGGACAACACCACTGCTGATAGCAGCTCAGCTGAGATTGCCGCTTGCTAAGCGCATCTTCCATGTGTCAGTGGCATGGGAGGGGGATAGCTTTCAAGTGTCACACACTACTGCAAGACAACAGATAGACCTGGTTGTCAGTCTCTGTTTCAGAGACCTCCAAGTAACAGAGAAACACAGGACTTACGCTAATTCAGCCCTGAGCTGTGATACTTGAACAGCCGATCCTCGGCAGAACAGCTAGGCCATACTGTGACACAGAGTCCATGCTAGTATTAAGAAGCAGGCACAGGTTCTGTCCGTGAGCAGTGAACCGACAATAACCCTACGACTGCTTGCAGTCGGCCACCGCCTCCATGGTCCAGGTCGCACGGTGAATTCCAGCTTTTGTATCCTCGGGATGCTTAGGTTCGAAAGGTGGTGGGCCGTGGCTAGCTAAGATGTGGACACGGTCTGCAACTAAAGAAGTGATTAATTCACATGTACTTTTATTACAATTGAAGATAATACTCAACTTTTATGTGAGTTGCTTGTGGTAGTTACAAAACAGTTCTGCAATACATCAGTCAAGAGTAGTGTTCCGGCTTGTGCTAATGTAGACTTCTGGCAGTACTTGGTCCGTACTCTTCCGTTGAGTCGTTGACTGACTGTAATCCGCCGCTATACTGACTGTTTGGTTGTGGTGCGCCAACCTATCTAGCCGGCCCTTTCCTTCCGATTGGCACACGTGCAGGGCAAGATGGTAACGAGGCTGGAGGTGCCCCCAACGGCCGAAGTACCATGGGGCGACTTATCGCCTGTTCTGGAAGCAGTCGGGCTCGGTGGAAACCGATGGGTCGCGAGTTCGAAACCCGGTCGGACCTCGGATTTTTTCAGTCTGTGTTTTAACCCATCCTTCACCTCTCAACGATGTGAGGAGTCGCCAGAAACGACACTTGGTTCGGATTCCACGTTAAGGTGTAGGTCCCCTTTCCCCGGTTGGATAGCTGGGGTAGGCTAGGGACACGCAAGTCGCCGAAGTGGCGTCCAATTGAAAGACTTGCACCAGGCCAATGAGCCACACGAAATTATCATTATTATTCTGGAAGTGGCACAGCAACGTGTGTAGGCCGCCGGCTTCGTGGCGAATGGCGACGCCGCAACACCAGCCAGCTCCATGCCACGGGTGACTCTCACTGTCCGCCACCTTTCTCCAGGCTGCAGGTCATCTGCAAATGCCTGCCTAACCTCGGCAATCAATATTCCGGATTTCGAATTACGAACAGGGGCCGTAAAATGTAGAAGTAGATATCATCGGAGTAGTGAAGCAACTTTAATCACCTAAGAAGAACAAGTCTTCTGGTCCGGACTATATACCCATTAGATTTCTATCTGATTATGCTGAAGCAATAGCTCCTTCCTTAACAGCCATATACAACCGCTCTCTCAAAGACGGATCTGTACCAAAAGACTGGAAAGTTGCACAGGTCACACCTATATTCAAGAAAGGCAGTAGGAGTAACCCACTAAACTACAGGCCTATTTCTTTGACGTCAATTTGCAGCAGGGTTTTGAGACATACCTGTATTCAAATAGTATGAATTATCTAGAACAGAATGAACTATTGACCCAAGGTCAAGACGGATTTAGAAAATATCGTTCATGAGAAACACAACTAGCTCTTTACTCACACGAAGTGATGGGTGCTATCGACATGGGTTCGCAAATCGATTCCGTATTTCTTGATTTCCAGAAGGCTTTTGACATAATAACTCACAAACGGCTTTTAATCAAATTGCGTGGTTATGTTATATCGCTCCAAATTTGCGACTGGATAGGGGATTTCTTGTCAGAGAGGACACAGTTCGTAGTAATCGATGGTAAAGCATCGACTAAAACAGAGGTGATATCGGGCGTTCCACAGGGTAGTGTTATTGGTCCTCTGCTGTTCCTTATTTACATAAACGATTTAGGGGAAAATCTAAGTAGCTCTCTTAGGTTGTTTGCAGATGACGCTGTCATTTACCGTCTAGTAAAATCATCTCAAGATCAAAACCAACTGCAGAACGATCTTAATAAGATATCACTATGGTGTAAAAATTGGCAATTGACTCTAAATAATTAGAAGTCTGAAGTCGTCCACATGAGTACGAAAAGAAATCCGTTAAACTTTGTTTACAAGATAAATCAATCGAATGTGAAGGCCGTAAACTCCACTAAATACCTAGGAATTACTATTACATCAGACTTAAACTGGAAAGAACACGTAGATAATATCGTGGGGAAGGCGAACCAAAGACTGCGTTTTATTGGCAGAACCCTTAAAACAAGCAACAGAACTACAAAAGAAACTGCATACACTACGCTTGTCCGATTTTTTTTTTTTTTTTTTTTTTTTTTTTTTTTTTTTTTTTTTTTTTTTTTTTTTTTTTTTGATTATTGCTGCCCAGTGTGGGATCCTTATCAGGTGGGTTTGACGGAGGACATCGAAAGAGTCCAAAGAAGGGCAGCTCGTTTCGAATACAGGATCTGGGATGGGAATCATTACAACAACGGCGCTTATCGCTGCGGCGTGGGCTACTTACGAAACTCCATTCGCCAACATTCTCCTCCGAATGCGAAAATACATTGTTGACTCCCACTTACATAGGTAGAAATGATCATCAGAATAAAATACGAGAAATCAGAGCTCGAACAGAGAAATTCAGGTGTTCATTCTTCCCGCGCGCTATTCGAGAATGGAATGGGAGATAATAAGTATAACGGTAGTTAGATGAACCCTCTGCCAGACACTTAAATGTGATTTGCAGAGTATCCCATGTAGATGTAGATGTAGATCAGCTGTCTCATTTTTGCCCCGCCCCCGGTTTCACGCCTCTGGGTCGTCTGCGGTGACGCTTTCAAGTCCTAAGGTCGTCGCCTGCCACATCAGTCTGATTGCCGTAGACAAATGTTCCCATATTTATGCACGCTTGTTGATAAAGAGATCTGACAACAAAAGGTTTGCCTGCATCTTCTGCACCTAGACTCCCCTCCAGCAGGTTGCCACTTGTACACACCTTCTTGAAGTAATGTCCCATTACAGTTGCTGTCAGAAGTGGGAACACTATTACGAACACTAAAGTCTGCAATGTAGTGAGTTGAAACTCAAAACACCTAATACACGCTCAAATCATTTATTTAACAAAAACTTCCATAATCTGCCCTTTATCCATTCAGATAGACAAATGTTGACCACTGAGTTTGCACAGGAGTCTTGTGGTCACACTTATTGGAAGAATTATACTGTTATTTGATCGCCATGACTGTGTGAAGTGAGGAATACTAATTAGATGTGACACCAAAGGATTTAGCTAGCGCAGTGTTTTAGGTTGCATTTGGTTTGAAATATAGGTTGGTTACTTTTTAGCACTTTTAAACAAGATGCTACAGAGTTTGAAATCGAAACAATACATTGTCTACCTAGAATATATCACAGTAATCACCACGGATATTAAAGACCGTATGGTACATGTAAAAAAACGAAAAAAAGTATTTGAATGGTTGTGTGCAGAACGACTGAACCCCTCACTTTCGATAAGTGTCATCATATTCTTAAAATCGAAAATTCTTTTAAAAAAATATGTTATTAGGTATTCAACATTGTTTACGAGAAGTATTCAAGTTATAACACCTCTGATTTTTTTCTCACATAGTAATCACACGCAAACTGTAAAACTTCTGTCACTTTTCGACGTAGTCACCCTACAACTTTAAACATTTGCACAACGACGATGCCATGATTCCATGTTGATGCAACTGCAGCATGCTAGTGAATATGTGATTATGAAGAGCGTCTCTCATCGTTGGAAAAAGCCAAAAGTTGCTAGGACCCATGTCAAATAAATAGGGAGCTTGAGAAATCACTTCAAAGTTGTTGTCAAGAAAAAAAAACTACCGCGTAGCGTACGCTCGATGTGCTGGTGCAGCTTTTACGAACGTTTTTCACACAATGCTGGAAGGAACTTTTTCTGCAAAACATCCCAGTAGGACATACCTGTCACTGCCGTGCCTTTTAGGACGTAATGAGTAAAGATTACGCCATCGCTGTCGCAGTACATGACCACCCTCATTTTTTCAGCACTGGCTGTGAATCTCTGTGCTTCCACTGATCTGACTGGCGCTTTCAGTCTTGAAAAACGGGATCCTTGTCTGAAAAAATGTAACAATCGATGAGAAGAAGGCTCTACACATGCCACCACCATCGCGTGTCAACATTGCCTGACAACAGGCAACGCGCACAGCCTTGTGGTCAACCGTCAGCATTCGCCGCACCCACCTGGAGGACACTTCCCGCATTTTCAGGCCCCCATGCAGGATTGTGGCCATAAATCCCGCGGAAATGTGTTCCAGGCCTTCGGCTACCCTCCAAAACATTTTTCCACTCACTCGATCATGTCATCAGACCGGCTGGTTTGAGGCTGAGAATGTCTTGGTGTGTTGTCACATGACGTTCTGCCTTCTCTCAGCTGCCACACACGCGGACGCACATTGAACACATCCAAGACACCGTCCCACATGTCTCAACTCGACTAGCGATGAATTTCATTCGGTGGCACATCACGTAAACAGAGAAAACGAATGGTTACAAGCTGCTCTTCTACTGATAAAGTCGCCAGTTAAATAGCAATAACAGTCCTAACTCTCTCCGCTGCCCCTAGAGTTCTTTGTGCTATACAGTTGTTGCCATCTCTACCATATGTTCACAACAAGTACGAGTATATTTAAAATAAACCACGTGTTTCTATCAGTTGCCAATCCTGAGGGGGGGGGGGAAATCAGAAGTGTTGCAACTAGAATGCACCTTGTACTTGCAAACTGAGTGCACTTAATATGTCTTTCAATTGACTTATCATTATTTACTTGCTAGGCAAGTTAATGAGACATTATTGTGAGTCTTCTCAAAAATATAATTTTAAAATGTCCTCGTTGTTTCAGTTAATGATTTACCTGAACTATTGTAATACACATATGAAGGTGTTTTTAAGGTGGTTTTAAGGTATTCTGAATACTAACGATGAACGTGTAAATTTAATCAAGAACATAATTCCTTAGATTGTACATAGATGTCATTCAACACGCACAAAGATGTTAACTGCCGTGCATGAACAGTGCCAATGCTTTGGAGTGGGCTCGACGGTCGATCAGTTCCAGTCATACACCAGGAAGGAAGAAAACTGCTTCTGTTAACTGTAGTTCTGCCATGCCTAGAAAGTGAATTCCGAAGTTTGATCGTATCCGCATTATTATTGTGTGTCAGTAGGTACTCTCGTCAATGAAAGTTCCCAGACGTCTCCGACTGAACCAAAGCGACGAGCGCCTCTGTACGGACATGGAGTATGTACAGAGATACAGGAACTTGCCTTGTTCTGGCCGCCCAAAAGCTACCACAGCATCAATGAACGCTGCTTACGGATTTCAGCTCGGAAGAACCCTGAGAGGAACTCCACCATGTTGTAGCCAAGGTCGTCGTGTTTCTACTTAAACTGCACGTAATAGCTTGCATGACATGTAACTTTACTCCTGGCATCCAGGGAGAAGTCCATCTTTGACACCTAGACATCATGCAGAACGGTACAGATGGGCCCAACAGTATGCTGAATGGATTCAACAGAACTGACATCATGTGCTAAGCACAGATGAGACTCGCATCTGCCTTCAAACAGACAATCCTCGGAGATGCCTTTGGTAGCAGCCTGGTCAGTCTGAACGTCTGAGACACAGCGAGAGTCGCGAGGTGGTGGTTTCCTGATGTTTTGAGGTAGTGATATTTGGGGCCACCGTACGCCACTGGAGGTCGTAGAGGACAATAAAACGGCTATACGGTACAGGGTTGACATTCTCCGACGTATAGTGCAACCATATCGGAAGCATTTTGCTGAGGGATTTGTTTTAATCGACGACAGTTCTCGCCCTCATCGTGTACATCTTGTGAATGAGTTCCTTCGTGTTAATGACATCACAAGATTAGAATGGCCAGCATGATCTTCACTTAGCCTATCGAACGTGCCTCGGATACACTGAAAAGGGCTGGTTTTGGATGAGACGACCCACCAGCCAACCTGAGACATCTGCGCCGAATCGCCAATAGCCTTTGAGGATTGGGGCAATCCGGACCAACAGTCCATTGATGATCTAGTGGACAGTATGCCACGACGAATACAAGCATGCATCAGTGAAAGAGGACGTGCTATAGGGTATTAGGGGTACTGGTGTATGCTGCAATCCGGAACACAAATAGAGAATGTCTAGGTTGTTGTCGTACAACTTGTCAATTTCTGTTTTCATCAGAAATAAAGAGAACAGAGATGTTGATTTTAAATACACTACTGGCCATTAAAATTGCTACACCAAGAAGAAATGAAGATGATGAAAGGGTATTAATTGGACAAATATATTATACTAGAACTGAGTTGTGATTACATTTTCACGCAGTTTGGGAGCATAGATCCTGAGAAATCAGTACCCAGAACAACCACCCCTGGCCGTAATAACGGCCTTGATACGCCTGGGCATTGAGTCAAACAGAGCTTGGATGGCGTGTACAGGTACAGATGCCCATGCAGCTTCAACACGATTCCACAGTTCATCGAGAGTAGTGACTGGCGTATTGTGACGAGCCAGTTGCTGGGCCACCATTGACCAGACGTTTTCAGTTGGTGAGACATCTGGAGAATGTGCTGGCCAGGGCAGTAGTCGAACATTTTCCGTATCCAGAAATGCCTGTACAGGACCTGCAACATGCGGTCGTGCATTATCCTGCTGAAATGTAGGGTTTCGCAGGGATCGAATGAAAGGTAGAGGCACGGGTCGTAACACATCTGAAATGTAACGGCCACTGTTCAAAGTGCCGCCGATGCGATCAAAAGGTGACCGAAACGTGTAACCAATGGCACCCCATACCATCACGCCAGGTGATACGCCAGTATGACTATGACGAATACACGCTTCTAATGTGCGTTCACCACGATGCCACCAAACACAGATGCGACCATCATGATGCTGTAAACAGAACCTGGATTCATCCGAACCATTCGTGCACCCAGGTTCGTCGTTGCATACACCGTCGCAGGCGCTGCTGTCTGTAATGCAGTGTCAAGGGTAACCGTAGCCATGGTCTCCGAGATGATAGTCCATGCTACTGCAAACGTCGTAGAACTGTTCGTGCAGATGGTTGTTGTCTTGCAAACGTCTCCATCTATTGACTCAGGGATCGAGACGTGGCTGCACGATCCTTTACAGCCATGCGTATAAGATGCATGTCATCTCGACTGCTAGTTATACGAGGCCGTTGGGATCCAGGACGGCGTTCCGTATTGCCCTCCTGAACCCACCGATTCCAGATTCTGATAACAGTCGTTGGATCGCGACCAACGCGAACAGCAATGTCGCGATACAATAAACCGCAATTGCGATAGGCTACAATCCGATCTTTATCAAAGTCGGAAACGTGATGGTACGCATTCCTCCTCCTTACAACAACGTTTCACCAGGCAACGCCGGTCAACTATTGTTTGTGTGTGAGAAACCGGTTGGAAACTTTCCTCGTGCCAGCACGTTGTAGGTGTCGCCACCGGCGCCAACCTTATATGAATGCTCTGAAAAGATAATCATTTGCATATCACAGCATCTTCTTCCTGTCGGTTAAATTTCGCGTCTGTAGCACGTCATCTTCGTGGTGTAGCAATTTTAATGGCCAGGAGTGTACCTATTCATTTTTTATGTAAAGGGTCATAACTTCTAAAGTCGCGGTGACGCAACACTTTTATAATCTGTATATAATGAAGTATAACTATCTGACAACTTAATCTATGATTCAACACCACATTGTCGTGCTCGCTGGTCTTGGGGTAAGCAGTTTGAGTGGGAAACGAAGGGTCGCGAGTTCGAAGCCCCGTCGGACGTCGGATTTTTTTCAGTCTGAGGTTTAATCCATTCTTCACTTCTCAACGTTGTGAGGAGTCACCAGAAACGACACGTGGTTCGGATTCCACGTTAAGCTGTAGGTCCCCTTTCCCCGGTTGGATAACTGGGGTAGGCCAGGGACGCGCAAGTCGCCGAAGTGGCGTCCAATTGAAACACTTGCACCAGGCCAATGAGCCACACGAAATTATTATTATTAGCACAATATTAAATTCATTTTATTGTCGTTTTTCTGAAGCATGTAAATCATGTTAAGGATGCCCCATAAACTATCTGCCATCACGCTGTCACATAAATCCATGTAAAGAGTAGTAAAGCACACAACATTGCTGCCCTGCTTAAGGAGTTATCCAAATTTTGGTAATTAATGACGATCTTTGAGACCCATTTTCATTCCGGAACATGTTCTGGAATTTTCTCTGAGTTGTAGTGATATCGTGAAACTGTTGCGTTCATTTGATGCAGCGTATATAACAAACTGTTATGTTTTCATTATTTCTTTGGGGTTGGTCACATTCACATTCATACCCACACCTTACACTCACTCACCAGGCGTACAAATTACGTGCATTGGTAACAGATTCCTTTCATATGACGCACACACTATCGCCAATGTCGTGTATAATACAGGGTGAATCACCGCAAATCACCGCAAATATTACGGAAGCGGAAAGTGCAATTGATGTGCGGTTTTCACAGAATGGATTGGTAGTCAATGACTCGTATTGTTAGCCAATAAACAGATTGTAAACATACTTAAAAGTGTATTTTTTATGCAAACATACAATTTTTCAAATGGAACAATGGTTGTTTCTATCATGCACTGAAATATTTGACACCATCTGTGTACAAAGAATTTTGAATGACATTTTTATCACGGTTAGTTTGGCCTTTACAACCATTCAAAGTTTTGGGGGTGGGGGCTACGACAGCGTAGGTGACAGCCTGGTGGTCATGAGACAGTGGGCCTGCCCCAGGGGCTAGCCACTCGGCCATTTACGCTATCGCATCCAAACTAAACGTGATAAAAAATGTCATTCAAAATTCTTTGTACACAGCTGGTGTCAAAATTTCCAGTGCATGAGAGAAACAACCATTGTTCCATTTTTTTAAACTGTATGTTTGCATAAAAATACACTTTCTAAGTAATATTACAATCTGTTTGTTGGCTAAAAATACGAGCCCCTGACTACCAATCCAGCATGTGAAAACCGCACATCAATCGCACTTTCCGTTTCCGCAATATTTGCGGTGCAAATGTTAGGTAATTCACCCTGTATACCAAACGTGTATTCTGAGAGATGATTCAGTTGCCTTGTAGTCTTGTCACCAAACGTCTGTAGTTCCCATTCGAGAGCCACTTCCTTTCGATAGCTAACACAGTAGTTTTTCTGAGTCAAATTACATTACAGGTTCCTTCATTACGCCCTTCTGTACCAAACAGACACAAAACTGAAAACAGCGAAGAGACTTGTCAGTGCCAAAGGGATAGTTCATAATTTTGAGGAAAAAATGGAGCAAGTTGGAGATTTGAACACGGACCTCCAGGTTTGTAGTTGTTCCGGGTGTTTATTTGGTAAGACGACGTTTACACACTTAACAGGAAGGAACATTTGAAATTCATTACAACAAATGAATATTCTACTTTGGGCTTTGGAGAAGTATAGTCATTCCAGATTGTTAAAAATTAAAGTCTAAACATCTTTGTGTATACTTCTAAGTCCCCTTGACTGTCAACGATAATTTCTATGACTCAATACGTGCACAAGTTTTGAGACACTGCAAAGGACTGTATCAAGGTGAGGACTTTGTTCGCGTATGAAGTGATCTCCGACGATTCTCTCTGTTTTGAATCGTAGTAAACTGTCCCGACTTTAACACTCTGCTGGATCAATGAACACTGACTTACAGGCTGTATGTGCCGGCTATTCAACTATGATTCCGCCAGTCAGGTTTGGCACACTTTGTGTTCGCAGTAATGTGCAACCCCTGATGGGAAAGTAGGAAGAGGTACTGCCAACTGCCAGAGTTTCCGTGGCTGTACCGGTAGTGGTGTAGTTGTCATTAGTGTCATCACAATACATGACACTCACAGACATTGACACCAGTGGCGGATTAAGGCTGTTGGAGGCCTGTCGGCTTGGAAATAAGTGTATTACTAAAAAAAAAAAATAGGTAGTTCTCAAGGACGGGAGGCACGAGACTGTAGAAAAAAAGTAGCTTTTGAAATTTGGAGCCCCTACCCCGGCTCTCCTTTTCCCCCACTGGGTGACACTACAGCAGTCCAACACTACTATGCTATGCCTATTCCTACATGCCTGATGTTGCACACTTTGAACTTGGACCGTTCACTGTTCCTATTTTGCCCCTTTATTCACAGTTCCGTACGCCTTCTTCCTCTGTTCATGCTTGAGCCTGTGTTCAGTTTTCAACGGACTAGCCACTGCGCCATCTTACCACTAAATTTGAGGGGGGTGCGATGGAGAGTTTCCCTTATGTGAGTGTTCAGACACACTTTCTCTGGTGTTTCGCCAAATAGTAACAATTTCATTTTCGTGATGTATAGGTGGAGTGACTCCAAATTACTATCCCTTATGCCACTCTTGTGGCGACCAGTGTCAACAGAGGCGTTGGTTTGTTTTCCATTATAAACGACATGATTTTTTTAAACAGTCATTTTCGTGCCCATTCGATATAGCTGTTCCAGATTTGTGCTATGTTCGTTTTATTGCCTTGTATTAACAAGGAGAATAAAGCGCCAGGAATCTACAGTATTCACTGTTCTGATACATACCGACTGCTTCCAGCAAGCAGCAGCACTGGTCACACTACAGCCGCTGCTCATAGTTACAGGCTCTGAGGTAGACATACCCCAGTATATTTATTCAAATACATTTCTCAATAATGGATTACAGAATACTAGGAAGCATTTCCAGTATTTAGCACTCTAATTTAGATAATGACGGTCAATGCTTTTGGAACTGTTGGAACTGACATATGTTTTCCGAACAGGCAGTAATTAAGGCTGTGCATTTTGGTGACGTGTAAACTCTAAACTTAGGATTCATTTCAAGTATTTAGCACACTAATTTACGTATTGACAGTCAATGTTTTTGGAACTGTTCGAATCGACAGATTTTTTTCGAACATGCAGTGATTAAGGCTGTGCATTTTCAGTGGAGTGTAAACTCTACGTAGTCAATGTATGGGGGTGTTGCTTCTAATAGCTCTTGTCGGCCTCCGGAAGGCTCAGTCACTTGAGGCTCTATGAGGAAAATAACTGGTGTTTAACGAGACGAGCTATAGAATTATTCGTGTAAATAACGTGAGGAGAACGCCTATATATGCAAGATTTGAAGTCGGCGCCGGCCTGGTGATGTCATGCACAGTAACCAATAGCGACATACTAAGACCACCGAAAGAGAAGGCCGCGGTGCGGTGCTCTCGTTTGCCGTCACACAGAGTAGGCCCGCGGCCAACGGGAAAGACAGGCCTCAGCGCCACGTAAGCAAGGTAGTTCCGAGTCAGCGCGATCGCTAGCTCCGTGGCTGCCCGCTATGACGCAGTGGGCAGTGCCCCAGCGGTCGGCCACTCGGCTAGCGATCGCGCCGGCTCGGAACTACCTTGCTTACGTGGCGCTGAGGCCTGTCTTCTCGCCGGCCACAGGGTAGACCACGATCGCATAACTGACTGGCCGGCCGTTAGTGCACAGCCCTCTAGACCCTAGCGGCTGGCGACTGACCTACGTTGCCGTCAACGAGCTTAAATTTCATAGAGTGTCTAACACATGAGTTACAGCGCTCTTTGCAGCAACCTGTGTAATCTCGGCCGCCATATTTTTGGTCGTCAGTACACTTGAGAGGAGTGTCTATCGTATGTTGTTGTTGAGCTTAAAGTGTTCTATTTACTGTATATTGTATTTAGTGTGTACTGCCTGTACAATTTTTGGTGTGAAATATGCCTAAAGTGTGTTCAGTATTTTAATGCACAAATCGAAGTGATGAAACGACAAGTACTTCATACCTTGTTTCATCTCAGTCTGTCTATATTCAAACAAAATTCCTGACTATTGGCACTTAGCTGCCCAAAGACTAAAGCTTCAGATCACCTATCCTGCATTCCCTTGAAGTATGCACCATAAAAATATGCTCAGTATTCTACCAAGTGTTGGAGTGTTTTTGAGATATTTCTTCATCTGTCGCTCCTGTGGTTGATGAAATCACACTTTTGAGTGTCTGCACCTTCTTTAAAAAGATTTTTTTATCTTGTTGACGATAGTTGATCGAGCATGGTTGACATGCAAAATGTGGAAGCAGTAGTGACAGAATTTTTTCACTTTTATATGTCTGTGTTCTTTGTAGTAAAGATGTACTTATTTCAGCGTGGCAATAACGAAAGTTATTCAAATGTTCAAATGTTTGTAGAACTTATGGGACTTAACTACAGGGTCATCAGTCCCTAAGTTTACAAACTACTTATGAACTAGCTAAGACTAAGGACGGCACAAATATCCATGCCCGAGGTGGGATTCGAACCCCCGACCGTAGTGGCCGTGCAGACTGTGACTGGAGCGCCTCAGTCTCCTCGGCCACCGCGGCCGGCTATTTCATTTATAATACTTACGTAGATGAGGATCAGATAGTAGACACTATACTGATAGACAAATTTTACAGGGTACTGAAAGACCTAAATCGATTCAAGGCCTCTTTTTTTTTTTAGCTTAAGGGAATGCTTTTTTGGTAGCTGACACAGGCGCATTTTTATTGCAATATTCTCTTTTCACTTTCGTCTTTGTGTTCAAATTTCACGTACCAAACATTATTTGTTTCAGCTTGGCACCTTATTTCGACGTGGAATGCTTTTGTGGCAAATGTCTGCACGCCCGCTACGGTCAGGGGCTCGAATCCCCCCTCTGATATGGATGTTTGTGCCGTCCTTAGTATAAGGTACTTGATAAGTAGTTTGTAAGTTTAGGGACTGATGACCCCACAGTTAAGTCCCTTAAGCTTAACAAACATTTGAACATATTTGTGGCAAATGATCTAGGTGCATTTTTAACTGCAGTATTTTTTCTATCGTTTTCATCTTTGTACACAAATTTCGTCCACCAAAGTTCACGAGTAAACCCTTTTAACAACGATTTTAGAAGTTTGTGGCCGCGGCGGAGTGGCCAAGTGCATTGAGGCGCTATGCTGCAATGCGCGAGGCCGGTGCCCGTCGGGGGTTCGAATCCCCCCCCCCCAGGCATGTATGTTTGTGTCGTCTTTGGTATAAGGTAGTTCGTTTGTATGTTTAGGGTCATGTTTAGGGACTGATGACCCTGCAGTTAAGTCCCTTAAACTTAAACATTTGAACATTTTTTAGAAGTTTGTAGACTTTAATACGTTTAGTAAACACAAGATAAATGTATACTAGACTTTATGAAAGCAGCTGTTACAACACATTAACAACAGATGCAAATCCATGGTCATGATTTTTTGTCATAACAATTATGTTCACTGTATGTTTCGCAGCTCGTTTAGACCACGTACTTTCATTAAAATCAATACAAATATTTTCACAGCGGCACATTCGCTGTTATTGAAAACCTCAGCTAACTGTTATACTTCGAACTGGAATTGTAATACTGACAGGTTCGTGATATTTCATTAACCATTTTTTCGAAATATACTACCAGGCTCGTCAATTTGCAGCTTCGATAAAGGCTGACAGAACTTGATGCACATACGTATTCAGTAGTCAATCTTTATTTAAAACGTGTAACTGTAAATAGGTAAAACTCTCGAGTGGGTGTGCCATACCAGCTGTCAGCCGATACCCCAAATAACATGGCGGACGCCGGTTCAATTTGCCTCAAACATGGCGGACCTATCGCCACTCCATGAAATTCAAGCTCGTTGCTTACCGTCGTCTACTCTGCGTGACCTCCAAGGAGGTTAGAATCTCTGGAGATGCCCTAACACTGAAAAAGTGAAGCCAGCAGAATGCGCATTCCAGCATTTCTTTTTGCCCAATACATTGGTCTTACTGTTTGGTAAGGTAGTTCTAGTCGTTGAAATGTATGTCATATCTAAGTAAATACTCCGCTGTGACTACCAATTTAGTGGCTTTACGTAAACAGGCCAATATTCACACAGGATTTTAAGCGAGAAATCCTTGTTTTGGGCACAAAAACATGGCCCCCTGGCTTCGACCAATGCCTGTTCTCAGCATAAGTAACGCCACCTCCCTTTATTATATCCTCCTTGGTGACCTCGAACTAGAGCGCCGCTGCCTTCTGTTTCGATGGTGCTGGCTATACTCCCGGAATGGCCAACCTTTCACATGTTCTACTTCTTATTTTCAGTTCAAAATTTGTAAACGTAAGGGACCAAACTCCTGAGGTCATCATTCTCCAGACCTACAAACTACTTAAACTATACATATTTCTTCGGTTTTTGTCCTTGTCTTCCGCAGTTGCAGTTATACAATTTTGTATAGGATATGGGACCGTCTTTTGCAACTGTAAATTAGTCTACTTTAGACCAGACGCGTTTCGCTTTATTTTAAAGCATCTTCAGTGGTCAGGATTTTTTATGTTTTTATCTTCATGTGTGGTTTGTAGCACCTAGGTGCTGAAGATGCTTTAAAATAAAGCGAAACGCGTCTGGTCTAAAGTAGACTAATTTACAGTTGCAAAAGACGGTCCCATATCCTATACAAAATTGTACTTAAACTATCTTTGCTAAGTACATGATTCACACAGCGATGCCCGAGGGAGGACACGAACCTCCGACGGGTGCGCCCACGCAATCCGTGACATGGCGTCTTAAGGCGGGTCCACACTGAGCGCGCAGTGCAAAACTGGTGTGCGCGGCTGTGCGCGCCCAGAGTGGACGGCGAACCGCGCCGCGCAGTGTTCCGGCTGCTGTCGGTACTTCAAAGGGAGAGGCGCGTTCTGCGCGCGCTCAGTCTAGACGGGGCTTCGGCTGGCGGGCGCGCTAGTTTATTGCGTGCGTCAATTCGTGTGTTCTCGCGTAGGTGTCCTCGTTATGGAGTGGGACCGGAAGCAAAGTGAGAACCTCATAGATCAGATACATCAGACTTGTAAAGGAATTTCCAGTTGCCAGAAAGCGCAAAGTTATTGCCAGTCTCTCTTTGGTAGATATAGCACCTCTACAATTTGTGTCTTTCTTCATTATGTCTGGTTCGATCACTTTCAACAGATATTCGAAGTCTTCGAAAGACATTCGAGAAAAGTTTTCGAACTGTCCACTGTCGCCTGCCGAAAAGATCATTTCCACCGTACAATGCCCTACTCTTTAACACTGGGGTTACCCAATGACGACGATTCTTCCTTAACTGATGGTACAGCACAATAAATGCGGCACTCACAATCTTGGCTCGCTCCACCTTGAGACGTGCGCGCGCTCCAACTGGAACCGCAGTGCGCGCCTCGGAACGGCGCGGCGCGGCGCGAACGGCGCCTTCCACTGTGCTACAGCAGTGCACGGGCTGCAGCGGCGCGGCCAGTGTGGACCCGCCTTTAGACCGCGGGGCCATTCACGAGCGACCTTCTTATTTTCCTTAGCCTTTGTCCCGCATGCGTAGAGTCGGCGTTGTTAATCCATATTTGGCGTACTTAATTTCAGAGGCGACCGGATGCCCTTCTTGTCGCAACCCTATTGCCCCGTCCCCCACTGGAGGATATTTGTATACCCCGACTATCTGCGTATTGCATATATGTAAAAGTGTGTTCATATTTGCAAATCATGAAACTGAAGGGCCACTTGGGTACCAGTCTGGTTTTCACCTTGCAGGTAGTGGGAAACCACGGAAAAACCTAAAAAGCACATCTAGGCTGGCCGGTACATCGACCCTATGTCTTTAAACCGGCAGGCGGATTCGAAACGGTAAGCGGCACTTTCAACCACGAGGCTAACCGTGCAAGTCGTTATGCGTATCCTACATGGAGGATAAATACCTCCATTGTATTCTACGTATCTTGTCTTAAGCCTAAATATAATATGTCACGGGTACGTCATGTCTACGTTACAAGCAGAACTTGTTATTGCATTTCAATAAAGCCCATATTTCATCTCCATATTCTGTAGCCAAAACAGAGCGAAATTCTTGGCAGAGGGTTCGTTCCATTGTATCAGTATTAAGAAATGTTCAAATGTTTGTATAGCTTATGGGACTTAACTACGGGCGCATCAGTCCCTAAACATACAAACTACTTATGTACTAACTACTACTAAGGGCGGCACAAATATCCATGCCCGAGGGGGGATTCGAACACACGACCGTAGTGGCCGTGCAGACCGTGACTGACGCGCCTCTGTCCCCTCGGCCACCGCGGCCGGCTAAGTATTAAGAGTTCATTTCCATACGATTCACGAGTGGAGCGCGAAAGCGATGATTAGTTGGGAGGTTATTATAAATAGCCGCGGCGAAGTGGCCGAGCGCATTGAAGCGCTATGCTACAATGCGCGAGGCCGTTCCACGTCGGAGGTTCGAATCCTCCGTCGGGTATGGATGTTTGTGTTGTCTTTACTATAAGTTATATCATAAGTTGTTTGTAAGTTTAGGGAACTGCTGACCCCGCAGTTACATCCCATAAGCTTAACAAATATTAGAACAACATATTATGAATATATGCTGTTTCAGAGCATCAGCACAATAAGGATGCCTCAAAAACATGTGGTTATTAGTACAATTTGTTCTAATTAATGTCATTATACAAGAGATACAAGCAAAGAAGAGCGCGTAATATACTGAAACAAAGAACTCTTCCAAAAATTGTGATCGTAGTATATATAGTAACAAATTTCTACGTAACTGACAAGGGACACCTTTGACCTCGAACGCTCGGAACCGCACGAAACCATGTTTGGAATAACAATCAATCATAAACAAAACAGTGGCATGCTTCATGTCCACTCAAAACGCCGTCCGTGTCTGCTAGCGCCAAATGAAAAGAATCTATTGCTGTATGATTCCTGGGCGGGTCATACAGATAGTATCCTTCTAGATGCAAGTTTTCAAACAAAGATGTTACCCTGAAGAGCTTGCCACCGAAAAGAATAAAATACTGCCAACCCCTTGATGTTTACTTCTTTTGGCAATATAAAGTCTATATCAGAATAATTACTGATTTTGTAAGGCTACAAGGTGTCAAACCACAAGTGAAGGTACATGATCGTTATTTAACTCTGATTGACAATCAATTTGCTGCACTTATGTTGCAATATGCTTGGCAAACGCCTGTATATGACATTGACATACCAACATCATTATTTGAAAATGTAATTAGTGTGGCTTTTGATATCTGAGTGTGTGAAAACGAAAGTGATTTGGGATGTGATAAAGTGGCTATAATGAGGTGTGCACATTGTTCTCCCCCACTTTGTTTTAACCACTTTATTGAAATCCCGCATCTGCACCTTGAGGACTAATATAAGCACTTTCAGGTGTGTGGTACTGCTGTATATGTGTGTTTTACGCTATTATAAGTACTTTAAGCAAAGAGTTTTTGACGCTGCTGATTGAATATGTAATGATACACTGACGCCAATAAATTACATATAATTTCTCTCATATGGTATTGATATCTTGTTGCTGGCCGCGGTGGCCGAGGGGACTGAGGCGCTCCAGTCACGATCTGCGCGGCCACTACGGTCGGAGGTGCGAATCCCCCTTCGGGCATGGATATTTGTGCCGTCCTTAGGATAAGCTAGTTGATAAGTAGTTTGTAAGTTTAGGGACTGATGACCCCGTAGTTAAGTCCCATAAGCTTTACAAGCATTTGAACTTTTTGATATCTTGTTACTTTGTTTCTCCCTGTTAAAATGTTACTTAAGGTACAATGCAACGTTTGGCGTGGAAATGCACATTACTGTCCTGTTTATGATTGTCTGTCACTCCAAGCATGGTTTCGTGCGGTTCCGAGCGTCGGAGTTCAAAAGGCCATTGTGAGAGCTAGGAGTCTAAATTTCAAGACCTGTCCCTTCCAGATATTTTAATTCGCCTTAGCATCTTTTAAATGATCCTGGGAATTATTATTAATTGAAGTATGTCGAGTAATACTACATGTTATGCACTTGCAGGAGCACTTTCTCAACAGAGAGTTTGTTCCGTGTGTGAACATACAAGTCAATGAAAATTTTAAATAGAAATAGTTAACACGTATTCCGTAATAGTCAAGATCGCAAATAATATTTTTAATGTGTGATTGTTGGTTTCTGATTTATGTATAAGTCATCTTCAGATCTTGTCAACAACATATCACTTCTTGGATGCTGCTCTGGCCTCGATGGCGCACATCTTACTTTTGTGGAGTGACGCCGCAGTACAGCACAAATTATGTTTACATTATTTTTACATTATTTTAAAGGTATGGTTTCTATGTTTCACATTAATCATTGTCTTGCAGGCTTTTATATGGGCTATTACATATTAGCTGTTCAGATAGCAGAGCTGTGCCTCAATACCGCAACAAGCATTGTGAAGTTCTGCAAATAGCTTGAACAAGTTATCACGTATTAGAACTATTATGTGCAATCTTGACTATTAAAGATATTGTATGAACTTTTTCTATTTAAAATTTAAAAAGATCGCTTGTGTCCAACCATGCCGGGAAATGACCAATGAAAATTGTATTCGGCGTCACTGCTTGATTAGATAGCAATTCACTGTGCACTTATTCATCCAAAAATCACAGGACAAAGCACTGTACCTCCTAGAATTCCCACTGTTTCGTCGCATGGACTCATAATTATCACGAATTGAACACGCGCAAAAAATAAACGTCTCACGGCTAGAAAACACAAAAATCGCACTTACGTTTTTTACGGCCCACTTTAGATTTGTAGTTTAATATGTTTTTGCATACATTTTGGACCAAAATAATAATCTAAATAATAAAAAATTAATTAATGAGGGTGTCTGAAACCCTTTTAGGGTTTTTAGGGAAAAAATTGTAGGTAGTGGCGGGAACTGAACCAATGACCTTCACCGTCACAGTCCAATGCGTTGTCCACTACACTACAATTAACAGCTGGGATATGCGTTCTTTAATTAGATTAGATTAGATTAATACTTGTTCCATAGATCATATATACGACATTTCGTAATGATGTGGAACGTGTCAGTTTAGTAAATGTTGTCTATACTTGACAATCAATATTTTAAGGATTTTTGTTTTTTGTTTTTTTTTTAATTTTTTTTAAGTTTTATCTAAAAATTCATCTACATTGTAGAAGGAGTTGCCATTCAGAAATTCCTTTAATTTCTTTTTAAATACTAGTTGGCTATCTGTCTGACTTTTGATGCTACTTGGTAAGTGACCAAAGACTTTTGTGGCAGCATAATTCACCCCTTTCTGAGCCAAAGTTAGATTTAACCTTGAATAGTGATTATCATCCTTTCTCCTAGTGTTGTAGCTATGCACACTGCTATTACTTTTGAATTGGGTCGGGTTGTTAATAACAAATTTCATGAGTGACTATATATATTGTGAAGCTACAGTGAGTATCCCTAGATCCCTAAATAAATGTCTGCAGGATGCTCTTGGGTGGGCTCCAGCAATTATTCTGATTACACGCTTTTGTGCAACGAATACTTTTTTACTCAATGTTGAATTGCCCCAGAATATGATCCCATATGAAAGCAGTGAATGAAAATAGGCGTAGTAAGCTAATTTACTGAGATTTATATCACCAAATGTTGCAATGACTTTGATAGCATAAGTAGCTGAACTCAGACGTTTCAGGAGATCTCCAATATGTTTCTTCCAATTCAGTCCCTCAGCAATGCAAACACCTAAAAATTTTGAATATTCTACCTTAGCTACAGATTTATGTTCAAAGTCTAAAATTATTAATGGTGTCATGCCATTTACTGTATGAAACTGTATATACTGGGTTTAATCAAAGTTTAATGAGAGTCCATTTGTAGAGAACCACTTAATAACTTTCTGGAAGATATCATTTACAATTTCATCAGTTAATTCCTGTTTGTCAGGTGTGATAGCTATACTTGTATCATCAGCAAAAAGTACTAGCTTAGCATCTTCGTGTATGTAGAATGGCAAGTCATTAATATATATATATATTAAGAACAGCAAAGGACCCAAGACCGAACCTTGTGGGACCCCATTTTTGATAACTCCCTAGTTAGAAGAATTAATTGTCTCATCTACATCATGTGAACTGCTTATTTCAACTTTCTGCACTCTTCCAGTTAAGTATGATTTAAACCATTTGTGCACTGTCCCACTATACCACAATATTTAAGCTTATCTAGAAGAATCCCATGATTTACACAACCAAAAGCCTTTGAGAGATCACAAAAAATCCCTACTGGTGATGTCCGGTTATTCAAAGCATTTAATATTTCATCCGTGAAGGTATATATAGCATTTTCAGTTGAAAAGCTTTTTTGAAAACCAAACTGACATTTTTGTTAGAACTTTATTTGACATTTTGTGAGAACTCATACTATTGATGGCCGTGTTTAACTGATGCTAATATGGCATTTGTAGACGCTAGATTATCATTGATCGTACGAAGAACGACGTGTTTTTGTTAATTATTCAAATGTTCAAATGTTTGTTAAGCTTATGGGACTTAACTACGGGGTCATCAGTCCCTAAACTTACAAACTACTTATGAACTACTTACGAACTAGGTCGGCACAAATATCCATGCCCGAGGGGGGATTCGAACCCCCGACCGTAGTGGCCGTGCTGACCGTGACTGGAGCGCCTCAGTCACCTCTGTTAATTATTCAGTGCGCCATTGCTTTGAAATGACAATGTGTAACTTAAAATAAGAAAATCATCAAATACGCAACGCAAGATGGTGTATGCCAGAGAGAGTTCTTTGCGAGGAATGTCACGTGACATGTGCGAACGGCTGGTTTTCGTTAATTCAATGGAGGGTGTCCAAACTCCGTTGTTTTTGCAAATATCTCTGAAACGATACGAGATATGAAAAAAAAAAAAAATAGAAAAAAAGAAAAAAAAAAAAAAACGTAAGAGAGCAAAGTTGTAGAGAATTTTCTCCTCTACAAATTCGGTTATTCAATTTTCGTGTCAGATGAACGGTTATGCAGTTATTTTCATTTAAATTTCGAGCTGTCGAAAGACGATCGCAAAGGCCCACTTTTAGTGTTACTACCGTAACCTAATGTGGGCCAAAACTCATTAACCACACAGCGAAGCTAACACACACAGCGTTGAATATCCCTCTAAAATGCGGTTTTATTATGATTTGTTGTGATAAAGAGTCGGGAAATATGACGTCAGTGGATTAATATGCCGATAACAGATTTTGTTATACAGTAGTTAGCTTTTGGTGATACTTAGTCGTTGTTATCAATCGGAAAGTTGGCACAGTAAAGAAACTTTTTGCTATATTTGTGAAATCTTGTGACGACATACCGATGTGCAGCTTTTCTCAGGTTTACATTACTTCTGATCGACAAACACATTGCAGCCCTCCCCCCCCCCCCACCCCCCCACCACAGGACGGAAATCACGAGATGTAAATTGACAATCCGTTTTGAAAAATACTTCTTTTTATCTAATATTCAAAAATGTTTCAAATGTTTGTAGAGTCTATGGGACTTAACTACGGGGTCATCAGTCCCTGAACTTACAAACTACTTATAACTAAGGACGGCACAAATATCCATGCCCGAGGGGGGATTCGAACCCCCGACCGTAGTGGCCGTGCGGACCGTGACTGGAGCGCCTCAATCCCCTCGGCCACCGCGGCCGGCCTATGTAATATTGGCGGAATGACTTTCTGTGCAGTGAAGAACAACTAGCAATATTAGACTCAGCACGAAGCTATCTACATCTTGTATTTAATTAAAGAGAAACAGAAATTTTGCAGACTAAACAAGAGCCGCAGTGACGTGGCCGAGCGCTCTAAGGCACCTTGCTGCAGATCGCGCGGTTCCTCGCCATCGCAGGTTCGAGTCCTCCCTGGTGCATGGGTGTGTGTGTTGCCCTTAGGTTAGTTTAAGTAGTTTGTAAGTCTAAGGACTGATGACCATAGTAGTGTGGTCCATTAGGTTTACAAATACACACACACACACACACACACACACACACATCCAGAAATCAGATCGGAGGTTTTCCAAGCCCCACATTTAACTGGACTAGCAAATCCGCCTTGGGCCTTAACATATAAACATGAAAGTTTAAAACGGTTTACGAAATGCGTCTTCCGGGAGAGATATATCGCATTTAATTATAGAGTCAGTTGCTGACGGAGTATTGGTTAATCTTCGTGTTTTTATGTCCCTGTTATTACAAAGCGATAAACTGAATATCGTACAATCAAAAATAGCTCAATCAAATGGGTACTGACCGCGGTGGAATAGCCGGGCGTCCTAAGGCAACTTGCTGCGGATCGCGTGGTTGCTCGCCATCGGAGGTTCGATCCTCCATCGGGAATGTGTGTGTGTGTGTTTTGTCTTTAGTGTACGTTAGTTTAAGCAGTTTGTAAATCTAGGGACTGATGACCATAGTAGTTTGGTCCAGTAGATTTACAAACATTTGAACATTTTGAATGTGTACCGTGACGTAAATTCCTGCTTTAAAAATAATTTTATCCAGCACGCTAGCTATGCATTATACAAAAAAAAAAAGAAAGAGCTGCTGGGGGAATCTGCCTATGTCCCCCGTCCCCTCCCCCCTTAGTCCGCCACTACACACACCCTGTATTTTCTTTTCACGTGGATAATCAATGGCGATTTCCACCAGTTCGAAATATTATAATATCGTCAAACGGGGTGATTTCGGACAGTTTTGAGATTATTTTCACTATAACTTTCATAGATTTTGTCAGATTTCATTATTTTTATGGAAGTGGTGGGGTATATGTATAAACAATAAAATATCTTAGAAAAAGAATGTCCATGTGCATCTACTTTTACTTGAGACAGACAAACAAAGTGTCCGTAATCACCCCATGGACTGAGGTTATTTCGGACATATGTGTATTTTCAATGTCTGTCCAGTGTTTCGAAGTGTATGGGGAGATTTCGGACACAAATTGACATTTTTTTATTCTACTTTCTTTCTGTTTGTTTTTTGTGACTTTTAGCATATTTTAAGGACGCCCATCATTAAAATAAGGGATAAGGACAGAGATAAGGAATTGAGTTTATTAAAGGCTTTTCTATACGAATACCAAACTGCTTTCTTTAAAATTTTCGGGTCATAGTTACACCGATTTGAACACCTTTCTTTTATACGTTCTCGGCAGTGTCCGAAATCACCCCACGAAGTACACAATTTCGAAAAAGAGCCTCTGTTACTTTGAAACTTCACACAAAACTCGTGACACACTTCTCACAGTGCCGCAGCCTACTGATCTCGTAGGCAACTGACGCTACAATATTTTTCCGCCAGTCGCAACAACAGAAAGTTTCCGCTCAGTAACACAGCGTGAACTTTCGACAGTGAGACTGTCCGACTGATTATTGCGTCGGTAAACAATCGATTCAAACGCGGGAGCGCGGGACGCGGGAATTACAGTGTGCTGCATAAAATAAGCAGCGCGCCAAGGTGGAAATTCGCGCTAATTCGTTGCTATGCAGCGGGAAACAGAAGATAAACCATATCGTCCGAAATCACCCCGTTTCACGGTACATTTAATTAATATTAAATGAAACTAATCAGAATTCATATATTAAACAGGGTGATTCAGCTGCTCCTACCAATGCCCCCCCCCCCCTACCGGCCGCAGTGGCCGAGCGGTCTGCGGTGCGTCAGTCACGTTCTGCACGGCCAATACGGTCGGGGGTTCGAATCCCCTCTCGGGGATGGATATTTGTGCCGTCTTTAGTATTAGCTAGTTCATAAGTAGTTTGTAAGTTTAGGTACTGATGACAAACATTTGAACATATTCTCCCTCTCTTCACCTGTCTTGCCACGCACACGGTGATAATTATTGAACTATATGCAACCAAACGTAAATTAGTTACAAACTACAGCATGCGCACGCTTGATTCAACATGGAAACATCACTACAGATATTCGGACTTAGGTTATGACCAGTGGCGTAGCTATCATAGGGCTAGGCGGGGCAGTGCCCCGGGGCCCCCGAGCTCCAGGGGCCCCTCGGCCTTCGTGACTGACGCTCGAAAAAAGTTAAAATAGAGCGTCGAATTTTTTATTTAATTTTTTTACCCTCCCACCCTATCGTCCATCATATGCCCCTTCCCCTCAAACCAAGTTTCCCACAGTAGTCTCACTGGGCCACCGGCTGGCGGAACAGTGCATCTAATTGGTCCTTCACAGGACGCGCTGCCGACAGGTGAAGCTGCCACCCAATGTGTCCAACAATCGGCACACTTCAGTAGCGGCAGCATCAGAGCTGCTCACAGCAACAGCTGCGTCTTCCAAGTGTTGCGGCGTGCAATGTGAAGGATCGCGCTCCTCCAAATACAGTATAAATACATTTACTGTACAGTAATTCTTATTGGCAAATAGAAGTGTACAGTTCGAATATCCGAATAAACCGGTTTTCCGAATATCCATGTTCCCAAATTACTTCGGATGATAGACGTTATATTGTATATTATATTTTAGTTGAATGTAGGAATTTCGACTTTTAATTTCTCCTTCCGAAATTGACCCCAACATGGACAGTTCGCCAATTATGTAAGGAAATTAAAACAAAATATGCATTATTAGAATTTGAGGTTACGGAAGTATTTACCGCAGTTTTATTTTTCTGCAGCAGCCGAAAGGTCGTTCAGCAAATAAAAAATTATCAAAACTCATTTGAGGTGCAGTATGGCTCAAGATCAACTCGGACATTTGGCACTCATAGCAATCGAAAACAAGGCTGCGTCATGTCTAGATTTAACAGACCTTATTCATGATTTTGCAAAAACCAAAGCCAGGAAAAGATTGTTGAATAACTGTTAAAATAAAATTGACTACTTTTTAATTGTGTGCCCATATATTACTATAATGTACTGCAGTCGCGTAAACGCTTACCGAGAATTACCTATCAGAAATCATATCTTTGCCAACATCTGCAATCTAACAGTTTGAACCATTGTATTACTCCAGTAGGTATTCTTTCATTCTGACTTTGGTGCGTGAAGAAACACGAACGAAATCCCCACGACATGAAAAACGTCACTCATTATGTTCGTGATACACAGTGAGGCGCGAAAAATATTATGAATTTTTTCAAGGTCTAATAGTATTCGTGTTACAAGAAATAGAAACATTCCCAACTTTTAGAAAACAATGTTTTAACACATTGACTACCATGTGAGTTAAATATAAGTTACAGGAAGTCTTCTCTTCGGGCCACGTCAAGTAAATACAACTCACGGACATTTTTCTATTTAAAGCTCCGTGGTGCAGTTGTAACTCACAGTAGCGTGCTGTGACTTGGTGTTACAGTACGTTTCGGCCCCAGTAACAAATCATGTTCCTGGCCTCCAGTTTTCAAGACTAGTTATTGACACTTGAAATCGTGAATTATATATAACTCACTTGGCCCAGTCATATTGGAGTTTCCTTGTTTTTATAATTTATTATGTGGTGTTACATATTACTTATACAGTACCTTGTATATCACATATAGTTTTAATTACATTCCCCAACTCTAATTGCAACAACAATGAAACAGACTGAAAAAATTGGATAATTCCACTTTGTATCTCTAATACCTGCATGCACTGTGTTTTAAGAAGAAACACACTTCGCAAAAATATGAGTCACACGTTTCCATGTAGTTTGTTTGCCTTTCTTGACAGCCTGCTCTCGTCCAAATTCATTCTTCATTTTTTCGAAGCATCCGTACATCTCTGACTTGCTGCTCCCATGTTCACAAGAGCACAATCTGCAGGCAGCTCGGTGGCTACGGTGAGAGATTTCTCAGGGGCATCGGCATCTTCTGTATGGAGTAGTCTCAAAGTCACTTCCTCTTTGAATTCTGTGTTTAAGATTATCTTGTTGTTGATGTATCGGTAAATTACAAGAGCAATTACCAGTGGTGACCATGTCAATAGTTCAATTTCAAGCTTCCTGTACCATTTTACACCCCGCCTTAGACAATATAGGACTTCATTTGGTGAGAGAAATCTATAAATGACTGATTATAGTCAGTTATCATTGCTGGATTTTTCTTTGTGTCCCCCTTGGTTTGTACTTCAGCTTCTTCCTCTCCATGTACAGTACTCAGCATCAACACATTCCTCTTGTTTTTCCATTTCAGTAGTTCCTTCGTGTTCTTCACTTATGTCCATAACTTCATCTGAAAGCTTCTGTACATGCCTTTGTTCATCTACATAACTTCTACGAGACACTTTCTCTTGCTACAATATCACTGGGTTACGGAGGAAACAGCACTGAATAAAGACTGTAGTAACAATGCAGAAAAACAATAATGGAACTGTACGCAACTAATGTTGTGGAATGAAAAACTTACAGGAGTACCAACCCAAAATTATTAGCGACGTAGCAAATGACACACCTGGCACTTTACTCTGGCGCCATGTGAGTCATATGTAACTCACACAAAAAAACATAAACTAATGTACTAAATTGCAATATTTTCAACTTGTTTGTACTTAAATAGACTTCCAGCAAACTAAAGCAGAACATGGAAAAAAAGTAAATGGTCCCTGGGGGACGGTAAACTTAGTGTACCTTTGGCAGCCAATATGTTAATATAGTTATTGTTAAACAGAATGACAAAATATTAAATGTATACAGCATATTTAAGTACAGTAGAACAGTATTGGGAATATGATCTGTTGTGGGGATGTGACAGGTGACAGGTGACAGCAGGAAGGGATGGGAGACGGGGGTTGGAGGGCAGAAGGTGCGGGAAAGGGCAGACCGCCGGAATGGTCACGCATTGTCCTTCGTTGTGCGCCTGCAAAACGAATAGCGAGAAAGAGAGCCCCCACTCTGTCTACCCCATTACGTCGCAAAAGGAAATTACAAGGTCTTTTACAAAGTTATACCGACCCTTCCACAGTGCCCCTCATACATCACATATGACGTACAGAGTGACATTGAGAGTGCGCATTTTCCACAAAATGCGTTGCGCCATGAAACAGACATGTTTATTTTCCACAAATGCTTTAATACTGAAAGGAATACCGAGCAGAATCTACGTATCTGTCTACACACTATCTTGCAATGGAAGGCGGGAAATAGATTTGGCATTCTGTGGCATTTTTCTGGGAACGGCGCCTTCCCATACCATAAGAACTATTCGCTCTTCGATTTACGTTCATACTAACACTATACCCTCCACCGCATTCTGCTCAGTTCTTCTATGTCAAAAACAAACAAAGTCACTGTGTTTTAAAGAAATTGTGAGGATTCAGCACTTCACGCAATCTTTTAAAGTGCGTTTGTACCCGCACACTATTTGTTTATCATGCCATTTAAAGGTTTAATTACATTCACGGACCAGAAGTTTCATGTAATAATTACTTTGTCTCGATAGTGAATTGTGCATCAAGACGCTGCCCTCTATCCCACTGTCGTGTTAATAAGCGAAGATATGGACTTAGTTATTTTACGTATTGCTTTTTCCTGGCCAGACACTAATATATACTTCAAGAAGACTGGTAGGGACACGGCTCAATCCAAAGTGTTTCATCAAACAAAATCCGGCAACTTACTTTTGAAAATGAAATGTTCAAATGTTTGTATAGTCTATGGGACTTAACTACGGGGTCATCAGTCCCTAAACTTACAAACTACTTATGAACTACTTACGAACTAGGACGGCACAAATATCCATGCCCGAGGGGGGATTCGAACCCCCGACCGTAGTGGCCGTGTAGACCGTGACTGGAGCGCCTCAGTCTCCTCGGGCACCGCGGCCGGCCTTACTTTTGATGAGACCGTCCTACACGAATATTTCCCTATTTTCCTTCTTTGACTGGGCTGTCAACGAAATGAGCCAACACTGTAGTAGTTCAGCGAGAGTGAGTGGTCGGTACTGACAACAAAAATGTTCAAATGTTTCTAAATTCTATGGGACTTAACTACGGGGTCATCAGTCCCTAAACTTACAAACTACTTATGAACTAACTAAGGCTAAGTACGGCACAAATATCCATGCCCGAGGGGGGATTCGAACCCCCGACCGTAGTGGCCGTGCAGACCGTGACTGGAGCGCCTCAGTCTCCTCGGCCACCGCGGCCGGCTACTGACAACAGTCCGCCTGCTGTCACCGCTGACGAAAAATATCCCATGGGGCATTTTCATCTGTATGTCCTACCAAGGCCCAACTCTATCTCTGTCCCTCTGCAAAATTTCATCCAAATCACCTAGTAATTTTTGCGTGAAAGCATAACAAACAAACTAACTAACTTTCACAATTATTTAGAGAGTACGATTAAACATTATCTGCTGTGTGACACATAGTAGTCTTTATTTAGGTTTGCCTTATTATGTCTTCCAGTGGGCGGTAAGGAGCTGATGATGAAGTAGTTTTGCATCTGTGCAGTATTAGTGTAAAGAGGGCCCCAATGTCATTTTTGCCCCGGGGCCCTTGGTGACATAGCTACGCCACTGGTTATGACATGTTCGATGTGCCTGCCTTCCATGACGACGATGTGGCCCAGACGAATAGCGAAATTCTGCATGACTTGCTGAAGTGTCAAAGGTGCAGCAGATGCCCTGTGCGTCTTTTGTGCCCTCCGATCGGCCTGCGGCTGTGGCCAGCCCGCTCGCTGCCCGCGAGAGGATCGCCCCCAATCCGTAGTGGATTCGGAGATCTCCTCAGCGCGTGTCAGGCGGCGTAAGACTTCCCGGGGGACCGAAGTGGAGGCCTCCCCGGTTAGTCTTGCCAACAGATTCGAGGCGCTGTCTGTGGCAGAGGATGTTCCTGACGCAGATGGTGTCGCTTGTCCTGTACTCGCCCCTCTGCCTGCAAGATCCAGGCACTCACAGAGGGTGGGTTTGTTAGTAGCTGGGAGCTCCAACGTTAGGCGGGTGATGGAGCCCCTTAGGAAAATGCCTGCTAGGGAGGGGAAGAAGTCCAATGTGCACTCCGTGTGCATACCGGGAGGAGTCATTCCAGATGTGGAACGGGTCCTTCCGAATGCCATGAAGAGCACAGGGTGCAGCCAGCTGCAGGTGGTGGCTCATATCGGGACCAATGATGTGTGTCACTTTGGATCGGAAGAGATCCTCTCTGGTTTTGAGCGATTATCAGAAATGGTAAAGACTGCCAGTCTTTCTTGCAAGATGAAAGTAGAGCTCACCATCTGCAGCATTGTCGACAGGACTGACTGCGGACCTTTGGTTCAGAGCCGAGTGGAGGGTCTAAATCAGAGGCTCAGACGGTTCTGCGACCGTGTGGGCTGCAGATTCCTCGACTTGCGCCGAAGGGTGGTGGGTTTTATGGTTCCGCTAAATAGGTCAGGAGTCCACTATACTCAGGAAGCGGCTACACGGGTAGCGGGGGCTGTGTGGTGTGGACTGGGCGGTTTTTTTAGGTTAGAGGGCCTCGGGAATACACAAAATGGGTTTCAGTCTCAAAGGGGGCAGGTCAGACACAGGAAGAAAGCAGATCTAGAAACCATTGGTATAACAGTTGTAAATTGTTGTAGCTGTATTGGGAAAGTTCCAGAGGTCCAAGCGCTGATAGAAAGTACTGAGGCACAAATCGTTATAGGTTCTGAATGCTGACTGACGCCTGAGTCAGTTCGGCCGAATTTTTTTCAAAGGGCCAAATGGTCTTCAGAAAGGATAGAATAAATAAAAAAGGGGGTGGCGTGTTCATTGCTGTTACAAACGGTTTATCCTGCAGCGAAATTGAGGCAGATACTTCCTGTGAGTTGGTATTGGTAGAGGTTATACCTGACAACCGGAATAAATTAATAATTGGATCTTTTATCGGCCCCCTGACTCAGACGATGCAATTGCCGAAATGTTCAAAGAAAGCTTGAATCACATTTCAAATAGGTATCCGAAGCATACTGTTATAATCGGTGGCGACTTTAATTTTCCCTCGATAAGTTGGCATAATTACGTATTCAAAACCGGCGGCAAATATAAAACATCGTCCGAACTAGTTCTGAATGCTTTTTCTGAAAACTACTTCGAACAGTTAGTTCATGAACCCACTAGAATAGTAAGTGGTTGCGAAAATACCCTTGATCTCTTAGCAACAAATAATCCTGAGCTAGTAAAGAGCATCAAAACAGATACAGGGATTAGCGAACATCGAGTTGTAGTAGCGAGACTGAATGTCGAAATTCCCAAATGCACCAAAGATAAACGAAAAATATATCTGTTCAATAAAGCAGATAAAAATTCGCTTCACGCTTTCCTGAGTGATAGTCTCCAGTCTTTCAAAACTAAAAATGCGAGTGTACATCAGTTGTGGCTTACTTTCAAAGACATAATATCAGTAGCAATCGAGAGATTTATACCAAATAAATTAATAAAAGAGGGGGCTGACCCCCCCCCCCCCCCGTGGTACACAAAACAGGTCAGATCACTGTTTCAGAAACAAAGAAAAACGCATGCAAAATTAAAAAAGACACAGAATCCACAAGACTGGCAATCTTTTACTGAAACTCGCAACCTAACGCGGACTTCAATGTGAGAAACCTATAGTAGTTACCACAACGATATCCTGTCTCGTAATCTTGCAGAAAATCCAAAGAAATTCAGGTCATATGTGAAGTACACTAGCGGTAAAACACAAACAATACCGTCACTAAGTGATAGCAATGGTAATACTACCGATGACAGTACTGCTAAGGCAGAATTAGTAAACACTGCTTTCCGAAATTCGTTCACCAAAGAAGACGAAGTGAACACTCCAGTATTCAATCCAAGAACAGCTGCCAGCATGCGAAACTTAGAACTAGTAAAACAACTTAAGTCACTACACAAAAACAAGTCTTCCGGGCCAGATCAGATTGTATACCAACTAGATTCCTCTCAGAGTATGCTGATGCAATAGCTCAGTACTTAGCTATCATTTACAACCGATCACTCAGCGAAAGATCCGTACCCAAAGACTGGAAAGTTGTCCAAGTTACTCCAATATTCAAGAAAGACAATAGGAGTGATCCCCAAAATTACAGGCCAATCTCATTGACGTCGATTTGCAGTAGGATTTTGGAACATATACTTTGTTCGAATACTGTGAACTACCTCGAAGAGAACGACCTATTAACCAATAGTCAACACGGATTCAGAAAGTATCGCTCTTGCGAAACACAGCTTGCCCTTTATTCACATGAAGTGATAAGTGCCATCGACAAGGGATCTCATATCGATTCCATATTTCTGCATTTCCGGAAGGCTTTTGACACTGTACCCCACAAGCGGCTTGTAATGAAATTGCGTGATCATGGAATATCTCCCCAATTGCGCGATTGGATTCACGATTTCCTATCAGAAAGGACACAGTTCGTTGTAATTGACGGTACGTCATCAGCAATCAGTCAAACCCTAAGGTCGTATTTCTACCAAATACCTAGGAGTTACAATTACGAACAACTTTGACTGGAGAGAACACATAAAATATTGTGGGGAAGGCGAACCAAAGGTTACGTTTCATTGGCAGAACGCTTCGAAGATGCACCAACTCCACCAAGGTGACTGCCTACATTACTCTTGTGCGTCCTTTCCTGGAGTACTGTTGCCCCTTGTGGGACCCTCACAAGGTGGGACGGAAGACATTGAGAAGTTCAGAGAAGGGCAGCTTGTTTTGTTTTATCACGTTATGGGGGGGGGGGGGGGGAGCGTCACGGAAATGTTGCACGAATTGGGGTGGAAATCATTAAAAGAAAGACGTTATTCATTTCGGCTTGATCTGTTTGCGAAGTTTCAATCACCGAATTTTACTTCTGAATGTGAAAATATTTTGCTAGTACCCACCTACTTAGGGAGACATGACCATCCCAATAAAATAAGAGAAATCAGATCGAAAACGGAACGATTTTGGTTTTCGTTCTTCCCGCGCGCTATTAGAGAATGGAAGGTAGAGAAAACTTATGAAAGTGGTTAATGAACCCTCTACCAGGCACTTAAATGTGATTTGCAGAATATCTATGTAGATGTAGATGAATTCCTGTTCAACTTTTCTTTAACATAACCCCACAAAAAGGAGTCGCACATTTTCAGATCCGGAGAATACGGCGGCCAATCGAGGCCCCTGCCAGTGGCCTCTGGGTGCCCAAGTGTCAGAATGCGGTCTCCAAAGTGCTCCTCCAGGACATCAATTCTTTCCTGCTTCGATGGGATCGAGCTCCGTCCTGCAAGAACCGCGTCTTGTCGAAATCAGCTTCATTTTGGCTAACGGGGATGAAATCACCACCGAACACCTACACGTACCGTTCGGTAGTCACCGTGCCATCAAGGAATATCACACCGACTTTTCTATTACAGGACATTGTACACCACACAGTCGCCCGTTAATGGTTAAGAGACTTCTCCATCGCGAAGAGCGTATTCCGTTGACGTAAAATCTTGAAATTCTGGAAAAAGCAAGGTATCACAGAAGTTGTAAAGGTGAAATCCGATTTCTTTAAAATCTGAAGTAAAAGAACATAAAAAATGAAATGATCGTATGGCATTTTTGGCCGGGAGATCGCATGTGGGATTGTTTAGCCGCCTAGTGCAAGTCTTTTCATTTTAAGGCCATTTTGGCGACTTGCTTGTCGATGATGATGAAAATAATGATGAGGACAACACACAACACCCAGTCCCCTACCGGGAATGGAACCTGGGCCCCCTGCGTGGTAGTCAGCGACGCTGTCGTATTTTTTCTTTCTTTTTCAGGTAGATCTATGCTTTGCGGTCGTTTGTTCATGTTCGTACTTGGTTGTTCGTTGAGTATTTGGCTCGGCTTATTTATTACTACATAAAAATTGCCATTATAAACAACAAGTTCAAATGTTTGTTAAGCTTATGGTACTTAACTGCGGGGTCATTAGTCCCTAAAGACAGCACAAACATCCATGCCCGAGAGAGGGTTCGAACCTCCGACGAGGAACGGCCTCTCGCATCGGTGCATAGTGTCTCAATAAGCATGGCCACTCTGCCGCGGCCAACCAGTACATTCGTAATCATTCGAAGATATCAAGAATTACTGTAGCGATTTTGATGTGAAGTAATTAATTCACCTTCAGCTGTAAATTTACAAATGTTCAAATGTTTGTGAATCTGAGGGAGCAAACTATTAGGGTCATCGTATCAAGACTTACAATCTACTTAAACCAAACTTACGCTAAGGACAACACACACTCCAATGCCCATAGGAAGACTCGAACATCCCGTGGGAGCCGTCGTGCAATCCGTAGCACGGCGCCTTAGACCACACGGCCATTCCCGCGCGTCTGTAAATTTTAAGTGTTTTATTATTATTATTATTATTATTAATCTGCTAGTTTCGACGTTACTTCATCAGACCGTTTGACATAAAAAAATCGGATATAATCGAACTCGGTGTAGTCGTGTAGCAGCCACAATAAGATAGCCAGTTTGCGCAGGTCTCTTGATGTACACGACGCGATCATCTCGTGCCGATCTAGATGAGTGAGTTTTTTTTATCAAAAAATGACCTCATACTTTGATTGCATTAACTTAGAAACTTTTTTTCCAGGGGCAAGGGACCATTGACCTCAATATATGATAGAACATCCATTGGTGAAACAAATGGGTCCAAATAGTCGGACAGAGAAACAGACGGGTTTAGGTGGTCGTATAAAGGTCACGTGTTTACCGAACGAGGTACAGAACAATAAATGGAGATTTAAATGTAACAAGCTATATTAAAATACAATAATAGCAAGTAAGCACCGATCGAATATTCTGTTTCGGTTACGTCTAGTTTCGTCCAAAATCCGAATCTTAGGCTTGGTCGAAATTAGCTTTCTTGAACTTACTAATGAAGTCCGGTCGCGTTCTGGATGGAATAACAATAACTCTTTATCTCAGTTGGCGGCGTGCCTTTTAACTGCTAGGAATCTCTCCTCCCGCATAAAAATTGCGTTGTAGTTAAGCCAATATTAGGCAATCGTATATAATAGTGATATTCTGATACTATGTTAGTAACAATTTAACTTAATTGTACGTAATGGAACAGCTTATGATATTGTTATGCTGTAAAGTTTTATTAATGAGTTGCCTTGAAAGCCTTTTTTTTAAATAATTAATATGGGTTTCGGAAATATTGATGATGTGGTACAATCAATTTGTTCAGTTTGCGTAAATTTATACTGACAACAATTATACTGTTAGTCGAATCTGTGACTTTATATTTCGAAATACTTTCTGCAGCACTGATTGAAGCTGCTATGTATTGAGGAATACTTTCCGCGTATTTTGTATTGTGGTAGTCATGTTGAGGCTCTGACATTTCGTAGTATCTATTTGGCATGTTTGTTGTGTACCTAAAGACTATCTTCCTACAAGAAGGTATGCAGGACTGTTGAATTTATGGTAGCTACACAGTAGTCTCGTTAGTTCGAGGTGGACGGGACCGGCATCACTTCGAACTATAGAAATTTACGTGTGAAAAAGAAGAAAATCGACCTTGAAAAGAATACACGTGTAAAGAAATATGACCTTTTTTAAGACAAAGTTTTTAAATAGTCACTTTCATTGACAGCCTGAAGGTTGTAAAGTCTTTTCACTATTTATTTTACGTTATAATGGTGGAGTGCCTTTTTCTGTGAAGATAGAATGTACCCGCAGTTGTTTTGTTTTATGACGTTCATATTTACGGGACTGGAAATATCGAGACTCCATTGTATCGTGTTCAGTTTACTTATTGTCTAACTTCCTTTAATTTTTCTTTTTTAGGTAGAAAATGCCACAACGAGGAGAAAAGAATCCAATTTGGAAGTACTTTAATAAAAGTACCGTCGATTGGTCTAAAACTGTACGCCTCCTATATTATGTCCTACGAACTCCTGGTTAGGCTTACACCCACTCATGAAGGTTTAGTACAGGGAGGGGATCTTGGAAAATGTGGGAACACTACTGATTTGTGGTGTAAAGTAAATATACAGAAGTTTTAACTTAATTACGCAAGTTTCGGTTAAGATTTCGGCCGAAACTACAACAGGAGCCGAAAATTCGCTTACGATTTCGGCTTCACCCACAAATCATGTTTCTGTCGGACTCTAATAACGAGCCTCATCAAAACAAGACAGCATACTACAGCGAATAATATTATATGTAAATGGAATGACACCATTAATAAATATAGACTTCGATCAGAAATCTGTAGCAAAGGTAAAATATTAAAAATTTTTAGGTGTATGCATTGATGAGGGGTTGACCTGGAAGAAACACATTGAAGATCTGCTGAAGACGCCAGCGGTGGCCGAGCCGTTTGCGGCGCTCCAGTCACGGTCTGCACGGCCACTACGGTCGGAGGTTCGAATCCCCCCTCGGCCATGGATATTTGTGCCGTCCTTCAAAAATGTTCAAATGTTTGTAGAACTTATGTGACTTAACTACGGGGTCATCAGTCCCTAAGCTTACAAACTACTTATGCACTAGCTAAGACTAAGGACGGCACAAATATCCATACCCGAGGGGGGATTCGAACCCCCGACCGTAGTGGCCGTGCAGACCGTGACTGGAGCGCCTCAGTCCCCTCGGTTACCGCGGCCGGCTGTGCCGTCCTTAGTATTAGCTAGTTCGTAAGTTGTTTGTAAGTTTAGGGAGTGATGACGCCGTAGTTAAATCCCATAAGCTCTACAAACATTTGATTTGAATTTGATATGCTGAAACGTTTGAGTTCAGCTACTTATGCTCTTATGGTAATTGCAAATTTTGGTGATATACAACTCAGTCAATTAGCTTACTATGCCTATTTTCATTCTCTGCTTTCGTATGGCATCATTTTCTGGGGTAATTCATCATTGAGTAAAAAAGTATTCATTACAAAAAAAGCGAGTAATCAGAATAATTGCTGGAGCCCATCCAACATCATCCTACAGACACTTATTTGAAGAGCTAGGGATCGTCACAGTATATATATATATATATATATATATATATATATATATATATATATATATATATATATATATATTCACTTCAATCCCACCGAATTCAAAAGCAATAGCACTGTATATAAATACAACACTAGGAGAAAGAATGATCTTCACTATTCAACGTTAAATCTAGCTTTGGCACAGGAAGGGGTGAATTATGCTGCCAAAATGTTCAAATGTTTGTAAATTTATCGGACCAAACTGCGTGGTCATCAGCCCGTAGCTTACAAACTACTTAAACCTAGGTAAACTAACCTACGGACAAGGACACACACCCATGCCCCAGGGAAGGCTCGAATCTCCATGGCGAGCAACCGCGCGCTCCGCAGTGAGACGCTTTAGACCGCTTTTTTTTAATTGCTCTATGGATAGTTCTGTTCATTGCGGACGCTGATCGTATTTGTTCGTTGACTTTCGAATTGTACTTAGCTCAGCTTTTTTATTACAGAGGGCGTTAAGCCCCCTGACCGGGCGCGCTGAGCCACGGCGCCCGGTAACCGCTCGGCTACTCCACAGCGGCAATTAAGCTGCCACAGAAGTCTTGGGTCACCTACCAAACAGCATCAAAAGCCTGACAGATAGCCAGCTAGCATTTAAAAATAAATTAAAAGAATTTCTGAATGGCAACTCCTTCTACACTATAGATGAATTTTTAGATACAAATTAGTAAATCTGAAAAAATATAAATAAAATAAAAAATAAATCGTGTCATATAATATTTAGTACAAAGTAATAATTTGTAAAGACACCTTTCATTAACGCGACACGTTCCACATCATTACGAAGTGTCATATTCATGATCTATGGAACAAGTACTAATGTAATTTGTAACAACTCATCCAACTTTTAAGTAGGTAACATACAACATACGGTCTTAGGTCATGGAGGTACAATGAAGGGAGGAAGATCAGGGTTTAACGTCCCATCGACGTCGTGGTCATTAGGCATGGAGCACGTCACGTATTGCGCGGCCGCAGCTCTCACCGGACGATCGAGTCCTCCCTCGGGTATGGGCGCGTGTGTTGTCATTAGCGTGAGTTAGTTTAAGTAGTTTGCAAGTCTTGGGACCGATGACCTTAGCAATTTGGTCCCTTAGGATTACAAACATTTGAAAACTTAATATTGATGTTGACCTTGAACCCGGGAGTAGACATGGTTCTAATATTAATCATTTCGGTAGAGCATACTAATGTACATGTTGTGTGAATATTAACTTCCGCTGCGGTGTAGTGGCCGAGCCCTCGAAGTGCCTTGCTGCAGAGCGCGCGGTTGCTCGCTGTCTGAGGTTTCAGTCCTCCCTAGAGCATGTGTGTGTGAGTGTGTGTGTGTTTTGTCCTTAGGTTAGTTTAAGTTAACGTAGTTTGTAAGCCTAGGGACTGCTAACCGGAGTAGTTAAGTCCCACAGATTTACAAACATTTGAATTTTTTTAATTAACTTCCATATCTAGTCTTGGAAAGTGTTCTGTTATTATTCTGAACATGAGTGTATTTTGTCGTACCTGTTAAAGCACTTGTAACACACCAGATTGTTTTAAAATTTGCTGTTTTGTATCCACGGATTTGTCAAATAATCGCCCAACCGTGATAACATAGTTTGTCAATTTTTTTTACGCAGTTGTGACACTGGTCGTTCAGATTGCGCCGTATTTTGAAAGTCGTAGGCTGTCTGTGCAGAGAAAACATTTCTTTCACTGGCTTCGGCTGTTCATATAAAGAAGAAAAAAAGCAATTACATATGCTGTAACCGAAAGACAAGTATTCCCTCAAACCTCTGCTAAAGGAAATGTTATACTTGCAGCCTAATTATTACAATGACTTTTTTTTATTTTATTGCACTCCAGCTTGTACGTTATGCGTACAATATCCATTTTCTGGCTGAAATCCTTCAGTCAATGCTACATATGGTTGAAAAAGACAACACTTTACTAATTTGCTAGTACTTTTTTTTACCGTATAATGTTTTATTGTAGCTTCCAAAATTTTGAGAAATTACGATACAGTTAGTTATAGTGAATTAGAACCTCGCTTTCTCTAAACATGGCAACAAGACATCAATACAAATAACGTCTTGTCAAATCGGCCGTCAATCAAAGTTTCTCGTGTAAGTTGTCTTTGATTGATAAATATGTCAAAATTGCACACTGCCAAATAATTTGAGAAACTATTTAAATTGTTGGATTATTTACTGGGGACTTCATGTGTTGTGTTGTCAGCGTGGATGGATAATTTTACGACTCCATACACATTTGCAGTTATTTTCGGCAGCCTTCGAGTTCGCACTGTAACTCGTAAAATTAATCAATACGTGAAAACTGACACTCTTCCCTTTCGTCAACAGTTGAATAGTTTTTTTCTGTCTTTGAATTTTTATTAGTATTTTTGTCAAATCGGGAACACATAGTCATAGTAGAATTTCCTACAATACGTCTTGATGCACAGAACTAAATTTTCCTTTGTTATACAGAAGCCACCGAATGGCAGGCCAGCAAGACTGGATTTGTGCTGAGTAAGTTCGCGGGATTTGTAGTGATTAATGCATGCACAGATATTTGCTCAGCTATCGCAGCAGATCTTTCGTTGTGCTGTTGCCTAGGTTATTTGTAGATCGGCCTTACAAGAGAAGTTAAAATAATTCTTCCTTTGTGAGACACTGCATTTAACGTATACTTTCTGAAAACAATATTTGTTGGTGGGGTTTTCTCGTTTTTGTAACAGAATGAAGGATTTGCTTGGCTGAGATGTGTCTCCATATAAGTTACTGACATTGTTGGGTATTGTTTATTGTTCGCGCTGTTATGTGGGAGGAATATCGTTGCTCAGGGAGTCCGCTGAACCTTATTTTATAAGGTCTTTGCCGCTGAAAGACGATAGTTCTGCAGAAGTGATTATCTTTGGCGCAAGAAGGTCCAGTGGTAGACGGTGTGAGGTGCCGGTTTCTTGTACGGTGTGTGAAATGTGATCACCGGTGTGTAAGAGCGTGCCATATGCTGGTCATTGGCATCGCTTATAGTTGAGGTATGAAACTTCTCAACAAAACTTAAATTGTTTTACTGCACGCCAACACACAAACTGGTTATATTAGTATGCTTTCCTCGTTCTGTAATAAAACGACCGTTTGTTTGTTATACCCATACCCTAACAGAATACATAAAAATGACTTGCTAGTGACGTTTTTTCGTAGATACCTACTGTACTTTTTCATAAACTTGGGCGTCATTCATATTCAGAATGATTTGCAGAAAGTTAGAAATGTCTTCTGCTTGCACTGGGGTAGTGGATGACACAGTAAGTGACTGTTTCTCCTTACATCAATTGTTCCCATTGTAGTTTTAAAATCTGATCATGCAGTGCGCATTAATTCACTCGTAATGTGCTGTGTCACATCAGCCTAAGAAAGTAATCTAGAATTACTTTCGTAAAAACATTTGTTTACATGACGAAACTTACCATATGATACACTAAGAGATTTTCATTTATAAAAATTCTCGTGTATTGCACAAAGGTTCACAATCCACCAATGCAAATATTCTCTATTTCCAAGCGTGTAGCATTTAATTTATGCTTGGTAAAAATTACTTGGTGACTGTAATGTCATTAGTAAGAGTGCAATATGCTTGGCTTAAAATGGAAATCCGTAAACAGAAAACGTTAGTGGGACTAGGGACGTAAGATATTGCAGGCGGACCTACTGTCCATATGATCTAAATCTTTGGTCTTCTTCCGTGTGTAGAAATACTTTAATTAACCTGGGATTTTCTTTCCATGCCTTTTTGTTATCTTGAGCGTTATCTGCACCCGCGCAGATTTGTAATTCAGCGCTACGAGATTGAAGATTCATTGAACTACAGAAAAATATGTATTCGTGTAGAGTTTGTGAAGAGCGGAACTATCCAAATTGGAGGTTTTGTAGCTGTTCCACAGAGAAAATAAACAATTGGATCATTGATGGAATATATATATATATATATATATATATATATATATATACATGCTTAAATATATTTTTAAAAAAATTGATGCACTAGAAAATAATTCGGATAAATGAGCTTTGACAGTCTTATGAGTTGAAATGAAACCCAAGACTTCATCAGGCCCAAAATAATTGTGCCAGTGTGTATGATGATAACTTTGTGGGCATCCTAGATGCATTATTTGCATGTCCTCCATTCATTATAAAGCAAAAGAAGTGTAAATTGTTTTTGATGCAGTAGGCCTATTGTCAGTTTGACTGGTTTACGACTGCAAGCCATTGATTTTTTAATTAATTTTCCTGATCCGTTTATTTAAACTTAATGTCATTAATAATGGCTTTTTCCAGTTCCACAAGTCAGTAGGCTCTCCTTGTCATCAGAAGCTTCAAATGGTCTATTTTGCATGCTGTCAATTTCAGTGTGCATACTGTATTAGTTTTTCCAGCAATTGCAAAACAAATTTGTCATCACTGGTGGTTAATCTGAATGACAGAAGGCCATCATTAGTCTATACACAGGTGGGGGGAGAGAAAAAAAAATTAAAAACACCACCAAAAGCATTTCCTGTCACTTTACGGTATTAATTTTCACTAAAAAAGATATTATTATTAATAAAGTGTTGTGTATGCATAATGCTATGGTAATTGTTTCTGGCTACACACACCGGTAATATATTGCTTTGTCTTCAGTGTTTTGCAATGTGTGTCGTAATGAAGTACAGTGTCCTTTTCAACCTGTAAGATACATTTATTCTGGGAGTGAACCATGGTTACTTTGTAGACACTGGTTAATCTGTGCTACTTTTGGGATTAATAGATTGCAAATAAGTCACAGTGACATGTTTAACAAATGTACCACTTTAGTATTCTTGTTAAGCAAGATGTAATTTTTTTGTAACAAAACTTTTCAGTTTTCCACACAGATGTGAAATTTGATATAGGCCTTAGCTCAAATTGAACTGCAGATGAAATTCCTCACTACATAGCAAGGCTATAGCTTTGTTACATATATTAAACATTTCATAGCAGAATTGGAGCCGCGCGCGCACGCGTGCGCGCGCGCGCACACACACACACACACACACACACACACACACACACAATGATGAATTACAGTAACTCTGAAAATTAGAATACTTAAATTTCTTTAAAGCCAGCTGTACCCTTTTGTGGAGGTTTGTAGAGTAATGTAATCGGCATCTGATTGAATTATAAAAATGGTTTGTTTAGTAGTAGTAAACTATCATTAAAATTACACATGTGCTTGCCATCTATTATAGCAGCTTCTCAACTGAAGTTGACACTTTGTAATGTCACGTCTGGTGTAATGTGTATTATTATTTATTTATTATATGTATTTATTATTTTTAACAGGGTGTGTTTTGGGCATGTGCCCTCCAGCGAGGCGCTAAAGTACAATCACCCCCGCCTGACCATGCTGAACCTGGCAGGTAGTGGTGTCCTGCCTGTGGACTCTGCTGAGTTAACTACCGTTGATGAGCCTGAAAATGGCCAACTGCCAGATGTTGTTGTTGAAGCCAGCATGCTGGCACCACCTGCTGAACCTCCTCAGTCTGAAACATATCTATCAATTGCTATTCAAGTTTTCATCCCATTTCTTATAGCAGGTCTAGGCATGGTCGGGGCAGGATTGGTGCTAGATGCTGTGCAGGTAAGCTTTAAAATATGCTTTGAAAATAGTCATGATCAGTTTTTTAGGCATAGTATACATAAAAATCTGTTTGAAATTGTTCTTCCCAGTCTACTTTTAGCAATCTGGCATTTGAACATGTTTACTTTTTGTATACATTGTTCTGAATGTATTTTGTGTTGCATGTGTGTCATCTGAGATACTTTTATTGTACCAAACTTTTTTCATACTGTTTGATGGAAAAACACGCTCTTTATATAGTTAGTAATATTCTCAAAATGACCACATTCATTCGAACAATGTAGGTACAATTTAATTAATTGCAGTTATTCAGACTAAAGCCTCTTTCGATAAGAATATAAAAGACTGAGAATGTTTTACAGTTACTAATTAGACAGTGGGGAGACCACATAGATTAAGAACAGATGTAAGGTATTATTGCTTGCTGACAGAGCAGCTGAGCCAGCACATTTTATCCCTTCTGTTCCAACTGGTCCTGTACAGGAAAATTTGGCGCATTTGTGTGCTTTTTGGGAGTCGTGGTGTGTAATAGATGGTTTAGTGGGAGGATAACTAATTCAGAGAAGATAACTTTATATGTATACATTTCTTATTGTTTTTACCAAATTTGTTTATATATTCTTGCTTAGATTGTTCAATCATGGCTTGTTCTAGCGTATTTTTTAAGTTGGCTAAATTGTATCCAGATGTACTATACTGTTTCCATAAGTATAGAAAACCTAGGACAGATGACATTATTATATAATGTACAATTCTACCATTTTCTCACTGCAATAATCCTGTAAGGGGGCGCATTGGTGGTACACTGTACTCACATTTGGGAAGATGGTGGTTCAAATCCACCTCTGGCCACCCAGATTTAAGATTTCCGTGACTTCCCTAAATCACTCCAAGCAGATGTCAGGATGGTTCTTTGAATGACTACAGCAGATTTCATTCCCCCTTACCCAAAAATCAAAGTGCTACTTCCGCCTCTAATGGCCACGGTGTCGACGACACATTAAACCCTAATTTTCCTCCTTTGATTCCTTTTCTCTGCAATAGTATTCCAATAACTGTTTATCCTTTACTTTCTTTACTGAATTTATTGTATGAATTCAAACTCCATGATTATTAATAAACATTTCCAAGGTTCTTGGTCAACTGAATCAAGGGATACCACCCGTCGGCTTTGACCTCTCACAACATTTGTTTTATATTGGATTACTCAAAACATAATTTTTCTTTTATTATGAATATGTCATAACTTTTTATGATGCAAATTGATTGGTTTATGTTCATCCATCCATGTAGCTGAGTCCGATGTTTTTAAATTAAAACACTAATCACTTGAAACCAATAATTTGTAATGCCTTCCACCCGGGCCCACATTTCTTTCTTGAGTACCTGCGTGGCAAGCACAGGATCCCAAGCTAATTAAGTCTTCTTCCTTCTGTCCTCCCTGCACTGCATTTCCTTTCCCTTCCACTCCTTCCCCAGCCTCTCCCCACTGGGGACAGATGACCTTAGTAGTTTGGTCCTCCTGTCCCAACCATTTGTAATGGCAGTTGCTTGGCAGAACACTGTGGTGAAGAAAAATTTTGTGTAAGGAAAAGTTTTATTTTTGAATTACTTTGTTTTTTTTTTTTTTTTTTTTTTTTTGTTTGTTCCTTCCCATGTTGTCATGGGTTAAAAAAGCAGACTGGGAAAGCCGTGTCTTTCAGTGTTGCTGGTTCTTGAAACAGAATGAGAATAGGTACTTGACAGTGTTGCTTATAATAATTACAGCAATGTTTTTAAGAGTGTCATCACAAGAACTGAGGCACGCACCATACAATATAATGCTGTTTTTTGCCACAAAGACTGGACACAGTGTATGTGCTCTTAAGTTTTGCATAAATATTGAGCAGACAGTAGCTACCGTTGGGGTAGGAAAGTATGGAAATTAGTGGAAGTGAGTTCAAAATTAGATGATACACTACTTTTCAGTGCAAATCCTATGCAAAATTAATTGTATGTTGAGCCATGTGCGTTTTACATTGTAATATTTTAATATATTACTTTTTTACTTTTTCATTCTTGGAAAGGAAACCAATGAGCAGAATACAGTACTTTCAGATGATAAAGTTAATTGTGACAGCAATGTATTGTCAACGGGGGCTCAGCACTAATTTGCTAAGTACGGGCTTGGTGAACCAGGGGTCACGAGCTGTGGACTGTGTCATGCCAATAGTCCTCCACACTGTAAGGTCTGTGCGTGATTCAGCAACCAACTTACGGCGCAACGGTGGAATGTTGTATGTTTGAGCCTGGGGCTCTCGGCTTAATCGCTCGGGTCGCGAGGAAGGTGCAAACCTCTATAAAAAATAATCCTCAATCTCAAGGTGTGTTGCATGCTAAGGAGATGCGTGGCTGTTGAAGTAGAACAGTCACTAGTGTGCCACCTCTGGGAAACCTGCTGCACCTCAATTGTATTAGGCTTACCCAGGCAAGTGGAGCTCTGCCTGGGTGGACTTTTACTTCCCTAGCTTCTCATGGTACCACCATGAAAAGATCTCAAAATGTTAGTGGACCTACAACCACCATCTCTGAGAGACAGGGCTGACTTCAATGCAGCACAATATGAACCCCAATCGTTCCCTTCCCTAGATACCCAACGGGAGGAACGACAGGCTAAAGAAGGTTGGAGTCTTACTCCCTTAAATTTCTTGTGTGCAGTAAAACAGACGGGGGATCGTTCATGAACACTAAACCTCTTTTCTTTGTAACAACTTAGAAGTATGGTGAAGTGGCAGCAATGTTAAAAATGAGAAGCGGTGCAGTCCTCATTGAAGCAGTATCCCCTGTACAGTCACGGGCACAACTGGCCTGTGACAACCTGGAAGATGTTCCTGTGACCATCACCTTCACAAGATTTTAATATGGTTCAGGGGATTATTTACCACCATGATCTCCTGCAGTCAGACGACAACCTATGTGCCAACCTCAAATGATGTAGTGTCCACTTCCAGGCACATCTACTGGGGGCCTAAGGACAACAAGGTAGCCACCGGTGCCTTCATCCTGGCCTTTGAGGGTCATGATACACTGGGTGCAACGTAAAGCCTTATATTCCTCCACCGATGTGGTGCTTTAAGTGCTGGAAATTCGGGCACATGTACTCCAGGGGCAATTCTAGCCCCACATGCAGAGAATCGGACGTCTGTCCCATCCAGACACTCCATGTACTCCCCCTCCTGTATGTGTCAACTGTGGACAGCAGCAACCCCCTTGCTTCACAAACTGCACAATGCTCCATAAGGAACTTAGGGTTATGGAGTACAAGACCATAGATAAACTCTTACACAGAGGCTAAAAATAAGTATGAGCAACTTCACCATGTCACTTTCAAGTCATGTCGTCGCCCCTTTCTTCGGTGATGACTGTAGCTAAACCTGTAACAACCAATATGGGCCGTCAGGGCCATCAAACTCAGTTCTCTCGATGGCTGGGGCATTCCATCATCTGCTCCCCCCACCCCTCCCAAACACACACACACACACACACACACACACACACACACACACACACACCTCCTGTGAGAGCACCTCCCTCCAAACCATCGGAGGCAATTGTCCTCGCCACTCAGCTGGAGATGAAACAGCTTCCTCCGGCCCCTCTTGTTCGGAAGGGGTCCCTTGGGACACTCCAGAGGTTTCTCAGTGTGTGCCAGAGGATCCCAGCTAATGGCTGAAGGATTCACAAACTGCCAATCAAAAGGCTTCTGGCTCTGTGCCGGTCTCTGATGCCACTCCAGAGGAGTTGTCCCAGCCCTTACCACCAAAGGGCTAACGAGGTGGTAAAAAAAGGAAGTGAAGAAAAAGGTACCCTCAGTGGCCCTAAAAACTAGTGTCCTTACCTCTTCTGCTTCTGAGGATGGGGTGCAGATCATCGCATCCCCTGAGGATCTCACCATTACAGGATCACCAGAACTTATGGTTCTTGATCCTGCAGATTCCGAGCAGTTGGCAGCAGGTATTCCTACAGAATAACCTGCCTCCTTTTATATCATGGCTCTTCAGCTCAGAGAAAATTTCATTCTCCAATGGAATTGTGGCATTTTTTCCCACCATATTGCTGAGCTGCGGCAGTTACTCTGCTGCTATCCCGCATTTTGCTTGTCCCTGTAGGAAACCTGGCTTCCTGTCCTGCCCTTCACAGCAGTCGGGGTTATTTTAAGAACAGAGTTGACTACGATAGGGTCTCAGTAGGGGTGTGTGTGTGTGTGTGTGTGTGTGTGTGTGTGTGTGTGTGTGTGTGTGTGTGTGTGTATACGTCCATACCCCGTCCCCAGTACCCTTGTGCATCTCCACACAGCCTTAGAGGCAGTGGCTGTCAGGATCAGGGCATTACAAGACTTCACTGTCTGTGCTCTTTACCTCCCCCCAGATGATTGTTTCTCCCACTGACCTCACTGCCTTGATCGCAAAACTTCCCCCTCTGTTTCTCTTTTTGGGGTGGTACTCAGACCTCTGGCCAAGGTAGGGATGTTGAAGCTTCTCTGGCGCAGCAGGATGTTTGCCTTCTAAATACCGGTGCTCCTATGCACTTCATTGTCCCACATGGCACATAATCTTCCATTGATCTATCCACGTGTAGCCCAATGCTTCTGCCACATCTTAGTTGGAGGGTCCACAATAACCTTTGCAGTAGTGATCGCTTTCCTGTCCTATTGTCACACCTGTATTTTCAAGCTGCAGGGTGTCCACCCAATGGTGTCTCCATCAAGCTGATTGGCAGCGTTATACCTTGGCTGATATGGTTCCTACTCTACCACCAGCCGACAGATATGGCTGTTCAACAGGTTGCTGCTGCCCTAGTTTCTGCCGCTGAGGCTACTGTTCCGACCACTACTGGCTCACTTCGTCCTCAGTGTACCATTCTTTTTAATTGCGATCAATGGTCTTGCGGTAGGGTCATCGGTTTCTTGTTCCTTATTTGCCGATGACTTTTGTTTATATCTCAGTTCTGCTAGCACTGGTGTCGCTGAAAGGTGTCTGCAGGGAGCCATTCAAAAGGTACAGTCATTGGCCTCAGCACATGGCTTTACATTCTCAGCATCCAATACCCAGGTCATGCACTTTTGTCATCGTTGGATTGTTCACCCAGAACTCTACTTAGCTGATGAACTGCTTTGTGTCGAAGAAATGTATTGATTTCTCGGCATCCTGTTTGATAGCAGACTTGGGGACCACAGCTTCGTCAGTTGAAGCAAAACTGCTGTCAGTATCTAAATATACTGTGCTGCCTGTCACTGCTTGGGGAGCTGGCTGTCAAACTCTCACACACCTCTAAAAGTCCCTAATCCAATCACTCCTGGATTATGGGAGCAAGGTGTATGACTCTGCGTCACCTTCAGCATTGCGGACCCTGGATCCAATTTTTCATGGTGGTGTTCATTTAGTGACTGGGGGTTTCTGCACCAGCCCTGTGCCAAGCCTCCTTGCTGAAGCTGGGATCCCTCCCTTGAGGTTAAGCCGGCAACAGTTGTTGGCCTCATATGTTGCCGATGTTCTCGCTACGCATCACCATCGAAATTGCAGGCTTTTGTTTCCAAATACTGCCCTTCCTTCTCCACAATGTCGGCCGAGATTGGGTCTTTCAATCGCGGTCCGGGTTTGTTCTCTCCTTTCTTCACTTCACTCCCTACTTCTTCCTACCATTCTCCTGCCAATCCCATACCCTTCCTTGGTCCATCCCTTGCCTACAGCTCCACCTGCAATTGTCCTGTGACACAAAGGCGTAAGTTTCACCATAAACACTTAGTCGCCAGTTTCTGGCCTTTTTGACACATTCCATGATGCAGAAGTAATATACACTGATGGCTCCCAGGTAGATGGCAGAGTTGATTACTCCTATGTTTATGGTGACCACATTGAACAATGCTCCCTGCCCCCTGGCTGGTACCTACTTTACGGCAGAGCTGAACACAATCATTCGTGGTCTAGACTACCTCTGTGCAGCATGCCCCAGGAATTTGTATGTCATCTGCAGTGACTCCCTGAGTAGCTTGCAAGCTCTTGACCAGTGTTTCCCCAAAACACCATTTGGTGCGGTCCATCCAAGATTCTGTCTTCAGTCTTGGCACATCTGGCCATTCTGTGGTCTTCATCCAGACCCCGGGCCACATTGGCATCCTGGGGAGCGAACGAGCTGATCAGTTAGCCAAGGAGGCCATCAACTCCAGTTGTCTGGATATCGGTACCCCAGAAAGGGATATCCGATTGGGTCTGCACCGCAAGATCCTTGTGGGCTCGTATTCAGAATGCTCAACATTGAGCATGCGAATAAGCTCCATGCAATCAAGCCTTGGATGCAAAAAACATGGCAAGATAATGATGCCAAACCCATGTTTAAAAAAAGCTCTGCAATCCTGGGTCTGAATAGGAGAGAGATTAGACTCATGGTTGGATTGCTGACAGGCCATGGGAATTTCAAAAAAACACCTACGTACAATGGGAATAACAGAAGAGGACACTAAATGTAGGATCCCCCCAGGGGGCCCACAGCTCTTTTGTGGGTACGTGTGTGGCGCGCACGGGTCCCCGAGCCATTGCAGCCTTTTTTCCTGCTTTCCCCAGGCTGCATTACCCCTCCTAGTTCCCCCTCCTTCCCATCCCAATTCCTCCTTCCCACCCTCTCCAGCCCCGTCTCTCGGTGGTACTCTGGATAACGGCTTGGCTATCCCATGGTACCGATTGTCCTGCACTTTGGTTTTGTCTGCTGTGTACACCGGTTTTTGGCCCAGTTTGGTCCCCCTCGGGGTTTGACCTTCCATACCAAAATTGTCCGATAATGTGTGAGCCAATTGGGAAAGAACTCCCGACCTAGCCCCTACAGCGCGGGTCCTATCCTTTCCTTTCCACTTCCTTTCCTCGCTGTAGCCCCCATCCCCCCGCTAGGTTCCCAGCACGTGTAGCCAGTCCGTGTGGGGGGGCTGTTATGTACCCTTTGGCTGAGCCCCCTGACACCACAGGGATCACACTACTGGTGTCTGAGCTGCGACCTCTCCATGCAAGCCAAGGAGTTGATGCCTGTCCTCGGGGGTTTCAGAACTCCCGGCAATGGCCATCGTGCCAGGTGGCCTTTGCTGCGGCTGGGTGGCACCCATGGAGAGAGCCCCGGTTTCGGAGTGGGTGACACCAGGGCGGACGTCTAGCACTATGAAAAGAGTTAGACTCCAAAATGGTCGTGCATCGGCCGTCTCTGAAGACAGGAAGAGATCGTTTAATGCTGCTACTGCGGATAAGAGGATGTTTCCCTCCCTTGCTACCCCTTGGGAGGAAGGCCAGGCTCGCCGGTTAGGAGCAAAACCCTTTCCTCGCTATCTCGTTTGCTCAAGGACTGATGGAGGAACTTTTACTACCACCAAACCTCTGTTCTTTGTCGAGACCATAGAGGACAAGTTTGGTGAAGTGGAATCTATGGGTAAGCTTAGATCTGGCTCATTACTCATTAAAACAGTCTCGGAAGCCCAGTCTGAAGCTTTGCTCGCCTGCACCACCCTTGGCGACATTCCAGTAACAATTGTCCCGCACAAATCCTTGAATATGGTACAGGGTGTGATATTCCACCGGGACCTCCTCCTTCAAACTGATGAGGAGCTTAGGGCCTATCTCGAGCGGCTTGGTGTACATTTTGTTCGCCGCGCTCAGAGGGGACCTAAAGATAACCGCGTCGATACTGGGGCCTTTATCTTGGCCTTCGAGGGGGACACACTCCCAGAGAAGGTCAAGATAATGATATATCGATGTGAAGTGAAGCCCTACATTCCACCTCCCATGCGGTGTTTTCGATGTATGAGGTTTGGTCATATGTCCTCTCGCTGTACAGCAGTCCCAGTATGCGGTGATTGTGGACGCCCACTACATGAGGGGAGCCACTGTGTTCCTCCGCCGGTGTGCGTCAACTGTCATCAACACCACTCTTCACAGTCGCCAGATTGCCCTATGTTCAAAACAGAAAAGAAGATACAAGAGTACAAATCTCTGGACCGTTTGACGTACCCTGAGGCCCGCAGTAAATATGAACGTCTGCATCCCGTGCAGATGGCGACGACCTTCGCTACGACGTTATCGTCTAGCCTTTCACCCTCCCCTTCCCACTCCCATCTCCCCCCTACACCCCGTCCCCACCCCTCCCTCACATCTCCCTCTCCTGTAGCTCCTGTAGCCCTCCCTTTGTGTCCCACCCCTTCCCAGCCGGAGAAGTGCACCCCTTCTCCGTCGCCTGCCGGTGACAGTGCCCTATCTCAGGGCCTTCCGTCCCGGCGTTCCCCAGATCGGAGATCTTCGACCTCTAGCTGGCCATCGGACTCCCAGTCAGTGAGTTCAAAGGTCGCCCGATCCTCGTCAGTACCAGACCTAACTGACAAAAGTCCTCTCTCTGGGGTAGGTCCTGCCCGTCCCACACGAGAGAAGGAGAAAGAGAAGGAGAAGGAGAAGAAGAAGAAGAAACCAAAGTTACAAGATAAAGCCCCTCCGGTACCACCGGAGGTGCCGACTGTGCTTTCGCAACTCGCTCATCCCATTGAGCCCGAGGCTGATCAGCTATTTATGGATGTTGTCCCTTCTTCTTTGGTGACGGACGCTGACAAAGCAGCGTGACAGACGTTATGCCATTCGCTTCCCGCCTAGATCCTCGTGATGTGATCATCCAATGGAACTGTAATGGTTACTACCGTCACCTCTTGGAGACACTCCATTGACCATTTGCAACCTCTACCTTCCACCTGACAGGCCACCTACACTCACGTCCCTAGTGGCCCTCCTTCAGCAACTCCCCCCTCCTTACCTCATCCTAGGGGACTTCAATGCCCACCATCCTTTGTGGGGCAGTGCTTATACATCTAGCCGGGGCCGCCTCATAGACCAGTTTCTTGCTGACCACAATCTGAGCCTTCTCAACGATGGTTCCCCAACTCATTTTAGTGCCGCTCACGGCACCTTTTCTGCCATAGACCTCTCTCTCACTTCTCCTTCTCTCCTTCCTTTATTTCACTGGTCGGCGTATGACGACCTCTGCGATAGCGACCACTTTCCGTTGATCCTTTCACTTCCCTCACGCCTACCACGAGCCAGGGTACCCCGCTGGGTATTCCGTCGTGCTAATTGGCCGCTATATACATCCCAGGTTGTGTTCCCATCTTCCCCCTCAGGCTGTATAGATGATATTATAAGCCAAATGACCAACATGATCACCCAAGCTGCCAATGCCGCTGTTCCCCGGTCGACAGGCCCTCCTACTCGCCGGCCTGTCCCTTGGTGGAATGCAACTGTTGCCGCAGCCATTCACGAGCGCCGTAGGGCCTTGCAACACCTTAAGCGCCACCCATCGCTCGCTGGTCTAATAAATTTCAAACGTCTGCGTGCCAGAGCCTGTTACTTAATCAAACAAAGTAAGCGGACGTGCTGGGAGCATTTTGTCTCCTCGTTGGGTTCTTCTGTCCCTTTGACAAGAGTGTCGGCTATGCTCCGATCTATCCAAGGTAGCTGGCGGCCGTCTTCCGTCCCTGGTCTTGCCCTGCCTGATGGGGTCTGCACGGAGCCATCTGTTGTTGCAGAACATCTTGCAACTCACTTCGCCAATGTCTCAGCGACAACTTCATATCCGGCGACCTTTCTCCTTCAGAAACACCAGGCCGAAACCTTCAAATTAGGCTTTACTTCTCACCAGGTGGAACCATATAACGAACCTTTTACTGACTGGGAGCTGTCGCTGGCCCTCTCCTCTTCTCGTGATTCAGCACCTGGCCCTGACGATATCCATAATCAATTGCTGAAACACCTCAACCCCTCACAACGACAATTTCTCCTAAAAGTTTTTAACCGTATTTGGCTTCAAGGGGTGTTCCCCTCCCAGTGGAGGGAGAGTATTGTGGTCCCTGCCCTCAAGCCTGGCAAGGACCCGTCGGCGCTGGACAGTTATCGACCAACAAGCCTGACAAGTGTCCCCTGTAAACTACTTGAGCGGATGGTAGCTCGCAGATTATGCTGGGTTCTTGAATCCCGGGGACTTCTCTCACCTTACCAGTGTGGGTTCCGGGAGGGACGATCCCCTATTGACCATTTACTTCGGCTGGAGACTGCGATCAGACAGGCCTTCTCTAAAAGACATCATCTGGTAGCAGTCTTCTTCAATCTGCATAAGGCGTACGACACTGCTTGGCGTCATCATATTTTACGTTCTCTTCATGACTGGGGCCTCAGAGTCTCCTTACCAATTTTTATCCGTCAGTTTTTATCCCACCGCCTGTTCCGTGTCAGAGTTGGCTCTTCCTTTAGCTCCCCTCGGATACAGGAGAACGGTGTCCCCCAGGGCTCAGTGTTGAGTGTTACACTTTTTCTAATCGCCATCAATGGGTTGGTGAGCTCTGTTGGGTCACTGGTAACCCCGGCATTGTATGTCGACGACTTTTGCATATGGTACAGCTCCTACTCATTAGCCTCTACTGAACGTCAGCTCCAGAGCGCCATTCGGTGGGCTTCAGTGTGGGCTACGTCCCATGGTTTCCAGGGTGGTGCACTTTTGTCGTCGTACTACAGTTCACCCTGATCCAGAACTGTTCTTGGGTAATCAGCGCCTGGAAGTTGTAGCACAGCATCGTTTCCTGGGTCTTCTCTTTGACAAAAAATTGACTTGGGTGCCCCATATTCGCCACCTAAAGATTAGTTGTATGAGGAAACTTAATGCCCTACGTTTCCTTGCTCATTCATCTTGGGGTGCAGACCGAACAACTATCCTCCGTATCTATCGGGCTCTAATCTTGTCCTGATTGGACTATGGGTGTCAAGTTTATGGCTCGGCAGCTCCTTCTGCCCTGAAATTATTAGACCCGGTTCACCATTATGGTGTCCGCTTGGCTACAGGTGCATTCCCGACTAGCCCGGTCGACAGTCTCCTTGTTGAGGCGGGAATCTGCCCTCTTCAGGTCAGGCGGCATCAGCTTCTGGCGTCTTATGCCATCGCCATCCGGCAATATCCTGATCATCCCGCTTACCAGGTTCTTTTTGCATATGAAGGGCTTCGACCCCCTGATACCTGGCCGCGGGCGGGCCTTCCCGTCGGACTGCGGCTTGCCTCTCTTTGCCGGGATTTCCTTTTCCCTTCCCTAGATTGCGCCCCCCATTTTACTGCACGCACACCTCCGTGGATGGTGCCGCGACCACTAATTCGGACGGTTCTCTTCCAGGGCCCAAAAGCTTTAATTTCCCCCATGGTCTTTCGGCGTTTGGTGCGCCCAGTACTAGAAGAGTTTCAGGGAGCCTCTATCTTCTACACTGATGGCTCGAAAACAGCGGGCCACTCCGGATATGCTTTTACATCTCCTGTTGGGGCGGAATGCCATTCTCTGCCAGAGGCATGCAGTGTGTTTACGGCAGAGCTGATGGCGATTTATAGAGCCCTCTGTTTTATTAAACATTCTGCTGTGGAACGTGGTTTAATCTGTGCTGACTCCATGAGCAGTCTGCAGGCCATTGATCGTTGTTTCCCCTCCCATCCTTTAGTTATTTCCATCCATGATCTCCTTGCTGACCTTTATCGTGCTGCCTGCTCCGTTACCTTTCTCTGGGTGCCAAGCCATGTTGGTATTACAGGGAATGAAGAGGCTGACCAGTTGGCTAGATCGGCAATTACTCGCTGCCCATCTCCCTTTCAAATTCCGGGTGCGGATCTGCGGGTGCAGATCAGATCTTTGCTTCACTCCTCATGGGATAGCAGTTGGAAAGCTACTGCCCCTTCCAATAAACTCCGCACCATCAAAGATACGACTGCAGCTTGGAGTTCATCTTTACGCCCTTCCCGGAGAGAATCAATTGTCCTCTGTCGCCTCCGTCTTGGACACTGCAGGCTGACCCATGGATTTCTTTTACAAAATGACGATCCACCACATTGTGATTGTGGAGCCGTACAATCCGTGTCTCATATTCTGACTGAATGTCCTCTCCATTCGACACTTCGTGGCGACTATGACCTACCGCCTGCATTGCCTTCAGTTTTGGCGGATGACCCACGGATGGTTGATCGCGTCCTTGCCTTCCTCCGTGAAAGTAGATTTTATTGTCAGCTCTAGGACTCGCTTGGTCGGGGTGAGTGGGTTTGTGATTCTTAGCTGATTGTGGGGTTTAGAGCCTTATCCCCATCAGCCCCCCCCCCCACTCTTTTACATTTTAATGTAGTTTTATTTCTCCCTGCTCTGGAGCTATGATACGTTGACCACTGTGCCATTAGTACCTTGTGGTTTAGGCTAGAGGTCGCTTCCAGATCTGTGGGATCGGACACTGTAGCATTTGCTGCCCTGGGTTGGTCTTAGTCTTGTTGGCGAGTCGATTTTACTTCCTAGTGTAATGGTCTTTTGGCTTTCACCTATTTTTCGTTGGGTTGCGTGGCGTTTAAAATTTGGGGTTGAAGGGACTGATGACCTCGTTGTTTGGTCCCTCATGTCCACCACCACCACCACCACCACCACCACCACACAAAATGTAGGATCTGTGTTGTCGGTGATGAAACTGCATCACATCTAATCTTCGAATGCATTGCATTGGAGAATAAAAGGCACAGAATATTTGGGACAACCAGACCCGAAGAAATTGTGTCTAATAAAGAACTGGTAAAGGGACTCTTGCACTGTTCAAGGGCACTGGTTGGCTTTACTAGATATACAGGGAGCGATACCGCACAATAAACTTAGTTTCGGTGCGGGCAGTGGTGGGTTGGACAAAGACTGTTTTGGCTTCCCTGGAAAAATCAAATCAAGCCTTCGATGACTTCTGTCAGGCCTTCTCAAAGGGACTCGGTCATCCTCTGGCCCCTGCGTATAGTCTGTATATGGCTAATACACAGCCACCTCCTATGTCAAGAGGACCCACCAGACTCCCGTTGTGGTGTTCTGTTGACCGTGGTCCACATATTGTTGGACTGTCCACTTTTAGCTGCATTGTGGCAGTCTTTTGCCCTGCCTTCTGCACTTCCTTTGATTTTAGCTGACATTGCCTCTATGGTTGACCATGTTTTAGGTTTTATTCCCGCAGCTGGTTTTTATCATATGATTTAATGGTGGGTACTTAAGCCTGATCTTTCAGGCACCCACCACTCAGTTTTAATCTGTTGTTACTTTTGTATTGTCAGTCCTATTTTTTACTGATCATTTTAGTGTGTGCAGAATGGCTGGTTCATTATTATCCTTTTGGTCAGCCAGCCACAATCTTGTGCTGTGATATTTTAGCACCATTGTGTATTTGGTTCACTACTTTAGTGGTCTTCCTTTTTTTTTAAGTTGTCATTTTAGCATTCATTGTCTCTCTGTACATCTGGTATACAGGATGTGGAGTGCTTGGTTTTCATCTGTTAATCTAATGATGTGATCTCTTAGCTAGGATCAAGGGACTGATAACCCAGCTGTTTAGTCCCCTTTAAAAACACAACAACCACCAATGTATTAAAACTGCTTGATTTCTAGGATAAACAAATTGCCATCACTTATGAGGGACTTAGACAGGAACGCACCACCACGATGGTCCTGCAACCTAAATGTTTTTGCTTCTGTACTTTAGTGTTAATTTCTTTTTTTTTTCAAGCGAGTGCTCCATGACTTTTCATGTAGCTACATTTGGACTACTACTAACAGGGACTTGGTATGCGTACTGTGTGCTGACACACATGCCATGGTGTTCAGCCTGGCTGCACATGAACCCCACCACTACTCTACACTGTCTGGTGTGAGGAAAGGCAAACTGACCCCCTGCAGGTTCGGGGGTCAGAATAGGCCCGCGGTATTCCTGCCTGTCGTAAGAGGCGACTAAAAGGAGTCTTCATACTTTTTGGCTTTCCATCTGTGGTCCCCTATGTGGGTTTGACCCTACATTTTTCAAAATTTTTCTGAAGAGCGAACCATTTGGGGAAGGACACCTTACGTGGTGCAACATGTACTTCTCGTGCCATGCCATCTTATGCACCCATCATGGGATGGACTTGCGACTGCGGCTTCTATTCTGCCACTGGGCGCACATTTCTTTTTTCCGTGCAAGTCGCGTCCATTGTGCACTGATATCTCAGCACTCTCCTTTATGGTAGTTCACATAGCGCCAGAAAGCCAACACGGTAGCTAGTCCGTTGTGGTGGGGTCGTCATATACCCTCTGGGCTGTAGCCCCCTGACTACACAAGGATCGCCCTACCGGTGCCAGAGCTGCATACTCCTTATGCAAGCCAAGGAGTCGATGCTTGTCTCTGTGGGGCATCAGGACTCCCGGCAACGGTCATCCCGCCAGGTGACGTTGCTGTGGCTGGGTGGCGCCCATGAGGAGAGCCCCTGATCGGAGTGGGTGGCATCGGGACGGATCACCCGCAATGAAGAGACAAAAATCGGGTGACATTGGCGGACGTACAACCGCCGTCTCTAAGAAGGGAAAGTTTAATGCTTCCACGTACGACCCCCAAACGTTCCCCTCCCTGACCGCGCCTTGGGAGGGACGTCGGGCCGCAAAACAGGGTGAAGATTATGCTCCTAGATATCTCGTGTGCAGCAGGACTCATTTACAGCGACCAAGCCTCAGTTCTTTGTGGGACATCTAGAGGACAGGTTTGGGGAAGTGGACTCCATCTCTAAAATGCGCAACGGTTCTGTTCTCATCCACACAGCATCCCCTGCCCAGTCACGGGCGCTACTCGCTTGTGACAAGCCAGGTGACGTTGCGGTGACCATCACTCCCCACAACTCCCTGAATATGGTTCAGGGGGTAATTTTCCATAGGGATTTGTTGCTCCAGACGGATGACGAGCTACGGGCAAACCTTGAACGATGAGGCGTTCATTTTATCCGGCGCATCCATAGGGGCCCAAAGGATAATAGGGTCGCAACTGGTGCCTTCATCTTGGCCTTTGAGGGTGATACATTGCCCGAAAGGGTCAAGGTGATGGTTTACCGTGTTGACGTGCGGCCTTATATTCCTCCCCCTGTGAGGTGCTTCCAATGCTGGAAGTTCGGCCACATGTCTTCCCGTTGCATGTCCAGTGCTACATGTAGGGACTGCGGGCGTCCAGCACATCCGGGCGCCCGACGTACACCGCCTCCCATCTGCGTCGACTGTGGTCAGAACCATCCTCCCTGCTCGTCGCAATGTCCCGCACTCCAACGGAAGCGGAAAATTACAGAATATAAAACCCTGGACCGTATATCCTATAATGAGACAAGGAAGAAGTTCGATCGTCTGCACCCGGTAACAATGAAAAACTCATTTGCAGCAGTGACGTCGTCGCCACTCTCCTTGGCGGCGACAGTATTTTCTACTTCCTCTGTTCCTGTGGGCCCCCAGGGCCGCCAACCTAAGCCTGCCCCCACGGAGGTTGGGGGCCATCCTTCCACAGCTCCCAAGGCGAAAGCCTCGGGGTCAGCTACCACCTCTTCACCGGAGAAAGAACACCCTTCTCCGGCTTCCCTCCCACGGAAGGGGTCCCTTGGGACACTCCCTTCCGCCAGTGTCGATATCGACACTAACCAGCAGCAGGCGCGCTCGCAGACTGCTGGTCGTAGGGCTTTGCGCTGCTCCTCAGTCCCTGTGGCTGAGTCAGAGGAGCATCTCCCACTGGCGAAGCCCCCGAGGGAACAGAGGGGTAAACCAAGGCCAAAGAAACGCACATCACGTGAAACTACGGTGGCTTCAGTGCCACCACTCCCCTCCGCCTCCACCTCTACTTCTGAGGATGAGGTGATGATTCTTGCACCACCCGAGGACCTCGCTCTCGGGGACGCATTTGAGAAAACGGACAATCCAGATGACACACCTACACCGGTGGGTGCAATTGATGCTGAGTTATAGCCCACCGACTCGGATTCATGTCTTCCCAGCACTCGAACAATGTCATTCTCCAGTGGAACTGCGGCGGTTTCTTCCCCCACCTGGCTGAGCTACGGCAGCTTCTGAGCACGACACCTGCTTTCTGCATTGCTCTTCAGGAAACTTGGTTTCCAGCAATGCGGACCCCTGCCCTTCATGACTACAGGGGATTTTACTGCAACCGTAGCATATATAACAGGGTATCAGGTGGAGTGTGTGTGTATGTCCTCACCTCTGTGTATAGTGAACCCGTGCCCCTTCAAACGCCATTAGAAGCAGTGGCTGTCAGGGTGAGGACCACACAGGAGTTTACCGTCTGCAGTATCTACTTGCCGCCAGATGGTGACGTATCTGTGAATGTTTTGGCTGCACTAATAGCTCAACTACCCCCACCTTTCTTACTGTTGGGCGACTTCAATGGCCACAGTCCCTTGTGGGGTGGTTCTACGATCTCTGGTCACGGCAGGGTTGTCGAGGATTTACTAACTCAACTCGACCTCTCCCTCTTAAATACAGGTGCCCCCCACATATTTTAGTGTGGCACATGGCACATTTTTGGCCATTGATCTGTCGATCTGCAGCCATAGCCTTCCACCATCTGTTCACTGGAGAGCCCATGGCGACTTGTGTGGCAGTGACCATTTCCCTGTCTTTTTGTCACTCCCACAACGCGAGTCCCCAGCACGCCCACCCAGGTAGGTTCTGCACAGGGCTAACTGGGAAGACTATGCTTCTGCTGCCATCGTTGGCCCTCCCCCACTCGAGGAAATCGATGTGGTGGTCGAGAGCGCCAAACATTCCATTATTTCTGCTGCGAATGCTACCATTCCGCGTACATCAGGGTGCCCACGGCGTAAGACAGTGCCGTGGTGGTCATCGGAGGTCGCTGAGGCCATTAAAGACTGCAGGCGGGCCTTACAGCGATACAAATGGCACCCCTCTCAGGAGCACCTCATTAATTTTAAACGGATTCGCGCTCGTGCTCGCCGGCTAATAAGAAGACGGAAACAGGAGTGCTGGAAGAGGTACGTTTCCACTATTGGGACAGGTACCTCAGCCTCGCAGGTCTGGAGTAAGATCAGGCGGCTACAGGGATTACAGACACCGTCGGGAATCCATGGGATCTCCATGAATGGAGTCATATGTACGGACCCGGCCACTCTTGCAGAGATGTTTGCCGAGCATTATGCTCGCGCCTTCGCCTCTGAAAATTATCCACCGGCCTTCCGAGCAGTAAAGGAAAGGGCAGAACGCCAGTCTCTCTCCTTTCGTACCAGCCGCTCTGAATCTTACAATACTCATTTTACTGAGTGGTAGCTCCTCAGTGCTCTTCAACAATGTCCTGACATAGCGCCTGGGCCTGATAGCATCCATAGCCAAATGCTGAAACATCTATCAGCAGATAGTCGGCGTAATCTACTTGCGGTCTATAACCGCATTTGGTGTGATGGTGTTTTCCCGTCACAGTGGCGGGAGAGTATCATCATCCCAGTGCTTAAACCCGACAAACATCCTCTTTCATTGGATACCTATCGGCCCATTAACCTGACTAACGTGCCATGAAAACTGTTGGAGCGGATGGTCAGTCGGCGGTTGTGTTGGATTCTTGAGACTCGGGGATTATTGGCTGCATGCCAGGGCGGTTTTCGCCAGGGTCCATCAACCACCGATAATCTGGTGTACCTTGAGTCTGCAATCCGCACAGCCTTTTCCCGGCGCCAACACCTTGTTGCCGTCTTCTTCGATATGCACAAAGCATACGATACAACCTGGCGACAACACATCCTCAACACTTTATATGACTGGGGCCTCCGGGGCTCCCTACAGATTTTTATCCAGAATTTTTTAGCTGTCTGTACCTTTCGTGTTCAAAATGGTGCTTCCCTGAGCTCCTCTCATACCCAGGACAATGGGTTTCCTCAGGGTTCTGTTTTAAGCGTTCCATTATTTTTAATCGCCATCAACGGTTTAGCCTCAGCGGTTGGATCGTCGGTGTCACCCTCTCTTTATGCTGACGACTTTTGTCTCTCTTTTAGTTCCAGCAGCACCCAAGTGGCCGAGCGCAGGTTGCAAGGTGCTATTCGGAAGGCGCAGACTTGGGCACTTACCCACGGCTTTCAGCTTTCTGCTGCCAAGACCAGAGTGATGCACTTCTGTTGGCGTCGGACCGTCCACCCGCACCCTGAACTTTATCTTAATGACGAACTGCTTACCGTAGTGGACACCCATCGGTTTTTAGGACTGGTCTTTGACGCCCGGCTGACGTGGCTCCCCCACATTCGTCAGCTGAAACGGAAGTGCTGGCGCCATCTTAAGCTTCTCCGACACTTGGGTCATACAACCTGGGGTGCTGACCGCTCGACGCTGTTGAGGCTTTACACAGCTCTGGTGCGGTCCCGTCTTGATTTTGGGTGCATTGCCTATGGGTCTGCAGCACCTTCGGCACTGCACCTACTGGACCCCATTCACAACTGTGGGGTTTGTATCGCGACGGGTGCCTTCCGTCCCAGTGAACAGCTTACTAGTGGAGGCTGGGATCCCACCCTTGGAGGTCCGCCCACCACACCCACTTACGGCTTACACAGCCCATGTGTATTGCTCCCCAGGCCACCCGAACCATCGTCTCCTCTTTTCAGATGTGCTCGTCCATCCCCATCAGCGATGCCCCAGATCAGGTCATACAATTGCCTATCGGGTTCAGTCCCTCCTGCAGGAGCTTGAGTCTTCTCCCCTTCCATCTCCCTATCGGGTCCGTGCACGTACACCCCCGTGGTGCTTGCCACGGCCGTGTACGAGGCTGGCCTTGGCCCATGGGCCCAAGGACTCAGTTCCACTGGAGGCGCTCCGCCATCAGTTCTCGGCTGTCATAGCGGAGTTCCGTGGTTATGACCTGATCTACACCGATGGTTCAATGGTTGATGGCTGTGTGGGATTTGCCTATACTCACGGTGACCATGTGGAACAGCACTCTCTGCCGAATGGCTGCAGTGTTTACACTGCAGAGCTGGTGGCCATTCACAGAGCTCTCCTGCATATCCGGTCCTGCTCAGGTGAGTCTTTTGTTGTTTGCAGCGACTCCCTGAGCAGCCTCCGAGCTCTGGAGCAGTGCTACCCGCGGTCTACCCTGGTGTTGGCCTTTCAGGAGACACTTTATGCCATTACACAGTCCGGGCGATCGGTGGTGTTCATCTGGTCTCCGGGTCATGTTGGTATCCCGGGCAATGAACGTGTTGACAGGCTTGCCAAGCAGGCTGTCGGTATGCCCAGTCTAGAGATCGGCTTCCCGGCTTCTGATATCCGTTCATTGTTGCGCCAACGGGTACATCGGCTTTGGAATGCTGAGTGGCGTAGCCTGAGCACGCCCAACAAGCTCCGGGTGGTCAAGGAAACGACGGCTGCATGGCGCTCCTCCATGCGGGGTTCACGACAGGACTCAGTGGTCTTGTCGCCTCCGCATTGGGCATACGTGGCTCACCCATGGACATCTCCTTCGGGGTGAGGACCCGCCCCAATGTCGGTGTGGCTCCCGTCTAATAATCATCCACATATTGTTGGACTGCCCCGTTTTAGCCGCTTTGCGGCGGAATTTTAAGCTCCCTGCCGTTTTATCAGATGTTTTAGGTGACGATGCTGCAATGGCAGATTCCGTTTTATGTTTTATATGAGCAGGGGGTTTTTATCATTCGCTCTAACTGGAGATTTATGTGTGTTACCGAGTGGTTGACTTTTCCTTTTTTACTCTTATGGTCGGTCAACCACGGCCATCGGTTTCTTTGTTGTAAGTTGTCTTTGTGTGACCGTCTTTTCGTTTTGTCTTATTATTCTTGATGATGTTTTATGGACTCAGTGGGAATCCTCTCCCACTTCGCAATTTTAAACTCTGGGCATATTATCTTTCACGTGTTTGGATTTACTTTTGACGCCTAGAGATGGAATGGGGGACTGATGACCATTGTAGTTTTTCCCTCTTAAACAACAACCACCACCAACAACAACAACAAAGGCAAACTGCAAGTGCATATGACTAGGTTTCATGTTTCAACAACATAGATCATAAATGAATAAAAATTTTGATACTATTTAATTATTTTAATCTGAAGATGTAATTTTTATATAATACAACATTGGTTTTCCAAATAACAGTTGCTGCAATGGAGAAAATAATAATATAGCACTGTTGTACATGCAGACACAAGAAGTTTCACCGACTTTTGCACACAGGTTGCCATATGTTTCTTACTTAGATTCATCACTCACTCACTCACTCTCACTGCTCCACAGCTTTTGTATTCATTTTCTTTACCTGCGTCCAAATAGATTTCATTCTTCTGAAAAAAATCATTTACTGACAAAAAACCTTCAGGGGAGGTTCAAAGAATTTGAAAGGAGACACTCTTTGACAAAGGACCACTTGCATCAAACAAGAGTATGAACTGTTTCTTGAAATTGGGAAAAAACTAATATCAGACTCAATGCCAGTAGGTCTTCACTGAACACTGCCTCACATTCCGAAGTCTGATAAATTTTACTTCATCAGCAGCAAAGTAAGAGGCCTTGCAATTCCTGCAAATTTAGTCACATTTTTGATAAAAATTTTAGAATGGGAAATAAGATTTTAATCCCTTTACATCTTGTGTTAGAAATTTTTTAACGTATTTCGGTAGTTGGGGTCATTTAAAATCCCACCCTGCCTTACAACAGTGTCACATTCAAAATGGAATTTGAAGGCTGGGTTGTTAATAGAACACAACACTTAGAACACGTTTATTGCTATCACAAGTGTACCCTCAGAACAGACTGAAACCTGATTGGAGTACTCCATTATTTATACATAGAATTTTCTGGAACTTACAAGTACATCAAACATAAGACACACATAGAACATTCTGGAAATAGTAAATACAAAGAAATAATTTGTTTTCTGCCAGTGGTGGAATTTGAACCGATGAACCGCCAGCACAGAAATCTGCAACACTAACTACTGTACCACTCGTTCCATCAGTAGATATGCAGCATTACTCCCCCTTTCATGAAAAAACAGCGACCTGCTATTAGGTTCTCTTTGGAGCCAGCTGCTGTGTCCTGGATCTCGATCTTCTCATGGGTCCCCTGTATGGCGGTAACAGAGAATCCTTCCATTCCTTCTGCAAGCCTTCCTTGCTGTCACAATGACCAGCAACAGATCCTCCTGTTGTCTTCATCATCATCATCACAACGGTCTTCAAGAGTCCTTGAACAAAAAGTTGTTTCTATCTGCACTTCGAAATCATGGTAAGGTTTGATACAGAGGATGTAAACAATGTCTTTTTGTTGTTTTGAGGATGGCTCATAAGCCTTGACATCGTTTGTGACGTCTGACAGACGGCATATGACATGATAAAGACAAAAGTATCACTTCGGTAACTTTTCTGATAGCCCAACTTTCCATACAGGGGTAAAAATCCATACCAGATCTCCTGGACTGTACTAAACATGTCAGTGCTTGCTGTTATATGGCTGACAGTCCTTCTCTTTGGCGCCCAGTGTCTGTAGGTGAGCCATTTGTCTAGCTTCTTTGACCCTGGTGATAAGCTGTCTCACATAGTCATCCTGAGTGGCATCCGGTTGGAATGGTAACAGCATCTACATCTACATAGATATTCTGCAAATCACATTTAAGTGCCTGGCAGAGGGTTCATTAACCACTTTCATAACTTTTCTTTACTGTTCTATTCTCTAATAGAGCACGGGAAGAAAGAACACCTAAATCATTCAGTTTTTGATCTGATTTCTCTTATTTTATTAGGATGGTCATGTCTCCCAAAGTAGGTGGGTGATAGCAAAATATTTTCACATTCAGAAGTAAAAGTTGGTGATTGAAACTTTGAAAACTGATCACGCCGCAATGAATAACATCTTTCTTTTAATGATTTCCACCCCAATTCTTGCAACATTTCCATGACACTTCCCACCCCCCCCACCCCCCAATAACGTGAGAACAAGCTGCCCTTCTATGAACCTTCTCAATGTCTTCCGTCAGTCCCACCTGGTGAGGGTCCCACAAGGGGCAACAGTACTCCAGGAGAGGACGCACAAGTGTAATGTAGGCAGTCTCTTTGGTGGATCTGGTGCATCTTCGAAGTGTTCTGCCAATGAAACATAATCTTTGGTTCGCCTTCCCCACAATATTTTATGTATGTTCTCTCCAGTCTAAGTGGTTCGTAATTGTAACTCCTGAATGATTTCCTGAATAAATACTGGAACTTGTTGATAGCCCGGATAATGGTGAGACATTCCTTCTCGGTTGTTGAGTGGTTTCTCTGACTTTGAGAGTACTCTTGATGCATAGGCTATCACCTTTTCAGCTTCTTCCTGAATTTGTACAAGCACTGCACCAATCTCATAACCGCTAGCGTCTGTGTGAAGTTTGGTTTCTGCATTTTCGTCGTACAAGGCTAGAACTGGTGCTGAAGTTAGAGCCTCCTTAAGAGCCCGGAAAGCTCTTTCTTTCGTCTCATTCCAGTAAAACTTGGCGCCTCTCTGCAGAAGTTTCTGCAATGGATGTGTGTTGTTACAAAAACCTTCTATGAAACGACGGTTGTATGAGCACAGCCCAAGGAAACTTCTCAAATCACGGATGTGCAGTTGGAAATTCTGTGACTGCCCTTAGTTTATCTGGATCAGGACGCACACCAACTCTGTTCACTAGGTCCCAGGATTTTTCTCTCTTTGGTGACGAAGAGGCACTTCTTTGGGTTGAGGCGGAGTCCTGCTGTCTGAACACACGTCAGCACAGTTGACAGGCAGATTAAATGTTCCGCAAATGTCCTTGAGAAAACAACAATGTCCTCTAGATAACAAAGACATGTTGTCCATTTAGGATGTCGAAGCAAGTTGTCCATCATGCATTCAAATGTGGCCGGGGCATTACATAGTCCAAACGGTATGACCTTGAATTCATAGAGGCCATCGAGTGTAATAAAAGCAGTCTCCTCCCTGTCAGGTTCGTCAACCTAGATTTGCTAGTAACCTGTCTGCATGTCCATGGTTGAGAAGTATATAGCTCCTTTCAGACAGTCTAAGGTGTTGTCAATGCAGAGCAGTGGGTAGACATCTTTCTTCGTCATTTTGTTTGGCCGCCGATAGTCGACACAAACATCACATGCCATCCTTCTTCACAAGAACCACCGGAGATGACCAGGGATTCCCTGAAGGTAGAATAATGTCATCGTGCAACATCTTCTCCACTTCTTCTTGAATTATCTACCTTTCAGCTGGTGGCACCCTATACGATAGCTGGCTAATTTGGTGGATGATATGGTGTTTTATCATGGGTCGTTTCATCTGGTTCTTCTTCTTCCTTGCCTTGAATGCACCTGGAAATTGGTGTAGTATGGCTAACACATGCTGACGTTCTTGCTTCAGATCAGGGTCTTTGCACATTTCCATAATAGTTTCCTCTAGTGTGTTGTCAGCAGTAACAGCAGAGCACGAGACTGTCGATGACATTAAGCTCACTGTCCTGGACTGGTTCATTTGTTCCAATACACATTCCCTTAGGAATGAGTTAAGATTGCTTGTGAAAATTAGTGATCAAAAGTTCTCTTCGGCCACCTTTAATGCTTATGATAGCCACTGGTATGTAGATTTCCTTCATTACAAAGACTTGCGTTTTGTGGAAAGGCTTCCTCAATTTGTTGCTCAGATCTTTCATAGTCAATGACAGCTTGGGATGCCTGAAGGAAGTCCTGTTGGGTATGGCATTATGGCTACATTCTGTTAAAATGACAAATTCAGATGGCTGCATCATGTTGTTGATAGTTATTCTTGTGGCACGTGTTCCTGCTGGCCAGATGTATTTTCCCATTTGCGACCTTCAGCACAATTGCTCTTGTATCACAGTACATTATCTTCTTTAGTTTGCGGCGGTGGTCATTAGGCAATACAGAACAGGAAGCTCCTGAATCAGCTAGTGCCTCGACAGGTTGGCGTGAGCAACTTTCGTCTATGGAGGATTTTCATCTGCGACAGCCTGACCTCTGTAGATTATTGCCTAGCCTAGTTTTCCTGAACACAGCGGCTAGGTGTGCTCTCAATAATAAACGATCACAATGCCCACATAGTGCTACGGACAGAAAGTTGGCTGAAACCAGATGTAAACAGTAATGAGATTCTAAACTCAGACTGGAATGTTTACCGCAGAGATAGGCTGGACAGTGAAGGGGGAGACGTGTTTATAGCGATAAAAAGTGCACTAATATCGAAGGAAGTGTGAAATAATTTGGGTGAAGGTCACGGTTAAAGCAGGCTCGAACATGGTAATTGGATGCTTCTATAGGACTCCTGGTTCAGCAGCTGTTGTGACAGAACACCTGAAGGATAATTTGGAAAATATTTCGAGTAGATTTCCCGATCATGTTATAGTTTTAAGAGGAGATTTTAATTTACCCAATATAGATTGGGAGACTCAAACGTTTATTACAGGTGGCAGGGACAAAGAATCCAGTGAAATTGTTTTGAGTGCATTATCTGAAAACTACCTTGAGCAGTTAAACAGAGAACCAACTCGTGGTGACAACATATTAGACATTCTGTTGACAAACAGACCCGAACTATTCGGAACAGTTAATGCAGAACAGGGAATCAGCGATCATAAAGCAGTTACAACATCGGTAATTTCAGCCGTAAATAGAAATATTAAAAAAGGTAGGAAGATTTTTCTGTTCAGAAAAAGTGACAAAAAGGGGATCTCAGAGTACTTGATGGCTCAGCACAGAAGTTTTATCTTAAGTACAGATGGTGTTGAGGAACAGTGGTCTAAGTTCAAAGCCATCGTACAATATGCATTAGATGAGTATGTACCTAGCAAGGGCGTAAGAGATGGAAAGGAGCCACCGTGGTACAACAACCGAATTAGAAAGCTGCTGCGGAAGCAAAGGGAACTTCACTGCAAACATAAACGTAGCCAAAGCCTTGTAGACAAACAAAAATTACACGAAGCGAAATGTAACGTGAGGAGGGCTATGCGAGAGGCATTCAACAAATTCGAAAGTAGAGTTCTTTGTACTGACTTGGCTGAAAATCCTAAAATTTTGGTCTTATGTCAAAGCGGTAGGTGGATCAAAACGAAGTGTCCAGACACTCTGTTACGTAAGTGGCACTTAAACAGAGGATGACACTCTAAAGGCGGAATTACTAAATGTCTTTTTCCAAAGCTGTTTCACAGAGGAAGATTGCACTGTAGTTCCTTCCCTAGATTGCCGCACAGATTATAAAATGGCAGATATCAAAATAATTGACAGATGGATAGAGAAACAATTAAAATCGCTCAAAAGAGAAAAGGCCGCAGGACCTGATGGGATACCAGTTCGTTTTTACACAGAGTATGCGAAGGAACTGGCCCCCCTTCTCACAGTGGTGTATCGTAGGTCTCTAGAAGAGCATAGCGTTCCGAAAGATTGGAAAATGGCGCAGGTCATCCCCATTTTCAAGAAGGGTCCTTGAACAGATGTGCAGAACTATAGGCCTATATCTCTAACGTCGGTCAGTTGTAGAATTTTGGAACATGTATTATGTTCGAATATAATGACATTTCTCGAGACTAAGAATCTGCTCTGTAGGAATCGGCATGGGTTTCGAAAAAGACGTTCGTGTGAAACCCAGCTCGCGCTATTCGTCCACGAGACTCAGAGGGCCATAGACACGGGTTCTCAGGTAGATGCTGTGTTTCTCGATTTCCGCAAGGCGTTTGATACAGTTCCCCACAAACATTTAATGAACAAAGTAAGAGCATATGGTCTATCAGACCAATTGTGTGATTGGATTGAGGAATTCCTAGATAACAGAAAGCAGCAGGTCATTCTCAATGGAGAGAAGTCTTCCGAAGAAGTAGTTATGTCATGTGTGCCACAGGGTAGTGTCGTGGGTCCGTTGCTGTTCACGATATATATAAATGACCTTGCGGATAACATCGGAAGTACACAGAGGCTTTTTGCGGATGATGCAGTAGTATATAGAGAGGTTGTGACAATGGAAAATTGTATTGAGATGCAGGAGGATCTGCATCGAATTGACGCATGGTGCAGGGAATGGCAATTAGAGCTCAATGTAGACAAGTGTAATGTGCTGCGAATACACAGAAAGAAAGATCCTTTATGATTTAGCTACACTATAGCAGGTCAGCAACTGGAAGCAGTTAATTCCATAAATTATCTGGGAGTAGTCATTAGGAGTGATTTAAAATGGAACGACCATATAAAATCAATCGTCGGTAAAGCAGATGCCAGACGTAGATTCATTGGGAGAATTCTAAGGAAATGCAGTCCGAAAACAAAGGAAGTAGGTTACAGTACACTTGTTCGCCCACAGCTTGAATATTGCTCACCAGTGTGGGATCCGTACCAGGTGGGATTAATAGAGGAAGTGGAGAAGAAGCGCACTTCGTTACAGGATCATTTGCTAATCGTGAAAGCGTTACGGAGATGATCGCTAAACTCCAGTGGAAGACTCTGCAGGAGAGACGCTGTCGCTCGGTACGGGCTTTTGTCGAAGTTTCGAGAACTTACCTTCACTGAGGAATCTAGCAGTATATTGGTCCCTCCTACGTATATCTCGCGAAGAGATCGTGAGGATAAAATCAGAGAGATTAGAGCCCACACAGAGGCATACCGACAATCCTTCTTTCTGCGAACAATACGTGACTGGAATAGGAGGGAAAATCGATAGTGGTACTCAAGGTACCCTCCGCCACACACCGTCAGGTGGCTTGCGGAGTATGGTTGTAGATGTAGGTGAGATGATGGTATCTCTGTAAGGTGAAGGTGAATGGCAGCAGCATGTTGGAGAGCGACCATGTCCAGGATACGGTAACGGTAGAGGTCTGCGTGGATAAGAAAAGTGTTATCTGCATCACATCTGCAAGGCCCATATCCGCAACCTCATCCGCGACACTGTCCGCATCCGCAAGTTCGTTATTTGCATCGACAGATATTAAAAATTTGAATGCGTAATAGACATAGATAGCAGTATTTCTTTAGTGGTCATGTGTATTACTTCACTCTTTTCTTTATTTAGTGTCAATTGCCAATTTTCGCACCATGTAGAAATTTGGTCTAAATCGCTTTGCAGTTGCTTTTGATCCTCTGTTGACTTCACTAACCAATAAACGACAGCATCAGCCGCGAACAGTCTAAGGGAGCTATTCAGATTGTCTCCTAAATGTTCACAAGGAAGACTAGGGGACCTATAACACTTTCTTGGGGAACGCCAGGTATCACGTCTGTTTTACTCGATGACTTACTGTCAATTACAACGAACTGTGTCCATTGTTGTTTCAGCATCACGATCATGGAGCAGGAAAAACGGTGTGAAGCCTATCGTGTCTTGCCTTGCTGTATTATAAGCAAATGTCACAATTGGCAGTGTTGTGTCCCATTCATTGTGCTCAACATTGACTTACATATCTGTTAATGTCTTGTTAAAACGTTCTGTAAGACCATTTGTCTGAGGATGGTAGGCAGTTGTCATTCTGTGGACAATGTTGCAACATTACATTGCCTCTGATACCATTTTTGACTGGAATACTTTTCCATGATCAGATATCATCGCACATGGTGTACCATGCTTCAAAATAATGTCTTCTACAAGGAATTTTGCTATCTCTGGAGCTTCTGCAGTCAGCACAGGTTTAGTGACAGCATAGCTGGTGAGGTAGTCACTCCAGACTATTATCCATTGGTTATCAGGTGTCGACTTTGGGAACCTCTCTAAAAGATAGATTTCACCATCATGACAGACGCATGTTGGATGACCAGTTTGAAGGATCCATTAGGCTGACCAGCAAGATGGGCACTAAGACTTCCTGAGTATGGGCCGGTTGCGGTGGCCGAGGGGACTGAGGCGCTTCAGTCACAGTCTGCATGGCCACTACGGTCGGGGGTTCGAATCCCCCCTCGGGCATGGATATTTGTGCCGTCCTAGTTCGTAAGTTGTTCATAAGTAGTTTGTAAGTTTAGGGACTGATGACCCCGTAGTTAAGTCCCATAAGATTTACAAACATTTTCCTGAGTATGGTGTCACAGTGGTGTTCAAAAATGGACGCAAACATAAGAACACCAACTGCCTTTCGATAAATCCATTAGCCGAACACAACCGCATGGATGAAATTTCAGCCCTCACTGAGTTAGGTGACATTACAGCTGAATAAAGGAAAGATCCAGCATTATTACAAACCATAGAGACCTTGGAGAAAGGAGAACCAACCAAAGGAGAGTTTCCACATATCGACGAGACATTGTGTAAGAGCAACTACGATCCATTGGGCCACAAATCACTACTGGTTGTTCCATTTTATCTCTGGCCAGCTATTCTCAAGTATTTCCAGAAGCCTCCAATATCAAGCCATCTGGTATTCTTGAAGAACCTAGACAGGAGTTGTTGACAAGGTCTCTGCCAAGCACTATGTTAGTCACTGTAAAGAGCACTGGAGACGGAAGCATGTGCAGCAGTAACCTCCAGGGCAGCCAGTACCAATTCCATCAGCAGCAGCTCCATTGTTGTTCCAAATGGAATTACAATGCCATAGACACTAAAGTTTTTTTTTCTTTCTTCTCCTTGAAGTTTAATTTTCTTTTCAAATTTCTCCTTGCTTTATTCCACAGCTTGCTCACAGTACACGTTAACATTGTGGAAAGGCCTACTCCCTTCTCAACCATAGCATCTCTTGCATGCCATTCGACATTTATAACAGCTGTCTGGTTTCACTACAGGTTTATGTAACTTTTCTTTCCCTATATTTTACCCCCTCCACCTTCACTGCCAAAGTTTCCAGCAAAAACTATCAATGTAGGCGTATCTTAATTTATTTTCTAAAGATATTTCTTCCTAAATTTCTCCTATGTCTGAACTAATCTTTCTCAATGTTGGATTATACCAGTTTTCCATTTGTCTGTAAATAATTAACAAGGGGCATTTGAAAAGTCTGTGCAAAAATAAAAACTACTAATGTGTTTGGGGAAAACCATAATTATTTTTCAATGTAGTCTCCTTTTAGACTTGTACACTTCATCCAATGCTGTTCTAATTTGTCGATCCCTTCCGAATAATAGGAATTCTCAGAGCCTGCAAAATAGCTATTAGTTCCTGTTATCACCTCCTCGTTTGAATGAAATCTTCTTCCCACCAGCAATTTCTTCAAATTTGGGAACAAATAGTAGTGTGAGGGAGCCAATTCTGGAGAATAGGGAGAATGTGAAGAGAGTTGGAATCCTATTTCCAATAATTTTGAGAGTACAACTGCTGAGGTGTGTGCTGGTGCATTGTGATGGAAAAGGACATTTTTTCTGGGCCAATCACCGGCATTTTTATTGTAGCTCAGTTTTCAAACAGTCCAATAATGATGAATAATTCACACCTGTAATAGTTTTACCCTGTTTCAGATAGTCGATGATGATTATCCCTTGCAAATCCCAAAAGGCCGTCACCATAACCTTTACAGCCGAAGGACCGGTCTTCACCTTTTTTTGGAGCAGATTCTCCCTTGGTAATCCATTGATTAGTGTGTTCCTTGGTCTCAGGAGTATAGTAATGTATCCATGTTTCATCAACAGTGACGAAAAACCATTAAAGTTCTGCAGATTCATGCTGAACAACTGCAAACCTTCCTTGCAACACTTCACACGATTCCGTTTTTGGTCAAGCGTGAGCAATCGTGGCACCCATCTTGCGGATAGCTTTCTCATGTCCATATGTTTATGCAAAATATTATGTACCCATTCATTCGAGATGGCCACAGCACTACTAATCTCACACACATTAACTCTTCTGTCATCCATCACCATATCATGGATTTTATTAATAATTTCTGCAGTCGTTACCTCCACATGGTGCCAGAACGCATCACTTGTGCCCATATGGCTACTCCGAAAATTTCGAAACCACTTATAAACTATTCAAATCGAAGGTGCAGAGTCACCATAATGTTTATCAAGCTCTCTAGTCTCCTGAGGTGTTTTGCCTTTCATAAAGTAATGTTTAATCAACACACAAAATTCTTTTTTGTCCATTCTTTGACAATCACTTGACTTCCTTGACTCATAAGAATGCCAAACACAAAGAAATAGACCAGTTTGGCTGAAACTTGGTGTGTGTTCTCTCCAAAGATGGCTACTAACTAAACATGACCTCGATACACGCCGGTGGTGCCATCTCCAGGACTTGGCACGGACTTTTCACCTCATATGTTAATCACAACAGTGACTTACTAAACTAATAGTTCTGTAATATTCATACCTTTCTGTGCCTGCTTGTCACAAGGTCTGTGAGGGTGTTTCTCCTGACAAATACTTTTTTCACTCTCTGTGGAATAGGGTAAATCTGACTTTAAGAAAGACATCTCTTGAGTTAATGTCATCTGTTCCAGGTACCTTGTTTTGTCTTTCAGTGCTCTATCAAATTCTCCATGCATTAATGTATCTGCTATCTCATCTTTATCTATCTTCTTCTCCCTTTCTGTAATACAATTTTAAAGTTCATTTCCCTTGAATACCCCTCAGTATATTCTTTTAACCTTTCAGCATTTCCTCCTTTGATTAATACCAGTTTTCCATCTGAGCTCTTTCATATAGTTGTTTTTCTTTTCTCAAAATGCCTCCAATTTTCCTTTGTGACATTCATTATCCCACTAATTATACAGGCTTATCTAGTCACCCCTACCTAGCCATGTTGCACTTCCTGTCAGCCTCAATTTTTTGCTGTCTATATTCCATTTTCCCTGCTTAATTTTCTAATTTTATCCTTTCTTCAGTTAAATTTAGCATCTCCTGTAACATCCTAAGGATTTTTACTAGGCCATGTCTTTCAACCTATTTGGTCCTCCGCTGCATTCACTATTTCGTCTCTCAAAGCCACCCATTTTCCCCATTTGTCAATCATTGCTTAGTGCTCCCTTTGTTGAGTAACATAAGGTTCCTTCCATTTATATAGGTCCCATCTCATTATATTCCTATCTTTCTTCAGTTTTAATCTACAAGTTATGGTCAAAATTTATATCTGCTTCAGAATGTCATACTATTGAAACTTGGTCCAGAAATCTTCGTCCTGCCAATATCAAAACAGTGTGAAAACCTTCCAGTATCTCAAGGTCCCTTCCATGTATACAGCCTTCTTTCGTGGTTCTTAAACCAAGTGTTTGTGTTGATTAAAATTCTACCAGGCTGCTTCCTCTTTCATTCCTTGTCACCAGTCCATATTCATCCACTATTTACCTTCTTTTCCTTTTCATACTATTGAATTTTCTCCCATCACAATCAAACCTTCTTCTCCCTTAACTGTCTGAATAATTATAATTTTTTTAAATATCACTGCCAAAGCTAGTTGGCATATAAACTTGTACTTTGGTGGATGTTGGCTTTGTACTGAATTTAAAACCCTGCTTTCATCTGAGCAGAAGTCTTAATCATGCCACCAAATGCCACTAATCCCACTATATCTGACTTCAGCATATTCATTTTCTAATCTACCTACCAATTAAGAGATCTTACACATCACATGCCGAATTGTAGAATGCCAGTTCTGTTTTCCCTGATGACATTCTTGTAAGTAGTTCACACTCAGAGATGTGATTGGGGACTAATTTAACTTTGGAATATTTTACCCTAGAGGAAGCCTTCAGCATGTATCCATGCAGTAGAGCTGCATATCCTTGGAAAAAGTATCGGCTGTAGTTTCCACTAGGTTGCAGGCATTTGCATGTTGACTGATGTTACAAGACTAGATCAATCATCCAAATAGTTGTCTGGTATCTACTGAAGAGGCTGCTGCCCCTCTTCATAAACGTTTTTCCGGCTTTCCCACAGATAACTCTTGATCGTAGATGCATCTACAGTGCATCTATCTGTATAATTAAGGCACTCAAGACACCCCTCCTTGGCAATGTCTGTTGTTCATGGAGGTGGTGTCATTTGTTAGTGTTTAAAACTGAAATGGAGCTGTAGCTTAAAAATGTTTTGGGTAGTAATTAAAAATAAAAATATAGTACTGATGAGAAAATATTAATGTATCCCTGATCTAGACATTAGTCATGGGCAGTGTTACTAATATACATATCGAATCTGGCATGATATTTGTAAAATAAAAAAAGCTAAATTCTGCACACAGTTTAATTTTTGAGGAGAAATGTCCAAAAGCTATAATTTAAATAGCAGCAACTGAGGAACACGGGTGTATAATTGTAGGGATTAAAGACCTTCCATACTTCCCTCACAACAGAGCTTGAAGTCTGGAAGAAAATAGAGAAACTAAGCAATCATAATGAGGTGCCAGTCTTTATTTGATAGCATGCACAGATAACATACAAACCCCATGAACAAACGTAATAAGAGACTTCAGCTCAGATATTTTCAAGGTTATAAAGCACTCAAGAGTTGTGCCTTTATTAAATACGGAGGGTATTGTAAATTACAGACCTGTCACATTAGGTGTAGAAGTTAAATCTGTAGCTGGGTGGAGCCATGTGTGAAATCAGGGAAGGGCAACTGCTCGCACACAGCAGATCACTGCATGGAGCACATAAACCTGTAACGGTATAACATTCACACTAGCTTTTCAGGATCACCTCTTTTTCCAGTAGTAAAAAAAACACACACACACACACACACACACACACACACACACACACACACACACACACAGCCAAACCTACTGATGTTGCCACTATTAATACACAAGAAAAATATTGCTGGAGAATAAATTCCAGGAATAAGTTGAGCAAGGTTGTTTACTTTAACCACTGCTGTTCATACTAACATTACATGGTGTTATGAAGTAGGTAACCCAAGAGAAAATGAGAGGTATACAGTAGACTCTGTTTGAGCACTTAAAGAACATGGACTTTGCGGGTGACATCTGCCTTTTGTCCCATACTTTCAAGGATATGAGCGAGAAGCTTAAGGAACTGGAAACAGAAGCTCAGAGAGTTGAATGAAAAATAAACATGGCAAAGACTGAAGCGATTAGGATGAACAGTAAGAACAAGAACCCACTAACCGTGAAAGAATTGGAGATTGAGCAGGTGGAGAACTTTTGTTGTCTGGGAAGTATTGTTTACAAAGACAGAGGGGTGCCAGAAGACATAGAAAGTAGGATCAAAAGGGCAAAAAGAGCCTGTGCCCAGCTGAGACCAGTTTGGACATCTCGTGAAATATTGATGAAGGTAAAGCCTAAAATCGTTAAATCAAATGTAAAATCTGTTCTCTTTTTCGGGTGTGGGATGTGGAAGGTGACAGCACAAATTAAAGCAAAAATATAAACCTTCATCAATAAATGTTTGAGGATTATACTGGGAGTACACTGGCCAACCAGGGTTTTGGTGGAGCTTGGGGAAAGCAATAGAGTAAACCTATTGTGGGTCCCTGGCCACTCGGGGATCAGTGGCAATGAACATGCCGACAGATGAGCCAGAATGGGGGTAGACTCCATTTATTGGACCGCAACCTGTCCTGACAATCACCAAGGCAATGATCAAATTGGAGCTCAGAAGACAGCATGTAGAATATTGGACCAAGGTCTATAAACAAAAACATGGCAAGGTAATGATGCCAAGCTATGTAATCCTGGGATTGAACAGGAGAGAGATTAGACTCATGGTTGGATTGCTGACACGCCATGGGAATTTCAAAAAACACCTACATACAATGGGAATAACAGAAGAGGACCCTAAATGTAGGATCTTTGATGATGGTGATGAAACTGCATCACATCTAATCTTCGGATGCATTGCATTGGAGAGCAAAAGGCGCAGAACATTTGGGACAAACAGACCCGAAGAAATTGTCTAATACAGAACTGGTAAAGGGACTCCTTTCACTGTTCAATGGCATTGGTTGGCTTTACTAGATATACAGGGATATCGCACAATAAACTTAGTTTCGGTGCGGGCAGTGGCAGGTAGGACCAAAACTGTTTTGCCTTCCCTGACAAAATCAATCACACTGGCCAAATGTTCTCAAATCAAGAACTATGACAATGCACCCAGCAACGGAAAGCTGAGGTAACCATAAAAGAAACGAAATGGAGATGGATAGAACACACCCTGATAAGAGGTCTGCAACATACACCAAAGCAGGCTTTAGAATGGAAACCACAAGAATCTAGGAAGAGAGGCGATCTGGCGCAGGATTGTTGAAGCGGAGGTGTCAGCTGCTGGCCACTCTTGGAGTAACATCAAGATGATGGCAATGAACAGGGTCAGATTGAGATCTCTAATATGTGCCTATGCTCCACACCGGAATAATAGGAATAAAGTCAATAAGTTGAGCAGCTGTAGAAATAAAATACCATTCCTTTAATTTATAATATTGAGCCACCAAACTGAATTCTCAGTGGTTTATAATTGAATTAGACTTGACTATTGTCACTGTGTAGAGAGCATAGACAGTAAGACAGAAAAGTTTACTGTACTGTTAACATTGTCATTAGATGAAATATTTGAAGAAGAGAAGAGAAGAGAGGGGAGGGGAAAAGCAGTAAGTTGTCAAGAGTTCAGTGAATGGCATTGTACTTTAATGATATTTTGTACTTACAATCTGTGTTAGTTACACATTACTGGCCAGATACAAAATCTCAGCACATTTGATAAGGGTCAGGTCATAGAAACTACACACACACACAAACTAAATTTAGGAAGATGTGTGCAGTTGATTTTCTGTGGGTACGTACCACCATTGTCTCAATTAGACTAAAAACCTACTGCTATTTTCACTGTGCCCAACAATATTAGGATGCAGTGGCTTCTGTTCACCAGTTAAATTGTAATTGCAAGTATTCTGAGCCAGATGCTGCTTGTCAATTCAGTGGCGAATGCCAGTTTCAACTCTGCAACATCCTGAAATGGCCCTTCAATATGCAGTACACTCCACAGAAATATCTCTACTAACTGCTAACAGCACACTGCTGAAGATTTATCATTGTATTACTGACAGAACAAAAAAAAAAAAAAAAAAAAAAAAAAAAATCAAATCCATTTAGTGGTTCATAATGCAGTGCGAGCTACTTAATCAGTTGGGAAACACTTATGTGAATATTTTATTGCTTCAATTTTCTGAAAGTCTCAGAACTACTTCTTCTTCTTCTTCTTCTTCTTCTTATTATTATTATTATTATTCAGATTATATTGAACTGTAGTTAGTGCTTTTTCTCTTGAAGTTAATGAAATAATTTATAAAATGCTTTCTGTCTACTAAAAAGTCTTAAATTGTAGAAAATATTTATTTGTAAATAAATAATGTAATATGTAAGACATATTACATTGGCATTTTGTGTTATTTTGATCCCTAAAACTACTGGTAGGTGGCCCATGCTTAGCAATAATATGTTGGAAATGCCTTGTATTTATTAGACGGCATGAAAAATTAGCTACTTCAAATGTGATATTGAAGAATAGTTGGATTTTGTTCACTGGAAAACAGCTGAATGGTGGTTGTGCAGTTGCTTCTTCTTAGCTACAATTCATTCTATAATCTAATTTCATAATTTAAAAATGTAAGTAAGGAATTATGAAGCAATCATTTTATTCTTTTAGCACTGGACAGTATTTGAATCAGTGACGGAAGTTGTTATACTTGTTCCTGCACTGTTGGGTCTCAAAGGAAATCTGGAGATGACCCTTGCGTCTCGCCTATCAACACAAGCTAATCTTGGTCACATGGACACACCTAAACAACAGTGGAGCATGATTGTTGGAAATCTTACATTGATACAGGTTTGTGAATCATTAATATATGTAGAATCTATCATGATTGCTAATGAATATTTCTGATGAATCTCATTGTGCTAACTTCTGTCTGGAAGATTAAATTTTTATTACTAAAGACCAGTTGAGGTGGCATAATGTACAGCCATTCAGGTTTGATTTGTGATTTTCATAGAGTAATGTAAATGTCAGATACTTCCATTAACAAGGCTCCATTATTAGTTTTAGCCCCTTAGTCTTTATATAATTGGAATTTGATTCATTATCTGACATTTCCCAAATCCTAATCTGTGTAAGCAGCGGCGGAGCGGCCGAGCGCATTGAGGCACTACGCTACGATGCGCGAGGCTGTTTCCCGCCGGGGGTTCGAATCCCCCCTCGGGCATGGATGTTTGTACCGTCTTTAGTATTACCTAGTTCATAAGTAGTTTATAAGTTTAGGGACTGATGACCCCGTAGTTAAGTCCCTTAAGCTCTACAACATTTGAACTAATCTGAGTAATTAAAGATTGCTAGCCAATGCCCTCAATGACAGTGTGTCACACAATGCAGTGTCAGAACTTTTATTTTAATGTTACATTTTCCAGACTATTTCAGCATGATGTATAAAGTGTGTGCAATGTGTGTGATACGGAGGAAATGATTGTTTTGAATCAGTTTCTTTTGTTGTCAGTGATGTCATTATTTTGTCAACAATGTTAAGAAATGGAAACAAATTGTAGCAACACATCCTTCAGGCCTCAATCTCTGGTGACCCCAAACCCACCTCCACCTTGCCACCAGTAAGTAAATTCACTTATCCTGCACTCCTGCACCCACGCCATCTTCCCTACAGTATTGTCTTTATATTTTCTGTCAACCCTCTCTACGTCACTACCATCATCCACTTGTGAGCTGTTACATTTTCTCATATTTTAAAAGTTTTTATTATTATTATTATTATTATTATTATTTAGCATTTAGCAACTCTTAGAAACTTGTTGATTACCCCAAGAATGAAGTGTTACCCTTTATTTAATTTTTTTCCTAATGGGATCTTCACAACATTAGAAAACATAGTAGGAAAATCACACATTTGTATGACTGCTATAATTCAGTGGAATTTAACTAGCTTTGAGGGACTGAGAGGGCTCAGTGTAAAATTTTGGAACTTTCCAAAGAATAATTGTGATCTTATTTCAGCTATGATTGTTTAGGTTTCTTCTAGTTTCTTCATCGCTTCAGAGCTGTGTAAAGATGCAGCTTTAAATTAGACCACAGCTCAATAAAAGCAATAGAAGCAGTTTTTCATCAAATAAAATCCACAAGATTCCGATAACAAATATCATCATGATCGGGAGTTAGTGACTAACTGCCAGGGCTCCAATGGTGTTCTGCTTCAATAGCAAGGTCTGGAGTCTTCCAGAGGACCAAAGAGCATGTGCACGGAAGGCAATGTGGGTACTTACGATGCCACAGTAGCAAATTAGTCACCTGGTGTGCAGAGCTAGTGCCACATTTGAAACTTTTGCTCTTGCCTTTCTAAAAGTGGCAAACCTCAGCTTCCATTTGATGTCCAAAGCCAACCCCTACACCCTGCTGAGTGTTTATCCCTGGTATTTGTTGAAACTGTTGCTAATTATACTAATTTCAGCTACTTTTTTTTGTAACAATCCCAGTAAGATGATGTTTGGACCAAAATTCTCATCTTTTCAATGTGTATTTTATGTTTTTGTTTGTTCAATCATACATTCTGCACCTGATGCACTGTTTTAAGTGTCAGTGCTTTGGGTAAATTACCCTGGGTTGCAAGTGAGAAGGTAAGTGTTGTAAAGCTGTGATTGTGTGCCACCTGCGAAGTGTGTTAATTGTGGTTGGGACCATCCTGTTTGGAGCAGAAATTTCAGGACCTATAATGAGAAGAAGAAATTCCAGTAGATAAAGACAACTAAGCAAATCTCCTTTGCTGAGGTCAGAAAGACCTGCAAAGCCATGCAGCCTCCTCCATTTGCAAACCCCCCAGGGGGCCCACAGCTCTTTTGTGGGTACGTGTGTGGCGCGCATGGGTCCCCGAGCCATTGCAGCCTTTTTTCCTGCTTTCCCCAGGCTGCATTACCCTTCCTAGTTCCCCCTCCTTCCCATCCCAATTCCTCCTTCCCACCCTCTCCAACGCCGTCTCTCGGTGTTACTCTAGATGACGGCTTGGCTATCCCATGGTACCGATTGTCCTGCACTTTGGTTTTGTCTGCTGTGTACACCGGTTTTTGGCCCAGTTTGGTCCCCCTCGGGGTTTGACCTTCCATACCAAAATTGTCTGATAATGTGTGAGCCAATTGGGAAGAACTCCCGACCTAGCCCCTACGGCGCGGGTCCTATCCTTTCCTTTCCACTTCCTTTACTCGCTGTAGCCCCCATCCCCCGCTAGGTCCCCAGCACGTGTAGCCAGTCCGTGTGGGGGGGCTGTTATGTACCCTTTGGCTGAGCCCCCTGACACCACAGGGATCACACTACTGGTGTCTGAGCTGCGACCTCTCCATGCAAGCCAAGGATTTGATGCCTGTCCTCGGGGGTTTCAGAACTCCCGGCAATGGCCATCGTGCCAGGTGGCCTTTGCTGAGGCTGGGTGGCGCCCATAGAGAGAGCCCCGGTTTCGGAGTGGGTGACACCAGGGCGGACGTCTAGCCCCATGAAAAGAGTTAGACTCCAAAATGGTCGTGCATCGGCCGTCTCTCAAGACAGGAAGAGATCGTTTAATGCTGCTACTGCGGATAAGAGGATGTTTCCCTCCCTTGCTACCCCTTGGGAGGAAGGCCAGGCTCGCCGGTTAGGAGCAAAACCCTTTCCTCGCTACCTGGTTTGCTCAAGGACTGATGGAGGAACTTTTACTACCACCAAACCGCTGTTCTTTGTCGAGACCATAGAGGACAAGTTTGGTGAAGTGGAATCTATGGGTAAGCTTAGATCTGGCTCATTGCTCATTAAAACAGTCTCGGCAGCCCAGTCTGAAGCTTTGCTCGCCTGCACCACCCTTGGCGACATTCCAGTAACAATTGTCCCGCAAAAATCCTTGAATATGGTACAGGGTGTGATATTCCACCGGGACCTCCTCCTTCAAACTGATGAGGAGCTTAGGGCCTATCTCGAGCGGCGTGGTGTACATTTTGTTCGCCGCGTTCAGAGGGGACCTAAAGATAACCGCGTCGATACTGGGGCCTTTATCTTGGCCTTCGAGGGGACACACTCCCAGAGAAGGTCAAGATAATGATATATCGATGTGATATATCGATGTGAAGTGAAGCCCTACATTCCACCTCCCATGCGGTGTTTTCGATGTATGAGGTTTGGTCATACGTCCTCTCGCTGTACAGCAGTCCCAGTATGCGGTGATTGTGGACGCCCACTACATGAGGGGAGCCACTGTGTTCCTCCGCCGGTGTGCGTCAACTGTCATCAACACCACTCTTCACGGTCGCCAGATTGCCCTATGTTCAAAACAGAAAAGAAGATACAAGAGTACAAATCTCTGGACCGTTTGACGTACCCTGAGGCCCGCAGTAAATATGAACGTCTGCATCCCGTGCAGATGGCGACGACCTTCGCTACGACGTTATCGTCTAGCCTTTCACCCTCCCCTTCCCACTCCCATCTCCCCCCTACACCCCGTCCCCACCCCTCCCTCACATCTCCCTCTCCTGTAGCTCCTGTAGCCCTCCCTTTGTGTCCCACCCCTTCCCAGCCGGAGAAGTGCACCCCTTCTCCGTCGCCTGCCGGTGACAGTGCCCTATCTCAGGGCCTTCCGTCCCGGCGTTCCCCAGATCAGAGATCTTCGACCTCTAGCTGGCCATCGGACTCCCAGTCAGTGAGTTCAAAGGTCGCCCGATCCTCGTCAGTACCAGACCTAACTGACAAAAGTCCTCTCTCTGGGGTAGGTCCTGCCCGTCCCACACGAGAGAAGGAGAAAGAGAAGGAGAAGGAGAAGAAGAAGAAGAAACCAAAGTTACAAGATAAAGCCCCTCCGGTACCACCGGAGGTGCCGACTGTGCTTTCGCAACTCGCTCATCCCATTGAGCCCGAGGCTGATCCGCTATTTATGGATGTTGTCCCTTCTTCTTTGGTGACGGACGCTGACAAAGCGGCGTGACAGACATTATGCCATTCGCTTCCCGCCTAGATCCTCGTGATGTGATCATCCAATGGAACTGTAATGGTTACTACCGTCACCTCTTGGAGATTAAACAGCTAATCTCTCTCTCTTCTGCGGCCTGTGTCGTCCTGCAGGAATCGAGGTTTATGGATGCACATTCACCGACCCTCCGTGGGTTCCGTGCTTTTTGTCGGAACCGGGTTGGTCCCCTCCAGGCGTCTGGTGGGGTTTGTACTTTGGTCCGGACAGATATTGTCAGTACCTGGGTTCCTCTCCAAACTCCATTGGAAGTGGTTGCTGTCCGGGTTCACTTGGACACTCCATTGACCATTTGCAACCTCTACCTTCCACCTGACAGGCCACCTACACTCGCGTCCCTAGTGGCCCTCCTTCAGCAACTCCCCCCTCCTTACCTCATCCTTGGGGACTTCAATGCCCACCATCCTTTGTGGGGCAGTGCTTATACATCTAGCTGGGGCCGCCTCATAGACCAGTTTCTTGCTGACCACAATCTGAGCCTTCTCAACGATGGTTCCCCAACTCATTTTAGTGCCGCTCACGGCACCTTTTCTGCCATAGACCTCTCTCTCACTTCTCCTTCTCCCCTTCCTTTATTTCGCTGGTCGGCGTATGACGATCTCTGCGATAGCGACCACTTTCCGTTGATCCTTTTCACTTCCCTCACACCTACCACAAGCCAGGGTACCCCGCTGGGCTTTCCGTCGTGCTAATTGGCCGCTATATACATCCCAGGTTGTGTTCCCATCTTCCCCCTCAGGCTGTATAGATGATATTATAAGCCAAATGACCAACATGATTACCCAAGCTGCCAACGCCGCTGTTCCCCAGTCGACAGGCCCTCCTACTCGCCGGCCGGTCCCTTGGTGGAATGCAACTGTTGCCGCAGCCATTCACGAGCGCCGTAGGGCCTTGCAACATCTTAAGCGCCACCCATCCCTCGCTGGTCTCATAAATTTCAAACGTCTGCATGCCAGAGCTCGTTACTTAAACAAAGTAAGCGGACATGCTGGGAGCATTTTGTCTCCTCGTTGGGTTCTTCTGTCCCTTTGACAAGAGTGTGGGCTATGCTCCGATCTATCCAAGGTAGCTGGCGGCCGTCTTCCGTCCCTGGTCTTGCCCTGCCTGATGGGGTCTGCAAAGAGCCATCTGTTGTTGCAGAACATCTTGCAACTCCTTTCGCCAATGTATCAGCGACAACTTCATATCCGGTGACCTTTCTCCTTCAGAAACACCAGGCCGAAACCTTCAAATTAGGCTTTACTTCTCACCAGGTGGAACCATATAACGAACCTTTTACTGACTGGGAGCTGTCGCTGGCCCTCTCCTCTTCTCGTGATTCAGCACCTGGCCCTGATGATATCCATAATCAATTGCTGAAACACCTCAACCCCTCACAACGACAATTTCTCCTAAAAGTTTTTAACCGTATTTGGCTTCAAGGGGTGTTCCCCTCCCAGTGGAGGGAGAGTATTGTGGTCCCTGCCCTCAAGCCTGGCAAGGACCCGTCGGCGCTGGACAGTTATCGACCAATAAGCCTGACAAGTGTCACCTGTAAACTACTTGAACGGATGGTAGCCCGCAGATTATGCTTGGTTCTTGAATCCCGAGGACTTCTCTCACCTTACCAGTGTGGGTTCCGGGAGGGACGATCCCCTATTGACCATTTACTTCGACTGGTGACTGCGATCAGACAGGCCTTCTCTAAAAGACATCATTTGGTAGCAGTCTTCTTCGATCTTCATAAGGCTTACGACACTGCTTGGCGTCATCATATTTTACGTTCTCTTCATGACTGGGGCCTCAGAGGCTCCTTACCAATTTTTATCCGTCAGTTTTTATCCCACCGCCTGTTCCGTGTCAGAGTTGGCTCTTCATTTAGCTCCCCTCGGATACAGGAGAACGGTGTCCCCCAGGGCTCAGTGTTGAGTGTTACACTTTTTCTAATCGCCATCAATGGGTTGGTGAGCTCTGTTGGGTCACTGGTAACCCCGGCATTGTATGTCGACGACTTTTGCATATGGTACAGCTCCTACTCAGTAGCCTCTACTGAACGACAGCTCCAGAGCGCCATTCGGTGGGCTTCAGTGTGGGCTATGTCCCATGGTTTCCAGTTTTCCTCATCAAAAACGAGGGTGGTGCATTTTTGTCGTCGTACTACGGTTCACTCTGATCCCGAACTTTTTTGGGTAATCAGCGCCTGGAAGTTGTAGCACAGCATCGTTTCCTGGGTCTTCTCTTTGACAAAAAATTGACTTGGGTGCCCCATATTCGTCACATTAAGATTAGTTGTATGAGGAAACTTAATGCCCTACGTTTCCTTGCTCATTCATCTTGGGGTGCAGACCGAACAACTATCCTCCGTATCTATCGGGCTCTAATCTTGTCCTGATTGGACTATGGGTGTCAAGTTTATGGCTCGGCAGCTCCTTCTGCCCTGAAATTATTAGACCCGGTTCACCATTATGGTGTCCGCTTGGCTACAGGTGCATTCCCGACTAGCCCGGTCGACAGTCTCCTTGTTGAGGCGGGAATCTGCCCTCTTCAGGTCAGGCGGCATCAGCTTCTGGCGTCTTATGCCATCGCCATCCGGCAATATCCTGATCATCCCGCTTACCAGGTTCTTTTTGCATATGAAGGGCTTCGACCCCCTGATACCTGGCCGTGGGCGGGCCTTCCCGTCGGACTGCGGCTTGCCTCTTTTTGCCGGGATTTCCATTTCCCTTCCCTAGATTGCGCCCCCCATTTTACTGCACGCACACCTCCGTGGATGGTGCCGCGACCACTAATTCGGGCGGATCTCTTCCAGGGCCCAAAAGCTTTAATTTCCCCCATGGTCTTTCGGCGTTTGGTGCGCCCAGTACTAGAAGAGTTTCAGGGAGCCTCTATCTTCTACACTGATGGCTCGAAAACAGCGGGCCACTCCGGATATGCTTTTACATCTCCTGTTGGGGCAGAATGCCATTCTCTGCCAGAGGCATGCAGTGTGTTTACGGCAGAGCTGATGGCGATTTATAGAGCCCTCTGTTTTATTAAACATTCTGCTGTGGAACGTGGTTTAATCTGTGCTGACTCCATGAGCAGTCTGCAGGCCATTGATCGTTGTTTCCCCTCCCATCCTTTAGTTATTTCCATCCATGATCTCCTTGCTGACCTTTATCGTGCTGCCTGCTCCGTTACCTTTCTCTGGGTGCCAAGCCATGTTGGTATTACAGGGAATGAAGAGGCTGACCAGTTGGCTAGATCGGCAATTACTCGCTGCCCATCTCCCTTTCAAATTCCGGGTGCGGATCTGCGGGTGCAGATCAGATCTTTGCTTCACTCCTCATGGGATAGCAGTTGGAAAGCTACTGCCCCTTCCAATAAACTCCGCACCATCAAAGATACGACTTCAGCTTGGAGTTCATCTTTATGCCCTTCCCGGAGAGAATCAATTATCCTCTGTCGCCTCCGTTGTGGACACTGCAGGCTGACCCATGGATTTCTTTTACGAAATGACAATCCACCACATTGTGATTGTGGAGCCGTACAATCCGTGTCTCATATTCTGACTGAATGTCCTCTCCATTCGACACTTCGTGGCGACTATGACCTACCGCCTGCATTGCCTTCAGTTTTAGGCGGATGACCCACGGATGGTTGATCGCGTCCTTGCCTTCCTCCGTGAAAGTAGATTTTATTGTCAGCTTTAGGACTCGCTTGGTCGGGGTGAGTGGGTTTGTGATTCTTGGCTGATTGTGGGGTTTAGAGCCTTATCCCCATCAGCCCCCCACTCTTTTACATTTTACTGTAGTTTTATTTCTCCCTGCTCTGGAGCTGTGATACGTTGACCACTGTGCCATTAGTAACTTGTGGTTTAGGGTAGAGGTCGCTTCCAGAGCTGTGGGAGCGGACACTGTAGCATTTGCTGCCCTGGGTTGGTTTTAGTCTTGTTGGCGAGTCGATTTTACTTCCTAGTGTAATGGTCTTTTGGCTTTCACCTATTTTTCGTTGGGTTCCGTGGCGTATACAATTTGAGGTTGAAGGGACTGATGACCTCGTTGTTTGGTCCCTCATGTCCACCACCACCACCATCCATTTGCAACCTCTTTTGGCCCTGCTCATCAAAAGTCAGTCATCAAATTGTATGCCTCCACTCAAGCAGAGGTTGTTCCTGTTGCCTCTAACACTTGCACATGTCAGCACACCTGCAAGGCAGCAGATGCTTCAGCACCCATCCCCCTCTCACAAATCTCTGAAAAAGCTATGGTCACCACCTTTGTAGATCCTTTAATTCCTCAAACTGCAGAGCCTACTTAACAGTTAGTGTACAGCTGCTGCCACATCCTACTGTAGCTCCCACCAATCCATCCAAGGGAGGAAAAAAAGCAAAACTCCATCCAAAGGTGAAACTTGACAGTAAACTTTGAAACTGTCACCGTACCTGAATCATCATCTGACTGCGCCAGAGCTTGTGGGGCTGGATGTCAATCTGGGGCAATCTTCTTGTCCCAAGACTGAACATCCACAAAGTTCAGTGCCCGCACCTCGGCAAAAAGCAAGGGTGTAAGTGCAACCTCCATAATGGCTTTCATACTCCAGTGGAACTTGCAGGGATTCAGGACACATCTGGAGGAACTACCTTTAATCACTCATGGTACTCCCATGTGTATTTGTCTCTGGGAGATTAATTTCAAACCTATTGATAACCTTGAGGTACATGGGTATTTTCTCCACCGAAAGGATTACCTTAGTGGAGATAGAACTAAAGGTTGAGTATCTGAGACTCGTTGCCGCACTGTGCCCCCATCCTCCCCCCTTATTCACCACATGTCGCAGTGTCAGTGGCAGTGCGTGTTGTAATGAACCAGCCCTAAAAAACAATTTGTACATATTAATGAAATTCATTTACATTATTAAATTGGATGTTTTTCACAAATGTGATCTACACCAGATTAATTAGCAAAAACAGCAAACAATTTTACAAATAGTCGTAAATTGGATGAAATTATATATCAGACACACATTAAAATATTACTAGTGCAGTAGGGGTTTGTTTGTTATGGAAACTGTTATATAATTAACTAGCTGTATAATTCCATTATAAACTGATTATGTCAAACTTTTTAGACTGCCTTACATAACTTTAGGAAATTATAGTAATCTTATTCTTGTAAAAATATCAATGATTGCATAATATTACCAGACAATGTCGTTATACAATATTTTTATAAATTGTAATTAAACACAAGTAATTTGACAAAAAATGGTAAAAACAATAAAGTTTAAGGTGTAACAAAGTTTTTCTAAAACTTTATTTGCATTACGATATAATTATGCAGTTTTGATTTTGGACTAAGTATTTCAAATATTCCATTTCATTAATATTGCAGAAATTATTTTGGTTAACTGCTATATTACTCTCTATATTTACAGATAATTTTGAATGAAACTCTGTATGGCTACTACGGTCGGGGGTTCGAATCCCCCCTCGGGCATGGATATTTGTGCCGTCCTTAGTTGTAGGTAGTTCATAGGTAGTTTGTAAGTTTAGGGACTGATGGTCCCGTAGTTAAGTCCCTTAAGCTTAACAAACATTTGAATGAAACTAAAGTATTGACAGATATGTAGTCTGTAGATATAGAAATGACTGAACATTGGTGAACATTTTACATCAGTAAAAAGGGTATCGGGTCCCTCATTAATCTGTACAAATATGGTTTCTTAGGGCTGGATTCATTACAATGTGCATCATTGATTGACAGTATAGTCACTCTATTGACCCCCATGTGACACATTAGCTCAGGAGGCTATCTATGATCTTTTGACCCAGCTCCCCCACACATTCTTACTATGCGGTGATTTTAATGCACACAATGTGCTTTGTGACACCGTAGCTACCTGTTTCAGGGGTTGAGCAATTGAGAAGCTCGTGTGCATGTATTAAATATAGGTCAGAGCACACACTTCTGTGCTACAACAGGGTTAGTCTTTTTGATCTTCTGCTTTATTGTCCACTCCTTGTCCTTACTACTCAATGGGAAGTGGTCATGACCTTTACGGTATTGCTTTCCCAACCACCCAGATGGGTGTGCAATAGAGCAGATTGGAATAGCTGAGTTCGATCGTTATGTCAAGTGTCCAGGAATGGTTGGATTATATCACCTAAAGGATCCACCATGTCACTGCAGCATCCATTACATAGTATTCAGGTGGACTAAAAAGGCAGCCTGTCTCTTGGTGCAGCGACAAATGCCACTCTGCAAAAAAAAAAAAAAAAAAAAGAGAGAGAGAGAGAGAGAGAGAGAGAGAGAGAGAGAGAGAGAGAGAGAGAGAGAGAGAGAGAGATGCAGCTCTGTGTAAGTTCAAAAGCTGGCCGACTGCAGAGAACCTCACCACCTTTGTGGCGTAGAGCACAAAATTTCACCAAACTATTTGGCAGAACTAGAAATGATGGTGGTAACACAAATGTCTTACCTTAGGGGACAAAAAGGAAGGTAAACAAATACACAACACACTCACACATATCCACATCCAAACACACCTAGGCAGACACAAATGTCTGCCTAGGTGTGTTTGGATATGGATATGTGTGAGTGTGTGTGTATTTGTTTACCTTCCTTTTTGTCCCCTAAGGTAAGTCCTTCCACTCCTGGGATTGGAATGGCTCCTTTTCCACTTCCTTAAAACCCGTATCCTTCCCTTTCTCCTCTCCTTTCTTCCTCTTTTTCCTGAAGAAGCCACCACTGGTGGCGAAAGCTCGAATGTTTGTGTGTTTGGTGTTTCTGTCGACGAGCTTGTACTTTGGGTAAGTCAAAAATCTTATATATATATAATTTGCAGGTATTGTGGAGATTTCTCAAGTAAATATAGTTCTGTGTACTATCAAGATGTTAGTGGTTCCACAATTTAAAAAAAAATAATTATAATTTTTAATCATGGAATGTTTGTTTATTTTAATGTTTATATCCTTCTATGTGGAGATATGCTGATTTTTTTTGTGCATTTTCTTCCATGCAGTGCCAGGCAAATGTGGTCGGATTCCTTGCTTCCGTTGTGGCAATAGTGATGGGAGGTTTCAAGAGCAGGAATGTGCGGCTTGACCATGCACTTCTAATGTGTGCCAGCAGTTTAGTGACTGCTTCACTTGCCAGCTTTGTTCTAGGTAAAATTAACTCATGTGTGCATTTAGAGTATTTAATATTACTAAATGACTTTACTATGTTAGTTATGTTGTCTTTGGAATAATTTTTTAATCTTCTATTTTCAAATATAATCACTGTATAAACCTATTTTGGTTGTGGGATCAACATATCCTTAGAACCAAAGACTGCAGATTTCTTCTTTTAACTAATAATTAGTCATACATTTGTACATAATGGATGAATACTATTTGCTTTGTCAAAAATTGGGAAATCTGTATCATAATTGTATGTATCTTCTATATTTCTTGTTTACATGCATAATGCTCAAGGTTTTATTATGGTAATTAAGATCTATTTATTTCTACTAAATTTGCCCTAACAATCTATTCGTTCTTTTTTAGGTCTTACAACTGCTGCAGTGATAGTTTTCTCACGGCATTGTAGCATTAATCCTGATAATGTAGCTACTCCAATTGCCGCAAGTCTTGGTGATGTAACATCGCTTGCTCTTCTCTCTTGGATTTCAACTGTTCTGTATGATGCTATAGGTATTAACATTATCTTTATGCAGTTAATACATTTACAGAATATTGAAGTAAGAAACTAGGAAAAATAATAATTGGCTATGGAGAAAAAAAGTAGGGGTCAGTTACTAGTGAAATGTAACTTTGTGTAAATCACTGTAACCACTGCACTTCTGCAATTCAAGGTAATGTGAACTGCGTGTGATGTATAGATGTTATTACTGGGAATTAGAAACATGGAATATCTTGACGCTTTTATCTTTCTGAAATTTTTGTCAGTCACCTGAGGGCTTTCATCATAAGTAGTAAATACTAGCGATACTAAATAGCTTCAGGCTACTTCCAAGTGAGTGTATATTGACTGGTAAATAAGTTTTTAATTAAAAAACTGGTGGTGCCGGTGACACTTTGAGTGCCAGTCATATATGCAAATCTACATACCCAGGTATCATTTTCTGTGTGTCCATTCAGTGCTGGCCATTTTTAAAGTACTTTGTCCCTATGGTGCAGATTCAGGAATAATGTTTTTCTGGTGCATTAATGAAGCTTACTGTTTGCTCTCCTAACATGTCGCTTATACTGCCCTGCTTTATAACCTTTCACTACCACCATGAAAACTAAAGAAAATGTTTTTGGTTGGAAGATAAATTGTTTTGTGTTATATACTGTTTATTTATACAAATGGCAGAATTTTTATAATATTATGGTCGCAGTGAACGTAATATTTTGGGCATGGTATTTTTCACACCAGTGACCGCAACGTAATACTACAGGCATGGCATTCTACGTGTTAAATTTCCTTGAACATTTAGATACCCTTTAATACTAGTAGGCCTGTGCATGTAAAATTCGGTAAATGTGGAAAAAATATGTTGTAAATGACTTCTTGTCATTACAAACAAAGAACTTCGAACTCAGAGCAGTGACAATACCACTTTGACACACAACCTCGATAACAGTAAATTTGATTTACTGTTTCTTTAAAGTGAATTTTACTGTATGGCTATTAATTTTTGTTGAGCAGTTAAAGGCAAAGATTGCAATTGAGAAGGAATCCAAAATGGTAAAGGAAACTCCTTAGTAGTCAAATAAAACGGTGATTGTATATGCCAATAAGTAAACAAGAAGTCACTCTGAGTAAAGGAGTAAGCTATCGTAAATAATTAACTTGTAAAATAGAACCTAGCATTTTCTTGTTGGTAATTTATTTACTTGTAATTTTTTTTATTTCATTTTTTTTTCATTAAAAGCATCAACTGATCTCAAACATACTAAACTTTATGCAGTGTAGCAAAAAAATTCTTCCCCAAGCTATACATGCCTGATTTGTGTACAGCAGTACACATCCAAATGAAAAAAGAGCCAGTAAAGCAATTTTTCGTAATAGTAGTCACTTAAACACTGACCTAAATAGGTTATCAGTAGACGTGTTGTCACAACATTTACTTCAAATGTTTCTAATGTATTAAAGCTGAATCATTGCAAATGTTGACAGTTATGTACTTTTCAACACTTTTCAAATGATTTTCAGAAAACATGATGACGATTAATATTTTGTCATGTTCTATAGATGTGATGTAAAGTCTTTAGTTCCACCTCCTATGTGCTGTTTCCACCTTTTACGTTTTGACCACATGTTTTCCCGGTGAAAGACAAACCCTGTTTTCGATGACTGTGACCATCCTGTTGATGTTGGGAGTCCCTGCACCCCTACCTCCCTAGTGTGTGAACTGTTCTGGCCCACATGATCCTTGCTCACTTGACCCCACAAATTTAAAACACTAGACCATTTATCTTGCTCTGAGACCTGAAATAAATTTGACCATCTTACTCTGTACCTCTAACATCTGCCTCGGCCTTTGTTGTGTCCCCTTTTCCTCCTACATCCTCCTTAACCCCATCTTGCTCCTTTCTATCTACTCCTCCTCCTGAGAGTTCCTTTTTGCTCCCCTCATGGTACTGATCCACCTCCCTTCTCCTCTCCTCAGCTGGGAAAGAAACCCTCATTTCTAGAATCTGTCAGGGATGGAGCTCCCTTTCAGAACCTCTTTTCCACATTATCAGGACAAGAAGCCTGACACACAAAGACAAACATGGTGCCCACTCTCTCTCTTTCAGATCTAGACATCACTGTGACTACCTCTTCCAATGACATCTCTTTTAGCCCAGAGGAGGAGGAGGAGGAGGAGGAGGTGGCGGTGGTGGCGGCAGCAGCAGCAGCAGCAACAACAACACATGTCTCAAGACGAAGCGCCCCCCCCCCCCCAAAAAAAAAAAAAAAAAAAAAAAAAAAAAAAATCCTAGGGAGTTTCGCCCTCTCCCCGGCAGAGTCTAATGTTGACTGAATGTCTATCACACTATCCTTAGTGGTGATTAACATAACTTTGCCAAAATGAGTAATTCTAGCCTGTTGAACATTTGTCCAGCTACTTGCTTTACTTCTTGTGATGAAACTGCAATGGCTTCTATTGTTTCCTTTCTGAAATGCAGATTCTTCTTTCATTCAACTCAGCAGCCTGTATTGTACTGCAAGAATAATGCTTTATGGATGCTCACTTGCCACCTCTTTATGGTTACTAAGCCTACTGCTGTAACAGCGTTGGCCCTTTACACATCAGGTAATGTCAGTCTGCTGGTTTACACATACACCATTAGTTCCTGAAACCCCTCCATATCACCCTGGAAGCAGTAGCTGGGCGGAACTATTTATACTCTGTAATACAGGGTGTATACACCCTGGAAGATCTGGAAAAAACCTGGGAATTTTTTCATCTGGGAGAAATCTGTGAAGTTCCCGGGAATTTATTGTTACAGTTATGGGATATTTTTTATTTTATTTTACTGGCAATAACCTCAGCACTCTAATGCAGAATAATACTGCAGCAAATTAGAGAATAACACTAAAATAAAACTTAAGTTGATAAGAAAATGATCAATTTACAGCAAAACACTGTACATACAAAAGCTTCTGCTGATAGCAGAATTTGTCAAAGGCTTTAGTATGAAAACTATACAATACTTTGTAGCAACAAACTGCTTTCAAAGAGTGTGATGTCTCATCTCCTTACATTTCTAACAGATTGTAGAAAAAATTAAGAATAGTGGTTTGATAAGCTTTTCTTTCAAAGTAGATGTGATTTTACACAAGATAAATGGCATTAACCATGAAAATGAGCTAAGCTTTTTTTTTTTTTTAAAAAAAATCGTGAGCCATTCAGAACTTAACAATTTGGGGGCCAGCAAGTAAGAAAACTCTTGGGTTCAGAACATCAGCCATTTACGCCATTATTAAACATTTTAAAAGCACATTTATGTTTGATAAAATTTAAAGGACAGCACACATTAAGAGTCCAAGCTTCAAGATTTGTATATTGTAATATTTTAGTTCTTTCATAGACAGATTACAAATTATGCAATAGCCATAGGGAAAATATAAGCATAAATAAAGTTATGGCAAGTGAAGACTGCTATTCAAGAGTTTGCAAATAATTGTGCATTGTGTATTTTTGTTGTGTCATTAGGTTTTTGCCTAACAACACACTAAAATGGTAACACATTCAAAGAAAACAGCAACATATTTTTACAAGCAAGGAAGTAAATGTGATAGCAATTACAACTTTTCTATTGGGTTCCCGCCTAACAACATACTCAAAAATCTTAACATACTCATTAAAAAGTGAGTATTTTACATAATAAAGCATGATAAACTTATATTTATGAGAAGTAATGCCTGTGTCGTCCGTAAAAAAAAAAACCACTGAAATAAATGTGAGCTGAAACAGAAGTGAAAAACATTCTCACTGGTTATTTGCACCTGACTCATGATTGGCCGTTCTTATTTCCCATCAATTGTCCAGTCATTACAAACGTCTACATATATTTATTAACAAAAACGACGACAAAAAAAACTCTGACAATGTAAGTGCATTTTAGCCTCGGGAAGTTTTACATTGGTGTATAAAACTTTTATCTTTTAAATGATTGAATCCAGTGGAAAGTATATGTGGTTATAATTAGGGATGGGTCAAACCCCAATTTTACTGAACCAAATCCAAATACTGAATCTTAAATAAAACTTGCCGAATTCTGAACCCAAATCGAATCTTTCGTATCTTGAACCCAAATAATCTGTCAACTTGAGTACAGGTATTTAAAAAGAATTACCACTCTTATCACAGCCAGTGATAAAGCCTTCTGGTTTGGATCCCAAATGAGAATATTACAGTAAAATTTAAGAAATTAAAATTTCATGTACACTTTAATTTTAAATCTTAAGGATTTTTTAATACCCCCTCCCCTTAAAAGAAATTGTAGGCTATGAAACATTTTGAGATATGTTGTTTAGATGCTCTAAAAGGTAAGAAACTTTCTTCACTCTCTTAAAAACTGATCATTTTGCTGAAATAAAAAATAATTGTATGATGACGTTCTAGAAAGGAATGGATTACTTTCTTTTTCAAAGGGGGGAAAATCAAAAATAAAACCTGAAAAGATGAGTAGATATTTTGGAAGTTGGAAAAAATAGATTCTTAATACACTCCTGGAAATTGAAATAAGAACACCGTGAATTCATTGTCCCAGAAATGGGAAACTTTATTGACACATTCCTGGGGTCAGATACAACACATGATTACACAGACAGAATCATAGGCACATAGACACAGGCAACAGAGCATGCACAATTTTGGCACTAGTACCGTGTATATCCTACTTTTGCAGCAATGCAGGCTGTAATTCTCCCATGGAGACGATCGTAGAGGTGCTGGATGTAGTCCTGTGGAACAGCATGCCATGCCATTTCCACCTGGCGTCTCAGCTGGCCCATCGTTCGTGCTGGACGTGCAGACCGCATGAGACGACGTTTCATCCAGTCTCAAATATGTTCAATGGGGGACTGATCCGGAGATCTTGCTGGCCAGGGTAGTTGACTTACACCTTCTAGAGCACGTCGGGTGGCACGGGATACATGTGGACGTGCATTGTCCTGTTGGAACAGCATGTTCCCTTGCCGGCCTAAGAATGGTAGAACGATGGGTTCGATGACGGTTTGAATGTACCGTGCACTGTTCAGTGTCCCCTCGACGATCATCAGAGGTGTATGGCCAGTGTAGGAGATCACTCTCCACACCATGATGCCGGATGTTGGCCCTGTGTGCCTCGGTCGTATGCAGTCCTGATTGTGGCGCTCACCTGCACGGCGCCAAACATGCATACGACCATCATTGGCACCGAGGCAGAAGAGACTCTCATCACTGAAGACGACACGTCACCATTCATCCCTCCGTACACGCCTGTCGCGACACCACTGGAGGCGGGCTGCACGATGTTGGGGCGTGAGCGGAAGACGACCTAACGGCGCGCGGGACCGTAGCCCAGCTTCATGGAGACGGTTGCGAATGGTCCTCGCTGAGACCCCAGGAGCAACACTGTCCCTAATTTGCTGGGAAGTGGCGGTGCAGTCCCCTACGACACTGCGTAGGATGTGACGGTCTTGGCGTGCATCCGTACGTCGCTGCTGTCCGGACCCAGGTCGACGGGCACGTGCACCTTCCGCTGACCAGTGACAACAACATCGATGTACTGTGGAGACCTCGCGCTCCACGTGTTAAGCAATTCGACGGTCTCCCGCATACCCACTATATGCCCTCGCTCAAAGTCCGTCAACTGCACATACGGTTCACGTACATGCTGACGCGGCATGCTACCAGTGTTAAAGACTGAGATGGAGCTCTGTACACCATGGCAAACTGGCTGACACTGACTGAAGTGGTGCCCAACCGCTGTGCAGCTAGCGCCATTCGACGGCCAACACCGCAGTTCCTGGTGTGTCCGCTGTGCTGTGCATTTGATCATTGCTTGTACAGCCCTCTTGTAGTGTCCGGAGCAAGTATGGGTGGTCTTGCACACCGGCATCAATGTGTTCTTATTTCAATTTCCAGGAGTGTAGGATGTGTAAATGTTAAATCATTTTGAAGTGAAATATCAGGCATTCCATGAGTGATAGACAGGACACTCAGACACAGAGAAATCTGTGGTTTTCGATGTGTGTGTGTACTTGTTATTGCCACGAAGACATTTCAGAACTGTGAAAAGTACTTAACGCGCAGATTGGGCATTCCGGAGGTTAAGAAAGGGTATGTTGTAGATTTATTTATAATTCAAACATTTAAGATCACGTAACTCGTCTGTATATTATATTTGTAGAAGATTTAAAAATCAGTACTAGAAGTCAGATGTCGTGCTTCGTTTCTAACTATTCCCGTTCAGCAAAAGAATAATACAAGTGTAAACATTAACATGATACGTATATTCTCCCGCACTTGCAGTTGTCTTTCGGGTTTTTTAGGCGGACAGAATTTAAATGTGGTAACAGCTAACACGGAAGATTACATGGCGTAATGTTTAAATTTGTAATATTCTTATGGTGAAGAGTGTAGAATTTAGGAATCATTGATTCATAGGATCACTCCCTTACCCCTAAAAGAAAAACATGTATGTTGTAGCACGAAGGCAGTGGTTGTAGCGTCAGGCATATTGACGCAACACAAGCTTGCCAGAGGTAGTAGCTTTTAGAAGAGACTTCAAATAAACAGCAAACTAAATGTGGAAATACAAAACAATTTTTTTAGACTTAATACAGATTTTTTGAAATGTTTATGATAGCAATTAGATACCGGTACGGTAATTCTGAAACAATGTCACTTGATGCCTTGTTATTCAGTTCCTTCGTAGTACATGCCTGCTACACACTCTGATTTGGAACCCACTTCCATTTATCATCATTCCATTGGCACACTTGGGCGTTTTACATGACCCGTTGGTGTCAGTTGTCTCTCTTCAACAGGCAGTCAGTGTATATGTGTCTAAGCTTGACCTTAAACGATTGAAACAGACGTAAAGTGGTTGCTGAATTGGTGTCATCCCGCCTGGATGACTCACAATTAGAACTCTGTTTTCCTTCTTTTTTTCCCCCACTTAATAAATACCTTTCTTTTTGAAATCCTAGTGCTTCATTACAGTTCACATACCTCAGCACTTCACAAAATTATAAAAATCTGTACGTGAAATCAGAATGAGGCAACTCGTGGAAGAATCCTAAAGCATTATGTATTGTTGGTATTTATGTAAAGAAATTTATTTTTGTTGCTACTAATATTTAAAAGGCTGCTACATTTTATATTGTGCCTGCAAAGCAAGGCTGTGTAGCTCCGCTTATATTAGACGGGAAAAGTTAGTTGTGGGCTTGTGGCAGCTCGTAGCACCAGTTTTTAGAACTTCATTCACTTTGTACTCTAGTTAAACCACAGGCGGATTTTTGGAGCCTAATTTCGTAGTGATTTCACTTAAATAAATTTAAAGTGAACTTGTTTTGTTTTATGACGACACATCTTTCAGCAGATCAATGGAAAATAAAGTAAATAACACAAACGAAAGCGCACTGTTATGCTAAGTAAACTACAGTAGAACCTCGTTTTTACGCTTTTCAGGGGACTTCAGTGAAATGGTGTAAAATGCAGGAAAATGTGAAATGCAGGAAATAATGTTTTAAATGGTAAAATGCGCTTAGTGGATCAGCCTGGCATTTTCGTAGTTTGTGATATATGTACGTAATAGGTATCTAAATACTCGCCAGGAAGTTTATTATACAACAAAGGTTATCCAAATTTTTACTATTTTAAGCGCCAGGCAAAATTGGTAATTCTATGGGAAATAGAAATTTTTGACGTAATTTCATTCATTATAATAGAGGACGCCACTATGGGTTATGTAACATATCTTCAAAATTACCTGAACCGCTTCGATAGATACCGTTTGGATGCCGGTGCCAGGCTATGTAACTCATCTTCAAAATTACTGCATTTTACCGGCATTAATTATTTACGTAGTAAAACTCATAAAGTTCCATTCTTTTTGTATTTTTAGATGTTTCACACGACGATATTAGAGAATTTATTCGCATTCTCGAGTACAAACATATGCATAAGTATTTTTGACGTTTGCATAGGATTGGCATCTCTCACTATTATTGCTTTTTTGAGGTTGTGGGTATTATGATACCCAACTTTGACAGATAACGTTCTTTATTAATCAGAAATAGGTATTACAACAAAAAAAATGCAACTCTTTATTCTCACATCAACAAAGCAACTGGTTCTGATTGATTGAGTACACGTCAGCAGTCTGGCAAAGAAGCTAGCAGAAAAAGGAACTACACCACCACAAATCAGCGTTATTCTCACGTCAACAAACCATTCTGTTTGAGTACACGCCAGGCACGCTGGCAAAGAAGCTGGTGGAAAGAGGAACTACATCGCCACAAATCGGTGCCTCGTAAGTCAACAACGAAACACGAAATATAAGTTTGAACAAAAGCAAAGTGTCAAGCAATTCGACTGCGAATAATTTTTAAGAGCTCTACTAAGGGGAAAGCCATGGTAGCGTCAATTTATGTACATTGTCATTTTTCTTCATGAACATGCTTTCGGAAAGCATAAAATGCGGGAAAAATGTAAATATGTTAACACAAAAATGAGGGCGAATTAACATTGTAAACATAGGAAATTTGACGGGACCGACAAAAAATGGTGTAAATGGCGGGAAAACGTAAAAACAGAATGTAAAAACAGAGTCTTTACCGTACATCATTTGTAACTAAAGATTTCCATATAACACTTTGGATTCAGGATTTGGTAGTATTTGGCCATTACGCATCAAATCTCGAATCCAGTGTGTGCTAGATTCGGCGAATAATGGATTGGCTGAACCACTTGGACACAACCCTAGTTATAATGGAAAATATGTTTCTCTCAGAAAAGGGTCTATTTTCACATGGTATTTTTGACCAGGAAATCTGGAAAAATTCCAAGATTTTAAAAATTTTGTCAGTATATATACCCTGTAATAACAATGTGCAAGCCTTATGTCCCTCAATACTGTGGTCTCCTATGGCCTCTGCTCTTACCCTCCTTGGTCAGTGCTTCCTCACCTCCCCCCCCCCCCCTCCTCTTCTTCTCCTCAGCTATTTCTATGCCTGTAACTCTGTGAGGTGGTACTTCAACCACTGGCAGGAGCAAGATTATTGAAGACCTGCTTGCAGGGCTCGATCTCTGCCTCCTCAATCATAAAGCCTCCACACATTGGTGTGGCATGTGGCACTTTTTTCTGGTATCAATCTTCGTAGATTCCTCTCCTCCATTCAGTAGGATGTCCATGATTTGTGTGACAGTGATCACTTTCCAATTATCTCATTCTTTCTTTGTCACTCACCAGAACATCATCCCATGTCTGCCTTTACTATACAGATTGGAATGACTTTCCCTCAGCAGCCATTTCAACTTGTTCACCACACGGAAGAATTAATGAACGTAGATGGAGTTTGACCAAGCTTCAGTGTCTGATCGCAATTTGTACATGTTCTGGCCTCTTAAAATGTGGAATGACTTCTGCAGCCTTATAATGCCCTGATTAACCAGTTGGAATACATCTACATAGATATTTTGCAAATCACATTTAAGTGCCTGGCAGTGTGTTCATTAACCACTTTCATAACTTTTCTCTACCGTTCCATTCTTAATTGTGCATGTGAAGAAAGAACACCTAAATGTTCAGTTTTCAATCTGATTTCTCTTATTTTATTGGGATGGTCACGTCACCCTAAGTAGGTGCGTGCTAGCAAAATATTTTCACATTCAGAAGTAAGTCGGTGATTGAAACTTCGCAAACAGATCACGCTGTAATGAATAACGTCTTTCTTTTAATGATTTCCACCCCAATTCTTGCAACATTTCCATGACACTCCCCCCCCCCCCCCATAACGTGATAAAACGAGCTGCCCTTCTCTGAACCTTTCAAATGTCTTCTGTCAGTCCCACCTGGTGAGAGTCCCACAATGGACAATAGTACTCCAGGAGAGGACGCACAAGTGTAATGTAGGCAGTCTCTTTGGTGGAGCTGGTGCATCTTGGAAGCGTTCTGCCAATGGAACGTAATCTTTGGTTCACCTTCCCCACAATATTTTCTGTGTGTTCTCTCCAGTTTAAGTGGTTCATAATTGTAACTCGTAGGTATTTGGTAGAATTTGACCTTAAGGTTTGACTGATTTATCACATAATTGAAGTTCAGTGGATTTCTTTTAGTGGTCATGTGTATTACTTCACACTTTTCTTTATTTAGTGTCAATTGCCAATTTTCACACCATGTAGAAATTTTGTCTAAATTGCTTTGCAGTTGCTTTTGATCCTCTGTTGACTTCAGTAACCAATAAACGACAGCATCATCTGCGAACAGTCTAAGGGAGCTATTCAGATTGTTTCCTAAATCGTTTATAAACACAAGGAAGAGTAGGTGACCTATAACGCTTCCCTGTGGTACGCCAGATATCACTTCTGTTTTACTCAATGACTTACCGTCAATTACAACGAACTGTGTCCTTTCTGATAGGAAATTGTGAATCCAATCGCACAATTTGGGAGATATTCCATAAGCACGCAATTTCATTAGAAGCTGCTTGTGGGGTACAGTGTCAAAAGCCTTCCGGAAATCCAGAAATGTGGAATCGATTTGAGATCCCTTGTCGATGGCACTTATCACTTCATGTGAATAAAGGGCAAGCTGTGTTTCACAAGAGCGATACTTTCTGAATCTGTGTTGACTATTGGTTAATAGGTCGTTCTCTTCGAGGTAGTTCATAATATTCGAACAAAGTATATGTTCCAAAATCCTACTGCAAATAGACGTCAATGAGATTGGCCTGTAATTTTGGGGATTACTCCTATTGCCTTTCTTGAATATTGGAGTAACTTGGGCAACTTTGCAGTCTTTGGGTACAGATCTTTTGCTGGGTGATCGGTTGTAAATGATAGCTAAGTACGGACTTGTTGCATCAGCATACTCTGAGAGGAATCTAGTTCATATACAAACTGGCCTGGAAGATTTGTTTTTGTTTAGTGACTTAAGTTGTTTTACTACTCCAGGAACATTTAATTCTAAGTTTTGCATGCTGGCAGCTGTTCTTGGATTCAGTAGTGATGTTTCTCTCGACCCCTACACAGCCCCTGAAGCAGAGAGAGTATATAACAAAATGCTTCTCTGTGGCTAGCAACATCATATACTGACTCTTTTCAACTGTCCCTTTCCAACGGGGAGAAAGTATCTTCATCCTAGTTTTAAAATCAAGCAAGCCTCCTCTCCAGATGGACAGCTACCATCCAGTCAGTTTAACCAATGTCCTCTGCAAATTGTTTGAACGCCTGGTGAGTAGTGAGCTGTACTGAATCCTTGAATCTCGGACTCTTTTTGACTCCGACCCAAAATGGTTTTCGCAGAGGCCGCTCTACAGCAAATGTTGAAACTTACCAACCACTTTTAAGTTATCTATTTGATGGAAGAAAAAAAAGTTTTTTGTGCATTTTATTCTTTGATACCTTTGTTCGATGAAAGATTCATTCTATTTTTCGTAATTATCAGTTAGTCTGCAGCATAAAATTAAGTAAGTATTGCAACACAGTTTGAAGAATTTTCGGAGGTAAAAACACATTGTGTGAAGTTGATTTTACCGTACATATAGCAGCAAATTAAATTCAGAGGCGAGAACAAAATTTTATTTTAAATCAAGAGCACAACAATATTTCACTCTTGTTCTCGAAACATTGGTTTTGAAACCAGCAGATGTACCTGCACTGTGCACTGTCAAAGTGCCTTTGGTGCTCATTACGAAATAATTATAATAGAATGATAAGAAACCAATTCTGTGAAAAAATTGGTTTTGGATGTCATACAGTCTGAAATTTTCTTTCAATAAATGGCTGAATATATTTTTGTTTTGGAGATAAATGTTTTAAGCAGGTAAAGAAATTGTGAAATTTTTACTGAGTTCATGAAGTTGGTTAAGTGGTTGCTCCATAGGCTCTCGTGTAAAGGTTTTTGGGTTCAAATCTACTTACATTCTGCGTTTTTTCATAAAGGAATTGAAAATTTAGTATTGGAGAGAAGTGTCTGTGGGAGACAAATACACTAAGCAGATTGAAATGGATGTGGGTTGCCATTCTTATGAGGTGATAAAGCTTGCTCAGGACAAACTAGGGTGGAGAGATGCATCAAACCAGTTTCTGGACTAAAGTTAACAACAACAGTGTCTAAGATAAAGATCACACCTTGCTGTAGCAAGGAAAAGAAGGGAACCATCTGAAAAAATGCTCTTCTCAGGGTACAAAAGAAGGTATATATATTCCTGTTTAAAATACTACTACAAAAGAGGGAAACCAGTGGCCTCAGTCCTTGTATTGGCTTACTCAACAAAAATTTTAGCATGCAGACATATTCACACTTTTTGTGCTGAAAGAGAACAACAAAGTGACTGGAAGAATGAAGAGACAGTGCCATTGGGAGAAAAGGCGGTCTCCGGGCAGTGGCAGTAAGAGAGGTAAAGGGATGGAGATAGTAGCAATGGGAACAAGAGAGAAAGGAGACAGTGCAAATGGAAAAGAGATGTAAGTGGAGACCATTCATAACATGTGGGGGTTCTGGATCTGCCACCCAGTGAACTTCAACAAAAAATTTGTCCACTTTTCTCCATCCCTTATACCCACCGTTATAGTTTCCTGGAGTAGACATTACTAGCCAAACCACCTGTAAGATGATGTGTAGAGAGGAGACTGGTGATTGAAGAGATTGACAGCATACTATGAGAAAGAGGCAGTGGCAAAAGACCACAAATATGTTTGGATATAAAAATTTTTCGTGAGTAAGGCAGAATGTGGAATGAAGCAGCAGGTTCCTCACTTTAATGTCTTAGTCTTTTAAATATGAACATATTTGCCTTTATTATGCTCCAACAAAATCATATTTAGCTGGTGTAATTATGGCTCGCCTGCTCCCAAGTTGGAGTTACTGATCACCAGATAGTTTAATCTCTTTAATCACTAAACGAACCAACGTCCCCTGCTTACTTCAATAATATATGCATATTCTCATGCATAAGTAGTAACTGTAGTAGCTATATTACAGTAGTCTTGTGACACTTGTGAGTGAGTGTTACTTGGGTACAAAACATAAGTCCACGGCATAGTCATGGTCCTCTGCAAACCAGGTATTCACAACTGTGAACATGTCCATCAATTAGGACTATAAATGAATCATAGAGTTTATGGGCCATATATTTCTTCAGAGATCACATTCAGTAAAAACAGATCACACAACTTTTAGAGCTCACAATGCATTTTTCATGTCATCATATCTCGGACAAAATACAACAGGTACCAAAAAGTGGAGCTTCTATATGAATATTCATCTAGTCCTAATAGCTACACCCAGCTGATAGTAGATTTAAGCATTCAGTCATGTTACCACTTCATATGTCACATTACCCACCAATGCTTATTATAATTCCTTGTATATCCTGACTTGGCAATTTTTTAAGAAGGCACAAATATTTTAATGCATAGACAAAATTATTTATTTACTGATTACCTGTATCAGTTGTGGAGGTTTTAAATTTTTAGTCCTACAGTGTTGAAGTCTCTGTGCCCAATAATGTAGTACATTAATTTGATGAAATTTTTTTCCTCTTGCATTGTAAAACAGCAGGTTGAATTCTTATTGAAGATACCTGTGCATGTTCAGTGAGGGTCAACATACAAACAATATGAAGAGGGGAAATTTTGTTGTTATTGTTGTTGATTATCATCTATTGTCAGCTTGTTTCTGAGAATTCAGATCCATGTTTTAAAACTTATTTTACTCCACTCCAGGGAAAACTGATTGGCTGGCCCCACTTATCATTTCTGGTTTTGTTCTTGTGACTCCATTGTGGGTGTGGATTTCAAAACAGAATAAGCACACACGAGAAGTTCTTTACTGTGGATGGACACCAGTGTTGGTGGCAATGCTTATTAGCAGGTGAGCTTCAATATATTTCTACTTCATCTAATTTTAATAACAGTGTAATTTGACAACTGGTTCTTTCATTGTGTAATGGCTGCATTCTTTTATTCAGTTAGACCTCTTTCAAACATTGTTCCAGACCAATTTCTAGAAGACAGAATGGTACATGCATTTTGATTTAAGGCTTTTAAGAATGCACCATGAAAAAATGCTGGTGAAAGTAAAATATTTTGGTTTTAGGCAATATCAATTTTCTCTACTCTTTAAACAAATCTGCTGAAATCATCTCTTGCCTGTTCTTAACAAATCACAACTGAAGTCAATGTAACTTTCACGTGCCTTAGGGTTGCTCACCTGTGCTCTTACTGGAATAAGGGGAATTATTACTGGCTAAGACTTTGTCAGCCTCTCATTGACTGGTTACCATTATTAAATAAGCAATAAAAGGAAGGGTATGTTGTTGAAATATGTCAAATACTAATAATAATGTTGTGATACTGAGGTAGATTCCTTAGTTATTTTTATGGATGGAGGCATGGTATTGGAAGAGCATGTGTAGATTTCACAATTTATCAAAAAAACTGGTGCTTAACAATCAACTAGAACATCCAGATGGGGTGTAAGGCTGCTCACTTATTTGTAGGTACTGTGCTGATGTACAAATTTGGTAGTACCCTGTAACAGAGTCTACAGGAGTGGTTTCTAGCCTGTGGCCCACAAGAGCTAAAATATGGGCCACCAAAGATGACACTTTCAAATTTGTATTCAATTTAAATATGAATTACTTCTTATGTTGTCAGTCATTTAATTTTCATGAAAGTTTACTATGATTGCACTGTTTCACTGCATTGTTTGTTGATAAAATTTTCTTGGGTTTCCAGCCACATCATGTGGTTTACCGTCCACAATGTTTCGGCTGAGATCTCGGCAATTGTCAAGTGGTTGACTGTCAAATGATAGCTGCTGTCTTCCTTATATAGCTGTATTGCTGGCTGTGACATCACTAGTGCTCCGTGACATGACCATAAGGAACAATGTTTTGGTCGCGTGCCTGCGGTTGCTGTAGCTGTTGTCCCTAAAACCTTCCGTAGGTGGCTCAGTTCCTTTTGCAGATTTTCAGTGTCTGACACTTCTTCCACTTGGTGCACCAAAGTCCTTAAAACAGACTGTTTCTGCGATGGATGATGGCTTGTGGCATGCAAGTACTGGTCGGTGGTGGTGGTGGGTTTTCTGTAAATACCATGGCTGAGACATCCATTTGCTTTACGGCTTAAGAGGACGTCAAGGAATGGCACGGCACCCTTTTTCTCCACATTGTCGTGAACTTGATCTTGTCATGGATGCTTGTCCAAGAATTCACCCAGATTTCACATCCATGAGTTCAGACAATGAACGTGTCACCAACATACTGATACAAACAGCTAGGCTTTAAACTTGCCATGTCCAAGGTGATACTTCAAAGTGCTCCATAAACAGGTTTGTCATAACTGGAGCTAAAGGACTTTCTATTGCAGTGCCGTCCATTTGATTAAAATAGTCTCCTGTATGAAGACCCCCACCCCCCTGGAGGACTCAAAGAAACTAAATTTTGCTGTTTTGTGGCGCAGTCACTGGAAAGATTAGCCAACATCTTAAGAGACGTAAGATCAACTCGGTCTTCAGGCCTCCTTCAAAAGTAGGTAAGTTGATGAGACCTGTTAAGGATTATGTAGGCCTAAGAACACAGGGAGTATATAAATTAGCTTGTGGTTGTGGACAATTATACATAGAACAAACAGCAATGTGTGGAACACAAGATGTTATCATTTACGTTATCCCAACAGACAGCAATTGTGGAGCATGCACTTGAAAATAGACATCGGACCCCACGTTGACAGACTGCTGGTGTGGCGCAAGGGATAGCGTCACGAATTGCAGTGCTGTAGGTCGCCAGTTCAATCCCGTCCACCGGCAAAAATTTATTTCTTTGTAAATAACATTTCCAGAATGTTCTAGGTGTTTCTTATGTTCACTTGTAATTTCTACTTGTCTCTTATGTTAACTATTCTTCTAATTTGTGGTACAGTCTGTCTGTGGATAAGTAGCAGAGCACTTTGCCCGAGTGGCAGTCAGTGCTGCGTGTACAGTTCTCAGTAAATCTGCTTCGAGTGTAAGTGCTGTGTTCAGTCGCCAACACTGCCTTCGAAGTTAATCCTGCTTCCATTTCAACACGACATTGTTTGGTGGAGGTGCCGGGTATCCTCTGCCCAACAGCTGGATCATCATGGCTCCGATTAGGCAATGGAAAAGCTGTCGCTTACACAGACTAGAACCGGAATACAAGGGATATACTGAATACGTACTTCTGAAAGTCCGTATCATCAGAACCACCATGGACACGAAACCAGTGGTAAGCCAGCTGCACATCAGACACCCGTTGTTCTCTGGAGATGCTGGTCAGGACCCCAACAAATGGCTAAAGGGTTTGACTGAGTTGCTAAGTATAACAGGTGGGATCATACAATGTGTTTGGCCAACATTTATTTCTACCTAGATGGAACAGCCCAGCAATGGTTTGAAAACAACAAAGAGAAGCTGAATGACTGGGAAATGTTCCAGACGAAACTTAAGAAGACATTTGGAGACAACCAGCGACAAATCCACTCGGCAAAAGAACTGAAGAACTGGGCCCAATGACACGGTGAGCCGACACAGTCATACATACAAAATGTTTTGGCCCTATGCAAGATAGTTAACCCGAATATGACTGAGGCCGACAAAATCACGCACCTGATGAAGGGTATTGTAGAAGATGGGTACCAAGCTCTTCTTATAAAAGACGTCGCTATGACGGAAGAGTTCACTCAAGTGGTGCCAGCATATTGAAGAGATGCAACAATGGAGGGTTGGATGAAAGAAGTATGACAGATGCCCAAATGTAGTCCCTTTGGCCATTGTGGAAGACCAGCATGACTTCGCTTCTCTCATACAACAAATTGTGAGAGGAGAATTACAATTTATGGCAGCTGGGACTATTAGACAGAGTGAGCATCAAATTATGGCCATCTATGTAAGCACTATGTCATGAGGGAGCCGACGCCGCTGAGGAAAGAGGTATTTCAGACACTAGCTCCTGTCCGCCCCGCCAGTTGCATCCAATGTGAAGAATGGTGCACCCTGCTGTGACTTACACTGCAGCCGCTAAACGGCAGCCTGTGAACTGACCGACATGGCCACAACCAATTACCCCGGCAACTATGATGCCCCACAGAACAACAGACATCTGGAGGACAGAAGACAACACACCACACCACACCACACCACTGTGTTTCCACTGTGCGCATCCTGGACATATCATACGCTACTGCAGAGAGAGAGAGAGAGAGAGGAGAGTATTCGACTATTATTTTGCCGCAAGACGTCATCGATCAAGGCAGTTCTATACCAGGCAGTCCTACTGATGAGTTCAGTCAACCTATGTGAAGAAGCCTATCGCCGTACCCTGGACAAAGTCGCTCCCCGACACGCCGTTGCCGTTCACTGTCGCCGTATAGAGGTACCAGCCGCTCCTCTAGCCACCGCCCCCAGGAAAACTAAGCGAGGCGACCATCTACGGACATGCAGATGAAAATCCTCAATGGACGACAGTCGCCAAGATGTCGGGAAATCTCATCGACGACCAACCTGTCCAGGCACTAGTTGATTCAGGAGCTTCTTTCTCTGTATTGTCGGATAATTACCGCCGCACACTAAGGAAGACAATTTTCTGTGATACGGGGGCAACTGTGCTGAAGGTCACAAATGGAAGGTACGTCCAGCCAGCAGAAACTTCGGTCACAAGAATAACCATCAACAGGACCCAGCCGTTTGAATTTGTCGCTTTAGCAGAATCTAGTCATAATGTCATCCTTGCATGGGACTTCCTTCAGGCATCTCAAGCTATCATTGACTGTGGAAGATCTGAGCTGCAAATTGAGGAAGTCGTTCCAACGGGTACACGTAATTTAGAATTTTCTGGGAAGTTATTTGCCGTTGACAATGTGACGATACCACCGGTTGCAGTTACAAACCCAGATGACCAGTTAAACTGTGAAGTGCTTGTTGATAGTAAAAAGTTTATCAGGCTTTTACTTACCAGCGGCTCTCATAAGCATTACCAGTGGTTGAGGAGAGATTTGGATGACTAATTGTCACGAGCTGTCACAACTTATCCCCAAAGGAATGTATATCAGGACAGCTGAACTAATCTAGGATGGTGAGCTGAATGTCATCAACGAAGACCCATGCTCTGCTGTTAGTACAGACAACACGCTGGAAGAAACAACCATGGAACTGCCAATAGGGCCTGGACTGACCAAGGAACAATGCCAGAGGGTGCTAGCTATACTACGCCAATTTTCTGGTGCATTCACACCCCAGCAGGAGAAAGGTCAGACGAAACAGCCCACGATAAGGCACCATATCAATACTGGGGATCATCCACCAATTAGTCAGCATTCATATAGAGCAGAGGTCGACAAGTAAACTTGGATGGGTTCCGGATACTTTTGAAAATTTTTATTGAGGTCCAGGAGTAAAACCACATATTCTTTATCAATTTTTTACTTTAATTTTCAGTCTCAAAGTAATATGAAATACAAAAGATGGAAATAAAAATGTATAATAACCCAGTGAAACCTCTATTATTTGCTATTTGTTTATTTTTATTTTCACTCACAAGAAGTATTAAATAAAATATCTAGTCAAACTTTTACTGAAAAAATCCAGTAACAGGTCATACATTAAACATACTATTTTTTGCTTATTTTTCACTAAAAAATTATGAAATACAATGAACTGTAGGTATTTGTGTTAAAAAAAAAATCAATGCAAGGAATTAAATTTGCAATCTTCAGCCAGTTTCTTAAAGTTAGTTTGACATGTGGAGCAGATTATGCGAATAGTGGGCTGCCGTTAATCTTTAGCGATACTCATTCTTCAACAAATTAGTTTTTTAATAAAATTTGACAAATATATGTGGAGTTAAACATAGTAGTCTGGTAGATGCCTAATGTTTTGCAATTTTCATATTTTTCCTGGCCATGTTCACGCCACAATTTGTCAATGGATTCATTTTTATATGTTTGCACGGAAATGTTGTCCTGCCAGTCTGTTATCTCCATTTGGAGTAAAGCCTTTGAAAGTTGAACAACTTCGTCATATCCGTCTGTTCTGCTGCTGGAGAAACCTCATAAAGGTGATTTTTAAGAGCACAAAAATGGTGTTTAAATGGATATGCTCTGACCACTTACATAGAGATTTCAGAGACTGTCAGAGTATGAGGTCTATTTATGAAATTTGCTTGTTCATTAGATGGATTTCTTGTGCTTATTTCGTGTGTACAGGGCTTTTATGTGAATCAGCGGCCAGCTTGCTCTTTTGCAGCTGCTTGTGAGCGAACTCTCCAGCGTAGCACATCATGACAACCATTTATTTAATCTATGTATAATTATCATTAAGGTTTCTAATTATTCATCAGATAACTGCACAATTCTAGAAAAATTATAACTGTGGCTCTCACACGAATTGTTATCCACAGAAAAAAGTTTTTTTTAAATATACAAGTAATTTATACTTTCAAAATATTTTTGGCGGTCCAGTTTTTGGCCTCCCGCGGCCCGGACCAGAACCGCGGTCTGCCAATTGCCAACCACTGGTATACTGTGTCTCCAGCTGAAAGACGAATAATTCGGGAGGAAGTGGAGAAGATGTTGCACACTGACATTATTCAACCTTTGTAGAGTCCTTGGTCGTCTCCGGTGGTTCTCGTAAAAGACTTAGACTGCTTCAAAGGAGCTACATACTTCTCAACTATGGACATGCAGACAAGTTACTGGCAAATTAAGGTTGACGAAGCTGACAGGGAGGAGACAGCTTTAATTACAGCTGACGGCCCCTATGAATTCCCCTCAGGGGCTCAGCATTAATTTGCTGAGTACGGGCTTGGCGAACCCGGGGTCCTGAGCTGTGGGCTGTGTCGCGCCAACAGTCCGCTACACCGTAAGCTCTGTGCGTGCTTCAACGACCATCGTTCGGCGCGACGGTGGAATGTTGTACGTTTTAGAGCCCGGGGATCTTGGCTTAATCGCCCGGGTCGCGAGGACGGTACAAACCTCTATAAAAAAAAACCTCAATCTCAAGGTGTGCTACGTGCCGAGGAGATGCATGGCTGTTGAGGTTGAACAGCCGCTAGCGAGCAACCTCTGAGGAACCTGCCGCACCTCAGTTGTATAAGGCTTACCCAGGCAAGCGGGGCTCTGTCTGGGTGGACCCTCATTTCCCTAGCTGCTCGTGGGAACACGATGAAAAGACCACGAAACGTTGGCGGACGTACAACCGCCGTCTCTAAGCGCGGTAGAAGCGATTACAACGCAGAACAGTATGACCCCCAAACGTTTCCTTCCCTGTCTAAACCGTGGGAGGAACGTAAGTCCAAAATTCAAGGCGAGGCTTACGCCCCAAAGTATTTAGTGTGCAGCCATACAGATGGGGAATCTTTCATGTCCACAAAGCCAATGTTCTTTGTGGAACATCTAGAAGACAAATATGGAGAGGTCGATGGATTGTCAAAAATGAGGTCTGGATCCGTTTTAATAACGACGTCATCCCCAGCCCAGTCACGGGCTTTGCTAGCCTGTGACAAGCTGGGTGATGTTTCCGTTTCCGTTACACCACATAAGACCTTAAACATGGTCCAGGGCATCATTTTCCACAGGGATCTGCTGCTGCAATCGGACGATGAATTGAGAGCTAACTTGGAGCGGCGAGGTGTGCACTTCATCCGCCGTATCTATAGGGGTCCGAGGGACAAGAGGGTTGCCACCGGTGCCTTCATCGTGGCTTTCGAGGGCGATTCATTGCCTGAGAAAGTCAAGGTGATGGTTTACCGGGTCGACGTCAAGCCCTACGTTCCTCCCCCTATGCGCTGCTTCAAGTGCTGGAGGTTTGGTCACATGTCCTCCCGATGTGACGCCAACCCAACATGTCGGGAGTGTGGGCGTGCATCCCATCCAGACGCCCCCTGTACCCCACCTCCAGTGTGCGTCAATTGCAATCAGCAGCATCCTCCTTGTTCGCCCGACTGTTCTGTACTCCACAAAGAGCGCAAGATCATGGAGTATAAGACCCTGGACCGGCTGACATACGCAGAGGCCAGATGCAAATATTTGAAGCTCCATCCTGTCACCATGACAACGTCTTATGCCACAGTAGCTTCATCGTCAGTCACCAGACCATCTGTGCCACGAATGCCACCGGGCCCCCAGGCCCGAACTACTGCACCTGCCCCCTTGACAGTTGGGGGTACTACTCCTTCGGTTGCTCCCACACTTTTCTCGTTGAGAGCAACAGACAAACCATTGCGGGGGACGTCGGTCCCCACCCCAGCGCCGGAGAAACAACAGCCTTCTTCTCCGGCTCCTCTCGCCCGGAAGGGGTCCCACGGGATACTCCCTTCCGAGGCTTCTCTTCATGGGAAAGTGGATCCCAGCAAATGGCTGAAGGATCCCGCGGCTGCTGATCGAGGGGCCTCCACCTCTTCGTCAGCAGCTGCAGCCCCTGTTGAGAAGCCCTCACGGCCCTTAACACCCAAGGGCCAGCGAGAGGCTAAAAGGAAAGAAAAGAAGAAAAAGGATTCTTTGGTGGCTTCCAAGCCACCCACACCCACATCCTCTGCTTTAGAGGATGAAGTCGAGATCCTCGCCTCCGCTGAGGATCTCGCACTTCTTGATTCGCTCGAACGTAGGAACTCTGCACATCCAGAATCACCTATGGTCTTAGATTCTGTAGATCCTGACCATAAGGCGGCAGATGTTCCTATGGAATGAGCTTCTTTCCTTTCTTTTGTTTTATGGATTTACAGCGAGTAGAAAGAGTTATTCTCCAGTGGAATTGCGGCGGCTTCTTTAATCACCTGGCCGAGCTGCGCCAATTACTGTGGCACTACCCTGCACTTTGTATCGCCCTACAGGAGACATGGTTTCCAGCACAGCGCACCCCTGCCCTCCGTGGGTATCGGGGCTACTACTGCAACAGGACCCTTTACGACAGGGTGTCTGGCGGTGTCTGCCTGTATGTCCTGGACACTGTACCCAGTGCCCCAGTGCCACTCAACACCACTCTTGAGGCAGTAGCTGTCAGAATCCGGGCAACGCAGGAATTCACTGTCTGCAGCTTGTACCTTCCTCCGGATGAGGCTGTGTCTCTCAACACCCTTACTGCTCTAGTCTCCCAACTTCCCCCACCATTCCTCCTTTTGGGGGACTTCAACGCCCACAACCCTCTGTGGGGTGGACTCCAGACCACAGGCCGCGGTAGGGATGTTGAGACATTAGTGGCGCAACAAGACCTTTGCCTCCTGAATACAGGTGCCCCCACACATTTTAGCGTGGCACAAGGCACGTATTCAGCGATCGACCTCTCCGTCTGCAGCCCCAGCCTTCGACCACACTTCGGTTGGCGTGTGTATGAGGACCTGTGTGGCAGCGACCACTTCCCAATCTTTGTGTCGCTCCCGCAGTACCAAGCTGCAGACAGCTTACCCCGTTGGTGTCTCCGTAGGGCTGACTGGCCAGTCTATACTTCAACCGCTGTCATCGCTGCACCACTTCCAGATGACATTGACAATGCAGTCCAGCAGGTGACTGACAGTATTGTCATGGCCGCTGAGGTAGCAGTTCCACGAACCACCGGTTCCACTAGGCGTAGGTCCGTGCCTTGGTGGACACCGGAGATTGCTGAGGCTATCCGGGAACGTCGGCGAGCGCTTCAGCGCCATCGACGCCACCCATCCGTGGAGAATTTGGTGGCCTTTAAACGGCTCCGTGCGCGTGCTCGACGACTCGTGCAACAGAGCAAGCAGGATTCCTGGGAGCGGTATGTAGCCAGTATCGGCTCCCGCACCTCCCTGACTCAGGTATGGACGCAAGTCCGACGCGTCTTCGGATACCGCCCGCCGACAGGAATCCCATCCCTCACCATCCAGGGTGTGCTCTGCACGCTCCCGACAGCGATCGCCGAGCACATGGCAGACCACTACGCACAATGCTCTGCGACTGCCACGTACAGTGCCGACTTCCGCTCCCTCAAAGAGCGGGCCGAGCGGAAACAGTTATCTTTCCTCACTCGTCGTCGGGAAGTATACAACGACCCGTTTACCGAGTGGGAGTTCCGAACTGCCCTTGCTGCGTGTCCTGATACAACTCCAGGACCTGATAGGATTCACGGCCAATTTCTCCGACACCTTTCACCAGTGTTTCAATGCCGCATCCTCGTCCTGTTTAACCATCTATGGGCAGAGGGCACTTTCCCGTCGCAATGGCGGGAAAGCATTATCATCCCGGTGCTGAAACCTGGTGCAGATCCCCAGGTGGGTGACAATTACCGTCCGATCAGCCTCACCAACGTTCTCTGCAAGCTCTTCGAACGTATGGTGAGTCGGCGGCTTATGTGGATCCTTGAAGAGCGTGGACTCCTTGCTCCACAACAAGGGGGCTTTCGCCAGGGTCGTTCTACCATTGACAACCTCGTGTCACTGGAGTCGGCCGTTCGCACGGCGTTTTCTAGGCGTGAGCATTTGGTAGCTGTATTTTTCGACCTACGAAAGGCGTATGACACCACCTGGCGCCACCATATTTTAACTACTCTTCATGACTGGGGCTTACGGGTGCCCTTCCTATTTTTATTTGCAATTTCCTCTCCCACCGCTCGTTTCGGGTGAGGGTTGGGGCATCTTTTAGCTCCCCCCATATTCAAGAGAACGGTGTTCCACAGGGCTCTGTCCTCAGTGTCCCGTTGTTTTTAGTTGCAATTAACGGTCTTGCTGCGGCTGTGGGGTCATCGGTCAGTTGCTCCCTGTTCGCCGATGACTTATGCCTGTATTTCAGCTCCGTTAGCATCGGCGTAGCTGAACGACGGCTGCAGGGTGCCATCCGAAAGGCCCACTCATGGGCCTCTACTCACGGATTTCAGTTCTCCGCGCAGAAAACTCGTGTGATGCACTTCTGTCGCCGTCAGGTAGTTCACCCTGACCCAGAGCTCTACTTGGTTGGTGAACTACTTCAGGTCGAGGAAACACATCGCTTCCTGGGCATGGTCTTCGATGCCCGGCTGACTTGGGTGCCACACCTACGCCAGCTGCGACAAAAGTGTTGGTGGCATTTAAATATTCTTAGATGCCTCAGCAGCACGTTCCACCCTTCTTCAGCTCTACAAATCACTTATTCTGTCTCGGCTTGATTACGGGAGCTTGGTTTATGACTCGGCAGCCCCTTCTGCCTTGCGAGTCCTAGACCCCGTCCACCACACAGGTGTACGTCTCGCAACAGGCGCTTTTCGCACCAGTCCCCTAATGAGCCTTCTAGCTGAAGCTGGTGTTCCCCCTCTGCGGTATCGCTGGCAACGGCTGTTGGTGAGCTACGTTGCCCGGGTTCATGCTTCACCCCGCCATCCGAACCACAGGCTTCTCTTCCCACTTTCTGCACTCCCTTCCCCACGGCGTCGGCCCAGGTCGGGTCTCCCGATTGCGGTCCGTGTCCGTTCCCTTCTCTCCTCACTTGATTCCTTACCGCTTCCTCCACCTTATCATTACTCCCTCCGTATCCCCCCCTGGAAAATTCCTCGCCCGGAGCTTCGGCTGGACTTGTCCCGGGATTCGAAAGCCTCGATTTCACCACTGCTTCTCCGTCGCCGGTTCCATGCACTGCTCGATTCGTTTCACGGAGCAAACATCATCTACACGGATGGTTCTTTGGCCGATGGCCATGCTGGATATGCCTTTATCTATGGTGACCGCATCGAACAGCGGTCATTGCCTTGTGGAAGCAGCATCTTTACTGCAGAACTGGTCGGTATTTTGAGAGCTCTTGAACACCTCAGAGCTTGCCCCAGGGGGTTGTTCGTCATCTGCAGCAACTCCGAGTGGCTTACAGGCCCTCGACCAGTTTCTACCGAAACACACAGTGGCGCGAGCCATTCAAGATGCTATCTTCGCCCTTGGCGAGTCAGGCCGTTCTGTCGTTTTTGTCTGGACGCCAGGGCACATAGGTATACCGGGCAATGAACGTGTTGATCAGCTGGCCAAGCAGGCCACCACTATGCGGTCCCTGGATATTGGCCTCCCAGTTTCCGACCTCCGAGCCCAGTTGACCCGCAAGGTCTTCAGGGTTTGGAATTCTGAATGGGCAGATTCGACTGAACCGAATAAGCTCCGTGCCGTCAAGCCGTCTACTGCTGCATGGAAGACGTCCCTGAGGGCTTCTCGCAGGGAGTCGGTCGTCCTTTGCCGACTCCGTATAGGCCATACTTGGCTTACGCACGGTCACCTCCTGCGTCGCGAGAACCCTCCTCAGTGTCGATGTGGTGCGCCTTTGACGGTCGCCCACATCTTAATTGAATGTCGCCATTTAGCCGCATCACGACGCTATTTTAATCTACCTGACACTTTGCAGCTAGCATTAGCTGACAATACCTCCACGGTTGACTCTGTTTTAAATTTTATGCGTGAGTGTGGACTTTACAAGTCACTTTAAAGTTTTTGTTTATCTGTCATTTCTCTGTCCTCCGCCTGCTTAAGTCTGTTAGGTAGGTGGTTTTAACGTGTTCCAGAGTGGCCGGGTGTGTTCCTTATATCCTTGTGACCACCCAGCAAAAACACTCTTGTGCTGTTTCAGCTGTTTTATCCCTTCTTCGTTTTTAATCGTATCCTTTCTTTCTATTAGTCTGTAAGTTTTAAACTTTGACTTGTTAATGCATTCACTTCAGATCGCTTAACAAAATGTTTTATCTCTTTGACTGGAAAAAGGGACTGATAACCGTCGTTGTTTAGTCCCTTCAAAAACCCAACAACACCCACCTCTATGAATTCAAAGTAATGCCATTTGGATTATGTAATGTTCTGGCCACATTCTAACGCATGATGGATGACTTGCTTAGACACCTTAAGTGGATGACGTGTCTTTGCTATTTAGATGACATTGTTGTTTTCTCGAAAACATTTGAAGAACATCTGAGTCAACTGTGTTGAAGTGTGTTGAGACTGCAGGACTCCGCCTCAATCCAAAGAAGTGCTGCTTTGTCGCCAAAGAGGTAAAAATCCTGGGGCACCTGGTCAACGTAGATGGTGTCTGTCCTGATCCAGATAAAGTAAGGGCAGTCACAGAATTTCCAACTCCTCAGCACATTCATGATGTGAGAAATTTTCTCGGGCTGTGCTCATACTACCAACGTTTCATAAAAGGATTTTGTAACAAGGCACATGCACTACAAGAACTTCTGCAGGGAGACGCAAAGTTTTACTGGGATGAGACAAAAGAAAGAGCTTTCCGGGCACTTAAGGAGGCTTTAACTTCCGCACCGTGCTAGCCTTGTACGACGAAAATGCTGATACGGTACTTCACACAGACACCAGTGATTATGGGATTGGTGCAGTGCTTGTACAAGTTCAGGACAGTGCTGAAAAAGTGATAGCCTATGCATCAAGAGTACTCTCAAAGTCTGAGATAAACTACTCTACAACTGAGAAAGAAAGTCTCACAGTTATCTGGGCTGTCAACAAGTTCCGGCCGTATTTATTCGGCAAACCATTCACCGTTGTGACAGACCACCATTCTTTTTGTTGGCTGACTAGCTTGAAGTATCCATCAGGTCGACCAGAAAGATGGGGACTAAGACGACAGTACGTCATCACAGTAGTATTCAAGAATGCAGACTGCCTTTTGAGGAATCCATTAGTGGAACACAACAGCATGAATGAAATTTCAGCCCTCACTGAGTTAGGTAATGTTACGGCTGAACAGAGGGAAGATCCAGCACTATTAAAAACCATAGAGGCCTTGGAGAAAGGAGAACCAACCAATGGAGAGTTCCAACTTATAAACAGAACATTGCATAAGAGCAAGTATGATCCACTGGGCCCCAATGGCTACTGTTCGTTCCAGCTCATCTCCAGCCAGCTATTCTCAACTATTTCCATGATGCTCCAATATCCGTTCATCTGGGATTCATGAAGACCCTAGACAGAATCAGACACAGGTATTACTGGAAAGGTCTCTACTGATCTGTCAGTGACTATGAGAGTCACTGTAGAGATTGCCAGTAACAGAAGCATGTGCCGCAATTACCTCCAGGTCATCTTGTACAAATTCCACCTGCAGCAGCTCCATTCCACCGAGTTGGGATCGATCTTTTATGGAGGTTCCCGAAGTCGACAACTGGTAACCGATGGATAATAGTCTGCACTGACTACCTCACACGCTACGCTGTAACCAAACCTGTGCCGACTGCAGAAGCTCCAGAGATCTCAAAGTTCCTTGTAGAAGACATTATTTTGAAGCATGGAGCACCATGTGTCATGATAGCTGATTGTGGAAAAGTATTCCAGTCAAAACTAGTATCAGAGTTTGTCACATTGTGAAATTGTCCACAGAATGACAACTGTGTACGATCCTCAGACAAATGGTCTTACAGAACGTTTTAACAAGACGTTAGCAGATATACTGTCGATGTTGAGCAGGATGATTGGGGTACAATATTGCCAGTCGTGGCATTTGCTTACAATACCGCAAGACAAGACACCACAGGCTTCATGCCGTTTTTCCTGCTCCATGGCTGTGAAGTTGAGACAGCAATTGATACAATGTTCCCATTCAGACTGGACGACACTCAGGATGACTGTGAGACAGCTCATCTCCAGAGTCGAAGAAGCTAGACAAATGGTTTACCTACAGACATTGGGTGCCAAAGAGAAGAACCGTCAGCCATATAACAAGCAGCACCGACATGTTGAGCACAGCCCAGGAGATCTAGTATGGATTTTTACCCCTGTATGGAAAGTTGGGCTATCAGGAGTCCATACCGTGTCATACGTGACCTGTCAGATGTCACATACGAAGTCGAGGTTTATGAGCCGTCGTCGAAATGACACACGAAGATACATTGTTCACATCCTCTGCGTGAAGCCTTACTACGATCCTGAAAAACAGATAGGCAAAAATGGCCTCTTGTTCAAGGACTCTAAGGGCGGTAATGATACTGATGAAGCCGCAACAGGATCGTCTGTTGTCGATCATCGTGCAGAAGGGAAGGATTCTCCAGAATTGCTATACAGAGGACTCATGACAAGATTAAGATCCAGGACATTGCAGTTGGCTTCAAAGGGAACCTAAGAGCAGGTCGCAGTTTTTCCAGGAGAGGGATCAATGCCGCGAGACCTTACGTTAACAGCCTGTCGGCGTGGTGCAAGGGATAGTGCCTCGGATTGCGGTGTTGAAGGTCGCCGGTTCAATCCATTTCACTGGCAAAAATTTATTTCTTTGTAATTAACATTTCCAGAATGTTGTGCATGTTTGTTATGTTCACTTGTAATTTCTACTTGTTTCTTATGTTAACTATTCTTCTAATTTCTGGTACATTCTGTCTGTGTATAAATAGCAGAGCACTCTGCCCGACAGGCAGTCAGTGCTGCGTGTACGTTTCAGTTCGCAACAAATCTGCTTTCAGTATAAGTGCTGTGTTCAGTCGACAACCCTGCCTTTGAAGTCAAGTCTGCTTCCATTTCAACATGACAGTATTGTGTTTGAGGAGACATCCATAATTATAAGAACGAACAGTTTCTGGGATAGTGTAATAAGAGGCAATTGAGATCAAAATAGCGGACAATACTCTTAATAGAGATGGCGGTTTGCAGCCGAGCATGGCTTGGAACCCGGCGATCAGAAGGTTGAAGCAGCCACAGCAGGCACACGAGCAAAACATTGCCTTTTATAGTCATGTCGTGGAGCACCAGTGACATCACAGCCAGCGGTGCAGCTATATAAGATGACGACAGCCATCCACTTGACAATGGCCAAGGAGATCTAGGCTGAAACGAAGTGGATAGTAAACTACATGACGTATGTTAAAAGTTTTTATTGAAGTATATTTTTAGAATGAGTTGATTTTTCTTGAACCTTGTGGTCCTTGCTAAAAGAGAGGGGGGGGGGGGATCAAAGTGGTCCCTGGTCTAAAAAAAGGTAGGGAGCCACTTGTCTACAGAAAGCCCATCCTAGGGCACATTATCACATTACACTCCAGCTAAAAAGCAAACATTACCAAACACCATCTTTTCAAGCTTAATGTATTAGTGACAACAGTACCCTGAAATCGAAATTGTATCATTTATAGGAAACAGTTCTATGGAAAGGAAAAGTAATGTGGAAAAGTTGTTTCTCCACTCTTTAATGCTACTATGTCAGCATAGAGAAAATAACAGATTGAAAATATGCTTCAAAGAAAGTATATAAAACACTTTACTTTTCAGTCAGTGTAAAATATAATGCTTTCTCATTCTAATAATAGATTTATTGAATTGTTTCCACATTCCAGGAGTTGGAAGCAAGAATTGTGGCAAAGTTTACATATGAGAAACTGGGAGACAAAATGCATTTAAAAGCACAGATTCCATACACCGCAGTAAACAAAATGTGAAATCTGTGATGGGGAAGATAAGTCTTTGGCTAGGAAGTAAATTTTAATGTTCACAATAGCCAAAAAGTTTCGAATTAACAGAAAGAAATTCAAGGAAGCTGTGAAAATCTTAAAGACTTTAATTTTAACAGAGTTGATGACCACACACTGGTGGTTTACTATACGCCAGCTATCAAGGATATAACAAGCGAACTCTGCTGTGTAAGTGATGAAGAAAACTGCCAGGAATTCGTCCCGACTACACTGTGCCAATAATATTCTTGTTTGACACACTATGCTCGTACTCCTTGTAATAACTGCTGAAAGTATTTAACCAATGACACAACACTTAAGGTAATACTTCATTTGTGACTTTCTCGGCAGCAGTGTTCAGTTCAGTCTATACTCTGGAAGACTTATATATATATATATATATATATATATATATATATATATATATATAAAATAAAAAATAGAAAAGAGATGACTTACCAAAGGACCGGCTCGTCGATAGAAACAAATAAACTCACACACAAACACACATACAAGCTTTTGCCACCACTGGCAGCTTCTTCAGGAAAAAGAGGAAAAAAGGGGAGGAAAAAGGGAAGGATATGGGTTTTAAGGAAGTGGAAAAGGAGTCATTCCAATCCCAGGAGTGGAAGGACTTACCCTAGGGGAAAAAAAGAAGGTAAACAAATACACACACACTCATATAATGATAGGTTGCTAATCACCACACACACATTCGATGAGCTGCAAAAAGGCAAACACAATATATCAACTTACTACAAAGCTTTCGGCTGTTACAGTATTTGTCAGCCAGAGAGAGAGAGAGAGAGAGAGAGAGAGAGAGAGAGAGAGAGAGAGAGAGAGAGAGAGAGAGATATGCCTGCTGTCTTTGACCATTGTAGCCAGCTACAGCAGCTGTAGATGGCAGATAGCGGCACACTTTAATGCTCTTATTATTATTACAATGGTAGTACAAAACAGTGATGCAGTGACTTTGAGTATTTTAAGGATCTTGCATTTGCCAGTGGCTAGTTATTGAGTAATAATAATTAGTTACCACGATTACCAGTTTCTGTAACAATATTGCCATGTTGAAAACTGCAGGTGGTCTGGAATTCAAAGGTTGGTCGTTAATAAAGTACAACACTTTACACTTAGCACACATTTATTGCTAACAGAAGTGTACAGTCAGTACAGACTGCCTCCTGCTTGGAGTGTTCCACTATTTATACATAGAAAGAATTTTCTGGAACTTACAGGTACATCAAACATGTAGAACATTGTAGAAATAGTGATTACAAAGAAATAATTTTTTTCTGCCCATGGCGGGATTTGAACTGGGGACCACTTGCACAGCAATCTGCGATGCTAACCACTGCGCCATGCGTTCCGTCAGAAGACTCGTGCAATATCTTGAAACCATAACCCATGGTGTTGCCTGATGCTCTGAAGCAGCCCACAATGGAGCTATTACTGTATTAATGAAGACCATGATCAATGTAGACACTTCCTGTGACCACTTGGACCCTTTGGAGACATGCAAATGCCCAGTGGGTTACAGTGGCACTCTTATGCAAAAGAATATAGACCAAGCCTGGCTTCACAGGTTGTGGAGCTTAGGTCAATGGGCTGCTTCAGGCAGAATCTCCTATGTGGAAGCCAAGGTCCTGCTGGAGACCTGAATCTCATGAGCAAGAGGAAGCAGCTGTTCCTACTGGAGAAAGGTTAGTGAGACCATACCAGATGCAAACAGTGCTATGATACTGATGTGCTGCAACTTAAAAGAGACAGGATTTCATGGAGAGTGACAGAATGGTGGCCAATAATCCTGTAGTGCAATGGTCACGGAAAAAGTGTGATTGTGAAAATGGTTGAAAAGAGAGGGTTATACACCCAGGGTTAATGGTACCTGAACATAGGGAGGAAAATTAGCTCTAAGGCACAGTAAGATGTGTGCAGAGGAGCAGTGGGCTTGTGATGGTGAAAGTGCCAGGGGCTTTCTGGTCATGCATAAGGAAGCCTTTATAAAATTTCCTAGGGAGATGGGATGACTTACTGGAATGTTTATAAGCATGAGAATGGATATGGCTTGAGCCCTGAACAAGTAGAGCATTTGTAGGATCACAGAAAGGGTGCAAATATGATGTGTATTTTAGTGTACCAGGATCTACACTATTGGAATGAAAGGAAAGAGAGAAAGGATGATGTATTGTGCCACCTTATTGAGGAAGGCTAGTAGTGGCTGCCAAAGGAGGCATGCAGCAAGGGGGCACAACTGTAGAGAGGAAACATTATAGCAGGATACCGGGGCAGCTGGGTCAGATTCTGCAATGCCAGATAGTTACACTGGGAATGCTGACCAAATCCTCATTGCCAGCTTTTGTGTGCTGTGAGGTAGGTGCACAAAAAATATACTATTACCAAGTAATGTGTAAGCAAGACCTTATTAACACAACATACAAAGAGTTTAGTTCAACATAATGGAGTCTGATAGACACAACTAAAGGGTGCCCTTGATAAGACTATCAATAAATGGAAAAAAATTCTTTGATCAAGCAATTATTTTAACTACTGTGAAGCAAAACTTCATTTGGAGTGTGACATTGCATTTATGGAATATTGCCGTGAGAGACCCAGAACACCAACTGCCGGCGTGGCGCAGGGGATAGCGTCACGGACTGCGGAGCAGAAGGTCGCCGGTTCAATCCCGCCCACCGGCAAAAATTTATTTCTTTGTAATTTACAATTCCAGAAGGTTCTACATCTTTCTTATGTTCACTTGTAAATTCTACTTGTTTCTTATGTTAACTGCTCTTCTAATTTCTGGTAAATTCTGTCTGTGTATAAATAGCAGAGCACTCTGCCTGAGAGGCAGTCAGTGCTGCGTGTATGTTGAGTTCGTAATAAACGTGCTTTCAGTATTAGTGCTGTGTCTAGTTGCCTTCGAAGTCAAGCCTGCTTCCATTGCAACGCGACATTGTTTGGTGGAGGCGCCGGGTATACAGTTGCATCACCGTGGCTCCGATTAGGCAACGTAAAAGCCGTCGCTTACACGGACTGGAACCGGTATACAAGGGATACACCAAGTACATCCTTCCAAAAGTCCGTATTATCAGAAGAACGATGCAGACGAAACCAGCAATAAGCCAGCTGCACATCAGACACCCGTCGGTGTTCTCTGGAGATGCTGGACAGGACCCCAACAAATGGCTAAAAGGGTTCGACCCAGTCGCCAAGTACAACAGGTGGGATCATACGATGTGCTTGGCCAACGTTTACTTCTATCTGGACGGAACAGCCCAGCAATGGTTCGAGAACAACGAAGACAAGTTGAATGACTGGGAGACGTTCCAGGAGGAACTTAAGAAGACGTTTGGAGACCGCCAGTGACTGAAGAACCGGGCCCATCAACATGGTGAGCCGACACAATCGTACATACAGTGTGTTTTGGCCCTGTGTAACGTAGTCAATCCGAACATGACTGAAGCGGACAAAATCACGCACCTGATGAAGGGAATTGCAGAAGATATGTACCAAGCTCTTCTGATAAAAGACGTCGCTACGACAGAAGAGTTCATCAAGTGGTGCCAGCGTATTGAAGAGATGCAACAAAGGAGGGTTGGACACAAGAAGTATGACAGACTCCCCAAATGTAGTCCCTATGGCCGTTGTGGAAGACCAGCAGGACTTTGCTTCTCTCATACGACAAATCGTGAGAGAAGAATTACAACAGTGCATGGCAGCCGGGACTATTAGACCGAGCGAGCATCAGATTATGGCCATGGATGTGAACCCTGTAAGTCACGAGGTAGCCGACGCCGCTGAGGACGAGGTATTTCAAACACTAGCTCCTGTCTGCCCCGTCAATCGCACCAGACGTGAAGAATGGCGTCGCCCTGCTATGACGTACGCTGCAGCCGCCAAACGGCAGCCCATGAACCGACCGACGCGACCACAGCCAACTCCCCCGGTAACTATGACGCCCCGCAGAAGAACAGACGTCTGGAGGACAGAAGACGACACACCACTGTGTTTCCACTGTGGACGCCCTGGACATGTCGTACGCTACTGCAGAGAGAGGAGGCGAGTATTCGATGATTACTTTGCCGCAAGACGTCAGCTGTCGGAGCAGTTCTATCCAAGTCAGTCACCTGCTGATGTGTTCAGTCAACCTATGGGAAGAAGCCCATCACCGTACCCTAGACGAGGTCGCTCCCGACGCGCCGCAGCCGTTCACCGTCGCCGTACAGAGGTACCAGCCGCTCCCCTAGCCGCCGCGCCCAGGAAAACTAAGCGAGGCGACCATCTACAGAGGTGAGGCCGCCGCAGATGAAAATCCTCCATGGACGACAGTCGCCAAGATGTCGGGAAATCTCATCGACGTCGTAATCAATGGCCAACCTGTCCGGGCACTAGTCGATTCAGGAGCCTCTTTTTCTGTATTATCGGATAATTACCGCCGCACACTAAAGAAGGCAATGTTCTGTGATACGGGAGCTACTGTGCTGAAGGTCGCGAATGGAAAGTACGTCCATCCAGCAGGAACTTGTGTCGCAAGAATAACCATCAACAACAGGACGCAGGAGTTTGAATTTGTCGTGTTAACAGAATGTAGTCACAATGTGATCCTCAGATGGGACTTCCTTCAGGCATCCCAAGCTATCATTGACTGTGGAAGATCTGAGCTGCAAATTGAAGAAGTTGTTTCGCCGGATACACGTAATACAGAATTTTCTGGGAAGCTATTCGTCGTTGACAATGTGACGATACCGCTGTTGACAATGAGAAGAGTTGCAGTCACACACACAGATGACTGGTTAAACTGTGAAGTTCTTGTTGATAGTAAAAAGTTTATGAGGCTCACAAAAGAAATTTACATACCAGCAGCTATCATAAGCATTACCGGTGGTCAAGGAGAGATTTGGATCACAAATTGTCACGAGCAGTCACAACTTATCCCCAAGGGAATGTGTATCGGTACAGCTGAACCATTCCAGGACGGTGAGCTCAACGTCATCAATGAAGACCCATGCACTGCTGTTAGTACAGACAACACGCTGGAGGAAACAAACGTGGAACTGCCAATAGGGCCTGGACTGACCAAGGAACAACACCAGCGGGTGTTAGGTATACTAACGCCAATTTTCGGGTGCATTCACACCTCAGCAGGGGAAAAGTCAGACGAAACGGCCCACGACAAAGCACCGTATCAATACTGGGGACCATCCGCCAATTAGCCAGCGTTCGTATAGTGTGTCGCCAGCTGAAAGACGGATAATTCGGGAGGAAGTGGAGATGATGTTGCGAGATGACATTATTCAACCTTCGGAGAGTCCTTGGTCGTCTCCGGTGGTCCTCGTAAAGAAGAAGGATGGCACGTGGCGATTCTGTGTCGACTATTGGCGGCTGAACAGTATCACAAAGAAAGATGTCTACCCATTGCCGCGTATTGATGACACCTTAGACTGCTTGAAAGGAGCTACATACTTCTCAACTATGGACATGCAGACAGGTTACTGGCAAATCGAGGTTGACGAAGCTGACAGGGAGAAGACGGCTTTTATTACACCTGAAGGTCTCTATGAATTTAAGGTAATGCCATTTGGATTATGTAATGCTCCAGCCACATTCGAACGCATGATGGACAACTTGCTTCGACACCTTAAGTGGACGACGTGTCTCTGCTATTTAGATGACATTGTCGTTTTCTCGAAGACATTTGAAGAACATCTGAGTCGCCTGTCAACTGTGTTGAAGTGTGTTCAGGCTGCAGGTCTCCGCCTCAATCCAAAGAAGTGCCTCTTCATCGCCAAAGAGATAAAAATCCTGGGGCACCTAGTCAACGGAGATGGTGTCCGTCCTGATCCAGATAAAGTAAGGGCGGTCTCAGAATTTCCAATTCCTCAGCACATTCGTGATGTGAGAAGTTTTCTCGGGATGTGCTCATACTACCAACGTTTCATAAAAGGATTTTGTAACAAGGCACGTCCATTACAAGAACTTCTGCAGGGAGACGCCAAATTTTACTGGGATGAGACAAAAGAAAGAGCTTTCCAAGCACTTAAGGAGGCTCTAACTTCCGCACCAGTGCTAGCCTTGTACGACGAGAATGCAGAAACGGAACTTCACACAGACGCCAGCGGCTATGGGATTGGTGCAGTGCTTGTACAAGTTCAGGAAAGTGCCGAAAAAGTGATAGCTTATGCGTCAAGAGTACTCTCAAAGTCCGAGATAAACTACTCTACAATTGAAAAAGAATGTCTCGCGGTTATCTGGGCCGTATTTATTCAGAAAACCATTCACCGTCGTGACAGACCACCATTCTTTGTGTTGGCTGACTAGCTTGAAGGATCCATCAGGTCGACTAGCAAGATGGGCACTAAGACTCCAAGAGTACGATGTCACAGTGGTATTCAAGAACGGGCGCAAACACAAGGATGCCGACTGCCTTTCGAGGAATCCATTAGTGGAACAAAACAGCATTAATGAAATTTCAGCTCTCACTGAATTAGATGACGTTACAGCTGAACAGAGGGAAGATCCAACACTATTAAAAATGATAGAGGCCTTGGAGAAAGGAGAACCGACCAATGGAGAGTTCCAACTTATAAACGGAACATTGTACAAGAGCAACTACGATCCACTGGGCCCCAAATGGCTACTTGTTGTCCCAGCTCATCTCCAGCCAGCTATTCTCAAATATTTCCATGATGCTCCAATATCCGGTCATCTGGGATTCGTGAAGACCTTAGACAGTATCAGACGCAGGTATTACTGGAAAGGTCTCTACCGTTCTGTCAAGTACTATGTGAGTCACTGTAAAGAGTGCCAGCGACGGAAGCATGTGCCGCAATTACCTCCAGGACATCTCGTACCGATTCCGCCGGCAGCAGCTCCATTCCACCGAGTTGGGATCGATCTTCTAGGGAGGTTCCCGAAGTCGACAACCGGTAACCGTTGTATAATAGTCTGCACTGACTACCTCATACGCTACGCTGTCACCAAACCTGTGCCGACTGCAGAAGCTCCAGAGATCGCAAAATTCCATGTAGAAGACATTATTTTGAAGCATGGAGCACCACGTGTCATGATATCTGATCGTGGAAAAGTATTCCAGTCAAAACTAGTATCAGAGGTAATGTCACGGTGCAACATTGTCCACAGAATGACAACTGCATACCATCCTCAGACAAATGGTCTTACGGAACGTTTTAACAAAACGTTAGCCGACATGCTGTCGATGTACGTCGATGTTGAGCAGAAGGATTGGGATACAATTCTGCCAGTCGTGACATTTGCTTACAATACCGCAAGACAAGACACCACAGGCTTCACTCCGTTTTTCCTGCTCAATGGCCGTGAAGCTGAGACGACAATGGATACACTGTTCCCGTTCCAACCGGACGACACTTAGGATGACTATGTTAAACAGCTCATCACCAGGGTCGAAGAAGCAAGATAGCTGGCTCGCATACGGACACTGGACGCCCAGGAGAAGGACCGTCAGCGGTATAACGACAAGCACCAACCTGTTGTGTACAGCCCAGGAGATCTGGTATGGATTTTTACCCCTGTACGGAAGGTTGGACTGTCAGAAAAAGTTATTGAAGCGATACTTTGGTCCGTATCGTGTCATACGCCGCCTGTCAGACGTCACATACGAAGTTGAGGATTATGAGCCGTCGTCGAAACGTCAAAAACGAAGAGACATTGTTCACGTCCTGCGCATGAAGCCTTACTACGATCCTGAAGAGCAGGTAGATGACAATGGCTTCTTGTTCAAGGACTTTAAGGACGGTAATGTTCCTGATGAAGGCACGACAGGAATGTCTGTAGTCGATAATCGCAGAGAAGGGATGGATTATCTTTAACTGTCATACAGAGGACCCATGACATGGTCAGGATCCGGGACATTGCAGCTGGCTCCACAGGAATCATAACAGCGGGTCGCTGTTTCTCCAGGAGAGGGAGCAATTCCGCGAGAAACCCAGAACACCAACTGCCGGCGTGGCGCAGGGGATAGCGTCACGGACTGCGGAGCAGAAGGTCGCCGGTTCAATCCCGCCCACCGGCAAAAATTTATTTCTTTGTAATTTACAATTCCAGAAGGTTCTACATCTTTCTTATGTTCACTTGTAAATTCTACTTGTTTCTTATGTTAACTGTTCTTCTAATTTCTGGTAAATTCTGTCTGTGTACAAATAGCAGAGCACTCTGCCTGAGAGGCAGTCAGTGCTGTGTGTATGTTGAGTTCGTAATAAACGTGCTTTCAGTATTAGTGCTGTGTCTAGTTGCCTTCGAAGTCAAGCCTGCTTCCATTGCAACGCGACAATATATTAATTGGGTCTTGCCTTGTTTCAGTGCCGGTGGCCTAATATTGGACGTAATGGTGTCACGTTTTGAAGGAATTGCAGTCTTCCAGCCAGTTATAAATGGTGTAGGTGGAAATCTTGTGGCTGTGCAAGCCAGTCGAATATCAACAGCCCTTCACCGCGATGCTGAACTTGGTACATTAGATGAAGATACTGATGACATAATGCTTTCACCATTAATAATTTTCTTTGGAAGAGGTAAGATATGTCACAAGATATTGTGCATGGTGGTGTTGAGTTGTGTAGAGTAGGGATGGGCCACAACATGTGTTATTTTATTTCAGACTTCTAAAGTCTCTTTTCTGTTAAAAAAAACATGAGCATATACTTGCTTATTCTACTACTGAAATGGTTATTTGTGTTGCAAGTTCCCTGTTGTTTTTACAGCTTCTCATATCCTCTGTATAAAATATTTTAATGGAAATTTTGAGGTTCTAGAGAGCTAAACTGACTTGGAGGGAAGGGAATCTATTTAGTTTCCTTGTTTATAATAATGAATAAAGCAGTTTTTGCATTTTTGCTCACTTACCATATTAAGTCTTGATAGCCCTCTATTCTACTTGGAGACACAATTGTAATCTGTTTTAGGTGTATAGTGTCCTAGATAACTGAAAAAACACACACACACACACACACACACACACACACACACACACACACACACACACACACACAGAGCTAAACTGACTTGGAGGGAAGGGAATCTATTTAGTTTCCTTGTTTATAATAATGAATAAAGCAGTTTTTGCATTTTTGCTCACTTACCATATTAAGTCTTGATAGCCCTCTATTCTACTTGGAGACACAATTGTAATCTGTTTTAGGTGTATAGTGTCCTAGATAACTGAAAACACACACACACACACACACACACACACACACGCGCGCGTGTTGCATGTTGCATGTTTATTCCTTTTTTATGTGCTGCCATACAGTTCATTTATCTGCAATGAAACATTGTCAACATATTGCCTGCACTTTCATGAAGGTTGTAGGGATAATTATGTCTACAACACACAATTCAGGATATATGTTGTAATAGCAGTTTTTCACACGTCTCAATGTTCAATTTCAAATGACATTTAAATTTACTACTACTAAATGTATTTGCAACAATTTTGCAAATGGTATCCATCAATACTCTTGAATGTACCTACAAAATTATTTCATTGTACGACACATATTTGAGGAGATATGATGTCATAAACGCTGAGACACATGGGCAAACTGCCACATCATGTTTGTTCATATTTTATGTGCTGCTGTACTGTTCACCAGATTACAATGAAACTTCGCACACTTGATCTTCAATACAAGAGGAAAGTCACCATTTACCTAATATTTCATATGGTGCGCGGCAGAGGGTACCTTCAAATAAACTTCGGAGACCACAATTCACTAATTACTATGAAATTTTTCACAAATGGAGGAGGCAATGGATTGAGCATAAGTTTGACAAGTGAGACAAGGAGATGATTGGCGGAGGATGGGGGAGGTGGAACCATACACAGGAAGGGGAAGGCAGAGGCGTACACAGAAAGGGGGAGGCGGAGGCATATACGGAAAGGAGGAGGCTGAGATAGACAGAGAGAGATAGTGGAAGATGGAAGGAGAGAGGATCTAACTTAAGACAAATACATACCTACCCCGGCAACGCTGGTTTTTCTCCAGCTTTTTTCACAATAACTTCTATTAGGTGAATTTTTGTGTTTTGTTGCGCCGCCTCCCCCCCCCCCCCCCCCCCCCCGAAAAGTCAATCCCACCCAATATGCTTTTGTGTTGAATTCTCTCTCTCTCTCTCTCTCTCTCTCTCTCTCTCTCTCTCTCTCTCTCTCTCTCTCTCTCTCTTGATTGATGCATCACCTTGCGTACTATTTCTTCTCAACTCGGAGCTGTGGCTTGGCAATTCCCCTGCCCTTTCCAATTCAGTCCGGTTCAGGCACCCTTGCCACTGCCAACTTGTTCTGATTTGTGTGTCCCAGCACCCATATCAGGTACCTGCTACGAAAATTCTGCACACTGACAGTGCTAGATTAGGTGCAGAGTGATGCAGTGAATTCTGTCTGTGGGCGGCAATGAAAAATCAGTGTTCATACGACATTGGCTAACTTATGAAATTTCTTACTGGTTATGCTCACAGATAGATATTGCCTCCAAAGTGCAGCTTAAAAAGTAGTAAAGACTTCATAAGGAAAGTAACACTGCTGTCTCTTACTATGACGATTGCTCAAAAAGGGCACATAGTCATAAGAGAGCATATGTTTTGGGTCTGCTCCATAGACAGATCTATTGCAATATGGGTGACAGGTGCATCAGGATGTGAATGGAGTATTTTCCAGCTGCTAAACAATTTCAAAGTTGCAATAAATGAGTTGGACACTAATTCATTTTGAAATTGCGTTGGTGTATGGACCAACAGCAATTTACCATCTACTTGTAGCGTAATGGTACCAAACCAGTGGTGCACAGATGTTGCTCATGCTGGTTGAGAAGTTTAGATCTTGCATTCTGCATTGTCTACCTTTCTGGAAAATTGAAAGAAAGGAAAGGAGATTTTCCGATGATGGCATTCACGAAGCAGTTCTTGAAAGACTTGGTGACAAGGGAGCAACTCTTAAAAGGGAGCAACTCTTAATCATCAAAGAATTGAATTATTGCCAAAAGACTTGGGGACCATGTGAAAACCATTGTGTCTGTGTCACTTTGAACTGATGTGCAGCATCATGACCTGCAATAATAATGTGAATCTTATATTTTGAAGTTTCCTCAGAATTTATACTGTAGTGTACAGGCTGGGGTTTTATTTTTAATCAACTACTATAGGATAATGTATATTGTTGCTGCCTGTGTTATGGCAGAGGTAGGAGACCTAGCATGAGGATAGGTGTGCCTACTTAACACCCTACCGTTGTAGCAGAGGACAGGACGGAAACTCCTCTAAAATGTCTCCAGGGCATGCTCCACCATCCAGTACGATCAGCAAAAGTGGTGAATCGATGTCCATCTTGGCCTGATGCTTGTGAGGTGTCCTCATTGGCGGCTGTGATGCTGACGCCATTGAACCATTGCGATGGTGGAGGCTGCAACAACAAGACACATTGGTGACCCACACCACAATGGAATGCACTTGCATTGTAGGTGTCAGTCGCCAGGCCCAGCACCAGTGGTAGTTGCACAGCTACCCATTGTGTGAAATGAGGATAAGTGTTAGTATCCTCCATGACAAAATTTTATGTGGTTCTGGTGTCTGAGCATGGTACTAGGAAGACCTGCAATCAGAAAGATGGCACGGCCAAAGTGGCAAATAATGCACCCTTGAGCCAAGTGGTGAGGGTCATTGAGCAAGTGAAAATAAACCACGTTGTGAGATGCAAACGTGGAGGGTAGCTGGGACGATGTGTACTGTGGAGAGTGCAGCAGCAAATGCATTAATGTACAATGGGGGACAAAAAGATTACCTGGCCCAAATAATTCAAAGTCCAAAAAGAGAGCATTGCACATTCCCTATTTCCAAAGTGTGTGTGTTAACTCTATCGGTCTTAAGAACTTCAGCTTGGTGTTTACATCATCAGGTAGAAGAAATATAAAAGGTAGAATACAGTACATGTCAAGATTCACAGCAGCTTAACTCACATATCATTTATTTTGGAAAACGTTACTTGAGCACATAGTAGCAGTTGAGCTATAAGGACTTCACATGGGTAGATTTACTACTATGAACCGCTTCTTACATGTGTTTCATTGGCTGTGTGACTAAGCTGACAGTTTATGAACAAAAGGTGCACGAGTTGAAATGTCACTGGAGTCAACTTTTTTTTTGGAACTGTGGGGGTAATATTTTTTAATTTTAATTCCCTACAAATTGTGCAGTTTAGGATTTTCTAGATTCCACATTTTTAAAGGTTTTGCATTCTGTAATAGCCTTATCTTTAAGCAGTAAGACAAATAATAGTCATGGTAAAAATTTTGAAAATAAATGCATGTATTTGTAATAATTTCGACTGCCACATGGTGAATCTATAGCGTTAAGCTAAGATAAATGTATCAGCAGATAGGCATAATTTTCTAAATCCTTATATGTGCTTTACATGAGTGAGTGGCTGTGCCTTCCATTATTTGTTGTTTCCAGTTTAATATTCATTCTTCAACTCTGGTAGGACTATTAGACCGTTAGGCTAACGAGAAAGGAAGGGTAGTTCATTGATAGTGTCGGCTTTCCTGGTTAAGTTGTGTTCATTGCATTGGATCCCACCAAAGCCTATATTTTGTTCTTATATTTTATTTTTATCTTGGTGCAAATGTATCTTGGTTTAGTTACTTTTTGTTTTTAAATTATATTGGTTTTATTTTTTTCAGTATTCTGTTTAGTAAATAACTAATTACACTTTGTCAATTTGCTATCTAAAAATAATCTTCCTTGGAAGGTAATATTTATTTGACCACACATAACAAAAAAATAATCATCGTTGGCGGGTATTTTTCATCTGACCTACCATAAAAACAATCTTCCTTGCAAAGTAATATTTATTTGATATCCAATTTATATAATAAAAACTGGCGAAAGCCATTTAAGTTCTAACCCCGGTTCGATTTTACAATGGGCAATGTTGGGCGCTAATGACCTCAACAGTTGTGCACCCTAAAACCACAAAGAAATTATATAATAAAAACAACGTCAATGGGTGGTGTTAGTCATCTAACCCCTCATAAAAATAAAAAATAAACTTCCTTGGAGGTTGATATTGGTATGATAATATAATATAATGTAGGCTATGCATATCTTCAGCATTTTGTCAAAATGCCATTGGCATCAAGAACAGCCTAGATCTTTCGAGGCATAGAACCTAAGTCTGTGCGGAAATAGGCCACATCCATGGCAGTTACCTCCCGTGTAGAACAAACCAAATCCCACAAGGCATCCACAGTTCTTGGAGGAGAATCTGGCCAATTATCCCGCACAGTCTTATTGGGTTTAGCCCATAAGTGCTCTATGGGATTGAGCTCAGATGACTTTGGAGGTCATGATAGGCATTGAATAATAATCTCTCTCATTTGAACTAGCTCTGAATCCTAATGCTTGTGTGTGATGGGTGATTATCATATTGATGAATGAGATGTCCTTTGGGGTGCCGAAGTCGAGCACCAGGAATGATTACATTTTGAAGGAAATGTTCATTCATAGCATGCAGAACTGAACTTGCATGGGATTCGTTCTAAGGTTCTAGCACCCATATAAAACACCCAGCGCCAACATTTCACACTTATGTGCCTGCTTCTAGCATGTGTAGTCATGAAGAGAGTGTCATATTGTTTACCTTTGTGGTGCAAACAATATCAGGACCTCTGCTTGTAGACTCAATTGTGTACCCAAAAGGAGAAATTACTTTCCTCGGGTCAACACTTTCCCAGCAACTCAGTTATCAGTCTTTCCATAGCTTGATTGTCAGGTAGTGGATCTTTCATGAGAGCACGACGGGACCTGATTCCATAGTCATTTAATCGTCTCAGAGTAGTTTTTGGTGAACCCAGGAAATGTGAGGCTCGCCCTAGTTGCCGGATGTATGAGATAGGGTCATTCTGGACTGCTCTGACCAATGCATCATCTTCTCTTTGAAGAGAGACTTAGTCTTCCAGGTATTGGATGACCACTTACCTCACTATTATCTCTGAATTGTCTGATCCATCTCTTTGCTGTGGAAGCATCAACACCATAACGACGTCCTGCCTCAGATGCACCACTTTCAAAGAGAGCAATTATGCACTCACAAACATTCATATCAGTCATTCTGAAGTAGACCTGTGACGTGTGCTAATCAGCTGATACATTTATCTTAGCTGAAAACTAGAGAGACACCACATGGTGGTCGAAGTAATTAGAAACAAAATACATCCATTTTCAATATTATTACTGTGAACACATGTCTGTCTGATTAAAGATTAGATTATTATAAAATAGAATATATTAAAAGCCTACAACTGCACAATTTTGAGTGAATTAATTATTAAAATATTACCTACAAGAGGTCTAAAAAATAAAATAAATTGACTCCAGTGAGATTCGAATGCACACCCTTTGTGTTGACAAACCGTCAGCGTATCCACTCACCCAATGAAACATATGTGAGAAGCGGTTTACTGTATTAAATGTGCACACGTGGAATTCTTATACCTCAACCGTTTCTACATGCTCAAATAATGTTTTCCAAACTGGTACATGAGTTAAAGTGCAATGAATCTCGACATAGAAGCAATACAATAGTTAAGATACACTATTTGACGATGTAAACAGCAAGCTGAAGCTGCACAGACTACTGGAGTTAGCAACACTCACGCTTATGAGCTCTGGTCTTGGACTTTAAATAATTCGGGCAGGGTTATATTTTTGCTCCTCTTTGTATAGTCAGAACGTTCATGCAATAACTCTGCTGTTGACGCACCATAGCACAGTTTCGAGTGGTATAAAAAAGAAAAAGCCATAAAGCTTTCTTACGTGTGTGAGATGCACACAATTTCGCCATTTACAATTTAATTGTGTGAACAGATAATTCTGCATCTCCTTCTGGCTGAGGATGGAATGGGTTGGATGTCAAATCATGTATACCATTGCCAGCACACACAAGATTCAGACTTGGAGTAAACAAATTTAGGATCATTATCAGAGACAAACGCTGTTAAGGCATGGTATCAGACTGCCAATAAACAATTTCTGATGCAGTGCCAATTGATGTGCGGCACATGTGGAACAAGAACAACACAATTTTTCTATCAGGGCATCCATTCCATTCCATCTACAGTGATGTCAAGCTAACTGTTTTGTCCACACGATATCCTAATGACCAATATGCAGAAGCTGAATGATTTCCTAGTTCCATATACGAGGCACGGAAACAGGGATGTGATCTTTGTCTCTCTGAAGCAAAATGACACTCATTGCAAAGAGAAGTCATGACAAAGAGCAAAATACTGTGGAACAACAGGGTCAGCTATGTTTTTGCTCAGCCTTGACCATTGAGTACAAAGAAAGTGAAAATTATACCCAAAAAAGCATTAGAAACAGTGCCAGAAGCAGTGAGGCAGAAGTAGATAGGGAAACCATTGACGACGTCATTATTTTGAGGATAAAAAAAGTGCAAGGTTGTTCAGATGCATCATACACATAATCATGGCGAAAGGGCAAGTGAGATAACACGTCAACATTGCAATGCTGAAACATTGGGAGATACAAAGTCTTGTATTGGTATTGAGACAAAAACACTGCCCAGTGTAGCAATTTCTTGGCAGTTTGTGGAGGCACTGGCTTTGGTGGGTGAGACAGTGTCGTCAAAGGCTTGTGGTTAGTTACTAAAATGAACGATGACCGTACAAAAATTCATGAAACTTAGACACACCAAAAACAATAGCAAGGGCTTCCTTCTTGATCTGCGAATAATTTTGTTGCCCAGATGAGACCAATTTGTAAGCAAACTAGCTGGAAATCCGGTGTTGCCCAGGTGTTTATTTATCCTACACTTTCGTAGTCCACATCCCCTCCCCCCCCCCCCTCCCCGCTGCCCTCTCTGCATCCACATCTTTCTTTCCCTCTATTGGCAAAGTTCTCTGCAAGGTACCCTCTGTCATGTACCATAGAAACATTTATGTACCCAGTGATCTTCCTCTTGATTTAAAGGTCATGTGTGCAAATATTCATAAAGATTAGAGCAAAACTGTGTATTTTATAAAATTTGGTAAGTTAAGTACCCTCCACCATGCACCGAATGAAATTTTATACAGACATTGATATTCTTCTAGTTTTTAAGGTAGTGTGTGCAAAATTTCATAAATTATGCAACAAAACTATAGATTTCTACGCAGGGCCACATTGAAGAACGCACTTTGTTGTTCTCAAATATTCCAGTTTTATTTCATACAACCCTTGTTCTGAGATCAAGGTCAACAACAAAAAAAGGTTCTGTGAAATTGGTCAAGCCGTCTTAAGTTATGGCATTACCAAGGTATTTAGGGATACATTTTTTATGTTGCAAAGTACCCTCCCCGATGCACTGTATGAAACGTTAGGTAGACAGTGACTTTCCTTTTGTTTTGAAGGTCAAGCACGAGAAATTTCCTGAAGATCGGAATGAAACTGTAGATTTTGTAAGTCTGTAGGAGAAGTATGCTCCGCCATGCACTTATCACAAAATACTTTCTTAGCTGACGTTTTCTACCTATAAACTACATTCCTGCCAAATTTCAGCTTCATAGGTGAAGTAGGTTTTGAGATTTCATGTTTAGTCAGTGAGTGAGTGTCCTTTCGCTTTTATATAGATAGAGATTAAGAAAACAGTTGCTTAATTTTGGATGCAAGAGAATTAAGGGAGACTTGCAGACAAAAATAAATAGTAACATGCATATCTGTAATGCTAATTTGATACAAGGTTATGCCTGATGCGATAGTTTTACGGCATCTACAGTGAAACTGTTGTGAGTGGTAGACTTATTTTCAACGCGCGCGCGGTGTGTGTGTGTGTGTGTGTGTGTGTGTGTGTGTGTGTGGTGGGGGGGGGGGGGTCAGTTACAAAACGCTTCATAAACGTCTGAAATTACATGCAAACTTTGTTGCGGGTCCTTTAAGTATTCCCATTTTACAATAATTGATGCATAAATCTGGGTATTCTCACACGGTGGCCTCTCATTATTTAAGACGTCATATCTCTTGAGCTATGTGTCATGCTCTTTTCTTTTTAGGTCAGAAACCTTTGTGGGCGTACGGTGAACAGTTCACCAAAATTTCATTGTAATTGAATGAATGGTTTATGAACACAGACAGACAAACATTCATTTTTATATGTATAGATGTGATGAATAGATCGACTAAGTCAATTCTGTGAGACAAAACTGCACCAAGGTCAAAAGCCAAAGCATAAAGTGTCATCACGGGTTTGTTCGAATCGAACGGCACCAAGCAACTACTTGAAAGCAAAGCAAGTTTCAATTTCTGGAATGCGGTTTCACTTTCAGAAGACTAGATAAATGGAACATTTTTGCAATGAAGTCAATATAAAGGTGAAGCAATGGAAGAAGCTTGTGAAATAAAATGTCAGTAATATGTAATCTTGCCTAAATTACTTGTCAGTCAGACACATTCGTGGGTGCAAATAAATCCTTAATATTACTCAGCTGGGTGGGAGAGGGGTGAATTTCCTGATTGTTAATCACATGGCTGAAGTATGCCAGTTCAGTCTGAATGAAAGTTGTTTTCTCTTTGTTCTCTGTGAGGCCATGGGATTGAGGCTCTGTAAAAAGCACTCTCAGCTTGTTCAAATGTTCTTCTGGCATGTGAACAGAGGCGACAATATGATCTAAGCAATTTAAACAACAAAGCAACACAAAGAAAGAAAATGTTATGTGGACATGTGTCCAGAAATGCTTAATTTTCCATGTTAGAGCTCATTTTAGTATTCCTCTTTAAATGTAAAATTGTAAATTTTCACCATCAACATGCGTGGGGTGACGAGAATCCGCACACAATTGTGCAATCACGTCGTCAACACAGATTTTCTGTGAAAGTTTGGGCAGGAATTGTTGAGGTCTTGATTGGGCCTTATGTTCTTCCACCTACGCTCACTGGAGCATGTAATCATGATTTCATACGGAATACTCTACCTGTGCTGCTAGAACATGTGCCTTTACAAGTATGACACAACATGTGGTTCATGCATAATGGATCTCCTGCACATTTCAGTCGACGTGTTCGTACGCTTCTCAACAACAGATTCCGTGACCGATGGATTGGTAGAGGTGTACCAATTCCATGGCCTCCACACTCTTCTGACCTCAACCCTCTTGACTTTCATTTATGGGGGCATTTGAAAGCTCTTGTCTACGCAACCCCGGTACCAAATGTAGAGACTTTTCGTGCTCGTATTGTCGACGGCTGTGATACAATATACCATTCTCCAGGGCTGCATCAGCGCATCAGGGATTCCATGCGACAGAGGGTGGATGCATGTATCCTCGCTAACGGAGGACATTTTGAACATTTCCTGTAACAAAGGGTTTGAAGTCACGCTGGTACATTCTATTGCTGTGTGTTTCCATTCCATGATTAATGTGATTTGAAGAAAAGTAATAAAATTAGCTCTAATATGGAAAGTAAGCGTTTCCGGACACATGTCCACATAACGTATTTTCTTTCTTTGTGTGTGAGGAATGTTTCCTGAAAGTTCGACTGTACATTTTTGTAAATCCCTCTTATATCAAGAGTTGCAATGAAACGATTAGCGTATATTTACGTACGGGGCAGTGAGAGGCCAGATATGATTAAACTAAAAAAAATTTGATGAAAATTTGTACCTCGTCGTATCTGAAGGTCATCTTATCTGCGGAAATATAGGGTAATCTTTTTTTTTAACAGATACGGGAACAATGACTTTTGTACTGTTACTTGGCACATATCTTTGGACATTTTCGCAAATGTCACAATTTTTAGGGTAAATGACATTTATATCTTCGTTGTGACAAATCTTTAACTGTTAGAAAAGATGTGGGGGACAGCAGCCTTTGCGCATGTGTGAAGTTTGGGAGGGGGTGCTGCTTACAGTGTCATGTGGCTCGAAGGTAGCTCGTCTCTTTCATTGTAACAGATTCATTTTGTTAGCCACTTAACCGTATAATCGGTTACTTACTGTGTTTTAGTGTTCATGTGCATATTTATGTTCTTGGTGTATATTATCAGAAAAATGAACTGTGTTCAGTATTTTTTTAGAAACAATTACTCAAATTCAAGCTTGGAACAAAAGTGTGAAGATCCAGCACTCAAACCCCCCCAGTCATCTGAAGCACCAGCCGCCACTGAACTGCTCCATCTAAATTACAATTCATAGGCAATTCAGATTTTGAATTACCAAAAGGTGTACTGCAGCCCACAATCCATTACCAACATATGAAACTGACAAATCTTCAACATTGTCTCTGCTGATAACGATTTGACATTTAATTAAATTACCTCACAAAAACCAAGTAAATTAATCATACTGGATAGAATATTTCAAAATTTACTAGGCCAGTGTTTTCCAACCTGGTGGTCATGAAGGCTTAGTCGGGGGAGCTCGCAGTCAAAGGAGGAAGTACTTGCAGCATAAAACAACCAGAGCAATGCACATACTTAGTTTTCCTGCAATACCAAAATTGCCTCAGCAAAGTAAAATTTATTTTATTCGAAAATTATGAAATTCCTTGTTTTCATCAATTCTGATTTGAATAGAACAGACTTTAAATAAATAAATAAATAAATACCTCGTGTTAACAATGAATAAACAATAAGGCTGAAAACTGTTTTCAGGAACCAGTCGACAGCTAAATTAACAAGAGGCAATAAGTAGTTTTGAGAAATTCGAAAAAAAACATAAACTTCTTTAGAAATTGCCTATACAATGGGCATATTTCAATTCCGAATCTTATCTGCAATATGTAGTATTTTTCACACAACATATATATATAGAAAACGGATGACTTACCCAAAGGACAGGCTCGGCGACAGACACAAATAAAGTCACACACAGAAACCCATACAAGCTTTTGCAACTGTTGGTTGCTTCTTCAGGAAAAGAGGAAGAAATGAGAGGAGAAAGGGAAGGATATGGGTTTTAAGGAAGTGGAAAAGGAGTCATTTCAATCCCAGGAGTGGAAGGACTTACCTAAGGGAGGAAAAAAAGAAGGTAAACAAATACACACACGCACACACACACACACACACACACACACACACACACACACACACACACACACACACAATGCAAACACACCTAGGACTAACAGTGAAGAACAACTCCAGAATTTCTTCTCCAACCTCAACTCCTTTGGACCCATAAAATTCACCTGGTCCTATTCCAAATCCCAGGCCACTTTCCTCAATGTCGACCTCCATCTGTCCACCGGCCAACTTCACACATCCGTCCAAGTGAAACCAACCAACAAACAACAGTACCTCCATTATGACAGCTGCCATCCATTCCACATCAAACATTCCCTTTCCTACAGCTTAGGTCTTCGTGGCAAAAGAGTCTGCTCCAGTCCCGAATCCCTGAACCAGTACACCAATAACCTAATAGCAGCTTTCACATACCGCAGCTATCCTCCTGATCTGGTTCAGAAGCAAATTACCAGAGCCACCTCCTCATCCCCCCAAATCCAGAACCTTCCACCGAAGAACCCCAGAAGTGCCCCTTTTGTCACCGGATACTGTCCGGGACTGGAGCAGACTCTGAATGTGACTCTCCAACAAGGATACGACTTCCTTAAATCCTGCCCTGAAATGAGATCCATCCTTATTGACATCCTTTCCGCTCCACCAAGAGTGTCTTTCCGCCGCCCATCTAACCTTCGTAACCTCCTAGTCCTTCCCTATGACATCCCCAAACCACCTTCCCTACCCTCTGGCTTCTACCCATGCAACCGCCCCCGTTGTAAAATCTGCCCTATGCACCCTTCCACCACCCTTACTCCAGTCTAGTAACCCGGAAGGTGTACACGATCAAGGGCAGAGCCACTTGCGATAGCACCCACGTGATTTACCAACTGACATGCCTGTACTGTGAAGCGTTCTATGTGGTAATGACCAGCAACAAACTGTCCATTCGCATGAACGGTCACAGGCAGACAGTATTTGTTGGTAATGATCACCCTGTGGCTAAACATGCCTTGGTGCACGGCCAGCACATCTTGGGGCAGTGTCACACCGTCCAGGTTATCTGGATACTTCCCGCTGACACCAACCTTTCAGAACTCCGGAGATGGGAACTTGCCCTTCAGCTTATTCTCTCCTCCCGTTGCCCACCTGGTCTCAACCTCCGCTAAATTCAAATTCCCGTCCACTATCTTTAGCATCTTTGCCTCGGTTCTGTGGACAGAGCCTCTCCCTCAAGTGGTATCTCTGTCCAACTTCTTTGCTTTTTACAAATGTCTGTCTAGGTGTGTTTGCGTTTGGACATGTGTGAGTGTGTGTGTATTTGTTTACCTTCCTTTTTTTCCCCTAACGTAAGTCCTTCCACTCCTGGGATTGGAATTACTCCTTTTGCACTTCCTTAAAACCCATATCCTTCCCTTTCTCCTCTCCTTTCTTCCTCTTTTCCTGAAGAAGCGACCAATGGTTGCGAAAGCTTGTATATGTGTTTGTGTGTGATTTTATTTGTGTCTGTCGACGAGCCTGTCCTATATAATCTCTTGATTTAGTGTAAAAATAGGATAATGTGTTCAATTCCAGTAAAATGGAACAAAAAATTCTCCCTTTAATGTAGAATACTGAACCCTTTTTTTACAAGAAAATCTTATCAACAGCAGAAAATATAAAATTTGCTGGCTTTGAATTCACGCACATAATATGGCGGGGGAGTGGGGTCACCGAAATTTTATTTGGAAGAGGGGGTCACACACTCAAAAAGTTGAGAAATACTGGTCTAGGCCATCAAATAAGTATACCCCTTCGTAAATATCCAACCAAAATTACTTAAACTCCCCTCGTGAGAGAAGTAAAGTGTTCTCTTAAAAGAATAAATCGTAAATATCTCCAGTAAATAACTAAATTTTTTCCAAACCACCGAATATTCCCCTGTTTCACCTGCAATATTTAAGCGATATACCCAATGATACTGATCGTGGAAAACCAAAACTTTCTTAATATGAGATGTTAACTGTGTGACAGAACATTTACAATTCGGCAACCAACTTGCAGCTAAACTAAAATTTAATTTTTTGTGGAACCAATAAAGATATTCATAGATATTCAACTTTCACCACATAACAAAAAGTATTAATATTCTGGGCATCACTTTTATTCATAGCTGTGAACAGACATTGTCTGTACATGGAATATCTTGAACGCCCACAGCTCGGTCAAAAAGTTTATCTTTGGACACCCACCAGTGTTTTCGTCTTGTATGCAGTAAATCTGCAACATACATTATGCAAACACACTTTAGTGTAACCAGTAAATAAAAATTACAATACTGTTTTCTGAGAGCATCAGTAAATATTATTATTATTATTATTATCATCATCATCATCATCATCATTATCAATTCGAGCGAAACCTTGGCCAAACTTCATAACTAGCGCTTTTAAAAATTAGCGTACATTTTGTCCCTTTAAAGTTTCTTTAAAATTAGTAAGGGCGATGCCCTTTGAGAAGCAGCAGTTGGTTTTAGAACGCCTTGTTCTCCAAGTCTGCAAATGGCTTGTGCAACGTTGTCACTTAGCACATGCAGCACCAGATGTGCACAAAAAAAATTTCGGTTGGGCATTGCCTTTCATTTCAATATGTGCAGCAAAGTCTTTTGTGCAACTCAGACCAGGTGAAAAGAAATCTGCAATTTTTTGCACAAGGAATCTATACTGTCCGTAGGCACAATGGAATCAATTGGCAGTAAATTATGTTGAATAGTTAAGACAAACAAATCAAACATATTCCATTCAAAAAATGTATGTTGCATTGAGAGTGTGCAGCACAGGTAAAGTACAAAGTCCTAATATGGGCATGTCTTGAGCATTGTAAGCAGAAAGTTTCTCATTCAGACTACGCAATAGTGATGAACCAAGCACTTTATAAGTTTGTCTATTAAGCAATGAAACAGTTGGACCAGTGTCTTATTTCATGTGTACTGCAGGATTTGCTACAGCTAAGTATATTAACAGCTTATTCATGTCTTGTTGAAACATATTAGCAACCTGGGATATAATCACTTTCACAAAAGAGCATGGAGGAATTTCTGGTGACTCACTTGACAAGGCAAAACACAATGTCCATAAGCTGAGGTGCCTGTTTGCGCAAACGGTGGTAACCATTGTGACTTTGGGAGGGGCAGTGTAGAAGCAGTGTGCTTCAAACGAACCGAGTGACTATGTCCCTTTTTACTGCAAAAAATTCAACCTCTCGTGAAGGACAAGACTTGCGGGAATGCTTACTAGTAAATTTAGAGCAAGATTTAACTGTACTAACAGGCGGGTGGCTTAATGCCTGCAAATCAGTACACGGTGCCTTGTGGCGCTGCTGTTGTTGACTTAAAAGGCTTTGCAGTATGCTGGTGAACAGCGCAAACAAGATGTGTAGCCTCAAATGAGGCTGTAGCTACATCTATTGTATTCTGTCATTTTAATATTGCCACCACGTCTTGCAAAGAAGGATTTGACAATTTCAAAATTCTGAACAATAGCGTATCAAAGTCCGCAATAGTGTATGCAAGTCCACATGAATACTGAAAATTGATAATAGTGGGTCAGGTCCACAGGCCACTCATAGTTAGTTTGGTTTGTGCAAAAGAATTAAAATCTTGTTGCTACTATGTTAATGAAATCTGCATAGTATTTTGACAAATTGCCTTGGATCTTATTGTAACTTTATCTTCCGGTGCTAATGCTGCAGAGTTTTTTTGAGTATACGGTAGGATGCCATTCCCATGTTTGCTAAGAAAAATTGCAGTCATACTGTACCTGTTGTTCCGTATACATTGAGGTGTGCCTTGAAGAGAGTTGTCCACTTGTGCCATCACTCGATTTACGGGTTGAAGGGCTGGAATGGTGGGGCCGTACACATCGATGGTGCGGTTTGCTCCTGTGTGGTCGGGTGTGTCACCGCAGTCCCCTATTGCTGTTGTTTATTGGCCAGAGCATTAACTGCTTGAAGCAGTTGCTGGACTTGTTGGCTCTGTGAAATCAAAAGTTCAGAAAGAGTAGTCTGCACCGGAGGAGTTGCCATTGCACATAGAGTAGAACCATGATTTTACACTTTTCGTGGGACTTCAAAGAAAATGCTGTAAAATGCAGAAAATGTTTTGAATGGTAAAATTTGCTTACTGAATCACCCTTGCATTTTCATAGTTTATGTATGATATATGTACAAAATAGGAATCAAAATACTCACCAGAAGTTTATTATGTAATAAAAATTATCTGAATGTTGTACTATTTTAAGTGCCAAGTGGAACTTGTAACTTTACAGAAAGTAGAAATTTTTTATGTAATTTCATTCATAATAATCAATGTTGTCAGTAAGCCTCTCACTGGCATTCATTATTTAAGTAATGAAACATTGCACAAGTTGCACTTTTTTTCTTCTTGGCCTTTCAGGATGATTCGTTGCCTGAAAAGTTAAGGTGGTGGTTTACCAGTGTGATGATAAACCTGACATTCCTCCCTCTTGCAGTGCTTTAAGTGCTTAAAATTTGGGCATATGTCTTCTCACTTCAATATCAGCCCCATATGTCAAGATTGTTGGTGCACCCATCACATCCAAATGCTCTTTGTGCCACACTGCCCCTCCCCCTTCCCTCTGCCCGTAACCTCCCATCTGTTGCAGCACCATTCTCTTTGCTTGCTCACCGGACTGTACCATTCTCCAAAAAGATAGGAAAATCATGTAGTAGAAGACCCTGGACAAACTGACCTACACATAGGCTAAGAAAATATATGAACGGCTTAACCTTATGTGGATGGTGACATACTTGTTGCAGCCATCTTGTCCCCGTCCTCTTTGGGGGATGAAAATATCACAACTTGCAAAGTCTCCTGTGCGCCCTCAGGGCTGCCAGACTCCACCTTCCCCTCTGATGGTTGGGGTGTCTCCTTCTCATATTTCTCCCCCAACACTTATTTTGGGAGCAATCTGCCCCAGCCGTCACACACCTGTCCCTATCCCTCAGCCAGAAAGGCAACAAGCCTCCTTTGGCTCTTCTCACAAGGAAGGAGGCCCTTGGGATACTACCTTCCATGATCTCCTCTAGTGGGAAAGTGGATTTCGGCCAGTGGCTGAAGGAACTACAAACTGCTGGTCGAAGGGTATCGGTGTTCATTGGTCCCTGAAGTAATTTCATAGCTCTCCCAGCAATTGAAACTGAAAGAAATGTGAGAGAAGTAGTAAAAATTGAAGCAGGAGAAACAAGAGATTATGGTGGCCTCCACACTACTGCGTCCAATAACTTGCTATTTTGAAGATGGTTTGGAGATCCTAGCATTACATGTTGTTCTAGAACTGTCCGAAGTCAGAAACAATGGACATTAACGCTGCTGGAACTCTGATGAGAGCATAGGTGAGCCTGACAAGGAGACCACATGGATATCGGATTTTAGAATTTTTTGATACCATTTATGGTATGTGAAGTTCAGAACTGAAATAACAATCAGCCAAAACCATTCAATGCAACTCTGAAAAATTCTCGAGAAAATCGACTTTGAAATTTTTGCAAGTAAGCTTAAATGCCAATCATTAAATATATTAAAGCATATGTCAGATGGTAGCATGCTAACCTTAAATCTCTAGGGTCGCTGGTTCGGATCCTGTTGACAGCTTATTTATTCCCCCCCCCCCCCCCCCTTGTGTTTGAATACTTACATTTAATATGTAATGGTAATTTTTATGAATAGTTTATGTACTTTTGTTTATTCATAATTTTCTATACTTTATAGAAGGTTGTTAATGATGATGGTTTCAATAAAAGAAAAAAAATTGTAAGTTGCATTTTTTACAGTATTGGCTTCACTATTGATGATGGTAGTCTTTGATTGATCAGTTCCTGAAGAGCTACAAAGTCATCTCCATAGCTACTAATGGCTTTCCAAGCAGCTAACCTACTAAACCACTGTTTTACCCGACGACAAGGTTTTCAGCTCGTCTACATACACAAACAAAAACTGACACAACACATGGAATTAGAGATCCCAAAATGTTTATATAAATGAATTCGAAAACAGAAAAAAAGTCAGTGGGATTCGAACCACCAACTCCACGGTTGAGGCCGGAATGCTACCACCTGAGATACACTGACAGATGCTGCAACTGTTTTACATACTAATACTTACATGTATTTTCCAGTCCTTGAAAATTGATTTTCTCGAATTTTACATAGTTGTGTCAAATGGCTTTGGCTGATTGTTATTTAAGTACTGAACTTCATGTACCATAAATATAAAGAAATTCTAAAATCCGATACCCATGTGGTCTCCTTGAGAGACATAACTGCCTTTTTGGTCTATACAGGGCTTCCCAGTACACTAACAGTCTAATTCTACAGTGGAAATGTGGCTGTTTTCTGTACCACTTGGATGAGTTCTGACAACTTCTAATCATTTCACCTGCTTTCTGCAGTGCCCTTCATGGCTATCGGAATATGACATTGTATATGTCCTTGACCATATAAGATGTCTCCTCAAATAACTCTAGATGCTGTGGCTTTCAGAATGAGGACAATGCTGGTTATTATTGTCTGCAACATCACTCTTCCTTTAGATGGTGCATGACACAAAAATGTATTTGCTGCACTGATTTCCCAACTTCCCCTGCTTATCCTAATCTTAGGTGACTTTAATGGCCATAACCATTTGTGGGATGGAAGAGAGACCACTGGCTGATGTAGAATAGGTAAGAATATATTGACACAGATGGACCTTTACCTTTTAAATACTGGTGTTTTCACAGTTTTAAGTGTGATGCATGGCACCTACTCAGACCTTGATCTTTCAGCCAGTAACCCTGGTTTTCTACCATTTATCCACTGAAGATTCCACGACAATCTCTGTGGTAGTGATCTCTCTCCAGTGCTGTCACTCCCTTGGATGCTTGCCCAGAGGGGCTCGTAACAAGATTAATTGGGACGCTTTCACTTCTGCTGGCACTATTGGATCTCCACCACATGGTAACAATAATGTGGTGGTTCAAATTATAACTACGACCATTGTTACTGTGGCAGTGTTTGCAACCCTAGCTAGGCAGGATCTCCAGCGTAATAAGCGACACCTGTCCATGGACCACCTCATTGCCTTTTAACAGCTCCGTGCCTAGGTTTGTCAGCTAATCAAAAGACACAAGTAGGAGTGCTGGGAAAGGTACATTTCTACCACTGGGTCACATACCTCTCCATCCCAGTTGTTAAAAGGGGAAGGGTGGATGTGTGTTTGGACATTTATGTTTACACCAAAGTCACTACAGTCCTCCTCCTCCACCACCACCACCACCACCACCACCACCACCACCACCACCTAGTATTATTAGAACTAAGTAGTTAACATTGGCATTGTTTTAAAATTTTTTTAGTGTATGACACTCCTCTGTGTCTGTGCCTGACTCATGTAAATACTCTGATTATGAATCTTATACACTTGCTTTTTATAATGTAGTTAAGTTTTCATGCTTGATAGATTGATGTTTATCTTTTCATGTTGCAGGTCCCCATGCTCGAACTACAAGAGTCCTTATGTTGATGGTAGTTCCTGGTCATCTAATTTTTATTTACACTATTAATTACATGAAAGGTGGTCATACTTCCCTTACACCACTATTTGTTTTTGTGTACCTGTGTGCAGCTTTTGTTCAGGTACTACTTTTTCATAATGTTTCTGTAATTATGCATGTGATGTTCTTTAAACAGATATTTCCAAGTTAGTTACCTGCTTTCTGTCTCTGCTAGCAATTTTTTTTCCTTTAATATGTTTACTAACAAATTGTGATACTTATTTTTTCTGCCAAATATAACAACTGCCTTTATTGGTATTTCAATGAAAGAAGAAACTGCAATATAAGAGCAATTGTGGGTAATGCATGTGCCTGACTGAGATTCATTGTAAGACTCTTTAGGAAATGTCTTTCAACAAATAACGTAGGTGACCAAAATCTTGTTTGGCCAGCACTTAAGTATTCATCAGTGCTGGATCTGTACCAGGTAGGGTTAATAGAAGACAGAAGATCAAACAGAAAGCAGCACACTTACTTACGGGGTCGGTTAGTAAGCGTGAAAGCGTCAGACATGATTAAGAAACTCCAGTAGCATATGCTGTATCACTGTATGAGAGTGTACAGTGAAGGACAAAAAGATTACCGGGCTCTATTGGGCTTCGGAGCTTCAGCTTTGTGTTCACATCATCAAATAGAAGAAATATAATAGTTAGGATACAGTAAATGTCGAGATTCATAGCAGATTAACTCACATATCATTTATTTTGGAAAACATTATTTGAGAACGTAGAAGTGGTTGAGGTATAAGAACTCACCTAGGTAGATCTAATACAACGAACCGCTTCTCACATATGTTTCTTTGGCTGAATGGATAGGCTGACGGTTTACAAATTCTTCTTCTTCTTCTTCTTCTTCTTCTTCCTTTTTTAGACCCGCTAGTGAATTTTGCAGTTATAGGCTTTTCGAGATTCTAAATCTTTAAACATATTCCATTTTTAAATAGCTGTATCTTCAAACAATTCGACAAATGATAGCCATAGTAAAAATGTTGAAAATGGATGCATGTATTTATAATTACTCTGTCTGTGACATGGTGAATCTATAGTGCTAAGCTAAGATATATGTATCAGCAGATAGGCATAATTTTGTATGTCCTTATGCACTGTTTACGTAAGTGAGTGGCTGTGCCTTCCATTATCTGTTGCTTCCAGTTTAATATTAGTTCAACTCTGGTAGGACTATTTGACTGTTACACTAATGAGAAAGGACAGGTAGCTCATTGGCTTTCCTGGTTAAGTGGTGTGCATCAGATCAGATGCCAACAAAGCTTTCACTTTTAGTTTATTTTTTTATTTATTATTTATTTAATATTGTGGTGCAAATGTATCATGTGTTAGTTACTTTCTGTTATTAAATTATATTGGTTTTACTTTTTTCAGTGTTCTGTTTAGTAAATAACTAAATACAGTTTGTCAACTTGATATCTACAATTAATCTTCCTTGGAAGGTAATATTTATTTGATCGCCCATAACAAAAATAAACCTCTTTAGAGGGTATTTTCCATCTGACCTCCCATAAAAATAAACTTCCTTGCAAAGTAATATTCATTCGAGCTCCCACAGCAAAAAGGTATTTTTGTCCACATGCCATTGGCATCAAGAACAGCCCAGATCCTTAGAGGCATAGAATCTAAAAGCTTATGGCAATTCTCTCCCGTCAAGAATAAACCACAAGGCATCGGCAGTTCTAGGAGGGTCTGGCCAATTATCCCGCTCAGACTTCTTGAGTTTAGTCCATACGTTCTCTATGGGATTGAGATTAGGTGACATTGGAGGCCACGGTAGGCATTAAATACAGTAGAACATAGTTTTCACGCTTTTCAAGGGACTTAAGTAAAATGGTGTAAAATGCAGGAAAATGTAAAATGCAGGAAATAATGTTTTAAGTCGTAAAAAATGCTTACTGCATGAGCCTTGTATTTTCGTAGTTTATTTGTGATATATGTACATAATAGGCATCTAAATACTCACCAGGAAGTTTATTATACAATAAAGGTTATCCAAATTTTTACTATTTTAATCATCAGGTAAAACATAATTTTACGGGAAGTAGAATTTTTTGACGTAATTTCATTCATTATAATCGAGGATGCCGCTATTTTAAGCGCCAGGCAGAACTGGTAATTTTATGGGAAGTAGAAATTTTTGATGTAATTTCTTTCATTATAATCGAGGACACCACTGCTAGGCTATGTAACACATCTTCAAAATTACCTGAACCACTTCAATATTGTTTGGACGCTGCTGCCAGGCTATGTAACACATCCCCAAAATTACTGCCTTTTTCTGGAATTACGTAATTATTTATGTAGTAAAACTCAAAGTTCCGTTATTTTTGTATTTTTAGATGTTTCACACGACGATATTAGAGAATTTATTCGCATTTTCGAGTACAAAAATATGCATAAGTATTTTTGTGACGTTTGCATAGGATCGGCACCTCTCACTATTATCGCTTTTTTGTGGCTGTGGATATTATGATACCTAACTTTGACAGATATCGTTCTATATTAATCAGAAATATGTATCACAAAAACAATGCAACTCTTTATTCTCACGCCAACAAAGCAACTGGTTCTGATTGTGTGAGTAGATGCCAGCCGCTTTGGCAAAGAAGCTAGCGGAAAGAAGAACTGCACCACCACAAATCAGCGTTATTCTCACGCCAAGCGCAATGGCAAAGAAGCTGGTTGAAAGAGGAACTACATCGCCACAAATCGGCTTGTCGTAAGTCATCAACGAAATGCGAAATATACGTTTGAATAAATGCAAAATGTCAATAAACTCGACTGCGAATAATTTTTAAGCACTATACTTTATGGGGAAAGTCATGCTAGCGTCAATTTATGTACATTACGTCATTTTTCTTCGCGAAAATTCTTCCGAAAAGCGTAAAACGCGGGAAAAATGTAAATATATTAACGCAAAAACGAGGGCGAATTAACATTGTAAACACAGGAAATTTGATGGGACCGACAAAAAATGGTGTAAATGGCAGGAAAACGTAAAAACCGAGAATGTAAAAACAAGGTTTTACTGTAATCATGTCTCTCCTTTGGAACCAGCTCTGAATCCTAATGCTGGTGTGTGATGGCTGATTTATCTTTTTAGTGAATTAGACATGCTTCAGGGTACCAAAGTCAAGCTACAGGAATGATTAAATTTTCAAGGAATTGTTCATAGCATGCTAAATTGAACTTGTATTAGATTCATTCTAAGGTTCCTGCACCCATATGAGACATCCAACCGTAACATTCCACACTTACATGCCTGCTTCTAGCACATGTAGCCATTAAGCGGGCATCATATTGCTGCCTATCTGTGCAGTAAGCAAGAACAGGACCCCTGCTTGTGGACACAACTGTGCACTTTCCTCAAATTGACATTTTTCCCAGGAACTCAGAATTGCCAGTCTGTTCACAGCTCGATCATGACGGGATGTGATTCAATAGTCGTTCAATCACCTGAAAGTAGTTTTTGACAAGCCTGGCAAATGTGAAGCTCTCCTTAGTTCGCAGATGTTTGAGAAAATGGCAGTCTGACCAATTCATCATCTTCTCTTCGAGTAGGGACTGACGGTCTTCCAGGTATTGGACGTCTGCTTACCTCACTACTCTTTCTGAATCATCTGATGCATCTCCTTGCCGTGGAAGCATCAGCACCAGAATGACTTCCTGCCTCAGATGCACTAACACCACTTTCAAAGAGAGCAATTACACACTTGTGAATGTTCACATCAGCCATTTTGAAGTAGACCTGTGATCTATGTTAATCAGCAAATATTTTAAATATTACCTGCAAGAAGTTTAAAAATAAAAAGTAAATGGACTCCATTGGTATTCGAATGCATGCCCATTGTGTTCATAAACCATCAGCCTTTCCACTCATCCAATGAAACATATGTGAGAAGATGTTCGTTCATGTACCCTCCTGGAATTTTTTATACCTCAACCGTTTCTACGTGCTCAAATAATGTTGTCCAAAAAATAAATAAATAAAATAATACATGAGTTAAAGTGCAGTGAATCTCAACATATACTGTATCTTAACTATTGTATTTCTTCTATTTGACGATGTAAACAGCAAGCTGAAGCTCCACGGACTGCTGGAGTTGGCAACACTCCTGGCGCATGTGCAATGCTCTGTTCTTGGACTTTGGATTATTGAGGCCAGGTAATCTTTTCGTCTCCCATTGTACATTTCATGTAAAGTCAGCCAATACATTACATCCTCCTATATATATCTTGTGAAGTGACCACAAGGATAAGGTTAGAGAGATTAGGGCCCACACATAGGCATACAGGCACCCATTTCTCCCATGAACCATACGTCTATATGCAACTGGAATAGGAAGAAGTGTCAGTGGTATGCAAAGTTCCACCCGCCACACTGTGTGAGGTGGCTTGCAGAATATGAATATGGATGTGCATCTACATACATACGCAATTCACCGTAAGGTGCGTGGCGGAGGGTACACTGTACCACTACTAGGCATTTCCTTTCCTATTCCACTCCCAAATGGAACGAGGAAAAAAAGAATGCCTATATGCCTCTGTACGAGCCCTAATTTCTCTTATATTGTCTTTGTGATCTTTACGCGAAATGTAAGTAGGCGGCAGCAAGATCGTACTACACTCAGCTTCAAGTTCCGGCCCTCTAAAAACAGAAATTCACGAAAAGAACGTTGTCTTTCTTCCAGCGATCCCCAATTGAGTTGCCGGAGCATTTCCGTGACACTCGCGCATTGGTCGAACCTACCGGTAACAAATCTAGCTGCTCGCCTCTGAACCGCCTATATGTCTTCCCCGAAACTGATCTGCTGTGGGTCCCAAACACTTGAGCAATACTCAAGACATGGTCGTACAAGTGTTTTATACATGGTCTCCTTTACAGGTGAAGTACATCTTCCCAAAATTCTCCCAATAAACCAAAACCGAAGTCGGCTGTCCGCCTTACTCACAACTGTCCTTAAATGTTCATTCCATTTCATATCGCTCTGCAATGTTACGCCTAGATATTTGAACGACGCGACAGAATCAAACAGCTCACACACACACACACACACACACACACACACACACACACACACCTAGTGTTCTTGACTGATTTATTAACTTTGTTAACCATTGTAGATACGGCATCAGGATCCCTAACCCTTGTCTATACACTGACATGTTTGATAATGTCAGGCCTGTTTGTGGATTATTGTGGAAATTAAGTCCACTCTGACTGCAACAAGCACAACTAGTTTCATGTCTTACAGATGCACCATCAGGTGCTCTGCAAGGTGTAATAAATGAAAGTATCTTACAAGGATGTCTTTACAAAATTACAAAGAAATATGCAATGAATTGTTAAATGTAAAATAAAATGATAAAAACCAGGGTAAAAGTACCCACTAAAAACTTCAAAAAGAACTCTGCCATTTAGCCACTCTGCAGCATTCACATCAGATGGTTAAAATATTGAACGCTACCTAACATTTGCATTCTTGTTAAAACAATTAAAACAGTGAGTGCTGTTGTGGTAGTCATAATTAAAATGTACAAATGATGGAGGGTGAGAAAACCTATGAGGGAAAAATAAAATATTTATAAATTATCTGGGAATTACACTGTAATAGGTGTACCACACGAAAAACCAACTATACTTGAAGGGAGCTAGGCTAACACCATGCGGATAACAGCGGTTGCACCATTAAATGGTCAGTTCTGCATTGCCGAGTGCCACGTGACCACCACTTACATGTGACACACTAAGGTACCTTATCTTTTCACTCAAAATAATTAAAACCGGTTTTCACATCTTGCACCTATTTCAATGTAATTCCCAGATAATTTTTATTTTATTTTTCCTTCCTCTTAGGTTTTGCCTTCCTCTGCCATTAGTATCTTTTAATTAAAACTACCACAACAGTGCTCACTGTTTTAATCATTTTAATGAGAATGTTACCCCTCGGAGGTCAGCATTAATTTTCTTAGTATGGGCTTAAAGTTGGTGCCTCCTGTAGCCCCTCTCACGTCCAGGAGAGTGGAGTTCCTCAGGGATCTGTCTTGAACGTTCAGTTATTTTTAGTGACCATTAATGGCTTAGCAACAGCAGTTGGGTCATCGGTATCCCCTTCCCTCTATACTGACAGCTTCTGTATCTCTTTTAGTTCTTGCAGCAACCAAACAAGTTGCCAAACACAGATTGCAGGGAGCCATTAGCAAGGCGTAGTCCTGGGCTCTTGCCCATGGCTTTCAGTTTTCTGCTGCCAATACCAGTGTTATACACTTCTGTCATTGTTTGATGGCTCACCCCCACCTAGAACTTTATCTTGATGACAACTTAGATGTTGTGGAAACCTGTTGGTTTTTAGTGCTGGTCTTTAACACCAGGCTGACATGGCTCCCCCTACATTCCTCAGTTGGAACAGCAGTGCTGATGCCATCTTAACGTTCTTCGCCACCTTGACTATACTGCCTGGGGTGCTGATCGCTCCACACTCTTGCGGCTATATAAAGCTCGTGTGCAGTCCTATCTTAATTTTGGGTGCCTTGCCCATGGTTCTGCATCACCTTCGGCATTGTGCTTGCTGGACCCCATTCACCACTGTGGGGTTTGCATCGCGAATGGTGCCTTCCATACCATCCCCATGAACAGTTTACTTGTGGAGGCCAGGGTCCCACCTTTGCGGGTCTGCCAACAACTGCTGCTCACAGCCTATACAGCCTATGTGCGTTGCTCGTCAGGCCACCCAAACTATCATCTCCTTTTTTCTGACGTGGTTGTCCACCCCCAACAACACTGACCCAGGTGAATTTAGAGTCTGGTCCCTTCTGTTGGAACTTGTCTTACCCTCTTCTATCTCCATTTCAAGCCTGCGGATGAACACCTCTGTGACACCTGCCAAGGCCGCGTACTCATCTGGACTTGGCCCATGGACCCAAAGACTCATTTCCCCCTGAGGCTCTCTGGCATAAGCTCTTTGTTGTTGTTGTTGCTGCATTCCCTGGATATGACCTGATATGCACATATGGTTCACTGGCGGAAGGCCATACAGGCTTTTCATATGTTCATGGCAACCGTATTGAATAGCGCTCTGCCGGATGGTTGCAGTATTTATACTGCGGAACTGGTGGCCATTTCCTGAGCTCTCAAGCACGTCCGGTCCGACTCGGGTGAGTCTTTTCTTATCTGCATTGACTCCCTGAGCAGCCTTCGAGCTCTGGACCAGTGCTACCCATGGTTTCTCCTGGTGTTAGCTATACAGGAGATCCTTCCTGCTCTCAACTGATCTGGTTGATCAATGGTATTCCTCTGGTCTCAGAGTCACTTAGTATCCCAGGCAATGAACATCCTGACAGGTCTGCAAAACAGTCTATCGCTGAATCTGTTTTGGAGATCAGCCTTCCATTTTCTGATCCCCAATTGGTGTTGCGCTATCAGGTTTATTGGCTTTTGGATACTGAGTGGCCATTTACAACAAGCTTCGGGCTGTAAAGGAGACCACAGCTGTGTGGCATACCTCCATGCTGGCCTCTCGCCGGGACTTCCTGGTCCTGTGCTGGCTCTGCATTGGCCATACTTGGCTCACATATGGCCATCTCCTCCATGTTGAGGACCCACCCCAGTGTTGCTGTGGTTCACACTAAACAGTAGCCCACATCTTGCTGGACTGCCCTATTTTAGCGACCTGGAAATGAACTTTTAATTTTCCTGCAGTTTTATCGTGTTTCAAGTGACAATGCCACAATGGCTGATTCAGTTTTAAGTTCTATTTATGCCAGGGGTTTCCATTGTTCTCTTTAAAGCTTTGCTTTAGTCCATCATCTGTGTTTGTCTTGTTTTGTCTCCTCTGATGTGAATTTTCCTTGTGTTGCTGCGTTGTTGACTTTTCTGCTCTTTTTACTCTCATGCTCAGCCAACCACAGACATCGGCTTTGTTATTTTATTTCCTGTCGATGTTGGGTGTTCCTGTGTGATTCTCATTTCGTGTTGCTTCTTGTCGACGTTTTTGACCTATTACTGACTCAGTAATTTTCCTCCCCTTTGCAATTTTGCACTCTGTGTGCTTCCTTCCACATTTGTCTTTTCTTGTGTTCCCCATTGATCAAATGGGGGACTGAAGACCTTTGCCGTTTTGTCCCCCTAAAACAACAAGCCAACCAACTAAGAACATTAAGGTAGGGTTCAATATTTTAAACATCTGATGTGAACACTGGGGAGCAGCTAAACGGCAGACTTTTTTAATTTTAGTGAGTACTTTTACCATGGTTTTTATCATTCCATTTTACATTAACAATTCATTGTATATTTCTTTGTGAAGTCGCCCTTGTAAAACACTTTCATGTATTACACTTTACAGAGCACCTGATGATGTGTTTATAAGACACGAAGCAGGTTGTGCTTTTTAAATAAAAGCTTGTTGCAGTCAGAGCATACTTAAATTTCCAAAATGACAACATTTAGCTTCGTCGTCGTCTTGAGCCCTAAGACTGGTTTGATGCAGCTCTCCACACTACCCTGCCCTGTGCAAGCCTCTTCATCTGTGAATAAGACAAGCAGCTTACATCCTTTTGAACCTGTTTACTGTATTTCTCTCTAGATGTCCTTCTGTGATTTTTACATCACACAATTACTTCCAATGCTAAATAGACTATTCCTTGATATCTCAATGTGTCCCACCAATCAATCCCATCTTTTAGTCAAGACATGCCAGAAATTTTTCTCACCAATTATGTTTATCACCATGTCATGAGTTACTCATACTTGCCAACTCTCCTTATTTAGGTGGGAATCTTCTGATTTTTCACTTTTTCTTCTGCTTCCCGATTTTTAATTTTTAACCTAAAACCTAAGGTTCTTCTTAAAAGTTCAGTTTTTTTTTTCTATGGTCAAAAGTCCTTTGCTCATTTATCAGTTTAATCTATATACGTATTCAAATTCATAGAAATTAGAAGTCGTGCAATACTTTGTATATCAATTTCTGCTCTCTCCCCACACATTTTCAGATACTGGCATACTGTTTTGGTGTTGTGCTTTTTTATGTGATATTTATGCACAATGACAAAAGGAAGTCACTTCAGTGTTTTTTCAACCTTCGTGTAAACAGCTATTGAACAAATTCCATGCATTATCAAAGCAAAGAAACATTTATTTGGATTTTGGACTCTTTGTTGATGTGAAATTTTCATATCACATGGTGGAAAAAGCGATGTATTGGAGCATGTACAAACAAAGAATCATAGAAGAATGAGAAGTCTGTAACAATACAAAAGTGAAATTTGTTGATAGAAGTGAAAGTGTTCATGTGATATGTGCGGAGCACTTGATGAAATTTTTTTTATTTTAGAGCACAATTTACCAATCAAATGCAATGACCATGTAGGATACTTGTTCTGTAAAATGTTCCCCAATAAAAGCATAGCACAAAAATACTGCTGAGCACTTTTTTGTTTTATTCCAAAAATCAATCAGATTATTTGGCCTGACTACAATAAGTAACATTTGTTACTGCAAGAGTTTTATTATTTTTTGTTTGTTTTTTGTCATCATTTTTAGCTATTACAAGATGGCATTATGAGATCAAAGGAAAATATGACAATCATTTGTCTTGATGTTTATACTAATTGAGCTGCAGTTTTTGATAGTACAAATCTCCTTCTTCTTCTTCTTCTTCTTCTTCAGAATCTCTCGATTCTTTTAAACTGAATCTCCATATTTTTACTTTTTGAAGAGTGGCAGGTAAGGTTACATGATCTACCCACATAATCTTCAGCATTTGTCTGAACTCCTTATCCGCATTTCACTACCAAAAAAAGTGCTACACTCCAGACAAATGCTTTCAGAAAGGACTCCCAAGTATTTAATTTTGGATGTCAACAAAGTCCACTTCTTCAGAAATGCTTTTCTTCCCATAGACATTCTGCATTTTATATCCTTTACTTCAGCCATCAAAAGTTATTTTGCTAGCAAAAAAAAAAAAAAAAAAAAAAAAAAAAAAAAAAAAAAAAAAACCCCACACACACATCTACTACTTTTTGTCTCATTACTTCAACTAATTACTTCACCATCACCTGATTTTCTTACAGTATTCCCCTATTTCTTAGATTATTCCCCTTGTTTTGCTCTTGTTAATGTTAATGACATAACCTCCTTTTGTGACACTGTCCATTCCATTCATTTGCTCTTTTAAGTTCCTCTGCTGTCAGTGAAAGAATTAGTGTCACTGGCAAACCACAAAGTTTTATTTCTTCTCCCTGAACTTTAATCCTTCTCCAAATTTCTTTTTGCATTCCTTCTCACCTCACTGAATTTATAATGAGGCAGAAAGATTGCCCGGCCTGAATAATTTATAGTTCAAGAACAGAACATTGTGCATGCCCAAGTTCAGAAGTGCCAGTGTTCCCAACTCAAGACATCTGTGGAGCTTCAGTTTAGTGTTTACATCAGAAAATAGAAGCAATATAATGGTAAGAATACAATATATGTCAAGATTAATTGCAAATTAATTCATGTTATTTCTTTTGGAAACAATTATTCATGTATGTAGAAACAGTTGAAATATAACAAACCTTGGTCAGTAGAATTACTATGATGATGAGCACATCACACATGTTTTGTTAGTACTGTGGATACACTGACTGTTTTCAAACGTCAAGGAAGCTTGTTCGAATCTTGTCTTTTTAAAATTTAGACCAGTGTACATAATACTTTAAACCTTAATTCATTAATTCACTGCAGATTCTGTAGTTGTAAGCTTTTCTAGGTTCCACACTCCTTCAAAAGATTCCATTTCATAATAGTCTAATATTTAAACAGACAAATGTTCAAACTAAAAATATTGAAAAGTGATGTATTTATTTGTAATTACTGTAGCCATCAACTGTTGTCTCCATAGTTTTCAGCTAACAAAAACTTATCCCTTGAGTGTCATTTTTCTAAGTTCTTACACGATTCACTTGAGTGAGTGGATGTGTCTTCTTGTATCGGTTGTTTACAGTTTCATATTCATTCTTCAATTATGGTAGGATCATTTATATGTTAGCTAAGAAGAAGAGATCATTAGCTCCTTAGTAGCCAGTGCAGTTGGCTCAGCACATTGGTCAGATGACTAGCCACCTCTGTAATTAAAAAAAAAATGATCTAATTATCAAAATACTGAATTTGAGGAAAAAAACTTCCCTACTATGCAATTAATAAAAACATACTTACCAAACTGTAACACTGAATTTTTCAATAAATTAATTTGATTTCAGTAATTATATAACACTAATTCTTCAAAAAAAAAAAAAAACACACACACACAGAATTTGCTAATAAAATGACATGGTATTTGGCAAAAATGGAACTAAATGTACCAAAAATAACACCGACATTGGCAAACAATTCAGATTGCGAGCCGAATTTTGAAGAACCACTCTGAATTTGACAGAAAAAGTCTCGATTTGACAGGGATCGTCGAGTCTGACGGGACAGGGATTGTAAAGTCTGACAATCATCTGACACGTTCCTCTTAGCTGAAAACTATAGGTGTACCTGGTCTTTTGAAAGAACGTACAACCTAGAAAAGCATAAAAGTGCACAGTCTGCAGCAAATTGAGATTTAATATATTACTTACACAGTCTAAATAAAAAAAAAGTAAAAAGAAAACACTCCAGTCAGATTTGAACGTGTGTGATAGTAAAGTCGGTTTAGTGCTTTTTTTTATCAACTGAAACCTTTTGAGTGGGCAGCTATGAGTGTTAAGTTTCGTAAAATGTCTAGAAAAGGTCTGTTTTTTACATTTTGCACTATTTGCCACTGTGATGTTTCTATCTCACATGGTGGAAAAAGCAACATATCAAAACATGTGCAAACAAATAAGCCCAAAGAAAATGAGAAATGTGTGACTAACAACAAAAAACTGAATTTTGGTGAAAAAAAGTGAAAGTGATCGCGTTATTCATGCAGAGTGCTTGTTTACGTTGTTAGTTTTAGAGCGAATTTATATCCGGTAGTTGTTACTGTTTATAATAAGACAACCCAAAGCAATGAATGCAACTTATCTCTCCCTACCTTAAAAGGGGATTCCACAGGGTCATCGTAGGCACAATACTTCATAACACTTTGAAGGAGTGTAATATTCCATTGGATTAAATTATTATTTCTTTTTGCAATGGGTTGTGATAATGCACCTCTAATGGTTGTGTGAAGAATGGAGTTGCAGGAGTGATGAAAAATGATATGCCTAACCTATTTGTTGTTGGCTGTCCTTGTCATTTGTTAAATTTGGCTGAAATTTGTCTGCCATTCCAAATTGATGATTATTTGCTGCACAAAAAGAAACGAAAAGAGAAGCTGAAAAAATTTCAGAAATTGTATGATGTTGAGATGAAAATTTTGGTATGACAGAAAATATGGCAGACATTGTTTTGTAGCCATCATATGGTGTTGTCAGATAGTAGTAAAGGTTTCTTTTTAACTAAATTAGGCTACAGTTTTTGATTTCTCAAATCTCCTGATTTTTTTTAGGAATCTCTTGATTTTTAAAACTGGATCTGCTGATCTTTACATTCTGAAGGTTGGCAGGTATGATTAATACAGTTATATATATAAAAAAAAATCAATATGTGACAAATTTGTACATTTTGTTAATAAAAAAGAGTAATATTGATACATTATCTTTGTTTACAGTGTCACAAGCTGTTTTGGTACTAGTGATATTTGCTAAACGCACAACGAGTCTTAAATAAAAGAAAATGAAATTTTTTTCTCCATAATATTTGAATTCAGAATATCCTCAAAGATACTGCAACAGATGTAGGTCCAAAATAATTGTGTGTATCAGATCTTTTGCCTGCCTGAAAGTGGGAGTCATCTGCACTCTTTTCCAGTCATGTGAAACTCTTTTTTGTACATAAAATGAGGTAATTCTGTTTTGTATTCAGTGTAAAATTTACCTGAAGGACAGGATGACATTTTAATATCCGCAATGTTCCAGACTAGAGTTTAATATCAAGAAAACAAATGACCATACTATTCAAAATTGGTGACGAAAGGGCACTTTACTCATACACACTAATGCTTTCATTCATTATAATGTCACAGAAAGTTCACTCATATCACACACACTACTGGCATATCCTAATCACCCCACTCCCAACATAATGTATACAGCATTATAAAATAGATTACTTCATAGCTAGCTCTCTCTCTCTCTCTCTCTCTCTCTCTCTCTCTCTCTCTCTCTCTCTCTCTCTCTCTCTCTCTCTCTCTCTCTCTCTCTCACAGAGTTCTTTGGGGCATATACATTTTGGCCCTTCTTGTGAAGATATTACTTCTAAAAAAATGATTGTTGTCAGTTTTGGTTGATATTGTCTGCGTCATATTACTATTTGTAATCCTAATTGCGATTCTACTGCATTCTTCTGTTTATAAAAATGTTCTTCAGTGAGAATTAATGAAGTTATTGTTGTTGCTCTTGATTAGTCTTGGTCTGGTTTCCATTTGAGTTTGAAAGCAAGTCTGCTGTTTTGATCTTAAAATAATAGTTTTTAAGTTATTTGAGTGTCATCAAACTGGGACTAAACAGGCTCTATCCTGTATCTCTTGAGGCTTTTCCAGCGAACACTTGACATGTTGAGTAAACGGGTTTACTGCCGGATGTTGTGTCCCTCTGGCACAATATTTCGGCCGCGTAACTTGCTGCCTTCTTCAGGTGCTACCTGAGACTGACTTCAAGGACCAATACAGTATTTATGCCCAGAAGGCGCTGGGCACTTTGTTTGCGGTCCGCGCCCACCTGACACTGCTAGTAAGCTGTGGTCCCTTCCATGGTGCTGTCGCATGCCCGCACCCGGCTTGGCCGCCATGTGTGGCCGTGGGAGCTCTCTCAGGCCTGTCCCGCCTTCGGCGCTCCGTTCGCAGTCCACGCCCGCTTGGTGCTGCTTGAGTTATTGACACTTTCCTGGTGCTCTGACCCAGCCGTCCACCATCTGTGGTTGTGGCAGCTGTCTGAGTCCCGTCTTGCATCAGGCATTCCACTCGCAATCCGCGCCCAATTAGCATTGCTCCTGCGGCGTATTCGCTTCTTGAGGAGTTTCTGTGCTACTTTTGTTGGGCCCTGATAAGTTCCAGAGCCTATGAGCTGGTAACCATTGTCTCGGTTTATTAGATTGTCTGTGACCTTGATCTCGATGGCCTCCTTTTCACTATCCCACAGTCTAGGTGTCTGTGTCACAATTTTGGTGTTGCTCTAGTCCATTGAGTGACCGAGCTCCAGACAGTGCTCCACTATGGCTGATTTAGTCACCTAAGTCTGGTGTTCTTTGCACCTTATGTCCACTGTCCTGGTAGTCTGGCCTATGTATGACATACCATACTGGCATGGGATGTTGTAAATGCCTGGTTTACGTAGCCCCAGGTCATCCTTCACACTCCCCAGCATTGTCCCAATCTCGGAGGATGGGCAGAATATGCTCTTTGTATCATATTTCAACAGAATTCTGCAGAGATAGGTTCAGCATATGCCAGAGTAACACAAACATCCGGCAGTAAACCCATTTACTCAACAGGCTCTATCCCCCCCTCCCTCTCTCTCTCTCCCTCCCTCTCTCTCTCTCTCTCTCCCTCCCTCTCTCTCTCTCTCTCTCTCTCTCTCTCTCTCTCTCTCTCTCTCTCTCTCTCTCTCTCTCTCTCTCTCAGTAAGTCATAAAGCCATCTATACATAATAGAGAACCCACATAAACTGTGCTCAGTTCAAAAATAATTGAATTGCTAGTTAAATCACGCAACTTCGACATTTGAATGACACCTGCTTCATTATTATTCATGCTTTAGGATGAGGAATGGAATTTAATAAAAGCTTTGTTCACTAATTGTAATTGCACTTCTGGAGTGATACCTTACAATAAATACAAATTATTATTTGAATTAACTGTAACTGTACACTTTGATGCTGTTTACAACTGATTATGTAAATCATGTAACCAATTTGTAAATTCTCATGTAATTTTGTTTCAGGTTGCAGTATTATTATACATTGCACACATAATGATTCACTGGATGTGGAAACGAAAAATTGATCCAGACAATTCTGCCATTCCTTACTTGACAGCATTAGGTGATCTACTGGGCATCAGTCTTCTTGCTATTGCATTTGAATTTCTGTATCTTGTCGGTGATCAGGTTGATGATATCAATGATTAAGTAACAGTAACAATTAATATTGGGATTCATCTGTTTTTATGAGTATTGGGATGTGTTAAATTCTTTTTAATTTTGGCCAGAAATGTGTGACATTTTAGAACATTGGCATTAAGTATGTAATTCCAGCAGGTGGTACATTAACTTTCAGTACTTCATTAGAGTTAATGTTATCTGTTAAACAATTTTCACATGTCCATAACATTAATATTTTGAAAACTTCATCACGAGCTTTTTATTTTTCACATAGTTATTTTGTTGTAGTGGAATCTCTCTCTTTTTGAAACAGTTTCCATACAGTAAATGTAGGATCTTTAAATGGATAAATTTGTTTTTGAATTTTATTGTGAAGAAAATGCCAGAGTCCAATGACAGAAATGTCCTTGGACTACTTTTGTAAAAGTGAATGTAGAAAACTTCATAACATTTATCAGATTTAAGTGTTCTTACCAGTTTCTGTATGGGACATCACATCCTGCCTCTATTACTTTTAAGAGAAATATAATGTTTGCATATCACAGTCTTCTCTCATAACTATTTTAAATGTATTTATATGGAGTGATTGTTGACTGAAGTAAAGGAATTTACTGTTTGTGTTGTGAAGTCAAATGGTTCCTGATTAAATTTGTCTACATAATGCTGTGTGATTGTGACGAATGGAACCAAAACTTGTTGTCATATTATTTTAAAGATTAATTGTTCATGTGCTTGCATGCAGTCTTCTTTGGCTGTTAACAGGTTTCATGCTAAATTTGAATCATTGCACAGTATTTATTTATTTACAGTATATTATATTTGTTGAGCTAGTGAAATGTGCCAAATCACACTTGTTATGGGCAATGTGGGATTTTATTATTTATAAGTAGAATCTAAGGGGGCACAGAATTTTAAAAATGCTCATCAAAAGTAGTAATTGTCATAAAATAAGCTGTTCAATCTGTGGTTGCAGTCTTCTTGTTTTAAAATCCTGAACATATCAGCCAAACTGTTGCCTGTAGTAATTGTTGTTTTATGGGTTTGTACATTTATTTATTTGTAGTCTTTAATCTTTTTGCGGAATCAGAAGTGCAGTCAAACATTAAGACTGGGTATTGAATGTGGCGGGCCACATCCACTATTCTGTTCTTCAGATGAGCACTGCCATCTATCATCTTCTGTAGTTGTAAGTTTCAAGAGTAAATATGTCATAACTCAGTGTGTTAATTATATACATTTAACATTATTATATAGTCTTTCTTTAAGTTATAAATGCCAGTAAAGAACTGAGCAATATGTGATCTTCAGATTCATTTACCATAGAATACCTCAAAGCAAACTTGTAAGTAGTCTTTATAGATATTTACTCCAATGAAGCATAATATCTGCAGTAAAATGTCAGTGAGGTACATTAAAAGATAATTTTCCCAAAAATTACAGCAAATCACTTCTATATTTTAAGCTTTTTGTTAGTTGGTTTAAATTTGCTTCACCCTTTCCTTACATTTTTCTCCTTTGTCTATCTTTCACCTTAGTTTTTAAGTCATTGGACTTCCATGTGACTGTAAGACTTGTGCAATGTGCAGTCGGTCAACAAATGAATTTTGTAACATGCTAGAACAATTAAGTCTAAGGTAAAGTTTAACCTTTCTAAAATAATTAAATTCATATTAACTTTGTTGTAAATATTGGAATTTGTGTGTGTTGTGGCATACATGTAATAAAAATAAATAACAATGAGTCTTCGTGAAATTAAGATTAAACACATCTGTTCTAACTATTTCAAATTTGACTGGAAATGGAGTCTGCTTTCTGCAAGATATTTTTGTATCGAGTTTCTGACCTTGAGGCATGACAATATAATCAGTTTCATGTTTGCTGCTTCAAAGAAGCAGCTAAAATCTATGCTCTGTCAAAGAAAAAAATACTTTGTGCTAATAAAATAATGGTGCTTAGTGGCCAATGTCACAGTACAGAAATTGTTTAGGAACGAAACTATATTTCTGGACTTAATGGTTCTAACGTATATCGTCTTCGATGCTGTTGAACTAACATATTTACATTATCTCATATGAAAGTTAGTTCAGAACTCTGTGTCACAAGGTTAAGGTGTTTATATTGCAAACTCAGTTTTAAGGAAGAGGTTAAACTTTCACGTTTCAATGTAGCCTTGTTAACTTTGAATTAGTCCACGAGGCATCCTCCATGAGCCTCTTATGAGGGCAAAGACAGGTGTCCCAGTGTGCCATAAATACTGCATCTCTATGTAGCTTCATAAAACAGTAAATTCCATTAGAACAGATTATCTCTCTGCCTGAAGACATGTTGCCCATTTATAGTTACCCAATTGAAAATGTTTTGGTAAACCTTACGTACACTTCTTCTGACCTAATTTATTCTAGCATTAGGTGAAGCTATTAATCTCCTCTATCTCTCTCTCTCTCTCTCTCTCTCTCTCTCTCTCTCCTCTCTCTCTCTCTCTCTCTCTCTCTCTCTCTCTCACGTAAATTATTTAGAATTGCCAAATAATTTGAGAATAGGAGAATGAATGCTTGCAATCTGTTCCTCCATTCTTCTAGTGAGAACGCATTTGCATGTAGGTTTTCTTCTTTCTTAAGAGTGTGTAAATGTAAGATCTCTTAAGATAATTGCATACTTTAATGAAATTAACAAGTCTTATTTGCAAGTAATAATAATTAACAAATAACCAAATCTTACAAAAACATTTCAGTGTAGGTGTTCCTTTTTCACTAAACCTGGAAGTTTAGATTAAAATTCAGGAAATTCGGTTGCATGGAGTAAAGGCAAAGGTATCTTACTCTAATCACTTGAGGTGTGTATGTGACTGCACTGTAAACTAAATGATTATTGTACATATCTTATTGCAGGTAAAATGATTATTAGTATATGAAGCAAAACAAAAATGTGTGAGCATGCAGATGTATTGTGATGATGCACAATCAACACTATCAAAAGGAAATAAATCTCTGGCCAAGTCTTAAGTTTTCAAGGATGTGACATTTAATCCTGGAAATGGTGTAAATGAATTGACTTTGTGTTTTGTAAAGGCTTTCTACGCCACATGTTTAGCAGTTGAATGAAATGTAGTCTATACTTCAATTAAAATAACATTGTGATTGACATTTCAGTTAGTTGAGTGATAGGTAGTAGCAGCCAGCCAATCTTAGTTCTTTCTGAAGTTTTGTAAGTACACACATAACTTCACAAGCAATACTTTTTCATGGCTTTACTAAGTCTTCCTTTAGTGTTTAGTATTTTTAAATTACATTCTACTTAAGAATGTGTCACCTGCACCATAACTTAAGATTTATCGATATTAGTTACTGCTGCAAAAAATTTAATGAGCATAATGTAAAGGAGGTAGAAATTAACAGATTACTGATGACTTAATCAGGGTACTCGTAACTGTGGTTGTACATGGTTTCTTTATGTGCAGAGTATCTGCACCATGGATATTATTGGTGTTTACTATGAACATTTAGTCTTCTACATTCTTCTTCATGTCATTTACAAAGTTTTTATTTTTATTTATTTATTTATTTATTTGTTTTTTCCAAATTACTTTTTTATGATCTTTTCTTTCTTTTTGGTTCCTGTTCTGGTAGACTTCCAGTATAGGGGATCTGTCACTGTCATGGTTTTTCATTGTTCAGATGTTTACTTGCTGAAGTAACTTTAAGCCATGAAACTGGTAGTGCCTTAATAAAATTGGTGCAAGCTACAGGTGTTTGCAGAGTTCTTATAGAATGTTATGAATGAGTGGTGCAACATTTCAGCAACAAACAGTAAAAGAGTCTTTGAATGTAAACTCATTTTTAATTACCACCCATTTCTGAATTAAAGTAATTCAGTACACTATCAAACTGAACCATTTGTTCTTGAGATGAAAGTACTCCGGACAAAATACTTTAATTACTGACTTGGTAGATATGTTACGTAGCAGAGGCATTGACAGGGGGCACTGGATGTTTGTTTGTTTGTTCTTATCAGCAAGACTCTCTCTAATGACCACACTTTCAATGGGATGTTAAACCCTATCCTTACTTTTCCTTCCATCCATCATTCTGTATAACTGGGGGGGGGGGGGGAGGAGGGAGAGAGAGAGAGAGCAAATGTTGAATCATTTGGGACATCGGTTGGTATGGAGTAACATTGGGACACCTGCCCCCCTCCCCCCTTCCTCCCAGCCTATAATTATTGGAGCATTGTGATGCCTTCCTCCTCCTCCCCCTCCTCCTCCTTTATAATAAAGGAAAGTCTAAATTTTTACTAACTCAGGTTTTGCTGTCTCTGTATACCAGTCACACGTTTCTGGGCCTGTAATGTAGCTATTGAAATTGTAGATTTGTTTCAAGAAACTGAAAAACAGAAATGCTCTTGTTTGTCGCTCAATAGCTTTTTAAATATTTTATAGAAACGTTTTGTCAAGCAAGGTTATATGCTATGAAAACTTGAAAAAGTTAGCCTCTCTTTTTGTCAGTAAATTGCTCAGAACTTAGAAAAAGTTGTATTTTGTCGTTAATAGCTGTAAACTGAATGCAGTTGTACATAACTTCGTATTTATTTTCAAAACTTTATATGTTATGACATCAAAGGTACTTCTTGCCATAGCTATCTTGCTAAGAATGTGTTGTGATGATACTTTCCCAGTGCTTTAATGTCAGCTTTGATAATTCTGTTAAGCAATGTTATTCAGCATGCTGGCATGGATTTTATATGTGCTTACACAGTTGAAAATTTTAGCGTGATATATATTTATACATGAGTGAGCAACGATTTTTGATGCTACATTCTTAATACCAGAATGTCTATGCATAAACTGTAGAAGTTGTAGCTACAGCTGAATAACATTTTGCTGTTCAAATGTAATGTATAATAATAATAAGGGTTTATGAAACTACTTTAACATAACCATTGAAATGTGATTTTAGGTCTGATTTTTCCACAATGAAAGGTATCAGAAGTTACTTTTGAATGATATATATATAATCAATTTTCACACTGATTTGCCATCCACATACAGTAAAAGTTACCTTACATTGCTCAGTGTTAACTAAAATTATAAATTTGTGAATTGCTGTTTGTCCAGCCTTATTGTATAGAAAATAGTTATTGATACAGAATGTATACCTGTCAGCCATAGAGTAAATTTTTGTTTAACAATGGATTATGCATAAAAACAAAGTTGACTGAGAAAGGGTTTCTCCAGTAACTTCTACGTGTATGCACATTTTTGGTTCATTTGTGTTGTGCTTTTTTGTATATAAATTACTGACACTCTGAGAGTGAGTTGTATCCATTGTTACCCGTAGAGTAAAGACACACTCACTCTGTGCAACTCAGCATAAGGTGCATGTGTGTGACAGTGGTTTCTATGGTTGATGTGCCTTTCATTCGAAGATGACTGATGCACCTGCAGGAATAAAGTGGTTAAATATATTTTTAAAGTTATATTTTCTCCTGGAGACAAACAGCAAGTTGTATAAAACCATGTTAAATTTATCTCCTTATAATTTTTTTTAATTTTTTTATACTCTTAAAACAGAATAGTGTAGACATTGCTTTGCCTAACATTTAAGCTATTGCTACTAGAGTACTAGTGCTAATTCAATATAGACCATGTTCTTGCTGAATAGGTTATTATATGTATGTAATGTGTGTAGTGTAATTCTGTTTGTCCTACTGTGACGGTCAAATTATGTGATTTTTTTTTTTAATTGAAGTGTAGTTAAACAATTACATACTGAATACGAGCCAAAGACACACACACACACACACACACACACACACACACACACACACACACACACACACACACGGAAGAAACACTTGAATTATAGCATTTATGCTCTAGTCTGTATGGTAGGTAACTCCCTATTTGCAAGTATCTGAACATCAGCTGCATTACTTGTCTTTTTACCTTTCATCTCATCTTACCTGCCACATATTTTTGAGTAAGATTAAACATTTATAAATATGCATTAAATATGAAATTATTTTAACATTATGATGCATTTGACTGATATTTCTTTTTAAACTTTGATTACACTAGTTTTTGTAAATCTTTGGGAGCATTATTTTAAAAAAATGCTACAATGTTTGAATTAGTCATGCCTCCATTGAACTGCATCAGATACTTTGGGTAGGTCAGGAAGTTGGGCTGATGTTTATACCTTGTGATACGGAGTTCTTTTTTGACATTAGATATCATTCCTTTTAATTTGCATGTGGATTATTGCACTATTCTTTTCAGGTATTTATCATGCCGATCACTAGCTGTATGCAGAGTCATTTAATTATGCATACTGAAGCTCAGTTATAAAGACAGTATTACTAGAGCTTTAATGAAGTTGTGTGAATCATGACAATTTTGCTTATATATCAAGCAGGAGCTGTCGGTTGTTGAAAGGAAATAATTTTTTAAAAGTGTTTTTTGAAAATAATCTTGTAATTAATGTATAAACCATTTCAATTATCTTCTTTCTCCCCCCCCCCCCCACCACATTTCTTCCTGTTTCCCATTATCTTAGTGTGCCCCCAACTTCTAGTGTAAAAAAAAAAATAATAATAATAATTAAGCTTTAGCATATTGATTTCGTCTCATTTTGCTGTATTGTAGATATACTAAAATACTTGGCTGTGACAGAACAATTTTTAATAATAAGTATGTTAGCACCTGTATTGTTAAATTTGTTCCTTATGATGAAAATGAGTACTCATTAATAAACTGGATGAAAATTGTGAAACTGAGGGCCTTACAGCATAGTTCTTGTAGACATAAGAGAAATTATAGATTCAGCCTATTTTGATGTCAAATAAAAAAATTAAAGGAATGTGTGAAGCTTAGTACAAATCTGAAATTTAAATGGATCTGCACTAAGTTGCAGGTGAATATAATTCATACTCGTTAAATGTGATCAAACAAAAAAATTTATCATAATGTTGTTGTTTGTAAAGACACACATATAAAATACATTCATATTACAAATTTAATTGTGGAGAGAGTTACTTAGAAGTCTGTATGAATTTTATGTGATGTGCAGATATATATATATTTGATTTTTTAATACATTTGCAGTAATTGAACATCTTAAATTTGTTTCACCAAGAGTTATTACGTAAATTAATTGAAGAAGCTTGATGGTTAATTGTATCATTCAGTAATGCTTTACATATTAGATATCTTTGCCTTGTTTTGAAACACCATTCAGTTTGTACTGAGCAGTTGTAAATGGCCAGAATAATAACTTTTTTAGAATATATCACAATCTGTTTTATTTGCAACCCTAGTACAACTTCTAAAAGAAACTATGGAACTAAGGAAATATATGGGCACCCATGCTGTGGTTAACACATTTGATGGAGATAATTAAAATAGTTGAGCAACAAATTCATGTGTCTAGTGGATTTGTTGCACTTTCTTAAGTCTGCTTACAATGCATGTATTTGGTTTGCCTGCCCCACATAGTTATCTATAAGGTTTTAACATATAAAGGTGTATGTAATTACAACTCCTAGGTGTGTAAGTGAAGTGACAGGCTTTAATTTCGTATGATTTATCAAGTAACCAAAATATAATGGATCTCCTTTGGTTATCAATTGGATGGCCTTGTATATTCTCTCCATTTAAAGTCGATTGCTACTTTCTGCTCCATACCAAAAATTTGGCTCAATCATTTTGCAATTGCTCTTCTGAGCACTTCAATAGGCAATAAATGACAGCATCATCTGCAAAAAAAAAAAAAAAAAAAAAAAAAAAAAAAAAAAAAAAAAAAAAAAAACATGAGACTCAATGACTTTCTTGCAGTTCCTATGCACTGTGACCTTTCTAGCAGGAAATAATGGGTACTGTCACACAACTGAGACTGTAATCCATAGGATCATAATTTAATTAAGATACTTATGAGGATGGGTGCAAAGTTTTCTGGAAAGTTAGAAAAATGAAATTGCAGTTTGAATCCTGTGTTGATAGCACTCAATATGTCATGTGAATAAAGAGCTAGGTGTGTTGCATAAGAACGATATTTTTTGAACTTGTGTTGGTAATATATCAATAGATTGTTTTACTTAAAGATGATTCATGATGTCTTAATACAATATACGCTCCAGATCACCCCTGTGAACCACAGGCATTGCTGAGGTGGGGTGGCTTGCATGGCTCAACAATACAGTTAACTGTAGGTGCAACCACAGCAGAGGAGTATCTGTGGAGAGGCGAGACAAACTTGTAGTTCCTGAACAGCAGCAGCCTTTTCAGTAGTTGCAGGGGCAACAGTCTGGCTGATTGATGGAGCTGGCCTTGTGACATTAGCTTATGTGCCCATGCCATGCAGTTACTACAGTTGCCTGTAAGCAAGAGGAAACTACAGTCATTACTTTTCCCGAGGACATACAGCACTACTATATGAATATATGACCATGTCATTCTGTTGGGTAAATATCCCCCATGTAAAATAGTGCACCATTCGGATCTCTGAGCAGGGACTACTCAGGAGAATTTAATCAGGAAAGACAACTGGCATTCTACAGATTGTGGTATGTATGTTCCGTAATTGGGTAGGAAGGTTAAAAAATTTAAAAAAATGGAAATTAATAGGTTGAAGTTAGATATAGTGAGGATTAGTAAAGTTTGGTGGAAAGATGAACAGGATTTGTCTGGTCAGGTGAGTACAGGGTTATGAATACAAAATCGTTTGAGGGTATCACAGTAGAAGATCTAATAATGAATAAGAAAATAGGAATGTGGGTAAACTACTTAAGAGTAGTGCATTATGCCATGATGGGATTGAAGAAATGTATGAGGAGGTAAAGGAAATTATTCAGTCAGTTAAGGGAGAGGAAAACTTAAATGATGGGGATTGGAATTAATAGGAAAAGGAAGGGAAGAAAAAAACACTAGCTGAATATGGACTGAGGAAAAGGAATAAAAGAGTTATGGTAGAATTTTGCACAGAACATAATCATAACAGACACATGGTGTAAAAATCATGAAAAGACCAGAAGATACCAGATTTCATAATGGTAACACATAAATTTCAGAATCGCGTTTTAAATTATAAAATATATCCATGGGTATATATAGACTCTGATCATATCTTATTATGAACTGTAGACTGAAACTTCAGGAAGATAGGAAAATAAGGAGATGGGACCTTTATAAATCGAAGGAACATGAGGTTCTTGGATATTGTCAAGTTGCAAACTACAGGTGGTCCGGAATTCGAAGGCTGGTCATTAATAGAGCACAACACTTTACACTTAGAACATGTTTATTGCTAACACAGTGTAGACTCAGTACAGACTGTTTCCTGCTTGGAGTGTTTCACTAGTTTTACATAGAATTTTCTGGAACTTAAAAAGTACAAACATAAGAAACATGTAGAACATTCTAGATATAGTAGATACAAACAAATTAACTTTCTTCTGCCCATGGCGGGATTGGAACTGGGGACTGCAAGCACAGCGGTCAGCAATGCTAATCCCCTGCACCAGGCGTGCTGTTGGAATACTCGCAGCAATATTTCAGAGGAAGCTTTAGGCATCAATTGACAGTAATGGTGGGGAAATAACACAATAGATGATGAACGGATAGCTTTGAGGAATGAAATAGTGATGGCAGCAGAGGTCCAAATAGGTAGAATGACAAGACATAGAAAAAAAAATCCTTGGATATCACAAATAATTACTTTAATTGATGAAAGGGGAAGATATAAAAATGCAATAAATGAAGCAGGGTAAAGGGAGTACAAATGATTAGAAATGAGACTGACAGGAAGTGCAATATGGCTAAGCAGGAGTGGCTAGAGACCAAATGCAAGTCTGTAGAAGCATGTATAACAAGAGGAAAAATAGATACTGTCTACAGGACAATAAGAGAGACAAGAAAAGCAACTGTGACTATCAATAACTCAGATGGAAAACCAGTTCTGAGCAAGGAAGGGTAAGCTTAAAGGTGGAAAGAATTTGTAGAGGGGTTATACAAGGGAAATTTACTTAGGCAATAAGAAGGGAAGAGGAAGTAGATGTAGATGAAACAGGAAATACTATACTGAGAGAATTTCACAGAGCATTGAAAGACCTAAGCTGAAACGAGGGTCCTGGAGTGGACAACATGTCATCAGAACTACTGAAATCTCTGGGAGAGCCAGGCATGACAAAACTATTTCACCTGGTGTGGAAGACTTGTGAGACAGGTGAAATACTCTGACCTTAAGAAAAATGTAATGCTGTGGTGTAGTGGCTGAGTGCTCTAAGATGCCTTGCTGTGGAGTATACGGTCGCTCAACATCGGAGGTTAGAGTCCTCACTCAGTCATGTGTGTGTGTGTGTTCTCCTTCAGATTAGTTACAGTACTTTGTAAGCCTAGGGACTGATAACCACAATAGTTAAGCCTCTCTAAATCCAAGGGATGTTTGAGCATTTTTGAAAAAGTAATAATCCCAATTCCAAAGAAAGCAGGTGCAGATAAGTGTGAAAATTACAGATCCATCGGTTTAACAAGTCACAGTTGCAAAATTCGAACAGTAATTAGTTACAAAAGACTGGAAGCACTGGAGATACCAAAACATGGGTACGATCAATTTGGGTGTAGGAGAAATGTATGAACATGCAAGGCAATACTCACCTTATGACTGACCTTAGAACATAAATTTAAAAAAGCTACATTTCTAGTTTTTGTGACTTTAGAGAAAGCTTTTGACAGTGTTGATTGGAAAACACCCTCAAATTCTTAAGTCAGTAGGGGGTACAATATAGGGAATGGAAGGTTATTTATAACTTGTACAAAAACCAGATTGCAGTTATTAGTCAGAGGGCATGGAAGTGAATAAGACAAGGTTGTACCTTTCTCCAATATTATTCAGTTTGTACATAAAGCAAGCAGTGAAGTAAAGCAAGGAAAAATTTGGAGAGAAAAGAAAGACATTGAGTTTTGCCAATGACATTGTAATTCTGTCAGAAACAGCAAAGGACCTGGAAGAGCAATTAAACGGAATGGAACATTAACAATAGGAAAACAAGGGTAATGGAAGAAAATCAGGTGATGCTGAAAGAATTAGATTAAGTAACAAAACAGTAAAGGTGGTGATGAGTTTTGTTATTTGGGCAGTAAAATAATATACGATGGTCGCAGTACAGAGGATATAAAATGCAGACTGGCAATGGGAAGGAAAGAGTTTTTGAAAAAGGAAAATTTTTTAATGTTGAATATTTAGTGTAAGGAAGTCTTTTTTGATGGCATTTGTGTGGAGTGTTGCTTTGTACGGAGCAGCGCGGTTTGGCCATGTGGTCTATGGCATCATACTATGGACTGGGCGTAGGTTTGAGTCCTGGTTTACAAACATTGCCTTCTACAAGAGTGAAACATGGACGATAAATAGTTCAGACAGGAAGAGTATTGAGGCTTCTAAAAATGGTGCTACAGAAGAATGCTGAAGTTTAAGTGGGTAGACCAGTTAACTAATGTGGAGGTAATGAACAGAATTGGGGAGAAAAGGAATTTGTGGCTCCCTGACTAAAAGAATGGATTGATTGGTAGGACGTATATTCTTAGACATTAAGGAATGGGAGGAAGTCTGTTGGGTAAAAATCACAGAGGGAGATTAACACTTTGAGTGCCAGCCATATATGCGAACAGACTTCCCCCAGTGCCAGCCCATTTTCTTAGTCTCCTTTCCCCAGTGCCGGCCATTTTTACAGTATTTCGTCCTGTTGGTACAGATTCAGGAATAATCATTAATATATTTTTCTTGGTCAGGAATAAACCTTATTATTTCCTCTTCAAATACTTGCCCTGTACATTTCCCTGCTTTGTAAACCTTCATCACAACAATCAAAACAAGAAATGCTGTTTTCGGGTAAGTAAATTTTTTTTTCGCATTATAAACTATTTATTAATAAACATGCCAATGTTTATGTGATTACATGCAAATATCATGAATATTAAACATCAGCAAATGGCTTTTAGTGCAAATAGTTCTTCTTTGAGTGGTACAGCTAGAAGCAGGGCTGGACACAAAACCGCACTTTGCATACTGCACACTGGAATGAAGTATCCTCCCTTCTGGCGACTCCTGCTTCTTTCTTGCCCCTCTCTGAGCACACTCTACAAGTCTTTTGTGCCTTCTTCCCTGGTGGAATGGGTATTCTTTCCAGGAAATGGGTTCCATCCAGTCGTGAAAGCACAGCACTACTTGTACCAGGCTGAAAGTTGGCGCCACGTGGTGATGACAAGTCTTTGCATACTGCAATAATATAACTGGTTGGTAGAAATGTTTTTCTTTGTCACCTGAGTGTACAGAACACATGCATTTGAAATTTCCATCAAGATAATGTGGAATGATAGTTTTCTCCACCACTTGACTGAACAATGATCAAATATCCCATAAGACATTGTCTGGTCACTGAGGTTGACACAAAATTTATTTTTATTGTAGTCAATCACTGCTGTTGGTTTTTTTTTTCTCTCTCTTCTATCTATATAGGATGTCATATCAGACCTATGTCTTGTGCTCAGCATGTAAACATCTCTTTTGTCCTTCCACCTTAGGGCTAAAATGTTTCCCTTACGGTGGAAAATAACATCATTTCATTGGAGAGAAGCACTAGACAAAGCAGCTGGCATTCCTCTCCTGTTTTCCTTTACAATGCCAACAACATCTGTACATTTGCCTTCAAGAGCTGTTGCCAGTGCCACACTTATGTAATATCGATCAGTGTACAATGTGCGATCCTTACCTGCTAAATTATCTAGCAGTGTCAACACCACATTGTTCACAACATTGTCCGTCCCAGATAAAACTTCAAAGTTCCAAATGTAACCTGACTGTCCCTCTGATAGCATATATAGTTTTATGCCATAGCGATGTGGTTTCTGTGGCATGTATTGTTTGCAACTTAGGCGCCCCCGAAATGGACACATCCCTTCATCAATTGTAATATCACCACTCGGCTGATATCCATTTTTGCACCGCTGTTTCTGCTCATTATATTCAGACAGAAACTGCACAACACAACTGCATTTGTGCTCCAGTGATCTGCTAGAGATGGCCGCTCACTGATACTCATATGCAGGATGATGGCAATAAAGTTCCTAATGTCATCCATGGTAACTGTTTTCCATGATGCTAGCCTACTACTTGGAGCTAATTGATTCAGACAGCGCTTTCTCATTATTTGTTGCCTGGCATATAAATTTATTTGCTCTTTGATGTGAGCAATTACCTCATTATCGACAAAATAATAGAAAAATTTGGTGATAGGGCTGTCACTCTTCAAACCTGTTTCGGTGTCTATATTGCCACGTGCATCAGTATAAAATGTGATAGTACCTGGGGCATCATCTCTTTTGTCCCATTCCTCATTTCCCATCACTGACTGTCTAACACGCTTTCTCCCATTTTCACTTGAGGGCTGAGAACGCTTCAGAATTTCTGAGGGCCCTGCAGCAGCAACTGGCATCGTACTTTCACTGCCAGTGTCGGATTCTGAAATAATATGTATATGTAGAATGGATGTCAGCCAGATTTATCGTAGAGGTGAACTAATAATAAAAGGAGATATCACAATCAATTATTTTGTATGACAACTTATAACGAAAATATATGTGAACGATATAAAAAAATTACAGCAATTATTTTACCTGATCCTGATTCAGCACCAGTTGGATCTTCATCCATGTCATCGCCATCAAAAACATCACTCACATCATCTTCTGATTCATCAAGAATGCGGCAAATCTCGGCGTCACTCAAAGGCCTACTGCTTGACATGTTGCATCTAACGCTCGCCCTGATGTCTCACAGTCAACTGACACAAACCCTTGTTTCGTAAAGGAACAGTTTTGTGGCGCCTCCTAGTGGCAGAGATGTCTACTACAAGGGTTTGCCTCCCTTCTGATAACTGCTGTATGGACAATGATGCGAGCGAAAGCTAGAATTGTTTTGAGAACAGCCGTCCGTAATACTATGGGTGCGGCAGTTCACGCAAAGACACAGAGAACGTAATATTACGGGCATGGCAGTCTAAGTGTTGAGAGAGAAATACAGTAAGCAGATTCAAATGAATGTGGGTTGTTGTTCTTATGAAGAGACTTACTCAGGATTGAGTAGGTTGGAGAGCTGCATCAAACATGTCTCCAGACTGAAGGCCACACAACAATAACAACAACAACAATGCTCCGGAATAATACTGCAATTTTGACATCAGCAATATGGATTTGTAATTTAAATGGATTATTCCTATTGCCTTTATTGATTGACCTTTGCAGCTTTCAAGACTTCAGGCATCAATCTTTATAAAGGAGGTGGTTGCATACAGTTGCCAAGTACTAGTGAGCCTAATAATATTGTCCATGGCACTATAGTTGTCCTTGCCCTACAACATAAGCAACCAAACATGAAAGTGCAGTACAGTAGACTGTGAATACAATAAGAGCATTAGTCTACATAAGCTCTTATTATGTAAACATCATATTCAAAATTCTTGAACCCTCTGCCATCCAACAAGCTAAGTCTTAGTTCCTTATGTAGCTTCTGGAGGTCAGGAGATGACAGGAATGAACGTCATGCCTACACCATTGTAAGGAAAGAGAGCTCTTCCCTCCGCATCAACAGTGCAAGTAAGAGAAAACTGCACATGCTAGTGAGACATACATGAGGAAATGGGGCACATTGTCTAGTTTATCAATATTGTTTTGATTAAGATGTTTCCATTGACAAACGGGAGGTGTTTGAAAGTTTTACTTCTGAGGTTGAGAAGAAAAAGAGGAAGAGAAACTTGGCAAAATTTGAGTGAAACGGGGGCAAAGGCTACATTTCTGTAACATCTGGCAAAGAGATGAAGCCTTGTGAGTCTGAAACATGCTTTTCTAACTTTCAGCCATTGATGTTCATAATTGACAAGTTAACTTTCTGCACTATTCTTATCCATGGATATTAAAAAGGAGCTTCAAAGACACAAAAAGTGAGCTGTTCTCCCTCATTATACACTGGAGGAGACTTAGTCTTGCACTGCAATTAAGAAAATCAGAATTAAAAAGTTAACACCTTAGTATGAAGGTCCATAATCCTATCTTATGGTTGGCCTCTGCTATAAATATAGTGTTTCAGTTTCCCAATTCTTCAGTGATTGTCCATTTTGACTAGTTAAAGTTGTACCATTGGTCAGCTCCACCAGTGCCCTCTGGGAGAGGGGGGGGGGGGGGGGTGCTTCCCCCCTATGTCAAATACTATGGTGTAGTTTTACAAGCTGTTGATCCAGTGATCCAAAGAAGTTTATTGTAAGGTCCTAAATACTCTTTGTATTATTTCATTTACTTACCTTTTATGGATATATCACTGATTATATGCAGTGTGACATACCCAGTTCTAATACATTGCAGTTGCACGAGAATTTTTTAATTAATATCAAGTACTATTTTCTTGTCTTGTATTATAGTGTAATTTATAGATGATATTGATGGTGTGCTGCTATAATTTATTGTGGTTGCACGTCTGGTGGGTAATTAAGTTAGGATAGAAGAGTGTATTTTATGTGTTATTCTTTTCTGGAAAATTTTAGAGCTGCAAAACTCAACATATCAAAAGCTTTTGAAAAGTAAAAAGAATAAGCTGGTACTCGCACATCCTAGAAATTCCTTCAGAAACACCCCTAGGCATTGAGGTCCAGGAATTGAAGAATGAACTGTCAAAGTTTCAAGGCAGGTAGAATGTCAAGGGAATATTTGAAAGATTTAAGAGACCTTTTTCAGTACTATTAGATTTTTGTCCTTTGTTGTGGTTTTGTTTGCTCAAAATTGTGGGAGCTGCGTATTCAATAAGTTGCTGCGCATTACTTCAACACACAGATAAACAAGTGCGTGTTACTGAAGCAGTGATTGGTGATAAGAGATACAGATTCCTTATAGAAATAGTTGATAATCAATGTAGGAGTCTAGTATGAAACTACTACTATTACCCAGTACACTTTTATGGTTGTTCGAAAAATGATAAAAATGCAGTTCTCATGTATACTACAATCCTCAAAATATACTAACACATTGTTCCAGTAACTTTGTTTTATATCAGAATTAATACAGTCACCATTCCACTATATATTGGTGATATGAAAACATTAATTTTGGAAGTATTTTTCTTTGCTGATAGATCATTAACTGAGTTTCCAGTTGTCATGTACCGGTGGTTCACCTGACGAGGAGGCAACCCGCAATGCAGGGTACAAGCGTATGGATGCATAACAGTGAGGCATCCCACATGGGCGATTCTGGAGTCACCAGAGGACGTGACAAGCACTGCCGGAGAGTGCACTAAACCAGAACTACTTTCCTTCGCACAGTCACGTGAGACCAGCTCGAGACTGCCACGTATCACTGCGCACCAACTATTCAGGGGGGCACAGTGCAACACGATGGCAGTTTTCCGCTGACCACCTACAAGAACCATAGCTGAGGGATCATGACCGACGCCTCCGAGGAAGAGTACCTGCCAGCGACGCCGCAACGGAATACGTCATCCGGCTCCATCGCCCTGGTGTTCTCTCAAGGCTGTTGTACTCCCTTGCTAGTATCTAGTTGGTGAAGAAGAAAACTTATAGTTGATGTTTGTTGTTTTTGCCTTACTTTCAGAAGTTTGTTTTGTTTCCAGAAGATGATTAGTTTGTCTTGTCGATAAACACAATTTCCGCATCAGACAGTGTCTTTCCATTATTATCTCGTGAGGCGAGGTATAGCACTGTCGATGAGGATTTTTTTCGGACTCTGGTGGTCAATTAGGTAGTCTTCTTTGTTGTCTTGCTTGTTGTTCACCATGTACGGTCAACCAGTCACCGCAACCACTGACGTGTCACAGCAGATTTTGCTCCTCTTATGGGGCATGCAGTTGGTCCAGCAGGAACTTCTACACGCAATGGCGGCTGTTAGCGCTTTAGCTATGGATGGAGTCCACCGCATGCCTCATTTTCTTCCTGATAGGAAGGGGTTCTGGGGGAGGGGGGGCCCTCTGCCCTTCCCAGTGTTTGATAGGCAAGTGGAATTTTGGGCAAACTACATGGTCCGCCTTCAACAACATTTCTTCTTCACCTACGTTGGTCCTGAGGTTTACAGTCTTCTTCAGCAATTAAAACTGGAGCACGAACCAGATGCACTGCCCTGTGACGAACTGAAGTTTTGCTTGCAGGAGTACTTTGACTCACAAGTGCATGTTTCAACAGCTCAACACAAATTCTTTAGCTGTCACAAGAAGCAAGGTCAGTCATATCGGGAATGGAGCACTACCCTCCAGAGCTTATCATGGGACTGCTGATTTCGATGTGCCAATAAAAGCTGCCAACAATCGTATGCGGCATCACTCATGAGGGATATAATCTTGGTCCATACACCCAACGAGGGCCTCCGGAAGGACTTACTGAAGCTTCGGGACCCCTCCTTAGAAGGATGTCTTCCAGTTATTCAGACGTTTGAACAGTCTCTTCAAGTGTCTGCCCTCTACCATGAGCCATTTCAGGTGCATGCGGCCCCCCCAACCGCCGACAGACGCCTCAGCAACCACCTCCCCATCTTCCTTCTGGTAAACATACCTCCTTCACTCGCAGCCTTGCACAGTTACCCTGTTGCAAAGACTGTTTTGTCACACAACCTAGGCATCATGTCAGTTTTGCCGTACTAAATGTAACTTGTGTGGTAAAACAGGGCACAGGGCCGAAGTCTGTCGTGCTTCCTCCAGGATGCAAGTTGACTGTTCTCAGGTCAATCCTGCTTCAGACGACGATCTAGGCCCGGCTTATCAGGAGGATCTCCATGTTCATGCAGTGCTTCCTGTTCACAATAAACAGGTAATCCTGTTGGTGTTGGTCAATGGCCACTCAGTCGACTTCCGGTCTACCTCTTCTATCATTGTGAGGAAAACTTACCAATGCTTGAGCTCTGCCCCTCTTCAACCATTAACCCACAACCTTCGAAGTTACAGCAATGACTTAGTGAGGGCTAAAGGCCAGTTTACAGCATTCATCAAACATGGCACCACAACTTGCAGGATGTGTCTCCGTGTGGATACACCGTGAGCGACAAACTTGCTGGGATTTGATCTTTTCAATGCCTTGGAGCTGAAAGTCCTCGATACCACTAGGAGCATCCAGCCAGGATCTGCCAGTTCCTATCTCCAGACTCTTCGTACAAAGTATCATTCCATGTTCGAGCCTTCTAGTTCTGGTGTCCAAGGGTTTGAGGCACATATCACGCTCCTTCTGGCGGCCGTACCCCGGTTCTTCAAACCCAGGCCTGTACCATTCGCTCTTCACGGTAAATTGCACACAGAGCTCCAATGTTTGCAGGGAGCTGGTGTCTCTAACAGTTTATGGGCCACGCCTATAGTATTGGTAGACAAACTGGGTGGTTCCATCCATGTATGTGGTGATTTCAGTAAAACCATCAATGCCCAGTCAATTGTTGATACATACCCCATTCCCAAGGTCGACAAGATACTCACTCGCCTCAATGGGGGCAAACTCTTCACGAAAATCGACCTCAAGGACGCATATTTACAGCTTCCTCTAGACGAGGCATCTCCCAACTTTCTGGTTATAAACACTCCTTTTGGTCTTTTCCATTATAATAGACTCCCCTTTGGGATCACGAGTGCCCAAGCAATTTTCCAGAGGTTCCCCGAAACTCTTACAAGGTATGTGCCTTGCACTGCCAACTATCTGGATGACATCATTGTTGCCGGACAGTCCGCTCAACACCTAACGGAAAAACCTTGACATCCTTTTTTCTGTTCTCAAAACAGCCAACCTTCACTACAATTTGGAAAAATGTCAATTTTTTCTCCCTGAAGTTGAATACTTAGCCCACGTCTTCAGTGCCAACGGTATTTGGCAGCTCCCTCATCATGTCCAGGCCATGCAGGATTTACCGTTCCCTTTGGATATCAAGCATCTGTAATCTGTATTGAGCTACCTGAATTATTACAGGAAATTCATTTCACATGCCTCAACCATCGCAGCCCCATTGTACCATCTCGTACGTAAGAATGTTACATGGAATTGGGACACGGCCTGTGAAAGTGCCTTCCGCAATCTCAAGCAGGCCTTGCTTCAGCCCGCATGTCTTATGGCCTTTGATCCATCACTCCCTGTGATTGTTGCAGCAGATGCCTCTGATTATGGTGTGGGTGCAGTCCTTTCACACAGGGTCGATGGGCTGGAATCGACCAGTAGCCTTCATCTCCAAAAAATTGACACCAGCACAGTGCAACTACGGGCAAATTGGAAAGGAGGCCTTGGCCATAGTCTTCGCTTTAAAAAAGATTCATGACTATTTTTATGGTAGTCATTTTTTCCATCTTGACCGACCACAAACCCCTGATGCATCTCTTTCAGTGTGATGCAAACATCCCTACCAAAACAGCTTGATGCCTCCAACAGTGGGCCTTATTTCTGGCTAATTATTCTTATGATATTCAGTATTGCTCAACGACCGACCATGCCAATGCTGATCTCCTCTCCCGGCTCCCATTATGTCAGGATCCTTCATTTGACGCTGACCCAGAAGTGTGCTGCCACTTAGATGCAGAAGAATAACATACTCTTGCGTCCTTTCCTATTGACGCAAAACTAGTAGCCGAGCAGTCTGCAGAGGACCCAGTCCTGTGCGAGATCATACGGTTGGTTCAGCAAGGTTGACCGTCGGATCAACGGCAGGTGTTTACCCCAGGGGTTCAAAATTATTGGCATTGACGGCATGAATTCTCTGTCCGTAATGGTGTTCTTCTCAGCCAGGGTGAAAACGACTGACCACAGGTTGTCATTCTTCCCTCCCTCCAACACAAGGTCCTCAGCTTGCTTCATCAAAACAAAACTCCTCACAAGTCAACATGTCTACTGGAAGGGGATCAATGCAGATATCGCCTCTATGGTAGCAGCCTGCCCCTCCTGCCAAAGCAAACCAGCTGATCCAGAATGTTGGTATTTCCCATGGCCAGAGGCATCAACACCCTGGTCCAGGCTCCATTTGGGCTTCACAGGCCACTTTCTGGGCTCCTCGTAGTTTATTGCAGTCGACGCCGGTTCTGGGTTTCCTTACGTCTCCCAGATGTCCTCCACATCATTGACCCACTTCATCCAGGCGCTCACTCGCATCTTCGCCATTGAAGGCCTACCAGAGACAATTGTGACCGACAATTTACGTCCACAGAATTCGCGGCCTTCTGTGCATTAAATGGCATTGCCCTGGTACACACGGTGCCTTTTCACCCCCGCGTCCAATGGACTGACAGAGCGGTTCGTACGGCCTTTCAAGAATCAAATGTCAAAGCTCTCCGCACACCACTCACTGGACGATGCTTTGTCCATCTTTTTGGGCTCTTACAAGACAACTCCACAGGAGGGAACCAGTCTGGCGGAGCGGCTCCATGGGCGCCCACAGCATTCGCTCCTCTCCCTCCTCCATCCACAACAACCTGTAGAGCACACTGGGTGAGGTCAGTGACACCGGTTTGATATCCACGATAATGTCTGGGTCCTGATGTTCTCCCGCTGTGGCTGCAGTTGGGATCCAGTGGTGGTAACAAAACTACTGGGACGAGCAATGGTGGAGGTTCAACTTTCAGATGGCTCCCTTTGCCGTAAGCATCTGAACCAGGTGCACCCCAGGAGCTGTCAGTTGACGTCTGCAGTCAACTCACCGCCTCTTGTTGTTGCAGCCCTATCGACCAGGCAGCCGGGAGGCCCTGCAAGACGAACCTCTTCTACGGCCCCTCCAATGTCAATGGACGATGGTGGGCAGCTAACTCCTGCACCCTGGCCAGTACCGATGGATGTCGGCCACACACCTCTGGCAAACCACACCCTGTCGAGCTCATCCGATGCCATGTACGTCGATCCAGATTCCAACACTGGCCTCCGTCTGGCAAATCTCTTTGCGGGGGAGAGACGTCATGTACCGGTGGTTCGCCTGACAAGCAGACAACCCGCAATGCATGGTACAAGTGCACTAAACCGCTATTATTTTCCTTCGCACAGTCACATGAGACCAGCTTGAGACTGCCACGTAGTGCAACAGGACGGCAGTTCTCCGTAGACCGCCTACGAGAACCATAGCTGAGGTATCGCGACCAACGCCTCCGGGGAAGAGTACCTGCCAGTGATGACACACCTCCAGGACTTCCCGCAATGGAATACGTTGTCCGGCTCCATTCCCCTGACCGTTCTCTCAAAGCTGTCGTTATCTCCCTTGCTAGTACCTAGTTGGTGAAGAAGAAAACTTTCAGTAGATGTTTGTTGTTTTTGCCTTAGTTTCAGAAGTTTGTTTTGTTTTCAGAAAATGATTAGTTTGTCTTGTCAGTAAACACAATTTCCATATCAGACAGTGTCTTTCAGTTATTATCTTCTGAGGTGAGATATAGCACCAGTAATAACTACAATAAGAGTGATGTTTCCTTTCAAGTCTCCTTATGAGCCTCATAAAGATAACTGGAGTGTAGCAGTGTTACACAATGATTGTGAAATAATTGCAACAGAACACCAATATGACACATTTTCTTAAGCTTTACTGTTTATTGCACCTACATTTACAAATTTGTGTAGTAAACTATTTTTGTGTTTGTTTTGTGCCCTTAATGACATTAAGAAACACATCATTATTAGAAATTCAAACAAATATTTCATAAAGTTCATGCAAATGGAGATGAAAATAAATGTCGACAGCAGCTTTCAGAAATATTTCCCTTTGTCAGATAGAAGAGGAGGGAAAAGGGCCAGAAGAGAAAGGTTTCTCACTACCTGGAATACTAGGTAAGGATGGGTGAAATGTGGAAGTCAGGGAGGAAGGAAAATGTTTCCAAATGTTAGTGTCAACACTTATTTTCGTCTTCATTTGCATTTCTTGTGCATGACCATTGGCAATACAAAGCTAAGATAACTACTGGCCATCTACCGTCTCCTCTCTCTCTCTCTCTCTCTCTCTCTCTCTCTCTCTCTCTCTCTCTCTCTCTCTCTCTCTCTCTCTCCTGAATTATATTTTAACATCTCACTGGAGAATTTCTGACAGATTAATCGAATATTATCTTCTTATTGTTTTAACCATTTTTATCTCTTTGCTATCATTCACATCTGTCATCTGAACTCCATATTTCTCTCGTTGGTGTCTACATCCTGTGTCCTAATGTTTTTAAAATTAAATTACATTCCCATATATAGCCTACACTCATGCCATTTAATGTTCGTATCTGTTTATTTATTTAATCTTCCTCACTGATTGTTGTTAATCACAGATCAAACAATGTTCAATTGTTTACAGATGTTTAAGATTATTTGGACTACACTGCCAGCGACATTTTTTTGTTAAACAAAGGTAATGTTCTTATAGAGTTAGCTTATCATCCCCTTTACCAGCAATTTTTGCACTGTTGGCCATTTTTAATGGGCTGCTAATGATCTTTTACATGTCACCAAAGACTATTTTTCGGCCATGGACGATATTTATTTGAGTGGTGATCAATTTCCTGTATCTAGTCCCTTATTGTTGCCACTCAGTAATTAAATTTTCATCAAAATCTTATACAAAATTACAGCCTCAAAAAATTTTTCCTTCCATTGTGCCCCTCCTTTTTCACTAGAACCCAATCCTCCCTCCTCCCCCCCTCCCCCCCCCCCCCCCACACCTCCAATTTCCATATCTGTATCTAATTTAATGACCATATATCCCAACCCTATACCACAAAACCTATAATCTATGCCAAAGACGTGTTCCTACATTATTTCCCTCCAGTCCTGTATAACTTTTGGGATAGCTCCTAAAGGACTCACTATCACAGTTCCCCTCTCTGGGTGTAATCCTTCTCTCCTTGAATTTCAAAATTGCCAATCCTTAGCTGTCACCCACCTTGTCCTTGAACATTATGTTGTTTCTTGTATCCAACACTCCCAACAGCTCCTCTCTCTCTTTAAAATCTGTCTCCTCTCAGCACCTGGCTCAATTAACACACTCGGAAACATAATACAACAATCCAACTGTAAACTTGAACTGTATGCCACACAGCACCGAAGAAAACTGTCCACTATACTGATCGATCATCTCAGAACACATCATCCATAACCCCCGCCCCCTCCCCAACACACATCCATCCTCAGGCAACAAACCTAGCCTGCCTTCCTTACTCAATCTTCCAATCCCAGCATATGCCCCACCCAGAACCTACCACAACCATCACCACATGTAAACACCACATAACACAAATATCAATTCAGACCTTAACATCTCATCCAAGTCCCTTTCTATGCCAGAGATATCTGTGTAACCTTCATTCCCACACCTAAATTCAACCACAATGCCCTGGTCATAGATCTATTGTTCATCCATAACCTCAACTACAGTCACAACCCCCAGGCAACAGAGCCAGTGTTGAACCCTGCCTTGAACAATTCTGATTACCCTCTCAAAGGAATCATCCAGCTCTTTCCCAAATCCATCCCATGCAGGCATTCAAGGAATTCTTCAAATCCATCATTCCCTCTCAATCCTTCTTGAATAACATATCAAGTACTCCCAACATCAGACCAGTTGAATCCTGTGCCATCTGAGAGCAAAAAGCAGACTGTTCCATTATCATTCTCCCAGCAGACAAGTCCCCCGCCTAAGAACCTGTTCCTCATGACCCCATTTCCTCAAAACAAGTTAAGAGCTACATCTGATGGTAAAGATTGGCCTCTTTTGTAATTCAGGAAAATAAGACTCGCTTAGGTGAATGAAAACATGAACTGCTTTGTTCCTGTTTAAGAGTTGCACCAAATTTCTATTCAGAATCTTATGGCAAGTTGAATTCAGAGCGTTCTATCACTGTCAATATCATATGGTTATCAGGAGGGCAGACAGACCCATTTCACCTTATGGACTCGACTTATGGAGAACAGAATGCTAGTTGAGTTACTGCAGCTCGGGTATTACTAATCAGTCAATGAGGTACTTACTGTCCTGTCTAATTTTTTGGAAATCATCCAGACATTGAGGTTAGACCTCAGTACAGAGGTTGTTAATCAGTAGTAACAGAGATGTCCATTTAGTTCCTTCATTTGAAATAAGCTCTTTCACTTGTTATTTTAAGCAGTAAGTTGGTTCATTAAAATTACTGATTAACTTCCCCTGTCATTCATTTGCCTTAACTTTCCCAGGGGAAATACATAGATTTCATCTATACATGAAAAATAAATTGATCCCCTTTTAATGTGACTGCTGCATTACAAGTTTGGACTGTATGTAATAAACTGAATGTCTGTCATCTAGTGTTGAGTCAGAGTGAATGACGGAGAGTCATATACTAGTGTTGCTGGCCACTAATGTATTCTTTTCCATAGCAACCTGTTCTACAACAAAATTCCAGGAAGGATTTAACAATATTTTCGTGAAGGCTAGGTTGCTCGACTGTGTGCATCTTCCCCTCCCCTCCTGCTCCCTTCTCTGTGCCACTTCCTCATCCCCACCACTGATTGCTCTCACTTTGGCCATGCCAATTCTCACACACTGGCCACAGCGGCCAAAGACATCGATCATGTCTGTGTGAGTGTGAGTGTGTGTGTGTTTCTCACTGACCAACGAAGGCCTTAACGGCCAAAAGCTATCAAGTTTATTTATGCCCATTATTTGTGCCGTTCCGCAACTCATTGGACACCTCTGTGGTGAGTAAGCAACCTATCCTTCACAAAAAATATTGTTGTACAAGAGAAGTGGATAAGACATGGTAATGTGAATGGAGGTGACAGTATGTCAATAAATTTTGTAAACTGTCCTCTACATTAAGTGAAACCTAGTTAATATTAACTAATTCTTTAAACTGAGCCATGGTGGAGTGGCTGAGCATTCCAAGGTGCCTAGCTGCACAGCACGCCAGTGCTCGTTGTCGAAGATTCGAGTTCCCCTACAGACATAGGTGTATTTGTTGTTTTCAACATAAGTTAGTTTAAGTAGTTACTGAGCCTAGGGACTGATGACTCAAATAGTTAATCCCATAGATTTACAAACATTTGAACTTTAAAAAAAATTAAAATTTATGGTTGTTACCTATAGTGTTTTCCCTAATACACCACTCTCATTATGACTCTCCCCCCCCCTCCCCATCCCAAATTGTATAACTGTGTTACTGTTATTCCTTTCATAGCACTAATTGTATTCTTAAACCTTTAGTCGTCTCTGTTCACATGTTGTAATTTTGCTGTAAAGGATTATATTGTTAGAGCTGTTATTGTGACTATTAATGAAAGAAAAATGAATCACATCATGCAATTAATCACCAAATAATCTTTCCCTCTTTTCTTCAGGAAATTAACAATCTATCTGGCACGCACTCAAGTGCACAGCTGCACACCAGCATTTTGAATAAATGAGAAATCAATAATAAATGATCAAAGATAAAATAAATCACCCTATCTATCTGTAAATACATTGTACATCTCAAATGACTCATTTAGAAGAAAGAAAGATTGGTGTTTAATATCCTGTTAATAGCATTGTCTTTTGAGATGAAGCACAAGCTCAGATTGTTTTTGGTTAAGGATAGGAAATGAAATCAGCTGTGGCCTTTGAAAGGAACAATCGTGGCATCTGCCTGCAACAATTTAGGAAAATCACAGAAACCTAAATCTGAATGGCCAAAGGTGGATTTGAACCACTATCTTCTAGAATGTGAATCCAGTGTGTTACCACTGTGCCATCTCTCTTAGTGACTAATTTGGAATTGCTGCCATGTTCCCTTGCTTTCATTACTGTTGACTGCCACAATCAGTCACATTCCCTGTAACTTTCTACCTGTGGATAATAACACAGAGTCAACTCCACTAATCCAGTAGTCAGCACAATAGTAAAAATGCTCTACTATTTTTATTTTCTTTTGTCCATTTCTCACCGATTTAGCTTTTCAGCCTGGTGTGTTGTGCCTGCAGTTGGTACAATTGCAATTGATAGACGTTTTACCAGGTACCGTGGAGCTCATGTGGCAGGTGGATTAATAATAATAATTTGTAGAAACCCTCTACAAATGTCTTCCTAGGTGTGTTTGCATGTGGATATGTGTGAGTGTGTGTGTATTTGTTTACCTTCCTTTTCATCCCCTAAGGTAAGTCCTTCCACTCCTGGGATTGGAATGGCTCCTTTTACACTTCCTTAAAACCCGTATCTTTCCCTTTCTCCTCTCCTTCCTTCCTCTTTTTCCCGAAGAAGCTGCCAGTGGTGGTGAAAGCTCGAATGTTTGTGTGTTTTTGTGTGTGTTTTATGTTTCTGTCGCCGAGCCTGTACTTTAGGTAAGTCAAAAATCTTTTATGTATAATGGTTTGGCAATGGAGAGTTGTTTATTGGACTTTGTAGCAGACATTTTCGTCAACCACATTGAGTGCCAATACTTCACAAAAAAAAAAAAAAATCTATGTTGTGCAACAAGATTCTCTTTTATAGGAGATTTTTGAGAATATTTTAATTATTTTTCAAGGCAGTGAAGCTGATATAACTTCCCTGATTAAGGAATTTAACAGCCTTCATCCAAAGCTATCCTACACATATGAATCAATGCATGTGCAGGGCATTTTGAATTATCTTGACATGTCTCTGCAGTTGGTGGAAAATAAAATACAGTTCAACATTGATTATAAGAGGTAATCCATCTTATGCTCACTGCAATTACGAGATTTATTTTACACCAGACGCGTTTCGCTTTTTATTTTAAAAGCATCTTCTGTGGTCTTGTAAATGGTACAAAAGTTTGTACAGTTTTTTTTCCGATAAATAGATTAAAAACAGGTTTTAAAAACTTTGTGCACATTACGCTTATGTGTTTTTAACTTAATATCCGATGTACTCAAGGTGGTGTTGTCTCTTCTTTACATTTTACTGCTGTTTCTCCGTCTTGTTGGCTGGAGTTGGTTTGTTCCTAGCATGTGTTTTTCGGCTGTGTGCAGCACTTTTCATGTGTTTTTGTGTCGTTTCTTCCATTTCATCACAACACATAACATCACTTCACTTATTTGAAATGCATACAGATTGTATACCACCTGTTTTATGTGAAAAATTCACTACAGTGTGGCTATGTTTTTGTCTGTTCATTTGTTTTTTCTGTGGTCTGTGAGTGTTGCCAACATTATATATTTGTATTTACATAAATACAATTTAATTCAACGTGTGTGTGAGTGTGTGTGACAGAGAGAGAGAGAGAGAGAGAGAGAGAGAGAGAGAGAGAGAGAGAGAGAGAGAGAGAGATTTAATTTCATGTTAAGATGTTTTTTCAGATGAGTAAATGCAGGTTTAATTGGGTTGTGGTGGTGGTGGTGGTGGTTGGTGGGGGGGGGGGGGGGGAGGCGAGGGTATCAAAATCTGCATTTTTGTAAAAGGGGATTTGACTCTCAGAGTGTTTATTTTTATGTTAGATGGTCAATAAGCTTGTAAAGTATGCTGTTTGCTAGATTGGTTTGGTCATTTATGAGATGCTTCTTTTCTGTTATTGTTTTTTTTGGATATGGTAGTTTTCTTGAAGGGTGAGCAGGTGTTTTTGTTGTTGTTTATTCTTAGGATTTCCATGTCTGTGTCTCTGGTGGTGATTTTATGCTGGTTTTGGTGTAAGTGTTGTGCAAATGTTGAGTGACTTGTTTTATACTTTCAGGCTCATACATGTTTTTTATATATGGTTTCAAATGTTCTTTTAGTCTGACCAATGTATCTTCCATCACATGAGTTGCATTTCAGTTTGTATATTCCTGATTTTCTGTATGGATCTGTATTTTCTATTGGTTTTGGAAAATATTTTTGAAGTGAGTTGTTAGTTTTGTGGGCTATTTTGATGCCTTGTTTTTTGAAAATGTTGGATATTCTGTGTGTGTATTTGTATGTCATTGTATACCATCTGTTGTTTTCTTTATTTTTCTGCCTTTGTGTTGTTCTTGTGTGTGTCTTGTCTGTTTGTTTGTGTGGTGTTATGCCTTTGTGGTGTTGTTGTTGTTGCTGTTGTTGTTGTTGTGTTTATTTGTTTTTTAATTTTATTGTTCAGCTTTGTTACTAGATTTTCTTTGTATCCATTGTTTGTGGCTGTTTGTACTATGGTATTCATTTCCCTCTGGTAGTTATCTGTGTCTGATGGGATGGTGTTTAGTCTGTGAAGCATGTATCTAAGTGCTGCCTGTTTCTGTGTATCTGGGTGATTAGATGTGTGTTGCATAATTGTGTCTGTTGTTGTTGGTTTCCTGAATATGTCAAATGTATGCTGGTTGTTCTGAATCTTTATGGTGACATCTAAGAAATTTAACTGTCTGTTTTTCTCTTTTTCTACTGTGAATTGTATCTTCTCATGAACAAAAGTTGTCAGTATACAACTGGTCTATTTTAAAGCTTGGTTCATCTACGAGGCATAAGATGTCATCCATATATCTAATCCAGTGTATGATCTTGTATCTGTTTGGGACTATTTTGTTAAATATGACCTGCTCTATGTGGTTCATAAAGATATTTGCAATAGTGCCTGAAATTAGGGAGCCCATTGGTAATCCTTCACTTTATAAATAAAACTGGTTATTGAACTGGAAATAGTTCTGTTCTAATATTAGTTCTAAAAGTTTTATTATTTCTGTGATGTATTGGAGTGGAAGGGTGCTGTGGGTCTGTAGATTTTTTGTATGATATTTATTGTTTCAGTTACTGGGATATTAGTATACATGTTTTCCACATCAAATGAGAGAAGGGTGGCTGAGCCTGGGACCTGTATTTCTTTTATATGCTGAATCAATTGTGTGTTGTTTCTTATGGTCCTATCATTTCCTAATTTGTAGTTATCTGTTATTATTTTTAACATATGTCTAGCAAGTGGGGATGGTTGGTTGGTTTGATTTTGAAAGGGACCAAATGGCAAGGTTATCAGTCCCTTGTTCCATGTGTAAAGAGTTCAGGGATGATCGCTAAAAAGGCATATAAGACTATGAGATAAAAAGCACCAAGCAAAGAATAAAAGCAGCAACGAAAGAACACTGAGAAAGGGGGGAGAGAGAATTAAAAACAACACCTGAGGATCTGGGCCGGGTGATCACTGTAATAAAAGCAAAACATCCGGCCACTCTGTGACACAGTAAAACCACCTACCTGAAAGTGCGAGGTAAACGAGGGATAAATATATACCTAAAACTCAATAAAATTCAGATGGAATTATATAATCCACTCGCATGGATAAAATTTAAAACTCTATCAACCTAGAGGCATTGTCTGCTAAAACCGAGCTCAGCGCGTCAGGGTGGTTAAAACTCCGTCTCTGGGCGGTGAGGTGTGTGCAGTCCAATAAAATGTGAGAAACTGATAAATCTGCACCACAGTGGCACTGAGGTGGGACTTCACGACGGAGAAGGTGACCATGTGTCATCCAAGTATAGCCGATACGGAGCCGACAGAGGACGACAGTGTCCCTGCGAGGGCCCCATAGAGAAGACCTCCAGACGTTCGTTGTCTCCTTTATAACCCATAACTTGTTGGGGATCTGGAGTCTACGCCATTCTGCATCCCACAAACCGCAGGTTCGATTCTGCAGCATTGAACGGAGGTCAGGAGAGGGTATACCGACCGCCAGAGGAGGTTTAGTGGTGGCCTCTTTGGCTAACCTGTCCGCCAGTTCATTTCCCGCAATCCCGATGTGCCCTGGAGTCCAGATAAATACTACTGATCGCCCACATTGTTTGACGGCATGGAGAGACTCTTGGATGGCTATGACCAAGGGATGGTGGGGACAGCGCTGTCGTTCCTCCGGCTCTTTCAGGGTGCGAAAGGCCCTTGTGTAGGCTGCAGGTGCAGAATTCTGAGCGTAGTGCTCAGCAAACAGTTCAGCAACTGCATCCGGATCTGTGCAAACTGCTCCATTCATGGAAATTCCGGACACACTAAGAGGACACTGGTAGCCATAAACACATCTGATCTTCGCCCACACCTGGGATGGAGAGGTACGTGATCCAATGGTAGATACGTACCTTTCCCAACACTGCTGTTTGCCTCATCTAATCAACTGTCAGGCATGGGCACGAAGCTGTTTAAAAGCAATGAGGTTATCCATAGATGGGTGCCACTTGTGGCGCTGCAGAGCTCGCCTGCGCTTTCTAATTGCCTCAGCAATCTCCGGCGACCACCAGGGCACTGTCTGCTGCTGGGCAGATCCCGAAGAGCGGGGGATTGCACCATCAGCCGCAGAAATAATGGCTGAGGTACCGCTGTCGATTACCGCATCTATGTTGGAGTGTGTAGGAGAACCAGTGATGGCAGCAGAAGTAAAAGCGTCCTAATCAGCCTTATTCAGAGCCCATCGGGGCGGGCGTTCTGGGACCGATGCAGGGGTAGTGACAAGAAAATCGGGAAGTGGTCACCACCACACAAATCATCGTGGACACTCCAGTGGATTAAGGGGAAGAGGCTAGGGCTACACACTGGAAGATCGATGGCCGCGTAAGTACCATACGCCACGCTAAAATGCGTGGGGGCACCGTTGTTTAAGAGGCAGAGGTCGAGTTGAGATATCAAGGACTCGACATCTCTACCACGGACAGTAATCATAGTACCATGCCACAATGGGCTATGGGCATTGAAATCACCCAATAACAGGTAAGGTGGGGGTAGTTGTGCTAACAGTGCACCCAGGATATATGTGGTATTTCACTGTCAGGAGGGAGGTAGACATTGCAGAGGGTAATGTCAACTGCAGCTCGTACCCTGACAGCTACAGCTTCCAAAGGCGTTTGTAGTGGAACAGCTGTGCTGTAGACAGAGGTAAGGACGTAGATGCATACGCCACCTGACGCCCTGTCACTGTCTGTGCAGTTCCTATAATAACCCTGATAGCCACGTAAGGCAGGGGTGCACATCACAGGAAATTAAGTTTCTTGCAGGGCAATGCAAAAGGCAGGTGAAGTGCTGAGGAGTTGGCAGAGCTCAGCTAAGCGGGGGAAAAATCCACTGCAATTCCACTGGAGGATGGTGTTATTGGCTGTAAATGCCATGATTGAAAAGATAAAAGAAAAAGGTTACTCCGAAGGTTCACCAGTTACCGCAGATTTTGAACCAACCGAGTCCAAGATCATCGGCTCCGGGGAGTAGATGAGGGCGAGATCCTCAGGTGAGGTGAGGATCTCTAACTCATCTTCTGAAGCAAAGGATGAGGGTATCTGTGGCTTTTGAGCCACTAAAGAGTCATTTTTCTTCCACTTTTTTACTCTTTCCTCTCGCTGCCCCTTCAGTTTGAGGGGTTGGGAGGGCTTCTGTGGAAGAAGAGCGAGAAGCCCTTCGACCAGCAGGTTTTGGATCCTTGGGCCTTCGGCCAGGATCATCTGAGACACCCTGAGAAGGGACCCCTTCTGAGCGAGAGGAGCTGGAGGAGGCTTCACCTTCTCCGGCTGAGAGGTGGGGACCGGTGTCCCTGATGTTTGAGGGGGTTGATGCTCCCATGGTGAAAAGAGTGGCAGCCACCGAAGAGGAAGTGCCCCCAGCTGACAATGGGGCAATGACAGTTGGGTGGGCCTGAGAGCCCACTGGCATAGGTGGTACTGATGGTAGACCACACACTGTAGACAACGATGATAAGGCTGCTGTGGCATATGTGTTAACCAGGCACACAGGGTGGAGCTTTTGATATTTTCACTTTGCCTCTGAGTAGGTAGTCGATCGCGGGTCTTGTATTCCATTATTTTTCTTTCCTGGTGCAGAACCATGCAGACAGACGAACAAGGGGAGTGATTTAAGCCACAGTTGACACATACTGGAGGAGGCTTGCAAGGGACATTTGGGTGGACAGCACGTCCGCACTCCCGACATGTAGGCTTGGCTTCACATCAGGAGGACATATGCCCAAACCTCCAGCACTTAAAACAACACATAAGGGGAGGAACGTAGGACTTTACGTCGCACCGGTCGATCATCACCTTGACCTTCTCGGGCAATGAATCACCCTCAAAAGCCAAGATGAAGTCACTGGTGGCAACACTGTTGTCCTTCGGACCCATACGGACTCGTTGAATAAAATGAACACCCTGCCGTTCTAAGTTTTCACGCAGTTCGGTGTCTGACTGCAACAAAAGGTCTCTGTGGAAAATTATTCCCTGCACCATATTTAAGGTCTTGTGTGGTGTTATGCTAATGGAAACATCACACAGCTTGTCTCAGGCAAGCAATGCCCGTGACTAGGCTGAGGATGATGTCGTTATTAATACCGACCCAGAGCGCATTTTTGACATGCCTTCCACCTCACCATACTTGTCCTCCAAGTTTTCCACAAAGAACAAGGGGTTAGTCGTCTTAAAGGAGTCCCCATCAGTGCGGCTACAGACTAGATATTTAGGGGCGTAAGCCTCACCATGGTTTCTTGCCCGACGTTCCTCCCATGGTGTAGCCAGGGAAGGGATCGTTTGGGGATCATACTCTGCAGCATTGTAGTCCCTTCTACCTCTCTTAGAGAGCCAGGTTTGTGTGTGGCGACGCTATTATTTGCTCGTTTCATCTTGGTCCCACGAGCAGCTAGGGATATAAAGGTCCACCCAGGCAGAGCCCCGCTTGCCTGGGTAAGCCTTATACAACTGAGGTACAGCAGGTACCTCAGAGGTTGCTCGCTAGCGACTGTTCAACCTCAACAGCCATGCATCTCCTTGGCACATAGCACACCTTGAGATTGAGGTTTTTTTATAGATGTTTGTACCGTCCTCGCGACCTGGGCGATTAAGCCAAGATCCCCGGGCTCTGAAACGTACAACATTCCACCGTTCCACCATTGCGCCGAACGATGGTTGTTGAAGCACGCACAGAGCTTACAGTGTAGCGGACTGTTGGTGCGACACAGCCCACAGCTAAGGACCCCGGGTTCGCCAAGCCCGTACTCAGCAAATTAATGGTGAGCCCCTGAGGGGAAGTGGGGATGTGGGAGCATTTCTGTAGTTCACAATAAATCTGATAGGAAGATCTTTCTTTTTTAGTGTTGGTTGGCTTTGGAGGAAAGCTGCACTGGGATTTGCCTGTATTAGTTTCCTTATCTCATTGTCTTCAAGTGTGTATTCTATGCTTTTCAGTGTGTTTCTTAACTTCATCTGGAATCTGTTTGTTGGATCTGACTTTAGTTTTGTAATTTTATTTTTTGTTATGAAGTCTTGTGTCTTACTGATGTACTGGTCTTTGACCATCAGAATTACTGTTTCCTTTATCTGCTCTTGTAATGATGGTGTTGTTTTGTTGTAGTTTCTTTTTCAGTTTTTTCAATGTAGTGGAATCTGTGTTACTTTGGTTTCCTGTATTTTGTTTCATGTGTGTTATTAGGCCTATATGGAGGGTAAACAGACTATGAAGAAATTTTGTCAGTAAGAGTTAAGGATATTAGTACACTTAGACAAGCCACTGGGAACACTAACTGAAATATTTTAAATGTGTTTATTTCTGTCAACAGTTGCCATATAATTGTTTAATTACATGTTTCGATCACTTGGATCATCTTCAGATCTTATAGTTGCGTCCGCAACTCGTCTGGCTGAGTACCAATTAGTACTCAGCCAGACGAGTTACGGACACAACTATAAGATCTGAAGATGATCCAAGTGATCGAAACATGTAATTAAACAATTATATGGCAACTGTTGACGGAAATAAACATATTTTAAATAACTCAGTGCAGTTGCAGACACTCTCCAGTCGATCACGTTGACTATAATAAAAAACTAACTGAAATATCTACTTTATGTAGGAGGTTGCCAGAAGACTTGAATTGGCAGCTCATTCACTGTCCTACAGATTCAATTGAAATTTTTTAAAATTTTATTGAAAAAATAGATCATGTGATAATTACGAAACCCAAACTTAGAGAAACCCAGCACATGAGTTATCAGAGGAGCACAATGAACATAGAGGCAATAGGAATTGGGGTTACAATCAGCAGGACCACCACACAGAAAGAAATTTGAAGGAGTTGTAAGGGGAGAAATAATTGGGAACATAGAAATCAGAGGGATTCATGGGAAATGACAATAAACCTGGTCAGAGGTCAATGCAGGAAAATGGAAGTAAAAAAAGGGATCAAAATAGAAAAGAGAACCAGGGGCAAAATCTGGGAAACTAGGATTTGTTCCAAATGAGGTCTGCTTTGGAGGGAGGGGGGGGGGGGGATGCTAACAGAAGAAGAAATTTTAGAGAAAATCTGGGAAATGAGGATTATAATGTGGGAAATTTATTTGATAATATATGTTGTGGGAAGGATGTTGAAGGAAACAGTACCAACAGTGTTGGTCTGGCTTTGATGTTGGGTGAGTCAGAATCCTTTGTGCAGTATGGTTGTAAGAGTGTGTGTAAACACAATTTTAAATTAACTGAAAATAAATGTGGCCCAGTACAAAAGGTTGATGGCACTGGAGCTAGCTCTAATGTTGTTGAAAGTGTGAGTGAAAGTGAGTATACGAATGATAGTAAATGCAATTTTAAAGTAATTGAAAATAAATGTGGTCCAGTACAAAAGGTTGATGGCACTTGACCTGACATGAATATTGTTGAAAATGTGGATGTATTCTCAAAATTTGTAAGATTATATTGTATGAAAAAGGCCGCTAGCAAAACAATAATACACAAGTTGGAGTTGGACTATTTCAAGAAACATGGGAAACCGAAGGCTTTGCTGTCAGACCACGGTTTCCAATTTATTTCCAAGGTGTGGGAGGATTTCATGCAGCAGGCAGTTGTAAAGCATATAAAAATATCAGTTTATCACCCAGCTAGGAATCCCGCCTAATGTTATATGCGTGAATTGGGACAGCTATGCCGAACATACTGCAGTCATAACCATAAATCATGGGCTGAACATATTGCCTCCTTTGAGGATGTAATGAATAGTGTAAAAAGTTATGTAACTGGTTTTTCACCATATGAAATAATGATAAATATGAAAGCTGCGAATTTAATAGGTGAAAACATAGAATTCCCACCAGGAAGTCCAACAAAACAGGAACAGGTGAAGCTAGTGACTGAACAAATGGCCAATGCCTAGCACAAGCGTAGGCATGACAGCAGGTACAAGCCAACTAATTAAAAGATAAATGACTTGGTATTGGTAAAGACAAAGGAGCAATCAAGCAATATTGATGGGGAAATAAAGAAGCTCTTTGAGTTATATCATGGACCATTTAGAGTAGCAGGTTGCCTGCATCTAAATGCATACCGGCTATAATACCACAAATCAAGGAAACCTCTGGGGTTAATAAATGTGGATGATTTGCAGTTATACAAGCAACTGCCATAAAAAGAAAATTGTAAATCATGAAGTAGTGAGAGATCCAAAGCAGTGTATATAGTAGTGTAAGGATATGTATTGTGGCCTATGTGAGCATCTACTTGTGTTTTTAGATTTAAGCATTGGGGTCAAGTTTACAAATTTTCTTTTTATATATATTGTCACGTTGAAATGGAAGCAGGCTTGACTTTGAAGGCAAGTGAACACAGCACTTATACTGAAAGCACGTTTATTACGAACTCAACATACACACAGCACTGGCTGCCTCTCGGGCAGAGTGCTCTGCTATTTATACACAGACAGAATGTACCAGAAATTAGAAGAACAGTTAACATAAGAAACAAATAGAATTTACAAGTGAACATAAGAAAGATGTAGAACATTCTGGGATTGTTAATTACAAAGAAATAAATTTTTGCTGATGGGTGGGATTGAACTGGCGACTTCAGCACCGCAGTCAGTGACGCTATCCCCTGTGCCACGCCAGCAGTCGGCGTACGTGGTGTCTTGCAGCATTGCTCCCTCTCCTGGAGAAACAGCAATCCGCTGTTATGATCCCTGTGGAGCCAGCTGCAATGTCCTGGGTCTTGACCTTGTCATGGGTCCTCTGTATGGCAGTTCTAGAGAATCCTTTTCTTCTCCACAATTATCGACGACAGACGTTCCTGTCGTGGCTTCGTCAGTAACATACTTAGAGTCATTGAACAAGAAGTCATTGTCGCCTACCTGCTCTTCAGGACCGTAGTAAGACTTCATGAACAGGAAGTGAACAATGTCTCTTTGTTTTTGTCATTTTGATGACAGCTCATAATCCTTAACTTCGAATGTGACATCTGACAGGTGGCGTATGATACAAAGTATCGCTTCAATAACTTTTCTGACAGTCCAACCTTCCATACAGGGGTAAAAATCCATACCAGATCTCCTGGGCTGTATACAACAGGCCGGTGCTTGTCGTTATACCACTGACCGTCCTTATCCAGTGTCCGTATGCAAGCCAGCTGTCTTGCTTCTTCTACCCTGGTGATGAGCTGTTTAACATAGTCATCCTGAGTGTTGTCTGGTTGGAACAGGAACAGTGTATCCATTGTCGTCTCAGATTCATGGCCATGGAGCAGGAAAAACAGTATGTAGCCTGTAGTGTCTTGCCTTGCGGTGTTGTAAGCAAATGTCACGACTGACAGAATTGTATCCCAATCCTTAAGCTCAACATCGACGTACATCGACAGCATATCTGCGAACGTCTTGTTAAAATGTTCTAAAACCATCTGAGGATAGTATGCAGTTGTCATTCTGTGGACAATTTTGCACCGTGACATTACCTCCGATACTAGTTTTGACTGGAATACTTTTCCACGATCAGAGATCATCACACGTGGTGCTCCATGCTTCAAAATATTGTCTTCTACAAGGCATTTTGCAATCTCTGGGGCTTCTGCAGTCGCCACAGGTTTGGTTACAGCGTAGTGTGTAAGGTAGTCAGTGCAGACTATTATGCATCGATTACTGGTTGTCGACTTCGGGAACCTCCCTAAAAGATCGATCCCAACTCGGTGGAATGGAGCTGCTGCCGGCGGAATCAGTATGAGATGCCCTGGAGGTAATTGCGGCACATGCTTCCATCACTGGCACTCTTTACAGTGACTCACATAGTGCTTGAAAGATCGGTAGAGACCTTTCCAGTAATACCTGCATCTGATTCTGTCTAGGGCCTTCACAAATCCCAGATGACCGGATATTGAAGCATCATGGAAATATTTGAGAATAGCTGGCTGGAGATGAGCTGGAATGACCAGTAGCCATTTGGGGCCCAGTGGATCATAGTTGCTCTTATACAATGTTCTGCTTATAAGTTGGAACTCTCCATTGGTCGGTTCTCCTTTCTCCAAGGCCTCTATTGTTTTTAATAGTGCTGGATCTTCCCTCTGTTCGGCTGTAACGTCATATAATTCAGTGAGGGCTGAAAATTCATTCATGCTGTTGTGTTCCACTAATGGATTCCTCGAAAGGCAGTTGGCATCCTTGTGTTTGCGCCCATTCTTGAATACCACTGTGACATCGTACTCTTGGAGTCTTAGTGCCCACCTTGCTAGTCGACCTGATGGATCCTTCAAGCTAGTCAGCCAACACAAAGAATGGTGGTCTGTCACGACGTTGAATGGTTTGCCGAATAAGTATGGCCAGAACTTGTTGATAGCCCAGATAACTGTGAGACATTCTTTCTCAGTTGTAGAGTAGTTTATCTCGGACTTTGAGAGTACTCTTGATGCATAGGCTATCACTTTTTCAGCACCGTCCTGAACTTGTACAAGCACTGCACCAATCCCATAACCACTGGCATCTGTGTGAAGTATCATTTCCGCATTCTTGTCGTACAAGGCTAGCACTGGTGCGGAAGTTACAGCCTCCTTAAGTGCCCAGAAAGCTCTTTCTTTTGTCTCATCCTAGTAAAACCTTGCGTCTCCCTGCAGAAGTTCTTGTAGTGGACGTGCCTTGTTACAAAATCCTTTTATGAAACGTCGGTAGTACGAGCACATCCCGAGAATATTTCTCACATCACGAATGTGCTGAGGAGTTGGAAATTCTGTGACTGCCCTTACTTTATCTGGATCAGGACGGACACCATCTTCGTTGACTAGATGCCCCAGGATTTTTCTCTCTTTGGCAACAAAGAGGTACTTCTTTGGATTGAGGCGGAGTCCTACAGCCTGAACACACTTCAACACAGTTGACAGGTGACTCAGATGTTCTTCAAATGTTTTCAAGAAAACGAAAATGTCATCTAAATAGCAAAGACACGTCGTCCACTTAAGGTGTTAAAGCAAGTTGTCCATCATGCGTTCGAATGTGGCCGGAGCATTACATAATCCAAACGGCATACTTTGAATTCATAGAGGCCATCAGGTGTAATAAAAGCTGTCTTCTCCCTGTCAGCTTCGTCAACCTCGATTTGCCAGTAACCTGTCTGCATGTCCATAGTTGAGAAGTATGTAGCTCCTTTCAAGCAGTCTAAGGTGTCGTCATTGTGCGGCAGTGGGTAGACATCTTTCTTTGTGATTTTATTCAGCCACCAATAGTCAACACAGAATCACCATGTGCCATCCTCCTCCTTTACAAGGACCACCGGAAACGACCAAGGACTCTCGGAAGGTTGAATAATGTCATTATGCCACATCTTCTCCACTTCCTCCCGAATTATCCATCTTTCAGCTGGCAACACTCTATATGTATGCTAGCTACTTGGTGGATGATCCCCAGTATTGATATGGAGCTTTATAGTGGGCTGTTCATCCGACTTTTCCCCTGCTGAGGTGTGAATTGACGTAGTATAGCTAACACCCGCTGGCATTGTTCCTTGGTCAGTATGGGCCCTATTGGCAGTTCCACTTTTGTTTCCTCCAGCGTGTTGTCTGTACTAACAGCAGGGCATGGGTCTTCATTGATGACGTTGAGCTCACTGTCCTGGATTGGTTCAGCTGTCCTGATACACATTCCCTTGGGGATAAGTTGTGACTGCTCATGACAATTAGTTATCCAAATCGACCTCCGGTAATGCTTATGATAGCCGCTGGTGTGTAAATTTCTTTGGTGAGTCTGATAAACTTTTTACTATCAGCAAGCACTTCACAGTTTTATCGCTCATATGTGTTTTTGACTGCAACTCTTCTCATTGTCAACGGCAGGATCGTAACATTGTCAACAGCAAATAACTTCCCAGAAAATTCTGTATTACGTGTACCCGTTGGAACAACTTCTTCAATTTGCAGCTCAGATCTTCCACAGTCAATGATAGCTTGGGATACCTGAAGGAAGTCCCATCCGAGGATGACATTGTGACTCACATAAAAGGTTTCAACAAGGTGCATCACCTGATATGCTTACAGTCAACATAAGATAATACTGATCACAGAAAACCTAATTTACTAATACCATTGTATAAATTTGTTAATAACATAAAATACAAGACAGATACATGACCAGCATTGCAGTGTTTGTTCACAGGTGCCATATTATAATATGAATATACCATAAAATCACATTGATCAAATCTATTTATGCATGTTTTATTTCTTTAAATTATAAATTTGTATTTAATTGCTCCATAGGAGAAATGAAATGTAATGAAATGAAATAATTATGATGATCAATTCCATGTTTGTTTATGTTTAGTGTAAGTGTTAAAGATGTGTGTGTGTTAAATGTATGGTATACTTGGCAAAAGCAGTGTACGTTGGAGAGGGTTGGCAATGGGGAAGTTCGTGACATATGGGTTTCTCCAGCGGATAGGTATAAAGGCTGGGCGGTAGGCCCACATGGGCAGTCTGTATTTGGCTAGCGTTCATGATAGCGAAGCAATGCCGGTCTGTGCCGTGACCTTTGGAAGAGTGAGACTTTAAAAGTTTTCAGAGTGTAAAAGTGCGGTCGAACTTAGAAAGATTTATCAAGTGTGGCGATTACTGTTAAACTTGCAAGATTTCTTCTCGAGTTGCTGTGTGCTACGTAAAATTCGAAGATTGCAGTATGTGAAATTTAGGCACTGTGACTTCAATACATTTCCGTTGTAAACTGATTGTAAGAGTGCATCTTATCAGGAAGTGTTAACCAAGTTATCATAAACATTCATTCATTCAATATCTGTTGTTGGACATTGTTTTTTGTGAAATAAACTGTGTATATAAAGACAAAGTATTCGTGGTCAGGCACAGACTACTGGAAAAGTTTTTATGCAATGACCAGTAGCCTGGTAGGCTAATTAAAATATTTTCGGGAAAGTAAATTTTGTCTGGGGCCTCATGAGCTATATTATATATGCCAACGTACAGGGCTTTTTCTGGTGACAGTGTTCTTATCCAATAAATAAACAGACTACTTGATATCGTTTGTTTGGATGCCATCTCACAACTGTATGAACTATCACACTAAAGTTTGAACATTTTTACAGTGTGATAACTGAAGCGGAAACTTTAGTGCTAGACTACTTGATAATTTTAAACAAAGTGTTTTGACAGTTATTTATATGTAATGCACCTTTCTTCTCAATTTTAGTTTTGTTTTATATCAATCATATGCAGATGGGGACTGTTGACGAATTTTTATCATCCCCTAGACAGAGCTGAACTTATTACAGTGAATTTGTTAGTGTAAATATAAGATTCTCCAGACAACCCTAAAAAATTAACCTCACAGCTTACCTCCACATGAATGTTCTGTTTACAGGTTGGTTCAAGTTTCTTTAAAACATTTGGACCGAAAGTGCCTTGTGTCTCTTGAAAACAGATGTAAAACTCATTTGCTAGTGTGCCTGCCTTTTATAAAGCCACATCAGTCGTGTAGCTGTGGGTAGAGCTATGTACAGACAGCAACACTCTACCTGTAGTTTTCTCTTCTCTATAGGATAGTGAGGATGCTGAAGACATTTCATACTGGAATTGACTCTGGTCATTGTTCCAAACATCACCTTTCATTACCTTTCTCCACACCCTCCTCTGTTATAAACATGTTCACTTACTCCACAAACTGTTGTTTTTGACGTATAGTTGTTTTTGACGTATAGTGTTATTGCCTTCTATGTCCTTAAGTGTGACAAATGGTCAAGAAAGGAAATGGACACTTTGAAAATGACCGAGTCAACCATTTTAGCCCCTTCTAGTGCCCACATCTGCAGGTACCAATAATCAACTGCAGATCCATACCACCTTGCACCATGAAATTGCAATATGACATACTCTTTTACAGTTTGTAATTGCGACAGTCTGTTTCCTTTGAAATGAGCACCTACTCCCCATTTCCTGGACACACAATTTAGAATTAATATTCAATTTTACTTCTGTGCACTTATAGTGCTTCATTAGTTTGCTATAGGAATTGAAACCACGATTGTAATAGCCCTTATAAATGTTATCTACTACGTTATCTCTAGTAGGTTTAAATACGAGGATTGGAAGTTAAATAGTGGCAAGTATTTATTCGCAACCGATGCAAAAGTGTTACATGTTAGTTAAATGTTTGCACTTGTTACTGTCCTTCAAAGTGCTCACTAGATTTACATAGAACCCATTTCCAGTAATGTGGAAGGGGTAGTATACTGTTAACAGAGCCCGTTTTGTTGATGGTGCGAACGGAGTGGTCTACTGCCTAACTGATCTCTGGAACAGTTCTGAAGTGAATTCCACAGAGTGATTCCTTCATCTTCGGAATCAAATAAAATCAAAGTCACAAGAACTTAAGTTCGGGATGGTGGATTGTACAGTACATTCCAATTCCATCGACCAAACAGAGCAGCCACAGCTTGTGCTGCATGCACCCGCGAATTGTCATGCAAAATGACTGGTGGGTTGCACAGAAAGTGTTGCCACTTCTTTCACAAAGCTGGTCACAGGTGATGCTCCAAAACCGAACAGTAATACTGTTGATCTGTTGTTCCTGTTTGAAAAACATAGCGTCACCATTACGTTTGACCACTCGCTCACAAGTGACTGTGTTTCCTTGGATGGCAGGCATGCCGGTGATGTGGGACGGACGAGTACATTTGCTCGGAGGTAAGGTAGGTATGTCAACAACGTGTGCTATCAGTGACAATAGTAGATTCCCTTGTATAGTGTCTCCACAACAGTGTTGCCACTATTTAGTTTCCAACCCTCGTACACTGGACCTCTTCATCTTGGATGGTGAGGGTTCATACTCACTGTGACTTGACTGTTCCTGTTGCTCTGGAGATGAATGTTGTGTACTGCTTGAAGAGCCACCTTCAGGTTCAGGTTCTTCCTGTCCAAAGTCCGTCTATATATCCAGCACAGCGTCACGTATTTCCATGTCGTCGCCATTATATTTATGAATTATGTTATATAATGTATCTGCAAACTCTATATCCTCGGCCCCAATGTCATTTCCATATTCAGCACATCCCAATTTGATCCATAATATTTGGACAACATGAGTAGGATTAATTCTCTTCATGATACCACTGCACTGTACACAGTAACTCGCTTGCAAACACTGCAAAAGACAAACATGTCTGCAGCTATACCACTCATCCAGCTGAAGCACTTGTTAGTGCCGCTACACTATGCCACTATGTGGTGGCGCTTGCAGTCAAGTGTGGCCTTCTGCATAGAAATGATGGACACTATTGTTTTGCTTATGATTGCTTGTTATTCTAGGCACGGTTTTGTGTGGTTCCGAGTGTTCGTGGTTGTAGGTGTCCCTTGTAAGTGCTCTTCAGAGCCTATGCGTGCTATATATGGTTCACCCTGTAATACAAAGAATCCAGGAGTGCCTTCACTTGCTTACTGCCAGTGGAGCCAATGTGGTGTTCCGGTGGGTTCCTGGTCACGTCGGTGTGTCAGGGAATGACATTGCAGATGCTGCTGCAAAGGAAGCAAACTATTCTGTTCCCACAATAGATCTTTATGCCACTGTCTCTGGGCATGTGAAAGGAAACAGAACTCCGGGACATTAAAGCTCTCCCTATTGCTTGCTCGTGCCAACGGCCATGCCGCAGTGGACACACCAGTTCCCACTAGATCACCAAATTTAAGCAATGCCGGGCTCGGTTAGCACTCGAATGGGTAACCGTCTGCCGAGCGCTGTTGGCAAGCGGGGTGCAGTCAGCCCTTGTGTGGCTAATTGAGGAGCTACTCGATTGAGAAGTAGCGGCTCCAGTCTGGAAAACCACACCAAGGGCGGGAGTGAGTGGCGCTAACCACGTCCCCCTCAATACCACGTCTGGTGACGCCATCGGGTGGAGGATGACACGGCGGCTGGTCAGTATCCAGTGGGCCTCTCGAGGCCTGTCGGACAGAGTTAGTGCTTGCTTGACCTCCTCTCGGTCCTCTCAGCATGACGTGATCATTCTAGCCTGGCTGCACATATGACAATGTCATTTCAGCCACTGCCATTTTGTGGCCACTCTTATCAAGCTTTGATTGTACACCACCTTCCTGTCCAGTCCCCATTTCTTCATCATCTATGTCATAGTCTGTGTCTGGTGTTTAAGTGGATGACATTCGCTCTGTTAATTGTGTTTTACTTATTATTCACTGCACTAATATGGCGAAGGAAATTTAACATTCCTCCCCCCCCCCCCACCCGCTGGGGAATCCTGCCCGATGGATGGCCTTGCCTTGCTTTGTTTTTATCTATTACTTTTCTAACTTCAACTGACTGTGTGGTGCCTTTTTCACCTTTAATTCTTTTAATGTTCCGACATGGGTGCTTATGACCTAAGTAGTTTTGCGCACTGAAACAATAAAACAATTACTTAAGTTTGCTGTTGGGTGGTGAGTCGATTTCTATAGATTTTGTGTATTTAAGACTGACTATTATGTGTAAACCTGATTTTTTCTGCCCTTATTATACTGGGTACTATTATTATTATTATTTTAAGGAAGGGATGTAACATGTCCTACATGGAATCCTCTTAGTGTTACGCCATAAATGATTGTTATATAATGCGTTGTATAAGGTGTTCCAAAATTGATATTGGGGTTTTAAAGCTTTTTAGAATTTATTCTGATGACCTTACCATTACAAATCATACAGCAAATAAAAAAGCACCTCAGATAGTTTGTCCTACAAGTGTCCATGCCTGTGTGCATGCTCTGGTTCCCCTAAATTAAATGTTATTTGTGTCATACCCCAGCGAAAAGTTTACAGGCTCTCTTTTACTGTAACTGGTGTTTTATATCCTCATGTGCTACAACAATGGCTCTTTCCTCAATTACACAAAGCTGAACCAGAATCTTTATTTGGCAGGAAGATGGTGCACTGGCTCATTGGCATTCCTTTGTACGTGATTGGTTAAAGAACATTGTTACCGACCGCTGGACTGGCCATATGACAGAGCTTGTTTCGCATGGTGCCTACGTTTAGCGGATCTGATACTTTGCGATTTTTACCTTTGTGGATTTGTAAAGGATTGGGTTTGTGCACCTCTGCTACCAGCTGACCTAAATGACCTATTGCATAAATTACTCCATACACACACTGAGCAATGTGAGGAAACACTCTCACATTGAACACTTGTAGGAGTTGCTCGTTTGTTTGTTGCATAATTTTTAATGGTAGGTTCATCATAATAAATTCGACAAGGCTTTAATACCCCAATATTCATTTTGGTATGACCTGTGTAATATCGACAGTTTTTGCTGTTATGAAATATTGCCCAATATCAGAATAATAAGGTTTTTTTTTTTCTTTAAATTCTAATTTTATTATAATGGACATTTGTTGTAACATCTTTTGTTCTAATAGAAACGAAATATACATGATCTCCATAATTAAAGTCCCACTTTCAAATGCTGTACAAAAAGAATCACGGGGCAAAATGACTGCAGTTATGAACTTTTTTTGTTTTGTTTTTTCATTTTTCTTTTCTACAATTAATAAAGTGGTCTGTAAACTATAGAGGAATACAGACACTGCTCTACTACTAACTCTCCTAACTACAGTTGTACTAAGCAAGGATTTTTTGCAGTAGTTAGTTAAATGAATGTTATTTCAATTTACAAAAGGACCATCACTTAGCAAGCTTTAATAGCCATCATCTGACCATAAAGGCAAGGATGTAGGTGGGTTCCACTATCTAACGATCCATTGCCTATTAACACAAATTACACTGTTATTAGAAATTTCACATATTAATAAATGAGCTTATGAGACTTAACTGTGGGGTCATCAGTCCCTAAACTTACAAACTACTTATAAACTACGTTATACTATAGACAACACAAACATCCATGCCCGAGGGAGGATTTGAACCCCCGATGGGGAAACTGCCTCACACATCGGAGCATAGTGCCTCAATCCACTTGGACACTCTGCCGCGGAACATATTAATATAATTCAACTGTCTGCATTCTACAGTAGATGCTCTAACTACTACTTTCTTCTTCTGGAGCACCACTACTTAAAATATGTTAGTCTGGATGGGGAGAGTAGGGAGGCAAAGCAGCACCTTTTTACGATTGTATTGACTTTACCCTAAACCTTGATGGCGCAATGTGGGGAAGTCATCCAGCACCTCCATCACCATCCCTCTCTCTTCCCGACAGATCGGGAATGTTGTGCCTGATCCCTCGTATCAACCAATGCTGGCCAGGTTCAAGGGGCAGATTTCGTCATAATCAGGTTACATTCTCCTTTTGAGCATAGTGCCAATGTGTACAAACTCTCAGCGGGCAAGTGGCATTTCACTTGTAATTTTTGCGACGCAGTAATAGACCATAGGCTTTGCTTGAAACTTGCTCAATGTGGGTCCCAAAGAACAGTCTCTGGTCAAGGTGGACACCCATGTACTTTGCCACCTTTTAGCATCTTATTGATTCTTTACCAAGTCTAATAATAGGGTCCCTTTGAACAGGATGTAGTAGGATTTTGTAGGTGCAACTTTTAGTTTTGTTCTTATTAAATGTGACACTGTCATTGAGGCCCTTTCCTCCATCTGTCTTCTTGAGATGGATGGACTGAATCAACATGAGCAAATCATCCACATAGGCCAACATTCCAAGGACAGCCACATCTTGCTGCACTTCATTCAGCAGCAGCACAAAATGTGGTCCACATATGTAGCATTGAGGGCACTCTGTGTTGACACTTTTTTTTGGCTGACTGCTCTGGAGATTGTAGCTCCACAAGTCTCTCCTCACATTAGGCCCTAAAAACATCCACACATCGAACGTGGACACCTCATACTTTGCAAGTGAGAGAAGAGCAATGACCACTGCAGGGAATCAAAGGCTCCTGTGATATCAACCATGTTCACAGTCACATACTTGCACTCAGATGAGTGAACAAGGTTGATTGCCTGGCTGATCGTGTACTCAGTGGACTTGCCCCAAATTGGCTTTCATTTAGGCCTTACAAAAATCACTGGCTTGCCAGTCTATCATACAGTAATTTTTCAAAGATCTTTCCAAGTATATCAAGGAGATGAATGGGTGATAAGACTTGGGATCTGAAGGATCCCGGTCACCTCCCTATTTAGAATGACTACCTTAGCACGTCTCCAATATTTGGGGTAACTCTGTTGTTAGAGACATGCATTGTAAAGATACCCTAGCCCTGGGAGTAAATTCGGTGCCAGTTTTTGTATCACTATGGTTGGTATATCATCAGGGCCTCTGCTTTTAAACCTTTAATTTTCAGACTCATCTCAGCTTGAGAAAAGGGATAAACTTTTGAGTTGTTTTTATATGGTGCACCAAGTTCAGCTCTTATCTCATGCTGTATAGACGTATCTTCATTAGGGTCATCATCAGGAAGCAGCACATTGAGTAAAGGCTTGGAAGTGTCACTCCATTCTGTAGTGAACAGATCTCTCTAGTCCTTAATGTGGACAAAATGGTTGGGGGCCCTAATTTTTTCTATAACAATCTTATAGGGAATTCCCCAAGATTATAAGCAGATGTTGTCCTTAACAAATGTTTCCCAACTTTTCTGCCTCACTTCCTTCATCTTTTACTTCTACATTTGACTATTTATCGTATTCATTCTTAACAAGTATCTTCATTGTATCAGTATAAAACTATGATACTGTTGCCTAGATCTTCTCATAAACTGGCGAAGCTCATCAAGTTCCTCAGTCGATGGTGCTGTGCTGGGTTCAGTATCGATGTCTAAAACCCCTCCCAGCTGTGCAGAATGAAATTCCTAGAGAAATAAGTTCCAGCCTGTTCTGACATTTGGCAATCTGCCACTGTCGAAATTCAACATGTGCTTTGTCAATCTCAAATGATATAATGTTGTGATCACTGATAGTAACCTTATCCAGAACTTTCCAATTTTGGAGCTTGGTTATCATTGAGGTAGAAAGAAGAGTAACATCTATACTGGATTCCCCATCCACACAATTACAATATGTTGAAGGATTTCCCCTTTCATGGAGCAAGGTGGCGCAGTGGTAACACACTGGACTCGCATTCGGAAGGAGCGTGGTTGAAATCCACCTCCGGCCATCCAGATTTAGGTTTTCCATTACTTCCCTCAATCACTCCAGGCAAATGCCAGGATGGTTCCTTTGAAAGGGCATGGCCAATTTCATTCCAAATCCTTACCCAAACACTCTGAGCGTAAGCTCCACCTCTAATGACCACGCTGTCAACGGGACGATAAACCCTGAGCTTCCTTCCTTTCTTCCTTACCCCCTTCATTAGCGAAATGCAGATTAAACTCTATAATCAGATCGTCTAAAGCAGCTCCATTTCATCGAGCCATCTGATGAACCACGACAGTGACTTTGCATTTGCATACATGGTAATCAGGATGTTTTTATCGGGTAGCACAGTTAAGATTTCTCTGACCTGGCCTGCAGATTTAGTTCCTAACTATTAATAGATGGCGCTGTAAGCGGCATACAATGCAAATCACGGAATGTGCATGATACTTTGCGTTCCACATAAACATGGGGTTCTATGTCACTCTCCTCCCACTACATTGTATAATGGGTCTCTCACTGCAAGACAGAACTCTGCTTGTGAAACTTTACAAGGTCGACGACTCTGTGTTTGCAGTTTTAAGAAAATTCTGGTTGGTAAAGAATATGAGAAAGTTGTAGTCTGATGACTGTTAAGGTCCTGAATAACATGGTGAAGAAGTTAGAATAAACAGGATCATTTCAAGTGCAATGTGGCAGAGGAAGGAAATCAATCCCTTCGATCTCTGTAGTTGAGGAAAGGACAAGCACTGGTGCACAAGACTGAAATACACATGGAATTGCCCAATCATTAGCAATGCCTCTGAACACTGTACCCTTTACTATTAGGGTGGAACAAGATGGCGTATACTAGGGAGAGTTTCCACCTGATGCTGAATCGTCGGATTTGTAGCAGTTCGGTAACCTTTGTTAACATTGGGAAGGGGGTGGTAGTAGCCGGTTTGTGTGTAAGATCCAGAGGGGTAACACCCCTTTTACTTCATGAATGGTTACACATATTGAAAGGCAGTTTTCAGCAGAAGATACAGCATCGAGGAACACACATTTTTGTATGGTGAACAGATTTAGCTTCAGTATCAACTGAGATATTGATGAAAATTTTTTTTTTTTTTAAATGGGACCGCTTACTTTTTGTAACTGGATTCGATATCTCTGGAGGATACAGTTATAGTGGTATAGGGTCTGTTAATGTTGGCGTTCAAACATGTATTTAAAAAAATAAATAAATAAATAACATTTCAAAAAAATTTTAAAAAATTGAGAAATGTCTTAGAATTTGAGGGCATGGTGGCCGGACAGGGATGGCATCTAGTGGAGCTCTCATGCTATGTAGCATCAGAATGTCAGCACATTTGATTTGTCTGCACTGCAGGCCACTCATTTCTGCTTCAACATCCATTGCATGCAGACATGTACACGAATGAGGGGAAGTTGGATATACTACTCTCATACGGTAAATGTAAAAGAAATACCATGGAAACAATACAGTGGATCAGTGGCGGCTGGTGCTTCAGATGACTGGTTGTTCACTTCTTTGAGTGCCGGATCTTGATAGTGGCGCCCTAACACCCGCTTGGTGTCCAAAGAGAAAATTTTGTGCACCTCTGTGAGTGGCACCAGGAGGAAAGTGCCCCAGGGTTTGCAGCTTCCCTCCTCCTCCCTCCCCCCTTCAGATATGTTTTTGTTAAAAAATCTGCAGAATGTCTTACCTTGGTTTATTTGCGCTTGGTTCAACTCGAGCTTAGGCATCGGCGTACCAAACTTCTTTATTTCATACTTTTGTTCCAAGCTTAAAGCTGAGTAATTTGTTTACAAAAGATACTAAACTTGTTCATTTTTCTTTGATAATAAACACCAAGAACATATGAATATGCACATGCACACTAAAACACAGTAAGTAAATAATTACACTGTTAAGTGACTGTAACAAAATTAATCTATTACCATGAAGAGACCAGCTACCCTTGGGTCACATGACACTGTAACCAGCACCCCCTCAAACTTACGCACACGCAAAGGCTGCTCTCCCCCACATCTTTTCAAATAGTTAAATATTTGTTACAATGAAGAGTATAGATGTCCTTTACTCTCAAAGTAGCAACACATTTTCAGAAACAACCAAAGATATGTGGCAAGTAACAATACAAAAGTCATAGTTCCCATACCTGATAAAGAAAAAGAAGAGAGAGAAAAAAAAAGATTGGATTTTAAAAACCCAATACCTTTGATACTGCAGTGCAATGTTGCTAACCACATGGCTATTCTTCCTAGGTGGAGAGTAGTTAATTATTATTCATGATCAGATCTTCTGAAGCCTTTTACAGTTGATGCATCGTTAATTTATAGTTATAAGATATTTTACCAAATATGAAGAGATTTTGATGAATCTTCAATGCACCAAGAACAAATATGAAGTGCAGATGTTGCCTTCATGAAGGATTTGCGCATACACAAGGCGAGGATGTCTTGCTTTGAGACTATTCGTTCATAACCGCCAGAGTTTGAGTAGTCATGAGCTGGTGTCTCTGCCAGCTCCAAAGACAATGTTAAAACCAATGTTTCCCCTCGCCCCTCCCTGCTGCTTAAGTACCCATATGCTGCCTCCAGGGGGTTCAGAAGAGAATTTGAACCTCAGCCGCACATGCGCATTGCAACGCTGTGGCCACTGCCGCCTATATTTAGTGGCCGTGCTACAACTCCTATCCGTGCTCTCTCTGTGATGTAAAACATTTCTCACACAATAAAAATAAATTGAATTGGCATATAAAGTGATCTGATATAAGAACAAACCACCCCTATTAACCACAGACATTGCCGCAGTGGGGTGGCTTGTGTGCCTCAGTGATACAGATAGCCATACCGTAGGTGCAACCATAGCGGAGGGGTATTTGTGCAAAGGCCAGACAAACGTGTGGTTCCTGAAGCCTTTTCAGTAGTTACAGGGGCAACAGTCCGGGTGATTGACTGAGCTGGCCTTGTAACATCAGCTAACATGGCTTTGCCTTGCAGCTACTGCAAATGGCTGAAAGCAAGGGGAAACTACAGCCGTTAATTTTCCCAAGGACATGCAGTTCTACTGTATGAATATACGATGGTAGCATCCTTTTGGGTAAAATATTCCAGAGGTAAAATAGTACCTCATTCGGATCTCCGGGCGGGGACTACTCAGGAGGATGTGATCAACAGGAAAGACAACACTGGGATTCTACGAATCGGAGCGTGGAATTTTAGATCCCTTAATAGGGTACACAAGTTAGAAAATCAAAAAGAGAAATGGATAGGTTGAAGATTTTTGGTCAGGTGAGTACCGGATTATAAATACTAAGTCAGTTGGGGGTATTACAGGAGTAGGTCTGATAATAAATAAGAAAATAGGAATGCGGGTAAACTACTATGAGCAACATTGATCACATTATCATAGTCAAGATAAATACAAAACCAACACCAACCACAATAATACAGGTTTACATGCCAACTAGCTCTGCCGACGATGAGGAGATCAAAGAAATGTATGTGGAGGTAAAGAAAATTATTCAGACAATTAAGGAAGCGGAAAACTTAATTGTGATGGGAGACTGGAATTCGGTAGTAGAAAATGGAAGGGAAGCAAAAATAGTAGGTGAATATGGACTGGGAAAAAGGAAGGAAAAAGATCGCCTGGTAGAATTTGGCATGGAATATTATTTAATCATAACAAACGCCTGGTTTAAGAATCATGAAAGAAGGTTGTATACTTGGAAGAGACCAGGAGACACTGGAAGGTACCAGATGGATTTTATAATGGTAAGAAGTAGATTTCGGAACCAGGTTTTAAAGTGTAAGACATACACAGGGGCAGATCTAGACTCTGGCCATAACTTATTGGTCATGAACTGTAGGTTGATACTGAAAAACTGCAGAAAGATAGGAAAATAGGAGATGGAACTTGGATAAATTGAGGCTATTGCTATGTGAAGTATGACAAAGAAGAATATTTTTTTTTTTTTTTTTTTTTTTTTTTTTTTTTTTTTTTTGGGACTGAGTTAATCTCAATTTTTTTTTTTCGGAAAGTTCTTTTGCATCTAATAATATTGTTAAGTTTTTGATCTGATATCATGTTTTCCACAAATGATTTTACGCTTTTAATAAGATCAATTGAACTCTTTAGAGATTATTTGTGACTTTTTGCAAAAGTTTACGAACCATATTTGTTTCATGTTGGATCTCATGCCATGACACTAATCAGCATAGAAACCAGAAGCTTCACAGTCTTTTTAAAGTCCTACGGCAGTGTTCCTACTAAATGCAAGTTTATGACCTTGAGAAGCCTCATATAAGGCATCATATGTTTCTTTAAGGGGGTGGGGGTAGGATCATAGGGTCCCAGACAGCCCAACTAAGAAAAGAGAGAGAGAGAGAGAGAGAGAGAGAGAGAGAGAGAGAGAGAGAGAGACGGGAGGGGGGAAGGGATGGATAGAATCTCAGCATAAGAGTAATTTTAAAAATGCAAAACCCCTGTAATTAACATGACATAAATTGACTTTTTGTGTTATGCTTCCACTTAATTGCTTCTTGCTCCTGTTTTGTGATTAATTTATGATAAAATTAAATAAAAGTTATTTATTGTTTCGCGATTTCTTGGGAGATAAATGAGCTATTGTGCATGTTTTATTCATATATAAATAAAGTTAAATATTTTAACTATGTGAAAAAATCATGAATTTCCAGGGTCACATTCAGGCTAGCGCATTGACACTAAGAAATAGTACTGCCTCTCATTATAAAGTTTTGATATCCCAGTTATTGGAGCAAATTAGTAATTTCAATGGCCTTTTTCTGCATATCAGATACAAAGTATTTTCATGGTAGTAGAAATTCTTCTAGAAACACAGTCAACTGTTTTTGTTGATAGGGAAAGTTTTCTTGAGAACTCATCACGTTTTGCATAGCAACTTTACAAAGCATGAAGAACAAATTGATTTAGTATAACACAATTTAGAAAATTTGATTTTAGGTTATGAGGGAATATCAAATTTAGCATGGCATATTTACTGGCTGTTTCACACTGACACATGAGTGGGCAACCTTTTAGGATACACTATTTTCTAATTTCTGCATTGTTGTTCAGTGCACTGTTTGATAACGACGATTCGTGCTCTGGCTGATGGCAGCAGCAACAGGCGTGTACCAGGGTTGCCAGTGGGTGAGGGGCAGGGTTGCCATCCCAAAAACCTTTTTCCTGGTACATAATCAACTAAAAACTTCATTTTTTGGCTCTCAAGATATTGTACATTGGGTCTGGGGGGCAGCAGAGCACTGCTCCTGGTACCTAAAATGTTATTCAACCAAAAATAAGACGTATGAAATGACTGTGAATTTAGCAGGCATTTGTTAATTCACAAATTTTTAATTGAAGAAATAAAACATTATGGTGGCCATTTTTTTCTAAACACAAATTCTGCAGCAAGGAGAGTCATTCTATAACCTTGTTTTGTACACATTACTCATCTTGCCAATGCCACCTGGTAATAAAAGGTTAGTTCACATTTCTAGGTCTTCCAATAAATTGTAAGCTGTCGTGGGAAGTCAATTTTCAGGATCTTGTTCATAAACTAAATTCTGCTTTATTTACTATAAGAACAGTATCTTAAATAAGTGATTTTTCAACAAGAAAAGTAGTCTGTTATGCTTACTTTCATTCACTAATGGTCTTATTTTTTGGGGTAACTCTACTGATTCAAAAAGGATATTTTTGGCTCTGAAGTGGGCGATTCGAGCAAAATGTGGTGTAAGTTCACGAACGTCGTGTCGACCCCTTTTCAGTAGACTGAAAGTTCTGGCATTGGCGTCACAATACATATTTTCTCTAATGTGATTTGTTGTTAACAATATCACCTTTTTCCCCACGAGTTAGCAGCTTTCACTCAGTGAATACTAGACAGAAATTGAATCTACATTTGGATCACACCTCTCTCGCTCTTGTGCAGAAAGGCGTGCAGTATTCTGCAGCATCCATTTTCAATTAGTTGCCACAAGAACTCATGAACCTTAGTACTATTTCACGCACTTTCAAGTCCAAGTTGAAAAATTACCTCAAGGCTCACTCCTTTTGTTGTGTAGAGGAACTCCTGGAAATATTAAAAAGTTAATTCCTTTGTTTCATTGTTAAGTCTTTTTACTTACACTTGAGATTGTCATGTGCATAGGACTACTTTAAGGTTTTCTATTACCACTCTTGTGTTAAAATTTCACGTACTGATGTGTTCCATAACCCTGGAGTCTTGCTCCTCAATTTGTCCTGCGGAACAGAAAACCGTATTATTATTACTGCCTGGGGCAGTTGTTTCAACTGACGCCACTATGGCATCTTCCATGTCAATGATGTAGCGGAAAACACGACACCCAGTGATCAACCTGGCCAGGAATCAAACCCAGGCCTGCTGCCTGGCAATCCATAATGCTAGACTATGGATGTGGACAGAAAAAAACTCCTGTGCTGGAATCTCGTACATTACTCTACGAGGTTGTCCTTGTCCTCGTGCCTCGTACAGCAGACCACAAATCTCATATTTGTACTAGGAACCTCATACGTATGGCAACCCTGGAGGGGCAGTGAGCAGTTTTGGAAACGTTTCCCGTAACAATGTGTGCAGTAAAATCATCTTCACTTGTCGAATTAATACACTTCCATCTAACTACCAATGCACTACTAGTTTCAGCACACTATGGCGTAATTCTCAAGTACCTATGAAACATTAAACAGTGAAAAGTTTAAAAATTTACCAAAAGATAAAAAAACGAGTATAAGAAGTGTGGAACACTACATTTATCAAATTGACAATCAAGCCATGTGAGCTGTGTGATCTAGGGCTCAACGTCGCTGACTACGCGGCCGCTCCCGCCAGAGGTTCGAGTCGTCCCTCGGGTATGCCCTAGGTTTTTGTACAAACACCATTAATTCATTTGGTTCATTTAATATCATAATCCTGTGGGCATCATAGTACAAAACTTATTTTTCAGACATATTGTGCAACTGAGTAAAAGTGATCAGTCTTATTCAATCTTATAGTTTCATTATTCCAAAGTTGTAAATATGTAGAGAAACCTAGGCCAATTTCACATGGCTTCCTCTGTATAGAGATTTCCATATACCCATCTGGCCAAACTGAGAAACAATTACAAATCAAATTAAATTCAGAGCCTGAATGCCCTGTGTTCAGCTGTGAGCAAGTTTTTCTTCCTTACGATAAAGAATGAAACAAGTGTGTCCACAGCTAAACACAGGGCATTCAGGCTCTGAATTCTCTTCTTCTTCTTCTTCTTCTTCTTCTTTTAATTTTGTGCTAAATCAGGTGAGATATCATACACAGTATGGTAACATATTTTATTCAGATATTGGTTACAACTATAATTTGTGTGTGATACAATTTGATGTTTTGCTGGTCAACTCTTTATTAGAGGTATACATGGTGTTTACTTAGAGGGAGGCACCATAGGGCTACCATAATAGTGAAAAAGTAATTCTTGTTGCCATCTAATATGGTGTGTGGGGTCACCTCAGACAGCCAGTAGAGTTGCACACCTGCTTGACATGGACAGTATGAGTTTATCAGTCAGCTCTTGAGAAATATTTTGCCATTTTTCTACGAGTGCTATATCCAGCTTTGAAACTGTTGTGGGAGGTGCTGGTCTGGCTGCAACGCATCTGCCAAGTGCATCCCAGACGTGCTCATTCAGGTTTAAGTCTGGTGAACAAGCTGGCCACTTCATCGTTCAATTCCCTCAGCTTCAAGCATGTTGTCCACTAATGCAATTCTGTGGCAACAAGTGGTATCATCCACCAGAAGAGACGCATCTCCTAAGGCACCAGTGTAGGGTACAACAAAAGTATCTCATCTCTATACTTCTGAGCAGTCAAAATGCCATTCTGAACGATATAGAGGTCTGTATGTCTGCCAATACCGACTCCTGACCATATAATTCATCCACAACCACGATATGGTGATGTTTCCTTCATGTAACTCAGGACTGCTTTGAGTTCACATTCTCTCCAGATGAGGGAACAATGATTGTTCGACTGAACACAAAATTTTGACTCATCTCTTAACAGAACTCACAAGGGAATGGTCCAATAAGACATGTCGAAACCTGCCCTGAAATTTTTTACACAGGCAGAAGACAACGAAAGAAATGCACTGTCAAAATTTTAGCTGAAAATTGCAAAGTTCGTAGCATGCCAGGTAGTGGTAGAAATATACACCTCTACTGGCACTGTAGCAAGAGCACATGCGCAACTAGGCACACGCGTGTGCATGCACACAGACACACACAGTCGAGGTCTGCGGTATATTGTAAACAGGAAACACGACACAACCCGATTGTAATTTGTAAAGGACATTTCAGGTTATCGTTCATCTATTAACTATTATCAGTTGAATTTTGCAGTATTGATAAGTATTGACAATAAAGATAAAGCTGAATTAATATTTATTGTGCTTTTTCGTCAGGCATGCCTGCTTATAGTATCTTTTTTTCCTTCATCCAGTTTCACAGTAATGTGGAATCCAATTAACGTTCTCAATTTTGCAAAGATGAAATACGAAGAACGTGGTTTCCAGCTGAAATCACCTACTTCTCCTGAGGATGTACATATGTGTCATTTGTTGATTGATTTCTTTGACATTCATTTGAAAGATATCGACATTTCGTTTGAAATTGTGGAAACGTTAGAAGAAATAGGAAATAACTGTGATGATTCCACGAACTGTGACTTGGATGACGTCAATTGTGCCAGTAACAGTTCTGAAGAAGAATACCTTCCAAGCCTTAAAAAAAAAAAAAAAAAAAAAAAAAAAAACCAACCCTATGTTCTAATCAGCTTTCAGCAACAAAGAAAAGGCAGTGAAATATTGGTTAAACAAAGGAGGCAAAAAACGCTTGAAGTTAAGCAGTGTGCAAAGGCGTTTTCGTTTTGTAAAATCTGAGAGTGAACTTTATAAATGGAAGAAAGAATTACATGATGCAAGAAATATGTGCCAAACGGAAACTCAAAAACATCTGAAAGAAAAACTGTTCAAAAGATTTAGAACTGCCTGTGAGCGGCAAAGCACTGTTACCGATGGAGATCTATGAGTCTGGCCCCTCTGAATTGCATCTGACATGAACATTGCTAATTTCCAGGATTTGTCGACCTGGCTACAAAGGTTCAAGAAATTGTACAGAATAGGAAGTCGCAAAATTACCAAGTTTATGTCACATAAATGTGGAGAGCAGCTACCAGTGATAGACAATGCCATAGTGAAGTTCATAAGTGACATAAAGACGAAACTTTCTGTTATCCCTGCAACAGCTGTTTATAACGCTGATCAGTCAGGTTTCATGAAAGAACTGCGTGCACACCACACTTTATCATTTCGGGGTGAGAAAAGACGGAGTTGATAGCCTAATCAATTAATGCAATGACACATTCATATACGATAATGCCAGTGATAAGTATGAGTGGTTTACTGTTTCCGCAGCTGTATATCTGTCTTCAAGAACCTCAAGGCAAATTAGGACCAAAAATAAAAAATGGACTATTTAATTGTAAAAAATTTTGTAATTGACTTATCAAAATCTGGAAAAATGGGAAAAAATAATTTTCAACATTTTGTTCGAAATGTATTCCTACCAGTTGCAGAAACTAATTCATTACTTTTGTTGGATTCATGGTCTGGACATAATGACGCCTCTGTTTTTGTGGAGGACGGTGAAAAATCTGTGGATGTAATGTAGATTCTGCCTGGAACTACTAGTGCGATTCAACCTCTTGGAAAGCATTTTTTAGGAAATTATCAGACAACATAATTTCCGATACCTCTCTCTCATTTCAGGTTCATCAGCAGAACAGTATTCTTAAGCTCCAGTCATTTGTGCATTGCCAGTTTTCTTCGGCATGCTTTACGAATTTGATCAAGTATGCCTGGTATGCAGCACAATATGCAGAACAACAGCCAGGACCTTTTCTGACTCCATCCCAGTTCTGTCTAAATAAAACTAGTGGTTACTGCAAAGTGCCTGAATGCATCAATTTTTCCTTTGTCCGATGTGCCTGGTGCAAAAAAAAATTATTTTTGTCATTCAATAGACACTTCGCATTTTTCTGATGACTACATGGAATAAACAAAGAACTATTTCACTGATAGTCAAATGCACAAAATTCAAAAATTGTTTTAAGGAATTGCTGACAGGAATTGTTATAAAATGTGGTACTGTTAGACATATTTCATTTCAACAAATTACAATTACATTGACGGAAGTCGTCTATGACATCAAACACTGTCATGAATTTATTTTCTCTGCTAACCACTTTTATCATAATTTTATGTGCAAGAGTTGAACTGTCGGTATCAAGTTATTCAAAAAATGTTTGTATCATTAAAGACAGGTGTTCACCAGAGCAAACAAATTAACAAGGATGAGCGAAAGAAAATTCTATCTGGTGTACCCAGTAGGCCTCTTGCATGTCTTTCAACTGGATGCCACTGCAGCTGCTTAGGTGTACCTAACATTTCCCAATTACCTGATAAGAAAACAGAGACCTGCAGTTTAACATGTAATCTGAACTACATTTCTTTCGTAGCCACTCCACCATCTTTGTGCAGTGAATACTCGGTTAAAAATTGTAGTGAAAAAATTTGTGGTCTGAACAGGATTTGATCCCGTGCACTCTGGTTCATGAAGCACGCACTTTGCTACTAGACCAGTAGACCTGATACGCATAGTGTTAGCGCCAGCCGTGTCACCTCCTTAGATGATGCTCGACGTCGGTAATTAGTGTTCTCTTTATAAAAATCTCCTCAATGCTAATGAAAAGCCGGAGAAAAATTACAGCCGACATACCAGGAAAGTTTTGGACCAGTGCTAAGGGAAGATGGAGAAGAATTCCGTGTAAAGTGCACGATCTCAATGCGTTTCTTGCTTCCATACAAATTAAGACACACAAATTCTTCCTTCCCTTCGCGATTTTGCATACTCCGTCAAAAATAGTGTGCTAGCCATGCCCAATGATCCTCACTGAATAGCAAAGTTTCGCACTGTGGCTCTAACAGGTTATAGTTGTATGCTGTATGCTAAATATTATCTCCAAAAACTAAAAACCAATAACACACTGTTTGCAGGCAATGTTTGCTACCTCGTGTTCTCTTCCATTCCCTCTAGTATAAACGATTTAAGCCACATACAAGCAAATGGTAGTGAATTTTCTGCAAATGCTCATTCGTTTGTGTCCGCTTCCATTCACTACATTGTAAACCAGACTTTAGGTGCTTAATATTGGTGACTGTGAACTCTGCATAATTCCTCTACGTGGCACTGCATGCGTGATTCACAGAGTTGTATGCTAAGCGGCCAGGGCTGTACAAACCGCTGTTATAAGCTGTTCTTCACGCGGCAAAAATGTGTAACTTCAAAATTAAAAAAAAAAAAAATACTTGCAGTGACTCTTAGCAGCTAAAATTTTGGGACTGCATTTCTTTCGTTGTCTTGTTTCTGTGCAAAAAATTGCAGGGTATGTTTCGACATCTCTTATTGAACTGTTCCCTTGTCAGTGTCATTCGTAATGACTCCAATCCTGATGTTCCTCCATCCAGTTTTTGCGGGCTAAACGATGTCATGGTTTTAATGGGACACACACCATGGGCCTCCATATGTAGAGGCCACATTCCCAAAGGTGATTTTGGACTGTGTGTTGCTATTGTATGTCCTGTTGCTGCCTGGAGTGTGCATTGCAGCTGAGTTGCATTCAGCCTTCTGCCTCGATGGGCTGTTAACTGGAGATAATGGTCCTCACCGATGTTGCCCAGGGACAACCTATGCCTTGCCTTCTTTTAGCCATTCCTGTTGTCTAAAATCACATCAAGCACTAGAAATTACACTTTAGGACACTCCAATAGCTGCACCCACCACCCTCTGTGTCTGACATGCATAAAACCTATGGCTCTCCATGCCATAGCTTTGGGAATGTCACATTGTTGTTACATTGCACTACCTGCTCAGTACAGTATATGAACCCAACTGATTACATAATTTGTTTGATAGAGTAATCACAAGTCAATACCAAACCCCCTCTGCAGCAACTTTGTGTTATTACCAGTATCTCGGTTGTCATAATGTTGTTGTTTCCACTCTGTCTGACAGAAAGACATCTAACCATTTTAGTTCATTCTGTCATTGTTTTGACCAGTGTAGTTATTCTTTTTGCATGTATTGGAGGATTACCTCTTAACAGCATTTGTGTAATACTGTAGTCATTCTGTGGGTGGGTATGTACATAAACTATGATTAGTTCATTGTTACTCCTTAGCCTAAAGAAACACAAAGTTAATATCAACAAAATTACTTAAGGCAAACCATATGTTTTATGAATTCTATAATAGATAATCAGAGTGAGAATTATTACTGACATTCTCTAGAACACTTTGAGAGTCTCAAATTATCAAGTTTATGGACAAGCTGATAGGGGTGATCTAAAACTTGACTCTCAAAATAAATACTGGGACAATGATAATGATATGATGTTTTGTGATAATGTTATGGTTACAAAACAGAGTGCTTGAGTTATGTCTTGAGTGCATGTGTGAATGGATGTGTATTTTTCCTGCTGCAGGCCATGGCTCAAAATTTGTGTGAATGTCATTGTCCATTTTTCATCCTTGCCTGTGGCTCAGCAATTGTCTATGTTGAGTTGCTATCTATCCTCTATTCTTGGCATTCCAACAGGGATTTTCCATTGAGAAATTATTGTTTCTGTCACCTAACACATAGGTAACTAAAATCATTTAACTGTGCAATTTCAGTTGTTCTGAAAGGGACGGTAACTTACTTAGATCCCTGTTGGTTTTGCCCATTGTCCTGAATCCAACCTGTGGACAAAATGTAAAACATGTATCTTTACAATGTGATATACAAGTCATATAAGACTGCACAGACCGATGTAGTTTGGTCTGCTACAGACACTGACATGGAACAAACATGGTATACAAATCTGCAATTAGAATGGTACGTTGCTGATGCTTGTTGAATGATAGTGTGATGCCAGTTAAACAACCACAGTGTATGCTATGACACATCTGAAAGAACAGACACCACACCAATCTTTATGTATATATTTATACATGATGATGACATAAGATTCATCTACTTCATCATAGATGCAGTAATAATGTTTGACCTCTTGTAGGAATTCAAATCAGCAAGTGTAAGGGGGCAAGGACAAAGAGGCTGTGGTGTGCAACTTCAGGGAATTTGAGATCTATGGGAGGCGAGCGCAGGTAGCCAAGTGGTTAAGATGACCACTGGTCTGAAGTGGGAAATGTGGGTTTGAAAATTGTTCAAATGTTTGTAAATCTATGGGACTCAACAGCTTGGTTATTAGTCCCTAGCTTACAAACTACTTAACCCAAGGTAAAGTAAACTAAGGACAACACAAATACCCATGCCCGAGAGGGAAATCGAACCCCCGACGATGGACAGCCGCACGCACCGCAACAAATGTGGGTTGGATTCCCAGTCCAGCTCACATGTTCACTTGTTACCATTGAGTAATTTCATTGCCCTAGTGCTGCTTAAATCATTCCATTCCTTCCTCCTGCTTCTCCCTTCCTCTCCTTAATAAAAACAAGTTGCAAATCAGCAACATCTGAAGACCAGCAAAAAATGAGGATATGGAAGTGATTGTTTTCACTGTATAAATGATTCTCCTAATGTCAGCAACCTACCAGAAGTTACAAGTGTAACCCAAGGATTACTTTGAAATTATCTAGTGTTGTAAAATTTCAAAGCGCCGTGGACTTGCAAGTCTTTTGTAGAAAGTATAAATAATTTTGCCAATTTAACTGAACTCAAATTCATAAAAAAGTCAGTACAAAGCCTTAACATTTTAAAAGTGGAAATCTCTTTAGAAAAAGATCTCTTCCAATCACTTTTTTGCCTGAATAGCAGAGGAGCCAATAATTAAAAAAAAATCACCTAAAATCCAGAGAAAAACAAGAAGTCTAGTTTGTTAACAACATGTGATCTGTCATATAAGAAATTAAATAAAATTTCAATGTTTCATAGTCAAAACAAAACATGGTTTCTGTATTAATGATGTTATGTGTGACGTACTTTTAACAACTTTATACTGCAATCTATTTAATATATATTTATTCTGAACATTATATTTCTTCATTGGACAAAGTTTCATCTCTCATTTATTCTAACTACTACATGCAAGCATTTTGCACCATTATGTTATATAGTATTCTAAGAGGTGTCAGCCTCATATCACTCCATCTGGTGTTGTGGACAACAGAAAGGCCCAACTACACAATGACCTTTACCTATCTTGCCGCTCCGCCCCTCTCCCCCATTCCATCATCATCATCATCATTTACAGTCACAGTCCGAAGCAACTGGCATTTAATATTACAGAAGGCATGCTGAATTTTTGTCTATCAATTTCTTTTGTCTTGTACCCATGTTGCCTTATATTAGTATGAATTCATTACAACAGGCTGGTACACTCATTAAGTAGTGTCACTGGGATATGGAAAACTGTTATATCAATAGCTATAATGTGTGAACTGTGTCTTGAAAATGAATAGCTTATATTTAAACATAAATACTTCTGTTCCACTTTTTATTTAAAACAATCATTACAAAATTGTACTTAAAATTAACCGATTTGTTGCATATGTTCACACATTCCAGCTCTCATTCACTCTTCTCTTTCCATATTTTCCTATGGAGAGTGCTTCCCTTACTGGAAATAAAATACTGTTTGCACAACTATGGTGTTTAGGACATCTTTAAAAACATTTTAGTACAATTACCATGTATAAAGAAACTTGAGGAGATGAAATTATAAGAAAGTCTTACATCATATGAAACAGAAAAAATAGAGAAACAATGAAAGGCTTCAGAGAAAGACAATATAAATTGTTCCTGACTTTTTTTAGAGAGTTGTAGTACAATTTTTATCTAGTGTCAGTAATTTTTGTGTCTTATTTTCATGTGGCAGTCATTTATTTGGACAATAATGGAGATACATGAATTGCACTTCCACAGGTACAATTATCACAGTCAGTGACTCAGCATTACAGCTGAAATACATAAAAAGTTATTGGTAATAGTATCATTTTGCTGATGGTAACAACAATGATTATCATTTGTGGCCAATGAGTATCTTGAATTCTAAAATGGATTATATAATTACTACTTTATTAAATACTTTATGGCACATTATTTAGGAGAAAATTTATATTTATGCAAAATGATGACATTTAGGCACACAGTCATCTTGTGCACCATACACTTATCATCATCATTTAAGTTATGGAAAATTGTGCATGGATTTCAAGAGCTTTGGTATTATGCACCAAGTAAATAACAATTTATAGTCACAGTTTTTAAAAGGTTTGTGGTTAATTACACTGAGATCAATGCTTCATTTAAGCATTGCATGAACATTTGGTAAAGCACTGTTAGATGTACATTTTAGAAAAAAAAAAAAAAAATTATGATAAATTATATGTAGCGTCTTCTCAATTAATGAGAAGGATGTAAAAGTAAAAAGTAAATAATTCAGTCCTTGCATAATACTGCTCCTTGTTATCATAAGTTGTCAGAAATAGAAACATTGCTGTTATACCCTTCACAGAATTATGTAAATAAGTTTCTGTGTGTTTTTTGAGCCTCTACTAATAGAAAGGCATCTAAACTTAAGGTAATATATTTGGCTTTCCTCTAAGCAGTTTCTTCAGGATATAGTGTAATATTCCTTAGGTTAAATACTCAGTTCAAAGAGACCACAAATATATTGTGTATAAAGATTAAAGCAAGCTACAAATGATTCAATTTAATTTGCAACTGTATTTAGAGAGATACTGTTGTTATTGTTGATGCTGCTCACTTTCAAAAACAACAACTGAACCTCATCTTGGGCTTTTGTACTTCATACCTACATTAGCAACTACATGCTACATGGTTCAGAAAATAGGGCTGCTCTTTCTAAATTTCTTAATCATGTAACAGCAATAATACTGAATTTTCAGCATGTATTGCATGTAGAGGAACATCATTATTTTAACAACTACATTCAAAGTACTTTGGATACAGATATCAAATGTAGTGTTATCCATTAATATGATCGTAGTGTCTGGAAAATTTACGAGCTCTGATATGTGGAACTTTTAACCATTATATGTTACATGTACAGCCTGCAAGAAAACAAATGCCAGTGCCAGGAATGATGAACCTGTCAGGTCACCAATGGCAGTCAAAAATGGTATAGCAGAATTATCTGGGTCACTTTTCCATCTCCACATAATATGCACGAACAAGTGAGCCAAATATAGCAGCAGCATTACCTGAAAATACAGAAATTCTTTGTAACTCATATAAAAAAATTATTTTATAGAAAAATACTATTTATTTAAAAATATATGTACATCTATTGCCAAGATGATTATGAACTATCGTCAACAAAACTAGACTATAGTAAATGTGATTCCTTACATATGTACTGACAAGTATTCAATTCATTTTTTTTCAGCCTGAAGCTGGTTAATTATCTGTAAATTTAGTTACTGGTTTCATGTAAATGACAGTTTCAATGGTAATTTGATGAACAGAGCCTTTAGGCAAAATTGTTTGTTTCGGTAATGGTTAAGGGGTTGGATGGTGCTTGTAGAGGACATTACTGTTCTAAAGTTAAACTAATTTCCAGTGTTCAGTGCTGGATCTATGACATTTACCACCACTTAGCATTTGGTGCCCCTCTGCAAGTGTTGCCCAGGACAGACCCCAGTTTGACCCCTCCCCTTCCCATCCCCACATTCAAGGCTGCATGTGTGGGAACTGATTGATTTGTACATTTTAATTTGATTTGTATCACTAATTTATTTTTAATTTAAGTAACTACCTCAAGCATGTAGAGACGTGGCAATGATAGCATTTACACTGCTTTAAATGGGATTTGTGAGAGTTGGTGCTGTGTATTCAATTGACCATATGATCCTCTTTTGTGCAGTGAAACAGTTTTTGCTTCCTGGCAAGTTTCTTTACTCCTTGCAAGTATTTTTATGCCACAACATCTTGTGCTTATCTTCTTGTTGGTGTAGGCCTTTTCACCTTGTGTTTTCCTGAATCCATGTGCTTAAAAATTTAGTTCAATTAAGTGTTTCTAATTGTTGATAAATGTTTATTTTGTGTTGTATGCAGGTAAAATGCAACAGTTTTTGCTATATTAAAACCAAGATTGTGGTGAACCATTCTTCAATGTGTGAGGTGCAAATTTATATTACATATTGAAGTTCTGCAGCAGTTTCGCCTATTATTAGAACATTCATATCATCCACAAATTTTAAATATTTCTAGGAACAGTTGAATGTTTCTAAGTCATTGCTAAATAACAAGAAGAGCAGAGGGTCAAAATAGAGGTTTGGGGCACTCTGTACTCATTTTGATTGGTAGGTGTACACAGTGACTACATATTCCAGTTTCTGAAGCAGTAAGTTGTTGGTATACAGGGCCATATTTAGGATATGCGACACCCCTATGGAGCAATTCACTTTATGCCCCTCCCCCCCTTTCACCTGGCATCTAATTTTCCTTTAAAAAAATCTTAGTGAATTTTCAAATTTATTGCTGTAATAGAAACTCTGAATAATGATTACTCAATTAACTTCGAAATAATTTTTTTTTTCTGTTGACCTGTGTATTCTAAAACCATCATCATCATTCTTGGTCATGGGTGAATCATGTATAAACTTGTAGATGTGTATCTCATATAAAATATTCCATAATCCCCACAGTGTAAGTGTGCACCTATTTATAACAGTATTGATCCCTACATAATGTGTAGGTACATATTATGTTAGAAATGGTAATTGAGACTTATAGCACAGGGTGTAACTTAAATGAAGCTAAAATGAACCAGGGTTCAGTCATTTATATCTACTGAAGTTTCTGCCAATGTAAATTGCAAACACTAACAACTTTTTTAATAACCCATACTACACCACATTCACTTGTAAATTTTGTAACAAAATATTTTGTAAGATAGTGAATATAAGATGTAGCATTGAATTAAAATTTGCACCAAGGCTTGGATTTCAGTTAATTATGGTGGGGAACGCAGAGGTGGAATAAGAATTTGTGTTCTTAGGTAGTGCATGCATTTGTATCAGTCAGAAGCCCTTGGATGATATTGATATCTTATTACTTTGTTTTATGTATGAAAATGTCACTTTTGGTAGACTGCAACATTTTATAGGTAAATCAAAAAGTTTTACTCTAAGCATTGTTTAATGTGATACCCAGTTTTTAGGTAAAATATGTGTCTTGTTAGTGCAAAATTTGTGGACAATGAATTACAATATAAGCCTTCATTAGTACAGAAAAGTGTCCATCATTGATACCTTATATTCAAGAAATTGCAATTATAATAAATGCAAGTATATTTTATTGTTAAAATAAATACCCAATGGTAACTGTTGTAAGCATTTCAGTTTGATCCTACTTAAAGAGTCTGACTGTTATTAATGATTTGCCATTCTATATTCATGATTATGCAAAGCTAGTTCTTTTTGCTGATGATACAAATATATAATCACACCTGACAAACAAGAATTACCTGATGAAACTGCAATAATGTCTTTGAGAAAATTATTAATTTGTTCTCTGCAAACAGGCTCTCATTAAATTTTGATAAAACACAGTATATGCAGTTCCATAAGGTAAATGGCATGACACCATTAATAAATGTCGTCTGTGAACAGAAGTCTGTAGCTAAGGCAGACTATTCAAAGTTTTTAGGTGTGTGCATTGATGAGAAATTGACTTTGAAGGTACAGAATACAGAATATTTATTAGCCTTTCAGTATTTTTCATACAATTGGCTTCATCAGGGTACATAGTGGAATTTACATTTATAGCCTACATTACATTTATACATTAAGCATATACCATAACATACAGAATCACATAGTACAACAAAACAATAACATAATTTAGGAGACACATATATCTTTACTGTCAGTTTCTAGGAATTCTTCAATTGAGTAGAATTACAGTAACTGGATTTTTAGCCAAGTTTGCAGTGTGTTTTTATATTTGCCCAGTGGCATTGTACGAGCTGATTGTGGTAGCTTATTGAAAAATTTTAAGCTTATATACTTTTAGTTATTTTGAACGATGGCTAGTCTTGTGGAAGGCAAATCCAACAGACAGTTGTTTTGTGTATTGTGAGAATGCACGTTTCTTCTCATGTTGAATTTATCTATATTTTCTTTAGCATATACTAAGCAGTCATATATATACAAACTAGGAATCGTCATTATGCCAAGCGATTTAAAGTGACTCCTGCAGGACTCGTTATGTGCTAGCGGTAATAAACACCTTACTGCTTTTTTTTGCCATCTGAATACACATTTAGCTCCTGAAGAGTTTCCCCACAGCAATGTTCCTTATTGCAGATGGGAATGGAAGAAAGCATAGTATGATTGAAGCAATAATTGTTTGCTAATACTGCCCCTCAATTTGTACAATAGGAAAAGTACACAAGCTAGTTTTCTGCATAGGTAATTGGTGTATCCTTTCCAAGAGAGTACACATTGACAATCTACTGAAATGTTTGAGTTCAACAACTTATTAGGTTATTGCAAATTTTTATGACTAACATCTCAGTAAATCAGCTTACCATGCCCATTTTCATTCACTTCTTTCATATGCAATCATGTTTTGGGGTAATTCATCCTTGAGCAAAAAAGTACTCATGGATCAAAAGCAAGTAATTAGAATAATTTCTGGAGCCCACACCAGATCATCCTGTAAACATTTATTTAAGGTTAAGTAGACACAATATCTATAGTCTTGACCGCAAATGTATTAACAGTTATGCCTCATTTTAACTACTGTTCATTAAAAGACTATAGATATTGTGTCAAATAACATTTATTTAAGGATCTAGGGATCTTCACAGTAGCTTGAGAATATATAAATAACAAATTTCATATATTTATGAAATTTGTTATCAATAAGCTGGCTCAATTCAAAAGCAGTAGTAGTGTGTGTAGCTACAATTCTAGGAGAAAGATTTAAACTTGAATATTGTACTTCATCCTAACTTTGGCACAGATGAGGGTCAATTATGCTGTCACTAAAGTTTTTGGTTACTTACCAGATAACATCAAATGTCTGACAGTTTAGCCAACCAGCATTTAAACACAAATTGAAAGAATTTCTGAATGACAACTACTCCTACTCAGTAGATGAATTTTTACATATAAATTATTGATTTTACAAATTGTATTTCACGTCATTTATCTTTTACTAAACTGAGATTTTCCACATCATTATGAAATCTCATATTCATTATCTATGGAACACGCATTGCTGCCTATTATTGTAATTTGGACTTACATGACAGAGGGCTCAGTTCCGTACCTTATCTCATCAAGGATATTCAGGGCTAGACTCAGGATAGAATGAAGTACCACCATATCTGTTGTTAGTAACCTTAACTTCTATGCACAAAGGAGTTCATTTTGTTGTTAGAATGTGTATTAATGTGTTCATCATTTCTCTAGAGAAGCAAATCATTTTAGTAAGTGTGTCTCTGTACATCACTATTTTTCCATACTGAACAACATGGCTCATTGGTTGTAGATACAGCCTTGTTTTTCTAGGGAATAGAAATCAACATCACCCATAGAGATTTAGGTTTCTCCTTATTCCCCCAAGTCACTGAAGGTAAATGCTATGATAATTTGCTTGAAAATGGCACTGTGTATTTCCTTCCCTTGCTTCTCATCTCCAAGCTTGTGCTCCATTCCTCATGACTGCATCATACAAACTGATGTAAAACCTTAATTTTTTCCATTTTTATTGTTTCTTACTAGAATATAGGTTGGTTTTAGATTATTGTCAGATTAAACTATTGCTTCAGTAAATTTGAACAAGCCACCTTTCATTAAAAATCTTTTTGTTGGGTAAGTTGTTACTATATGAAGTAAGAAATTCATGAAGTAAAAATTGTTTAATTTTTAGATGCAAACTGAAGTTATGTACAATGGTAGAAATAACTTACTGGTTGAAAGACACATAAATTTTTGATCGTATCATTCTAAATAAACAGTTTCAACATAAGAAGGCAATGAAATTCTAAATTACTTACTTGCAACAGACTGGCCAATATGTAAGTGAGAGCAAATCTGTAGTCAATAGTTGTTTCGCCAGCATGGAAGTAGTCAGCTATAAACACAAAAGTTGCTTGTCCCACAACAGCCAGAAGTATCAACAGTCTTGCAGTCGTAGCATGTGGCACTAAAGGAAAGATAGCAATTTAATAAAATGTTAATCATTGGTTGAGGTATACTTATGGATAAACAATAACAACTATGAATGAAAATTCCAGGTTGGAACATCAATAATATGAGGATATGTAGTAATGATTGCAGAGTCACAGACAACATGTAGAAAAGGATCACATCATAGAACTTTAATTAAAGAGATTTTTTTTTGGGGGGGGGGGGGAGTGGTAGGGGGGGGGGGGGAGAGTGAAGGTTGTGGTCAACAATTAAAGTTGTGTGAATGAGATTGTCTTCTTAGGTGCCTGTCAGTGACTCGGCGTTCATTGTTGCTGTGAGTTGCTACCTATCCCCATATTATTGGTATATAACTATGAATAACTTATTTTTAATATTGTGCTCAAGTAATTTTATGCACCAAGGTCATGAAGGTCATATCACTTAAAAAAGGAAAATTATTAAAGTGTTTCATGTGTAGTTCACATTGGAATTAGTCTTTCTTTAATTGAAATATATGTGAAAATGTATTATATACAATTAGAGTTTCATACAATGAAGAATAGAATTTGCTATATGTATGTGAGTAATCAAAGTGTTTTAAAAATTTTGACCATACCACAATTCAAATGAAATTAAAAGTCTATAAATTGATTGTCATAAAATTTATAACTTTGATTTAAAATCAGCATGGTGCAATTACCCAAATCCTTGGCTTAAAAAGGAGAAATATCATTTAAAAGTAAACTAAATACGAATGAGAAAACACACAACCAGTAAAATAAAACAGCCTAAAAATGATGACCAACATTTTTTGGGAGAGAAGACAATCTTTACATCAACATGATACAAAGAAGCAGCTGAGAACAAATGTCACTAGTTGTGGACGGCCCCTTAATTAGCTTTCATTTATCATGGGTGTTTGATCCACTGGAAAGTCAAAAGAGACTGGAAAAAGTGCAGCTAACTCCCATTTCTAAAGATGGTAAAAGGTGACCTGTTCACAGACCAATATCATTAACATCAGTTTGCTGTAGAATTATTGCATGTATTCTCAGTTTGAATACAGTAAACTTTCTCAAGACAGAAAAGCTTCTGTTCATGTACCAGCATGACTTTAGAAAGTATTGTTACACTGATAGCTTGCCCTTTTCTCACATGACTTCTTGCAAGCCTCACATGGAGGGTGACAGGCAGTCTGCATATTTCTTTATTTCTTGAAGGGCATTTGACATGGTACTGCACTGTAGACTGCTAACAGAGATACGGTCATATGGAATAGGTCCACAGATTATTTGCTACTGGTATCTATAATAAATAATTTGATGCACAGAGTAAGTAGCAGTCTGCAGTTGTAGATGATGCTGTGGTGTATGGGAAGGTGTTGTCATTGAATGACTGTAGTGGGGTGTATAATCAATTAGACAAAATTTCTAGTTGATTTGAGAAACTGCAGCTAACTATAAATGAAGAAAAATGTAAGGTGATGCATATAGGTATGCAAAACAATCCTACAATGTCTGAATACAGCATTATTAGTGTGCTACTTGGCACGGTTGCATTGATTATATATCTATGCTTAATGTTGCAGAGTTATATAAAACTGATAGTGCACGTATGGACAGTCCTGGGGAAGGCAGATAGTCAGCTGTAGTTTATTGGGAGAATTTTGGGAAGATTTAGTTCATCTGTAAAGGAGACTGCATATGAAACACTTGTATGACCCCTTCTTGAGTATTGCTGAAGTGTTTGGGATCCCCACCAGATCAGTTTAAAGGAAGACATAGGAGCAATTCAGAGGTAGGCTGCTAGGTTTGTTACTGGTAGATTTGATCAATGTGTGTTACAGAAATACTTCAGGAACTCAAATGGAATCACTGGAGGAAATTCAAAGAGCCATAATATGAAGGTTACCCCAGGACTGTTCTACTACTACCAACTTACATTTACTGTAAAGACCACAAAGATGAGAGAGATTGGGACTCTTGCTGAGGCATAGAGGAATTCTTTTTTCTCTCTTTCTATTTAGGAATGGAACAGAAAAGGTACCCTCTGCAACACACCTGATGCTGGATTGTGAAGTAAGTATGTAAATGAAGGTGTACATAATATACAATTTCAAGTCTGATTCATGATGATTCCTTGAAAAATTTCATTCATAGTATTTCATGTTCTCAACAGAATTATTAAATAATTGCCACATAGATGTGCCTAAAAACATTGATTGAAAAATACAGAAAATGTTTCTTTAAGTCCAGTCTGTGATCATAAAAATTGTCAAGAGACTACTTATGTCAGTTTGTAATGACAATGGATTGATCTAAAACCTAATAAAAATAAAAAGAGTGGCATTGTTGAAAGGACTGATAATATGGTGCAAATCAGACCACAGTGGCAAAAGATTCATAATGTAATTGGCATTAAAGTGCTGTGAACAATAATGCTGTTCACATTATAACTCTTCTAACACTGTGTCCTAATTATTATTCTTTTCAACAATGCCTAGCAAATTTTGTTTATATTTTTTGATGATCCCATGTTTTAAGTATATATGAAGATGACCCGTACAGACCTGCAGCAGTACCCTGTCAACAATTTCTGTGATTATGATCTTTAATTATTAACCTTTACAACAAAAATTACTAGAAACTGTACAAATGTCCTATTTGAGCACCTGTTTTCTATCAGAGAGGAAAAAAGCACCTAATCCGCGTGTGCTGTAACCAAGTTCTTCATTCAGTTGTAAACAGTCAAAGAACATACACCATATCAATAGTTTTAGATAAAAGAATTTTTAAGTCATAACGTACATCCTTTGAAAAGAGCTGACCATGGCCAAACCCATACTTTGGTATGTGGTGGAATAATTCCTTTGAGTGAAGTCTTATGTAGCATGGTGGAGATGCGACTAGCTTGTACTGACACAAGATTACCACCAATTCCATTGATTATTGGTTGAAACACTACAAAACCATTGAAGATTTGGTAGACAGAATTCATGACAATACCACCAAACCTGAAAAATAGTAAAGCGAATACTTAGTAATTATTCTTAGCAATGTATTAATGCAAATATTTACAAAGTTATAATATTATAGTGTAGGTATTTCACTTTTCTGTCTATGCAACTGATTTAATAAAATATGCTATTGCCATATGCATTTCGCCTTTATTTGGAAGGCATCATCAGTGGCCTGTAATATATACATGATTACTTTTACAATAGTTTATAAAACTATTGTAAAAGTAATCATGTATATATTACAGGCCACTGATGATGCCTTCCAAATAAAGGCGAAATGCATATGGCAATAGCATATTTTATTAAATCAGTTGCATAGACAGAAAAGTGAAATACCTATTGTAAAAGTAATCATGTATATATTACAGGCCACTGATGATGCCTTCCAAATAAAGGCGAAATGCATATGGCAATAGCATATTTTATTAAATCAGTTGCATAGACAGAAAAGTGAAATACCTACACTATAATATTATAATATAGCAACTGTGGGAAAAAGAGGACAATAGGAACTAAAAATTTACAAAGTTATATCAAATTATTACTTCTCTTATTGCATGTTCATTACTCACACTATACCACGTTTATTAACAAAAATCTTAGTAACTGCGTACATAAAAAAACATAAGTAACTTTTACATCAAAATGTTGATAACTTGAGGATTGAACCTCATTATGTGACTATTCAGAGATTTCACACCAAAGCAAACAGCTGTAAAGTGGAATCTGCTCTGCTGTCTAAATTTTATGACTGTTACTATGACAGTTGTGCTATTCAGATAACATGTCTGAAATTTAATTATGTCCATGTACAAGTTGATAACAATTATGTATTATTATTATTTCAGTGAGACAGTTCATAATCTGTCTTAATTTTCTTTGAAGGGTAGCTTTGCAGGATTACAGTTAATGTATCCATTCAGTACTTGAAACTTACCCACTGATTAGAAGAGCACCAAGTACTGGAACCCATCCAGAATACAGAACTGGCTTTGTGTACTTGTTACGGTATACAATATAAATCCATATTGGCAGCAGTAACAAGTAAAATCCAACTACAGTAGCAGATACCCAAGGACTGACATCTAAAAATGTGCACATAAAGAGAGTGTTTATTAGTAATTGAAATTAAGTTCACTTGTAATTAATTATATCAGAATTTTTATTTCATGTTAAAATTTTAATCAATATTACTGCTCCACTTATGAAAAATTCAGAGTACTGTATGTGAATTTGTTCAATATAAGATCCACCTGTTATTCAAAACAATGTTTGTTCATGTGACCCAAATATGTTTCAGCACCTCTGTGCAAAGATCATCAGTTTTTTCATGCCTTAATTTTACATTTTAGAATTATGCAGGATCATAGGGTCTATGTACATTATCATGCAAGCATACTAGTAGCTTCCTATGTTTTGCTTTAGAAGAGCTATTTTCTGTAGTTAGCCCATGAGTTATTGAGAACCACACACAAATACTATACCCATTTTTAAGGGTCTTGTCTGTAACCAGCACTTTTCACTTTGCCTAGAAACAGTGTAATTGTTTATGTTGTGTATCACTCGTTTAGAATGCTGTATGCACTTAGCTTTCCTAAGGCACACAAAAGGAATGGAAACTTGGGATATGTGAATTGTCAGTTCATGCCATGTGGGTATCCAACTAAATAGGAATTTATGTTCACACTTTGCAATGTTCTTAGTTTCAGCGTCATTACTTGCTATTAGTCATCAGTAAAGGTATAAGGATGAAAGACAAATGTCAGTGTGGATTACAGCAGCAGTCAGTCAACAGGGGGCTAGAATTCTCAGCCATAACAACAGTAGCTTCTTTAACAATTTGTGGTGCAATTTGTTGTTGACCTTTCCCTGGAGCAATTCCCAAATCCTCAGTTAAGTTAAACTTCCAAACTGTGTTATTCAACCCCAGTGTGAAAACAGTCATTTCTGTGTTCCTATAATGACTTGATACTCATTAAAAACAGCAGAGCTGTTGCTGTTGTTTTAATAAAGCAACTTTACAAGTAAAGCCGTACTCACTTTGTCTAGCCCCCTTTTGACTGGCTTGCTGCTGCAATCCACACTGACATATGTGTTTTATCCTCTGTACCTTCACTGATGACTAATGGCAAGTAATTACACTGACATTAAGAACAATGCAAAACCCACAGTACAAAGTGTGAACATAAATTCCTATTTAGTTGGATACCCACATGACAGATAGATTTGTCTACAGTGACTCAAGCAGGCAAAGTTTAATTATAACCACCGTATAAATGATATGAACTGAGACTTCACATAACCCAAGTTTCCATTCCTTTTGAGTAGCTTAGGAAAGCTAAGTGCATATGAGGTGCTATCCAAAATTTTTGGGAATGGTGCTGCCATCTGTTGAAAACCTTACCTTTGGACTAATGGTCATCATCACCCTTGAAGTAGTTCTCATCTGCACTATCACACTGATCCCAGCATGTCTGCTACTGGTCAAACGTTTTCAGGAAGTCCTGTTCTTCGAGGGTGTTTAGCACCACCAGTGATGCTTCTTGAATCCCCTCTAGAGTGTTGATCCAATGGCCTTTCAACTCAAGTTTCAGTTTTGGGAATATCAGAAAGTTGCAAGGTGCCAAATCTGGCAAGTACAGTGGGTGGGGTACAACCCTCATGTTGTTTATTGCCGAAAAGGTCCCAGTGAGTAAGAATGTGTGACACGGCTTCTTGTTGTGATGCAGTAGGCAGTTCCCTTGACGCCAAAGTTCAGGCTGTCATCACCGCACTTTTCATGGTGCCATCACAAAATGTCACAGTAGTATGAGGAATTCACTGTTTGGTTTGGTGGGATGAATTCTTTGTGCACAATTCCTTTGGTATTAAATAAAATAATGATCATGCTCTTCACATTTCTCCTCACCTGTCTCACTTTTTTGGGTCTTTGAGAGATCGAGCTCTTCCATTGGGATGATTGTTTCTTTGTATCTGGGTCATAATCGTAAATCCAGCTCTCGTCGCTGGTGATATCCCATGACAAGAAGGTTGAATCATCAGATGTGGTCTGATGAAGGTCCATGCATCCTTCAACATGCTATGCCTTCTGATTGGCAGTCAAGATACATGGCACAAATTTTGTGGCGACACCATGCATGCCCAAATCATCAATCAACATTCATTGACAAGTTCCATAACCAATACCCATTTCACCTGCAAGGTCTTGGATGGTTTGATGCCAACGCATACAAACCAATTGTTGAAGTTTGGCAACAATGTCTGGCATTGAGAGGCTAATGGGCCTTATAGGTGAGCATCATCTTCGATGTCTGTACAGCTGGCCGTGAACCAAGCATGCCACTATGACACATGCATATGGCTCATGCTCGTCCCCCAAACACTTCAATCATTACAAGGGTCCCCATAGCACTTTTCCTGAGATTCACACAGAATCTGATACATATGCGCTGTTCTGTTCACGAATCCATCACCACACACCAAACACAGAGTATTATGGAAATCACTGTGGATATGCAGCATGGCCTCCCAGCTGAATGTTACTCTGCACACTGACTCATCAGATATGCAGCTCTTGCCACATACTGGTGCAAAGATCTACTACTCCTACTTTTCAGATGGCACCACCAGTACCGAAAATTTTGGATTCCACCTTGTATACTAAAATTATACTACCAACTTGCAATGATGACATTGTAATTAACAGGTCTTCTGTATGTATTTTATTAATTTCATTTATCTAACTTGAACAGATCCCATCTAGATCTTAGTTACCAATCTGAAAGAAACTTTTTAGAAAGTTACTTACCATGTACTTCATAAAAAATTGATGCAAAGTTGGCAAGAAGTGATAGGGAAACAATATCCCCTATACTTGCAGCTAGAGGAGTAGCTAGATTGTCTGGATTCATTTTCCGCTTATGTGAGATCAGTATGACAGCACTCAATACAAAATCTGAAATAAAATTTAATTGTGAAAAAGATAACAAAGAAAAAGAAGAATAAGTATTTGAAGTGTCACATATTTGAACAAAGCGTTTTGTCTGATTATTTATATTTTGACCTTTCAGTCTCATTTAATTTGCTCACAATAGGGAAGCAATCGTACTTATATTAAAATGAAAATGTTTTGCCAATATCACAAAAGTATTTTTATTTTCATTGATGAGTGGTTTTGGCACACAAAGGTGCCACTTTTTGGGCAATGGGTAAAAAAAGGGGGAATACAATATATATGGTTGCATTTGTACTTTACAGTTATGAGTGTACTTTGCATGCCAGTAACATCTTATCAGGTATGTTAATGACATGAAAAGTTGGTTCATCACTGTAAAGTTTAAACACAAACATACATATTGTTTTCTCCTAGTGACCAGAAGATCAGACCTTTGTGTTCTGAACACATTCATCAATGAAAATAAAAATATTTTTTTTCTATCTTAGCATTTCATTTTAATTTCAGTCTCATTTTGAACTGACATTATATCAAAAGCAAAAAAAAAGGGAAATTGTAAGGAGACGTGACTACATACCTAAAACAAAGCATGATGTTGTAGCTGTAGCAAGAGATGAGGAAGCAAGTAGCAGAGCATGAGAGTATTCAAAAGCCCCTTCCATTATTGCGTTCATGGAGACTGCAAATATTGCTACCACAATAGCAGCAACAATTGCCTGAACCTGTGAAACATATAAATTGATGATTTTCAAACTACACCATAATAACCACTCTACATTCTCAACACAAAAAACATCATTTATAATTTAAAACATATTTCAAAAAAAGCACAGTGCAGAAATACAATATTTGTTTCAGATAAGCATTTATACAATTTCAAGAACTAACCACAAACTTGAGTAGGAAGTCCACATTAAAAAAAGCTGTGAAATTTATGTACATATGAATGTATGTATGTGTGCAATGTTCAGAGTGTGGCTATCATATGTACTTTCTGATCCCTCTTAGAAATTGCAAATGGTGGTCCTGTTTTTGCTCTCATATCTCCTGCAAGGTTACATTACTTATAAAAGGTATTAAAAGTAAAAAATTTAGCCCTAACTGAAATTTATTGTCAGCTCTGTCTTGTGTTTGATCCATACAAGGAAGATCTTAAACGAGCAGGATGGCTTGGTAACTTTTCCTGTATGCATCCTGATTCTTGATGTACATAACTGTCACAAAGCAACTCTTGTTAATGAAATTATGTGCCGAGTTGTAACACAAGATAGGCATTGGCACTGTGCTTTGGCACTGGTGCCATAGACAGAATGGCAGGCATGGTTCCATGATTAGAAATGAACCAGTACCAGTGGCACTGCAATTACAATAAATCTGTGAAACGTTAGCAAGAATTAAAAAAAGGCTGTGTTGTGAACATTGACCTTAAAGGGCAACACCTTTTTTTGTAAGTTCAAGAACACACACAAAGAAAGCCTGCTTTTGCACGAGTACATCAAACAGTACAACAGGCATGGGAACTGGCACAGTTGTCAAACAAAGCATTGTAGTGCGTGGCTACACGACTGCCTCGGCCACACATAGCCATTGTCTAGTGCCAACAGCACTGCATGCACAGCAACAGGTCAGTGCTTTTAGGTCCATGCTGTTGTAGCAGTGTCAGTTTGTACACGAGTAGTTGATTAGGACGGTGGCTGCCTTGTGTATCAAATGCAGGCCAGGCTCACTGGCCAGGAGTGGCGTGGCCAACCATAAGGCACATCAGCTGCAGAGAATTCTAACCTCTAACATGGGTTGTTGTATGTTGTGGCAACACATGCCCCTGCTGACTGTATGTTTTTGAAAGCTGGTATAATTTTGACTTACCGATGAAACAGACTGCCAACAAATAAAGTGAAAGAAAAGAAAAAAATACTGTTCTTGAATGTGCATGGAAAACATAGTTGAGAGTTTTTTTTTTCAGGTTCCACTCTAAGTATATGACAGGTGGGAGGTGAGAAAACTTGGATTTCATCTTGAGCAGCTGCCCATAAGCCACACATCACGCACGTCAATACCAAATGACACCTCACTTGGTGTAAGAAGCATTAACATTGGATGATTGAACAGTGGAAAAACATTGTATGGAGTGATGAATCATGGTACACAATGTGGCAATCAAACTGCAGGGTATGGGTATGGCAAAAGCCCAGTGAACGTCATCTGCCAGCATGAATAGTGCAACAATAAAATTCAGAGGTGGTGGTGTTATGGTATGGTTGTGTTTTTGTTGGAGGGGGGCTTGCACCCATTGTTATTTTGCATGGAACTGTCACAGCACAGACCTACACTGATGTTTTAAGCACCTTCTTGGTTCCCACTGTTTAAGAACAATTCGAGGATGACAACTACATCTTTCAACACGATTGAGCACCTTTTCGTAATGCACGGCCAGTGGCAGAGTGGTTATGTGACAGTAACATCCATGTAATGGACTGGCCTGCACAGAGCCCTCACTCGAACACTATAAAACATATTTGGGACGTTTTGGAATGCCGACTTCATGCCAGGCCTCACCAACCTACAGCGATACCTCACCTCTGTGAATAATGGACTTCCATTCCCCAAGAAACCTTCCAGCACCTGATTGAACATATTGAATTCCAGGAATACCAATGGAGGACACCAAGAACATTTAAGTCATTTTCAGCCAGGTGTCTGGATACTTTTTCTCTGTATGTAGTTCATTACATGAAGCATAAACATTTTATACAAATACAATGAATAAGCAGGTGTCATGGCTCTGACAGTGGCATGGCGCCAGTGCTTTGACACATTCACTTTTCAGGCACTGGCACTGCGCACTCCAGTACCAGCAGAGGCACTGGAATTTGCATCATTGTACTGAATGAGTACCAAGAATACAAAGTCATTTGATTTGTGTATATGGTATGATATATATGGATGTTCCAGTGTTGCATAGCAATATCAGTGCAGATTCTTCTCGACAAAGGTTTGCGTATGTAATTTAAATTCAAATAATCACTCGAGAAGATGGTTGGAGGAGTGTGACACACATATAATAATAATAATAATAATAATAATAATAATAATAATAATTTTACTGTCATTAGGCCTTTACAGCAATAGACAAAGTCACATAGTTAACAAATTGTTAATTAAAAGTAATAAGACGCTTGTCAATAATATTATATTACAGTTGAGAAATTCTTCTAAATTGTAGAATGGGTGGGTAACTAACCTGTCATGCATTATTTGTTTAAATGCTTGTTCAGGTAAATCTTGTACATTTTGTGGCAGCTTATTTAATAGTATATACCCTACAAGTTCGTAGCTGTTGAGCGATTTTGACAATCTGTGGTATGAAGTAAATATGCATTTATTCCTTCTAGTGTTGTAATAATGTACATTTTCCCAGAGTTTTGTTTCTGGTAGTTTCCTCTTTGTAAAAATTAAAACATAGTATATGTACAAGTTTATGACTGTCATGACCTTCAGTTTACAGAACAGCGGTTTACAGTGTTCCTTATGTGGAGATCTAGTGATTACCCTAATGGCTTTCTTCTGTAGTATTAATATGTCCTGGATACAGCTAGAGTTACCCCATAAAATTATACCATATGTTATAATACTTTGGAAGAATGAGAAGTATGTTATTCTGACATATTTTTCAGGTACATAATCCATAAGTCGCCTTAACAAATAAATCACTCTTGACAACTTAACACTAATATATTTCACAAGTTGACCCCCAAGATAATTTATCATCTAGATATACCCCCAAAAACTTAACGTAACTTGGATCATCCGATGGAAGCTTGTCTTTTAGAGTAAAAACCATTTGCTGTGTTTTGGTTTCATTCAATAAGAAACCATTTGCTTTAAACCAGTAGGATGCTTGATCAAGTGTCTTTCCGACACACATTTTAAGACTACTGAGATCATTGCTACTATGGAGAAATGTTGTGTCATCTGCATATAGAACTGTACTGGATTTAATAAATGATGGCAGATCATTAATCAGGGCCCAGTACAGATCCCTGTGGAACACCTACCTTGACTTGTTCTGTACTAGACATTTCTTTGCCTATGCAAACAACTTGCCTACAATTCTGTAGATAAAATTTTAATAATTTAAGGCTAATATCTGTGATGCCATAGAATTCCAGTTTTTCTAGAAGTGGTGTATGTTCAACACAATCAGACACATATGGCAGAACAGAGTATCATACTCAGTCTAACTACTGCAGTTTCATCTTTTTATTTTTACATAAAGATGTTACATTTAACTGAATGCAGAAATGTTTCTGACACTATCGAGAAATTCTGCATCTTGAGGACACTAACTTAGTGACATTCTTACGATCAGTTCCACAGCATCATAAGTAGATAAATTATTGATGTATAAATAAGTAATCTGTTAGAGAAGATGTTCTCCCCAGGTGAAATGCAAAACCTAGCAAAACCCTGAAATAAAGTGGTTTTATTCAAAAATTGTAACCATATTGGAATGTAGAACAATAAGTCATATTAAATGCTTAAATATTAAATTTTTTGAGATATCTTACTCGAATAAAATAGATAAAATCCAAAATTAATTTTAATTTTGAATAGTAACATATAAATAATGTACCTGTACAAGAGCTATATTTCCTGTAACCATGATGAATGTCTCTTTCTTACTATCCATGAGCCCTAAGTTTGCTTGGGTAGACAATCTTGATGCAAGACACATATCCAAATTTCCTTTAAGTCCAGTAAGGGAAGGAACCAGGATCATTAATGAAGATATTTCCAGAAACACAGCCCATTTCTGTAATAGAAATTTAAATGTTTATACATGGCAAAGTAAAAGAAAAACTAAATGATCTTTAAAGTGACAGTTCACTTTATGAGTAATGTTTTATATCATTAAATCTATGTTCTTTCCACTAGAAACTCTTCAATCCAATCACACAGTTGGCCTGATATTCTGAACAATCAAAGTTTGTTTATTAGGTGACTGGTGGGGACGGGATTGAATTCCTTCCAGAAGTCAAGGAACATGGCATATATCTGAGTGCCTGTATCTACTGCTTTCTGGATAATGTCAATGAATTGAACAAGCTGAGTAACATACAATCATTGCTTTAGGAACCCACATTGACTTCCACAAAAGATATTTTCAATCTTCAAAAACTTCATACTGTAATACATAACTATAAAACATTTTCCAAAATTTTACAATAGAATGACTTCAAAGATATAGTCTAGTTTTACACATCTGTTCTTGAAAACATGAATGACCTGCACATTTTTCCAGACATTAGGAACACCTCACTCTTATAGATACCTGCAGTACACTGCTGTTAGAAGTTCCTTTGCATATCTGAGGTCCAGTAGCTTTTCCTCTGTTGAGTAATTTCAGCTGCTTTTCTATCCATTCCAATATTTGCCATTTTGTCATTTCTGTGATGATTTAGACAAAGAAGTACAGTGTGATTTTCCTCTGTGAAACAGCTTTAGAAGAAAATATTTAATATTTAGGCTTTTGTGTGCCATCCTCTGTTTCAACACATTTACAGTCACAGTGTGTCTGACATAGGATCTTCTGTCAAGTTGTTACACAGAACTTCAATTTTAAATTTGTTGAAGTATTTGTGGGAAATACCTGAACCCTGTTACTAAGGTGTAAGAGGACAGCTGGCCGCGGTGGCCGAGGGGACTGTGGCGCTCCAGTCACGGTCTGCACGGCCACTACGGTCGGGGGTTCGATTCCCCCCTCGGGCATGGATATTTGTGCCGTCCTTAGTATTAGCTAGTTCGTAAGTAGTTTGTAAGTTTAGGGACTGATGACCCCGTAATTAAGTCCCATAAGCTATACAAACATTTGAAAACATTTGTAAGAGGACAGCTTTGCAGCCTGTACATATATCCACCTGAAGGTTTCTGACCACATCACTCATGTACAAATTCAATTGTAATTGCATAAAATTAATCATGTGTAACAATCTACAATAGTAGCCATTGTAATTAATGTATATATAGATGCACAAAAGTAGTCAGTTCAGTCTTTCAGGTCTGTTCATGGAGTTCAGTCTGTGCCATTATGATTAATACAGTAGTATAATCTTTGCATAATAAATAACATATATAGAAAATCAACAAATGACAGATTACTTTATTTGATAGTATTGAAACATTTACAGATAAAGACACAACACTGCGACAGCAGTACACCCATATACAGATTAATATTATATGTAATCTGTAGAATTTCATAACAATGTTCAATTTTTATCTAACCCACCTTAACTTACCTAACTAAATAAGTGACTAGAGAATAACCTAAAGAGATAGCATACATCAAGTTGTGTGGAGACTTTGTTACTTCCTATTGAAATAAGAGTCTTTCTAATTTTTTACAGACTTCTGAAACAAGTCATCAACTGAGTCTCTCAAAGAGCACAAAATGTTTTGTCTTATACCCAGATCATAATAGTAAGGTGACTGACATTAGAGCATACCTGAGTGATTGCTAGGGGATGTTGTCAGCTCACCACTTAATGTGAACCCTGTATATATAATATCAAGTTAATTTAGACAAAATTTGTCACTTTCCTGCAGATTGTCACTGCTAGCTTGGCTACCAACAACTGTCATACGCAACTGACAACACTAGTTTCATAGAACAATGACAAAGGTTAATAGAATAGACTAAATATCCTTTAATTTGAATTTGCTATGGTAGGTGCCCTGTAAATAACTAGTTATCAGTTATATACTTAATTTTTATTCAGGCACAGTGTGTTGCCAAGAAAGAAAGAAAGATTATGTTCAGTGTTCACAGTTATCAGAGCACTAACTCTGACTGACAAAAGATTTGGAAGGAAATTAACTAACCCTTTCTCAAAAGAACCACCCCCACCATTTAAATAATGCAGATAGAATCTCAATTTGCAGTTTAAATCAATATTGTTCCATTTGGTTGTCCTTAACTGCCAATGATCACATCATTGCTGCTACAAATGCCTGAGACATTGACTAAGTGGTAAATGCAACAATGGGTGCATCATAGGCAGTTCACTTTGTTGCAAACTATGCATGTACAATTGTACAATTTAACAGACATCACTTGTTGTGCAACAGACATATTTTTTGTGATATGGCAGAGTGATCCATCACTGCCATGTGCAACATTTGCTTGTCATCACAATTAGTGGTGCAGCGAGCTGGATTCAATCAGTCCTGTTGGTCTGTCATTACCTCCTGCATGCACTGATTTCAGATTGCTTGGTTACATCTGACACGATCACCGATATATCTGAAGAATAATCTACAATCTACTGTATACTAGACAACCATTCTTCCTCAGATAAACTAAAAATATGTGCTTTAAAGGTGCTCACTGACTTGCTCAAGGTATGCTGAAGTTTTTTACATAAAGTAACTAAATGAAAGTATAAAAACTGCATTGAAAAGCTATTCATGTATGTCTCTTATCACCATAAATGTGTGCTACAAATTTCACATCATTTGGATGATATCTTCAGGACATGTCATTTTGGGCAAGTAGCAGTACATTTAGGTATACATTAAGAATCTCAGTAACAAGTGAAGAAAGAGCACGTTTGACACACCTCGACAGTGCCAAGCAGCAGCCCCGAGCCGATGGTACCGGCGCCTGCCAGAAAGAAGGGCACGGAGACCTGTAGGATGGTGTGGTACCAGCGCTCCTGTTTGTCCAGTGGAGGCTCATCGACGGTGGCCACTGTGGTGATGGTGGCAATGCTGGCAGTGCTAGCCAGGGAGAAGCCACCTGGCGTAGCAGGTGACTTATCATCTGGCGGCAACTTCTTGCTGGAATTCAGGGAGAGCTTCTTTTCCAGTGGAACCTTCTGGCCACCAAGATTAGCCATATCCACTGACACATGCTCTCCGGGCACCACCTCAGGCAGGTCGGGGTATGCCACCATTTCTGCAACAAAGTGTACCATGATATCAGTTATTTTTTATGGATTAAAACACATGGTGTATCCTAAAAGACTTACAATGACAAAATGTATAATAAAAATGGCCCCTCAAATGTATGCATTAAGAGCTATCGGTACATCTTCATCTTCAGTACTATGAAGAAGTAACATGTCTCTTCTACTGGTCAATTACTAATAGGTCTTACGGTATGCATTTTAGAATCCATGTTTACTGGAAATTTTTTCCTGTTTTGGACCATACTAATCCCTCCCAAAATGTTGGAAGCAAAGAGCCGGAAGTAAAAGAGAATTGTTTCACAGTACCAAAGATAAGCACCATTGGATGGCATTTCTGGACATGGATTCTTCATCAAAATATTATGTACTCATTCCCCCTCTACCAGTCCACTAATGTTCTTGTTGTATAATTTCTATGGCTTCAGCCTCTTCTTCATCCTCCCTCCCCCTCCTCAGACAATATCCAGGACATTTGAAAAACTTGTTAGTGTGTTTGTTATGAACTGGAGGCTAACTGACATTCACCTAAATGTAAACAAGCATGCATCTCAAACTATACAAATCACGTGAAAAGCACTAAAACTCACTGCACTTTAAGGTAATTGCTCTCAGCATCTTCTTGGATTTTGAGGGGGCTTTTAGCAATATGACCTTTGATTTCACGGTTAGAGCTAACATGGCAGTGATACCACAATATCTCTAATGAAATGCAAAAATGTCCTAACTCAAAAGTTGCCCATTTTGAGTTACGAATACCAGTTGAAAGTATATGCAAGAACCATTACACCAGTGCTCATAATAATAATGAATTTTTGAGTTATGACATTGTCGTATTTAACTTAGGTTTATTAAAACAATGTTGTGCAGATGAAAAGCAGAAGCCACCATGATGACTAAAAAATGGTGAACACCACCACTAGTATGTCGACAATGATGGGCTTTGTCCCCAGTGCTGAGCAACATACTGGTGAATGACCTCATTGAAGAGCTAAATACTACACACCACTTTGGCCAGGGTTAGGTAGATACTCTGGTAATATTTGGAAAATTTGCTAACATGGCACAATGAGCACTAAACATGATGCAAAAGTAGTGCACCAGACAGAATTTAATGGTTAGTTTGGAGTTGTACCATTTATGAGTTAGCATATCCAGCACAAGCACTGGAATCATAAACTAATCTATGCCATACTACACAAAGGTGCATAGTAAAGATCTAGGGATAACTATAGATTTGCATCTATATACATACTCTAACAAGCACACTGTGCATGGTAGAGGATACCTCATATTGTTATTTATCATTGCCTTTCTTGTTCCATTTCCAAACGCAGTGAAGAAGGAAATAACTGCCTACAATATGTCTCTAGGAGCCCCAACTTCTCTTATCTTTGTGGTTCTAATGCAAAATGTAAGTTGGCGGTAGTAGAATCATTGTAAAGACAGATTCAAATGCTGGAAGGAAGTAGGAAGATTAGCATTTAACACTCCATTGACAGCGTGGTCATTAAAGGTGGAGCTTACACTCGGGTTGTTTGGTTAAGGATGGAGAAGGGAAACGGCCATGCCCTATTGAAAGGAACCATCCCGGCATTTGCCTGGAATGATTTAGGGAAATCACTTCAAATTCCAGTCTTTTCGAAGTTTCTTCAGAGGTGTTCTTTGAGGAGAACATCACCTTTTTTCCAAGGATTTCCACTTACAGGGACGCTAGGAATTATATTGGAAAAACCCCCAATTTTTATTGCAAGCATACCTAGTGTTCTTAACTACTATTTTCCTCTGCTGCTGCTGCTGCTGCTGCTGCTGCTACTACTACTACTACTACTACTACTACTAATAATAATAATAATAATAAACACTCATTTTTATTAAAAGAGCTAATAGATTGGGCGTTTGAGCATTGTTACTTGTAAAAGAATTTGACGATCCTCCTCCTTCGCAACTCAATGTTATTATCGTGACATGTGTCTCGACTTTCAAGTAACTACCGAACCAATTTTTCAGTTGAGGTACAGGAAAGAGCTGATAAGTGATCTTAGTCCAAACTGTTGCTGAAATACATTTTTACGAGTTTATGACAAAAAATACCCTTTCAATTGAAACGCTTCTTGGGTGAATGGTGTTGATTGAACAAAACAGTTTAAAACCACCTGGAAAAAATTGTTCCGTTTCATTTTCAACCATTATTATGACTATGTCTTCCCAAATACCCTAAAATGTTTGTTTGCGGGAACAATTGAAGGACACACCATAGGTTTGTAGTAATTAATCCACATTGCCTACTGGGAAATGCTGAGCGTGATTGCCGAACTGGATAGTAACGCCTAATCTCAGGAAGAGCAGAGATCATCACAATATGAAAATCTTGTTTTAAGTTGTGCTAAAATATTATCCAATTCCTCCAAGTACACCTGTGTACAGGGCCGGCGCAAGGCACGTGCGAAACGTGCGGCCGCACAGGGCGGCACTTTCCGAGGGGCGGAGAATCTGCCGCCTTTTTTAAGGACAATCTCAACATTTATGCTCAAGAGAGGATTCGAAACCAAACCTTCGAGGGAGCGACTTCGGGAACTGTGGCATGGCGCCTCTGGCCGCCCCTGTTGAACAAGGGGAGGGAGGAGGGCTAATTTCTTGCTCGCCACTGTGGCAGCTCCGTCGTATTTATGCCGGAGGAACAGATAGGGGGGAGCAGTCTGGCGTACACTCCAGTATCCTTATGAGTGGAGCTCTGCTAGCCTGTTACGTTCCGTGCGTTTACTCACAACTAATTTTGCATAAGACGAAATCTAATTTGGAAATTCGAATGCAATGTTCGATACTGAGGTTGTGTGTTAAGCCTGAAGCAATTTTGCTGAGCCCTTCAATGGCAGTTTCCGAGTGTTTTTTCTTCCCGCAGTTGAAAAAAATCGTTGAGCATTACTACAGTGAAACATGTCCAACACCTACAATGGCTAGAAGTATTCCAAATGGGTAAATACTCTGCGAGTAATTACAAGGGATAAAGACATTGGTAGTAAGCCTGCCATTAGTTGGGTTTCTACGTATTTTTCAAAATTTTTGCTATCCGTTTCTAAGTGACAGTCGGACGTTTTGATTTTGAGCCATGAAACGCTTGTCTCCGCCTGCACGAACAGCAATTAAACTCTGACCGGCACTTTTGTTTGACAATACTACTCGCACACTATCACTTTGCCAACATTTATTTACTGCATACAGTTTTCCATTGAATACATTATCTTTTCACAACCACTGAAAAATGTTTATTTATGTTAACTTACTGTAAGTTCATGCCGAAAGGGATTAGCCGAGCGGTCTAAGGCGCTGCAGTCAGGGACTGTGCGGCTGGTCCCGGCGGAGGTTCGAGTCCTTCCTCGGGCATGGGCGTGTGTGTTTGTCCTTAGGATAATTTAGGTTGAGTAGTGTGTAAGCTTAGGGACTGATGACCTTAGCAGTTAAGTCCCATAAGATTTTACACACATTTGAACATTTTTGCAAATTCACAAGGCTTATTAAGATTAGATTTCTTCAATCAGGTTTGACTCCATTTTTGAGCTGGTGCCCAGCGACTGTTTTATGCAAATCTGTAGAGACTGTAACCAATCAGTCACAATTTTTGTTTTTATTTTCCATATCCAGATAGATTTTGGGCGCAGTGTGGCTATTCTCAATGCTTTGAGTTTTAAATAAAATTCCACAAACGTTTTGTGAAAAAACGAGGGGGGCGGCAATTTAGCAGTTCGCACGGGGCGGCACTTGGGCTTGCGCCGGCCCTGCATGTTTATATTTTGACAACAGTGGATGCAGTCATCGCAGTCATCGATCATTTCACGTCTCTTCGCGGAAGCCTGAGTTTGCGAATTCACGGGCGCCGACCCAGTTGGTGCTGCAGTGCACGGCACTCGCGGAAATGAGTAAGGAAAATAAACCGCAGAAAATTCAAAGCTATCAAATAGGCATGTCTTTACGTCGCGCTGTCGCAAGCGCGACCTAGCCGGCAGTCTGTTCCGACAGCGGTAGCCCGCTTGGCGAGTCGCTGTCTGCTGAAGCAGAGGAACAAGGCGCCGTGCAATTTCAAAGCTGTTCTTTTCTGCGACGCACACTTTCGACTGCCACCATATCATCTCGATGGGCTTGTTATGGCAGTGGTACGGTGGCTGTCATTTTACTTTGTGCCCAGTTTTGGCGATCTCAAAAAAAGGTCATATGTTTGTAAATCTATGGGACTTAACTGCTTAATTATTAGTCCCTAGCTTACAAACTACTGAAACTAAGTTAAACTAACCTATCGCCAACACACACACACACCCATGCCCGAGGGAGGACTCGAACTTCCGACGGCGAACTGCCGCGCGCACCGCAGCACGGCGCCTCAGTGCGCACGGCTATTCCGCCGCGGCTTTGGCGATCTCATCTATTTCGTAGACTAGCTTTAATTACTAAAATTTTAAAACCACCAAACCCATCAATCATTTTCCAGCACACTGACCTTGCGCCATTATGGTTCACATACATTGCGTCAATATAGTAAATGCAAAATGTCCCATTGTCTCGATTCACCAGCATTCTTCTTAAAAATACGGTTCTTGTAGCCACTTCTTTCCAAAAGGAATTTTCTTTCACAGCAAGCCCACGTCATTTAATATTCTTAGTACTGTACATCGACTGCCGTTAAAATCCAAGTTAGCTTTCATTTGTGAAACTAAGTTCTCTGATGTTTGCTATTCGTCTCTGAAATACATTTCGAATATTGTACGATGCGAAACGCTCTTAGAAAAATAGTCAAGATCGCCTACTTCTATCTTATGACTACGTCGCTTCCCTCGCGATTTAAACGTTGTCGAATCTATAGCTTAGGGACTGGTGACCCCGTAGCTAAGTCCCATAAGGTATACAAACAGTTGAATCTATAGCTTTAATAGATGAGTTTGCTTCGCTAGAGAAGAGCTGCACAATGCTCAACCCCACTTCAGAAGCCTCAGGCAGTCAGGCGTTCTTAACTGGCAACTTGGGTAAGGAACACGAAGAAAAGGTGGGAGCAGAATGAAAGATGGCCGTCTTGCGAGCAGGGGCAGAGGTATGGTGGGGTAACACAACTCGTTACTTATCACAGGCATGCCATCAACAATAACCAGGAAAACTAGCGACAAGACAGAGCGAGAAAAGCATAGGAAGAAGTCAAACAGGCCACGTTAGAGGGTGGAGGGGGGGGGGGTAAGGTAAAGCGAACCGAAAGACTAAATGTTCAAATGTTTGTAGAGCTTATGGGACTTAACAACGGGATCATCAGTCCCTAAACCTACAAACTGCGTATGAACTAGCTTATACTAAAGACGGCACAAACATCCATGCCCGAGGGGGCATTCGAACCCCCGTCGGAGAACTGCCTCGCGCACCGCAACACGGCGCTCCAGTACGCACGGCTAATCTGCCGCGGTTCCCGGAAGACTGTTTTAAACACAACAGTTTCTGTTTGGAGGTGGTATGCCGTAACCTTCCTCTGAACTCTGTTACTCATACAGTCAGTCTGGTTGCACACTCACCGATTTTGGACGGCCGGTATTTTACCGGTGGAGCGCGCGCGCGCGCGCGCGCACACACACACACACACACACACACACACACACACACACACACACACACACACGCGCGCGCGCGCGCGCCGGAATTTTACCGGACAAACGAACAGTCGCTTGGGTGTCGTGGTTGAGTGAAATTGATTCCGAACATAAATTAATGAATTCCAAATAATTTTCCTTATATTATGACAAATATTGCTGACATGTTACAAAGAACCAATAAAGTACCGGTACCGTATCATACATTAGTATATCAGTTGCGAAATGCATTTTTTTCTTTTCTCTCTATTTCCCCAAAACTGTCATTCAGTTTTCAGGAAACTTTTCTGCATGTACCTCTAGTCGCATTTCTGTTTTCAAATGTATCCAAAGTTTTGTTCGTGCTTCCACTACCGAAATACGTGTATCACTTATCCTTTAACCAAATGCAAACGTGGACATAATACGAATGTATGAATGCCTCAAACAGGCAAATGAACATTTCTGTGCGATACCCTGCGGTAATGCAGATAAAGCTGCGAGAAAATGGATCAATGGACACTCGTAATAGGCGATAAGTTGATGATTCGGGCAGGACTAGAAACGTGTCTGGATAGCCGATCGCTCCGTAATAAAAGAGACAAGAAATAGAGTGTAGATCTCAAGTACATCATAGAACAGACACAATATCTACCCGAAGCAGAGGCGGATTTTATTTGCCACCAGTAGGTTATTCAAATTTTGCAGCCCCTACCGACCTCTCCAATTCGATACCATCTTCCACAATCATACTAATTATAATTGTCACTGAAATTGTAGCTTTTTGTTTTATACACTATCGCCCTATTTACACCACCAATTTTCGTAATTAGTATGACTGTGAACTATGGGATCAAAGTGTTACTTCCTAGATTATTTTTACAACCCAACTATTTGGTTTGAATTGCACAGTAAATAGTTTTCATTATATCTCTGAGCTAGTAAAAACACAGTCACATACTACTAACAATGTCGGGGTATGGTATGCCTTAATACGTCTTACACAATAGCTTAATGTACATTCGGTATACTTAATTAAATAACTTTTATTACAATCAAAATATCCATGGGTATACTGCCGGTCTACAGTGTACAGTGGGCACAATATTTCGGCGATCATACATGCCGCCATCATCAGGCGAACGACGGACTGAAATCCTGGAAATGCGCCGGCATGGAGATTCGCACGCTACGGCGGTTCGAAGGTAACTGGGTTCTAGTTCGGTGGCGGGCGATTTAAATACCCTCGGCCCGCGGAGCGACCCCTCCGCGGTCGCGCAGTGGAACCGATTGCGACGGCGTCTGAGATGACGTCGATGTGAGGGCTCTGTCCCCCGTGGTCGTCACTACCTTACTTTTGCTAGATTTACTCTTAATTAACCCAATCGCTGGTTCCCAAGCTTTGCTAAGATTATAGCCACAGTCACGGTTTATGAGGTCGTCACTAGTGCGAATTTCAATGGCCTCTCTAACAACGCAGTTCCAGTATCTCGACGTCGGTACCAGAATCCTAGTGCGTTCATACTCCATCGAGTGATTCTCCGACAAACAATGTTCAGCGACCGCCGACTTGCTCGGATTAAAAAAAAAAAAAAAATGTTCGAATGTTTGTACAGCTTATGGGACTTAACTACAGGGTCATCAGTCCCTAAACTTACAAACTACTTATGAACTAGCTAATAATGACGGCACAAATATCCATGCCCGAGGGGGGATTCGAACCCCCGTCCGTAGTGGCCGTGCAGACCGTGACTGGCGCGCCGCAGAGGACACGGTCACCGCGGCCGGCTATTGTTTCAAACCGTGACTACGTTTTCTTTTACAGCTAAAATAACAAACTGAGTAAGTGTGGTAACACTGAATTCCACAAAACTAGTACTGATTCTATATACAAAGTTATTACTATCATTTACAACAGTCATTGTAACAGTATCTCCCCAGTTTATGTACATGTGAAAGAGAATTCTGTGGTTGGAATTCGTTGGTATGTATTTCATGGTAGGTTCACAGAATAGAATAAATTCACTTTTTAGAGAAAGCGCTGTTACCTTTGAAGAACTCGGAATCTTGCAGGATATAGTAGTGTTCAATTAACAAGAGTGTGCGAAAACCTTTTAGGAATGAAGATAAAAAAAAGCCAGTGACGGCGTTTTATTTTTTTAATTAATTTTTTTTTTTTTTTTTTTTTTTTTTTGTTCTGCAGGAAGATTGATGCTTTTCGATCTTTTTTCATGTTCGTTCTGGGTTGTCATGCAGATTTTTGCTAGGTTTATTATTATTATTATTATTATTATTATTATTATTATTATTATTATTATTATTACAGATGGCGTTCAATCCTCTTTCTTTCTCTCTCTTCGTTGGTTCTTCGGTTTGTTCGATCCTTTATGGTCGTTGGTTTTTGTTTCATTTTCAAATGTTCAAGATGTTTGTTAAGCTTATGGGACTTAACTACGGTGTTATCAGTCCCTAAACTTACAAACTACTTAACAACTAGCTTATCCTAAGGACGGCACAAATATCCATGCCCGAAGGGGGATTCGAACCCCCGACCGTAGTGGCCGTGCAGACCGTTACTGAAGCGCCTCAGTACCCTCGGCCACCGCGGCCGGCTTTGTTTCATTTTAATCGTTTTGTCGTTGACTCTTTTTTGTTACAGAGGCGGTCCAGCCTTGTGAGCGAGCACATTCAGCTATCAAGCCGGCAACCCTCTGAACGAGCGCGCTGAGCCACTGCGCCCAGCAAGTTTCGAACCACCGTCTACATGTTCGTGTATCACAAACTAATTCGCCGCACATTACGCTACGCCGAACAGCTGCGAGAGTAATCCGTAATTCTCGTACCGTCGATGGCAGGTGTTACCTGCTACATGGCAATTTTAGACATTTGATTATAATTCATTGTCCCAAGAACGAGGTGTTTTTGACCATTTTCAGTGCGCCATTGCTTTGAAGTAACAACGCTTGAGTTATAATAAACAATCATCAAATACACAAAGCAATATGGCGCATGCAAAAGAGAGTTTCGGACAAGGTTTCGGGCGAGGGATGTCACGTGACTGATTTCCGAACGCCAAATGTACGCTACATTCCTTCCAGGCTATAGTCATGCGTAACCAGTACAGGCAAAGAAAATAAACTTAGAACAAATTACCAATGCAAGACAGGTGATAATATTTTAACGGAAAAAGATAATGAAAATATGGGAGAGATATTAAAATAATAGTTTAAAGAAGTGAAAGTTTCAAAAAGGAGTATGTTTGTCATAGCTAAACTCAAACATCAAATAATTTTGGCTGTTTATTGAAATGCTGCCAGAAAGAAAGTTAGGTGTTGGGTGCATAGATATTATCACAATGATAGAGTCGTAATCGTCGGCCATAATTTTTTATTATTTATGTTTTTATTATTTTTGTCCGAAATGTTTGCAAAAAATCATAAAGCCTCAGGCAAATCTAAAGTGGGCCGTAAAACACTACAGTTGGATTTTTCTTCTCAACCAGGATATTTTCCTTCCACTAGAAAAATTTTGCCGTGAAACTAATGGCCGACCGTGGTGGCCGAGCAGTCTGCGGCGCGCCAGTCACGTTCTGAACGGCCACTACGGTCGGGGGTTCGAATCCCCCCCTCGGGCATGGATATTTGTGCCGTCCTTAGTATTAGCTAGTTCAGTGGCGTAAGTAGGAGTTGGCTTTGGGGGGTGGAGGGATAGATCTGCTTGACGAGAAAAAATTTAGTCAGTTTCCAGACAGACTACCATATACCACTCCCGTTGAAGAAGCTAATTCACTCCCATCCAATGAAAGCTTATGGTAAAACACCCGAAGTTCTCAATCTTTACCTTTACCAGATTGCTGTTACACGATTTTTATTTTATTTTTTATTTCGAGTTCTGGGGGGTGTTCTATCCCCCTCATCCCCCTACCGAGCGAGGTGGCGCAGTGGTAACGCACTGGACTCGCATTCGGGAGGATGGTGGTTCAAATACACCTCTGGCCATCCAGATTTAGGTTTTCCGTGATTTCCCTAAATCACTCCAGGCAAATGCCGGGATGGTTCCTTTCAAAGGGCACGGCCGATTTCCTTCCCCATCCTTACCCAAAACTCCGAGCGTAAGCTCCGTCTCTAATGACCACGCTGTCGACGGGACGTTAAACCCTAAGCTTCCTTCCTTCCTTCCCCCTCATCCCCCTCCGTAGTTACGCCACTGAGCTAGTTCATAAGTAGTTTGTAAGTTTAGGGACTGATGACCCCGTAGTTAAGTCCCATGAGCTCTACAAATATTTGAACATTTTTTTGAACTAATTGAGTGCTCGCTACACTTCCTTCGCCCATTGCGACACCTGTTGCCGATATCTGATCAAACTGATGTAAACAGCGTGGGCTCTTGCCCAGTGAGCGTGTAGACAGCCCTGAAGCGCACCGGAGTCAATCGTACCTTGTGTGTCTGGAGCCCAAGATTACGCAACCTTACTAGTACCGGTACTCTTTGTATTCTGCTATCGACGCATTACATTTTTAAGTTGTGTGTTGTGTGTGTGTGTGGGGGGGGGGGGGGGGGCAATACACTAGCAGCTCACATGGCTCCCTTGCGCCAGGCGGTGAACCCACTCGAGAATACGAGCCTTGAAAAAAACACAGCACTCATTTCACAAGAAACTCTTATCTCGAGGAGATGTTCGGAAACAAGTGCACGTTGTAATTACCGCCACTTGCTTATCTGGCATGGCCTGATAGGAGTCTTAAGTTGAACGGGGGTGTTTTCAGCAGTTATTAACATTCCCCGGTGTAAGTGGGCGCATGAAGCTGTTGAGTGGGAAGCGACGGCCAAAAGCTGAAGGGAGCAGAGTTCTGTAGCTGGATTAAAACAATGACGTGACTGACAGCTGGACAAGAACAGTGCGCTGTTTTTACTTCTGTATTTACCACTCTCGCCATGTGGCTGCAGCAGCAACAACCGTACTTATGCGTACTGAATCCGCTCGCGCATTTGAAAGTTCTATATTCAGCCGCCATTGCAGGACTGTAACGGCTTCATCAGTTTTCTCCTCACTTACACTGATAGCTTAACCTATGTTAAGAAAAGTACCAACACACTGGAAGGAAACACACGACGAAACAAATTGCAAGAGTAAAGTAACGACCAATTTGTAGCTGAGTAATACGAGAGAAGCAGCAATCTCGTTCTTTAGCCTGTTGTTGCCGCAGTAGCTTTCATGTAAACCGTTGCCCATTGATCATATTTTCTAGCGACGCAAAAACGGGGGAATAAGGGGGAAAGCAGTCAACAATCCGAAGATTGGTTTGAACACCACAGTGCTTTACTAGGCATGGTCCTGTTTGGAGGTGGTATGCCGTTGCCTTCCTCCGACCTTCGAACTGACTCACCCAGCCAGTTATAGGGGGACCTACACAACACTGTCAGAGATGAAAGAAGTGAAAAGTGACGGACAGAAATCCTAGGACACGGCGGGGATCGAACACGCGACATTTTTTTTCAGGTAGATCAAAGGTTTGCGGTCGTTTCTTCGTGTTCGTTCTTGTTTGTTTGTTGGGTATTTGGCTTAGCTTTTTTTTATTACAAAGGACGTTAAGTCCTCTGACCGGGCGCGCTGAACCACGGCGCCAGGCATTGGATTCGTAATCATTCACTCTACCACTGTGCTATCGAGCTATAACTCCGCAGTGACAATCGTGGTTTAATCTTTCTTCGATTCCATAACTAACATGTTCTCACGTCCGTTTCTTTACTTGGCAAACACCCCCCGCTCCTTCCTCCCCCTTAAGTCCATGGTTTCAATGTCAGCGAGTGACTCAACAATAGTTAATTAACAATGAAGTAGAAATAATTGCAGTCATAATTTCACGTCGCTATAGATTATTTTCTCCGTGAATTACGTTTTGTGGAAGTTGACTTTCTAGAGAAAAGTAACAGTTTATAAAGCTGTTTTCACTCATGCATTTGATTTTTAATTTTAAGAGCTTGCGTATTTTGCAATCTCTGAGTAAAGTCATAAATTTGTAGAACAGGTTTCAGAGGTAGTTTTTTCCCCCTTATCTCTCTCTCTCTCTCTCTCTCTCTCTCTCTCTCTCTCTCTCTCTCTCTTTTTCCGTTCATCACAGTTGCTTAGGTTAGATTCTGTTAATTTTATCTCTCGCTCTGTTTTTTTTTTTTTTTTTTTACCGTGTAAAATTCATAGGGGCTGCGTTCAGTGGCGATTACAGAAACTTTTGCTTACTTTTTCTCTGACTAAAAAGAAACACGGGAACATAAAATTTCCTTTGGCTCGACCACCCGACGAAAATGCTGGATTAAAAATTGGCTGTGCTTGTTGTGTGCGGATACAATGAGAATTGATTGCTGTTGCGGAAGCGGCCGGAATCTGCATTGGCAGCGGTTGACATCCTTAAAACCACTGCTCAAAGCTGCAACGTCTTTGGGACATCAGCGGTAAATCTTTGACAATGTTGGTGTGGTTGGTATCCCCATGAAATTTCGCTGTAATTAAGTTTGCAGGCACGCGGCTGTCCTCACTAGAGGGTGAATGGTGGACATGGTGGATTCACGCGTCTCTGGGTGGAGGCTGGAGGGTCAAGCGTTTAGCTGGCCGCACACATGCCAAATGTAAGTGGAAGTATTTAATAATGCAACCCCACTTCCGTGAATGTAAAATACACCCAATATTACGACTGACTCGTTGGAGGAAAAGGGTGAAAAAAAGCAGCCAACGGATCAGCTGTTCTGACGAAATCATTAAAGTCATCTGTTGACGAACCGAAATAAGTAAGTACTCTTCTCCAATGAAGTACCGCAAAACCAAATTCGTGCTGGTTTCTGTACACCATCAACAATAACAGCTACAGTCTCCGACCATGTCTGTATTTGGCAAAATTACACATCACAAATGAATAGGGGAGATTGCATCACTAATCCGTTCTATCTGGCAATATGCAATCAAAATTGGTGCTATAGCTACAGATTTGTGTGGCATTATTCTGAATATCTTGTTATTTAGAGCAGATATAAACAGGAAAATCTCTTGAGGATAACAAACTATTCGAAACAAATTCTTAATATACCGAAGAGCATCAGTGATCACAAGGCTATGATAATGTTATTTGTTATTTAGAGCAGATATAAACAGGAAAATCTCTTGAGGATAACAAACTATTCGAAACAAATTTTTAATATACCGAAGAGCATCAGTGATCACAAGGCTATGATAATGTTACTTACTGCTGTTACTGTTAATAAGAGCAGGAAATTTTATTTTATTTATTTTCCAAGACTGACAGGATACAAATTACAGTGTATCTGAGTAGTCAATATCAAATGTTCAGTGTAGAGGTCGAAGAGACGGAGCACAAATGGATAAGATTCAAAAGCAGCTTTCAATACGATATGAGCAAAGTCTTCGCAAGGTCTTAAGGAATGGAAAGACCCACCTTGGTTTAACAGCCGTGCTAGAAAGTTGCTATATAAGCAAAATCAAGGAGAGGTATTTCTCAGTTTTGAGAAAAGTTGAAAGTAACTGACAAATTAAACGCTGAAAAACGCGAAAATGTGCGCAAGGAAAGTAACAGAGAAGCATTCAATAAATCGGTCAGATTTTGTCAGCCGATCAGACTAAAAATTGTAGGAGTGTTACGTAATCAGTATAGGGTTTAAAATCATATACTCAGTCACTCAGTGGCCATTCTGAAACCAAACCGGAAAATATCAGAGGGAGGGGAGTAATTGTTGTTGTTGTTGTTGTAGTTGTTTATAGGGGACCAAACTACAAGGTCATCAGTCCCCTGTTCCAGGCAGTGATGTAACATGTGATAGAACGAAAACACAGAACAAGGATTAGAGAATTCCTTGAATGTAAAATAAGGCGAATACTACACTTATACACAGAGGAGTTCACAAAAGGAATAAAAGTACCATTTCACAGCAGAATGCTATGGCCGGCTGATCACTAAGATAATAACGGATGAGCGAGCCATGCTGTACACACTAAAAAAACCACCTCAACCGAAAAGGTAGAGGCTATCAAGTAACTTAAAAAACAGTGTAAAAATGAGGGTCTGTGACTCACTCAGAAGCGCCTTCCATTAAATGGAAGGGTAGAAACCAGATGCGCGAATAAAATTTAAAACAGTAGTAGCCAAGGAGGCATTGTCACCTAAAACTGATGACAACGAATCTGGTAGGCTAAAGGACTGCCGCAAAGCGGCTAAAAACGGACAATACAACAGTATGTGGACTACAGTCAGCTGGTCGCCACAACGGCAAACTGGTGGGCCCTCTCGACGCAAGAGGTGGCCGTGTGTTAACCATGTATGGCCAATGCGTAGTCGGCAGAGTACAACGGACTCCCTACGAGAGGCTCGTAGGGAGGACCTCCACATTGCCGTAGAAGGCTTAACAGCACGGAGCTTATTCGGTGCGTTCGATTCAGCCCACTCTGTATTCCATAGGCTTAATACCTTCCGATGGAGCACCGCCCGGAGATCCCTCTCCTGGAGACCGATTTCCAGCATGGTTGAGGTAGTAGCCTCTTTCGCCAGTTGGTCAACACGTTCATTTCCAGTTATTCCAATGTGGCCTGGAGTCCAAAGGAAGACCACAGTGCGACCAGATGTACCTAGTCTGTATACAGTTTCCTGAATGGACCGTACCAAAGGATGTCTCGGGAAACACTGGTTAAGGGCTTGCAAAGCACTCAGGGAGTCAGTACAGATAACCACAGACTCCCCGGGGCAGGCTCTGAGGTGTTCAAGGGCCCGCCAAATGGCGACAAGTTCCGCCGTAAACACATTACTCCCACAGGGCAATGAATGTTGTTCTATATGCCGGCCGTGGGTATAGGCATACCCAACATGGCCATCGACTAGGGAGCCATCGGTGTATATAAATTCAGCACCATGGTACGAATCCAGAAGGGCCTGGAACTGTTGACGCAGAGTCGTTGGTGCAACAGAGGCTTTGGAGTCTCGGGACAAGTCCAACCGAAGCTGGAGGCGAGGAAGGACCCAAGGAGGAGTACGAGAATGGTCCTGGAAGGTGAGAGGAATAGGAAGGGACTCTAGAGAAGAAAGAAGGGAACGAACACGAACCGCAATCGGGAGGCCCGACCGGGGCCGTCGTCGTGGGGAAGGGAGTGCGACAGCTGGGAAGAGGAGCCTGCGATTTGGGTGGTGAGGTACGGCATGAATATGGGCAACGTAAGAAGCCATTAGCTGTTGCCTTCTGAATCGCAGGGGGGGAACCCCCGCCTCAGCAAGAAGGCTTGTCACAGGACTGGTACGGAAGGCCCCTGTTGCTAAACGGATGCCACTGTGATGAACCGGATCTAAGATCTGCAGTGCAGTTGGAGCTGCAGAATCATACACAAGGCAGCCATAATCCAGGCGTGACTGGATAAGTGCCTTATACAGGTGCAGTAGAGTGGGGCGAGCAGCTCCCCAACCTGTGTGGCTGAGGCAGCGAAGGATGTTTAGATGTCTCCAGCATTTTTGTTTTAATTGGCGAAGATGCGGTATCCAGGTCAGCCGGGCATCAAAAAGCATGCCTAGGAAGCGGTGTGTCTCCTCAACGCGAAGGGGTTCATCATTCAAATATAGCTCAGGTTCTGGATGAGCTACCCGACGGCGACAAAAGTGCATGACGCGGGTTTTCTGCGCCGAAAATTGGAAACCATGTTCAGAGGCCCAAGTCTGTGCCCTTCGAATGGCTCCCTGCAGCCGCCGTTCTGTGACGTTAATGCTGCTGGAGCTGAAGTAAAGGCAAAAGTCGTCGGCAAACAAGGAGGAAGGGACAGACGTTCCTACTGCCGCAGCTAGTCCATTAATAGCTATCAAAAATAATGGTACACTTAAAACGGAGCCCTGTGGGACGCCATTCTCTAAAACATGAGCGGAGCTAAGAGAGGTGCCAACCCGAACCTGAAAGGAGCGTAGCGACAGGAAGTTCTGTATGAACGTTGGTAGGGGGCCACGTAAGCCCCAATCATAAAGTGTGGAGAGAATGTGATGCCGCCAGGTTGTATCATAAGCTTTGCGGAGGTCAAAAAAGACTGCCACAAGGTGTTCTCGGTGAGTAAAAGCGGTTCGAACGGCTGATTCCAGGGACACGAGATTGTCTAGAGTGGAACGGCCCTGACGGAAGCCTCCCTGTTGTGGAGCCAGGAGACCTCGGTCCTCCAGTAGCCACATAAGCCGTCGACTCACCATACGTTCGAGGATCTTACACAGAACGTTGGTGAGACTGATGGGGCGGTAGCTCCCAGCGTCGGACGGATCTGCGCCTGGTTTCATCACTGGGACGATAGTACTTCTCCGCCATTGTGACGGGAAAAGGCCTTCTGTCCAGAGACGATTATAAAGCGCGAGTAGCTGCCGTTTAAAGTCCGCTGAGAGGTGATGGACGAACTGGCTGTGAATACGGTCCGGACCAGGAGAGGTATTGGGGGACGCAGCAAGAGCAGTCTGGAACTCCCACTCACTAAATGGAGCATTGTACGCTTCCTGTCGACGTGTGCGGAAGGACAATTGCCTCCGCTCAACTCGCTCTTTGAGGGCGCGAAATTGTGCACTGTAGGCTGCGGTCGCAGAGCAACGTGCAAAATGACCTGCCATTAGCTCGGCAATAACCGTCGGGTCAGTACAAAGACTACCTTCGATTCGGAGTGACGGGATTCCGCTTGGTGGCCTGTACCCGAAGAGGCGCCGTACCTGCGACCACACTTGAGAAATGGAGGCACGGGAGCCTATGGTGGCTACATATCGCTCCCAACAGTCCTGCTTACTCTGTTGGATCAGTCGCCGGGCTCGGGCCCGGAGACGCTTAAAAGCGATTAGATGTTCAATACTGGGGTGGCGCCGGTGGCGTTGAAGCGCCCGGCGTCGCTCCCGGATAGCGTCAGCTATCTCCCGCGTCCACCAAGGCACCGACTTGCGCCTAAGTGAGCCCTTGGTAGTCGGGACATTCGCTTCAGCAGCAGAAATAATGTCCTCAGTGAGTTGTTGTACTGCCATATCAATGTTATCTGGCAATGGAGCAGTAGCCACAGCTGTCGAGGTATAGCCATGCCAGTCAGCCCTATGGAGGGACCACCGAGGCAGGCGTCCTGCAGGGTGAAATTGTGAGAGCGACAAAAGGAGAGGAAAGTGGTCACTCCCACAAAGGTCATCATGGACCTTCCAAGATAAATGCGGAAGGAGACTCGGGCTACAAATGGATAGGTCGATGGCGGAGAAAGAGCCATGCGCCACGCTGAAGTGTGTGGGTGCCCCACTATTCAAAATGCAAATGTCAAGCTGTGTGAGAAGGTTCTCAAGGTCTCTACCACGGCCCGTGCTCTCATTTCCACCCCATAGAGGGTGGTGGGCATTGAAATCACCCAAGAGGAGGAATGGTTGTGGCAATTGGACAACCAATGCAGTGATGTCAGCAGGAGAGACAACAACATCCGGGGGAAGGTATAGGGAACAGATGGTAAATTCCTCTATTGCCCGGAGTCGAACAGCCACTGCCTCCAGGGTCGTGTTGAGAGGCACAGCAGCGCTTGGGACGGTTGCAAGAACATAGACACATACTCCGCCTGATACCCTGTTATAGATGGAACGATTGTTGTAGTAGCCCCGATAGCCACGAAGGGCTGGGGTCCTCTGTGCAGGGAACCAAGTTTCCTGCAGGGCTATACAAAATGCTGGAAATCGGCACAACAGTTGTTGCAGTTCTGACAAATGGCGGAAAAAACCGCCACAGTTCCATTGCATTATCACAGATGCTCCTGGTCGCTGGGACATGCAGATTGGGACGGTACACTAGTGTCTGCAAGATTGTTTGCCGTCGCTGATGGCGGAGGCAGAGCCTCAACGTCCATCGCATTTGGGGACTCAGCAAAAGCCAAGTCTTCAGGGGACGTGAGAATTTCTATTTCGTCCTCTGAGGCTGACGTTTGTTGCGGCGGCTCAGAAGCCACTTGGTGTTCAGTCTTTTTGGGCCTCTTTTTCTTCCTGTCCCGTTTGTCTTTTGGTCTCTCCTGCTGGGAGGGCTTGTCTGCCACATCAGGGACAGAGGATACCCTCGAGGCCCTGCGACCAGCAGGTAGTGGCTTTTTCAGCCACTCACTGGTATCTGCTGTACCAGCGTCAGAGACTTTGGGAGGAAGGGCATCGAGGGAGCCCTTCCTTGCAGGAGGAGCCAGAGATGGTTGTTGGTTCTCTGGCTCAGGGATGGGGACCGTTGTCCCCTGTGGTTTTGTATTCGTTGCTCCCAAAGTAGGGACCTTGGGGGCAACAGAAGAGGAGGTGCCCCCTGACAGTAGATTGAACTTGAGTTGACTTTACCATTGATGTTACTGTAGCATATGTCGACTTCATGCTGACAGGATGAACCTTTTCGTATTTGCGCTTGGCCTCGGAATATGAAAGTCTGTCCAGGGTCTTCTACTCCATTATCTTTCTCTCTTTTTGAAAAACTGTGCAGTGTGGCGAGCAGGGAGAGTGGTGCTGGCCACAGTTAACACAGACTGGAGGTGGTGTACATGGGACGTCTGGGTGTGACGCACGTCCGCACTCGCGACAGGTGGGGTTGGCATCGCAGCGAGATGACATATGGCCAATCCTCCAGCACTTAAAACAGCGCATAGGGGGAGGAACGTAGGGTTGGACGTCACACCGGTAAACCATCACCTTGACCTTTTCGGGCAATGAATCACCCTCAAAAGCCAAGATGAAGGCACCAGTGGCGACTCTGTTGTCCTTCGGACCCCTGTATATGCGCCGAATAAACTGCACACCTCTCCTCTCCAAGTTCTTCCGGAGTTCGTCATAGGACTGGAGTAAGAGATCCCGATGAAAAATAATACCCTGGACCATGTTCAAACTTTTATGTGGTGTGATGGTAACGGGAACGTCACCCAGCTTGTCACAGGCCAGCAGTGCCCGTGACTGGGCTGGGGACGACGTCGTTATCAAAATCGACCCGGATCTCATTTTAGATATTCCGTCTACCTCGCCAAACTTGTCTTCAATGTTCTCAACAAAAAACAGAGGCTTAGTTGACATAAACGATTCGCCATCTGTTCGACTTCACACCAGGTATCGAGGGGCATACGCCTCACCTTGATGACGAGCCCGACGTTCCTCCCATGGCGTAGCCAGGGATGGAAACGATTGGGGGTCATACGATACTGCATTGAAAGAAACTCTTCCTCGCTTTGAGACGCCGTTTTCGCGGCCGGCCACGCTTCTGTTTGCTCGTTTCATGATCGTCCCACGAGCAGCTAGGGAATTAAAGGTCCACCCAGGCAGAGCCCCGCTTGCCTGGGTAAGCCTTGTACAACTGAGGTGCGGCAGGTTCCTCAGAGGTTGCTCGCTAGCGGCTGTTCAACCTCAACAGCCATGCATCTCCTCGGCACGTAGCACACCTTGAGATTGAGGTTTTTTTTTATAGAGGTTTGTACCGTCCTCGCGACCCGGGCGATTAAGCCAAGATCCCCGGGCTCTGAAACGTACAACGTTCCACCGTCGCGCCGAACGATGGTCGTTGAAGCACGCACAGAGCTTACGGTGTAGCGGACTGTTGGCGCGGCACAGCCCACAGCTCAGGACCCCGGGTTCGCCAAGCCCGTACTCAGCAAATTAATGCCGAGCCCCTGAGGGGGAGGGGAGTAATACTGGATTCGATATTCTGAAATTGTTTCAACGTAGACGATCGTTTTATCGCCCTTCCGTCAACGACTGTACAAAAGTCGAAATGGCAGATGATGAGGTAACTGACTGCGGAATAGGAAAGTAACTACAATCACTTAGTAGTGGAGAGACCTTTGTACCAGATGAAATACCAATAAGATTCTACAGAAGGGATGAGAAATAATTGCTCCCTAGCAAGCAAGAGATAATAGCAGATTGCTGGAAAAAAGCGCCGGTCATTACCGTTTTAAGGAATTTTCGTGAGATGCACTTAATTGCAGGCCTATATCTTAGACGCCAACATGTTATAGACATATGAAACATGTTCTGTATTACGATATTTTAGAGAAAGAATTTCCTCTATAAAAAGCGACATGAATTCAGCAGATATATTTGAAAAAAAAAAAAAAAAAAAGTTCGCTGTTTCTCTACGAGACCCACAATGCTGTAAACATCGACGGTCAGGTCGATGCTGAATTCTTTGACTGGGAAGTCTATGCAGTTTCTCAATATCATTTTATGAAACAAACACCAGTTTAAATAGTAATGGGCCAGGTTTGTCGCTGGATACAAGACTTTCTTGCAGAGATCACCCTACAAACTTGACTTAATGGTTCAAAATCAACGGATGTAAAGATAATTTCATGAGTATCCCAAGGAAATGTGATAGGACTCGCAGTGGCCGAGCAGTCTGCGGCGCGCCAGTCACAGTCTGCACGGCCGCTACGGTCGGACTGATGACCCTGCAGTGAAGTCCCTTAAGCTTAACAAACATTTGAACATTTTTGTGATTGGACTGTTACTGTTTGCAGTAGGTATAGAAGATATAGTGAATAACGTCAGAAGTTTCACGAGGCTGCAGAAAGTGCATCTGTCTTCAAGCTGGTAGAAATGACTACCGCTCTTACTCTTTATGGAACGATTCTTGTGTATTGGTCATTGTTCTGATTAATAGAACCAATAAGCAAGTTCATACAAACAGCGGCGTGTTCCAAGCATTCACGGTACGATAATAAACGGCTTTATAATTTTTTATTGCCCCACAACACAGGACGTCCTTAAATGGCATCGATCAAATTTTCAGACATTGTAACGTCAAATGCCAGGCGCAAACCTCGCCCGCTTCGTTCGCAAATATCAAACCGTCTGATCGCGCCCGCTTCGCGGAATCGTGCGCTGCACCAAGTTGCACGCGGCGCCGCGCGGGCGCGCTCACGTAGGACAAGTGACTGTTGGCTACGAATTTGAAATTTTCGCGCGGTCGCCGCGCCGCGTTCGCAACAGTTCGCTCACGTAGGACGCTGCCTGTGGCTGCGTTGTACAGCGCTTAACAAACTATCAATGAATAGTCTCTAGCATGGAAACCATGTATCTCCGCACATAAGTTCGATAGGTATTTTTTGTTCCGTATCTTCTCATCGAACAATCCCTAAGAGTGTGTACACGGTGGAAAAAACATCCTGTATAATGATTACGCCTCTATCACGTAGTGTGGATGTAGATCGCCAGTTATGTACTACATACCTCATACAGTTATTTCACAACTGCTGTTGCTTCGTCTATATTTGTGTCACATATGTGGATAAAGTAACGTATTTTAAACATTTTTCTCATTGTTTAGTAACTACTTACTGTCCTGTAATTACGACCTCGTTTGGTGCCTCGCACAGGTTGTTGATGCTTTGTTTCCAGAATATCCGGCAGAGATACATATCTTGCGCCTTTTTGTGTCAAGCTTTAGTAATTAGATAATGAACATAAATATTACAAGAATGTTTAAACATGTGATAACACCTATAGCTTTAATGATAATTCTGAAGCATTGAATTAAAATTTGTGATGCGACTGGGAATCGAACCCGGACCTCTATGCTAACTAGGCAGACGTCTTACCGCTAGACCACCGAATCACTAGCGATTAAGGCGCCCCAGAATAGTCTAAGCACGATTTCCTTCACGTCACGAACTTTAATTAAGCTTCTGTGTTCCATAGAACATTGGCCAAGGCTCTCCATGCAGCGTCTGCCTAGTAAGCATGGAGGTCCCGGTTCGATTCCCTGTCGCATCACAAATTTTAATTCAATGCTTCAGAATTATCATTAAACATTCCCCGAGACGGGGACATTATTTGTATTGACCTATAGCTTTGGTAAACTGTAGGTCATAATTGTCCGAACTGTTAAATGTCACTTCTTTATGATTTATCTCTGTTTTTTTTTTTTTTTTTTTTTTTTTTACGGCCGCGCGGGAATGGCCGTGCGGTCTGGGGCGCCACGTCACGGATCGCGCGGCCGCTCGCGTCGGAGGCTCGAGTCTTCCCTCGGGCATGGGAGTGTGAGTTGTTCTTAGCATAAGTCAGTTTAATTAGTTTGTAAGTTTAGGCACCGATGACCACTGCAGTTAGGTCTCATACCTTTATAAACATTCAAACCTATTCCTCCATACACGTAAAATTTCCAGTTCTTGTTTATTTTATTAATATTACAAAATGTTCAAATGTTTGTAAAGCTTATGGGACTTAACTGCGTGATCAAACTACTGATGAACTAACTTATATTCAAGACAACACAGATATCCGTGCCCGAGGGAGGATTCGAACCTCCGATGCGGGAGGCCGCGCGATCCGTGACGTGGCGCTCCAGACCGCTTAGCTACTCCCGCGCGACTATTAATATTACAGGAAAATGTTCCTACTGCAGTTCCGTTATAAAAAATAAATAAAACAGAACTGTAAACGTATCATGAAGTAATTTAAGGTACACATTTTGATAAGCAATGACGTTCACTTCTAAAATATACCATGTTTCATGATATGAGTGGGTGGCAGTTGTATTATGATGAAAATGTTGCATATGAAAATCGTGTGGGACATCGCAGTGAACACACCAACGTCCATACAGGACCCAGAGCTCAGAAATGGCGCTGTCCAATAAGCCGTCTGGTGGTCGATCAAGTTCAGTTTGTAATGCGGGGCACGACGAGAACCAGTTTGACTTGTGATGTTTAGACCTTTACTGTGACTATTTACTGTCTACCTGTAAAGAATGCAGTTCAGCTTATGTGTCACCATGATTACTCTTATACATTATTCTTCATACAGATCTGTTTCATCCGTTTTAATGTTTAACTATACAACACTTTTATCTGATGATGCTACTGAATCGAAACGCATTATAACGAAAAAAAAAAAAAAAGTATTAGCGGTCAAGAGGAGAAGAGGGCAATTGATTAATGTGGCATTCGTGCTTTGCCGACATGAGTGTGATAAATGCGGAAACGCAAACTATAGCGACCTTACCGAGGCCAACGAGACAGGCCGCGGCGCGCACGTCATGTCACGTGATCAAGTGAGGCCTGAGCCGGCGCGATCGCTAGCAGATTGGCCGGCCGCTGGGGCACAGCCAACACCACCTAGAGACAAGGCCTTACAACAGCCGTGCCTACGTCACACTTAGAGGCCGCGGCCGCCACCTCACTGGCGGGTCGCTGGTGCACGTCCACCAACGCGCAGCGGCCGGCCAGTCAGATGGCGGCCGCGGCCTCTAAGTGTGACGTAGGCACGGCCTGTTGTAAGGCCTTGTTGTCTAGGTGGTGTTGGCACAGCCCACTGTCTCATAGCGTCCGGTCAATCCGCTAGCGATCGCCCCGGCACAGGCGTCACTTGATCACGTGATATGACGTGCGCGCTGCGGCCTGTCTCTCATAGGCCTCTGACCTTACTAACAAATGCGTCAAACAGGAAAAAACATGACCTTTTTTCCTGGCTGCTGAATGAAACAAAGGAGACACGGAAAGCATAGAAGATACAGTGTTCAAATGTTTGTATAGCTTATGGGACTTAACTACGGGGTCATCAGTCCCTAAACTTACAAACTACTTATGAACTAGGTAACCCTAAGGACGGCACAAATATCCATGCCCGAGGGGGGATTAGAAGCCCCCACCGGAGCGACCGTGCAGACCGTGACTGACACGCCGCAGACCACTTGACCACCGCGGCCGGCCCTTCTGCGTCAGTGAGGGGATGATTGTTTCAATGGTTACGACGATCTTGTCTCATTGACAAAATAATAAAAAAAAAAAAAATTCGCACAGTACGGCATTCGACCGGAAACTTTTTGATCTCTCCTTATATTCCCGATCCCAGCCTTGTATTTTTCATGTAATGAACTCCGTAACAGTCAGGTTACTCAAAATCAGAGATGTCTAAATACTAGCAGAGCTACCGGTATCGTTAGAAATTAAACATGTAGACATACTTATCTGTAGTCTGGTAACAACGGAAGTCTTTCTTGCTTCGTAAGGGGTACACAGTGTCCTCCTTAAAGCAGTTTTATAAGCTGGTAGAATACGAAAACACACGCTGAGCTGTTTACGGAAAGGTGGCACATCGGTTGTAACACACTGAATACTCGTTAAGGAGGTCGGCAGTTCAAACCCGCCTCCGGCTATACTGTTTATCTTCTTCCTGACTTCCCCAACGCTTTCGCGCATAGTGTCCACTTCAGTGGACGGCAAATTTTCTGTTTTGTACACCCTTGGTTTTGACGCCTCTGAGATCTCTGTTGCATACAGTCTACTGGGGTTGACGTTAGCTACGCAATGATGCTACCTAGGGGCCAGTGAGGCCACTGCTTGGGTTGTTGATAATCTGAGAACTGGTATATGTCGGCAAGATGGCGCCTGGGAAGAAAGGTCTCGCACATGTGTCCACAATTGATGCAAATTCGTTCTATGGAAGGCGTTTAAAAGCGGCAAGAAAAATATATTTATATTTACAATATATGTGTCTAATAATAAGATGATTTTCATGCTGTCTAACATTATCATAGAGAATGAATGTTAAATATATGTCCACTACAGTGGACTCCATGCATGTGTGACATGATTATGATAAATCGTGAAAATTGCTAGTACGCATTTATCTCTACTTCAGGACATACTAGAAGATCTACAAGAGGAGTCAGAGTATTCACTGGGTGATGACAGTGAAGCAGACGATGACTGGGAAGTTGTGCCACAACAGAGAAACTAGTTCAAGCTCAGAGGAATCTGAAGCAGAGGCTGTCATTACATGATTTGTAACCGCTACACCAGTTCAAAGAAGAAATAGGAAATTGAGCAGTACATGGACTATGGCAGACGGTGATATTGATAGAATGTTCTTCAGTTCTTAGGGGAGCACAAAGTAAAAATTGATCAGAAGACACCTTTTGACATTTTCCTTTCTCTCTTCTCTTCTACTTTGCTGGAAACCATTGTTTACCAAATTAATCTTTATTTGATACAAAATGGGAATGTGTGTGTGTCAGAACTGAATTTCTTGGGTATACATTTTATCATGTCTTACACCAAATATCGTAGGATTACAACCTATTGGTCTGCAGACACTGCACTTAGATTGGATTTGATAGCCAACAACATGCCAGTCAATCGATTTGAAACGATCATGAGATTTCTTCATTTTACCGATAACAGTACACAAGGAGTTAAAAATGAAAATCGCTGTCATGATGAAAATTGTAAAAGGAAAACAAAGTATATTTGTATCAAATAATGACGTAACTATATTTATGAAAATGTGCATTATTGCATAGTATCCACTGTAGTAGACATCACTAACATTTGTGATGCAGTCATCTAAACATTACAAATAAATGCATTTTGATTACTTGGAACTGTTATTTATTAAAATTAATAACCCACTAAATTTTGTTTCTTTTCAAATTAATTCGTGCATGAAAGGGCTAAATCACTCCAGGAAAATGTCTTCAAATGGTATTACCGATTTCCTTCCCCATTCCTAACAAAAACTGTACGAGCGTGTGATCTGTCTCCAATGACCACGATGTCGACGGGACGTTAAACCCTAATCATTCTTCCTTTTCCGAACTGTTTATTTTCCAACAAGATAGATGGCTCAGCTATCGTTGTTTCATTTTAGAAATCGAGGTATTCTCTGAAAGCATTTGTCAGTTTCTTGCTATTTGGTGGCCGAGGTGACTGAGGCGCTCCAGTCACGGTCAGCACGACCACTACGGTCGGGGGTTCGAATCCCCCCTCGGACATGGATATTTGTGCCGTCCTTAGTATAAGGTAGTTGATAAGTAGTTTGTAAGCTTAGGGACTGATGACCCCGTAGTTAAGTCCCATAAGTTGTACAAACATTTGAATTTTCTTGCTATTTGAATAACATCACTGTGAAATGATCCAATCGATTGCTGCAAAGAAACAACGGCTTTGGAGTGTGTTTCTTAGGTTAATTTAAGTTAGTTTAAGTAGTTTGTAAGCCTAGGGACTAATAAACATAGGAGTGCCATCCATTTGCTAACATTTGAACATTTTTGCAAACGTTGCGGAGGTCCAACAACGCGTGACCCCAGTGCTTGGAGCGATTCCACAGGAAGCATTTGCTGACAGTTTACAACAACTGTACAACCCATGTCAGAAACGTACTGTAGCCAATAGCGATTACTTTGAAGGCCACTAAAGATATTTTGTTTGTAACTCTTGTTTCCTGTATTTCCTGAGGTCATTCATCGAACTCTTCAGAGGCACCTTGTATGTAAGTGATTGTCTGTGTACCACTATAATAGGACGATATATTTATTTCAATGCTGCATTGCGACTACGCTTGGTAATGACCTATAATTTTCATATTCAAGTTGCATTTTTAATAAATTTTAGGATTTTAACATTGACGTTACTAATATATTGATGTTACTTTTTAACAAAAATAGTGTTCCATTTGAACATGTTCCAAAAGTTTGATGAACTTTAAAAAAACTGTATTTAACCTTATTTTGTCTCATAACAATGCATTTAACACAAATATAAACGTTTCATTCGTAGAGAATAAGCTCGGAATAGGAGCTTAACGTTTCTACTGGGTACATTTCCATCTGTAGGGGAATGGAAGGTGTAAAGGGAACGGAAGAATTATCTTTGAATTATTTCAATTGCGACAAGTGAAATTTTGTGCCGGACAGGGATTTGATCTGTTTTCCCGCTTTGGGCCAGCGGTCTCCTTAACCACTTGTCCATCCGAACACGCCTCCCGTCCGTCTCAAATTCCCCTCAAGTCACACGTTCCGGACAAAGCGCTAGTTCTCTGTGCCCGCCATACAAGAACTATGTTACCACATTTTCGGCGAAAAAATAGCAACTTAATTATATATGTGAGGTTTTTTAAAAAAAGTTTACCAACTTGAAGGACTTGTAGAGGGGAGTGAATTCATACTATTTTCAATAGGAACCGTTCGTTGTACGGAAATGTCAGCCAACGACGCTATGAGCACATCATCTTGGATACTATGAAACAAGCGTTTTGCTTTCTGTGGTGTCGCACAAGTACAAAGTGCGCGCCACTTACTTTCGCCGCGCGCCGCCATGCACGCACGGCGCGGCGTTCTCACGACGACAGCCACGAGCGCCCTCTGCGACAACGCCGCTCGTGGCCATCACTGAAGGACATCGGCCACTTCGGACTGAGATAGCAACGAGTTAGGACCTTCGTAATCAGATAGGCACCATTGAAGACTTTGCTATCGTACAGGCACTAGGCAGGCCTCTAACAACTATGTATCAACATTCTGCAGTACTATGTAAAAGTTAAGTATTGTTACATTCTGTGCAATATATATATCTTTCTAATTTACTCTAGTGTTTATAGTTTCTGGCTGCTCCCCTCCGTACCTGCACCAGCGTGTCGGTCTCGTTCCACTCGGCCACCGACACCTACGACGAGGCTGGGACACAAAAGCGGCGACGAACTTGGGACACAAAACTTTCCATGTTTGGGAGAAGGTTGTATGGATCAAAACCAGAAAAAAGGTCTAGTAAACATGGACTCTAAAGCGTATACGTTCAAAGCTATGAGCACATGACCAGTAGAAGAGATGTTTCACGGTATTCAAGATGAGCTGCTCATAGATCTTGAGTTATACATTTTAAAGTTCATATTTACTGGACTTTTCTTTATTTTGTTCAGATCACCTTCTCCCGAAATGTGGAAAGCGAATTCCCTTCTATAAGATCTAAAAGTTTTTAATCTTACTTTTGAATCACCATAAAAAATAGTATTTATCCGAAAAGGCAGTCACCGATTCCTCCTGCTGTTCTTATCAAATCCGAGCTAGTACATCGCTAATGATCTCGGCTTCGACAACACATTCGAAATCTCCTTTGTCACTGACCTCTAGCCTGAGATAATACTTAGATCTACGTATAACAAATCTATATAATGACAGGGCTCTACGAACTCCAACTTTTTAGAGATACTATTCATGATGGACATTTGATTCCAGAAACTGGACGAAGGGTATGTACTCAGACGAGACAAATTTTGTACTGCGAGGCAAAGCTGACTCTGTGTCGGCGGCCAGTTTGTGGTATCCGCAGAACATAGCCATGTCCGCGGCCTAGCATCTGGCCGCCTTCTTTTCAGCTGAATGCACGCAGCCTGGCCGAGAAGTGGAGTGCACATTGAACAGAGCGTAATAAGAGAAAGGTCTGCTGCTTGGTCTATTTAAGGAAGAATAATCAACGCTTCAACTCACTCGGTATTTGAATTTCTGTCCTTGCATTGTCTCAACTTACTATACAAATCAGCATGGCTTTGCTCTAGTACGAACCAGTACTTTTCTGAGTTTCCAGAAGATCGTTCAATACTATATATCTATACGCCATTCAAGGATGCACATGAATAAAGTTTTCGAATGGACTACGGAAACGTTCAGGTGAATCTTTAAGAGTTTCTTCAGGGATATTTTGTGAAGGAGGGCTGAAAGGTTTTACCTAGTGAAACATTTAAAATTTTACATTTTTGAAGGAAAGAAGATGAGGATTTAACGTCCCATCGACCTCTGAGGTCAAGCTCGGATCGGGGAATGATGCGGAAGTTATACGAACGTATCTTAAGCGATTTAGGAAAATTGAGAAAAACATACATGTGGATAGCAGGGCTGGGATTTCAACTTTGGTCTTCTTTGAGGTAATCACAATAACCATTATGTGACCTGCATTTCGAGAATTTCATAGAGACTGGAAGTTACGGGATAGAAGGTTGTATTCATTTGGGTGAAGGCACATAGCAACATTCAAGGTAATGAAAACGCAAGCAAACTAACAAAACTAACGACGCATGAATGGCAAAATGAGCAAAAAATCTCTCATCTGTGGCACAGTTAAAAACAACAAATACAAGAAAAGTGATCATAAAGATGGTAAACACACAAGCTAGACAAATGACAGCACTTTGATAGACATGCTCACCTAGGTATCACGCGAATTTAATGCTAATACTCCAGAAAATATCATTTTGAAACTTTATCAAATAGAATACACAAATATTTGTTCCAAATAGTTGTGATGTACTCGTAAAACTGTATCTGATACGAAGAAGTAGATATTCGGATGTAAAGTTTGTCAACGGAAATCAGTAAATATATGTAAGAACGTACTTCCTCTAGGAATATAAAAAATATAAAAATATAAAGAAATAAAAAATAGAGGAATTTTACGAGGTAGATAATTTCAGGAATATTGGAATGAATCGACGTTGGAGATCTTTCTGTGTTGTGTTTTAGACAGCTGGAGGTGTGTGTGTGTGTGTGTGTGTGTGTGTGTGTGTGTGTGTGTGTTTTGTCCTAAGTGTAAGTTATAGTAAGTAGTGTGTACGTCTAGTGACTGATGACCATAGCAGTTGGGTCCAATGGGTATGGAAACATATTATTACGATGTTTGATTTGTACTGAAGACATCTTCATGGATCTAGCAGATGTGGCATTGTAGCTGCTCTGTATGCATTTGTTACAGCAAATGAGCCATTTATACCTAAGCGTCCCTAGAAATACAATTTTATGAAACGTTGTTACTCTTGTGTCTCATCTCTACCATAGATCCTCATCACAGGGCAGAAGTTGGTAGCACTTAAATTTTCGAATATACTGTTGGAGATTTTCATGCAGGTAACACACAGTTTCGGATATGAAATCATTTACTTTTTACCACTCCTAACGGCTACCATACTCACGTACCGTACTTCACGTTTTGTGCCCGTGTTTGGTAAACTGCCTTTATAATTAGATAAGTTTCAATGGCGTCTTTAGATAAATAATATTAAAAGTCGGTACTTCAGTTTTGGTGTTCTCGTATTAATATTTCGATAACACCAGCATTTACAGTAACTCCTGAACAGGAATCATTAAATAGGGAAAAAAGCTGCTTGTATTTGAGGATACGTATTTACTTCCGCCAATACCACATCTTTAGAAACAAATTATATTAACGTATTTTACATGTTTGTTTGGACTTGATATCCAATGGCACAAATTTCACTTACTCCCAAACCTTCAGATGTCAGTCAGACCGATACCAAACGTTGTATATCGATAGAGTATCAATCAGAACTTTGATATAATTCGTGATATGTGCTGACGTCGAGGAGAACGTGCTTAAACGGGAAGTAATAAGTAACCCATGTCCTACGAAGTAGAGGAAAAGCATATCTGTGAAGCTGCGTAGTGTTGAGCTCCAGTGGGGAAGTCAACATAGCGTAAGTTTGTCATTTCAAGGGTCCTGGGTTCAAGCGCTGCTGGTGATAATTTTTTTTCTGTATTACGTTGGAAATGGTTATGCATCTATATACACCTAGTATTACATGTGACAATAGGTTCCTGACATGCAAATCTAGCAGTTATTTAGTATCATCATTATTATGAACGTTACAATTATTTATTAATACTATTATTATTATTAATACTTTCGCACATGTGGTGATATTATTTCTTTATTCTTGTGTTCCGATTGCTTTTGTTTATTTCTGAAACCACGAATATGCTCTGCAGGTTTGCTACTTTCAAATTAACGAATCAATAGCAAACTTCCGATAACACACTGCTATAAAATCCAAATATTCGTCGTACATGTCATGAACACGTTGCCTCATCTAGCAATTGCCAACGTACTGCAGTAACAAAATTACCACGAGTTCGGCTTGAACCCAGGACCCTCGGTATAACCAACTAACGCTCTATCAGCTTGCCGACAGGAGCTCGACGTGATACGCTCTCGCCGGCCGCGGTGGCCGAGGTGACTGAGGCGCTCCAGTCACGGTCAGTACGGCCACTACGGTCGGGGGTTCGAATCCCCCCTCGGGCATGGATATTTGTGCTTTCTTTAGTCTTAGCTAGTTCATAAGTAGTTTGTAAGCTTAGGGACTGATGATCCCGTAGTTAAGTCCCATAAGTTGTACAAACATTTGAACATTTGATACGCTCTCACAGGTATGCTTCTCCTCTACTCCGTAGGTCAGGTGTTACTCATTAAAGTTTAAGCTCGCTCTCTTGGACGACAGCACATATCACCAATTACATCGGAGTTTTAGTTGATACTCAATCGATATACAACGTACGGTTCCGACTTGACTGTCTTACATCTGGAGGTTTGGGTGTTAGATGTGTAGTACTGTTTACATATAACTGAGTAGTGAGAATAATGTGTGGTGTTCACTGACACATAGCAGGCGCCCCTTGAAAGAGGTAGGCACTCTAACTGCATATTCATATACGTAAATGAAACACGTTATGAATAAATATTTGCAACTCGGGAGAAATTATTAAGAGAAGTGCACTGCGTTACCCATTACTGAATCCGTTAGAAGCTTGGAAAGTGTCCAGTGTGTTGCTACAAAATTCTTACACATTTTACCTTACTGGGAAAATTAACAGACAGATTGCGAAGTAAATATTAAAATGTTATTGTAAATGATTTCCCTTGACGATCTGTTTCTACTCTACAGGCTAATATAGAATGAAGCTCTGGTAGCAGATGTGACATACACGTACAGTAGTACACACAGATGAAGGAACTGTGTCCAAAACTTCGATGGCAGCTATTTTTTTACACGACGCTGCTCTAAATGCTGTTGGTTACTTTATACTTCAAATTTGTGTTTCATTTGTATCACGAGTGGTAAGTTGCCGATATTTTCGTATTTTATATATTAGAAACAGTCTTACTAAATAATATGTAAGTGGTCAGCCAGCAATGAGTTTATATAGCCCAAAGTCTCCGTCGGCTCGAGAGCTACTGATATTCGTTTGGTTTCTTACCCTATTGCTTCTGTGCCCAATTATCGTACGCAGTATTAAAAATGTCCATGTGACTCTTTCACTCGCAGAAAGTACTTTTTTTTTGACAGCAGCAATATCCACGCCTTCAAGCTGGCACTCACAAAGGACTCCTTTGACGCTGAACGTTCGTAAACTACAAAGATCAGATCAGAGAAATGAGGAAAAAATGTTCAAATGTTTGTAGAACTTATGGGACTTACTACGGGGTCATCAGTCCCTGAGCTTACAAACTACTTATGAACTAGCTAAGACTAAGGACGGCACAAATATCCATGCCCGAGGGGGGATTCGAACCCCCGACCGTAGTGGCCGTGCAGACCGTGACTGGAGCGCCTCAGTCCCCTCGGCCACCGCGGCCGGCAGAGAAATGAGGGCTAGTAAGGATGCATACAAGCATTCATTTTTCCATCACTCTGTATGGGTGTGGAACAGGAAAGCAAGTAACCAGAGGTGGTACTGAGACTCTACGCCATGCACCTTTGGGTAGATTACGGAGTAAGTATGTAGATGTAGAGCTGCACGAAACCATGCATTAGAATAACAATCATAAAAACAATTCTACCACAACTTAATTTTTGAGAGAGAAAAAAGAAATAAGATATCAGTCCACAGGAGAGAAACTATACGTAATTCAGTGTTGTTAATGTAACATTGTATTTTACTCAACTGCTTAAAGTAACTATAATAGCGCAAAATACATGTCCCGCACACCGGATAGTGCTCATATTAGTCCTCACAGCTCAGATACTGGACTTCTATGAAGTGTTTAAAACAGAGTAGAAGAGAACAATGTGCATAGTTCACTCAAGTCACGTTCTCACATTCAAAATCACTTTGGAATTTAAGAAATCCAAAAATCAAGAGGCACTCTAATTATATTCTCAATTAATGATATGCCTATGTCAGTTTCATAACCTGCCTTTCGCCGAGCATATTGCAACATAGGCTTATGCGTTGGCGCAGAAAATTTATTGCAAATCACAGAGTAAAGTTTGATGATGAAATAACGATACTGTATCTCTTCCTCTTTATTTTAATCGCTTTCTCGAAATCTCGCTTTTGCACTTTGAAGAGTGACATGAGAACTATCAGGTGTATAGAATGTGTTTTGCGCTATCATAATTACTTTAAGCAGAGGCTTTCAGGAACTGCCGACTGAAAATTTAATGATACACTGACGTCATTGAATTATGTATAATTGTATTTCTATAGTCTTGATATCTTGTTACTTCCTTTCCTGTATTAGAATGTCCCTTGTAACAGAATGTTACTTCTGCATGGAAATGACGAATGTTCAGATGTTTGTGAAGCTAAGCTAAGGGTCCAAAGCGAGCACGTAATCCGTGGCAAGGCGGCTTAGACCGCATTGTCATTTCCGTGTGGCAGAAATGCTACAGAGCACTGTTTTCATAATCGAGCGTTGGTCTAATAATGATTTCGTGCGGTTCCGATCGTTCGAGGTGATAGATGTCCTTTTTGTGCTGCAAGTTGTACGGCTTGTTTGCTGGATTGGGGTCGCAGATAGTGTGGCCACCAAAGGCAGCTACACGATTACTGATACTGACATTCACGGCCACTGCAATGCCGACAGTTGTGCTACCAGTCCCGTCAGGGACCTCGCATTGTCAACACTGTCACGTGTCTCCAACCTGATGGGCTGGACTGCAGTCAAACAACCAGAGCCTACCGCTTGCAGGACAGTGTTCATCGAGCCACGCAGTGCGCTCCTATACAGGACGGAGTGCATTGTTTAGTTGGAGAGTGCCGAGCTACGCAGAACATAGTCCTCACATTGATGCAGAGCTTCGCAGTGACTTAAGACTTGGTTCATACACTGGGACGTGTCTGGACTTTATCAGCCTTGGATTATTATACTTCTCCAACGTCGAAACTTGAGTGTTTATTATTATTTTTATTATTATTATTATTTTTTTTTTTTTTTTTTTTTTTTTTTTTTTTTTTTTTTTTTTTTTTTTTGCAATTCATTTCACACGTGTTACTAAAGTTTCGGGATGTTTCTTTTAAAGTTTACCAACGTCGCGTTACCAAATACGCCCCTAAAACACTGGATATTACAGGTTTCTTCACGGTTGTGGAGATATTTTCACAAAATAAACACGGGCGGTTATGGCAAAAACCGAATAAATCACATCATGGCGCCGCAGACCATGGTTCCCTGATACCAAGATACTCAAATGGTATCCCGAAAAAAAAAACCGAAGGGGAAAATGTAAGTATTGAAATAGTAACAACATGAAATTTATTTTATGAAAATTAACAATAGAATAATTAGGTCCGCTGACGCGCGGATCGCCTATTCCGTGAATGTGTGTATGTGAGATCCTACGCGACCTTTCTAGTGTTAACGCGCCGAAGGATTCCCTGTTTCTAGAATTCCTGTAGCTGTGACAAGAGACAGTCCTTTACCGTGTCCTTCTTCATCTACATGGGATACTCTGCAAATCACATTTAAGTGCCTGGCAGAGGGTTCATCGAACCAACTTTATACTATTTATCTCCCATTCCATTCTCGAATTGCGCGCGGGATGAAAGAACTCCTGAATCTCTCCGTTCGAGCTCTGATTTCTCGTATTTTATTCCGATGGTCATTTCTACCTATGTAAGTGGGAGTGAACAATATGTTTTTGCATTCAGAGGAGAATGTTGGCGATTGGAGTTTAAGTAGCCCACACCACAGCGATAAGCGCCGTTGTAATGATTCCCATCCCAGATCCTGTATCATTTCCATAACGCTGTCCCCCTGTATCGTGACAATACGAAACGAGCTGCCCTTCTCTGAACTCTTTCGATGTCCTCCGTCAAACCCACCTGATAAGGATCCCACACTGGGCAGCAATACTCCAAAAATGGACGGACAAGCTTAGTGTATACAGTTCGTCGCCCGAGTTGAAACGCTTCCATTTGAGAATTTTTAGCGGACCAAACAGATGGATGCCACATGGCGACATGTCCGGGCTGTAGCGCGAATGGTCAAACTGCCCCCAGTGGTAGTTGGCCAGTACGCTTTGTGTGACCCTAGAGACGTGTGGACGCGCGTTATCATGAAGCAGAATCACTCCCTCCGTGAGCAGCCCAGGCCGTTTGCTATTGATGGACTTGCGTAGGCTACGGGGTGTCTCACAGTACATGTCATTGCTAATGCATTTTCCGTGCTTGAGGAATTCGATGAGTATCGGACATAGAACGTCGAGAAAGACGGTGAGCATCACCTTGCCTGCTGAGGGCACAGCCTTGAATATTTTAGGGGGAGGTGGCGACGCATGCTTCGCGTCCCTAGAGTTCGCATTACCTTATCCCAAAGCGGCAACCGGTTTCGTTGTTAAGACATTTCGTACCTTTTCATTTGAACACCCCTCGTATACATGGTTCAGTAGAGTGATTTATAATGTAGAATAAATAGGTAACTGTAGAAGAAAGGAGACTTCAGACTGTGATTCTGTTACCTTTTTCGGTCAACAGTTTCGAGGTATCCCTTAAATTTTTTGTTGTTGATGAATCATTGGAAATATTAACAATGAGATCGTTTTGCTGGTTTTAGTTACTTGGGCGTAAGGCCGTGGTCTATGGCATAATTCACTGCCTGACATTTCGTCATTCACTGCTGAAGACATCTTCGGAGGCTTTGAAGACAAAGAAAGCTAGTTCACACTTAAGCCAGCTCAGCAACCAGAACTGTTTACGCGTATCCACGCAACGGTCTGTTCGCGGAGTCCCGCGGACGTATCCTACGAGATCTAGTGGTGAGCACTATTTATTTAGCATCAACGGCTGATTGTCTAATTCCTTCTTCGTTTCTGTTGAAATTATTTTTGTGCGTTTTGATATCTATGGCTCGCCTGTACAGTTCAGCGTAGTAATTCTTAAGTCTTGCTAAAACTATGGTGTCAGAGAATCGAATTAGATGGTTTCACAGTCTTAGTGCATGTTCTGCTGCTGCGGATTAACCGTCTTGCCCAGGCGACAATTAATTTTTTGTTGCTTTAGGCGGGTGTTAATGATTCTTTCCGTAGTCACTGTGGATACTTTTCTGCAAGTTCCAGGGGATTTTATGTATTCTTGATGTATGACGTCGAACCGACTGTTGCGTGGGTAAGCATAAACATTTCAGCTTGCGGAACTGCTTGAGTGTATGTCAGCCATCTGTGTCTCGAAAGAAATCATCAGAAATGTACGATGAAACGTCAGGCAGTGAATTGTGACCTGGACCGCGGCCTGTGCTCAAGCAACTAACACAAGCAATAATTCAAATACCGACGGTTACAGACTACCTGCAGTGACAGTGTTTCTCGTTTTCCGGGTAGCTGTCGTTTCCTCAGCTTCTTTCCTTCCAGTTGCAGTATCCTCTCAATATAAATGAGACAACTACGCAACTTACAAAAATTGTTAGATCGGGTCCTACAGGAACCGTAAAGTGGTCTCAGTAGACTGCGAGATGGTTAATTACGTCGTGGCCGTAGCAGTGAATCGGGGCGTAATTGCGCTGGTATCTGACGCGGCGTTGCAACGCGCTGCCGACCACGAGGTCGCTAGGCGCCGACCTGCGAGCCACGAATAAGCAAACATCCTGGAAATTTCCAGAGACAAGTTATTATACAAACTGCTCCGTGCTGGAAGTTGAAGGTAGATTGTAGCTTAACGTCGTATCCTTGTCGAGACCACTTGCTACAAAGCACTGGCTCCGACTGGACAAGTATGGGCAGGGAAACAGACCGTGGTTGGAATCGACCCAGAAATTTACCTCAGTTTACACCTATATTTGTGTACTACCTCCAGTCACAGTGTTTAGGGGTCGCCAATCGACCTCACAGCCCTAGCATCCTTTTCTTGAAGCCGTTCATGGCACTTTCGTCACCCATGTAATGTCGTTGCGGATAAAGCTGGAAGCTTGAATTTTCTGTGACAAAGAAGACCTCCTATAACTAGCTACAGCCCAAAATTATACTATTCTGTGTCTTATGGTTTACTAAATATTCGTTAATTTTGTCACCCACTCACCGATCATAAAAATTCTAAGGTTCTTCTAAAAGACACAGACACTTCAAATTTTGTATTTAGCTTCAAAAAATTTTCAAATTTTTGTAAATCCATGGGACTTAATTATATATATGCGCGTGAAGGAGGACTCCAATCTCCGACGGGGAACAACCGCGCTCTGCACAGCAAGACTCGGCCATTCCACCCCGGCTTTATTTCGTTTTTTTCCTTTTATTATAGGATAAATTCTATCATCCAACAATGTCAATTCCGTTTACCTTTTTGATTGCTAAAATAACATCTTCTAACAATAGGGACTCGGAAATGGCCGTGAGCCGCGGTGGAATTGCCGAGCGGTCTAAGGCGCCTTGCTGCGGACCGATGACCTCAGCAGTTTGATCCTTAGATTTACAACCATTTGAACATTTTTTTTAACAAGAGCTTGTAATTAATGTATCGACGATACTCTGGCAGTAATGTGCTGGACTCCTATGAGTTGCGTTCGATTCCTGGTAGAACAGTTTTGTTTTTCTTTCAGTCTTAATTTTAATCTATCCTACACCTCTCCAGGATGTGAGGAGTCGGCAGAAACGGCACGTGGTTCGAATTCTACAGTACACTGTAGGTGAAAACAATGCACGGATTCTTCAGAGTTCACACGTGGTCAAGCGAACAACATTATATTTATTACAAAAATAAAAATGTTTAATATTGATATGGTTGCTAATGTTGTTAGGTAGCTAATTAGGTAACAGTTTATCACGAAATCATTAAATAGATAATAACTAAAATAACCGACTTGGTTTTAGATGAGACTTTTTGTGGTGGGAAGAATGCGTTTCGAGACTTGTACATTTTATGTTTTTGACGCAATTCATTTATCTTAATGCTGTCAAGTCTACAATCACTCAGCACTGAACAACACTGGCAAGTTCCCGACTTGGTCGACCACTTCCCGCAGGGGGCCGTAACATATACAGAGTTAAAGGGGTGACACTACTGATGATTACGAACAAAATACTTATAATAAACATGTGACCTTTCCTTAACTGTTTACGGTTAAACTCATAGAAACAACTAGGCACGGGAAAATTGTAGGTGACTAAATTAAGGTACTGTTATGATTTGTTTAATAATCAAAGTTTCCTCACAGAAGATGTTCAAACAGTTCACCGTCAACATCAATGGATTTTGCCGCTCTTATAGACAAGTGTTGTGTTGCCGATAGAAACGCAGTTCTGCATTCCTTTAGTTGAGCACAAACATGTAAAATACGTGGGAGAAGTTTATCTCTTGCGTCCACTTTGCGCTTCTACTCTTCGCCCTTCAGCCACCCCCCAAAAACAGTAATCCATCGGAGGTAAGATCGGGTGACCTCACTGCCCAAACAGTGACTCCACGGCGACCGATCCAACGACCAGGGTACGTTGCGTTGTCATATTGTCACTGGCCGTACGGAATGTGTAGGAACTCCGTTATGCTAAAAGTAAATACCATCTCGTGTTGCCAAAGGATAACCACGTATTCTTGTAACTCATTCTGAAGAAAATCAAGATACCGTGTTCCATTAAGACGGTTATATAAAACGATTGGATCGATGAGTTGGTGATCATTAATACCGCACCACACGTTGACTGAGTACATCTTCTCTGAGGAAACTTACACAATTAAACCACAACAGTATCTTAATTTACAGCCACCTGCACTTTACCGTCCTAGTTGTTTTCATTGCTTTACACGGAAACTGTTAAGAAAAGGGCACACGTTTATTAGAAGTTTTTTTTTGTTGAGAATCACCAGTAATATCACCTCTCAAAGCATGCACCTTTCCTCCCGACTCACCCTGTATAGCCTATACAGATACAAGATTCAAATACAATACAATCACCGAAAACCACTACTGATAAGGCAAATGCCTCGCCTGAGTCGACGAAGGGGACCTATAGGAAATCAAAATCAGCATGGCTGAACAGGTATATGACCCCTGCACCTCCTAAATACTAGCTCACTGGTGAGAGAAAAGTAATAGGATGTGTGTTCCGAAGAAGACCGCCAAATCCCGGCAACAATGCGGGATTCATCTCTTATATTGACCAGGAATTGCTCTGCAATGGAAGCTATGCACGAATGTTGATCACATTCATCAAGGGCGCCAAATGTGGCACTCGGGCAGTGATTCGTTGAAAGCTGCTACCATTCCTGGCGATGGAAAGCCTGGCTGGATTCAGTTAAAAATGACGTTTTATCCATGGTGGAGCTCGTGAAATCCGCGGCCGATACGAGTTGCTGGTAAAACAAACGCAATCAGCCACACACTGCGCTATCTAAATGCCATAGTCAGTGTCGGGGTATCATGCCAGTTTTCAGACTGACGTTTGCGATTACATACATTTTCGTCGGCAGGATGTGCGCTCTTGCAATACGTTCCTTTGGACGGCGATTTTTCTTTCTCTGATTTCAGGGCAATCTATAAGCTGCTGCAGTTAAACAGCTCACATAATGTAAATAAATCAGTGTGTCACACAAGCACATCATAATAATTTTTATGTCAATCGCAGGTAAACGTTGTCTATTCTATGTTATTTACACATAAAGCATTTAAAATGAATAAATCGAAAATATTAAGCATGCGAAGGGAAATATTTTTCCCTAGAAATAACTTTAGGATCTAAAGAGGAACATGTAGGAACAACAGTGACTAAGAGGGTAGTAACGTAATACAGTACGAACATTTAATAACTCAAATCTAACTTGTATATCCTTCATGTTACGTTTGAGTGATAAATGTATTTTTTTTTAAATTTTTTTTTGTTACTAAATATTCAACCTCCGAATGGGTAAAGTCAGATTATGCATTATGGGAGGGGGTTGTAGACTGCTTTGGCTTCTAAGTATTTTGTTAAGTGTCTATTCTACAATGCTCAAAACTATGTACACTTCATAAACAAACAAAAAGCATTTTCACTGACTGAATGTTCCGTTGGTGCTTGGTAGAATATTTGATACCTTATCACTAAATACACATAACAGTGGTGCAATATTCTACAGGCCTGCCGCAGTGGCCGTGCGGTCTGCGGCGTGTCAGTCACGGTCTGCACGGCCGCTGCGGTCGGGGGTTCGAATCCCCCCTCGAGCATGGATGTTTGTGCCGCCTTTAGTATAAGCTAGTTCATAAGTAGTTTGTAAGTTTAGGGACTGATGACCCCCTAGTTAAGTCCCTTAAGCTTAACAAACATTTGAACATTTGAATATTCTACAGTATTTACTGATTTTCACAAACTAGCATTTTCCGTTTGCCAGGGTCGTCTACTGTCCGAGTCCCTACGGTATATTGCCGACATCAAATAGATGGTGACAAAGGTTCTGCTCAGGTCTTAACAACTTCCCCCTAAAAAATAATTTGGATACTTCATGTAAAGCGAGTGAATCTTACTGCCTATCATCATCTACCAGTAACTATCATAAAGAAAAGAAAATCGAAATGAACTTGAAAAGAGGAAAGAGCCCCAGTCGAGTGACTCCAGTTATTCAAACATAGTGGAGCTGCAGGACTCCTCTAATGAGGAGGATGTCAGAATACATTCTGAACCAGGAAGTGAAGATACAGAATGCATATTTTGTGTGACAAAATTCTCTGCTGTTACTATGGGGGAATCCTGAGAACAATGTATACAATACAAAATATGGTGAAAGTAATTTGTGATTTGTGTGTCCGAGAAAACACTTCATTGAATGCGGTTTCTATTATTACAGATGTCCGTCCCTAGTCCTTAACCCCAACCATTTACCGTTTTTCACTTACCTGAAATATAATTACGCATTTCGGTTAAAATAAATATGTAATTTAATTCAAACAGATATTTTTCCAATAACTATACATTAAAACCTTTTATTTTGGATAAATATCTTGCGGCCGGCCACGGTGGCCGAGGGGACTGAGGCGCTCCAGTCACGGTCTGCACGGCCACTACGGTCGGTGGTTCGAATCCCCCCTCGGGCATGGATATTTGTGCCGTCTGTAGTATTAGCTAGTTCATAAGTAGTTTGTACAGCTTATGGGGCGTAACTACGGGGTCATCAGTCCCTAAACTTACAAACATTTGAACATTTGAAATATCTTGCGAGTTACTTACACAAAACAAAACAGTATACCATAAACCTCTCCTTTGCTCTATAAATCTTTAATACGGTATGTGCTGAAACACTCAAATTCCGGCTACCTTTGAATTCACTTAGTTGTCACATAACGCACCCATAACTATCCAGAACACTATTATGTCACTTGCATTCTGAGGGCATGACACAGGCGCCGTTCGTGATCACATACAACATCTCCACCTGAAGACTTCGCTATCATCTGCATTTACGTTGAATGATGCAGTTTTCGCTATGTTTCTATATTTCTGCCCACTCCCTGTACACAGGGGAAAAATCATTTTACCCACTGCATGGGTACCCGTGGGTATCTTCATTGCACACTGCATCCGTATGCAAATTCTGCATGTACATGTGTAATCATTCAACCAGCTGGTATGTGGTGGAGAATATTTCTGGCGTCAACTTTGATCGGTAATGGCACACCGAAAGACGGTAGGTAAGCAACCGTACTCCAGACGTTACAGATCTTAGCGACGATGAGCGTGGAAGGAAGGATGGCTGGACTGATTTAGGGAAATCACGAAAAACCTAAATCCAGAGGTGGATTTGAATCACCGACCACCCGAATGAGATTCCAATGTGTTACCACTGCGCCACCTCGCTCGAAGGTAATTGTCAATGAAAGACTGATAAATTCTCTGTTCTAAAACAGAAAGCTTCTTCCACTATCAGGATCAAAAATGGTACTCTCATTGTCACGTGCCATCGCACTAGCTTACAATAAATACGTCAATCATGTTCAACTCTCCAGAAGAAAGAAGAAAAAAGAATGCAATTGAGTTTTCCTTGTACAGAAGAAGAGAAATTGCGAGCTATATTTTCGGCAGACGACAAAATGTGTGTGTATGTAATAGATATAAAAAATGTGTGCAAACACAGCAACTAGCTAGTTGTTGTGGGAAGAGCAGAAGCCTTACGTGACGAACAGGATTAAACGATATAAGAGTCTGTGATTTGGCATTGAATGCAGTAAATCTTGCCTCCAGGCGAAGTACTTAATTTCAATACTAGCAGTATGGAGTGCAGATGAGGAAAAAAATTTATTGTGACACGCAGTACTCGAGATATTCCTTGAGCACGTGTCAGCCAGTTGGTGATCACCTGCAACTGTTGCCTTAACGAAATCACGAGAGTCGCTCTCATCTGATCCCAAAAGATACGCTTATCACGCTCTATGGCTCGTGCATGATAAAGCTTTCCGCAGTTAATGACGTCTCTTTCTTCGGAAGTCGGGGAGATAAGTTCTTTATGACTATTACCCGATTTACTGATTCCTGCGGCCAAGTCCTTGGCCTTACAATATTCTATTACAATCGAGTTAAACTACTGTATGAGTCATTCTTGTTAACGACTGTCGGATACAGGATTTTTTGCAATAAATCCACCAAGGTGAACAGTAGACTCAAACTTGAGACGAGCTATGATTAAGATTAATCTCTGATCTGTTTTTCTGGACTTGTAAAATGCTTGGGTTGTCTGAGCAACAACCTTCCTAGATTCAAAGTTTGTGTGGACCTGCAACAAACACAACTTAAAGCGCTAATTGTAGCTCTCCAGTGGATCAAACAAATCTGTGACCATTCGTATTGCCTCCTCTGGATATCTTCTGTTAGTCCTGTTTGGTATTGGTCCCACACACTTTAGCAGCTATCTGGAATGGCTGACCGGATGTTTCTTAAGCAACATCCTTTGAAAATTTAATTTTTCCTATAACCCACGAATTAACCAAAGTCTACAATACGCTTTACCAAAATGTTCAAATGTTTGTAGAGCTTATGGGACTTAACTATGGGGTCATCAGTCCCTAAACTTACAAACTACTTATGAACTAGCTACTACTAAGGACGGCACAAATATCCCTGCCCGAGGGGGGGGATTCGAACCCCCGACCGTAGTGGCCGTACAGACCATGACTGGCGCGCCGCAGTCCCCTCGGCCACCGCGGCCGGCCGCTTTACCAACACCTAAATCATTGTCGTCAGTTCATTTCATTTCTCTTCAAATTATTACATCTAAGTATATATTTCAGTTGTGTCATTCCATTTGTGACTCAGTGATATTGCAATGACAGAATGCGAGGATTATCAGTGTTGTTCTTTATCTCTTCACTCTTATCCCGCATTGCTGCGGGGACGACTTGATTACTATGGTTATTTCAGAGGTTGATCGGGTGCTCTTTTTGCCGCCACCACATTTACATCAGGGAGGCAATGTGTGTTACCATCAACATGCGTATAGTGTTATTCATTTGAAAGTGTGTGGACGTTTTCAAAATGTTTGTGAATTGGGTAACTGAAGCAGAAGTTGGGTACCAACCCGGCATTCATCTAGTGGGATGTGGAAAACCGCCTAATACTACAGCCAGGCTGTCCGGCACACCAGCCCTCGTCGTTAATTCGAACCGGTGCTGGCGCCCCTCATCGTTTAATGTCCCGTTGACAGCGTGGTCATTAGAGATGGAGCTCACGCTGGGATTCTTTGTGTCAGGATGGATAAGGAAATCGGCAGTGCCATTTCGAAAGAACCATCCCAGAATTTGTCTGGAGTGATCTAGGAAATCACGGAAAACCTAAATCTGGATGGCTCGAGGTGGATGTGAACCACCGTCCACCCGAATGCGAGTCGAATGTGCTACCACAGCGCCACCTCACTCGTTCCCGCTTTCCAGTACAAGCGCTCTAACAAAATAGTATATTCGGCCGAGTCGACGATTATTAGTTTTATGAAGGGCAAAATTTCATAATTCTGATCATTACTGGAATTGTTAATTTTTTAGAACTTTTCAAAGATGTTCAAATGTTTGTAAATCTATCGGACCAAACTGCGTGGTCATCAGTCCGTAGCTTACAAACTACTTAAACCTAGGTGACCTAACCTAAGGACAACACACACACACACACACACACACACACACACACACACACACACACATGCCCCAGGGAGGACTCGAACCTCCACGGCGAACAACCGCGGGCTCCGCAGCGAGACGCTTTAGACCGCTCGGCTACTCCACCGCGGCGAACGTTTCAAAATTTGACTAAATTCTTACATAGCTTATTTGAATTTTGGGAAGAAACAATCCATTAAATTAACATATAAGTCTTACTTCCATTAAACTATGTGGTATGGAATTAAATTCGTTGATAATTCATATTTAAGGAAAGGACTTTTCATTAACTATATGCGTGTCATAAGAACAATGTGTAGTGCTTATCAGCGAACGCCTTTTATACAACTGTTTAAGGAGTTTGAAGTTTCCATTACAGTATCACAGTTCGTGGTTTCCCGCAGTTTGTTGTGATTCATCTAATAGAGTCCACAAGCAATGATGGCGGCCTTAATTGCAATATTATTTGACGATAGTACCGTTAAGTTATTGCTAGTTAAAACTAGCCTCATCTGAACAAAATCTTTGATTACTTATCTAGTGACATAATATGTCTGACTAACAAAAAAAGCGAAATTTGAAAATAAACTGAAAGTTCCTTTTAAGCAACGATTTCTATATCATACCAGAATATTTATTTAGCAACTTTTAGCTTTTTCACTTGAAAATTATTACATACTTATGTTACTTACTTTACGCGATCAGGCCCAGTGGCCGCGCGATGATATAATGCTCTCCATTCACTGCGATTCTTCGCTGTCTGTTCCCAGTTTTTCCAGGCCTCAAGTTTTTGGAGATCTTCTCTTACCCCGTCCATCCATCTCTTCCTTGGTCGTCCCAGTGATCTTCTGCCTGTTGGTATCATCTCCATGGCCACCCTAGGCCATCGCTCCTCACTCATACGTAACACATGCCCTGCCCATTCTAATCTTCTACTTCTCATCAAGCCCACAATGTTCGGTTCACTATAGAGTTGTTCTAATTCTATATTGTGCCTTCTCCTCCATTCTCCTGTTATGTTGTCTTTAACCGGTCCAAACATCTTCCTAAGCATCTGCTTTCAAAAACTGCGAGCTTGTTTAATTCCTGTTTTCTAGTGCTCCAGCATTGACACCCATATAGAATGACAAATGTTCAAATGTTTGTAGAGTCTATGGGACTTAACTACGGGGTCATCAGTCCCTAAACTTACAAACTACTTATGAACTAGGACGGCAAAAATATCCATGCCCGAGGGGGGATTCGAACCCCCGACCGTAGTGGCCGTGCAGACCGTGACTGGAGCGCCTTAGTCCCCTCGGCCACCACGGCCGGCTATAGAATGATAGGAAGAATTAATGTTTTATACAACCTTAGTTAGACGGCTTGTGATATGCTCCGGGAAATCAAAATGTTATGTATTGAGTGGAAACATCTATTATCCGCTCGAATTCTTGCCTTTATTTCCATTCCTGACGATGAATTTTCTGAAATTACATACTGGAAGGAAATGTTCGTTTTGTTATTTGAAATACGCTGTAGTCGGCATGTGAACATACTTAAATACTGATTACGCTTAGAGACTGTAAATTTCTTCATTGGAACATCGTTAAGATGTGTTGTGTTAATTAACCAAGCAATGTGTATTTTACCGAAGGAACGAACTAAATTCCCTTTCAACTAGTTCCATTCGGGTATGAAGATAAGGATAAAAAGCGGTCGGTATGCTCCATTATCTCTCTCTGCTTACTTTCAAGGCCCGTACGCCAAGTATGCGATAGAAGCCACAGAATTTTTTCAGACAGGAAACGACAGTTGCTTCTGTGGAATGGCCGAGCGGTCTAAGGCGCCTTGCTGCGGAGCGTACGATTGCTCTCCGTTGGAGGAGGGACCGATAACCACAGTAGTTAAGGTCCATAAATTTACAAACATTTGAACATTTGGAACGACATCTTTCTTCCAAACATTCTCCTTTTAAGCTCCTTGAACATTCATATTACATCTCATTGTGGAATAATTGATCTTTTATGATGACAGCTGTGCATTTCTGAATTCGTCCCGGGTCCAGTGTCATTCATAGTTGGTGAGTACTTCAAACGCTTGACCAGTCCTGTAGAATAAATCGCACTACTGTCTTCTTATTTTTCTTCTGTCATGCATTAGGTTTTTTCTCAGCCTGTTGAAGCTACATTTTGATCCTTACACCTTCTTGTAGGTCTTCAAATGCATTTTTTAACTTGCGGAATATGTCGCGATAACTGAGTGGTAATATTAACTTTTCCATTTGCAACTGATAGAATATCCATTTTTGTCTATGTTCTTCAAATTTAATATTTATGTCAAAAAAATTAATTTCATTCCTAATATATCTATCTCTTTTGTAATCTAAGTTTGTGTATACTGCTATTTTCCTCACGAATTTCATTCTATTTGCCGGTAATCTTGTTTTACCTTTCATTACCAAAAATTCACATTCATACAAATTTAAGATATGTTTCGGTTCTTACTTAACTTTGGAGAGATGATGTAATACTGCCATTTAAGTAAACTTCTCAATTTTGTCTTTTTCTGTAGGTCTCTCAAATGATAGACAATATTACAGAACAAGCAGATATATTAAAATTGTTATACCATGCTATCACTATTTTTGTCCTTGTTGAATTTTTTCCACAGAAAGACGAGGTTTTTATTTTTTTGAATTGATATTGACATATCTGGCATGTTTTGTGTAGCTCATCGATAGCTCTCTGTAGTCTATCTTCATTATTGGATATTTGGACTACTTCATCTACGAACAGCAATGTCATTATAGAATCTTCTTAGTTAAAGTCATATGTATCATTCTTCATTTTCCGATCCCTCACAATGTTGTCAGTGTATACGGTATATTAAAAAGCAGTACTGAAAGGTCAGATTGTTGAACTCGTAAATTATATCCTCTGTTCTTTTTCATTATCCTCAATTATTGGGATTCAAGTACTAACATGGAACTTCTCAATTACCTGTACAATATGTATTCTTCTTAATGTGCCTAATAAGCAAATTCCTCTACAGTCTTCTCCAGAATCCTAACGCATTTTAGTCTTCCATTCGCCTCCTGTACGAAACAAGTATTCCCAAATTCAACTCAGACAGTCTGACAACTGAGCACCTCGGTATTTCAAGTTGGTAATACAGAGGTAGTTTACAGATACTCCTACATTTACGGAATATGAATGAACTACATTCTTCTACTACCCTTTAAGCTAAAATTAGAATCAAAATGATCGCGAGAATTCCATCTTTCCGTTGTGGAGAAATGTTATTTCACATGTGCTTATTCAGTTTGAGTGTGATTTGTAATTAATCGCAGAAGAGTTTCCGGTCTTTCAGATGAATGTTTTCTTATCTAAGTGATGAACCATTACAAATATTAGACAATATACTCGCATTGCTCTAATTTGCAAGCCTAAATCAGAATTTTATCACCTATTACTAGGTTACATTACAAGGGAAACGGGAGCGAAAGTCGTACGTATGCGAGATTTCCCAGGTGCAGGACAGATTAGCTTAGTGGAGAGTAGGCAGTTGCAGAAGATACGTACTCACTTGGGCTGAAGGCCGAGACGATCTGGGAGCCGCAGTGGGAAAGTTGGAGTGAACGAAGTTCCTCGACGCCTCTTGGCGTCCAAAGCTACACTGCGGATCGCCTCAGCTCTTACAGCGCCAGTGCTGAAACAGAAATCATCCCATCCCACTGGTTATTCTAAGGCGGCAAGAATAATATATTAAGCGCTCTCTCTCTCTCTCTCTCTCTCTCTCTCTCTCACACACACACACACAGGAAATAGAAATGTTCAAATGTTTGTAGATTTTATGGGACTTAACTACGGGGTCATCAGTCCCTAAACCTACAAACTACTTATGAACTAGCTAATACTAAGTACGGCACAAATATCCATGCCCGAGGGGGGGATTCGAACCCCCGACCGTAGTGGCCGTGCAGACCGTGACTGGAGCGCCTCAGTCCCCTCGGCCACTGCGGCCGGCCAGGAAATAGAGAAAATACAAAAATTTACAGATCCATCTTCCCCCTTTCCAAAATATCTAAGAAATTCACCAAAAGTATACAGGTAACGTCACATTTTCATCAAGCAAAGGTTAAAGTTAGCTTTACTTCTGGTTATAGCACAGTGAAATGACAGAGCCTTTTTTAGCATACTGAAGACTGTAGATGTCAATGCTACAGTTTCTTTGGTAAGTTCATAGCTTTCATGTCCTCCAGCTTACAAGGAGACCACATGGGTATCGGATTTTATATTTTTTTTTTATATTGTGTGTCCGTGAAGTTCAGAACACAAGTAACAATCAGTCAAGGCTATTCGACGCAACTCTCAAAAATTCTCGAGCAAATCGACTTTTCATTATTGGCACTTATGTATACTTGCAAAACTTCAAACAGTTGCAGCATCTGTTGGTGTAGCCCAGGCGGTGACGTTCTAGCCTTGCAATCAGAGGATCAGTGGTTCGAAACCTGCAGTGTGAATTTTTTTCATTCGTTATGTTCGAATACTTGCATAATTTAAATATCTAACGGCAATTCTTACGAAAAAAGTACGTATTTTTTTTTATTCGTAATTTTTTATATTTTATAAAAGGTTGTTAGTAATGATAGTTTCAATGAAAAAAAGGAAGTTGCGTTTCTTACAGTATTGGCTTCACTATTAGCTGACGACGGTAGTCTCTGACTGTTCAGTTTGTGAAGAGCTACGACGCTGTTTTTGGAAAGTCATTTCCTTAGCTACTGAAGGCTTTCCAAGTAGCTAACCTAATCAACCATAATTGTAGGTGACAAGGTGTTCACCTAGTCTACATGCACACAGACAAAAACTGACAAAACGTGGAGTTATAGATCCCAAAATGTTTTACATAACAGTTCGAAAACAACGAAACAAAATTGTTACAGCTTGATTCGAACCACCGACTCTACGGTTGTAAGACCTGAACGCTACCACCTGAGCTACACCAACAGATGTTTCAACTGTTTTAATTATTGGTAATTAAATACACTTACAAAACTTCAAAGACTATTTTCTCGAGAATTTTTTGAGTTGCGTCGAATGGCTTTACGTGACTTATTTAAGTTCTGAACTTCACGTACAATAAATATACAAAAATTCTAAAATCCGATACCCATGTGGTCTCCTTGTTAGAGGAAGAAGAAGAAGAAGAAGAAGAAGAAGAAATAAGCGTACATTGAACATGACTAAACTACCTTTAAACTTGAAGATGAAGGTGAAGCAATGAATTAAAATTTGTGATGCGGCCGGGAATCGAACCCGGACCTCCATGCTTACTAGGCAGACGTCTTACCGTTAGACCATCACATCACTAACAGTTAATGCGCCTCGGAATAGTCTAAGTACGACTTCCCTCCACATCATAAACTTTAATTCAGCTTCCTTGTACCATAGATTATTGCTACAACAAATGTTTGTATAGCTTATGGGACTTATCTACGGGGTCATCAGTCCCTAAACTTACAAACTACTTACGAACTAACTTACACTAAGGACGGCACAAATATCCATGCCCGAGAGGGGATTCGAACCCCCGACCGTAGTGGCCGTGCAGACCATGACTGGCGCGCCGCAGTCCCCTCGGCCACCGCGGCCGGCATTGCCACTACTGCCAAGGCTCTCCAAGCAGCGGAATAGCACCCGGGTTCGATTCCTGGCCGCATCACAAATTTCAATTCATTGTTTCACCTTCATCTTCAATGTCATGGACATATTTGAGACGAAAAACCTTCTCAGGGTTTCTTAATTTATATTTATATAACTTTAAACTGGTGACGAGAGAGGATCATTTGACTGTAGGGCAGATAAACTCAACAACGAAAGGAAAAGCGAAATGGAAAGTTTGAAAACAGCCCTCCATAATCACTTAAAATAATCTATAATCAACAATTATTTTATTTCATTTAACACTGATGGCATAGAACCAATTGATAAGCAGCAGCTGAAGGTCTGAATGAAAATAAATAGAAGTGGAATGATATGGAAAACAACCTTATTTTCATATTCAAGCTTCCGGAATTACTGTAACAGAAAGTTTACTATCTGCGAGTATTAACAATAAACGACGGGAAGACACTTAGGATGCAAAAAGAAAAAGAAATTTAAATCCTCATATAGGTGAGTTGGTCAGCGAGCAGGGATTACGAGGTGGGAGAAACACAGGAATAAGGGAACATAGTGGGGTAGAAGATTTATGACTGTAATGAAATGGAGCTGACTGGATCATGTAGCCTAGCTTTACAGAAATGTCCAGTTCAACTCAAGCTAACAAGGGGACTTCACGCCATCTGAAATTCAATTAAAAATGTTCAAATGTTTGTAAATCTATGGGACTTATCTACTGTGGTTATCGGGGAACAACCGCACGCTTCGCAGCGAGGTGCCTTAGAGCGCTCGGCCATTCCACCGCTGCGAAATTCAATTCAGGATGATACTTCGTAGGTTGGTAGTATACCACAATGAAGTCCACCCATCGTGAAACACACTAACCAGAAGGTTTCGAGAAAAGAGGCTCTAAAGTCTCATGCTCACATACTGGTCAATTTTTACGCCATGACAGAATAGCGAAGCGGTTGCATCAGTAGCGAGCTTCGTGTCACGCGAGCAATCCAGGTTCCATCTTACCACAGTGTAGCGTTTTGGTTTTTTATTGTTTTAATAATTATAATTATATATTGTGACAATAATTATATGTTATAATAATTACAAGACCTTTTAAAGGAAGTTAATTACTTAAAATGCTATCATTTAAATCATGAAATATTTTATTTTTGAAGTGACTGTTGTTGCTAATTAAAGATTACAGAACTTTATACTGACTTATTCAATTAAATACCGACATTTTCAATTAAAGTAATTTCTCCAAAATGTACTCCTTTGGTTTGAGCTTCTGGCGTCAACTTTTATATGTAGGGAATACAATCTAATAAAGGGTATAAGAATTACACTTATGGGACAGGAAATAATAGGAAACTAAATTGCCATGAACGTACAATTAATATTGCATCATCAACCGTCATCGTAAATTTTAATAAAATTATTACGCATGCTTGGTATGCTTCCGGGCTTTCTGATCCAAGAGAAGTTTCCATGCAAACAAACTGTGTATGTTCTCTATCATATCTTTTAACGAAGGTAATTCATGCAAACAGTCTTCTATGTTTAGCGATTTTATCAGTTTGGAGCTTGTATGTATAACAAGAAATTGAAAAAGACGGTTTAGAAAATAAAGTCATTAAACCCTATCAGAAATTTGGTTTAGGTATTAATTAAAGCTTTAATTTACCTCTATTAAAATGCATCTGAAATTATTTAACTTTTTAAAAATAATTTCAATTCATATTTTAACTAGCTGCATCAAATTCTTTATATTTCAACTGATTATATTTTTGTTCATTAACTTTCAAATAAAATTGTGAAAAAAATAAAAACAAATTCGGGAATGGAGAATCGAACATTTATCGGCCGTTTGGCAAGAGCTTCTGCTAGAGGCGCAGATATTTCGCTATGCTGCCATAGCTTGAAAATTGACCTGTATATGATGTGCGCGCTAAATGTTATAACCCCTTTTTGCTACTGGGCTTGACAACTGTGATGGGCAGGCACCCTTGAGCTGTGCTAGTAACCGACGAAGTTTCTTTCCGAACTGAATTTCGCACACTGTAAGTGAATTTCTCCTTAGATAGGATTTGTTTCATATACTTTACGCAAGAGCAGACCATGCGGTGATGACGTGTTCTAGTCCTGCACGTGAGCTCTTTCGTGACCCAGTGGGAGAATCACCTCTAGAGAGCGTCTCCTGTTTCTCACGCCGTTGCTGTGTTTAATGCTCCACGATCCCACATACAGATTAAACCAGTGTATCAGCCTAGATTATCGTTGCCACTTCTTATGATAGCGCTATATTACACGGGTATTACGCAGTTGCTTCACATTCATCGCCAATTACTCGGGATTTCTGTGTATTGCATTTTTTGGTATCACGTGAATTACTTGCATTATTGTTCAGAACAAATCTGATCTACCTTACAAGCACATCTCCGATGAATTTTTCGACTGAAAGATGCTATTTAGATCTGAAAATCTGCGATTCTGAAAGTATGAGTCTAACAAGGAGATTATAGAATTTTTTGATATTTATGGTACGTGAAGTTCCGAACTCAAATAACAATCAGCCAAAGCCATTCGACGCAACTCTAAAAAATTGTCGAGAAAATCGACTTTGAAATTTTGACAGTGCACGTAAGTAGGGCCTACTAATAATTAAAGCAATTACAGCCCAAGTCGGTGTAGCTCTGGTGGTAGCGTTCTGGATTTGGAACGGTGGTCGAATAGCACTGTGACAAATACTTTTTTCGTTAATTTCGAATTCAGTTATACAAAACGTTTTGGGATCTCTAATTAGAAATGTTAGGTCAGTTTTTGTTTATGTGTACGTAGAAGAGCTGAACACCTTGTCATTGCCTAAATCGACGGCTGAGTAGGTTAGCTGCTTCGAAAGCCTTTAGTAGCTGTGAAGATGACTTTCCGAAAACAGCGTCTTAGCTCTTCATAAATTGATTGAGAGCACCATTATTTACAAGATTTTAGTTTATAAAATATAGAAAATTACGAATAAAAAATAGGTACATTTTTCGTAAAAATTACCGTTAGATATTAAAATTGTTAAGTATTCGAACCATCGACCATATGGTTGTGGATGTAGAACGCTACGACCTGAGCTGCACCGACAGCAGTCCAATTGCTTTAATTATTGGTACTTACGCGTACTTGCAAAACTTCAAAGTCGATTTTCTCGAGAATTTTTGACAGTTGCGTCGAATGGCTTTGGTTGATTGTTATTTGAGTTCTGAACTTTATGTACCACAAATATCAAGAAATGCTAAAATCCGATTAGGTAATGAGAAAATAAATGTAGTAGCTGAGTTTTGTTATTTGGGCAGCAAGATAACCTCTGATGGCCGAAGTAAAGAAGATATAAAATGCAGAATGGCTATGGGAAGAAAAGCGTTTCTGAAAAAGCAAAATTTTTGACATCCAGTATTAGTTTAAATGTTAGGAAGTCCTTTCTGAAAGCATTTGTCTGGTGTGTAGCATTGTATGGGAGTGAAACGTGGACAATAAGGAGTTCATACATCTACATCGATACCCTGAAAATCACACTGAAGTGCCTGGCAGAGAGTTCATCAAACCTTTTTCATGATGAAACTTCCTGGCAGATTAAAATTGTGTGCCGGAACCGGGACTCGAACCAGGGACCTTTGCCTTTCGCGGGCAAGCGCTCTGCCGACTGAGCTATCCCGACACGACTCACGATGCCGCCTCACAACTTTACTTCCGCCAGTACCTCGCCTCCTACTATCCAAACTTTCCAAGCTGGCGGAAGTAAAGTTGTGAGGCGGCATCGTGAGTCGTGTCGGGATAGCTCAGTCGGTAGAGGGCTTGCCCGCGAAAGGCAAAGGTCCCAGGTTCGAGTCCCGGTTCCGGCACACAATTTTAATCTGCCAGGAAGTTTCATATCAGCCACACTCCACTGCAGAGTGAAAAGTTTCATTCTGGCACTTTTATGATAATTCTCTATAGTTCCAATCTCTAATAGCGCGGGAAAAAGGAACACCTAAATCTTTCTGTTTTCGATCTGATTTATTTTATTATGATGGTCCTGTCTCCCTGAGTAGGTGGGTGCTAACAATATATGTTCGCATTCTGAAGATAAAGTTTTTGAAAGGAATTTCGCAATTAGATCTAGCCGCAACAAATAACGCATTTCTTTTAATGATTTCCACCCCAACTCGTGCATCATTTCTGTGACACTCTCTCCCCAAAGATAATAAAAGCTTTCGAAATGTGGTGCTACAGACAAATGACGTAGATGGGTAGATCACGTAACTAATAAGGAGGTGCTTAACAGAATTGGGGAGAAAAAGAGTTTCTGGAATATCCTGACCAAGAGAAGGGATAGGTTGGTGCGCCACATTCTGAGACATCAAAGAATCGTCATCTTAGCATTAGAAGGAGGTGTGTGGAGTAAAAATCGTAGAGGGAGAGCTAGGGACGAATACAGTAGGCAGATTCAAAAGGATATAGGTTGCCGTTTGTATTCTCCGATGAAGAGGCTTGCATAGAACAGGATAGCGTGGAGAGCTGCATCAAACCAGTCTGCGGACTGAAGAAGAAGAAGACGACGACGACGACGACGACGACGACGACGACTACAACAACCCCACAAGAGTCATTGTGATGGTGGAATGAATGACATCACAATAAGTGCTCACTGACACACAGCCTGTCTTCTGCGTGCTCCTGGGGCGTGTGTGTGTGTGTGTGTGTGTGTGTGTGTGTGTTTTTGTCCTTAGATTAGTTTACCTAGGTTTTAAGTAGTTTGTAAGCTACGGACTGATGACCACGCAGTTTGGTCCGATAGAATTACAATTTTTTTTTTCTGCGTGCTCCTTCAACTGCTGCGTGTTGAAATGCCGGCATCTTTTATAGTTATGCTCATGCAAACCTTACGCCAAATAACGACGTCCTTTGTGTGCACGACTGGAAGACCTCTGGCAACATGATCTTGTACTATCATTCGTTTAGACAGAGGTGTTAATATGTCATGTCACTGTATCTTTATAGTCCTTAAAATTTGTAGACCAGTGTGTATTTACAGGGTAGGAAGTTAAATATGGCATAGATTCAAGATCTCTGTTAATTCCCTTCAGAGGCGAATGAACAATTCTAATCAAAGCAGTGACTCCTAATGTACTAAATTTCACAATGGCAATGCGCGTGACGTTGGCAGTCGACAGGGCAATCAGCATCAGTACAGGTTTAGTAGCAGAGAAACTTCTTTTATTTCATCCACAGTCTTTAACCTGCAGGCGGAGCAGATGATAAAGGAAGGGGGAGGAGGTACTGCACACTTCTTGAGAATGAATCACTACGCCCAGGACCTGAGTTATTGTCCAAAATATCCTGGAAGTTTCTCATGGAATGAGGGTGTGCGAGACTCTTTATCACCTGTCGGTTGGAGCGGGCGTCAAGCTGTGTTTTATTCTGGAGTAATTGGTTGTGTTCTAAATGTAGGAATAAAGATTAGGGCTTAACGTCCCATCAACATAGTGGTCATTAGAGAGCGGGCACACGCTCTGATAGCTTTTGTAAGGGTTGTTGTTTTCAGTCCGCAGACTGGTTTGATGCAGCTCTCCACGATACAGTAGAGCTGCATGTCCTCGGGAGAAGTAACGACTGTAGATTCCCCTTGCTTTCAGCCGTTCACAGTAACTGCATGGCAAAGCCATGTTAGCTGATGTTACAAGGCCAGCTCAGTCAGTCATCCAGACTGTTGCCCCTGTAACTACTGAAAAGGCTGCTGCCCTTCTTCAGGAACCACACGTGCGTCTGGCCTCTCCATAGACACCCCTTCACTGTGGTTGCACCTATGGTACGGCTTTCTGTATCGTTGAGGCACGTCTGTGGTTCATGGGGGTGGAGGAGGATATTGGTCGTGCCATTCTAAAGCAACCATCCCGGAATTTGCTTGGAGTGATTTAGGGAAATCACGGAAAACCTAAATCAAGATGGTCGGAGGTGGGTTTGAACCGCGACCTCCGGAATGCGAGTCTAGTGTGTTAGCACTAGGCTATCTTGCACGGTCGCTATTGGTTGGTTGGGATAGGGCGACCAAACAGTCGGTCATCAGCCACCTAGTGGCTCTACTGAAAAGGCTGCTGCCCTTCTTCAGGAACCACACGTGCGTCTGGCCTCTCCATAGACACCCCTTCACTGTGGTTGCACCTATGGTACGGCTTTCTGTATCGTTGAGGCACGTCTGTGGTTCATGGGGGTGGAGGAGGATATTGGTCGTGCCATTCTAAAGCAACCATCCCGGAATTTGCTTGGAGTGATTTAGGGAAATCACGGAAAACCTAAATCAAGATGGTCGGAGGTGGGTTTGAACCGCGACCTCCGGAATGCGAGTCTAGTGTGTTAGCACTAGGCTATCTTGCACGGTCGCTATTGGTTGGTTGGGATAGGGCGACCAAACGGTCGGTCATCAGCCACCTAGTGGGGGAGGGGAAGGACTGAGGAGAGGAAAGGAGGGAAAAGTAAAGGGAAAGAAAATGCAGTCCACGGAGGAAAGAAGGAAGAAAGACTGCATTAGCTTGGTGTCCCGTGCTAGCCACGCATGTACTCACGAAAGAACCGCGAGCCCTTTGGGGGGTCGGTAGCAGTGTTCTAGCCCCAGCGTTGTGATACTGGCACTATACAAACCCGCAGTGAACGTACCAGGCACACAGGTCGCCAATATTGCGTTCATTTCAAAGACTTGGACCTGATAATGAGCTACACAAAAAGGAAAATGGAACTACGTGAGTATAATTGTCAATTAGTGTTTCTTCAGCTAAAGTTACGGCGGAGATAACGAGCTAAATGCAGCGGTGAGCATAAACCTCGCCTAAGGTGTCGCCGTATGGCACTGCTGGCTGGGATCTACCGAGAGAACGCATAGGTAACAGTGATGTATGTGTTTAAATTTTTAATTTCTTGTTTGTGTTTGTGACAGCGATGAGAGAATGGAAAGTACACAGCCAGTATCGGCGCCCCTTGAATAATATGGAGGGAACCGCCGAAATTAGCAAAAATGTTCAAATGTTTGTATAGCTTATGGGACTTAACTACGGGGTCATCAGTCCCTAAACTTACAAACTACTTATGAACTACCTTATACTAAAGACGGCACAAATATCCATGCCCAAGGGGGGATTCGAACCCCCGACCGTAGTGGCCGTGCCGATATTAGCGTCTCATCATTCCAGGGACGGTTCACTAAAAGCGTCACATGTTCTCCCTCTGGTCTCGTGAAAGGAATATTTAACTAACTGACATTCTCGTTGGCAGACATATGTGGAGGAGGTAATCACTCGTGACTTTATCGAACCAACCATACGCTTTTATGTAAAGCAATTTGCGGAAATTACGGAGAATCGTAATAAGGATACTGAAGCCGCGGTGGAGTGACCGAGCGGTGTAAAGCGCCATGCTGCGGAGCGCGCGGTTGCTCACTGACGGAAGTTCGAGTCCTGCTTCGGGCACGTGTGTGTGTGTGTGTGTGTGTGTGTGTGTGTGTGTGTGTGTGTGTGTGTTGCTGTAGGTTTAAGTTAGTTTAAGTGGTTTGTTAGCTTAGGGGCTGATAACCACAGGCGTTAAATCCCAAAAGATTTACAAACATTTGAACATTTGAGGATACTGGATTGTGATCTGAGCATTACATCTTTCATGCAAGACTTAAGAGGCTTAATTACTGCTCCATGTTCCACAATCGACGATGTCGTGTGCAGTGAACTGCGTAAAAAAGAGCCCGACCCGTGGCATCCAGTGCCAAATGTGGAGGAGCATGCGGTCAACTCACCGCTCTTCTGTTGTTGAGTTTGGAACTGCTACTGCTCTGTCAAGTAAACTTAATACACCTCCTTCATATCCCCCAACAGACAAAATTTCCTGGCAGTACCGGGAATCGAACACCCATGTCCTCTGAATGACAGTCATCCAAGCTAGACAGCTACTTAGGCAATAAAACTGTATAGACACGATTATAGATACTCGAACATTTCCGAAAGATTTGTCACCATTGGTTGGCACAACCATAAATTTAAGTATTCTAAATAGTTAAACATCTCTCCTGTTATCGGGTATTGAAGTAAAATCAATGGTGAAGTTTAAAATTTTGTACTGGACCGGTCTAGTACAAATTTTCCAACTTCACCATGCCCTCTTAACAGTCGAGATGTTTGAATATTTCGAAAACTGTAACAACCTCAATTTCTAAATTAAATGATTTATTTCTCCGTTATTAGTTCCGGGCTTAGGTCCATCGTCGGATGGCAACACGGATTTCATGCTGTTTATGCCTTATAACAACACAAATACGTGAAATTATCGAGCTATCGTGGACAAAAGAAACTCTAATCTTATTGTCTTTTAGCATCCCACGACGAGGGAGACATTACAGACGGCGGACGATCTTAGATTAGGAAAGTGTGGGGAAGGAAATTAGCCTTGCCCTTTCAGAGAAACCCTCGTGGCATTTGCCTTGAGCGATTTAGGGAAATCACAGGAGAGTAAATCTGTGTGGTGGGGGCGAGGATTTGAATCGTCTTTCTTTCGAAGGAGTGTCCATTGTCTGTGCCAATGTGTCATTGTATGAACAACGGAAGAAACACGAAAACAAAAATGTTCAAATGTTTGTAAATCTATGGGACTCAACTGCTTGGTTATTAATTCATAGCTTACAAACTACTTAATCTAAGGTAAACTAACCTAAGAACAAATACAAACAATCATGCCCGGGGGGGACTCTAACCCCCGACGGCGGACGGCCGCGCGCACCGCAACACGGCGCTCCAGTACGCGCGGCTAATCCGCCGCGGCGCGCGAACAAATTTTTAATATTCCTTGGGAGAGTCCTTGCATATCTTCAGAAACGCTGCCGCTTACAGAAAACATGATAACCGCCGGTGGAAAACACTGTAAAAGTTCGAATTAAGAAAAGAAAATGAAAAGGTAAGAAAAGAAAAAAAAATTGACAGTATTGTTTTCCTGAACTGAGATTTCGTCTTTCTTACAGCGAACTACTGTATCGCGCGTTTGAATATTATTACCAGGATATGTCATATTTCAAAACAGCAAAGAAACGCTTTGCGATTACATTTCACGTACCGTACTTGATTTCTGTGTTTTTATTTCCTCGGGAAATTGTCAACCCGGATCATAGTCTTCAAGAAATTTTCCTAAGTTGGCGAAAGACTTTTCAAGATGCACTGTGTAACTAATATTTGAATAGGTCCTGAACTTGATGCAATGTTGTATCTACTGGAAGAACCCGGCGTTCGGGAGTACTTATTTGTTTCAATCTTAAGTTAGTCCACCTTTCCTTCCCCTTTCTCTCTCTGTCAATCACCTCATTTCTGTGTCGAACTAAACCACCATCACCTCAGTCCACATTGCCTCCTCAATCTGTGAACAATTATATAACTCTTAACTTTCATAGTTATCAGTGAAAAGTGTAAGTTTATTCCAAGGTACCCTCCGCCATGCAATGTATAAAATCTTAGGTAGAAGATGATGTTCCTCTTGTTTTGAAGGTCAAGTGTGCAATTTTTTATTAATATCTGAATATGACCGTAAGTTTTGTCGATGTTCGCAGGTTAGTACCCTCTGCATACAAAATTTTAGGTAGGCAGTGACTTTCCCTTTGTTTTGAAGATCTAGCGAGCAAAGTTTGATTGTAGTCGGATGAATAGTATGTTAGTACAAAAATACCAACGAACATGATGCGGCAGCTCCCCACGCGTCTCAGTGATTATGACGTCATATCTCCTAAGCTGTAAGTCGTATACTGAGATTCAAATTATCATCTTTGAAATAAGTATGTATTGTCGTCAACGGTTACCAGTTGCAAAATATGGTGCAAATACTTTTAATTGTAAAGAAGTAATACATTTAAACCCAGCCACGGTGGAGTATCCAAGCGTTCTAAAGCGCCTCGTTGCGTGTGTGTGTGTGTGTGTGTGTGTGTGTGTGTGTGTGTGTGTGTGTGTGTCCTTGTCTCCTTATGTTTTAACTTAGTTTAAGTTGTTTGTAAGCCTAGGAACTAATAACCATAGTAATTAAGTCCCTTAGCTTTAGAAACATTTGAACATTTTTTGAACATGTAAACCTCTTTTATAATGCGGCAGTTCTTTTACGCATCTCAGTTTCCACGAACTGTTGTGTCATACAGTGATATAATTATGCCAATAACCTACGCGAAAGTGCAAGGTGTATGTTGACAAAGTTTCACCTGCATCGGATGAGCGGCATGACAGCGCATGAAATAGGAACAAACATACAAAAATCCATTTTTATATATTAAATAATTTTGCCACGGGTTTTGCACAAAACACAGCAAAATTTGATAGTATGATTACACTTAAATGCCTCTCCTCGGACACTTATCGTCCGTGATTTTGATGGAAGATTTTCGTCGCCTGGCATTTCTCTTACGTGCACCTTATTTTCATTCAGGTCACGACTTGGTCCTTGTTCAATGTACAGAATGAGTCAAAAGTCGCAGTATACTCTTATTTAAAAGATGTCTGCAGGAACTGGGAAACCTGAATATTTGAGTAAATTATGGATGATGCGGCCTATCTTTTATGTTATGTACCGAACGTGGGTACCATTTTAAAATCGGATATCTTGAATCTAGGTTTTTATCTTTTTTAATTGAGAGGGGAGCGTATGATTTATCAAATAAAAAATAAATAACATCAGCATATTCTGACAAATTCATTCCTTCAAACAGATTCCAGTTGGCAATTACGGTTCAAAAATTACAACACATATTGTTTGGAGGTACGAACTGCACTGTTCTCCAGAAACAACAGTCATTTAATGTACAAATGTTTGTATAGTCTATGGGACTTAACTACGGGGTCATCAGTCCCTAAGCTTACAAACTACTCATGAACTAGCTAAGACTAAGGACGGCACAAATATCCATGCCCAAGGGGGGATTCGAACCCCCGACCGTAGTGGCCGTGAAGACCGTGACTGGAGCGCCTTAGTCCTCTCGGCCACCGCGGCCGGCCATTTAATGTATTCATCATGCTTTCTCGCTTGGTCAACGCACATTTGAAGACGCTGAATCCAATCGTAGAGCACTCTGAGAAGAATTTCCGCAGAAATGCTGGCACGCGCTTCTTCAACGCGTTGTTCGAGGCGGTGCCTGTCTTATTATTTAATGTGTTGTTACTTTTAAAATACAGCTGCTACGTCGAATCGGTCTACAGGAATGTACTTGTCAGAAAATGCTGATGTTATTTGACATATCATACGACCCCATGACCATAAGAAAAGACAGAGTCAAGATGGCCGATTTCAAGATGGTGCCCATGTTTGGCACATACCGAAAAGATAGACCACCTCAAGCATACCTTACTGGAATATTCACCTTTCCCAGTTTCAGCAGAGTTTTTGAAAGAAAAGGGTGTACTGAGACTTTTGCCTCATCCAGTACAGCGACATTGTCTTAAGAAGTGAAGTCCATTGATCGTAGGACATGTTTTTTCAACAACATGTTATTTTGAAGTTCAATTAAGGATACTTAATGTTACTTTTGTTGCTACATGTATTTAACTTTCGAAAGCAGTATTTTTAAAGTATAATCAGGGACATATTTGTCATGTTTAATTTAGATACTGTTTATTCAGGTATCCGCCTGAAACTGTAAAAAAGTTACAAAACCGTTAACGTGATTTAAATATTTATACAGTTGCAGCGGCGTGTTCTTGTAAATGAAGTTTCTTGGCTATAGGTGTCCAACCTATAAACCTTTTTTATTAACATAACTTAAAAATATAGTTACATTTGTGTATCATGGAAAGTAATTCAAAATGCCCTATTATTTCGTACCGTCTGAAGAGAGTAATAACCTCAATTGTGTTCTAAATGAGCCTTGGACTTGTGTACTCCAGGAAGACCGCACTTATTGTGCTTCTTAACGAGGCGAGGCAAAACTTGTTATTTTTCAGTTATCAGGCTCGCTTATACATTTCACTGTACTCGTCAAGTGGTGGACGTCATCCCTGCCACACACCTACGTCCTCATGGTCAAACGAGACAGCCAGGTTGCGACCAAGCACTTTAAACTCTCTTTTACGATATAGGCCAATCGGGATCTCCACATTACGGAATAGTGGTCTCTGAAATTCATCATAACTTCAATGTGTGAGATATCCGATTTAGACTTGTGGGAAATTCGCAGTTTCTCACAAATGAGAGAGATCGTTATTAGTGCCCAGGGCATTGAAGTACTGTTACGACTACACAAATGAACAAGTCACCAGATCCTGAAATCCAATTAGCTATTACATGAAATATGCCGCGGAATTAGCTTATTTTCTATATCACATCTATCGAGTGTCTTTTGCAGCGAAATAGTTCCGCCTGTCTGAAAAATAAAAATAAAGGGGAGAGAGAAAGTCTGTCCAAATAACGAACAAATGTTTACGTATTGTACACACAGAACTGTAGCAGAACTCAGAAAGACTTAAGCTGAAAAAAGGCCCCTGGAGTAGATGAAATTCTCCCACATTTGCTAATATCCTTAGTAGTGCCAGCCGTGTCAGAACTATTCCATATTGTGCGCGAAAAATAAGAGATAAGGCAAACATCAAAAGCCTTCAAGAAGAATATAGAAAATCAAATTCTAAAGAAAGCAGATGGTTACACGTGTGAATATTACAGTTTTATTAATTTGATAAATCATTGTTGCAAAATACTGGTACTAATTATTTACAGCAGAACCAAAGAACTAGGAGAAATTGACCTCGGGGAAGAGCAGTTTGGATTATGGAGGAGTATAGCAACACGCGAAGCAATACGGATCATAGGAATTATCTTAGCACGTAGATTAAATATAGGCAAACCTATGTTTATACCTATTGTAGATTTAGAGAAAGTATTTGACAGTTTTGGAAGTAGCGAGGGTTAAATACAGGGCAGACGACAGGTCAATATCAGGACCGGTCAGTGGAGGTCTCGGATTTGTTAGAAGGGTTCTCAACAATTGCAGTGCGCTTGTAAAGGAAATTACTAGACAGAAGTTCGAACAATTCTGGAGTATTATTACAGTGCTTGAAGCCTTTGTTAAGTAGGAATGACAAGAGAGGGAACGAATTTCGAAATGCGCTGCTACGACAGCATGACAGTCGTCAGAGAATACAGGTTATTTCAAAAGTCCAAGTTTATAGGGAGTGTAGAGAGGGCTTACAATGGGCGAGTCTGACATGTGGGTCACCGATTTTATATATAGTTTGTCAAGGTCGACCTGTATTGAAAATAAAGAAGCATTTGATATGGCTTTTTGAAAGAAAGTCGATGTCGAAGTTAAGTAAAAATTATATTTACAACGTTATACACTGAAATATCATATAAAAACAATTTTTTATTAATGTGTTATCCAAAGTTGATAATAATAGAGTACTTAATGTTTTGTGTCTTCATACTGTAGCTAGTGCACCCGTGAGTTTAAGCGTGCAGCAGAGCGAGGTTTGCGCTAAGCATGCAGCGGACAGCGTCCCATTGCTTCTACCAGTTAAAGACGAGGCGACATTGGCGGGCATGACATGGACGAGCCTACGTGCTGAGGTGTCAAGTCACACAGACACTACGTTTACATGCAACACATCTTCCGGAAGACGAAAACCGATTTTCGTAAACCGTTTTTCGCTGTCGTGTTTACATGGCATAGCCTGAATCGGATTTCCTAGCTCACTTAACATGGCGGCTGTAAAACAGCTGATTCAATTCCTTATTTAGTCTACACAATCGCTATTTTTCTTTATTTAAATACACAGATTTATGTTCACTCTAATATTTATACTTTTATTTCACATTAGAAAATATCACTCTTTCCATATCTGCCGAAAATTCTTAACAAGAAAACACAATCTCACAAGCCAAGAACGCTTCAAAAACGGTTGCGTTTACATGAACACGAAAATCGATTGTGGAACTGGAAAACCGCTTTAGAGAAGCGGATTTCCAGAATCGATTTTGGAGTGTTTACATGACCAACCAAAAGCGGAATTGGGAAATCGGTTTACGAAATCCGGTTTTGGGAGCCCATGTAAACGGGGTGAGAGTAGGCCACGATCGCGCAGCTAACCGGCTGGCCGCTTTGGGACAGTAGGCTGTGCCCCAGCGGCCAACAAGTCGGCTACGTGATTCGACATAATCTGTGACTTGACAGGACAGCGAGGATACCGTCTCTTTAGGTGGTGTTGCGATGGCTCACTGTCACGTTCAAGTTACTGCCGCACCATTCTGGCCTTGTGACACGCACAGTTATCGTGCAAAGAAGATGCCGTAGTTTTCGCAGGAAACATTAAATACGAAAGGAAGCAGGTGTGCCGAAGTAGCGTTTACGTTGTCTACATGCACCCTGATATCTTCTTCCTTGGCGCGGTGCATGCTACGAGAAGTGTGTATATAAGAAAATAATTTTAAAAAAGTTTGTAAATCAAAGAGACTTAAGTGCTGCGGTTATCAATCCTTAGGCTTAGAAACTAACTTATGCTAAGGACAAAAAAAAAAAAAAAAAAAAAAAAAAAAAAAAAAAAAAAAAAAAAACCCACACACACACACACACACACACACACACACACACACCACTGCCCGAAGGAAGACTCTAACCTCCGATGGCGAGAAACTGTGCGCTCCGTAGCAAGGCGCCTTACAGCGCTCGGTCACTTCCGCGCGGTATATAGTTATTCGATGACATTTGTCACGCCGGCCGCGGTGGCCGAGGAGACTGAGGCGCTCCAGTCACGGTCTGCACGGTCACTACGGTCGGGGGTTCGAATCCCCCCTCGGGCATGGATATTTGTGCCGTCCTAGTTCGTAAGTAGTTCATAAGTAGTTTGTAAGTTTAGGGACTGATGACCCCGTAGTTAAGTCCCATAAACTGTACAAACATTTGAACATTTTGAACATTTGTCATCTCAGTGTATTCCTTGTATGCTCTTGACTAGATGGCACATAGTACCTGGTTTTAAGAAAATCACAATATGTAGAGTGGCACACCTGCGTCTGAAGGTGCCGTGTCTCGAGTACATGAACGTGCTCACCGGAACACTTGTGACGGCTCCCCTTACCTACACTGTCGTCGGATTTGCTACAGATCGTCGCCTGTCTTGCTATACAGAACTGGAAAGTCTCGGGCTTCTACCAAGTGTTGCGAGGTGAGGGCGTCCAACACATTGTCGCCTAGTCGTGGTTTCTCCGGCCTTCAGTCGCTCACGACAGGAACACGGAAACAGCCGCCCACCATCGCTGCATGTGATATGCTCGTTTCCGCATGCCGGGTTGTATCAATCTATCCTTCCTTCAAGTCTCTTTGTGATAATGGTTTTCTCCATTGCAGTCCTTATCGTCGCTAGAATGATTCACCAGTCACGCCAGTCAATCTACCATTGGGAGTAGTTCTTAATGTCTTACCTGATCAATGTAAGTAAAGTGGCGGAGTAAAGAACTGCTGTCGAATACGGGTACAATATCTTCGTTACTGCCGTCCCGTTCGGTCAATACATTCATGAATGCCTTCACTAGCTGAAAACCTGACGTTACCCACGTATTTATTAATTCCAATCTTGTTTATTAGTCCATCTCTTCCTCTCACCCTCTTCCTGGCCCTTGTCCCCTCTATCCGCCCGTCTCCTTCCTTCCGTTCCGTGACTGTTTTTCTCCACATTCCCCCTACCCTCTGCCCATTTCCTACTCCCTACCTTCTACGTTCATCACCCTGTCATAACACACTTCCTGACAGAGTATATAATTCCTCATAATAATACGTAGACCAAGTTTGAATTAATTAATTAAATGTTTGTAAAGCTTATGGGACTTAACTACGGGATCATCAGTCCCTAAACTTACAAACTACTTATGAACTAACTAATGCTAAGGACGGCACAAATATCCACGCCCGAGGGGGGATTCGAACCCCCGACCGTAGTGGCCGTGCAGACCGTGACTGGAGCGCCTCAGTCCCCTTGGCCATCGCGGCCGGCCAAGTTAGATGACCAGCACATAAACTGCAATTCGCCACTGTGTTACTAAATGTTCAAATGTTTGTAAATCTATGGCACTTAACTGTTCTGGTTATCAGTCCCTGGGCTTATAAACTAACTTATACTAAGGATAACAAACACACCTATGCCCGAAGGACGACTCCAACCTCCGACGGCGAGCAGCGGTGCGCTCCGCTCCGCAGCTAGGCGCCTTGGAACGCTCGGCCACTCTACCGCGGCCACTGTGTTACTCGAACCACTGAATCACACTCATGACCTTGTGACATGGCGGATTATCTTGTTGCAAAATAGCACTGACGTTCGGAAACATGATCTTCATGAAGGGATGTACGTGGTCTTCAACCAGTCAACGAAACTTGTGGGCGCTATGGTGCCTTTCACGAGCTCCATTGGAAAAATGTTCAAATGTCTGTAAATCTATCGGACCAAACTGCGTGGTCATCAGTCCGTAGCTTACAAACTACTTAAACCTAGGTAAACTAACCTACGGACACACACACACACACCCATGCCCCAGGGAGGACTCGAACCTCCACGGCGAGCAACCGCGCGCTCCGCAGCGAGGTGCTTTAGACCGCTCGGCTACTCCACCGCGGCAGCTCCATTGGAGCCATGGATGCCCACGTGAATGTGGGCATAGCTGAGTGGCTGCCCTTTTGGCTCCGTAACGCAGTACAGGTGTTAAAGAGTTGATCCTGTGAAAGGAACGGATTTACACCCTCCCATCGGCATGATGAAGATATTGAGATTAATCAGAGAATGCAACATTTTGCCATTGTGACGATGGTCACGTGTCGACTTCAGTCATAGACGCCCATGTCGTGCTGTTAACATAGATTCATGCATGGGTCGTCGGCTACGGAGGCCCGTCGGTTACGGAGGCCCATCGTTCGCAGTGTTCAGTGCACTGTATGTTCAGACAAATTTGTACTCTGCCCAGTATGGAAGGAAGGAAGGAAGGAAGAACGGATGATTAGCGTTTAACGACCCGTCGACAGCTTGGACATTAGAGACGGAGCTAACACTCGTAGTTTTGTGTAAGGATGGGTAAGGAAATCGGCCGTGCTCTTTTAAAGGAACCATCCTCGAATTTCTTTGGAGTCATATAGGGAAATCACGGAAAACCTAAATCTGGATGGCCGGAGGTGGATTTGAACCACATCTTACCGAATACGAGTCCAGTGCGTTACCACTGCGCCACGTCGCTGGGTCCCCGTATTGAAGTCTGATGTTAGTTCCGCCAATGAAAGTTGCCCGCCCAACCGCTCGATGTTTGAACGTCGTTTCACCTTGGTTCAGTCACTTGTTGAAGACACCACAGCACTACACTAACAAACGACAAGTCGTACAGTTTTCAATATGTTCGTGCCGAGCCTCTGGGCCATCACAATCTGCCACTGGTCACACTCAGATGGAATGCATGCCTTCCACATTCTACACGCGGACAGCACGTTCACTGGTATTACATGCACCGTGCGTGTGTCTTAGTGGCGCGAACTACTTTTTTATTTTTTATTTTTTATTTATTCATTTATTTTTGGTGGTTTTAGGGCGCACAACTGCTAAGGTCATTAGCGACCAGATAAGAACAGAGATTCGCTAGATCTCGAAAAAATTGGTAACTACCAGATAGTATCAAAAGAAGGCTAAAAACGAAAGATAAAAACAATTAAAAGGGTTAAATATCTTTTGATAGATTGGCCATGTTGATAAAACGCAAAACTCGAGCAGCTGCTCGTGTGTCATCAGCTAAAAGTTCCTCCAGAGTAGACGGAAAGTGAAGGGCAATTGGGACAAGACAGTAAAACAGCACTAACTACTCTTCACGTGACGCTGCTATCACGTGGACGGGTTTATATCGACCGTAGGTAAGTGGCCATAATGTCCTAGCTGAACAGTGTATTTAATTACTGGAAAATAGCGTTTACACAAATTAGAGTGCAGTGAATTTTTCTACCATATTTACGAACAAATTTTCTCGCGTCATAAACCTAAAATTTCATTACAGGTGGATACTTACAAACGTGCGATTTTTCGTATAGTAGCAAGTCACGGGAATGAAAATAACACGCGAAAGGTCACACTTTTCGTCGCAGCCATAAAAGGATTATCGGTTTCGCGCTGAAGACGCTGTTGCAATCATTGTACGAAATAGGCTGTTAGATATCAGTAGAAGGACACGATACTGTTTCGGAGCTTCTACCGCGATAAGCACACCAAAGCCAACTGCTTAATTCTAACACCTGCCGACTCCCTCGTACTGCCAAAATGCCATCCGGTACTAAACAACCACCACACGCACATTCCTGGGCAATAAACTTGTTCTATGAATTCTAAATATTTAAACATTGTCAGTTTCAGGGCACTGAAATATATTCAATGGCAAAGTTGAAAATTTGTGCTGCAGCGCGATTCGAACCCGGATTTCCCGCTTCTAGCCAGCGGTCGCCTTAACCAAGTAAGCTATGAACGCACACTTTCCTTCCAACCTAAATTCTCAACTTGTAGCACACTACGATTGTAGTTCCCCCATGCCCATTACTTCCTCTTGCTGGCAGCCTATACCGTATTCCCGCACGGGGTCGAGTGTATTAATGCGTCTGCATCGAAATTGTCAATTGCCTGTTGGGGGCAAATTTACAATAATTGTGTGGTGTCTGTTCTTTTCGGACATATCCTACACCATATGAATAATTGTAAACAATAAACATGATATTTTATCCATGTTTGTTTTGAGCACACTGCAGTTGTTTTCGTAATAATACTGTAGTAAATAAATACTGCAACCAGCCACAACACTTTTGTAAATCAGTTTATTTCACCGTTATTAGCGTCGGGCCTGAACCCATCATCAGACGATAGTGTGTTTCAGATCTACATTGGTGTCCTAACATAGCAAAGTTATGTAAATCCAAACGTTGCAAAGTTTATATGAGGGGAGAGCCTATGACGTCATAAAATTGAAGCTGACAAAGCTAGGTCCGCCATTACAGTCTGTTCTAAACAGTTTTCTGCTGAGCTGCTGTGTAGAATTGTCGAAGATTTGCAGTTGTTAATGCCTGTGTGCGTTGTTTATTGTTGTAAACAGTTTTGACAGCGCTAATAAGATAAAGGGAATCACGTTGCACTCGGTCCTGTGAGTATTTTGAAAAAACATGGCTGGACTACGGCGGCGGACAGAGAAACCATTAAACGTCCGTCAGCCGTCAAGATGTGACTGCCAAAGACTCATTTCATTCATATTGGGTAATACACTTCCAAAAGCAGGAAACAAAATATGGTAGCAATGTCGATAGCACTATAGTTTACACAGCGGCGGAGTGGCCGAGCACATTGAGGCGCTATGCTCCGATGCGCGAGGCCGTTCGACGTCGTGCATGGATGTTTGTGTTGTCTATGGTATGATCTAACTTATAAGAAGTTTGTAAGTTTAAGTACCATAAGCTTAACAAACATTTGAACTGTAGTTTACATTCCTTTTAGCGCTGAGGCGTAATGCTCTGCCTAAAGTTTCCTTTTACAGTGCTTGGAGACTTCGTCAGAAGCTTTAAAGACACACAACGCTGTTACAGATTCATGTAATTCAGCAAGCCGAATTGTTAATACTTATCCACGCAACGGGTGGATCGTCATGTGATCAGAACTCTAAGATTGTGTATATAGTGGCCAAATTTTGCGTTGTTTACAGAACTAAGACATAGAACTTGTCTAATTTCATTTCACCATTTTTCTATTACAATTATTTAAGTGTTTTTGAATTTCTGTTGACACACTGCAGATCCTTGCGTAGTAATGATTTAATATCGCTAAAAATCACAGTACGAGAGAAACGAATTTGATGATTTCCCAGTCTCGGTGCACAATCCGCTACTGCTGATTTATCCGTCTTGCCCAGACGACTATTGCTCTTGTGTTCCTTTAGGCGGATGTTAATGCTGTTCATGACGTCAAGAACAAACCGTTGCGTGGACGCATATAAACAGTTGGGCTTGCTGAGTTGTTTGAATCTGTAACAGCATTCCGAGTCGTTAAAGCCTGTGACGATATCTCCGGCATTGGGAAACGAAACGTTAGGCAGAGACTAGACTGGTGGTTCCCAAACTATTGGTCATGACACACTTCACACTTGATGGGCGTGGGATCTCTTGAGATGGGTTTTCCGACGTTATTTAAAACATCGAAGTAAAATATCTCAACAACTGAAAAAAAAAAACCAACAACAACGACGGAAGTATATTTTTAAGTCTTATTGTTTTTATTGTATTATTTTTCTCTCAGTAAAAGAGAGTAACAATTTCAACAGCTTTTTTATTTAAAACGAGAATGGTAACTAGTCAAAATTTTAAGTGAAGGACTTTTACGAAAAGAAATTTTTAGGTTAGGTCCACTGAATTGTTGTTTACTCATGCAAGAGTATTTCTTGAAATTGGTTCTGGTTTTATAAATTAGGAAGGAAGCTTCTACTTTGACGTCCCGTCGACAGCGTGGTCATTAGAGACGGTGCTCACTCTCGGATTTCTGTATTTGCCTGGAGTGATTTAGGAAAATTACGGAAAACCTAAATCTGGATGGTCGGAGGTGGATTTGAACCACCGTCCTCCCGAATGCGAGTCCAGTGTGTTACCACTGCGCCACCTCGCTCGGTTTTATAAATTAATTTCCAATAATTCCTGATGAATTGTTATCGATAACAAATCCATATTTAGAAGGGAACCTTAAAAAGCTAATACTCCCAGCATCTGATGAAGAGGCAACCATCATGTGATTCTTCTTTGAATTTTTCGTCGTAAGACTCTAATCCCGGTTGGAATCGAAATAATGGGAGAGTATCGGGTGCTTTGAAGGAATTAATTGGCTTCATATCCATCTGAGCCTGTATTTTATATTTGTTCTCTTAATTTATTCCTAGAATTAGAAATAAAAGTATCATTAATATATGACGAAAGAATATCACGAATCTCATTTCGTATATAGGGTGAGTCAGGAAGAAATGTACATGCTTTGAGGCGTGATACTACTGTCGATCCTGAACAAAAACTTCAAATAAACATATACCCTTTTCTTAACAGTTTCTGGGTAAAACAACGAAAACTAGGAATGGGAGAAGTACAGGCGACAGTAAACTAAGACACTGATGTGATATAGTTTAACTGTGTACGTTTTCTCACAGAAGATGTTCAAGTAGTCTACCGTCAACTTAAATGCAGTTTGCTGCTCTTGTAGACAGGTGTCATGCTGCTGATCGGAGCTCAGGTCTACAGAACTGAGCTCCAATCGGCACACAACACCTGTCTACAAGAGCAGCAAACTGCAATGAAGTTGACGTGGACTGCTTGAACATCTTCTGTGAGGAAACTTACCGTTATGATATGGATTGTTTAATTGTTTATCTTAATTTACTGTCACCTGAACTTTTCCCGTTCCTATAGTTTTCATTGGCTTACCTATATACGGTTAAGAAAAGGGCACATATTTATTAGAAGTTTTTTGTTCAGAATTCCCAGTAGTGTCACCCCTCAAAGCATGTTCCTTTCCTCTCACAAAGTACAGCGAATAGTTCTATAACATTAACGCAGATGAACTATGAACTGCAGTTACTATACTGTCGTTAGAAAGTCACCTTCCATAACTATGCACTGCTGAGCTCTACGATACACTTCATGAAAACTTTCCTTTGGGACGGTGTTCAAAAGCCTCGTCAAGTTTCGTTGGCTGTCAGAAATATAGTCAAATCTCGTTCCTTTCAAAGTGATATGAGTCGACGGAATAGGAAGAAGTCTGGAGGACTGATATCTAGCGAGAACGGTGGAAGTTATACCACAGTATACTTTCCTTCTTTCTTTCGCCAGGAACCGATTGACATATTGGTTGTGTGGGGGCGAGCGTTATTATTCAAATTTAGCATCCACCATACTCGCCGGATTACAATACACCAACCGAGCGAGGTGGTGCAGTGGTAACACACTGGACTCACATTCGGAAGGATGGTAGTTCAAATCCACCTCCGGCCTTCCAGATTTAGGTTTCTCCGTGATTTCCCTAAATCACTCCAGGCAAATTCCGGGGTGGTTCCTTTCAAAGGGCACGGCCGATTTCCTTCCCCCATCCTTACCCAAACATCCGAGCGTGAGCTCTGTCTTTAATGACCACGCTGTAGACAGGACTTTAAACCGTAAGATTCCTTCCTTCATTCACAATCCACCAGACTTCTTCCTATTCCGTCGACTCAATCTCGCTTTGGAAGGAAAGATATTTTACGATATTTCTAACAGCCAACGAATCGTGACGCGGCTTTTGAACACCGTCCCAAAGGGAGACTTCATGTAAAGTTTCCAGAACATGTATCACAGAGTTCTGCGGTGCATAGTTATAGGAGGTGACTATTTCGAAGGACAGTTAGGTAACTATAGTTCTTAGTTAAAATACGTTAATGTTACAGCACTATTCACGAAACCTTATTGTCGGAGGTTGTATATGGTGTGAGCAACATATTAAAGAAAATTTGATTATTATTCTTGTTTTACAATGTAAGTAAGTTTTTCCCAGCACCTATATTAGATTACATCAAGTTACGAATTATTGTTCCCCACTCTTTTCTGTCCTCCCATAAGTCCTCAGGGATGTTGTTCTTCCTCATTGCTGACTGGTTTCCTGCATCCATGGGTAGGTGGTCGTCTCTTTTTTTCTTCTTCCGTTCGGTGTCCAGCCGAGTATGCATTTTGGAAGCCTTTCTTGTCCCATCTTCTGACTTGTCAATACCATTTTAGATGTTTGTGTTCGATATATTCAATAATTGAATTTTTACATTTCATTTTTTTCTCTGATTACTTCATTTCTTATTCTGTCTCTTCTTGATATTCTTGATGAACGTCTCCAGAAATCCATTTCTGTAGCTAATAATTTTGATTTCAATTGCCATTTTGTTGTCCACCCTTCTGAACCATATGTAATAATGCTCCGAACTATTGTTTTATATATCCTTATTTTGTTATCTGTAGTTATGCGTTTGTCCCAGAGAATTCCATTCAACAAAGAAATTGTCGTCTTTCCTGCATTTATTCTTGATCTAATTTCTTTTTCCTGTTTCCCATAATTTGTAATTTTCACTCCTAAATATTTATATTCCTCTGTAGTTGTTATTGTTCCCATCCCTTCTATTTTGTTGAATAAGAAATTCATTTTTATACAAATGAAATAATGGACTCAATGCGGTATCCTTTAATGATTATACATGTTTACTGGTTTTCAAAAAAATTCCAGAAAGACTATGTCCCATTGTGAAAAAAAAAAAAAATGGGAGCCGCTGCTTTAGACTACAGCCTTTTCGCCGTAGAACGAGTATCAGCAATAATGTAAATACCGGTCGTGAAAGCGTGAGTCTGCTCAATGCATATAACATGTGTGATTACGGTGACCCGAGAAACCGAATAAAATTGGGGTGCAACTGTATGGTAAGGAGAAGCAATAACTGGCATGCTGACGAGTCTGTCAGCAGAAGCAGTTTTTAGAAATGTGACTTTTAAACACCCATATAAAGGAAACTATATGGGTTATTTCTGGGCCCACGAGAAACAAGGGCTCTGTAACGAATTTATAACACTACACTAGTTCTCTTGGCTCCCATATCTCCAGGACATCAGTATACCAATGAAAAGGAACCTACTAAAGGTCTTAACTTTGCCATGTGCTATCGAGGACTTAAACTGTATTTCTCTCCCCGAGGTATTCGTAAGACCTGTAGTATCATGTACTGTGACGCACGCCGCAGGATCCGTAAATTTCGTTGGCCGCTTAGTCATCTATGGAGGCGGCTACCAAGCAACGTGTTAGTCACCACATCGCCCTGGCAACGTCTGACTTTAACATAAACTCCTTCAGATGTCAGACACTCAGGTGAGTACCAAACGTTGAGTATCAACCACTGCTCCGTAATGTACTGGGTGCTCCGCTACAACTGAACCGATCAATGACTAGACATGGTTATGTTCGGCTATTTGTAGACTCAAGAATTGCGGCATGTCCGAAAAAACAGACGCCGCAACTCTTATTTGTAAGTCTCCCTGTCGAGGACTGATGCAGTTTCAGTACGTACGCAGACGAGGACTGGACTCTTCACAGGAATACAGGCCCAGCTGCAAGTCATAGAGTACAGTTGTCGGAGTAGATCATCATACGAATGTTTAGGTGGGACGGGGTACGTGCTTGGGTAGTCCGTGCAGGGGTGTTAAGCCCGTGTGTCTGGGGTGGCAGAAGGGTTAAGCGCAAGTGCATATTGATCTGGAGGTCTCGGGTTCAAATCCCGGCCCCGGTACAAATTTTCATATCCATGCTCTACGACAACAACGCCTACCAGTAGCTTAGACTCAGTAAAAAACGAAAAAGACTTATAATCTATACTTGGAATACTATTCGCAGCCATCCATGAACTTCCGTTTCCAAATAATGATGGAATTTTTATGGATAACAACGAGACCTGTCACCAGATCAGAGCTGTTCACGATTTGTTTGCAAAAGCCGCTCGAGAATGGCCGAGCGATTCTAGTTCTCCCTCGCGGTATGGGCGTGTGTGTGTGTGTGTGTTATCCTTAGGTTAGTTTAAGTTGTCGATAAGCCCAGGGACTGATGATCACACTAGTTTGGTCCCATTAATTTTGAAACATTTTCTTTGAAAAATATTCTGGATAGTTTCAGCCCATATAGATGGCCTGACGTGAACTTCATGGAAGATTTATGGAACATAATCGAGGGGTCAGTTCGTGAGCCATATCCTGCACCAGCAACACTTCAGAAGTTATGGACGGCTAAAGAATAGGATTACCGCCCCCTTGACATTGTGGTCAGACGGCCTATAGCCTGCAGGGGACTTGCAACGGCAGTTTTAATCTATCCCATTTCGAGTTGCTGCACTTCTATGAGTAAAAGGACGTCCGAGAGGATATTCGGAGATAATACATGACTTTTGCACCTCAGTGGATTTTAAGGTAGCAAAGCTAAAGAGTACAATAGCAGTTTTACAGACTATACATGGAAAAATACAGAATTAAAAAGTGCTTCAAACACACTGAGGTTCGAGTCATCCCTGGGGCATGGGTGTGTGTGTTTATCCTTAGGTTAGTTAAAATAAAAAAAAATGGAGCAAGGTTGCTTGTCTGTGAAAGCAATGAAATAACTGAACGTGTGGGTTGTCGCGTGAAAGGATTACAACAGTGTAGACCACAGTCATCTTATTTAGGTGTATCCTATGAAACAGCGACTGTACTTTATGTCTGCTACTTTCAAATAAGCGAAAAACGGAAGACCAAGCTGACTGCCAATAAAACACTATAAACCTCGAACAGTCCTTCAGGAATATGTTATCCTATACAAGTTTCACGCTTCCTGCGGTACAAAACAATGGCATGACCAGGGCTCGAATCCGAGAACTTCTGTACGACAAACTCTACAGACTCTTCTACGTTCATCGAGGAGATCGGTTCTGTGCGGACATCGCAGAACCTCTTTTCAGCGTCTATTTGATGGGAACCTTACTCAATCCTTTTGATTAATGAGGTTAGTTGGCACCTAACCGAAGCCGCTGCGGAGTGACCGAGCGCATTGAGGCACTATGCTCTGACGCGCGAGGCCGTTCTCCGTCGGGGGTTCGAATCCCCCCCCCCCTCGGGCATGGATGTTTCTGTTGTCTTTAATGTAAGTTAGTTTAAAAGTAGTTTGTAAGTTTAGGGACTGATGACCCGGCAGTTAAGTCCCATAAGCTATACAAACGTTTTGAACCTGACCGAACGCGCTGTACACGACAGCTGCTGATTTTCTTACTTTTCCTGCGCTCTTGCAGTTCAGGTGTTACTATGCAGTTAACTGTGTTCTCCTGGACAGCAAATAGCACAACCTATATCCGAGTTTTGTTCATGTTATGTCGATATAAAACGTTTGGTTCTTATCATACTGTCTGACATCTAGAGATCTGGGTGTACGCAAAGCACGAACGATGATCGCTCAGTCTCAGCTCGCAGCTCAAATATTTTTCGAAGGTGGTTCCTTAGGTATTCAATTCTCGCTGCAGGTCGTCCGAGGAGTATTGAACTGGAGGGAGCCTCACTGAATGACGATTAGCAACGGTGATCCAGGAGCCAAACGCACGAACTGAGGTATTGAGCCATTTGTAAATCTTCCCACGGTGATATCTGTCTAATAACAATCACTTACAAAATTGGTAGAATTTTAGGCAATTACGTACACTGTACTACAAATGTGTTAGTGTTCAAATATATTACTTAATTATGCAGTCTTGTGATACAAATGCCGACTACTTGGTTAGGAAACAAATATTCTGGGTTCAGTAATATCAAATCACCCACTATATTGTGGATATTTTGATGTTAATATGGTTATAACAATTACACATATAAAATAGTACTTTTTTTACCAGAATTAATTTAATACGATAGCAAATACAATTCAGAGAGGTTATATGAAATATAGATTAAACCCAGAATTTTGTTTTGTATATTGTGCTACGTTTCTGCCATCGTTGTGCATCTTCTTCAAAATCGATGTTATCGACGAATTGATTATTTCTAATAAGAGAATTATAAAAGTCCTTGGCATCCCTGGGTGTCAGATGCAAAATAGATTTCAAATCTTCAAGTTTAAGCTTAGATATGGCTTTCCCTTGAGGAATGGTGGTTCAAAAAGACGATAACATTTGTATCAGACGGTCTATTTCGCTGTTTCTTCTTCTCGTCCACAGTGACATAGATATCATTAACGTTTACTTTTATTTACACCTTGAATGGATCTTCTTCCTTCGATATTGTTTAGCGTATTTGCATCCAATTAATTTTGTTTCTAGTCGCGTGAACCTTACGATTCGCAGTGCGTTTCTCCATTCAGAACATCCAACAAAATCATTGGTCTTATTAAAGTTACAACAAGACTGTTACTTTTCCTACAAGCTTTCATAACATTTAGGTAGTCACTTGGTAGGTAGAGGCGTTGCTGAAATTTAAAAGCTCGTTGAACATAACTGAAATCGGTGTCATTGGGCAGAAATGTATGCACAGGAATTAAGGAACCTTAGGGATGCTGAAGTAAGAGATAGATGATTTTCCATAATTGCCTTCAACATCAAAGTTATTTCGATGTTGCGATTTTGGCCAGTTATTGTAACTGGAGAGTAGCATAGCCCATCGCTGTAGCTTCTGAGCTGTCCGATCGGTAATATCTTTGGATGAGGGAAATAAAAATGTCAATAGTTGCTATCATTAAGACTTGGGTGCTTTCACAAAACAGATAGCTATTGGTTCACCTTTACTAAACAGGAAATATGGAATCCACACCTTGCGCTTAGTTAAAATTGCCGCTATATAGTTGCACACTAATTATTTTGTTTCGATAATTTTTGTAAAACTAGAATAGACGTGTCCGCAACCAGTCATGTGTATATTTCACCATTCCTGTTTTGGCACTTGGATCATTGTTGCTAATCGTTATTTGGTTGATCCAGGTTGCTATACAATCACACTCATGCCATAATTCTTCTACGGTTTATCAGAAACTCGAGTTACAAAACTGCGGGGAAAATAAGTACGTTTTAATTCTTACAACCAATATAGCCAACTGACAGCACATACTTTAAATTATTTTTAGACATAACCTCCATGCCGATTTAGGCGATTGCCACTCCGTGGGATGAGTTTAAATGTACCTTCCTGGTGAAAATCCGGTCATTGCCTATTCATTCTCGTTGTTGGGAAGTGTTTCTCCCCTAAATCTGAAATGAATGGTCAAGAAAGCGACACTCGGGTTGCAGAGAATGTGGTCAATGGTGTACTAGCACAACTGATTTAAAACGTGGTGGGCTTCACGGCTGTATCTCAGTCTGTGGTTCTCTGTTTTGTTACTGGACACCATTTTGTGGACAAAGTTTCACTACCCGCTACAGCGACTGCACAGCAATTAACGATAATATAAAATTATTTTCATTATGGAATTTAAGTTATTATAATGTGAAAATACTTTGCTGAGGAAGAATTTAAAACAACAATTCTGACTGGTATTAAATTTATTTTATGAAAAATTAATGGTAAACTCAATGAGATTTTGACATTGGAATTAATGAGACTTATATCTAGACTGACGTTTGTTAGTTTTAGGCGTAAATCGTTTTCCACGAAAAACGTTGTATATATACAAAGAGAAAACTAGGCAACACACAGGCATATAAGTGAGTAGTTGTGAATGGCATTAATTCACTCAAATTTGTATTTCCAAGCACTCGACGGTGTTCATTTATTTTGATCCGGAATGGGATTACGCTTGAGGCTTTAAAGTTCAAAATTTCAAACGTTTGTAAATCTATGGGACTTAACTGCTGTGGTTATCAAATGTTCAAATGTTTGTATAGTCTATGGAACTTAACTACGGGGTCATCAGTCCCTAAACTTACAAACTACTTACGAACTAGGACGGCACAAAAATCCATGCCCGAGGGGGGATTCGAACCCCCGACCGTAGCGGCCGCGCTGACCGTGACTGGATCGCCTTTTTTTTTTTTTTTTTTTTTTTTTTTTTTTGTTCTCTGGGTAGTTCTCTTCGTTGCGGACGCTGATCGTTTTTGTTCGAGGTTGTTCGTTGAATGTTTGGCTCAGCTTTTTCATTACAGAGGGCGTGGAGCCCTCTGACCGGGCGCGCTGAGCCACGACGCCCGGCGAAAATGTGAGCTGGATTTTTTTTTTTCTCTCTATGGGTAGTTCTGTTCATTGCGGACGCTGATCGTATTTGTTCGTTGATGTTCGAAGTGTTCTTGGCTCAGCTTTTTATTACAGAGGGCGTTGAGCCCCCTGACCGGGCGCGCTGAGCCACGGCGCCCGGCTCCTTAGTCCACTCGGCCACCGCGGCCGGCTGTGGTTATCAGCCCATAGGCTTACAAACTACTTACAGTAACTTTAACGCGCTCTCTCTCTCTCTCCTCTCTCTCTCTCTCTCTCTCTCTCTCTCTCTCTCTCTCTCTCTCTCTCACACACACACACACACACACACACAAACACACACAAACACGAGGGAGGACTCGAACCTCTGACGGCGAGCAACCACGCGCCTTAAAGCGCTCGGCCACTCCACAGCGGTAGGCTTTAAAGATAAGTTTTCAATGATGCTTCCATTAGCTAGTCTTCTTCAGATACTGACAATTTTTAGTTTGTCCTATAAAAACATATTTTGCTATCGGTAACAAATCATCTAGAATTATTGGAAAGTAACTCCTGTAACAAGAACACATTTCTACTCTTTCATAAACAAACAAAAATCCAGTTTTTTAAAACCTTAAACTTAAAACCGACTCGTTACCGTCGTCATTTAAAATAATGAATCGGTAGAACGTGAGGGTAATTTTTTTTATTGGGCGAAAAAAATCATTAAAATAATAAGACTTAAAAAATATCCTTCGACAAAGTATTTTAGTTAGAGATGTCTGAAGTTGTTCGCGACCCGCCGTTGAGGAACACAGAGCACAGGAGGTAATAGTGTGGCCTTCGGGGCACGCGAGGTGCGTCAAACGCCCCCCCCCCCCCCCCCCCTGCGCGCACAACGCCTGTGCCGGTCCTCTGTGCGCCCGCCCGCCTACCGTTACGACATTCCATTCACGCTTAGCGGGAACTAGTCTACGGCGACTCCTCGTTCAGTTGGTTCACACAGTGGGACCCATTAGCTGTACCTCGACATCATCAAACATGAAAAAAAAGACAAAAGTAATACATAAAATAATAATATAAAAAACTCTTTCAGCATCTTCCTCGAGAATGAGAACTCAAATAGATTCGAGCAATGAGGAGGGTACAACTTAAATCACAGCATGACAGTCGTATTTTCGGCGCTAATTTCGAAGGCGTTGATTATGACCTTTCTCATTATTGAATTTTTGTCTGTTTCACTGTAGTTTCAACAGTGAGGAATGAAGCTGAAGACATATTTGCAGCAGTGGAGCTAGTCTTTTCAACTTTAGTGGTGGATGTTGTGGAATTATATTGCAGGCCACGTTTTTAGAATCCTAGAGAAGAAAATAGGGCTGTCACCATTGACAAAGAGAACAGCTATAAACTAATCCACTAATTAGGTGTCAAAAACCGTAAGTGGATGAATAAAGCCTGGTAACCTACATGTCATGTGCTACTCGTATTTTTCACTCCCATCCCCTTGAAGCGCAGGTGGTTTCTACTCCAATGGCGACGTATGCCTCACAATAAGAAATGTGTATGCCAAGGTTGGTTGCAATCGGTTCAATAGTTTAGGAGGAGATGTGGAATATATACACACATGTAATTACGTCTATTTTTGTAATATGTTTGGATTTATCGACTCATTTATGTAATTAACAAGTAAATTAACAAATCTGAAGAAAACCTGTTAAACTGCAAAGTAAGGCAGTGAGTAAACAAGCAGGTAGAGAAAACAACAGCGAGACTGGCTAGGCACAGCGGGTACCCAAGCGGTGGGGTGTCTGAGCGGCCCTAGCCAAAGGGAAGGCCCCTCGTTGGTTTAAGTAGTTTGTAAGTCTAGGGACTGATCACCTTAGCAGTTTGAACATTTTGAGGATGTGCTGATGAGACAGTACTTGCGTAAACCTCTTTCAGCTCCCGGTGCATTTCGGATGCGATTTCATGTTTCACCCACCGAAATCGAATAACTGAACGGATTTCTTTGCGAGGCCAGTTTTCCAAAAGAGTCGCAACAGGTAATAATTACCTACAACTAGCGATGCAGGTGGTGGATGGTCAAAACTTCGCAAGTTACCTGCCACATGTGTCAGAATTACCGCTCGCTAATTATTTCTGTCTAATAGAAGAAACTCCCGAAATATCAGCCTTGTAGCCATAGTTTCAGATCACTCCTTGCAACGTAATACACCACTGATCGGTTGGTGCGTGAATATGTTGTCTTATTCAAGGTTCGAAATCCTATCAAGTTCGAACCAGACTTTCGAAAAATTTACTTGTTTGTCGGAGTTCCCCGTACAAAATTTAAACACTACAGCAAAATTCTGGAGAGAAAAATTCGAACAAATAATAGTTTTTTCAAAATAATTTTTGCCACTTAGCGAAAACCTAATTCTGATGACAGTTATGAATAGCACCCCAAGCGTTCTACTGAAACCCTAATGACAGTTTGTTGCGCCGATTATAGGGTAAAACCGAGAGAGATGGCGCACATTTTCAAAATTATTCATAAGAAATCCCATAATGCACTTAAGTCAAAATAATTTCTTTTACAAGTAAACAAACTAGTTTTCCTTAAAATATAATTTTTTGAGAATTTTACATGAACTCATTCGCTATGATATTTGACCATTCAGAAATCCTTACAGTGCGGCATCTATCCCTTAGTTAGTCTAAGGGTGAGATGTCTGCGCCCTTATGGGTGACATGCCGCACGATGATATTTGTTGAAATTTAAATTTTTTAAACAAAATGTTAAAATTTTAGTTTATGATTGTAATAATTGGGGAATAAAAATAAGCCGGCCGCGGTGGCCAAGCGGTATGCGGCGCGCCACTCACGGTCTGCACGGCCACTTCGGTTGGGGGTTCGAATCCCCCTCGGGCATGGATATTTGTGCCGTCCTTAGTATTAGCTAGTTCATACGTAGTTTGTAAGCTTAGGGACTAATGTAGTTAAGTCCCATAACTTCTACAAATATTTGAAGATTTGAATAAAAATAAACAGTAAAGAATTGGCAAACAAACCATTTATTTTTTAATATCAAAACACTGAATTAAATTATAAATTATTTTTAAAGATTAAACTTTGACCTATCAGAGTTTTTCAAAAGAAATCCTCTCCATCATAAGCTTTTATTCCTAATTTACCTGCCGCGGTCAACACAAATATCAAAGATTGCGGCATGCATCCCGATCTATCAGGAACAGACGCCGCACCCTATGACTCTGTGACCGTAGCAGCCAAGTTGGCTGGGCTAGAATCAAAAGGCACCCAACAGAAGTTACTGTTCGTGCAGCTACTCAGATATTTAAAAAGATGGCACTATTTAGCACACTCTAATAACTAACCGTGACACAAAAAAGATATCCATGCAAGATATAGACTTATCTCGTTTATTAACACTAACTCGTTTAAAACTACCAGTGCTGAAATAAAAGCAGTTGCCTCGTCGCCCAGCGTCTACTGCGCAACTGCAAAGCGCCTACACACGCACTGTAGCGGCTGTTACCAAAACTAGGAGGGGGAGGGGGGGGGCACAGTCTGTATCGCGTGCGGCAACCCTTCCGGACTTACTATACTTTATGAGACAATTACAGCCGGCCGCAGTGGCCGAGCGGTCTGCGGCGTGCCAGTCACAGTCCGCACGACCGCTACGGTCGGGGGTTCGAATCCCCCCTCGAGCATCGATATGTGTCGTCTTTAGCATAAGGTAGTTCATAAGTAGTTTGTAAGTGTAGGGACTGATAACCTCGCAGTTAAGTCCCTTAAAAATAATAATAATAAAAACAATTGCAATAACGAGAGAGTCATTTTCACAGTACAGCGAAGTTGGCATCCCTTTGTCTAAAAATATACATTTTTTCTGAGTTCTGGGTAGATATTCAATAGTTCTGAAATTCTCTGTAAAAATTTAAATATTTCTGCAGAATTTCGTGAATGAAAGCTCGATCACCATTCGAAACAGCTGCCTAGATGGCATTTCTTTTTCGAGAAACACATTTTTTCAGAGTTTTTCGTAGATCTATATCTATAAATGTGAATGTCTGTTCGGTGTACGCTTATCACGTTCAAACGAAAAGACGCAGAGAGTTAAATATTTGTACAGTTACTAATTTATTCCCGAGGAAGGTTTTAGGCACGGTTTTATAGCGAGCTGATAGATATTTAGTAATGTGAAGAATAGAACGCGAAATGCGGAACAATAATGATTCTTTGAAAATTATATTTACTCTTTGAAAATGGTTTTATCGGTTGCATTGTTGCTTGAGGGTTGATAATGATAAAAGGGTGGAGTATATTGGGATGGAATGTTATCGGTGTATATAAAATTCTACATGTGTGTGTGTTAATATTTCGCTCTGCAGCGAAAATTACAGAATGCAAACGAATGGTGTGTGTGTGTGTGTGTGTGTGTGTGTGTGTGTGTGTGTGTGTGTGTGTGTGTGTGTGTGTGCGCGCGCGCGCGCGCGCGCGCGCGTGTGTGTGTGTAATTGTTGTCCGAAGTCTCCCATTGTACACCATAGCAGTTCCATGCCGACAGCTGTAAGGGGTTGGAAGATATGGTGGTTGAAAGTCATCAAATTATAAAAAAAAAAAAAAAAATCGGACTGAAGGCCAGCGATGACGTTTGCGACTCTATAGCAAGTAGGTTACGTACAGCGAAACGTGATGCCACAGACCATATCTTTGGTCTATGCGTGCTACAACGTATTCAGCTGTTTCTCTGTAAGGATAAGCATACCAATAAGGAAATATAAGAATAAATAAATAAAGCAGTAAAAAAGAAATTTCTTTTAATACATCTCTTTAAAAAATCGATTTGACGGTTCGCACATTACATGAAGTGATCCATCCATCTGTGATATTATTACAATCATTAATTGTTGAATTTCGTGATTGAATTCTTCGAAACGAGTGCATTTTTCCTGCGATTTCTTATATATTCTCAGATAAATGTAACACGTTTTCAGAAAAAAAGGAGATGGACAGAAAGAGAGAGTGGAATTATAGAATACTAGCTGAAAACCCGGCGTTGCCCGGGTATTTATTTATTTATTCGAAATTTTCTATCCACTCCTATCCAGAGTTATCTATACAAAATTTACAGAATGTCGCAAAAATGTATGATCACAGTTTGCAATAGACATTTGGAGCCCAGTGGTTTGCAGGAGGACAAGAATCGAACGAAAATGACTGAGCAGTAGGTTCTTGATTGGTAGATTATGAAATATCGTCTGTTTGCAAACGGGATGTATGGCTTCAGGTAGTTTCCGACATAGCCGCCCCCTGCTGTAGACATACACCAAGGTGGCTGCGCGACTCAGCTATTGGCGCGACCTTTTGTCCGTGCTTTAATTGCGCAAAGGCACTAATCCTAATCCGTGACGGTGGCGCAAGTGCTGGCTGTACTCAGGTGCCGTTCCGGAAGCTGCGCACTTAAAGATGCACTGCAGCCGCCGCGCCCGCCCTCCACCGCCAACGTGTTGCTGGAGACTTCATTTGTCCCAAATCTTGCGGCAAGTCAGATGCGTTTTGAATACACGAAACGATTTAAACTGGTGTACGACTAAGTTCAGCAAACGCCTTCAGGACTACAAAATATAACAACGGTATGCTAAAATCTTCAAGGGAGATCAACAGAGTGCTGGCATAGTCAAGTCGGCATGTTTGAATGAATTCCCTGCCGATGATTTTTAGGACATTTTATGAAGTTAATAGCTACTGAACTAATTATAACGTTACGGGAAGTGACATCACCATTCGGATAATCACGTGAGAAGATTTTATCATCTGATTTAGTCGAAAAAGCCAGCAATCACACATATTACGACGATATGTATCAGTACCCAGTGCGTAGGAAAGAACGGGCAATTGCGGCTGTTTTCCACTGTACGAAGAAAAGAGTTGAAAAGTAACTAGGAAAAACATAAAATATTTCAGAATACAAATTGACTAGACACATTTCATAGAATTTGACAGATTTTCTCTTGCGGATTTCTGGTTGATGCTAGCTTTAACTATGGTACGAAATGTATGAGGCCGACAAAGCGAAAACTATTAATGAATGGAAACATGCTATAACATTGAAGCCCTAACATTTAATCTTAAGGTGGAGTGTTCTTATAGAAACAATACTTAAAATTGCATGAATCAGGAATACAAACTGCATCAAATGAAATTCACATAAAAAGGTACATGCGCTTTATTACAATATCTTGAACTAAATACTTTATAAAATCAATAAAAAAAATTCACACGCGCCTAACACAAGAAACAGCTAATCAACAAGTGAATGTAGGGAAAAGGAAAAGAAATCTTGCTGCACATTCCGTCCATGAATTGAATAAACCCCTTGAAATTCAGATTATGCAGCATTTTATTTCCATACGTCAGCAAAAAGACCCTATATTCCTAAATTTCACGTTATCTGAAACTTTGGGTTTAGCAAAAAATAGGTCAAATGTCAGTTCCCAACGAACAAGCCGCTACAGCAACAATGTTCACCAGCGGCGAGCGTTTCGCGGTGAACGCGATGATATGGGGCAGGAAAAGTTCTTCACCAGTCAGATGTCTTAAGATCGGACAAAGGCGTTCAACAGGAGGTTCAGAGCACTACCTCAGAATTGAAACTTTCTGGCATATTAGAACTATGTGCCATGTGCCGATACAAGATCGTGGGTGCTTTGACTTTCGTCGGCAAGTTCAAATGTTTGTTAAGCTTATGGGACTTAACTACGGGATCATCAGTCCCTAAACTTACAAATTACTTATGAACTACTTACGAACTAGGACGGCACAAATATCCATGCCCAAGGGGGGGGGATTCGAACCCCCGACCGTAGTGGCCGTGCTGACCGTGACTGGAGCGCCTCAGTCACCTCGGCCACCGCGGCCGGCTCGTCGGCAAGTGCTTCCGCGACTGAGCTACCTATGCACACCTCACGGTTTGTCCTCACAGCTTTAGTTCCGCCAGTACGTCTTCTTCCTTCCAAACTTCACAAAGATTCTCCTGTGAACCTTGCAGTACTGGCATTCTTGGAAGAAAGGATAATGTGGAGACACAGCATATGTTTCCAGATCGAAATTTTTATTCTGCATCGGAGTGTGCGCTGATATGAAATCACAGGTAGCTCAGTCGGTAGAGCGCTTGCCCGCGAAAATCACAGGTCCTGGTTTGAAATCCCCGTCTGGTACGCAGTTTTAATCTGCTCGGACGTTTCATATCAGCGTACACTCCACTGCAGAGTGAATATTTCCTTTTCGAACTCCAGAATTACTGCCCCCTCGGCATATACGAGGCGCGTCCAGAAAGTAAGTTCCGTTTGGTAATAAAATGAAATTGTACACAGATACAAAAGAAATTTTTATTGCACAAAATTCTTCAACTCTAATATACTTTTCCGCATAACTGCCGAAATTTTGTAGGCACTTCTCATAGCGTGCCACACGTTTTTGCATGCATCCTTCACAGAAGGTTGCCGCCTGTGTATTCAACCATGTGGTAACAGCTCTTTATCATCGTTGAAGTGTTGACCACCAAGGACAGATGTTAGGTGTAACAAGAGATGAAAGTCGCTAGGAGAGAGGTCCGGGCTGTATGGAGGATGATCAAACAGGTCCCATTGAAATTTACGTAAGAATTGTTTGGTCACATTCGGTTTGTGAGGTCAGGCATTATCGCGAAAAAAAATCTTTTGACAGTAATTCTCTTCTTACACCTAAAATCTGTCCTTGGTGGACAATACTTCAACGATGATGACGAGCTGAACGAACATGTTACCACATGGTTCACTGCACAGGCGGCAACATTCTATAAAAAAAGCACACAAAACCTTGTGCCATGCTCTGACTATTGCCTACAAAATTTCGGAACCTATGTAGAAAAGTAGTTTAACAGTTGTAGATTTTTGTACAATCAATATTTTTCTGTATCTGTACCCGTTCGTTTTATATAACCAAACGGAACTTACTTTCTGAACGCGCTTCGTACAACCACGTACAGTCGCCAACTATCCGAGCCCTCGTGGCTAAAGCGGAAGATACCCGAGAGCAGTGCTTCTCCTCTCGTGCACTCCAGCGCCAGTCTTCTTGGTTCTGTCACCAGAACGGCCGAAATCGCCAGTCGTATAAGTATTACTAGACTTTGCTCAATTATAAGGAAGTGCAATATTAAATAAATTAGCTCTCCGGGATGTCCCGAGATGAGTGCCGATCAGGGCAGACACTTCTCAGAGTGGCATCAGAAGGCGACAGAACAATCGGTACATTAACAAGCTGTGTTTTACCCTCTGGCCGTGGGCTCGTGACGGTAAAGCCATGTTTTCGTGCCACGTTCCCACACAGCAGGACCTGGGTCACCTCTGAGAACTGACAACGTGTTATTGGGCAGAGTACTTAATCCTTTCAAGTAGCAGTGTTTCCGTAACAGTGGGAGCTTCCTCAACTCCTTGAGAACCAGTGCAGTCCTGGGAAACAGCAAGATTCGCTCTGAATGGATCCTTTTTTAACGGAAGCGGGCCAAATTCGGATAGAACGAATGCGATCACATGCAAAGGAAGTAATCTGTATCAAATAAGGTTGATGAATTCGTCTCCCACTCCAAACTTGAAAAGGATCTGGTAAGGTTAGCATATTAGTGGCAAGTTACAAGCCAGGTGACTTTCAATGTGCAGACCAGATAGCCTTTAGCCTGCAAACCTATTTATAATTTTTTCCTTTTTCTTTCTTATATTTACTGACCTGCACGTATGGGTTAATGCGCAGAACTCTTCGCTGAACAGCTCCTCTGCTATAGCGACCCGTCCGAGTGTGGTTTGTTAGGTTGATTTCAACTCTCGTCTACACAAACTCTGCGCTTGTCACCAACTTCGCAAATGTTCAAATGTTTGTAGAGTCTATGGGACTTAACTACGGGGTCATCAGTCCCTAAACTTACAAACTACTTATGAACTACTTACAACTAAGGACGGCACAAATATCCATGCCCGAGGGGGGATTCGAACCCCCGACCGTAGTGGCCGTGCAGACCGTGACTGGAGCGCCTCAGTCTCCTCGGCCGGCACCAATTTCGCCTCAGAAAGTACGTCAACAGCTAGAATCGGTAACACTCAGGATAAACTCAATAGGATTCACAGACAGATGGCAAACACTTCCGTTCTTTAGGTTAACCGAGTATTGTGTATACAGGAAGGGCGTCAAGCCACACTGAAATAAATAAATAAAAATAAGAATTGTCAAATCATGAAAACCGCGGACCCCATATGAGGCAATAAATGCTAGGAAAGAGAAATTTACAATTTCGGTCGCCTTCGTATTTTATGGTGTGGTTACTGTATATAAATGATTTTCCTACTGTGTCATGTTAGTACAACAATTACATACCTAAAGCTATAGCAGTGACATCCGGCAACGTAAAACCGCAAATTCTAAATTCAGGACGACCGATTATCCGTCATGAGCCACCTGCGCTTTATCTAGGGAAAACTACAGCCAATGCTTCCGAGATTTCCTCACAGAGAAAGTACTGGCGCTGGGACGCTAAAACAGGTTTGCTATTAGGCCTACACTGGATTTGTACTGAGGCATCTGCGCTCATATTCGCTGAAGGTAAGTTACGTCTAATAGGCTTAATGGCGTCAACAATTTTATGGAAATGAAGTTGATTGTGGTAATAATTGTTTGGTTTAACACAAACCGCGCGGTCGCCGTAGTATAGTGCCGGACGCTGAAAAGAACCAACTGTTGACGTCGCAATATTACGTCATGTAGATTTCTACGTTGTTTTTGCGTTTCAAACAAGTTTATGATTCCCACGAAAACACATAAGTTCTTTAATGCTTCATCACTTTAGCGCTAGATTGCAGGATATAACAAGGTAAAGCGATATATCGATGTATATTTCTTTTGTACATCTATTGCTTCTCTGGCAATAGTTTGCCGTGTTTGGCACTAGTATTGTTGGTTTAGGTTTGTCTTTTCGTCTTCTTTTTAATCAAAATGGCATGTGATAAGGATCCAAAACTTCAAAAATGTCTGGCATACTTGCTAAGACTGCCATTGATTTTTTGGATTTGAATACTGAGAGAAAATTGGAAAATAACGAAAGTCCTGATCTGTCTGACCTCTTTATAAATTAATACAGATTAGCAGAAGATTACTGGGAAAGCTGGTAGAAAAGATGAATCATATTAGTGTAGTAATTGTAATGCAGATTTGAGATCTATAATGGCGTTATGAAGTATTTTTCATTATGACGAATAGTTGATATGTTTGTAGGTGTGTCTAATGTGTAAATAATATACTTAATGTTTTTTCGGTGTTATATTATTAATTTCCAATGTTAACTTCTTATTTAAACTAAATAGTAAAAATAAAATTTCGCCAAATGTTTATCTGAAAATCAATGTGTAATCCTCATCAGGTCCCGAAAACAATATATGCTTTATATACCTGACTGTTGCTCACATGATGGTAAAATAGCATTTTAATCTATACTTGTACTTTTTATATATCTCAAACTAAACATGCGCTATAGCAATAGGAAGTTTGAGGAAAACAGTGGAAATCAAACACTGCATAGGCAGTGGGATGTCGCCGAGGGCTCAGGATACTAAGTGTTGTTGAATAAAGGGACCAAACTTTCAAGACATATGTCCTGCTTACCTTAGAAAACTAAACAAGACAAAGAAAAAAAATATGAACACTGCCAACATCACAATTTTCAAAGGCTCAATACTCTTGGCCTAGCCTCAAGAGATCTGACTTAATTAAACATAATTCTCTGTACGTTTCACCACTAAAACACCGAAAAACAAAGAGACAACAATAAAATATGTTTATATAACTTGCAATTTTGAAAAGTACTCTAATACATAATGAAAACGTTAGTGTGTATGAAACTTGTTTTAGTCGCCACTCAGGATAGGCAAGGGAAAACTGCGATGGGTAGAAGTGGGGGGGGGGGAGTGGAAAGGAGGAGGACAGGGAGGGTTGGCCAGGGAAGGTAATGCACCACTGGAAACGAATTAAGGGCCGGAGCAGCTCGACGCGACACGGGCATACCAATGAGTCGCTAGCCTCCTGAGGGGGAGTAAGGCATCTACCAGTTAATTCACCGACGCTCCAGGAATCACCGATGAAATACTTATTAATAACTTAGTTTTTGACTTTATATAAGATACTATGTCGAAACGTTTGTAAACGTATTGGACCAAACTGCTATGGTCATCAATCCCTAGACTTACAACCTACTTAATCTAATTTGCACTAAGAACAACACACACAATAGCCAATGGAGGACTCTAACCTCCGGCGGAAACGGCCGTCCAGTGCGTAGCATGAAGCCTATATGTAGCATTAGTGACTATTGGTTTTAACTGAAATTGTCAATTAAACAATAGCTATGCGGGGTGATTTTAAAACACACCGACAAACTTCGAGGGGTTGTAGACGGGACTTAGTAGATGACGTTATACACAGGACGCCATGTCCTGATATGTTACCCAATAGCGCTATGAACACTAACTCAACTTCGATACTGTGTAAATAATCTCTTACTGCATGGCCTTTTCTTTCAGTATTCTGCAAGGACGTACGTAGTTGGTCCAAAAAAAAAATTTAAAAAATCCAGTAAATGTGGTCTCTAAATTGCACCCCTTAAGAGCTCTGAGCATTTGAATAGAAGAAGAGATGTTTCACAGTATGGAAAATGCAGATTTATAGCTCTTCACGCATCAATTTTAGTCACCATGTTTACGAGACATTTTTTTTTCCATAGGACCTCCTCCAATGAACAGCAAAGTGCTTACAATAAAAATCTTCCTTATACAACACCGTAGTCCATTTCCTAAAATGGGTTCCTATGTAAAACGTGATCTACGAAGTTTCGTCTACAATCCCTCGAAGTTTGTCGGTGTATTTTAGAAACAGCTAGTATATGCTGATGAGCATAAACATTATGATCACCTGCTTAATACCGCGTTGCTCTACCTCTGGAACGGAGCACAGCAGACAGGCACGTGGCACAGACTGCGCAGTTCCCGTATATTACGGTGAAGATCGAGCCCGGTACAGTTCCACATGTATTTATATCAGATGAATATCGCGCCTCAGACAACTTCTTTTAATGATTTTACCGCCTTTTGACTGTATACCTATAGCCAGACTTCGGCTTTAGAGTTATTTTAAGCACAAATTCCATCCAATCAGTTGGAACAATTAAGTTACCAAATCGTCATTATCAAAAATAATAGGAATCCAACTGAGTTATAATCGAATAATAAATTAATCTCCCAATATAGTCTGGAGATGTTAACATTAATTTATTATTATTATCATTATTATTATTATTAATTATAACTCATATGTATTCCTATTATTTTTGATAATGACGACTTGGAAACCTAATTGTTACACCTGATTGGATGGAATTTGCACTTTAAAATGGTTCTAAAGCCGAAATCCCAATAGAGCGTCACCTGGATAAAGATACTTACGTATTCAAATGGCGGTAAAATCATATACAAATTATTGTATGACCGAGGCTCATCAATGTAATAAAAAAATAAAGTGTAGTTCACTTTAATGCTATTAAAGTCACTTCAGTGCGCTAATGACCGTGGGGAACGGGCAATTTTCCTTCTGGAAAGGAAGGCTCCGAAATGGCATGGTTCCGCTTCTCCAACACTAATTTGTTCTGATTCTCAATACTACATCTCTTACTTATAAAAACAAAATTCAGTCTCACCTCTGGTTAACTAAGAGAGCAACATTGGTTTTTACATAATGAATTTAAAATGACTTTTTGACCTATCTGACTACTTCTCTGGGAGTGTGCCCTGCATAGAAATTGAGAGAGAACGCCTAGATAAATTTCAGAGTAATAGTTCTGCTGGTTCTTGTGCGACTCTCACTCCATTTAAGTATGTCAAAATCTTCTTTTAAACCATTTCAGTAAGTCAACAATGAGTATCAACAAATAATACAATTCCTTGAGACAACATTGTCTCGTTATACCAAAGGTATTAAACATAAGGAGAGGCATTGAACTGAAATTTATGCTGTGGCCAGGATTCGAACCCGGGACCTCCTACTCACTAGGTAGGTGCTTTAGACCACCACTCAGCTATCACAAAGTTGTAGCCAAAGCAACTACATGATCTTAAAGCATGTCTCCCTCCACACCACATACTTTAATTCTTCCTCATGTTTCCTGTGAAATGCGCATCAAATTGCCAGGGCTCTCCTACATTGTAATAGCACCCCAGCAGAGACAGAAGTATGTGGTGTGGAGGAGACATGCTTTAAGACAGTCCATGTAGTTGCTTTGGCTACAACGCTGTGTTAGCTGAGTGGTTTAAAGCACCTATCTAATAAGTAAGATGTCACGGGTTTGAATCCCGGCCACAGCATAAATTCTAATGCAATACCTCTCCTTATGTTCAACAATGAGTCATCACTTTTGTATTACCTCTTAGTTATCTAACAATAACAACGAAAAACTGCTGATTTGAAGATCATTTGAATAAAAGGAAAAAGAAATCAGGCTGCTTAAAATAACTTTTCCAAAATAGCTCTCCATATTCAAACGGCAAAATAAAAAATTTCTCAAAAATATTCCAGTTCACACAATTAATCCGTTTTCGTAATATGTGTAATTAATACGACACAAATAATCAGTTTTCGTAGTATGTGTAACTAATACGAATCACACCCTACTACCGGCGTAACGTACGAAACTTCAGTTCTCACAGTGTTACATGTCAAAGGTCTAACGTGGTATATCAGCAGTCTCATCAATGTTTAACACTGTTTTAATTCATTCATTTTATTTACAAGCACAAATAGCAATGGTCATGATTACTGTTCAGCAGCATCATCTTCCGCGGCCCGGTCTTCGCGTCGATAACAGCGGTCGGTGTAATATGGCGGCGGTTAACTGTAAGGACGAGACGGAGTGCCAAAATGGGGCAATGGTGTTGGGTCGTGCGCATGGCCATACAGTGTGCCAAGTTGCAGGATTTATTGCTGTTTTGCGGTGGAGTAGTCAAATTGTCTATAAGCACTCGTGGTCACCAAAGAGACTTATCGGCAGAAAAAGATCCCAAGAGGAATTGGAATTCGAAATCGACAGGAATTGCAGGCATTGAATGGAAGTCCCGTCCAACCTGCCAGAGAGTGGAAATTGAGACGGGATTTGCATGCAGTGAACATTTCAGATCGGTTATCTCGGAAGAGGCCATTGCTCACACACGTGGGGCACCTTCAATGAGCTAGAAATTATGTAACCTGAGCAGGATCTGGCTGGCTTAACGTAATGTTGTCGTACAGTCAAGTTTTTGCCTTTATTCAAATGACGCAAGTTATCGAGTTCAGCGAAGGCCGAATGGAGCATGCCATTCGGAATGTGTGCAAGGTCACGTACAAGGCGGAGGTTGGTCTGACTTCCCGTCAGTATCTACACGAGTTTTCTTCCGTCATTTTTTTTTTCCCCAAGACGACAACAGCAAAGTTAAAAGGGGCTGGAAGAATACGTGACTGGTTTTCTGAACATTCTTCCATCTTGTTATATCTCGATCGGACTGCAAAGTCACCTGACTGGCACCCAGTACAAAATGTGGGGGACATGTTGGAACAGCATGGAAGACGCCGACATCTGCATAAGCGCAATTTAGTGGAACTGCGCAATCAAACACACTGCGAATGGCGCAAGCTGGAGGAGACGTATCTGCACAACATATTTTGACTCTTTTTCTAGCCGATTCCGTGCGACTATCAAATCCAGGAGTGCAATTACATGGTACTAAATAATACTTGTAATGATTTCCTCAAGGGTACCTAATTTAGTACATACCATGTATGAATGTATGTATGCAATGCGCTAATGAGTGTGTAACAGCTGAAATCTGTACAGATCTTCATTACAATAGAATTTTAGTGACTCACTGCTGTCAGTCACTGAATTTGAATAGTAAATGACTGCTGGGTAAAAACGGTTCTCATGGAGTCTAATCTATTCGAGATATGAAACTTCCCGCAGATTAAAATTGTGTGCCGGAACCGGGGTTCCGAACCTGAGACCGTTGCCTTTCGCGGGCAAGCGCTCTACCGCCTGAGCTATCCCGGTCTGTCCTCACAGCTTTACTTCTGCCAGTACCTCGCCTCCTACTTTCCAAACTTCACAGAGGTTCTCCTGCGAACCTTGCAGGAATAGCGCTCCTGGAAGAAAGGATATGGTGGAGACATGGCTTGGCCACAGCCTAAGGGAAGTTCCCAGAATCAGAACGGATCGTGAAGCGTGTCGGGATAGCTCAGACGGTTGCTCGCGAAATGCAAAGGTTCCAGGTGCGAATCCCGGTTCCGGGTCACAGTTTTAATCTGTCAAGAAGTTGGGTATCAGCGCACACTCCGCTGCAGAGTGAAAGTTTCATTCTGTGATCGAGATATGTTAAATAATATATTCCCAGACCACTCGAAGATGGCACTCTTTTAACGAAATAATAATCTAAGCATTTAGAAAGTCCGATGTATCGTTTTCTAGCTTGGGTTACCTATGCACGCAATAGCTACTACCATAGCGAGAGGTCTGCGCGGATGCGGATATCCGCAGTATTTCTTTCTTTGCGGATAAAATTCTGATCGACCCGGATATGCGGATAAATAACGAATCGTCTGCCCAGTACTCTTTTCATTTCGTAACAAGAACATTTAACAGCTCACATATGATAATTGAACTATATGATCTCATAAGTGACTAAATTTTGGCGTGCATTACAGTAATGTATCTGTAAAACAGGCTGTTCCAGCCGTGGAGAGGATCGTTGTGAACAGTGAAATAGCCCAGCCTGCAAGAACGGCGGGTCTTGTAATTTCTTACATGTGATGCTTCAAATTGCGGCTCATGACCAACAATCTGTGCCTGTAATAGCTCGAGAAATATTAGTCTGATTACATTGAAAAACTTACAAAACATTCAAATCGTCCCTAATAATAATAACCTGATCTTTTAATTTACCAGCCAATTAATAAACAAAAAATCTGAAATTCGTAAAGAGTTTCAATATTTGAACTCTAACAAGGAAAGTACTTGGGCTCGAACAAACACATATGCACCAAAATCGTATGAGAGATAATGTAAAGATCCCTTATTGCACTAGTGATGCTCCGACATCTGCAAAACTCTGCAGTCGTCCGTTAGAGGCCTCTGCGTGTGCCTTGCCGCATTGCTCTTTGACCTGTCGGTTCGCCAGAAGGGACGGTGCAGTGTGCCTCCGAAGTTGCGTTTTGTGATGTTATTTGTGTGGTGAAGCGTCAGATGGGACGGCGATTGCTAATCAATCCTGCTAATATATTTCGATTAGTTGGGTTGAAGTTACGAAGAACTCTTCTTCCAATCCAATGTTCCAATGTTTGTTAAGTTCAAATGTTCAAATTTTTGTTAAGCTTATGGGACTTAACTACGGGGTCATCAGTCCCTAAACTTACAAACTACTTATTAACTACCTTATACTAAGGACGGCACAAATATCCATGCCCGAGGGGGGATTCGAACCCCCGACCGTAGTGACCGTGCAGACCGTGACTGAAGCGCCTCAGTCCCCTCGGCCACCGAACTCTTCTTCGTGAAGACGGTATTAGTGTAGAAGATGAATAATTTGCATGCTTTCTCGTATCTGTTATGGTACAGAAATATGAGCATAAGTTAGATACTGTTGTTACAGACTCATAATAATGATAATAGGGATGGTAATGACGAACAACTCATTGCAAGCGGTAGTGCTACGGTAAGTGCGGGAAGAGGCGATGGAAGCAGTGGCAGTGAATACCAACAGTCTTCCGAGAAGAAGGTTAAAGTTGCAACTATCATCACGGCTTCTGATGACAATATGCTAGAGAACATGTACGACGATTATTACATAAGTTATAGTTCAGATATCGGCATGACGTATGGCGCCTACAATTACATCTACAGTGCTATCTAGAGCATGATTGCAAAGCTTTGCATAACAACGACACCCACCAGCACACTGAGGTGTACGTAGAGATTCTGTAACCAAACGTTCATACATATGTTTGTTCGAGCCCATGTACTTTCCTTGTAAGTGTTAAAACTGCCGTTTACTCGTAATCGATAACTGTCTGCAAAAAGAGAGAATGTCGGCTGAAGCTACGGCCAGCCTATACAAACCAACATTACGTATCTTCCTAAATACCTTACCTTCACTGTACACCGTATCTGATTATGAAAGTTGCTATAAAATGCTATTGCCAATCTTTATTACTTCCGTCACCATTTACTAATACATAAACATGAATGTTTGTTCGTGTTTTATGCGCGGCTGTACCGTTCATTCGGTTGCGATGAAACTTTGCCAGCATATTGCTTGCACTTTTGCGACGGTAATTGACACAATTAAATGACTGTAAATCACATAGTTCAGGATATATGACCTAATAAAGAACTTTTTTTTTTTTTAATGTAAACACAGTAAAATCTCCTCTATGCGGATCAGTTTTTACCACTGAAATTTAAGAAGATGCGTGTATTAAACAGCTGACGTAATGTTCCGACCACACGGGCTCCGAAGCGCTAATGTGTGTGTGTGTGTGTGTGTGTTTGGAATATTCTGTTTTGGAGTAGGTATACAACGGTTACAGAGAATCGAGAAGTCAAAGTTAAGTTGTCGCAAAATGACACTCTAACAATAATTATATCATTACATACCATGGTTTTAAATACTGCTATCTATTACTATTATCCATTCAAAACTTTAATATCTGCGGATGCGGATAACGAACTTGCGGATGCGGATAAAGTGCCGCGGATGCGGTTATGGGCCTTGCGGATGTTGTGCGGATGCGGATAACACTTTTCCTATCCGCGCAGACCTCTAACCATAGCTATTATAGCTGCAATACATCAGAGTATTTGGGACAAACTAAAATTGACGATTTTGAAGCTATTGGATTCATACAATTATGTAAATTTCACAGATATGCATCGACGGGTATTACGACTACTTCAATTCGGATCCATAATACCGTTCTTAATACCTGGATCAGCCAGAATATTATGACCACCTACCTAATGGCCGTTATGTCCACCTTTAGCACGGATAACAACAGCGACTCGTCTTGGCAATGAAATAATGAGACCCTGGTATGTCGCTGGAGGGAGTTGACGTTACGTTCAATCATATCCCAAATGTGTATGATCCGGCTCAGATCTGGAGAGTTGGGTATCGAGAGCATCAACTCGCCACTGTGTTCCTCGAATTATTCCATTACGGTAGTAGAATTGTCTCTCTCCCTCTTGTGGGACTCACACTATAACGTGTGCGAGCATGTGAGGGAAAGAGACAAATGCAACACATGGAAGTTTTCGGACTGGTCGGGGAGCGTGCACGGGTGGCCGAGTGGTTAAGGCAACCGCTCGCGAAAAGCGGGAGACTCGGGTTCGAATCCCGGTCCGGCACAAATTTTAATGTGTTGCAGATCGTTTGTCCATCTTACAGAAACAGCAGACGTCGCAAAATTTCGCGATTTGTGAAGTATATACATTGATATTCCATCACACTTCTGGTCTTGTGACATGGTACATTATCTTATTTAAAATCGCCAATGTGGTTGAGAAAGACGATCGTCAAGAAGGGGCGAACGTGGTCTGCGACCCGTGTAAGATACTTCTTAGCCATTATAGAGCCTTGGTGGTAATTTAAGACCGCGATAAGACCAGTCAGCTTTGACCAAAAACGTCATATCTGAAGTGAAGAAGATAGTTTAATGAAATCTTCTCGGGTAATCAGCGGGGTGATGGCATATGGTCACTTCGCCAGAAGATGATGAGCACCAAGCTTATCGAAACGTTGCGACAAGACGACGCCATAACTCGGCTCATTTCCCGAGAAGATTTCATTAATAGTATACAATCGCATAGACGATAGTTCGTTCACAAGCAGAAAATAGATTCTAGATTACGATTTCGTGTTTAAACTGTGATCTGTAGTTTCTCTCTAATGGTTAGGTGTAGTTCAATAGAGGTTTTTTCTTCTTCCGCAAATGAGCGCCGAAGGCGCGAATTTTTGGACGGAGACCTGTGATCGATGGCATATTCTGTTGTGGTAATCTGTAATTTACGAGGATAATCACAGATTATTTATTATGTATAATACATAAGTATTACGATATTATCCCGTATGCTTATATTCGTAGATAGTGTTTGTTTTGCTAGATGGTATATCTACGTAGCGTATCTTGTGAGACTGACATGACGTCAATGGTCAAAGCCGACAGGTTATATAGCGGTCTTCAACTATGCCGAACCATGCACGAGCTCCACTGCGCCCTCGGATGCCCACGTTTATGATCCCCAGAGCATAATTTTGCCACCACCAGCTATACTTCGTCCCGTAATACAGGTGTCACGAAGATGTTTCTCTGGAAGAAGGGCAGCGGCATGGTGAAGATACCGGGTTTCATCAGACCGCGCGACGATCTGCCACTGCGCCAGCGTCCATTTCAGGTGAGGAACACTTGCTCTCTTCCCAATCTGATGTTAGGTCCGCTCCTGTTTCACTAGTCTGCCCAGTCTACGAAGTCCTACATCAGTAATGAGGGGCGGCAGCCCAAAACCTCGACGTCCACCTTGGTTTCGTCACTTGCGGAGACACTCATCACAGCACGCCTCGAAAGAAGTAGTGCAGTTTACGCAATGCCATCACAGTCTGCCTTCGGTCACACTTGATGGATTGCGCGTCTTCCCTATTCTAGACACTGACAGTACGCTCACTGATGCATTCATCACACGTGTGTATGACCAGCAATCAAGCCTCATCAGGTGACGCTGCTATTGTCTGGACGGGTTTGTACCAATACTAGTAGGTGGTCATAATGTTCCGGCTGATGGGTGTAGATTGAGACTGTGAGCTGTGTGGAAAATGAACGAGTTCACAACATAGACGTAGCTGAGGGGGGGGGGAGTTTTAGCGGTTCAAATCCCTCCAGAAATGTTGAACGGGGTGATCTTGAAATCAATTCCAGTGTAATCTTTATTGTATAATTACCACTTTTAAAACTGCGAAGAACTAGTGTGTGCATGCGATATAGGTGCAATCGGTCGCTCGCCTCACAAAGAGTGATTTCCAAGAAATTTCAACCAGCATTGTTAATGACACTGTGTCGAGAAATCCTGCTACGGGAAATGAACTGCTGTTTTAGAAGCAATTGCAGTTCGTCTCCGTAGCTCGACAATAAAAGTAATATAAAATACAGGAATTGTAATTTATGAAACTAGTTTTAAAACGCTTTTTTTGGAAACAGTAAGTTACTTACAAAGCATGGTATCTTTTTCAATGATGCCAAATGGATTGTGCACATATGCCTAGCTTGTTAACACAATTATTCAGAATTTGTTTCTTTATACTCAGTTTCTTTTGATGATATGATTTAACTTCAGTATTTTCACAATTTTAGTTTCATTGTCGATATGTCTTAGCAATTCCGTCAATAAAAAGCACAACCTATTGGTCCCCTACGTAATCCTTGTAAAAAATTTGTATGAGGAAGAATAAAATTATATGAAATGCCAACGGAGTTTGGTATGGCTATATAATACACATGCGCCAATTTTCGAGTCTTTGGCTAGCTCCTGGAATAGTATTTGGCTTTAGAAGATACTGAACGTCTGATGCAGTGCTATCACGATTCCCACCGACATTTCAATCCACATTTAGGATTTCATGAGGTGCTCGGCCTTCTTTTTATTGCAGGGATTATGCAGTTTCTTATGACGTTTCCCAGTGCTGCTTGTATAGCATAGTATATCATGGTTGGCCCTCAACAATATTGGTCCTTGAAATGAAAAATTCTGAGATATTCGATTTGTGCTACAAGCCCATGGTAATAGAATCACAATTTGTTGAAAACTCTTCCCAAAATCGATTCCTGGCCACGCCTATTGTTCACAATATCAGTGATTCGCAGCACTTGGAGATCTGTAATGGACGGGAAGTGTGTCCAGATAGCTGAAGTAGTTAAGGGGACCACTCTGGACAAATGAGGAATTCCGGGATACACTCCCGCTCTGCCACAAATTTTTGAGTACAGCTGTTGATTTATTTTAACGACTACAGCAGTGAAAGTCATACACAGTCATTTTAATTGTCGCATTTGTGTGAACCTGTTGCTGATTTCCACGAAACACTATCTTCGTTGATGATTCTTTATCAATCTGACAAAATACTCTTAGCCTATCCGAAAATGGTACATTGTAACTCCTAATTCAAACAAAATTGTAAGTCATAAAGCAAGAGCAAGAGCTGTATTGAATTTATAATGGATCCCTGCGGAACAATATTTACAATTTGTCCTCATGTGTATGGTCATTTGTGAAAAACTTTAACAGCCTGATGCAGCTTTTTGCATTCTGTTCCTCAAATATAAACAAAACTGAAAAGTAATGAATAAGAATATAAAGTCTCTTGTATAATGTTATGACTTACACAGTCTAATGTATTCGATAAGCAATAGTAGAGCCTATCGGGTTATGTTTTAGCATTAAACATTTTATGTGCTCACTGAACATAAAAGTAGGTAACCGTTTGCGGAAATTCTGTAAAGCGTGCAACTAGAGAATAGAATGACGTGAGCCGCGTATTAGCTGAATAATGGACACAGGCTATTGACGACCTGCTAACAAAGAGTGTGCAAACGCTTTGGTACCGAAGCATTATAAATGCCTTTAACGACCCGAAAGAAGTTTTTAGCCGAGAAATCCCGTACAAGAAAATTCGAAGAAGCGGAATACGAGATGTTTGCTTCTTTCACCTCTGGCAGTATTGCTCACGTGAAAAATACCGAGTAGCACCGTGGTTCGGAACCCACAAACTGTAGGTCCCCCTATAACTGGCTGGGTAAGCCAGATCAAAGGTCGGAGGAAGGCAACGGCATATCACCTCCAAACAGGACCATGCCTAGTAAAGCACCGTGGTTTTCAAACCAATCTTCGGATTTTTGACTGCTTTACCTTTTTACGCTATACTACGAATATAAGTAACTGTAGACTTTTAGCGTACCAACAACTTAGTGGTAGAAAAATCCTGTAAATTGCAAAGGGTATCTGCTCATTTGAAACTGTTTTTGAACTGAAACATGATTACCAATTTAACAACACGCCAACGCCGAAGTATATTCTTTATAAATTAAGAGGACGATATTCGAAATGGAATTATTTAGTAACGTATTGAATCAAGTAGCGCCAGAATGTCCTAGGCATCCAAATAAACCGATCTGAAGACACATTCAGAGATGTCGGTGATTGCATAAACTTTTGTCCCACATTATACCAGAGACGTCAAGTTTTACTTTGCAACAATACTTTTATATTCTCAGCAGACTACCATTCCAAAACAGCGTACACATATCTACAAGGTGTGTGTGAAGCTGATAACAATAGCTGATGCATAAGTGTATTACAATTAACAGAAACTCCAAAGAGCATTATTAGTTGTTGTTATTGTTGTAATTTTGAGGGGACTAAACTACTAGGTCATCAGTCCACTACGGATTATTAGTATCTGCTAGACATCAGTCACCTTCCGTAATACGGTAGAAAAGACATTATAGATATTTTAATTTCCTACTTTTTTCAGGAATAGTCTTAACTACCTGACAGATCGATCGATAAGAGATACTTCAAATACTGGAATACTTCAATGTACATCCATTCCACTGTCTAGTTTTGAACCACAAGCTATAACTCTGGAAAATGTTGAAAAGAATCCTAAAAGTTTGTTAGTGATCGATGGCGAAAATAATATATTTTCGGGAAGGTGTGCAAAGATTAATGTAAAGATAAGTAATTTTAAGTAGACACCCCCATGAAATTTTATATCAGTTATGGTACTCATACTCGGAGGATAATTCGCGCTGAAGCCCCCCTCCCTTTTAATTAACTGCGATCAAACTTTTTTATTGTTGAGATTAAATTATAAAAATATAGCTATTTAAAAGAAAGTGGCACAAACTTCACACTACTGACACCCCACTCCCGTCACCAATGCAGGAAATTATGGCTGTCTACCACGTCGATGCCTTCATGCATAATGCTTTAAAAATAATTCATATACCATACTTATTTTTTCTATATATTCATTATTTGAGGGGAGGTACGGCCCAATGACGCCCCTCCCCTACGCTACTGCTGGTGATACCAAAAGCATCTTCTTTGTGACCAACGTATGATGGTCAATTGTGTGAAATTTGTCAAATGAAAAGACCCGATGTGTAAAATAACTACACACTACACAACATCTAATGATGTGTGGTAGATATTTTGTTGTAGTTGTTGTAGCACTATCATCTTTCCACTTTCCTATTCCATTCGCGAGTGATGGATGGGAAGAACTACTGTCGGCACGTCTCCGAAAGAGTTCAAATTTTTCCAAGGTCCCCGTCGAGATATATGCGGGAGGACTCAGTTTCCTTATGTTATCTACAGTTTATTCTTTGGAAACTATGTGCTCACATACGACACATCATAATTTATCATCGCTTATTAACTTAACCTACAAGCTATTTTCACACGGTCGGTATACCCCTCATGTATGTATGGATGTAATTAGTAACTACAAATGTCTTGTCATTTAATGACCGCATTAAGTTTCGAGATAACTTACAAGGAGAGGGTCTGACATATGGGTCACCGATTTCCATCAAATTTTCCACGGACGTTCTATACTGAATATAGAGAGAGACGTGTTCGGCTTTTTGCTAGACAATGGTTTTTGGGGAAAAAAGTCTAAGTTGATGATGGAAAATCGCGTTTTCAATGCTGAACATGAGCATTTTATAGGAGTATATATGGGGTCAAAAATTGATGACGTTGGAGTAATTTACGTTTTGGTGTTTTCATGCTGTAGCTTGGGTACTCATAAACATGAGCGACTTACCGAGCGCCGTCTCCGGTCGAGCGGTCCAGGGTTTGGACTGTCAAACCTTGGATCCAGGTTCGAACCTCCATCATAAAATTTTTTTGTTAGATATTTTGTGTATTTGATAATATTCTCATATGTGTAATACCTTTTCTTGCCTAATTCTGAAGTAGAGCATCGGGAGGTGTGTTTAATAATCAATGAAGTGTATTATCTGTTTACAGTTGTTTTGTGATACACAATGTAAAAATAAGACAAACAAAATAAAGACTTCTAAAGTATATTATTACGCAATTCCAATTGCTGGCCGTCTCACAGCCAGTAGGATGGAACGTACCTTAAAAATTCCCGAAACAGAAATATTTCTCACACCTTATGTGCAGAAAAATAAATTATGCTTGTACTGGTTTCGTGGAGAGGCAAAACCGACAGCACTTTCGTTGATGATGGTGCTCAATCAACCCGCACCGTTAAAGCGATACCACTGAAACGCAGCTTTGTCAACCTTGCGAAGTGTAATTGTTTCGACACGTCAAGAGTTTTATCGTAAGAGTTCAAAATCATGCTACATTACAGGAGAGCACAGAAATTCATGATAGAACCGATGTCATTAAAATTCATGTCTTGGTCGATAATCACTTGTCCGCGCCTGTCTTTCAAAATATACTTTTGTACTCTTGGTACGCTTCGTAATTAATATCTGATAGACTTGTCTCCAGGAAAATAAATCAGGTATGTTTCTGGGACAACGTGTGAATGTAACAAAACTATTTTCGTGTGTTGTGCATGGTGTGAGAAGTATTGGTTTTTGGTTGTTTCTATGGTGAGTTTCACCCTACTGGCTGTGAAAACCCTGACGAATAGACGGCCAGTAATTGGAATTAGGTAGTATACGTAATACTACACTTTAGAAGTTTTTTATTTTATTTCTTATTTTTATTGTTTTTGTTTCAATACATCGGAAAAAACTAACAAAAAATACCATGATGGAGGTTCGAACCTGGATCTAGGTTTGACAGTCATACTCTGGACCGCTCGACCGGCGGCGGTGCTCGGAAAGTCGCTCATGTTTACGGTTACTCAAGCTACAGCATGAAAACACAAAAACGTTAATTACTCGAAAATGATTAGTTTTTGACCCCATATATATTTGTAAAAAATGCTCATCTTGAGACGATATTTCGGTGAATAGCATTGCAAACGCGATTTTCCACCATCAATTTTTATCTTGATTTTTTTTAACTGCTGTCTAGCAAAAAGCCGAAACACGCGTGTCTTTATATTCAATAGAGAGCGTCCATGCAAAATTCGACCGAAATCTGTGACCCACATGTCAGACCCTCTCCTTGTTAGACAAAATTTCTAGTTGATGTTATGAACGACAACTACCTGTAAATGTAGAAAAAAAATGTTAGGTGATGCAAATGAGTTGGAAAAAAACTATCCCACAATATTGGAATACGATGTTTGAGGCGTTTACGCAAATTAAAGATCTAGGCGCATCACTGCAAAGCGAAATGCAACGGACGGAACGAAGTTGTAAGGATATTTGTGCACAAGGAAGATGGTCGAAATTGTTTATTTTAAACACTTTGGGGAGGTGTGGTTCATCAGTAAAGGAGAATGCGAATAGAACTCTAATGCAACTCATTCTTGAGTATTGCTGGAGTGTCTGGGATTCCCACCCACTTGGGCTACAGGAAGACATAGAAGCAATTCAGGGGCGGGTAACTGAATTTGTAGATCTAATCAACATCCAGATACTACGGAGGTGCTTCGGAAATGAAATGGGAAATCCTGGAGGGACGTCGACGCTCTTTTCGAGGGACGGTGATGGAGAAATTTAGAGTCCGGCATTTGAAGTTGACTGGAGAAAGATAGCGGCATTGCAAACTTACATTGCGTCTAAGGAGCACAAAGTTACCATAAGTTAGGTCTCTTACGGGGGTTTATACACAAACGATTATCTATAGGTCTGTTTGGGAGTGAAACAGGACAAGGAACGACTAGTGGTGCTAAGAGGTACCCTCCGCCACACACCATCCCGTGGCTAGCAGATTATGTGTATGCGTGTAGCTAAGTTGTACAATGGAGAGCCCAAGAAAGGGGTATAGGCATGCGTAATCAAACACAGAAATATGTATAGCTTCAATTAAAGACTTAAAATTGATACCGGGATTGAGCAACTACGCCTCATGGAAGGAGCGGAGTGGCGGCAGTAGCGAGTTTAAATGTTTACTTCGATGAATCAGGAGACCTCGCGTGGCTGAACTATAAAGATTATTCTTGTTCCTTTCATCTTTGCCCCACATATACATAGGGCCGTTGTTGCTATTACCACAATTAATAGGTTGATTTAAGGAGTGTTCTGCTACCCTTCCTCTGGCCACCCCATTACTTCGCGAGACGGAGTATGTTCCTCAAGCGTCTGCGTGTAGTGTCGACCATCGAGAAGTGTGCGAACATTTTCCAAATGTTTGCAAATCGTGTAAATGAAGCGGGAATTGGCTACCAGCCAGGTATTCACGTAGTCGGATGTTGAAAACCGCCTAAAAACCACATCGAGACTGGTCTGCACACCGGCCGTCGTCGTGGTCAATCCGCGGGCGTATTCGAACCGGGGCCGGCGCACTTGCCCGAATAACGGAAATGGTCGGGTGACATGTGGCTGCAATCGGAGGAATACAGCTCACGGAAGTCTTGTAGCCGGTTCAAGACCAGAATGTAAATTAGGCTTTAACTCGCCATGGACAACTATACTGTCCCAGAGGTAAACTAATTTCATCTTAGTAGACTAGACGGTTAGATTTTACACGTTATTGCGCGAAGAACATATTTTTACAAGGGGAGTCCCATCACACTCCCCTCTGATTCAGTGGTAAGATGGCCCAGTGGATAGCGCGGCAAAAACTGAATGCAGTTCAGACAGACATAGGAACAGAAAGGAGCTGTGGGGAACGGTGAGGTTCAAATCTCGCTCGTGCTTTATACATTTTTACAGAATTAGGTACTGTTCGTCCGGTCTATTGCATTTTTGTTCTCTTTTTGTGGTCCTAGCAATTGTAACAGTATACATTATTTACAGACTGATTAATGTACGAATATATAACCGACGTACATGAATGCGGTGAATGCGGTGAATGAGCACAGGAGATACCGGATTGACTTCTCACTTAAATGGAAACAACAAATAAATGGTTTGTGAACTGTTTTGCAACAAGGGAATTGTAGTGAAAAAAAAAAAAAAAAAAAAAAAAAAACGCAAGAGTCGTAGCATGCGATACCTTTATAGAACAAATTCTAGGTCCCATCTTCATGCTCTGTTGTTGCCACCGGTTACACAACGACACAGATAGCAAATTGAATACAGTCGACAGACACGCCTGGACCGGACGGACAATTTAATTTTTCACAGAGTTGAACGTGAGAGAATTTTGAACCCGGCGGTGCTGCTTTCGAATCCCATTCCTTGACCGTCCAGAACGTACAGACTCACCGAAATGTGTGTCTAAATGTTTGTGAGGCCACATCACTGTAGTAGGGCATTATGATGCACATCGGAAATCATATGCTCCGTACTCCAATTTGTAGGTTACTCGCCGCTTTCTAGTATATGGCAGCACCTGTACATATTTTGTGGTAAAGTATTTTTTATATTTCAAAAGTGTATGCTGCGCCAACATTTCATGTGCTGTATCAGTTGTGAAGATGTATCAGTGTGAGCATACCGCTCAAATTGCAGTAAATGAGACTATGGGGATCAGGAAGGTTGCTTTAACGAAAGTCTGTTAAGCAGGTTTTTGCACTGTTGCAAAGTGCCGAAAGGTGTATACCATCCTCCTATATATTCCATTAAACTTTGCGTCTGTATTGGCAATTTCATATCTGACAGAAGAATCTGGCAAAGAGAATCCTTACTAAGTTACTCTCACTTTTAAGCTGCGTCAATTGAGAAAACAAAGAAGGAACAAGTGTTACGGAAACATGTATAAAACCACGCAAATAAATAAAATGGGTAACGACATTGTATTGATTTGTGTCCAGTGCGCCGCGCGGGAGTGGCCGTGAGCGCTAAGGCGCCTTGCTGCGGAGCTTGCGCTTGCTCCCCGTCGAAGTTTCGAGTCCTTCCGTGTGAGTGTGTATAAGTCACAAAAATCAACTAATTAACTTCTCTATTGAGGGCTGTTTTAAAGCAACGACTAGATGGACCACAAAAGTAAAAATTGACGAAACTTGTGTAAACTAGTCGGAATGCTTAAAATGAAGATTCCAACGTGTCTTAAACAGCAGATTCACACACAGTACTTGTTACTACGTACTTTTAATGTGAGAATCATTATGTAATATGACTCCTCAGTGAGAGATTCAGTGATATGTTGTGAATCACTAGAGAAGCAGGAAAACAATCAAATGAATCACAAAGTAGGCTGTAAAGGAAGAGGAAGATATAAGCAAAATGAGTATAAAATGAAGGTAGGAGAATGGATGAGTGGTAGATGGACCGAGAAAGTTCTTCATTGCATTCCAAAAGACAAGAAAACGCCGAGGCGACAGCGTAACGGAAGGTTAGCAGATAGATGGCATTAGGATACATGGAACGCATGGATGTGTATCGCAGTTCATGAAAAGTGCAGCGGAGCTGGTTGCACGGTTCGTTAGTGCTTCCTCTAGTCTTGTCCGTCCTACTCATTTGTAAGTGAAATTAATGAAAAATGATCCAGTTTTCAGTCATTTACTGTTTATTTTCTTCGAAGGACGGAAAGTGTACTTCGGCTTCTTTGTTATTGCTATCGCTGACTTTTTCAAGGCAAGGCGGTTTGCCATGTGTTTGCAATATCAGCCCCTCGGAAAAGCGCAGTCGGATAGGCGAAGCTGAAATACTTCACTCAACTTCTATCTGATGCAGTAGTCTTTGTTCGTCTTAGAACCTCGTATAGGTGGTTCAGTAATAAACGAGGATTACGTATTGCTATTTAAAAACCAAAGGAAAATAAGGGTTTTCTTATCTACCGACTTTGAGATGATAAAATCAGGTGGGCATTGAAACACTTCCTTCGGCTGTTAATATAGGAAGAACGAGAAATTCCTCAAAATCTTTACGTTTACCGCACTAACCCTCATGGACATGTATCAAGCTATAGCAGTCATGACATCACCTGCGTAAACCATTGCCTGCCAGTGGATCGTAGGTTCTAAGTGCTCGGGATTATGATGATGGCAGTTTATGTATGTATTCTCGTTAGGTCAGCGTGCCACGATACTGGCTGAAACAAGTGTAACTCACGTTTACAGCAGTTTTCTTCGCTCTATTTCCTTTTGTTCAACCTGCAGCCTAATCATTCAGACGTCTTTGTAATCGATAAGTCTTCAGTACTTCTCACACGCTACCTGGAACGATTCTCCTGCGACGTAAGTATATCGCACATGTCGTCTTTGCTTTGTACAGAAATAACAAGAAAATAAAGATAGGTTACGTCCTTCGTTCCCATGAAAGTTTTCGGGGGAATTGTCTTACCTGTAAGGATAATGCTTGAAACGGAAATTCCCTCCTAAGACTTTGGTATCAGCTAATAAAGTATTTGGCTTGAAAAATCCTAATTCTGCCAGGGATGGTAATTCGAAAAGTCTGGCCACAACATTATGTGCAAAGAATGTAAAGAGTGTAACACACAGCTGTCATGATTTCTCCTGATTACTCCGTTTAACTTCCCAGTGGATACAGAGTTCTCAGTAGTGTGATATCTAGGCAGTGTGTGACCTTACTGTCCTCATTGACCCCACAAAAACAATTGTTTCTGAAGCAATTTTTTGATATTAGTGGTGGAGTAAGTAAATCTAATTTTATCTATTTTGTACATAGTTTCATGGCGGGAAACAAATAGGCCCTAAGTTAACCGTATTTTCTAATAAAAATGAATCAGCACAAATAACCAAACACATTCTTAGTGATACCTGACCAACCTATTGCTGAAAATCTCTTGCTTCTAATGTTTACTGTTTGCAAATTTTCGAACTGCCTCATCAAAACTGATACCATTGGCTACACTATTTTCGTTAGAGAAAATTAAAATAAAATAAATAAATAAAATGAATGAATAAATAAAATGCATCGATATACTCATATTCACGGAAAGTATGACATTAACTAGGAATGAGTAAAGTTGAAATGACGCACCCAGGCGGGATTCGAACCCATCAAAAGTTATCCATCGAATATGTTTGTGGGAAAGAGATTCAAACAGATTGAGTGCCAAATAGGAGGTACAAAGTTAGAACAGGTAGACTGTTTCAAGTACCTGGGATGTATTTTCTCACAGGATGGCAATATAGCGAAAGAACTGGAATCGAGGTGCAGGAAAGCTAATGCAGTGAGTGCTCAGCTAAGATCTACTCTTTTCTGCAAGAAGGAAGTAAGTACCAAGACTAAGTTAGCAGTGCACAGCTCTATCTTTCGACCAACTTTGTTGTATGGGAGTGAAAGTTGGGTGGATACAGGTTACCTTATTCATAAGATAGAGGTTACAGATATGAAAGTAGCAATAATGATTGCAGGTACCAATAGATGGGAACAATGGCAGGAGGGTGTCCATAATGAGGAAAACAAGGAAAAACTGGGAATGAACACCATAGATGAAGCAGTTAGAGCGAACAGACTGAGATGGTGGGGTCACATTACACGCATGGGAGAAGCAAGGTTACCTAAGAGACTCTTGAGCACGTCAGTGGAGGGTAAGAGAAGTTGAGGTAGACCAAGAAGAAAGTACTTAGATTCGGTGAAGAATGATTTTAAAGTAAAAGGCATAACATCAGACGAGGCATCAATGTAAGCACTGAATAGGGGATCATGGAGGAATTTCATTAGAGGTACTATGCTCCAGACTGAACGCTGAAAGGCATAATCAATCTCTAATGATGATGATGTTTTGAGACACTCTTCTCACGTGAGCCGCGGTTGAGTAGCCGAGCGGTCTACAGCACCTCGCTGCTGAGCGTGCGGTTGCTCGCCGTCGGAGGTTCGAGTCCTCCCTGGGGCATGGGTGTGTTTGTTTGTCCGTAGGTTTTGGTAGTTTGTAAGCTACGGACTGATGACCACGCAGTTTGGTCCGATAGATTTACAGACATTTGAACATTTTTTTTCTTACGTGATGCTACCGAAACACACAAAAAAGAAGTTACGAACAAATGCTAAAAGTTCATACTCATTCACGAACTGTAAGGATATTAAGTATAACCAAGTAAGAGTTTTATACTTTTGGATTATTGACAGTTTGCAGAAATTATCTTACGCGTTAGATAGTTTTGCAACGTGGATCGGCTTTTTTGCAGCACCCTGTTGATGTACTCTAGCATTGAGTTTCTCATTTCCTGGTGCAAAATCAGGAATGAAACTACGAAAAATAAAATATATATTTCTGTAACCCGTGCGACAGACGCTAACAAGTTTTGACACGTCCACGGACCAAGTACAGCCCACCCAGCTAACTCACTGTTGTTTCCCTGCACAATCGATTGGTACTTTTTAAATAGTCCACAATATCCACTATATCACGTCTTCCTTCCATGTACGAGCATATAAATTATAATTTTTCAGTGATCTATTATGGTCTGTAGCACGGAGTCAACATTCGCTCTGCGTGCGAGATACTCTGAAAAGGTCTTACGCAGGACAAACAACTTCTTTTTACTCCGTTAAATAACTGCATTACCAGACAAAACGCGCTCCGGTATTAATCTGTCATTTTTCATCTTATTTTAACCAAAATATTTGCATCAAAATATAGCTGTTTGAATACCTGACTCGCCCGGATAGGCATGCGTGTTAAAGCGTCCTCTTTTGGGACAGAGAGACGCGCCCACCCTAGTTCTAGCCTGCCCTGCGGATTAACGAAAAGGACACGTGTGCTAGCCACCCTGGATGTGACTTTTAAGCGGTTTCCTACATCCCTTTAGGTGAATACCGAGCTGGTACCAAAGTCCCATCCAACATTTAGAAAACGCACATACGGTTTCAAATGTATAACAATACACGCAGTCCTTTGAGGATAAACATTTTCTTCTGTGGGCGGTAATCGGTAGTGTCAGGAAGAATGTCTGGACACACTTTAAAACTAACATGCCAAATGAAAAAATAACAATGCCGACCCTGCAAATACGGGACAAAGAAAAAGAGAAGAAAAATAAGATAGCTCTTGAATGCCTTCCCAGCTTCATGTCTGCTGTTTGTACTCTGTGGACTTTTTTTCTTTTTTTGCAAAGATTTTTGAAAATACATATTACAGATGGCAACACCATTCGTGAAAATACAGCCCAAAAATGCTAATTTTACTAACAGCAGAAAGTACGCAGTCAATTGGCGAAACGACTTTGAGACAAAGTAGCGTAAAGAGGTATCATTGTTTACTTCGACGGTGAACATAAGAATGAGCATAACGAAAAATTTTCTTATTATACCAAAGCTAATTGCAAAATCAAAGTAATAATAAGATGCAAAGATCGATTTTTTATTTATTCATTTGCACTGAAGACTGGTGTCGGAACAGTGAGGTACCAGACCAGAAGATGGTACCTCAGTGTGGCGAAACCTAAACCATCTTCTGGTCTGGTACCTCAGTGTGCCAAAACGGATCGTCAAGACAAATTAAAAAGAAGATCGCCAATCCCAAACATTAGCAACTTAAGTGTAATTGCAAAATATGTACCGTACACAATGTTGGAAAAGCTAGAACGCGTGTCTCAGGAAAAGTGAGTGTCTATCATGCGAATTATCAAGGATTACTGATAACGGCCTAGTAAAGCTCATCTAAATTTCGGTAACAATAATAAGCAGAAACATAGTTTTCGTGTCAATATTCCATTTTCCTATGTTGCTGTCGCTGCAGTTCAGTAAACCTCTACAAGTTGTTGAAAAACTTTCTTAGTTTCTGCCATAGAATGGGACATACATCTCTGCACCACCTCTATTGAGAAGAGGTAGGAAGCCTTTTCCAGTCCGGCTGAAATAGACGATTTTAAAATTCACAAAACACAATGTAACACATAAGCCAGCGACGACGTCGAGACTCGCAGAACTACCCTGCGGCGATGAATAAGTTACTTAAGAACTTTAAAGCGCCGAGACGAGATTCGTACACACCAACTGGGAGATCAGATGCAGAAAGATGCGACACAGACGATGCGAGCAACAGCAGTACCGTTGGAGATGCAACCCGTGTGAAATAGTTGCCGCCTACCTGACAGCTGCGTGAAGGCGTGAATCAGAGTTGACCATCGACTGAGTAGCTGAGAGCGCGCCGCCGAACTGAGGCGCTCGCGGCGCGCCAGCCACTCATATCGCGCGCCCGCGTCGCACCGCGCATGCGCACACCCGGGCCCCCAAGGTCGCCTCGCAGCGCCGCTGCAAACGCGAAATCTCGCCGGCCGGGAAGCACCCCAGCCGCACCTGTTGTGTTCCCCTACCCTCCCTGCCAGGTAGTCCCCACGTGTGACGGCCGAACACGTATATAGGAAGAGTCTGCCTGCCGCAAACATGCTCGTCTCGTCCGGCTGGTACTTGGTCACTGACCGCTGCATTATTCCGGGAGCTATTTGAACAGTGGCGTAACTAGGACTTGGCTTTGGGGGGGGGGGGGGGGGGGGGAGGGAAGGATAGCAAAATTTTAGTCAGTTTCCACACAGACTACCACCTAGCACCCCCTTTGGAGAAACTAATTCACTCCCATCCAATGAAAGCTTATGGTAAAACACTCCAAGTTTCCAATTTTTACCTTTACCAGATTGCTGTTTTACGATTTCTTTTTTCTTTCCTTTTTCTTTTTTCCTTTTTTTTTCTCTCCCTTCTTTTCGGGGTCTGGGCGGGGGTTCTATCCCCCTCATCCCCCCATAGTTACGCCATTGTATTTGAATACTTGCCAACCGAATTTGAGAAACCATTTAGTGGAGAAAAAGAAAGATTCTTAGACATGTTACAGTGAGATACAATGTTCGATAAAGACACACTGCGGTGGCCGAGGGGACTGAGGCGCTCCAGTCACGGTCTGCACGGCCACTGCGGTCGGGGGTTCGAATCCCCCCTCGGGCATGGATATTTGTGCCGTCCTTAGTCTTAGCTAGTTCATAAGTAGTTTGTAAGCTTAGGGACTGATGACCCCGTAGTTCAGTCCCATAAGTTCTACAAACATTTGAACATTTGAAAGACACACTTCCTCGTTATTCTTCAAAGTTGCTGTGTGGCACCAAATTACAAAAACCTATTCCGTACACTTTGTGTGGTTGATTTTAGCTCATTCATAGCAGTACAGTGGCGTAACTATGGGGGGGGGATGAGGGGGATAGAACCCCCCCCCCCCAGAACCCGAAAAAAAAAAAAAAAAAAAAAAAAAAAAAAAAAAGAAATCGTATAACAGCAATCTGGTAAAGGTAAAGATTGGACACTTGGGGTGTTTTACCATAATCTTTCGTTGGACGGGAGTGAATTAAGTTTCTTCAACGGAAGTGGTAGTTGGTAGTCTGGAAACTGACTAAAATTTTGCTCGTCAAGTAGATCTATCCCCCCCCCCCCCCAAGCCGAGTCCAAGTTACGCCACTGTAGCAGTATATGAAATTTAAGTAAAATATCGAACTTCCTGATAGTTGGGCCTGCAATTTAGTAAATTCCGTAAAATGACATTGTAATAACAGATCCAGTAGCACTGCTGTAAGTTTAATGTTACAGCTGTTTCAGCAGTTTGCCATTTTCGAGCACCTGCGTGTTTATAAGAACATCATCTGGCGTCACTATGATAAATTTCATGAAATTATCATGAATTTTCAATATCTGTGCTTGCTACCAGATTTTCTGCAGCTTGATGTGGTTACATAAAATTTTATATTTTTATGTTTTACGTAAATTATAAAAGTTATGCCAATATTACCCTATGAATATAAAAATATTTTGGGCGTAACTGTTAAAAATTACTTAAAATATAGATGAAGTTTTAAGTAACCACATCAGGCTGCAGAAAATCTGGCAGTAAGCACATAGATCATGGAAAATTCACGATAATTTCATGAAATTTATAATACGGTAACGCCACATGTTAATGAACTTTGAAACGTCGTAGACGTAAATCATAATTTATCTGTAATTTCTTCTCTTTAAAACGGGAACAATATGTTAAATTAATCAATGCTATCCTTATAACACACAGATGCTCGAAAATGGCAAACTGTGAAACAGCTGTAGCATTAAACATTAATCTTGTAGCAGTGTGACTGGACCTTTTCATTACAATGTCCTTTAATATATCGAAATTTTATTTAAAACAAAGACCACAACGAAATCTCTCTTCATTCTCAAGAGACTTCTTGTAGCCACCGGTTAGTTCGCGACGTATGACTAGTTGTGTGCACTCGCACTTTGCGTCTAGTATCAAATGCTTATCATCCGATTTTAATAAAGCTATTCGGTTTGTGGTTACAAATCAAAATTGTTCACCTGTGTATTCTTTTAAAAGCAGCAACGATTAATCCAAAGAAAGAGAACAATCAGATGTAAAGACTTAGAAGAAGAAATGATGTTACTACGCTAACATTCATTCACAGTGGCAGTGATAGTTTTTGTAGTTCCTGCTACAGCTACAGACACAAAGAGTGGTGCTTGAAGTATCTGGAGCTTCCAAATGATCATCTCGAATCCTCAGAAGTTAGCTAGGTCACACAATACTGTCTGTACGATGAAAATTCTAAGTTAAAGCACAAACATCAAAATCTAGAAGTTAGTATTTTATTTAAAATTTTGGTACGAAAACAAAAATCACATTCTAGAATAGAAACCTAGCTTTCCTTACAGCAATGTTTAAATAGGACATATCCTTTGTGGCCTTAAATGTTTCATCCCTCAAAGTTACCCGTTCCTTTTCTACTGTATTACTTTCCACCGTTTTCGTCAATCGTTTCCTAAAGCTCCCTTTGAAACTCTTAAGAACACCAGATTCCTTCAAATTATTGAGGTCGCATCTCATTTTCCAACCTTTCTGCAGTTTCTTCCATTTTAATCTGCAAGTCATAACCAGTAAGATTTGGTCAGAGTCTGTATCTGCCTCTGAATACGTCTTACAATTTTAAATCTGGTTCCGAAAGGTATGTATTACCATTACAAAATCGACCTGATACGTTCCGGTGTATCCTGGTCTCTTCTTTCATGATTCGTAAAGTAAGTGTTGGTCATGATGAAATAATTTCATTTATGCTGTGTGCAAAATTCTACCAGGCGACTCTCTCTTTCATTCATTTTCCCCAGTTCTTATTTACGTACTATCTTTCCTTCTCTTCTTTTCCTACTATTGAATGACTCAATGAAGGGGGAACACTTAGGTTTTAACGTGATAGAAGAAGGAATTCAGGTTGCTTTGGAAGACATAGGGGATCCATTGTTAGAGTAAGAATTTAAATAGCTCTGGAAGACTTTGTAAGAATTGAGGCAGAAGCCGTAGGTAATATTCATCGGAATTTCTAGAATCGTTGGGGGAAGTGGATACTAAACGACTATTAAATTTGGCGAGGAAAATGTATGGAAATGGTGATGTGCCGTTACACTTTCAGAAACAAAAAAAATCATCCACACAATTTGCAAGCTAGCAAGAGCAGATAAACCTACGCACGATCAGCTCAATAAATCAGGCATCAAAGATAATTATGAGAATAACGTACAGAAGAATACACAAGTACATTTAGACTATTAGATGACGATCAGTTTGAATCTAGGAAAGGTGAAGCTAACAGAGAAGCAGTCCTCACATTCAGATCGATAACTGAAGCAAGACTGACGATATACCAAGCCACTTTCATAGGATTTGACGATTCAGAAACGCGTCTCAAAATGTAAACTCGTACAAGATATTGGGAATTCTGAGAAATACGGATATAAGCTATATGGAAAAACTGGTATTATGTAATATGTACAGGGTGTGTTAAGAGTCGCAGTACACCCTTTTATTTAAAAACTGTGCAGGAACCGGTAAACCTGAATATTCCGGTAAGGCACAGCTGATGTGGTACGGTATGAACCGAACATGGGCGCCATCCTGAAACCAAGCGAGGTGACGCAGTGGTAACGCACTAGACTCCTGGACGTTGGTTCAAATCCACCTCCGGCGTCCAGATATAGGTTTTCCGTGATTTCCCTAAGTCACTCCAGGCAAATGCAAGGATGGTTCGCCGCGGTGGAGTAGCCGAGCGGTCTAAAGCGTCTCGCTGCGGAGCGCGCGGTTGCTCGCCGTGGAGGTTCGAGTCCTCCCTGGGGTATGGGGGTGTGTGTGTGTGTGTGTGTGTGTGTGTGTGTGTGTGTGTGTGTGTGTGTGTGTGTGTGTTGTCCTTAGGTTAGTTTATCTACGTTTAAGTAGTTTGTAAGCTACGGACTGATGACCACGCATTTTGGTCCGATAGATTTACAAACATTTGAAGGATGGTTCCTTTCAAAGGGCACGACCGATTGACTCCCCATCCTCAATCAAAACTCCGAGCGTTACCTCCGTCTCTAATGACCAAGCTGTCGATAGGACGTCAAACCCTAAGCGTCCTTCCTTCCTTTGCCAACTTGAAATCAGCCATCTTTAATGTAAGCCATTTCTTAAATGAAAAATGTTCAAATGTTTGTTAAGCTTAAGGGACTTAACTACGGGGTCATCAGTCCCTAAACTTACAAACTACTTATGAACTACCTACAACTAAGGACGGCACAAATATCCATGCCCGAGGGGGTATTCAAACCCCCGACCGTAGTGGCCGTGCAGACCGTGACTGAAGCGCCTCAGTCCCCTCGGCCACCGCGGCTGGCTCTTAAATGAAAAGGGGGATGTATGATATATTAAATAAAATCAGTATTTTACAACATCGCACGACCCTCTTTCCATTAAGAAACTGAGAAATGGAGTACGATTATTAGTACAATTGTTCTGACGAACTTGGGGACGTGTTTGCTTCCTTCACTGTATACACGTCGCGTGTACACAGTGAGGTGACGGAAGTGACGCACATACGCAGATTAAAGTACTAGATATACCGAGCTGAACAGTCCGCCATTTTTAATCCCAAACCGACGACAGTGTTGTATACTTTGTGTAGTGCAGCAAAGTGAATCAGCGAATACTTTGCGATTTAATTGTTTCATAGTGTGAAATGGTTGGTTGTGCAGCTCCAGACTGCTCAAATAATAGCAGACATGGTCGTTGTAAGTTTCATCGGTTTTCTTCACGTACAGCTCGGCGTAAAAGGTGGCTTGTAAATTCCAGACGAAGTATGCGCGCCAAAATCGAGCAAACTATCTGTGTAACGTTAAGAAGAAAATCTTTTTTATTTGTATTAGTAACAGTTATGTTCATTGAAAATATGGGCCTACACATGTAAGCAATGGTTTCTTTTAATTTTGCTAGATTATTAATGTAACACGACATACGGTGTTTAAAGTTGCTTTTCGTGATTTTATTTAGACCAACGAAGAAGGTATTCTAAGGGCTGTTAATTGTATTTTAAGTGATGCTTGAGTGCAGCTGTCTTTACCCAGTTAGTAGTATTTAAATTATATTAATTCGCATTAGTACAGTGTTTAATTTAAATGTGACTCTCAACACGGAAATATGTAGGCCTAAGCCAAGATGTGAACAGGATGTCTGAAAAACGAAAATAATAAATTGAACTTCGCAAAGAATGGGCACAGGAAAGAAGTCGTACATGAAGTTCATAACTAGCATGCAACATTCACTTTATTTCCAAGTGCATGATACCACAGAGACTTTTTTGCCGTTATCTAACTAAACCAGACGTTGTAATTTTTTAAACACATTTTTGACGTAAAATCTCTGAAATATTGTGTGTGTAAAATATGCAAGACAGAGGGCGCAGTATGGGAAGTACAGTATCGCAATATTTAAATTATTCCGCAACTGTTTTCGTATGCGGATGTAGTATGTATAAACAACGATAATTGTATTATAACTATATTTGATGAATATTTAGAACGGCAATATATGCTTTAATATGGAATGTAACTGAATGTATCATATCTCTAAATATCCCTAAAATCCAGAATGAAACCTCACTCTGCAGCGGAGTGTGCGCTGATATGAAACTTCCTGGCAGATTAAAATTGTGTGCCGGAACCGGGACTCGAACCTGGGACCATTGCCTTTCGCGGGCAAGCGCACTACCGACTGTGCTATCCCGACACGGCTCACGATGCCGCCTCACAACTTTACTTCCGCCAGTACCTCGCCTCCTACTTTCCAAACTTCAAAGAAGCTCTCCTACAAACACGCTTCCAGGAGTGCTAGTCTTGCGTGTTTGTAGGAGAGCTTCTGTGAAGTTTGGAAAGTAGGAGGCGAGGTACTGGCGGAAGTAAAGTTGTGAGGCGGCATCGTGAGTCGTGTCGGGATAGCACAGTCGGTAGTGCGCTTGCCCGCGAAAGGCAATGGTCCCAGGTTCGAGTCCCGGTTCCGGCACACAATTTTAATCTGCTAGGAAGTTTCATCCCTAAAATCATTATCTTTAAGTTGCTTGCCTGTTACAGTCAAATGTAAGTCAATAAATTTGCTGTGCTGTAATTATTTTCTGCGTTAGGAAAGTATATTTAATGGTCTTAAGAGCATATTAAAGAGCGTAAGTGTTCCGTAGTCTTCAAATGCGCACCTTCAACATGGGATTCAAAATGGCTGATTGTTCTGCTTGTACTATACAGTGCTGTAACGCAGATGGTGGTAGCGTCGGTCACGGAAGGGCGGTGCACCGGCAGAGCTGTAGCTGGTACTGCGGTGACTCACGACAAACAGTTTCACACGTGATTATCGCCGGGCAACATCGACGCCGAATGGTATTTGGAGCGAATCACTCCACTACGGAATTCGTTAGAGAATTCAGTTTGATAGTGTGGAGAGGGTGGCGAGAATACAAATTTCAGGCGTTCTCTCTCAGTACGGTGTCCGGTGGCGTGCACTTAATGACCGAGTACGGCGGCGTTTGCGTACAGTTGTCAGTGATAACGGGCAGGCAGCACTGCGTGAAGTAATGCCAGAGATCGCTCTGGGACGGACGGACGACGACGTGTTTGTTAAGGACACTGTGGTGCAATCTGCACTTAAATGGGATATGGCACCGAACATCGCCTTCAACGCCGTCCTAGGCTCGTTACTATATTAGTTCGATTCAATACAGTTTATTGGCACAATATTTAGACTTGTTACTTTGAAACTCTAAAAGGTCGACATAATTTACATGGTAAAATATGCTGTTTTACATGTGTAAATATAGTTACTGTGTGTGTCAACTGCAAGCATATGCAATATTAATGTAAAATTAATTGGGCATCATGTAAATATACAAAGAAAAGAAAAAAATTAAAATACAATAAATTGTTCCATGGTTTCATTGAAATTATTCCAGTTTGAATTGCAAAAAATAAGTTAAGTGGCAGCCTCGGGAGTTTACCGGCTAACTTGGGGCAATAACTAGTACTAGATCTACTATAACTAAACTATTGAAATTTACTGGCAGATTAAAATGGGACCTTTGCCTTTCGATGACAAGCGTTCTACGGACTTTCTTTTTGTTTTTTTTTTTCTTTTTCCATTTTTTGTTTTTGTTTTTGTTTTTCAGGTACATCTATGATTTGCGTTCGTTTTCGTTGTCCGTACTTGGTCGTTCGTTGATCATTTGGCTCAGCTGTTTTATTACAAAGGACGTCAAGCCCTGTGACCGTGCGCGCTGGGCCACGGCGCCCAGCATTAATTATTTATTTGTTTTTTGCCTTCTGAATGAGCTATCTCGGAACGCTTCATGGTACGTCTTACAAGTTTACTTCTGCCCGTACCTCGCCCCCTACTTTCCAAACTTCACACACGTTCTCCTGTGAACCTCGCAGAATTGTTGAAAGAAATGATATGGTAGAGACACGGCTTAGCCACAGCCTAAGGGATGTTTTCAGAATGAAACTTTCACGCTGCAGCGGAGGGTCCGCTGATATTAAACTTCTGCAAGGTTCGCAGGAGAACGTCTGTGAAGTTTTCAAAGTTCAAATGTTTGTTAAGCTTAAGGGTCTTAACTGCGGGGTCATCAGTGCCTAAACTTACAAACTACTTATGAACGACCTTATAGTAAAGACGACACAAACATCCATGCCCGAGGGGGGATTCGCACCCCGATTGTAACGGCCATGCAGATTGTGACTGGCGTCCCGCAGACCACTCGGCCACTGCGGCTGGCTCTGTAAAGTTTTGAAGCGTATAGATTGGTATGACGTCTGTTCTTTCGGATATCTTCGAAAGAACAGACACCACACCAATCCAAATATAAGTATTTACTCGTAATGACGGCGTAAGGTTGACCTCCTTCACAGATGCGGTAATAATTTTCGGCCGGCCGCGGTGGCCGAGGTGACTGAGGCGCTTCAGTCATGGTCTGCACGGCCACTACGGTCGGGGGTTCGAATTCCCCCTCGGGCATGGATATTTGTGCCGTCCTTAGGATTAGCTAGTTCATAAGTAGTTTGTAAGCTTAGGGACTGATGACCCCGTAGTTAAGTCCTATAAGTTCTACAATCATTAGAACATTAGAATAATTTTCGACCTCGTACGGGAATCCGAAATGGCGAGTATAAAAGGGTATGGACAATACGGGCGCTACGCCCGTAGTGTGCGACTTATGGGTATTTGAGACGGGAGAATGGCTAGCACGGGTAGCCATTTAGCCAAATGGTTAAGGAGATCGCTGACCCGAAGCGGGAGAGCCGGTTTCGAATCCTGGTCCGATTCACATTTTTCACTTGTCGCCGTTAAGTAATTTCAGTTCCCTAGTAAAGCTAAAGTCATTCCTTCGCTTTACTTCCTCATCCTCCTTCCTTCCCGTCCTTAATAAAATATTTGCAAATTGTTACACGTTCCATGTAGTTGCGGCATCGGGTTGGGCAGATGACATCACTTTGGAAAGTGGATGCGGGTGCTCCCCACATGGTCTCTCCATTCGGTGTGATTCTGGACGTGATGATATGCCTTCTTGGCTTGAGGAAATGACATTGCCAGCCATACAACCTGTGTTTAAACTTTATGTGTGTCCATTCTTGTGGATAGACGTGGGTCGTCAGCTAGTCAGTTCAGTTCTTGCAAAAAAATTTCCAACAGCTGTTCACGTTATAATTTTATTTAGGCGACTAGTTTCGGTACATCAATTGTACCATCTTCAGGCCCCTCTTATCCTACTCTGCGCATACTTTGGTACCACACCTATAGATTGACACCTTTCATTAAATGAAATGGCTTCTGACGTCTTCATTAGCTGGATCTTCTTATTGAGGAAGGTACGGGCTTGTCCCATTACCCGGTAAGGTAGTCCAAGTTTTTGTGTATCCATTCTTGTTGGATTTTTTTTTTTTTTTTTGCAAGAACTGAACTGGCCAGCTGACGTCCCACTCCTATTCCCAAGAATGGACACATACAAATTTGGACTACCTTACCGGATAATGGGACAAGCCCGTACCTTCCTCAGTAAGAAGATCCAGCTAATGAAAACGTCAGCAGCCATTTCATTTAATGAAAGGTGTCAATCTGTAGGTGTGATACCAAAGTATGCGCAGAGTAGGATCATAGGGGCCTGAAGACGGTACAATTCATGTACCGAAACTAGTCGCCTAAATAAAATTATAACGTGAACAGCTGCTGGAAACTTTTTTGCAAGAACTGTGTTTAAACTTTCTGAATGCCCAGCATCGACTGCACAAAACTGAAAAATGCGGCATCGCAGACGAGTCCCACTTGCAGTTGGTGAGCTTGATGGTATGGGTAGAGTGAGCCGTAGACCACACAGGTGGTGGACCCACGTTGTCAAAAAGGCGCTGTGCAAGCACATGCTGGCTCCACAATCGTATGCACTGTTTTCAAATTGAATGTGCTGCGTCCTCTTTTCCAATTGAACCAATCGTTGACTGTACATCGTTATGTTTGGCTACATTAAAACCATCTGCACGAATTCATGGTCTTCATGTTTATAAACTAGTACATGATTTTTTTTAACTCTGACTGTTGGGCCTGCAGTGTGGTAAATGTCGTTGAAGGACATTGTAGTAAAAGATCCAGAATCACTTTTTACAGTTTATTATTTATCGCTACGGCCATTTCAGAATTTTGCTGTTATCGAACGTGTATGATAAGAATTACAGTAATCAATTTTCATCCCATTTCGAGTCAAATACAATGAAAATACATATAAAATTTAGTTATAAAATGATCTTATAACTTACGTCTATGATGTTTTCACGTTCGTTACAAACATCTGGCATCATCGATGAAAAAGGCTGAGAACCAAAGAAATGATAAATGACCAGATAATCCTCTGACCAATGTAAACATTAAACGTCTCGATAACATAGTCGATTACCCTTTGGTATATAGAAACATCTTTGGCAGAACTTTTGATAATTACGCAAAATATAAAAGGTTTTCTATAATTTAACATCGTAACGGAACAAGCTGCAGAAAATCTGTCAACAAATAACGTATACAACTGTGAAATACTCGAATAATTCGTAGCAGTTATTACAGCAGTGACGCCGGATGTTAGTAACGAACGTCAAACATAGTAGACGTAAGTTATAAGAAAATTTTATAACTAAATTTTGTATGTATTTCACAACAAATGGTATGTATATTGATTAATTCTTATTGTACACCCAGGCGCTTTATAATGGCAGAGTGCTTAAACGGCCGTAGCGATAATTAATATACTGTAAGCAGTGATTCTGGATCTTTTCTACAATAGTACGGAATTTTTTATGGATGACAATGAGCCATGTCTCTGGGCGAGAATTGTTTGCTATTGGTTCCGACGATTTATTTGACCATCCAGATCTACCAAGATGAATCGCATCGAACATTTATGCGACATAATCTACAGGTCAGACCGCGCACAAAATTCTCCCGCGTCAAAGCTTTCGTAATTATAGACGGCTATAGAAACAGCATGGCTCAATTATCCCGTGACGACTTATGAGTCCAGGCCTCGTCGAGTTTCTGTACTTTACTGAGGAAAAAGCTCTCCGATACGATATTAGTAAGTATCCCACGACTTTTCTCTCTTCACTGTATCTAAACGTGACGCTGCAGACCAAAGAGAAACGTAACAAGGCTGTAAGAATAATTTTGGGGAAGGGCGATGGTCAACTTCAGTTTATTGGAAGAATTTTGGGAAGACTTGGTTCATTTGTAAAGGAGATAGCTTCTGTGACCCCTTCTTCAAATGTTCAAATGTTTGTAAATCAAAAAAATGTTCAAATGTTTGTTAAGCTTAAGGGACTTAACTACGGGGTCATCAGTCCCTAAACTTACAAACTACTTATGAAATACTTACAACTAAGGAAGGCACAAATATCCATGCCCGAGGGGGGATTCGAACCCCCGACCGTAGTGGCCGCGCAGACCGTGACTGGAGCGCCTCAGTCTCCTCGGCCACCGCGGCCGGCGTTTGTAAATCTATCGGACCAAACTACGTGGTCATCACTCCGTAGCTTACGAACTACTTTAAGGTAAACTAACCTAAGGACAACACACACACACACACACACACACACACACACACACACACACACACCAGGGAGTACTCGAACCTCCGACGGCGAGCAACCGCGCGCTCCGCTGCGAGGCGCCTTAGACCGCTCGACTACTGCACCGCGGCCCCCTTCTTCAATAATGCTCAAGTGTTTGGCACCCCCACCAGATCGGTTTAAAGGAAGAGGCAGTTCAGAGGCGGGCGTCTAGATTTGTTACCGGCAGGTTCAATAAACGCGCCATGTATTACGGACGTGCGTCGGGAACTCAAGTACGAATCGCTGGATGGAAGGCGATGTTCTTTTCGAAGAACAGTAATGAGGAAATTTAGAGGCCGACTTTTGAGGCTGAAAGAAGAAACACTGTAATGAGGCCACCTTACAGGGGATTGACAAAATAATATGAAGACCCGTTGCAAGTCGCCACCACTACGATCGCAGGGTATGAAGTCTTGGATGTTAGTTCTAGTATATTATACGTTTGTGTTATCCGTCGGTCAACACAAATGATCGGTGAAATGCGTAATTTCCGAGACTTCCAAAGAGGCCAGCTCGATGGTGAACATTTGGTTGTAGCACCTGTGACGAATACTGTCGCACTGTTTAACGTTTCACTGCAGATAGTAGCCTCGCCAATGACAGCGTACACAAAACTAGGTAAAACATCATTGGCAAAGAGGAATAGTGGGAGAAATCCAACGTTAATTGTCAACGACCGACGAGAATTAGCAGCTATTGTAGTCAGACAACATAAACCTACCACGGCAAAAGCGACTGAAAAACTCAACAACCACTTGAGTAATACTGTTTTTCTCGAAACAGTACTGCTGAAACTTAACAATCATCACAGACTGCGGTTATTAAACGTTTAACGGCAGCCACACGAAGCTGCAAAGGAAGTGGAGCCACCATCATTAAACCTGGATACTAGATAACTTTTCTGGAGACTAGAAATCTGCTCTGCAGGAATCAGCATCGGTTTTGAAAGAGGTGATCGTCTGAAACGCAGCTCGCGCTACTCGTCCACAAGACTCAGAGGGCCATAGACACGGGTTCCCAGGTAGATGCCGTGTTTGACTTCCGCAAGGCGTTTGATACAGTTCCCCCATAGACGTTTAATGAACAAAGTAAGAGCATATGGTCTATCAGACCAATTGTGTGATTGAATTGAGGAGTTCCTAGGTAACAGAATGCAGCATTTCATTTTCAATGGAGAGGAGTCTTCCGAAGTAAGAGTTATGTCGGGTGTGCCACAGGCGAATGTTTTAGGTCCGTTGCTGTTCACAATATGCGTAAACGACCTTGCGGATAACATCGGAAGTTCACTGATGCCGTAGTATATAGAGAGGCTGTAACAATGGAAAATTGTATTGAAATGCAGGAGGATCTGTATCGAATTGACGCATGGTGCATGGAACGACAATTGAATCTCTATGTAGACAAGTGTAATGTGCTGCGAATGCATAGAAAGATCCTGTATCATTTAGCTACACTATAGCAGATCAGCAACTGGAAGCAGTTAATTCCATAAATTATCTGGGAGTAGGCATTAGGAGTGATTTAAAATGGAACGACCATATAAAATCAATCGTTGGTAAAGCAGACGCCAGACGTAGAATCGTTGGAAGAATCCTAAGGAAATGCAGTCCGAAAAGAAAGGAAGTAGGTTACAGTACACTTGTTCGCCCACTGCTTGAATACTGCTCACCGGTGTGGTATCCGTACCAGGTGGGGTTGATAGAAGAGGTAGAGACGATCCAACGGAGAGTAGCGCGCTTCGTTGCAGGATCATTTAGTAATCGTGAAAGCGTTACGGAGATGATCGATAAACTCCAGTGGAAGATTCTGCAGGAGAGACGCTCTGTCGCTCGGTACGGGCTTTTGTCGAAGTTTCGATAACATACCTTTACCAAGGAGTCTAGCAGTATATTGCTCCCTCCTACGTATATCTCGCGAAGAGACCATGAGGAAAAAATCAGAGAGATTACAGCCCACACAGAGGCATACTGCCAACAATACGAGACTGGAATAGGAGGGAGAAACGATAGTGGTACTCAAGGTACCCTCCGCCACACACCGACAGGTGGCTTGCTAAGTACAGATGTAAATATAGAAGTATGTGATATGGTCCGATGACTCATTGTTTACATTGATTCCTATAAATAACAGGGTTTATATATCTAAAACAAAAATAGAAGCTTAATATATGGCATCCCTGCTTGCTACAGTCATGTGTGAGGAAGGTTCTGTCATGTTTTGAGGACCTATAACGTGGTATTCAACTGTGTGTATTATTATCCTCAACGGTCAGGTAATTGAGAATGCATGTATCACCATACCCGACAGCAAACTACTTACTATGAATAACATATTGCTAGCAAACACTACCATATTTCAAAATAATAATGCGCCCGCACACACAGCGAAAAGGTTCAAGCGTGCTTTGTACAGCATCAGATAATTGATGATTGGGCAGCAAAATTGCCACGTATCAACATAGCTTCAACGTCAGCTTCAACATCCTTGAAGTAAGTGCTGGATCTTTTGGTACAAGACTTGATGACATTCTGTTGGAAACTGTGAAGACACATTATGAATCTCTTCTTCAAAGAGTTGTAACTGCTCTCAAAGCCATCGGTAGGCCAACTCCTTACTTATAAATAGACAAGCTGAAAACCCGGCGCTGCCCGGGTTTTTATTTATTTGTCCCTGCCATTTTTCAGGAATGTATTCATTTGTATAAGGGCTGTATGTCTGTAAAATCTCTTGGGAATACATTTAGTAGTAAAGAAGTAATAATAATTTAAACCCTGAGGCTGTTTGTCATAAAGGTTACTGTTTATGAGCTCATATCTCTTGAACTATGTGTCGTACTGTGAGACAATTAAGAAGGTACACTCAACTACATATGTGTATACTGTCTGTAAAATTTCCTGTCGCTAAAATTTGTAATGTTCATATTATAGTTGCAAGTTGCTAAGTACTGTCATTCTCATACAGTGTATTTCGAAAGTCTTGCCGCATTATATGGCATTTTTGCGATTTCTATTGGTTATGACGTAATAGCGTTTGAACCCTGTGCCGTATGTGATTCTTAACCATGCAGCAATTGTTACCCCACGGTAAGTAATGTGTGTACCAAATTTGGTTGAAATCGGTCCAATAGTTTAGGAGAAAATGAGCAGCATTGTCGCAAAATGCAGCAGTTTTTCGCGCATTTCATTGTTTATGACGTCATATCTCGTCAACTATATATCGTATGTGATTCTTCCACTTACGGCGACCGTCCTTATGGATTGAAGCTTACGTGTACAAAATTTCATAAAGATTGGAACAAAACTGTAGATTTGTATGCAACACGTACAAACATACGGACACTCTGCTTTATATATTAGAAGATATTGTGTCTATATTAGGTGTTCATATGTTTGTGTTCTGACCCTTCATAAATTGCGGAAAGGCACCAAAGCTAAGATCAGAGAAATTAAGTCACGTAAGGAGGCATATAGACAGTCGGTTTTCCCTCGTTTTATTTGGAAGTGGAATAGGAAAGGAAATGATTAGTAGTGGCACCAGGTATCCTTTGCCATTCACCGCGTGGTTGCTTGTGGAATTTATACGTAAATCTGGCTGTGGAAATTTCTTAACACACATCCGTACAGTCGATCTTAGAATGACACAAAAAATTTTGACTTCTTGTGTGTTCCAGGGCGATGAAATAAATTCAACGGCGGCAGCGCAAAAATCAACGCCGGATCGATACTCCAAAGCGTATTTGCCTTTGCTTGAGAGCCTTACAGCTGCGAGCATGACGGACAGTGGACGGAAGGCACTATAGTTGATGTGTTCGGTAAGTTAATAACACAGGAAGGACAAGGTAGGAAGATCAGGGTTTAAGTCCGTCGACAGAGAGAGTATCAGAGGCGGAGCACGCCGAGCTTTTGTCAGGGAAACGGAATAAAAACGACCGTGCCCTTTGAAAGAAATCATCCCGGCGTTTACCTGGAGTGATTTAGGGAAATAATGGAAAACGTCAGTCACGATTGCCGGAGGCGGGATTGAATCGCCGTCCTTCCGAATGCGAGTCCGTTGTGTTAGCACTGCGCCACCTCGCTCGATTGGGAAGACAGGAAGTTTATTGGGATGCCCGAGGTGTTTAAAGCGACCGATCGTGAGAAGCGGAAAATCCATGTCCGATTCCCGCTACGGCACAAATTTTCAGCTGTCGCCGTTGAATGTGTTTCAGCACCATGGAACATTCGAGAATTCAGAAATTTCTATTCCATAAAAACATGGCTATTAAATAGTTCTATGGTATCTGTTCTTTCGTGCAGTTTCGAAAGATATGACACATTGCATACAAACGATTTTAAAATATTGCTCACTTGTGTGGTAACCTTATAAGGCAATTGTTGTTTGTTGTTTGTATAGTCTATGGGACTTAACTACGGGGTCATCAGTCCCTAAACTTACAAACTACTTACGAACTAGGACGGCACAAATATTCATGCCCGAGGGGGAATTCGAACCCCCGACCGTAGTGGCCGTGCAGACCGTGACTGGAGCGCCTCAGTCCCCTCGGCCACCGCGGCCGGCTATAAGGCAATTACAGAGGATATTTAAAGTACACGAAAGGGCTCCACCGATGTTTACCGAAGAGTGTCAGAGAGTTGCTGTAAAGCCTGGATTGGCAAAGTCTTCAAGACAGGTGCCAACAATCCTGCGAAGGCAAACTAGCAACAGTGTAATGTATTAAAACTAGACATGTATAGCAATTAGCCTGCTACATATCGTTCACATGTGTACCGAAGACACAAGATTAACGTAATTTAAACGCACAGAGTGGTATTTAAGCCATACTACTCCTGCCTTTTCTATGCCAATGAAATTGGCAAATACACTGTTTAATAAAAGTGGAAGAATCCCCTTCTGGTTTACTACACACTGATTTTCAAAGTACGTTTTTACATAGGGAATTCTCAAATTAAATTTCACTTGTTACGCTAAGACTTTGATGTAACTAGAATCGCGCATTGTCAGAAGAGAATACAAGGTCGGCGGTTTCCTGCAGAGACAGTTCTCCTACAGTAAGGGTAAAGTATTTTTTTTAAGAAACGTAACGAATCATCGGTAAGAGTCCGTGATCACGAATCTTTTATGATTACAATTGTCTATACCGCTAAATAATTGGTTTGATTCATAAAAGTAAGGAAACAAGTCGGCCACAGTGTGGGGATGACATGGTGTAGAAACTGGAAACTTACTTCTTAACTGAAGTACCATTTTTATGGGCAAAACGTCAGGATTGGACAGAGTTTCACCATGAAATTATGCCAATGTATTGATCAAATACCGTGTGCAGTAAGCCGTAGTGAAAAAATCCAAAAATTTATTAAATCCCGTGAGATGAGGATGATGCCGAGTGGGAAGGAAGGCCATCGATATCACCCGCAAAGGACAATATTGAGGGGACCGAGAAAGGACACTGGGGGATCAGAGATTATCAACGATGAGGAAGTTTGCAGGCCGGTTCTCAAATGACTCCATGATCGAGAAGCGGATTTCTAATCTTCGAGGAACTGAACGACTGATGAACATTGAGACCGTTTGAAAACACAAGTAACCCCTTGAGAGCGAGGTCGCAACTTTAGTCTCTAGGAAGGCTAATTTGAAAACGTAGAATTAATAATTATGATAGGAAAAATATTAGCTGCTGTGTGCCCACCAAGTGCATGAGGAGGGCGACAGAAAATGTATTCGGAAGGCGTAGAGATCAACCTTGCATAGGATGATTGTACTACACTTCACAAAATGAATCTCATCGACAACCAAGAAATGTTCAAAACAATCCCCGTGCGGTGACAAAGGTTCGCACCATCAAGATGGAAAGCAATTCCTTGGGAGTTACAGTCCGTGCAGGCCGTGCATCTAGGTATACTTTAATATATGATGGCATACAAACGGATGCGAAACAGTCCGTCGTGGAGCTGATCGAAACACCGAATATCCTTTGATGCTTAAGCTGCGTGTTAACACGTACCATCAGTCCTCAGGACCCCGTATGGTTTTACATGTATACTTTAGAGTACGTACCTAACTGAACTTTGTATAGCTTATGGGACTTAACTACGGGGTCATCAGTCCCTAAACTTACAAACTACTTATGAACTAACTAAGACTAAGGACGGCACAAATATCCATGCCCGAGGGGGGATTCGAACCCCCGACCGTAGTGACCGTGCAGAACGTGACTGGCGCGCCGCAGACCGCTCGGCCACTGCGGCCGGCCGAGAGGCTGCTCAAAGAAAAAGAAAAGAAAGTAGATTAGGATTAGGATTGTTTTATATAAGGATGGGGAAGGAAATCTGCTTTGCCCTTTCAAAGTAAGCATTTCGGAATTTGCCTATAGCGATTTCAGCAGACCACGGTAAACCTAAATCTAGAAAGCAGTTAAGTCCCATGGCTTTACAAATATTTTTTAAACTGATAACCACTGCAGTCTGATCCCATAGCTTTACTAACAACTGAACATTTTTGGATAACAGTTTCAACCCCAACAGTAGTGTAGTGACAGTTGCCAGAGAGCGATTTGTGTGTACCCTTTACTAGAGAACGATTGCAATCATAAGGCTCAGCAGTGTGATACCAACGTGTGAAGAAAACGGATGCCGCGCTACGGAGACACACTCGTGGTTCCTATGGTCAACTAAGCGAGTATGAAAGAAATCCATTCGTGTCTTTCCAAGTGGCCGGATGGTTCTTTCCAAAAACTGCCATACAGTTGAAAGTTGTTTATCAGCTGTGCAACGAAGCTGGTTACAATGGCCACATGAACATTCTCACGCAAGTAATAGAGATTGTGGACGCCCACGCAACACAGACGTCGTATTGTAAGAGCAGCAGAAGCACATCGTGCGCTACCACAGCACACATAAGGGGTATGTGAGGCCAGACGTGTCAACACGAACTGTCGCCCACCTCTTACTAGCAGTCGGTCTATGGACACGCACACCTGTAGGCCATCTTCCACTTACACCACAGCAGCGACGTGCACGGATCGACTGGTGCCGTCAGAAGATCTCTTCCAAGATGGAATGGCTGGCCGAGGTCTTCAGCGATGAGAGCAGGTCCTGTCTGCATCCAAGTGAAGGTCGTTTGCTCGTACAACGTAGACCTGGAGTGCGCTGACTCAGAGTGCGTTCATCCAAGACAAACTGGCCCCAGAACTAGGACTTTTGGTCGTAATTTTGTCATCTTTGTAACAGGAAAGCGATTGTTTTTTCGACGCCTTTACACTGCGCCTTTACACTGCGCGCCTTTACACGTGCTCAGCAAGAGGTGCAGCGACTTCTGTGTCCCACCATATTCCGTACGTGCGCGATTGAATACAACTGGCCGTGTGGCTCGTCGACCCACAAGTCTAGCAGGACTACGTGAACAGGTCGACCAAGGGTTGAGTAATGTATCCAAAGAAAGTACTCAACGCTCCTATGAACGAATGGATACCAGAATCAGCATAGGAGGCTACAGCAAGAACTAATATGGGTGTTTCAGCGCGGATCGCCACCTGGTACCTCAGAACCCCTTGAGCTATTGGTCTGTATAGGTGAACATTTCACTGTTTCAACAATAAATCTTGATATTCACATTCACGGAATGTATGACATTAATAGCGAATGGGTAAAATTGAAATGGGAATATCCGAAAGCACACACACACACACACACACACACACACACACACACACACACACACATTATATTAAATCTTGAATAAATCGGCAAACTTAGAGGGCGTACTAATTTTTCAAATGTTTGTAGAGCTTATGGGACTTAACTACGGGGTCATCAGTCCCTAAACCTACAAACTACTTATGATCTAGCTTACACTAACGACGGCACAAATATCCATGCCTGAGGGCGGATTCGAACCCCCGACCGTAGTGGCCGTGCAGACTGTGACTGGCGCGCCTCAGTCCCATTGGCCATCGCGGCCGGCTACTAATTTTTATTTCCGGTACTGTACAAGGCAAACAACTCCCAGCTTCATTTCGTGCATAATAGACGTGTGTATCCCACTGTTTGTAATTTTTGCCACCAGCTTTGGTTGAATCGAATTTGCATCCTTTCATTCTAATGACAGTCCAAACTTCTCTTCAAGCATTCATTATGCTGTGTTCAAAATGTAAAAACATTGTTGATAGTGACAATTTCAGATCTATGTCAAATTTATCGATAACTGTCTGAAAGTTACGCTAATACGATGAAGAAAGGAAGAAACCTCTGACATTGTACACTTCTCGCCATTAAAATTGCTACTCTACGAAGATGACGTGCTACAGACGCGAAATTTAACAGACAGGAAGAAGATGCTGTGATATGCAAATGATTAGCTTTTCAGAGCATTGACACAAGGTTGGCGCCAGTGGTGACACCTACAACGTGTTGTAATGAGGAAAGTTTCCAACCGATTTCTCATACACAAACAGCAGTTGACCGGCGTTGCCTGATAAAACGTTGTTGTGATGCCTCGTGTAAGGAGGAGAAATGCGTACTATCACGTTTCCGACTTTGATAAAGGTTGTATTATAGCCTATCGTGATTGCGGTTTATCGTATCGCGACATTGCTGCTCGCGTTGGTCGCGATCCAATGACTGTTAGCAGAATATGGAATCGGTGGGTTCAGGAGGGCAATACGGAACGCCGTGCTGGAACCCAACAGCCTCGTATCACTAGCAGTCGAGATAACAGGCATCTTATCCGCATGGCTGTAACGGATCGTGCAGCCACGTCTCGATCCCTGAGTCAACAGATGAGAACGTTTGCAAGACAACAACCATCTGCACGGACAGTTCGACGACGTTTTCAGCAGCACGGACGATCAGCTCGGAGACCATGGCTGCGGTTACCCTTGACGCTGCATCACAGACAGGAGCGCCTGTGATGGTGTACGCAACAACGAACCTGGGTGCACGAATGGCGAAACGTCATTTTTTCGCACCCAAATTGCGTGTAAATGTAATCGCATGTCAGTTCTAGTATATTTGTCCAATGAATACCCGTTTATCATCTGCCAGCAATAACAGAAGCGAAGGACATGGACAATTTACCTCACCATTTTTTCTACAACTTACCGTGTGACTAGAGCTTCCATGGCTTTGCAAGAGCAAGCAGACGAAAGTGAACACATTTTTGTTGGACTCTGAATTGCGTAAATTCCTGTTTGTAAATATTTGCTACAAGCTGACTCAGAATAAAATTACAATCATATATTGAAGAAATTATTTCCTTTTGTGTTTCCTTTATAAAACCCGAAGACAAGAACAAACTGGAAAAAGTCCAAAACTTTATATTTCAATCCAGGTGTGCACATAATAGCACTTACTTTTATACTTGTTCGATATGAGAAGACATTGTACAAAATATCTTCCATCAATTAAACATCACCTGTACATTGAACTCCCCACGTACTGTCACAGTAAGTGTGTTTATGTTTTCAGATTCACAAGAGATTTAACTTTATTTACTATGAAATTTTTGCTGTCTATAGTTTCCACATTTACCCTGTGGATAACATCATAAACCTCATTAGATCTCGTCTGCAGTTCTAAAGAATTTTCCACCTAATATTGTAAATAGATTTACGAAAGTTGTGGACGTCATTCATTGTTCTTTCTGTCGTATCTACTCTTTTTAACGAATGTCTTCTGTGGACTTTCTGTTCCCATTACAAATAATGTTTTGCCTCTAACGTTTGTCACTAGGTATTTCGACGAGAATGTGATTTTCTTGAATCTCCGCAATAGCCATCTCCTCAATAAAAACAGTTTTAATATAAGTTCGGTAATTGCACGCTGCACTACTATTCAGTAATTTCTTAAAGCCTCAGGTGTTACCATTCAGATGTAACATTCGCTTCCTCCCCCTGCCCATGCTACTTACTGAAACTGCAAGCTCGTTGGAGGTCATGTTGGCTCCCAAATGATCTCCAGCAGACTGAGCTAACTGCTGGGAGCCGCGGGCAATTACCTGCACGCCATTAGGCTAGAATGGATCCTGTTACCTGTTAACCTACCTGCCACGGACCCCGCGTTCGTTTTGACGAGGATTCCTATTTACTACAGCTTTTATTAAGGAATATACACACTTAACAGTCAGTAGTTAATACATCTTCTGCAGGAGCGTACATCATAAGTAATCCGTATTAAATGCTATTAGACTTAGAAAACTATAGTTTGATTTAAACCAAATGTATATTGGCAGATTGAAACTTTTCACTCTGCAGCGGAGTGTGCGCTGATGCGAAACTTCCTGGCAGATTAAAATTGTGTGCCGGAACCGGGACTCGAACCTGGGACCTTTGCCTTCCTGAGCTATCCCGACACGACTCACGATGCCGCCTCACAACTTTACTTCCGCCAGAAGGCAAAGGTCCCAGGTTCGAGTCCCGGTTGCGGCACACAATTTTAATCTGCCAGGAAGTTTCCAAATGTATATTAACTCCGTATTCCTACTTCATATACATCAGACAAAATTTACATGGAAAATAAAATTTTATTTAGACGTTGTTGTTGTTGTTCTGTAACATGGCCATTGGTAGGTAAGTTTCGAATTTGGATTTCTTTTTTCCGTGAAACACTAGCTCTTCTGCATTACCATCGTCTTGACATTTTAGTCTTTTGCAAAGACGATTGCTTCCATCAGTGGTACTGTGCACAGATTTTCTCATTTGCATTTTCTTGTAGTTATTAAATATGATCCTTTGTGATGATAGAAAGCCGAGAGGAGAATTTAGAAATTCCATGGCCGTCTGAAGCTCTACTGTTTTTCTTTGTAAACACACGAAGCTGGTGAAGCTTCGTTGCAGCAGTTCTTACACCACTCACTCTGTTTAAAACCACTGCAATACTTTGTTGACGTTCACCGTTTTTTCCTTTAACATATTCATTTTCTCCAACAATAGGACGACGGCGAGAAAAAGTTGTACGTTGCTTGTACTGTATTAACCTGAAGAACCTTATCGCAACAGAACAGCTCTTCACAGCACATAATCCAAGCAGATTGGGTGAGTGTGCTGCACAAGGAATATAGTGTGCTAAATGATTTCTTTTAGCTATATGCGCTTGTAGACCATTGTAACATCCTGACAAATTTGATGCGTTGTCATAAGACTGTCCTCTCAGTTTTTTAATTTTTTATTATTGTTTTAATATCAATGCCACCTTTACTCAACAATGTGAGAACAGTTGTGGCAAGTGTTCCTCAACGTAAATTGTAATTGGGATGAAGGTGAGGAAACGTTCTATCACTTCACCATCCGACACTTGGACATATCTAAGTACAACACTCAGTTCGTCAATGCGAGAGATCTGGTGTCGCTTCAAGGCTAATAGAGAAGTAGTTGCGTTGCTGAATTTCTTTCACAATAACTTGCAGAATCTTGTTTCTCATTTTTTTTCTATAATTTCATCGCTAATTGTGGAAGAAAATAGGAATCGTTTCCTCGACATTCATTGCCATATTTGGATAATTGAGAGCTTAAAGGCGGCTCGTGCTCCACAATTAACTCTAAAATTCCCGAATAGATACCATTATATTGAATCACCCAGTTCTGTATCACTGCGGAAAGCTAGTACATGCAATGAGAAGAATTTGATCTTTGTCACCACACTCTGAAGAACTTGTGTCCAACATTTTTTTATTTATCTACATTTCCAAAGAACTGTTTATTAGATCACGACTGCGTCTCCTACTGATCAGTATTTGTACACGCATCCGAAGCGCTGCATTTTTCAGTGTGAAAATCCCTCTGAAAACTGAATTTTTTTATGTGTTTCGCCAAATACGACCCCTGGGAAACAATATGCATTTCCTGTGGAAAGAGTACATGAGCCGTTCTCTCTCGATTTGTTCGCCACTGACGTGTTTCTGATATACCATGTGATGAAAACTTTTTCATCATTTTCGTACTCTCTCTTGAACCCAAAAAATCACAGTAAAAGTTCTGAAACTCTGCGGTGTCTCTCTTACACCAAAAATCCTGTATTTCATTGGTAAGAGATGACCACAACCCAATGTTATGGTCCCAGATTACCCATATTCTTGGGAAATAACTGAACTTTCAGCTGAAGTTCAGTTTCACTCGGTAACTCGACAGCATTGCGGTCAGGTGAAGGATCTGCAGCCATCACAATACTGGCGGACGTAGACATGGTTGAAGGGAATTCGAGATAATCTTCTGTTGACTTACGAGTAAAACCAAGTTGGTAAAGTCTGGGTGCCGGCCGCGGTGGCCGAGGGGACTGCGGCGCTCCAGTCACGGTCTGCACGGCCACTACGGTCGGGGGTTCGAATCCCCCTTCGGGCATGGATATTTGTGCCGTCCTTAGTTGTAAGTAGTTCATAAGTAGTTTGTACGTTTAGGGACTGATGACCCCGTAGTTAAGTCCCATAGACTCTAAAAACATTTGAACATTTTTGAAAGTCTGGGTGTTTTTCTTGTGCTCGGGGATTTGCCGCGCTACTTATTGTTGCTTTCTTCTTTACTCTATACCCACTTTGCTATCTCATTCTGGCGCTGACATAGTATATATGGCAAGACTGCAGAAAACTACATATTAACACCTCGTTTAAAACTGAGATCTTGGTCAAAAATAAGAAACAATTGAATATTATTTTCTACTCACTATATCTTTCTCTAAATATTTTTAAAGACTCAACAAATTGCCTCAACAAGATTTAGAAGTTTATTTTCAAATAAAGTTAGTTGGATCTCGATTTATTTTATATACAAAACAATGTTTATAGAGGCTGCTAGAATCTTATGTTCCTCATAAAAATATAGTAGTCTTTAATATAACATTAACAACACGCATTTGTTGCTAATTGTAATTTATTACAAAGCTAATACAAACGTTGGAAGACAATACGTCAAACATAGTTTTTATCCATATAGAAGGCGCTACATCTGTACTAACAGAGCCTCGCTAGCAACATCACTTGAGTTGACGCTGTTAACGAGTGCATTGTCAGTCTAAAATCAAATGTCAACATGGTACGCTCGGACAAAAATTGGTTCCTTTAGTACTTTTCATAATTTTGCAATGGTTTGAAAATTTACTATGTAAATTTATCTAGAGAAAAATTATTCTCAATCCGAAATATTTAACAAGACTTTCCCTGTTTAGGTACTGATGATATTCTGTATTTAAACATAGAAACTGATCCACTAGAAAGAAATAGTGCAGCAGAACCATCCGCAAAGAAGTACCTGTACTTTGTTGTCTTTTAAGTTAAAAATGTTCGCCTGTAATCAAGGAAAATACATTGATGCGAAGACAATATTTTACTTAAAGTTTTTTACTTGTGGTAGACGCTCTCGATGTATGGCGTTCATACGTCAGCGAGGATACTGTATACACTTTTACTATGACGAAGCTATGCTAACATGTATATGTTGCTAGGTTGGTCGATTGAATTTCCTAACTCACACGTTTGTGCAGAGCTTATTCGAAACGACCACTTATCTTGAATGATCACGTAGACAGCCTGAAAACTATTTACATACTGTTTCACACTCCTGGTTTCCCGTTACTCGAACGTTAACAGTGCGACACTACCTACGATTTACCTGAATTGTTTCCAGATTTCGGTTTGTTGGTTTCCCTCTTCAATACATACAGGAATGTAGTCTGGGTTTCCCTGAGTGCCTAGAGTTTCATTTTACAAAGGTGGTGAGGAGACAACGGTCGCGTCTTTAGCGGGGGACCTCCCTGCCGTAACACATACCTGAAGGGATTTGTCTGCTGCAGCTTTTCTTTGGTGTGGACATCTGCCGACGAATACAAACGAGTGTCCCAAGTGACCATCTTGTACTCATCAGACTCTCGAGAGAACTATCGCGATCCGTTTTCTACATAATCATCTTTCACTTACCTACAGTCGAAGAATGAAAAGGCAACAAATTTTTTACTTAGAACGCAAAATTCTTTCTAGAGGGCGAAAAATTGGCACTGCTATTTCGGTGCATAAGAGGCCCCTAAAAAGAGCGGGTCCCTAGGCAGCCAACTCTGCCTTATGGGTAATCCGGTACTGGGAGTGAGGTAACCTATCAACAGCATTATTCAATTTGTACACTGAGTGACCGATAAAGGGAGACAAACATTTGGAGAAGGAATTTAACTCCCAAGGGAAAGCAATAAAAATTCTCTGTTTGCTTATGACTTAATTATGTCATAGACATTAAGAAAGTAAGAAGCGGAATGGAAAGGGACGTGTCTAGAGAGGACAATATAAGATGAAAGTCAACAAAAGCAAATTAAAGGCATTAGAACGTAGAAAAAATAAATGCGATGCTGTAGGAAACAGATAAAGAACTGAAACACTGAAAGTAATACACGAGTTTTGCTTCTTGGAGGATGAAGTAACTGATGACTAAGGTACGGAGTATATAAAATTGTATTTATGTAATCTGTTCTTTCGTACATGTCCGAAAGTACCGAAGTGTCCGAAAGTACAGACACCAGATATACAGAGTGTCTCAACGAATAAAAACCGACAAACTTAGGGGACCGGTCGCTTACACTAAGATAAAAAAAAAAAGTCTAGTAAACTTCAACTCGAAAATGCATACCTTAAGAGCTATGAGGCCCTGGTCATTTTAGATACTGCGTAACACGTCTCCTCTACTGAAATAGTGCTCGTAGCTCTTAAGGCATGCGTTTTAGAGCCCATTTTTACTTGACAGTTCCTTCCTTGCCTGTGTCCATACTACCTCTTTACAAAATGTGGAAAGCAAAGAACATGAAGAAGAAAAGACACTGCTCATAATATTGAAGATAAGTTTGCTCATAGCTCTTGGAGCCGATGTTTACTGGACTTCTGACCCACTTTAGGTTGGTAATTTAATTGCAAATAACGCCGTAACTGTTCATTTGAGACATTTGAGAGGAAAATTGAATAAATGTTCTCTCTCTCTCTCTCTCTCTCTCTCTCTCTCTCTCTCTCTCTCTCTCTCTCTCTATGAGGAGAAAAATCTCTACAACTGTGCTCTTATATATTTTTCATATCTTGCTCCATTTCAGAGATATTTGTAATAATAAAGGTGATTTGAAACTTGTCTGTTTGCAGCGTGTTCTCACTTTTTAGGTCGCGCCTTTCAACTGCTCGGGCCAAATTTTACAGACTTATTTGTTCGCCACCAGCGACCAGACCTCCCCTCTGGCGGCATATGCCCTATCGTGGTTGTTATGTGACGATCGAAAGAAGGAAGTAAGCAACCTGAGGTTTAACGTCCCGTCGACAGCATGATTATTAGAGACGTTGCTCGTGCCCTGAAGTGATTTAGGGAAAGCACGGAAAACATAAATCTGGATGGCCAGAGGTGGATTTCAACCATCGTCCTCCCGAATGCGAGTACAGTGTGGTAACACTGTTCCACCTGACTCGGTCGCGACGATCGAGAAAAGAAATTCAATCATAAGTTGTTGTGAATTGAACATCGAATAACTTTTGTTTGATTTTTTTTATTTTGACTCAAAGTCGGTACACATTTGTAATAATATAATTCTTTATACAGACTTACCGTCACATTCGTTTGCTGCAATTCATTTAATGGAGGTCCGAATAATGCTTTGAGTTTGATATTTCGTTTAGGGGTAAATATATCGCAGGAAAATATCGTTTATAAAGAAATAAAAAATAATAAGAAAATCAAACTGTCGCGAAAGTAGAAGAAAAATTTGAACAGAAATATAACAAACTATTATAGGATTATAAAGAAATTGCGACAAATATCGCAAGAGTAATACGGAACAAAGTATGAGATGTAAAAGAGAATAAATATATTTTGAAAAACTACTAAATTGTCTAATTAAATACAAGAATAAAGAAGATAAAAGAGGAAGTTCTAAATTTTAAGAATATTGTAACAATAAGACGACGGAGTAGAAAATAAAGATACCACTGTAAAATGCTTCGCATAAATAGGTTTACGTAAATTAATCACAAATAAAACTGATGCGAAAATCAAAGAAAAGATTGATTAAAGAAGTTACAAAAATCGCACTGGCACTTTTGCAAATATTTTGGACAAAAAGTAATAAAAATGTAAAATTAAATATATAAAGTATTATTACAATTATTATTATGAAATGAATGTTGTATTATTTTATTAAATAATACGTGTAAGCTTAATGTATTTAATTTTATATTACCTATATTTTTAATATTCTTGTCCGAAATACATGCAAAAATAATGAAACTGTAGGATAACTTAAAACGGGCCTTGAAACGCGCCAGTGGTGGTTTTTATCCTTTTCTTCTGGTGCAAGAAACGTGTTCCCAAGTCTGTCGGTGTTTTTTAAGGGGACATCCTATGTAATGGCATATATGCCTCAAGGAACAGTGCGGAAGCATAAAAATCGTTGAAGCCCTTGAGGAATACTTGTATAGTTCCGATGAGTAGGGCTCCAGACACAGTCAGTGGGACCAGCTAACAAGGGGAACACAAAGTATGGTACAAACGAATTTTGATGGGCAGCAGTTATGATGTGCGGAAACTCCTCCAGACCACCAAGCTAAAAGGGTTTGCTCCAATGTGCCTTGGTTTCCACGAAAATCGAGATCAAAGTCCAGCCCGTAACAGCTATACCGAGGCCAACGAGAGATACAGGCCGCGGCGCGCACGTCATGCGACGTAAGCAAGGCAGTCCTGAGCCGGCGCGCTCGCTAGCCGATTGGCCGGCCGATGGGGTTCAGCCACCACCACCTAGAGAGAAGGCAGCCGCGCTCGTGTGACGTCACGCAGAGTAGACATCGTACGCATAGCTCACTGGTTGGCCGCTGGGGCACGGTCCACTATGCCTTAGCGTGCAGCCAGTGAGCTACGCGAACGATGCCTACTCCGCGTGACGTCACACGAGAGCGCCGCGGCGTTCTCTCTAGGTGGTGTTGGTACAGCCCACTGCCTCATAGCGGGCAGCCACTCACCTGTTGATCGCGCGGGCTCAGGACTGCCTTGCTTACGTCGCATGACGTGCGCGCCGCGGCCTGTATCTCTCGTTGGGCCACGGCTATACCCATACCAAGTCATCGTCGCCGCGTGAGTAAGCTTGGTGCGATTAGCAAGGCGCTAGACACACAGACGACTTGAGTTCAAATTCTGCTCTCTCTCTCTTTTCTCTTTTTTTTTTTTTTTTTTTTACTCTGACGATTGATTGTGTATTGTTATATTCCTTTTTCCCACTTTGTCAATTTTTATTGCAGAGATAAATTTGTATCAGGTAATTACAGTTACAAGTGAACGATACGCTACGAATGACTAGTCGCCTGGCAGCAGCATAATAATCCGCTGGGACGCTCAAGTGGCACACACTGCATTAGACGGTATAACAACAAGTGGGGGCGGGGACTGTAAACGCATCTAGCAAATGCACAAATGTTATAGGTGATAAGTCAGACGGTTTACTGATCTTTCAGTCGCCGTTATAGTATGCTTCGAAATAAAGAATAAAATAAAATAATCGTCGAGCAATACATAACATATTGTGCAATTAACTTATTATCATGACCAATTACCCAAGCATTAACATAATAGAGGCTATGAAAACACATAATTATGCACAATCAGTCGGCGGACAAGTGTAGGGGAAAAAAAGGTTCCAAGCAGGATTTGAACGCTGGTTATTGGTGTGGCAGTCAAGTCCCTTGCTAATTACACCACGCTGACTCAGCAGTTGCTTGTGACTACGTACAGGTATAGCTGTTACGCGCTGGACTTTGATCTCGATTTTTGTGGAAACCAAGGCGCATTGCAATAAATCCTTTTGGGTTGATGGTCTGGAAGAGTTCAGCACGACGTACCTGCGTCCCATCAAGATTCGTTTGTACTGTACTTCGTGTTTCCCTTGTAAGGAGGAGAGAACTATTTTGACCTATTTGTATGCTGCGCAGTGTTAAATTTTTATAAACTCGCATTAGTAACAAGTTGATACTTAACTCTCTAAAGTCGATTTATTAGGATGGATAGGATGTGTCACTGGCGAACGTGTGAAACTCAGCTCGCGCTATTCGTCCACGAGACTCAGTAGGCCATAGACACGGGTTCCCAGGTAGATGCCACGTTTCTTGACTTCCTCACGGCGTTTAATACAGTTCTCCAGAGTTCTTTAATGGACAAAGTAAGAGCATATGGTTTATCAGACCAATTGTGTGATTGGTTGGAAGAGTTCCGAGATAACAGAACACAGCATGTCATTCTCAATGGAGAGAAGTCTTCCGAAGTAAGAGTGATGCCAGGTGTGTCACAGGGGAGTGTCGTGGGACCGTTTCTATTCACAATATATATAAATGCCCATGTGGATAACATCGGAAGTTCACTAAGGCTTTTTGTGGATGATGATGTAGTATATAGAGAGGCTGTAATAATGGAAAATTGTATTGAAACGCACGAGGATCTGCATCGAATTGACACATGGTGCAGGGAATGGCAACTGAATCTCAATGTAGACAAGTGTAATGTGCTGCGAATACAGAGAAAGAAATATCCTTTATCATTTAGCAACACTATAGCAGGTCAGCAACTGGAAGCAGTTAATTCCATAAATTATGTGGCAGTAGGCATTAGGAGTGATTAAAAATGGAATGACCATATAAAAATCGGTAAAGCAGATACCAGACAGATTCCTTGGAAGAATCCAAAGGAAATGCAGTCCGAAAACAAAGGAAGAAGGTTGCAGTACACTTATTCGCCCACTTCTTGAATACTGCTCACAGGTGTGGGATCCGTACCAGGTGGGGTTGATGGAGGAAGTAGAAAAGATCCAACGGAGAGCAGCGCGCTTCGTTACAAGATCATTTAGTTATCGTGAAAGCGTTATGAAGATGATCGATAAACTCCAGTGGAAGACTACAAGAGAGACGCTCTGTAGCTCGGTATGGGCTTATGTCGAAGTTCCGAGAACATAGCTTTACCGAGGAGTCAAGCAGTATATTGCTTCCTCATACGTGTATCTCGCGAAGAGATCATGAGGATAAAATCAGAGAGATTAGAGCCTACACAGTGGCATACCGACAGTGGTAGTCAAGGTACGCTCCGCCACACATCGTCGGGTGGCTTGCGGAGTATGGATGTAGATGTAAGGGGCAAAATGGTCGGGGGATACTACAACAGTTAGGTGCGGTAAGTTGAGACAGGAAGTGGGTCTGGATGACCGAGGGGTCAACCAAAGCTGTGAAGCAAGTGGTGCCACACTCGTAAAACCTGGACACTGGTGACTGAAAAAATGTATGATCCGAGGAATCGTGGTTTACATTGCTGGGTTTATAAATCGAAAAATCCCAAAGAAGCTTACGATAACAGCATACTGCTATCTCTATCGTGCTAATCAAATGTTTCTATCAACACACACAGCCAAAAATGTTCAGACGTGCTTTGTAAAGCATCAGAAAACTATGAAACATCTCATTTGAACAGGGAAAATCGCCATGTCTGAGTGTAAATTGAACCGTTATGGGGAGTTTTAGAGCAGAGAGTGAGGAGTAAATTTAGGACTCCATAATCCTTAAGCTAATGTGTGGATGTTTTGGAACAAGAATGGACGATATTCTGTTGGAAACTGTGAAGACACTTCAGCAATCTGTTTACTGAAGAGTGGCAGCTGTTTTCAAAGCCAATGGTGGGCCACATCCGTACTAATAAATAAATATTGTATACATGTCAGGTGTTCCTATTATTTAGTTCATCCCCTGTAAGTTGATTCAAAATATACGCAGAGTAAGAGAAATAAAGAAAAATCACTGACTATTGCTTATCATCTTCACAGGAAAAATTTAATATCACATTAGAAAAGTCAGTGTGTATATTGCTTATGCATCGCTACTGTAAGGTTACCAGATTGTCTCGATTCTCCCGACATTACATACTACGTCCTGACTCCATACAAAATTTATGATCTCCCGATAAACAGCCTCATGAGAAGTTTTCTACAAAATAGTAATTTGCATTTTCCACAAAATTTCATTCGGTTCATTGGTGAACGAGAAAAAAAACAAGGAGAAAAAAAAAACTCTTCCAAACCACAATGATATGCCAAAGACAAAATCTGGGCATAATGTATTTTTAATTCGTTCGAAACGAACCCACTGTTTTTGTGCTGTACCCCGCATGAAGTTCTGTCGCGTTTATTATTCGGCTAAGGTGGAAACTAAAAATTCAATTGCCGACGTCACATAACATCTCTGACGTAGTAGCTGACATGAACTTTGTCCCACTTAGCACGCCCACTCCACCACAGTAAAGTCTTGCTGTTTTTGACAGTTTCCTACAAAAAAAAAAAAAAAAAAAAAAAAAAAAAAAATGCAACACAGGAAACATTAACACCGATATACTTTAGATGTGGTTGCGGATTGAATGAGATTGAAAAAATGATTGAGTAACATATTAAATTGGGTAGGTGGCAGGAATCAGTCACTGTTGGTATTTTAATGTTTTATTCAAGTACATCTATATTTCAACTAGAAAGTAGCCATTCTCAATGAATACATTTAAATGAATTATCTTGTTACACGCCATAAAGTTTATGAACACGTCACAGTTCGTTCAGATACTGATGTGAACTACCCAATTCTGAAATTCATTACAGTCGTGCGCTGTACATCCTTTCGATACGGAAGGCAGTCTGCCATAAATGTATGTCGTACTTATATGGGTGTCTGTATGTGTGTCTTTATAATTTTTATTTGAATATTTACTTACCGCGCCTCCAACTTTTTTTTTTCCTTTTACCAATTTAGGTAGCTCACATAGCCGATGAGGTTGGCAGAAATAGACTAGAATACAGTCATTCCCGATTGGAATATAATTTACCATGAAATATCTTCACTATCCTTCGTTTCCAGAACAGTTTATATTCTTGAACACAAATGTGTTTTAATGGCGGAAAGTTTTCGCTACTTATATCATGAACTCTTTCTTGAGAAATTTCATGATTCTAGGTGGACGGGAAAGTTTTGATGAGTTTGCCACTATCGGAATACTTGACATACATAGCTGTATTTATTGAATGCATTGACTTTCGAGCTTAAATTAATTACATATCGAAGGGAACAAATATTTTATTACATGACGAATTGCCGCGGTGGAGTAGCCGAGCGGTCTAAAGCACCTCGCTGCGGAGCGCGCGGTTGCTCGCCGTGGAGGTTCGAGTCCTCCCTGGGGCGTGCGTGTGTGTGTGTGTGTGTGTGTGTGTGTGTGTGTGTGTGTGTGTGTGTGTGTGTGTGTCCGTAGGTTAGTTTACCTAGGTTTAAGTAGTTTGTAAGCTACGGACTGATGACCACGCAGTTTGGTCCGATAAATTTTCAGACATTTGATTTGAACATGACGAATTCCGACGTGTTTGGTCTACTTTTTCCCGAGAAAAATGGGGTCTTGGCAAACAGACAGACAGACAGACAGAAAACAAAGGGATCCTGTGAGAGTTCCATTTGTACCGACTGACATACAGGGAAAAAATTGAAGTTGAGGTAATCATCATTCTCGGACATTCTAGCCATTGGGTGGCAAACTCAGACACGGCAATGAGATTTTTCCTAGTTACTGCGGAAAGCTTGGTGAACACGTTTGTAAGAAATGTATGATTTACCCTATCAAGCTCAACCACAGGCGTCTTGACTAAATGACTGGCTTGTTTCTTTTGAGCCCACAAGCACTTCCTTCGACCAGTCTTTAACACTGATGACCACCATGTGCATGAGACGTTTAACACTAATCTTCCTTCCTTCCTCCCTTCCTATCAAACTCGTTGTCGTCGGAAAGTTTAGTTCTGAGTGTTATTCTTTCCTGCATTCCTTTCTCTAGCGCTTTTAACTGAATTTAAAAATGCACAAGCAATAAAAACGTAAATTCATGTTACGACTTTCAGTCATAGCTTCAGTAGTAAGAATTCTCCTTTTGTCGGCAGTACAGCGCCACAAAAGAACGTCCTTGTAGCACAACGTCCAGCCATGCGTAATTGCGCAACAGTCACTGAATGAACTGTTTATCGGTTGAGTCAGCTCATCTTGCTGCACTACTATGTTAGGCAAATAAGAGTCGATAGGTGCCCTTTAATCTGTGAGAGACGATCAAAAAGCCATAACTCTGACATTACTGATCACTGCTGTCGATTATTCTCAGATAAATTGTAAGATACAACTGCCGGTCTATAAACTTAATGCGCTAACAATACAATTTGCAGTGTCTGTATTTAACGATATACTACTATACAACGTTATTGAGATATGCTGGTATGAAACCAAAAAGATATCCCTTCCAGAGGGTAAGGTATATTTCCACTCAGAAGGTTCCTGGGAACTATGTTTCTTCAAATAGCACTTACGTCGTAAAGCTATTGGTTTCTTGGTACAATCAGAAGGTGATAGCTTATAACAACCACCATGAAGTCGTAATTGGCGGCATGTAATCGATATAGCACAACTGAAGCCGCAAAAACACGGGCTGTCACCGTCAATGACCACGCTCGCCCCTACCAAACAGTAGCTGCCTGATAACCCCGTCTTCGTAAGCAGAATCTTACTTCGTAGAGTATGCGAACGAACTTGCACTCTTCCTAGCAGCAGTGTACCGAATGTCCGTAGAGGAACGAAGTGGACCAAGGATTCGAAAAAAAAGAAGAAAAAAAAAGCACAGTTCCTTCACGTATAAAAGAAGGGTCGTTGATCAGAAGCACAGAACTACAGGCCTATATCGCTGACCTCGGACAGTTACAGAGTTTTGAAACACATTTTGTGTTCGAATAATATCATTTCTGGAGACCAGAAATCTCCTCTGTAGGAATCAACATGGTTTCCGGAAGCAGCTATTATGTGAAACTAATTCCCGCTTTTCATCCACGAGATCCAGAGGGCAATAGATACAGGATCTGACGTAGATGCCGTGTTTCCTGATTTCCGAAAGGCGTTCGATACCGTTCCGCACCGTCGCCTGATCAACAAAGTGCGAGTATACAGAATATCAGACCAACGGTGTGACTGGATTGAGGCGTTCCTATCTAATAAGAAAAATAGCAAACCATTAAAAAAGTTCAAATGTTTGTAAACCTTATGAGACTTAACTGCTCGCCAGTGTGGAAAAACAGCGCTCACACAAAAAAGATTGACGTCCAACTTAATGAAGCCTTGAGGATTATCACTTGCACTGTCAGATCTACGCCCATTCAGTGGTTCTCTGTTTTGGCTAACATTGCTCCGCAACATCTAAGGAGGAAAGCAGCTAAGATAAAATTGATCAACAACATCAAGGCTCACAAGAACACTCCGTTGTATGATGTTCTACAGGATCCCCCAGCATGTCGTCTAAAAACACGAAAACCTCCCTGGTGTGACACAGAAAGCACCAGTTCCTTCGATGTGAACTCCAAGTGGCAAGAACGCTGGAAAGAACATTCACCGCACAACGCCCTTCTCGTGCAAGATACATCAAAGTAGGATGAGGGATTCCATCTACCACGCCAGACCTGGTCGAGGCTGTACCGCATCAGGACTGGTCAAGGGAGGTGTGCTTACAACATGAAGAAGTGGGGTTTCCTACCATCTCCTGACTGTGACTGCGGAGCGGAGAACTATAGAACACATCATCAAGCAGTGTCCGCTGCGAGCATTTAGCGGTGACTTGGAGAGTTTACATCAAGTGACAGAAAGTGTTCTGGACTGGTTGTCAAATTTGGACATAGTTGTAATATTGTTGTGTACTTGTAAAAGCATACGATAAATAAATAATAAGTCCCTAAACATACAAACGATTTATGAACTAATTTGTACTAAAGACAGCACAAACATCCATGCCCGAGGTAGGATTCGAACCTCCGATGCGGGAGGCCGCGCGATCCGCAACGTGGCGCTCCAGACCGCTCGGCTGTTCCTGAGCGGCAGCATGCCATTCTCAACGTTTCACGAGGAGAAGTTCAGGCGTTCCCTGGGGGAGTGTTATAGGATCGTTGTTTTTCTCAATACATATAAATGACCTCGTAGATAACATCGGAAATTTAATGAGGCTTTTTGCGGATAATGCAGTAATTTATGGAGAACTCGCAACACTGGAAGAGGGTGACAAAACGCAGAAGGATCTGCAAGGTAATGACACATGGTATAGGGAATGGCAATTGAGCCGCAACATAAACAAAGGTAAGTTCTTTGTTTACACGGAAAGAAAGATCCGTTATTATATAACTACGCAATATTAAGACAAACACTGGAAGCAGTTACTTCCCAAATGTTAAAAAATGACAAATGTTTGTAAATGTATCGGACCAAACTCCGTGGTCATCAGTCCATAGCTTACACACTACTAAACCCCCATGACCCAGGGAGGACTCGAACCTGAGACAGCGAGCAACCGCGCAGAGTAACGATATAGATGTAGAAACTGTTTAAACTTTTTTTAAAGCTTTCAGTAATTCATGAAATTAATATATACTGATCAGTGACTACTGCAAATGGTACATATTCACTTCTGACAAAACTGCCAGCCGCAGTGGCCGAGCGGTCTGCGGCTCACCAGTCACAGCTGCACGGCCTTCTACGGTCGGGGGTTCGAATTCCCCTCGGGCATGGATGTTTTTGTCGTCTTTAGTATAAGGTAATTCGTAATTAATTTGTAAGTTTAGGGACTGATGATCCCGCAGATGACAAAACTCATTTTTCAGACGTTGAAATCGAAAAAAATTCCCAGTGTTACTATAAAGCAGTCAAATATTAATTTTAAATAAATCTGTCTAATGCATTGGATTCGTCTTGTTCAGAAGTACAGGAGTACATATGAAACTCATTTTTGCGTTTTAGAGGATAAGTTTTTGGAGAACGATCCTCAATGGTTCGTTACATTAATTGTGAACGTTAGGTGCTATGAATGATCTTTGTCCGTTGAGGAAGGCCCTAGCATATGTTCAAATATTTGCATATCTAAGGGACTTAACTACGTTGGTCATTAGTCCCTACGCTTACAAACTACTTACACTAACTTATGCAACAGACGCCGAAATTAGACTAGTTAATAATCTATTAAGATGAAGCACTAACCTGTTTCTTAAAAAGAGCGGCTCATCCACAAAATAAGTTATTTTCTTGTTAATGGAAAAAAAAAAGGAAAAAAACAGATATTTGATTCCATTTTAAGGAATGTTCTCCATCTTAACTCCTAGCACTGTAATGTTCGGATATTCATTTCCAACGTACGACAGTTGTGTATGTTATTTCAACTTGTATTGTGATTTCATTCACAATGCTTGCTTGTAGGTGCATTGAAAATGGTCACTATGTGATGGAAATCATCCGCTGCTACTGTAATAAAGCTTCTAGCAACGACCAATGCTGCATATTACATTTGGTTTATTCAAAGATAAAATAGTTACATGAAACATTTTACAGGCAACAGATATAGAAATATTTGATCTGTTACTCAACATAATCACCAAAACAACTGAGACACTTTTTATATCGTGGGATCAAGTTTTCTGTTCCTATGTCGAAGAGGTCTGCCGCCTGTGAATGGATCCAGCGTGTGGCAGTCGCCTACAGCTCTTACTGTGAAACAATGCGGAAACTGCGACGGCCAGTTAGAACAAGAGGCCTGGAACGCTTACTTCAGGTGATGTGCTGCTCCTTGACAATGATATTTCCCATACGGCTCGGCGTGAAGCAGAAATGTTCTAATGTTTGTAAACCTATTGGACTAAACTCCTATGGTCATCAGTCCCTAGACTTAGAGTCTACTTAAACGAACCTAAGGACACACACACACACACACACACACACACACACACACACACACACACACACACACACAGCCGGGATATTTGTGCCGTCCTTAGTATAAGGTAGTTCATACGTAGTTTCTAAGTTTAGGGACTGATGACCCCGTAGTTAAGTCCTATAAGCTCTACAAACATTTGAACATTTTGAACACACACACACACACACACACACAAAATGGAGGACTCGAACCTCCGCCGGCGATCAACCGCGCGCTCCGCAGCAAGGTGCCTTAGAGCGTTCGGTCACTCGACCGCGATGGTGTTTTGGCAAAGTTCGACTGGGAGCTGTTCGATAATCCGGTTCTGATCTTGCTCCCAGCGATTTCCATGTTTACCTGCACCTCAAGAAATTCTTGCCCTCCGACCACAGGTTTGACAACGAAGAAGAGCTGAAGACGACTGTCCCACGCTGGTGCCATTCCAGAGTCGGCGACTTCTACGGCGTAGCAACACAAAGGTGATCCCCCTATATGACAAGTGCAATTCTGTATATGCATCATTCAAGCCAGGGGTGCGATATAATATCTTGTAGTGAAATCCGCATAAGCAAATGAGCGCAGATCGCTAGTTTCAAATTGCTTTATTTAGACTGGATTCGGCAATTCTAAGTTGCCATCTTCAAGTCTCTTAACATTTAATTATTATAGGGTAATAGAATTGCCGAAACCAGTCTTAAAAAATCAATTTGAAACTAGCGATGTGGGCTCCTTTGGTTATGCGGATTCCATTATCTCAATTCTTTTCGTGGCTATGTCAAAAATAGCTCGAACATTGATGTAACAGTTCCCAATAAAGTTTTTCATGCAACTATGCTGTCTTTTTTTTAACAAAAGAAAGAGGAAAATTTATTTTTTGGGCGTGCCCCGGATATGATCTAACATTGCTATCCGGTGTTTTAGTGACGTAAGACATGGCAATGGAGTCCTGTGTACGAGCCCAGTTATTTGTGTGGGGACCTGAAACAATGACAGAATCTTTTCGAATTCGAGACTGGACACCATCTGAAAACCATGTCAGTACAGTGTTAAATGCAAATCTTTATTGCTTTCTTCGATTCCACTTCAAAGTTGCCCTCCGGCCGCGGTGGCCGAGCGTTCTGCGGCGCGTCAGTCACAGTCTGCACGGCCACTACGATCGGGGGTTCGAACCCCCCCCCCCCCCCCTCGGGCATGGATATTTGTGCCGTCCTTAGTATTAGCTAGTTCATAAGTAGTTTGTAAGTTTAGAGACTGATGACCCCGTAGTTAAGTCCCATAAGCTCTACAAACTTTTGAACATTTTGAATTTGAACCAAGTAGCCCCATCAGCTCGAAGGAGCAAGTTCAGTCTCTAGTAAGACTCATTTGAAAATGTTGTGTAATCTGTTATGACAAGAAAAATATTAGCTGCTGCCAACTCACCCTGTGCATCAGGAAGGCGATAGAAAATGACTGTCCGGGAGGCACAGAGATTAACCATATATGGGATTTCTGTATTGCATTTCACAAAATAGATATTGTCACCAGCCAAGAAATCTTCAAAACAATGTATCAACTTTCATCATGAACATCGATGAAAAAGTCGCGTCACAGTGATTACAAAGATCCGCAGTATCAAGATCGAAGGAAAACCCCACGTCAGATTGTTTCGCATCCGGTTGCATACCATCACATTCCATCGGTTCTCATCACGCTGTTACACAAATTCTATATGCATTATGTAAGAGTGGATACCTATCTGAACGTCCTTCACGGTTTGTACTCCCAAGGATTTCGCCATCGATGTTTATAGTGCTTGACGGTGAGAACCTTTGCGATCACTGTGAAGGGAAATTTTTCCATTCGGTCTTCATGATGCAAATTATTGGTTTATAATTAACATTTCTTGGATGTCAACGATGTCCATTTTGTGAAGCGTAACATACACATCACAAAGGAGGTTAATCTCTTTCTTCCGGACACTGATTTTTTGTCACCTTCCCGATGCAAATGGTGAGTCATTGGCAACTAATATATTTCCTGTCGTAATTGTTGACAAAACATTTTCAAATGAGCCTTATTAGAGACTGAATTTGCGACTTCCCACTAGTAACGTACGACAATATCTGCACACTCCACACCAACATATAGTAAGTATAATTACGTTTTTGTTAATGGCGTTGAACTCGTGAAATGTACAAACTTCAGAATGTGCATGCTGTTAATCACAGTAACTAATATTACCTCAATAGTGTGAAAGTACCTTCTTTTAGAAGTGTTTGAGAGTTGGTGGGAAATGCGCGCTAATGGGATGTACTAATTTTGCAGAATTCAATTTCAAGTGGTGCAGAGTCCTGAGTGGAATGTAGATGCGTTCACTACCATGCGAGAATATCGTCGGCGTGGAAGAAATGCATATGCACACAAAGAAAATCTAAACAAAACTGCGATTTTTGTTGTTTAATTCTCATTTTAGGTAGAAAACAGTGGAGACGAAATCATAAGATGTAGGTTTTCACGGCCGGCGTCTTCATTAATTAAAACTACCGTGCTAAGATGCTGTGGTCAATCTGTAAACCTTTCTTGCACCGACGTTTCGTTGCCTACTGCGACGGGTCGACGAGTAGCTGCTAAGAATCCTCCGTAAGGATTCTAATCATCATCCTAGGTAAAAGAGAGGTGTCATCAAAACATTGGTAGATAGAGCTAATAATATCTGTGAGCCAATTTATCTGGAAGATTAAACTATTTGAGAATGGCTTTCAAGAAAAATCGATACGCTAATAAAGAGAAAGATCGAACACTCAATCCTAGAAGAAAAGTATCAGAAAACATGCGACAACTGTCGGCTGAGAAAATTGTTCTTCCATTTATCCACAATATCACGGATCGTATTGTGAAAGTATCGACCAAGTTTCAATCTTCTAGAACCACCAAGAAGATCAGTGAATGTTCAAGATCGGTGAAAGATGCACGACAACCCCATAGCAACTCCGTGTAGCTGTGGCATGGTTTATATAGGGGAAAAAGTGTTAATTCCCCGCTTAATGGAACATAAAAGAAACTGTCGACTGGGACACACCGACAAATTAGCTGTAGTGGAACATTTCTTTACAAACGGTGATCATGAAATAAAATTCAGCGAAATAGGGGGGGTTGCCAAGACCTCGCATTATTATAGATACATGTATAGAGATCCCTAAGTACCGCAACAATTTCAGTAGAAAAGAAGAAGGTTTGAAATTAGTTAAAGTATGACGGTCAACTTTGCATCAACGATGTGACAATCGATTACCTGTAATCGAGACAGATGGCACTGATCAGAGATAACGTCATAGTCGGCAGCCCTCTATGTGCTCTATATAAGCAGGACCTCCAGCGCCTAGCAGCCAGTCGTCGACTCACGTCTGAAGATGATGTCCGTAGTAGGAAATGTTTTCAAATGTTTGTATAGTCTATGGGACTTAACTACGGGGTCATCAGTCCCTAAGCTTACAAACTACTTATTAACTAGCTAATACTAAGGACGGCACAAATATCCATGCCTGAGGGGGAATTCGAACCCCCGCCCGTAGTGGCCGTGCAGAACGTAACTGGCGCGCCGCAGACCGCTCGGCCACCGCGGCAGGCTCGGGATAAGAAAGTTTTACACCTGGACCACGACATTTTAGCCCGGAAGTTTTAATTAGTGACGAGGAGACGAAAGTCGCAGGATACATCGTAATAAAGTGTCAGATCACCTTTTTCCCGGACAGAGTGCAGCAATTCGACGTGGCATTAACTCAATAAGTCGTTGGAAGTCCCCTGCAGAAATATTGAGGCATGATGCAACTATAGCAGTCCATGGTGGCGAAACTGTTGCAGGTGTACGATTTTATGCACGAATCGATATCTCCATTATGACCAGTTCAAGCTAGGGTAGCATTATGACAGGCGTTCTGGGGACCAAATTATTCATTGTAACTGTCAAGAATACTCTTAAAACTTATCACGAACCAATTTGATCCGGTCAACTTGCGCACTGTCATCTATGAAACGTCCATCGTTTGTGGGGAACATAAAATACATGAATGGCTGCAAAAGTACTGCATGTAGCTGAACAAAACCAGTTTTTGTCAATGATCGGTTCAGTTGGACCTCAGCATCAGCTCGTACCAACTGAAATCCACGGTTTTGCAATCGTCTACAGTCCATCCGATTTGGTCATGAGCCCTGGAGAGGCGCAGTAGGCTGTGTTGTGCTATTAGCGAAAGCAGTCGCGTCTGTCGTCTGCTGCCGTTAACGCCAAACGGCACCGCATTGTCCAAATAGATACGTTCGTCTTACTCCCACATTGATTTCTGCTGCTCCACCGCGGCTCTGGGGTAGTTTCACGTAGTGTTGCTTGTCTATGAACAATGGCAACTATATGCATTGGCCGCTGATATCGGTTATTAAGTGCAGCCTCTCGGGCACTGTGTTGTCCGTGGAGACAGATAATCATTGGAATTTCGAACGATCGGCACACTCTTGAACTGTGGAAATTTAAATATTGAATTCCTTAATTATTTTCGAAATGGATTGTCACATGCGTCTGGTTCCAACTACCATTCTACGTTCAAAGTCCGTTAATTCCCATCGCATGACCATAATCATGTCAGAAACTTTTTCACATCAATCACTGATGTACAGATAACAGCTCTGCCAATGCACCGCCATATTATAACTCGTCTACATGAGTATACCGCTATCTGTATCTTTGCTTATCGCTATAGAAATATTTGTAAAGCTATGTTTAAAAAAAAAAAAAAAAATGTTTGAATAGCTTATGGGACTTAGCTACGGGGTCATCAGTCCCTAAAATTACAAACTGCTTATGAACTAGCTAATACTAAGGACGGCACAAATATCCATGCCTGAGGGGGGATTCGAACCCCTGACCGTAGTGGCCGTGCAGATCGTGACTGGAGCGCCTCAGTCCCCTCGGCCACCGCGGCGTAAAGCTATGGGACCAAACTTCCATCAGTCCCTAGACTTACAAACTACTTCAACTTATGCTAATGACAACACACACACACACACACACACACACACACACACACACACACACACACACACAAACACACAGCCGTGGTGGAGTAGCTGAGCTGTCTAAAGCACCTCGCTGCGGAGCGCGCTGTTGCTCGCCGTGGAGGTTCGAGTCCTTCCAGGGGCATGGGTGTGTGTGTGTGTGTGTGTGTGTGTGTGTGTGTGTGTGTGTGTGTGTGTGTCCGTAGGTTAGTTTACCTAGGTTTAAGTAGTTTGTAAGCTACGGACTGATGACCACGGAGTTTGGTCCGATAGATTTACAAACATTTGAACACACACACACACACACACACACACACACACACACACGGGCGCGTGCCTGAGGGAGGACACGAACCTCCGACGGAGAGCAACCACGCACTCCGCAGCAAGGTTCCTTAAATCGCACGGCCAGTCCCGCGCGGCATGTCGTTATTCCACGACTGTTTCCATCTCATTGTATTCCCTGAATGCTCGTGACTAGATTGCACATTAGTGCCTGGTTTTTGGTACATTACAGCATGTAGAATGGCACAGCTGCATGTGAAGGTGTGTCCCGACTATAATCTGAAAGTACATCGTTCCCGCAAGGAGTACTCGGAAGAACGGATCGTGCGTTGTAGATGAAATATGCAGGGGACACCCCACCACGGCTGCAGCAAATGCAACCAGCAGACACCAGTCGTGTGCCCGACTCTCGTGAGCTAAAGAGCTGGAATTAGCATCGGGGGAGTTCCCGCATCGTGACGGTAGGCTGCTCTGACGCAACGTCACGCACATGGGTGTGTGCACCTCTGTTATCGCTATACGAGTTCATCTGGTTCATTAACGTGGAAGCGAAACTGAAATCAAACTGACTTGCGTAATAAAACTTCTCTTAGCAAAGAGTATGCGTAAATTCGGACCACATTACAATAGCAGCTCCTATCGTTGTGATAAGAACGCCTGGGATTGTAAATGACGCCGTTGTCCAGAAAAAGTGGACTATTGTTACACTCCGGTAAAAACTACCGATACTGTTGTGGAATGGGACGGTTCCGCGTCAAGGCGGACTGATGACCTCGCAGTTAAGTCCCATAAGCTTCACAAACATGTGAAAGGAACGGTGAGAGCCTACTGCAAGTCGACTTGGGAGAAGAACGTAGAAAGATCCAATGCAACAATACTTTCTAACATGAATTTTAGAGTTAACGTGAAGGAAAGAAGCTAACATTGAATTATAAGAAGGTGTATAACATCTTTGAAATCACGAGGATGTCAGCTATAAAATACAGGGTTGCGAAATGTTATGTACAGTTTATATGGATAGCGGAATGCATAAGCAGAAAGATGTCGAAATGGGAATCAGATTTGGTTTTAGCTTGTTCCGTATGTTATTCAGTCCGTACAAGGACCAAGCGGTAAAGAAAACCGATACAACATTTGGAGACAGAGATAAAATCAAGCTGGAAGACAAGACTTAGAAGATGAAGTGAACGGACTTTTTTTAATTAAGGAAAGGTGGTTATAACACGTATATAAAAAAAAAAAAAAATAAATAAATAAATAAATAAATAAAGCTAGGCCAACAAAGTATTCTGTTTTAATGACAAGAATGAAATCAAGGAATTAAATTATAGATTGAGATAGTAAACGCGGTACAATGATGATGATTTCTTGTGGCTTTTTTTGGCCGTTAGATCCCCGTTGGAATCGTGTTCAGCCTGCCACCCGCAAGTCTTTAGGTGACGCCACTTGGGCCACTTGGGCATCATGATGAAATGATGATGCGGACGAAACAACAACTGGTCCCGAGTGGCCAAAATCTCCATCCCGGCCTGGAATCGAACCCAGCCCCCTGCAAGGCCATCTAACAGGCTGTCTACTGGACTACAGACTTTTGCTTATTTGAGCAGCAAAGTAAATGGCGATAACTGAAGTGGAGGGAGTAAAATATGCAGGCTCGGAACAGCAAAAAAAATGAGGGCCGTGCTGCGGTGCGCGCGGCCGTCCGCCGTCGGTTGTTCGAGTCCCCCCTAGGGCATGGGTGTTTGTGTTGTCCTTAGGTTAGTTTACATTAGTTTACGTAGTTTGTAATCTACGAACTAATAACCTAGAAGTTGACCCGATAGATTTAATAAATAATTGTATATTTGTATTTAAATTAATAAATAATAATTTTAAAAAAGCATTCTAGATTTTGAATATAAATTTACGTGCTAGGCGTAGTTATTGTAACACAGCAATATTTACCATAACACATCATGGCAAATTAAAACTCTGTGGCGGAACCGGGATTCGAACCTGGGACCCTTTCCTTTCGCGGGCAAATGAGGATGGGTAATGAAGCATTCCGGGAGAGTGCAGTCGGCAGAGTTCTTGCCGGCAAAAGGCAGAGGTCCCAGGTTAGAATCCCAGGAGGTCTTAGCACACACTCAGTTGCAGAGTGAAAATAGCATTCTGCAAATATTTGCCATATTTATTGAAACACACCTTATTTGTCATTTTACACTCTTTTAGCAGCATTTTCTACTGAATTTTCATATTTTCGATAATTCAAATCAATATCTCGTGTGTTGCCTGAGGTTTTTTACTGGACCTGGCATTTTTCGTTATTTGATTCTCTGCTTACTTAATTCCTTTATCTGTACAAGCTAGTCATAATCTTTTTATTTAGTTCTTTCTCCTGTTTCAGTCATACGTTGCCTTATCGTATGCTCCATTTTAAACAATCAAACCCGAAGTTCTTTCGTTTTATTAGAGTTGCATCTCCTTTTTCGACATTTTATACACTATTGGCTATTAAAATTTCAACGCCATGGAAGTGACATGCAACACAAGTCAAATAGGTATTTACTCCTACACGTGCGTTATCGGTTGGGGAATTGTAGGAATCCCCTTGATAGATCAGGAGTCCACCCCCATGAACCACAGACATTGCCGAGGTGGGGTGGCTTGCGTGCCTCAATGATGCAGATAGCCGTACCGTAGGTGCAACCACAACGGAGGGGTATCTGTGGAGAGGCCAGACAAACGTGTGGTTCCTGAAGAGGGGCAGCAGCCTTTTCAGTAGTTATAGGGGCAACAGTCTGGATGATTGACTGAGCTGGCCTTGTAACATCAGCTAATGTGGCTTTGCCACACGGTTACTGCGAACGGCTGAAAGCAAGGGGAAACTACAGCCGTTACTTTTCCCGAGGACATGCAGCTCTACTGTATGAAAACATGATGATGGCATCCTCTCGGGTAAAATATTCCGGAGGTAAAATAGTCCCCCATTCGGATCTCCGGGCGGGGACTACTCAGGAGGATGTTATCATCAGGAAAGACAATACTGGCATTCTACGGATCGGAGCGTGGAATGTTAGATCCCTTAATCGGGTAGGAAAATTAGAAAATTTAAAAAGGGAAATGGATAGGTTGAAGTTAGATATAGTGGGGATTAGTGAAGTTCGGTGGCAGGATGAACAGGATTTCTGGTCAGGTGAGTACAGGATTATAAATACAAAAGCAGTTGGGGGTATCACAGGAGTAGGACTGATAATGAATAAGAAAATAGGAATGCGGGTAAACTACTATGAGCAGCACAGTGATCGCATTATCATTGTCAAGATAGATACAAAGCCAACACCAACAACGGTAGTACAGGTTTATATGCCAACTAGCTCTGCCGATGATGAGGAGATCGAAGAAATATATGAGGAGCTAAAGGAAATTATTCAGACAATTAAGGGAGAGGAAAACTTACTTGTTATGGGAGACTGGAATTCGGTAGTAGGACAAGAAAGGGAAGGGAAGATAGTAGGTGAATATGGTCTGGGCAAAAGGAATGAAAGAGGAAGCCGCCTGGTAGAATTTTGCACGGAACATGATTTAATCGTAACAAACACCTGGTTTAAGAACCACAAAAGAAGGTTGTATACTTGGAAGAGACCAGGAGACACCGGAAGGTATCAGATAGATTTTATTATGGTAAAACATAGATTCCGGAACCAGGTTATAAACTGCAAGACATACCCAGTGGCAGATATAGACTCTGACCATAACTTGTTAGTCATGAACTGTAGGCTGAAACTGAAAAAAATGCAGAAAGGTAGGAAAATAAGGAGATGGGACCTAGATAAATTGAAGGAACGTGAAATTCTGGTGAATTTCAGAGGGAGCTTTAGGCAACAATTGACAGAAACAGGGGGAAATAAAACAGTAGAAGAGGAATGGGTAGCATTGAGAGATGAAATAGTGAAGGCAGCAGAGCACAAAATAGGTAGAAAGGCAAGACCAACAAAAAATCCTTGGATAACACAGGAAATACTAAATTTAATCGATGAAAGGAGAAAATATAAAAATGCAGTAAATGAAACAGGCAAAATGGAGTACAGACGACTAAAAAATGAGATTGACAGGAAATGCAAAATGGCTAAGCAGGAGTGGCTAGAAGCCAAATGCAAATCTGTAGAAGAATGTATAAGAAGGGGGAAAATAGATACAGCCTATAGGAAAATAAAAGACACATTTGGGGACAAGAAAAGTAATTCTACGAATATCAAGAACTCAGATGGGAAACCAGTTCTTAGCAAAGAAGGGGAAGCTGAAAGGTGGAAAGAGTACATAGAGCAGCTCTACAAAGAAAATGAACTTAGAGACGATGTTGTAGGAAGGGAAGAGGAAGTAGATCAAGATGAAATAGGAGATACTATACTGAGAGATGAATTTGACGGAGCCCTGAAAGACCTAGGTCGGAACAAGGCCCCAGGAGTAGATGACATACCCTCAGAGCTACTAAAGTCTCTGGGAGAGCCAGCCATGACAAAACTATTTGAACTGGTGTGTAGGATGTATGAGACAAAATAGTTTTGTCATGGCTGGCTCTCCCAGAGACTTTAGTAGCTCTGAGGGTATGTCATCTACTCCTGGGGCCTTGTTCCGACCTAGGTCTTTCAGGGCTCCGTCAAATTCATCTCTCAGTATAGTATCTCCTATTTCATCTTGATCTACTTCCTCTTCCCTTCCTACAACATCGTCTCTAAGTTCATTTTCTTTGTAGAGCTGCTCTATGTACTCTTTCCACCTTTCAGCTTCCCCTTCTTTGCTAAGAACTGGTTTCCCATCTGAGTTCTTGATATTCGTAGAAATTTAAATATTGAATTCCTTAATTATTTTCGAAATGGATTGTCACATGCGTCTGGTTCCAACTACCATTCTACGTTCAAAGTCCGTTAATTCCCATCGCATGACCATAATCATGTCAGAAACTTTTTCACATCAATCACTGATGTACAGATAACAGCTCTGCCAATGCACCGCCATATTATAACTCGTCTACATGAGTATACCGCTATCTGTATCTTTGCTTATCGCTATAGAAATATTTGTAAAGCTATGTTTAAAAAAAAAAAAAATGTTTGAATAGCTTATGGGACTTAGCTACGGGGTCATCAGTCCCTAAAATTACAAACTGCTTATGAACTAGCTAATACTAAGGACGGCACAAATATCCATGCCTGAGGGGGGATTCGAACCCCTGACCGTAGTGGCCGTGCAGATCGTGACTGGAGCGCCTCAGTCCCCTCGGCCACCGCGGCGTAAAGCTATGGGACCAAACTTCCATCAGTCCCTAGACTTACAAACTACTTCAACTTATGCTAATGACAACACACACACACACACACACACACACACACACACACACACAAACACACAGCCGTGGTGGAGTAGCTGAGCTGTCTAAAGCACCTCGCTGCGGAGCGCGCTGTTGCTCGCCGTGGAGGTTCGAGTCCTTCCAGGGGCATGGGTGTGTGTGTGTGTGTGTGTGTGTGTGTGTGTGTGTGTGTGTGTGTGTGTGTGTGTGTGTGTGTCCGTAGGTTAGTTTACCTAGGTTTAAGTAGTTTGTAAGCTACGGACTGATGACCACGGAGTTTGGTCCGATAGATTTACAAACATTTGAACACACACACACACACACACACACACACACACACACACACACACACACACGGGCGCGTGCCTGAGGGAGGACACGAACCTCCGACGGAGAGCAACCACGCACTCCGCAGCAAGGTTCCTTAAATCGCACGGCCAGTCCCGCGCGGCATGTCGTTATTCCACGACTGTTTCCATCTCATTGTATTCCCTGAATGCTCGTGACTAGATTGCACATTAGTGCCTGGTTTTTGGTACATTACAGCATGTAGAATGGCACAGCTGCATGTGAAGGTGTGTCCCGACTATAATCTGAAAGTACATCGTTCCCGCAAGGAGTACTCGGAAGAACGGATCGTGCGTTGTAGATGAAATATGCAGGGGACACCCCACCACGGCTGCAGCAAATGCAACCAGCAGACACCAGTCGTGTGCCCGACTCTCGTGAGCTAAAGAGCTGGAATTAGCATCGGGGGAGTTCCCGCATCGTGACGGTAGGCTGCTCTGACGCAACGTCACGCACATGGGTGTGTGCACCTCTGTTATCGCTATACGAGTTCATCTGGTTCATTAACGTGGAAGCGAAACTGAAATCAAACTGACTTGCGTAATAAAACTTCTCTTAGCAAAGAGTATGCGTAAATTCGGACCACATTACAATAGCAGCTCCTATCGTTGTGATAAGAACGCCTGGGATTGTAAATGACGCCGTTGTCCAGAAAAAGTGGACTATTGTTACACTCCGGTAAAAACTACCGATACTGTTGTGGAATGGGACGGTTCCGCGTCAAGGCGGACTGATGACCTCGCAGTTAAGTCCCATAAGCTTCACAAACATGTGAAAGGAACGGTGAGAGCCTACTGCAAGTCGACTTGGGAGAAGAACGTAGAAAGATCCAATGCAACAATACTTTCTAACATGAATTTTAGAGTTAACGTGAAGGAAAGAAGCTAACATTGAATTATAAGAAGGTGTATAACATCTTTGAAATCACGAGGATGTCAGCTATAAAATACAGGGTTGCGAAATGTTATGTACAGTTTATATGGATAGCGGAATGCATAAGCAGAAAGATGTCGAAATGGGAATCAGATTTGGTTTTAGCTTGTTCCGTATGTTATTCAGTCCGTACAAGGACCAAGCGGTAAAGAAAACCGATACAACATTTGGAGACAGAGATAAAATCAAGCTGGAAGACAAGACTTAGAAGATGAAGTGAACGGACTTTTTTTAATTAAGGAAAGGTGGTTATAACACGTATATAAAAAAATAAATAAATAAATAAATAAATAAATAAATAAAGCTAGGCCAACAAAGTATTCTGTTTTAATGACAAGAATGAAATCAAGGAATTAAATTATAGATTGAGATAGTAAACGCGGTACAATGATGATGATTTCTTGTGGCTTTTTTTGGCCGTTAGATCCCCGTTGGAATCGTGTTCAGCCTGCCACCCGCAAGTCTTTAGGTGACGCCACTTGGGCCACTTGGGCATCATGATGAAATGATGATGCGGACGAAACAACAACTGGTCCCGAGTGGCCAAAATCTCCATCCCGGCCTGGAATCGAACCCAGCCCCCTGCAAGGCCATCTAACAGGCTGTCTACTGGACTACAGACTTTTGCTTATTTGAGCAGCAAAGTAAATGGCGATAACTGAAGTGGAGGGAGTAAAATATGCAGGCTCGGAACAGCAAAAAAAATGAGGGCCGTGCTGCGGTGCGCGCGGCCGTCCGCCGTCGGTTGTTCGAGTCCCCCCTAGGGCATGGGTGTTTGTGTTGTCCTTAGGTTAGTTTACATTAGTTTACGTAGTTTGTAATCTACGAACTAATAACCTAGAAGTTGACCCGATAGATTTAATAAATAATTGTATATTTGTATTTAAATTAATAAATAATAATTTTAAAAAAGCATTCTAGATTTTGAATATAAATTTACGTGCTAGGCGTAGTTATTGTAACACAGCAATATTTACCATAACACATCATGGCAAATTAAAACTCTGTGGCGGAACCGGGATTCGAACCTGGGACCCTTTCCTTTCGCGGGCAAATGAGGATGGGTAATGAAGCATTCCGGGAGAGTGCAGTCGGCAGAGTTCTTGCCGGCAAAAGGCAGAGGTCCCAGGTTAGAATCCCAGGAGGTCTTAGCACACACTCAGTTGCAGAGTGAAAATAGCATTCTGCAAATATTTGCCATATTTATTGAAACACACCTTATTTGTCATTTTACACTCTTTTAGCAGCATTTTCTACTGAATTTTCATATTTTCGATAATTCAAATCAATATCTCGTGTGTTGCCTGAGGTTTTTTACTGGACCTGGCATTTTTCGTTATTTGATTCTCTGCTTACTTAATTCCTTTATCTGTACAAGCTAGTCATAATCTTTTTATTTAGTTCTTTCTCCTGTTTCAGTCATACGTTGCCTTATCGTATGCTCCATTTTAAACAATCAAACCCGAAGTTCTTTCGTTTTATTAGAGTTGCATCTCCTTTTTCGACATTTTATACACTATTGGCTATTAAAATTTCAACGCCATGGAAGTGACATGCAACACAAGTCAAATAGGTATTTACTCCTACACGTGCGTTATCGGTTGGGGAATTGTAGGAATCCCCTTGATAGATCAGGAGTCCACCCCCATGAACCACAGACATTGCCGAGGTGGGGTGGCTTGCGTGCCTCAATGATGCAGATAGCCGTACCGTAGGTGCAACCACAACGGAGGGGTATCTGTGGAGAGGCCAGACAAACGTGTGGTTCCTGAAGAGGGGCAGCAGCCTTTTCAGTAGTTATAGGGGCAACAGTCTGGATGATTGACTGAGCTGGCCTTGTAACATCAGCTAATGTGGCTTTGCCACACGGTTACTGCGAACGGCTGAAAGCAAGGGGAAACTACAGCCGTTACTTTTCCCGAGGACATGCAGCTCTACTGTATGAAAACATGATGATGGCATCCTCTCGGGTAAAATATTCCGGAGGTAAAATAGTCCCCCATTCGGATCTCCGGGCGGGGACTACTCAGGAGGATGTTATCATCAGGAAAGACAATACTGGCATTCTACGGATCGGAGCGTGGAATGTTAGATCCCTTAATCGGGTAGGAAAATTAGAAAATTTAAAAAGGGAAATGGATAGGTTGAAGTTAGATATAGTGGGGATTAGTGAAGTTCGGTGGCAGGATGAACAGGATTTCTGGTCAGGTGAGTACAGGATTATAAATACAAAAGCAGTTGGGGGTATCACAGGAGTAGGACTGATAATGAATAAGAAAATAGGAATGCGGGTAAACTACTATGAGCAGCACAGTGATCGCATTATCATTGTCAAGATAGATACAAAGCCAACACCAACAACGGTAGTACAGGTTTATATGCCAACTAGCTCTGCCGATGATGAGGAGATCGAAGAAATATATGAGGAGCTAAAGGAAATTATTCAGACAATTAAGGGAGAGGAAAACTTACTTGTTATGGGAGACTGGAATTCGGTAGTAGGACAAGAAAGGGAAGGGAAGATAGTAGGTGAATATGGTCTGGGCAAAAGGAATGAAAGAGGAAGCCGCCTGGTAGAATTTTGCACGGAACATGATTTAATCGTAACAAACACCTGGTTTAAGAACCACAAAAGAAGGTTGTATACTTGGAAGAGACCAGGAGACACCGGAAGGTATCAGATAGATTTTATTATGGTAAAACATAGATTCCGGAACCAGGTTATAAACTGCAAGACATACCCAGTGGCAGATATAGACTCTGACCATAACTTGTTAGTCATGAACTGTAGGCTGAAACTGAAAAAAATGCAGAAAGGTAGGAAAATAAGGAGATGGGACCTAGATAAATTGAAGGAACGTGAAATTCTGGTGAATTTCAGAGGGAGCTTTAGGCAACAATTGACAGAAACAGGGGGAAATAAAACAGTAGAAGAGGAATGGGTAGCATTGAGAGATGAAATAGTGAAGGCAGCAGAGCACAAAATAGGTAGAAAGGCAAGACCAACAAAAAATCCTTGGATAACACAGGAAATACTAAATTTAATCGATGAAAGGAGAAAATATAAAAATGCAGTAAATGAAACAGGCAAAATGGAGTACAGACGACTAAAAAATGAGATTGACAGGAAATGCAAAATGGCTAAGCAGGAGTGGCTAGAAGCCAAATGCAAATCTGTAGAAGAATGTATAAGAAGGGGGAAAATAGATACAGCCTATAGGAAAATAAAAGACACATTTGGGGACAAGAAAAGTAATTCTACGAATATCAAGAACTCAGATGGGAAACCAGTTCTTAGCAAAGAAGGGGAAGCTGAAAGGTGGAAAGAGTACATAGAGCAGCTCTACAAAGAAAATGAACTTAGAGACGATGTTGTAGGAAGGGAAGAGGAAGTAGATCAAGATGAAATAGGAGATACTATACTGAGAGATGAATTTGACGGAGCCCTGAAAGACCTAGGTCGGAACAAGGCCCCAGGAGTAGATGACATACCCTCAGAGCTACTAAAGTCTCTGGGAGAGCCAGCCATGACAAAACTATTTGAACTGGTGTGTAGGATGTATGAGACAAAATAGTTTTGTCATGGCTGGCTCTCCCAGAGACTTTAGTAGCTCTGAGGGTATGTCATCTACTCCTGGGGCCTTGTTCCGACCTAGGTCTTTCAGGGCTCCGTCAAATTCATCTCTCAGTATAGTATCTCCTATTTCATCTTGATCTACTTCCTCTTCCCTTCCTACAACATCGTCTCTAAGTTCATTTTCTTTGTAGAGCTGCTCTATGTACTCTTTCCACCTTTCAGCTTCCCCTTCTTTGCTAAGAACTGGTTTCCCATCTGAGTTCTTGATATTCGTAGAAATTTAAATATTGAATTCCTTAATTATTTTCGAAATGGATTGTCACATGCGTCTGGTTCCAACTACCATTCTACGTTCAAAGTCCGTTAATTCCCATCGCATGACCATAATCATGTCAGAAACTTTTTCACATCAATCACTGATGTACAGATAACAGCTCTGCCAATGCACCGCCATATTATAACTCGTCTACATGAGTATACCGCTATCTGTATCTTTGCTTATCGCTATAGAAATATTTGTAAAGCTATGTTTAAAAAAAAAAAAAATGTTTGAATAGCTTATGGGACTTAGCTACGGGGTCATCAGTCCCTAAAATTACAAACTGCTTATGAACTAGCTAATACTAAGGACGGCACAAATATCCATGCCTGAGGGGGGATTCGAACCCCTGACCGTAGTGGCCGTGCAGATCGTGACTGGAGCGCCTCAGTCCCCTCGGCCACCGCGGCGTAAAGCTATGGGACCAAACTTCCATCAGTCCCTAGACTTACAAACTACTTCAACTTATGCTAATGACAACACACACACACACACACACACACACACAAACACACAGCCGTGGTGGAGTAGCTGAGCTGTCTAAAGCACCTCGCTGCGGAGCGCGCTGTTGCTCGCCGTGGAGGTTCGAGTCCTTCCAGGGGCATGGGTGTGTGTGTGTGTGTGTGTGTGTGTGTGTGTGTGTGTGTGTGTGTGTGTCCGTAGGTTAGTTTACCTAGGTTTAAGTAGTTTGTAAGCTACGGACTGATGACCACGGAGTTTGGTCCGATAGATTTACAAACATTTGAACACACACACACACACACACACACACACACACACACACACACACACACACGGGCGCGTGCCTGAGGGAGGACACGAACCTCCGACGGAGAGCAACCACGCACTCCGCAGCAAGGTTCCTTAAATCGCACGGCCAGTCCCGCGCGGCATGTCGTTATTCCACGACTGTTTCCATCTCATTGTATTCCCTGAATGCTCGTGACTAGATTGCACATTAGTGCCTGGTTTTTGGTACATTACAGCATGTAGAATGGCACAGCTGCATGTGAAGGTGTGTCCCGACTATAATCTGAAAGTACATCGTTCCCGCAAGGAGTACTCGGAAGAACGGATCGTGCGTTGTAGATGAAATATGCAGGGGACACCCCACCACGGCTGCAGCAAATGCAACCAGCAGACACCAGTCGTGTGCCCGACTCTCGTGAGCTAAAGAGCTGGAATTAGCATCGGGGGAGTTCCCGCATCGTGACGGTAGGCTGCTCTGACGCAACGTCACGCACATGGGTGTGTGCACCTCTGTTATCGCTATACGAGTTCATCTGGTTCATTAACGTGGAAGCGAAACTGAAATCAAACTGACTTGCGTAATAAAACTTCTCTTAGCAAAGAGTATGCGTAAATTCGGACCACATTACAATAGCAGCTCCTATCGTTGTGATAAGAACGCCTGGGATTGTAAATGACGCCGTTGTCCAGAAAAAGTGGACTATTGTTACACTCCGGTAAAAACTACCGATACTGTTGTGGAATGGGACGGTTCCGCGTCAAGGCGGACTGATGACCTCGCAGTTAAGTCCCATAAGCTTCACAAACATGTGAAAGGAACGGTGAGAGCCTACTGCAAGTCGACTTGGGAGAAGAACGTAGAAAGATCCAATGCAACAATACTTTCTAACATGAATTTTAGAGTTAACGTGAAGGAAAGAAGCTAACATTGAATTATAAGAAGGTGTATAACATCTTTGAAATCACGAGGATGTCAGCTATAAAATACAGGGTTGCGAAATGTTATGTACAGTTTATATGGATAGCGGAATGCATAAGCAGAAAGATGTCGAAATGGGAATCAGATTTGGTTTTAGTTTGTTCCGTATGTTATTCAGTCCGTACAAGGACCAAGCGGTAAAGAAAACCGATACAACATTTGGAGACAGAGATAAAATCAAGCTGGAAGACAAGACTTAGAAGATGAAGTGAACGGACTTTTTTTAATTAAGGAAAGGTGGTTATAACACGTATATAAAAAAAAAAAAAAAAAAAATAAATAAATAAATAAATAAAGCTAGGCCAACAAAGTATTCTGTTTTAATGACAAGAATGAAATCAAGGAATTAAATTATAGATTGAGATAGTAAACGCGGTACAATGATGATGATTTCTTGTGGCTTTTTTTGGCCGTTAGATCCCCGTTGGAATCGTGTTCAGCCTGCCACCCGCAAGTCTTTAGGTGACGCCACTTGGGCCACTTGGGCATCATGATGAAATGATGATGCGGACGAAACAACAACTGGTCCCGAGTGGCCAAAATCTCCATCCCGGCCTGGAATCGAACCCAGCCCCCTGCAAGGCCATCTAACAGGCTGTCTACTGGACTACAGACTTTTGCTTATTTGAGCAGCAAAGTAAATGGCGATAACTGAAGTGGAGGGAGTAAAATATGCAGGCTCGGAACAGCAAAAAAAATGAGGGCCGTGCTGCGGTGCGCGCGGCCGTCCGCCGTCGGTTGTTCGAGTCCCCCCTAGGGCATGGGTGTTTGTGTTGTCCTTAGGTTAGTTTACATTAGTTTACGTAGTTTGTAATCTACGAACTAATAACCTAGAAGTTGACCCGATAGATTTAATAAATAATTGTATATTTGTATTTAAATTAATAAATAATAATTTTAAAAAAGCATTCTAGATTTTGAATATAAATTTACGTGCTAGGCGTAGTTATTGTAACACAGCAATATTTACCATAACACATCATGGCAAATTAAAACTCTGTGGCGGAACCGGGATTCGAACCTGGGACCCTTTCCTTTCGCGGGCAAATGAGGATGGGTAATGAAGCATTCCGGGAGAGTGCAGTCGGCAGAGTTCTTGCCGGCAAAAGGCAGAGGTCCCAGGTTAGAATCCCAGGAGGTCTTAGCACACACTCAGTTGCAGAGTGAAAATAGCATTCTGCAAATATTTGCCATATTTATTGAAACACACCTTATTTGTCATTTTACACTCTTTTAGCAGCATTTTCTACTGAATTTTCATATTTTCGATAATTCAAATCAATATCTCGTGTGTTGCCTGAGGTTTTTTACTGGACCTGGCATTTTTCGTTATTTGATTCTCTGTTTACTTAATTCCTTTATCTGTACAAGCTAGTCATAATCTTTTTATTTAGTTCTTTCTCCTGTTTCAGTCATACGTTGCCTTATCGTATGCTCCATTTTAAACAATCAAACCCGAAGTTCTTTCGTTTTATTAGAGTTGCATCTCCTTTTTCGACATTTTATACACTATTGGCTATTAAAATTTCAACGCCATGGAAGTGACATGCAACACAAGTCAAATAGGTATTTACTCCTACACGTGCGTTATCGGTTGGGGAATTGTAGGAATCCCCTTGATAGATCAGGAGTCCACCCCCATGAACCACAGACATTGCCGAGGTGGGGTGGCTTGCGTGCCTCAATGATGCAGATAGCCGTACCGTAGGTGCAACCACAACGGAGGGGTATCTGTGGAGAGGCCAGACAAACGTGTGGTTCCTGAAGAGGGGCAGCAGCCTTTTCAGTAGTTATAGGGGCAACAGTCTGGATGATTGACTGAGCTGGCCTTGTAACATCAGCTAATGTGGCTTTGCCACACGGTTACTGCGAACGGCTGAAAGCAAGGGGAAACTACAGCCGTTACTTTTCCCGAGGACATGCAGCTCTACTGTATGAAAACATGATGATGGCATCCTCTCGGGTAAAATATTCCGGAGGTAAAATAGTCCCCCATTCGGATCTCCGGGCGGGGACTACTCAGGAGGATGTTATCATCAGGAAAGACAATACTGGCATTCTACGGATCGGAGCGTGGAATGTTAGATCCCTTAATCGGGTAGGAAAATTAGAAAATTTAAAAAGGGAAATGGATAGGTTGAAGTTAGATATAGTGGGGATTAGTGAAGTTCGGTGGCAGGATGAACAGGATTTCTGGTCAGGTGAGTACAGGATTATAAATACAAAAGCAGTTGGGGGTATCACAGGAGTAGGACTGATAATGAATAAGAAAATAGGAATGCGGGTAAACTACTATGAGCAGCACAGTGATCGCATTATCATTGTCAAGATAGATACAAAGCCAACACCAACAACGGTAGTACAGGTTTATATGCCAACTAGCTCTGCCGATGATGAGGAGATCGAAGAAATATATGAGGAGCTAAAGGAAATTATTCAGACAATTAAGGGAGAGGAAAACTTACTTGTTATGGGAGACTGGAATTCGGTAGTAGGACAAGAAAGGGAAGGGAAGATAGTAGGTGAATATGGTCTGGGCAAAAGGAATGAAAGAGGAAGCCGCCTGGTAGAATTTTGCACGGAACATGATTTAATCGTAACAAACACCTGGTTTAAGAACCACAAAAGAAGGTTGTATACTTGGAAGAGACCAGGAGACACCGGAAGGTATCAGATAGATTTTATTATGGTAAAACATAGATTCCGGAACCAGGTTATAAACTGCAAGACATACCCAGTGGCAGATATAGACTCTGACCATAACTTGTTAGTCATGAACTGTAGGCTGAAACTGAAAAAAATGCAGAAAGGTAGGAAAATAAGGAGATGGGACCTAGATAAATTGAAGGAACGTGAAATTCTGGTGAATTTCAGAGGGAGCTTTAGGCAACAATTGACAGAAACAGGGGGAAATAAAACAGTAGAAGAGGAATGGGTAGCATTGAGAGATGAAATAGTGAAGGCAGCAGAGCACAAAATAGGTAGAAAGGCAAGACCAACAAAAAATCCTTGGATAACACAGGAAATACTAAATTTAATCGATGAAAGGAGAAAATATAAAAATGCAGTAAATGAAACAGGCAAAATGGAGTACAGACGACTAAAAAATGAGATTGACAGGAAATGCAAAATGGCTAAGCAGGAGTGGCTAGAAGCCAAATGCAAATCTGTAGAAGAATGTATAAGAAGGGGGAAAATAGATACAGCCTATAGGAAAATAAAAGACACATTTGGGGACAAGAAAAGTAATTCTACGAATATCAAGAACTCAGATGGGAAACCAGTTCTTAGCAAAGAAGGGGAAGCTGAAAGGTGGAAAGAGTACATAGAGCAGCTCTACAAAGAAAATGAACTTAGAGACGATGTTGTAGGAAGGGAAGAGGAAGTAGATCAAGATGAAATAGGAGATACTATACTGAGAGATGAATTTGACGGAGCCCTGAAAGACCTAGGTCGGAACAAGGCCCCAGGAGTAGATGACATACCCTCAGAGCTACTAAAGTCTCTGGGAGAGCCAGCCATGACAAAACTATTTGAACTGGTGTGTAGGATGTATGAGACAAGCGAAATACCCTCAGACTTTAAGAAAAATGTAATAATCCCCATTCCAAAGAAATCAGGCGCAGACAGGTGTGAAAATTACAGAACCATCAGTATGATAAGTCATGGTTGCAAAATTTTAACACGAATTATCTACAGGAGAATGGAAAAGCTGGTAGAAGCTGACCTCTGGGAAGATCAGTTTGGATTCAGGAGGAACGTAGGAACCCGGGATGCAATACTCACTTTACGTCTTATCTTAGAAGATAGATTAAGGAAAGGCAAACCTACATTTTTAGCTTTTGTAGATTTGCAGAAAGCATTTTACAATGTTGACTGGAATACACTCTTTCAAATTCTGAAGTCAGCAGGGGTAAAATACAGTGAAAGGAGAGTTATTTACAACTTGTACAAAACCCAGACCGCAGTTATTAGACTCGAAGGACATGAAAGGGAAGCATTAGTTGGGAAGGGAGTAAGACAGGGTTGTAGCCTTTCTCCGATGTTGTTCAATTTGTACATCGAGCAGGCGGTGAAGGAAAGCAAGGACAAATTTGGAATAGGGATTAAAGTTCAGGGGGAATAAATAAAAACATTGTGTTTTGCTGATGACATTGTAATTCTTTCAGAGACAGCGAACGACCTGGAAGAGCAGTTGAATGGAATGGAGAGTGTGTTGAAGAGAGCGTATAAAATGAACATTAACAAGAGCAAAACAAAAATAATGGAATGTAGTCTTAGAAAATCAGGCGATGCCGAAGGAATTAGATTAGGTAATGAGACAATGAAGGTAATAGATGAGTTTTGTTACTTGGGTAGTAAAATAACATGCGATGGTCGCAGTACAGAGGATATAAAATGCAGAATGGCAATGGGAAGAAAAACATTTTTGAAAAAGAGGAATTTACTAACATCGAATATTAATTTAAGGGTAAGGAAGTCTTTTCTGAAGGCATTTGTGTGGAGTGTTGCCTTGTACGGGAGTGAAACATGGACGATAAGCAGTGTGGACAGAAAGAGAATAGAGGCTTTTGAAATGTGGTGCTACAGAAGAATGCTGAAGATTAAGTGGGTAGATCACATAACTAATTAAGAGGTACTGAACAAAATTGGCGAGAAAAGGAATTTTTGGCATACCCTGACTAAAAGAAGGGATCGCTTGGTAGGACATATTCTTAGACATCGAGGAATCGTAAATTTAGCATTGGAGGGAAGTGTGTGGGGTAAAAATCGCAGAGGGAGACCAAGAGACGCGTATAGTAAGCAGATTCAAGTGGATGTGGGTTGCCGTTCTTATGAGGAGATGAAAAGGCTTGCTCAGGATAGAGTAGGGTGGAGAGCTGCATCAAACCAGTCTCTGGACTGAAGACCATAACAACAACAGATCAGGAGTGCACTACACAAAATGTGCAAATGTTTGAAGATCTATGGGACTTAACTACTCTGGTCATAAGTCCCTAGGCTTACATACTACTTAAACTAACTTATTCTAAGGACATCAAATACACCTATGCCGAGGGAGGACTCGGACCTCCAACGGCGCTCTCCGCAGCTAGGCGCTTTGCAACGCTCGGCCACTCCACCAAGGCAAATCTCTTGTCAATGATATTTGCATGTGTTCGCTCCGGGCAAAACACCGCGGCTGTGCACTACACAAAGGACACAGATACTCGGCTAGCAGAGTACTTGTGCAGTGAACATTTTTTTTCTTTTTTTTCATTCTTTTAGGCTAGGCGACAGTTCTGATGAACACTCGTCATTTGATGTGTATATAGTTGAATCAGGCCGCATTCAGGATTCTTCGAGTGTTGAAGAATTAGCCGTAAACTTTCAGAGTATCAGAAATAATGTTCCCTAATTTACTGATAGCACTCGTTGTTGACATACCTACCTTACCTCCGAGCAAATGAACTCGCCCTTCGCACTTCACTGACGTGCGCACCATCGAAGGGAACGCAGTCACTTGTGAGCGAGCGTGTGTCACTAACGGTGTCACTGTGTTTTCGAAACAGGAACAACGGAATGGATCAAGATTGAATGTGCCAGAGGTCGTACGGCACGTGTCATCAAGGTCTTCAAGAGGCGTGCGGGTGATCGTCATTGTCGTACAGAACAGTGACACGTTGGGTAAAAGCCTCCAATGAAGGTCGGTGAACTGTGGCAGACACGCACCGGGCAGGTCGTCCTAGCGTCTCTGAAGAAGTGCATCCTGTTGCCGCGTGATCTCGCCCACGAAACCGGATTTGCGCATACGACAGTGCTTCGTTTCCTGAATGAATGCCTGGGCATGCGAAACATTGCATCGCGATGGGTTCCGCATGAACAGACAGAAATGCAAAAATAGATGCGTTACGAGGCTGCTCAGAAGCACATGGAGTGCTATGAGTGCGAAGGAGAGGCTTTATTACGCCATATTGTAACACTGAATGAGACATGGGCCACATCATACGAGCAAAACCTGAAACGCCAAGTCAACGAATTGCGTCATTATGGGTTGCCGCGAAAGTCGAAAGTGCGTCAGACTCCAGTATGGTGAGAGTTATATGGTGATTTTCGTGTACGATTGTGGTGGTGTTATCCTAACGCATTACGTTCCACCACGGCACACTGTCAATGCACAGTATTACCGTTCGTTTTTGGAGCATCATCTGCGACTAGCTTTGCGAAACGAGCGGCAACACTTTCTGTGCAACACATCCATCATTTTGCACGAAAATGCGCGGTCACATGTTGGTCGATGGGACTGAAGTACTGCACAAGCCACAATACTCCCAATGCATAAGTTCTTGTGAATTTGATTTGATTCCTAAGATGAAGGAACCACTTCGTGGCATTTGCTTCAGAACTGTTCTAGAGACTCGACAGGCAGTAGACCGCTCCATTTGCACCATCCACAGAAAAGTCTGATAACGGTATACTATGCCTTCCACATAGCTGGAAACGGGTTCTACACAACTATGGTGACTACTTTGAAGGACAGTAACAGGTGCAAACATGTAACGCTTTTGTATCGGTTACGAATAAATAGTTGCCATTGAGTTCCAATCCTCGTATATAACTCATGTGACGGACAGAGTGAGTTGCAATCTGCGGCTGTTTGCTGATGATACTGAGGTGTACAGGATAGTGTCGTTGAATAACTGTAGTAGTATGCAGGATGACTAGAACTAAATTTCTAGGTGGTGTGGGAACTGGCAGCTAACTCTAAATGTAGAAAAATGTAAGGCGTTCGTTACATATGAGTAGGAAGAACAATCCCGTAATGTTCGAATACCGTGTTAATAGTGTGCTGCTTGACAGAGTATTGTTAATTAAATATCTAGGCGTAGCGCTGCACAGCGATATGGAATGGAACGAGCATTTAAGGACAGTCGTAGGGAAGGCGGATTGTCAACTTCGGTGTATTGGGAGAATTTTGGGAAGATGTGTTTCGTCTGTAAAGGAGACGACATATAAAACGGTTGTGCGACTCCGTCTTGAGTGTTGCTCAAGTGTTTGGGATCCCCACCAGATCGGTTTAAAGGAAAATATAGAGGCAATTGAGAGGCGGGCCGCTAGGTTTGTTACTAGTAGGTACGACCAATGCGCGAGTGTTACTGAGATGTTTCGGGAACTCAAATGGGAGTCGCTGGATGCGACGTTCTTTCGGAGAACTACTGTTTAAGAAATTTAGAGGGCCAGAATTTGAAACGGGCTGCAGAAAAATTTTACTGCCGCGATCCTACATTTCACGTAAAGACCCATAGATAAGGTTAGAGAGAATAAAGCTCGTACAGATGCATACAAGTATTCGTTTTTCTCTCGTTATATGTGGAAGTGGAAGAAGAAAGCAAGTATCTAGTAGTGGTAGTAGCAACCCTCCGCCACGCACCTTTGGGTGGATTACAGAGTATGTATGTAGATTCGCAAATGCTTATCATTTCTGTGAAACTTACCGAAGTAGATGGGATTAATATCTACGCTCTGTATCTTGTAGCAAGGAGAAACCAGATGAAGAGAGAATTAGACAGCTGTAGGATTGTTGCCTATCAAGACTGTAAAGTTGATTGTCCCAACAGTTTGCTGCTTGTCTTGCGATCTCTAACAACACAATCAAGTTGTATCGATGGATTGAGGTGGTCCATACTCGTGGCTGTGCAGGACGGCAACGACCCTAATTGACTAGCGTACGAAGGGATTGACACATTGTTGACAGAGTCTCCAGCATCCAGGTCACACACCATGAATCAGGAAATTGGATATTATGCAGCATCAGAAATATTGAAATGGACAGTGCAAAGACTGTCTGATGTGCCAAGAAATCAGCACGGTGACCATTGTTGCGACTACCCGTGATTTACACCCACACAACCACGACGCAGTTCACATTTAAGAGTTCATCGAACCACTTTCATTCTATTTCTTTACCGTTCCACTCTAACAGTGCACGGAAAAAATGAACACTTCAAACTTTCCTCCGAGATTGCGGTCAAAAATTATTCTGTCTTTAGAGTTTACTAGTTGGTGATCCAAAATTTGTAGAAAGATCTGGCTTCAATAAAAGAGGCTTTTGTTTTAATGGTTGGCACTGTCGTTGGCCTGTTTCGTGATAACGCAAAATGCAAAACGACTTTTTCGATTTCCTCCGTCGAACATATATTACCTATCTGATAAGGATCCCACACTGTACAACAATACTCTAGCAGAAAACGGAAACTTTTAGTACACCTGTTGCAACTTTTAACTATTCTGCTAATAAAAAGCAGTCTTTAGTTCTCCATCCCCAGAAAATAATGTCTGTGATCGTTTGAATTTAATATCTTATTAATTATAATCCTAAGTATTTTGTTGAACTGACAGTCATTAGATTTGTGAGATTTATCATGTATCTGAAGTCAGTGGACGTATTTGAATGTTCCTGCGGATTCCCTCACACTTTCTCTTATTAGTGTCAGCTGCAGGTTTTCGCGATATACGTATTTGGTACAAAGAAATATCTTTACAAAATGAAATACGCCGACACTGTTACACCCAAAATCACACTTAATGCAATGGTGGAGCCATATTATATTTTCAGATGAGTCCTGGTTCTGTGTAAAGCATCAAAATGGAAGAGTATATTAGTTTCGGCATTGTGTGTTGTGTCGAATACTGATGAATTAACAGCAGCTGGCACACACAAGGATGTTGATGCAGGCGCATTACTTTGACAGAAAAAAAAAATACTTAACTAGCTTTAGGCTTGTTGAGGCAGAGTGTCATGAAGACTGCTAGGTAAGAGACATAAACTGAGCTAGGCTAGATTCTTCTGGCTGCTGCTCATGGGTCCGGTGGCCGACTGTCTCCAGACCAGCTGGTAAAGTCCTTAGCATATAGGCCACTGCTTTCCACCTCGACTCTAGGAGTGGCCGCACGTCTTATCATAATTGGCGCAATTTGGTGGCGTCTACTAGACTTATAAAAAGACGGCACAACCGTGAAATCGGGAATTTGTCCGAAATTTTGTGTGGTGAAAGAGGACCCCTAACACCTCACGTGGTTAAAATATTAGGACCGGCCGCGGTGACCGAGGGGGCCGAGGCGCTCCAGTCACGGTCTGCACGGCTACTACGGTCGGGGGTTCGAATCCCCCGTCGGGCATGGATATTTGTGCCGTCCTTAGTTAGTTCATAAGTAGGTTGTAAGTTTAGGGACTGATGACCCCTTAGTTAGGTTCCATAAACTATACAAACATTTTAAACATTTCAAAATATTAGGACGCACTACTCGGAAATTCCCGAGAAAAATCGATCCGAAGTTTCTTAGGTGCCTTATGAGTATAAAATGTTAGTCAATTGCCGAGCCGCCGTCTGGCCTACATGGTTAGGGCTCGGACTCTTACACCAGAGGTCTCGGGTTCGATTCCTCTTCCGGCATTTTTTTTCCCTTCTGTTTCATTTTCTTTTGTTACTCGACAATGGACTAACATTTTATACTCATAAGGCACCTGAGAAACTTCGGATCGATTATTCTCGGGATTTTCCAAGTAGTGCGTCCTAATATTTTAACCACTTGAGGTGTTAGGGGTCCTCTTTCACCACAAAAATTTCCGACAAATCCCCGACCCACGGTCAGGCTGTCTCTTTTTTAGTTCTCTCGTTGCTGTCCTGGTCGGTGTGCAGTTTATACGTTAGAACTGCGCAATGTCAATGTGTGGAGGCCTCGAGACGTGCGAACGCTTTCAGACTGCATTCGTCAAGGCTATACAGGCCCAGCAAATGGCGTGACCGCTTAGGTGGCCACTGGGTGCATAGTAGCATGACCACCCCTGGTTCGGACAGCAGGCCTTACATTTCTGTTGTGTTAAGGCCAGAGGCTGTGCCCTCCCTTAGAGGCCATTACCTTTCAACAAGATAATGCAAGACTGCATGATGCTTCTGCTGTCCTGACCTACATCGATTTGGAGGATATTCGACTCTTGCTCTCACCAGAAAGTTCTCGAGATGTGTTGTCACTGAAAACATCTGGCCATTGGATGTTGAAAGATTAGTACCCTACCATTCGCTAGTCACTACAAATAATGTGCTACGGCATAGAGTTGATACACTATGGAATGATGTACGCATATGTCTTCCAAGCTCAATTCGAGTCAGGCCCAGCTGTCTTAGTGCCACTGCTGCTGTCAGAGGGGCTCTCTCACTTCTACAAAAAAACTGCCGCTCTTTGCTGTTATTCTTGGCTGTGGTGTAGGTACATCTACATGGATATTCTGCAACTCACACTTACAGGTGTGGCAGAGGGTTAATGAAACTATTTTCAGACTTTATCAAATACTGTTCCAATCTAAAAAAAAAAAAAAGTGCACGAAAGCTACATCTACTTTCTTTTTTCCGAGCTCTGATTTCTCTGATTTTACGGAAGGAAGGAAGGAAGCTTAGGTTTTAACGTCCTGTCGACAGCGTGGCCATTACAGACGGAGAATACGCTCGGATTTTGGGAAAGGATTAGGGGAGGAAATTCGGCCGTGCCCTTTGAAAGGAACCATACCGGCATTTGCCTAGAGTGATTTAGGGAAAGCACGGTAAACCTAAATCTCGATGGCCGGAGGTGGATTTGAACCACCGTCCTTCCGAATGCGAGTCCAGTGTCTTACCACTGCGCCACCTCGCTCGGTTCTCTAGTTTTACGATCACGATCATTATTCCCTGTGTAGGTGGGGATCAACAAAAAAAATTACGCATTAGAAACATAATCCTAGTGATTTAAATTTCTTAAATTAGAATCAGCACAATGAAAAACGGCTTTTCTTCAAGGATTTGCACTCCAACTTGCGTATCATACTCCTTACACTCCCTCCCTTATAATACAAAACGACCTGCCCTTCTTTGTACCTTCTCGATAGACTCTGTCAATCCTACCTTGGATATGTTTGAAAACTTCATACGACATATGCTGTATGCCGTTTTCTAAATGGCCTCCGTGATCAGAAGATCTTTGATTGACATTGTTAGTTATTTTCTTCATTATTGAAAACATTTTCAGATTTTTACATATACAGTGTCACCAATGTGGAAATCATGTACACACTGCGTGTGAAATGGTTACAAGTTTACCGCAATCTACCGTTGCCCTGCAAGTGCTTTTTGGGACATTGCTAACCAACAGAAAGTCGTCGTGTGCTGGTAGTAGGTCTACGTTGCAGCATTTCAAAATGTGTTGTCGTGCCTACAAAGTTTGTTGTATTAGACGATCGGAATGAACTTTGAAGAACAACTATTTCATGCAGTGTTCTGAAAACTGGGGTAAAAACTCTGCGATCATTAATTGGATGTGTCGGAAAGCGTCGACGCTGTTCTTCGACAGCAGAAGGAACACTACCCTCTCAGAAGCTGAAAACACACAGCATGTCTGCGTACTGTTCATTAGTGAAGACGTGTGTTATTTTAGACCAAGCATGTGCAAACACCGCTCCGCGGGCGCGGGTGCCTTGGCCGCGTCCCTACCCCGCGGCCAGCGCACTTTGCACAGCGTCGAATGGGGCAAAGTGGCGAGCAGCAAGAGGAACAACGCCGCTACAGTCAGGCAGGTTAAAACTGAATTTTATGCGTCAGCGTGTAGCAGAGATGTAATTTACGTTGCGTAACATTTTTGTTGTTTTGAGCTCGAGATGTCGAAAATTATCCTTTCTCTTTAAGGAATTCAATAAAGGTTTGCCGGCTGCGGTGGCCGAGAGGACTGAGGCGCTCCAGTCACGGTCTGCACGGCCACTACGGTCGGGGTTCGAATCCCCCCTTTGGGCATGGACATTTTTGCCGTCCTAGTTCGTAAGTAGTTCATAAGTAGTTTGTAAGTTTAGGGACTGATGACCCCGTAGTTAAGTCCCATAAGCTATACAAACATTTGAACATTTTTGAATAAAGGTTTCTAAATATGTTAATCAGCTTAATGCAAATGTTTTTTCTTTTCAAGAAAGCTATGTATTTCTGATAACCACATGAATACTTCGTAATGTGCTTATTTCATTAAATAATAAAATTATTGCTTTGGCGAATGAGAAAAGGTAGCAAATATATATTAGTGCTTAAATCCCGATTATAAAAGTACTCTACGACATTGCCATCTCCACTTAGTAGCCTCACTATTTTGCAAAAGAAAGAAAAAATGCCTTCCTTGGTTTCCTCCCTTGCAGCGTTTGGCATATATCCGTCTCACTCCCACACATGCTGCAGGCATTGCAGTGGTGGGGGAAGTAGTGCGCCCGTCAAAACGGCTCGTATCCGAAGTGCGCTACCATCTTTTCAGAGGAACTGGGGGGAAATGCAGATAAAACCAATCTTCTTTTGTTAGTTTTTTAATTTGTGTTTTAACAAAAAATATTTACTTGTAAGAATGACACTCTATAGACCTTACGTAAAATTATTTTTAAAATTGCATATTATGGTACTAGTTCATTAAAGAAACATACATCTTTGAAAAGAAGCCTACTGTACAGTATATATGACGAGTGTGCATGTATAATACTAATAGAAGCAAAAATCGATCACAAAGTTACTAAGTTTTTCTTCGATTCGTGTTTTGGATATTTTCTAAAGCTTCGCGTAGTAATTCTGCCATACAAACACTAATTGTTACCTAAAGAGTAAATGGTTTGCTTGTTTTACCGTTCTTCGGCCGCATGACAGAGCTGCGCTTCCTCTGTTAGTTCGTTTACGTTGGATGTGACCGCGGGACAGTCCAGCGCAGAGCAGTGCTGAGCGGTCTCGCTCTTTCCGCAGCTGTCTCTCTCGCTCCGTTGCCGACACTAGCGACACACGGTCGCGGCCGGGGCGGTGAACTACACGGTACTCCGCCCGCGGGGCGGAAATGTTGGCCATACCTGCTATAGACGGAGCGCGCACAGACGCTGTTAACCGACACTTCTGATTCTCTCTCTCTCTCTCTCTCTCTCTCTCTCTGTCCCACACACAACGCACTGTTCAACGAGCTAATTTAATGGTAGAAACACATTCCGACCAAAGACACTGAATGCAGCGAGGTAGGTTGGAATAGAATAAAACATCAAGGAAGTTGGGTGGGCTAGAAGCATGCGGTGTCTGCCACTAGCCCATAAACATATTCACATTACATTTGTTCTATTTGTGAAACAATTCAGAATAAGCCTTAAGTCCATTTGAAGTTGTTTTGCTTCAAATGAGCATTTCTGTCATAATCCTCAATATTAATCATTATTCCTGAGAGACAATGTGTGTAGGACAAATTACTTGAAACTTATCTTTCGTAAGACATTTTCAGATCGTAAAGTACGCTGACACTTATTACTCCGAGTTGCCGAAGAGGAGCAATTTTGGATCACTTTAGGTTACGGTAGTAACACTAAAAGTGGGCCTTTGCGATCGTCTTTTGACAGCTCGAAATATAAATGAAAATAACGGCTTAACTATTCGTCTGACACGAAAATTGAGTAACCGAATTTGTAGAGGAGAAAATTCTCTACCACTTTGCTCTCATTTTTTCCCCCATATCTCGTAGCGTTTCAAACATATTTGCAAAAATAATGGCGATTTTGGGATGTATCTCTGTCTGTACGTAACGTGTTCCCTGTTTTTAAGACGAACCGTTCAACCGATCAGCACCAAATTTTACAGACATGATTGTAGGCCGCCAGAGACCAGAACCTCCATTTTTCAATTTTTTCGGACAAAAATACGGTAGTAATAAAAAAAGCCGTTTGTAATATAATTGTAATTGCAAACGAACCGTTCATCTGACACGAAAATCGAATAACCTAATTGGTAGAGGAGAAAATTCTCTACAACTTAGCTCCGTTATGTTTTTTTCATATCTCGTATCGTTTGAGACATATTTGAAAAAATAACGGAGATTTGACACCCTCCATTGAATTAACGAAAACCAGCCGTTCGGAGATGTCACGTGACATTCCTCGCCCAGAACCCTCTGTGGCATACATCTTGCGTTGCGTATTTGATGATTTTCTTATTGTAACTTACACGTTGTCATTTCAAAGCAATGGCGCACTGACGAATTAACAAAAACGCATGGTTCTTTGTACGATAAATGATAATCTAGTGTCTACAAATGCCATATTAACAACAGTTAACAACGGCCATCAATACTATGAGATTAAAGGACTCGTCTTTTGATTGATAGCCGTAGCGAAGTGGACAAGGTGTTGAACTATGACGCTAAAGGTCGGTGGTTCGGAACCCGGCACTACCTAAGTTTTTATTTTTTTTCTTCTACCTATAAGGGTTTCAGACACTCTTATTGATCAATTTTTATTATTTAGATTATTATTTTGTTCCAAAATGTTTGCATAAACTTATAAAACTACAAATGTAAAGTGGGCAGTAAAACGTCAGTGCGAGTTTTACTATTAAAATTGGTGTAACAGTAGGGATTTGTAGTTTGTGGAATAATAATGAACTATTTATTCTGACGCACGTTTCTAGAACTAACAGAACCAATAATTTTACGCTTTGCATGAGGGAAACTAGAAGCTTAAAAAACATATTTAATTCTAAGAAACGCATTAAAAATTTTTTTTCCGTAAAATTTTACTATCGTATAACGTTTCAACGCAGATAGCGTTATCCGTTAACACAACTGCTTTCATTTGGGGCGAGAGTAATTGTTTTAATCTTACATGTTTACGCAAGTGAAAGTCGGTGAGATCGCTGGATAGGGGACAGGTTAAAAGTTCTGTGAAGTCGCAGCGAGGAAAAGCCAGATCGGGCCGATCGACGCTTGCGATGTGGCCTTTCACTTTAGTGGTTCCCCGAAGTACTGGGAGATTGCTAGTACCACGTGACACAGTTGCAGTTAATGCAAACTGCGGTCTGTTCTCGCACGTGGTGCCCGTTATGTTTAGAACAAAGTGAATACGACTTAATATCACGCCAAAACGTGACTACACAGTGTTAAATGACTGTGTTACAATGTTAACACGTTGGCTGCCATTCACGCTCTGGCGCGTGTAAACGTTACTTGAGTCAGGTGCCGCTCACGCTGTGGCGCGTGCTGCGACCTGGCATCCTATTATGGTTTGTTGTAAACTGGCATCGTCTAATAAAGCTGTATACTCTGGTAGGCACTCAGGGAAGAGTATAAGTGATATGCACACGTACGTGGTTCCAGATTTCCGCGTTTGCATTACCGGCTACGAGCTACACACGCTTCTCATGATGTCATGATAGATTTATGTACTGTTTATATTATTCATTTGTTGTTTTCATAAAAATACAAATGCAAATAAAAAACCATATCAAAAAACTGAAAACTAAAACCAAAACAATCAGTGGCTCAAAACTATGAAAAGATACTGTCAAAATACGATCACGCGCCAGAGCTTGAACGGCAGCGAACGTGTTAAGGAAGGAGGACATTTATCAGTTCAGAGCTGAATGGCATATAAGTTGCTATTTCATTTGAGAATCACAACAATAAGCGCATGGAGTAAAGAAATTATAGGCACTTACCTGAAATCGAAGTAGCACGCGTGTTAGAGGAATCTTTATTTTCCTTCAAATGTCTCTGTTATACAGAGTACACGAATATTCAGAAAAACCGTTACATTTTCTGCCAGAAAGGTGGACTTTTCTGTTATCGTTTCGAGAAGTGGGGGTTTTCAATAGCATACTCATCACGCAGAGATGATGTCTGAGAGGCAACACCTGATTATTCAGAAAGTATTATTAATCTTGCTGTTTCAAGTTAGCAGTCGTATGTCAGCAAGCCCAGTTCACGATAAGAAAAACACCCCCTCCCGAAAACAATAGAGCCACCTCTGGTTTGTATTTGACCTTGCACACAGTCAGAATGAAATACTTAGCTTGGCCTTCGGTGTACTGGACGACGTGCTTTATTTGAATAACGGCAAGATCGTGATATTACGTTTACCAGCGATCTACTGTCCACAACCTATGATTTCCAGCCCATTGCAAAACGCGCAGATTTAAGTGCCTGGATGAACAATGGCCTCTAGCGCTTTGATCGACTTCAGACATACACTGCATGCAGTTCTCGTCGCAATGTTCTCTCGCTAACTGGTTGATATGGACGTGAAATGCGTGTCCGTTCCCTCTTAGTCAAGAGGTTTCTTCTGACCACAGTTCTGCTGGCGTGTCCCGCGGACACCTGTTGACAGCACTGCCTCTAGACAAGAACATCGGCCGCAGAACACCAACAAAACAAGCTAATTCACACACAGTACGGCTATGGGAACGCACAAAACAAAACGTTGTTCTTGAGATAATCGCCTCCAATAATAAACAAAAATAAAAATTGTCTGAAAGATCAGGTGAACTTGCCGGCCCCGTGTTATCAGCAAATTGTGGGAGTAATTGGGATGTTGTGAGCTGTAGGCCCATCTTACTGCAGCCATATGACGTTTAGGTGGCAATGTCCTTGAAAATGTGGCATAAAGAACTTATTGATGTGTCCGGAACCGACACTAGTCTGTCTTTGTTGTGTGCTTATTGTACCCCTCTCACATGTCAGTCCACCTTCTACTTCCCTGACTGGCCTTTTTCCGAAAGACCGATATATTTACAGACCTAGAGAGAGAGAGAGTGAAAATTGCAGCAATATATGAGTCTTGCAGTTTTTATTTACGGAGCTGATGGAGTACGACGAACGGAAGTAATGCAGCCATACGTGCGGCTGCGCCAGGCTTACTAGTTTAGAGGGACGCGTCCTCAATTTGCCGATTATAACCTTTGGAACACAACGAAAACGCGGCATCGGCGGAGGACATGCTCACGCACACCACCAATAAATCGTTTCACTCAGATGCGCACGAAATCTGCCTCACGAGTCGTGCAATGTATACAGTGCCCCGCAACTGTTTAAAGTTCTGCCGATGGAAATTCCATTACGTAAAGGAAACTACTTGTAATGGTGCCGAAGGGAATTTTGACGTATGTGTGTTGAATGCTAAAAAAAATTAAGGATTTGCGCTTGAATTTTTTTTCCTGCTTCGGATAGGGTTTTCTTACTGTTTGTGCTTATGTAAATTACTGAAACAAGACCATAAAAAGAGTGGATGGTACAGGGTAACTGTCCTAGAAGGTTTTCACAAATCAGTATACACTGTCACAAAAAAAAAAAAAAAAAAAAAAAAAAAAAAAAAAAAAAAAAAAAAAAATCAAATGTTTGTATAGCTTATGGGACTTAACTACGGGGTCGTCAGTCCCTAAACTTACAAACTACTTATCAACTAGGTAACACTAAGGACGATACAAATATCCATGCCCGAGGGGGGATTCGAACCCCCGACCGTAGTGGCCGTGCAGACCGTGACTGACGCGCCTCAGTCCCCTCGGCCACCGCGGCCGGCACACTGTCACCACCTACAGGTTTTTCGTAAATATATGTGGATCATGAAAACAAAATGAGTGGTTGTTGCTAAACAGGATTAGTCCCTTTCAAAATCAAACCAAACTAAAGGTAAACAGGACACTGCCCGTTTCCCGTACGAGACATCGGCTGAGACGCCGGAGCCCTCATAGCAGCCTACTAGAAGCATCACGCGATGAGACAGCTTGTTAGGTTCAGCATTAGGGAAATAATAGCTATCAGTACAGGAAATTGAGGTGGATGTACAGGATGTTATGCGTTTCGTTCCAGACGAGGCCAAGCGCACGTGTGTAGACTCCACCCAGGTCATCTGAGGAAGCTAGGTGATACAGCTGTTGCCTACTTTGGGCTTTAATAACTTGTTTTCGTGACTAGGTAGATAAAAAATAACTTACTTGAAAATTAAATTCTCAGCCAGTTGTTAAGTTAGCTTGCAATAGCACACCATATTTAGTTAGATTCATGCCCGACGAATAAAAGATGTACTCGCTACCATTGAAGCGCAGTGGTAACACACTGGACTCGCATTCGGAAGGATGGTGGTTCAAATCCACCTCCGGCCATCCAGATTTATGTTTTCCGTGATTTCCCTAAAATCACTCCAGGCAAATGCCGGGACGGTTCCTTTCAAAGGGCACGGCCGATTTCCTCCTCAATCATTGCCCAAAACCCCGAGCGTTAGCTCCGTCTCTAATGACCAGTCTGTCGACGGGACGTTAAACCCTAAGCTTCCTTCCATATCGTGGGATCTTTTGCCTTCCTGTGTCGTCGGAATTCTGACGCGTGTGTATGGAACCAGAGTGTTAGTGTCTTCTTCACCTCTCGCTGTCAAAACGCTGGTCAAAAAGACAGGAAATTTCTTTATGTGCAAGAAAAGATGAAAACTGCTGTGTACAAGATGAGGACTGTATGCTGGATCATCAAACAGCTCCCAGCCGTACTTGTGCAGCACAGCTGCTGAGCGCCGAGCCGTAGGGGAGGAGAATTGTCACTGGGCGCCGCGGTGGAGTAGCCGAGCGGTCTAAAGCGTCTCGCTGCGGAGCGCGCGGTTGCTCGCCGTGGAGGTTCCAGTCCTCCCTGGGGCATGGGTGTGTGTGTGTGTGTGTGTGTGTGTGTGTGTGTGTGTGTGTGTGTGTGTGTGTGTGTGTGTTTGTCCTTAGGTTAGTTTACGTAGGTTTAAGTAGTTTGTAAGCTACGGACTAACGACCACGCAGTTTGGTCCGATAGATTTACAAACATTTGAATTGTCACAGGGCGGCACAACACCTGCAATAAGCATTCCTTCTTTTCTTGCACCTCAAGAATTTCCTGTCCTCTGGCCAGCGTTCTGACAACGACGAAGAGCTAAAGACGACTGTCAAACGCTGGTTCCATTCACACGCGTCAGGCTTCTACGACACAGGAACACAAAAGTTAATCCCACGAAATGCTATGCGTCTCAGTATTTTGGTGACTACGCTGAAAATAGCTCAAAAATTGCTGTACCTGTTGACAAAGATTTCATGTAGCAATGTTTTCTTTGTTTTTAAAGGGAAATTTCCGCTTTGGATACCCCTCGAATCTCGGAACGTCCACACAAATTTATTGGTTCATAAAACATAGGATGTCAGGATCTGAGCTTTTCATGTAAATATTTTTCAAATTCAAGTGTTAGTAAACCTATTGGACCAAACTACTATGGTCTTCACTCCCCAGACTTTAACTACTCAAACAAACTTACACAAACTTACACACACACACACACACACACACACACACACACACACACACACACACACGTGCCTTAGAACGCTCGGCCACTCCACCACGGCTTTTTGAAATGAAGACTGAAGAAGTTTTCGGAGAATCAACATTCGCAACTGCGAATGGATGTTAACAGACGAAATGATCTATAACTTCCTATACAGTACAGATAATATCTGTACTGTATGGGAACGGATTTTTAGTTTTACCGATATTTGAAGTTTTTATCGTGGCTTAATGACCCTGAAAAGGGTTTTCAGGTAATATTTTATGATTTATGATGAACTGTCGTCCACATTGCGGAACTTGTAGAAAAGAAAAAAAAAACTTATTGTATATTACTAAAATTTTCGGAGAAACAATACAACAATGGGGTTCAATACGCTTTACTGTAAAAGTATTTATAGGCTCCAACACCTGTTACACAGTTCACGGAAGCCACACAGAAAATTTCTGAAAAGTGACTTGTCTGTTGAATAACGTGTCATAAAACTGCTTAGGTAAAAAAAAGTGATCATTGTTTGCAGTGGAACAAAGCAGTACACAGTTTGTGCCATTAAACCGCTTATGAAGTCAACAGAATTATGTCTGCAGGGCAGACTCGATACAAAAGTCTCCTCTGGTCAGTTCTTGTTATACTGTTCCTCGTAAAATAGTAACGTTGGCTGCCCTTGAGTGAAATACCTCTCGTCACTTTTAATGGTAATTTTGTTGTTTCTTTTCTCACACATTCAAGCACTTCAGTAGATTGCGCAGCAGTGCAACAACATTGAAACCATCAGGCAGTCGCCATACGCTCATCGCCTCTGCAAGCCAACTTCAGGGTCTTAAATTATCTGTATTATGTATTGATCACAACTATAAATAGTGCGATTTAGATTGATTAAATTTGAGGAGAAGATTAAATCCTCTTTGGTCCTTAAAAACTATGAGTTAATAAAAAAATGTTTGTATAGTCTATGGGACTTAACTACGGGGTCATCAGTGCCTTAACTTACAAACTACTTATGAACTAGCTAATCCTAAGGACGACACACACATCCATGCCCGAGGGGGGATTCGAACCCCCGACCGTAGTGGCCGTGCAGACCGTGACTGAAGCGCCTCAGTCCCCGCGGCCACTGTTAATAAATACGGTCAAAACAGCCCGAATTTCCCATGTTCAAAATGTTCAAATGTTTGTTAAGCTTAAGGGACTTATCTACGAGGTCATCAGTCCCTAAACTTACAAACTACTTATGAACTACCTACAACTAAGGACGGCACAAATATCCATGCCCGAGGGGGGATTCGAACCCCCGACCGCAGCGGCCGTGCAGACCGTGACTGAAGCGCCTCAGTCTCCTCGGCCACCGCGGCCGGCGAATTTCCCATAGTCAATTGTCGTGCAATTCTCGAGAGTAGAGATCCCATGCCACTATTCCAAGTTAGTGACAGGATTTAGTTTTAGTTATCACTTTTTACTGAGGGAGAGGGAGGCAGGACAAAACGAAAGACAATTACAACTAGTTTTATCTGCTTCCGTAAGTGTATGACAGGCACTTCATGTTTCTCGGGCGCTCACAACAACAGTATCATATATTCCTGCCGGTTACCTTATCCTTACGCGGAAGGCATCGAATCTTTGAAGCCATCTACATATTTACTCTGTAAATCACATTTAAATGCTTTGCAGAGGGTATATCGAACAGCTTTCATATTACTGGGTTGTTATAATTAAAAGGTCCCCACTTAGCACGCCACAAGACGGAACCCAGTCATCGCAAGTGCAGGAAACCTGCTAGCATCAATGTTCAGAGAAAGGGCTGCATGACTTCACTTCTATGCGTCACAGCGCCAATGTACAGCTACAACTATGGCTACCACGTGCCGTGCTCAGACATCGTGATTCATAGTCTCACATACGAGCAGGTGCATGCACTTCCTGACTTGTAAACATTAGCTTAGACTTGGTGCAGCTCTATTATAAAAACATCATGTTGCAGCTGCACTTCGCGAACATCGCCGACTGAAAGGATTAAGGGAGGGTCCACTTTCACCGCCTGCTGTGGGGAGCATGGTGAAGAAATTCGAACGTCGCTTCGCGAAGAGGCCAAACATAGCCTAGCAGAAACTCGATAGCACCGAAATACGTTCAGAGTAAGAGTGGTAGCGGACGCCCTGCTCAGTATTGGCTAACGGAACTACGCATGGGTTATCGGTGATATCGACGAAGAGTCTTGTGAAGTAACATCACAAATTGTATAAAACTGCCTCGAACAATCAAATATTTTAGACGACCTGGACGTAAAACGACCGAACATTTTCAGAGTGTAATCAGTGAGGTAAGTATTAGAAAATGTGTTGTTATTACAGAGATGATAATCACCAATGGTAAATACTTACTATAGAAAACAGGAAAGTGTGTGCGTTTGGTAGACGTGATAGTCGCTATCTACTTAAAAAAATAAAGTAAGAACATTTACTTCAAACAGAGAACAATTGTACTAAAGCTCAAAAACAAGACACTAGATAAGTACGTATCAGGTATACTATTAAAGGAACTCACAATTGTATAATGGGAATCAAACAGCCAGTTACGTGGTGTGAATGTTGAGCAGTGGTGCTAGGACGTGATATGAAATGGAACGAACGGGTAGATTAAGTCTTAATTAATCGATTTAAATTTGCCGAAAAGGCCAGTTCTATTTAAATCAACCTACGCCAATGCGGACACTTATAAGGTCTTGGTCTCGTTTTCATAGTTGGTACAAAGTGCTCATGACAGCAGACCTTGAAAGAATTCAGACAGACACTGCAAGACCGGAAACAGGTAGGTAAAGTCCATACGAAATTATGCCCAGGAAATCTTGAGAAGAAAGTTCGGTGGCTCTAATCGAAAACTGTCGGGTAACTATATACAACCCTCACTCGAGTACGACTGTACGACAATTCTACTGCCACCATTGAATATCTTACGTAAAGATTATATGAGGACAAATAATATCAACATTGAGCTTATGATCGGTTTTAACTGTATACGAATGTAGAGACTCGCGAAGATATTACTGGCCGGCCGCGGTGGCCGAGGGGACTGAGGCGCTCCAGTCACGATCTGCACGGCCACAACGGTCGGGGGTTCGAATCCCCCCTCGGGCATGGATATTTGTGCCGTCCTTAGTGTTAGCTAGTTCATAAGTAGTTTGTAAGCTTAGGGACTGATGACCCCGTAGTTAAGTCCCATAAGTTCTACAAACATTTGAACATTTTTTTAGATATTACTGAATAAAAAGTTATCGGACTTACGGTGACTCTTTGGATATTGTGAAGAGGTTCAGCTGCCAGTGGCCTCCTGGTACGCCTTTATACATGCTATCTGCGAAGTCACTGCTCACGCGTGGTCATAGGGTGACACAGAATAACGGGAATGTTTGAAATGAGTAGTGCCAGATGGCAGAACTGTGGGATGGAAACAGCGAGTCTACAGTCAGCAATTTCAATAATAACGGATTATTGGTTAATTTAGACAACACTGTCGAAGGAGAGAAACAGCGATCTATTTGTTATAAATAATATTACAAAAATATCTTGATCGCAAAAAAATTCACATTTTTTATTGACCGGTTTCGACCTGATGGAGGCCATATTCGGAACAAACTGTAGCCTGCAAGGATTAATGCAAATCATTACAAAAACATTAATTACTACTTTAGATGTCACATAAAATATACACAGAGCAATGTTACGGCGTTCACCCATGTGGCCAGTGCTGGACTCGGCCGGACTGGGCTGTCCTGGCTGTTCTCCTGCCAGCTGTTAACTGTTGACTAGTGGCCATAAAGCCTCTTGTTAAATAGTCTATGAATTTGGCGCCAAGTCATCAGCAGCCAATGGGAAAAGGCTTTACAAAGAGTAGGTTTTAATCATTAATATTAATTTGCAACGATAAAGGTTATTATAATCAATATATATATGCTAATGTGGCTAAAACATATGTAGACTATTTTATTATATTAAAATACTGCGTAATTATAAATTTAGTAGTATTTTTATGGTTCAATGCCGTCTAGTGGGTCGTTAGATATGACGCCGTTACCATGGTTAACGGAGGGTCAAAGATGGTGAAGCCGTTGTCATGCCAACACAGAAGTTAAAATGGTGGGTTGGCAGTCAAATAAGTGTGTAGAAGGACGCCGAATATCGTCATGGTGTAAGGTAACCCTTAAGGTAAGCCTTACATTATAACGAGGAATTAGCTTCATTTTGAACATATTATTCGTTTGAACCTGTTTATAGTGAGTATGTAGTAATTAGCTTCTTATGTGACTTAATTATCGAGATGCACAATGTATGTAGGTAACTTAACTGTGAACATTTTCTGTCATTTATTTATTATCTGTATTGTAATTATTAATGTATATATTATTTTATTTTATTTGTACTTTGTATTTTTCTAGATGACTGTGATTACTTGTTATGTTTAATTTGTCAGTGTAAAATATTACTCTGTGAACAGTTATCGATATGGCTCCTCAGGTCAGAGACTATCGTATAGCAGCGCTCCCCTGTGGGAGAGCAGGCAAGCAGCAGTATCTGCCGCCCCGTGACGTAGATCAGACGTTCGTACGCGGTCCGCGGAGTGCTCAAACAATATAAGTAATAAAGTTGAACAAAGTGAAAGTTATGATTTGTTATAAGTGCAACGATATGAAAGCTTATGTGAAACCAGTGAACATAAGTGAAACAAGAATTGATCTTAATGAAACATTTATTCGTTCGTTCTGCTGAGGCAGAAATTCTGCTACGTGTTCGGCAACCGTCCCAGACGTCCGAAACGCGGTAGCGTCATCGCGGCGAACTGCTAGCAAGCTGCCAAAGGAGGAGCGACCATCAAAATTATTTCTGTATGAATTTGTGTATCATTTATATGACTGCAGAGTACCACGTCGCTGGACTGATAAATAAGATAAGTTAAATACTATTGGTTGTAATTTACTGTGAATGCAAGTTTAAGTTTTCTTAAAATACAAGAACATGAGACAGTACTTTTGCTATCTTATTTGAACAACTATTTAACCACTCATAATTAGTATGACAATCCTCAATAATGCATGAATAATATTTCTACAAAATTTTACAATCAAGTGAGTGTCATTAATTGTTAGAGACTGTAAAAATCATTCAACTGAGACAATTTTGCTAAAATTGATGGTAGAAGATAACAGACAGTTGAATTAATGAATGATTTTTCTATTTCGTGTTGCACTGAGTTCAACAATAATAGCCACCGCCATATCTATCCTATAAAGAATCAAACTCGTGCAATTGCCGTATGCATAGCATCAATTAAGACTGATTGACTTAAGTTTCCTATTTGCTTGAGTGAATTAATTTTTATTAGATACTGACTATAGTGGTTGGACTGCACCCATTTGCCAATCACTTGATGTTAAAAATCCTACTAGTCATAATTTTCTAGATTATCATTACCATTAGCGTACTAATTGAGTCGTACGCATTGCACAGACGGAGTAACTTATTTTCTTCTATCTTTGTGTGCACAGTCTCTGTAGGCGATTTTGTAAGGAAAGGAAAGGTGAGTGATCTTTTGAAAAGTTTGTCAGATAGGGCCATAGTATTTATTAATTACACTAATTGTCTTGCTAAATATTTTCAAAATTTAACTACACCACTTGCATTAATCACGAGTTTAACGTAACTAACCACGAAATTAACGTCATGTTTGTTATGTTGCTCAAACATCACAACAACAGCCACCACAGTAATAACACGTAAAACAATTTTTTTTACCTCCAATCACAGTTTTCTTCAATAAAATAAACACCTTTCACCCAATATATCCCCAACAAATATTTTCTTTTCTTGCAATGGTTGCGCAAATGCATCAATATCAAGAGTGAAGGTCGTTGAGACATATTGTTTCGAGTGCATAGCATTCGAAAACCGCTAAAAATGACAGCGATGCATATTAGAGGGTACTTTAGAAAGGAAATAAAAGTTAACATATCTTTGTCACTTGGTAAAATATTAATAAAACGTTATACAACGTGTCAAAGATAATAAAATGAACAACAAAAGGTCCAATTAATGGTAGTAAGAACTACTAGTATGATAATGAAATACTACAGATACCAAGATAGAAGATAATATGGCAGCTCTAAAGAGAGTCATAAAGGGACATCAACTGTAGTCCCTGTAGTAAGAATTATTACTATTATAATAAAATACAGAGAACAATAAGATAGATTTATAGTACTACAAACTACTAGTATTATAATAAAATACAAAAATTGCCAGTACAGAAGGTAACATGGCGGCTCCAAAGAGAGTCATAAAGGGATGGCGACTGTAGTCAAGATATAACATTTAGAAGACTAATGTGCAGGGGTCTAGTGTTATGGTAAAAATACAAAAAACTCCAAAATAAAATTTAATGGCAGTACAAACAACTGGTATCATAACAACATATCAGGAGTGCCAAAACATGAGACAATATGGCGGTTCGGCAAATACTCTAAAGAGACAGTGACTGTAGTCATGATATAGTTATTAGTAGATAGGGATTCCTTTTTTTTTCATAATATATTATATAATTTCTTCTCGAACATAATATGTTGGTCATCCGAGATGTGAACATTTGGATAAAAGGGCAACATACCAGTATATATATATTTGTAATTAAATGTTTCACGTATGAATTAACATGAACCTGATTTTAAATGTACATAAGTAATCTCTAAGAAGGTGCAACATAAAAGGAAAACTAGTGTCCCAAGTTTCAAATAATATTATCAAACAGTTCAAAATATGTTTTAACACGGAATTCTAAGACTTCATTAAGAAGAGATGATGGACTCTTTTTATGGTGAATGATGATCTCCAGTTCTTCGAGAGTATATAAGAGATAACCTTTGGGGCAATATGTAGGATTTTCATGTCAAGCTCTAAATCACATTCTGAATGTTTGTCATTAGTTTTAGACATAATTTTTTAGACTTGACAATCGCCAATAATGGACAGTATACGTTTTCTATATACAGAAAACCTACAACAACGGATACCATTATTCATGCAAAATCATGTCATCCAAACAAATATAAAAAAGCCTTCTTTTGTACAATGTTGAATAGAATCAACAAACTACCGCTACCACAAGAACAAAAACAAAGAGAAACTTCCATCCTTAAACAAATTGCTACTAACAATGGCTATAATGCAAAGTTGGTCGACAATCTATACCAGAAGATACAGTTGCAGCAACCACAACCAAATACGAAAAGGTATTTCTCCAAAATTGTCTACATGGGTAATGTTTCCGATAGCATTAATAGGCTATTTAAAAATACTGATATTTCATTAGCATTTTCTACCACAAATTCTCTGTCCCAAAAACTAAAACACAACATTGATAATAGCCAAAGCCCATTCTTAAAATCTGGGGTGTATAAACTGACATTTTATTATAATAGTAATTCGTACTGCAGGGACTATGACTCTTTAGAGCCGCATATTATCTTCGGTTTGTGGCGCTTTTTGTTATTTTATTATAATACTAGTAGTTCTTACTACCATTAATTGGACCTTTTATTGTTCATTTTATTATCTACAAGACACGTTGTATAAAGTTTTATTAATATTTTACCAAGTGACAAAGATATGTTAATTTTTATTTCCTTTCTAAAGTACCCTCTAATATGCATCACTGTCATTTCTCGTATTTTTAGCGGTTTTCGAATGCTATGCACTCGAAACAATATGTCTTAACGACCTTCACTCTTGATATTGATGCATTTGCGTAACCATGACCATAGTCCGCGTCCTTCTATACACTTCTTTGATTGCCAACCGACCATTTTAACTTCTGTGTTGGCATGACAACGGCTTCACTATCTTTGACCCTCCGTTTACCATGGTAACGGCGTCATATCTAACGATCCACTAGATGGCATTGCACCATAAAAATACTACTAAATTTATAATTATGCATTATTTTAATATAATAAAAGAGAGTCTACATATGTTTTAGCCACATTAGCATATATATTCAGAATGAAACTTTCACTCTGCAGAGAAGTGTGCGCTGATATGAAACTTCCTGGCAGATTAAAATTGTGTGCCGGATCCGGGACTCGAACCTAGGACCTTTGCCTTGCCCGCGAAAGGCGAAGGTCCCAGGTTAGATTCCCAGTTCCGGCACATAATTATAATCTGCCAGGAAGTTTCAGCATATATAACGATTATAATAACCTTTTTCGTTGCAAATTAATACTAATGATTAAATCTCATCTGTTGATTTGGTTTCATATGCTTTATTTTAATACACAACATTTTTATATTATCCATTTTTATTATACTTCTTACTTTTATTTATGTATTTCTTTGCCGACCGCGGTGGCCAAGCGGTCTGCACGGCCACTACGAAAGAAAGAAGAAGGAAGCTTAGGGTTTTACGACCCGTCGTCAGCGTGGTCATTAGAGACGGAGCTTACGCTCGGATTTTTGGGGAAGAATGGGGAAGGAAATCGGCCGTGCCCTTTGAAAGGAACCATCCTGGAATTTGCCTGGAGTGATATTAGGGAAATCACGGAAAACATAAATCTGCATGGCCGGAGGTGGATTTGAACCACCATCCTTCCGAATGCGAGTCCAGTGTGTTACCACTGCGCAACCTCGCTCGGTACAGCCACTACGATCGGGGGTTCGAATGCCCCCTCAGGCATGGATATTTGTGCCGTCCTTAGTATTAGCTAGTTTATAAGTAGTTTGTAAGTTTAGGGACTGATGACCCCGTAGTTAAGTCCCATAAGATCTACAAACATTTGAACATTTTTGTATTTCTTCAGACTATATATTAATTAATGAAATAAATCGCAAATTGCGATGTTATGGCTTCACTGTAAGAGGCTTAGGTGGAATACCAAACTGTGGCGAATGAAAATTTGTGCCCGGCCGGGATTCGAACCCGGGATCTCTTGCTTACTAGGCAGACGCGTTGACCACTCCGCCACCGAGGACACAGTAACCAGACCGACTGCAGAGGACTCTTCCCTGCATGTCTCCCGCCACACACAAATCTCCATTCGCCACGCCGTCTCTTTCCTATACCACAGGCTGTGGTATAGGAAAGAGACAGCGGGCGGGCGAAAGTAGGAGGCGAGGTACTGGCAGAATTGAAGTTGTGAGGACGGACCGTGAGTCGTGTCGGGATAGCCCCATGGTACAGCGCTTGCCCGCGAAAGGCAAAGTTCCTGGGTTCGAGTCCCGGTTCCAGCACACAGTTTTAATATGTCAGGAAGTTTTATTTCCTGTGTTGTTGTACACCGCGTTCCGTTTGTCCGATGTAACTCTGGTGGCACTCGCAAGGCATCTTGTAGACCAGATGGAGTCCTGAATCCTGCTGCACCTATAGCTGGTCTCAATAATTGTCGGATTTTGGTTGGAAACATGAAAAATCGGTTTCAGTTTGTGTATTTTCTGCAGATGGCTTATCTAGCTCGACACGCAGTCACAGAATGGTGAAAGAAGCAAGTTATTTTTCGTGATCCTCGTCAGTGGTCTTGATTGAGCTCACCTCATGTATTCGGTAGCCTCTAGCTGCTGTTGCTGAAGTTTTCTCGTCGGTGGTTCAGCTCATGGCACAGGTTTTCGGCGTCTGATATCTTTCTTGTACAGTGCACCAATGTTTGAAATACAGTCGGCTTCTGTGTCATTTGATGATGGCTGATCGTGTCCATTTATAGATCAGTGTGAGTAGGTTTTCTTTCAACGCTGTGCCCGTGGCATCTATTCCGTTATGGCGAATGATTAAGTCTAGTAATGGCCACGCACTGTCTTTCCATATCTTCATGGTGATCTGCAGGTTACTGTTAATGTTGTTGAGATGTTTCAAGGACAGTTTTTCACGCCCTAGATGGTAAATCACGAACGTGTCATAAACGTATTGAAAAAAAAAAAAAAAAAAAAAACACACAAGGCTTTAATTTCGCCTTGTCTTAATTAATATCCTTTGAATTAAGCATAAAGAGATTTGCAACATTTGGAGTTAACGGGCATCAGAACGCTGTCCGTCCAGTCATAATAATGGACGTCGTACAGAAAAGATGACGACATAGGAGTGTGCCAAATATCTCGATGACATCACTTACAATGAAATAGGACAGTAGGTCTAAAGAGCTGCATTCACACGAAAGAAAAGCTACTGGCACCCAACACGACTAGGCCTGAGCGCAATGATATACATGCGCTACGGAATGATTTAAGTGTTGTGATTCCCCTTATCAAATAGGGCAATACACCCGTCATTACGGACGACGTGGTCTACAATACGAAAATCTCTGCGATACTGAATTAAGATACCAGCAGCTCCCACGCTTATCAAAATCGAGAATACTGAGAAAGTCATCTGAGCTTCTTAAGCGCTCTTCTGTGGAAGACAATGCGCTGAAGAATCCTCTCAGGCATGGCCCCCACATTCGACTGCGGGCCCTGGACCCAGAATCAGAGATGGGCCCTCGCCCCTGTCTTTTTGTACTGTTGTGTGCAGTAGTTTGTAATTGCAAGTTTATATCTTAATCATGCTCTTTTTAGAATGTACTTTGTTGTTGTTGTTGTGGTCTTCAGTCCGGAGACTGGTTTGATGCAGCTCTCCACAATACCCTATCCTGAGCAAGCCTCTTCATCTCCACATAAGACCGGCAACCTACATCTGTCTGAATCTGCTTACTGTATCCATCTCTTGGTCTTCCTCTGCGGTTTTTAGCTTTAACTTGGTATAATAAGGTATAAATTTGATACGGTAAGCTTCATTTATAAAATTATTTTACTTAAAATTGAGACTTTACTTACAATAGCCACAGCAGGTCCGTAGTCAGATTTTTTTTTTTTGGGGGGGGGGGGGGAATCAGTCAATTATGACGTATATTCTAACTTCTGAAGCTTTACAACATAAGTTGAACTAAAGGCGCAGATGTATTTCAGTAGAAACCATATTCAATACAAATCTCGAAGGAGCAACTTCAGCATAGTTTTGAATTACTGTATCATGAGTTAGGTAAATAGTGAGGGTTATTTTGGGGCTGGGGGGTTGAGCCCCTTCATCCAGCCCCCCCCCCCGCCCCCCTGACTACGGCCCCGGGCCACAGTAAGCCCTAGCTTAGCATAACAGAACACTTGTTCGTACTTCTGGCAGACTGCGCCAGGTAAGGCGGAATTGCTGCACATACATAAAAATCTCATCTTCGCAAGAAGTTGACGTAAAAAAAATCTATCACTACACTACACCACAAGCTGACCCATCAATTCCTTTTCAAGCTACGCCTACGGCATGACTTGAGAACGAATCCCTAAGCGACATGACAACCAGAGTAAAATGAGCAAAGGAACTAATTATATCATGTTTTATAGCTGGTATCTAGTGTACTTGGGATTTAATACTAGAAGGATCGCATGCAAGCTACTAAGTATAAGAACATCTGGGGCCAAATTGGCACCATGCAGTTTTATTGCTTATACGGCCAAATTGTGAAAGATAATTCATTGTAACCATCATATCTACTTTTATTGATTTTTAAGGTCTAGATTGGAATGTTGATAATATGAGGATAGCTAGCAACTCATCATAAAGATGATCACTGAGCTACCAACAAACTCATATTCACATAACTTCTATATTTTCGGCCATGACCTTTGTCAGAAAAGATCACACTCAGTCACACAATGAATCACTCAGTCATAACTCATCCGTACATGACCGCCTCCCCAGCTGCCCTACCGCTATCAGTGCTGGAATGTATGGCATTGTTGTCGCATATTGAAACAACAAGGAGACAGCAGTTGGATTTATTTCCTACACAGTATGACAAGAAAACATGTCAAAAATACATAAAAAGCTATGAGGGGCAAAACTGGCCCTGTGGTCCATCTAGTTAGTAATCTTCATATTTAGGAATCTATTTGAAGTAGAACACTCTAAAAGCGGGTGCACATACTTTGGTCACCTTAGTGAATACACACACACACACACACACACACACACACACAAAATAACAACCAATGGCAATAACTAAGAGCTTCAATCGAAGTTATCGTTTAAGATAAGCGGTTTAACATAAATATTTACTACAATTGCCAGTAGAATCGTATAAAATTTCGTTAGATGAAAAATATTCATAGTTTGTTTTTAATTTCAGTAACCCAAAAAATTGAATCATTTAGGGCTGGGCTCGGGCCCCCCTTCAGCACCGGGCCCTGGACCCATGGGTCCAAAAATAATCAAATGTTTGTAGAACTTATGGGGCTTAACTACGGGGTCATCAGTCCCTAAGGTTACAAACTACTTATGAACTAGCTAAGACTAAGGACGGCACAAATATCCATGCCCGAGGGGGGACTCGAACCCCCGACCGTAGTGGCAGTGCAGACCGTGACTGGAGCGCCTCAGTCCCCTCGGGCACCGCGGCCGGCCCCATGGGTCCACCCAGCCCCATCCTTGTGGGGGCCATGCTCTCAGGCAACTACATCCTAGTGCTCACGCTTTATTGAAGACGCTAAAGGAAGTGACGCTCTTCCGTTTTGTCGTATCCACCATTTGTTCATCAACATACAGCCTCAGACAAAGACGGTGAATAGACCTTTAACACTAACGTAGATGATCTATAAACTACAATTACCTTGCCGTCCTTCGAAAGAGTCACCTCCCATAACTATGCACTGCTTAGCTCTGCGACACATGTCCTGGAAGCTATGTACGAAGTCTTCCTTTGGGATGGTGTGCAAAAAGACTTTTCACGTCAGGAATATCGTCAAATATCTTTCCCTTTAAAGCGATTTTGAGTCGAATAGGGAATAGGGAGAAGTTTGAAGGATTGATATCCGGCAAATATGGTGGATGTTCAAGTTGTACCACAACCTTTTCTTCCAGGAACTGTTTGACGACATTGGCTGTGTTTGAGCCAGCGCTGTCGTGAACAAAAAACCAGGAACCTTGTTCATCTTCGTCTACATAAATACTCTGCAAATCACATAGAAGTGCGTGTCAGAAGGTTCGGCGAACCGCTGTTATGGTATTTCTCTGCCGTTTCATATTCTAATAGCGCGTGGGAAAAAGGAACGCCGTTCTGTGACTTCGTGTCGGGCTAGATAAGCTGAGTGCTGAGAAGACGCTAGTTCAGATCGATCTTCAGGCTTCCAACAAAAATCTGGCAGTTCATGAGACGAGCTCAAAATACAGCAGGACTCAGAACACCTGTGGTCTACAGGATTCCTTGACATTGTGGAGAAGTGGACAGTGGACGATAAGTAATTCAGACACGAAGAGGAGTTTTTGTCATGTGGTGCTATAGAAAAATGCTGAAGATCCGATAAATAAATTGAATAATTAAGAAGAGGTACTGAATGGGACTAGAGAAAATATGTATGGAACAATTTGACCAAAAGTCGAAGTGTGAAGGAACCTATTTTGTGTCTACGTAGAATCGTCAGTTCAGTGATGGAGGTAGTGTGTGAGGTAGAAGTTGCGGAAGGAGGCCAAACACTGACCGAAATTAGAAGGTTCGAATGAATTTTGGTTGGAGTAATGCAAATCTGAAGCTTATACAATGTCGGGTAGTGGGCAGAACTGCATCAAAGACCTCTTAGGACTGAAGACGATTAGGATGAGGACGACGACATGGAATTTGCCGTCCAATCACCTCTCTAAAGTTCCTACGTCACTGAGATCAGGCAAGATGTTTACATACAGTCTTAAAGAGTCGATATCTACTGCAGGTATTGATTTATGTACGCTGTTTTTATGAAATTCCAGCATGCTGGGTGGTTCGGGAACAGCAACTGCTTTACTATTTATATTAACAATTTCAAAACAACCAAAATTGTTCGTTTTTTACGACTAGTTTCGAGCTTGCCCAGGCAAACTCGAAACTTGTCGTAAAACACACACACACACACACACACACACACACACACACACACACTTTGTTGACAATAAATATAGTTTGATCTGGAAAATAACGTTTTATTAGGCATCGTAATACCTTGGCTGGTGGGTTCTTGCCTCCTCCTAACCGAGGAATAGACTTCTTGAACAGTAACAGAGCGTGTTGTACTCTACTTTTCAGTCTGAAATATTGTGCAACATAATGTTTTCTAGATACAGTACTGGCAGATGTAGAACTAATGGCAAATGACAAGAATGTATAGTCCTAGAACCAGGAGAACATCTAACCTTTACTACGAGTAATACTCCCCTACACTGTCACAAAACACGTTACTAAAACGACCGTAAGATGATTATTAAACGTTAGCAAGTCTCATTTCTTCCTTCACTTGTGACCGAGCGCGGTGGCGCAGTAGTTAACGCAATGTCAAACCCTAATATTCCTTTCTTCCTTCCTTCACTTATACAGGATGACTAACAAAGCAAACTATATGCTTATAAACATATCGGAAGATGTTTTCATCATCTATGTATGGCCTACATATTCTTCCTGTAGCCAAGTTGACAAGTCGCAGAAGTTGGTCCTCTGAACTGTCCTTAAATGTCAGCAAACTTGCCTATCGCATCTCTGGAAAGAATACCCATTTCATTGAATGTAGGTGAGGTAATTACATTTTGATCTTCGTTTAATACTCAGTACAGGAACAATATAGGTGATTTGTAGACAGTGTACGTACGTTCTCAATTAAAAAAAAATAGGTTACACATGTGTGGTGCCTGTTCTTTCGCACATGTCCGAAAGAAGAGACACCACATATATATAACGTATACAATCTGCCGATGACGGGAAATGATCCTTTCTGCATTGTGAAGGCACTCTTAGGCCCTTACTCTTACGGGAATCAGTCTACAAAACTTATGAGTTTGAGATCTAGTGGGCAGGGTAAAGTTGCCAATTTTTATCTGACGGGAGGCGTGCTTAGGTAATCCGTGGAGGTGTGGTGATCGCTGTGTCCCCAGTGGTGTAGTGGTGAGCGCAACTGCCTAGAAAGCAGGAGATCCCGGTTCGAATCCCGGCAGGATACACATTTTCAACATTACCCATCCACAATTAATGCCATACATTCCGTGAATATAAATAATTTAAAAATTTTAAAACCTTTTGTAAGTTGTGCTCTCGCTTTAAAAAAGTGGAATTTATCATTTGTTAAAAATTAAGTAGAGAAAGCTTTAAATACAACACATTCAAGGGACTAGATTTAGACATTTTGCAACATACTTCTTGCCTGAGAAATTCGGCTGCAGGTTGGGTAATAGTTACCTTCAGGGCAGGACCATATACACTACGTACTTCAGCAGTACAATGGGAACAAATAATGTGGCGAAACTAAAAGCCATCATATTCCCGGAATTCAGTTTAATATTCGTGGGACAACTTTCTCACCGAAGTTTCCACCGCACGGTTGAAAAGGCTACTGACACCAGACCTAGCATTACTAGTGCTACTGAACACCACTCAAGATGTATCCTTTTGGCATAGTGCGAGAGAATCTGATAACTAAATGCGAGTTGCACAATTGCGACTAAATTCTAATAATAACTTTATTAGTTTAACGATAACTCATTTACGTACTCAAGCACTAAAAATGGATGACAAAGCTTATTTGTCTAAATCTAGGCATTCATTATGTGACAGATGCATTCGCATCATCAGCGAGAGACAGCGCAAGCTTCAGTTGGGGAATCATGGGATTGAAAATCAACCGTGAACTTTAAAATGTGTCATGTTGGCAGTTAAATAAAGGTGCAGCCATACTACGAAGCCAGCTCACAGTGCGTGGCGAAGGGTACCTTGCGTACCATTGTCACTTCCCCTTCATATTCCAGTCACAAATAGTTCGCGAATAGAAAACCGATTGCCGTATGCCTCCGTGTGGGCTCTAATTTTTGCAATTTCATCCTTGTGGTCTTTTCACAAGATATATGTAGGAGTAAGCAATATACTGTTCGGCTGTTCATGAAACCATTGCAAGCAGAACACTGAATAAAATGATCGTATAGCTTTTAGTGATCGGGATATCCCAGCATGGATTCGGCCGCCTACTGGACATCTCTTTATTAATTCCACGCCACATAGCGACATGAGTGTCTATGATAATAAACACACTGCATCCCGTCCCCTGCCGGGACTCGAACCCAGGCCTCCTGCATGGTAGTCATCGTCGTTGCCACTGAGTTAATGAGGTGGACAGAACTATGGATGGTGTGATGGGGATTTGAAGCGCCACTATCCCTAATGGGAATTAGTACTACACTATCTTCCTCTAACTGTTTTCAGAACGTTGTTCTGCTGAGATTAGAGACGTAAAAACAGTATCAATTTTTGATGCGTCATCCTGATAAAACGAACCGAGTCGCCTGCTAAAATTCATATTTAATACTCTTTACACACATTCACAGTCAGTTTCAACCTAGAAAGATTTGTACGTACCTTAGATAGCAAGAATATACAAGGAAAAGACGAAATACTTTATTACTGTATAAGTTCAGTCTTGTGAAGGTAGCACAATCACTGTCAATGTAGTCTAAAGTTCACCCTAACAAACGTGTTTGCATGTTGTGCCATAATTAGTGTGCTACAAGCTATACAAGGGAACTATTTCCTATTCAAAACATAGCACCCATAAGGACAGTTGTACAAAAATTTAAGTACTATACAAAAACATACCAGAGCAGCGTTGTTCACTACGCGCCTCATATGGCCTGAAGTGTTCATATACGAGCCTTCGTCCCTGGTAAGAAAATTACTCCGCTTAAGATAGCTACTAAAACAATATTGGTAGGATATGTGTATTTTATGTAATTAGTAATTATTTTGAGTTCACTTAACAAGTGCCGTTGTTGCGGGCAACTGTAATATCAATTGTAGTTGCCGTTTCCAATCAGTTGACATACGATTGGAGTAGTTTTTGACTGGAATGAGTATCGAGGCGAATCATCTTCGGAGGGCTGGGACGTAGTAAAACTGTACTACAGATAGGAGCTATGTTTGGGAAAGTGCTTTCCTTTCGCCATAGTGAAAGAAGCAGACACCGAGGAGACAAAAGTACTGGGAGGACGATATACACAGATACCTGCTGCGGTAGATTCGTGTGCACATGGTACAAAAGGACCGTGGATTTTCAGAGCTGTCGTTTAGATTCCGTCGATTCATGTTTCCGACGTTATTATGGCCACACGACCTGACGGAAGTCGTTCGGTAATTCAGTATTCCCAGAGTAACAGTGACAAGAGTATGAGAATAACAAGTTTCAGGCACTGCACTTAAGGACCGACGACGGTGGCGTTTGCGTAGGGGTGTCAGTGCTAACACACAGGCAACACGTCGTCAATTAACCGCTGAATTAATGTTGGACGTACGACGAACGTATTCGTCAGGACAGTGTGGGGAAATTTGACGTTAATGGGCAATGGCAGCACGCTACCGAATCGTGTGTCTTGGTTAACACCAACACATTGCCTGCAGTGCCGCTCCTGGTTTGGTGATCGCACTGATTGAACTCTAGACTATTGCAAAACTGTGGAATGATCATAAGAGTCCCGATTTCAATTGGTAAGGGCTGATGGTAGGTTTCTAGTGTGGCGCAGACGCCACGAACCATAGATCCACGTTGTCAGCAATGCAAAGTGCAACTTGGTAGCAACTTCGTAATGGTGTGGGTTTAGATGAACCGATAATAGAATGGAAATTGTTATGTTCGAATGGCTGAAAACCATTTCCAGCCATTCGTGGACCTCATATTCCTGAAAAACGATGGAATTTTAGTGGATAACAATTCAAATGTTCAAATGTTTGTAAGGCTTAAGGGACTTAACAGCGGGGGCATTAGTCCCTAAACTTACAAACTATTTATGAACCACCTTATACTAAAGAGGACACAAACATTCATGCCCGAGAGGGGATTCGAACCCCCGACGGCGGACTGCCACGCGCACTGCAACATGGCGCTCCAATACGCGCGGCTAATCCGCGGCGGCGATAACAATGGCTCATAACCGTTCCAAACTGGTTTCATGAACATTCTGGACAATTTCAGCGAATAATTTGGCCACCCTTGATTCCCATCGAACATTAATGGGACATAATAGAGAGGCAGTTTCGTGCAAAAGATCCTGTATCGGTAACAATTCCGCAGCTATGGATGTTTAAAGTGGCAGCATGACCCACTATTCCTTCAGTTATCTACTGTCTATTTCCATGAACTGGAAAGTGTTTAGCCAGGACACAGATCAACAATGAAATAAATGACTCCGCCAGTAACTAACAACCACCACCACCACCACAACCACTACCACCACCACCACCAACAACAACCTCTCATATCATGCAATAAGCTTTCAGAGACTGACGAGTTACTGTTAACGTGGGCAAATACTACTGCTAAGCAGAAGACAATCTCACTTACTTACCGAACAGGACACAGAACAGCCAGACGGTTTACGCACTTATTGGTAATGTTGACATGCTGTGAAATATTGCTTTTATATTCCTTCCAGTCTCTTACTGATAAACGACGCGGGAACTAGTTTCAAACCATTTATATCCCTCAACCTGAAGCAGCTGGCTGGCGATCCTTAACCATTCTTATACTCCCTCATCAGCTGCTACCTATCCGTGACAAAAGAGTTTGAGCACTACTCTACATACGCGAGGATGCTTGTGTACCGCTCTATGTCACTTGACCTCAATACCATTGACAATATCTGTGACGCTATCAGGTGAGATATGGCCGGCGTGTAACGAACTCGGAGAGTTGCCAGTGGCTATTAGGAGTTATGAATTAGGACAATCTGACAATGCTTTCAACTCGCTGTCGTAGCGAAACGTAACGCTTTTATCATAGCTACAGCTGTCCAGTCAGTTTCTCACTAGTGTATCGCCGTTGCCTTTGTTGCGTCTTGGCACAACATTCAGTACAGAGCTTCGGCTTCATGTTTGCATTGTAGACTTCATGTAAGAGCAAAGGCAGAAGCGGAAGAATTCTTTTTGTCTAAGAGTGAGACAAGTGGAGCACAAAACAGCAGTGTGTAGCGTGCTCCATCTGATCAACTGTCTACAGGCTCCGTGTTGAGAATGTCTGCTCCGAAACGCAGGTTCGTCCTTTCCTCTGCTGCAAATTAAGTGTAGTTAAACGTCTGTATGGTTACTCTGCAAATAACTTTTAAATGCCTGGCAGTTGTTTCATAGAATCTCTTATATATTACTTATGTGCCATTCCAGTCTCGATTAGCACACGGGAAGAAAGAACAACTAAATCTCTCCATTCGAGCACGTGTCTCTCATTTCGTTTTCATGGTCAGCTCTCCCTACGTAGATGGGTTGGCATATATAGAAAACCCATCACCTCAGATGTTAGCATTGATAACTCATCTTGTCACCCAAGCCAACACAAGATGGCATACTTCAGAACCATGATCCACCAAATGGACAAAGTACCTATGAGTCACACAAACCAACAAAATGAAATCAATATACTAAAAACTGTGACGCATTATAATGGATATAATCCTACAATAATAAACTCCACAACAAAATACAAGCCAGAACCACTGGTTTACAGAACAGTAGTCCACACAACAGTCACCCAAAAACAAATCCACCCCCCTTAGAAGCTAAACCTAAATACAGTGTTATCCCATACATAGGCCTACTATCACACCAAATAGCAAATCTATTCAAAAAGAAAAATGTAAAAATCAGTTTCTCTACTAACAATAAATTACAACAAAAGCTAATCCATGATATAAATACTTCCAAGGCCCCCTACAGTAAATCAGGAATATACACGCTCCAATGTGATACATGCCCAAAATTCTATGTAGGTCAGACTGGCAAGAGCTTTGAAATCAGATACAAAGAACACCTTGATGCATTTAGACTTGGCAACTTTAACAGATCTACATTTGCATCCCACTCGGCTGCAGAGAACCATTCAGTGAGAAACATAGAAAACAATATGAAAATATTGCACTTGGTAGAAAAAGGAGGCACAATGAATTTTTTGGAAGAAATGGAAATACACATAAACAAAAATGTCTTCCCTGATTATATCCTTACTGAGCAGACTGAGTTGGCTAATACTCCCTTTCTAAAAAAAACTATCAGAAACTACTTTCCACACTCCAATTTAAATAACTCATACCTAGCTGCAGATCAAGTACAACTTTGAAAACAATGTATGTAACCACAATTGGATCTAGTATAAAATAATTTTCAAAGTAGTTCAAACATTCATTTAAATATGTATTGGAATCTTTATAACATATCACAGTATCTTTAGTAACTGCACATATTCACTTAACTAAATTTTTATCTTGTATAAAATGATTTTCAACGTTGCTTGACATTCAATTAGACATGTATTGTAATCTAGAACTTATGACAGTATCTTTGGTGCTCATGTTCTTCAGCATTTATCGCAATATCTTTTGTCCTCACGTTCTTTGCTATGATTATTTCTGTTGTCATCTGGTGCTTGTGTATGATTATTTCTGTTGTCATCTGGTGCCCGTGAAACACACAAATATGTGGTGCAGACGTAAAACAAGTGGCTATATATGACAAACCTAAGTTCATCTATGACCACAATTAGAATGGGATTCGCTGGATACAAATAAGAAGTACTCCAGATGAACAGTACAAGTAAGTTTCGTCCTAAAACAAACCAAGAACATAACGTATTTTACACATGTAAAACTATAAATTCTGTATATCCTAGGACACCAGTTGTTTAGAAACCATGTACCATCTAAAGATGAATATAAAATATTCGAAACCGGTAATGGTTCTTTATAAATAAAGTATAATAAAACCAATTGTGGCTGGTTGCTGTTCTTCACCAACAAGTTATTTCACATAATAGCCACGGGCTCAAAAATGTCTGTTTATGACAAAATTGTATTTTATGTTCATTTAACTTGGAAGTGAAAGGAAGAAATAGGTGGTTGATGTACAGACCACTATCTGTTTTTGGTGGGGTTTAGACTACTGTGAATGGTGGTCATTAAAAGACCACCTTCTTATATCTGGAGTAAATAACTAAAAAATGGCATTTTGAATGCAAAGAAGATACAATGTATTAAAGTATTTACTGAATTACAAAACTTGAAAAATTACACTATTCAAACAATAGAACATTACTAACCACCATGAAATATCACAAATTCCAGTGGTTAACTTATTATTTAGAATGAAACGGGAAACGGGTGAAAACGAGGAAGGCAAAGAGCAACGTACACTCTTTCGCACTTATGGTAGGTGGGCAATATATCGACCACTATACTGTAAAGGGTTCGCTGGGCCATTTCTCCGCGTCTGCGAAGGATCTGGCGCATTTGCCAGTTTGAGGCATATTTTGAATGATACAGGGTGTTTTTGCAAGAGGGAACATAAATGTAAGAGGACATAGAGGATGCTCCACTGAACTACTTGAGATATGAAACCTGGGGTCGGAGAAGCCGGCTTATGGAGAAATGGAAGTAAATTTGGCTAGCGCTTTGTATCGCATTATCGTGCGCTGAAGTTTACAAGTAATGTGCTGTTTATTAACATGCACATTATTTACTGCAAGGCAACGAGAGGGACGAGGCTGATTTCTATTAAGTCATGGTGCAGCTTTTGTTTACGTTACTTGCCCATCAGGTGGCTCTTTTGTATTTCCATTGTTTCACGATATAACGTGCTATCAACGACAGGCCCATTCATTAGAGTGCTATACAACGTAGCGGTAGCGGTACAGTTTCGCAGAACTCATTGACACGCACCTTGTGTATGGGGAAGTACATTTCAATGCTCTCCCTGCTGAAGGCTGTACAAGGAAAGATTTCGTAACAGGCATCATCCATCACGACGATCGTTTGTTTCTCTCGATCGACGAATTCTGGAGACTGATTCAACGGGACCAGGCGACATGATAATTCGCAGATGTCAGGATCTTGTCAATCAAATGTTCAAATGTTTGTAGAACTTATGGGACTTAACTACGAGGTCATCAGTCCCTAAGCTTACAAACTACTTACGAACTAGCTAAGACTAAGGACGGCACAAATATCCATACCCGAGGGGGAATTTGAACCCCCCGACCGTAGTGGCCGTGCAGACCATGACTGAAGCGCCTCAGTCTCCTGGGCCACCGTGGCCGGCCAGGATCTTGTCCACCGAGTTCATGTTTGCATTGAGGTTGAGCCACACGGGAATGACCCTGTGGTTTAAGGTGTCCTGTCAAGGACTTCCTCGTCGGAGGTTCAAGTCCTCCCTCAGTCATTGGTGTTTGTTGCTGTTATTAGCATAAGTCAGTTTATATTAGCTTATGAAGTCTAGGAACTGATAACCTCAGCAGTTTGATCCCTTAGCTTTACCAACATTTCAACCTTTTCAACAATTGGGTTGCTGGCCCAAAGAGCACATTTTTAACATACAGTGCAAATGGTACGTTTATGTCAGTGATAGTATTTGCTGTTAAGGGTAAATAATGTGAATAAAAATGTACATAGTTATATGATTATATTCCTATTATCTCCTTAAACTGGCTTCACCGACCCCAGGCTCCCCACCACAGATTCTTCAGCAGACCATCCTGTACGTATTATTATTATTATTATTATTATTTTTTTTTTGCACCTTCTTACGAAAAACAACATTAATTTATGGTGTCTGTTCTTTCGCACATATCGGGAAAAATGGGACAATATCCACTTTTAGCCTATCTGGAATTTAGTGGTTTACTTTACTGGAGGTTAATTCAGACGTAAAACTCGAATAACGGTCTTCAAGCTGTACTTGTCTTGTTAAACATAACTGGACCTCAGGTAAACCCCGTTATGGCAAGCAATTATAGTGCCGCCTATCAAAAACTTTCCACAGTTCACATTTCCACAAATACCTCAACATATCGTTAACATACAAATCTTTTTTAATTCACCATGGTTTCGATCAAATTTATGTGGCACTCAATCGGGGGAATGAAAGGGATGTATTTAGAATTGACACAAATTGTTAATTTTGATCCGAAATACCTTGGGAATGTGTTAAAGCCAAAATAGGTCTGAACGTCCCGTTGACAAAAAAATCCCGACGGGGGATCCGAACCCCCGACCGTAGTGGCCGTGCAGACCGTGACTGGAGCGCCTCAGTCCCCTCGGCCACCGCGGCCGGCCGGTTGCAACCAACAAGCTCTTTATAGAAGTCACGGTTTTCCACAAAAAGTTGCGTATTCAAGTGGACACAGGCGCGGCCGTCACCTTATTAAACTCAAAGACGTATTCGGATCTGGGTCCTTCAAATGTTCAAATGTTTGTAATTCATATGGGACCAAACTACGTTGGTCATCAGTCCCTAGACTTACAAACCACTTAAACCAAGTTATACTAACCTAAGGACAACACACACACATCCATGCCCTAGGGGAGATTCGAACCCCCGACGACGGACGGCCGCGCGCACCGCAAGACGGCGCTGCAGTACGCGCTGCTAATCCTCCGCGGCCTGGGTTCTCCCTCTCTCTTACCGGTGTCACGGAAAATGGTCAGTTACAATAAACAAAATATTCCGGTCCTGGGACAGTTCTCGGCGCCCGTTACATACAAATCTGTCACTCGTAGGCTCACTTTTCTTGTTGTAAACAATGCTCACACAGACAATTTGTTTGGTCTTGACGCCTTTTCAGGGGTTTGGGTTCACTATTTCTGACGAAGTCAACATTGTCTCTGACCAGGTGCCTTTTCCGCAACTGGACTCTTTATGCGACGAATTTTCGGCGGGGTTGGGCTGTGCTAATAATTTCCAAGCCGAAGCCCTCCGCCAGGCCCCTTTTCTTTTTCGCGCTCGGCCGGTTCAGATTGCACTCCGTGACCACGTCAAAGCGGAGCTGAACCGCCTGGAGGAAGCTCGGGTGGTAAAACACATTCCGTCCAGTGAATGGGCGACTCCCATGGTCATTGTAAACGGTTCAAAAAAACCGTCAGGGCGGTTGCGCCTTTGTGGCGATTTCAAACGTTCTGTGAGCGCCCAATCAATCGTCGACATTTATCCATTGCCGCACCCAGACGAGCTTCTTGCGAAATTGGCGGGTGGACAGTACTTCTCAAAGATAGATCTCTCTGCATATTTGCAAGTCCCTCTCGATGCTGACTCTCAAAGTCTCTTGGTCCTGAACACGCCCTTTGGTTTGTACCAATACTTGAGGTTTCCCTTCGGGGTGGCCAGCGCTCCAGCAATTTTTCAGCATTTCCTCGAACAACTCACATTGTCGGTGCCCGGTTGTGTCAATTATCTCGACGATATAGTAGTGTCCGGGCCCTCAGCCGATGAACATTTACGCAACTTACGTGCGCTGTTCACAGAACTGCAGGCGGCGGGGTTGACGTGCAATCTGGAGAAATGCCTTTTTTTTCAGCCTTGTATCACTTTTTCTCGTAAGGGCAGCAAGCCCCTCCGTCAGAATGTGTCACCCGTGTTGGCCCACCCTCGGCCGACATCAGTCAAGGACCTGCAAGTGTTTTTAGGAAAGGTCGCTTATTATCATAAATTCTTGCCGGGGGCTTCATCTATTGCAAAACCCCTGCAAGACCTGCTGCGCAAAGGGACTTCCATTGGTCATCGGTCTGTGAAGAAGCATTTTGCACATTAAAGGAGCTGCTACAATCGGCCCCCCTGCCTCGTCACCTATCAACCCGGCCTCCCCCTTGTCTTAGCAACGGACGCCTCCCAACATGGGATTGGGGCAGTGCTCGCACATAAATATCCAGACGGAACTGAGCGACCGATCGCTTTCGCCTCTAAGACACTCACTCCGGCCCACACCAGATATTCGCGAATTGAGAAGGAGGCTCTTGCTATTGTCTACGCTCTGAAGAAGTTTCATGTCTTTCTGTATGGCGTAAAATTTCATCTCATAACTGATCACAAACCGCTGGTTTCTCTCTTTCACCATTCGGCATCACTACCCGACAAGGCCGCTTACCATCTTCAGCGTTGGGCGCTGTTCCTATATCGATATAACTATGCGATACACTTCCGCCCTACATCCAAACACGCAAATGCGGATGCGCTCTCATGTCTTCCGGCTGGACCAGACCCAGCCTTTGATCAGGAAGAATTGCTGTGCTTTCATATTGACATAGCCGCTCAGCAAACAGTGGACGGTTTTCCGATCACAGGTGCCAAGGTGGCTCTGGCTAGTGCCGCAGACCCGGTTCTCCACAAGGTGATCCGTTTGGTCCAGCAACGCTGGCCTGCGACTCTGCCGAAACGGGCATCGGACCCCTCAGAAACTACTATGCATTTCGACACCGTTTTTCTGTTGTGGATGGCGTGCTTCTCCTTGATTCAGAGGAGTCTTCTCCTCAGGTCGTCATTCCATCAGCCCTCCGCTCAGAGGTCCTCAAGCTGCTAAACGCCGATCATTGGGGGGTATCTCGTACTAAGGCATTGGCCTGCCGTCATGTGTTTTGGACGGGTCTGACCAGCGACGTGTCTCGTATTGTTACCTCGTGCTCGCTCTGTGCGCAACATCAACCTTCCCCTCGAGCGACATTAGCCCCATGTCCTCGACCTTCGCAGGGCGGCGAGCGGCTGCACATTGATTTTGCGGGCCCCCTTCCTTAATGCCTATTGGTTACTGGTTATTGATGCCTTCTCTAGGTTCCCGTACGTGGTCCGTTGCCTTTCTACCTCAACCACGGCCACGGTTGCAGCCTTGTCACACATTTTCTCGATTGAAGGCCTCCCCACTACTGGGCGTCAGACAACGGTCCTCAGTTTGTATCACGCGAGTTTGCCTCCTCCTGCAACACCCGAGGTATCCGCCATGTCCTCGCCCCACCCTTCCATCCGCAGTCAAATGGGGAGGCTGAAAGATTTGTTCGCACCTTTAAGACCCAGTTGAAGAAGTATGTGGCTCAGTTCCCTTTGGATGTTGCCTTTGATCAATTTCTCTCATCCTTTTGGTTCACCCCGTTTGGAGACAAGAGTCCCGCGAAACTCCTCCATGGCCGGCAGCCCCGGACTCAGCTCCATCTCCTGCATCTGAATGTTCAAATGTTTGTAGAACATATGGGACTTAACTATGGGGTCATCAGTCCCTAAGCTTACAAACTACTTATGAACTAGCTAAGACTAAGGACGGCACAAATATCCATGCCCGAGGGGGGATTCGAACCCCCGACCGTAGTGGCCGTGCAGACCATGACTGGAGCGCCTCAGTCCCCTCGGCCACCGCGGCCGGCCCTGCATCCGAGCCCGGGACATTCACCCATGTCTCCATCCCCTCGCTTCCGACCAGGGATGGCTTTCTGGGCATGTGGCTTCGGACGTCGACCGAAATGGATTCCTGCCATCGTCACCAGATGCCGCGACCGCCGTCTCTGCGACATACGCACAGAAGACGGCATCTCTGCATGTCGCCACGACCAGCTGCGCCTGCGTGTTGAAGATCGGGAGCCCCCCATCACTCGGCCGATGCTCCACTAACCAGCCCACAGGCCGAAGAGAGGTTCCTGCCATTACCTGCAAGTTGTCTGCCTCAGCCAGGGACTGAACCAGGTCCCGCCCGTCAGGGACCTATACCTTTGTGGGTACAGTCACCACCCGTGCTGGATTCATCTCCTCCTGATGCAATGCTCCCTTTGGGTCCACCATCACCATCACCAGGTCCGGGGCCCGAGGTGGAGATGGAGTCCGAGCCACAATCACCGGTCCTGCCATACGGGTTGTCGGGGGAAGGGCGCCGACGCTGCCCGCGCCCCAAGTACTTCCGACCCTACGCAACGGTGCCCGCCCGCAACCTCAGTCAGAGCCCAAGAGATGACGACGTCATGGACATCGCTCGCATCCGAGCCTCCCCAAGGGGAAAGGAATGCTGTAAGGCACAGACACAGCCGATAACATACGTCGGGAGACGGCCGCGTTAGTGCGCCACGGGAAACTGCGGCAAACGCCAGAGCACGTCACGGCGAGTCAATCACAAACAGTGTGAAGTTGTGCTCCGGGCCCAGTGTGTTGTTTACCAGGTACGAGCTCACCTCGCGGGTGTTCGCACAGCCAGTGATCCGTGTAGTAGTTGTGAGAGTGGGTTGTCTGTGATTACAACAGTACCGCCGTCATTCCGAATGCGAGTCCCGTGTGTACCGCCGCGACACCTAGCTTGGTGGTAGAGATCTAGTCCAGTAATTGCGTTACAGAAAAGGCCCTTTGCTTGCAGAATATGAGGTAAAAGATTCATTTTTTATCTGGTGTACATGGTTGGGAGTATGCAGAATCCAAGTTTTCGACCTTCAAAACCCTCGGCACAACTTTTTGTGATTAAAAAAAAACACTTTATTTTGAAATTTTTTACAGATTTTCTTCTGTTACTCGAAAACAATGAGAATGTTACCCGTAACAATATGAAAGAGCATCAAAGTTTTCGTCTAGTGAACTACTGGAATGTCGAAATTTGTGCTGCCGTTTTACCGCATTTGTCAAAGTCCGGTCATTTTTCCCAACTTGGCGAAAACGTCGTCTCCAGCGCTTGTAATTAAAAAATGGCCACTTCCAATGAAAATAGTCAAATTGCGAAAATTATAAAGCATGTAATTTCTCGTTAGAAAAGTACCAAGATTTCAGTTGTAGGCAATATTAAGCACTACGGATCCGAAACAACATTTACATTCTATGGCTGTACCATTGATGATTCGCAAAGGGAAACTACGTCTTCTGAGAGAACTTGTCGTTTCAAGACTGCAAGTTGTTCAACAAATATTTTCGATGAAGATACAAATGCTGCAATCGCACAGAAGAAGTTTCTGGCAAATTAGAGCAACAACAAACGACCGATTTCGATGCTCGTGCGGAAATTTGTTTGTTTGTAAATCTATTGGACCAAACTGCGTCGTCATCTGTCCGTAGCTTACAAACGACTTAAACCTAGGTATACTAACCTATGGACAAACACACACACACACACACACACACACACACACACACACACACACACACACACATGCCCCAGGGAGGACTCGATCCTCCACGGCGAGTAACCGCGCGCTCCGCAGCGAGACGCTTTAGACCGCTCGGCTACTCCTCCGCGGCCGTGCGAAATTTCAGGATGATGGTATTCATGTGCTATATACAGAAGATGTGCAAACAGCTGTTTCCAAGTTGCCGAGTCTGACAGTGTGGAAATGTAACCGAGGACACTGACGTGATTGTACTCCTAAAGGCTCGAGGAAACAATTTTTCTTTGTAAATCTATTCTGGCCATAAGTTCCTGTCGAGGAAACAACTTGTACTTCAATAAACCGAGAAGAGGGAAATCAACACGAGTGTTGTACTCCGGTAATTCTTTCAATTTCGTTCCTTCATTTGCCCTTTGAAAACCATGCCTTCACAGGATGTGACACCACATCCTTTGTTTTGTCCAAGGGAAAAGGATATTACTAAACCTTAAGGAGCAAAAGCCACACCTCGAAGTGCATGTTGCTGAATTTGTTAAATCCTTAGTCTCTCAAGACGTAATAGCGCAGGAAGAACATCTGATGTTAGCACTGAATGAAAATTCCAACACCACAAATTTTGACGAGCTTGTCGTAAAGTCTGCCCCGAGAACATCTTTCAAACTTGAAAGGCTTCCGTCAACAGCAGACACAGCAAGGTGGCACTCATTGCGATCCTACCATTAAGTGCAGTCTTGGCTGGGGAAGAAAATTTTTCCATGCCCCTGGGAATGAAAAAAATAAACTCGTTTCTCGTGACGACAACGAAAGATACGGCACTACACATGCTATTGAAGATACTATGATTGGTTGTGTGGTCATCTTCTGCAGCAACTGTTGCAATTAACTGTAAGAAGTTTTCCGTCTTTTTCTGACTGCAATTACAACAATTATTTTACACCACATGCGTTTCGCTTTCATTTGTAAAACATCTATGGTTCTGTAAATCATATATTAGTTTGTACAATTCGTTTCGAATATACAGATTAAAAACATTTTAAGTTTTCCTGCGCGTTACGTGATTTTGAATTTATGGAGACTCTCGGACACATGTCCACATAACATATTTTCTTTCTTTGTGTGTGAGGAATGTTTCCTGAAAGTTTGGCCGTACCTTTTTGTAACACCCTACTACTGTTTTTCCGTCTTGTTGGCTGGGGTAGGTCGGTATGTGATGCGCCTTTTTTTATTGTACACGGCAGATTTCGCCTATTTTTGAATAATTTTTTCGTTTCATTTGTTGTCGCTTCACTTTTTCGGAACTGTGTAAAGTTAGCAAATTAGCCTTTTTTTTTTAAATGCATTTCTGTTTAACACTTCAGCAGAATGTCAGTATGTTTTTGTCTCTTCAAATGTTTTTATTTTATTTGGGTTGCCAACGTTTTATTTTTTTTATAAGTTTATTTATTTATTTATGTGAAATCAATGTGTGTGAGTGTGTGTTTTGTATACTTGTCATTTATGTAAAAGCAGGTTTGGTTGCGATGCAGGGCTGGGGGTAATTGAGTTCAAAATGTTGAAATGTTTGTAGAGCTTACGGGACTTAACTACGGGGTCATCAGTCCCTGCCGGCCGCGGTGGCCGAGGAGACTGAGGCGCTCCAGTCACGGTCTGCACGGCCACTACGGTCGGGGGTTCGAATCCCCCCTCGGGCATGGATATTTGTGCCGTCCTTAGTGTTAGCTAGTCAGTAAGTAGTTTGTAAGTTTAGGGACTGATGACCCCGTAGTTAAGTCCCATAGACTATACAAACATTTGAACATTTGTCATCAGTCCCTAAACTTACAAACTACTTGAAGTAGGACGGCACAAATATCCATGCCCGAAGGGGGATTCGAACCCCCGACCGTAGTGGCCGTGCAGACTGTGACTGGCGCGCCGCAGTCCCCTCGGCCACCGCGGCCGGCGGGTAATTGAGTATTTGTGAGAGGGGGGTTAGCCTTAAGAGTAGGGGATAGTTATCTATTCGTGTGTATTGTCATCTTAGTTGGTCAATTAGCTTGAAAATTTTGTGGTCTGTTTGATTGGTCTGGTTCTTTATGAGAGGTTACTTTTCTGTTATTGTTTTTTGGAAAGCGTAGTATTGTTGAAGGGCGGGAAGGTGTTGATTGTCGTAGGTTTTATGATTTCCACGTCTGTGTCTCTGGTGGCGATTTTATGTTAGGTTTGGTATGAGAGTTCTGCAAAGGTTGAGTGACTTTGTTTATACTTCCAGGCTCGTACATGTTCTTTATATCTGGATGGTTTCCTGCGCGTACAAAACAGGTTGCAAAGCGGCATGTGGCTCTCGCAAGTCTGGACTGAACCGCTCCTCGACGTGCAAACACCGTTGCGACTTATCTTGTGAGAACGTCCCAGAAACTGAGGTCGACGAGGACGAGGGCGGGCCGGCCGCGGTGGCCGAGGGGACTGCGGCGCGTCTGCCACGGTCTGCACGGCCACTACGGTCGGGGGTTCGAATCCCCCCTCGGGCACGGATATTTGTGCCGTCCTTAGTGTTAGCTAGTCAGTAAGTAGTTTGTAAGTTTAGGGACTGATGACCCCGTTGTTAAGTCCCATAAGCTATACAAACATTTGAACATTTGGAGAGGAAGGGACATGGACAATGTCCCTGCAGGGCGGCGAGACGGGGGCGGCGCAGACGCGGTGCATCTACAAGACCGGGACTGGAACGCGACACACCGCAGTCTGCCACAAGGCCTCGACTGAACTGAAATCTCATTAATCGAAATCTCGAATTCAAACTGTGTGTTTATAATACTGTCACGATCTTTTATTTGTTCATTACTATGTACTTTATTTTCTTCTTAGCACTGCAGTCATACCAATTAGGGCATGGGTAAAAATACACGTGAGTGAAAAAACCTGCATAGACAAAACATACGTGCTAATTTATAAGAGCATTCATCTTATTGGTAACTTCGACTTGAAAAATTGAATTACTTTAGTTTTCAAGTGCATGAACGCTAAATATTGCCAACTTTTTAGCCAAGTTGGTAAAAATGACTGAACCTTGACAGCTGTTTGTGGCGAAACGGCTGTACCTATTAGAACAATTAAGGAGGTTATTCGACACAGAATTAAATGTTCTCTCATTTTGGTGGGGGTAACATTTTCAGTAGGATGGATAGTTTCCGATTAATAAGCGAAAATCTGTAAAAAGTGCCAAAATATCGCATGTTTTTTTCCCCACGAAAAGTTGTCACGAAGGTTTTGAAAGTCGAAAAACTTGGATTTTACATAAAATCTTCTACCTAAATGTTTGCTTGCAGAAAGTACCTCGTTACTGTACTACTCTATAATTTAATTAGTGAGGCATTCCAGACAACTTTTGCAGCATGTGCTACTTGCGTCATGTAGATTACATGAAGTGATGGTTTACATAACGTTACTCTTTTGATTATATTCATGGTCTGCAAACGAAATACACTACGAGAGACAAGTTGTCTGTCAGGCAGAAGATTAAAGCTACGTGTGCGAGGCCGGGCCAGGCCGCTACTTGTTATGTAACCGGTGCTCCCATTACCTTCCCTGGAGCATTCCAGATATTACTTCAGTTTTTAGATGACTCTACATCAGTGCTAATATGATGTGCAGCGTTTAGTCCCTAGAGAAATTTTCGATTCATTCAGAATGTTTTTATATCAGAGAACCGGCATTTAAAACTAAATAGTGTCGATAGTATTTGAATCAAAATATCATTTGGGGGAAGCAAATTTTGTTCTACGTAGGCAGCATCGGATCAATGAAAAAGGACAAAGCACAGTAAATGTCTGTAGATATCATAGGAGATATTGAATTTGATTAATAAAATAAAGCCGTGGCGGAGCGGCCGAGCGCATTGAGGCGCTATGCTGCGATGCGCGAGGCTATTTCCCGTCGGGGGTTCGAATCCCCCCTCGGGCATGGATGTTTGTGCCGTCTTTAGTACAAGCTAGTTCGCAAGTAGTTTGTAAGTTTAGGGACTGATGACTCCGTAGTTAAGTCCCGTAAATTCTACAAACATTTGCATAAAATAAATTGCCTTGAGGAATGGCCGCATGGTCTAAGGCGTCATGCTTCGGACTAGGCTGCCGTCCCCGTCGTAGATTCCAGTCCTACGTCGGGCATGGACGTGTGTGTTGTCCTTAATGAAAGTTTAAGTAGCTTGTAAGTCGAGGGGCAGATGACCATAGGAGTTTGGTCCAACAGATTTACAAATGTTTGAAGAAAAAAATTATATTAAAGAAAGACAAGTCATTCAAACGAATGGGAATCAGACTTCTAAAAACTAAGATTGACAGGAAGTGCGAAGTGTCTAAGCAAGAGTGGCTGGATGACAAATTTAAGTCTACAGATGCATGTTTCACTAGAGAAAATATAGTTATTGTCAACAGGAAAAATAAAGAGATGCTTTGAGAAAACAAAAATAACTATTAAGAAGGGAGAAAATGGCACTGTCGTGTTTTACAGCCCACTGTAGATTTGTCTGTAGTTTTAAGATTTTTGCATTCATTTCGGACAAAATTATAAAAATATAAATAATGAAAATCGATGGATGATACGATTACGACTCTATTATCGTGATAATAATGTTTGTAAATCTATCGGACCAAACTGCTTGGTCATCAGTCCGTAGCTTACAAACTACTTAGCCTACGGTAAACTAAGGACAACACACACACACACACACACACACACACACACACACACACACACACACACACACACACACACACATGCCCCAAGGAGGGCTCGAACCGCCGACGGCGAGCAACCGCTCGCTCCGCAGCGAGATGCCTTGCGGTAATATCGGTGCACCCAACATGTAATATTCTTTCCACTCAATTTTAACAATCAAAATTATTTGATATTTGAATTTAGCTTTGACAAATGTAATCTGTTTTGAACTTTTACCTCTTTAAACTATTATTTTCATATCTTCCCCTCATTTTTATTGTCACTTAATTTATTCGTCTTAGGGAATGATCGTATTATAGAAATAGGATAGATGTTAAGATGGCAATTTTTATTTTATTTATTCAAGACGACCGGTTTCGACACTTATGGTGTCATCATCTGGTCTCATTGACATTAAACTGTTTATTATAGTGCTCCACATAAAACCTGGTAGGTATACTGGATGACAGTTATATAGAAAATCATGTGCTGGTAGGTATAAACTGGATGACTGGTCAATATTAAAACAGTAAAATATACATAAAATGTTAATCACCATAGTGCACATGTCTGGTTGGTTTTATGGAGGTGTTCAACATTTGGCGTTCGGAAATCAGTAACGTGATACCCCTTGCCCGAAACACTCTTTTGTATACGCCATCTTGCTTTCTGTGTTTGATGATTTTATTATAACTCGAGCATTGTTATTTCAAAGCCATGGCGCACTGAAAATTATCAAAAACACGTCGTTGTTAGGGCAGTGAATTACAATCTAATGCCCGAAACACTCTTTTGTATACGCCATCTTGCTTTCTGTGTTTGATGATTTTATTATAACTCGAGCATTGTTATTTCAAAGCCATGGCGCACTGAAAATTATCAAAAACACGTCGTTGTTAGGGCAGTGAATTACAATCTAATGTCTAAAAATGCCATGTTAGCAGATAAAAAAATGTTCCAATGTTTGTAGAACTTATGGGACTTAACTACGGGGTCATCAGTCCCTAAGCTTACAAACTACTTATGAACTAGCTAACACTAAGGACGGCACAAATATCCATGCCCGAGGGGGGATTCAAACCCCCGCCCGTAGTGGCCGTGCACACCGTGACTGGAGCGCCTCAGACCGCTCGGCCACCGCGGCCGGCATTAGCAGATAACACTTGCCATCGATGGTACGAGTATTACGTGTTACTCTCGCAGCTGTTACGCGTAGCGTAATGGGCAGCGAATTAGTTTGTGTTGCACGAACGTCTTAGACGGTGGTTCGAAACTCGCCAGGCACGGTTGCTCAGAGCGCTCGGTTGGTTGGTTAGATTTTGAAAGGGACTAAACGACAAAGGTTATTAGTCCCTCGTTCCAAGTGTAAAGATTACACGGAGGATCGCTAAAAAGGCGTATAAGACTATGTGATAAAAAGCACCAAGCAAAGGCGTTAACACGCCAAGGAATAAAAGGAGCAAGGAATAAAAGCAGCAAGGAAAGAACACCTAGAAAGGAGAGAGAGAATTAAAAACGATACCTGAGGATCTGGGCTGGGTGATCACTGTAATAAAAGCAAAACATCCGGCCACTCTGTGACACAGTAAAACCACCTACCTAAAAGTGCGAGGTAAGTGGGGGATAAATATATACCTAAAACTCAATAAAATACAGATGGAATTGTATAATCCACTCGCACGGATAAAGAGAGCTCGGTAATGTGGTTGCCGGCGCGGTAACTCAGCGTGCTCGACGCCCCCTCTAAAGAAAAACCTGAGTCAACGACGAAACGACCAAAATTAAACAAAATAAACCCACGTCCACAAAGGACCGATCATACCGAAGAACCAATGAAAAGAAAAGAAAGAGGGCTCGACGCCAACTGCAATAATAATAATAATAATAATAATAATAATAATAAACTGAGCAAAATTCTCAATGAACAACCCAGGACGAAGATGAACAAACGACAGCAAAGCAATGATGTATCTGAAGAACAAAAAATGTAAATAAATAAAAGTAAAAAAAAATTAAGACTCACCACTAGCATTTTTTCGTCTTCTTTCCCCAAGAGGTTTTCGCACACACTTGTTAATTGACACCACTATATTCTGCAAGTTTCTGAGTTATTCAAAGGTAACAGCGCTTTCTCTGAAAAGTGCATTTGTTTTATTTTGTGAACATTTCATGAAATACGTACCAACGAATTGCAAACATAGAATTCTTTATCACATGTACACAAACTGGGGAGATACGTTTATAATGCCTGTTGTAAATGATGTAATGATAATAGTAACACTGTATATAGATATTATCACACGTATTCCGGTTGCTATGTAAAAGAAACTGTAGTCACAGTTGAAAACAAAATATTTGCTCTTTATTTTAGTGCAGAACAAAGTAACATGAACAAAGTCATATCTGAGCTACAGAAAAGATAATACAATCTACCTTAAATCAGTGACGGAGTAGGGGGAGGGGGGCGGACCGCCCCGGGCCTCTCGTCTGGGGGGCCTCCAAAACTCAAAATTTACTTTTTTATAGTTACACATGTACTTCCAAGTGGACGGGGGGTCACATTTTGATTTACGGCCGCCCCGAGCCTCCGACAGCCTTAGTCCGCCACTGGTCCATAGTAACCATGCCAAAGACAAACATTGTAGTAGACGCATTGATACTACTTAATGACTTTCAACGTATTCCATTAATAGTGAATAATTGCTTAGGGGAAAAACAGGTAATTTGATACAATGTATAAACTTCCTTCCGTTTCATGAAGGAACGACAGTTACCACAGAAATCTAGGACTTCATTTATATATGAAACTACTAGTATCTGCACGTTGTTTAGAATATTCATTATCACACTATCCTTCCCGTTGTTGTGCAGATGTTTTAGAAGACCAGTGTGCAATTCGTTGTTACGTATTTGACAGCATTTTCACGAAATAGAAGAAACGCACATTTAAAAGAGTGAGCACTCTTACATCGGCACAACTCTAAACATTGCAGAAGATGGCTCAATGTAATTAATACGAGTACCGGAAATCCTTTAAGGAGCCGAGAGGGAAAAAAATGGTGTTGGCGGGTTTCGAACTGCCGGCCGCGAGGGCCGAGAGGACTGAGGCGCGCCAGTCACGGTCTGCACGGCACTACGGTCGGGGGTTCGAATCCCCCCTCGGGCATGGAATTTTGTGCCGTCCTTAGTGTAGGGTAGTTGATAAGTAGTTTGTAAGTTTAGGGACTGATGACCTCGCAGTTAAGTCCCTTAAGCTTAACAAACATTTGAACATTTTGTTTCGAACTACTGACCACATGCATCACAACGTAACGCATTACTCACTACACCACGGCGAAAAACTGCGTCATTTTCCATAATTCTCGTACTATTGATAGCAGCTAAAATGACATTTTTAGACACTAGATTACAATTTATCGTACTATGAACAACGTGCCTTTTTTAATTCTTCAGTGCACCACTGCTTTGAAATGACAAAGCGCAAGTTAGAATAAGAAAATCATAAAATACAGGAAGCAAGATGGCGTATGTCAGATACAGTTTTGGGCGAGAAATATCACGTGACATTTCATTCATATGTTTGTAAAAATATGGGACTTAACAGCGTTGGATATTAGTCCCTAGGCTTACAAACTACTTAAAGTAACAAACTCCTAGTGAGAACACACACACACACACACACACACACACACGCCACAGGGAGGACAGAGAGCAACCGCGCGTTCTGCAGCGAAGCGCTTTAGACCGCTCGGTGACATTTTGTAATGCCTGGCATATACGTAAAATCAAGAAGGCGGTGTCAAATCGCAGTTATTTTTACAAATATCTCTGTAACGGTGCGAGTTACGAATAAAACATAATAGTGGAAAGTTGTAGAAAATTCTCTCCATTACAATTCCTGTTATTCAGTTTTCGTGTCAGATGAACGATTTGTTTGCAATTACATTACAAACGACTTTTTTTAGTGTTACTCACGTATATTTTGTTCGAAAAATTTTAAAATGATAGGATCTGGTCTCTGGCGGCCATCTATTAAGTCTGTAAAATTTGGTGCCGATAGGTTGAATGGTTCGATCTAAAAAGTGGGAACACGTCACGAACAGACAGACGGACATAGTCAATTCGCCGTTATTTTGAAAATATCTCCGAGACGATGCAAGACATGAAAAAACCATAATAGAGCAAAATTGTAGATAATTTTCCCATTTATAAATTTGTTTATTCAAATTTCGTGTCAGATGTACGGTTAAGCTATTATTTTCATTTAAATTTCCAGCTGTCAAAAGGGATCACAAAGGCCCACTTTTATTGTTACTACCGTAACCTGAAGGTTATTCAGGGTTAACCTAGCAGCAGGAATCATTCCCAATGCCTGGAGGGCAGTGGAGGTTGTCTTCATTCCTAAACCAAGGAGAATTGATCATACCAAGGCCGAGGATGTGAGACCAATCAGCCTGTCCTCCTTCATTCTTAAGACATTTGAAAAGCTGGTTAATGTGCATGTTGGAGAAAGGAGGTTAAGTGGGGCTCCTCTACATTCAAACCAACATGCATATCAGCCAGGTAAATCGTGTGAGACAGCTCTCCACCAACTCGTTGGGAAGGTGGAGAAAGCACTACACTTTCAGGAAACAGCCCTCTGTATCTTCCTCGACATCGAGGGGGCTTTTAGCAACACGACCTTCGATTCCATGGTTAGGGCAGCAGAGGTGCATGACCTAGGGACCACTATATGTAGGTGGACTAGGGGTTGCCCGCAAGGGGGAGTTCTTTCCCCTTTATTGTGGAATCTAGTGGTGAATGATCTCATTGGCGAATTAAACTCTAGGCAGTACTTTTTTCAAGGATACGCAGATGATCTTGTCATAGTAATACTTCGCAAATTTGCTGACAGTAAAGAATATGGCCCAAGGTGCGTTGGACATTGTGCAAGACTGGTCCAGAAAACAGGATCTGGGGGTTAGTCTTAAGAAGACTGTTGTTGTACCATTCACAAAGAAGCATATACAACATTCAAGTTGGAATCTAAAGCTTTTCAATGAAGCGCTACCTGTGAAGGGGACAGTGAAATATCTAGGGGTTACCATAGAAGAGAAACTTACATAGACCCCTCATATCAGGAATATTTGCTCCAACGCAAGGTACTCTTGTGAGTACCAGGAGAGCTTGTGGCAAAAATTGGGGCCTGAGCCCCAAGGGTATGCACTGGATATACACCACAGTGATTAGACCCAGGATCGCCTATGGGGCAGTCCTGTGGTGGAAGAAGGTAGAACGGCAGGTTGCTGCTGAGGAGCTTGGTAAGGTGCAGAGATTAGCCTGCTTAGCCATAACAGGCGGAATTATCAGCACACCAACTGCTGGGATGGAAACAATGCTGGATATGCCCCCATTACACCTTTGGGTCAAGATGGAGGCAGCGGCTGGTGCATACAGACTCAAATCTGGCAACAACTGGAACTCTTTGGGATATCCAGAATCACACACTAAAATAGTGAGTGAGATAAATATAGGAAAGGTTGGGGAAATGCCAGCCGACTATATTATAACCCCGTACTGCTTCAACAAGCCTTTCAATATAACAATTGGAAGTAGGGGGCAGTGGGAGAAAATAGTTCGACACCATACGGGGGATATTGTCTGGTTCACTGAAGGGTCAAAATCAGACCAAGGTGTTGGGGCCGGGGTATATGGGGTGCAGCCAAGGCTGGAGGGCGTCATCACGGGCAGCTTCTGCAAGAAGATCTAAAATTGTTGCAGAATGTCACAGGGTTCTGGTGGAGCTAGGGGAAAGCAATAGGGTAAACCTATTGTGGGTCCCAGGCCACTCGGGGATCACTGGCAACGAACATGCCGACAGATTAGCCAGGATGGGGGCAGAGTCTCCATTTATTGGACCGGAAACTGTCCTGACAATCACCAAGGCAATGATCAAATTGGAGCTACGTAACGGGCTCAGAAGACAGCACGTAGAATATTGGACCAAAGTCCATCAACAAAAACATGGCAAGGTAATGATGCCAAAGCCATGTTTTAAAATAAGCTCTGCAATCCTGGGTCTGAACAGGAGAGAGATTAGACTCATGGTTGGATTGCTGACAGGCCATGGGAATTTCAAAAAACACCTACGTACAATGGGAATAACAGAAGAGGACCCTAAATGTAGGATCTGTGATGACAGTGATGAAACTGCATCACATCTAACCTTAGAATGCATTGCATTGGAGAATAAAAGGCACAGAACATTTGGCACAACCAGACCCGAAAAAATTGTGTGTAATAAAGAACTAGTAAAGGGACTCCTTGCACTGTTCAAGGGCATTGGATGGCTTTACTAGATATACAGGGAGCGATACCGCACAATAAAATTAGTTTCGGTGCGGGCAGTGGCGGGTTGGACCAAGACTGTTTTGGATTCCCTGGAAAAATCAATCAACCTGAAGTGGGCCAACAGTACTCAGCAAAAAAGGGAAGGTGGAAGGAATATAAAAACGAGCTATACAACGTAAATGAAACTGAAGGCAGTACTGTAGTAAGCGAAGAGGAAGGAAGGAAGCTTAGAGTTTCATGTCCCATCGACATCGTGGTTATTAGAGATTGAGCTTATGATCATATCTTTTGTTGATGAGGAGGGGGGGAGGGGGGGGGGAGGGGGAGGAGAGGAAATCGGCCGTTCGCTTTCAAAGGAACCATCCCGGCATTTGCCTGGAGTGATTTACGGAAATTACGGAAAACCTAAATCTTGATGTCCGGAGTTGGATTTCAGCCACCGTCCTCCCGAATGTTCAAATGTTTGTTTAGCTTATGGGACTAAACTACGGGGTCATCAGCCCCTATACTTACAAACTACTTATGAACTAACTAATACTAAGGACGGCACAAATATCCATGCTCGAGGGGGGATTCGAACCCCCGACCGTAGTGGCCGTGCAGACCGTGACTGGCGCGACTCAGTTCCCTCGGCCACCGCGGCCGGCCCTCCCGAATGCGAGTCCAGTGTGTTAAAAGGGAAGAGGAAGTAGATGATAATCACATGGGAGGTACGACATTGGGAGTAGGATTTACCAAAGCACCGAAAGACTTGAGCTAAAACAAGGCCTCCGGAGTAGGCGACATTCCCTCAGAACTGATGATGCCCTTGGTACAGACAGCCGTAATTATACAATTCCACATGATGTGCAAGATGTATGTGTTAGGTGAAATACACTCAGACTTCAAGAAGAATGTAATAATTGTATTTCCCAAGAAGACAGGTAGTGACAGATGCAAATATTATCTATCAATTAAAGGAGTTATGTTTGTAAACACTGTCACAAATTCTTAACAGAGGTGTAGAAAAACTGAAAGGAGACTACCACTGGGACGATCAGTTTGTATTCCGAAGAAATGTTGGGATATGTGAAGTAATACTGACCCTTAAACTAATACTAAAAGATAAATTCGAGAAAGCAAACTATTTTTTGCTTCTGTAAATTGCAGAAAGCTTCTGGCGACGCTGGCTGGAATACATTCATTTTAATTTCTGGATGTCGTAGGGGTAAAATGGAGTAAAACGTTATTTATAAGTTATACAGAAACCAGACGACAGTTACAAGAGTTGAAGCGCGTAAAAGGGAAGCAGTGGTTGCGAAGGGAGTGAGACACGGTTTTATCCAATCCCTGATGTTATTTGATGTGTTCGTCTCATCGACAGCATGGTCATTATAAACAGTCAGGGAGAAGAAACTAATACATTGCAATTCTGGCAGATACAGCGAAGAACTTGGAAGAGCAGTTGAACACAATGGACAATGTCTAGAAAACGGAATATAAGCTGGACATTAACAACAGCAAAACAAAGGTAATGACTGTAGAAGAATTAAATTAGGCGATGCTGTGGGAATCAGATACTGGAAATACTATATTATTTTCGTTCTTTGACCATCATAACTTATTTTCCTGGCAATGTATACACGATATAAAATCTTAAGAAGAATAATTTGTTGATACTGTTAGAGAATCTTTTTTGAAGTCACTGTCGGGAGTGTAGCCTTGTGAGAAATTGAAACGTGCATGCCAATTGTTCAGACAACAAGAAGCAAGAAGTTTTTAAAAATATATGGTACTACAGAAGAATGCTGAAGATTAGATGGCCGGCCGCGGTGGCCCAGGAGACTGATGGGCGCAAGTCACGGTCTGCACGGCCACTACGGTCGGGGGTTCGAATCCCCCCTCGGGCATGGATATTTATGTCGTCCTTAGTATAAGGTAGATGGTAAGTAGTTTGTAAGTTTAGGGACTGATGATCCCGTAGTTAAGTCCCATAAGCTCTACAAACATTTGAAGATTAGATGGTTTGAGTTCGCAACTAAGCACGAGGTACTGAACAGAACTGAGGAGGTAAGAACTGCAAGGAGGAATCGGGAGTTATGACACATTCTGAGATATGAAGGAAATGTCCATTTAGTATTGGAGGGAAGTACATGTGTGTGTGAGGGGGGGGGGGGAGGGGGCGTAAATCGCAGTATGGGTCCAGAAGAGAGTCAGGGTGGAAGATTAGGGTTTAACGTCCCGTTGTTAGCATGGTCATCAGAGACGGAGTACAAGCTCGGATTATTTCTCTAAGAATGGGAAAGGGAATCGGCGGTGCCCTTTCAAAGGAACCAGCCTGGCATTTCCTGAAGTGATTTAGGGGACTCACGGAAACAAAAATCTGGATGGCCGAGGGTTTTGAAACCCGTCCTCCCGACAGCAAGTCCACTGTACCAACACTGCGCCACCTCGCTCGGGAAAAGATGCACAGAAAGCAGTTACTGCAGTTAGTGAAGAGGCCCGCACAGTGCATACGACAGAGTAGCGTGGTCAACTGTCTCTAAGCACTCTTTTAAATGACGAGTTCGACGACGACCGGCTGTTATGTCTGAAACGGAATTCGTTCTATTATTCTCCTACAAACAGGCGTGAGCAAATCAAAATGGTTGTATGGATTAGTTCTATCTCATTTTTAACAGATGGGTTGAAAAGTAGTTTTTCTCATTCAATGCGAACGTTCTCCTACTCAAGAGACTGATGGTAAAATGAAACCAAAAGAAAGTTGAAATGCAGTGTATTTCAGAAATACTTTGACATACATCTTGGGTGGATTCCTCAGACTAAAGAAAGTTCAAACAACCGTATGTCTAAAAATTCCATATTTTGAAGTAATTTCGGAAAAAAAAAATTTAATTTAATTTTTTGTCAGAAATGGGTACGACATGCTCAAATTGATCACCTCTTGCTTCTACACACAAAAACTGAACCTTAGGCAGTGCTACACTTTTCTCAGAGAGATGAATTAGATAGTTCCTGAGGATTATTGTATGGGTAAGTAGTTCTTAACAACCGAACTAAAAAACGGGATTCGTTTAGCGACCACCCGAGTAAGATGATATAGCTGATGAACAGTTCAAAGAAAACGTTTATCTCATTAGAAATATGTATCCCATTCATACAATTATACTTACAGGTGAATTGGATGGCGAAAATACATATTTAAAGCCGGTTGTAGGCAAAAAAAAAAAAAAAAAAAAAAAAAAAAAAATCTTCCGAAATAATACTAAATTCTTTCTCCGAAAATTATTTTGCACAATTTGTTCATGAGCATACTCGGAATTGTTAATGGATGTGAAAACACACTTGACCTCTTACCCATGAAGTATCAGTTCAGAACTTCAATTCCAAAGAAAGAAGGTGCAGACGAGTGTGAAAATTAAAATGTTTGTTAAGTTATGGGACCAAAGTGCAGTAGTCATCAGTCCCTAGACTTACAACAATGCCCGAAGGAGGACGGGGGAGCATCAGAGCACTCCACAACAAGGCGCCTTAGAACGAACAGCCAATCGCGCGCGGCGCATAAATTATCCTGAGCAAATGGAGCACCAGGACGAAAGCAGGGATTACTGAACACCAGGTCGCTGTAGCGATGCTCGATACTGTATCAACCAAACCGATCAAAAATGAACGCAAATTTTATCTCTTTAAATGCAGCAGATAAATTTTGCTTGACGACTTCCTAAGAAAGTCACCATTCCTTCCAAACTACATGCGTAAGAAGTAGATAATATGTGGCTCAAATCATTGAGAAATATTACCGACAGCATTTGAGATACTCATACCATATAAGTTTTATAGGAGACGCAACTGGCTCACAATGGTATACAAAACACATTACAACGCTGTTGCAGAAGCACCGTAGAAAGCATGCAAAACTTAGAAGAATGTAAAATCCCCAAGATCAACGAAGTTTTATAGAAGCGCAAAATTTAGCGAAGAATTCAATACGAGATTATTTTCTTTTTCTCCAGAATGCAACACTGTTTCGAAGTGCAGAAGAAAATCCTAAGGGATTCAGGTTGTATGTAAAGTACACAATCGGCAAGGCACAGTCTATTTCTTCGTTACGTGATAGCCATGGTAATAGGTAACAATAACATCGAGAGGGAGCATTTCGCAGGAACGTGTTCTCAGCATTTGCACACAGTTCTAGATTCTCATAATGGCGCATCTACTGCAGTAGGCATGTTTACAAACACAGTCTAATGAGAATGGTCTCAATGGTATGAATGCCACATAATTAACAAGGGCAATACTTTTTTCGCAAGCGATCATCGTTTAGGGCACCGAGTGCATAAGAAGTACTGTAGAAATGGAAATCAGGATTGCGGGAATTTTTGTGTGAGTAGAAACTACGCCATACCAATTCTTCAGAAACTGTCACACGAAGAGTGTCCCCTCAAATTAGCATCTTATCTGTGTTAATTACATTACTTCTACGTTTTTGACACGAACGAGGATAAATCTTAATCTGAAGTACCGATTATCACGAAGTCACAATCTGTCCTCCGTTGCTGTTATCGAGATTGGTTTCACAACATGGCGTCGGAAACAATCATGTGGGGTTAGTACATTGGTCTTCCGTCGTACCGTGGTAGCATAATTTCATACTCAATACTGTAAAGTAAGTTACAGTGTTATACCTCTAATATTTTATTCGCTTTACTGAAAGAGTTTTTATTTATAAGGACGTAATTATCTATAGCAATAATTAGGCCTAAATATTTCCGCATTAAAAACCCCGCTCTGGAATTGCCTATCCATGATCGTAACTGTCGACAAATAGCTGTTTCAGTACTGTTTTGCTCCTTTTCTTTATTGTTTTCTTTTAGAAAGAAGAGAAAAGATTCCAGATACCTACTTTAACCCTTTGTTTCCTGACATAAGGAAAAATTTACTTTTTTATATTTTTTGTAGAATTAATGCTGTTGTGGCCTCACAAGGCACTATGATTTTTTTTTAAATTATTATTTTCAACTTCTTTCACAGCCGGCACTCAGAAGTACCGTCAGGCTCCATGGTCAGAATCACAACACGCACAGAAAAATGTTCCAATTTGTAAAACTTGTACGTTATTCCACATAAAAATTAAACATATTTACATTAGAAAATTAATTAACATAAAATATGAAAATTATGTTTTTTCTGTAAATTTCATATTAAATTTTGCTTCTAGAGCAACTTTGACGGTATATGATTTTCACATACATATCACATATTTAGTGACATCTCATGAAGTTGTAGGAAACAGTTCCTTTTGTCATTCTAACACAAATACACTTTACATGCACTACGCGGTGAATGTGTTCTCGACTAAACACTACAATATGGTTTCCTCAGTTACCGAGACGTATATCTTTAATACAGAATAATTATATTTTCTTCTCTTTGGGGGACTTACTGCACCTTTATTAGAATTTATGAGATTTGGCACTTGCTGCTCATTCATTAGATTTACTGCCACAGCACGCCTCAATTCCAGCATTGGCAGTGCCCCGTGTAAATCACTAAAATGACATATGCATTGACAAAAGCAATTTCAATTGCCTGCCAGAACAGGTGGTGCCACTATTTATTTGATCGCCTGTCAAGACCATAAGTTCATCGTAATCTGTCAGCATGATCCACCCCACCCATGTTTCTATTGCAATCTGTTACTATAACTGAACATGGTATAGTCATACTAGTCACATCTTTCTGCTTTCTAGACACTACACTCTGTTCAGTGGCATGGAAGTTTGACGCAAAATACACTACTTTATTGTCCCTCCAAGTCAGTATATTCCGAAATATCTGTGAATGTCCTCATAAAAAATTGCTTCGACCTCTGCATCAGTCAGAGATCGAAAATAGCCACTAGTTTACCGAGTTTCGTCCATCTGTGCGATAAAAAGTAGATAGAACAACTAGAGACATTGTAGCATTGTAGCCACAATAATGTGTTCGCACTAATTGAAATGTTCAAATGTTTGTAAAGCTTATGGGACTTAACTGCGGGGGTCATCAGTCCCTAAACTTACCAACTATTTATCATCTAACTTATACTAAAGACAGCACAAACATCTATTCCCGAGGGGGAATTTGAATCTCGCGCATCGGAGCATAGCGCCTCAATGCGCTGTCAATCCTCCGCGGCCTGCAATGCTGTAGGCGCAAAATGAAATCTCTACAGGCCGCTTGCCGGCACGGATGTTTTTGTTCATTTTGTGTTTGCCGGCCGCAGTGGCCGAGCGGCCTGCGGCGCGCCACTCACAGTCTGTACGGCCGCTACGCTCGGGAGTTCAAATCCCCCCTCGGGCATAGATGTTTGTATCGTCTTTAGTATAAGGTAGTTCATAAGTAGTTTGTTAGTTTAGGGACTGCTGACCCCGTAGTTAAGTTCCTTAAGCTTGACGAACATTTGAACATTTTGTGTTTCTCAGTGTTTATTGACTGACTGTACCCATGGTGGCACAGTGTATTAACCCTTTTATACCCGGTGTTGTTCCTGAACAACGCCATATTAAAAGCAACTGTACACAGTATTGTGTGTATCAAAATCCTTAAAGTTGCATTGCTGTTGAGAAATAACATACTTCTAGAATGATGTTTTGCCACTGGGGAGGGGGGGGGGGGCCATGTACCAAGTTCAGAGGCTTTATCCACTCCGACTTGGACGTCGTGATACGTTGCCGTCAATATTTGGCTGTCTGTGTGTGTGTGTGTGTGTGTGTGTGTGTGTGTGTGTGTGTGTGTGTGTGGCTGGTCTTCATTTATTTCACTATTGATTTTTATTCTTTGGTGCTGTGGTGAAGGTTATTGATCTGATCAACAAAGTAACGTTCGAAGAAATAATGTACCTCGATAGCAAAAATGACACAAAAGTAATAATTGTTCGGCCAAAAATATTAAAGAACATTTTTTTTCCTTTAGTGCGTTGTATTAGTAAAGAAAATACTGACTTAATTTTTCAAAGATGAATTAATAACGTGGGAATGAAAGGTTAACCGTCACTGTATGAAATCATTAATAATATTTAAAGTTCCTAGCAGTTTAAAATTTCGAAAGGCATAGGAGGCAAGGGTCCCATGTTCGAATCCCAGTTCCGGCACACAATTTTAATCTGCCAGGAAGTTTATACCAGCGCACACTCCACTCCAGAGTGAAATTTTCATTCCGGAATGTTCATTATTATTGTCACCAGTTACTTTATTGCGCAGATAAACTAGTGTATAGTGCACCTGTATAATGCAGCAGCTTCACCAATTCACCATAGACACAGAAGTGAACAACTACATGTCATAAAAGTGATGCAAACCTCTCTGCACCCCATGCAGGAGGCGATATAATTCACAAGCATTAGCAAGATCAACAGAAGACATCGGTGCACATTTTATGGACATCCAATGTTCTCAAAATGTTCAAATGTTTTGAAGCCTATGGCACTTAACTGCGGAGTCATCAGACCCTAAACTTACAAACTACTTATGAACTAACTCATACTAAAGACAACACAAATATCCATGCCCGTGGGAGGATTCGAACCTCCGACGCGGGAGGCTGCAGGATCCGTAACGTGGCGCTCCAAACCGCTCGGCTACTCCCGCTCGACTTCCAGTGTTCTCCCCCTACCCAATTCAATATGCACGTCCTGTTTTATATTGAAAGGCAGCAGGACATAGGAACCCAAACAACGAAGAACATTAGTGTAGCTCATTAGACAGGCTGAGTAACTATTGCCACCAATAATAACTCCGGAAGTGTAATATGAGCTGAAAACTTTGTCGGACGAAAGTTGCATGGGAAAATGGGAGCCAGAATTTGCCTTTGGTTTTATTTTTATTTATTATTATTATTATTATTTGCCAGGTGCGGTCGCTTCAGGGATATGGTCAACTTTTTAATGGGATGCTATAGTTTGGTACTTATTTTCCGATAGCGACTATCGAGACGAATCCAATGACTTAACAGTAAGCTCTTTGAAGGTCAAAAATGTGGCAGCAATAAGTATTGTAAAGCCGCACAACGATTCTGTCGCGCTAGAATGGCAACAAGCGCTTGGCAAGACGGGTCGCTGGCGTCATTATGGGGAAAGAAAATTTCATTGTAATTGCATGGCAGTGCTGAAGTGATACGGAATACCACTCAACCAACGATAAAACGATTGCAGTTCTGCAGTGACACCTTCTGTAAATGGACGTACATGCCACCTTTCTGACCTTCAAACGCTTTACAATGACGCATCACTGGATTCATCTCGATAGCCGCTATAAGAAAATAAGTACCAAACTACAGAATCCCAACAAAAAAGAAGCAAAGCTGACTTTCCTAACTCTGAAGCGAACCCATTAAGCAACTTTCATCCCAGAAACGATTCATTTCTTATCATACTTTCGGAGTTATTCTTGGTGGCAATAGTGATTCACCCTGTATAGTAATGTCATCAATTTTCTGTACGAACAACGCCTGATGATGAGCACAACATGCTCGAAACGCTTTGCAATGTTTGTTAGTTAAGAATCAGTCAATGATCGAGTTATTGTTAATATTCTCGAGATAGATTTGGTCTATCAACGGCCCCCTTCAAATCCAGTGTGTCTTCAGCTTGAACCCCAGGCAGCAGAGACACAGGTCGTCGTGTTTTGTAACTGGTAACGACCCGTCTACCTGCTGCGTCACGTTCAAGCTGAAGCCACACTGGATTTAAGGAGGGCCCGTTAATAGGTCGAAACCGATCTCATATGCAATGAGCGTCTGAAAAGTTCGGTGAATGGTCTCAGGAAATATAGGAAACAAAAGTTACAAACAAAATACCTTTACTGGCCTTCAAAGTAATCGCCATTGGCCACAATACACTTCAGACTTCTGTTGTACAGCTGTTCGAAACTGGCAGCAAACGCTTCTTTTGGAATCACTCGAAGCACTGAGGTCACGCGTTGTTGGATCTCCTTAACCGTTGCTGATATTCAAATCGTCTGCTATCATTCTCAAAGAGAGCCGCCGATCATCCGAAAGCATCCGTGGCACTCGTTGGATGTTGTCTGGGACTGTGATTGTAGACGGTCGACCCGAACGTGGCTCATCCTCGACACCTTCCTTTCCATCTCTAAAACATTTAAATCACTCAAACACACACTTTTTACTCCCTGCTTGAACACCATACACTTTCACTAATATCCCATGGGCATCCGTCGCAGTTTTGCCTAATTTCAAACAAAACTCGATCGTAACGCGTTGCTCCATTTTGTATATTTGTTCGTATTTTATGAGCTGTCGTACCTTTCATCCGATTGCGATGAAATATCGAAACAAGAGTACAGTCACTGTCTACATAAAACTTTATATGGTGCACAGCAAAGTGTACTTTACCCACGAACTTCGACAAAATCTACAGCTTTATTCCGATCTTCTTGAAATTTTGCTTACTTTACCTTCAAAACAAGAAGAATGTCACCGTCTACCTAAGATTTCATACGGCGCATTGCAATAATCTTGACACCACCTCACTGATCACCATAAAAGTTTACAGATTTACCTGAGCCGGCTGCGGTGGCCGAGGGGACTGAGGCGCTCCAGTCACGGTCTGCACGGCCACTACGGTCGGGGGTTCGAATCCCCCCTCGGGCATGGATATTTGTGCCTTCCTCAGTATTAGCTAGGTCATAAGTAGTTTGTAAGCTTAGGGACTGATGACCCCATAGTTAAGTCCCATAAAAAAATAAAAAAAAAATACCTTATTTTTCACAGGTGGAGGCGGCAGGGAGACGAGGTGATTGGCAGGGAAAGGGGAAAGTGAAGATGGGCATGAAAAGCGGGAGGAGGAGATGAAAGAGAGAGGGGAGAGGAGGAGATACACACACACACACACACACACACACACACACACACACACACACACACACACACTCTCTCTCTCTCTCTCTCTCTCTCTCTCTCTCTCTCTCTCTCTCTCTCTCTCTCTCTCTCTCTCTCTCTCTCTCTCTCCTGAGGAAAGACTCGAACCTCCGACGGGAAGCGGCCGCGCACTTTGCAACAAGGTTCCGCGTGGCTACGGAGCGCAAGCTCGGAATGTTTTTGATAGGATAGAAAAGGGAATGACCCGTGCCTTTTGAAAGGCACCATCCAGGCCTTCTTCCTGGTTTAGGAAATCACTGAAAACCTAAACGTGGATGGCCGTAGGCAGGTTTGAGCCGCCGCCCTCCCTAGTGAGAGTTTATGTGATAATTACTGCGCTAACTCTCTCGGTACTTCATCAATACCTTGGAGTGATGATAATTTGGTTTCGAGACCGCTGGGCCCATTATGTTGACTGACTACCGTTGGTCACTTACGGAGTCACAACACGTAAGTCACTAGATGAAAGCAGTATGGAGTGACAAAATGCATGAAGCGTTTGCTGAGATGATAAGAAGCAAAGGATTATATGGACATACAGTTGGAAAAGCTTTCAAAGGGAGGTGCAATCACTTGCAAGTGGAATTAAAATGCATAGACATTGTTCCTGGTAGTAGTACCATTCACATGATCCGCGGCGCGGTGGAGTAGCCGAGCGGTCTAAAGCGTCTCGCTGCGGAACGCGCGGTTGCTCGCCGTGGAGGTTCGAGTCCTCCCTGGGGAATGTGTGAGTGTGTTTGTCCTTAGGTTAGTTTACCTAGGTTTAAGTAGTTTGTAAGCTACGGACTGATGACCACGCAGTTTGGTCCGATAGATTTACAAACATTTGAACAGATGATCCGCTGGACCACCGTGTGAGACGTTGTTCGCAACTACAAAAACACGTATCACAGCACCTTCAGGCCACCTCACCAGCGGGATTGCCTCTTAGCGACGATTTGGTTGCTGGATCGCGCCCAGTCCACCGCAGTGCTGAGTACCTTTAATCCACCCTATTCACAGATGTCGCGACAATTATAAGGGGTAATTTCGTCTCCCTTCAAAACACCCAGAGAGAGAGAGAGAGAGAGGGAGAGAGAGAGAGAAGGAATTGGACTTAGAGATAAGAAAAGAGATGATGGACAGAGAGAGATGGCTATTTAAGGCTAGTATAAATAAGTAGCCGGGCCACGTTGGGTGTTCAGCTAGTAATTAATAAAGATCGATTATTCCCATACAAAGTCTGTGCAGTATTTAACCACTGGACATATATTAACTGATGGCGCCAACATAACGAACCAGGTTCATAAATCACCACGAATGCTTTCGATTACTACATAATGTATTGTTATTTGCTTGTGAGTAAACTCTTTACCTAGCGATGCTGTGAAAATAGTGAATTATGCTAAAGATACTTCTAGGGTCAATCGATTTCATGCACTACTCAAAGGGAAATGGTATGTATTTAAAAGTTTTTGAGGACGCACACAAAAATTACATCATCTCGTGTCAGGACTTAATTAAATGTCCTTATACTGATGAAGTAGGCAAAAAAAAGCGGATCTGGAATTATTGTAATACACTCTGCGTCACCATTTCTTTTAAAAATTCACCTTGTGACAAGAGCTCTGTCAACAGATGGGCATCTGGCCTTCCCTTAAATTTTAACCATGCCACATTCATAGCTAACCACGCGACTCCGTGCAAACGGTAAATCGTAAGAAAAGAGGAGATCGTGTGACAAAGAGCTTTCACGGTTTTGCAATAAAAAGCACACGAAAGTGGAATATATAGTTTCCTGTATATAAATAGTCGTTATAAGCAGACGCACGGAATAAAATTCTAATTATAAATTCAAGAAATTGTTTCATTTGCTGTGTCCTTTACAAAACCTGAACACTAGAATAAAGAGGAAGGAAGTCCAAAACCTTATATTTCAACCGAAGGGTGTACATAATAATACTACTATTTACCCTTCTTCGATATGAGAATACATTATAGAGTTTGAAGTAGTGTATACAGTAGAAATATTTGTGTTTGATCCCTGACGTAATTTTTAAGAAAAACCTTTATGAATTAACTCAAAGTCTGAAGCCACCTTTTCCTTTGAAAAAGTGTAACTGGTGACAAAACATTCATAGTTTCTGTTCCTGCCATTTTGGTGTGGGTCTCAACTAACTGTATTAACAAATTAAATGATGCACGGACAGCTTACACCAAAGTATGGGCTGCAACACACTAGTATGCAGCGGGTTATCATCAAGTGGGTCGTCGAACGACTTTTAAAATGTCTAACAAGTAGACTACATGGCTATCGAAATTTTCAAATGTTTGTGAAGCTTAAGGGACTTACCTGCGGGAACATCAGTCCTTAAACTTACAAACTACTTATGAGCTACCTTATGCTAAAGACTACACAAACATCCATGCCCGAGGGAGGATTCGAACCCTCGACGGGGAACGGCCTCGCGCATCGGAGCATAGCGCCTCAATGCGCTTGGCCACTCCGCCGCGGCCGTGGATATCGGATTTTAGAATTTTTTGATATTTATGGTATGTGAAGTTCAGAACTCAAATAACAATCGGCCAAAGCAATTCGACGCAACTCTAAAAAATACTCGAGAAAACTGACTTTGAATTTTTGCAAGGTCACGGAAGTTGCAATATTTAAAAAGTTCAAACGTTTGTAAATCTATCGGACTCAACTTCGTGGTCATTAGTCTGTAGCTTACAAACTACTTAAACGAAGGTAAACTATCTTAAGGACAACACAAACACCCATGCTCGAGGGGGGACTCGAACCCCCGGCGGCGAACGGCCGCTCGCACCGCAGCACGGCGCCCCAGTACACGCGGCTAATCCGCCGCGGCTTGCAATATTAAACACACTTGCAGCCTCTGTTGGTGTAGCTCAGGTGGTAGCGCTCTAGACTTACAACCTTAGGGTAGGTGGTACGAGTCACACAGTGACGGAGTTTTTTTTTCGTTGTGTTCCAATACTTACACAATGTTAATATCAATGATAATTTTTACGAAAAATGCAGATATTTTTGTTTATTCGTAATTTTCTACATTTTATGAAATGTTAATAATGGTGGTTTCAATAAAAAAAATATATCAAGTTATACTTTTTACAGTATTGGCTTCACTATTAGTTGACGACGGTTGTCTTTGATTGTTCAGTTTGTGAAGAGCTACAATACTGTTTTTGGTCATCTCCATAGCTACTAATGGCTTTCCAAGCATATAACCTACTCATCCATCTTTTAGATGACAAGGTGTTCAGCTGGTCTACATACACATAAACAAAAACTGACAATACGTGGAATTAGAAAAATGTTTGTAAAGCTTATGGGACTTAACTACGGGGTCATCAGTCCCTAAACTTACAAACTACTTATGAACTACTTACGAACTAGGACGGCACAAATATCCATGCCCGAGGGGGGATTCGAACCCCCGACCGTAGTGGCCGTGCTGACCGTGACTGGAGCGCCTCAGTCACCTCGGCCACCGCGGCCGGCGTGGAATTAGAGATCCCAAAATGTTTATATAACTGAATTCGAACCACAAAATCTATGGTTGTGTGGCAACAACGCTACCACCTGAGCTACACTGATAAATGTTGCAGTTGTGTTAACTGCTGGTACATACGTGTTCTTGCAAAACTTCGAAGTCGATTTTCTCGAGAATTTTTAAGGGTTGCGTCGAATGGCTTTGGCTGATTGTTAAGTTCTGAACTTCACGTATCATAAATATCAAAAAATTCTAAAATCCGATACCCATGTGGTCTCCTTTTAAGTAAAATGCCTAATCGAGTATTATTGTTTTCGTTATAGTATTTTTCGCACAATAACGTAAAAATTAGGTACTATTGCTTCTGTATTCATCATCATCATCATCATCATCATCATCATCATCAGAGACTGATTATGCCTTTCAGCGTTTAGTCTGGAGCATAGTACCTCCATGAGCCCTTATTCAATGCTAACATTAATGCGTAGTCTGATGTTATGTCTCTTACTTCAAAATCATTTTTCACTGAATCTAAGTACTTTCTTCTTGGTCTACCTCGATTCGTCTTACCCTCCACTGCCGAGCTCATGAGTCTCTTAGGTAACCTTGCTTCTCCCATGCGTGTAACGTAACCCCACCATCTCAGTCTGTTCGCTCTAACTGCTTCATCTATGGTGGTAATTCCCAGTTTTTCTTTGACTTCCTCATTATGGACACCCTCCTGCCATTGTTTCCATCTGTTAGTACCTGCAATCATTTTTGCTACTTTCATATATGTAACCTCTACCTTGTGAATAAGGTAACCTGTATCCACCCAACTTTCACTCCCATACAACAAAATTGGTCGAAAGATAGAGCGGTGCACTGCTAGCTTAGTCTTGGTACTTACTTTCTTCTTGCAGAAGAGAGTAGATCTTAGCTGAGCACTCACTGCATTAGCTTTCCTGCACCTCGATTCCAGTTCTTTCACTATGTTGCCATCCTGTGAGAAAATACATCCCAGGTACTTGAAACTGTCTTCTTGTTCTAACGTTGTTCCTCCTATTTGGCACTCAATCTGTTTAAATATTTTTCCCACAGACATTACTTTCGTTTTGGAGGTACTGATCTTCATATCATAATCCTTGCACCTCTGATCTAGCTCTGAAATATTTGTTTGCAACCTTTCAATTGAATCGGTCATTACAGCCACATATGCGAGACTGCTTATTTTGTTTTCACCTATTTTAATCCCGCCCTGACAGTCTACTGTTTTCAGCATATGATCCATGAATAGTATGAAAAACAGTGGTGATAGGTTACAACCTTGTCTTACCACTGAAACTACCCTGAACCATGAGCTTAATTTGCCATCTACTCTAACTGTTGCCTGATAGTCTACGTAGAGCCCTTTAATTGCCTGCAGAAGTTTGCCTCCTACACCATAATCTTGTAGAACTGACAGTAGCTTCCTCCTAGGGACACGGTCATAAGCCTTTTCTAGATCTATGAAACATAGATACAATTACCTGTTCCACTCATAGCACTTTTCCATTACCTGCCGTAAGCTAAAGATCTGGTCCTGACAACCTCGAAGAGGCCTAAACCCACACTGATTTTCATCTAACTTGTCCTCAATTAATACTCGCACTCTCGTTTCAACAATACCTGAGTATTTTCCCTACAACGCTAATTAAAGATATGTTTAATATGATATTTTTACGGGTTAAAGGGTTACGTTTAAAGCTTTTACCAACTGATACTGTTACGTACGACCCACTGATTGTTGTTAGTTACTGCAAGACTATTATTTAAACTTTATCCTTGTTTTAGGAGTCACTTTCCAACTATTCCTAATTAATTTTATGGATAAGTAATCAGTTGGTAGACGACAATCTTAAAAAGCTGTAACTTTTAGCATTCGAGGAAGTCTCCCTAACTTAACTACCGTGTCTCTGTTTGTTAAAAACTTTCTTTAAAGGGACTACAACCTTATCGAATTTTGGATCACAGTGAACGGAGAATAGGCTATAGAGTACTTGCAAATATCTTACAAGAACGGCTTTTAAGGAATTAATCAAGGTCACAGTTAATTAATTATGCGGGGATTTAATTTATTTTTAATATAGAAACAAACTTTGCATGCTGGTGTTCTCCATCGAGTATTGTTCAAAAATGTTCAAATGTTTGTAGATCTATCGGACCAAACTGCGTGGTCATCAGTCCGTAGCTTACAAACTACTTAAACTAAGGTAAACTATCCTAAGGACAAACACACACACCCATGCCCCAGGGAGGACTCGAACCTCCACGGCGAGCAACCGCGCGCCCCGCAGCGAGACGCTTTAGACCGCTCGGCTACTCCACCGCGGCCCATCGAGTATTGTTATTCGTTGGTTATCCACCACCTCCCCCACCATATAAAGATTTGGTTATTTACACACCGTATTTAATTTTTCTGTGTTATACTATAGATCACTGTCAATGTTATAGTTAATTGATTATGTGTATTGTGTTGCAGTTTATTTAGCAGTAACTGTCTTTCTACACCAGCAACTTCCGGAAGCCTGCTTTACTTATATGATCACAGATTTGTCATTCTCAAACACAAATTTTGTTATTAATTGCTACCAGTTGCTTCTTTATAGATCTTATGGCTACACCTAGTTAACCAATTTCATGTTTGGTGTATGATTGATTGACACTTTATTTACGTCCGCTAGCTACTAACCTTATTACGTCTACGCTAGCTGTTAACGCGGAAGTATTTCGTTCCATGGTACCGCCTGTCTCTGACATCATCGTACTTTTCTTTATACTGCGGTAATGACTATTGAGTGGTTAGTATGTCGGATTTGCATACTTAAAATCCGTTTTCTTCTAAGACTATTGTACTTTGTGATGATTACATCGTATTACTTTATTTCGCTCTCTCTTTTTACTCCCACTACGTGGTTTATCCAAAGATGCACATGTTAACAGCTCATTTTGTGAGGTCTAACATAACCTCTGCACTTTATGTTCAGCTTTATTACACCCTGCTCTGAGTGAACATGAAGGGCACAATATTAGTTTATCTATAATATTTTCTTTTATATGAACTTATTCCTTTTTATATTTCATTACTTTCCTCAGAATAAAGCACTATAATGTATTATCATTTCAAATTTTGACATTTTTCAAGAACGATTCACATACACCACATATCTTGCTCCTTTAATACTGTTCTTATACTTGTATATTATTCTGCAACTGTTTCCTGTACAGATACCTGAAGAAGGGTAATACTTGCCTAAAACCGGTAGTAAATAAATCTACAAACCCTGAAGCTAGATGCTGACTTCTTTTTTCTTTTTCTCTTCTAAAACCTATTTAATTACAGTTCGGATTCAGATTAATTCTTGAATAGTCCTTCACGGAAAATTATCTTTGGCACTAGTCATTTTCCAAATATTACACATTTTTCTGTTCTGATTGGTTACAAATAAACTTGTCAAGTTAAATCGGAACTTGGGAGGCTAAAAAAGAGATGAAATATTTTGGCGTAGGTGTCAACATTACATATTTTCTAAGGAAAATGAAGTTTTGCTTGCCTATATCTGTGCAGTGAGGTTTTCTACTTGGGAAGTATTTATTGTAGCCACATGGTAGCGGAACGGTTATCATCGTTCAGTTTTCATACTTTTCTCTCTTTTAGATGTTCCAGATGAATGTGATGCTGTAAAACAGAATCGAATTATTGACAAAATAAGTAATTATAACAATTTTATTCACCAGTTGCGTTCAAAAGGCGTTTTTGAAACCCAAATCCTGATTTATCCATCATATATTGAAATACTGCATCACTGATGTAACTATTAAAACTGATAACCAACGTAAAATTTGTTCTTCCACCAACTACATTATAAAACGACTTTAAAATACGAATTGTTGGCGTGTCATATCGTGAACATCCGTTTCGAAAATGTAAATATCACCTCACTAATGTGTACATAATTAATCTTTACGTTTTTGCCGCGGCGGAGTGACCGAGCGGATTGAGTCGCCATGCTCCGATGCGCGAGGCCGCTCCCCGTCGGGGGTTCGAAACCCCCTGGGGCTTGGATGTTTGTGCTGTCTTTAGTATAAGGTAGTTTGCAAGTAGTTTTTCAGTTTACGGACTGATGACCCCGTAGTTAAGTCCCATAAACTTGACAAACATTTGAACATTTTACGTCTTTGAAACTGCAGAGCATGATACTAAACAGTAAACTAATAGAATAATAATTATCGCAGGAAGCGTTTACTTAAAAAAAAAATGTCCTCACAAAAATAAACGAAATGACCGCTATTTCATTTTGATTTTTAAAAACTAGTTTCAACCACATTTAACGCAGTTTGCCTTGCTTGGAAAATGTGAAAAGAAACGTGAATGTGTAAACAATATATAACTGTTACTGCAGCGGGAGTAGCTTCGTGTCAGTTGATGTCACCGACTCAAATGGAGTGTTTTAGCGGGATTTCAAATTATTTTAATTTTATTTCCCATTTTTCAAAAAATAGTGCAGTTCGAGGAAAAAGGGCATATTATGAACATAAGATTACATAATTAATCTTTTAAGACGATTTCCAGAAATCAGTTAATCCCACATTGACAATGAATTACAGTTACAGTTTGCTTGTATGTCGGATGGCATTTTTCATCTGGCTACTCATTACCACTGAGGGAGAAATTTACTATCGGAAACTAACAACCGAATACCAACATGATCATGTGAATGAAGCGTTTTGAGATAGAATTCTGAATGGATTACACATTTGTTAATTTTATTTTTAAATTAACAATTTCCTGTCAACATTTTGTGGGATCGCCAAGAACGACATGTTTGGATTCCACATCAAACGCTAGGTCCCATTTCTCAGTTTACATAGCTGGTACCGAACGAGGTAACGCTGTGGTTAGCACACTGGACTTGCACTGGACTTGCATCATCTAGATTTAAGTTGTCTGTTATTTGCCTAAATCACTCCAGACAAATGCCGGGATTCCTATAAAAGGGTAAGGCAGATTTTTTCCCCCCATCCTTAACAAAATACGCCGAGCTGCTGCTCCGTCTCTAATGATGACGCCGTCGACGGGACGTTAAAACCCTGATCTCCCTTCCTTTCACATTATCGGGGTGGTTACGGGCACAGAAGCCTCCAAAGTTGTGTGCAGTTGAAAGATATGTACCAGGCTTCCGGTTACGTCAGTCACTCTACCATAAATGAAAAATTTCATTAATTTTTTAAATAATTTTAGTTCATATCGGTAGTTTAATTGTTGAAAATGTTTAATACTTACAAAAGTGGCTAGCAGAGGAAATAAATGATTAATATTAGAAACAAGTTCATTCTTCCAGGACTGTAATTTGTTGTGCATACTTCATTTTATTACAATTCCTATAGCCCGATCCTTGTGACAACTTTTACGTATTTGAATATCAGTACATCACTTCCTTCTTTATTCCCTGTAATTGTCACAAAAATGCAAAGTGTTTATTGAATGACGAAAATAAAACGTTTTCCTTGCACCAGACATGCCGGACACATGGATAATTAATGTTTTCAGGTACTTCACAGTAACTACTGGTATTGTATAGATAAAATAGTGATCTAGTTGGAAATGGTCCCAGTTATCGTGCATATTTCGCTGCGTAACACGCATACGTCATCGAAATCGTAACACATGACGATGCAGACCGTTAATGCACAAATGACTGAAGATTAGCCCCTTTAGCGTTACCGACGGTTTAAGTTCAGGTCCGCAGTCGCCACTATTCGGAAAGCCGTAAAGCCGTATAAAATGCATTTAGATTATGGGGGGGGGGGGGGGGGGGGGCAAGAGGCAGCGTGGGAAAGCGAAAGAGCTGTTGTTAATCATCGAGTGAATAAATAATGTTCAAGACCAGTAAATAAATGTAAACAATCAGTAAATAAATGTAAACAAATGATATGAGATGGATATAAAATGAATGACGCTCAAAAGCACGTGTTTTAAAGCATTATTTGTGGACGTGGCGTGTGGCAGTTAGGGTACGATTTCGATTTATACCGATGTGTCAGTCAGAGAGCTTAAGCAACGATGTGAAACCGGCCTGTGGGTCGAAAAAGAATGCCCACACTTGATTTATATCAGCCGCAATGGATCATTTGACATTCTCACTTTTTTTTATTATTTTTTTTTTTAAGACAGGTTGGTAGTAATGATCGTTTCATTGTTCAGAAACTCGATTTTGGAATGTATTACTCAAGGAAAAGAATTTTTGATACCCGTATTTTACGAAAAGTAATGTTTGTGCCTGTATTCTTCCAGGAAAGTCATTCTTGAGACTATCGAAATAAATCATATTTAACGTGCTAATTTTCGTAGTACACATTGTGGAAAATTAGCAGCTTACAATCTCAACACTTATTTCTTGTTAGAAGAACAGCTCGAAACGTGTCAGATAACGCCTCGTTGCAAGAAATTCCGCGAGGCACAGCAATAATTACACGGACAAGTGTTTAAGAAGACTGTTTCACTGATAAACTCTAAATGACAGAAATGTATCGGAATTTGTTGTATGACAATTTCCTGAGAAATGCTTCCCACTTTGGAAAACATTCCTGACCGAGACATTGAATCACATAATAAATGTTCAAATGTTTGTATAGTCTTTGGGACATAACTACGGGGTCATCAGTCCCTAAACTTACAAACTACTTATGAACTAAGACTAAGGACGGCACAAATATCCATGCCCGAGGGGGGATCCGAACCCCCGACCGTTGTGGCCGCGCAGACCGTGACTGAAGCGCCTCAGTCCTCGCGGCCACCGCGGCCGGCAATCACATAATACTTCCAGGTGGAATCGACTATTTATCAACACGCTTTTCTACGTTCTGAACAAAAAGAGAGTTACGTCAAGGCCACGAGTCTAACAAAAGCAGTAAATTACTTTCTGCAACTGGTATAAAGACGTTTCGAATGACATGTTAAAAATGATTATTTTTCCTGATTTTGATAAGTCAATAGGATTTTTGGAAGTAAACTTTTGGTTTTTACTCCGATAAGCCGGTATGAAAGCATAAAATGTTCAAATGTTTGTAGTTATATGGCATCAAACTACGTTGGTCATCAGTCCCTAGACTTACAAACTACTTAAACTAAGTTAAACTAACATAAGAACCACACACATATCCATGCCCGAGGGATGATTCGAACTTCCGACGCGGGAGGCCGCGCGATCCGTAACGTGGCACTCCAGACCGCTCGGCTGCTCCCGCGCGGCTATAAACGCATAATTTGTCCTTTTCTTCTGCTATTAATTTCTCTGTAGCAATGTCTGCAAGTGTCAGTGGCAGGTCGTCTACACGTATACCTGACGTAAATGTAGTATTTTTTGTGACTATCTGAAGTTTAAGACTTCTTTAAACAGTCTTACCAGGGTGAAGAAGCATAGAAATCTGCAATTTTCAAGTCCGATGGAATTCAGGGGGCCATTCTCGTATATTTCATCGGTAACGGTGCAGTGTATCTCAGGAGAGGTTCTTAAACTTTAGAACAATTTTTTTTTTCACACTTTTGTAAGTGTTTTACTTCGTGTAATTCCTCCTTCCATTTTACAGCTCACTTTCAGATTGTACGAACGAAGCCAACATTTTACACTGTTTAAGCATTTTCTCCCTGTTTTGTTTATCCAAAAATTTATAGCCTTTTCATTTTTACTCAAAGGTACTGTAGTACAGGTTTATTTTTATTTATTTATTATTTTTCTGGCCAAGGAAAGTATTTTTCATCTGAATTCTTATTGGCACAATTATCGTCGTCAGAACTGCAATTCATGCAATGGTCAGAGCTATTCCTTATTTCTTTTAAATGTTCCATAACGGCTAACGATATGTCAATCTCATTCAAATGAGAATCCAAGAAATTTGTTAGCAAATAACACATATGTCGGTCAAAATTACTGAAAATTTCCGGACTGTTATGCCGTGCTCTAGTGGATTTATTATTAAAACCCAACGTTTCGTCCCAGACTGCGGAGGACATTCTCAAGGGGGATCGTGACACTTTTGGATGTCCGATTCACACCGCTACTGACTGAAGCCAAATTCCGTTTACGAGGGCTCGCGCGCAGAGGTATGACGTCACATGTTTTTGACAGGCGCGCGCAGTTCGTCGTTGCGATTGCCCCCGTCCGTTAATATCGTCCCATGGTGGAAGACTGTTACATTTCTTCTTCAAAACCGGAATCCAGATATCATTTAGTTTCACGCCCTCCTCCATACTATTGAAATTATTGAGGTGTTTTACAATTTCTATAGCCTCTCTGTACAGTCTTTCGTGGTATCCATTTGTGGCTGCTAAAACCTGAGTCTTATCAAATTGAATAAGGTGGTCCCCTGGTTGAAAAACATGTTCAGCAACAGCTGATCTGTCAAACTCTCCCCTTCTACAGTTCCCCTTGTGCTTATCTAGTCGTTTTTTGACTGTTCTTTTTGTGGTACCACGTATATTTCCCCAAAGCTACGCGGAATCCTATACATTCCTGCTTTTTCCAGCGGTTTGCGAGCATCCTTTGCCGATTTCAGGTTATCCTGTATCTTCCGAGTAGGTTTGTAAATAACGGCAACATTCCGTTTCGTCAAAACTTTACCGATGCGGTCGGTGACGTCCTTAATAAAAGGTAGGAAGACTTTAGATTTCTCAGGAACCCTTTCATCGTTTTCAGCTCTACGTGTCGGTCTCAAACCTCTCCGTATCTCTGTAGACGAATAGCCATTCTTAAGTAAATCATTACTCAGGTGTTTCAATTCCGCGTCGAGTAATTCCGGTTCGCAGATGTTTTTGGGTTTCTACATTTGTTGCCCTATTTTTCCTGTTTCATTTAACACCCAACATTAACTGACTGAGCTACGAGTTAGGAGGTTTGATTATTTTTCATCATTAATTATCGCTGCCTGCCTGTAACAAAGGAGAGGAGAAATCCCGTGTGGATAAACAATCAGGTCCACATACTTTATCAATCAGTAACACTTTCCGTAAGCCAAATTACGAGGTCTTACAATTCATACTGAATAACAGACGATACCTAGGCAATTAATAAACTATTATGCCGTTTCTGATATCACAAAATGTTCGTAAGTTATGCCTGTCTTCTAACAGTTGACGTCAAACCAAAATTCAGTCGTCTCTGTTGAGTTTTAGTTGGCATAAGATCCATGCAAATAATTACAGCCTTACAGGCCATGCACCGCTGTTGCATATCGACAAAAATGTGTGTAAACGTATTGGACCAAACTTCAATAATCACCAGTCTCTAGACTTAAAAAGTCTAGCACTCGAACCTCCGTCGGCATATTGACATTCAAGCTGTGAAGTGCAACTGTTAATTAGCCTCCACTATGTTCCAACGAAATACAGTAAGTGCCTTTGTTCAACTTAAACAATCACTTAAGTGTCAGAAGTATTAAGTTTCATACCAATATTCACTGTGCACTAGGTGAACTATTTTGACACTATTCCTTGCTCTAAACATCATTGCTTAAAAGAATAAATAACTTTGTGACTTTCTCAATCACACGTGAACAACAGTGATCTTTAGTACTGAAACATAATTACTGCACTAGAACTGTCCAGAACAGATAATCAGGTGTCTTGTCTGTTAAATTGTGTAACCTGAAAAGGTCATAGGCATTTATGTAATCTGCAGAAAGATGCAATAAAAGTGATTACAATATAGCAAGGTGTCGCCAACATGAGTGATATAGAATTACTGAAGCCACAACTAAAGGTCAGCTTCGACGAAGACGCCGCTATCGAGGACAAGGGTAATAAATATAAGCCCGGATGTTATCCAAGCTCTTGTTGTTGGACGCAACTCGCAACTTTCTGAAGCAGCGTTCTCTGTCATAAGTTGAATCAGTACTTTTCTTCTCAATGGATGTCAGTATATATATTGTGCAAAGTGATAACTCATTCATGTTGCTCCGTTCTACAGTTTTGTCGAGGCTTATAAATGGTCCATTTTGTTATATCCACTTTCAAAGCCAGCTTAATCCGTTACTTGATTCAAATCTACTGTGCAGTAGATGAATCGTGACAACAATTTTTTATGAATATCCCCCTCATGACGGAGACGAGACTGCTAGGTCTAGACATTTTAATATCTTAGCAGCCTCCTCTTTTCTAAAACAGAACAATAAAGAAAACTTCTATAATTCCACTAACAGAAGCAGCATAGTAATAAAATGAATGGCAGTTATGATCCCTAGGAACCAATATAAACTTAACCATTAGATACACTTGAGTTAGAGTCTTCTTTTGTCACTGTAGTCAGCACCTTACTCCTAATGAGAACTGCAATGTGGCCTTGTGAGGAAAAAATTATGTAACGCGAAGAAGTTATTCCTCTGTCCACTGTTGTTAGAAGAGTATGACCACGTAATCGGCAAGACCATGTCACCTTGGGAGTATGCAAATTTATGTTGGAATTCTAATGACCGTTGTTCCTTCGCCTCACTATCTGCAAACTAGCTACGTGACGGCTGAATAAGCGCTGCAGACCAATCACGTAAGCAAGTAACTACACGCTTCCTTGGGGTATAGCTGTCACAAGGAAGAAAATAGTCTTTACTTTGTAACAAGCGTGTCAATCTGAAAACATAAATAACATGTTTGAGATAATAAGATATCAAGTTCTTGTGGGAAAAGGTATGTTTTTTTTTCGAAATTAAGCTTACGGTCTGTCGGTAAAGGAAAGCTCAAAGAAAGTGCGTTTTACCGTTTTAACAGTAGTGATACGTATGATTTTAATACGAAAAAAAACTTAAAAACAGTGTAGCTCGTCGCGCAGTGCATAAATACATGATGGAAGTTGTTATGAGGGGGGGGGGATGTTGAACAAATAAATCAAGCAGAGGACTGTAATGTAAGACGTGTTTATGGGTATAAAAACAACGAAGTGCGGACGTGTGGCCAGTGTAAGGTATAGGAGATGTCCAAGTAGCAAAGGAATATCAGTTATATATGGTGTCCGTTCTCTTTCTGATCTTTTTATATTCACGGAATGTATGACATTAACTGCGAATGGGTATCGTCGAAAATGTGTACCTAGCCGGTATGGGAACTCGGGTCTCCTGCTTTCCAGGCAGTTTCACTGACCACTACACCACTGGGGACACAGCAATCAACACACCTGGACGGAATTACTCAAGTACACCCCGCGTCAGATACAAATTCTCACCTATACCCACTAGAACTCAAACTCGTAGTTTTGTAAACTGATTCCCGTAGGAGTAAGGGCCTAGGAGTGCCAATGAAGAACGGATCATTGCCCGTCATCGGCGTCTGTTCTTTCGGACATGTCCGGCTAGGTACCATTTTCACCTTTACCCATTATCAGTTAATGTCATACATTTCGTGAATATGAATAGACAATAACTGCAGGATCAAAAGCAGCATCTGTTCTTTCGGACATGTCCGAAATAACAGACACCACAGATAACTTACACCATATGCCGTTGACGATGATCCTTTCTTCAGTGGGGAGGCACTCCTAGGCCCTTACTCTACATCTACATACATACTCCGCAATTCACCGTAAGGTGCGTGGCGGAGGGTACACTTTACCACTACTAGGCATTTCCTTTCCTGTTCCACTCCCAAATGGAACGAGGAAAAAAAGAATGTCTATATGCCTCCGTACGAGCCCTAATTTCTCTTATCTTGTCTTTGTGATCTTTACGCGAAATGTAAGTAGGCGGCAGCAAGATCGTACTACACTCAGCTTCAAATTCCGGCCCTCTAAATTTACTCAACAGAAATTCACGAAAAGAACGTCGTCTTTCTTCCAGCGATCCCCAATTGAGTTGCCGGAGCATTTCCGTGACACTCGCGCATTGGTAGAACCTTACGGTAACAAATCTAGCTGCTCGCCTCTGAACCGCATCTATGTCTTCCTTTAAACTGATCTGCTGAGGGTCCAAAACACTTCAGCAATACTCAAGACGTGGTCGTACAAGCGTTTCATACGCGGTGTCCTTTACGGGTGAAGTACATCTTCCCAAAATTCTCCCAATAAACCGAAGTCGGCTGGCCGCCTTACAACTGTCCTTACATGTTCGTTCCATTTCATATCGCTCTGCAATGTTACGCCTAGATATTTGAACGACGCGACAGAACCAAGAAGCTCACTACTAATGCTGTATTCGAACATTATAGGATTGTTTTTTCTACTCATGCGCATCACCTTACATTTTTCTACATTGAGAGCTAGCTGTCATTCTTCGCACCAACTAGAAATTGGGTCTAAGTCATCCAGTATGCTATTACAGTCAGTTACAGACGACACCCTCCCATACACCACAGCATCATCAGCAAGCAGCCGCAAATTACAACTTACTCTGTCCATCAGATCATTTATATAGATAGAAAACAATAACGGTCGTATCACACCCCCCTGGGGCACGCCTGACGATACACTCGTCTCAGATGAACACTCGCCGTCGAGAACAACGTACTGCGTTCTATTACTTGGGAAGTCTTCCAGCCAGTCACAAATCTGTGAACCTGTTCCATACTTACGGGGATCAGTCTACAAAACTTATGAGTTTGAGATCTAGTGGGCAGGGTAAAGTTGAGAATTTGTATCTGATGGGAGGCGAACTTGAGTAATTCCGTGCAGGTGTGGTGATCGCTGTGTCCCCAGTGGTATAGTGGTCAGTGCACTGCCCAGAAAGTAGGAGAACCGAGTTCGAAACCCGGCCGGGTACACATTTTCAACCTTACCCATTCGCAGTTAATGTCATACATTCCGTGAATATGAACTAAAGGAATAGTTTCACTAAATATCTAAGGCTTTTGTGATTATTTGTTGAGATACTACTTGTTGGCTTCCGACCCAGGTTTTTCAGCAGATGTCTGCTTGATGATTTTTCTAATGTTTTGCCAGCACGAGTGGCTGATATTGCCATAGTCATGCTCCACTGTTGGTGGAGGAGTGGAGCAGGGCCCGTGGCCGCAGACTATGCTGTGTGTACCTGGCGCAAACCTAAGGGCTTTCCCGTGGTCATTACCGGTGGGGTCCTACTATTCCTACCTACAACGGTCGTTAGCAGCAGCACGGGAATCCAGAATCCGTTCACATTGAGGCTTGTCTCTTTCTTGTTGAAGCTGTTGTGTTCGCGAACCTCTATAGCTTCTTTAAACAAACGGATGTGGTAGCTCCTTTCCACTGTAGAAACTTCCGCGTCAGCGAGTTTTACTATGTGGTCGCTCCCACACAGAGCGTTCTCCGCCACAACCGATTTCTCCAGCAGTCCCAGCCTGCATTGCCGTTTATGTTCTGTGATTCTGGTGTTAACTGATGGTCTAGTTATTCCATCATAGACCTCTGCGTATGTACATGGTATGCGGTATATTCCAGACATTGCAAGCGAATCCCTTTTCACTTTTTCCGAACTGAGTCCCTTATTGATCTTCTTTGTAGGCTTATAAATAATCTGTACGCCTTTTTCGCGCAATGTACGGACGATTCTGCCCGGAACCCTGGGAGTGTATGGGAGAAAGGCCGACCCGACATTTCTTCTTCCGAAGTGTCATTTAGCAGAGTGTTAGATTCTCTGATACTTTTTATGTCATTGGTGGCACACATTGCTCTTCAGAACGCTTTTCAGGTGTTGACTCTCGCGTGTTTTAATGCGCGTTGCGAGACTGATAATCATCCCTCCTTTCTGACTCAAGTGGTGGTTTGGCAGTGTGCAGGTATTGGTGTGTGTGTGTGTGTGTGTGTGTGTGTGTGTGTGTGTGTGTGTGTGTTTTCGGTACACACTGTATTCCACATTCTCGGCATACCTTGTAACCAGGAAATCCAGAGAGGATAACAGTACTTTTCTTCCTCCATAGCAAACTGTTGAGATGTTTTAGGAAGTCGGCGAGCTGTGCCTCGCGGCGAATTAGCCGTGCACACTGGGGCGCCGTGCTGCGGTGCGCGCGGCCGTTCGCCGTCGGGGCGGACTGATGAACAAGACGTTGACTCCGACAGATTTACAAACATTTTGAAGCTGTGCGTCAATATAACTCCACACAACCAAGGTATCGTCGAGGTACCCGTACCACAGTAAGATGTGTTGCTCCAGAGTCTGTGTTTCCAAATGAAGAAGATGGTCACCACGTGAGTACCTAACTACCCATGGATAGCTGGTGTTTCCATTTCACTTGAGATAGCTTGTGGCGAGACATGTATGAAAGAATTTGGTTATGTCTTATGAGAAAATGGAACTGATGTACTCTAGAATTTTCAGTGGATGCCAAAGGATAAGGAAAACCGAGGCGACGGTTTATATACTCGGAGGTGGCTAAGGCACAGTGAAAGTGAATGAAAACAGTATAGTTGAGTATAGGTGAAGACCGTAATACATAATACAGTCTAAAATTCCTTTATCAAGCAGTCAATGTCAAATTGTTGATGATGACATTGAATGTCACGAAGTATTAAAGCAAGAAAACCGCGACTCATTCCTTCATTCTTCTATCATGTTCCTAGGGTAGAAACTAGGAGGAGAAACCTCAGAAATATGGGACAAATCAAAGTTTAAGTATTAGTAACGGAGGCAAATCAATGAAAGAAATCCGTACATTGTAGTAGTAAAAAAGTATTATTCTGGTTAATACCGTTTGTCTTTACGCTAAACAAATTTATCTTAATGAATCAGGAGGAAAGTCCCTAATTTGTAAAGTAACTGTATAAATAAAAACAAATTACTAAATAACACGTTTTTAAACCGCACTGGTAAGTAAAGAAAAAAATATACGTCACTTATTCCCATACAGAATTCTATCTGTAAACCATCCTTGAAAATTATGGTTGTGAATTTTTAATATCTGTGACAATACATGGGACTTTTCTAATAAAAGCGTGGGGTGTATGCACTACAAATTAATGCATGAACGGGTAACCTCCCAACTATTGTCCATTGCAAGTGCCTCGCGTTTTTTGTCTAAATGTTACAAGTAATATCATAGCTCTGAAATATTCAAAAAGCACATATTTTCAGTACTACCTCTAGGGATGAGGAATCTCCATGGGGCTAGATGAAATTATTTTATATTTTTAGGCAAAATTAAACACAGATTATGTTAAACATTGACTTCCTATAAATAATTCTTTACTGCCTGTTAGTCATGTCTGAAATTTCTCATTGGATTTGCAACATGTCGATGAGATTATATATTTTTATTTATACAATTATATAAAATTATCTATCTGTATAGCCATGGATTTGCACGCGTTTGCCAGGTATATTGCACGCATCTCCCCTCTACGCCATCGCCTGCCGTGTCCATACACTTGCATGCCCCTTGGGATGCATTCCAATACTACCTGCACAACATGTCAGGGCACCTGATACGTTGCGCCTCACCGCGCTTTTCCACTCACATCATGGGTATGCCGCCGTTGTTGAGAACAGTGGGGTGACAACGTGTCTAACCCCATCAAAATTTTTTAAAAGCAATTAAAAATTTTTGAGTCTTAGTTTAAAAAATGACACGAACTAATATATAGAAGCTGAACTATTTACACATATTAAAAACATTTTTATAGTAAGAGTTATAAGAGTGTTTTGCACAGTGCTAGAGTGCCAGACTATGAATCCAAAGGTCGCGTTTCGATCCCCGCCAAGTCCTAGGATTTTGATCTGTCACTTTCCACTTCTTTCATCTCTGGCAATGTTTATGATGTGAAAAATACCGAGTAGCACCGTGGTTCGAAATCCACGTTAAACTGTAGGTCCCCCTATAACTGGCTGGGTATGTTAATTTCAAGGTCGGAGGAAGGCAACGGCATACCACCTCCAAATAGGACCATGCCTAGTAAAGCACTGTGGTGTTCAAACCAATCTTCGCATTGCTGATTACTTAACCTTTAGCAAGAGTTAACGGTTTCCAGGATTCACTAACATGTCAGTGAATCATATCCGCTTACCTTATTCACTAAAAAGACAACTTTTTAAACTGTGCTGGTGATGATGATGATCGTGTGGCATTTATGGCCGTTAGACCCCAACTGGGGTCGTGTTCAGCCTGCCTGGTGCAAGTCTTTTTTATGTGACGCCACTTCGGCGACTTGCGTGTCAATGATGATGGAATGATGATGAGGACGACACAACACCCAGTCCCCGGGTGGAGAAAATTTCCAACCCGACCGGGAATCGAACCCGGGCCTCCTGCGTGGCAACCAACCACGCTGTCCACTGGACTACGGAGGCGGACAACTGTGCTGGTACGAATACGAGTAAGGAAGAAGCGGTGTAAATAACCACGAATCTATTTGTTTTCCAGCACGTTTGTCAAAGGACTGGCCACGAGACAGGCGGCAAACAACTGAACGCTACGTAACGAATAACATTAAGTATATTTATTAAAAATGAACTCAAAATTACCCAGCTTTACTACTACAGTTTAGTAATAGAACAACTAGTTTATAGGAATTCATCAACTGTTTTCGTAATTCTTCCCTACAAAAGAGTGAAAAAGAAACTAGGAAATTACTCGTCGCGGCTTCGTCCGTAATACTCAGTAAAAGAAAAATGAGCAATGTGAAATTTTTCGAAGCTATACGTCCACCCAGGCAGAGCCCCGCTTGCCTGGGTAAGCCTTGTACAACTGAGGTGCGGCAGGTTCCCCAGAGGTGGCTCGCTAGCGACTGTTCAACCTCAACAGCCATGCATCTCCTCAGCACGTAGCACACCTTCAGATTGAGTTTTTTTATAGAGGTTGATACCCTCCTCGCGACCCTGGCGATTAAGCCAAGATCCCCGGGCTCTGAAACGTACAACGTTCCACCGTCGCGCCGAACGATGGTCGTTGAGGCACGCACAGAGCTTACGGTGTAGCGGACTGTTGGCGCGACACAGCCCACGGCTCAGGACCCCGGGTTCGCCAAGCCCGTACTCAGCAAATTAATGATAAGCCCCTGAGGGGATTCGCGGAGGATTATGACAAAGGCAGTCAGGCTGGCAGACACACTGACCTTTGTCTTTAATCCACCGCACGGATTCGAACCGTGGCCAGCACATCCACCCAACCTGGGAAGCGGCGCTTTAAGGAGACCCGGAAGTCTCAATCTTTTATTTGCTAAAGCTGTAAGTGTACACGGACATTTTTCTTGAAAACTAAGATTTTATAATTAAATTTTTACAGGTTAACAGGCGTTATGCTGCATTGAAAATGTTTTAGGGACAACTGACTGTAATACAAAAAATTAATATTTTTTTCCGAATATATATACGAGGGGGGCCCAAAAGAAACCGGATTTTTGTCATAAAAATTTATCGATGAACCATTTCACAAAATTACTTCAGTTACCTTCAAAATACTCTCCATTACATGCGATGCACTTGTGAAGTCTCTTTTCCCACTGTTGGAAGCATGTTTGGAACTCTTCAAGTTTGATATTGTCCAATGCCCTTTGCGAAGCTGATTTTACCGCCCTCACATCATCATAACACTCCCCTTTTATGGTTTTTTTTCATTCGTGGAAATAGTAAAAAGTCGCACGGGGCTAGGTCCGGTGAATATGGAGCGTGGGGAACGACAGACCACCTCTGAGATGCCAAATAGTGGGTCACTCGTAAGGCCGTGTGTGCTGGAGCCTTGTGAAGCAGAAACCAGTCACCTGATCGCCAAAGTTCCGGGCGTTTCCTCCCCACATCCTTTTGCAGACGCCTTAAAACATCCAAGTAAAAGTGCTGGTTAACAGTCTGGCCAGGGGGTACGAATTCCCGATGCACAATTCCACGAACATCAAAAACGACAATGATCATCGTCTTTACATTTGACCTCACTTGCCTTGCTTTTTTTGGTCTGGGAGAGTTGGAGAGTCCTCCACTGGCTTGACGCTTGCTTGGTTTCTGTGTCATACCCGTAACACCAACTCTCATCCCCTGTAATGACTTTGATCAAGTTTGGATCACGTGCAATCTCTGTTTTCAAGTCCTGACACACATTCATGCGGATGGTTTTTTGCTCCTGTGTCAGAAGGCGCGGAACAAATTTAGCAAAACATGCCTCATGTGCAAATCCTCACTCAAAATCCGCTGGCACGAGCTCCAACTTATTCAAGTCTCTACTGAAATTTGGTCGATCGTTTGGCGACGCTCCTCGTTGATCTTTTGGCGGACCTTTCAGTGTTCTCCTCGTTTCGCGGTGTTGAAGGGCGTCCAGAACGAGCTTGGTCTTCAACACTCATCACGTTTCAAGCGCCCAAACCACTCAAAAACCTGTATGCGGCTCATAGCGTTCTCCTGGAAAGCTTCCTGAAGCATTTGTTGCGTCTCCGTTGCAGTTTTTTTAATCAGGAAACAAAATTTCTCACACACTCTTTGTTCTTTTAAAGTTGCCATAACGAATTCGCAGGGGTAACCCGCCAACAGTCAGAGAAACACAATACCACACTTGCATGTTCATCTCTACACTGAAGCCGTCTGCACAGATATTTCATGAAGGTCTCTAGTACCGCCATCTAGCGTGAGAAGCCTGTACTACGTCTACGAATGGCAGAGCCCTTGGAAACCGGTTTCTTTTGGGTCGCCCTCGTATTTTAACAAAATTATCACATAGAATCTGTGCCCTGAAATTCAGCAGAAACATTTCAAAATAGTTAAAATACATATTACAACAACCTGTGTATGTTTGAGCCGTGTCTGTATTATAGTTCTATAGAAAATGGTTCTTATAATAAAAAACAGAATTTGAGAAAAGAATCTATAAAATTTGTTACCTGCATAGAAAATCTTAGCTGCCTGGGATGGATTAAGAGTGACTTCAGTCTCATCTAATAGATTTTGTTCTACATATTTTTCTGTGGAATTTTGTTCTCATAAGCGTTTTGTACCCTTTCAGCATTTCTTGCTGTTTCATGGTGCGTCTCAGCCATTAACTTAATTGTGAAGCATTTTGGCTTTAATCCTGGACTCTCCGGAATTTTAAACTTAATCACACTTCGTTTATTGTAAACTGCTACTGCATCATAGGCTCCAAAACGAAGAGAACTTATTTCAACAATAACCCTTTTGGAAATGCGATTACAAATTACGTTATTCACACTTTCACAATGACATTGTGTTTTCTGCCATGTAGACATGTCTCTGATAAAGTTTCTTCTGATAATTCTCTAAATATTGACTTAATTTCTTCCACAATTGTTACAAGTGATTGAGCTCATATATTTTTCCTGTATTTTTCAAAATGTTTAAATGTTCAAAGGTTTCTTAATTATATGGGACTTAACTACGGGGTCAGCAGTCCCTAAAGTTACAAGCTGCTTATAAACTAACTTATACTAAAGACAGCACAAGCATCCATGTCGGAAGGGGGATTCGAACCCCCGACGGGGTACAGCCTCGCGAATCAGAGCATTGCGCCTCAATGCGCTCGGCCACTTCGACGCGGCTGTATTTGTCAATTTACTACTTAGTCCATGACGATGGGTAGGAAAACGCTAGCTCTTTTTGTTTGTATATTTTTAAATAATTGGAATTAGTGTAGATACGTGAGTCTTGGAAAAAATGAATCAGAAACTCGGTAAAATTGTAAGATGCAATAAATAAAAAGTCCGTATTTTTACATGTTTCACGTTCACCGTGCAGCTAACTGTGTGGGTAAGGTATTCTTAAAATGTTTTGTTCTATACTATTGAGTTACGGAACAAATAGAAATATATATATGTTATTCATTAATTTTCAGTAGTTTTAAGATCCCTCTTCTTTTGCTATTTCATTCACGTAATAAGCGAGTTGTGCACCTCAAAATGTTCAAATGTTTGTAAATCTATGGGACTCAATTGCTTGATTATTAGTCCCTAGCTTACAAACTAGCTTACAAACTATTTAAACTAACCTAAGGACAAACTCAAACATCCATGCCCCAGGGGGGATTCGAACCCCCGAAGGCGGACGGCCGCGCGCACCGCAACACAGCGCTCCAGTACGCGCGGCTAATCCGCCGCGGCGAGTTGTGCACTTTTCAGAGTGATAAATGCTGTGGTGATGTCAGTTGTACCCGATAACACGACATACCTTACCGCTAAGCAGAAGTAATGCAAAACTGGCTAGTTATGCTGCACGCGTTACAGCAGTTACGTGTGGCCACTATCGCGACAATACGTATTACTGTGTGTCATATACGTCTTCTACAAACATGTCACAATGCTATCAGTTACTGGAGAAAGAACATTCTAGCACTTTCACATCATTGAATATTTTAAGTCGGATCAAGGTGTTTAAATTGCTTTTATGACATTTTACTATTTTGATACTACTTCGTTACTAGCATACGTTAAGAATTATTGAATTGGAAATATTTCTGAAGGGGTCGTTTGCATCCATTTCGTGAGGAAAGTTATTTTGCACCGTGTGTCGGCAACTGGAGATCCCAGGACCCGATCTGGCCAGCGATTGGCATCAATCCGGAATGCGGAAGAAATTTGTGGTATCGGAAGGGATCTTTTGCAAAACGTCTTAAGTAACTATGTGGATCTCGCTTGTGGAAAATGTTCAAATGTTTGTAAAGTCTATGGGACTTAACTACGGGGTCATCAGTCCCTAAACTTACAGACTACTTATGAACTACTTACGAACTAGGACGGCACAAATATCCATGCACGAGGGGGGATTCGAACCCCCGATCGTAGTGGCCGTGCAGACCATGACTGGAGCGCCTTAGTCTCCTCGGCCACCTGACTTGTGGACCGCGGAAGTTGCCCTCGTCTGTTTTACGTAGCCTTTAACATAGAAAGTACATGACACAACATAGGTAAATTTACTAGAAAATAAGGGATAAGAATCTGTGTATTTGTAAGTGAAATGTGTGCTCGGGACTATACTCGGGTACAAACATTTGTGAGGTGTAGGTCTTTTTCAAAACTGGCAAGCTGCGCAAAATATATAATGGCTCGTCGGAAAATGGCTACTCATGGAATCACAGTGTGCCGCTCGTAATTTACACTACCAAATTCACGGTGTTCTATTCAAAAAATTCAGGAACTTCCTCCACAACATTTTGCTGCACTTGCCTTTTACTTATTTTATGGTCTCCTTCGAAATAGCCTCCTACACTATTGGTACAACGCACCCAACGCACTTTGCACTTAGGGAAGTAGTCATGGTATGCCTCTTGCTGATTCACACGGAGCTCCGTATACGAATTTTATCTCGTCTACCGTTGAGTATCTTCGCCCTTTCAACGGGTTTACAACTTTAGAAATACAGAAAGTCCGCAGGGGCCTGGTCTGGAGAATAAAGCAGTACGGTGATTTCGTCTTTTGTGCAATAGTCACACACCGAAATATTCACTATATATATATATATATATATATATATATATATATATATATGTGTGTGTGTGTGTGTGTGTGTGTGTGTGTGTGTGTGTGTAGGGGGGGAGGTGAGAGAGAGAATCAAATGTTCAAATGTTTGTAAATCTATCGGGCCAAACTGCGTGGTCATCAGTGCGTAGCTTACAAACTACTTAAACCTAGGTAAACTAACCTAAGGACAACACACACACCCATGCCCCAGGAAGGACTCGAACCTCCACGGCGAGCAACCGCACGCTCCGCAGCGAGACGCTTTAGATCGCTCGGCTACTCCACCGCGGGGGGGGAGAGAGAGAGAGAGAGAGAGAGAGAGAGAGAGAGAGAGAGAGAGAGAGAGAGAGAGAGAGAGAGAGGGGGGGGGGAGGGGGGGGAGGGGGGAGGGGGCTAGGTAGGTAGGTAGAGAGAAGTTGATCAGAAATAAATGTTTAATGATCTTATATATGGGAGGCTGTTTCATTGCTTCCACCAGATAACGCCGAAAAAACACATCTGTATGAACGTTTGGTTACAGGATCTCTACGTATACCTAATTCTGCTGGTGGGTATCGTTTTTCTGCAAAGCTCTGCAACCATGCTCTATATAGCACTGTAGATGTAAATGTAGACACCATACGTAATGCAGATAACTATAACTTATCTCATAATCATCGTACATGTTCTCTAGCGAATTGACATCAAAAGACGTGATGATAGTTGCAACTTTAACCTTCTTTTCGGAAGACTGTTGGTATTCACTGCCACTGCTTCCATCGCCTCTTCCCGCACTTACCGTAGCACTACCGCTTGCAATGAGTAGTTCGACATTATCATCCCTATTATCATCACTATGAGTTAGTGTTACAACAGTATCTAACTTATACTCATATTTCTGTACCATAACAGATACGAGAAAGCATGCGAATGATTCATCTTCTACACTAATACCATCTTCACGAAGATGGGTTCTTCGTAATTTCATCTCAACCAATCGCAATACATTTGCAGGATTGATAACCAATCACTGCCCCCATCTGACGCTTCACCACACAAATAACGCCACAAAACGCAACTTCGGAGGCACACTGCATCGTCCCTACTGGCGAACCGACAGGTCAAAGTGCAATGCTGCATGGCACACGCAGAGGCCTCTAACGGACGACTGCAGAGTTTTGCAGATGCGGGAGTATAACTAGTGCAATAAGGGATCTTTACTTTATCTCTCATACGATTTTGGTGTATATGTGTTTGTTCCAGCCCAAGTACTTTCCTTGTCAGATCAAACAGTTTGAACACTTACAGTGGCTAGGATTATTCAAGTTCGATACATGTAGTGCATAATCAATAAAAATTAGTTCGCGTGATTCATAAAAGGCCTATAAAATTAACACTGTGGCGCTAGTGTCATAGAATAGGGCCGCAAATGTGAGAGAGGCTGAAGCTTGAATGTTCGAATCCCGGTTTGTGCCATTCAATTATTGTTTCAAAATGAATTTACTCACTATTCTTCTTCATCCAAATTTATTTCTTTTGTTACTAATCCTCTGCCGTGCTATTTAGATCATCATATTAATGTTTTTATTTGCAAATGAAAACGTTGAAATGTTCGTAAATCTAAGAGACTTAACCACGTTGGTCATCAGTCCCTAGGCTGACAGACTACTTACTTTAAGTTAGTTTAACTTATGCTAAGGACAACACAAACACCCATGCCCGAGGGAGGACTCGAACCCCCGACAGCGAACAGTCGCGCGCACGCCACAGGGCGCCTCAATGCGCACGGCTACTCTGCCGCGGCTTTTTTATTTGTCCAGCAATTTACAGCCGGTTTCAGAAACTCTAAACTACATACCCTTTTATGAATTACGAGAAGCTTTCAAAAATCAAATGTCTGTAAATCTATCGGACCAAACTGCGTGGTTATTAGTCCGTAGCTTACAAACTACTTAAACTAAGGTAAACTAACCTAAGGACAACACATACACAAACACACACACACACACACACACACACACACACACACACCAGGGAGGACTCGAACCTCCACGGCGAGCAACGCGCGCTCCGCAGCGAGGCGCTTTAGACCGCTCGGCTACTCCACCGCGGCACGAGAAGCTTTGCCACCAGCCAGTAACAAAGTGGATTAATAAATTATCCTGCTGCAAAGGCTAATATGATTGTAGTTACAGTTTTGTTCTGTTAATTCACAAGATTTTCAACAATTGTTTCTTCTTTCGTCAAAAACAGATAAAATGTGACACTCTTCAAACAGGTAAAGATCATTCGTTTCATAATAAGAAATTTATGAGTGTGTGTTGGTGCACAATGGCTGCAGGATTAAAAATGGTGTGTGGTCTTTCGGACATCATATATAAAATTTAACCCTTCCAGTCCCACATTATGAATTCAGCTTTAGAAAAATTAAAATTCAATGTTTTCTGTATTAATACAGTGCACTAAACATAAAAATGTGTTTTACACTTTTTGATGAGACTATTGCTTTTTTTGTCATGCATTTCGTGCTCAACACAAACGTTTGTATCTAGGTATTTTATTACTTTTGACGTTATTTTGTTGATGATTAACACTGTCAGATGAATGATTCTTCGTAATCTTCGCCACAGCACCAGAGACAAGACAATTCAGTGCAGAAACAACATGAATCACACTCACACTCACAGCCAAGTACAGACGGCAACGTAACACAACTCCCAAGATGGCTAGATTAATGCCTCAGAAGTGGCTACTCGTCGTACCAAGCGCCAAAATGTCGTACTAGAAGCATGTTGTTCTTCAACAAGAATGCGAATTTAAGAACTGATACACAAAATACGGTATAAATCACATTTTGATACACTGTTGTCGAGGATCAACAATGGGAATGAAAGGGTTTAGAGAATCGGCGAAATGCTGCGGGTAATGAGGCACATGGCCAGGGACTCTAAGTTGCGTCTAACGTGGCGTGCTAGGGTAATTCCGTGAAGCTGTAGTTACCACTATGTCCGGGTGGTGTAGTGAACAACTCAACTGCGTAGTAAGCAGGAGACCGGAGTTCAAATTCTCACCCAGCACAAATTTCCAACTTTCCCCATTGACTTACTTCAGTGCCCACTGGCAGCTAATGTAAATTATTTGGTATCTTAAGTAAGTAAAAAGACTTGAAGGTAAGCAAAATACTTTTTCCGTCATTGCTCACAAAATTATTTCATCAAAATAATCTGCAGTTTAAACGGAAGCAAGTAAGCTTTCGGTTTATATGATTTTCAATTATTCATTTTCCAGTATAAACCTAATGTAACATGCACTCCTTGCAACTATGTCTTCTCATTCGCACTTGAAACTTATATTTTGCCACCATTTACATCTGAAAGCAAGTTTTCTAAAAGTCTCCTTGCTATTTTCTAAGTTCAGTTCTGTGCTGTGCTAAAAGTTGTTAATATTTCTGGAAGTTGGTATTTTTTTATATTGTTCGTTGTAGCGTAAAGGTTGCGGCTTGATAATCCATATCTTCAACTGAGTACTTGTACCTTGCTACTCTCTGTCTACTTACAAGCTTAAGCACTTTTGCTGCACATTTCGTAGATTATTTCTCGGGCACGATAAATACTTTATCTAATCGCCAACAAATTTAATTGCATTAATCGCAAGACGTAGCGCCACACTAAGAAGATGTTTTCCGGTCTCAGCTTCCATGGTTGCACTGCGTCGTAACAACACACGTCACTTTAACCGGTGTGGGCCCAACAGAAACCATCTAAAGAAAAGGCCTGATCGCAGACGTGTCACGTCATACCACTATAGGCTAACTAGCTGGCCGCTATAAGACAGTGCGATGTGTCCCAGCGGTCAGCAAGTTATCTGTGCGATCCTGGTCTAGTGAGTGACCTGATAGGACTGTGACTATTCAAGGCCATGTCTTTCGACGGTGATGGGGCAAAGTGTAGCTGTGACCATGACAGCAGCTCTTAAAATCATATTACCACTTCGCCTTGCTGGTTAATACTTTTGCATGCTCGAGAATTATTGAACAATCCGATGTCTCGTCTGTACGTATTGTTGGCTTTCTTATTACTGTTATTTTCACAGAATGAATGGTAACTGAGATATCAAATAAATCAATCACAATATTACTCCATAATGAGCCACACCATAATCATCAGAAAATAGAGCTTAACATTTTCCGAAATTCTGACTTTTGAGTTTGGTTTACCCTGTATATAACTTGACGAAAACTGTGTGCAGTTGACTGATACAAGTATATTTATAAGGTACAGATAAATTACGCGGAAAGAAAATAAAGCAAAACCACCGTTTAAACCTACGTCTTTTTGGTCCCACTATCAAAAGATTTTGTAATTTTTTTTATTTTTTTATTTTTTTTTTATTTTTACAAATCTAAATCTGCACTTAGCGACACTAATGCTCTGCACTAAAGACTGCATTGCCGTGACACCATAAGCTGAACCTGGTTGTACTACTGCATTTGTAATGCCAAGCTAATAGTTGATTTTCTAGGATGATGCAAAACTTTACTCATAATAATTTATTCCCATAGCCAGCCGTGCCTGCACATCATGGTTCTACTAGGCAGTCGGCTATATGGTGCTTGTAAATGTTAATTGTTTGGTCTTTGACAGTATGTACCGTAGCCACACCAATTATAGACGGTCCAGTCAGAAGTATTCTACATCTACATGGGATACTCTGCAAATCACATTTAAGTGCCTGGCAGAGGGTTCAGCGAACCACCTTTATACTATTTTATCTACCATTCCATTCTCGAATAGCGCGCGGGAAGAAAGAACACCTGAATCTCTCCGTTCAGGCTCTGATTTCTCGTATTTTATTCTGATGATCATTTCTACCTATGTAAGTGGGAGTTAACACTATATTTTTGCATTCGGAGGAGAATGTTGGCGATTGGAGTTTCGTAAGCAGCCCACGCCGCAGCGCCGATGTTGTAATGATTCCCATCCCAGATCCTGTATCATTTCCGTAACGCTGTCTCCCCTGTATAGTGACAATACGAAACGAGCTGTCCTTCTTTGGACTCTTTCGATGTCCTCCGTCAAACCCACTTGATAAGGATCCCACACTGGGCCGCAATATTCCATAAAAGGACGGACAAGCGTAGAGTATGCAGTTTCTTTAGTAGTTCTGTTGCATCTTTTAAGGGTTCTGCCAATAAAACGCAGTCTCTGGTTCGCCTTTCCCACGACATTATCTACGTGTTCTTTCCAATTTAAGTCAGAAGTAATCGTAATTCCTAAGTATTTTGTGGAGTTTACGGCTTTTACATTTGATTGATTTATCGTGTAAACAAAGTTTAACGGATTTCTTTTCGTACTCATGTGGACGACTTCACACTATTGGGTTAATAGTCATTCTGACACAAAGAAATTCCTGGGGATTCCAGATGATGTCATCTAAGAGTTTTGCTGGGGAAAAGTCATTTATAATGACGTCACATCCACTTCAGCACCCAGCCCCTACCGCAACCTCTGTAGACAGCCATCCCAAACACTTTCCACCGCCCCACCCACCTCAACTTTGGTAGTAAATTAATATATATATATAGGAACATTTCGGTAAGTACTACACATTCCGCCACCCCCGGCACTCTCCCCACCGACCCCAGTCCCCACTTGGCCCAATGCTACAGCCATCCGGGCCGGCCGCGGTGGCCGAGGGAACTAAGGCGCTCCAGTCACGGTCTGCACGGCCACTGCGGTCGGAGGTTCGAATCCCCCCCCCCCCCTTGGGCATGGATATTTGTGCCGTCCTAGTTCGTAAGTAGTTCATAAGTAGTTTGTAAGTTTAGGGACTGATGACCCCGTAGTTAAGTCCCATAGACTATACAAACATTTGAACAGCCATCCGGGCATCAATGATGGCATCAAATAGGTACGAAAAGGGGGATTCCAGTGCTTTCAATTACCAAGTTTCTGTTACGTTTCAGTGATTTATATGCACGGAAAGGTAGTTGAAACTTGCTACTTGATAGCACTGTGACCTCCTTTACGTACCTAGGGCCATTTTTGAAGGTTTTTGTAGTGCAAAATGAAGTTATTTGCATTCCACAGTACAATAAAGACCTTCAGAATTGCATCCAAAGATACGAAACGAAAATATTTTTCAGTGTGATTATTTAGCTTCTCATGGTGTACTTCCTATCGAAATATTTCGAGGGTAAACTGCCAAGTATCAATGGCCAACAGGGAGTTCATGAATGTTCATCATGATGGCAACATGGTTGTTGCCGAAATATTTTGCCAGTTGGATACTGATACAGGCAGTTTATCTGTTAATTATTTTGATACTATAACATTACACAAATAATTATACTCTGAACAGTTTAATGTGATATAAATCTTTTTTTTCCCTTTTGTTTATATATGCAAGGTGAGAGAATACTAGTGTCGTGATTTCAATGTTTATGTATATTTTTTAAAAGTTTATAAAGTGGTCAATCACGTGACTACACGGAGCTGGGAGCAAGGGAGGCAAGGCGCGTGGTCTTTTGCTTGCCGGACGCCGAGTAGGTAAGGTAGCTGCTTATAGCGGCATCAGTGCGGTTCGCAGTTTATACGCCAAGTGTGGCGTTCCGAAATTTGTAAGTGCGCTCGTACGCGAATGTCTTCCGTTCTCGGCTCCAATAGTTACGTGAGTGGCGAAGTTGTTTATTGTAAATTGTGATATATAGTGTAAATGTGACTAAAGAAAATTAACGTAGAAGCACAAGTGTGGACTTATTCGTTAACGGTACTGTACCTTGTTAGTTCACTGGTTTACAGGCATAAACTTTAAAGGGTAAAAGCAACAGTGTTACAACCGCCCCTTAGTAGGCGAGCCAAGATACATTTATGTTAGGTTGTACACGAGCCCTGGCCGTTAGGCATGTTGCAATACGTTTTCCAGTATTTTCGAATGCCTAATTTACACTACTTTCATAAGTTTACCACCAAACGTAGGAGGCCATCTTAGTGTTTTTGTATCTATAGATACATTTCTGAGGGCTTTTGTAGTGCTATGGAATACAAATAGCTACTTTTACCCTACAAAAACCTCCGAAAATGATACAGTTACAGAAAGGTGGTTGCTGTGCTTTCAACTACAAAGTATCAACTACGATTCCATGTATAAAAATCGTCCACAGGTAGTTGAAACTTGGTAGCTGAAAGCACTGCAACCCCTTTTTGTATGTATTTGAATCTCACATCAATTAAAAGAAGTGGGACGTGCCATCATGCCGGCCGCCGTGGCCGCAGGGACTGAGGCGCTGCCGGCCGCGGTGGCCGAGGTGACTGAGGCGCTCCAGTCACGGTCAGCACGGCCACTACGGTCGGGGGTTCCAATCCCCCCTCGAGCATGGATATTTGTGCCGTCCTTAGTTGTAGGTAGTTCATAAGTAGTTTGTAAGTTTAGGGACTGATGACCCCGTAGTTAAGTCCCTTAAGCTTAACAAACACTTGAACATTTTTTCGTGCCATCATCTTCGAATTTACCACCAGGAACGAGATATGACACTATCTTGGATAACATTAATGCAACATTGACAATCAGTACCCGGGTGGTCAAGGAATGGGGGCGAAAATCTAGCAACAATGCACTTTGCACTTAGACCTGCATTAACCTTATACTGTCAGGCGAATGCGATTGTCAGCTATGTCCGACGTCAATGTGCGATAAACGTACCATGCAGATGGTATGCAGGGTGTATCTGAAATGAAGGTAGAAAAAGAGGGTCCAATAGAGTGTGTCGTAACAAGCGTATTTTACGTTGTAGCCCATGTCACCACCTCTTATGGTATGATCATAGGTCTCGTCGAACCGTATCCTGCCCTGCTAACCTGCGACATGCTAGCATGTCTCCAGGGTAACCTTTTCAATTTGTGTGTGACATGAATGTAAAAAGAGGTGGAATAAACGTATATACAAACAGTTACAAAAATAAATAACTTTTTTTAAAAAACTGCTCAAAATTGCGAACTCCTACTTGAATGCAAGCTGTGCAACGACGCCTTTAATGCACCCCTGGCACAGAAAAGATGGCATCAGAGATTTACTAACCAATTGTTGTCGTCGTCGTCTTCTTCTTCTTCTTCTTCTTCTTCTTCAGTCCGGAGAATGATTTGACGCAGCTCTCCACCCTACTCTGTCCTGATCAAGCCTCTTCATCTCCTCATAAGAACGGCAAAATACATCCGTTTGAATCTGCTTACTGTATTCATCTCTTTGTCTCCATCTGTGATTTTTACCCTACACATCCCATCCAATGCTAAATTCACGATTCCTTGATGTCTAAGAATGTGTCGTACCAATCGATCCCTTATTTTAATCAAGGTATGTCAGAAATTCTTTTTCTCCGCAATTCTGTTCACTACTTCCTCATTCGTTACGCGATCCACCCACCTAATCTTCAGCATTCTTCTGTAACACCACATTTCAAAAGCCTCTTATCCTCTTCCTGTCCGCACTGTTTATCGTCCAAGTTTCACTCCCATACAAGGCAACACTCCACACAAAAGGACTTCCTTACTAGTAAATTAATATTTGATGTCAACAAATTTGTCTTTTTCAAAAACGCTTTTTTTTCACTGCAATTCTGCATTTTATATCATCTGTAGTACGACTATCATTTGTTATTTTACTGCCCAAGAAACAAAATTCATCTACCACCTTTATTGTTTCGTTACCTAATCTAATTCCTTCAGCCTGATTTTCATAGACTGCATTCCATTATCCTTATTTTGGTCTTGTTAATGTTCATCTTATATGCAGCTTTCAGCACACTGGCCATTCCGTTCAACTTCTCTTCCAGGTCCTTTGCTGTCTCTGACATAATTACTATGTCAAGGCAAAACTTTGAAGGGTTGTAGCTCCCAAACTATCAGTGATAGGAATGTAGTTTAAATTGATTTCAAAAATGTTCAAATGTTTGTTCAGCTTATGGGACTTAACTACGGGGTCATCAGTCCCTAAACTTATGAACTACCTTATACTAAGGACGGCACAAATATCCATGCCCGAGGGGGGATTCGAACCCCCGACCGTAGTGGCCGTGCGGACCGTGACTGGAGCGCCTCAGTCCCCTCGGTCACCGCGGCCGGCTTAAATTGATTTGGACGCAGCTGGTTTCAACGATTCCAATGCACGATAGAAAAAAAAACTATTGTTCCATTTAAAAAATTATATCTTTGTGCTGTAACTCTTTGGAAAATGATACAATAAACTATGTTCATAGCTCCGCAGAAAGTGTAACATTTCTTGTTTTGACCTACCGCATTAAAATTTCCCGTCACCTATTATTTTATAAGTTACAGAGGCAACCACACATAGTGAAACACCCTGTATGATGGGATGAACGACGGTTGCAGATGTGTATGGACGAATAGACGGTGGGTAATAGACGGAGTGGCCGAGCGGATTGAGGCGCGATGCTCCAGTGCACGAGGCCGCTCCCCGTCGGGGATTTGAATTCCCCCTCTGGCTTGGATGTTTGTGCTGTCTTTAGCATAAGGTAGTTTTTTTTTAATGTTTGTAAATCTATCGGACCAAACTGCGTGGTCATCAGTCCGTGGTTTACAAACTTCTTAAACCTAGGTAAACTAAGCTAAGGACAAAGAAACACACAACCATGCCCCAGGGAGGACTGTAACCTCCACGGCGAGCAACCGCGCGCTCCACAGATTCAGACCACTCGGTTACTCCATCGCGGCATAAGGTAGTTTATAAGTAGTTTGTAAGTTTAGGGACTGATGACCGCCGGCCGCGGTGGCCGAGGAGACTGAGGCGCTCCAGTCACGGTCTGCACGGCAACTACAGTCGGGGGTTCGAATCCTCCCTCGGGCATGGATATTTGTGCCGTCCTAGTTCGTAAGCAGTTCATAAGTAGTTTGTGAGTTTAGGGACTAATGACCCCGTAGTTAAGTCCCATAAGCTTGACAAACATTTGAACATCCAACAAACGTCCAGGAACGTTGCTGCCTGTGGGCCTCCGTAAAAGGCGCCTCGTTCATGGACTCATGCCGACGAAGCAGGCTGGGATTTATACGCCAGTACCGCAGGTTGACGACCACTGACTGGCGACAGATGGTCTTTTCAGATAAAGCAATAATTCTTTCTGTGTATAAATCGTGGAACACTCCAAGTAGGAGTCAGTCTGTACTGAGTGTACGCTTGTGTTAGCAATAAACCTGTTCTAAGTGTAAAGTGTTGTGCTCTATTAACGACCAGCCTTCGAATTCCGAAACACCTAGCAGTTTGCAACGTGACAATATTGATGTGGGTTGTGATTGTCATTCAGAGATAATGAGGATTACACAGGATAGAGTGATGTGGTTGCAGCAAAGAAGTCTTCGGACTAAAGACCACAGAAACTACAACAGATAAAAAATATATATTAGTCTACCGTAAACTCAATTCGTTTTCTATGATGAGGCTGAAAGGATTAGTAACGATTACCTAACGTAGTACGACTTCATGTTTTCAATTATGTGCCTCAGAAATATTAATCGTACATGTCAGATCTCATAGAAAACGGTTTGGCGTTGGTAGTACTATGCAGAAACTTCATTCACAGTCACCTGGTCACCTGTAACTTGTGCATGATGTTTGTTTACCTTTGATTGAAGCTCATGACTGGAGGTCCAAGACAGAGCATTACTCATTAGAGGAAACTGAAGATGTATGTTTACTATAAAAAAAATTTCCAAGTGTTTGTAAAGCTTATGGGACTTAAATGCTGGGTCATCAGTCCCTAAACTTACAAGCTACTTATAAACTATCTTATACTAAAAACGGCACAAACATCCATGCTGGAAGGGGGGGGGGGATTCAAACCGCCGAAGGGGAACGGCCTCGCGCATCGGAGCATAGCGCCTCAATACGCTCGGCCACTCCGCTGCGGCTGTTTACTATATGGTGCAGCAAGTTGTAGTTAGTGTCATAAAAGCTAAAAGAATTTACGCTGGAAAGCTATGGTTATCCGGACATTCGCAATTGAGAGGCATGGTTATTGTGGAAAAAATCCGCTTCATTTCAAATGTTCGAATGTTTGTAAATCTATCGGACCAAACTGCGTAGTCATCAGTCCGTAGCTTAACAACTACTTAAACCTAGGTAAACTAACCAAGGGACAACACACACACCCATGCGTCAGGGAGGACTGGAACCTCCACGGCGAGCAACCGCGCGCTCCGCAGCGAGACGCCTTAGACCGCTCGGCTACTCCACCGCGGCCCGCTTCATTTGTATAATGACTTTTTAGGTGAAAAATAGTTGCAAGCATACAGAACGGTGAGTGCAGGATAAAAATATCGTATAAACACTAAATGAATCCTGGAAAAAAATCTAAGAAAGAATGTGAGTCGCCGTTTTAATTTGTTTCAGTATCCAGCTAGTGTTTATATTTTTATTGGCCCCGTTTTGTATGTTTTGCAATTATTGTTCACTCGAAAATAGAACTATAAAGTCCTGAACCCGGTAGTGGCTTAAATAAAAGTATGTATGAAACTGAAAGGGATTTTGTCCACAATTACGTAAGACAGCTCCATCCGATGCAGAAGAAGTATAACCATACTAGGGGGTGGACAATATAATATTATATTACATAGATAATTTTTGTCAGTAAGGTGACTGCTTGCCATTGGCAGCTGCGACGCCTCGTGGAACAGGTTCATGAAGTGTCATTAGAATTTACAACAGACTGTTATCCATTCTTGCACCAAAATATCCGAGAATTACTTCAACGATGTTGGCGCTGTAAATTTGGTCCTCACTGTCTGCTCTGAAACTCCAACACCGAGTTTCATTTTCCTCAGCAGAATGGCATCTACCAGCAGGACAATGAAACGTGTCGCGGCGTACGTAAGTAATTAATTCGAAGAGTGCCAGTATGAAATCATCTTACTCTCTTGGTCACCATATTCCAAGGATTTTAATACAATCGAGAAATGTGGTACAACATAGCTCGAGTTCTTTGCACCATGGAAACATTGCGTAGCCTCCGACGACGATGGAGTCGCTGTTAGTACCTTCCAGAACAGCAGTGAATCTCTTCTTGCATGCCTCACAGTGGTCCTTGCGGTATTCAGGCTCTTTACAGGTAGACGCACTGTTGTGACTGGAAAGTGTTACGACTCAAGCGCAATACGGAAATCTAATGTTACGATAACGAGACCAATTGCAGTAAAATGAACGTACGGAAGTACAACTGTTGTAATGTTTATTAATGAGTAAAATTGTCTCTGATGCTATTTGGAAAGCAGTTCGTTCGATTTGGTCATGAAAGGGCGTTACAATTTTTTTTTTTTTAATATGCTAGGTTAAAGCTAGAGGTCTGCATTATGTCCGATTTTTACCGGCAAGTCCCGCTCGCCCGTCTGGCTCTCGGGAGTACGCGGCCGAGCGTCCTCTTCAACCGGTCGCGGGCAACCGATCGCCAGCGCTCGGCCGAGCGCGCCGAACGCTCGGTCGGTCACCAGTTCAAAAATGTTCAAATGTTTGTTAAGCTTATGGGACTGAACTACGGGGTCATCAGTCCCTAAACTTACAAACTACTTATGAACTACTTACGAACTAGGACGGCACAAATATCCATGCCCGAGGGGGGATTCGAACCCCCGACCGTAGTGGCCGTGCTGACCGTGACTGGAGCGCCTCAGTCACCTCGGCCACCGCGGCCGGCTCGGTCACCAGTAACCGGCGGACTCAGCGCCAGCCAGCTGCACTTCGTCAGACTGGTTACATTAATACTTCTTCCATAGATCATGAATACGACACTTCGTAATGATGTGAATCTTGTCAGTGTAATAAAAGGTGTCTGTACAAGATATTACATTATACAAAATGTTATATGACACAAATATATTTTGTATCATTTTTATTTTTATTATTATTTTTTATTTTTTATTTTTAGTTTTACTAATTTATATCTAAAAATTCATCAATTGAGTAGAAGGTGTTGTCATTCAGTTATTCTTTTAATAAATTTTTAAATGCTAGTTAGCCATGTCAGGTTTTGATGGTGTTTGGTAGGTGACCGAAGATTTTTGTGGCAGCATAATTCACCCCTTTCTGTACGAAAGTGAGATTTAACCCTGCATAGTAATATCATCCTTTCTCTTGGTGTAATACCTATGCACGCTGCTATTACTTTTGAACTGGGTTTGCCGCGGCGGATTAGCCATGCGGGATGCGGACGGCCGTTCGCCATCTGGGGTTCGAGTCCCCTCTCAGGCATGGGTGTCTGTGTTATCCTCAGGTTAGTTTACCTCAGTTTAAGTTGTTTGCAAGCTACGGACTAATAAAGCAGTATAGTCCGATAGATTTACAAAATGTTCAAATGTTCAAATGTTTGTTAAGCTTATGGGACTTAACTACGTGGTCATCAGTCCCTAAACTTACAAACTACTTATGAACTACTTACGAACTAGGACGGCACAAATATCCATGCCCGAGGGGGGATTCGAACCCCCGACCGTAGTGGCCGTGCAGACCGTAACTGAAGCGCCTCAGTCCCCTCGACCACCGCGGCCGGCAATAGATTTACAAACATGTGAACATGTGTGTGAACTAGGTTGGATAATTAACAACAAATTTCATAAGTGAATATATATACCCTGAGTAACTGTGAGGATGCCTAAATCCTTAAATAGATGTCTCCAGAACGATCTTGGGCGCGCTCCAATAATTATTCTGATTACACGATTTTGTGTAATGAATACTTTTTTACTCAATAGTGAATTACCTCAGAATATGATGCCATCCGAAAGCAGTAAATGAAAATAGGCGTAGTAAACTGTTTTACTGATATTCTTATCGTCAAAATTTGGTAAAACCCTAATAGCATACGTAGCTGAACCCAAACGTTTTAGCAGACAATCAATGTGTTGATTCAAGTTTAATTTCTCATTAATTCACACATCTAAAAATTTTGAAAAACTCTGGTTTCCCTTCAAAACGAACGAATAATTACGACGAACCTTAGCTACAGACTTCTGTTCAAAGTCTATATTTATTACTGGAGTTGCGCCATTTACTGTACGGAACTGTATATGCTGTGTTTTATCAAAAGTTAATGAGAGTCCGTTTGCTTAGAACCACATTACACATTTTTAAATATACTTTCTTTGAGTTTTACCATTTTTAAGTCGTATGTATTCCAGAAAATTCCTCATTACTGTATGTGACATGGGGAATTTTCTGGAATACATAAGACTTAAAATAAAAATGGTAAAACTCATAGAAAATATAAAATTCAAGAAGACCTGTCTCAAGCAGAAAATTTTTAAATATTTTGCAACCTACTGGAGTTTCGACCATTGAGGTGATCATGTCTTCCAGTAACTGCAACGTTAAAAACTGTAATTTCTATATGTAGTATTTTGTTTGTTTTGGTAGACAAGCGGTAATACAGTAGTCTAATCTTGCGTTATGTGCAGCGTATCTCCTTGTAGTTATCAGACCACAGATCAGCGTTTAAAGAGCACATTTTGTTCTTTAAAGCACATATTTGCTTGGACACCATTGTCAACCGTATTTTGTCGGCCTTTTCTCTAATATGCCGCGATACAGTGGTGGGGTGCGGAAGAACATCTTCTATATTGACTTTGCCATACGTGGCGCGAACATTGATGAGCTCCTGTGAATAATTCTTGAAGCCAATCTTACTATGCTTTGCTATGGTAGCAAACCTAATCCGCCCATATCGACCAACCTATCAACAAGAACTTTCTTTATCCTACTTGGTACTGCAAGTGGTCGGTGTAATTATGCTCCGCATTTACTTTTGCAGTGCCGAATCATACCTGTTGTGCTTGACTGGTACGTAAGTATAGTATCGCATATGGTACATTGCACGAAACCAGCAGAAACCTGTGTGACAGGATCCACTACAAGTGCAAAAAATTTCCAAGCTTCACTTTTCGGCTCCTTTTCGGCGTGTCTTTCTTCTGGACTAACGAGCCGCTCCTAATTGTCTCCACAATACTTCTTTTAGTTTCATGAATGGAGCCTTTACGACCTGTAGTTCGTTGATCCAAAACGCTGTCTGCGCTGCTCAAAGCCAGGTCGGCTTCTTATGCGATTCCACAGTGTTGAGCGCGCGTCGGTCGCGCTGTCACCGGCCGAGACTACGAGCGCGCTCGAGCGCCCGGCAGCGCTCGACACTTCCGCCGGTAACCGAGAGGCGGAGGGCGACCGGCCGGCCACACGGGGCATAGACGGCCGCAGCCGTGCCGCAGCACGGGCCTACCCCAGCCGTCGAGCGGCGGCACGGTACGGGAAATGCTCGAGCGGTTATTTTCATCGAAATGCAGAGCTCTAGTTAAAGCCCAGGAAGTGGTATGAACGGCCTCTGTAGGAAGCTTTATTTATTATCTGATGTTCATTTCTAGTTGGCACTCCTAGCCAAAAGCTACGCCACTGCCTACTGCCTTTAAGACTAAGCGTTACGTGAATTCATAAATATCTTCACTCACGTCGCCAGTATCAAGTCTAGTGATCAAAAAGTACAGGGAATTATCAGATATGTTACTGATCTTCGTATCTATGTCAACTGGTATACGATACGGTTTATTATCTACTGCTTGGCAATTCCGATTACTTTCTTGAGTGTGTACTACAGTATAGACGGATCTGACATGCGAATGAAAAAGCAACGGCTCATCTCTTTCAACACCAAATTTTATTAATTTACGAACGTAAATATTTCTTTGCCTATTTTATACGTAATGATCGGAATAATGTATATTTGTTAGGAAATTATTTAGTTTTAAGAGGGAAATTTGGGACGATTCGATATGGGATCATTGGGCAGGATATGCTTCCTTAATCGTATCTAACATCATTTTCAAACTGTTTACTAATTCACACATTTGAAAATTTATTAATGAAATTTTCAAATTACTTTGTTTCATTTACCTTGTCATAATAATTGTCTTGCTGTATGTACGTCAACTTAGACATCAAGTAATAATACCTATTTTGATAAAGCATTGTTGCTTAATGCTCTCCGCTTCCTCGAAATAATGGTAGACAATCTAGTCAAAAAGATTTTTGGAAAGTACTGCAGCGTTGTTTATGATCTTTAGATAAATGGTTGAGACTAGAGAAACAAAGATTACGCTGCCATATGGCAAAACTAGGAGGGAAAGGGTTATCCCAAACCCATGAGCCAAGTGCATAGAATCTGGTAGATGGCATATAGTACGTTATACAGCAGTTGAATTATAGATGCCTATTCAGGTACTGTATAGCATTTTATTTTGCAGTGATGGCAGCGACGTCTCGTCGCCCTTGGGATATGCAGTGCAGTTGTACAGAACTATCGTGGAGAGTCACATCAAACCAGTCTTCAGGGTGAATGCAACAACAAGAACTACGACGACTGATCCTGCTACCCACAACAATTTCGCAATTTCTCTGTGGCTTGAATGATCAAGTTTCTAGGAAGTTTCTGTGAACGATGATAAATTTCTTCCAACTCAGAAGAGTACAGTAGCACAGTTATTTTACGTGAATTCTTTCAACTTATCAGACACTAATTACAGCCTGCTGCACCATACAATCAACAAACACCTTCACGTTCTTGGAATGAGTAATGTTCTGTCTTTGACCAGCAGTCGTGAACATTAAAGAATGGACATGTTACAGAGGACTGTCAAACTTTCAACATAGCAATAGTAACAGCAAACAGTTCTCTATGAAACGTATGAGTTGTATGTGAGAGAAATGTGTTCCAAAACAAGCTCTAGTATTCATTGTCATCCATTTCATTTTTATCATAAAATAAAAGAAGCTGAGTTTAGGATCCCTTAGTACATATTTTTTATCTCAGTTGTTTTTGCGTTCTGATCCTCAGTCTGCAGACTGGTTTGATGCAGCTCTCCTGTGTAAGCTGCTTCATCTCTGAATACGAACTGCAAGCCATATCCCTCTGAACCTCCTTACTGTAATCGTTTCTTTGTCTACTCCTGGTACTTTTACCTCCCCCGTACCCGGCACATAATTCCCTCCAATACTAAAATCACGATTCCTTCATGTCTCAGAATGTGTTCTACCCATCGATCCATTCTTTTAGTCACGATATGCTATAAATTTCGAAGGTTTGTGTATGTAATTTCCTACTGTTACACGAGACAAGTCATCAGGGCATATAACCGTGTTACTCGTCCTAAGCTGAGGCGCATCGCTAATGTCGCAGAATTTAGAATCTTCATTTTAGGACACGCTGTGAACAGGATGAAATATTTTGGGATACATACAGAGGCAGTCACTTTGTATGAAGGAACCGATTATTGGCACTGAAACGTGGACCCTGAGCGGAGAATGTTGGGAGCTAAGGCTTGCATTCAGCTCGTAGCGCATTGGCTGTTAGAACAAGCCCCGCCTCTTTCTCCCATGCTGCCAGCTCATGGCCTGTAGCTTACAGGTTTTAAAAGAAATATGTATGAGCTTAAAGCGTCACAAATGTAACACCAAATTATCACTTTAATGTTTGAGTCATAGAAAACTGGAACGTTTATTTTTAAGGGACTTATTAAGCGGCTGTATCAGTGCTTTCTGCCTTTTTGTATTGTCGCAAATGAATAACAATCGGAATTAACATTCCTCACACCTCTTTCAAGAACAGCATTCCTTTTTGTAAAAGAAGTCGTCGGGGTATGTGGACTTATTTTAGCAAATAAAGTGGAAGACAATAATCAATACCAATCAACAATACAGTGACGATGTCTACGGTGTGCAATGCTGTTACGAGGTAAGGTTGGCAGAGATCATAAACATTCCGTAGACACACGAACTCAGCCGACTTCCGCCGATCACAGAGGAGCCACGAAAAAGTGCGCAAACTGTACATGAAGTGCTCGAAATGTTCGGAGAGTGAACAACATACGTACATAAATTACGGTATTCGAAATATGTTGGAATACATTTACAACAGATGTCTTTACAGTCTATCCTGAGCCTAATTAATTCTTTGCTTGTCTTTGATAACAAAAAATTAGATTAGTTTTGTTGCTACTTTTTGAACTGTACACAAGAAGTCTGAATTGTAAATTCTTCAAGGTAGTTTCCTGGTAATGTTTTTTTTTTCGGATTTTATGGCTATTGTAGATTGCGTAAAGCACCAACCAACTTGATACACAGGATTTATTCAACACCATAACTAAAATGTATACACTAACAATAATACCCCAAACCTCGAGAGCCTACAGGCCAACAGACAGCAAAGAACATAAATCAGGAAGATGTCTCGCTCAGCCACGCGGTATATCGATTCGATTTCGCGTCTCGCGTCTGCCACCGACCCCTGCCCCCATCCTCCAGGGAGAGTGGAGCTCTGAGGGGGGGGGGGGTGGCAGACGTGGAATGTGCGACACAATGAAGTCTCGTTGCCATGCAAGCGGATGAAGTGTGTAGCGAGAGGGAGGGGCTTTGAACACGATGACCGCTTCTGGATGGGGATTGTGATGGTCAGGCAGCTCGATGCAAAGATCCTGTCGAAAATGCGCGAGAAAAGTGTCGAATGAGACAGATCGAAGCTGCGAAGACGGCATAAGCCACTCGGTCAGATCTCGTCGACGAGATCCAGTTCCACGCGACGGTCCCATTCCGCCAATGGTAAGTGATATGGGAAAATAGCAGAAACATCCACGTGGAACATGAAGGAGCCGAGTCTGTGGATGGGAGGGCGAGGGACAATCGTCACATAGATGAACATCTGTATCACATGCACTATGCCATATGGATTGTCACTGCTACTATCTGCACAAGGAGAAACATCACACACGCCGAGTGTCATTATCAGTCACGGGCGAATGTTGATCATATGTACTGATTGCAGAGCCCTCGATATCTGAGGGGGGCAGACTTTAATTCCGAGTCAACAGCAGGAGTCTCTGCGCTCAACAGAGTGGCAGAATTTACTAGTGTCCTTGCAGGCTTGATGCGATGTAATGAGATTGTAAAGGGCTCACCATACACTAAAATAGTCATGTTGGTATCATGCGGACAACGACTTTGTTCCGCCCCGTGTAGAGGGGAGGGGGGCTACAGCGCGGTACAAATGGTGGTGTCCCTGAGCATCCCATGTATACATGACTGTAGATCACGGTGAATGAACAGACACATCAAACTGCGAAGTTTAGGAGGGGGCACACGAACACGTGATGAGTGAGTCCGCAATCACTCCACGAGGATGAGTTAGTGCGGTGTTGGGGGCAGTGTCGTGTCCTCTGCCTGGGGAGATGAGCCGTTCTCCATGTAGTGTCTGAGTGATGAAGTAAGGTTCTTAGAGTCTGTAGTTTTAACATCAAGTAACAATCATAGTAATGTATGTGCCCAAGAACCATAGTGGAACATTAGCGTCACCTTCAGAATGTGGTGCCACCACTCCACAAAACCGTTACTGTGCAGGTGATATGCAGGTGCAGAAACTGTTGACACTGCATAGAGGACAGAGTCGTTAGCAAAGGGCAGACACAAATTGGCAGCCTTGGTCCACCAAATTTCATGAAGAGCAGCTGTACCACGCTATCCATGACGAGAAAGGTTTATGCCACTGTTTCCGCTGTAATTGCAGTAACGGGCATGGCCTCCACCCATTGAGTCGCGAGATCGATAACAGATAGGATGTATCTGAAAACTCCGGGAGGGAGCAAAGGGCCGATGATACCCAATGTACATATCGGAATCGGTCTGTGGGAGTGTTTAAAAAACCCAATGGCTAGGACTGCATCTGTGTGTCCATGAAGACACCACTATTTCACACCAGGCCAAAGGGACGTTGAGGCGTACAGTGCACGATGTCTGTTACTGTAGGCACTTTCGAGGTTGTAAAGTTTGCATACTCACCAAGAAGTAGATTGTTCGGGGCCCGTGAATAATTTAATGAATAAATCCTGCGTCTGAGCTGCTGTCTCGTGGTAGCCAGTTCTGGTCAGTCAGCACTGCCAAACACAATCAGAACCGGAAAGTAACAAAAGGTGCACAATCGCTGTAACTTGTCGAAATACATTCAGAATCTCAAAGATAGTTTTATGATGATTGTAGATAGTATAAAACACCAACCAATAGATAGACGCGATTTGTCTAGCATCATAACACACACATGTATATGCCAACAACAGACCAACAATTGAGAGCCACCAGTCCAACAAACAGAGCATATAAGATGAATCTGGAAGACATTATACTCAATTGCATGATTTATCGATTTGATATCTGCTATCTGCCCCAAGTTCATACTCACATGACGTCAATCGTTTAAGTGCCACTTCCAGCAAAAACATGTGACACTGTTTGCGACTGGTCACTTAGGAGAATCGTGTTTTGCTGGAAGGGCATTGTTGTTCCAGAACTTACCCTACATTACTCGGTAATTGTGACCATCAGTACCTGAATCTGACAAAAGCTTCGGAGTTCAACAACTGGAAGAGTTACTACATCTACATAAATACTCTGCAAGTCACATTGAAGTGCATGGCAGAGGGTTCATCGAACCGCTTTTATGATATTTCTCTATAGTTCCTTTCTCTAAGAGCCTGCAGGAAAGAAGAACACCTAAACCTTTCCGTTTTCGATCTGATTTCTCTTATTTTATTTTGATGCTCATGTTTTCCGTTGTAGGTGGGTCCTAACAAAATATGTTTGCAATCGCAATTTTGCAAATAGATCCCGTCGCGACGAATAACGCCCTTTGTTATTAATTATTTCCAACCCATCATTTCCATGACATTCTCTCCCCTATATCGCGATAATACAAAACTAGCTGCCCTTCTCTGTACTTTCTCAAAATTGTCTGTCAGTCCCACTTAGTGCGGATCTCACAATGCAGAACAATACTCCAAAATAGGACGTACAAGTGTGGTGTATGCAGTTTCTTTAGTAGAAGTTTCCTAAGTGTTCTGACAACGAAACGTATTCTTTGGTTCGCTTTCCCTGTCACATTTTCTGTCTGTTCTTTCCAATTTAAGCTGTTTGTTATTGTTACTCCCAGGTATTTAATTGAATTTATCGCCTGGGGTTTTGACTGATTTATCGAGTTTCTTTTAGTGGTCACATATGGATGACTTCACACTTCTCATTATAAGGGCCAATTGACATTTTTTACACCATGCAGATATATTATCTAAATCATTTTGCACTTTCTTTTGATCTGGTGACTTTACTAACCGATAAGTGACAGCATCATTCGCGAACAGTTGAAGGAGCTACTTAAATTGTCTCCTAAATCGTTTATAAAAATAAGGAACAGTAGAGGCTCTATAACACTTCTCTGGGGATGTAGTGACTTGTGCAACTGTCCAGTCTTTGGGTATGGAACGTTCGCTGAGCGAGTAGTTGTATGTAACAACTAGTCATGGGGCTATTGCATCAGTATACCCTGAAAGGAACCTAAATGGTATACAATCGGGACCAGGAGACTTACTTTTGTTACGTGATTTAAGTTGCTTTAATACACCAGAAGAATCAACTTCTATATTACGCATGTTGGCAGATGTTCTTGATACAGATACTGTAGTATTTGCTTCTTCTTTCGTGAAGAAATTTCGGAAGGCCGTGTTAAGCAATTCTTCTTTAGCAGAACTTTCATCAGTAGCATCACCATTACTAGTGTGTAGAGAAGGTATTGATTGTGTTTTACAGCCGGCCGCGGTGGCCGAGGGGGCTGAGGCGCTCCAGTCACGGTCTGCACGCCCACTACGGTCGGGTTTCGAATCCCCCCTCGGGCATGGATATTTGTGCCGTCCTTAGTCTTAGGCAGTTCATAAGTAGTTTGTAAGCTTAGAGACTGATGACCCCGTAGTTAAGTCCCATAAGTTCTACAAACATTTGAACATTTGATTGTGTTTTACAGCTAATATACTTTAAATACGACCAGATTTAATTCTCATTCTTACTCAGTGTTGATATCAATAGTCTTCAGTGTTTAACAGGGAACAAGCTTCAAGCTAGCTTTGTTTACCAATTCCAAAAATAAAACGTGACTACTGTTCAAAGTAACGCAATAATTTTTCCTCCCACAAAAGATGCTTGTTTCACTAATATGACTGTAAAGGAAACAGACAGATTAAAATGGAAGGAAGGAAGGAAGGAAGGAAGGAAAGAAAGAAAGAAAGAAAGCTTAGGGTTTAACGTCCTGTCGACGACGTGGTGATAAGGGACAAATGTTCAAATGTTTGTATAGCTTATGGGACTTAACTATGGGGTCATCAGTCCCTAAACTTACAAAATACTTATCTGCTACCTTATACTAAGGACGACACAAATATCCATGCCCGAGGGGGGATTCGAACCCCCAACCGTAGTGGCAGACCGTGACTGGAGCGCCTCAGTCCCTTCGGCCACCGCGGCCGGCGGTAATAAGAGACGAATCTCACGCTCGGATTTTTGCTTAAGAATGGGGAAGGAAATTGACCTTGCCCTTTCAAAGGAATCATTCCGGCTGTTGCCTGAAATGATTTAGGGAAAGCACAGAAAAACCGAAATCTGATTAGCAGAAGGTGTGTGATAATATTTAACTTTGTAGCAAAAACTATTAACTGCAAACCAATGACGTTTATGCAAGGAAGTAGCCTAAGTCTCGAATTGTGCACCAGCGTGGATATTTTCGTGGAGGGTGGTTGTGGCATAGATGGTCGGGCATTTCGAGCATGGCCGAGCGCGAGGAAAATCGTTTGCAATTTCTTCTAGCGTGATAAGCGACTACACTGACATCTGTCGAACTGTCACACAGCTACGTGCTCCTTGCAGTGGAGCGATTGTAACAACGCCGCCTAGAAGACAAGGCCTGACAACTGGCCGTGCCTACGTCACACCAAGAGGCGGCGGACGCAAGCTGACTGGCCGGCCGCTACGAGGCGGTGGGCGTGCCACAGCGGACAGCCAGTCAACTGGTAGACGCCGCCTCTTTGTGTGACGTCACAGTAACATATACAGAGAAGCAGCCCCCCCCCCTAAACCACTATCCTACACTGCCCTCGTAGTTCCATAAGATGCTAGCAGGTGTCAGACGGTTCCCCGGCTTAGTACCGGTAGACGACACTAAAGGCGCTTCTGAGAGTAGCGTGGAGGGGAGGCTGAGGGGAGAGCTCGTGCCGCCTGCCACGAGGCCACAGCTGTGTCCAGTGTGCCGGGGTTTGAGGGGAGGTGGTGGTGGTGGGGACAGCCGCTACCTGCCGCCTGCTCTCGCCAGTTTAAAGGGCTGCTTCTGACCGCAGCGCCATCATGGGGCATCTTACTGGACCTTCCCTCCCCGCACCCCTGAGCGTGTGACCGGGCCCTTTCGGAGGTTTCCCGTCTGTATATATTTGTCTGTGGTGACGTAGGCATGGCCAGTTGTCAGGCCTTGTCTTCTAGGCGGCGTTCATTGTAGGCGCCACATGCCGACCTCTATCGCGGACATCATCCCTGATTTTTGGCCTTCCAACACCATGACGTTTCTGCGATTTTTTTAAGGTGTAAAGCGGGTCCCGCCGTTCTCACGACGCAGGAAAATGTAGCGGAGGCCGAGAAGTCTGAGATGGCCACCCTGGAGCCCACATTTGAATTCCGTCGAGGAGGAGATCTTTTATGTCACTATACCCACAAACAGAGCAGAATTGGCTGCTGCTCTGCAAACGATTTGGTGTTAGCTGGTCCTGAGGAGTACCAGGGACTTTAAGACAAACGTCGACGCCGTTGTGTAATTCGCAGGCACACACGATATCAGCTGCCTATGACATAACATTCACTAAGTCAGTGTGCAGGCAAAACAGTTTCTTTCGTGTCAACACTAAAGTAATACTGCAATCCGGACTCTCGTGAGGTAATATATTATGACCACTTTCTTCATATCATGTTGGTCCACCTATGGAACGAAACACAGAAGCTATTCTCTCTTCTCATGGATTCGACGTATCCTTGGTAATTTTTTTTGCAGGTATATTACACCTGTTGTCTGGACATAGGTGAATGAGCATTTATTTCAAATATTGCAGATAAATCAGTACAATAATTCACAAAAAGCTATATACCACCACCAAATAATTATGCAGTAACAAGGACAGGTTCTGACTTGTGGGTTACCTTTTTCGATTAAATTTTGCATGGACGTTCTATATTTTCTATAGTTTTCGAAAAAAAAAATCGAGGCCAAGTTTGATGCAAAATCGGGTTTCAACGCTATACCTCGAAAAATCGTCTGAAGATAAAAAAATTTTACTAGTATATAAGAGATCAAAAGTTAATGACATTCAAGTAATTAACATTTTTGTGTTTTCATGGTGTAATTTGGGTATTCGTAAGAGAGGGAATATGTTGCCTCATCGTCGTTTCACCGATCAATCACTTTCCACTGATGCTCCCAATAGTACAATGCAAGAAATTTACCGACTTCTCCGTTCCAATGTCACAAACACTACCTTTGGTTTCAGTCACAAGGTGCGTCTAAAAATATCGGTGAATGGTTTCAGGTGAAAGACGACCGTCTGTCGTCTTCCATATATTTTTTGTATATTTCTGTAGAGTTAGAATTTATTTAATGTCGTTAGATTATCATTTTATGAACCCCACTTTTTCAAGGCTTGAGGAATAGTATTTTTATTTCATGTGTTACAATATTAGTTAATATTCTAGGTTTTTCTTATTTTGTTATGTTAATAATTTATTATTATATTAATTAATGTGGCATAAGTACGGCTTCTGCACTACGCCACTGTCCCTGTGAGAATGTGATGTGCAGTTGTTTTACATTTAAGTGTGTGCGAGGATCTATGGCTGTCTGAATGTGGAGAGTGATAGCTCGCTTTGCATCGTTCTCTCTGGCTCAGTATCGATAGCTGCTGAGGTTATCAAAGAGAATTCTACACACTTTGGTTACAGTCTAGTTAGCGAGCCTTTCCCTCCAGCGCGAATATCGCTGGCCATCCCCACCACCGTTGTTTTCGTGGATTTTCCGGCTTCCGGTGGCTTCTCACGCTATCCCCGGTGGCCGCTCGGCGGATCACTCTGTTCTGGGCGTCTGGTGAAGTAAGGTTGGTTCTGATCTTGTTTCTGGAGATGGTAGCGTTTCATTGACTAGTACGTTTAACTTAGATTCCTGAACTTAGAATCATTTTTTGGAATATTTTCTCCGATCGTGTGCAGAAATGTGTTCTAGTTTTTCAATTTAGTGATTTCCAATAGATGAACGCGGTGTGTGTGATTCTAGTTGCAGTTTGATAACAGCCTGATATGTTACACCTTTTGTGATCATGTGGCGGTGTATGAACTCTGTGTAAATACTTTCTAGCTTTGTTGGGCCCGATTTCTAATAGGTAATTTGTTAATCTTATACAGTGCATGTAAAAAACTTTTCATCGTTTCCTTCCGTGAATGATGTGTGTTCCACGTGGTTGGTGCATAGAACAGAGCCTTCAGCTTCCAATCTTGTTTGTTCCATGCCCATCAGGCAAGTAACTATGCGGGTATTCTTCTGATTTCCACTAATATTTCACGATCTTCTCTCGCCGCCTTTTTTAATTTTGCCATTTCTTCTCCGACTCGTAGTACGCACTTCGACTTTGTAATTCTTTCTGAGCCTTGTACAACCTCCTCCAATAGCTTCCTGATGTAATTCTAAACATTTCTATGGCTTGCATGCTGTAATTCTTAATTTTATTTTTCGACTTTGTAATTATTTCACTTTTACGAGTTTGACAGTGGACTTCATCCGTCTCTGTAATCGCCCCCTATCGCCTGTAGCTGTGTTTCATTCGCTTCCTTATATAATTCTAAGCATTTCTATGGGTTGCACGCTGTAGTTAATTTTCTTTATTTTTCGGAAACTGAATTTATTCAACTTTATCGGTTTTCGGAACCACGTGGGTCAGAGTTCCGACTTCCGGGGTTTGCAGCTAGACGCCTGAGTGCACGCCATGTCTCATATAAAACCAGTACCTAGATCAATTGATAACAGACTGCAACTTAAGAATCCACCGTGATTTGTATAATGAATCCGACATTCAACCACTTCACCTTCAGTGGAGTGCATTCATGTAACGTAGCCGTGTGTCGCCATTAGCGTGTTTGCTCGCGGTCCAATTCAGATGTAATTTAACTTGGCTATACACGCGCACTATCTCGAAACAGGCACGACAGACCAGAGCCAGCTTCAATGTGTTTTTGTATATTGTGTTTTGTGCTACCTCCGACTTGCTGAATTTCGCCTACGATAGCGGCACCTGCTTTCGCCTCGTCTCAGCACGCTGATTTCGGTGAGTTTCGCTGTGGCATTGCGTGTGTGTGAGAGAATGAGTGTTGTTTGTGAATCTTTCCCCCCAGTAGCGTTAAATCATGTATAATTTAGGCTGCGCACCGTCCGTATTAATACATGTAAGAGATGAATTTTTATTATATTAACAAAATTGGTTCCCCATTTTGCTTGCTTTCTATCTAAACAAACAATTTTAAGTTCAGCATAATCCGTAAGTTGCCTATAAATTTTAGTTTTAGTGCACCTTCCCCCTCTTATTTAATATTGTTCTTCACAAGTGCGGAGAACAAGTTCGGTTGCAAATTATATCTAAATTCCATTGCGCCATAAATGTTTTCTTAGCCACCTTTCTAAGATAATTTTAATTGTGATGGCTTGCTTATTAATGTCTGTGTGTAATAACGTGTGAGCTGCTATGTATATTGACCACTGTAGTATTAAATTCCTGTTATTGAAGTAATTTGAAACGAGTCAGTTCTCAGTTTGGACCAGGGAACAAGGCTTTATAGTAGGGAGTAACCAGTAGTTCACAGGGACCTTATTTACTAATTTTAGTGATAAGGCAAGGCTCTTGTTTCACACAGTGGTCGACTTTTACAGGAAATAAAGGAAACAAGCGTTACAAACAAACTACGCTTACTGGCCTTCAAAGTAATCGCCATTGGCTACAGTACACTTCTGAAATCGGTTGTACAGTTGTTGGAAACCGTAGCAAACGCACTTTGTGGCATCGCTCGAAGCACTGAAGTCACGCGTCGTCGGATATTTGCAACTATTGCGAAGCGTTAGCCTTTCATGACTCATTCTCATCCGCAAGCATCCGTCGCACTTGTTGGATGCCTGGGGCTGTGATTGTGGACGGTCGACCCGAACATGGCTCATTACACCACCTTCCTTTCAGTCTCTAAAGCCTTTACACCAAACACACACTTTTTACTCACTGCTTCAACACCATTAACTTGCATTAACAACCCATAGGTCTCCGTCGTCGTTTTGCCTAATTTGAAACAAAACCTGATGTTAACGCATTGTTCTATATTGAGCTCCATGTTGCAATGACACAAGTTCTCGCACTGGCCATGTTAGCTGGGTCGCAGAGTGTGGTGGTGGTGGTGGTGGTGGTGGACATGAGGGACCAAACAACGAGGTCATCAGTCCCTTCAACCCCAAATTTTATACGCCACGGAACCCAACGAAAAATAGGTGAAAGCCAAAAGACCATTACACTAGGAAGTAAAATCGACTCGCCAACAAGACTAAGACCAACCCAGGGCAGCAAATGCTAGTGTCCGATCCCACAGCGCTGGAAGCGACCTCTAGCCTAAACCACAAGGTACTAATGGCACAGTGGTCAACGTATCATAGCTCCAGAGCAGGGAGAAATAAAACTACATTAAAATGTAAAAGAGTGGGGGGGGGCTGATGGGGATAAGGCTCTAAACCCCACAATCAGCCAAGAATCACAAACCCACTCACCCCGAACAAGCGAGTCCTAGAGCTGACAATAAAATCTACTTTCACGGAGGAAGGCAAGGACGCGATCAACCATCCGTGGGTCATCCGCCAAAACTGAAGGCAATGCAGGCGGTAGGCCATAGTCGCCACGGAGTGTGGAATGGAGAGGACATTCAGTCAGAATATGAGACACGGATTGTACGGCTCCACAATCACAATGTGGTCGATTGTCATTTCGTAAAAGAAATCCATGGGTCAGCCTGCAGTGTCCAAGACGGAGGCGACAGAGGACAATTGATTCTCTCCGGGAAGGGCGTAAAGATGAACTCCAAGCTGCAGTCGTATCCTTGATGGTGCGGAGTTTATTGGAAGGGGCAGTAGCTTTCCAACTGCTATCCCATGAGGAGTGAAGCAAAGATCTGATCTGCACCCGCAGATCCACACCCGGAATTTGAAAGGGAGACGGGCAGCGAGTAATTGCCGATCTAGCCAACTGGTCAGCTACTTCATTCCCTGTAATACCATAATGGCTTGGCACCCAGAGAAAGGTAACTGAGCAGGCAGCACGATGAAGGTCAGCAAGGAGTTCATGGATGGAAATAACTAAAGGATGGGAGGGGAAACAACGATCAATGGCCTGCAGACTGCTCATGGAGTCAGCACAGATTAAACCACGTTCCACGGCAGAACGTTTAATAAAACAGAGGGTTCTATAAATCGCCATCAGCTCTGCCGTAAACACACTGCATGCCTCTGGCAGAGAATGGCATTCTGCCCCAACAGGAGACGTAAAAGCATATCCGGAGTGGCCCGCTGTTTTCGAGCCATCAGTGTAGAAGATAGAGGCTCCCTGAAACTCTTCTAGTACTGGGCGCACCAAACGCCGAAAGACCATGGGGGAAATTAAAGGTTTTGGGCCCTGGAAGAGATCCGTCCGAATTAGTGGTCGTGGCACCATCCACGGAGGTGTGCGTGCAGTAAAATGGGGGGCGCAATCTAGCGAAGGGAAATGGAAATCCCGGCAAAGAGAGGCAAGCCGCAGTCCGACGGGAAGGCCCGCCCGCGGCCGGGTATCAGGGGGTCGAAGCCCTTCATATGCAAAAAGAACCTGGTAAGCGGGATGATCAGGATATTGCCGGATGGCGATGGCATAAGACGCCAGAAGCTGATGCCGCCTGACCTGAAGAGGGCAGATTCCCGCCTCAACAAGGAGACTGTCGACCGGGCTAGTCGGGAATGCACCTGTAGCCAAGCGGACACCATAATGGTGAACCGGGTCTAATAATTTCAGGGCAGAAGGAGCTGCCGAGCCATAAACTTGACACCCATAGTCCATTCGGGACAAGATTAGAGCCCGATAGATACGGAGGATAGTTGTTCGTTCGGCACCCCAAGATGAATGAGCAAGGAAACGTAGGGCATTGAGTTTCCTCATACAACTAATCTTTAGGTGGCGAATATGGGGCACCCAAGTCAATTTTTTGTCAAAGAGAAGACCCAGGAAACTATGCTGTGCTACAACTTCCAGGCGCTGATTACCCAAGAACAGTTCTGGATCAGGGTGAACTGTAGTACGACGACAAAAGTGCACCACCCTCGTTTTTGATGAGGAAAACTGGAAACCATGGGACGTAGCCCACACTGAAGCCCGCCGAATGGCGCTCTGGAGCTGACGTTCAGTAGAGGCTAATGAGTAGGAGCTGTACCATATGCAAAAGTCGTCGACATACAATGCCGGGGTTACCAGTGACCCAACAGAGCTCACCAACCCATTGATGGCGATTAGAAAAAGTGTAACACTCAACACTGAGCCCTGGGGGACACCGTTCTCGTGTATCAGAGGGGAGCTAAAGGAAGAGCCAACTCTGACACGGAACAGGCGGTGGGATAAAAACTGACGGATAAAAATTGGTAAGGAGCCTCTGAGGCCCCAGTCATGAAGAGAACGTAAAATATGATGACGCCAAGCAGTGTCGTACGCCTTATGCAGATCGAAGAAGACTGCTACCAGATGATGTCTTTTAGAGAAGGCCTGTCTGATCGCAGTCTCCAGTCGAAGTAAATGGTCAATAGGGGATCGTCCCTCCCGGAACCCACACTGGTAAGGTGAGAGAAGTCCCCGGGATTCAAGAACCCAGCATAATCTGCGGGCTACCATCTGCTCAAGTAGTTTACAGGGGACACTTGTCAGGCTTATTTGTCGATAACTGTCCAGCGCCGACGGGTCCTTTCCAGGCTTGAGGGCAGGGACCACAATACTCTCCCTCCACTGGGAGGGGAACACCCCTTGAAGCCAAATACGGTTAAAAACTTTTAGGAGAAATTGTCGTTGTGAGGGGTTAAGGTGTTTCAGCAATTGATTATGGATATCGTCAGGGCCAGGTGCTGAATCACGAGAAGAGGAGAGGGCCAGCGACAGCTCCCAGTCAGTAAAAGGTTCGTTATATGGTTCCACCTGGTGAGAAGTAAAGCCTAATTTGAAGGTTTCGGCCTGGTGTTTCTGAAGGAGAAAGGTCGCCGGATATGAAGTTGTCGCTGAGACATTGGCGAAGTGAGTGGCAAGATGTTCTGCAACAACAGATGGCTCCGTGCAGACCCCATCAGGCAGGGCAAGACCAGGGACGGAAGACGGCCGCCAGCTACCTTGGATAGATCGGAGCATAGCCCACACTCTTGTCAAAGGGACAGAAGAACCCAACGAGGAGACAAAATGCTCCCAGCATGTCCGCTTACTTTGTTTGATTAAGTAACGAGCTCTGGCACGCAGACGTTTGAAATTTATTAGACCAGCGAGCGATGGGTGGCGCTTAAGATGTTGCAAGGCCCTACGGCGCTCGCGAGTGGCTGCGGCAACAGTTGCATTCCACCAAAGGACAGGCCGGCGAGTAGGAGGGCCTGTCGACCGGGGAACAGCGGCGTTGGCAGCTTGGGTGATCATGTTGGTCATTTGGCTTATAATATCATCTATACAGCCTGAGGGGGAAGATGGGAACACAACCTGGGATGTATATAGCGGCCAATTAGCACGACGGAATACCCAGCGGGGTACCCTGGCTCGTGGTAGGCGTGATGGAAGTGAAAGGATCAACGGAAAGTGGTCGCTATCGCAGAGGTCGTCATATACGCCGACCAGTGAAATAAAGGAAGGAGAGAAGGAGAAGTGAGAGAGAGGTCTATGGCAGAAAAGGTGCCGTGAGCGGCACTAAAATGAGTTGGGGAACCATCGTTGAGAAGGCTCAGATTGTGGTCAGCAAGAAACTGGTCTATGAGGCGGCCCCGGCTAGATGTATAAGCACTGCCCCACAAAGGATGGTGGGCATTGAAGTCCCCAAGGATGAGGTAAGGAGGGGGGAGTTGCTGAAGGAGGGCCACTAGGGACGTGAGTGTAGGTGGCCTGTCAGGTGGAAGGTAGAGGTTGCAAATGGTCAATGGAGTGTCCAAGTGAACCCGGACAGCAACCACTTCCAATGGAGTGTGGAGAGGAATCCAGGTACTGACAATATCTGTCCGGACCAAAGTACAAACCCCACCAGACGCCTGGAGGGGACCAACCCGGTTCCGACAAAAAGCACGGAACCCACGGAGGGTCGGTGAATGTGCATCCATAAACCTCGATTCCTGCAGGACGACACAGGCCGCAGAAGAGAGAGAGATTAGCTGTTTAATCTCCAAGAGGTGACGGTAGTAACCATTACAGTTCCATTGGATGATCACATCACGAGGATCTAGGCGGGAAGCAAATGGCATAACGTCTGTCACGCTGCTTTGTCAGCGTCCGTCACCAAAGAAGAAGGGACAACATCCATAAATAGCTGATCAGCCTCAGGCTCAATGGGATGAGCGAGTTGCGAAAGCACAGTCGGCACCTCCGGTGGTACCGGAGGGGCTTTATCTTGTAACTTTGGTTTCTTCTTCTTCTTCTCCTTCTCTTTCTCTTTCTCCTTCTCCTTCTCTCGTGTGGGACGGGCAGGACCCACCCCAGAGAGAGGACATTTGTCAGTTAGGTCTGGTACTGACGAGGATCGGGCGACCTTTGAACTCACTGACTGGTAGTCCGATGGCCGGCTGGAGGTCGAAGATCTCCGATCTGGGGAACGCCGGGACGGAAGGCCCTGAGATAGGGCACTGTCACCGGCAGGCGACGGAGAAGGGGTGCACTTCTCCGGCTGGGAAGGGGTGGGACACAAAGGGAGGGCTACAGGAGCTACAGGAGAGGGAGATGTGAGGGAGGGGTGGGGACGGGGTGTAGGGGGGAGATGGGAGTGGGAAGGGGAGGGTGAAAGGCTAGACGATAAAGTCGTAGCGAAGGTCGTCGCCATTTGCACGGGATGCAGACGTTCATATTTACTGCGGGCCTCAGGGTACGTCAAACGCTCCAGGGATTTGTACTCTTGTATCTTCTTTTCTTTTTTGAACATAGGGCAATCTGGCGACCGTGAAGAGTGATGTTGTTGACAGTTGACGCACACCGGCGGAGGAACACAGGGGCTCCCCTCATGTAGTGGGCGTCCACAATCACCGCATACTGGGACTGCTGTACAGCGAGAGGACATATGACCAAACCTCATACATCGAAAACACCGCATGGGAGGTGGAATGTAGGGCTTCACTTCACATCGATATATCATTATCTTGACCTTCTCTGGGAGTGTGTCCCCCTCGAAGGCCAAGATAAAGGCCCCAGTATCGACGCGGTTATCTTTAGGTCCCCTCTGAACGCGGCGAACAAAATGTACACCACGCCGCTCGAGATAGGCCCTAAGCTCCTCATCAGTTTGAAGGAGGAGGTCCCGGTGGAATATCACACCCTGTACCATATTCAAGGATTTGTGCGGGACAATTGTTACTGGAATGTCGCCAAGGGTGGTGCAGGCGAGCAAAGCTTCAGACTGGGCTGCTGAGACTGTTTTAATGAGCAATGAGCCAGATCTAAGCTTACCCATAGATTCCACTTCACCAAACTTGTCCTCTATGGTCTCGACAAAGAACAGCGGTTTGGTGGAAGTAAAAGTTCCTCCATCAGTCCTTGAGCAAACGAGATAGCGAGGAAAGGGTTTTGCTCCTAACCGGCGAGCCTGGCCTTCCTCCCAAGGGGTAGCAAGGGAGGGAAACATCCTCTTATCCGCAGTAGCAGCATTAAACGATCTCTTCCTGTCTTGAGAGACGGCCGATGCACGACCATTTTGGAGTCTAACTCTTTTCATAGTGCTAGACGTCCGCCCTGGTGTCACCCACTCCGAAACCGGGGCTCTCTCCATGGGCGCCACCCAGCCTCAGCAAAGGCCACCTGGCACGATGGCCATTGCCGGGAGTTCTGATACCCCCGAGGACAGGCATCAATTCCTTGGCTTGCATGGAGAGGTTGCAGCTCAGACACCAGTAGTGTGATCCCTGTGGTGTCAGGGGGCTCAGCCAAAGGGTACATAACAGCCCCCCCACACGGACTGGCTACACGTGCTGGGGACCTAGCGGGGGATGGGGGCTACAGCGAGGAAAGGAAGTGGAAAGGAAAGGATAGGACCCGCGCTGTAGGGGCTAGGCCGGGAGTTCTTCCCCAATTGGCTCACACATTATCGGACAATTTTGGTATGGAAGGTCAAACCCCGAGGGGGACCAAACTGGGCCAAAAACCGGTGTACACAGCAGACAAAACCAAAGTGCAGGACAATCGGTACCATGGGATAGCCAAGCCGTCATCCAGAGTACCACCGAGAGACGGGGTTGGAGAGGGTGGGAAGGAGGAATTGGGATGGGAAGGAGGGGGAACTAGGAGGGGTAATGCAGCCTGGGGAAAGCAGGAAGAAAGGCTGCAATGGCTCGGGGACCCGTGCGCGCCACACACGTACCCACAAAAGAGCTGTGGGCCCCCTGGGGGGGTCGCAGAGTGTACCATCTCTTCACAGCAGTGCTTTACACGATAGGAGGCGCTTGTTGACATGTCCCTCAATGTGTATGCGCGGGCACCTCAGCCTCGCCAAACCGGTTTGTTAAATACGGGGCCATTCACTGAACTTTTCCGACGCACCTTTTATGTCGGTTTATTACATCCAGATTTAACGTAATTGCGTCCACTTAGTCTCTATTCCAATTATAGACTGTCCTTATCACGTAACGTGACCTCAACGCTTCCACGAGGCATTCAGTTTAGTCGTGGCAGTGGTTGTAATGTTTTGGCTCATCACGAATCTCTTCCAACGCAAAATCACAAGAAATGGCAAATGAGCGCAGGTAGTAGCTGAATGTAACAAGTATAAAACAACGGTCTTATAGAATTACAGATCAATGCCCTTCACGTCGGTTAGCTGTAGAGTTCCCACGTAAGTTACAGTACAATAAATTTCCTTAAGAAAGGAAGGCGTTTTCTTCAGTTGCAACTTCCGGGGTGGAGACTGTAGTTGATGTACAACATTTTGTACGTCCTGTGAACCATGACTGGAGGGTAACAGACAAATTCCATATTCATACGCTCCGGAAAGCGCCTGACAACTGCTACAAGGGATACTATTAAGGGTTGACCAAACGGAATGGGTTCACGGAGAAGTACGTGACGCGAAATATTTTAAACAATAAAACTCAGTAGATCGTCACTTCATCAGAGACCTAGATATCGTCAAGAGTTCCCCAAGGAAGTGGCATAGCATCGTTCTTTTTATTTATAAACATAATCCATCAGACGGATGTTTGTTGCTGTTAGTGGTACGTGAAGGTGTCATCATCGAATAATTGATGGAGGAACTGGACACAATTCGTGTTCGTTGTGATGGATGGCAGCTTTCTCCGATTGTGGAAGATATGAGTTGCAGGTGAGTAGGAAAATTGAACCTATAATATTCGAATTCAGCTTTAGTAGTGTGAGCTGCTTGACATAATAACGTTGATTAAATATCCAAGGGCGACTTTGCAAACTGACATGAAATAAAAGGAACACGTAAGGTCGATAGCAAGGAAGGTGAACGGACAACTTCTGGTTGTCGGCAGTATTACAAAACAGTGTTATATATTAACAAAGGACTTGTGCTATCCATTCTTGAGTATTATTCATGTGCTTAAGTTCCATACCAGAAAATGATAGGCTTTCAGAGGTTTATAGCTAGGTTTGTAACTGATAGGTTCGATCAACATGTAGTTTTTATGGCGTGCTCAGGGAACTAAAATGGGAATAACTGAAGGGACTTGTACAGAAATTCGTCTTCCTCGTCTCCATTTTCGAGTGGAACAGCAGAAGGAACGAGACAAATTCAGCTAAGCATCGTGTGAATGTAACTTGTTAGATAAGTGCGCACTACACCTACTCTGAAGCTTCGCTTCGTATAATATTACTTTAAGAACAAATACAATTTGTATAGGAAAGAAGAAATATGAACAAATACTCATTCTTCCAAGTCTTGCTTAGACTAAGTTATTTTATATGTTGCAAAGATTTTCATCAAACAAGCATCGTGAGACTGTTGTGTACTTTTTTTACGTCATTTATTATACACTACTACTACTCAAGCTACTGACTCACCTGAAAGATGTTCTCACAAGTGACAGCCGTCGAAGGCGCTTCTGTTACCCCTGTAAACAACCATATCCATTAAACACATATAACAGAAAACAGAAAACTAAGAAAATCTACTCAGAGTAGTGCACGTTGGTATTTCAGTATTAAGTTCATTACATGGCTGTCACACAAATTAACATATAAAGATTTTAATCAAATTTTTACTCAACAGAAGATATTTAGTACTCCAACTACAGGTCTATAAAATGACCCAAGTTATCATCAAGAAAACAACAAATACTGAGGATAAAAAACAGCATTATTTTCCTTGAGCGCTTATAATCTATATGGTACGAAAAACTTTGACGTCTCAGTTGAGGATACAAAAGTAACAATACTGGAAATTTATTTCTGAACACTATTAACTACAAGCGGAAAGAATAAGGTTGCATCCACGTAATTCTCTCATCGTGTAAAGTAGTGGCGCCTGCCACAGTGGCCGAGCGGTCTGCGGCGCGTCAGTCACAGTCTGCACGGCCGCTACGGACGGGGGTTCGGAAATCCCCCCTTGGGCATGGCTGTTTGTGTCGTATTTAGTATAAGGTAGTTCATAAGTAGTTTGTAAGTTTAGGGACTGATGACCCCACAGTTAAGTCCCTTAAGGTTACCGAACATTTGAATTAGAAAGTAGTGGCAAGTGTTACTACTTACTAGCAGGAAATGTATTATCGTACGGCTGGTTGATTCCAAAAGCAGGTTTGGGAATCACTGTGAACCATTCTTAAAATACCTACAACAAGTACTGGTTCTTTTTTATTCTCCCACAAAGAATATGACTGCATTGCTATGCAACAATCTTACAGCATATCAGTGCGTTGTCGAGCTACGCTGGAATGGCCGTGCTGCTGTAGGCGCCATGTCAGGGACTGCGTTTCTGCTCCCGCAGGAGGTTCGAGTCCTCTCTCGGTCATAGGTTTTGTGTGTGTGTGTGTGTGTGTGTGTGTGTGTGTGTGTGTGTGTGTGTGTGTGTGTGTAAACACAGAAGTTTAAACCCTTAGATTAACTTTCATAAACAGCGGTTCCCTGGCAGAAAGTTTCACTAAGCCATTTGAGGAAGAAGTAAGTCCTGGACATGCAGAAAGATTCCATTTATCTTTTAAATATGTCTCCAAAGGGGAGGTCTAGTTTGGAACCGATTGTAGGACATTAATATACGGTATTACATTTCTTTCAGAAAGTTTATAGCTCAATTGATCGATGTTTAATAGCCAAGTTCTAGGAGAATAAGGCGCGGGCAGTGAGGCAAAATTAATGCATAAAGAGCTCTCAGTTTTCTTGCCGCGTCAAATTTGAATAAAATCAACCAAGCTTTATATTTTCACCTCCGTCGTCGTTGTCACCAGTAGTAATACACCACATCTATAATTGTGCATATGCCTCAAACAGGCAAATGACAATTTCTGTGCGGATGCCCAAATACGTCCGATGCCTTGGGAAAATGGAGCTGCGAGCCAGTGGATTAGCGGATAGGGGCAGGACGAAAAGCGAGTCCAGATAGCCTAATTGGTTAAGGCGACCACTGACCCAAAGCGGCAAATCCGGGTTCGAGTCCCGGTTAGGCATTAGTTATCAACGTAGCCAGTGAATGTAATTCAGTGCCATGAAACACCCGAGATACTTAAACATTTCTGTTTCATAACTTCTTTTCGGCTTTGGCTGACCAAATGCTAAACAGATAGATCAACTTCAGATTCAAGTAACAAAGGTAGGTCTGAAAATATTGTGTAAAAAAAAAATAAAAAGATTGTTCATAGTTAACAAAGTCAATCCTCAAAATTTCTGACGAATGAGGAGAATATAACGAGGCCCTTATGAAAACAATAAATATTTAGGAAAGAGAACAAAGCAATATGTATCTGAAAAACGCACTCTCAAAACAAGCGGCAAGAAGATGGCGGCAACTTTAACATCCACCATACTCGCCGGATCTCAATCCTCCAGACTTCTTTATTCCCTCGACTAAACTCGCTTTTAGTTTTGTTCCCCTAAAACATCCCAACAATCCCCAAACTCGCTTTCAAAGGAAATATATTTGACGATATTCCTGACATCCAAAGAAACGTTACAAGGCTTTAGAGTTTAGAACATCATTCCAAAGCAAGATTTTGTAAACTGTTAAAAGGCTATCGGTTTTGGTGCTTGTCGTATCAAAGCTTGTCTTTGACGAATGTCCCCGCGCGGGAATGGCCGTTTTGTCTGGCTCGCCACGTTACGGATCGCGCGGCCTCTCGCCGTGGAGGTTCGAGTCCTCCCATGGTCATGGATATATGTGTTGTCCTCAGGTTAATTTAAGAAGAAGTTTGTAAGCCTAGGGACTGATGACCGCAGTAGGTTAGTCCCATAATTTACAAACATTTGATGAATGTCTACAGTTTCAAGGCACTGAGCATTCTAGGAAGTTCAAATGTTCAAATGTTTGTAAATCTTACGGGACTTAACTACGGGGTCATCAGTCCCTAAACTTACAAACTACTTATCAACTACCTTATACTAAGGACGGCACAAATATCCATGCCCGAGGGGTGATTCGAACTCCCGACCGTAGTGGCCGTGCAGACCGTGACTGAAGCGCCTCAGTCCCCTCAGCCACCGCGGCCGGCTTCTAGGAAGTGTTGTACCAAATATCAATAGAAATATATTCTAGAGTATCCAGCGCTATGTAAATGTCTAGGATCTTTCTCTGTTTAAGACTGAGTTTGTTACAATATCTGAACTTGTAAGGGAACGTGGCACCATGAATTAAAATGCTAATTATATCTCAATCCCTGAATCTCTTGAAATTCAGTACTGTGTACTGTAATAGAGATAAAACAGGTTGGTTAGCATTTGACAAATGAATCATGATCCTGAAAATGAAAACAATAGAGTCTAAACTGACGGTTAGCGGCAATGTACTATACTGAGGCACAGGACTTCTGAAGGCGGATAAAACACACACACACACACACACACACACACACACACACACACACACACACACACACACAATTGCGACATAAAAGTCAATCTTTTACAGCTGTGAAAGGATATACTACAAGGTATTCGAAGAAAACCTAAAATCACTTTTATTGTGTAAGCACATTATGTAGCAACCTCATGCAATAGAGGATTGCCGGACCCTTTGCAAGCCTGTACTTAACGTCGTATGCTGCCCACGTGTTCATTTTAACCACTGATAGTGTAAGTTTACCGACTACTCAATTGAAATCTTTCTTGACTGCCGTAGATTTCGTGATTGATCATAACGTGTTCTTACAGCCCTTTTCAATTTATCTCAAGCATTTTAAATTACATTGATATCAAGGATACACGCAGGCCAGTTCAATCGTGAAACGATACTGGCACGAATGTTGAAGTCGTTGACGATGCCTGTAGGGTCGACGTGGGAATTAAGGTCCATAAACTTGAAATATTCTCCAAAATGATGATTAAATAATTCAACTAAGAGTTGAAGAATGTTATCCCTGTACTGTGAAGCGTTGAGCTTCCTTTTAATGAGCAACAATGGCGCCCTAAGCCCACATGGCACCCGCAAAGAACATGATTGATCCGCCACCTTGCTATACTCGTTTGACGGTATGACTGACGTACAGGATAACCAGGTTCCCTCTCTGTACGAGCGAACGATGATTTTTTGTTGCCATCGGAGAACGCCCTATACTATTTCTTCACCTGGCATTACATGAAGTGTAGACTGCACTAATTAAAAGTGTAAAATAAATCAATAGAGTGTGAGGATATAATATTTAATAATAAAATAACTATGGGAATTGTACTTGAACGGACAAGTGAAGTTTAATAGCAGACAGACAGTGGGTTAGCAGCAGCAGCGGTTACGAAAATCGATTGTAAACAGTGGTGGCCAGAGTGTTATTCGTCTGAGGCACGTGCGCGGCCGAAAGGGGAGCTCTGGCAACAACACAGGCTACGCGAAGAGCGCGTGACTTACTAAAGTGTCTTACGCTAACGCAAGCAGGTTACCGGAGCAACCAGAACGTTCTAGTAGCAACTTTTCGACTATAAATGGACCCCTCTAAGCACAGGTCGGCAGAGTCATTGGAAGACGGTCAAGAATTCGGACCAAACCGCCGGAAGCGTCGGGGCGCCGCAGCCGTCATCGGAGGGTCGTGTCTTCGACACCACAAGACCAGGGGCCGACGGGAGACCGTCAGCTCCCACGCAACGCCGGACTTAGCGCCGCGGTGGATGGAAGCGTAGCAGCGGGGACAATGGCAGCTTACCTGGACCCAGTCGGTGACCGCTACCTTCATCTCCTGGGGCGCAGCGGCGGAGTACGCCGTGACACGCCATCCCGGGCAGAGCGGTACGGTCCTGCCTCCACGGGGCACTGAGGCCTACTGTCTGCACAGCGATCGGCGAGTAACACTTGTGATATTCCTGGCCTGTGGCCACTTCATATTTCTGGCCGCTGGCCGTTTCTTTGCTAACATTGTACGTGCCTTAACCGCGGAAGAAAGACAGCAGTACAGCATATGTTGAAATGTGGGGTGGGGAGCAGTAGCATATGGCGCAGTAGGTGCTGGTTCCCGTGGGAAAGCCCGCCTATGTTACTGGTGCTCTCCTCGCATTGGCTGCTGCATTTCACGTCACGTGATTTCTTTTCAAATTACTTTTGTTTATTATAAACTAAATATTAATTATTCAGAGCTGAGAATTTATAATAAATATCTCTCAAGGACAGGCTAGGTTTTGACAATTTAAAAAGTTTAAGGTGCCTTCTCTTATTGTAACAAGATAAGAGCGATTTTGCAAAAGGCGCGCGACGGCCCTGTTTTTGCGCGAAATAGAGCGTCAGGTGCCCTCTCGCAACGCGCCGCAGTTTCAGTCTCGAGCTGACCACTATACGCGCCGGACCGCGCCGGTCATGAGTAAAGATTTTTGCGTAAATGTGATAACAGTCGAGGTATCAACATGAACTATGGGCAGCATAGGCCGTATCATATTAACAATAGTTGCTCTTTTTTTATTATTTATTTAATAAATGGCATCCCTGACAATTAAAAATCTCGCGAGTCGCTTATTATGCTTCCATCATAAAGAACTTATTTTAGCCTCACTTGTATGCTGTAGAAGAACCAACGACCTGTGTGCTGTCTTCTGCGCTGGGGACACAACTATAGAAGACAACAGGTTAGTCAAAACTCTATGCTTTCCGTAAAGTCTCGGAAAGCAACTGCGGCACCTCGTGCGTACTGTAGGGCGGTACAAACGCACACTGCTACGCAAGGATGCAGGGGTTTTAGGGGACTTGTGGGAGGAAGCAGTACTAACTTCTCCGCAGTCAACCGACGTCGGCTTCCGCTGCGCCAGCATCTTCACTCAGCGATTCCTACAGCCGAGGCTCGTACCGCAACCGTGTCCAACAGTAGGTCATTCATACTCTCAATGTAAATGTTCTTTCGAGACAGCCAGACCGTTTCATTCAAGTACAGAGTTCTGTTTAGCATGTCACTTGTGTAACTGCAAGAATAAGGGGTCTCAAGTCCTCAGAATTGTTGTAAAACTTATGTTAAATAAATGTCTAAACTTGGAGTCTTGTGTTATTCCGCATCCCTCTCCCTATGAGTCGAGTGAGCCCATGTTCCACAAGAGAATGCCATCTTTGACAATTATGGTGTCAGACACATCTCAGTAAAACACGCTACAGAAGGTATAAGGTGAATGTTACTGCCACACCTACGTTTTCTGAAATGAGTGTGTTTTCGATAGATGCGGTTATAGGCAAGTTTACTTACAATTTATGACAGTCCCTGTGACGAAACCAGGTTTTCGGTTTCGAGGGTGGGGGGAGGCGGGTGTTGAGCTCATTGTAATTTGTATCACTGTGTCGTCTGCAAATTTTTTTAGGGTAATCGAAGATGTTTTCTTAAGCAGAGATCGTCAAGTCTCCCCCCCCCCCCCCCTCTCTCTCTCTCTCTCTCTCTCTCTCTCTCTCTCTCTCTCTCTCTCTCTCTCTCTCTCTCTCTCTCTCTCTCTCCCCCCCCCCCCCTTCCCGTGTATTCGCCTATGGACCAAGTTTGTGGAATCATGTCAACTTAGGTTCAGGAGGGAATCTCGTATGGCATACACAGGTGTTGCAAAACTTTTTTTCAATGTAGCTCCTTTAGTCTGAATCATAGTTAACAAACTGAAGTGCAGAATGTGTTTGAATGGCGTTAGATTTGAAGTAGCTTCTCGACAATGATATATGAAAATTTGCTGTCATCTCACTCGATTAATATAGTGGCAAATGTTTAAACGTATAAGATATAGGAGGGCTAAGAAACTAGCCACACTGAAGAATTAACATGATCTCAATATAGAATTTAAAAAAATCTTATTTGGATGTGAAAGCAAAGGTAAACTTTAAACGTCGTTCTCTGTATCCACTGTAGTCATCTTACGCACAGAATTTACCTCTTACAATGTTGACAAAAAAGTTGTTCCCAGCCTCATTTTCCTAATAAATGGTCCTTCCTAAACAGATTTTCAAATGGCGATATATATTTCTTAGGCAGAAAGAGACTGTCTGACATGTCACGTTAATGCTGTGCAGTTTTATATTATTCTACTGTGTCAAAAAAACACGTTTCTTAAAAGAAGACAAGGACGAACAAGGAGATACCCAGACGAGTTAATGTTAATAAGTAACGTATATTACTTATGCTTGTAAGGTATGGTTGTATGTACTGAGCAGCGTAATTAGCTCTTCGTCATACAGGAAAAACGTACGAGATTAAACCCGAAGACGTATGTACCATTTGAAAAGTGGTTTAGAATCGACACTTGATATTTACAAATACATCAGTCAGGCCAGGAAATTTTTTCTTACCGTACGTTTTTATTCGGTTAGTTGACTTTTTTAGGTGAGGGAAGTGTTTTACGTGATTAAACAGCGATTATCAGACCCCAGAACCAAGAATCGGGTTAAAAAATCTAAAAACGTAATGGACATCAGTTGTGCCGTCAATAATATAAGGTAGTAGGAATAGGGACATCAGTAGCTGGGCTGCCACGCAGCTTTGAATGTGATAAGAAACGTGCAATACGCTGTTGTACCATCACCTCATTGTTACCGGTACAGTCAGCAGTGTTCAATATCCATCAGAGCAGAACCCTGTAATGGAGAACTGGATGCGAGAGAAAGGAGGCAGGCTAAATCTAAAAGCGACTGAACCAAATTAAAAGAAAGAGTTTGGTTGCTAGGGCGGGGGGGAGGGGGGGGGCTGGTCGAAAATCTCCCAGGCCATTCGTACAACCGGGGATCCGTGCTCCTGAGGTATATTCAAAGCTTACAATTGGAAACAATGTTTGTAAATATAAGGAATTTAACTGCTTTGGTCATCAGTCCCTAGGCTTACAAACTACTTTAACCTAAGGACAAAACACCCAACCATGCTCTCGAACCTCCGACGGGAAGCAACTGCGCACTGCGCAGCAAGGCGCCTTAGAACTCTCGGTCACTCTACCGTGGAATGACCAGAGAGCCGCAAAGTTCAAGAAACGCACAATATAATAAAATTTTGTTTAACTATTTCCTAAAATATTGAAAATGACATTTAGAATCTAAAAGCAAGTTGAGTAAAAACATCTGACCTTAACAAAATGTCTTGGCATATCAAGTTGTTGATTGAAGATTAAAAGAGGATCGATGGGTTCTGTTTACTAAAATAGAGACCATGCTAACGGCTGTTAGCTTTGCTGTATGTTCCTGGCAGAAAATGGCATTCCATAGCGTCAGGAAATGTAAAAGCATATCCCGTCTGATCCCAAGTTGTTTAATGTAAGTTATTAAAGAAATCCATTGGTAGCTAATGATCTGAAAAGAACGGAAACTTGCATTTAGGTAATACATTCACAGGCATCAAGAAGAATTTGCTCATTTCCCTGCGTCTGTTTGGTAAAACATCGGTATTAATTTACTGTTGCTCTGGTAATTTTTAAATTTGTAAGTAACTTATTACCGTGGTGACCAATCCCGATGATAACAGCTATTCTAAGAATACAAGGCGACGCAAAGGCAGATTGTCTGGCAAGAAACGCTAATTTTGTGCATGTTATGCGTATTTAAAGTAGCGGCTATAACATCGCATTAGAATGTGCAGTAAGGCTAATATACGACGTCCCGTCAGCAAACGCGGCTCTGTTCGTCATCTGAGCTCATAGTGTGTAATCTTGTTGGTTTTCGTCACAAAGGGCCAATTTGCTTTTCGCATAACAGTTTGCATTGGATCCCACATTTACTTTGATATTCGCTCCCGCAAAGGTTCCCACATTTACTTTGGGGCTTACTTCCGCCAATAGTGTTACTGTCCTTTCCCAAAGTTATAGGCAAGGCTATTTGGAGCACGCAATCTCCGACAAAGTCCAGAATATCAGAGCACCGACAATGCCAAGCAGTGTCAAATCTAGCAAATATTTCTCAAGAATTCTAAAACTAGACTCATTTTACTCTGCTTATCGACAACAAGTGATACAGCGCGTAAATTGACTTCGATTAATTACCGACGGTCTCGTTGCCAAAATGTCGTCCCTGATGATGACATTGTTCTTTAAGGCCGTAACTATTCCCTACCTCTACACGCATAATTATTCTCATAAAAAATAGTCTACTTTTAACCTTCAAAGAGTCATTAAATATGAACATATTTCTTCGTACATATGAAATGTAGTTGGGCACATTTCTTATCGACGTATTCCAGTTCGTGTCTTACATATACATGAAATGCTGATCTCAATGCAGAATGCTAATATTTAGTAAAAATAGTGTTAAGATAATTTTAGACTTTATTTAATAGTATCCTGTTTTCCAGAAGCAACCGTTTTACTAGAGCGTATATAGTGTATTTGCTTTTCAAAGATTATATATCTTTGAACTTGTTTAGGAATAAATAAATCAGTAAAGAGTGACTACTTATATTGTGACAGAGTGTCTCTTCTTGACAGTGCTACTGTACGCCAAAGATGTAAAACTGATCTGAGGCATTCCGGTTGGGTGGTTGCTTTCAACATATTTGGCTTTGGATATCGTATCCGGTACAACCAAGATATCGTTGGACTCCCTGTTAATGTTGGGATTGCCGCGGCGGAGCGGCCGAGCGCATTGAGGCGCTATGCTACGATGCGAGAGGCCGTTCCCCGTCGAGAGTTCGAATCACCTCTCGGGCATGGGTGTTTATGCCGTCTTTAGTATAAGGTAGTTCATAAGTAGTTTGTAAGTTTAGGGACTGATGACTCCACAGTTAAGTCCCTTAAGCTTAATAAACATTTGAACATTTGAATGTTGGGATTACGTGCCCAAAGTTTCTATATAACTGGAAACAGGAATCAATATAAACGTGTTCTCAGTTCTCATTGATATTGATTTAAAGTAATAAAATTAATTGATCCATTTCCGTGACTGAATTATCACAATGACAGTACTACCTACAACGCTTCTTTAATTTATAGACATGGGAAACACACCATGTTACGTAACATGTTGTTCTAGTAGCTCCTAAAGTTGTTCGAACTAGAGACCCCTTTGAAAGTGAACACTTTGGACCCACGAAACCATGAGTACAATAACATTCGACAATAGATAATAGATAATATACAAAACAATCGTCTCTGTCTTTTCCATGCAAAACGTTGCATTCTACTAGTGACTTTTTGATAGAGAAAAAGAAAGTAACAAGATACATAATACGAAGGGGAGTTGGAAAATAAGTTTCTCCTGTCGACTGTGGGTAGATTTGTGTATATGAAGAAAAAAATAGAATGAGACATTAAAGATAAGACATATCATTATTTTGCTACATAATGTACAAGTACATTGAGACATTTGTCATACCGCTTTATAAGCTTCAAAAAACCTTCCAGGAAAAAATCAGTGCTTTGCATCCGGAAGAAGCGTTGAACGGCTGTGGGCGAAAGACGCCGAAAAAAGCGGCCGGCCGTCTCAGATCTGGCGTTCTGCTGTTGGATGACAATGCCAGGGCTCACTCAGCGACGGCAACGCAAAACCATATTGCAACTCTTGGTTGGGAGCGCCTACACCATCGTCCATACAGTCCTGATCTAGCACCAAGTGACTTCTATGTTTCCAGCTTTGAAGCAGACTCGGCGGAAGGCGCTTTGGAAACAATGCTGACGTCGAACAAGCCGTACAACGCTTCTTCTGTATGAAACGCCCGGATTTTTTCCTGGAAGGCTTTTTGAAGCTTATAAAGCGGTATGACAAATGTCTCAGTGTACTTGGAAATTATGTAGAAAAATAAAGATATGTCTTATCTTTAATGTCTCATTCTATTTTTTTCCTTTCATACAAAACTTTGCTCACAATCGACAGGGAAACATTTTCTAACTCCTCTCGTAATAACAGCAAAAAACACATCCTGACTTACTAGGCCCTGTTTTGTACAATTATAATTATTTTAAGCACAGACGTTTTGGCACTGTTGGTGGAAAACTTAACAATACACTGAAGTCATTGAACTTCGTTGTATTTCTCTCCTGTTGTTTTAGTTTTCAGTCGCAAGACTAGTATGGTGCAGCTCTCCACGCTACTGTATCTTGTGTAAGCCTCTTCATCTCTGAATAACGACGACGATCCACAGCCATATATACCTGATTACTGTACTCACCTTTTGGTTATCCTCTTCGATTTTAACCACCACCACGCTTCTCTCCAGCACTTGAAGATTAATTGATGACTGATAATGTGTCCTACCAATTGATCCATTTTTTAGTCAAGATATGCCACAAATCGTATCCCCAATTCTTTTCGGTACCTCCTTATTAGTTACGCGATATACCGATTAATCTTCATCATTCTTCTGTAGTACCACATTTCTGAAGCTTCTGTCACCGCCTGTCTCAAATGCTTAGCGTCCACGTTTCACTCCCGTCCAGAAAATTGCCTTCAGAAAACACGTAATAATCAATGTCAAATTTCTTCAGAAATGCCATTCTTCCCGTAGCCATTCCGAATTTTATATCTTCCTTATTTTGAATTCAAGAAGTTATTTTACTGACTTAAATAACAAACCTCGTCTACTATTTTTCGCTTGTTTCCTTTTCTAATATCTTCCGTATCGCCTGATTTTCTGGGAATACATTCTATGACCGTTGTTTTGCTCTTGTTCATCTTTTACCACCCTTTAAGCACACTACCCATTGTGTTCAATTGCTCTTCCAGATCTTTTACGGTCTCCAACAATCACAAAGTGCAAAGCTTTTATTTCTTCTTCGTGTTCCTAACCGGTCGATGGTGCTCGACGAAGAGAGTTCGGTATCACAGTCGCCAAGATTCCTGAGCTCGTACGAAATGTATTCAGAATTTTAAATTAGCCGCAGTGGTGTGCTTGGCATTTTAACCACAGTTCATTGACCAAATTTTGCCAATAAAAAAAGATAAACAAAAAATATGTTTGACAATTTGTAAGTCGACACGTGAGGGCCAACTAACAATTTGAGAATTGTATTCTTTACAGGAACTGTCGTTCCTACATAACGTATTTTGAAATGTCTTTGATAAAAGTGTCCGCTTCAGCTGTTTACTTTTTAAAAGAAAAGGCGATCGGTTTCGCCACTTAAAGTCGCATCTTCAGGTCAAATACGATTAAAACATAAAACCAAGGGCTCCCAAATAAAAACAACAACCACCCCGGCTGTCAGAACACTCCTCATAAAACATCAACAACGGCGTGGCTGGACGTCCAGCCGCCTGGCTCCAATGTTCTAATGTTTGTAATTCTATCGGACCAAACTGAGTGGTCATCAGTCCGTAGCTTACAAACTACTTACAGTAAACTAACCTAAGGACAAACGCACACACCCATGCCCCAGGGAGGACTGGAACCTCGACGGCGAGCAACCGCGCGCTCCGCAGTGAGGCGCTTTAGACCGCTCGGCTACTCCACCGCGGCGCCTGGCTCTGTCTGGCGGTTGTCGCCTTGACGTTTTATGAGGACTGTTCTTACAGCCGGGGTGGTTGTTGTTTGTATTTTGGAGCCCCTGGTTTTATGTTTTAATCGTATTTGACACGAAGATGCGACTGTAAGTCGCGAAACCGATCGTCTTTTCTTTTAAAAAGTAAACAGGTGAAGCGGTCCCTATTATCAAAGATGTATCACGTCAGCTGTGGATGTCCGTTAAGAAAGGTTTTATATTTTGAAATGTATCTTTAAAGGAAATAAATATTTCAAACACCGATTTTTCGCGAAGTAATGTGTGTACGTGCGCTCCTTCAGTAGTAATTCACGAGAATATCAAAATGAAAAGCGTGTTTATTTTCACAGTGCATATAGTTGTTGCAAAAAGCATCAAACTCTAGGCAACCTACAACAGCAGAGTATTCTTCTGAAGTGCGTCACATTACACTGCGCAGAAAGAAACGCCGCGAGGTACGAAATATTTACACGTTCAAGCAGTTAATTCCATTTCCAAATCTTTCCTTGATTTCCTTCATAACTTACTCAATGCACAGACTGAATAACTGCGGAGAAAGGCTGCAACCCTATCTTACTCCATTCGCAATCGCAGCATCCTCTTCTTACCCCTCTGATCTTAACTGCTGTCTTGTTTCTGCACACGTTGTACATTATTTTCTTTTCCTATATTTTTCCCCTGCTGCCTTCAGAATTTGAAATAGTATCTTTAAGTCAACGTTATCAAAGTTTTTTCACTAAATCTATAAAAGTTATAAACGTAGGGTTACATTTCCTTTACTCCTAAGATAAAACGTATGATGTGTATTGGCTCATGTCTCTCTAAATTCCTCCTAAATCCGAAATAATCTTCTCTGAGGTAGAGTTCTACCAGTTATTCCACTCTTCTGTAAATAATTCTCTTTAGTATTTCGCAACAATGACTTATTAAACTGATAGTTTTATTTAATATTCACACCTGTCTGTATATACTCTCTTTGGAATTGGAATTATTGCAGTGTTATGTCATCCTGTAGGCATTTCGCCTGTCTCTTACATCCCACTCACCATGTGGAATAGTTTCGTCATGGCCGGCTCTACCAACGATATCAGCACTTCAGAGGGAACATTATCTACTCCAGGCTTTCAGTGCTCCTCCTGCTTCTACTGTATTACTTTCCCCCTAGAGAGTTAATCATTGCCTAATGCTCATTACGAAGCTTTCAACAACCTCAGGTTCCTTCAGTTTATTCATGTTCCATCTCCTTATTTATCTATGTTTTTGAAGTTTCTTCAGTTTTAATCTGCAGTTCAAAACCAATAAGTTATGGCCTAAGCTTACATCTGCTCCTGAACCTCTCTCAACGTCAAAACCTGGTTTTGAAAATTTGTCTGTTATAAATTCAGTTCGAGACCTCCCGGTGCCTCCTGATATCTTTGTGCATAGTTCTACCAGGCGACTTTCTCTTTCATTCCTTTTCCTCAGTCCATATTCACCTATTTTTCCACCTGTTCTTTTTCTTCTACAGAATGCCAGTGACCTTCCACAATCAAATTTTCTTCTCTATCAAGTATCTGAATAACTCATCACAATTTTTTTTATTCTTGTCATCATCAGCAGAGATAGTTGGCATATAACCTTGCACCACTATACTGAATGTTAGCTTCGTGTCTATCTTCGCTACAATAATGTCCATAAGACTTTACTCGCAACCCTAATTTCTTTCTACTACATTAGCATTAACTAATTTTGTTCAAATTCAAATGTTCGTATAGCTTATGGGACTTAACTACGGGGTCGTCAGTCCCTAAACCTCCAAACTACTTATGAACTAGCTAACACTAAGGACGGCACAAATATCCATGCCCCAGGGGGAATTCGAACCCCCGACCGTAGTGGCCGTGCAGACCATGACTGGCGCGCCTCAGTCCCCTCGACCGGCAATATTTTTGTAATTATAATCCAGCACTCACGTGACCAGAAATCCTGTTATCCTTTCCATTACCCTTTTAAATTTTCTAACTTAGCAACCAGATTAAGGGCTAGAACATTTCACGCTCCGATCTTTAGGATGACTTTGTATCTCCTGATGACATCCTTCCGAGTAATTCCCACCCGGTGGTAGGAATGGTGGACCATTATACCTCTTTAATATTTTACCCAAGAACACGCCATCATCAAGTATCCATACAGTGCTCCTGCAACAAGATCTAAAATTGTTGCAGAATGTCACAGGGTTCTGGTGGAGCTAGGGGAAAGCAATAGGGTAAACCTATTGTGGGTCCCTGGCCACTCGGGGATCAGTGCCAACGAACATGCCGACAGATTATTCAGGATGGGGGCAGAGACTCCATTTATTGGACTGGAACCTGTCCTGATAATCACCAAGGCAATGATCAAATTGGAGCTACGTAACTGGCTCAGAAGACAGCACGTAGAATATTGGACCAAAGTCCATCAACAAAAACATGGCAAGGTAATGATGTCTAAGCCATGTTTTAAAAGAAGCTCTGCAACAGGAGAGAGATTAGACTCATGGTTGGATTGCTGACATGCCATGGGAATTTCAAAAAACACCTACATACAATGGGAATAACGGAGGAGCACCCTAAGTGTAGGATTTGTGGTGACGGTGATGAAACTGCATCACATCTAATGTTCGAATGCACTGCATTGGAGAGTAAAACGCACAGAACATTTGGGACAACCAGACCCGAAGAAATTGTGTCTAAAAAGAACGGGTAAAGGGACTCCTTGCACTGTTTAAGGGCATTGGTTGGCTTTACTAGATATACAGGGAGCGATACCGCACAATAAACTTGTTTCGGTGCGGGAATTGGCGGGTTGGACCAAGACTGTTTTGGCTTCCCTGAGAAAATCAATCAATCAATCAATCAATCAATCCATACAGTAGGCTATGATTTTCCCTTGTTTCAGCCGTTCGCTTTAATTGTATGGTAAAGCCACATTTCCTCTACAGTAATTGAAACAACAGGAAAGATAGGCTACTTTGGCCTATGCACAGATACGCCTACGCTGTGATTGCACCTACGGTTCAAATGTTTGTATAGCTTATGGGACTTAACTACGGGCTCATCAGTCCCTAAACTTAAAAACTACTTATGAACTAGCTGACACTAAGGACGGCACAAATATCCATGCTCCAGGGGGAATTCGAACCCCCGACCGTAGTGGCCGTGCAGACCGTGACTGGAGCGCGGTAGTCCCCTCGTCCACCGCGGCCGGCTGCACGTACAGTACGGATATCTCCGTTGTTGAGGCACGCAAGCCAACTCGCCCATGTATGAGGTTCATGATGGTGCATTTTCGCTCCTGTGTTACTCATATATTGCCTTTTGAATTTCTCCTTTAAAACGTTCAACGTTTTGCATGGGAGTGACACAAACCATTGTTTTTTCATGCTACTGTGCCATTCTAAGAATGGTTTCGTGCGGTTCCGTTGGGGGACAAAGGAGTCCCTTGTAAGTGACTCAAACGTTGCGGCCCTGATACGACCCGCCTCGCAATCGGCGCAGCACGGCCAGCATGTTCACTTGGCTGTCAATACATTGCGTGCTCACTCGTACCTGCTTTCTCAGTCACAACAAGATGCACGCAAATCTGCCTCTATTTGCTAAGAAAATCTTCCTTTTCTTTTTATACCATTCAGAAATTTGCGTATTTAGGAAAACCAACCTGAGTCCTTAGCGTGGCTCGGCTGCTGTGCGCGTGCTACGGCGGCTTGTGCTGGGATTACGTCAGACCGCGTGCTGGCCACGGAGGCACGAGCGGCAGCCACGCGATGTTTACGCATTTGATCGCCGCCAGACTGTCTTTATTCGTCTCGTGGGACTCCCTGTCTCTGGTTGTGCACGCACTTTAATTTCAACTTATCACCGCCAAGGTAACCTGAGTACCTCGATTCGGGGGCAGACCACACCGGTGAGAGGAAACATGTTGACAACTGGGGTCGCCGTCGATTATCGCGGATTGTGACATTTGAAAGCGGACGGAGGGCGACATTGCAGAGAATGGCTCGCCGATACAATGTTAGTCAGCAACCGGTGAACAGCCATACCAGCCACAAGCACATACTCACATAGAAATCTGCGCACCACACATCAGACGGAATAGGTAGCCCTATACTGGGCGCTCGAATCATGGACCGAGCGAGGTGGCGCAGTGGTAACACACTGCACTCGCATTTGGGAGGACGGTGGTTCAAAACTACCTCCGGCTATCCAAATTTAGTTTTTTCCGGGATTTTCCTCCTATTTTTCTAGGCAAATCCTGGGACGGTTCCTTTGAAAGGGCATGGCAATTTTTCTTCCCCGCCATTACCTAAACCCAGATTGAGCTTCATCTCTAAAGATCACGCAGTAGACGGGACGTCAAACACTGAGCTTCTTTCCTTCGTAGGATGGAAAAAGTCACCTGAAATGAAAGATTGGTGCTAGTACAAAAGACAGCTGACAAGAATTCCTGCAAGGCTGTCTTAAGATTCGTATATCTCACCTCGCGACTTCCATGCTCAGTGATAACTGCCGTCCATAAAAACAATGCCTTGAATTGAATTTCAGCAAGGAACCAGAAAAAGCAGCTACGCTTCGCACCGACCGCAATCTGTAGCAGTCCAAAATCCTACCGCAGTCCGTAGCGTTCTAGTCCTGCATCTGCCCGCACCGAACCGCACGGTTATTGTACGGTTTGTTCCATGATAGACACCTCCCCTTCCCTTCCCTCAGACATCAATCCCAAATGTCTGCATGCAATGTAAATCGTGGAATGTGTGAACATTGAAAAACTCCAGAATGATATTTTCACTGTACAGCGGATTGTGCGCCGATATGAAACTTCCTGGTAGCTTAGAACTGCGTACCGGACGGGCAAATGCTCTGCCGACTGAACTACCCTGGAACTCCTGACAAGCCGTCCTCAAAGCTTTACTTCCACCGCCACCTCATCTCGTACCTTCCAAACTTCAGACAAGCTCTCGTGCGAACCTTGCAGGGGTAGCACTCCTGGAAGAAAGAATATGTGCAGACACGACTTAGCCACAGCCTCGTCCTGCAAGGTTTGGAGAGTAGGAGGCGAGCTACTGGAGGATGTAAAGATTTGAGGACGGGCCTTGAGACGTGCCAGGGTGGCGCAGTCGGTAGAACTTTCGTCAGCAAAAGTCAAAAGTGCCGCCGCGGCGGAATAGCCGTGCGTACTCAAAATGTTTGTAAATCTATCGGACCAAACTGCGTGGTGACCAGTCCGTAGCTTACAAACTACTTAAACTAAGGTAAACTAACCTAAGGACAACACACCCATCTATGCCCCAGGAAGGACTCGAACCTCCACGGGAACAATCGCGCGCTCCGCAGCGAGACGCTTTAGACCGCTGAGGCACCGTGCTGCGGAGCGCGCGGCCGTTCACTTTTCGGGGTTCGAGTCCTCCCTAGGGCATGGCTATATGTGTTGTCCTTAGGTCAGTTTAACTTAGTTTAAGCAGTTTGTAGGCTAGGGTCTAATAACCAAGCAGTTATGTCCCATAGATTTACAAATATTTGAACATTTTTTCGAAAGTCCTGGGTTCGAACCAGTCCGAAACACAGTTTTAAAATGCCAGAAGTTTCTCTGAGAAGCTGTTTTCGCAAGCATTACTAACAGATTTTAACTGCGGTATAACGGGAGAAGTATTCTGCATTCGTCGAGGAAGATGGAAAACCGCGTTAAAATTACTATCAGGCTGTCCCGCACACCAGCTCACGCCAAATGTTCAAATGCTTGTAAATCTATAGGACTTAACCGCTTGGTTATTAGCCCGTAGCTTACAAACTACTTAAACTAAGTTAAACTAACCTAAGGATAACACATAAATCCATGCTCGAGGGTGGACTCGAATCTCCGACGGCGAACAGCCGAGCGCACCGCACCACAGCGCCTCAGCGGGCACGGCTATTCCGCCGCGGCCGCCTTAGTCCCGGCGCACACTTGACGCAGCAGAGGAAGAGGAGAGGCAGAGGCGAGGCCTCCGTCCGTCTGTAACGCGTGCTTTCTAATGGGGCAGCGCACACTTAACGCAGCCGAGGCGGAGGGCAGGCGTTTCCTCGGTCACGCCTCTGTCCGGTTGTCCGAGGCGCACAGTTTTCCTGCGCCTCTGTTCCACCTCTGTCGCAGAGTGAAATTTCAAGTCATCCGATATGCTTCGAAAAAAATTGTTTTATGTAGACGAATATAAGCTTCATCCTTCTCTGTATTTAGTTTCTTTGTAACACTTTTACTTTCCGCGTAAAAAAAAATTAAAAATACTATTTTCCGATTTGTGCGTGTTTTGCGATACCGCAACTTCCACAATCGATTTTGCAGAAACTACTCACTAGAAAAAAATTATTTTTCTGTATCATATAGGCAAAAGCCACCGCATGATGTTGGGGAGGTTCTCTTTTCGTTATTGTACATAGTTATAATAAAAAATAAATTACAAGGCCGCGCATATTTTGAAGAGTTTGCAGTGAAAAAAAGTAGTCGCTGGCTAGTTTGCGTTTGCTGCGTTTTACACCATACATTACTGCGAAGGAAATGTAGCTAACATATCGAAATTGTTTTTAACGGTGGAATGAGAGCTATATCTCTTTCGATTCTCGAGAAAATACGTGAGATACACGTTTGACGCGACGCGGTCGGCAGCTACGCGGCACACGCGCGGCTGTTGCCGCCTGCTGTGCCGAGTGCGGAGCTGCCTCGTGTCTCCCTTCTTCGTATGCTGCCGATACAGACCCAAACTGGAAACGAACAACTTACTGAAATAGAAAGACACCGAGATCCATAAACCGAAGATGCTGATTGTGTATTTTTACGGTCTATAGTCCCTGGTTTCAGTAAACTTTGTGGCAAGCATGAAAGCACTACATAAGCTAAAATTCCCGTTACTACTGAATAATAAGTTCGGCGAAACCAGAAGGGTCGTGCAACGATTTTTTTTATTATCAGGGACCTTCTTCAATTAATTTAAACACAATGTCCACCCCTTTGTGGAGCTTCAGCTCACTGCTAAACCATAGATGATGCTAGGATCGTCTCTCGTCAGTATTTATCAACTTGAATTCTATACTACTTTCAGAAATTCAACATTTGCAAAAGTATTAGCATTAGCTTCACTAATTACTAACAAATATAATGGCTGCTGAAGGTAATTATCATAAGAAATGTTGACAGAGACAAAATAGGAATGCAATGTAATAAAATGCTGCATGTACATGCACAGCTGCCGTCATAGAAGAAGAACATAGCAAACGTCGTCAGTATCTTAGTACTCATGAGCATGGAAGAGCTACGAATAAAGACCTAAGTAAGGAATCGCTTTGCGTGGAAATGCAGTTAAACAAGGAAACTATGATTTGCAAAATTTTTCATATCGACATATCTTTCAATTTAATACATATGAAAAGCATACCAGGTGTCACCGAGAAGAAAAAAGTGTTTCTGATCGTATATACTGCGCCACAATCATGATTAAACATGTCAGTTGTATAAAGGTTCTTTCAATTATTGAATTTGCTGTGACGCTTGTTTCACTGAATTATAAAAGAAATGAAAGAAAAATAAATCTGACTTTAATTAAATTCCTAAAACATATCCCTAATTTTTCTTTAGCGGGTATGATGTGTGACACTATTTATCTTCTCTGTTAAATCCTCCTTACTCAGCATGTGACACTCTTTGAACTGTCGTCTGTTTAGTCGGAATAGCTCAAGAGCTTAAAATGAGCTTCCATGGACCAGAGAAGCTCAGCATTTATTCGTCACTTTTGCCTTACACACACACACACACACACACACACACACACACACACACACACACACACAAACAATTAAATTAACTGAGTTCTGAAGGAGATAAATGTGATTGCATCGAGAGGTTTGCAGTGGACATGCAGCACGTGCTGTTGCCCTCCTCTGCGTCAAGTGTGCGCTGACCTGCAGAGGCCCTGCGCCTCTGCTCTGCCTCTGCTGCGTCAAGTGTGCGCCGGGCCTGAATCCAGAGGAGGGATACGAGCAGCGGCCGGCACACCTACCCCTCCCACCCTGGTAACACACCGGACTCGCATTCGGAAGGATGGTGGTTCAAATCCACCTCCGGCCATGCAGATTTAGGTTTTCCGCGATTTCCCTAAATCACTCCAGGCAAATGGCGGGATGGTTCCTTTGAAATGGTACGGCCGATTTCCTTCCACATCGTTTCCCAAATACTCCGAGCGTAAGCTCCGTCTCCAATGACCACGCTGTCGACGGGACGTTAAACTCCCAGCTTTCTTCCTTCCTCCTCCCACCCTGAAATCGCGCGGCTCACCATTTGGGTAGAACTGCCTGGCAATCAGACTTCTGTGTCAGTCTTGTGCCTTGTTTCGCTGTTCGCATTCGTTCACTATATGCTTCAGAGGGCAGCACATGCTACAGACTAACTGAAATGAATTCTCTAGCCACAGGCAATTCTTTGTGGAACTACTACAAAGCGCATTTTGGTATTAGAAACGTCGTATTTTATTCACTTAAAAAGTGTAATTGGAAGCGCTCTCGTTTGAAACTGATTTTCTTGGTCGTTATTTACGTACAACACCAGTGGAAAGACGAAAAGATTCTGAAACGTGCATGCAGATGTGACATCCTGATTCTAAGCAGGAAGAAGTCGAGACAACCTCCATTTCGTCCTAAACTGAATGTGAGCTGTTACAAACAACAGCATTTGAAGACGCATAGGGATCAAAGGTGATAGTTGCCAGTGGATATTGAACTCCATTAACGGGGAAAGCTGCAAATTTGTGCAAGACCGGGGCCGAGGGGACTGAGGCGCTTCAGTCACGGTCTGCACGGCCACTACGGTTGGGGGTTCGAATACCCCCTCGGGCATGGATATTTGTACCGTCCTTAGTTGTAGCTAGTTCATAAGTAGTTTGTAAGTTTAGGGACTGATGACCCGTAGTTAAGTCCCATAAGCCTTACAAACATTTGAACATTTTTTGCAAGACCGGGATTGGAACCAGGTCTGCTGCTCACCAGGCAAGTGCGGTGACTTTATGGCATCCGGACGCTGTGGGCACCACGAACTACCCTAGTACGGCTCCCGTCAGATCCATATCCTGAAGTAATCCACTCAACACAGACGTAGTGGCCATGCACATTATGCTAATTATTCGCGGGATTTGGATGATTTGGAATGTGGTGTACATCTGCATTAAGGGATCATCGTGTTAATTATATGCATGGTGTCTCTTGTCTCTGACATATCCTTGGAGTGTAGACCAGGGGCGGGCAAACGCGAGCGTGGCTGACGCGAGCGCTCACTCTGCACTGTTGGCAACCAGCTGTCTACCACCACTGCTCTGTCAAATGTCCAAATGTTTGTAAATCTATCGGACCAAACTGCGTGGTCATCAGTCCGTAGCTTACAAACTACTTAAACCTAGGTAAACTAACCTACGGACAAACACATACACACCCATGCCCAGGGAGGGCTCGAACCTCCGACGGCGAGCGCCTTAGACAACTCGGCTACTCCACCACGGCTCGATGGCGCGACCGTGCCAGGCGGGACGTCATTACAATAATGCTATCGGTGTCAAAGCCTGCTTGGCGTTCACGGTAGGTCAAAATTAGTGAGAGGAAATTAACATTTAAACTTCAAACATCGAGATGATAATTTTCAAAAAAGAAAGAAAAACCAACATTTCAACAAACTTAGGGAGTGGTGAAAACACACATTTCTTTTTAATCAATAGTAGGTCAGTTCTGTACTTAACATTTCTTAGTAATATTTTATTAAGTTTAATAAAAATGCGTGTATTCTTTGTTCCTCATGTCTGTCTGGTTTTGGCCAGAAAAATAAATCGACGGAAATGATAGTTTATTCACCTTTATTGATGAGTATTAAACCACCAGAGCGACAGAATTTTGAACGTAACTGCTGTCAACGATACAACATGTTTTGCACCACACAATGAAAATATATTTCCTTTATTTAAACATACGGAGAGGCATTAAATTAAAATTTGTGCTGTGGCCGGGATTCGAACCCGGGACCTCCTACTTCCTAGGTAGGTGCTTTAGACCGCTCAGCTAACACAGGGTTCGAATCCCAGCCACAGCACAAATTTTAATGCAATGCCTCTCTTTATGTTTAATACCTTTGGTATAACGAGACATTGGTGTTCCAAGGAATTGTATTATTTGTTGCTATTTCCTTTATTTGTTCCTTTTACGTTGTGTCGTGCCTCCATCCGAAAGGTTACAAGCGAAAATTTCTTTTTCACTCTAGGTCGCTTTTTGTACAACGTAAGTTTGATCTCTGTGGCAAAATTTTCCTCAATGCTACACAAAGGTTATATTTCATTGCAAGTAGTCACTGCATTCTCATACTCCAGCAATTATGACAGTGCAAAAAATACTTCTAACGTAACTAAAAACTGGCGCGTCGGCAGTAGGTCGTGTATTATTAGCAGTGTTGGGCGCTGTTTGCGAGTAGGGGGTCGCGAACTCACATGATGTGAAGCACCCACGGGTAAAGCTCTGTATAGGGAAAGTATGCCCATCCTTTTCCGCGCCGCTTGCCGCCTTCTGCAACTCGTGATTGGCTGAAATCGAGTAACATGTTTTTTTCCGCCATCTTGGTCCTATCGTTGCTTGCCTGCCATAAGAAGTGTTGTAACTATTCATATGTTTAATGCCCCAGTGTTGCCCTTTAGGGTGTTCTTTATAAGCCAAGAAGGGAGGTAAATATTATAATTCTTCCATCTCAATTCAGAAATCCAGGAAGAAAAGTCTGTCAAACGAAAATTGTCAGAGAAAACTAAGAGCCCAGTAGCGACCCTCGGATCTGTGCTGTGATAATTTTAATTCATAATTCATAGATTAAAGATTCACTGACGATTGTATCACGCAGCAGAAACCTACACGCATTTTAACTTGAATAAAGTTTGTGTAGAAAATGCCCGCGTAGTATCGTGATGTTAAGTTATTCAAGCGTCGTTGGTTTTATTTGCAGGTATTGCTGAAACACAAAATTTTTTACTTATATCTGAGTAAACTAAATAGATCCTCGCTGACATATGAAATTAAAATATAGTTCCTGAAGCAAGCTTTTCTTATTTGTGTAAATGTATTTATAGTATTATTTCAGGAAACAAAGAATTGAAGAAAGAAAAACATTAGACACACAAATGTAATTGGTTTTGTAAAGGCACTTCTCTGTTTTTGGTAAAAGTCATTTAGTGGGTATCTCCTTGCATTTTCCGTAGTTAATGTAAGGTTCAAGTACATAATTCGCAAGAAAATACTCATCAAAGAATTGTCCGTTATCTCAATTGTTTTCTTAATTTATACTTCGTTCCGATGAGGCAATGTTCAAGGTCTGTTTGGATACCAACCTACACTGCATGACAATACGAATTTATAGGTGATCTCTTTCGATCTGGAGCTACAAACGGAACAGTTTCCTTAAAATGGGGTGACAAGTATTCCGTAGAGCCGCCAAGTCGGCATGGACACAACTGCGGGCACTTCCCGCATCTGTCCGTCAGATATAACTCCCTATATCTCGAAAATGAAATGAATTGTCGCTCTGCTCTCAACCTTAATTAAAATTTAGATATCGTACCTACATTTCATCCCCAACTTTGTATGTGCTAATATCAACCATACGCAAAGTCTACGCAATACGGTTTTTCGTTTGCTAACTGTTGAAAATTTTGGGCAGTAATTTCAAATGTTTGTAGAGGTTATGGGACTTAACTACGGGGTCATCAGCTCCAAAACTTACAAACTACTTGTGACTGGCACGCCGCAGACCGCTCGGCCACCGCGGCCGGCGCGCAGTAATTTACTTAATTTGATGTAGGACAGTAACTTATAGTTCAATTCATTTCATTTTCGAGATATAGGGAGTTATATCTGACGGACAGATGCGGGAAGTGCCCGCAGTTGTGTCCATGCCGACTTGGCGGGATAGAAAGTGATATCATTATCGACCGAATATATCACACTGTAGGACGTAAAAAAATGAAAATTTTTCATCGAATAATTTTCTCAGAATCAGTTGATAAACATTGTAAGCGCAGGTACGCTGTGGTCAGCGTGTAAGCAGCAGCGAACTAGGCGACGCTGTCAGGCTAGCCATACTTCCGCTATAAACAGCTTTACCACGGACAGCTCACGCGGCCACCCATGGTGTGGACGCACACCACGCTAACTTTTAGCAGAGTTGACAGAGTAATGAGGATAATGGGCACGGGCACTACGTCAGTAGTGTGGCTGGATTGTGCGGTCGTCAACGCACCTGCCTGACAAGCAGAAGTCAGGGATTCGAGTCCCCGTTTGGCACAAATTTTCAATTTTTCCCATTGACGTAATTCAGTGCCCACTAGCAACTAATACCTATATTCATTTGCGTATTAATTCGTAGTGGCTGTAGGATCCAAATGGTGGTGTGTTCTTTCAGACGTATCCGAAAGAACATACTGTACATATGCCGGCCGCAGTGGCCGAGCGATCTGCGGCGTGCCAGTCACGGTATGCACGGCCACTGTGGTCGGGGGCTCAAATCCACCCTCGGGCATGGATGTTTGTGCCGTCTTTAGTATAATCTAGTTCATAAATAGTTCATAAGTTTAGGGACTGATGACCCCATAGTTGCGTTCCATAAGCTCTACAAACATTTGAACAATTTTGAACATACATAAAAGCATTTCAGTAGATCTATACATAGTACCAAAATTAATCAAGTATTTTTTTAATAGCTACTTATTCCATTACATTAAAAACGACGAATTTAACCTTCATTTTCTTGTAGTATTAGTATTTTTAAAAGGTGCAATAATTTAATATCTTTATCCATATTCACGAAATATACGATATTAACTGCGAATTGGTCAAGTTTTAAACGTGTACCTCTGAGATTCGAAGCCGCGTCTCCTGCTTGCTAGGCAGTTGCGCTGCCCCTCCACCACTGGGGACCCAGCGATCAGCACAGCTGCACGGACTACTCAAGCACGCCTCCCGTCACATACAATGTCTCAACTTTCCCCGCCCACTATAAATCAATCAAGCGATTTCTTTTTTCAAGCCGAACACACAGAGTAAGGGCCCAGGAGTGCCTCCGCACTGGAGAAAGGATCATTTCTCGTCATCGGCATATTGTATAAGTTATGTGTATATGCGGTATCTGTTCTTTCGGACATGCCTATTAATATATTTACCTTATTTGATTGTAAACAGGTCAGTCTTACAGTTTTGACAAAGTCTCTTAGCTGATGTTTTTAGATCGACGCGTAATATTCTGCTGTAGTTCACGTTAGAACGCATATGCGGCTCGCTGCCACGTTCCTGTGACGAGCACGTTTCTCAGCAGAAGGCAGTACATCACTACCGTACATGGCGCAATGTGCGTCTCTCTCTCTCTCTCTCTCTCTCTCTCTCTCTCTCTCTCTCTCTCTCTCTGTGTGTGTGTGTGTGTGTGTGTGTGTGTGTGTGTGTGTGTGTGTGTGTGTGTGTGTGTGTGTGGTTTTTTAATATGGCACTGTACATTCTTTTACTTCGATGGGATGAGAGCCTATTACCTCGCACTGTCTAATTACACGCCGCTACGTATGTAAGCTTTGATTTCAGCACGCGAAGCGTTTCTCTTAGAGATCATATTATACTACCACATGACGATTTTTTTGCGAAGTTCATTGTGGTCAAATCTTTTTCTTTAGTGCCGCAGACAATAGTACATATTGTGCGTCCTCAGTTCTGTGGTTTTGTCACCCATTTGAGCGATGTATGTGCGATCTAAAGAAACCGTTTGGTCCCGGACTCCAGACTAGACGTTACAACATCAGAAAGTTAAAAGAAAACTAGAATATTATTTGTAAAATGTATACGGATCATGTAATTTTAATAGTCGGTGATTTCATTTTACCCTAAAACTGTTGGCGAAAATGTAAATTTAAATCTGGGGGTACGCATAAAACGTCGTCCGAAATTCTAAGAAACCCATTCGCTGAAAAGTAATTCGAGAAATTAGTTCACGAGCCCACTATTAGTAAACGGTTTGGACCTCAGCTACAAATAATCATGAGCTCATAACGAGCATCAAAACGGATGCAGGGATTAGGGAACACAGGGTTGTCACAGCGAGACAATATCGAAAGTGCGATATTCAGCAGAAAGAAAACGAAAAATATATCTGTTCAGCAAAGTAGAGAAGACTCTGTGCGTTCCTGAGAGGCAGTCTCCACTCTTTCCAATGAGCAATTTAAGTGTAGACCTTATCTGAATTCAATTCAAAGAAGTTGTGTCCACAGAAATTCTTAGATTTATACCAAATAAATTAACAAGAGACTGAACTGACCCCCACTGGCACACAAAACAGATCAGTACATTTGTCGAAACTACGACAAAGCATACTAAATTAAAAGGAACGCAAAATCCCCAAGATTGGCAATCGTACACAGAAGCTCTAAATTTAGCAAGGATATCGATAGTTAACACTACGGCATTCTGTCTCGTAATTTTGCAGGAAAGCGGAAGAGATTCTGGTTATATGTAAAGTATACTAGTGACAAGAAACAAACAATACTACTGTACGCAATAGTACTGGTGATGCTGCCGATGAAAGTGCTGCTAAAGTAGAGTTATTAAACACTGCATTCTGGAATACTTGCACAAAAAAAATCAATAATTCAGATTTCGTATTAAAAATAACTGCCAACGTGAGTAACGTAGAAGTAGATATCTTCGTAGTAGTCAAGCAACTAAAATCGTTTAATAAAAGTAAGTCCGGATTGTTTACCGATTAGGAGTATGTGGATGCATTAACTCCATACTGTAAAGTCATATACAACCACACACCCAATGAAGGATCTGTACCCAAAGATTGGAAACTTGCAAAAGTCTAGCCGATATTCAAGAAAGGCAATAGGAGTAACACACTACATTACTGGGATATGCCTGTAACGTCGGTTCCCAGCAGGGTATTGGAACATACATTGAGTTCCAACATTATGAATTGCCTCGTACGGAATGATCTAGGGATCCTTGGACAACAAGGAATTACAAAATATCGTTTTTGTGAAACAACTAGCCCTTTAATCGAATATAGTAAAGAGTGCTATCTACACGTGACATGAAATTGAGTCCATGTTTCCAGATTCCCAGTAAGCCTTTGACACCGTAGCTCACAAATTGGCTTTAATTAAATTGCTCGGTTACGGAATATCGTCTTTCATTTGTGATAGGTTTGGAGATTTCCTGTCAGAAAAGACAATTCGTAGTAATTAAAGGAAAAACATCGGAAAAAACTAAGTGATATCTGGCGTTCCTGAAGGAAGTGTTAAAGGACCCTACTGTTCCTTGTCTATATAAACGATTCAGGAGAAAATCTGTGCAGCTCAAAATGTGTTCAAATGTTTGTTAAGCTTATGGGACTTAACTACGGGGTCATCAGTCCCTAAACTTACAAACTGCTTATCAACTACCTTATACTAAAGACGGCACAAATATCCATGCCCGAGGGGGGATTCGAACCCCCGACCGTAGTGGCCGTGCAGACCATGACTGGAGCGCAACAGTCTCCTCGGCCACCGCGGCCGGCTCTGTGCAGCTCTCTTAGACTGTTAGCGGCTGATATCGTTCATTTATCTGCTAGTGAAGTCACCAGACGATCAAAAGCAACTTAGAAACGACATAGGTATCTGCATTGTGAAAAAATGGCAATTGAACCTAAATAATCGAAAGTGTGAACTAGTCTATAGGAGTACTAAAAGGAATACATTGAAGTTTGTTTAAAAGATAAATAACGCCATAAATTCAGTTAAATACATAGGAATTACTATTAGGACAGATTTAAACTGGAAGAATAGGTAGATAATCTCATGGGTAAGGCGAACAACAGACTGCTTTTTATTGGCAGAACACTTTCAAGATGCAACAGATTTTTCTAAAGAAACTGCTTACACTACGCTTGTCCGTCTTCATTTGGAATATTTCTTTGCTGCGTGGGATCCTTATGAGGTAGGATTGACGGAGGACACCGAAAGTGTACAAATAAGAGAAGTTCGTTTTATCACTACACAGGGGAGACGGAGGCACGGAAATTATACAAGAGTTGGAGTGGAAATCATTACAACAGAGGAGTTCCCCGTTGCGTGTAGATCTACTCGCGAAATGTCGAATGTCGACATTCTCCTCCGAATGCGATGATACATTTTTACTCCCACCTTGATCGAGAGAAATGATTATGAAAACAAAGTTTCAGACATCAGAGCTCTAACGGATGTTCTTTCTTACTGCGTACTATTCGAGAGTGGAATAGTAGGTAAACAGTATGAAAGTGGTTCGATGAACCCTCTGGCATGCACTGAAAAGTGACTCATAGAATAATCATGTAGATGGAGATTGTAATGATGTCTCGGAGACAGCCGGGACCGATGATGATAGTAGTTTACTCCCTTCCAATCACAACCAAAGTAAGAACACTAGGATAAATCTGGCTGCCTCAGTACAGGTGGTGTGCCAGATTATACACTCTAGGACAAAATAAAAAGGAGAGGCAGCTCACACAGGTATCTCTGTCAACGTTTTGCTCAACAGAATTTCAGCGCGCAGTTGACAATGATGTAAAATAGGGGATATTTCGATGAAAGTTCACGGGTTGAAAGGAGCAAAGATTTTTATGCCCTGAGTTGGAGAGTAACTAAGCGCCGAAAGCGAGCGCGTGGGCGATATACGCAAATGTCAATATTATATAGAGGGTGTATAGTTGGGGTGTTCAGCGAATCGCTTGATTTTTGAGTAGGAGCCGATACGACAAATCGATGATATTGCCAGTAATGGCCGAATACGGCGTCAAGTTGGAAGCGGTCAACCTCGAGAGACGACAGAACGTGAGGACCGATCAAACATCGGAGAGGCACTGTAAGCCACGGATTCAACACTGTCATCCACTCGACGTGTAAATTGCTATCAATAGGCGACTTACAGAAAGGAAGCTCTGGTCACAACACACATTGTACCAGCCATTGACCTCCGTACAAAAACAACCAGATTGCAATCGTGTGGGGAACATTCGGCCTAGCTTCTCATTAACTGCAACAGAAGTGTGTTCAGCGATGAGTCCCGCTCCATAAGGAGACACAATGACCAGCGAAGACGTGCCTGGAGAAGCCCCAGAAAGCGGTGGGATATCAACCTGACTCTCCCACTGTACGGTCCGACACTCATGCGTCTGGGGTACATTTTTGTCGGGTCTAGTGGTCTCGCTTGCTTGAATGGAAACTGCAGGGTCGTGTGTTCGAAAACCGGTCGGATGACGGATGTTTTCAGTCTGCGTTTTAACCCAACCTTCACCTCTAAACGATGTGAGCAGTCGCCAGAAACTACGCGTGGTCCGAAATCCACGTGAAACTGTAGGATAACTGGGGTAGGTTAGGAATACGCAAGTCGCCAAAGTGGCGTCCAATTGAAAGACTTGCACTAGGCCACAGCACAGCCGTATCATCGACTTATCAAATACCCCGTTTTCTTGACCTCCATCGCGAGTCATCCTGGGCTACATTTCGGCAACATAATGCTCGTTCCCACACGGCGGGAGTTCGTACTGTTTGTCTCCGCGTTTGACAAACCAACAAATCGTTTGTTGCCCAGAAATGTCTTCCAATCTCTCTCCAACTGTGAAAATTTGGAGCATTATGGACACAGTCCTCCAAATAGCTCGGAATTTTGACTACCAGGTGCACCAGTTAGATAGAATTTGGCACAATATTGCTCAGGATGGCATCCAGCAACGGCATAAGTCATTGCTTGAATAAGTATCAGAGATGCTCTAACGCGTTATTAATTTGCTCAATTGAAGACGAAGGTGGACATACCTCCTATTAGGCAGCTAGTCATAATGTTTGGCTGATCAGTGGACCACGAATTTTAAGGTTATAAAATGTGTGTTATAAGCACCTAAAATAGGCTCTTTCATAACCTCATTTAGGCCGAATAAGCCCTAAAAAGTATTATGGATGGATGTTAAAAAGTATTATACAGAAGAAATAAATGTAATGTAAAATGAACAGTGTTTACTTACGAGCAATTTTACAATAACTGGGAAAAAGGAACTGTACACAACTGCACAATATAGCAAACATTACACACCATTAATCTTCAAACTGACAAACTTTATTGTCTTTCGAAGATAAAAATACAATATACAAGCCATATATTGAAATACAAATAATTTAACAAACACTGAAAAAAACCAATGGTTTACATTCATAGCATAGTTGGCTAAAATCTTTCGTAGGTTTTCCAGAGGAAAACCATGACGTTTGTCGGTTTATTTTGGTTTATATGCCGAAAATGAACGTACCACATCAACGTATGTGACAGGGGCGCACTTCAATTTCGGTACCTGATAGACGCGTATGTTGCATTCAGTGGAACGGGATTTTTCGCCAAGTATGAGTGCTGCGACGCACCAGTCCAGCAGGCCACTGTTCTTCAGGAAAAAATGCTGTATTTTCTCCCGTACTTTTTTTGTCACTTTACCTGGTGCCTCCTTAATTTTAATTTTCACTTCCTCCAGCAAAAAATGTTTTCGTAGATAGGTATACGTGAGCCTTCCAATTCTGAAATAATTATCGCCATAAAAGTGTCGTTGGCTGTGATATAAACTCAGATCCGTCGAACGGAAGGTTCGTCGAGTGTGTTGTGTAGGCTACAGTAGTGGCACCCTCTAATAGATTTTCAACTATATTGTGGTCTGCTGGGAAATGCTTCCTGTACTACTCTGCCGCTGCTAACCAGAGGGTAACAACTGACTGAGGCGGCAGGACGACGTCTCAAAATTCTTTCAAAGCCTGATGCGTTTACAATATCTTTCTTCACCGTGAAGATTAATTTATTTACCCTATGGAACTCTAGCCTTACCTGCTCTGCCGTACAGTTGATACCACGTGCTACACAGAGACTACGAATCCGAAAGTGACGCGTTCTAACCCCGTTCAATCCTACGACTTTTATCTATTACCTTTCATTTTTTTCACCTATGGCAATGTTGTTGATGTGAATATCGGGTTGTATCATTCCACGTTAATCTGTAAGTGCCCCTGTAAGTGGCTGGATAAGTCAGTACAAAGGTCGAAGGAAGCAACGACGTAACACCCCCAAACAGAACCGTGGTGTTCAAACCTATCTTGTGACTGTTGACTGCTTTACCTTCTTTACGCAAGCTACATGCAGCATCAAACGGCAGAACACTTAGAGCAAATGAAACGCTGCAATCGTATTTGCAATGATGCCTGTATAGACCAGAATCATTTGGATATATCACCTTCATCCCATTGTTGACATAGTGTGTGATTGTTTGTTGGTTAGTCTTTGGGAATTGTTTTGAGCAAATCAAATAGCTTTGGATAGCACATATGGGTCCAGTTTGCCAGCGATAAGATTTTCAGTGTACTAGCCGAGATTGTGTACAGAAATCCATATGCAAGACTATGCAATATCTTCTTGGATTCTTTTCAATGCATCTGTCTTAGTTGAGTCCACATAATTTTTATGCAACGTTGACTCTGCATGTTTTCTCAACAAAACCTTTGAAGATAGGATTTTCTAGTTTTCGAAAGGGGGCGTTGCCATGACAGCTGACCCACATCACTGTAGATCTGATTCCTTTTGGTTCATACATGAGCTGTCTTTGTGATGTCATAGTTTTTCGAACTATCCTGTCACCGAATAGAATAATTTTATAATTCAAAACTTAAAAACGTGCATCGTTTTAAAAACGTTTATGCTTTGTGCTGTAAAAATGTTCAAATGTTTGTATAGTTTATGGGACTTAACTACGGGGTCATCAGTCCCTACTTTGTGCTATATGCACGATATATGCACAATGCTTAATTTCGCCTTATATCAAAATTGATCTCTGCAACTTTAAAATTTGAATAAAACAGTCGATTCCTGGAATAGCGGGCGGATAAGAAAATTTTGAAAATGCACCTTTTTCCTATAATGAGAGTCCCTGTATAACCGAGGGGAGAAGTGAGGAGCGAGTTTTTCTTCTTATCCTCTCTTTTAGAAAAATACGCAAAACGGCGCGTGAACGTCAAACCATGTTATTTTAGGTGCTATAAATTTAGTGCTTTCGGTTTTAATTAGTCATGATTCCCATAAATACAAGTTTGAGGGCAACTAGGAACTCGGGAAAAGAATAGGTTTTATCTTAAAGATCTGCAGTCTGCTGATCAATGTATAGACTGCGGAAGGGACCGTGGCGCACGGGCAACCAATTATTGGTATCTTACGTTCACGGGAAGACTGCGATAACTTTTTCCTTTTCTAACTTCTATTACAAACACCCTGTCATTGAAATTCCATCAGTATGAAGCCTCAGAGGATCAGGAAGAGAAAACGTATGGTACTGGTAAATTTTAGTTGGTTTGCGTCTTGTACTAGCATTCATCTTTAATTAAATTGTAAGTTGTTTTTCCCCTCTGAGTTTGTTTTGTAAATTCAATGCCTAATTTTTTTATCCTAAACTTTAATCAGTCTCAACGTTTCTGGACGTTGTCATGTCTGGCAGACATATATATATTAGCCGATGGCGGGCAATGATTCCTTCTTCACTGCCGAGGTACTCCTAGGCCCTTACTTCTACGGGAATAGGTTTCAAAGACCACAAGTTGCAGTAATAGTTGGCAGGGAAAAGATTAGAACATGTATCTTACAGGAGGCGTGCTTGAGTAGTCCGTGCAGTTGAAATGATCGCTGAATCCCCTGTGGTGCATGAGTCAGTGCAACTGCCTAGCAAGCAGGAGACCCAGGTTCGAACCCTAGCTGGGTTCACATTTTCAACTTTACCCATTCACAATTAATGTCGTAAATTCCGTGAATATGAATGTTGACGTCGTCATCCGGTTTGAACTTTATTTTCTACGACTGAACTGTATACTGTTTGGTTACTGAACAGTTATCCTTTACATTGGTGTGCAATGTGATGCTGAAAGGAAAACTGACTGACGCGAATTCCTCGGAAGCCAGGAGTGTTCCAGTAACGGGAGTGTTAAATGTTTATCTGAGAGAGTTTTGTGTACAACTTTGCTCGAGAGCACTTGACAAGATCAATGATCTGTAATCGACTGTCCTCATGAGGTCACCCATAGGCGCCTCATTATTTCATCTCTTATTTTGGAAACACTTCTGTACAAACGATGTTAGGTACTTGTTGGCCGACGAACCGGAAATCACCAAAAAATAGTTTCTCTAGACGTTTTCGTTCTTGTAATATTAGCAGCAGTTAAATGTAGAAGTTGTGCAGTTACATGTTTATGATGTTAAACAGTGAATAAATACTCATAGTTTATTAAGTTTTAGTTAAGATGTCAGTATTTTTCTAATATACTACATTCACAAAACAAAATAAAGTCCTTTTAATTTTTTTTTAATTTATTATGAAGAAAATTCACCGTCCACATGTAGTAAGTAGTATAGGATAATTGATTAATAATAACATGTTTAGTATAAGGTACTGTAATGAGTGTTTAAAGGTATTGAAGACAATTACAGTGATCTTGGGTTTTTTATTTCATTTTGAGAGAATATATTTTATGTGATCATAAATATTCACTGTCCAATATGTATGAATTTAGACAGTTCCATGTAGTTACGCGTTGTAGGGCTCGTATGAGTTTCTATGAATTAAGGGGCGTCCAGATAATATTGCCCAATACTGAGTGTTCTGCAATAATATTGACCACCTGAGAGTGGAGCTGAAAGTTTGCGCTATTCATATATATATTTTAAAAATTTGACACTCGATGAATGTCTTTCGCAATATATTGTAGCGTGTAAGAATTATATTGAGAAATAAACGGTAGTTCCTGTCAAGAGAGAAAGGAATCCGATTCAGTGCATTGTATATTGTTAAATTTAACTAGATATAAGAAGAAATTATTCATTGTAAAATATCAATTACCTGTGCAAAATACGACCTGTTTTTGCATCTAGATAACATGTCATTGTAAAAGACAGCAAAATAAATAATAAATAAAATTCAGTCCATAGAAATTTTTACAAAGATCTGCAAAAATAAATAAGATCAAGAACTGGGCTAAGGGATATATTATGCCGTAATTTGAGAAATGCAAGTACCGATTGTTTAGGAAATGCCAGATTTTTAGATGTTCACAAGAGCAAAGAAAACTTGGTGTTATGACAGTAAGCAGTAAAGTTTATTATACTTCATTCAGTTTTCAGGAATAGCAGAAAGCATCCGGTAGGCTGTCCAGTCAGCTTATGTGTGTCTTCCTTGCATTAGTTATCACAGTACGAACGAAAGACCGACCAAGTAAGCTTTCGGGCAGTAATCAGTGTGTATTTTTTTTCTTGGGTTTGCAGTTGTTAGACGAAATAAATACACAGCAACACGGTATGCGCAAGGTAAATTAAACAGGTAGTTTGCTTAATTTCAAATTATTATTGTGATTGACGAATGTATGGTGCAGCGAATGAGCCCCTAATCCACAGAAATGCTTCTTGGAACCTTTACAGACTTAGTCGCCTGTTCGGTATTATTTTAGCTAGTGTTTTGCAAGGCTAGCAACTATTACAAATACAGATCCACATCGTTTAGCGTTGACATGTTTGTTACGAGTTCTAACTGATGTGTCCAAGGCGTAAATATTGTGCAGTAACATTGTATCGTCGTTGGCCTCCTGTTTTCACGCAACATAATGGCAATGTTATTGCTCAATAAATATTAAACGAGGGACGGCCGCTTTACAAAATCGCACTGAATTGTTAGAAAACAGTCGTTCTGAAAGGCACTGTTAATGGCTCACTGAAATCAGAACATTTTGCGAGGAATACGTTAATAGTTCAACGTTACAAGATACGAATTATATGAAAAACTTTTAGATGTTAATAATTGTCGAGAGTAAGAAAGACAAAAGCCTTAAATTATTTTGATACAGAGATGGCATTTTACAACAAAAACATTAAATAAACTTTTCAGATTTCAAAAATTTAAAAGAATTAATATGAAACTAGGTATGATAAGTTGAATTGTTCAATTACATTGAAGACATAAAAAAATATAACACACTGCGGCTTTTGAGCTCTTTAGTCATGAGAAATGTATGGAGTAAAAATTACGGAAGTCAAAGTTGAAACAGTTATTTTAGATAGTTCTAGACGATAATGTTTCCAGCATGTTTTGGGGTTACAGAAAATAGATAAACACATTAATTTTTAATTTATAAATATGTTAATGCTCTTTGTCTAGAAACTATATTAACGTATTGCCTGACTGAACACAATGAATGGATATGAACACGTGCAAATTCAAATGTTGAAATGTTTGTAGAGCTTATGGGACTTAACTACGTGGTCATCAGTCCCTAAACTTACAAATTACTTATGAACTAGCTAACACTACGGACGGCACAAATATCCATGCCCGAGTGGGGATCGAACCCCCGACCGTAGTGGCCGTGCAGACCATGACTGGCGCGCCGCAGTCCCCTCGGCCACCGCGGCCGGCCACGTGCAAATGCCACTTTTTGTGATAATTTGCTTTGTATACTTTCCCTGTACTACGACATCTCTCTCCTATATTTTGTTCTCGTATCTTATTAATGGTTGTACATAGCGATATATGGAAGTAAGAAGGAAGAGTGGCATTTAATGTGTACCGTCACCAGATGGAGAGAAATCAGTTACCAGGAGAGAAGAAACTTCGTCAAAAACAGTTTCCAGCGTGAATTTTACAGAATAAAAAAAGCATTAAGAATTATTTTAACAAAACATTACGTGAAATAAAAACACACATTTTCGGTAATGTACTAAGAGCTTTAGTGAAGTACATTGGTTTAGGTGTTAGAGATATAGGTTATTGTAGAAACAATTTGTTGGTCCACGAAATTAGATTACACAGCCCCAGTAATGGATTGTGGAAATTGTAATTCTCTAGTAATAGTAAATAGGAAAGCAACTTGACGTTTTATTTGTAAATCTATCGGACTCAACTGCGTGGTTCTCAGTCTGTAAGATACGAACTACTTAAACTAAGGTAAACTAACTTCAGGACAACACAAACACCCATGCCCCACGGGGGACTCTAACCCCCGACGGGGAACGGCCGCGCGCACCGCAGCACGGCGCCCTAGTACGCACGGCTAATCCGCCGCGACTTGGCGTCTTGGATGGCACTGTTATTCAGTAACATATATTTACCCACAGATGGAAAATGAGGTATCACATTGAAATGATTAATACCAAGAGCGCCCATATGATGGGTTGTGAGGAGAGGGGCAACATCTCACAATATGGGGTATTTTTGGTATCTTGAAAGACAAATTGCTACACTTAAGTAGCTATAAAAATTTCAGCTTCAACCCTGTTAAAAACTTTTTGCTGATACTGAAATTCCGAGCCGGCCGCGGTGGCCGAGGGGACTGCGGCGCGCCAGTCACGGTCTGCACGGCCACTACGGTCGGGGGCATGGATATTTGTGCCGTCCGTAGTGTTAGCTAGTTCATAAGTAATTTGTAAGTTTAGGGACTGATGACCCCGTAGTTAAGGCCCATAAGCTGTACAAACATTTGAACATTTTTTTGAAATTCCGACCTTTTAAATCATTGAATTCAAAGAAAAGCACCTAACTACACTATATTTTATATGCAATTGTAACGTCGCCCTAGTACAGACAAAAATACTCTTATGAGTACAGGCAGTCATGTACTTCAGGATGCCCTTTTGACGTTCACAGAGGTTTCACGATCTTCTGAAAATGATCTCTCTTGTAATGCAAGAGTGATGGTGGGATAGTCTCCAACAAGATGGTGGAACTTAGCTAAATGATGGTAATATTTTTTACAGTTCAATCAAGCCTGTGTTAGATTAAGGAATGGCCGACAGATTTTTTTGTCGTCATCCTTCCAGTTTGCCTAGAATAAAGTAGCCTACATTTCCTATTTGACCGATTGCCATCAGAGTCCGGCAGAATCAAAGTTTTCCTGACTACAAGACGTTTATGAGGTACAGTGTCAAAAACATTCCGGAAATATAGAAATACGCAATTGTTTTGAGATCCCTTGTCGATAGCATTCATCACAGTATGAGAGTTTCACATGAACGATCCTATCTGAATTCGAGTTGACTATGGGTTAATACGTCGTTTTATTCGACGTAGTTCATAATGTTTGCGGAAAGTATCTGTTCTAAAATCCTGCGCAAACCGACGTCAGTGCTATAGACTTGTAATTTTGCGGATCATTCCTATTGCCTTTCTTGATTATTGGAGTGACCTGCGCAGCTTTCCAGTCTCTGGGTAAGGATCTATTGCATAAGGCTATTGCAAAAACATACTCTGAAAGGAAACTAACTGGTATACAATCAGGACCGGGAGGCCGCGGCGGAGCGGCCGAGCGCATTGAGGCGCTGTGCTACGATGCACGAGGCCGTTGCCCGTCGGGGGTTCGACCCCCCCCCCCCCCTCGGGCATGGATGTTCGTGCCGTCTTTAGGATTAGTTAGTTCATAAGTAGTTTGTAAGTTTAGTGACTGATGACCCCGTAGTTAAGGCCCATAAGCTCTACAAACATTTGAACATTTTGCACCAAATTGTGCAAATGTTTGTACAGCTTATGGGACTTAACTACGGGGTCATCAGTCCCTAAACTTACAAACTACTTATGAACTAGCTAATCCTAAGGACGGCACAAATATCCATGCCCGAGGGGGGATTCGAACCCCCGACCGTAGTGGCCGTGCAGACCGTGACTGATGCGCCTCAGTCGCCTCGGCCACCGCGGCCGACATTTTTTTTCACCGGGAGACCTGCTTTCGTTAAATCATTTAAGTTACTTTAATACTGCAGGGATATCTACTTCTAAATTACGCAAGCTGGTGGTCGTTCTTTATTCGAATCCTGGAGTATTTTCTTAATCGTCTTTGGTGAAGGAATTTTGGAAAGCTGTGGTTAGGAAATTTGTTTCAGCAGAATTGTCATCAGTAGCATCACTACTCTCGCGTAGTGTAATGATTGTGTTTTGCCGATAGTATACTTGACATATGACCAGAATTTCTTATGTTTCTCTACGAAATAACGTCACAGGGTATCGTTGTAGAAACTATTATAATCTTCTCGCATTGATGTTCGGTCAATATTTCGAGTTTCTGTAAAAGATTTACAGTCTTGAGGAATTTTTGTGTGTTTAAATTTGGTATGCTTTTTCTTTGCTAGTGCAAGAGTGATCTAATCTGTTGTGTGTACCACCTCTTGTTAATTGTTTCGTATAATTCTGCTGTCAATTTTTTGGTATAAATCTGTCAGTAGCTTATTTATTTTAATGTATGCCACATGTGATCTACACTCACATAGTTTCGAAAGACTGCAGATTCTCACTTAGCAGAGCGTTAATTTATTTTTTATCTGTGTTTTGAATAAATATATATTTTTAGTTTGATTTTGGCGAATTTGGGATATTCGATATTCAGTCTCGGTAGAAGTCTGTGTCCATTAATCCCTATGTCTGTTTTGATGCTTTCTATTAGCTCCGGATTATTCGTTGCTAACAGGTCAAGTACTTTTTCACAACCATTTACAATTCAAATGGGTTCATGAACTAAATGCTCACGCTAATTTTCGGAGTATGCTTTCAGTAGAATTTCGGACGATGTTTCATGCTTGCCTCCGATTTTAAACATTAATTTTTGCCAACATATAGAGGGTAAGTCAAAGTCATCACCAATTAAAATTGTATGAGTTGGGTGCGTTTTTGAAATTTGATCCAGGTTTTCTTTGAAAATTTCTGCAATCTAATTATCTGAGTTAGGGGGTCGGTAAAAAGAGCCAATTATTAATTTATTCTTATTGTCAGGTAAAACCTCAATCGATACCAACTCACAGGAACTATTTACTTCAATTTCGCCACAGGATAAACATCTTGTGACAGCAATAAATACCCCACCACCTATTTTATTTAATCTATCCTACCTGAAAAGCATTTGTCCCTGTCTAAAAATCTCAGCTGAACTTATCTCCGGCTTTAGCCAACTGTTGCTACCGATACTGAGTTGAGGGTCAGTACTTTCTATTACCGCTTGGAGCTATGGTACTTTCCCCCCACACGGCTATGACAATTTACAACTGTTAGACCAATGGCTTTTAGATCTGTGCCCTGTACCCTTTGAGTTTGAAACCCTTGTGTGTGTTTCCGAGGTCCTCTAACCTTTAAAAAGAAAACACCCATTCCACGCCACACAGCCTCCGCTAGTCGGCCGCGGTGGCCGAGGGGACTGAGGCGCTCCAGTCACGGTCTGCATGGCCACTACGGTCGGGGGGTTCGAATCCCCCCTCGGGCATGGATATTTTGTGCCGTCCTAGTTCGTAAGTAGTTCATAAGTTTGTAAGTTTAGGGACTGATGACCCCGTAGTTAATTCCCATAAACTATACCAACAACAACAGCCTCCGCTATCCGTGAGGCCACTTCCTACGTGTGGTGAACACCTGACCTATTCAGCGGAACCCGGAATCCCACCAAGTCGAGGAATCTGCAGCCTACACAGTAGCAGAACCTTTTGTGCCTCTGATTCAGACCCTCCATTTAGCTCTGTTCTAGAGGTCCTGACAACTATGTTGCAGATGGTGAGCTCTGCTTTCATCTCTCAAGAAAGACTTTCAGTCTTTACCACTTCAAATAGCCACTCAAAACCGGAGAGAACCTCTTCCGATCCAAAGCGACACACATCGTTGGTACCGACGTGAGCCACCACTTGCAGTTGGCTGCACCCCATACTCTTCATGGCATTCGGAAAGACCCGTTCCACATGCGGAATGTTCAAAATGTTCAAATGTTTGAAAATCTATCGGACCAAATTGCGTGGTCATCAGTCCGTAGCTTACAAACTACTTTAAAATTTTGATAAACCCTGATACAAAAGGTAAAGAAAATAAATCCTACTTATTATAATTTAAATTAATAATTATTAATTCAATAACATTACTAGTAAAATATAATTAAAAAAATCATTTCAATAAAATATACTAAGACAAAAATAAATAAAATTATTTTTATTAAATTAAATAAACATAAAAAAAACTAAATAATAAAATAAATTATTCAAGACATCCTGAATTGCACAGAACTAAAAATCAGCGTAAATGAATCACTCTACTAAAAAGCTATGTCTTGAATAAACTTACTAGATACACTTTCCAGTACATCTACTATGTTACGACTTATCTCATATTAAAAGATATAAAATTTTAATCAATAACGAGAGTGACGGGCGATGTGTACACACTTCAGAGCCAATATCAGTTAAATTAAATAATTTAAATTACTATCAAATCCACCTTCATTAAAATATTACAAAATTAAATCCATAATAAAAAAAAATTATTGTAACCCATCATACACTTAACTATAAGCTGCACCTTGACCTGAAATAAATTTTAATAAAAAAACAAGAAAATTTTTTCTCCAAAAAGATTCTCTGATAACGGAGATATACAAACAAAGTTAAACTAACCTAAGGAAAAACACCCAAACCCATGCCCCAGGGAGGACTCGAACCTCCGACGGCGAGCAACCGCGTGCTTCGCAGCGAGACGCATTAGACCGCTCGGCTACTCCACCGCGGCATGTGGTATGACTGCACCCGGTATGTACACAGAGTATACATTGGCCTTCTTCCCCTCCCTACCTGCCATATCCCTAAGGGGCTCCATTACCCGACTAATGTTGGAGCGTCCAACTACAAGCATACCCATCCTCTGTGATATCTCGGATCTTGGAGGCTGGGAGGTTGTCTTAGGAAGCGAGACACCATCTGGCTCAGGAACAATGTCCGGCACAGATAGCGCTTCAAACCTGTTGGCAAGATGAACAGGTGAGGCCTCACGATCGGTCCCTTGGGTAGTCTTTCGCTGCCTGTCACGCACTGGAGCGATATGTCACGCGACCAGGGGTGGTGTGTTGCTTCATTGCGAGCATTAGCAGTGCTCGTCACAGCCGCGATCTGAACGGTTGACACGCCTTACACGACAGCCGTCCGGTTTCCACGGCCGGTCCACGACAACGGCGCCCCTCGACCGCAGCCTCCATCCGTGCAACCGATTTTAACACAGCCTGAAGTTGGTAGCGAAGTGTCACCAACTCAGTCTGCATCCGCACACAGCAGTCACAGTCCCCATCCATGTCGACAGTACGCAGAAAAACGAACGACTAAAAAGTCGCGACGTAGAATCTACAGTAAGTAACTAAGGTAAACAAAGACGACTAGTGCTGGTACTAACAAATTGAAAACGAAATAGACGACTTTCGTGATAAAGGAGACGCAATACACAGCTATCAAACTACACGAATTAAAAAAAATTAAAACTGCTTATCAGACAACTAAATGAAAATAGTTCGGTGGTGGTTAATTGTTGAGCCCTCTCGGTGCTGCCTGATTGCCTAGAAACAACATGGTTTATGCATCGAGAAAGAATCTCCTGATACGGTATCCTTGGTTCCTACAATCAAGCACTGGACATTTATATCTTAGTATTGAATTACCTTCATTGGTCGGGTAACTGTCAATAAATATATCATCCCCCCTCCTCCCGACAAAAACCTCGACATCAAACTGCTTACTAACATATTGCTAGCAAACACTGTCATAATAATAATAATAATAATAATAATAATAATAATGCGCTCACACACAAAGGCAAGCATGCTTTGGACAACGTAAGAAAATTCTCAAACAACTCCCCTGAACAACATAATCGCTATGTCTCAACATCATTGAACCATTATGAAGAGTTGTAGAGTAGAGGCTGTGGATCAAATTTAGTGCTCCAACATCGATGAAGTCATTTGAGAACGTACTGGTATAAAATGGATAACATCCGTTGGGGAGTACATACACTATTCGCATTTCTTCTTTTAAGAGTTGCAGCTGTTCTCATAGCCAACGGCTTAGTAATAAATATTGTTTCTATTTTAAGTGTTCGTATTATTTTAACCACCCCTAACAGTGTGCTTGACGGCATGGGGCTCGTGCTTTCCGCGTGTGTTTTTCCAGTTTTTTTTGGGCAATCAATCGTGCAACAGTTTTTAGCAGACTATAGCCAGAGTGCTGTCGCACAAGTCTGAAGTTCGCGCCACGTACTTTCGCCGCGCGCCGCCATGCACGCACGGCGCGGCGTTCTTACGACGTCAGACACGAGCGCCCTCTGCTACAACCCCGCTCGTGGCCACGACTGAATTGCATCGTTCACTTGGGATTAGGACAGGCACTAGGACTCTTCAGTAGGCAGGCCTCTACCTAGTTTACTTATGTCTCAGCAGTACACTTAGTTGGCAGTCATGATCTTTGTAACAGTTAAGTATTATATTTCTAAGAAATATACAACTTTTTCTAGCTTAGTGTTTCTAGTTTCTGCTGTCCCACTGACTGGTCCCCTCAGACTCTGTACCCGCACACGCGTGCATCCTAAGTCCCTGTGTCGGTCTCTCTACTCGGACACCGACACCTAGGACAACCGGCGGAAACGAGACACAAAAGTGGCGACGAGGATAGAATACAAAAGCCAGTATGTTTTATAAGTCCACGTAAGAAATCACAATGTGGATTCAAAGATGCTTTTCCTGTTTCAACTTAGTGTACAGACACAATATAAGAGAAAACAGGGAAAGAGTATAATCTCCACCTGGACGAAGAAGGCGGGATACATCGTAGTCGATTCGGAAAAACCACGGAATTCTGTATCTGGTTGATAGGACAGAAATTTGAACCTATAATGCTGATTAGAGACTTAACCATCGAAGTATCTCTCTTACTATCATCATCTTGAGTACAACCCAGACGGTACGGAAAAAATGCAGAACCGGTGTTTTTGTTTTTAGAATACAAGTACGTTGGAATTACATGATACCATCAATACGATAATGAAGATCGGGGCTCCATAATTATCAAGAAAGATAAAGTAATTGTGATCGTTATATTAGATAAACAGACACTTGTATCTCACCTGCAAACTTTTGGTTTGAATAGTGTACTTTGGAAGGCTGGCGACGCAAACTGAGGATCTTCGTCCATAACAATATTGTCTACATATGAAGATACAACAAAACAACGTCACCAGAATGAAACTTCACTCTGCAGCGGAGTGTGCGCTGATATGAAACTTCCTGGCAGATTAAAATTGTGTGCCGGAACCGGGACTCGAACCTGGGACCTTTGCCTTTCGCGGGCAAGCGCACTACCGACTGTGCTATCCCGACACGACTCACGATGCCGCCTCACAACTCTACTTCCGCCAGTACCTCGTCTCCTACTTTCCAAACTTCACAGAAGCTCTCTTGCAAACACGCAAGACTAGCACTCCTGGAAGAAAGGAGAAACGAGCAATGTTATCTATTGCATAGGGGAGGGTGTCAGGGGAGAGAGAGAGAGAGAGAGAGAGAGAGAGAGAGAGAACAAGAGAGGAAGGGGGGAAGGAATATGATAAACGCAGCTCCCTCCGATTTTCTCTTACTGAATTTCTACCTAAGAGGTCCAAAAAACGTGTGAAGTGACGCCTACGCACTGTGAAATGGGCTGTTTTCTTTCTAGAAGAAAATATTTAACAGTTCATCAAATCTAATACTTCTGATGAGGAAGCCTCATGTTCTTAGAGTGGTGCTAAAGTTTCCTTTATTATGAAAACTTCTCATACATACCAAATGTTTTCATTCCTTTTTTTCAAAATGTGCAAATGTTTTTAAAGCTAAGAGACCAAACCGCTGAGGTCATAGATCCCTAGACGTACAAACTACTTATACTAACAACAACAACCACCACACACACACACACACACACACACACACACACACACACACACACACACACACACACACTCTTATGCCCGAGGGAGGACTCCTTCGACGGGGAGCAACCGTGCAATCCGTGGCAAATCACCTTAGACTGCATGGCTATCTTTTTTCATGCATTACGATGTCATTACCGGCAGGGACCAACTTCCAGGACAGATCTGAATGGTTACAAAGTTTCGATAAGAGCATCAAAGCTTGGATGGTTGGTCTTTGTGTTATGGGCCCCAGACGACAAGGTTACACCGCCCTCAGGAAAACTGTAGGAAACGGATGTTATCAACATGAGTAAATTCTGTGGTGATAGAAGACTATGGCAGAAAATAAAATAGGGCAGTAAAAACGTCAAATTAACAAAAGACTTGGAGTGCATGAGTCACTTATAACAAGATAGAGTTCAACGTAGAGTACCCGATTGCTAACAGTGACCACCAACGACCACGTTTCAGGTAGAAGGTGGCCGAGGGGACTGCTGCGCGTCAGTCATGGCCTGCACGGCCACTACGGTCGGGGCCGTCTTTAGTGTTAGCTAGTTCATAAGTAGTTTCTAAGTTTAGGGACTAATGACCCTGTAGTTAAGTCCTATAAGGTATACAAATATTTGAACATTTGCTTTGCTTTTGAAATTGTCTTTTTACTTCGTAGTGAACAAGTGAAATGGTTGTGAATATAAACTGAAATATATGAATGTATTGTTTCGCGGCGAGTTACGTTGATAAAATTTTCACGGGCTTCCAGCCGCGTCATGTGGTTTACGACGTTTCGGCTGAGATCTCCTCGGCCATTGTCAAATGGTTGACTGTCGAATGACGCTTTTGTCGTCCTTAGAAAGCTGCACTGCTGGCTGTGACGTCACTGGTGCTCCTCGACATGACCATAAAAGGCAATGTTTTGGTTGTGTGCCTGCCGCGCCCACGTCATCCTACCGATCGCCGGGTTCCAAGCCGCACTCAACCACCACCATCTAGAGACAAGGCCTCACAACAACCCGTGCTATGTCATACTGACCAGACCGAGGCCAACGAGAGAGACAGGCCACGGCGCGCCTGTCAAATTACGTAAGCAAGGTAGGCCTGAGTCGGCGCGATCGCTAGCTGAGTGGCCCGCTGCTAAGACGCAGTGGGCTGTGCCCCAGCGGCCGACCAATGCGCTAGCGGTCGTGCCGACTCAGGCCTACCTTGCTTACTTAATTTGACAGGCGCGCCGCGGCCTGTCTCTCTCGTTGGCCTCGGACCAGGCCGCGGCCGCCAGTTTACTGGCTGGCAGCTATGAGCCAGTGGGCGTGCTCCAGCGGCCAGCCATTCAGCTGGCTGCCGCGGCCTGGTCAATATCACGTAGCAAGGGCTGTTGTGAGACCTTGTCTCTAGGTGCTGTTGGTTCAACTGCACGCCGCCATCTATATTAAGAGTATTGTCAGCTATTTTTATCTCAATCTCCTCTTATTACACTATCCCAGAAACTGTTCGTTCTTGTAATTACGGAGGTCTCTTCAAACGCAATATGATGTCTGTTTTCAAGTGCATGCTCCACAATTGCTAACCTTTCCGGATAACGTAAACGATAACATCTTTCGTGTTTCGCACAGTGCTATTCAATAGTGCACACTGTTTGTCCCATATAAAATTGTCCACAACCACAATGTGGCGCTGCAGACCGCTCGGCTACTCCCTCGCAGTTCAAAAATGTTCAAATGTTTGTATAGTCTATGGGACTTAACTACTGGGTCATCAGTCCCTAAACTTACAAACTACTTATGAACTAAGACTAAGGACGGCACAAATATCCATGCCCGAGGGGGGATTCGAACCCCCGACCGTAGTGGCCGTGCAGACCGTGACTGTAGCGCCTCAGTCCCTGCAGCCACCGCGGCCGGCACCTCGCAGTTAGTGTGTTTCTTTTATTGTAGTGTGTCCATGTGAGTTTGTACTGTTTCTGAAGTTTCTCGCGTTTATGCTAGGTGCCTTGTTTGATACTCTTACTTCTATATATTCACCTAGGTACTCGAATTTTTCCACTCTTTTAATCTTCCCCTATTTTGTGTGCATAGGTTGTGTGTTGTTTTACTGTCTTCCCATGTACTAAGTATTCTCATATGATACGAATAGACCAGTTTCTACAGAGACTTCATGTTAAGTATACCAGTGCTTTTAAAGCTGCATCTATATAAATACTCAGCTAATCACATTTAAGTGTATGGCAGAGGGTTCATCAAACCGCTTTTATGATATTTCTCTACCGTTCCATTCTCTAATAGCGCGCGGGGAAAAAGGAACAACTGACTCTTTCCTTTTCCTATGTAGGTGGATGCTAACAAAATATGTTCGCATTCTGAAGAGTACCTTTTTGACAGAAATTTCGCAAATAAATATCGCCGCAACACATAACGTCTATTTTTTAATTATTTCCAGCCCAACTCGAGCATCAGTTATATTACACCCACTCTCCTATATTTTTCTTCTCCAAAATTTTTCTGTATCATTCGTCAGATCCCAACATGTGTAACAATACTCCAAAATAAGACGCACAAGTGTGCTTCTAGCCTTTTGTTGCTGAGTATTGCCAGATTATGTGCAAAGGCCAGGCATTGGTTTGTTTGCACGTGTTCTTCCTAATCGAATCCCTTTTATCTTTTCTATTTTCAATATATTATAATTGGCTGTTAATAATTATGGTTTATATTAAATGAACAACATAATTTACATTTTTGGAGTAATACTGGATAAAGCAAACGGTAACTATCTTCAGTTAATAGTGAAGTGCTGGTAGTAAAAAATTTAATTTGGGATTTTAAAATTGTAACCATAACAAACTTCCATAAAATATTAGAAACTAAGAATCAAAAGGAAGTATATGGTTCATCAAAAAATTACGATTACATATGTGTTAATTACTATATATCTGATGAATTTTAAATGTAAATGCTGTGAAATTAACCTTAAAAGTAAACAAGAAATGGCGGAATTCGATCAATCCGATTAATAATTTTTCTAAATTCAGTCGACAACACTACGATGTGCTACTGTGAGTGCTAGAAGTTTCGTCTCATTTACTGAAAATACCTGAAAAAAATTCTCGAGTATTTTGAGAGTTAAAGCAACCACTTAAAGGCTATTCGGTGTTAATCCCGAACTTCAAATAGCATAAATATAAAAAGAAAAGAAGATCCCGATACCCGTGTGGTGGTCTTGTGTGACGTCCATCGTCCCGAGTTGTTACTGTGACGGCGTGTAACCCGATTCGTTAATCTGTAGATGCAGTTTTAACGGGTAGACGACAAGGAAAAACATAGCATGTAACGTCTTTCTAGAACGCAATAATGTATCCTAACACCGGTGGAATAACAGACGCGTCCTGTCCAGCAATACTATAGACCTTCTTGCTAATTTTGTTAACTCTGTGCCAGGGCCTCCATTGAAGGCACTAATTTCAACCTAACATCGTCTTATGTAAATCTCACCAGCGATCCAAATGGACTTCTGAAAAACCTCCAGGATAGTTCTGAGATTGCTTAACACACAAACCCCCTCCAGTAGCATCCATAACATCATCAGCGATTATCTACCATGAATCAGGCTATGTACGTAGTAAGACCACAAGAGGCGTCCTACCTACTGATGAGAGATGACGTAATAGCACGACAAAGGCTTTGTTTATCTGCTCTAACCACGTCTAAATTTTTAGTTTGACACAGTCAATAGTATAGCTTGTAAAAACTAATTAAAGTCACTTCCTACGCAAATGTTCATTTTATACTTTGAAAACATCACATGAACGTCACATATTTTGGTCATTCTGTGCATATTAGTTGGGCGAAAGAGAGAGTGGCCTTTCATATGAGTTACGTTGCAGAGGAAATGCCCATCAGCAGTAATTCTGGTTATACAGAAGAATGGCTGACGGCATCCAGTTCTATTACACATATTGAAGGAAAAGTTTTTGGGCAATACAGAAATAAAAGGGAGCCGTCTTACACGCGCTGGCACTGTTTCTCCTCCCCAACTAAACTGCTGGTCCGATTTGCCTCAGCTATCCTCGGCAATTTTTAGACGATACAGGATAGAAAGGGGGGGGGGGAGGAAGGAAAGTGACGATTTCTGGACCGATCCACTTAATATATTATACCAAAACTAACAGGGACTTGAGACATTGAACTGTTACGTCCCTAAGCACCGATCGGAAGAATCAACAGGTTCTTTATTAATGGTGACTATTGCTATCATTAGGTGTAATGTCTGTGACAATAGTACACTAGGATACAGTAGCAGCGAGAATTTTTGACGTTTATGTATCGACGGCACACTTGAGACAACTCATTTTCCCAGAAACAGCAAGCTACTGTCTGTATCTCAAGTAGCTTGCAGACCACTTCAGCTCATTATCTTAGAAATGTAGATATCGCATTTTTAAGCCCTCCACTCGCTAAATCATATAATCATAATCGATTATTCCTACGTTTTGTAAGAACTAAAAGGGAATGTAGCATTGGGTCTGTACGTGTGTGCATACTTGTTAGTAAATAATTCCATTTTTCTCGCAAAGAAATCATTTTCTCTATCGGAAGTATCACTAATTATACACTTTTACAAAGTACACTAAGGTTTTGCAATACTTTCTAGTTTACCATTCAGAAACCACACACCAAATTTTATTTTATTTGAGTTATGGAAGTGTGGCACGATCATCATTAGTCTTTCTGATTACCTTTAATGTACATAAACCCTATACTTTTAACCGATGTTTCATAGCAAACAATATTCGGTGCTGTACTTCCATATGCGTGATACGCCATGGAATTTCGTGATGACCGAGGACCGTTTATGAACTTCAACCAAGTTAAGAATTACTGAAAAGACACTACTTACGCAAAAACTGAGTGTTCATTATGTGTCATATGTAACAATGATTTCTTTACATGTTTCTACTATCATAATGCTGATCTGAGCAATGCTCTATACGTCTCCCAGATATAGGAACAATGATAAAAATAGTGATTTGATTCGAGATGGTCGTTACGCTCTTTTCATTGCAGTGTATAGTGCAATACAAATAATAAATCAATAACATTAATAATTTGCTCAGTCATAACACATCTGTTGTTCGTGTTACTTGGGTATAAGGAAATAGATTAGATTAATACTTGTTCCATAGATCATATATACGACATTTCGTAATGATGTGGAACGTGTCAGTTTAGTAAATGTTGTCTACACTTGACGATCAATATTTTAAGGATTTTTTTATTACATTTTTGTTTATGTTTTTAAAATTTTTTATTTTTTAAGTTTTATCTAAAACTTCATCTACATTGTAGAAGGAGTTGCCATTCAGAAATTCCTTTAATTTCTTTTTAAATACTAGTTGGCTATCTGTCAGACTTTTGATGCTACTTGTTAAGTGAACAAAGACTTTTGTGGCAGCATAATTCACCCCTTTCTGAGCTAAAGTTAGATTTAACCTTGAGTAGTGAATATCATCCTTTCCCCTAGTGTTGTAGCTATGCACACTGCTATTACTTATGAAATTTGTTATTAACAATCCGACCCAATTCAAGAGTGAGTATATATATTGTGAAGCTTCAGTGAAGATCCCTAGATCCCTAAATAAACGTCTGCAGGATGCTATTTGGGTGGGCTCCAGCAATTTTACACGTTTTCGTGCAATGACTACTTCTTTACTCAATGTTGAATTGGCCCAGAATATAATCCCATATGAAATCAATGAATGAAAATAGGCGTAGTAACCTAATTTACTGAGATGTATATCACCAAATTTTGCAATGACTCTGATAACATAAGTAGCTGAATTCAAACGTTTCAGGAGATCTGCAATATGTTTCTTCCAATTCAGTCCCTCGTCAATGCAAATACCTAAAATATTTGAATATTCTACCTTAGCTACAGATTTATGTTCAAAGTCTACATTTATTAATGGTGCCATGCCATTTACTGTATGAAACTGTATATACTGTGTTTTATCAATGTTTAATGAGAGTCCATTTGTAGAGAACCACTCAATAACTTTCTGAAAGATATCATTTACAAATTCATCAGTTAATTCCTTTTTTGTCAGGTGTGATAGCTATACTTGTTTTCGTTCAGGTAAATTTGTTATTTGTGGACGTGGGATGGAGTCAGTAAGTCAGCTTTCTACCAAACAAACATTGAAGCTTAAATTGGAGAAAGTTATTTAGTTTCTAAAATCGAACACGACCATATTTACTGCGCTTTTCACTTTACATGCCAACGGTCAGATTTTATTTTCAACTCATCTAAAAATAAACTTTTCAGCTGATTTTAGGCATTCCTTCTCAATCTGTATAGTTTTCTTCTTGACGCTTTGATTATTGTAGTGCGTAGCTTAATACTGTAAATTTTTGACCAGTATACAAAGTAGTTGGCTTCGTCTGTACGATGCCACTTTTGATTGGCAGCTCGTATAACCCCTCCCCACCCACAACCCCCGCAGAGAACGAGCACAGTCTTTAAGAAGAATGTAATAAAGGTCCATCCTTGGGAGAGAAAAATGGCGGGAAGAGGAGGTACCCTCCTCTTCACATCACCGACGAAGTATGTAATATTTATTTACACATTCCGCCTCCCCTCTTCCAACACCCATACCCCTTGGATAAATATTTATTTATTTAAATAAATAAATAATAAACACGGGTTAAAAGTTATCACGGCAGAAGACATGGTACTCTCCGCGACGCACCTTCGATGCGGTATGTAAATGTAGAACAATATTTATCAATTACATGTTGTACCACGTCAGAACCCGTCCGCAAGTATCAGTAACACGCGCTGCCGTTTGCGAGCCACAAAGTAAGTGCGGTATAGGTGTCTCCATGGGATAATTCGGCAACGAGCGACGGGACGCGAACTCGCTCGGCAGAGAGACATTCTAAAACCCGAGTTGCAAGTGTTGGAAAATTTCCTAGTTTAATAATAATAACTGACCTGTCGAATCTGTTTACAGAAATGAACTTCAAGATGGCTCTCATGTTCGGTACATATCGTAAAACATAGTCACCTCACCCAAACATTACTGGAATCTTCAGGTTTCCCAATTCCTGTAGAGTTTTTTTAAATAAAAGGGTGTACTTCGACTTTTGACTTACCCTGTACCATGTGCTATAATGACGTGATACGATCGTAGATCATGTGTCATATTTTGTCTAAGTCTGCTTTTACCTCTACGTGACAAAGGCTTCGAGCACTGAAGCAGCATGCCGTAACTGCTGATACTAGCTTTTTGTTGTTGTTGTTGTTGTGGTCTTCAGTCCGGAGACTGGTTTGATGCAGCTCTCCAAAATACCCTATCCTGAGCAAGCCTCTTCATCTCCACATAAGATCGGCAACCTACATCTGTCTGAATCTGCTTAATGTATCCGTCTCTTGGTCTTCCCCTGCGATTTTTTCCCCACACACTTCCCTCCAACGCTAAATTCACAATTCCTTGATGTCTAAGAATGTGTCCTACCAATCGGTCCCTTCTTTTAGTCAAGGTATGCCAGAAATTTTTCTCCCCAATTCTGTTCAGTACCTCCTCATTAGTTACGCGATCCACCCACCTAATCTTCAGCATTCTTCTGTAGCACCATATTTCAAAAGCCTCAATCCTCTTCCTGTCCGCACTGTTTATCGTCCATGTCTCACTCCCATACAAGGCAACACTCCATACAAATGCCTTCAGAAAGGATTTCCTTAGGCTTAAATCAAAATTCGATGTTAACAAATTTCTCTTTTTCAAGAACGCTTTTCTACCCATTGCCATTCTGCATTTTATATCCTCTGTACTGCGACCATCATTTGTTATTTTACTGCCCAAGTAACCAAACTCATCTACCTCCTTTATTGCTTCCTTTCCCAATCTAATTCCTTCAGCATCACCTGATTTTCTTACACTGCACTCCATTACCCTAGTTTTGATCTTGTTAATGTTCATCTTATATGCACCTTTCAGCACACTGTCCATTCCGTTCAATTGCTCTTCCATGTCCTTTGCTGTATCTGACAGAATTACTATGTCGTAGGCAAAACGCAGTGTTTTTAATTCTTCACCGTGAACTTTAATTCCTTCTCCAAATTTTTCCTTGCTTTCCTTTATAGCTTGCTCAATGTACAAATTGAATAACAATGGAGAAAGACTACAACCTTGCCTTACTCCCTTTCCAACCACTGCATCCCTTTCATGCCCTTCAACTTTGACAACCGCTGTCTGGTTTTTGTACAAGTTGTAAATAACCTTACGTTCCCTATATCTTACTCCTGCTTGCTTCAGAACTTGAAAGAGTTTATTCCAATCCACATTGTCAAAAGCCTTCTCCAAATCTACAAAAGCTAGAAATATAGGTTTGCCCTTTCTTAATCTATCTTCTAGGATAAGCCGTAAAGTGAGTATTGCCTCCCGTGTTCCTACATTTCTCCTGAACCCAAACTGATCTTCCCCGAGGTCGGCTTCTACCAGCTTTACCATCCTTCTGTATATAATTCGTGTTAATATTTTGCAACCATGTCTTATTAAACTGATGGTTCTGTAGTTTTCACACCTGTCTGCACCTGCTTTCTTTGGAATGGGGATTATAACATTTTTCTTAAAATCTGAGGGTACTTCACCTGTCTCATACATCTTACACACCAGATGAAACAATTTTGTCATGGCTGGTTCTCCCAGAGACTTCAGTAGCTCTGAGGGAATATCATCTACTCCAGGGGCCTTGTTTCGACTTAGGTCTTTCACGGCTCTGTCAAATTCTTCTCTCAGTACTGTATCTCCTATTTCATCTTCATCTACATCCTCTTCCCTTCCTACGATATTGTCTTGAAGTTCATTTCCTTTGTAGAGCCCCTCTATATACTCTTTCCACCTTCAGCTTTCCCTTCTTTGCTGAGAACTGGTTTTCTATCAGTGTCCTTGATATTCATAGAGCTGTTTTTCTTATCTCCAAATGTTTCTTTTATTTTCCTGTAGGCTGTATCTATTTTTCCCCTATATATACATTCTTCTACATCCTTGCATTTGTCTTCTAGCCACTCCTGCTTAGCCATTTTGCACTTTCTGTCAATCTCATTTCTTAGTCGTCTGTACTCCATTTTGCCTGTTTCATTTACTGCATGTTTATATTTTCTCCTTTCATCGATTAAATTTATTATCTCCTGCGATATCCAAGGATTTTTTGTAGGTCTTTCCTTCCTACCTATTTTGTCCTCTGCTACCTTCACTATTTCTTCTCTCAATTTTACCCATTCCTCTTCAACTGTTTTATTTTCCCCCGTCAATTGTTGCCTAAAGCTCCCTCTGAAATTCTTAAGAACCTCAGGTTCCTTCAATTTATCCAGGTCCCATCTCCTTATTTTCCTACCTTTTTGTAGTTTCTTTAGTTTCAGCCTACAATTCATAACCAACAAGTTATGGTCAGAGTCTATATCTGCCTCTGGGTATGTCTTACACTGTAAAACCTGGTTCCGAAATCTATGTCTTACCATTATAAAATCTATCTCGTATCTCCCGGTGTCTCCTGGTCTCTTCCACGTATACAACCTTCTTTTGCGATTCTTGAACCAGGTGTTTGTTCTAACTAAATTATGTTCTGTGCATAATTCTACCAGGCGGCTTCCTTTTTCATTCCTTTTGCCCAGACCATATTCACCTACTATCTTCCCTTCCCTTTCTTGTCCTACTACCGAATTCCAGTCTCCCATAACAAGTAAGTTTTCCTCTCCCTTAATTGTCTGAATAATTTCCTTTAGCTCCTCATATATTTCTTCGATTTCCTCATCATCGGCAGAGCTAGTTGGCATATAAACCTGTACTACTGTTGTCGGTGTTGGCTTCGTATCTATCTTGACAATGATAATGAGATCACTTTGCTGATCATAGTAGTTTACCCGCATTCCTATTTTCTTATTCATTATCAATCCTACTCCTGTGATACCCCCAATTGATTTTGTATTTATAATCCTGTACTCACCTGACCAGAAATCCTGTTCATCCTGCCACCGAACTTCACTAATCCCCACTATATCTAACTTCAACCTATCCATTTCCCTTTTTAAATTTTCTAATTTTCCTACTCTATTAAGGGATCTAACATTCCACGCTCCGACCCGTAGAATGCCAGTATTGTCTTTCCTGATGATCACATCCTCCTGAGTAGTCCCCGCCCGGAGATCCGAATGGGGGACTATTTTACCTCCGGAATATTTTACCCGTGGGGATGCCATCATCATATATTCATACAGTAGAGCTGCATGTCCTCGGGAAAGGTAACGGCTGTAGTTTCCCCTTCTTTCAGCCGTTCGCAGTAATTGTATGCAAAGCCACATTAGCTTATGTAACAAGGCCAGCTCAGTCAATCATCCAGACTGTTGCCCCTGTAACTACTGGAAAGGCTGCTGCCCCTCTTCAGGAACCACACGTTTGTCTGGCCTCTCCACAGATACCCCTCCGCTGTGGTTGCACCTACGGTAGGGCTATCTGTATCGTTGAGGCACGCAAGCCACCCCACCTCGGTAATGTCTGTGGTTCATGGGAGTGGAGCTTTTTGTATGCGACTTCATTTGCATCGCACTTTTTCACAAGGGACGCTTTTTATCGCTAACATTCGGAACCCCCTTACAACCGTACTTCGAATAACACTCGATTGTAAGTAAGTGGACTGTGCGATTCCCGCGCAAAACGCTGCATTCTACCACAAGTGACATATTAAGAGAGAGAAACAAACTAATAACATATCAGTACTTTAGGGGGGAAATTATACGTAGTTCAATGATGTCACTGTATAATTACATTTCAATCAACAGTGCCAAAAACCCAGTGCTTGAAATAATTATAATAGAGCAAAACATTCATATACATAACCGATAGTGCTTGTTTTAGTCCTCCAAGTGCAGATGCAGGATTTCGATGAAATGATTAAAAGAAAATGGAAGAGAATAATGTGCACACCTTACTGGAGCCACGTTGATACATTCAGAAACACTTTCGAATTCAAACAGCGCTATATCAAAAGCCACCCTAATTACATGTTCAAATGATGATATGCGAATGTCACGTCATGAGTTGCTTTCGTTAATCATGCTGTAACATAGGCAGTAAATTGAGTGTAGATCGCATAGTGAAGTTTCATGATGAAATAAGACCTAACAATCATGTATGTCTTAAAATTGTTTAAAGCACAGCATTGAATTCTCGCATCTGCACTTTGAGAAATAATATAACCACTATTACGTGCGTTGGATGTGTGTTTTGCACTATACTTATTATTTTGAACAACGACTTTTTGGCACTGTTCACTGAAAATTTAAAATACAGAGACGTCATTGAGTTACGTATAACTATTCTGTGTTATTGACATATTGTCACTTTGTTTTTCTCCATTAAAATGTCACTTGTCGTACAATACAACATTTTGCACGAAAATGACACACGATACGTTTTCCTTCTCATGACAGTGTGTGTTTCTAGACATGGTTTCGTGTGGTTCCGAGAGTTGTAGTTTGAAGGTGCCCTTTGTCAGTAAGACGGTAAGAAATCAGATTTTGGCTCCCGCCTTTCCTGTAAGTAAAATAATGTATTTTTTTACATTTAGTATAGTTTCGAAACATTATCCACAGGTATCTGAACTACTTGAAAAGATAAGTGATATTATGGAATGCTTCTGGATTATCTCTCATTGCTAGAAGCTTTACTTTGGATTTATCATGAATGATTGTGCCACTAGGAAATTCTTTGTCTTTCTGAATTTTCCTGCTTTCATGGAGTGACTATGTCTTCCTGTAGACAACAATATCGTCAGTGAACACTCATGGTGTCAAAGACCCTGTCTGACTTGTCGCTTACGAATGTTGCGTTCATTAACAATCCTATTACATTATAATGAAAGATATCCCGTGTTTCCTTTCAGTTCTGTTGAACGTATACCATCTAACATAATAACATAAGGCATTTGAGATACTTGACATGATAAATACATTCTAGAGACTTTTCAATACATTACGGTTCGCTCCTATACGCTCTTTATGTTGCGTCTGTATGTCATCCAGCTTCATCTACCCACCCAGTTACGAGCTCTTTCATTCAGCAAACAACTTCTGTCATTTACATCACACTCATTGGCCTGATAGGTTTCCCTTCCACCTCAATTTATACAGGGTGTCCCAGCTATCTTGCTCACCCAAAATCTCTGGAACAACAACAGCTATTGCAAAACGACTTTCAACGGCATTGATGTAAGGCTAGGGCTCATGAATGTAAATATTTTGAAACATTAGAAAACGAATATATAAGGGTTTTTTAACACAAACTTATGTTTTTTAAATGTACACATTATTTCTTCAGTAATCTATAGCATGACAAATCACATAAACAATGGCGTTGATTTCATCGGAATACGCCAATTACATCCCGAGATATTGCGACGCTAGAAATACGCGGAACGCGCGGCTAGCGCACGTCCTGAGACTCGGGCGAGAACCCATGGTGCTCAGGACGTGCGCTAGCCGCGCGTTTCGCGTATTTCTAGCGTCGCAATATCTCGGGATGTAATTGGCGTATTTCGATGCAATCAACGCCATTGTTTATGTGATTTGTCATGCTATAGATTGCTGAAGAAATAATATAGGGAGTCCATTTAAAAACATAAGTTTGTATGAAAAAACACATATGATTTCGTTTTAGAATGTTTCAAAATATTGTCCCGTTGAAATGAAAGCAGGCTTGACTTAGAAGGCAGGGTTGTCAACTGAAACAGCACTTATACTGAAAGCAGGTTTATTGCGAACTGTAACATACACGCAGCAATGACTGCCTCTCGGACAGAGTGCTCTGCTATTTATACACAGACAGAATGTACCAGAAATTAGAATAATAATTAACATAAGAAACATGTAGAAATTACAAGTGAACTTAAACATGTAGAACATTCTGGAAATGATAATTACAAAGAAATAAGTTTTTGCCGGTGGACGGGATTGAACAGACGACCTTCAGCACCGTAATCGGTGACGCTATCCCTTGCGCCACGCCGGTAGTCGGTTAACTTTGGTCTTGCGGCAATATGTACATTCCTGAGCCCCAGCCTTACATTGATACCGGTGAAAGTCGTTTTACAATAGCTGTTGCTGTTCCAGAGAAACTTTGGGTGAGCAAGATAGCTGGGACACCCTGTAGAAAAGTCTTCCGCTATAGTTAGATTCCTGAACTATACTACCTGCTCACAAGTATTCGAACGGCCCCTGCTCAACGTGGAAGTAATAGTTAGGTGTCACAACAGGAGGAATCACCAGTACAAATGAAACAAAGGGTATTATGCTGTCGACAGAGAACTAGTAATAACAGAATGTGACGATCAGGAAAGCTCACTGACTCCGAGTGGATGTCATCGGAGAAACAAATCAACATGCGACACTTCTATCCTATGTTCAGTGGAAGCGTGAAGGAAGAATGACAGTTAAATCAAGACCACGCAGACCTCACGTACAGGAACGCCGTGCACTGTAAACGGCGATTGTAAACAGTCGCATGAAATCAGTGAAACGAATCAGTTGCGAGTTTCAGACCGCTACAGGCTATCCAGCCGGTATTCTGTGCGTAGGTTCAAATGGTCAAATGTTTGTTAAACTATCGGACCAAACTGCGTGGTCATCAGTCCGTAGCTTACAAACTACTTAAACCTAGATAAACTAACCTAAGGACAACACACACACACACACACACACACACACACACACACACACACACACACACACACACCCATGCCCCCGCGAAGACTCATCTCCACGGCGAGTAACCGCGCGCTCCGCAGCAAGGCGACTTAGAGCACTCGGCCATTCTACCACGGCTGTGTGTAGGTAGATCACAATGCTGTACTTCCTTATAATCCATTCATTCCTGTTGTCAATATTAAGCGACGCTCAAGGTGGTGTATAGAACGACGCCGCTAACAGTGGGAAACCGGACGCCAGTGATTTCAAGTAACGTATCACGCTATATCCTGTCGAAATTCGGTTGAAGGATTTCGGTTTGGCGAAAGCGTTTGGACGTTACCTAGTATATGTGTAGTGCCAGGTGTGAAGTAGTGAGGAAACGATGTTACGGATAGGGGGGGGGGGGGTGCTTATCAACATCAGGGTAAGGCCCCATTATTGCGCTTAAGAAAATGTTAAATGTGGAACGATAGACACACATTTCTTGTACTGCGTACAATACAGGAAGAATTTGAGGATGATGACTGTATCAGTCTCAAAGCGCACTCTGTCATTACACCGTGCCGGTAATAACATTCCTCAAATGGACTGGCTCGACCTGGAACACCTATGGGATGAGGTAGAACGTCGACTCCACACCATACCCGAGCACCCAGTGTCACCGTATCCTCTGGTTTCAACTCTTGGGGAAGAACAGGGTGCTGTTCCTCTATAACGTATATTAAGTCACCTTACTGAACGTATCACCAGCAGATTTAAAGTCGACTTAAAGGTGAAAGGTGGGCATAGTCCATGTATGTGTTCACTAATAGATCTAGAGATACTTTTGACGAGTCAGTGTATTTGTTAATTTTCTTGCTTCTCCAGGAAATTCTAAAATTACGTCTCAATTTTACTCTATGAGAAACACTGTTTTCGAAAGGTTTACGCATTAATTTCAATCGCATTCAAAAGCTGAGTGTTGCTTAGTGTGGTGAGATGTTTCTCCTTGAAAAACTGAAAATTCAAGGAAACTCAAAAATATGTTTTTTGCTCAAAATAATTTTGGAACATTCGTAATTTCGGGGGGGGGGGGGGGGGGTGCTTATCAACATCAGGGTAAGGCCCCATTATTGCGCTTAAGAAAATGTTAAATGTGGAACGATAGACACACATTTCTTGTACTGCGTACAATACAGGAAGAATTTGAGGATGATGACTGTATCAGTCTCAAAGCGCACTCTGTCATTACACCGTGCCGGTAATAACATTCCTCAAATGGACTGGCTCGACCTGGAACACCTATGGGATGAGGTAGAACGTCGACTCCACACCATACCCGAGCACCCAGTGTCACCGTATCCTCTGGTTTCAACTCTTGGGGAAGAACAGGGTGCTGTTCCTCTATAACGTATATTAAGTCACCTTACTGAACGTATCACCAGCAGATTTAAAGTCGACTTAAAGGTGAAAGGTGGGCATAGTCCATGTATGTGTTCACTAATAGATCTAGAGATACTTTTGACGAGTCAGTGTATTTGTTAATTTTCTTGCTTCTCCAGGAAATTCTAAAATTACGTCTCAATTTTACTCTATGAGAAACACTGTTTTCGAAAGGTTTACGCATTAATTTCAATCGCATTCAAAAGCTGAGTGTTGCTTAGTGTGGTGAGATGTTTCTCCTTGAAAAACTGAAAATTCAAGGAAACTCAAAAATATGTTTTTTGCTCAAAATAATTTTGGAACATTCGTAATTTCGGGGGGGGGGGGGGGGTGCTTATCAACATCAGGGTAAGGCCCCATTATTGCGCTTAAGAAAATGTTAAATGTGGAACGATAGACACACATTTCTTGTACTGCGTACAATACAGGAAGAATTTGAGGATGATGACTGTATCAGTCTCAAAGCGCACTCTGTCATTACACCGTGCCGGTAATAACATTCCTCAAATGGACTGGCTCGACCTGGAACACCTATGGGATGAGGTAGAACGTCGACTCCACACCATACCCGAGCACCCAGTGTCACCGTATCCTCTGGTTTCAACTCTTGGGGAAGAACAGGGTGCTGTTCCTCTATAACGTATATTAAGTCACCTTACTGAACGTATCACCAGCAGATTTAAAGTCGACTTAAAGGTGAAAGGTGGGCATAGTCCATGTATGTGTTCACTAATAGATCTAGAGATACTTTTGACGAGTCAGTGTATTTGTTAATTTTCTTGCTTCTCCAGGAAATTCTAAAATTACGTCTCAATTTTACTCTATGAGAAACACTGTTTTCGAAAGGTTTACGCATTAATTTCAATCGCATTCAAAAGCTGAGTGTTGCTTAGTGTGGTGAGATGTTTCTCCTTGAAAAACTGAAAATTCAAGGAAACTCAAAAATATGTTTTTTGCTCAAAATAATTTTGGAACATTCGTAATTTCGGGGGGGGGGGGGGGTGCTTATCAACATCAGGGTAAGGCCCCATTATTGCGCTTAAGAAAATGTTAAATGTGGAACGATAGACACACATTTCTTGTACTGCGTACAATACAGGAAGAATTTGAGGATGATGACTGTATCAGTCTCAAAGCGCACTCTGTCATTACACCGTGCCGGTAATAACATTCCTCAAATGGACTGGCTCGACCTGGAACACCTATGGGATGAGGTAGAACGTCGACTCCACACCATACCCGAGCACCCAGTGTCACCGTATCCTCTGGTTTCAACTCTTGGGGAAGAACAGGGTGCTGTTCCTCTATAACGTATATTAAGTCACCTTACTGAACGTATCACCAGCAGATTTAAAGTCGACTTAAAGGTGAAAGGTGGGCATAGTCCATGTATGTGTTCACTAATAGATCTAGAGATACTTTTGACGAGTCAGTGTATTTGTTAATTTTCTTGCTTCTCCAGGAAATTCTAAAATTACGTCTCAATTTTACTCTATGAGAAACACTGTTTTCGAAAGGTTTACGCATTAATTTCAATCGCATTCAAAAGCTGAGTGTTGCTTAGTGTGGTGAGATGTTTCTCCTTGAAAAACTGAAAATTCAAGGAAACTCAAAAATATGTTTTTTGCTCAAAATAATTTTGGAACATTCGTAATTTCGGGGGGGGGGGGTGCTTATCAACATCAGGGTAAGGCCCCATTATTGCGCTTAAGAAAATGTTAAATGTGGAACGATAGACACACATTTCTTGTACTGCGTACAATACAGGAAGAATTTGAGGATGATGACTGTATCAGTCTCAAAGCGCACTCTGTCATTACACCGTGCCGGTAATAACATTCCTCAAATGGACTGGCTCGACCTGGAACACCTATGGGATGAGGTAGAACGTCGACTCCACACCATACCCGAGCACCCAGTGTCACCGTATCCTCTGGTTTCAACTCTTGGGGAAGAACAGGGTGCTGTTCCTCTATAACGTATATTAAGTCACCTTACTGAACGTATCACCAGCAGATTTAAAGTCGACTTAAAGGTGAAAGGTGGGCATAGTCCATGTATGTGTTCACTAATAGATCTAGAGATACTTTTGACGAGTCAGTGTATTTGTTAATTTTCTTGCTTCTCCAGGAAATTCTAAAATTACGTCTCAATTTTACTCTATGAGAAACACTGTTTTCGAAAGGTTTACGCATTAATTTCAATCGCATTCAAAAGCTGAGTGTTGCTTAGTGTGGTGAGATGTTTCTCCTTGAAAAACTGAAAATTCAAGGAAACTCAAAAATATGTTTTTTGCTCAAAATAATTTTGGAACATTCGTAATTTCGGGGGGGGGGGGGGTGCTTATCAACATCAGGGTAAGGCCCCATTATTGCGCTTAAGAAAATGTTAAATGTGGAACGATAGACACACATTTCTTGTACTGCGTACAATACAGGAAGAATTTGAGGATGATGACTGTATCAGTCTCAAAGCGCACTCTGTCATTACACCGTGCCGGTAATAACATTCCTCAAATGGACTGGCTCGACCTGGAACACCTATGGGATGAGGTAGAACGTCGACTCCACACCATACCCGAGCACCCAGTGTCACCGTATCCTCTGGTTTCAACTCTTGGGGAAGAACAGGGTGCTGTTCCTCTATAACGTATATTAAGTCACCTTACTGAACGTATCACCAGCAGATTTAAAGTCGACTTAAAGGTGAAAGGTGGGCATAGTCCATGTATGTGTTCACTAATAGATCTAGAGATACTTTTGACGAGTCAGTGTATTTGTTAATTTTCTTGCTTCTCCAGGAAATTCTAAAATTACGTCTCAATTTTACTCTATGAGAAACACTGTTTTCGAAAGGTTTACGCATTAATTTCAATCGCATTCAAAAGCTGAGTGTTGCTTAGTGTGGTGAGATGTTTCTCCTTGAAAAACTGAAAATTCAAGGAAACTCAAAAATATGTTTTTTGCTCAAAATAATTTTGGAACATTCGTAATTTCGGGGGGGGGGGGGGGGGTGCTTATCAACATCAGGGTAAGGCCCCATTATTGCGCTTAAGAAAATGTTAAATGTGGAACGATAGACACACATTTCTTGTACTGCGTACAATACAGGAAGAATTTGAGGATGATGACTGTATCAGTCTCAAAGCGCACTCTGTCATTACACCGTGCCGGTAATAACATTCCTCAAATGGACTGGCTCGACCTGGAACACCTATGGGATGAGGTAGAACGTCGACTCCACACCATACCCGAGCACCCAGTGTCACCGTATCCTCTGGTTTCAACTCTTGGGGAAGAACAGGGTGCTGTTCCTCTATAACGTATATTAAGTCACCTTACTGAACGTATCACCAGCAGATTTAAAGTCGACTTAAAGGTGAAAGGTGGGCATAGTCCATGTATGTGTTCACTAATAGATCTAGAGATACTTTTGACGAGTCAGTGTATTTGTTAATTTTCTTGCTTCTCCAGGAAATTCTAAAATTACGTCTCAATTTTACTCTATGAGAAACACTGTTTTCGAAAGGTTTACGCATTAATTTCAATCGCATTCAAAAGCTGAGTGTTGCTTAGTGTGGTGAGATGTTTCTCCTTGAAAAACTGAAAATTCAAGGAAACTCAAAAATATGTTTTTTGCTCAAAATAATTTTGGAACATTCGTAATTTCGGGGGGGGGGGGGGGGGGTGCTTATCAACATCAGGGTAAGGCCCCATTATTGCGCTTAAGAAAATGTTAAATGTGGAACGATAGACACACATTTCTTGTACTGCGTACAATACAGGAAGAATTTGAGGATGATGACTGTATCAGTCTCAAAGCGCACTCTGTCATTACACCGTGCCGGTAATAACATTCCTCAAATGGACTGGCTCGACCTGGAACACCTATGGGATGAGGTAGAACGTCGACTCCACACCATACCCGAGCACCCAGTGTCACCGTATCCTCTGGTTTCAACTCTTGGGGAAGAACAGGGTGCTGTTCCTCTATAACGTATATTAAGTCACCTTACTGAACGTATCACCAGCAGATTTAAAGTCGACTTAAAGGTGAAAGGTGGGCATAGTCCATGTATGTGTTCACTAATAGATCTAGAGATACTTTTGACGAGTCAGTGTATTTGTTAATTTTCTTGCTTCTCCAGGAAATTCTAAAATTACGTCTCAATTTTACTCTATGAGAAACACTGTTTTCGAAAGGTTTACGCATTAATTTCAATCGCATTCAAAAGCTGAGTGTTGCTTAGTGTGGTGAGATGTTTCTCCTTGAAAAACTGAAAATTCAAGGAAACTCAAAAATATGTTTTTTGCTCAAAATAATTTTGGAACATTCGTAATTTCGGGGGGGGGGGGGGTGCTTATCAACATCAGGGTAAGGCCCCATTATTGCGCTTAAGAAAATGTTAAATGTGGAACGATAGACACACATTTCTTGTACTGCGTACAATACAGGAAGAATTTGAGGATGATGACTGTATCAGTCTCAAAGCGCACTCTGTCATTACACCGTGCCGGTAATAACATTCCTCAAATGGACTGGCTCGACCTGGAACACCTATGGGATGAGGTAGAACGTCGACTCCACACCATACCCGAGCACCCAGTGTCACCGTATCCTCTGGTTTCAACTCTTGGGGAAGAACAGGGTGCTGTTCCTCTATAACGTATATTAAGTCACCTTACTGAACGTATCACCAGCAGATTTAAAGTCGACTTAAAGGTGAAAGGTGGGCATAGTCCATGTATGTGTTCACTAATAGATCTAGAGATACTTTTGACGAGTCAGTGTATTTGTTAATTTTCTTGCTTCTCCAGGAAATTCTAAAATTACGTCTCAATTTTACTCTATGAGAAACACTGTTTTCGAAAGGTTTACGCATTAATTTCAATCGCATTCAAAAGCTGAGTGTTGCTTAGTGTGGTGAGATGTTTCTCCTTGAAAAACTGAAAATTCAAGGAAACTCAAAAATATGTTTTTTGCTCAAAATAATTTTGGAACATTCGTAATTTCGGGGGGGGGGGGGGGTGCTTATCAACATCAGGGTAAGGCCCCATTATTGCGCTTAAGAAAATGTTAAATGTGGAACGATAGACACACATTTCTTGTACTGCGTACAATACAGGAAGAATTTGAGGATGATGACTGTATCAGTCTCAAAGCGCACTCTGTCATTACACCGTGCCGGTAATAACATTCCTCAAATGGACTGGCTCGACCTGGAACACCTATGGGATGAGGTAGAACGTCGACTCCACACCATACCCGAGCACCCAGTGTCACCGTATCCTCTGGTTTCAACTCTTGGGGAAGAACAGGGTGCTGTTCCTCTATAACGTATATTAAGTCACCTTACTGAACGTATCACCAGCAGATTTAAAGTCGACTTAAAGGTGAAAGGTGGGCATAGTCCATGTATGTGTTCACTAATAGATCTAGAGATACTTTTGACGAGTCAGTGTATTTGTTAATTTTCTTGCTTCTCCAGGAAATTCTAAAATTACGTCTCAATTTTACTCTATGAGAAACACTGTTTTCGAAAGGTTTACGCATTAATTTCAATCGCATTCAAAAGCTGAGTGTTGCTTAGTGTGGTGAGATGTTTCTCCTTGAAAAACTGAAAATTCAAGGAAACTCAAAAATATGTTTTTTGCTCAAAATAATTTTGGAACATTCGTAATTTCGGGGGGGGGGGGGGGGTGCTTATCAACATCAGGGTAAGGCCCCATTATTGCGCTTAAGAAAATGTTAAATGTGGAACGATAGACACACATTTCTTGTACTGCGTACAATACAGGAAGAATTTGAGGATGATGACTGTATCAGTCTCAAAGCGCACTCTGTCATTACACCGTGCCGGTAATAACATTCCTCAAATGGACTGGCTCGACCTGGAACACCTATGGGATGAGGTAGAACGTCGACTCCACACCATACCCGAGCACCCAGTGTCACCGTATCCTCTGGTTTCAACTCTTGGGGAAGAACAGGGTGCTGTTCCTCTATAACGTATATTAAGTCACCTTACTGAACGTATCACCAGCAGATTTAAAGTCGACTTAAAGGTGAAAGGTGGGCATAGTCCATGTATGTGTTCACTAATAGATCTAGAGATACTTTTGACGAGTCAGTGTATTTGTTAATTTTCTTGCTTCTCCAGGAAATTCTAAAATTACGTCTCAATTTTACTCTATGAGAAACACTGTTTTCGAAAGGTTTACGCATTAATTTCAATCGCATTCAAAAGCTGAGTGTTGCTTAGTGTGGTGAGATGTTTCTCCTTGAAAAACTGAAAATTCAAGGAAACTCAAAAATATGTTTTTTGCTCAAAATAATTTTGGAACATTCGTAATTTCGGGGGGGGGGGGGGGGTGCTTATCAACATCAGGGTAAGGCCCCATTATTGCGCTTAAGAAAATGTTAAATGTGGAACGATAGACACACATTTCTTGTACTGCGTACAATACAGGAAGAATTTGAGGATGATGACTGTATCAGTCTCAAAGCGCACTCTGTCATTACACCGTGCCGGTAATAACATTCCTCAAATGGACTGGCTCGACCTGGAACACCTATGGGATGAGGTAGAACGTCGACTCCACACCATACCCGAGCACCCAGTGTCACCGTATCCTCTGGTTTCAACTCTTGGGGAAGAACAGGGTGCTGTTCCTCTATAACGTATATTAAGTCACCTTACTGAACGTATCACCAGCAGATTTAAAGTCGACTTAAAGGTGAAAGGTGGGCATAGTCCATGTATGTGTTCACTAATAGATCTAGAGATACTTTTGACGAGTCAGTGTATTTGTTAATTTTCTTGCTTCTCCAGGAAATTCTAAAATTACGTCTCAATTTTACTCTATGAGAAACACTGTTTTCGAAAGGTTTACGCATTAATTTCAATCGCATTCAAAAGCTGAGTGTTGCTTAGTGTGGTGAGATGTTTCTCCTTGAAAAACTGAAAATTCAAGGAAACTCAAAAATATGTTTTTTGCTCAAAATAATTTTGGAACATTCGTAATTTCGGGGGGGGGGGGGTGCTTATCAACATCAGGGTAAGGCCCCATTATTGCGCTTAAGAAAATGTTAAATGTGGAACGATAGACACACATTTCTTGTACTGCGTACAATACAGGAAGAATTTGAGGATGATGACTGTATCAGTCTCAAAGCGCACTCTGTCATTACACCGTGCCGGTAATAACATTCCTCAAATGGACTGGCTCGACCTGGAACACCTATGGGATGAGGTAGAACGTCGACTCCACACCATACCCGAGCACCCAGTGTCACCGTATCCTCTGGTTTCAACTCTTGGGGAAGAACAGGGTGCTGTTCCTCTATAACGTATATTAAGTCACCTTACTGAACGTATCACCAGCAGATTTAAAGTCGACTTAAAGGTGAAAGGTGGGCATAGTCCATGTATGTGTTCACTAATAGATCTAGAGATACTTTTGACGAGTCAGTGTATTTGTTAATTTTCTTGCTTCTCCAGGAAATTCTAAAATTACGTCTCAATTTTACTCTATGAGAAACACTGTTTTCGAAAGGTTTACGCATTAATTTCAATCGCATTCAAAAGCTGAGTGTTGCTTAGTGTGGTGAGATGTTTCTCCTTGAAAAACTGAAAATTCAAGGAAACTCAAAAATATGTTTTTTGCTCAAAATAATTTTGGAACATTCGTAATTTCGGGGGGGGGGGGGGGGGGTGCTTATCAACATCAGGGTAAGGCCCCATTATTGCGCTTAAGAAAATGTTAAATGTGGAACGATAGACACACATTTCTTGTACTGCGTACAATACAGGAAGAATTTGAGGATGATGACTGTATCAGTCTCAAAGCGCACTCTGTCATTACACCGTGCCGGTAATAACATTCCTCAAATGGACTGGCTCGACCTGGAACACCTATGGGATGAGGTAGAACGTCGACTCCACACCATACCCGAGCACCCAGTGTCACCGTATCCTCTGGTTTCAACTCTTGGGGAAGAACAGGGTGCTGTTCCTCTATAACGTATATTAAGTCACCTTACTGAACGTATCACCAGCAGATTTAAAGTCGACTTAAAGGTGAAAGGTGGGCATAGTCCATGTATGTGTTCACTAATAGATCTAGAGATACTTTTGACGAGTCAGTGTATTTGTTAATTTTCTTGCTTCTCCAGGAAATTCTAAAATTACGTCTCAATTTTACTCTATGAGAAACACTGTTTTCGAAAGGTTTACGCATTAATTTCAATCGCATTCAAAAGCTGAGTGTTGCTTAGTGTGGTGAGATGTTTCTCCTTGAAAAACTGAAAATTCAAGGAAACTCAAAAATATGTTTTTTGCTCAAAATAATTTTGGAACATTCGTAATTTCGGGGGGGGGGGGGGTGCTTATCAACATCAGGGTAAGGCCCCATTATTGCGCTTAAGAAAATGTTAAATGTGGAACGATAGACACACATTTCTTGTACTGCGTACAATACAGGAAGAATTTGAGGATGATGACTGTATCAGTCTCAAAGCGCACTCTGTCATTACACCGTGCCGGTAATAACATTCCTCAAATGGACTGGCTCGACCTGGAACACCTATGGGATGAGGTAGAACGTCGACTCCACACCATACCCGAGCACCCAGTGTCACCGTATCCTCTGGTTTCAACTCTTGGGGAAGAACAGGGTGCTGTTCCTCTATAACGTATATTAAGTCACCTTACTGAACGTATCACCAGCAGATTTAAAGTCGACTTAAAGGTGAAAGGTGGGCATAGTCCATGTATGTGTTCACTAATAGATCTAGAGATACTTTTGACGAGTCAGTGTATTTGTTAATTTTCTTGCTTCTCCAGGAAATTCTAAAATTACGTCTCAATTTTACTCTATGAGAAACACTGTTTTCGAAAGGTTTACGCATTAATTTCAATCGCATTCAAAAGCTGAGTGTTGCTTAGTGTGGTGAGATGTTTCTCCTTGAAAAACTGAAAATTCAAGGAAACTCAAAAATATGTTTTTTGCTCAAAATAATTTTGGAACATTCGTAATTTCGGGGGGGGGGGGGTGCTTATCAACATCAGGGTAAGGCCCCATTATTGCGCTTAAGAAAATGTTAAATGTGGAACGATAGACACACATTTCTTGTACTGCGTACAATACAGGAAGAATTTGAGGATGATGACTGTATCAGTCTCAAAGCGCACTCTGTCATTACACCGTGCCGGTAATAACATTCCTCAAATGGACTGGCTCGACCTGGAACACCTATGGGATGAGGTAGAACGTCGACTCCACACCATACCCGAGCACCCAGTGTCACCGTATCCTCTGGTTTCAACTCTTGGGGAAGAACAGGGTGCTGTTCCTCTATAACGTATATTAAGTCACCTTACTGAACGTATCACCAGCAGATTTAAAGTCGACTTAAAGGTGAAAGGTGGGCATAGTCCATGTATGTGTTCACTAATAGATCTAGAGATACTTTTGACGAGTCAGTGTATTTGTTAATTTTCTTGCTTCTCCAGGAAATTCTAAAATTACGTCTCAATTTTACTCTATGAGAAACACTGTTTTCGAAAGGTTTACGCATTAATTTCAATCGCATTCAAAAGCTGAGTGTTGCTTAGTGTGGTGAGATGTTTCTCCTTGAAAAACTGAAAATTCAAGGAAACTCAAAAATATGTTTTTTGCTCAAAATAATTTTGGAACATTCGTAATTTCGGGGGGGGGGGGGGGGTGCTTATCAACATCAGGGTAAGGCCCCATTATTGCGCTTAAGAAAATGTTAAATGTGGAACGATAGACACACATTTCTTGTACTGCGTACAATACAGGAAGAATTTGAGGATGATGACTGTATCAGTCTCAAAGCGCACTCTGTCATTACACCGTGCCGGTAATAACATTCCTCAAATGGACTGGCTCGACCTGGAACACCTATGGGATGAGGTAGAACGTCGACTCCACACCATACCCGAGCACCCAGTGTCACCGTATCCTCTGGTTTCAACTCTTGGGGAAGAACAGGGTGCTGTTCCTCTATAACGTATATTAAGTCACCTTACTGAACGTATCACCAGCAGATTTAAAGTCGACTTAAAGGTGAAAGGTGGGCATAGTCCATGTATGTGTTCACTAATAGATCTAGAGATACTTTTGACGAGTCAGTGTATTTGTTAATTTTCTTGCTTCTCCAGGAAATTCTAAAATTACGTCTCAATTTTACTCTATGAGAAACACTGTTTTCGAAAGGTTTACGCATTAATTTCAATCGCATTCAAAAGCTGAGTGTTGCTTAGTGTGGTGAGATGTTTCTCCTTGAAAAACTGAAAATTCAAGGAAACTCAAAAATATGTTTTTTGCTCAAAATAATTTTGGAACATTCGTAATTTCGGGGGGGGGGGGGGTGCTTATCAACATCAGGGTAAGGCCCCATTATTGCGCTTAAGAAAATGTTAAATGTGGAACGATAGACACACATTTCTTGTACTGCGTACAATACAGGAAGAATTTGAGGATGATGACTGTATCAGTCTCAAAGCGCACTCTGTCATTACACCGTGCCGGTAATAACATTCCTCAAATGGACTGGCTCGACCTGGAACACCTATGGGATGAGGTAGAACGTCGACTCCACACCATACCCGAGCACCCAGTGTCACCGTATCCTCTGGTTTCAACTCTTGGGGAAGAACAGGGTGCTGTTCCTCTATAACGTATATTAAGTCACCTTACTGAACGTATCACCAGCCAGATTTAAAGTCGACTTAAAGGTGAAAGGTGGGCATAGTCCATGTATGTGTTCACTAATAGATCTAGAGATACTTTTGACGAGTCAGTGTATTTGTTAATTTTCTTGCTTCTCCAGGAAATTCTAAAATTACGTCTCAATTTTACTCTATGAGAAACACTGTTTTCGAAAGGTTTACGCATTAATTTCAATCGCATTCAAAAGCTGAGTGTTGCTTAGTGTGGTGAGATGTTTCTCCTTGAAAAACTGAAAATTCAAGGAAACTCAAAAATATGTTTTTTGCTCAAAATAATTTTGGAACATTCGTAATTTCGGGGGGGGGGGGGGGTGCTTATCAACATCAGGGTAAGGCCCCATTATTGCGCTTAAGAAAATGTTAAATGTGGAACGATAGACACACATTTCTTGTACTGCGTACAATACAGGAAGAATTTGAGGATGATGACTGTATCAGTCTCAAAGCGCACTCTGTCATTACACCGTGCCGGTAATAACATTCCTCAAATGGACTGGCTCGACCTGGAACACCTATGGGATGAGGTAGAACGTCGACTCCACACCATACCCGAGCACCCAGTGTCACCGTATCCTCTGGTTTCAACTCTTGGGGAAGAACAGGGTGCTGTTCCTCTATAACGTATATTAAGTCACCTTACTGAACGTATCACCAGCAGATTTAAAGTCGACTTAAAGGTGAAAGGTGGGCATAGTCCATGTATGTGTTCACTAATAGATCTAGAGATACTTTTGACGAGTCAGTGTATTTGTTAATTTTCTTGCTTCTCCAGGAAATTCTAAAATTACGTCTCAATTTTACTCTATGAGAAACACTGTTTTCGAAAGGTTTACGCATTAATTTCAATCGCATTCAAAAGCTGAGTGTTGCTTAGTGTGGTGAGATGTTTCTCCTTGAAAAACTGAAAATTCAAGGAAACTCAAAAATATGTTTTTTGCTCAAAATAATTTTGGAACATTCGTAATTTCGCGACAGAAGAGTGTTAGAGCGAAATTCTGTTGGCATCCCTGCACCCACCCACCCACCCACCCACCCACACACACACACACACACACACACACACACACACACACACACACACACACCACTCAACACAGGTGTGTGTGTGTGTGTGTGTGTGTGTGTGTGTGTGTGTGTGTGTGTGTGTGTAACTGCCGAAAGTTTCATCATTGTATGTTTGTTGATTGTGCTCTATTGAGTAGAACGTTGTGTCACACAGTTTCCGAATTTAGAGATGTCACAGGTAGAAGAGCAACGTATCTGAATTAAAATGCCGGCCGCGGTGGCCGAGGGGACTGAGGCGCTCCAGTCACGGTCTGCACGGCCACTACGGTCGGGGGTTCGAATCCCCCCTCGGCCATGGATATTTGTGCCGTCCTTAGTATAAGGTAGTAGATAAGTAGTTTGTAAGTTTAGTGACTGATGACCCCGTAGTTAAGTCCCATAAGCTTAACAAACATTTGAACATTTTTGAATTAAAAAAATCTTCACTGACACACACACACACACACACACACACACACACACACACACACACACACACACACACACCGAATCATGTAGGAAGTCAACGGTGGTGATTGCTTAAGCAGCACTCGGTGTCAGGAGTGGTTCACTCGGGTTAAAAGTGGCTGGACGGCAGTTATGACGAGCCTCGTTCAAAACGCCCTTCGACGTCTACCGACGACTCACACGTTAAGGAACGTCAACGAAATTGTGCGCGCCAATGGAAGACGTTTTACGACGTCTGCGAGAAAATGTGAGAAGGAAACGGCCTGTAATGTGGTGAGAGGCCGCGCGGCAGTAGCCGAGAGGTCTGGAGCGCCACGTTACGGATCGCGCGGCCTCCCGCGTCGGAGGTTCGAATGCGTCTGCTGTCCTTAGATTACTTTAACTTACAAGGAAAGTACTTGGACTCGAACAAACACATATACACCAAAATCATATGAGAGATAATGTAACGATCCCTTATTGCACTAGTGATACTCCCGCATCTGCAAAACTCTGCAGTCGTCGGTTAGAGGCCTCTGCGTGTGCCATGCCGCAGTGCACTTTAACCTGTCGGTTCGCCAGTAGGGACGGTGCAGTGTGCCTCCGAAGTTGCGTTTTGTGGCGTTATTTGTGTGGTGAAGCGTCAGATGGGGGCAGCGATTGGTTATCAATCCTGCAAATGTATTGCGATTGGTTGAGATGAAATTACGAAGAACCCATCTTCGTGAAGATGGTATTAGTGTAGAAGATGAATCATTCGCATGCTTTCTCGTATCTGTTATGGTACAGAAATATGAGTATAAGTTAGATACTGTTGTAACACTAACTCATAGTGATGATAATAGGGATGATAATGTCGAACAACTCATAGCAAGCGGTAGTGCTACGGTAAGTGCGGGAAGAGGCGATGGAAGCAGTGGCAGTGAATACCAACAGTCTTCCGAGAAGAAGGTTAAAGTTGCAACTATCATCACGGCTTTTGACGACAATACGCTAAAGAACATGTAAGATGATTATTACATAAGTTATTGTTAAGATATCTGCATTACGTATGGTGTCTACAATTACATCTACAGTGCTATCTAGAGCATGGTTGCAAAGCTTTGCAGAAAAACGACACCCACCAGCACATTGAGGTGTACGTAGAGACCCTGTAACCAAACGTTCATACAGATATGTTTGTTCGAGCCGATGTACTTTCCTTGTTAGTTGAAGTAGTTTGTAAGCTAAGGACAAACAACCCAGCAGTTAAGTCCCATAGATTTACAAACATTTGAACAGTTTCTGTGCTGAGAGAATTCATGACTCCTACACCACTATAACATACCTGCGCACTCATCCCCGATGGCGCGTGAAAGGAATCACTGTGCTCCAAAATTTGTCCCTGCGGATTTTTTTATGTCCAGATTTGAAAACCCACTGAAAGGACGACGGTTTGCAGCGAAAAAGGGGAGATAAAAGGAAATACGCTTACGGCGCTTCGTGCGATCCAGCATAATGCAACCGAGACTGATTCTGGAAATGGAAACGGGGTTGGGAACGGTGTATCACCTGTGGAAGAGACTATTTTAAAGGAGACCATACATAATAAGTATAGGGTAACTGTAGAAATATTTCGTGGGCAATGTCCTACCTGGACAGAACTATCCGGAGATTTATCAGGGAATGTATCACTGCCGTAAATGAAACCTGGTTGCACACATTAAGTGCAGACATTCTACTTCAGACAAGTTAATATTTTCGTTACGGGAACGATAGTTAGTTCATCAGAAGCATAGGGTGACTTTTTCTCTTCTGTTTGTTTGTAGCGCCGTTTAACTCAGTGGTGAGCGCCTGAGCTGCCTGCGATGCTGGCTGAGAGCACTAGCAGCCGTGAGGTCACGGTGTCAGCTCAGCTCGCCATCTCTTACTCGCAAACAGCGGCCAAGACTGGCTTATAGATCAATCTTGTGTTACACAAAGGCGCCATACAATCAGTAAGTACTTTCAGCTTATAGAAATGCTATCAGATAGGGCACAACTTCAAAGGAACATAATTAAAGGCCGGCCGCGGTGGCCGAGGGACTGAGGCGCTCCAGTCACGGTCTGCACGGCCACTACGGTCGGGAGCTCAAATCCTCCCTCGGGCATGGATATTTGTGCCGTCCTTAGGATTAGCTAGTTCATAAGTAGTTCATAGTAGTTAAGTCCCATAAGCTATACAAACATTTGAACATTTTAAACATAATTAAAGAAAAAATATTTCCTTGCGTGAAGCTTTAATGAGTACAGCAGCGCCGCAAAATAATGCGTTGCACAGGCTGACAACAGTTACCTTCAAAATTATTACTGAACAAGGGGAGGGAGGGGGACTAATACGAATCAATAAAGGAGAAGAAACTATCATTTCTGTCGACTTAATTTTCTGGTCACAAACACATGTCGGACATAAAATAAGAATCAAATACATGCATTTTTTTAAATTAAATTCTGTTAACTTAATACATGTAAAATTACTCTTAAGTGTTAAGATCAGACCTGACCTAGTACATGTGAAAAAGAAATAAACGTGTATTTCCGTCATTCTCTAATTGTGTTTATTATTATTATCATTGGAAATGAGCGTATGGCTTTCTTGGCCGGGAGATCCCTGACGGGATTGTTCGGCCGCCTGAGTGTGAGTCTATTTGACGCCGCGTGGGCGACTTACGTGCCAATGATGATGGTGACAACACACAACAGCCAGTCCCCTGCCGGGAATCAAACCCGGGCCTCCTGCGTGGTAGTCAGCGATTCTGCCACTGAGCTACGGTGGCGGACATTATCATCATTATTAATTAGCATCTTGATGTCTTGTGTAAGATTACTAGTGATCCAGTGCAGTGCTCCAGTCAGTTGCATGTCATGAAGATTACTCCTGACCTATTTCGTTAATTTAATTTAAGATAGAAAAATAAACACTTTCACGCAAATAATTTGTACTGAACGTATTGCAGACTCGAACAGCTAGTTGAAACAGCTGCAGGAACTCTTCAGGAAGAAAATTCTTATAAAATATTTCAATTTTTTTTCTCTTTCTCAATAACTTCGTCCTACCATGAACACCAAGCGGGTTCTACAGCGATAACACTATTCTAATGACACGAAATGAACAAGCCCGCCTTGGCGCGCTCGAGCCAGCAGCAGAGCAATGTTAGCAGGCGGGTGGAGGGGGACTGGCAACGCCCGCGGACACACGCGTTCACACTGGCGCGTTGCCCACCCGTGGTCGAACTAGACACAAAAATTCATCAAACTGGGTTTTATAAACAATTTACAGTCAATGGTGTCCACGATGTCACCTAACAAATCGACCTTCCCTTCATTGTGGAACGTTATCTGAACTAGAAAGCAAAAACAGTAGAATTTCTTCAACATAATGAAGATAGTTCCCTTCCTACCATCAACCAACCAACCAATATAGTTCAGATATCAGCTCCTTCGTTTGATTATGGTGGCTTCTTGTTTGACAGTTGGGAATACACGTTTGATATGGAATCTCCATAGATGAGTACTAGTGCGTGAATCAGAGCTGCAAGAACATTATAAAGTCAATATCTAGCGGAAGCTATAATGCTCATATCTACAGTACACTAACATAAAACCAATTAATGCCCTAATTTCTGCTTACTGCTCTTTTATGTAATTTCACGACTTTTCAGTCACTACGTTTACATGCAACACATCTTCCGGAAGACGAAAACCGATTTTCGTAAACCGTTTTCGCCGCCGTGTTTACATGGCATAAAAATGTTCAAATGTGTGTAAATCTATCGGACCAAACTGCGTGGTCATCCGTCCGTAGCTTACAAACTACTTAAACTAAACTAACCTAAGGACAACACACACACACACACACACACACCCATGCCCCAGGGAGGACTCGAACCTCCACGTCGAGCAACCACGCGCTCCGCATCGAGACGCTTTAGACTATTTTTTTTTTACATCAGCAAATATAAGCAGTATAATAGTTCTGATACAGCATATTTAGAGATTAATTGTAATTTAACTTTTTGAAAATTGTGATAAGAGCACGTGGAAACAGTTGAATTGTAAAAACTGCATGGCCCCATTGGAGTGGCCAAACGGTCTGAGCAACACCACCTAGAAGACAAGGCCCCACAACTGACCGTGCTTACTTCACACCGAGAGGCGGCAGCCGCTGGCTGACTGGAGCACGCCCACTGTCTCGTAGTCACCTTGCGTTCGCGGCCTTTTGGTGTGACGTGTGTGTGTGTGTGTGTGTGTGTGTGTGTGTGTGTGTGTGTGTGTGTGTGTGTTTAGATTAACTAGTAACCGAATTAGTAACGTAAGTTACTAGTTTAAATAGTTCGTAAGCCTAAGGACTAATAACCAAAGGAGTTAAGTCACATAAATTGAACAGTTATTTTAACTGCATGTACGCAGAATTATTACGACGACGATCGTTTCACATCTGCTTCGCTGGCGGAGTGTATAGTCGCATAGTTAACGAACGTTAAGGACGAAAGTTCGAATCTAACTGCAGTCAACAGCAATTTTTTTTAATTAAGCAGATAAATTTTTAAACCTCAATTCGCTGCAAATAGTGCAATTTTAAAATTTTTTAGGTTCCACATTTTCCAACAAATTCCGTTTTTTTTAGTAGCCTAATCTTTAAACAAAAAGGCAAATGGCCATAGTAACAACACTGAAAATGGAGTTATATATTTTTAATTACTTCGACCGCCACGTGGTGCGTCTATGGTTTTCAACTGAGCGAAACTTATCATCTGATAACGTCTTTTTGTAAGTAGTTACGCGAGATTTAGACGGGCTGATATGTTTCTCTTAGCTGAATACTATAGAGAAACCAGGTAGCAGTCGAAGTAATTACAAATAAATACATTCCTTTTCAATATTTTTACTACTTACTGTTATAAGATAGTATCTTTTGAAACAATGTAAAACCTACAAAAGCTTACAATTGCACAACCAGTAACGAATTAAAGTTTAAAAAATTGCCTGCTCAGATTTAAATAAGAGGAAAAGCAGTCAACAATCCGAAGATTGGTTTAATAGTGTAATAGTCGTGTAACTAGGAGGAACATTGGTGGTTGCGTTGCACCGTTAGCTTTAATTAACCTCAAATGTTGCAGTGAATAAATAAACAAAACGAGGGAAAAATAGCTGTAAGTATTACAATAGTAGCTACTGAACATTTGTTTTATGAAAATTTACAATAAAATGTTTAGATCCGCTGACGAGCGGGTTGCCTATTTCGGTAAAATGTATCACAAATCATAAGCGACAATTGTAGTGCTGAACACCACTCTGCTTTACTAGGCATGGGTCTGTTGGAGGTAGTATGCCGTTGCCTTCCTCAGAACTTTGAACATTCTTACCCAGCCAGTTTACTGCAACCTACAGTTTAACATGGATTCCTAACTGTCGCAGTGGAGTAGCCGAGCGGTCTAAGGTGCCTCGCTGCGAAGCGCGCCGTTGCTCGTCGTCGGAGGTTCGAGTCCTCCCTCGGGCACAGGTGTCTATGGTGTCCTTAGGTTAGTTAGTTTAAATAGTTTGTAAGCGTTGGGACTGATAACCAGAGAAGTCCCATAGCTTTACAAATATTTGAACATTTTATTGATTCCAAACAGCGGTGCGTCTTGGCATCTACACTCCTGGCCTTTAAAATTGCTACACCACGAAGAACACGTGCTACAGACGTGAAATTTAACCGATAGGAAGAAGATGCTGTTATTTGCAGATTATTAGCTTTTCAGAGCATTCACACAACGTTGGCGCCTACAACATGCTGACATGAGGAAAGTTTCCAACCGATTTCTCATACACAAACAGCAGTTTACCGGCAGTGCCTGGTGAAACGTTGTTGTGATGCTTCGTGTAAGGAGGAGAAATGCGTACCATCACGTTTCCGAATTTGATAAAGGTCGCATTGTAGCCTATCGCGATTGCGGTTTATCGTATCGCAACATTGCTGCTCGCGTTGGTCGCGATCCAATAACTGTTAGCAGAATATGGAATCGGTGGATTCAGGAGGGCAATACAGAACGCCTTGCTGGATCCCAACGGCCTCTAATCAATAGCAGTCGAGATGACAGGCATCTTATCCGCATGGCTGTAACGGATCGTGCAGCCACGTCTCGATCCCTGAGTCAACAGTTTGCAAGACAACAACCATCTGCACGAAAAGTTCGATGACGTTTGCAGCAGCATGGACTATCAGCTCGTAGACCATGGCTGCGGTTATCCTTGACGCTGCATCACAGACATGAATGCCTGCGATGGTGTACGCAACGACGAACCTGGGTGCACGAATGGCAAAACGTCATTTTTCCGATGAATCCAGGTTCTGTTTACAGCATCATGATGGTCGCATCCGTGTTTGGCGACATCGCGGTGAACGCACATTGGAAGCGTGTATTCGTCATCGCCATACTGGCGTATCACCCTGCGTGATGGTATGGGGTGCCATTGGTTACACGTCTCTGTCACCTCTTGTTCGCATCGATGGCACTTTGAACAGTGGCCGTTACATTTCAGATGTGTTACGACCCATGGCTCTACCCTTCATTCGATCCCTGCGAAATCCTACATTTCAGCAGGATAATGCACGACCGCATGTTGCAGGTCCTGTACGGGCCTTTCTCGATACGGAAAATGTTCGACTGCTGCCCTGGCCAGCACATTCTCCAGATCTCTCATCAATTGAAAACGTCTGGTCAATGGTGGCCGAGCAACTGGCTCGTCACAATACGCCAGTCACTACGCTTGATGAACTATTGTATCGTGTTGAAGCTGCATGGGTATCTGTACTTGTACACGCCATCCAAGCTCTGTTTGACTCAATGTCTAGGCGTATCAAGGCCGTTATTACGTCCAGAGGTGGTTGTTCTAAGTACTGATTTCTCAGGATCTATGCACCCAAATTGCGTGATAATGTAATCACATGTCAGTTCTAGTATAATATATTTGTCCTATGAATACACATTTATCATCTGCGTTTCTTCTTGGTGTAGCAATTTTAATAGCCAGTCGTGTATTTGCCGATGTAAATACCAAGATGAAGACCGCCAGAGTTGCGAAGAATGGCACTTTGTTCAAATGTCCAAATGTTTGTTAAGCTTAAGGGACTTAACTACGGGGTCATCAGTCCCTAAACTTACAAACTACTTATGAACTACCTACAACTAAGGACGGCACAAATATCCATGCCCGAGGGGGGATTCGAACCCCCGACCGCAGTGGCCGTGCAGACCGTGACTGAAGCGCCTCAGTCCCCTCGGCCACCGCGGCCGGCCAAACAATTTCCCGTGTTTATGGATTGGTACCAGTGCATCTAATTTATGCCTGAGGGACCAAAAATCTCAAGTCTATGATACAGTTTTCATTAATTTTATTGGTAGATGACAGGCATATGTAAAGGAGAGAGACGGAAAGAAGTTAACTGCTTATTGTTTCTAATCGTCATACCTATTAATACATTCAATGCGCCGTGAGAAAAATTAATGTTTCCATGGATTGGAAAAATTTCAAAAAATACCGAATAATAGAGCTATGGTTGTATTGTCAGTCGTTGTGGTGGTTTGGTTATTGCAGAGGCGGCAGTCAGATCCTATGATAACTTATTTCTGTTGCCCGTAACTTGAATATGGGAGACTGATTGTTCATCGTACGAAGTATCGATTATTCGCCGTTTCAAGTGCGTATACGCCGCTGATGAGATATTGCACTCGAGATATTCTTACTTCCTAAGGTCGTTTGAAGATCTGCCTCAGAGATATGACGCGCCGTCAGAAACGAAAACAACTCCGTGGCCGTCGCGTGTCTACTGTGGGAGGAGCTGCGTACGTTGCCCATTTCGGAATTGGCAGTCTTGGCCCTCACAAGGTCTTACGTAACTTTGAGATAACACTCTTAACAATAGCTTCTCTCAGTATTGACACTGTTTGTGTACCAACGTGCTTTTTAAGCTGAAGGAAGAAAAGTATCTTTTTGATATTTGTTACTGGTGGTGTAACGCCGCAGGTCTCTTAGATGTGTTCAACTTGTGGCTCGTTTGCAGCTGATTGGTGCACTATGCAGAGACTACCACGCCACATCCTCTCCACATAGCTCACAGCTGCTGAAGCCGTATCCCTCGGTACGGTAGTGTACCTATCCTCTGACCTAGAATGAGTAGAGAAATGTAGATCGAGCGTGAGTATGCTCGACTCTGAGACCGAAAAATTGTTTAGATACACTGGATGGGCAGCTAAAGCTTTTGGTATTAATCGATTGCAATGGTCTGTTGCATCAGCAAGCTAATAGCTACTGGAGGTGGAGCTGGTCGAAGGGAAATAGCAGACAATGGTTCCTTAGAAAGTTGAGTATTTAATTTTGATCTTGCTGTCTCAGCTTTATATCTCCTAACTCTCGCAATAGATTGAAATTATGGGACATGGCAAGAAGCTTAAGCAAGACTGGCAAGTGCATTTTTTTTTGCAGTTCAGGGGTGCTATTTATCTTATTGTAATCGGATGCTTACAGGGTAATCTCTATTGGTAACTATAATTTTGCCTCGTGGTATAAAGCGTGCCTGGTGTCCCTTAACAATTATTTCAGTAACATTTCAGTACAGTTTGTTGGTTTGGGTGTGCCGTTTAGTAGTTCTTCCACTAAGAGTTGTTAAACTGTAAAATTTGACAAACACAAAAATTAAATGTCCTTAATCTTCTCATTCTTTCAGACTAAAGTTATCGAGATCTAAAAAATCCGACATTCCTGCAGTAGATATTCGTTTAAGTAACATTGTCACATATGGAAAATTTATTTCTGCCATAATTATATCTGCTACATGTGGTTTTTTTATTATTATTATTATTTGATTTCATTATTGCCAGACTCATTCCATTCTGGGCATTTAAATTCTCAGATAATGGATTGGCGAACTCTAATTTTCATTCATAGCTAAATGTCAGCAATATGTTTCTTTCAGAATTTTTTAACATCGAAGTTATACAAAATGTTGACCACCGTAAGTGTAAAAAGTGATGTAACAAACGACAGAAATTAATAGTTCCTTTCTTTTATTAACGTAGACAATTTACATTTCGTATGACTGAAGCTTTAAAATAAATCTCGATATGAAGAGGTTTGGATCAATTGACGTGGTCTTCGTTATCATAGATTGATTCATAGATTTCAACAAAACGTATCTTTCAAAGAATGAGGAAAAAGGAAATGAGCCAGTGTAAATGTATAGCAATAGGTACAGAGTAATTTGAAAATTTGTGAAATTCTGGAAAGTTCTAAAAAATGGCAGGTAGCTCTTAATATTATCATATGTGTGAGGACCGTTTAATTATTTTAAGTGCCATGTGGCTACCAAATTTCTGTCGAAACACGAAAACTTCGACACGTCCGGTGTGATCTATGTTGTGACCTCATCTCCTTTTGTTGTTTCCTCGTCCCGGTCTAGTCGTCAGTAAAGGTACAGGAATGGATGTCAACTGTAACAACTATTCAGATTAATAATACAAGATTTATTGACTGAAAATTTATAATACTCAACTTTAGAAGAGAAGTCTGTTTCTTCTCTCTTCTTGCTTCTCGTGGTGTCTTCCGTATGATGCTAGCTGTGCTGAGACTTAGTGAGTGCTATGTTCGTAGCCACGTTCTGACTCAGTACTGTCCTATTCCTGACTTCGTAGCTGACTAGTAACTGCCTGAGTTCTGAAAAGTAACTGACGAGTTCTCACTAGTAACTAACGGGCTGTCGAGACGTATTTCGGCCTATATATAGCCGCTTGTAGAGGGTGCGCGTCTTCGGTTCCTCCCTCCTGGTTGCGCGGCGCCTGCTTGCGATTGGCTTTCGGCCGATCTCTGCCTTCTCCACGATCGTTCTCTTACGTCTGGCGTGTGGCGCTGACTTTACGCCACAACAATCTCCGTTAACAGAACAGTTCCGCTATTCAAAAGTGTTCAAATGTTTGTAGAACTTATGGGACTTAACTACGGGGTCGTCAGTCCCTAAGCTTACAAAATACTTATGAACTAGCTGACACTAAGGACGGCACAAATATCCATGCCCGAGGAGGGATTCGAAGCCCCGACCGTAGTGGCCGTGCAGACCGTGACTGAAGCGCCTCAGTCCCCTCGGCCACCGCGGCCGGCAGTTCCGCTATTCCGGACAAACTAGACTTAAACATCGTGTCGCTCACAGCATTCGATATAAAGCTTGTAACTGGCGTGTCAGGTTCGCTGCTTAGTGACGCACGCACTTCCTTCTTATTTTTCTTCGCGCTAGCGGGGATCAAAGTTGAACCACCATGTAGTTATATTCGCGAAAGATGTCTCAAAAAGCATGCATGACCCACATACTCATAATTTGTCTGTAATGTTGTGTCGATTCCTGTCCTGCAACTTTTCGTTTCTTTCATCTCTCGTAATTATTCCTTTATAGGAAAAATGCCAGTGCGCATTACGATGCTGAATTCAAGATGAGTTTCATGTCACTCTATAATTGTCTGGGCAAGTCACTCCAAAGCTGAAAGAATCTTAGGGCAATAGTTATCACGAAAATTTAAGTACTACGTAGTTCATACCAGCCTTCAAGTTATGAACAGGTTCATTTCATTCATGTAGAATGATTAAGAAAATATAGACCAATTTTTTGTTTTAGTCAATAACTTAAATAGCGCAAAAAGAAGTAAATAACATTGAAAAGTTGTGAAGGTGAGGTACATCGTAATATTTTAGCAGGTTTAGCAGTTTGGAAAATGTATTTCACGGGTTCTGATGCCAAGTTTCTGTCGCGGCATTTAGTAAATGAATGCCACGCTTCTCACGAAAGAACGAATGCTCCAAGATTCTTGAAGGCCACACGATCTTCGGAAACAAACTGTACGTAAACAAAATCGCTTATACAGTTCATCCAAACCATCACATACATTTATACGTAACATATCTCTGCATCCAATTTGAGATGCACTGTTCTGTATTTAAAAGTAAAATGGAAATGAGCGTATGGATTTCTTGGCCGGGAGAACCCTTGCAGGTTTGTTCGGCCGCCTTAGTGTAAGTCTTTTTATTTGACGCCGCGTGGACGACTTACGTGCCAATGATGATGAGATGGTGATGATGATGACAACACACAACACCCAGCCCCCTGCCGGGAATCGCTCCTGGGCCTCCTGCGTGGTAGTCAGCGACGCTACCGCTGAGCTACGGAGGCGGACATTTAAAAGTAACGCACACGTGATAATGGGAAACTATCTTGTATTCATTCCGCGCATATTGAAAAACAGTGTGGAAGTTATTATGAATCTAAATTTTAAAATAATTATCTTATTTCTTGACTTTGGTAATTATTAGGAAACTGTCAAATTACAAACAATGCAATCGATGTAGTAAAAACCGGAAGCGAATGCATAAAAATCAAAATAAAGTGTCTTAAAAAAGGCATCAGAAAATATTTACTGTCTATCCAACGAAGCGCAAGAGACTATTTATGGAAGACATTCATGAGCAGTTTTGAAGCTTTATCTGCTTATAGAAAGCTCCAAACGCGGCAGTGGCCCTATGAGCAAGGCCATGTGGTGAACGCATTTCAGATTCTTGTAAGATGTGAAACGCTGAAAAAGTAAGAGTCCAGTTAGTGAGTACAATTTTTCCATACGTTTTGCAGTCGCAAAGTGGAAACCATTCCCACCATTCGATAAGCCTTAGGCGATGTCACGAGAATGTTATTAGAGACGAAAGCGTACTCCAACGACTTCAAAGAAGACTGCAAATCAGTGAACAGCGAAACGCGTTCAGGCAAACCCTGAAGCCGAAACGTCAATGTCATTGAACAAAATGCGGTCTTTTGTCGTGGAAGAACGTCGCATAGCAGTGCGAGAACTTTCGAACGATAAAGGGCAAGCATTGTATCAATTATGAACGAAGATTTGTGTTCAAGCAAAGAGTCCAAGAAATTCCTACCGAAACTCCTGCCAATGGAGCAGAAGCAACGTTGACTAGAAATAGTTTGGGATTGACACCGGAGAAACTTCACAAACTTCCTTAACAATGTGATCACAAATCATGAGACGTAATTTTAAGGGTATGACCGAAAAAACAATATGTAGACATCTCAGTGAAAACACCCGGTATCCTCGTGGTCATCAAAAACTTGGCACTTCCATCGTGATTAGGCATCCGTCCATTCTCTAAATCTGACTTATTTTCCACGTGAGAAACAACATTCCTTCTCTGACCTCGTTCGACTTTTGGCACTTTCCCAAACTTCTGAAATAGCTTCTGAAATGAACAGGATTTGGGTCAAGATAAGGCATGATTCATGTGAGATACAACATGGGGGTCATTCCAGGGGTTCCAGGGGTTCTATCACGCGACGTGAAAACGCACGTGGACGAGGAGTTGGTGGCGATACTACACTGCGAACTAGACTTGCGCATAATAGTTCGCGATCGGGAGCGCTCACTTTAGTTTGCGGCTCTGCCGCGAACTTGTTCGTTCTTTTAGTTCGTCCGCTCCCAGTGACGGCTGAGCGGCGTGGTCTGCACATACATGTGGCGGGAGAAGTTCTCCCACCTAGCTGCTTCATGCGCTTGCTACTTGAGCCGCTAACGATATCACGTAAACCAAAAGAAACAGTATGTGGATAAATTCTTGCGTTTAAGTTTAATCTCTATATCTTGGTATTATGGAATTTATTAGTCAGATATTGCATACTGAAGAATACTTCAAAACAAAAATTTTGTAGCACTGAACTATGTAATCTAGCAGGCAGACGCTCACCTTGAAATGGCTCTCATCAACAGAAGGCAAACACGTGACTTTTAATTCTGCTGCGCGTCCTCTCGCTATCGCCCGTCAGTCTCCGGAAAAGAATCCAACGAACTAAGAAGCGAGATACGTTTGGCATAATAGTTCGCGACCAGTAAAGCATGTTTTAGTTCGAGACCGATTGCACATATTTTAGTTCGCAGCTCGATCGCGAAGTAGGTCGCTCTTTTTAGTTCGTCCGCTCTTTTTGGTTTTTGCTACCGCTACTAAAAGAGCTTTCTTTTGTTATGACAGCTTTTTTGTATAATAATCAGTGTTGTTCTAGCGTGTGCTATTACCCGTATTTTTGGGCAATTAGACATCAAATATTTAAGCAAATAAACCAGTTATTTACACGAATGGGTGATACAATGGTATTCAACTAGTTTGCATACAGAGTACTCGTAGTATTTTATTTTTAAAATGGATTTCATTATTTATTTGATAGGTCACTGAAGGAACATTACCTACGAAATATGCTAAATGCGTCTATTTTCGTGAATAAAAATGCAGTTTTATAAATGACTTTTTAATTTATAAAAAGTTTTGGAAGTGATCAACAAAAAATATTACTACTATGGTACAGGTCAAGTATTATATGGCACAAAGAATATACCTATAACATTCACAAAAGAAACTTTTCTAATTTGTTGATTAACAATTAGACACACAAAAATAATCATGAGCCCTGAGTGAGAACGTATTTATTCATTTTTTGTGCTTAGTATCATCATTCTTTAAATATCCATCATTCTTCTAATTATCAAGTTACATATCACAAAAATTTACATATTATTTTGTAAAAATATTAATTTTGAAACTTTGTTCGTTGGGGAGTTTGTGCAAACGTGCTGACGGAAGTCATTAGTCACCCCCCCCCTCTCTCAACCAAGTTCCCACGCGCAGAAACGCATTTTTGTCTTCGGTGCTGGGCGAGTCCAATCCTTTGTTTCGGAGGGGGGCAGCCACCTCAGTTACATCGAAAGTTAAGCCAGTCCGGTCTACCTCTCACTTATTACAGAAATTGATTTTGTATTAACAAACGAAATAGAAGTTTTAGAAGTTTTTTATCTTCATGCTAGCGACATTGATGACATTGGGTTTCGACCTTAACATTCTGACGACAGGCAGTAAACTACAGTTTTGTAGCAAATTAATTCTATATGGGTTCGTTACTTTATAGTGTTAGTGTCGCTTATACGACGTTATCCTTAATATCCTAGCCTGCGAGCCGTCAGCAGTATCATGCAGGCGAGAGAAAATGGTTGATGCATAATTTCTCGCATATAAATGCAAACCATTTTAAGTTTTGAGTTCTCTTCCTTACACTATGGAATGAGGATTATATTTAGACAGTGCTGAATACCTTAGAAAAGAAAATTTGTGGCAGTGAACTATGAAACTACAGTTGAGCTGCATCTCAGCTCGAAATGACGGTAACTGGCAGAAGGGAATCACGCGTTTCTGCGCACTCTCGCGTCCTCTCGCTGTTCCCCGCCAGTCTTCGGAAAAGGAGCGGACGAACTAAGAGGCGAGAGATCTGCGAACTATTTCGCGTAGTTCAAATATTTGTATAGCTTATGGGACTTAACTATGGGGTCATCAGTCCCTAAACTTACAAACTACTTATGAACTACCTACAACTAAGGACGGCACAAATATCCATGCCCGAGGGGGGATTCGAACCCCCGAACGTAGTGGCCGTGCAGACCGTGACTGAAGCGCCTCAGTCCCCTCGGCCACCGCGGCCGGCTTGCGTAGTTCGCCTGTGGGAGCGCTCTTCCGAACTAGTTCGTTCGCGAACTACACAAGACTACAGTGCGAAGCGAGAATGAATAATCTGTTATGTCAAGTATTTGCTTCATGGAGAGGGACGTGGTCAATGAGATGTGAATTTTTGCGACACAAATAGAATGTGGAGCCAGCAAATTGAACAGTATTCTACTTCCTTTTTGATGGCGTCTGTTGTTATAGCATTGTGTGAAAATAAGCTGTTTCAAAGCACCATACAATTGTTGATGTCTCGAAAACACGTAGTTGTAGGTATGTTTTGTTGTAATAAAATTACAGAAAACTACATGTTGGTAGTTAGGAGCTTCCTACATTTGGTACTTTTAGTGTTGTAAATTGTTTGTTATGAAAATAGTAAGCAAACAGTTTCAGTGCTAGGGCACAGTCACGAGTTACTAACAGTGCGTGGTTTTGGTACTCTTTACTGCAGTTAAAAATAAAAGCCATTTGTAGATACAGTCGTTAGAATACTATGGAGGTAAGAATACAAGGAGACGCCCTTAAGCTGAAAAAGTGAAGCCGTTCTCCACCATATTTCTGAGTCTTAGAGAAGTATTCCTAATGTACGGGTAATACATCACATGAAAGAGTGGAAATTGGCATTAAAATAAAGTATTCAAATAGGTGAACATGCCTTTTTATCCACGAACGTATGTTGTTTGAAAGTACATACTCTGCACTGACTGTCAATTCAGTGCATTAACGGAAGTAACAGTGGATTTAACGCACAGTTTTAACGGGGAAATAGCATTCTACGATTCTCCAAGATGGCGAAGAGACTTCAAATGACGTCTCTGTTTGGCATAGATAACGCCATCTCTTATTATACCCTCCTTGGTCAATATGATAATCGGGTATGCAGCTTCCATGTCGGTATTTTACTTAGGTTGCATTCACACCGAAATAGCGAGACAAGCTAACTTGGCCAAATACAAAACATCAGGATGTAGTTACAGACGGCTCTGTGTAAAAGGTATTGCTCAAAGTAGTCTTAATGTCGCTTCCTTCTCTGCTAATAATTCAGTATTTTGTACCTGTAATACTGCATTGTCTACAAATTGGCTAGAATTAATAATTCCTAAAATTATCAAAAACTTTAAATACATCTAATTACATAAAAATTAATGTTTGTCTTTTCGTTAGTATTTTATGCTTGGCCATACCGTACATCCGACTGCGATAAAAATTTGTCAAGTCATTGCTTGCACTCGGGTGGAGGTTACAGGCATACTAAAATTAATTTAGTATGGTTTATGGCGGAGGATGCTTTACAATTATTTAATTAGTTTCTCACGTCAGCACGCTGAAACGGCTGAACGGATATGAATGTAATCTGGAACAGAGGTAGCTTATTCCTAATTAATTCATTGGCTACCTTTCATAAGCCACCGTACGGTGTGTGGCGGAGGGTACCTTACAATGGGTTAATACGTTTGTTTATCTTCGCGCTGAAACAGCTGCACGCATTTGAATGTATTTTAGAATTCAGATAGCTTATACCCTGAATTAACGCATGGGCTACCTTTAGGAAGCCGCCGTACGGTGCTCGGTAGAGGGTACCTTACAGTGGGTTAACAGGTTTGTTACTCTTCACGCTGATACGGCTGGACGAAATTGAATGAAATGTGGACTGAAGATAACTTATAACCACAAAATATTACATGGGCTACATTTCGTAAATCTCCGTAGTTGGATGGCGGAGGGCACGTTACAACAAACATCCAAATTGTTTGGCTCGTCACCATGAAAGTCAGCACATAAATGTTTTCATGAAAGATGTTTTATAATCAGCAAGACAGTGAATTTAGCATGGCGAAGTGTCCCTTGCGACTTTGGCACCGTTTGATCAGTCACCTTGAAATCTGGCACATATATGTATGTTTTCATATATAGGAGGTAGAGGAGTAGGAGTAGGAGGAGGAGACCAACAGAAAGGGAAGGGAGGAGACGGACAGAGAGAGGGGAGATGAGGAGACGAGCAGGGAGAGTCGACAGGAGGAGAATGAGCGAGGGGAGGTGAACAGAGGGAGGGGAGGAGGAAATGGTCAGAGAAAGGGACAGGAGAAGACGGGGAGGAGCAGGTGAACAGGCGAGACATAAGGGAATGAACACAGAGAGAAATGGATATGGGAGGGAAGGAGACGAACAGAGAGAGAAGAAAACAGAAGGTGATCAGAGAGAGAAAAGGGAAGGAGAGATGCACAAATTGAAGACTGGAAAAAATACATACCCAGGCGACGCCGGGTATTCAGCTAGTGCTCAATAAAAAGGTTTTATTACAATGTCAATAACTGAAGTCCACAAATACCTGTGAATTAAGAATTTATTCAACTAAGAATATTCACATAAATGGAATGTGCTTCTACAAATAACAGTTGTAATGTCAAAGAAATGAAACCTTATTAAATTTAGAATTAAAATTTCATTAAGTGATTACTATAATAACCGAATCACCGAAACTAAATAATCATCTAAGGTGCTCGAAAGGAGTCCATTGCATAATCACAAAACACGAAATTTTCGCCAATTAAAATCATCTAATTCAGCATGATGGCATACATACCCACACTCGCGAAATAATGAATAGAAATTTATGTTATACCCTGTTATACTTCCGCAGTGTACTTTCTAAGCTGGAACACATTTAACACTCGACAAAATCTCCTCAAATGTTAAAGAATTGAAATGGCTATTTGCCGCCCAGGATCTATCACCCTCACGATGAAGTATCACCAGTTTATTTCACGCAAGATAATATTCTTCTAGATCTAGTCCGAAATAGAAATGTTCAAATGTTCGTAAATATACGAGACGTAACTACTGCGCTTATCAGTCCCCAGACTTACGAACAACTTAAACTAACCTAAGGACTATCCCTCCCCCCCTCCCCCCACACACTCTCCCTGCCTGAATGACGACTCTAACCTCCGACGGAGAGGAACCGCGCGTCCTGCAGCAGGGCGCCTTAGAGCGCTCGGCCATTTCAACGCGGCAGTTTGAAATAGCCATAAAATAGCTCCCTCGGGATATCCTCTCAAATATATAAAAATGTAATAAATGAACCAATATCAGGTGTATAGCTTTCTGAGATGATACATTTCCTGCACTGTTGCCATTTTGTTGAAATTGGTTTAAGCATTTCGAACTTGGTAATTGCCCTAATGATCCACAAACATTGACGAGGAGGGGTGGCTTGGGTGCCTCAACGATACAGATTGCCGGACCGTAGGTGCAACAACAGCGGAGGGGTATCTGTGGAGAGGCCAGACAAACGTGTGGTTCCTGAAGAGGGGCAGCAGCCTTTTCAGTAGTTACAGGGAAAACAGTCTGGGTGATTGAGCTCCACTTCTAACTACAGCTATTGTGGGTTTGCCATACAGTTACTGTGAACGGCTGAAATCAAGAGGAAAGAAGAGCCGTAACTTTTACCGAAGACATGCAGCTCTACTGTATGAATATATAATGGCATCCTCTCAAGAGAAATATTCCAGAGGTAAAATAGCCCCCCATTCGGATTTCCGGCCGCGCACTACTCCAGAGCATGTCATCAGGAAGGACAACACTGGCAGTCTATGGATCGGATCGTGGAATGTTAGATCCTTTAATCGTGTAGAGAGGTTACAAAATTTAAAAAAGGGAAATAAATAGGTTGAATTTAGATATAGTAGGGATTAATGAAGTTCGGTGGAAAGAGGAACAGGATTTCTGGTCAGACGAGTACAGGATTATAAATATAAAATCAGTTGGGGATCTAACAGGAGTAGGTCTGATAATGAATAAGAAAATAGGAATGCGTGTAAACTACTGTCAGCAGCCCAGTTATCGTATTATCGTAGTCAAAACAGATACGATGCCAACACCGACCACAGTAGTACAAGTTCATATGTCCACTAGCTCTCGATGATGTGGAGATCGAAGAAATATATAAAGTGGTAAACGAAATTATTCAGACAGTTAAGGGAGAGGAAAACTTGATTGTGAGGGAGGAATGGAATTCTGTAGTAGAAAAAGGAAGGGAAGGAAAGGAAAAATAGTAGGTGAATATGAAGTGGGCAGAAGGAATAAAAGAAGAATCCGTCTGGTTTAATTATGTTACGTGCAAAATTCTATCATAACAAACAGTTTAAGAACTATGAAATACGGTTGTATACGTGGAAAAAACCAGAAGACACCGGAAGGTACAATACACATTTAATGATAAGACAAATTTTGGAACCAGATTTTAAACTGCACGACATCTTGGGGGCAGATATAGACTATAACCATATCTTATTGATTATGACCTGTCGACTGAAATTGCAGAAGGTTCTTGAGTGTTTCAGAGGTATCTTTAAGCAGCAAGTGATAGAAACTGGGGGAAATAACACCGTAGAAGATGAATGGGTAGGTAGTTTTAAGAGATGAAATGGTGAAGCCAGTAGAGGACCAAATGGGTAGAAAGACAAGACATACGAAAAATCCTCGGATATTTCAGGGAATACTGAATTTAATTTATGAAAGGAGAATATATAAAAATGAAGCAGGTAAAACTGAGTACGGACGATTAAGAAATTAGATTGACAGGAAGTGTAAAATGGCTAAGCAGGAGTAGCTAGAAGGCAAATGAAGCACTGTATAACTAGTGGAAAAACAGACATCGCTTACAGAAAAATAAGAGGCATATGGAGAGAAGAAAAGCAGCTATATGAATATCAGGAGCTCAGATGGAAAACCAGTTCTGAGCAAAGAAAGGCAAGCTGAAAGGTGGAAAGAGTATATAAGAGGGGCTCTACAAACGAAATGAACTTCGAGACAATATCGTAGGAAGGGAAGAGGAAGTAGATGAAGATGAAATAGGAGATACTACACTGAAGAAATTAATTTGACGGAGCACTGAAAGACCCCTGGAGTAGATGACATTCCTTCAAAACTACTGATGTATTTGGAAGAGCCGGCCATGACAACTATTTCACCTGGTGTGTAAGATGTACGAGACAGGCGGAATACCCACATACATAAGGAAAAAAGTAATAATTCCGATTCAGAGGAAAACAGGCGAAGACAGGTGCGAAAATTACAGAACCTTGAGTGTAATAAGTCATGGTTGCAAAATTCTAACACTGTTTATTTACGGAAAAATGGAAAATCTGGTAGGAGCTGACCTTGGCAAAGATCAGTTTGGATTTAGGATAAATACAGTGACATGCAAGGCAGTACTCACATTACAACCAATCTGAGAGTCAGAAGATAGATTAAGGAAAGGCTGACATACGTTTTTAGCTTTTGTAGATTTGGAGAAAGATTTTGACAATGTTGACTTGAATACACTATTTCAAATTCTGAAGTGAACGGATGGGAAATTATGGAACGGAAGGTTATTTACAACTTGCACAAAAATCAGACAGCTGTATTAAAGTCGCTGGGCATGAAAGACAAGCATTTGTTAGAGAATTTGACAGGGTCATAGCCTTTTACAAATGTTATTTAATTTGTACAATGAGCGAGCTGCGAAGGAAAAAAAGGAGAAATCTGGAGAAGAATTAAAGTTCAGGAAAAAATGAAAAAAATCGCGGTTTGCCGATGACATCGTAATTCTGTTAGAGACAGATAAGGACCTGGAAGAGCAACTGAACGTAATTGACAGTGTTTCTTAAAAGGAACGTATAAGATGAACATTATCAAGAACAAAACAAGAGTATTGGAATGTAGTTAAAGAAAATGAGGCAATATTGAAGGAATTAGATTAGGTAACGAAACAATAAAGGCGTTATATGAGAGTGTTACTTCGGCAATAAAATAACGAATGCTCGTCACAGTACAGAGGATATAAAACCGTAGAATGAAAATCGGAAGAAAAACGTCTATGAAAAAGCGAAATTTGCTAACATCGAATATTGAGTGTTAGGAAATCTTTTCTGAAAGCATTTGTATGGATTGTTGCCTTGTACGGCAGTGAAACATGTACGATAGATAGTTCACACAGGAAGAGGACAAAATCTCTTGAAATGTGATGCTAAGATGAACGCTGAAAATTAGGTGGCTAGATCGCCTAACTAATGAGGTATTGAATAGAATTGGGGATAAAAGGATTTTATGTTATACTTTGACTGAAAGAAGTAATCGATTAGTAGGATACATCAAGGAAACAATTTTATCATCGGAGAGAAATGTGTGAGGTAAAAATCGCATTGGGAGACTAAGAGAGGAATTCAGGAAGCAGATTCAAATGGATATGGGTTGCCGTTCTTATGAGAAGATGAAGAGGCTTGCTCAGGATAGATTAGAGTGGAGAGCTACAGAAGACTACGAAATCCACTGGTTAGTCCGTCAACCATTAGACCCAATGTGACCCAGGGCAAGTAAAGCTAGCAACATGCTTCCCAGGTACTTAGATATGATGCTGACAACAATCAGAGCAAAATGGCAAAATGCCTCGGACCTTGGGCAGTAACGGAGTCCCACCTATAACTGACAGATAAGGGACTTCTCAGATACGTCTTGGCAAACTATTTGGAATGAGATGGGAAGCAATTATAATCAACGAGGACTACACTCGGAAGAAGCTAGAGCCGACAGAAGCAGCATAATTGCAATAAGGTATGTAAATGAACGTCTGATGTGGATAGATTTGGCCATCTCCAGGAAGAAAATTACGATTGTGTTAGGGTATTCGCCCTGTGAAGAGACAGATCAAGATGAGATATTATGGCGCACTCAGTGATGTAGTTGTTAAAGGACAAAGACAGTGTTTTGCTCATGGGTGACTTCATTTGTAGGACAGGAAATCGAACAGAAGGGTATGAAAAGATTATAGGTAAATTTGAAGAGGATATGGAGGCCAACAGGAACGCAAAAAAACAGCTCTTGGATTTCTGTACCAGTAGGGGTTTAGTTAACGCAAACTCGTTTTTCGAGCTTAAGAACATTGACTCACATACTTGGCGGGGGCACCAGATCTGTCATATAACAACAGATCAAGGATTCAGGAATGCATTCAAGGACACGTGTGTTTTCAGTATTTTTTGATGTACCTGATCACTATTTAACCTCCAGTGAATTGGTTTTGTGAAGCCAGAAGTGTAGCAAGTCAGGTCCATATGCGGAAGGATAAGAGTGAAGAAGCTTCAGGATACGGAAATTAGGCCCAAATACATAACAGTGATCAGAGAAAGATACCAGGTAGTTGAATGTAGTCATTTGTTGTTTAGAGGGGACTAAACTACTTGGTCATCAGTCCCCTTTTCCTAAGAACGTGCAGTAGAGTGGAAACAGTGGTAGTATTGACCTGTGTAGACATTTACAGGAACACACTACTAGAAGTAGCTAGAGAATGTCTTGGAACAATGGTGTGTAAAGGTAGGAAGAAGCAGACAGCTAGGTGGACTGACACATTCAAGGCAGCCTGTAAAAGAAGGCATTTCAAAAATTGGCTCCATACTAGTAATCAGGCAAACAGGGAAAATAACGATGAAGAAAGAAACAAAGCCAAACAGATCATTGTGGAATCCAGGAAGAAATCATGGGAAGTCTTTAGATCAAGTCGCGGGAAAACCATTCTGGAGTATAATTAGCAGTTTTCCTAAAGAAGAGAAGAAGGAATTGACTAGTTGCAGACATGTCAGGAAAGCTACTAGTGAATCCTATGGATGCCTTGGGAAGATGGAGGGAGTATTTTGAAGAGTTGCACTATGTAGGTGAAACGTTCATTGATGTGTTAGATTTTGAGGTACAATGGGATAGGAATGATGATGGAAACAGAATCACATTTGAGGAAGTGGAGAAAATGGTCAATATATTGCTGTGCAATAAAGCGGTTGGGGTAGATGAAATTAGGTCGGAACTCATCATATACAGTGGAATGTCAGTTTTCGAATGGTTACACAGGATAAATGAAATGGTGTGGGAGTCGGGACAGGTTCCGTCTGAATGAAAGCGGTAATCACGCAAATCTTCCAGCATGGAAGCAGAAAAGATTATAACAACTATCGAAGGATCTCTTTAATTAGCGTTGTGGAAGGAGTGCGAGTATTAGTTGAAGTCGAGTTGGATGAAAATCAGTGTGGGTTTAGGCCTCTTAAAGACTGTCAGGAGCATATTCTTTAGCTTACGGCAGATAATGGGGAAATGTTGTTGGGCGTACCATAGTTTTGTAAACTTTTGCCTTTAAACGTCGAGGCATCGTTTTATCGCATGGGACTCCAGTGACAAGTGGAGACAGGTCATTGGAGTTATCTGCGATAAAAAGAAGCCTAAACGTCTAAAGGCAAAAGTTTACAAAATCATGTTACGCCTAGCTGAAATCTATGGGACTGAGTGTCGTCCTATGACGAAACAACAGGAGCAAATGCTACATACGATGGAGATGAAGATGCTTCGTTGGTCCATGGGGCTGACCCGATGTGATCATGTAAAAAATACAGAAGTCCGGCAAAGGTTTGGTCTCGCGCCCATCACACAAAAAAAAGAGGGAAGCCCGTCTCCGATGGTACGGCCACGTCATCAGAAAGCAGACTACTCGGTTGCAAAAACAGCACTTCACATCACCCCAGGAGGAACAAAACCACGACGGAGACCGGCAAAGAGATAGACTGACATCAGGGCAGACATGCACGCTTTGGCTCAAGACAAGATGATGTCAACGACCGAAAGAAATGGAGGAGACGCAGCGAAGCAGCAGACCCTGCAAGTCGGGATTAATGCTTGGAACGAGAGAGAACTATGAGTGGAACAGGGAATTGTATCTATGTTTTATAGATCTAGAAAAGGCTGATGATCGTGTTCCTGGAAGGAAGCTACTGTCAGTTCTACAAGATTATGAAATAGGAGGAAAACTCCTGCAGGCAATTAAAGGTATTTACGATGACAGTCAGGCAGCAGTTAGAGTTGACGGTAAATTGGTGTCAGGGTTCAGGGTAATTTCATGAGTAAGACAAGGCTGCCGGCCGCGGTAGCCGAGGGGATTGAGGCGCTCCAGTCACGGTCTGCACGTCCACTACGGTCGGGGGTTCGAATCCCCCCTCGGGCATGGATATTTGTGCCGCCCTTAGTTTTAGCTAGATCATAAGCAGTTTGTAAGCTTAGGGACTGATGACCCCGTAGTTAAGTCCCATAAGTTCTACAAACATTTGAACATTTTTTAACAAGGCTGTAACCTGTCACCACTATTGTTCACACAGTGAAACCTTAACTTTTCCCGGCGTAATGAATGTTCAAACAACATACGGGTATGCTGCCGGATGACGTCGACAACCGCCGATATTTCGGTAGGAGGACACCCTGCCATTCTCACACTGTTTATGGATCATATTTGGGAAACAGTAGACTGGCATAGTGAAAATGAAATAGAAACAAAAGAAATAGTCTCGCGTACATAGATGACTTAGTTGTAATGGTAGTTTCGATTGAAAGATCGCAATCTAATATTTCAGAGTTGTAAGTGTTATCGTGTGAAGATCAGCAGCTCCAAAATGAAGGTAATGTCTCTGGGAAAGAGATTTAAACAGATTGAGTTCCAAATAGGCGGAACAAGATTGGAACAGGTGGACAGTCTGAAGTACTTATGATGTATTTCCTCATAGGATGGCAACATAGTTAAATAACTTTAATCAAGGTGTAGCAAAGCTAATGCAGTGAGTGCTAAGCTAACAAGCAGACCACATGGGTATCTGATTTTGTAATTTTTTTTTTATATTTATGGTACGTGAAGTTCAGAACTCGAATAAAAATCAGTCAAAGCCTTACGACGCAACTCTAAAAAATTCTCGAGAAAATTGACTTTGAAGTTTTGCAAGTACTCGTAAGTGCAAATTATTAAATAAGTTATAGTATCTGTCGGTGTAGGTCAGGTCGTAGTGTTCTGGTCTTACAACCATAGGGCCGGTGGTTTGAATTCCCGCCGTGACATTTTTTCGTTTTGTTCGAATACTTTCACAATTTTAATATCTAATAGCATTTTTACGAAAAAGCACGTATTTTTGTTTATTCGTAATTTTCTATATTTTTAAAAAGGTTGTTAATAGTTATGGTTTCAATATACATATATAAAAAAAGAAATAAGTTACATTTCTTTACACTATTAACTTCACTGTTAGTTGACGACGGTAGTCTTTGATTGTTCAGTTTGTGAAGAACTAAAACGCTGTTTTGGAAAGTCTTCTCCAAAGCTACTAACGGCTTTCCAAGCAGCTAACTTACTCAAGCATTGTTTTAGGTGACAAGGTGTTCAGCTCGTCTACATACACATAAACAAAACTGACAACAAGTGGAATTAGTGATCCCAAAATGTTTATATAACTGAATTCAAAACAACGAAAAATTATCTGTCACAGTGGGATTCAAACCACTGACTATGACTGTGAGACCAGAACGCTACCACCTGAGCTATACCGACAGACACTACAACTTTTTTAGTTTTTGATACTTGCAAAACTTAAGAATTTGAGAGTTGCGTCGAATGGCTTTGGCCGATTGTTATTTAAGTTCTGATCTTAAAGTACCATAAATATTTTAAAAAAAATTATAAAATCCGATACCCATGTGGTTTTCTTGTAAGATGTACTCTCTTCTGCAAGAAGGAAGTCAGTACCAAGACTAAGTCATCAATGCACTGCTCTATCTTTCGACCAACTTTGTTTTACGGGAGTGAAAGCTGGGTGGATTCGTTGCCTTATTAATAAGGTTCATGTTGCAGATATGAAAAGTACCAAGGATGACTGCAGGTACTAATACATGGGAACAATGGTAGGAGGATGTCCATAAGGATGAATCAAAGGCCGGCCGCAGTGGCCGAGGGCACTGAGGCGCTCCAGTCACGGTCTGCAGGACCACTATGGTCGGGGGTTCGAATCCCCCCTCGGGCATGGATATTTGTGTCGTCTTTAGTGTTAGCTGGTTGATAAGTAGTTTGTAAGTTTAGGGACTGATGGCCCCGTAGTTAAGTCCCATAAGCTATACAAACATTTGAACATTTTTTTGAAATCGAAGAAAAACTGGGAATGAACACCATAGATGAAGCCGTTAGAGTTAACAGACTGTGATGGTGGAGTCATATCACACGCTTGGGAGAAGCAAGGTTACCTAAGAGACTAAATGGTTCTGAAGTAACACGCTTAAGCCGGACTGTGCTCCAAACTAAGACTCGAAGGCATAATTGTTGTCTGATGATGATGATGTAGATTGTTAACTTCTGTAGTTTTTAAGGCATTTAAATATTACTGTTTCAATGAATGTTTTTCAATTTTCTGAGACTGCGAATGTATACAGATTTACTCAACTGTGGAACTGTGATTTCTTACTGAATAAGTAACCAGATTTCAGACTTTCATGAAAACAGGGAAATGGAGTAACTTCTCCGAGCTACCAACCGTCTTAAGTACTTCTGCATAGCAATACCCAATATTTAGCCACTCCCTGATTGCGAGGTATCTGAGTAGTGCAGGGAAGGTATGCCGTGGTTTGGGTTCTTCATGGACCCGCTGGTTAAGTCACTAAAGCAGATAATCTGATCTCACCTCAGTATCATTCTTAGATGGCTGAACAGCCTAATAATATTCGTAACATTATAATGTCAAACACGTAGCTTTGTTGATAATATCGTGAGCTGTGGAGTGAAAGTTAGCATGTTCGCTTTTCCAGACATATTTTCTAAAACAGTGAATCTTTCTTATTAACGTAACAGAAGTATTATACGCAATAGACAATAAATTATGAATAAGTTACGATACTTATTGCACTGGTCAAGGTTAGACTGTCCCCTTGTGGTCAGAAATTTTATCTTGCCTACCAGGATATGGCAGAAAGTAAAGACAATTTTTACTGATTCATCACGCATATAATGCTGAGAAAGAGCTCATACACAGAGGGCTGACTTAGCGAACCAGAGTCTCACAATGTTTGATAATGAAAGAGTTTATGTTGCCTGCGCCTGGCTCACATATGTAGCACAATGCCACTTCAATGAAGTCGAAAGGAAACAAAAATGCTCAATCTGGGGTTGTTCCAAAAATTACTATCCGTATGAAGCGAAATCTCTCACAATGTTAGAGTTTGGGCTGTACTACGTAGTAAAGACATTACTGGTCATTTCTCATACGAGAAAAATACTAGTGGAAATTGCATTGTAATTTGGTATCATTTATAGTATCTTACTGGATGATCGAGCAAGCAGTGTGTGGTTCATGCAAGATGGGAGTCAGACGACATCGCAAAGAATAATTAGTCGCACTCGAGATTAACACTTACGGTGCAGGAATGGGTTTGCCTCCATATTCGGCAGACAACACTGAATGACTGCCTATCGGAATCAGCACTCCGTGCTGGACGAGCATGCATCGGTGGTCCGTGGGCATCTGAATCCATTTACTTTGAGATAGTACGAGGCGCGTCTAGAAAGTAAGTTCCTTTTCAATTTATCTCCGCTGCAGCGCTGGGATTGTAGTTCTGCACATGCGATGTAGACGATGTGTATCAAGGAGAAGAACGTGCGCCATTTGGAGATCGCTGTCAGTTACGTACGCTTTGTTGTGCTTGTTTGAAATGTCGGCGTTGATTGAAAATCCCGCCGCCTGTGATATCAAGTCGGTGATTCGGTTTCTGAATGTGATACCAAGTGAAATTTGCGATGTTTACGGACCAGATGCGATGAGTGATTCGTTGGTGAGAAGATGGGACCGACAGTTCAAATGGCGGGCGTAGTGATGTGCGCGATGAAGAACGAAGTGGGCGTCCACCTTTGGTTACAGAAGAACTGGTTCACGCGATTGATGACAAGATCCAGGAAAACCGTAGGTTTACAATTAGTGCTCTCGCAATGGACTTCCGCCAAATTTCACGATCGCTGATGCATAAAGACACAGGCGGCAGATTTCTATGAAGAAGGTATACAAAACCTGGCAGTTATGTGGAAAAGTAAGAGTTGTAGAATTTTGTGCAATAAAAATTTCTTCTGTATCTGAGTACAACTTCCATTTTATTACCAAACGGAACTCACTTTCTGGACGCGCCTCGTGCACGATGTGATGGCAAATATGTTATTAGTTTGCGACACGTCCATATTATAACTAGTAGACATTTCGAAAAGATTGTGACGTGACTCGCAGAGTAAGAGTTTAATTACGCACACTGATGCTGTGAAGCTGCACAGCCCACAGCACCATCTGTTAGCAGCTTTTTTAACTACTTATTGTTTAACTGCTATATAAAACTAACACAGCTGTCAGAATAAACATACCATTTGTTGCACACTGTATCGAACTTTTAATTTAATTTGAAATCAGGGACTCTTTCACCAGACACCCTGCACAAACTCTAGACGATCACTATTCAGAAGCTATATGCATCGATCACTAGAATAATTTTGGTAGCTGGCAGTGCACCATCTTAGGCGGGCGTGAATATTACGTTGTGGAGTCGCTGCAGGTTGGCAAAAGGCGCGAAGGAAGGATAAGTCCGCGACTGCAGAGGCCACGTGGAAGGTGAATGACTGTTCGGGGCGATCAGAACGACGCGCGGACGGCGAACGTGCTCCGAGCTCAAATGCGACTAAATTGAGTCGTCCCGTCGTCTCCGCGGCCGTTCCTCCCAACATACCACTCGAACCACTTCTTCTGCTCACCTTTAGTTGCCACGGCACAGCTTTTTGCCACCATGTTCAGAGGTAAGTATCGACAATGGTTACCAGCATAGGCGCCTGCAGCAATTTTTATGCCGGAAAAACAAAAAATTCTAACAACCATATGTTATTACATTCAGACTTTGGATATCTTAATCAGTATTTGTCGTACAGACAGATTACCTAAATATTAGGAAGGTTAGTGTGATTTTATGATTACTTTCAAAGTAAAGCTTTGTGTACTACTAGCTGAAAACCCGGCGTTGCCCGGGTATTTATTTATTTATTTATTCGAGCCTTGAGTTAGTACTTCTCCTATTCTCTCTCTCTCTCTCTCTCTCTCTCTCTCTCTCTCTCTCTCTCTCTCTCTCTCTCTCTCTCTCCCCCCTTTTTTCTAAAAACAAGTTACAAATGACAATATATAAGAAATAAGAAATCCAATCACGAAATTCAACAATAAGGATTGTAATAATATCACAGATCGATCACTTGATGTAATGCGCGAAACGTCAAATCGATTTTTTTTTTTAGAGAGATGTATTAAAAGACTTTTCTTTTTTTTACTGCTTTATTTATTTATTCTTATATTTCCTTATTCGTATGCTTATCCTTACAGAGAAAGAGCTGAAGACAATGTACCACGCATAGACCAAAGATATTGTCTGTGGCATCACGTTTCGCTATATGTAACCTCCTTGCTATAGAGTCGGAAACGTCATCGCTGGCCTTCAGTCCGAATTTTTTTTTTAATAATTTGACGACTTTCAACCACCATATCTTCCACCCCCTTATAGCTACCGGCATGGAACTGCTATGGTGTACAACGGGAGACTTCGGACAACAATTATACACAGACCATTCGTTTGTGTTCTGTAGGTTTCGCTGCAGAGCGAAATATTCACACACACACACACACACACACACACACACACACACACACAAAAGCGCATATATTATAAGCCGATGACTTTCAATTACCTTTTCTTCTGTGTGGAGGCACTCCTAGGCCCTTATTCTTACGGGAATAGGTTACAAATATCACGAGTAATAGTGGGAAGAGAAAAGTAGCCAACTTTTATCTAGTGGGAGGCGTGCTTGAGTAGTCCCTGTAGTTGTGATGATCGCTCTGTTCCCAGTGGTTTAGTGGTCAGCGCAACTGCTTAGAAAGCAGGAGACCCGGGTTCGAATCCCTGCCAGGTACACATTTTCAACTTTACACATTAGCAGTTAACGTCGTAAATTCCATGAACATGAATATCCTTTTTTAATTAAATCTGAAATATATCCAAGAAAGGGTTAATACTATAGGTAATCAAGGAATAACATACATAGAAATTTTTATTCAGATACAAATGATTTTTATTCATACTTCACCCGAAGATCGCAGCAAGCGCGTTCCGAGCCTCAATGAAGATTTGTGGTTGAATTACTGATATGGTATCCGTTCTGACGAACATGTCCGAAAAAACAGAAACCATAGCAATAATTGCATATGTCCCCAACGCCAATCGACAATTTCTGTGCGGCTGCTCAAACACGACAGATTCCTTGGAAGAATACAGTCGTAGCTGTGAGCAAGTGGAATTAATTGACAGGAGGCACTACCACGGTGGCGTGCGATATGTTGAGGATTTGGACAGGACGAGAAGCGTGCCTGGATAGCCTAATTGGTTAAGACGACCGCTGGCCCGGAGCGGGAAATCCGAGTTCGAATCGATGTCCAGCACAAATTTTCAACTTCGCCTTTAAATTTATTTCAGTGCCTTGCAGGGGGTCGAGATGTTTCATTATTTCCATTTCATCACTGTTGAATCTCGTAATGCGCTAGTTGTTTTATGTACAAGGTGTGTCCAAATGAAAAGGTACGAAACGACACTGGGGTATAACTGAAGTCTCTATTCAAAAATAATCAACAGAGGCCTGAGCACGACTATCCCACTGTTTAACGAACCGAATGATTCCCTGTGCCCCGAATTTCTGCGGCTGTGACAAGAGCCAGTCCTCTGTGTCCTTCAGTTCGTCATCCGAGTTGAAGCGCTTCCCTTTGAGACGCATTTTAGCGGACCTAACAGATGGAAGTCAAGGGGTCACATGTTCGTGATTAAGGGCGGATGCTCAAGCTGAACTTTGCCAGTACACTTCGGGTGGTCGCGCGTTATCATGGGACAGAGTCACTCCCTCCTTCAGCACTTCAGGCTGTTTGTGCTTGATGGACTTGCGTGGTCTATGGAGTGTCTGACAACACAGTATCGGTCATCGGACGTCGGATAAGATGATGAGCATTACCTTGCTGGCTGAGGGCACAGGCTTTAATTTTTTTAAAGAGGTACGACGCATGCTTCACGTGCCTAGATGTCGCACTACGTTATTCCAAAGCGGCATATTCAAATTTCAACCAATTTGGTTGTTAAGACATTTCGTATCTTTTCATTTGAACACCGCTCATATTACAAACGTCATCCGCCTTTCACATTTTCTCAACCCTATGGTGATGCAACCAGCGCCACTCTTTTTGTGAATCTCGTGCTATTGATTGTACAACAGGTAATATCGGGCATCTATTAAAATGTTTGTACTGAAAATAATATTTGTTTATACTTTGGACGGTCTCATAATACTTTCGTAAGCCTCTATTGTGAAAGTCTTTTTCATATATTAGCTATAGAGAGAGTTTCGGTGAAAAGGTTGAGTGGGTCACCCTGTAAGTAAGGGCAAATATCAATGCGTAGAACACACAAATTTTCAGAGGGTAATAAATTATTACCTGTGACGTAATACATCTCTATTATTAATTTCATTAATATTATAAAAGAATATATTTAATTTGCAGTCTTGCTTTTTATACAAAATTATCCAGGATATAAAAGACAGAGTTGTAGAATTGAGTTTCCTTACTCAGCAAATTATTTCTAAATATGTTTTGGCATATTGTTTAAAGAGCAACACTTCATTAGATACGTATTTAAGGTAGGATACGCTGACACAGCAAAAATATTTAACAGCCTTATTGACTATAACCTTATAAATTGGTCTACTCTTTAGTGCATTTAATGGCAGAAAGAAAGAGGGGGGAGGGGAGGAGGAGGAGTAGAGTGGAATGCGTTTGGCTTCATTAAGGCACTGACATAGTTCAATTGCGAACACTAAACATTTGTGTCGCACAGGAATAGAACATGTAGCGCCGCGTAATAGATTTGTTATATGTTCATTATGGGTCAAGCGTCTAAGAATTTTTAGTCAAATCATCCGCTCCCTATTGGCCTAATCATTAGCTCGCTCTTGCAATTAGGCAACACAGTCAAATATTTCCCAAGCGGGCAGCTGTCACGCCATTTCTGGGCGGTTTGTGTCAGCATTTCTAATACACTCCTGGCCTTTAAAAGTGCTACACCACGAAGATGACGTGCTACAGATGCGAAATTTAACCCATAGGAAGAAGATGCTCTGATATGTAAATGATTAGCTTTTCAGAGCACACAAGGTTTGCGTCGGTGGCGACACCTACAACGTGCTGACATGAGGAAAGTTTCCAACCATCACTAGCAGTCGAGATGACAGGCATCTTATCCGCATGGCTGTAACGAATCGTGCAGCCATGTCTCGATCCCTGAGTCATCAGATGGGGACGTTTGCAAGACAACAACTGTCTGCACGAACAGTTCGACAACGTTTGCAACAGCATGAACTATGAGCTCGGAGACCATGGCTGCAGTTAACCTTCCCGCTGCATCACAGACAGGAGCGCCTGCGATGGTGTTCGCAACGACGAACCTGGGTGCACGAATGGCAAAACGTCTTTTTTTCGGATGAATCCAGGTTCTGTTTACAGCATCATAATGGTCGCATCCGTGTTTGGCGACATCGCGGTGATCGCACATTGGAAGCGTGTACTCGTCATCGCCATACAGATGTATCACCCGGCGTGATGGTATGGGGTACCATTGGTTACACGTCTCTGTCACCTCTTGTTCGCATCGACGGCAGTTTGAACAGTGGCATTTACTTTTGAGATGTGTTACGACCCGTGGATCTACCCTTAATTCGATCCCTGAGAAGCCTTACATTTCATCAGGATAATGCACGATCGCATGTTGCAGGTCCTGTCCGGGCATTTCTGGATACGGAAAATGTTCGACTGCTGCCCTGGCCAGCACATTCTCTAGATCTCTCACCAACTGAAAACGTCTGGTTAATGGTGGACGAGCAACTGGCTCCTCACAATACACCAGTCACTACTCTTGATGAACTGTGGTACCGCGTTGAAGCTGCATCAGCATCTGTACCTGTACACGCCATCCAAGCTCTGTTTGACGCAATGCCCAGGCGTATCAAGGCCGTTATTACGGCCAGAGGTGGTTGTTCTGGGTACTGATTTCTCGGGATCTATGCACCCAAATTGCGTGAAAATGTAATTACATGTCAGTTCTAGTATAATGTCTCCAATGAATACCCGTTTATCATCTGAATTTCTTCTTGGTGTAGCAATTTTAATGGCCAGATATGAAACTGCGTTCTTGTATTAATGTTTTGCAGTTTACCGCGGCACTATCGTTACTTGTACAGGGTGCATGAAATACAAATTCTAACAATAAATTTCGGTGAATAGTCCTGTAACAATGTAGATGAACTATCAACTACACTTAATTTACTGTCCTTCGAAACAGTCACCTCCTGTAGCTATGCACCGCTGAGCTCTGCGGTACATGTCTTGGAAACTTTGCACGAAGTCTTCCTTTGGGATGGCGTTCAAAAGCCTCGTCATGTTTCGTTGGATGTTAGGAATATCGTCAAATCTCTTTCCTTTCAAAGCGAGCTTGAAATGTTAATGCATATGAAGTTGGTGCATGCCCCACCATGAGGCAAAATATTCTTGAAGCATGTTGTCCCGCAACAACAATGCAACTTTAAGGACTGACACACACAATACTACGTGAAGCAACTTATACAACCGTGTTGTCAAGGAACAATACTGGCAGCGACATGGTTAAACCCATATGCCTGAGATGGCGCAAAGTCTGATGCAACTGTCCAATAAGCAGGAGGACCGGGTTAGAATCCAGAAATTTTCAAATGTTCATGTTATGTGATTACAACACCTTCGAATAGCTGAGACTCAGTAACCCCAGTTAAGATCTGAATTATGTACGTCATGATCAGGGTTCTGAAAGTGGGGTCCTTAGTTCGAACGCTGCGCGAGTCTCAGGCGTAAATGGAGTAGATTTTCGCTTGTTACCTACAACCCAGTCGTTTCCGGACCACGGTTCTCTAATTTATACATTTACCTTTGTCCATCACTTCAGAAACTTTGTAACATCATTACAAAATCACAGCGAAGACTTTCGTCTGAGTAATGTGTTATTGCAGTGTGTATGCGTTATTTCATTTAACTCAATGTCGGTCTTAAATATGTGGGACTATGAGGGTTTTCGATTAGCCCGCTCAGTTTGTTTAGCACGTTGCAACGAGACTGTCATTTCGTTTCACTGCTTTGCTGCCTCATTATGTCAACGAATGAAATTTGAACAGATTCACTTGGGAATGGGCAGAAACTTTGTGGTAAGTGTTGCAGACTGTAAGAGCAATTTTAGAAAAAGAGATGGCGAAGGTGTACACCTTATTTTGTATCTTTCTTGTTATAAGTCACTCTCCTATTTCCTCCATCCTTGTGTGTTATGGAGTGCGAGTGGAATGCAATAACATTTCTTTGGGTGTTGGTAACATGGATAATATTGTAATCTTTGGTTGTGGCAATGTAGTTAGTGGCGGCAAGGACTGCCTAGCAGAAAAGGTTTTGTTTGAGTTTTGAAGTAGATGGTCCAACTGGTCAAGCCAGAGGTTTGCGAAGGCGATGGAGTAACGGACACTCGGTGTCCAGCCAATCAGGGCGCTCCGCCCCCGCGAATTTTAAGAGGGGATGGTTGGCCCTGGTGGCGCCTATGGAGAGAAAGAGATCGGTTCCTGGCCTGATGGAGTGAGGACGTGAGGAGAGGGGAAGTAATCAATAGGTATCAATTTTAACATTTTTTGGGGATTTTAGGTAATAGAATCAGATTGAGATGGTGTGTGCTTTGTCGTGGGTCAAAGTTGCTGCTAAGTCGGTTATTTATTGAATTATCATGGGGAGTATTAGTTCGTTGAACGGGTTTTTGTAGTTGTTTCTGGTACATATTCATTTTAAGGGGTTTTATTTAAATTTGTAGTCTTTTTCTTAGTTACTAGGACTTTGTGCGCGAACGGGTAAATTGTAAAATGTTCAAATGTTTGTAAATCTATCGGACCAAACTGCGTGGTCATCAGTCCTTAGCTTACAAACTACTTAAACTAAGGTAAACTATTCTAAGGGCAACACACACACACACACACACACACACACACACAAACACACACACACACACACACACACACACACACACACACACACATACACATACACACACACATGCCTCAGAGAGGAGTCGAACCTCCGACGGAGAGCATCGCGCGCTCCGCAGCGAGGCGCCTTAGACCACTCGGCTACTCCACCGCGGCCGGGTAAATTGTAGTTTATGAGTGCAGTTGGTGTAATGGTAGTCTTTTATTAATCATAATTTGTTCCTCTCGTGCCGGCCGCGGTGGCCGAGGCGATTGAGGCGCCCCAGTCACGGTCTGCATGGCCACTACGGTCGGGGGTTCGAATCCCCCCTCGGGCATGGATATTTGTGCCGTCCTTAGTCTTAGCTAGTTCATAAGTAGTTTGTAAGCTTAAGGACTGATGAGCCCGTAGTTAAGTCCCATAAGTTCAACAAACATTAGAACATTTTTTCCTCGCGTGTTTTCGATTTGTTTAATGCATAAATGTGGAAGATCAATCTCGGAATTATAACGGTTTTCTTCGTGCAATGTGATCAGGGTGTACGCTATGCCGTGTGGTGGCCAGTAGATAGTAAGTCTGGTAACAGAGGATCTGTCTAAATTGTTTACCCTGCTCATGCAATAGTGTTATAGTAATTACGTACAATTTAGTGTTAACTGGCAGATTTTCGTAAATTTAGTTAGGTTTGCTTTGTAATGGTTGTGTACTATGATGATAGGCCAACGGGTTAGTAATAGTGTTGCCAGTCGTGATATACTCAAGTAATCATACCAAAACTCCGTAAAAGTAAGAGTAGATTCATCGTGGTAGTAATTATTGTAAATGAAATTTCAGTAACTTGTTCTTTGTTTGGGACCACGCTGATAGCGTACCTTCACCACTTCGACGGGTATTGTAATATTTTGTGATCCCCTGATATGTTCTCGTAGTAATCAGAAGGTCAGTATTCAAATCACATTCTCGAGTAATATTTTGTGTATGTAACCATTGTGTCCGCGTTCACACCACTTTGCTGCCCCTGGCTAGCAACGGCCGCGCGGATTCAAATTAGTTGGCTCGCGTAGTAATTCTTCCTTTGCATGAATTGTGTGAATGTGATAAATCATAGCGAGCAAACTGAGAATACTCCTTGCTTCCATATCCTTCCGAGTGACGAGATTAACCTTTTTGTTTGGAAAACTTGCTAGGAGGCCCATTCGGATGTAGTATGAGATGATGGAAACTAAAGTTGTATTTAAATTCTCATTTATACTAAATTTTTCATTTAAATCCACATAAGGCATTTATTTTATAGGATTTGTGAATAAATAATGATATTACCCCACACACGTGTCGAAGCAATTTCTAAATGTCCATATGAACCTATTCATCATTAGTAAACCCATTCTTAAAGTCCTTGCTGTGGCTTGCGATGGTGCATGGACCATAAGTATCAGTTTAATGTATCTGTTCCATTTTAGTACATATGTCGGATCCGATTAATTAGTTCAAAAATTGTTCAAATGTTTGTATAGGTTATGGGACTTAAGTACGGGGTCATCAGTCCCTGAACTTACAAACTGCTTATCAACTATCTTATACTAAAGACGGCACAAATATCCATGCCCGAGGGGGGATTCGAACCCCCGACCGTAGTGGCCGTGCAGACCGTGACTGGAGCGCCTCAGTCCCCTCGGCCACCGCGGTCGGCTTAATTAGTTCAGATGCGTTTGTAATGTTATCCGTTGCGCGGGTCAATATTATGACTCTTAAATTTCATTGGTTATGTCGGGCGTTTTTATTTCGACGTGGCGGGAATCCATATGTGCACTCAAACTGAATAAAGCCTGCTAGACTAGTCATTCCACATACAAACGTGTGGCAGCCATAGGCACCTTCAGTGCGCAAGTTACCGGACAATAGGCAGATAGAATGGTGAATACACAGTCCAGACACGAGGTTATATAAAATAAAACGACGACAGGTACGTTTACAACGTCACTGACCGTTTAAGAGAGGAGTGAACTCTGAATGTGTGACCTACGCCGGGGCTTTTGGGTGTGCTTTCTTGGCTTGGTATGCTGCGCCTGAGGCGGATGCAGCAGATAACGTGATTCATGCATTCCACGTTCTCCGTTCGGCGAGTGAGACACGGCCAGTCATATCGGTTCGACAGTCAGTCTTTCAACGCGACTTTTAGCGGCCTTAACATTTTCTCTCTTTGAATCACACATGCCGGACCACGTCCTATTGCACTGTTCGGTTCATGCGTCCTCGACGATAGAGGCGAACAGGTAGCCTCTTGGCATTCCTATCTTTGAGACATTGCACGATGAAGACAAATATGACTACTCCTGTACAATAACGGCGATTTTATCACAGAGCCATAGTAGTAAATGTTGACCAAATTATGCTAACAAGAAAAAAATCTTATCTAGGGTATATGCTCACCAAACGGTTAGATTATCTTCGGATCCGAAGCCGAATTATTGTAAGACTGCCTAAAAATGGTCACGTTAGTTTTCACTTCGTCCATATATTGTAGTTTGGATTCAGGAGGAACGTAGGAACCCGGGAGGCAATACTCACTTTACGTCTTATCTTAGAAGATAGATTAAGGAAAGGCAAACCTACATTTTTAGCTTTTGTAGATTTGCAGAAAGCTTTTGACAATGTTGACTGGAATACACTCTTTCAAATTCTGAAGTCAGCAGGGGTAAAATACAGGGAAAGGAGAGTTGTATACAACTTGTACAAAAGCCAGACCGCAGTTATTAGACTCGAAGGGCATGAAAGGGAAGCATCAGTTGGGAAGGGAGTAAGACAGGGTTGTAGCCTTTCTCCGATGTTATTCAATTTGTACATTGAGCAAGCTATAAAGGAAAGCAAGGAGAAATTTGGTGAAGGAATTAAAGTTCAGGGGGAAGAAATAAAAACATTGCGTTTTGCCGACGACATAGTAATTCTGTCAGATACAGAAAAGGACCTGGAAGAGCAATTGAACGGAATGGAACGGAACGGAAAGGTGCTTATAAGATGAACATTAACAAGAGCAAAACTAGGGTAATGGAATGCAGTCTAAGAAAATCGGGTGATGCTGAAGAAATTATATTAGGTAACGAAGCAATAAAGGAGGTAGATGAGTTTTGTTACTTGGGCAGTAAAATAACAAATGACGGTCGCAGTACAGAGGATATAAAATGCAGAATGGCAATGGGAAGAAAAGCATTTTTGAAAAAGAGAAATTTGCTAACATCGAATATTAATTTAAGTGCAAGGAAGTCTTTTTTGAAGGCATTTGTGTGGAGTGTTGCCTTGTACGGGAGTGAAACATGGACGATAAGCTGTGCGGACAGGAAGAGGATGGAGGCTTTTGAAATGTGGTGCTACAGAAGAATGCTGAAGATTAGGTGGGTAGATAGCATAACTAATGAAGAGGTACTGAACAGAACTGGTGAGAAAAGGAATTTTTGGCATACCCTGACTAAAAGAAGGGATCGCTTGGTAGGACACATTCTTAGACAACGAGGAATCGTAAATTTAGCATTGGAGGGAAGTGTGTGAGGTAAAAATTGCAGAGGGAGACCAAGAGACGCGTATAATAAACAGATTCAAGTGGATGTGGGGTGTCGTTCTTATGAGGAGATGAAAAGGCTTGCTCAGGATAGGGTATTGTGGAGAGCTGCATCAAACCAGCCTCCGGACTGAAGACCATAACAACAAAAGATACAAATACTTTGTTATTTGTTACATTTCCTTATGTCTTACTTTTTTTCTGATATAAATTTTCTTTTGCAAATTATATGAAGAGAAGCTCTACAGGGTGCAATTGTGGTATTTAATCGCCATCAATTTCCACGAAAAAATTGCAAGGACTGCACACAGTCGGGAAACTCGTCCACTGGCAGGATACAAAACCACAACAATGGAAATGGGCACTTCAAGGAATAACCAAAAATGTGTCATAACTTAACAAAATTGTTATTCAAAACACACAATTGTGGTGTTGATTGCGAACATCTGTTAATGCAGCTCCTCATGTTAATCCCTCATGTATAAGTCTCCTTTTTATATCTACCGCAACCTACAGCCACCTGGTCCTCCTCCCTATAGTACAGCTTTGTTGTCCCTTAATCTTATCCCCCTCTCTTCACATTGCCGTATTACCGATTTCAATCCCTTGATGCCTTCTGTTGATCAATATAACCTACGAAATTTTTCTCAAGAAACCTTCAGTGCCTCTTCATTACTTACTGGATTTATCGACTTGAAATTATAAGGCAAATAGTTTTTCTTCGGTGATTCAATTTTTCACTATTCCGCTTAATACTCTTTAAATGAATATATTTTACTATAGACTGTCCACAATAATCTTAGCTCTTTCTTAGGCTTCGTGAAAGCTATCGGCATAACAGATTTCATTAAAATCCATCATGAAGTTTAGTTATGAAAAGGTAACAGACAAACACACTTTCTCTCTTGTGTTTAGTATCGATATGTTACACAGTTATTATGAAATTAAAAGACATCGAAGAATAGACTAATTACGTTAAAATGGAGCACGTCTAACGTATAATAATATAAACATGGATGTAAGTTCCCATCTTCTCTTGAACTACTAGTGCGATTTTAACCTAACTTGTTACAAATATTCCATATAGTCAGAAAACAATCATTATAGGAGTAAAGAAAGGAGCACCTACGACGAGGAGATATTACGTCATCAACAATAGTCACAAAAAACTGCTACTCGATGCGACAAAACTTTATTCGTCCACTATTTGAGAATGAGAACATTTAGCGACTTGCAACAAACGTAGTTTGAAACCTTTACGAAACTTTATCACTGGCAACCCCAACAAAATTATGAAATAAGTTTATCGCTTACTACTTTTCCGATATTTATGCAGTAAAACTACGACATTCGGCACAGCCGAAATTACTTCTACACTACTCATAGCCGGCCGCGGTGGCCGAGGTGACTGAGGCGCTCCAGTCACGGCCAGCACGGCCACTACGGTCGGGGGTTCGAATCCCCCCTCGGGCATGGATATTTGTGCCGTCCTAGTTCGTAAGTAGTTCATAAGTAGTTTGTAAGTTTAGGGGCTGATGACCCCGTAGTTAAGTCCCATAAGCTTTACAAACACTACTCATTATATTCGCGAGACATTTTACAAAAAGTATGAACATAGACCACTGAATATACTTCAGAAATTATGTCTTAGTAAGACGTATAGTTCGTGTGATATAAGGTCATAAACAATTACATTAATGAAACACCGCGCTATCATACATGAGCTTTCAAGTTATTTCGTCTTCACTATTAATTCTATTCACGACACATTTCGCACCTTGTATCCTAAATCCCACTCTATGAACCTCTATGAAAGTTATGTTACTGTAGGCAAGCCATTTCAGGAGATATAACGTCATGAGAATTGAGATGGATGAAACGAAACAAATGGACAGGGAATAGAGCAGGAGGCGATGGACAGGGTGGGGAAAAAGAAGATGGAGCGCAACGTAAGAAAGTAATAAATACACCCGAGAAACGCCTGGAACTTAAGCTAGTCCTTATTTAATTATACAAAGTGCGTTCAAAAAGATTTGCACCGTCGTCTCCAATATTTTTTATTTTTTGCAGGAGGAAAATGTCATTTTCTGTGAACATACTTGGAACATTTAGCTATAAGTTGGTGTATAAAAGTACTTTCTTTTATTTACAGGTGAACCATAATGGACTGTGAAGTAGATGCCAGGTTGTGACAACGATCGGTAACGGAGATCCTCTTCAAGACCGGCGATGACTGCCACATCGATTCACAGGAAGTTGCTCGCTGTTTATTGGGAGTACACAGAGGGTCACAGCAGTATACAGCGGTGATTGCAGAGGTTTAAAGGAGGCGGTTTATCTCTGCTGGATAATCCACGATGCGGTAGGCCATCGGCGGCAGTGAGTAATGTGAATAAAGAGACCACTGATCAAATCATCCAAAATGACAGATGTGTCACGACACGACAGCTTGCTGAAATGACTCGTCTGTCTTTGAGTAGTGTGATGTCACTAGGGTACAGAAAAATCTGTGCACGTAGGATGATTAGATGCACAAGGGAAATTAAAACGACGAGAGAAAAAAAAACACGTGTGCAAGGGTCGCATGAAGACCTTTACTGAAGAGTGGAAACTGTTTTGACGGCGTCATTACCCAGGATGAAAGCTGGTTGTTTCTGTGATCATCTTGTGGTGGTGCAGCTCTTGTATCTTCTGTGCTTGCAGTATTAGATTTGTGGTTGAATCAGCCTTCTGCAAGACTTTTTTTGCTTTAATACCCAAATATGTTTCGGCACTTCTTGTGCCATCGTCCGTGGGTTCCTGTCTTTTATTTTCTAGAATAACATGTTACATGTTTTAGCTATACAATCATTTAAACAAGTTGTCAAATAAACGACTTGTCCAAATGATTGTATAGCTAAAATATGTAACATGTCATTCTAGAAAATAAAAGCCAGAAACCCACGGACGATGGCACAATAAGTGCCGAAACATGTTTGGGTATTAAAACAAAAAAGTTTGTCTTGCGTAAGGCGAATTTAGCTACAAATCTAATGGCTGTTTTTGTCCGAACCTGAGAGCAAAACCCAATCCATGGGAAGGCGTCATCCGGGTTCCCCTCGTAAGAAGAAATCAAGACTTTCATTAACAGCGTGCCGAAAGGTGATGGCCTCCTCCTTCCGAGATCAGCGTGCTGTCATTGTCATTGACGTTTTGGAACCTAGCACCACCATTAACCTCGACCGTTACCGTTTATCATTGCACAATCTGCGACATGCCATCAAAACCCACAGACCACAGCTTCATAGTCAGCTACAACGATATATGTAGCACAATTTGTTGCACTGCCTTGGTAAAATTTCAAAAGTCCGCATCAATTAATAGAAAAAATGGAAGTATTAATTACACTACAAGTTTGAAATTTTAAGAGAGATTTTACTATCATCATTTCAAGTCATTATACCGGGTGATAAAAAAATCGGTATAAATTTGAAAACTTAATGAATCACGGAATACTGTAGATAGGTAAAAAATGACATACATGCTTGGAATGACATAGGGTTTTATTAGTACAAAAAAGTTCAAACAATGTCCGGCAGATGGCGCTGGACAGTAAAACGTCAGTGACTGCGCATGAAAATTGTGTATAAAAGGAGCTGTAATGAGAGTGAGAATCAGATGCACCAGCAGTCGTAGCATGTTGACGTTACCTGGAAAGACGCTGTTTGTGAAGCTGTATTATCATAATGGGAAATGTGCTAGTTCAGCGTTACTATCCTATCGCCATAGGAAAGGGATTCGAACTGCTAAAGGTCCACTGACAAATGCAGCTGTGGCGAGAATGATTTCGAAGTTCAAAGCCACGGGTTGTTTAGACGATACACACCGTAGTGGCCGGCCAAGCACAAGGCGTAATGCTGCTGAGATAGTTCAGGAAGAAATGGAAACTGTAGTGGGTTGTACTGTGCACGGGGAAGTCAGCGCTCGTGCAGTCGCACGTCGCACCTGCTTTCCATACACTACTGTTTGGTTGGCACTTAGGCGTGCCCTCCGATGCTATCCATCGGCATCATGAACTGTTACCTGGCGATTTAGTGAAGCGGAGGGCATTTGCGGTGTGGGCGTTTAAAAAGATGGTGAAAGATGACGATTGGTTGAGTAACGTGTTGTGGATCGACGAAACTCTTTTCACGCTCCGAGGGTCTGTCAACGCACACAACTGCAGAATTTGGACTACCGAAAATCCTAGAACTGTCGTGGAAACTCCATTGCACGACGAGAAAGTCAAAGTATGGGTTGGATTTACCACATCTACCTTTATCGGGCCTTTTTTCTTCGAGCAACTGCTTGAGTCTGTAACTGCTACCGTGACGGGTGAGAGGTAGGCCGATATGTTACAGAATCGCATCATCCCCAGCCTGGCTGATAAACACCTGCTGGAAAGTACGATTTTTTATGCAGGATGGCGCTCCACCCCATATTGCTAGACGCGTGAAAGATCTCTTGCGCGCGTCGTTTGGTGGTGATCGTGTGCTCAGCCGCCACTTTCGTCATGTTTGGCTTCCCAGGTCCCCAGACCTCAGTGTGTGCGATTATTGGTTTTAGGGTTACCTGAGGTCGCAAGTGTATCGAGATCGACCAAAATCTCTAGGGATGCTGAAAGACAACATCCGACGCCAGTGTCTCACCATAACTCTGGACATGCTTTACAGTGCTGTTCACAACATTATTCCTCGACTACAGCTATTGTTGAGGAATGATGGTGAACATATTGAACATTTCCTGTAGAGATTATCATCTTTGCTTTGTCTTGATTTGTTATGCTAATTATTGCTTTTCTGATCAGATGAAATGCCATCTGTCTGACATTTTTTGAACTTTTGTTTGTTGTTTTGTTTTCGGTTCTAATAAGACCCCATGTCATTCCAAGCTTGTGTGTCAATTTGTACCTCTCTATGTACATTATCCGTGATTTACAAAGTTTTCAAATTTATACTGACTTGTTGATCACCCGGTATATCACTGTTTTCATCTAATTTGTCTTATTTACCTCGTAATGAATCTTAAAAGGAAATTAATGGCTCTAGTTTAACAACCATTATATGAAACGACATTAAAATACCAATTCCGCATAGCTACAACCTTGTATAACCCATTACGTCAGAAGTTACGCCGTATGTGGTTACGTGTGTCTCATTAGACGGCTATTTTAATCATACGTCGTGTAAAACTAGTTTACTGACGTTGATAGAGTGTTTATTTCTTCAAGGCTGCTACGTACAGCAAGTGTTTTGTAACAGTTTCTCGTTTAAAAAGAGAAGAAATAAATGATCAGTTCCCCAAAGGATGTATGAACATCGTTAAAGAACCCTGGTTATTGCAATATCTGGATTCGCATTTGTTCACTGATCGGGATTAAAGGAGCAGCCAAAGATTCAATTTCTATATTTCATTCACCGATATAAATAAAACAATTCCTTTCCGTAGGAAAAAACTAAATACCCATGTGGCGTCGCTAACATACAGCGTCGCCATCCTTTACCATCGTTAACAGCGGGCTTTTTTTTTTTTTTTTTTTTTTTTCCCCGCACTATCTGATACATATGCTGCCACTTACTAACAATTTTGTCGTTCATAAATACAACTTCTGATACGTCAGCAGTTTCTTGGTTTTCAGAGAGGCAGCAATGCAGTACGACAGCGAGCCGGCTACTGGACGGAAGAATTCTGATATTCGCAGGTGCCTTGGTTGTGTAGCAGAACATAGGGAAAGGCTGTGCTGCTTACTTCATGCGTAACAGAAATGCCATAAACAACGTGTCATCTAGTCTTGCCGTGTACATACGCCAAGAACAACAAAATTGTTGCAAGTTAGAATAACTGTCTTTCGCAGATGTAGACAAAAGTATAAGACCAGATGCGTTTCGCTTTATTGGAAAGCATATTTAGTGATCCTCTTGGAACGATAACAAAATTTAAAATGCCTACAATCCGCCATCCTGGTCGCTGACACGGTTCTCCGGCGCCCCAGCCAGCTTTCTCCTAGTGTAGAGCCGACAGCCGGCGAAGACTTTTTTACTTCTCTAAGTGGCCAGCCGGTCTGTGGCGCACCAGTCACAGTCTGCACGACCGCTGCGGTCGGGGGTTCGAATCCCCTCTCGGGCATAGATGTTTGTGTCGTCTTTAGTATAAGCTAGTACATAAGTAGTTTTTAAGTTTAGGGACTGATGACCCAGCATAAAGTCCCTTAAGCTTGACAAACATTTGAACATTTTCGTAAGTGGCCAGGAGGTAAACGGGAAATAGTCGAATGTCACGCCTCAACCACTCAAAGGCCGGTGTAATGGTAAGTTCTAGTCAGTGTGTTCAGAGGAATTGCTACAAAAGAAATTTTAGAAAACAACAACAACAATAATAATAATAATAATAATAATACACAGACAATCGATAAATTTAAATGTTAATCTTACATAACTTGATATTTGGCAATCGCAAAACACGTTTTAATGGCTGGAAGGGCCGGCCGCGGTGGCCGTGGTGACTGAGGCGCTCCAGTCACGGTCTGCACGGCCACTACGGTCGGGGGTTCGAATCCCCCTTCGGGCATGGATGTTTGTGTCGTCCTTAGGATTAGTAGGATTAGGATAAGTAGTTTGTAAGTTTAGCGCCTGATGACCCCGTAGTTAAGTCCCATAAGCTATACAAACATTTGAACATTTGAATGGCTGGAAGGAAATCGGCCGTGCCATTTAAAATGAACCAGCCAGGAATTTGCGTGGAGTGGTTTAAGGAAATCACGTATAAACTAAACGGCCATTTTTTTCTCGTTTCGTCGTTGTTCAAATGTTTGTAAAGTTTATGGGACTTCACTGTGGGGGTCATCAGTCCCTAAACTTACAAACTACTTATGAAATAGCTTATACTAAACACGGCACAAACATCCATCCATGCCCGAGGGGGATTCGAGCCCCCGACGGGGAACGGCCTCGCGCATGGTAGCATATTGCCTCAATGCGCTCGGCCGCTCCGCCGCAGCGTTTCGTCATTAGGCAAAATTTAAAAAATCCGATTGGTGTTGTTTAATTATTTCTATCGATTTACGTTCTTGTTCTACAGTAGAACACCAATTTCATGCATGAGTACTGTACATATGTGAACGTAATCCTTCATTTATTATGTATATAATCCATGTATATCAATTTATATGCTGCATTACTATGCAGTTTCACACTCACTTGAGAATGGCATACTATAGAGGCCAAAACAGATTTTGCAGATCGGCGATTAGCCAGTATCTACTTTTCACGATTAATTAATTGTATTCCGAGTTTTAAACTTCGTTTGTGGTTTTTTATGAAGTATTGTAAATTTCACGAAATCTCTCTTGTCCCACGAGACTTGGCATGCACCGTCATAGCTAGCTAGCAATGCCATCCACTAGCCACCCAATGCCGTGGTTTAAAAATGAAAATATATCCCATTATAGCCTGTATAGCTTTCAAATTTCTTTTTTAATTGCCCAATTTAAAATTTCTAGTTTTTATCAAGCAGAAATCAAACCTCATAACCTTATAAGGGATGTAACATGCAAATAGGCTTTTCAGGTTGGTATATGGAATGATGTGTGATTTCGTATGAGGGATGGTGGACTAATTTGCATGTCAATCTGTTGCACCGTGTACCACAGAACTTATCTGAATACTGCTTAATGGGTAGCTAAAATCGAAATTCCCCAATAAAAAATCTGGAAATTGTTCATGCCGTAAAAGAAAATATTTTCATTTTTACTCCATACCACTGGCCGACTAGTGGATGCCATTTTTTCTGGTGAGAGCTCATTCACTTTCCTATGGGAACAGGGTGATGAAATAAAAAATTACGAAAGATAAAATATGTTTGGACGAGGAAAGCTGATTGTCCTTAACAGTTGAATGGAAAGTTCCATCCGTCTGACGTGACTGTCACGCCTGGAGGAAGTTAACACGAGCAAAAGAGAGACCTTGACGGCTTTACAGAGGCTGTTGACCTTGATTTTTGGCAGCGAACTGCCTCTAGTGACCGACATTCGCGCAGAAGGCCATTCACGCCACAGCAACTAAGCTGCTCTTATAGTTCCGCAACGTCGGCCGCGGTGGAGTAGCCGAGCGCTCTAAAGCACCTCGCTGAGGTGCGCGCGGTTGCTCGCCGTGGAGGTTCGAGTCCTCCCTGGAGCATGGGTGTGTGTATTTGTCCGTAGGTTAGTTTACCTAGGTTTAAGTAGTTTGTAAGCTACGGACTGATGACCACGCAGTTTGGTCCGATAGATTTACAGACATCGGAACATTTGCCGCAACGTCGCAGTCTTCAGCGTCAGCTAACACTACACTTGTTGATACAAGCATTTTTATTTTGGGCTGTCAATGAAATTCATTAAACCGTAATTGCTCTCGGAATCAACTGCAATGCCCGTATTAGAATGCAGTGTTGTATGAAAATTTGAAATCAATCGGTCATGAGCTTTCAGAGATTTGCTGTTAAGAACAAACAGAAAATGTAAATGGCCTTAACCGCATATCTTCTAACCTCTTTACCGACTGCTTTGAAAATTTGATACAATGTTGCATCGAAATGCGCCCGTGGTTTTATACCAATGTTCTACAAATATCTTTAGTAGTGAACAAATGATAAAACGTCATGCATTTTTCACGCATCTTTTTTTTTTTTTTAATGTAGTCCGCCCTGAACTGTGTGTCGTGTAGTGATATAAAAAGTTGAGGTTAAATTTAGTGATATTTCTGAATATACTGTATGCAAAATAGGTTGCGAATAGAGTTAGTTACTAAGTAATACAAGTAGTGTGGTAATGACGGTACAACTTGAATGACCCCGCCCCCATCCACAATATGGCCCACCTCTCCACCCAAGGCTCTCTTCCACAAACCACCATGGAATAGTGAAATAGAATATGTAACTGCACTTAATGACAATGCACTTATCACGAACATCCTCATTTGCACATGAAATTAATCTAGATTTGTATTAACAGTTTTCGAAATAACATTTTGTTTTCTCGGAAATCATCACTGACCAACAGCTGCTACCATGCTGGTCATAAGTAATGTTTAACAACAAATATTTTAACATTTACCAGTGACATCAATGGATTTGTTTACATTAACATTTTCTGAAGCAACATTTTGTTTATCGGAAATCGTCTTTGAACATTTCAGTGGAACTATGTGTGGATTAACTCCCAAGTTACACAACCACCCATGTAATGAAACTAATAATAATAAAATTCTACATACATTCATCCACAATTATTTGAACAAATATAGGTGACATATAATATTTTGCAGGGACCTATGTCTGTATTAACTCAGTCCAAATATGTTTTGTTTTCTGAATTAGTTTGTGACCTAATGTCTCTGGGTAAAACTAGAGGTAGTACATTTTGGTACAATCTGTTAGGTAATATAATACATCCAATCTCAATTACATCTCTTATGGTACGCAAAATTTGCATGTAATAAATTCATCAGTATTAATTAAAACTCATCCACATCTGCAATCGATCTGTAAGACCTGTTTCTGCTTAGGTTCATGCTGCCAGTTATTTTCTTCATATAGATGATGACTGCAGTTAAGTTAACAGAAAGTAACAGTCAAATAGTTGTCATCCGTTAGTTATGGAAACATTTCATGTCACATGACGTACCAGATCACCACGGTTTTGAAACTAAACGAGAAGGCAGGGGCGGCTGGTGCTTCACTTCTTTGAGTGCCGGATTTTGATAGTGCCCCCCTCCCCCTCCCCCCCCCCCCCCGCTAGGCTCATCGACTTTTCGGCACTCCTCTCCCTCCCCCCCCCTCCTCGGCGTCCAAAGAGACAATTTGGTGCTCCTCTGCGATTGGCGTCGGGGGAAAGTGCCCCGGTTTGTCTTGTGCCCCCCCCCCCCTTTTTTTAGAGATATATTTCCGTTAAAACATCTGCAGAATGTCTTACGTCCGCTTGTTCGCGCTTGCTTCAACAGGAGCTGGGGTATCGGCCTACCAAGCTTCTTTATTTCTCATTTTTGTTCCAAGCTTAAAGCTGAGTAAATTGTTTCTAAAATATATTGAACGTTGTCCATTTTTCTTTGATAATAAACACCAAGAACGTATGAATATTCTCATGAACACTAAAATACAGTAAGTAACTGATTACACTGTTAAGTGACTGTAAGAAAACGAATCTGTTACAATGAAGAGACAAGCTACCTTCAGGTCACGTGACACTAAGCAGCAGCCCTTCCTAACCTTAACATGCGCAAAGGCTGCTCTCCCCTACATCTTATCAAATAATTAAATATTTGTTACAACGAATAGTATAAATGTCTTTTAGCCTCAAAATCGCGACACATTTTCCAAAATTTCCAAATATATATAGCAAGTAATAATACAAAAGTCATTGTTGTTCCTGTATATGTTAAAAAGAAGATTGGGTTTTAAAAAATTGCTTACAGTCGGGCTCGAACTCACTACCTTCGACTGCGCACTGCGATGCCGTTACCCACACAGCTAGTCTTGCTAGGTGGAGAATAGTGACTTTATTATTGTTCGTAATCTGATCTTCTGAAGGCTCTTATAGTTGATACATCTCTATTGTTGTAAGATATTTTACCAAATATGACGTGTTTTTGATGAATCTTCAATGCACCAGAAACAAAATTATGAAGGGCGGATGTTGCCTTCATGGAGGATTTGCGCATGCACAAGGCGAGGTGCGCAGTAGCTCCATTGTATTGCTTTGGGACCATTCGTGCGTAACCGCCAGAGCTCTAGTAGCCAGGCTCTGGTGTCTCTACCAGCTGAAACGCCAATATTAAAAGCGTTGCATCCCCTCGACCCTCCCTGCCACGGGAGCGGCCATATGCTGCCTCCAGGCGGTTCAGAAGAAAATTTGAACCCCAGCTGCGCATGCGCATTGCAATGCTGCGGCCACTGCCGCCCATATCAAGCGGCCGCGCTACGACTCTTATACATGCTGTCTCCACGACGAAAAACGTTTATCGTGCGCTTAAAATGCTTTGAATGTCCATATAAAATGATCTGACAGAAGAACGAAACGAAAAATGATAGTTTAAAACACTTACTTTTTATTATTTATTTACCTTTTTTCCCCACAACGAGCTGTTCCCTGGGGTTCACTGAACCAGTGAACACAAAGGAAGCGAGGTCACTGCGAGACGGGGAATAAACTATCAACAATACACTAAGTCAATGCTGTGTGGAAATAGACGTGCGCTCTAAAGTGACTTCCTGCGGAGTGTGGGCTACTCACCGTCGGAGGTGAGGGTGTCTGTGTTAAAAAAAAATTTCAAAAGTTTGTTAAGTTTATGGAACTCAATTGCATGGTCATCAGTTACTGAATTTAGAAACTAATTATGAACTACCTTATATTAAAGACAGCACAAAACATCCATGCCCGATGGGGGATTCGAACTCCCGACTGCGGACTGCCGCGAGCACCGCAACAGGCGTTCTAGCACGAGCGGCTAAACCGCCGCGGCAATACGTTAATTGATTGCAGTAATATTATATATGAATTATTGTTAACAATTCGAGCTTCGTATTTTCAAAGCATTTATTTCCTTTTTTTTATTGAAAAAAAAGTACACAACCACGCTCAAAAAACAAACAGGTGTCGTTTCAGCATGTCGAACGTTTCCGTCTCACTTACTTCCTTCACATATTCTTTCCTTGTATGCTGACAGTATTTCGTTCTATACATATTAAGTATACAATATGAACTAATATTTGAAGGAAATAATTTGCACAGAAAAGTTCAAAATGTTAAAGTAACACAAGTTTTCAATTTTAACGTGATTGTATTATCTATATCTATAAATGTGAATGTCTGTTCGGTGTACGTTTATCACGTCTGAACTGCAAGACATAAAGAGCTAAAAATTTGTATAGTTACTAATGTCTACCCGGGGAAGGCTTTTGGGCACGGTTTTAAGACGATCGGACAGCTATATATATATTTTCATGTGAATGTCAGTTCGGCGTACGCTTATCACGTACAAACAACAAGGCGCAGAGACTTAAATATTTGTAGAGTTAATAATTTATACCTGAGGAAGGTTTTAGGCACGGATTTATAGCGATCTGATAGATATTTAGTAATCTGAAGAGAAACGCGAAATGCGGAACAATAATTACTCTTTGAAAATTATATTTACTCTTTCAAATTTTCAAATGTTTGTATATCTATCGGACCAACCTGCGTGGTCATCAGTCCGTAGCTTACAAACTACTTAAACCTAGGTAAACTAACCTACGGACAACACACACACACACACACACACACACACACACACACACACACACACACACACACACACACACAAACACACACACCTATGCCCCAGGGAGGACTCGAACCTCCACGGCGATCTACCGCGCTGCGGGACGCTTCAGACCGCTCAGCTACTCCACCGCAGCTATTTACTCTTTGAAAATGGTTTTATTGGTTGCATACGAATGGTCTGTGAGTAATTGTTGTCCAAAGTCTCCCGTTGTACACCATACATTTACATGTCGATAGCTATAAGGGGGTGGAAGATATGGTGGTTGAAAGTCGTCAAATTATAAAAAAATTCGGACTGAAGGCCAGCGATGATATTTGCGACTCTATAGCAAGGAGGTTACATACAAGGAAACGTGATGCCAAAGACCATATCTTTGGTCTATGCGTGCTACAATGTCTTAAGCTCTTTCTCTGTATAGATAAGCATACGAATACGGAAATATAAGAATAAATAAATAAAGCAATGAAAAAGAAATTTCTTTTAATACAAGTAATTTAGTTTACCAGAATGCCCTAAAATGAAATTAAAATAAATCTTGACATTACTCTTACCATACGTGTTGAGATATTGCAACACAGGCAATAAGGAATATTGTATTATTTATTGTAAATCATTAAGCACTTCACGTAATTTTACTTTTTATTTGAATGTTGATTAAAAATGTTTGTTTGTAAAGAAGGTGTTCTATTTCATTTCATCCTTCAAAACCAGTCTCACAGCACACTACAGAATGATAGCTTATCTATCATAATCAACGAACACGCGAGCGGAGCCGCGATTTTCAGCTAGTTTATCAATAAACAAAAAAAAAAAAAAAAAAAAAAAAAAAAAAAAAAAAAAAAAAAGAAACAAATAGATACTTCGAAATTAAGAAGCACGATTTTTAAGAGACTTAACTACGTCGGTCATTAGTCCCTAAGCTTACAAACTACCAAACTACTTACACTAACTTATCCTGAGGACAACACAAATACCCATGCCCGTGGGGGAGGACTCTAACCCCGACGGCGAACGGCCGTGCGCACCGCAGCTGGGCGCCTTCGTGCGAACGGCTATTCTGCCGCGTCCACGAATTGCTAACAATATGAGTATTATTATAGTCAATTAACTTATTGCTCAGTTAAATGAACAAAAATCTGAAAATAGAATGAACAACGCTATATTAGGATTAGAACACAGAACCTTCAGCTAGCTACAGTTGCCAGCTACAACCTCGGACACCGCGTCATTCGATTCATATACTGGACGTACGGGTATATAACATAGGACTGAAAGTTTCAGAGCGTTTTTCTCGTGAATGTCTGGCCATCTCTGCGTGTGGCATTGTAACACTGTGGGGTAGTGCAGCAAACATAAGCCGCCCCAACCCGAACTTCATTCCCCAATCCTGGCATTCCCCTTGATAGTTTAACTCACGCGTAATCCAGGAATGATCAACAACGAAGAAAGGAGTTGAATTTTATTGTTATGGGGTCGTCCTGTAGCTGGCCTTCACATAACCTCTGCCTAATGTGAACGCTGTAACCCACCGTGCAACTGTGCTGTATGGCAGTACTACGTCACCACGTGCTTCACATGGTATCTGGGAACATTCTAACATACTTCGATCTATTGCAGCCTTCATTTTGAGCCAAGAATGTTGTAACCATCTCTGTAAAAATGGCTATTGCTTTAATGTTCAACGGTCCATACAAAGTACTAGCTGAAAACCCGGCGTTGCGCGGGTGTTTATTTATTTATTTATTCCTGCCTTGAGTTAGTACTTCTCTTATCCCTTCTCTGTATGTCCATTTCTCTTTTCCTAAAATGATGTTATATTTCATGGAGAATATATAAGAAATAACGCTGTCTTGCATAATGTGCAAAATTATAAGTGCAATATCTAAACAAAGAAAGATAGTAATCAAAATACAAATGACTTATGAAATTCATACGATGTCATATTTATTGAATTATGACAATTATATTAATGTAATTAATTTCACTCATTTTTGAGGAAATGTCGCTGATAAAGCGGAACTGAAAAATATTCCTATCAGATTGCAGAAGTCTATGCACTTACCGTTTATCAGGAAAGTAAGTAGTGTAGATCAAATCAAATGTAAAAATGCACTAGTTTTGAAGAATCTAATCACGAAAGTCAACAATAATGATTGTAATAATATCACAGATCGATCACTTCATGTAATGCGCGAAACGTCAAATCGATTTTTTTTAAAGAGATGTATTAAAAGAAATTTCTTTTTTACTGCTTTATTTATTTATTCTTATATTTCCTTATTCGTATGCTTATCCTTACAGAGAAAGAGCTGAAGACAATGTACCACGCATAGACCAAAGATATTGTCTGTGGCATCACGTTTCGCTATATGTAACCTCCTTGCTATAGAGTCGGAAACGTCATCGCTGGCCTTCAGTCCGAATTTTTTTTAATAATTTGACGAATTTCAACGACCATATCTTCCACCCCCTTATAGCTATCATGGAACTGCTGTGGTGTATAACGGGAGACTTCGGACAACAATTACACACACAGACCATTTGTTTGCGTTCTGTAGTTTTCGCTGCAGAGCGAAATATTAACACAAACACACACACACACACACACACACACACACACACACACACACACACACACACACACACACACACGTAGAATTTTATATACACCAATAACTTTGCATCCCAATATACTCCACCATTTTATCATTATCAACCCTCAAGCAACAATGCAACCAATGAAACCATTTTCAAAGAGTAAATATAATTTTCAAAGAGTAATTATTGTTCCGCATTTCGGTTATATTCTTCAAATTACTAAATATCTATCAGATCGCTATAAAACCGTGCCTAAAACGTTCCTCAGGTATAAATTAGTAACTGAACAAATATTTAAGTCTCTGCGTCTTGTCGTTCGGACGTGATAAGTGTACACCGAACAGACATTCACATTTATAGATATAGATTACATTGACAGTAGTGTCTTCGCTCACTGTGAAAACTCGTCTCACACTCTGTCGTTTTAACACAGATGGCATTTCACCGAATTACAGATTTAGCGCTTCGGCAGTATTACCACTACTTTACATCCAAACCCTGTATTATAATTAAAAATAATTAAAATTACTATGAGCCTTGGCTATTTATATTTACTACGATGGGAAGTAATAGTCACCTGAATGTTACCTCAGTGTGTCTGAATGGATCTCGTGAAATCCATTTACAAGCTAAGTTCGTTGCGAATTTTCCTCGATTAAGCAACAGGAAAGATCATTGACACGAAGTTAACTTTGTGCAGTCTGCTGTTGCGCAGTGACAGAAACGTTGTGATAGCGGGGCACTTAATGCTAGCCTACTAATACGAGGAAGTGAATCCCAAGTGGTTACACTCCGCGCCAGAGATTAACGGTCCGTAATCTAGTAACAGGGTTCATCGCTCAGGCTTCGAAGGTACTCGACCCCTATCGCGGTACAGCGGTGTTACTATCACCATCTGTTACTCAGCGAAAGCCGAATTACAGGACAATTCGTTTGTACATAACAAAGCCTATTTACTGTCGGTCCTACCCTTATTGTGCTCCTCTCGAGTGACATTCTCTTCGACGGGAAGTTGAATCGTCATATTCTTTTCTTCAGTAGTACAGCTTCTATTCTCTCTTCCTTTTACGTAACCCTTAGAGCGTGAGGGCACTTTATATAATGTATGAACTTGTCTAGGGTATACCGTCCATAAGTATCTCCATTTCGGCAAATTTGCCAACCGCCGATAGCAGTAGGTAAAAACCGCAACAGTTGAGCTGTCCGTCTGGACTGTCACTTAGCGGCTCCTCCCTCCCACACACACGTTTCAGAAAACCACTCCGAACGTATACGTCAGATAAATTATAATTGGCGGAATCGATAATATTTGATAAATTAAGGCTCTCTCATCGTCGTTATCGGAATTTAGGAACGCTCATTTTTCCAGAAGGTACAGAGATAGTGTTACGTCTGTTTTCTTTATGTAGCTATAAGGTAATTACTGTTCAACAAAAGCGCTGGTGCCCTCAGTTTCCTTTGAACAACTTGATGGATGCTACACGTCATATAATTAATACAGTTTTGTATACATTTAGGAATAGTTCATTTAAGGAGTTGAATTTTGATGCTGACATTGCATACGATTTCGTTTCTTAATCTCTACTGACAGTTGATTTGGAATTATACTGCAGACCGTTGTTGCATCCGCGCGGTTGTACAATTTTTTCTAGGTTTCTTGTTGAATATGCAGTTTTCAAGCCTCAAAGTCAAGTTCTTAACTGCGCGGCAAAAATAAACTTCGCACAGTGTACAATTTGACGGTATTTCTTCTACCACGTAATTCAGTTATGCCACGTGGGAGTAGCCGCAGGGTATTGGGAGAAAATCTAAGTAGCTCTCTTAGGTTACTTGCAGATGACGCCGTCATTTACCGTCTACTAAAATCATCTCAAGATCAAAACCAACTGCAGAACGATCTGAATAAGATATCACTATGGTGTAAAAATTTACAATGCCGTAAACTTTACAAAATACCTAGGAATTACTATTACTTCAGACTTCAACTGGAAAGAACACGTAGATAATGTCGTGGGAAAGGCAAACCAGAGACTGCGTTTCATTGGTAGAACCCTTAAAAGATGCAACAGAACTACAAAAGAAACTGCATACACTACGCTTGTCCGTCCTTTTTTGGAATATTGCATCCCAGTGTGGGATCCTTATCAGGTGGGTTTCACGGAGGACATCGATAGAATCCAGAGAAGGGCATCTCGTTTCGTATTGTCACGATACAGGAGAGAGAGCGTTACGGAAATGATACAGGATCTGGTATGGGAATCATTACAACAACGGCGCTTATCGCTGCGGCGTGGGCTACTTACGAAACTCCAATCGCGAACATTCTCCTCCGAATGCGAAAATATATTGTTGACTCCCACTTATATAGGTAGAAATGACCATCAAAATAAAATACGAGAAATCAGAGCTCGAACGGAGAGATTCAGGTCTTATTTCTTCCCGCGCGTTATTCGAGAATGGAATGGGAGATAAATAGTATAATGGTGGTTCGATGAACCCTCTACCAGGCACTTAAATGTGATTTGCAGAGTATCCCATGTAGATGTAGTTAAGGCATCATGCTACTAAATGGGCGGCCGCCCCTGCCGGAGGTTCGAGTTCTCCTCGGACATTTTATGTATATTTGTGTGTGTGTGTGTGTGTGTGTGTGTGTGTGTGTGTGTGTGTGCGTGTGTGCGTGTGCGTGTGTGCGTGTGCGCGCGCGGGCGCGCGCGCGCGCGCACGAGTGTAGGTTAATTTAAGTAGTTTGTATGTCCAGGGAGCCAACGGCTGTGCCACAGTGGATACACCGGTTCCCGTTAGTTCACCGAAGTTAAGCACTTTCGGGTTTGGATAGCACTTGGATGGGTTACCGTCCGGGTCTGCCGAGTGCTGTTGGCAAGCGGGGTGCACTCAGCCCTTGTGAGGCCAACTGAGGAGCTACTTGACTGAGAAGTAGCGGCTCCGGTCACGAAGATTGACACAACGGCCGGGAGTGGGGGGGGGGGGGGGGGGGACGCTGACCACGTCCCCCTCCATACCGCATCCGTTGACGCCTCCGGGCAGAGGGTGACACGGACACCGTTTGTCTATCTAAAGAATCAAATATCAGATAATACTTATCGCCATTACCGTATGGTTTTAATACTGAATATGTTTCGTAAATGTAACTAGTCGCCTTTGGAGCAAGTGACATACTTGACGAGATGGTTTTTTATATGCACAGAAACACACAGGGAAATAAATTGTTCAAATGTTTGTAGAGCTTATGGTACTTAACTACGGGGTCATCAGCCCCTAAGCTTACAAACTACTTATGAACTAGCTAATACTAACAACGGCACAAATATCCATGCCCGAGGGGGGATTCGAACCCCCGACCGCAGTGGGCGTGCAGAACGTGAGTGGCGCGCCGCAGACCACTCTGCCACCGCGGCCGGTGGAAATAATTTTCCAGATGCTGTGATGGGGATAATGCATGGAGAAAGAATGTGTTATTTTATACATACCAACAAACGTCACACTAGCTTTTCTCCCTTAGGCGCTTCGCGTATTTCAAATGCTCGGATTCACAGCAGTCTTACTCAGATCTGATTTCATACATGAGGTTTTAAATCGTAATTCCTTAATATTCGAATTCATGTGACAATTGTTTCCCTGCATTTTTATTATTTCGCATATACTTACTTCCCTCACTGAAATTCCTATGACTACGTAGATGGGGAAATGTTTCAAATGTTTGATAAACATACAATGAATAAGATGTATATGGGAAAAAACAATAACTGTTGGGTTGTGGTTCTCAGTCCAAACACTGATATGATGCAACTCTCCATACTCCTTTATCCAGTGGAAGCATATTCTACATCCACCTGATTACTCTATATATCACACTTAAGTGTCTGATAATGGGTTCATCGAATCAGTTTCATACAATTTACCTACTATTACTGTCCGGAACAGCACGCCGGAATAAGGAAAATCGAAATCATTCAGGTCGAGTTGTAATACCTTATTTTGTTTTTATGGTCATTTTTGCCTATGTAGGTATGAGTCAAAAATGCATTTTCACGTTCTGAGGAGAATGTTGGTGATCTAAATTTCTTAAACGAAAAGCTTCGTAGTGTAATGATTCCCACCCCAACTCTTATATCATTTTCCTAACACAGTTGACCCTGTATCGCAATAATACAAAACGAGCTGCCCTTCTTTGTACTTTTTTGAGGTACTCTGACAATCATACATAATGATACCACACCGCGCATCAGTATTTCTGAAGCGGACGGACAGGTGTAATGTAGGCAATGTCTTTAATAGTTGTATTGCATTTACAAAGTGATTTATCAATAGGATGCAGTCTGAACCACGCGATTATTGCCGCGTGACCTAAGGCGCCATGCTACAGATTAAGCCGGAGGTTGAAGTCCTCCACATGGCGGTTTTTGGTTCGCCTTCCCCACAACATTTTCTGCGGGTTCTTTCAAATTTAAGTGTCGTAATAGCAAGTACTAAGAATGTTGTTCAACTTAATTTGATCAATTTCATTGATTTATCTTGTAAACCGTACAAATATCTAAATCATTCTGCAGTAGGTTTTCATATTTTGATGACTTAACGATAAATGACGTCATCTATACGTAACCTGAGGGTTACTTCTCATATTTTATCTCAGGTGGTTGAAACAGATAAGGGTCCTATAATACTACCCTGTTCAATGTTCAGTTATTTGTTAAGCTTATGGGACTTAACTGCGGGATCATCAGTTCCTAAACTTACAAACTGCTTATAATCTAACTTACACAAAAGACAGCACAAACATCCATGGCCGAGGGAGGATTCTAACCCCCCGACGGGGGACAGCCTCGCGCATTGGAGCATAGCGCCGCAATGCGCTCGGCCAGTCCTCTGCGGCATACTACCCTGGGGAACGTCAAATGTCACTTATGTTCTTGTCGATATCAATTTATCAATTCATCAATTCATGTGAAGTGGTTGTGATTGACAATAATTATAGAAATATCCGTCGGCTTTCTAAGATAAAAACCTAATAGGCATACAGTCTGTACCGGAAGATTTATTTTGATTAAGCGATTTAAGTTAGTTCACTACCCCGAAGATATCTGCTTCTATGTTATTCATGTTCGCCACTGCTATAAATTTGAAATCTGGAACACTGACTTAGTCTTGTTTGGTGAAGGAATTTCGAAAGGTGTGTTTAGTAACTCTGATTTAGCAGCACTGTCATCGGTAGCATCACCATTACTATCGCGTAGTGGAAGTATTGTTTGTGTGTGCCAAATTTTGAGACGGGGTTTCAATTTGGATACTACTGCAATTCACATTGAAGTCTACACATTTTGTGTAGAATCACCTGTCTTAAGGATTTTGTGTTCGTTTGCCTTTTTCGCTGTTTCTACAACGGTGTAGAATCCGCTCAGGATACGGTGGGCGATGCGCAGAGACGAAGAGCCAGCTGAGTTCAATTCTTCGTTGGAAAGGGGAGGTCGCGTCAGTCCACTTCCGCCTGCCGGCCAGTGCACATCGAGTGAGCGCACCGCTATAAACGCACAGTCTTCAAGCGCTATAGGTGCACGAAGAGTTCTGCATAGCGCGAGATACTGTTTTCAGTGTAGAAATACAGTTAACGTCTCGATTATTTAATTAAAATAAAATAGTACCGTGAAGAGGGTTGACCTCTCATATGTCGGTGAAACCTACATTCGCAATTCGCATACTACGCCCAATAAATGGACAGATGGATCAAGTAATGAAGTAAAGGCGCCACTTTCAAAAGGACAACGTCTGATTAGAGTACACGCAGATAACTGATAAGGACAAGTAGTTCTGCAGAGTATAAGGTATTAATGTGTCTAAAGGCTAAAGGAAACACTTACGTTTTCTGGTCTACAGTAGTGTAGAACAGGAGAAAGTGAGCATTCCTTTTAACTTTAAACACATTCTATAATCCAGCGACAGAAATACCATCAGTTTTACTAATGCGTTTCGTATTGTGGGTGTTTGATTTAGTTTTGTTTCTGACCGATTGTTTAAGCTCTATCCAAATGACTGCAGGAAATTGAAGAGTAATGAAAACAATTTCTATTTGCAAGTTAAACAGAAACACCATACTTCCTGCATGTACACTTCTAATACTAACAAGTCAGTCCATATACTGTATCACAACTAACGCTTTAAGTAACATGTATTTCAAAGTAAGATAGGTAATGATAATGAAATGATAAAAATAATGAAATATTACTAACATTGAGTTAAGTATTTAGAGAAAGGTGTTTTTGATGGCATGGTTAGGTACAGAAGATGGAATGTATAAAACTCCGGCAGGTAGTGCAGCGTAGGCTTTAGTTTAGAGCGACACTTCCCCTGCAGCAGTGGTCACTTCCCCTCACTGCTCTGGCCACTACCCCCACCACTACCGATCTCCCCAGGCTTGCCCAGCCATCTGCGCATCTACCAGCCAATTTATCCTGCGTGCACTCTACTTACCTGCTTTATATGTTCAAATGTTTGTAAATCTATCGGATAAAACTGCGTGGTCATCAGTCTGTAGCTTACAAACTACTTAAACTAAGGTAAACTAATCTAAGGACAAAACACACACACACACACACACACACACACACACACACACACACACACACACACACACGTGCCCCAGGGAGGACTCGAACCTCCGACGGCGAGCAACCGCGCGCTCCGCAGCGAGGTGCCTTAGACCGCTCGGCTACTCCACCGCGGCCCTGCTTTATATACAATCATGCCTTACTCCCTTCCCAAACACTAGATTCTATTTATGCCCTTCAACACATTTGTTGTATGGTTTCTGTGCAAGTTTTATTTATTTTCTGCTCCTTGGCTATCTTCAGAATTTGAAAAAAGTGTATTCCAGTCGACAGTATCAAAGGCTTATTCCAAATCCACAAAAGCTATAAACGTATGCTTGCATTTCCTTAACCTATCTTCTAAAATAAGTCGTAAAAGTGAGTACTCACTCACGTGTTCCGTCAATTCTCTAAAATCCAAATTGATCTTTCTCGAGATTGGCTTCTACCAATTTTTCCAATCGTCAATTGCAAATAAAAATCACCTGCAGAATTCGTGTGGAAAAAGAGGAGACGTTTGTTGCTCTGCGGCACCATGCCTTGGCCCGTACACCAAACAGCACTTCCGTGAAATAGGGTTTACCGTACGGGCACACAAGCGACAGTCAAAACCGTTTATTTCAACTATTTATGTGAAAATATACGTTTGCGTAGCCAATGTATGATAATAAAATATGCTCAGTTTTCAGTTATGTAATGATCGGGTCAATTTTGAGTCAGTTTCGCGTCATGATCTTTAGGGGTGGTTTTGAGGAAAGAAAAAAAGTGTGTGTAGAGTCAAAATATATTTACGTTTTTCACTATAAGTTTTGCACAAGTGACCTGCCAAATGTCAGGAGAATGGGTTGGCTGTATCAGAGACCTTCCCCTAGGCAGAAATGAGCCGCATCACTCCACAAAGCCAATTGTCAGTTGTCAGTGACCGAGAAGTCTGAAGCTATTTCAGTAAGCGACGAAGCGAAGGAATTTTTTTTTTTTTTACTTCAACCCTTTAATGCCTGAATAGAGTTCTACATTAGAGGAGCTAAGGAAATTATTAAACAAAATCCATGTCGCTCTATAAATACCAGAAATAGTATAACATTTAACGGGCGTTGGTAGGTTCGTGTAGAATTTCCAGCTCTGGCACTGGCCTCTGAAAACACGGTTAACCTGTCATTCATTAGCGGAGCACTGGTATGATGCGAATTTGTGGCAATCGGCATTAAGGGTTTAGCTACTGTAGCCGTTTGAATAAAGCAACGGGACCAGAAATGGAAATGGCAGAGAAACTGATTTTAGCTTTTATAGAAAAGAGAACCACTTACAGATGCTTCATGAACTCACCCACGAACGTGATGATTGCCAAAATGATTTACGAATGGCTCAGACGGCTTAAAATGAAGGAAGAAGGAAGCTTAGGGTTTTACGTCCCGTCGACAGCTTGGTTAACGCTCGGAGTTTTTGGGTAAGGATTATGAAGGAAATCGGCCGTGCCCTTTGAAAGGAACTATTCCGGCATTTGCCTGGAATAATTTAGGTAAATCACGGAAAACCTAAATTTCGATGTCCGGAGGTGGATTTGAACCACCATCCTCCCGAATGCGAGTCCAGTGCGTTACCACTGCGCCATCTCGCTCGGTGGGCTTAAAATGGTCGCAATCACTGGTTAAGATATGAAACGCAATCGCGAGCAAAGTTATTATGTTGTATGAGAGAGATTTAGTGCTATACTTTGGTACACTGCAAGTAGCATACCCATGATGAACTAAGTGTCTCCGCACGTATTTCACTTCAAACTTGATGTAGATAATTCCAGACACCTGTGAAGCGATTTCAGTTGTCTACAAAACTACATTGAAGAACTAATATATTAAGTACTTTTTGATTTAGCATATCAATATTTCAAAAACACAAAATTTATATAATACAATTCATGAGTAATTGTAAGTCATAAATGTCGTGTAATCGATACAACAGCAGGCACCCCAGAAGTTGGTAGCAGAGACTGGGACATACGCAGTCAGCAGTGAAGCAAACAGTCCGCCGTCAGTGAAGCACGAGCGCCGATCCAAGCCTCCAGCAGTGACCTCGGGAATGGCATAAAGGACGGCGTAGTGGCAGCCATATAGTCTTGTTCATGGCAGGAAGATCTCGCAGTACTCGTCTCGCGGCGACTTTCTAGCTAGAGAATATTGCTTAGCGCCCTTGAAGCATCGATAGAACAGTTGCAGGACAGTACGCCTGTCCATAGCAGACGAACACACAATACTGAGAAACAGGGCAGATTCTGTATCTGGGCTTAACGGCATTGTCAGTGTTAGATATTTTGCATGTGGACTTTGGACTCCACTGCTAAAATAAAAAGTAAATGCAACGTTCTAACAAATTATCTTCTGTGAAGTAATCATTTCAGCTCCTGGGTAGATGCCTTATGACGACAGCTTGTTGCTTTCCAGTCCGGGCTACCCATTATCCCCGCTGTGTGACCATAGACGGACACCACAAATAATATTAATGTTTCCTGAATGAATCTTCACTCTGCAGTGGAGTGTGCGCTGATATGAAACTTCCTGGCAGATTAAAATTGTGTGCCGGAACCGGGACTCGAACCTGGGACGTTTGCCTTTCGCGGGCAAGCGCACTACCGACTATTAATGTTATTGTTCCCCTAATACACAAAAGTGTATCTCGGTGCTATGACTGTTTCATCATTTCTGATAGTAGGTGTAGCAAGTATCACAGAGAAGAAGTTTCGTGTTTGCATATCTTCCAAGAAAATTGTGTCATTTTGTGGGAGTAAAAAACGAAGTTTTCGACAGATATCTTATATTTTTTTCTTTAAGAGGCAAGTTTTAGGTTTACGCTCCGTAGCATGTGAATGGCGATAGTTTCTTTACACGTCTGGCTATGATTTTTAACTCTTGGGCTGCTTTCGAGTGTGGTAGATCTAAAGCTGATTAGCTGCACGTGTTGTTGAGCTGTTCGCCGGATGACCATAGAACAGGCTGATATTCCAAAGAAGTTACATCCCAACCCATCAAACGTTAAACACTGTCGTTACTAACAGCCATCTTAGGCAGGTACTATTGTGCACATATGCTAAGGGCAGCCACACACCAGCGTTCCAGAAGGCCTCCGCACTGAGTGTGCGTCCCTGTGCCTGCGCGCGCGCGCGCGCGTGTGTGTGTGTGTGTGTGTGTGTGTGTGTGTGTGTGTGTGTGTGTGTGTGTGTGTGTGTGTGTGTGTGTGTACTCAGAAGGACTGTACTCCCATCACAGTGAAGGACGAGTCGATCTGGTGACCAAGCATTGCGGATTACAGACTTGCCAAAAATCCAATCGGAGTGGCTTTTAGCCTGAATAAGCACTAGCCGAGGTGAGTTTTGGCTATTTGTCCACCTCCATCGCTCGTGTGTGGTGTATGTAAGAACTTGTTGATGAAATGGGCCTCCGCTGATTTTTGAAATGTTCAAATGTTTGTATAGTCTATGGGACTTAACTACGGGGCCATCAGTCCCTCAGCTTACAAACTACTTATGAACTAGCTAATCCTAAGGACGGCATAAATATCCATGCCCGAGGGGGGAACCCCGAGCGTAGTGGCCGTGCAGGCCGTGACTGGAGCTGATTTTTGTACGTCTATATCTGTACTCCGCAAGACATTTTCAGGTGTGTTGCAGAGGGTTCTTGGTCACTGTCACGTCTCCCTTAACGTATTCTAGTAGCGAATTATTCGTCGGAAGACTGATTGCGGTATGTTTCCGTGTGAGTTCAAGTATCTCAGATTTTTTTCTTCGCCGTCTTTTCGCGACATACGAGTAAGAATGAATAGAATCAATTGCCTAAGTATAGAATTTGAAGTGAGAGTAAATCACAGAAAGACAAAAATAATGAATGTTCAAATGTATGTATAACTTATGGGACTTAACTACGGGGTCATCAGTCCCTAAGCTTACAAACTACTTATGAACTACTTACGAACTAGGACGGCACAAATATCCATGCCCGAGGGGATTCGAACCCCCGACCGTAGTGGCCGTTCAGACCGTGACTGAAGCGCCTCAGTCCCCTCGGCCACCGCGGCCGGCAATGATTCTTCTTTCCCCTCCTTCCTAAATAATGTGCAAGCACATTTGTATGGCAGTGATACGTGGACAGTGGCAATACCAAAACAGAAAAGAATCTAAGCAATTGAGATGAGGTACTGCAGACGACTTTCTCCGCAGTATCGGCGAAGAATGGGCCACATGGAAAACACTAACTAAAGAAGGGCCACAATAATAGGACGTGTGTTAAGGCATCAGGGAGTAACTTGCACAGTACTAAGGGCAGCTGTAGAGTGTAAAAGCGGTAGACAGTGACGAAGACTGGATAACATCCAGCAAATAACTGAGGACGTAGTGTGCAAGTGCCACTGTAAAGTGGGGAGCTTGGGAGGAGAGGACTCGCGGCGGGTAGCGTCGACTCTAGGCTCAAATAAATACGCAACAGGAAGCAATAGTCGTTCACTTTTCTAGGTACGCATGCTCCCGAAGTTAGAAGTAAAGCACACCGTTATGCAAGAGAACGTCTCTTGTAACGTCTCCCATTGGAGTCAGCTGAGCATCTCCATGGCCGGCCGCGGTGGCCGAGGAGACTAAGGCGCTCCAGTCACGGTCTGCACGGCCACTACGGTCGGGGGTTCGAATCCCCCCCCGGGCATGGATATTTGTGTCGTCCTAGTTCGTAAGTAGTTCATTAGTAGTTTGTAAGTTTAAGGACTGATGACCCCGTAGTTAAGTCCCATAGACTATACAAACATTTGAACAAACATTTGCATCTCCATGGTGCTTTCGAAATGCCCGGAAACGGTCTAAATGTCTTAATATTTCGAATTCGCAAAATTACGGCCGTTTATGTCAACAAATGGTGTCTGTTCTTTCGGACATGTCCGAAAAGTACATACACCTTATAAATAAATACTTTAACCAGAGGATTTCGGGAACCGTTGATTGAAAATTTAATGATACACCGACGTCATAGAATTACGTGTAATTTTAGTCCTATGGTACTGATATCTCGTTACTTTGTAATCTCTATTTTTTTTTACTTCTTTGTTTATTTACTCTTTTATTTGACTTCGTAAGATTAGGGCTTTCCGGCCCTTTCTTACACCCAACCAGGCGTTCTACATATTTTACATCTCTGTTATTATGTCACTTGTGGCAGAATGCAAATTTTGCACGGTTCGTGCATGTCGCGTGTTCGAGGTCATTATGTATCACTTGTAAGTGAAGGCCGTAAACTCCACAAAATACCTAGGGATTACTGTTACTTCAGACTTAAATTGGAAAGAACACGTAGATAATGTCGTGGGAAAGGCGAACCAGAGACTGCGTTTTATTGTCAGAACCCTTAAAACATGCAACAGAACTACAAAAGAAACTGCATACACTACGCTTGTCCGTTCATTTTTGGAGTATTGCAGCCCAGTGTGGGATCCTTATCGGCTGGGTTTGACGGAGGACATCGAAAGAGTCCAAAGAAGGGCAGTTCGTTTCATATTGTCACGATACAGGGGAGACAGCGTTTCGGAAATGATACAGGATCTGCGATGGGAATCATTACAACAACGGCGCTTATCGCTGCGGCGTGGGCTACTTGCGAAACTCCAATCGCCAACATTCTCCACCGAATGCGAAAATATATTGTTGACTCCCACTTACATAGGTAGAAATGATCATCAGAATAAAATACGAGAAATCAGAGCTCGAACGGAGAGATTCAGGTGTTCTTTCTACCCGCGCGCTATTGGAGAATGGACTGGGAGATAAATAGTATAACGGTGGTTTGATGAACCCTCTGCCAGGCACTTAAATGTGATTTTCAGAGTATTCCGTGTAGATGTAAGACAAGAGTGATCCATGATCAGGAGCCTGCATGTGTCGGGTGCCCTGCAAATAAAGTTCTACTACAGTGGTGGTAACATGTGGATCATCGTGCCCAAGCGAATTGGCGTCGCGCTTGGGAAACGTGCCAATAATTTGAAGTAGGCCGGACGGTGTGATTCTTGTGCACCAAATTTAAATTGCACTCGTATTGGCCGTGACATGATGGCGGTATTCGGATATAATAAAATGTCGCTTACAACTGTAGTGAAATGGTGTTTACAATTCGAACACCACACTGAATTGTCGAGAAGGATGGTCATTGGTATCGACGCACACATAACTAGTCTAGAAAATCGTGATTTTTGTAATCGCGCGTTCTCCAACGCTGAGGACTCTACGGTTGTCGAATCCCACCTTACCAAGGAGCAGATGTCTATCGACGAGAGAGAGAGAGAGAGAGAGAGAGAGAGAGAGAGAGAGAGAGAGAGAATAGTAGATTTTCACGCGTGATGTTCTCATTCGAGCGTTGCAAGGCAAATACATTTCTAAGTAACATCAACACTTATGAAACAGCGGATAGCATCCGCTGGAAACTGTACTGCAGATATATTTACCTTACATCCCGCAGCCGTGAGAACACCGTCGTTGTCGATATTCATCAAACTCGTGTTCCCCGAATCTGGAGCGGCCGCGGTGTGAGGAAACGTCCGCTTGCGCAGCCAGACCATCGTTGGAATGACGAACACGTGAGACGACAATAGCCCACGTCAAACGAGCGACACTTAGCAGCCTCTCTCTAATTTGAACGGCCGTTAACTTTTAATCTCAGATTCCAGACTTGCTTGTGCCGCTCCGTTAGGCCTACCAGATCCCCGCATTAAGGAAGACTACGAACATATTGGTCTAGTGTTGGACATACTGTATGTAGTACTCTGAGGATTCTGAACGTCTTCTCCAATGTTAGCCAAATGCTACGTGTTTGTATACTAACGGGTCACTCTGAGCCCATCGAATATGCCTAGGTAGATAAAATAGAGGAATCGGACTCTTTCTGCTACTGAAAGAGGTTTCAATTTACAAAGCGGATTGCCTAAGGCATTGTATGATCTTCACAACTAATAATATACTAACAATAACATAAGTACTGTGATGCAAATGTTGACGTCAATTATTAAAGAAATTGATATACCATTAGTGACATCGCAGTTCCCAAAACGCACGATACACTCACAATTGCCTTATGACAAGTGACATACTAAGCTTTTTTTAACGTCAATTAAAATCGGTTGTTTTATGGTCATAGTGCAGTTTCAGTAATGCTCGAAACTTTCATCTCCTTTTAATGAGAAACTCCTTTGGAAGTAAGTCACCTATAAATGAATACCAGTATCCCTAATTTTGCTGGAATGTTCTGGCTACCTCTTCATGTCTTTAGATTTGTTACAAACTACTTAAACTAGGGAAAACTAACCTGAGGATAACACACACATACACCCATGCCCCAGGGAGGACTCGAAACTCCGACGGTGAGCAAACGCGCGCTCCGCAGCGAGACGCCTTAGACCGCTAGGCTATTCCACCGCGGCATGTCTTTAGAAATATTCAATCTGTGACAGTATTTGACATCTAATGTCTGGTACGGACTCCTTTTGATTTCCACATTCTTTGTAAATATTATTTAATGCTCTCTCTTTCAGGATATACTAACGATATTCATCCATATGGGCTCGAACTATGTAATGTTACCATCGTGGTCTTTCCATGATATATACGTAGGAGGAAGCAATATATTAGCTGATTCTTCAAGAAACGCATGCTCTCTTAACTATGACTGAAGCCCATACTGTGACACAAAATGTCTCTTATAGCATCGTCTGCCGCTGTGGGTTGCGGATCATCATCTTGATGCATTTACGCTTATTAAAATGAACCTGTAACGAAGCGTATTGCACCCCGTCGGATCTCTCTCTCTCTCTCTCTCTCTCTCTCTCTCTCTCTCTCTCTCTCTCTCTCTCTCTCTCTCTCTCTCATTCGTATCTGTTACTGATTCCACACCGATGCACCATCTTCAAGTATTGGCTGTTCGAGTGCTTTGCAAGCTACTTCCTTTGTTGACGGACTACACTTCTGCATCTACATGGGATACTCTGCAATTTACTCTCACATTTAAGTGTCTGGCAGAGGGTTCATCGAACCACCTTTATACTATTTATCTCCCATTCCATTCTCGAATAGCGCGCGGGAAGAAAGAACACCTGAATCTCTCCGTTCGAGCTCTGGTTTCTCGTATTTTATTCTGATGATCTTCTCTACCTATGTAATTTGGAGTAAACAATATATTTTCCCATTCGGAAGATAATGTTGGTGATTGGTGTTTCGTAACGCTGTCCTCCCAGTATCGTGACAATACAAACCGAGCTGCCCTTCTTTGGACTCTTTCGATGTCCTCCGTCAAACACACCTAATAAGGGTCCCACACTGGGCAGCAATACTACAAACAAGGACGAACAAGCGTAATGTATGCAGTCTCTTTAGTAGTTCTGTTACATCTTTTAAGGGTTCTGCCAATAAAATGCAGTCTCTGGTTCGCCTTTCCCACGACATTATCTACTTGTTCTTTCCAGTTTAAGTCTGAAGTAATAGTAATTCCTGGGCATCTTGTGGTGTTTACGGCCTTTACTTTTGACTGATTCATCTTGTAAACAAAATTTAACGCATTTCTTTTCGTACTCAGGTGGATGACTTCACACTTCATTATTTAAAGTCAACTGCCAAATTTTGTACCATAGTGATATGTTATTTAGATCGTTCTGCAGTTGGTTCTGATCTTCAGATGATTTTACTAGTCGGTACATGACGGCGTCATCTGCAAACAACCTAAGCGAATTGCTTAGATTCCCTCCCAAATCGTTTATGTAAATAAGGAACAGCAGAGGACCAGTAACACTACCCTGTGGAACGCCCGATATCACCTCTGTTTTAGTCGATGCCTTACCACCGATTACTACAAAATGTGTCCTCTCTGACAGGAAATCCCCTATGCAGTCGCAAATTTGGGGCGATATACCATAACCACGCAATTCATAACATTTGAATACAGGATATGCTCCAAAACCCTGCTGCAAATTGACGTCAATGAAATAGGCCTGTCGTTTAGTGGGTTACTCCTACTCCCTTTCTTGAATATAGGTGTGACCTGTGCAACTTTCCAATCTTTTGGTACAGATACTTCTATGAGAGAGCGGTTGTATATGGCTGTTAAGTAAGGAGCTATCGCGTCAGCATAATCCAATATAAATCTAATAGGTATACAGTCCGGACCGGAAGACTTGTTAAATGATTTAAGTTGTTTCACTAGTCCGAGGATATGTTTCAACGTTACTCATTCTGGCCACTGTAATTCGAAATCTGAAATATTGGTTTCGTATTCTTTGGTGAATGTGTTTCTAAAAGCTGTGTTTAGTAACTCTGCCTTACTAGCGCTATCATCGGCAGGATAGCCATTACTATCACGTAGTGAAGGTATTGTTTGTGTTTTGCCCCTAGTATATTTAACATATGACTAAAATCTCTTAGGGTTTATAATCAAATTTCGTGAAAGAGTTTCGTTGTGAAAAGTATTGTAGGCATTGAAGTCCTCGCTAAATTTCTAGCTTCTGTGTAGGATCGCCAATCCTGGGGATTGTGTGTTTATATTTAGCGTGCCTTTTCCTTTGCTTTTACAAGTGTCCTGACCTGTTTTGTGTACCAAGGGACATCGCCCCCATCTTTTATTAATTTATTTGTAATAAAACTGTCAATTGCTGTCGATGCAACTTCTTTGAATTTGAGCCACATCTGGTCTACACTTACGTTTAGTCTTAGGAACGAGTGAAAACTCTTTCAAGAAGCAATGTATTGTATTTCTATCTTCTTTCCTGAGCAAATATACTTTTCGTCTATTTTTGGTAACTTGGGGGACTTTCGATATTCAATCTTGCTACGACAGCTCTGTGTTCACTAATACCTGTATCCGTTTTGATACTCGTTCCTGAGCATTCTTCCAATGAATCTCAGAATGGTAGCTGCCTTACCTGCGATTCATTGTATGTGGCTGTTTTATTTTTTCAAACAGCTCCTTATGCCTATTCTTGAGATTTTATAGAAGTAACAATTTCCCGTGAATGTTTTGCAATTGCTTAACCATATACTAAAGGTTCTTTCTTCCTATGTAGTAGCATTGCGATGTATTTGTTTATAATCAGATTCAATTGGCACTCCCTCTACCAAGCAAGCACCCAAGCAGGCGAATTTCTCTTATAATTTTCTAACGTTGCAACTTCTTGATGTACAACAATATTTCCCACGAAAACCTTCATTTAACTTCATAATTTCTCTTCGAAGCATTTTATGTATTTTATGAAAAGCAACTGTCATATAAAACTCCTCTGGGACATGCCAGAAATCACTGTCGCGTTTGATGACCTCTCTCCGCTGAGTATAGCATACTACGATGTTCTTTTTTTTGTGGTTTTAGGGCGCACAACTTCTATGGTCATTAGCGCCCAGCCAAGAACAGATTCGCTATGATCTCATAAAAAAATGGCGACTGTCAGAACAACAACAAGAAGCTAAAAACGAAAGATAAAAGACAATTAAAGGGGTTAAATATCCTTGGATAAGTTGGCCAAGTTGATAAAACGCAAAACTCGAGCAGCTGCTCGTGTGTCATCAGCTAAAATTTCCTCCAGAGTAGACGGCAAGTGAAGGGCTACACGGAGATGATTAAAATTAACACAAGTCAGTAAAACATGTCGCACTGTCAGCAGTTCACCGCAGGAGCATAGCGGTGCAGGTTCGGCGGATAGCAAGTGACGGTGGCTGAAACGGCAATGACCGATCCGCAACCGGGCCAGGATGACCTCCTCCCGCCGAGAGGAGCGTGAGGAGGTCCCCCAAGCGGTCGGGATCGGTTTGACAGTTCGCAATTTATTGTTGTACAGTGAAAGCCACGCACTGTGCCATGACGACACGATACTCCGGCGAAGAGCCCGTTGAACATCGTCCGATGGGACGCAAAAGGTAGCCATGCGAGGCAAAAGAGCTGCTGCCTTGGCTGCTATGTCGGCGGCCTCATTTCCGGGCACACCCACATGGCCAGGGACCCACAGGAAAGAAACGTAACAGCTGTCATCTGCTAGCAACTGGAGGGAGCGTTGGATCCGATACACGAGAGGATGGTTCGTGAAAGGGTCCTTAAGACTCTGCAGGGCACTGAGGGAGTCAGAACATATGGCATAGAAAGATTGGCGGTGGCGGCAGGTATACAAAACGGCCTGGTGGAGGGCAAAAAGCTCAGCCGTGAAGTTCGAGCACCGATCAGGGAGCTTGTATTGGAAACGGTTGTCCCCGACGACGAAGGCAGATCCGACACCGGCAGTGCTCTTGGAACCATCAGTGTAAATAAATATGGCATTATCGAACCGCGAACGGAGTTCGACAAGCCTCGAGCGGTATACCAAATCCGGAGTGCTCTCCTTGGGGAGCGAACTAAGTTCAAGGTGTGTGTGAACCTGGGCCTGATGCCACGGTGGCAATGGGCTTTCGCTCAACCGAAAGGTGGAAGGAAGTGTAAAATCAAGCCGCTGTAGCAGGCGGCGAAACCGGACTCCAGGTGGAAGCAAGGCAATCGCAGACAACTGATATTGGCGATCGAGTGAGTCGTCAAAAAATAATCGGTAAGATGGATGGTTGGGCATCGACAGCAGGCGGCATGCGTACCGACACAAGAGTATGTCACGTCGAGTGGTCAAGGGTAATACAGCAGCCTCGGCATACAGACTTTCAACAGGGCTGGTATAAAATGCACCGGTCGCCAGACGTAATCCCCGATGGTGGATAGAGTTGAGACGGCGGAGAATCGACGGCCGTGCAGAAGAGTATACAAGGCTTCCGTAGTCGAGCTTCGACTGAACAATGGCCTGGTAAAGGTGAAGCAGGACGGTACGATCCGCTCCCCATGACGTGCCACTGAGGACACGAAGAACGTTAAGGGATCGGGCACAACGGGCAGCCAGGTAGGACACGTGTGTGGACCAGCAAAGTTTACGATCCAACATGAGTCCCAAGAATTTCGTAGTCTCCACGAAAGGGAGAGCAACAGGGCCGAGACGTAGAGAAGGTGGAAGAAATTCCTTGTATCTCCAGAAGTTGATACACACAGTTTTCTCAGTGGAGAATCGGAAGCCGTTTGCGATGCTCCAGGAATATAGACGGTCAAGACAGCGTTGAAGAGAACGCTCCAAGAGACACGTCCGCTGGGCGCTGCAATAAATTGCGAAATCGTCAACAAAAAGAGATCCGGAGACGTCGGCTGCAAGGCAATCTACGATCGGATTGATTGCAATGGCAAAGAGCGCCACACTCAAGACGGAGCCCTGTGGTACCCCATTCTCCTGGCAAAAGGTATCTGACAAAACAGAGCCCACCCGTACCCGGAACTTGCGATCCGCCAAAAACGCTTGAATGAAAAGAGGAAGGCGGCCCCGAAGGCCCCATGTGTGCAATGTGCGGAGAATGCCGGCTCTCCAACAGGTATGGTATGCCTTCTCCAAGTCGAAGAACACTGCTACTGTTTGACGCTTCTTTAGAAAGTTGTTCATAATGAAGGTCGACAACGTAACGAGGTGATCAGCAGCAGAGCGGTGTCGACGAAAACCGCATTGGATATTAGTCAGGAGGCGGCGAGATTCGAGGAGCCAGACCAACCGAGCGTTAACCATGCGTTCCTCACCTTACAGACGAAACTCGTCAGAGAAATGGGGGCGATAACTGGAAGGAAGGTGTTTGTCCTTCCCTGGTTTGGGGATGGGGACAACAATGGCTTCACGCCAACTTGTGGGAACATGACCTTCAGTCCATATGCGATTGTAGGTACTAAGAAGAAAGCACTTGCCCGCAGGAGAGAGGTTCTTCAGCATATCAATATGAATGGAATCGGGCCCGGGAGCAGAAGATCGGGACAGGGCGAGAGCACGGTCTAGCTCCTGCATGGTGAAGGCGACGTTATAATTTTCACGATTAAAAGAGTGGAAAGAAGGCGGCCGTGCCTCCTCTACCTGTTTGCGAGGGAGAAAGGCAGGGTGATAATGGGCAGAGCTCGAAACCTCCGCAAAGAAACGGCCCAATGCGTTGGAAACATCAGCGGGGTCCACGAGGACTGCGTTCTCCACGGTCAGGCCAGGAATCGGGGAGTGGACCTTGATGCCGGACAAACGGCGTAGGCCACCCCAAACAACCGTGGAGGGAGTAAAACGGTTAAAAGAACTAGTAAAAGCAGTCCAGCAAGCTTTCTTGCTGTCGTTTACGATACGACGGCACTGCGCTCTCATACGTTTATAATTGATGCAGTTCTCCAAAGTTGGGTGGCGGCGGAAGGTGCGTAAAGCACGGCGCTGGGCTCTAAGCGCGTCGCGGCAGGCTGCAGTCCACCAAGGGACCTGGACACGACGTGGAGAAGAGGATGTACGAGGTATGGAACGTTCAGCAGCGGTGAGAATAACCTCTGTGAGGTAGTCGACCTGACTGTCACAGGTGGGAAAATTCTGATCGTGAAAAACAGCCATGGAAGAATAAAGCCCCCAGTCGGCTTTAGAAATGTTCCAACTGGTGGGACGAGGAGATGGGGAATGATGCAGGAAGTGGATGATACAAGGGAAATGGTCACATGAGTACGTGTCAGAAAGTGCATACCACTCAAACCGACCGGCAAGCTGAGGAGTGCATATTGCGAGGTCTATATGGGAATAGGTGTGTGTTGTGTCTGAAAGGAAGTTCGGTGCACCGGTGTTGAGGCAGACAAGATCGAGGTGGTGGAGAAGGTCCACCAAAAGGGAGCCTCTCGGACAAGGTGCCGGAGAGCCCCATAGGGGGTGGTGGGCATTAAAGTCGCCTACCAACACGAAAGGTGAAGGGAGCTGGTCAACAAGGTGTAGCACATCTGCCCTAGTAAGGGCAGATGACGATGGCGAATAGATATTACAGAGGGAAAAGGTAAATGTGGATAAAGTGATGCGGACGGCAACTGCCTGTAGGTGAGTATGCAATGAAATGGGATGGAAATAGACGTCGTCTCGAAGGAGCATCAGAACCCCTCCATGGGCTGGGATACTTTCCACGGGTGGCAGGTCGAACCGCACAGAGGTGTAGTGTGGAAAGTCTGCACGGTCACTTGGACGCAACTTCGTTTCCTGGAGACAGACTAGAAGCGGGCAGTGCAATCGAAGGAGTAGTTTCAACTCCTCCCGATTGGAACGAATGCCGCGAATATTCCATTGAAGGAGCGCCATGATAAAAATTGAAATAAGAAATAAGGATAAAAACCAACTACCAAGCGGGTTCACCTCGACGGCCGCTGAGGACCGGATTTCGAGGGAGCACTGCTATCGCCATCTAGTGGCAAAGGGTCATGTTCCATTGGTTCGATCGACGCGTCTGCCATCTCCCGGAGTTGATCAGGAGGGGCAGCTTCCATCGCCGGTAGACGGCCGGGTGCCCGGCAAACGGAGCGTCCCGGTGAAAGAGAAGACGGCCGAGGCCGGCAACTGTTGGATGGCGTGACCGAAGAGTCACGCCGCGGCGGGGAAAGGGGGGGGCTGTTCTTTTTTGGAAGCCTTCTTAGAAGCATGACGGGTTGAAGAAGCGGTTGACGATTGAGAAGTCGGAGTCTTGAGAAAATCTTCACTGACGGGTTCCCTTTTTGAACTCCGGGCAGCAGATTTGGGTGCCCGGGATGTGTGTGAACTGGTCGACGAATTCACCGTAGAACGGGTAGAAGGCATCGGAGAGGTGGAACGAGCAATTTTCGGGCTAGCCGACTTGACGACAGTGTCACTGAACGTTAAATCGCAAGTCTGAATGCCTACCTCCTTAGTTGGTCGAGGGGAGGCGAGGACCTGGCTGAAAGTACCTGATGGGAGTACTGCGGGCTTCCTACTAGCTAATAACTTCCGAGCGGCATAGGTCGAGACCTTCTCCTTCACGCGAATCTCTTGGATGACCCGCTCTTCTTTATAAACGGGGCAGTCCCGTGAAGAAGCAGCATGGTCACCCATGCAATTAATGCAGCGAGGGGATGGAGGTAGACATTCACCCTCATGAGCGTCCCTGCCACAGGTGGCGCACTTGGCTGCATTTGGACAAGATTTACTGGTATGATTGTACCTTTGGCAATGGAAGCAGCGTGTAGGATTTGGTATGTACGGGCGGACGGGAATGACCTCGTAGCCCGCTTTCACTTTCGATGGTAGGTCAACCTTGTCAAAAGTCAAGAAGACAGTACGGGTTGGCACGAGGTCATTGTTAATCTTTTTCATCACGCGATGAACATCCGTGACTCCCTGATCGGACATATAGTTCAATATCTCCTCGTCCGATTACCCATCCATTGATCTAGAGAACACTACCCCCCGCGAAGAGTTGAGGGTGCGGTGAGCCTCCACTTTCACAGGGAAAGTGTGTACAAGGGTAGCTCGAAGTAACTTCTGCGCCTGGAATGCATTTTCTATTTCGAGCAACAAGGTCCCGTTGCGCTGCCTAGAGCAGGTCTTCAAGGGACCAGCGATCGCATCGACACCCTTCTGAATAATGAACGGATTTACTGCAGAAAAATCCTTATCGTCGGTACGTGATACCACCAGGAACCTAGGAATGTTTGGCAATGCTTTCTGTGGCTGAGAATCATGTTTCCGCTTATGGGTCAGGGTTATAGATGATGTGGAAGGTTTCATAGCGGAGGTGTCCCCCATGATTACCGGCGTCTCCGATGGCGCGCTCCTTCCTTGTGGGGAACCTCACTGAGGGCGCACCCGCCTTAGGTGACTGTTCGCACCTCAGGTCACACCTACCGAGAACGGACGGAGGGACCAATTGGCATGTTCGGAAGGTATCAGCTCGGGTAATCACCCCTCCCTGGGCCCGGCCTTTACCGGGGGGTACGTACGTGCCCTACATGTCTACTCGGGGCGGGGAGTTACGCCTTACCCCGTCACCGGCTACGCAGAGCGTGGGTCGACCTTCAGACACGCACAGGGAGGAAAGAAAGGAGGAAGGAGAGAAAGGGATGAAGGAGGAGGGAGAATCTCAAACGCCGAGGCGGAGATTAAAGGGTGAGTCAAGAACAAGGAGAAGGGAAAAAGAGGAGAAGGCTGAAGAACAGGAAAGGACGAGGACCAAGAAGAGAAGACAGGAAGCAAAAAAGAAACCTTTGACTGATGAAAAACGCCCGTCTCCGGGCGAAGGCACAAACCGGGGGGGAAAGAGGGAAGCGGCCTGGGACGGAAGAAAGGTCGCTTCGGCTCGGGGCCCCGTGCGCGCCACACACGTACCCACAAAAGAGCTGTGGGCCCCCTGGGGGGATACTACGATGTGTTTTCTAGAAACACTTCAGCCAATCACAGGTTGGTCTGATATTCCTAACGCTGGTATTTTGTTCACCAGAAAATGGTGCGGAACCGTGTACAACGCCTACCAGTAAGACAATCACGGCATATTCTGGTAACCTTGACTTAATACCTCCCGGGTCTCGTAAACGCGTAGCGCGAGCTGGATTTGACGTGATTTTTACTTCCAGAACTCTTGCTGATTCTAGCAGAAGAAATTCCCTGTATCCAGAACTGTCACATAACATAAAACATGTTCCAAAATTTCACAACTATCCTATGTGAGAGATATAAACCTATAGTTTTGCGCATCTGATAGACCCTCTTGAAATCGACAGTAACATCCATTTTTTTCCAAATCACTGAGGACGCTTGTCTCCCCTAGAGACCTACGGTACACTGTTAGGATAGTGGGGGACGAAAGTTCCTTTGAATATTATGTGTAAAATCGAATTAGTATTCTCTTTGCTTTCGTAGCAGTTTTCTAACTCTGTTTCTGAATCACTGTGGGTATTTCCCACCTCTCATAGTATTATTCAACACATACTTGTTTAATTAGTGTTGTACGAATCTCCTGAAATTTTTCCACAGATGTTCAACACTGCCAGTACTGAAAACCATATTTTCGTGTTGTACCGTTGAACAGTATCTGTTTCCTGTCGCTTTTGCTAAATAGAAACACTTTCCTACCACTTTGATATTTGTATTTACAGCTGTATTAATAGATGATGCAACGAAATTATGATCACATATTCCCTGGTCCGTGCCGAGTCAAAAAGGTCGGGTCTATTTGTCACCAGTAGGTCTCAAATTTAATCTCCACTAGTCGGTTCTTTATTTATATAACAAATCAGTTAATTTTACGATAGAGCACTTAGAACAATTTTATTCGATTCACTGTTCTCTGTCCCTACCGACCGTCTTAAACATTTGCATCTCCCTGTCCATTCCCAGTACGTTAAAATCTCTACCAAATACTATGACATGGCTAGGAAATCAACGGGAAATACATTCCAAGTTTTCCCTCGGATGGTGAGCCACTACTGTTGGTAGACTTTGGGGTGTATATAAACATCATATGACGGTGTTTGAGTCACGTTTAACCTGATTTTCACCCAAATTATTTCACATTAAGGATATGAACTAATCACTCTGGATATCGCTGTATTTTTAACGCTATAAACAAGCCTGCCTTTCAGTGGTCAATGTGTGTCTGCGATCTAGTTGCCGTCTAGGTTCAAAATTTAATTACTATTGCCATCTTTCTTCAGCTAGCTTTCCGTCCCTGGTACTATGTGAGCATAGTGACCAATTGTAAGCGAGAGCAGTTCTGGGATCTCTCTATAGACTCTCCTGTAGAGATCTTTTACATTGCTTTTGTTTTGTTTTATTGTGCAAACGCTACCCTGTCTGTTGGATATTGCACATAGAATTCGCTACTTTCTGACAGGGTTTGACAAACATACTGCAGGGGCATCAAAAGAAAAGTTAGCCTTCGGCGATCATCCGATTCTAAATACGCAAACAATACAAAACGTAAAGCCCTATCACGAAATTTTGCATACTGCTCCTAAAAACCCACCAGTTAACATCTGGTAAGAAATGAAAATCTGCTGTGATATGAAAAATGTGGCTGATTTCCAGAATGGACCAACAGAGTTCAGGGGAAAAGCACTTCCTTGAACGTTTGACAAAACAGACATAAGATTACCTCGCCTGTCTGTTTACTGCACGCTCTTCTCAATCATATTTCATTGACTCTCAATAATTCTACTCCAACCCCCCTCTGCAACCTTTATCTCTCATTGTTCTTGTAAAGTGTTTTCCTTTTTCTTCTCCCACGAGGCCTACCGTTTTCCTCTTCCTTTGCCCAACCCTCCTCCATCCCCTGTCATATAACTTACGCAATGTAATTGCGAGAGTTGTAATTTAAAGAGAGGCAACTATTTTTCACAACCGATACGAAAGCGTTACATGTTTGCACTTGTTACTGTCCTTCAAAGTAGTCACCAGCGATGAGGAAGGCGTAGTATACCGTTAGCAGAGCCTGTTCTGTTGATGGTGCGAACGGAGCGGTCTACTGCCTGTCGAATCTCTGGAACACTACTGAAGCGAATGCCACGGAGTGGTTTCTTCATGTTCGGAATCAAATCAAAGTCACAAGGACTTACGTGGATGGTACAGTACTTCCCAGTCCCAACGACCGAACAGAGCACCCACAGCTTGCACTGTATACGCCCGCGCATTGGCGTGCAAAATGATGTTCAAAATGTTTGTTAAGCTTATGGGACTCAACTACGGGGTCATCAGTCCCTAAACTTACGAACTACCTAAGAATAAGGACGGCACAAATATCCATGCCCGAGGGGAGAGCGCCTCAGTCTCCTCGGCCACCGCGGCCGGCGCAAAATGATGTGTGGGTTGCGAAGAAAGTGGTGCCGCTTCTTTCGCAAAGCTGGGAGCAGGTGATGCCGCGGTGGCCGAGGGGACTGAGGCGCTTCAGTCACGGTCTGCACGGCCACTACGGTCGGGGGTTCGAATCTCCCCTCGGGCTTGGATATTTGTGTCGTCCTAGTTCGTAAGTAGTTCATAAGTAGTTTGTAAGTTTAGGGACTGATACCCCGCAGTTAAGTCCCATAGACTATACAAACATTTGAACATTTCGTACACACTAATCACCATAACTTTCACCATACTTTGGGCTCTGACACACTTTCGACTTTCGCAGCGACCATTATGACGCCATTCGTTTGATTGGTGTTTCAGTTTTGGCTCGTATGATGTGCACCATGTCTCATCCAGTTTTACGATACGGCGTAAGAATGCCTCTCCTTTGCGCTCATTGCACTACAAGAGTGTGTGTGTGTGTGTGTGTGTGTGTGTGTGTGTGTGTGTGTGTGTGTGTGTGTGTGTGTGTGTGAGCAGTGTCGTAACGCATAAATTTCTGCATTTCCGTCAATTCATGTGGAACCCACCGTGATGCGAAGCACAGTCGCAGGCGCTAATCAGGTTTCATGGGCGAGTTCATTAATCATCTGGCGTCGATCACTGTCCACAAACGCGGCAACAGTATGAACTACTTCTTCTTCTGAGATGCTAGGACGACCTGCCCGATGCATGTCTGCGACAGTTTGTCGACCTTCGTTGAAGGTTTTCACTCAACATGCCACTGTGCTGTAAGGCAATGCCGATTCCGCGCACGCCTCTTAAAGACCTTGATGACACTGTCGTGCTGTACGACCTCTGACACATTCAGTCTTCATCCAACTCCGTTGTTCCTGTTTCGAAAACAGTGATACAGGTACGTTAGGCCGCTCACTCACAAGTACCTGCGTTTTCCTCGATTGTGCGCACGCCGGTGACGCGGGACGGGCGAGTCCATTTGCTCGGAGGTAAGGTAGGTATGTCAACAACGTGTGCTATCAGCGAGAATAGTAGATTCCATTGCATAGTTTCTCCACAGCAGTGTTCATACTATTTAAGTTCCAACCCTCGAATATGCAAGTGCATTATATATAGCTGGAAGTACCAAACTGTTTACTTTCTTTTAACGATTGACGTAACGATAGATATTAAGAGGGTAGAAGTCCCAGTACCATGATATTTTAAATCCACTTTATTTTCTGTCTTTAGTTGCAGATGCAAAATTTAAGTATGGAGTAAAGTGGTAGTATCAGTTATGGACATGCAATACCGCAATCTTAGAAAACAATAACTGGAAAATGTTGCAGTTACACCGCTCTCTCAAAATTGCAGTTACATTGCCGGGGAAAAAAACAGTACACCTTAAAAGACTACGTCAAATTTGATCTGATGAAGGCAGACGACGTCGGAGGTATAGAAGTACTTATAATGGTTTCAGCGTCGTCCGCCGACATATAGCGTAGTGACATAGCTGCCAGAGCGTCATCTGCACAATTTAATTGGGAATGTTCACATCCATAAGGCGCAGTGTGATAACGCATGAAGCAAACAAGAGCCATGCCACATGGGCACTCGTGCTTCCTGCAGTTAAATGAGTGACTCTGAAGGAGGTAAAATAGTGACATTCGGAGTGGCGGGGTGGTCCTTCCGGAGAATTTCCACCAGAGTTGCACGTTCTGCGTCAGTTTTACTCGACTAGTCCTGTCCGAGGATACAGTGGAAGATTGAATGGCGGGCTGTGGTCTTTAGCGACGAAAGCAGATTCTGCCAGCACCCAAGTGATGCAGGTACGACATGGAGCTCGCGACCCCTGTTTCGTATTATTCCAGGACATTCTGGCCCCACTCTACGCCTTATGGTCTGGGGTGTGATAAGCTACAACTCCACGTTTGGTGTCTCTGGAGCAGAATGTTGCAAGATACGGCCTTTTACCATTCTTGCAAAAGGAAGATGTGTTGCTCCAACAGGATAATACACGTCCATACACTGCGTATGAAACTTAAAAGAGCTCTGCAATGCGTACAGCAAATTCTCTTGCCAGCAGAATCTCCGGATTTGTCTCCAGTCGAGCAAGTGTGGGATGTAATGGTTGACAACTGACATGTGCCACTCGTCAGTCCCTGACTGCTGTAGAACTATATGAACAGGAGTGGAATAGTTTATCACAAGACTATTCGCCCGCTGTATGATGAAATGGGTGCCAGAATCAGCCCCTGCATTGCCGCCCCTGGAGGCTACACCACGCACTAATATCGGTGTTTCAGTGGGGATCAGACACCTCCTACCTTATTACCACTTCAACAATTGATATATAAACGTAATGACTGCATACAATCCATATTCACTGTTTCAACAATCTTCAGAGAACTGGAAAACTGCAAGAGGGTCTACTAATTTTTATTTCCGGTTCTGGGGAGGATATTTAAGTCCAGAGAGAGGGCATAAAAACATTGCGGTTTGCTGATGACATCTTAACTCTGTCGGAGACAGCCAAGGACCTGGAAGAGCAATTAAATGGAATGGACAGTGTCTTGAAAGGAAGATACGAGGCTTGTCTACAAAGTAAGTTCCTTTCTATTTTTATCCGCGCCAGCATTACGATCGCAGTTCCGAGTATACGCGGCAGTTACTCTGACTCAAGGAGAAGAGAGGTACGCAATTTTCAGATCGCTGCTGCCGACGTGTGCTTTGTAGTGCTTCTTTATAATGTCAGCTGTAATTGAAAATGCCGCCGCGTGTGACATCAGCTCTGTGATTCGTTTTATAAATGCAAAGAAAGTTAAAGCGAAGGAAATTCATCGGAAAATCTGCGAGATTTACGAACAAAATGCTATTAGTGATTCAATGGTTAGAAGATGGGTCAGACTGTTCAATGAAGGACGTGATCAAGTGCCCGTCTGTGGTTACTGATGAACTAGTACACACAATTAAAGAGAAGTTTAATCACAGCATGTACCTCGCTCCTGGCGACTTTCATCTCTTATTACACCTAAAATTTGCCCTTGGTCGTCAGCACTTCAACGATGATGCCGAGCTGAAAAAATATGTTACCACATGGTTGAGTGAACAGGCGGGAAGACTGTATGCCTTCCGTGAAGAAGGCATACAAAAACTTTTGACACGCTATGACAAGTACCCACAAAATTTCGGAAGCAATGTAGAAAAGTAGTTTAACAGTTGTAGATTTTTGAACAATAAATATTTTTTCGGTATCTGAACACATTTGTTTTATGTAACTTACTTTTTGGGAATATCTCGTACAAGATGAACATTAAAAAGAGAAAAACGAGGGTAATGGAATGTAGTGGCAGAAAATCAGGCGATACTGAAGGAATTTGATTGCTTAATAAGACAATAAAAATAGTAGATGAGATTTGTTATTTGGGTAGCAAGATAACTTCTGATGGTCGAAGTAAAGAAGAAATGCAGAATGGCTGTGGGAAGATAATCGTTTCTGAAGAAACTAAATTTGTTGACATCCAATATTAAACGTTAGGAAGTCCTTTCTGAAAGCATTTGTCTGGAGTGTAGCATTGTATGGGAGTGAAACGTGGACGATAAGGAGTTCAGACAAAAAGATGACAGAAGCTTTCGAAATGTGGTGCTACAGACGAATGATGAAGATTAGATGGTGGTGGTGCTCAACAGAATTGGATAGAAAAGGAGTTTCTGACATATCCTGACTAAGAGAAGGGATAGTTGAATCGTCAACTTGACATTAGAAGGCATTATGTGGGGGTAAAAATCGTAGAGGGAGACCAAGGGACGAATACAGTAAGCAGATTCAAAATCATGTAGGTTGCCGTTCGTATTCTTAGATGAAGAGGCTTGCCCATGACAGGGTAGCGTGGAGAGCTGCATCAAACCAGTCTGCGGACTGAAGACTACTAAAACAACAGTGTAGTAACTCCAGAAACTGCACGGGGTTTGATTTGACTACGAGGTAATCCCTGTGTATCGGCTCACCGTGTAGGACGGGTCTCTGTCAGCCTGGAGTGCTCGTGACCTTGACAAATGAATCGTTATGTGGTTACCTATGCGAGGGAGCCCGACCGGTGCAAGATCTGCCGCCGCCACACAGTGTACGTTTTTAAGTTATGACGGTCTTAGCGTTGCCACGCAATCTATAGCCTGCCAGTTTTTTTACCTGTGCAAAGTATGTAGTTCTATCCAGAATGAAACTTTCACTCTGCAGCGGCGTATTTGCTGATATTAAACTTCCTGGCAGATTAAAATTGTGTGCCGGAACCGGGACTCGAACCTGAAACCTTTGCCTTTTTGAAAGTAGTAGGTGAGGTACTGGCAGAATTGAAGTTGTGAGGGTGGACCGTAAGTCGTGTGGGGATAGCTGAGTGGCAGAGCCCTTGCCCGCGAAAGGCAAAGGTCCCAGGTTCGAGTCCCGGTTCCGGCACACAGTTTTAATCTGCCAGGAAGTTTTATGTAGTTCTATGTTTATGCAGTTCTATTTAATGAATTCTTACTATTATTCAGTCTTTATTTACTTGCTGAATCCTTCTACGTCATTCTCTTGAACATTATCACTGTAGGGAAGAACGGCATAGCCGACCTGAAGATGCAGTTCGTTTTTGTATTTCGCATCGTTGTTTGAAAAAATAGGCCGGGAATATTAGAGAGTTGCTGAGAAAGATGGTTTTAAGGTGATATATATTGCACTGCAACATAAAATATGGTTTCATGTTCAGTGTTTCTACTTTCGGTATAGTGAAATTTTCTTGATATTCTTAAGTTCTTATTTCCAAGTAATTTTTTTTAAGTAACGACTCTATTCAAGTTTGATACATTAGCTGGTAAAAATTAATTTTCCTTTAAGGCTTAATAAATGATTTCTTGAAGTCATTAATTTGACTCTACAGCCCGATGCAATAATACATGTACATTCTGTAAACGAAATCCAGCTGGTGGCGGTAGAAATGCCGCTGCACGAGCGCTAAAGTTGCTTCCAATGGCGCAAGCGGCTGAAGGTTGTGTCACAACACGACACCATTGTATGAATAGGCATTGAGGCCCTTTGTCGTCTAACAACAGAGTACAGCTACGTAACATCTCCCAGCCGCACGTTACCTTCCAGGTGCGGTTGTCACGTTGCGTTGTGGCTGGTCGAAAATACCACATTCTGATAGTGAAATGATCCAGTTTGGTCATGTTGGTCTTCACTCTGGTCTAGATGCAAGTCCATTTAAATAAATACACCGAGATACTTCGTCTTCTGCTTATTAATGAAAGTTTCCGTTCAGTTCTTTTGTAATGGAGTCCAACAACTGAAGGTTTTTAGTTATCACTTTGATTAATTTTGTTGGCTAATCGAGTGATATGAAATGTCCGTCTGCTGACACACCATTGTAATTCCGATGGCGACTTGTTGCATTGGAGACCTGTTTGCAATGCACATCTGTGTATGCTTCAAGTACCCCAAAGAGTCTAATGTTTCACTTTGGTAATAGCTATTAATCTGTGATGATCACTGCATCCCGCATACATTTGTATAATGGCTTCCGGAAGTAACTTTAGTCACTTCTTCTAAAAATGTTCAAATGTTTGTAAATCTTATAGGACTTAACTGCGGGATCATCAGTCCTTAATCTTGAAAACTACTTATGAACTAACTTATAGTAAAGACAACACAAACACCCATGTCCAAGGGGGGATTGGAACCCCCGACGGGGAACGGCCTTGCAGATCGGAGTATAGCGCCTCAGTGCGCTCGGCCGCTCCGCTGCGGCTGACTTCTTCACGATGTTGCCATTATTTTTAGTAGTAATGAGGATGAAGACGTTTGATGCGACTCTCCACGATAGTCTATCATGTGCTATCCTCCTTTTAACTGCATAGCTACAGCAACCTCATCGCTTTCCGCCACCACTAAATTCACATTCCATTGGTGCCTCAGGAAATGTCCTATCAATTAATCCTTTTTTTCTTCTTTTACGAAACTTTTTCATAAGTTTATAATTTATATTTGTTCCTGTTCTACTCAGTATCTCTTCATTACTTAACTTACTATGTAAACTTCTTCTGTAACACCACATTTTGCAAGTTTTCATTCTCTTTTTGTCAGAACTGTTACTCGATAACGTATCACTTTTGCAATAGGTTGCGCTTTAGAGACATAATTTAATAAAAGACTTCTCACCCTGAAATCCTTATTCAGTAAAAACAATGGTTTTATTTTTCAGAATACTTGACACTGCAAATATGTATGTATGTATGTAAAACAATATTTCTCCCATTGTTGCCAGTTGTCTATTTCCGCAATGAAATTTCCTCATTTAATATGGCCACCCACTATTAAACAAGATTAGTTTTTGCTGTTGATAGTCTTCTAACCTATCTCGAAAACACTACTCGTTGCGTTGGTCTCTTCTTTTGTTATCTGACGAAATTACAATATTATCGGAAAGTCTTGAAGTTGGAGGGGAAGAAATAAAATATTTTAATTCAGTCTCCGGATTCCTTTGGTTTCCTTTACTGCTTAAAGACTGAGTAATAAGAGGAACAGGTTAAAATCCTGAGTCACTCCCTTCTCAGTTATCTCCCTTTCACGTCCATATTCTTTTGACACTGTAGCGTGGTTTCTATACAAGTTGTAGGCACGTTTTCAGTCCAATATTTTATCGGTAGTAGCCTTAAGTTTTTCTTTTCGTGAGAGAGTGGAACTTTCACGGCCCTACGTTCGGCTGCGGATACAGACACCGACTGGAAGAGAAAGGAAGCTGATGATTGCTTTTGTGAAATGTTGTCGAGCGGTAATGGACTCAGCTACTACTAATATTCTTCGTGCCCTCACCAGATTGGAGAGTAAATTCCACTCGTGATGCAATCTTAATTCTGGATCTGCAATAACTTCATGAATTTGTGACACTTCTGATAATTTACATATTTAATTTGTATTGAGACACTGGAATTAATAGTAACTTAATTGATGATGATAGTGTTTTTTATATTAAATTTAACATTCATATTTGAAACAAAAAAAGTGAGATTTCAAGAGAAAAATGTTGTGCTTCTCCTTAATTATCGAATATCCTTACAGAACCTCGACTCTTACGAAACCCAAGAACTGTCTGTTTATCACACTGTATACAGTTTTCTACAAAGAGCTAAAAATTTCACAGCACCTAACGAAGACTAGTTTGACATTATGCATAAGAAGTCTGCTTATTTGTCTACAATGAAATAAAGTATTCAGAACGTCTCATTGGTCATGTGTCAGACAAAGTCCATAAACTCTAGTGCAAGGTGTAGAATATTAAATTCTTTTAGGGCGTCCTGTGAACCGAAACGTATTTGCAAATTACTAGTACCACAACCACAGAAAATGAACCTCGCAGTCATATAAAATTCTATGAGTACAGCGTACAGTGAGTTTTACAACTCCCAGAAAACAACCAAGAATTATAACGGTAGTTGTAGGCAGTTTCTATATTATTGTGGAGTCACTAAATACGACATCGAAGGACACAGCAGGTTGCTGTAAGCAGTTCTAACATACTGCATAAAAATGCAATTTTCCGAAACAAATTCTTCATTTACTTAATTAAAAATGCGTGACTGGTATACAATGTACGTAGAAATTTTTCTTTGTCATTAATGGTAATGAAGTTTCTGTTTCCATTCTGATCAGTTAAGTTTTTTGAGGGATCGTCACCCTACATTTCGTAACACAGAATTTGTAGTTTTTAATAAAAGTAAACAAACATTACTATTCCTAACACCAATTACTGGTTTCAATTTTACAACGATCTCTTCAGTTGTGATCTTTAACTAACTACGGATCAATGCACAACATGACTGTAAATCATTCTTGGAAATAATCATTGTGAAATTAAAACAAGTTAGTGTACAATGAAAGAAAAACAGTGTGAAGCTTTGATAATACGATTCCAACAGCTTACAATTACTAGAGTAGTGGTAAATTGGTAACAATAAGAACTGAAATAAAATTGGTCGAACGCCTGAAACCAAAGGTAGGGAAACATTGTGGTGTTATATACATGTATTACATTTTGAAAGAAACTGCACACGAAATTCTAGAGTATTGCTACATAATTTGGAGTCATTAAATAGATGTAACAGAAAAAATCCGTATAATTTAGACCCGTGTTACTAGCATCTTAACAGGTCAATGTTGTTCATGTGATAACAGAAATTTCTCTGGGAACTTAAATGGGTATCTTTGGAATTAAGGTGACAATACACATTTGAATAACTTAAAGGCATCGATATTCGAATAAGACTATTTGACAACACTGCAGTCTCTATATTGCATTTCCATAGCCATCAGAGGAATAAGATGAATGGTGCGTGTTGTCATCTCTCTCTTACTCCATGCAGGAATGTAAAGAAACGAAGGCGTTCATATTGGTACGATGTACACACAAGAGGAGAAACCGGGGCCTCCGTGGACAAAAGGACAGAAAAATCGAACTATTTGGCAATAGTAGGATAAAAACTTTTCTTGTATCACATAACATGTTTATCAACTACACAATATCCGTTTACTTCCTGGAGTCGCAGAGAATTATCTTCCAAAATTCACATCTTTTCTTGGCACTTGCGTAAATATTCTGAGTGATGTACATGTAAGGTGTGATTGTGTTAGCAAGTTTATGGAGAAAGGTTGTCCCACAGAGAAAATAAAACAAATTTCATGCCCTAATTTCTCTGTATTAGCGGTCACCGTGAAAGTGATAGAGCGAAGAAAGCAGCAGTGGTACAGTGGTAGCGGTGCTGCCCTCTTAGGTGGTCGTCGTATTACCTGCGGGTTCAAAATTGACTGCAGGACTGCTATAATACATCTCCTCTGCTTTAAATTTTGACACCGAAAACTGACAAGGAAATGTTAATAAAACCCCTGAATCTTAAGTCCTCGCATAACCTAAATTTAGAACTTATAAAATTCGTCAATTACACATTTGTTAATACCAGCATTTTTCTGCTTCAATCAACTAACTATAAGTTTGTAAATACATAATTTGATTAAATACTGACTGGCACTGAACGGTTTGTTATTTGGGAGACTAAATTTCGTTTGTAGGCAACTGTGGCCTTGTTGTGGAAGAAAAAAAAACCTCATGACGATGTTGGCGCCTTTTTTGCCATACAAGAGTTTGTATAATAACTTTTCACAAAGTCGACGTTGTACTGGATCCTGCACTAGGATTTGAATGGTCAGAATGAAAAGTGAAGTAATAGTTCAACTCTTGTGATGGACGAGAATTGTAGATTTATAATAGTGTATTGTGATGCAAGTATGTTTACCTCTACCAGCAGTAGATAGGTACGGCAAATTACGATTTTACTGTTTACATCTTTTTATTATTATTTTTATATCGAACTAAATCCTCATTAATTACACTTCTCATGCTAGATGCTAGAATTTAAGCCCAAACTTCTCCGCAACTCTTTGCATTATGGACATAAATATTTAGTCGTGTTTTACAATTAATTTTGAGTTGTAGGTGTCAGTTACATTGTGTTGTTAATTTGATAACACTAACAAGTCATTAAAGCGTTAACGGCTCAACTATTCGTTAGAGCATTAATCGTTTGCTGTTGGTCGAGATATTCTGTCAATTTATTTGGAAAACTTAAAAAAAAAAAGATTCAAATGTTTCTAAATCTATCGGACCAAACTGCGTGGTCATCAGTCCGTAGCTTACAAACTACTTAAACTAAACTAACCTGATGAGAACACGCACACCCATGCCCCAGGAAGGACTCGAACCTCCACGGCGAGCAACCGTGCGCTCCGCAGCGAGACGCTTTAGACCGCTTGGCTACTCCACCGCGGCTGGAAAACTTAACCATTCCACCTTATCTATTACCCTTAAGTATTAGGTGTAGCTGTTTATTTCTTAATCCGAGCTATTAATGAACTGATGTTCGGGTTTATGTTTTACGAACTCTCCAATATTACTTTTACGGTAGCATATTTTATATGTAAACAGCAAAGCAGTTGAGTAAGGCTCATAAAGGTGCTCGGTTTAATTTTCCTTGCAAAAAAAAGAGGAAGAGTTTTAGGGCCGTTAAGATCTGCATTAAAAAATTCCAATATGTCTGAATCGACTATCGGAGCCTCACGGCACTGGCTGATACATCGCCAGAAGTATTAGAATTAAAATTCAAATGTTTGTTAAGCTTATGGGACTTAACTACGGGGTCATCAGTCCCTAAACTTACAAACTACTTACGAACTACTTACGAACTAGGACGGCACAAATATCCATGCCCGAGGGGGGATTCGAACCCCCGACCGTAGTGGCCGTGCTGACCGTGACTGGAGCGCCTCAGTCACCTCGGCCACCGCGGCCGGCTATTAGAATTAGTACACCCTCTTAGAACTACCATTTCACTCAACATTTATTTTTCGAACAGTGCACATAGAGTACATAAAATGATTACATCTACAGGTCAATAGCTCAAGCGGTACTGAGGTACCAGGTGTCGATCCACACTGAAACACCCACATTAGTACGGGCTGTAGTCTCCATGGCTGGCAATGCAGGCGCCGATTCTGGGCACCCATTCGATCTTACAGATGCGAATACTGTTCTGGGATAAATTATTCCATACATGTTCGACCAGTTCACGTAGCTGTGCAAAACATGTCCGGAGATCGTGTCGACCAGGGACGTTGCTGCACGTCATGCACAGAACGTTCAATTACACGCGCAGAGAGAGAGAGAGAGAGAGAGAGAGAGAGAGAGAGAGAGAGAGAGAGAGAGAGCAAGCATTATCCTGTTGGAACAACATCTCAACTTCCTTTTGCAAGACTGGCAAAAAGAACGGTACTTACAACATTCTGCGGGTACCGAGCGCTGTTGAGTGTTCCCTCAGACGTGGGGTGGGGCCATTTGTCTTGGTTGAATGCCCTTTACGAGACAGCGTTCGGCAGGCCTACGTTGTTAGCGCAAACGACCAACAAAGGTTTGTTAAGATTATGGGACTTAACTGCAGGGGTCATCAAACTACTTAGAAACTAACTTATACTAAAGGCAGCACAAACATCCATGCCCGAGGGGGGATTCGAACCTCCCACGGGGAACGGCCGCGCGCACCGCAGCATGGCGCCCCATTGCTCAGGGACATTCGGCCGCAGCGCCACGTTACGGATCGCGCGGCCTCCCGCGTCGGAGGTTCGAATCCTCCCTCGGGAGTGGATGTGTTATCCTTGCGTTAGTTTAACTTAGTTTAAGTTTATTATAGTGTAGATATTTAGCTTATCCGTCTATGCAACTGATTAATAATAGATTTTATTGCCATATGCATTTCGCCTTTATTTGGAAGGCAGTATCCACGAAATATTGCCACTGATGCGTTCCAAATAAAAGCGAAATGCATATGGCAATAAAATCTATTATTAATCAGTTGCATACACACGGGTAACCTAAATATCTACACTATAATATAATACAGCAACTGTGGGAAAAACAGGAAAAAAAACCTAACTAACAATGTTAGTTTAAGTAGTTTGAAGCAGGGGCGGCTCCTGTATAGGTTTGCAGGTTTGCGCTACCCCCATGAATAATAATAGTCTATTGTAAAACGCTGATTGCTGTTAGAGATTCTATGCAAGGGGAGAATTGCGCTCCATTTCTCACTTTTGAAACGCCCGGACAGTTACGCACCGACCTCTCCCGAGTGGACCGAACTTCGCCGACAGCGGCTGGGTTTGCAGCCGGCCTGCAAACGCCGACCATGGTGTCCCAGGGGGTGTGCGGGGTGCGGGGGCAACGCTTGGCAACAGTGTTCCCCTATAGGCGCCTTGAGTGTATACACATCCCGCCCGAGCCACCCTGTCAGCCGTACAGAGTCCGAACTCTCCCAAAGACAACAGCCCTTCGAATGAAGCGGGCTTTTCGTGCCTTCTTACCGGTTCACGTGTAGCTGCGAGAGAAGTAGCTGTGCGTTGTGTCCGTTGTTTAGCGTGTTTTATAGTGAATTTTGAGAGGCTCAAGTGAACAGGTGAAATAATGAATCAGGTAATTGCCTTGCTTTCTGAACCCTTCAATATACGCAGGTTTGAAGAGAAGTTGGAAAGAAAGAGGCTAGGTAGACCGATTCCCAGTTTGACAATTTCAGACAGTTAAAACGAAAAGTAGTCAATTCAACGGAAAATTTAACTCCGAACTGTACATCAAGTATGTTTGTTTGTGTTTAAACAAATTTTTGTAGAGCTCATGGGACGTAACTATGGGGTCATCAGTCCCTAAACCGACAAACTACTTAGGAACTAGCTAATACTAAGGACGGCACAAATATCCATGCCCGAGGGGGGATTCGAACCCCCGATCGTAGTGCATCAAGTAAGAATGGCTGTGTGGCTACGATGTGAAAAACGCCTTATTTTGTTTCCTTGTTTATTATTTGGAGGAGAGTTTCCCGGACTAAACAAGGAGTCAGTGACATTCAACACCTTCACGATAAAATTAGGAAACACGATCTTTCTTCGGTCCACGTCAATAATGTTTTGAATCTGGCAAGTCTAGGCATTGTAAATGTAGCCACTTAATTAGACAGTGGATACAGAAGGTCCGTGGCACTACACAATCAAAAGGTTACAGATAATAGGTAAATACTAAACCTAATAATTAATTGAATTCGTTTCTGTGGTTCTTTGGAACTTGCCATCAGAGGACACGAGGAGACTCAATCATCTTCCAATCCTGACGTTTTTTGTGCCTTGATTAATTTTAGTGCAGAATTAGATTCAGTATAAAATCGCACTTGGAAAACTTAAGTTTTTAAAGGCACCTCAAAAACAATCCAGAATGAACTCCTCCAATGTATGCTTAAAGTCTGCCAAAAGGAAATTAGGAACGAAATTAAGGGTGCCGAGTTTCTGGCTGTAATAGCTGACGACACCAGGGATGTAGCCTGTGTTTTCCAGATGGTTATAATATATAGATGCATCATTAATGAAAGACCAGTTGAAAGATTTTGGGATTTTATAGGACCAGAAAAGAATGATGCCCAGACTTTGGCAACGCATATCATAGAACAGTTAAGTGACGTTTTGGACAATTGTTCACACAAGCTAATAGCGCATACATATGATGGTGCATCAGTCATGAGTAGTTCGTCACGTGGAGTACAGGCTCTTTTGACGAAAGAGTATTCCAATGCTTCATTCATTCATTGCTATGCCCACCAGTTAAAACTCATTATGCTTAAAGCCGTTTCTATTAATAAAGATGTGCAATTATTTTTCGCCAAAATTAAGGGACTTTTGAGTTTTTTATTCTTGTACATCTTGGCTCAATAGCATTTTTTTTTTTAATATGTTGAGCTGCCACACTGGGCCGAATTTTTTATTCATGGAAAAAGTGCACTACCATCTTTTCTGGTCACCAGCCGCCACTGGTTTGAAGCCTAGGGACTGATGACCAAAGTAAATTGGTCCCATAGAATTACAAACATTTGAACATCTTATTGACCATCACTTGCGTGCAGGCAGAATCTGCATTCATCGCTAAAGTCGACTAACGCGCCATTTCATCCTGCAAGTGATCCTGTGGCGACACTAGTTGAGCCGTACTAGTCGATGCTGCAGCGTCAGTGGAAGGCGGGCAGGAGGTTTGCGACCCCGTAGTCCTGCTGTTGGTAACCGGTTGGCAGGGCTCACAAACCCTCTTATCCGTGCTGTGCTAGCATTACGATCTGACACTGCTGTCCTTAGAGTACGACGATCTTGCTGGACATCTGTGCTGCGTGGACATCCAAAACCTCGACTAAGGCTGTGAAACTGTTAACGTGACCATTGAAACCAGCACCGTTGCACAACTTTCGCAACACGTGTAACGCGTGTGGCAATGCCGGCCTGGCAATAAGTCTCTGATATGGTATGCACCGATTTTTGAGTGTTAGTTATTAAACAGTGCTATTAGAGATGCTGTAGAAATATAAAGGCCACAGGTGGTGATGTGGTTGTTGATTTATTGACGCGTTTCGAAAGCATCATCTTCAGAATCTGCAAGATTATAATCATAATTTAGCATGGTGTTACAAAAAAGAAAATTATTAAAAGAAATTGACATAATACACTGTAAATACAAGAAGTACATACCTAGGCCAGGGGTAAATCTTAATACTTCTCTATATCGCCGTTGCCGTGCTGAACTATTCTAACACAAATTAGTGGACAACATCGTCCAGGTAAACGAAAGATGCCGCCCGGGTGGCACTAGTACACACGATACAGGATGTAGAAGTGCCACAAACAATGAAAGGTAGCAAAACTTAGTTGTCAGAGGCAATTTAAAAAAATTAAAGGGAAGATGGAGAAAATGTGTTACATATATTATTGAATGCAGCTTCCGTTGTAAGAGGCACATACCTATGACGGTGACGAACGGTACGGCGAGGATAGGAGGGCGGGAGGTAGGACGGGAATCAAACGGGCACAAATTAGTGAAGTGTGTCAACTAATATAAAATGCAATGACCCTAAGGTTGTCAAGATAAAAATACCTACGTTGGATTAGTAGGCTTACAAAGGAGAGATGTTCATTTGAATGCATACAAGTCGAAAATGACAGGGTATTAAAAATTAAAGTATGAGAAATAAAATTATGTACAACTGTCACGAAGTGGTTTAAGCGTGAGATTAAAAATGCTGCATTTTTAATCTCACTTTTAATCCACTTCATGAGAGTTTTACGTGATTTTATTTCTCATACTTTAATTTTTAATATCTGTTCGTTTTGGCAGTCAAATGAACATCACTCTTTTGTAAGCGTACTAAGGCAACTTAGGCATTGTTTACCAGGAGAACCTTAAGGTCATAGCATTTTATATTAGCTGACATACTTCACTAATTTGCGCTTATTTGAATGCCGTCCTATATCCCGCCCCCCAGTCCTTGCCGTGCCATTGGTGACAGCCATAGGTAAGTGGAAGCTGCATGCAGTAATAAATGTAACCACATTTTCTCCATCTCCCCTTTAATTTTTTAAAATTGCCTGCGACAACTCAGTTTTTGTTACCGTTTATTGCTTTTAATATGGTACCTACTTTAAATTCTGTAACACACTGGACTCACATTCGGAAGGATGGTGGTTCAAATCCACCTCCGGCCATCCAGAATTAGGTTTTCCGTGATTTCCCTAAATCACTCCAGGCAAATGCCGGGATGGTTCCTTTGAAAGGGCACGGCCGATTTCCTTCCAAATCTCAAACTCCAACTCCAACTCCAAGCTTCCTTCCTTTTAAATTTTCTATCGTCTATACGAGAGCTATCAGGCGTCATCTTTCGTTTGCCTGGACTATGCTGTCCGCTACTTTGTTTTAGTATAGTTCATCATGGCCATGGTGATATATAATTAGTAGTATAGCTGTGGGCGTTCCAGCACAGTGACCTTGAACTTTCGGCCGTCGACGATAGGGTCATTGACCCCTCCTCCCTCGACCAATTGCCTGACCGCAGATCAAAGGATGCCGTCAAACTCGAACAATAGCGCACTTAAGGATGATTGATAGGTCTTCTTGGAAGAACGGAAGATGATTGACAGTTTACATTTAGGTCCTTTTGATTCGCTACTTGTCCGACTGCTTATCAAAGGACGCCGCCATAACGCACTTAAGGATGATTGACAGGTTGCAACACCTCCCTCGGCCACAAACGACGCCCCCCCCCCCGCCCACCCCCCCTCCACCCCTCGGTGCCGCCGCCAGACAGGCAGCACCTCCGACAGGTCCAGACCTGTAGACCCATCGACATGTCTGTACTCGCACCCTGGACCACACACCTGGCCGGTTCGACGCCCCCCTCCACCCTCGGCACCGCCGCCAGACAGACAGCACCTCCGACAGGTCCAGACCTGTAGACCCCTCGACATGTCTGTACTCGCACCCGCGACCCCTACTCGCTCGGCCGATTGCCGGACCGCCGCCTCCGCCGCCGACAGATGCTACCCCCTCCTCCTCCACACTAGCGACCGGTTCTCAAAGGACGCCGCCACCCGCCCTACCCGCGAGAACAAACAATACCGCGACGATTGTCTTGACCGCACCGACACCGCCCCCACAGGCCGACCCCTGCTCTCTTTTTACGGCGACCGCGCTCCGACAGGTCAGCAGCCAATTACATTGCATATTTATTATTAAGCGCGCCGCAGCGATCCGTGCGCCAGATCTCGATTTATGTAACAACAACAATTTCCGCCGTTTATTATTATTCTTGGAAAAAAATAAAGCTACCATAGTGTTCTTCGTATGCTAAAAAACAATTTAGAACAGAAATGCTTAGTTGGTCTCGTATACTACAGCATGTAGTAGTAAAATATTAAAACTCGTGTGCAAAATTTGCAAGTAAGAATTTACACTCCCATCTCTATCCACGCTCTTCGCATAGACTACAGCCGACAGACGTGTTTAATAATAATAACAGCGCAGGTTACGGTAACGAACGCCACAAACTTACGTATCCATCTTAACATATACTCTTTCGATATACAGAAACAATTCTAACGAAAAGAAAAGAAATGGTCCGTTTTCGGAATTCGACCGCAACCTTAGATCTATAAATGTATCTCTTCGTTTAGACGATGCAAGCAATAGCCATCGAACGGGATGTAACTTGTATGCCAACCACTCTTTCGATAAAACAGCAACAACAGCGGCAAGCAGCAGAATACGACATAGTGTTTATACAAAAATTCCAAATAACGAAATCGGCAATGACATTTAGCACAAAGTCTCTAAATAAACATCTGCAAGCACCGTTAACAATCGTCCAGAACGCAGAGCGCTCTCTCGGCAGACTACATAAAAGAAACATATGCTAAGTGTTTAAACAAAAACACCTAAGTTACATCTCCAAATGATCAAAACCTTCTATGCAGACGCACCATTCTGACAAGGATAGCTCGCAATGCATTTATTTAATGGAGCTGAGCCATGCCGAAAGTTCCGAAATTTAACACTCTCTCTCTCTCTTTAGCGATCTTGCCCTGTTACGTTTCCTTCTTCTTAGATCGAGGTATAACTGCGCATTCCGAGAGTTCGGGTACTTTAATTTTACCTCTTATTTCCTTGCTACAGCAGTACACATCCCATCTAAGAAATCTCTGTCCTGTTACGATGCAAACTACATTTATCTGACACCGATATTCCAGCGCCCCAGAAGACATTTAATCCCTATTGTGCAACGGAGAGTCGAAATAAAAGAAGCGCAACAGCTGGGAGATCTTGTCTGTTACTGATCGCGGTTATAACACCATCTGTGGTAACTTGTTTAGAGTTGGTACTGGGTTAGTGACGGATGTAAGGATAGCTCTGTCTGGGTTGTTACGAACGTATACATAGCTTGCAGCATGCTATTTGGGACAAAAATCGAGTTGGAATGGCTAGATTCGTTTGTTGTTGTAGGTTCGTGTTGACTGTAGGTGTACTTCTGTTACTGTGTTGGAAATGTTTGGCGCTTACAGCGAGTGCTTTAGGCTAGATGGGACGGAATGTAAGTAAAAAGTGTCGATATACCCTAAATATATACGTCACGGTAAAGCTGTAAAGAAAACTGACTTTGGTGGTGCATTGATCTTTCGTCGAAGCATCGTCTGTTTAATCGTATGCTAGTGTTGGCTACTTTACGGCTGGTGTGCAACACGTTTACGTAGCGGATATGCCTGCTGCGGTAAATCATAATTCTTTCGTCGAAAATCAACGTGTTTTATAAAACTCCTATAGTTTCGTTACTTAAAGTGCGCTAGTTGTAGCCAATGGAGTACGCGCGTGTGTGTGTGTGTGTAGTAAATTCCGCAAGTTCAATACTTCAAACGTTGGAGATAAGACGAAGTTACTATTTCTGGAATACATGGGGGGAAATATATACGTCCTGTGGGTATATATCTTATAAACTGCAGCTAATCGATGTTTTTTAATGGAGGCGCTCCCATCTATACTACAGCAGCAGCTTCGTGTAGATGGCTTCTATCTCCTGGATTTTTGGGCAATACTTTAACCGAGTGGCGTTCGTATCCGAGCATGACTTTCGGATGGGAGGAGCAATATCAAAGTGGTTGCGGGCGAGGAAACGACTGCTTAACGTGGTTGGCGTCGAATTGTAGAACCAAAATAAATTTGTCGAAAAATCACGAGCCCTGGTGTAAGCAAAGATATCGATTTTATAAAGAGTCCAGGCAGTTGATTGTTAGGACTTATTTTTTCGCCGGGTCGAGAAGATGGTATTACCAGGATGGAGGATTGTGTAGGAAGATTGTTTAAGTGTTCTAAAAGAGAAGATACGGTATTTACAAAGTGCGCCGTTGTACTGTGCAAACGCTTTTAGATTTGATACTTGGGTATTAAGAGTACCAGAAAATTGACCGCTCTCTCGGACATTATGTTTTTTTTTTTTTTTTAGTTTCGACTGTAAATTACTTGTAGAGTCGAGCAAGGAACTATATTTTTTTTAGCATTCCAGGACTTTATTATCCACAGACGTAGATATCGTCTACGTTATTCCACAAGTCCGAAGAAGAAGAAGAAGAAGGGTAAACGAAAACTGGGTTATATGGCGAAGACACATGCTTTTAAAAGGAGGCTATTGTATATGTGCAAGCCCGGTTTAAACAGATAGTGTGGGGGAAAATATTTGCTTTTACTGTAAACAGGCGGGGGGATTGGTCTCGCATAGTTGTACTGGCCGAAATTAGCGGAACACACGACAAACGTGTTTGTACTGTGTGTGACTCCCATCCATTCCTTAGAGAGCAGGTTATGATTGAAGTGTGCGGGAGTTGGTTGCGATATGTTTGCGAACATTACGTTGCATGTACTCAGTTGTACTGTAATAAACAAAACAAAAATTGTAAACACTCCATGTCCTATATAGAATCATGTGTTGTGGCGTGTAGGTTAGCGTCTTCGTTTGCGGTGGACATCTACTTGTAATTAAAATAATAAATCTTAGTTCGGAGTAGGAATTTTGTGGGTAAAGGGCGGGTCGAGCTGGAAATCTGTGTTGCATTGGGCAGGTAACTTCGGTCCTGTGGTTGCTGTATTGTCGAATAAGGGTGTTGTTAGGCCAATAATTTCGAAAAGTTTTAGTGTAGACGGTCGGAATCGGTAAATTATTTCACGTATTTTTCTTTTATTTCGACTCTCCGTTGCACAATAGGGATTAAATGTCTTCTGGGGCGCTGGAATATCGGTGTCAGATAAATGTAGTTTGCATCGTAACAGGACAGAGATTTCTTAGATGGGATGTGTACTGCTGTAGCAAGGAAATAAGAGGTAAAATTAAAGTTCCCGAACTCTCGGAATGCGCAGTTATACCTCGATCTAAGAAGAAGGAAACGTAACAGGGCAAGATCGCTAAAGAGAGAGAGAGTGTTAAATTTCGGAACTTTCGGCATGGCTCAGCTCCATTAAATAAATGCATTGCGAGCTATCCTTGTCAGAATGGTGCGTCTGCATAGAAGGTTTTGATCATTTGGAGATGTAACTTAGGTGTTTTTGTTTAAACACTTAGCATATGTTTCTTTTATGTAGTCTGCCGAGAGAGCGCTCTGCGTTCTGGACGATTGTTAACGGTGCTTGCAGATGTTTATTTAGAGACTTTGTGCTAAATGTCATTGCCGATTTCGTTATTTGGAATTTTTGTATAAACACTATGTCGTATTCTGCTGCTTGCCGCTGTTGTTGCTGTTTTATCGAAAGAGTGGTTGGCATACAAGTTACATTCCGTTCGATGGCTGTTGCTTGCATCGTCTAAACGAAGAGATACATTTATAGATCTAAGGTTGCGGTCGAATTCCGAAAACGGACCATTTCTTTTCTTTTCGTTAGAATTGTTTCTGTATATCGAAAGAGTATATGTTAAGATGGATACGTAAGTTTGTGGCGTTCGTTACCGTAACCTGCGCTGTTATTATTATTAAACACGTCTGTCGGCTGTAGTCTATGCGAAGAGCGTGGATAGAGATGGGAGTGTAAATTCTTACTTGCAAATTTTGCATACGAGTTTTAATATTTAATACTACATGCTGTAGTATACGAGACCAACTAAGCATTTCTGTTCTAAATTGTTTTTTAGCATACGAAGAACACTATGGTAGCTTTATTTTTTTCCAAGAATAATAATAAACGGCGGAAATTGTTGTTGTTACATAAATCGAGATCTGGCGCACGGATCGCTGCGGCGCGCTTAATAATAAATATGCAATGTAATTGGCTGCTGACCTGTCGGAGCGCGGTCGCCGTAAAAAGAGAGCAGGGGTCGGCCTGTGGGGGCGGTGTCGGTGCGGTCAAGACAATCGTCGCGGTATTGTTTGTTCTCGCGGGTAGGGCGGGTGGCGGCGTCCTTTGAGAACCGGTCGCTAGTGTGGAGGAGGAGGGGGGTAGCATCTGTCGGCGGCGGAGGCGGCGGTCCGGCAATCGGCCGAGCGAGTAGGGGTCGCGGGTGCGAGTACAGACATGTCGAGGGGTCTACAGGTCTGGACCTGTCGGAGGTGCTGTCTGTCTGGCGGCGGTGCCGAGGGTGGAGGGGGGCGTCGAACCGGCCAGGTGTGTGGTCCAGGGTGCGAGTACAGACATGTCGATGGGTCTACAGGTCTGGACCTGTCGGAGGTGCTGCCTGTCTGGCGGCGGCACCGAGGGGTGGAGGGGTGGTGGGCGGGGGGGGGGGGCGTCGTGTGTGGCCGAGGGAGGTGTTGCAACCTGTCAATCATCCTTAAGTGCGTTATGGCGGCGTCCTTTGATAAGCAGTCGGACAAGTAGCGAATCAAAAGGACCTAAATGTAAACTGTCAATCATCTTCCGTTCTTCCAAGAAGACCTATCAATCATCCTTAAGTGCGCTATTGTTCGAGTTTGACGGCATCCTTTGATCTGCGGTCAGGCAATTGGTCGAGGGAGGAGGGGTCAATGACCCTATCGTCGACGGCCGAAAGTTCAAGGTCACTGTGCTGGAACGCCCACAGCTATACTACTATAATTAGTATTAAACTTTACCCAGGCCTAGGTATGAACTTCTTGTATTTACAATGTTTATAACAAATTTCTTTTAATAATTCTCTTGTTTGTAACACCATGCTAAGTGAAGATTATAATCTTACAGTTTCTGAAGATATTATTTCGAAACGCGTCAATAAATCGACAGCCGCTTTACCACCTGTGGCCTTTATATTTCTACAGCGTCCCTAATAGCACTGTTTAATAACAAATTCTCCGAAAGCCCATCCCACCACTATGAAGGTCACAATCATGTAGCATAGTTGTGGTGTCACGCAGAGCCTTGTGGCTATGAAACTTTTCCTATTAAAGGGGACTCACAAATGGCGCTCTAGCAGACGACTTTGAAACCATTATCCGTTTATCTGCTGTACCCCATTATCGAAACAGACGTCGTCTTTCCAGGTGTACAATTTGTTTTGTTTCCCGGCAAAGTAGCTTAGGTCTTTTCATAGGACCAATTATTGTCACGTATAAAAACTGCAGGAGGTCCGGAATTCAAAGGCTGGTCGATAAAAAAGAGCACAGCACTTTACACTTAGAACACGTTTATTACTAACATAAGCGTACACTTTCTGGAACGTACAAGTACATGAAACATAAGAAACACTTAGAACATTCTAGAAATAGTAAATACAAAGAAATAAATTTTTTTCTGCCCGTGGCGGGATTTGAACTGGGGACCGCAAGCGCAGCGATCAGCGATGCTAACCACTGCATCACGCGTTCTGTCGGAAAACACGCGGCAATATCAAGCCGGCCGCGGTGGCCGAGGGGACTAAGGCGCTTCAGCACGGTCTGCACGGCCACTACGGTCGGGGATTCGAATCCCCCCTCGGGCATGGATATTTGTGCCGTCCTTAGTCTTAGCTAGTTCATAAGTAGTTTGTAAGCTTAGGGACTGATAACCCCGTAGTTAAGTCCCATAAGTTCTACAAACATTTGAACATTTGGCAATATCAATAACGATCGATGCCGCCACCTCCGAGGTCCGAACATGTGCTCTTTCCACGCACGCCACAGACGCCGAACAATAACCATCTGGCACGATGTCTATTGTCAGAGTTGTGCTGCCCCAGAATGGACAGAACCTTCTCCTCACCTTTGTCTACATGTCAGAAGCTCTGGCAGTAGTAATGAGTTCCCTACTAGTCAGGGGACTACCCCCGCCCCCAGATTTTGGAAAATACGTTTAGTACTTATGACATTCTAATTTCATCCTCTGAACGCCGCCATGACCACAGTCCCCTTAAAAAACCCAAAAACAACAATCACGTATATTGTTTTTTCGCTGTCTAAATAGGAAAAAACCGCAATTTTAGTGTCTGGATTCCTAATATCATCATCATCATCATCATCATCATCATCATCATCATCATAATCATCATCATCATCATAATCATCGTTGCCGTCGTCGTCGTCATAAGTCGTTGTGCTCATTGCTGAGCATCGTGACACCATGCACCAAGCGTCTCCATCCCGGACGGTTGTCAGCTTCTCTCAGTGCCTTCTGAAGAGGTAGACCGGAGATCATCTTGATTTGGTCTATCCATCTGCTCGCTGCTCTTCCTCTTAGTCTTGTGCCCTTGATCTTTCCTTGTAAGATATTTTTTTTCTTGGTTTTCTCCGTCTCTTACAATATGGCCAAAGAACTGAAGAATTTTTTCGTCGACTCGAGAAGAAAGGCGTCTGGAGATATTCAGTTGTTCAATAATGGACACATTTGTTCTTCCTTCGGTCCATTTTATGCTTAGCATTCTACGCCAGCAACAAAGCTCAAACGCATCAATGCGTTGTTTGTCTCTGGACTTGAGTGTCCATGATTCACAGCCATAAAAGAAGACTGAAAACACGAGTGCTTCAACTAGCCGGATCTTTGTGCTATTTGTTATTGCTCTGCTCTGCCAGATCTTCGTGAGCTTCTTCATAGCCACTCGTCCAAGCGTGATCCGTCTTCTTATCTCCTCTTCACAACTACCTGTGCTGCAGATGGTTGACCCAAGATAGGTGAAGGACTGCACGACTTCCAGTTCCTTTAACATATAATTACCAGATTATTCTTGTTGGTCATTCGTTATTAATCATCTTTTGTATCTTTTCAAGTCACTGTCCATTACAGTTAACTGGTCTCCGGCGACTGTGTTTCTCTGTCACGATTGCAATTTCGCCGCCAAAACTCAAAAGTTTACATAGTACACCCTTTAACTTCAATGTCTCTTGCAAATTCCTCTTCCGTTTCTTATCCTGTTACGTCTCAATTAGAAACAAGGGACTGATCTTTCAAGAAGAAAAATTAGCTAACTATGCGTGTAAATCATAGAATGAAGGCATATAAATTTTAGTATTAAGAAGTCTTATATGAAGATATGTCTTAAGTGTGGCCTTGTTCGGAACACAAACGGGTCGATAAACTGCTCAAAAATGTTCAAATGTTTGTAGCACTTACGGGACTTAACTACGGGGTCATCAGTCCCTAAGCTTACAAACTACTTACGAACTAGCTAAGACTAAGGACGGCACAAATATCCATGCCCGAGGGGGGATTCGAACCCCCGACCGTAGTGGCCGTGCAGACCGTGACTGGAGCGCCTCAGTCCCTTCGGCCACCGCAGCCGGCTCGATAAATTGCCACGACTAGAAGGGAACAAGCTTTTCAAACGAGATACTACAAGAGAAAGCTGAAGATTGGGTGGGTAGATCGTGTAGCTAATGACGAGTGGCCGGGGATTTTGGTGGAGCAGTTAAGGCAGCCTTGGTGCGGTTGCGCCGGCTAGGCACTTCAGTATGCTGAGGACGTCGCCGCTGGCAGCCAGAGCCTGCTGTTCCACCTCCCAGCCAATGCGTCACTCGTCCAGCGCTACCAGTCTTACGTGTCCTACGGTAGCTCAGGGCTTTTGAAGGCACGGGCCGAAATTATACATTCCCGTGGGGGGTTCTAATTCCCCCTCGGACATGGATGTTTGTGTTGTCTTTAGTATAAGGTAGTTTATAAGTAGTTTGTAAGTTTAGGGACTGATGGCTCCGCATATAAGTCTCGTAAGCTTATCAAACATTTGAACATTGAAATTATGCACTGACTAACATCATAGGCCAGACAGGAAAGACTTTCATAACAAGATATCAGAAACACATGTATGCCTTCCGGCGAAGTAACTTTGATAAATCCACCTTTACAACATATCTGAGAGAACATGGTCACTCATCTGCAGGTATTGAAGACAACTTACAGATACTGCATAGAAATAGTAAATGTTTACCACATAATTTGTTTCTACGAATTCCGTGCACTCCATCAGGGAGACATCTATTTGAATGTATGAGAACCTGAAGATGGGCTCAAGCCTGAGATTGATCGTGGGTTAAATAAAAGCTTTTCATCTGTGACAGGTAGCGAACATTTTTCTATATCCTTCTCTTTGTTCTGTGTAACCGTGGATCACGTATATAACAAGAGATCGGTATGTTGAATTCATAATAGTATTTCATCTCTGAAGAGGTGTTAAATGTATCATACACCATACGAAAATCTCTTTTATTAATGTTAGCGAAAAGTTATCCATTGAAAATGTATGCCTCAGAAAGGGTGTGGTCATAAAGTTTGAATAATTGTGCCATGGAGAGCGTCACATATTTGAACATTTTTGGGTTGGGTTATTTGGTTGGGATAGAGGGATTAAACTACTGAGGTTATCAGTTCCCCGGTGGGGAGGGGAAGGAGTGAGGATAGGAAAGGAGGGGAGGGGAGGGGAAAGGAAATGCAGTCCGGGAAGTAAAGAAGGAAGGAAGATTGCATTAGCTCGGAGCCCCGTGCTCGCCAAGCACGTACTCACGAAAGATCCATGAGCCCCCTGCGGGTTGAACATTTTTAATGAAAAGAACTGCACTATGCCTCTTAAAAGGATGCAGTACAAAAAATAGGTAACAGCCAAGTTGTTATAATTCTTCCTTAAAAAAGATGAATGTTGCACTGAATCAAACAGGTAGTGACACACGTCGCTACATTGTTGCAGAAACACTCTGGGTGCCTACGTATTAAACGAAGGGATATATTCCCAATCAACAGCATCAGATTTGTATTTTCCATGTATCAACGACTTCATGTGACATGACACAATGTGTTATCCAGTGGAATGTTTCTACAAAGTCAAAATCTAATAATAGGAGACAACTATACACCCTTGTATCCAAAAGTAAGGCTACAAACAGAAATTTAGCAAGGATGTGTTGTTTTTGAGACAAAGTGGTATGAAATATGATAGTGAAGTAAGAGGGGTGTTCAAATGAAAAGCTACGAAACACCTTAACAACCAAACCCTTTGAATATGCTGCATTGAGATAAAGATTTCAACGCTGTGCCGTAAGCAGGCAAGGTGATGCTCACCGTCTGTTTCGACGTCCGATACTCGTCGAATTCCATCGAGCACGGAAAAACCATTAACAATGACGTGTAGTGTAAGACACTCTGTAGCCAACCCAAGTCCATCAAGAGCAAACGGCCCCGATTGCTCACGGAGGGAGTTATTCTACTCTGTAACAACACGCGTTCACACGTCTGCAAGGTCACAAAATGTGTACTATCTGTTTGGTCCGCAAAGAAGAAAAAACTGATGTCAAGGGGAGGCTCTTCAACTCGCACGGCGAACTAAAGGACACAGTAGAGGACTGGCTCTTGTCCCAGTCACAGGAACTCTGGGAACAGGAAATCCTTCGGTGTGTTAAACAATGGGATAGTTGCGCTCAGGCCTCTGGCAATTACTTTTGAATAATTAGTTCAGTTATACCCACAGTGCCGTTTCGTACCTTTTTCATTTGAACACATGCGTAAGTCCGTACATCTCATCATTCATCTATGAACTCGTACTAACGTGTCAGTTCATTCTTGACTTCCGAAGAGAATGGAGCGTTCTGTACTATGAAATATCATAATTTTTAAAATATTCTGAATTAAAATGTCCATGAATCGAGATATCGCGAAAGTATCGGAAGTTACTGATGAAATCCAACAAGGTTCATTGGACAGTGCAATGCTGTAGACGAGGCTGAAAGATGCGGTCGTTTATTCCAAAAGCTTTCTTGGTGAAATTTGATTACATCGGCATCTTCAGCGTCAATTTCCCGTGCAGCAATGTTCGTGGGTGAAGATATTTACTATCGTACATGCATTGATGAGCCAGAATAGTAAGACCACCTATCTGTATCTATAGATATAAACCAGTCCATGCGATAGCAGCGATACTTGATGAGAAATGACCGCTAGTCCGACAGACGGACGGTTCAAGCTGTATCAGCGAGAGCTATCTGAGTTTTACTGAAGGCAAATTGCAATGGCCTAGATGATAAGCACGAGCATTTCTAGAACTGCACGACTTGTCGGGTTTACGAGGAGTGCTGTGGTGTCTTCAACAAGAAACTAAATCAAGGTAAAATCACGTCCAAATGTCGAGGGGTCATGCGACCACTCCTAACCATCATCTCTAGATGATTATTTCATGTGGCATCTTTGGTCGTTATGTGGCTTGGTAGCACAGTGGTAGCGTGCCAGACTACTAATCCAAAGGTTCCCCCCGCCAGAGCTTAGGATTTTTATCTGTCACTTTCCAATTCTTTTACCTCTGTCAATGTTGCTGATGTGAAAAATGTCGAGTAGCACCTTGGTTCGGAACCCACGTTACACTGGCTGGGCAAGTCATTCGAAGGTCGGAGGAAGGCAACGGTACACCACCTCCAAGCAGGACCATGTCTAGTAAAGCACTGTGGTGTTCAAACCAATCTTCCGATTGTTGACTGCTTTGGCCATTAGACCCCAGCTGGGATCGTATTCAGCCTGCCTGGAACAAGTCTTTAAGTGACGCCACATGGGCGACTTGTGCTTCAATGATGATGAGGACAACACAACACCCAGTTCCAGAGTTGGTAAAATCTCCAGCCCGACCGGGAATCAAACCCGGGCCCCCTGCGTGGAAATCTACCAATATGTCCACTGGACTACGTATCCCGACCTAATTAGAGACGTCGGACGTCGTAGGCTGGTCAGGTTGGTAAAACAGAACCGATGGCGAACAGTGTAGGAACAAACCTCAGAATTTAATTATGGGTGGAGTTCAAGTGTGTCAGACCACACAGTACACCGAACACTCCTAACGGTGGGCTTCTGCAGCTGACGACCCACGATTTTGCCATGTTACCACCTAGACATTGCCAATTACAAAGAAAATAGACAGGTGATCATCTTCACTGGACGATGGTGCAGTTGCAGAGAGAGGTACGATCTGATGAATTCATCAAGACGACAAGAGTCTTCGTATCCCTCAACCTCCAGGAGAACAGTTCCTTTAGACTGTACGGCGCGACGAAGACAAGCTGGCGTCGGATCAGTTATGCTCTGGGGAACACTCAAGTGGGCATCAATGGGTCCAGTGGAGCTCGTGAGAAGTACCATGACTACAGAGAATTAACGAAGGAAGATTAGAGTTTAACACCCCCTTCCAGGAAACAACATCGTACACTGGTTTCAGACCGCGTACACCCCTTCATGGTGATTATGTTTCCCAATGGAAGTGGCATTTTTGAACAAGATAACGGGCCATATCACAACTCTACGAATTTTACGGCATGTTTCGAGGAACACAGCGACGAGTTTTAATTGTGTGTGTGTGTGTGTGTGTGTGTGTGTGTGTGTGTGTGTGTGTGTGTGTGTGTGTGAGTTTACTGAGAGGTGGATCAGGGCAAGATTCCTTCAAGTTGTCTTTTTCGACATACAATGGTAGCAGAATAGAGAGGACAACTTTGTTGTCGCAAAGTGTCCTAGAAAGGCCGATGGGTAAGTACAAAGATCACCCTAGAGTCTAGACTATAAGCCTCGAGACAGTTGTAATTCGCTAGCGACCTAAAAGGCTACGGGGTTAGACAAAATCTGAAATGCAGAAGTATACGTCCCCAGGTATGATACATAGCGCTTACAACTTTCCTTCTTACTGTACTTGATTAAGTAACGATCCTTAGCACAAAGTCGATTTTAAGGGCTGAGATCTCTTTGAAAACAGTGTCGTTTGAATCGTTGGAGGGCTCTTTGGCGTTTCTTGACAGGAATTTCTTTGTTTCACCATGATACCGGTCAACAACGAGGAAGACCTGTGGTTGGAGGAATTAGTTCCAAAGTCGTGAATAAAACTCGTTGCACAACCTCCTCAATACAATTTGATAGAGGTGACTAATGTAACAGCATATGTATAGGAAGATCAAGTTGGCTCTGGGAAGTGCACAACGTGAAAGTCAGTCTGTTGGCAGTATGGAAACGAAGTATCATCGGAGAGTGGCCGCTGTCATAATGGTGGTCATGTTGTGACAAATACAATGAAAGCTCTAGATGAGGTGAGGGAATCTTTAGATCGAAAGCAGGAAAGATGTCCTGTGTGTCGCTGTGAAGACGTAAGATCTGTGATAAGCTGGTCAAGGCCCTACAAGCCGAAGTGATACTCCCTCACAGCGGGTGATGTCCATTGCAGTCCCTGAGTAGGAGATATTTGGGTCAGGGGGAGCGGGAAATAATTGGATTAAGATGGTCAAACCAACGTAAGTAAATTGCCTGTCTAGATGAAGGTAGACAATACAAACTGTGATTGGTGGGTTCATTTGCACTCGCAAATGAGTGCAAAGGCTATTGCTTACAACTTGGTATGAAGAGGAATCGAGTCACTAAAGACGTCTATGTGAACCAAGGTGTAGCAGTGTAGCACCTACATCTCCCTCCCCCCTCCCCCCGATGGTATTTTAGGCCATCGCAGTGTACTGTGCCGACAGAAATCCCCATAACCAGGGAACGTGGTCATCGCTAAAGAACATTACTTGAACAAGAAAAGCGGAGAATACGAAAAAATAAAGTGATGTATTTCTACCAGGCAGCAGTAATAACTATTACAATTCAACTGGATGATTGTGTGGTGAAACACTAGATGTAAAGGAACCGAGAAAACGAGTCATGTCCTGTCACCAGTGGAGACAAGGCAACAACAGACGTCGGCTAAGGTTCCGACTGTGTGAGGGGATCAGTACGGTTGTCTGGAGGTACCGAAGTAGCCTTGACTCAAATTTTACTCTTTTCCTTTGGGTCCTTTTATCGTCAAGGCTCGGTTAAGAGGCCATGCCGTGATTCTTTGGTAGTTTGCTGGAGTCTGACCTCCGATCACAGGATCCCGGAGATAGGAGGTTCTGAGCAGAAGCTGTCTCAAGCAGACGCTGAATAAGACTGCAGCCGGGTACAGAAGGTTAATCTCAGATGGTGTATCGTGGGGAACCACAGTGAAGGCAGAGGGAGGAGGGAAATCTGGTTTCGGGAAGGGTAAGGCTGTGTAGGTAGTATTCGTTATATTAGCAAAACTATTTACCATGTCTACAGTATGAAGGCGCTCGTTTTTCAATTGATTTAAATCCCTCAACATAATTTTTTTTTTTTAGAAACGGGACAGGCTAGTGAACGGGGACTTTTGTTCAGTGCAAGTAACACTTATGGGTGAGTCTCCACAGACAGTGCTTTCATGTAGCGACCGTCCACAGTTGTCGCACATAGGGTCTACCGTGCTGCGAGAAGATATGTGCCCAAAAAGTAAACACCTTACGCGCCGCATGAGTGTGGGGAGGGCATTTCCGTCAAAGACCAGGACAAAGGCGCTTGTGCCAGTGCGATGACTCTTAGGTCCTCTTTGCACACGACGCTTAAGATAGACTCGGAGTTTCTCATCCGTCTGAAGTTTGAGATCCCTATCGAAAATGAGACCTTTGACCCTGTTCAAGGTGTTATAAGGGGGTGATAGACACACCTGTAAGGATGCAGATTCGGCAGCAGAGACTGTCTTTAGCAGTAAGGACCCGTTACGTATTTTCCTTGAGAATGCCAGTTCTGCAAACGTGTCAACGATGTTCCTGGTGAATAATAGCGGCTTTGACACCGTAAAATATTCCTCATCGGTTTGAGAGCGGACCAAATACTGCCTGAAGTCAACACTGGTAGGGTTCTAAGCCTCTGTGTTAAATTTCCAATTCGTTACTGATGATTCCGCCGGTCAAAACGGTCAATTTTATGCGTTTTATTGCGAAACAACCGCTCTGATGTCATCCATTCCGGTTGGCGTCCACACTCTGGTGCCACCCAGCCGCAGAAAAGGCTAGCTGGCACTATGGCCGTTTGGCGGGAGTCCTGATACCCCATGAAGGTGGGCCGCACTCCTACGCTCCAGCACCTGCGAGTAGAATTAGCAGTTCAGGCATCAGAAGTGCGTTTTCTGTGTTGCCAGGGGGCTAGAAAGGGACGGGTACAACCCCACCACAACGGGCTGGTTACCGTGTTTGTTTTCAGGTGCAGGTGTCTGTCCATACTAACAGGAGATGCGACAGATCACAGCGCATGTCGGATAGTTTGTGTACCGAATAAGATGTCCTTCCGCGAGTGGCCCACACTTGTATTACAGTTTGAAAACTTTAGAGGTCAAACCCATCAGGAGGGCCATATACGAGGCGCGTCCAGAAAGTAAGTTCCGTTTCAATTTATCTCCGTTGCAGCGCTGCGACTGCAGGTCCGCACATGCGCTGTAGACTATGTGTATCAAGGAGAAGAATGTGCGCTATTTGGAGATCGCTGTCAGTTACTTACGCTTTGTTGTGCTTGTTTGAAATGTCGGCGTTGATTGATAATCCCGCCGCCTGTGATATCAAGTCGGTGATTCGGTTTCTGAATGCGAGGAAAGTTATCGGCAAATTTGCGATGTTTACGGACCAAATGCGATGAGTGATTCGATGGTGAGAAGATGGGTCCGACAGTTCAATGGCGGGAGTAGTGATGTGCACGATGAAGAACGAAGTGAGCGTCCACCTTTGGTTACAGAAGAACTGGTTCACGCAACTGATGACAAGATCCAGGAAAACCGTAGGTTTACAATTAGTGCTCTCGCTATGGACTTCCCCCACATTTCACTGTTTCCAACTGGTTGAAGACAGATTTCTATGAAGAAAGTATACAAAACTTGGTGCCACGCTATGACAAATGCCTGCAAAATTTCGGCAGTTATGTGGAAAAGTAGTTTAAGAGTTGTAGAATTTTGTGCAATAAAAATTTCTTCTGTATCTGTGTACAATTTCATTTTATTACCAATACGGAACTTACTACATAAGGCTAAAAGAAGTTAGGGGTCTTCTTTAAGTCCCTTCTTACGACAGGCAGAGAAGGAGCACGGGACTTCTAACCTCAGACTCCGCAGAGGCATTATATGCGAAGTTTGTTGGAAGTTGCTGAATGTTTAAATTTTAGAGGTTTTTATGAACGAAGTTGGAATATTTGAATGCCGACAGCTTGAATGTAAAATATAAAGTTTATAATTGTAATGCTTGGCTTATTGTATTGAAGGTTACGGAAGGTTATAATTGTTATAATTTTAAATTTTTAAAGCCGGTTGATAACCATGAGAATTTTTGAAAATCAAAATGTTCACAGTCCTGAAAGCTGATAGATAGCTGACGCGCATAGGTGGAGACCTTGTCTTTAATGTGGCCTTTTAGTAAGAGAGAGAAATGCAGTTTTCAGTACCTTCTCAAAAATTACTATAACAGATTCACGACGAAGCATTGCAAAACGTCACATTACAGTTGTTGTGAAGTTCACAATAAATGTTCGAATATCACACCAATTTGTGCGCTCTCGGGAGAATATCTTATTTCTCAGCTCTCTGTCGTTCCTTAACGAGGGACCGAGCGAGGTAGCGCAGTGACTAGCATACTGGACCGCATTCGGGAGGACGGTGGTTCAAATCCACCCCCGGCCATCCAGATCTAGGTTCACCGTAGTTTCCCGAAATCACTCCAGGCAAATTCCGGTATGGTTCCTTTGACAGGGCACGGCCGATTTCCTTCCCCATCCTTAGCCAAAAATCCGAGCGTGGGCTCCGTCTCTAATGACCACGCTGTCGACGGGACATTAAACCCCAAGTTTCCTCATTATTTCCTTTGTTTCTATGTCGCCCTCCTCATACTTTCTTGCTGAACTCAAAAACTTATACTGTCACTACATATTTTGTATTAATATTCGTTTCAAAACCACCAGCATATCTGTGTCTTGTTTGGTGTTTCGCGATGCGTTCCTCTTGACTTTTGTTCGAGTAGTTGCGAATCGTCTGCTACCACTGTTAGTATGTCTGTGTTCTTGTTTCTAAATATGTATTTTGTATCTCTCTCTCTCTCTCTCTCTCTCTCTCTCTCTCTCTCTCTCTCTCTCTCTCTCTCTCTCTCTCTCTCTCTCTCTCTGTGTGTGTGTGTGTGTGTGTGTGTGTGTGTGTGTGTGTGTGTGTGTGTGTGTGTCGTGGGGGAGGGGGGGGCGACGTTTGTCTTTGTGTACTACAGCCGCGGTGGAGTAGCAGAGCGGTCTAAAGCGTCTCGCTGCGGAGCGCGCGGTTGCTCGCGTTCGAGTCCTCCGTGGGACATGGGTGTGTGTGTGTTGTCCTTAGGTTAGTTTACCTTAGTTTAAGTAGTTTGTAAGCTACGGACTGATTTTTGTGTCTCGTTTCCGTCGTAGGTGTCGGTGGCCGAGTAGGAAGACCGACACAGGAATAAAGGTAGCACACTTGTGCAGGTACGGAGGGGAGCAGCCAGTGGGACAGCAGAAACTAGAAACACTAGAGTAAATTAGAACGAGATATATATTGCACAGAATTTATACAATACTTAACTTTTACATAGCTCAGTACTGCAGAATGCTGATACATAGTTGAGCTAGGGGCCTGCCTTGTGCCTGTCCGATAGCCAAGTCTTCACTGGTGCCTATCTGATTCCGAAGTGTTAACTGGTTCCTATCTCAGTTCCAAGTGAACGATGTCTTTCAGTGGTGGCCACGAGCGGAGTTTCAGCAGAGGGCGCTCGTGGCTGACGTCGTAAGAACGCCGCGCCGTGCGTGCATGGCGGCGCGCGGCGAAAGTAGGTGGCGCGCACTTTATACTTGTGCGACACCACACTGATGACCACGCAGTTTGGTCCGATAGAATTACAAACATTTGAACATTTTTAGAAAACAAAGTCGCACGGGAGTAGCCGCATGGTCTAAGGCATTATGCTACGGACTGGGTGGCCGCTTCCGCCGGAGGTTCGAGTCCTCCCTCGGGCAAGGATGTGTTTGTCCTTAGTGTAAGTTAGTTTAACTAGTCTTAAAGTCTAGGAACTGATGACCATTGAAGTTTGGTCCAATAGGTTTACAAACATAGGAATATTTTTAGAGAAGGAATAAGAAACATACTACTCCATTTTACGTAAAACAGCTTTCAGCTCCGAAGTTCCTGTTTTAAAATCAGGACAGAGAAATAGCGATAAATACGTCATGCAGTGGCGTTTGCTCAGGCTGTGCATGTTGTATGTCAACGCCCTGTTGAAATTGGAATGCCGCACGGAGCCGGCCGCGGTGGCCGAGGAGACTGAGGCGCTTCAGTCACGGTCTGCACGGCCACTGCGGTCGGGGGTTCGAATCCCCCCTGGGGCATGGATATTTGTGCCGTCCGTAGTTGTAGCTAGTTCATAAGTAGTTTGTAAGTCTAGGGACTGATGACCAACGTACTTTGGTCCCATAGAATTACAAACATTTGAACATTTTTTGAAATTGGAATGAAAAATAATATTTTCATTTGTTTAAGCCTAATGTTTCATTTAAGTGTGTTTTCGTTTCATTGTTTCGTTCTTCTGTTCCATGTACTATGGTCATTCTCCGCGCTGTCCGGAATCGTGTGTCCCGTCTGCTGCTGCCAGCCAGCCTCCAAGGCGTTGCCTCTGTCCCCACGTGCTGCAGCTCCACACGCTGCAGTGCGCATGCGCGCTGCCAGTCTGTCCCCTCGCCTTCCGCCTGCCAACGCCTTGATGCGGTTTCCATCGCTTTGCGTTTGATTGTTGTTTCGGAGTTGCGCGCGAGTGTATTATTGCTTATGCGATCAAGTCAGGCGTTTAAACATTTAATATGGACAGTGAAAATGTAGTAAGACATTCATAAACCATTAGTTTTTTATCATTTTCTTATAGTAAAAAGAAAAAAGTGATTGATTGTGATCGACCATGACCAGCTCTCAAGACATCTACACGTGTACAACGAGGAGGGTTCGAAAGACATTTTCACAAAGAACTGTATGATGTAGCGGGGTGGCTTTGCGGATTTGATGTGGTGAACAAATTTTACTGTTGGACGTGTTTGTTGTTTTTTTTTAAAAAAAAAATGTTCACATATTTGTAAATCTTATGGAACTTAACTGCGTGCTGATCAGTCCCTAAACTTACGAACTACTTATGAACTAACTTATACTAAAGACAGCACAAACAACAATGCCCGAGGGGGGATTCGAAACCCCTATGGGTAACGGCCTCGCGCATCGTAGTATAGCGCCTCAATGCGCTCGGCCTCTCCGCCGCGGTAAACAAAAAATCTGTATGGAACCATCAAGGATAAGAAGTTCTGCCGTCTGAACAATACCGTGAAAAAACACAGTGAATCTGAAATTCATCCTTCTAGATTGTTCGAATGTAAAATTTATTTCGTCTTCTACTAGGATATGTGTTATCGGGTTTTCAACGAAGAGCTCAAATAGAGGTTCACAATGAAAAAAAAGGGAGATATTTAAGAGGTTCATTAAAGTTGTATGATATTTAGATTAACAAGAGGTGGCATTCCGACGTCAAAATAAGTCCTCAATAGTGGAAATTACATTTAATTTATTACTGCAAGTTCTGAGTTCGATTCTGACCTAAAAGAACATTTAGCAACTCTACAGACTTTCGCGGAACATCAGCAAGCATTCAGAATGATATAACATCAGTTGCTGATGCATTGAGAGAGGAGATTTACTATGAATTTCAGAAAACAAAAAATGTTCAAATATCTGTAAATCTATCGGACCAAACTGCGTGGTCATCAGTCCGTAGCTTACAAACTACTTAAACCTAGGCAAACTAACCTAAGGGCAAACACACACACACCCATGCCCCAGGGAGGACTCGGAACCTCCACGGCAAGCAACCGCGCGCTCCGCAGCGAGACGCTTTAGACCGCTCGGCTACTCCACCGCGGCTTCAGAAAACAGATGTAGAGAAAACAACTGGGGGAGCGAGTTGCTTCTCAACCGGTACAGCAGAATACGACATTGTCTGAGTAGAAATTCAACTTGTTCGAGTCCTCCCTGGGGCATGGGTGTGTGTGTTTGCCCTTAGGTTAGTTTACCTCAGTTTAAGTTTCAAATGTTTTTATAGATTATGGGACTTAACTACGGGGTCATCAGTCCCTAAACTTACAAACTACTTATGAACTAACTAAGACTAAGGACGGCACAAATCTCCATGCCCGAGGCGGGATTCGAACCCTCGACCGTAGTGGCCGTGCAGACCATGACTGGAGCGCCTCAGTCCCCTCGGCCACTGCGGCCGGCTTAGTTTAAGTAGTGTATAAGCTACCGACTGATGACCACGCAGTTTGGCCCGATAGATTTACAAACATTTGAACATTTTTTGAACTTCAACTTAGGGAGCAGTAAGTCATAGTGTGTGTGTGTCATTTGTTGCACATTCAGAGAAGCCAAAGAGGCTGATCTGTGCGAGAAGGTAGTTTTTGAATGACAATTAAAAACTGAAAAAAAACTACGAAAAATCGTCCGGAACACTTACCGTTAAGCGACCTCCCCCTTCCCGCGCTCAACGAAAGCCACACGCCCAACGCCCAACAGATTTCCGATTTCTTGACGAGACGGCACTGACGTCATGCAATATCACAGTGAAGTGTATTTTTACTTGGATCTGTGGATTTTCTACTGCGCTTCCGCAGAGCAGGTTCCTTAAGGAGATTCCCTGTCGGGGAAGCCCCGGTAGGAGAGGAAACCGCGAGAGTTGCCTTGCACAAGCGTCGCATGCATAATGGCGGCGGCGGGGACTCACAGGGCGTCGCTTCCTAGAAGAGCGCCGTGCACATCCCTCAGCCACCGATGGGGCGCAGCGCAGGGGAAGTACGACTTGCGCAACCGCGACCGCTGCGGTTTCCCGACTCTTCTATTGTGCTACTATTGTTTTTTAGTCATGCCCTTATCTGATTCTTCAGATAACCCACAAGGAAACATACCGTGGAGACCTGTACCGACATAACCTAAAATCGTAATAGCGGTTGGCGCGTAACTCCGTTCGGCACAGTGTCTTTTTGCCTAAACTCTGCAATCAGCTAATTCAAATTTTTTTGTAATACCACAATTTCTACAGGAAAATAATTGCGGCTGAGAAACTCATCTCGTTTCCATAGACTGTTAAGAGTAAAAGGTAAGTCACGTACTGAATAAAAATTTTATTTGCATAATATATACCAAGGTTGGCTTTAGATTTTTTTTGTCCACTTTGGTGGGCCGTTTGCGATGGCTTTTTGACAGCTCGAAATATAATTTCAAATAACGCCTTAACACATTATTCAATAATGGATTATTCTGCTGTAACACATTTAATGGAGGTTCGAAGAATTTTTTGAGGTTGGTACTCCATTCGGGTTAAATATATCGCACGAAAATAACTTTATAAAGTAGTAATTATATATATACACAGGGTGAATCATCTAACACTTGCACCGCAAATATTGCGGAAACGGAATGTACTATTGATGTGCGGTTTTCACAGAATGAATTGGTAGTCAGGGGCTCGTGTTTTTAGCCAACAAACCGATTGTAATATTACTTAGAAAATGTTCAAATGTTTGTAAATCTATCGGACCAAACTGCGTGGTCATCAGTCCGTAGCTTACAAACTACTTAAACCTAGGTAAACTAACCTAAGGACAACACACACACCCATGCCCCAGGGAGGACTCGAACCTCCATGGCGAGCAACCGCGCGCTCCGCAGCGAGACGCTTTAGACCGCTCGGCTACTCCACCGCGGCTATTACTTAGAAAGTGTATTTTTTATGCAAATATAAAATTTTTCAAATTGAACAATGGTTGTTTATATCGTGAACTGGAATTTGTGACACCAGCTGTGTACAAAGAATTTTGAATTACATTTTTATCACGTTTAGTTTGGCAGCTATAACTGTTCAAAGTTTCAGGGGCGGAGGCTGCGATAGCGTAGCTAACTGGCCGAGTGGCTAGCCCCTGTGGCACGGCCCACTGTCTCATGACTATCAGCCAGTCAGCTACGCTGTCGTAGCTTCCGCCCCCAAAACTTTGAATGGTTGTAGCTGCCAAAATAAACGTGATAAAAATGTCATTCAAAATTCTTTGTACACAGCTGGTGTCAAAAATTCTAGTGCATGACAGAAACAATTTTGGCTAACAATATGAGTCCCTGACTACCAATCCATTCTGTGAAAACCGCACATTAATCGCACTTTCTGTTTTTGCAATATTTGCGGTGCAAGTGTTAGGTTATTCACTCTGTGTACGTATATATTTAAAGTGAGTCTATAGGTGAAAGACAGATTAGAATAGAAATAAGATGGTTGGAACTTAAATAGTGGCTACTATTAATTCACAACCGATACAAAAGCTTTACATGTTTGCACCTGTTATTGTCCTTCGAAGTAGTCTCCAGCATTGTGTAGAATCCGCTGCCAGCGATGTGGAAGGCGTATACCGTCAGCAGAGCCTGTTCTGTTGATGGTGCGAATGGAGCGGTGTACTGCTTGTCTAATCTCTGGAACACTTCTGAAGCGAATGCCACGAAGTGATTCCTTCATCTTCGGAATCAAATCAAAGTCACAAGGACGTACGTCCGTGGTACAGAACTTCTCAGTCCCATTGACAGAACAGTGCAGCCACAGTTTGAGCTGTATGCGCCCGCCCATTGTCGTGCAAAATGATGGGTGGGTTGCACAGAAAGTGTTTCTGCTTCTTTCGCAAAACTGGTCGCAGGTGATGCTCCAAAACTAACAGTAATACTGTGCACTGACGGTGAGACTTCCTTGAAGGCTTTTACTCAACGCGCCACTGTACTGTACGGCATTGCCGATTCCCCGCAGGCCTTCTGAAGACCTTGATGACACTGTCGTACTTTACGACCTCTGGCACATTAAATCTTGATCCATCTCCGTGGTTCCTGTTTCGAAAACATGGCGACACCGTTACTTTAGACCGCTCGCTCACAAGTGTCTCCCTCGATTGTGCGCACGCCTGTGACGTGGAACGGGCGAGTCCATTTGCTCGATGGAGGGTAGGTATGTCAACAACGTGGGCCATCAGCGACAATAGTAGATTCCATTTCATAGTGTTCCCACAGTAGTGTTGCCACTATTTAAGTGCCAACCCTCATAACAACAACTGAAAGATGAAAAATTACGACATCTATGGCGAATATATACTGAAGAAAGTATTAGGCGTAAAAAATATTGTGAACTAAAACAAATGTGTAATTAAATACAAGAATAAAGAAAATAAAAGAGAAGGTCGCTGCACTAAATGATAAGAATATTGTAACAAAAGATAGTGGGGTGGAGGATGGTCATCTCTAAAATTAAACATAAAATATAGGTGCCAGTATAAAATGTTTCGCATAAGAGACTTCAGTAAAATAACTAAAAATATAAATGACACTGGCCTCTTTTAGAGGCAAAAAATTATAATGTACATAATATACTAGAACTACTACTAAATGTTCAAATGTTTGTTAAGCTTAAGGGACTTAACTGCGGGGTCATCAGTCCCTAAACTTACAAACTACTTATGAACTAGCTAACACTAAGGACGGCACAAATATCCATGCCCGAGGGGGGAATTCGAACCCTCAACCGTAGCGGTCGTGCAGACTGTGACTGGCGCGCCGCAGACCGCTCGGCCACTGCGGCCGGCTACTACTACTACTACTAATAATAATATACTTCGTACTACTTTATTAAATGTATAAAGTTTTATTATTTAATTTCATATTATTTACATTTTATTATTTTTTGACATAAGTATTTGCAAAAATCTTGAAATTATAGGAGATCCTGAAGCGGGTCTTAAAATAATAAGCTAGTGCGCTTTTTGTTTGTGTTTGTTACACAAATTACGATCACATCTGCAACTTTCCTGACTACGCTATCATTATTAGGGCCAAATGTAGCAATATTGGATGACTTTGGAATAACATTGTGTGGAAACAAGACCAATTTGCCATGCGAAACGATTTTCATAGGCATGGCTGTGTACCGCTTACCCTGGCCGTGGCTGGACTAGGGGACAAGGTCTCGCTGCTTCTCTGTTACGTCGGCGCACCGACGACCCTTTGTCGGAGTCACGTAACGTAATCACCGCTCAGGTGTAAGTACCACTCGCGCTCCGAAGTTTCCGTTTATGTACGTAGCTCAGAGCTTTCGAAACTGGGTGTCGCCAGACTAATAAATTCGGAATGTTAAACAAATTGATAAATTTATCATCAGAGACCTTTCGCAATTCACTAAACTTCACATGTAGTAGATACAGAAAAATTACATATGTTTATTTGATTGTCCCTCACAGTTGCAAATTATGTTTATGTAACTGGTAATCGGTTCGAATTTTATATCCATCATAGAACGGTCCTTAACAGCAACAATAGTTGCTTACATGACTAGTCAGCCGCCAATCGTGTTGGTCCACAGCCACCTGCCATAAATTAAAATGCTTATCACTACGATAGCGATGCAACAGAATTTCCTTGTTGCACCGCTATCATAGTGATGATTATTTTAATTTACTACAGTTGGATGTGACCCAACATGGTATATTTGTGACTGGCTTGTCATGTAAGCTATACTTGCTGTTAAGGCACTGTTCTGATGATGGATATAAAATCCGAAACCCGTTACCAGTAACAACATAATTTGTAACTGTGACGAACAATCAAATTATGTTGTAATTCCTGCTTCACACAATAGAAATACCAAAACAATCAAATAATTCAAGAATCAGTTTCTTCTGCGCTACTGTTACGTGGCAAGAACACAAAAGTGAGGATGCCAGGGGTCACACCTATGCCTCTTCATAATATTGGCAGAATGTGCCCTCTGCCCTCCTCGCCGCCAAACCTCAATACGATATTCGTCGGAAGTAATGGAGAAGCGGGGCTGTCACTGTACATGATGCGACGCCATTCGTGGACCGAGCCAGGTGGCGCAGTGGTAACGCACTGGACTCGCATTCGGGAGGATAGTGGTTCAAATCCACCTCCGACCATGCAGATTTAGGTTTTTCGTAATTTCCCTAAATCACTCCAGGCAAATGCTGGGAGGGTTCCTCTCAAAGGGCACGGCCGATTTCCTGCCCTATCCTTATACAGAAATCCGAGCGTTAGCTCCATCTCTAATAACCAAGCTGTCGACGGGACATTAAACCCTAAGCCTCCTCCTCCTCCGCCATTCGTGATCTGCCGGGAGTCTTAACACTCCCAACGCCGGCGTCGCTGACGCTGTTGGTAGTGATATGTTGGGGTTCTGGTGTCACTGGAAACCGACGCATGGAGCGGTATGACCTCAACCCAGCAGATTGGAGTCGTCGAGACAGTGTGTGGGAACTCACACTACATGTTCGCGGATGGTGGATGCGGATGATGACGACAAACACCCAGTCCCCAGCGGGAATCGAACCTGAGGCCTCTTGCCTTGGTGGTGAGCGACGCTGCCACCGAGCTACGGAGGTGGACATGGATGTAGGAAAATTGCATACATTTATTACCCTTCTGAAATTTATTTTCTTTACAATACAACATCGGAAATATAGGACGCTAAAAGATTCAAAGCGTTAGAATTGTGGTTGATTCCGCCTTATGCAAGACACTATTTGTTTTGTTTAAATACCCAAATTAGTTTCGGCACTTGTTGTGCCATCTTCCGTGGGTTTCTATTGTTTATTTTCTATAATAAATGTTACATATTTGGTTATACAATCGTTTGCACAAGTTGTTTGGTTTGACTATTTTGTTAGTTGTTTTAGGCCTAATTTATTCAAGATACTTACGTAAGTGGGTCTGCTGTAGCAAGTCTTCTGATATATTGGTAGTATGTCAATGAAGTAACTTTGAATTCTTTTGAACCTGACAAAGGTGTATAACCTTCGTCGGAGGGGAGGGGGGAGGAAACGGGAAAGCCCCGCGCAAGCTCCGGGACGGATAGTGAATGATACGGGATATGTTACTGCATAAATTAACTATAAATCAGAAGGAGAGGCATTGAATTAAAATTTATGCTGTGGCCAGGATTCGAAACCGGGACCTCCTACTTACTAGGTAGGAGCTTTACACCACTCAGCTAACACAGCGTTTTAGCCAAAGCAACTACACGGACTGTCTTAAAAACGTCTCCCTCCACACCACATACTGTTAATTCTGCCCCATGTTCCCTGTGAAATGCGTATCAGGGCTCTCCTACATTGAAATAGCACCCCAGCAAAGAACGTGAATAGGAACTATCCCGCCTTGTTCCTGGCCACAGCGTAAATTTAATTCAATGCCTCTCCTTATGTTTAATACCTTTGGTATAACGATACAATGTTGTCCTCGGTCTGAGGAACAGGGCGGGATAGTTCCTGTTCGCGTTCTTTGCTGGGGTGCTATTCCAATGTAGGAGAGCCCTGGCAATTTGATACGCATTTCACAGGGAACATAAGGCAGGATTAAAGTATGTGGTGTGGAGGGAGACGTGCTTTAAGACAGACCGTGTAGTTGCTTTAGCTACAATGCTGTGTTAGCTGAGTGGTCTAAAGCGCCTACCTCGTAAGTAGAAGGTTCCGGGTTCGAATCCCGGTCATAGTATAAATTTTAATTCAACGCCTCTCCTTATGTTTAATACCTTTGGTATAACGAGACAATGTTGTCTCAAGGAATTGTATTATTTATTGATAATTATCAGTCAGAAAGTTAAACGGGTAAACTATATCATTGAGTGCCACAGTTTTTTGAAAAACTGTAAAGGTGGTTAATATTGAATTCTTCTAATACTCTGTACATTGTCAAAGGTCGAAGACACGTAAGCTGTCGGAGAGCTTTTAGAATCTTCTGAAGATCAAATGCTTACATTCCGTATTACTACCAATGTATAACTACGTTAGTTCTGTAATAGTTCTCGAATGACTCTTGTATCCAATAAACTTCCGGTTCAAAAGCGGCGATTGTTTTGCGCATACAAACGTCGTCAGTGGGGGCAGAATATTACGTCAGATGTGAAGGACGCGGTAGTGGCACAGTGCTGCCATCTGGATGACAGTGATAGGAGCCAGAAACAGCGGGCGCGTCAAGCCACAAGTCAGCTGGCCGGTGGTCACGTCCGTGGAGCACAATGGTCGTGACGTGGCGTAGCGTAGCGGTACCAAACACACGCCGCTGGGCGCATTAGACCCGAGAGTGACGCGCTACACTCATTAACTCGCGCCACAGGCTGCCACACGGCATACCAACACACTCGTCTCTCAAAACACTCAAAGGAAGGAAGCTTATGACTCAACGTCCCGTTGACAGTTTTGTTATTTGAGACGAGGCCCAAGTTCTGACCCTGTTTTCCTTTTTTTCCTCTCTCTTTTAGAACGGGGAAGATGGATGGATGGATGGATGGATGGATGGATAGATGGATGGATGGTTTGATCTTTAAAGGGACTAAACGACTACAGTTATCAGTCCATTGTTTCAACCGTAGAGATTGGAACAAAAAGCACTACAATGTATTATAAAACGATGTGTGAAAACGCAGCATGCAAAGTGTGTAACACGACAAGAAATAAAAGAATCGATGTAAAAACTGGTAAAAGAAGAAAAAGGAGAAAAGAGGATACCAGTGTGTCCTAGCCAAGTGGCCACAGACAAGATAGTACGGCATCTGGCCACTTTTGCACATTAGAACCACCTGCCTAAAAGCGATAGGCGAGCGAAGAACAAATATATAATGAACACAGTACTAAAAATCAAATAGATCTGTACAACCCACTCACACGAAAAAAATTTAAAACAGCGTCAGCCATAGAAGCATTGTCAGCTAAAACAAGATTTAAATCGTCAGGGAGATTAAAATTCCTCCTCTGAGTGGCTAAATCCGGGCATTCCAAGAAGATGTGGACGAACGTCAGACGCGCACCGCATCGACACTCGGGAGGATCCTCGCGACGGAGAAGGTGGCCGTGCGTAAGCCAAGTATGGCCGATACGCAGCCGGCAGAGAACAACAGAGTCTCTGCGAGGGGCCCGCAGAGAGGTCCTCCACACGTTGGTAGTCTCCTTGATACACCTCAACTCCACCACTCCACAAACCGAGAACTTTACGGCGTAGTGTAGAACGGAGATCAGCAGATGGGATGCCTATATTGAGGACAGGCTTGTGGGTGGCCTCTTTGGCCAGCCTGTCAGCCAGCTCATTGCCGTCTATCCCGACGTGTCCCGGAGTCCAAAGGAATGCCACTGATTGCCCACGTTGTTCAATGGTGTACAAGGACTCGTGTATGGCAACAACCAAAAGATTGCGCGGAAAAGACTGGTAGATGGCCTGTAAGCCGCTCAGGGAGCAACTACAAATGACGAATGACTCCCCAGGGCAGGAACGGAAACGGGGAAGATCGGCCGTGCCCTTTGAAAGGAAACTTCCCCGATTTTGCCTGGAGTGATTTTTGAAAAATCGCGGAAAACCTAAAGCTGGATGGCAGATGGCGGGTTTGAACTGCCGTCCTCCCAAACTCGAGTCTACTGTGCCAAACACTGCGCCATGTTGCTCGGGCCGCGGTGGAGCGGCCGAGCCTTCTAAGGCGCCCATACTCCGTTCACCGAGACGAGAGCCGCGCTGGAGTAGCCGAGCGGTCTAAAGCGCCTCGCTGCGGAACGCGCGGTTGCTCGCCGTGGAGGTTCGAGTCTTCCCTGGGGCATGTGTGCACCACGCAGTTTGGTCCGATAGATTTACAAACATTTGATCATTTGAACCGAGACGAGAGACGTACTGTAAACGCAATGAGGCGGGTGATCAGGGGTGGACAAAGCAGGGACGCTCGCTCAATTTCGCTGCAACCGTTTCAGGAGAAAGGTCGTTATGTGTGTTATATAGCAGTGATAATAGGTGTTGACTGTCAACGTCTTCTTAAAGGACCAGTTTTCCAAATATTAACGTAAGTATTAGTGTTTACAACAACATTCATCATTCATCGTCTGTGTGTCCTTTTCCTCTCTCATTGGTATCCCATAAGAGAATATTATGTGATACTTCAGTTTGAGTCCACCCAAGAAGCGTTCAAAGAAGTAATAAAGTTATTTAGAGAAACACGTGGTTCCTAGTGTGTATAAAACGCAGTAGTTGTGTCCAAAACAATGACTGATATTGTTATCAAAACAGTCAATAAAAAGCCACGCACTCTTTGAAGTCTCCAACAAAAAAGGAACAAAAAAATTTTTGACATAGCTTTCAGAATATCTTGATGACTTTGAAATGCGGTACGAAGAAACGTTTTTCGTAAGAAATTTCCAAAAATTCACAAAGTGCTTGTTGTGGTAAGCGAAGATGCAGATTTGCAAAGTATTAAAAGACAATTTGAAATGTTTGGCTCCTAATAGCTCTGCTGAATAAAAAACACACACAACGACCTTACACGTGAAACGGATGCAGCGAAATTAAGCGAGCGACCCTGTTTTGTCCACCCCTGGTCACTCGCCTCAGTGTGTTTACAGTACGTCTCTCGTCTCGGTGAACGGAGTATAGGCGTCGGAGCTGCTCGCCGTCGGAGATTCGAGTGCTCCGTCGGGCATGGGTGTCTTTGTTGTACTTAGCATAGGTTAGTTTAAGTAGACAGATGATCAGAATAGTTAAATACCATAGATTTACAAACATTCGAACATTTTTTGAGCATCTCACAAACTTTGTCCTTTGAGAGCAGTGGGGAGTGGCCGTTTGTTTGCGACAATTTCAGGTAGTTTGCTAGTTTCCTTCTCTTCATTTATTCTATTACACTCCTGAAGTCGCCGTAAAGTGGTTTTTCTTTCTTTCTTTCTTTCTTTCTTTTTTTTCTTACGGAGGGTACTTCGTGAATCACTGTCGCTTCCTCCTTTTCCTATTGTAGGTTGCGTGCGGCTCGCGGGAAAATAACTACCGGCAAGCCTAAGTGTTGGCTCTAAACACTAAGTTTATCCTCATGGTCTTCTCGTAAGATATAATTAGGACGAACTAATATACTTGTAAAACACAGCTAGCTCTTTACTCAAATGATGTGATGAGTGCTATAGACAAGGGTTGTCAAATAGATTCTGTATTTTTAGATTTCGGGAAGACTTTCGACACTGTACCTCACAACGACTTCTAGTCAAAATGCGTGCTTATGGAATACCGTCGCAATTGTACGATTGGATACGTGATTTCCTGTCAGACGGGACACAGTACGTTGTAATTGACGTAAACTCATCAAGTAGAACTGAAGTGACTTCTGGCGTTCCCCAAGGAAATGTTATAGGGCCCCTACTGTTCCTTATTTATACAAACGACTTAGGAGAAATTTTGAGTAGCTCTCTTAGGTTGTTTGCGGATGATGCTGTCACTTATCGGTTAGTAAATTCATTGGAAGATCAAAAACAACTGCAAAATAATTTAGATAAGGTTTCTTCATGGTGCAAAAATGGAAATTGACAATAATGGGAAGTGTGAAGTCATCCATATGACCACTAAAAGAAGCCCGTTAAACCTCTTTTACACGATAAATCAGCAAAACTACAGGCCGTAAATTCAACTAAATATTTAGGAGTAACAGTTACAAAATGTTCAAATTTTTGTTAAGCTTAAGGGACTTAACTACGGGGTCATCAGTCCCTAAACTTACAAACTACTTATGAACTACCTACAACTAAAGACGGCACAAATATCCATGCCCGAGGGGGGATTCGAACCCCCGACCGTAGCGTAACAGTTACAAACAACTTAAATTCGAAAGAACACATGGAAAATATTGTAGGGAAAGCGAACCAAAGACTACGTTTCGTTGGCAGAACACTTATATGCAACAGTTCCACTAAAGAGACTGCCTAGATTGCACTTGTTCGTCCTATTTTCGAGTATTGCTGCGTATTGTGGGATCCCCACCAAGTGGGACTGACAGACGATTTACGTACAGAAAGTACAGAGAACGGCATATCGTTTTGTACTATCGTGATATAGGGGGGGAGAGTGTCAGAAATGATGCACGAGTTGGGGTGAAAAGCATTAAAAGAAAGACGTTATTTGTTGCGACCATATCTATTTGCGAAATTTCTTTCACCAACTTTCTCCTCTGAATACGAATATATTTTGTTAGCACCTACCTACATAGGAAGATATGTTCATCAAAATAAATCAGATCGAAAACGGAAAGATTTAGGTGTTCCTTTTTCCCGCGAGCTATTAGAGAATGGAACCGTTGAGAATCATAAAAGCGGTTCGATGAACTCTCTACCATGCACTTCAATGTGGCTTGCAGATTATTTATGTAGATGTAGAGATTTGTCTAGAAATATGCTCTCTCTGAACTCTGACGAAAGCCCGTAACGTGGTGCAGAAAGACACACTTGCAGCGTCTGCCTAGGAGGTTACAGATAACTCAAATGTTCAAATGTTTCTAAATCCAAGGGACTTAACAACTTTGGTCGTCACTCGGCTTACGAACTACTTAACTTACGCTAATGACAACACACACGCCCATGCCAGAGGGAGGACTAACCTCGGACGGCGAGCAGCAGTGCACTCCGCAGCAAGGCACCTTAGACCGCACGGCCACTCCACCGTGGCTGCAGACCACTACGCGACACTTCCGTGTTTACTAACCTAACCAGTGACGAAGCGGGCCACTCGTCTTCGGATCTTCTCTGTCTCCTCCATTAATTTATCTGGTACAGGTCCCACAGTAACGAGCAATATTTCAAGTTCTAGTCGAACAAGTTTTGTAGCCTCCTTCCTTTGTTAATGGAATAAACTTCCTGAGGATACTACCAATGAATGGAAGTGTTGCATCTGCCTTTCCTGCGATTAGTTTCCTGTGGCCTTCCTTATGTCAATTCGCAGATATTTTATGGACTTAATTGCTTCCAGTGATTGTCTTGCAGTTGAGTAGTCCTACAGTAAAGAATCTTTCTGTATATTACTCATAAGTTATATTTGTTTATGTTGAGGGCTAAGCGCCACTCCCTGCATGAAGTGTCTGTATGCTACAGATCCTCCTGCATCACCACCACTTAAGACTGATCATACCCTTGAGCATTAAGTCGAAAGCATAGTAACCGTTGTGAAATTTCTCCATGTTCTCCTATTCAATGCTAATATTGTTGGCTCGTCGGATGTTAAGCCTGTTACTTCAAAGTCATTCTAACTCGAATCCAAGTACATTCTCTCCTTGGTCTACCTAGACTCCTCATACCATCTACTGCCGAATCCATGAGTCTCTTAGGTAATCCTGCTTCTCCCATGCATATAACATGATCCCACCAGCTAAGCCTGTTTGCTTTAATTGCTTTATGCATGGTGTTCATTCCTAGTTTTTTTTAATTCTTCATTATCGACACCCTCCTTACAATGTTCCCAACTATTTTTACCTACAAATATCCTTACTATTTTCATAAATGTAACCTCGACCTTATTAATTATTGTATTATGTATCCAACCAGCTTTCACTCCCATACAACGAAGTTAGTCGAAAGATTGAACGGTTCACTGATAACTTAGCCTTAGTACTGACTACCTTCTTGTAGAAGACAGTATATCGTAGCTGCGCGCTTACTGTATTAGCTTTACTACACCTTGATTCAAGTTCTTTAACTATGTTGCCATCCTATGAGAAAATAAACCATAACTAATTGAAACTGCCCACCTGTTTTAACTTAGTTCTTCCTATTTGGCACTCCACCTGTGTAAATCTCTTTCCCACACACATTCATTTTGGAGATGCTGTTCTTCATACACTAACCCTTACATTTTGTTATTGTGGTTTTCAGTCCGCAGGCTAGTTTGATGCAGCTCTCCACGCTACCCTGTCCTGCGCAAGCCTCTTCATCTAAGAATATGAACGGCAATCTACATGCTTTTGAATCTGCTTACTATATTCGTCCCTCGATCTCCCTCTACGATTTTTACTCCACACACATCCTTCTAATACTAAGTTGAAGATTCTTTCATGTCTCAGAATGTGTCCCACCAAACTATCCCTTCTTTTACTCAGGATATGCCAAGAAATTCCTTTTCGCCCAAATTCTGTTGAGCGCCTCATTAGTTACGTGATCTACCCATCTAATCTTCATCATTCGTCTGTAGCACTACATTTCCAAAGCTTCTATCATCTTTTTGTCTGAACTCCTTATCGTCCACGTTTCACTCCCATACAATGCTACACTGCAGACAAATGCTTTCAGAAAGGACTTCCTAACATTTAAATTAGTTATGGACGTCAACAAATTTCGCTTCTTCAGAAACGCTTTTCTTCCCATCTTCTTTACTTCGCCCATCAAAAGTTATCTTGCTACCTAAATAACAATACTCATCTACTACTTTTGTTGTTTCATTACCTAATCTAATTCCTTCTGCATCGCCTGATTTTCTGACACTACATTCCATTACCTTTGTTTTACTCTTGTTAATGATCATCTTATACCTTCCTTTCAAGACACTATCCATTGCGTTTAATTGCTCTTCCAGGTCTTTTGCTATCTCTGACAGAATTACTATGTCGTCAAGCAAACCGCAAGGTTTTTATTCCCTCTCGTGGATTTGCATTCCCTCTCCAAATTTTTCCTTGGATTCTTTCGTAGGTTGCTCAATGTGAAGATTGAACAACATTGGGGAAAGGCCACAACCCTGTATTACTCCCTTCCCAACCACTGCGACCCTTTCATGACCTTCGACGCTAATAATTGCTGTCTGGTTTTTGTACAAGTTGAATATAACTCTTCACTCTATATTTTTTCCCTGCTACCTTCAGAATTTGAAAGAGTGTATTCAACATTGTCAAAAGCTTTATCCAGATCCACAAATGCTAAAAACGTAGGTTTCCCTTTCCTTAATCTATCTTCTACATATATTGCTCTAAAATATTATATCGCAACCTTGCAATCGAATTTGCTATCCTGGTTCAGGCTTTCCAAGATTTCAGTAAATCACTGAAGGCAAATGCCTGGATTTTTCCTTTCAAACGGCACGGCCGATTTCCTCCCCACCTTAAACAACATTAAAAAAGTCAGAGTTTGTGCACCGTTTCCAATGACCAAGCTGTCGACGGGACGTTAAGCCGTAATCATCCTTTTACATTTAGTTACAGTTTTCCAGCGCTGCGCTTTCTTTGCGTATTACAGCATCATTCAATGAAAGCATAATCCAATTCCAGTGTTATTCAGTAAGACATTTCTATATATTGTGGAAAGTAATAGTCGTGTTACACTCCCTTAGGACAAGGCAAAAATTTGTGTCACGACCAAAAACATCTTTCTGTTGGGAATTACATTGTGTATCCTGATGCTAGAAACACTTCAATGAATCTACTTCGTTGGTCTGAGTCCGTAGGCCGTTACTTTTTTCATTAGCCAGCTGTGTGGAACCGTGTTGTACGCCTTATGAAACTCAAGAAATACTGCATCTACCTGGGTGCCTGTATATCTTATTAACTGGGGTCTCATGGATAAATGGAGCGACCTGTGTTTCACTGGATCATTGCTTTCGAAACCGATGGAGTCTACGGAGAAGGTTTTCGGTCTTCGCGAGCATAAAACTTTTTCAAAATTCTATAACAGACCTTCGTCAGAGCTGTAAACCTATATCTTTGTTAGTTGCCATTTTTATATTTTAGATGCATATTGACGTATGTCGCGCGACGTGTCTTAACTTGTTTATCTATTTATTTTGTTGGTCGTCCACCAACAGATGATAAATTTTACAGCCAGTATTATAAATGTTCTCTTCCCTTTCAAGACGACATGTAGGTTGGGTCTTGACTCAAAAAGCGACGAATATCTCTGTAGTTATGCATAAGGTGTTTCGGTTGTGTATAGTCTTTTGGTTTATCCCTATAACCGCAAGACTTTTCTTGACCTTTAACTACGCAGATATCCTTTTCAACTTTTTTCAGTTTGTGATATTTATTCTTCGTTTATGGTCATAAAACTTAAATTCGGTGCACGCATTGTCCGCATTTTTTATTTTAGATGACATTTCTCTTTTCAATTATATGTACAAATCTTAGAGATTTAACCCAGTACAATGTGTGAGATATTCCTTTTATTTTGCTCTAATTACACTAGTAATCATTTGCAAGTAGCTTTGTTCACCTTTTTCATTAGCAATTGTATCCACAATATATGAAAAGTGTTTATATGTATTATTTTATAAATATATTTTGTTACAAGGTATAAGAACGTCAGGAAAAGTCATACAGACTGAAGTCAGCCAATCACATGGTTTACGGCGATGTCAGTGAATAGGGAATGGGGTGCGCCATTACTTACAGAATTGCGGCAACTTTGTCAGTAGTCCTGAGGAATCTCTCAAGAATTTAGTGCAAGAAAGGCAGCCTGAAGTATCTTTTCCAGATTATCCCAGTAACAAGAGGGCCCTAAAGATTGAGCACAAGCACGGTCGTGCTCTTTCCATCCAAACATCCCGACATTCGTCTTAAGCGATTTCTGGAAATCATAGCATCCCTAAATCTGACTTACTGGATGGGGATTTGAACCCTCGTCCTCCCGAAAACGAATCTTAAGACTTACTACTGTGCCATGTTCAGTGCCAGAATCCTGTAGGTTACTTTAGCGTAGACATCACTCTTCTATGCTTGAGAGTGTGCAATAACTTAAACGGAAATCTCAAAGAGCATGTCCAGCCCAAAGGCTCTAGCTGTCATAGTACATAATGAGAATTGTTTCCAACTTCCCTTATTACAGAAACAGTATCTTCCAATATTCCCATGTAGTAAATGTACTTATATTATTCCCCTGAGAGCAGGTTTTCTGCGTTTCATGTACAACCCCTGTGTATTTTGCTCCACTTTAGGTTAGTAAAACCAAAAGTGTGCCTTTTCTGATGACTTTGCGACAGCTATAAATTTAATTTCAAATAACGCCTTAACCGTTCATCTGAGACGAAAACTGAATAAACTGTGTACTGCTAGCCATAGGGAACTCCCGTCAAGCTGGCAGCACCGCTAACACGATGCCTCGGCGGGACAACATACACTCCTTCGGTAGGCGGTCCAACGTCCACAAACACAGAGCAGGTAAATAAACAGAATGTTCGCGATCCTAATAGGCACGATTTCTTGCAGAGCTCGCTGTGCAAACCATACCAGCTGCAGATTCTTCCACCTGCCTGTGACTGGTCTACGGCCACTATATAGGCTCAGCCAGAATGCATCCCAGCAGTTCTCGCTTCGCTACCATGTCAGTAGTCAGTGACTACGAAGAAGCCTCCACTATCTGAAGACTGAAGACCATCCGACGCCGACTGAGTGGAGACCATACTTCGGCAAACTTCGACGGACCTTCGAGCTATTTTCAAATAGCAACGTTTGAGAAGTCACGCCAATAAACTTGTGTTGAAGAATGAAGCTTTAAATTATAACAAACTGATATAGAATTTTTGTATACTTAATCTTGTATTAGTTTTTTTAAATATTTTTATTCATGGCGAGTCAGGAGGAAAGGTGATTCTACAGGTAATTCTGAACACACAAAAGAAACTTCTAATAGACATATGCCCTTTCCTTAAACATATCAGGGTAAACCAATGCAAACAAGTAGCAAAGGGAAATTGTAGCGGCGTATTTACTAACCGTGTCGGTACGCAGTTCAGTTGCACATGGCGCAGTTGTTTACCTGACGTCTCAGTCCGATAGTGATTATCGTAGTGCACGGTACAACAGTCTTGTTATGCGGACAAAGAATACAGTAAACGCCACGGATCGTCATACATGCAGAGTATGCTGACATGGTATTTCTCTGTGGTTTGTCCAATGGGAATTCCACAGCTGCTTTGTAAGAATAAAAACAACTATTTACGAATCGCAGAGTGCCAAACATCAGGGTGTTTCACTGATTGCGTGGACGTCGTACGCTTCACAGCCTAAATGTCTCTGAACGTCCCGTGCCGCAAACTATAATATAGTTGAGAACATTCTTCAAATAGTGGAACACAGCCCAACTACTAGCTCTAGAAGAATTTCTGCCCAACTTTGTATTGCACAAACACGAATGTTACGCACAGTACAGGTGCCATTTCAGTATCTACTTAATTGGCAGAGTGAACAACATCTGTACGACGGAGGTGATGCCGTCCGGCAGGAATTATGTCAATGGATCACGCCCAATGATAGATTAATTCCAAATATTCTGTTCGTTGATGAGTCAACATTTACCCACAACGGTATCGAGAACAGGCACAACTTTCGCGTATGGGCAGATGAAAATGTGCACGATACTGTGGGAACGTATTTTTAACTACGCATCGCAGTCAACGCGTGGTGAGGTATTATTGCTCACAAACTTGCTATTGACTTCCTCCAACATGAACTGACTCAAACATTTATAGAGGGACTACAGAGTTTACAGTAGGTTTCCAGCAGGGTTGGAAGTCAGTTCATATATGGAAATCATTGCCAGAGATGTTTTCTCCAGTTTTGGTAGTTGTGTGTATAACGCGTGATGGTTCCATTTTAATTTCCTTTTACACGTATTATTTTGGTTGTCATCCCATTTGATGCAGCCAGCTGTTTGTCTCAGCGATTTCATTTCGCATCTTCCAATTCTTCAGGCTTCGCTGCTAGAGAAATTCGTTTTTATCCATAGAATATTTTTGAGTCTCCTTATCTGCTTTTGCAGTGTGTTACATTTTGCCGTATTCAGCCTTCTTTATATTCATCACACATTTTCTTTTTCACTAAATACGCAGTTCTCTCACGGCAAGCATAATAAATGTTCAATTGAGTTATATAGTATTAATGATGCGTAACTAACAAAATGACCATAGAGGGTAATGTTGAAATATTAAGAACAGTGGGGGATTAATGATGAAAAAGGGCATTAACGTTTTCTTGATCAATATACGCTTTCCACTTTACCCTTCCAGAGATTATGCAGTCAACTGCGATCTGACGAGTTCATTTGTAATAAATATTTACTTACTGAAAATGTTTCGATAGTAAAATACTTCAAGGCGCTTTCATATATCGACAGTGTTATATTTTATAGATTGGAATACAGTTGTTTGGGATTAAAGCTGTTAGAGGCATGTGTTGAAACGATTGCTTATATAGTCGGTGATTAAGAGAAGATGCTACATTTCAAGGTATATCGAGTCATGAAGGCGGATAAAAAGATAATAGTATGTTTAATAATTGTTAAGTATTCTATGCATACTCTGTTACCTTTGGCATTATTTTGCAGAACTGCTCGTCCCTTTCGATTTAACGAAATGCCATTATGAGTGTCCCTGTTGCCACGACGCGAACTAGCAGCCTAGTAATTATCTCGAAGTACAATAAAAAAGGAAGACTAGGGTCTAACGTACCGCCATGTGGAGTGGATGAGTGTTCTATGGCGCCTTGCTGCGGAGTGCGCTGTTGCTCGCCGTCGGAGGTCCGAGTCCTTCGCTGTGTGTGTGTGTGTGTGTGTGTGTGTGTGTGTGTGTGTGTGTGTGTGTGTGTGTGTGTGTGTGTCTTACGTATAGAGTTGTATGTTCAAGAGAAAAATCAAACTTATCACACATACAATCCCTTTGATGTTGTACGAAGAGGACAGCCGACATTTCGTTCGCATCTGACGAACGGTTTGTCACAACAATGTCTATTTATTTATTTATTTATTTATTCTCTACTAATCCGGTGTTAGAAATTAAAGTTTTCCGCAAATTATATTTATTCAGCTTATGCTGTCTATTTCCACCACAAGCTTGTTCCGGCTATTGTCATTATGAAGTGGACCGGTGGATTTTCCAGCAGCAATTACCTGCATTTATAAATTACGTTTAATACAAAATTTTTGCGTTGCAAATTTACTTACTTCTAGTTCCACTGACGTTCATAAAACATTTTGTAGCCTATCATTTTCGTGACGAGATCTGTATGTCACGATTTTATCGATATTGTAGGTAGTTGATAAATTATTTGACACTTGCTCCTTTGATGCTTTATGTTTACAATATTATATGTTTGTTGGTCAAAAGGTTTAGTTGTGTGTCATAGATAATTTTATTGATTGTTTATTGTTTCCGTATGTCATGTGATTTTTTGTCCATTTTGTTTTTCAGCCGGCCGCGGTGGCCGAGGGGACTGAGGCGCTTCAGTCACGGTCTTCACGGCCACTACGGTCGGGGGTTCGAATCCCCCCTCGGGGATGGATATTTGTGCCGTCCTTAGGATTAGCTAGTTCATAAGTAGTTTGTAAGTTTAGGGACTGATGACCCCGTAGTTAAGTCCCATAGACTTTACAAACATTTGAAAATTTTTCTTTTTCTAAAAATTTCAATGAAGTTTTCTGTATAATTTTGATCATTTAAATCCATTTGTTCAGTGAGAATATCATTTAGGTATTTATTCGTGTGTAAATCTACGTTTGTTCCAGAATGTTTACAGCAGGGCCTTTATATACTACATACTGTTAAGACAGTTATGTGGTTTAAAGGAGACAGTGACACGCAGTTCGACAACGATGGTACCAGAGTTTCGTTTTACGACCACATACTGATGGTAGGAACGCCTTCGTCTTTCAGGAATCTAACCGACAACCTTCAGCAGAGTTAGACCGCAGCAGCCGGAGATGTCCGATAGCTCACGTGACGGTAAATGTTGAAGATATTTTCCGTCTACTATTTAACCACAGCACGCATAATTGTGGCCTGAGTGTGTCGGGCAAGGGAGTTTCCCCGGAAAAAAGTGCGGAAATGCCAATGACGTAAACGCATACGATCATCGTGTGGATACGCACGAGTACAGTGCTACAATCTACTGCTGGTACGGCCTGATGCCTTCACGGTCAAGTCTGAAATCTGAAGGACCGACTTTTTGTCACTAATTGGCCCTAGGCTATCTTTCGCTTAACGTGATAGTCACCTCTGCCAGCGTCTGTTTTTAACTACGGACTGGAGCACATAAGAAAGTTTTAAATACACACGACTAGTACACAGTTTTTTGTACATTCAGATTATTATTATTATTTTTATTATTTTAAAAACCAACAATGATATATGCCTGTGGGTGAAACGAAGTTCGTACGACTTAGGTGCTATGGGTGTTGAAATCAATCAATTTCCGGACTTGGACTAACTCATATCTCTCTTCTCGGCGGCGGTTGCTTTAACTTCCTCGAGCACCGGACACGCTTCCGGCCCAACTTCCAAAGTGCCACTCAAAGCCGTATATTCAAATGTTTAAATTTTTGTTAAGCTTAAGAGACTTAACTGCGGGGTCATCAGTCCCTAAACTTAAAAACTACTTTTGAACTACCTTATAGTAAAGACGACACAAACATCCATGCCCGAGTGGGGATTCGAACCCCCGACCATAGCGGCCGTGCAGAATGTGTCTGGCGCGCCGCAGACCACCCGGCCACTGCGGCCGGCACCGTATATTCCCACCTTTAATTACAGCGGAACTGTATGCATTGGGTAGAACGATGGTATGCACCCGTACTGAAGACATTCGTTTCCGTCCATCCACGCAATTTTATCCAGTGTGTGTGTGTGTGTGTGTGTGTGTGTGTGTGTGTGTGTGTGTGTTATCTTATTTAATACATGTTCTAACGGGATCATAGTCTGCAAGCAAAGTGGGGTTTTGTAAGAAATTAACGGGATTAAAACTTAGGAATTTCGGATTTTTTGAAGTCAACAAAAACAGAAGATCCGGACTCGAGTCCTGGTCCGATAAACATTTTCAAGTAGAGCAGTCGAGTTATTTCCCATAGCAGCTAAGTCGAACAAGTTTATCTTAACTATGAATATATACAGCGAAGTTGATAAATGGCATATGTATTATACTAATATTGTCGTTATTGTGTTATCAGTCGGAAGACTGGTTTGCTGCAGCTCTCCACGCTACTCTACCCTCTGCAAGCCTCATCATCAACGGCAAACCACATCCATTTTAAGACGCTTACTGTATTCGTCTCTTTGCCTCCGCCTGAAATTTTTACCTCCAAAACTTACCTCCATTACTAATCATAGATTTCAAACAATGTATCCCACCAATCGATCACTTCTTTTAGTGAAGGCATGACAAATTTCTTTTCTTCCTCTTCAGTTACGCGACCTACTCACATAATTTTCAAAAATCTTCTGTAGCATCACATTTCACAAGCTTCTAGCCTCCTCTTGTGTGAACTGTTTATCGTTCACCTTTCACTCCCGTTTGAAGCTACACTCCACAAATATTCGTTCAAAAACGATCCATTAACGATTAAAGTAATATTCGAAGTAAAATTTCTCTCTTCAGTAATGATTTTCTTTTCAATTCCATTCTGCACTTTATATCTTCACTACTCCGGCCATCAGAAGTTATTTTGCTGTTCATTACCACCTTTATTGTCTAGTTTCGTAATCTAATTCCCTTAGCACCATCTGATTTCATTCTGCTACATTCCCTTGCCCCGGTTTCTCTCTTGTTTAATGTTCATCTTAGACCATCCTCTCAGGACACTGCCCATTCCATTCAGTTGCTCTTTCAGGTCCCACGCTGTCTTCGACAGAGTAACAGTGTCATCGCCAAATTACGAAGATTTTATTTCTCCGCCATTAATTTTAATTTTCTGCAGGTCGTAGCAATGGTTGGATTACTGTAGCTGTTGTTCGGTACTATGGTAGTTCATTTAAGCGTGTAGCTGGTCTGGAAAGTTTAACAGATGTAATTGCCTTTAGAACTTTACGTCGGTGAGGTTTTCAAGATAGATATTGGAACTTCATATAATAGTGTAATATGCCTTTTGTTGTTAGATCTAGAAATCATAGAAAAATTAATATGAGTGAAAGTGTTTGGTTTAAAGGTTCTAGTAAATGTTATAACATTAAAGCTGTTGGTGACATTTTTTATTATCGTAGTTAAATAAAGATTTGTCCTTAAAACTTTTTCTTTGTCTTTTAACACGTAGATCTTGCTAAAAGCCGGGAAGCTATTCTTCTTGGTGTTGTAGCTGTCAGAGGCACCCTGGGATGCTTTCACTGCGTCGCTTTCTCTTTGACTCTGATAACTGTTGTCTGATTTCTGCATAAATTGTATACAACTTTTCGTTCCCTGTATTTCACCCTGCAGAGTTCATAAATTAGAAGAGTTCGTTCCAGTCAACCTAGTTAAAACCTTTCTCCAAATCTACAAAAAAGCTAAAAACGTAGGTTTGCCTTTCATTATTCGATCTTCCAAGATAAGTCGTAAGGTGAATATTGCCTCACGTGTTCATTACTCCTACGTTCTAGCAGATCTTCCATGAGCTCGGATTCTACAAGGTTCACCATTCTTCTGTGAGTAATTTGTGCTAGTATTTTGTAACTACGACTTACTAACCTCATAGTTCCGTAATTTTTCCACCCGTTTGCAAAATCAAATGTTCAAATGTTTGTAAATCTAAGGGACTTAACTGCTGCGGTTTCAGTCCCTAGGCTTACAAACTACTTAAACTTCCTGGCGGATTAAAATTGTCTACCGGAACCGAGATTCGAAGCTGGGACTTTTGGCTTTGGTGGGCAAGCGCTCTACAGTCTGAGCTATCCCGGCACGCTTCACGGTCCGTCCTCACAACTTTACTTTTGGCAGTACCTAGCCTCCTACTTTCCAAACTTCACATCACAAAAAATGTGTAACTTCAGCGCAAAAGGTTGCATTCTAGCACAAGCGATATATTAATAGACACAAAGTAACAAGTTTTCAATTGCATACGCCCAAATCCGTGACTTTAGTGTATCAATACATCTTCAATCAACAGTTCCAAAAACCACCTCCTTAAATGTAATAGCTCAAAACACACTTATCCTACACATCTTATACTGCTTATATTAGTCCTAAAAGTGAAAATTTCGCTTTTGGACGAAGTGATTAATACAAAATGGAAGAGATAAACGGAAGTTATTTCATCACTGTGGTTTACAATCAATGTTCTGCACCTTTTGTCTCATTGTCCACTATTTCCGCTTGGTCCTCAACAAAGGTTGATGACATTTATTTTTCTATATCACTGTCACGTTCAGATCTGTGTCGATTTGCATAAAATAGTATTCTTCCCTCTCATTTTGGTGGTAAACATCTACCTACTCTCGATTTCTTGACAACCGATTACTTCTCCTTTTGCAGGTTTCTCCTGTATGCAGTCCGTGTAGCAGCCTCTAGGCCCACTCTAGAATTTTCCACTATCTGGCCATCTCATCTCGTTCAGCCGTAATACATCAGTTTTCATTCTTGTCATTTACAACTATACGTGCTTCAGCTTGCCGCACCTCAGTAAGTTTCGTACATGACATTTTGCGATTCTTTTTCTTATACTCTTCGTAATCTTCATTTTATCGGAAGTAACACATTAGCAGAACCTTCCCAGATATCCAAATGAAGGACTATTCCAGAATCATTTACGAAAGTACTGGCAAGTTTTCTGTAAATTGGACTCTAATTTGTAATCACTCAAATATCACGAACCTTCTCAAGCAGCATAGTTTCATTTCGTATCCTCATCCTCTTCTGCATGCTTTATTTTTTCATGCAGTACATAAGTCAAAACCATCGGAACGACTCACATGGTAAATACTCGACAGGAATGTAGATTAGGAAATACTAACTATAATTCTGAACAAATCTTCATTGTGTGAGACTGATATACGCAGTCAAGACAGACGGCAACTTCCAGAGCTACGACGTGACACTGTCACGGAGCATAATCTATCCACTTAGAATGTACATGACCAAAATGTTTGCAGTAATAGAATGATATCTTAACACCCTATAATGTATCGTTATCTTCATATATAAAAATGAACGTCTGTATGTCCTCTATGTGTTCATAAACCATTCATTCGATTGCAATGAAACTTTGGTGAACTGTTCACCATACGCCCACGAAGGTTCCTAACCAAAAAAACAAAAGAGCACGACACTTAGCTCAGGAGACATGAGGTCATAAGTAATGACAGGCCACCGCGTGAGAATACCAATTTATGCGTCAATTAAACCTTCTCGCTAAACGCAAGGTCACTGTGCTTCCACACCCTCATCATTCTCCATATTTGGCGTCGGCAGACTTCTTTCTGTTTTTCCGCCTTAAATTAGCTCTGAAAGGCTTACGCTTCGCAACGGTTGCAGAGATACAATGCATGATCTCAGTGTTTGGACCGATGCCACAGGAAGCGTTTGCTGGCAGTTTCCAGCAGCTGTACAACCCTTGTCAACAGTGTACTGTAGCCAGTGAAGGTATTTTGTTTGTACTCTTGTTTCCTAAATCTCGTGAGGCTATTCACAGAACTTGTCAGACTCAACTCGTAAAAGGCATCATCCTACGGACGTGCCACCGCACTGGCTGGAGATTAGAGTCCGCCCTCGGGCATGCGCGCGTGTGTTGTACTTAGCGTAAGTCTAAGTAGCTTTCAAGTCTAGTGACTGATACCAAGCAGTTTGGTCCAATAGGTTTACAAACTTTTGACTTGAACATAAATGTGTAGTGTTGCGATGAGACCAAAGACCAGTGTACCACTATCGATACGGCCACTACAACACTATCGATACTGCTACTGGAACACCGACGGTACGTAGTATCACTTCATAGATTCCTGCAAGAGGCCACGCACGTATGAGCACGGTCACGTGCGTCTGATTTGTCGAAACATAGTTAAATCGTCGGAACATGCGGCCTGTAGGACAGAGCGCGCATCGACTGATCAATATGGTTCTGTCTAGCAGACAGTGCACCACAATTTAGGACAGAATGCTCCACAATACCTCGAGGCCTTTCTGTGTATTGACATTTAGAAATTCTTGTGAACAGCCAAGAGAACTATGAAATATTTAGAGACTTCTACTTTATCAGTCTGAGTGTCCTCCTGTAACGCTCAGAGTGGTGTATTCATTGCCGCGGCGGAGTGGCCAAGCGCATTGAAGCGCTATGCTCCGATGCGCGAGGCCGTGCCCCGTCGGGGGTTCGAATCCTCCTTCGGGCATGGAAGTTTGTGTAGTTTTTAGTATAACGTAGTTCATAAGTAGTTTGAAGTTTAGGGACTGATGACCCCGTTCTTAAGTCCATTAAGCTTCACAAACATTTTAACTTTCTTTTGTGTGTATGCATTTATTTGTAATACATTTAATATTACTAAAATTGTAGGACCCTCATCTTAAGTTGTAGCTATGTAAACCTTACTGTTAACACTCCTACAACAAAATGTGCCTAAGTAAAGAATGTACAACATGGGATCTTATAATCAGCCCATCAATGAAATTCAAAATAACCACGTGATATTATCTGAAGAGGGAAAGGAAAATAAATATATTCGTATTATCAAATGACACAGTAATCAGCTGCAAACAATGCATGGATTAATTGCATAGCGAGCTAAAAGCAGATGAGTACTGCGACACCTTAACTGGTAGTTAGATCCACGTCTACTAGATAGTAAGTCACGGTAACCAATTACTCCCTAACGAGAACGTGACCATCCTGTGACCACAAGAACACTTAACGTCACATAACGTGAGTGCCCAGGCATAAACGAGCCGTCGTGGTGAGGACACTCAAGAAATACAAGTCAGATACGTCACTGTCAGGACTGCCACTGGAATTTTTTTTTCCGAGGACAAAGACGTCACCAACAGAACTGAACGAACTGAGTATCTTACGGCAGCGATACCGTTACATGCAGCATCGGATAAAAAAAGCAATGATAGTTGACAGTTCTCAAACTTGAGCATAAAGAAATATGTTTCTAATTCTGTGCAGGCAGAGTAGGGATTGGAACAACATTTCCCTTAGAAAGAAGGATCCAGTTCCTGCTTGCACCGCAACGATGGCCTGTTTAAGTGTGTGGATATACCATGGCGAGACTGTTCAACTTCTACCTTATGCACGCTTATTCGTCCCGTATTATGGTTTGGGGTGATCTTGGATTCCATTCTAGTTACCCTGAAGAATGTATTGTTGGTACAGTAACTAGCTATCGTTACAGATCTCAAGTATTGGAGTCAATTGTCCTTCTGTAACTTTGGAGCTTGGCATATTCATGCAGGATGTGATACGACACGTGTAACGCTTTGCTCAACCTTTCTTCGTCACCCATAATATTTCATTGCTGCCTCGGCCTCCCTATTCTCCCCAGCAAGGAAAACGTCTGGTTGATGATTGCGGAACGACTAGCCGAAATACAGCATCCGCTGCTATAGTATATCAGCTTTGTCCATATGTGAAATCAGCGTCAACAGCTAGAGCCCAAAAACACACCATGAGCTTCTTCAATTCAATGTCAAGACGTGTAGTACCGGTTATAACCAGTAATAGGGCGGGGAGGGGGGCAGCAACACTTACTACTAATTTAACAATCATCGTCACTTCACACGGGGCTGTATTTTGAGTTATGTGATCTTTTTAGAAAGTACTATCTCGCAAATAATTTTGCTGTGACATCTCCAGTCCTGCTTGGTGCTGAATTTAGGATGGCCGGCAGTGTACATCACTCTCCAAGTTTTCCAGGTAATTCTCTGAAAAATAAACATGAAAACAATTTAGAAAGCACAGGCAGTACTTTAAAATTACAGCTATATGTGGCACAACGCTATTTCAGTTACTTGACTGAGGGCCTGTCCACTTAAACGGACTCTTTCTCACCAGCTGCAGAGATTATTCCAGTCGGGTAATTACACCCATTCGCAGACTGACGTACCTCTGCCAACAGCAGATGTAGCAAGTTTACTGGGGCCATACGCACAACTAGAAAATCACAAGAGCTGCCTATGGGAAGACAAAGGGAGTGGCCCTTTACTAAGCAGGAAGTAACGGGGAGAATAACTTTCCTGACAGTGGGGGAAAACGACTCTAGTTTGCACACTCTCAAAGACATAGTTTTGAGATCAGAGTTAAGAGTTGTAAGTGAAATCTGTTAATGGTGCCTGCATAATTCGATTTTGTATTATGTAAATTATTATTCTTGTACATTGTTAAATCAGTATGCTAAAATTTAATGCAACTAAATCATAATTATTGTTCCAAAAAGTTTTGATATTATTATTGTTAAAACGTGGGCCGTTGTTTATGTTACAAGTGAGAATGCTAGTATTTTTTTTTCTTTTTTGTGTTTTGAGAGAGAGAGAGAGAGAGAGAGAGAGAGAGAGAGAGAGAGAGAGAGATGCAATGTATTGCCCACATGCTAGCGGCGGGCAATGTTACTCTAAGACATTTGTTGTAAGACTAACAGGAGGTCGAGTTTCGCTCATTAGCCTATGAAAACTGTGTGTGGCATCTCTGGCCCAAAATAATTCACCGGCACGAAAGGAGAGAGATTATTTGCGTCATTAAGAAACAATATAGTCTTTTGTATTATTGTGAAAAATTACGAACGTGTCCATTTCCGTCCTCGTTATTTTCATTCACCAGTTTATTCATTTACTATAGTAGTCTGATTACTCACCAGTACAACGTTTTGGCTCACACATTCCTAAACTTTTACTCAAAGTTATATATAAGATTTATTTATTCAGAGTTCCTTTGTAATTTACATTAAGCTTATCTTTAGTATCGATACGTAATCATAAAATGTTGGACATCTTTGAAACACATTCTTTCTACAGCTATGAACGCTGATTATGTGTGGACTATCCGTTTAGTGTTAAGTTACCTGACGATGGCCTGGAAAGGCGATTCATATATTAAATAATAAGAGTTTAACATCAAATACTATATATTCAAGCTTTTAGTACAACCATGAACTGTGCTTAATTTGTGACAAGTTTCAACGTAACCAATCAAATTAGTGAACTGTCACTGATAACAGGGTACACAGGCGTTTGTAAAGTTAGATAGACAGAAAATGAAAAAAAAAATGGCAAAACAGAAATTGCTGAAGAAAACCAGCGAAGCTGTAAATCCCTACATCTCTATTTGATAGACCAAAGGCACGTACAGAAAGGAATCTTCGGATAACTTCGAAGCATCTGCATTACCATTAACGGTTCAGAAAACAACCAAGTATTAACCACAGACAGAAAGGCTGAGACGTGGACAGTATACAGGGTGTCACAAAAAGGTACTGCTAAACTTTCAGGAAACATTCCTCACACACAAAGAAAGAAAATGTTATGTGGAAATGTGTCCGGAAACGCTTAATTTCCATGTTAGAGCTCATTTTATTACTTCTCTTCAAATCACATTAATCATGGAATGGAAACACACAGCAACAGAACGTACCAGCGTGACTTCAAACACTTTTTTACAGGAAATGTTCAAAATGTCCTCCGTTAGCGAGGATACATGCATCACAGCCGTCCACAATACGAGCACGAAGAGTCTCTACATTTGGTACCGGAGTTGCGTAGACAAGAGGGTTGAGGTCAGGAGAGCGCGGAAGCCATGGAATTGGCCCTCCTCTACCAATCCATCGGTCACCTAATCTGTTGTTGAGAAGCATACGAACACGTCGACTGAAATGTGCAGGAGCTCCATCGTGCATGAAACACATGTTGTGTCGTACTTGTAAAGGCACATGTTCTAGCAGCACAGGTAGAGTACCCGTATGAAATCATGATAACGTGCTCTAGTGAGCGTAGGTGGAAGAACATGAACACAAGCACTGAAGTCAACATTACCTTCCTTCAATTGGGCCAACTGGCGGTGAATCGAGGAAAAACTGTTCAAATGTTTGTACAACTTATGGGACTTAACTACGGGGTCATCAGTCCCTAAGCTTACAAACTACTTATGAACTAGCTAAGACTAAAGACGGCACAAATATCCATGCCCGAGGGAGGATTCGAATCCCCGACCGTAGTGGCCGTGCTGACCGTGACTGAAGCGCCTCAGTCACCCCGGCCACCGCGGCCGTCGGTGAATCGAGGAAGTAAAGTACATACTAACGAAACAATTGGGTATTTTGACAATTGTCTGCACGAATTATTTCTATTTACATTTAAAGAGAAATACTAAAATGAGGTGTAACATGGAAATTAAGCGTTTCCGAACACATGTCCACATAACATTTTCTTTCTTCGTGTGTGGAATGTTTCCTGAAAGTTTGGGCGTACCTTTTTGTAACACCCTGTGTACAACAAAACTTACTAAATGAAAGCAATATAACAATATTAATAAAAAGGAACAGGAAGTGGATGGATATGTGATATTTGATACTGCGAAGGGAATTTGAACAATGCTACACGTAATATAAAACGATGTACTTTAAGCATTCTCTTGTTCCCATTTATTAAGAACATTGGAAGCACCAACCATGAGAAAACATTCCATCTGCTCTGGAATACACACGAGACGGGCGAAATACCTACAGATTTTAAGCAAAATCTAGTAATTCCAGTTTCCAAAAAAGCAGCTCCTGACATAGTACTACCGCATCGTCAGCTAAAAAAGGTTGTGGTAATTGGTAACAAACTATAAACAAGTTATTTACAAATGATTGGAAATTCTGGTGGAAAATAATGATGTAGATCAGTTTATAAAGTTCCGAAAGTAAATGAGCTAAATATGAGAGGTAGTTCTCCCACTACCTCTTATCTTATAGTTTCACAAAAAGCCAATCTACAGTTATAGAATTTATGAATTTAGAAAAAGTGGTTAACAATGCTTACTAAAATATATACTGAAATTCCGATGGTAGCACGGATAAAACAAAGGGAACGAATAATCTAAAACTTGAATAGACAACAGACCGAGGTTACAAAGGGAGAATGAAATTAAAGGGAAGGAGCAATTGAGAAATAATTGAGATAGGAATATAGCCAATACCGATGTAAGTTAATACGTACATCTAGTAAGCAGTAAATGAAACCAAAGAGAAATTTGGAAAATAAATTCCAGGAAAATAAAGTTTTCCGATTAAGCTCTGATTCTGTGAGGGGCATTTACATCAGTTAAAAAAATAGTGATGCCTTGAAACGAGGTTATATAATTAGTATGGACAGAAAAAAGGGCAATGGAATGCTGCCTAGCAAATTATCTTTACATTTAAAAATGTGTGTGTGTGTGTGTGTGTGTGTGTGTGTGTGTGTGTGTGTGTGTGATATATATACAGAATAGAAATTCCACCCGAGCGAAGCCAGGGCGGGTCGCTAGTTACAGATTAAGACTGTAAAGTTAGTACGAGATTTACTGTTCAGGAACGAAATAGCTGACGATGCCAGGGCTAGCGAGAAAACATTTGACGAAAAAGAAATTTGTTAACACCTAACGTACGCTTAACGCTTAGAAACACTTCTCTTAAATAATTTGCTTGAATCTAGCCATTGTATAAAGTAGAAACGTGGACAACAAATAGCACCACAACCTTTCTAATGTGTTGTGTAAGAATATTGAAATTTAAATAGGTAACTCTACCAACTAAAGTAGAGGATCTTCTTCATCCAAATGGAGAGAAAAGAACATCATGGTGCGGCTAGACTACATATTGAGATTTGTTAATAGGGCACGGCCTAAGGAATGACACTAAATTTAGTCATCGAAATCGAGGAGGACGATAAAGGCTTTACAACGAAAACCACTTAGGCAGTGAGGAGCGTGTTTGCAGAGATAGACCACCGTGGATTCTAGAGAATTGCTAAAGTACACTGTCCATCTTCAGAAGAGCAGCACATGTCAGAAAAGTTTTCAATTTGCGGTGTCTATGTCTGACTACAGCAACGACGACGAGAAAGAAGTGTCAATGGACGAGCTTTTATCTACAGACGTCTTCTTACGTGCTATTTTTGTGCAACCCCACGAATAACGGCATATATAAATTTGTAAAGTTGTGGAGGAATGAACTTACATCGAGTTGAAAGCCTAGTATTTCGAAGTTAACCACTGCTGACTGCACAGACTTGGTATAGGCACTAACCTGTATCATCAGTTTAGTTTCTAACCACTGCTGACTGCACAGACTTGGTATAGGCACTAACCTGTATCATCAGTTTAGTTTCTACGTGTCGGACATGACTTTTGTGGTGGAAGGTAGGTCTGTAGTATGTTCAAATATTTGTATAGCTTATGAGACTTAACTACGGGGTCATCAGTCCCTAAACTTACAAACTACTTATGAACTGACTAATACTAAGGACGGCACAAATATCCATGCCCGAGGGGGGATTAGAACCCCCGACCGTAGTGACCGTACAGAACGTGACTGGAGCGCCTCAGTCCCCTCGGCCACCGCGGCCGGCAGCCCGCTAACTCCCCGCCTCAGATGTTTCTGCTGCTTTTTACGATATCGTACCTCTGTTTTCGCTCTAATGCTTTGTGATAGAGTCCTCATTAAATGACGTATACGCTCTTTTCATAGCTACATCAAATACAGTTGTATCGGAATCAACTTCGTTTCTTATAAAGGACTAGCTGAAAACCGGGCGTCGTCCGGGTGGTTATTTATTGCAGTCTTCAATTAGTACATCTCTCTTTCCCTTTTCGCTCTCAGATCACCTTCTGTTTACTTTTCTCTCTATTCGTCTCCTCCCCTCCCCTCTCTCTTTCTGCTCCTCCCCGTCTCCTCCTGTCCCTTTCTCTGTCCATTTCCTCCTCCCCCTCCCTGTGTTCATCTGCTTTCACCTGTCTGTCACCATCTCCCCCTCTCTCATTCTCCTCCTTTCCCTTCTCTTTCCGTCTGCCCCCTTACCCTCTCTCTGTCCGTCTCCTCCTGCACCTACGCCTCTACCTCCTATATATGAAAACATACATATATGTGCCAAGTTTCATGGTGACTGGTCAAACGGTGTCAAAGTCGTGAGGCACCCTCCGCCATACTAAATTCACTGGCTTGTGGATAATAAAAATCTCCTTTCCTGAAAACATACTTTAAGGTGCTGACACTCATAGTGACCTGTTAAACAATTTGGATGTTTGTTGCTACGTGCCCTCCACCATGCACCTACGGAGTTTTACGAAACGTAGCCAATGTATTAATATGCTAGCTCAACAACACCAATGGGTATAACATCGTTTTATTTTTCTTTATTAATTTAGTTTAAGTTTGACACTAATATATAATGGTGAAAGACCTCTAAGTGTAACTATGATATATTTCAGAGCTAAAATTCCTGAAGATGGTCTAAAAGAAGTTCGAAAGAAGTCGGAAAAAAATTATTGCACTCTAGACGGTTCTCTATATATAAATTTAAATAAGAGTGCTCTTGCCCAAAAAGTGAAACAAAAATGTTTCCAAAAGTAAGTGATTAATAAAAGTATAAGCTACCTCTGCTCAATATTTCATTCGTATCCGTCCAGCCTTTACAGCGTGAAGCCGTAGGAAACGAATTAACTACTTTCAAAGCACCCTCCGTCATGCACCATACGAAGTTAATTTTATTATGCCTATAAACTTTGCGCAAGTGCAAGCAATGAGTGAAGTTTTATCGCATTCGGATGTACGGTGCGGCCGTGCATAAAACATGAACAAAAAGACAAAGAATTTTTTACATATTACATTTATAGTGATTTCTGCAGCTGGTATCATAATTCTGAAAGATACTAACTATACGGTTTTTCACTCTTTAAAATCCGATTAGGAGTTTAGGAGTAATAATAATATTTAAGTGTTTTCATTTGTTTGAACATGAAACAGGTAGGTGTCTTATACAGGAGTTCGTGCTGGTATATGGAAATGACACCTCAGGCTGAAAGAACGCTCTAGATCGGCGCGACTAACAGTCTGCGTTCAGAAGCGGAATAACGGAGCAAAATTTAATTCAAAACTCATGTTTATCCTACGTGGCTATGTATGGTTCAATTCACACACCAACTAGAAGGCAACGGAAGTGGCGTATAAAGGTTGTTCCTCGAGTATCTACGATAACCATTCTGCTCTCGTTTCTTCCAAACCCTTGAAAGGAAGGTACATGTAAATAATGTATTAGTAAAATTGGGAAATGGAGTTTGAGGATAGCTAAATAATTTTTCTTCATATTTTCAAGATGAAGATACGCATCTCTCAAAATAACATCTGCAAAAAACAAAAAACTTAAATCTCCGAAGACTGATCAAATGTTTCCGTAAAATTACATTTATGTTACCAAGTGTTCCAAATGCCCATCGTATATGTAATACACTTGTCAGTCGCTGGTGTAAGAACTTCTTGAGTCAGAAGAGATGTCGTAGACGCCATTGCATTATAGTCGGGCCGAAACACGATGATATATTGCTCCGCCTACTGAGCTGGGAGACCGCTCCGGTCGCGGAAACAGAATGCAACTATGTTTCCAAGTAGTTAGTTCGCTGCCGGGAACTCGTGCAGAGACTACAGTTTTGAGTAGAACCCAAAGACAAATTCCAGTGTCGTTAAATCAGCCGAACTTGTGCCTCGTGTCGTATGCAGCGACCAAGAAACAGATGTGTCTGTACTTTCAGACATGTTCGGAGAAACAAACACCTATTCTGCCAATGCAGTTGTACTGCTAAATAAATATTAGTACATCGTCCTAGAATTTTACAATTGACTTAAAATTTGTCGTTTAATTCGTGGATGTAGAGCACATGAAAGTATTACATTTACAGTTCAATAACTCAAGCTTTATTGAGGTATCACATGTCGATCCGTGCTGGAACACCCATGTGAAACCGTGCTGTAGCCCCCCTTGGTGACAATGCAGGCATTGTTCTAGCATCCACTTGACTATAAAAATGGAGAATGCTGTCTTGGGATACTTGATTCCACAGCTGATCGACCTGTTCACGTAGTTCTACAAGAGTTGTGGACTGACGAGCCACAGGTGTCAGTTATATCACATCGTACCCCACATGGTCGATTTGAGTAAGTTCCTTAGATCGTTCTGACCAGCGAAGTTACAGCTCGTCTTGAAGAGCACACTGAATTTAGCTTATGTTGCTATATGCTCGGCGAAAGAAAGTGTAATTAACGTGTCTTCTGATATTAGACTGATTGAGACAGTGATTATGAATGAAAAGAAGAAGACAAAAGCTCGTGACTTTAATGCGGTGTCGACATTATACCCTTACGACTATTTTTCCCCCCAACTACATCAAAATTCTGTTTCTGCAAAAAATGTTAATATGTTTGTTAAGCTTATGGGACTTAACTGCGGGTTCATCAGTCCCTACACTTACGAACTACTTATGAACTATTTTATACTAAAGACAGCATAAACATCCATGCCCGAGGGAGGATTCGAACCTCCGACGGGGAGCGTCCTCGCGCATCGCGCCTCAATGCGATCGGCCTCTCCGCCGCGGCTATGAGGACTTACATAAGCACTATCAGGCATGTAAAATGTGTGCGCTTAGTGCTCTTAGTTTTTTAAGTATAGAGGTTTTGGCCATGATAACTGAATGTGTAACGATATAATGACGTCATTGTATTATCTACACTTTCCCTGCTATGGTACTGATCTTTTGTTACTTTGCTTCTCGATAGAAATGTCAGTTGTGAAAGAATGCAACGTTACGCGTGGAAATGTCTCACAATTTTGTGGCTTTATGCTCGAGTGTTATTGTAAGTAGGGTTCCTTGCGGTTCTGAGAGTTCGAGGACGAAGATAGCATTTATGAGTACTTTGTCCGAGAAATAAATGGCTTTCAAAAAGTATAATGAAATAGATGTTACGGTTCATCTAATTTATGAAATTTTGACGGCGGAGACCTCCGATACTGAAGTGGGCATAATAACATGACAGAATAAATTATAAGAACGCCGTAATGAGCGCCAAGGTCGCCTTATCCTGCTTGAAGTAAGTGCGTCGAGAGGCCGTTGTGGCGAACGCGAGAAGAACACAGAGTAGCTTACGCTGTGAGGGGATCCACTCGGACAGTTGATCTTCCACAAGGCCGTCTGGGTCGCTGCTAGAATACTTAGGCGCCTCCCTCCTACATCCTTGCTTGCCAGCCGCGCTTTCAGGCTTCACAGCTGATTCGTTGCATTGTATATAAAGCCAGCAAGTTAGACGTACCGTTAGACTTGTATACTAGTTTACGTGTCGAGCCAACATGGCGGCTGGTTATCTATCTGTGCGCGCAATTAAGCTATATATGCCCACTGGGTAGGAAACGACACTTGTCAGTCGAAGAATTAAAAAGAACATGTGCACTTTTTAAAAATAAAACTGCCAACGTATGTCCCGACTTCAACGAAAGTTTGCATCACTAATGATTTCTAGAATTTCACGCATAATGATGTCATGTATTACGTTTATAATAGTTTATAACTTGTCATAATAACGACTGGTTATTAGATTACTAAGAATAAACATTGAATAACATTATTTCTCTTCCACGGAACTGTACGAAGTCTTTATGGACCCAAAAAAGAAAAAAAATACCTCTTTTAAATATGAAAACTACAAATTACTGTTACACTGTTGTCTGTGGACACTAATGAGTGAAATGTGTGAACCTTTAAGAAATCATCTTAAAAAGTTCTAGATGTTTATGGACTAATTGTGAGCATATGTTTGGTAACACCCTAATTAACTTGTGCGATACATTAGATTTTCATGTAGGCTCAATGGATGACGTCCGAACGCAAAAAGAAATGTGAAGCCTGCAGTGGATACAACAGATCCAAGGAAAGGAACCTTTCAGTTTCACGTCATGACAGTCTCAGCAGTTGAAGCTATGCCAACAGGGAGAGGTAAGTAACTTGCGTCATACTTCTATTGAGTACAGAGTTACAGCTGTTAGTATGCAACCCAAACTTGTAGCAAAGGCAATGATGACTTGACTGATTCCTGCCTAGGTTCTTGCTAGAACATCACACTGATTTAAAAGAACAATCGTATATGTTCTGTAAATTAATTTAGTTAATCACTTTACGTCCTACAAGGCTTGCTGGAAAATAGGGACTGCCAGGCCATAAGCCTGTAAGTTGAAAACCGGTTAACTAAATATAAACAAACATTTGGAACTCTCTCAAAATTTATTGATCCAGCCAGAAAGCTGCAAAACGCCAACTACTTTAAATGTTGGAGCCCACGTAACAGAACTGCTTTGGAAAGAATAACCAATTGTACTGTATGTGCGTGACTAATACAGTCATAAGTGCCCGTAGAAGTTAATTCACGAGCTGTAAACCTCCAAGAATTTTGCATTGTTTATGTAACTCATTTGCCGAGAAAGACTTTTTAGATTTTTCCTTTTTAACTTAATATATGTACATGGGTACTCTGCAAACCACACAAGTGCCTGGCAGAGGGTTCATTGAACCGAATTAATACCATATATATCCAACATAACATTCTCTACTACCTCGCGGAACGAAAGGACACCAAAACCTCTCCGTTCGAGCTCTGATTTATTATACACTGATCAAAACAATTAGGGGATTAGTTGAGATATGTAGGTTGTGAAGTATTGAGCTAGAATGGTTGACGTCTTTTGTCGGTTCTATGGAATACAGACAACAACATTGCGGCAACCGAGAGATTGGTAATAAAGTCGTTGCGTGGGGGGTGTAGACTTGTGTTTACCAAATTAATTACACAAGTAGTTGGGTTCATATAGTGTAGTGAGTCCGTAGTAAAATGTTATGGCATGGAGCAACATCAAATACAGACGAGGCCATGTCACGTGACACCGACCAGGCTGCAACAGCCAGCTGACTGGGTGGCCGCTGGGACACAGCCCAATGCTTCGTAGCGGCCAGCCAGTAAGCTGGCGGTCACGGTGTGACGTGGCAAGGGCTGTTATGAGGCCTTTTCTCTAGCTGATGTTGCATGGAGAGCCATAAGAAGGTTGGAAGCGGGACAGAATACAGAGGGAGGTGGCTGCAGCTATCACAGTGTCCCAAAGTGTAATTTACAAAACCTGGACGCGATTTCAAACTGGAACCTTTAAAAGAATGCAAGGTCAAGGTAGTCCAAGCGTGACATCAGCAAGAGATGACAGTTATTTCCGGTTAACAGCCAGTCGAGACAGGAGGCCGAATGCAACTCGGCTACAACGCAGCCTCCAAGCAGCCACGGGACGAGCAAGAGCAACACAAACAGTCCCAAATCACCTTCGGAAATGTCGTCTCTACGCACGGAGGCCTGTGGTGTGTGTCCCATTAAAACCAGGACGCCGTTTAGACCGATGAAACGGGACAGGATTGGAGTTGTAACGAATGGCGCCGGGTTCTGTTCACACATGTCAAGATTTTGTGTTCAGAGATATAATCGTCGTTCCAACATCTGGAGAGAATGTGAAACACTGAATAATCCTGCTTATGTGCAACAAACATCACCATATCGTTGTTGTGGACGAATGGTGTGGGCAGGAGTCAGTACTGGCCGATTTACGGGCCTCTGTGTCGTTCACAATAACGCTTGCACTGCTCAGAAGTATAAAGGCGAGATGCTTCGACCTTTCGTTGTGCATTACACTAGTGCCATTGGAAATAGGTTCCTCCTGGCTGACGAAAACGCTCGTCCCCACAGAGCTGCACTGGTGGAAAGCACATTGAAGCTGAATGGAGTGGCCAGCTTGTTCACCGGAGTAAACACGATTGAGCATATCTGGGATGCACTTGGCAGACGAATTGCAGCCAGACCAGCACCTCCCACAACGGGTTTTGAGCTGGATATTGCACTCTTAGAACAATGGCCAAATATCCCTCAAGAGCTGATTGATAGCCTCATACTGTCCAAGCCACGCAGATGTGCAAATGTACGTGGTGATCACACACCATAGAGGGCAACGAGAATGAGTTTACTGCTCTTATGGTAGCCCCATGGTGCCTCGATCTAATTAAACGCTATGTAAACCTCAAGTAAAGAGCTGAGACAGTAAAATATCGTTTTTTATCACACACAAATTAACATTGCAAACAATCTCCGAATAAAATACGTTCCCACATGTGTATTGTGGATGATACCACACCTGATCCCCAATTGTTTTGAGCAGTGGACGAAGGCTGGATAAAAGGCATTGATAACTCTTATTTATGTCTGAAATGACTTTCAAATGTTTGTTAAGCTTAAGGGACTTAACTACGGGGTCATCAGTCCCTAAACTTACAAACTACTTATGAACTACCTACAACTAAGGACGGCACAAATATCCATGCCCGAGGGGGGATTCGAACCCCCGACCGTTGTGACCGTGCAGACCGTGACTGAAGCGCCTCAGTCCCCTCGGCCACCGCGGCCGGCTGAAATGACTTTATTGACAGAGGTATTTATACACACACACACACACACACACACACACACACACACACACACACACACACATCTTCAATATAATCGACCAAATTATTTTTCACCTTTTGCCAAATACTTCATAGGCGTCTAATACCATATTAAAGTCTATTTTTGCCCCAGTACTGATCGCCAGATATTAAGACTAATATGATCTGTGGCATTGCTCCGGATCGCTCGCAGTTGTTCTTTCAGTTTGACAAAGATATCGAGCGAGTATGCTACATATTCCACAGTCTTCTACAACCAGAGGCGCAAAAGTTTCTGATCCAAACCGCTGCTGCTGTCAAGATCCTCCTGCGCCGCTCGCATTCAGGAATTCTCGAGCATCCACCGTACTCACGTGACATCAGTCCCCGTGATATCTTTGCCAAAGTGAAACAGTCGTTGCAAGGGATCCGGTACACCACCAGACATGACACCCATGTAGCAACTGGCGGGTAGTGTTACCCTACCCCTCATTCGAGCTGAGCGCACAGGACGGTGAACACCCATGTGAATCAAGGGTGTGTACCGCGTAAAATGTATCATGAAACTGTTAAATATTTGTCAATTTCCATCATACAGTTGCGTCTTTCTGTATAGGAAGAGTGTTTTATAAATATAAGCCACTGACATCCCGAAATTTTCTGTGACAAAAATCATTGCAGAATAGTGACACCTAGCCACATTTAATTGCCATTTTAGCCTCAAATAGGAAAACAACGGATCTGAGACCTGAGTTCTGCTTCTGCGAAGCTGACAACAGCAGATGGCAGGTTAGTGAAAACGAACTCTCAGTCTTCAGAATGACGAGGTACTAAGCAGTACGGCCATTCACTGGCAGTGATTTTTTTCCGCAAATAGGAACGTTGGCACGGAGTGTCTTGGTAACAGGACCGAGGGTAGAAAGAGGGAAAAGTTAGAAACTTACACTACTGCTCATTAATTTCAATACACCCAATAATTGGCACCTAGTCCTCCGTAGATAAGATCTAATAACCGTGGGTACCGTTGAGGAAGCAAAGGAATAGTACAACGGTTGTCCACATGTCATGATTTTTGTTTGTGGTCATCGAGATAGCTACATAACGTTTATGTACACAACATTGTTGGATACTATTCTATCTGATACGTTTGTTTACCTATTTGCCGATGGATGCTGCATTTGATGCACCTGTCTTGTTCCCTGTAGTGATGTGGTGTCCACAGCGAACGTAAAGCACTGCTACGATTTGGTTTCTCCACGTCAGTTTCTTCGTGACATTTGAAGTGTAGACATCTCTAGTATTGCTCCACGAGTTTAGAAATCCATAGAAAAAGTGCTGCAATTGTATCACCTAGCTAAGCAGGTCGATCTATTCGCCAAATTGCGAAACAGTGTAGTGTGTCTATAGGGGGAGTGCAATATATCCTTCGCCGCCAGAAGGCAACGGGTAGCAATACGGACATACCACGACCAGGGCGACCTCGTAAAAAATGTTCAAATGTTTGTAGAGCTTATTGGACTTAAGTACTGGTCATCAGTTCCTAAACTTACAAACGACTCATGAACTAGCTTATACTAAAGACAGCACAAATATCCATGCCCGAGGGGGAGGGGGGGAATTCGAAACCCCGACCGCAGCGGCCGTGCAGGCCGTGACTGGCACGCCGCAGACCGCTCTGCCACCGCGGCCGGCCTCGTAAAACAACTAAAAGTGATTATAAATAAATCAGAATTACCAGTAAAAGAAACAGATTCAAAACAGCGCCCCAGATACGTGCAGAATATGTAGAAATGAACGCGACAATAATATCTGTTGCAACATTAAAAAGGGGACTAACTGAAGCCTGCTTGAATGGTTGTGTCACAGCAAGAAAATCCCTCTAAGGCCCATAAATAAACATAAGAAAGTTTAATGAGCTAGAAAACATCGTAATTGTACATCGGAAGAGTGGACAATGGTGTTATTCGCCGACGGATGGAAGTTAGAGATTTTTGGAACCAGAAGGAGAACATTTGTTCGCCGATTTGTAGGGGAAAGGGTAGCCCAGCAGTGTGATTTACCTACAGTTTAACACGGTGGAGGTTCTGTTATGGTTTGGGGATGTTTTCCGGATATAGAGTTGGCGACATTGTGAAAATAGAAGGATATATGGATCAGAATCAGTACCACAGCATACTTCAAAATCATGCAATACCAAGTGGATTGCGCTTAATAGGGAAAGGGTTCACCGTACAACAGGATAAGGACCCAAAATATCGGTCGGCATTCTGTAGGAACTACATTGCATCAAAGGAAAAACATATGATACGGCCGTCCCAAAGCCCCGACTGTAATACCATTGAAATGGTATGGAATGAAGTGGACCGACGCATCAGGGAAATTAATATATCCAGCAAGGAACATCTCTGGAATATTGTTAAAGATGTGTGGAATCATATAGACTCACGATACCTACAAAAACTGATTGACTGCATGCCTCAAGTTTGTGAGGCAGTCAGTAAATCCAAAGGAGAATACTCTGATGAAAGTAAAATATGATTGTGATTGAATTATATACGTGTATGTTAATATAATTATATTTTATGAGAAATAACGTTTTATTAGTATTGAAAATCTGATATACCATGGTGTATTGAAATTTATGAGCGGTAGTGTACGTACTTACTTTCAAATGATCAACTTTCTGGAAGTATAAAGTAATTACCCCATTCTTTTTCTCTTTAACCCCGCCGTACACTACCAACCGTAAGTAGACCTAGTGTCACAACCGCCCCTGGGGTATGGTCGATTTCTTCTTCTTCTTCTTCCTCCTCCTCCTCCTCCTCCTCCTCCTCCTCCTCCTCTTTTCAAATTAGCTCCTATGGCCTAATCACTAAGGTCAAAATCCTAATATTTTTACTTACACAAATGAACATTATACTACGAAAAACATCTTTCTTTCAGCTAACTTTCATTGTAACAATATTATAAGGGATCAAATGAAAATGACCATAACTATACCAAATCTATCCCAGTTGTCTGCCCATTTTTCCGTCTAACCTGCAGGTGCGACAAATGATGCACAGCGTGCACACCGACAGAATATTTATTGTGTCACAGAGACGAATTCTATACACAAAGATTAACAATAAATAGCTTGTAATTATACGCGATCCTCTCAATAGAAACATGAATCACGAAGTCAGACAATAGTTACTAAATCAATATAAAGAATGGAACACGTATAAAACTTTATAAAATGATCTTTGACATCTCGGAATTTTAAATCACCGTCGATGTCAGTGCCCCTGGCGACTGTCGCGAGAAACCGACTGACAGCTGTGTCGCAACGCTATACACACACGTGCTCTCACGGCAAACACAGCTCTGCACTTCACTAAGAAACTGAAGCTAGGCGCTACATTCATAATAGCTTCATACAGCTAAATTTAATAACGATCATTTTGTTACACTGGTAGCTGTGTTTCCTGCCCTATTCACTATTACACCACTATTTTTAAGACTGATCAACATGTGTATTTACCACTATGGGCAGCTAAAAATTGGTAGTTATTGATGCCACCTTAAGATTGCATTTTAATAAATACTAGCTTAAAGCCGCGGCTCCGCTTGCGTGTTGGTTGATTATGATAGATAACCTATCTTTCAGTAGTGTGCTATGAGACTGGTTTTGAAGGATTAAATGAAATAAAATACCTTCTTTAGAAACAAAAAATTTTAATTATAAAATATTAAATTAAACGTATGCTTATCCTTACAGAGAAAGAGCTGAAGACATTGTAGCACGCATAGACCAAAGATATGGTCTGTGGCATCACGTTTCTCTGTATGTAACCTTGCTATAGGGTCGCAAACGTCATCGCTGGCCTTCAGTCCGATTTTTTTTAATAATTTGACGACTTTTCAACCACCATATCTTCCACCCCCTTATAACTATCGGCATGGAACTGCTATGGTGTACAACGGGAGACTTCGGACAACAATTACACACAGACCATTCGTTTGCGGTCTGTACTTTTCGCTGCAGAGCGAAATATAAACACCCACATACTTTCCATCACAACATGCTCCATCCTTTTATCATTATCAACCTTCAAGCAACAATGCAACCAATAAAACCATTTTCAAAGAGTAAAAATAATTTTCAAAGAGTAATTGTTGTTGCGCATTTCACGTTATATTCTTCAAATTACTAAATATCTATCAGATCGCTATAAAACCGTGCCTAAAACCTTCCTCCGGAACAAATTAGTAACTGTACAAATACTTAAGTCTCTGCGTCTTGTCGTTCGGACGTGATAAGCGTACACCGAACAGACATTCACATTTATAGATGTAGCTTATACTATTGGTGAGACAAAAAATGTTTTTGAATATATGGGACTCAAGTGCTTGGTTGTTAGTCCATAGCATACAAACTACTTAAACTAAGGTAAACGAACCTAAGGACAACACGAACATCCATGCCCGAGGGAGGACTCTATCCCCTACGGCGAAAGGCTGCGCGCACCGTAACACTGCGCCCCAGTGTGCATGGCTAATCCGCCGCGGCTATTGGTGAGACACTTTGCGATTGTACCTTTAGTGTCCATCTGCTGTACCACAATGACATTTTAAAAACAGGCCTCAATTGGCAGTAAAAGACAGACTGCTCTACCATTGAACCCTTGGGTTTCATAGAACGTCGTAAGAATGTAGGAGTATTGTTGAGGTTGAAGTACATTACCGCGAGAGCTCTGATAAGGGTGTGCATGCACGCGGGCATGGGAGGGCTGCCCCCGAGAGCATCTGAACCCACCCCTTAGACTCGGAGAAAAAGAATCTGCAGTCAGGTGTTTTTAGTTCAATAAAGTATTAGAAATCAGTTTTTTACTAAAACTATAAAGTTTTTAACAAGGTCGGAACTGGGAATTCCTTATGGCTACTTAAAAATCGACAATCATTTCAAGAAATTCTCCATCCCTCATCTAAAAACTGTCACATGGCTTTCGATGATTATAACCCACTCTCCAAGTTTTTCACACCTAGATCCAGAAATGATAGTAATTCACCTGACTGGATTCTTAGATCCCATTTGTGTTTTGTACATTATTTTCCTAAGGTATCTGTGACAATAAACGGTTCTGCTTTTAGCTGCTTTGATAATACTTTTACGAAATTTTAAATATTTTGGTTCAGTATGTCATCGTCATGGCAGGAAAGCGTTAATGTGATACGAATCATAGCAAGTAGAATAATCGAAACTCTTGTTTCTTTTGACATATGCGTCCCACATACAAATTTCTTTCGTAGAGTTAACAGAGAGATGAAACAACCTTACGTGTGAAGTGGTGCACTCTAACGCTGAATGTATCAACTATCAACTATTAACAATGTATCAACTATCAACTATCACAGACTCACTAATGCGCATGGTATCACCTTAGTGTTGCAGTTATGCATGATGTGCTTTGTGTTTTGGAAAAATTTATGTAATGTTCTCCTGTCAGCAATGTATGTAAACGTATTTCTGTCATTATTACATTGTTTTCTAGAAATATACAATTTTCGAGCATTTGTACTCATAAAACACATTTAAATCAATTTAATGCTTTTACATACGGCCAGTGTAAGTAGGAAATTTCGTTTCGATGCCCTTGTTCATGTTTTATTTTAATTTCTACATTTATATGTTTATTCAGTTGTGTAGACTGATTTTATCAGGGGAGAGAAAGATATGAACTTGACAGAAGGTCAGTAAAATAGTAGAATATCTTTTAAATTTTTGGTGTTGCAACAGTTAACATTTTCATAATGTGGCGTGGAACTATAATAATGGTGGAAAATGCGACCGACTTTATTTTCGCCCAGTTCTTGTAAAGCAGCATTCAAGTAGAAGGAAATAGTAAGAGAAAAGAAAGGTAAGCATTCATTAAATTATATACAAACCAGGAGTTAGTGGACTTCTTGATAAGCGCATTTATTAGGCTTACCGGATGTCATTTCATACAAATTTTCCAAAAGTGTTGTAAGTCTAATTTGACATTATTAGAAACCGACGTATCTTACATTGCTGCATAATTGTTTTTAACTGGTCAACTCTTAGGCCAGTTATTTCAGTTCCTCTGAAATCTCAACTTGAGTTCGGCTTTATAAATGTATTTTGAAGGAGATAAAATAGTTTTGCTTGTGTGTAACTTGGTAAGATTTCCATAATGTCAACAGATTAAAAAATGAAGTAAAGGTAGTACAGCTTGCTCTTCAAGCCTACGTTTTTTATTTTTTGTATTTCCGTTATTCCCAGCGTGAAGGAAAGTGTTGAGGCGGATCAGGGATTCCTGGAATTGCATCACGAAGTTACGCACTGCACAAGTTCTGGAATGCAATCTCGAGCGTAGCACAGAGATCGGTAAACATGGTTAAATACATTATTTAGTGAAGTATGACGATATTTAGTCCTCAACGTAAATCAGAATCTAGCACAACGTTCTTCATGTTGCCTTCCGTAGACGGAAATACAATCTCTTGTACAACACCGCTTATCCAAAGATTAAGAGAGATTTTGAAACACAGCGAAAAGGTATTATCGACTTTCCATACGTTCTTTCAGAGTGTATGGTAATATTTAGAGACTGTGGATTTTGGAATTTGAAAGTCGTTAGTAATTACAGATATTTATTCAGAACACAGAAGCACAATTATTACGTAACGGAAACAAGTCATACTCGATATGGCCACAGCGTCTTTCATGTAGAACCTACAATTTTAAATCTGAGAACTTCAGAAATGGCTAATTTAGAAGATGAATACTTCATATCTAAGCAATGAAATGGCAATAAAGAAACAACGAAATCATCACTGAAAACAATGACGAAGTATGGAAGTATTTACAAAATCATGTTGTGAAGTTAGTTTTGCTTCATAATATACCTTTGTAAAATGTTAAACTCTGTTGCTAAGAATGCGAATGTCCCTTTAAGTTTAGAAACGGAGCTAATGATTATGATACAGGGTGTCCAGAAAAGGGCTCCCTTATTTCAAAATTAAATATCTCGAAAACAAAGATCGATAGAGGAATGCAGTAAACGGTATGTTTATTGTGAAAGCTGTAAAACGTTTATACAGCAGTTTGAAATAATAGTTACAAAACCTGCTAACAGACGGCGCTGTACGGTGTACAGCTCATATCAGCATACATAAGTGAAATAATCGTATGAAAACACTCTTTGCAAACAATCACATCACAATGTTTTCAAAATGTTCACCATTGGCACTACAGAGGTGGAGCAAATGAATAATGAAATTCACCATTACATTTCGTAGTGTCTCAACCGAAATGGATTCACATACCACAGAGATCGCCGATTCAAGCTTTGCAGCGTGGCGGGATGCTTCGGGTAGACCATGTCTTTCACTGTGCCCCACAAATAAAAGTCACAGGGAGTCAAATCCGGCGGATATGGAGGCCAATCCATGCCTGCACCAGTAAATTTGGGATATTCCAAAGCAATGACTCGATTCCCGAAGTATTCCTCAAGAAAGAGAAACACTTGTTCGGTCCGATGTGGTCGGGCTCCATCTTGCATGAACCATTCAGTACCTGGTCGATCCTCTAACGCTTGCTGTGTGGCGACAAATTGTTCCAAAATTGCAACGTAACGTGCACCAGTGACCGTTTCTCGAATGAAAAAAGCGCCAATAATGCCTTTGCTGCATACTGCAGTCCACACAGTAAATTTAGAATACAGGGGTTTCGCTTCACACAAATATAGCTTTCTGGAACCCCAAAATCGCTTATTCACGTATCCATCATCTGTAAACCAGATGCAGCCAACATCAAATCCTTCACTATCAATCATTGTGAGCATATGATTAGCAAAGGCAACCCTTTGTTGCACAGCTCGTACGGGTATGGCCTGGTGCGTTTGAATTTTGAATGGAAACATGTGTAGGCTCTTTCTCAGTATTTTCTGCGTGCTGGAACGCTTCAAACCAGTCTCAGATGCAATTCTACGGACGGATGGAATTGGATTTCGCTGAATAATTCCAGAAACTGTGGCGATATTTTCAGGCGTAAGTGCGGTTTGCTTGCGGCCAACATGCCCCACTAGATCATCAGTTACGCTGCCTGTTCGTTGAAATTTTGCGGAGAGCGTACGAATGGTTTTTGCATCGGGTCCTTTCAGAACATTAAATCGTGCTTGAAAACTTCGCCTTGTTGCCTTAGGACTCTCTTCTAACCTGTGGTACTCTAGCACCAGAAAAACGCGTTGTTCAATGGAGTACATTGTTTTAATCTTTTCCTTCGGTACGCAAACCACCTTTCACGTTTCAGTAGTGGAACTGATCGCTCTGGGCTTCGGATCACTATTTATACTAGGCATTACGTATGGCGATTACAGCGCCATCTGTTAGCAGCTTTTGTAACTATTATTTCAAACTGCTGTATAAACTTCTTACAGCTTTCATAATAAACATACCGTTTACAGCATTCCTCTATCGATCTTTGTTTTCGAGATATTTAATTTCGAAATCAGGGAGTCCTTTTATGGACACCCTGTATAATGATGGCAGTGGTAATAGCCAAGAGGAGAGTATACCGCAAACCTGCCAGCTACGTTGCCTAATAATTCCTTAGACATCACATACCACCGTAGAAGTAACACCAACATTCAAGCGGTAGTGCAGCTGAAGAAACCAATTTCATTGTAACGTAGCCGAAGAACCGCAGCAAGGTTGCAGTTTTTTTCAAAAGACGTTTGTTCCGCACGTTTAACCTGTATATGCATTGCACGTCGTTGTGGAAAAGTACCACAAGCGGTTCTGCATTTTATGCCCTATCACGTTCTATTTTTTTGGTATGATCACGCTATAAGCGTTTCCCCAAAGGAGCCTCCTGTGTACCAATGGAAAGGAAAGATTAGATAAAGATACGAAACTTTGCTACTTCACGGCTTTCACTCGAGAGGTGCAGTAATGTCACGCGAAACTGAACGGCTCGCGAAAGAGAGCGAGCCATTTAATCGCAATGAATGGACGCCCTCTGCTAAAGCTGCAGAACGACTGCCCGCCAACAATGATTTAAACACAAACATTTATGGTGTGCTAAATACCCACTCGGTTAGACGTGTGGTCTAAGCGCACCGCTTTCCGAGACGGGGAGGCGTACCGGCCCCGGTTGGAATACACCCGGTGGATTAACGAAAGGGGTCCGAGTGCCGGCCAGCCTGGATGTGGTTTTTAGGCGGTTTTCCACATCCCCCTAGGTGAATACCGGGCTGGTCCCCGAGTCCCGCCTCAGTTACATGACTCACAAACATAACACTATACACAGACATTTGGGGTACACATTTCCTCCTGGAGGGAGAGAGGGGGGGGGGGGGCATGGGGTGGCGGCAGGAAGGGCATCCGGCCACCCTGTCAATATTAACACATGCCAAATCCGCGTTTAACACAGTGCCGACCCTGCATGTGCGGGAAATGGCCGGCCGCGGTGGCCGAGGTGACTGAGGCGCTCCAGTCACAGTCAGCACGGCCACTACGGTCGGGGGTTCCAATTCCCCATCGGGCATGGATATTTGTGCCGTCCTAGTTCGTAAGTAGTTCATAAGTAGTTTGTAAGTTTAGGGACTGATGACCCCGTAGTTAAGTCCCATAAGCTTAACAAACATTTGAACATTTTTGCGGGAAAGGGCCAAGAGAGGCAGGCATTTATGGTGTGCTAAATACAAAATTTTAATGACCATTGCGAATTTGTACACAGTGTGAAAGACTGCAATTTACTCCATAGGACCGGGGGAAAACTTTCGTTGCTTATTCACTTTATCAGCTTATTTTCCATAACTGCTGTTACTACTGATAGAAGCCTAAGAAAACTGTGGCTACCAACGATTCGATTATGTATTCGTAATGAGGAGAAACGAGGATGTTATTGTATCTTTCCTTCCTTTGTTCCTCTAGATAAAAAATTCTCTCTCATTGTTTATTGATGTCGCTCTCTAAAGAACATCCAATTAACATGGATCATCCCATTTAGTTTAATAAATTGTTGAAGGTATTACAGCAGTTGCACAAGAAATACATGTAACAACTGAAATAATACTTAATCTTTGGTGTTTGGAAAGTATACCACTCGAAATGGTTGAAGCCTTCCTTACTGAGAGAAGCCGGTGACACAAATGGGGACATACATAACGTGATGTTCAAAATGTTGAAATGTTTGTATAGCTTATGGGACTTAACTACGGGCTCATCAGTCCCTAAACTTACAAACTACTTAGGAACTAGCTGACACTAAGGACGGCACAAATATCCATGCCCGAGGGGGGATTCGAACTCCCGACCGTAGTGGCCGTGCAGACCGTGACTGGAGCGCCTCAGTCAGCTCGGCCACCGCGGCCGGCTAAACTCTTCTCATTACATTTATAAGAGCTACAATCTGATACCCATATTTCATGTTTGTTGTGCCATTCATACGTAAATTCAGATGTTGAATAGTGTTCCATTGTGCGATGTGTTTTAACATTTCATATGATGTTATGATGTATAAGGTCGCAGGTTTCAGAAAGTGATAGCATCAGTCGGGTGTGCTTAACTACATCAACTGCAGTTTCAGCAATCAAAACCAAACCAAAAAAATAAAACATGTCCAGCATCAGATGCTGTAATAGACAAATGGGTCCGATATCACCTTCTTTTAAGTCTAAATTTTCAGTTGGTGTCCCAGACTACACTTTTCGCCTTCTAATCCACGAATTTAAGAGTCACTACAGAAACTATGTTTCATTTGAACGTAGGTAATAACATGTAAGTTATTATCAAACCATTGCAGGACCAAACTCTCTTAGTCATAGCTAGAGTAAAACTTCTACAAGGTAGAGAAATCATTATAGTCATACTCTGAGTGAGTAGTCAACTTTAAAGCTCTGATTCGATTGGGTAAATTTAAATGCGAACATTGCCAAGAGAAATATTGTTACCCTTCCTCATGATTTTCTGATGTGCCTGAGCCCTAATCCTTAGGTTCAGGTTCAACCTTTCAAATCTGCCTATCCGTCATTAGAAGAGTCAGTAGAGATTGCTCATAGATTGTCCTCATCGACTCAGTGGGCAATGTTTATTAAACGTAAAGTAGTTGAAGTTAACGAATAGCACATAACTAGTTCACATCAGACGATCTGAAGCAAGAAAGATGAAATTATAACCTCCCGTTGATATAAGCTTTGATTTAGGAGGGAAAGGAAATCGCTCGTTCTCCTTCAAAGAAACTATCTCGGTAGTTGCCTTAAGTGATACAGGGCAACATTGTGGATGGCACGACATGGAACCATCTTTACGAATGCAATTCTATTACGCTTACCACTGTGCACATTACTCTGTCAGTCTATCTGATAATTTCAAGTTAACACTCAGAGCACGCCAAAAAACCCACTCTGTAATGATAATTTCAAGAAGTGCTAGTTATCTTTCGATTCAGTTGACAATAATAACCAATGGAACTCGAGCAGAAATAAATCTTGCATAAGTTGCTTTAAAATGTGCGACCTTGTAACTTCCATCAGTGGCGTGGAACTGAAACGTGGCGCAGTGTGTGCATTTAGACCAAAGCGCGCCCCGATTCGCTTCGGTCACGCCGACTGATAGAAATAAACACAGTTGGGCCGGTGCGTTACCAAGCGCCCGTCGCACCTACCACATTAACGTCATATTTGACAATACTAAACTAGGATGTACAGCTACGGATAGACACAGAAGCTACTGTTTGTATCGTTAGTGAATAATCATACCAAATGGGTTGCAGGTCCTCCATTGAAACATGAAACCTCCACAACGATTTCATGTAGTAAATAAAGTACATCAAATAAATGCAAATCACAGTGCTAGCCATTAAAAATAATTTAGATGTCGGTTAAGTCACTGATTGAGGTAGATATTACTTTTTCAAAACGCTATGGACTGAGTGAGTGGAAAGAACACGTAGATAATATCGTGCGAAAGGCGAAAAAGAGACCGTTTTATTGGCAGAACCCTTAAAACATGCAACAGAACTACAAAAGAAACTGCATACACTACGCTTGTCCATCCATTTTTGTAGTATTGCTGCCCAGTGTGGGATCCTTATCAGGTGGGTTTGACGGAGGACATCGAAAGAGTCCAAAGAAGGGCAGCTCGTTTCTTTTTGTCACGATACAGGGGAGACACCGTTACGGAAATGATACAGGATCTGGGATGGGAATCATTACAACAACGGTGCTTATCGCTGCGGCGTGGGCTAATTACGAAACTCCAATCGCCAACATTCTCCTCCGAATGCGAAAATATATTATTAACTCTCACATAGGTAGAAATGATCATCAGAATAAAATACGAGAAATCAGAGCTCGAACAGAGAGATTCGGGTGTTCTTTCTTCCCGCGCGCTATTCGAGAATGGAATGGAAGATAAATAGTATAATGGTGGCTCGATGAACTGCCAGGCACTTAAATGTGATTTGCAGTGTATCCCTTGTACATGTAGATCACAATTAGAATCAAAACCACGATTTACTCAAATCGCCTACAGAAAAAATCCGCTTTGTAAATTCAGATGTAGCATGCCAGGAGAACGAGTTGCCTTTGAACCAGATTTAGATTGCGCCACTATTTTCACTTCAGAATGGTCTAATACAACTACTCTTCGAGAATCTTTATTTAAATAATTCGTCAATTTACAAAATAAGCGGATCACTTCATCCGTGTCTTTTAGCCGTTGGGCGAATCATTTGCATATCTAACTGGTCATTAGTAGTCAGTGATGATTTTAAATAAATGATAAAATGACTTAAATCAAAGTCACTCTCACCTATTCAGAGTCCTTAAAAATTAATTACCCACCTCCAAGGTGGTCACTTCTTCCCAATATGGATTTATCTTATGGATATTTATAAATTCCTTTTGACAAATAATTAAGGTATGAGACTGATTTACTGACATAACCATCTATCCATTGGAAATACAAGTAATTTGACAGTTTCCTTGCGTTTTTTGGAGTAATTAACACACATACAAATCCAGAGGTGGAATTGATTGTCAACTTGGTTAAAAAAATGTTCAAATGTTTGTATAGTCTATGGGACTTAACTACGGGGTCATCAGTCCCTAAACTTACAAACTACTTATGAACTAACTAAGACTAAGGACGGCACAAACATACATGCCCGAGGGGGGATTCGAACCCCCTACCGTAGTGGCCGTGCAGACCGTGACTGGAGCGCCTCAGTCCCCTCGGCCACAGCGGCCGGCCAACTTGGTTACTTCAGACGTCCACAGGTTACTAATTTTATACTCAGCGCAGTTCAAAATAACCCCTGTTTTTCCATCTGTTTTAATACAATATATCACGAATTCTAAACTAGTACTACAACTATATAGCTGCATTCAGAGTAGCTTCTAAACAGGGGTACTAATGTCCTTCAGACCTTGTCAACTGAAGACTGTATGGTGTCTGATGTGTCCTAGACATTCTGTACTAGTTTACTTGATAAATACAGGTGTTGTAAAGGGGTGAGGGCCTTCACGGAATCGAAAAACATGAGGAATTTAAGTCTTATTTTATCTGCTCTATTGTCTCTTGATCGATGAGTTGAACGTGTGTATTGAATCAAGAACTTTTAACACCATAATTTAATTTTCGTGCGTTTATTCTAAATTTCTAATTTCTGTACTGTCAATCAACAATGTTCAAATGTTTGTAAAGCTTATGGGACTTAACTGTGTGGTCATCAGTCCCTAAACTTACAAACTACTTATGAACTAGCTTAGACTAAACACAGCACATACATCCATGCCCAATGGGGGATTCGAACCCCCGACGGGGAACGGCCTCGAGCATTGTAGCATAGGGCCTCAATGAGCTTGGTCGCTCCGCCGCGGCTTTTGACGTGTGTAATGATTTTTAAACATATATGTCAGTCGCCTGAAAAATTGTAATTCCCTGTTGTAAATTCTGTGTAAACATTCTTTGCTTCGTAACACTTTGTTAAAAGTTAAGTAAATTAATAATATTGCCGCGAGAGACCACGAACACCGACTGCCGGCGTGGCGCAGGGGATAGCGTCACGGACTGCGGTGCTGAAGGTCACCGGTTCATTCCCGCCCACCGACAAAAAATTATTTCTTTGTAATTTACAATTCCAGAATGTTCTACATCTTTTATGTTCACTTGTAAATTCTACTTGTTTCTTATGTTAACTGTTCTTCTAATTTCTGGTAAGTTCTGTCTGTGTATAAATAGCAGATCACTCTACCTGAGAGGCGGTCAGTGCTGCGTGTATGTTGAGTTCGTAATAAACGTGCTTTCAGTATAAGTGCTGTGTTTAGTTGCCTTCGCAGTCCAGCCTGTTTCCATTTCAACGTGACATTGTTTGGTGGAGGCGCCGGTACACTGTGCAACAGCTGCATCACCGTGGCTCCGATTAGGCAACGTAAAAGCCGTCGCTTACACGGACTGGAACCGGAATACAAGGGATACACCGAGTACATCCTTCCAAAAGTCCGTATTATCAGAAGAACGATGGAGACGAAACCAGCAATAAGCCAGCTGCACATCAGGCACCTGTCGGTGTTCTCTGGAAATGCTGGACAGGACCCCAACAAATGGCTAAAAGGGTTCGACCGAGTCGCCAAGTACAACAGGTGGGATCATACGATGTGCTTGGCCAACGTCTATTTCTACCTGGACGGAACAGCCCAGCAATGGTTCGAAAACAACGAAGACAAGTTGAATGACTGGGAGACGTTCCAGGAGGAACTTACGAAGACGTTTGGAGACCGCCAGCGACAAATCCGCTCAGCGGAAGAACAACTGAAGAACCGGGCCCAACGACATAGTGAGCCGACACAGTCTTACATACTGAATGTTTTGGCCCTGTGTAACACTGTCAATCCGAACATGACTGAGGCCGACAAAATCACGCACCTGATGAAGGGTATAGCAGAAGACATGTACCAAGCCCTTCTGATAAAAGACGTCGCTACGACAGAAGAGTTCATCAAGTGGTGCCAACGTATTGAAGAGATGCAACAAAGGAGATATGGACGCAAGAAGTATGACCGACTCACCAATGTAGTCGGCCGTTGTGGAAGACCAGCATGACTTCGCTTCTCTCATACGACAAATTGTGAGAGAAGAAATACAACAGTGCATGGCAGCCGGAACTATTAGACCGAGAGAGCATCACATTATGGCCATGGACGTAAGCCATGTAAGTCACGAGGGAGCCGACGCCGCTGAGGAAGAGGTATTTCAGACATTAGCTCCTGTCTGCCCCGCCAATCGCACCCGACGTGAAGAATGGCGTCGCCCTGCTATGACATACGCTGCAGCCGCCAAACGGCAGCCTATGAACCGACCGACGCGGCCACAACCAACTCCCCCAGCAACAATCACACCCCGCAGAAGAACAGACGTCTGGAGGACAGAAGACGACACACCAGTGTGTTTCCACTGTGGGCGCCCTGGACATGTCGTGCGCTACTGCAGAGAGAGAAGGCGAGTATTCGAAGATTATTTTGTCGCAAGACGTCAGCCAACAGTTCTATCCCAGGCAATCACCTGCTGATGAGTTTAGTCGACCTATGGAAAGAAGCCCATCGCCGTACCCCAGACGAGGTCGCTCCCCGACGCGCCGCAGCCGTTCACCGTCGTCGTACAGAGGTACCAGCCGCTCCCCTAGCCGCCGCGCCCAGGAAAACTAAGCGAGGCGACCATCTACGTAGGCGAGGCCTCCGCAGATGAAAATCCTCCATGGACGACAGTCGCTCAGATGTCGGGAAATCTCATCGACGTCATAATCGACGGCCAACCTGTCCGGGCACTTTTTGATTCAGGAGCGTCTCTCTCTGTATTGTCGGATAATTACCGCCGAACACTGAAGAAGACAATGTTCTGTGATACGGGGGCAACTATGCTGTAGGTCGTGAATGGAAAGTACGTCCATCCAACAGGAACTTGTGTCGCAAGAATAACCATCAACAACAGGACCCAGCCGTTTGAATTTATCGTGTTAACAGAATGTAGTCACAATGTCATCCTCGGATAAGATTTCCTTCAGGCATCCCAAGCTATCATTGACTGTGGAAGATCTGAGCTGCAAATTCAAGAAGTAGTCCCGACGGGTACACGTAATACAGAATTTTCTGGGAAGTTATTTGCCGTTGACAATGTGACGATACCGCCGTTGACAATGAGAAGAGTTGCAGTCACAAATTTTTTTTTTTTTTTTTTTTTTTTTTTTTTTTTTTTTTTTTTTTTTGTGGTTTTAGGGCGCACAACTTCTATGGTCATTTGCGCCCAGCCAAGAACATAGATTCGCTATGATCTAAAAAAATGTAGACTGTCAGAACATCAACAAGAGGCTAAAAACGAAAGATAAAAGACAATTAAAAGAGTTAAATATCCTTGGATAAGTTGGCCAAGTTGATAAAACGCAAAACTCGAGCAGCTGCTCGTGTGTCATGAGCTAAAATTTCCTCCAGAGTAGACGGAAAGTGAAGGGCTACACGGAGATGATTAAAATTAACACAAGTCAGTAAAACATGTCGCACTGTCAGCAGTTCACCGCAGGAGCATAGCGGTGCAGGTTCGGCGGATAGCAAGTGACGGTGGCTGAAACGGCAATGACCGATCCGCAACCGAGCCAGGATGACCTCCTCCCGCCGAGAGGGGCGTGAGGATGTCCTCCAAGCGGTCGGGATCGGTTTGACAGTTCGCAATTTATTGTTGTACAGTGAAAGCCACACACTGTGCCATTGCGACACGATACTCCGGCGAAGAGCCCGTTGAACATCGTCCGATGGGACGCAAAAGGTAGCCATGCGAGGCAAAAGAGCTGCTGCCTTGGCTGCTGTGTCGGCGGCCTCATTCCCGGGCACACCCACATGGCCAGGGACCCACAGGAAAGAAACGTGACAGCTGTCATCCGCCAGCAACTGGAGGGAGCGTTGGATCCGATACACGAGAGGATGGTTCGAGAAAGGGTCCTTAAGACTCTGCAGGGCACTAAGGGAGTCAGAACATATGGCATAGAAAGGGTGGCGGTGGCGGCAGGTATACAAAACGGCCTGGTGGAGGGCGAAAAGCTCAGCCGTGAAGTTTGAGCACCGGTCAGGGAGCTTGTATTGGAAACGGTTGTCTTTTTTTTTTTTTTTTTTTTTTTTTGTGGTTTTAGGGCGCACAACTTCTATGGTCATTAGCGCCCAGCCAAGAACATTGATTCGCTATGATCTCAAAAAAATGGTGACTGTCAGAACATCAACAAGAGGCTAAAAACGAAAGATAAAAGACAATTAAAAGGGTTAAATATCCTTGGATAGGTTGGCCAAGTTCATAAAACGCAAAACCCGAGCAGCTGCTCGTGTGTCATCAGCTAAAATTTCCTCCAGAGTAGACGGAAAGTGAAGGGCTACACGGAGATGATTAAAATTAACACAAGTCAGTAAAACATGTCGCACTGTCAGCAGTTCACCGCAGGAGCATAGCGGTGCAGGTTCGGCGGATAGCAAGTGACGGTGGCTGAAACGGCAATGACCGATCCGCAACCGAGCCAGGATGACCTCCTCCCGCCGAGAGGGGCGTGAGGATGTCCTCCAAGCGGTCGGGATCGGTTTGACAGTTCGCAATTTATTGTTGTACAGTGAAAGCCACACACTGTGCCATTGCGACACGATACTCCGGCGAAGAGCCCGTTGAACATCGTCCGATGGGACGCAGTGAGTAGCCATGCGAGGCAAAAGAGCTGCTGCCTTGGCTGCTGTGTCGGCGGCCTCATTCCCGGGCACACCCACATGGCCAGGGACCCACAGGAAAGAAATGTGACAGCTGTCATCCGCCAGCAACTGGAGGGAGCGTTGGATCCGATACACGAGAGGATGGTTCGATAAAGGGTCCTGAAGACTCTGCAGGGCACTAAGGGAGTCAGAACATATGGCATAGAAAGGTTGGCGGTGGCGGCAGGTATACAAAACGGCCTGGTGGAGGGCGAAAAGCTCAGCCGTGAAGGTCGAGCACCGGTCAGGGAGCTTGTATTGGAACCGGTTGTCCCCGACGACGAAGGCAGATCCGACACCGGCAGTGCTCTTGGAACCATCAGTGTAAATAAATACGGCATTATCAAACCGCGAACGGAGTTCGACAAGCCTCGAGCGGAATACCAAATCCGGAGTGCTCTCCCTGGGGAGCGAACTAAGTTCGAGGTGTGTGTGAACCTGGGCCTGATGCCACGGTGGCAATGGGCTTTCGCTCAACCGAAGGGTGGAAGGAAGGGTAAAATCGAGCCGTTGTAGCAGGCGGCGAAACCGAACTCCCGGTGGAAGCAAGGCAATCGCAGACAACTGATATTGGCGATCGAGTGAGTCGTCAAAAAATAATCTGTAAGAGGGATGGTTGGGCATCGACCGTAGGCGGCATGCATACCGACACAAGAGTATGTCACGTCGAGTGGTCAAGGGTAATACAGCAGCCTCGGCATACAGACTTTCAACAGGGCTAGTATAAAATGCACCGGTCGCCAGACGTAATCCACGATGGTGGATAGAGTTGAGACGGCGGAGAATCGACGGCCGTGCTGAAGAGTACACAAGGCTTCCATAGTCGAGCTTCGACTGAACAATGGCCTGGTAAAGGTGAAGCAGGACGGTACGATCCGCTCCCCATGACGTGCCACTGAGGACACGAAGAACGTTAAGGGATCGGGCACAACGGGCAGCCAGGTAGGACACGTGTGTGGACCAGCAAAGTTTCCGATACAACATGAGTCCCAAGAATTTCGTAGTCTCCACGAAAGGGAGAGCAACAGGGCCGAGACGTAGAGAAGGTGGAAGAAATTCCTTGTATCTCCAAAAATTGATACACACAGTTTTCTCAGTGGAGAATCGGAAACCGTTTGCGATGCTCCGGGAATATAGACGGTCAAGACAGCGTTGGAGAGAACGCTCCAAGAGACACGTCCGCTGGGCGCTACAATAAATTGCGAAATCGTCAACAAAAAGAGATCCGGAGACGTCGGCTGAAAGGCAATCCACGATCGGATTGATTGCAATGGCAAAGAGCGCCACACTCAAGACGGAGCCCTGTGGTACCCCATTCTCCTGGCAAAAGGTATCTGACAAAACAGAGCCCACCCGTACCCGGAACTTGCGATCCGCCAAAAACGCTTGAATGAAAAGAGGAAGGCTGCCCCGAAGGCCCCATGTGTGCAATGTGCGGAGAATGCCCGCACTCCAACAGGTATCGTATGCCTTCTCCAAGTCGAAGAACACTGCTACTGTTTGACGCTTCTTTAGAAAGTTGTTCATAATGAAGGTCGACAACGTAACGAGGTGGTCAGCAGCAGAGCGGTGTCGACGAAAACCGCATTGGATATTAGTCAGGAGACGGCGAGATTCGAGGAGCCAGACCAACCGAGCGTTAACCATGCGTTCCATCACCTTACAGACGCATCTCGTCAGAGAAATGGGACGATAACTGGAAGGAAGGTGTGTGTCCTTCCCTGGTTTGGGGATGGGGACAACAATGGCTTCACGCCAACTTGTGGGAACATGACCTTCAGTCCATATGCGATTGTAGGTACTAAGAAGAAAGCACTTGCCCGCAGGAGAGAGGTTCTTCAGCATCTCAATATGAATGGAATCAGGCCCGGGAGCAGAAGACCGGGACAGGGCGAGAGCACGATCTAGCTCCTGCATGGTGAAGGCGACGTTATAATTTTCACGATTAAAAGAGCGGAAAGAAGGCGGCCGTGCCTCCTCTACCTGTTTGCGAGGGAGAAAGGCAGGGTGGTAATGGGCAGAGCTCGAAACCTCCGCAAAGAAACGACCCAATGCGTTTGAAACATCAGCTGGGTCCACGAGGACCGCGTTCTCCACGGTCAGGCCAGGAATCGGGGAGTGGACCTTGATGCCGGACAAACGGCGGAGGCCACCCCAGACAACCGTGGAGGGAGTAAAACGGTTAAAAGAACTAGTAAAAGCTGTCCAGCAAGCTTTCTTGCTGTCGTTTATGATACGACGGCACTGCGCTCTCATACGTTTGTAATTGATGCAATTCTCCAAAGTTGGGTGGCGGCGGAAGGTGCGTAAAGCACGGCGTCGGGCTCGAAGCGCGTCGCGGCAGGCTGCAGTCCACCAAGGGACCTGGACACGACGTGGAGAAGAGGATGTACGAGGTATGGAACGTTCAGCAGCAGTGAGAATAACCTCTGTGAGGTATTCGACCTGACTGTCACAGTTGGGAAAATGCTGATTGTGAAAAACAGCCACGGAAGAATAAAGCCCCCAGTCGGCTTTAGAAATGTTCCAACTGGTGGGACGTGGAGATGGGGAATGATGTAGGAAGTGGATGATACAAGGGAAATGGTCACTCGAGTACGTGTCAGAAAGTGCATACCACTCAAACCGACCGGCAAGCTGAGGAGTGCATATTGCGAGGTCTATATGGGAATAAGTGTGTGTTGTGTCAGAAAGGAAGGTCGGTGCACCGGTGTTGAGGCAGACAAGATCGAGGTGGTGGAGAAGGTCCACCAAAAGGGAGCCTCTCGGACAAGGTGCCGGAGAGCCCCATAGGGGGTGGTGGGCATTAAAGTCGCCTACCAACACGAAAGGTGAAGGGAGCTGGTCAACAAGGTTTAGCACATCTGCCCTAGTAAGGGCAGATGACGATGGCGAATATATATTACAGAGGGAGAAGGTAAATGTGGATAAGGTGATGCGGAAGGCAACTGCCTGTAGGTGAGTGTGCAAGGAAATGGGATGGAAGTAGACGTCGTCTCGAAGGAGCATCAGAACCCCTCCATGGGCTGGGACACCTTCCACGGGTGGCAGGTCGAACCGCACAGAGGTGTAGTGTGGAAAGTCTGCACGATCACGTGGACGCAACTTAGTTTCCTGGAGGCAGACTAGAAGCGGGCAGTGCAATCGAAGGAGTAGTTTTAACTCCTCCCGATTAGAACGAATGCCGCGAATGTTCCATTGTAGGAGCGCCATGATAAAAATGAGAGAAGAAATAAGGATAAAAATCAAGTAGCGAGCTGGGTCACCTCGACGGCCGCTGAGGACCGGATTTCGAGGGAGCACCGCTATCGCCATCTAGTGGCAAAGGGTCATGTTCCATTGGTTCGACCGACGCGCCTGCTACCTCCCTGAGTTGATCAGGAGGGGCAGTTTCCACCGCCGGTAAAGGGCCGGGCGCCCGGCAAACGGAGCGTCCCGGTGAAACAGAAGACGGCCGAGGCCGGCAACTGTTGGACGGCGCGACAGATGGGTCACGCCTCGGCGGGGAAGGAGAGGAACTCTTTTTCTTGTCAGCTCTTCTGGAAGAGTGACGGCGGGAAGAGGCAGTTGACGGTTGGGAAGCCTGAGAACGCAGAAAATCCTCACGGACGGGTTCCTTTTTCAAGGTCCGGGCATCTTGTTTAGGTGCTCGCGGTTTACTAGAGTTTGACGAAGACTGTACCCTAGAAGCAGCAAGAGGAAGCGGGGACGTGGAACGGGCAATCTTCGGGCTGGCGGATCGCACAACTGTGTCAGCGAAAGCCAAGTCACATGTCTGGGTACTGGAATCCTTGGTAGGTCGAGTTGAGGTGAGTACCTTACTGTATGTACCCGCTGGGAGGACAGTGGGCTTTCGACTCGCCAACAACTTACGAGCGGCAGATGTTGATACCTTCTCTGTAACCCGAATTTGCTGGATTACCTTCTCATCCTTGTATACAGGGCAGTCGCGAGAGGAAGCCGCATGGTCACCGTTGCAGTTTAGGCAGTGAGGGGACGGAGGTGGGCAATCCCCCTCATGGGCGTCCCTACCACAAGTGACACACTTTGCTTCATTTGGGCAATGTTCACGGGTATGGTTGTACCTGTGGCACTGAAAACAGCGCGTTGGGTTAGGTACATAAGGTCGGACGGAGATGACTTCATATCCTGCTTTGACCTTCGACGGGAGGTCAACCCTGTCGAACGTCAAAAACACAGTACGAGTCGGTGTCAATTGGCTATCGACCTTTTTCATCACCCTGTGGACAGCTGTCACACCCTGATCGGACATATACGATTGGATGTCTTCATCAGACAACCCGTCAAGGGATCTCGTGAAGACTACCCCCCGTGACGAGTTGAGTGTGCGGTGCGCTTCGACCTTAACTGGAAACGTGTGCAACAACGTAGTACGTATCAGTTTTTGGGCTTGGAAGGCACTTTCCACTTCCAGCAACAATGTGCCATTGCGCTGACGTGAACAGGTTTTAACAGGGCCAGCAATTGCATCTACACCTTTCTGTATAACGAAAGGATTGACAGAATTGAAATCCTTTCCGTCGGTGCGAGAGACAACCAGAAATTTAGGTACATTAGGCAGAGTCTTTTTAGGCTGAGGCGAGTCTAACTTACGTTTATGGGGCAACGTCAGGAAAGAAGATAAGGAAGTCATCGCGGAAGTGTCCCCCGTGATTACCGGCGTCTCCGATGGCGCGCTCCTTCCTAGTGGGGGCCCTCTCCGAGGGCTTACCCGCCTTAGGTGATTGTTCACACCTCAGGTCACACCTCCCGAGAACTGACGGAGGGACCAATCGGCACGTTCGGAAGGTATCAGCTCGGGTAATCACCCCTCCCTGGGCCTGGCCTTTACCAGGGGGTACGTACGTGCCTTACTTGTCTACCCGGGGCGGGGAATTACGCGTTACCCCGTCACCTGCTACGCACGATAATGCGTGGGTCGGCCTTCAGACACGCACAGGGAGGAAAGAAGAAGAGGATAGGAAAGAAAGAGAAAGAAGGAAAGAAAAGAAGTGTCTCAAACGCCGAGGCGGAGACTAATGAGGAGAAGAAGGCTAGGAGAGTTCAAGGAGAGAGAGACAGAAAACGAAGGGTAAGAAAGGAAGGAACGAAGGAAGAAAAACCACAACAAGAACCACCGTATCTCACGAAATATGCCCGTCTCCGGGCGAAGGCATAAACCGGGAGGGAAAGTGAAGCAGCCCGGGGCAGAAGAAAGGCTGCTCCGGCTCGGGGCCCCGTGCGCGCCACACACGTACCCACAAAAGAACTGTGGGCCCCCTGGGGGGGGGGGCAGTCACAAACACAAATGACTGACTAAACTGTGAAGTTCTTGTTGATAGTAAAAAGTTTATCAGGCTCACCAAAGAAATTTACATACCAGCGGCTATCATAAGCATTACCGGTGGTCAAGGAAAGATTTGGATCACAAATTGTCGTCAACTTATCCCCAAGGGAATGTGTATCGGGACAGCTGAACCAATCCAGGAGGGTGAGTTCAACGTCATCAATGAAGATCCATTACCTGCTGTTAGTACAGACAACACGCTGGAGGAAACAAACGTGGAACTGCCAATAGGGCCTGGACTGACCAACGCCAGCGGGTGTTAGGTATACTACGCCAATTTTCTGGTGCATTCACACCTCAGCAGGGGAAAAGTCAGACGAAACGGCCCACGATAAAGCACCATATCAATACTGGGGATCATCCGCCAATTAGCCAGCGTTCGTATAGAGTGTCGCCAGCTGAAAGACGGATAATTCTGGAGGAAGTGGAGAAGATTTTGCGAGATGACATTATTCAATCTTCGGAGAGTCCTTGGTCGTCTCCGGTGGTCCTTGTAAAGAAGAAGGATGGCACGTGGCGATTCTGTGTCGACTATCGGCGGCTGAACAGTATCACAAAGATACTGTTGTTATTTCGTGGCAATATTCAATCTAGAGGTGTTCTAGTAAAGGTTCGTCAGTTATTTTAGCGTTTGTTGTGCCGTAATTGCTTTAAGTGGTGTTATTTGTGTTCGCGTGTGCGCCGGCATCGACGTCTTACTGCTTTGTTTACATCTGGTGGCGAGTGGTTCCAGCCGTAGCGGTCTCCGAAAGCTAAGTTCCAATAAGTGTTTGTGTATTGTAGTTAAATTATTAAAGTTTTAGATTTCAGGAGGTGTTATCGCGCTAGTTGTTTATTAACTTTAGTACTTTTCAACAGGTGACTTGCTGTTTTTAACGTAGTTGAGGTTGGGAAACTAAGTTACGGTATTTGATAACTCTTGTACTCTCAGTGTTTAGTTGTTTTATTAGTGACGCTTGAATTTGAACTTGTTTATACAAGCAACAGTGTAAAGTTTCTGTGGTAGTGTTATTTGCTCTTTTCTGATACTATTAGTTGTTGTTACTTGATTTGTAGAGACTGAGGTTTGTTGATTGCTGTAGTTAAGAGGTACTTCCTACTTATTTTGTAGAAACTTAACTTCATAACGTAGACGTCTAGTTTTTCTTAACAAATTATTGTAAAATCTTACCATGAGTGAAAAGTGTGGGCTCTGTCGTAGGGTCGTGCGTAGTGGGCTGCAGTGTGGGATTTGTAGTAAGTATTTTCATGGGGGGGAGTGCAGTGGGGAAGACAGTGGGCATTGTGGTGAGGTTCTCTCCTGGAACTGTAGGATTTGCAGCAGGAATAAGTTGATAGAGGAGCAGGAGCGTTTGATCTGCGCCCTTCAGGTGCAGTTGAAAAACGCTGAAGAGGAACTAGGTAGGTTGAGGAGGGGAAGGGGGGCTGGGGAATGGGAACTGGCAGTTGGCAAGAAGGTAGCTAGGAGAAGGTATTCAGATAGCTTTACATTGCAAGTTGCAAATAGGTTTGACCAACTGTCAGAGTTGAGAGGAGATGAACCTCCTGTAGCTGTAGGTGTAGGAAGTACGCAGCAGACCTCAGCTTTTGGTAAGCCGAAATCTGTAGAGAGGTCTCTTAGGAAGAAGAAGGTTCTGCTGTTAGGTAGTTCTCATGGCAGAGGTGTTGGCCAACAGTTGCAGGAAGTACTTGGGAGTGAGTACCAGGTCACCAGCATAGTGAAGCCTAGTGCAGGGTTAGCTCAGGTCACTTGTAACATAGGGGACTTATGTAGGAATTTTTCAAAAGAGGATCAGGTAGTTATAGTGGGTGGGGCCGGGAATAGCCTTGATAGGGACGGGGAATATGATATAGGTGGTGATCTGGAAAGGATAGCAACTGAAACTGGTGGCACGAATGTGCATTTCGTCCAGCTGTTTCAGCGTCATGATAGGCCTTGTCTTAATACGGCTGTCAGCCGTGTTAACATGGGGCTTGAGAAGGCGCTGATGACGGAGGGCATGGATCACATTGCAGTGGTGCCAGTTGAAACTATCCAAAGGTCGGATTTTACTAGGCACGGTCTGCACCTCAATAGGTATGGGAAGGGGAGGTTGGCAAAGCTCATAGGTGACAGTGTAGTAGGGGGTGGGGGTTTCACTCATGGAAAAATTCCTGTAGTAGTTGGTGTTAGGGCTGCACCTTTTTTAGACTGAAGACAGCTGATAGATATTCCTGCTTAAAGAAAGTTCCTCTAAGAAATGAACCACCTTTGACAAAGTCTAAGAATATAAGTAATAAGGGAATTACTGTTTTTCATCAAAATATACAGGGTATCAGAGATAAAGTTAATGAAATGCTTATTGATACTGATTCTGACATTATTGGAATTTCAGAGCACTTTCTAAGTGGTGTGACAATTAAGAGACTTCCTTTGCCAGGATACAGGTTAGCTGCCTTCTACTCTAGGAGTTCTTTGCAGTGTGGGGGAGTGGCCATGTATGTAAAAAACGATTTTTCATCGGAGTCAATCGATTTTTCTAAACACTGCACAGAACAGATATTTGAATGTTGTGCAGGAGTTGTTAATGTTAATGGAACTAAACTAGTAATAGTTGTTATTTATAGATCCCCTGACTCAGATTTTAAAATGTTTCTGCCCAAGCTGGAATTGGTTCTGGGTTCACTGTATAGGAAGTATAAAAATTTAATTGTGTGTGGAGATTTCAACATTAATTGTGTAGGTGATAGCTCAAGGAAAAGTCAGCTGTTAGATCTATTTAATTCCTATAACATGATGCAAACAGTATTTTCTCCAACGAGAGTGCAAGGAAATAGCAGTTCTACCATTGACAATATTTTTGTTCATTCTTCATTATTAGAGGGGCACTCTGTCAGCAGAATAGTAAATGGCCTATCAGACCACGATGCCCAACTTTTAATTCTAAAAAGTATTTGTTCTCAAACAAATGTTAAACATAAATATCAACTACTCAGAAAAGTTAATCCAGTTGCAATTGAGACCTTTTTAAGCCTAATTAAGGAACAAGAATGGCAGGATGTTTATAGTGCTGATAATGCAGATGATAAATATAATGCTTTTCTGAACACATTTATTATGCTGTTTGAAAGTTGCTTTCCGCTAGAACGCTCAAAACAGGGTACTTTCAGTAGCAGACAGCCAGGGTGGATGACAAAGGGGATAAGAGTATCATGTAGAACTAAGCGGGAGTTGTATCAAAATGTTAGAAGCAGTCAGAATGAAGATGCAGTAGCTCATTACAAACAGTACTGTAAGGTTCTGAAAAATGTCATTAAGAATGCAAAAAGTATGTGGTACGCAAAAAGAATAGCAAACTCTCGGGATAAAATTAAAACTATCTGGTCAGTCGTGAAGGATGTGTCTGGTCAGGAGCAGCAGGTAGAAGATATAACGTCAGTGCGTAGTAGGAATGTTTCTGTTACTGACAAGTTAGATATATGAGCAATATTCAATAATCACTTTCTGAATATAGTAGAGGAACTAAACAAAACTCTAGTTTCTACAGGTAATCATATAACGTTTTTAGAAAATGCGTTTCCGAGGCTGTTACCTGAAATGATCCTTCATGATACTTCCATAGGTAAGATTGAGTCAATAATTAAATCACTAAAGACTAAGGACTCTTGTGGATATGATGGGGTATCTAGCAGAATTCTAAAGTACTGTTCTCCATATGTTAGCCCAGTACTAAGCCATATTTGTAATTTTTCCTTTCAGAATGGTCAGTTTCCTAACAGATTAAAGTACTCAGTAGTGAAACCGCTTTATAAAAAAGGAGAAAGGGATAATGTAGACAACTATAGACCTATTTCTATGCCATCGGTTTTTTCCAAAGTTATTGAAAAGGCTGTATATTCAAGATTAACTGATCATTTCAGTTCACATAATTTCCTGTCAAACGTACAGTTTGGTTTTAGAAGTGGTTTAACGACCGAAAACGCTATATTTTCGTTTCTCTGTGAGGCACTTGATAGGTTAAATAAGAGGCTACGGACATTAGGCGTCTTCTTTGATTTAACAAAAGCGTTTGATTGTGTTGATCACAAAATATTGTTGCAGAAGTTGGAACATTATGGAATACGGGGAGTAGCCCACAACTGGTTCACCTCTTACTTTAATAATAGACAACAGAAGGTAATTCTCCGCAGTGTAGAAAATGGCTATGACGTGCAATCCCAATGGGGCACAATTAAGTATGGGGTGCCCCAGGGGTCTGTTTTGGGACCTTTGCTGTTTCTTATTTATATAAATGATATGCCTTCGAGTATAACAGGTGATTGTAAAATATTTTTGTTTGCTGATGATACCAGCTTGGTAGTGAAGGATGTTGCTCGTAATATTGACACAGTATCAAATAATGCAGTTCAAGAGATAAGTTCATGGCTAATAGAAAACAAGTTGATGTTAAATCACAGTAAAACTCAGTTTTTACAATTTCTAACACATAATTTGACGAAATCTGACATTATGATTACACATAATGGGCAAGTGATAAGTGAGACTGAACAGTTCAAATTTCTAGGTGTTCACATAGACAGTAAGCTGTCATGGAAAGCCCATGTTCAGGATCTTGTTCCAAAACTAAATTCTGCTATATTTACCATTAGAACAATATCTGAGATAAGTGATTTTTCAACACGAAAAGTAGTCTATTTCGCTTACTTTCACTCACTTATGACGTACGGCATTGTTTTTTGGGGTAACTCGCCTGATGCGAAAAGGATATTTCTGGCTCAAAAACGGGCGGTTCGAGCAATATCTGGTGTAAGTTCGCGAACGTCATATCGACCCCTTTTCAGTAGTCTGGGAATTTTGACTCTGGCGTCACAATACGTTTTTTCTTTAATGTCGTTTGTTGTTAATAATATCAGCTTATTCCCACGAGTTAGTAGCTTCCACTCGGTGAATACTAGACAGATGTCTAATCTACATTTGCACCACACCACCTTAACACTTGTGCAGAAAGGGGTGCAGTATTCTGCTGCATCCATTTTCAATAAGCTGCCACAAGAACTAAATAATCTTAGCACTAATCCACATGCTTTCAAATCTAAATTGAAGAGTTACCTCGTGGCTCACTCCTTTTATACTGTCGAGGAACTCCTAGAAAAGTTAAACAATTAAGCTAATTTATTTTTTCTTTGTTGATTCTTTTCACTTTGTCTTAAGATTGTCGTGTGCAAAGGACTACTTAAAATTTTTCTATTACCATTCTTGTGTAACAATTAATGTATTGACTTGTTCCATGACCATGGAGTCTTACTCCTGAAGTGGGTCCTATGGAACAGAAAAAACAAATAAAAAATAAAAAAGCTGTCTACCCATTGCCGCGTATTGATGACACCTTAGACTGCTTGAAAGGAGCTACATACTTCTCAACTATGGACATGCAGACAGGTTACTTGTAAATCGAGTTTGACGAAGCTGACAGGGAGAAGACGGCTTTTTTAACACCTGACGGCCTCTATGAATTTAAAGTAATGCCATTTGGATTATGTAATGCTCCAGCCACATTCGAACGAGTGATGGACAACTTGCTTTATATTAGGCAAACAGAAAGAAACTTTAAAATTCGATTTAAGGAACACACGAGAGACTGTGAAAGCAACCAGTCAAGCTTCTACTTACACCTAAAAAGCCAAAATCACACAGTTGAAAAAAAACGAAACTGTTTTAAAAATTCTACACACAGTTCCTAAAGGCCATATTCTAAATATTCTGGAACAACTAGAAATTTTCACACACACGAAAAAGTACCCATTTGATATTCTCAATGGACAAATAGATTTAAAAGATATAAATTATTTAGAGAACTTTATTGAAATTTTGGAAAAGGAAAACGGATAAAAATTTCACACAAGCAAAAGAAGCGATGGTTTTTCTCTGCCATTGTATTATCCATGACACACGAGTGCACCATCTGACTGGCACAGATATATTTTACTTTAAATATGAAGCATCAACAGAGTAAACAGTATCCATATCTGTCAAATAAAAAAGTTAACGACATAAAACGTGACTATACCATCTTGTCACATAAAGACACTAACTCTAATATGCTTTATGGACGTCAGGCCAACTTAAACGTAAGTGAATTTGTAATGATTTTGTTTTAATTTTTTATTCCAAATTTTATATTGTAAACGTAGGTAATTATTTTATTAAACATCACCAGGTCCACTAGAAAATGATATAAGCCGAAACAAGCTTGTAGTGGAGTCAATTTGCACAAGGTGAATAAATATTGTTAGCAGCAAGCTTGGATTTCTATATTCCGATAAAAATGTCGCGTTAGAGATGTGCAACGGTGTTCCATTTTGCAGCAAACGCCAACACAGTGCGCTTGTAATTGAAGAGCAGCTATGCACAGTAGTCCCATGTGGAATGGAAATGTAGGACAGAGGAATTTGATAGATATTGCAATGCGTTAATGTGGACCTGATGGAACGCGCGGTGGAGGTTCGACTCCTTCCCTCTGGAATGTGTGTTTTCTTTGTCCAGAGCATAAGTTAAAGTAGCTTGTTAGTCTAGGAACTGATGACCACAGCAGTTTGGTTCTATTTGAACCAAGTTCCCCTGCCATACAATAATTGCAGCTCACATTGGGTGTCTGTGAGGTAGCTACACTGTAATTGTAACCACCCATTATAATGTATTCTCAAGATTTTGTTAGTATAATGTGTTCATCTACATTCAGTAACAAAATTTCCTGCCACAAAGAAAAATCGGTAAAGTATTCAAGAAATGCATTTTCGTAAATTATGTATAGTGTCTAAAAATGTATTGCCATAGGCCGGCTACAGTGGCCGAGCGGTTTGCGGCGAGCCAGTCAACAGTCTGCACGGCCGCTACGGTCGGGGGTTCGAATCCCCCCTTGGGCATGGATGTTTATGTCGTCTTTAGAATAAGGTAGTTCATAAGTAGTTTGTAAGTTTAGGGACCGATTACCTCGCAGTTAAGTCCCTTAAGCTTAAGAAACATTTTTTTTTTAATTGCCATAGAAACAAATGCGAACATGTCAGCTCTTCCCGGAAACGCTATATCAATTCGATGTTTCTACATCGAATATTTAGCAAGTTTGAGCAAGTTTAAATCAATTTAACGTTACGCTCAGTCCTATGTTAAGTGTCAGACGTGGCAAATCTACGATTGCCAAAATAAGTTGCACGACTATGGAGGTGCCTAACGTAACTGGTCGGAACTACTGAGGAGTCGCAGTTAAAATTATCGTTGAAACTGCTACGTTCATTATCTTAAAATACGAGGCGGTTTTGAAGTTTAGTTTTTGGTGTGCTGAAAGACGGCGGCTAAGTGTTTGCTTGACACAGCTCAGTTACGAAAAACAACTGTGTTTTGACTGCTTCGAGAGTCACTCTGCTACGATGCTGAGGTGTGAATTCCGAACAGTAATACAGCTTTGACAATACGAGGTGACCTTCGTAAGTGTCTTTCAGGTTTGTTTTCTTATATTACCGTACTTTTAGAACCTTAACAGTAAACTGTAAATACATAAATCTTTTATTAGGGCTATCCAAAAGTGGAATTCTGGGTAATCTAACTGCGCAGCTTACGAGGATGAGTCTAGGTGGTGGAGATATTTCACTTATTGTATTATTTTTGTATCAAGAATCTTTTATGTGGCGGTATTACAGAACGTATTTAGGAATCAGGGTTTCAGTACGAAGGAAGAAGTGCCTGCAAGTAGCAGGATATATAGGTTAACTGGAAGATGATTGATCGGTTTATTATGTATCAGTTCTCAGATTATCTATTTCATCTGTATTAATTTGAAACTATTGTATAAACGTACACGCATAGAATTGTTGCACGAAGTTCCGTCGAACAACTTCCAAGTTCTAATATCCCCGCTGTTGACTGAACAATTTCGCATGAACTGAGAAATCTAGCCAAGCAATCGTATTCATTCTAGAGTGGCGTCCCTACACAAAACATTTAACATGGACTCACAACAAGAAATAAAATATCGTGTTATCAGGTGAAGATGCTGGTCATCAAATATGTCAGGGGATGTCTGTTCCAGGAGCTCACGAACTCTCATTCCAGACGGAAGTTAGGTGCCTTTATCTTGAAATCACATCCCTTGACGAACAACGGGTGGAATGTGATGCAGAAATCGGGGAATGTCTTCCTTTGTCAGAGCATCAGAACAATTTTCCCTTATAACATTCGGCGCGGTCGTTTTCGGACCAGGGCCTCAGACCTTACACTTATGCATTTAGCCTTCACCAACACCCCTACTGATTTGTAACAGCACCACCGAATCACTACCTATGAATCAAACATTCCACTGCAATTAAGACATTTTCTGCTGGCTGTCAGTATTTTACTGTTCCAAGGATTGCATGTACTAATTATGAGGTTTATATCGGGATGCTATCTTAGGCTGCCGTCACAAGAACATATAATGTTCTACAGTACGTATCCTTAGCCTGACTGCAACGTCCTTGAGGATTTAACGCCAACACGGAAACAATAAACCGTCAGAAGCACGTCGAGTTGTATGGCTGTCGCAGAGACGAGTCCGTCGTAAAAACTAGAGAATAATACTGCAGTGAAACTAAAAGCCACTCTTCCTAGTTTGTTCATTGCCAGTTTTTTCCACGCTTGCAGAATGCACAAAAATTATTTCGCTTCGAAATGAATAGGACTGGCAGCAATAATACTAATTTATGTACCGAGCGAAGTGATGCAATGGTAACACACTGGACTCGCATTCGGGAAACGACGGTTTAAAACCACCTACGTCCACCCAGATTTAGGTTTTTAGTGATTTCCCTAAATCACTCCAGGCAAATGTCGGGATGATTACTGCTGATTTCCTTCTCCATCCTTAACCACAAATTTGAGCTTGAGCTCCGTCTCTAATACCCCGATGTCCAACTTAAGTAACATTTATTCACTCACAAATGCATGAAACGTTATTCAACACCTTATGTCTAAGTGGTCAGACAAGTGAGAAAAAAAATGAAAGCACTGTATTCACAATTGTGAATATATTTGACAGATGTAGTCACAGCAGTGTCCTACCTTCAGACACGCATCTATGTCTGAAGCACATTTCCATCAGTTCCATGAGTAAAAAAACACGGACACTGCACATCGTATTTTGAAGAAGTATTCCGTCCTCCGATGAGGCCATTAGAAACTAATTACAGGCTAAGAAGGAAATCTGGGAAAGAAATTAGTCATGCTGGTTTGCAACATTAGCAGACTAAAATTTTAATTATACAGCTTAGTGTGCGTTGATATGGAACTTCCTCGCAGACTAAAGCTATGTGCCTGACCGAGCTCTATCTAGGGACCTTTACCTCTTGTGGGTAAATTCTCTAGCAACTGTGCTGTCCTAGCAAGACTTGCGTCCCACCTTCACAGCTTTACTTCCGCCTGTATCTCGTCTTCTTCCATCCAAACTTCACGGAGGTTCACCTGTGATCCTTGCAGGACAACTGACGAGACTGAAGGGATAAGCATTTTAAAATTGCATGGATTTTCAAGAACACCAGTCCAAGGTCTGACGTAGCATATATCAGTCTATTGAGTTTGGAAGAATATGTAACCTAACGGAAAGAAAATAGCGATTACTCATTACTCGCGGCATTTTGCCGATTCCGACGAGTCGGACCCAGTGTGCATCCGGACTGAATAATGGATCTATATTGTCTATACATAAAAGAGTATTGATTGCAATTGACAATGCAGTTAGGCGTTTGCTTTTGTTACGGAAATTAAACGATGCTTTCAGTAACAATTTCAACTCCCTCCCTCCCCGTTGGCGGCCCTGAATGCATATTCCGTACACCAGTCTAATAACTACGCTGATCAGGCAAACATTATTTTCATTAACTAATCGTCAGTATTAGTAACTTTGGCACAGGTAACAATTCAAATGTTCAAATGATTGTAAATCTATCGGACCAAACTGCGTGGTCATCAGTCCGTAGCTTACAAACTACTTAAACCTAGGTAAACTAACCTACTGACAAACACACACACCCATGCCCCAGGGAGGACTCGAACCTCCACCGCGAGCAACCACGCGCTCCGCAGCGAGGTGCTTCAGACCGCTCGGCTACTCCACCGCGGCCAGGTAACAATGACGACGCTTATTGGCATGGGAAGAAGGAAAAGGAAGGCAAGGATTTAACAACACGTCGACAGTGTGCTCATTAGAGACGGAGCTCACTTTCGGGTTGCTTGGGTAAGAATGGGGAAGGAAATCGGCCGTGCTCGTTCAAAGGAACCATCCCGGCACTTGCCTGGAGTGATTTAGGGAAATCACGGAAAACCTAAGTGGTACGAAAGCAATGAGGCCTTGGTAGGACCCTGCAGGGAGTTGAAGGGGGGCTGGAAGGAGGGGGGGGGAGGAGAAGGGTGTTCGATGAGCTCTTATGTCACGTTCATTTACATCACAGATGATGTGTTTGATCGGATTAAGATCTGGAGATTATGGGGGAGAGGGGTGGCAGCATATCAATTGCAGCTCACCACTGTGTTCCTCGAAACACTCCATCACACTCCTGGCCTTGTGACATGGCACATTATCTAGTTGAAAAATGCCATCGCAGTTGGGAAATATGGTCGTAATGAAGAGAAGTATATGGCCTGCAACCAGTTTACGTTGCTTCTTGACTGGGGGGTGCATGATTGTGTGTGTGTGTGGGGGGGGGGGCTTAGGTTAGTTTAACCTAGTTTAAGTAGTTTGTAAGCCTAGGAACTGGTAACTACAATAGTTAAGTCCCATAGATTTACAAATATTTGAATTTTTTTTCTGGCCTTGGTGAAGATCAGTTTGGATTTAGGCGAAATGTAGGAACACGGGAGGCAATACTCACCTTGCGACTTATGTTAGAAGATAGATCAAGGAAAGGCAAACCTACATTTGTAACTTTTGTAGATTTGGAGAAAGCTTTGTCAATGTTGATTGGAAAAAACTCTTTCAAATTCTGAAATGATCAGCAGTAAAATATAGGGACCAGAATGTTCTGTACAACTCGTACAAAATTCAGACAGCAGTTATTAGGGTCGAAGAACATGAAAGAGATTCATTACTTTAGAATGGCGTAAGACAGTTGTACTCTTTTCCCAATGTTATTCATTTTCTACACTGAGACAGCTGGGAAGGTAAGCAAGTATGAATTTTGGGTAGAAATTAAAGTTCACGGAGAAGAAATAAAAACTTTGGTTTTTCTGATGACAAATTCTGTCAGGGACATCAAAGTACCTGGAACAGCAGTTGAACGGAATCGGCAGTGTCTTGAAAGGAGGGCATAAGACAATCATTTAAAAAAGTAAAACAAGAGTAATGGATTGTAGTATAAGAAAATCAGGCGATGGTGAAGGAATTAGATAAGGTAACGAAGCAATAACGGTGGTAGGAGAGTTTCGTTACTTGGGCAGTAAAATAAATTACGCTGGTCGCATTACAGACGATATAAAATCCAGAATTGCAATGTAAAAAAAAGAATTTCTGGAAAATAGATATTTGTTATCATCGAATATCAATTTAAGTCCTAGGAAGTCTTTTCTGAAGGCATTTGTATGGAGTATTGCCTTGTAAGGTTGTGAAACATGGACGATAAATAGTTCTTATAGGAAGAGGTTAGCGGCTTTTGAAACGTGGTGCTACAGAAGAAAGCTGAAGATTTGGTGGGTAGATACCGTAACTAATGAGTTACCGAACTGAATTGGGGAGAAAAGGAATTTCTGGCATACCTTGACTGAAAGAAGGGATCGATTGGTAGGACACATTTTTAGAATTTAGCACTGGAAGGAAGTACTGCTCAACAGCGAGGCGCCTTAGACCGCTCGGCTACTCCACCGCGGAAATTAATTACATTGCGCACCACTAACAGCAGGCGTCTGACGCTGAGAATAGATCAGTCGGGGTTTCTTCGATCTCTGGTATTTACGAAATATTTTCTGAAACTCGGGTTAATAGTTTAACGGGAAGCTTTTCAGTAGGTTGAGGTAGACGCGAAGAATTGCTGCTTGAAAGGAATTTACTGCGGTAACAGTTGTGAAAACTTAATTTTTTCGTGTCGGTCAACCCATTGAGTCTCTTCTGCTTCTGTATTCGGTACAAGTGTATTCCAAGAACTATTACTTACGCTCCTGGAAAGTGCATAGCTAAAGAACCAAAGCCTTAAATGAAAGCCATATTTCACGCTGTTGGACACGGATGTATGTCGGCATTATACTTTCTAACGACTTTCAGTTACGTCATCAACTTGAGTGCAGTCCAGCACGACGTTTGAGTCCACACGTGCGTACCAAACGTATACATAAGTTCTCTTCTCTCCATTCTCGAACAGAATCGGAAATGAAAATCAGCTGTTTTCTTTGCCCAATGAGAGAAACTACTGCAAAACTTTGATATTAGCATTTTATATGACAACACTATTGTTTAACAATATTGCGCTTAATAACGCATCTTTGTGTTGTGTGTGGTGGTGCGAGCAAGTTGCTCCCATAATCAGCGAAATAAGACAGATTATTAACTTAGTATTTGATTTTCGGTTCAAAAATGTTTGTAAAATTATGGGACCGAACTGTAGTGCTCAACAGTCCTAGAATAACAAACTGCTTAAATTAAAACACACACACACACACACACACACACACACACACACACACATGCCCTGTGAAGGACTCAAATCTCCGACGGGAGCAGCCGCACACTCCCTAGCAAGGCGTCTTAGTGCGCACAGCCATTCCCGCACTGATGATTTCTAATGTAATGCCAACACGAAGACTTACCATTACAGTCAGTTACTACACATTACAGCATGCGTTTTTCCAAGTATGTAAAGTGGGTATAAGTTTGCCACGTCTAACGTTCACCATTCACGTGTTCGTAGGAGCCGGCCGCGGTGGCCGAGGAGACTAAGGCGCTCCAGTCACGGTCTGCACGGCCACTACGGTCGGGGGTTCGAATCCCCCCCTCGGGCATGGATATTTGTGCCGTCCTTAGTTGTAGCTAGTTGATAAGTAGTTTGTAAGTTTAGGGACTGATGACCCCGTAGTTAAGTCCCATAGACTGTACAAACATTTGAACATTTTGTTCGTAGGAGATTGAAGGTCGCAGAGTGCTCGCAGGATTACTCTGGCCCATTACAGCAAGGTTTCACTGTTCCTGCACAGGTTGCGGAACTACACATCAGTAGTTGAAACATGAGTACCGTTTGCACGCTGTGTATTGAAACCGTAAGTAAATATTGTAACGTCAGGAATTCCATGTGTCGGAATGCACCGACGGTGTTTTCAACAGTAGCAGGATCACCACTATCGCATAAGTAATAAACATACAGCACATCTGAATATTCTTCATTAGTGCTGATGAGTGACACCTTTTGCCACCAGAGATATAAACGAAGCCTCTATGATACGCTCTCAATCTCTGTAATGCTTCACTTACTCCATTGACAACTACGTTGCATTCAACGGCCTACTTTCATGGCAGAGACATCCCGACAAAAAGGTGGTTAAAAACAACAAGCCGTGGTGGAGTAGCCGAGCGGTCCAAAGCGTCTCGCTGCGGAGCGCGCGGTTGCTCGCCGTGGAGGTTCGAGTCCTCCCTGGAGCATGGGTGTGTGTGTGTGTTTGTCCTTAGGTTAGTTTACCTAAGTTTAAGTAGTTTGTAAGCTACGGACTGATGACCACACAGTTTGGTCCGATAGATTTACAGACATTTGAACATATTAACAAAACAACAAGGTACGTGGGACTAGCATAAACGTAAAATAGGTTACCTGGATTAGAGACATTCACACGCGCCACTAGCTCAAAATGTACACGGTGACCTAAAATTCCGTTGAAATTTGAATATGCACTAAGTCAAGGAATAATGGTGCTAGAAAGGTACAAACTGACAAACATGCTTGAACCAACACTGGATTTTGTTGAAACAAAAAGTACACAAATAGGCCAACAAATACGTTTGTAAAGCAATGCGTCAGTGAGGCAGCATGAGAATCATGTATAAAATAATCTGTCCTTCGTTGATGCTCTTATTTCTCCCGTGTTGCTCAAAATTGGGGGAATGATATTCCGCCGTATGTAAGACACTTATATTTACATTATTTTCCCATATTTGTTTCGGCACTGTCTGTGCTATCACCAGTGAGGATTTCTTTATTACGTTCTTTTCATTGCTTTAAAAAGGAATTAAATGGACTGAGTATATTAGTTATTAGTGATTGTTAGAATTTAGACCAGCTTGTCATGGTTTTTCTTACTTCTCTTATCTCTTGGCTTCTCTTGATTTCTTTATGGCGCGTTTATTAAATGTTTTCTCACCTATTTTCTGTATCAGTACGTTACGCTAATGTTTTTATTTGTCGGCTGGTTAAGCTGATTGTTGTTGCTTCCCCCATTCTTGCCTCCCGGTTTCCCAGGCTTCAGTTCACTTGTGTAATTGTAGTGGTGTTACCTGAAGGAATGCCCTAGAAAAAACGTTCAAATGTTTAAAAAGTTATATGACCAAACTGCTGTGGTCAGCGCTTTAGCGGGCACTTGATCACGTACTTCATTGAACAGTTTGACCCATCTTATAACCATTTAATCACTCATAGCATTTTATCCGTAAACCTCGCAGATTTCCCGATGAATTTCCTTTGGTTTAACTTTCTTTGCATTTAGAAAACGAATGACATCTGATTTCATACGCGGTGGCATTTTCAATTACGGCTGACACTATAAAGAAGCACTACAAAGCACACGTCGGCAGCAGCGATCAGAAAATGGCGTACATGTCTTCTCCTTGAGTCAGAGTAAGTGCCGCGCATGCTCGGAACTGCGATCGTAGCGCTGCCGCGGATAAAAGTAGATACGGAACTTACTTTGTGGACGACACTCGCATTTTAGAAGTTGCGTGTTTAATTACTGTACCACAGAACATCTTTTTGTACTTTACATAATTATTAAATACTTCTATCCTTCATCAGCTAACCTGCTCCTGGAGTGTTCTACAATGGACTATTTTTGCCTATGAATTCAATCAAAACATATTTGAAAGCAGGCAATAAAGCACGCTTTTATTTTAAATGTAAGTGCTGTATGACTTTCACAATTATTTACAGTGCTATGAGATTACACATCTAAGTTTGTAGCTGATATTACTGACTGAAAACCAGCCCTCGTTCATCATACAGTTTTACCTGACAGACTTGGGCAATGTTGTACGAATGCAATGAAGAGAATTCAATTCTTTACCAGTCGTGGAATATACGTGTGCTGATGAAAGGTTACATCCTTTAACTTGATAAATATTGAGAATTTTGTTAAACTGCGTTTATGGGTCCGCAACTGGTGCTTGACGTGTAAACGTTGACAACGGCGCTATGAATGACGGGAGTCCCGTTCGAGTGGCGAATGTGTGTGCGTGTTTCATTGTCTAGTAAATTTGGCCTCAGTTTTAAAATTTGTTCTGGCGTGTTTGTGTGCAGCGTTGTTTGGCATTTTTATACCGGTTTTTACGGTATATATGGAAGGTGCGAAAGTGACGAAGTGATATAGCCTACCGAACAACCGACCATTAACATGTATTTACGAAGATAATTTTTCTCACAGGACAAGGTGCGAACAGGAAAGGTGCATCCCTTTCGAAACTAATTGACAATGAGGGAAATCATTGTTTGTGTCCACTATGGTTGGTTGGTTGTTTGGGATAGGGAAACCAAACTGCTAAGGTTATCGGTCCCCCGGTGCCGGTGGGGAGAGGAACGAGTGGGGATAGGAAAGGAGGGGAAGGGAAACTAAATGCAGTCCAAGGAGGAAAGAAGGAAGAAAGACTGCATTAGCTCGGGACCTCGTGCTCGCCACGCACATACTCACGAAAGAACCGTGAACCCCCTGGGGGATGTCCACCATGAAATAAATAAATAATGCTGTTTCTACTCTATGGTTGACAGGTTTTTGATGCAGCATTGTCCAATGAGTATATTAATTATTCTCATAAGTACTGCATGTTTACAAACCATGAGGCCGCGCGAACGCGACTCCTGATTGGCTGCCTTCACCTGCTTCATTCATCGCGCCGTTGCCAACGTCTACACGTCAAACACCAGGCTTGGACTCAAACTGCGCTTTAGCCGAGAATTTTCCGCGTTATATGAGGATCTGCGTTGAAATCCTGCAAACGTAAGAAGGTTTCCAGGGAGCGCATTTCTTTATTACATCCCCACAGAGCGGGTTACCGGCTTGATATCGGAGTGAAATTACATATGCGGCAGAGGGGGTTGGGCAAACGTTTGTATATGAGGAACTACGCCTTCGAGGATTTAAAAAATGCTTAGCACAGCTTATATTTTCCTCAGTATTGCCCACAAAGGCCAGCCATCTTCACCTACCAGGTTGTAATGTTCTTATTTTGACCGCCACGCTAGTATCTAATCATGCTGAAGACGTATCTACTGTTCCAATGATGGGCGCACTTTTACGACGCGATTCCACCAGTTTGCTTTGACTCATGACGTCATCAACTTGTCAGAAAACCCGTATCAGTCGTAGCCAACTGCAGATGTTTCAATTGATTAGTGTTTTTAATTAAAATTCTACTGGTAATTTGGAAGAAGTGCTGCATATCGCAGTTGCGGCCTACTATTGTTACATTTCGAACACGCGAGCGTCGCAGAGCCACCGTTTCTTTTTCACTCCCAACACTGTAAGCTGTACTCTTACGTTCCTGCATAACCACATCCTTGAAAATTAAGACGTATTCGTAAGAAATATTGAAGTACTTTTGTCATTCAGAATAGACACCTACAGTCTAGCTCGTCAAAAGTACTTTGCCTACTACGCAACACGCCAATGCCATGGGTCAAAGCCAACGGGTGGAATCGCGTCCTATAAATGACGCCAACAATGTCCGTGCAAAGGTGTGGGGACGTGGAACCTGGCACCTGTCGTGATGGCAGACGCTTTATAGTGACCACACTTCTCTACCAGTCCTGCATGTCATTTATTCACTATTAGATGGTGTTATAAAAAAGAGACTGTCTTGTTTCACCAGAAATGAATCAAGGATCAGAGGCCATCAGGATGATTAAAGTAGCTAAAATGATGCTAAATGCGTGTAACGTTAAGCTCAAAGAGCAATTACCACGTATAAATGTTAAAAGTCAGAATCCATATTCATAAATTTTTAAATGTGCTCTGAACACAAGTAACGGATGTAGGTTTTAGTCAACTTCGTAAGGGACCGATAACTTTCGTAGTTTCGTCCCTTTAAAGTCAAGCCAACCAAAGAAAAACAACTTCGTGCTGAAACGTTCGAGCCACTTTTCTGGATTACGTTATAAAATACCAAGGTAACTGTCCCGTTTGTTTAGAATAGTAAGAGTTACGATGTGCCATCAGACGTTAAATTTTTCATAGTCGAGGTATGTAATACAGCTTTATATGATTTAGCTTCTAGTTTTCGATCTAAATTCTGTTAAATATAAAATGAATGTCATATACATTAGTATAGCACCAAAATTAGAAATGACATGTCTATAAAACGGAAGTTACATGTAACGATGTGAACTATATAATGAGCAAATTTTTCCAACCCCGAACGTATATGCTGAGCTAGGAGATATTTCAGTCTGGTACCACTTCTTTTTTTTCTTTTTCAGAAAGGAGAGCGTTGGATGGAAGCGGTGGAGTGGGGGGGGGGGGCTATGAGGATCATATGCAGTACACACACACACACACACACACACACACACACACACACACACACGCGCGCGCGCGCGCGCGCGCGCGCGCGCGAAAAAAAAAAGCAACCAGCATATCGTTTGTAGACGTACGAATTTCTTTCCAGTCCGCCACTGCTCTTTTGCACTCAAATATTGAAATCCAGGTAATAAAGGTCTGGTGTAGATTTATGGCTGATTATTCAGAATGGAGTCCGGTGAATATACACAGATACAAACATATTACCCGGGCACTATATTGTGGCAGTCAGACGCGACAGTAAACGAACACAAATAGACACTCTTCCCTTGATGTGAGAATACATATCATTTCACAGAATGTAAGATATTCTTCCTCAAAGCAAATCAGGTACTTTGGCTGTAGCGGTTTCACCACTTTAAAAGTGGAATGTGAATCGTCATTTGTTTACGCTCACAGCCGGTTGCCATGGTATAGTGTCGGAGTAATACATACATCACACACTTCTATATCACTTGCGAACAGACGCACATTGAAAGCATAAAGAGTAAGTTTCAAAGGTTAGTCTTTTCGGCTCATCTGAAAACGGGGATACCACCTGTCGACTGTGACTCGTGGAATCGGCGTGTTGTAGCGTGCGTGTTTGTTTACAAGCAGAACACAGATTATAGATTAAGATTTTGTGTTTAAAAAGTGACCTTTAGCTTCACTCTGATAGTGAGGTATTGGTTAACAGTTTTTTTTCCTCCCTCGTAAGTCAGAGCCGAAAGCGTGAATTTTTGGGCTGAGACTTGTAATCTATGGTACATCCTGTTGTTGTAATCTGTAATTTACTAGGATAACGACAGATTATTTATTATCTACAATACAATAGTATTATTATCCCGTGTACGGGTTTTCGAACACGATGACGTCATGGGTCAAATCTGACGGGTGGTATCCCCGTCTTCAGATACGCCGTTTTTCCTTGTGTATGTTCGCAATTTGTCAACTGTCAAACTAATTACTTCTAGAGAAAAAGTTTTGTTATCAGCAGCGCAAGCTTCGTGTGCGAACCGATTGTAGGACTTTCCATACACAAATTACAATTTTATAGTGGATAGAAGTCGTGATAAAATTTGGTCGGACACAAATTTTATATCCGCAATGAGAGCCGTGAAGTTTTGCCCGTTTAGACATTAATGAAATATTCATCGGAAGTCCTAACATTTAAAGGATATACAGGTGTCGAGATAAACGACTTTTTCCGACATGGAAGTTTTTATTATTATTACTTAGCTGCTCTTAAGAACTGAATAGAGTGATCAAGTGGATGATAGCGTTGCTTGTCCTACCTTGGGAACAGCCGTCCTGCGGGCGCGCTGGTGGCGCTGCTCAACACGCAATCTCTCCGTCTTGGCGTGAAAGACGAACCCGCCAATTTTTTCGCGTAAAGAATCAGAAGCGAGCAACTTCTGCGGCTTGGCCGTCCGGTTAGTGTCATCGGACGGTGAATGGACGGCAGTCGACTTGACAGGCAGCGAACGCGCCCGCCATTACGGGAGCAGAAACAGGACTGAGTGAATATTCATTTCGTCACTCCGCTTTGTTTACATTTGCCGGGCGCCGCGGGCGACGTAGTGCTCGCCTTGCGCATTCTGAGCCTCGCGCCGCCGCCGCCGCCTGCGACTGGCAAACCACCTAGCCTATTTTCTCGCCGGCCACTGCCACACTCCTCGCAGAATTAAAAGCGCAAATGTTTTGCATTATTTCCCTCCACACATGAAACTTAAAAGCACACTGTCGTACCTACGAATAACTTTCTACCGTAACATTATATGGTATCGAAATTGCTAATTGTACCGTAAAAAAGCTAAATTGACAAAATCTGTTAGAATGTCAAACAAGAAAACTGCGCCATTCCATGTACGAAAGTATTATCTTCCCCTTTTTAGATGGGTCAAACGCTCCTCCCGAATTTTACAACTCCTAAAAGTCCTTGAAAGTCATGCTCTCTTCCTCGTATTGCACACCCGCTACTCTCCCTTGTACACAACCTTTGCTCAAAAATATTCAAATGTTTGTATAGTCTATGGGACTTAACTACGGGGTCATCAGTCCCTAAACTTACAAACTACTTATGAACTACTTACGAACTAGGACGACACAAATATCCATGCCCGAGGGGGGGATTCGAACCCCCAACCATAGCGGCCGTGCAGACCGTGACTGGAGCACCTTAGTCCCCTCGGCCACCGCGGCCGGCCAACCTTTGCTACCTCAGGTAACGGCAATTAACAAATGCCTTCTTCATAATCCCAAAATTTAGCCTTGCTACCTATTGCAGTTCCTCCTTCCGTATCTCGTCCGCTGTGGATTGGGCGGTCACTCCGGCCAGAGGTTCGAGTCCTCCCTCGGGCATGGATGTGCGTGTTGTCCTTAGTGTAAGTTAGTTTAAGTAGTTTTTATGTGTAGGGACTGATGACCATAGCAAATGTTCAAATGTTTGTAAATCTATCGGACCAAACTGCGTGGTCATCAGTCCGTAGCTTACAAACTACTTAACCTAAGGTAAACTAACCTAAGGACAAACACACACACACACACACACATATATATATATATATATGCCCGAGGGAGGACTCGAACCTCCGACGGCGAGCAACCGCGCGCTCCGCAGCGAGTCGCCTTAGACCGCTCGGCTACTCCACTGCGGCGACCATAGCAGTTTGCCCCAATAGGTTTACAAACATTTGAACATTTTACATTTTGTCCATCAGTAAAGATTACGTCACCCGCGTCTCCATTTCTATTTCCCACTATCGAACATCAATCATCAAGCTCCTGAACTAAAGACGCATTATTTTTTCATTTCCCCACGTATATACCCATGTACACTAAGAAGGAGCATATTATCTATCATCTGGAGTACACAGCCATCAAATTGTGAATACCATGTTATTCATCAACGTAATTCCCATATTTTAATTTCCCTTATTTTCACATTTTAAAAGTCTTTAATAAGCTTTAAGAAACGTGTAAGCCGAAATACGCACAGGTTTACATTCATAAACACTCCGCAAGACAGTGTAAAATGTTTAGCAGAGAGTTCTTTATACCAGTATTAGTAAGTCTGTCTCCTGCCCTACTCGCAAAGGGAGCTAAGAGGAAAAAAATGAAAGAGAATAGAAGATTGCATGTGTGTCTTAGGCAATCTTTATTCTCCCTGATTCCATTATTCGGTCAATACGCCCCTTACGAGTGACTGACATTAGTATCGATGTGACTTTGGTGGCATTAGCTGCAGGTCGACGCCAATGTTGGTCCACTAAACTTCCTACACAGTTAAAATAAATCGTGAAAGTCTAGGGATGTTTATCATAAGTGACCAGTTTAGATCCTTTACAGAATCATCCTACGACCCATGAATCACTTTTTCTTCATAAAGTTTTCCCAAACAATCATATTTGTGCCGTCCTTAGTGTAAGTTAGTTCGTAAGTAGTTTGTAAGTTTAGGGACAGATGACCCCGCAGTTAAGTCCCTTAAGTTTAACAAACAGCTTATCAAACAGACCGGTAGGAAAAATCTACCACAATTAATTTGTGTTGCTTCGATGTTTTATCTTTCTCCGATTGTTTGAGAGTCTAAACATTCGAGTAATACTCTAAGAACTGACCATATAAGAGGTCTGAATGTGGTTTCCTTTGTCGGTGCCCTAAACAGTGCCAGAATATGTATGGTTCAGTTCCATTCTTTGGGCTACGTTACGCCTAGATATTATATCGATCTAACCGACAAGTGAACCTAATCAAAGGATACATTTCAATTTTGATCCGCTTTGGTTGTGTTGTAGTGTAAAGCAAACTACTGGACACTTTTTGAGGTCGTTAAGGATGTTAAGAAAATATATTTCTAAATAATTACCGTTGACACAGTAAAAAATACAAATAATATACTTCATATAAAAGTTCTATGGCTTCCAACGAAGATTATACTAGTGATACATAAGGATATTGGTGTAACGGAGTCTGCCGTAGAGCTGAGTGTGAAACTGGGTACACAGCTGTTGGAATCTGTCTTCGAACGCTTCGTGTGGAGTCGCTCGAAGAACCGAGTTCACGCGTTGTTGGATCTCCGCAACCATTCAAACAGACACGTTTTACTCACTGCTTCACCATACACTTGAACTAACATCCCATGGGTCTCCGTCGCCGTTTTGCCTAATTTGAAATAAACGTGATGTTTTGCGTTGCTCCATTGACTCATTTTGCGCCCCGTGTTCCAATGACACGAGTTCTGACACTGACCCTGTTAGCTGGGTAGCAGCGTGTACCACCGCTTCACTGCACTGCTTTGCACGATAGGGGGCGCTTGTTGAGATATTCCTCAATGTGTATGCCCGGGCAGCTCGCCAACGCGGTTTGTGAATCATGGGACCATTCTCCAAATTTTTCAGACACACCTTGTATAATTAATGTTTTTGCAAGTTGTCACCACTGCATATGTGTTAACACTGAAACGTGATCACAGAGCAAAATTGAGGTGCGAAGTCTTACAGTAGACCGCCTCGCCAAGAGAAGTATTACGGAAGGACAACACTGCCCCACGCCGATTCCATATACAGACTACCGAACGACGATTCGAAAAGCTGCCTATCGCACTTGGAACCACGAATGGCACCTCTCTCAAGCGTTTAAAGGAGGATACCTGGCAGCTATACAACCAATGATGCTTAGTAGACGTCATGCAACGACTATCATTCGGATGAGACTGCGACATGGATGTTACCCTAACCACCTACACCGTTTGAAAATCATCGCTTCTCGGCATTGCGACAAAGATGCAACGGCAGTGGCGGATCTCAACCACATCATACTGGCATGCACCAAGTACACGGACGCACAAAGTGTATTTTACCGAACGCTGGTTGCGAGGGGTTACCCCCTCCCCACAAGTGTCACTGTCCTCCTTCATGGATTCGACAAGTTTAAGTACCGTTTACTGAAGGACTACCTCAAAGTCACCGGCATACAGCTCTAATTTTAGAGCTAGTGTGTTTACCTTGAACATGCACAGCGTCAAACTGCATAAGTAATTTTATATTATATTTTGACTTTTATTTGTCTTTGCACCTCTCATATGGTCCTATGCTGTTTGCACTTTCGTTGTGCTACATACGTCACTCGTACTGTTAAATATGTATTGTTTTATGTCTTGTACATATGATTTTTCTACTTTTATTCTAAGGCTGTATGATGTGAGATACTTATTAATATTGTACTATACATTGTAAGAGTCTCAATTATATTGTAATGTTGTCAATGTAATAAACGCTGGCTGTATGGTCACTGTAACCAAAAGCCATAATAAAGAAAAAAAAGTCTTGGGCGTTATCTTGCAGTATGCTATAGGATTTCTTCTGCTACGGTCAGCACAAATGATCGCTGAAATGCGTGATGTCTCAGACTTCCAAAAGGGCCAACTCGATATTGCGCAGTTAGTGAGAGCATCTGTTACGAAAAAAGACTGCACTGTTCAAAGTTTCAAAAACGACAGTATAATCGGTAATGATGTTGTACACAAAACAAGGTAAAATATAATTTGCGAAGAGGAACAGTGAACGAAACCCGAAGTTAACTGACAACTACCGACGAGCATTAAGAGCGATTTTGGTTGACGACATTAAAGTACCACGCAAAAGCGACTGTAGACCTCAACAGTCACTTGAGTAATAATGTTTCGATAAAACAGTACGGCTGGAACCTAACATTCATGCTAGGGCTGAAGTTAGTTAACCTTTAATAACGGAATCCATCCTAAAGCTGCGAAGGAAGTGGTGCCACGATCATAAAACCTGGACATTTGACGACTGGAAGTCTGTAGTATGGTCCGATGCATCATCGTTCAAATTGCTTCCTACAAACAACCGGCTTGATGTATCGAAAACCCCAAAAGAACATCACGACAAAGCATGTAAATTTGCTTTTTAGGTATGATCTGCCTTGAGCAAACACAGTTGTTTTTAGTTTTTACCCAAACATGTTTCGCTGGCGTTGCAGCAGCATCAGTGGGATATTTGTTTTATACTGTCTGTCAAATGAATAATGCAATGATTATTATTTTTATGTACACTAAGTGTAGCAACTACAGATTTTTGTGAAACCAATATAAATCGCTGCTTATTTTGAAAGGTGTCACTAGGCCTACCTTAATACAACATGTCGTTGTATTGGTGGTTCTTTATCTCAGAAAACATGCCTGTTTCCTTCAGTCAAGGATGGGAGAGGTTCCTCCATGATTTGGGCATCGGTATCGTTGTAGTCAACTGCTTCCATCATTGTGCATTAATATATCACCATCCTCGACAACAAACTGCCTACTATGACTAACATAATGCTAACAAACACTGCCGTATTCCAAAATGATTATGCGCGCATACCCACACAGCCATAAAGGTTCAGGCGTGCAATACACAGCATCAGATAATTATCAGATATATCCCCTGGACAGAAAAACTCTAATGCTTCAACATACCGGGTGATCAAAAAGTCAGTATAAATTTGAAAATTTAATAAATCACGGAATAATGTAGAGAGAGAGAGGTAAAAATTGACAGACATGCTTGGAATGACAAGGGGTTTTATTAGGAAAAAATATGTCCGACAGATGGCGCTTCACCTGATCAGAAAAGCAATAATTAGCATAACAAATTAAAACAAAGCAAAGATGATGTTCTTTACAGAAAATGCTCAATATGTTCACCATCATTCCTCAACAATAGCTGTAGTCGGGGAATAATGTTTTGAACAGCATTGTAAAGCATGTCCCCAGTTATGGTGAGTCATTGGCGTCGGATGTTGTCTTTCAGCATCCCTAGAGATGTCGGTCGATCACGATACACTTGCGACTTCAGGTAACCCCAAAGCCACGGCACGGACTGAGGTCTGATGACCTGGGAGGCCAAGCATGACGAAAGTGGCGGCTGAGCACACGATCATCAAATGTTCAAATGTTTGTTAAGCTTAGGGGTCTTAACTGCGGGGTCATCAGGCCCTAAACTTACAAACTGCTTATGAACTACCTTATACTAAAGACAACACAAAAATCAATGCCCGAGGGGGGATTCGAACCCCCGACCGTAGCGGCCATGCAGACTGTGACTGGCGCACCGCAGACCGCTCGGCCACTGCGGCCGGCACACACGATCATCACGCGTCCAGCAATATGGGGTGGAGCGCCATCCTGCATAAAAATCGTACGATCCAGCAAGTGTTTATCAGCCAGGCTGAGGATGATGCGATTCTGTAACATATCGGCGTACCTCTCACCCGTCACGGTAGCAGTTACAAAACCAGAATCACGCAGTTCCTCGAAGAAAAAAGGCCCGATAACGGTAGATGTGATTCTAAAAAACCCCATTTCATTTCAAGCATGTGTGTCAATTTTACTTCTCTATCTACATTATTCGGTGATTTATTAAGTTTTCAAAAAATTATTACTGACTTTTTGATCACACGGTATTTGAACCGTTATGGGAAGTTTCAGAGCAGAGGGCGAGGACCAAAATTACAGCTACAATATCGTTGAAATTTTTAATGAAAAGTTGATAAGATTATGTTGTAAACTATAAAGACACTTCATGAATCTGTTCCTCAAAGAGTGGCAGTTGTTCTCGCAATGGAGTAGCTGGTTCTCCGCGGTGGAGTAGCTGAACGGTCTAAAGCGCCACGCTGCGGAGCGCGCGGTTGCTCGCCGTGGTGGTTCGAGTCCTCCCTGGGGCATGGGTGTGTATTGTCCTTAGGTTAGTTTACCTAGGTTTAAGTAGTTTGTAAGCTACGGACTGATAACCACGCAGTTTGGTCCGTTAGATTTACAAACATTTGTACATTTTTTGTTCTCGAAATCAGTAATGGTCCAACTCCTTACTGATAGTTATAAAAATGTTCAAATGTTTGTTAAGCTTATGGGACTTAACTACGGGGTCATCAGTCCTTAAACTTACAAACTACTTACGAACTACCTTATACTAAGGACGGCACAAATATCCATATCCATGCCCGAGGGGGGATTCGAACCCCTGACCGTAGTGGCCGTGCAGACCGTGCCTGGAGCGCCTCAGTCCCCGCGGCCACCGCGGCTGGCGATAATTATATATTGTGTCTATGTTAGTTGTTCATATTATTTTGTCCACGTCACATATATGCATTCCTTAAGTGTGTATACCTTGCTGAACGTCCTCACTGTTTATGATTCTCAACGAGTTCGCCTTCGGTCTTGATGGTGCGAACCTTTGCGAGCACTGTGACGCGCCAGTTTTTATTCGGTGTTCATGATTCAAGTTAATGGTTTGTTTTGAACATTTCTTGTATGGCGACGATGTCCATTTTCGGAAGTGTAATACATACATTTTATGGAAGGTTGATCTCTTTCTTCCGAACACTCATTTTCTATCGCCTTCCTGGTACAAGTGGTGAGTCATTACCAGCTAATGTTTTACCTCTCGTATTGTTAACACAGCACTTTCAAATGAGCCTTACTTGAGACTGAACATGCAAACTCGCACTAAAGAGGTTTCTTCTCAGTCTCAGCCGGCCGCGGTGGCCGAGGTGACTGAGGCGCTCCAGTCACGGTCAGCACGGCCACTACGGCCGGGGGTTCGAATCCCCCCTCGGGCATGGATATTTGTGCCGTCCTAGTTCGTAAGTAGTTCATAAGTAGTTTGTAAGTTTAGGGACTGATGACCCCGTAGTTAAGTCCCATAAGCTTAACAAACATTTGAACATTGAACTTCTCAGTCTCAAATCCTCTACAGTGTGAATAACTTTGCCTCAGTCATAATTGTGAAAGAAAATCGTAACTGCGAACTCATCTCACTTTATATGCGTCGTGCAATACTCCGATCACAGTTTGCTAAAGCTATGTTTAGCTGGCTGGTGTGGAGCTGCAGACACGAGCAAACGCGGCTTCGCCACTCGCGCAGTCTTTGTTCTTTCCTACCGCGTGCTACAAATTTGCTGCGCATATTAGTGCCCAGGTTATCTTAACGACCTCTTACTCGCCCAAGGTTCGCACTGGTCATGAGTACTTATCTCAGAACCTTATATCTTTGCAACCAGTTAGTTTTGCATTAGCAATTCATCTCCGCTACTATTTAATGTTTGCATATGAATTCATGCCTTACATCAACTTGCTATTCTGAACCGTAGTGAATGAGTCGTTTAGTAATCAAATGTTTGTAAAGCTATGGGACTTAACTTCTTTGGTTAATATTCCATAGGCTTACAAACTACTGAAACTAAGTTAAACTAACATAAGGACAAAACACACATATCCATACCCGAGGTATGACTCGAACCTCCAACGGCGAGCAACCGCGCGTTCCGAAGCAAGGCGCCTTAGACCGCTCGGCCACTCCACCACAGCGTTTAGTACTTCACAAGACGGCTACAGTGAGTGGCGCAGGTTACTTTGACTAACATTATTACTTCTCCTCCTTTCCTTTCCCATATCAGTCAGTTTTTCCATTTTCTCTGCCGCTCATAAGAAGCACCGTGAAGTGTAGGAGGGAACGGAATGTAACTTTCCGGTTTGAGAGAGTACGTGATTACAAAATCGAGCCAAATTTACGAAGAACTTGGGGGTGTGAGCGAAGGTTTGCATCTTTGCGTCAGTGCTCCCTCGAACTGTATCTGCATGGTGCGAAAATTGCTAACTGACGCTATATAATGTGATCGCTTGGTCTGAGACGCCATGTCACGTATTGCGCGACCACAACCCATCGGAGGTTCAAGTCCTCCCTCGAACATGAGTGAGTGTGATGTACTTAACATAAGTTAGTTTGAGTTGAGTGTAAGTCTAGGGACCGATGATCCCCTGCAGTTGGCCTCTTAGGTTTACAAATATTTGAAAATTTTGAAGCTAAGTAATGAAGTAGTAAGTCACCAATATGAGCACTAAAAGAAATCCGTTAAACTTCATTTAGGCGATAAATTTGTCAAATCTAAAGGCCGCAAATTCAACTAAATACCTATGAATTACAATTACGTGATTTAATCGGAAAAACCGTAGAATATATCGCGGGGAAGGCGAAACAAAGGCTACGTTTCATAGTCAGAATACTTACAAGATGCAACAGCTCTACTGAAGAAACTGCTTACACTACACTTGGCCGTACTATTTTGGAGTATTCAAATCTTCAAATATTTGTAAACATACGGGACGAAACTGCTGTGGTCGGCGGTCCCTAGACTTACAACCTACTTGAACTAACTTCAACTTATACTCAGGGCAACACATGCACCCATGCTAGAGGGAGGACTCTAACCTCCGGCGGGAGCGGCCGCGCAGTCCCAGACGTGGTTCCTAAAACCGCACGCCCATTCCCGTGCGTATTTCTGCGTATTATGAGATCCTCAAAAGGTGGGACTGTTGAAGCTATAGAGAAGGTTTGATTAAACCGATGAAAGCTATAGAGATAGTTTAATGAAGGGCAGCTCGTTTCGTATTATTTGCAAATGAAATGATGTACGAGTTGGAGTGGAAATCATTAAAAGAAAGGTGTTATTCGTTGTGGAGAGTGATTTATTTGAGAAATTTCTGTCTCCTCCGAACGCGAATATATCTTGTTAGCACCCACCTACATAAGGAGACTTGATCTACGCCGCGGTGGAGTAGCCGAGCGGTCTAAAGCGTCTCGCTGCGGAGCGCGCGGTTGCTCGCCGTGGAGGTTCGAGTCCTCCCTGGGGTATGGGTGTGTGTGTTGTCCTTAGGTTAGTTTACCTAGGTTTAAGTGGTTTGTAAGCTACGGACTGATGACCACGCAGTTTGGTCCGACAGATTTAAAAAAAAAAACTTGATCTACATAACAAAATAAGGGAAACGGATCTAAATCGGAAAGATTTAGGTGTCCTTTTTCTGCGCACTGTTATGAGACTCGAACGGCGGAGAAATATCGTAAAAGCTGTTCGATGAACACTTTACCATGGCCTAAATGTGATTTTCAGAGTCTTTATGTAGATGTAGATGTCTATAATGGGACTTAACGAATCTCGTATATTGGAAGGCTGGGACATTTGTCTCAGCTCATAGCTCAGCAGAACTATCTTACTGGTCAGTACTTTATAATGCGGAAGGTAAACAACTGACTTGGGCTCTCCCGTCCATTCACAGGTCGTCTGACTTTCGTTTCACCTGCTTGGAATGTCTCCCTTGTTGAAGAAAATAAAACTTGATAGAGAAGACTATTCCATAGCTGTTGGGTAGTAGATACATGGTTGTCGATGAAGTTTTCTGTTAAGATAATAATAAATTACCTACTGAAAATGAAACTGCTTCTTTTGAGAATTGGCCTGTTACTACGTTCCTCTATGCTGTTGTCACAGCGGCAGGACAGCATTTGGTCATTTAACTCTGAGCACAATCTCGGCTTGACTAACATTCGTCTTTACTTGTTTAGAAAAATCAAATGTTTGTTAAGCCTATGGGACTTAACTACGGGGTAATCAGTCCCTAAACTTACAAACTACTTATGAACGACCTTATACTAAAGACGGAGCAAATATCCATACCCGAGGGGGGATTCGAACCACCGACCGTAGTGGCCGTGCAGACCGTGACTGAAGGGCCTCAGTCTCCTCGGCCACCGCGGCCGGCTTTACTTGTTTAGAGAATTTTCAATTATTTATGAGGTAATATTTTATATACAATAGCTGTTATAAATGTTCAGTTACTTCACTACTTCTAGTAATATGTGTTTTAAGAAATTAATGTAATACCAATAAAAGAAAAATGCATCCTCTTGCTAAATCTAAATTAGCGTGTACAATTTCTTAAGTAACACAATGACACAATATTGCCTTTAATAATTCACAGTTTAGTAATATAGTGGCTTTACTATTAGGCCGCAACTCGATGTTTTTAAAATGTAAACAATGGGAAATGACTTTACATCTACATACCTATTCCGCAAGCCGCTATAAGGAAAACGACGTACTTATGATAGTTATTCCTTTTCCTCTCCCAAATGCCGATAGGTAAAATCGACTATCTATTTGCCTCTATAGAGTTCTGTTTTCTTTTACCTTGTCTTCGGAATTAGTACGGGAAACCTTTATAACCTCATTCAACTGACCCTGCATGCTATGTTGATAATTATCAATTTATACATTTAATTGGACTGAAAAAAATTAATTTTAGTTTTATACATGTTTTCCCTTCATTATTTGAAATGCGTCATGAGCGGTAAATTTATCACGTGGTACCCAATCCGCAACTTTACTACACTAAAATATTCCGATGTGGCGCAGTGGGAACACACTGGACTCGCATTCGGGAGGATGGTGGTTCAAATCCACCTCCGGCCATCCAGATTTAGGTTTTCCAAAAAAAAATTTCAAGTGTTTGATAAGCTTAAGGGACTTAACTACGGGGTCATCAGTCCCTAAACTTACAAAATACTTATGAACTACCTTATACTAAAGACGATACAAACATCCATGCCCGAGGGGGGATTCGAACCCCCGACCGTAGCGACCGTGCAGACAGTAACTGGCGCGCCGCAGACCGCTCGGCCACTGCGGCCGGCTTAGGTTTTCCGTGATTTCCCTAAAACACTCCAGGCAAATGCCGGGATGGTTCCTTTCGAAGGGTACGGCCTATTTCCTTCCCAATCCTTACCCAAACAATCCGAGCGTAAGCTCCGCCTCTAATGACCACGCTATCGACGGGGCGTTAAAAACTGATCTTCCTTCCTTCCTTCCTAAAATATTCAAATTTTTGTAAACCTGTTGGACCAAACTGCTATGGTACTCAGTTCGTAGACTAACAAATTACTTGAAACAACTTACACTAAGGTCAACGCACACACCCTTGCCCAATGGAGGACTCGAACCTCTGGCGGGAATAGCTGCCCAGTCCATAGTACGACGCCTTATACCACGCTGCCATTGCGCGCGGCTTTTCTGCGCTCCTGACAAATGTTGCATTAAGATGTTCAGATAGCCCTCCCCTTTGAATGTACAATTGATGAAAGTAATAGCTCCCATAATAGATGACGAAATTCACAGGTATTATTATTATTGTTATGAGCCACAGTTGATTAATAAAATGTTCTCCTTTTTTAAATAATTTGTTGTGCAGTTCCGAGATTGACATCCAATATATGGTGTTGTGTTTCGATTTATTGAAATCGTGGGAAATCTATATCTTGGCCGGCCGCGGTGGCCGCGGGGACTGAGGCGCTCCAGTCACGGTCTGCACGGCCACTACGGTCGGGGGTTCGAATCCCCACTCGGGCATGGATATTTGTGCCGTCCTTAGTATAAGGTAGTTCTTAAGTAGTTTGTAAGTTTAGGGACTGATGATCCCGTAGTTAAGTCCCATAAGCTTAACAAACATTTGAACATTTTTGAATCTATATCTTGCGGACAGAATGAATATTGGATCTCTTCGCTTCCTGGAAATCGCGTTCATTTTGCTTCAACTATTGGGCCGTATTGCTCTATCCTAGAAGTAGAACGACAGAGTTACTCCACTGATTAGCAGCAAATGAATCTCACAGTTATACCCTCGATGCATCAGTTAGCCTTAAAATCAATTTATATGCACATGTTATCGATTCCCAATAATTATAATTCTATCTTTATTGTATATTCGATGATTTGGTAGCTTTCATTTAATGTCTTTTCCTCTCAGTCGTTCATTCAGTCTATCGCAGTCCGATTTTTGTATCATTTCAGAGAGAACAATCTTCATCCAGAGTTCGTTTACAGTCTGTGGCGTCCAAGTGAAGTGATTAACACTGCGCAAACAAGTCCATTTCTCACGTATGCCGTACGCAAATGACGACGTCGTTTTGATAACGAGCTTACGTCATTCTACACACACACACAAACACACACACACACACACACACACACACACACACCACAGCTGCCATTAAATACAATGTCACAGTTAACGGTTCATAGAAGAAGAATGTCCGCCCCCATAGTCCAGCACTGCCGGCGCGGTAGAGCAGAGCGTTCGCTAAGAGGACTCGCCGAACTCTGTAATATAAAACAGAGCCAAGAACTCATCGAACATATAACAAACACGATCACACGCCCAGAACCAATCTAACCGAAGAACAAAAAAAGTGAAATGAATGAAGGAATGTCACGTAGGGGACACGGGCTCTATTTCCTGGTGGGTTGGGGATTTTCTCTGATCGGGGATTGGGTACTGTGTTGTTATCATCACTCCCTCATGATTAATACGCAAGTCGCCGAAGTGGTGTCCCATAAAGAGACTTGCACCGACAGCCCGAACACGATCGCAGCTGGCTTCTAACGGCTAAAAAAGGCCAAACGATCGTCATCACAGTAGTAGAAGGTGACGTACCATCTTGGATACACGTATTTTATTTTAACATAACCGGTTTCAGAACAATCGGTCCCTTTTCATGTGGTAGCTAAATAAAGTACAGAAGCGAAACGTAGCAGAAAAAAATTGGTTGAAATATCAAATTGCCGGCCGCGGTGGCCGAGGGGACTGAGGTGCTCCAGTCACAGTCTGCACGGTCACTACGGTCGGGGGTTCAAATGCCCCCTCGGGCATGGATACTTGTGCCGTCCTTAGTGTTAGCTAGTTCATAGGTAGTTTGTAAGTTTAGGGACTGATGACCCCGTAGTTAAGTCCAATAAGGTATACAAACATTTGAACATTTTTATGTTTTAGAAACAGGAGCAACGGAGACCGTCAATGCACAATATTACTATTCGCTTTTGGAGCATTACCTGCGACCAGCTTTCCTAAAGAAGCGGCAACACTTTCTGCCCAACCCACCCATCATTTTGGACGACAATGCGCGGGCGCATACAGCGCAAGCTGTGGCTGCTCTGTTCGGTCGATGGGACTGGGAAGTACTGTACCATCCACCATACTCCCCGGACTAAAATACTTGTGCCCTTTATTTGAGTCCGAAGATGAAGGAACCGCTTCGTGGCATTCGCTTCAGAACTGTTCCAGAGATTCAACAGGTAGTAGACCGCTCCATTCGCATCATCAAGATAACATGCTCTTTTAACGGTATATTACGCCTTCCACAATGCTGGCAACGTGTTCTACACAACGCTGGTGACTGACGGCAGTTCAGCTATCACAATATCACAATGTGACGGGGGAGTTATTGATACAAAGAACATGCAGTTCCCCAGAAGCCACAACCTGTAGTCAATACTTAATCACGCTCGAAGTGTTCTAAAGAGCAATGCTACTGGAAAGAGGGTGACTGGAGTCAAATATTTTGGAGTGATGGATCACGCTACTGCCGCTATGGAGTAGCCGAGCGATCTAAGGTGCCTCGCTGCGGAGCGCTCGTCGTTGGAGGTTCAAGTCGTCCCTGGGGCATGGTGGTGTGTGCTGTCCTTAGGTTAGTTTACCTTAGTTTAAGTAGTTTGTAAGCTACGGACTGATGACCACGCAGTTTGCTCCGATAGATGTACAAACATTTGAACATTTGAACATCACGCTACCCCTGTGGCAATAAGATGGAATGATTCGGGTTTGTTGTATGCCTGCATATCGTTACCAAAGATCATGCGTAATGATTACAGTGATGTACGAACGGGGTTACGTTACGCAGTGGGAAAGTTTTTCATGGATAGTGTGTGGTCCCCTTATTGTGCTTAAAACGATGAACACGAAAGTACGTGAACCCTTTTCAAAAATTTTGTATATTCCTGTAGTAGAGGAATATTTTAGAGGAGCCCTCACAATGCACCCAGTCATAATCTAGCTTTTGTAATGCAATGGTTTATGGACAATAACATTCCTGCAAATGACTGACCCGTCAAGAGTTCCTACCTTAACACTTTTGGGATGAAGGAAAAAAAGATAGATTAGGGTTACCGTCCCGTCGACAGCGTGGTGATTAGAGACGTAGCACAAGCTCGGATTGTCGTGTTAAAGATGTGGAAGGAAATTGACCGAGTCGTTTGAAAGGAACCATACCAACACTTTTGTGGAGTGATTTACGGAAATCACTGAAAATCTAAATTTGGATATTCGTAGACAGATTAGAATGGCGGTCTTCCTGATTTCTACCAAGCTCGTTTTTTTAATATTTTTAGTTTTCTTTTTGTTCGTTTGTTTTTAAATAGGACATAACGTCTACTGAGCGACGACGTTTCCCAATACGCAGCGACATTATTAGCAAACAGTCTGTCTGTTTATGATACGACTCTTCCGTAAATGAGGAATGTAATTTACCTCTAATCTGTGGCATTTGTAACTGAACCACTTCTTGCAATTTGGTGAGGATTGTGAACCTTTAGAAACCTCTTACGATAGTAATCAAACACCAAAAATTTCTTATCTGTGTTTTCGTTTCGACCATCTACGAATTACGCTAATTCACGTCAGCTTCGTTCCTTCTAATCTTTTCCTTTCCAATACTCTTCCATTCCCATACTCCAGGACCTGCTTTTCTCTTTTACCCTTGACCGAGAAAGGTAGCACAGTGGTAACACACTGGACTCACATTCGGGAGGACGGTGTTTCAAATCCACCTCCGGGCATCTAGATTTAGGTTTTCCGTGGTTTTCCTAAATCAATCCACGAAAATGTCGAGATGGTTCCTTTGAAAGGGCACGGCCAAATTCCTTCCCCATCCTTACCCAAAAATCCGAGCGTGAAGTCAGTCTTTAATGACAAATACGCTGTCGACGAGACGTTACACCCTAATCTTCTTTCCTACTTTCGCCCATGATGAATGTGTTCTGGGTCTAGTTCTATTCTGGAAACCTCTGAAAGTCCGACTCGTTTATTTAAAAATCGCCCTACTGTGTACCTCTATCTTCTGTATTCTCATTTATTTTTCAGCCCTTTCTACCTTTTGGATCCTACACGATAGACCCTCATGCGGGGAATCCGGGTTCGATTTCCGGTACTGCCAAGCTCCTGTTTTTATTGTTGGGAAGAGTGTACCGGGATTCACACAGCCTTGTTACACCATTGTGTTCCTGGCAGGGTTATCCTTCAACTGTCGTATACTGTGGCTCTCGACGCACAACGAATAATGCATAATATCATTCGTGTATTTAGTGCTCTACAGAACAACTTTTGAACGCCCATACCATTCATAATCACCTCCTTCATACACGGTACAAAAGCCAGCTTCCAAATGGTTATCTCTTCTCACCGCATCTCAGAGAAATCAGAGAATAGCTTGTGCAAATAAATCATGTAAGAATTGTTTGAGGCGCACGCATGAGGTGTCTGCTGCTGAGAACGTCTGAACACTATGAAGTAACATGTACCATAGGTGATCTGGCCAAAATCCTGTTAGGTACAACTTTGACCCCTTGAGCCCATCTCCGATTGAGCCCTGACTTTTGGGTAGCGGTTGAGTGGTCATGGGCCGTAATTGCTCATAAATCCTTAAAACGATCGTGGAGTCTGTGTTACTGCGTCATCAAGGCGAAATGGTGCTAGGTCTGTAATTTAGGTGCTCACTGAGTACTTAGAATGAACGAACCTGTACCTAAAAACAACAAAAAATAGGAATCTGACACTTTATTAGACGTTCCTAACTTTACAGTAATATTAAACCATTTGTGAAGTGATTTTATTTGTATCTGTTATGGAAAATTACAAAAATGTTTCAAATATTTCTGAAGCACCTTCCTTACATTTGTCGTTTGCTAATGTTCTCTAAAAATATGTCGGTATTCATAACGTCTAATGTAATGTTTTCTTCGAGTTGCATATTTAACAGCAAACAAGCATGTACCGATTTTATAATATACCCCACCCCAACCAAAAAAAAAAAAAAAAAAAATAAATAAATAAATGAACTTACAGTTGAGAGAAAACAGATTACTACAGATATTTCAACGACTGAGGACTCTCACCTATTGTTGCCTGTTTAGCTCGGACCCTACGCCGAACTTAGTCTAGCGTTATAGGAGAGAAATGAAAATCTGTATTGTCTCTGGATCATCCGGACAATTACTGCCGCAGTATTCATGAAAGCGATCCGACTTACTGAAAAGTAAAATCACCACTTATGATTCTCCAAATAGCAGGACTAATCGGATGTCTGCCTATCAATAGTTGACGATTTCTTTTTCTTTTAGAAAGAAACCAGCCTGTTCTATATGTCAAGTCAAATATTAGCAACGATCAATCTCGGCCCCCCGCTCAGTTTCGCCCCCCCCCTCCTCAGTTTTGGACCCCCTTTCTTAATCTCATCTTCCCTCTCACTCAATCTAGGGAGCGTCTCTCAATCTTGGTGCTCCAAGCAGCTATGGTTCTTATGAAATCCTTGGAGAGACGCTGTGTCTACTCTACTCCATGTGACTCAACCTGAAAAAATCATTCAATATATTTTTTCTACACGAAAGACTTTTATTTACTGTAAAAAAATTTCTGAGAAAAAGTACCAACCTTGAGACTATTCTTTTCTGTTGCATAATAGCCCAGACACAGCCAAATTGCACACAAATCTTTGTTTTAGGGTTAAATACGCCGCCAAGACTAATCTAATTAGCTCAAACCTGGCCTTGGGTGATCTATTTTGAGCTACATTGAAATATTTATAGAAATACAGATTTGGAAATTTTATGAAACTGTTCATCATCTACTCTCCTCATAATAGGTCAATCATCCTCTGCTGTTTTTGAAATTCACTTCTTCACTTGGCGTGCAGTCATAATAAATAATGAATGTGTTTAAGAAATCGTGTTATGTATTATTAGTAGAAAAATCCCATTGCATCTGGTGTAAGCCTAAACATTCCGGGGAGGACGGAATACTGCCTGAACGGTATACGGGCCTGAACTGTGCCTGAACTCTGCCTGTGTCAATGTAGACAGACTAAATCACACTATGGATACCAAGAAGCAGAAGATCTGGCTACGAGGCCAGTGTGTGATAACTCAGATCCCAATCCTTACCCAGACAACATAGGGTGTAGAAAAAGTTACGTACTTCGAGGTCGACATGCTATCGCTCTTTCAGAGTCAAGAAAAAAGTTTATCTATCAAAATCGGAATAGGATTATCTTGAGACTCATGTACAAAAAGGAGGAGTGGTAACACTGTCTATGGCACAGACGTCTCATAAAATAAGTCTAACAAGAATTCGAACCTAACCTTCATGGAGGATGTGGGTTTGATATCCCATCAGTCCATTCAAGTGACCTACAACGGCTGGTACAGTAGCGCTGGAAGATACGTGTCCCACTGTATATACCGATGCGCTACACGATTTTATAGTTTTGCCAGCTCCTCGTTTTCATGGATGTGTTTTTAATCTGCACCCGATCTGATTTTGCTAAATAAACTTTTGTATTGAATATGAAGAGGAATCGCATGTCGACCTCCAAATGCGGCATTTTTTCTGCATCCTGCATGTTTCTGTATATCTACCTGATGGCGGCACGCCGAAGAATTATTCTTGTGTAGTTGGTACTGGGTTCATGGAGCGTGCATGGGTATCGACTGCTCCCAGGATTATGAACGGCTGATCTTGGATCGTCGCTAATTCGCGAGAGTGTTCATCAATTCACCTATTAGGAACCAAGGAATGGTGACTTGCTACGTTGTCCTGACGAAAATGGCATATCCACCAAGGTACTGTAATGGCAGAAAGCGATGCAAATACTCTGAAATAATGTTTTAATAACGTGCACCCGTCTTAGGTTTCTGAAGCTTTACAGGGGTGGATACTTGCGATTATGTGAACACATCCTAGAGCATCGCTGAGCCTCCTCCAGCTTGGACATAACGCAGGGTCATGCCTTCATGGGCAGTTCATCACGTTCTCTAGCGCTCATCAGCTCGACACAACTCAAACGGAGACACGGTTACACGGTCCACTGATTATGTTAGTTGACATACGCAAATCATTTAGCGCTGTCGATATGTAGGCAAAGGCATAAAACCCAAGCACACGCTTCTGAAACCTGTTCAGCGCATTTTACCTGTCAAGCGTCGCTAGAAATAGTTTCGAGACTATCTACACCCAAGCTGGGTGCAACTTTATTCACAAAGGACCGTCCATAGTCTCGTATAGCTCTATGAAGACGACGCCATGTTCCGTTCTTCAAACACTTGAGGTCATATTTTGCGACGACTTAAACTTCTGAAAACAGGAAACATTGTCTCTGACGCAATGAAGGTCCAAACTAGACACTTCAGACCTTTTGTACTCAAATTCTTGTGTAACCTCCGACATGATATGCCTCGTGTCTCTCCAGCTGATGATCATGCAACGTTGAGAGTCGATGAATTTGCGAGCGATGCCATGTTCACCTTACATCTGTTTGTAACCAACTGATAGGCTACCTTATATACACGAACAATACGCCACATCTAGCCGTAACATTCAAACATAATATTCTGTGACTTACCGCTACTCAGGTTAAATGAGACTGACAAACTGATTACAAAAGTATAGACTCGACTAACAAATCGATTACAAAAGTATAGACTCATTGTAAAACATCAGATTGAAGAAATGAATCTATCACCATCAGTTTTAAGAATAAATACTCAGAAAAACCCATTTTTTGCTGGGTTGGATTTTAGTTAAGTTGACCCAGCTCTGCCGTCTGTATTACACATTCGTAGCAACTGGCGCAATGAACTGTTGTTAGACCCACCTTAGGAATTTAATAACTGAAGAACTTTTGCGGATGTTCGAAGTTCGACGCACAAAGCAGTGAAGCTACTTCAGCACTAAGATCTCATTAACAGTCGGCCTTGGAAACAAAGAATGCCATCATATCTGACACTTTTTAATTAATGACCGTGTTAAGTGGTCTGTAGAAGGTTAGTCTGTCGCAGTGATTATCCTGCTAATCTTTTAATTTGATGGTATCTCCATCCGCAAATGCTTGTAAACATTTATACATTCAGCGGCAGTGTCACTGAATTCTTATATAAAATCAGCGTCTTATGTGCGCACAGGTGTCCATAAATAAAAAGGAAATATCGTAGAAAGCGGTGATACCGAATTTTAAGACTCTTATCCAAAAGATGCCATGAATAAAATACGAAATCACAATGCCAGAGAAGAAATATAACTTATTTGAAATGGAACAGATTATTTTGTGATTGGGGCATCCGCAACTGAGAAACTACGTTTTCTTATATGAATGTATCAAATGTTCTAAAATTATGGTAAAAATTTATATACTGATATCTCACAGTGTACCCATCTATGCTTACATTGATCAAACACAGGCCGGCCGCGGTGGCCGAGGGGACTGAGGCGCTCCAGTCACGGTCTGCACGGCCACTACGGTCGGGGGTTCGAATCCCCCATCGGGCATGGATATTTGTGCCGTCCTAGTTCGTAAGTAGTTCATAAGTAGTTTGTAAGTTTAGGGACTGATGACCCCGTAGTTAGGTCCCATAAGCTTTACAAACATTTTACATTTTTTTATCAAACACAGCACGATGACTCTGGTTCAAGAGCTTCAGTTTTATTTGTTCTATTCTACATCTTTACTTAATTGGCGATCTACTGCTAAAATTTTGTAATGAATTTTAATGCCGCCACATCCTAATGATTACTTCTATTTTCTTTTTTGTCAACTCGCGTCAGTGCTCCCCCCCCCCCCCCAACACCTTTACGACTCACTATCATTATTTGACCGCAGCCATAAATACCAACATGTCTCTCTCTGACCTTAGGTTTCATGGACAATACAGTAATCAAAATTAAGCGCCTATTTGTCCCACATTTTAACGTCCCTCGTTTCAATTCTGAATGACAGTGATAATTTCTGTTCGACTGTTTCCATATACCCGTGCCTATTTAATGATATTTTATTCAGATGACAGATGAAAGCAATTAGAACGTTAGGACTCTGTAATGAATTTTCGTATGAAAAAATTGTCAGTATAACTTTGTTCAAACCCTGTCATGTTTATTACTTCATTACTGCTATATTTTTAATTGTAGTTTTTATTATTTTAATGCAGCTTGCGTCTTTATAAACGTGAAGCCGGTCATGGATCTGTAAAGCAAAGAACTTCATAAAAAAAAGACAGAAAACAGCCGACGCGGCTCCAGAACTTATAATTTTTTATGGGATGAAAAACTTTGAAGTCTTTTACAAGTAAGTTGTTCTATTAATATTTAAAATTTTACCATCATTTTAGAACAATTGATAAATTCATGTAAGAAATGCTTGAAATACATGCGCCAGTTTGGTGTAGCATAAGTAATGTTGGTACTGCTCAGTAGCAGTGATCAGCAAAAACAATATGTGATGCAGTTTTATTGTTCCATGACCCCGCCATGGTGGAGTAACCGAGCAATCGATTGACTGTTTAAGGGGGACAAAACTGCAACGGTCATCAGTCAGCCGGCGCAATGGCTGAGGGGACTGAGGCGCTGCAGTCACGGTCTGCACGGCCACTACGGTCGGGGGTTCGAATCCCCCCTCGGGCATGGATATTTGTGCCGTCCTTAGTCTTAGCTAGTTCATAAGTAGTTTGTAAGTTTAGGGACTGATGACCCCGTAGTTAAGTACCACAAGTTCTACAAACATATGAACATTTGATTGCCGCTGTGGAGTAGCCGAGCGGTCTAAAGCGTCTCGCTGCGGAGCGCGCGGTTGCTCGCCGTGGAGGTTCCAGTCCTCCCTGGGGCATGGGCGTGTGTGTTTGTCCGTAGGTTAGTTTACCTAGGTTTAAGTAGTTTGTAAGCTACGGACTGATGACCACGCAGTTTGGTCCGATAGATTTTCAGACATTTGAACATTTTCATCAGTCAGCCGAGTGTTCTACGGTGCCTTGCTGTGGAGCGCGCGGTTGCTCGCCGCCAGAGGTTCGAGTCCTCCCTGGAGAACGGGTATGTGGGTTGTCCTTAGATTACTTTAACTTGGTTTAAATAGTTTGTAAGCCTAGGAACTGATGACCAAGAAGTTAAGTCCTATAGATTTACAAAGAGTTGAACATTTGAACCAATGGCCCTGACAGTTTGGTCACTTAGGATTACAAACATTTGAACATTTGATTTGAATGGTTTTTCTTCAAGATTGGCCTATTCTCTGTGGCTTGAACGATACAGTTTCTATCCGCAGCGATTAATTTCTTCCAATTAGGAGGACGACTAATGCTAAAATTTCTGTGCACAATTTGGGGGGGGGGGGGCGGGGGGGGGGGGGGCTTTGAAGTAGTATATTGTGTTGCAGCAGGCATTAACTGTGTGACTGTAACGAATAATGTTGCATATTCAACAACCACTCATAAACATTAAATCCTAATAAAATGTACAATGTATTATTATTATTGTTATTATTACTATCAGAGATCCCCTACAACGTCGTTACGGCAGAAAGTTTGTTGTTATTTCGCTGAGATAGGGTTTCCTTTCAGTCGTCCGCGTCTTTCCCACACAATATCGACGTGTGAGGTTTAGAGATTACAGGAAATTGGTTGTTTAAAAAATTGGTGACTTGCCGTGGTTGAATATCTACGTCTGGACGACGTGTCCGTGGTGATAAATTTTGTATACAACCGTTCTTCGTAAATCAGTGTATCTATGAATGAAAGTCTATTATAATCCCTCCAGAAGTTTCTGAGAAGAGACTACACATAGTGACAGAAAAACGCTGCGCGGGCCTTCTGTATGAGAGTACTCATTACTGCATAGTACTACAAATATATAAGGTATCTTGTTTACTCTCCGAGCCACATTTCAAGTGCTTGATGATGAGCTCCTGTTTCAGAGAGCACTTGCGACTAATACGAAACCTAAACGACAGTTGAAGACGTATGAAGAGTCCACGTGACAGGAATCTTTGATCTAATTGTGGAAACTACTTGACTGACTCACCGAACGTGCTGCGGTGAATGGAGGCGTTAATGACAAAAAATGAAAGAATTGTGGCAAATGGCAAATTGAAGGTGTAGTACGTAATACAAAACAACTTATCATTAGTCAAAAAAGACAGTTTATACAGGAATCTACAAACTTGAGGAGTGCATTTAGTTTATTATGAATTCGAATGTGTCATTTATAGTACTTGCAAGAAATGACCTTGAATTAACGGGGGAAAAAGGATACCGGTGACTTTTGCCAAGTCAGAATGACTTTCAGAAGTAGAAAATGCTCAAATATTAGCTCTTGGGACGTTCAGCAATTACTAGAAGTGCGCGAAAGTACCCAATTACATGACTTTAACCTGTAAGGCTGAAACATACATCTGTATCAGAGTTCTATGGCACGAAAAACAGTTGCTGACAGCGCAAAATAAAGAGACATCACGATTTAATTCTGAACATAATCCTTGCCGCATTATAAACGGGCTCTAATAACTTGACAACTGAAGAAAAATGGTGTGAGCATTAGTAACTACTGAAGAATATAAATATAGCGGCGAAAATTACAAATTATGGGAAACAAGATATTGAAATGAGATCAAAAAGCAATTCAAGAAAGATTACTTTTTCTTTATTAAATAGAACTCCACTTTAAACGAATGAGAATCGACACTTAAAAAAACTCATTTGAAACGATGATTGCAGAATTACCACAAATGAATCAGAAGTTGGAACTCTAAAATAGTAACAAAAAAATTATTAGTGACAGACGTGAACTTTTTGAGACATTTAACAAGGATGTCACGGAAAACAAAGAAAAATAACGGAGTGGTCAGAAACAGATTGATTGTTTGAAATTTGATGATTGATTTTATTGAATCCAAGCGTATGAATAGTGAATGAATGAAAATAATGGGATATTCTTGAACAATTATGGAGATGTCGAGAAGAGTGGAGAGAAACTATTAAACAAACTATGTACTATTAAATACATGTAACATCTGTAAACGTTGTATAATCTCTAATATGTTGAAGTTAAATATTAATATTGCAGTTCGTGGCAAACGTTAGATAAGTAGCAGTGCTTTATTTATTGTCTGAAAGGATTGTGGAACATTTTAACACTGCTAGCAGCGACAATTTATCTGGCAAAGTGTGAAGGAGATGTGTATATTTTGTTAAAAATACAGCACCCTTGTGCAACAACCATAGACAGCTCTCTAGATGAAAGTCTGTGACTGCATGGATACGTGGACGTAGATTTTGAATACTAATCCGTGAAGGCGCAAACGTTATAAGCACAATTACATACTTAAAGGAAATATATTACACTATTACAAATGGAAACAAGTATTAGTTATTTTTGTTGTAAGTAAGATAATGAGATTAAGATTAAATGAAGATAAATATCGCATCTGTGCTAAGAAATATCTGGAATGGTTAGAAATTTGTGGTTGACTCCCGGCTTTTGTAATCATAATGAACATGGCAACTTAAGAATGATAGTGAAAGTTCCCTTTAAGAAGGCATTCTTTTTAAAAGTTAAACTTGTAAAGTCTTACGATGCATTCTTGCCTAAATACTTTGAATAGTAATTTATCTGACAGTTTCGTAAATAACGTTACAGTACTAATTGTGAAAACAATAATGTAAGTACGAAATTTCTTTGTTTTAAATATTTCATCCAGGCAGATCTGTCTGCCTTGAATTGCGTTGCTCTTGTAATAATACACTACAGGCCATTGAAATTGCTACACCAAGAAGAAATGCAGATGATAAACTGGTATTCATATTATACGAGAACTGACATGTGATTACTTTTTCACGCAATTTGGGTGCATAGATCCTGAGAAATCAGAACAACCATCTCTGGTCGTAATAACGGCCTTGATACGCCTGGGCATTGCGTCAAACAGAGTTTGGATGGCGTCTACAGGTACAGATGCCAATGCGGTTCTACACGACACCACAGTTCATCAAGAGTAGTGCTGGCGTATTGTGACGAGCCAGTTGCTCGGCCACCATTGACAAGACGTTTTCAATTGGTAAGAGATCCGGACAACGTGCTGGCCAGGAGAGCAGTCAATCATTTTCCGTATCCAGAAAGGCCCGTACAGGACCTGCAACATGCGGTCGAGCATTATCCTGCCGAAATGTAGCATTTCGCAAGAATCGAATGAAGAGTAGAGCCACGGGTCGTAAGACATCTGAAATGTAACGGCCACTGTTCAAAGTGCCGTCGATGCGAACAAAAGGCGACTGAGACGTGTAACCAATGGCACCCCATACCATCACGCCGGGTGATACGCCAGTATGGCGATGACGAATACAGGCTTCCAATGTGCGTTCACCGCGATATCGCCAAACACAGATGCGACTATCATTATGCTGTAAACAGAACCTGGATTCATCCGAAAAAATGACGTTTTTCCATTCGTGCAACCAGGTTCGTCGTTGCATTCACCATCGCAGGCGTTCCTGTCTGTGATGCAGCGTTAAGGGTAACCGCAGCCATGGTCTCCGAGCTGATAGCTCATGCGGGTAAGATGCCTGTCATCTCGACTGCTAGTGATACGAGGCCGTTGGGATCCAGCACGGCGTTCCGTATTGCCCTCCTGAACCCACCGATTCCATATTCTGCTAACAGTCATTGGATCACGACCAACACGAGCAGCAATGTCGCGATACGATAAACTGCAATCGCGATAGGCTACAATCCGACCTTTATCGAAGTCGGAAACGTGATGGTACTCATTTTTCCTCCTTACTCGTGGCATCACAACAACGTTTCACCAGACAACGCCGGTCAACTGCTGTTTGTGTATGAGAAATCTGTTGGAAACTTTCCTCATTTTAGCACGTTGTAGGTGTCGCCACCGGCGCTAGCCTTGTGTGAATGCTCTGAAAAACTAATCATTTGCATATCACAGAATATTCTTCCTGTCGGTTAAATTTCGCGTCTGTAGCACGTCACCTTCGTGGTGTAGCAATTTCAATGGCCAGGAGTGTAATTTTTATCTGATATTAAACTGACATACTTTTAATATGTATAACTCATGGAAACCCACGTATCCTAACTTGAGTGAGTACTTATTGATTGTATTGCGTTTTTGGAATGAAGGAAGGAGTCTTAGGATTTAACGTCCCGTCGACTGCGTGGTCATTAGAGACAGAGTTTGGGTAAGGATGGGGAAGGAAAGCAGCCGTGCACTTTGAAAGGAACCGTCCCTGCATTTGCCTGGAGTGATTTAAGAAAATCACGGAAAACCTAAATCTGGATGGCCGGAGGTGTATTTGAACCACCGTCACTCCGAATACGAGTCCACTGCGTTACCAATGCGCCATCTCGCTCGGTACATTTTTGGTCGGATGTAGCCTAAAGTGTATTTTGAGTCATGAACAATCATTTAGTAAGATATTTTCGGTATTTGTGAGCACAGATGTATAGCTTATATATTGTGATATATTCCAGGAACATGTAATGAACACTTGATGCTTCATATTTTGCTGTACACCAACTGCAGTATCACTCTGATGTATGATTACTACCTACTGCACGAACCTATCACGCACCGAATAATCGACAAAAATGTTATCAACAAGTTAATTGTGAAATAAGTAAGCAAAGGCAGTGTCACACTAAGAATAGACGTTTGCTATAACAAATGGTTTCACCAACGTAAGGCTTCAAATTAGACAGAAATATACACTATCTATCTCTTTGGCCCGTTTTCCCGCATCTGCAGGATCGGCACTGTGTTAAAAGCGGATTTGGCATCTGTTAATATTTACAGGGTGGCCGGATGCCCTTCCTGCCACCACCCCATGCAAAAAAATGTTCAAATGTTTGTTAAGCTTATGGGACTTAACTACGGGGTCATCAGTCCCTAAACTTACAAACTACTTATGAACTACCTTATACTAAAGACGGCACAAATATCCATGCCCGAGGGGGGATTCAAACCCCCGACCGTAGTGGCCGTGCAGACCGTGTCTGAAGCGCCTCAGTCTCCTCGGCCACCGCGGCCGGCCCACCCCATGCCCCCAGGAGGAAAGGCATACCCCAAATGTCTGCATATAGTGTTATATGTGTATGAAAGTGTAAAGTGTTACGAATTGTTTGCGAAAACTGAGGCTGGACTTGGGGACCAACCCGGTATTCACCTAGGGGGATGTGGAAAACCGCCTAAAAACCACATCCAGGCTAGCCGGCACTCCGACCCCTTTCGTTAATTCGCCGGGCGGATTCGAACCGCCGGCCGCGGTGGCCGAGGGGACTAAGGCGCTTCAGTCACGGTCTACACGGCCACTACGGTCGGGGGTTCGAATCCCCCCTCGGGCATGGATATTTGTGCCGTCTTAGTTCGTAAGTAGTTCATAAGTAGTTTGTAAGTTTAGGAACTGATGACCCCGTAGTTAAGTCCCATAGACTATACAAACATTTGAACAGTTTGGATTCGAACCGGAGCCTGCCCGTCTGGGAAAGCGGTGCGTTAGACCACACGGCTAACCGAGCGGCTAGACAGAAATATACACTGGTGGGAATTAAACATGTATACCCTCTTAGAGTTTTCAATTCACGCAAGACTTATTTTTGAATCAGTGTACATGTAGTAGATGAAATGATAACATTTACAGATCAATAGCTCAAGCGGCACTGAGGAAGCAGCTCTTGCTTCACTCTGAAACACGTCGGTTAGCCTCCACGGGTGGCAATAAAGGCGTTGATTCTGGCATCCAATCCATCATACAGATGGTAAATACAGTCTTGGGATTCATTATTCCATGCCTGTTCGACCAGTCCTCGTAGTTCTGCAAGAGTTGTGGTTGACAAGTCGCAGGTGGCAGTTGTCGTCCCATCATATCCCTCACGTCCTCGATTGGAGACTAGTCCGGAGATGGCGCTGACCAGGGAAGATGCTGCACGTCTGGCAGAGCACGTTGAATTCACCTTCAGTGTGTGGGCGAGCATCGCACATCACACGTTGCTCATTACACATCACTTTCCTTTTGCAGGAATGGCAAAAGAATTGCTCTTAGGTCTTTCTGCATGTACCCAGCGCTCGTCAGCATTCCCTCCACAAACAACAAGAGTGAACGATAGTTGTAGGTTATCGCACCTCAGAACATAATGCCTAGGATGGGGCCATTGTGTCTTGGACCTTGGACGATGCACTCTCCAGATCTACGTCGCACGAGCAAACGACCATCACTTGCTTGTATTCAAAATCTGCGAACCGCACGTTGGTGAGGTTTTCCCAACGTGTCGGGCAATATCAAGCATGCGAGATATTCTCAACGTGCGTGTGAACGATCACCAATAAGGTGGCAGAACGCCACCGACGTCGCAGCACGTGGCTATCCGCGGAGGGGGACAGCTCATTTCGGTAGAGCGTAGACTTGTAGAGAGATGAAGACGCCAAACTGGCCGTCGTATTTCATGGGTTTTGTGTATCTAACTTAAGTCTTATGAATGTATGTCTTTTCAAACCAAGTAAAATTAATTGAGTAAATTGAGAATCTCTCGAAAACCGGTTATTAGAGGTACTATTTGTTGGAATAAATGACTGGAAACGTCTTATATGTGGTTAAAAAATGTCCGTATTATAGTAATCTAGCGTTTCAAGGCAAGGCGGACTGAAGATCTATCAACACGAATTGTTATTTACAGCATTTAATGTAATTACATGTTAGCAACCGACGTATCTACCAGTAGTGTATACAAAACATCTAATACCATCGTCGATGATACCCAGATACGTTAGTGACTGTAGCGTAGGCAGCAAAGTTCTGGACTGTCTCATGGCGCTGGTTCAAGGCTCCTCGGGAATCAAATATATTTTCTTCTCATATTCGGATTTTCTGATAGACTGAAAGACTTTTCTATAAATTTCATAGAAGTATACTGCATAATATTCGATGCTATGTAAACAAAAGTGTGCATCCTCTCAGGAGTGAGTTCGTGGGATTCGTTTTTTGAATAGGACAGTTTGAACCTTTCTTAGAGTAAAATACACATTTCATTGTTTCCATATTGCATTTTATACGTTCGTAAAATTTTTCTATTGAATAGTAACATTGACCATGGAAGAATTACCTTTAAGTTTTACTAAAAAGCGAAACTGCTGCAATAATGTTTGCCTCATGTGAAGGCCTTTCTAATTTTATATCGCACAGTTCGTCATGAAACTTTTATAATTCAATTTAATACAAATAAACAATCCCTGAGACGGATTTTCGTCTCAAATATGTCAATATTATTGATAAATCTGAAGCATTGAATTAAAATTTGCGGTGCGGCCGGGAATGGAATCCGGACCTCCATGCTTACTAGGCAGACACAGAAGCTGAATTAAAGTTTGTGACGTGGAGGGAAATCGTACTTAGGCTATTCCAAGGCGCCTTAATCGTTAGTGCTGTAGTAGTCTAACGCTCTCTAACAAAATAAGCTGAGCCAACCATTCATCGAACAACCACGAACAAACTAAAACGAACGACCGCGAACCAAAGCTCTACAAAAAAAAAAAAAAGGTTTAAGATGTCTGCCTAGTAAGCATGGAGGTCCGGGTTCGATTCCCGGCCGCACCACAAATTTTAATTCAATGCTTCAGATTTATCAATGATATCTTTTATAATTCGTTGCACTTATTGACATAACATTCAACTTTTGTAAGAGTCTTATGTCCATAGATATTTTGTTGTTATTTTCTTAGGCTTATATCACAAAACATGACGAACATATGCACAAGCGTGGGAATAAGCGATTTAATAGAGGTAAAACAGGAATTCAACTCTTTTCATTTCGAAAACAGTGTGATTCCAGAATCTGATGCCGCCGACAAACGCTGGGGTCACGTGTAGCTCGTTGAGGCACACGTCTCGTATGCACAAGTCGCGCCGTCTCCCAGCGTTCAGCCGCACGTTGGACTCCGTACATTGACCACACGTTCAGACACACACTCCGTGCGCCGACAGCCTAATGGTTGGCACTCCACGTTGCTACGCTGTCTTGGCAGACCGCGTCTAAACCATTATTAGTACAGCTAGTATCTTCCAGTGACACCTTCCGTTATTGGATCTAAATCCCCGTCGTATTTCCTGGTATGCTACTAATTTTTTTCCCGCAGTGTAGATAGAAAAATACATCGTTTTTCTGTGATATTCGCTGTCAGGGGCACTAAACTAGTGTCATCTTTTAAAGTGCACTAAGAGTACAATTTAAGACCTGAATGGAAAAACATCCCAAGTCCAGTGAACAAAATTTTTCAGAAGAGGCCAAAAATGTTATAACAGGAGATGTTTTTGCTCTATTAACGTAATATTTAGTCATCAGTTTTGACTTGCTCACCCTCATATTCCCTGCAAGTTTCAAACAATTGGGAAAGTAATGAGTAATGTACTTGAAATTTTCAGCCATTGCCATATTTTTGTTCTGGCCAATGCAGCCATCGGAGAACAAGTAGAGTTCGTTAACTTGGGGTGATAATGTCCGTATAATGTAGCTGTTTAGGAATGAAATAACTTTATTAACACCCTTATGACCCTGTGTTCCGTGCCATGTGAACGTTGTACTTTTTATTGTTTGTCCACTGTGAACTCAAAAGTTGAATTCCCAAAGCTAACTGAGAGAGAATATTTCATTTATGGGGATTAAAGGGCATGGCAGATTCTGTTGGAAGTCAAAAAAGAGAATATCCACATTATCCTTTTCCATGGAAAGTTTTGTGAAGTTTTTCTTGTCATGGAAGACAGAAAGTTTTCGTTTGTGAATTACCATTTTTTCCACTTATCAGGCATTTTACGTTTTTTACCAGAATCTTGGGAATCGTCATCACTTGAAACCACCTCCATATTAGACTGGAAAATGTAACCTTTCACCGATGATGCATTCACTACGCAGGCTTAATGGAAACTGAGTGGATAGTAAAATATATAAAATATCAACAGTGCAGTATGTATTAATGAAGTCTTCTCGGGTAATCGGTCGAGTGATGGCGTCGTCTTGTATTTGTGCGACAAGACGATGCCATCACTTGGCTGATTACCCGAGAAGACTTCATTAATGGAATACGCCGAGAAAGTCTACAATCGCATAGTGCAGTGTGTAGTAAGCCAGTCCATTGTTGAGAAAAAATAATTTGTATTGATTGTTGCAGCTGCAAACAAGTACTGAAAATTGAATGTGGCATCCAAGGTTTTACTGAATGGAAAAACTGCCCAAGTCCATAGACTTGGGATGTTGTTTCATTCATTTGGAAATATATTGTGCCATTTAAGGGGGAAAGAACTGGACTTGGAAAGTTATTCTGGACATGGACATAGCTCTAGGCATGTATTAAAACTGAAAATTGATCAAAGGTGGACTTGGGATGTTTTTTCATTCAGGTCTTCAATAGCTTAATGTCCTACTTACATCACAGTATCGGCAACATGGCCGATCAAAGCAAGCAAATAAATGAAGCGATATGTCTTATAATGGTAGGAAAGCTTCGCTCTTGTTAGACAAAAGTCGCAGGCGTTCCGTATAAAAAAGTCCGTCGCACGGTCTCAGATACGCAGAGTGCTTTTGCAAACGTGTGCTGATTATTCACTTTCACTAACATCACGTGAAGCACACTGAGATATCACACCTGTCAGCACTCATCGAAAGCGTAGAAAGTATCGCAAGCATCTTCAAGAACACACACTAACACCAACCTACTTTCCATTGGCTGTATTTTTGATCCATCGTAGCCTGTTGAGTTGTTGATTCGTGATAACATTCAAGTACGGAACCTGGATCATTATACTGTGATTTAATGAGAGTAGACATGATACCTATAATCGACAATCTGGATGTTCGCGAACTGAGGATAATTTTCCGAGCATTTGATTCCAAGAAGATCACACTATGAAACCTTCTGACAGATGGAGACTTTGTATCGGGTTACCTTTTGTGAGCAACGCCTCACCACTCGGTTCACTATCAGCCCTCAAAGTTTTGATTCTACCAGAACCTCTTTCCTACTTTACGAATTTTCTCAGTAGCTCTCTTGCATTGCCCACTCTACGAGCACTACTGGAAGAATGGATATCACTGAGTATATTAGCATATGTTCAGAATATACTTCGTAGAACAGACGGGTAATTGGTGCAGATGTGGTACCTACTGTGTCCGGATGCCATACTAGACAGCGGAATTGCTTAGCAAGCAAAACACACAGGTTCAAATCCCGGCACAAATTTTCAACTTTCCTTATAATGTAATACAAATATCGTTAATTCCTTTGTGTATCGACATTTTTCCACGTGAAAGAGAATGACCCCATTATTGAATGCCAGCTAGTTACAGTGACACTCAGTGCCTCAGACGTCGGATTGAGAGTAGAAATTGTTAAAAAAAATATAAAAAATAAACAACACACGGCACTCCTTTGGTCTTATTTTGAAGCGTCTATTTTTGTAGGCAACAGCAAAACGATATCTTCGGTGGTTTCCATTCTACAGCTTCTCGATTGTTTCGCTTTGAATGTACCTTATATCAGGTCTAATAGAAAGTTACTGTATATGTGGTCAAAAATACACAACTCTACGGAAGTAAACGGAAATATTTGTGTCCGCCGTCAGGGACGATGAAGTTCTATACTGCGTGCATAGCAGGAGGTAGCCATCCTGAACGATTATCGAAGTGGCACACTGACAGGACACTATTTTCACATTCGATACGAGTGTGGTCACGTCTCCCTCTAGTCATCAAGACCAAATATGTTGTGAATTTCGTAACTGAATGGTGGGATTTATGCTTTGAAGAAGACACGGACAGTTTCCTTTCCCATTCTCAAAAATTCCAAGCTTGTTTTCCGTCTTCAGTGACCTCGTCGTAGGTAGGATTGTACATCTTAGTCGTCCTTCCTGTCTCCTCCCCCTCCTCCAATCTATCCATCTCCCTATCTTCCTCTGTCAGACCATCTGCTTCTCCCCTCCTTGTGATACAATGGTGCATTTAATTCACCAAAAAACTCCTAAATTGTGTGTTTATTGCAATCCCCCATTAGTCCGTTTCCTACTTCCCCTTCCTTTGTTGACCCTCCCTCTTTCATCTGTCCTCTCACTTGTCCATTATTTTCTCCCCCACTAACTGTCAATCTCTTCCTCTCACCTCTCTCGCTGTTCATCTCGTCTTCCCCTCCTCTGTTCGTACCTCCTCCCCCCCCAATCCCCATCACCTCTCCTAAATCTCTGTTCACTTCCTCCCCCAACTCGTTCACTTCGTCTCCTCTTCCACCCGTCTATGATAAATTGCGTATTTGCATATATGTGACACCTTTCATAATTATTGAAGTTTATTGCAAGGTACCCTCCGTCATGCTCCACACGGCGACTTGCATAGTATAAAAACCTTCACAGTCCATTATACATACATGCGCCAACTTCCATGGTAATCAGTCAGACGGCTTGGAAGTCTATTGTAATGAAACCTCCGCCGCCCTCGTATTACATCTTACGTGCATAGTGATCTTCCTCTAGTTTCGAAGGTCAAATGTGAAAAATTTCATCAAAATCGGAATAAAACTGTATACTACTGTCGACTCTGTTGTTACGTACTCTCTGCCACGAACCGTACGAAACTTTGTGTAGACAGTGACAGTTCTCTTATTTTGAAGATCAAATGTATAAAATTTCATCAAGAACGGTATGGCAGTGCATAAAATACGAAATATTACTCTTCTGTTACATTTTTACATACTGAGTCTTTCCATGCAGGCGAATGGAGTGCAGCGCCGCAGATGCAGTCCGGTCATCGCGATGGCATCTTGCAGCAGAATTGCCCGTGTCCCAAGGCCATAATCCTCCTACTTTCGTATGAGGAGCAGCCTAGTAAAGTATTATTGATGTTTACCTCCTCAAACTAGCCTGACTTTCTGTGAGAAGACATATTATCTCTCTCTCTCTCTCTCTCTCTCTCTCTCTCTCTCTCGGGCCTACATCAGAAATCTGCCAACACTTGTCGAATCAATGCCACACAGAATTTTCGTTTATTGCGTTCTTAGAGCGGAAATCATAATATTTTGGCTTATCAGTGTATCTACCACATACCTGCTTCCATTTATATACAAAGTGTAGCAAAAATCTTGCAAACATTTCCATCGCTACTACTCGAACGTCTAAGTCGACGAAATGTTACGTTAGCATAGTTGTTTATTTAGAATAAAATACTAACGTACTTTGCCGATATCTACTTGCTGGTTTATGGAGTATAACCCATCCCTGTGAATGAAAGTACTGATTGCACAAAAGAGAGCAGCAAGAATAGTATCTGGTGTTCAACAACAATTTTGTAGACCCTTCATTAAGAAGCTGGACATTCTAATAGCTGCTCTGGAATATCCTTACTATGTATATTCAGTACTACCATTCGTCGTATTAATGTATCACTATTTCAGAAGAGTAATGTTGTTCATAAGAACAAAATGCAAATAAAATGTGACCTTTGTTACTTACTAATAAAGCTAAAAGTTCTATAGTTGTCCAGAAAATCATAAATCATTTCTCCTATAACTTAAAATATTGGAAAGGTGCCACTGAAAATTATCAAATAATATAAATCATTGTCATCCACAGTGGAATATTTACTGTGAAATGGTAGCATGTCTAGCTAAAAACAAAAAAGAAGGAAAGAAAAAACTAGTTACGTAAGACTAATATGTTTATCATGCACAGGTCGTCTGTTGACTGATTCATTCGTTTTCGTTTCAGAAAGAAGAAAGCAATCAAATGGTCTGCGAAACGTGCAACTATCTACCTAATTAAACTCCTCGAAGAAATCTTATGACAATTTCAGCTTTAAAATGTAGGCGCTTCCACGGAACGAAGTTATAATGTGTACGAAGAAAAAGAAGCAAGGCAATTCACCTTCCAGAAAGTTGAGTCAAGAACGGACATGTACCTCCACGCCTGCCGATGAATGGCTTGGCTGTTACGTAACGTAATGGAATAAACACAGCCACCACCTCGTATCGATTACAGACTGTCCCTGAAGAAGGCACCGGAAGGTTTATATCATCGAGTGACGCACGGAGAAGTCCCCATGGAGATGGTGAAGGTTTGAGACGTCAGCATTGTGCAAACGATTGCTTGTGCACCGGTCTGCGCATCAGTGGAGCACTGGTCACTTCACAGGTGCATACTGGGTCAGCTCGCAATATGATTGCTGAGGCACACTGTTTTGATTGATCGACAAATGAGAATTAGTCATCAATATTTAAGAGAACCTGAAAACTGACTGCACTCGGATAACAGTGACTTTTGGCCGGTGACACATTTTAAGGTCGTCTCATCGACGAACTTAAGGATTATGCTCAAAGGCATGAACAGTCCTTTGTTACAACAGGAATATCAACAAGACCAATAAAAATTGCATTATTGTAAACTAAAGACGTAACAAAGTGTTTAGATTATCCACTACGAATATTTTAGAACCCGTGACTGTTAATTTCAATATGATTTAACAAAACTGCAACCAGTCACTTTTACTTGAAATGATGATGTGTATTCCATGAACCAGTTTTCGAACCTTTACAAGTTCATCCTCAGATGGATCATGTTATAATATCATTTTAAGCGTCACGTTGAGTGCTGGCTCTGTGGTAGAAAGACGGAAAGATACTTTAATAACTCGAATACACTAGTGTATGAATAAATATAGCAATAGTACGAATTTTATTCTTGTAGTTTTAACTGATTATATACATACATATAAGTAAAAAAACAATGCAGACAGTATTTATTGTTCACTTTTGCAGTTTAATATTGCAAAAATTATTTGCTAAATGACCGACTGTATCATACACAAAACAAACTTACCTGTACAAAGAGTGATATATCTTCGATTGAAGACGTTTGTAAATAACATCAGCTGTAAAAGCACATGTCGCACGCTAGTAAAGTGATGTTTACAGTGCAATTTAGAACCCAATAGAAAAAGGTGATGTGTTATTGTCACATAAACAGAAGGAGACGCAAGAAATGGAAATTAACCATAAAAATCCGGCCATACAGTCGCAATAAGTAAATCAACAGATTTCACGTAATCTTACAAATACAAAACAGGACCTGAACAACGTGCAATTAGAGTTATTAAAGTATGTTTCCGTCTTCCCACCTCAGAGCCAGCATCCAACATGACGCTTAAAATGATATTATAACATGATCCATCTGAAGATGAACCTGTAAAGGTTCGAAAACCGGTTCATGGAATAAACAACATCATTTTAAGTAAAAGTGACTGGTTGCATTTTCTTAAATCATATTGTACGAATGTGTGTTTAAACATGTTGATGTTATCAAAATCTATCATGTAATAAAATTACCGATGTATTTCAAAAAGACCAATATTTATATTTTGTTTCTACGCCTTGCTGTAATTGAATTCCTTGTTAAAAAGGAAAAATTTGCAGCTGAAATTTATTTCGAAGTCAGTAGATATACGCATGGGCGTCTGCAATGTTTCGAGATGAGTGAAACGCTTCAAATATAGGCACACCAACACCAGTAATGGACCATAAGGGTGTTAGGACGTCAAGCGGGCCGACCTGAGGCAGAAAAGGCACGACTGGGCATTTTAATTTCCACTATCTATGCTTTTACAAATAAATTCACAACATTTTATCAGCATGACTGGGAAGGATTGAGGATTCACACTCATAAGCAGTGGCAGTTCTAAAACACAATGAAAGAATTTTTATTTCCATGTGAAGTTTCATTACTTTTGCACTTACTATTGGCTGCATTTGTACACTTTTCTTCATAAGTAATAGAGATTCATCGATGAGTTTTACACAGCATACTCTATTTTATGTTAAAAAAAACTTAATTGTTATCAAATTTTTCGTATATTTGGAAAATTCTAGAGTTTCATACACCTGTAAGTACGTTTTGTATGTTGTGCAAAAATCATCGAAGAATCTGTCTTACTTATGAACAAAAGTGTACCTATAACAACAAATGCAGCCAATAGAAAGTGAAAAAATGTCGGAATTTCAAATGTAAATAAAAATTATTTCACTATGTTTTAGAACTCCCATTCCTATTGAAACTTACAGCAGAACGTCCCGTCGACAACATGGTAATTAGAGTCGGAGGACATACTAAAGACCAGAAAATTATTCAAAGCGTGGGATGCCGAAAGGTTTGCGGTAGTCAGGTTCCACGTTTAAAAGCGGCAAATTAAAAAAAAAAAATAATAAAATAATCATCCAAAGAGTTTTTCAGATTCCGAAATGATGTTGCAAATGTTTGTTAAGCTTATGGGACTTAACTGCGGGGTCATCAGTCCCTAAACTTACAAACTACTTATAAGCTACCTTATACTAAAGATAGCACAAATATCCATTCCCGAGGGGGGATTCGACCCCCCGACGGGAACGGCCTCGCACATCGGAGCATAGAGCCTCAATGCGCTCGGCCACTCTGCCGCGGCATTTCTAAATGAAGGCACTATTTTTATGATTATTCCCCAATTATGACCCTTAAATAGGACGCTAGAGTGTGGAACGACAATACTTGGCTTCGCTATCAAATAATAAAATAGTAATGGTATTAGAAGGTAAGATCAAAAAGGTTCAGTTCGAAGACCATGCAGTCGAGAATCGGCATGCCAAGTATAAAAAAAATCACCGTTAGCAATAATTTCACTTACGCACCAAGCTAAAAATAGCCATTTAGTAAAACATCGTATTCTGCTGGGTGAAGAAGTCCAGAACTGTCTGCTGCATATCCTCGTCGGGCAGTAATCGTAGACCCTTCAAGGTTTTTTGTAAGGGACAAAAGGCGTGATAATCGCATGACGAGAAATCACGACTATAGAGCAGTTACTCCAGTGTTCTCCGTAGTGGATGTGGATGAAGCTGGACTCGCATACCGACAGGCGTCCTGTACGAATCCATATTACTGATTCTCATTACTGGCACCAGTTGTCAATATGTGTGACATGTGTGCGCACTAAATGGCACCGAGATCTGATAACCTAGCCTAACCCTAAAGAGAAGACGTGAGCGGTGTCGTGTCACGTGACACAGAGTAGTGTGCGACCGTGTAGCTCACTGTCTGGCCGCTGGGTCACAGAACACTGACTTTGTGTGACGTGACACGACAGCGCTCACGTCTGTTCTCCAGGCAGTGTTCCCTGTCCAACAACCTAAACGGCAGCACCTGCTTTGGAAATCCGTTCAATGTGCTGCCTGTCTGCAGGCCCGAACTTCTTCGATGCTACAGAACAGAGTGAATGATTTGCCAGCTTGTTCTGAGACGCCCTCCCCCTATCGTGCTACTCTGCATGAACACCACGGCACTTATTAAGTGTAGAAACTTTGACAGCTGCTGCATATGTGTCCCATTTCCATTTGTCTTGTAGTTTCGCGCAGTGAAATTCTGTAACAGCGGAGATGCTAATGAATAACCCTGCACATTCACATCAGCAGCTCCCTGATGCACTATGTTATAATCGCCCATACATTATGGGCATCATGCAGCACGATATCGCGCCACCCCAATCTGTTCGTATCATTGTGGAGAAAATGAAGACATTTTAAAGGAATAATTGTTCATATCCTACAGTTTCGACTTGGTACGCTCCGACTACCATATTTTCTATTACGAGAGGTAACATCTGAGAGGCCAATGCTACCAGATGACGAAAGTAGTCCATAGATTGGTGCGTCAGTGTTTGCATGAAGCGGAACATACGTCGCACTGACCATCCGTCTTATAGTCTTCATCTCTCCACATATAATTACCGAGTCTTTGGCCCTTTAAAGAGGCCTTGGAGGTTCGATACTTCCTGTGCTATGAGGATCTGCAGTAGTCAATTCCAGATTTCTTCGTGCAGCAGGACATGATGCTATACCAAACGGGAGGGATGATTGCCTCATTGATAAAGACAATTTTGTTGGCATACTGATTGTAAACTGTAGAGTCTCCGAAAAGAAACTTTTAATCTCCTTTTATAGAACTAGTAAATACTAGGACCGTTCTGAAAGTAAGTTTTGGTATCATTTGTATACGGAAACATAATACTAAAAACAAATATACCATGGTATTTGGAAGTATGCACCTTACACTCTTTTTCGACATAGACTCCACCAACTTGCGTCCAATCAGTTAGAAGAAATCACTCCGATTAGCGTTGGTGCTCACCAATGCACACAAATGATTATTAACTTTAATAACTGAGTAATTTGGACACTGAAGATATCAGTGGAACTATATTCTGTGAGATTGGAGAGATTCTTCTCAGAGGACTTCAGAGACATAACATGTGTGGAACTAGATAAAATAATAACAAGATTACAATGTCACCAGGAGAAGAGGAGCCAAACATGACACTCCTACTGCACCAAATGTAAGCAGATACGTAACGCAGGTAGAGTTCAAATGTTTGTTATGACTGTTATATCAAGAGGGCAAAACGTTGATCTTATACATTAGTAGAGGGTCAGGGCAGATACGAGACGACCTTGAACCCCAAGCAGATTTATCCAGTTCAGTCACTCAACCCTGGAGAGGTCAATCTGAGAATGCCGATTCAACGTCAGTAGTGTCATTCAACAGCTCCACATGCCAAAGGAACCCTTCTGGGTATCAGATTACACAATTACGCTACATCCAATCAGAGCACCCCTTACACTTCCCCTGCAGATCACAACAGACAAGTATGCAATGTCCAATCAGAACACACTGACAAGGTCATAGGTGCCATATTACCCATATTCCGTCTTTATCATCATGCTGCCCCTGTCCCTCCCCCTGCCACAAATATGCATATTTTGCAGTTCAAAATTTCCAGAAACCAAATAACACCCATATCAAAGAAATTTGGTCATTACATTACACAATAATCCCCCTTGCCCCACTGGTTTGAGCACCTCCACTGAAGGTCTTAGAGGTCAATAATATCTATGTATGTTAGCATAACTGACCACCATAAATTCGTTTATAGCTGGGTAAACGTGCACTCAGCTCTCCCAAGCCAGAATCCACAGGTTTTAAGGCTGGAAACATAACAATTTTTTTCTTTATTGTTACTTCACGTCCATGCTGGGCAGGCTGGCAGCCGCTCTTCAGCCAATAGAATATACAGTGTTATATGAGGAGTAAAAATTACATTAAAATGGAGAAAACAAGAAAGTTAAAACCTGGCATGGTGAAAAATTGGAGAATTACAAAATATAGAAGATAAAATGCAAATACATGTAGCAATGAAACTATTTCATGGTGCTTTATAAAACACACTGATAATCAAGACACTGGACACAACCATACAAATGAAGACAATGATTAAAATAATGGAAGCGACACTTCTTCTTTTTTTGGTGGTCACAACTCGTTAAAAACACTAAAAGGGCGCACTACACAACACAACACAGATGATGGACCAGTTAAAGTTATGGCACTGTGGGACCTGCAGGGGGAAGGAAGGGGGGGGGTGGAGGCGCGGGAGGAGGAGGTAGGGAAGGGAGGGAGGTGGGGAGGACCATAAGGACTCCAGGAACGGGAGAGGAACGGGAAGCCAAGCAGGGGGAGGGAAGAGGAGAGACGGCGAGAGGGGGCGTTGCATCTATGAAGGAAGGGAGGGGAAGGATTAGGGCTGGTAGGAGGGATAGATGACGGGATGGAGTGCGTCATTCGGGAGACGGAGGTGGAGGAATTTACCCTGGGAGAGGATCTGGAGGGTGTGGAGGTGAAGGGAGGGAAGGATACAATGTTGGACTATCAGATGCCCAGGATTGGTGAGGAAGGGGTGAACCAGTGAGTTGTGGGAGAAATAACTAAATTCTATTGCTATATACATAAAAGGTCCTATAGAAAGGTTCAATGAATATATATGAAACGGAGTACAAATAATTAAGAACCAACATTTCCTTTTAAAATGTAAATTATGAAATAGTAATACGCAGATAATGAGAAGTGATTTACCTTAAATTATATAGCACTAGTCCCGAAAAACGCGAAATAACAGCCTTTGTAGCACAGTTACTCACCTCTATCAGCAGGTGCCAGCACCAAAGCCAAGCTTGCCAATCCTGTCAACAGATGCCAGCTGTGAGAAAATGTCCATGTCACATAATGTAATTTTATTGTAACACTAATATCTATAAACTCTCTAAATTCAGTTGTCTGATGCTATATCTAAACTAAATAACAGATGAATTTCTATAAAGTAGGCAAAAAATTGCCATTAAAAACGTAACCACGAAAAGCATAATTTTGTCTTCAAGATAGGGCAGCACTAGTTAGGCATGAAATGAATGCCACAAATTATTTTAAAAAATCGTAATGCCTACAAACTCTATTAAAGGGAGTTCTCTGATGTCATTTCCTTGCTGAACAACAGCTGAAATACAGCAAATTAGGCCAAAACTAAATCATTATGAGGAAAGCCCTGTCCTGTTCCAGCTTAATCATGGCTTCGATGGATGTCAGGACTGGATTAGTATGAAGAATGTGTCCTGTCAAACTTAACCACACTTTTAACAAATGGCAGTACTGGCTTAATATGAAAAAAATAATAGTATTTTGATCTGTATAAAGGCTTCATGCTTCACTCAATTATTTTCCACGTATGTGACGCTAGTTAAATGTCACTGTAGCATTTACCACAAGGTTGTTTACTGGTTTTCATCAGTGTATTAACCTGAACAATATAAAATCGCATGTAGCATTTACTTTGTACCACACCACTATGCATAAATATTATTTTTCCTGCATGATTTAAGACACAGTAAGACGTTAACGTTCCTTCACCCCAAATGCCATAGTAATATAGAATGTATACAGAAAAAGCGATATTTATGTAAAATAACGAGATTTTATGTTTAAAAAAATTGAAACTCTACAAATTGTGATATGTACATCGAATTTGACATACTAATCGTAAGATTAATGCCTAACATCCGTAACGTAACTAGCCCCTGGCTATCTCCGCACCTAGACCTAATAACATGAAATTTACTCAAAAGTGGTGACATCTATCGTTTTCATAGCTGTACGGCCTAACCTTCTACAGAATGAAATGCATACTACAAATCAAATATTATAAAATAATCCTAAATGAAGCACACCCTAGCTACATTCATGCTTAACAGAGCGAATAGCATTTGAAATCCTAGTAAACAGTCATGATAATTTAACCTTCACATAAGGAGAATACACGCTATCGAGACGCGAATAAATCATTAATTAAGGCAGTAATAAGTAATTGATTCCTATTGAAACTTATTTTAATATGCTTAACGAAATACTTTCATATGAAACACATAATGTTCCTCGTGGAAAAACAAAAAGAAACACTCATAATCAATGAGAGAAACTAACATTTCTTTGTGTCCTATATAATCACAAAAAATCCAAGTTAGCTGAAACATTACAACAATAAGAGTGTACTTACATTTATAGAAAGAAAAGAGGTGATTTTTTTTTAAATCAGACGTGTGACCAGACGTAACACGCAAACAGGTGACAGTAAAGACATTAATAGAGAGAGGGAGAGGTACTGCAACCCCAAATTAATTGCTTGTTCGATATCTGGAAATTAAACTAAATTATTAAAGAAATATCCCAACTTATAATGTATTACACCACGAGATGGCAGCACTGACTAGATTGGGCCTAGAAATGTAAAAGCGACTATTGCCTTATGTTAGTGTCACAAGAAAAGGAAATGGATAATTTGGGTTTTTATATACAATGCTCGGTTTAAGAGTCCTCTGAATCTATATTAACTACCTTTTGTAGCGAAAAGGCTGGAGGTAGGCTTAAGAAAACATTGTCTTTTATGTGAAGCCATGGTAAATCATAATATTATAGCAAACTAACATCTAATATCTTTAAAGTAAGTACCCCGATGTTAGTTCCACGCCCAATAGCACTATACGGGTATTAGGTGTAGGAGATGAAGAGAAAGGGATGAGGAGATGAGAGATGAGAAGGAGGAGGCGATGAATAGATAGAGAGGAGAGGAGAATTTTAGTGGAAACGTGGTTTGGGGGAGAGGAAATAACAGATGAGTAAAGGGGGAGGGGAGAAGGAGGACGAGGAGGAAGTGGTGGTGGTGGTGATGGTAATACACTGCACTAAATAATTAGGGAATCAGGTGAGATATCATACAAAATATACATATGCTAATGTAATTTATTCAGATATTGGTTACGAATGTAATTTGTGCGTGATACAGTCCGATATTTTACTGTCCCAATACTAGGATGACTAGGATGCTGTCTTCAGGTTGTTGTATACTGCTCAAAACAATTAGGGGATCACGTGAGATATCATAAACATTATACATGTGGTAAAGCATTTTATTCAGACATTGCTCACAATTGTAATTTCTGCGTGATACAGCAAATAAGTTTGCTGTCTGAACTCTCTGCTTGAGGTTTACATGGCGTTTACTTAGCGTGAGGCATGATGGGGCTATCATAATAGTGAAAAGATCATTCTTGTTTCCCTCTGTTATAGTGCGTGATCATCTCGGACGGCCAGTATAGTTACACACGTGTGTGTAATGGACAGCAATCAGCTCTTGAGAGATATTTGGCCATTCTTCCATAAGTGCAATATCCAGATCTGCAACCAATGCGTCTGCCAAGTGCATCCCGGACATGTTCAATAGAGGTTAAGTGCGGTGAACAAGCTGGCCACTCCATACGTTCAATTTCCTCAGCTTCAAGCATGTTGACCACAAGTGCAGCTCTGTGTGAAAACGAGTGTTACCGTCCAAAAGAAGGAAGCCATCTCCTATGGCACCAGCGGAGGGCACAAAGAAAGGTCGAAGGATCTCGTCTCTATACATCTGAGCAGTCAAACCGCCATTATGAACGACACAGAAGTCCGTACGTCCACCAATAGTGACTCCTGCACACACCATTCGTCCAACATCATGATATTGTGATGTTTCCTGCACATAAGTAGTATTGTTCCGAGTTCTACATTTCCGCCGCCCGTAGAGCCGGCCCTGATATAATCAAAACCTTGCTTTGCATTGCTGTGGCTATGTGGAATCAAAGTTTCAGTAATTACATAATATTTTGTTTGTCCTTTTTCTGCGTAAACGTGAAAGCGAAATGACTCACCAAATCAGGATTATGCGATATATAATAGGCTATTCTCTTATGTTAAGAATCTGGTTAGAATTGTAGTTCTTCTGAATTATTATAAAGTTCAAATATCCAGAGCATCAGGCAACTAGAATGCGTTTCCGGTCACGTCATCTAATTTTGAAATTTTCTGACTTCCAAGCTTTAATTTCAGATAAATAACAGATGCTTTGTAATGACCGACCGCGGTCCTCTGGTTTGGGGCTGAGTGGAAGGATTAAACCAGTCTCAGACGATCATGTGGCGATCTTGCATGCAAATTTTTCGGCCTCCGCACTTTTCTTTTTTACTTTTTTAGGATAGAATAATCCCTCCGCAAGCCTGTCAAAACGCCTTTGATTCCAGACGGGGCAGCATCGGCACATCAAAACGGAGAAAGGCAAGGTTAATATAGTAATAGGTAACTGCAAGAGACAATGAAACTTCTGTTCTAAAGAAACAGAATTGCCGATGGTTCGCAGCTATAAATGTTAATTATACAATTTGCGAGAATTTCCGATTTTAGTTGTTATTCTTTAGTTGGTCTATGCTATGCAACACATGAAAATTTATGCCGGACCGGGACTCCAACCCGGGTCTGCCGCTTATCGCGAGCGGTCGCCTTAACCACTTGGCCACCCGAACACGCTCCCTGGCCAGACCCAAACTGCCACATGTTGCACTTGCCTACTTCCCCTGGTGCTCGCACGCATTTAGAGTGATTCCCGCGACGGGGAGAGACATACACCATCTTTAGCAAGTCTAGGCTCTCATACGTACAATGATACTTCTGTTCTAAAGGAACAGAATTGCCGATGGTCCGCAGCTATAAATGTTAATTATACAAAATAAAGAGAGTCGATGAAAAGATCCCAGAATTGCTCTGACATATAAATTGTCGCAATACCAACATAGTACCAAGGACGGATAACTGGCTGAAACCAGATGTCAATAGTAATGAAATTCTAACCACAGGCTGGAACTTATACCGCAGATACAGGCTGAATACTGAAGTTGAAGGCGTGTTTATATCGATAAAAATACGATTATATCGAGAGATATTGTTTTATTCACATGAAATAATTGGGGCGAAGGTCAGGGTCAAGTGGGACTTGAACACGGTCATTGGATGTCTTAAAGACCCCCTGGCTTAGCAGCGGTAATGGAAGAACATCTGAGAGGAAACTTGAAAAATATTTCGCGTGAATTTCCTAATTACGTTGTAATTTTTGGAGGAGATTTTAACTTACAGGATATAGACTGGGAGACTCGAATGCTTAAGACGAGTGGTGCGGACAGTGAATCCAGCGAAATTGTTCTAAGTGTTTAATCCTAAAACTAACTTGAGCACTTAAACAGAGAACCGACTCGTGGAGATATTACCTCAGACCTGCTGATGACAAGCAGACATGAACTACGTGAGCAGGAAGGTCAGTGAGTCGTTATTGGCGCCACGTAACAGACGTTTTTCTCGCTTTTCCAACGAGTTTGATAGTTATAGCACAGTTATGTAATAGACAATTAATCGTGCGCTATAGTGTGGAGCAGAGGTGAATTCTGATGACGACTTATCTGTCTTCTTCTTCCGTCTGCTGCGAGTTGGCAGATTGTGACACGTTGCGCTCTCTGACGCTTCCACACCCCCCCCCCCCCACACACCCCCCGTTTGTGTACCAAAACTGTGTGTGTCGATAGTAAATCTCTTGTTGAAGTGTGAGACTGTTTTCTACATTTTTGCGTACCGTGCATCTGAGGCGTGGCGTGGCGTGGCTATCAGTCCAGTATTTACGTAATTAGATGTGCGAAACATTCAGGTTGTCCAGCTCACCGATATCTATCCTGAATCCGGCGGGTGCACACTACAACGAGCTCGTCTATCCAGACGGATCGGTAGCTTATTAGTGTCGGGACTTGAATTTCTGTCTTCTGAAACTTTATATTTTCAATGTCGAACATTAGTTCCGTGTAGTATGTTACATAGACCTTGTAATGGAGGAAAAACTCCCGTTTTCTGCTCAGAAAAGTTCTACATTAGAATTAAGAGCCCGCCTCCGTAGTCAAGTAGAGCCGGACGCAGTGGTAATGAAAAAGCTGAACCAAGAACACTACGAACAACAACGAGCAAACATGATCGACGGTCCCATAGAGCAAAAAAAAATAAAAATAAATAAATAAATAAATAAATAAAAAATAAAAATAAAAATAATAAAAAATGGTGGTAGAATGCCTCGCAGCGGGCCCGGTCGGATCGGAGATTTTTCTCCACTCGGGGACTGGGTGTTGTCGTCCTCATCATCATTTCATCATCGTCGACGCGCTAGTCGCCCAAGTGGCGTCAGTTAAAAAGACTTGTACCAGGCAGGCCGAAAACGATCCTAGATGGGATCTAACGGTAAAAAAAATGCCGCACGAAATCATCATCATTGGAATCAGAAACGTAGTCACACTTATTGAGCATCATATGAGATTTTACTTTAGATTCCGAAAATCGTATTTTGTGAGCTTTATCAATAAGTCTTCTTTATTAATAGAGATTCTTAGTATCCATAGGAAAGCATTTTGTAAATGCAATTACTGGCGTTTTTCGTTCAACAGAACAAATTACTTGGAACTGAAGAGGAATATCTACGTCTACGTGTACACCTACATCAGTACTTTGCGGTGCGCGGCAGAGGGTACTTTTTGTACAAATGTCACTTGGTTTTTTTCTTTTCCAATCGCGGGAATAACGACTACAGATAAGCCTCTGTGTGGGATCTAATCTCTCTCATTTCATCCTTGTGGTTCTTCCGCGAGGTACGCGTAGGTAGAAGCTATACATTAGATGACGCTTCGAGAAATGTACAGCCAAGGAACTTTGAAATAGCCTGTACCATTACGCCGAATGCTTTTCTTGCAGCGCCTGCCATCGCCGACCATCATCTCCAAGACAATTTCGCGTTTACTAAATTAATCTGCAATGAACATTTCTACTACTCTTTGGATCGTTTCTGTTTTCCCTTTAATCCTCTCTAGTACGGATCCCACATTGACGAGCAATATTCAAGTAAACCTATTGGTCGAACGAGTGTTCTGTAAGCTACTTTCTTGGACTACAGTTCCTGAGGATTCTTTCAATGAATCTCAGTTTGCCATCTACTACTGTACGATAATTTTAGGTCCACATTCTTCTTCAAATCGTTCCTTATTCGTACTCTCAGATATACAGAGATTGTGAGTTGCTGGGGGTTTTGCTAAAGAAGATTGATGCAAAAGAGAGTGACAGTATAATTGCCAGTGTGAATACAACAGAAAATTATGAAAAGGGCAAAAAAAAAAAAAAACTAATAATAAAAAAAAAACTGACCAGCGAAGATGCTTTAAAGTAAAGCTCAACACATCTGACCTTATACAAATTTTTACAGTTGCAGAAGACGGTCAATTATCCTATACAAACTATGTAACTGCAAATGCGGAAAAAGAGGCCTATAACACAGAGAAGAAACATGTCCAAGATATTTTATGGAGGTAGCTACTTCCAGTTAGTGTTTCACAAATGTGGAATCATACAGTAAAATATCTTTAACTATTCGCAATACGTTACTTCCATACCATCTAACAAAGACTTGTTAGTGCTGTTTTATATGACTGCTCATTGAACAGCACGTTTGTTTACCTATATAATTAACAGTAGGTTTTTTTAATGAAGCATTTTCTAATGCCTCGAAGAAGCACTACACTTTTATTATAGACTAGCTGAAAACCCGGAGTTGCCAGGGTATTTATATATTTATTCCGGCCTTGAGTTAGTACTTTTCCTATTCCTTCTCTCCCTGTCCATCTCCTTTTTTCTAAAAACATGTTATATTTATCGGAGAATATACAAGGCTTAAGGGTGCCTTGCATAATGTACAAAATTATAAGTGCAGTATCCAGAAAAAGAAAGACAATAATCAAAATACAAATGACATATAAAATTCATAAGATCTCATATTTATTGAGTTATATGTTGTACAATTGTATAATTTTTCAGGTACATATTCATTTGTATGAGTGCTGCATGTCTGTAAAATCTCTTGTGAATATAAGTAGCAGTTAAGAAGGAATAGATTAAAACTCCGTGCGTGATAAGGCAGTTTTCCATTAACATTACTGTTTATGTGCTCATATCTCATGAACTGCGTGTCATACTGTGATACAATTTCGAAGGTACATGCAGCTATATGCGTGTATACTATCTGTAAAATTTCCTGCAGCTACAATTTATAGTGTAGAAATTATAAATTGTAACGTTATACCGAATGCCGCAGTTTTAGTCTATGAACAGCGGAAAAGTAGTAAACGAGAAACGTTTTTCCTTTCATCGTTTAACTGTGGTTGTCAACGAGAAAAAAATATAACAAAGTTTTGAAATTATCTTTAAAGTTTGTTGCAAGTCGCTAAGTACTCTCATTCTCATACAGTGTATGAATAAAGCAGTTTTATTTGCAGTTATTTTATGTGGCAGTTTTTTGCGATTCCTATTGTTTATGACGTCATATCTCCTGAAATATGTGTCGTATGTGATTCTTAACCCTGTAGGAACTATTACCTCACGGTAAGGAAAACGTGTATCAAATTTGGTTGAAATCCAGTGGTTGAAGAAGAAATGTGCAACACTGTCGCGTGATGTAGCAGTTTTTCTTCCATCTCATTGTATGTGTTGTACGCGATCCTTACACTTACGACGACCGTCCTCAAGGATTGAACCTTACATGTGAAAAATTTCATAACTATTGGAAGACAACTGTATATGTTATGCCATACGTACACACAAACACACGGACACTCTGCTTTATATACAGTAAAGGCGACCCAGGAACACGTGTTGTACAGGTAGGCTATTACTGGTGTTTTCCGCGTAAATGATGCAGCACGTGCCGAGCTGTGGGGAGCGGGTAATGAGAGGTGAGTGAAAGCTAGTCAAATAACCGGAATGCAGCACAATAACATTGCACAGCCATACACGGGAAACAGCATACAGTTCCACTGCGAAAATAAACAAAGTTGGTGTCACAATTCGGTAGCTAGAAGCGTTAAAACCTACATGCATGCGTCAGACAATTTTCAATAGCGTCAGCTGTAGCCTAGCAAAAACAGCAACTCGATATAATTACTGGTTCACATCACAGTTTCCATACCAATACTGCAATTTTTACAAGGACAATGCATTTTTATCACAAAGACCTTAGGTCTTGTTGTCTAGTGGTAAAATGATTATCCGGTATAACCGAAAGGCCGCCGTAGGACCATCGACTCTTTTATTAACATATTCTTCACTTCTCGGTGTTCTAAAAATTCACCAACAACGTCACATGCTAGGAATCGCACGTTAGACTGGACTTTCCCTTTCCAGATATTGTTACTGATGTCCAATTTTCCAGGTTGATGAGCCACAAGGGTCTGTTTCTTCTTCTTCTTCTTCTTCTACTGCTTCTAACAAAAGTAAAAAAAAAAAAAAAATAATTATCGCTGGGTGCCTTAAAACCACCCCCTTTTCCCATGAAAGTCATAGAGAATACTTTTCTACATCTCTATTCATGACTGCCTCTCAGTCCTTTCACATTTCTAACTTCCCACTGTATATGACTGACCTACAGCACTAAACCCTGCACGAATGGGTTGATCATAATATTTTGTGAACTCTAATACACCGACTGTTTTCCGTACCGTCATTTGACTACACTACACTGAAGCGAGCACTCTTAATACTCTTTGTAGCACGTAAACCACCAATCATTAAGATTTAATAGATTTTAAATCTAGTATACTGCTGAATTAACTCATTTTTGACGCACACTTAACGAGACTCTCCCGCACAGCAAATAGTCCTGCATGGTTTAAAAATATCGCAGGTCGCTACTGTTTACACCAACGATACAGTTTGCCTAAATTATCTTGTATCCTCCTATAGTCACTAAGCTGCAACGCCTTTCTGTACACAACAGTCATCAGAAAATAGATGCAAATTTCTAGTTACCTGTTTGTCAGGTTCTATATGTAGATGGAGAATAATAGTGACCCTATCACTCTTTCTTGGGGCATTCCTGACATTACTTTTGTCCTTGATGAACACTTGCTAGTGAGGACCATCTACTGAGTGCCATTACTTAAAAAATCTTCGACTCGCTCACATATCTGGAAATCTTCGTTAGCCATCTACAGTAGGACAGAGGGTCAAGCCCATTTAGAAGATATAGGAATATAGAGTATTCCTGTTGCTCTTCGTCAATGATACACAGGATTATCATACGAGAAACGGTCAAGCTTTCTCAAGATCGATGCATTCTACAAACCTTGATGAGTGGACAGAAGGTTTCCCGTCGCAAGAAAATGTATTATATTCAAACAGAGAGTATGTTCAAGAATTTTTCAGCAAACCGACGTTAAGGATATTGGCCTGTAATTTTGAAAGTCATTTCTTTTACCCTTCTTGTATACATGAGTCACCTGCGCTTTTTCCAGTCGCTTGGGACTTTGCACTGTGCCAGAGATACTCGATAACCGCAAGCTAATAAAAGGGTCAATGTCGTAGAGCAGCGATTCCTAAGCTGTGCGACCCAGTGGCCGCGGTCAAATCCAACGTAAACAGAGTAAATGTGTTCAATGAGCGATAAAACACGCAAACCATTTACTGTTAAGATAACAATTACTGTTCGTATTGCAAAATGACTAAGCAAAGCTTTAGAAAACAATATCCAAAACAAGAATCGAAGAACAACTTTTTTTTTCTTTACTCACAGGTTGATTCTATTAGTATTGCATACTCGTCATATGAATAGTACGCGTCTTCTGATAGATATATCAATTTATTAAATGAACTAGTCTCATACATATTCCATTTTAGAAATAGTTTTACGTAAGGAATATAGAGCCTCATTCTTAATGTTAGTAGTTAGAAGTAAACATTTTTTGTTGTACTTCGTCCTACAGTTTTTTGTATCAATTTTCAGATTTAGACATCGGATTTTAAGTTTGCTGTTTTGTACGCAATAATTTTAATTGGTCGAATATGCAAAATTATAAAAAAATAGAATTAAGCTCATAAATCCTTACATTCAAACCGAGCGAGGTGGCGCAGTGGTAACGCACTGGACTCGCATTCGGGAGGAAGGTGGTTGAAATCCACCTCCGGTCATCCAGATTTAGATTTTCCGTGATTTCCCTAAATCACTCCAGGCAAATGCCGGGATAGTTTCTTTCAAAGGACACGGCCGGTTTCCTTCCATATCCTTACGCAAACAATCCGAGCGTAAGCTTCGCCTCTAAAGGTACGTTTAGATGGGCAATGAAAATTGCATATTGTCGACAATATATCCTGGAAATGTTGTCGGGCAACATTGCAGCCACATGTATTGCAGCACATCTATTGCCCAACAATGTTTGCGGCAACTAATTTCGGCAGAGGCTACACAATTTCATACAAAATGGATGAGTGCGACGTTATAGAAGTGAGTGCGGCTCTCCTACTTTTACATGAAACAAGTGTTAATGCTATTCGAAACAAAAAGAAGAGAAATCGGACTCTGTAGATGCGTCCTTTTTTGAGTAGGCGGAGTAATTCAGGAAATTTAACTCGTGAGTTAATGCTAGATACGTACCTGTTCCAAAACTTTACTCGTGTGTCTAAAAACTATTTCGAATATCTCGCCCAATTAATTGGTCCGAAGATATCTAAATCCAATACAAACATGAGAGACTGTATTCCAGTAACAATACGACTTGCGATCACACTTCGATTTTTAACTACTGGAGACTCGTGTAGAAGTCTGAACTGCAATGCCAAATTCTTCAGCAACTGCCTGCCAACTACCTTTTCTCACATTCCTGTCTTTATATGTATTGCATTCTACGTCCCACAACTCAGGACGTAGATGAATAGAATTAATAAATGAGATTGTTTTCTCGTTCGACTACTTTTCCATATCTCACAGAAAAAAACCTCAAGACGACAATAACTGTAAGAATTCTTCCTTTCTTCCTTCCTTCAAAACAGTCACGGTAAGCTCGAAAACAATGCACCAATATAGTAACTATAAACATCAGTACTACCATAGCGCGTAGGTACTACTTTCAAAACAAACCAGCGTGCGCAAACTTTCGAAGCAACAAAAGCGAAACGATACTTCGTTTTCGTGAGTGCAGCGCTGTCGGTGAGAGAAGCACAAACAGCATTGAGAGCGAGAGGAAAGCATTTACAGGCAAGGACCGAAATAGGTATTGCCCTGCAATACGAAATGTTCTCCACCGTTCCCGGACAACACGGCAACCCCTCGACAATCACTCGGCAACTATCTGCAACATCAGCAATATCGACCGTCCATACCGAAATATTGCTGTGTATTGCAGTCATATTGCAGCAGCAGTGTTGACAGCAACACAATTTCAGCTAAATATTTAGGTAAAATGTTGCCTGTCTAAACGTACCTTAATGACCACGCTGTCGACGGGGCGTTAAATATTAATCTTCGTTCTTCTTCCTTACATCCAATACTGTTAAAGAAGACAATTAACATTTTACAAAGTTTTCTTTTTCGGGAAAATGATTTTGTCTAGGTTTGGTGCAATATTTCGGGAGATTGCTAACTTCAAACAATTAGTCAAATTTTTATCGCTAAGTAGTGAACAATTCTAAGTTTTAGCAAGCTTTAAAAGGGAGAAAAAGTGCTCACAAAAATAGTGGAACCAAACTTTGGCCGTGTGCTTGTGCAAAAAAAGATACTTCCTTTGTGGAAAACAGCTGTAAAAGTCATGCAAAGTTTTACACATAAGAAAGCGCTCCTTCAGGCGGATATCGCACTGTAGGTCAATCAGCTCTAGTAACACTTGTGGGATGTCCTCTGCCGGAAAGAAAAATTTTCGAACAAATATATCTAAGGTCGGTTGAAGTTCAGAGAGGCAGTCAGCGCCGGAACGCCGAGAAGCGCACGCCGGCAGGACAGGCAGCGGCGACGCCGCAATCACCGAAGAAGACGATGTCGGCGCGACCCTATAAGAGGCGGAATCCTGTTTCCGGATGGTGCTGCGCGCCGAACTGGAGGCAGCGTGCCTCCATCTTCGAGAAACGCTACTGCTGCAAGTAAGCAGGAAGACGAAGAAGGACGCGGAGACGAACGGAGAAGGCGTCACGATGTCTGCAGAGCAACCGGAAGACAAAGCGATAGTCTCTCGAAAAGAGAGATGGTCGCAAACGTGGAAGACGAGACGACAAGAACGCGAAGCCCAGACAGATGCTGTCAGCGAGGTACCTCGCTCCACGACAGCAGAGCAGTCAGTCGTGACTGACGAGTTTATGGATCCATTCGACCGTCAGAAGATCACTAAGCAATCAAGACTACATGACATAAAAACGAAATGGAAGCACAGTACCCCGGCTACACCTACCGATTTCCGCCAGTCTACTGGCAGGAAGAAATAAGCAGGCGTGCAGAGGCCAAGCAAAGGCAAGAAGAAGAAGACAGAAAATACCAAAAGAGGACAAGAAGACGGTAACCCTGATCCTTGCAGCCGAACATACCGCGAGAAGAAGAAGACAAAGCAGCTCTGGCCCAGGTTTCCGTGGTTTCCTGTTGGCTGTAAGGTGAATACCGGAGCTGTCCCCATGCCCACGGAATATCCCCTATTGGGACAAACCCTATCCCCCCGAAATCACCCCCTCAAAAGAAATAAATAGAGCCACAACAAAATAAACACACCCACATGGCTGAATAGAGCATAGAAGTCCTCCAATCTCCCCCCGGACTGGGTATGAAAGATTTAAAAAAAAAAAAAAAAAAAAAGAAAGCTCACTTATCACGAAAAATCTGTTTGTAAACTCTTTTTGTAATTCGCAAATGATTTGAACATAATCTAAAAAATGCAAATATTCTTTAACATTGCCTAAGTGTTTGCGATTTTCCTCGGGCAACTGCCTTTCCAACAAAATAAGGGTTTCTGTTTTTAGTGCTTGAATCGTTTACACTAAATAAACAACAGAATGGCATTCGCCTTGGAGTGAAATATTTGAAGTATTTAAATCACCATTTAGGTGACCTAAAAGCCAAATTCGCCACCCACTTAGGATCACGAAGTGATTCTTCTGGACGTCCTTTCATTTCCAAAAAAAAAAAAAAAAAGGAATTGATTTCGTTCCTCGAGGACAAACACCGATTAAGCATTTTCCCTCTGCTTAGTCATCTTACTTCGGCGTGGTAGGGTATATCCCGGTATTCCGCTTCGATATCAGCCAAAAATCCTTTAAATTGGCGACGTGTTCATCCATGTGAGTGAAGATAATTAACCGTTCCAACAACTGTGTCCATAACATTTTCATGCGGACAATCTTCGCACAAAGGTCCTCCAGGTGTATCAGACAATTGACTGCTGCGAATAAGGGACAGCAGACTTCAACCATTTTTGATGTGACGTAATTAAGATATCCAATGCGTATCCCTCGTAGCACAGGAGCTCCATCCCCTGTTACACTGGTCAGGCGTTCCCATCATAAACCCATTGAGTCCAACACGTTTCTCATGGCTAGAAAATATTCAAACCTCTGGTTGTGTCTTTTAACAGTATAAGGTCGAGAAATTCTTTGGTGACACGCACACTGTCGTCGACACCCCGCATTAATAAGACGAGCCGAGATATGTCCAAAACGTCTGAGGACACGTCAAGAGCGATAGAAAATGAAACGACAATTCTCGTTCTCTCCGTTAATTGCTGCTCCATATCTGAGGCCATATCTTCGACTCGACGAGCAACAGTTTGAGATAAAAGATCTATTTTTTCCTATTTTTCCGTGAGGTTTGCTGGACAAATCAAACGTTCAAATGTTTGTAATCCTATGGGACCAAACTACGATGATCATCAGTCCCTAGTCTTTCAGACTACTTAAACTAACCTTAGAGCAACACACACATCCATGCCCGAGGGAGGATTCGAACCTCCGACACGGGAGGCCGCGCGATCCGTAACGTGGCGCTCCAGACCGCTCGGCTACTCGCGCGCGGCCTGGACAAAGACAAGCCGCCAAGTCGACCAGGTAATGTTCAAATGTTTGTAGAGTCTATGGGACTTAACTACGGGGTCATCAGTCCCTAAACTTAAAAACTACTTATCAACTACCTTATACCAAGGACGGCACAAATATCCATGCCCGAGGGGGGATTCGAACCCCTGACCGTAGTGGCCGTGCAGACCGTGACTGGAGCGCCTCAGTCCCCTCGGCCACCGCGGCCGGCCGACCAGGTAATCCTTGGTGAGATTCCCAGCTGCAAAGGGCTTCCTTGCCTTCCCAATTCTCATCGAGCATTTATAACTGGAGCGAAAACTTTGCTTACCTGTTTCCTGCCCCTACCACGCAAAAAAACTTACAGTTAATTTTGGGTTTTCAAAAATAAACAAACATTACGTGGAAAACGATTTGTGTTTAAAACTATCGTTTCGATCCAAAAAGGAAGACTTATCAAATTTACAAATCTAATTTTTATCATTTTAGTTGTATAACATAAATTTCGCGTTGGAAAAAAATGTGGTTTCTTTTCCTTAATGTTCCTTCAACAATTTCCGTATTCTTACTCAACAAAATTTTTCATATATAATAACTGCTTCAGTTTGTGGTATACTTTAATCTGCCAGGAAGTTTGATATCAGCGCACACTCCGCTGCAGAGTGAAAGTTTCATTCTGAGTGTTATGTCTCTGCAACGGTCAAACGACAGTGTGTTGCCGCGCGAGAACGGCTGCGCGTGCTTAGGCGCCTTATTGCGGAGTGCGCGGTCGTTCCCCGTCGGAGGTTCGAGTCCTTCCTCGCGCGTGTGTATGTGTGTGTGTGTGTGTGTGCGCGCGTGTTTGTTGTTCTTAGCATAAGTTAGTTTAAGTACTTTGTAAGTTTAGGGTGCGATGACCACAGCAGTTTGGACCCATAAGTTTACAAACATTTTAATATTTTCATCATTTTTTTCGATTTCCGTCGTCTTTAGTTGCATATGATATTGGTGGAAGTGTATTACCGTCTTTAGCAACTAAATGAAAGGCGTTTTTTGTGTGCCATACGCGTTTCGCTTCTTTATTTATGAAGCATCATAAATAAAGAAGCGAAACGCGTATGACACACAAAAAACGCCTTTCATTTAGTTGCTAAGGACGGTAATACACCTCCACCAATTTTAATATTTGATTTACCTATTATCATTTGTGCATGAGAGAACTTGAAATGTGGCGGATAATGATGTGTCACTAGTATTCATTATATATTCCAAAAGTGACTGGTAGACCAGCCTCACATCCTATGAATTGCACATAACAAAAGCTACTGGTACATCTAAGATATAAGTTGAAATATCCTAAAATAACTAATATATGTACTATGTTAATTATATAATGAGAAATCATTGCCCATACAGAATATAATAATTTAAGACCAAAACCTAAAAAACAGTGACGTCTTAATCTTTGATTCCTAACTCGATTTTTTTCTTGAAACGGTAGAGCTGGAGAATTTTTTGTGTAGTTAGTGGATTTGGATAGCACATAGGGAATTCTGAAGTAAGATCCTCAATATTAATTTTTTTATTTCTTCTCACTGAGTTTCATTTCTCTTTCCAAGTTTTTTCTTGGTTTCCTTCACATCTTGTTCAATTTAAGAATTTAATTACGCTGAGGAAAGCTTATAAATTGTCAGTTAATATTTATGTCACTGCCCATTAGAGATGTGTTGAACACCGACGAAATACTCGTTTACTACAGACAGACAAGTCAGCTGTGGTGGAACATTGTTTAGATTCAGGTCAGTCAATGAATTACAGTGATGTGAAGATTTTTAACACCCATCTCTTCATTTTGTGATTCAATGTTGAAGTAAGCAGTAGAAATTAGATTAGCAGACAATTTACTAAACAGAACTCAAAACTAACGCGCTGCGATGACGTCACGGGTCATAGTAAGGCTACTATAAGTACGAGCTGACGCATCCGCCATTTTCATTCTCGTGGCTCGTAAACTAAACACACTGCGGTGCTATAGGATTTGCGTCACGGCACTTTAGCAAGCCATTACGGGTGGTTGTGTTGCCATAAACTGCTAAAATCATTCCAGATGTTGCAACAGAACGTTTAGTTTCCCGAAAGATTCTAAGAGAAGACAAAACGGACCATTAAATGTCGGTGCAAATACTGGAAACCCGGGCCGAGCCCATAGTTATATATTGTAAGCAAATATTATTATGACTTGAAGCAATATTTAATAGTAAAAATTCGTCTGTGATATTTGAACTTACGTTTTTGTTTAGCTCTTCCGAAAGTACTACCTCTTAACGGAGAAGCTGCATGTAGGGAATTAGCAGCCGCAAAATATCATATTACAGTAAAGCATCCGAGAACATACTGTTTTTAGAGCACAATTTGTGTGTCTTATATAGTATATTGAGAAATACACCTCATCAAAACGTTTTGTACTGACATTGCACAAATTGTTAAAGATACTTCTTTTACGTTATTGCGAGAAAGTATTACAAACACTAAAACGGTAAATATAAATATACTGGGCAAAAAGTTTCGTTACGGCTGTGGCAGCGTACTGTGCTGATACAGGCAACTACCGTTGAATGCTATTTGTGGTACTTCGAAGTTTTACCGTCATAACTTGTAGTATGCAATTTGAAAGAATAGTAAGGTACCTGATGTTTTATCACAAAATACACCCTCAATTCAATTTCTTATTGATAAATGCCAATATTGACGCTTATCTATAAGAGGCTGTAACATGACTGGCAAAGGATACTTGGTAAATTTTACTTACGGCTGCGGCGGCGTAGTGTGCTAATGTTGGCAACGAAATGTTTGCTTTATAAGGATTATTAAATTACTGACAAGACAAGGGTACTGTTCCATACGAAAACCTGTCAATCTTAGAGAAGGAATAGAATTATTTATTTATGTCATGGTCAACACATTCTACACGATTAGGTTTTCAAATAGCATTCAAAGGTTGTTGCCAACATCGGCACCGTGTGCTTCTATGACCATAAACTTTAGATCCTGTACACTAATATTCTTTTTAGTTTTAGTGTTTTTAACACATTCTGAAACTTTCTCAGTAACATAATAGAAGTACTTTCAGCAATTTGAGTACAAAAATCCGATGTGGTGAATTTTCCACAGCAGACAACAAACACTTACTGCAAGACGGCAAACAAAACTCGCATATTGACAGTCATTATTCAAATGAAGCCAAGATCGCTTAAAAATTTTATCTAGATGACCAGTTTCGGCAGCATTAAACGTAGTACGCGACTTTTATCACAGAAATATAATATGTTTCTTGCTCTTTTTTCTGTATTTGGACAGAAGCAACAATAAGTAAAGAAGACGCGAGATTTTTGTATCTAATCCACATATCGATGTAAACAAGAGCAGAATGCAAGCTCAAAGTAGCACGATCTAAGGCTCTATGCCGGGCACTTGTAAAATATTTCACTAAACTTAAATAAAACAACACTGTTCGTATAAGGTGCGTGCTGTGTTTATCATTCGCAGGAATGAAAATGGCGGATGCGCCAGCCTGTGTTTTTAGGAGCTCTAGGTCATAGCTAACTGGCGGTATCCCCGTCTTCAGGTGAGCCCGCGAGCTAAGCGTGCCACTTTGCCGACGACAGCATTCTGTGATACGCATGCGCAGTGCCGCCGCGATAGGGCATATAAGGCCGCGCCTGGCAACTAGTCGGTAGTCTTGGTTTAGTTCTGAAGATAGCCGGACGATACGCGGCTGAAATATGTCGACGAATCAGACTTTGCGCGGCTGCACGTTCTAAATTCATTGAAGTAAAAACAACATGGTTATACGAAAACCTTTATTGACTGCAGGAACAGCAATGTTTAAGTTGTTTTTTCGTCATATTCACGCCCCTGAATCCTTTAAAAACCCTGTATTTTGACATTCAAGGGAATTCTCAGTCAGCCCGTTACCTTGTCGCCCGTCGCCAGCCCACCTAAGCTCCGTTCAAGTCTGTTTCTCACTCGGTGCGCTATTATTCTCAATGTCTGTCTTATTGTGCTGCCTCAATGATTGTCAGTACGCCGCCGTTCCCAAGTGTTACCTTCGGTAGTTTCTCTCATCGCAACGCATTCTGTGACTCCTTCCGCTACTTCTAACTGTGAATCCTTGTTTTAATGTAGTAGCCAGCCTGACTGCAATAAAAGTGTTGTTCAGACTCCTGCCTATCGTGGGAGGATTACCTTTCGAGTCCATAAAATTAGCGCCACCAGCAGGTGGCTCGTAAAAGTCATTGCCGCTATCCATTCCATTGGTTTCGCTGGGCAATAAAACTGTCTTCTGCAGTCGCTCCCGCCGCTCGGAAACTACAGATTCAACTCAGACTTCTACTTCCCTCTTTCCTATGCCCGGACACGATAGGCTGCTCTATAACAATGTTCGGCGCACAGAAATTGTTTTGCAGAATTTGGTATGGGATCTGTTTGATCGTCCAGCATACAGTCCTGATTACACAACAACAAACTTCGTTTTCCCACAAAGAAGAGCTGAAGACGACTGTCACTCGCCGGTTCCATCCAGACTTGAACGATACAGGAATACAGAAATATGTCGACGAATCAGACTTTGCGCGGCTACACGTCCTAAATTCATTGAAGTAAAAACAACATGGCCTCAATGATTTTAGTGACTATGTCGAAAACTAGATCAAACATTCTATACCTGTTGGCAATGAAGTTTTTCATGTAACTCTATTGTCTCTGATTGGAAAAAAAATAGGGAAACTTACTTTCTGGATGCTCCTCGGGGAAACTATAGAGGGAGTACAAAGCTCTTTTTCGCCTGGACTTCACACAGACTCCTTCAAGTGAATATTTTCGCTCCAAGCTCGATAGCAGCAGAGTTATCGATCTACGGACAAACTGATTTGCTTGGCAACTCTTGCGTCATAGTTAGGACAGTTACTGTCAATGTAGATTAGACTGTGCAGTGATATACAATGCAAAGACTATAGCTAGCTTTTTATTTGACTTGTCAGCATAAAATTCTCTTGAATGTGACCATTGGACTCTACTAAGAGAACCAAAGTTGAGTAAAGAGAATGTACAGTTTATCTCGTGTAGACTAATTATATCTGCTCCTGTGTAGAAACTCTACGAGAACGTTTTCTGCGTTCCACTCCAGGCTACTCATCATCCTATACATGTGTCCAAAGACGGACACCGCGTTCAATAGAAAATATAATATGTTAGCTTATTACTATTGTGACTATGATTATTAGTTAGAAGATAAAACGGTTATTCGTAGTTCTGTTGTCCAGTTCACTGATACATATCGCTCTGCCTTTGTAAGCAACGAACACTGGGACTACATCCTTCTACATTTGTGTTGTTTGTTAAAGTTCTAAGAAGATATTCCTATCGACCTTCCGTAACAGGTAAGACACAGAAAGACAGAGATCTAAACTAATAAATAAATAAATATGATTTTATTACAGATCTTAATTTTGACGCTAAATACCAATCAACGCAACTACCACTTAACAACTACTTTGAGAGCTGAACTACGATTAAATTCACGAGAAATATACAAATAAGGCATGTATTGGCCACTTATTTTCAGAATAAAACAATGTACGGATTCAAAACTCTGACCCGGAACCTTAGTTTTGGCCGACAATGCTCTTACCGCATGAGCAACCTGTTTTACCTCGTCAGAATCTGCTTTTTGGAATTTTACTCACATGTTGGTTCATAAAATTCTTTTGTTTATTACTCCACTGTTTAGCTAAATTCAAAATTTTTATAAACCTATTGGACCAAACTGCTATGGTCATCAGTCCCTAGACTTACAAACTACTTAAAGTAACTTACACTAAGGACAACACACACAGCCATGCACGAGGGAGGACTCGAAACTCCGGCCCGAACAGCCGCTCAGTCCGTAGCATGACGCCTTAGACCACGCAGCCATCCGCGCGGCCACGGCTTAGCTATCCATAATTCCATACACGATTCGCGATCGATATTCATAGCCCTACTTCTGGCGTCTTGCTGTTCTGCCATCCTAACTTCCTAGCAGCTCTCCTAAACACATTGCCATACTAGCATTCCAGGAAAGAAAGGATATTGTGGAGTATCGGTTTAGCCTTAGCGTTCAAAATGAGTCGTTCATTCTGAAATTGAGCGTGTATTCATCTACAGAACAGCTTTACACTTATGTAAATCACAAAATGCTCTCTTACATATCGTGAAGGAAACGGCAGCACAGTTTTTGCTTCCATTAAACAAACAGAAATGAGGTTTAACATAAACATAAATGTTTGTTAAGCTTATGGGACTTAACTACGGGGTCATCAGTCCCTAAACTTACAAACTACTTATCAACTACCTTATACTAAGGACGGCACAAATATCCATGCCCGAGGGGGGATTCGAACCCCCGACCGTAGTGGCCGTGCAGACCGTGACTGGAGCGCCTCAGTCTCCTCGGCCACCGCGGCCGGCAAATGAGGTTTATTATGGCCAACAAAACATTACATAATGGATTGAGTAAATTTATGACATAAAATACATTTAACTTGGGACAATATCGTGATGAGCTCATTACACTAGAGGATAATTAGTCTTGTGGCATCGATACATAATTTATCAGTCAGCCTTTGCCCAGATTCGTAGTGGCTGTTACTGATAAACGCTGAAGAACATCTCATTAATGTAACAAGTTTCATTCTGGAAACTAATTATTATGTAATTTTGTTATGACATCTCCTCACATTGCATCGATATTTGTGCCGTCCTTAGAATTATTTAGTTCATAAGTAATTTGTAAGTTTAAGGACTGATGACCCCGTAGTTAAGTCCCATAAGCTATACAAACATTTGAACATTTTATTAAGGAACATAAGTTTTTCTACCAGGAAGTTTGCACGTAAAACAAAGTCAAAATCATCGTAGAACAGTTTTCTTGTAAAGTTGTCACATACTGGACATGAAACGAGAGAAATCCCTGTTCCGTCTGTTTTAGTGAGAATTTAACAGGCAGCTTCCAACTAACAGTTACCGATCAAAGCAGTCAATGGAACTTGTATGGTATTGTCAGGTAGGGAGACAACCGAAGGATTCCTTTCTCCAGGTTTCTGTGTTGTAAGTATAACTGTCCAGTATGAGTGTATGCATGTACAGTGGAATCCCATGTTTCTGTAGTGAGAGAGCAGAGACTGTCAAATACCCTGATCAACTGGAACAGCACCAACTGGCCGTTGAACCTGATGTCTCCCAAAGTGGCCACTATCAATAGTCTTACACATTCTCTCTTCATGACAGTCTCTTTAAAAGACAAAGGACATTTTCGCAAAAGCTCGCGTGTCCTAGCACAAGCTGTTTACAGGGAATAAGTAAGCATTAAACGCTGTCTAACGTTATATAAATGTGGACACTTCCTTCATCGCTTGAATTCACTAGTAAATACAAAGGTCGTACAGTCCATAATCGGCATGAAATGAAATGATTGTATGGCTTTTAGTGGCCGGAATATTCCGATTTGTGTTCGACCGTCTATGGAAAGTCTTTTTATTGAAGTCACTCCCGCGGTTTGCGTGTCGATGATGGTGAAAGTGGTGATGAGGGCAAATACACAACACCCAGTCTCCTGGCGATAATCGAACCCTGGGCTGTGGTCAATGACATTGCCACTGAGCTATTTAGGCGACCCAACGAGGAAAAATCACCGTGAATGCTGATGTAAGAAACGACGCTCCACATATGATACCAGTTTGATGAAGCACCGTATCCTGCTTCGTGAACATGTCTGTAACTGCCTGCTGCATGTCCTTGTGCGAAAGGAATCGTCGATCCATAAAAGCCTTACGTAAGATGACGACTACAGAGTCGATGTTCGAGCGTTGGTGTTGGTAGTGGATGAGGGTGCCGTCCGTTATCGACCGCTGCGTTCTGTCAAATCGTAACCAAAGGGGTACCACTCCACAACGGCGGTATTCACCAGACGTTCGACCCCATATTATTTCTTCATCCTCCGATGAATGTGTGCGGTGTTCCAACTTAGTCACGAAAAGAATACATTTACGTTAGTCCTGTTTGGATACATAATTGATAATAACGTCGCCATAGTTCACCTTTTAGCATTTAATTGGCGCACATCGGAAAGCCCTAAACGGGACCTTCTTGATCCCTTATATTTTATTGTTTTGGCCACACTGTAATAAGTAAAAATTTGCAAAACATTATAAGAAATTTTCCGCTACCCAATAATATCTATTTACCTAAGGAGATTCCTTGTCTCAGTGGCGTAGCGTCAATGTATGCCACCCGGTGCAGACCATGAATTTGCCGCCCCCTCCCCCCAGCCACCATTTTAGGTATTAAGCAGAAAATAACAGAATTTACACAATGCGTACAAATATTGAGTTAGTGTTTATCAGCCGGCCGCGGTGGCCGAGCGGTCTGCGGCGCGCCAGTCACGGTCTGCACGGCCGCTACGGTCGGGGGTTCGAATCCCCCCTCGGGCATGGATGTTTGTGTCGTCTTTAGTATAAGGTAGTACATAATTTAGTAAGTTTAGGGACTGATGACCCCGCAATTAAGTCATTAACCTTAACAAACATTTGAACATTAGTGCTTATCAACAGAAGATAGAGTATGTGCAATTTATTTGCCCTATATAGTTTTCTGGGTTTGTTCTATACTTTCCTGTGTGCAAAACAAATCTTTTTCGAAGTTATTTATATGACTTATTTGAGTTGTCGGTAATAGCAAAGAAATACTTCATAAATGTATGAGACATTTTCAACAAAGGAAAAAATCATGCTCTGGGTAGTAAATAATTAGTCACATAGAATGAGCCTGCAGGCCTTTTACAGCAGTAAATTATTCTATTCTAAATAAAGTCGGGGAGACATTTTGTGCGTATCAAGTGTATAACTGCAGCGCGGGAATGGTCGTGCTGCCTAAGGTGCCTTGTTACGAATTGCGCGGTCGCTCCCCGTCGGAGGTTTGAGTTCTCCCTCGGGCATGGGTGTGTGTGTTGTTCTTAGAATAAATTAGTTCGTTTAGTTTAAATAGTTTTTAAGTCTAGGCACCGATGACGTCATCAGTCTGGTCCCACAGTGCCGCGCGGAAATGGTCGTGCACTCTGGGCCGCCACGTTACGAATCGCGTGGCCGCTTGCGTCGGAAGTTCGAGTCCTCCTTCGGGGATGGATGTGTGTTGTAGTTAACATTTTTCGCAGTGTATAATTATTCCATGTCACAGTGGTACTTCAATGGTAATAACATGAGATGCATCATTCTGTGGATGAGCAGACACACCCCATTTTGTACCCTCAGAGGTAGATGGAGTTCAACCAGGTTTCGTTGAAGAGTTAACGTGAGAAAAGATTCTCGTTTGCTCTTGCACGTTTGCTTGTGACCTCTTCGTTATAAATGTACTTTCACAGTTATTAACATAAGCCCAATTCTTTTTCTTGGTGATTTACTCACTGTTTGTTGTGTTTTGGGCAGACAGGAGTGAACTTTGGTATTAGGCGCAAGCCCTGAGCCTTAGTGATTATATATATATATATATATATATATATATATATATATATATATATATATATATATATATATATATTGAAATACAGAGTGTTTTAAAAAAATTATGAAGATAGATTATAGAAAACGTTTTAAAAGCATTGTTATCACGTTTTACATTGAAACATTTGGGTACTGCATATAAGAAGTATTGCCACACAAACAATGAACAAAATTGAAGAATTCGGAATGGTTTTTAAGTGTTTATATATTGTTCTTCATAGTGACTGTAAAAAGACTTTTCTCCACAAGTTCTGGAGATTTTATTTTCCGAACTGTCTTTTAAAGATTGCAGGCTATTTTGATGCAATCCGTGCATTTGGTGAGAGCAATATCGTCTTCTATTTGATACTTACTAAGAAACCGTTTCGTAACCTACTTTTTATGAACAGTAACATACTTTTGCAGATGGATGTATTTTACAGGCTGTTTTGAGCCGGCATTGATTTCAATGAATTCGAGGTTACTTGAGCTCAAATCACATGATGAAATCAATATGCTCAATTTACCACTTTTTCCGTATTACTGTTCAAAATTTTAATTTACCTGTTTACAGCGTTTACTTTACAAAAACATTAAACTGATTACCCATAAATTTGAAAAAGATATGATTTTTGTACCAACAATCTGTAGCCTTTGATAGTGCATTTATAGAATGAACTTTTGCTAATAAACGAAAAAATAATCATACTTAGCTGGAAGAGTACAGAAAGTTGAAATAAGTAGTTCACATGATATATAAGACACAATTAATTCCTCTAACTAGGGAGTTAGAAAAAAATGGGGTCCAACAAGGTTAGGTCTTGGGTCTTTTGCTGTTCTTAATATATATTACTGACTTGCCAGTCTATAGTCACGAATATGCTAAGCTAGTTCTTTTTGCTGACGATACAAGTATAGCTATCACACCTGACAAACAGTAATTAACTGATGAAATTTTAAATGATGTCTTTCAGAAAATTATTAAGTGGTTCTCTACAAATGGACTCTCATTAAACTTTGATAAAACCCGGTATATAAAGTTTCATACAGTAAATGGCATGACACCATTAATAAATTTAGACTTCGAACAAAAATCTTTAGCTAAGGTAGAATATTCATCAGTTTTAGGTGTTTCCATTGACAAGGGATTGAATTTGAAGAAACACGTTTAAGATCTGCTGAAACGCTTGAGTTCAGCTACTTATGCTATTGAAAAATTTGGTGATATACATCTTAGTAAATTAGCTTACTATGCCTATTTTCATTCACTGCTTTCATATTGGATCATATTCTGGGGCAATTCAACATTGAGTAAGAAAGTATTCATTGCACAGCGTGTAATAATAATTGCTAGAGCCCACCCAAGATAATCCTGCAGATATTCATTTAAGGTTCTAGGGATCTTCACTATAGCTTCACAATATATATATATATATATATATATATATATATATATATATATATATTCACTCATGAAATTTGTTGTCCGCGGTGGAATAGCCGAGCGGTCTAAGGCGCCTCTCTGCGGAGCGCGCGGTTGCTCGCCGTCGGAGGTTCGAGTCTTCCCTGGGGCATGGGTGTATGTGTTTGTCCTTAGGTTAGTTTACCTAGGTTTAAGTAGTTTGTAAGCTACGGACTGATGACCACGCAGTTTGGTCCGATAGATTTACAAACATTTGATTTGTCAAATTTGTTATTAACAATCCGACCCAGTTCAAAAGTATTAGCAGTGTGTATAGCTACAACACAAGGATAAAGGGTGAGATTCTCTATTCAAGGTTAAATCTAACTTTGGCATAGAAAGGGGTGAAGTATGTCGCCACAAGTCTTTGGTCACTTACAAATTTGCATCAAAAGTCTGGCAGATAGTCAACTGGTATTTAAAAAAGAAATTAAAGAAATTTCTGAATGACAACTCCTTTTATACTTAAGATGAATTTTTAGTTAAAACTTAGCAATTTCTCTAAAAAATAAATAAATAAGTAAATAAATAAAATCCGCCGCCCGCGGTGGCCGAGGGGACTGAGGTGCTCCAGTCACGGTCTGCTCGGCCACTACGGTCGGGGGTTCGAATCCCCCCTCGGGCATGGATATTTGTGCCGTCCTTAGGATAAGCTAGTTGATAGACCTAAGTAGTTTGTAAGTTTAGGGACTGATGACCCCGTAGTTAAGTCCCATAATTAAAAAATAAATAAATAAATAATAAAATCCTTAAATATTGCGTGTCAAGTATAAGCACCATTTACTGAAATGACACGTTCCACATCATTGCGTAATATCGTATACATGATCTATGTAACAAGTATTAATCTAATCTCATTCTGACAAATGAGCCAGATCAGAACCTCTCGAGGCCAGTATATGAACTAACAAATCTGTCTGCCCAGAAGACAGTTCTGCTATCGGATAACCATAGTAAGAGAGCTGTCGTTTCTCTGTTATCTCTGACGACAGACCGAAACATTTTCTCTATTTGCGCTCCAGATAATACACAGATCTCAAGCGGCTCTAGTTTACGGTATATTTAAGCTATATGTTATAATTATTTGAGCCACTCGTCCAATTGCTTCGAAATTTCGCATAGTCGCATATGTAGTACCAGTGACGGTAGAGGTACCTGATGTGAATACGGGCAGGTCCTGCATTCAGAACGCGGCCAGACGGGCCGCATGCTGTGGTGTGGCGCCGCTGTTGCGTCACACAGGGCGGCAGTGGCTTGTCTCACAATGCAGACGCTGCCTGCTGGCTCATTTCACTGCACGCTTATCTCTAGCAGTGCACTGCACGCGCCGGGTCCTAATGTTGTTTCGGCGGCTCCCACACTATTGACAACTGACTCAACCGTCAGCAACCGCTGCGTTCAGCGGGTCCTCGACGCTAAACGCCTTCATCTACATCTGCATACATACTCTGCAAGCCACCCAAAGGTGCGTGGCGGAGGGTACTCTGTACCACTACTAGTTACTTACTTTCCTATTCCACTCCCATATAGAACGAGGGAAAAGAGAATGCCTGTATGCATCCGTACGAGTCCTAATCTCTCTGATCTCATCCTTGTGGTCTTTACACGAAATGTAGGTTGGCGGCAGCAGGATCGTTCTGCATTCCGCCTCAAATCCGGCAGTCTACATTTCGTCAACAGTACTTCACGAAAAGAACGTCGCCTTCCCTCCAGTGACTCCCAGTTGAGTTCCCGAAGCATTTCAGTAACACTCGCGCGCTGATCGAATCTACCAGTTACAAACCTAGCCGCCCGCCTCCGGACTGCCTCTATACCTTCCTTTAAACCCATCTGGTGGGGATCTCAAACACTTTAGCAATACTCAAGACGGAGTCGTACAAGCGTTCTGTATACAGTGTCCTTTAGAGACGAATCGTACCTTGCCAAAATTCTCCCAATAAAGCGAAGTCGACCATTTGCCTTCCCCACGACTGTCCTTTATACTCGTTCCACTTCATATCGATGCGCAGCGTTACGCGTGCGTATTTGATTGACGCGACTCTGCCAAGCAGCACACTACTAATGCTGTATTGGAATATTACGCGATTGTTTCTCCTACTCATCTGCATCACCTTACATTTTTCAATATTTACAGCTTGCTGCCATTCATCATACCACCTAGAAATTTTATCCTAGTCGTCCTGCATCCTGCTGCAGTCATTCAATGACGACATCCGCTTGTACACCACAGCATCATCAGCAAACAGCCGCAGATTGTAACTCACTCGGTCCGTCAGAACATCTATATACATAGAAAATAATACCGGTCCTATCACACTACCCTGGGGCTCCCCTGATGATAACGAATCTCCGATGAACACTCGCCATCGAGGACAACGTACTGGGTTATGTTACTTAAGTAATATTTGGGTACCTATTCCATAAGCTTGTACCTTCGTTAGCTATCTGTAGTGCGATACCGTGTCAAACTCCTTTCTAAAATCGAGAAATATGCAGTCTGCCTGTAGCCTTTCATCCATAGCAGGCAAGATGTCATATGAGGAAAGGGCAAGCTGGGTTTCGCACGATCAATGCTTCCTAAGGCCGTGTTGATGCGTGAACAGAAGCTTTTCCGTCTCAGATAAATTTACTATATTATAATTGAGAATATGTTGGAGAATTCTGCAGCAAACTGAGGTTAATGATATAGTCTGTAATTTCGTGGATCCGTTCTTTTGCCTTTCTTGTACACGGGAATTTTTCCAGTAGCTTGTACTTTGCGCTGGATTAAAGATTCGCGATAAATGCAAGGTGAGTAAGGGCCAATGCCGCCGAGTACTCTTCGGCAGCAGGTCTTTTTATGCAGGTCGGACTCTGCCTGCCGTCTCCCAAGTATCTGCCACCCGGAACCATGGGCCCCCGGTCACCACCACCTAGAGAGAAGGCCGTAGCACTCTCGTGTGACGTCAGGCAGTGTAGGTTTCGCACGCATAGCCAACACAGTCTGGATACAAGGCCTCACAACACGTTCGAGTCACGTCACACCAATAGGCTGCCCTCGCAAGCTCACTGGCTGGTGCTACGAGGCAGTGGGCTGTTCCCTAGCGGTCAGCCAGTGAGCTTGCGAGGGCAGCCTATCGGTGTGACGTGACTCGGATGTATTGTGAGGCCTTGTATCTAGACGGTGTTGGCATAGCTAGCTAACTGGCTCACTGCTTCGCCATAATGGGTCGTACCCCAGCAGCTACCCAGTCAGCTATGCGCGCGCAACCTACTCTCCCTCTGCCTGACGTCATACGAGAGCGCCGCGGCCTTCTCTTTAGGTGGTGTTGCCCCGGTCCCCCTTACGCTACGCCACTGCCTTCTCTAACCTACTGCAACAACGTATAGTGAGATAATTAATTTGCCTTTCGCAGACCACCAGACAACAGCCGATTAAGCCACACGAATCGTATATAACAATAAAATATACATGGACTTTCAGTCCCACATTATGAAATCAGCTTTAGAAAAATTAAAATTCAGTGTTTTCTGTGTTAATACAGTGCAGGAAATATCAAAATATGTGTTTTAAATATTTTCGTCGAACTATTGAATTTTTTATGTCATGTATTTCATGCACAACACAGACGTTTGGATCGAGGTATTTTATTACTTGGACGTTATTTTGTTGATTATTAACACTGCCAGATCAATGATGCTAGAATAATCTTCGCCACAGCACTAAGGACAAGACAATTCACTGCTGGAATAAAATAAAAGGAACCACACTCACGCTCACACTCAGCCACCTACAGACGGCAACGCAACACAACCTCCAAGATGGACAGATTAATGCCTCAGAAGTGGCTACACGCCGTACCAAGCTGCAAAATGTCGTACTAGAAGCATGTTGTTCATTAAAAAATGCAACTTTAAGGATTGATGCACGTAATTCGGTATAAATCAACTTTTAATAATTTATTGTCCAGGAACAATGCTGGGATTGAAGGGGTTAAGAGCCCTCTCGTGCCAAACCGCTGCGCTCCGCCACCAGCAGCTTGATTAGTGTAGCACAACTGTACTGGCAAGTGTGCACAAGCAACACCGTCTGTAGAGGAGGCCTCGGCGCTGGCGTGCCGCGTCACGCAGAGTAGGCCGCGGTCGCGTACCTCTCTGGCTGTCCGATGGGACACAGCCCACCGCCTCACACAGGCCAGCCAGTGAGGTACTCGACAGCGGCCTACTCTGCGTGACGTGGCACGCCAGCGCGGAGGCCTCCTCTACAGACGGTGTTGCCACAAGCCGCGATGTGCTGTCCAGTGGCGGCGCTAGGCGTCGGCGACGTCGGCCACCGCCGACGGCCTCGCGCCTGTGGGGGCCTCGCAAAACATTGTTAAAATTTTAGTTTTTTCTTTTTTTATATTTGATGTTTAACGGCGCTTTCCAACTGCTAGGTTATGAAGCGACGACCTACATCCAATTTACACTAGTTTAACCAATGGACAAACACAACATACGTACCCTAGGGTGGGGTTCGATCCCCGACGAGAGCGATCTCGCTCACCATGGTATGATGCCTTAGTGCGCTCGGCCATTCCCGACCGGCAGCTACCGTATTTATTTCCGTATGAGTGCAGCAGTGATGCAATTATTAGTTATATATTGCAAAACAATTCTTCACTATATTTTAGAAAACGATTTGGAAGATGTGTATCGAAATGTTTACATAACAATCAGAATGATGCTCAGTTCCAGTCAGTACAGCTTCGGCCGAGAGAAGCTCTACAAATTTAAAATTGATTAAGACTAAGTTGAAAAGCACAGTGAGCCAAGGAAGACTATCTGCGTTGTCAGTACTATCAACTGAAGCCGAAATAGCGGCTAATATCAAGATGTGATCTTAAAAAAATTCAGTGAGACGAAAAGCTGAAACATTTTTCTAATTTGTGTTTGTTTATTGTAATTTTTGTCATTGCAATAATACTCATATATTAAACTAATAGAATTTTAGTATGATTATTGATTTATATAATTCATGTCATTTAACATTTTCTTCATTAATGAAAAAATGAATGGGGCCTCGCAAAGACGATTTCGCTGACGCCCAGTTTTCGTCTAGCGCCGCCACTGGTGCTGTCGAGGCCCACCGCACTTTTGGCTACGAGACGCAGCAAGGCTTCTAAGATATTTGTAGAGACTATGGGACTCAACTACGGGGTCATCAGTCCCTAAACTTACAAACTACTTTGGAACTAGCTAACACTAAGGACGGCACAAACATCCATGCCCGAGGGGGGATTAGAACCCCCGACCGTAGTGGCCGTGCAGAACGTGACTGGCGCGCCGCAGACCGCTCGACCACCGCGGCCGGTAGCAAGGCTTCTATTACTGCAACTGGACGGCGCTGGGAACGTGGTAATGCAGTCCTATGCAGACAGTTCAGCGCAAAGCACCCAAGTTATCAGAAAGTATGCAATTCGCAGTTGTTTCGGTTTTAGTGTCAGGGTTCTTGGGTTGAGAAAAATGTGTCGGAAATATGTGGCGAATAACAAAGGTCCTTCTCGGGCATGAATATTTGTGCCGTCCTTAGTGTAAGTTAGTTTGTAAGTAGTTTGTAAGTTTAGGGACTGATGACCCCGTAGTTAGATCCCATAAGCTCTACAAACATTTGAACAAAGGTCCTCCCAAATGTCCAAGCATCAAAAACTGTGAGAAAGAAGTTTCTCCTAAACTGAAGAAGGGAACCTATACTAGTCTGAAAAGATCAGAAAGAAAGCTGCCTACATTAAACTTGTGCGTCCTATTTTGTAGTATTGCTGCGCATTGTGGGATCCACACTAGGTGGGAGTGACGGACGATTTGCAGAAACTTCATAGAAGGGCAGCTCATTTTGTATTATAGCATTATAGGAGAGACAGTGTCACGAAATTGATGCACGGGTTGGGGGTTATTTTCTGCGGTGAGAGCTATTTTTGAAATTTCTTTCGCCAACTTTCTCTTGTGAATGTGAACATACATTGTTAGCACCCATCTACACACGGAGACATGTTAATCGTTATAAAATAATAGAAATGAAATCGAAAACAAAGATTTAGGTGTTCCTTTTTCCCGCGAGCTATTAGAGAAAGGAACTATAGAGGAATATCATAAAAGTGATTCGATGAACCCTCTGCCATGCACTTCAATATGACTTGCAAAGTATCCATGTAGATGTAGATGTAGAAATATGACATGACAGAATTTGCTCAATAAATCTGTCGGTTTTTCAAAATGTTGAGATTGTCGTAAGTTATTAGCTATATGAGATAGCAGCATCAGTATCTTGTTTCGACACTTGAATACCTCTTCCTAAAGTCATATGAACAGTAACAGTAATCTTCCGGCAAAAAATGTTCAAATGTTTATGAACCTATGGGATCAAATTGCGATGCTCATCAGTCTATAGTCTTACAAACTACTTAAACTAAATTACATTAAGGACAAAACACACACACACACACACACACACACACACACACACACACACGAGCGCGCGCGCGCGCCCAAAGGAGGAATCGAACTCCCGACGGGAACGGCCGCCCAGTCCGTAGCATGTCACCTCAGCTCACGCGACTATTCCTCACGGCAATCATTCAGCGTCGTCAGAATCTGTTGTCCTGGAGAAGTGTGTAAAAATGTGTACAAGAGCCCTGCGATCGTTCAGCACAGTCGCAGAATTAATAAACATTTAATACGGAATGATAGTTGGATTTAGATGCATGAGATATTCCATTCTGGAAACCGTCACGGAATTTAATATTACGAGATCCACAGTGAATTCAGAAATTCAGGCATTTTCTGCCACCACGGACAACATACTGCCATACGGTCAGAACGTGTGCGTAGAGTTGTCAAAGCTAACAGACAAGCAGAACTGCATGAAATAACCAGAATATATCAATGTGGTACGTACGAAGATCGTAAAAAGAGCGGTGCCATTTGGGGTTTGTGGGCTATGGCAGCAGATGACCGACTCGAGCACCTATGCTAACAACTTGGCATCGCCTATAGCGCATCTTCTGTGCTCGTCACAGTATCGTTTGATCCATAGGCGACTGGATGTCAGATGTAATCCGAATGCAGTTGGTAAGAGCCAATGACTGTATTCGAGTGTGTCGCAGATCCTACGAAGCTATGGAGCCAAGTTGTTTGTATAGCTTATGGGACTTAACTACGGGGTCATCAGTCCCTAAACTTACAAACTACTTATGAACTAACTAATACAAAGGACGGCACAAATAACCATGCCCGAGGGGGGATTCGAACCCCCGACCGTAGTGGCCGTGCAGACCGTGATTGGAGCGCCTCAGTCCCCTCGGCCACCGCGGCCGGCGATCGATTGGTTAGGCTCATTCTGAGACATAACGATTCGTCAGTTTACTATTGGATGGAAGTGTTGTGGTAAGAATCGCATAGGGAAGATCAAGAGACGAATATATTAAGCAGGTTCAAATATATGTGAGTTGTCGTTCTTATGAGAAGATAAAGAGGCTTTCACTGGGTAGAGTAGGGTGGAGAGCTGCATCGAACCAGTCTCCGGACTGAAGACCACAACAATAATCGAGTGATCAATTATTGCCAAAATCGTTAACCGCAGCACTGTCGCAATTATGTACAGGTATAGAAGCGGCATGGCTGAATATTCGTGCAGGTAAGTTGTAACGGCTTGTTGAGACCATGTTACGTCAAGGTGCTGCACCTCCCCGGGGAAAAGGAGATTCGACGCGATAGTAGGAGTTATCCCCATGACTTTTGTCACAGCGCTGTACAGCAAACCGTGCCAGTATATAGAGACTGGGTCAGTCGTTAAAGAGTCTACATCTACATCTACATACATACTCCGCAATTCACCGTAAGGTGCGTGGCGGAGGGTACACTGTACCACTACTAGGAATTTTCTTTCCAATTCCACTCCCAACTGGAACGAGGAAAAAAAGAAAGCCTATATACCTCCGTACGAGCCCTAATTTCTCTTATCTGGTCTTTGTGATCACTACGTGAAATGTAAGTAGGCGGCAGCAAGATCGTACAACACTCAGCTTCAAATTCCGGCCCTCTAAATTTCCTCAACAGAAATTCACGAAAAGAACGTCGTCTTTCTTTCAACGATCCCCAATTGAGTTGCCGGAGCATTTCCGTGACACTCGCGCATTGGTCGAACATACCGGTAACAAATCTAGCTGCTCGCCTCTGAACCGCCTCTATGTCTTCCTTTAAACTGATCTGCTGCGGGTCCCAAACACTTGAGCAATACTCAAGACGTGGTCGTTCAAGCGTTTTATACGCGGTCTCCTTTACAGGTGAAGTACATCTTCCCAAAATTCTCCCAATAAACCGAAGTCGGCTGTCCGCCTTACTCACAACTGTTCTTACATGTTCGTTCCATTTCATATCGCTCTGCAATGTCACGCCTAGATATTTGAACGACGCGACAGCATCAAGAAGCTCACTACTAATGCTGTATTCGAACATTATATGATTGTTTTTCTACTCATGCGCATCACCTTACATTTTTGTACATTGAGAGCTAGCTGACATTCTTCACACGAACTAGAAATTTTGTCTGTCATCCTGTATGCTATTACAGTCAGTTACAGACGACACCCTCCCATACACCACAGGATCATCAGCAAAAAGCCGCAAATTACAACTTACCCTGTCCATCAGATCATTTATATAGATAGAAAATAATAGCGGTCCTATCACACTCCCCTGGGGCACGCCTGACGATACACTCGTTTCTGATGAACACTCGCCGTCGAGAACAACGTACTGCGTTCTATTACTTAGGAAGTCTTCCAGTCAGTCACAAATCTGTGAACCTATTCCATAAGCTCGTATCTTCGTTAGCAGTCTGCAGTGTGGCACCGCGTCGAACGCCTTTTTGAAGTCGAGAAAACACAACCCGACTGTTGCCCTTCATCCATGGCTCGCAAGATGTCATGTGAGAAAAGAACAAGCTGAGTTTCACATGAACGATGTTTCCTAAACCCGTGCTGATTCACAGAAAGAAGGTTTTCCGTTTCAAGGAAATTTACTATATTCTAACTGAGAGTATGCTCCAAAATTCTACATGAAATCGATGTCAACGATATTGGCCTGTAATGGTGTGGGTCAGTTCTCTTTCCTTTCTTATAAACGGAAGTCACCTGCGCTTTTTTCCAATCACTAGGAACTTTGCGCTGAATTAAAGATTCGCGATAAATGCAAGCTAAGTAGGGGGCCAATGCCGCAGAGTACTCTTTGTAAAACCGAACTGGTATTCCATCCGGATCAGCAGACTTTTTCGTAATTTGGTCTCTCAGCTGCTTCTCTACACCGGAAATACCTATTGCTATGTCCCCCCTTTCGGAATTAGTACGTTGACCAATGATGGTACATTTGTGCGGTCCTCCTGCGTGAAAGATTTCATAAGGGTTAAATTTAGAACTTCATCTTTCCGTTTGCTTTCTTCAATTACTGCCCCGGAATGATCAACGGGTGACTGGACAGTGGGCTTTGACCCGCTTATCGATTTTACGTAGGACTGTGTCACTGGCGCTGCCACTGGGCAGAGTTGAGTTGTTTTGGTGCAGGCGCGGGAGAAGCGAATGCGCGACTCGTTGGCGTGATGCACGTGTCGCAGGTGAGGCAACGTGTCGATTGCTTGCTATGCGCGCTACGCACTCCATCGTTTCCTTCTTGTTTGCAATTTCTATCCTGCTCAAGGCTGCGCTCTTCGCTCTCTCAAGTCCTCCGTTGCCGATGCAGTTTTTTAATTCACATCTTTATCGAATTCGTCGAGAAGCTCCGAGGTATGCATTCATATTCGAAAGAACGGACACACCAAATATACAGGACGTTTACCTAAGAGAGTGTAAAAATTGAACAGGACATAAAGAATGCTCTAGTGATCAACTTGAGGTAGGGAACCTGGAATCGGAGAAGTGCGCTTCAGGACATATGGAAGTAAATTTGTCAGCCTCTTTGTTTCCGATACTGTTTTCCAGCCGCGAGGGAGTAGCCCCATGGTCAAAGGCATCATGCTACGGACTGGTCGGCCGCTCCCGCCGGATGTTCGAGTACTTCCTCTGGCATGGGTTTGTGCGTTTTCCTTAGAAAGTTAGTTTAAATAGTTTGTATGTCTAGGGACTGATGACCATAGCAGTTTGGTCCAATAGGCTTACTCACATTTAAAAATTATTGTTTTCCAGTCTATTTGCAATTAAGATTCGTAAAAGTTTACACTTCCTGTGCTGTTTATTTAAATATACATTCTATATTTTCTGCAAAGAAACGCGAAGGACCAACATGATTACTAGGAAGTCATGCTCTCACTTGACCATATCTTCTACTTGTCCGTTTCAATGACCATCAGTTTTACGTTCTTGCAAAGAGTAGTACGTGAGTTGTTGGAGAACATATCCTCGGCTGTTCGTGAGAGAATGTGGATACAACATGAGCGCGCACCGTCTAACTTCAGTGTGGATGGCCGCAGCCACCTTAATGTGGTATTTCCTGGTCGCTGGATTGCAAGTGGAGGTCCTATTAAATTGTCTGCGAGGTCAGATGATGAGTCGCCTTGATTATTTCCCATGGGAAAATCTAAAGTCACATGTGTATGAGAACCCAGTTCATACGGTGATGGAATTAGTTACCGGAATTGTAGCTGCTTGCGATATTCAAAATTCTCCAGAAATATTTTTCAGAACCTTCTTCGCCGATGTCATTCTTGTATTGAGTTCAATGGCCGTCAGTTTCAGCACATTTTGTAAGATACAGTGCACACTGTATGTTCATCACCTCAGTGATGGTATTTTCTGTTAACTGTAACAAATGTAAATAAAGAAGTAGACAATAACGTGATTGTATTCCTGTCATCTCCTTATGTCGGCTTCTCCGACGGCAGGTTCCCTCCTCAAATTGTTCAGTGGATATTCCCCTGATGCCCTGTTAAATTTTGCACGCTCTTACGGAAACACGCTGTTATTCTGTGCATCCAGGACAGGCAGAACAATTACTTCATTCATCCACATCTGCATCTACATACATACTCTGCAAATCACATTTAAGTGCCTTGCAGAGGGTTCATTAACCACTTTCATAACCTTTCTGTACCGTTCCATTTTCTAATAGCGCGCGGGAAGGAAGAATACCTAAATCGTTTTCGATCCGATTTCTGTTATTTTATTGGGATGGTCATGACTCCCTATGTACGTTGGTTCAAACAAAATATTTTAACATTCAGAAGTAGAAGTCGGTGATTGAAGTTTCGCAAACAGAACTCGCCGCAACGAACAACGTCGTTCTTCTAATGATTTCCACCTCAAATGTTCAAATGTTTGTAAAGCTTGTGGGACTTAAACTACGGTGTCTCAGTCCCTAAACTTACAAACTACTTATGAACTAACTTACACTAAAGACAACACAAACATCCATGCCCGAGGGAGGATTAGAACCTCCAACGCGTGATCCGCAACGTGGCGCTCCAGACTGCTCGGCTACTCCCGCGCGGCGATTTCCACCTAAAATGTTTCAAATGTTTGTATAACTTATGGGACTTAACTACGGTGTCTCAGTCCCTAAACTTACAAACTATTTATGAACTACTTACGAACTAGGACGGCACAAATATCCCCCGACCGTAGTGGCCCTGCAGATCGTGACTGGAGCGCCTCAGTCCCCTCGGCCACCGCGGCCGGCTCCACTTCAAATCGTGCAACATTTCCGAGAACGTTTTCCCCTCTGTAATGTGATAAAACAATACGAGCTGCCCTTCTCTGAACCTTCTCAATGTCTTCCGTCAGTCCCACCTGGTGAGGGTTCCACACTACGCAACAGTAGGCCTACTCTAGGAGATGACGCACCAAGTGTCAAGTGTGATGTAGGCAGTCTGTTTGGTCGAGGTGTTGCATCTTCGAAGCGTTCTGCCAATGAAACGTAACCTTTGGTTCGCCTTCCCAACATTTTCTGTCTGTTCTCTCCAGTCTAAGTTGTTCGTAATTTGTCACTCCTAGGTATTTGATAGAATTACGACCTTAATGTTTGACTGACTTATCATGTAATTGAAGATCAGCGGATTTCTTTTAGTGGTCATGTGTATTACTTCAAAGTTTTCATCATTTAGTGTTAATTGCCAATTTTCGCACCATCTAGAAATTTTGTCTAAATCGCTTTGCAGTTGCTTTTGATCCTCTGATGCATTCCAGTGTCCGAAGGTCTTGTGAGAATCCAGGGAAATGTGAAGGTCAAAGCGACATATGAGAATGTGTGTCGAACTGAAGGCATGTCATGATGGCCAAATTGGCAAGGCACAGCTCTCGTAATAGGTTTCAGTATCAATCGGGCACATATTTTCATACGTCACCGTTAAGATCTCAGAACACCTACCTTCCAACGAGAATGAAAATTTTTCCTTAAATTTTCATTTTACTCACCCTGTGGTGTCTGTTCTTCTGGAAATGCTAGTTCGAAAGAACAGTCATCGCAAATGTATGTTGTTCAAATGTTTGTTAAGCTTATGGGACTTAACTGCGAAGTCATCCGTCCCTAAACATACAAACGACTCATAAACTAACTTATACTAGAAACAACACAAATATCCATGCCAGAGGGAGGATTCGAATCGGAGCATAGCGCCTCAATCCGATCGACCATTCCACCGTGTTGTTTCAGGAAGATTGTTTGTAAATCTATCGGACCAAACTGCGTGGTCATCAGTCCGTAGCTTACAAACTACATAAACCTAGGTAAACTAACCTAAGGACAAAACACACACACACATGCTCCAGGGAGGACTCGAACCTCCACAGCGAGCAACCGCGCGCTCCGCAGCGAGACGCGTTAGACCGCTCGGCTACTCCACCGCGGCTCAGGAGGATTAGTAAATATTTCATGTGGTGATAGTGTAGACGAATTGCAATGAAAATGACATGTAACACACGTCCAAATTTTATTGGGTTTAAAGACACAGCTGTTACTATGTAACCCAAACAAACTTAAAGAAAAGGCAAAGAAGGACATTTTCATTAATTCTTCCGTCAGTTCAGATCTTCAAAAATCTATGGGTCTTAGCTACTCTGGTTATCAGCCCCTAGACTTACAAACTACTTAACCTAATTTTTGCTGAGGACAACAAATACACGCAAGTCCGATGGAGGACTCGAACCTCCGACAGGAAGCAGCGGCACGCTCTGCAGCTAGGAACCTTGGAACGCTCGGCCACTCCACCGCGGCCCCGTCAGTTCTTGATAGAAAGATATCATATTGAATTGTGGATATTGTGTATTTTGTATATTAAAAGTATTACGCTTCTTTGTGGATACAATATTTTTAAATCATTTGACAAATTACTAGCTGTGTGTCCGTGTTCCAGAAGAGGAGTACTTAGCGCTGATTTCGAATTCCTCAAATTTAAGTGCTCACTGAAAACTAATCTCACAATCCCTACCGGTTTCATCAATGTCATTCGTGGAGCAATTATCAGAATTAATTCCATAAAAAAAGTTTGTAAAACTATTGGACCAAACTACTATGGTCATCAGTCCATAGACTTAAAAACTACTTAAAGGAATTTAAACTGACCTAAGGACAACACACACACCCGTGCCCCAAGAAGAACTCGAACCTCCGATGGCGAGCAACGAGATGCCCTAGAACGCTCGGCCACACCACCGCGGCTAAATAATGCGATATACTCCAATGATAGAATGTAGGAAGCTGGTTTTAACGTCGAACCAATATTGCCAAGTACGGAAGTCTGTGATATATGATGTCCGCATTTGGACGACTGCTATCGGTGGGTTGCCACAGTTTTTTTTTTTTTTTTTTTTTTTTTTTTTTTTTTTTTTTTTTTTTAAATATACCTTTGTTAGTATTATCTGCAAAGTTGTGTCAATTGCTGGAAGCTATTTGTTGAATGAGGAGATATTCTTTGCCGGAAGTTCCCCTTGACCTGGGTGCCTAATGCAGCCTATAGAGAAGAAATGTTCAAATGTTTGCTAAGCTTATGGGACTTAACTAGGGGGTCACCAGTCCCTAAACTTACAAACTACTTATGAACTACTTACGAACTAGGACGGCACAAATATCCATGCCCGAGGGGGGATTCGAACCCCCGACCGTAGTGGCCGTGCTGACCGTGATTGGAGCGCCTCAGTCACCTCGGCCACCGCGGCCGGCTATAGAGAAGAGTTCTAAATGCGACCATTTTATACGCAATGGCGTGATTAGAAGTTCTTTAGGTAAAGAAATTCGGAGAGGTAATGTTTCTATATATTTCAAACAATAAATTGAAGTTGTTTTCAGTAATCATTAGGTCTAAAAATTCAACTGATCCTTATTCGCTGTATGACGTGGTAGAATTGATTTTAATAACGTAATCATATGGCTCTTCAACAAATTTGCAGCTCTCTTCTTTATTCAATAGCTTGAGAGGTTTTATTTTTAATTTTTTGCAAGAATGTATTCATACAAAGATAAAAACTGTGCTGCTATTTGTTTCTAAATCTTTCAGTTACTTCTTGAGTGCCGCTTATATCTGTGGCCTCCATACGACAGTCTATATGATGGTACGTCTGGTCTTTTTTTAATTTAATTTAATTTTTTTTATTTTTTTAAGCGAAGGTTAAAACTTCAGCTTTTCATTTACTTTCTTCTTAATAGCCTGACTAGCCATTGAAATACTGTTATTTATTTTCTGGTTTTCTTTGTATCGTAAATAATGGAAAACTATATTGATGACCTGTTAAATGACAGTCGGTTTGCTATCAGGAAAGGTAAAAACACCATAGAACCAGTTCCTTGGTTTTTCATAACACAACGTAAAATGTTGCAAGAAGTTTGAAATTTTTTCAAAAGTAGGGTTACACTAGATGAATATATTTCATGGAAAAAACATTGCAGGCAGCTGAAACGCATCCACCTAACGCATCAGGTTACGCTGCAGAGAATGCAACGTGAACGGAAGACGGTGCTGTTAGTTTGACGTCAGAGTGCATCAAAGACTGTCTGTACCCAAGTCAGCGAGTACACTATCGAAGGCCGTCTGACGACACGACGAGTATAGCTACGTGCTAAAGACCCATTTCGCCATCTACGAATTTAATATCCGGCCTAAAGAAGACGAATTAAATCCCAGAGCCTTTTGTTAAGTGGCTTTGGTATTTCAGACACTATGTCTCGCTGAGCGTTTTTTCCTCTTTTTCATCATACATAACTGTGAGATTCTTATTATTAGAACAACTACCGTGTCTGAGAGAAATCCAGTGATCTGTTTCATATAACATTTGGCTTGTATTTCTGAAAACCAACAATTTTCACATAACTTGGAGTTAATTTTGAACTGTACTTAAATACCTCACCGCAAAGCCCGGAGATGAGAAAGGCACAGCATCTACAATTGAATCATGCCTATCATAGCTCCTCGTTGTTCAAACCGAACTTCGAGTAGTGCTTTTGCTTCTTTTATGCCCAACGCGACAATAGGCTATGCTATTATTCTTGAAGAGATCTGAATAAGGTTGAATAAGTATCTTTATAAAACCCTCAACAACAAGGTTCAAGATTCTATGTTTAAGTCGTGATACATAAAAGTAGACTGATAACCGTTGCCGTTTAGTCCCTTCCAAAAACCAAAAAACCAACATAAAAGTATATGTTAGAATGAGGTTGTGAACCGCATCTCCTTAGTTATAAGTTTCTAATTAAAATCTCATAAACAAAACTTATTCATGGATTCTTGCATGTTAAATGATCAAAACTGAAATACATTTGGAAAATTAACACTCTGTAATCAAGAATACTTTTATCTCTCGCATACGTTACGCTTTATATGTACGCCAGATGACTACAATAAACTAAAAATAACATTTCGATGTATTGGGTTATCCATCTACAATGTCGTTCAATGAAATTATCTTTACGTCCAAGTCTTCTTCTACTTAATGTTTGCATATGGTATACGTCTCATATTAATCTAGCTTCCATTTAAAGTACCGAGCAAGGTGGCGCAATGGTAACACATTCGGCTCCCATTAGCGTGAACGGTTGTTCAAATCCATCTCTTGCCATCCAAGTTTAGGTTTTCCGTGATTTCCCTAAATCACTGCAGACAAATGCCAGGGTGGTTCCTATCGAAGGCCACGGCCGATTTCCTTCCCCATCCTTCTCCAAAACTCCGAGCATGTGCTCCGTCTTTATTGACAATAATGTCGACGGGACCTAAACCCTAAGCTTCCTTCCTTCCATTTAAAGTGTATCGTGACAAATTAGAGTGATGGATTACTTGGTTACCTTACAGAATTTATAAAAGGTTGCAAAATTCCCTGTAACCTGTGTTGTTCTTTAATCCAAACTTCTGATGTTCTGTATACGCTTGTTCCATTGGGCTGTTGTTACGGGGATGTAGCAGTGAAAATAACCAGTCAGTGACGTTTGTTAGTATTGGGGCAGTTTTATTTAATGATGCATGTTATACACGCCTTGACTAACCCTGTCATCTTTGCAAGCGAGAAAGTGAGGATGCGAGGCGACCATGCAACAGTGTTCGCAGTAAGCGACATTATGGGCTATTTTGTCATCTGATGATAAAACTCGGTTCACCTGTGACAAGGTTTCCATTTGTCATTTTGTTCAAATGTTCTAATATTTGTAAAACTATTGGATCACACTACTATGGTCATCAGTCCCTCGACTTACAAACTACTTAAATTAACTTACACTAGCGAAACACACATGCAAACACACCCATACCCGTCGGAGTACCCGAACCTCAGCGGGAACGACCGCCCAGTCCGTAGCATGATGCCTTAGACCACACAGTGCTATTTTGTAACAATCTCTGACGTGATTCGTTAAGAACTTGTTTTGTGTATTTGACCAAATTTTTCTTCTTTCCCTTATTACGCAATTCTGCATTCAACAATGCAATTTGAACTGTATTTTCTTACATGAATGGGTAACGGGGATGAAATCAAAATTACATAATATCAGAGAAAATCTTATGAAACTGTGAAACCGACATGTAATCGCATTTGGTAACCAGAGAAGGGTTTTTGCCACACGTAGACTGGAATCTGCATTTTTTTCGTCGTGTAATCCCCCTCACTATTTGGTGTGGCGTCGCAATTCGCCACAACGCCGGCAGCCCACGCAAGTCGCCGCGCCAGTATACGAAGGAGCGGTAAGTCGCTCCACAGTACTTCGGCTGCCGGGGGGACCCGCAGTCTCGGTACCTCTTTGCTCACCTCGCGCGCCGGCCAATAGGAAGAAGGGGGTTCGCCTACATATGCCGGCGCACCACGGAAACACACGGAGTGTGCGGGAAAATTCCACGCAGTTCGTCCGTTTCGATCCAGAAGTTCGACAGAGGAGAGCCAGCAGTCTACTATTGTCAGATGATGCAGTAATGACACATTGCTAAACTGTTTAATGCTTAGGAAGAACTTGTACCTCTACAAGCACATCATAGTTCAGTATTTATTTCATGTCATCACTAAAGTACTTGAGAACTAGCCAATTCTTTTAGTTACAAACATATGTCAAGATCCTCGCTAATCCATGGCCCACCTTTCGAAACCTACAGCACGGCATCACGCTACAGAGCTGACTGAAACTTTAAATGCTATTAAAGTTTAGTAGTATGATTTCCGAACGCTACAAATTCCGTGGCTGTAGCTTGGTCTTGAGGACGCGTGTTAACGAGACTGCTCGCGAGAAGTAGGAAATAAGAGTTTGTCATCTTCACGCATAATTTTCATTATTCGTAACATATTTCTTTATTTGTGGAACCGAAAACGAGAATTCAATAGTTTCCTGGAGTAGTAACTTTGCTCTTTCATCTTTATATTTTTTTATTCTGTAACAAATTTCACTAGCCACATTAGGCCACCCGAGCACGCCTACAGAACTGATTGGCACGTTTGTGTCTTTCCTATGTTTCTCCGAAAAAACCAAACAAGCATCTTCCTCTCAAGAAGCGCGTCACCAGAGGAACGTGTATTTCGAGCAAGGTGGCACAGTGGTAACACACTGAACTGGCATTCAGGAAGACGGCGTGATCCGCGACTTCCCTAAATCACTCGAGGCAAATACCGGGATGCTTTTTTTCTTCAAAGGGCACGGCCGATTTCCTTCCCCATTCTTACAAAAATATCAATCTGAGGGTGTGCATCGTCTATCATGACCGCGACGTTAAACCTCAATATTCATTTACTTGGAGGTCGATAGTTCGTGGATAACGCTGTCTGGCCGTAGCATTTTAGAATGGTATTAATTTGCTGATGGAATGTTGTTCAAACCCATCCAATGAAACAAGTTTTTCGTCTTCCTCCAAATGCTTCACAGATATTAAATATTCTCCAACGTAATAAGCGATGCTAAATATACAAAAGGCTTTACCAACACATTCTAAAATACTTAGGAGCTTCAATACCAGAGAAATATGCTTTAAACCAAATTTGCACGACCCACTGTTTGATGATGTCTAACTGTAACATAATTTTATACCCAGTTTATACAAGATAACAGAATTCACCAGTTGACTAAACTGTCTTTGGGCAGTTCTACTTGACTGCTGAAATGGCAAACATTCATTGAACAGTTTGGCTAGAGAAACATGTCTTGTGGCAAATCTTATGAGATCCACAATGGCTATATTTGAACGTCTATCAGTGCACTCATATTTCCATACGACACAGATATCACTGAGCGACGCCACCTCGTCTGCGGATTTCTACCTGTGCATACGTATTCGTTATATCTTAGTAAGCAAAGCAAAGGAGGGGACAAGAGAAAACTTGTATGATCACATGATCACCATACTGTTTCGAAGTATTCAAACAGATGAGAGTTGCATGAAAAGGATATATTCAGGCTTGTGTTACAGCGATACAGAAATCCAGTTCATTCGATTAAGCGTTTCGGTTTCGCCAGAGCCGGTTGGAGAACATTTTTGCGCACAAGCAACTTCATTTGGGACTCTCCCTTACCAACCCCTTTCCGCTCTTATGCCTTTGACAATATCCTGGCTACGTCACTGGTTCTTCGGGAGTTTTCGGTAGTATGCTCCTTTGACAATTTGCCACGTACCAGAATAATATTTTATCATCCCGCCACGGCAGTCCTACAATTCCTTGTGACCCAGAAGTCCGTTAACATTTGCATATGCAAAAATAAAGTAGATAGAAAAGTACAAATTAATAAACATGCTTGAAATGACGTGGGATTTTATTGGCTCCATCAATCTGTGCACAAAACAGTTAAAAGATGTCGCTGTGTAACAACACTTCGGCGCCGCTGCATAATGATACGTAGTGAGAGAGGGAGTCAGATGCCCAGCAATCACAGTGTTCACTTTTTAATTAAGCTTAATTGTCAGAATTGAGAATCTGCTACTGCAGCTTTACGATACAATTCCCATACGAAAAGTATTCGAACGAATCAAAGTCCTGTGGTAAATGTAGCAGTAAATCTTAAACATGGGTAGTTTAGACGATTGGCCCAAATGAGATACCAGACGCAAGTTCTGCTGTTGGTCGGACGGTCCAGAAAGAAAGACGGCTCATCACTACATGGAGAAGTCAGCGCTCGTGGAAGTCGCACGTCGCTCCGGAATTCCACGCTCTACTATTTGGTAGAGGATTTAGGTTTCCTGTGCAAACATTTCACTAAACAAGATCATGCTGTGGTAGTGGGTGGAGTGGGAAACAGTATCGATAGGGATCAGGGCTACAATATTGAGTGTGACCTGGTGAAAATGGCCTCTGCAACGACCAATACAAATGTTGGTCTGGTGCCTGCTTTCGTGCCACATGATCAGCCCCAGTTGAACCGCTCTGTCAGGAGGGTCAATATGGAGTTAGATCAGTTGCGTAGGACGGCCACTCTGTCAGACATTGGTTTGGTTCCTGTTGAGGCTATAGATAGGTGGGACTTCACAAGGCATGGCCTACACCTCAGTAGGAAAGAGAAGGGTAAACTGGCTGGGTTAATAGCAAAAACCTTAAGGGGGGACAGTGCAATTCAAGAATGTACCTCTTTTTTTGGCTAAGACCAGGGTCCAATGGAAAGCTCAGGCAGGCATGTGCTAAAGATGCTCAAAACTCACTTGAATCTGACAAAAGTAAAGTAAAAAATAATGTTACCATATTTCACCAAAATATTGGGTGATTAAAGAGTAATGTTGAGTCTCACAAAAGTAAAGTAAAAAATAATGTTACTATCTTTCAGCAAAATATTGGGGGATTAAAGAACAAAGTGGATGAGTTACTGGTTTGTTTATATGACATAGAATCAAAGAATGTAATAGATATACTATGCCTATCTGAACATCACATTGTGACGGATACTGAAAAAGTAAACATAAGCAGTTACAAGCTAGCTAGAGAGAATAAGGTGAGAGGAGAAGTTGCCATCTATGTCAAAAGTTATTGCCGTGTAAAAAGTTTAGAAACACAAACGTTTTGTGTAAAGCAACATATAGAAGCATGTGCCTGTGAGCTTAAACTGAAAAATGTCCTTCTTTTATAATTGTAACAGTACATAGGTCCCCTTCAGGAAACTATCAGTTATTTATGAAATTTGGTTGCCTTGTTGTGCTATCTGTCAGATAAGGGAAAACAGATTGTTATTTGTGGGGATTTCAATGTTGACTCACTAAAGGAATGTAATAGGAAGAATGACCTGGAAGTCTTTCTCGGTTCTTTCAATTTGTCATTTGTAATTGATTTTCCTACTCGTGTAGTAAAGGACAGCAGCACACTGATAGATAACTTTTTTATAGAGAAAGATAAGTTTAAAAACATAAATGCTTGTCCTGTTGAGAATGGTCTTTCCGATCATGGTGCACAGCTAGTTACAGTAAATGACATAGTTCCTCTCTGTAATTCAAAACAGCCCTCCAAAGTTGTGCGTTCAGTTTCCGATTCAACAATTAGAAATTTAAGGGAAAATCTTCAGCAGTTAGACTGGGATGAGGTGTATAAGGAAGCTGATGCTAATTTAAAATACAACTTATTTTATGAAACATTTGTAAGAATATTTGAAAATTGTTTCCCCAAGAAAATAGTTAAATATAATGATAAGAAACCATGCAAGAAACCATGGCTTACTAAAGGAATAAGAATATCTTGTAACCGAAAAAGGGAACTGTATCTAACAGCAAGTAAGAGTAATGACCCAGAAACAGTCAAATATTATAAAAACTACTGTGCTACATTAAAGTTATTAAAAAGTCCAGAAGCATGTGCATCATGTCTGATAACAAAATTAAAACAATTTGGAATATTATTACCAAGGGAGACAGGGCAACCAAGCACAGGGAGACAGCATTAGCACCAAACTGAATGAAAAGTTTACAACTAACAAGCCATAAGTTGAAAACATTTTTAATAAATATTTTTTAAATGTTGTGGAGAAAATAGGATCTAAATGTTCATTAGAAGAAGCTAGGCAGTTAGTGGAACAGGCCATACCCACACAATTTGATACAATAGAAATTCCACCCAACTCTCCTGAAATTAAGAAAATAATAAACTCTCTCAAGAGTAAAAGCTCACATGGAATTAATGGTATTTACAGCAGGGTAATAAAAGCTTGTTCTCAAGAAATAAGTAGGATTCTTAGCCACATATGTAATAGTTCTCTGAAACAGGGTGTTTTTCCTGATAGACTGAAATATGCTATTGTTAAACGACTGCACAAAAAAGGAGATACGTCTGATGTCAACAACTACCGCCCAGTCTCACTTCTGACAGCCTTATCCAAAATTCTTGAAAAGTAATGTATTCTAGAGCAGTTTCACACATAGGTAAAAATAAAGTTCTAACAAAATGTCAGTTTGGTTTTCAGAAAGGTTTCCTGACAGAAAATGCTATATATACTTTCCCCAATGAAATATTAAATGCTTTGAATAACAGGACATCACCCGTCGGGATTTTTTGTGATCTCTCCAAGGCTTTTGATTGTGTAAATCGTGGAATTCTTCTAGATAAACTAAATGGTTTAAATTATACTTAATAGGCAGTATTAGAAACAAAGTTCCCGAATTTGCCGCACTGCATGGAAATTATTGTGCTCAGATAGTTTTAGGCACCGAAAACTGGCTAAATCATGAAGTGACAAGTTCAGAAATATTTAGCGAGGCGTGGAATGTATATCGGAAAGATAGATCGGATACAACTGGAGGAGGAGTGTTCATCGCTGTGGACAAAGATATTGTTTCTACTGAGATGGAGGTTGAAAGTAACTGTGAAGTTATCTGGGCACGTATATCAGGTCTAAAAGAAGTAAAGTTAATAGTTGGATGTTTTTACCGGCACCCCAGTGCTGCTGTAGCAGTTTTAGAGTCATTCAAAGAAAGTCTACACCAGGTAGTACGTAGGTATCCGGGCCACGTAATATTAGTCGGGGGAGACTTCAACCTTAAGAGTATAGATTGGGACCTATCTAGTTACATTTCAGGCGGTACAGAGAAGCAGTCTTGCGAGCTACTTTTGGACACATTCTCCGAAAACTGTCTTGAGCAGTTAAACCCACGCCCAATGGAAATATTTTAGACCTAATAGCCACGAACAGGCCTGACCTTAATAACGATATCTGTGTAGAGACAAGAATTAGTGATCATGATATCGTCATAGCGTCGATGGTGACCAAAGTTCATAAACCAATCAAGAAGGCTAGGAGCGTGTTTTTGTTGGGAAGAGTCGATAACCAAATGTTGCGATCGCACTTAGAAAATGAATAGGCATCGTTTAATTCCGGGACTATGGATGTAGAGGAATTGTGGACTAAATTTAAGTGCATTGTAAATAAAGGGTTAGAGAAATATGTGCCAGTAAAGACGATTAAGGATGGAAAAGATTCACCGTGGTATAATTATAATGTTAGAAAGCTGCTGAGAAAGGAAAGGCTGTTGCACTCTCGATTCAAAAAAGAACACGTAAATGCTGACAGGCAATAGTTAGTAGAGATTCGTGCGTCTATAAAAAGATCGATGCGCGAAGCATATAATAATTAACACAGCAATAGCTTACCAAAAGATCTTTCTGAGAAACCTAAAAAATTTTGGTCCTATGTAAAATCGATAAGCGGGTCAAAGCCCACTGTCCAGTCACTCGTTGATCATTCGGGGCAGTAATAGAAGCAAGCAAACGGAAAGCTGAAGTTCTAAATTTAACCTTTAAGAAATCTTTCACGCAGGAGGACCACACAAATGTACCATCATTTGATCAACGTACTAATTCCAAAATGGAGAACATAGTAATAGGTATTTCCGGTGTAGAGAAGCAGCTAGAGAGCTAAATTCGAAAAAGTCTGCTGGTCCAGACGGAATACCAGTTCGGTTTTACAAAGAGTATTCTGTGGCATTGTCCCCCTACTTAGCTTGCATTTATCGCGAATCTTTAATTCAGCGCAAAGTTCCTAGTGATTGGAAAAAAGCGCAGGTGACTCCCGTTTATAAGAAAGGCAAGAGAACTGACCCACACAATTACAGGCCAATATCGTTGACATCAGTTTCATGTAGAATTTTGGAGCATATTCACAGATCGAATATAGTAAATTTCCTTGAAACGGAAAAGCTTCTTTCTGTGAATGTGTAGCAAAGGTAGAATATTCAAAAATTTTAGGTAGATGCATTGATGAGGGGTTGAACTGGAAAAAACACATTGGAGATCTGCTGAAATGTTTGAGTTCAGCTACTTATGCTATTAGGGTAATTGCAAATTTTGGTTACATACATCTCAGTAAATTAGCTTACTAGGCCTATTTTCATCCTCTGCTTTCGTATGGCATCATTTTCTGGGGTAATTCATCATTGAGTAAAAATATATTCATTGCACAAAAGCGTGTAATCAGAATAATTGCTGGAGCCCATCCAAGATCATCCTGCAGACATTTAAAGAGCTAGGGATCTTCACAGTATATATATTCACTTATGAAATTTTGTTATTACCAATCCCAGCTAATTCAAAAGCAATAGCAGTGTACATAACTACAACACTCGGAGAAAGAATGATCTTCACTATTCAAGGTTAAATCTAGCTTTGGCACAGAAAGGGGTGAATTATGCTGCCACAAAAGTCTTTGGTCACCTACCAAACAACATTAAAAGCCTGACAGATAGCCAACTAGCATTTAAAAATAAATTCAAAGAATTTCTGAATGGCAACTCCTTCTACACTATAGATGAATTTTTAAATCTAAATTAGTAACCCTAAAAAATGTAATAAATAAATATAAATTAGTAACCCTAAAAAATGTAATAAATAAATAATTAAAAAATATTGTGTCATGTAATAATTAGTACAAAGTAATAATTTGTAAAGACACGTTTCATTAACCTGACACGTTCCACATCATTACGAAGTGTCGTATTCATGATCTATGGAACAAGTACTAATCTAATCTAATCTGAAGAGCACTAAGGCGTACCATGCAGTACTATGAGTACAAAATGCAGCGTCGTCATGAACTGTTAGTAACCGATGTTGTTATCCTAATTGTTACTTTTGTGTCATATGAAATGCCATATTTTGGGCTTTTGTCAACTTTTTCATTTTTAATTTTAATTTTTTTTTTTTCAACTCCAGTATAAACCCCTGTGATTTCAAATGTGTGTGTCAATTTCCCCTCTCTACCTGCTTATTCAGAATCACCTTGTCTGATTATTTTTGGGTGTTCAAATGTTTCGTCAGTGTTGAATCGAAATTCTTGCTTTCGCCCACGGTAATAAAGTGGCTACGAAGGCAATCTGGTTTGGCGTGACAGAAAACCGCTGCCGCCTTTTAAATGGGTCTGAGCAGGCGCGGGACACAACAGGCAGCAATTTGAATCACGTTCGCGATGTCGTAGACGGCTACTGTTTCCTTTACCCGCTGTCGCGTCTACTGCGATAACGCCTGTCGTCGAAAACAAGGCCTCCACTTCTTTCACATTTTCCGGTTCTTGGCAGATAAGTCGTCCAGAGTTGTTCACCCACGCTAGAAGTCTCCACCGCAACTAACTACTGTGTCACATGACGAGGCATTGTTTTCATTACTTAGTAGCGATGTTCCGCTAAAAATATAGAAAACGAATTACTTTATTAGTATGTTGCGAAATTTGATCTGGTTACTCTAGAGATGTGGTAGCGTCCCTGTATTCTCGCACGACAAGGTGGATTACAACGTAGAATTGTTGCATCTGTTCTTCCAGACACATCTGAAAAAAAAAACAAAAAAAAACCAGACTCTATAATTGTCAACATACAACGTTCGTGCGACTCACTTGCTTAGTACCTTAGCGTTATTGCTCGTCACCATGCCTCATTAAAGAAAGACACTGAAGTTTTTCAGAGGCGTACTGCTAGATTTCTTAACGTTCAAATGTTTGTTAAGCTTATGGGACTTAACTACGGGGTCATCAGTCCCTAAATTTACAAACTACTAATCAACTACCTTATACGGCACAAATATCCATGCCCATGGGGGGGATTCGAACCCCTGACCGTATTGGCCGTGCAGACCGTGACTGGAGCACCTCAGTCCCCTCGGCCACCGCGGCCGGCAATTTCTTAACGTCTGATGCCATTAGTGTTATTCAGTTTCCGAAACTTTACTGTAGGGAAGATAAGTGTATTCAGATAGAAACATTTTCATAAAATACTGTTCAGAAAGTTTACGTAGCTGGCATTTGCCACCTAGTGTAGAACAATGTTACTACCAACATACATCTCATGTAACGACAATGTAAGTAAGACAAAAATAAATCAGGGCTCTTACAGAAGCATATAAACAGTTGTTTCCCGTCGTTCCATTTGTTAGTGGAAGAGAGAAGGGAATAACTAGTATTAGCAGCTATTCGGTGTAACATTATGACATAGTTTAATACGTTGTTTACGAAACATATCAGTTTCTCCAGTACAAACATTCAATACGTATCTACGTCACATGGATACTCCAATGTCGACAGAACATTCAACACTAATCTTCCATCCTTCTTCTGGATAACTAAGGTGTATGTATGTGCTGCATAGTGCTGTGTGTTTATTGTTACGAATGGTTATGACAGTGACGTTACGGGCTTCTAAGCAAATTTCGTGACTGGTGTATCGTCTCAGGTGTGCGAGTGGATTCGTTAATTTTTGTCAGAACGAGGACAGTTCGTAGCAAATAAATGAAAATCACAGAATTAATAAAAATTTGGTCTTACACAAGGAATAGTGATACGCTCTCTGCTATTCCTAATTTAAACAAACAGTTTCGGAGAGAATCTGAGCAACTCTCTTAGATAGTTTGCAGATAATGCTCGCATTTACTCTCTAGTAAATTCGTCCGAATATCCAAATCAATCGCCAAATACTAAAACAGGATATCTGTATGGTCCCAAAAGTCTCAATTGATCCTAAATAATAAAAAAAGCGTGAGGTCATCCACGTGAACCTGTTAAATTTCGGTTACATTATAAATTACATACTACTAAAAAATTAATTCTACTAAATACCTACTCACAACAATTATGAACACCTTATACTGATGGATCACGTACAGAATGTTGTGGGTAAAGTGAACCAAAGGGTGCATTTTATTTACGGAGCACTTAGAAGATGCAACAAATCCACCCACTACACTACCCTTTTCCGTCCTCTTCTGGAAGATGAAGTTCTTACATGACAGGATTAACGAAGAACATCGACAAAGTAATCAAAGAAGGACATCTCGTTTTGCATTATGGCGAAATTTGGGAGAGTGTCACGGATATCATAAGCCAGTCTGGGCGGTAAATGATTAGAAGAAACGGCTTTTTCATCGCAGCGAAAGGTTTTCGCAAAATTTCAATCACCATACCATTGTATCATGTCTCGACTCTATCCATATCACTGCGTTGTTTCCATGCAACAAACTGTCACATATGGGTTATCCAATCTCAAATCGGACGAAAATAAGAAATCTATCTTAGTACTTTTTAATAAATAATATTTTTATCTGTCTCTATTACTGTAAAAGACAACAAATGTTCAAATGTCTGTAAATCGATCGGACCAAACTGCATGGTCATCAGTCGGTAGCTTACAAACTACTGAAACCTAGTTAAACTAACCTACGGACAAACACACACACCCATGCCCCAGGGAGGACTCGAACCTCCACGGCGAGCAACCGCGCGATCCGCAGCAAGGTGCTTCAGACCGCTCGGCTACTCCACCGCGGCGTAAAAGAAAACCACTGTCATATAGTTATCTCTCAAATGATTGTTAGATTTTGAGTTGAAATTCGTCAAAATTTGCGTTATTTTCAGAACGCCATAGTTTGCCGTGTAACGAATGAACTTTATACCGGATGTGAGTCAACCACGTTTCATTTTCAAGCTGAATGTTGTTTTGAGGCACATGACAGTAACAAATCAATAATTAACACCATTTTTGAAAATATTTTATTCGTGTAATAATGATAAAGACAATTATCATACAGAGTAATTACCACAAGTATGAAATACGGTATATTATACAATAATTATGTAGCACCTTATCTGAAACGTCAAAAAAATTAAATAATAAATACACTGTTGACCACTCAAAATGCTACACCAAGAAGGTCCGAAGTTATCACAAGCAAATTTATCTGGGAGATAACATGTACAAAGATCACATGAGTGTAAACACAGCCTCATGTCAAGAGAGGGAGATCATATTCGTCCCTTCACTCAGGCCTGTACTTTCAATCATTACATCTTTGTACAACGTGTTATGTCGCGCATAAATTTGGCTGTGATATCCGCTGTCCTTGTTGGTGCTCCGTATCTGTTGGCCACAGAGTATTTCCTCTCGCTCTGTGCGCACTTGTTTGATCTCGATGGCCTGCCGTGAAACATAAACAGCAGGCGATCGACACTGCCGTAACATCATTCAGGGGTTTTACGTTTCTCTATTTACTTTTTATTTTTCTACAGCTTCCCATTGAAAATACCACCAAATCCCTACTAATATTATTTTAAATCAAATAAAGAACAATATGGCAAGATTTTTATTTCATTTTCTCCCATTAATCAACCAACCAACGAACCAACGACGTTTATCCCATTTAAAATGTGAAACTTGATGACATTTTCATAAAATTTATGTTCTAAAAATACCATATAAAAAGACCTGAAAGTAAATAATATTATTTTCATTTTAAGTGTTATTTTAGAATTTTACTTTATTTCCTGAGATATGAGTCTCACAATCGGGTGTTCTATCAAAATTAGTAAATTTTCACAGTTTTAAAATACTGGAAGCGCTTGTTTATCACAGCTTACAGTATGCAAAATATATTAACGTAACGTCTGTTTTATATGACGAAACACCGAACTCGCTCAAAAGTTTCCTGCTGTCTTTTTTGAAATGTAACATCGCATAAACGCCATTTAACTGCCGAATCCCGTGACGAACCTATTACGTCACACAAGTTATCTTGCCCAGAACGCTCGGCTACGTCCAGGGCCAGGTGGGAAATTAGTATATCACTCAAAAGGTATCAAAAATTCAAATGTTTGTAAGGCTTTTGGGACTTAACTACGGAGTCATCAGCCCCTAAACTTACAAACTACTTATGAACTAATACTATACTAAAGACAACACAAACATCCATGCCAGAGGTGGTATTCGAACCCCCGACGGGGAACGGCCTCGCGCACCGAAGCTGTCCGTCTCCGTAGCTGCGTCGCTGACTACCACGCAGGGGGCCCGGATTCGATTCCGGGCGGGGGACTGGGTGCTGTGTTCGTATCATCGACATTAGGCCCCCAACGGCCATACCACGTTGGATACACCGGTTCTCGTTCGATCCCCGAAGTTAAGCAACGTTGGGCCTTGTCAGTACTTGGATGGGTGACCGCCTGGGAAAACGAGGTGCTGTTGGCTTTTGCCGGGCGCCGTGGCTCAGCGCTCCAGGTCAGAGGGCTCAACGCTCTCTGTAATAAAAAAGCTGAGCCAACAACACACCGAACAAGAACGAACAAAAACGATCAGTGTCCGCAACAAAGAGAACTACCCATAGAACAAAAAAAAAAAAAAAAAAAAAAAAAAAAAAAAAAAACATAGCGCCTCAATGCGCTCAGCTGCTCCTCCGCGGAAAAAGGTATCTGCATTAATTCGCAGTATGTCACGCTTTACAGAAAGTTTGAACGGACAGTAACGAAGTATTACTGGTCTGAAATGTCATATGATGCGAAGAGTTGAGCAGAATTTAAACTGACAGTTAAAAAGTATTAAACTGGTCTTAAATACTGACTCGCTCCCCGCCGTTGACGGTGGCTGCAACTTGCAAGACCTGTAAAGTCACGGTGTTTGACGCTCGCGCCAAGGCCGGTATTTCTCCTTGTCTCCGTTACTGCTACAACTTATGCCAACAGTAGAGGGTGACTTTCGTGCCGGAATCATTGCATCCACTGCAGCCTCCTAACAATAAGTGTGTTCTTTTCAAATGTTTGTTAAGCTTATGGGACTTCACTGTGGGGTCATCAGTCCCTAAGCTTACAAACTACTTATGAACTACCTTATACTAAAGACGACACAAACATCCATGCCCGCTGGGGGATTCGAATCCCCGACCGTAGCGAAGTGTGTTATGTCACACCTGTTCTAATTTGATGCATTTACCCTTCTACGCCGCCTTGAAAGTGTCATGGGATCAGCGCCTGGGTAGCTCCGTTCATGAGTACCAGTTTACATACAAACGTCTACGGTTTGAGCCTCATTTACTTGTAAAATTTTCATCTTGTCATTTATCACTTATTTTACCCCTTTATGCTGACGTGAACAATGCCGAATTGTAAACATGGTCCGGAGTCCAAATTAAACTTTAAGTTTCCCTACAACTCGGTCACTGCACAGAAAGAATACCGAAGAAAAAACAGAGGCGGCTCCTTTATTCTGTATGCTCACTAGTGTTGTACTCTACGCCATATTGAAACCGAGTAAACGTCAAACGATAGCTGCTTTCTACTATGGTTAGAAACTGAAATTTTTGCTGAAAGATATCATTTGGTTCTGTCGCGCGGGAATCGCCGTGCGGTGTGGGTCGCCACGTGTCGGATCGTGCAGCCGCTTGCGTCGAAATTTCGAGTCCTCCCTATGGCATGTTTGAATGCGTTGTCCTTAGTTTAAATTAGTTTAGAGAGTTTGTATGTATAGGGACAGATGACCTCAGCAGTGCCGGCCGCGGTGGCCAAGCGGTCTGCGGGGCGTCAGTCACGGTCTGCACGGCCACTACGGTCGGGGTTCGAATCCCCCCTCGGGCATGGATATTTGTGCCGTCCTTAGTATTAACTAGTTCATAAGCAGTTTGTAAGTTTAGGGACTGATGACCCCATAAGCTCTACAAACATTTCAACATTTTTGACCTCAGCAGTTTGGTCCCTTGGGTTTACAAATATTTGAACATTTTGAGATTTGCTCCATCAGCAAAGATGTCCATATCGAACCGTACTAGTTAGCAGCTATCGTTAGCCGTTTACTCGGTTCGAGCACAACACGATATTTGGATGCTTACAGATGAAAGGAGTAGCCCTCTGCTTTCCCTTCTGTATCCTCTCCATTCTGGAGGTAAAGTCACTAGATAAAGTGCACAATTAACAAAATAAGCAAAAAATATCCAGTCGCTTTTCGCTTCAAATACAGCGCTTTTCTTGGTTTCTATGTGGCAGACTTCGTGCATGCGCACAAAGTTTGGCGCACAGATTACAGCATAGTTGGCTTTGTTTCTACTTTCTATTCTGTGACTGGGCTGCTAAGTCCGTTCAGATTCCAGAGTAAGACAAGGGATACCTGTTCCTATACGAGGCTGGATACAGTTCCACCCACTAACGATGGTGGGTCGCACATTGCTAGACAAAGATCGGAAATCATTAATTAAAACTTCCGGGCTGTTGTCCATCTATACAACTTTTTACTCCCGACGTTTCGTTGCGTACTGCGGGCAACAATTTAAGAGGTGAGTCGACGACTGGCTGGTAGTCGCTGCACCTCCTGATTATATATAGAGCATAGACGTCGCCACCACTTGTCACGTGCTGCTCACTATGAAGCTATCTCTGACTAGTATCATCTCTCTCGATTACATGTAATCTATGGTTACACCGCTGGTGCAAAGTCGACTGCCATATCTTATCTGCTTTAAACCTTCTTCTTCTCTGTTGAAATTATTGCGGTGCTTCTGGATCTCTCTGGCTTCTCTATCTACATCTACATCTAAATGAGATACTCTGGTAATCACATTTATGTGCCTGGCAGAGGGTTCATCGAACCACTTATAGCCATGCGGGAGTAGCCGAGCGGTTTGGAGCGCCACGTTACGGATCGCGCGGCCTTCCGCGTCGGGGGTTCGAATTCCAATTCGTGCATGGATGTCTGTGTTGTCCTTAGGTTAGTTTCACTTAGTTTAAGTAGTTTGTAAGTCTAAGGACTGATGACCAACGTAGTTTGATCCCATAAGAATTACAGACATTTGAATATTTGAACCACCTATATACTATTTATCTCCCATTCCATTCTCGAATAGCGCGCGGGAAGAAAGAACACCTGAATCTCTCCGTTAGAACTATGATTACTCGTATTTTATTCTGATGATCTTTTCTACCTATGTAAGTGGGAGTCAAAAATATATTTTCCCATTCGGAGGAGAATGTTGGTGATTGGAGTTTCGTAAGTAGCCCACGCCGCAGATCCTGTATCATTTCCATGACGCTGTCTCCCCTGTATCGTGACAATACGAAACGAGCTGTCCTTCTTTGGACTCTCGATGTCCTCCGTCAAACCCACCTGATAAAGATTCCACACTAGGCAGCAATACTCCAAATAAGGACGGACAAGCATGGTGAATGCCGTCTCATTAGTGGTTCTGTAGCATCTTTTAAGTGTTCTACCAATGAAACAGTCTCTTGTTCGCCTTTCCTACGACATTATCTACGTGTTTAAGTATGAATTAATAGTAATTCCTAGGTAATTTGTGGAGTTTACGGCCTCCACTTTTGACTGATTTATCTAGTAAACAACGTTTAACGGATTTCTTTTCGTACTCTTGTGGACGACTTCACACTTCTCATTATTTAGAGTCATTTGCCAATTTTGCACCATAGTGATATCTTATTTAGATCGTTCTGCAGTTGGTTTTCATATTCAGAGATTTTACTAGACGGTAAATGACGGCGTCATCTGCAAACAACCTAAGAGGGCTGCTTAGTTATTCTCCCAAATCGTTTATACAAATAAGTACCAGTAACACTACCCTGTGGAACGCCGGATATCACGTCTGTTTTAGTCGATGACGTACGATAGATTACTACGAACTATCTCCTCTCTTACAGGAAATCCCCTATCCAGTCGCAAATTTGGGGCGATATACCATAACCACGCAATTTGATTAAAAGCCGTTTGTGAGGTACGGTGTCAAAAGCCTTGTGGAAATCAAGAAATAGAGAATCAATTTGAGAACTCTTGTCGATAGTACTCCTCACTTCGTGTGAATAAAGAGCTAGTTGTGTTTCGCATGAACGATATTTTCTAAATCCGTGTTGACCTTGGGTCAATAGATCATTCTGTTCGAGATAATTCATAACATTTGAATACAGGATATGTTCCAAAACCCTGCCGTAAATTGACGTCAATGAAACAGGCATGTAGTTTAGTGGATTGCTGCTACTGCCTTTCTTGAATATAGGCGTGAGCTGAGCAACTTTCCAGTCTTGTGGTACAGATCCTTCTTTGAGAGAGCCGTTGTATATGGCTGTTAAGCAAGAAGCTATCGCTTCAGCATAATCGAATAGAAATCTAATAGGTATACAGTCCGGACCGGACGACTTGTTCTTGTTATGTGATTTAAGTTGTTTCACTACTCCGAGTATATCTATTTCAACGTTACTCATTCTGGCCTCTGTTTGTAATGTGAAATCTGGAATATTGGTTTCTTTGGTGAATGAGTTTTTAAAAGATGTGTTAATAACTCTGCTTTAGTAGCGCTATGATCGGCAGGATCACCATTACTATCAAGTAGTGAGGGTATTGTTTGTGTTTTACCCCTAGTATATTTAACATATGACTAATATCTGTTAGAGTTTTCAGTCGAATTTCGAGAAAGAGTTTCGTTGTGAAAAGTATTGTAGGCATCTCGCATTGAAGTCCTCGCTAAATTTCCAGCTTATGTGTAGGATCGCCAATCCTGGGGATTTTGTGTTTGTTTAAATTTAGCATGCCTTCTCCGTTGTTTTTGCAACAGTGTCCCGACCTGTTTTGAGTACCAAGTGGGATCACCTCCTTCTTTTATTAATTTATTTGGTATAAAACTGTCAATTGCTGTCGATACCACTTCTTTGAATTTGAGCCACATCGGGTCTACACTTACGTCTAGAGTTTGTAGTGAGTGGAAACTGTCTTTCAAGAAGCAGTGTATTGTATTTCTTCTGCTTTCCTGAACAAATATAGTTTTCGTCTATTTTTGGTGTATAATAATGCGAGGTCTTGGTTGGCACGCTAGTTTCACTAAATTTTATTTCATGATCACCATTTGTAAAGAAATGTTCTGCTAAAGCTGACTAGTTGATGTGCCCCAATCGTCAATTCATTTTATGTACCATTAAGCGAGTATTAAAACATCTTTTTGGTGTTCCAGTACAAACCATACCACAGCTACACGGAACTTTATACACCCCAGGCATTGTTAGGGGGTGTCGTGCATCTTTCACCGATCTTAAATATTGACTAAGCTTCTTCGTAGGTCTAAAGAATCTTTCCACTTGAAACTTGGTCATTACGGTCCCTGATACCTTTATATATAAAGCAGAGTGTCCGTATGTTTATGTGTTTCTATATACGTATTGTATACAAATCTACAGTTTTCTTTAAATGTTTTTGAATTTTTGCACACGTAAGCTTCAATCCACGAGAACGGTCGCTGTAAGTGTCAGGATCACATAGTTCAACACATTGTTCACGAGATATGACGTCATAAATAATGCGATGCACGAAAAACTGCTGCATCAAACGACAGTGTTGCACATTTCCTCCTAAACCACTGTACCGATATCAACCAAATTCGGTGCACATATTCCTTACCGTGAGGTAACAATGCTGTCGGGGTAAAACTCCCACACGTGGTTCAGGAGATACAACGTCATAAACAATATAGTTGCAAGAAACTGCCACATAATGCGACGAGACTTTATTCACACACTGTATGAGAATTATAGTAGTTAGCAACTTGCAACAAACTTTAAACGTAATTTCAAACCTTTATTGAACTTTTTCCCGCTGACAACCATAGCAAAATTATGAAAGGAAAAAAGTTTCTCGCTTACTACTTTTCGGCTGATCATGGACTAAAACTACGGAATTCGGTATGACGTTACAATTTATAATTTCTACACTACAAATTGTAGCCGCAAGAAATTCTACAGATAGTGTACACACATATAGCCGAATGCACCTTCGAAACTGTATCACAGTACGACACATAGTTCATGTGGTATGAGCACATAAACAGTAACGTTCATAGAAATCCGCCCTATCACGCACCAAATTTTAATCTGTTACTTCTTTACTACGAATTGAATTCGTGCCGCGACGGATTAGCCATGCGCGCTGGGACGCCGTGCTGCGGTGCGCGTGGCAGTTAGCCGTCGGGGGTTCGAGTCCCCCCTCGGGCATGTGTGTTTGTGTTGTCCTTAGGTTAGTTTACCTTCGTTTAAGTAGTTTGTAAGCTACGAACTAATAACCCAGTAGTTGGGTCAGATAGATTTAAAGAAAAAAAAAGTTGTATTCGTAACATATGTTAGACATAAAACAGCACTTATACAAATGAATATAAACAAAAAAAATATACAGTTGTATAAGATGTAACTCAATAAATATGAGATCGTGCGAATTTTATACGTCATTTGTATTTTGATTGCTATCTTTCTTTGTTTGGATACTGCACGTATAATTTTGTACATTATGCGAGACAGCCTTACTTCTCATATATTCCCCGATAAATATAACATTTTATAGAGAAATGAAGATGGACAGGGAGAGAAGGGATAGGAGAAGTACTAACTCAAGGCAGGAATAAAGAAATAAATACCCGGGCAACGCCGGGTTTTTCGCTAGTTGTGTAGAAATGGAAGAACATTTTTTGTAGCCGACAATTGTTGTTGTCGCACGTTTTCGAACACTTTTCTTCTAGGTTGGAGTGCTCGATCTATCTCTTTATCAGCGGAACCAGAAAGCCGTTCGCAAATGGTTTAATTCATCTTTTACATAAATTGACTCGCAGATATTATTAGCTCTATCCACCAATGACTGGGCAAGGAAATTTTATAAATGGACCACGGCATCTTAGCCCGGAAGTTAAATTTAATGAAGACCGCGGTCGTTAAAGCCTACATGGTATGAAAAATTCGGAAAAGCATCTTGACCCGTTTCAAGCGACACTTTAAGTACTCTTATATACGTGATTTCCGCTTAAATAAAACGTATAGCCTGCCAATAACGGTTCTCGCTTGCTTAGATAGAACGATGCAAAAGATCCACCGTGGTATAATAATAATGTTAGAAAGCTGCTGAGAAAGCAAAGGTTGTTGCACTCTCGATTCAAAAAAGAACATGCAAAAGTTAGTAGAGATTCGTGCGTCTATAAAAAGATCGATGCGTGAAGCATACAATAATTATCACAGCCATACCTTAGCAAAAGATCTTTCCGAGAACCCGAAAAAATTCTGGTCCTATGTAAAATCGATAAGCGGGTCAAAGACAACTGTCCAGTCACTCGTTGTTCATTCCGGGGCAGTAATAGAAGAAAGCAAACGGAAAGATGAAGTTCTAAATTTAACCTTTAAGAAATCTTTCACGCAGGAGGACCGCACAAATGTACCATCATTTGATCAACGTACTAATTCCGAAATGGGGGACATAACAATAGGTATTTCCGGTGTAGAGAAGCAGCTGAGACAGCTAAATACGAAAAAGTCTGCTGGTCAGGATGGAATACCAGTTCGGTTTTACAAAGACTATTCTGCGGCATTGGCCCCTTACTTAGCTTGCATTTATAGCGAATCTTTAATTCAGCGCAAAGTTCCTAGTGATTGGAAAAAAGCGCAGGTGACTCCCGTTTATAAGAAAGGAAAGAGAACTGACCCACACAATTACAGGCCAATATCGTTGACATCAGTTTCATGTAGAATTTTAGAGCATATTCTCAGTTCGAATATAGTAAAACGGAAAAGGTTCTTTCCATGAATCAGCACGGGTTTAGGAAACATCGTTCATGTGAAACTCAGCTTGCCCTTTTCTCACATGACATCTTGCGAGCCGTGGATGAAGGGCAACAAGCGGATTGTGTTTTTTCTCGACTTCAAAAAGGCGTTCGACGCGGTGCCACACTGCAAACTGCTAACGAAGATACGAACTTATGGAATAGGTTCACAGATTTGTGACTGGCTGGAAGACTTCCTAAGTAATAGAACGCAGTACGTTGTTCTCGACGGCGAGTGTTCATCAGAGACGAGTGTATCGTTAGGCGTGCCCCAGGGGAGTGTGATAGGACCGCTATTATTTTCTATCTATATAAATGATCTGATGGACAGAGTAACTTGTAATTTGCGGCTGTTTGCTGATGATGCTGTGGTGTATGGGAGGGTGTCGTCTGTAACTGACTGTAATAGCATACAGGATGACAGACAAAATTTCTAGTTGGTGCGAAGAATGGCAGCTAGCTCTCAATGTAGAAAAATGTAAGGTGATGCGCATGAGTAGAAAAAACAATCATATAATGTTCGAATACAGCATTAGTAGTGAGCCTCTTGATGCTGTCGTGTCGTTCAAATATCTAGGCGTAACATTGCAGAGCGATATGAAATGGAAAGAGCATGTAAGGACAGTTGTGAGTAAGGCAGACAGCCGACTTCGGTTTATTGGGAGAATTTTGGGAAGATGTACTTCACCTGTAAAGGATATAAAACGCTTGTACGACCACGTCTTGAGTATTGCTCAAGTGTATGGGACCCGCAGCAGATCAGTTTAAAGGAAGACATAGAGGCGGTTCAGAGGCGAGCAGCTAGATTTGTTACCGGTAGGTTCGACCAATGCGCGAGTGTCACGGAAATCTCCGGCTACTCAATTGCGGATCGCTGGAAGAAATACGACGTTCTTTTCGTGAATTTCTGTTAAGTAAATTTAAAGGGCCGGAATTTGAAGCTGAGTGTAGTACGATCTTGCTGCCGCCTACTTACATTTCGCGTAAAGATCACAAAGACAAGATAAGAGAAATTAGGGCTCGTACGGAGGCATATGGGCATTCTTTTTTTCCTCGTTTCATTTGGGAGTGGAATAGGAAAGAAAATTCCTAGTAGTGGTACAGTGTACCCTCCGTCACGCACCTTACGGTGAATTGTGGAGTATGTATGTAGATGTAGAGGTGTAGAATTGTTGTATGCCGGCATCATCAGTGAGTCAACATGCAACAAATGGAATACAATCCACTGAAAAAATCGCTACAATCAAGTTTAAATTTAGCAATGCCTACGACAGTCGTAGCAGAACAACACTGAACGCTCATTGGCTGTCGGAGAATGTGTGACGTAGGTGCGCAGATTAAGGCTCCTGTAAGTACTTGCTAACGCATCCGCCATTTTTATTCCCGTAGCTCGTAAGTTACACATACTGCGGCGTTATAGGATTCGCGTCACGGCACTTTAGCACGACATAATGGGTGGCTGTGGCAGCGTACTGTGCTGATACAGGCAACTACCGTCGAATGCTATTTGTGGTATTTCGAAGTTTTAGCGTCGTAACTTGTAGTATGCAATTTGAAAGAATAGTACCTGATGTTTTATCACAAAATACACCCTCAATTCAACTTCTAATTAGTAAATGTCAATATTGACGCTTACCTATATGAGACTATAACATAACTAACAGAGAATACTGGGTATATTTTACTTACGGCTGTACCGGCGTAGTGTGATAATGTTGGCAAAGAAATGTTTGTTTTAAATGGAGCATTATATTACTGACAAGGCAAGGTACCTGTACATAAAAAAACCTGTCAATGTTTGATAAGCAACAGCATTATTTATTAATTTTGTGGTTAATACAAAGGATTGTTCCCCTCATTCTATGTGTTTGGGTTTTCAAATAGCATTCAACGGTTGTTGCCAAAATCAGACCCGATCGGTTAGCTGTGTGGTCTAACGCACCGCTTTCCTAGACGGGGAGGCGTACCGGCCTGGTTCGAATCCGCACGCCGGATTATCGAAGTGGTCGGAGTGCCGGCCAGCCTGGATGCGGTTTTTAGGCGGTTTTCCACGCCCCCTAGGTGAATACCAGGCTGGTCCCCAAGTCCCGCCTCAGTTACACGATTCGCAAACATTTTTTTACACTTTCACACGCATAACACTATACACAGGCATATGGGGTAGACATTTCCTCCCGGGGGGCATGGGGTGGCGGCAGGAAGGGCATCCGGCCACCCCGTCAATATTAACATGCCAAATCTGCACTAACAAAGCCGATCCTGTATGTGCGGGGAAAGGGCTAAAGAGAGAGGAGTTAGTTTACCTTAGTTTAAGTAGTTTGTAAGCTACGGACTAATGATTCAGCAGTTGAGTCCGATAGATTTACAAACATATGAACATTTTTTATTGTGGTATGAGTGGGACAGTGCACAAATGGTTTACTTTATATTTAACTGGAGAATTCAGAAGGTTGAAGTTAACAGTACAGATAGTCGGCCCTTTGTAAACTTTAAACATTTTCCATATTTACACATAACTTGTGCTTTACCTTGTAGAAGGAATTGCGTAGTGTGTGTGTCCTGGAAATTTAAGGGCCGGCCGCGGTGGCCGAGCGGTCTGCGGCGCGCCAGTCACGTTCTGCACGGCCACTACGGTCGGGGGTTTGAATCCCCCCTCGGGCATGGATATTTGTGCCGTCCTTAGTATTAGATGGTTCATAAGTAGTTTGCAGGTTTAGGGATTGATGACCCCCGTAGTTAAGTCCCATACGGTCTACAAACATTTGGACATTTGAAATTTAAGGAAGAAAGCCTTCATTCGATTAGAAGTGCCGTGATTGGCGAGTTTCGTATTTAGACTTGGTTATTGAGCACATATGAACTTTAGATGCAGCCGCGCAAACTCGTACGTATAGGAGCCTGGTACACGATTTATCGAATGTTCATTTGCAATTCTGCGAATAATATATAGCAAACATAATAAGCGATTTGAAAAAAAATGTTCAAATGTTTGTTAAGCTTAAGGAACTTAACTGCGGGGTCATCAGTCCCCAAATCTACAAACTACTTATGAACTACCTTATACTAAAGACGAGACAAACTTCCATGCCCAAGGGGGGATTCGAACCCCCGATCGTAGCGGCCGTGCAGACTGTGACTGGCGTGCCGCAGACCGCTCGGCCACTGCGGCCGGCATAAGCGATTTGATCATAGAGATATATATGTTAGTTGCGCCTTTATTCTTTATTTGGAAAGCAAAGACAAGCAGCAATAAGTAAAGAAAACGCGAGATTTTCGTGTCTAATCCACATATGGATGCACTCAAGAGCGGAGTGCAAGCTCAAAGTAGCACGATCTAAGGCTCCATGCCAGACAAATGTACAAATGTTTGTTAAGCTTAAGGGACTTAACTGCGGGGTCATCAGTCCCTAAACTTACAAACTACTTTTGAACTATCTTCTACTAAAGACAGCACAAACATCTATGCTCCAGGGGGGATTCGAATGCCCGAACGTAGCGGCCGTGCAGACTGTGAATGGCGTGCTGCAGACCGCTCGGCCACTGCGGCCGGCTATGCTAGCTACTTCTAAAATATATCACTAAACTTGAATAAAAGAACACTGTTGGCATAAGGTACGTGTGGTGTTTAGCATTGGCAGGGAATGAAAATGGCGGATGTTTTTAGGAAGTGTAGCTGGGCACGTAACGCACCTGTGTGGAGGGCGGCCGGGGCCGCTGCGGCCTCTGGAGCCGCGCTGTCACGCCGTCGGCCGACCCGCTGCTCCGCGCGTCCCACACTGACGCAGATAATCCAGTTTACTTTCCTTCCCGCTGCCCCTGCCGATGCCCTTACGCTCTCGGGCATTGATTCATCCCGTCTCCGGTTGCGCTCCAGCTGCGCTTTGCCGAGTTACGGAGTCCCCGCAGGGAAGACTTGCTGTTTTCCTACACATCGTGTGGGCTGAAGTTTTCAGCAGGCGTTTGAGAAGGAGCAAGAATTTACTTATTTATTTTTCACACAGTGATTAATCGGAGATTAGCTGGTCAGCTCTTCTCTTCCTCGATCGACCAGCCATACATTGACACAATCTTCTACAAGTTCATTTACACTCTTCCACGAGTAGAATTCGAAATAGTTGTTGCCGAAAACCTCCAGCTTTGTGCCTGAAAAAGTAATTAGTCACTATGGAGACGCGTAGGTCCTGTAGCTCTACATAAAGTGATCAGTCATCTGTAGGTATTGGCAGGCGCATATATTCCGACATTCCACATTTTCACTACAAAATCATTCCGAGGCAGGTATGACATGATTTAAGGTTGAAAATGTATAGCAAATATTTCACAATGGTGGAAACTTCCACCAAAGACCAGCACATTTTTTTTAAATTTTTGCAATTATTTTTTCTACTGAGACTACTGAAAGTCAATCACTATAATAACTACGGTGCTCTTTCAAGGAAGGATTAACAACCTTCACCCTCGCAATAATAACGTAATTTTCGTATCGCGAATTGCTAAAGTGCAGGCTATTTTCTGGCTACCCTTAAAAGTTCAATATATATATATATATATATATATATATATATATATATATATATATATATATATATATATTGGTTGATTTAACACAACAACAAATATTTTAAGACTGCTGATGTGTAAGTGTGGTCCTTAACCTGCAAATATCTATTAGAACACTCGTAGCAATACCAAAACACTTTCAACAGCGTTTTCTAGCAAAATGGGAAGCCTTGCGGCTTCCAGAAACAGAAGTTTTTAAAAAATAATTTTGGTTAGTTCTTATTGACTTTCACTCACAATATACTGTTTATTTATTTTTATTTTATTTATTTATTGTTTTTTTCTGTTCCATAGGACCCACTTGAGGAGTAAGACTCCATGGTCATGGAACAAGTCAATACATTGTTACAAAAGAATGGTAATAGAATAAATTTAAATAGTCCTATGCATACGACAATCTTAAGACAAAGTGAAGTGAATCAATAAAGAAAAAATTAATTAGCTTAATTGTATAACTTTTTTAGGAGTTCCTCGACAGAATAAAAGGAGTGAGCCACGAGGTAACTCTTCAATTTAGATTTGAAAGCATGTGGATTAGTGCTAAGGTTCTTTAGTTCTTGTGGCAGCTTATTGAAAATGGATGCCGCAGAATACTGCACTCCTTTCTGCACAAGTGTTAAGGTGGTGTGGTGGAAATGTAGATTGGACATCTGTCTAGTATTCACCGAGTGAAAGCTACTAACTCGTGGGAATAAGCTGATATTATTAACAACAAACGACATTAAAGAAAAAACGTATTTTAAAACGATACTGATCTGTAAATACGACCTTGAATTTAAAAATATTTAACATGACTTTCGATGTGAAATTATCATCCGCCGCGGTGGAGTAGCCGAGCGGTCTAAAGCGCCTCGCTGCGGAGCGTGCGGTTGCTCGCCGTGGAAGTTCGAGTCCTAGCTGGGGCATAGGTGTGTGTTTGTTGTCCTTAGGTTGGTTTACCTAGGTTTAAGTAGTTTGTAAGCTAAGGACTGATGACCACGCAGTTTGGTCCGATAGAATTACAAACATTTGAACATTTTGAAATTAGCATCTAATTCAAAAATTTCAAACATATATGGAATCCGATAGACTTCGTCAGTAACAATACATTTTTTTCAGAATTTTGATGTACAATATACATGATTATATTACCATATTTTCCCGAATGTGGTCATAATGTAACGACCCCCCCCCCCCCTTAATCCATGATACTGTGAGGATTAATACCAGAAACAACTAGAAGTAAGATCGAATATTTTCGTCCCTTGTGTCCCTTAAATCACATTATAATACGTTAACTGGGTTACTTAACAGCATATTCAAACCGCAAGTGGCCAAAGTCACTGGGCGTTAGCAGCCTGTGATAAGGAGAGTTCACAGTGTACAAATATTTGTAAACCTAAGGGACCAAACTGATAAGGTCATCGATCCCTAGACTTACAAACTATTTAAACTAACTTATGCTATGGACAACACACACACTAGTGCACGAGGGAGGGCTCAAAATTCCGAGGGTAGTGGCCGCGATTTCAGTGAACTGGTGCCTTAGACAGCGCGGCCACCCCGTGAGTCGATAACAAGGGGCACTTTAAATAAGCATACTGTCAGAACACAGGGAGAATCTCCATCTAATTTGGATCTGCAAATACAGATCACCATTGACACTCGGGCTTCAATAAGATCCTCAAATAATTTCGAAAATGGGATTCAGTGCGCAAAATTTATCTACATTATACGTGGCAACATCACAGAAAGGCAATATCGTGTAAAATTAATGCAGATCAACTGAAACAACTCCAGTACCGCAAGCTATTCTGCAGGGTTGTCTCTTGTTCGTAGCCGGCCGCAGTGGCCGAGCGGTCTGTGGCGCGCTAGCACAGTCTCTACGGCCGCTACGGTCGGGGGTTCGAATCCCCCCTTGGGCATGGATGTTTGTGTCGTCTTTAGTATAAGCTAGTTCATAAGTAGTTTGTAAGTTTAGGGACTGATGACCCCGCCGTTAAGTCCCTTAAGCTTAATAAACATTTGAACATTTTTCTTGTTCGTAACATTGCATGCATTTGCTGTAGAAACCTTCTTGCCAATGTTACATTCTAACTTATAAGTCTCCAATAAAAAAGTATATCATGTTTATGAAGATGACGCAACTTTGAAAATAAACAATCAAATAGATGTGAAAATAGCCTACAAAATAATTTCAAACATGGCTGGCTCCAAATCACAGAAACTAGTACACAGATATACCTGATTATCATTGTAAATCAATAACTCACGCTTCTCGTGAACTTCAACACAGACCTTAATCAGATTTGCGCGACACCCGAAGTCTAGCTTACGAGAGCACTTTTTGTTTTTCATTCGTTTCCTTCCGCCTTCGTCCCGCATGTGCAGAGTCACCGTGTGTAAATCGGTCTTGTCGTGGTTATTTTAAAGGTTGACCGGGTGTCCTTCCTGCCGCAATCCTCATTATCCCTCCACCCCACCCCACTCCCACCCCCGGGAAGGAAATATATCCCTCCAATCAAATGTTCAAATGTTTGTATAGCTTGTGGGACTTCACTACGGGGTCATCAGTCCCTAAACTTACAAACTATTTATGAACTAGCTAACACTAAGGGCGGCACAAATATCCATGCCCGAGGGGGGATTCGAATCCTCGACCGTAGTGTACGTCCCTCCCCCCCCCCCCCCAAATGTTTTCATATAGTCTTATACACGCCAGACTAAACACGTTTCTAAATGTTTTCGACCAGTGTAACTGAGGCGGAACTTGGCTACCAGATCGTTATTCACCTCGTGGGATGTGCGACACCACCTGAAAACTACACTGGGCTGATCGGCAGGTCGCCCCACGTCGTTCATCCGCCTGGAGCTCGGACACTCACCGTCTCGGAAAACGACGCTTCAAACCGCGTCTTGAGCCGGGCGGGCCTAACCCCTGGGTCCACGAAACCGGGTGAAACAGGTACATTACGTAAATAGCTACACGCTTGCAAAGGGAATACGTCCGACACGGTCAAATGATGAGGCTTATATTTGGTAGGACCCTTTGGCTCAACATCCCCACGTCCCGCCCACGACTTTTAGACAATCATAACTTTAGTTTAGAACGCTCAATCGACACGGAAATCAAGAGGTTGGTGGATAATTGAAAACTGAACATTCTGTGGTGTGTAAACGCCTATTTTCCTAGAAATCGATTAAAGAAATATGACTGCCGCTTAAATAGCTGTGAGTAAACGCTACTCAGGGAAAGCGCCGACTGGGTTGCACCGTCGACATCTGGCTGCAAACAGAGGACCTGCGTTTTACTTCCATATCTATTCTGCAGTTTTTAATAGCATTTTTATGAGTTTACGAATATGATGGCGAATAAGATAAGTAAATCAATAACGAATAACTGCGATAAAGGCAATTTCTCAAACGACTTGGATTTGTAGAGAATTCAAATTTTAAGATTTGTTGTATGGAAACGAATCCCAGCAATACTACTGTGTGTACGTCGCGAGGGTCGACAGGCAGTAGACCGCTGACGCTTGTTTACAAGCAGCTGCAGGACAGAACTTCACTTCGAGACTTCAAAATTGCAAATTCTGGAAATCCAGCGGGAATTACGCAACGACGAGGTGCATCAGCAACTGATAGCACCCTTCATGATCAACCGTCAGCACCGAGTTTCCATGTTCGAATGTTTGTTAAACTTATGGGACTGAACTACGGGGTTATCAGTCTCTAAACTTACAAACTACTTACGAACTAGCTAACACTAAGGACGGCACAAATATCCATGTCCGAGGGGGGATTCGAACCCCCGACCGTAGTGGCCGTGCAGACCGTGACTGGAGCGCCTCAGTCCCTCGGCCACCGCGGCCGGCCCGAGTTTCCAGTCGACATTTTCAGCATAAACAGAAATTGGACTTAACTATGAAATAGTATTGCACGTGAGGAATATCAAACCCTACAAAGACATGACCCATGATCAGCCGTTGTGGAATTACCGTGGCGTGCCTGTAAAAAAGTAAATAGAATTCGAAAAGGCCATGGCAACTGTGCTGAAAACCTCTGCTGCTGAGTAAAGGCTCCACACTCTCTATTTGAATATATAAACCAGTGTTTCTCAACCTGTGGGTCGCCGGCACAGCAGGGAGCACTTGCACCATAAAATAACTACGGCTTCAGTAATACAAAGACGTCTGCCTAAGTGAAATTTATTTAATGTTAAAATTATTCCTTGCGTAACATTCATTATGAATTGGATAGGTCACTTATTGTTTTATAATACAGCTTGTTAATGATAAATAAGCGCAAAATCTGAAAACTGTTTACAGGAATCAATCGATAGGTAAAAGGACTTGATACAATAAGTAATTCTGAAAAAGATCTACTTCTTTACAAATTGTCCATTCAGTGGGACCTTTCTTAATTACGATAATTCTCTTCTGAGTATTGCCTGAAATTCGAAACAGTAAACACCCAAAATATATTTTTCTGCCGGAAATCTTGTAGAAATAGAATAATGGGTTCCATTCGGAAAGAGACAAAGAAAAAATACCTTCGGCCCACAATTCAAAAGAAAAGTGAAGTAAAAGAAAGAATATTACGTTTGTTCCCTTTGAGATAACATAGTTTTGTTACGATTCCTTGAGGGGCGGGGGGACGGGGGGACGGGGGGGGGGGGGGGGGCAAGACCGCGGTGGCGAGGCCGAGCGTAGCGTGCGGTTGCTCGCCGTCGGAGGTTCGGCTCCCAAACTCGGGCATGGATGTGTGTTTTCCTTAGGTTAGTTTAAGTTGGTTTAAATAGTTTGTAAGCCTAGCGACTGATGATCATAGCAGTTTGGTCCAATAGGTTTACAAACATTTGAACATTTGGAGGTCGAAAGAATATTTTTACTTAGAAGGGGGTCGCATATTCGAAAAAGGTTGAAAAATATTCTATAAACGAACACCGGACTATCACACACATTGTAACATCCTGTGGTAGAAGAGCTTATCATGGAAATCTAGAAGATTTCTCTGAAGATCAGCCCTTGAATGAATAGAGAATTTAGATATTAAACTGGATATTCATTGTTTGTATATTTTCATTTGTTAAATTATGTGATTACTTTATGTTTGTAAAATTTTGTGCAATCATGCAAATCATAATTGAAATTTGCCGCGACGGAGCGGCCGAGCGCACTGAGGCGCTATGCTACGATGCGAGAAGCCGTTTCCCGTCGGGGGTCTGAATCCCTCCTCGGGCGTGATGTTTGTGTCGTCTTTAGTATAAGCTAGTTAATAAGTAGTTGGGGTACGAAGAAGGAGCCTCCTAGTAGACTGTGAACCAATAAACTGAAGGACACAGTCGGGCGTACCCTGGAAACGGTGAAAAATTTCACCGGCTAATCCTTCTAACACCAGATCAAGTTAGAGCCAAAAGGAACATCAAAGATGCAACGGCCTTTATCAAGACCAACCCTCGTGATAATCTTTATAAATATTGAGGTATTTTCTAGTAATAAGAGTATTTTATTAGCAGACATATGCAATAAGCATAAATGTGATGTATTATTGGTGCAGGAAACACATCGGGAAACCACCAGCCACAGACCTAAAATTGCAGGAATGGAGTTAGTCATCGAAAGACCTCATGACAAGTACGGGAGTGCGATTTTCGTTAGACCTGGGCTCAATGTAATATCAGCTGCATTGACAGAGATAAATAGCCGGCCGCGGTGGCCGAGGGGACTGAGGCGCTCCAGTCACGGTCTGCACGGCCATTACGGTCGGGGGTTCGAATCCCCCCTCGGGTATGGATATTTGTGCCGTCCTAGTTCGTAAGTAGTTCATAAGTAGTTTGTAAGTTTAGGGACTGATAACACCGCAGTTAAGTCCCTTAAGCTTAACAAACATTTGAAGATTTGAAGAGATAAATAACATTGAAGTACTTACCATCCGGGCCCAGAAGTTCTCTGTGACGACTGTGTACAAACCACCAGATATGGACTTTGTTTTCAATGAACCTAACAATTTTACATATGACCATATTAATTTTGTAATGGGCGACTTCAACTGCCATAATGAAGCGTGGGGATACAATGAGACTGATGAAAACGGGATACAGCTTAAATCCTGGGCTGACAGTAATGACCTGCAACTTATTCATGACCCAAGACTCCCAGCATCGTTCAATAGCGGAAGATGGAGGAGAGGATATAATCCTGACAACATCTTTGTTAGTAGGAAGTTGGCAATGCAGTGTGTGAAGCTTGTTGATCATCCCATCCCAAGTACCCAACACAGACCCATTATTTGTGTTGTGAATGCCATCGTGAAGCCAGATGAGGTGCCCTTTCGAAGGCGGTTTAATTTCAAAAATCGAATCCTAAAAGTTACAGACCAGTGTCACTTCTATGCCATCTCTACAAGATGCTGGAGCGGATGATTCTTAATCGTGTGGCTCAAATAATTGATGGAAAGATCATAAAGGAACAAGCCGGTTTTAGACCAGAAAGATCTTGTTGCGGGCAAATACTCAATTTAACGCAGCACATAGAATATGGCTTTGAAAGAAAATTAATAACTGGAGCACCTTTCATAGATCTTACTGCTGCGTATGACACGGTAAACCACAGGAAGTTATAGTGCAAATTGTATCATCTCACAGGGGACTGTAGGCTGACAATGGTTATTTGTAGCCTTCTGCAGAATCGAAGATTTTATGTATCTTTAAATGGCAAGAGCAGCAGATGGCGATTGCAGAAGAATGGCTTACCACAAGGAAGTGTACTTTCTCCGATCTTGTATAATGTGTACACTAATGACCAACCTATCCCTCAAGATACACGACTGTTCGTATATGCTGATGACACAGCTGTGGCTGTCCAGGGATCCAGTTTTGATGAAATATCCCAAAAACTATCCAATGGTCTTGAAGAACTTGCTCAGTACTACGATGCCAATCACCTAAAGACAAACCCTTGTAAAAAACAAGTATTTGCTTTCCATCTACGCAATAGAGATGCTGGAGTTGATCTCGACGTTACGTGGCAGGGTAAGAAGCTAGAGCACTGTCCAACACCCAAATACCTCAGGGTTACACTTGACAGAACGCTCTCCTTCAAACAACATTGCTGAAATACGAAGGCCAAAGTTTGCTCCAGAAATAACATCATCCGCAGGCTGACAAACTATGAATGGGGAGCTCAACCATCAGTACTGAGAACATCAGCACTTGCTCATGTGTCTCAGCAGCAGAATATGCAGCACCAGTATGGGATGCATCCGCCCACACTAAACAAGTTGATGTAAGTGTCAACGAGACTATGCGCATTGTTACAAGCTGTCTCAGACCCACACCAACAGGTAATATGTACCTCCTTGCTGGAATTGCCCCAACCAGGATAAGAAGGCAGGTGGCAGCAGACGCTGAGAGAACAAAAAAAGAAAATGATTACCGACACCCATTGAATGGGCACGTCACCCAGGCTCGGAGGCTCAAATCTAGAAACAGCTTCATCGCAAGAACTAAGATCCTTGACGGTTCGCAGGAAGATAACAGAGTCTGTATATGGAAGAATGAACAAACCGGACTGCCAATAACGCCAAAAGAAGAAATGGCACCTGGAAACAAGCTTCCCTATACAGTTTGGAGAACACTGAACAGGATGAGGGCCGGTGTACCCAGATGTAAAACTAACCTGCGCAGGTGGGGCCTGCTGACGATGCTCTTTGTGAATGCGGAGAGGTTCAGGACGGGGCACATCTGCTTACGTGTTGACTATTGCCGGAGCCCTGCAGTTTCAGTGACCTGCTACAAGCCAATGACAAAGCCGTAGCGGTGGCTAACTATTGGAAAAACAAAACTTGATCTGTACACGGACATGACTGAATGAATAAGTAGTTTTTAAGTTTATGGACTGATGACCCCGCAGCTAAGTCCCATAAGCTATACAAACATTTGATTTAGTTGATTTTATTTTATTTATTTATTTTTTTTTATTTATTTTTTTTTTAGGATTTTTGTGAAATTTTGTAAAACCATGCAATTCATAATCGTTAGTTGCAGTTCATCTGGTTTCCATGCGCTAAATTTCAGTCTATATTATCGTATGCGTATTACACATCAAAATTAGTTTCCGAAAAAATAAGGACTTTTTAATATAACCAAATCTGTTTTCAGGCCAATTTTCAGAAGTGAGGCAATAGTTGCGCGAAGATTGCATTTATTTGGTCTTCTTGATGCAGCAAGTGTATCTGCATCGGTTATCTATATGACAAAAATAATTTACGTAGTTGTTAGGCAAAAAGTGAGAACATATAACAGAGTGAAAAAACCGTTATAAGGCGACCACGATTAAAATTTTAATTCTTTACTCATCCCAGTTGTTTCGGAATTTTATTTGCATACCTTATTATTCCTTATTGTTTTACTTGTCTTATTAATCATGCTATTACCTACCATCTTCGATACGAAAAAAACACAAGTAAGGAAAAAACTACAGAGTACATTTACTTGCCGAGATAAAACACGGGCGAAGATTGTGTAAGTCACGACGTTTTTGAGGAAGTACACATGTTTTTCAGTTAACTCGGTGAAATATGACATGCTTGGAGGTTGCCTCAATGCACATTTGCAGATTTTAGAAAGTTAACACTAGAAGTTGACAGTTTGTGTGCCACAACTCGAAAGACAGTGTCAACTACTGTGTAGTAATTCATACAGGTGTTCCAGTAAGTGCCGCGGCGCAGAGATCAAAGAGAACACACCTTCCTCCTCACTACCAATTCTCCCTCTCTGCCAGTTCATCACTTCCATGTTATTTTGTGAATGAAATTATCTGTTTTTATGAAAATTTATAAATAAATCAAAATACAATTATAATAATTAAATACCTACAACAATTTTAAAATACAAAAACTAGAGTCCGCAAGCTGTTTTTGTTACGTTTAAAATAATAGGTCCACAAGGATAAAATGAGACAGATTAGAGTCCACATAGAGGCATACAGGCCGGCCGCGGTGGCCGAGGGGACTAAGACGCTCCAGTCACGGTCTTCACGGCCACTACGGTCGGGGGTTCGAATCCCCCCTCGGGCATGGATATTTGTGCCGTCCTAGTTCGTAAGTAGTTCATAAGTAGTTTGTAAGTTTAGGGACTGATGACCCCGTAGTTAAGTCCCATAGATTATACAAACATTTAAATTTTTAGAGGCATACAGGCATCCGTTTCTTACGCGAACCATACGCGAGTGGAATAGGAGCAGGAAGTGATAACGGTGCCGTAAAACTGGGTAACACCGATATAGTGGGGCAATAGCGATTACTTGGCCTATATGAAGAAATTTGAACTTTACTGCGGAACTGCGACAACAATGAAGTCGGCACGCGATATATTACTGACGATAACATTGTTATTTACTTGGCTGAACGACAACAATTTACTCCGTTGTTACCTACAATAGCCCAGTAACTGTTGTGCGAAACTTGTCTACTGCATGTAACGCAAGTGAACAGTTGGATAGCAGAGGTCGGCCGCGGTGGCCGAGGTGACTGAGGCGCTCCAGTCACGGTCAGCACGGCCACTACGGTCGGGGGTTCGAATCCCCCCTCGGGCATGGATATTTGTGCCGTCCTAGTTTGTAAGTAGTTCATAAGTTTAGGGACTGATGACCCCCGTAGTTAAGTCCCATAAGCTTAACAAACATTTGAACATTTGATAGCAGAGCGGTCTAAATCGCCTCGCTGCAGAGCGCGCGCTTGCTCGCCTTCGGAGGTTCGAGTCCTCCCTGGGGCAGGGGTGTGTGTGTGTGTGTGTGTGTGTGTGTATGTGTTTGTCCTTAGGTTAGTTTACCTTAGTTTAAGTAGTTTGTAAGCTACGGACTGATGACCACGCAGTTTGGTTCGATAGATTTACAAACAAACATTTGAACAGTGGAAACTTCAACTGAAAGAACTTCACAGGCTGTACAAATAGAGTAAGTTAATATCGTTAACTGTTCCTTAGTTACTTGTGTATTATATTGATGTTGAGATAAGTTGCTAAGCGAAACCACTGTGCAGTTATACGGCTTTATATGGAAAGTTGAGTTCTTACAGGGTAATAACGAACACCCAAGCCCCAGGAAGGACTCGAACCTCCACGACGAGCAACCGCGCGCTCCGCAGCGAGGTGCTTTAGACCGCTCGGCTACTCAACCGTGGCACGCGAACATATGTCGAGAAGCTTGGGTCTAGCGGAAGGAGCAAATAAAATCCCATTTTCCTGGAAGATGCGGTATACGCCGTGCTTCAGGGAAAAATGAGCATCATAACAGTTTCCTGTACCATGTACAACTCTTAGCAATAAGTTATGGATTAAAGTGGGTGCACCAACAGCGTTAAACAAGGAAGAGGAGAAAACAATTGTTGAGGGTTTATTGGTATGTGCCAAGTGGAGTTTTCCACTGAGCAACACGGATGTAAGTAACATCGTGCACGGTTACCTTTACTGTGCAGGGAAAGTGGAAAAGAGATTTAAAGACAGTTGCCTAGAATTAGAGTGGCTTCATGTTTTTTCTGAGAATAAACTCTGAATTGACGGTGAGAATTGCAGAGAAAATCGTAACGGAGTATTTAGATATTCCTAGGGAAACATTGATTTTTCTTGTCCATATATTTAAATGTGTAAGCCTTTTTTGTAATTACAGTAGTATTTGATCTTTTCTAAACACGTAAAAGATTGATCACTGAAACCTCTGAAAAATCGGCGATTCCCTTTTCATACTCGTGATATATTCGCTCGTTTTAATTTCCTATTATTATCAAACGGACAAGAAAAAGTCACATATTTTAATTATAAAATTAAGTAAATAAATTTTAATGCTTTGGAAAATATCAGTAAAAAACAGCCAAAATTGATTTATATTACCCCGTATAACGGTAAACAAAGTACGCAACGCCACTGTGGAGTTTGGATGTAGATGTATATTCCAAATGCTTAAGAGTGTGTATTGCCTTGCCAGGCTGCACTTAAGCTGGATTAAAACAGTCAGCCGCGGCGGAGCGGCTATGCTACGATGCGCGAGGCCGTTCCCCGTCGGGGGTTCAAATCCCCCCTTGGGCATGGATATTTGTGCCGTCTTTAGTATAAGCTAGTTCATAAGTAGTTTGTAAGTTTAGGGACTGATGACCCCGCATTTAAGTCCCATAAGCTTTACAAATATTTGAAACATTTTATAACAGTCATTTAACTTCCATAACCAAAGATTTGTTTGATATCAGGCCTGTCGTTACATTTCCGCTACATAGAATTGCTACGGCGCCGTCTCCAACGTACAACATTGGTAGGATGCACCCTCTCCAAAGAAACATTTGTACGATGCACCCTCCATCACGTGACCCTGGTTCGAAGTACCCTCCATTACGCAAAATTACTAAACACGATCGGGGGTTCGAATCCCCCCTCGGGCATGGATATTTGTGCCGTCCCTAGTCTTAGTTAGTTCATAAGTAGTTTGTAAGTTTAGGGACTGATGACCCCGTAGTTAAGTCCCATAAGCTAAACAGACATTTCAACATTTGAACTAAACACGATCATCCGCATTACAGCATTCGTATGAAACAAGTTCGCCGCTCGGCAACTTGCTACATTGTTACAAAGAACCTTCAGCCACGTAAAAGTGGTAAGAAGTACCCACCACTACCTCTTACAACATTAATAGGTAAGGAACGTAATCCACCAAATAATAACGGTAAGAAGCAGCTTTAGCCATTGATGACGCTATGTATTTGTCCCTGATATAGGCTATCAAGAGGTCAAAGGTCAGTAAGGGATTTTTTATATATAAAGTTAGCAAGACACACATTGCGCCAGGAGCACCCTCTGCCATGTAACATTAGTTTTCAAGTGCTCCTAGTGACGTCATGTGCTTGATCGTCTATATTGTTAATCTAATAGTGAAAGGTCTTTTAGATTTTGCAGCGCTTGTACGAAACACTGGTGATTACTACCCTCCGCCATACTTGACGTTATCCCATTTGCACTGCCACCACCCTGCCTGGAGGTCACCCAGAACACTAACCATTTTTTCTTCGACAAATTGTGTAGTTCACTGCCGCGGCCCTGGCTCTACATGAAGAAAGCCTACATGATTACGGTTCCTGTTGGCAATGCATAGATTTACAAACATTTGAACATTTAAACCATCATAAAATCTGCAACACTTACCCACCAGAATGGTGGTTTGGGCATCAAGAAGTCATACTATAAATTACAGCGACATTTAATAACATAATGATATCTTCTGATTAATCAAAAAATGTTAACCAAGACTCTAATCTCCTAGTTAGCACCGGAAGAAAAATCTCCAAATATTAATTGTAGTGCTAAGACTTTTCTCAGACCAGCACAAAGATGTCAGGAACCACATTGCCAGCCTTTATGAGAAAGAGAGTAGGTATAAATAAAGTAATTGTTACTTTTCCGACGGCGTTTTCAAATCATATGAAAAATGACGTTTAGTTTGATGTGTTACAAAGTTCGGTGCAATTAATATTCAGGAAGTTGATAAAATTAATCGTCCTTTACATCCTATAAAACTAATTTTCTCCGACAATCTTGTATCACTGATGTGGCATAATTTGAGGTACAATGGGACAGTAATGATAATGGAAACAGCACCACATTTGAAGAAGTAGAGAGAATGGTCAATAGATTGCAGTCCAATAAAGCGGCTAGGGAAAATGAAATTAAGTCAGAACTCATCAAATACGATGGAATATCAGGTCTCAAATGGTTACAAGGGGCAATTGAACCTCCGTGGGAGTCGGGAGAGGTTCCGTCTGACTGGACGAAATCAGTAATTACACCAATTTTCCAGCATGGAATCAGGAAACATTGTAACAACAACAGATGTATCTCTATAATTAGCGTTGTGGTACTGTTGAAAGGAGAGTGTGAATATTAGTTGAAGGCAACCTGCATGAAAATCATTGTGGTTTTAGGCCTCTTAGAGGCTGTCAGGCCGGCCGCGGTGGCCGAGGGGACTGAGGCGCTCCAGTCACGGTCTGCACGGCCACTACGGTCGGGGGTTCGACTCCCCCCTCGGGCATGGTTATTTGTGCCGTCCTTAGTGTTAGCTAGTTCGTAAGTAGTTTGTAAGTTTAGGGACTGATGACCCCGCAGTTAAGTCCCATAAACTATACAAACATTTGAACATTTTTTTGAGGATGTCAGGATCAGATATTTAGCTTAAGGGAGATAATGGAGAAGTGCTATGAGTGGAACAGGGAATTGTATCAATGTTTTATAGATCTTGAAAAGGCTAATGACCGCGTTCCTAGGAGAAAGCTATTGTCAATGCTACAAAACTATGGAACAGGAAGCAAACCTCTGCAAGCAATTGAAGGTCGTTACGTAGATTGTCAGGCAGCAGTTAGAGTTGGCGGTAAATTGAGTGCATGGTTCACGGTAGTTTCAGGGGTAAGACAAGCCTGTAACCTGTCACCACTGCTGTTCATGCTATTTATGGATCATATGTTGAAAACAATAGATCGGCAGGGTGAGATTACAATAGGTGAAAAGAAAATAAGAAGTCTCGCATATGCGGACGACTTAGTTGTGATGGCAGACTCGAGTGAAATGTTGCAAACAAATATTTCAGAGCGGAATCAAAGGTGTATGGTTTATGGTATGAAGATCAGCATCTCCAAAACTAATGTCCGTGGGAAAGAGATATAAACAGATTGAGTGTCAAATAGGAGGAGCAAAGTTAGAACAGGTGGACATTTTCAAGTACTTTGGATGTATTTTCTCACAGAAGGGCAACATAGTGAAAGAAATAGAATCAAGGTATAGCAAAGCTATAGTAGTGACTGCTGAGCTACGATCTACGCTATTCTGCGAAGCCGGCCGCGGTGGCCGAGGGGACTAAGGCGCTCCAGTCACGGTCGGGGGTTCGAATCCCCCCTCGGGCATGGATATTTGTGCCGTCCTAGTTCGTAGGTAGTTCATAAGTTCAAATGTTTGTTAAGCTTAATGGACTTAACTGCGGGGTCATCAGTCCCTAAACTGACAAACTACTTATCAACTACCTTATCCTAAGGACGGCACAAATATCCATGCCCGAGGGGGGATTCGAACCACCGATAGTAGTGGCCGTGCAGACCGTGACTGAAGCGCCTCAGTCTCCTCGGCCACCGCGGCCGGCAGTTCATAAGTAGTTTGTAAGTTTAGGGACTGATGACCCCGTAGTTAAGTCCCATAGACTATACAACATTTTTTTTATTCTGCGAAAAGGAAGTCAGTACTAACAAGGAGACCACATGGGTATCGGATTATAGATTTTTTTTTTAATTATGGTACGTGAAGTTCCGAACTCAAATAAGAATTAGCCAAAGCCATTCGACACAACTCTCAAACATTCTCGAGAAAATCGACTTTGAAGTTCTGCAAGTGTACGTAAGTACCAATAATAAAAGCACTTGCAACGTCTGTCGGTGCAGCTCTGGTTCGCCCGGTCAGGGAGCAAAACGCACTCTGTAATAAAAAAAAAAGCCGAGCCAAATATCCAACGAACAACCAAGAACGAATTGAACCAACGACCACAGAGCAAATATCTACATGGAAGAAAATGTGGTAGAGTTGTAGACTGACAATCATAGGCTCGGTGGTTCGAATCCTGCTGCGGGAGATTATTTTTAATTTTTCGTTCTGTTCGAACACATACACAATTTTAATATCTAAAGGTAATTTTTACGTAAAAAGGTCGTTTTATTGTTTATTCGTAACTTTCTATGTTTTATAAAAGGTTTCAATCAAAAAAACTTAAGTTACATTTTTACAGTATTGTCTTCGCTATAAGTTGACGTAGGTAGTCTTTGATTTCTCAGTTTGTGAAAACTCATCTCCATAGCTACTAATGACTTTCCAAGCAGCTAACCTTCTCACCCATCGTTTTAGGCGACGACAAGGTGTTCAGCAAAAACTCACACAACATGTGGAATTACAGATCCCAAAACGTTTTACATTACTTAATTCGAAAACAACGACAAAATAATATTTTATTATGTCACAGCGGTATTCGAACCACCGACTCTATGGCTGCGAGTCCAAAACGCTACTACCTATTCTACACCGACGTAAACTACAAGTGCTTTAGTCATTGGTACTTACGTGTACTTGCAAAATTTCAAAGTCGATTTTCTGGAGAATTTCTTAGAGAAACGTCGAATGGCTTTGGCTGATTGTTATTTGAGTTCTCAGCTTCACGTACTACAAAAAAAAAAAAAAAAAAAAAAAAAAAAAAAAAAAAAAAAAAAAAAAAAAAAAAAAAAAAAATCTAAAATCTCCTTGTGAGACTAAGTTAGTAGCGCACCGATTTATCTTTCGACCAACTTTGTTGTATGGAAGTGAAATCTGGGTGGATACAGGTTATCTAATTAATAAGGTTGAAGTTACAGATATAAACTATTAAGGATGATTGCAAGCACTAACAGATGGGAACAATGGAAGGAGGGTGTCCATGCCGGCCGCGGTGGCCGAGGTGACTGAGGCACTCCAGTCACGGTCAGCACGGCCACTACGGTCGGGGGTTCGAATCCCCCCTCGGGCATGGATATTTGTGCCGTCCTAGTTCGTAAGTAGTTCATAAGTAGTTTGTAAGGTTAGGGACTGATGACCCCGTAGTTAAGTCCCATAAGCTTTACAAACATTTGAACATTTTTTTTAGGGTGTCCATAATGAGGAAATCAAAGAAGAATTGGGAATTAACACCATAGATGAAGCAGTTAGAACGAACAGGCTGAGTTGGTGGTGTCATGTTACACGCGTGGGAGAAGCAAGGTTACCTAAGAGACTCATGGGTTCAGCAGTAGAAGTGAAGTAACAGGCTTAACATTAGATGAGGCATCAATGTTAGCATTAAATAGGAAATCATGAAAGAATTTTATTAGCGGGACTAGCCTGAATGCTGAAAGGCATAATCAGTCTCTAATGATGATGATGATGATGATGATGTAGTATCACCATCTGCTTGCTTGACCAGAGGACCATCGTCTTGTGGGGGCGATATAATTTTCCCGTTCCTGGAAGAATTAATACAATAAATTGACAAGATGGCGTTCAGCCCCGAAGGCTGCAGGAGTTATGAAACGTCTCCTTTGCGGAAGGATACTTCTGCTTCTGCTCTCTCTGTAGAATTGCCGCTACGGCAGGCCGCCAACCTAGGAGCAGTGAAACCGGATCTTGCGGAGCGAAATGAACTCTAACAGTATTCGATCTACTAATGTCCGGTTAATTAATGTGGAAAACAGACGGTCTGGTTAGAATAAGAGTCACTTCAGTACTGAGTGATTCTCGAGATAAAGATTATTTAATTTTTTTTTGTTTGCAATAAAACAGAAACTTCTGCATAATTTACGAAGAAATAGGATTTCAAAGTTAATTAGTTTGTTTAAAAAAGTATTGTTCAGACTTAATTGTAGGAAGAAAAGTGAGGTTTCACATCAAAAATAATGAGTTATCGGTAAATGAGGAAAAATTGTTGTTATTTATTAGCTAATAAATTTCCTTTAAAGTGAATAATTGTAATTGTAATTTTTATTACTTAGATGTTCAAATGTTTGGAAAACCTGTTGAACCAAACGGCTATGGTCACCAGTCCCTATGCTTACAAACTGCTTAAACTAACTTATACTAAGGACAAAACACACACCCATGCCCGGAGGGAGGACTCGGACCAAGACCAACTACAATATTGTAGTTGGTCTTGACTCGGACCTTCGGCAGGAGCTGCCGCCCAGTCCGTAGGATGATGCCTTAGACCGCGCGGCTATTCCCGCGCGACTGTTATTTAGCAACATGCATTGAACCCCGCATGATTCATGTTATATTTAAAGCAGCAAGCAGCGGCAGCTCTTAATTTGAAGTTAAGTTGCACAACGCAATTTTCAGATGCAGAAATTTAGTTTCTGGTACTGATGTATTTGCAGGACAAGGTAAGTTACACGATGTGAACGAGTGCCACAAATAAGGATTGTTGGGAAACGTTCCTGACTCAATTCATTACGCAGTCAGATTGGGTCAGTTCATTCAAAAGTGCAATTAAGCAAGACGAGAATTAATTTCTATGTGTTTCTATTCAGTTACGTAGTTACAACAAAGCGATTCATTCTCAGTGCCATTGTGGAACAGATAAGAAATATTTTCGTACAAAAGACGGATGCGATTGGCTTCTGCAGTTAATGATATCTGAGAAATATTTTGTGTGCTTTAGTCTGTTGCGATATACTTTATTGTTTGCCAATCTTTATAATTGCAAGTTGCTATTTCGATCCCAGTTTTGCTGAGACAAAGTTGCGGTGTTTGCATTATATTACGTGAAGCAAAGCTGTTACGTTGTAAAAGTATTGATTTACGATTAGATAAGAATAGAGAACAGCAAATCAAATTAATTTGCAGTTGTTATATTAAAAGGTTAAATAAGAAATCGGCAACAGAAGTATGTACAAAAAGCGTTGTAACTACAACTGCGTAATTAAGTTCAATTAACTGCTTCTGATATAAAATTTTACAGCTATAATTGATATTATTATTTTCATGAGAGATATCAAACGAACAGGTCAATGAATACTTTCCGCAAAGAAGGGGAAACTGATAAGTGGAAGGAATGTTTAGAATGTCTATATAAATGGGAACAATCTTGAGAACAATATTATAGAAAGAGAAGAGAAAGTTGTTGAAAATTTAATGGTAGACATAATAGTGCGAAAATTTTACGGAACACTGAAAGACCTAAGCCGAAACGAGGCTCCTGGTACAGACTACATTCCCTCGGGATACTTCAGAGCCTTGTCTTAAAATTTTTGGGAGAGGGGAAGGCCATTTATAACTTGTGCAGAAACCAGACTTCAGTTACAATAATCGAAGTACTTGAATGATTTTGTATCCGACAGTATTTGGGATTCCCCGCCTAGCATAGACGTCGACATGTCGGAGGTGCTAAGGCTGCGGGCCCATCGCAAAGGCATCGTGTGGAGGCGCCGTCCTATGACTCGCGGCGCATTCTCTCCTTTCATTTCCAAGCTGTTTCTACAGCACCAAGGCACAGCTAACAAGGAGACAGTTTCAAGTTGCTGTCGCGGACTTTAAAGTCTTTTAGGATAAGAAAGTAATCATTGTAAGTAAATTAAAGAACCCCCCTTTTCAACGCTATCTTTCAGCCGCTTCCGAGGAATCGGTTTGAGTCGGTTTGAGTAACGTGACTCGATTTATATACCAATTCATTTACCAGTATTGTGGTATTAGCTGTCATCAAGGCTGTATGGCTCAGCGGATAATGACGAGATTACGAACTCGCTGGCGCGGTGACACAACACGTTTCGTGAGGGGGGTTGATGCCCTCTCTAGGTACAAGGAGGAAAAATCGGAAAAAAATGGGTCAAGAATTTAACGATCAACATAGGACATGCAAGACATGTCGTCAGATTATAATGGAAACAAGAAAGAATAAAATTAACACCAGGGACGGGAATCTAACGTGGAGCGCTGAATTAATAGTTGTGTGATCCGCTGGACCACGCCAGCACGTGTCTATCGATGGCTGAATGATTCGTCATGTTCTTCAAACCGATTTTTCTCGAAAACCGCTAAGGGTTGGCGGTAAAAGGAAGAGATCTTTAGTTTACTTACAACGAATAATTCCTTATTCTAAGAAGGCTTTAAAATTCGTAGCCGCAACTTGAGACTCATTGTAAAAAGACTATTTTTGTCTGCCGGTTTCGATGCGTAACGATACTTTGATCTGAATCTGTTGTACGATACGACGATTTCGCTACGTCCCGGACTTGAATAAGCCTCACCTAAGTTCTACAAGTCCCTCCAAATCCTCGAACGATGCACTTCGCCTCGCTTTCCACACCATTTACTCTCTCCAACGTGAATCCTCTACCATCGCATTAGTCCCCCCCCCCCCTCTCCACAACCATATCGAACTCCTCAGCATCTCCTATTATATCTAAAAATATTACTGAAATTATCCTGTTGTCTTCCCTCTGATAATTAATCTCATATCCCACTGTCCCCCCATATCCCATCCCAACGCAACTTCAACTGACGTCCCCTGGTACACAGTGAAATCCGTTCTGATATTTGTTCATCCTACCAACTGTAATTCCTCACCCATCATCAGGACTCTCATCCCTATCTCACCCCCCCCCATTCCTCTTAATTACGGACAATGTTTTTTCTTTTAATATATTTGTGTAACTAAGGAAACAATTTCATATATTGTACGTCTTTTTATCATACATGTATGTATATTTTAAATCGTGTCACTTTATATTTGCTTCACTCTCTTAAACTTTTTTTGTGTCGCATGGCTGAAGAGCAGCATATTGTACTACAATTCAGTTTCCCCTGCCCCCACCTTCCTCCCGCCCATATGGGGGCGAAGAAGATGAAATAACAACAAAAAGGACCAGAATAAGTGTTACTCTTCTCTTCAAGAAATAAGCCTGTCGCGAGTAGACCGAACCGCATGTTATTTTCCTGTCGTCCGGTATAATCAAAGACGCAATCCCGACGGACAGAGCGCTACTTAACTCCGAACAAAATAGTAGAAAAGGAAAATCATAAATGAGAAGGAAAGAACACAAGTTTATAACTTATCCCTGACGTAATTGCATCTTTATATTGAACACGATGTGAAGGAAACCAACGAAAAGAGAATTGAAACTCAGTGAGAAGAAATAAAAATTTGAATTTTGAGGATATAACTACAGAATTCGCTATGTGCTATGAAAATTCACCAACTAAGCAAATACAAAATTTCCCCATCTCTGCTATTAAAAAAATGAACGAATAAATGATTAACACGACACAGTTTGTGAGTTTTAGTGACAGTATTTTCCTCATAATTATCGTGAACATGAAATAATCGCAGGAATTTGTTTTAACAGGCTAATATTCTACTAATCTTATTCCTTTTTCGAGAAATATTTTTGTGTATCATTTACGTTTTTTTCACTTCCGTGGCTTTTCTTTAATATTATAATCTGTACATACAATGATTTCTGCTCATGTAATTAACATTGCACATATATTAGTTATTTTATTATATTTCAACTTATATACTAGACTTACCATCCGTTTTTGTAATGTGTAATTCATAGAATGTGAGATTTGTCTATTTGGAACATGTAATGAATACTAAGGAGAAGCTGAACACATCTTCATTATGCTGTACATTTCAGGTTTTTTCATGAAACTTTCGAGACATTCCGAAGTGTAAATGAACTATTCAATGCACATGCAGTTTCATTAGGACAGTGAAGCATTGATCATATTATATATTTATGCATCAGTATTTTAATTTTAGGCGTTAATGGATGATAACAAAACGATGGTTTTTCACTTCGTGACAGACCATTGTATATCTATCGACAAAGTGCACAAAGAAAAAAAATCATTCGTAAATCATCTTGGTACTCTCGTACACACAATATTCTTTTAATTTAGTACAGCATACATCAACATTTGTATTATTGGTGGAGGTGTATTACCGTATTTAGCAACTAAATGAAAGGCGTTTTTTTGTGTGGCATACGCGCTTTGCTTCTTTATAGTGAAGCATCATCAGTGGCCTGTAATACATGTTATTTTTGTATAATATTGTAGTATAGTCATAATATTATATGTATTTTTCACAGTATGACATTTAACAGTCTTGTTACAATTTCTAAATTTCGGAACTACTAGGTTAGAAACAACTTCTGTAGCACTGTGAAAAATACATATAATATTATGACTATACAAAAATAACATGTATTACAGGCCACTGATGATGCTTCAAAATAAAGAAGCGAAACGCGTATGGCACACAAAAAACGCCTATCATTTAGTTGCTAAAGACGGTAATATATCTCCACCAATTTCATATGCAACTAAGAACGACGGAAATCGAAAAAACTGATGATTTTTATTATTCTCCTAATTTTGTGTCCAGCTATGACTGTATCATTTTACCAATCAACTGAACATGCATTTTTATGGTAACGAACATTTTACTAATCAAATGGACATACGAGTATTATGACGACGAAATAGTTGGGAGATTTTTGGCTCTGTGTCTGCTGTATTCTCGTACACCCAGTTTTTTGGAATTTGGTACAGCATACAACAGCATTTTTGTTATTCTCCTAATTTTGTGTCAAGCTATGAAATATTCATGAGTCACGGCTTTATCGTCAACAGGCTATTCGTGATTATTCAAATGTTTGTATAGCTTATGGGACTTAACTACGGGGTCATCAGTCCCTAAACTTACAAACTACTTACGAACTAGCTAATCCTAAGGACGGCACAAATATCCATGCCCGAGGGGGGATTCGAACCCCCGACCGTAGTGGCCGCGCAGACCGTGACTGGAGCGCCTCAGTCCCCTCGGCCATTCGTGATCGTTTCATTGCTTTCGTAGAGGAGGGGAATTTTACGTCACTGGAGTCTGAGGCATGGTATGCCGATGTGCACACTTCTCCTTCCAGTCTGCCTCCCTTATCTCCGTCACAACCATTAAAGCAGCTCACCTGACAAAAATTGCGCTGTTAAACCAACGTGACTACAGAGCAGCCAGGTGTATGTTTGCGTATGGAGTCTCACTGCAGCTCAGTTATCGTAGCGCTGGGAGCAGCGAAGTGTACTAATTAAACTTACGAGAGATTGAGAAAACATTAATAGTCCAGTATGATAAAAATTTTCGTGTGTTTCCCAGGCAGCTTCAAGTAAGTCACTTCTGCTACGTAAAATATTCGTTTCCTAGCTTTTAAGTCAATACAAAATATAGCTTGCTTAAATAAACAATTTATTTTGGTGTTGTGGGACGTAGAGTGAAGGAAGAAAAATATGAACGAACGGTTCCTTCTTTTTGCATGTATTCAAACAATAACTTAGAATGAATTCAGCAAAACTCTAACATACATCCCGGAAAATAAACTGGTGTCACAGGGGTCATATTTGGATGAAATACACAAAGGATACAGAAATTACAGTTCCAAAGCCAACTGCCAGTTGTTGCACCATGCAGATATATTATCTAAAACATTTCACAGCTGCTTTTGATCTTATGGTTGACTTCACAGTATAATGGTCAGCTTAGGGTTAGTTTGTGCAAGGAGGCTGGCTATCCAGAACGCAACAGCAGGAGGAACCGGAGATATCAGTGCAAAATTTATTTGCGAGATAACACGTTGTACAAAGATCACATGATTGAAAATACAGCCCCTAATGAAGTGAGGAAGATTAGATCAGAATTGATTATTGCCGCCATCTCTGAGTATGGCTGCTGCTGCACACCTCGGCACTGAATCTATCTGCATCTACATCTACATATATACCCCGTTAATTACATTTAAGTGCATGGCGGAGGGTTCATCGTACCGTTCCATTCTCTAATAGCGCGCGGGGAAAAGGAACACTTGAATCTTTCGCTTTTAACTCTGATTTGTCTTATTTTATTAAGATGATCATGTCTCTCTATGTAGGCGGGTGCTAACAAAATATGTTCGCATTCGGAAGAAAAAGTTGATGAAAGAAATTTCGTAAATAGATCTCGTTGAATGGAATAATGCCTTTCTTTTAACGATATCTCCACCCCCCCACCCCCACCTCGTGCATCATTTCTGTGACCCTCTCTCCCTTAAATCGCAATAATACAAAACGAGCTGCCCTTCTCCGAAATTTCTCTAAATCCTCCGTCAGTCCCACTTGGTGTGAATTCCACAATGGGCAACAATGCTCCAAAATAGGTCACACAAGTGTAGTGTAGACAGTTTCTGTAGTAGAAATGTTGGATCTTCTCAGTTGTCTGCCAATGAAACCTAGTCTTTGGTTCGCCTTCCCTACAATATTTTCTGTGTGTTCTTTCCAATTCTATTTCCCAGGTTAAGATAAGGTAAAGTCGTCAGCAGTCGGAAGACTTTGAAAAAAAAGAAAAAAGAAAAAAAAAAAGAAAAAGAAAAAAACAATGCTTTACTAGGCATTGTCCTGTTTGGAGGTGGTATGCTGCTGCCTTCCTCCGATCTTCGAAGTGACTTACCCACCCAGTTATAAGGGGACCTGCAGTTTAGCGAGGATTCCGAACCATGGTGCTACTCGACATATTCACATCAGTAACATTGCCGGAGGTGAAAGAAATGAAAAGTGACAGAAAAATTCTAGTACTTTGCGGGCAGCGAAACCGTGACCTTTGGATTCCTAGTCTAGCACCTTGACATTTTATTTTATTTTTTTTCGGGGGGGGGGGGGGGGGGTAGGTCAGTACATTGCGGTTGTTGTTCCTTTTTGTTCGTTGTCGTTCGATGAGTTCTTGGCTCAGCTTTTTTTATTACAGAGAGGCGTTCAGCCCTCCGACCGGGCGCGCTGAGCCACGGCGCCCGGCAATACTGGACTACCGAGCCACACTGCCGTTTACTTGAAATCACGGCCTTTAGATCTGACTGATTTATCGTGGAAATGAAGTTTAACGGTTTCCGTTTAGTGCTCATTTCGATGACTTCACACTTTTCATTATTTAGGGTCAATTGCCAACTGTTGCACCAAGCAGATATCTTATCTAAAACATTTTACAGCTCCTATTGGTCTTATGGTGATTTTACTAACCGATAAACGAGAGCATCATCCGCGAACAGTCTAAGAGAGGGCTCACATTGTCTCCTAAATCGTTTATAAAGATTAGGAATATTGGGGGCCCTATAACACTTCTCTGGGGAACGCCAGATATCACTTTTGTTTCATTCGATAACTTTCCGTCAAGTACTGCGTACCATTTCCTGTCTGACAGGAAACAGCGAATTTAGTTGCACAACTGTGGGGATATTACATAAGCACGCAATTTGATTAGAAGACGCTTGTGAGGCACAGTGTCAAATGCCTTCCGGAAATCGAGATTTATGGAATCGATTAGAGATCCCTTGTCGATAGCACTCATTACTTCATGTGAGTATAGGGCTATCTGTGTTTCATAGGAACGATACTTTCTGAATCGGTGTTGACTATAGTCAATAGGTCGTTTCTTCCAGGTAGTTAATAGTGTTTGAGGAAAGTATATGATCTAAAATCCAGCTGCAAACCGACGTAAATGACACAGGCCCGTAATTTTGTGGATCTCTCCTATCGCCTTTCTTGAGTATTGGAGAGACATGCGCAACTTTCCAGTCGGTACTGAACTTTCTCTGAACGAGAGGTTATATATGATAGCTAGGTATGTGTTGTTGGGGTGTAGTAGTGTGGTGTCGCACCAGTCTAAAGTGCGCGCCACGTACTTCCGCCGCGCGCCGCCATGCAGGCACGGCGCGGCGTTCTTACGACGTCAGCCACGAGCGCCCTCTGCTGCAACTTCGCTCGTGGCCACGACTGCTGCATCGGCCACTTGGGAATCAGATAGGCACCAGTTAAGACTTGGCTATCGGATAGGTACTAGGACTCATCAGTAGGCAGGCCTCTATATAAACTATGTATCAGCATTCTGCAGTCAAGAACTATGCAAAAGTTAAATATTACTAAGTCTCTATGAAATATATATATCTCGTTCTAATTTACTCTAGTGTTTCTAGTTTCTGCTGTCCCACTGGCTGGTCATCTCCGTACCTGCACACGCGTGCATCCTTTATTCCTATGTCGGTCTCTTTCTACTCGGCCACCGACACCTACGACAACCAGTGTGGTATCGAGACACAAAAGTGGCGACGAGGCGGCGATACAAAAGTGGCGACGAGGATGGGATACAAAAAAGTAGTCCATATTGCTTCCACATACTCCCAAAGATGATCTGGTGTAGAAGCTGGTGGTGTATTCCAGGCCAGTCGTTCCGCAATCGTCAACCAGTCATTTTGGATAGGCGAGTAATCGCGAGAACATAGGGGTCAAGGCAATAGCGAAATCTGATCAGCCACAAAGAAGACTTGAACACTGCGTGGCACGTGCGGTCGCGGAGTATCCTGTTTCAGTGTGGCCGTTGGTAAGCTCCGAAGGTATGGGAGGACAACAGGTTCCAACTCTCTAGAGATGTGACGCTGGCTGGATAGTGTACCTGCCGTGTGTTCTAGGTGAATGCGGGAATGAAATCCAAAACCACCCCAAACTACAATGGCGTGTGTAGGACCAGGATGGCTATATATAAGGCAATAGTTGAACAGGCTCTCACCACAGCGTCTCCAGACTGTAACGCGATGGTGCTAGCAGTATCGAGATTCATCGGTACAAACAATGTCGATCAAATCTCGGTTGCATTACCCCAACAATACACCCAGAAGCTCTTTGATTAAGTGTCGAAGCCTGCACAGCGCTTACAGCGAGCAATCACGGCAACACTAATACTCATTTTATCATCTTCCTCACTTCAAACTGGGGCATATTTCCAATGATTTGATCTTTGTACAACTTTTTATCTGCCAAATCAATTTGACTGTGATATCTCCAGTCGTTCTGGGTGCCGCATTTTGGATGGCCAGAAGATGAACATAAGGTAGTCACTAATAGTAACATAAAAGTAACGTTGCAGAGAAAACCGTTCATATCTACCAGGGGTATTCAAATGAAAACGTACGAAAAGTCTTGACAATCAAACACGTTGAAATTTGAATATGCCGCTTTGAGATAAGGTAGTGCGACATCTAGGGACGTGAACATGCGTCGTCCTCACCTCCCCCTAAAAATTTCAAAGCTGTGTCCTCAGCAGACAAGGTGATGCTCACCGTCTTTTTCGACGTTCGAGGTCCGATACTCATCCAATTCCTCGAGCACGGAAAAATCATTAACAGTAAAGTATACTGTAATACACTCCATAGGCAACGCAAGTCCGTCAAGAGCATACGGTGAAACACGTCCACTGAATGTGTGGTCGTGTTCCATTTTGAGTTATTCATTACTCTAAAGTGTTTCTCCGCCATTAATATTGTCTATTTGTATGTCAATTATTTTATTCCTTTATTAATTATCAATGTCCCATGTTTATATAGGTTTCCACCCATGTGATTGAACTTGTTTGTTCGTATGAATGTGGAAGGCGGCTTTTAATATTGACTGACTGCCGCACAATGGCTTACAGTCACCGCCTCGCGCTTTAGGCCTCGTTTACTTTAGTTAAGAACGCATGCCTTCGTATGTCGTCTGCACTACCATCTACTGGGTGTACAGAGACAAGCTTACTTGGCAAGATGACGAAGTGGCCTGTTCTTAGTGTAGTACCAACATAATGATGGACGAAAGAGATGACAAAAGAGACCTATCTGGAGCTCTAGTAGAGGGTATTATCTTCTTCAGGAAGCGAGGGTTGGTAGCCAGTAGGCTCTGAACGCACTCTGCATCGTTTTGAGCGCACCCTACATCCGGTGCATGGAGGGGAAGGCTTTGTGTGTGGCCTGAGGCTGCACTCTTGCTGCGACCGCCGAAGTGAGTATATCGTTGAATCATGCTGATAGGATGGCATGCTGTTAGAACTTTACTTTGTTTCTGAACAGGCTGGCTTGGTTTATCAGTGATAGTTTTTCTTGAGTAATTCTTTCGCTATGAGAGGCGAAGTGTTTCTTAATTTACAGAACTCGTGTAATTCAGTGTAAATTTAGTATTCGTATTTCCAATCTGGCTACGATTTCTGTGGCCGGTCTTCTCAAGTTAGAATACACGTGTGTAGCCTTCATCCTTTGCGTTTTGCGTCATGTCTGTATCCACGAGTATACTAAATATTTCTCAGATTTTCTGGATTGATTCAGTCTTTCCTGTCTTGGTATGACCGATTGCACAATGTGCTTTTGTAACGGTCATTACTTCCACCTTCAGCCATGCTTTTACTGATACTAGCTTTCTTCTATATTAATTCTTGCATGTGCTTTACTAACTTATTCTAAATTAATTTATTTTTGTAAATTCTATGTAATTCACAGTGGTCGCACACCACATGGTACTTAAGGATGGCATGCCACTGCCTGCCCACACATGAGTTCGTTTGGTGCATAGTTTTATTTTAATTGTGCTGGAAGACACAGGCCATCTCGTCAAAATGCCGCTGACACTTCGTTTTGCCGCTGTTATCAAGTGTTCCCGCATGAGTAATGTGTTGCAAGCATTATGTGCGTGTCTGTGAGAGAATGAATGTGCTTTCGTTTATTCACTGTGCATTTGCAAATTTCCTCCCACGTTACCTCCATATATTAAAGGGCAGAAACAATTTTATTATGGGCAGTAATTTTATGATTTAATTAACTTTTGTACAAGGTGTGTCCTTTATTGCGCTTAATTTGGGCTCCCCACATTTATTTGCTTGTTTACTTTATTCAATAGATAATAATTTAAAGTATCTAACCTCTGCTTTATAATTTTATACTCCCTGTCCCATGTTTAATTATCTATTACTTTTTTCAACATCAATTTTATGTTTGTTAAAATATTGGCTGCTCCCTTAAGGAGTGAGCAGTTAGACAAATTTCCATTGTGCAAGTACTGTGGCCACTCGCAAAGTAATTTAGAGCAGCAGTGAGCGTTTTAACTTACATTTTCAGATCTCAACTGCCCGAGATCTTACATAGAAAATTTAACAAGCTACTTTCAACGGTCTCGACTGCTCCCGGGTGGGGGGGGGGGTGATTCTCCACCATGATAATGCTCGTCCTTCCTCAGTCATGGGTGTCTGTGTTGTCCTTAGCGTAAGTTAATTTAAGTCTAAGGACTGATGACCATAGCAGTTTCGTCCAATAGGTTTACAAACATTTGATATTGTGGGTCCACACGTCTCTGCGGTCACACAAAGTGTACTGGCCAAGTTGAAGTGGGAACAGCTTGAGCACCCTCCGTACAGCCCGGAATGTCGCCCTGTGACTTCCATGTGTTTTGTCCGCTAAAAAAAAAAAATAAAAATAAAAAGTCTCAAAGGGAAGCACTTCAACTCGGACGACAAACTGAAGGACACAGTAGAGGACTGGCTGTTGTCATAGACAAAAATGTTCAAATGTTTGTTAAGCTTATGGGACTTAACTACGGGGTCATCAGTCCCTAAACTTACAAACTACTTATCAACTACCTTATACTAAGGACGGCACAAATATCCATGCCCGAGGGGGGATTCGAACCCCCGACCGTAGTGGCCGTGCAGACCGTGACTGGAGCACCTCAGTCTCCTCGGCCACCGCGGCCGGCTTCTCATAGACGCAGAAATTCTGGGAACATGGAATTCGTCGGCTCGTTAAACACTGAGATAGTTCTGCTCAGGCCTCTGGAGATTACTTTTGAATAAACACTGCAACCATGTCGTTTCGTACCTTTTCATTTGATACCCCTCGTACATAAGTAAATAAAAAAGCCCAAAAACACTGTAAAGAAACAGAGACCAATAAAGTCTCTCATTTTACGTCCTGCAATAACGCGATATTAATACATGCTATATTGGTCTCGTTACCACGCGAAAGAAGGAAGAGAGATTAGGGTTTAACGTACTATCGACATCGTGGTCATTGAGATGGTAACCAAAATAAGGACTTTTCATCTTCCCAACTTACTCATAACACTACGAAAAAAAGATACAGGATGAACGACTACATGGCGTAGCAGAATCGGGTAGGCAAACAAGATTCCTTTGGTCTACTTGGGTTGAGCATAGCTTAGGTGGGAGTAAAGCACTGGGCCCATTATGCTGTTAATGTCCAGTAGCTTGTCTGCCTGGCGCCCAGACAAACATGGGCAGGATGAAAGTGCAATATATTACACCTGATTCTGAGCGCATAGAGCTATGTGAATAAATAGATACTACAACAATGACCAAGATTATTAACTCGTAAACACTTAAGAGCAAAACCCTGACAAGGTGCAGCTGAAACATACCGTAAGTGGTCAGGCTGGTGGTGAGTTAAACTAGCATTCTTTTGCTAATGCCATTTATTTTGTTAGTATACAGTGAAGCAGGTGACCCCTGGGCCCACAAGCCGTAGGCCACAACCCAGTACAGGCGACGTCAAGTGCGCCCCCACATAGCATCGTCAGTGCTGCGTTATTGAGGTCCGGCCGAAGCGTGGCGGAGTGTAGATCCAACATATAAAAGGCTTCACAACAGTCCGTGTCACGTCGCACTGACCAGGCTGCGACCGCCATCTGACTGGCTGGTCACTACGAGTCACTGGACTGTGCCCCAGCGGCCAGCCAGTCAGCTGCGCCCGAGGCCTGGTCGGTGTGACGTGACATAGGCAGTTGTGAGACGTTCTATCTAGGTGGTGTTGGTAGAGCCGGCGGCTGTTGGTGTCGCGTGGCCAGTACGTGCGACAATCGCCGAAGTCAGGGAAGCAGAACGGCCGGTAACGCTGGTTCTGGTAGTCGCATAGCGCGCCTTTCTGCGGTTTCCGGTGTCGCGGCAATGTGCAGGGCCACTAACCCCGCCCGCACAGACGACTAGCGCAGGACGATGCCGGCTTCTCGCCTGAGTGTAACGACAGCATCTAACTGATCCATAATGATGATGATGATAATGATGATTCGCCCTTGGCGAGTCAGTCCGTTCTGTCACCTTTGTCTGGAGACCGGGCCACATAGGTATACCGGGCAATGAACGCGTCGATCAGCTGGCCAAGCAGGCCACTACTTCACGGTCCCAGGATATTGGCCTCCCAGACTCGGACCTCCAAACCCAGTTGACCCGCAAGGTCCTTCGGGTTTGGAATTCTGAATGGGCAGACTCGACCGAACCCAATAAGCTCCGTGTTGTCAAGCCCTCTACCGCTGTGTGGAAGACCTCCCCGAGGGGTTCTCGCAGGGAGTCGGTTGTCCTTTGCCGACTCCGTATAGGCCATACTTGGCTTACGCATGGTCACCTCCTGCGTCGCGAGGACCCTCCTCAGTGTCGATGTGGTGTGCCTTTGACAGTCGCCCACATCTTACTTGAATGCCACAATTTAGCCGCAGCGCGACGATATTTTAATCTCCCTGACGCTTTGCAGCTTGCATTAGCTGACAATACCTCCACGGTTGACTCTGTTTTAAATTTTATACGTGAGTGTGGATTTTACAAGTCCATTTGAAGTTTATGTGTGTCTGTCATTACTCTGTCCTCCACCTGCTTAAGTCTTTTAGGTAGGTGGTTTTAACGTTTCCCAGAGTGGCTGGATGTGTTCCTTATATCCCTGTGACCACCCAGCAAAAACACTCTTGTACTGTCTCAGCTGTTTTATCCCTTCTTCGTTTTATCCCGTCTTCGTTTTTAATTGTATCCTTTCTTTATATTAGTCTGTGAGTTTTAAACTTTGACTTGTTAACGCATTTACTTAGGAACGCTTAACAAAATGTTTTATCTCTTTGACTGGAACAAGGGACTGATAAACGTCGCTGTTTAGTCCCTTCCAAAACAAAACAACAATAACAACAATGATGATGATTGGCGTTTTAGGGCGCTCAACAGCAAGGTCATCAGCGCCCGTATGCTAACGTAAACAGATGAGAAGAAAAATGGTTCCAGTCATATGGACATTAAAGATTTAAATGTAAAATTGAATTTAAAAGACGGTTCAAAGAAAAGGACTGCATACGGGGATAAAAGTTTGATAGATGTATGGGGCCCGGTGACTACTTAAAGAGTGAAAATATTGTGAGGAAGGCGAAACAAAGGTTACGTTTCATCGGCAGAACGCTTCGAGGAGCATCAGCTCAGCTCCACCAAAGAGACTGGCTACATCACACTTGTGCGTCCTCTCCTGGAGTACTGTTGCCCCTTGTGGGACCCTCACCAGGTGGAATTGACGGAAGACATTGAGAAGGTTCAGAGAAGGGCAGCTCGTTTTGTTCTATCACGTTACGGGGGGGGGGGGGGGGAAGCGTCACGGAAATGTTGCACGAATTGGGGTGGAAATCATTAAAAGAAAGACATTATTCATTGCGGCGTGATCTGTTTGCTAAATTTCAATCACCGACTTTTAGTTCTGAATGTGAAAATATTTTGCTAGCACCACCTACTTAGGGAGACATGACCATCCCAATAAAATAAGAGAAATCAGATCGAAAACGGAACGACTTAGGTGTTCTTTCTTCCCGCGCGCTATTGGAGAATGGAACGGTAGAGAAAAGTTATGAAAGTGGTTAATAAACCCTCTGCCAGGCACTTGAATGTGATTTGCAGAGTATCGATGTAGATGTAGATGTACAAAATCTTAGGACACAATCCACGGACGCCTCATCGTCACCTAAAATAGATTTCAGGTCCTGTGAGAGACCTAACGTTGTCCTCGTACCAGCGTATAAATGGCATTCTATTAAAATATGTCGTATCGACAATTGTGTCCGACATCTGTTACAATCTGGCGGTTCCTCACGACGCAAAAGAAAACCGTGTGTTAGCGGACAGTGTCCAATTCTAAGGCGAGTGAGAGCGACTTCCTCAGCTCGTCGAGGGCGGAAGGAAGTACGCCATGGACGTTCTCAAGATTTTAGTGCGCGTAACTTGTTATCCGTCACATCCAGCCACTGATCCTCCCACAAATTCATGATTTTCCTTGTCAAATACGAGGTAACAGCCAACTGATCCATCGATGCACAGAACTTAGCTAGTTGAACTAAAATCGTATCTATAAACACATACACAATACAGTCAGAACATCAAACAGAAAGTTCTAGCAGACACCTGTTTTGACAGAAACGAAACAAATACACATCTCACTGTGCGAACCAAAGAACTTGTAAGCAAATAACACACACACAGAAGATAAACAAAACAAACTACATACAAAGGCTGACAGGCTATAGAAATGGCGATATTTCGAAAACTTTTATAAGAAAGTGTAATTGTAAATACTGTAAATGTAAAAAGTGACAGCAAGTGGCAATGTGCTACAAAACAAACACGAAGAGGACAACATAAAAATATGTGATTAATATTATTAGTCCATTTTATTCAGAATCAAAATTATCCTATTGCATGAGTACTGTTATCGATCGAATTTAGTAAAAATCAAACAAATAATGTAAAACAAAACATTTCTCGTACAGTTGAGCACTGAAGATGCTTTAGGATAAAGCGAAAGGCCTCTGGTCTAAATTAGACTAATCTACAGTTGCATAAGACGGTTACCTAACCTATACAAATTGTATAACTGCAACTACGGAGAAAGGAGACCAAAAACACAAAGAATTGTGTATATTTATACCTCTCAGTAGCCTAACTGACTTTTTTGTGGCGCGTATGATAAAACACCCGCTTGCTGCAATCCGTCTGCCAGGCGTGGAGAGTGCCTCTTACTCAGCCTGTGTCTAACACTGCCTGACTTCGCATTGCGGCAAGCTGGCCTAGTCAGTCCATGGCATTTCATACAAAAACCCGTGTCACTACAATACTACAACGTATACTGCTTTGATTGAAATTTTTTGGCGCCAGTTCTTGGATGCTGGATGACAAAGTAAACGTGCGGCTGTTGTGTGGAAGTCTGTGTGGCTCATCAACGTAACTATTTGGCGTTTGCCGAAGTAAATGTCTATCCTCACCTGCAGAACGTAATATTTTCCCACAAATAACTGACTTCTATAATGCATGATAGGTATTTACGAGTATGCACGCTGCTTCTAAGGAGCAGATCTGTTTTAGATTCAAATATCCAAATGTGTGTTAAGCTTAAGGGACTTAACTGCGCGGTCATCAGTCCCTAAACTTACAAACTACTTATAAACTACCTTATACTAAAGACGACAGAAACTTCCATGTCTGAGGGGGGATTCGAACTCCGACGGAGAACGACCTCGCGCATCGTAGCGTAGCGCCTCAATGCGCTCGGTCGCTCCGCCGCGGTTCTGTTTTAGGGTGTCTATTATAGCTTCAGTTCAAAGGTTCAGTTTTTTAAGCGTATTTTATCAGTTTTACAAAACATGACGTTTTTAGGTTTTTATTGCGGCTCTGAAGTTTCAGGAAATCATCGTAGAACTTACAATTATTTAATAATACGTCCATAATATTAGAAGATAGAAATAATTCTCTTAACGTGTTAATTATAAGTGCTTTTACCTAAATAGGAAATTGCAAATTGAAAAGCGGTAGATATAATTGTAAATTCTGGTCGCAGGACGATCATTTGAGTGATGTTTAATGTTTCTGCTTCGTTAAGCATAATTTCACTGCTTACTGATTTAACGCAAGTGAACCGAGTTAGGACCAGCTAGATTCATCATTAAGCTATTTAGGGATACTGAGATCTGTTACACAATTTTTATTTTCACAACTAATAAAGGCTGATTCCCATCATACTTTGCACAAACCTGGACTGTCGAAATGTTCGTTTACCATTTTAGCGACTTTAAAGTACTGTACACTTTATTTACAATTTTAACTTAATATTAGCGCCGATAATGCTCCTACAATTTTAATAATTTTAAATCAATAATATACGAGTGGTTTTCATATCTTTATAATAGATTACTTTTAACGTATTTTAGCCAAGTTCTGAATATGGGCAATAGCTTTCAACCACGACGTAATGTTGCCAGTCGCTTCATAATTCTTAACGGTTCTCCCTATTCTTTCGTGCGGCTTCAAGTACTTGTTCTACATCTACATGAGATACTCTGCAAATCACATTTAAGTGCCTGGCAGAAGGTTCATCGATTCACCTTCACACCATCTCCCATTCCATTCTCTAATATCAAGCGGGAAGAAAGAACACCTAAATCTCTCCATCCAAGCTCAGATTTCTCGTTTTTTATTCAAATGTGTGTTAAGCTTAATGGACTTAACTGCGGGGTCATCAGTCCCTAAACTTACAAACTACTTATCAACTAGCTTATACTAAAGACAGCACAAATATCCATGCCCGAGGGGGGATTCGAACCCCCGACCGTAGTGACCGTGCAGACCGTGACTGAAGCGCCTCAGTCCCCTCGGCCACCGCGGCCGGCCCGTTTTTTATTCTGATGATCTTTTCTACGTATGTAAGTGGGAGTCAATAATATATTTTCGCATTCGGAGGAGAATGTTGGCGATTGGAACTTCGTAAGTAGCCCACGCCGCAGCGATAATGATTCCCATCCCAGATCTTCTATCATTTCCGTAACTCTGTCTCAACCTGTATTGTGACAATAGGAAACGAGCTGCCCTTCTTTGGACTCTTTCGATGTCCTCCGTCAAACCCACCTGATAAGGATCCCACACTGTGCAAAAGTACTCCAAAAAAGGACAGACAAGCGTAGTGTATGCAGTCTCTTTAGTAGTTGTGTTGCATCTTTTAAGGGTTCTGCCAAAAACGAAGTCTCTGGTTCGCCTTTCCCACGACATTATCAACGTGTTCTTTCCAGTTTAATTCTGAAGTAATAGTAATTCCAAGGTATTTTGTAAAGTTTATGGCCTTCAATTTTGATTGATTTATCTTATAAACAAAGTTTAACGGATTTCTTTTCGTACTCATGTGGACGACTTCACACTTCACAGCATTTAGAGTCAATTGCCAATTTTTACACATCATCGTGTTATTTAGATTGTTCTGCAGTTGGTTTTGATCTTCATAAGATTTTATTAGACGGAAATCAAGAAATACGGAATCAATTTGAGAACCCTTCTCGATAGCACTCATCACTTCGTGTAAGTAAAGAGCTAGTTGTGTTTCGCATGAACGATTTTTTTAAAATCCGTGTTGACCTTGGGTCAATAGATCATTCTGCTCGAGATAATTCATAATATTTGAATACAGGATATGATCCAAAACCCTGCTGCATATTGACGTCAATGAAATACGCATGTCGTTTAGTGGGTTACTCCTACTGCCTTCCTTGAATATAGGTGTGACCTGTGCTAATTTCCAATCTTTTGCTACAGATCCTTCTTTGAAAGATCGGTTATTTATGGCTGTTAAGTAAGGAGCTATCGCTTCAGCGTAATCGAATAGAAATCTAATGGGTATACAGTCCGGTCCAGAAGACTTGTTCTTGTTAAGTGATTTAAGATGCTTCACTACTCCGAGGATATCTACTTCTACGTTACTCATTTCGGCCTCTGTCTGTAATTAGAAATCTGGAATATTGGTTCGTCTTCTTTGGTGAATGAGTTTCTAAAAGCCATGTTTAGTAACTCTGCTTTAGTAGCGCTGTCATCGGCAGGATCGCCATTACTATCACGTAGTGAGGGTATTGTTTGTGTTTTGCCCCTAGTATATTTTACAAATGACCAAAATCTCTTTGGGTTCTCAGTCAAATTTCGAGAAGGAGTTTCGTTGTGAAAAGTATTATAGGCATCTCGCATTGATATCCTCGCTAAATTTCAATCTTCTGTGTAGGATCGCCAATCCTGGGGATTTTGTGTTTGATTAAATTTAGCTTGCCTTTTCCGTTGCTTTTGCATCAGTGTCCTGGCGTGTTTTGGGTACCGAGGGGGATCACCTCCTTCTTTTAGTAATTTATTTGGTATAAAACTGTCAATTGCTGTTGATACCACTTCTTTGAATTTGAGTCTCATCTGGTCTACACTTACGTTTAGTGTTAAGAACGAGTGGAAACTGTCTTTCAAGAAACTATGTATTGCATTTCTATCTGCTTTCATGAACAAATATAATTTTTGTCTATTTTTGATAACTTTGGGACTTTCGATATTCAATCTCGCTACGACAGCTCTGTGTTCACTAATACCTGTATCCGTTTTGATGCTCGTTATGAGCTCAGGATAATTTGTTGCTAAGAGATCAAAGGTGTTTTGACTTCCAATTACAATTCTAGTTGGCTCGTGAACTAGTTGTTCGAAGTAATTCTCAGAGAATGCGTTGATTACAACTTCGCAAGATGTTTTATGTGTACCTCTTGATTCGAAAATATAATTTCGCCAACAGATTGAGGGTAAATTAAAATCACCGCCTACTATTATTGTGTGAGTTTGAACCTTTCTGCTATTGAATCGTCAGAGTTAGGAGACCGGTAAAAGGAACCAATTATTAACTTCTTACGACTTTCAGGTACAACTGATACCCATAATAGCTCACAGGAACTATCAACTTCAACTTCGCTACACGAAAGACTAGTTTTGACGGCGACAAACACGCCTCCACCTAATTTGTTTGATCTATCCTTTCTGAACACAGATCTTTTGCACATACTTCTGCTGAGCTTATTTCCGGCTTAAGCCAACTTTCGCTGCCTATAATGATATGTGTTTCGGTGCTTTCTATTAATGCTTGGAGTGCTGGTACTTTCCCGACACAACTACGTCGATTTACAACTGTTATACCGATAGTTCCTAGATCTATATTTCTCCTGTGATCGAGCTGCACTCTATGAGACAGCCCATTTAGTGTTTCCGCAAAGCCCTCTACCCAAAAAAAAAACCGCCTAGTCCACGCCACACAACCCCCGCTAACCGTGTAGCCGCTTCCTGCGTGTAGTGGACTCCTGACGTATTCAGCGGGACCCGAAACCCCACCACCCGATGGCGTAAGTCGAGGAATCTACAGCCTACACGGTCGCAGAATCGTCTAAGCCTCTGATTCAGATCTTCCACTCGGTTCTGTACCAGAGGTCCACAGTCGGTCCTGTCAACTATGCTGCAGATGGTGAGCTCTGCTTTCATCTTGTAAGTAATACTCGAAGTATTTACCACTTCAGACGGCAGCCTTTCTCATCTTATGTTCAAGACTTATTTCCAACATCATATACATGCAGTTTGTGAACTCTAATTCCTTTCTCAAACACTCCACCACATACGTGATTCAGGGTGAGAGTTTACAACATTATTCTTTATTTTGTTACGCCACGCATTCGTCGTTCGGTGTCTTTCCCCGTAGCAATTCCACATTTCTATCGATATATCCTCTTTCTCTAACCAGTTGTCCACAAAGTAGTCAAAAAATTGAGAGAGCCTTACGTTATCAAGAGCTTCTGCATGAATCTCAATCTTTCCATTATATACGTCCTTCGGTTTTACAAATGCCAGCGCTGCACACATGCTGACGTTAAGTCTTAAATTCGCGTTTTGGCGGTGTTCTTCATCTAGGCAGAGTTCTTGAACTCTCTTCCATGAACTCTTCAAATGTTCAAATGTTTGTAGAGTCTATGGGACTTAACTACGGGGTCATCAGTCCCTAAACTTACAAAATACTTATGAACTAGCTAATACTAAGGACGGCACAAATATCCATGCCCAAGGGGGGATTCGAACCCCCGCCCGTAGTGGCCGTGCAGACCGTGACTGGAGCGCCTCAGTCCCCTCGGCCACCGCGGCCGGCCATGAACTCTTCTTCATATGGAGGTAGCATCCATTTATTTCATTTGTGGGAAAAATTTGATGAATGGCCGATAACCCACCTGCCTCAAAATCGACGTTCACTTCTTTAGGACACCACTCAGAAACTGCCTATTTTATCAGACGTTCTTTACTCAGGCCATCTAAGTCTACGTGTATGCGCAAACTTTTTGCTGCAGCTCGTAAACGTTCGTTCCATAATAAAATGGGAACACGTTTTCAAGCTTTCTTTTTCTTTGCTTCCACTAAAAATCATTATTCTCCCCTCTAATATATCGTCTTCTAGAAGAAAATTACTGCCATCTCCCATTTTAATAGATCTTCATGACGATCAGTTACACAAGAGTTCTTAGACTTTTGTTGGTTCCTCCGCGCTTGACTCTGTCGACGACACATGTCTCTCAGGCATCACTGTAACAAAATCATAACCTTTATTATGTATATTTCCCATCTCATGCACGTATATCACGGATAACTATGTAGTTTCTTCACCCTCTCTACTTGCTTCCTCTCTTCCAGAGCCGCACCGTCAGGTGGTCCACAGAGATGTTCTGATACGGTCAACAATTCTCCGTTCTTCGAAAGTAGCAATCCCTTGCAATTATCCTTTTTACGGCGTAAGCACATCCACGTAACGAAACCTTCCTTGATTCCCTCTGTTTATGATACGCGTAACCATTGACAATGGGCAAAAGGCCTGCCCTTGGTCATTGTAATAACTCCCATACTGATGGTTATTGGTCACACTAGGAACTGCGGAAGCGACCAGTGTGCAGGTGTCTGGACACCGTTCACGGGATTCCGGAGCCGGTAGGGGCGAGGAAGAGACAACTGCGGGGTCATCAGTTCCTAAACTTACAAACTACTCATGAACTAACTTATACTAAAGGCAGCACAAACATCCATGCCCGAGGGAGGATTCGAACCTCCGACGCGGGAGGCCGTGCGATGCACAACGTGGCGCTCCAGACCGCTCGGCTACTCCCGCGCGGTGGCAGGTATCCAGACACCATTACTGTAAGCAGGAGTCTATCTTCATCCTGCTGCTCACCAGTCTGTTGATTACGCCACATAATTCAAGTGAGTTTTTTCATTTTGCTATTCTGTAGGCCAAGAAATGAAATGGTGGTATCTTTTAAGCGAGGGGGGGGGGCGGACGACGACTTCTGATTGGCTGCCAATTTGGCGTGGATACTCAATTACTCCCATAATTATCTGTGTCCTCTAGTTTCATTAACAATAGTACACAGTCTGTAACGTTATTGTCCCTGCGTCTCTTAGCAGGCAATTCAAATTTCAGCCAGCGCAGTTGTTTGTACTATAAAGCAAGACACGGAAGATTTAGCGTGAACATTTCCTCCTGCCCTGTCTGCGCTACCTACAGGGCTGCTTTCTAGGCATGAAAAGACTGGAAGCAATTTCAGTACAGAACTACTCGCTTTAATTTCAAACCTTTGTCGACCATGCAAAGTCAAATTATTATCATGTCTCGTGCTTCACATTACGCCTTCAACGATGTTTCCTGCATCTACTGTGTACTTAAATTATTGCATAATGAATTTGTGTCTTGTATTTATTTCCGCTATGTACTTTTACACTATTACTTACGTTCCCAAATTGTAATTACGAAATGTTCAAATGTTTGTAAATCTACCGGACCAAACTGCGTGGTCATCAGTCCGTAGCTTAAAAACTACTTAAACCTAGGTAAACTAACCTAAGGACAACACACACACCCATGCCCCAGGGAGGACTCGAACCTCCACGGCGAGCAACCGCGCGCTCCGCAGCGAGACGCTTTAGACCGTTCGGCTACTCCACCGCGGCATTGTAATTACGAATAATAATAATAATAATAATAATAATAATAATAATAATAATATGTATATGACTCTTCTGTTAACAGATCTCTGTGTCTCATAAAGTTTGCCTCTTAATTTTGATCAAAGTTCACAAATATTTTATGGTGGTGATAATTGAAAATAAGTAATTAGAATATATTTCGTTCTAACTACTTGTGCAAGTCTGGCATGTTTCCGCGCCACTTGTTGACAGATTTAGATCGAATCCCGAAAGACTGACGCAGAGTTAGGAACGGTAGTTTTTTTTTTTTTTTTTTTTTTTTTTTTTTTTTTTTTTTTTTTTTTTACAAACGAGACTTATACAGGATGTCCCACGAGGAACGATCAATATTCACGGTCATAACAGGAATGCACATTTCCAGAAAAAAGCTACATATGGCCATACACCCTCTTCTATACCGTTACTGAGATAAAGCACATTTAATTACGAAGCCCTTTCACATTGTACCAGACGTGAGACCATTTCTGTGGGAGGACACTCTATAACATGGCTTTGACACGTTTCCTTGAAAACATCCGGAGGAGTATGTTTTTCCATATTTATTCCATTTTCAGTTTTGCATCTAATAACAGTTACTACATTTTTGTCCTTTCTGTTATGACTATAACTGAATAGCAAGGGAGACTGGTCAACTTTGTAATATTTAGTGGGACCAAGGAAATTTTAATAAAAACAATGTAATCTCATTAATTACTGAAGAAAAGAGACTGTACACGCAAATGACCCAGAGATAAAGCAAACAAGTACTGCATAAATAGATGGCACAATGACCTTTTCCGATCTGGATTGACGCCAGAGCGTATGAGGGATATTTTTAGTCAATGTTCGTGGAAACTGCAAGTCATTGCTACCACATCGCTTGCATTATATAGAAGCTAATTACCGTGATCCACTGGCAAATTGTGTCGGTATCAGCACTTGAATAACATGCCGTTTCTGCCTCTTTTAAGACAAATTATAACCGATGTGATGTTTTCAAACTTAAATACAATCTTGGTGTATAAATTGACAGTTGGCAATATGTTTGGTTACATTCAGCTTGATGCGAAAGCTCTTAAAAACGCTACACATTGACTCAGATTACTTATGATACTAGTAGCTGCAGTTCACATTTCTGCTAAGCAATATTAAAATTTGTTTCGTTTTACTGCATATCAGAAGACTTTGCGCATGATCTGTGGTTGTGTATCAATGCAAAAACGTTGAAACTGTCCCTAAACAAAGAATAATCGTGAAGACAAAGGAACTATAAAGAGCTTTGGATCTGTGTAATCTGTCATTGTTCCAATGTATACTGTATAAGTTATGTATGTGGCATCTGTTCTTTCGGATAGGCCCTGAAGAACAGATGTCACATATACAACTTTATGAGGGTTCTGGCTTTTGGAAACATTAGCCGGCCGCGGTGGCCGAGGGGACTGAGGCGCTCCCGTCACGGTCTGCACGGTCACAACGGTCGGGGGTTCGAATCCCCCCTCGGACATGGATATTTGTGCCGTCCTTAGTGTTAGCTAGTTCGTAAGTAGTTTGTAAGTTTAGAGACTGATAACCCCGTAGTTAAGTCCCATAAGCTATACAAACATTTGAGACATTATTCTTAAGTTCATTTGAGCAGCATATGCGGAGAGTGCCAGTAGCTTCTCATGTCGCCAGCAGGGAGCTGATAGTACTATGTTGTCACTCGGAATGGGCGCGTTGTTTAAGGCGTCATGCTACGAACTGGACGGCCGTTCCCACCCGAGGTTCAAATTCTCCCTCGGGGATGTGTGTGTGTGTGTGTGTGTGTGTGTGTGTGTGTGTTGTCGTTAGCGTAAGATAGTTAAAGTAGTTTGTAAGTCTAGGGACTGATGACCAGGTGGCAAACTTTCGTTATTTCTATTTTTATAAACAATAATAAATTTTTAGGTAACACTATTATAGAAAAGTCTCTCGTTAACACCCTATCTTCCGACTATTCCAGGTTCTTATTTAGTAATTAAATACATAAACAAAACAATACTGAAATTAATGTGAGCTAGGCGCTGCCTCCACTCCAGTCCCAGCGTGCGGTGCGGCTCCTGTTATAAAGTCTAGGGCACATGGATAAAGACGGGCATGCGCATCTACTTCTTCCGTAGTAGCAGAGACCGCCGCCATTTTTGTTCCAAACGGTAAGAGCGTGGTCTTCTCAAAGGCGGATTCACATAAAGCTCTTTTTTAATGGTCAAGACATGACAATATACACCATGATAAAGAGAGATGCAGTAAAAGATATTTATAAATACGTGATATTTTATTTCTCAGTTTAAAAATTAATTTGTCATTGCAATGCGAATGTTCACATATTATTTAATAACGAAGAAATCTTAGTTTTGAAATTATACGCACTTCAAACTACATACTTCAATACACTGCATCCACATTTTGATGCATACTATTTTGTGGTTTGACTAGAAATGTGGTTTTTAAGACCATAGCATCTAAGTTTGAAAGAATACTCAACAAGTTTTCTTTTTATTCGACAACGTATGGAATGTCAACCGTTTTGAATTCATGTAAAACTTCATTTACATAATTTTGCCAACTGAGGAATTACATTCCATTATTTGTTTTGTATTTGCCTGAAAATTAATTTTATCATCGGTCTTTGAATTGATGACCATGGTGCGGGATTAAGAACATTGAAAATGGTTGGTTTTTCTGTCAACTTCAATCTTTTCGAACCATCAGCTCTACTTTGTTCTAATTAACTGACTACAAAAATTGTTTATCGATAAATTAACAACAAACAACGTAGACGTTTGAAAAGGTTTCAGTTACAACAATAGACCATGACTAAAGACAATAAGCACTTACGTCATTGAAAAACAATTTTCTTCAATCTAATATATAAAGCAGAGTGTCCGTATGTTTGTACGTGTTGCATACAAATCTACAGTTTTGTTCCAATCTTTATGAAATTTTGTACACGTAAGCTTCAATCCATGCGGACGGTCGCCGTAAGTGTAAGAATCGCATACGATGTATAGTTCACGAGATATGACGTCATAAACAATGAGATGCGCGGAAAACTGCTGCATTTTGCGACAATGCTGCTCATTTTCTCCTAAACTATTGGACCGATTTCAACCAAATTTGGTACACACATTCCTTACCCTGAGGTAACAATTGCTCAATGGATAAGAATCACATACGGCACATGGTTCAAAAGATATTACGTCATAACCAATAGAAATCGCAAAAAATGCCATATAATGCGGCGAGACTTTCGAAATACACTGTATGAGAATGACAGTACTTAGCAACTTGCAACAAACTTTAAACATAATTTCAAACCTTTATTAAACTTTTCTCGCTGGCAACCATAGTAAAATGATGAAAGGAAAAAAGTTTCTCGCTTACTACTTTTCCGCTGTTTATGGAGTAAAACTACGGCTCTCGGTATGACGTTACAATTTATAATTTGAACACTACAAATTGTAGCGGCAGGAAATTTTACAGACAGTATATACGCATATAGCTTAGTTTACCTTCTAAATTGTATCACAGTACGACACATAGTTCATGAGATACGAGCACATAAACAGTAACGTTCCGCTCTTCATGGGCTAAAACTACAGCTTTCAGTATGGCGTTACAATTTATAATTTGTACAATAGAAATTGTAAACGCAGGAAATTTTACAGACAGTGTACACACATTTAGTTGAGTGTACCTTCTAAATTGTATCACAGTGCGACATGTAGTTCATGAGATATGAGCACATAAACAGTAACGTTCATGCAAAACCGTCCTATCATGCACCAAGTTTTAATCCATAACTTCTTTACTACTAGCTGTATTCGCAAAAGATTATGCAGACATACAACCTTTATACAAATGAATATATACCTGAAAATGGTAGGAATAAATAAATAAATATACGGACAACGCCGGGTTTTCAGCTAGTTGTTGTTTGTTGTTGTGGTCTTCAGTCCGGAGACTGGTTTGATGCAGCTCTCCACAATACCCTATCCTGAGCAAGCCTCTTCATCTCCACATAAGAACGGCAACCTACATCTGTCTGAATCTGCTTACTGTATCCATCTCTTGGTCTTCCTCTGCGATTTTTACCCCACACACTTCCCTCTAATGCTAAATTCACAATTCCTTGATGTCTAAGTATGTGTCCTACCAATCGATCCCTTCTTTTAGTCAAGGTATGCCAGAAATTTCTTTTCTCCCCAATTCTGTTCAATACCTCCTCATTAGTTGCGCGATCCACCCACCTAATCTTCAGCATTCTTCTGTAGCACCATATTTCAAAAGCCTCAATCCTCTTCCTGTCCGCACTGTTTATCGTCCATGTCTCACTCCCAAAGAAGGCAACACTCCATACAAATGCCTTCAGAAAGGACTTCCTTAGGCTTAAATCAATATTCGATGTTAACAAATTTCTCTTTTTCAAAAACGCTCTATCCTCTGTACTGCAACCATCATTTGTTATTTTACTGCCCAAGTAACAAAACTCATCCACCTCCTTTATTGCTTCGTTTCCCAATCTAATTCCTTCAGCATCACCTGATTTTCTTACACTGCACTCCATTACCCTAGTTTTGCTCTTGTTAATGTTCATCTTATATACACCTTTCAGCACACTATCCATTCCGTTCAATTGCTCTTCCAGGTCCTTTGCCGTATCTGACATAATTACTATGCCGTCGGCAAAACGCAATGTTTTAATTATTCACCCTGAACATTAATTCTTTCTCCAAATTTCTCCTTGCTTTCCTTTATAGCTTGCTCAATGTACAAATTGAATAACAATGGAGAAAGACTACAACCCTGTCTTACTCCCTTTCCAACCACTGCATCCCTTTCATGCCCTTCAACTCTGACAACCGCTGTCTGGTTTTTGTACAAGTTGTAAATAACCTTACGCTCCCTATATTTTATTCCTGCTTGCTTCAGAACTTGAAAGAGTTTATTCCAATCAACATTGTCAAAAGCCTTCTCCAAATCTACAAAAGCTAGAAATGTAGGTTTGCCTTTTCTTGATCTATCTTCTAGAATAAGCCGTAAAGTGAGTATTGCCTCCCGTGTTCCTACATTTCTCCTGAACTGATCTTCCCCAAGGTCGGCTTCTACCAGTTTTTCCATCCTTCTGTATATAATTCGTGTTAATATTTTGCAACCATGACTTATTAAACTGATGGTTCTGTAGTTTTCACACCTGTCTGCATCTGCTTTCTATGGAATGGGGATCATAACATTTTTCTTAAAGTCTGAGGGTACTTCGCCTGTCTCATACATCTTACACACCAGGTGAAACAGGTTTGTCATGGCTGGTTCTCCCAGAGACTTCAGTAGCTCTGAGGGAATATCATCTACTCCAGCGGCCTTGTTTCGACTTAGTTCTTTCAGGGATCTGTCAAATCCTTCTCTCAGTACAGTATCTCCTATTTCATCTTCATCTACATCCTCTTCCCTTCCTACAATATTGTCTCGAAATTCATTTCCTTTGTAGAGCCCCTCTATATACTCTTTCCACCTTTCAGCTTTCCCTTCTTTGCTGAGAACTGGTTTTCCATCAGTGTCCTTGATATTCATAGAGCTGTTTTTCTTATCTCCAAATGTTTCTTTTATTTTCCTGTAGGCTGTATCTATTTTTCCCCTATTTATACATTCTTCTACATCCTTGCATTTGCCTTCTAGCCACTCCTGCTTAGCCATTTTGCACTTCCTGTCAATCTCATTTCTTAGTCGTCTGTAATCCATTTTGCCTGTTTCATTTACTGCATTTTTATATTTTCTCCTTTCATCGATTAAATTTAGTATCTCCTGTGATATCCAAGGATTTTTTGTAGGTCTTGCCTTCCTACCTATTTTGTCCTCTGCTTCCTTCACTATTTCATCTCTCAATTTTACCCATTCCTCCTCTACTGTTTTATTTTCCCCTGTTTCTGTCAATTGTTGCCTAAAGATCCCTCTGAAATTCTTACGAACCTCAGGTTCCTTCAATTTATCCAGGTCCCATCTCCTTATATTCCTACATTTTTGTAGTTTCTTCAGTTTCAGCCTACAGTTCATAACCAACAAGTTATGGTCAGAATCTATATCTGCCCCTGGGTATGTCTTACACTGTAAAACCAGGTTCCGAAATCTATGTCTTACCATTATAAAATCTATCTGGTATCTCCCGGTGTCTCCTGGTCTCTTCCACGTATACAACCTTCTTTCGTGATTCTTGAACCAGGTGTTTGTTATAACTAAATTATGTTCCGTGCAAAATTCTACCAGGCGGCTTCCTCTTTCATTCCTTTTGCCCAGACCATATTCTCCTACTATCTTCCCTTCCCTTCCTTGTCCTACTACCGAATTCCAGTCTCCCATAACAATTAAGTTTTCCTCTCCCTTAATTGTCTGAATAATTTCCTTTAGCTCCTCATATATTTCTTCGATTTCCTCATCATCGGTAGAGCTGGTTGGTATATAAACCTGTACTACTGTTGTCGGTGTTGGCTTCGTATCTATCTTGACAATGATAATGCGATCACTGTGCTGGTCATAGTAGTTTACCCGCATTCCTATTTTCTTATTCATTATCAATCCTACTCCTGTGATACCCCCAATTGATTTTGTATTTATAATCCTGTACTCACCTGACCAGAAATCCTGTTCATCCTGCCACCGAACTTCACTAATCCCCACTATATCTAACTTCAACCTATCTATTCCCTTTTTAAATTTTCTAATTTTCCTACTCGATTAAGGGATCTAACATTCCACGCTCCGACCCGTAGAATGCCAGTATTGTCTTTCCTGATGATCACATCCTCCTGAGTAGTCCCCGCCCGGAGATCCGAATGGGGGACTATTTTACCTCCGGAATATTTTACCCGATAGGATGCCATCATCATATGTTCATTTTCAGCCGTTCGCAGTAGCTGTGTGGCAAAGCCACATTAGCTGATGTTGCAAGGCCAGCTCAGTCAATCATCCAGACTGTTGCCTCTGTAACTACTGAAAAGGCTGCTGCCCCTCTTCAGGAACCACACGTTTGTCTGGCCTCTCCACAGACACCCCTCCGCTGTGGTTGCACCTACGGTACGGCTATCTGTATCGTTGAGGCACGCAAGCCACCCCACCTCGGCAATGTCTGTGGTTCATGGGAGTGGTTCAGCTAGTAAGCCAATAAAAAAGGTTTAATGTGGAGGAAGACAGTTTGCCAGTAATCTACAACGAAGCTATGCCATAGGCTTACACAAGATCTTGCATTTTTAACATCGCAGTAGCTTCAAACATCGTTACGATTCGTATAAGGCATTATAATTACTAACAAACAGTTTGCATTATTTAAAAGTAATTAGTATTGTTAGCGTATATCCTGAATATTGATGTTATTTGTTATCACCAATATGATGTATAAATAAAAGTCTGTAACAGTAGGTCGTAGCGTCGGAGCCTTCGCTAAAAAGCACGTGTTGAAAGCTGTCGTTAACAACGTGTAGGAATTGTGCATAACTACGAATGAATTAACCCTCTTCGCATAGTTTTGAAACCTTGTTGATGTCTATTTCTCACAGTGACAGTTTATTAACCACATTTTGCGCCTTTTTGGACCCACTGGAAACCGAAAAACACGAAAACCATTTCCTGAACGATTCGAAGCCGAACAGTCACCATGATGAAAGCGTACTGATTGCACTAATTCTACGCTCGTGAAGGAACGAAAATGGGGGATGCTCATGCCCGCCTATATCCAGGTGCCCTAATAACGTCTAATACGTTATATACGACTGGACGCCAGATTAACATCCAAATGTTCTAATGTTTGTAAATCTATCGAACCAAACTGCGTAATCATCAGTCCGTAGATTACAAACTACTTATGCTAAGGTAAACTAACCTAAGGACAACACACACACACACAGCCATGCCCCAGGGAGGACTCGAACCTCCACGGCGAGCAACCGCGCGCTCCGCAGCGAGACGCTTTAGACCGCTCGGCTACTCCACCGCGGCAGATTGACATCCGAGTAGCGTGCTATACACGTTTAATAACGCAATAACAATGTAAAGTATTTGTATAAATTTGCGTGTAAAAGTTTGTGTTATAGTTATTTGATTAAAGTAATTGTAAACTGAAGTACAACGTGTGAATCGTATTGTGATTAGTGCAGGATGCTACTCTCCTGCATTGTTGTTGAGTGTTTGTTTAATTTCTCTAGGTGGCATCCCACAAAATCAGAGTGGATTTTCCAGTTGACTTTCGAGTCCCTAAACATCGCTCAAAGCCGCGGCGGATTAGCCGTGCGTACTGCGGCGCCGCACTGCGGTGCGTGCGGCCGTTCGCCGTCGGGGGTTCGAGTCCTCCGTCGGGCATGGGTGTTTGTGTTGTTTACCTTAGCTTAAGTAGTTTGTAAGCTACGGACTAATTACCAAGCAGTTAAGTCCGATAGATTTACAAACATTTGAACATTTTGAACATCGCTAGAATTTACAGTCACACGACAATACACTGGATGCGCGACCTGAGCAAATCCTTCTGTGCTGGGACAACTACAACCGTCAAAACAATTAAGGGTATCTGTTGAGATATCTAGGTTCTGAAGTATTGTCTTCGGCAATATGAACTAAACTTCATATTCAAAATAAAAACTGTGAACAAAATGTTAGTAAACCAATTCGACCAAACCGCTAAGATCATCAGTCTCTAGATTTACAAACTACTTAAACTAACTCATACTAAGAACAAAACACACACGCATGCCAGAGGCAGTTTTGAACAGAATAGAAAGATGAATAGTTTATCATATGGTCAGTAACAAATAATGTAAGAACGTACTTTATTCATCTCCGAATTAAATAACTTCGTTTTTAAATATCAAAGATTCTTTTGTTTCCTGATATGCCTTGTATATTTAATTTCATAGCCTTCACAACCTGAAGTACAGCCCTAACACAACAATTGGGGCCATAAAATATAAAGATGTGTCAGGACGTGTCTGGAGATTCACAAAAAAGATTTAAATTGGAGACTTTCACTGAAGGAGTAATAGAATCAGGGCAACTTATATACTACTGTAGACATATGCGGATATAAATAAAAAATAGCTACGTTTGGAGTTGAAACAGTAGCACATGAATTGGTAACTTTGAGAGATGGAAACTATCCGTCGTGGTTCCACAACCAAGCCAAGAAACTGCAAAGGAAGCAGAGTGAGCATCATTGCAAATTCAAACTTAAACAAAGCCTCGCAGACAAGCAAAAATTAAACGATGCCGAAATTAACGTAAACAGGCCATGCGTGACGCTCTCAACTAATTCGAAAGTAAAATTCTCTTGATAGATTGAACAGAAAATCGTATTAAGTTTTGGTCTTACATTAAACCAGTAAATGGTTCGAAACCACATATACAGACATTCACTCCCCTTGATGGCTTTGAAGCAAAGGATGACACATACACGTCCGAAATACTAAAAGAAATTTTCTAAAAAGGTTTCACAGAGAAAGCTCAAAAATGTTCAAATGTTTGTAGAGCTTATGGGACTTAACTACGGGGTCATCAGTCCCTAAACTTACAAACTACTTATGAACTAGCTTATACTAAAGACGCCACAAACATCCATGTCCAAAGGGGGGATTCGAACCCCCGACCGCAGCGGCCATGCAGACCGTGACTGGCACGCCGCAGAACGCTCGGCCATCGCGGCTAGAGAAAGCTACTTCGTCGTCTAAATCGTAGCACGAACGAAAAATTGGCACATATGGAATAAAACAAGCAAGGGATAAAAAGCAACTGAAATCTCTCAAGAGAGGAAAGGCGACTGGACCTGACGGGATACCAATTCAATTGATTCTACACAAAATATTCGAAGGAAATTGCCGCCCAACCCCCTCATTTCTAGCAGCAGTCTATCGTAGATCTCTGGACGAACGAAGCGTTCCTAATGAGTGGAAGAAGGACAGGTCATTACCGTTTTCATATAGGGTCGTTAAATAGTTGCTTAAAGCTATACTCTTATATCTCAGACGTTAGTCTGCTATAGAATTTTGGAACATATTGTATGCTCGGCTATCAAGACATTTCTGAGGACCGAAAATCTCCTCTGTCGGAATTAACGTTGATTCCGAAAACAACAATCGTGTGAAACCCAATTCGCTCTATTCGTCCATGAAAGCCAAGAGCGAAGTAAATGCAGGCTGCTACGTAGATGCCGTGTTCCTTGACTTTCGGAAGACGCACTGACACCTACTAAACAAAATACAAGCATACGGAATATCAGACCAGGTGTGTAACTGGAATGATGAGTTTTTAGCATACAGAACAAAGGAAGTCATTCTCAACGGAGCGTATTCTTCCGGCGTGAAAGCAATTACTGACGTGACCCTAATGAGATTTATGGCACCATTACTTTTTGCAATATACATAAATGACCTGGGAAGCAACGCCAAATGTTAAATGAGGTTTCTCACGGATGATGTGGTATACAGACGAGTCACAACGCTTGCAAATTGTAGGCAAATGCAGGAAGATCTGTAGAGTCTCGACACTTGGTGCAGGGAGTGGCAATTAATCCTCAACGTAAACAGATGTAGCGTATTGCGAGCATATAGAAAGAAATAACCTTTTCTGTAGGATCACACGATTGCAGATCAATCACGGAAAGCAGTTAATTCCATAAAATATGACAGTATGCACGGGGCGATTTGATGAAATTAGTCATTGGTATGGCAGATGATAGTGAAATATTCAAATGTTTGTAAATCTATGGGACTTATCTTAGTCCCTAGGCTTACAAACTATTTAAACTAACTTATGCTAAGGAGAATACACACACCCATGTCCGTGGGAGGACTCAAACCTCCGACGGCGAGCAACCGCGAGTTCCGCAGCAAGGCGCCTTAGAGCGCTTGGGCCGGCCGCGGTGGCCGAGGGGACTGAGGCGCTTCAGTCACGGTCTGCACGGCCACTGCGGTCGGGGGTTCTAATCCTCCCTCGGGCATGGATATTTGTGCCGTCCTTAGTCTTAGTTAGTTCATAAGTAGTTTGTAAGTTTAGGGACTGATAACCCCGTAGTTAAGTCCCATAGACTTTACAAAGATAAGATAAAGAGCGCTTGGCTACTCCACCACGATGATGCCAGTAACGTTCATTGGAAGAATCTTCAGGAAGTGTAGTCCATTAGCAAAGGAAGCAGCTTACAAAACAGTCTTCGGCCAATACTTGATCATAGCTAGAAATCATGGGATCCATACCAGATAAGATCGATAGAGGACATAGAGAAGTCCAAATAAGAGCTGCACGCTTCCTTATAGGCCCATTTAGTAAGTGCGAAACCGTCGCGAAAGTGATCGGCTAACTAAATTGGAAAACGCCACAAGAGAGACTTTCTGCATCGCGATATGGGCTACTGTGAGCCGGCCGCGGTCACCGAGGGGACAGGCCCTCCAGTCACGATCTGCACGCCCATTACGGTCGGGGGTTCGAATCCCCCCTCGGGCATGGATATTTGTGCCGTCCTTACTATTAGTTAATTCATAAGTAATTTGTAAGTTTAGGGACTGATGACCCCGTAGTTAAGTCCCATAAGCTATACAAACATTTGAAACATTTGATTTGAATCTACTGTGAAAGTTCCGAGAGCGTACGTTTCTAGAATGAGCAGAAATTATATGTTGCTTGTTCTTACGTTTATCTAGCGAAAAGACCACAAGGATAAAATTAGGGCCGCGTGGGAATAGCCGCTTGGTCTAAGGCATCATGTCACGGATTACGTAGCCGCTTCCGTCGGAGGTTCGAGTCTTCCCGTGGGAATGGGTATGTATGCTGCCTTTAGCATAAAGTAGTTCAAGTTATTTTAAGTAGTTTGTAAGTCTGGGGACCGATGACCTCAGTTGTTTGGTCTCTTACATTTACAAACATTTGAATATTTGAACATATGATAGAATTAGATTAAAATTCTGAGCAAACCATACTCCACTGGAAAAGGACCGGACAAAGAGAAGGTAGCAGGCAAAGCATCCCCCACAAAACACCGTGACGTAGCTTCCGGCGCGCCAGTCACAGTCTGCACGGCCACTACGGTCGGCCGTCCTTAGTATAAGCTGGTTCATAAGTAGTTTGTAAGTTTAGAGACTGATGACCCCGTAGTTAAGTCCAATAAGTTCTACAACCATTTGAACATTTGTAGCTCCCGGAGTATAGTTGTAGATGTTTTTAAAAACAAGTACAATTTTATATTGCAAGATGACAATGGCAATAGGAATGTACCTACATTGCTGTAATGTTGCTCCTATCCAACACTTCAAAAAGGCTGAAGCGCCTCCAGCCTTCTGATTTGCGGGCCTTGAAACTTTGCGGGACATTATAGAACTTTGCACTAAAACAATCATATTGTAAATAACAACAATTTTCAGAACTCTGGGATAAGCTGTCGGCTGTGGAGACTCCGAAATTGATGGATTCAGTTAATAAGAGCTTCCAACTACTATACATGCGGGAAAAAACATTAATTTAATACAGCACTCAATATGACACGATGTACACTACGCCGTTTTTAAGTTATGTATGCCTGTTTGTATAAATAAGTCACAATTTAAAATTTTCAGATTTCTGGGTAAGTCAATGACGTCAAAGTAATTAATTTATCTCGTCACAGACATCACCGTTAATGTTATTTCTTGTCAGAACATGATTTTTTGAGTTTGAAAATACATTCATTAGACAACAGCACGAAAATTTGACCATCGGAACTATTACAATGAATAATAAACGAAAACCCGAAGTTACAGAATATTTATTACGCTTCCATAGCAGATGACTGCTTAAAGTTTTATTTTATTTATAGTAACGTTCCATTTACATATTCTATAACATCCATAGGTAGTTACTCCCGTTCTTCTTAACTCAGTGATTTGGCTCCTAAACAGTCTCCAAACTCGTAAATTCTATGTGTCTGATGTGCCGTATATGTGAAAACCTTATCCTTAACGCATATAGAAGGAAACCAATTCCAGAAATTGAGTAATATAATGTTGTTATTAGTAATACCTCTACTATTAATTCACAAAAAAGGATTTGTTTTAAATCATTATTCTTATAATGAAGAGTCATGTTTGTCACGATGTTACACTTTATTTTCTGAAAGATCCCTAAATATTCTCAAGCATATGATTCTCCTCCACTGTCATCATTATACAATACACACAAAGCGCTTAGAACAGCTCTATTCTTCTCTCGCAAAACGTAATTTTCCTCGTGTGTTGTTAGAGTACCTTGTCTACCTGACTGCACATAATGCTGCGAGATGTGAATAGAGGACAACACGCTCGCCTATGACTCAGCCTACTGCTTCAAGGCACTTCATTCTGAGCCTGTATTTGAGCACAAACTCGCCGAGATATGCATTGGCTACATCAAGACCGTGTTTGCATTTCCAGGATTCCCGTGTAGCTTGCTTTATGAGAAATGCATTGAAAACATCTCACTTCTCATCTATAGCGACCAGTCAGTTATAAAATACTGCATTGCTTTATTTTGACGAACTGGTTTTTCACTCATTTCAGGCTCATTTTCAAATGAGGTATACCTATAACAGACGCGTTCCAACTAGAGCACTCGTAATCACGCGAAATCATGCTTATAATAAAACGCGATGATAAAAAGCAGTGGTCTGTGTTGTTTCCATGCAAAATGTTGCATTCCATCATAAGCAATACTTTAGTAAAGAGAAACAAAGTAATACTATTTTAATAGTATGGAAGGGAAGTCCTGCATAATTCACTGACGGCAGTCAACCGCGGCAATAATTTTAATAGCGCAAAACCAATATAACCTACACACCTGGTACTACTTATATTAATAGACAAAATGCAGATGCGGGATTTCAGTGAAATGGTTAACACGTTCGCTGCCGTTAACGCTCTGGCGCGATGATACTAGGTGCCACTTCACGCTCTGGCGCGAGATCGTATTTTGACAGTATCTTTTCATAGTTTTGAACCACTGAATGTTTTGGTTTTAGTTTTCAGTTTTTATATGGTTTTTTATTTGCATTTGTATTTTTGTGAAAACAACAAATGAACAATATAAACAGTACATAAATCTATCATGACATCATGAGAAGCGTGTGTGGCTCGTAGCCGGTAATGCAAACGCGGAAATCTGGAACCACGTACGTGTGCATATCACTTATAGTCTTCCCTGAGTGCCTACCAGAGTATACAGCTTTATTAGACTATGCCAGTTTACAACAAACCATAATAGGATGCTAGGTCGCAGCACGCGCCACAGCGTGAGCGGCACCTGACTCAAGTAACGTTTACACGCGCCAGAGCGTGAACGGCAGCCAACGTGTTAAAACAAAGTGGAAGAGAACAATGTAAACCCTTCATTAAACCCACGTTTTTACATTCAAAATCACTTGGGCATTCAAGAAGTCCAATATCAAAAACCACACTATTTACCAAATGTTCAAATGTTTGTACAGTTATGGGACCAAATTGCAATAGTCATCAGCTCATAGACTTAACAAACTACTTAAACTAACTACTGCTAAATACAACACGCACGCACACACACATGCCCGAGTGAGGACTCGAACCTCCATAGTGAAGAACACGCGCACTCTGCAGCAAGGCGCCTTAGAGCGCACGGCAACTCTCGCGCGGCCACTATTTACCTTCAAAAATGATGACATGGGTATTGTCAAAGTGACAACCCACTTTTGGCCAAGTACATTGGAACATAACCTTATACTTTTAGTGCATAAAATTGATTGCAAACAACAGAGTGAAGTCTTATGATGAAATAACTATCATGTATCCCCTCCACGATTTTTATTTTTTTAATCATTTCATCGAAATCCCCCATCTGCACTTTGAGAACTAACATAAGCGCTATGAGATGTGTAGAATATGTGGGTTTTATAATTACTTCAAGGAGATGAGACACTGACACTGACGTCATTGAATTACATACTGCCGGCCGCGGTGGCCGAGGGGACTGAGACGCTCCAGTCACGGTCTGCACGGCCACTACGGTCGGAGGTTCGAATCCCCTTCGGGCATGGGTATTTGTGCCGTCCTTAGTCTTAGCTAGTTCATAAGTAGTTTGTACGTTTAGGGACTGATGACCCCGTAGTTAAGTCCTATAAGCTATACAAACATTTGAAACATTTGAATTACATACTATTTCCCTGCTGTAGTATTGATATGTTACATTGCTTCTCTCTATTAAAATGTCACTTGTAATCATTATAAAAATATCAAGTATTATAATTTGACGAGTATGAACAATATTCTTCGTTTTATCGTTTTTTAAGAGCTCTTTATCATGAATAATGGAATGTAATGTTTGTTAAGGTTTGCAGTGATTTTTAAATGGAAATTTTCTAGACGTAAGTTCTAATGCATATAAGAGAACGCTCATTCCCCTCCGGTGAAAACATAAATATCTCTGCGGTGCCTTCTTGTTTGTGACAGCGGAGACTGGAATAGATTCGGAAAGGACAGAAACTACTTAGGTAACTATTGACTAGACATGTAGGAAGTGCAAAATTTGACATATAAATACTTTGTGAATTGTTTGTACCATGTCGGTAGATTAATAAGATCTCAAATTACTGTAGAAACTATACACATAATTCAGCACTAGTTGCTTTACTTTAAACGTATCAAGGATTTTTCATATTGTGCACACATAACGGGGAAAAAGAAGAAAAAACCTGATGAAATTGTAAATGATATCTTTCAGAAAGTTATTAAGTAGTTCTCTACAAATGGACTCTCATTAAACTTTGATAAAATCCAGTATATACAGTTTCATACAGTAAATGGCATGAAACCATTAATAAATTTGGACTTTGAACAGAAATCTGTAGAGTATTCAAAAAATTTAGGTGTTTTCATTGACGAGGGATTGAATTGGAAGAAACATATTGAAGATCTCTTGAAACGTTTGAGTTCAGCTGCGTATGCTATCAGGGTCATTGCAAAATTTGGGTATATACATCTCAGTAAATTAGCTTACTATGCCTATTTTCATTCACTGCTTACATATGGGAATATATTCTGGGGCAATTCAACATTGAGTAAATAAGTATTCATTGCACAATGGCGTGTAATCAGAATAATTGCTGGAGCCCACCCAAGATCATCATGCAGACATTTTTTTAGGGATATTGGGATCTTCACTGTTGTTGTTATGGTCTTCAGTCCGGAGACTGGTTTGATGCAGCTCTCCACCCTACTCTATCCTGAGCAAGCCTTTTCATCTCCTCGTAAGAACGGCAACCCACATCTACTTGAATCTGCTTACTATACGCGTCTCTTGGTCTCCCTCTGCGATTTTTACCCCACACACTTCCCTCCAATGCTAAATTTACGATTCCTCGATGTCTAAGAATGTGTCCTACCAAACGGTCCCTTCTTTTAGTCAAGGTATGCCAAAACGTCCTTTTCTCACCAATTCTATTCAGTACCTCTTCATTAGTTATGCGATCTACCCACCTAATCTTCAGCATTCTTCTGTAGCACCACATTTCAAAAGCCTCTATTCTTTTCCTGTCTACACTGCTTATCGTCCATGTTTCACTCCCATACAAGGCAACACTCCACACAAATGCCTTAAGAAAAGACTTCCTTACAATTAAATTAATATTCCTTGTTAGCAAATTTCTCTTTCTCAAAAATGCTTTTCTTCCCATTGCCATTCTGCATTTTATATCCTCTGTACTGCGACCATCGCGTGTTATTTTACTACCCAAGTAACAAAACTCATCTACCACCTTCATTGTTTCGTTACGTAATCTAATTCCTTCAGCATCGCCCGATTTTCTAAGACTGCACTCCATTATTTTTGTTTTGTTCTTGTTAATGTTCATTTTATACTCTCTCTTCAACACACTGTCCATTCCATTCAACTGCTCTTCCAGGTCCTTCGCTGTCTCTGCCAGAATTACAATGTCATCAGCAAAACGCAATGTTTTTATTTCTTCCCCCTGAACTTTAATCCCTATTCCAAATTTCTCCTTGCTCTCCTTTATAGCTTGCTCAATGTACAAATTGAACAACATTGGAGAAAGGCTACAACCCTGTCTTACTCCCTTCCCAACTGATGCTTCCCTTTCATGCCCTTCGAGTCTAATAACTGCGGTCTGGCTTTTGTATAAGTTGTAAATAACTCTCCTTTCCCTGTATTTTACCCCTTCTGACTTCAGAATTTGAAAGAGTGTATTCCAGTCAACATTGTCAAATGCTTTCTCCAAATCTACAAAAGCTAAAAATGTAGGTTTGCCTTTCCTTAATCTATCTTCTAAGATAAGATGTAAAGTGAGTATTGCCTCCCGGGTTCCTACGTTCCTCCTGAATCCAAACTGATCCTCCCCGAGGTCAGCTTCTACCAGCTTTTCCATTCTCCTGTAGATAATTCTTGTTAAAATTTTGCAACCATGACTTATCAAACTGATGGTTCTGTAATTTTCACATCTGTCTGCACCTGATTTCTTTGGAATGGAGATTATAACATTTTTCTTAAAGTCTGAGGGTATTTCGCCTGTCTCATACATCCTACACACCAGTCCAAATAGTTTTGTTATGGCTGGCTCTCCCAGAGACTTTAGTAGCTCTGAGGGTATGTCATCTACTCCTGGGGCCTTGTTCCGACCTAGGTCTTTCAGGGCTCTGTCAAATTCATCTCTCAGTATAGTATCTCCCATTTCATCTTGATCTTCTTCCTCTTCCCTTCCTACAACATCGTCTCTAAGTTCATTTCCTTTGTAGAGCTGCTCTATGTATTCTTTCCACCTTTCAGATTTCCCTTCTTTGCTGAGAATTGGTTTTCCATCTGAGTTCTTGATATTCATAGAGTTGCTTTTCTTGTCCCCAAATGTCTCTTTTATTTTCCTGTAGGCGGTATCTACTTTTCCCCTTCTTATACATTCTTCTACAAATTTGCATTTGGCTTCTAGCCACTCCTGCTTAGCCATTTTGCACTTTCTGTCAATTTCATTTCTTAGCCGTCTGTACTTCATTTTGCCTATTTCATTTACTGCATTTTTATATTTCCTCCTTTCATCAATTAAATTTAGTATTTCCTGTGATATCCAAGGATTTTTTGTAGGTCTTGCCTTTCTACCTATATTGTCCTCTGCTGCTTTCACTATTTCATCTCTCAATGCTACCCATTCCTCTTCTACTGTTTTATTTCCCCCCGTTTCTGTCAATTGTTGCCTAAAGCTCCCTCTGAAATTCTCCAGAACTTCACGTTCCTTCAATTTATCTAAGTCCCATCTCTTTATTTTCCTACCTTTCTGCAGTATTTCAGTTTCAGCCTACAGTTCATGACTAACAAGTTATGGTCAGAGTCTATATCTGCCCCTGGGTATGTTTTACAGTTTAAAACCTGGTTCCGGAATCTATGTCTTACCATTATAAAATCTATCTGGTACCTTCCGGTGTCTCCTGGTCTCTTCCACGTATACAACCTTCTTTTGTGATTCTTAAACCACGTGTTTGTTACGATTAAATCATGTTCCGTGCAAAATTCTACCAGGCGACTTCCTCTTTCATTCCTTCTGCCCAGTCCATATTCACCTACTATTTTTCCTTCTCTTCCTTTTCCTACTACCGAATTCCAGTGTAGCTTCACATTATATATATATATATATATATATATATATATATATATATATATATATATTCACTCATGAAATTTGTTATTAACAATCCGACCAATTCAAAAGTAATAGCAGTATGCATAATTACAACACTAGGAGAAAGGGTGATATTCACTATATAAATATAACATTGGCACAGAAAGGAGTGATTTATGCTGCCAGAGAGGTCTTCGGTCACTTACCAAGTAGCATCAAAGTCTGACTGATAGCCAATTACTATTTAAAAATAAATTAAAGGAATTTCTGAATGCCAACTTCTTCTACAATGCAGATGAATCTTTAGATAAAACTTTAAAAAAATGAACAAATTAAAAGAACTAAATAAAAAATCTTTGACATATTGATTGTCATGTACAGCCAACATTCACTGAACAGACACGTTCCAAATCATTACGAAATGTTGAATATATGATCTATGGAACAAATATTAATCTAATCTAATCTCTTCGTCTAACACATTACAAGATATTTAGGTGGGGATCTTCACGTGAGCCATGAAAGACTACGTTCCGCAACATAACGCGTACTTGACGTATTCCACGCATGCGCCTTAAGATAGTAGTGAGACGGGCCACACTACCCGGCGGCAGCGCACTAGATGGTGGAACTGCGGAGCTCAGCTATCCTCTGCATTGCCGCTCGACTCACATTGGAATCTTCAGTGTGAGCAAATCACAAGAGATGACGGGGTTCCGTGCGTTATCTAACTGGTAGCTACTCTCTCGGTTCTTCAGATTTTCCGCGACGCATATATCCACTTATTCTTTAATAATGCTGTCCCAAAAAGATGTTGCTGTGGCCAAGATTACAGTTTCATCATACTGCATGGAATATTCGGCGGAAATACAATTTTCAGCAATTACAGACTTGCTAGATTCGAACAGGCGTGTCGCACTAAAGTTTCCGCTCCATTTGTCACAATGTAAAAATGTCCGAACGACATGTTTCGGGCCTACATTAGCCCATTCTCAAGTTCTAAAAACAAGAAAGCCAAGGAAAACGTAAATTAAAACGAAAACACTAAAACCTTAAATACGATCCATGTCAATATAACAAAGTATGTTCATCCTAGACTGGCTTACCTTGAATTAGGGATGGCGGTTATCGCTAAAACAACCGGTTTTCGGTTATACCGGTTCTTTTCATCTCCAGGTTAACCGCACCGTAAAAATTGCTCAAGATAACCGGTTTTTTAAATAACCGGTTTTCGGTTTTTATTGCTATTATTTCCAGTAAAGTTCGAACGAAACATATTTTGCTGCCGTAACAGAAACCCTAATCGTCGGTTCTTCTAGTTTCGGCCGAAACCAAAACTTACCACATTTAGTTAAAATTTATGTAAATTTACGTTATACGACAAATTACCAGTCTTTCCATATTTTGCAAGCTCCCCTCCCAATACTACGCCTTCTTGAGTGTGTGTAAGCCTAGCCAGGAGTCCGTAGAAGACGATATACGAAGCATACAGATTTACTGGCCTAGTATTTCCACCCGGCAGTTATGAATATTGAGCCAACCACTCCGTAAGTTGGACTTGTGAGCCAGCGCATACGAATATCTCGTTATATATATATATATATATATATATATATATATATATATATATATGTTCCGACTAACAGTATGATTGTTGTCAGTGTAAATTTACGCAAATTGAACTAGGAAAGCTCTGTACCACAGGATCAAAGAATGTTCAAATGGCTGTGAGTTCTTATGAGACGTAAATGCTTAGGTCATCGGTCCCTAGACTTACAAACTACTTAATTTAACTTAAACTAACTTACGCTAGGACAACATATACATCCATGACGTTGTTGTTGTTGGGTTTTGGAAGGGACTAAACTACGACGGTTATCAGTCCATCCATGACGGAGGGAGGACTCGAACCTCCGACTGAATCAGCCGCGCAGTCCGTGACATGGAGCCTCAGACCGCACGGCTACCTCGTGACGCACCACATGATCAATGTTACCTAAACCCATATTGGTTATTAAAAAAGCCCCTCGCTTTCAAGGAATCACATTAATAAAACTTGTTAGCACAACAATATGATAATACATTAAAAGTTAGTATTCCAAGCTTAGAGTACATCACTTACAAAATAGGTATATGAATCGAATTTACCTTCTCTTCCAAGGAACATTTTGGATGCTTTCTCCTTAAATGACACAGCATGTTTGTAGTACCTCCACCCGTTTCCAGCTTTTTAAAGCAAATGGAGCATTATACCTCACTGCTCCCGTACTTCTTGAAGTACTTCCACACTCGGGATGGTGCCGTTTAAGACACAACCGATGTCTGGCGACGACAGCAGGGAACTGCCGCATGACCAGACGGAGGCAAGTCTCGTACCCTGTCGGTGCACGCACGTCGTCTAATAGGCCACGCCACACGGCAACAGGTGCATCGATGCCTCAACAGCTACAGAGTTCTTATGCCACGCGTTTGATGCGCGTTTCTGACTGCCGGGATTGTTCTTAAATTATCACTGATCGCTTTTCTTAGTTTTTGCGATGAACTAATATTTCACAGCAATGGAAATTTTAGGAATAGCCCTAAATATTAGGGTCTACTATTTTTAGTTTTTTAAAATTATTTACAAAAGACACATTCTGAACCACTACTACAGGAAGTAGTCGTATCGGTTTTTTTTATCCGGTTCTTAGCAATAACTAAAAGAAACCGGGTAAAACCGACACCAAATAAATACCGAAAATAACCGGTTATTCAAAACTAAAATACCGGTATCGGTTTTAACCGGTCGGTTTTTCCCATCCCTACCTTGAATACTAAAACATATCTGCCCTAAGGCAACGTCAACCGTAAAATATTTGCGGCATATACAGATAAACATTCCTCACAGTATAACATGTTGCTAGTTGGAGGCACAGTTGTGGACTGCTAATTATCTGCTCTGCTATATCACAGATAGTCCAAACGCTACCCACTACCAAAGATAAACCTACCATATTGCTATTATCGAAAGTAAACCTGTCTAAAACACAATTTAAAATGTATCCAAAGAAAACTCCTAACAGTAAATCAGCCAACCCCAACCCAAAGGAACCAAATGCATTTGTGACAACTGGAGCGGAAACTTTAGTGCGATAGTTCATACAGTTGTGAGATGGCATCCAAACAAACGAACAGGCGTGTGCTGCGTTTGGGTTCCGTACAGCTTTCTTCCATTGGGCGCGTGATCTGTCCTATGTAACCCCAACCACAATTATAGGACATTATGTAGATGCCAGCCTTCTGCAATTACAAGTTTTCTTTCACTGAACCCAGAAAGTTAGAAATCTTAGATGGGAGGCGTAACATCACTTTCGCCTGAAAATTACGGAGAATTATTGCTGTTTTATACGAAATGTTTCCAACAAGCGGAAGAAAAGCAAGAGATTTTTGCTTGCGTTCCATCTTTCATTCCGCACTTCCTGGTTCTTGCTTGTAGCTGTGAGTGCCTTATTTATCTGCTGGATAGCATATCCATTTTCTCAAAACATTTGCGGTAGATGAGAGAGCTCTTGAGGCATGTCACTCGTATCGGAGACAGTGTGAACTGTTAGTACAAATGTTTTACAAATATTCATAGTTTGACGACAGGTGGTGACAACTCGAAAATGTTCAAATGTTTCTAATCTAATGGACTCAACTGCTGCAGTTATCAGTCCCTGGGCTTACAAACTACTTAAACTAATACGATGGTTGTAGTGGCCATTTTAGCAGCAGCTGAATACCATGTATTTTCTCAGTAGTATTTTAAAGAAAAACACCTTCTGCTACTGCAAATGAAGTGTTTCTTATTGTTACAATTCACCCAAACGCGTTTCGCCTTTTTCACAAGGCATCATCAGTGGGTGTCCTGAAATATTTACATGTTTTTATTTACACTTATAGGTTAGGATTTTACATATGTACAAAAACATTTCGCTTATGATTCAGAACAGTTCGTGTTTTTGTATAAATGCTGTAATTACAACACTTGCTACCCCACATCTCCCTCTTTCTGGCGAGCAGATCAAAATATTGCACTATTTTGCGGAAAACTTCCCATTTTCTTGCTTGCACTGACGTCTACTGCTATAACTGTCAGTGTTGCTTGTTTTGTAAGTGTTGTCAAGTTTCTCAGTTTATTTGTAATTCGACTGTTCTTATTGAAAGTGTGTTGAAGGTATCTTTTGGGTGTGTGTTTTATTTGTTCACTATTTTTTTGTGCGTGTGCGTGTGCATGTGTGTGGGGGGAGGGGGAGGTGGGGGGGATTGTGGGTTTGTGATTATGTGTTGTGATTTGTGCCTACCATATGGTCAATCAGTGAAAACATTGATTTATTCGTCAAGTTTATTTGGTAATTTAGTAGCAACTTTTTCTCGGCTTTTGTTTTACATATATAATAATTTTCTTGTAATGTTAGGAGGTGTTTTTCATTATTTATTCTTATTATCTTCACGTCTTTTTCTATTGTGGTGGGTTTGTGGTTATATTCTTTCAGAATTTCCTCAAAAGTGGAGCGACTTGTCCCATATTTCCATGCCGTGATACGTTCTTTGTTGGCAACACTTACAAAACAAGCTACACAGGATGCAGTTATAGCAGTAGACGGCATTGCAAGTAAAAAATTGCGAAGTTTTTTTTTGGCAAAATAGTGCAGCATTTCGACCTGGTTGCCAGAAAGAGGGAGATATGGAGTAGCAAGTGCTGTAGGTACACCATTTTATACAAAAAAAAAAAAAAGACCGTAATGTTTTGAATCATAAACAAAATGTTTTCGTACATATTTAAATTCTAACTTATATGTGTAAACAAAAACATGTAAATATTTCAGGACACCCACTGATGATGCCTTGTGAAAAAGGCAAAACGCGAATGGGTGAACTGTAACAATAAAAAATAAAAAACGCTTCATTTGCAGTAGCAGAAGCTTGATAGCCCATTTCGTTCGGTCAATGGGCCAGCTGCAGGAAACAGAGTTAAGATTGTATAAAACAAGAACGAAAAAACAGAAACTTGTGCTAGCAAAAGAAAAAAAAAATAAATAAATAAGAGAGAGAGAGAGAGAGAGACGACTTGGGAGAGCGCTTCGTCGCAAAGGCAGAAGTCCTGGGTTCGAATTGCAGTACGGAACAGAGTTCTAATCCGTCCTGAAGTTTCATCGCATTACTGTGTTGTTTGTGAGACGCCTAGTGGCTGATCTGCCGACAGCATGATTAATTAGCCAGGAGGCTCGTGATGCTGATCAGCAAGCACGTACCGCAGTAAGAAGCTAAATGGCGAGAATGCACAGCCCAGCAACATAGGCAGGAAGAGAGCAGCGCACGCCGCCTGTCCGTATCACGAGGGCAACCCAGTTCCGTTTTTTACGGTAGCGGCTCTTTACTCAGCTGCTCAATGGACTTTTACATATCACCCAACTGCAATCAGGGCCCACTCGGAATAATTCGTTCGTAGATATTTATCTCGTACTCAGGTCAAACGCTTTGAGAGTCACTGACCTACTCTTTACATATTATCATTTCATTTAAAAAACAGATCCACAATGAGTTTACGTCGTTTTAGTGTAACTGATTCCCTACAACCCCTTTTCTTTCAAGTAATCTGTTCCCTTCGGACGAATATAATGCGCTGCAGAGGAAAACCAGGACAACTCAGGACGACATTTTGCGGAAAGGAAATAATGCGAGACAGTGTAGCACAAAAATTATCTGCATATGTACAGTTATCAACAACCAACAAACAACTGATTCGAAACCTATTCCTTGCGAGACAGGGAATCGAACTTCACAGACGTAAATACAAGATCGAAAGGGATAAGTATGTCATCGGCACAAGTGGCAATGAGGTAGCTGTATACAGTGCGACTCCTTACAGTCATTCCAACGTACGGTTGCTGACTTTCCTCTTAGAGCTTACAAAGAAACATAAATGGACATTTCCCCGTATCGGATGAAACGATCGAATGGATCTGAGAACTACGTCAAGATATTAAGATTCTACGAATCTACGAGCTTGTGATTTTGCACATTTGTCCATAAATCTATAGCTATATTCTATATAAAGACATGTCGTCACCATAAAATTTCGAAAAGTTCTTGACCGATTAGCCACAATTTTTTTCACTGTAGTCTAGTAAACATTCACACTGACATAGACAGAGTTTTTCAGTACACGCCATATATGTATATACATGTAATATTTAAATAAATCAAACTCAGTTCCACACAGACCTCGAGGGTCCAGCGTGTACAGATGAGCCGCCTTAACGAGTCACCACCTTCTGTATCGAAGGGAACGTGGTCAGCGCCCCGCACTCCCGGCCGTTGTGTAGGTTTTCAAAACCGGAGACGCTACTTTTCAATCAAGTAGCTCGTCAGCTGGCCACACGAGGGCTAAGTACACCACGCTTTCCACCAGCGCTAGGCACACGCAGACGGTTACCCATCCAAGTGCCAGCCAAGCCCGACAGTGCTTAATTTCGGCGATCTAACGGGAACCGGTGTAACCACTGCGGCACGGTCGTAGGCGTAATACGTAAATGGGAAACGTTATGATTTCGAAAAGTTATTGATCGATTTATTTCAGATTTTACACGATTCTTTCATGAACATACGGACGCACAGAGGCTGAAGAAAGCGTGCGGAAATCCCCACTACAAACTTCGACGACTTTTGATTTTGATGAGAAAACCCACGTCTTCAAATGTCATCTAATTAGCTATTCATTATCTTTGGCACTGCAAAGCAAATATGTTCTACCGCAAGCTCTAAGTTTTACACATTTCGGGAGGAAGTGTTTTGAAAGGAAACAAGAAAAAAAGTCTAGTAAACATTGGCTTAGAAATGCATTCTTTCAGAGTTATGAGCACTTAACCAGTAAAAGAAATATGTTCACAGTGTGGAACATAAGGTCTTGCTCTTAGCTCTTAAGGTATGCACGTTAATTTTTTTTACCTATTTTATTGCTGTTTTGGTACATGCTACACACTTCCAAAATATGTAATATAGAAGAGATTTCTATAACAATTTCAAAGATAAAGAAGCTTACTCATCGTCATTGGATGACGTTTCTGGCCATTGGTTTCTCGTCAGAAAATATGTATTCACTCCCCTCAGCAAGTCCTAGAAGTCTGTAACAGGAATTACCGAACAACAAGGAGCTGTCCCCCACCCCCACCCCTTCTATATACCATATATAACCCAACTGCCGTGCAGCAGTGGATACACCGGTTCACCTTGGATCACCGTAGTTAAAAACTGCATGAGTCACCATCCAAGTCTGCCGAGCAAGCGGGTTGACTAAGCAGTTGCGGCTCCGGTTACGAAAACCAACACAACGGCTGGGAGTTCGTTGTGCTGACCACGTCCCCTCCATACTGCAGCCGGTGACGCCCTCGTGCGAAGGATGACACTGCAGACTGTCGGTATCAAATGGGCCTTTGGGACGGAGTTTAGTTTTTATATATCATGTATAAAGATCCTGATCAGTCACAATATTATGACTAGCTACCTGGTATCCAATATATCCATCTTTGGCAAGGATAACGGCGGCGGCACAACTTGACATGGAAGCAGTCAGGCTTAACATGTAAATTACTGACATGGTGTCTGTTCTATCGGATACTATTAGTTGACATTAACAGGTGTAAATTTTCGAATTCGAACTTATTCAAACTTATCGACTCATGTAGGGCACTGAAATAAACTCAGTGGCGAATTGAAAATTTGTGCTAGACCAGGATTCGAACCTTGCTGTTCCAATGAGGATAGTAAGGCACTCTTCTGGTTCTCCCCGAATCCCTAAAATTACGCACACTACGATGCCCATCATTTCTTCTTGTTCGTAGCCTAACTGTATTCTCGCAAAAGATCGGGCGTACTTATGCATCTGCCAGAAATTGTCAGTCGCCTCTGGTGGGGTAAGCATATATATAATTGTGACTTTTGAGGCTTTCCCGGCGGATATGTTGCAGATACTAAATCAAATGTTCAAATGTTTGTAAAGTCTATGGGACTTAACTACGGGGTCATCAGTCCCTAAACTTACAAACTACTTATGAACTACTTACGAACTAGGACGGCACAAATATCCAAGCCCGAGGGGGGATTCGAACCCCCGACCGTAGTGGCCGTGCAGACCGTGACTGGAGCGCCTTAGTCTCCTCGGCCACCACGGCCGGCTGCAGATACTCTTCCCGAGTTTGCCGCCGGATAATATTGTGCGTATCCCACAATATTTCGCCGAAACAGCTGTCCGACAGCTTCAGATGTTGGTAGTTCCTGCTGGTCACTTAGGCAAGACGCGGCTGACCATATGAACCTAGAGACTACCAATAGTGTCAGTATGTCAGCAGTCATTATGATTTCATGAACCAGGCGGCTGCTGCGGAGGCCCTCACCCACAAACATTCATTGGAGGCTGGCTGAGGCCACACTGTTGATAGCCGCTGGGTTCATGTAGTCAGTGGCGTCTTGATCAAGTGACCAGCAGAAACTACCAATACGTTAAGGTATCGTACAGTTGTTTCGAGAAAATATTGTGGGATTCGCACAATATTATCCACCGGCAAACCGGGGAACAGTATCTGCATATACTAAACTCCGCCCCATACAGGCCGCGAGGGTCCAAGGGGTACCGATCGGCCGCCGTATCATCCTCTGCCTGCAGGCGTCACCGGATGCGGTATGGAGGGGGGCGTGGTCAGCGCCCCGCACTCCCGGCCGTGTGCGTGGTTTTCCAGACCGGAGCCGCTATTTCTCCATCAAGTAGCCCCTTAGTTTTGCCTCACAAGGGCGGAGTGCACCCCGCTTACTAACAGCACTCGGCAGCCCCGGACGGTAATCCATCCAAGTGCTAGCCAAGCCCGACAATGCTTAACTTCAGTGATATGACGGGAACCGGTGCACGGCCATTGGCATCTGCATATACACTCCAGGAAAATGAAACACGAACACCATGAATTCGTTGACCCAGCAGAACGAAATTTTATTGACACATTCGTTAGGATGTATTCACCACATGACCACACAGATGGCGCCATAGGCACGTGAGTACAGTCACCACAGCGTGCGCAATGTCGACGCCAGTACCGTGTATACCCCCCTTTTGCAACAATGCAGGCTGCAATTCTCCGATGGAGACGATCGTACAAGTGAGGAATGTAGTCTTGCGGTATGGCCTGCCATGTAGTTTCCTCTTGGTGCTTCAGTTTGACCAGATTTCGTGCCGATCGTGCAGACTTCTCAAGATGATGTTTCATCTGGTCCCAAACATTGTCAATGGGAGAGAGATCCAGGGGTAGTTCTGGCCAGGATATTTGACGTACGGGAGACTGATGACCTTGCAGTTTTGTCCCTCTAAAACATCCCAAGAACAACAACGACAACAGTTGACGTACACCTCTAAGAACACTTTTGGGTGGTACGGAATAGATGTGGACATGCATTTTCCTGTTGTAGAAGCATATCGTATTATTAGTACATTAACGGTATCAAGACGGGTTGAATGATTCAAATGTTCAAATGTTTGTAGAGTCTATGGGACTTAACTACGGGGTCATCAGTCCCTAAACTTACAAACTACTTATGAACTACTTACAAATAAGGACGGCACAAATATCCATGCCCGAGGGGGGATTCGAACCCCCGACCGTAGTGGCCGTGCTGACCGTGACTGGAGCGCCTCAGTCTCCTCGGCCACCGCGGCCGGCGGTTGAATGATGGTTTCACTGTACCGTCTACTGCTCAATGTTCTTCACCAATAAATAACGGCCAGTGTAGTGCATGATTCACGACACCATGATGCACGACCATGCGTACCGCTAGGGCGTCTTCCACTGATACCCCAACGCCGCCTCCAGGTGTGTCGCGATAGGCACTTATGGAAGGTCAAATGCAGACATATCGTCTTCAGTGGTGAGAGTCACTTCTGCCTCGGTGCCAATGATGGTCGTACACGTCGTGCAGGGGAGAGCTAAAATATGGAGTGTATAGGAAAAAGGCACATGCAGCTGACACCAGACACCATGGTGTGGAAAGCCTCTTAATCTTTACAAACATTTGAACATTTTTTGAACATTGAAACCATCATTCAACCCTTCTTGCTACCATTCATGCACCAACAAGGCGGTATCCTCTTCCGACAGGATAATGCACTCTTCAAGGTGTATGTCAACTACCCTGGCCAGGACGATCCTCAGATCTGTCCACCACTGAGCATGTTTGGGACCGGATGAAACGTATACATCTACATCTACATGGTATACTCTGCAAATCACATTTAAGTGCCTGGCAGAGGGTTCATCGAACCATCTTTATACTATTTATCTCCCATTCCATTATCGAATAGTGCGCGGGAAGAAAGAACACCTGAATCTCTCCGTTCGAGCTGTGATTTCTCCTATTTTATTCTGATGATCTTTTCTACCTATGTAAGTGGGATTCAACAATATATTATCGCATTCGGAGGAGAATGTTGGCGATTTGAGTTTCGTAAGTAGCCCACGCCCCAGCGATAAGCGTCGTTGTTGTAATGATTCCCATCCCTGATCCTGTATCATTTCCGTAACGCTGTCTCCCCTTTATCGTGACAATACGAAACGAGCTGCCCTTCTTTGGACTCTTTCGATGTCCGTCAAACCCACCTGATAAGGATCCCACACTGGGCAGCAATACTCAAAAAAAGGACGAACAAGTGTAGTGTATGCAGTTTTTTTAGTAGTTATGTTGCATCTTTTAAGGGTTCTACCAATAAAACGCAGTCTCTGATTCGCCTTTCCCACGACATTATGTACGTGTTCTTCCAATTTAAGTCTGAAGTAATAGTAATTCCTAGGTATTTTGTGGAGTTTACGGCCTTCACTTTTGATTGATTTATCTTGTAAACAAAGTTTAACGGATTTCTTTTTGTACTCATATGGACGACGTTTTTCACACTTCTCATTATTTAGAGGCAATTGCCAATTTTTACAACATACTGATATCTTATTCATATCGTTCTGCAGTTGGTTTTGATCTTCAGATGATTTTACTAGACGGTAAATGACGGCGTCATCTGCGAACAACCTAAGAGAGCTACTTATATTTTCCCCTAAATCGTTTATGTAAATAAGGAACAGCAGAGGACCAATAACACTACCCTGTTGAACGCCCGATATCACCTCTGTTTTAGTCGATGCCTTACCATCGATTACTACGAACTGTGTCCTCTCTGACAGGAAATCCCCTATCCAATCGCAAATTTGGGGCGATATATCATAACCACGCAATTTGATTAAAAGCCGTTTGTGAGGTACGATGTCAAAAGCCTTATGGAAATCAAGAAATACCGAATGCACCAACAAGGCGGTATCCTCTTCCGACAGGATAATGCACGTCCATGAGTATCCCGTACCTCACAATGCGCTCTTCAAGGTGTATGTCAACTACCCTGGCCAGGACGATCCCCAGATCTGTTAACCACTGAGCATGTTTGGGACCGGATGAAACGTCATCTTGCGAGGTCTGCAAAACCGGCACGAAATCTGACCCACCTGAGGCACCAGGTAAAAATTGCATGGCAGGCCATTCCAAAAGACTGCATTCGGTACTTATACTATCGTCTCCGCGGGAAAATTGCAGATTTCTTCGCTGCAAAAATTGTGTATAAACGGTACTATCGTCGACACGCTCTAGTGATGCTCTCACGTGCGAATGGCCCTGTCTGTATGACCGTGTGTTGTATACATCCTCGAAAGGAAGATATAAGATGAACATTAACAAGAGTAAAACGAAGGTAATGGAATGCAATGTCAGAAAATCAGGCGAAGCTGAAGGAATTAGATTAGGTAATGAGACAATAAAAGTAGTAAATGAATTTTGTTATTTGGGTAGCAAGATAACTTCTGATGGCCGAATTAAAGAAGATATAAAATGCAGAATGGCTATGGGAAGAAAAGAGTTTCTAAAGAAGCGAAACTTGTTAACATCCAATATTAATTTAAATGTTAGGAAGTCCTTTCTGAAAGCATTTGTATGGAGTGTAGCATTGTATGTGAGTGAAACGTGGACGATAAGGAGTACAGATAAAAAGATGATAGAAGCTTTTGAAATGTGGTGCTACAGACGAATGATGAAAATTAGATGGGTAGATCATGTAACTAATGAAGAGGTGCTTAACCGAATCGGGGAGAAAAGGAGTTTCTGGCATATCCTGACTAAGAGAAGGAATAGATTGGTTGGGCTCATTCTGAAACATCAAGGAATTGTCAACTTCGCTTTAAAGGAAGCGTGTGACGTAAAAATCGTAGAGGGAGACCGAGGGACGAATATAGTAAGCAGATTCAAAAGGATTTAGGTTGCCGAACGTATTCTCAGATGAAGAGACTTGCACAGGACAGGGTAGCGTGGAGAGCTGCATCAAACCAGTCTGCGGACTGAAGACCACAACAACAACATATATCCTCAAGAATGTGTCAACAAAATTTCGCTCTGCTGGGTTGACGAATTCATGGTGTTCTCTTTTTAATTTTCCAGGAGTCAATATAATTACTGATATGGTGCCTGTTATTTCGCTCGATGCAATGCGGGACGTAGTTAGGCCACGAAGAAGACGAAGTAATGGGCAGGGGGCACAGCCATAGTAGTGTGCGATATGCTGAGAATTTTCGCACGACTGAAAGCATGCCGGCATAGCCGAACTGGTTAAAGCGAACTCGGGAAATCCGGCTTCAAATCCCGGTCCAGCACTAATTTTCACCTTCGTCATTGAATCTTTTTCATTGCCCGGCATCAGTCGGTATTTTTGCATATTTCTAATTCGTTAAAATGTAAACTGTATAGCGAAAATTTGGTGATTGGGCGTTAGTCTGGGAATGCACGGTGCGCCGCGATGAAGTAGCCGAGCGGTCTAAAGCGTCTCGCTGCGGAGCGCGCGGTTGCTCGCCGTGGAGGTTCGAGTCCTCCCTGGGGCATGGGTGTGTGTGTTTGTCCGTAGGTTAGTTTACCTAGGTTTAAGTAGTTCGTAAGCTACGGACTGACGACCACACAGTTTGGTCCGATAGATTTAGAGACATTTGAACATTTTGAAGGCACGGTGTAAGCGGCAGCGAGAGCGGCGACGGCCACGTGCTTACCTGCGCTGTCGGCTGGGGGCTGCGGCGTGCACTGGCGCACTCGCCGGGCGGCGCGGTTATCCTTCGGCGCCGGAGAAAGCGAAGGCTGGCCGCGGCACGCGCGGCCTCAGCGCCGACAATGCCCCGCCGCCCTTGCACTTGAATTCGCTTCCTCCTGCCTCCTCCCCTGCACTGCTACACCGCCACATCCGTGCTTCACGTATCCAGCTCACCTCAGTGACCATTCAGCATCTGTACCCAGCAGATAAGACCGTACAGAATATCCGAGATATCCTTTTGCAGTTGCAACGGCAAGGAAAGGTGTGGTTCCTGGGTCTTTTATTTGATGACAAACTTACTTGGCTGCCCCACCTGAAGGAGCTCAAGAGAAAAGCCCTGAAAGCACTGGACATCATGAAGTGCTTGAACGGAAAAAAATGGGGTGCAGACAGATCCTGCTTGCTGCAATTTTATAAGAGTTTCGTATGCTCCCGTCTCGACTACGGTTGTGTGTTCTATGGCTCGGCATCCCCAACGTCTCTGAAGATGTTGGATTCTGTGCACCACGAGGGTATCAGATTGGCTACGGGAGCCTATAGGACAAGCCCTATACCTAGACTGTGCGCCGAGGCAGGAGAGACGCCATTATACGTCCGGCGGCGTTTCCTTATTGCTAACACGCCTTAAATCTCCGGTCGTTTCCGTCCTCTCCGGCTTTTTCTGTCACTATTGACATCCCGGCCCCTTTGAAGCGAAACCATTTGGCATCAGAGCGCAGCAGCATTTACTGGATTTTGGTGTGCCGGCCGCGGTGGCCGAGGGGACTGAGGCGCTCCAGTCACGGTCTGCACGGCCACTACGGTCGGGGGTTCGAATCCCCCTCGGGCATGGATATTTGTGCCGTCCTTAGGATAAGCTAGTTGATAAGTAGTTTGTAAGTTTAGGGACTGATGACCCCATAGTTAAGTCCCATAAGCTTTACAAACATTTGAACATTTTTGATCTCGGTTGCCTCCGATAAACATACAGCGTCAGGGTTGGTGCAAAGCGCCGCCCTGGCTGTTAGTGAAGCCCAACCTCATTTTAGACTTGACTGAGTGCAACAAACCGTTCACTCCAGGTTATGTTTTTAAGGACAAGTTTCGTGCCATTTTAAATAGCCATCATTCATTTAATGTTATTTATACGGATGGGTCGAAACAGGGGGATACTGTTGGGTGCTCTGTAGTGTTCCCTACCCAAATCCTCAGATATCGTCTGCCTTGTCAGTTCACGGTATTTGACGCAGAACTTTATGCTGTTTTGAAAGCAGTGGAGCATATGAAACGTCGTACTGGGTCTACCTTTCTGCTTTGCTCCGATTCACTCAGTGCTCTGCAGACCATTCAGCATCTGTACCCAGCAGATAAGACCGTGCAGAATATCCAAGATATCCTTTTGCAGTTGCAACGGCAAGGAAAGGTGATTTCCTTCTGCTGGGTACCTGGCCATGTGAGTATCCGTGGAAACGAGTTGGCCGATACCGCGACCAAGGAGGCCTGTCGGCTTCCGAACGTAGCTGATTGTCCTCTCCCTCTCCGAGCCTCGCTGTCATTTCTTAGGAGCTCTGCCATGCGCCTCTGGGACCAAGAATAGTTCGCCGTCGTGGATAATAAGTTGCGCTCAATAAAGGACATAGTTAGGCCCTGGCGTATATCCGTACAGCCTGTCAGGTCTGCTGAAGTCTGCTTAACAAGACTTCGAATAGGACACTGCCCCCTGACGCATAGATTCCTTCTTTGTGGCGACGAGCGCCCTACTTGTGATGCTTGTGGTGTGCTGATAACCGTTCAACATATTTTAACAACTTGTGTTTCCTATTATGCCGCGAGGGAACAAGCCAGTTTGTCGGATGACCTCCGTTCCATTTTAGGTGATAGTGATATGACAGTGGCACGTGTTTTACGATTTTGTGTTTTGGCCGACCTCCTACCAAAGATCTTAGGTCGACGGATCTAAAATATAGGTAGGGGACGATAGACCCGTTCGGTCCATCCCTCCATGTTTAGCCCGCCGTCTTTTTAGCCTTGTCCCCCATTTGTCTGTTTTGTCTAGTGTCTTATTAGTGCCACTGTACCTTTCTTTATTATGCATACGATGTAGGAGGAAGAGCGTACGTCCTTTCGTATTGTCTCTTCTCTTGCCTGTCTCCTGCACCATTTAGCGGTTTAGACTCATCTTTTTCTAGTATGGGCGCTGATGGCCACGATGTTGAGCGCCCTAAAGCCCCAATAACAACAACAACATCGAGCTCACCGCTCTAAAGAAATGCGTTTCAGCGCCACGTCTTACAAGGCGAACACCAAGTACGGTACAAACGAATTTTGATGGGTCGCAGGTATGTCGTGCGGGAACTCCTCCAGAGCACCGAGCTAAAAGGATTTGTTCCAGTGCGCCTCGGTTTCCACGAAAATCGAGATCAAAGTCCAGCGCGTAACAGCTGCACCTGTACTAAGTCACCGTCGGTGTGTGAGTCAGCGTGGTGTAATTAGCAAGGCCATCGGAAAGAGGTTCACTGGCGTGTATGAGAGAAAAGTTTGAAAGCAAACATTCTGCAACAGGCGCTGGAAGGGCCGAGCCCAGAGAACGAAACGTGCAATTTTTTCGTGGCATGCCGTCATTCTGGAAGGTGCAATTGATTAACAGAAGTAGGTATTTGTCCTTGGGGACCCTTCGCAGTCCTCCATGCAGTTTGTTATTCCTCGGCACGATGACATCCACCAGCAGCACAAAACAATAAGTCACACCGCTCACAGTGCACTTGTGTGGTTCGAAGAGCAACAGGATGTGTTTACCACCAGCCTCCCGGATTTAATCGCAATGAGAATCTCTAAAGGGCTGCACGCGCCATAGATCCTCTAGGGAGAAACCCAGCGCAGCAGGTCACGACACTGAAGTTGTCATGCTCCGGCGTCTCTGTCGGTCATTTCCAGAAAACCACTGACTCACGTTTCTCACGCCTCACACAGCAAACGACGGTTACTCAGGCATCTAACAGGTGGGAGTAAGAAAGGAACAGAGGGGTTTGACGTCTCGTCGACATTGTGGTCATTACAGACGGAGCACACGCTCTGATACTTTTTGTCAGGGATAGGAAAGGAAATCAGCCGTCCACTTTTGAAAGGAAGCATCCCGGCATTTGCCTGGAGTGAATTACGGAAATCTAGGAAATCCTAATTCAGGATGGGCCGGAGGCGGATTTGAGCCGTCGTCTTCCCGAATGCGAGTCTAGTGTCTTACTACTGCGCCACCTCGCTCCGATTCTGACAAGTGGTCAAATTAATGTGTCTGGACAGTGCAAAATTATCTATCTGTGGACTGATGTTAGGTCTCAGACATTGCTCCCTTCGTAGCTGGAATGGCGCCAGGAGGCACGCCACTAACAAGGGGAACACCAAGTATGGTACAAACGAATTTTGATGGGTCAAGGTATGTTGTGCGGGAACTCCTCCAGACCACCAAGCTAAAACCATTTGTTCCAGTGCGCATTGGTTTCCACGAAAATCGAGATCAAAGTCCAGCACGTAACAGCTGCACTTGTACTAAGTCACCGTCGGTACGTAAGTCAGCGTGGTGTAATTAGCAAGGCACTCGACTCACACACAGACGACCCGAATACAAATCGACCGCCGTAACGAATCTTAACATACGACCAAATGCATATTGACCAGAATCAACTAAAGTAGTCCGCAGATGGAACCTGCACGTGGGATGTTGTGCAGAATCTTCTCTAGGTTTGTTTTATTTCTTTCAGAATGTGAGCTTTTTGTTTGCTGTTTATAGTGTTCTGAAGAACTCAATGGCGATGCACGATTATGGTAACTGACGGTGTCAGGACTAGCAGAAGCCAACTCTATACTATGCATCTCGGATAACCGAAGCCAGAAACACAACTGAGAGAGCATGGGAAATTACTGCAGATCTACGAGAAGACGAACCTTGAAACTGTCGGTAAATTGATATTTCGTGCAGCAACGGCCATCTGGGCAGAATGGAGTGTGAGTGTTGCTTCTTCATAAATAAATAAATAAAAGAGGCAATGACAGAACACATTTTTTTCTTTCCCTATCCCTTACCGTTTCCATTAGTTTAATCTTTCATTTAGTATAAGGTAAAAGTGGCGGTGGCACTAGACCTTTTCCTTGGCAAGCGAGATGTTAGTTTATGGGGGATATAGTAGTTAGTAGTTAGGCGCCAACACCTGAAGAGGAAAAGCTTAGGCGACAACACAAAAAAAAAAAGAAAAATATTATTACAAAGATAAAGTTATATCAGGTAATTACAGTTACATTGGGGCGGTGGCGCCGGGGACTGTAAATGAAGTTAGAAAATGCTGCACAAATGTTACAGGTGATAACTACAGACGGTTTACTGATCTTTCAGTCGCCGTGAAAGTATACTTCGAATAACGAATTAGATAAAATAATCGTTGTGCAATACATAATATATTGAGCAATTAATATAAGTTATTATCATGACCAATTACTCAAGCATTAACATAAGAGTGACTATGAAAGCATATAATTATACACAATCAATCGTCGGACAAGTGTAAAAAATTTCTGCGCAGGATTTGAACTCGGGTCGTCTGTGTGACAGTCGAGCGTCTTGCTAATTACACCACGCTGACTCACATACCCAAGGCGACTTAGTACAGGCACAGCTGTTACGCGCTGGACTTTGATCTCGATTTTCGTGGAAACCAAGGCACACTGGAACAAATACTTTTAGCTTGGTGGTCTGGGGGAGTTCCCGCACAACATACCTGCGACCCATCAAAATTCGTTTGTACCATACTTGGTGTTCCCCTTGTTAGTGGCGTGTCTCCTGGCGCCCTTCCAGCTACGAAGGGAACAATGTCTGAAACCTAACATCAATCCACAGATGGATAATTTTTCACTGTCCAGACACATTAATGTGACCACCTGTCATAATCGGACCGAGGTGGCGCAGTGGTAAGACACTAGACTCGCATTCGGAAGGACAGCGGCTCAAATCCGCCTACGGCCATACAGAATTAGGTTTTCCTAGATTTCCGTAATTCACTCCAGGCAAATGCCAGGACGTTTCCTTTCAAAAGGGGACAGCTTATTTCCTTTCCTATCCCTGACAAAAAGTATCAGAGCGTGTGCTCCGTCTGTAATGACCACGATGTCGACGAGACGTCAAACCCCTCTGTTCCTTTCTTACTCCCACCTGCCAGAAGCCTGAGTAACCGTAGTTTTATGTGCGAGGCGTGTGATACGTGAGTCAGTGGTTTTCTGGAAATGACCGACAGAGACGCCGGAGCATGACAACTTCAGTGTCGTGACCTGCTGCGCTGGGTTTCTCCCTAGAGGATCTATGGCGCGTGCAGCCCTTTAGAGATTCTCATTGCGATTAAATCCGGGAGGCTGGTGGTAAACACATCATATTGCTCTTCGAACCACACACGTGCACTGTCAGCGGTGTGACTCGTTGTTTTGTGCTGCTGGTAGATGTCATCGTGCCGAGGAATAACAAACTGCATGGAGGACTGAGAAGGGTCCCCAAAGAGAAATACCTACTTCTGTTAATCAATTGCGCCTTCCAGAATGACGGCATGCCACGAAAAAATTGCACGTTTCGTTTTCTGGGCGCGGCCCCTCCAGCGCTTGTTGCAGAATGTTTGCTTTCAAACTTTTCTCCCATACACGCCAGTGACCCTCTTTCCGATGGAGTATACAGCATGATTCATACGAAAAGACGACCTGTCGCTAGTCAGTCCGGACTTCCGGTTGCAATACCGGTGTGAAGAGTCCAGCCTTCCTCGTACATACACAGGAGTTAGTATGATTGCATGAACTAGGCGGCTGCTGCAGAAGCCCATACCAACAAACATTCGCTGGACGGTGGCTGAGTCCACAGTGATGCTATCCTCTTTCTTCATCTGGTCGGCCACTTAATCGATTTTGTGCGTTTATTGGCTTATACACATCTCCGCACACATAGTTCAGCGGTGTCATATATGGCCGTGGTGCTCCACAGACCACAGATACCTCAAGGTTATCTTCGAATAGTGTCAATTCGGCAAACATGATTTTTTTTAACCGCGGCAACAGGCGAACAGTTAACCCGTTTGTAAATGCTTCCACCTTCGGCCCGAAATCCAATGATTATGTCCTTTTGCACGTAGGATACACAGCTCCGTTTCCACATCAGGACAATAAATGCACTGTCTTCCGTGACCCCCGACAGGCTTCATTTACCGTCCACTGCTAATGCTGCCACTTGGCGTATGTGACATCGAACATAAGCTGTGGTCACACTAATATGACTGGACCGTATAAAAGTCTTATTTGTGGTTACTGGCTGTTTCTGCGCGTAATTCGTTATCCAACACCAAAAATACATTCTTCTTTCTAATTCTTCTCATTCGTCTTTGTCAACTTGCGCGAGTTCGGCATTGTTAATCCGGATGTTGAGTGGTTAATTTAAATGTTTGTAGAGTCTATAGGACTTAACTACGGGGTCATCAGTCCCTAACTTACAAACTACTTATAAACTACCTTATACTAAAGACGGCACAAATATCCATGCCCGAGGGGGGATTCGAACCCCCGACCGTAGTGGCCGTGCAGACCGTGACTGGAGCGCCTCAGTCCCCTCGGCCACCGCGGCCGGCTGGTTAATTTAAGCAGAGGTCGCATATTCTACCTGTCGCCACCCCGTTACCCCCAGAATGAAATATGTGTACTGCCATTGTTTGCCTATAATATTACACATGTGAAAAAGTCTGAATGCTTCGCTAAATTTTGCGAATCATGTAACTGAGCCGAAATTTGAGTACCAGCCTGGGCACTAGTTACAAGTTAACTCCCTTTTTCTCCAGGAGATTTTTGCAGTATGGGTGACTGGCCATGTCCGTGAAAAACGCATTCCAGTTGAGTCCCTCGATGTTTATAAACATTGCACGGAAACGATAGTTGAGTGTTGTGTAGGGGTGGTTGATTTCAGCGCAACTAAACTTCCAGTTGTTGTTATCTATAGGTTCCCTGACTTTTATTCTTATCAACTGTTGCAAACAGTACTCTTTCCTACGAGAGCGCAAGGAAACAGCAGCACAACCATAGATAACATTTTTGTTCATTCTTTATTATTAGAGGGCATTAGCAGAATTGTGAATGGCCTTTGAGACCATGATGCACAAATTTTGACTCTAATTCGAATACCTGATAAATATAATTATAAACTGTTTAGAAAAGCAAATCCAGTCACAATAGAGGCCTTTATAAAAGCGGTAAAAGAACAGGAGTAGCAGGGTGTTTATAGTGCATATAATATAGACGATAAATATAATGATCTCTCAACACATTTCTCGTGCTCTTTGAAAGTTGCTTTCTATTGGAACGCTCAAAACAGTGTACTACCACTAACAGACAGCCTGGGTGGTTGATAAAAGCGATTACAATATCATTTGTAACAAAGTGGGAATTATATAAAAATATTAGAACCAGTCACAATCAAGCTGCAGCAGCCCATTACAAACAGGATAGCAAGGTTCTGAAAAAGTAATTAAGAAGGCAAAAAGTATGTAGTATACAAAAAGAATAGCTAAATCTCACGATAAAATTAAAACCATATGGTCAGTCGTGATGGAAGTATATGTCAGCAGCACGAAACTGAGGATATAAAGTCATTGCGTACGTAGTAGAAGTGTTTGTGTTACCGATAAGTCAGATATGTGTGCAGTATTTTTAAATATAGTAGGAGAACTGGACAGGACCTTCTCTGCTACAGGTGACCATATAACTCCCTCAGAAAATAGTATTCCAAGACTGTTACCTTAAGTGACAGTAATGTGATATTGGCAAGTGGGAGACGGAGTCATTCATTAAATCACTATATAGTAAGAACTCTTATGGATATGACGAGGTATCTAGCAGAATACTTAAGTTTTGGTCTGACCCTGTTAGTCAAGTAATTAACCATATTTGTAATTTTCCCTTTAGGAATGGTCAGTTTCCAGACAAACTGAAGTATTCTGGAGTGAAATCACTTTATAAAAAAGGAACAGGGGTACTGTTAATAACCTTCACATATTTCTATGTCATATATATTTGCTACAGTTATTGATAAGTTTGTATATTCAAGGTTTGTTGATCATTTCAGTTCCAATAATTTGCTGTCAAACATACAGTTTGGTTTCAGAAGTTGTTTAACTACCGAAAATGCTATATTCTTTTTTCCCTGTGAGACACTAGATTGATTAAACAAGACTGTGGACGCAAGGCGTATTCTTTGTTTTGACAAAGTCGTACGATTGTGTTGATCACAAAATATTATTGCAGAAGGAACATTATGGAATAATTATTTTAATAACAGACAACAGAAGGTAATTCTCTCCAGTGTTGAAAATAACTACGATATACACTCACAATGACTGATGACCCCGTAGTTAAGTCCCATAAGCTATACAAGACACTCATAATGGGTAACAGTTAAATGGGGAGTGCCTCAGAGATCTGTTCTCGGGTCGCTGTTGATTCGTATTTATATAAATAATATACCTTGTAGTATAAGAGGAAATTATAAAATATTTCTGTCTGCTGATGACACCAGCATCGAAGTAACGGACGTTGCTATCAATATTGATACAGTATCAAATAATACAGTCAAAGAAATAAATTTATTGCTTGTAGAAAATAAATTGATCGTAAATCATAGTAAGACTCAGTTAATTCCTCTAACTGGGGAGCTATCAAAAATGGGTCCCACAAGGTTCGGTCTTGGATCCTTTGCTGTTCTTAATATATATTAATGACTTGCCATTTTATATTCACTAAGGTGCTAAGCTAGTTCTTTTTGCTGAAGATACAAGTATAGCTATCACTCCTGAAAAAACAGGATTAACTGATGTCCTTTGGAAAACTAAATTTTGATAAAACCCAGTATATACATTTTCATACAGTAAATGGCATGACACCATTAATAAATATAGACTTTCAACAGAAATCTGTAACTAAGGTAGAATATTCAAAATTTTTAGGGTTTGCATTGACAAGGGATTGAATGGGAAGCAACATATTGAAGATCTGCTGAAACGCTCGAGTTCAACTACTTATGCTATCAGGGTCATTGCAGAGTTTGGTGATATACATCTCAGTAAATTAGCTTACTATGCCTATTTTCATTCACTGATTTCGTACGGGATCATATTCGAGCAATACGTCGTGTAAGCTCGCCAACCTCTTGTCAAAACGTGTTTAGCAGCTTGGGAACTCTGACATTGGCTTATTTATGCATATTCTGGTTAACATCGTTTGTTGCTTGATTTCAGTTTATCTATTACTGCTCTCTTGTTATAATTTGATGTACTGACTTGTTCCATGGCCATGGCGACTTGCTCCTTAGTTTGGTCCTGCGGAAAATGTAAATCGGAAATAAAAAATAAATACATTTACACAGTGGGTTGTGGAAAACCGCCGAAAATAGATATCCACACCGACCCCATGTCGATAAATCGAACCGGGGCGGGCACAGCTTCTTTTGCGGTATGTGGTGCTTTAAATCGCGCGGCAACTTGGGCGGGTTCGAGCACCGAAAACACATTATCTCCTGTAAATTTTATGGAATGACATTTGTGCTTGGGGGGAAGGGAGGGGAAATCGTGTGGCGACAGAAAAGGCATCCGGCCACGCCTTACGTTAATGAAACCAAACACCAAATCAATAGTTAATCACGCCCATGTGGGGAAAGCGTTAAAGAAAGTAGAAGACAAAGTAAGAATTAATTGCACTGGACATGTTGGACGAGGAACGTAATACAAATACTTTTTAAGCTGGAAGGTATCATAATCATAATGTAGTTTATTTTCTCTGTTGGACGTACAATATCAATTATTTATTTATTTATTTTTTACTGACGACTGGATCCTCAGAAACTATAAAGTAAAACATAAAAAGAATATACAAGTCGTATCTCTTCTGTTTGATAAATCATATCTGAACCTACATCTACAGTCATACTACGCAATTCACTTTTTGGTGCATGACGGAGGATACCTTGTGCAACATATAGTTATTTCCCATCCCATTCCACTCACAAATAGAACGAGAGAAAAAAGATTGTCTACATGTCTCGTTACGAGTCCTGATTTCTTTTATCTTATTTCCATGGTCCTTACGCGAAATGTACAACGGCGGCAAAAGATCCGTTCTACTGTTAACTTCGCAGTTCTCTTAATTTTCTCAATAGTTCCTCGCGAAAAGAATACGTCAGAAATTCTGTCGGCTGTTACTATTCGCAAATATCGATCCCTATATGCCTTGAAACTCCAACTGCACAGAACAGTTACCACCACTGAGTCGGGCCCGGCGGTCTTGGGGTAAAGCACTCGACTGGGAACTGAAGGGCCGCGGGTTTGAAACCCGGTCGGACCTAGGATTTTTTCAGTCTGCGCCTTAAACCATCCTTCATCTCTCATCGATGTGAGGTGTCGCCAGATACGACACATGGTTCGGATTCCACGTTAAGCTGTAGGTCCCCTTGGGTAACTGGGATAATCTTGGGACACGCAAGTCGCCGAAGTGGCGTCCAATTGAAAGACGTGCAACAGGCCAATGAGCCACACGAAATTATTATTATTACCACCATTGAATGTGAGATGCTACACAGCTTCACTGCCCTGCAATGTGTTTACATAAGTCGCCTCCTTACCACCCGCTAACTTCTTTCATTGGCAGAGTCGACCTCACGATCAAAACGATGTATGTGTGATCGAGGATGTGAGCTGTCTCGCTTGGCAGCGACCCCACGCAAACTCACGAGTCTTGGTTCACGATCATCGTGATCCAAGATAGCGTCCGTCGCGCTAACGAGAATGTGCCAGAAGATTATAACGATGACATGGAGATTATATATGGAGTACAAACCGGGACAGAATGAAGAAATCAGCAGTGTCCTATACAAATGAATCACCCTTGCACTTAATTCGATGCTTAATGACTTTTCGGAAACAAGGATGCTGTAAATCTGGATGGCCAGATGAGAGGTTAGGCCCCGTTTCTTGTGACTGGAATCGAGAGCCTGAACCAGTGCATCACCTTCCTCGATTACGTCTTAAGTTTATCTTTAGTTGAGCAAAACAAACCAAAGAATCCCTACAGAAGAATGACTGAACCTGCATTATAATTGTGAATTGCAGAAAAGACTACTGAGCATAGCAATCTGCGCAGAAGAGAGAGAGAGAGAGAGAGAGAGAGAGAGAGAGAGAGAGAGAGAGAACATGTTGTTCTCTGACTCAGTCTACAAACATATGCTACTCTAGCAGCAATAGGTACGATCCACATGGGGGCATAGTTTTGGGCCTGCATTTATCACCACAAATTGACTTAGAGGCTAACGCACTTCGAATTTTTGAATTTTATTACGCTGTCTCTTATATCTCGTATGCAAACCCCTCCGTGTTTGAGAAGTTAAATTTTTAAACGGAGAAAGAACCTGTCTAGACTCCGGCACAACCATAAGATCAATGCTGCTATATTAAACACAGTGCAATTAAGGTACGTGAAATCAGGACTCTAGCATTACTCTCTAATGTGGGACATTCCATTTTAATTAATCACTAAACCAAAAAAAAATTCACACAATTATATCAAAATTGGAGGCAATAGGAACGCTTACAAATTCAAACTAGGCTTAAATAAAAAAAATGAAACTGTCATTTATTGCAATTACTTCAACTCGACTCTTCATAAAATTAAGAAAGAATTCACATGCGCTGACACAGTAACTAGTTAATAAACACAACTGAAGCTAAGGAAAGAATATCAAACTCGTGTCGCACATTCCGTCTTTGAGTTCAATCCCAACAGACTATGCAGTGGTTGAAATTCGCCTTTTGCAGTTGTAAATTGAAGGAAGCAGATGATGTCGAGAGCTTTAGAGGAAGCATTAGATAAGGACTGACTGAAACGTTGTAAAGTAATACAGTACACGAAGAATGGATTGCTTTGAGAGATAAAGTAGTGAAGGTCACAGAGAATCATATAGGTCGAAAGACAAGGCCTCGCAGAAATCCTTGGATAGCACAGGAGATACTAAAGTTCCTGTGAGTTGGTATGGGTTGAGACTATACCTGATAGCCGTAATGTGTTAATAACTGGTTCAATTGACTGACCCACTAACTCAAGACGAAACAATTGATGAAATGTTCAAAAAAATCTTGTATCAAATTTCAGTAACGTACCCAAAGCATACAATTGTAGTTTGTTAACGTTGGCAAAAATACATGTTGGAAACCAAAGGAACGATCGTTTTCTTGACCTGAAGTAACTTCTTGTATTTATAGTGTATACCTGAATAGAAAGAAACCACCAAAACATTAGGATGTGACAAACGAGATAAAACGTAACTACATGTAGAATAGACCGAAACCGTGGTAATATATGAGGTAAAATGCAATTATCCACTGAGTAGGCTGGTACTTACATTAAAACATTAAATAAGTGGTTCCATAATCTAAGAAACCAATCACCCGGTTTCTAAATTTTTTTCCTGGTTAAAAACATTAGGCAAGATCCACCTCTGGCTACCAAACCTAGAAAAATAGGCAAGTCAGACCATTAAAACAGATTACGACGACGCCGTTAAAATATGGCGCGGGAGAGAGATAAAACCCATTAAACAAAATCTGAAATCATTTTATGTTCGAGAATTCCAAAGTATAAGATGCAACCTGACAAACCAACCACGTTTCAAAAACTGTTGCATTTACATAGGCACGCAAATCGGATGTGAAAGTGGAAAACCGCTTTATAGAAGCAGATTTCCAGGATCGATTTCGAAGTGTTTACATTACCAACCAAAGGTGGAACTGGGAAATCGATGTACGAAATCCGGTTTTGGGAGCCCATATAAATGGGGTGACTGTACCTCACTAGCGGTTTCTAATAAAATTACGTTCTTATGTAATATCGTATCAATTGTCCGATTAGATTTGTGATTCCTGTCAGGAAAGACAAAGTACGTAGTAACTCACGGAAACTCATCGAGTACACCGAAGTGATATCTGGCGATCCCCAGGGAAGTGTTATAGAGCCTCTATTGTTCCTTGTCTTTAAAAATGGTTTAGGAGACAATCTGACCAGCACTCTTAGACTGTTCCCGCGTGATACCGTCGCTCCCCAGTTATTAATATCACAAGGTCAAAATGAACTGCAAAACGATTTATATAAGATGTACTGTATACATGTTCGAAAATTGAAAAGTTAATATGGTGTAACGAGAATTATGCCGGACTTCGTGTCGTTTTTGCGGCGTAAATCGCTGCCGCCTTCAGGATTTCCTCGAGACTGCTGCTTTGGAGGATTGGGTCCAGTATTTATGCCCTGAGGGCGCTGGGAGCTACGTTACAGGTCCGCAGCTACAAGTCACGTCTCCAACGGTCCTCTCTGGCTGGTTGTGCTCCATGCGCTGTCCGCACCCACTTTGGCCGTCCTCCGGGGTCGTGGACGTTCTTTGAGGTCCACACCGCGCCGTGTGTTCCCTATGCTGCCCGCGTCCGTCTGACGTTGTTGTAGCAACCCTCACTCGTTCCTGGGGTTGCGACGGCCGTCTGCGCCCCTTCCGGCCGTGCTCTGTGGCCATGGCTGTCATCTGAAGCCCGCGCCATGTTGAAGGTTCAGATTGCGGTACGCGCCCACCTGGCGTGGTTCTGGAGGTACTTTACAGCACTGGTGTACGAACGTCTGCATGCGCCTCGGCCGTCATCGGGGGCCGTGGTTGACATCGGTCCTCGCTCGGCTTAGATGGTTTCAATCATCTTGTGTCCCGATGGCCGACCGCGTCCTATGCAGTTGTCTTCAGGGGCTGTTGCTGTCGTATAAGGCCCGCACTGCGTTGAGTGTTCAGATTGTGGTCCACGCCCGCCTGATGTGGTTCTGGTGCTCTCCCATTGCTGCTGTTCCGATAGACATCTGTGTCCGCTTCGGCCATCAACTGGTAATCATCTGAGGCCAGTGTCACACTGGATGTTCCATTTGCAGTTAGCGCCAGAATTGTGTGGTTTCTTTCATCGTCTGGTATTAAGAGACCCGAATGTAGCCGCGGTGGCCGAGGGGACTGAGGCGCTTCAGTCACGGTCTGCACGGCCACTACGGTCGGGGGTTCGAATCCCCCCTCGGGCATGGATATTTGTGCCGTCCTTAGGATAAGCTAGTTGATAAGTAGTTTGTAATTTTAGGGACTGATAACCCCGTAGTTAAGTCCCATAAGCTTAACAAACATTTGAACATTTGAGCTTTGCCCCGTATCACTTTGATGGTTCCGTTTGTGGTCTGCACCCTTCTGGCGTGGTTCTGGAGATACTTTCCAATCGCTGGTGTTCTGATGAACGTCCGCATGGGGCTCGGTCGTCATAAGCGACCGTGGTGGTCATCTGAGACCTGCGTCGCGTCGGGTTCTGCATGCACGGTCCGCGCCCAATTTCGATGGTTCAGTCGTTGCCTGGCGTCCCATAAGCCATCCGCGCCTTGTGCAGTTGTTCTCTGGGGGCTGTGGTGTCATATGAGGTCCGCGCCATCTTGAGGGTTCCGATTTCGGTCCTCACTCGCCTGTCTTGGTTCTGGAGGACCTCTTCTGTTGCTGGTGTTTAGACGGACATCCCCGCCCAGCTTCGCCATCATCGGTGGCAGTGGTGGTAATCTCAAACCTGCGTCGTGTCAGGCGCTCCACTCGTGGTCCACGCCCGTCTTGGATAGTTCCAGTCACCGTCTAATGTCCTGTTGGCCGTCCGCGCCATGTGCAGTTGTGCTACGGGGCTGTAGCTATCATATGAGGTCCGCGCCACTTGATGGTTCCAATTGTGGTCCGCGCCCACTTGTGGTTTCGGAGGTGTTCTACCATTCCTGCTGTTCCATTGGATGTCCATGACCAGATTGGCCATCAACTGCGGTAATGGTGGTCATCTGATGCCTGCATCGCACTGGATGTTCCATTTGCGGTTCGCCCGACTTGCGAGGTTTCTTTCATCGTCTGGTATGATTTTATGGTCATGGTTGGTTTGAAAAAGTCAGGGGAGGCTGCAACCGATGCTAGCAGGCAAGAAACACTGCGTGAAATGAATTCAGAAATCAATGTGGGTCCTACGACTAACGCAAACGTTAGGACAGTGCAGAGATTTAGCGTTCATGGACTATGGCAGCGGACGACCGACTCTCCTGGGTCCGTGACGAAACGACAGGAAAACCGTGGCTTGGTCAGACCAGTCTTGATTTCAACTAATATTAGTGTCCGAAAATGGCGCATGTACCGGGAAGCTATAGACCAAAGTTATCAACAAGGCAGTGTGCAAGCTGATAGCGCCTACACGATTCGTTGCTCTGTTTTACATGGAATGTACCGGGCCTAACTGGAGCGACGATTCTTTGAAAATAGTTATGTTTGGCTACTTTACTACTTACAGTCACCATGCGCTTCAAGTTCCCAAACAACGATTTAGTTTTTGTAGATGACAATTCCCCAAGTCACCTAGCCAGAGTTGTTCATGACTGGTCTGAAGAACATTCTGAACAATCCTAGCGAATGATTTGGCCACCCAGAGCACCCGTTATGAATCCCATCGAGCACTTATGGGACGTAATCGAGAGGTCAGTTCGTGAACGGAATTGTGCACCGGCAATATTTTTGTAATTGTGAACGGCTATAGGAAACATGGCCAATATGATTGCAGGGGGCTTCCAACGACTTGTTGCGTCCGGGTCACGTGAACATCGCCGGGAAAAAAGACGCCCGGAACGATATTAGGAGGTTACTAGAGAGTTTTGTCATCTCAGTGTGCTGCGGCGGAATGGCCGAGCGCTCTAAAGCCCCTTGCTGCAGAGTGCACGGCTGCTCTCTGTCGGAGGTTCAAGTCCTCCCTCTGGGAAGGCTGTGTGTGTGTGTGTGTGTGTGTGTGTGTGTGTGTGTGTGAGTGTGTATGTGTGTGTGTGTGTTGTCGTTATCAAAAGTTAAAGTGTAGTTTGTATGTCTAGGGTCTGATGACCATTGCAGTTTGGTCCAATAGCTTTACAAACATTCATCTCAGGTTACTTCAATATAGTCTCCTCAATCATCAAATAGAAAGTCACAAACACGTTCCTCTCACATTATTGGCCACAAGCCGAAAAAGGCTGTTAACAACTAAACTTGCGGTAACTGGCATGAAAGGCGGCGCTCTCCATTCTGCGACCTGACATGTTCCGCATCCTACAAGCGGAGCAGCTAGCAAGTGTCTTGGCTGACCAGCGCGTAACACCGGTCACCAAGAACAACGTGCTGTCCAGTACAGCTGCGGAGGCTCACGTAACCGCCGCAAGTAATAACTACCGGGTCTCCAGCTGTATCTGTGATTAGTCTGTACACGTAACGGCCGCGGTGGAGTAGCCGAGCGGTCTAAAGCGTCTCGCTGCGGAGCGCGCGGTTGCTCCCGTGGAGGTTCGAGTCCTACCTGGGGCATGGGTGTGTGTGTTTGTCATAAGGTTAGTTTACCTAGTTTTAAGTAATTTGTAAGCTACGGACTGATGACCAAGCAGTTTGGTCCGATAGATTTACAAACATTTGAACATTTACACGTAAAGGGGCATTGGCTCGCCACCGCTGCAGAAATATTGGCGCGAAATGATGAAGTATAGTAGACAATCGATCCCGCCAAGGGATCAAATCACAGTTCGAGCCAAAAGAATGGGGGAAAGAAGATTAGAGTTTAACGTCACGTCGAAAACGTGATCATTAGAGAGGGATGTGGAAGGAAATCGGCCGCGTCAAGACATTTCCCTGGAACGATTACGGAAATCACGGAAAACCTAAATCTGGATGGCCGGAAACGGGTTCGAACCACCGTCCTCCAGAATGCGAGTCCAGTGTGCTAAAAACTTCGCCATCCCACTAGGTAGTTCAAAGCAAGTATTCAAGCCATGTGCAAAAAATGAAGTTACTAAACTAGCCTGTTTATTAGTAAATACGTAGACGGTAATCAACATTTTCGCTTTAAACGCTTTTACCCTTTTTGTGTCAAAATTTAACAGAGATTAAGTATCGTTTCTACAGTGACACCGGTCTGAAATTTTGAAACAACATGTAGAGAGTAGGCAACCCGAAATCTATCGGGGGGGGGGGGGGGGGTTCAAACCTAACCGACAAGTGAAGGAAGAAAGGAAGTTTAGGGTATAACGTCATGTCGACAGCTTGGTCATTATGGACGGAGCTAACGCTCGGAGGTTTGGGTAAGGATGGGTAAGGAAATCGACCGTGCCCTTTTTTGAAAAGAACCATCCCGGCATTTGCCTGAAGTGACCGACAAGTGACAAGCGGGGTAGGGGGAGGGAGGGAGGCGCCGCCAGGAGAGTCATGTTACGGAGTATGTGGCCACTCCCGTCGGACGTTCGAGTCCTTCCTCGTTTGTGTTTCCTTAGCGTAAGTCAGGTGCAGTAGTTTGTAAGTATAGAGTGTGATGACCCTGGCAGTTTGACGGACGTTGAGCGAGTGGGCCCGTCACCATAAGGTTTATGCACCGGTTAGCAAAGTAGATTCGGCACTGTCAGTAAGCAACACCGATTGTAGCTATAAAACTGTAACGAACCAATTAGATAATTTTAAGTGAACTATTAATGCAGAGTTAAACATATATTTGTATCCAATTTCTAGTCCAGTGATATTCATAGCTGCATAGGTTGTCGGCCATAATTTCTCGTGAATAACTGTCACTGATGTCCATCCGCAGTTATACCAGTCAGATGAATTGGTTCAGAGACTTTCACAAGTCACAAACTCCAATGATATATGTGTGCAAACTGAAGCACCGTGCGAAAATTTGTACCAAGACTTCGACATAAATTTTCACACGATACTTGTCAGCATTTACACAGTATCTGCAATTTCCTATAGACAATAAAACTAAGTAACTTTTAACGACTGATACTCCTTTCAGTACATGTTGGTATAATATTTGGAACTATTTTTAATCGCAAGGTGCTCCCACAATATTTCAAAGTTGCCTTGACCAAGACCAGGACACAATATATTTAAGCGATTCAGGGTGTTTTATAATTTCTATTTCAGGCTTTTATGTGCTGTAGAAAAGACTCAGTAAATAACTTTTGATAAAGAAACCGTGTCCAGAAATATACTGTTAGGATTTAAAATACCTCGCCGAAAATAAAAATTAGTACACCCTCTTAAAATTGTCCAAATCACTCAAGATTTATTGTAAGAACAGTGCACATGGAGTGCATGAAATGATTGCATTTACAGATCAATTTCTCAAGCGGTAGAGGTACCAGGAGTCGATCCACCCATTTTTGTCGTTATGTAGATTCCAAGGGCGTCAATGCAGGCTCTGAATCTGGCATCCATTCGATCATACAGATTACGAATTCTGTCTTGGGATACATTATTCCACGCTTGCTTCACCTGTTTAAGAACTTCTTGAATAGTTGTGGGCTGGCGAGTCGTACTTGGCAGTCGTGGTCCCATCATATATCATATCCCACACCTGCTGGGTTGGAGCCAAGTCCGGAGATGGTGCTGGCCAGGGAATCTGCTGCATGTCTTGTGAAGCTTCATGTGCAGTGTGTGGGGGAGCATTATCCTGCTAGAACAACACATCAGCTGCCTGTTGCAAGAATGGCAAAAAAACGGGTCTTATAACATTCTGCACATACCAAGCGCTCGTTAAATTACATATTATATAGAGATAAATAATTTGCATTATTTAGTTTTTCTTTGTTATTAATTGAAAATAAATATAAAATGATAAGAATAATAACAGAAAATAGTTACCCCTATATAAGTTCCATATTTATATATATTTACACACACACACACACATATATATATATATATATATATATATATATATATATATATATATATATATATAAGAGTAGTAATGTCCTAATTCTTTTTATTTTTTTATGTTGGTTATTATTTTTTTAATCAGTTACTTGATCTACCCACCTAATCTTCATCATTCGTCTGTAGCACCACACTTCGAAAGGTAATGTTTTTGTTTGAACTCCTTATCGTCCACGTTTCACTCCCATGCAATGCTACACTCCATACAAATGCTTTCAGGAAGATCTTCCTAACTTTTAAGCTATTTGAATAATTTCTTAAAGCATTTACATTATTTATTGTAGTGATATTCACAGAATCAGTTACCTGTACTGTCTTCTCAGATTCTCAAACACTTTTAATTTTATTTTTTATTTTATTTATTTTTTATTTATTTATTTAAAACGCACAATTAAGACTTACCTCGACGAATATTCTCCCGACTTCCCACTTTGAAAATTAAGACACAGTATCTCGCATGTGCAACACGATTCAATATTCTTTGAGTTATATTGTATGCAGCGATTCCTATAGAATGGTATCAATCAGAACTCGATTACGTAACGTAATAATACAACGCTTCAACCCATATAAACCGCAAACCCGCAATCGCGCGCGCTGGGTCCGAAAAAGTTGACATTACACAACTGTTAGCTGGCTGGTACTGCTCTGGATGGACGGAACGTACCAGCTGAGGGCGATAACTCGGTCTGGCGAGGTCATTGTCTGGAAGAGACCGCGGCTAAGATGGAAACTTACCAGGACGTGAGGAACCTGAATAAGACATCCTTGAGAGCGAGACACGCCCACGAGAAGGGGCCCAGCCTTGAGGCCGCTCTGTTGGCTGCCACCAGCGGAACAAAAAGCGGACGCCGGCTGGGAACTGCACTGCATCTGCAAGGCCGCACAGCTGCCGGTGCCACGTACCGTTGCTCCAGGATTTGCAGCCTGCCACATTTCACTTCTCAGTGAAAGTCTCCCGAACTCACAGCTATTCTTACAGCTATATGCTTCGAACAGAAACTTACAATAGTGATTGTAGTGACTTGCTCCAAGATATGTAGACGTGAGCCGTTCTGAAGGAAACTAATCTGTTGGAGGTGGACACTAAGAAACCCAATAATGACAAGGTGGAAAACACAGCAAGAACTTGAAATTAGTTACTATCAATGTACAGACCGAGCGAGGTGGCGCAGTGGTGAGACACTGGACTCGCATTCGGGAGGATGGTGGTTCAAATCCACCTCCGGCCATCCAGATTTAGGTTTTCCGTTATTTCCCTAAATCCCTTCAGGCAAATGCCGGGATGGTTCCCTTCAAAGGGCACGGCCGATTTCCTCCCCCATCCTTCCCCGAAAATCCGAGCGTAAGCTCCGTCTCTAATGACCACGCTGTCGACGGACGGGACGTTAAATCCTAAGCTTCCTTTTATCAATGTACACGCTAACGTAAAACTGTCTATGACTCAACGAAGAAGGCAAAAGTATTCAATTATCGCCGTCACCCTTGACCGAATACAGTCAAATACTAAAAAAGTTCAAATGTTTGTAGAGCTTATAGGACTTAACTACGGGGCACAGACAAATATATACAGACGGGAAACCTCCATAAGGGCCGGTCCTACGCTCAGGGGTGCGGGGAGGGAGGGTTTCCAGCAGTTCCGTAAGATGTCTCATGATGGCGCTGCGGTCAGAAGCAGCCCTTTAAACTGGCCAGAGCAGGCGGCAGGTAGCGGCTGCCCCCACCACCACCTCCCCTCAAACACCAGCAAGCCGGACACAGCCGTGGCCTCGTGGCAGGCGGCACGAGCTCTCCCCTCAGCCTCCCCTCCACGCTACCCTCAGAAGCGCCTCTAGTGTGGTCTACCGGTACTAAGCCAGGGAACCGCCTGACACCTGCTAGCATCTTACGGAACTACCACGGGAGCTTAGGACAGTGGTTTAGAGGGGGCTGCTTCTCTGTATATGTTACTCTGTGCTACAGGGTCATCAGCCCCTGAACTTATGAACTAGCTTATACTAAAGACGGTACAAACATCCATGCCCGAGGGGGGATTCGAACCCGCGACCGCAGCGGCCGTGCAGACCGTGACTGGCACGCCGCAGACCGCCCGGCCACTGCGGCCGGCACAGTTAAATAATGCGAGCCATGGAGCACAATGGTTCAAGTAGGAGGGCATATGAAAGTTTGGGTCGGACGGGTTGGGTTCTTGGGTGGTCCTTGCAGGCCTGTTAAGGGGGGACGAACACAAAAATGACCAAAATTGTGAAAAAAAAATTAATGGCTCTTCATTTACTACATCGTATTGAAATTTCAATTACCAAATATTACGTTCCAATTCCGCTTCTAAATGCGAAAAAATAATAATTTGTAATAGCTTGCACAGGGCCACACCTTCTTCCTTGTTCTTAATTCTCTCGTATTATCTGTTTATGTGGCATTTTTTTTCAATGTTGTGCAATCAGAATGCAGGGAATGTCTGTGTACTACATCAAGAAAATCAAATGTTTCAAATGTTTGTATAGCTTATGGGACTTAACTATGGGGTCATCAATCCCTAAACTTACGAACTACTTATCTACTAGCTTATACTAAGGACGGCACAAATATCCATGCCCAAGGGGGGATTCGAACCCCCGACCGTAGTGGCCGGGCAGACCGTGACTGGAGTGCCTCAGTCCCCTCGGCCACCGCGGCCGGCCTACATCAAGAAGGCTGTGGAATAACAGCTCTCCCAAGAAATGTGCTCATGGTAAAACGCAGAATCCTAATTAGTCTCTGAAGTCCCTCATCTGAAAACGTTACCTCAAAACTACATTTTTCTCACCCAAGGAAGTTAATATTGCAGTTTATGATGCAGCTATTGTCTTTAATGGTGGCAGCTCAGAGAGGATGTCTTGTAGAAAATGGGCTTCAAGCCAGAGGTTTTCACTCGCAACATCTTGATGGGGGTTGACACTCAACGTATACTTACAGCCATTAAATCCATTGACGACATTGCAGAGCAAACAAGACAGAAAAGAAGAAGCCAGGAGAGAAGTCTTAAAGGAAATGAGGACATTAATTATAGGTCTGGAGGCTTTTAATGGTGGAAATGACAACGTAAAAGCATGTTTAACTTTAAAATGTATTTTCTCAGAACTACCGTTTTCATCATTCAGGTAAATTTTTCTCCAAAACAAGAAAAGATTTGACTGTACGTTTTGGCATGTCATTATATATAAGAAACATGTATACATATTGAATATTTAATATCATTCATGTATGTCAAGATAGAGAATAAAAAAAGTAGAATTTCTATGTGTAGTTTTTCAATTAAAAATAATTAAACCTAAAACTTCGTTAAACATCAGTAAATTGAAATGATTCTGTGATCTTTATATGACGGTTGAGATTATACTACAAAAAATTCAAGGAAATTTCGTAGAAACTTTCTTAGTAAATGGTACCTTTGTGAATCATGAGTTCATAAACTTAAAAACTTCCAAAAAATTTAAAAACTTCAATTAATATTACAAAACAATTTCAGTAGATGTTTTGAACTACCATCAACCATTGTTCATAATTTCATTTATGTAACTCAAAAATTGTGGATTTTGTGACAGATTATATATTTGTACTCCCCCTTAAGCACGTGTGCCTGGGTTGGCGTAGAGGGTGAGAGCAAATGCCTAATAAGCAGGAGGTCCTGGGCTCGAATCCCGACCTGGTACAAATTTTTATATGTTCATGTAGTATCATTACAACTCCTACTAACAGCTGCGACTGAAAACCCCCATTTGAAATGCACAGATAAATTGGTTCTCACTAGTGAAGAAAATAAAGCAATCGTTCATTAATGATTGAATGGACACAGTAGCACAACATATTATGAATTATTGGAAACTGCACACATACAGTCAACATACGAAGAGACACCATCATACGTTCTTTCGATCATTAAATAAACACAGGAAATGATACTCTTCATTACAAATAACATCTACAAAGCCTACTGCATACAGGACAGAGAAATGGAAATTTAGTCATGGGCAAGTAGAAATTGTAAAATTTTAGGCAAGTAGAAAACCACAAAAAAAGCATAAAATTGAAATTGTCTGAATAGAAATTGTTCATATGTACAGGTTTTCGATAGATGCAGAAAACATAGTAATATATATTCTACATCTACATAAATACTCTGCAAGTCACATTGAAGTGAATGGCAAAGGGTTCATCAAACTGCTTCTGTGATGTTTCTCTACAGTTCCATTCTCTAGTAGCTCGCGTAAAAATCTTTCCGTATTCGTTCTGAATTCTCTTATCTTATTTTGGTCTTCCTATGTAAGTTGGTGCTAACAAAAATTTTTCGCATTCGGAAGAGAACGTTGGCGAAAGAAATTTCGCAAATAGATCTCGTCGCAACGAACAACGCCTTTAGTAAATAAAACTTCCGGGCTGAGTGGCCGTGGTCGAGCAGTAGAAATTCTTTCCCCTGAAGTTTCGTTGCTTGCTGCGGGCAACATCTTCCGAGGTGAGGCGACTACTGGCTGCTGGGTCGTGGAGGTCCTGCTTACATGGACGCATAGAGGGCGCCACCACTCGTCACGTGATGTCAACAGTAAAACTATCTCTGGCTGGCGTAATTACTCTCGATCAAAGGTAATCGATTGTCACATCCTTTGTACAAAGTCGACCGCCATATCTTATCTAACTTCAAGCATTCTTCTTTCCTGTTAAAATTGTTGTGGTGTTTAAAGATCTCTATAGCCGCTCTATACACACGTGCATAATAATGCGATGTCTTAGCTAGCATGCTCGTCTCACTAAATTTTATTTCGTGGTCACCGTTTTCAAAATCATGTTCCGCTATGGCCGATTTGTCCGTGTGTTCCAGTCGAGTTGAAAAAGGATCCTACGATGAAAGTGCTGACAGTTACCAATAAACTGATAAAAAAGTCTTCTATTTCTGCAGAGGATAAAAAATATATTTTGAAAACGGAAGCTTGCGCTCCTAGTTTATATGGGCTATCTAAGGTGCATAAAATCGATATCCCACTGAGACCGATAGTAAGTGCTATTGGATCCCCTACTCAAGAGTAGGCTAGACATCTTGCCTCCTTGCTACAAACGCTTACTGGGAAGACTGATCATCACATTAAAAACTCTATGTACTTTATCGAAAAATTGAAGGAGATTACGGTCAGCCCTGGTGATATTCTTGTCAGCTTTGATGTGGTTTCTCTGTTCACCATGGTTCCTGTCAACGAAGCTCTTGCTTACATATCTGACTTATTTCGCACTGATATTGTAGCTCTGTTTCGATATTGCCTATCCACGACTTATTTGCAATATGATAATGAATTCTATGAACAAATTAATGGAGTGTCAATGGGTAGCCCTCTAAGTCCAGCAGTTGCTAATATTTTTATGGAATTTTTTGATCAATAGGCACTGCAGTCAGCCAGAAAGAGCCCTTTGAAGTGGTATCGGTATGTCGACGACACTTCGTGGTATGGAACTGAAGTGGTTTTTAAAGCATTTGAATAGCGTCAGCGCAAAAATACAATTTACCATGGAGACGGAGAGTAATGGACAAATAAATTTTTTAGACGTCTCAGTAATTAAACGAGCAGATGGGACTCTGGGTCATAAAGTATACAGGAAAGATACGCACACCGGTCGGTACCTTCATAAAGATTCGAATCATCATCCCAGGCAGAAGAGAGGTGTTATTAAAACATTGGTGGACATGGCTAATAAAATCTGTGAGCCAGCTTATTTGCAAGAGGAACTCGTTCATTTACGAACCGCATTTCAGAAAAACGGATACAGTGATAAGGAGATAGATCGAGCACTCCATCCCAAAAGACAAAAGTCTGCAAACGTCCAACAACAACAACCTTTGGCGGGGAAAGTTTTTCTGCCATTCATCCACAATATCACGGACCGTATCAGGAAAGTACTGGTCAAGTTTAGAGTTGAAACAATATTCAAACCCACTTAAAAGATCAGCGAATGCTTACGATCAGTGAAAGATGCGCGACACCCTTTAGCTACTCCTGGCGTGTATAAAATTCCATGTAGTTGTAGGAAGGTTTATATTGGAACGACGAAAAGAAGTATCAATACTCGCCTAACTGAACACAAAAGGAACTGTCAACTGGGACACACGGACAAATCAGCCGTAGCGGAACATGTTTTTGAAAACGGTGACCACGAAATAAAATTTAGTGAGACGAGCGTGCTAGCTAAGACATCGCATTATTATGCACGTATGTATAGAGAGGCTATAGAGCTCTCTAAACACCACAATAATTTTAACAGGAACGTTTGAAGTTAGATAACATATGGCGGTCGACTTTGTACCAAAGATGTGACAGTCGATTACCTTGGATCGTGAGTAATGACGCCAGCCAGAGATAGTTTTACTGTTGACATCACGTGACGAGTGGTGGCGCCATCTATGCGTCCATATAAGCAGGACCTCCACGGCCCAACAGCCAGTCATCGACTCACCTCGGAAGATGTTGCCCGCAACCGGCAACGAAACGCCAGGAAAGAATTTCTACTGTTCGACCACGGCCTCTCAGCCAAGAAGTTTTAATTACTGAAGACGCCGGCCGTGAAAGCCTACACGTTATGAATAACGCCTTTGTTTTAATGATTTCCACCCAACTCGTGCATCATTTCCGTGACACTCACTACCCTATGTGACGATAATACAAAACGAGCTGCACTTCTCTGAACTTTCTCTAAATCGTCCGTCAGTCCCAGTTGCTGGGGATCCCACAACGCGCAACAATACTCCAAAATAGGAAGCACAAGTGTGCTGCAGGCAGTTTCTTTAGTAAAACTGTTGCAAATTCTAAGTGTTCTGCCAACGAAACGTAGTCTTTGGTTCGCTTTCCCTACACTATTTTCTATGTGTTCCTTCCAACTTCAATTGTTTGTAATTGTTACTCCTAAGTATTTAGTTAAATTTACGGCCTGTAGTTTTGACTGATTTATCGCGTAAATGAAATTAACGAGTTTCTTTTAATGGTCATATGGATGACTTCGCGCTTTTCATTATTCAGGGCCATTTGCCACTTTTTGCACCATCCAGATATCCCATTTAAATCATTTTGCAGTTGCTTTTGATCTTCTTGTGGCTTTACTAAGTGATAGGATCATCCGCGAACAGTCTAAGGGAGTTACTGATATTGTCTCCTACCCTAAATCGTTTATAGAAATAAGGAACAGTAGGGACCCTATAACACTTCCCTGTGGAAAGCCAGATATCACTTCTGTACTACTCGATGACTTTTCATCAATTACAAAGTACTGTGTCCTTTCTGATAGGAAATCACGAATCCAATCGCACAACTGTGGCGTTATTCCATAAGCACGCAGTTTGATTCGAAGACGCTTGTGAGACACAGTGTGAAAGCCTTCCGGAAATCTAGAAATACGCGATCTATTTGGCATCGCTTATCGATAGCACTCGTCACATCATGTCAGTAAAGAGTTGTGTTTCACAAGAATGATACTTTCTGAATCCATGTTGACTATGTGTCAATTAATTAATAAGAAAACGACACCATCTACACTATATTGTATATAGTACTTGCGTGGGCGAAAAACTGTTTATTTAACTACAAATGAAACTTTCATTCGAAAAGTCATACATATACTACTGAATGCGCAATAGAACAACGCTTAATACCTAGCATTGAACATGGTAACACTTGGCGGAACAAAGGCAGTTTCCACAAAATGAGTGACAATAAGAAAATTAATACTGCATACAACACAAATATTTCCCCTAAATTACTTCTTACGCTGGCGGTGAATTTACATTATTATTCATTAAGCAAGAAATCAAATGCTAAACAAAATTACTAATAACAATAAAATCTTACTTATATAACAATCAAATACGTTTAGCCATGTCATAGCAGGGTGTCTACCAAAACACGTCTGAGAACACCTAGGTCCACAAAAATAGTGCTCGGCAACGGTCGCTGACTATAGTCCTGCATTGTAAAGCATGGAAGAGGAATCTGCCCATATAGACATAACACCATTTCCCCCTCCTATCGACAACATAATTGTGTATACTTGACCAACAATCTGTCCTGCAAACACACTTAAACTCTCTGCCTTTTTGCCGCGGTGAAGTAGCCGAGCGGTCTAAAGCGTCTCGCTGCGGAACGCGCGGTAGCTCGCCGTGGAGGTTCGAGTCCTCCCTGGGGCATGGGTGTGTGTGTTGTCCTTAGGTTAGTTTACTTAGGTTTAAGTATTTTGTCAGCTACGGAGTGATGGCCACGCAGTTTGGTCCGATAGATTTACAAACATTTGAACATCTCTCCCTTTTTGCCTACATCCCCAAGTCGTAGCAGACTACTATTTCCGCCTCGGTAAGATATATATATATTCTACACGTATAAATCGTATAAATGAAGAAAGACCACATCGGTTTCTGAGTTTTTTCACATACAGAGTGCTGCACAGTAAGAGGTTATAAGAAAACCTTGACTCTGTGACACGTGGACCAATTAACATTCCAGTATTCAGAAAACTTAGGGTATGCAGTCGGGTGACAGGACTTACGAAGGCGCAGCTAATGTGGCGGGTATAAGTAGTTCAAAGCTTAAAATTGTTAAAAAGAATATGTAAGGGTTTCTAATCTTTATGAAATACGTTTGAGCGATAATGTAGCCATAAGTGATGAAGCTGCATGCAGGATGGCTGCCGAAGTGGTTGAGGTGTGATCAGTGATGTAGCTTTTTAACCAAGGGCCACGGGGCGAAGTTGGAATTGTGGCCCTATTTGAACCTGTGGTACATTAGTGATATTTTGTAGATGGGGGATTGTTGCCAAAAAGAAAAAGAAGTACAAAGGGTCTTTCCCTTGAAACTTAAGGAAGAAATTTCCAGAAGTTACTATTTTAAATCCTAACCTAACCTGCAGCTTAACATTATTTGATCACGTGAGGAATGAAATAAATAGAGGGAGGATGACAGCTACAACTACCATCATAAGTGAAATAAATGATACGAAAATTGAAATGGTATGGACACATGAGACGTATGGAACAAGTAAGGATACCATTACAAGCATGGAGTTGGATTACACCACAAAGAAATAAGCCAGGGAGACCACGTTAAAAGTGGATATATAATGTTCAAACGAGGATTGGAAGTAGACTGGAGAGACAAGGACCGATGGCGCTTAGGATGCGAGAAGCGGCAGTGATGTTGCAAATACTCCACGGCCCCCACAAGGGTGTGGCTGTGTGGACCCCTGGGTCCAGGGCCCGGCCCTGAAGGGGGCCCGGGAACGGTCACATGCAGTATAATTTCTTGATTATGTTAGTTCATACTGGAAAAAATATTTTTATCCAATTTAATGTCAGAATATTGTTTTACTAAGAGACAAAGATAATTATGATAAACCGTTTATTGTAACAGTTTCAAGAAACTGGTGCTAGCAGTTACTGTCACTGAGTGTGTCGAGTGAAATTGTGTGCCAACCGGCGTGCCGCTGTAGTTGCCTCAGAAGACAGACTCGCCGCACCGGACGTGCGGCAGCTGTTGGCGCGTTTGACTGCTGTGTTCCCCACTGACAGCTGACCATCTGCGCCACGGCAAACGAGCCAGACATCCAAGCCGTTCGCACTGGCCATCAGGCGCATGCAGTCGTCCACCTGTCAGCTTCCTCAGATGCGTGCGGAATTTGACATTTTTCTCTCCGGCTACGAAAGTGATTACGTCATTTGGCTAAGTTTGATGTAAAGATACATTACGGAAAGTACTTCGTTTTGCTGCTATGATAATATTCTTGAACAACGTCAGGTAAGAGAAACCATTACTAACAATCCAATTCGAAAAACGTAGAGTAACAGTATATTCAGGCGCGGATCCAGGATTTCTCTTACGGAGGGGCAGTGTTTAAATCCGTTGCGTATCTTCTCAAAAACTTTTTCTAAACAGAAATATTAACAAATGTTTAGTTTGTTATATACGTAATATTTGCACCTGAGTTATGTTCTGATTGATTTATAAAATAGGGCGAATCAAAAACCCAGAGATATTGAGAAAAAATTTAAATACATCAGAACCTAATTTAAACGTATGTGAAGGGGAAAAGATTACTTGTAACTCAGAATTACTGAAAGTCAGATACCGATATCGTTATTTATGAGCTCAGTCGACAGCACCGCTGACTACCACGCAGGGGCCCGGATTCGACTCTCAGCTGGGACCTGGCTGTAGTGTGTTGTCTTTATCATCATCTTCATCGTCGTCGACACACAAGTCGCCCAAGTAGCGTCAAGCAAAAACAATTGCACTACGCGGCCCAATAATTCAGACGTGATCTCCCAGACAATAATTTTTATTTATTTATTTATTTATATATATTTTTTTGTAAAAATAAAGGATAGAGTGGTGTTATATTTATAAAATTTATATATGATAAAGATAGAATACGTTATTTAAATAAAATCTTTTCAGTTTGTCCTGTTTAAAAAATTTAGATACAATATGTAATCTGGCACTTCGCACTGCTTTAACAAAATGTTATTTTGAACTTGATCATGTGTTAAAGGCATACAATATTTGGCTTGTTTCACCTTCCATGCATTAAATGCATACATGTCATTTTGCGAATTTATTAATTATTTCAGATATTTTTCACGATAAATTTTTGCACTAATTTAACGTCTGCACAGATCGATTGCACTAAACACTCAGTTCAGGTGTTTCAAAATTGTCATCTCCACAACTCTCACTTACCTTCTCGATCATCGCTGCGTTGTTGGCACATATCATCAGTAATTCCTTCATCTTGTACACACACAGCGAGGCTGTCATCAAAATGTACAAAACTGTCGAAATCTGTAGAGCTAGCTTATTACTAGGCACGACTTGACAATCACAAATGTCCTCGTCATCATCATCATCATCATCGTCATTATGTGGAATGTCAACTTGCATTACCACGAAACTTTTATCGGTGTGTACTGTGCAACTGCAATCAAATTGAATCACTGTTTACTCTCTACTCGTGAGAAGCGCGCGCAGCTGTCTTTCCCCAGGCGATGTAAGTGAAACAGCTTGTAAACACGTTCCTTTTTTTTTGTTTCCAGTTTAGCATTTTAATACTTATTTTCTAATGTTTATTTTTTTTATTACTTTAGTGTTTACAGTAGAATCGCTCACACCGTCCCCTATGCCCCTCTAGCCAACAATGCAACCCGTAACCTCAGTTTCTATCACCAGAATAGCAGATACAATCAGTAATGATTAAGAATTTGTCAATTTTTCAGAGAGTAATATTACTTCATTTCATCACATTGTCTCTCTAAAATTCTTAGCATAAGGCCAGTTAAATCTGTCGTCAGATTGTTTTCTATGCACCGTTACATTATTTCCGACAACGAAATTCTCTCCGGCAATTAATAATTTTGTGCAATACACACGTAAATAGAAGTGTGGCATTTAAAAGAGAGTCTTGCTCTTGTTTCCTTCCATTTCGTCTTTCCCACTTTTCAGGCTGTCGAGATCTCTTCCTTGCTTTGTCTTCTGTGGCTAGTGAAATATTTCGTTTCATTGCACTCACTTAAAAGTTAATTATTAGTAGCAATCCTGTAAAAATGATTCAAAAACAGAAGTATCGGCTAGCGTATCTTAATATCTGGGACAGACTGTCGGCATGACAGATTTTCCGGGTCATTTTATCGTATACGCTGTTAGATTGGTGCAGATTGCTTTATGCAGCAGATTTCCGTATTTGATACCAAACATCTGTGTAGATGTCCGCTTTTGAAGTGAACAGTGTTTATCATACTTGAGTCTGTTAAGGAAACAAACGGACTTCGCCAATACAAAGGCAAGGAAATTCCTATCAGAATCCGTTAATAACTAAATTTTGACCTGGGGGTCAGATGTTCGGGTCTCAATATTAGGCCACTCATATTTCCTTTCTTTTTGGGACTTTTTCTTCAACTTTCTGTCCCTAGAGCATTTCAGATAGATTTAGTGAATTTCCTGTCACTCTACAACACGTCCATCTCCAGAGAAGGAGGGCACTTGCCCCGTGATGCCATTACCGTATTGTTTCGTTTTCAGATGACATAACGCAACAATTTAAGATGTTGAGCTACAAACTTGAATCAGGAGCTTTAAAAAGAAAAATTCAAAAAGACAAATTCGAAAAAGTAGCTAAAGGTCGCCAGACTATTACAAAATTTTTGAAGTATCATGATACAGGAGAGTTGCAAGAAGTCCAGCTTCATGCTATGTCAGAACCAACAACAGCCCCAGACAACGGACCTTCGTGTTATGTAGTTCATTCGGTATCAGCCCAAAAAGATGTAAGAGAAATCGCACCACAACAAGATACTGTGATATATGAACATCTGATTAAAGCGGAACAAAGAAAATATGACGCAGATTTCCTTCGTGAATGTAGTGAACAATGTGGTAATCTAGACCTTGGTATCAAAATTGATGAAAGCAACTGTTGTATTTTGAACGATGCCAGTACTTGGCCTCGAGTGGTGAGTGGTAAACTGCGACAGGAAATAGCTTCGTGTTGCGTTGGTTTTTCAGCTTTTGAAAAAAGATCACGTGAATGGCTAATGTGCAGCGAGTCGAAAAACAGAATTCATTGTTACCCTAGCAGTATTTTTAAAGCAAAGCAAACTTGATAAATAAGAATTCTACTCACAAAAAACGTTGTTACCGATGCATGAAGAAAGCTCTGAGCATCGAAAACTTTACCCATAGTGGAAAACCCTTCAGTTATCACTGAAAGGCCATGGTGTCGATTGTAATCTTCAACAGATGATTACTTGTGAAGCGACAAGGTGGAAAACTTATTACAAAGAATTCTAAACACAACTTTATTCTTGAGAAGTAGAGGTTTACCTTTCCAAGGTGAAAATACCCAGATTGGTGATGTTCACGCCGCGACGGAGCGACCGAGCGCATTGAAGCGCTATGGTACGATGCGCGAGGCCGTTCCCCGTCGGGGGTTCGAATCCCCCCTCGGGCATGGATGTTAGTGCTGTCTTTAGAATAAGTTAGTTCATAAGTAGTTTGTAAGTTTAGGGACTGATCGACCCCGCAGTTAAGACCCTTAAGCTTAACAAACATCTGAGCTTTTTTTTGTCACGTTAACAACGGAATAATTTTTAGGAATTTTGGAACTTATTGGCAAATGTGAGGCAGTAACTCCTGAACATCTAGTCATAGTAAAAGAAAACCAACTTAAGAATAAAAGTATGACAGGTCAAGCTCACTATCTCTCATGGTACTCACAAAGTGAATTTATTTCCCTATGTGCAAAAAACTATTTAAAACTATATTACATCAAAGAGAAGAGTCTGTATTCTACAGAATCATTGTTGATGAAATTCCTGACATTTGCCACCAGGAACAGAATGTGCTCATTCTGCGCAATGTATACCAAAATACAGAAAAAAGTCATTCGGAATTTATGGAAGATTCATTGAATTTATGAATATTAACGGGAATACAGGTCAGACCATAACTGATGAAAAACTGTCCACGTTGGAAACTCATGGAATACCAATTGCCGATTGTCGTTCGCAGGGCTATGACAATGGCTCCAACATGCGAGTTCACACAAGTGGTGTTCAGTCAAGAATACTTGAAAAAACAAGTCTGCCATTTTTTTTCTCCCTGCGAAGCACACTCTCTGAACAGAGTTGGTACCAACTCCGCTAAGCTGAATTCTGATGTGACATTTTTTTGAACATAGGAAGTTTTTGTAATTTCTTCTCTAGCAGCCCTGGTCATTGAGAACTGATGAAGCAGCATGTCCCTTTGTCTCTGCAAAGCATTTCTGAAACTCGATGGAGTGAAGGCTGTGCGGCCTATTTTGAAGAACTATCCTTCAGTCCTCACACTTTTAGACTTGTTCCAAGTGGATAATGTACCCACATTAACTCCATCAGCAAGAAATACTATTTTCGGACGTAAGAAGTGCTTTGAATCCTTCAAAGGCCTGTTGATGACATCATTTTGGCACAAGATCTTGGCCTCTTTTAATCAGAAAAACTTCATTAAATAAAAATAAAAAAAAATCTCTCAAAGTAGAGACATAGCTAATTAAATATTTACTTAATTAAATGCAAGTCCTTCGAGATTCTTGGGAAAACATTTTAAATGAAGCTAAAGTAGTTGCCGAGGCAGATGATATTACATCAGACCCCTGAACACCTTCAGCTGGAAACATCAAATGAGTTAAAATTACCTATTTTCCTTTCTGATTTGGATTTCATCATGACAGACTTGACAATATGTTTTACGAGCTGTGAACAAATTTGTGATCTTTTTTCACCAGTTTCAGATTTCATGGACTTAGAAAATGATGAACTGCAAATTAAAACCACCAATCTTATCTGAAAATATCCTTCAGACTGCTCAGATTCAGACAGCTTAGTTGAAGAAATTCTACACATGATGAGAGTCCATAGCACAGTCTTCAATCAGAAAGCGACCCGATGAGATTTCTGAATTCCATATACGAGGAAAACCTTCACTCAGTTTTTTTGAACCTATGCACTGCAATTAGACTTTCCTGTACCATTCCAGTGACAGTGTCTGCGGCTGAAAGATAGTTCAGTAAACTGGCGACTCTAAAAACTTGGCAAAGGAGTACAACAGGCCAAAGTCGTCTTAATCATTTAGCAGTTTTATCAAGTGAGAATGAGCTGGCCAAAACTGTCGACTTTTCCGAAGTAATTGATCAGTGTAGTCAGAAGAAAGCGCGCAACGCTATTATTAAGTAGTCTTTTCTGTAGCCAGTGTCTACGGCTGACACTGATTGTAATTTTAATTTTTTGTAACTATGTTTATTTTAATCTTCGTCAGATAAATAAATATACATGCCGTGATATTTTTTAAGTAAAAGAATTGTGTAAATAAAGTCTAGTATGGACTAATAAAATAGATACTGTAACTATACCCTGTATTTTCTAGTTAAATTACATTGTAAGCACAGTTTTGGTAATAAATAACCGTGAAATTTTAATGTAGCACGCAACTGTAAAATAGGGGTGGGGGGGGGGGGTCTCTGATGGGGGTTGGAACACTTGCGCGGAGTGACACTTGCGCGGAACCCGGGGCTCTTGGGGCGGCTGATGGCTTTTCCTGGGTACAGGCACACCAAGAAGTCTACCACTGCTGTGGTCAAGTTTCCACACTGTCAACATAACACGAAAATCAGTGAAATTGCACAATCCTTTCAGAGCTGAAGAGCAATATAGTAACTTGTTCTAACTACATATTAATCCGTTGAGTGTTCCTCCTGTAAACAAAAAGGTATTTTAATAGTGATAATGTTTGGAGAGTTATTAAGACAGTCTCTGCTACTACAAGACGATGAATTTCCACAGTCATACGTCCTAAAAGCATATTATTCAGAACACTAAGCATATCAAGACACCTGCGCAAGCAATAAATACATTAGGCATCCTACACAGATACGTTGATGTAATTGACCGCTATGTAGTTAACCCCACTATCACGCAACTTCCATCTCTTTAAAATAGCTACTATGCTTTTTAATAGGAGACGCAACCTTAAATCTTCAATTAAAAAACGTTAATAATAAGTCAATGAGTGTTTTACATACTTGAAGCGTTTATTTGTAGACCCCAAAACGATTTGGCTGTATTCGAATTACAAATACATCTAAGAAATATATGAAATACGGAATGTGTAAGGGAATGTCACACACCGAAATATGCTGAAGATAAATTCTATTTTCCATCACCGTCATATAGAACCATTTTTACTCCGAACTCGGCATAAACCAACAGGGAGAAACAAGTTGCAAGACTGCCAGGAAAAATGAAGCGAAATTGGCAGCCAATAGTTGGTTATAAATTACATTGCCTGTTAACTGTATAGATATAAATTACGGAATACGCGGAATTACTGTTCAGTACAGTCAAAAAGGTCTAAGGTAATAGGCAATGGTTTACAATCAGATATCCGTATCACTCTCCTCCTCAAGAAGTCTGTGTGAAGATTTATATTCAGAACATTCAAGAAAAAGGTGTTGAAACTACAAGAAGCAGCTCATTTACTCAGGAAGGGAAAACGTTCTGGTGGCCGTAAATTTGAATGGCTGTAACTCTTGTAGTAAAAAAAAAAGTAACATTCATTTTTTGATAAAATTTTAAAATCCAATATACCAGAATTTTGTTTTTCTAAACTCAGTGCCAACTTTTTTTGTCAAAATTTTTGCAGGAAGTGGTCTTGACGTGATTTCATACTTCTATGCATTAATATTATCGAACATGTAATTTGTGTCACAAATTGCGCGGCTGGTCCGGTCGGAGGTTCGAGTCCTTCCTCGGACATGGGTATGTTTGTTTGTACTTTGCCTAAGTCATTTTAAGTAAGATTAAGTAGTGTGTAACTCTAGCGCCCAATGACCTAAGTAGTTTGTCCGCATAAGACAACACATATATACTTAATTTATTTATTTCATAACCACATTTAAGTACTAATAATTAAAGAAACTTAAATGTAGAAATTTGAAATAAACACTGAAAACAAATGTTTGATATTTCTCATAAGATGAATGCACACAACCGTTGAATTATGTCTTATGAATGTACCTACAAAATCTGCCATATGAAAATTTTAGTGTGAGTCCCAAATTTGTTTTTTCTATAATAACATTAAAAACATATTAAAAATTCAGAACTCGAAAACCAGTGAAGTTATGGACTTGAAGCGTTTTGTGTTGCTAAATCTTTACATAGTAGACACGATTCTAAAATTTGGTTGCTATCGCCAAAGTAGACGAAAAGTTAAATTTTTTGGTGTAATCTTCGCCGTGTAGACTGTATGTTGTAGAAGTCTACGCCGAACTCAATTTTAATCATACCTCTGAGGAGAGAACGTTGTTTGCACTTCTCCTGCGTTTCTAGTCGGCCGTGTTGTGGTACGTAACGACATCATACCGTTCCATTTCACCGAGAGCTATATATGTATTGGTGTGATGTCTGTTCTTTCGAAATAAGACATCACACCAATATATGTATCATTTAGACGCAAACATTCTGGATTCTCTTTTCATCGTTAACGCGATTAACAACGTTAGACCTCGTGTGTAAACAGTTAAAGGTTATGAGTGCCACTGGAAAAATGCATAAGTAACACCTGTTGTTTGAGACTTGAAGATGACCTGAAATTAGCCGAAATCGATATTTCATAATAAACATAACGTGTAGCTTTCTATATTTCATAATGCAATTTCTAACATATTTAAAAGCTGCTCTAAACCACCTACAAAAAAACCTTTATAATGAGATTGTATATAATTACACGATCAAATTGTGTTTTAGTTATTTGTAGAAATACACCTAAAGATCTGCCCTTGCTTTTAGTGCCTTGATCAGCTGTTTATTTTTAGAGGTAATTCTAGGGACAGGAAAAATTCGTATTTGCGATAAATTCGAATATAGATGCGAATTCTGACTCAAAATGCAGTAATCCGAAATTGTCATAAATGGTATTTTGGTGTGAAACACTATTTAATCAGAAATATTGGTAGATAACTTTATTTTCTGCCCTTAAATATGTACAAAGTAAACAGTAGGTACCGGAAAAATTCGCAGTTTTGAATGAATGCGAAATATAGGCCCATGCTAATTTTGGGCCGGAATGCGAGAGACGTGAATCTTGTAATATACCCTATTTTTAGCGAACGTCCCGTTACTACTACTCCACCTCGCTCGGTGGGCCTTTCCCTGAATACGGCACAGGTAGCGGCTGGAGGGCGTGGAGTAGGGGTGGTGTATCGCTACTTCTGGAACACCCTGTTCACTACCTGCAGCGTCCGGGTCTCCGCGCAAGTGTCTACACATTCCCTTTCCGCGCAAGTGTCACTCCCCGCAAGTGTCACAAACTCCTCTGATGCTGGGTCCAGGGCCCGCAATCGAATGTGGGGGCCAGGTTTATTTCAAACTTGATGAAATGATCACTCATCACTTTCAAAACTAGAGAAAGGTCACTCTTGCAGGGATTCGTGTAGTGCATGGCAGAGGGCGATTCAGTTACAGAATTTCTTACAATCTACGTTTTTATCATGATCTTGACATTCAAAATAAAGGTCACGGCCTACATACGATTTACGTGGTGGATGGCGTTGGATACTTCACGTATATAGTTTACAAAATTTATGGTATTAATTCTAACTTCATGAAATTTTGAGCACTTGACGTCAAGACTAGCGGAAGGTCACTGTCTACGTACGATTTGGGTGGTACATGGCGGAGAGTACTTCAGTTAACAATTCTATAGAATCTAAAGTTTTATTATGATCTTGATGAAATTTCACACACTTGACATTCAAAACTAGCGGAAGGTCACTGTCTACGTAAGATTCGTGTGGTACATGGCGGAGGATACTTAAGAATTCTAGCGGAAGGTCACCGACTGCATAAGATGCGTCTGGTACAAAATGTTCAAATGTTTGTAATTCTATCGGACCAACCTGCGTGGTCATCAATCCGTAGCTTACAAACTACTTAAACCTAGGTAAACTAACCTAAGGACAAACACACACACACACACACACACCCACACACACACCCATGCCCCAGGGAGGACTCGAACCTCCACGGCGAGCAACCGCGCGCTCCGCAGCAAGCGCTTTAGACCGCTCGGCTACTCCACCGCGGTCGTCTGGTACATGGCGGAAGGTACTTCACTTACGAATTCTTCTAAATCATAACAGGGGTACCATCATGTATAAGATTCTGTTTCGTTAGGGGGGGGGGTAGCTTCCTCCACATTTAGTTCCGTGGCCTGTGTTTTGTTCGACAGAGCATCTATGTCTTGTCCTGGAAGAGGTAGAATAGACAAGAATACAACCGTTTTCTCTGCAATGTACATACTTCGTGTATTTTCCATCTGCAGCGTTCACTACAGCGTCAAACGTTTCCCAGGCGTCACTCTTTCTCTTCTTCAGAATATCTGCAAGTACGTACATCCTCTACCGTCTCACAACTAACAGATTTATTAGAGGCTACGTCATCGCTAGAGTCGGTCATTTTCGCTCTGCCAGTGACACGCAACAAAGCGAGATCGGGCACTCAACTGCCGTGTTACGTCGTGACTAGTACTTCCTGTTCACTTTACAAATTCCGACGGCAGCGCGCTGAACCAAACTTTTTTTTTTTTTTTTTTTTTTTTTTTTTTTTTTTTTTTTTTTTTTTTTTTTTTTTTTTTACGGCCAGAGAGGGCCGAAGGCGTTCGACAACACTCGACAGTACACGAGTTCGCATTCTACTACGGGGTCATCAGTCCCTAAACTTACAAACTACTAATGAGCTAGCTTATACTAAAGACGACACAAACATCCATGCCCGAGGGTGGATTCGAACCCCCGACTGCGGCGGCCGTTCAGGCCGTGACTGGCACGCCGCAGACCGCTCGGCCACTGCTGCCGGCCGCATTGTACACTCACGCTATTGTCATAGTGCGGCTACGTAATCTGAGCGTTTGCTGAAATGTATAGGTATCGCGCAAATATACGTCGTCGTAAAGTACGTTTATAAGGAAAACTTAAATAATTTTCAGTTTTCATCGACTACTCAAACTAAGGCTCAGCAGGGTGAATGACAAATCTACACCAGCGTCCATCCTGCCAGCAGGGACATCTTCCTTTTAGTTATTAGCCTGTACCTCAATATTTTAATGTCTTAGATTTTAGTTTTAACAGCAAATGTATTTTTATCATCTACCCGCAAAACAAAATTATTACATTGCAAAATAATTTTATTTTAATTCCGTACAATTTTCTGTAGAAAAATATAATAATAGAAAATGTAATATGCATTCGCTCCAGTTATTCCATAGTAACATTACAGGTTTTTTTTCAGTTAACATATTTTTACTTCAGAAGAATATATTAAAAACGACTGTAATGTTTTTTTCTTTGCAAACATCCAGCAGCATTGTTTTATCGTAAAACAAAACATTTATATTCTTAATATTCATTTCGATTGCTTTTCTGTTCAAGAATGAGTTCTATTATCTGTTGCATATGTACCAATGAGCATAATTATAATGCCCGTACGCCATACGAAATAAATGATAGAACAAGTCTACAGTTCGCAGCGCCTTCAGCTGAAATGGCCATTATAAGTTGAACGGATAATACTGTGACAGTACACGCTGTAGTATCCGTCCCTAAGGAGTGTGATGGAAATGTTTCATTTTACGTCCCACGTGCGCAACCAAGCAGCTCTGTGGCTGACTCGGAGGCAAACAGACGGGCGGCACAGCGCAGTCTAATGGGGCCGCGCAGACTGGGAGGGGACACGACGCTGATGCGACCTGCACCTGCGCTGGGCTGCGTGTCGATGCAGCCGAGGCACAGAAAGGCGAGGCGGGGAGCGGGCAAGCACTCTGCTGTATCGAAAGTGGCACTATTGTTGGTTCTTCAAAATGTTACAATGTATGTAAAACTATTGGACCATACTGCTATAGTAATCAGTCCATAGAGTAACAAACTACTTAAACCAACATATACTAAGAACAAAACACACACACATGCATGCGGGAGGACTCGAACCCTCAGCGGGAGTGACAGCCCAGTCCATAGATTATTGGCTGTCCTAACAATATTGCCTTATGACTGAAAATGTTTGTCGTAGACTAGTGATTCGTTTTTCAACATTTAACTACTCGTTCTCTTTTCATTTGTGCATTATTCTTTTCAGTTACTGTGTACTTATATCTGTAGAGTTTTGTTTAGTGAAATATTGTAACATCATATGATCAACAACCAAAGCAGAAAATTTTAATTTCGTAGTAGAACATCGTCGACAGTGTAGTAGATAAATGGATGCAACATTTTATGGCTTCTTAAATAAATAAAACCAATCATTTTGTTCCTAAGGAACTAGTAAAAATCTAGATAATTTTGTCAGAATTGTGATAGTTACTGTAATTAATGCTAAAGAATTTTTGAATCCATACATAATGTGGTTAGAATCTCAAAGATAAATTTTAAAGCTCAAGTCAACATTCCATATCTTGGGGAGTTGGTACGTTTATCTTTTCTTGGTTGTCATTTTTTTGTATCAGTTATTTACTGGAAGATGAGTTTATGATTCGAAACCTAGGTCATTCTTTATTAATAAATGAAATAAGGCTTTCGTTTGGTTAAAACCCACACAATTGTGAGATTTTAACGTCTACCGTACCTCAAAGATACCGCCAATTCCGGTTCATTTGGAATAGTATCTTGCAAATTACATTCATGCAAGTCAATGCCGTCCTATATAATTCCGTATTATACTTCTGAAAACTGCCTGTTAGTCAGTCCGATGTAAAATCAGCATCACTTGTCCTCGTAGTAGTTTGACATCTTCCAGATTTTCCATTCACTCTAATACATTTATTTGGTGGTATTTCTAATGCAGTAAAACTTCGTCGCTAAAGTGAGTATGAAATTTGAAGATTGATATGACCACATGATTCCCGATGCGCAGGGATGGAAATGGGAGTGCCTGTGCCTCGAAAACGAATTAAAATTTATCATTCTGCTCGGTTTCAAATGAAAAGTCAGAATATTGTCTACATTTCAAACACAGCAACCTTTGATCAAAAATCGACTTTACCAAAAACTCTATGCAATGTGTTTTACCAAAGCACATTATTAATTTTTGTGTAATACTTCACTTAATTTGATGCTACACAGTAATGAAAATAAATTTAGGCCTTTATTACATCAAACTATAATATATGTAAAATCTTCTGCGAATTGTTTTCTTAATATGGAGTAACTAATGTTTCACTTAATCTGCAAGAACATTGTAGTGAGCTGAAAGAATTATTAAATTTATTGAATGAGTTGAGAGTATAGCATGAATGTGTGGAAATGATTTTCAGTAGAATGATATGAAGTGTCTCGACACATTGCAGAAAGAAACTGATGAATACTCGATCTGAAGATCAAGTGTGCAAAATTTCAACAGAATCGTAAGAAAACTTGATTTTGTCGAATTCTGTGAGTAAAGTAGCCTTCGCCATCCACCACATGGTATATTGTGTAGGCAGTGATATTCCTCTTATTTTGAAGATCAAGTATGCAACATTTCATCAAGATCGGAATAAAACTGTAGATTTGTATGAATTACAAACATATGGTCACCGTGCTCACGGAGACAGCGAGTATGTATATGACGTCAGAGCACCCGCGGAGCTCATGTGTGGCGACTACGAGCTCGCGAGTGCGATGGGGCGGCTGCGCCAGCGCACTTAGGCCGAACCGAGCCGAGCCGGGCCGAGCAGAGCCGGAAGATTAAACACATTGTTTTAATCGCGCTGTTCACACTGCCGACAGGGCCGAGAGGACTCCGCTTCAGCCGGCTCACGTCGAGCCGACGACATTCGGAATGTTTAATATTTCCGGCGCGAGCCGATTGGGTTACGGTGTTGCTTCTGCGGCACAAGTATCACACGTTTCTTCTCTGCTTTCAAGGGAAGCCTCTGCACTATATTTATTTTCAAATATACTGTTATGAAGATGTTGTTCTTTTTTAATTGTATTACTATCAATTCTGTAATATGAACGTTTTTCTTTTTTATTTACTCGTTCACATAAGGAAAAACGGTCCCAAATTTTAGTCGAAATTCATGGAATGATTCCATTACCACCAATTTCTTGTGTGCTTAAAATTTGACATGTCACTACACTGTAAGAACAAGGGTATTAAAATAACAAAATCAATTAGCTGGCTCGAAGAAGACGGCAATGAGAAAGTTTTGCTCACACCTGAGTTTCCTTCGATCTTCTGCTGACAGTGGGTGGGGATTCATTGTTGCTGGGGACGAGCCCACTAAGAATAAAAAAGAAAAGAAAAAGTGACACACGCTTCTATCCTTTACTGACCTGTCCTGCGGAGTCTGAGGCTAAATTAAACAGCGCATTTTTCTTTCAGTTAAAGTATAAAACTCGAAAATACCAGACAAAGAAAATTTTCATCACATGATTAAGCAAAATGTTCATAGAAACTTAGTTTCCCTCAGAGTAGATCCTAATATCTGTGACCTGTGCAGAGTTCCTTCAACATGCAGGTGGAATGAAATATAACACAGCATGACACACATAAAAACTTGCAAAATTTCTTATAAGGAGGTATCAACGTGTTTTCAATGTCACTGTACCGTACTTTTTTTTTATTTTACTTATTCATTCTTAACGTAATCTTAGACGTGCGGGTCCCGCTTTAATGTGCGATACGCTGTATACAATTATTTTCACGTTGTGGTACATTTTTCGAGAGTTACAAAAACAAAAATAAAAAATGTATATATTTTGTATTAGGAGTAGATTCATCTATAAAAGTTAGTGTATTTTTGGGCTGCTTTCTTATTATCTAAAAAAAGAAAGCCATAAAGTGTAATTTCAGAAAAAAAAATTTTTGTCCATCAACTGTAAAGTAGCAGTTTATATTAATTTTTCTTCTCTTCTACTTCCAAACATGAAATATATATTCCATTAACTGTCTCGTGTAGACAAAAATCCAGTTGTATGCCTCTCAGAAAGTCAAGTATGACCTGATGTAAAACCGTAGCAGATCGTTGTTCATTGTAATCGGTCGCCACCCAAGATAAATTAGTTCATACTTGTTTTCTGGTTATGGATCATTAACACATCACGAGTGATCTAAACACGTGGCCAGCAATTAAAATTTTTCGGCACTGCAGTGCTTCCCGCTCCTACGTCAACACCCGCCGTGTTCGTAGGCTTGCAATCGCGGCACTGACGCCGCTCAGATAACTCGCAATTACTTGTGAAACGAGGTAGATATCGGTGCGATTACTATTTCAAAAACTTTTCTGTACTTTTAGCTCCATTTCACTCGCAGTAATGTATGGTCTAAAATGCATAGAACAGTACGTTGCCCGCTATCGATCTTTTTCAATACACGATTTGTAAATCAAGTGCGCATACTTGACAAAAATCATCATTTGAAAACGACTGTTACGAAATTCAAAACGGGGAATGTTTTATTCGAAAGCTAAGATGCTGTACTACCATGTGTCCAAAAATCAGATTTTTTAACCGCATACTTTCATCAAAATAGAGTGAGGAGCGTAACAAAACTAAAAACCCACGCGGAATGAAAAGTAGACTTTTTATTTTTTCACAGGCAAGGCAAAGCTTTTAAGGAAAAAATAAGTTGATAAATCGATGTGGCGTGGTCTTATATACCGTTAAAAATTTTTACAACGTGAAAATCGGAAAAGTTAATTTTCCCCCTCTTTTCGTCTCGGCTCGGCCCGGCGCGTAGTGTGAACTAGAGATGGGCAAAACCGATCTTTTTAGAGATCGGATCAGAAATAGTCATTCACTGGGATGAACTAGTTCTTTTTCATTGCTCACCGACTCACCAACTGATAAAAAACGTAGAACGATGTCACATTGCTTTTTTGTCACTATACCTTTATCTGATTTGGCCATATTGTGAAAGAAGAAAGAAGAGTAATAATTTTATTGTAAGTCCTTAGTAGTTTCGAGAATTAAAATTTGTTAGTTACACCTACATTAAAATTTAAAAATGTTGTAACAGAATTTAAATATTTTTGAAGGTGAAATAATTGGAAAAAGAAAAAAAAATTATTTTTATATTTGTATACTTTCGTTCATAAAATAGAATATTTTGCAGAATAAAATGATACTAGTTCCATATTTATACAGTGAGTAGCTTGCGAGTTTGAGCGAGTTGAATGAAACGTGATAGCGCGAGAGGTCTATGTAGGACGTGGTAACTGCCGCAGAAAATTAGCCATGCGCACTAATGCCGCGTACTATGTGAGCGACAAAAGAGAGCGACAGCGCGAGATATTCAGCGACGCGACACGCGACACGGCAGCTACAAGCAGCGACATTCGGCGACACGGCCGGGTGTCCTACGTGAGCGCGACAGATTCTCGCTACAAGATAGCCACAACACCGAACTAAAGTCTGGCACACATAAAAAATAAAATAATGATAGCTCCAGAGTAAGCAATAACGTTTTATTTAATTTAGGAAATAAGGCGTCAAAAGAGTAATGTCCATTAAATTGACAAATCGAGAAATGTTCGTGGACTATTTCATAACTACAAATACGAAAAAAAGACTGTGAAGATATCCAGCCAAATTCTTCGAAAATACGACGACGAGTACAGATACTTTCGACTATGTCGTCAATGAGATTTTCTTTTGTGAGTACAAACCATCAACAACTGATTAACTTCGTAGAGAGTTATACAGAAAGAAATAATTAGGTAAATAACTGCGGTGATACTCTTACAGTCGGCGTAGTACAGGGATAGCGTTCTGGGCTCCTAAATTCTAAGTTTTGCAGTTGCCGGTACGATTTCCGTTCCATCTTATATTTTAATTCCTGTAACTACATCCCTTTCACCTGTGTTTTGTGCAAGTTTATATATTCTCTATACAGAGCATGTCAAATATTTTTTAAGTGCTTCCCAATATATTTTATCTTTAATTGCAAACACTCACATCCCGCTGCACCAAACGCATTAAATTCGTAATGAAACATTATAGGAAGATATTTTACTCAGAAACGTAATTTAGAGACATCTCGTTTGACATCCTTTGTGTTATCTCTCTCTTGGGAAACAAGTTTGTTGTTACTGTCAAAGATTTGATGCCAGCAGCAAAAATTTCAAATGGACACATTCCCAAACCTGAATGGTTTCAGAGATAGATAACATTAATGCATATTGTTATTTTCTTTGTTATTCGATTATATAGTGAATGTTTTCAACGGGCCAAAATAGTGGAGATGCATAAAAGACGCATAATTTGTTACAGGACACTCGTCTATCAAGTCAGAAAACTGCTTGATATGGGCTTACAAAATCTAAGCAACAGAGAATGCACATTGCACAATACTTTGTCTCTCTGTCTCCCTTCATGCAAACAACAAGTCTTCGAGAAAAATGGAGTAGGATCTTTTTTGCGGAAATTTTATATAGTTTAATTTTGTACAGTAACACGTTTTTGCTACAGACTGCATATTTCCTGTTATTAAGAAAAAACATGTAACATTAAATAAATACGTTTCATCTTGAGTACTATTCGAAATAGGACATTAGCCTATATGATGGTTTCTGTTGCTTCAGATGATCGTTTCTGTAAGTGAGCTGCAAACTTTATCACAACACAGGAGTTGAGAGAACAGAGAGATGCGCGGAGTCGCTTTGTTCGGCACCATGCGGTTCGCCAGAGGAGTGGGGTGAATAATGAGCAGCTCGCCACACGGGCGGCTCGGCAAGCGAGCGGAGTCGGGAGAGTGGTGGGGAGAGGTGAACTGGTGAACCAGCTAACTCACCGACTCAGTTGGCGGTCGGATCGCCTCGATCGCCGGAGTCGTGCGGAGCAGCGAGCTAGCCGGATTCGGGAGCTGTGCGCTCACTGAACAACTCACCGACTCAGTTGGCGGTCGGATCGCCTTGATCGGCGGAGTCGTGCGGAGCAGCGAGCTAGCGGGATTCTGGAGCTCTGCGCTCACTGAACCGCGGTGCTTGTGTGACTTGCCGACTCCCGACTCACCGATTCTCGACTCGCAGCGCGGAGGCGCTGCACATGTTTAGGCGCTCATTTTTTGCAGTTTTATACTTGCACATGGTCTTTACCACATTTATTTTGTAGCTTAGGAAACTTCTGAAGCATATCGCAGAGGGTTTAGGAAATGTGGCAAGGGGTGCTTATGCAGCTCATTGCTGTCACCAGAGGGTCTTTTCGGATCGGATGAACTACCACTTTTTTTTTTTTTTGATTTATCACTCACTCCTTAGAAGGATCTGGCTCTTTGAATCACTTCAGGAGCAGATTGCCCATCTCTAGTGTGAACACCCTTGCCGTCGGCGCGTGCCGACTAGGCGCCAGCCGGCTCGGCTCATCCCGGCTTGGCCCGGCCCGGCCGGCAGTGTGAACGCACCCTTAGGCTCGCTGTACTCGCGCAATTGCAGCGGGGTTGAAAGGAGGCGTTTGTAGTGTATGCAACCCGGGCTCATACTCGGCCCGTTTCTGACCTCTAATGTGCATTACTTCACACTTTTCTTTATTTAGTGTCAATTGCGAATTTTCGCACCATGTAGAAATTTTGTCTAAATCGTTTTGCAGTTGCCTTTTGATCCTCTGTTGACTTTACTTACCGATAAACTACAGCATTATCCGCGAACAGTTTCAGGGAGCTATTCAGATAGTCTCCTAAATCGTTTATAAACACAAGGAAAAGTAGGGGACCTATAACGCTTCCGTGGGGAACGCCAGATATCACTTCTGTTTTACTCGATGACTTACCGTCAATTACAACGAACTGTGTCGTTTCTGATAGGAAATTGTGAATCCAGTCGCACAACTGGGGAGATATTCCATAAGCTGCTTGTGGGGTACAGTGTCGAAAACCTTCCGGAAATCCAGAAATATGGAATCTATTTAAGATCCCTTGTCAATGGCACTTAACACTTCATGTGAATAAAGGGCAAGCTGTGTTTCGCAAGAGCGATACTTGCTGAATTGACTATTGGTTTATGGGTCGTTCTCTTCGAGTTAGTTAATAATGTTCGAACACAGTGAATGTTCCAAAATCCTATTGCAAATCGAAGTCAATGAGATTGGCCTGTAATTTTGGGGATCACTCTTATTGCTTTTCTTGAATATTGGAGTAACTTGTGCAACTTTCCAGTCTTTGGGTACGGATCTTTCACTGAGTGATCGGTTGTAAATGATAGCTAAGTACGAAACTATTGCATCAGCATACTCTGAGAGGAATCTAGTTGGTATACAATCGGGCACGGAAGATTTGTTTTTGTTTAGTGACTTAAGTTGTTTTTCTACTCCAGGAACTTCTACTTCTAAGTTTCGCATGCTGGCAGCTGTTCTTGGATTGAATACTGGAGTGTTCACTTCGTCTTCTTTGATGAACGAATTTAGGAAAGCTGTGTTCAGTAATTTTTCCTTAGCAGTACTGTCATCGGTAGTATAACCATTGCTGTCGCATAGTGAAGGTATTGTTTGTGTTTTGCTGCTAGTGTACTTCATATGACCAGAATTTCTTTGGATTTTATGCAAGATTACTAGACAGGATTTCGTTGTAGTGACTACTATAGGCTTCTCGCATTGAAGTCCTCGCTAGGATGCGAGTTTCAGTAAAAGATTGCCAGTCTTGTGGATTCTGTGTCTTTTTTAATTTTGTTTCCGTTTTTCTTTGCTTCTACAACAGTGATCTGACCTGTTTTGTGTACTACGGGGGGGGGGGGGGGGGGTCAGCCCCTTCTTTTATTAATTCATTTGGTATAAATCTCTCGATTGCTACTGATACTATGTCTTTGAAAGTAAGCCACAACTGATCTACATTTGCATTTTTAGTTGTGAAAGACTGGAGACTATCACTCAGGAAAGCGCGAGGCGAATTTTTATCTGATTTGTTGAATAGATATATTTTTCGTTCATTTTTTGTGCATTTGGGAATTTCGACATTCAGTCTCGCTACTACAACTCGATGTTCGCTGATCCCTGTATCTGTTTTGATGCTCTTTACTAGCTCAGGATTATTTGTTGCTAGGAGATCAAGGGTATTTTCGTAACCCTTTACTGTTCTAGTGGGTTCATGAACTAACTATTTATAACAGTATACATCGGAAACCTATTTGAAATGTGATTCAAGCTTTCTTTGAACATTTCGGCAACTGCATCGACTGAGTCAGGGGGCCGATAAAAAGATCCAATTATTAATTTATTCCGGTTGTCAGGTATAACCTCTACCCATACCAACTCACAGGAAGTATCTGCCTCATTTTCGCTGCAGGATAAACCGTTAGTAACAGCAATAAACACGCCAACCCCTTTTTTATTTATTCTATCCTTTCTGATGACCATTTGGCTCTTTGAAAAAATTTCGGCCGAACTTATCTCTGGCGTCAGCCAGCTTTCAGAACCTATAACGATTTGTGCCTCAGTACTTTCTATCAGCACTTGGAGGTCTGGAACTTTCCCAATGCAGCTACGACAATTTACAACTGTTACACCAATGGTTCCTAGATCTGCTTTCTTCCTGTGTCTGATCTGCCCCCTTTGAGACTGAAACCCATTTTGTGTATTCCCGAGGACCTCTAACCTAAAAAACCACCCAGTCCACGCCACACAGCTCCCGCTACCCGTGTAGCCATTTCCTGAGTATAGTGGACTCCTGACCTATTTAGCGGAACCCGAAAACCCACCTCCCTTTGGCGCATGTCGAGGAATCTGCAGCCCACACGGTCGCAGAATCGTCTGAGCCTCTGATTCAGACCCTCCACTCGGCTCTGAACCAGAGGTCTACAGTCAGTCCTGTCGAAAATGCTGCAGATGGTGAGCTCTGCTTTCATCTTGCTAGCAAGACTAGCAGCCTTTACCACTTCTGATAGCCGCTCAAAACCAGAGAGAATCTCTTCCAATCCAAAGCGACACACATCATTGGTCCCGACATGAGCCACCACCTGCAGATGGCTGTACCCTGTGCTCTTCATGGCATCCGGAAGGACCCGTTCCACATCTGGGATGACTCCCCCCGGTATGCACACGGAGTGCACATTGGACTTCTTCCCCTCCCTAGCAGCCATTTTCCTAAGGGGCTCCATCACCCGCCTAACGTTGGAGCTCCCAACTACTAACAAACCCACCCTCTGTGAGTGCCCAGATCTTGCAGGCAGAGGGGCGAGTACAGGACAAGCGACACCATCTGCGTCAGGAACATCCTCTGCCACAGACAGGGCCTCGAATCTTTTCGTAAGACTAACCGGGGAGGCCTCCACTTCGGTCCTCCGGGAAGTCTTACGGCGCCTGACACGCGCTGAGGAGACCTCCCAATCCACCACGGATTGGGGGGCGACCCTCTCGTGGGCAGTGAGCGGGCTGGCCACTGCCGCAGGCCGATCGGAAGGCACAACAGACGTACAGGGCGTCTGCTGCACCCCCGCGAGCGGCCTACAACAGCGGCGCCCACCCACCGCAGTCTCAAGCGTTGCCAGCGAAGCCAACGCCGCCTGAAGCTGCATGCATCCGTTCGCAGCAGTCGCAGTTCCTAGCCATTCTAAAAACCTACGTATGTTCCAAATAAGTACGACTGAGGACACAGAAGTTTGATAAACAGTGAGCTTCGAAAAATATACGAAACCTACAGTCGGACTATAACAGTTCTCCTGTACGGTTATGTGATCCCTGGTCAGGTACATTTGCCTGTTTATTTCTTGCTGTTCACAAATTTCAATCCCACAAGGGAACATTATCAACTCGACCTCATATTTTCTTGTAAAAAAAAAAAGTACATGAGCTAGATATCACCTCCATAAATCGATATCACGTGAAAATTTGTGCCATTATTCAGATAATACGCATTTACGGCCTCCTAAAAGTACAGCTTTTAAACATTCGTGCGCTCGGGTTGTTCGTCACTCGGCCCGTTTCACTGCGGCCGCTTAATGCCCGAACGCGAAGTGCTGTGCAATGAAGGGACAACAACGAGTCCCCCAAGATGTGAAATTTGAAGAACTAGGGAAGTGGAGGAGGAAATAATATTACAAAATGAAAAATATGTACTGTAAGTCTTTCAAGTTTACTCCGCTTCAGTAGTATCAGCTTTATGTATAACAAAATGATGTGCATAAAAGGTATTGAAAATTAAATTAAATTACACTGCTTGTTGAAAAACCATCTCATTCGTTTCCACTATATAAAACGTAAACGGCTCGTTGGATACATTCTTCTGTTACGGAGACGGGCAAAGTGGTTTTCGACGACTAAAAATCATCAAAGCAGCTTTCACCATCACTGACGACCTCTATTCCATGCCCAAGCTCCGTTGAAGCAATGAAAGAGCTCGACGAATATGACGATGGTGAAATGGCAGCGTCGTTATCGTCGACGTCATCCAGCTATTTTCTTCTCTATCCAGCACGTCTTCATCAATGCAAATGTCTATGACATTTGCAACGAAATTGAAAGATATAAGGAAATGCATAAAAATAGCGTCATGTATTTTCTTTTACCGTGTATAGTACGTCTAATAACTGCAAATGATTATGCTTACCGGTGACGACTTTAAAGAGGTTTAATTCTTTGACATTTGACCGTTGCATATTAGTCACCATTGCTTACCGCTCCTGGAGATTGTGGTATTACCCCACATTGTTCCCTATTTTATTTCGGGATTTATTCAATTACATTTTCGTTTCTTTTCGTCTGGCCTACCTTCTGCAATCCAGACAGTTTTGTTTCGGATAGCTTGCCGCACACGGAAGCGAGCCGAGCTGGTTCATACCGGCCGTGACATATGGTGCAGTACCGTGGGAAGCATTCGTCCGCCGGCCGCGGTGGCCGAGGGGACTGAGGCGCTCCAGTCACGATCTGCACGGCCACTACGGTCGGGGGTTCGAATCACCCCTCGGGCATGGATATTTGTGCCGTCCTAGTTCGTAAGTAGTTCATAAGTAGTTTGTAGGTTTAGGGACTGATGACCCCGTAGTTAAGTCCCATAAGCTATACAAACAGTTGAACAGTAGTTCAAGCATTCGTTCGCTGCGGCAGTCAGGGCGGTTCTTCCCGGCCGCTGCCGAGACGGGAAACGCGTGCTTTTCATTTCATTATTTTGCCGATAATATTTTCTGAGACATAACTCCAACCTACCGAAGGATTACGATCATGTCTTATTAGATTAATTACAATTTCAGATTCATTTAAAAGTGCAGCTTTACCATAAACTAAAAATTATAGAAAGTTATTTGTTATTGGCTGATACAAATCAGCCAATCGGGTGAAAGCTTCTAACATCTAGGCGCCAAGTCAGAGCGTGGGCTCTGTACCTAGTCTGCGACAGGCCACAGGGCGGTCAACACGTATGTGAAACGCTAGGGTCATAAAGTGTATAATTAGCCGTAATTAACCGCCTGATAAAGTGTTATTAATGAGAATTATCTGCTCTATAGTGACGAGCAGTGCGTGTGAAGTTTTGGTGCTGATATTGTGTAAATTAGATGAGCCACGGCTCCGAGGATAGTCTGCAAAGGAAAAGAAGTTAATATTGTCATTGCGACACAGTTGATAAATTTAATAATTAACAGATTCAATATTGAGAAGGTGCTCAACAGATTTAATTACCGGGATATTTCAGAAGTTTGTAAATCTGGTTCCAACGTAGTTAGCCACACTAAAGTTAATAAACAAAATTGTTCAGAAAGGCCGCTTTCATTTCAAGTAGGCAGAAACATTTTCTCTTGTGATATTGATTTCCAGCAACACACGACGAGATTTACATTCCGCCAGAGTCCACGGCCGGCGGAGGAAACATCCAATGGGACTTAATCGAGTCTGTATAATCAGGTAAGCAAGTCTGTACGGTGTTTGAACGAGGTAGGAGGAGAGGGCGCACACCGCAGAGAGTTGGAAACTGTTGTTGATATTGACGTTTATTCCGAGTGTGTGTGTGTGTGTGTGTGTGTGTGTGTGTGTGTGTGTGTGTTTGTGTCCGCGTGTAACCCCACTCGGCAAATTAATTCTGAGCTACGGCGGCACTTTCCCGTAGTTGGCATCCCGCAAAAAAGAAAGAAAAAAAAACTGTACTGACATTTCATAATTGCCCAGTGAGGAACCGTTACAAGATGTCGCACGACAGCTTGTGGGTTAATTTACATCGCGAACGCAAACTTCTTACTAGACTCTGCTCGCAGTACCAGACGTTCGGGCATTAAGCGGCCGCAGTGAAGCGGACCGAGTGAGCAAAAAGGCAAGCGCGCGAAAGTTTAAAAGCTGTACTTTGAGGAGGTCGTAACTGGGTAGTATCTGAATAATAGTGCAAATTTTTACGTGGTATGGATTTCTGTGGTTGATATCTATCTCATGTATTTTTTTCTCAAGAAAATATGAGGTCGAGTTTATGATGTTCCCTTGTCAGAAGCAAGGTAAGGAAGAGGACGGCCGGAAGTTGATTCAGATGTAATTGGCATGCATCCCATGGTGGTAAAAGGTTGTGTTACAAAGATTATCTCTGGCGCTTCGTTTATTTGTTATTTTGCGACATGTATGAATGCACATCAGTATTATTACTTAAGAAGAAAATGAGAAAAATCAGAACACTTTTATATGCTGGCCAACAAGAACAAGTTAGTAGTCAGAAAAACTGGTGTGTCATCCCATATTTAGGCAAAATTTCAGATCAAATTGGTAGAAAGTTAAAATCTCGAAATTACAGGCCTGCATTTTACAATACAAACAACATTTCTAAGTATTTGTTCAATAGTAAGCACAAAATTCAACCCCTATCACAGAGTGGTGTATACAAGGTCACATGCAAACATTGTGGGAATCTGTATGTTGGTCAGTCTGGCAGGGCTGTAGCTATTAGATTAGAACATGAGAGACGCTGGAGGTTAGAAAAGACAGATTTAACCTTTGCTGAACATCTGCTCAGATAAGGCCATGATTATGATGTAAACTGGGAGATCCTACATCCCCTGAAGAAAAGCAGAAAGATGACACTACTGGAAATATTGGAAATCAATAAACATTTGGCTCAGGATGCCAGTTTAGTATTAAACGATCAGATCCAGTTCCCCCTCTACACCTTTACTGAAATTAGTTTTACTTTCAACCATCCTTTTCAACAAAAATAATCACATTAGTTTTAATTCTTTACACATACTTATTATATTTTTTATATAAATGTTAATAACTTTCATAAATAAGTACTTGCGATGAACTTTCCTGTGAAGTATCGATTGTCTGTGATAACATCTTTGTAAATCTTAACATCTTTGAAAACATGTGTACTACAGTCAGTTGTCACCTAATGATGGCCTAAGAAGCCGAAAGCCGGTTTGTGACCAATAAATAAGTTTTGCAGAACATCAGGAAGTTGTTCCTTTTTGATATTATTATCATGTTCTGTCAAGTACCGACGTAGTCCAGTCAATGAGTGCTCAAAAGAGGGGTGTAGAGTGCATGGAATATGCGATAATTTTTGACTTCAAGACTTTGTTAGGGATAGTTAGGAGGTGAACATACTAAAAGTCCCCGCCCCTGGGGGGTGAGCTAAAGCGGGGGTGGGGGTGGAAAGGTACAATGTTTTGGTTTTTCGCTTATATCTCGAAAGCGGTCCGCTTTAGGAAGAAAATGTTCCAAATAAAAATGAAAGATAATTGAATTTGCTATAAAATTGTTTCTATACATATTAGTCGAATTCCCAACGGTTTTCGAGATATACGTTACTGAAAATCGACAATTTCGGAAAAAATCATTTTTACCTCACTAATTTCGTCAAACATTTACTTCTAGTGACTTACTCGTTCGTTTCTCAGAAAATTTGTCAGAAAGAAAGTTGTAGAGCATTAAATTTCCTTCAATTTGGTATGCGCATTTATTACTTTATCGTCAACCAATCAAAAGTTACATCATGAGTGTTTTGAGAGGCTGTGACATTTATGTCTTATGAAACGTGCTAGCAGGGTGAATAACAACACTTTAACAATAACAAGGTAACTCGAATTGCAAGAGAACACCTTTTTAGAATTATAGATTTTATTATAATATTATGAATCATACAATGAAAGTATGTACAAGCACTGATAGGGATTCAAAATGAATCATTTCAAAGCAACATTTTCATTTTTTGAGGAGGAATGGTCGATGCTCATTTATTGTCATCTGCAGTGGACACGCCTTCAAGGTCGCCGGTACCTAACGCCCGGCAGAGGGTTAACGGTGGGAAAGTCCCACGACGAGCATCGAAGGCCTGCCAGTGCCACTGGCTCCTTCCAAGAGACTGGACAGGGGGGTGGAATGTTCTCACTCACTTCTTACTTCAGTTCACTTTAAAAGTTCTCCAAGCATAGAAAACTTTCTATGTCGGCTTTTCGTGATATTTTTCATTTACATATGAAAATGTTGACTATGTAATGGCTACTCGGTGTTTTGATGTGATGAAACAATAGATGGACCAGATGTTGGTGTTTTCACAGTGACAAAAAAGGAGCCGGCCGTGGTGGCCGAGGGGACTGAGGCGCTCCAGTCACGGTCTGCACGGCCACTACGGTCGGGGGTTCGAATCCCCCCTCGGGCATGGATATTTCTGCCTTCCTTAGTTGCAAGTAGTTCATAAGTAGTTTGTAAGTTTAGGGACTGATGTCCCCCTAGTTAAGTCCCATAGACTCAACAAACATTTGAACATTTGAACAAAAAAGGAATACTATCACTCATCAAAGCAATTAGAGAAAGGTAACATAGCAATGGCTCATCTTTAGAAGGTTTGGGCATCCTTCTGATTCATAATGAATGTCGAAAAAATTACATCCGGCCGCAATCCATCAACGCTCATTTAAAGAGACAGGCACTCTCACCGTCCTCTGAAGTAGTTCAGCCTTCAACTTTGAGATCCAAACAAGCAAAATTCGATTAAAAAAATGTTTCTTTTGTGCCGAAAGTGTTGATGGTGAGCAAAAGAAGCCCAAGAAAGATATTTTTAGTTATTTTCTCACAAAAGGACGCAACAGAACTGACAAACAAGTGACGAGTTTGGACTCTTCTCGAGATAGACATGATCAGTGGGGAGAGGAAGCGATGAGGCATCTTTCCACCTCAAATGATTTAGTTGTGGACGAGGCTGTGTATCATGATGAATGTCAGTTGGAATTTGTGAGATCGTTGTACATCAGCTGTAACTGGAAAACTCAGAGCTATTCCACTAGAAGCATACATTATGATGAAAGGAGGTCTACGAAATGTGACTTCGGCACACATTGATATACCAGAGGAGCCGCCACATCCTGCACCAAATAACATTCTGTGGTTTGTTGCCAAAAAACAAGGAAGGGACACAAGCAATGTATAACAAGAGGAACAGGAATTGAAAATGAAGGACAACGTCCATTTGTTATTCCTACAAGTATTTACAGGCTGTGACACAACATCCGCAGCGTATTGCAAGAGTAAAGTGGGGTTTGTCAAAATGCATCAGAAGTTCAAAATCATACAACATGCTGCTGAGATATTTTTCCAATAATTCTTCTTTTCCCGACTCCATTCAGACAGCGGTAATCATGAGCACCGTACTATCTCATGGTATGGAGCTCCAGCCACCAAGACATTCCTCAACGAGTTCCGCTACAAATCATTTATAAAAGCAGCTGGGCACATGAAGCCTAATCTCTGAACTCTCCCTCCAACTGAAGGAGATGTTAAGCAGCATCCATTCCGAATGTAGCACCAAGTACGACTTTGGTTAAGAGAGGAACCGAAATGTGGAGCGCCGAATTGGGGTTGGGAAAGAAGGAATGACCAACTAGTTCCGAAACTCTGAGTTAGATGCTGCTCCTGACGAATTCTTGAAGATAATTATTGTCGATACACGTAAGATTGTGACAGTGGAGGTGTGGTTCCAGAAAATCGTTGTTACAGTGCTCTGTTACATGCCCGAACTGCAAGGCCGACTGCAACAACGGAGTCTGAATATTAATTAAGGATGAAGATGGAGACAGTGACATCGAGACTCTACCAATCTTGTTGGACGACGTCTACACTACTGACTAAGGTGAATGACACTCGACCATTCCTCAGAAAAATGAAAATATTGCATTCAATGCACTTATTTTTCATTTTGAATCACTATCAGTGCTTGTAAATACTTGCATTGTATGAGTCACAACATTGTAACACAAGTTATAATTGTAAAAAGGTGTTCTCTTTCAATTGAAATTACCTTCTTGTCATTGTTAAGGTGTTGTTATTTACCATGCTAGCACGTTTCATAATATAAAAATGTCACAGCCTTTCAAAACACTCATTTCTAGAAGGACCTCGAAACTGAGTGCACATCTTATAAATGATGTAACTTCTGATTGGCTGAAGATGAGGTAATAAATGTGCATATAAAATTCAAGGAAATTTAATTATCCTTCCGACAAATTTTCTGAGAAACGATCGAGTGAGTCACTAGAAGTAAATGTTTGACAAAATTAGTGAGGTAAAAATGATTTTTTCCGAAATTGTCGATTTTCAGTAACGTATATCTCGAAAACCGTTGGGAATTCGACTAATATGTATGGAAACAATTTTATAGCAAATTCAATTATCTTTCATTTTTATTCGGAACATTTTCTTCTTAAAGCGGACGGCTTTCGAGATATAAGCGAAAAACCAAAACATTGTGCCTTTCCACCCCAACCCCCGCTTTAGCTCACCCCCCAGGGGCGGGGACTTTTAGTATGTTCACCTCCTAACTATCCCTAACAAAGTCCTGAAGTCAAAAATTATCGCATATTCCATGCACTCTACAATGCATTCATTGACTGGACTAACGGAAAAATCAATTAATTATTACTTTTATTCGCCAGTAGCGTGCTATTACTCCATGCGTCATCAGTAAGCAACAGTGGTGACCCACTCTACGTCAAAGGCAGATAACAATCGATAGCTAGGGGACTTGCTTCTTTTTTTGTGCACTCGCATCTATAGATTATTTGAGCATGTGGCGCGTTGTGTATGAACCAGCATCTCTGCTAATTACAACTGACTTTTGTCAGTCACAAAGTAACTTTAATCTGAATATTGGCATTTTATTGTTATTATACTGCGATTGAAACTGTGACAAACGCTAAGGCATCCAAAGTCTAAATTTTATTTGCTAATCACTGTGCCAAACGTTTGAATCACGTAAAACTTTTAAGGAGTCTCACTTCAAAGATAGTTTTTCCGTGTCTCCCCGTCGTGCCTATATTGACGTGTTGTTAATGTGAGAGTTACTCTACTAGCCGCGGTGAGTGTGGCGTTGCTGTTGCAGGTTAAATGTGCCGATGTGTGGGCACGATTCCTAATAACAAGGCTGCAGCAAAAACATTCAAAATTGTACGTGACTTTACAAGATAAAAAGAAACTAAGCTAGAGTACTTAAATGTAGTTGCCAAAATATATGAAATGCCAAACAGAATTGAAAGAATCATGTATTGTATTTCATTTTAATTTCCTGGGATGAAATGGCTCAAATGAATGTTTTGTATTCAACCTTGTAAAATGTCCAGGTTATATTGGTGTCAGTTGTAGCATATGTATTAATACAGCAGTTCTAGTTAACTAAATATCTTATTTCAAGCTCCAAAGCTTGTGACACAGTTTCCTCCTTAGATATTCTGTAGACTTTTAAGAAGCTATAGGCTAACAAGGAGCCTTCCAGACTTGAAAATTCAGTTCGGGATGAGACTTCGCAATTTAGTAGTGTACCTTGAAGTATAGTATCTCCTATTTCATCTTCACCTACTTCATCTTCCCTTCCTACAGTATATACTCTTTCCACCTTTCAGCTTTCCCTTCCTCGCTGAGAACTTATTTTCCATCTGTGTTCTTTATATTCATACAGCTACTTTTCTTGTTTACAATTGTCTCTTTTATTTTCCTGTAGGTGGTATCAATTTTTCTTCTACAAACTTGCATTACATTCTAGCCATTTCTGTTTAGCTATTTTACACTTCCTGTCAATCTCATTTTTTAGTCGTCTGTACTCCATTTTGCCTGTTTCATTTACTGCATTTTTATATTTTCTCCTTTCATCAATTAACTGTAGTATTTCCTGTGATATCCATGGATTTTTTGTAGGTCTTGCCTTTCTACCTATTTTGTCCTCCGCTGCCTTCACAATTTCGTCCCTCAATGCTACCCATTCCTCTTCTACTGTTTTATTTCCCTCCATTTCTGTCAATTGTTGCCTAAAGCTCGCTCTGAAATTCTCCAGAACTTCAGGTTCCTTCAATTTATCCACGTCCCTTCTCCTTATATTCCTACCTTTTTCTTCAGCCTACAATTCATGACCAATAAGATACGGTCAGAGTCTATATCTGCCCCTGGGTAAGTCTTACAGTTTAAAACCTGATTCTGGAATCTGTCTTACCATTATAAAATCTATCTGGTACCTTCCTGTGTCTTCTGGTTTCTTCCACGTATACAATCTTCTTTCTTGATTCTTAAACAAGGTGTTTGTTATGATTAAATTATGTTCCGTGCAAAATTCTACTAGGCCGTTTCCTCTTTCATTCCTTTTACCCAGTCCATATTCCCCTTCTAATTTTCCTTCCCTTCCTTTTCCAACTACCGAATTCCAGTCTCCCATCACAATTATGTTTTCCTCTTCCTTAATTGTCTGAATAATTTCCTTTACCTCCTCATTCATTTCTTCGATCTCCTCCTCATCAGCAGAGCTATTTTGCATATAAACCTGTACTATTGTGATCGGTGCTAGCTTCGTATCTACGATAACTCGATCACTTCGCTGTTGATAGTAGTTTACCCGCATTCCTATTTTCTTATTCATTATCAGACCTACTGCTGTAATACCCCCAACTGATTTTGTATTTATAATCTTGTGCTCACCTGACCAGAAATCCTGTTCCTCTTTGCACTGAACTTCACTAATCCCCACTATGTGTAATTTCAACCTATCCATTTCTCTTTTTAAATTTTCTAACCTCCCTACTCGATTAAGGCATCTAACATTCCACGCTCCGATCTGTAGAATGCCAGTGTTGTCATTCCTGCTGACGACATCCTCCTGATTAGTCCCGCCCGGAGATCAGAATGGGGGACTATTTTAACTCCGGTAGTTCACTCAATCATCCAGACTGTTGCCCCTGTAGCTATTGAAAAGGCTGCTGCCCCTCTTCAGGAACCACACGTTTGTCTGGCCTCTCCACAGATACTCTTCCGTTGTGGTTGCACCTACGGTATGGCTATCTGTACCGTTGAGGCACGCAAGCCACCCCACCGCGACAATGTCTGTGGTTCATAGGGGTGGTTGAAAATACTAACTTTAAATATTTGTGTCCTGTTTCGAAATCTGTGGTGAGGAGCTAGTTCATAAAAACGTTTTCTTTATATTGCCGTTTTCCATGAAAATTCGGATCTATGTCGTATTATTTTGCAGTTATACTGGCTTTGAATCTGAAATGATTCTGCATCATTTCTATAAACTTTCAACGGTAACATCCGCTAAAGGTCTGTTTGTCTCTTCCAAATCAATATCGCTTTTCCGTAAAAGTTTGTATGTAAATTGATCGCATTCAATATTTGGTGTTGAATTCACAAAGGAATACGAACACGAAACAGCAATTATTTTTGAAATACTATCTGCTTCGCTACACTCATCTTTACTGGAATTCTTCAGTACTATTTCTGATAATGCCTTAATTATATATATATATATATATATATATATATATATATATATATATATATATATATATATATATATATACTAAGTTTTACTGCAGATATTGTATTAACTCTAATAGATCATCAAGTCGGATTTAATTTTTTATAGTGGTTTCAGATTAGACAGTCTTTTTCAACAGAGTACAAACAGTTAAAAGTTGAAAATTCTTTACTAACAAAATTTTTCGGCTGGCCGGGAACGGCCGTGCGATCTAAAGCGCCATGCCACTGTTCACAAGGCTGCTACCGCTGTGGGTTCGAATGCCCCCCTGGGCATGAATGTTGTGTTCGTCCTTAGGTTAAGTTAAAGTTAGATGTAGATCGTCAAATGTTCAAATGTTTGTGAATCTATCGGACCAAACTGTGTGGTCATCAGTCCGTAGCTTACAAACTACTTAAACTAACCTAAGGACAACACACACACACACACACACACACCCATGCCCCAGGGAGGACTCGAACCTCCGACGGCGAGCAACCCGTCGCTTCGCAGCGAGGCGCCTTAGCCCGCGGCTAAGATCGTCGCGACATGAACCTGGTAGTGACACACCGACGAAGACGTACAGCATAAAAAAAACTTTTTCGAACGTCTCTCATGGAGGTTAGGGGCCCCTTGAATTTGGAAACCCCGAGACACAGTCCCGCTTAGCGCTATGGTAAGTACGCCACTAGTCGTGGTGCAGCTCCACGTTCGGTCGAGATATTCGTAGGTCATAGTGAATGGGAACTGTTGTGCTTAGATTCTGGGGTTCCGTGAGTGTCTTCTGGTCTAGTGTGTTTCTGGCTTGTTGAGAATATACTGTGACAATACTGAAGTTAAAGCAGAGTGGGTGGTTAAACTTGTGAAGTGCGTTCGTCCGCCGGCACTTGTTCGCTGCGTGAGCTGGGGCCGTCGGCCTACGGCTCCCCAGCACGTGTCCGTCTCCCGTGTCAGCAACACAGCCAGCCGTGTCGGCTCTCGCGTTTCAGCACGCAGCATCACGCATCTCGACGTCGCCAGCAGCTGTTATCAGGCACACAAGCAGCGAGACCACGCCAGGAACGACATCTACATCCATACTAAGCAAACCACGTCACGGTGTGTCGCGGAGGGTACTTTGCGTACCATTGTCGCTTCCTCCTATTCCAGTCGCGTATGGTTCGCGGGAAAAATGGTTGCCTGTACTCCTCCGTGTGAGCCCTAATCCCTCTAATCTTATCCTTATGGTTGCTTCGCGAGATATACGTAGAAGGAAGTACTATATTGGTTGATTCGTCATGAAATGTACCCTCGTGGGAGTTTGACAGAAGCCCGTAACACGATACAGAACGACTATCTTGCATCGTCTGCTATTGAAGTTTCCTGATCACCTTTATCACTCTTTCGCGCTTACTGAGCCTGTAACGAAGAGTGCTGCTCTCCGTTGGATCTTCTCTATGCCTTCTATTAACCCTACCTGGTACGGATCCCACACTGATGAGCGATACTCACGCGCAGGCGAACGAGAGTCCTGTAACTTCCTTCCACTGTTGACGGGAGAAGAAAGGCAGCCCGGGGTAAGACACATGCTCAAACCACCAACGCTACACACACAATAGAACATATAGAGGAAGAAATCGTGCCTATGTCCCCCAGTCTAAAGATCACGGCCATAGACAAAATGATGAGCGAAATAATGAGTTGAAATAAAAGCTAAGTATTATCCATGTCACGTTAACCGTAATCGCCGGTCGCCGTGGCCGAGGGGACTGAGGCGCTCCAGTCACGGTCTGCACGGCCACTACGGTCGGGGATTCGAATCCCCACTCGGGCATGGATATTTGTGCTGTCCTTAGTTGTAGGTAGTTCATAAGTAGTTTGTAAGTTTAGGGACTGATGACCCCGTAGTTAAGTCCCTTAAGCTTAACAAACATTTGAACATTTTAACCATAATCAAAGACAAATTCCAAATAACCGACCTTGATGCTAAAATAGCCTGTCTCAATGATGAAAACAGTCGATTAAGACACGAACTGCAGAAAAATCTAATCTAGCCAAACACAAATACAAATAATGTAAGAGAAGTTTAAGAAATTATGAATTAACTAAGGAACTGAGTCTATTGAACGAATAACTTGAGAAAATAATTTAGAGAACTAACTGATATGTAATAGAAACGAGCCCGTACAAAAGCGAAGACACTAACATATGCCGCCACCTTAACAACAAAGTCCAAAACCAAGGAAGAAGGATGGGAGATTAGGATTTAAAGTCCCGTCGACATCGTGGCCAGTAGAGATGGATCATACGCTTGGATTGATTTTTGATAGCGATTGAGAAGGAAATCGGCCGTGCCCTTTGAAAGGAACCTTCCGGCATTGGCCAGGAGTGATGTAGGGAAATCACGAAAAACCTAAATCAGGATCGCTGAAGACGGGTCACCCGGAATACGAGTCCAGTGTGTTACCACTGTGCCATCTCACTCGGTCGAAACCAAGGAAGTGCGAGGAACAGAACAGGATGGAACAAGATAGGACATGCACGACGTTATTCATTAAATCGATAGTAGTCTATGTTTCGCCGCCGTAACGTACAGGGCATAGCGCACCGACATATTTCGTAACTGTAACCGACTTCTCATTAGAAGCGACATACAATAATTTGATTTTTCTGTGTGCATTTATCTTTCAGTTTGTAAATAGATTTTATGCTCGGGTGTGTATCAGACTGAAGAGGAACACGAAGAATGGTACCAACGAATTTTGATGGCTCGCAGGTAAGTTGTAAGGGAACTCCTCCAGACCACCAAGCTAAAAGAATTTGTTCCATTGCGCCTTGGTTTCTATGAAAATCGAAATCAAAGTCCAGCGCGTAACATTTACACCTGTGCAAAATCACCAACGGTACGAAGATTTTTATTTATTCATTTATTTTTTTATTTTTTTACACACTTGCCCCACGATTGATTGTGTATGATTATATTCCTTTTTCCCACTTTATCAATTCTTATTGCAAAGATAAAGTTATAGCAGGCAGTGGCGTAGCTATGTCACCAAGGGCCCCGGGACAAAAATGACATTGGGGGCCCTCTTTACACTAATTACAGATACAAAACTGCTTCATCAAAATAAAAATAAAATAAAATAAAAAATGTTCAAATGTTTGTTAAGCTTATGGGACTTACCACCCCCATGAACCACAGACATTGCCGAGGTGGGGTGGCTTGCGTGCCTCAACGATGCAGATAGCCGTACCGTAGGTGCAACCACAGCGGAGGGGTATCTGTGGAGAGGCCAGACAAACGTGTGGTTCCTGAAGAGGGGCAGCAGCCTTTTCAGTAGTTACAGGGGCAACAGTCTGGATGATTGACTGAGCTGGCCTTGTAATATCAGCTAGTGTGGCTTTGCCACACAGCTACTGCGGACGGCTGAAAGCAAGGGGAAACTACAGCCGTTACTTTTCCCGAGGACATGCAGCTCTACTGTATGAACATATGATGATGGCATCCTCTCGGGTAAAATATTCCGGAGGTAAAATAGTCCCCCATTCGGATCTCCGGGCGGGGACTACTCAGGAGGATGTGATCATCAGGAAAGACAATAGTGGCATTCTACGGGTCGGAGCGTGGAATGTTAGATCTCTTAATCGAGTAGGAAAATTAGAAAATTTAAAAAGGGAAATGGATAGGTTGAAGTTAGATATAGTGGGGATTAGTGAAGTTCGGTGGCAGGATGAACAGGATTTCTGGTCAGGTGAGTACAGGATTATAAATACAAAATCAGTTGAGGGTATCACAGGAGTAGGACTGATAATGAATAAGAAAATAGGAATGCGGGTAAACTACTATGAGCAGCACAGTGATCGCATTATCATTGTCAAGATAGATACGCAGCCAACACCGACAACAGTAGTACAGGTTTATATGCCAACTAGCTCTGCCGATGATGAGGAAATCGAAGAAATATATGAGGAGCTAAAGGAAATTATTCAGACAGTTAAGGGAGAGGAAAACTTAATTGTCATGGGAGACTGGAATTCGGTAGTCGGAAAAGGAAGAGAAGGAAAAATAGTAGGTGAATATGGTCTGGGCAAAAGGAATGAAAGAGGAAATCGCCTGGTAGAATTTTGCACGGAACATGATTTAATCGTAACAAACACGTGGTTTAAGAATCACAAAAGAAGGTTGTTTACGTGGAAGAGACCAGGAGACACCGGAAGGTATCAGATAGATTTTATAATGGTAAGACATAGGTACCGGAACCAGGTTATAAACTGCAGGACATACCCAGGGGCAGATATAGACTCTGACCATAACTTGTTAGTTATGAACTGTAGGCTGAAGCTGAAAAAACTGCAGAAAGGTAGGAAAATAAGGAGATGGGATTTAGATAGATTGAAGGAAAGTGAAGTTCTGGAGAATTTCAGAGGGAGATTTAGGCAACAATTGACAGAAACAGGGGGAAATAAAACAGTAGAAGAGGAATGGGTAGCATTGAGAGACGAAATTGTGAAGGCAGCGGAGGACAAAATAGGTAGAAAGGCAAGAGCTACAAAAAATCCATGGATATCACAGGAAATACTACAGCAAAGAAGGGAAAGCTGAAAGGTGGAAGGAGTACATAGAGCAGCTCTACAAAGGAAATGAACTTAGAGACGATGTTGTAGAAAGGGAAGAGGAAGTCGATCAAGATGAAATAGGAGATACTATACTGAGAGATGAATTTGACAGAGCCTTGAAAGACCTAGGTCGGAACAAGGCCCCAGGAGTAGATGACATACCCTCAGAGCTACTAAAGTCTCTGGGAGAGCCACCCATGACATGACTATTTGTACTGGTGTGTAGGATGTTCGAGACAGGCGAAATGCCCTCAGACTTTAAGAAAAATGTAATAATCCCCATTCCAAAGAAATCAGGCGCAGACAGGTGTGAAAATTACAGAACCATCAGTGTGATAAGTCATGGTTGCAAAATTTTAACACGAATTATCTACAGGAGAATGGAAAAGCTGGTAGAAGCTGATCTCGGGGAAGATCAGTTTGGATTCAGGAGGAACATAGGAACCCGGGAGGCAATACTCACTTTACGTCTTATCTTAGAAGATAGATTAAGAAAAGGCAAACCTACATTTTTAGCTTTTGTAGATTTGGAGAAAGCATTTGACAATGTTGACTGGAATACCCTCTTTCAAATTCAGAAGTCAGCAGGGGTAAAATACAGGGAAAGGAGAGTTATTTACAACTTGTACAAAAGCCAGACCGCAGTTATTAGACTCGAAGGGCATGAAAGGGAAGCATCAGTTGGGAAGGGAGTAAGACAGGGTTGTAGCCTTTCTCCAATGATATTCAATGTGTATATCGAGCAGGCGGTGACAGAAAGTAAGGAAAAATTTGGAATAGGGATTAAAGTTCAGGGGGAAGAAATAAAAACATTGCGTTTTGCTGATGACATTGTAATTCTGTCAGAGACAGCGAAGGACCTGGAAGAGCAGTTGAATGGAATGGACAGGGTGTTGAAGAGAGCGTATAAAATGAACATTAAAAAGAGCAAAACAAAAATAATGGAATGCGGTCTTAGAAAGTCGGGCGATGCTGAAGGAATTAGATTAGGTAACGAAACAGTTAAGGTGGTAGATGAGTTTTGTTACTTGGGTAGTAAAATAACATGCGATGGTCGCAGTACAGAGGATATAAAATGCAGAATGGCAATGGGAAGAAAAGCATTTTTGAAAAAGAGAAATTTGCTAACATCGAATATTAATTTAAGGTAAGGAAGTCTTTTCTGAAGGCATTTGTGTGGAGTGTTGCCTTGTACGGGAGTGAAACATGGACGATAAGGAGTGCGGACAGGAAGAGAATAGAGGCTTTTGAAATGTGGTGCTACAGAAGATTGCTGAAGGTTGGGTGGGTAGATCACATAACTAATGAAGAGGTACTGAACAGAATTGGCGAGAAAAGGAATTTTTGGCATACCCTAACTAAAAGAAGGGATCGCTTGGTAGGACACATTCTTCGACATCGAGGAATCGTAAATTTAGCATTGGAGGGAAGTGTGTGGGGTAAAAATCGCAGAGGGAGGCCAAGAGACGCGTATAGTAAGCAGATTCAAGTGGATGTGGGTTGCCGTTCTTATGAGGAGATGAAAAGGCTTGCTCAGGATAGAGTAGGGTGGAGAGCTGCATCAAACCAGTCTCCGGACTGAAGACCATAACAACAATGGGACTTAACTACGGGGTTATCAGTCTCTAAACTTACAAAGTACTTATCAACTACCTTATACTAAGGACGGCACAAATATCCATGCCCGATGGGGGATTCGAACCCCGACCGTAGTGGCCGTGCAGACCGTGACTGGAGCGCCTCAGTCCCCTCGGCCACCGCGGCCGGCACTACTTCATCATCAGCTCTTTACCGCCCACTGGAAGACATAATAAGGCAACCTAAATACTACTAAGTAAATTGTTATGTTCACGCAGCAGATAATATTTAATCGTACTCTCTAATAAGTGTGAACGTTTGTTTGTTTGTTATGCTTTCACGCAAAAATTATTAGGTGATTTGGATGAAATTTTGCAGAGGGATAGAGATAGAGTTGGACCTGGGTAGGACATACAGATGAAAATGCCCCATGGGATATTTTTCGTCAGCGGTGACAGCAGGCGGACTTTTGTCAGTGCCGACAGGTCACTCGCGCTTAACTACTGCGCTGTTAGCTCATTTCGTTGATAGCCCAGTCAATGAAGGAAAATAGGGAAATATTTGTGTAGGATGGTTTCATCAAAAGTAAGTTGCCAGATTTTGTTAAATGAAACACTTTGGATTGAGCCGTGCCCCTAGCAGGCTTCTTGAAGTATATGTTAGTGTTTGGCCAAAAAAATGTTCAAATGTTTGTAAATCTTATGGGACTTAACTACGGGGTCATCAGTCCCTAAACTTACAAACTACTTACGAACTAGGACGGCACAAATATCCATGCCCGAGGGGGGATTCGAACCCCCGACCGTAGTGGCCGTGCAGACCGTGACTGAAGCGCCTCAGTTCCCTCGGCCACCGCGGCCGGCGGTGTTTGGCCAGGAAAAAGTAATAAGTAAAATAACGAAGTCGATATCTTCGCTTATTATCGTGACAGTGGGGTAGAGGGCAGCGTCTTGATGCACAATTCACTATTGAGACAAAGTAATCATTACATGAAACTTCTGATCCGTGATTGTAATTAAATCTTTAAATGGCAGAATAGACAGTGTGCGCCTAGAAACGTACCTTAAAAGATTGCGTGAAGTGCTGAATCCTCACCATTATATTAAAACACAGTGAAGTTGTTTGTTTTTCACATAGAAGAACTGAGCAGAATGCGGCGGAGGGTATAGTGTTAGTATGAACGTAAATTGAAGAGCGAATAGTTCTTATGGTATGGGAAGGCGCCGTTCCCAGAAAAAAGGCACAGAATGCCGAATCCATTTCCCGCCTTCCATTGCAAGGTAGTGTGTAGAAAGGTATGTAGATTCTGTTCGGTATTCCTTTCAGTACTAACGCATTTGTGAAAAATAAACGTGCCTCTTTCCTGGCGCAACGCATTTTGTGGAAAATGTGCACTCTCAAGGTCTGTCTGCGCTGTACGTCATATGTGATTTATGAGGTGCACTGTGGAAGGGTCGGTATAACTTTGTAAAACACCTTGTAATTTCCTTTTGCGACCTAATGGGGTAGACAGAGTGGGGGCTCGCTTTCTCGCTATTCGTTTTGCAGGCGCACAAGAACGGCAATGCCTGACCATTCCAACGGTCTGCCCTTTCCCGCACCTTCTGCCCTCCACCCCTTCCTGCTGTCACCTGTCACATCCCCACAACAAATCATATGCCCAATACTGTTCTACTGTACTTAAATATGCTGTATACATTTAATATTTTGTCTTAGTCCATTCTGTTTAACAATAACTATATTAACATATTGGCTGCCAAAGGTATACTTGGGTTACCGTCCCTCGGGGACCATTTACTTTTTTTCTATATTCTGCTTTAGTTTGGTTGAAGTCTATTTAAGTACAAATAACTTGAAAATATTGCATTTTAGTACCTTAGTTTATGTTTCTTTGTGTGAGTTACGTATGACTCACATGACGCCAGAGTAAAGGTGTGTCATTTGCTATATCGCTAATAATTTTTGCTTGGTACTCCTGTAAGTCCTTCATTCCACAACATTAGTTGCGTACAGTTCCATTATTGTTTTTCTGCATTGTTAGTAGTTTGTACCGTCTTTATTCATTGCTGTTTCCTCTGTAGCACAGTGATATTGTAACAGAAGAAAGTGTCTCGTAGAAGTTATGTAGATGAACAAAGGCATGTACAGAAGCTTTTAGATGAAGTTATGGACATAAGTGAATAAGACGAAAATACTACTGAAATGGACAAACAAGAGGAATGTGTTGATGCTGAGTACTGTTCATGGAGAGGAAGAAGCTGACGTTCAAACCAAGAGGGGCACAAAGAAAAATCCAGCAATGATAACTGACTATAATCAGTCATTTATATCTCTCTCTCACCAAATGAAGTCCTATATTGTCTAAGGCGGGGTGTGAAATGGTACAGGATGCTTGCAATTGAATTGTTGACAGGGTCAGCACTGGTAAATGCTCTTCTTATTTACCGATACATCAACAACAAGATAATCTCAATCACAAAATTCAAAGAGGAAGTGACTTTGAGACTACTCCATACAGAAGCTGTCGATGCCCCTGAGAAATCTCTCACCGTAGCCACCGAGCTGCCTGCAGATTGTGCTCTTGTGAACATGGGAGTAGCAAGTCATAGGTGTACGGATGCTACGAAAAATTGAAGAATGAATTTGGACGAGAGCAGGCTGTCAAGAAATGCAAACAAACTACATGGAAATGTAATAAGTTGTGACTCATATTTTTGCGAAGAATGTTTCTTCATAAAACACAGTGCATGCAGGTGTTAGAGATACAAAGTGGAATTAACCAATTTTTCCAGTCTGTTTCATTGTTGTTACAATTAGAGTTGGAAAATGTAATTAAAACTATATGTGATATACAATCTACCGTATAAGTAATATGTAACACCAAATAATAAATTATAAAAGCAAGGAAACTCCAATATGACTGGGCTATGTGAGTTATACATAATTCACGATTTCAAGTGTCAATAACTACTCTTGAGCTCTCGAAAACTGGAGGCCACGAACATGATTTGTTACTGGGGCCATAACGTACTGTAACACCAAGTCACAGCACTTTACTGTGAGTTAATAACTGCACCACGGAGCTTTAAATGGAAGAATGTTCGTGAGTTGTATTTACTTCACGTGGCCCGAATAGAAGACTTCCTATGACTTATATTTAACTCACGTGGCAGTCAATGTGTTAAAACATTGTTTTCTAAATGTTGGGAATTTTTCTATTTCTTGTAACACGAATACTATTAGTCCTTGAAAAAAAATCATAATCATTTTTCGCGCCTCACTGTGTAACACGAACTTAATGAGTGACTTTTTTCAAGTCGTGGGGATTTCGTTCGTGTTTCTTCACGCACCAATGTCAGAATAAAAGAATACCTACTGGAGTAATACAATGCTTCAAACTGTTAGATTGCAGATGTTGGCAAAGATATGATTTCTGATCGGTAATTATCGGTGAGCGTTTTCGAGACTGCAGTACATTATAGTAATAATATGGGTACACAATTAAAAAGTAGTCAATTTTTTAACAGTTATATAACAATCTTTGCCTGGCTTTGCGTTTTGCAAAATCATCAATAAGGTCTGTTAAATCTAGACTTGATGCAGCATTGTTTTCCACTGTTATGAGTGCCAAATGTCCGAATCGAACTTCAGCCATACTGTACCTGAAATGCGTTTTGATAATTTTTAATTTGCTAAACGACCTTTCGGCTGCTGCAGAAGAATAAAACTGCGGTAAATACTTCCGTAACCTCACGTTCCAATAATGCATATTTTGTTTTAATTTCCTTACATAATTGGCGAACTGTCCATGTTGGGGTCAATTTCGGCAGGAGAAATTAAAAGTCGAAATTCCTTCATTCAACTAAAATATAATATATAGTATAACATCTATTATCCGAAGTAATTTGGATATTCGGAAAACCGGTTTATTCGAATTTTCGAACTATACACTTCTATTTGCCAATAAGAAGTACTGTACAGTAAATGTATTTATACTGTATTTGGAAGAGCGCCATCCTCCACATTGCGCCGAACCGGCACGCCGCAACAATTGGAAGGCGCAACTGTTGCTGTGAGCAGCTTTGATGCTGCCGCTACTTCTGTCTACTGAAGTGTGCCGATTGTTGGACACAATGACTGGCAGTTTCGCCTGTCAGTAGCGCCACATAGTGGCGTCTTGCGAAGACCCAATTACAAGCATTGTTCCGCCATCAGGTGGCCTAGTGCAGCTACTGTGGGAAACTTGGTTTGAGGGGAAGGGGATATGATGGACGATAGGGTGGGAGGGTAAAAAAATTAAATAAAAAATTCGACGCTCTACTGTAACTTTTTTCTACCGTCACTCACGAAGGCCGAGGGGCCCCTGGAGCTCGGGGGCCCCGGGGCACTGCCCCGCCTAGCCCTATGATAGCTACGCCACTGATAGCAGGTAATTACAGTTGAATGTGAACGCTACGAATGACTAGCCGCCTGGGCGCAGCATATTAATCCGCTGGGATGTGTCACGTGGGCACACACTGCATTCTGCATTCGACGGTATAACAACAGTGGGGCCGGGGACTGTAAACGCAGCTAGAAAATGCTGCACAAATGTTGTAGGTGATAACTACAGACGGTTTACTGATCTTTCAGTCGCCGTAAAAGTATGCTTCGAAATAACGAGTAAACGTAAACGCTATACGTAACATATTGAGCAATTAACACTAGTTATTATCATGGCCAATTACTCGAGCTAGTTAAGTCCCCCCCACTCCCATGAACCACAGACATTGCCGAGGTGGGGTGGCTTGCGTGCCTCAACGATACAGATAGCCGTACCGTAGGTGCAACCACAGCGGAGGGGTATCTGTGGAGAGGCCAGACAAACGTGTGGTTCCTGAAGAGGGGCAGCAGCCTTTTCAGTAGTTACAGGGGCAACAGTCTGGATGATTGACTGAGCTGGCCTTGTAACATCAGCTAATGTGGCTTTGCCACACAGCTACTGCGAACGGCTGAAAGCAAGGGGAAACTACAGCCGTTATTTTTCCCGAGGACATGCAGCTCTACTGTATGAACATATGATGATGGCATCCTCTCGGGTAAAATATTCCGGAGGTAAAATAGTCCCCCATTCGGATCTCCGGGTGGGGACTACTCAGGAGGATGTGATCATCAGGAAAGACAATACTGGCATTCTACGGGTCGGAGCGTGGAATGTTAGATCCCTTAATCGAGTAGGAAAATTAGAAAATTTAAAAAGGGAAATGGATAGGTTGAAGTTAGATATAGTGGGGATTAGTGAAGTTCGGTGGCAGGATGAACAGGATTTCTGGTCAGGTGAGTACAGGATTATAAATACAAAATCAGTTGGGGGTATCACAGGAGTAGGATTGATAATGAATAAGAAAATAGGAATGCGGGTAAACTACTATGACCAGCACAGCGATCGTATTATCATTGTCAAGATAGATACGAAGCCAACACCGACAACAGTAGTACAGGTTTATATGCCAACTAGCTCTGCCGATGATGAGGAGATCGAAGAAATATATGAGGAGCTAAAGGAAATTATTCAGACAATTAAGGGAGAGGAAAACTTAATTGTTATGGGAGACTGGAATTCGGTAGTAGGACAAGGAAGGGAAGGGAAGATAGTGGGTGAATATGGTCTGGGCAAAAGGAATGAAAGAGGAAGCCGCCTGGTAGAATTTTGCACGGAACATAATTTAGTTATAACAAACACCTGGTTTAAGAATCACAAAAGAAGGTTGTATACGTGGAAGAGACCAGGAGACACCGGGAGATACCAGATAGATTTTATAATGGTAAGACATAGATTTCGGAACCAGGTTTTGAAGTGTAGGACATACCCAGGGGCAGACATAGACTCTGACCATAACTTGTTGGTTATGAACTGTAGGCTGAAACTGAAGAAACTACAGAAAGGTAGGAAAATAAGGAGATGGGACCTAGATAAATTGAAGGAACCTGAAGTTCTTAAGAATTTCAGAGGGAGCTTCAGGCAACAATTGACAGAAACAGGGGAAAATAAAACAGTTGAGGAGGAATGGGTAAAATTGAGAGATGAAATAGTGAAGGCAGCAGAGGACAAAATAGGTAGGAAGGCAAGACCTACAAAGAATCCTTGGATATCACAGGAGATACTAAATTTAATCGATGAAAGGAGAAAATATAAAAATGCAGTAAATGAAACAGGCAAAATGGAGTACAGACGACTAAGAAATGAGATTGACAGGAAGTGCAAAATGGCTAAGCAGGACTGGCTAGAAGGCAAATGCAAGGATGTAGAAGAATGTATAAATAGGGGGAAAATAGATACAGCCTACCGGAAAATAAAAGAAACATTTGGCGATAAGAAAAACAGCTCTATGAATATCAAGGACACTGATGGAAAACCAGTTCTCAGCAAAGAAGGGAAAGCTGAAAGGTGGAAAGAGTATATAGAGGGGCTCTACAAAGGAAACAAACTTCGAGACACTATTGTAGGAAGGGAAGAGGATGTAGATGATGATGAAATAGGAGATACTATACTGAGAGATGAATTTGACAGAGCACTGAAAGATCTAAGTCGAAACAAGGCCCCTGGAATAGATGATATCCCGTCAGAGCTACTGAAGTCTCTGGGAGAACCAGCCACGACAAAATTGTTTCACATTGTGTGTAAGATGTATGAGACAGGTGAAGTACCCTCAGACTTTAAGAAAAATGTTATAATCCCCATTCCAAAGAAAGCGGGTGCAGACAGGTGTGAAAACTACAGAACTATCAGTTTAATAAGTCATGGTTGCAAAATATTAACACGAATTATATACAGAAGGATGGAAAAGCTGGTAGAAGCCGACCTCGGGGAAGATCAGTTTGGGTTCAGGAGAAATGTAGGAACACGGGAGGCAATACTCACTTTACGCCTTATCCTAGAAGATAGATTAAGAAAAGGCAAACCAACATTTCTAGCTTTTGTAGATTTGGAGAAGGCTTTTGACAATGTTGATTGGAATAAACTCTTTCAAGTTATGAAGCAAGCAGGAGTAAAATATAGGGAGCGTAAGGTTATTTACAACTTGTACAAAAACCAGACAGCGGTTGTCAGAGTTGAAGGGCATGAAAGGGATGCAGTGGTTGGGAAGGGAGTAAGACAGGGTTGTAGCCTTTCCCCAATGTTGTTCAATTTGTACATTGAGCAAGCTATAAAGGAAAGCAAGGAGAAATTTGGAGAAGGAATTAAAGTTCAGGGTGAAGAATTAAAAACATTGCGTTTTGCCGACGACATAGTAATTCTGTCAGATACAGCAAAGGACCTGGAAGAGCAATTGAACGGAATGGATAGTGTGCTTAAAGGTGCATATAAGATGAACATTAACAAGAGTAAAACTAGGGTAATGGAGTGCAGTGTAAGAAAATCAGGTGATGCTGAAGGAATTAGATTAGGTAACGAAACAATAAAGGAGGTAGATGAGTTTTGTTACTTGGGCAGTAAAATAACAAATGATGGTCGCAGTACAGATGATATAAAATGCAGAATGGCAATGGGTAGAAAGGCGTTTTTGAAAAAGAGAAATTTGTTAACATCGAATATTGATTTAAGCCTAAGGAAGTCCTTTCTGAAGGCATTTGTATGGAGTGTTGCCTTGTATGGGAGTGAAACATGGACGATAAGCAGTGTGGACAGAAAGAGGATAGAGGCTTTTGAAATGTGGTGCTACAGAAGAATGCTGAAGATTAGGTGGGTGGATCGCGTAACTAATGAGGAGGTACTGAACCGAATTGAGGAGAAAAGAAATTTCTGGCATACCTTGACTAAAAGAAGGGATAGATTGGTAGGACACATTCTTAGACATCAAGGAATGGTGAATTTAGCGTTGGAGGGAAGTGTGTGGGGTAAAAATCGCAGAGGGAGACCAAGAGACGCGTATAGTAAGCAGATTCAAGTGGATGTGGGTTGTCCTTCTTATGAGGAGATGAAAAGGCTTGCTCAGGATAGAGTAGGGTGGAGAGCTGCATCAAACCAGTCTCTGGACTGAAGACCACAACAACAACAGTTAAGTCCCATAAGCTATACAAATATTGAATTACTCGAGCATTAACAGCGGAGTGGCTATGAAAGCATATAATTATACATAACCAGTCGTCGGAAAAGAGTAAGAAAAAAACAGTGTAGGTTCCCAAGTAGGATTTCAACGAGTATCGTCTGTGTGACAATCGAGCGCCTTGCTAATCACACCACGCTGGCTCACATAGCATAGCAGTTACGCGCTGGAGTTTGATATCGATTTTCGTGGAAACCAAGGCGCTTTGGTAGAAATCCTTCTAGCTTGGTGGGCTGGAGGAGTTCCCGCACAACATACCTGCGACCCATCAAAATTCGTTTGTACCATACTTGGTGTTCTCCTTGTCAGATTCACGTATTAGTAATAGTGTAGTGTTCCTGTGAGTAAATCGCGACAGTAGTTTGTCTCCATATCTTGTAACTGTATCTGGCTTCTCACTAGAAGCGACATATTTTGACTTTCCTGTGCGATTCTTTCTACAATTTCTTAAATTTGTCATGTATTCGCGTGTATATTAGATTCGTTTTAAGTATCTGGTTCCGTACTATTCCGCCATGTGAATCGCTATATTCGTCTCTGTTTACTATAGCTACTCACTGTAGAGTCTACATCACGCCTTTTTCGTCGTTACTGTTTCTGGGTACTATACTCATGGTGACTGTTATGTACGGATGTAGACTGAGTTGGTGACACTTTGCTCCCAGCTCGCCGGCCGCAGTGGCCGAGCGGTCTGCGGCGCGCCAGTCACAGTCTGCACGGCCGCTTCGGTCGGGGGTTCGAAAGCCCCCTCGGGCATGGATGTTTGTGCCGTCTTTAGTGTAAGGTAGTTCATAAGTAGTTTGTAAGTTTAGGGACTGATGACCACGCAGCTAAGCCCCATAAGCTTAATAAGCATTTGAACATTTTAGCTCCCAGCTTCAGGTGGTGTTAACCTCGGTTGCACAGCTGGAGGCAGTGGTCGAGGGCCACTGTTTTTGTGAATTAGCCGTGGGAACTGTGTCGAACCCTGTTACTGTTACAATGAGGCATATACCCCACCTGTGGTCACTTGGGAGGTCAACCCAGGGCCTGGCAGGCAGCGAGAAACTTCCCAGGGGACCAATCGTGAGGTCTCCCCAGTTCATCTTACCAACAGTTTTGAGGCGCTATCTGTTTCGGACAATACTACTGAGCCGGATGGTATCGCTTGTACTGAGGTCACCTCCCAGATTGCAAGATTCAGGCTATTACTCAGGATGGGTTTTCTTGTAATTCGGAGCTCCAATGTTACGCTGCAAGGGAGGCGAATAAGGCCACTATGCACTCCGTGGGCATACTGCGTGGAGTCATTCCAGATGTAGAACAGCTCCTTCCAGATGCCATGATGAGCGCGGGTTCCAGCCAGCTGCAGGTGATGGCTCATGTCGGTTCCAATTATGTGTGTCGCTTTGGGTAAAGGAAGAGAAATCATATCTCTTTTTTCCGCGTGTTAATAGAGAATGGAACTCTCTGACATGCACTTAAATGTGATCCTATCCAAGCCACTTCTGGCAGTGTATCACTCGATAAGCTCAACGACTAACAGTTTTTAGAACCCTTTATGAGTGGCGACATCAATAAAGAAGACTTTGACATAGACGTCAAATAGGACGAAATGATTGTAATCCTATGGGACTCAAAGACTTAAGTTATCAGTCCCTAGACTTGCAAAGTACTTAACCTAAGGAAGACAAATACACCCATGCCCGAGGGAGGACTCGAACCTCCACGGGAAAGGCCAACCGCATCGCAGCAAGGCGCCTTGGTGTGATCGGCTATTCCGACGCGTCGATGTCAAAGAAGGTTTAGAATGCGGCCTAAAGGAAACGGTACTGGAGGTAGCTCCCTGCCAATGTATAGGCCTAACACAAAGACCGAACGTCTACATAAAATTCGAATCGCTGTCAGTAACAGACTATACAGCAGTAAATCAGTGTTTTAAGTGTCGTGACCTTCGACATGTGACCAATCCTCCAGAAAAGCAACTTTATGAGTATCAAGTGCAGCAACCAAGGACATATACGCACTGCAAGCACTTTCACAGATTGTTGTGTGGTGTCGCACAAGTATGAAGTGCGCGCCACGTACTTTCGCAGCGCGCCGCCATGCAGGCACGGTGCGGCGTTCTTACGACGTCAGCCACGAGCGCCCTCTGCTGCAACTCCGCTCGTGGCCACGACTGCTGCATCGGCCATTGGGACTGAGATAGCAACCAGTTAACACTTGGGAATCAGATAGGCACTAGTTAAGACTTGGCACTAGGCACTAGGAATCATCAGTAGGCAGGCCTCTATCTAATCTATGTATCAGCATTCTGCAGTCAAGAACTATGTAAAAGTTAAGTATTACCAAGACTCCACGAAATATATATCTTGTTCTAATTTAGCCTAGTGTTCTAGTTTGTGCTGTCCCACTGGCTGGTCACCTCCGTACCTGCACACGCGTGCATCCTTTATTCCTGTGTCGGTCTCTTTCTACTCGGCCACCGACACCTACGACAACCGGCGGACGAGACACAAAAGCGGTGACGAGGCTGGGACACAATATGTTGCATCCGAATCCCGAAAATACAGAGCCGTCATTGCAGCAAAACTAAAAGGAGTTAATTGTGAAATCCACAAACAATTGCACCACCTGCTCCTGGACAGCATTTACTGTGGCAACTACACTGAAGAACCAAAGAGTGTAGGCATGCGTATGCAAACATAGAGATATGTAAACACTCTGAGGACGGCGTTGCGATCGCCAAAGCCTATATACGACAGCAAGTGTCTGGCGCAGGCATTAGGTAGGTCACTGCTGCTGCAATGACAGGTTATCACGATTTAAGTGAGTTTGAACCTGATGTTATAATCGGCGCACGGTAGATGGGACACAGCATCTCTGATGTAGCGATGAGCGGGGGATTTTCCCGCACGACCATTCCACGAGTGCACCGTGAAACTCGGGAATCCGGTAAAACATCAAATCTCCGACATCGCTGAGGCTGAAAAAACATCCAGCAAGAACGGGACCAACGACGACTGAAGCGAATCGTTCACCGTGACAGAAGTGTTACCCCACCTCTAACTACTGTGGATTTCAATGCTTGGCTATCAACAAGTGTCAGCATGCGAACCACTCAACGAATCATCATCGATGCGGGCTTTCGGAGACGAAGGCCCACCTCCTGTACCCTCACTGACTGCACGACACAATTTTTTTACGCCTCGCCTGGGCCTGTCAACACCGTGACCGGACTGTAGATGACGAAACATTTTTCCTGTAACTCTTCAGGCTTTCCCGGCGATCTAGTGACATGATGGGTAGTCGGGTGTTCTTCCGGCTGTCAGTGTCTACGACGAGTTATGTAAGGTTACGAGTTACGTAGCCGAAATATTGTGCAGATTAGGCACTGACTACAGAAGAATGCTGAAGATTAGGTGGGTAGATCGCATAACTAATGAAGAGGTACTGAACAGAATTGGTGAGAAAAGGAATTTTTGGCATACCCTGACTAAAAGAAGGGATCGCTTGGTAGGACACATTCTTAGACACCGAGGAATCGTAAATTTAGCATTGGAGGGAAGTGTGTGGGGTAAAAATCGCAGAGGGAGACCAAGAGACGCGTATAGTAAACAGATTCAAGTGGATGTGGGTTGTCGTTCTTATGAGGAGATGAAAAGGCTTGCCCAGGATAGGGTATTGTGGAGAGCTGCATCAAACCAGTCTCCGGACTGAAGACCATAACAACAACACAGACACTGACAGCCGGCAGAACACCCGACTACCCATCATGTAACATTTTTCCTAGTCTGGCGAGTCTCGTTTCCAGTGTTATAGAGCCGATGTACGAGTATGTGTACAGAGACAATTTTATGAATCAATGGAACGTGCAATGCAGCAGGGGGCTGTTCAAGCTGGTGGAGGATCAGTAATGGTGTGGGGATTCTGTATTGGAGTAATATGGGACCCCAGAGACGTCTCGATACGACTCTATATTGAAGAATGGCAGTAGGAATAACCCACTAAACTACAGGCAGCAGGGTTTTGGAACATATCCTTTTCAAATATTATGAATTATCTCGAACAGAATGATCTATAGACCCGAGTAAACACGGATTTAGAAAATATCGTTCATGCGAAACACAACTAGCCTTTTACTCACACGAAGTGATGAGTGCTATCGACAAGGGATCTCAAATTCTTTCCGTATTTCTTGACTTCCAGAAGGCTTTTGACACCGTACCTCACAAATGGCTTTTAATAAAATTGCGTGGTTATAGTATATCGCCCCAAATTTGCGACTGGATAGGGGATTTCGTGTCAGAGAGGACACAGTTTGTAGTAATCGATGGTAATGCATCGACTAAAACAGAGGTGATATCGGGTTCTCCACAGGGTAGTGTTATTGGTACTTTGCTGTTCCTTATTTACATAAACGATTTGGGAGAAAAACTAAGCAGTTCTCTCAGGTTGTTTGCAGATGACGCCATCATTTACCGTCTAGTAAAATTATCTAAAGATCAAAACCAACTGCAGACGATCTAAATAAGATATCACTATGGTGTAAAAATTGTGTATTGACTCTAAATAATTAGAAGTCTGAAGTCGTCCACCTGAGCACATAAAGAAATCCGTTAAAATTTGTTTACAAGATAAATCAATCAAAAGTGAAGACCTTAAACTGCACAAAATACCTATGAATTACTATTACTTCAGACCTAAACTGGAAAGAACACGTAGATAATGTCGTGGGAAAGGCGAACCAGACACTGCGTTTTATTAGTAGAACCCTTAAAAGATGCAACAGAACTACTAAAGAAACTGCATACACTACGCTTGTCCGTCCTTTTTTTTTAGTATTGCTGCCAAGTGTGGGATCCTTGTCAGGTGGGTTTGACGGAGGACATCGAAAGAGTCCAAAGAAGGGTAGGTCGTTTTGTATTGTCACGATAAACGGGAGACAGCGTTACGGAAATGATACAGGATCTTGGATGGGAATCATTATAACAAGGGCGTTTATCGCTGCCGCGTGAGTTACTTACGAAACTCCAATCGCCAAAATTCTTTTCCGAATGCGAAAATATATTGTTGACTCCCACTTACACAGGTAGAAACGATCATCAGAATAAAATACGAGAAATCAGAGCTCGAACGGAGAGATTCAGGTGTTCTTTCGTGCCGCGCGCTAATCGAGAATGGAATGGAAGATAAATAGTATAAAGGTGGTTCGATGAACCCTCTGCCAGGCACTTAAATGTGATTTGCAGAGTATCCCATGTAGATGTAGATGTAGATACTAACAGTCATTGGATCGCGACCAACGCGAGCAGCAATGTCCCGATACGATAAACCGCAATTGCGATAGGCTACAATCCGACCTTTATCAAAGGCCACCACGTTGCAAGTGTCGCCACCGGCGCCAACCTTGTGTGAATGCTCTGAAAAGCTTATCATTTGCATATCACAGCATCTTATTCCTGTCGATTAAATTTTCGTGTCTGCAGCACGTCATCTTAATGGCCAGGAGTGTATGTATACGACATGACAAATCGTTGTTCTATAAAGTAGCAAAGCAAATCTGAAGGCATTTTGATCATTGGCTAAACTATCCAATAACAATAATAAAAAGTATCGTTGAGCTGGAAGATGAAGATGAACTCATATATGTTGCATAGAAAAAAAAGTACGAAGGAAACCGAAACAACATGAAAACTAAAACTACTAAATACGGGGTTATACCACTAGACAATTTAGATGACGTATTTGAGGGCGAGACATGATACTTTTACAATTGATGCTAAGTGAAAGTAGAAACAACCCCTATCCGAAACATTAGCGAGGGCACCATAATATGTACGGTCAGTCCACCGTCGTTAACGTCACCCTACGAAGCTGCACTAACATCAGTGAAAGACATGTGAAGGTAAATAAACATCGAAAACATGTATGAAAAAATTCAGTTAGAACCTGTAACGTCCGAAAAAGTTCTTGATAGATCTCCCAATAAGCGGCCAACACAAAACCGTACATCATTAATCACCGCCGAAGAAAACAGAAAACTCCACCAACAGGAAGCCAGTTATACCTATACATGCCAACTTTGGATTTAATTTACACTATAGTAGACTAGAGAGAGAAAATACGCGAATTCTAATATGTAAGCATTTCGACCGTTTCATGGCATTGAAATAAATCCAACGGAAAAGTTGAAAAATTTTGCTGGACCAGGATTCCAATCCGGATTTCTCGCTTCGGACCAGCGGGCGCATTAACTAATTAGGCTACCCAGGTACGCTCACCTTCCACCCCAAATTATCAACTTGTATCACACTACGATGGTAGTGCCCCCTGCCCATTAGTTCCACTTCCTCGCAGCCTGTATTGGATTCCCGCAAGGGATGGAGCATAGTAATGCGTCCGCATTGAAATTGTCACTTGTCCGTTGGGGGTATATATACAATTACTTCGGACATGTCCGAAAGGAACAGACACCATATTAATAAAGAAAAAAATATATTGCAAACAGAGTGGCGGATGCTGTTTGAATTGCTAAAGGGTTGCTGCACGTTTTCGAACAACATACCAGACAGACAGAATCATCCTAAAGACAGAAAATATATCTACAGCAGCAGAGCCACTGCTCAAGGTCATGCTCCAGGACTTCCTGTGCATTTTAGAATCATTCGGCTTGGACAAAATATAGAGGGTGTTACAAAAAGGTACGACCAAACTTTCAGGAAACATTCCTCACACACAAAGAAAGAAAATATGCTATGTGGACATGTGTTCGGAAACACTTAATTTCCATGTTAGAGCTCATTTTAGTATTTCTCTTTAAATGTAAATATGAAATAATTCGTGCAGACAATTGTGATCAAATTGTAAATTTTCACAATCAACATGTGTGGGCTGACGAGAATTCGCACGCAATTGTGCAATCACGCCATCGACACAAATTTTCTGTGAACGTTTGGGCAGGAATTGTTGGTGATGTCTTGATTGGGCCTCATGTTCTTCCACCTACGTTCACTGGAGCACTTTATCATGATTTCATACGGGATAATCTACCTGTGCTGCTAGAACATGTGCCTTTACAAGTTCGACACAACATGTGGTTCATGCACGATGGAGCTCCTGCACGTTTCAGTCGACGTGTTCATACGCTTCTCAACAACAGATTCGGTGACCGATGGATTGGTAGAGGCGGACCAATTCCATGGCCTCCACGCTCTCCTGACCTCAACCCTCTTGATTTTCATTTATGGGGGCATTTGAAAGCACTTGTCTACGTAACCCGGGTACCAAATGTAGAGGCTCTTCGTGCTCGTATTGTGGACGGCTGTGATACAATACGCCATTCTCCAGGGCTGCATCAGCGCATCAGGGATTCCATGCGATGGAGGGTGGATGCATGTATCCTCGCTAACGGAGGACATTTTGAACATTTCCTGTAACAAAGTTTTTGAAGTCACGCTGGTACGTTCTGTTGCTGTGTGTTTCCATTCCATGATTAATGTGATTTGAAGAGAAGTAATAAAATGAGCTGTAACATGGAAAGTAAGCGTTTCCGGACACATGTTCACATAACATATTTTCTTTCTTTGTGTGTGAGGAATGTTTCCTGAAAGTTTGGCCGTACCTTTTTGTAACACCCTGTATAGAGATCAACTAACAACATGTATAACATATTTCGAGTACACCCTGACAGGTAGTAAATGTTTTGTCCTCGTAAAACACCCAGAAAACAAACAACAAACTTGCAAGACCCTAAGAATAGAAATGGCTAATTAACATGTAATTAAATATCATAATTACACAATCAACACGTATTTACCATATAGCAACCATTGGGAACGCTGCAAAGGTCACTGTGCATATATATTCCCGATACACCGACCACATAAAATCTCATTTAGACCACATCAGAGACTTTGCAATGTATACCAGGAGCAAAAAATTAGTGATAAGGGTTGACATTAACTCAAGATCCACCCTCTTGATAACAGAGGGAATATTACTACCAACCTAATACAAGGCACACAGATACATGTAAAGGACCTATACCATCATAAACAGAGTTCTATGATTTGCGTAGCAGTACAACGCAGCCCACTCCCATGAACCACAGACATTGCCGAGGTGGGGTGGCTTGCGTGCCTCAACGACACAGATAGCCGTACCGTAGGTGCAACCACAGCTGAGGGGTATCTGTGGAGAGGCCAGACAAACGTGTGGTTCCTGAAGAGGGGCAGCAGCCTTTTCAGTAGTTACAGGGGCAACAGTCTGGATGATTGACTGAGCTGGCCTTGTAACATCAGCTGCGAACGGCTGAAAGCAAGGGGAAACTACAGCCGTTACCTTTCCAGAGGACATGCAGCTCTACTGTATGAACATATGATGATGGCATCCTCTCGGGTAAAATATTCCGGAGGTAAAATAGTCCCCCATTCGGATCTCCGGGCGGGGACTACTCAGGAGGATGTGATCATCAGGAAAGACAATACTGACATTCTACGAGTCGGAGCGTGGAATGTTAGATCCCTTAATCGAGTAGGAAAATTAGAAAATTTAAAAAGGGAAATGGATAGGTTGAAGTTAGATATAGTGGGGATTAGTGAAGTTCGGTGGCAGGATGAACAGGATTTCTGGTCAGGTGAGTACAGGATTATAAATACAAAATCAGTTGAGGGTATCACAGGAGTAGGACTGATAATGAATAAGAAAATAGGAATGCGGGTAAACTACTATGACCAGCACAGTGATCGCATTATCATTGTCAAGATAGATACGAAGCCAACACCGACAACAGTAGTACAAGTTTATATGCCAACTAGCTCTGCCGATGATGAGGAAATCGAAGAAATATATGAGGAGCTAAAGGAAATTATTCAGACAATTAAGGGAGAGGAAAACTTAATTGTTATGGGAGACTGGAATTCGGTAGTAGGACAAGGAAGGGAAGGGAAGATAGTAGGTGAATATGGTCTGGGCAAAAGGAATGAAAGAGGAAGCCGCTTGGTAGAATTTTGCACAGAACATAATTTAGTTATAACAAACACCTGGTTCAAGAATCACAAAAGAAGGTTGTATACGTGGAAGAGACCAGGAGACACCGGGAGATACCAGATAGATTTTATGATGGTAAGACATAGATTTCGGAACCAGGTTTTACAGTGTAAGGCATACCCAGGGGCAGATATAGACTCTGACCATAACTTGTTGGTCATGAACTGTAGGCTGAAACTGAAAAAACTGCAGAAAGGTAGGAAAATAAGGAGATGGGACCTGGATAAATTGAAGGAACCTGAGGTTCCTAAGAATTTCAGAGGGAGCTTTAGGCAGCAATTGACAGAAACAGGGGAAAATAAAACAGTAGAGGAGGAATGGGTAAAATTGAGAGATGAAATAGTGAAAGTAGCAGAGGACAAAATAGGTAGGAAGGCAAGACTTACAAAAAATCCTTGGATATCACAGGAGATACTAAATTTAATCGATGAAAGGAGAAAATATAAAAATGCAGTAAATGAAACAGGCAAAATGGAGTACAGACGACTAAGAAATGAGATTGACAGGAAGTGCAATATGGCTAAGCAGGAGTGGCTAGAAGGCAAATGCAAGGATGTAGAAGAATGTATAAATAGGGGAAAAATAGATACAGCCTACAGGAAAATAAGAGAAACATTTGGAGATAAGAAAAACAGCTCAATGAATATCAAGGACACTGATGGAAAACCAGTTCTCAGCAAAGAAGAGAAAGCTGAAAGGTGGAAAGAGTATATAGAGGGGCTCTACAAAGGAAATGAACTTCGAGACAATATTGTAGGAAGGGAAGAGGACGTAGATGAAGATGAAATAGGAGATACTGTACTGAGAGAAGAATTTGATAGAGCCCTGAAAGACGTAAGTCGAAACGAGGCCCCTGGAGTAGATGAGATTCCCTCAGAGCTACTGAAGTCTCTGGGAGAACCAGCCATGACAAACCTGTTTCACCTGGTGTGTAAGATACATGAGACAGGCGAAGTACCCTCAGACTTTAAGAAAAATGTTATAATCCCCATTCCAAAGAAAGCAGGTGCAGACAGGTGTGAAAACTACAGAACCATTAGTTTAATAAGTCATGGTTGCAAAATATTAACACGAATTATATGCAGAAGTATGGAAAAGCTGGTAGAAGTCGACCTCGGGGAAGATCAGTTTGGGTTCAGGAGAAATGTAGGAACACGGGAGGCAATACTCACGTTACGGCTTATCCTAGAAGATAGATAAAGAAAAGGCAAACCTACATTTCTAGCTTTTGTAGATTTGGAGAAGGCATTTGACAATGTTGATTGGAATAAACTCTTTCAAGTTCTGAAGCAAGCTGGAGTAAAATTTAGGGAGCGTAAGGTTATTTACTACTTGTACAAAAACCAGACAGCGGTTGTCAGAGTTGAAGGGCATGAAAGGGATGCAGTGGTTGGAAAGGGAGTAAGACAGGGTTGTGGTCTCTCTCCATTGTTATTCAGTTTGTACATTGAACAAGCTATAAAGGAAAGCAAGGAGAAATTTGGAGAAGGAATTAAAGTTCAGGGTGAAGAATTAAAAACATTGCGTTTTGCCGACGACATAGTAATTCTGTCAGATACAGCAAAGGACCTGGAGGAGCAATTGAACGGAATGGACAGTGTGCTGAAATGTGCATATAAGATGAACATTAACAAAAGCAAAACTAGGGTAATGGAGTGCAGTGTAAGAAAATCAGGTGATGCTGAAGGAATTAGATTGGGAAACGAAGCAATAAAGGAGGTAGATGAGTTTTGTTACTTGGGCAGTAAAATAACAAATGATGGTCGCAGTACAGAGGATATAAATTGCAGAATGGCAATGGGTAGAAAAGCGTTCTTGAAAAAGAGAAATTTGTTAACATCGAATATTGATTTAAGTCTAAGGAAGTCCTTTCTGAAGGCATTTGTATGGAGTGTTGCCTTGTATGGGAGTGAGACATGGACGATAAACAGTGCGGACAGGAAGAGGATTGAGGCTTTTGAAATATAGTGTTACAGAAGAATGCTGAAGATTAGGTGGGTGGATCGCGTAACTAATGAGGAGGTACTGAACAGAATTGGGGAGAAAAGGAATTTCTGGCATACCTTGACTAAAAGAAGGGATAGATTGGTAGGACACATTCTTAGGCATCAAGGAATTGTGAATTTAGCGTTGGAGGGAAGTATGTGGGGAAAAAATCGCAGAGGAAGACCAAGAGATGGATACAGTAAGCAGATTCAGACAGATGTAGGTTGCCGTTCTTATGTGCAGATGAAGAGGCTTGCTCAGGATAGGGTATTGTGGAGAGCTGCATCAAACCAGTCTCCGGACTGAAGACCACAACAACAACAAAAACGCAGCAGTGACATGCGTAACAGACAGGACCCGTACTCTGTAACATAAACGGTAGTTACAACATCATAAAACACACTCAGAACGTAATTACAAAAACACACATCACTTATTGCCTCACAAAGCATACTGGAACAATTTAACTGAAACCGTACAACACTGTCGCGAATGCATCAATATTTGGATCGATTTCAGAGCACACAAACTAATTCAGGTAATACAACATCTACAAAACACCAACGCTAAAAAAACTCAAAACATGAATATCATGGACAAACGAGTCCACGAGACTCATACCAGATGTCAAGACGTTAATGAAATTCATATCAAAATTCTATATTATGGTAGATAAAGACGGACATGTAATCCTTGAGACATAAAGGCATGCACAAGACATAAGGGCAGAATCTATACAACACACGTAAACAATATTGGAAACGTTTTATAAAAACACAAACAGAACAAAATATATGGGAGAACGATACGAAATACGAACTAAGCTAACGCGGAAAGCCCGCCCCAGGTAACTCGCTGCCAGGTCAAAATAGAGAGAAAATGTTTCGACCTAAGTGCCAATGCTCAATAGTTTCGGTAAAAATAATGAACAAAGTTTAACAAAGCTTAGACGCTGCGGAATAAAAATAAGAATTGCAAATTTTATTTAATCTTGTACAAGTAGGCTAATAGTGACTGAAAACAGTAAACATAAATGTTGTACATGGTATTCTTGTCATTTCGTATCTATTATAATTTCAGGAACTTTTGACCTCACGCTAATACCCCAGTATGGGTCGCACGCCAGTTTTGGCTATTTTCTAATGTCATTCTCAATTCCTTTTATTATATGCTGTCTATACCACACATATTTCTGTTTCTACAAGTTAGAATCACTATAATTCTAGTATATTCTCAGATATTTAGGTTAATATGTAACATTTACTTACATGATTCAAAGGGATAGTGTACTAATATAATATATTTGAAACTGTTCATCTTTTAGTTGATACTATTATTATTATGTGATCTAGTTTCATCAATAACATTATTAAAAGACACTTTATACAAATTCTACAATTACACACACGAATTTACAGGTTAAAGATCGTTGTTAATTCAGTTATTAACTTCCAGCACTATCACTATTTCACATACGATTATAAAGCACCTTATAAACAATCAAACATTTTTGTATGCAAAAATTTCACTGTATTTGTATATTCATGTAGCTTATTATCACGATTTGTTAATTACTATTATGATTTGACAGTTGCTTTCCAAAGATAACTGTACGTGTAAAGATGTGCTCTAACCTCTTTGTATAGATGGCGGTAGAGATGGATGAGTTGGCTCTGTGAGTCAGAGTTGTACCTGGTTGATATAACTGACAGCTGGGGCTCTAGCAAACGGAAGTTGTTTGTCGCAATTTACGAGCAGTATTGTAATGACCCACCCCCATGAACCACAGACATTGCCGAGGTGGGGTGGCTTGCGTGCCTCAACGATATAGATAGCCGTACCGTAGGTGCAACCACAGCGGAGGGGTATCTGTGGAGAGGCCAGACAAACGTGTGGTTCCTGAAGAGGGGCAGCAGCCTTTTCAGTAGTTACGGGGGCAACAGTCTGGATGATTGACTGAGCTGGCCTTGTAACATCAGCTAATGTGGCTTGCCACACAGCTACTGCGAACGTCTGAAAGCAAGGGGAAACTACAGCCGTTACTTTTCTCGAGGACATGCAGCTCTACTGTATGAACATATGATGATGGCATCCTCTCGGGTAAAATATTCCGGAGGTAAAATAGTCCCCCATTCGGATCTCCGGGCGGGGACTACTCAGGACGATGTTGTCATCAGGAAAGACAATACTGTCATTCTACGGATCGGAGCGTGGAATGTTAGATCCCTTAATCGGGTAGGAAAATTAGAAAATTTAAAAAGGGAAATGGATAGGTTGAAGTTAGATATAGTGGGAATTAGTGAAGTTCGGTGGCAGGATGAACAGGATTTCTGGTCAGGTGAGTACAAGATTATAAATACAAAATCATTTGGGGGTATCACAGGAATAGGACTGATAATGAATAAGAAAATAGGAATGCGAGTAAACTACTATGAGCAGCACAGTGATCGCATTATCATTGTAAAGATAGATACGAAGCCAACACCGACAACAGTAGTACAGGTTAATATGCCAACTAGCTCTGCCGATGATGAGGAGATTGAAGAAATATGTGAGGAGCTAAAGGAAATTATTCAGACAGTTAAGGGAGAGGAAAACTTAATTGTGATGGGAGACTGGAATTCGGTAGTAGGAAAAGGAAGAGAAGGAAAAGTAGTAGGTGAATATGGACTTGGCAGGAGGAATGAAAGAGGAAGTCGCCTGGTAGAATTTTGCACGGAACATGATTTAATCGTAACAAACACCTGGTTTAAGAATCCCAAAAGAAAGTTGTATACATGGAAGAGACCAGGAGACACCGGAGGGTATCAGATAGATTTTATAATGGTAAGACATAGATTCCGGAACCAGGAACTGCAAGACGTACCCAGGGACAGATATAGACTCTGACCATAACTTATTAGTCATGAATTGTAGGCTGAAACTGAAAAAACTGCAGAAAGGTAGGAAAATAAGGAGATGGGACTTACATAAATTAAAGGAAAGTGAAGTTCTGGAGAATTTCAGAGTGAGATTTAGGCAACAATTGACAGAAACAGGGAGAAATAAAACAGTAGAAGAGGAATGGGTAACATTGAGAGATGAAATAGTGAAGGCAGCAGAGGAGAAAATAGGTAGAAAGGCAAGACCTACAAAAAATCCTTGGATATCACAGGAAATACTAGATTTAATTGACGAAAGGAGAAAATATAAAAATGCAGTAAATGAAACAGGCAAAATGGAGTACAGACGACTAAAAAATGAGATTGACAGGAAGTGCAAAATGGCTAAGCAGGAGTGGCTAGAAGCCAAATGCAAATCTGTAGAAGAATGTATAAGAAGGGGAAAAGTAGATACCACCTACAGGAAAATAAAAGAGACATTTGGGGACAAGAAAAGCAACTCTACGAATATCAAGAACTCAGGTGGGAAACTAGTTCTCAGCAAAGAAGGGAAAGCTGAAGGGTGAAAAGAGTACATAGAGCAGATCTACAAAGGAAATGAACTTAGAGACGATGTTGTATCAAAGGAAGAGGAAGTAGATCAAGATGAAGTAGGAGATGCTATACTGAGAGATGAATTTGACAGAGCCTTGAAAGACCTAGGTCGGAACAAGGTCCCAGGAGTAGATGATATACCCTCAGAGCTACTAAAGTCTCTGGGAGAGCCAGCCATGACAAAACTATTTGAACTGGTGTGTGGGATGTATGAGACAGGCGAAATACCCTCAGACATTAAGAAAAATGTAATAATCCCCATTCCAAAGAAATCAGGCGCAGACAGGTGTGAAAATTACAGAACCATTAGTTTGATAAGTCATGGTTGCCAAATTTTAACACGAATTATCTACAGGAGAATGGAAAAGCTGGTAGGAGCTGACCTCGGGGAAGATCAGTTTGGATTCAGGAGGAACGTAGGAACCCGAGAGGCAATACTCACTTTACGTCTTATCTTAGAAGATAGATTAAGGAAAGGCAAACCTACATTTTTAGCTTTTGTAGATTTGGAGAAAGCATTTGACAATGTTGACTGGAATACACTCTTTCAAATTCTAAAGTCAGCAGGGGTAAAATATAGGGAAAGAAGAGTTATTTACAACTTGTACAAAAGCCAGACCGCAGTTATTAGACTCAAAGGGCATGAAAGGGAAGCATCAGTTGGGAAGAGAGTAAGACAGGGTTGTAGCCTTTCTCCGATGTTATTCAATTTGTACATCGAGCAGGCGGTGACGGAAAGCAAGGAAATATTTGGAATAGGGATTAAAGTTCAGGGGGAAGAAATAAAAACATTGCGTTTTGCTGATGACATTGTAATTCAGTCAGAGACAGCAAAGGACCTGGAAGAGCAGTTAAATGGAATGGACAGTGTGTTGAAGAGAGCGTATAAAGTGAACATTAACAAGAGCAAAACAAAAATAATGGAATGCGGTCGTAGAAAATCAGGCGATGCTGAAGGAATTAGATTAGGCAACGAAACAATGAAGGCGGTAGATGAGTTTTGTTACTTGGGTAGTAAAATAACATGTGATGGTCGCAGTACAGAGGATATAAAATGCAGAATGGCAATGGGAAGAAAAGCATTTTTAAAAGAGAAATTTGCTAACATCGAATATTAATTTAAGTGTAAGGAAGTCTTTTCTGAAGGCATTTGTGTGGAGTGTTGCCTTGTACGAATGTTCAAAATGTTTGTATAGTCTATGGGACTGAACTACGGGGTCATCAGTCCCTAAACTTACAAACTACTTATGAAATACTTACGAACTAGGACGGCACAAATATCCATGCCCGAGCGGGGATTCGAACCCCCGACCGTAGTGGCCGTGCAGACCGTGACTGAAGCGCCTCACTCCTCTCGGCCACCGCGGCCGGCTGCCTTGTACGGGAGTGAAACATGGTCGATAAGCAGTGCGGACAGGAAGAGAATAGAGGCTTTTGAAATGTGGTGTTACAGAAGAATGCTGAAGATTAGGTGGGTAGATCGCATAACCAAAGAAGAAGTACTGAACAGAATTGGTGAGAAAAGGAATTTTTGGCATACCCTGGCTAAAAGAAGGGATCGCTTGGTAGGACACATTCTTAGACATCGGGGAATCGTAAATTTAGCATTGGGAGGAAGTGTGTGAGGTAAAAATCGCAGAGGGAGACCAAGAGACGCGTATAGTAAGCAGATTCAAGTGGATGTGGGTTGCCGTTCTTATGAGGAGATGAAAAGGCTTGCTCAGGATAGAGTAGGGTGGAGAGCTGCATCAAACCAGTCTCCGGACTGAAGACCATAACAACAACATACTAATGACAGTTGTTAACGCGACAGCTGGAATTTTATATAGTTATGAATTCGTCAGTTGAAGTTGTGAACTCAGATGTAAAGTAGATGTACGTTGGCAGTTGTGGGCTATTTGTGTCAGTTAACAGTTGTAATCAGCTGTCAAAAGCTGTGAGCCAAATTACATTGAAAGTGAAGTTTTGTTTCAACATTTTATTGCTCACATAGATCCTCTGAAGTTTTAACTGCCGCGGCGGAGCGGCCGAGCGCATAGAGGCGCTATGTTACGATGCGCGAGGCCGTTCCCCGTCGGCGGTTCGAATCCCCCCTCGGGCATGGATGTATGTGCCGTCTTTAGTATACGCTAGTTCATAAGTAGTTTGTAGGTTTAGGGACTGATAACCCCGCAGTTAAGTCCCATAATCTTTACAAAGATTTGATTTTTGAAGTTGAACTGAACCTTTCATGCAAGTTCGTATTTTGATTACTAAGAACCTATGAGTTGGCTTTCTGCAGATTGAGTGAATACTTCGACGATTTGTTAGTCAGCTATCAAGCAGGCAGCACGGACAGCGATCTAGCGAACTATTTTCATTTACTTGTCTGTCTGCAGTGTAAATTTGTTGCTTGTTTCCTGTTTTTGTGTTTAGTAGGCCCACTCGAGCGTATTTTTCAAAATAGTGTAATTTGATAGCAGTGCTTTGAGCATTCCTTACTGCGTCAGTCGTTTGTTTTGTTTTCGTACTAGTGTTAGTAGCACCAGTTTACCTTAGTTACCCTCTGTTGAGTCTACCTCGCTTGTTTCTATTTGTTAGTTTTTCTGGGAATTGTAATCATGAATACGGACTGTAACTGCTGTGTGCGGATGCAGACTCAGCTGGTAACACTTCGTTCCCAGCTTCAAGGTGTGTTAGACTCGGTTGCATAGCTCGAGGCTGCGGTCGAGGTGCGCCGTTGTTGTTGGCCGGTCGTGGGAACAGAACGGATGCACGGCGTGTCCACCGATCGGCCTGCGCCAGCGACAAGCCCTGATACTGCTCGTATTGCGGCAGAAACCCCGCCCGTGATTGCGTGGGAGGTCGCTCTAGTGCGTGTAAGGAAGCGTAAGACATTCCGGGGAGACCGATCGTGAGGGCCTCCCCAGTTCGTCTTACAAACAGGTTTAAGGCGCTATCTGTTCAGGACAATGTTCCTGAGCCGGATGGGGGTCGCTCATCTCGAAATCATCACGCAGCCTGCAAGGTCCGGAGGGTGGGTTTGCTGGTAGTTGGGAGCTCCAACGTTAGGCAGGTAATGGAACCCCTTAGGGAGATGGCGGTCAAAGAGGGGAAGAAAGCCAATGTGCACTCTGTGTGCATACCAAATGGAGTCATTCCAGATGTGGGACGGGCCCTTCTGGATGCCATGAAGAGTACGGGTGCAGCCAACTGCAAGTGGTGGCTCACGTCGGTACCAGTGATGTGTGTCGCTTTGGATCTGAAGAGATCCTCTCATGTTTTGAGCGGCTATCTGAAGTGGTAAAGACTGCCAGTCTTGCTTCCAAAATGAAAGCAGAGCTCAGCATCTGCAGCACAGTTTACAGGACCGACTGTGAACCTCTGGTACAGAGCCGAGTGGAGGGTCTGAATCAGTGGTTCCGACGGTTCTGCGACCGTGTAGTCTGCAGATTCCTTGACTTGCGCCATCGGGTGGAGGGGTTCCGGGTTCCGCTGAACAGGTCAGGAGTCCACTATACGCAGGAAGCGGCTACACGGGTAGCGGGGGCTGTGTGGCGTGGACTTGGAGGTATTTTATGGTAGAGGGCTTTGGGGAAACACTAAATGGGCTGCCTCAAAGGGTTCAGGTGGATCACGGGAGAAATGTATATCTAGAAACTATCGGTATAACAGTTGTACATTGTTGTAGCTGTGCCGGGTAAATACCAGAACTCCAAGCGTTTATAGAAAACAATGAAACACACATCATTGTAGGCAGTGAAAGTTGGCTCAATCCGGAAATAAGTTCAGCAGAAGTTTTTGCAAAAGGTCTGTGTTCAGAAAGGATAGATTAAACAAAAAAGCTGGAGGCGTGTTTGTCGCCATCAAAAGTGTCTATATTGTAGTGAAGTTGAAGTTGACAGATCCTATGAGTTATTATGGGTAGGGGTTGTACTCGAAAATCGTAAAATGTTAATTATTGGTTTCTTTCACCGGCCTCCAGACTCTGACGATATAATAGCAGGAAGGTTCAAATAAAACCTGTGTCAAATTGCAAACATGTACCCCTCAGTCAGTTGGCGAAATTATATTTTCAGATCAGGAGGTACGCATAAAACATCGTGCGAAATTGTACTCAACGCATTCTCTGAAAATTACTTCGAATAATTAGTTCATGAGCCAACTAGAATTGTAAATGGATGTCAAAACACACTTGATCTCGTAGCAACAAAAAATCCTGAGCGCATAACGAGCATGAAAACGGTTACAGGGCTATCGTAGCGAGACTGAATACCGAAAGTCCCAAAGTTACCACAAATAGATGAAAAGTACATTTGTTCAGGAAAACAGTTAGAAATACAATACGTTGCTTCTTGAAAGACAGTTTCCACTCTTTCCAAATACCAAACATAAGTGAAGGCCAGATGTGGCTCCAATTCAAAGAAGTGGAATCTACAGCAATTAACTGTTTTATACCAAATAAATTACTGAAAGGACTTCAATGCGAGATGCCAACAACACTTTTCACAAAGAACTCTTTCTCGATATTTGACTGAAAACCTAAAGAGATTTTGGTCATATGTTAAATATACTAGGGATAAAACCCAAACAATACCACCACTACGTGATAGTAATGGCGATCCTGCCGATGATTGCGCTACTAAAGCAGAGTTACTAAACACAGCTTTTAGAAACTCATTCACCAAAGAAGACGAAACCAATATTCCAGATTTCGAATTAGAAACAGAGGCCGAAATGAGTAACGTAGAAGTAGTTATCCTCGGAGTAGTGAAGCAACTTAAATCACTTAACAAGACCAAGTCTTCTGGTCCGGGCTGTATACCCATTAGATTTATATTTGATTATGCTGAAACGATAGCTCCTTACTTAACAGCCTTATACTACCGCACGCTCAAAGAAGGCTCTGTACCACAAGACTGGAAAGTTGCACAAGTCACACCTATAGTCAAGAAAGAAAGTAGAAGTAACCCACTAAACTACAGACCTATTTCATTGACGTCAGGGTTTTGGAACATATCCTGTATTCAAATATTATGAATTATCTCGAACAGAATGATCTGTTGACCCAAAGTCAACACGGATTTAGCGAATATCGTTCATGCGAAACACAAATAGCTCTTTATTCACACGAAGTGATGGGTGCTATCGACAAGGGTTCGCAAATCGATTCCGTATTTCTTAATTTCCAGAAGGCTTTTGACACCGTACCTCACAAACGGCTTTTAATCAAATTGCGTGGTTATAGTATATCGGCCCAAATTTGCGACTGGATAGGGGCTTTACTGTCAGAGAGGACACAGTTCGTACTAATCGATGGTAAGGCATCGACTAAAACAGAGGTGATATCGGGCGTTCCACAGGGTAGTGTTATTGGTCGTCTGTTGTTCTTTATTTACATAAACGATTTGGGAGAAAATCTAAGCAGCTCTCTTAGGTTGTTCGTAGATGACGCCGTCATTTACCGTCTAGTAAATCATCTGAAGATCAAAACCAACTGCAGAACGATCTAAATAAGATATCGCTATGGTGTAAAAATTGGCAATTTACTCTAAATAATGATAAGTGTGAAGTCGTCCACATGAGTATGAAGAGAAATCCGTTACACTTTGTTTACAAGATAAATCAGTCAAACGTGAAGGCCGTAAATTCCACAAAATACCTGGGAATTACTATTACTTCAGATTTAAACTTGAAAGAACGCGTAGATAATGTCTTGTGAAAGGCGAACCAGAGACTGCGTTTTATTGTCAGAATCCTTGAAAGATGCAATAGAACTACTAAAGAAACTGCATACTCTACGCTTGTCCGTCCTTTTTTGGAGTATTGCTGCCCAGTGTGGAACATTATCAGGTGGGTTTGACGGAGGACATCGAAAGAGTCCAAAAACGGGCAGCTCGTTTTGTATTGTCACGATACAGAAGTAACAGCGTCACGGAAATGATACAGGATCTGGGAAGGGAATCATTACAACAACGGCGTTTATCGCAGCCGCGTGGGTTACTTACGAAACTCCAATCGCCAACATTCTTTTCCGAATGCGAAAATATATTGTTGACTCCCACTTACATAGGTAGAAATGATCATCAGAATAAAATACGAGAAATCAGAGCTCTAACGGAGAGATTCGAGTGTTCTTTCTTCCCGCGCGCTATTCGAGTGTGGAATGGGAGGTAAATAGTATAAAAGATGGTTCCATGAATCCTCTGCCATGCACTTAAATGTGATTTGCAGAGTATCCGATGTAGATGTAGAACGTGTCGACCACTCTGGAATCCCCAAGTGTTTGAAGTTTGGCCAATTAAAAAGATGCAGGTATATCCCTGTGTGTCACTCAGGCTGTCGACAGACCTACTACTTCGGTAGATGAGATGTGCACATGTGGTCTGTGTGCTCCAATCTAGTCTTGCAATCCAGAAATATACTCTCCACTTTGTACTTACGTTGTAGATCAGAAGACGTATAGACTGAGGTGTACGTTTCCAACCGATTTCGCGGCTAGTTGCATTTGTTAGCAGTGTTTGCTAAGTGTCTGCTTAGCTAGTAATAGTTTTTTGTCTCATTCCACGGAACGTAGACACACTTTCGCTTTCGTAGTATCTGGCACATTGTGTGGAGTACTAATTGGAATGCGGCTATCCCGGCAGTCAAGTCTTCAGTTAGCTTGTGTCACAGCCGTAGTGAAACTTTGGGTGCGTTGTATTCCAGCTGTCTTCAGCCGGCTTTTGTCTGACCTGCGTGTCGCTTCCTCTACGGAACTCAGACACAGGTTGTTTCACGCCGCGGCAGAATAGCCGTGCGTACTAAGGCGCCCTGCTGCAGTGCGCGCGCTCGATCGCTGTCTGGGGTTCGAGTCTTTCCTCGGGCATGGGTGTTTGTGTTGTCCTTAGCATGAGTTACTTTAAATTAGTGTAAGTAGTTTGTAAACCTAGGGATTAAGGACCGCCGCGGTGGAGTAGCCGAGCGGTCTAAGGCGCCTCGCTGCGGAGCGTGCTGTTGCTCGCCGTCGGAGGTTCGAGTCCTCCCTGGGGCATGGGTGTGTGTGTTTGTCCTTAGGTTAGTTTACCTCAGTTTAAGTAGTTTATAAGCTACGGACTGATGACCACGCAGTTTGGTCCGATAGATTTACAAACATTTGAACATTTTTTGATGAAGGACCAACGTAGTTAAGTCCCTTTGATTTACAAACATTTGAGCCGGCCGCGGTCGCTGAGAGGACTGAGGCGCGCCAGTAACGGTCCGCACGGCCACTACGGTCGGGGGTTCGAATCCCCCCTCGGGCATGGACATTTGTGCCGTCCTTAGTATAGGGTAGTTGATAAGTAGTTTGTAAGTTTAGGGACTGATGACCCCGTAGTTAAGTCCTATAAGCTATACAAACAAAACAAACATTTGAACATTTGATTTTGCCGTTTCACGTGCACTTGACAACAGAAACACGCCCTTTATAGAATTGCCACCGATAGCAGTGCACGGAGTTCCACAATTTTACGGGTTTTCAGCAATCAGCTTCGCACCTTACCACAACAGCACAGGAGGCGCCACGTCGTTCGACCTCGCCGCATTGGTAAAGTACCTGCAGCCCGACACTGCAATTAGCTTGCTGGCTGTCCTCTGAGGCTCTTCGCAATTATAATCCGGAATAGAACAATTTAATATTCTTCCGCAGCCTAAGTTAAACCGCGGTGTCAAATCATAAAGTACTTCTATTTCTCTCTTTTTTTTTTTTTTTTTTCAAATCCATTGTTCATCTCTCTTTTTGCAATCAGTAGGCCAACTGCTGGCCTTTTTTTGCTATAATAAATTCTTTCTTTAATTTAAGATCCCGGTCACATTTAATATTTACAAAGTGTCATCGAGAATCACTTCACTGCTGCATTAGGTTATTTATATGTTGTAGTGGCAGCTCCATCAGATCTGCCGGCTAATAGCCATCTTTTTTAATTCAATTTTTTTTAAAATAAGGAATGGACCCAAATTATTGTCAGCCAACGATATATGAGTAGGATTTAGTAACGTGCTTGGCACCCTCCATTACAAAATAAATCCCTCATACATTCACTATGAACGGAGGTGTATTTAAAGAGTATTGTTTCAATGTAAGTATTTAAATTTTTGCTTCGTATTTTTAAACTACGCGAGAACCAATGCATTCTTACACCTATCGTTAAAATATTCGAAACTAAGCCTGAAAAGTTGACAAAAGATACTTTCCAACGATTATTGCACAAACTTTGCGTCTTGACGTACATATAGAGATCTTTGTGTATATTATTGACTCGTGGGTGGACAAACCTACATTATGTGATCAAAAGTATCCGGACACCTGCCTGAAAATGACTTACAAGTTCGTGACGCCCTGAAAGAAGATCGCCTATTCTTATTATGAGAAAAAATGAAAATGCGTGCAACAGTAGTACGCCGCGCGGGAGTTTCCGAGCGGTCTGGAGCCCCACGTTACGTATCGCGCGGCCTCCCGCATCGGAGGTTCGAATCCTCCCTCAGGCATGGATGTGTGTGTTGTCCTTAGGTTCCTTTAACTTAGTTTAAGTAGTTTGTAAGACTAGGGACTGAAGACCAAAGTAGTTTGGTCCCAAAGGATTCGATAATTTCTCTCGACTTTTATCCTTTCATCAAGTACCACTCAGAATGAACGCAAAGTAGAGGAGAGGAAGGTGGTGCAATGGTTAAAATACTGGACTAAAAATGGAAAGGAAAGGAACTGAAATCTCTGGGCGGCCATAAAATATGGGATTTCCTTGATTTCCTTAATGTACTAACGCAATTATCGACAGCGTTACCTGGAGTTAAACAGAGCATTTGAACTCTGTTACTCCCTTCTACATTACTACGCCTAAAACTATTCATTTTGGGTCTTTAGGGAATAATAAAATGAAAACCCTGAACATTACTTGAAAATCTGCTGTTCCTTGGAGTTGCAATGAACTTTGATCACTATGCTTGACACCAAGGCTGTGTGGTATACCTGGTTTACACCGGCGTTGATTGAATGTTGAAATGTTTGTAAATCTATGGGACTTAACTACTGAGATTATCAGTCACTAGGCTTACAAATTACTTAAACTAAGTTAAAGGAACCTAAGGACAACACACACAATATATATATATAGGGTGTTTCACTAAGTGTGTTTGCCTCTGTAACTTATAAAAGACGAGAAATTTTAATGCGGTAGGTCAACACAAGAAATGTTGCACTTTCTGCGGAGCTATGAACATAGTTTATTGTAGTATTTTCCAAAGAGTTACAGAGCACAAAGATATATTTTTTTTAATGGAACAATAGTTTTTTCTATCGTGCATGGGATTCGTTGAACTCAGCTACGTCCAAATCAATTTAAACTACATTCCTATCACTGTTAGTTTGAGACCTACAACCCTTCAAAGTTTCAGGGGCAGATACCACACGCTGTACATAATATATGGCTGTGTGGTGGGTGGGTGATGGATGTTATGGCGGTGGGAAGTTGATTTACATGAGATGTTTAAATGTGTGTCCATGTTCCTCAATGCATAATGCAATGCTCAGTCGAAAGGATCTGCGGACGAGATGTTACATCGCCGGTATGACGGAGCGACATACGTCCTCGATGCGCCGTTTTAGATCATCTGGGGATGTGGGCTCAGTGACATAAACACGATCCTTTCGATATCCCCACAAAAAAATCTTCTGGTGTTAAATCGGGCGACCTTGCGGGGCATGAATGAGGACCATGGCACCCCAACCATCTTCCTGCAAACCTGTTGTTTAGATCCTTTCGACGGCGCATTGCATTATGCATTGAGGAACATGGACACACATTTGAACATCTCATGTAAATGAACTTCCCACCGCCATAACATCCATCACCCACCACACAGCCATTTATTATGTAGAACGTGTGGTAGCTGCCCCTGAAACTTTGAAGGGTTGTAGCTCCCAAACTAACAGTGATAGGAATATAGTTTAAACTGATTTGGACGCAGCTGGTTTCAACGAATCCAATGCATGATAGAAAAAACTATTGTTCAATTTAAAAAATTATATCTTTGTTCTGTAACTCTTTGGAAAATAATACAACAAACTATGTTCATAGCTCCGCAGAAAGTGTAACATTTCTTGTGTTGACGTACCGCATTAAAATTTCCCGTCACCTATTATTTTATAAGTTACAGAGGCAAGCACACCTAGTGAAATACCCTATATATATATATATATATATATATATATATATATATATATATATATATATATATATATACACCCGAGGAAGGACTCGAACCTCCGACGGGGAGCAACCGCGCGCTCCGCAGCAAGTCATCATAGAGCGCTCGGCCATTTCACCACGGCCCGGGTTACTTCGCCGATACTATGTCCAGAAGCCAGCAATGAGGAATCTGTTCAGACCGGATAAAAGCGGCACTCACCATCAGATTAAAGCCTACGTGCCCTTCGTTCACAGAGTACTAGTGTTTATCTGTGTGTTTTTAATGTATAGTAGAGCTTTAGTTTACCTTTGGGACGATCAGCTGCCTAACGTTACTCAACGGCTCTCTGGTGAAGTTTGTCATCTGTAAAAAAGACACACACACTACCACCACTAACCAGTGTTGGGCTGAGGCTGCATTAGATTTCCCCGTGCAATATGTGATCATCAGTGCTTCAGTGTTGCTCCTATATGTCTTCTAATCTCATTTCCGAGCCGCGCCGAGGTAGCCACATGGTCTAAGTCGAAGACATCATGCTACGGACTGGGCGGCCGCACCCGCCAGAGGTTCGAGTCCTCCATAGGCCATGGGTGTATGTGTTTTGCTTAGTGTAAGTTAGTTTAAGTAGTTAGTAAGTCTAGGGACTGGCGAACATTGCAGTTTGGTCCAACAGGTTTACGAACATTTAAACATTTTTAATATCTTTTATCCATCTTTTTTTGTGCGCCTCGGTTGCACAGTGGTAGAGTGTCAGACTACAAGTCCCAAGGTCGCGGGTTCAATCCCCACCAGGTCCTAGGATTTTTATCTGTCACTTTCCACTTCTTTCACCTCTGGCAGTATTGCTCATGTGAAAAATACCGAGTAGCACCGTGGTTCGGAACCCACGTTAAACGGTAGGTCCCCCTATAACTGGCTGGGTAAGTCAGTTCGAAGGTCGGAGGAAGGCAACGGCATACCACCTCCAAACAGGACCATGCCTAGTAAAGCACTGTGGTGTTCAAACCAATCTTCGGATTGTTGACTGCTTTACCTTTTTTATCCATCTTTAGGTCAACGACTCGACTTTTTTCTCACCTCCCAAATCCAGCAAAGAACTTCTTTGATCCACCCACAAACTACTCACATGATAAGTCTTCCCCATATCCACTTTTTTTGTTACAATCATATTTATGTCTTCACCTAAGTTATGGGAACTGCTCCATTTGCTTCTATTCCTCTCAGTAATCCCGAACATGTATTTCTAACTCAGCTTTTGGTTGGTTATTACGTTCCAAGTATCAGTGCCCTAAATCAGAACTGGTAAAACACTGCCTGTACAGTTTCATTTTTTGACTCATCGAAACGTTAGTATTTAAAACCGTATTTAGTTAGCAAATTATTTATTAAGAAGGGGAAGGAAGAAGGATTAGGAAGGAAAATATTGACATTAGCTGCACTGGGGTATTGAAATTATACAATGGCGAGAAGTGAAAATACGAGCCGGGTCAGGAATCGAACCCGATTCTCCCGCTTCGGGCCAGCGGTCGCCTTAACCACCTTTTTGTAAGCCTAGGAACTGATCACCGCAGTAGTTAAGTCTCATAGATGTACAAACATTTAAACATTTTTAAAACAAATAAATCGGGCTTTCAGATGCTCTAGAAGGGCTTACTGACTGATACTCTGTATCATATTATTATTTATCGTTGAATATTTAAATAATGTGTCGTTGCTGTCTAAAATATTCTACGATGTACATTGAAATTTGTAGTGTAGGCTTTGAAAACTACGATAGACGTAGACAAGTGTAAGTAACATAAGCATAAGGGAGATTCTTCACTGCAGTGTCGTACCAGTACATAATAACAGACAGCAGTAAAATTACGGGTAATCTGAAAGCCTTTACCAATATCTGAATTTATTCTACAGGTGAATATTAACCAAAATTAAGTTTTAAATAACTTCTGCTTGGAGCCCGCAGAATTTGTTGTTGTAGTCTTCAATCCTGAGGCTGGTTTAATGCAGCTCTCCACGCTACCCTGCCCTGTGCAAGCCTCTCCATCTCTGAGTAAGAACGGTAACTACATATTTTTGGACCTGCTTAGTGTATTCGTCTCTTGGTCTCCTCTGCGCTTTTTACCCCACACACTTCTCTCTACGGCTAAACTGATGATTCCTCCATGCTTCAGAATGTGTCCCACCAACCAATCCCTTCTCGTAGTCACGATATGCCACAAATTTTTCAACTCAATTCCCTTCAGCATCTCCTCATTAGTTTTGTGATCTACCTACTTACTCTTCAGCATTAGTCTGTAGCACCACATTTCAAAAGCTTCTGTCATATTTCTATCTGAACAGCTTATCGTCCACGTTTCACTCCCTTACAGTACTACACTCCAGACAAATCTTTCAGAAACGAATTCCTAACATTTATATTAACTTTGGATTCCTCAAATTTCGCTTCTTCATAAATGCTTTGCTTCCCATAAGCGTCCTACATTTTATATGTTCTTCACTTCGACCATCAGAAGTCATTTTGCTACCCAAATAACAAAACTCATCTATTAGTTTTATTGTCTCATTACCAAATCTAGTTCCTTCAGCATCGCCTGATTTTCTTAGAGTACATTCCAGTACCCTTGTTTTGCTCTTGATAATGTTCATCAGTGCATTTCGTTCATTTACTCTTCCAAGTCCTGTGCTGTCTCTGACAGAATTACAATGTCATCGGCCGGCCGCGGTGGCCGAGGGGACTGAGGCGCTCCAGTCACGGTCTGCACGGCCACTACGGTCGGGGGTTCGAATCCCCCCTCGGGCATGGATATTTGTGCTGTCCTTAGTTGTAAGTAGTTCATACGTAGTTTGTAAGTTTAGGGACTGATGACCCCGTAGTTAAGTCCCATAGACTCTACAAACATTTGAACAATGTCATCGGCAAACCGCAAAGTTTTTATTTCTTCTCCATTATCTTTAATTCCTTCTCCAAATTTCTCATTCAATTCCTTCACAGCTTGCTCAATGTATAGACTGAATAACATTACTTCCTGTCTTACTTCCTTCCTAACCTATTTGTCACTTACATGCTCTTCATCTCTTATAATTGTTGTCTGGGTTTTGTACAAGTTGCATATAACTTTTCATTCCCTATATTTTACCCCCACTACTTTTATTATTTGAAAGAGTATATTCTAGTAAACATTCTCAAAAGATTTCTCCAAACCCTCAAAAGCTAAAATCGTAGTTTTGCCTTTCCTTAACCTATCTCCTAAGATAAGTCATAATATCAGTATTGCCTCGCTTGTTTCTACGTTTCTCCTAAATCCAAATTCTACCAGTTCTACCAAATTCTACCAGTTTTTCCATTCGTCTGTAAAAAAAATGTTCAAAAAATGTTCAAATGTTTGTATAGTCTATGGGACTTAACTACGGGGTCATCAGTCCCTAAACTTATAAACTACTTATGAACTACTTACGAACTAAGACGGCACAAATATCCATGCCCGAGGGGGGATTCGAACCCCCGACCGTAGTGGCCGTGCAGACCGTGACTGGAGCGTCTTAGTCCCCTCGGCCAACGCGGTCGGCCGTCTGTAAATAATTCGTGTTAATAGTTTGCAACAATGACTTATTAAACTAACAGTTATATAATTTTCACACTTGTCTTCACTTGCTTTCTTTGGAATCGTAATTATAATATTCTTGAAGTCTGAGGAAATTCATGACTGGCTCTCCGATCGATGTCAGTAGTTCAGAGGGAATAGAATATCATCTGCTTCCACTGAAATATTTCACTGTTCTGTCAAATTTTTCTTGCAGTATCGTATCTCGTCTTCATCTGCATCCACTTCCCATTGTACAATACTGCCTTCAAGTTCATTTTTCTGTTATAGTACGTCAATATATACCTTCCACCTTTTTAGCTTTTCCTTCTGTGCTTAGTACTGATTTTCCACCTGAGCTCTTGATACTCACGCAGATGCTTTTCTATTTCCAAATGTCCCTTTTATTTTACTGTAGGCGGTATGTATCTTTCTCCTAGTTATACGTTGTTCTACGGACTTGCATTTGTTCTGTAACCACTTAGCCAGTCCACACTTCCTGTCAACCTCATTTTTCAGCAGTTTGTACTCCCTTATGCCTGTTTCAGTTGCTACATTTCATATTTTCTCCTTTCACTAATAAAGTTCAGTACTTCTTGTGTTTTCTAAGGATTCCTATTAGGCCTTGCCCTTCTGCCTATATGATCCTCTGCTGCCGTCACTACCGCGCCGGCTTCGGCGGAGCGGCTGAGCGCATTGAGATGCTAAGCTACGATGCGCGAGGCCGTTCCTCGTCGGAGGTACGAATGCCCCCTCGGGCATGGATGTTTGTGTCGTCTTTAGTATAAGGTAGTTCATAAGTAGTTTCTAATTTTAGGGACTGATGACCCCGCAGTTAAGTCCCTTAAGCATAACAAACATTTGAATATTTGATCTACTGCGCCTCTCAAAGCTACTCATTCTTTTACTGTAATACTTTCCCCTGTTTCGGTTAATCCATGCCTAATGCTCCCTCTGAAGCTCTCAACAACCTCTGGTTCCTTCAGTTTATCCACCTTTCAGTTTTCTACCTTTTCCAGTCTTAAATTTTAATCTACGGTTCATAACCAATAAGTTAAGGTCAGAGTCTATATCTGCCCCTTGATTCGTCTTATAGTTATAAACCTGGTTTCAAAATACGACAGTCGTCGAGTAACCTGTGCAGACGTTATTGCAACTCTGTTAGCTGTTAAAATGGAAGGAAGATTTACTATTGCCGAAATCTGCAATATCATTTAATTTATGGCGAGGATAAGAGTGTTGCGAGGGCAAATGTATGAATTTATCGAGAACGTTTCCCACAATGACGACTTCCTGCATGACTTTTCTGCTGTTCATGAAAGGTTTGTGTCATTGTAATTCTCTATTTGTATGCGATTATTATGCATTTACTTCTTAATAAAGTACAGTAGTTATCTTTACCTTTTTTAATTTTCGTCTGCATACGAAACGTATCTTCTGATATGCTTTCCGTTTTGTTACTTCATGATAGAATAAAACTTACGAGAACGTATTTAATTTCGGTATATTGAGAGGTATTGGCTCTTTAATACCCCGCGCAGAAGCCAGAGGCCCACAACGCTCCGATCGTACATTGTAAGCTGAGGAAAGAATTCTGGACCGCATCCAGGAGGATCCTACTCACAGTACTAGAAGCATCGCCTGCCAAGTGAGTTTATCATACACTGTCGTTCATTGCACTTTGAAAGAGGAGCGTCTGTAACCTTACTACTTTCAACGAGTACAAGCATTGGAAGGACAAGATTTCCCTCCATGACGTGAATCCTCAGAGTGGTTTTTGTTACAAAGTGCACAGCATGATTTTGTCAACAAAATACTCGTCACAGATGAAGCGTTTTCCACTCGCGACGGAATAACTAGTTTCCATAACATGCACACATGGAGTGTACACAATCCTCGCCACGTAGTGACAACACTTTTTCCGTGACAATTTTCCGTAAATATGTGGACGGGGTATGCTCGATGATTACATTATTGGGCCTTATGTTTTACCTGCACATTTAACTGGTAACTATTACCGAACGTTTCTAGAAGAAGCATTGCTACCAATGTTGTTAGAAAACATTCCGTTAGGCATACTTCATAACATGTGGTTCCTCCACGATGATGCTCCACCCCACATTGGAAACAGAGTACGCAGATTTTTGGATAGACGATTTCCAGGACGATGGTTCAGTCCCATGTTGATGAGCAGCACGCAGCCCTGATCTAAATAAACAAGATTTTTGCTTCTGGCCCCAGTGAAGGAAATTGTTTATGCTTAACAAGTTAAGAATGTGCGCGAACTTACACAGAATTATCGATGCTGCCAATACCATAAGGCAAATATGCATGTTTGTGAAGGATTGCAAGGTAACTGTGTTCGTTGTCACTAAGCATGTATAGAATCGTATGGTATTGTGCAAAAGGAAACAAAGTGATTTGGGTTTCATTTTCGTTAGTGTTGTATAAAAGGAAAATAAACGGAATAATTTAATTTTTGATTCGGTTGTGTTGTAAAAATAGGAAATGATTGATTGTAAGTAATGGACAATTACTAGGTAAATGGTTGATTTTGTACGAAGGAAAACACATTTTCTTTGATATTAGTTTTTCTTTACTACTACACCCTTCACAATGGTACTGTAAAAGAGAAAAGTTTGGTTGTACTTAATTTATTGTTTATAAAATATGAATTACTCATTCTTGCAACCTATGGCTGTTCAAATTGCTTGTTTCAGCAGCACCTAGCCACCATAGCGCGTCGTTGTACATGTCCGATGTTTACATTTTTCGTCGTATAGTGCATCTCTCGCACCCCTAGGCACGCGCTAGCAGTGCGGATAGGCCACGCGGTTACAGGGCTCGTGTATCATCAGTCGACTTATCAGCAGTCCCACAAATATTGGTTTTTACGAATGCAGAAATAAAGTACATGATAAAACAATATTTCATTTGACTTTTTTGTCAAGCACACAGAGAGGTACCATTTGTGTAATTTTGGCGGTTTATACCGTTTACTCCTTGTATATTGCTTCTTGTTGGTTTTTACAATATTTCATAACAAGTTTGTTACAGTAGTTTTGCCATTTTCAGGTTTGGCTAATATTAAGAACGTTAAATTTGATTGCCGTACGTCTAAATTTTTTAATAATACGCTTCTTTATACATTATATTATACTTATGTCTAGGTTTTGAAACGTACATAAGTCATCTTGTAAACTATTCTCAACCACGTATTAAGATATTACGCTAATTTACAAGATTTCCTTTAATAGAAATGCCGATTTTTCGTATTACTTTATGTCATTTACTTCACTGTCAGTTTGTTCCATTGATGTTTTATGTTTGCAGTAAATTATATCTTAAATTATCTGAGATATTTTGGAACATACAGTACCTATGACTCTTAACGTACACGACTTCTATCAAAGATGTAATATATTTGTAAACGTACAACATTTAGATCGCACATCTACATAATGGTGATGATGATCTACATAATACACAAGATATATGATCCGAAACATCTCTAAAAATCTAAGATATAATTTGCCGAAAACATAAGAACAGTGAAATGGGTTGTTAGTGAAATAAATGCCATAAAGTAATACGAAAACTCTGGATTTCTGTAAAAGAAAAACTTGGAGATTACTGTTACATATAAATTTGTAAAAATATTAGGTTCCATGGACGTCACAAGACCTTGACATAAGTATAACTTAACATTTAAAGAACCATATTATTAAAATATAGAAGTAGAAATATAATTAACATACGTAATATCAAACAGGTAAACTTGAAAATGGCAAAACTGAAGAAACGAGCTTGCCGTTAAATATCGCAATAACCAACAAGAATTCACTAAATTTTTGCAGCCACTATCGATAAAAATTAAAAATTAAATTAAAATTTTTTTACAGCCAACTTTAGCCCTGAAGATGAAGCTGTGCTTCGAATGTACACAGGAGAATAAAAAATAATAATAAAATCCAGCAAAGCGATTTATTTATTTATTTATTTATTATGGGATTTAACTACGGGCTCATCAGTCCCTAAACTTACAAACTACTTATGAAATAGCTAATACTAAGGACGGCACAAATATCCATGCCCGAGGGGGGATTCGAACCCCCGACCGTAGTGGCCGTGCAGACTGTGACTGGCGCGCCTCAGTCAGCTCCGCCACCGCGGCCGGCAAAGCGTTTTATTACCGAGTTTTCGACAAAGTATTTGTTGTAAATAGAAATGAAGCAAGAAACTGTATCAATAGTTGAAAAATATACGCAAAAAAGTATTTGAAGGAGAACCTAGAGGATAGTCTATTCCAGAGTCGAGAATTTTACACATAGTTACCGACTTGGTCCGGTAATGCAGGAGCGCAAGACCCTCACTTACATACTACTGTCTCCGACAAGTCGTCTTGGGCCGTATAGGAATGACATACTCTACTTCATGGTTTGAGTGTGTTTTTTATAACAATATACAACATTATGTGGCTGTGGACCACCTGTGTCTTTATATAAAATAACTGGTTTCCATCGGGATTGAAGTGCCACTTCGTCGCGCACTAAAGCCTAATTTCTTTTGACATTACGACAGAGCTTCACAGGAGTAATTTTTGTAGTTTGAATTATTTAAAGTCGTAACCCATCCCCTATTTCCCGTAACGTCAGCGAATGTGTTTCAGATGCGGAGATCCGTCTATAGTTCGAAACTTACTTGGGCCACGTTCCTTATCGCTCTCTCCAAACGACCACGCTAGAACAAACGAGCAGCTATTGTGTCACGCCGAAGCAGAGCAATTTTAGCCGAGATACGGGATGTCACAAAGACAAAGCACGTGTGCCTTGCTCTTGTTTTCGTCGGGCCGTTTGTTTGTGTACCACTGTTTTCTGTTGCGTTTCCGGAAACGTGTGTGGGCATATTAGGTCACCCTATAGATTAGATAAACGGACCAAGTATTATCGGACTCCCAAGTAAGTCATACCGCTTGGTTTCTCATTAAGTTATATACGAGTACTAGCAAACCTTTGTTTGAAGTGTAAGTGAAGTTTCGTAATCAGCCTTGAACGTCATCGGCAATATCTTGAGTAATTACAATGGAAACTCAGTTTCCGTAACAGATTTGAGATTGGCTTGAAGATGATAAAGTGTGAGATGAAGCCTGTAATTTGTGTTCCTTTCTCCAGGCAAATATTAGAGAATGCTCTTCTGATGTAGTGAGCCCAGTACCAGTTTTTGCGAAAGGGCTGTCTGGAATCGGGACGTTGAGCGTGTGGCGACCTAGAGGATAGTCTATTCCAGAGTCGAGAATTTTAACATAGTTACCGACTTGGTCCGGTTGGGCTGAGCCGTGGCGGATTAGCCGTACGCATTGGAGCACAGTGCTGCGGTGCGCGCGGCCGTTCGCCATCCGGGGGCTAGAGTCCCCCCTCGGGCATGGGTGTTTGTGTTGTCCTGAAGTTAGTTTACCTTATTTTAAGTAGTTTGTAAACTACGGACTGCGAACCACGCAGTTGAGTCCGATAGATTTACAAACATTTCATTTCGGTTGGGCTAAACGCTCGCGAAGCTTGCAGTTGATGGATCGAGTTGACCGTTTTCTCTTTCCTTCATACTATTTTCACATTTTCAGTTGTTTTTTGTCCTCCTCTGGTTGGTTGCTTGTAACAATGTGCAGATATTTGTTATATAGGGCCCATCTAAACAGCTGAAAAACAAATGTTTTTGCCATACGCGTTTGGTCTTTCATTATTTATAAGGCAACTTCACTGGCCTGTGAGATGTACATGTTTTGTTTCACATTATTTCATTGGTTTAAGTTTCTGGCAGTTTATGTTATATACAGTTCAGGCATGTTTTCCATTTATGACTATCAATATTTTGATATTATTACAGTTCCTGCAGACGATGCTCTAAATGTGTTATTGCCTCTGGCTGGCTGTTTGGTTTCTTTTCTTTGTTATTGGAATATTCTGTCACAATACTAGGCACAGGCCAATTTTTTATGTGATGGTTTTTTATGGTGTTGCCAACCTGTTAAATGCTTTTTTATTACCAACTATTGAATGTGTGTTTGTGCTATGTTTGCATTATGCCAGTGTGTGTGTGTGTGTGTGTGTGTGTGTGTGTGTGTGTGTGTGTGTGTCTTTTCGATACAACTGTGCAATTACTGTACCACCAAACTTATTTTCTTCTCCTTCTCATTCTTGCGTGTATGTGTGTACACGATGGGGGTTGTGTGTTTTCATCACGCCTGGGTAGGGCTTTATTTTTCCTTTCTTGTGTTTTGTGTGTGAGAGAAACAAACACATACTCCCCTTCTCACATTTCTCTCTCTATCTATCTATCTATCTGTCTCACTCACACACACACACACACACACACACACACACACACACACACACACACAAGATTGAGAGGGAAACAATTGATGTTGTTGTAATTTCAGAATTACATCGAAAACACAGACACATATGCACAAGCACACACTGACATGTGGCAAAGATAGCACAAACACTCATTCAACAATTGGTAATAAAAATACGTTAACATTTCACAAAACATTCAAAACAAAAACAACAAGCACAAACATTAGCCTGTGCCTAGTGCTGTAAAAAAATATTCCAATGATATAAAGAAAAGAAGAAAAACATCCAAGCAGAGGCTACAACACAGGTAGAGCTTCATCTACATCAACTGCACGCTAGAAAAACGTCTGAACTGTTTGTAACCTAAACTGCCAAAAATGTAAAAGAATACAATAACCTAAAACAAAACAAGTACATTTTCCAGGTCACTGAAGATGCTTTGTAAATAAAGAAAGACCAAACACGTATGGCAAAAACCTTGTTTTTTCAGTACCATAGACGAATTCTAGTAAAATATATGCAGATATAAATATTGTCAGATTTTTTCGTGTTTGTAAGTGCTCAAGGGGGATTAAAATGAAGAAAAGTTTATTTTCTGCTATATTCGTGACTAAATAGGAATAAAACGTCAAAATACGAAACACTGAACTGCATATAAAACTGGAATTTTGTTTGGTATCTTACTAAGCGAACTTCGTTCTCTGTGAGGATGAAAGTGTTAAAAGCACACGGAAGAGATTTGAAGAATGCATTAGAGTTTAAATTATCATCTGACAAAGCCAAGTGAAGATCTAGTTATGGTGGTCGGCCCGTAGTGTATACATTAAAGAAAATAAAGGAGGGAGGAGATAATAGTACCGTATATTAGAGTATTCTTGCAAGTGGACCTGCTACAACAATTAAACAATGACAGACACATGTCTCACAATTGTCTTCTAATCATATAGCGTGATTGTGAAGCATCGTCTCATTCACGGTAAAAGATTCGTGATTTCCTTTCAGAAAAATCACAGTTCGTAGTAACAGAAAGGAATTCATCTGGCAAAACAAAGTGATAACTCCTGTCATTTCTAAAGCTAGTGTTATAAGCCCTCAGTTCTTACTAACCTATGTGAACGATTTAGGTAATAATCTGAGCAGACTCTTAAATGCTGTTGCCATATAGTAAATTCACCATAAAATCAAAAACGGCTGCAAAATGATTTCTACAGGAGGTCTGTATAGTTTGGAAAGCAGTAATTGACTCCAAACAGCATTAAACACTTTACGAGTTGTAAGATTACCGCCCAATAGAAATATTGGTAATTAATAGCATTTGATAATTAAACAGTATGAAGTTCACTGCAAATATTGACCATGCCAATGCACTAAATGTTACACAATTTTAATCTTATTAATTATGGTAGCAATGTAGGTACACAGTTGGGTGACAACATTTATAGTTAGGCCATAGGTAGAAATTCTCCACGTTGAGATTTGCTGTGTGCTTGTAGCTGACGGGAGGCCAGCGAGCAGGCCGACGTTGGTGGCTTGTTCCAGCTTAGGATTTTCCAGTTCGTTTCCGGTGAGGGGAGAGAGGGACGATAGCGAGTGCCAGGCACAGTACAGTGCACAGCGTGAAATAAAATATTCTAATACTACTGGCATTTGAAGTAATACGATGAAGTTAGGAACCTTTAAGGCCCTCATTACAAAATAGCCTGTTGATAAATAAACAATACATTAGCTGATATAGTCACATCTGGCATAATATGTTTAATTGGCAATGAAAAGTAATAAATTACCAACGAAGACAAGACAGTTACACAACTAGCATGGCAATGTTTGTTTATAAAAATAATATATTAACTATTTCTCATTTTATTTTCAATTAATCTTGTGTATTTTTACCTTGAAATATTCAGTTAAATCACTTATCTGTGATATAAGAAATTGCACGATTATAATAAATATTACAAAGGATGTTTATACTAATATAAAAACGTAAGAAAATAATTGTTTAATTTTTTTAAGTACAGTTTTAGAAATGTATTGACTGAGCGCTGTACGTTGGCAAATCGGTTAGAACAGCTCACATGGGGAAGTTGATGACGTAGGGGAAAAAACCCCGGCAGTTGAGCTTTTGGTGCGCGCGCGCACGAGGGCAGGAAGTGACGAGACGGGAGCACGTGGGGTAGCTGGCCGGGCGGCATCGCTCGGCATCAGTCGGCATGTGGACCTCGAGGTGGAGGTTATAGATTTGTGTGTGGCAACCGCCACGTGTGGGTGCTCGTCGTAGACTGCACCAAGTTGGATCGAGTGCTACTGTGTGTTTGTGAATATTTAGTCGGCGGAACAAGGTGTGCATCGCATTGAATTAAAGTGACTGTGATTTGTTAATGTAACACGTGTCGTCGCATAGGCATGAACATAAACGGTGTTTGAGACAGCCACATGGTGATAAAACAATTTGCGACAAATATTCATTTTTGTCTGGGGGCTCACGAGCTATAACTTTATTTGATAAATGTGCCGGCGTACAGACGTATCAGCCAAAGGGTTCTGAGATTGTGAAATAAACAACATAAAGTGAACTTTCACGTGTTTTCAAAAATAGTAGTTAGTACACCCTTTTCTCTCATAAACTTGTTTTTATTATGAATTTGTTTTGTCAATCATGTGCAGGGAAGGAAAGCTGCGAACGTGGGATATCATCCCCTAGAAAACGAGTCAAACAGTCGCAATCACAGTTTCAGTGTTTTTGCATGTTTAGGAATTTGGTTCGCAGCTGGTGGTTGTGAGTTTTAAAAATTAAACTTTCCCTATTTTAAACTCTCACCCCGATCTTTATTCTCGCGGAGTACTAAAGAGAGTCCCTTAAATTTCAGTCAACAATTAAATTTGTGAAATTTCTAGTGTATCAATTCAACTGAATATCTAAGAATTACAATTAAGGAAAATTGGAACGTTCACTTAGATAATCTTATGGGGTAAACAACCAACGACTGTGCTTTATTGGCAGGATACTTACGATGTGAACACAGAGACTGCCTGCACTACGCTTGTTCATCCGCTTCCGGAGGAGCACTGTCTGGTGTTGGTTCCTCACCAGATAAGTTTGATGAAGGACGTCGAAGCACAGCTCGTACTATTGAAAGATAGGGGTAAGAGTGCCACGTACAACGTATGGGAGTTGAGGTGGTAGTCATTAAAACAAAGCCATTTTACGTTGTGGCGAGATCTTTTCTCGAAGTGTCTATCACTGACATTCTCCTCTGAACGTGTAAATACTTTTTCACATCCACCTACATAAGGAGAAATGAACATTGTAATAAAACTAGGAAAATCAGAGCTTGTGCGCGTTTTCATCGATAGTAGAACGACAAAGAAAAAAAAATTTGAAAATGTAGATGTAAATTATTTGAAAATAACACTGGCACACATTAACGACATTTATACGATGTGTAATGTCTATGAAACTGTGTTTTGTCAGAATAAATCACTGACCTCTCTCGTTCTGATTCCTAAACTTTAGTTTCAAATGCTATCTATTTTGCCTATTTTGAAACTACGTCTTATTCCTGCACGTAACTATACACTTACCCAACATCAAATTCCGTAAAAACATAAATTTTTAAAAGATATTTCCACCATTTGAATGTAAATTACGTATAATTAATTTATTTTATAAAACCATGTTTTCAGTTTCATAGCCATACTCAAGTTTAATCCGACTTAATTTACCTAAATGACATGTCAATGTCGAAACAACGTATTTCTGATCCGTAAATCCAGTTCTGGTCTTTCCGCAAACACCAGACTGTTGCATTGTTATGACATGTAATTAAGAAAATAGCTGCCTTTAAATTACGTATTCAATTCAGAACATTTAAAGAACAAAAGACGGTAAATAAACCACTTTTATGCCATCAAAATAAAATAAAAATGCCAAAATATCTGTTAAATGTTTAGTGAAATTGTATACCTAAAAGTAATAAATAAAATGAGTTGATCATTTAACATGCGTTTTAGTGAAGTTCGAAATCATGTAAAGTAGTATCAGATGCTTCAAATGTCCCTTTAAGTTATTTTATTTCTCACTTTCTTACAAATAATTCCATAGATATTTAACGTCTTTTTTCAGTTTATTCCAATAGGAGAGTAGTTGTTTTCTGATATCCTTCTACGACAGCACAAGAATCAAACAGTTTGAGGAAACTAATCAGTAACTCCGTGTCTACAGCCGTACGGGAATGAGCGCATGGTCTGAGGCGACAGTAGTGGGGTACTGGGGGTTTCAGCACAGTGACCTTGAACTTTCGGCCGTCGACGATAGGGTCATTGACCCCTCCTCCCTCGGCCAATTGCCTGACCACAGATCAAAGGATGCCGCCACAGGATGATTGATACGTCTTCCTGGAAGAACGAAAGATGATTGACAGTTTACATTTAGGTCCTTTTGATTCGCTACTTGTCCGACCGCTAATCAAAGGACCCCGCCATAACGCATATAAGGATGATTGACAGGTTGCAACACCTCCCTCGGCCACACACGACGCCCCCCCCCCCCTCCACCCCTCGGTGCAGCCGCCAGACAAGCGGCACCTCCGACAGGTCCAGACCTGTAGACCCATCGACATGTCTGTACTCGCACCCTGGATGACACACCTGGCCGGTTCGACGCCCCCCTCCACCCCTCGGCACCGCCGCCAGACAGGCAGCACCTCCGACAGGTCCAGACCTGTAGACCCCTCGACATGTCTGTACTCGCACCCGCGACCCCTACTCGCTCGGCCGATTGCCGGACCGCCGCCTCCGCCGCCGACAGATGCTACCCCCTCCTCCTCCTCCACGCTCGCGACCGCTTCTCAAAGGACGCCGCCACCCGCCCGCGAGAACAAACAATACCGCGACGATTGTCTTGACCGCACCGACACCGCCCCCACAGGCCGACCCCTGCTCTCTTTTAACGGCGACCGCGGCCCGACAGGTCAGCAGCCAATTAAATTGAATATTTATTGTAAAGCGCGCCGCAGCGATCCGTACGCCAGATCTCGATTTATGTAACAACAACAATTTCCGCCGTTTATTATTATTATCCTTGGGAAAAAATAAAGCTACCATAATGTTCTTCGTATGCTAAAAATCAATTTACAACAGAAATGCTTAGTTGGTCTCGTATACTACAGCATGTAGTAGTAAAATATTAAAACTCGTGTGCAAAATTTGCAAGTAAGAATTTCCACTCCCATCTCTCTCCACGCTCTTCGCATAGACTACAACCGACAGACGTGTTTAATAATAATAATAGCGCAGGTTACGGTAACGAACGCCACAAACTTACGTATCCATCTTAACATATACTCTTTCGATATACAGAAACAATTCTAACGAAAAGAAAAGAAATGGTCCGTTTCGGAATTCGACCGCAACCTTAGATCTATAAATGTATCTCTTCGTTTAGACGATGCAAGCAACAGCCATCGAACGGAATGTAACTTGTATGCCAACCACTCTTTCGACAACGTAACAGCAGCAGCAGAAGACGGTATATTGTTTATACAAAAATTCCAAATAACGAAAATCAGCAATGACATCTAGCACAACGTCTCTAAATATACATCTGCAAAGCACCGTTAAACTCGTATGCAAAATTTGCAAGTAAGAATTTACATTCCCATCTCTCTCCAGCCTTGTTTAATAATAATAGCGCAGGTTAGATAATAAACGCCACAAACTTACGTATCCATCTTAACATAAACTCTTTCGATATACAAAAACAATTCTAACCAGAGCCAATTAACGAAAAGAAAAGAAATGGTCCGTTTCGGAACTCGACCACAACCTTGCATCTATAAATGTATCTCTTCGTTTAGACGATGCAAGCAATAGCCATCGAACGGGATGTAACTTGTATGCCAACCACTCTTTCGATAAAACAGCAACAACAGCGGCAAGCAGCAGAATACGACATAGTGTTTAAACAAAAATTCCAAATAACGAAAATCGGCAATGACATTTAGCACAAAGTCTCTAAATAAACATCTGCAAGCACCGTTAACAATCGTCCAGAACGCAGAGCGCTCTCTCGGCAGACTACATAAAAGAAACGTATGCTAAGTGTTTAAACAAAAACACCTAAGTTACATCTCCAAATGATCAAAACCTTCTATGCAGACGCACCATTCTGACAAGGATAGCTCGCATTGCATTTATTTAATGGAGCTGAGCCATGCCGAAAGATCCGAAATTAAACACTCTCTCTTTCTTTAGCGATTTTGCCCTGTTACGTTTCCTTCTTCTTAGATCGAGGTATAACTGCGCATTCCGAGAGTTCGGGTATTTTAATTTTACCTCTTATTTCCTTGCTACAGCAGTACACATCCCATCTAAGAAATCTCTATGTCCTGTTACGATGCAAACTACATTTATCTGACACCGATATTCCAGTGCCCCAAATGACATTTAATCCCTATTGTGCAATGGAGAGTCGAAATAAAAGAAAAATACGTGAAATAATTTACCGATTCCGACCGTCTACACTAAAACTTTTCGAAATTATTGGCCCAACAACACCCTTATTCGACAATACAGCAACCACAGAACCGAAGTTACCTGCCCAATGCAAGACAGATTTCCAGCTCGACCCGCCCTTTACCCACAAAATTCCTACTCCGAACTAAGATTTATTATTTTAATTACAAGTAGATGTCCACCGCAAACGAAGACGCTAACCTACACGCCACAACACATGATTCTATATAGGACATGGAGTGTTTACAATTTTTGTTTTGTTTATTGCAATACACCTGAGTACAAGCAACGTAATGTTCGCAAACATATCGCAACCAACTCCCGCACACTTCGATCATAACCTGCTCTCTAAGGAATGGATGGGAGTCACACACAGTACAAACACGTTTGTCGTGTGTTCCGCTAATTTCGGCCAGTACAACTATGCAAGACCAATCCCCCCGCCTGTTTACTGTAAAAGCAAATATTTTTCCCCACACTATCTGTTTAAACCGGGCTTGCACATATACAATAGCCTCCTTTTAAAAGCATGTGTCTTCGCCATATAACCCAGTTTTCGTTTACCCTTCTTCTTCTTCTTCTTAGGACTTGTGGAATAACGTAGACGATATCTACGTCTGTGGATAATAAAATCCTGGAATGCTAAAAAAAATATAGTACCTTGCTCGACTCTACAAGTAATTTACAGTCGAAACTAAAAAAAAAAACATAATGTCCGAGAGAGCGGTCAATTTTCTGGTACTCTTAATACCCAAGTATCAAATCTAAAAGCGTTTGCACAGTACAACGGCGCACTTTGTAAATACCGTATCTTCTCTTTTAGAACACTTGATCAATCTTCTTACACAATCCTCCTTCCTGGTAATACCATCTTTTCGACCCGGCGAAAAAATAAAAGTCCTAACAATCATCTGCCTGGACTCTTTATAAAATCGATATCTTTGCTTACACCAGGGCTCGTGATTTTTCGACAAATTCATTTTGGTTCTACAATTCGACGCCAACCACGTTAAGCAGTCGTTTCCTCGCCCGCAACCACTTTGATATTGTTCCTCCCATCCGAAAGTCATGCTCGGATACGAACGCCACTCGGTTAAAGTATTGTCCAAAAATCCAGGAGATAGAAGCCATCTACACGAAGCTGCTGCTGTAGTATAGATGGGAGCGCCTCCATTAAAAAACATCGATTAGTGCAGTTTATAAGATATATACCCACAAGACGTATATATTTCCCCCCATGTATTCCAGAAATAGTAACTTCGTCTTATCTCCAACGTTTGCAGTATCGAACTTGCGGAATTTACTACACACACACACACACGCGCGCGCGCGCGCGCACTCCATTGGCTACAACTAGCGCACTTTAAGTAACGAAACTATAGGAGTTTTATAAAACACGTTGATTTTAGACGAAAGAATTATGATTTACCGCAGCAGGCATATCCGCTACGTAAACGTGTTGCACACCAGCCGTAAAGTAACCAACACTAGCATACGATTAAACAGACGATGCTTCGACGAAAGATCTATGCACCACCAAAGTCAGTTTTCTTTACAGCTTTACCGTGACGTATATATTTAGGGTATATCGACACTTTTTACTTACATTCCGTCCCATCTAGCCTAAAGCACTCTCTGTAAGCGCCAAACATTTCCAACACAGTAACAGAACTACACCTTGCAGTCAACACGAACCTACAACAACAGAAGAATCTAGCCATTCCAACTCGTTTTTAGTCCCAACTAGCATGCTGCTAGCTATGTATACGTTCGTAACAACCCAGACAGAGCTATCCTTACATCCGTCACTAACCCAGTACCAACTCTAAACAAGTTACCACAGATGGTGTTATAACCGCGATCAGGAACAGACAAGATCTCCCAGACACACAGCGTTTTAATAAAGTTTCGATCTCGCTCTCTCTCCATCCAATAACTACGTTGGTTGCTTGACCTGTCCCTAACATCCAACCACAACTTTGTTTCCAATGCATAGCCCGGCAGACAATATTTCTGGAACGCTCTCTATCAGCCAATAGACTATATACCTCGAGCATTCGCGCACAAATCACCATCGTATTCCACTCCTTCTAACAAATTATTACTCTCGATAAACATCTGTAACACAGTGTAAAAAAATGAGCGACGTGCACACGCACAGAACAGCTAACAAGAAAAGATCTAGATCCAAGCCAAGTTCTTATAATCCTTACAAGCAGCAACGCAAAATAGTCTACACCATTTCGAACTAATGCAACACCAGATTTTTTTAACGATCTCCAAGAGCAATCCTTTAGAGACTAAACATACGATTAAATGCACCTCCAATGTAGGTAACTAATCCTCTAACTCGATGCTTATCGACCAAAGAACATTAATTTACCACTGCAATCATCTCCGATACGCTACCGAGAGACGTTCATTCGTAAACACAGCTAAAAGAAGATATAAATGCCACACATCCATGCTACGAAGTATCTATATGTATTTCCACAATTGTGGACCACATCTGCGTTGCATCGTATCGCACGACTAAACAGTTCAAAATAGGTACTCGGTACATTGCTGCATGGATTGGGGTTTGACTTATTGCACATTGGTTCATCTTGTATAAATTTCGTTCTTCTTCTTCTTCTTATCGAATTTCTAAAAAAACTATGTTTCGTTTCTGTAAGAGCTACATCGCAAATTTGCGCACATCCTACTGTCTGTATATGTATCTGCGTATAAAAGTTTAACGACTGCTCGTACGGTAAAAACATCGCTTGCGTCATCTGCGAGGAAATCTATCTTCGCGAAAATAGCTCTCTTGTATTCGGAATCTGGTGCGGCCAGGAAAAATTAAACCGAAAACTTCTCCGGGTCAGGTGCGAGCGTGGACAGGTATGTTTACATGTATAGGACGTACACACGCTCCAAACCGGCGTCTACGATGAGTCAACAGGTCCGCAATCGCCTACAGCCAGAAGTAACATGGAATGTGATTATGCATGCTAGCTTGCGCGAAGTACCTATTTTAAACTGTTTAGTCGTGCGATACGATGCAACGTAGATGTGGTCCACAATTGTGGAAATACATATAGATACTTCGTAGCATGGATGTGGAGCATTTATATCTTCTTTTAGCTGTGTTTACGAATGAACGTCTCTCGGTAGCGTATCGGAGATGATTGCAGTGGTAAATTAATGTTCTTTGGTCGATAAGCATCGAGTTAGAGGATTAGTTACCTACATTGGAGGTGCATTTAATCGTATGTTTAGTCTCTAAAGGATTGCTCTTGGAGATCGTTAAAAAAATCTGGTGTTGCATTAGTTCGAAATGGTGTAGACTATTTTGCGTTGCTGCTTGTAAGGATTATAAGAACTTGGCTTGGATCTAGATCTTTTCTTGTTAGCTGTTCTGTGCGTGTGCACGTCGCTCATTTTTTTACACTGTGTTACAGATGTTTATCGAGAGTAATAATTTGTTAGAAGGAGTGGAATACGATGGTGATTTGTGCGCGAATGCTCGAGGTATATAGTCTATTGGCTGATAGAGAGCGTTCCAGAAATATTGTCTGCCGGGCTATGCATTGGAAACAAAGTTGTGGTTGGATGTTAGGGACAGGTCAAGCAACCAACGTAGTTATTGGATGGAGAGAGAGCGAGATCGAAACTTTATTAAAACGCTGTGTGTCTGGGAGATCTTGTCTGTTCCTGATCGCGGTTATAACACCATCTGTGGTAACTTGTTTAGAGTTGGTACTGGGTTAGTGACGGATGTAAGGATAGCTCTGTCTGGGTTGTTACGAACGTATACATAGCTAGCAGCATGCTAGTTGGGACTAAAAACGAGTTGGAATGGCTAGATTCTTCTGTTGTTGTAGGTTCGTGTTGACTGCAAGGTGTAGTTCTGTTACTGTGTTGGAAATGTTCGGCGCTTACAGAGAGTGCTTTAGGCTAGATGGGACGGAATGTAAGTAAAAAGTGTCGATATACCCTAAATATATACGTCACGGTAAAGCTGTAAAGAAAACTGACTTTGGTGGTGCATTGATCTTTCGTCGAAGCATCGTCTGTTTAATCGTATGCTAGTGTTGGCTACTTCACGGCTGGTGTGCAACACGTTTACGTAGCGGATATGCCTGCTGCGGTAAATCATAATTCTTTCGTCGAAAATCAACGTGTTTTATAAAACTCCTATAGTTTCGTTACTTAAAGTGCGCTAGTTGTAGCCAATGGAGTGCGCGCGCGCGCGCGCGCGCGCGCGCGTGTGTGTGTGTGTGTGTAGTAAATTCCGCAAGTTCGATACTGCAAACGTTGGAGATAAGACGAAGTTACTATTTCTGGAATACATGGGGGGAAATATATACGTCTTGTGGGTATATATCTTATAAACTGCACTAATCGATGTTTTTTAATGGAGGCGCTCCCATCTATACTACAGCAGCAGCTTCGTGTAGATGGCTTCTATCTCCTGGATTTTTGGACAATACTTTAACCGAGTGGCGTTCGTATCCGAGCATGACTTTCGGATGGGAGGAACAATATCAAAGTGGTTGCGGGCGAGGAAACGACTGCTTAACGTGGTTGGCGTCGAATTGTAGAACCAAAATGAATTTGTCGAAATATCACGAGCCCTGGTGTAAGCAAAGATATCGATTTTATAAAGAGTCCAGGCAGATGATTGTTAGGACTTTTATTTTTTCGCCGGGTCGAGAAGATGGTATTACCAGGACGGAGGATTGTGTAAGAAGATTGTTCAAGTGTTCTAAAAGAGAAGATACGGTATTTACAAAGTGCGCCGTTGTACTGTGCAAACGCTTTTAGATTTGATACTTGGGTATTAAGAGTACCAGAAAATTGACCGCTCTCTCGGACATTATGTTTTTTTTTTTAGTTTCGACTGTAAATTACTTGTAGAGTCGAGCAAGGAACTATATTTTTTTTTAGCATTCCAGGACTTTATTATCCACAGACGTAGATATCGTCTACGTTATTCCACAAGTCCTAAGAAGAAGAAGAAGAAGGGTAAACGAAAACTGGGTTATATGGCGAAGACACATGCTTTTAAAAGGAGGCTATTGTATATGTGCAAGCCCGGTTTAAACAGATAGTGTGGGGAAAAATATTTGCTTTTACAGTAAACAGGCGGGGGGATTGGTCTTGCATAGTTGTACTGGCCGAAATTAGCGGAACACACGACAAACGTGTTTGTACTGTGTGTGACTTCCATCCATTCCTTAGAGAGCAGGTTATGATCGAAGTGTGCGGGAGTTGGTTGCGATATGTTTGCGAACATTACGTTGCTTGTACTCAGGTGTACTGCAATAAACAAAACAAAAATTGTAAACACTCCATGTCCTATATAGAATCATGTGTTGTGGCGTGTAGGTTAGCGTCTTCGTTTGCGGTGGACATCTACTTGTAATTAAAATAATAAATCTTAGTTCGGAGTAGGAATTTTGTGGGTAAAGGGCGGGTCGAGCTGGAAATCTGTCTTGCATTGGGCAGGTAACTTCGGTTCTGTGGTTGCTGTATTGTCGAATAAGGGTGTTGTTAGGCCAATAATTTCGAAAAGTTTTAGTGTAGACGGTCGGAATCGGTAAATTATTTCACGTATTTTTCTTTTATTTCGACTCTCCATTGCACAATAGGGATTAAATGTCATCTGGGGCACTGGAATATCGGTGTCAGATAAATGTAGTTTGCATCGTAACAGGACATAGAGATTTCTTAGAGGGGATGTGTACTGCTGTAGCAAGGAAATAAGAGGTAAAATTAAAATACCCGAACTCTCGGAATGCGCAGTTATACCTCGATCTAAGAAGAAGGAAACGTAACAGGGCAAAATCGCTAAAGAGAGAGAGAGTGTTTAATTTCGGAACTTTCGGCATGGCTCAGCTCCATTAAATAAATGCAATGCGAGCTATCCTTGTCAGAATGGTGCGTCTGCATAGAAGGTTTTGATCATTTGGAGATGTAATTTAGGTGTTTTTGTTTAAACACTTAGCATACGTTTCTTTTATGTAGTCTGCCGAGAAAGCGCTCTGCGTTCTGGACGATTGTTAACGGTGCTTGCAGATGTTTATTTAGAGACTTTGTGCTAAATGTCATTGCCGATTTTCGTTATTTGGAATTTTTGTATAAACACTATGTCGTATTCAGCTGCTTGCCGCTGTTGTTGCTGTTTTATCGAAAGAGTGGTTGGCATACAAGTTACATCCCGTTCGATGGCTATTGCTTGCATCGTCTAAACGAAGAGATACATTTATAGATGCAAGGTTGTGGTCGAGTTCCGAAACGGACCATTTCTTTTCTTTTCGTTAATTGGCTCTGGTTAGAATTGTTATTGTATATCGAAAGAGTTTATGTTAAGATGGATACGTAAGTTTGTGGCGTTTATTATCTAACCTGCGCTATTATTATTAAACACGTCTGTCGGTTGTAGTCTATGCGAAGAGCGTGGAGAGAGATGGGAGTGGAAATTCTTACTTGCAAATTTTGCACACGAGTTTTAATATCTTACTACTACATGCTATAGTATACGAGACCAACTAAGCATTTCTGTTGTAAATTGATTTTTAGCATACGAAGAACATTATGGTAGCTTTATTTTTTCCCAAGGATAATAATAATAAACGGCGGAAATTGTTGTTGTTACATAAATCGAGATCTGGCGTACGGATCGCTGCGGCGCGCTTTACAATAAATATGCAATTTAATTGGCTGCTGACCTGTCGGGCCGCGGTCGCCGTTAAAAGAGAGCAGGGGTCGGCCTGTGGGGGCGGTGTCGGTGCAGTCAAGACAATCGTCGCGGTATTGTTTGTTCTCGCGGGCGGGTGGCGGCGTCCTTTGAGAAGCGGTCGCGAGCGTGGAGGAGGAGGGGGTAGCATCTGTCGGCGGCGGAGGCGGCGGTCCGACAATCGGCCGAGCGAGTAGGGGTCGCGGGTGCGAGTACAGACATGTCGAGGGGTCTACAGGTCTGGACCTGTCGGAGGTGCTGCCTGTCTGGCGGCGGTGCCGAGGGGTGGAGGGGGGCGTCGAACCGGCCAGGTGTGTCGTCCAGGGTGCGAGTACAGACATGTCGAGGGGTCTACAGGTCTGGACCTGTCGGAGGTGCCGCTTGTCTGGCGGCTGCACCGAGGGGTGGAGGGGGGGGGGGGCGTCGTGTGTGGCCGAGGGAGGTGTTGCAACCTGTCAATCATCCTTATATGCGTTATGGCGGGGTCCTTTGATTAGCGGTCGGACAAGTAGCGAATCAAAAGGACCTAAATGTAAACTGTCAATCATCTTTCGTTCTTCCAGGAAGACGTATCAATCATCCTGTGGCGGCATCCTTTGATCTGTGGTCAGGCAATTGGCCGAGGGAGGAGGGGTCAATGACCCTATCGTCGACGGCCGAAAGTTCAAGGTCACTGTGCTGAAACCCCCACCATTATACTACTGGCGCCATGTCACAGATTGTGCAGCCGCTCCTATCGGAGGTTCCAGTCCTCCCTCAGGAATGTGTGGGTGTGTGTGTGTGTGTGTGTTTGTGTGTGTGTTGTCTGTAGCACAAGTTAGTTTAAGAAGTTTGTAAGTGTAAGGAACGGTGACCTCTGCAGTTTGGTCCCTTAGGTTCACAATCATTAGAAGATTTGATTCGTACTTATAAGATACAATTTTGTTATATATACAGTTATTAGATGCATGAGGGCTAAAAGTAAAGGTTCTTTTTTTCCTTCGTTAACTCTGGTTAAAACCCGCTTTTCCGCTGCGGTTTTAGAAAATCCTTGCCACTATAAGACTTTCATCGTCTTAGTCACTTTCGTTTACTAACATGTGAGATTTCATATAAAATGGGTAAAATTTCAGGACATTGTACTGTGGGCATAGTCTCTTATGATCACCCACTTACAATTAGTTAAAATATGGCAGGCTTTAGAGCTGTCATGTTTACAAAGTTGGAGGGGTGCGTATGCCGTTTGGAATGACTGTAAATCATAGAATTGTACCTAAAATCACAACTACTGTATGTCGTGTTTTTTACTGTACTTTCCTCTAGCTGCTCATGTTCAAGGGACGTAGCACTACGTTTACGAAATTCAAGCTACTACTTTCTTCATATCTGATTGGTTTGCCTTGCACTTGGAAACAAGCTTCCTGCTCTCGAAACGCTCTTAATGACGTATCTTATCTTTCATATCACAATAGAAGTATTCTCGGTTGAAATCATCAATCTTCAACTCCAGGCATAAGTATCGATCGGAAGGTAGCTACCAAGATTTCATTTCTCATCATTTTCTTGGAAATATCTCGAATACCTAAGTGTGTCATTTCTAAAGAAAAGATTTCAATAGATTGTGTATGAACTTCCGCAAGCAACTGATGAAAACATCATACATTGCTGACTATCCGAAATGTTACACCAAGAAGGACCGGAGCTATCACAGCCAAATTTATTTGGGAGGTAACACACTGTACATAGGTCACGTGATTGAACGTACAGTCTCATGGGAAGTGAGAAACATGAGGTAATCAGAACATCTACAGTTACTTTCTTTCCTGTTCCACTCCCATGTAGAACGAGGGAAAATGAATGCTTGTATGCATCTGTTCGAGCCCTTATCTGATCTTATGTTTATAGTCTTCACGGGAAATGTAGGTTAGCGGCAGTAGAATCTTTCTGCAGTCTGCCTCAAATTCCGGCCCTCTAAATTACTTCAACATTTCTTCTCAAAAAGAACATCGCCTTCCACCCAGCAGCTCCCATTTGAGTTCCCGAAGCATTTCAGTAACACTCGCGCATTGATCGAATCTACCAGTTACAAACCTAGTCGCCCGCCTCTCAACTGCCTCTATCTCCTCCTTAAACCGATCTGGTGGGGATCCCAAACACTTGAGCAATACTCAAGAAGGAGTCGTAAAAGCGTTTTATATGCGGTTTCCTTTACAGACGAATCACACCTTCCCAAAATTCTCGCAATAAAACGAAGTCGACCATTCGCCTTCCGCACGACTGTCCTTATGTGTTCGTTCCATTTCATATCGCTATGCAGCGTTACGCCTAGATATTTAAATGACGCGACTCTGTCAAGCTGTATTGCAATATTACGGGATTGTTTCTCCTACTCATCTGCATCACCTTACATTTTTCTACATTTAGCTCTACTTGACATTCCTCACACCACCTAGAAATTTGGTCCAAGTCATCCTACATCTTACTACAGTTATTAAATGACGACACCCTCTTGTACACCACAGCATCATCAGCAAACAGTCGCAGTTTGGAACTCACTCTGTCCGTCAGATCATTTATGTAGATAGATAATAACGGCGGTCCTATCACAATTCCCTGAGCACCCCTGACGATATCCTAGTCTTTGGTGAACACTCGCTATCGAGGACAACGTACTGGGTTCTATTACTGAAGTAGTCTTCGAGCCACACACATATTTGGTTACCTTCTTTAGCAGTCTGTAGTGCGGTACCGTGTCAAACGCCGTTCGAAAATCGATAAATATGCAATCTGCTTGTTGCCCTTCATCGGGTCCTATCACAATTCCCTGAGTACCCCTGACGATATCCTAGTCTTTGGTGAACACTCGCTATCGAGGACAACGTACTGGGTTCTATTACTGAAGTAGTCTTCGAGCCACACACATATTTGGTTACCTTCTTTAGCAGTCTGTAGTGCGGTACCGTGTCAAACGCCGTTCGAAAATCGATAAATATGCAATCTGCTTGTTGCCCTTCATCGATAGCACGCAAACAGGGCAAGCTGAGTTTCGCACGATCGATGCTTCCTAAAGCCGTGATGATGCATGGACAGAAGCTTTTTCGTCCCAAGGAAATTTACTATATTAGAACCGATAATAAGTTCAAGAATTCTTCATTAAACTGATGTTAATGATATAGATGTGTAATTTTTTGGGTCCGCTCTATTGCCCTTCTTATATACGGGAGTTACCTGTGCCTTTTTGCAGTCGCTTGGAACTTTGCGCTCGATCAAAGATTCGCTATAAATGCAAGCTAATTAAGGGGCCAATGCCGCTGAATACCCTTTGTAAAACCGGAGTGGTACCCCATCTGGATCTGGTGACTTGTTTGTTTTCAACTCTGTCGGTTATTTCTCTACACCAGCTATGCCTGTTACTATGTCCTCCATTTAGGAGTTAGTGCGACCATCAAATGAAGGTATGATTGCATGGTCCTCCTGCGTGAATGATTTCCTAAATGTTAAATTTAAGGCACTGACTGTTACCGCCGTTGCTGGCTGTACTCGCTTCAGCACTGAATCACAGAGGCTTCAGATGTGTTGTTGGAGTAAAACAGTCCGTGCTGCTTCCACATATTGCCAAAGTAGATCTGTTCTAGCGACAGGTGGTGTATTCCGCGTAAGTCGTTTCGCAATCATCGACCAGGCGTTTTCGATAGGCGAGATTTCGGAAGAACGTAAAGACCAAGACAGCAATACAATCCGATGGGCGACGAAGAAATGCTGATCATTGCGTGGCCACGTGTGGTCCGCTCTTTATTGTGTTGCAATGAGGTTGTTGGCAAGCTCCAAAGTTGTGAGATCACAACAGGTTCCAACAGTTCAGAAATGTAACTCAGGCTGGTTAGTGTACCTGCATGCATACTAGCGGGGAGTGGGAGTGGCATTTAATATCACCCCAAACCATTACACTGCACGCAGAACTAGTTTGACGATGCATAAGGTAACAGTTCAACCAGCCTCTCACCACGGTGTCTCCAGACTCTAATCCGACCATCGTCGAGATGCGGGCAGAAGCGGGATTCGTCGGTGAAAATAATGTCTTTCCAACACCGCCACGATGGAGTCTGGAAGCACAGTGGTGATAGCCAGTTGAACTGTTGCCTCAGGCATCCACATACTAGTCGCACGCTCGGTATAACGGATTGAGATGATACTGGATTCCACTCCCACGATCCACCAGTACACATTACTGGTTCACTAACCAGCCAACTTTACATCTCTGAGGTGTTGCCGCCTGTTGTCCACCCATACCTTGAGACCTCACTGTAGCTGTAAGCCCGGCGTTGCCCGGGTGTTTGTTTATCCTACACTCTCGTAGTCCACATCCCCTTCTCCCCCCTCTCTCTGCATCCACTTCTTTCTTTTCCCTCTCTCTGTTCGTTTCCACCTTTCCCTCTGTAGGTAAAGTTTTCTGCATATACCATACAAATATTTATGTACCCAGTGATCTTCCTCTTGGTTTAAAGGTCATGTGTGCAAAAATTCGCCACGGTGGAGTAGCCGAGCGGCCTAAAGCACCTCGCTGCGGAGCGCGCGGTTGCTCGCCGTGGAGGTTCGAGTCCTCCCTGGGGCATAGGTGTGTGTGTTTGTCCGTAGGTTAGTTTACCTAAGTTTAAGTAGTTTGTAAGCTACGGACTGATGACCACGCAGTTTGTTCCGATAGATTTACAGACATTTGATTTTTTTGCAAAAATTCATAAAGATTGGAGCAGAACTATGCATTTTGTAAAATTCCGTAAGTTAAGTACCCTCCACCATGCACCGAACGAAATTTTATACAGACAGTGACATTCCTCTTCTTTTTAAGGTAGAGTGTGGAAAATTTCATAAATATCGGAACAAAACTATAGATTTCTATGCAATAGAAACGCAGAGTCATATTGAAAAACGCACTTTGTTGTTCTCAAATATTCCAGTTTTATTTCATACAACCCTTGTTCTGAGAATAACGAAAATAAAAATAAAATAAGAAAATGTGAAATCGGTTGAGTCGTTCTCAAGATATGAAGTGACCAAGGTATTTAGGGATCCATTTTTATGTTGCAAAGTAACCTCCACCGTGCAGTGTATGAAACGTAAGGAAGAGGTGACCTTTTGAAAGGCAAGCGTGCGAAATTTCGTTAAGATCGGAATGAAACCAGGGATTTCGTGAGTCTGTAGGAGAAGTATGCTCCGCCATGCACCTATCACAAAATACTTTCTTAGCTGACGTTCTCTACCTATAAACTACATACCTGCCAAATTTCAGCTTCATAGGTGAAGTAGTTTTCGAGATTTCATGTTTAGTCAGTGAGTGAGTGAGTGATTGTCCTTTCGCTTTTATATAGATAGAGATTGAGAAAACAAATTTTTTAATTTGGATGCAAGAGAATTAAGGAAGACTTGCAGACAAAAATAAATAGTAACATGCAAATCTGTAATGCCAACTTTATTTGATTCAAGGTGATTCCTGATGCGACAGTTTTATGGCATCTGTAAGCGAACCTGTTGTGAGCGGTAGACTTCTTTTCGTTTATTCATTTTGAGTGGAGGGAAGGGGGTCAGTTACAAGACGCTTCACAAACGTCCTAAATTACATGCAAACTTTGTTGCAGGTCCCTAACTGCTCCCATTTTCCAATAATTGACGCATAAATTCTCACGCGGTGTCCTCTCATTATTTATGACGTAATATCTTCTGAGCTATGTGTCGTGCTCTGGTTTTGGGTCAGGAACCTTGTGGGCTTACGGTGAACAGTTCACCAAAGTTTCATTGCAATCGAATGAATGGTTTATGAACACATAGAGGACATACAGATATATATACAGGGTGTTTCACTAAGTGTGTTTGCCTCTGTAATTTATAAAATAAAAGATGACGGGAAATTTTAATGCGGTAGGTCAACACAAGAAACGTTACACTTTCTGCGGAGCTATGAACGTAGTTTATTGTATCATTTTCCAAAGAGTTACAACACAAAGATATAATTTTTAAATGGAACAACAGTTTTTTGTATCGTGCATTGGAATCCTTGAAACTAGCAGCGTCCAAATGAATTTAAACTACATTCCTATCACTGTTAGTTTGGGAGCTACAACCCTTCAAAGTTTCAGGGCCGGCCGCGGTGGCCGTGGAGACTGAGGAGCTCCATTCACGGTCTGCACGGCCACTACGGTCGGGGGTTCGAATCCCCCCTCGGGCATGGATATTTGTGCCGTCCTAGTTTCTAAGTAGTTCATGAGTAGTTTGTAAGATTAGGGACTGATAACCCCGTAGTTAAGTCCCATAAAAAAAGAAAAAAAAAGTTTCAGGGGCAGATACCACACGCTGCACATAGTACATGGCTGTGTGGTGGGTGATGGACGTTATGGCGGTGGGAAGTTGATTTACATGAGATGTTCAAATGTGTGTCCATGTTCCTCAATGCATAATGCAATGCGCCGTCGAAAGGATCTGCGGACGAGATGTAACATCGCCGGTGTGACGGAGCGACATGCCTCCTCGATGCGCCGTTTTAGATCATCTGGGGATGTGGGCTCAGTGACATAAACACGATCCTTTCGATATCCCCACAAAAAGAAATCTACTGGTGTTAAATCGGGCGACCTTGCGGGTCACTGAGCCCACATCCCCAGATGATTACAGAGGCAAACACACTTAGTGAAACACCACACACACACACATATATATATATATATATATATATATATATATATATATATATATAGAGAGAGAGAGAGAGAGAGAGAGAGAGAGAGAGAGAGAGAGAGAGAGCAGAATCTAATCGCATTTCAAATTTCTAATGAGAAAGTAATTATTGCCAACAAGTCATGAAAATTTCATAAAATTAGTGCTGCTACCTTTTCAGAAAAGGCTCCTAATATTGCAAAAAACATAAAACAGAGAAAATTGGGTTCATAAACTTTTGTTTCATGCATCTAAATGTAATGATTAACCTCAGTTTAGAAATCCTCCTACAGAAGCGTCTCATGCTGCACGTGTCTCTCATGTTACCATTCCTGACCCTATTCGCATAGACGGTATAAAATGCTGTTGTAAATAAAAGAGACGGAGAAGAAGGCTAGGAGGATGGATAAGAGTTTGACGTTGCACCTCCTAGTGGCGATAGGGTTACTAGCAACCGCTCATAGTGTGGCATCCCACCCTCGACATACATCTCGTACTGGGATCACGAAGGAAAAAATTAAATAAATTCAGACTCATATTTCTGGAACAGGGCAAGGGGAGAGGAGGTTGGGATGACGCTTCTGCACTACGTGGTACCGTCGATACATTCTGAGAGTTGAAACCTGGAGGATAGGCACCCACACGACACTGTTTCACACTCTGCCGCATTCCAGCTGGCTGATTGTAGTTTCACTTGCGGATCGTAATGGAAGCACCATGTTTCGTCTCCATTATTATCCGATTGAGAAACGTGGTATCGTCGCACAACTGATGAGGTCACCACAAATCGTCATGCGATCATCACGACAGTCTTGCGACAGGATTCTTGGCGCACTATGCTGGGTAAAACAAGTCATGTTGAGGTCGTCCGTGGCAAGTACCACGGCTGAGCCCTGCTGCTGTTACGAGAGCGTCTACCGACTGGGAGCAGTTCGCACGCACCAGCGTTGCTATGTCCTGGATCTTGCGTTTCGTTCGAACTGTTCGTGGCCGACCAGTAAGCACATCATCTTCCAAACTGTGCCGCCCTTGCACTAAACGTCAGTATCACCTAAGCACAACACTGCGACTCAGTACGTCCTTACCGTACATCTGCTACAATATTTCAATCGTTTCCTAATTTCTAGCAGAACTTGAAGTTTGCACGTTGCTCAAACTGCGACCTGTCAAAGTCCGACTGGCGCATTCAACTCACCGTCACAACAACGACCGTACGTCTGCTTTCCAGTGTATGCACTCAACTGTCTCTTGCAGGGACGAGACACTAACTGACGTGATACCATACCACGGCACCACTTACGCGCTATAGTGCACCACAGGGCCGTCATGCGGTCAGTCTCAGAAGCTACTGACTGAACCATGTATGTTTCCTGGCGTGTGGGTCACAGTCGCAGAAGCTGACAAGAAGATGTACGATTTATTTTGCACTTTTCAAGGATTATGACTTTCTAACGTATAAAAATGAATGTTTGGTGCTTGTTTGTCCGCATTTCATGCACTGCCGTACCGTGCACCCGATTGCGATAAAACTCCACACACTCGATCTACGAAATAAGAGGAATGTCAATGTCTAAGCAAATTTTCGTATGGTGCACGGCAGAGGGTACTTTACCTACGAACTTCGACAAAGTCTACGGTATTATTCAGATCTTGATAAAATTCTGCAATCTTAACCTTCACAGCAAGTGGAACATCACCGTCTACCTACGATTTCATACGATGCCTGGCAAAATGTACCTTGCAATAAACTTCGACACTACTTGACCGATCAACATGAAAGTTAACACAGTTATGTAATTTTTCACAGATGGAGGTGGCACTGAACTACACTACTGATATTCATTGGACAAATATATTGTACTAGAACTTACATTTTCACGCAATTTGGGTGCATAGAGCCTGAGAAATCAGTACCCAGAACAACCACCTCAGGCCGTAATAACGGCCTTGATACGCCTGGGCATTGAGTCAAACAGAGCTTCGATGCCGTGTATAGGTACAGATGCCCATACAGCTTCAACACGATACCACAGTTCATCAAGAGTAGTGACTTGCGTATTGTGACGAGCCAGTTGCTCGACCACCATTGACCAGACGTTTTCAATTGGTGAGAGATCTGGAGAATGTGCTGCCCAGTGCAGCAGTCGAACATTTTCCGTATCCAGAAAGGCCCGTACAGGATCTGCAACATGCGTTCGTGCATTATCATGCTGAAATGTAGGGTTTAGCAGGGATCGAATGAAGGGTAGAGCCACGGGTCTTAACACATCTGAAATGTAAAGGCCACTGTTCAAAGTGCCGTCGAAGCTAACAAGAGGTGAGCGAGACGTGTAACCAGCGGCACCCCATACCATCACGTGGGTGATACGCCAGTATGGCGATGACGAATACAGGCTTCCAAAGTGCGTTACCGCGATGTCACCAAACACGGATGCGACCATCATGATGCTGTAAACAGAACCTGGATTCATCCGGAAACAATATGCGTTTTGCCATTCGTGCACCCAGGTTCATCGTTGCGTACACCGTCGCAGGCGCTCCTGTCTGTGATGCAGCGTCAAGGGTAACCGCAGCCATGGTCTCCAAGCTGATAGTCCATGCTGCTGCAAACGTCGAACTGTTTGTGCAGATGGTTGTCGTCTTGCAAACGTCCCCATCTGTTGACTCAGGGATCGAGACGTGGATGCACGATCCGTTACAGCCATGCGGATAAGATGCCTGTCATCTCGACTGCTAGTAATACGAGGCCGTTGGAATCCACCCCGGAGTTCCGTATTGCCCTCCTGAACCCACCGATTCCATATTCTGCTAACAGTCATTGAATCGCGACCAAAGCAAGCAGCAATGTCGCAATACGATAAACCGCAATCGCGATAGGCTACAGTCCGACCTTTATCAAAGTCGGAAACGTGATGGTACGCATTTCTCCTCCTTACACGAGGCATCACAACAACGTTTCATCAGGCAACTCCGGTCAACTGCTGTTTGGGTATGAAAAATCGGTTGAAAACTTTCCTCGTGTCAGCACGTCGTGGGTGTCGCCAACTGCGCCAACCTTGTGTGAATGCTCCGATCTTGTGTGATTGCACTGAAAAGCTAATCATTTGCATATCATAACATCTTCTTCCTGTCGGTTAAATTTCGCGTCTGTAGCACGTCGTCTTGGTGGTGTAGCAATTTTAATGGCCGGTAGTGGAATTAGGTGGAGGGGGAGTTTGACAGAGAGACGAGAATGTGACTGACAGAGACAGGAGTAGGTGGAGATAGACAGAGAGAAGGGTAGGAGGAGATGAACGGAGAGAGGGGAGAGAACAGAGGAATAGATAAACCGAGGGGAGGATACGATGATCAGAGAAGAAAGAAAAGGTGGACAGCGAGAAAAAAAGTGAGGAGAGATGCACTATCTTAATAAATAAGTGCCCGGGCGAGGCCGGGTTTTCAACTAGGTTATTAATATTTTATACGGATTGGTTTTATGAACCGTAAAATTATTCTTACTGGTTCCTAGCACAAAAAGAGTACCGTGGGGGTATAAAGCTGGCCACGTCTAGCATCTTATCGTGACACGAAGAGACAAGTGTTATCAATGTTTCTCTGCGCCAAACGTTAGCCGCCTTTCAGAGCGACCAGGGACGAGCCTCTGTAGCTGTCGCTAATGTGACGTGACCAGTATATACAAGGGCTGGATGGAAAGTAATGAAAACTGTAATTTTTCTCTGAAATGACAGATATAGTCACACGTCTTCAATACAATCGCCTCCGTTGTTTGTGACCTTCTAGCAAATGTGCGGAAAGCAAAGCATACCATCTGCGCGTCTACCTGTTGATGTCCGGTATTGACAGCCCTATGGCTTGAATAATGTCCTCTCTGGTGTAACGGATCCCTCGCACTGCTTCTTCCTCTTTGGCACGGCACCGTTTCTATAAAAAAAATTAACAACTGCAGATAGACGGATCGTAAAATTACTATATATACGCCTCCGTATGAGTCCTAATTCCTTTCATCTTTTTTTCATGGACCTTCTGAGAAACGTACGTTGGCAGCAGTAGAATCACTCTGAAGTCGGCTTCAAATGATGGCTCTCTAATTTTTCTAGCTACTTTTTTGCTATAGGAACGTCGTCTCCAGTCCAGTGATTTCCCTGTATATTCACTGAACTGCTCCGTAACATTCTCATGTTGGTCCAACGCATCGGTAACAAACCTAGCAACATGAGTTGCTGTTTTAAAGGGTGTCACGACTTTACATTGCATTCCTCTATATTAAAGGGTAGTTCCCAGAACTCTCACATAACTACTGCACGTCAATTAAACTTTTAACCGATATAATTTCCTCGTAATTAATTGTATCATCTAAAAATGCTGACACCGTAGACAGTGCTTTCCAAACTTTTTCAATACACGACCCCTTTTCAATTAAAAATATTGTGTCGATCCCCTTCTCCTCCTAAAGAAACGTAAACCAATTGTGTGTGTGATTTCAAATGCAAAGAATTTATATTCACAGAATATATGACTTCAACTACGAATGGGCAAAGCTGAAAATGTGTACCCAGCCGGGATTGGAAGCCGGGTCTCCTGCTTTCTAGGCAGTTGCGCTGACCCCTACATCACCGGGGACACAGTGATCACCGCACCTGCAAGAACTACCTAAGCACGCCTCCCGTCAGATACAAATTCCTAGCTCTGCCCTGCCCACAGTACTCAAACTCGTAGTTATGAAACTAATTCCCGTAAGAGTAAGGGAGGCGTGCTTAGACAGTCCTTGCAGGTGCGGTGATCACTGTGTCCCCAGTAGTGTAGGGGTCAGCGCAACTGTAGAAAGCAGGAGATCCAGGTTCGAATCCCGGCTGGGTACACGTTTCAGCTTTGCCCATTCGCTGTTGAAGTCATATATTCTGTGAATATGAAATAATAGCAACTGCAGGATCGGAAGTGACGTCTGTTCTTTCGGAACAGACGCCACATGTATATGTAAAGAATTTAGTTTTCTTCCTGTGGATACAACTTTCTTGTAAAAAAAAAAATAAAAAAAAAAAAAAAAAGAAAGCCATTGTATGTCTTTTTCATAAATTATTTTACAACATTTTTGGAATGTAAAAGATTATCCTGTTTTTCAAGAATTCTTACAAAAATATACTTTGCACAACGAATGTTTCGCATTTCAGATAAGACTCATAAGAGGATTATTCTCTTTTAATAAGGTCCTACTGTATAGTCGTTTTGTGAAGAAGTAATGCGGTTTTTCCCTTTATAATTTCTCAGAATTAGTTACTGCATGTTGTTCTATTGGCTATTGATCGGTTCCTGAAAACAGTTTTAGGCTGTGATTGTATTCGTCGTTAATATAGTGTATTTATTACAAAACAATCTAAGTCTATTCAGTTCATAATTAATGGTAAACAAGAAATTACGCAACCCAAATAAAATAAAATGTTACTTTTTATGCCTTTGTTGTGTTTGGGAACTACTAGTATCGAGACATGCAGTGGAATGGTTATTGTATGGTTCACCTACTTGCTCTTGTGATCGCAGCTCTCATCCCCCGCCCACCCCCTCTCGGAGTAGTACTTCGTGACTTTCCTGGGCGTCACGACCAAGAGGTTGAAAAACGCTGCCACATAGGGACGGGAAAAGCAAGGAAGGAGAAAAAGAATAAAAGGAGATTTCAACTAATAATATCTGCATATTCGCTACGCCATAAATGTATAACTTTTAGTAGCAATCGTATTACAATATTCCCGTGGAGAAATCCGCATGCCAAGTAGACTTGCGCATAATAGTTCGCGATCGGGAACGCTCACTTTAGTTCGCGGCTCTGCCGCGAACTACTTCGCTCTTTTAGTTCTTCCGTTCCCAGTGAGCTGAGCGCCGTAGTCTGCTCGTGCAGGTGGAGGGGGAAAAAAGTTCCCCCACCTAGCTGCTTCATGCGCTTGCTGCTTGAGCCACTAACGATATCACGCAAACCAGTTTGTGTATAATTTCTCGCGTGTAAGTTTAGAGTTATCTCTATATCTTGAAATTATGGAATTTATTAGTCAGATATTGCAGAGTGCAGAACACATCAAAACAGAAATTTTGTAGCACTGAACTATGTAATCTAGCAGACAGACGCTCACCTCGAAATGACTCATCAGCAGAAGGCAAACTCGTGATTTTTAATTTTGTTACGCGCCCTCTCACTATTGTCCGTCGGTCTTCGGAAAAGAATCCAACGAACTATGAAGCGAGATACGTTTGGCATAATTGTCCGCTGCTCCTAGTTCTTCCGCTGCTCCTAGTTCATCCGCTGCTCCTAGTTCTTCCGCTGCTCCTAGTTCATCCGCTGCTCCTAGTTCGTGCGCTCCTTCTAGTTCGTCCGCTCTTTTTGGCTTTTGCTACCGCTACTAAAAGAGTTCTTTTTTATGACAGCTTTTTATATAATGAATCAGTGTTGCCAAAGCGTGTGGTATTACCCGTGTTTTTGGGCAATTTGACATCAAATACGTAAGCAAATAAACCAGTTATTTACACGAATGGGCGATACGATGGTATTCAACTACTTTGCATACTGAGTACTCGTAGTACTTTATTTTTAAAATAGATTTCTTGTGGCAGTGAACTATGAAACTACAGGTGAGCTGCATCTCAGCTCGAAATGAAGGTAACTGGCAGAAGGCAATCACGTGATTCTGCGCGATCTCGGAACGTAGTCACATATCCTAAAAGGACACATTTTCTTTACTGTCCTCCATATGGTACTAAATCATTGCAAAGTTGCATGTCTTAGAAACGGTACAACGCCTGAGAAATAAAGTAGTTTTACAACTGTATATAATAACAACAGATATGAATTTGATGAAAAGAAAGGGTGACCTCTGTCTGCTAAGCAGAGAAGGACGCTCTTTCTTGGTTCGCTCGTTTAATTCCACGCTCGTTAGTCAGTGTCCGCCTAGGAGACGAGCTGCTTTCGGCAGAAAGAGCCGTATAGACGTGTTGATTGGGAAACTCCGAAGGATATATTCAGCCATATAATTGGAAGTCTTCTTTAGTTAAGTGCGTCTTAAATGAATCTCTTCACTGTAAGACACTTTTGTGCGGTATATTACAATTTTGTCTCTATATTGTTGAGGAGAGACAGCGAAATGCAATTCCTGCACTTAAAACCGTTTTACACGGGCGACTTTGTGGTCAAAATCGGCTGCTGGAAGTGTCAGCCTGCAAATCAGTGGCCACTTTACGGGTGTCTCTTGGTGTCAATGATCTGTATATAGTGCCTAGTGCAGAGTTCTAAATTTCTACATATGATGTAGAGTTCTAAATTTGAAAATATGCTGCACACTGCACAGAAACGAAGGGGACGGGGGAGGGGGGTTGCGGCGGCAGGTAACATTGGAAGCTAACTCATTCTAGGTGAGCTCACACCTGCTATAGGAGTGAATTTTGTCCTCCCGCATCTTTCTACTCCTTATTGTGCTGTGTGTCATGTTTTCGTGACACATTAAAAAGGTTTCAGGAGATTATGGATTGTTTCTTACGAATCTTCCCTACAAGAGATTTACTATCTGAAAACAAAAGAGGTATATACGGTTTAGAGGAAAAAGCCTATACTACGCATGAAGAAAATATATATATATATATATATATATATATATATATATATATATATATATATATATATTTTCTCGAGAAAATAAACCTATATTGTTTGAAATTTTTTGAAGTCGTTCTTTCAGTTTTCATGAGAATTAATCTCACGATATTTGACAAGAACATCAACAATGAATTCTGCTGTGGCCATTAATAAATTTGTTACTAGTTCCTACATTTTGATACTAGATTTAGATATTTTCATAAAAAGTGTAGTCCCTCCATATCCACCTTTTAGGTGACAAACTTCACAGCATACTGTTCTCACAACATGGGTAGTTTTGACACTGAGTTATATACGAAAATGACCACTCGAAACGAAGGAGATGTATTACAGGCAACGTAGTGCTAAGGGCGCTGCAATTAACTCACTTGAGGCAAGAAAGTGGATCGGGTAAAAGGGCCAGTATTCTTTTTATGTTGACTAGGATTACGTGGGCAGCTGAGGTCTACATTCCAACCCCAGCGACCGGTCTTCAAATACACTCTCTTGGTGCCACACTCCAGAAAGGTTTAGAAGTGAAACTGGCTGAGGATCTGACGATGAGAAACTAAAAAGATCGCTCCTCTCCTCCCCTCTCCTTGAAAGATATTCTTCTGCTATTGTTACTATCTCATAGTCATGCCATAGAAAACAGGATAAACCAGTACGTAAACGTAACATTCGGTTGAAATCAGTAATCATCTACAGGATTTGATTGCCTTTTTTTCTATTTGGTTTTGCATTCCTTCACTGTAGACAGTGTGCTCCCTACGACCTAGCTCAAATGTTCAATGTTTGTAGAGCTTATGGGGCTTAACTACGGGGTCATCGGTCCCTAAACTTACCAACTACTTATGAACTATCTGATACTAAGGACGGCACAAATATCCATGCCCGAGGGGGGATTCGAAGTGGCCGTGCAGACTGAGACTGACGCGCCGCAGAACGCTCGGCCACCGCGGCCGGCACGACCTAGATGAGTTAACTTATTTGATAATGATAATATTCGTCAGACGGATTTTCATCCCACGTGTTCGAAAAATACATTTAGCTTCCAATACTAGCAACCATTATTGTTTTCCCTGTTCTCGTTTAACGTATATCAGTAACGACAGCTTTCATGAATTAGACGATAATTTTGAAAACAGAAAAAAATATTTAAAAGTCAGAGCATTGTAATATTTAACCGCATTGATGATTTTAATTTCTTCTCTTTCGGTGAATTCCTGTGTTCATGCCGTATGTTTACATGTCGTTATGTATATAGAACTTTTTTAAAAAAATAATAGAATTTATTGTTTAAACCTTACTTATTATAACCTACAAGCCAACATTTTTTGCAAAGTAGAGGCGATGCTTTTGTTAATGGTCAGAATTTCCCGTTTTCCAAGTTTTCCTTCGGATAACAATTAGGAATCTTCGTGCACTGCCTCCAATATATTATCGTTTTCAGTTCATACATTTTTAGTATAAAAGAGATAATAAAAAACCATCTTTGTTAGAAGGTGACTCATATTTGTAACATATATGCATTTTTTTAAATTATTTTTTGCATTTTAAGATACGAAACCATCGTATTCACAATTCTTAACATTGGGACGTTACTTAATTTTTCTCCAGACGTAAAATGCGTGGTATATAGGTATTTGATTCAAAATTTAAATGTTTGTAGAGCTTATGGGACTTAACTACGGAGTCATCAGTCCCTAAACTTACAAACTCTTATGAACTAGCTAATACTAAGGCAGGCACAAATATCCATGCCTGAGGGTGGATTCGAACCCCCGACCGTAGTGACCGTGCAGAACGTGACTGGAGCGCCGCAAACAGCTCGGCCACCGCGGCCGGCAGGCATTTGATAAGCGTAAACTATACGCGTTGGCTCACGAAACCGTTCTTTTCTCGCTTCGTTGCATTCTGTATAGTAGGGTACAGCGGTTCATGGAGCTAATCAGTCTGAAATAAAAAATGTTGGAACAGTGCGCTAGTTTATTACAGAATCGAGTTAGTTTTAGCCTTCAGTGTGAGACGGCATTTCTGTGTCGCCGCCTGTGCTTCTAGTAAGGCTGTTTATCTATTTATTACTGTTACTTTTTTTGCTTAGTTTACGGTAGTAACACTAAAAGTGACACTTTGCGATCGCCTTTTGACAGCTCGAAATTTAAATGAAAATAACGGGCCGCGTGGGAGTAGCCGAGCGGTCTGGAGCGCCGTGATGCGGTGCGCGCGGCCGTCCGCCGTCGGGGGTTCGAATCCCCCCTCGGGCATGGATGTTTGTCCCGTCTTTAGTATAAGCTAGTTCATAAGTAGTTTGTAAGTTTAGGGAGTGATGACCCCGCAGTTAAGTCCCATAAGCTTAACAAACATCTGAACATTTTTTTTTTTTTTTTCTATTTCGTGAACATGCCGTGAAATACCTAACAACGAAATGAACACTGGTCTTCTGAATCATTTGACAACAATGGGGAGGATACTGTGATAATGAATATTCTAAACAACGTGCAGATACTGATAGTTTCATATCTAAATAAAGTCCTAGGTTTCTGTGGCAACTGTTGTTCCTTAATGAAACGGAAGGCAAGTGTATACATTGCAACAAATCACCTGTTTTATTTTTCTAAGCAATTATTCACTATTAATGGAATATGTTGAAAGTCATTAATTAGAATCAATGCGTCTACTAAAATGTTTGACTTTGGCATGGTTGCTATGGACACTTTTAAGGTAGATTGTATTACCTTTTCTGTAGTTCAGATATGACTTTGCTCATGTTACTTTGTTCTGCGCTAAAATAAAGAGCAAACCGTGACTAAGTTTTCTTTTAGAGAAAAATCAAATGTTTGTAAATCTATCGGACCAAACTGCGTGGTCATCAGTCCGTAGCTTACAAACTACTTAAACCTAGGTAAACTAACCTAAGGACAACACACACACCCATGCCCCAGGGAGGACGCGAACCTCCACGGCGAGCAACCGCGCGCTCCGCAGCGAGACGCTTTAGACCGCTCGGCTACTCCACCGCGGCTTTCTTTTAGAGGTAAAATAAGAAACGGAATAAGTGTGGTAATACTGAATTCCACAAAGCTCTAGTATTTAATCTATATACAAAGTTACTATTATCATTACGTCATTTACAACAGTCATTGTAAAAGTATCTTCCCAATTTGTGTACATGTGATAAACAAGTCTATGTTTGCAATCCGTAGGTATGTATTTCATGATATGTTAACAAAATAGAAGAAATGCACTTTTCAGAGAAACCGAAGAACTCAGACTCTTGCAGGATAGACTTGTGTTCAATTAACAAGGGTGTGCGAAAACATTTTAGGAAAAAAGATGAAAAATGCCAGTGGCGAGTTTTTATTATTTTTTAAATTTTCTTTATTTTTATATTTTTATTCTTCAAATAGATCGATGCTTTGCGGTCATTTGTTCATGTTCGTTCTGGGTTGTTCGTTGAGTCTTTTGCTCAGTTTTTTTATTATTTTTATTTATTTATTTATTTTACAAATGGCGTTGAGCCTTCTTTCTTTTCATAGGCTTTTCGGTTTCATCGGTCCTTTGTGGGCGTTGGTTTATTCTGTTTAATTTTAATCGTTTCGTCGTTCACTCAGTTTTGTCGTTACGGAGGCCGTCGAGCACTCTGACCGAGCACGCTAAGCTAACACTCCAGCAACCCTCTGATCTAGCGCTCGGAGCCTAAGCTCCCGGCATGTTTCGAACCACCGTCTAAATTGTTCATGCATCTCAAACTAATTGGCTCCCATTACGCTACACCGAACAGCTGCGAAAGTAATCTGTAATTATCGTACCATCGATGGCAGGTGTTATCTGCTGCCGGCCTCGGTGGCCGAGGGGACTGAGGCGCTTCAGTCACGGTCTGAACGGCCACTACGGTCGGGGGTTCGAATCCCCCCTCGGGCATGGATATTTGTGCCGTCCTTAGTTGTAGGTAGTTCATAAGTAGTTTGTAAGTTTAGGGACCGATGACCCCGTAGTTAAGTCCCTTAAGCTTAACAAACATTTGAACATTTTTTGTTATCTGCTAACATGGCATTTTTATATATTAGATTGTAATTCATTGTCCTAACAACGACGCGTTTTTGATAATTTTCGGAGCGCCAGTGCTTTGAAATAAACACACTTGAGTTATAATAAGAAAATCATCAAATCCAGAAGGCGTGTACAAAAGGGAGTTTCGGACAAGGTTTCGGGCGAGGGATGTCACGTGACTCATTTTAAAAAAGTGCGAATGTTTGTTAAGCTTTTGCGACTTAACTACGAGGTCATCAGTCCCTAAACTTACAAACTAGTTATAAACTGCCTTACAATAAAAACAACACAAACATCCACGCCCGAGGGAGGATTCAAACCCCCGACGGGGAACAGCCTCGCGCATCGGAGCATAGCGCCTCAATGCGCTTAGCTAATCAGCAGCGGCGACTGATTTCCGAACGCCAAATGTTGAGCACCTCCATAAAACCAACCAGACATGTGCACTATGGTGCTTATTATTTTATGTGTATTTGCTGTTTTAATTTTGACCAGCCATCCATTTTATGTCTGTCTATCCACCAGCACATGTTTTTCTATATAACTATCATCCAGTACAGCTACCAGGTTTTATGTGGAGCACTATACAAAGCAGTTTAATGTCCATGAGACCAGATGATACGAAAGAGTGTCGAAACCGGTCGTCTTGAATAAATAAAATAAGAATAGCGACTTGGCATCTATACTATTTATACAATAAGATCGTTCCCTCGTCATCATTAGAGACTAATTATGCCTTTCAGCGTTCAGTCTGGAGCATAGGCCCCCTAATAAAATCGTCCCCTAAGATAGTGATTAAGTGATAATGAAAATGTGGGAGAAATATTAGAATAATAGTTTAAAGAGGTAAAAGTTCAAAAAAGAATATGTTTGTCAAAGCTAAACTCAAATATCAAATAATTTTGGCTGTTTGTTAAAATACGGTCAGAAAGAACTTTATGTGTCAGGTGCATAGATATTATCACAATAGTAGAGTCGTAATCGTATCGATCATCAATTTTTATTAGTTTTATTTTTATCGTTTGTGTCAGAAGCGTTTTCAAAAATCATAAAACTACAGGCATATCTAAAGGGGGCCGTAAAACAAGCCAGTGCGATTTTTTTACGAGTCTTAATCGTTTGAATTGTTATGTAGTAATCTAACAAGAGTAATGAACAATTTTCATAAAACAGAACTGCTAAACACAGAAATCACTTAAAAATGCAAGTGTCCCGCTCCCAATTCTATATATATTAGGTTCCTTTCAGAGTATGCTGGCACGGTGGGGTGACCGAGCGCTCTAAGGCGCGTTGCTGCGGAGCGCGCGGTTGCTCGCCGTCGGAGGTTCGAGTCCTCCCTCGGGCATGAGAGTGTGTGAGTTGTCGTTAGAATAAGTTAGTTTAAGTTGTTTGTAAGCCTAGGGACTTATAACCGCAACATTTGAGTTCCTTAGATTAACAAATATTTTGAACATACCTAGCTGTTATATATACAACCGCTCGCTCAGCTAAAGATCCGTACCCAAACACTGGAAAGTTGCAAAAGTCACTCTAATATTAAAAAAAAAAAAAAAAAAAAAAAAAAAAAGGCAATAGGGTGGATGCGCAAAATTACAGGACTATAACATTGACGTCGGTTTGCAGCAAGATTTTAGAACATGTACTTTCCTCAAATATTATGAACTACCTCGAAGCGAACGACCTTTTGTCCCATTCAACACGCATTCAGAAAGTATCGGTCTTTTGAAACCCAGCTATGTCTATCGTCTCATCATGTAATCAGTGTTATCGACAGGGGATCTCAAATCGACTCTGTATTTCTAAATTTCCGGAAGGTTTTTGACAATGCACCTCAAAAGGGTCTTCTAGTTAAATTGTGTGGTTATGGAATGTCGCCACAGTTGCGCGACTGATTCGCGATTTCCTGTCAGAAAAGACACAGTACACAGTAACTGACGGAACGTCATCGAGTAAAGCGGAAGTGATATCTGGCTTTCCCGAGGGATGCGTTATGATGCCCCTAGTGTTCCTTACCTTTATAAACGATTTAGTCGACAATATGAGCAGCCTCTTAGAGTGTTCGCTGATGATGCTGTCATTTACCGGTTAGTAAAGTCACGAGAAGATCAAAAGTAACTGAAAAATGACTTAGCTATCTGAAAGGTGCAAAAATTGGCAATTGACCCTAAACCATGAAAAGTGTGAAGTCATCAATATGAGAACTATAAGAAATCTGTTAAACTTAATTTACACGATAAATCAGTCAAATTTAACTATAATCGTAGGAATTACAATTACGAACAGCCTTGACTGGAAATAACACATAGCAAATTCTGTAGAGAAGGCGATCCAAATGGTACGTTGCATTTACAGCACACTTATGAGATGCGACAGTTCTACTAAAGAAACAGCCTATACTAAACTTGTGCGTCCTATTTTGAAGTATTGCTGCCCATTATCGGATGCCCACCAAGTGGGATTCACGAGGGATGTAGAGAAAGTTCAGAGAAGGTTAAGAAGGTTAAGTCATTTTGTATTATCGCGATACAGGCGAGACAGTGTCACAGAAATGATGTACGAGTTAGGGTGGAAATCATTAAAAGAAAGGCGTTATTCGTTGCGGAAAGACTGATTCGCGAAATTTATTTCACCAACTTCCTTTTCCGAATGCGAAGATATTTTGTTAACACCTACCTACGTAGGGAGACATGATCATCATAATAAAATAAGAGAAATCAGATCGAAAACCGAAAGATTTATATTTTACTTTTTCCTGCACGCTATGAGAGAAGGGAACGGTAGAGAAATATCATAAAATCGGTTTGATGAACCCTCTGTCATGCACTTAAATGTGATTGGTGGAGTATTTATGTAGATGTAGATTTCTTTATTTCCTACGTTTAGCTTTGTGGGCTACTCCCACGAAGGACCTATTCCGCTTCATCTGCATTTGAGCAGATGTCTTAATACAGAACAGCTTATAAAACTTTATCGTATGGTTCAAGTTTCCTTGCTCTGCCAAAATTAAGTCATCTCTGAATGATTCTATTACTGTCGTTTATGAATCAAATGGGTAACAGAAACTATCAATTACTAGATGACTCGGCGAACTTCGTATCACTTAATATAAACCATACTAATTTAAATCATATGCATTTTAGACCTAGTAGCTTTATAAAGGCATTTGCCTTGAACGTCAAATGTACAAAATTTTATCGCAATCGTACCAATGATATTGATATCCCAAAGAAAAGATCTCTTTCAGTTTTCCACAAATTTTCCTATTTTCTGGCCAACTATTCCAAACTTCTACTTCACTCAAACCTTCCTCTCCCTTTGAACGTCGAATGTGCAAAATTTTATCGCAATCAGATGAACGGTATTGATATTTCATAGAAAAATCTCTATTTTTTCTGTATTTTCCGGGAAACTTTTCCAAATTTTTATTTCATAAGAACGTTACTCTTGCTTTGAACGTCAAATGTGCAATATTTTATCGCAACCAGACGAATGATATTGATATCCTTTGAGAAAGGCTCTTTCAGTCTCTCGCGAATTTCCAAATTTTCCGGGTAACTTTCCCGAATGTTTAGTTCATAAGAACGTTCATCTTTCGTTGAACGTCAAATGATCAATATTTTATTACAAGCGGATGAATGGTTCTCAGCTTATAGTATTGAGTACATTTAGAAACACATTGAAAAAGAAACTTGGTTCGAATTTTGCGACTTTTCTTTTTAACTGTCTCTATTTTTTTTTAGTGAAAACTTTTACAAGACCATAATGAACAAAAAACAAAAGAATTATCCCTATCCGTCGTGCGAATAGTCACTTATAGTGTTGAATTCAATCGAAAACACATTGAAAAACGCACTTTCAGTTTTTCTCAAAATTTTCCAATTTTCCGGTAGATTAAAAAAAAGATTCATACAAACCTCGTCCTGTCAAGCCGTACTCAAGTGATGCTCTTACAACCATGAGGCAATTTATTTTTATTCGTAGAAAAAAAATCGCTTTCGGTTTTTCCTAAACTTTCCTACTTTCCGGACGACTTTTAAAAATTTTTATTTGATGCAAACCTTCATCTTGCTTTCAACATGAAATGTACAAAATTTTATCGCAATTGGACGAACGGTATTGATAGCTCACTGGAAAAAACTGTTTCAGTTTTTCCCGATTTTCCTCTTTTCCGGACAACTTTACCATATTTTATCACCGTTTAAACCCTCCCTGGACTTACATGAATATTTCAAGACTAAAATTTGTTAAATCCGTTCAGCCGTTCTCGAGGTTTAGCGAGACTAACGAACAGCAATTCATTTTTGTATACGTAGATAAGTATTCCAGCATCGGCGATCGAAATATTGAGTAGAAAACTGGTTGTTTATTACCCAAATGGGTAACAGAAACTATCAATTATAAGGACGCCAGCATCGGCGATCGAAATATTGAGCAGAAAACTGGAATTGTCACCTAAACTGGACATTTGAAGAAACAACAGTATTTACTTGTATGCTACGACCCGCTGTACATACAGTGGCTTCCTGTCAAATCGTAGCATGGCTCGCCACCTCTGACTTCGGCCAGTATATATTGAATAACGCAGCACACCGTGCTACACGTGCTCAGTCCTAAGCGACCACCTGCTAAGTATGTCATATGGTCGTTAATTAACATGTTAATAAACGTGGAGACTTACTGTTCTCTTCTTAACGCCCCACCAGCGCTGCGATGAGCCGGTTTCAGCAAGCTGTGTCGATCACTTGCAGCTTCCTCACTTTCTGCTTAAAGCTTTAGTGTGACGCCTCTGACAGTTGAGCAATACACAAACAGTGGAACAGCACTAGAATGTCCGGTCTATGCGCACTCGACCTGCTCGACATCCATCGTCCTCGGAATTCCGGAGGATACTGCTCCCACTCGTAGAAGCGTAATAAGTGGATCGAGAACCGGTTTAGTCAGTAACTTTACCATGGGACAATATTCGTCTCATTAGTTACCATTCGCTACGAAAAAAAGAAAACTGCAGTCAACATTCTGAAGCCTACATGTTCTACTTTTGAATTCGATGTGTTCGCACGAAGTACGTTGCTAGAAAGAGAATTATAGTGAGATACGAATTACGTCCGCTATTTGTGTTGTTCTTTTTTTTATTTCTGTAGGAGGCGGTTCTGCCGGTCGAGCAAGTGCCTCCAGAGGAGTTCGAACTTTCAGCCTTGTCTGTTGGCTACCACTGACATAACTTTTGCACACTTCTTCCCCCCCCCCCCCCCAACCCGAATGAAAACATTCTGCCGTACTCGCCTCCTTAGATTGTTTATTCAACAGACTATTAAAAAACAGTTGCCAAATACTGTATCTACGTACCTGTATTGTGCTAAAAGTGACAGTTGACTCTAAATAATTAAAAGTGTAAGATCGTACAAATGAATACCAGAGACACCCGTTAAATTTCGTTACACAATACATCACACAAATCCAAAGGCCTTCAATACAAGTAAGTACCTACACCTTAATACAGCAAACATTTTAAATTGAAACAGTCACGGAGAAAATATTGCGTGGCAGGAGAACCAGAGTCTCAGTTGTAGGGCTCTTACTAGATGAAACAGGTCTGCTAAAGGAACTGTTACGCTACACTTTTCGTCCTCTTCTGGAGTTACCATACAGAATTCACGAAGGCAACAAAAAAGTTCAAAGAAGGGCAGCTCGTTTTGTATTGTAGCGATAAAGGCGATACATTGTGGCGGATATGATACCTGATTTGGTGTGGCACTCTTTAAAGCAACAACATTTATCGTTGCGGCGAGATCTTTTCACGAAATTTCAGTCACTTCTCCACTGAACGTGAAAATATTTTGTTGATGCACACGTAAATGAAGAGAAACGATATTCTTAATAAAACCGAATAAACAAGAGCTCGCGTGGAAAGGTTAAGTGTTGGTTTTCCCCGAGTGCTGTTCAGAAGTGAAACTTAAGTATGAATTGCAGAGTACATCTACATATATACTCCGTATAGAACGAGGGAAAAAATGTCTATAAGCCTCAGTACGAGCCCTATTTCTCTTGTCTTTTTTATCTTTACGCGAAATGTAAGTAGGTGCCAGGAAGGTCGTTCTACACTCAGCTTCAAATTCCGGCCCTCTAGATTTCCTCAACAGAATTTCTCGAAAAGAACGTCGATTTCCTCCAGCGATTCCCATTTAAGTTCCCGGAGCATTTCTGTGACACTCGCGCATTGATCGAACCTACCAAAACGAACCAAGCTGCTCCACACTGAACTGCTTCCATGTCTTTCTTTAAACTTGAGCAATACTCAAGATCTGGTCGTACAAGCGTTTTATACGCGGTCTCCTTTACAGATGAAATACTTCTTCCTAAAATTCTCCCAATAAACCGAAGTCGATTGTCCACCTTTCTTACAACTGTCCTCACATGTCCGTTCCATTTCATATCGTTCTGCAATGTTACGCCTAGACATTTGAATGACGCGACTGCTTCAAGAAGCTCACTACTAATGCTGTATTCGAACATTATGGGATTGTTTTTCCTACTCATTTTCATCACCTTACAATTTTCTACATTTAGAGCACCAACTAGAAAATTTGCCTAAGTCAGTCAATTAAAGACGACACCACAGCATCATCAGCAAACAGCGGTAAATTACAAGTTACCCTGTCCATCGGATAATTTATATAGATAGAAAATAATAGCGGTCCTATCACACTCCCATGGGGCACGCCTGACGATTCACTCGTCTCTGATGCACACTCGCCGTCGAGAACAACGTACTGCGTTCTATTACTTAAGAAGTCTTCCAGCCAGTCACAAATCTGTGAAGCTATTCCATGTGCTCGTATCTTCGTTAGGAAAAAGAATTTCCTAGACCTGGCAAGACGACCTCCATTTTGATCCGATGACGGCAGGTGCCTCCTTGGGGATAGTAGATGTACTGGTGACGGTTTCATGGTTTCACCGTTGTCCGCCAAAACACGTAGCTGCCAAAGCGCCATCTGTGTACCATTTAATAGGGAATGTTTATAGCCATAAGACTCAGTGTGATGCCAAAGTGTGTAGCACACAGGCGCCATGCCACGAAGACGCAGTTGTGCTTCCTACGGCCAACTGAGCAAGTTTTAAAGACGTCAATTGGTGACGTTCTAAGTGACGGGATGGTCCTTTCGAAGAATTTCCATACACGTTGGACATGCTGCGCCATTTGTGCAGTTACAGTGGCTACAGTGGTAAACGAGGTTCTGTACGCCCACGCAGCACAGACGTCCGCCTTATTCTTCTTCCGTGTCCAGTTTCACCAGTAATATCCTCCCTTTCCAGTAATCAGCAAAATAGGTTGCTTTGTCGTTTACTTTAAGAATATCGTCCATAGAACATGTTATTGACATGTTTGGACAACTCAATAGATGATTAAAATCCTGTACTACACCGCATTCACAACTGTTATCACCACTATATCCCCATTTCAACAGGTCTGACTTGCTTTTAGTTGCTCCTGTGCGCAACCGGTTAATATTTTCCAAGTTGGAAATGGAAGTTCAAATCCTGCAGATCCTTCCTCAGGGAGGTCCACCACGGAGTGTGGCACCGTTTCTTTCCATAAAAATACACGCCTTATGCTGGACTAAGTAACGAGCTCTTCAGTTGTGTCAATGAAACTTCAACCGGACCCCTTGTTTACGATGCAAATGCATCGAGTGTCGAGGATCGTTTTTCGTTTTGATATTTCTATCTCGGCGGAGACCTTTCTTGGAACAGCGGGTGGTGCTATGTCTATGATAGGATAAATTTTGGCTGTGAGAGTTGGCTTCAGGCATCCTGTGGCGATACTTACTGTTTCATTCACAGCGATGTCAACTTGTTTAGAGTGCGCCGAGTTGCTCCACACTGGCGAAGCATAGTCCGCTGCGGAGATACTGAGCGCTAGTCCGGTGGTGCGCAAAACATGTGTCTGAGCTCCCCACGACGAACATGTCAGTTTCCACAGTATATTGTTCCTGGCACAGTCCTTTTTCTTGGTGTTACGACAGTGCTGCTTGAAATTACGTGCTCTGTCCAATGTCACTCTCAGGTACTTCGGACAATTTGTGTGCTCCAGCTCTTTCCCTTGCCACGTGCCGTGGAGTTTCTGTTCAGCCTGTTTGTTCCTAAGTTGGAAAGCGGACACTTGCGGCTTACTGGGGTTCGGTTTTAGGTTGTTATCTTCATATTAGGTCGCTAATTATGTTAAGGCCCCGGTGAGATCCTCCTCCACTTGTTCAAAGGTATTATCCTGTGTGGCCACTGCTGCATCACCAGTCATATTGTAAGGGCAGCATTGGCAGCTACCACAGTACAGACAGGAGAGTTGTGAGCCTAGAAGAAGTGTCGTCACGAACTGTCGCCAAGCGGTAACCAGCAATGGGACTGCGGGCACGCGCACCTCTAGACTGCTTTCAGCACAAACGCAAGTGACGGTCGTTTCTGTGAACGACATAGACCCGGAGAGCCGCGTCTCGGAGAGTGCATTCGTCCCAACCAGCTTGAATTTCACAGAGTGCCGACAGGTCCGCCATGTTTGAGGCAAATTGAACTGACGTTTGCCATGATATTTGGGGTATCGGCTGACAACTGGTATGTCACAACCACTAGAGAATTTTACCGATTTACACACCGAGCAAGGTGGCGCAGAGTAACGCACTGGACTCGCATTCGGGAGGATGGTGGTTCAAATGCACCTCCGGTCATCCAGATTTAGATTTTCCGTGATTCCCCTAAATCACTCCAGACAAATTCTGGGATGATTCCTTTCAAAGGACACGGCCGATTTCCTTCCCCATCCTTACCCATCCGAGCGTTAGCTCCGTCTCTAATGACTAAGCTGTTGACGGGAGCCGGCCGCGGTGGCCGAGGGGACTGAGGCGCTCCAGTCACGGTCTGCACGGCCACTACGGTCGGGGGTTCGAATCCCCCTCGGGCATGGATATTTGTGCCGTCCTAGTTCGTAAGTAGTTCATAAGTAGTTTGTAAGTTTAGGGACTGATGACCCCGTAGTTAAGTCCCATAAGCTTAACAAACATTTGAACATTTTTTTGTTGACGGGACGTTAAACCTTAAGCTTCCTTCCTTCCTTCCTTACCTATTTACACAGTTCCACATTTTAAATAAAGATTGACTATTGAGTACAGATGTGCATGAAGTTCCGTCGGTATCTTCAGACTTTATCAAAGCTGCGAATGATTAGCCAGATAGTGTATTTCCTAAAAATGCTGTAAAATAAATCTCACGAACCTGTCAGTAATACTCTTCCAGTTCAAAGTGTAACAGTTAGCTGAGGTTTGACCCAACAACGAAAGTTCTGCTTTGAAAATATTTGTGTTAATTATAATGCAAGTTCGCAGCCTAAAAGTTCTGCGAAACTTATACAGTCAACCGTAATTGTTATGATGAACAATCAGGATCACGGATTTGCATCTGTTGTTAATGTGTTGTAACAACTGCTTTCATAAAGTCTAGTACACATTTATCTGGTGCCTATTACATCTACATCTACATCCATACTCCGCAAGCCACCCGATGGTGTGTGGCGGAGGGTACCTTGACTACCACTATCGGTTCTCCCTTCTTTTCCAGTCACGTATTGTTCGCGGAAAGAAAGATTGTCGGTATGCCTCTGTGTGCGCTCTAATCTCTCTGATTTTATCTTCATGATCTCTTCGCTAGATATACGTAGGAGGAAGCAATATACTGCTAGACTCCTCGGTAAAGGTATGTTCTCGAAACTTCGACAAAAGCCCGTACCGAGCGACAGAGCGTCTCTCCTGCAGAATCTTCCACTGGAGTTTATCGATCATCTCCGTAACGCTTTCACGATTACTAAATGATTCTGTAACGAAGCGCGCTACTCTCCGTTGGATCTTTTCTACTTCCTCTATCAACCCCACTGGGTACGGATCCCACACCAGTGAGCAATATTCAAGCTGTGGGCGAACAAGTGTACTGTAACCTACTTCCTTTGTTTTCGGGCTGCATTTCCTTAGGATACTTCCAATGAATCTAAGTCTGACATCTGCTTTACCGACGATTGATTTTATATGGTCGTTCCATTTTAAATCACTCTTAGGCCTACTCCTAGATAATTTATGGAATTAACTGCTTCCAGTTGCTGACCTGCTATAGTGTTGCTAAATGATACAGGATATTTCTTTCTATGTATTCGCAGCACATTACACTTGTCTACATTGAGATTCAATTGCCATTCCCTGCACCATGAGTCAATTCGATGCAGATCCTCCCGCATTTCAATACAATATTCCATAACTTGTTATCTGCAGGGCCGACAGTGTTAGTGACGTCGTACATCGACATTTTAATAATAAGAATTATATAATTTCTACACTGTATATTCACTGTTCGTATTAGTTACACTATAAGCTTATTTCGACTTAAAAGCCATCTTCAGGTGTTACGCCTGCAATACATAAGTTTTCATAAGATTTTGTACTATGCTGCATATTTGTTTTATACAGAGGGAAAAGAAATATTATATAAAAAAAGAAATCACATCACAATAAGACCGAAATGTACAGCTTAACAGAATGTGGTATGTATCATTTCTTTTCCCTCTGTATAAAACAAGTATGCATCATAGTACAAAATGTTATGAAAACTGAAGATAACTTTTAAGTCGAAACAAACTTATAGTGTAACTAATACGAACAGTGAATATACAGTGTTGAAATTATATAATTATTATTATTACAGTTTTCCATTGTTACAACTTCTCTATATACTACAGCATCGCCGGCCGCGGTGGCCGAGGGGACTGAGGCGCTCTAGTCACGGTCTGCACGGCCACTACGGTCGGGGGTTCGAATCCCCCCCTCGGGCATGGATATTTGTGCCGTCCTTAGGATTAGCTAGTTCATAAGTAGTTTGTAAGTTTAAGGACTGATGACCCCTAGTTACGTCCCTTAAGCTATATAAACATTTTTTACTACAGCATCATCCCCAAAAAGCCTCAGTGAACTTCCGATGTTATACGCAAGGTCATTGATATATATCGTTAACAGCAACGGACCCACGCGTATTAAGTCGACATCCTCGTAAAATTGCTGTTAAAGGGTTTGGTTATGAAGTTTGTTCGACGTAATTTGAGTACAAAGACGAAAGTGACAACAAAATATTGCAATTAAAATGCGCCTGGGTCATCTGCCACAAAAGCATTCCATGCCGAAATAATGCGTGATTAATAACTTTCTTTGTTGTCTTGCTGGAACAAGTAAAGTTTGGTGGAACAAATTTGAATACAAAGGCGAAAGTAACAACAGAATACTGCAATCAAAAACGTGCCTTGGTCAGCTGTCACAAAAGCATTCTACACCGAAACAACTTACGTTGTTGCCACGCTGATATACGTAAATATTTGTTACAAAGAACACACCCCTTTAACGGTTTAACAAGTGATTATATGTTAACCATGCTTGATCAAGTATTGTCAACAACAAATGAAAATATTTTTAAAGAAGTTGTAGATACTCAAAAGTGTTTATTTTGTTATTCAACAGATGAGATTCTCTTTCATCAATCACAACGGCAACAGAAGAAGATACATACAGACGCTAGGCAGAAAACTAAACCTTTTTTATGATGTGTGTACTTCAAGGGAATTGCAAGATAGGTCATCTGAAGCTCCACTCTTCGGGAAGCTATGTGCCATTAGATAGGAATTCTGTTTGTGTATAGGCAGACAGAAATCTAACAAAGCAAAAGCAACTGGTGTTCTTCATCGAAATATTTGTTGTTTTAAGACTTCGATTTGTGTGTTTAAATGCTGGGCACACTTTAGGCATATTGCAGAAGCAAAAATTGCATACAGAAAATATACACTAAATACAGCACTTCACTTTCAACAACATATGATGGACAGATTCCTCTCAAGTGTACTGACCACTGCCAATATGGCGGCCGAGTTTACAGAGGTTGCCGCAAAGAGCGTTGTACTCGTGTGTTAGCCACTCTCTAAAATTTAAGCTCGTTTAATCGTCCAAAACACACTAGGCCCACCCCAGTCCTGACGCTGACCAACGCTCAGTACGTGCAGAATGTTTTGAGATCCGTTTTTCTGCAATTCTTCCAACAGCGAGGGCATCTGTTGTTCCAAGAGCGTAGTGCTCACCTACACATGGCTTATTAAGGAATAAAACTGTCTTGTAATAGCAGAAGGGAACTATATCTATCCGCAAGAAAGAGTAATGACCCAGAAACAGTCAAATATTACAAAAACTACTGTGCTAAATTAAGAAAAGTTATTAAGAAATAAAGAAGCATGTGCATCATGTCTGAGATTAGTTCCTCTGATAATAAAATTAAAACAATTTCGGATATTATTAAAAAAAAGACAGGGTAACCAAAAGCACAGAAAGACGGTATTACCATCAAAGCAAGTGAAAAGTTTACTAACAAAAAGTTAAAAGCTGAAAACATTGTTAATGATTATTTTTTAAATGTTGTGGAGAAAATAGGATCTAAATGTTCATTAGATGTAGCAAGGCAGTTAATAGAAGAGGCCATTCCTACACAATTTGATACCATTGAAATTCCACCCGCCTCTCCCTCAGAACTTAGGAAAATAATAAACTCTCTCAAGAGTAAAAGCTCACATGGAATTGATGGAATTTGCAGCAGGGTATTATAAGCTTGTTTCCAAGAGATAAGTATGATTCTTAGCCACATATGTAATATCTCTTTAAAGCAGGGTATTGTTTCCAGTAAGATGAAATATGCTATCGTTAAACTATTGCATAAAAAAGGGATACGTCTTATGTAACAGCAGGGTGCATAGCTACAACACTAGGAGAAAGGGTGATATTCGCTATTCAAGGTTAAATCTAACTTTGGCACTGAAGTTGGTGAATTATGCTGCCATACGAGTCTTCGATCATTTACAAGTAGTAGTAAAAGTCTGAGCTAACTAGTATTTAAAATAAAATTAAAAGAATTTCTGACTGGCAACTCCTTCTACACTTTAGATGAATTTTTAGATAAATCTTAGTAATTTCGCTAAAAAACACATAAAAAGCAAAAAAAAAAAAATTAAAAATGTTTGATGATGGCCTAAGAAGCCGAAAATCAATTCACACAATAAACAAACCTGTAGAACAAACACAACATTGTGTATCTACCAAGAACAATCTGTTAAATTAAAAATCCTTAAAATTTTGAGTGTCAGGTATAGACACCATTTATTAAACTGACACGTTCCACATCATTACCAAACTTCGGGTTTGTGATTTATGGATTAATTATTAATCTGATATAGTCTCTAATCAACACACAGCACGTGAAACACAACGTGCTAAGCGAAGGTGCTACAACTTTCCTGGTCAGTATAATCTACGGACTTCAATCGAGCATTAGTGGAGTATGACGAAAGAGAACTCACCCATGCAACTCGTCAACCCACAACTCTTGCAAAACTACGTGACAGGTCGAGCTATCGTGGAATAATGAATCCCAAGCCATTATTAAGCATCTGTATGATGAAATGAATGCCAGAGTCAGCGCCCGCTTTGTCACCCGTGGAGCCGGCCGCAGTGGCCGAGCGGTCTGCGGCGCACCAGTCACAGTCTGCACGGCCGCTACGGTCGGGGGTTCGAATCCCCCCTAGGGCATGGATGTTTGTGTCGTCTTTAGTATAAGGTAGTTCATAAGTAGTTTGTAGGTTTAGTGACTGATTACCCCGTTGTTAAGTCCCATAACCTCTTCAAACATTTGAACATTTAATTATGCTGAAGCGATAGCTCCTTACTTAACAGCCATATACAACCGCTCTCTCAAAGAAGGTCCTGTACCAAAAGACCGGAAAGTTGCACAGGTCACTCCTATATTCAAGGAAGGCAGTAGGAGTAACCCACAAAACTACAAGCCTATTTCATTGACGTCAATTTGCTGCGGGGTTTTGGAATATATCCTGTATTCAAATATTATGAATGATCTCAAACAGAATCATCTATTGACCTAAGGACAACACGGATTTAGAAAATATCATTCATGCGAAACACAAATAGCTCTTTACTCACACGAAGTGATGAGTGCTATCGACAAGGGATCTCAAATTCTTTCCGTATTTCTTGACTTCCATAAGGCTTTTGACACCGTACCTTACAAATGGTTTTTAATACAATTGCGTGGTTATAGTATATCGCCCCAAATTTGCGACTGGATAGGGGATTTTCTGTCAGAGAGGAAACAGTTGGTAGTAATCGATGGTAAGGCATCGACTACAACAAAGGTGATATCGGGTTCTCCACAGGGTAGTGTTATTGGTCCTTTGCTGTTCCTTATTTACATAAACGATTTGGGAGAAAAACTAAGCAGTTCTCTCAGGTTGTTTGCAGATGACGCCGTCATTTACCGTCTAGTAAAATTATCTAAAGATCAAAATCAACTGCAGAACGATCTAAATAAGATATCACTGTGGTGTAAAAATTGGCAATTGACTCTAAATAATTAGAAGTCTGAAGTCGTCCACGTGAGTACATAAAGAAATCCGTTAAACTTTGTTTACAAGATAAATAAATCAAAAGTGAAGGCCTTAAACTCCACAAAATACATATGAATTACTATTACTTCAGACTTAGACTGGAAAGAACACGTAGATAATGTCGTGGGAAAGGCGAACCAGACAGCGCGTTTTATTCGCAGAGCCCTTAAAAGATACAAAAGAAACTGCATACACTACGCTTGTCCGTCCTCTTTTGGAGTTTTGCTGCCCAGTGTGGGACATTATCAGGTGTGTTTGAAGGAGGATATCGAAAGAGTCCAAAGAAGGGCAGGTCGTTTTGTATTGTCACGATACAAGGGAGACAGCGTTACGGAAATGATACAGGCTCTGAAATGGGAATCATTACAACGGCGCTTATCTTTGCGGCGTGGGCTACTTACAAAACTCCAATCGCCAACATTCTCCTCTGAATGCGAAAATATATTGTTGACTCCAACTTGCATAGGTAGAAACGATCTTCAGAATAAAATACGAGAAATCAGAGCTCGAACGGAGAGATTCAGGTGTTCTTTCTTTCCGCGCGCTATTCGAGAGTGGAATGGGAGATAAATAGTATAAAGGTGGTTCGATGAACCCTCTGCCAGGGTATCCCATGTAGATGTAACGGATTTCTTTTAGTGGTCACACAGATGACTTCAAATTTTTTTATAATTTAGAGTCAATAGACATTTTTCGCAACATGCAGATCTCTTATCTAAATCGGTTTGCGGTTGTTTTTGATCTTCCGGTGACTTTAGTATAACCATGAACGGCAGCATCATCCATGAACAATCTACGAGTGCTGCTCAGATAGTCTCCTAAATCGTTTATAAAGACAAGGAACAGTAGGGGCCCGATAATACTTCCCCAGGGAACGCCAGATATTATTTTTCTTTAACTAGACGATTTTCCGTCAGTTACCACAAACTGTTTCATTTATGACAGAAAATCACCGCTCCCTCTCCTGGAAACTGCCTTTCAATCCGTCCATGAAAGAGCCCTGTCCCGCCTCAACCTCCTCAAGCTTTTGTCCAGCCGGACATGGGGCCTTAACTCCTCCACCATCCTCTTCAACTACCACTCAGTCATGCACCCTGTCACAGAGCAACGTATACAGAGAAGCAGCCCACCCTAAACCACTGTCCTACGCTCCCCTCGTAGTTCCGTAAGATGCTAGCAGGTGTCAGGCGGTTCGCTGGCTTAGGGTGCCTCTCGCACGTCAGAGGGTAGCGTTGGGGGGAGGGTGAGGGGAGAGCTCGTGCCGCCTGCCATGAGGCCACGGCTGTGTCCGGCGTGACGGCGTTTGAGGGGAGGTGGTGGTGGGGACAGCCGCTACCTGCCACCTGCTCTGGCCGGTTTAAAGAGCTGCTTCTGATCGCAGCGCCATCATGGGACATCTTACGGAACTGCTGGAAACCCTCCCTCCCCGCACCCCGGAGCGTAGGACCGGGCCCTTAAGGAGGTTTCCCGTCTGTATATATTTGTCTGTGGCCCTGTCCTCTGCTTCTTCCATCCTGCTTGGGTCTTCGCTCCCCCTGCCCACTATGAATCCCTCCAAATCCTAGAACGCCACGCCCTCTGCCTCGCTTACCGTATCAGCCTCCATTCCCCCACACGGATGCTCTACGACTTGATTCCGTTTCCTCACCTTCTGAAGTTCCTCGAACACCTCCGCCTCCGCTATATGTTCCGTAAAATACAATCTCGCCAACCAGTTGTTTCCCACCTTTTGCTGCATCCTGGGCCTCTGCCACGCCGATACCTTATTATCCCTCCCTCCCTTCACCTCCACACTCTCCACGTCCTCTCTGAGGGTAACTTCCGTCAAGTCCCTCTCCCAGATGACGCCCTCCATCCCAACATCTACCCCTCCTTTCAACCTTAGTTCATCCCCGTATTTGTACGTCTCACTTCCTCCCCCCTCACATCCCTATCCACTCCCTCGCTCGGCTCTCCTCTCCCAGCTCCTTCCTCCGATGACTCCTTGCGCCATCTCCGCCTCCTCCCTTTCCCACTCCCCTCCCGTCTTTCTCCCACCGTGCTTCCCCTTCCTCCCCTTTTCCCACTGCGGAGCCACCGTTTCGACATATCATAACAGTGTGCCTTCTGGTGTTGTGCCAGTGCTTGTGCTTCGTTCCCACTGTAGTGTTTTAATACTTAAGCAGCCGCCAATCATGCAGAATATTAGTGTTGCCATGTGTTTTAAGCAGTGTCTTCATCATAGTGTAGTGGCTCCACCAATGTGATTTTAACCTTCCTGGATTTTTAACTTCTAGCTCTGTGTGATTATAACCACCGTGGCAGTTTTAATTCTGAATGTGTTTTGCCTCAATTCTTTGCTCTCTGTCTGTTCTCTTCATTTTACTCTCCATTCTAGTGTCTAACTTCATAAAATTTTATCACCTTTCTCTGTTTTTATCGACTTGTCAACTCTGTAAATACGCTTGGCTGAAGAGCAGCAATGAAGCTGTTGCCAGCCTGCCACCTCCAGTGGCTTTAAAATACCAATAAAGAAAAGAGAGAGAAAGAATCAGATGCGTCAGCTTACCTGAAAAGGCGCTTTTGGTGAAGCTGTGTTACCAGAATGAGGAATGTGCTAGTTCAGCGTTACGATCCTATCGCCATAGGAAGGGGATTCGAACGGGTAAAGGTCTGTTGACAAATGCTGCTGTGGCGAGAATGATTTCGACGTTCGAAGCCACGGGTTGTTTAGATGATAGGCCCCGTAGTGGCCGACCGAGCACAAGGCGTAATGCTGCTGAGACACTTCAGGAAGAAATGGAGACTGTAGCGGGTTCGTCTATCCACGATGAAGTCAGTGCTCGTGCAGTCGCATGTCGCACCAGCATTCCATACACTACTGTTTAGTTGGCACTTAGGCGTACCCTCCGATGATATCCTTACAAAATCCATCGGCATCATGAACTGTTACCTGGCGATTTAGTGAAGCGCAGGGCATTTGCGGTGTGGGCGTTTCAAAAGATGGCGGAAGATGACGATTGGTTGAGTAACGTGTTGTGAACCGACGAAGCTCATTTCACGCTCCGAGGGTCTGTCAATGCCCACAACTGCAGAATTTGGGCTGCCGAAAATCCTAGAACTGTCGTGGAAACTCCATTGCACGACGAGAAAGTCACAGCATGGGTTGGATTTCCCACATCTACCGTTATCGGGCCTTTTTTCTTCCAGGAACTGCGTGATTCTGGTTTTGTAACTGCTACCATGACGCGTGAGAGGTACACCGATATGTTACAGAATAGCATCATCCCCAGCCTGGCTGATGAACACCTGCTGGAACGTACGATTTTAATGCAGGATGGCGCTCTACCCCATATTGCTAGACGCGTGAAAGATCTCTTACACGCGATCGTGTGCTCAGCCGCCACTTTCGTCATGCTTGGCCTCCCAGGTCCGTGCGATTATTGGCTTTGGGGTTACCTGAATTCGCAAGTGTGTCGTGATCGACCGACATCTCTAGGGATACTGAAAGACAACATCCGGCGCCAATTCGTCACCATAACTCCGGACATGCATTACAGTGCTGTTCACAGCATTATTCCTGACTACAGCTACTGTTGAGGAATGATGGTGACCATATTGAGCATTTCCTGTAAAGAACATCATCTTTGCTTTGTCTTAATTTGTTATGCTAATTATTGCTTTTTTAATCAAATGAAGCGCCAGCTGTCGGACATTTTTTTGTTCTAATAAAACCCCATGTCATTCCAAGCATGTGTGTCAATTTTTACCTCTCTATCTACATTGTTCCGTGATTTATTAAGTTTTAAAATTTATACTGACTTTTTGCTCACCCAGTAGTATATGTTCCTAAATCCTGCTGAAAACCGACATCGATGATATATGCCTGCAATTTTTGCGGATCACTCCTATTGCATATTGGAGTGACCCATGTAACTTTCCAGTCTTCAGGTACGGATCTGTCAAAAAATGCTTAAATGTTTGTTAAGCTTATTGGACTTAAATGCGGGATCGTCAGTCCCTAAAATTACAAACTACTTATAAACTAACTTATGCTAAAGACAGCACAAACATCCATGCCTGAGGGGGGATTCGAACCCCCGACGGGGACCGGCCTCGCGCATCGCTTGGCCACTCCGCCGCGGCACGGATCTGTCGCTGAGTGATCAGTTTTATATGATAGCTAGGTATGGAGATATTGTATGAGGATACTCTGAAAGGAACCTAAATTTTATATAATCTGAACCGAAAAACTTGGTTTTGTTAAGTGATTTGAGTTGGTATACTACGCCAAGGATATCTACTCCTAAATTATGCATCCTGGCAGCTGTTCTTGATTCGACTTCTGGAGTACCTGCTTTGGTTAAATGAAGGGACCTAAAATTAGTTTATTTCACATTCAAAACAGAGTGGCTCACTAGTGGGATATATAACAAGCCGACAAGACTTAAGACGTAAGGTTTTGACCTGCTATCCACTGGGCCACCTTACCACTAAATCTGATGGGAGTGCAATGGGAGGATTTCCTTGTTATTTGCCGTGCCCGTGGCGGTATTCGGAAATATCTGAAGATGCAGTTCATTCCCCGCATATCTTCGCTGCATTCTATAGTCTCGGCAGCTTCATTTTGTCGACTTATCGTTTCGTATCTTCACGACACCGCAAGAATGTTGCTTACAGCCGCTATTCCTCAGGCAGGCCCGCTGCTTGCCTCCATTGCGCCCGCGTGCCAACCAGATTTTTCCGCCCCACCCCCTCCCCCGACAAAAAAATTTTTCCCACTCGTATAAAGACTCGTCATCGGCATTTTCGTGATATAAAATTTCTGTAATAATAATGTTTACAAAAAGAAAATCCATAAACAAAATGTTCAAATGTTTGTAAAGTCTATGGGACTTAACTACGGGGTCATCAATCCCTAAACTTACAGATTAATTATGAACTACTTACGAACTAGGACGGCACAAATATCCATGCCCGAAGGGGGATTCGAACCTCCGACCGTAGTGGCCGTGCAGACCGTGACTGGAGCGCCTCAGTCCCCTCAGCCACCGCGGCCGGCACCTATTAAAACAGCGACTATAAAACAGAGAATATTTGGTATTAGAAATTAGTAGAATTAGAAAACCGTACTCACGATATTGACGCTTCTTTCTCCACCTATATTTTATAAAACTAAAATGTTGCAGCAAAAAAATCAACTGATAATGTGCGGCTTTGTGTATCGCGCCAACGGCTCGGAACAAGTGACTGCAGAGCGGAGTTTGGTAAATCGAATGCACTCGCTGGCGCCGAGAAGCCACTGGGTTTCCCTGTACGGGACCCGCAATCTGAAGCCCGGCTCTGCCGGCTTCTACTTAGTAATATGGAAAATCCCCATTGGGGATGTTCCTTCCCAAGTAGGAACACCAACCGTTATTAATACGGTTCCAACATACAGACGTTTCGTATTTTAGTCCAACAGTTAGATATACATAGCATTCTTAGGAGAGGATTAAAACTGCAATAATTGTGTCATGCTGCTATGGAGACATTAAAACGATTCCGATCAAAGCGATTTGGATGAATTTGCCGCCCCCTAGGCTGGCCGCCAGCACGCCTTGCACGCCCGCACTCAGCGGCCCTGTCCTCACGCACCTGCATAGTTATGCCACACACCTTCATCATAAACGCTACCGTTCGGAGCTCTCTAGTAGACTTGCGCATAATAGTTCTCGATCGGGAGCGCTCACTTTAGTTCGCGGCACTAGTTCGTTCTTTTAGTTCGTCCGCTCCCAGTGACGGCTGAGCGGCGTGGTCTGCGCATGCAGGTGGAGGGAGAAGTTCCCCCACCGAACCGCTTCGTGCGCTTGCTGCTTGAGCCGCTAAAGATATCACGCAAACCAAAAGAAACAGTTTGTGGATAATTTCTCGCGTTTAAGTTTAGAATATCTTGTCATCATGATATTTATTAGTCAGATATTGCAAAGTGCAGAATACTTCAAAACAGAAATTTTATAGCACTGAACTATGTAATCTAGCAGGCAGACGCTCACTTCGAAATGGCTTTCATCAGCAGAAGGCAAACACGTGATTTTTAATTCTGCTGCACGCCTTCTCGCTTTTGCCCGTCGGTCTTCGGAAAAGAATCCAACGAACTAAGAAGCGAGATGCGTTTGGCATAATAGTACGCGACCGGTAACTCATGTTTTAGTTCGCGGCCGATTGCACATATTTTAGTTCGCTACCGGTAGCTCTCCTTTTAGTTCGCAGCTCGGCCGCGAAGTAGGTCGCTCTTTTTCGCTTTTGCTACCGCTACTAAAAGAGCTCTTTCTTTTGTTATGACTTTTTAAAAATATAATTATCAGTGTAGACCAAGCGTGTGCTATTACCCATATTTTTGGGCAATTAGACATCAAATACTCAAGCAAATAAACCAGTTGTTTACACGAATGGGTGATACAATGGTATTGAACTACTTTCCATACAGAGTACTCGTAGTATTTTATTTTTAAAATAGATTTCTTTATTTATTTAATAGGTCATTGAAGGAATATTACCTACAAAGTATGCTAAATGCTTCTATTTTCGTGAATAAAAATGCACTTAAAGTTTTGGAAGTGATCAACAAAAATGTAGTATATTTAGACTCAGCCGGCCGCGGTGGCTGAGGGGACTGAGGCGCTCCAATCACGGTCTGCACGGCCACTACGGCCGGGGGTTCGAATCCAACCTCGGGCATGGATATTTGTGCCGTCCTTAGGATAAGCTAGTTGATAAGTAGTTTGTAAGTTTAGGGACTGATGACCCCGTAGTTAAGTCCCATAAGATTTACAAACATTTGAACATTTTTTTAGACTCTGCTGAATACCTTAGAAAAGAAAATTTGTGGCAGTGAGCTATGAAACTACAGTGAGCTGCATCTCAGCTCGAAATGACGGTAACTGGCAGAAGGGAATCACGCGATTCTGCGTGCTCTCGCGTCCTCTCCCTGTTCGCCGTCAATCTTCGGAAAAGGAGTGGACGAACTAAGAGGCCAGGGAGCTGCGAACTATTTCGCGTAGTTCGCCTGTGGGAGCGCTTTTCCGAACTAGTTCGTTCGCGAACTACAGAAGACTACTCTCTATCCGCAGATGGATGCAAATTGTGTCAGCGAAAAGGGAAAGGTTGAGCAAATATTATGCATGACAAATACAACATAAAAATACTATAGGGGATTGCCAACCGGTCCTATATAATTTTGCCGGCCGCGGTGGCCGAGGGGACTAAGGCGCTCCAGTCACGGTCTGCACGGCCACTACGGTCGGGGGTTCGAATCCCCCTTCGGGCATGGATATTTGTGACGTCCTAGTTCGTAAGTAGTTCATAAGTAGTTTGTAAGTTTAGGGACTGATGACACGGAAGTTAAGTCCCATAGACTATACAAACAACATCCTATATAATTTTCTTTCCTTCTCCATGTTGCCATGAATGACGCACAACAGTTTGCGTTTGTACCACAATAACAGTGTACGCGAGGGTTGTAGTTCTCCCCACTGCACTGTGTGAAGAGTAGAAATTCTAAACTTCACCAACCTGACATCTTCTATAGCTGTCCTCCCCACGCAGATGGTAGCACTCAGGTCGGAGTTCTTGAAGTGAGGCTGAAATTATTAAGTTATTGGCAGGAACTCGTCTAATTACGGAATAATTCTGAAGATTCTGGGATGCCATCCAGTTTTTTTTATTTTTATTTATTTATTTATTTTTAATTAATGCAGAAAACTAGCAAACCGCATAATAATATTCACTTGATACACATAGTCTTAGCTGGAAGTTCAATAATATGTCAATTCGCATTGTTCCAAAATGATAAATCTATGTCTCATGACCGCCTACATATGCGAGAGCTACATGTTTCCCCTGCGAGTGCGAGTTCTGGACTTAAGTGTGGCGGTTCGATGCAAGGCTGCCTTCGCTCCGCAATTTGGCGCGAAAAACATGGCCGCCGTGCATCGTCCGTCTTATATTAACTGTTTTGTTTATTAATTCTGCAACAGTTAATATATGTTATCTAGTCAGAGCATATCTTGGCTTTGAGAGGTTTCCTAACTTGAGTTTGCACCGGAATAACTAATTAGTATATTAAGTATTAATAAAAATATGATCGCGTTTTGGCGCGTGACCGCCAGTACTACAGCCAGTCGGCGTTCAGTGCCAGACGCTCGGGGACTTTCCTAGAATTCGGGGAAACTCGCCAGCACTCTTTCCCATGGGAACCCACGCTACTGGCAGCACCTGTTATGCTTCTCACACTACCTTTACCATCTGTTAGTTACTGTTTCTAACCTGCTATACCGAAGCAATTCTCAAATCTTAATATGATGGCTGTAAGCCAGAAATATTACACAATACTTCATCATATAATGAGGACAAAATAAACCCTCGGAAGCCTTACTTTTCAGCACATCCACATATTTTCCGATACTGGACACTTGCATAGACGTTCTTCCTAAAATTTCACAACCACTGTAGTTTTTGGCTAGAGCTTCTAAGACCATAACGCATTCCAGTAGAATTTCCAAAGATAACTAAATGCCCTACATCAAGAAATGAATTCAAATTTGCCCCTGAATGTAGATGACTGGGGGATTTCATGTGACATATACATATTGTGTGGGCCAGAAGTCCCATAAGTATACTACTACAGTTGTCTTTTGGACACGGTATTTGTGCTTTGGAGTAAGCTTATGACCTCCATGACAGGAATATCGATCACTTTGCAGTTACCACATGTAAAACATTATGCAACAGTCGCTGTAAACAGAGACCTCCACTAAGTCCCAGTTCAATTACTTAAAACAACCGTTACTCGAGTTAAATAAATTTATCCTAGCTTCCTTAATTTACTGAGATTTAATGCAGAGACGTTCGTCTTCTGTTGCGTTTATCTTAATCTTAGTTTAATTCCTGGAAAAGTTGACACGTAACACTCAGTTAAGGCGACTGCATAAATTCAGCTACTCCGTTGATATCGAATGGGAACTAGTTCCATATTTAAGATTGCTCGTTTTGCCACGAACATGAAATGTTGTTAATGAATATGCCACCAACTACGGTCTCCTCTCTCAATTTTTGTGACATGGGAGTTATATTGCTCATTTTTCTACTGCTGTATGATCTGGAAATAATAGTTTGTCTTTTCTGTTGTTCTGCAGTTAGTTTTCTTTTTTGTGTTGCTACAGGGACCAGATGATGATTTGTAGGAGAACACGGTAGTATAATAAATGAATACATTTCGCTACGGAGGCTGTGGAGGCGGATGCTCACAGATGTGACTGTTAGTAATAAAAAAAATCTTAATAATCAGGATACAAAACTAATGTAGCGTTGCAGCAACAAATTTATAAGTTGTATCCAAATCAAAGGTTTGTAAACCTAAGGCACCTAAATACTGAGGTCATCGCTCCCTAGATTTACAAACCACTTAAATTAACTTAGCTAAGGACAACACACACAGCCATGCCCGAGGAAAGGCTCAAACCTCCTGCTTGTGGGTCGCGCAATCCGTAACATAGCGCCCCATGTCGCTTGGCCATTCACGAGCGGCATAAATTGGATGCAAAAAGGACAACATAGAAAATGTTATGTATTTAATGATAGTGATTATATTGTTGAGATTTGTCCGATTATTTGACAACGGAAGTTAGGTACATAAACGCTTCGGGGAACCAGTGACAGTCTAGATGATTCGGAGCAATTCAGTTGTAACTATTTTGGAGATATGCGTCTGAACTGGCAGATCCCAAGAGGTATTAAAATAAGAAGAGTTATATTCAATTTCATTTAAATAATTTATAACACGTATCAGTAAAATTATAAATTAAGTTTCATATTATGTAACAACAGAGACAATATATATTTCGTTTTTCTGCAGCAGATTGCAGTGGCTATTTGACAGAAAATCTTAGATTTGATGGCATAAAAAGAAATTACACTATTTACTATTGGCTTTTAGCCAATTAGGGACGCCATCATGATCGACCTCTGTCTACCGAATTAGGCTCTCTAGCGTATGGCGCAATTTAGATGCTGCCTTTCGAAAACTTCAGTAACTTTTGGAATCAATTTACGAAATTAATGCATAAATTATTGTAGCCTATTGTAAAAACTTAATATTTTATGTCTAAGTTTTTTTTTATTTATTTTTCTTTTTTTTAACTTTATGTAATGAACTAGCTAAAAGTCCGGCATTGCCCTCGTGTCGGTATTTATTTATTCCAATCTTCTTTTAATCCTTCTCCTCTTCCCTCCTCTCTCTGTTCATCTCCTTCTCTAATTCCTAAGTCCTATCCCTCTCTCTGTCCATCTCCTCCTACAGAACATTATGGCCACCTACCCAATAGCTCAGATCTAGCTAGTAGAGGAGAGGGGGGAGGGGGAATCACATCAATTGACACTCGCCACTGCGTTCCTCGAACCATTCCATCACACTCCTGACTTTGTGACAAGACGTATTATCTTGTTGAAAAATGCCAGTGCCATTGGGGAGACTTATCGTCATAAAGGAGTGTAGGCAACCAGTGTGCCTTGCACGACCTCCACTGGGTGCCCACGTGATGTTACGCAGGCCAGCTTGTCTCTGACCCGTAGCACATATCTCAAGGATTTGTTCTCCTGGAAGAAGTATTCGCACCCTCTTTGCCTTCACGTTTATAACAGATTCCGGAATGAGCAATGACTTTTGCATTGTTACTCGCCCCAAATGTCTAGCCGTTTTTCCCGAATATGTCGCGATTACGAGAGTCAATGACGTTAATATTCTTCCAACTCCTTTTGGCAAACTAGCATAAGAAGAACAAACTTAATTTGGCCCTTTGTTGGCTATTCTTTCAAGGTAAAAACAGAAACCAGACCTATTCAATTTGATCTTGGATGCAAACTTCATTTACCCATAATTGCCTATAGTGAAAAATTTCCTGGATAGCAATGTCAGAGAGGGGCAGATTTTGCATGTAATCAGCATGTAATAGCTGCTATATCTTCATCAACATAAAATAAAAATTTTATGTTAACATTGATGAAGTAAGGAAACTGCGCACTCGTGAAGTTGTCGCAGCTATTACATCTTCTGTGCGCCAGAAGTTCAGCTGCAACATTACGTTTAGTGTTATCAGAAATTACGTAAAAAAAAAAAAAAAAAAAAAAAAAAAAAAAAAAAAAAAAAAAAAAGAGGAAGGTAAATCAGGAAAATTAGTGATCACCAGTCATAGCCATTTTAAGAATCAGCCGCCACTGACCTGTCAAGGATGAATGGAATTCGTTGGCCACGTCTTAGGTGCTTCTCTTCTCTCTGAAACCATTTTCGTCTCTCTGCTGAAGTGTCTGCGGACAGCAGTAACGTGTGTCGCTGAGAAGACGCGTCGCATATCGCTGCAAGTGAGTGGACTTGCTGAGACGTGCTGCTCAGAGATCAGCTGACTGCCGGCGAGAGTACATGTCGTGTGCCGCATTCGTCAACTGTTCATCATGTGTGTGTTCGCTTTCGTGGATAGGGCATTATTTCCGTCAATGGCAACACTCACCATTCACGGACATTTTTGTCTGCTACACGCTGCGTGCAGCAGTATATCATCTGATTAGCATGTGATCGTGACCCTCTGTGCGTTTGCATGTGTGTGTGTGTGTGTGTGTTTGCGCGTATTTGTGTGTGTGTGTGTGTGTGTGTGTGTGTGTGTGTTTGCTCAGAGTCTTAGCTAGTGTGAGCACATTAGTAATTACGGATAATTTCCAACTTCCCAGTGTATGTTGTGGAACACTTTGTCTTCAATAGTACGTCTCTGACGTGACAGGTTGTCAGAAAACAATGAATAGTTTTACTTTGTTCCTATGTACGAACACCGTTATTCGTGACGCCTCCAGGTACTCACAATTAGTTTGGAGGATTAGCAAATATTGCCTGATGGGCTATAGTTTTTGTTTTAGTTTTTTGTTTTAGTGATACGTTGTGATTGGTTTCGACAGGTAATTCAGTTGTGGCAGCTGAACACTTTCAGCGCAATAAATGTAAAGCAAGTCCTTGCACCTTTGGTATCTTTCAAGGAGAATTGTCGAAGTAGATCTCAAGGATGTTGGCGGGGAAAATGAAACAGATGCTTTTATGATAATTTTTTATTATAGAGGTGCCGTTTCATTAAAATCTCAAACTAAAGCCAGACGAACTCGTGGTGATGAGAGGACATATTTTCTCGACGATCGAGAGTTCAAACTCGATAAACAGGAAGGAAGTTTTCCGTAGGAGTATGTGAGTAACGAATCAATTTTACTTGTAAATTATCTGCTCTGAATCGAAAAGTTATATAGTTTTTTTACAGGCGCTTCGATAACAGAGGGTGAATACTAATTGTATGGAACATACTCAATTGTAAAACACTTGGAGAACGTTTACTGTCCTTTTTTCCCTCCAAAACTAAATCGACGAATTCGTGATATCTCAGAATGTGTCCTGCCAATTGATCCCTTCTTTTAGTCAAGATACTCCAGAAATTTCTTTTCTCCCCAATTCTATTCAATGTCTTCTCATTAGTCACGCAATTTATCCACATAATCTTCAGCATTATTCTGTAGTATAGCAATTCAAAAGTTTCTACCCTCTTTATGTCTGAATTTTTTTATCGTCCACGTTTCACTCCCATACAAAGCTACACTCAAGAGATACGCCTTCAAATAGTACTTAGTAACGCTTAAATTAATATTCGATGTTAACAAGTTTTTCTTCTTAAGAAATTATTTTCTTCTCATTGCCATTCTGCATTGTCTATCTTTTCTACTATGGCCATCAGAAGTTAATTTACTATCTCAAATAATGAAAGTCAAATACTACATTGGTGTCTCATTTCCTAATCTGATTCATATAGCATCGCCTGTTACCATTGTTTTGCTCTTGTAAATGTTCATCTTATACCCTTCTTTCAGAACACTGTCAGTTCCATTCAAATGCTCTTCCATGTCCTTTGCTGCATCCAAGAGAATTATAATTTCATCGACAAAACGCGGTATTTTTATTTCTTCTCTCCGCTTTTTAATTCCAGTCCCAAATTTCTCTATGCTTACAGAATAACAATTCGGCAAGGCTGCAACACTGTACAACAAGAAAATAACTACAGGGGTTGTGCTTAAACCTGTCCTGTATCATTTCCTTTCCTCCTCCATGTTGCCAAGGATAACGCACAACAGTTTGCTTTTGTACCGCAATGACAGTGTACGCGAGGGTTGTAGTTACTCCCCACTGCACTCTGTGAAGGGTAGAAACTCTAAAAGTTCACCAACCTGATGTCTTCTATAGATGTCCCCACGCAGATGTTCAAATGTTTGTAGAACTTATGGGACTTAACTACGGGGTCATCAGTTCCTAAGCTTACAAACTACTTATCAACTAGCTAAGACTAAGGACGGCACAAATATCCATGCCCGAGGGGGGATTCGAACCCCGGACCGTAGTGGCCGTGCAGACCGTGACTGGAGCGCCTCAGTCTCCTCGGCCACCGCGGCCGGCCCACGCAGATGATAGCACGCAGGTCGGAGTTCTTGAATGAGGCTGAAATTGCTAAACTATTGACAGGAACTATCTAATTACGGAATAAAATTGAGGTAGTTCGTAATGCCAGCTGATTTATTTAAAGTTAGCAGAAAACCAGCAAACTGCATAATAACATCCACTTGACACACATTGTCTTAACTGAAAGTAAATATAAAGTTATTTCCCTTGCTCAAAGGTGATTAAATAATTACTTATGATCGCCTATGAATGCGACATGTTACTCCTCCGAGTGCCTGTTCTAAACTCACATGTTACTCCTCCGAGGGCACGGACTGAAGTGAAGTGTGGCGGCTCGATGCAAGGTTGCCTTCTTTCCGCAATTTGGCGCATAATAAACATGGCCGCCGTGCATCGTCCGTCTGAAATTAATGGTTTTGTTTATGTAATTAGCAATTATTGATATGTTTTACCTACGCAGGACATAGCTTAGCTTTGAGGGGTTTTTAAGAACTGAGTTTGACATTGAATATATTATTAGTTTATTAGATATCAATAAAACTATGATTGCGTTTTAGCGCGTGACCGCCAGTGCTACAGCCAATCGGCGTCCAGTGCCTGCCGCTCGGGGACTTCCCTAGAATTCGGGGAGATTTGCCAGTGCTCTTTCCCATGAGAACCTGACCTACTGTACCACCTGTCGTGGTTCTCACCAGCTTTTACTATCTGTCGCCTACTGGTCCTAACCTGCTGCACTGAAGCAATACTTCTAACTTAATATGATGGCTTTAAGCCAGAAATATTACAACTGTCCTGTTCTGTTTACAACCACTGCGTACCTTTCATGCCCTTCGACTATGCTGTCTGGTTTAGGCACAAGTTGCATAAAGCTTTCGTTCTCTATTTTTAGCCCCTACTACCTTCAGAGTTTTAAATAATGCATTCCAGTCAACATAGTCAAAAGCTTACTCCAAATCTACAAAAGCTATAAACGTAGATCTGCAATAACTTAACCTACTTTCTATATTAAGTAGCAAAGTAAGTATTGCCTCACGTGTTTCTACATTTGTCCTAAATCCAATTTGATTTTCCCTGAGGTCGGATTACACTAGTTTTTCCATTCGGTGTCTACTGTGTTAGTCAATGATTTCTCTGAGGCATAGTCTTTCTACCTATTTTATCCTATGCTGCCTTCACTATTTTATCTCTCAAAGCAATCCATTCTTCTTCTAGTGTATTGCTTTTCCCCGTTTCAGTCAATCGTTGCCTAATCGTCACTCTGAAACTCTCAACAACCTCAGATTCTTTTAATGTATCCAGGTTCCATTTCCTTACTTTTCCACCTTTCTGCAGTTTCTTCAGTTTTAATCTACAGTTCATTACCAATAAGTTATCGTCAGAGTCTATTTCTGCCTGCCGGCCGCGGTGGCCGAGGAGACTGAGGCGCTCCAGTCACGGTCTGCGCGGTCCCTACGGTCGGGGGTTCGAATCCCCCCTCGGGCATGGATATTTGTGCCGTCCTAGTTCGTAAGTAGTTCATAAATAGTTTGTAAGTTTAGGGACTGATGACCCCGTAGTTAAGTCCCATAAGCTGTACAAACAGCCGCGGTGGAGTAGCCGAGCGGTATAAAGCGTTTCGCTGCGGAGCGCGCGGTTGCTCGCCGTGGAGGTTCGAGTCCTCCCTGGGGCATGGGTGTTTGTGTTTGTCCTTAGGTTAGTTTACCTAGGTTTAAGTATTTTGTAAGCTACGGACTGATGACCACGCAGTTTGGTCCGATAGATTTACAAACATTTGAATTTCTGTACAAACATTTGAACATTTGAACTATTTCTGCCTGTATATAATTTACAGTTTAAAACGTGGTTCTCAAATCTATGTCTTACCATTATAAAATCAGTCTATGAATACAACCTTTTTTCGTGATCCTGAAACCAAGTATTTGTGATCAAATTTGCTCTGTGCAAAATGCTAACAGACGGCCTCGTCTTCAGTCCCTTCATTCAGTTCACATTCATTTACAATTTTCCTTTCTCTTCCTTTTCCTGCTACTGTATTCCAGTTACTTATCACAGTCAAATTTTTCTTCCTTAACAGTTTGAATAACTTATATCATCTTAGGCTGCCGCAGTGGCCAAGCGGTCTGCGGTGCGCCACTCACAGTCTGCGCGGCCGCTACGGTCGGGGGTTCGAATCCCCCTTCGGGAATGGATGTTTTGTCGTCTTTCGTATAAGGTAGTTCATAAGTAGTTTGTAAATTTAGGGACTGATGATCCCGCAGTTAAGTCCCTTAAGCTTAACAAACATATGAACATTTTTTCCTTATATCATCTTACAATTTTTCAATCACTTCATGATCAGCATAGCAAGTTGGCATATAAACTTGTACCGCTGTGATGAGTGTTGGCGTCGTGTCTGTCTTGGCGTTCACTACCCGTTAATATTAGCTTACCGCATCCCATTTTTCTTCTTCATTATTACACCTACGTTGCCCCAAGTTACACTGAAGAGCCAAGAAACTGGTATAGGCGTCCTATGCAGACACAGATATGCAAACACTCAGATAACGGCGCCGCGGTAGGCAACGCCGACATAAGACAACAGGTGTCTGGCACTGCTGCTACAATGGCAGATTATCACCATTTAAGTGAGTCTGAACGTGGTCTTATAGCCGGCGAAAGAGAGATGGGACTCAGCAACTCCGACGAAGAGATGAGGTGAGGATTTTCCCATACGACCATTTCACGAGGGAACCGTGAATACCGGGAATCCGGTAAAGCATCAGATCTGAGACATATCCTACAAGAACGTGATCAATGACGACTGAAGCGAATCGTTCAACCATCCAGAAGTGCTATCCTTCCTCAAATTTACTGCGGAATTCAGTGCTGGGCCATGCTGCCGTTAACACCGACAGTGGACTGCTGATGACTAGAAACATGTTCCTATGTAGACTTTCCAGGAGTATTAATAGATCAAATTCTTCACAGGTTTCCAAAAAGAAATGTTTGTATAGCTTATAGGACTTAACTACGGGGTCATCAGTCCCTAAGCTTACAAACTACTTATGAACTAGCTAACACTAAGGATGGCACAAGGGGGGCCCGAGAGGGGTTTCGAACCCCCGACCGTAGTGGCTGTGCAGACCGTGACTGACGCGCCGCATTCCCCGGGGCCACCGCGGCCGGCCACGGGTTTCCAGCCGGATCATTCTGTCATCTGTATACAATATTTCTGCGGTCCAGCTGGCCGCCATCATCAGGTGAGGAAGCTAAGCCGCTCTCGCCGTGACTGAGTGAAACTGTGGAATGGCTGGCTCTATATCCGCCAGCTAAGACTAGAACACTTCTTCGCTCTGTTAAAGATGATTTAAGCCTAAGAAAGCCTGGCGTTTATAAAATACCTTGTGAGTGCGGAAAAACATACATTGGCCAGACTGTTCGTACCGTCAGTGACATGTGTTGAACATCACCGCCATACGCGATTGATGCAGCCTGAACACTGTCTCTCAGATGGACACAGGATGCTATACGAAGAGACACAAGTTGTTGCAAACACCTTACATTACTGGGATTGTGTTTTGAAAGAATCAATTGAAATCAGAATAACAGATAACACAATTAATCGTGACAGTGGTTATTTTCTGAGCAAATCGTGGAATCCTGTGTTATCATACCTAAAGAAACATCGACATCAGCATCAAATAGCAACGAATGATGGCGAGAGCGGCTTAGCTTTCTCACCTGATGATGGCGGCCAGTTGGACCGCAGACATATTGTGTACAGATGACAGAATGATCCGCCTGGAAACCCGTGAAGAATTTGATAGAAACTTGTTGCCTGGGCTAACGATCTCGTTTCCAATTAAATGGAGCAGATAGACGTATACGGTTACGGGTACGGGTATATCTAATGAATCCATGGACCCTGCAGAGGACTGTCCAAGTTGGTGAAGACTCCGTAATGCTGTGGGGTGTGTGCAGATGGAGTGACATGGGACAACTGATTCGTCTATGTTCAAATGTTTGTATAGTCTATGGGACTTAACTACGGGGTCATCAGTCCCTAAACTTACAAACTACTTATGAACTACTTACGAACTAGGATGGCACAAATATCCATGCCCGAGGGGGGATTCGAACCCCCGACCGCAGTGGCCGTGCAGACCGTGACTGGAGCGCCTTAGTCTCCTCGGCCACCGCGGCCAGCACTGATTCGTCTAGATACGACTATGATAGGTGACACCTACGTACGCAACATGGCTGATCACTTGCATCGACTCATGTCCACTGTGCATTCCGACGAACTTGGGCAATTACAGTAGCACTACTCGACACTCTACACGTCTTTAATTGCTACAGAGTGACTTCAGGAACACTCTTCTGAGTTTAAACACCTCCGCAGACACCTCTCTAGACATGAACATTAATGGAACATATCTGCGATGCCTTGCAACGTGCTGTTTAGAAGAGATCTCCATTCAGTTGTACTCTTACGGATTTATGTACAGCCTTGCTGAATGCATGGTGTCGATTCCCCATAGCACTAGTTCAGGCATTATTCGAGTCCATGCCACGTCGTATTGCGGCACTTCGCGGGGCCCTACACGATATTAGGCGTGTTTACCAATTTCTTTGGATCTTCAATGTATTTTTCATATATATAGATATATAAACTTGTACTCACATGACCAGATATCCTGTTCATCCTACCACTGAATGTAATGATTTACACTACATATAACTCTAACGTGTTCTTTTCTCTTTCAAATTTCCTTATTCACATACCGTTAAACTGATAGAACATTTCACGCTCTGATCTGTAGAATGCCTATTTAGTTTTTTGTGTTGTTTTTTTTCTGATGGCGACATCTTCTTGATTAGTCCTGGACAGGAGATCTGAATGGAGGACACTATCAAGTAACCATGCAGTTGAACTACATGCCCTCGGGAAAAGCAACGGCTGTAGTTTCCACTTGCTTTCAACCGCTCGAATTAACTGTTTGGAAACGACACGTTGATGTAACAAGCCCAGTGAATCATCCACACCGTTGCCCCTGCAACTACTGAAAAGGCTGGTGGCCTTCAGGATCACATAATTGTCTGCCCTTTCCACAACTACCCCTTCGCCATGGTTGCACGTGCGGTATTGCTGAGCCACGCAAGCCACCCCACCTTGGCAGTGCCTGTGGTTTACCACACTTTAATGTTTTATGTATACGCTAAGACCGTAATTTTAACCCAAGAACTTGTCTGCATACATAACGGTAATTGACGCTTCACCAATACCATTCTGTCTCAATAGGAAAGGGAAGGGGAAACTGGCTGCGTTGTTAGCTAAATCCTTAAGGGGGGACACTGCAATTCATGGAAGTACTTCTATTTTAGGGTACGTTCAGTATCCAGTGAGAAGCTCAGGCATGCAGGTGCTAAAGATGTTGAAAAAGCAAATGTCTCTCACAAAAGTAAAGTAAAAAATAATGTCAGCATTTTTCACCAGAATAGTGGAGGACTAAAGAATAAAATAGATGACCTTTTGGTTTGTTTAGATGATATAGAAACTAATAATGTAATAGATATACTATGCCTGTCTGAGCATCACATTATCACTGGTATGGAAAATGTGAATATCAGTGGATACAAATTAGCTGCAAATGTAAGTAGAGATAATAAGGTAAGAGGAGGAGTAGCCATATATGTCAAAAGCTATCAAAGTGTAAAAAATTTAGAAACAAAAAAATTTGTGTAGAGCAAGATATTCAAGGATGTGCCTGTCAGCTTAAACTCAATGATGACTCTCTTATAACTGTCACAGTATATAGGTCCCCTTCAGGAAACTTCCAATTATTTCTGGAAAACTTTGATGCCTTGTTGTACTATCTGTCAAAATGGGGGAAGCAAATTATTATTTGTGGTGATTTCAATGTTTAATATTCACAGAATGTATGACATCAACTGCAATTGGGCAAAGCTGAAAATGTGTACCCAGCCGGTATTCGAACTCGGGTCTCCTGCTATCTAGGCAGTGGCGCTGACCCCTACACCACTGGGGACACAGTGATCACCGCACCTGCAAGGACTACCTAAGCACGCCTCCCATCAGATACAAATTCCCAGCTTCGCCCTGCCCACAGTACTCAAACTCGTAGTTATGAAACTAATTCCCGTAAGAGTAAGGGCTTCAAACTTGCCCACCCCTCCCCACTAACGATAGGATCATTACCCGTCACCGGCATATTATATATATACATGTGGCGTCTGTTCCGAAAGAACAGACGTCACTTCTAATCCTGCAGTTGTTATTATTTAATTTTCACAGAATATATGACATCAACTGTGATTGGGCAAAGCTGAAAATGTGTACCCAGCTGGGATTCGAACTCGGATCTCCTGCTATCTAGGTAGTTGCACTGACCCCTACACCACTGGGGACACAGCGATCACCGCACCTGCAAGGACTACCTAAGCTCGCCTCCCGTCAGATACAAATTCTCAGCTTCGCCCTGCCCACAGTAGTTTCATAACTACGAGTTTGAGTACTGTGGGCAGGGCGAAGCTGGGAATTTGTATCTGACGGGAGGCATGCTTAGGTAGTCCTTGCAGGTGTGGTGATCACTGTGTCCCCAGTGGTGTAGGGGTCAGCGCAACTGCCTAGATAGCAGGAGACCCGAGTTCGAATCCCGGCTGGGTACACATTTTCAGCTTTGCCCAATCGCAGTTGATGTCATATATTCTGTGAATATTAACTAATAACAACTGCAGGATCAGAAGTGACGTCTGTTCTTTCGGAACAGACGCCACATGTATATAGATTTCAATGTTGATTCACTGAAAGGGTGTAATAGGAAGAATGACCTGGAAGTCTTACTTGGCTCGTAAAATCTGACATCCATTATTGATTTTCCTACTCGGGTAGTAATGGACAACAGTATATTAACAGATAATTTTTTGTAGACCAAGATAAGTTTAACAATGTAAATGCTTGTCCTGTTGAGAATGGTCTTTCTGATGATGGTACACAGCCAGTAACAGTGTATGACATAGCTCCATTCAGTAATTCTAAACAGTCCTCCATATTTTCGGGAGTCCATGCTCCCAAAAATCATTCCTCGAGGTCACAAACGTCTACCCAATAAGCATACATTTCTCCTGTCTTTTTCCATTTATATAGTGCCACTGTGTCCGTTTCAGAAAGCCCCAAGCTGACTTCGGTTCTTCTGTCACACACTATGCCCGCCTTTTATGATGGCTGTCTGCTTCAACGACCCAGAGGGACCATAGCAGCAGGGGCCGGTATCTGCTGCAGAGTGTGCGCGTAATATCAGGCTCCTTGCCTCTCACTGCAGTCCACGAATAACGCCATTGTCAGGCATCCACCACGTCTGCTATATGAGAAGCCTCTTCTATTCTCTCTTTGGCAGAACATGTTTACTTTGCCAGTCCAAGAAAGCGTGAAAGCACAGAGTAATATATACAGAGAAGCAGCCCACCCTAAACCACTGTCCTACGCTCCCCTGCTCCCCTCGTAGTTCCGTAAGATGCTTGCAGGTGTCAGGCGGATCGCTGGCTTAGGGTGCCTCTCGCACGTCAGAGAGTATCGTGGAGGGGAGGCTGAGGGGAGAGCTCGTGCCGCCTGCCATGAGGCTACGGCTGTGTGCGGTGTGCCGGCGTTTGAGGGGAGGTGGTGGTGGGGACAGCCGCTACCTGCCGCCTGCTCTGGCCAGTTTAAAGGCTGCTTCTGACCGCAGCGCCACCATGGGACATCTTACGGAACTGCAGAAAACCCCCGCCCTGCACCCAGGAGCGTAGGACCAGGCCCTTACGGAGGTTTTCCTTCTGTATATATTTGTCTGTGGTGAAACACCTCCCAGTGGCGGATTAAGGCTGTTGGAGGCCCGGGGCGGCGGCGAAACGAAAGGAGGCCTCCCGTCCACTTGGAAATACATGTATTACTATAAAAAAGAATTGGATGCCCCTTCTAGAACGAGAGGCACAGGACAGTCTGAAAAAATAGCTTTCGAGGCCCCAGCAGAACGAGATGCCAAGCGCGCTCAAAAAAGAAAAAAAAAGAAAGAAAAAGGTCCTTTCCAGGTATTTGGAGGCCCCCAAGACCAGAGACCCGGGGCGGTCCGTCCCCTCCGCCCCCCTCCCCTCCCTAGTCCGCCACTGACACCTCCTAATCCATTCCACTTACTCCACTCTGAGTTTTGGGAGTTGTTCGCTTTTACTTGTGAAGTTCCTTGCATTCGCCATGGGTAATAAATGTCTGCATGTTTAGCCACCACTTCAACACCAACAAACAAGTCTACTCACACGGTTGCGCGATCTGAGGCGCCATGTCACGAATTACTCTGGCGCTCTCATACTAAGCTCGAGTCCTCCTTCAGGTATGGGTATGTGTGTTGTCCTTAGTTTAAGTTAAAGTAGTTTTTAAGTCTAGGGACCGATGACTTCAGCAGTTGGGTCCCTTAGTTACACGACTTTTGAACTTCTCATAAGATTCTACAATCCAAACTAATATTTTCATATACAACCCTACGTACATCCAATCACTGTAAACTCATGCAATTCAAATACAGATCCAACAAAAGTTACACTTAGTTTGTGTTTTAGCTCAAGTTCCGCACAATATGGTTGACATTACTTCGATGTGGACTTTTTACAGATTAACATTCAGAATAACAAGTGTTTGTTGTGTGTCGGATTCAGCCTCAGATTTCCATAACTTAAAACTGCCTAACTTTGAGTATAATGCTCCTGTACTCTGCCCTGCATACTGTTGTGTCCGTACAATAAGTACAAGAATTGGTGACGCGTAAAGAAGGGCTTCAAGGTGAATTAGACGTTAATTAATCTGTTACTGCAACAATAACATCAAATACCGATGCTGCAACAAAACTTACTGACTCAAGAAGAGCGCTAACAACAGCAGTGGCACCACCAGCAGAGGGACATACTACGTCCACAGCTCAGGGACCCAAGTAATGCAATTAATGGTACCTACCTCGTAACACCAAGCGAGGTGGCGCGGTGGTTAGCATACGGGATTCGCATCTAGGAGGACGGCGGTTCAAATCTACCTCCATCCATCCGGATTTAGGTGTTCCGTGATGTCCCTAAATAGTTCCAGGCAAATGCCGGGATGACTCCTTTCAGAGGTCACGGTCGGTTGCCTTCCACATTCTTATCAAAACAATCCGATTATCTGATCCGTCTCTAATGACCACGTTATCGACGGGACGTTAAACCATAACCTTCCTTCCTTCCTACCTCGTAACCGCCACCTCTACCATTTCCACCTACAACTAGACAGGCAAATTTACGAAGTAAATGAATGGATGAGCCCACTTGTCAGCATGACGCAAGCGCTCTAATAGCTGAGCTACCCGGAAATGCCTCACGGCCCGTCCTCACAAAGCTGTGAGGAAAGACCTTGAGGTGTGCTCGGGTAGCTCAGTCGGCAGAGTACTTGCCCGCAAAAGTCAAAGTTCCGGGTTCGATCACTGGTCCAGTACACAGTTTTAATCTGCCAGGAAGTTTCATTTTCCCATGCCATGTTGAAAACTTGCACCTCGATATTGTCTGCCAGATGACACACGCCACAATGGGATGCAGAATGTGTGCCGTACCGTTGTTCTGTCAGAGCTACCAGTAATGACCAGAAGTGATACTTAAAAAATTGATCGCAATGTTTACTAAATAATATTACCGGTTTCAGTTATACCATACTCATATTCAGACTCTAAAAAGAAAGTAAAAGAAGTAAACAATACTTTTTACTACGTTGAGAGAATAAAACCAAAGGACAAAAATTACGCGAGGATCATTTTGGCCCACTTTAGGTTACGGTAGTAACACTAAAAGTGGGCCTTTGCGATCGTCTTTTGACAGCTCGAAATTTAAATGAAAATAACGGCTTAACCATTCATCTTAGACGAAAATGGAATAACTGTGCCGGCCGCGGTGGCCGAGGGGATTGAGGCGCTCCATTTCAAAATGTTCAAATGTTTGTATAGTCTATGGGACTTATCTACGGGGTCATCAGTCCCTAAACTTACAAACTATTTATGAACAACTTACGAACTAGGACGGCACAAATATCCATGCCCGAGGGGGGATTCGAACCCCCGACCGTAGTGGCCGTGCGGACCGTGACTGGAGCGCCTTAGTCCCCTCGGCCACCGCGGCCGGCGGGCGCTCCAGTCACGGTCCGCACGGCCACTACGGTCGGGGGTTCGAATCCCCCCTCGGGCATGGATATTTGTGCCGTCCGTAGTTGTAGGTAGTTGATAAGTAGTTTGTAAGTTTAGGGACTGATGACCCCGTAGTTAAGTCCCTTAAGCTTAACAAACATTTGAACATTTGAATAACTGACTTTGTAGAGGAAAACATTCTCTACAACTTTGCTCTCTTATGTTTTTGTTCATATCTCGTATCGTTTCAGAGATATTTGAAAAAATAACAGCGATTTTGGGATGTATGTCTGTCTGACTGTCCGTAACGTGTTCCCTGTTTTTAAGACGAACCGTTCAACCGATCAGCACCAAATTTTACAGACATGATTGTAGGCCGCCAGAGACCAGAACCTCCCTTTTTCAAATTTTTCGGACAAAAAATACGGTAGTAATACAAAAACAAACGCCGTTTGTAATGTTATTTTAATTGCAAATAAACCGTTCATCTGACGGGAAAATTGAATAACCGAATTTGTAGAGGGGAAAATTCTCTACAACCTTGTCCCCTTATGTTTTTTTTTCATATCTCGTATCGTTTGAGAGATATTTGCAAAAATAACGGAGTTTTGACACTCTCCATTGAATTAACGAAAACCAGCCTTTCGCAGATGTCACGTGACATTCCTCGCCCAGAACTGTCTCGCATACGCCATCTTGCGTTGCGTATTTCATGACTTTCTGATTGTAACTTACACGTTGTCATTTCAAAGCAATGGCGCACTGAATAATTAACAAACACACGTCGTTCTTCGTACGATGAATGATATCTAGTGTCTAAAAATGCCATATTAGCATCAGTTAACAACGGCCATCAATAGTATGAGATTAAAGGACTCATGTTTTGATTGATAGCCGTAGCGTAGTGGACAAGGCGTTGAACGATGGCGCTTTTTTTTTCTAAAAAGGTTTCAGACGCTCTTATTAATTAATTTTTTTAGTATTTAGATTATTATTTTGGTCCAAAATGTTTGCAAAAACTTATAGAACTACGAATCTAAAGTAGGCCGTAAAACACGTCAGTGCGATTTTTTAAATTAAGAACCGATAGCCCATAGCGTCCACTCATCCTGTCACGTGGTGTCCGTTCACGGTCGGCCAGTCTCTCACTACGCCACCATTACGTTTCACGTCTCTGCCATTGTTGTTCATAATACTTCCTTTGTCGCTATGTCCATCAGTAATGCTGCCGAGTGTGAGGTGCTCTCTGTTATTCGGTTCTTAAATCTAAAACAAGATCGGCCTGCTGAAATTCATCGGCAGCTTGCTCATGTTTATGGGGCATGTCTAATGAATGATGGAAATACGTGTACATGGTGTAGTCTGTGTAACGGAAGAAGGACAAATGTTCATGATGAAGAACGATCTGGGCGACCTTCTGTCATGAATTAAGACTTGGCACAAGAAGGTGAAAAGTGATGTAATTTTGCATTCATAAATAAAGTTCCTCATACCCCATTAAAATTCGGTTGTTGCTTGAAAAATGACGTTCTTAATACAAGAAATATACTGCAATAAGTCGAATAATGTAAAAATGAGTGAAAATTGCCGTGCAAGCTTCAGCCATGTATAGGATGCAAAGCTATTATGAACTCGTTGATGCACGCTGTAGTGAATTAAAGCACTATATCTCTGGTCTAATATGATATACAAATATAACCCGAGGGACTGTTATGAGGCTGAAACAGATCAATTGTAGCGTTAAATAATGAAATCCCTGCCTTCAGTACAACACCTTTAACATAACTACTACACTGGACTCGCATTCGGAAGGATGGTGGTTCAAATCCACCTCCGGCTATCCAGATTTAGGTTTTCCTTGATTTCCCTAAATCACTCCAGGCAAATGCCGGGATGGTTCCTTTGAAAGGGCACGGCCGATTTCCTTCCACATCCTTACCCAAATACTCCGAGCGTAAGCTCCGTCTCTAATGACCACGCAGTCGATGGGACGTTAAACTCCAAGCTTCCTCCTCCTTCGCCGGCCGCGGTGGCCGACGGGACTGCGGCGCGTCAGTCACGGTCTGCACGGCCACTACGGTCGGGGGTTCGAATCCCCCCTCGGGCATGGATATTTGTGCCGTCCTTAGTGTTAGCTAGTTCATAAGTAGTTTGTAAGTTTAGGGACTGATGACATTTGAACATTTTTGAACCTCCTCCTTCCATAAATACTAATCTCATGACCGATCTGACGGTATGAATACGTCTCGGTTATAAAGGGATGGGGAAGGGAATGAATCATCTCACAATTGTTCTCAGTCAGTTGTGGGCGGCAGAAGTACGGCAGGCCATCTCGCAGCTATAGTCGAGCCGCTGAAAGAACGTCCCTGAAAGCTGGCGGCTATTTTTCCAACTCTATTACACGCCTGTTTGTTATTACGCTGTGGTTATGCCGATTCGGTAGTGTCTCTGAACAGAAAATGTTAGAGCCGTTGCAATGCTGTACTACTGAAGTGTGAAACAGCGCTAATAACCTTGAGGATACTCTCTTCATAACTGAAAAGAAAATGTTCGGAACTATATGTTACGATAAAGTAAAGATTAAGATGTTCCAGAATTTTAATACGTATTTTAATGAATAGATGCGTTTATTACCTACATTTTAGGGAAGAGGGTAGTCTCCATTCTTCAGAGAGACTGTAATCATTATCCGCATCTATGCCACTGTCGCTATCTTCACCATAACTGTTGCCATCACCTAATCTTATTATTAGACATTCCACCCTTTCTTTCAGCGCCCGTTCTTCTTTCCATGCATCTTACAACATGGGCCACTTATAGTACACAATATTGTTCCATTTTGTGAGAGACATACTGCCCAAAGTCTCACGCATTGAATATTCAACGTCTTTTAAATTACAACTTTTATTTTTTGCCACATACGATTCCACCTACGTTCACACGAGTTCATTTACATCAAAATGACAACGATATTGTGATATGATGGAAGGCACTTCACTATGACATATTCCTTGTGTAACTTTGTCAATGTAATAAATGATGTGACGTCATTTGTGCTCTTCATCGTTTTCTATGATTCCTGCTGCTGCATTTAAGGACTGTGTTTAAGTAATAATAATAATAATTTCGTGTGGCTCAGTGGCCAGATGTAAGTTTTTCAATTGGACGTTACTTCGGCGACTTGCGTGTCCATAACCTACCCCATCTATCCAACCAGGGAAAGGGGATCTACAGTTTTACGTCGATTCCGAACCATGTGTCTATTTTTTTAATTAAAAAAATTCTTTATTAACAATCATCATTATAACCCATCACCTGATACATTAATGGGCCAATTTATGCTATTATTTTTGTGAGATTTTATGCGCATGTTGTGTTATACATTTTGTTAAAGTTACTGCCATATTCGACAGTTTCCTAAATTACTACGGGGGATAAATTAGTTCACTAATTCCTGCAGTGTCACAGGTGTGCCAGTGTTGTACAATTCTACTTTGTGGCCATGTGTCTGTCGAGCTAACCCCAACAGACGTGTCCCTAGCACTGGGCTGGCCATTTCTCACTGCAGGTGCAAAGTTTGGGTGCAAGGGGGTTAGTATACTACTTATTCTATCTTACATCTAACTCACCCTACGTCTTCATTTGTTGTCGCCCGTATCTCCCTGGTCCAGGAGAGCAGTGGATTCCGCCAGCAAGCTGACGGCGGTCAGTCCACCTCCCCCCACCCCCTTTCCAGTGGCATGGCCGGGTGTGATGTCAGTCCAGGTTGGCTGCACATTCTCTTTGCTCCATCACATAGTCTTCTCGGACTTTGTTGGAGATTATCTCTGCAAGACTGTTGAGAACATTAAAGGTGTCAGCTTGTCGAATCAGTTGTCTTCTTAGATTGTTTGCTATGTCATCGTATGTAGGACACTCATACACGACATGCTCAGGTTTACCTACTTCAGCTCCACAGTCACATACAGGTGTCGCCCTTCTCCTAAACCAACATAAGTATTCCGGATAGGGGCCATGGCCCGCGAGAAAGTGTATCAGCCCACGGCTAGGCTCAAAGTGCTTCATAGTTAACCTTTCCTACACACTCAGAAGCAGCTCATAGTCCTTCTGCCAGTTTCCTCCTTTTCCCATTGATCCTGCCACAGGTCTCCCCTCTCCACCTAATGGAGGCCCAGTCCCCAAGAGGGGTCCCCAAGATTTCAGTGACCTTATCTCGGTTCCCTTTTTTGGCCCAGTACCATGCGACCTGCTCTCTAATCTTGATATCCAGAGGGCAGAGCCCCATCAGGACAAGGAGAGCTCCACCTGGCGTGGTCCTATAAGCCCCTACCGAGTGTAATAGGATACTTCATTGTACTCTCCTCACAGCCATGGTGGGCGCCACTCAGGTGAGCCTGTGAGCCCAGGTTCCTGATCCTTAGCCCATAATGGACGACAATGTGCTGTGATGGTATAGCTTGATGAGATTAGGTGAGAGGTGGAACCTCTGATGCCCAATCCCAGCCAGCCGACGTAACGCCACTAAAGACCGCCCAGCCACCGCATCCACAGGGGCCGCAAAGTTCCATCGCTCATCGAGAATAACTCCCAGTTATTGTGTATGCCCTTTCTGAAAGACAGGCAACTCACTGGTACGAGCAGTCGAGTTTCTTACCAGGTTCCCTTTGAGAAGGCGGTACGTTGACGTTTGTGGTGCAAAAGTATTTTTGGTGTTATGGCACCATGCTACCAGGATGTTGATGGCTCTTTCTACCCTGAGTTCTAAGTCTTTGCGGCAACGACCGCCGACCAGCAAGAGGAGGTCGTCAGCATAGGCTGTCACCTATAGAGTATCCTCACTTAGTTCTAGCTGCCTCAAAAGAGGCTCCATATTTAGGTCCCAAAAGATTGGCTCTAGAACTAAGCCCTGAGGACACCTCTTGGTGATGTTCTTAGATATGCGTCCACTTGGGGATGGTATCCAGACCTCCCTGTTCGTGTAGTAGTTCCTCAGACACCTGTACAGTGACCCTGGACACACTTTCTCTCGAAGATAGGAGAAGAACGAAGGCCACCATAGGTTGTCAAAGTCGCCACTGATGTCAACCATGATGCCAACCACGTACTTGTGTGGAGTTGAGCTGTAGATTTCAGCTGCCAGGACAATAGCGCCACACGCTCATCGCCCCATACGTAAGCCGAACTGCCTGTCGTTCATGCCACTCAAGACTCTGTGTGCCGCCAGTCTGTCAGCCAGTAGTCTCTCAAAGAGTTTCCCTAGCGTTTCTAGCAAGCATATTGGCTGATAGGACTTGGCTAGTGCAGGATCCTGATCAGGCCCTTTCTTGATGATGACAACATTCGCTTTTTTTCCAGATGTTAGAGAACTAGCCAGTCTTCAGGCACTCCCTGTACAGCAATGTGATGTGATAGACTATCTGGGGGGGGGGGGGGCAAGGAACTGCACCACCTCAGCGGTGATCTGGTCAGGGCCTGGTGTCTTACCCTTTTTGAGGGTCTTTATTTTGCTGGCCACCTCCTTCTCAGAGAAGGGGTAGAATGGGGTATCGTTCTGGTAGCGGGTGCCATCCAGGGCTCTTATTCGCTGTTGATCCTGCGTATCAGACTGCTCATCATTGTCAGGGAGCAGGACCTGGAGAAGGACCCTAGTAGTTTCCTGCCAGGACTCCGTCACCTGGTGTGAGATTACCGCCCAATAGAAATACTGGTAATTAATAGCATTTGATAATTAAACAGTATGAAGTTCACTGCAAACATTGACCATGCCAATGAACTGAATGTTACACGATTTTAATCTTATTAATTATGGTAGCAATATATGTACACAGTTGGGTGACAACATTTATAGTTAGGCCATAGGTAGAAATTCTCCACGTTGAGATTTGCTGTGTGCTTGTAGCTGACAGGAGGCCAGCGAGCAGGCCGATGTTGGTGGCTTGTTCCAACTTAGGATTTTACAGTTCGTTTCCGGTGAGGGGAGAGAGGGACAATGGCGAGTGCCAGGCACAGTGCAGTGCACAAATATTGTAATACTACTGGCATTTGAAGTAATACGATGCAGTTAGGAACCTTTAAGGCCCTCATTACAAAATAGCCTGTTGATAAATAAACAATACATTAGCTGATATAGTCACATCTAACGTAATATGTTTAATTGACAATGAAAAGTAATAAATTACCAACGAAGACAAGACAGTTACACAACTAGCATGGCAATGTTTGGTTATAAAAATAATATATTAACTATTTTTCATTTTATTTTCAATCAATCTTTTGTATTTTACCTTGAAATATTCAGTTAAATCAGTTATCTGTGGTATAAGAAATTGCACAATTATGATAAACAGTACAAAGGATGTTTATATTAATATAAAAACGTAAGAAAATATTTGTTTAATGTGTAGTGTAATTATTTTGATTTTAAGTAAAGTTTTAGAAATGTATTGGCTGAGCGCTGTACGTTGGCAAATCGGTTACAACAGCTTACATGGGGAAGTTGATGACGTAGGGGAAAAAACCCCGGCAGTTGAGTTTTGGCGCACGCGCGCGCGAGGGCAGGAAGTGAGGACTCCAGAGAGCACGTGGTGTGGCTGGCCTGGCGGGGTCGCTCTGACTCAGTCGGCATGTGGATCTCGAGGTGGTGACTTGAGTTTTGTGTGTGGCAATCGCCACGTGTGGTTGCTCGTCGTATACTGCACCAAGTTAAATCGAGTGCTACTGTGTGTTTGTGAATATTTAGCCGGTGCAACAAGGTGTGCATCGCATTGAATTAAAGTGACTGTGATTTGTTAATGTAACACATGTCGTTGCATAGGCATGAACATAAACGGTGTTTGAGACAGCCACGTGGTGTGAAATCAATTCGCGACAAATATTCATTTTGTCTGGGGGCTCACGAGCTATAACTTTATTTGGTACATTTACCAACGTACAGACGCGACAGCCACAGGGTTCAAATATTGTGAAATAAACAACATAAAGTGAACTTTCACGTGTTTTCAAAAATAGTAGTTAGTACACCCTTTTCTCTCATGAACTTGATTTTATTATGAATTTGTTTTGTTAATCATATGCAGGGAAGGAAAGCTGCGAACGTGTGATATCATCCCCTAGAAAACGAGTCAAACAGTCGCAATAACAGTTCCAGTGTTTTTGCATGTTTAGGAATTTGGTTCGCAGCTGGTGGTTGTGAGTTTCAAAAATTAAACTTTTTCTATTTTAAACTCTCACCCCGACCTTCACGCTCGCACTGGTCACAGTCCCTGATGGTGGACAGCACAGATGGCACTCTCACCTTCTCCCTGACCAGTTTGTATGACATACGCCACAGGCTAGTGGCCAATTGGCCTTTCACATATATTTCCCAGCTGCAGGTCTTCTTACCTCGCTTGGCGCAAGGAATGCAAGTTGCTGACTTACGGAATTCTTTTCGCGAGTTATCCTCCGAGCCACACTTGGAGGATGCCGATTTATTGCTGCAATACTTTATAACGTGGCCCAAGTCACCACAGTTGTGGCAACGTGGTACCACCAGGAAATTTTTGACATTTATTGCAGAGAAGCCCAGGTAGAGCTTCACCATGGTAGTAATTCTGTTCCACATTTGTCCAGAGACCTCAACCACATGGTGTACCACGTCTCGGTCTCGTGGTTCTGTTTTAAATCTTAGCTTAAAGTCTCTCAGGAAGGTCAGGTGACAGGTACATCATGTAAGATAACGAGGGGGTTCTTTACGAGGGCCCTCGCTCCCAACAGTTTTTGACAGCTGCGGGTGATTAATGAACTTCTCTTTATCTTCTTTCGTTGTGACATTCACGACTATAACATTTTTGGTCACCTTGACCTGGTTTATTTTGATCTTATGTCTTGCCAGGTTGATAGTTTTTGTCGGGGTTTCTTGAACTTTTTTAATATCCTGGTCCTGCAGGTTTTGAGGAAAACCGCCGTGCTGAATCTTTGTGCGACCTTTGCAATACTTTCTTCGGCAGTCAGAGGCTTGGGCTGGGCTCTGCGCCACAACCCCTACATAAGACTTTGCTGGCTGCCTTTCCAACTTTTCATTTTCTTTTTCTAGTTCTTCGATTCGCCCTTCCCGCTTAGTTTGGTGTATGGTTCAGGCTGCTAGCTCAGCCTTGATGAGCTGCAGTATTGGTTGGTTTATTTTTCGTCTTTGGATGTTGCTATCTACCAGGTTACATATTTTATTATGCCAGTCCAGTGACATATTTAGCTCACTTGGAGCCGTTGGAGTGCAAGGCCCCATAGCGCTCTCGTCTTCCCCAACTTGAGGGATGAGGATAGAATACCTTTTAGGCACATTCGAGTCACTCTCCTTTGAGTCAGCCATGTTCCTGGAGAGTGAACAAAAGATGGAGACCCGTCTCTTACCCCGGACCGGTCTCTCTGGCATGGGGAACGGGCATGGTGCAGGTCGCCCACCGACTTCGCTCCCACAGTCAATGCCCATTTCTGAGCTGCTGGGTTCAGCACGCCGTTGCGAACATACTGGTCCCCTTCAACGGCCACCACGTGTCGTTTCTGGCGACTGCTCACATCGTTGAGAGATGAAGGCTGGGTTAAAACGCAGAGTGAAAAGTCCGTGAACCGAACGAGTTCCGATCCCGCGACACTGCAGTTTTCAGTCAAGCGCTTTACCCCAAGACCAACAGGCCCGAATTTGTTCAAGTGAACGGGGTGGTATGTTCCATTATCCAATATTATAGTGGAGTTATTTTCTACGATCGGTAGCAAAGTGTGTAAGAACTACGCTTCATATTTCGTTGCCATCATTATTTCATAGTAGCTTCCAGAATTCTTTGACATAAACACCAACAAATCATTTGGATTGTTCCGTCATGTAAGAGAATTAGCCAACTACATCTTTCATTGTTTCACGTGCTGTATCACCAACCCAATAATCTGCCTGGAATAACCAGCATTTACTCACATTTCGTCTAACCAAACGATTGCTTGAAGTTTGCACGTACACACTTCTCTCAAAAGACGGCATCTCCAGGCAACGATATCCTCATTCAAGCAAAACTTTCCTCCCAAAGAAAGTTATCCAACTAAATTCTATATTTTCAGTACAAGTGAAAAACTTGCTTTACTTCCAATAAAAGCAGGTCTCTATCTCCTAATGAAAGTACCGGCTTCTTCCTGGTTCGATATTGTGATATACACCACTCTTAATCTTCTGCTTCTAGCGGCGCGCGCTACGGTTCGCGCGGCCGAAAAACCTCTGTGGCCGCACTTCTCCGCGCGCGACCAGTGTAGCATCGCAGGCCACTTGGTTGCACGGTCTCGGCGCCACTATCAGCAACTGGGCATCCACGACAACATAGGGATTGGCCATCTAATAGAGATAGCGACCCCAGCCGCCGGTTCCGTAAACTATAGAGCCTTATTTAACGCCACCGCGGCGTCTATAAGTCAGTTCTTCTCTGGCTGTTATGCTCGTCTCCGCAACAAGGAAATGCTACGCTACGAACTACTGCTTGCTGCTTGATGTTAACGCGTGTGCCCTGGACTTGAATTCTATCCAATATACGGAACTTGGACTTCGACATTCACATGCCTTAGAACATCGCCGGCCGCGGTGGCCGAGGATACTGCGGCGCGCCAGTCATGGTCTGCACGGCCACTACGGTCGGGGGTTCGAATCCCCCCTCGGGCATGGATATTTGTGCCGTCCTTAGTATTAGCTAGTTCATAAGTAGTTCGTAAGTTTAGGGACTGATGACCCCGTAGTTAAGACCCATAAGCTTTACAAACGTTTGAACGTCTTAGAACATCAACGGACTGGTGACTTTCTGCCGGATACCGCCAATACTTCGGTATCAACTTTATAAATTATGTTATGTTCATTGTGTTTCGCCAAAACATTGTGCCTCTTGATAACTAAGTTATTTTGTTAATTAAATAGTTGGATGGTGATACACTATTTGTGTTATTCCTGGTTATAACCGGTATTCTTTCCACACACACAACAATCATATAGCCGATATGTCGCCAAATTTCTTGCTCTTCAGAATTCTCCAGGCCTGTCGTTTTACCAGCATGCAATGCTTTTGCTGTAGATATCTCTCGTCTACCTTGTACTTTCTTGGCAAAAGTCGTTCCGGTTTTCAGAGCCGCAGCTACTTGTTCAACGACTTCCTAGAACCAAATAAGAGGCCCATCATAAACTCTTTCTTCCTCATAATAGCGTCGCATATTATAAATGAACAAAGGATCTTGTCTCTTTTAAGGGAGCACCCCTGTGTACTTCCATATGGCTAGCGGAAGAGGCCATATTAAATAAGTTCTAAATTAACGACACTACACCACAGCGTTAACACGAACTGACTGGTTCAGTCCCGTTCAGTGACGAACGATGAACATGTGACACATGCTTTTCTGCCATGTCTGACCTTAGGTGCAGGGGTGACAATGCGGCAGCGTCACCAGGGAAACGTTTACGAATTCTAGAGTTTGCGCTTGGTACTTGAGTGTCGCCTCCACACAACGCGACCCAAGTGAGTGAAGTGTCAGGGACGTTCTTTTAGCAGCCTCACTATAGTTGAAAGTCGCCAGCTCTCGTCTATGATGGCCTCCGTCGGCGAACATTGCAGACTTTGGGAATGATAGACACAAGAACGTCCGAAAAGCAAATGAAACTCGTGGTTTCAGCAAGACAAAATATCCTGCCTAAAATAATGTTTGCTGGAGATGGAACTGGACGCTGGTAAATCAAAATCTGAAACATGCAGCTGGGGATGTGCGCAAAGATATTGTAATTTTTTATGAAGGTATACTGACAATTATTAGTATATTAAGTGTTGGTGTTAATAGAACTGATACGTAAATACATAGCCGAACTGTAAGAGTTGATGCCATAGAAAAGTAGACACAAAGGAATAAATATAAGGTGCATACTATATTGAAGTCCGGTTACTATAACCTCTAGTGTCTGCCAAGCAACAGTCATCCAGGTGCGGAAGGCCGTTCGAGACAAATTACGGCATGTGACTTTACGGAAGTAATGTCCGTAGAGTCACGCAAATAGTATAAGTGATGGTAGTGTTTGGAAAGATACGGACCGGCAGTGAACCGCGGCAAGTGGTTGGAAGGGCTGCCAACCAGCCAAGGTATCAGTGGGTTAAACCCAGCAACCGATCAGGGGTTTGTCCAAAGAGGCGGAAATCTGAGAAAGACCCATACTTTGTATTCAAAATTAATGAGGGCTGTTAGCCAAGCGTTTCTGAAGGGTATGTCTGGAGTACATATGTGACTTCCAAACTCCATTAATTCAAAATAAAATAAAATCTATAAAATTATTTACCATAAACATTCAAGACAACTACGATGGAATACCACTCCCATGAACCACAGACATTGCCGAGGTGGGGTGGCTTGTGTGCCCCAACGATACAGATAGCCGTACCGTAGGTGCAACCAAAGCGGAGGGGTATCTGTGGACAGGCCAGACAAACGTGTGGTTCCTGAAGAGGGGCAGCAGTCTTTTCAGTAGTTACAGGGGCAACAGTCTGGATGATTGAATGAGCTGGCCTTGTAACATCAGCTAAATGTGGCTTTGCCACACAGCTACTGCGAACGGCTGAAAGCAAGGGGAAACTACAGCCGTTAATTTTCCCGAGGACATGCAGCTCTACTGTATGAACATATGATGATGGCATCCTCTCGGGTAAAATATTCCGGAGGTAAAATAGTCCCCCATTCGGATCTCCGGGCGGGGACTACTCAGGAGGATGTGATCATCAGGAAAGACAACACTGGCATTCTACGGATCGGAGCGTGGAATGTTAGATCCCTTAATCGGGTAGGAAAGCTAGAAAATTTAAAAAGGGAAATGGATAGGTTGAAGTTAGATATAGTAGGGATTAGTGAAGTTCGGTGGAGAGAGGAACAGGTTTCTGGTCAGGCGAGTACAGGATTATAAATACAAAATCAGTTGGGGGTATTACAGGAGTAGGTCTGATAATGAATAAGAAAATAGGAATGCGGGTAAACTACTATGAGCAACACAGTGATCGCATTATCCTAGTCAAGATAGATACGAAGCCAACACCGACCACAGTAGTACAGGTTTATATGCCAACTAGCTCTGCCGACGATGAGGAGATCGAAGAAATATATGAGGAGCTAAAGGAAATTATTCAGACAATTAAGGGAGAGGAAAACTTAATTGTTATGGGAGACTGGAATTCGGTAGTAGGACAAGGAAGGGAAGGGAAAATAGCAGGTGAATATGGTCTGGGCAAAAGGAATGAAAGAGGAAGCCGCCTGGTAGAATTTTGCACGGAACATAATTTAGTTATAACAAACACCTGGTTTAAGAATCACAAAAGAAGGTTGTATACGTGGAAGAGACCAGGAGACACCGGGAGATACCAGACAGATTTTTTAATGGTAAGGCATAGATTTCGGAACCAGGTTTTAAACTGTAAAACATACTCAGGGGCAGATATAGACTCTGACCATAACTTGTTAGTTATGAACTGTAGGCTGAAACTGAAGAAACTACAAAAAGGTAGGAAAATAAGGAGATGGGACCTGGATAAGTTGAAGGAACCTGAAGTTCTTAAGAATTTCAGAGGGAGCTTTAGACAACAATTGACAGAAACGGGGGAAAATAAAACAGTAGAGGAGGAATGGGTAGCATTGAGAGATGAAATAGTGAAGGCAGCAGAGGACAAAATAGGTTGGAAGGCAAGACCTACAAAAAATCCTTGGATATCACAGGAGATACTAAATTTAATCGATGAAAGGAGAAAATATAAAAATGCAGTAAATGAAACAGGCAAAATGAAGTACAGACGACTAAGAAATGAGATTGACAGTAAGTGCAAAATGGATAAGCAGGAGTGGCTAGAAGGCAAATGCAGGGATGTAGAAGAATGTATAAATAGGGGAAAAATAGATACAGCCTACAGGAAAATAAAAGAAACATTTGGAGATAAGAAAAACAGCTCTATGAATATCAAGGACTCTGATGGAAAACCAGTTCTCAGCAAAGAAGGGAAAGCTGAAAGGTGGAAAGAGTATATAGAGAGGCTCTATGAAGGAAATGAACTTAGAGGCAATATTGTAGAAAGGGGAGAAGAAGTAGATGAGGATAAAATAGGAGATACTATACTGAGAGATGAATTTGACAGAGCACTGAAAGACCTAAGTCGAAACAAGGCCCCTGGAGTAGATGATATTCCCTCAGAGCTACTGAAGTCTCTGGGAGAACCAGCCATGACAAAATTGTTTCACCTGGTGTGTAAGATGTATGAGACAGGTGAAGTACCCTCAGACTTTAAGAAAAATGTTATAATCCCCATTCCAAAGAAAGCAGGTGCAGACAGGTGTGAAAACTACAGAATCATCAGTTTAATAAGTCATGGTTGCAAAATATTAACACGAGTTATATACAGAAGGATGGAAAAGCTGGTAGAAGCCGACCTCGGGGAAGATCAGTTTGGGTTCAGGAGAAATGTAGGAACACGGGAGGCAATACTCACTTTACGGCTTATCCTAGAAGATAGATAAAGAAAAGGCAAACCTACATTTCTAGCTTTTGTAGATTTGGAGAAGGCATTTGACAATGTTGATTGGAATAAACTCTTTCAAGTTCTCAAGCAAGCAGGAGTAAGATATAGGGAACGTAAGGTTATTTACAACTTGTACAAAAACCAGACAGCGGTTGTCAGAGTTGAAGGGCATGAAAGGGATGCAGTGGTTGGAAAGGGAGTAAGACAGGGTTGTAGTCTTTCTCCATTGTTGTTCAATTTGTACATTGAGCAAGCTATAAAGGAAAGCAAGGAGAAATTTGGTGAAGGAATTAAAGTTCAGGGGGAAGAATTAAAAACATTACGTTTTGGCGACGACATAGTAATTCTGGCAGAGACAGCAAAGGATCTGGAGGAGCAGTTGAACGGAATGGACAGTGTGCTGAAAGGTGAATATAAGATGAACATTAACAAGAGCAAAACTAGGGTAATGGAGTGCAGTCTAAGAAAATCAGGTGATGCTGAAGGAATTAGATTAGGAAACGAAGCAGTAAAGGAGGTAGATGAGTTCTGTTACTTGGGCAGTAAAATATCAAATGATGGTCGCAGTACAGAGGATATAAAATGCAGAATGGCAATGAGTAGAAAAGCGTTCTCGAAAAAGAGAAATTTGTTAACATCGCATATTGATTTAAGCCTAAGGAAGTCCTTTCTGAAGGCATTTGTATGGAGTGTTGCCTTGTATGGGAGTGAAACATGGACGATAAACAGTGCGGACAGGAAGAGGATTGAGGCTTTTGAAATACGGTGCTACAGAAGAATGCTGAAGATTAGGTGGGTGGATCGCGTAACTAATGAGGAGGTACTGAACAGAATTGGGGAGAAAAGAAATTTCTGGCATACCTTGACTAAAAGAAGGGATAGATTGGTAGGGCACATTCTTAGACATCAAGGGATTGTGAATTTAGCGTTGGAGGGAAGTGTGTGGGGTAAAAACCGCAGAGGAAGACCAAGAGATGGATACAGTAAACAGATTCAGACAGATGTAGGTTGCCGTTCTTATGTGGAGATGAAGAGGCTTGCTCAGGATAGGGTATTGTGGAGAGCTGCATCAAACCAGTCTCCGGACTGAAGACCACAACAACAACAACAACGATGGAATAATTACGCGCATCTCATGACTCTAAAAATAATTTCAGTATGTCAAAAATTACAAATGTTTATGACTACTATATCAAAATAAAGAAAAATCAAGTTTAAAATAACCAAATTTTGAATGCATCATGCAATTTCAACAATCTATGGTTTAGATGATAGTTTATTGCCTCCACTTATCATCTTGAAAGCGTCATACTTTTAAATATTTATTTAATGACTGATTCCAAATGATATAAATTTATAATGGGAATATAAACAGATCATCATACTCTCCACAGTAACACTGAAAATGCAAACAGCATGATTTACCTCTTGTATATTTATTGCAGTGTGTTGATGTATTGTATTGCCAGTAATTACGTAAATATTGTGTGGCATGGGCGGTCGAGCTCACGAAAGCTGGTTTGTCTATTTATTTCAGACTTTATGTAATACTAATTAACAGTCCTTTTTGTATTTAATATATGTTATATCAGTAAGGTAGTGGTTTCTGATCGTCCGTTTTTACTTAAAGAAATATCTCATGTTAAGAAGTATACTATTTTGGAGGGGATGGTGTTCGGCCAATGAGGAAGTGGCCAAGTGACAGAACTGGTGGGGAGTGTGTGTCTGGGGAAGAGGAGATGAGCCAAGGGATGTGCGGAAATGAGAACTCCATGTCTCGTCTTGGCAGAAGAAGGACCCTCTTGGATGATAGGAGTGATTTGATCAGGAAGAGTTTTAAGATGTTTGGTCGCTTCTCGGGGGTCTAAATTTGGTGAGAATAAGTGAACGCCAAAGGAGCTGATATGTGTTGAAAGACGACCATCTGTCGTTTTCCATATATTTTTTATAAAATTGTAATTTATTTTATGTCGTTAGCTTAGCCTTTTGTTAAACTAGAACCCCACTCTTCTCAAGGCATGAGGAATAGCATTTTATTTCATGTTTTAAAATATTAGTTTCTGAAATATTAGTTAATATTGCTAGGATTTTGTTATTTTAATAATTTATTATTGTGGTTATGAATGTGGCAACAAGTACGGCTTCTACGCTGCGCCACTGTCCCTGTGAGAATGTGTACTTGTTTTAATTTTAAGTGGATGTGCAAGAATCTAATGGCTGTCTGAATGTGGGTAGTGATAGCTCGCTTTGCATGGTTCTCTGTGGCTCAGAGTCGATAGCTAGTCATTACCAACCCCTGCTGCTGATGCTAACAAAGAGGTTTCTACACCCTTTGGTTACAAGCTAGTCAACGAGCCTTCTCCAGGGCGAGTCTCACGTTCTTCTCTCCCTACCACCCGCATGGATTTCCCAATTTTCGGTAGCTTCCCCATCTCTTGGCCGCTTAATCTTCACTTTGTGCTCGGACTGCGGTGAGGTAAGATTGGTTCTGCTCTTGTGCCTGCGGAGATGGTAGCGATTCGTTGTCCAGCATGTTTAACTTAGACTCTTGAACTTAGATTCATTTTTCGGAATATTTTTTTTCCGATCGTGCGCAGATATGTGTTCTAGTTTTTCAATCCAGTGATTTCCAACAGATAAACGCGGTGTATGTGTTACTTGTTGCAGTTTGATAACAGCATTTTGTGATTATGTGGCAGTGTACAAACTCTGTGTAAATTCTCTCTAGCTTTGTGGGAGCCTATTTCTAACAGACAATATGTTCATTTTTGTACAGTGTATGTAAAAATCTTTCTTATTGAGTGATATGTGTGTTCCACGTGATTGGTTCTTAGAACAAAGCCTTCAGCTTTCACTATTGTTTGTTCCATGCCCATCAGGCAAGTAACTATGCGTGTATCCTTTTGATGTCCACTAACATTTCGCGATCTTCTCTCCCTGCCTATTTTAATTTTGCTGTTTCTTCTCCAAACTTGTAGTATGCACTCAGTCTTGGTCAGTAATACTCTCTGAGCCTTGTACAACCTCCTTCAAAGCTTGCTTATGAAATTCTATACATTTCTATAGGTTGCATAGCGTAGTTTTTATTCTCACTTTTCCATCGTAATTATTTCACTTTTCCTGGTTTTGAGACCGCACTTCATCCTCAACTGTAATCGCTCCCTATCGCATGTAGCTGCATTTCATTCGGTTCTTTATGTAATTCTAAACATTTCTAGGGTTTGCATGCACATAGTTTTTATTTTTTCGGAAATTAAATTTATACATTTTTATCGGTTTTCGGAACCATGTGGGTCCGAACTTCGACTTCAGGGTTTGCAGCTAGTCACCTGAATTCACGCCACTTCTCATAAAACCAGTGCCTAGATAGTTTACCCTCAGATTACAGCTTAAGACTCCGCCAGAATTTTGTGTAATGAATGCGTTTTTTTACCACTTCACCTTCAGTGGAGTGCGATCATGTAACGTAGCCGCATGTCGCCGTTAGCGTGTTTGCTCGCGGTCTAATCTAAATGCAACTTAACTTTGCTATACTCACGCACCGTCTCAAATCAGGCATGACAGACCAGAGCCATATTTTCAGTTTCATTGTGCCGGCCGCGGTGGCCGAGGGGACTGAGGCGCTCCAGTCACGGTCTGCACGGCCACTACGGTCGGGGGTTCGAATCCCCCCTCGGGCATGGATATTTGTGCCGTCTTTAGTATAAGGTAGTTGATAATTAGTTTGTAAGTTTAGGGACTGATGACCCCGTAGTTAAGTCCCATAAGCTTATCAAACATTTTAACATTTTTGAACATCAGTTTCATTGTATATTGTGTTGTGTGGTATCTTCGTCTTTGCTGAATTTCGCCTCCGATAGCGGCGCCTGCTTCTGCCTCGTTTCAGCACGCTGATTTTGGTGAGTTTCGCTGTTGCACTGCGTGTGTATGAGCGGGTGAGTGTTGTTTGTAAATCCTCCACACCAGTAGCGTTAAGTTCTGTGTAATTTATGAAATTCGATGCTGGGCACCGTCAGTATTAGAACATGTACATGGGATGCTTTTTATTGTATTAACAAAATTGGTTCCCCATTTTGCTTGCGTTCGACCTGAATAAACAAGTTAAGTTCAGTATAATTTTGACTTGCCTATAAATAGTAGTTTTCGATCACCTTCCCCCTTTTTATTTAATATTGTTTTTCACCAGTGCTAAGAACAAGCTCAGATTCAATTTTTTTATGTTTAAGTTCCGTTGCGCCATAAATGTTTTCTTAGCCACCTTTATGAAATAACTTTGTTTATTAATGTCTGCGTGTAATTTCCTGTGAGCTGCTACGTATATTGGCCACTGTGTCGTTAACTTCCTGTTGTTAGAGTAATTTGAACCAAGTTAGTTCTCAATTAGGGCCAGGGAACAAGGTTTTACAGCAGGGAGTAGCCGGCAGTTCACACGGATCTCTCGCTAATTTTACTGCTACAATTAAGCTTTTTTATAACAGTAAATTCTTATCTGGATGCCTCCTCATAGAATTAAGCTTTTATTTCGTACAGTGGCCTACTTTTAGTGTTTATGTTCTTACAAAAGAGCTTACTAGTGTAGAAATGATGTTCGGGAAAGTTAAACTATTTTGAACTGTTGACAATTTCATGTTGAGTGCTCGCGAAATATACAGACTCTGTGTTTCTTAAAGTTATGATTACTTAGTTGGGGAAAAGTTCTTCCAATTTCTTATCGCAGACAATGCAACTGTTTAAACATTTTATTCTATTTATGATTAATAATTCATCTTACCACGCCCAATAAGGAACAAATTTGATTGAAAAAAAAAATTATGCAACTAAATCTGTCTTTGCATACATTATTTGCAAACGTTAGAATAAAACCATGTTTATTAATGAATCAGTTATTTTATGTAATATTTCTTATTTGTTTCGCAAACTACAGCCTATGCATAGAATAGATTTTAACTACAGGATCACAGGTAAAAGGTAGTTGGTGGGGCCGCGGCGGAGCGGCCGAGCGCATTGAGGCGCTATGCTACGATGCGCGAGGCCGTTCTATGTCGGGGGTTCGAATCCCCCCTCGGGCATGGATGTTTGCGCTATCTTTAGTATAAGGTAGTTTGTAAGTTTAGGGACTGATGACCACGCAGTTAAATCCCATAAGCTTTACAAAAATTTGTAGTTGTCGGGGCATGAAAGCAGACATGTACAGTTAGACCCTAACATAACACCGAGCCAGATTTCTACATCAGAACCGTATATAGCCTACTACGTAGGTTCTTACACCGTAAAGTCACACTTGCTTTAATTTAAGCTGTGATAAATGCGCTGAAGGATAGCGCGTAAAGTTGCAGGTAGGGGCATTTGGAGCGGGAGGAAGTATGAAAAACCTTTATGACCTTACTGAATTTATCGGGCAACTCTCAACAAAAATAACATGATGATCGTGATCCCATTGCCGATTTCATTAACTCTCACAGCGAACCTAGACTGGATAAAATACGAAGCATGTCCACAAAGTAAGATCCGTTTGGTTATATAAAACAAACGTGTACAGATACAGAAAAAATATTTATTGTATAAAAATCTGCAACTCTTTCAACTAGTTTTCTACATAACTTCCGAAATTTTGTAGGCACTTGTCATAGCGTGGGACAAGTTTTTGTGTGCCTTCTTCATAGAAGGTTGCCGCCGGTGTAATCAACCATGTGTCAAACATGTTCTTTCAGCTCATCATCGTTGAAGTGTTGACCACCAAGGACAGATTTTAGGTTTAAGAAGAGATGAAAGGAATCTTCTTCTTCCCTTCACGTTGCCGCCCGACCTCACAAGGCGAATGTGACCAAACAACTCTTACGGGAATTTCACTGGGACGTGTTTGATCATCCTCCGTACAGTCCCGCTCCTAGCGACTTTCTTCTTACGCCTAAAACCTGTCCATGGTGGTCAACACTTCAGCGATGATGACGAGCTGAAAGAACATGTTACCACATGGTTGAATACACAGGCGGCAACCTTCTACGAAGAAGGCATACACAGACTTCTGCCACGCTATGACAAATGCTTACAAAATTTCGGAAGCTATGTAGAAAAGTAGTTTAATAGTTGTATATTTTTGTACAATAAATATTTTTTCTGTATCTGTACTCGTTTGTTTTATATAACCAAACGGAACTTACTTTGTGGACATGCCTCGTATATAGTGTCAGCAGAGGAAACCATACAACCTGGGCACGCTGCCTGTAACTTTAACAGAAAACACACTATTTAATATTCATTATAGAACTGCCAAAAACACCGGGTCTGATGAACCTGCAGAAACTATATATTGTGCACCAGATGAACTTGAATATATGGTATATATATATATATCGTATGGTATAATGTCAGCTACATATAATACTTTAGTAAGATATACTAGTGTCTAATTAATAAGATAAAACATATCTCTGTCACAGAGCCAAGTCCAACTCCTTTAACCACTGGACAGCTTCCTGACTGACTATATGGAGTTCGGTCATCCCTCCTGAGAATGATCGTAATGGGCAATTAGTAATTATGTGGGTCATCGTTTGTATGTCTGCTCCACAGTCACATGACTGGTCGTCTGTCCGTCCCCATTTGAATTTCCAATAGTTACAGCGACCAACACCAGTTCGGAAACGGTTGATCAAAGACCATTCTCTCCTGGGAAGGTCCATTCCTTGGAGCTGCTTAGAGGGATCGTCTATCCAGATGCTGTTTTTTCCATTAAGTGAATCCCAAATTCTTGCCCAGTTTGTTTTAGGCGAGAAGCCACTCTCATGTAGTTGCACAGCTGTTTTAAGAGGTGGTTTACGTGATTTCAGCCGGCTTACCGGTGGTGGAAGGTCTTGCAGGATAGGAAGCTCAGGAGTGGACAAGATCTTATAATTCTCTCTCATTAAGGCGTCCTTCCGCCTTAGGTCTGGGGGAACGATGTTGCATAATGTTGGGAGCCATTGAAGTGGTGTAGCCATCAGAGTGCCACTGATCAATCTCATTGCTCTATTTAATTGTACATCAATGTCTCTCACATGAGCACTGTTGAGCGAGACAGGAGAACAGTATTCAGCTGCAGAGTAAACTAGGGACAGAGCTGTTGTACGCAAAACCTTAGCACTGGATCCCCAAGATGATCCTGCTAAGTGCTGCAATATGTTATTCCTAGTTTTAACTTTGTCTGCTGTTTTATGAAGGTGGTACTTAACAGTAAGAGATCTATCCAAGATGACTCCCAGGTATTTTGGATGTTCATTATATTCAAGTTGAACACCATCAAACGAGATCTTAAGTTTATAGTCGGCCATCCTATTATTGAGATGGAAACAAGGTACTTCCGTTTTATTTGGGTTTGGCTTTAGTTTCCACATTGCGAAGTAATTTCTGAGGAGAGTTAGGTCAGATGTTAAAGTAGTTTCCGTCACATGGATGTCTCTGTGTTGTGAAGCTATGGCAATATCATCGGCATAAATGAATTTTCTAGATTGCGTAGCTGGAATATCAGCGGTGTAAACATTAAAAAGAATGGGAGCAAGAACCGAACCCTGGGGGAGGCCATCGTGAAGCTGTCTAAACCCACTTTCTGTGTTGCCGAGATAGATCTTGATCAAAATTGAATATATGGTGAAATATTACTTTGAACAGACCTACATAAGAAAACAAACCAAAGTAGTACGAAATACAAAATCATTGTAAAATCACTATTAGAAGTTGAGAACAGCAGTGGTCATGATATAGACATTCAGCATAAAAGTATACAGGGTGGCTCATTGATAGTGACCGGGCCAAATGTTTCAAGAAATTAACATTAAACGAATAAATTAATGAGAACAAAACTTTCCGAGCTTGAAGGGGGAAAATAGTTGACGTTATGATGGCCCACCATATGGCGTTGTCATAGGTCAAATTGATATAAACTGCATTTTTAAATAGGTACCCCATTTTATTACATATTCGTATAGTTCATATATAAATATGAAAGTTTTATTTGGAATATTTTATTTCACTTTCTGATGGATGGACTTCTAATATTCTCACAAATTTAGATAAACACCTGATAGCAGGTTTTTTTACAATGCATTACTTAAATTGGATATTCTAATAAACTTACCCAGTCATAATTTCATGGACAAAATAATTTTGTTAAAATGGAACGTTTACCAATCGCAGAAAAAGTAGATATGGTTTTTATTTATGACTATTGTGGTCAAAATGCGTAACAAGCTTCTGCTATGTATGTTATTATCCTGAAACTCGTCATCTGAGTGACCAGACCGTTCATCAGATAGTGAATTTATTTAAAGAAACCGAAATTGTTCAGACGAAAAAGAAAAAGGAACCAAAAACCTGCAACAAATGAGGATTCCCAAATAAGTGTGATAGTTGCAGTTGAGGCTAATCCGCACATCACTAGCAGACAAATTAAGCGGGAATCGGAAATTTCAAAAACTTGGTTTTGAGGATTCTACATCATACATTTCTCCCTTGCCATATTTGTATGCACCAGGATTTGCACGGCGATGATTTTGAAAGTCGCATCAATTTTTTGTGGCACAAAATAAATTATGAGATGATGACAGGTTTTTTCAAGAGTTATATTTAGTGATGAAGCGTCATTCACAAACAGATGTAACGTAAACCGCCATAGTATGCGCTATTGGGCAACGAAAAATCTACGATGGCTTCGACAAATGGAACATCAGCGACCTTTGCGAGTTAATGCATGCTGTGGAATTATGGGAGGAAAAATAATTGGCCCTTATTTTATCAACGGTAATTTAAATGGTGCAACATAAGCCGGTTTCATAATTCATGTTTTTCCGATTTTGCTACGAAATGTTTCACTTTATGACAGAATTTCGAAATACTTTCATGATGGGTGGCCGGCACATAGCACGTATGCAGTATTTAAATAGACTATCTAATTACGCTACATTGGTTGTAGAAGCACCATACCATAACACGCACGTTCACCGGATCTTACAACTCCCGATTTCTTTCTTTGTTTTCTCCCTTCAAGCTTGAAAAGTTTTGTTCTTATTAGTTTTTTTGTTTGATACTAATTTCTTGAGTTATTTGGTCCGGTCACTATCAATGGACCACTCTGTCTGAATATTATGATGATCCCAATGAGGTAAATGAACAGGCCGAGGTGACTGAGGCGCCCCAGTCACGGTCAGCACGGCCACTACGGTCGGGGGTTCGAATCCCCCCTCGGGCATGGATATTTGTGCCGTCCTAGTTCGTAAGTAGTTCATAAGTAGTTTGTAAGTTTAGGGACTGATGACCCCGTAGTTAAGTCCCATAAGCTTTACAAACATTTGAACTTTTTTTTTTTTTTTTAATGAACAGCAACGACTGCTCATGGCAACAGCTACCACTGGTAATACAGCTGCTTTGACGAGATTGTTTCAATGATATTTGAGCTTAGACATTGAGGTATCATCGTATATATGTGTAGTCAGTTGTTTGTGAACTCAACAGGCCTGAACACAAAGTACATTCTCGTAGACAAGTTATAAATCAAAGGTCTGCGTGACTTACAGCAGGCTGAGCTCGTAGATATGAGTAAATAGTCACATGTGAATAATGGATTGCAATTTATTGTTATGGTTATCGATTCATATTTCGAATTTGCATGGTTGCTAGCTGTAAAGCCCAAAAACGGATAAGGATGTTGCAAGAGTGTTTCAGCAACTGCTGCAGACAGGAATGACTTCTTGCCTCAACAATGTTCAAACCGATCATTGGAGCGAATTTTACAATATTTCAAGACTGTAATTGAACAGTATGGAATACATCACAACTCAATATTCACCCACCCGAAAGCCAGCTTCATGGAACGTCTGAACAGGACTATAAAAACTCAAATGCGATCCTCGTTGTCTGTCAAATCCGTATATATTTTACTCACAAGGAATTCCTTCCTTGAAGTTGTTTAGATAGATTCTGCTCTGTACTGAGCGTCGGACCTTTGGTGGAGGGATTCCTGCTAATGAGTGTAGATGTTCAACTCTTGTAACGGGAGACACAGAAAGAGCAGTGGGGTATATTGTGGGCTATCAAAGCTATCACCGAAGCCCATATCTAAAGCAAACCAGAAATTAAGAACCAATATTAACAAAAATGGCAATGGAAGCCAGTTTCTGCCATGAAGAATTTGCATATAGTGTGAAATATATCTCGTTCGCTTCATTCCAACAGTGGGAGAACGGAGCTACGGCAAGGGGAAGGGAGAGGGGGGATGGGGTAGTGCGAACAACAGCGCGCCAAGGCTTCGGAATCAGCGTCGCAACACAAGCACGAGTGCTTCCGAAATGTGCCGAACGGACACGACTCGCTCTTGGCGAACTCCGCATCAGTTTAAAGCAACAAAGGGCGTGTTTGTGTGTTTATTACGTTTCACAGCTGCTGTTTTTGTGTTACTGGTGTTATTTATTTCATAGTGTGCAGTGTACTTTGACAGTTCTTAGTACTAATTCTTCAAAATGGATGGGCAATGTGTAATTAAACAGTTATTTGGATTCTCAGTGCATAAATATGTAACTTTTGTGTAAAACACTTTTTTCGTTTCATGATAGATGGTGCTGTAATAGGCAAAACTAAAAATGTGGAAATTGTTGAAAAACGGTAATATCTCAAACAAATACACATCAGATCACGAGACGCACGTGTCAGTTGTCGTCCCATCATATCCCACACGTGTGCGAGACAGGCCTGGAAATGGTGCTGGCCAGGGAGTTGCCGCACGTCTTGCAGAAGCACGCCCAGTATGTAGGCGAGCATTAGCCTGTCGGAACAACACATCACCTTCCGTTGTAAGAAGGGCCGTACAACATTCTGCACGTACCCAGCGTTTCCCCCACAAACAACAAAGGTGAACGAGGGTTGAAGCTTATCGCACGTTGTTGACGACTGCACCTGGTAACTTTGTTTACAGTTACGACGAAATTTGTCTATGCAATCACAAATTTCGTCGTAACTTGTTGACGACTGCACCTTGTAACTTTGTTTACATTTGTGTCCAAAGATGTTCATCCAAAGATATTTTACAACCATTAATGGTATTACCAATATCGATAACATAGGTTTCATTGTCTCAGACTCTTGCAATTAGCACAAGACACTCCCTTAATTTTTATTCATAGTCCGTTCTTACTTTTTATGTTGTGTTGACTGATAGGTTTTATCTAAGATGACCACTGAATTTTTAATATTTTTAGTTATACTGACTCCTGTATGTCTCAACTAGATCTATTTTATTTGATGCATTTTACCACTCAGTTTTAACACCTTGTAAGTATTTTAACTAGATGTTAAATTGACGTGATTCTCCGTTTTCAATCTCATTATATGTAATTTTGCTGGTTATTTCCTCTCTTTGTTTGTGCACATTAATTATGTTTACTTTGTATTTTTTGTATAGTTTGTCCATGAAGATGATCTATTGCCCGAAACTGGTAGATATATAACGTTTTTAATAAACAGCCGATGGTTTTTTTAATGCATTTTATGAGATTTATAATATGGTTCTCTTCTTTACCTTGCTATAGGGTATACTGCATATACAGGGTATATCCGAAATGAATGTAGAAAATGAGAGGGCTGCTAGAGTGGCCCATAACATGCATATTTCACATAGCAACCAATGTCCGCAAGGTTTAGCGTACGGCGCTAGGCAACACTGAATAGCGTCACGCGCCGCCAAGAGGTTAGGCACATAACATGCCATTCGAGTCCTCACAGTAGCGATTTGCAGGGCAACGTCTTCGCTGTATTTGTGGCAGCGGGGTAAATGAGATGTCGGGTTCAAGTGTTATAACCTTTATTTGACAACAGTTACATAAAGTGCTCGAAAGTACACCCTCCTGTTTGAGTGCACGTCATGAAACGACGCTGCAGTGATTGTCGCACTCGTTCAAACACTCCTGGCAAAGTGGATATTGCATTGGAGGGTGCCATAATTCGCGCAATCAGCTTTTCATCAATCGAAATGGGTGTTTCGTAGACATGAGATTTCAGGTGGCCCCAGAAGAAGAAATCAATGGGCGTCGAGGGAAAGTGCAGGCCATGCCACCGTCCACTGCGCCCTGTCCAGTTCTCACCAAAGGTTTCATCCAAATGCATTCGCACTGCATGCGATAGTGCGCAGATGTACCGTAGTGTTGGTACCACATTTTCTGTCGCACATTGATTGGAACATGTTACAATAACTCCGGCAGAGTTTCTCATAGAAGGGTTAGGTAGAAATTTGCTTTCAGTCGCCGGGGGAACATGTATGGGCCGACCACATTATCGCCTACCAAGTCAGGTCTTGGTGACCACGGACAAAGGTGGTGTGTGGAATTTCTCTTGCCCACACGTGTTGATTGTGGCCGTCGAAAACCCTCTTGTGTAAAGGATGCTTCATCCGTAAAAAGTACACAGTTAGGAAATTCCACTTGAATGGCACACTTTTGAAAAACCACTGGCAGAATACAATTCGAAGTGAAAAATCGTCTGTCCAAAGGGTTTCAACCTTCTGAGGTGGTAGGGGTGAAAATCATCTTCATGCCACACACGCCAAACTGTGGATTGGCTTACACCCGTTTCTCGTCCAACACACCGCGAGCTTGTTGATGGTGTGCTTTACAGCAGCGCTAACGCTTCCTCTTCAAACCCTGGCGTATGCACAGTACGTTTACTACCGCGTCCGTCAGGTCTTCGCACCAAAAAATGTTCAAATGTTTGTTAACCTTATGGGACTTAACTACGGGGTCATCAGTCCCTAAACTTACAAACAACTTATCAACCACCTTATACTAAAGACGGCACAAATATCCATGCCCGAGGGTGAATTCGAACCCCCGACCGTAGTGGCCGTGCAGACCGTGACTGAAGCGCCTCAGTCCCGTCGGCCACCGCGGCCGGCTCTTCGCACCTTTCACACAAAATGAATACATCGGGATTCGAAGTACGCCTTAAAGTCACATTTGCCATTACGGGAACGTGCCAGTGGAAAACATACCTCGCCGCGGTGGAGTAGCCGAGCGGTCTAAAGCGTCTCGCTGCGGAGCGCGCGGTTGCTCGCCGTGGCGGTTCGAATCCTCCCTGGGGCATGGGTGTGTGTGTTGTTCTTAGGTTAGTTTACCTAGGTTTAAGTAGTTTGTAAGCTTCGGACTGATGACCACGCAGTTTGGTCCGATAGATTTACAAACATTTGAACATTTGAAAACATACCTCAAGTGAACATGTCTCTTTTGGGGACCTGTGGATGACAGTAAATAGGCGGGGATCTGGCACGATTCGAAAACCGCTGAACGTGCAAACGTTGAGCAGCGTATTTCCATCCCCCGTCCCGTAAGCACAGTGCATCTCTGCTCTATCTGTCCAAGAATAGCGCTCAATTTCCTGTGCGCACCACACAGTAACAAACAGAAGAGTGTCCACGTTTGATGACAAACTGATGCAGAGCGAACCAGTGTGCACAGATGCTGCCATCTATGCAGAACCTATCAGATAGGCATGTGAACAGCCAAATGCAACGCGTTCACGTCCCAGTAAATGGCGGGAAAACCGTGGTGTTGTCCCGCCTGGAATATTTGCCTAGCACTGTACGCTAAGGGATGCGTCACACTTACTGGATCATGCTGACAGGAATGGTTTCACACGTGCCGGACTGAATAGCAGGCATCAGCGAAAGTTAAATGGAACAGTACGAGCTTGCAGTATCACGTCACTCCGTTGCGTGAGGAAACAATGCCCACGTCTAATGCAACAACACATAACCGAAGCCTTCTGGAACCATCAGCTAACCTGTTAATTGAACACAGCAACAAGATGTAAAACGCTGACACATGTTCTAACGTCGGTACAAGTCTGTTATATAACTCCAGCACTCTTCTACATCAGCTGACAACCGGCGAGATGTCGATTCCTGCGTAGCCCCGAGTTCGACTACTGCGCTACAACGGACGCAAAGGAAGTATCTAGAAGAACCTTCACGTCTTGCACACCGGAACTCCAGCGTCCCGAGGGAAGACGCCTACCTGCCGGTAGGCCAGGAGTCAGCACACATCGCGACCACACGACAACCGTCAACGCGATCCAGTATGAAGATGATGCGAGACAGCAATTAGGGTGGGGAGCAAGAATCACCAGTCCAGACGTGTGAATCTCTCTTTCACACGTTCCACCGTACTTCTGTACGGTTCCACAACAAACGGAGGGGTCGCCTACCTCCGCAATGCACAGTATGGCAGGAGGCTGCTGACGCCATAGACCTGGAGTACGCAGCCAGGTTTCAACCTATTTTATGTCGTCTTCAGAATATCCATAAAGCCCATGTGGCTATTGCTGGCTACTTCAGGGCTGCCTTGGCTACACACTGTGACTGCAGAGCAGTTACCAACATACAGCCACGGTTTGTAGCCAAGGCAACCCTGAAGTAGCCAGCGTCAGCCACATAGGCTATATGGATATTCTGAAGATGACCTTGAATAAAGTTACATTCCGCTATCTGGAATAGTCTTTTTTACATAATATCTCTAGAAAAGATCCCTGTTACCTCGTGGGATAATGTTGTCCAAATTAAAAAAAAAACAATAATTGGTGCTGCTCTTTAGCTTTAAGTCTGGGCTAGTGGCAAACTTCTCCGTTTCAGAGCGAAAGGTTGGAAACTCGCCGGGATCAAAGATTTTCTCTTTGAGTTATAATATAGCCTTGACCTCTCAACAATATGAGGAGTCGCCAGAAACGACAGATGGTTCGGATTCCGCGTTTAAACTGTAGGCTTCCCTTTCCCGATTGGATAATTGGTGTAGAACAGGGACATACTAAGCGTCGAAGTGGCTTCCAATCGAATCAGGCCACTGAGCCACACGAATTATTCAATTTAGGACGTTTCCTTGATGCTAAAATATTTCACATTAGACATTTATTCCGAATTTCTATAGGGCATATTTTATTTTATTTTCGCTGTGTATTATCTATATACAACCTCTGACAATAAATTTCGGTGATTTTTGTAACATTAACGTAGTTGATTTATAAACTACATTTACCTTACTGCCCTTCGATATAGTCACCTCCCACAGCTATGTATCGCTGAGCTCTGCGATAGATGTCCTTGAAACTTAGCACGAAGTCTTCCTTTGGGATGTTATTCAAAAGCCTCGTCACACTTCGTTGGATCTCAGGAATTTCGTGCTGGATGTTCAAGCCGCACGACAACGCTCGCCCACACACAGCCAATATCATAAACAGTTCCTGGCAAAAAAAAAAAAAAAAAAAAAAGGTTGTGGTGTATCTTGAAAATCCACCATACTCGCCGGATCTCAATCCTCCAGACTCCTCCCTATTCCGTACACTCAAACTCAATTTGAAAGGAAAGAGATTTGACGAAATTCCTGACATCCAACGAAGCGTGACGGGGCTTCTGAACACCACACTAAATGGAGAATTCGTACAAAGTTTTCAGGACATTTATCGCGGAGCTCAGAGGTGCATAGTTATGGGAGGTGACTGGTTCGGACGTTAAGGTAAATGCAGTTCATAGTTCATTTACGTTAATGTTACAGGATTATTCACCAAAATTTATTGTCAGAGGTTGTATACAGGGTGAAAAGTATTTGAACCAACAAACTCTGGGAAGTTGTAGGGGACATCAAAACAAATATTTTTCCCTACTGTTATTTTTCCTACGAGGAGTATTTAAACCGGTGGAGGACGATTTCTCTGGCGGCAAATTAATTACACCAACAAACACTTTTCCATTTTTTTTATTACCAAGAGACAACACATTAACACAACCCAATTTCAATTACAGTAGATTTTCAAAAATGCCTCCATTGACACATAAACAAATGTTACACCGTCGGATCATGTTCTGTCTGACACGGGAAAAATCCCCAGGACTATCCTGAGTTGTTCCTGCTGCTGCTACTATCCGAGCAACCAGATCCGTTTCTGATGCACCAGGTGTTGCGTAAACAAAGTTGCTCATCTCTTCCCACACAAAAATGTCCAGAGGGGACATATCTGGGGATCGAGCAGGCCATGGTATAGGACCACCTCTGCCAATCCACGTTTCTGGGAACCGTCAGTCCAGGAATCGACACCCACGACGAATGAAATGTGCCGGCGCCCGGTCATGTTGGAATCATATGCGTTGTCTTGTAGGGAGCGGGACGTCTTCCAGCAATTCTGGCAATACTCTGGCGAGAAAATTGTAATAGTGCCTGTCATTTAATGGCATAGGTAGCAGATACGGCCCAATTAAACAGTCACCAACCGCAACACATTAACGGAGAACCACACTAGTAACTGTGACAGGTGGGTTATCCTCACTCCAGACATGCGAATTGTGCATGTTGAAGACTCCATCACGCCCCAACGTCGCTTCATCGGTAAACAACGTAGAGGATGGAAAAGTAGGATGCATTTCAGACTGTTCCAGGTACCACTGCGAAAACTGTGCTCTGGGTGGATAATCAACTGGATCCAGGTTGTGGACACGCTGTAAGTGAAATGGATGTAACAATTGCTCTCGAAGGACTGTTCTTACATTCGTCTGTTTCGTCCCCACGTTATGTGAATTGCACGAGTGCTGATTGAAGGATTCCACTCCGCATGCTGCAAGACAGCTTCCTCAAATTGCAGCGTTCTTACTGTGCGACGGCGTTCCTGTCCAGGTAACCTGCTAAATGACCGGTCTCACGCTGACATTGATACACAACAGCAAAGGTCATATGATGCGGGATACGGCGATTAGGATATTGTTGTTGATAAACCCGCTGTGCAGCTCGTCCGTTGTGGTGTGCTACGTAGTAAGCATCAACCATATTAGTGTACTCATTCCAGGTGTATCGCTCCATTAGCAAACAGATAAAGTGCACTAATACACTCGTGGACAGCAGTTGCCTACAATTGCAGAGCGTAATAAGCGCTCTAACAACTGAAGAGCGAAGTACGGCATCCACCAGTTTAAATACTCCTCATAGGAAAAAATGACATTAGGGAAAAGTATTTGTTTTCAAATGTTTGTAAAGCTTATGGGACTTAACTACGGGGTCATCAGTCCCTAAGTATTTGTTTTGATGTCCCCTTTAACCTCTCAGAGTTTGTCGGATTAAATACTTTTCACCCTGTATAAAAGTCAAATGCCGTGTGATGGTCTCGAAAAAAACTCCAAAATGGCACTACCAATAGCAACATTTATTATTATTATTGCTCACTTGAAGACGGGATTGGTTTGGAAAAAAAAAGGAAAATTCAAAGGAACAGCTGGAAAATCGAATAAATCGAAATAGTTAATTTTGTAAGAGTGGATCATCATTTCGTATTTTATGCGTTGCCATACCGTTCATCCAACTGCGATAAAATTTTGCACACTTGAGTTTCAAAACAGGAGGAACAGCACTGTCTGCATAACAATTCGCACGGCGCATGGCGGAGGGTACTTTGAAACAGACTTCGACATCAAGCGACATTTCTACTCCCATCTTGATGAAACTTTCCACACCTGAGCTTCAAAAGAGAGGAATATCACTGTCTACATAAAGGTACAGTACCTTATTCCTGACTTTGACACCTTTTGACCAATCATCATGAAATTGGCGGTATTATAATTTTTCATATAAAGGGGAGGGAGGATATGAACAGGTATGGGGGACGCGAGGAGACTGGCAGAGAGCGGAGGAAGTGATGACAGACGCAGAGCTGGATAAAGGGGAGGAGATGACGAGGCAGAGGTAGGTGCGCCTAATAGTTCGCGACCGGGAGCGCTCACTTCAATTCGCAGCTCTGTAGCGAACTAGTTCCGCCACCTAGCTGCTTCATGCGCTTGCTGCGTAGGCCGCTAACCCGCTAACGATATCAGGCAGAGAAAGAGAAAAAAAATTCATAAAATGCATTTTTAAAAACATCAGCTGTTTATTAAAAACCTTATATATCAACCAGTTTCAGTCAATAAACCATCATCATAGATAAAAAGGTGTTGATACTGACTCCTGTTTGTCTCAACTAGATGTATTTTATTTGATGCATTTTACCATTCAGTTTTAACACCTTTTTATCTATGAAGATGGTCTATTCACCGAAACTGGTTGATATACAAGGTTTTTAATAAACAGCCGATGGTTTTAACAATGCGTTTTATGAAGTATATTACGGCTGTTGACACTCGCCTCACCAAAGCATTCACAAAAAACAAAAACAAAAATCATTTGTGGATAATTTCTCGCGTTTTTTTTTTTTTTAGTTATCTTTATCCTCTTATCTTCTGACATGAAAAAAATTAACAAGAAATGTTTCTTTTCATATTTTCCAACAAACTAGTACCCAAGCATGACACACATGCAAAAGAAAAAAAAATTGATGATTCACTATGGCATAAATGGAGGTCCACATGTGTGGACCCTGGGACATACTTATCATGATAAGGTACTTGTCTTTCATTGCATTTTTTTCTCTCGTTTCCTCAATAAAAACACCATTTTTCAACAAAATATTTTATTGTAAACTTAGCTACATATGCTAATCTACACAAAAATAAGTATTTTTAAATTTAATATTTAAATACGTTGTTTCCAACACAGGTTTCTGTTGATACTCATTGACAGTTCTGCAAATTAAAGAAAATAAATAAAAGCAATAATTTCTGTCAAATAATAACTTGATATTGCCAGTAAATGAATCTTAACTTTTCGTGATAGGCTTCAAAGCAATTATTTTTCATGACACACAAATACATTTCAGATATGATGCAGATGACCCTTGTCTTGGAACTGCAGCCAGGTTTCCTGCATTTTGAGACATTTTTTGCCTCAACAAATTTTGGTAAATTGCCCAACTTCTGCAACTGGTTGTGACAGAGCTCTTCTTGGCTTTTATCCATACTTTCTACATCTGCATCTTCAATATCAGACGAAATTACTACACAAGGGCGCCTTCTTCTTCTAGCTACACTCTCAACATATTTATAGTTAATCATAGCTTTGCCTACATCCATTTCGTAATGCATGAGTGAAACCTTCATTGTTTGGGTATTTAATTTTCTGAACACCATCTGCTGCACATCACCCAACAATTGACAGTCACGAGATCAATAAAGATAATTCCACATTTCTGGCATTAAGAAGCGCTTTCAATTGCTCATCAGTAAATATGTCATTCATATCTGTAAAGTATAAAAAGGAGAGTTATTTCAGTACTCTACTTTCGAAGACGAAACTGAAGCCGGCCGCAGTGACCGAGCAGCTTGCGGCGTACCAGTCACGGTCTGCACGGCCGCTGCGGTCGGGGGTTCGAATCCCCCCTCAGGCATGGATGTTTGTGCCGTCTTTAGTATAAGCTATTTCACAAGTAGTTTGTAAGTTTAGGGACTAATGAACCCGAGTTAAGTCACATAAGCTCTACAAACATTGGAACATTTTCTCAGAAATCAGTACCCAGAACAACCACCTCTGGCCGTAATAACGGCCTTGATACGCCTGGGCATTGAGTCAAACAGAGCTTGGAAGGCGTGTACAGGTACAGATGCCCATGCAGCTTCAACACGATACCACAGTTCATTAAGAGTAGTGACTGGCGTATTGTGACGTGCCAGTTACTCGCCCACCATTGACCAGGCATTTTCAGTTGGTGAAAGATCTGGAGAATGTGCTGGCTAGGGCAGCAGTCGAACATTTTCCGTATCCAGAACGGTCCATACAGGACCTGCAACATGCGGTCGTGTATTATCCTGCTAAAATGTAGGGTTTCGCAGGGATCGAATGGAGGATAGAGCCACGGATCGTAACGCATATGAAATGTAATGCCACTGTTCAAAGTGCCGTCGACGCGATCAAGAGGTGATCGAGACTTGTAACCAATGGCACCCCATACCATCACGCAGGGTGATACGCCAGTATGGCGATGACGAATACACGTTTCCAATTTGCGTTCACCACGATCTCGCCAAACACGGAAGCGACCATCATGATGCTGTAAACAGAACCTGGATTCATCCGAAAAATATTACGTTTTGCCATTCGTGCACCCAGGTCAGTCATTGCGTACACCATCGCAGGCGCTCCTGTCTGTGATGCAGCGTCAAGGGTAACCACAGCCATGGTCTCCGAGCTGATAGTCCATGCTGCTGTAAACGTCGTCGAACTGTTCGTCCAGATGGTTGTTGTCTTGCAAACGTCCCCATCTGTTGACTCGGGGATCGAGATGTGGCTGCACGATCCGGTGCAGTCATGCGGATAAGATACCTGACATCTCGACTGCTTCTGATACTAGGCCGTTGGGATCCAGCACGGAGTTCCGTATTGCCATCCTGAACCCACCGATTTCATATTCTGCTAACAGTCATTGGATCACGACCAACGCGAGCAGCAATGTCGCGGTACGATAAACTGCAATCGTGATAGGCTATAATCCGACCTTTATCAACGTCGGAAACGTGATGGTACGTATTTCTCCTCCTTACATGAGGCATCACAACAACGTTTTACCAGGCAACGCCGTCAACTGCTGTTTGTGTATGAGAAACCGATTGGAAACTTTCCTCATGTCAACACGTTGTAGGTATCGCCACTGGCGGCAACCTTGAGTGAATGCTCTGAAAAGCTAATCATTTGCATATCTCAGCATCTTCTTCCTGTCGGTTAAATTTCGCGTCTGTAGCACGTCATCTTCGTAGTGTAGTAATTTTAATGGCCAAGAGTGCAGCAGCAGTTATTTTAAGTGCACGGCTAACTGTAGACAAATGCATCAGTCGTCCCTTGCGAGGTGCTGCGATCTAGTGTTGAAACTGAGAAACAGAAGCTCCACACTTGTGGACCAGCGGTCTCTAAGCGCAAAAATACACGTATTTGCGGAGGATAGAAAAAAGGAATGTAGGTCCACATTTGTGGACTGCCGGAACGAAGAGATTAAATCTTGACATTATTGAATTTATTAGTTAGATACTGCAGAGTGAAGAATACTTTAAAACAGAAGTATTGTAGCACTGAACTATGTAACTCTAACCTGCAGACGTTCACCCCGAAATGGTTCTCATCGGCAGAAGGCAAGCACGTGAGTTTTCAGTCTGGTGCGCGCCTTCTCGTTATTGCCCGTCGGTCTCCGAAAAAGGATGCAACGAACTGAGGAGCGAGGAGCGTTTGTCGTAATAGTCCGCGACCGGTAGCTCATATTTTAGTTCGCGACCAGTAGCGCGTATTGTAGTTCGCTCTCCGTCGCGAAGATGGTCGCTCTTTTTAGTTCGTCAGCTCCTATACCCGAGACAGATCGTTAGTCTTTAGCTCTTTTTGGCTTTTGCTACCGCTGCTATAAGCGCTTTTTCTTTTACTATGGTAGCTCTTTTTTATAATGATCAGTGTTGCCCAAGCGTGTGCTATAACTCGTATTTTTTGGCAATTAGACATCAAATAGGCGAATAAACCAGTTATTTACACAAATGGGTGATATAATGGTATTCAACTACTTTGTATACAGAGTACTCGTAATATTTTATTTTTAAAATGTATTTTTTTTCTCTTAGGTCACTGCAGAATCATTACCTACAAAATATGCTAAATGCGTTTATTTTGGTGAATAAAAATACTGTTTTTTATAAATAACTGATACAATTCGAAATGACGGTAACTGTCAGAAGGGAATCACGTGATTCTGCGCGCTCTCCCGTCCTCCCGCTGTACCCCGTCAGTTTTCGGAAAAGGAGTGAACGAACTAAGAGGCGATGGATCTGGGAACTAGTTCGCGTAGTTCGCCTGTGGGAGCGCTCTTCTGAATTAGTTCGTTCGCAAACTACACAAGACTAGTGGACAGTGACAGAGAGAGGGAAAGAGGTCCATGGACACATAGAGTTCGAAGGAGCACATGCACTAACTTAATGTTTGAAATAAATAAATAACCGAGTAACGCCGGGTTTTGAGGTAGCTAATACGGTGAGAAGCCCAACACGGAAAAAAGGTAATAAAAGCCATAGAGTTGGATGAAGCAGTGGCGTATTTACAATTCTTTTTTTTGGGGGGGGGGGGGTTATGATTTTCATTTTACAATAGATCAAATTGAAAGTCAATGTTATTGATCCATACTAATTTAATGCTCAAAATTATAAACATTTGTTTCATTGGAACACTGATGACATAACATAAGCAAGAAAAAAATTGAACTAGTTTCCGTCACAGACAAATATATGCAGACGGGAAACCTCCGTAAGGGCCTGGTCCCACACTCTGGGGTGCGGGGCGGGGGGTTCTGAAGCAGTTCCGTAAGATGTCCCATGATGGCGCTGCGGTCAGAAGCAGCCCTTTAAACTGGCCAGAGCAGGCGGCAGGTAGCGGCTGTCCCCACCACCACCTCCCCTCAAACGCCAGCAAGCCGGACACATCCGTGGCCGGACACATCTGTGGCCTCGTGGCAGGTGGCATGAGCTCTCCCCTCAGCCTCCCCTCCACGCTACCCTCTGACGTGCGAGAGGCACCCTCAGAAGTGCCTCTAGTGTGGTCTACCGGTACTAAGCCAGGGAACTGCCTGACACCTGCTAGCATCTTACGGAACTACGAGAGGAGCATAGGACAGTGGTTTAGGGGGGGGGCTGCTTCTCTGTATATGTTACTCTGTGCTTCCATCCACGGCTATATGTGGACACCGGCGAGCTCTACCTGCCATGAGTGGCCGAGTGTGGGCTGGCAGGTAGCAGTCCGGGCAAGCAGTTAGCCGCTCGCTGGTGGACCCGATGCACCCGGGCCCTGGCCATCAGGCCGAGCCTATCGCCCACACACAGGCGACTAAGTCAGGGTTGATCCCTTCCTGGAGGCAGCCTTAGCCTTAAGGCCCCCATTCACAGATTCCCCCTTGGAAAGCGGAGCTACTTCTGAAGTTGAGGTGTTGTTAGCCTTTGTTTTCTACCCATAGTATTACGATATTGTGTGCAGGTGTGTAAGAAAAACATTTCTATAATTTCACAATTCAGGGGGGGGGGGGGCTTAAGCCCGGAAACCACCTCCTTAAATACGCCACTGGGAAGAAGTGACAGGCAGCGCAGCGAGACTGAGGAAAGGACTGTAAGATGCACATCCAATCCCCAATACAAATAATGATTTATGCCAAGACATTTCCGCAGTATTACTACATGCCAACTTACGGTCGTTTGCCTTAAATATGGATGAGTTTATCAACCAATTGAGAAAGAATATTAAATCATATTGCAATAGGTATTTTTACCACAGACATATGTTCTGTTATGGACATGCCATATTATCTCTCATGCAATCAATAACATGAAAACTCACAAAACAATTGTTTGTTTGCATCGCAATACGTCAGTTACATCCCGAGAGGCTTAGAAGCGAAGTTGACACTTAAATACATGAAGCGCGCAGTTTTCCTACATCCTGAGGCTCGAGAGCGAATCTCGTGCTGTCCGTAATGTGATGTAATTGACGTACATAAACTTCATGTGAGAGTTATCCTCTGGTCTCAATGTAATACGGGGGGTCTCATTTATCGTGTTCACCCAAACGCACGTTTTACTACTGCGCTAAATGAACGATTGTTTGGGAAGAAAATGTTGCTTAACATCATTGGTAGGTCTTGCTGAGGGTATATACCTTTTATGGCTATACAGGCGTCAATAATGCGTTCTTGCTTGTCTCTTATGTTGCTGTAACAATCTGGTAGACAGCATCCTTGGCTGCTCTCCACAGAAGAAAGACTAACGGTGTAAGGTCCGGAGATCTGGCAGGTCAACCAATTGACCCACCACGTGGCGTAGCTAAGTCACCCGGGGCAAAAATGACATTGGGGCCCTCTTTAAACTAAAACTATACAGATACAAAACTACTTCATCATCAGCTCCTTACCGCCTACTGAAGGCAAACCTGAATACTACTAAGTAAATTACCATGTGTCACGCAGCAGATAATATTTAATCGTACCCTCTAATATAATTATAACTCTGAAAGTTAGTTTGTTTGTTATGCTTTCACGCAAAAATTACTGGGTGGATTTGGATGAAATTTTGCAGAGGGATAGAGTTGGACGTGGTTTGGATATACCGATGAAACGACCTCATGGAATACTTTTCTAAGTTGCTCCATAGTAGGCGAATGAAGTCACAGGCAGAAGCTAGTAAAAAATTAACATTTAAGTAATACTCAACCTAGAAAATATGGCCCCCTGCCGCGAAGCAAACCGGGAACAGTCAAGACTCGTGTGTCTACAGTAACAGCAGGCAGACTGTTGTCAGTGCCGACAACATATTCTCGCTGAACTACTGCGCTGTTAGCTCATTGCTCCGTACCGATCGGCCTAATTTCGTTGATAGCCCAGTCAAAGAAGGAAAATACGGAAAATATTCGTGGAGGATGGTTTCAGCAAAAGCAAGTTGCCGGATTGTTAATGAAACACTTTGGATTGAGCTGTGCCCCTACCTGGCTTCATCAAGTATAAGTTAGTGTCTGGCCAGGAAAAAGTAATAAGTAAAATAACTCGACATCTTCGTTTATTTTCGTCATCGTGAGGTAGAAGGCAGCGTGTAGGATGCACAATTCGCTATTGCAACAAAAGAAAAAAACCAACACATTTTCTCTTCTTCTTGCACAAATTTCGGAGTGCATTGGGTCTATGATTAAGAAGCACTCCCTTGGGGGAATTCACTACACGAAAGTTGAATTGCCATAATAATACCGTTCTGTAATAATACATTGTAGAGTCTTCATATTCAAATGTGGTCACACCGTGTATTGTCAAACAGACTGCTAGTAATTCAGCGCCATTCATTGTTATTTCGCAAAGATTGGCAGCCATGGCAACTTCGACTTAACCGACAGCACACTAACGGTGGCACAGCCCACGTCTTATAGTTGGCGTCATGTAGAAAGGCGCTTCCGCGCATAGAGGCGGAGCGATAGGGGAAGCGTGAAGGGAGGAGCTACGGCCGAGAGCCAACAGTTGCCCCTGCGGGAGAAACATTGCGTAACTTGCGGCCAGACGCTCGCCTACAGAATGGATTTTATTGGCTGCTAGTGCAATAATGGAGGGGGGTGCGCAGAACGGCTGAAAACTGGGCCGCCTTCCTACGTGAAGCGGACTATAGCGGACAAGCAATAGACCTTGTTATGTTTATATTCTGAGGTGGGAATAATTTTTGGATTTCACTTTGTTCGTTTGAGGTTTGTTAGTCAGGGTTCAAAAAGTATAACGTCGATTATCCGAAGTAACTGGGGGACATGGATATTCGGAAAACCGATTATTCGGATAATCACACTGTAGACTTCTATATGCCAATAAGAAGTACTGTATAGTAAATGTATTTATACAGTATTTGGAGGCGCGTGATCCTTCACACAGCGCCGAGTTGCACCAACACCACCTAGAAGACAAGGCCCACAGCCTCACAACTGGCCGTGCTACGTCGTACTAACCAGGCCTCGGCCGGCAGCTGAATGGCTGTCCGCTAGTGCACGCCCCCTGCCTCGTAGCGAGTAGTCAGTAAGCTGGCCGCCGCGGCCTGGTCAGTAAAGCACTAGATATACCGAGCTGAACAATCCGCCATTTCGAATCCCAATCCGACAACAGTGTTGCATGCTTTGTGTGTAGTAGCGAAGTGAATCAGCAAATATTTTGTGATTTTATTGCTTCAGATTGTGAAATGGTTGGTTTTGTTGTTCCAAACTGCTCAAATAATAGCACACACGGTCGCTATAAGTTTTATAGGTTCCCTTCGAACATAGATCGGCGTAAAAAATGGCTTGTAAATTCCATACGCCAAATATTGACGCCAATTATGAGCAAATATCTGTGTAACATCAAGAACAAAACTTTTTTTTTTTATTTGTATTAGAAATAGTTCTGCTCACAAAGAGGTAGTAATGAAAATATAGGCCTATACATGTAAGCAATGGTTTAATTTTGCTACAGATTGTTAAGATAACACGACATACAGTGTCTTTAAAAAAAGATACATGTAAACTATGGTTTAATTTTGCTACAGATTGTTAACATAACACAACATACAGTGTCTTTAAAATAAGCTACTTTTCTTGGTTTTATTTAGACCAACTAAGGAATTATTCATTGGTTTTAATATTATATTATTTCGCATTAGTTTAGTGTTTAATTTAAATGTGACTCTCAACATGGGAATATCTAGGCCTAAGCCAAGCTGTGAACAGAATGTCTAAAAAACAATGAAAAAATAAAAAATAAATTTAAAAAATGAGCTTCACAAAGAATGCGAACAGGAAAGAAATCGTACATAAAACACATTAAATTCAAAACTTAGCATGCAACATGTACTTTATTTCAAAGTGCACGGTACCAGAGCGACTTTATTTAATCGTTATCTAACGAAACCAGATGTTCAAAGTTATTTAACACACTTTTGACGTAAAGTCTTCTTTCAAATATGGAGTGTGTAAAATATGCGAGACTTTAGAGATGAGAATACGCGAAGTACAGTATTGCAATTTAATATTATTCAGTAACTATTTTCGAATGTAGCTCTTAGTTACCGTAAACATATATGGACGTACCATTTATAAACCAGAAAATACGATAATTGTAATCTATTTTAACTGTATGTGGTAAATATTTAGAACGGCAAGATATGCCCCAAATTGGAGTGTAAGTGAATGTATAATATCTTTAGATATCCATCTAATCACTAACTTTGCTTGCCTCTCAAAGTCAAATGTAAGCAAATAAAGTTATTATGCTGTAATATTTTCTGCATTAGGAAAGTATATTTAATGGCCTCAAGATCGTATTCAAAAGCTTGAGTGTTCCGTAGTCCTTAAATGCGCGCCTTCAGCGTGAGATGCAAAATTGCGGATTATTCTGCTTGTACTATACAGTGCTCTACTGGTCAGTATGACGTAGCACGGCCAGTTGTGAGGCCTTGTGTTCTAGGTGGTGTTGGTTACACGCAGCAACACTTGCAAGGCGCAGCTGTTGCTGTGAGCAGCTTTGATGCTGCCGCTACTTCTGCTGCTACTCGGACTGAATTGTTGTAGACAGCGACTGGCGACTTGGCCGGTTAGCAGCGCTACCGAGTGGAGTAGTGTGAAGACCCCATTAGAAGCACTGTTCCGCCACCCGGTGGCCCAGTGGGGCTTCTGTGGGCAACTTGGTTTGAGGTGAGAGGAAGATAATAGACGGTAGGGCGGGAGAGTAACAAAATAAATAAATAAATAAATAATAAAATAAAATAAAAATTCTACGCTCTACTGTAAGTTATTTCGAACGTCGTTCACGGAGGCAGAGCGGCCCTGGGACACTGCCCCGCCAAGCCCTTTTATTTATTTATTTATTCGGCCTTCCTTCTCCCCTTGCAGCCCATCCTTTCGTTTGCCAATATCGCCTTCTGCGGCGTCAGCTTCAATGCCGTTTAAAACAAATTGTTTTCCCTTATCTATGTACTCCATATATGTAAATGAAAGTGGTATCTTCTATCCTGGTACCATAAAATGTACGAGTGTAGGTTCCAGTTGTGCCGAACGATCTCCGCAGTACGATGCCTTCGAAGCGAAGTCAGGGCTCAGAGTTCGTCTTCTCGAAGTTCAAGGTTTCCGTGTCGTATCGGTCAACATTTTCTTCAGTTTTCTGAAGCCTATGCTTAATTATGGATGTGTTTAGTTCCTCTGCTCTTAACTCTAAGGGTAGAACCCGCTGAGAGTTCCATACTGTTATTGGTCTGTGACTTTAGTGCCTACAAATGGCTGAAAGCTGCTGCTATTGGCGTGACCTCTGTTTCAGAAATAAACATAAATAAATGAAAAGTTTGTAGCAAAGAAATATTACCTCTTCAATGTACATAGGAATAAAGAAAGACTTCTCCAATGAAGAATATTATTTCTATTATAAATCAGCTGGTAAAAAAGTACAGTATTGTAAACACAAATGGTGCGTAACTTCCGTAGCCTTTAGGAATTCTCCAACTTTAACAGAAGGAAGGACACTTGAACATTTTGTGCAGCGTCGCTGGCGTAATACACAGAGTTGGATAGACCAAACGGCTTGGAACGCACAGAATTAGAAATAATAGTAATCAACAATAAAATTAAATAACAAAAAAAGAAACTGCCTAGTTTGTCGATATCTTAAAGGCGTCCATCGTTTAATGCAATGGCGAGGAAATTCTGAAACGTCTTTTTATACTTTCGATATTTTTTGATCGCAAAATATTCCACACTCAGGAACATATGATAACCATGAAGAGTAGGCTTTTTGTCGGTAATCGTGTAATAAAGAAATTGGCCCGTTAACCAGGTATAACTATTATTCTTGGATTCTGGAAAGAGCTGCCAATCCGGGTGAAGTACGTCTTGTAACTGTATGGAATACTCTGACGTTCTGTTGATAAGAGCCAGTTTCTTCCGTGTCCGAGTCCATATTTGATTCTGATCCCTACACAGCAATACATGATGCAGTGTTTCCACGAGATTACATTTTGTACAGAGTGGTGTGGCGATGGCCGGAGCTTAATGTTGAACAGTTTTTCTCCGGTGGGGATTACTTCATTGACCACGTCATACCAAACCGAACTGACGCCGGATCGAAGAAAAGGATATTAATTAGTTCCTTATAGATCGTCGCAGTGTGGCATTGTTGGTGTTCAGGAAAATAGCTGAGCGTGTATATGACCCACATTCGTCGGCACGAACAAGTCCACAGGACGTAACTGCCTAAAAAGAGTAGCGGTGAGACTGCTTTGATCGCTCTGTATGATGCGTGAAGTACGGGACATGAAGATCGCCAGGCATTGTGACTGAACATCTTTAACACCCAATCCGCCTCTGGTCCGAGGTAGCGACGTCGACTTGAACGAGACTTTAAAAATATTATCCCTCCAAACATACCAACAAGCAAGCGATAGAATTTTATGCGCTACGTCTGTGGGAATAGGTAGAACAGCAGCAATATGATAGACCTGACTGAGAACATACGTATTGACAAAGATCGCTCGCTGTATTCGATCTAAGGATCGCACCTTGTGGTCTTTGATCATTGCCCGTAAAACATTAAGCTTGCGTTCCCAGTTTACTTTCACCATGACCTGCGGATTCGGTGTAATAATCAGTCCTATATGTTTTAACTCTGCAGTACTGTCAATCCAATCGGTGTCAACATGAGGTCCTAGCATCATTACTTTGGATTTGCGTTCATTAAGTCTCGCTCCGCTTGCGTTGGCATACCGTTGCACGAGTCGTCTTACAGTCACCATCTCGTCATTGTTGTTGATGATGACGCTGATATCGTCGGCATAGGCGTGGCAGACTGTTTTCGTATTCAGCTTCTGTAGACCCCCGAGAGTAACGTCAAATGCCTTAAGAATTGGCTCCACTGCAATGGCGTAAAGGGTCATGGAGAGGGGGCACCCTTGTCGCACGCCCTGTTGGATGGGCACAGGAGCAGTCAGCTGGCCGTTGATCTTGATGCGAGATAATGTTCCACAGATACAATTCCTGATGAGATGTCGCAAATTCCGGTGGAGCCCCATTTTCTCCATTGTTTTAATAAAAAGCCGTGATTGACACTGTCAAACGCCTTAGCAAAGTCAAAGAATAGGACAGCCAGTTTAGTTTTGCATATCCATGATAAATATGTTATGTCCCGATATTCACAAAGCGCGTTGAACATTGATCGACCACTGACCACACTCGTCTGGTAAGAGCCCAGTAGTTTTCTAAGTACCGTTTTCAATCTGTCATTTATAAGTCTCGTCAAGATCTTGAAATCTGCGTTGAGCAGAGTTATTGGCCGAAAGCTATTGAGCTTATCCTATCTCGACGTTTTTGGTACGAGCACCACCATGCCTTCGGTGAACGGAGGAGGGAATGAAACGCTTGATAGCAAGTCGTTATACATTCGTGTCAGTTCATCTCCAAAAATGTCCCAGTACTGTGTGTAGAATTCGAGTGGTAGGCCATCGAAACCCGCAGCTTTCTTCTTTGGAGCACACGCGATGGCTGACTTTATTTCTGCGTCGGTTATAAGTGCTAAAATCATCCCCAGCCGGTACCTCTGCTTTCTGCTCGGAGTAAAGGTGTCGGAAGTGATTGAAGACAAAGGCCTTAATAGTGGCTTGCTCATTATATATCGTTCCACCTTCATCCTGAAGTTGTGTAATGATTTTTTATTTCCCTCTTCTGTGTTCCCGAATGACGTGGAACAATGATGTCCGCTCATGGGTGATGTCGTCTGAAGTACGTGCCCTGACCCGTGTACCCGCCATACTTTCTCGACCAAAGCAGTGATTTTAGCTTTCATGCGTTTAATATGGATTAAATTGTCAGTCAGAGCTGCAGGGCAACTGGGAGGAGCACGCCATAGAACTGATGAAGCGCCTAAATAAGTCCCTATTTATTATGCGAAAGTTGTCAGACATAGGAGACATATACAAATAAAAATGCTAGCGTATTATGTGTACTTTCACTCCATAATGTCATGGGGGATTATTTTCTGGAGCAACTCATCAGGCCAAGCCAAAGTTTTCAGAGCCCAAAACCGTGCGATACGAAACATCTGCGGTGTCAACTCAAGACCATCCTGCAGAGGGCTATTTAATAAACTGGGGATACTAACTACTGCTTCCCAATGCATTTATTATGTAATGAAATTTGCCATTAAAAGATATATTATTTTTTTCAAACCAATAGCTCAATTCATAGGACCAATACAAGAAACAAGAATAACTTCCACAAAGATTTAAAGTCACTTACTTTGCCTCGGAAAGCTGTCCATTATTCAGCTATACACATTTTCAATGACATTCCAGCAGCCATAAAAAATTTAACTCACAATAAAGTTCAGTTTGAAAAGAGTCTAAAGGATTTTATGGTGCCCAGCTCCTTCTACTACATTGATGAATTTCTTAGCAGAAGTGATTGTTGTTTGTTATTGTATATAATATTCACAAATATGAACATTCTGTTCAGTCTAATTGTGCAGTAATGTGATCATTGTAAATAAGTGTTGTAAAGAAAAAGGAAGAAAAGCCTAAGAATTATTAAATGCGCCTAGTATATTAAACATTTAATATGTTAAGTTTTATATCAGTCCTTGAAGACCAAAATATTTTTGACCATAACGGCAATTAAAGAATTCAAATGTTTGTAAATCCTAGGCTTGTAAACAACTTAAACTAAACTAAAGACAACACATACACACGCCAATGCCCGAGGGAGGAATCGAACCTCTGACGGCGAGCAATCGCGATTCGCAGCAAGGCAGCTTAAGTGCGCTCGGCCACAGCCACAGAGTCGGCTGTGGCTCGGCCACTCTACCGTGGCGACAATTACATTTGGGATATATGGAAGGTATATTAACACATCTGATCTTATTTTGTAAGTATTTATGGTGTAACTTGTTTTCTGACATGTTCTGCATCCAAGAGGATATCCTCAATTTGGATCAACTGTAACGTAAAGTACATCTAATCTAATCTCCACATCAGCTTCGTCTGTTCGAGTTCTACAATTGCGAGTTGTTGCATGTAAACTTCCCGTTGCGCACAGACAAGACATGAAACGACCAAATATCCAGCGCGAAGACGATGACTTGTCGGGGAATCGTTTGCTGTACAGTAATTGTAGTTGAACAGCGTTTCGTTTGCCTACAGCAACGTACTGTGCAGTTCTGTACAGTTGGATACATAGTAACAAAATAATCATAGGCATCTGGATTTTTAACAGTACCGGTAGGCCTACTGAAAATACACATCAAATTTCTTACATTACTTTCTGTCAAAGTACTTTCTCCGTAGATCAGCAAAATTTCTGTCTTATCTTCAAGCGGTATGTCATCGAACTTCAGACTGCCTCTTATTCAATGCACGTAATTTGACAATGTTTGGAATTTGATTAGGACGAGAGGACCGAGACACCGCCGGCCCCTCCTGCTCCCATCAATAATGACAATGGCAGTGTCACAGAGAGGGAGGAAGAGCGTGAAAATGGCATAGAATGGGTTAGTGAGAGAGAAGGATGAATTCACTGGGTGTCATTGACAGTAGATGCTGAATATTAGGGCTATTACATACGGTACATTCTTTTTTCTTTCTTTTTATGGGGAAGGCGGAATGATGATTGAGGCAGTTAGTTCGACTCTTTTGTGTCGGAGTCTTTTAAACAGGAATATATTCGACTTTTGCGCTCCAACAACAGAATTTTCAGCTGATTTGGTTAATATTTACTCCTGAATTTCTCACTGTCGATTAAATATATCGATTTAAAATTGTCGATGTAGTTTTCAAAAACTCAGAATATCGATAACTTTCATGCCCTTTACCCAGCTGGTATACACGCTGGTCCAAGGGCTTAAAAATTTAATTATTTTACAGACGACTTTCAGATCTTAAGCCGGTGACAGCTGTTCTGTTCGAATTAATTTCAACTTAATCATGGCAGCCTCAGTTACGAGAAGGATACCTATGTTAATAAAAAATGGTGGTTCGATTCAAGTACGAAATCTAATAACGAAAAAGGTATGCAAAAATGCAATGTACCATAATTAATCCTAACTCCAACATTAGAGTATGTAATATATAAGGTACACAGTGTTTTATTTTTAAAGTTTATCTTAAAAACTTGAAACTGACGTTATGTTAATACGAAGTTATCACCGAATCATCGGGTAATATGTATTTTTGCTAACTATACGAGCTAATTGTTTTTGAACAACTATGTTGTAGGCCTATATAGCTTTGTCGATTCTTTGAATCAAACTTTAGCGATGCGTATACCCTTCTATTAAGTGCCCTACTCGGATGAACTGTTAGGGATTCTGAGTATGCTTGGTCCAACACTTTAAAGACTTCACTCATAATGTAAACTTTACTTTTTCTTGTTACAGTAGTAGTAAGCCTCCCCGCATTGTTAACAGAAAACAAAGCTTGAGCCTGTTGACAGTGACTAATTCCCTTAGAAGATCTGTCTCCTTGATGATTGCACAAATTTTATGAGTGTTGGCTACATGAACTCCCAAATACTAGTGTATAACTTGTAAATTCAATCGGAAAAGCAACATTCGTAAATTATTAGATTGGTAGATAGTATTGGGAGGATAATGAGAATACTCTGTTAATCAAAAATGATTTTGCTAAATGGATATTTGACACACCCCAGTGGATGCCCATATCCAAAGTGAGAAGTTGCAAGAGTAAAATTACATGGAAAAACAGCAGATACATTGCTGGGTATCCAGATATATAGATTGTTATGTTGTAGTTACTTTTTTGCACCAGTTGCCTTTCTTACTTGACGACATTGGATGAAAAATTGTAAATTTTGGTCCAAAACATTAGGCCTATAAGAGAAGGCTAATATGTTGGAAATATGGTAAAACTTGTTGTGTCCCACGTTGAAGTTGTGTCTGTGGAGGAAAGATTCTCCTTGCTAAGTGTAGGAATTGGTTTCTTAGCTAGATTTTTCTTTTAGCAGCAGCATCTTTTTAAACAAGCGATATTTACTCTCCATTGATGTTGCCATGTAAAAAAAAAAAAAAAAAAAAAAAAAAAAAAAAAAAAAAAAAAAAAATTGCATTTATTTTAATTAATGAAGTTTTTCCTACAAAGATGATTTTTTTTCCTGGGAACTGTTGCAGTGCATTTTAATCTGCAATGGAAAAATGCCAAGGAGTAAATGCTCTTGAAATTAGAGGTTTTTACAATTATTGTAGACCTACATTCAGTTCAGTGAAAAACAGATATAGAAAGACCTGAATGAGAGTATGTATGGCATGAGGACGCTTTAAAAATAAAAATGTGCCAACCTTAATGAAAACTGTGCCTTGAAAGTGAAAAAAGGTCAGTAGGGGAATTGTACTTCAGTGTTTGATGATAACAAGAGTTTAGAAGTGAAAGAAATGCTCTGTACTGTAGGGACAGCAAGTAAAAGAAGACAATAAATCTCTTGTGACCCTGCTAGGGAAAGTGGACATACAGGGTTATATAAAATATGAAGGAGTCACTTGATGTTGTTCCTGGTGACTATTTAAAACATTCAGAGGTAATGGCTTAGGTTAAAGGCAGACTGAAATATTCCATTATAATTGATACTGAAACCTTTTGGTTTCCAAGCACGAGCAGATCGTAGAGGTAAACATAATGATACATACTTTGTGATACAATTGTTTATCCTGGCTCAAATGATGTGTGCATAGCATACTGCTAAGTTTCAGGAATAAATATGGTATGGTAAAGAAGAAAGTAAAATCAGCAGGAAGCTCTGAGAATATAAACAAAGAATTAGGGTTGTAACATAATAATGAGTGATTATCACTTCTGTTATGTAAATAAGAGTTTAGAGTTTTAGTCATTAATGTACTGGAAGCTAGTGAACTTTGTCTTACATGGGAGCATGATTTAGATTAAGTTTGGAGTGGGGGGGGGTGGGGGGCGATTGAAACCATTGTGATTCCCATCCGGACTGATGACCACGCAGTTTGGTCCGATAGATTTACAAACATGAAACATTATTCCCATCCATAATAAAAATCAGACATATTGTCTGGATGTTGGTTATTTTAGTAGAAGGCAATTGTGTCTGGAATCCATATGAACTGCATCAATATGGATACCTTGATTTCAAAAGAGAAGAATTAAGGTGGTTGCCATAGTGGAGGTGTCATATGGTCTGATAAAAGTTGTGTGTTAATCTGAGGACGAAAAGTGGAACTATTAAGTGATAGATGGACAGATTTAAAATAATTAATAACTTTTCCTTGGTAGAAAAACTGTCATGTAGATTTTCTTTATTCATTTGACTGTGAATTACTTATAATCATGATTTTAGCTATGTAGCCATTTTCAAGTGTGTCAGGTTTAACATAGTCTAATATGCCTATTCCGCACATTGTCACATAAGTGTGTGGTTGGTTTTATGGAATCAGTTGTCAATTTATAAAAATTGTCAAGAACTGAAGATAAGTTGTTGCTGCATCAATGTATTTTTAGTTTTTAATGACTTTTATAAACTGACAGCTGGTTCTATAAAATGAAAAACATTGTTGTGACAATGCTATGCAGTTTGCCATATGTTAATGCAAACATATTTACAATAACAAAACATTTTAAGACCTGATATTGCTGAATAAGTACAGATTTACATGGTTTGGTGTTCATATTTTGGCAATACTGAAGGACTCGATATCATACGTCTGCTTTGAGACATGTCATTGGTGGGGTCATACTAAATGGAAATAAATGCAGAAAACAACTTTCCAAAACACAAAACAATACTCATAAAACTTTACTCTATAGTAATGTTCTGTTAAGCAGTTGCCATTATAAATGAGCAAAATGTGTGTGTGTGTGTGTGTGTGTGTGTGTGTGTGTGTGTGTGTGTGTGTGTGTGTGTGTGTGTGTGTGTGTGTGTGTCGGGGGGGGGGGGCGCTTAATTAAAAGATGGGCCTCAGGTAGGTGGATGGGTAAATGCATATTGATCAGTTTTTATTGTAAAAAGTAATGTCAAATTTGTAACAAAATGAACATTGTTCATGGTTTTCAGCCATATGACACAATACACTGACATCAGAGTCCAAAGCTGTTGGGTGGTATCATGTGCTTCAGTTGATCCAGTTTTTTTTTTTTGTTAGTAACAGAGAGAATATATAAAGTGCAAGAAGTATACTGACAAATAAGTTTCAATTTAGTTTCATTTCTGTTCGGCCTTCAGCACTATATATGCCGTTTAATGAAATAATTCAAAAAGTCATCACGGTGCTGTGAAATAGTAGTTACTGCTGTTTTATATTGGCACAATGTATGTAAATACTGACAAATAATTAACCAAAATTGTATGCAGATAACCTGGTTCACGTATTAATGCAAAAATGTTTACACGCAAATCGCCTGAAGATGGCTGTAGAGCCAATTTAAGCCTATTGCTAATTTAACAATAATAAATAACGTCTGTTTTGTAGCATTGTGGTGACATCTTCACTTATAAGTTCACAAGTTAATTGAAAGGTTTTTATCTGATGTTAAATTATTAGCTCTCTTGTGCTAGGAAGCTTTGAATTAATTTGTAATTGTGACAACAGGTCCTTACATTGACTCCTCTCTACTCTTGGGTGTAACAACATTGTAATGAAGTATTAAAACAAAGATGTGGAAATGTTAATTTGTTTCTATCGTAATGATCCCACAAATTGTCTTTGGCTAAAAGTTTTCTTTCTTTCCTAATAAACTATGTCCCTGCTCGTGATGTCATGGTTCTATTGTTGAGAGTTGTGCCATACAACACAACTAAATGTCAGTGTTGTTTTAATCTGCCTTTGTGAGTAAAATTGACTGCTATATTTGTTTTGAAGGCAAACCTTATAAATTGTCCATGTAGTCAAGTACAATTATAGAAGTTGAAGAGTGCAGTTAATTTCTTATATATTCATTGCATAAGCAACTCAAACACTTATTTAGCTGTTGTGGTGGACTGATATTTAAGTTGAAACTGTGAATTTGTTAATCATAAAAGACTAAATGTTCCTCAAGATTGACATATCTGGCTTTGTAAAATCAGCCAGCATTGCCTTGCTGTTTTGGTATTGCAAACAGTTGAAAGCAAGGGAAATAAGCCTTTGCATTTTCTGGTAGTGAGCCGCTCTAATGTATGGTTCAATGATGATAGCATCATCCTGGGCAGAATATTGCTGATATAAAATAGTCCCTCGTTTGGATTTCCTGGTGGGGACAACACAGGAGGGCTATGTCATCAGGAAGAGAGAGATAGAGAGCACACCAACCTGATGCTCTACATATGGAGCACAGAATGTCAGTTCCTGTAATTCACTTGATGAGCTATAAAAGTTATTGCCTAATGAGTTGTCTCAATTTCCATCATGTAAAACAAGCTGTTACACCCAAGTATTGACTGGTACTCTGAACACTTATTTGATTAATGATCTAGTAGTAATTTTGCAATATAGGCCTACTACTAATAAAAAATGCTTATGTTCACAGCACCAAATTGTTTACAAAGTGAAAAAAGTAATTGTGCATTATTATTGGTTGTCTGAACGACATTTGTGACTGGCTGCCTTCACCTCTGGTCTTTCTTTGTGGCACTTCCAACATCTATACATCAAGCAGTGTCCACAGACACACAAACTGCATTTTAACTGATTTTAATACAGTACAAAAATGTGTGATTGAATTGAATTTAAAAAAAAAAAAAAAAAGGCAAAAGGAGGAAAAATATGTAGGACAATGAGAAGTGCGGTAAAGGAAGAAAAGAAGAATCTGCCTGTTAGAATTTAGTAACAAGCGTAATTCATTACATATATACACGAAGAGACCTAGAGACAGTAGAATATTTCAGATTAACATACAATGGTAACATAGATTTTTTAACTGTAAAATATTTTCATTGGCAACTGTGGAATAATAGTTTGTTGTTTCCAAAATGCAAACTGAAATGAGAGAAATTACAAAATGGTACTGGATCTAGATAAGTTGAGACAGGAGATAGTCAAGAGTTTCAGAAGGAGCATTAGCAATATTGGACTAAAACAGGGAAATAGATAGAAGACTAACGAGTAGGTTTGGGAGAGAAACTAGTTGAGGTAGTAGATGATCAAAACGGTGACAACACAAGGTGTAGTAGAAATCTTTCTATAATACAGGAAATGTTGAATTTAATTCATGAAAGGAGAAATTATAAAGGTGCAACAAATGAAGCAGAGGAAACGTAATACATAAGTCCAAATAATGAGATTAACAGCAAGTGCAAAATGATTAAGTACAAGTGGCTTTAAGAAGAATGTTAATTTGTATAAGCATGTGTAACTGTGGGAAATGTAGACACCATATATATAAAAAAAATATGTCTTTGGAGGAAAGAGAAATAGTACTAGGAACAGCAAGAGCTCAGATGGATTACTTAACAAAGTATGGATGCTGAAAAGAATATATAGATGGGCTTTAGAGATGCATGAACTTAGTCAATATTATTGCATGGGAAGTAGGTTAAGATGAGAGTGAAGATGGGATAGTGCGAGAATTTGACAGAACACTGAAAGACCTAAGTTGAAACACTATCCCTGTTGAAGACATTCTCTCAGAACTGTTGGTACCCCTAGGAGCCACGGATGTAACAAAAATGCTGTACCTGATATGCATGACATGAGACAGAGCAAATACCCTCACACATCAAGAAGAATCTTATAATATAAAAAAGCAATTATGAAGTAATAATATTAATGAACTGCCACTTTAATAATTAGTAATTGCAAAATAGTGAAATTAATTATGGACTGAAGAGTGGAATCACTGATGGAAAATGACCTAGGGGAATGTTAGTGTGGATCCTGAAGAAATGTGAGGCAATACTGCCTTATGACTTACCTTAGAAGCTTGGTAGATTTTGAAGAAAGCTTTTGGCTATGACTGGAATGCACACTTTCACTTTCTAAAAGTAATAGGGGTAAAATACAGGAAGCAAAAAGTTATTTACACATTTAACTGAAAACAGATGACATTTATAAGAATTTCAGGGTATGAAAGGGAAGAAATGGTGAGAAAGAGAATGAGAAATGTTTCTGGTCTATTCCCAATACTATTAAATTTCTACACTGAGTATACTGTAAGGAAACCAATGATGAATTTGGAAAGAGAATTAAAGTTGAGGCAGAAGGAATAAATACTTGATTTGCTTATGACATTGTAATTCTGTTAGAGACAGAAAATTACCTTGATGTTCACTTGAACATTAACAGTTAACAAAACAAAACAAGGGTCACTGAATGTAATTGGAATTAAATCACCCAGTACTGATGAACATGGATTAGGCACTGAGACACTGAAAGTCTTTTGTTAGTTTTGCTATTTGGGTAGCAGAATAACTGATAACAGAAGTGGAGGCCATAAAATGCAGACTTCGAAATAACAATAACAGAATTTCAGATTTTTCAAAAAAAAAAAAAATGTGTAACATAAATCAAACTTTTATGAAGTCCTTTATACTGGAATTTTTAGGTCTATGGAGTGTGGTGTTCAGTAGAGTGGAAGAAAAATAAAAGTTTGAAATAACTTTAAAACAAGGGATTGGTTATAATATACATTCAAAGACTCCGAGGAATCATCAGTTTGGTAATGGAAAGAAATGTGACAAATGAAGATTGTAGGGGGAGAAGACAGACAAATATGAATGTATGTGTAGTAGTTATTCAGGGAAGAATAGTCTTGCACAGGATGGAGTAGCATGGAGAGCTGCATCAAGCCACTCTTCAGATTGAAGACCTTGATGGCGACAATGTGTCAGAGATATTACAGAGTGACAGAAATTTTTAGATTGGTAGGTGAAGCAAATTAAGTAATAACTTCTGTATAGCCTCTTCATGAAGGCAACTTTGAGCGAATAATTAAGCTGTCAGAAAACAATCTGGCATTGTAAATTTTTGACCATAATGTAAAGTGGTCTGACATTAATTATAGTATTGTAGGGCGCTCTCACAGAAACAAACAGTGGATTACATTGTGAGTGTGACCATTTCCTTATCTAATGTTTTGGGAGGGGGTGTTATTGTAGCTTTTTGAAGATCCAATCACTGGCTTTTTATTTCATGGATTGAAATTCAATCAGTAGCAAGTCAGGGTGTGTGACGTGTCTCCAGGGTGTGTGACGTGTCTCCAAAAAGAGCTACAACCCCTTTGAAGGTGTCCTTCACAGATAAGGTTGAAATATTGGATTCAAATACAAAATTCATTCAACCACGGATTAACAGCCTGGAATGTTTTCATAAGTGTGAATACCAGACTGTTGTAGTTAATTTTTATGTTGGAAAACTTTGACAATTCTTCACACACATTTATTCCAAGGTCTTGTCATACAACTATATTTACTTTTGCTGGTACCATATTGTTTCCAACATTCTGTTGTTTTACTGTGTGTATAATTAAATTATTTTAAAGATAACGTTATATAAACATAGCGAATTTAGGAACTGAAAGTTAGTAAGATGACACCAATTCAAGCATCTAGTATGCTGTGCATGATACTGCCTATTTTGAATATTTATATGATGTATACAATACTAATGTTCATTTTTTCACAGGCAGAAGTGCTCACTGACTTTGAAGCTCAGCATAAAATGCCAGTTGCAAAACGTGTGGTAAGTTTTTAGGCAAATAAGGTGCTAAGCCTTGTCCCTTTCTTCCCTCCCTTTCCTTTGCCTGAATGAGGGAATTACATAAATAGGGAACAAACATGAGTAGGTTTTTTCCACCCCTCTCTTTTCACGCAGATAAAAATTTGAAGTTATCTTCCAATTAACCGGACACATACTTCATCTGTGTCCAAAGATTTCGGTGATGGGAATTGTACTGATACCAAATAGGCCTAGATCTGACGTTCTCAATGTGGGACTGGTGAAACTAACCATAACATTTTTTGCAAGACTTTTGCCAAGTTATGACTTGCTGTTATTAATTAAAAGCATGGGATATTTTTTATTTCATAAAAGCATATAGGCTAAGAGATTTGTTAGAACAGGCACATAACCATTAATGTAACATCTTTCATTATTAATAGCATTTGAAATCTTCCTTTTGCAACAGTTCCAGCAGTTGAAAAGACAATTTCAAATACCTTTCAATAACTGACACTATGGCCACACAAATGCAGAATTACAATCTAAACATTGTGTGGTGGCGGTAGTGAATCACATGGCACTGGCAACACTGGTAATTTGTGACTAGAACACCAGAGCTGATGTTCGAAAAAGCAAGTCTACTACTGAACTATATTTGACTGCTGGTCACATAGGTATTTCATATAAATTATTAATAAAGTAGTGTGAATTATGCTCTTAATAATACGGTTGCTATTTCTCTACAGCAGTAAATAATGTTCCTAGAAGTTATTAAGCTTCTTTGCCATGAAGCTAACAAATAATATCTTGTCTACCTTTACTATGTCTTCACTGTTCATTAAGGTGCAGAGTAGATCAGGTTCTTAGCTGAAGAACATGTTTTCATCAGTCCCTAACATTTGATTTTTCATAGATCTGAAACTTCTGTTTTCTGATTCAGTTTAAGCATCTGAACTTTTTGAACAAATAACCATTGAGTTATGATTTGCAACTGGTTCCAGAAATTTGTCACTGTTGCACTATCCACAGTCTGTCATCTCCCAAACACTGGAGTCTCTCATACAGTACTGTATGGCATTACCATATTAAAGAACCTATAGCAAGGACTGTCAGTCCTTTTCTATTTTATATATCCTTTGAGAAGGATATGTACACTATGTGCGCCTCGGTTGCACAGTGGTAGAGTGCCAGACTACAAATCCAAAGGTCGCGGGTTCGATCCCCGCCAGGTCCTGGGATTTTTATCTGTCACTTTCCACTTCTTTCACCTCTGGCAGTATTGCTAATGTGAAAAATACCGAGTAGCACCGTGGTTCGGAACCCACGTTAAACTGTAGGTCCCCCTATAACTGGCTGGGTAAGACAGTTCGAAGGTTGGAGGAAGGCAACGGCATACCACCTCCAAATAGGGCCATGCCTAGTAAAGCACTGTGGTGTTCAAACCAATCTTCGGATTGTTGACTGCTTTACCTTTTTATGTACACTATGATATTGTGAAAAATGTTATAAACTGTATATAGCTTCATGTTGTCATTAAAATACCACATGTTTCATTAGTCTAGCAAGAACATATGGATTGGCCCTCTTGGGTTGTCTTTATACTTATAGGACTTGAAGGTGGGTGTTCAGAGATATATATCCCAAAGCAGTATGATCCACTTTTAAAAATTGGACTTGGGAAATTTCTGTGCATTGTTGCATATAACAAATTCTAACTTTTTAACAGAGCTGTCCATAGCTGCTTGCATAGCACTCCAGCTTATAAATGTGTGTTTGCTGCCTTGATACAGCTTCTCTTTCATTTCTATATTTATTTCCAAATTTTAATGTTAATAAAGTAACACATTTTATTTTTAATTGCTTATCACATGAATGTGAGTATTCATGATCACATGAATGTGAGTATTCATGTTTGGTACAGAAATGTTTAATGTTAAACATATAGTACACTAATTTGTTTCTAGAGATACAAGCATATTAAAACCCTTATTTACACAACAACAAAAATTCCTTTTATCAATAAAACATGTAAGAGTACTGTACTAAATTTTAATTTATAATGAATACTTGCATAATTTCATGTTATCCTTAATTAAAAATAAAATATGTTGCTGTAATTGAAGCATCAGTATTCAGTGTTTGTTAAATAACATTTAAATTTGAATATAAATATCAAATTTCTTCACCTTCTCTCCAGTCTCCCCACCCATACATCAAAATGCCTTCTTTAGCTGAGTGCGTTTCAGTTTTGCATGCCCTATGTAAATGTGAAAAAATCTAAGAAATCTTTTAATGGTAGTTTTTACATTTGTAGTTCCTCCTAATAATTTGATCTTATTAGTCACAAATTGCTGTTCTGTTAATCACCACAGAATCAAACATTGTGGAAAAAGTTCAGTAATGACTCAGTATTTTAAAGTGGAAAGTATCCGAAGTAAAATCTCATACATTGGTTTACACAAAATGCCACGAAATAACTATTTTCTTAAGACTTTGTAAAACTCTGCCAGGAAGGCTGTTCTTTAATTCTATGAAATAATGTGGTAAGTATTTTTCTTGAAATGCAAATGGAAATGAGGAAGCTTTTTATGTACAAAATAATAAATAACCATGGAGGTAATAATTCAAATAACACAACCTAATATGCATGTAACTGTGGAATGCTATTGCATTTTTCAGTTTGTTTTGGTGTTATTTAACTTCAATAATAATGAAGGTAGGTTGAAATAGCCTACACCATAAAGAAGATTGTTGAGCTGTGAACTGACATGTAGAAAAGATAATCACATTCACTCAACTTGAATTTTCATTAGTGTGCACTCTTTTTTTTTTTCTTCCAAAGGGACCATGCTTAGAAATTAAAGTTGTGTGAATATCATTCTCTTCAAATGCCTGTCTGCAGCTCACATCAATCAGATTCAAGGTGAATTGCAACCTATCCTCATTTACTATTGATATTCCAACATGACCTGATATTATTTAACATCTGTACATTGACTTTTCAGGATGCCATTCCTATAGCTCAATACGGAGGACGTCATGCTGTAACTATGTTGGCTGGTGGTGGTATAGGACCAGAGTTGATGAATTATGTGAAACAAGTTTTCAGGTAATTTTTCTATGTTCCTTCTGTGAATATTGTAACTTAATTTCAACAGTAATTTGATTGCAGGCAAAAGAAATTGAAATTCCATTTATTATTCTAACATTAGTAATATGGACTCAAATGCTTCAAGTGTACAATGCTTTTAAAACACCTCTTATACAATGTGTTACACAACTTATTTGTGTGGTCCAGTCAGGTAGCTTGAGAAAGGACATAATGCAAAAGGTTATCTTACAGACCAAAGTAGTTGGTAGTCGAAGAATTAATTGTGAAGCATACTCCCCTCCACTATGACTACAGACCTCTCTCATGTGTGCTCTCATCATATATATCTCATTTAACAGAAATCTGAAGATATTAGTCTGCACATGTGTGTGGACTCAAAACTCCTCAAAGTTTACCACCACCAAACATTCTGTCAGCAGAACTGGCTGACATGTTTGATATTAGAAAGTTCTGTGCAAGTTGAGTTGTTGAGTCACTGCTTGGGGAGTAGTGAGGGGGGGATACCAACACAAAACACACATTATCAAGTAGCCATTGAATATCATTGGCAGTAGTTCTCAGCATTATTTTGTGCCACTGGGTGGCAAACTACATTCATGGCAACAATTTGGCTGTAGCCATTCATAGTAGTGGTGGTCTGGTTGGTGGTGGTTATTCTGTTGTCGAAAAATTGCAAGAGTTACTATATGGCGTGATAGATTTTACAAGTGTCTGAGGCTGTAGTAAGGTTGGCTATAACGGCAGTAGACTGAAATAAGGTGCTGTGGTTTGATGTTTAGGGTGGTCTCTGCATCTGGGCCTTCCATTGGGATTGGATCTACAGGACTGTTGTCTGGGAGCAGGTGTAGCATGATAATTATTTCAGATATTTGTATGTGGTGACCTTGCACACGATTCTTTATGTAGTATCAAAATATCCATTTTTTTAAGCTATGATGATGATGATTTGAAAATTCACCCCCCCCCCCCCCCCCCCGGGAGGCCACAGCTCTTTAGTAGGTATGTGTGTGTGGCACGCACAGTTCCATGAGGCTTTGCAGCCTTTCTTCCTATTCTCCCAGACTGCATTACCTCTCCCAGTTCCCGTTCTTCCTTTCCTAATTCCTTCCCACTCACTGTTCATTTACCCTCTCTAGGTGTTTCCTTTTAAGATGGCTCAGCTATTTCCATGGTTCTGACAAGTCTTACGGCCAATTGCATAAAACTTGAGCTACATTCAACTTCTCGAAACTGATCTCCAGTCAAGCTGAACTTCGAAATTGTGTTGTCTAAACTTTAATCCAAGATAATTCTCCCTGATCTAAGCTAAAATTTGAGTGGCGAATTTTCTCCAATTAACATGGTTGAACTAAGATCAGAGAAAGGATTGTTAAAAAACTGTTTCGGTGTCTGTCTGTGCCTGTAAGTTAATAATGCGAAGAAGAATAAATAGGCATACTATTGCTTCAAATAAAATGGTAAGTAACGCTATTTGCAATTATTTGAATAATAATAATCCTACAAGTTGTTTGTTACCAACTGTTTTATATTCATGGTCTACAAGTTATGTTACCTTCAGCTTTCAGATTGCTCTGATGTTTTATTCGAGGATGGAGAGTTTGAATGCCAAAGAACTCCTCACGTGTTTCAACACAGAAGGAATCCCCTGCTAGAGCAAAATGAGCGGCAATTTAAATTATGGTTTCAATTAGGAAAACACATAGTTGAAGAGCTGGAACAAAGGTAGCAAGCACAGTTGCAGAAACAAACTAAACAAAATCACTCACTGAATCCAATGTTAATGATCTTATTGACATTATGATTTTACGCAACTGGAAGCTACCAGATTGTAGTTAGCAACTTGTATTATAAAACATCAATTAAAATATCTTTTCCTTCTTTCTTGAAATTTGCTATAAGAGTTTTCTTCTCCATTTCCCATTTTTGTTTACGTATGTAGACAAAACTCAAATGTCGTCGAGAATTGTCAGTCGTTTCTATATAAATCGCAATTTCGATACAACTCAATTTCATACAATCACAATTATCTCTGTTATTTAGCGACATTGTCAAATCTGTTTCGCTGACCTTAGTTCAATACTGAACCAAGTTCAGTGATCTAAGATTGGTGTTATACAACACGCACAGAGATAAGAACCAAATTCATTTCTGATCTTTGATCAAAACTGAATTAAGATTAGTGATATTTATGCAAGCAGCCCTTAGTGATTTTGCTTTCTTTGCTGTTCCCCCTTTTTTTGCCTCAGTTTAATCCCCCACATGGTTTGATCTCTATTACAGAATTTCAATTAGTGTGCGAGCCATTTGGGAAAGAATACCTTACCTAGCCCCTAAGGTGCAGATCCCCACCCCTTCCTTTTCCTCTTCCCTTCTCACCATAGCCGCCCTACCCCTACTCTAGGTCCCCAGCATGTGTAGCCACTTGTGTGTGTGTGTGTGTGTGTGTGTGTGTGTGTGTGTGTGTGTGTGTGTGTGTGGGGGGGGGGGGGGTGTCTGTTACGTATCCTTCTGATTGAGCCCCCTGACAACACAAGGATCACACTACTGGTACCTAGCTGTTGCCTCATCATGCAGGCCAAGAGGCGTCGATGCACATCCTCCTGGGGTATCGGAACTCCTGGCAATGGCTGTCGTGTCAGGTGGCCTTTGCTGTGACCGGGTGGTGGCCGCGGGAGAGCCTCTAATTGGAGTGGATGGTACTGTGGCACACGTTTCACACATGAAACGTGTGAAGTTGCAAAATGGTCATTCTACAGCCATCATTGGAGACAGGGATAGCTCTTTTAATGCTACACTGTCTGACAGGAGGACCTTCCCCTCCTTGGCTACCTCTTGGAACGCCAGCCTTGTCAGATTGGGGTTAAACCCCTTCTGCACTACCTTGTCTGTACCAAGACACACAGCGGTACATTTACCACCACTAAGCCAATGTTTTTTTGTGGGAAATATACAGGACAAGCTCAGCAAAGTCGACTCGATGAGTAAGATGCATTCTTTTTCCCTGTTTGTCAAAACTGTTTCTGCCACCCAATCTCTACAGCTCTGTGCACCTATGACCATATTGTTGACATTCCAGTGTCAATAACCCCTCACCAGTCCTTAATGTGGTTTAGGGCATTATCTTTAATAGTGACCTCCTCCTTCAAACTGATGAGGAACTCCGGGCCAGTATTGAGGTGCAAGGTGTTCCATTTTGTTCGGATAATCATACTGATACCGGTGCCTTTATCTTGGCTTTTGAAGGGGATATGCTTCCAGTCATGGTAATGATTTACCAATGTGATATGAAGCCATACATCCCCCTCTGGGAGTGTTTATGCTGTATGTAGTTTGGGCATGTCTTCTTGATGTACAGTTGTCCCTCTATGCTGTGAATGGCGATACCCACACCATAAGGGGAGTCCATTTTTTCACCTTTTCTGTGTGTAACCAACACCATTCTTAACACTAAACAGGTTGCCCGGTGTATAAGAAAAAAAACAAGAGAACAAGTCTCTTGAACACTTAACATACCCTGATGCCCAGGCAAATGAGAACATCTGCATCCTTTGCAAATGTTATGCTCATTTGCCTCTGTTACATCCAGTACCCCTCCTCCTCATCCCACTCCCACCCTCTTCTTCCTTCTCCCTCTCCTGCAGTACCCTTGCCCTTCCCTCTGTGTCTTTGACTTTCCCAGCCAGAGGTCTCCCTTTCTCTGGCACTGGACAGTGAAGGTGCCGTCACTCAGGGCCCCTCTTTCCGGTCTTGCCCAGATCAGAGGTCTTCTGCCTCAAGTCAGCTGATGGATTCACAGTCTGTGAGTACCTAGGTTGCCCGCTGTTTGTCAGTCCCAGACCTCACTGATGCTAACCCCCCCCTCTCTCTCTCTCTCTCTCTCTCTCTCTCTCTCTCTCTCTCTCTCTCTCTCTCTCTCTCTCTCTCTCTCTCTCTCTCTCTCTCTCTCTGGGACCTGGCCTCACCATCCTGCTTCCCCTCATGGGGCTCACATTACTTTGAAGACAACTTTGGCGATGTTGCATCATTCTCTAAAATGAGAAGTGGGGCTGTATTGATACAGACTGCATCCCCTGCCAGTCAAAGGTATTGCTCACCCGTGACAAGCTCAGTGATGTTCCCCTCAGTATCACACTCCACAAGATGCTAAACAGGGTCCAGGGTCTCATTTACCACCGGTATCTCTTGTCATAGCCCAATGACTAGTTGCACGCAAACTTAAAATGAAGAGGTATTTACTTCGCCTGGTGCATCTGTAGGGGACCAAAAGACCACAGGGTTGCTGCATTTGCTTTCACCCTGGCCTTTGAAGGTGATACACCACCAGAGAAAGTAAAGGTTATGATACACTGGTGTAATGTAAAACCATGTGTCCCTCCCCATATGCGTTGCTTCAGGTACTAGAAGTTTGGGCATATGTCGTTCTGATGCGATTCCAGCCCCACATGCAGGGAATGTCGGTGGCCTCACATCTGGATGTTCCATGCACCCCACCTTCCGTCTTTGTGAACTATGAACAGTACCATGCACCTTGCTCACCGGACTGTACTATTTTGCACAAGGAACGAAAAATCTTAGAGTTAAAGACACTGGACTAGTTAACATATACTGAGGGAAGGAGGAAATATGAGCAGCTATATCCTGTACGTATGACAACTTATTTTGCTGCTGTTATGTCATCTCCACTCTCTTTAGCCATCATCTTCCTCTGTGGTCGCAAGTCCACTGCCTCTTTGGATACCATACACCAGTATGAGTCCCCCGTCTCCATATTCAGAGTTCGCCTTGCACTCACCCTAGCACTATCGCCGAGCATATGGCAGAGCACTATGTGTGCCATTATGTGACTGCAGCCTACAGTCCAGAATTCTGTGCCGTTAAAGAACAAAATTAGTGTAAGCAGTTCACATTCCATACTTGTCGTAAGGGAATTTAACACCCTATTTAGTGAGGGGGGAGTTCTGAACTGCCCTTGTTGCATGCCCCAATACCTTCCCAGGACCAGATCGTATGCACAGCCATTTCTTCCTTCACCTGTCAGTGGACTTTAAACACGAACTTCGTGCCCTGTTAAATCATCTCTGCGCAGAAGGTGTTTTCCTGTCCCAATGGTAGGATAGCATAATCATTTGTGATTAAACCTGGCATCAATCCAGAGGTGGCTGAGAGTTACCATCCAATAGCCTCACCAGTGGTCTGGCACAAGCTCCTCAAATGTATGGTGAGCCGGTGGCTCATGTGGATCCTTGAAGATTGGGGACTCTTGCCCCTCACCAGAAGTGGGCTTCAGTCTTGTACAGCTTTCACTTGATGTGAACATCTTGTTGCTATATTTTATGATCTCCAGAAGGCGTGTGACACCACCTGGCACCATCATATTCTATCACAACTTTACAAATGGGGCTTACGTGGTCCACTTTCACTGTTCATCCAGAACGTCCTCTCGCTTCACACATTCCAGGTTGTGGTTGGATGCTCACTGAGCTCACTCCATGTTCAGGAGAATGGTGTCCACACTGCTTTGTCCTCAGTCTCCCCTACTTTTGATAGTAATTAATGGTCTTGCTGCTTCAGTGAGGTCATCAGTTACTTCCTCACTGTATGCCCATGACTTTTGTATGTACTTCAGTTCTCCTACCGTTGTTGTGGCTGAAAGGCGACTGAAGGGACCCTTTCTAAAGACACAGTCCTGAGCCTTAGCCCATAGGTTCCAGCTCTTTTGCTTCCAAAACCAGAATTATGCACTTTTGTCACTGTCTGCCATTACACGTGTATTTGGCTGACGAACTACTTTGCATTGAAGAGACATGGCACTTCTTAGGTATGCTCTTTATTGCCCGGCTCACTTGGTTGCCACACCTTAGTCATCTGCAACAAAAATGCTGGCAATACCTAAATAATCTTTGCTGCCTCAACCACATTGTTTTGGGAGCCACCCGTCCAACTCTTATTGCAGCTCTATAAGGCCCTCATTCTATCATACCTGGACTACGGTCCCATGACTCTAAAGACTCCATTTCACAATTGACTGTCCATAGCCAGTTTCAAATACTTCTTGATTTGTTTCATTGCGCGGAAGTTGTGTTTACAGACGGTTCCCTCGTCGATTGCTATTAGGGGTATACCTATGCCCATGATCACCATGTCGAACAGCATTCGTTGCACTGTGGGAGTAGTGTTTTCCCGTGGAACTGGTCACTATTTGCTGGGGAGTCTATAGTTATTTGTAGTGACTTCCTGACTGGCTTGCAAGCCCTTGTTGACCAGTGTTTTCTCAAACGACCTTTGGTGCGGTCAATTCAGGACTCTGTGTTAAGTCTTGGCAAGTGTTGTAACTGTAGGTGGACACAACTGCTGGCTCCAGAATCCTGCCTACTAGAGTTGCTACGAACAAGCTTGACCCTTTTAGAACAAAAAGTGTTATTTTACAAACAAAATACAAAAGTACTTAACTGTGGGTGATACTGACCCAATAACATAATATAATGCTATTAATTGCCTCTGTAACTTTACATAATTTTACACAATTTTCTATTCCATGGTTGTCATCAACTACTTGGATAAACAATCTGAACTCCGTTGCTATGCCTCACTATTGAGCTTTAGTCTCCTTCTTCTTTGTGGTCCATTCAGTGCTGCAAACAAGTGGGTCATGATCATAAGTGTGTGGAACTTTAGGAGACATCATACAGAGATCACTCATGTAAGAGTTATTGGCGTGGAAGGAGGTGTGCTGATGAGAGATTGGCTGTTGGTTCTCCACCATCTTTTCTCTTGTTAGTTCCACTTCTGGTGTAGTGATGCCAACTTTACACCTCTACAGGAAATCTGGCTGCTCTGTGGTCTTTGTTTGTACCCCGGGCCACATTGGCATCTCAGGGAACATACCCATTTATCAGCTGGACAAGCCCCCTGGAAATTGGACTCCAGTAAAGGATATCTCCAACTGGAGTAAATTTGCAAAGTACTTGGCTTTGGAGTTCTGAGTGGGCTGACTCAACTGCCCCAAACAGGCTCTGCACAGTTAAGCTCTCTTAAGTTGCATCAAAGTCCTCACTGAGGGCCTCTCGTATGGAGTCTTTTTGTCCTTTGTTGCCTTCATATTGGTCACACATGGATGACATGCAGCCACCTTTTTCATTGAGAGGCCCCGCCACAGTGCTTCTGTGGTGCTTTCTTGACAGTGGTAGACATCCTGTTGGAAGATCCACTTTTACCTTCCTTGCAGCAGTCTTTTAACCTATTTGCTGCACTTCCTTTCACACTTGGAGACAATGCCTCTATGGCTAACCATGTTTTACATTTTATTTGCGCAGCTGGTTTTTATTATTCTATCCAGTTGTAGGTCCCTGAGAGAGATGATGTCCCCACCCCTCCAGACATTTTGTCACTTTTATGGTGTATGTCCTGTTTTTACTGGAGGCTTTTAATATGCACAGTGTGGCTGGCCCAGCCTTTATTATCTTTGTGCTCAGTCAGCCATGATATTCTGCTGTAAAGATTTATTTCAGGTCATTACTTTGTCTCTCCCTTTTGTGTTTTCTTCTTTTGTATTGAAGATGTAATGTTCATTGTTGTTGTGCACAACTCTTGGATTTCCCCTCTTGGTGTCCAATGCCAGATTTTCTTTCTAGTATTTGACACTGACAACTTAGCTAGGAACAGGGGACTGATAAACTAGTAGTTTAGTCCCCTTACATTAACAACAACAACAACAACAACAACAACAACTCATCCTGCTTGTGAGAGAGGAGGAGAAAAAACAAAAGTTGCAGGACAAGGTTCCCCCGGTACCGCCTGAGGTTCCAACTTTCTCCTCACAGTAAACTCATCCCACTGAGCTTGCGTCTGATCCACTGTTTATGGATGTCGTCCATTCAGTGGCGGACTCTGACCCAGCGGTGTGACAGGCTTTAACCCATTTGTCTCCAATCAGGATCCTTGTGCTGTACTTATCCAATGCAACTGTAATGGTTATTGCTGTCACCTACTGGAGTTAAAACAGCTTATTTCCCTTTACAACATAGCTTTTGTCGTTCTGCAGGAATCTCATTTTATTGATGCACATTCACCGACACTCCATTGGCTCCGTGCTTTGTTGATTGGCTTTCTGTGTGTATCTGGTTGAGTTTGCACATTAGTCTGTATGGGTATTGTTAATACATGGCTTCCTCTCCTTACTATAGCGAAAACATCTGCTGCCTGGATTCACTTGGACACTCTATTAACAATTTTTAATCTATACCTCCATCTGACAGGTCATCTACATTTGCAGCCCTAACGACTCACCTTTAGCAATTTCCCCCATTCTTGGAAACTTCAGTTGCTATCATCCTTTGTAGGGTAATGCCAAAACCACCTCATAGACCAGTTCTTTCCAGATCACGATCTGTGCCTTCTCAATGATGGTTCCCCAACTCATTTTAGTACCAATCGTGGCTCATTCTCTGCCATAGATCTTTCACTTCTCTTCCTCTCTTCCCTTCAGTTCGCTGGTCACCACATGATGACCTTTGCGATAGTGACCACTTCCCGTTGATTCTTTCACTCCCCTCCTACCTGACGAGTGACAGGCTACCCTATTGAGTTTTTCATTATGCTAATCAAGATTCTAGCTACTGACCAGTAGTGTCGTGGAACACAAGTACTGCCACAGCCATTTATGAGTATCATCAAGCCTTGCAACATGTTAACTGCCACCCATCCCCTGCGGGTCTTATTAACTTTAAACACCTTTGCACTAAAGCCCATTACATAACCAAAATTGCAAGCAGATATGTTGGGAGCATTATTATACTTCTTACATTGTTTCCTTTCTTCCATGTTTAGGCTCCTGCTCTAGGGACATGATCTGTTGAGCAGTACATGCTACTCACTTATGGATTGGGTGTTATAGAGATGTGCGATATGCATTTCAGAATCCCACATTTTATGTTGGTCACAGTCTTCATGGTATAACTGATTTTAATTATATTTACTAGCAGAATATTCTTAGCTGGACCACAACTTAATTTCGCTATCTCCTGAATATGCAATTGTGAGCTATAGGGACTGATGACTTAGCAGTTTGGTCTCTTAATCTCATCAAACAACCATGAAAAATTTCTGGATGCTGTTCTTCAGAAAATAATTTTGCAATCTAGTTGGTCTAGTCTTCTACAGCAAGTAATCAATGACTGCTACAAGTTATTCTGCACATCTTTGAGTATGCAGTTTCTGGGTGCCATTTTTACTTTTCATATTCACAGAAATATGACATCAACTGTGAATGGGCAAAGCTGAAAATGTGTACCCAGCCAGGATTCGAACCCGGGTCTCCTGCTTTCTAGGCAGTTGTGCTGACCCCTACACCACTGGGGACACAGTGATCAATGCACCTGCAAGGACTACCTAAGCACGCCTCCCGTCAGACACAAATTTCCAGCTTTACCCTGCCCACAGTACTCACTCATAGTCACCATGTACTAATTCCCGTAAGAATAAGTAATCCTCACTAATGGAAAGGATCATTTCCTGTCACTGGCATATTATATATACACATGTGGCGTCTATAGACAATATGTATGGAATAAGCGAATGTTTGTGAACCGGAGATTCGGGCACTATGCGCCCTCACGTAATAAAAAAAATCTTGTTTGATCTATGCCTAACCTAACATTCATAGCCTTAAGAAGGTGTGTGGGGGTGGGTGCGCGCGCGCCCACACACACACACACACACACACACACACACACACACACACACACACACACCCCCCAACCATTGTATGCAATCAGATAGAATTTGATGAGGCTACCTTACTACTTCGGTAGTAGTGATACTTAACCTGAAGATAGTCCAGAAACCCCTACACAATTCTTTACACAGTGTCAATCTGGGGTTGCGGCGGAGTGGCCAAGCGCATTGAGGCGCTATGCTCTGATGCGCGAGGCCGTTCCCTGTCGGAGGTTCAGATCCCCCTCTGGTATGGCTGTTTATGTCGTCGTCAGTATAAGGTAGTTAATAAGTAGTTTGTAAGTTTAGGGACTGATAACCCCGCAGTTAAGTCCCTTAAGCTTAACAAACGTCTGAACATCGTCAATCTGGTGTATTTAGTTCTTGCATACTGTGATGTCAGTTGTGACTGCTGTGAAGATAACTTTATGAATGGGCTGTTTGTTTGTTTATTTATCTCCAACATAGATACTACACTTGTACTGGCTTCTATGCCCTGGAAATGTCAATACCTTTACATTGTCTATATTCTGACTGTGATAACTCAGTCTTGCACAGTCCTAAGTACATTTAGTAAATTGGGCTCCTTCGATTTCTAAGCTGCTGATGCCGGGCTGTGGTGGCTATGGGAGCTGGTTCAGTAGTAGTGGCTGCTCTTGTTTTTTAAATATATTCTTTAGTTCTAGGTACATTGCACATTTTAACTTCTCTCATGAAAATTCAATTCATTGCTGAAGTTCCTTATGCAGACAGCTGTTATTGAGCAAAGAGTATCCAATTAGAAATCCCTGAGGTGAGTTAAAATTAGGAGAATAATTACACATGTTACAGATACTGCCTGGGGATGTAGTCGCATTCTACCAGCATCAACACAGTTGTGTTGTCAGTGTCAAAGTAAGGCGCAATTCATCATGAGGATCCACAGGGACATGTGTTAGCAGTATTACAATTGAACACCTGGATAAAAAAAAATGCTCAGAAGCAGCAGCTCATTAGTCATTTTGCCATTTTTATGGGGTCTGGCCCATGTGATCTGTTGTAATATTAACAGTGAAGTCATAGTTTCTTTTTGTGGCTTCCTCCGTAGTTTATCTGAATCCACTGACTTATGAATTATGGAAATAATATACACCTGCTTGAAAATTGAGGTATTCAAATTAAATTTCTTGAGGAAAAATGTTGAACATTTGTAATTTCCTCTTTGACTTTGACTTAACAATTAGCTGACTCTGGGGGAGAGCTGTTGTTTTTATTGTTGCATATTTTACTACATTCATTAATTATACCGCACTCACATTGAGGTATGTCGGCTATTGTGTTTCATTCGTGAAATGATGCTGTTACTTCCTGCACATCTTCCACTCTTCCTGTAGTACTCTTTTTTCCAAATGTCTCATTGTATATGTGAGGCTAAATAATGAACTTGATTTCTGCACTAGTTTTACCTTGCCACATATGGCATTTGCATTAACTACCCTAAAACCAGTTTATAGAAAGTGGTTTAAAGTTTGCAAGCCATACTATTGCACTTCTGTGAAGCTGCTTTTCTGGAGTTCCATACTAAAAATTACTCAAGAGGTATTAATGCCAAACATGATATATGGATAAATAATGAATGAATAATAATAAATGTGTATTGATACTCCCTTTAATTTACATTTAATGTAGGACCTATTAATATAACAGCTCTTTTTAATGTAAGTCGTGTAATAAATTAAGCTTAAAATGAAGTTTGGATGTTTTTAAAATGTTGAAACTAATTTCTTGTAACATTCGAATTTTACTTTTTCCTACAAAAACCGTGTATATTTGCTGTTAAATTTTTGAAGTTTTGACAGTAGACAGCAGTATGGTTTTGAACAGTTCAGTAATAAATATCAATTGAAAACATGATAATTTCAGTTACGAAGCAACTTGGAAGTTAAAAGGAAGCCCTCACCAGCACCTGCCTTTAACATGTAAATTTTGTGACTTTCTGGCAGATTTCAACTGTGTGTGGGACTTAGCCTTAGAATTGGGACTTCTGCCTTTTGCAGGAAAGTACTCTACTGACAGAGTGACAAGAGTACAGCTTGTGCCCAACTTGTCCCCCCAGCTTTACTTTCGCCATTACCTTGTCCCCTACCATCCATATTTTACAGAAGTCCTCATGCAATTCTTAGAAGATTAGTGCTTCTGGAAGAAAAGAAATTGGTGAGATGTGGCACAGATGCAACCTGCGAGATGTTTCCAGAATGAAATTGCCATTCTGTAGGCAAATTTTCCGCATTAGTCTCAGTCCAGTACACAGTTTTAATCTGTCTGGAGGATTCATATTAATGTACACAGCACTACTGAGTAAAATTTTCATTCATATGTAAATTTATAATGACAAATACCAATGAAATCCCCAATTTCCTTAAATTTTTCAGCAGTGTTCAGTTGTTTCATTTTTTTGTGACACTTATGTTTTAACCCCAAATAGAATATTTTGAATAGAATATGCTGATTGAACAAATTAGATGTAAAGGGGAGACACTACCAGTAATTTTTGTGAATAGTGTGTTTAATGCTTCTTAATTGTTGTTTACATTTTTAGAGTTGGTGGTGTGCCAGTTGATTTTGAAGATGTGCAGATGAATCCAAAGAGTGAAAGTAATGAAGATCTAGAATATGCAATAACTTCGATTAGGAGAAATGGTGTTGCTATAAAAGGTACATTCAGTGTAAATTATGGTAAATGCATGGGTATTAAAACTTGAGTAGTTAGAACATTTCCCACATGAAATTATTTATTTGAACAGACCCAGTGCTTAATGTAGTTGCAGCAAAGCAGGTTTTAATGTAGGTTTAGTCTTACTTAAGTGCAGTTGGATGTATTGCCTTCGGAAACTGTGGTAAAATTTATTCTATGCAGTGAGCCATTTTAGAAATCAGTTATTAACATCAGGCTCCAAGGATTGTAAGCTGATAAATAATGTTGTTTAAGCATTTCATAGATTAATCAGGTTGATTAACACTTAAAGATAATAACCATTTTTTACCCTAACTATTGACCCTTTGCTTCAGGTTTTCATCTGACCCCACCCCCTTTTTATTGTATCTATCTGCAAGGAAAAAGTTTCTGGTCTAGATTTACTAACTGAAGAAACTGATTGGTAGGAGACATTCTAACATATCAAGGAATCATAAATTTCACATTGGAGGGAAGTGTTCAGGGTAAAAGTTGCAGGAGACCAAGAAAATACAGTAAGCAGGTTCAGATGGATGTAGGTAATCTGTCTTAATCAGAGATGAAGAGGTTTGCACAAAATGGGATTGCAACATCAAACCAGTCTTTTGGCTGATGATTACAGCTACAACAGTGTTCCAAAGGATAATTCTGAAGCATATATAGATATATATGCACCCTGCACACTTCCCTCCAATGCTAAATTGGCTATTCCTTTAACAGCCTAGAATGTGCCCTGCCAATCAACCCCTTCTTTTAGTCAAGATATGCAAAAATAAATAAATAAATGAATAAATAATAAAATTCTTGCAAATTATGTTCAATACCTCCTCACTATTTATGCAATTTACCCATCTGATCTTCAGCATTTTCCCCGCAGCAACTTCAAAAGCTTGTATTATCTTTTTGTCTGAACTCTTTATTGGCTACATTTCACTCTTGGACAGGGCTATATGCCAGATAAATACCTTCATAAATGACTTTTTAACATTGAAATTAATATTCAATGTCAACTATTTTCTCTTCTTAAGATTTTTTCTTCCCAGGGCTATTCTGCATTTTATGTATTTACTACTTTTGCCATCTTAAGTTATTTTACTACCCAACGTAACCCATCTACCACCTTTATTGCCTCATTTCCTAATTCTTCCAGTGGCACCTGATTTTTGTAGACTACATTCTATTACCCTTTCTTTCTCGTCTTAATGTTCTTGTATTGGAGTGAAACATGGACAATGAGGAGTTCAGACAGGAAGATGATAGAAGCTTTCGAAATTTAGTGCTACAGATGAATGATGAAGATTAGATGTAGATCATGTAACTAATGGAAAAAGTGCTCAACAAAATTGGAGAGAAAAGGAGTTTCTGGCATATCCTGATGAAGATCAGGGATAGGTTGCTAGAGCACACATTCGGAGACATCAAAGAATCGTCAATTTAGCATTGGAAGGAAGTGTGTGGGATAAAAATAGTAGGGTTGTGTCAGAGTGGTTTGGCCGAATCCAGATTCGCCAAATCTAGCACACTGGGTTCGGATTCGAGATTCGATGCATAATGGCCGAATACTACCGAATCCCGAATCCAAAGTTCATATGGAAACCTTCAGTTACGAATGTTGAAGTTAACTTTGCATAAGAGTGCACTTTGGTTTGCGTTATGTACATTATTGTTTCATAGATCCGCTGAAAGACGTGACATCATAAAACAGGGTTAAATCGAGTACAAAATGAACGAAGTTCTGAATGGCACTAGGAGCCGCCACAAGTTAGTTTTCCGTCTCATCGAAGCAGTGCCACACACACCCCGTTTACGTGGGCTCCTAAAACCGGATTTCGTAAACCGATTTCCCAATTCCGCTTTTGGTTGGTCATGTAAACACTCCAAAAGCGAAAAACGGTTCACGAAAATCGATTTTCGTCTTCCGGAAGATGTTACATGTAAACGTAGTGAGTGGCTTCCTTCGTAGGCGCAAATGTAAATACTGGTGCTAAAACTTTTGCACTCATAAAAATAAAAAGCAGGAAGTAGAGTCTAATTTCCACTTTATTTTCGACTATTGAATTTTAACACACCATTCAACAAAGGAAATAGAACTTTAGTATTGCGCAACTTCAAATGTAGCAGGTCACGTTGGTAATTTCCTAGGAACCGTATACATCGAATGAAACGGCAATACAATCGATATATATCAGACATTAAACTCTCACTCCGCTAGCAGTATCAAGGAACTTTATATTTTTCGCTTTAAAATAGATGTCGATGTTTTGACATGTTTCAGTTCCCAGCACTTTACCACATTAAGTTAGCCCAAAACATACATTGTAAAGTTGATTTCGGCAATCAATAACATTTAGCGTTGTTGTTTCTTCAATTACAGTATTATAAAATGACTTTCTACATAACACGTCGCCACTCATAACCTCACTTTCAACATGGAGTACTAGAAAAAGCGAATTGACGTGATGGACAGTGTGAATACAACTTGATGTGACGAATCTGTGACGTGACGTGACAGGACAGTGTGAATCAGCCTTAATTTGTTGTCAATGGACTTTTCAGTCAAAGCTATGGTCGTTAGACTAAACTATAGGTACCAGTATTCGAACAAGCGAATGTTATGATTTTTACGAATGTCATGATTTTAAAGGATGTGACTTGGCAGGAACCTAAGAGTACAACTTGTTCACTCACAAGTTACGTTGTACTCTGAAGGGCAATTCACACTGTTCGTCACGTCACCATCCGTCAGAACATTCCACAATGTATTTCTAATGGCGGCATTCACACTGTTCGTCACGGACCGTCACGTCAACGTCACGTCAAGCTCTCTCGCGAAGAATGTTTTGACGGAACGATCGTCTGCTAACACGGAAGTTAACCTATTTTCGTCACGCGAATTAAATGTTGCAGTCAACGATTGCACTGTTTATCTGCAAATAAGTCTTATTCGCCTTTATGTTGTTGTTATACTTCGTTTTAGGGGTAAATCTGAAATGTTTCATGACGACTTAAATGTTTTTGTCAATTGAGTGTCCCCCCTAAAATAGAGGTCGGATATCTGAAACCAAAAACTGGTTAATGTTACTTAACATTGTAACAGAAAAGACTGAAGCAAACTGTTTATTAGAATAAGATTGTAATATGATTACGCATTTCTCATTAAATAACATTTTAAATGAAAAAGTCAGTTCTAACGAAAGACAAAAATTCAGTTGTTTATGACGGTATTAACAATGTCAATGGGCAAATTGTAATAGGTAAAGTAAACAGGCGCTACTTATGCTCTTATAAGTGTTGTTTGATGTATTCATATGTTTATTTTTTCGCTTGAAAATAGATGTCGATGTTATGAAATGTTGTTTCAGTTCCCAGTAAGTTGGCCAAAAACACACACTGTGAAGTTTTATTTGGCTGTCAATAACATTTAGCGTTGTTGTTCCTTCAATTCTAGTATTAAATTATGACTTTCTACATAACTGATCGCTACTCATAACCTCACTTTCAACATCGCGTATTGAGATCGGCGAATTGACGTGACGGACACTGACGGACAGTGTGAATACAACTTGACGGTGCCGTGACGTGACGTTGACGTGACAGACAGTGTGAATTGGCCTTTAGGTTCCTGACTAAACACATCCTTTAAAATCATGACATATTCATAAAAATCATAACATTCGGTTCTTCGATACCTATCGCACAGACCTATCGTTTCTATATGAAACACTATCCGTTATATATCGATCGTACTGCCGCTTCATTCGGTGTACACGGCTCCTAGGACATCACCTACGATTCTTGCATGAGTTATCTCATTTTAATTTCGCTTATTCTTTCGTCGAATTTGGTGAAGTGCTGGGGTATGTGAACCTTAGAGAAGCACTAGGATTTCAAGAAGAAAGTTATTTACTACCATATGTGGAAAAAAAAGTTCTAATCGTGCGCCATTCAGGCGGGATAACGTCAATTTAACAAACATCTGACGTCTGTTTCAATAAATCCGGTTAAGGGTATATTACACGGAGCGAATTTGGTCACTAGTCGCTGGCGTATTTGAACGCAGCTGCTAAATTCGCTCGGTGTAAACAGGGACAGCAAACAAAGTCGCTGCTCCGAAACGCGAGCGTCTAAAGTTGAAGGGTGGGCTACTTTACACGCTGGTTGCTAGCGTTTTTGGTCGCCCCGTGTCATATACGGGAGCGTATAAGTAGCCACCAGTCGAGTCAAGATGACGAAGGAAGTAATAAATACTGGCTGTGTGTTTCGCGCAACAGTATTAAAAGAACAATTAATCTACCAAAAGCAAAACGGAAAAGTAGGAAAAATAAAAAAGAATGGATAATTGGACTGCGAGGAGGGATAAATATGGTGCTTCTGCAAATCTTTTGGGTGAATTATCGTGTGAAGGTCCTTCCGCCTACAGAAATATAATGAGGATCACATAAGAAAATTTGATAGATTACTGTAAATGGTAGAGAATAAAATAAGGAAAAAGAATAACATCATTAGGATGGCGATCTCGCCAAGAATAAAATTTAAATAATCGTTATTTTTAATGTCACATAATACTGGAAAACTTCGATACAGTTTCAGAAATTTGATTCCAATTCCAATTGGTGGGACACAGAACTTTTAATATCTTTATTTACGTCAATGATCACAAAATTTCTCGTCGTTTTGACGACCAGTTTCGGTCAGGAGGATCATTTTCAAGTCTACAACAAATTAGAAACGGAAGGATACATCTAGTATTAGACTACCTTAGAAAACATAAGTATGCATTACACTCATCAATACATGTAATATAGTCATATGGCATCATCACATCAGAAATGTATCTTCATTAAGGGATGTAATAACAGGTATGATGTATAATATTTTTAACACTTTTTTTTTATTTTTTATTTTATTTATTTATTTATTTATATTGATGACTGTAATGCCTTATTTATGTTTTATAAGGTAGTCTAATACTAAATTTGTCCTGTTTCCGATTTGCTGTAGACTTAAAAATGGTCATCACTGATCGAAACCGGTCGTCAAAACGACAAGAAATTTTGTGATCGACGTAAATAAAGATATTAAAAGTAATTACAAAATGGATCACTGATATAAATTCGCGACCATATCGCACCTTGGGAAACAGAACTGCTTGGTATCACCTAACCTCCAAAACATTATGTTATATGCTATGTCGTGTTTCAATTGTTTTTATGAAGACGCTAGCGTCTGAAGTCGCTGTGTGTCATTGCATCAGCGTATTCATTCGCTATTTGCCCATACGCCGAGCGACAACAGACGCCAGCGACTGGCGATCAAATACGCTCCGTGTAAGATACCCTTTAAATTGTATTTCGCTTCTCGCCGGGCTGCAGTGGTTATTTTGGCACCAGTGGTAATGACGGCAACTCAGATGACCAATAAATGTTTTTTCGTGACAACTTCAATTAAAACAAAAATTATTTTTTTCTGAATAGACAAGGGTACATACAAGAACATGTCAACCATAGAGCAGGTACAGTATTAATTTAACTGCGAGTGAAACGAGCAGCAATAACACTCTGTACCTCGTGAAAAATATTAACGCAATTCTACAATTTAACCAACAAAATAAATTAGCTTTGGATGTATAATAAATTTTATAATGGCTTATATAAGTGACTATAAAATCATTAAACATTTACACATCCTATTTTTTTAAGAACTTATTTTTCAAGCTTCCAAAATATCTACTCACATTTTCAGTTTTTATTTTTGATTCTTCACCTTTGAAAAAGGAAAAAAAAAAGTAATTCTTTCCTTTGTAAGACTTCATTATGCAATTATTTTTTATTTCATCAAAATGAAATAGTTGGTAATAGAGTGAAGAAAGTTTCTTATTATCTTTTAGAGCATCTAAACAACATGTATCTCAAAATGTTTCATAAAAATTTCTTTTAAGAGGATTAGGGGGTATTAAAAAATTCTTAAAATTTATAATAAAAATCCAAATGAAATTTTTATTTCTTAAATTTTACTGTAATATTGTCATTTGAGATCCATCACAGAAGGCTTTATCTTCATCACTGGCTGTGATAGGGTAGTAATTCTTTTTAAATACATACACTTGAGTTGACAGATTTGGGTTCGAGATTCGATTCGGGTTCGGGATTCGGCGCATCTTATATTTAAGATTCGGTATTCAGATTCGATTCGGTAAAATTGGGATTCGACCCATCCCTAAAAAATAGTAGAGGGATACCAAGGGATGAATACATTAAGCACATTCAAAAGGATGTAGGTTGCCGTACGTATTCCCAGATGAAGAGGCGTGCACAGGACAGGATAGCGTGGAGAGCTGCATCAAACCAGTCTGTGGACTGAAGACAGCAACAACAATAATGTTCATCCTTCGCCCTCCTTTCAAGAAACTGTCCATTCTATTAAATTGCTGTTTCAGGTCCTTTCGTGTGTCTGGCAGTATCATTATGGCATCGACAAATTGCAGTCTTTGTATCTCCTCCCACAACTTTAATCCAGTTTCCATATTTCTCCTCACTTCTTTCTCACAGGATCCTCAATTTACAAATTGACTAACATTGGGGAAAGGCTACAACCCTGTCTTACTCCCCTCCCAAACAGTTTTTAATTTTCATATTCTTTGGTCATGGTAACTGCTGTCTGGTTTCTGTGTAAGTTGTATACAAGTTTTTATTCCCTATATTTTACTTCTGCTAACTTCAGAATTTAAAGAGTGTATTTTGGTATATAATGTCAAAAGCATTCTCCTAATCTACAAAAGCTGTAAACATTGGTTTGCCATTCTGTAACAGATCTTCTAAGATATATTGTAATGAGAGTATTGCCTCATTTGTTTCTACATTTTTTTTGCCAAGGTCAGAGTCTATCAGTTTTTCCATTCTTTTATAAAGCATTTGTGTTAGTATTTTGAAGTCATGAGTTGTTAACCACATTGATCTGTAATTTTCACACACGTCAGCACTTGCTTTCTTTGGGACTGGAATTATTACATTCTCTTGAAGTTTGAGGTATTTCCTTTGTCTCATATATTTAGCACATCAGATGGAACAGTTTCGTTTTGACTGGCTCTCATAAGGATATCAGCAGTTGAGAAGGATCATCATCTACTACAGATTCTTCTTTCAACTCAAATCTTTCAGTGCTTTGTCAAATGCTTCTCGCAGTATTGTAACTCCTAACTCGTCTTCATCTACTTTCTATTCCATTTTTATAACATTGCCTTAAAGTTCATTTTCCTTGTATAGGTGTTCTATATATTCCTTTCACATTTCTGCTTTCCTTTATTTGCTTAGCTGGCCTTCTGGTTTTACATTTACTTTTCTTGTCTGCATATACCCTTTTTATTTCCGTATATGCAGTATGTATCTTTTCCACTAATTACGTTACATGTTCTTCTGTGAACTTGTCTCCCCTCCCACCTCCCAAACCACTACTGCTTAGCCAATTTGAACTTACTGTCAATCTAAGGCCTTTTCCTTCTACCTACGAGGCCTTTTCCTTCTACCTACAGTATTTGATCTTCCTTGGCCTTCATTATTTCATCTCTAAAAGCTCTTTCTTCATTTTCTTCTACTGTGTTACTTCCCCTGTTTTGGTCAACCATTGCCTAATACTCTCTTTGGAACTCTAAAGAATCTAAGGTTCCTTCATTGTATCCAGGTACCATCTCCTTATTTGTCTACCTGTTTGCAGTTTTATTTTACAGTTCATAATCAGTAAGTAGGGGCGGGAAAAATCAGTATTATTTTATGGTGTCATTTTCTGTTGACCTTTCTCCATTTTTTGTTCTCTGTTTTTGTAATATTTAACCATTTTTCAGTGTTATGTTGAAAATGACACTGTTCATAAGATGGGGTGATTCAGAAATGAGATAGGTTTCGTGAACAGTTATTTTAACAAACATGCAAATAAGTATAAAAAATCCTTTTGTTATACACCAACTGTTTTAAATACTGTGAAAAATTATCTGCTGATAATAGTATTCACCTGAATTTCCTTTTTTTTTTTTTTTTTTTTTTTTTTTTTTTTTTTTTTTTTTTTTTTCAGGTCCCCACAATAACTTTTCTCACTGACTTAAATATTTCTGTTGTATGCCCCTAATATCTTAAAGAATCATAATCATGAAACATAAAAGAAAATCTTGCAGTGTAAAGAAAAGTCTTTGCCTTTGCAACAAAATGGTTAATAAATAAAGTCTTGGCTGTAACCAAAACAGAAATTTTTATATGAAAATCACCAAGAAAGCTTGAAGGTTCAGATATAATTAAATTATTTCTCAGGAAGAAAATATTTATAAACACTTAGAAACTGTGCTTAACTTGGGGCAAAAATATGAAAAACTTGAATTTTCTTAATAGTTTATAATATCCAGTCACTTGTTTGTTTGAAACAACGTTTATAATGTACATTTTGCTACAAGTTTGTTTTAAATTCTGTTTCTTTTTAATATAAAAACCTTTCTTTTAATGTTCTCTTTATTCTTTGACACACACATAAACAACTGGTAGTAATGCTCATTTACGCACTGCATTTTCAGCTTTTTTTTTTTTTTTTTTCAGTTTGGGATCTACAACTTTTCCCAGCTGTGGCACTCCCATCTCCTGCTCGGCGACCCTTTGTTGGCGCCTCTCCCCCTCCCAATCTGCACCCTCCCCTCTGACCTGGAGCTGCTGTTTTCACAAAGATTTGAATAGATGGGGTACAATCAGACAAAATAAGAATCCATATCAAAACAAAAAAGGCAGTGTTCTCTCTTGTAGCAGAGAAGTTAGTTAGTAAAATTTAACTTTTTCAAATATTTATTAACGGCAGCAGTGGTGTAGTGTGCTAATATTGGCAACAAAAATCTCATTTTACGAGGCTAATTGATTTACTAACCAGACAAGGGTATAAACAAGAAGCTGTCAAGAATACAGCTGGAACATCATTATTTATTTTGTGGACAACATTCTATGCCATGTGATTCTATTTGATTTAGATTCCAAAGAGCATTCAAACACCATTGCTAACATTAGTACACTATGCCCATTGCTTGTACCTTACTGGGTCACAGTTCTATGTTTCTTGATGTTCTCGTTGATAGGTGCTGTCGGTAGTGGCTAGTTGAAATTTCACAGGGCAAAACTAATCCACTACAAATAATGTAGGCAACATGTAGGATCGCAGTTCATTGACATGTTAACTATTTATTATTATTGCCCAATTGTCCCCATTTATGGGCAGCGTACAAATCTCATTAATTACAATCACTAGGCCCAGGTAAGTACATTCCACACACCAATAATACAAATTTACACAGTTTGTATGTGGAATACTAAAGCCTGAGGTGTACAGTGTGGCACAGAAGAATTTAGCTTTTAATTTTAATGGTAGAAACACTTTCCACATGAGTAACACTGATTAATTTTGAACAGTTATGTAAAAGTTCAAGTTCAGAGTTACGGGGGTTGTGTCTCAGATACATCACAATACAAGACTCAAAACGCTATTCTGAACTAGTGTGAATTGTGCCTCGATCACAGCCGAAACAGTACTCAATTACATGGTGTGAACGCATCCTATTTATATCTTCGTCAATGTCACTAAAATTATGTATTGTTAATTGAGTTCATTACATTAATTATAATGGAAAAATAAACAATTAAATGCAACTGGCTATATTAAAAGATAGCGTAAATAATACTGAGTAAATTGTAATACAAATTTCTGTTAAATTAATAGTATCTCATATTCAAATATAATTTAATAGGGTTGGCAATAATACTTTTGTAATTAACTGTAATTATACAGAAACGAATGAAGGCAAAACTTTCCTAACATTACTTGTGAAACACAGTAATACCTGCTTTAATATTATGAGAAAAGAATTTAATTAGTTTTAACAGAAATACTAATCAGCATACTATCTGAACTCTATCAATATACTTCTGACACAAACTAAGTAATATTTGCTAATTAAACAAACTTCCTTGACACCAAATAATAGAAAATGACTTCAGCTAGTCACATTATAAAAAAGAGTAACAAAAATTTTGGAAATGAAAATAAGACTAATTACAATCGTATCCATTATTACGCAACAGTGGTATCGAGAGATTCCATAATGCAAGCAGATCTGAATAAATCCCAACATTCGTCATTACATGTTAAGTAAAATTTTATCGAATAGGTTAAAAACACCCAGAAGATGATAAAAATAAGCAGCCACAAAAGATGGATGTGTGTAAATACAGCTGTGGTGAATTATTACAATATGTATTTCAAAGTCATAAAATTGCCACAATATTTGAATATGAAACATTTCTACATTAAATATGCTACTGACATTTTTAGAATTAATGTTTCTTACCCAGATACAGAGTAATTTCGTTGACAGACGCTAATTTTGTGTCAATATCTAAAACAAGAAGAAAGCCGAATTTGCATTATTTTCTTCAAAACTGCCGAATTTGCATTATTTCCCTGAAAACCACCAAATTAGTGTTATTCATCATGTTATCAGTAAAAGAAATTTTTCCTATCCTTATCAAGATTGTCAGTCTACATCTTCCCTTGGATATGTCTTACCATTTAAAACTTGGCTTTGAAATCTGTCTTACCATTATAAAATCAGACTGAAAGCTTCTGGTGTTTCCTCATCTCTTTCACATATACAACCTTCTTTTATGATTCCGAAACCAAGTGCTTGTGGTGATTAAACTGTGCTGTGTGCAAAATTCTGCTAAGTAACTTCCTCTTTCATTCTGTTTCTGCAGTCCACATTCCTCTACTATTTTTCCTTCTCCTCCTTTCCTTACTAGCCATCAGCCTTGGCACAGTGGATACACTGATTCCCACTAGATCACTGTAATTAAATACAGGTGGGCTTGAATTAGCAATTGGCTGGCTCACCATCAGGTCTGCCGAGCACTTTTGGCAAGTGAGGTGCACTCGTATTTTGCAAGGCCAGTTGAGGAGCTACTTGTGTAAGAAGCAGTGGCTCTGGGCACAAAACGAACAAAACCACCAGGAGAGTGGGGAAGTGACCACATCCCCCCCACATACTATTGACACCTTTAGTGGAGCATGACACAGCAGCTGGTCGATGCATGTTGGGCATCTCGAGGCCTTTAGGACAGAATTTACAGTTCTTTTACTCCAACGCATTCTGGTCCTACAACACAATAAAGTTTTCCTCCCCCTTAACTGTCTGAATAACTTTTATCTCGTCATGCATATGTTCAATCTCCTTGTCATTGGCAGAACTGGTTGGGATATAAACTTTAACTTCTGTGGTTAATGTTGGTTTCTTGTCTATCTTGGCTACTATATGCTAATCATTACCAGACTTACTCCCCTGTTACCCCCCCCCCCCCACCCTACTGATTTAGTATGTATTACACTGTACTCACATGACGAGAAATTCTGTTCATCATGACACTGAACTTCTCTAATCCAAACTACATCTAACTTCATCCTAACCATTTGCCATTTCAAATTTTCATCCTATCTGCTGTACGGATTGAACGTTCCACACTCATATCCATAAAATGTCCATTTTGTTTTTCTTAACAATGTACAGAGACCTGATTGTAGGATTATTTTACCCTCCGGAATGTTTTACCCATGAGGCTCCTATCATCAGTTGCCTGTACAGTAGAGTTATATGTCCTTGGGGAAAGTGACATTAACTTCAAGAGATTAGTAATTTTTTTTTTAAAGGACATTAAGTTTAAATTTCCATTTACTTATTGTACTTTATCAGGCTTGGTAAATTGTCTAAATACTTTTTATTTTTTAGCATTTTCTGTGAGCAATTAAAATGATATGATAGTTTTGATCTGAAATGAGATTTTATTTACTGCTAGTGTAACATTGGATTATATTGGTAGATGTAATAAGATAGTGATCTTCTGGGCATATGTTTGAGACACACAAATCTGATGCCTGACTTACCTTATTTCATAATTATTTGAATCTACGCTCTTAGTGGGTTTTTATGCAAAAGTTCAGTGTTAGCAATAAAGAGGAAACATAATACTTTACTATTTAATCAATATCTGAAAGTTCCTTTTCCTTTTAACAGTGCCTGTATTTTTTTTGTAAAAATTGATAAATCATTCTAACCCCAACTGGACATGTCCTAATGTAAAACTAATTGGAACTATAAAAAGCTATTCAATGAAATTTTGTTCTGTTAGTCTCTGGTGAACAGTAGTAGTGTTTTCTCTCTCTCTCTTTTTTTTTTTTGTAGAGAAAGGTTACGTGTACTTAAAGTTCGCAATTTTGTTTTAAATTGCATTACACTTAACAGAAATTGCTAACATATTTTACCTATTCCTCCATTCAAGAAAATACGTTCTTGAAATAGTCCACAAGAGGACAGAATTCAATAATATTGTGTCCTGGCCGTGTAATGGATTATGGGATAACCTACTACAGATAACTGTGCAATATCCTTCCTGCTAATCCACAATTATTTGGAAGTTGGTGCTGTCAGAGCTCTGATGGAGCAGAGGCACACGAGAAGCCACTAGGTGGTGGAGCTGCCTCCCAAAGAGGTTTTCTGCAAGTGGATTGCACGGAGAAACACAGACTGTGGACACAACAGACCGGGACTAGACAACCCCCAGAGACAAACATGGGAAGCTAAGTCGACCAATGACACCAGACTATGAACAGAGGGGGGGGGGGGGGGAAATCAATTACATCCAAGAGAATGACTGATACATTAGCCATGTAGTAACTGCATAACCAAAGCAGTACATGAAGAGATGCTTGTAATATAAGCAAAAGTACAGAACTGACTGGCGGTATGCAGTGCATTCACCTAAATACAGATGGGGCACGGTGCACGGTGAGATGGTGGCACCCTCCACTTTGTGCATCGCCACTGAGCACATGGATGCAAGGCCCTCTAATGTGTATCTAGGTCCTTAGCCTTTGGCAGGCATTCAACATCTGTATGGCCCAATACCAGACTTCCTGCATTAGCATCTTTATCCCTTTGACTGCCGTGGAAGAGTAACTCGTTGTGGTTCACTCACTATTGTTACGTTTAAATGTGACCTCTGGGTTTTCCTAGAGTGTTCCTTACTAGTTTATGCATCCCATTCTGTAGACCCTCTCATTGCTGAGAGCAAGTTACTTCCATATCTCGCTGAATAAAAAGTTTAAAGTATTTCTTACTCATGATGTATCTGAAATTAATGTAGAAAATTAGAAGACTGGTAGAATGGGTCATAACAAGCATATTTCACATAGCACCCATTTCTGCATCCATTAGCGTATGGAGTTAGGCATTATTGAATAGTGTCATGCACCGCCAAGAGGGTAGGCACACAACATGCCATCTGAGTCATCACAGTGCAGGGCAACATTTTCAATGTTTTTGTGACACCAATGTAAAAATGATGTTGGGTTGAAAGTTTATGACCTTTATTTGCAACACTGTAGTTGGCATAGTTGCAGAGATTCCAGGCAAGACAACACTACAGTTTCCCACCATTTACTGGACGTAAAAACGATGCTTTTGGCCATTGACATGCCTGTTTGATAGGTTTTCCATAGATGACAGTACCTGTGCATACTGCAGGGTCTGGTTCGCTTTGCTTCAGTTTATCAAATGGGGACACTCTTGTTTGTTATTGTGTGGAGCAGGCAGGATACCGAGCACTATTCTTGGATGGAAAGGGCAGACATGCACTTTGTTTAGGGGGCAATGGATGGAAATTCTCATGCTGCTCAACTTTTGTACATTCAGCAGTTTTCTAATTGTCGAGTGCCAGATACATGCCTATTTACTGCCATCCACAGGTCCCTAAGAGTGACAGGTTCATTTGAGGTAAGTTTTCCACTGGCATGTTATCATAATGGTCCATGTGACTTTAAGCCCTACTTAAAACCCCAATGTAATCATTTTGTGTTAAATGTGCGAAGGCATGATGGACATGGACTCAATGTGCAACAGCAAATGTGGTACCAACACAATGGTGCATCTGCACACTTTGCACTTGCATGTACAACCGATCACTCGGCAAAAGATTTGTACCCAAAGACTGGAAAGTTGCTCAAGTCACTCCAATATTGAAGAAAGGCAATAGAAGTGATCCCCAAAATTACAGACGCATCTCATTGACATCGATTTTAAGTATGATTTTGGAACATATACTTTGTTCAAACATTATGAACTACCTTGAAGAGAACGACCTATTAACCAATAGTCGACACGGATTCATAAAGTATCGCTCTTGCAAAACACAGCTTGCCCTTTATTCACATGAAGTGATAAGAGCCATCCACAAGGGATCTCAGATCGATTCCATATTTCTGGGTTTCCAGAAGGCTTTTGACACTGTACCTCACAAGCGGCTTCTAATGAAATTGCGTGCTTATGGAATATCGCCCCAATTGTGCCACTGGATTCAAGATTTCCTATCAGAAAGGACACAGTTCGCAGTAATTGACAGTAAGTCGGTGAGTAAACCAGAAGTGACATCTGGCATTCCCCAGGGAAGTGTTATAGGTCCCCTACTCTTTCTTGTGTTTATGAATGATTTAGGAGACAATCTGAATAGCTCCCTTAGACTGTTCACGAATGATGCTGTCATTTATCGGTTTGTGAAGTCAACAGAGGATCAAAAGGAACTGCAAAGCAATTTAGACAAAATTTCTGCATGGTGCTAAAATTGACAATTAACACTAAATAATGAAAAGTGTGAAATAATACATACACATGACCTCTAAAAGAAATCCGCTGAACTTCAATTACACAATAAATCAGTCAAACCTTACGGTCATAAATTCTACCAAATACCTAGGAGTTACAATTACGAATAACTTAAGACTGGAGCGAACACATAGAAAATATTGCGGGGAAGATGAATCAAAGGTTACGTTTCATTGGCAGAATGCTTTGAAAATGCAACAGCTTCACCAAAGAGACTGCCTACATTACACTTGGGGGTCCTCTCCTGGAGTGCTGTTGCCCAGTGTGGGACCCTCACCAGGTGGGACTGACGGAAGACATTGAGAAGGTTCAGAGAAGGGCAGCTCATTTTGTTTTATCACGTTACAGGGGGGGGGGGGGGGAGGAGCGTCACATAAATGTTGCACGATTTAAGGTGGAAATCATTAGAAGAAAAACGTTATTCATTGCGATGAGTTCTATTTGTGAAATTTCAATCATTGTCTTTTGCTTCTGAATGTGAAAATATTTTGCTAGCACCCACCTACATAGGGAGACATGACCATCCCAATAAAATAAGATAAATCAGATCGAAAAGGGAATGATTTAGGTGTTCTTTCTTCCCATGTGCTATTAGAGAATGGAATGGTAGAGAAAGGTTATGAAAGTGGTTAATGAACCCTCTGCCAGGCACTTAAATGTGATTTTGCAGAGTATCGATGTAGATGTAGATGCAATGCAAATCCCCCAAGGGGCTCATGGTTTTTTCATGAGTACGTGCATGTTGAGCATGGGGCCCCAAGCTAATGCAATCTTTCTTCTTTCTTTCCTCCCTCCGTGGACTGCATTTTCTTTCCCTTCCCCCTTCTTTATCCCTACTCCTTCCTCTCCACACTGTTAGACTGAGGACTTTAGCAGTTTGGTCCCCCCTGTACCAATCAATCAACCAGCAATGTGAATGCACTTGAATGAAACCTTTGGTGAGAACTGGATATGGCTCAGAGGACGGTGGTGTGGCCTGCAAAATCCCTCTACTCAAAACCTATTGATTTCTTCTTCTGGGACCTGAAATCTATTGTCTCCAAAACACCCATTGTGACTGATGAAGAGCTGATAGCGTGAATTATGGCAGCCTATGTGCAATTTCCACTTTGCCAGGAGTGTGAAACAGTGTGACAACCATTGCAACGTCATTGCACTGTGTGCATTCAAGCAGGAGGGCGTAATTTCGAGCCTTTATGTAACTATTGTCAAATAAAGGTTGTAACACTTCAACCCAACTTCTCATTTGCCCTGCTGCTACAGAAACATTGAAGACTTTTCCTACAAACCCACTACTGTGATATCTCAGATGGCATGTTTTGTGCCTACCCTCTTGGTGGTGTGCGATACTATTCAATGATGCCTAGTGCCTTTCATGTGCCTGTTTGATAGGTTTTGCAGACATGGGGGTGCTAAGCAAAATATGCTTGCTATGACCCATTCTACCCCTGCTGTTTTCTACATTCATTTCAGATACACCCTGTATAACGTAAGTACTTCTTTGCAAGCTATCATTTGCAACAACAAAAAATTCACTTTTATAAAGTGAACAGTTTACAAACTATTATTTATGTCCATGGAACAATGGTATGTTTTAGTTCCCTTCTTTGCCTTTAAAGGCTGGTATGTTGTGTAGGTGCACAAATTCACCAAGGTTAAATAATGAATGACGAAATTACAAAAAACAACCAAAAAAAGGTGAAACATGAATTGGTTTGCATGGTTTCGTTAAAAGCTTGTTACTTGAACTTTGCTTCACGAATTTCAATAGCAGAAAGAGTTTAAGTTGTAGAACCACGTAAAACTAACTCATGCTTGAGTCTTGAGGTCTGGTAAACTTCTCATTTGTATGTAATAATCTGGATGATGGTACCAGGGGGACAAACTGGGCATCAGGCTTTCAGAGTCGCAGTACAGGTATACTTCGCAGTGTCCTAGTTGTCTTGGTAGTGTTATTGACAGATATGTCATCTCAAGTCAGTACACTAGTGTGTGTTTATTTAATTTACTTCTTTAGTTTCTTGTAAGAGTTGTCACAGTGCCACACAAGTTATCAGATGGTACACTAATCAACAGCTATAACTATATAAACATTCTGCATATGTTTATGAAAATGGAATGCTCAGTTCTGAAAATTATGTTTTAAAAAAAGTCTAAAGTATCTCAAAATTGAGTAGCAGGTCCTGTGCCATCACCTGCCATCACCTAAAGTACTATAACAAAAGGTGGTCAGTTCAAATTTTACCAGTAAATTGATTTTTTTAGGACAAAATACTATATTTTTGGTGAATTCCAAACACTCTAGTAGTACCCAAGAATAGATCACTTGAGTGTTCTGCTTTATAGATGAACTACACTTTTTTTTTCTTCTTCTTCTTTCTTTTAAATCGCCCTATAAACCAATATCAGTCATTCACCTTCCTTACTACAAATCTTACATTTTAAATCACTTTATCAGTCGGCAATGTCACATCTAGATATTTGACATGATTCGAACAAACGCACATCACCAATAGTGTATTGGATCATAACAGAATTATTTTATTTATATTTATCACTGTCCCAGTTGCACATTTATTTGGAAGTTTTTCTACATTTCATCCATTTTCAAACTTATTACTGCTGGTACATGCATGTGGAATAAGAAGTAAATAATAATAATAATAATAATAATAATAATAATAATAATAATAATACCAAGCTATAAATTTAAAATGAAATGAGTTGGTTTTTATATGGTTGAAGCACAGACAAAAAGTTTGAAAATGGATAAAATGTTCTGAAAGTAGTAACAACTTACACATTTATTTGGAACTTGGATGGTGCAGAATATAAATAAAAAAAATATTAAATAACAGTTGCAGATCCTAATCCATCTTACGATGAATTTTCATCACATAATTGCTTTTCCTAATTGTCTGCAATAGCTTACATTTTTCTACTTTTAGTCAAAGTACCTTCATCACACCAAATAGAAAATCTGTGCAACTCACACAATGTCAACACACTCTCATACACTACAGAGACATCAACAGTTGCAGATTGCTGCTTACATTATCAGTTGGATTGTTTATGTGAAGAACAACCTTGTCTTATTACAACATTTGGGGTACTTCTGACTGATAGTTTGCACTGTGTAAAAGCCCTGCTGGAAATCTAGTGATACAAAACCTGTCTGTTGCCATTTATTTGTGGTTATCAGGATATGGCGCAATAAAAGGGCAAGCCAAATGTTTCATAAGCATTGTTGTCTAATTACATATTGGTTTGTGAACATAAGTTTCCCAGTCGCGAGGAAATGTATTATATTTGAACATTGAATATGCTTTTCACCATCAATTGGAACTTTGCACTGGGTGAAATATTTGTGATAAATGCAAGTCAGAGGTCTGTGCAGTATTTGTAGTGGACTCTTCAACCAGTTGTCCAGTGCTACAACCAACATTTTAATGATGCCTTAAGCTGTAAAGGTGATAATGCTTGATAACATCTTCTTCACATTGTCACATCTCGTTAATAAGTCAGTTGAACGGACGTGACAGTGGTATTTGCTGACATAAACGCAATTGGGCATGCTTGAGATCAGTTGAAACTCACAGTGGGGTCATCACAGAAAATCTCACACACCAGATGATTTAAGGAGAGCCACTGTCAAAAAGTTTGGTAGGCTTGAGCAGCAACATCATGCCTACCTTGTGGATAAAGTGCAGTGAGGAATGGTACTATAGTGAGCACTTAACATTTTTGAACAATTTATATTGTAAAAAAAAGTCTTTCTTTAGGAAATAAAGCCACAACTATTATTGTAATCATCATGTTTATATCACCTGCATGATTACTCTGACATTTCTATTTCTATTAATTTGTTTCAGTGATCTGTGACTTACACAGTTGTCTTAGTTATCAAATTACTACTACTCTCCAGTTTTCCCCATTCTGACTCGATCTTACTTGCTCTTATTACAAAAACTCTACTTCCTTCTTTCATACTGTATAAATATCTTACACCAGCCTGGCTCTGAATCTCTCTCTCTCTCTCTCTCTCTCTCTCTCTCTCTCTCTCTCTCTCTCTCTCTCTCTCTCTCTCTCTCTCTCTCTCTCACCTCCTTTATTAATCATACACTTCCCAAGGGTCTGATTTGCTTCTTTCACCTGTGGGATAGTTTCTGTTCTCCTGGTAAGTTAATAATATTTTCACACATCTGATTTATTTTTTAATGTTCTTATAGACACTTTTATTAAGTGATGTATATTCTCTTTGTGCCACTGTTTACCACATTTTTACATTTAATGTAATGAATGTCTAAGGTCTATATTAGACAATGCCTTTGTTTATCCATAACCGACATGTGAAGCATTAAATAAATACTCTGCTAGAGTACAGATGCTGTTTACTTTTAAATATTACAATTCATTTGCAGCATCCATTGAAAAAAGTTATTCATTGTATTGAAATGGTGTCATAAATACATATTCATAATGTTTACTATGAAAAAATGTTTTTGAAAACATTTCAGCATATTCTTTTTAGTTTTTCTGTTGTAAGTTTCAATTTTTGTATGAAGTGTGTAAACACTATTTTTTAATTGTAATGTGTGACAAATTCTGTTTATGCTGTAAACATGAGCTGGGAGGTATAGGAGGAAACAATTTTGTGACAAATCACTGTGTCCAGAATATCTTGAGATAACCAGTACTGAATTTTTCATCCAATATTGTGAGATTCCTGTGTAAATAATGGGTGTATGAGGAGACTATGAATATGGAAATACAGTAGAACCCCTCTAATCTGTCACCTTTGGGTCTGGGACCATGGTCGAAATGTAAAAAAGGTTGGATTATTCCAAAAATCTGATATTTATTGCAAAAATATAAAAGACATATAATACAAAAAATTAAATGATTTAAGAACGAAAGACGTCTACAGTAATATAAAAATGTTTTTTACACAGTGTTAATCAATATATGAACTAAAAAAGTCTACACACACTATAATATGTATTGGCTTTAAAAGGAAAAAGACAAATTACAGAACTGTTCTGTACTTAATAACGTATAAATGACACATAAACTAAAAAATATTTATAACAATGTATATAAAAAAGAAATTTTTTACAAAGAACTAAACTACTGTAGGTATAAACTAAGAAATGGTTGTACCGTATGCATTGTTTTTACAGTAAAAATGAAAACAAATTACTTGAAAGAAAACGCCAATGATACATTTTTGTTTAGCAGATGTTATTCTAGATTTAGCTGCAGTGTTCCTCCATTTTTTATCCACAAAATTGGAGTTGAAGTTGGATTCTGCTCGATGTATTGAAGGTCGATGTAAAAAGTGTTTTTTGCATCATTGGGTGAAATCCGGGTGGGGTGTTCGTTTTCGCCGTCGGAGTCATTCACAGTTTCCTGGCTAACAGCGGCAACAATATGGTCGTCAATGAGCTCTTCAAAAGTGTCAGTCTTTGTCACATTCATTAATACACTCTTCAACTTCATTGGTAGGGACATTCGGCTCCAGAATTTGTAGATCTTTAACGATTTCCAGTGCGTCGTTTTGCTCATCATCGGTATGCTCATTATCAGTCATAACTTGTGGCCAAAGCATACACCATGATTTCTGCAGTGTGTCAGGTTTCAGTTCATCCCATGCTGCAGCGATTGTGTAGATAGCATCTTTGATGTTCAGGGATTTCATTACCTCTAATAAATTATGACTTTCTTGAGATTTTTCTAAGATTGAGCGGATGTACTTTCCGCGATATTGCCTGTTTAACCATTCGACAATGCTATGATCCATTGGTTGAATTAGTTAGGTCACGTTAGAAGGCAGAAAGAGATATTTTATGTCCCATTTCACCAAATCTTCCTCAGGTGGATGTGAGGGTGTGTTATACAATAGCAGTAGAGCATGAACAGGCACATTTTTTTCTTTCTTTTCTCTCTCTCTCTCTCTCTCTTTTTTTTATGTATTGTTTGACCGATGGCACAAACTTGTCAAAAAACAAGGATTTAAAAAGGTTGCAGTCTATCCAAGCAGATTTTTGATTGCGATAATATACCAACAAGGAAGATAAGTTTATATTTTTGAATAGGGATGGGTCGAATCCCAATTTTGCCGAATCGAATCCGAATACCGAATCTTAAATATAACATGCGCCGAATCCCGAACCCGAATCGAATCTCGACCCCAAATAATCTGTCAACTCAAGTATATGTATTTAAAAAGAATTACTACCCTATCACAGCCAGTGATGAAGATAAAGCCTTCTGCGATGGATCTCAAATGACAATATTACAGTAAAATTTAAGAAATTAAAATTTCATTTGGGTTTTTATTTTAAATTTTAAGAATTTTTTAATACCCCCTTATCCTCTTCGAAGAAATTTTTATGAAACATTTTGAGATATATGTTGTTTAGATACTCTAAAAGATAATAAGAAACGTTCTTCACTCTATTACCAACTGTTTCATTTTGATGAAACAAAAAATAATTGCATAATGAAGTCTTACAAAGGAAAGAATTACTTTTTTTCCCCCCTTTTTTCAATGGAGAAGAATCAAAATTAAAACCTGAAAATGTGAGTAGATATTTTGGAAGTTTGAAAAATAGGGGTTTAAAAAGTAGGATGTGTAAATGTTTAATGATTTTATAGTCACTTATATAAACCGTTATGAAATTTATTATACATCCAAAGCTAATTTATTTTGTTGGTTAAATTGTACGATGGTTCTCGCCGAGCTGCAGTGGTTATGTTGGCACCAATGGTAATGACGGCAACTCAGATGACCAATAAATGTTTTTTCGTGGCAACTTCAATTAAAACAGTTTTTTTTTTTTCTGAATGGGCTAGGGTACATACAAGAACCTGTCAACCATAGAGCAGGTACAGTATTAAATTAGCAATAACACTTATTCTGTACCTCGTGAAAAATATTAACGCAATTCTGCACTTCATTGTTCATCTCTTGCCAACATAAGAACTGGAGCCCGGCGAGAAGCGTCGTAAAATTTTACCGAAGTGTAGAATTGCGTTAATATTTTTCACGAGGTACAGAGTAAGTGTTATTGCTGCTCGTTTCACTCGCAGTTAAATTAATACTGTACCTGCTCTATGGTTGACAGGTTCCTCCAAGCTTCCTTGTCCGTTCAGAAAAAATAATTTTTGTTTTAATTGAAGTTTTCACGAAAAAACATTTATTGGTCATCTGAGTTGCCGTCATTACCATTGGTGCCAACAGAACCACTGCAGCCCGGCGAGAAGCGTCATACAATTTAACCGGATTTATTGAAACAGACGTCAGATGTTTGTTGAATTGACGTTATCCCGCCAGAATGGCGCACGATTAGAACTTTTGTTTTCCACATACGGTAGTAAATAACTTCTTGTAATCCTAGTGCTTTTCTAAGGTTCACATACCCCAGCACTTCACAAAATTTGACGAAAGAATACGCGAAATTAGAATGGGACAACTCGTGCAAGAATCGTAGGTGATGTCCTAGGAGCCGTGTACTCCGAATGAAGCGGCAGTGCGATCAATAGATATCGGATATCGTTTCATATAGAAACGATAGGTCTGTGCGATAGGTATCGAAGAAGCGAACGTTATGATTTTTACGAATATGTCATGATTTTAAAGGATGTGTTTAGTCAGGAATCTAAGAGTGCAACGTAACTTGTGAGTGAACAAGTTGTACTCTTAGGTTCCTGCCTAGCCACATCCTTTAAAATCATGACTTATTCGTAAAAATCATAACATTCGCTTGTTCGAATACTGGTAGCTATAGTTAAGTCTAACGACCATAGCTTTGACTGAAAAGTCCATTGACAACGAATTAAGGCCGATTCACACTGTCCGTCACGTCACGTCACAGATTCGTCACATCAAGTTGTATTCACACTGTCCGTCACGTCAATTCGCTTTTTCTAGTACTCCATGTTGAAAGTGAGGTTATGAGTGGTGACGTGTTATGTAGAAAGTCATATTATAATACTGTAATTGAAGAAACAACAATGCTAAATGTTATTGATTGCCAAAATCAAATTTATAATGTATGTTTTGGGCTAACTTAATGTGGTAAAGTGCTGGGAATTGAAACATGTCAAAACATCGACATCTATTTGAATGCGAAAAAAATTAAGTTTCTTGCTAATGCTAGCGGAGTGAGAGTTGAATGTGTGATATATATCGATTGTATTGCCGTTTCATTTGATGTATACGGTTCCTAGGATTTGCGCCTTCGAAGCAAGCCACTCACTATCTTCCGGAAGACGAAAACCGATTTTCGTAAACCATTTTTCGCTTTTGGAGTGTTTACATGACCAACCAAAAGCGGAATTGGGGGATCGGTTTACGAAGTCCGGTTTTGGGAGCCCATGTAAACGGGGTGTGTGTAGAACTGCTTAGACGAGACAGAAAACTTACTTGTGGCGGCTCCTAGTGCCATTTTTCAGAACTTCGTTCATTTTGTACTCGATTTAACTCCGGTTTTATGACGTCACGTCTTTCAGCAGATCTATGAAACAATAATGTAAATAATGCAAACGAAAGCGCACTGTTATGCAAAGTTAACTACAACATTCGTAACTGAAGATGTCCATATCAACTTTGGATTCGGGATTCGGTAGTATTCGGCCATTATGCATCGAATCTCGAATCCGAATCCAATGTGCTAGATTCGGCGAATCTGGATTCGGCCGAACCATTCGGACACAACCCTATTTTTGAATGCCCTTGGCTTCTTAGATTTGCCAATGACGAACAAGGGGATCTTGTGGGTATCATCTTAGTTGCTACAAGGAGTGACTGTTATTATATCTTTTACATGTTTCGTTCCTACCATGGATTCATTTGAAGCTGCGAGCATTGTTGTTGGCAACATTTTAAAGTTCAGCCCTGTCTCATCGATGTTATACACTTGGCAGAATAACAGTTCATTTTCTTCAATTTCTTGAAACTTAACAAAAAAACTCCTTAGCAGCTGCGGCATCAGCAGATAGTCTTTCACCAGAAATAGAAACAAATTGCACAACATGACGAGTTTTCCAACAATCACTCCAACCTTCATTGGCAGCAAATTTACTTTCAGCTTCCAGTTTTCTGTGCAAAACTATTGCTCTTTCTTTGAGAATTAGCCCGGATATTGGAGTTCCTTTCCTTCTTTCTTAACAAAATCACATCCACAATGTGTTATTAAGCAATTCAAGTTTAGGCTTTTTTAATGTTTTGCGATTCTTCAGTGTCTTCACCCTCAGTCATAACTGTATAGGATTCAACGTCTTCTCGATTCTTCGTGCAATTCTTAATTGTCGTGACACCTACATTCAGTTCCTTTGCAATTTTTTGCAGCAATTCTACTTTGCCCAGTATTTGTAGCACCACTAAATTTCATTTAGTGAAAGAATTATGTGTTTACATTTTAATCCAGACATGTTGAAAAACAAGCTGTACACACAATGAATCTAATAAGTAATGTAGAGAACACGGAATAAAGCAAATAATGACATTTTTAATCTCGACAAAGGATAAAACTGCACAATAATGTACAGTATAACAATATACACAACGATAGACACTGCAACAATGGCCCAATAGGTGTCCAGTCAGTGACAAGTTGGCACAGGCTCGCGAACCTGACTGTGGTTGGATTAACCGGAGTAACGGATCATCCAAGGTCGGATTAGAGGGGTTCTGCTGTAAGAGGAGTTAAATAGATCATTGCTCATTAATTTAAAATTGATTAAAGTAAAGAAAATGTGATAAATAAATGAACTGTTGTTTGAATTGAATAGCCTCACATACAACTGGGTTTTTGTTGCATAGTGTTTAACTTTGTGTTATACTTGCAATATCTTTTTTGCACACATCTATGAAATGATATTTGTTGATATAGGTTAGTGAAAATACTCATATCTCAACCTGTATTCTTCACTTATTCTTTCTCCCTTTCCTCTGTCAGTTTCTTTCCTTGTCATTTTACTAGTGCTGTGTAGTCAGTGGTAAGTGGCAATTTATTAATTTTTCAAATCAAATATCTGTACTGTCATATTTTATGAATAACTTCGGTGACAAGAAAAATTTCTCTAAACATGTAGGTAACATTGAAACTGGGAGTATGGATCGAGCTATAATATCACGAAATGTGGCTTTGCGGAATGAATTGGATTTGTATGTAAATGTACTCCACTGCAAATCTTATCCTGGTATTCCTACAAGGCAGAAGGGAGTGGATATCCTAATTGTGAGGCAAAATACAGAAGGAGAGTATGCCATGTTGGAGCATGAGGTGAGAATATGGTTTTTAATTGTTCACTTTTTGGTGTAATTGAAATTTGTGTTTCACACTTTATTCTTTCAGTTTATATTCTACTTATTTGGTCTAATTTTCTTTCCTGTGTGTTATAATGAAATTTGACTGAACAAGTAGTTCGTTCTTCTCTATAGTTAATAAGGAAAATGTTAAATTTGTATAGATGCAATACAGTTCTTGTAACATTAGTAACTGTTGCATCAGATGTGCTTTATGTTGTGACTGTTATATTCTTGTATATGCTTTTAAAATATGCTGATTGAGCTATCATATCATCTATAAAACTTAATTTTTATCACCGTTCAAAAGAATTTAGGGATCAGGTGAGATGCCATACACAATATACAAGTGATAATGTATTTTATTCAATTATTGGTTAAAACTGTAATTTTTGTATGATACAGTACAATACTTTCCTCTCCGAACTCTTTCATTGGGTTTACATGGTATATAATTAGAATGAGGCCCCATGGGGCTACCATAATAGTGAAAAAAAATCATTCATTTCCCTCTAATATTGTGTGTGATCACCTCGGACAGTGAGTAGAGTTGCACACCTACATGGCACGGACAGTATGAGGTTGTCAGTCAGCTCTTCCGGGATATTTGGCCATTCTTTCAAGAGTGCAATATTCAGTTCTGCAACAGTTGGAGTAGATGCTGGTCTGGCTGCAATGTGTCTGCCAAGTGCATCCCAGACATGCTCAATCAGGTTTAAGTCCGGTGAACAAGCTGGACAATCCATTTGTTCAATTCACTCAGCTTAAAGCATGTTGTCCGCCAGTACTGCTCTGTGGGGACTAGTGTTATTGTCCACTAGAAGGAACCCATCTCCTACAGCACCAGCGAAAGGCACAAAAAAAGGTCGAAAGATCTTGTCTCTGTACCTCAGAGCAGTCAAAGTGCCATTCTGAATGACATAGAGGGACTTTGTCTGCCAATACTGAATCCTGGCCTCACCTTTTGTCCAGCAGCATGATTTGGTGATGTTTCCTGCACATAAGCAGGATTGTTCAGTGTTCCATGTTCTCTCGAGATGAAGGAACAATGATTGTCCTACTGAAAACAAAATCTTGACTCATCTGTGAACAGAACCCAGCGCCATTTGTTAAAACTCCAATCCTGATGTTCCTCTTCCCAGTTTCTGCATGCTAAACAGTGTCAAGATTTTGGACTGTTTGTGTTGTTATTGTGCCTCTTGTTGTTGCCTGGAGGGTGAAATGCATTCAGTCTCATGTCTAGACGGACTGTTAACTCTAGAGGAAGGTCATCTCTTGCTTATGTTACCCAAGGACGACCGCGGCCTTGGCTTCTTTTAATGGTTCCTGTTGTCTTAAATAGTGTCCAGGTCCTGGCAATTACACTTCGGGACACTCCAATAGCTGCAGTCACCTCACTATGTCTGTCCTGCTTCTAACCTTCCTCTGGCTCTCCATACTTTAGCTTTGCGTAAGTCACGTGGTTGTTGCATTCTACTACCTTCTCATAACACTATGTGAACCAAACTGCTTGTGTAATTTGTTTGGTACAGTAAACCCAAGTCAACACCAAGCCTCTCTGCAGCAACTTTCTGTTGCTCTAATGTTGTTGTCTCCACTCCATAGAATCGACAAAAAGACATCAAACCATTTTACAATTATATATTTTTGATGACTTACAGCATTCAATGAATGAAATAAATCGCAATTTGCGAACAGTTAGGGCTTCACTGTACTAGGTTTGGATGGAATACCAAAGTGCGGCAAATGAAAATTTTTTTGCCTGACCGGGATTCGAACCCGGGATTTCCTGCTTACTAGGCAGACGCGTTGACCACTCCATCACCGAGAACACAGTGACTAGCCTGACTGCAGAGGACTGTTCCCTGCACGTTTCCCGCCACACACAAATCTCAATTCGCCATGCTGTCTCTTTCCTATTACCACAGCCTATATGTTCTGTAATGCTTGCAGCCACAATACTGTATCCCCGCATCAGGGAGAACAGACCATGAGGTATCGAGACACAATTACAGTAGAACCTCGTTTTTACACTTTTCAGGGGACTTCAGTGAAATGGTGTAAAATGCAGGAAAATGTAAATTGCAGGAAATAATGTTTTAAATGGTAAAATATGCTTACTGGAGCAGCCTTGCATTTTCATAGTTTATTATGTACATATATCACACATAGACATCTAAATACTCGCCAGGGAGTTGATTATACAATAAAGGTTATCCAAATTTTTACTATTTTAAGCGCCAGGAAAAAACTGGCAATTTTATGGGAAGTGGAAATTTTGTACGTAATTTCATTCATTATAATCGAGGACGCAACTGCTGGGCTATAACACATCTTCAAAATTACCTGAACCGCTTCGATAGATATCGTTTGGACGCCGCTGCCAGGCTATGTAACACATCTTCAAAATTACTGCCTTTTACTGAAATTAATTATTTACTTAGTAAAACTCCTATAGTTCCGTTCGTTTTGTATTTTTCGATGTTTCACACAACAATATTCGAGAATTTATTCGCGTTCTCGAGTACAAACATATGCATAAGTATTTTTGTGATGTTTGCATAGGATCGGCATCTCTCACTATTATCGCTTTTTTGAGGTTGTGGGTATTATGATACCCAACTGTGACAGAAAGTTCTTTATTAACCAGAAATATGTATCACAAAAACAACGCAACTATTTATTCTCACTTCAACAAAGCAACTGGTTCTGATTGAGTACTCGCCAGCTGCTCTGGCAAAGAAGCTAGCGGAAAGACGAACTACACCGCCACAAATCAGCATTATTCTCTCGTTAACAAACCGTTCTGTTTGTCTGAGTACATGCCAGGCGCTCTGCCAAAGAAGCTGGTGAAAAGAAGAACTACATTGCCACAAATCTGCGCGTCTTTAAGTCAACAACGAAACGCGAAATATACGTTTGAATAAATGCAAAGTGTCAAGAAACTCGAATGCGAATAATTTTTAAGCGCTATACTTTAAGGGGAAAGCCATGCTAGTTTCAATTTATGTACATTACGTCATTTTTCTTCACAAACATGCTTTCAAAAAGTGTAAAACGCAAGAAAAGCGTAAATATGTTAATGCAAAAACGAGGGCGAATTAACATTGTAAACATAGGAAATTTGATGGGACCGACAAAAAATGGTGTAAATGGCGGGAGAACGTAAAAACCGAGAATGTAAAAACGAGGTTTTACTGTAATTGTCGTCAGGAGCCCAGCCTCTGCTTGTATACAATTATATATTTTTGATGACTTACAGCATTCAATTTCATTTTGCCAATGACAACGCTTCAGAAACTAGGTATCTCCACTGATCCCCTAATTGTTTTGATCAGTGTATTACAAGAAAACGCCATGTTTTTTTTTACATTTCTTCAAAGAGTTGTATTGTCATTTATAACCTCAATATGTGTATTGGAATGTGTTTTTATTGATATCATCACTACTATGTACTAAATATTGGAGAGTAGTCATCAAAAGCCAAATCAAATTGTGGAAGCAGGTTTTTTATACAAGTACAAAGCTGAGCACAAGCAGAGCTGAATGGCAACCTCAGTGCCACAGCTTCAACAAAACATACAATTTTCTGAAATTGTAAACAGTTTCTTGGAATTTACCAAAATTTAAAATATTATTGGAATCAAACTAACCAGAATATATAACTTAAAGTTAAAACATTGCCTTCCCTTCTAGGTAAACGGTGACACACTATTTTAGATGATTCTCCAGCATCCTGGTTCTTGATCTTGTCAAACTACATTTGAAAGAGTACTGCCCCATACTTCTTGGGGGTTGTTATGGTGGGCAACACACTTTCAACAAAACAAAACTATCACACATTCAATAAAGATCACTCCCAGGATCTTTGTGACACAACAGTAACTTTTGCATATAAATACACGCTAAGCTTCAAAAAGGAACATGTGGATTATTTCCCATTTTAACTTCACAACTGAAAGATATATACACTCCTGGCCATTGAAATTGCTACACCACAAAGGTGATGTGCTAAAGATGTGAAATTTAACCAACAGGAACAATATGCTGTGATATGCAAATGATTAGCTTTTCAGAGCATTCACACAAGGTTGGCTCCGGTGGCGACACCTACAATGTGCTGACATGAGGAAAGTTTCCAACTGATTTCTCATACAGAACCGCTTTTGCCTGGTGAAACATTGTTGTGATGCCTCTTGTAAGGAGGAGAAATGCATCACATTTCCGATGTTGATAAAGGTCGGATTGTAGCTTATCGTGATTGCGGTTTATCATATTGTGACATTGCTGCTCGCGTTGGTTGCGGTCCAATGACTGTTAGCAGAATATGGAATCGGTGGGTTCAAGTGGGCAATACGGAATGCCGTGCTTGATCCCAACGGCCTCGTATCACTACCAGTCGAGATGACAGGCATCTTATCTACAGTTTGATGAATCCTCTTCTTCTAAGAAGAGGAAATCAACTTGGTTCAAGTAAGACCACACAGCAGATGTTGCCATAGACGGCACTATCTTGACAGAAAGGGTCCTACATATTGCTGTCCAGTTGGGAATTGATAATTTCCGAGTATCCAGCCTATGAAAAGATCTCTCAGAAACACATGTTTCGATGTAGGCCTGTAATTTGTATTTGTAGCATGTCTGAAATAGCTCAATTACCTTTTACCCAGACACCAATTTCAATTTTTGATGAGTGTTTGTGTTTTCACATATGTCATTTCTAAGAACAAATGATAAATTCGTTACCACACATTATTGTATAAAAATTGTAATGTACACTAAGATCTCCCAGGGACAGAAGCAGCATTTTGCTATTACTCATCGGTTTACAATGCACAACACTTAATAAAGGAGGTAGATGAGTTTTGTTACTTGGGCAGTAAAATAACAATTGATGGTCACAGTACAGAGGATATAAAATGCAGAATGGCAATGAGTAGAAAAGCGTTCTTGAAAAAAGAGAAATTTGTTAACATCGAATATTGATTTAAGCCTAAGGAAGTCCTTTCTGAAGGCATTTGTATGGAGTGTTGCCTTGTATGGGAGTGAAACATAGACGATAAACAGTGGGGACAGGAAGAGAATAGAGGCTTTTGAAATGTGTTACAGAAGAATGCTGAAGACTAGGTGGGTGGATCACGCAACTAATGAGGAGGTACTGAACAGAATTGGGGAGAAAAGAAATTTCTGGCACACCTTGACTAAAAGAAGGGATAGATTGGTAGGGCACATTCTTAGACATCAACGAATTGTGAATTTAGCATTGGAGGGAAGTGTGTGGGGTAAAAACCGCAGAGGAAGGCCAAGAGATGGATACAGTAAGCAGATTCAGACAGATGTAGGTTGCCGTTCTTACGTGAAGATGAAGAGGCTTGCTCAGGATAGCTTATTGTGGAGAGCTGCATCAAACCAGTCTCCGGACTGAAGACCACAACAACAGCAACAACACTTAATGCCAATGGCATATTACTCTCACATAATCTAAGAGAGGTGAAAAAGAATGCATAATTGATAGTGCTGAAATTGAAGCGATTGTCTTGTTAGGTGTGTTTAGAAGTGCATATTTGTGGTGGTGTGTAATAGTTTCATGTACTTACGGTGGGGCATTCCATTTAATTGCTTCAGTTAAGTAAAGTGAATTGTTACTTTTTACATAAAAACTGATCCATGTACATTCACCCATCCAGCTATCTAGCACCAAGATTTAATTTAAAAAACATAATTATTTGAAACATGGATCATTTGACAAGGAAATTGCTTTTCTTGTACGCAGTCACATTTCACCACACTTTTCATCATATCGTGAACACAGTCTTCTGTTTTGTCATTCTGTGCGTAGAACAAATAGCTGACTCACACTGCTTCATTCCTATCATTCCTCAAAGTGAATACTGACAACATTTCTGAGCCGCAGAGAGCTCTTCTAGACTTACCTGTTGTACATTTTTCTTCACTTATACAGATAATATGCAATGTAGGCCTATTGAAGAGGATTAAGGTTTTTAATAGAGTACATATGTTACGTACATTTTTTGTTGCCTTTATTTTGGAAGTTTTAATGATTTTCCTAGATTCTGTGTTTTCCTCAATTTTGAATTTTTAGGTTATGGACGGCATGAAAATGTAAAATAGGGATTTTTTTATGTAGTGTCATGACCTGCCATTATGCACTGGTAATGGTGGGCGGTAAACACAAGCAATAGTCAGCTGCCAGTTATATTCAGCTTGGGTCTGGACAAAATGGGAAGGCTTTTTCTTGTAAAGTTATTTTATATATTGAAGGAAAGGGTCAGGCAGTAATGCTGCTGCTCATCAGCAATACTAAATGAATTTGTAAAGGTCCTATTTCCAATATAAGTGTTGAAGAACATAATCGGGAAGATCAAATTAACAAGTAATTTGAGAATTGCTCCAGAAAGAGGTTGACGGGCAAGTGTGCCATGAATTGATAATTTACTGTTGCAATGGCTGAGAATGCTGGAACCATTGTACCTTCATCAAGCTGTGCACAAGATATGTCCAATGCATGAACAATCCATAGTCCACAGTTGAAGAATGCTTGGAACAATTGTAAAATTATATATCGTGTGCATTCCAAGAATAGCAGCCAGAGAATACAGTTTTTATTGTCAGTTGTGTTTATGTGATGGTGTGTGTGTGTGTGTGTGTGTGTGTGTGTGTGTGTGTGTGTGTGTGTGTGTGTGTGTGTGCGCGCGCGCGCGCTACATTTCTTTATGATGGATTGATCTCTCCATTCTTCTGTCATATGACTTCTCGTTTGTATCACATCATGTTTCTCAAGAATATCTGAATTGCCTTTACTATAAAGTTTCAAGGGAAGTTTTCATTGTTTACAATACAAGAACACATGATCTTGGAATACGATTGTAATTTTGTTAAGTAGTGTAGTTACTTTATAACAAGATCCATCTCGATTCACATTATGTGTGAGCTATACACATCTTGCAATTATACAATCTCTCACTTGCCAGTCACTAATAATTTTACAATTTTTTCCCCTACAGAGTGTAACAGGTGTTATTGAAAGTATGAAGGTAGTGACACAAGAAAACTCTGAAAGAGTAGCACGATATGCATTTGAATATGCAAAAAAGCAAGGCCGAAAGAAAGTTACTACAATCCATAAGGCTAATATCATGTGAGTAAAAATTACTTCTTTGCTGTTTATTTCTTTGTCTTGGAAATTTTGTAATTAAAGTTTTTAAACTGTTTTTCCCATGTATAAGGTTACACTTGTAAAACATTAACCTTATTACTACTTTAAGTGATCCTAACAGAAATCTGCCTAGGTTAATGAGCTGAGAGTGCTTATTTAAATAAGTTTTATGCAACTTTGTTTGAATTTTGATACTGGTTTTGGTACATCTCTACCATTTTTCTCTCTTTATCTTAAAATATTACATAGTAATATGTCATCACTTTCTAAATACAGTCAGGGCTTCGACATGAGTACATTAAAATAAAAGGAATACAATAGTTAAGATACAGTATATGTCGAGTTTCATTGCACTGTTACTCGCATATCATTTATTTTGGAAAACATAATTTAAGCAAATAGTCGAGGTATAAGAATTTTTACTACAACAAAGTGCTTCTCACATATGTTTCATTGGGTGAGTCGATAACGCTGATGGTTTATGAGGGCAATGGGCGTGCGTTCAAATCCCACTGGAGTCTATTTATTTTTTTAGACCTCTTTCAGGTAATATTTTAAGTATTAATGCACAAAAAATTGTGCAGTTGAAGGCTTTTATAGGTTTTTAAAAGACTCCCTTTTATAATAATCTAATCTTTAATCTGACAGACATATGTTCGTAGTAATAATATTGAAAATTGGTGTATTTTGTTTGTAATTATTTTGACCGCCACATGGTGCCTCTTTAGTTTTCAGCTAAGAGAAATGTATCAGCTGTTTAACGTACATCATAAGTCTACTTCAAAATGGATTATGTGAATGTTCATGAGCGCATAATTGCTCTCTTTGAAAGTGGTGTTAGTGCATCTCAGGCAGGATGTCGTTATGGTGTTGATGCTTGCACAGCAAGGAGATGGAACAGACAGTTCAGAGATAATAGTGAGGTGAGGAGACATCCATTACGTGGAAGACCGTGAGTCTCTACTTGAAAAGATAATGAGGAGTTGGTCAGATTGCCCCTTTCTCAAACATCTAGGAACTAGGCAGAGCTTCACATTTCCCTGGCTCGCCAAAAACAGATTTCAGATGATTGAGTTAAACCAATATAATTAATAACAAAAATAACTAAGGCAAGAAACATTTGCACTGCGATAAAAAAACAAGGAAAGTAAAGGCTTTGGTGGCATCCAATCCAATGCACACCACTTAACCAGGAAGGCCAACACTCTATCAATGAGCTACCTGTTCTTTCTCGTTAGTGTAACGGTCGAATAGTCCTACCGGAGTATAAGAATAAATATTACACTGGAAATAACAAATAATGTAAGGCACAGCCACTCACTTGTGTAAACCACGTGTAAGGACTTAGAAAATTATGCCTATCTGCTGATACATTTCTTAGCTTAACACTATAGATTCACCATGTGGAAGTTGAAGTAATTATAAACAAATGCATCCATTTTTAACATTTTTACAATGGCTATCATTTGTCTCATTTAAAGGATAGGCTGTTACAAAATGGAATATGTTTAAGAATGTGGACTCTAAAAAAGGCCTGTCTTTATTGTGGGCCACCTCTCAAGCTGCTTAATGCTTACTTTTGTGTTAAGGTGAGGTTATGAATACTGTCAAAAATGTTTGACATAGGGTTTGAGATACACAGAATGTGCGAGCAAGTGTGGAAACACAATTTCAGTACCTAATAAATGCACTTGGCGTAAGCTGCAGAAAAGTTCAGTTATACTGTAAATATCCAGCAGAGCTCTAACCACAGCTTGCAGTCTGCTAAGTCACCTGTAAATAATTAGCAGTATACAAGATGACCCCAATTCTCAAAAACATTAAAATTATTATTTTTTTCCCATTTATGTGCCTTGTCTGTTGTAAAGTAACCGACGAATTGTGGCTAGCAAAATTGTCATGCAGAACAACCATCTTCAATTTTCCTATAACTAAACTTCTTTGGTTTGTGATCTGTGTAGATTATGAATGGTCGTGCTGAAATCCAGCACTGCTACATAAGCTTCATATATGGTCAGTAGTTCTGTTGTATGCACTGAATTTCATCTAAGTCTTCGCAAGTGTTGAAGGGAGAAAAATCCTAGGGCTTCCAACTTTTTTTGATAGATTGGTTGAGAACTGTGCTGATAGCCTGCTGGTTAACATCTAGAACTATAGTGAATGACACATCTTAGGCTGAGTGGGACAATTTTTAAATTTGTTTGCACCCATTTGAAGGCATACTGCAACTCTGGTATACATTGCAGGAGACATCGGCACACACTGTCATTACCTGAGAGTGGCTTTGTCAGTAGTGCCCAACTCTCTGGTGGTCCTCCTAGGATCAAGGATAGATTTTAATGACGTCTGGGAATCTTCATAATTGCTTGAAATGCATTGAGCATGGTATTTACTTAATGTCCTCAGTCTTCTCATTTAACAAATACTGGCTGCAGAAACTATGCACCTCCTGCTGTCACACGTTTTGCTTAATTTATTATTAGACCAAATTTATGTATTGTGCTGAGCACTGCTCTGATCTGATGCTCACGACAAAGCTTTCGGTGGGCAAAATATTGTTTCGTGAAGTAATCTCTTAAAAGGGGTGTTTGTGCATAAAATATAAATACATGTAAAATCAAAGTATTTTTAGGTCTATTTGAGAAGCAAGGAGGGGGTGGGGGGGGGGAGAGAGGGAGAGGGGGGGCGTAGGTAGGTTTTTGTCATTTCATCTTACTAGGAAATCAAAGTTCCTGAAAGTGTTTCTGCCAAGATAAGGAATCGTCTGTAGAGTTAGTATGATCAGTTCACAAGATGATTTCGGGACTTATGAGAATTTACTTGAGGTACATTATTCTTTTTATCTCAGCACTACTGTTACTGACACCACACCTAAGGAGCTCCTGCATGAGCTTATTGACATGCAGGCAGATTATACTGTGAAATAAATGTTTAAAGTTGTGACATTACTTGACTGTTTCAAATCTTTGTCAGCAAAAAATTTATATGCCTGCAAAAATTTGCTCGGAAAATGTTCTCTATATTTGGGTCTATATATATTTACAAGGAAATGTTTTCTTGCTAGTAAGATTAACAAGAATAAATATTGGTGGTTTTCTCTTTTTTTTTTTTTTTTTTTTCAGACCTTAACTTCTAGGGTGTGATTAGAATCTCTATAAGCAATCTCACTCCAGATTAAGGAAAATAAAAATTGACAGGACACATCTCACATTAAAGGGGCACTACATTAGTAGTGTGTGGATAAGTTAAAAATTTGTGTCTGGTGGGAGGCGTGCTAGGGTAGTTCATGCAGTTGTGGTGATCACTCATTCATAGTGGCATAGTAGTAAACTCAACTGCCTGGAGACCAGGTTCGAATCTCGGTTGGACACAAATTTTCAACTTCCCACCTTTGATTTAATTACATGTGCTCTGGTAGCTAATGTTATAAAGTCCTTTTTGTCTATATTGCTTTTATTTAGCACAAATAAATAATTTTGGATTGCCTGCGTGTTCTCTTTACAAAGTACACTTGATTGTTTTGTTAAATTATTGTGTAGGGTCATTTAAGTGACATGTGTTTTGTGCCTTCAGGAAACTTTCAGATGGACTGTTTTTAGAAACCTCTCGTCAGGTTGCAAAGGATTATCCAGACATAGAACATAATGATATGATCATTGACAACTGTTGCATGCAGCTCGTTTCCAATCCACATCAGTTTGATGTTATGATAATGACAAATTTGTATGGTACAATAGTATCAAATGTGGTATGTGGAATAGTTGGTGGTGCCGGCTTATTATCAGGAAAGAATTATGGAGACCACGTAAGTTATTTCTGCCTTACATTCATTGCATTAATTTTCAACTATAAAGTTAAGGTTTCATACCAACATGGAAAGAAGATAGTTTATTAGATGATATCTCAGCTTTTTTGGGCCACACAGTATGAGAATACTTGCATGAAATTTCATTAACTAAATTGACTCATTTCTTTACAAATCAGTCTGTTATTGATAACTAGAGACAGACAAAATAATTAGAGCCAATTTTTGTGTTACTTGTTATTAATTTTGAATTTTTCCTAATATTGGTGTTACTTTATTTTTAAAGTTTGCTACTTATTTTTAAAGTTTCTTTTTAATATTTTGTAATGTGACAATGTTTTACAGTGTTATATTGAAGATTAAAATATTCTTATAAAATATTATTTACATACAAGAACCTGTAAACCATAGAGCAGGTACAATAACACTTACTCTGTAACTCGTGAAAAATATTAACACAATTCTACACTTCATTGTTCATCTGTTGCCAACATAAGCACTGGAGCCCAGCGAGTAGCTTCGTAAAATTTTACCCGATTTTGCAATATATTACCCGTAAAAAAAAAAAAAAAAAAATACACAACATCAAATTGTTTACAAAGAGAAAAATGTAGCCTAAAGACGTTGTTATTAGCTGTTTGCATGCCTTCACTGTGGGTCATCATCTCGCTTTAACACTTCAATCAGTGACCACTGACAGTTAACGGTTAATCTGCTTTTTAACCCACCCATCTTTGGGGCTAAATACTTGAAAAATCTCAGTAATACGTAGGGGTAACTTAATGTCTGGCCTTATATAACATTTTATTAGTCGTAATGTTTTCTCCAGTGGTTCAGTTTCTGTATCCACAGCTACATTCTTTGCACTTAAAACTCTGAAACGAGAGATTGTTTTCTAAGCAGTTTGAAAGCACTGCATTTTCCACACCAATCTGGCAAGGCGATTTTCGAACCTTTTTTGCATAAGTTTTTCGCTTATAAGAGTGCAGCTACATAATTCCCACTCTTTCAAAACATTTAATAAATACAATTGAACGTTGTCACATGAATATTCGGCTTTTTGCAACCAAAGGTACAGCTAGATTCGGTATATAATAATGATCCCTGTTTCTAAAAGTCGTACAACGAATACAGTGCAAAATCGTATTCTTTGCCATTATCACACAACCTAATGTTATGATAATCTTAGACAGCATGGATGGTCGTCAGCTTCTCTCCACTCTCAAGTTTTCTACATTTATAGTCTACAATTATGAAAGAGTGAATCTAATAAGAAAATAACACAAGACAACACTTCACAGCTCATGCTTCGTAATTTTTTACTGATGTCAGACCACATTACCATTACACATGGAAGAAAAGAGGGAAATAGCTTGCTGATTCGTCAAATGCTTTTTTCCGGAATCGCTGCACTGGTATTCGATATGATGACCTGTCGACGGAAAGAATAAATTACGGTTACTTATACCGGTATCGTTGCAAAGATGTTAGATATTCATTGACTTAAAGAATCTATAACCGGCGTCACGTAAACACAAATTCCTAATTGTGTGGAAGAAACAAAACAGATTAACTTGCTCACAGTTATGAATTGTGTAAAAACAAAATTTTAATTTGCAGAATGTTTCACGTTTGTTCCTTAAAGCGGGGGTTCTTAAAAGCGGGGAAAAAATAACCTTATTCTAATGGGAGTTTCGCCGGGAAACATGGAAATTAAGCATTTACGGACACATGTCCACATAACGTATTTTCTTTCTTTGTGTGTGAGGAATGTTTCCTGAAAGTTTGGCCATACCTTTTTGTAACACCCTGTATATATAAAAATGAATGTTTGTCTGTATGTCCTCTGTGTTCACAAACCATTCATTCAATTGTAATGAAACTTTGGTGATCTGATCACTGTAAGCCCACGAAGGTTCCTGACCCAAAAACAAAAGAGCAGGACACACAGCTCAGGAGATTGGACATCATAAATAATGAGATGCCATCACTTGAGAATACCCAAATTTATGCATCAGTTACTGGAAAATAGAAGTATATAGGGACCTGCAGTAAAGTTTGCATGTAATTTCGGATTCGGATGTTTATGAAGCGTTTTGTAACTGATGCGCCCTCCCCCCCTCCATCCCCCATAGGACACGGACACCCGCGCGGGCGCGTGCGCCCACACACACACACACACACACACACACACACACACACACACACACAAAATGATGAACGAAAAGAAGTCTACTGCTCACAACAGTTTCATTGTAGGTGCCGTAAAACTGTTGCAACAGGTATTACCTTGAATTGAATAAAGTTGGCATTACAGATTTGAACGTTACTATTGATTTTTGTATGCAAGTCTCCCTTCTCTTGCATCCAAAATTAAGCTACCTGTTTTCTTAACCTCTATCTATATAAAAGCGAAAGGACACCCACCCTCTCACTCACTCACTCACTCACTCACTCACTGACTAAACATGAAATCTCGAAAGCTGAAATTCTGCAGGAATGTGGTTTATAGGTAGAAAATGTCAGCTAAGAGAGTATATTGTGATAGGTGCATGGCAGAGCATACTTCTCCTACAGACTCATGAAATCTACAGTTTCATTCTGATCTTCATGAAATTTTTCTTGCTTGACCTTCTAAACAAGAGGAAGATCACCTTCTACCTTCATACTGTGCATGGGGGAGGGTACTTTGCAACGTATAAATGGATCCCTAAATACCTTGGTAACGCCATAACTTGAGAATGGCTCGGCAGATTTCCCAGATCTGTTGTTTTCGTTATTCTTAGAACAAGGGTTGTATGAAATAAAACTGGAATTTTTGAGAACATCGAAGTGCGTTTTACATTGTGACCCTGCATTTCTATTGCAGAGGAATCTATAGTTTTTTCTGCTACTGATGAAATTTTGCACACTCTACCTTAAAAACAAGAGGAATGTCACTGCCTGTATAAAATTTTGTTGGGTGCATGGTGGAGGGTACTTAACTTACGGTATTTTACGAAATGCATAGTTTTGTTCCAATCTTTATGAATTTTTCCATGCGTGACCTTTAAAACAAGAGGAAGATCACTGCGTACATAAATGTTTCTATGGTACATGACAGAGGGTACCTTGCAGAAAACTTTGCTGAGAGAGGGAAAGGTGGAAACAGAGATGGGAGAGATGTGGATGCGGAGAGAGGGAGGAAGGGGATGTGGACTAAAAGAGTGTAGGATAAATACACATGAGCAATGCCGGGTTTACAGCTAGTTAAAGAATAAAGTTTTTGCTTTGGCGAATGGAAAAATGTAGCAAATATATATTAGTGCTAAAATCCTGATTATAAAAGTACTCTAAGACATTGCCATCTCCACTTAGTAGCCTCACTGTTTTGCAAGAGAAAGAAAAAAAATGCTTTCCTTGGTTTCCTCCCTTGCAGCGTTTGGCATATAGCCGTCTCACTCCCACACGTTGAAGGCATTGCAGTGATGGGGGGAAGTAGTGCACCCATCAACAGCTCTCACCTGAAGGGCACTAAAGTCTTTTCAGAGGAACTGGGGGAAAATGCACCTAAAACCAATCTTCTTTTTTGTTAGTCTTTATTTGTGTTTTAACAAAAAAATATTTACTTGTAAGAATGAGACTCTATAGATCTTAGATTTATTTTTAAAATAGCATATTGACGATAATAATTCATTTAAGAAACATATATCTTTCAGAAGAGTTGGCATGTACAATACTAATAGAATCAAATTTGAGTCACAAAATTACTAAGATTCGTGTTTTGGATATTTTCTAAAAGCTTCGCATAGTTACAAACACTAATTGCTATCTAAGCAGTAAATGGTTTGCTTGTTTTACCGTTCTTTGCCTACATTAGAGCTGCAATTCCTCTGTTACTTCGTTTACGTTGGATCTGACCGCGGGACAGTCCAGCGCAGAGCAGTGCTGTGCGGTCTCACTCTTTCTGCAGCTATCTCTTTTGCTTCGTTGCTGACACTAGTGACAAACGGTCACGGCTAGGGCGGTGAACTACAGTGTACTCCGCCCATGGGGCACGGGCGCGCCCACCGGACAGAAATGTTGGCGATGCCTGGTCTAGTGGGAACCAAGCAGAGGTAGCCACTGGGACCGCAGTTAAATCTGTCTCTCCAGTGGTACAATGGTCAAACATAACTGCCTAATATACAGGAGGACCAGAGTTTGAATCCTGGCTGGACACAAGTTTCAACTTTCCTCAGTGATTTATTTTGATGCTCATGGCAGCTGGCACCATTAATTCCTCTGTGTGTAAATATAAGCATTTGTTTTTATCAATACAGCATAAAAGTAACCACTTAATTCATAATTCTGTGTAATCATAACGTAATGCTGCATGCACAAGAGAACAATAATCGCTTAATTAACAGGAACCTACACTTCTCAATTGAATAATATGAGAAAATAACACTTTTACAAAAAAGATGAAGTATTCCATGCAATGAATAAATAACATGTGAACAAGATCCCATACTTTTGAATATGGACCCTTGGGAGGCTGGTGCAGACTTTATATATAATAGGTGTAATACTGCTGGCTTTAGATGAGAGGTGCTACACTGAAATACTATATAGTAACCACAGAGATGTTTATTTTGCTAGATGTTTTGCCACTTTAAAGTCATTTATTCTTTTCCTGTTAAAATGTATAGTCTTTGTGAGTTGGTTCAACTGTAAATACCCACATAATGCCATTTAATATTTTTCTTCTCAGGGATTGAATCTTACACAATGATGTACTTAGGTAACTCATGCAGTACGTATTTTGGAATTTACTAGACAGTGATATTATCAGTATGGAGCCAGGTTTCCCACATTGTCACCCTTCTCCCACCATGTGAATTTCTTTTTGTTGGGGAATCTCGGTGCCATAATTTAGAGTCTGAAATTTAACATTAGTGCCACTGTAGTATGGGCTGGTGGTGGTACTTTGTTATGGTAATCAGGCTTTAATTTCATTAGTCTCACACATAAGTCATTTTTTTAACACAGCTGTGTTATGTAGTAATTAATGATCTTCTCTGTTTCACATATTATTACTATTGTTAATTGGTTTCATAATTTACAGTATGCAGTTTTTGAGCCTGGAACCAGGAACACGGGAACTGCAATTGCTGGAAAGAACATAGCAAACCCCATTGCAATGCTAAATGCTGCTGTTGACATGCTGGAACATTTAGGTCATATCCATCACGCAAAGATAATAACAGAAGCTATTGACAAAACCGTAAATGAAGACCGTATTCACACACCAGGTAAATCTTTCATTTTCATTATAAATTATGTAATTCATTTGCTTTACTTCAATGGAATGTGCCGCGGCCGAGCGCATTGAGGCGCTATGCGACGATGCACGAGGCCATTCCCCATCGGGGGTTCGAATCCCCCCTTGAGCATGGATGTTTGTGCTGTCTTTAGTTTAAAGTAGTTCATAAGTAGTTTGTAAGTTTAGGGACTAATGACCCTGTAGTTAAGTCCCATAAGCTCTAAAAACATTTGAACATTTCAATGGAAAGTCCAGGTTGGAATTCAGCAATAAAATGGGGATAGCTTGCAACTCGCCACAAAGAAGAGCTTGGAGCCACACACACACACACACACACACACACACACACACACACACACAAGGCCACCCAGCCTTTTTTTACATGTTTATCTGTGGCTCGATCGTCTTCCCAGTAAGTTGCAAGCTTCCTCATGGTGGTGTTACATGACTTCTTTGTATGAATGTATGCGTGTATAGTTATTACAGACAACTTCAGTGTCTTAGTACTATTAATTGTTATATCGGAAAGACCAACTCTGTTTCAAAACATTGGGTGTTGTGTTATAGGTATTGTCGTGCTTATTATGTAATTGTTATGGTGATAAAGTCAGAGAAAATGCTTTGTATTTTTTAAACCTCGCAGTAAATGCTCTCTTATAAAGAAATTTATCTGAAGCGTAACATTGAGTGAATAGGTACCATGTAAAAGTATATGAAAACTATATTGCCCACATTTCTTGTGTAAAGATAATTCACATGTTATTGGAGAATGTGCTGAAAAATGGCATAACATTTAATGTACCAAAGTTTCACCAGCTTTTTGATTATTGGCTTTCTATGGCCAGGATGAAGTGGAGTGGATTTTGTCACTATTATCTATTTAAGCATCATAACTTGGAAAAAATGTACACAACACTCAAATCCGACTCATCCAGAGATTCAATTCATACCAAACTCCAACAGTGATGATTAGAATTTATGAAATTTCTTGCCATGGAAGCCTATAAATTTCCTGATAAAAAAAAAAGTTCAGTGTCTTAATGTATTTAAATTCATTGACTTTGGAGGCCAAGGAAGGTGCATTACTGCATTCTGTGCTCATAAAACCAGTCATTCAGATTTCCATTACATAATGTCTTCATTAGTTGGAACTCCACATTTTGTTCTATTTGTGCCCAGAGTAACCATTGTGGCTGTCAGAGAATGAATGGGTGACTGGTGTATTAATGGCTGTCCAAACTGGACAGACAGGCAGACAGGAAGTGGTGGCTGGTTTGCAGCCTGTTGATTGTAGAGTTGCGGCTTGTTGGTCTGTACCAATGTTTGGTGCATGCCAGCTGGCTTACATTTAAATAACCCTTCTTGGTGTTTATGGCTGTAGAAGTAGGAGCATTTTGGTGTCACTAGGAACTAGTTGGAATGAGGGCAATGTCAGTATCGTGGCATAATCGGCTAGCTGCTTTTTTTGTATGATATCGGCCTGTGGCGTAGCACTCGTGGTCTGATGACATTGGCTAAGTAGGCAGTTCAGCGATGAGTGGTTGCATTCTTGTTGCAACCACATTAAAGTTATGAGCTCCAACCTCAGCTTTGTCATATCTATGTGTTATTATTTTCTGCAACTTGTGTAAAGATAATGCTGCTTCCTGTGGGGGGGGGGGGGGGGGAACAATGATTGGTTGTAGAGTATCATGGTAAAGGAATAATTTAACCATGACCTAAGTAAGAAGAAAGGAAAGCAATTCAATAGGAAAAGAATGTCATATATGTACTTAATGCATAATTTTCCGTATGGCATATTGTAATAAAGAAGTAATTAACATATGGCCTTTCAGTAATTAAAGTAGAAATGAAAGTAAATAATCCAATGTGTGTAATTTGATGGCTCCCACATTTATTGTGCTTATGATTTGTGAAGTTTGTTAATACCATATTGGCACCAGTTCTTAGGACGATGAATAATGAAATTTTACTTACTGTACATGTACTTTGTAGTAGGAAATACATGTGATGAAGTTTGCAGGTGATTTGGTGCTATGAAGAGTGCACAGTTTAGTAGTTGGTTCTCTGCCATCTCTGTAAACAACGACTTCAAGACAACTTAGCTTAGAAGACACGTGCCAAATCATGTTCATTTCTCTCTATCTACCTGAGTTTTATCAATTGTAGTAGCTGGCAAATGGTAGCATATCAGTCTCTCTGGGATAATGCAGAGTGTTTTGTTGAAAAATATCATCATGAAGGCCTCAAAGATATGGTAAGAATGTAATGACTGCTGTCAAAATTGCCAACTATTCAAGCCAGAAGTGATTGTGATGCATAACTAACAACATGCCAGGTGACCTTTTTCGAGTAAGTACCAGCATTACAATTATAGGTACAGAGGAAAACAGACATTGCCAGATTACATTCTTCATTATCACACTGGCACACCCTAGCATGAAGTATGACATGCTTTTGGGTACAGCTGAATTGCATAATTTGGACTGCAGCAATTAAATTTTGTACTTTTGTCAGTGGCTGTATCCTATCTTTGAGGTATGTATGTTGTTATCTTTCAGCAAAATCAAAAGTCTTTGTGGTGTCCACACTCTCCTAAGCCACTTACATACAGGAAGAGTTTGATTTCTAGCATGGCCAGTACCTTCTTCGGATCCCTCATCCACTGACAATCTCTTGTCACTGGTTTCAGTCTCTAAGATGATGTCCCAAAATCAACAAGGCAGATATCAAAATAAATGATGAAGGGCTAGAAAAGCAATTGAAATCTCTGAATAAAGGAAAGGCCATTGGTATGGATAGGATACTGTTCCAATTTGCAAAGATTATGGCAAGGAATTTGCCTCCCTTCTACCAGGAGTGTACCAGTGGTCCCTTGAGGAGTGAAACGTTCATAATCATTGGACGAACATGCAGGTCATTCCTTTTTACAAGAAGGGTCATTGAACAGACATGCAAACTTAAAGACCTATATCTCTGAGGTCAGTTTGTTCTAGAATTTTTAACATGTTTTATGCTAGTATATTATGATATGTCTGGAGACCAGAAATCTCCTCTGTAGGTATCAACATTCCGAAAGCATCAATCGTGTGAAACCCTGCTCACTCTATTTGTCCATGAGACCCAGAAAGTAGTAATTACAAGCTCCCAGGTAGATGCTGTGTTCCTACCGGAAGGTGTTCAAAATAGTTCCACACTATCGCCTTATGAATGAACTAAGAGTGTGTGGAATATTGGACCTACTGTGTGGTTGGAGTGAAGAGTTTCTAACAAACTGAACACAACATATAATTCTCAACAGAGAGAAGTCTTTAGATATAGATGCGAAAGTCTTCTGGTGTATTTGAAGAGTGTGTTATAGGACCATTATTTTTCACAGCATATGTAAAAGACTTAATAGATAACGTTAGCAAGTTAAAAGTCTTTTCGGGGATGATACTTTAGTATGCAGAGAAGGTGTAACACTGGAAAATTGTAGCAAAATCCAGGAGCTTACTGACAATTTCTGTAGGGAGTAACAATTGACCCTCATTATAAACAAATCCAAATACAAAATAAGGAAGATCCTTCACTGTATGACTCCACAACTGCAGAACAAAGCTACTAGAAGCATTTACAGTAAAACCCCCATTTTTACGTTCCTGGATTTTACGTTTTCCCGCCATTTACACCATTTTTGTCAGTCCTATCAAATTTCTTATGTTCACAATGTTAATTGGTCCCCGTTTTTGCGTTAACATATCTACACTTTTCCTGCATTTTACGCTTTTTGAAAGCATGTTCATGAAGAAAAAATTATGCAATTGACATAAATTGCCGCTGGCACGGCTTTTGCCTTAAAGTATTGTGTTTATAAATTTTACACAGTCAAGTTTCTTAACACTTTGCATTTATTCAAACCTATGTTTTGGATTTCGTTGCTGGGAGTACACATCTAGTTGACTTACGATGCACCGATTGTCAGCTTGGCTTTGTCTACGGTGTAGTTACACTTTCCACCAGCTTCTTTGTCAGCACGGCTGGCGTGTACTCAGTCAAACGGGACCAGTTGCTTCGTTGACGTGAGAATAACAAGTTGCATTGTTTTTGTGATACATCTTTCTGATGAATAAAGAATGTTAACTGTTAAAGTTTGGTATTATTTTTTTCGGCATCACCATAATACCCACAACCTCAAAAACGTGATGATAGTGTGAGATGCTGACCCTATGCAAATGTCACAAAAACACTTAAGCATATATTTGCACTCGAGAATGTGAATAAAATCTCTAATATCATCGTGTGAAACATAAAAAAATACAAAAAGAATGGAACTTCTGGAGTTTTACTACATAAATAATTAATGCCGGTAAAAGGCTTGCTGACTAATCAATTATAATGAATGAAATTATGTCATACTTCCCATAAATTTACCAGTTTCACTTGGTGCTTAAAATGGTAAAATTTTGGATGACCTTTATTATATAATAAACTTCCTGGTATTTTGATGCATATTATGTACATATGCACATAGCTCCATGGTGATTAGACCCAGGATCACCTATGGGGTGGTCGTGTGGTGGAAGAAGGTAGAACAGCAGGTTGCTGCTAAGGAGCTTGGTAAGGTGCGGAGATTAGCCTGCTTAGCCGTAACAGGCGGAATTAGCAGCACACGAACTGCTGGGATGGAAACCATGTTGGATATGCCACCATTACACCTTTGGGTCAAGATAGAGGCAGCGGCTGGTGCATACAGACTTAAAACTGGCAAAAACTGGAACTCTTTGGGATATCCAGAATCACACACTAAAATAGTGAGCGAGGCAAATATAGGAAAGGTTGGGGAAATGCCAGCCGCCTATATTATAACCCCATACTGCTTCAACAAGCCTTTCAATATAACAATTGGAAGTAGGGAGCAGTGGGAGAAAATAGTTCGACACCGTATGGGGGATATTGGCTGGTTCACTGACGGGTCAAAATCAGACCAAGGCATTGGGGCCGGGGTATACGGGGTGCAGCCAAGACTGGAGGGCGTCATCTCTCTTAGGAAACTGGCCTCAGTATTCCAGGCCGAAATCACTGCCATCAGGGCGTGTGTGGGGGAGAATTTGCGTAGGTGCCACAAAGATCGTAGCATCTATATCTATTCAGACAGCCAGACAGCCCTGAGATCACTGGCAGCTCTTGCAACAGGTCTAAAATTGTTGCAGAATGTCACAGGGTTCTAGTGGAGCTAGGGGAAAGCAATAGAGTAAACCTATTGTGGGTCCCTGGCCACTCGGGGATCAGTGGCAACGAACATGCCGACAGATTAGCCAGGATGGGGGCAGAGACTCCATGTATTGGACCGGAACCTGTCCTGACAATCACCAAGCAATGATGAAATTGGAGCTACGTAACTGGCTCAGAAGACAGCACGTAGAATATTGGACCAAAGTCCATCAACAAAAACATGGCAAGGTAATGATGCCAAAGCCATGTTTTAAAAGAAGCTCTGCAATCCTGGGCCTGAACAGGAGAGAGATTAGGCTCATGGTTGGATTGCTGACAGGCCATGGGAATTCCAAAAAAACACCTACATACAATGGGAATAACAGAAGAGGACCCTAAATGTAGGATCTGTGATGATGGTGATGAAACTGCATCACATCTAATCTTCGAATGCATTGCAATGGAGAGTAAAAGGCACAGAACATTTGGGATAACCAGACCCAAAGAAATTGTGTCTAATAAAGAACTGGTAAAGGGACTCCTTGCACTGTTCAAGGGCATTGGTTGGCTTTACTAGATATACAGGGAGCGTTACCGCACAATAAACTTTCTTTTCGGTAGTGATATTATATTGCAGCAGCATCAATCTGAAAGTCTCCCAAATGATGGATGCATGATCACCACATTTTTTCATATTACAAAAAGACAGTCTTGATCGCAAAAATTAAGTTTTTATTGACTGTTTTTGACCTGATGTGTTGGTCATGTTTGGAACAAAATGTAGGCCATGTGGCCAGTGCTGGACTCGGTTGGGCTGGGCTGTCCTGGCTGTTCTGCTGCCAGCAGGTAACGGTTTTTTGTAATATTAATCATACCAAATAGATCGCTGTTTCTCTCCTGTGATAATGTTGTCTAAATTAACAACATTTTTTTGTTTTTTGGAGTGATTCTGAAGTGAAGTTGACCTAATTTTGGTTGTTTTGTTAGCAGAACTCAGTCAGTGGTATGACCTTTCTATTTGTAAATTTGTGTGCTGGATAGGTTCCTACTCTCTTGTTGTATCTGTGTTCTCTGCCAATCTGTTCATCGAAATCACTGAGTAGAATATTCACATCATCTTTTGTAATTTTGGCCATCTCTGTTTCAAGTTCTTCCCAGAATTTATTTTTTCCCCCAGGCTCTTTTTTATCACGATCATTTGTTGGTGCATTTACATTAATTATGGTGTAATTTTGGTTTGTGTGTTTAATTCATAGGGTCATTAGTCAGTTGTTGATTGGTTTCACATCTTTGACTCCAGCACTTTTCTTATCTACAATAAAGGTCATTCCAAATAGTGCTACTCCGTAACTAATTTTCTTGTTTGTTCCAGTTTTGAATATTCATTAATTATTGTAGTCTATCGTTTCTGAATCTGTATAGTATTTTTCTTGCAAGGTGAGAATTAAATTTTCTGCTTTGTGAGTTCCGTTATGAGATTGTGTTATTCAAGCAGGAAAATTAGAGTCTAAAATTGAAAGTGCCAATAGAAATACTGTATTTGTTTTTGTGGAAGTTTACCAGAGCACTCAGACTTGCTGTCTTGTATTAAGTCCAAGCTTTACAGATTATTATTATTTTGCAATATGTTACCACATCACAGTGCCCTGGTGTATAATAATTATTACTGTCTACAGATTTGGGAGGAACTGCATCGAGCACAGATGTTGTAGAGAACATTTTGAAACATGTGCAAAAGACAACGAAAACTATTTACTGGTAAGTCACTCTTAAAAATGTAAGTTTATGTTAATTTTTTTAAACACATTCATACTGACTTTAAAATTATCTACTGAAAACTTGAGTCTCCAGATAATTTTTTTATGAAAATTAAGTGGTTAAAATCTAAGAATGAGGTCAGTGCTGTTACATACCCATTTTGGCAACACCTACTGTCAGGTGTAAAAGGTTATGTTATGCAGGTTGAACAAAGAAATCTGAATGTGATACCTCCATCAGTATTAAAGACAAAATTGTATCTAGCAAAATTAGATCATGATCATTTTGAAAACACTTGTGAGATCAAGAACTTGGCAACACTGTCTCAGATATGGTAATTTAAAAACTAAAAATGGAACCTGATGATAATTTGAACCCTAACTCTATGGTGGACTTGGATTTGATGTTCGGCAGTTTACCCTGAGCTATACTATCTGTTACTGTAGTCTTCATCATCATCAATCTTGGACAGTTTCCAGCCTCTGGCCTGGTCTGCTTTGAACATAAACCTCTCCATCGTCTTCTGTCTTCCCACCATCTCTCTATCTTCAACTTGGTCCAGTCTTCTCCTTTTTTCTTCACACCTTCCTCCACTCCTTTCAGGCATCTGTCTCTCGGTCTTCCTCTTGGTCTCTTTCCTTCCAGTTTCATCTTGTGCATCCTCCTGGGTATCCTCCTCTCCTCCATCTGTTACTGTAGTGTAGGTTGATAAACATGCTTGTTGTTCATTCCAGTGCACTGCATAATGTGACTGTGTTGTCAACTCTTCATTTCCATACATGTCTTTTCAACGTGCAGCCAGTCTAATTTTGATAGATACACTTTGTAGTCAATAATCTGCATGAGAAATGACTTGCTGATGAAAAAGTGCAGCACATCTTTGTTGCCCTGTATATTAAGAAATTCCAAATTACAGTGTAAGAAATCACACTTGTATTCTCACACATCATTGGTTACCCAAAGATATAGACCCATTGGCTGTGTGAAAATGATGTTTTAATATGAACAATGGAAAAGTGTCCTGGTTTGCACTGGCCTTATACTTACCCGTAGATGATATTTCTTTTGCTTATCAGACTGCCTGAAACTTAATTTGGCCATAAAATGTTGTGTGGAAAATTCATTATGTCAGCTATATATTATATTTTATGTGATTATCACATTTATAGTGACTTTTATGTGTTTCCAATTAGTAGGGACCTGAAAATGTAGCATCTGTTTTTGACAAAATTTGTATCTATCTTTAGCAAAATTCTTGTCTGTTTTGAGTGTTAATCTCCTCTGAATTTTGTATATTGTACATAATTAGACACACAATTTTAAAGGGTTATTAAACCACATTCCTGAAGATAAAGCCTTAATGCTTTAGAATCTTGCATTTGAAAGAAATCGATGACATGTTTGTGTTTGCAAAATCTTAGATAGGTTTTCCTCCCAGTAACTTTGTTCAGGGTGTGTGCACTTGACAATTGTGAGATCTAGGAAAAATTTTGAGATTTTTTATCTGGGAGAAATCTGAGAAGTACACTGGAAATTTTTTAGAATTCTGGAACTTTTTCATTGATTTAGTTATTTGTAATTTTGACTTGTGAAAACTTTAGTTTAGCCGACAACTGTAGAATAATACCGCCATAATAAAAGATAAATCAGAGAACACCACCAAAATAAAACTTTGAGAAGAAAATGTGTATTTTACAACAACAAAACTCAGTGCATACATAAGTGTCTGTGACTGTAGACTGTGTCGAAGGCTTTAGGACAAAGACTGTGCAATACTTCATAATGACAAGCTGCTTTTGTTGATTGTGGTGTGTCATATGTATAAATTTCTAGCAGGTCATGGGTAAAACCATTGTGAATAGTGGTTTGGCAAGCATTAACTTTAAATTTAAATGTCCTTTTATGCAAGATGAATTATGTTAAGTGATAATGTGTTATTAATTTTTTAAATTATGAACCACAGAGACTCCCGATGACCCAGAAAGGCATACATAAACAAGTAAAACTTACTACAAAGCTTTCAGCCTTTACAGCTTTTGTCGGACACACGTACACACGCATGTGTGTGTGTGTGTGTGTGTGTGTGTGTGTGTGTGTGTGTGTGTGTGTGTGTTCGTCCGACAAAAGCTGTAATAGCCAGAAACTTTGTAGTAAGTTGTATCTGTTGTGTCTTTCTGTTGTGAGTAGCAACCTATACATCTCAGAAGTATTGTTGAATCCTTACTGGAATTTCCATTGTTTAAATTATGAACCATTTGGCTCCCATTCAAAACTTACCACTATAAGGACCAGTCACTTAGAAAAATTTAGAGTTCAGAAAATTAGTTATTTATGCCATTATTAAAAATTTTAACAGGGTATTTATGTTTGATATATCTTAAAGAGCAGCACACACTAAAAATACCAAACTTAAAGTTTAGTTTATCATATTTATTTTAGTTCTTTCATGGATTACAAATTGTGCAATAACTGTGGCAAAAAAATATAATTATCCTTAAAAATATATGCATATGGGAAGTGAAGACAGTCGGTGGTTTGTAAATAATTATGCCTAACAATATACTCAAAATCGTAAAATATTTGTGCAAAGCAATGAAGTATTTTATAACAAAGTGATAAAAAATGACAAACTTCTCATAAATTATAACATCCTTTTCATCATGAAAAAATTGAAAAACTCTTGAGTTGCATTTACGAAAGAGAAGTAGTGAAAAACAACATTCTCACTGTTTGCACCTGTCTCGTGATTGGCCATTCTTACTTCTGGTTAATTCTTGCACTCTTACAAACATCTATTATGAAGAAAACTGCACCATTATAGGGGCGTTTTAACCCCAGGAAGTTCTATGGCAGTTTATAAAATGTCTACCTTTTAAAAGATTGGTATAACGGACTATTCAAAAGTGTATTACATACACCACAAAACTGTGGTGTTTTGACATACTAAAACAAATGTCAATATTTTTGGTTCTGTTGATATGAGGCAGCCTTTTCATCCTCCAAACTGAGTCTCTCTCTCTCTCTGATTTAAGATGTTTTCCAACATTATCCTTCTTTTTCCACCAACTCGATAGTTACAAAAGCCTACCGAACATCAAATTAAATGTCTTGTGAATATTCATGGCTGTGGGATCTAAACTACAAATAGGACTGACAAGCTACTTATCATACAAGAGCTACAAAAAAAAAAAAAAAAACCAGTTTGTATGTAAAGGGAATGATTTTGGTGCTGTTGAAATATGTTGATGGGAGTTTCTTTTGCATGCAATCAACTGGCTGTTAGCAATGAGCATAAACAAACTAGAATCATGACCACCAGATAGTAAAGAAATGTGCCCTGCCTCCCTATTGCAGGGCAGCAGCCCACAACAGTGTTCTGCATTTCTGTGAAACTAGAACTGAGGGATGGCTGGTTGTTAGATAATAAATGAACTTACAATGGACTAGCATTAGTTTCTTCAATCATTGCAAAATAAATAATATACAAAAAATTGTAATAATGAGTAATGCAAAATGCAAAGCATTTGGTAACAGATACCACTAATTGCTTGTGTGTTGTAGTGTCATAAATGAGGTACATCAGGCCTGACCTTCACTGTTATTTCATGCAACCACACTACAGAACACAGCCCCATCTAAAACTGACAAGTTGTCAGTATTATTCCAACTTTCAGATGTTCACTATCAGACAGATGTGTTTTTGTTCTGAGGTGTTAGGTCCCATGATAGGGTCCTATGTTGAAATATGTAGTGTGTATCATACAGCTGCCCTTCAGACATGGCCATCAGCAGCACTTATTGGCAGCTTTGCAAGTGATGAACGGAGCAGATGTACAAGTAGTTTGACATGCAATGTCGTGCCACTAAATGGTGGTGCTGTTGGCCATCTCCGTGTCAGCTTTGCCATGAGTGATGATCTCAAAGAGAGACTATGGAAGGAAGACAGCATTCGGTTTGCACCGCAGCTGCACAGTTATTTCATGCATTCAGGCACCGTGCTGCTAATAAGATGTGTAGTTGCTGCTGTAAAGTGAAACAGGTTGATCATGCACCGCCGTAAATAATGTTGTTTCACCAACACCAAACAATGATCAATGGCTTACTACATTACCATGCCAGGAAAATGACAGGAATCAACTTGTAAATCATCATGAAAACAAATTAAATAAATTTTACTGTCAAAGTTCTGGTGCAGTAATCTCGGTAACATTTACCTAACAACATTTCTACTGCACTATTTTCATCATCATTTAGTATTTTCTTTTCTTACATCTAATAAAATACTGAAATAAATGTACATTTTTGTTTTTCTTTACTTACCTCAGTGTGGTTGGGTTTCTCTCATTGCAGTGCCTTTATTTTGAATCTTGTTGCTGATTCTAGTGAGAAGTTCATGAAAAGAATTTTTCAATCTACAAAGAAAAGAAAAGATATTAGTTATTTGACAGTCTTTGAAGGTGACAGTTGCAGAGTTCATTAAAAGCCGTTATTTGGTCAGAATCGCAATATAGAAAACTGTGATTACTAGTTTCAGCTACTGAAGTCATCTTTCGATCGGAGTACAAAACTGTGGTGTCTGAATCAAGAGAATAGGTAAGACAGTTCGTCATTATTGTTTTGACATCCTAAAAGAAATGTCAATATTGTCATATTTACAATACACTTACAGGAAATATTTTGCTAAAGGGATGTTAACACTATCATGACAAAGTGTCTTACCCATTCTGTTTTATTTACTCACTGCTTTTTTTGGTCCTGATCTGAACTGTGTAAGCAGTTAAAACTACTAATCACTGTTTTCTATATTGTGATTTTGTCCAAATAGTTTTTAATGTCCTCGCTTTCTAATACAACTGGATGGACATAGAATCTTCTTCTATTTTAGAGTTTATTCTCCCTCTGAATAAGAACCATACTTAAAATGAAATCAGCTTCTACATTGTATTCGGAATTCTGACAGATTTTATATAAAAGGTGAGCAGAGCTTGCAACATAACTAACATGCATTTAGAGAGCCACTTAGTGCTCATTAGCAGAGTCACAAATGTCAGTGGATGTCCTGCGTGAAGACCGCTGAGCCTCATTGCAAAGTGATTATCCTGTGTGAAACTCGCATCACTGTATCACCAGCAACTGACATAGCACCAGAGAAAAATCACTTTTACGCCATTCTATTCTTGCACTTTTTAGGCTGCAAATACAGTCTTACACCAATTTTCTTTACAGATTGGGCCTTGAAAGATAATGTGCAATATCAATAACCAAAAATTGCTTAGCTTTCAACATTCATATGCAGAAAAGAGGCTGTTTCATACTCTGTGTGATGCAATTGCTTAGGTACAACACATTATGATAGTGTCTGTTAGGTAATTTTTCTTTTTCATATTCTGAGGCATAATTGGTGTTGATATTTGAAATAATCACAATATGCAAATTTTTCAGGTCCCTGCCAATTATAGTGGATAGTTTTTCAGAAATTAGTTGTATTATAATTGGACTGCAAAAGCATGTCCTTTTTCCATTTGTGCTATGCCTAATAGTGTAACAGCACTGTTGAGTGTGAAGTTTGGTGCATGGGAACTTCTTTCCCACTAACTTTCTTTAGGCTACAGCATTTCTATTACATTAATTTAATTTTATGTGTGTGGACTGAAGTGAATCAGATGAAACTTGTCAGTTTTTAATGTGTGCTTTTTAAATTGCCATATGAAATTTTCGTGTGACAAATATCCAATGTGTGTGCCATTTCTCTCCCTTCAATTTTCTCCGCACAACGGGACATCTATAGCTGCCCGCTTACTCCACAAGCCCCACTTGGTGTATAGTGGAGGGTACGTTGTACCACCACTAGTAATCCCCTTCCTTGTTCCTCTCATAAAGAGGTACATCCAGGCACTAAAAACCACAATGTCGTGCTCCTGATACCACACTAATCGTCCTTATTACTTCATAAATGGTTCAGGGGAAATACTGTTTATACACGTCTGTTCAAGCTCTAATTTCTCTTATCTACGTTCCCTCTGCAAGTCACTTTACAATGTGTGGTGGTGGATACTTACTGTGTAATATTGTCACTTTCCCTTTTTGCAGTTCCAGATGGGGGGGGGGGGGGGGAGAATAGCTGATAAGCGAATGGGAGTGATCTAATTGTAATGAAATAAATTGCAATTTGCGATCACTTATGGTATCACTGTACTAGGTTTAGATGGAATACCAAACTGCAGCAAATGAGAATTTGTGCCCGGCTGGGATTCGAACCAGGGATCTCCTGCTTACTAGGCTGACGCGTTGACCACTCCGCCACCTAGGACACAGTGGCCAGCCCGACTGCAGAGGACTCTTCCCTGCACGTCTCCCGCCACACCCAAATCTCCATTCGCCACGCTGTCTCTTTACTATTCCTACAACCTATTTGTTCTGTGTGTGGCGGAAGACGTGCAGGGAAGAGTCCTCTGCAGTCGGGCTGGTCACTGTGTCCTCGGTGGCGGAGTGGTCAATGCATCTGCCTAGGAAGCAGGAGATCCCGGGTTTGAATCCCGGCCGGCACAAATTTTCATTCGTCGCATTTTGGTATTCCATCTAAACCTAGTACAGTGATGCCATAATTGATCGCAAATTGCGATTTATTTCATTAAAATAACGCTGTTATGTCATTAAAAATGTATAATTAGATCTAATTTTATCTTCATGCCTTCATTGCATGAATTTCGAATTCTTTCAAAAACCTCTGGATCAATTTGGAATTCTTGACAAGTGTGTAAAACTCTTCTCTCCAGTTCTTCAACCATGTTAACAGGTGTGCTGTACACTTCACTTCTGAGGTAACTGAAGAGACAAAACTCAAAAGGATTTAGATTAGGTACTCTTGGAGGCCAAACGCCTCGACCTATCCAGCTTTGGCCATCTGCGTTTCAGTTGCTGTCTCACAGGAGCAGCAAAATGTGCCAGAGCTCCATCTAACTAACTAGGATGATGGCCACAATAAAGTCAATAAAATGTGAACTAAATGCGATGTAAATCTTAGTAGTAAAGTCTAAATTTCAAATTAATGTATACTAACTAGGACAATGTTTACAATGTGGCTTTGAACCCTGCATTTGTAATTATATCACAAATTGAAACTTCCTGGCAGATTAAAAGTGTGTGCCGGAACCGGGACTCGAACCTGGGACCTTAGCCTTTCACGGGCAAGCGCTCTACTGACTGAGCTATCCCAACACGACTCACGATGCCACCTCACGACTTTACTTCCGCCAGTACCTCGCCTCCTACTTTCCAAACTTCACAGAAGCTCTCCTGCGAACCATGCAAGACTAGCGCTCCTGGAAGAAAGGATATGGTGGAGACATGGCTTAGCCACAGCCCAAGGGATGTTTCCAGAATGAAACTTTTCGCTCTGCAGCGGAGTGTGTGCTGATATGAAACTTCCTGGCAGATTCGTGTCGTGTCGGGGTAGCTCAGTCGGTCGCTTGCCCGCGAAAGGCCAAGGCCCCAGGTTCAAGTCCCGGTTCCGGCACACAATTTTAATCTTCCAGGAAGTTTCATATCAGTGCACACTCCGCTGCAGAGTGAAAAGTTTCATTCTATATCACAAATTGCTCGTTTGTGGACCCATGTCTACTGTGACATTTTTGCTTTTATTATTGTGTACCTTCCTTTTTATATATACCCTGTAGGAGGACACGATATATTTGTTGACTGTTCTTGAAACATACACTCCTGGAATTGTAACAGTAGACATACCATGATACTAAACACCTTCCCTTCACCTCTACCACCAGAAATGAATGAGCATCTGTGTGAAATTAAAGTCGTACACAGATACTCGTGACCCTAGTTATGACATTGTGTTGCAATATTATTTTGATTTATACCAGACTGCTGAGTGGATATTGCTGTCATTCTGGGAGGAGGCCTATCGAATTTTACACATTTCAGTGCATGAATGAAACTTTACAATATATAGTTAAAGAACATAATATTTTTTAATCTGGAACATGTTCAGTAACTCTACCATAATGAGATATGTCACTACTGTACTGTGTTACCACCAGTAAGTAAATATAGTGAAAACCCTCTTATGTTTTCGTGTTGTCCAGACTTCAAATATGGAAAGTTGAGCAAAATGTTGAATCGAAGAAAGTGTGTAAAACTTCAAAATGAGAGCTGTTTAAAAATGAAAAGGATTAAGACTCTATAAAATATGTATAAGTGAAGGAAATCAAATGTACAGTACAATGTTTATACAATAATTTGTTGTAATGTAATTTCATCAGTTTGTAAAAAGTCAACAGCAGCAAGTAAAAATTCTTAAAAAAAGTCATTGGGTACAAGATCATTGAGCTATTTTCTGACATGCTACAGCCACTTATTTATTTATTCTCAATGGGAGTGGAGTGTTCTACAATATTGTCAATATGTGTAAACACTCCAGGTTTTTTGAAAGCACATATATACATACATGTTTTCCTTCACAAGTGGTACTTATTATACTAATGGATATGAAATAAAATCAAGCCTACTGTGATTTTGATGTTTTTCTGCCCTGGTAATCTGTTGCTTCTCAAGAAATTTAACTGTGTAATGTTTGTAAACAATAGTTAAAAGTGCATAGCCATGCCAGCATCTATTTCTTCAATTACAACAGGTTGGTTTTATCTTTATTTATTTATTTTTTCTTTTCCCCCGACATGTTTTGAGAATTTATTCTCACTGTCAGACACAGATATTTACATAAATATTTTTGAGTGACATTTGTGTATGTTTTCTGCCCCTCTTGCAGTGCAGTAGTCATTTTTCAGGTTATAAAGCACTGTGGCCCCATCAACATTCAGAAACACATATGCAAATCATCGTTCACATTGTGTGTGAAACATCAAAATTAATTTAATAAAATTACTTACATAAATATTTGCACTTCACAGTAAGATTACAGTCTTGAAACATCTCATGTTATGCATGGGAAAACTTAAGTGGGCATTTATCACAGTGGAGGTGGCTGATGGGAGTGTATGTAACTGTGAGATGCACCATGAGGAACTCGGCTGTAGTGTACTTTGTGCAACTGGAGAGCAAAGATGCCAACTAGCACACCACATTAACGACATAATGTGTTAAATATGCTTTTTAATGAACTTAATATGTCGTCATATTATAGCTGCCTGGTGTCGGCCACTTCGACCAATCAGCACTTGTTTTAGAGTGGCAATCAATATTGTTACTGAATTAGTTAGAAATTCATGCGAAAATTTTATACAATTTAGGACTTTTTGAACAGGTAACTCTAGCCTTCAGACAATTTAATTCTATACTTTTAAGTGTACTCTGATTACACTAGGCGGTTTTAATGGAATTACACTGAGGTGACAAAAGTCATGAATACCTCCTAATATTGTGTTATATCTCTTTTTGCCCTGCAACTCAAGGTGGCATCAGCTTAACAAGTAGTTGGAAGTCCCCAGCATGGATATTAGAGACTGCCTCAGCAGCTGTTCTTCTTGTAATTCCGTGGTGCACACAACCCAAATGGCACACACCGCAAAAATATGTGCACGGCCAGTTGCCAAATGACAGGCCAGACAATCACAGCTCCGCTGCAGTGCCAACATAGTTCCGCAGCAATTAGGCCCATGCGGCCGTGCTCGTGGGCCACTTGTCTGTTAGCGATCACACTGTAAAAACTATCGTGTTCACTAGCATCTAACCACAACCACCAGTTTTGTATGATAACTGTGCCTATACTATTAAATATGTTGCAAGTTACAACAGTTCACAATTGTGGAAGTGCTGCTGGTGCAGTATTTTGTGCATGACCTGACCTCTTGATTAAATCCCATCCCATGGTGTGGATGAGGGGATGTGGCCAGATCATTCCCTGGAATTGTCCAGAATGTTCTTCAAACCAGTCATAAACAGTTGTGATCAGGTGACATAGAGTGTTGTCATCATCTATCAACAGCTGCAAATTGTCTCAGAGTAGCCGAACATAACCATTAATTGTCAGTGTTCAGTTCATTTAGATCAGAGAATCCAAACCATTTTTTGTAAACACGAGGAGATGCCTTCTTGGCAAATTGGATCAGGGCTTCATGGAGTCTACACCACACTCGAACCCTACCATCAGCTTTTACCAGTTAAAATCGACTCATCTGACTAGAGTCCAATGATATCAGTCGACTGACTGCAGCACCACTTGGACACCACGATCACTGTGGCCCTTTCTGTATTGCAGAATGGGCTTCTGTCAAAGTTTTGAAACCATACATTTCTTGGAGGCAACCAATTTATTGCTTCTTCCTACACACATCTTGTGAAAGACCATGAGGATAAAAATAATGTAATTAGAGCCCAAGTGGAAGAGCTTAGCTGTAGTCTTTTTTTCTCCCCCCCCCCCCCCTTTCCCTCCTCCTCCTCCTCCTCCTCCTCCTCCTCCTTCAAACTAAACCTGACTGGGACAGGAAAAGAAAGAAGTAACAGTGGTAAACAAAGTACCCAGTTCCACACACTGTTAGGTGGTTTGTAGAGTATAGATATAAGTGTTGATAGGAAACTCCTACTTCGTTACTGGAAATTAAACCAGGGACATCTGCATCAGTAGGCAACAGTTCCAGTTCCTTGATTAAGAAGCTGTACTTGTACCATAATCATTAAAATCAATCATAATTTTCATAGAGCATCCACTTAGAGGAAGTGACTGTGGTACAAAATATACTTGGTAGCACACAAGAAAAGGTTAATTGGCTACAAGCAGATGTGGTGTCACTGAAGATCTCCAAAACAAGACGGGACCTTACAGATGAGGACATTATTTGAAAATACAGTACCATTGTACAGTATCAGATATAATGAAGTCTGAATTGTTATTAGCACTTTGCTATGGCTTTCAAATGTCTGGTATCATAAAACACTAGAAACACTATAGATTCTAGATTTGTCAGTTATATTATTGGTATTGTATAACTACCTCACTGTACTATATTCTTTACAAATTATCTATTAATTTAAATAATTAATACTTACACTGTAGTAATAAATGTACAATGGTAATATTGAAGACAAGCACACCAAAGTGAAAGATGGATAACTATTAAAAGATATGAAATGTTGGAACCTAATGTCAGAGTATGTATCTTGCAACAGTGTGGCTTAATCTGGAAATGCACATTGTAGTTAAACAGTTTAACAAATTAACCAGGAAACTGCAGTGAGACAAAATGGCAACTGAATATGAACCAATTTGATGGTTTAGACAGCATAATTGTGAACAAGAAAAGATAAAAAAGATGGAGGATGCCAGAATAGTCCCAGTACAATTTATCATTCATGTTGAGGAATGCAACCCTTGTGATAGTTTAAGTTGGGCAGTAGATCAAATCAAAAGTATTTGAAGAAAGTACTTGAAAAGCTGTGTTGTCGTGTGGACAGGAGCAAAGTAGCATCATAGCAATGTACTGACCACAAAATATTTTTTCTGATATATTTTATTTCTGTTCGATGTTGCAGCAGTGTGGTGTATTCTTGATTTGTGCTCACGTATTGAACTTGACAAATAGTTAAAAGAAAAAAAATGTATGGTGCTTTGGCAATGACTATTATGAGTGAAATAATGATTGAGCATTAAAAATCATTGTTCATGATCGAATGGAGGGTATTTCTTTCAAAAATCATAATTTTTTATTTATTGATAGCTGGTGAAATGAGAATTAGTGTGGCTTTCCAACAAGATGAGTGAAGAAATAGGAAATTTCCAATATGAAAAGAATCTTGATATCTTGTAAGGATTTCTTCTGAATTATCCTCAGTTCCTTGTTTATTAATTACTGTTTTAGGATTCTGTTCCAACTGCAATTGTATTAAGATGTTAGTAAAACACTATTATGTAAACTGTTTGTTTTGTTAAAAGAAGCAAGGGAAATGTAGTTGTTAATCAGGATTCCCCATTGGTGCATGGATGGTTTCCAGTTGACAGCTTGTATTTGTTGTTACAAGTAACAAACTGTTTTTAGTTGTAGAAGCAATGTTTCATTACTCACCACTGATCTATTTCAATGAAACAAACCCCTTTTGATTCCAAAATACACATATTCTTGTAGTTGCAAAACATGTTTAAAATACATTCAGTAATTTCAGAAATAAGCTCAGAAGGTCTCTTGAAAGAAGAGAAAATGAGTTGGGGGATGGGGCGCTGAAGGACTTGTTGATACCCATAATTGTATTATGTGCATTATTTTAGAGGCATTTTTAATTACTGTACCTTCCAAAGATTCAGGCATGCCCTCTTTCTAATGTATTGAATTTTCATGGTTCTCAGAGGAATGCATTCAATTCTGAATTTATTTTAGACTTTTGAAGTTTTACATTTCAATAATCAGTTTTTTTGCTTATTCTGGGCAGTTCCTCTTTTGTAAAGTCAGGTATCCATTTTTAATGCTTCTGTTAAAAATACACTTTTAATATGCTTCAGTTATACCAGTCAATTACAAATTTCTCTCTCTGGTATGTGATCATAAAACCATTCTTCTAACTGAAGTAATGAAACTGACATTTATGTTATCATCATTGAACTACATATTCATTGAAACTTGTGGAACAGAAGATGAACTGGATTAAAGCTTTCTTCAGATTCTGATTCATCACTTGACGTCTTAAATTGGTTTTAGGAAATCCACAATCTCTGTATTCTGCTTACTGAATTCTTTTCCATCAATAAAATAGCAAGTCCATTCTTTTGTGTGTTTAATAAAAATTTGTGCTAACCTCTTGTTTCAGAGGTTTGATTAAAAAATAATGAGAAACAACTTTGCTTCATGTACCTTACAAAGTGTTTTGCAGAATTTATTGGTTGCAATGTAGTAATTTTCATCAAATAAATTGTGTTAAAAGAATTAGTGGTACAAGGAAGCCACTCGCAGTTTCCACAAGCTTTTATAATGTCAACACTGTGGTTGGCAATAAAAAAAGAAAGGAAAAAGTGGAATATGCCTGGCAAAATGTTCCAATCAGCCATCTTGTATTTCTTTCATTATGTTCACTGATGTCTTTTTACAGTTAGTAAGTTCAGTTGTAAATATTGTGTGTGTGTGTGTGTGTGTGTGTGTGTGTGTGTGACAGAGAGAGAAAGAGAGAGAGAGAGAGAGAGAGAGAGAGAGAGAGAGAATAACTGCCACAGAATGAGACAAGGCATTAAACTGTTTCAAATTAAATCAGCCTGTTCCCCAACATGTCTACTTAAAGTAGAGGCATGCGGAATTACATTTGTAATTTTGACATTTCCAAATAACCACTTACCTCTAATAATTCTTGGGAAAGTTCATAAACTTTCACCAGAAATTGGATATAAAGGTGTCATATCCTTAGCACTTCCAACAACACATTTTGTAGGTGTACTATATATATTTCCTTTTCTTTTTTATAGCTGCAGGTAACCCCAAAGGAGCTTTATTAAACACAGTGACACATTTACTGCTTCAACACACTTCTACAAATTTTTAACAATTGATTTCAGAGACCATCATCTCTGACTGAAACAGGTCATGGATAAAATAAGTCTGTTGAAGCAGTAATTGTACCATGTGTTTTTTCATACAAATAAAAACTCCTAATAGTTGTCTAAAAACGTGTCAAGGAGCAGTCGATACGAAAGTTTGTTGAATGAGCTGTTCACAGATGGAAACAATACTGTTGAGCAGTTCATGCATAATGCATATGCAGTATACTTCATGTTCTCATATACAAGCAACAGAAATAACTTATTACTCTCTCCAATTCTTCAGTGTGTACACATTTTCATTCTTGCTTGTTACTGCACTTGCTTTCTGGTAGCTTCTCACTTGTGCTTTCTGCAATACTCCTCTTATTTCAGGTGTCAATACTTTCTATCGCAATTCATGGTGCTCTGTAAACTACTAATGTTTATATAGTATTGCCATATAATGTAATGAAGTATCACGGTACTGTGACCAAACTTAGAAACATAGTTGTTTTTACTATTTCTGCTCTGGTGTTACGGATGAGTGTAATTTCACTATATTATAGTAACAAAGATATAATGTGATGTTGGGCAGTAGCAATAACAGTCACAAACAAAAACTCTCCTTTCATCAGAAAATATGCTTATAACAGATGTACACAACCTTGAATGCTCAGTACTATACAAGAATGTGCTTAGGATGTGAATCACTCATATCAGAAATAACAATACTAGCTATTCATGTTCAAAACCCTGTATCTTGCCACGAGACATGTTTGAATAATCAATATTGAAAAATTACAGTGTGGAAAAAATACAACTTTACACCATTATTATTTCATTATCAGCTTTCACTCTGTGCTGTGGAATCGTCAAGCCTTTGTTTCAGTATGCTTATCAAAAGGCAGTACGTGACATTGACATGTCAGTATCATCATTTGTCAATGTAATTAATGTGGGTTTGGTGTTAGATTGCTGGACTGCAGATATGATACTGAATTGCAAAACCACCACACGTTTTAAAGTTGTAAACGGAGCAAGAATCAGTCTAAACCTAATACCTTAAACGTTTTATAACTTGGGCCCACAGTGTTACAGATATCATAGATTGACAGAATAATAATTGATTGGACCAGAACACTAATATACAGGGTGTCTCTTCAGGCACATCTTCTCTGGTGGTTGAGCAGATACTTGCAATTTCGTTTTTACAATGTGTAGCTGGACTCAGGCCAAACAAATTCTGCTCATCACGCCATTCCTGCGACGCCCAGTGTAGATGTAAAGCGTCGGTTTGTTTCCCCACCGCGAACTAAAAGATTTTTAACGCAACATTTTTTGTGCTCAATTGATAGAGCAGTCTCAAATTAGTCTAGTGTGATATTCGGTTTATCGAAATGTATTAACAGAGGCAGTAAAACACGACAATAACCAGTACTCCAGAAGCAGCTGTGTATTGCTTCCATAAGGCAGTAGTAGATGCTGCACGGCAAGGTGGCACACGCGAGATGGGGCACATCGGGCAAGGACGAAGTTGCAAGCACATGTGTACCGATATGTCGGTGTCTGTCGTGGGAATACCTTTGTTGTGCTCTAAGTATTTGAAGGCTACTTTACTTTGAACCGGTTTTATGATTTTATTTATTGTATGTGAACTGTCAGTGGATTGTGTGTCCACAATGAAGAATCAATAGGCTCTATGTTAATTATGGAATCAAATCAGTTACAGGAAATTGCTTTGATAGCGACTAAGGAATGTATTAACTGTTCAGTTACTTAGGAAGTGCTTCATAAATGTACAGTATAGTCTTGCCACTAATAAGTGCAGTAACTAAGCTAAATTAAAACAAATTTGACTACTTTGTTCTGTATTTTATTATTCTCAGACCTTTGTAAAATTCAATAGATATTGTGGTTTTAGGTATACAGAAGCTGAAACGCGTGGCCGTCTTGAAAATGATACTGTATTGTGCTGCATTACTGTTGTGGCTACTAGCATTGCTCTCAGCCGGTGTCAAATGTATTTGATACCCAAGACAGAAACAGACGTATCAGTACACATGTGCTCGCCACTTCGTCCTTGCCGAATGTGCACCATCTCACGTGTGCCGCCACGCCTCGCGCCGTCTGCTACTGCCTTATGGAAGCTCTACACAGCCTCTTCCGGAGTACTGGTTAATTATCGTGTTTTACTGCCTCTGTTAATACCATTTGATAAACCGTATATCACACTAGACAAATTTAGGACTGCTCTATTGATCCAGCACAAAAAATTCCGCTTTAAAAATCTTTTTGTTTGTGACGGGAAACAAACTGATGCTTTACATCTACACTGGGTGTCGCAGGAATGGCGTGAGGAGCAGGATTTGCTTGGCCAGAGTCCAGTTACACACTGCAAAAACAAAACTGGAAATATCTGCTCAAACACCAGAGAAAATGTGCCAGACGACTCTTAGATGAGACAGTATATAATCTTTTGCAGAAAGACACCTGATGTTGGCAGTTTTGCCGAAAGATATATCTAGTGAAGTAATAAAATATATTAGTGTTCTGGTCCAACCAATTATAATACCTAAAGGTCAATGCTGCTAAATTAAACACAATGAAAATACACTTTGTAACCTGCAAACCAGGCAATTAGTAACCTTTCAGAATGACGAAAAGTGGCTTCAGTCAGATGAGCATATTGCTCTGTTCTACTTTGTTTTTACCACATTATTGAAACTCTACTCCTGGACTTTGAAGACTGAGAAGGGGAACACCAAGTATGGTACCAACAAATTTTGATGAGTCACAGGTATATTGTGCAGGAACTCCTTCATACCACCAAGCTAAAAGGATTTATTCCAATGCGCCTTGGTTTCCATGAAAATCGCGATCGAAGTCCAGCGTGTAACAGCTATACCTGTACTGAGTCATCAGGAGCACATGAGCCAGCGTGGTGTAATTAGTAAGGCGCTAGCCTGTCGCGCATACCATCGGAGTTCAAATCCTGCTTGGAACCTTGTTCTTTTTTTTTTTCCTCTCTTCACTTGTGGGGCAATTGATTGTGCATATTTGTATGCTTTAATAGCCACTCTTATGTTGATTGCTTAATATGTATTGCGCATGATTATTTTATTCCTTATTTTGAAGCATACTTTTATGGCGACTGAAAGATCAGTTAACAGTCTGTAGTTATCAGCTGTAACATTTGTGCAGCATTCGTTAGCTGCGTTTACAGTTCCCAGCCCCAGTGTTGTTACACCATTGAATGTAGTGTGTGTCCACTTGACGCGTCCCAGCAGCTTATTATGCTGCGGCCGTGGGTAGTCATTTGTAGCATATCATTCACATGTAACTGTAATTACCTGATATAACTTCATCTTTACTGTAAGAAATAAGGAATATAATTATACACGGTCAATCACCGGACAAGGGGGGAATCTGAGCAGGATTTTAACTCGGGTCGTTTGCGTGTCAGTCAAACACCTTGCTAATTACACCACGCTGGCTCACGTGCTTCTGATGACTCAGTACAGGTATAGCTGTTACGCGCTGGACTTGGATCGTGATTTTTGTGGAAACCAAGGCGCATTGGAACAAATCCTTTTAGCTTGTTGGTCTGGAGGAGTTCCTGCACAATATACCTGCGACTCATCAAAATTCGTTGGTACCATACTTGGTGTTCCCCTTGTGAGTAGTTGTGTAATTTTATCAGGTCGGTGGTGGTGGTGGTGGTGGTGGTGGTGGTGTGTGTTTGTTTGTTTGTTTGTTTGTTTGTTTGTTTGTTGTTCGGATAACAGATGTAATGTAGTGGTTAGTCACATCATTGAAACATCTATCTCTTTGGTTCTGTGATGGGGATACTTAGTTTCTTTGCATTAGCAAAGTTCCTCTTAGACCTTGACTAGGTGTATATGATGACTTGTACTGCTGTTTTTGGAATTAACATGTTTTGCATGAAAAACTAATAGATTTATTTGTTTGGCCATTGGAGTGCATGTTTGTTGCTGTAATAATTATGGCTTGTATATGGTGTTGGATAAACCTGAAGCTCTTAATTCTCTAACTCTTCCTAAATGCACTAACCGTAATTTAAAACTAGTTTGTGTGCCAAATTCAAATGTTAGAGTAAGATCAAAATTTTTCATAGCAACAATGGCCTGAGCTATAGGTCTCAGCTCAGCATGCATATTTAATCTTCCTCTAACATGTTATTGTAGGGGTTGCTCATAAATTTAATTTTAAATTTACAGATAGCTTTATCAGGCACATCCATTTTTCTTGTATCTTGATGTTAAAAAAATTATTTTTCTTTTTTTCAGATTTCGTGACCTGCTTTCTTTTAAATCTGTCTATGTAGTGTATTGTTGACCTCATCCAGAATTCTTCTGTAGTGAGGAGTTCTTAGTAAGCTTAAACTTGCTCTTATACTTGTGCTTGCTCTGATATTATTTTGCTGGTAAAGATGTTTTTAAGTGCAGTATATGATTTGTAGTCCTGTTGAAGGAACTTGTGGTATTATTCTAGTCATTATACGCATCAGTGATATTTATTTCCAGTTGTTACGTATTTATTTTTAAGTGTGTATGAAGTTTTATCAAAGGACTGATCACATATTTTAGGAGTTCACATGACTGCTAATTGTACAGAAATTTATATTTGATGTATCATGTTCGTATAGAAATTGAATAATAATATCTTAAGAGTATTGTATTATTTTTACTTTGATCCTTTCCTCTGAATTACATGTTTTTTTGTGTATTATGTTCAGAAGTCAGTCAGCACTTTTTCATTATATTTGTCTTCCGTGTGTTTCTCTGCAGGATTAAACCAGGATCAATGAGGACTACTGTTTAGAGGTAAGCAAATGTTGTATATAGCCTATATGTGAAGGGGGAATATTGGAATCTATGAATATTTCCTTATAATTGTCACATGATGAAGAGCAATTATTTTAATTTTGAAAGTACCAAAAATATTCTGTAAATCACTGTAGAGAGTTTGCTAGATAGCAATGTCTAAACTGGTACAACAAATTGACGGCTGTCATTATGTCAGTTATGCAGCTGTGCTGCCTGCTGTGGCTGCTGACAACCACATGTCTGACAACATATTAAACCTTTTTGGATGAGGGAGTAAAAGGTGAATTCATTAAATAGAATAATATTGTTACCTCCTTCCGTGACTTGTGAGCATTTCTAACATCACTCCTTCGTTTGAACAGAGGTTTGTAGATACATAAAAAGGATATTATATAACTTCATGCAATTTGTCAAATGCTTTAAATTCTTTGAGATTAATCTCGTCATAAGTAAGACAGTTCAGAGCATATGCGAAATATCCACAACAAAAACAAAAATGCAGAACATACTTTCACCGGTGTTTAAGATCACAAAGAGGTTATTTCAAAGATGAAGTGTAATCAAAATTTTATATAATATAATTCCTATAGCACTGGAAAATTGCAAGAAAAAGAAATTAAAAAATTGAATCCCAATAAATGACAATTATCTATATTGATAACAGTTTGCTAATGATCAGCTAGTTTGAGCACAAGTTGAAGAAAACATTGAGTTTATCATCAGTAAATCAATAGAAGACTGTAAAACATGAAGCCTTCATGTCAAAATGAAAGCAAAATACTGTAGACAGTAATAGGAGAGAAATAAAGATTTGACAATGAAAGAACTAAATATATCAAAGATTACAAATATCAAGGAATAAAAATCTCACAAGATTATTAGCAAAATAAAGAAGTTAATTCAATGACAAGACGCTGGAAAGTTCACTATAGAAACTTCACATGGCAACTTTACCAAGTTACAGTATAAACTGGTAGTGAAAGTTATATTACCACATTATTGTTGTAGACAACACTGTGCAGTTTTTTGTTTATCTATTTTGAATTAAAAATGTATAGCAATGACAGATTTCAAAGCTCTGCACCTCTTCGTATTTGTGTATAAAATCATACCGAGCGAGGTGGTGCAGTGGTAACGCACTGGACTCACATTCAGGAGGTTGGTGGTTCAAATCCACCTCTGGCCATCCAGATTTAGGTTTTCCCTAAATAACTATAGGCAAATGCTTGGATGGTTCCTTTTAAAGGGCACGGCCAATTTCCTTCCCCATCCTTACCCAAAACTCCGAGCCTTAGCTCTGTCTCTAATGACCAAGCTGTCAACAGGACGTTAAACCCTAAGCTTCCTTCCTTCCTTCTATAAAATCATCAAAGAGTCAAAGGAGATTGTTTCGTAATATAAGCACTTTAAGAAAGAGTTCACCACTCTAATGGAAAGAGGTGTAACAAACACACAATAAGTTTGTACCTCGTGACACACAGTTTACCTTCTTCCCCTAGGGACGCAACCATCATTTTGAAGGTATTGTAGTGCACCACCTACGTGAAGATGCTTCTATATTCTTGAAAGATTTTGTCCATGTGCAAACATTTTCAAAGTAATGCTTGAATAGCTTTTGCTCTTTCCTTTTAATCAATCAATTACAATGTGTTCTGTTATCTTGTACTTTGGTTAAATATTTCCTTTCAGAAACATAGGTTTGGCATTCAACTAAGCAAAGTAATTATTTTATATCACTGCAAGTGAAAATGCAACCTCTTACTTCCTAAATGTGGTATGAGGTAGGGTGCTGAGACTTGCTGCGTTCCTCACTCTAAGGCATTTAAAGATACAGATTATGTGAATAATGTTGCCTTTATTTGTTCAGAGTTGGCTTGATTCTACAGTGCTACTTCGCTTTACATTAATTTAGCTTCCAGTTCATTATTCTCTTGGCATTGTGCGTGACATTTGCTATCTTCATTGACTTGGTGGAAACAGCCATATGCTGTTTTTGTACTGTTTAACATTTACAGTCTAGTAGGGCTAGATGGTGATTAACCCTTTCCATCAGAAACCCATATGATCATGCAGACAGATTTTTTGCCCCAACCTCTGTTTTCTGATATGCTTCCAACTGAACTTCGCCTGTGCTATCATTGCATTCCAATTGGAACCATATCATAAGACTGAGACAAAAAATAAAATCTGAACCTGCATTATCATGTGGAGTTCGGATGGAAAGGAGTATTGAAAGTGCTAAATGTGAAAAAGCTTATTAAAACTGAAAAAATATTATTAATTAGGTAAAATTATTTTGTCCAAGTCTAGTACAAAAATTTGAAGTCACATTTATTTTTCCCTCTCACTAGGAAAAAATATTTATTATTGTGTGTGTGTGTGTGTGTGTGTGTGTGTGTGTGTGTGTGTGTGTGTGTCTTTTCCCCCTAAAGAATTTATACATATTTATTTCAGGTTCCTCAGCCACAGTCAAGATGATAAGCAGGATGTTGGCTTTACAGTATTATTATTTGTTGTATCCTATAAACGTACACAACTCTATTATGAAACTGTGTTTAAATTTTGTTGTTAATATTATATTTACATTGATTACCATTATGTAACACAGATAAACATGTTCCTAACAGCTTCGTACTCCCAGTTGTTGAAACAGGAACAAATGTAGATCAACCCTTAAAAACTTACTTTCCATGCCCTGTATCTCATGTACAAATTTTCTATTTTGAAAATCAGTATGTCTCTAGCACCAGAAACTGGAGTAATTGTATAATAAGCAATCTCTTTAAACAAATTAGATCTCTTGTTCTTATTTCAATAATTGGCAAGTAGGTATTCTTAAAAACATGCAGTAATATTTATTAAAGTGTTCTGTCTGTGATAAACTTCCATATGTTACCATTACTTTAACATTAGCAACGTAGCAGTTTCTGAAGGCACCACACCTTGGTCACAACAGATTTAACATACACATGCTGATGGTGGTAGCATTGTTACTGAAAAAGTTGTCCTAGTGTTTTTTATACCTCATGAAAACATGAATATGGGCCGTTGAGTTGCCATTTTGTATAAAGCAAGATTCTTGTATTGAAAAAAAAATTATTGCAGGGAAATTAAGTTTTCTTGCATAATGCATTTCCACGTGTAATATTATATCTGTTTGGAACTGTACAGTAACATAAATGATACACAGTTATGATTAAAAACATTTGGTAACCACTTGCAATCAGATTGTTTACTTAATAATTAAAAATACATATTTGGGGAAATGTGTAATGTGTTAAATTGTGAAGGAATTTACATAATGAGTACATAATTTGATGTGTTGTTTATACATCAGTACAGTTATGTTAATGGAGAAAAAACAGATGAAACTACCTTGAGTACAGTTAGAATTTTCATATTTTGTCACCAGATCATAGGAATTGCATGTAAACAGGAATATTTTGGTTATGTTTCTTAACAACATTGTTTGCCCAACTGTTCAGTGATCATAATTCATTGATGTGATGCACTGCTGTACTGAGAAGTAGACTTAAACACATATAGACTAGATTTCCCTATTATCTAATTTACCCATTCCAAGAACAAGCTGCAGAAACAGTATCATTTCATTATTTACAACTCACCAAGGTAACATCTGAAGTTGAGGATACTTTATTTTAGGAGCTATATTTGATTACATTTTGCTACAGTCATTATTTGTCAATGTGTGGGATGCTGCAGTCATCACTGAATCAATTAAATAATGTAGTTTCATCAGAGCTAAAAAGAATGTGCCAGTAAAGATGTAGAGACTGTTTTCAGGTCTTTTAATTCATTACCAATGCTAAATACTGAAATAAAATTGTGTTATAAACTGTTAATTTCAAAGTATGATTTCTTCAGTGGTGTCATTTCACCAAGCTTGTAAAATATGACCACTTGGTAAGCAGCCTGTGAGTGTATGTCATATGTACTCATCGCTCTGTGAATTCCGGGACAATAAAACGAATTACTGTGTCAATAAAGTTTGTTCTCTCATTGTCATTCTATGCCTACATCTGTTGCCTTGTCTTCCAGAATACTCATCAGTTTCCTGATATCCTGATACATCTATTTATGTAGCACGGTTGTTGTTTTCACTGAAGTCCTGCTTTATTTTGTGTGCTTTGTCACTTCTTACTAATTGTGTCACTGCTAAGGATCTCTCTCTATTATTATTATTATTATTATTATTATTAATATTATTGAGAAGTGAAAGCAGAATGTATTCATTGTGATATATTCTCACAAGATTTCAGGGAATATAATATAGTTTGCAGGAACCTTTGCATTTAAATCCATTCATGTGTAGCTCTCTGCTAATTGTTTCCACAGTGGAGGATAAATGAGGTTATATATAAATATATTATCTTTTACAACAAGTTTTGTGTTTTAACATTTCCATTGCCCAGACAAGACTGCAAGAGGAAACAGTAAATACGTCTGTCTTGGAAACTAAATTATGTACATTTACACATACTTCCACTACTTAAAAATAAAATCAGTCAGATAATAGATAAAGTAATTGATGCAAAAGATCTAAGTAATTGCATATTTTTATAAATACAGTCTATGTTCTGTTTTTGTTGTCAAAACTATTTGTTAAATATGAAAATGTAGCAACATGAATATGAAAGAATGTAGTATATGTATGCTGTTATAATGTGTGTTCTTCTCTTTGTATGTTGTTTACAGCTACAGTAGTTAAGTATTTATATAAAAATGTAAGATGTAGTGTACAGAGTTTTTAGCTACCAAATAAATGTTTTGCAAAAGATTTGTTGCTTTTGGCAATCTTTTATCACAGAGCTGAATTACCTATAAATTAGCATAAAATTACAGTATCAAATATATAAGATTTTTCGCGAAATTTGAAACTTTTGGTTTGAATTTGTTCACACGGATTTTGAAATAGAGTAGTTCAGCACCTTCATCTGCGTGGTTTTGTTCATCAGCTGCAAGAAAGCAATGTGAGTTGTATTTCTAGACAGTGTTCTAGAAAGGATGACCTAAGGCTGTTTAGGTGCAAGTCATCCACTATTGAAATTTTGTGGTTCTCTCTATTGGGCTTATTAAGCAGATTGACTTAGTAATCAGCTTCTTCCATTAGATGTACATTTATACCTCACACACACACACACACACACACACACACACACACACACACACAGAGAGAGAGAGAGAGAGAGAGAGAGAGAGAGAGAGAGAGAGAGAGAGAGACTTAAGCATATTTACATTTAAAAGGACATCATAATCTGCACTAAGTAATAAATATTCAATAAACTCAAATGTATTTGACTGTTCTTAGGCTATTGCAGCCATACATAATACAATAAAATTGAAATAAAAAGACATTTTACAACACTTATTTAAAATGAATACCTACATTATGTGATATTATTGATAAACAGACATACAGTAATTGGTTCTGATAAGAATTTCATCAATGGTGTCGGAGTTGGTCACCATTAAATCCTTTGGACTATTTTCAAACTGAACTTTATTATGAGTTAATGGAATAAAAAGAATAAAAGTAAGTATAGCACACAATCTTTTTTATTTCTATATAATTTAGTCAGTGTTTCTTCTTTTCTGACAATGATTGGCATGTTATATACCAGGCATGGCCGAAAATCTAAAGTCTGTTGAATATAAGTAACGGTGATGTTTCTGAACAAAGTGATTCTAATAATGAACACAACGAGGCAAATAAAACAGATAGTCACAGTGATGTTACTGTAAATAGGTGCAGGTGTTGTTAAAAATCTGAAAGTAGAAAAATATTACAACAAATTGCTTTTGTGTCTTTCTGGGAGGATTTAGCTGTAGAAACAGAGATATGCTATAGATTGTTACAAAAAATTACCTTACCTGAAAATTCAACTGCTTGGTTTCTCACACTAAAAAAGGTAAAGCAGTCAACAATCCGGAGATTGGTTTGAACACCACAGTGCTTTACTAGGCATGGTCCTGTTTGGAGGTGGTATGCCGTTGCCTTCCTCCGACCTTCGAACTGACTTACCCAGCCAGTTTTAGGGGGACCTACAGTTTAACATGGGTTCCGAACCACGGTGCTACTCGGTAATTTTTCACATGAGCAATACTGCTAGAGGTGAAAGAAGTGGAAAGTGACAGATAAAAATCCTAGGACCTGGCGGGGATCGAGCCCGTGACCTTTGGATTTGTAGTCTGGCACTCTACCACTGTGCAACCGAGGCGCACACCTAACTAATGAAATTAACGCATATTCTACTTTGTCGAGAAGCCAAAACTTCATACAGGTCCACAAAATAATCAGTTCATACTCCTTTCTTTTCTGAAATCATGCCATATAGATGGTGCTTGCATATTTTTAGGTTTCTTCGTTTTGCAAATAATGAAAATACTGGCCCTGCAAACTATTTGAACAAGTTGCAACTTGTTAAGGACCAACTTGAACAAAACTTCCAAAGTCTGTATTATTTTGAAGAAGATACTCCAATTGATAAAATTCAGAGGCAGAGGTAAATTACATCCAGTTAAATCCCAAAATAGATCCGGTTTGGTAATAGTTTTTCACAATTTGTGAGTTCATTAGTGGTTACTGGTCAGGATTTGATATTTATATAGAAAAAAATCCTGATGAATGTTGAACTCGTGCAACTGTATTCGGACAGTTTTCATATAGTTGTGAAATGGTAGAAGTCATCATCATTATTGGTAAGCTCCACGGAAAAGGGCATAAATGCTGTAGGGACAGTTAGATCCACAAGATATAAAAGACTTTTACTCAGACGGCATGGGTGCAGTGGGTTAGAAGAGATTGGGGCCGAGAGGATTACGGGAGCAGAGGATTTGCTGCAAGCATAACTCCTGCCTATATGATTATGCAAATGTGGTTGTGGAGGGAAGGATGCAGATGGCACAGGTTGTGCTGGGCAGTGTATTCAACAACTGGTTGGTCTACTCTCTTCTTGCCTACAGTTCGGCAATAGCCATTCAATCTTGTGAACAGGCAGTTGGTGGCTATGTCCACACAAAATGATGTGCAGAACTGTCATGTGACATGGCTATTTTCACGTTGCCCTGTCCCTAATGGGATGGGATAACCCTGTGACAAGAGTGGGACATGTTAGGTGGCTGTATCATGCATATCTTGCACCTCGGTTTTCACAGGAATATGAGCTGCATGACAGGGGATTAGTGTGGGAGTGGCATATTGATGGATCAAAATGTTGTGTGAGCTTGTTGGGTGACAATAACATTTTTGGATGATTGGGAAGGATTGTATACATCTTCCCCCTCAAAGGTGCAGTAACATGTAAGGATCAGAGGTGTGCATAGTGTGCCATCAGCCTGTGCTATCCCGCCTCAGACAGGCCGGCTCGCATAGTGCAAGTAGGTTCATACAATCCTGATATTCCGGGTCCAACCCGACCTAGGTCAGCTCAGCTATAATCATTGCACTGGGCTGGCCAGCAGGCTGCCATTCTGACAGTGGCTCACGTCATGCTGAAGCACAGTCTCAACCCAGCGAGTAAGTTGTAAATTAATGGTTTGAGAAATGAACAAGCAATAGCCTAATACATGTTTTGATCTTGAGTGACAGAAATAACAACACTTGAAGGGTGAAACTACTACTAGGTTAAGCTTGGGACCTCCAATAATCAGCCCAGGAAGTTGGAGAAGGTGTAATCTTCTGACCTACATACCAATTGCTTCATTCAAAATGTCATCTGTGTTAGGTAAAGAATCTTGTTGATAAAAATAAATAAATAAATAAATAGGACAGTTACCATTACAGATGTCCATTGAAATTTTCTGCAGTGCCAGGTTTCGACAGCTAACAAACAACTCCTTGAAGTTGACCCACAGTATTCAAGAAAAGACTGTGTAGATGCCAATGAAATCCTGCCCCATCGTAAAAAAAAAAAAAAAAAAAAAAATCCTGAAATATTTCTGACTTTGCTGAAAAGGTGAAGCCAATTTATGGTTAGAAAAAAAAAATGATCAAAGGCCATTTTTGCCATGAAGACTTGAGTTTTATGTGTGCCCAATTTTCCTTGAGATGGAAGAAAACCAGGACTAAATTCTAAAAGAGAAATATTAGCAGAAATTTATAAATATGAAATTAGTACCAGCATCAAATATGAAAGTTATCCTTTTATCTGTGACATCTACTTCAAATTGCACATATTTGTACAACAGATCTATGTCATACATTAGACAAGATAGCTCAAAGAGTGGTAAATGTGTTTCAGAAACTTGCCCACATACTTAAAAGAATTGGTTTCACTAAAATCCTTGACAAAACAGTGACAATGTTGGAGAAATGATTGAACACAGTAGTTGTCATGATTAAATTAGTAGGCCTGATAGAAAAATTGCTCAATTAGTGCTTCAGCATTGTGAAATTCACTGCTGAAACTGGTGGTACAGAAATCTGACTACTGACTTTGTTGTATTTCTGTCTACATTGTGGCATCTTGTTAAAGATCTAAGAGCATACAGGATTCAACCTATTGTTTGTGTTGATAGGTTACCACAAAATATTGATCCATTGGTTGCAAAATAGAACAGAATTATAGGTTTGATTCCATTGTGGCACTTGTGCTCAATGGCTGGTTATTATTTGTAGACATTTTTTATTTATTTATTCCAGCAATCAGTCATATTTATTTTATTCAGATCTAGATTTCGGCCACTTTGTGGTCATTATCAATGCTTGGTGTTAAGTTTTTTGAAAGGCATGTTAAACTCACTCTTTTGAACCAGCCCATCAACTTCAACAAGATGTGCCTTTCAAGATACTTTACACCAAGCACTGATAATGACCACACAGTGTACGAGATATAGATCTGAATAAAATAAATATGTATGACTTATTGCTGAAACATTTTTTATAAAGAAAAAAAAAAAAAGCTTTTGTAAACTGCAGAAAAATGGCCTATTACATGTATTTTAAGAAAATGCATCTCCTGCTGGAACAATAAAAATCATCCCTGACAGAAAAATTGATAATTACAGAGGAGCGTGTGATTGTGGCATACCTGTGCCCTAAAATTAAATTTAAAGAAATGAGTGCTGGAGTGGCCAGAGATAGCAGTCATGTGTACATGGATTTGTCTAACTGTGTGAATGCATGTCTTTCTTTTTCTGATGACCATGGCCGAAAATGTAAGTTATGTGAATGATGATGTCTATTTTAACTGCCTGTCAGTAGCTCAGCAATCGCCTTTATTGTGAGTTTTTATCTAGGCTCAATTAATGACATTCCAATCTCGATTTTCCATTGTTATATATAAACAAACTTAGTTTCACTGAAAGAGAGAAGGCACAAGAGAATGTATGTCATCTCCTGTATTTGCAGAATAAGTTACAACTTAGGAGCACACTGCTGAACACACAATATTTGGAAATGATCATTGTTATGACAATATTATCCTGTTAATCAAAGTGTGCTATACTGAATAATGTAACATTGTATCTTTTGTTACTCATTATTTAACAATGAGTTTTTGTAAATATAAAGTTGAAAGTATGTCAGATAATGATTGCTGCCATCAAAGATAACCAGATTTGAAGATGACTTTTGATAATAGCACATTTGAGGTTTTCAGTATTTATTATGTATAGAATTCAACTATTCCTACCTCTAATGCCTCAGTAGAATGCAATTTCAGTCGGCTAGGAGTTCTCATTCCATAGAAAAGTAGTACAGTAAATGTTCAAACTGTGAATGACAGTCTACTTTTACACAATTATTTTGCAAGGTCCTAAAAAAAACAGAAGTCTAAAATTCATAGTTTTCTTTCATGTAAGTACAGTATTATTATTATTATTATTATTATTATTATTATTATTATTATTATTATTATTAATTCCACCTTGTACTTTGAATCATATACAGAAAGGACACAAGAAAAATGTGCTTATGGACTACTTTTTTCTTACGTTATTAGATTGTTTTGTGATTCCTAAGTTTTGAATGGATGTATCTCTTAAATCATATTCCTTGCAAAGTAAAAGTACTTCAGATCGATTTTTTTTTTTTTTTTTAACAAACCAGCTCTTCCCTCCTTAAGTTACCGTACTCAGTTAGGTAGGTCAAGTGGTACTTTAAGCCCCTTCAAATTTTTGGATGAGATGAGCACTGCTGACATCTTACAAAATGAGTGTTGGGCCATTGACTTTATCACAACTTGGAAGCTATGGGCCGGGTGGGCGGGCTTGGCTGAACAGTGGAACCCGGTGATGTTATGAGACTATAGCAGGCTAGTGGTCTGGAGTGCCTGCCTCTGGTGAGAATGTAATTGGTAAGATGTGAAAAGAATATGAAGCTATGTGCTTGAAACCGAAAGGGCATTGGGAGAGAGTGTTAAACAGCAACAAAGTCATGGGCATGTGTATTGGTATATAGGAAAGTGGTGTCAACAGTGTGATGTGTATGGGTGTTTGAAAGTAAAGGAAGTGGTTTGCCTTTTTTTTTTATAATAGAGCCTCAGCAACAGGCAATTGGTTGGAAGTGTTAGTCTAAAAGTGTAGAGATTTTTAATGGCAGCGTAGTAACCAAAATGTTTGAATGTCTGTAAATCTATCGGACTCAACTGCTGCGTTATTAGTCCGTAGCTCACAAACTACTTAAACTAACCTAAGGACAACACGAACACCCATGCCCAAGGCGGACTCGAAAACCCATTAGCGAACGGCTGCACACACCGCAGCATGGTGCCCCCGTGCACACAGCTAATCCGCTGCGGCAGTGCAGTAATCAGCTACAATGGTTTGTCCAGCATTGATGGGTATAAAAATTTTGTGCAGTTTGTAGAATGTGAATGTTGAGGTGGTCTTTGGTCTGGGGAGGAAGATAGATTGAGGGGGGAGATTCTGGGGTGGCTCTAAGGATTTTAGTAATAATTGGGGGTTATGTTGGCCTGGTAGGGGAGGGATCACTATGGCAGATTTGTAGTAGTCAAAGTTAGTTGCAGCTTCCTATGATGTAAGCCCTTTGATTCATCTCTCTTCCACTGGGAGGTTTGTAGTCATAGGAAGGATCCTGGGGAAAGACGAAGAAGCCAAGTTGGAGGTAATAAATTCCTAGGTTGAATGAGGGAGTTGGATGCTTGTATCTACATCTGCGCCCATACTCTGCAAGCCATCTCATGGTGTGTGACAGAGGGTCCTTTGCATACCACTTGTCACTTCCTCAACCATTAATATCCAGGTACAAGTAGAAACCTACCTGTTTCCATGTCAAGAGGACCACCTCACAAAGCTTGTCAGAGGTGAATACTTTTCTAAGCTCTCACTTGCACTAAGCTCTCACTCTCATTTACAGATCCCACTAGATGAAGAATCCCAGCAAATTATGGTTACTAATACGCCCTCTGACCTATACAAATACAAATGTTCGCCCTTTGGGATGTCTTCCATGCCAGCTGTCTTCCAGAGATATCTGGATCAGTTAACCATGCCCATCCCTGGTTGCACCAAGTACCTTGATGACATCATTATTATGTACCAGGATCACCTGCATAACCTCCACACACTCTTTACTATATTGCTTGTTGCAGGGCTTAAGAGCCACCTACATAAATATCAGTTTTTCTGGGAACAGGTAGAAAATTTTGGCCATTTTCTCTCCAATGACAGGATTCAATCCACAGATTGCAACCTACAGGAGCTGCAGACGTTTTTGGGGAAGATGAATTATTACACCAAGTACTTTCCGCAAGCATCACACATTATGTAACCACTCAACCACCAGCATAGCAGAAGAAGTGCATTCAGTTCAGTTGGACGCCTGTGAACTTTCTTTCACACAGCTGAAGCACCTGTTGCATTCGGCACCCTGCCTTACACCATTTTCTACATTGCGTCTCCTTGTTTTGGCAGTGGACTCATCCCCCTATGAAGACACTGGAGCAGTGTTGGCACACTGTAATGATGATAGTACAGAACAACCAATATCCTGTGCATCCAAGACACTGACACCTGCTCAAATAAACTACTCTCAGATATAGGAGGAGGCATTGGTGATCATCTGCGTGGTTAAATAATTCCATGTGTACCTTTCTGGGACCAAGTTTACCTTCATTACAGACCACAAACCATTGGTAGCATTCTTTGAACCTCCCTCTCAGCTCCCTGAGCGAATAGCTCAAAGACTCCAGTGTTTGCCTCTTTTTATCCTTAGTCCTTCCAATTACACCATTAAATACAAGCCTGCTGCACAACATACCAATGCAGACATGCTTTCTTGTCTATCCTTAGGACTGGACCTGGCTTTTGACCAACACAAAGTCTCCTATCCCCACATTGATACTGAATGGCAAAAATACCTAGGATGGATTTTCCATCATGTGCCACTTGTGTTGCGGCGTGCGCGCGCGCGCGCGCGCGCGCACGCGCACACACACACACACACACACACACACACACATGAGCCTATCTTACAAAGGTCATACATCATGTTCTTCATGGATGGCCTGCATACTTTCCAAAATCAGCTGATTCAGAGCTCCAAGACTGGTCCCATCTATCTCATTGATTGACATTTGCTGATGATCTCCTTCTAGATGTAGAGAACGATACTCATTGGGTGGTCATCCCACTTACCTTACAAGGCCAGGTACCTGATCTGCATTGTGGGCATTGGGGTATGATCCAAATGAATCCTTATCTAGGAGGCATGTTTACTGGCCAGAGCTGAACAAAGACATGGAGACCATTTTCCACCGCTGTTCAACATGTGCTAAACATAAGGCTGCTCTGCCTCAGTATTTTGCCCCTTGGTCCACTCCACATCGCCCATTCATCTTGACTTCGCATGCCCCTTTCTGGTATCAATGAGTCTTATTGTCATCAATGCATATTACAACTGCTGTGGCAGATTGGCCGTGCGCACTGGGGCGCTATGCTGTTGTACATGTAGCCATTCCACATCTGGGATCGAGTCCTCCCTCGGACAGGAATGTTTGTGTTGTTCTTACGTTAGTTTACCTTAGTTTAAGTAGTTTGTAAGCTACATAGTGATGACCCAGCAGTTGAGTCTGATAGATTTACAAACATTTGATTCTCATATTACAACTACCTCTATGTGGTCTGCATTCTGTCCTCCAGCACGACTGCCACATTCAACGACCTCACACAAATGTTCACCATTGAAGGCGTATCCTGTACCATCACAGCGGTTGTGTGGTGCCAATAGCATCAAACACCGGCTTAGTCCTCCTTCCTCCCATCCTCCAATGCCACTGCTGAGCATATTGTTTGAATATTCAGGCAACAAAGGCTGAAAGCTGTGAGTACATCCACCACCACAACAGCCCTCACATTATTTCTAAGTCCCTATAGAGCTACCCATCTTCATGATCATAGCCCAGCAGAACTCCTCCATGGATGAGAGCCATGCACCCTTCTCCATCTCCTGGCCCAAAACTATTGGAACCAAAGACAACCCGGTACACAGGGCACTATTCCCCAGGTTCCGCTGTGTGGGCCCATTCCTATGGAACAAAGCCCTCATGGGTGCCAACTACGGTGGTGCCACACCTCTTCTCAGTAAACACTCTGAAGGGACTGAAGCACGAACATACCAACCAAATCTGTCCATGTTTACCACTCCCCCCCCCCCTCTTCCCCAGTAACTCACTTGGATTTGAAGCACTCAATATTGTCAATTCCTCAACTACACTCCAGGGCATTGTCAGTGGCTCCAGTGGATTTGAGCATGGAAGTGGTGAACTTACATAACCAGCTTCCCTCTTAGAAATGCTCACCATCGGCAACACTTCAACCACAGGGGCTCCATCTGTGCTCTAGGGCAATGGCAGCACTTCCAGTGGGGCCAGGCATGGAGGTGTAGACCTCACCTCTGCATCTACCCTCTCAGCAGTTGCCTCCCACACCAACACATCCCAGTATCTTTCTTGAAGTTTGACATTCTCTCTGTGACCTAACAGGCTTTCCAGCCAGCACACCAAACGTGCCATCAGTTCACCACCATAAGCATTGTCCTGGGTGTTTCCATCCTTAAATGCCCATTTCAGAGGGAGGGAGAGATCTGGTATCCTGGCTTGACAAGTTTGAGAGTCCATCAGAACATGTAGACTTCAATAGTGGCCTTTAGGTGGCGCACATAACTCATTAGCACTGTCATTGCTCCTACAGTGTTGTGCGCAGACACATGCCCTACTGCGTAAGCCTATTTGCACTTGCAGTTGCACTATATAGGACATAGAGTGGTGGCACACTCCTCAGTTATGTCGTGACTGCACTACAATATCATTCGTTTGGTACATCATTGTTTTCCGATTCTTTCCAATTTGGTTCTCTGTTATGACTGACAATTCTGTCTTGTTGTCTTTGTTGTTTGTCTCCTCATTTTGTGTCATTATGTGTTGTCTGTTTGCGGCGATTCTCCACTGAGCTGATGCCCTGGGTTGGTCATTCTGTAGTTGCTTCGGATCCTTTTCGACTTCAGCCTCAATAGTTTAAATACATTATATTAATGTTTCTTATCAGAAAGAGTGTATTATTTGGAACAAATAATAACTAAATCTATTTTGTGGGATAGTACTTTATTTAGAATTTGTCTTTCACACAAAAAATCATATGAGTATTAATTCTGAACTTAGAACTGTTAAGAAAAGTTCACTTAAATATTAAAAATATTTAATGCAAGGGAATATTATTAAATTTGCTTCTGAAATGCCAACTGGTAAATGTATTTTGTCTTAAACTGAAATAATTAGTACCTTGAAGGAAACATTGGGCAATACTGATTTATCTGAAGATAACAATGCTAATGTTGATTGCTCATTGTAAATGCCAGTGAGTGAGTAAAAGAATCATCTGCAAATGAAAGCAGTGATGAATAAAGTTTTCTTGGTGCATGTTCACAACAGTAATGATACCAGATGAGACCCATGAAGTGACTATTCAGCCTTGTGTTGAATATGACGGATGTGGAGAAAGGTGAATTTTAATTTTATGGAACAGTTTACTTACTGCTGATGCGTGATTAGTTTATTAATGCAGACACGGCAGATTGGCAATAACAGAGTAACAGACACCACACCAATGTAATAAGTATAACATGAAGATGGCATTTGTTTCATTTACTTCACTGCAGATGCGGTCATACATTCGATCTCTCACGAGAATCCGTAATGGCAAGTGTAAGAGGGAGTGGACGATAGGCTGTACTACAGCCTTAGCGTGCAACTTGTGGAAGTTTGAGTAGGGCAGGAGGTGATCACGGGTGGCCAAGTGATTAAGGTGACTGCTGGCTCGAAGTATTTGATTCCTGGCATGGCTCACCTTTTCACTTGTTGTCATTGTATAATTTCAATGCCCTAATGCAGCTTATGTTAATCCTTCCCCTCCTTAATAAATAATTTGCAAACTATTGATTGATCAGATACTCGAAAACAACATATTTTACAGAAAAAATTACATTTTAAGTAGATCTTCCATTTTTTCAAATGTAAGAGCTTAGGGACACATTCCTTTTATCAGTGATAAGGGGACCATCAGTGGGTTTGATGTGTCGTAGGTATGTTGTAGAGGGACCTGTCCTAAGTACCCAGGTACAGTAACAGCTTTTCATGTAGTGGTCACTGATTCCTTAGAAAATTGGTATTGAAGTTTTATGCACAATAGGTAAATAGGTAAACTCGGCCACACTTTGCTGTGCCTCAGTCTGATATGAAATGAATGGGAAAGTAAATGAAAGAATATTTGCAAACAAACACTCAGAAAATATGCCAATCTGCCATACCCTTAAATGTGATTAGAAGATTATTTATGTAGATGTAAATGGCTACCCTGCTTTGCATTGCTGTGTCTATGTGAAATGAAAGAGTTTTCTTTTCTCTTCAGAAAATCAATTATTATAAAGCTAGTGGATTTACTATTTCTCTTTGTCCTTTTGTAACATAAATATCAGATGGTTTACTGACTCAGAGTATGTGAAGTATACTTTTTTGGGAATAGGATTAATTTCTAGATTATACCCACCTAGTCCCCATCTAATCTTTCTTTCATTTACACCTCTCACCCTATCTTCTCCCCATCTTCCTCCCCCTGTCAGTCCTCCATCTCTGTCCATCTTCTCCTTCCAACAACAATGGAAGGTCCAGTAAGGAATGTTAATTATAGTATGTAGATAGGGAACAACTGACCGTAAAGACGAACGTTGAGCCGCCGACAGACACAAATAAAAGACACACAGACACACACACAATTCTAAATTATTAGCCGCGGCCTTCCTCATACAGAGAACACTCATACACACAATCACTCAAGATGGATGAGTGTGCCTGAGTGAGTGTGTGGATGAGTGTTCTCTGTATGAGGAAGGCTGCGACTAATAATTATGTGTGTGTTGTGAGTCTTTTATTTGTGTCTGTCGGTGGCTCAACGTTCGTCTTTATGGTGAGTTGTTCCATATCTACATATTATCATCTTCTCCTTCCTTTCTTTTTGTCTTAAATCTCTTCTTCACTTTTTTTCTCTGATCATTTACTCATCCTAGGGGTGGGCAACCAATTGCAGTTAATTGATTAATTTTAGTTACACTAATCGAGCGAGGTGGCACAGTGGTAACACACAAAATTCACATTTGGAAGCATGATGGTGCAAATCCACTTACAGCTATGCAGATTTAGGTTTTCTGTGGTTTCCCTAAATCAATCCTGGCTTGGATGATTTCTTTGAAAGAACACAGCTGATTTCTTTCCCCATCCTTATGCAAAAATCTGAGCTTCAGCTCTGTCTCCAGTGTTGACACTGTCAATGGGGCATTAAATTCTAATCCGTCTTCCTGCTGTAGTTACTCTAGTAACTGCTTACCTGCACAGTTTAAGGCCTGCTTTCTGAGATGAGAGCTATGCCGGCCCCAGTTCAAATCCACCTGGCAGATTGATGTCATGAATCGATGAGCCTGGATGTGACTTTTAAGCAGTTTTCCACATACCAGTAGGTGAATACTGAGCTGATACCCAAGTTCCACATCAGTTTCCCCCATAAATTAACATGCCAAATTAATAGTAACACTGCTGACCCTGTGAGGAATGAAAACAAAGGAAAAGAAATCTGGAAGTTCTTGAAAGTGCTGTAGGGAGAATTTTTAAAAGTTATCACTCTTCCACATGTAGGACAAGAAAAAGATCTTTAGATCATTGATTCCTGGGGAGGACACACTTTATAACATCTTTCTATATGCAAGAAAAGCGTACATCTGTGTTATAAAAATCATCTGCACCACTTTGCCAATCCTATAATTTTTATTTTTACAGGCAGGTTTTAATTATCATGAAAAATTCAACATTAGCCCTACTTGCTCTAATAGAGAAATCATTTAGAGGGAAGATGCTATAAAAATACTTCTTTGATTCTCCACGAATTTAGCTCACCTGATTTCAGAGTAATGAATAAACCCTTGTTCACAATGAAGATGAGTGACAAATGAACATTTTTTTCTGAATTTAAAGGAATTGTATTTCCTGTCATCACTTCTGGAAACTCGTGTGGTTGCAAGGCAGTAGCTTTCATTAAATGTATGTCGTGCTCAACAGATTTTGTTGTGGTTGCTTCTATGACAAATACCAGCCAGAATTCTGCTGTAGCAGAGCATGCTATACCAGATAAGAAAAAATTGTTCAAGGAAAAGAGTTTTTAAAGAAAAAACCTGATTCGTTGTAACCTATGATGATCCATTCAAATGAATAGTTCTTACTCCTGATCAGATAGGGTGACCAGATGTCCTGTATGTTACAAGATCGTCCTACATTTAGCTGAAGTGTCCCATTGTCCTGACAAAATAAATACGTGATGTATACTGTCCCTTTTTTCCTAGCCATCCCATATATTTTGAAATAACGTGCTTTTAAGAAATTTAGAGTATAACCAAATGGAGAACAAATGTGGCTATAATCAAACATTTAACAAAATAGTCTTTATATCAAAGTGAATAAGGCATGATTTTCGAATTTCCTTGGTTGGTACTACATAATGCTCTCACATGACATGTGCAACTTTTCCAACTATGAAAAATCAGTTATTAATAAGTGGATTGCTGGAATATGGTTAGCTGAAAGAGTCTGATTTCTTGGACATTTCAAGTTCATTTAATTAGACAGTAACTGATTTCATTGTGAAATGGAGTTACCCGTATCATGTGTTGAAACCATTCAACTGAATTCATCTCAAATATACCTTTAATTTGGAAGTCTGTTCAGTAAAGTCTCACAACTTTACCGTAGCGTGATGAAAATATTTTGAAAGAACAATGTGAAGATCAGGTTTTTTTGTAAAGGAAGTGGACCATATTATAAATATATGTAAAAAGAAAATTTATTAAATGAGAACCATGAAGCAAGTTGGTAAAAACTGGTCTCTCATTTTTACCTTACTTGCATCTGAAGATATCTGGTGCAAAAATTTGCAGCTTATTACTTGGTTTGTACTAGCTCTACCTGTCACTAATGTATTTAGTGTGGTAAGTAAATAAGTGTAACAAGAACTCATTTTTAAGTGTACTTAATGTGTTGATTATTATGAAAATCTGTGTGACAATGCCGAACTCCTAAATAACATAAATTCTTCTCCAAAAATGTAATTGAGAGAGAAATAAGTAAGCTGTGTAAGTAATAATAACTGTCTTTCCTAGTTATTTGCAGGCTATAGTTTTGTGTATGTTTGGTAAATTTTTGTATTAGTATTTGTCTTGGCATGTCTTAGATATTGAAATTGCCATCTCAAAAAACCTTAATTCCTTAGCTTCTCCATTTTGTTTCACATACTTTCAGCAATTAAACACTTTTTGTGTTGTGGTAATTCTTTAATATTAAAAAAATCACACTTTGTGCACATAACATACAGAAGGGGGGGGGGGGGATGATTTCGAGAGAAGCAAATGTTCATACAACAACCACCAAATACTATACATTAGGTTTGGGTCAGGGGTCAGGTGATGGAAGAGAAACAATGGATTTGTTTCTTACTATACTGTGTGTATATTATTACATGTGTTTTTCTGTGTTGATGACTGACATCAAGGCCGTCATATTGTATAAGCTGTAAGGGATAGTATTCATGTTGATGACCCCTCAGGAGCTCAGCATTAATTTTCTGCGTATGGGCTTGGTGAAACAGGGGTCCCCAGCCGTGGACTGTGTCATGCCAACAGTCCGCCACACTTTAAGCTCTGTGTGTGCTTCGGTGTGGCAGGTTCCCCAGAGGTTGCTCGCTAGCGACTGTTCAATCTAAACAGCCATGGATCTTGTCTGCATGTAGCACACCTTGAGATTGAGTTTTTTTTAAACGTACAACATTCTACCGTCCCACAGTTGGTTGCAGTTGTTCATCACATAAAGACGTCCCCTGTGCCCCTCCTCCAGTCTGCATAAACTGTGACCAGCACCACCCCCCCTGCTCACCAGATTGCACAGTCCTCCCTAAGGAGAGAAAGATCATGGCGTACAAAACCCTGGACAGACTGACCTATTGGGAGGCAAGGCACAAATATACAAAGCTGCATCCAGTGAGCATGGCTACATCTTATGCCACAGCAGTTTTGCCATTGTCAATCCTGTCCACAAGGTCCCCATCAATGCAACAAATCTCCAAGGTCCAACAGGCCAAACCATCTACACCTGCCCCATTGACGGTTGTGGGCAGTTCCTCTTGTATTGCTCCCAAACCATCGACCTCAGGAGCAATAACCCTCAACCAACTGGGACTCTGGTCCCCACCGCAGAGCCAGAAAAGCAACAGCCTTCTCTGGCTCCTCGCATGAGGAAGCGATCACTCGGATCCCAACCTTCCTTGGTTTCCTCTGCTGGAAACGCGGACGCCAGCGAGTGGCAAACAAAGGCTGTCCCTAGGGCTTCGAGGTCATCCTTGGTCCCAGGGACAGAGCTGGCAAAGCACTCTGAACATGAGAAGCCAAATAACAGTGAGAGTCACTAAAGAAGAAAAGGAAAAGTGGTAAGAAGAAGTAGGTCCCGGTGGTTCCCACACCAATGCCCCACACCTCTGCCTTAGAAACCGAGGTGGAGATTCTAGTGTCCCCTGAGGACCTAGATCTTGAAGGCCCATCAGAAATGATGGAAATAGATCAGACAGCCTTGCAAGCAGTGTCAGCAAGTGATCCAGAGGTATTACAAGTATTTCATTTTTCCTGTGTCTTCCCAGATATCGGAAAGCTTCATCCTCCAGAGGAACTGCAGCAGTTTTTGCACCCACCTTGTCGAGCTATGACAACTTTTGAGCATAACACCTGCTTTCTGCAGTGTGCTTCAGGAAATCTGGTTTCCCACAATACAGACTCCTGCCCTTCGTGGCTACAGGGGATATAATTGCAATCGCAGCATGAATAATAGGGTCTCAGGTGGTGGTCGTGGTGTGTGTGTGTGTGTGTGTGTGTGTGTGTGTGTGTGTGTCCTTACTTCTGTTCATAGTGAACCTGTGCCCCTTCAAACACCTTTAGAAGCAGTGGCTGTCAGGATAAGGACAACACAGGAGATAACTGCCTGCAGTCTGTGACTCCCTCCAGAAGGTGGTCTCCCAGAATGTTTTGGCTGCGCTTATTTCCAAACTCCCCCCACCTTTCTTACTACTGGGCAACTTTAATGCCCATAACACTTGTGGCCACCCCCATGAACCACAGACATTGCTGAGGTAGGGTGACTTGCGTGCCTGTACCATAGGTGCAACCACAGCGGAGGGGTATCTGTGGAGAGGCCAGACAAATATGTGGTTCCTGAAGAGGGGCAGCAGCCTTTTCAGTAGTTACAGGGGCAACAGTCCGGATGATTGACTGTGCTGGCCTTGTAACATCAGCTAACGTGGCTTTGCCATGCAGTAACTGCGAACGGCTGAAAGCAAGGGAAAACTACAGTCATTACTTCTCCCGAGGACATGCAGCTCTACTGTATGACTATACGATGATGGCGTCATGGGTAAAATATTCTGGAGGTAAAATAGTCCCTCATTCGGATCTCCAGCCAGGGACTACTCAGGAGAATGTCGTCTTCAAGAAAACCAAAACAGGCATTCTATGGGTCGGAGCGTGGAATGTTCTAAACCTTAATCACGTAGGTAAGCTAGAAAATTTGAAAAGAGAAATGGATAGGTTAAAGTTAGATATGGTAGGGATTAGGCATGGGAAAAAGCGACCAGTTAAAACCGATACCGGTGTTTTAGTTTTGAATAACCGTTTTTATTTTTTCGTTTGTTTTATTTATTTATTTATTTATTTATTTATTGTATTTATTTGGTGTCGGTGAAGAACCGGGTAAAAAAAAAAAAAAAACAGTACGACTACTTCCTGTAGTAGTGATTCAAAATGTGTCTTTTGTAAATAATTTAAAAAAAAAATTAGAACTAGTAGACCCTAATATTTAGGGCTATTCCTAAAACTGCTGTGAAATATTAGGTCATCGCAGTAACTAAGAAAAGTGATCAGTGATAATTTAAGAACAATTACGGCAGTCAGAAACGTGCAACAATCGTGTGGCATAATAACTTAAGAACTGGTGCACATGTTGCCCTGTGGCGTGCCCTATTAGACGACGTGCGTGTACCGGCAGTGTACAAGACTTGCCTCCGTCTGGTCATGCAGCAATTTCTTGCTATCGTCGCCAGACATCGGTTGTATCTTAAATGGCACCATCCCGAGTGTGGAAGCAGTTCACGAAGTACGGTAGCAGTGAGGTACAATGCTCCATTTCCTTTAAAAAGCTGAAAACGGGTGGAGGTACTACAAAGATTCTGTGTCATTTGAGGAGAAAGCTTCCAAAATGTTTCTTGGAAGAGAAGGTAAATTCGATTCATACACCTATTATGTAAGTGATGTACTATAAGCTTGGAATAATAACTTTTAATGTATTATCATATTGTTATACTAACAAGTTTTATTAATGTGATTCCTTGAGAGCGAGGAGCTTTTTTAAAAACCAATATCGGTTTAGGTAACATTGATCATGTGGTGCTTCTTGAGGTAGCTGTGCGGTCTGAGGCTCCATGTTATGGACTGCCCGGCTGCTCTAGTCAGAGGTTCGAGTCCTCCCTCGGTCATGAGTGTGTATGTTTAGTTAGTTTAAGTAGTTTTTAAGTCTAGGGACCGATGACCTAAGCAGTTAGATCTCATAAGAACTCACACTTACACCCATTTGACCATTCTTTGATCATGTGGTACACAGCTTTCCTAGTTCAATTTGCGTAGATTTACAGTGACAACAAGCATACTGTTAGTCGGAACTGTGACTTTATTTTTCCATGTGTGTGTGTGTGTGTGTGTGTGTGTGTGTGTGTGTGTGTGTGTGTGTGTGTGTGTGTATATATTTATTTTGTGTATATAACGAGATATTCGTATGTGCTGGCTCACAAATTGAACTTACGGTTGGCTCAATATTCGCAACTGGCGGATGAAAATACTAGGCCAGTAAATATGTATGCTTTGTATATCGTCTTCTACGGACTCCTGGCTAGGCGTACACACACTCAAGAAGGCGTAGTATTGGGAGGGAATCTTACAAAATATGGAAAGACTATTGATTTGTCGTATAACGTAAATTTACCTAAATTTTAACTAAATTTCGTATGTTTCGGTTTCGGCCGAAACTAGAAGAACCAAAAATTCGATTACGGTTTCTATTTTGGCCGCAAATTATATTTCGTTCGAACTCTACTGGAAATAATAGCAATAAAAAACTGAAAACCGGTTATTTAAAAAAACAGTTATCTTGAGCAATTACCGGCCACGGTGGCCGAGGGGACTGAGGCGCTCCAGTCACGGTCTGCATGGCTACTATGGTTGGGGGTTCGAATCCCCCCTCGGGCATGGATATTTGTGCCGTCCTTAGTATTAGCTAGTTCATAAGTAGTTTGTAAGTTTAGGGACTGATGATCCCGTAGTTAAGTCCCATAAGCTATACAAACATTTATAAAAAAAAAAAAAAAAAAATAAATAAAAATAAAAAAAAAAAAACCACATTAAACTTAAGCAATGTTTACAGTGTGGTTAAACTGGAGATGAAAAGAACTGGTATAACCGAAAACCGGTTGTTTCAGCAATAACCGCCATCCCTAGTAGGGAATAGTGAAGTTCGGTGGCAGAATGAAGAGGATTTCTGGTCAGGTGAGTACAGGATTATCAATACAAAATCAGTTGATGGTAACGCAGGAGTAGGTCTGACAATGAATAAGAAAATAGGAATGCGGGTAAGTTACTGTGAACAGCATAGTGAACGTATTATCGTAGTAAAGATAGACACAAAGCCAACACCGACCACAGTAGTGCAAGTTTATATGCTAACTAGCACGGCCGATGATGAGGATATCGAAGAAATGTATGAGGAGATAAAAGAAATCATTCAGAATATTAAGGGAGATGAAAACTTGATTGTGATGGGGGACTGGAACTCGGTAGTAGGAAATGGATGAGAAGGAAATGCAGTAGGTGAATATGGACTGGGAAAAAGGAATGAAAGGAGATCGCTTGGTAGAATTTTGTGCAGAGCACAATTTAATGATCACCAACACTTCGTTTAATCATCATGAAAGAAGGCTGTATACGTGGAAGAGACCAGGAGACACTGGAAGGTACCAGATTGACTTTATAATGGTAAGGAATAGATTTAGAAACCAGGTTCTAAACTGTAAGACATATCCAGGGCCAGATATAGACTCTGACCATAACATATTGGTTATGAACTGCAGATTAAAACTTAAGAGATTGCAGGAAGGTAGAAAGGTTAGGATATGGAACCTGGACAACTTGAAGGAACCATGGGTGGTTGAGAGTTTCAGAGGGAGCATTAGGCAAGGATTGGCTGAAACGGGGGAAAGTAATACAGTAGAAAAAGAATGGGTAGCTCTGAGAGATAGGGTAGTGAAAGTTGCAGAGGACCATACAGACAGAAGAACAAGGCCAAATAGAAATCCCTGGATAATACAGGATATACTGAATTTAATTGATGAAAGGAGAAAATATAAAAATTCAGCAAGTGAAACAGGAAAAAGGGAGTACAAACGTCTGAAAAATGAGATTGACAGGAAGTGCAGACTGGCTAAGCAGCAGTGGCTAGAGGACAAATGCAGAACCGTAGAAGAATGAATAACTAAGGGAAAGATAGGTACCACCTACAGGAAAATAAAAGAGATATTTGGAGACAAGAAAAGCAGCTGTATGAATATCAAGAACTCAGACGGGAAACCAGTACTAATTAAAGAGGGGAACGCTGAACTGTGGAAGGCATATATAGAGGACCTATACAAAGGAAATAAACTTGAAGGCAGTATTCTAGAAATGGAAGACGAATTGGAGGAAGATGAGATAGGAGATATGATACTGCGAGAAGAATTTGACAGAGTGCTGAAGGACTTGAGTCGAAACAAGGCCCCTGGAGTAGATGATATTCCGTCTGAACTGCTGAAGTCGTTAGGAGAGCCAGTCATGAAAAAACTGTATCACCTTGTCTGCAAGATGTATGAGACAGGAGAAATGCCCTTCGACTTCAAGAAGAATATTGTAATTCCAATTCAAAAGAAAGCAAGTGCAGAAAAGTGTGAAAATTACAGAACTATCAGTTTATTAAGTCATTGTTGCAAAATACTAACACGAATTATTTACAGACGAATGGAAAAACTTGTGAAATCCGACCTCGGGGGAGATCAGTTTGGATTTAGGAGAAATGTAGGAACACGGGTGGCAATACTCACATTACGACTTATCTTAGAAGATAGGCTAAGTAAGGAAAGGCAAACCTACGTTTTTAGCATTTGTCGATTTGGAGGAAGCTTTTGGTAAAATATAGGGAGCGAAGAGTTATATTCAACCTTTACAAAAACCAGACAGCGGTTATTAGAGTTGAAGGGCAAGAAAGGGACGCAAAGGTTGGGAAGGGAGTAAGACAGAGTTGTAGCCTTTCCCCAATGTTGTTCAATCTGTACATTGAGCAGGCAGTGAAGGAATGAAGGAGAAATTTGGAGAGGGCATTACAGTGCAGGGAGAAGAAATAAAAACATAGCGGTTTGCCGATGACATAGCAATTCTGTCAGAGACCGCAAAAGATCTGGAAGAGCAATTAAATGGAATGGACAGTGTCTTGAAAGGAAGATATAAGATGAACATTAACAAGAGTAAAACGAAGGTAATGGAATGCAATGTCAGAAAATCAGGCGCTGCTGAAGGAATTAGATTAGGCAATGAGACAATAAAAGTAGTAGATGAATTTTGTTATTTGGGTAGCAAGATAACTTCTGATGGCCGAAATAAAGAAGATATAAAATGCAGAATGGCTATGGGAAGAAAAGCGTTTATAAAGAAGCGAAACTTGTAACCATCCAATATTAATTTAAATGTTAGGAAGTCATTTCTGAAAGCATTTGTATGGAGTGTAGCATTGTATGGGAGTGAAATGTGGACAATTAAGAGTTCAGATAAAAAGATGATAGAAGCTTTTGAAATGTGGTGCTACAGACGAATGATGAAAATTAGATGGGTAGAACACGTAACTAATGAGGAGGTGCTTAACCGAATCGGGGAGAAAAGGAGTTTGTGGCATATCCTGACTAAGAGAAGGGATAGATTGGTTGGACACATTCTGAGACATCAAGGAATTGTCAACTCAGCATTAGAAGGAAGTGTGTGGGTTAAAAATCGTAGAGGGAGACCGAGGGATGAATATAGTAAGCAGATTCAAAAGGATGTAGGTTGCCGAACGTATTCTCAGATGAAGAGACATGCACAGGACAGAGTAGCGTGGAGAGCTGCATAAAAGCAGTCTGCGGACTGAAGACCACAACAACAACAACAACAACAACAACAGCAACACTTGTGGGGTGGTTCTACAATTTCTGGCCCTGGCAGAGTTGTCGAGAACTTACTCTCTCATCTCGATCTCTGCCTCTTGAATACAGGTGCCCCCACACATTTTAGTGTGGCGCATGGCATGTTCTCAGCCATTGATTTATCTATCTGCAATCATAGCCTTCCACCATCTGTCCACTGGAGAGTCCACAATGTCTTGTGTGGCAGTGATCATTTCCTGATCTTTATCCCACTCCTGCAGTGTCAGTCCCCAAGACGCCTGACCAGACGGGCCCTAACCAGGATTAACTGGAAAGACTATACCTCTGCTGCCTTTGTTGGCCCTCCCCCACTCAACAACATCAATGTGGTGGTTGAGAGTGCCTTACACTCCATTATTTCTGCAGCAGAAGCTACTATTATACATTCATCAGGGTGCATATGGTGTAAGACAGTGCCGTAGTGGTCGCTGGAGGTTGCTGAGGCCATTAAATACCTTAGGCGGGCCATACAGCAATACAAGTGGCACCCGTCTCTGGAGCACCTCATCAGTTTTAAATGGCTCTGTGCCCATTCTTGTCAGTTTATTAAAAAATGGAAACAGGAGTGTTGAGAGAGGTATGTCTCCACTATTGGGTCAGGTACCTCCACCTCACAGGCCTGGAGAAAACTTAGATGACTAAAGGGATACCAGACGCCAGCAGGTATCCCTGGGATTTCCACAAGTGGCTTTATATGTATGGACCCAGCCACACTTGCAGAGATGTTTGGTGAGCATTATGCTTGTGCCTCTGCAATCTACCCACCGGCCTTGTATACATCAAAGGAGCGAGTAGAACGATAGCCTATCTCCTTTACCACCCACCGCAGTGAGAGTTACAATGCTCCATTCAGTGACTGGGAGTTGCTCAGTGCACTTGCAAAATGTCCAGACATGGCCCCTGGGCCTGATAGCATCCTTACTCAAATGCTGACCCACCTCTCAGTGGAGAGCCAGTGTAATCTTCTTGCTCTCTTTAACCGCGTCTGGTGTGGAGGTGATTTCCCATCGCTGTGGCGGGAGAGTCTCATTGTCCCGATGATTAACCTGGGCAGACACCCTCTTCACGTGGATAGCTATCAACCCATTAACCTGACCAACATCCTTTGTAAACTGTTGGAATGTATGGTCAGTCAGTGGTTGTGTTGGATTGTTGAGACTTGGGGCTTACTTGCTCCATGCCAAGGCATGGGGTTGCTCTACCGCCGATAATCTGTTGTACCTCGAGTCTGCAATAAGCACAGCCTTTTCCAGGCACCAACATTTTGTAGCTGTCTTTTTTGATATGCACAAAGTATATGCTACAACCTGGCAACACCACATACTCACTACGTTATATACGATTTTCATAAAAAACTTTTTAGCTGTCCGTACTTTTTGTGTTTTAGTTAGTGCCTTCCATAGCACCTCTCTTGTGCAGGTAAATGGGGTGCCTCAGGGCTCTCTTTTAAGTGTTCCCTTATTTTTAGTGGCCATTAATGGCTTAGTGACAGCAGTTGTGTTGTCAGTATCCCCTTCAGTCTATGCTGACGATTTCTGTAACCCTTTTAGTTCCTCCAGCACCCAAGTTTCTGAACGTAGATTGCAGGGAGCCATTAGGAAGGCACAGTCCTGGGCTCTTGCCCATGGCTTCCAGTTTTCTGTCGCCAAGACAAGTGTTCGGAATTGGACTGTTCACCCTCACCCTGAACTTTATCTTGACGGCCACTTACTTGATGTAGTGGAAGTCTAGTCTTTGATGCCTGGCTGATGTGGCTACCCCACATTTGTCAGATGAAACAGGAGTGCTGGTGCCATCTCAATGTTCTTAACCACCTGGCCTATATCACCTACTGCGGCTAGACACAGTGGTGGTACAGTCGCGTATTGACTTTGGGTGAATTGACTATGATTCTGCATCACCTTCAGTATTGTGCTTGCTGGACTCTATAGGGTTCACATCACGATGGGTGCCTTCTGCACCAGCCCTGTTAACGGCTAGCTTGTGGAGACCGGGGTCCCACCTTTGCGGATCCGCCACCAACAACTGCTTCGGCCTATGCAGCCTATGTGCATAGCTCGCCAGTCCACCCGAACCATCATCTGCTTTTCTCCAATGTGGTCATTTGTCCCCAACGACGACAACCCAGATCAGGTTATACAATCGCCTTTTGCATCTTGTCCCTTCTGTTGGAACTTGAGTCTTTCCCTCTTCCTTCTCCATATCAGCTCCACACATGTAGGCCCCTTGGTGCATGCCGAGGCCACATACTCGACTGTACTTGGCTCATGGACCCAAGACTCAGTTCTTCCAGAGGCACTCTACAATCAGTTCTTCGCTGTTGTAGCTGAGTTCACCGGATATGACCTGGTCTACACAGATGGTTCAATGGTTGAGGGCCACATTGGCTTTTCATACGTTCATGGTGGCCATATCGAACAGCACTCTCTCCTTGATGGCTGCAGTGTTTATACTGCAGAACTGGTGGCCATTTACCGAGCTCTCGAGCATCTGCTTTCCTGCTCAGGTGAGTCTTTCCTTATCTGCAGCGAATCCCTGAGTAGCCAACAAGCTGTAGACTAGTGTTACCCACGTTCTCCCCTAGTGTTAGCCATACAGGAGACCCTTTCTGCCTTTGACCGATCTGGTCGATCGGTGCTGTTCGTTTGGTGTCCGGGTCATGTTGGTATCCCGAGCAATGAACATGCTGACAGGCTTGCAAAACAGGCTGTCAATGAGTATGTTCTGGAGATCAGCCTCCCAGCTTCTGATCTTCGTGCAGCATTGTGCCATTGGGCTTATAAGGTTTGGGAAACTCAGTGGCATACCTTCACCATGCCCAACAAACTGTAAAGGAGATCACGGCTGTGTGGCATTCCTCCATGCTGACCTCTCGCCAGAACTCTGTGGTCCTGTGCCGGCTCTGCATTGACCATACTTGGTTATCAGATGGCCATCTCCTTCATGGTGAGGACCCATCCCAGTGTTGCTGTGGCTCCCGCTTCACAGTAACCCACATCTTGCTGGCCTGACCTAATTTAGCCACACTGCGGCAGAGTTTTAATTTTCCTGCAGTTTTATCAGGTGTTTTAAGTGATGATGCCACAATGGCTGATTCAGTTTTAAGTTTTATTTGTGATGATGGTTTTTACCACTCTCTGTAAAGTTTCACTTTAGTACACCATCTGTGTTCCTCTAGTCTTGTGTCCTCTGATTGCAGGTTTCCTTGTGTTGCCACGTGGTTGACCCTTCCTATTTTCAATCTCATGGTCGCTCAACCACAGACATTGGCTTGGTTGTTTTTCTCCCTTTTACTCTTCGGTGTGTCTGTGTGATTGTCTCAATTTGTGTTGCCTATTGTCAACTTCGTTGACATTTTACACTTTCAGTGGGATCTTCCTCCCATTGCTATTCATAAGTCTGAGCGCTTTTATCTGCATTTATGCTGCTTCTTGCGACGCCCAATAATGGAATGGGGGACTGGTGACCTCTGCAGTTTTGTCCCCTAAAACACCCACAACAACATGTTGATGATGCCGCAGGTAAAGGCAACATTTGGTTTTGCAATCTTTGGTACTCATGTGTGTCCTGTATTTTGATTTTGGAAATCTGGACACCCTAAGATAATGGTATGTACTTCACGTAAATTACATATTTGTGTCTGGTGTCAAAGACAAGGCGATATCTACTACATGTTACTAATATGTTAGAGCGGTTGAGGAAACATGAATAAAACATGTAAAATTGAGGTAGAAGAGGACCAATGACTATGTGATTCCTAAATTTACAGATGACAATGATAAGAAGAGGATAAATTACATCAGTTTATCAGGAGGAACATCTTGCATAGACAGTGTGGAGTACCTTTGTAATATTCTCTGTAAATAGTACAGAGCGTATTGTTGTGAAGGATAGAAACCACTGTATTGAGGAAAATCTATAATAAATACATGTAATGGCAACTCCACTACTAGTCCTTCCTACGCCTGTCTTAAGAATATCCAGTTGAAATATGGAAATTTTAGTTTTTAATCAACATTTTGAAGAGAGAAGTTTGGCAAAAGAATGGTACTAAGGATTTGTCAAAAGTGTTTTCCTTATAAAAAATTAGTAATTCATAGAGAAAGATACTACATGGCACCAACCAGTTCAAGGGATTTTCTATGTCTTACCTGAAACCTGGTTGTTGCTGATAGCACCAAGTTGCCTCTTTGAACTTAGCTCTTGTGTCATGATAGTATTGGTAGACTTAGAATGAAACTGCAACAAAACCCATTATTATTTATACAAGCCAGCAGCATACTTGTTTTGCCAATGCACTGCTCCTGGCCACATATCTGACAAGCCCATCAAAGCCTTGTCATGATATTTCCCTGCCCACACCAGTCATTACCATTGCACTGTGTACGTTAGATAGAGCACAGCTAGTCCTCCTCACAATAATTTCATTCTCTTTTTACAGTGATCTATACTTAAACATGTCACAATCATCAGCTAGTAGTTGGTAAATGCAGGGTTTGTTGCACCATTTAGGAAAATTTAGTCCTGATATGAAAATGTTGCTACATTGCCTCTTTCACCCCTGCCACTTGGGCCTTACTGAGAATACGCTCAAAATTGTGTAACACATACAAAACTCAGTGTTTGTTTGACGTCATTCCTCCCATACTAAATGTTGTTCCTTATCTGTGTTGATCCTTATAACTACAACTCTTCAGAATCCACTTCATGCATCAACACATTTGCCACGGCTGCGTCTTGTTCGAAACTGCCGCCGCCTGTCAGTCCACCAAACAGCGGCACTCCAAACGCATGCTACGCTGAAAGTGCCATCTGGGCGACCGGCGGACGTGCGGCAGGATGGACGAGACTGCAGGCAGTCTAGGATGAGCACTCCTGCCTTCAATTAGCTCTTTCCCTTGTGTGTACAAGTTGCCAATAAATGTATTTAAATTTTAGTGGTGCCAAGGATGGGATTCATACCAAGTTCCGCGCAAGTACTCATCATCAGCATGGCTATGCTTCAACAAGTACTCGCCAGTCTGGTGGAGCAGCAAAAGCAGCTCTGCAACAACTTCTTGCTGCATCTAACCACAACCATCTACCAGCGTTGAACATACCCATGGTCACACCATATGAGGAAGCTGCAGAAGAATGGATCGACTACTAGAAGTGCCTCCGCCAGCTCTTCACAGCCTTCAACATTGACAACCCCCAATTTTGCAAGTCATTATTGTCTCCAAAATTGTATCATCGATTCACTCAGTTGGCTCCGTCATCTGTCACGTTTGATGAAATGTGGTCTTTGCTAACATCCTATTACCAGAAACAGATCCGTGTTGTTATTTCCCGCGTTGCATTTTATCAGTGCAAAAAGAAACTGGATCAAAGTTATAGGGCGTGGGCAGCAGGGCTACAAGGGCTCAGTCGCAAGTGCCAATTCGTGATTGAAATTTATCAAGAATCGTATGCAAATTAGATGGTCAGGGATGCAATTCTACGCTCTGTCCCAGACAGGGAAGTTTGGCAGAGGGCCCTCCAACTTGACAATCCTTCATTAGACAAAGTTTTGAATACTGCTCAGACCTTGAAATCACTAGAGCTGCAGGCACACAAATAGATTAGTGGGGCATTGTTTGTGATGTTCAGTCAGATGGGGCACCTGTTGACGCTGCCGCGCACTGTGCAGAAGACGATGTCGCCGCAATTCAAACACAGCTCAAATGCAGGAAATTTAAGCAGCACACTGGCTCTACAAATAAACAAGGTTCTGCTACTTCTTTGTTGCCCTCCTGTCCTCACTGTTTCACACAGCATCCGTGTGAAGATTGCCCCAAACGTTGGGCCACATGCCACAACTGCAAGAAAAAAGGTCATGTTTCCTCAGTGTGCAGGTTCCTTGTTCTCAATACATCTTTTCGCTTATTTCAATATCAGAGTCTCCTGTTTGGCATCACAAGCGGTCCTGCAATATTTCGGCGTTTTTTGGAACAACTACTGGCCACTGTCCTGGGATGTGTTAATTACCAGGATGATATAGTCGTCACAAGTTCCACTATGGTGGAACACCTTCACAACCTTTACTCACTTTTCTCTGTCTAGCAAGCTACTGGTATCAGATGTAATTTTCAGAAGTCACAGTTTTTTCAACCCTCTGTTGAGTACCTGGTGTTTCAACTCTCTCATGATGGAATTTGGCCTCTTTGCGAGGATGTTGCTGCAATTGAAGATCTTCCTCAACCCACCAATGTCAAAAATTTGCAAGCATTTTTGGGCACCATAGCATATTATCACAAGTTTTTGCCCTCTGTAGCAGAGGTTGCTCACCCACTGCACAAACTACTTCGCAAAAATGTTGCATTTCACTGGTCTGAGAAATTTGAAACTGCCTTCACTTGCCTCAAAACTCTTCTGCACACGGCTCTGTGTTCAGCAACTTACACGCCGGGTCAACTGTTAGTTCTTGCCATTGATGCCTCTCATCATGGTATTGGTGCCATTCTTGCCCATAGATATCAATACAGATCAGAAGGATCCATAGCTTACACATCAAAAACTGTCAAAACCTCTCAGCAAAACTACTCTCAAATAGAGAAGGAGGCTCTCGCTATCATCTACACCTTACAAAAATTCAATGTTTTCGTACTTGGTACAAAATTTCATCTCATTACTGACCACAAATCCCTGGTGTTTCTCTTCATTCTGACAGCTTCAATACCTGACAAGGCCGCCCACAGACTCCAGCAATAGGCCTTATTTCTGTCCTGCTTTAATTATGAAATTCATATCCGATCTATGGTGCAGCATGCCAATGTAGGTCTTGTCTCCCCAAGGGCCCTGACCCTGTCTTCGATCAGGATGATCTTTTCTGTTTTCACGTAGATGAGACAGAACAATGGGTTGTTGAAGGCTTTCTAAGGCTCGACACCATGTCTACTGGCCAGGCATTGATGCCGACATTACCCATGTGGTTGCTGCCTGCGAAGTGTGCACCTCCCAGGCACCGAAGATGTCTACATCATTCTGGCCTAATCCTTCGGACCCATGGGAGAGCATCCACATAGATTCTGCTGGGCACTTTCTCGGCACATACTGGCTACTTGTTATTGATTCCTACTCCAACTTTCCTTTTATTGTCCAGATCTCCTCCCCATCCACAGAGGCTACCATTGCCACACTCACTAAAATATTCACTCTGAAAGGACTTTCCACTACCCTGGTATATGACAATGGTCCTCAATTCCTGTCATCTGAATTTTCCACCTTCTATGCCCACAGAGGCATCAAACACACCACGTCTCCTCCATTTCACCCCCAGTCCAATAGGGAAGCTGAACGACTCTTTCAGACCTTTAAAAATCAAATGAAAAAACTTCTTACCTCAGCCACCACAGATGAGGCACTCACAGATTTCTTGGCATCATACTGTTTCACACCTCAGGGAACACACAGTCCTGAGGAATTAAAGCACGGCAGACAGCCAGGCACACTCCTTCCACCTAATCCGACCTCCTACCAGCCACAAGCCTCCTGCCACCGGGTGCTCCAGTATGGGCGCAGGATATGAAAAACATCAGAAGTGGATACAGGGCCACATACTGGAACCCAGGGGACAGTGTCTATACACGGTACAGCAGCAGGGGACATTGCACGGCATATCGACCAACTACGGAAGCGCATCTTGCTGCTGCCAGCCACACCTCCCGCCTTCGAGCAGGGTCCCTTAGACATGGATGTGGACACAGTGCTGCTTCCAGCACAGCAGGTCCCTCCAGCCAGGCAGGACGCTCACACGGATACATCACCGGCTAGCCCACCAGCCGGACCCCTTCACGAAGGGTACGAAATACCCATGTCACCAGTATTCCCTCCTCTACAATGCACTCAACTGGTGAATCTCCACAAGAATATGTCTCCTAGCCTTGGAACAAGATCACATCAAACCCAAGCGAGACAATTCCAACCGTATTCCAAAGTATCTCCGAGAGACTTCATTTCAGTCGTGGAAGAACACGTGGATATAAATGCTGTGTGAAGAGTTCCAGAAAAATCTGGCACAAAGTGCTGAAGTCCAGAGTGACACACCAGTGCAACAGGTTTATATAGTTCTTATAAGGGGGGAGATGTGCTATGGCTGCGTCTTGTTCGAAACTGCTGTTGCCGTTGATTCGCCAAACAGCAGCGCTGCAAACGCGGGCTACGCCGCAAGCACCATCTGGGCGACCAGCGAATGTGCGGCAGGATGGATGAGACTGCTGGTAGTCTAGGATGAGCACTCCTGCCTTCAAGTAGCTCATTACCTTGTGTGTACAAGTTGTCTTTGTTTAATAAATGTATTGAAAGTTATAACAACAGTCTTCCCTCCATGTTTACAAACTTCATATGCTTTTGTATAAAAATAAATAAATAAATAAAAAAAGGTAACTGTGTTGAAGATTTCTAAGTAAAAAGGACTAAATATTTGTGTGAGTTCCTGTGAATTTAATGACAGAATGATGGATTTAAAAATGCTCATTTTTTGTTTGTTGCATAGAGCCTGGAAAAGCAAAATGATTCCTCATGAAAATTATAGTTGACAAAATTTTTGCAGCTAGTATTTTTAACAGACTAAGTTATTCTACTTATCCTATATTATTCACATCAGTAGATAAAAAATTATAAAACATATTACATTCATTAAGGTATCCTTCCAATTCATGTCTTCCTTCCAACTCTGTGTCAGCCCTTACAATATCCCTGTAATTAATTACTTCTGCATTATTTTTATTGTTTCAAATCTCCCTTCCACCCCACACACACCTCTACACCTCCCTTTCTACCCTCCCCACCCCTTCCCTTCACGGAATTCAATCCTGCATCTTGTATTCCCATTTATCAGAGCCCTTACAATCCAACATACAATACAGAACTTTCCCTCTCCACTCCATTTCGCTTCCCTCTTTCACTCACTATCAAGATATTGGTAGCGCTGTAGTGGCTGGAGATTGTGATTGTATGCTCATATTTATATCTGAGTGATTGTGTGATGTGTTTCTTTTCCTAATGAAGGACATGGCTGGAAATTTAAGTTGTGTGAATGTGATTGTCTATTTTACATGCCTGTCAGCAGCTCAGTGAGCATCTTTACAGTAAGTTCTTACCATCCTCTATTATTGACATTCCAATCAGATTTTTCATTGTTAAAGCACTGCAATATTAGAAATTCCTGGATGTGGTAGTACATAAAATAGGGAAAAGGCACCACAGTCTCATAGCAAACCAATGTATGGCACATAAAAACATGTAACACAAAACTGTGTACACTACTTTTTGAGCACTGACACATTTTCTTGTAAGAACACACACTTGCACACATACACGTGCGTGCACACGCGCGCGCGCGCGCGCGCACACACACACACACACACACACACACACACACACACACACACAAAGTACACTGTTGCAAGTGCAGAACAAATATTGTTCTCTTATCATATGTATTGTGGCAGACAGTATTATTCATCAAGAGACAAAGGAATTACTGACATCAGCTGCCAGAGTATTTGAATCATATCTGTGGGTAAAGCTTGTGCTAGAATAGAATTCAAACCCAGGTCTTGTGCTTATTAGGCAGTTGCGCTAACCACTCTACCATGTGGACACAGTGATCAGCACAACTGCACGGACTACTCTCACACCCCTCACAGATTCTCAGCTTACCCACATATTACTTAAATAGTGCCCTTTTGCTCATTATCCGCATTACTTGCGGCATTCTGCCAGTTATTTTATGAGTGTGCCATTTTCACTTAAATTATAGATTTTTAATGTCTGGAAGTACAGACAACACAATATATAATTAAGGCAAAGGGACCAGTCATCTGTTCTGTGTAGGACTGTTGATGAGTGATGTCCCTCTGTGTTGAGCAATGAAACTTGTTTCTGCACTGTCACAGAGGACTATCATTGGTAAGTATAGCAGTGATGTAGAAAGCAGTCCAACACTTCTAATATTTTGTTGGGGCAAAGTGGTGTTATTCTTGGTGTCATGGTGTGGATAGCTATTGGGTTTATATTTTATGGCTGGCAGTGACTGAGGAAACTGTGATGACACAACAGTATGTCATGGAGTTAATACATCCACGTGTTATCACTCATGAGACAGTATTGCGGTTTCCTTTTTCAGTAGAACAATGCTTATCCATATGCGTCACATGTTTCTATGAACTTTCTTTCACAAAGTTCCTCAGATCTGTTCCCCAACAGAATATGTGTAATCAACTCAGACATCAGCTCCATCACAGCATCAATAACCACGATATCAATGACCGGTTGTGGGTCAGCTTGTCTCTATGGCATTATGACATCGTTCCCAAACAAATCAGTCCATGCAACCTGTCCAGAGGTGCAATGTTTTCATACAGATATGTGGGCTTATATTGCCACATACACTCTGCTTTACTTTTCTGTCAGGCAATGTAATATAATCCTCTACATATTCTCTCTGCAGAGACAAAATCCGAGGCTTTTTGGGAGTGTATACTGTTCGAAGGGTTCTCATGTTACAGGCCAGATATGATTGTGGATTGTTCATGTTTCAATGAATAACTTTTCATCAACATCAGGTGTTGTTGATGCAATGGTCTGTCCACTCTCTGTAAGTAGTATTTATCCTCCATGGGTGATGTTGCAGTCCACTGTGCATCAGGTGGTGGGGGAAGCGAGGTTGCGGTAAATGGTGGTCAGGGGGTCACAGTACCTCTTTGGCAATTGTGCAGCAATGACCTTGCATCTTCTTGCGCCATTGCTCCTTAATAGAGCTAATTATTGGTTTTCCAGGCAGGCGTACGCAAAATTCCATGCAACTGTACCAAATGCTGTATTAAACAAATGGTTCATATGGTGCAGGATAGATGTAAAGAACACCAATGCTGCACCCACCTAGGTCAACCAAGCCAATATGTCCTAGCAGAACTCTGCATATACACTGGACACACAGATAACTACTGAGACAGCACCTTCAAAGAGCCTATATAAATTTACCGAACGGAGAATCTCATTGACAGGGACACTGGTTAACCAACTCAGTGAAGCCTGCAGTGCAATACTAAACTCTAATAAGTAGCAGTGGCACAAGTGGATGTGAGATCATTGGTCCATGTTCACCAAAAAGGTACAGTGGCCCCCACCACCTACAGCAGCCTCCGCTTCCCCCACTGCCAGATGCACAATCCACCGACAGTGCAGGGAATTGCACTAGGACAAGCAGAGGATAAATACTACCGGCAGAGTGGACAGACCATTGCATCAGCACCACCTGATGATTGCAGAACAGATATTTCCCAAAATTTCATGAACATTCAATGATCATGTACAAATGAACAAGGAAAAACCAGATACATGATGGTCATAAGTACCCTCTGCCATACACTCTACAGTAATTTACAGAATATGGATGGATGTAGATGGTATGAAACACCAACTAAAGTCAATTTTAAAGTTAAACTGGAGAATGTTTTTTTTTTTTTATTTTTTTTATTTTTATTTATTTATTTATTTTTTTTTTATTTTTTTTTTTAGAAATTTCCATTTGCATTTTCTAAGGATAACTGGATGTGATGACAGTAAAATGTGAAGAATAATTAGGATTTCCAGCTGTGATTGATCAAGTCTTTTGTATGATGAGAAGGTAAAGTAAGCTCAGTCTCATACATTCATTACACAGCTCACCACCACAAGTGGATGTCGAACCACATAAATTTGATGTTAATCCATGAATTGAGCACCCAATCATACATATAAAACGTTGTTTGTAATGAGAACCACAATAATGTTTCCAATAAATGTTGTGTGTCATAAAAACAGCTGTGAACAGTATTTATGTAGGCTGACTACTCCTACACATTCCAAAAATGAGATTGTACATATCTTTCAATAAATTTTCATAAAAACGCATTATATCTCAGTAGGTATGTCCCTTTATAGTGTGAAATAATATCTACAGCTAAATGACAGTATTTGATACTGCTTGAACAAGCTGTTCGATAAATATGCAGCATGTGCTACATGTGTATAGAGTTTATATTAAGAGCTTGTAAATTCACATCATTACAATGTCTCTTGCAAATTATCACTATCTAGCCAAGCCACTTGGATTTATCATATTATTATTGATTGCTTCTGTGAAAATTAATTATTTAAGTTATTCATTCACTTACACTGTTATAGCTGAATCTTCTTCACAATTATCCTTCCATTATTTTATAATGATGTTAAACAAGAACCACTGTTTCTCTTATCTGGTTCTGTACTACCTTGACCTGTACAAACATCTGCAAAATTATAAACTAAACCAGTTGTCATACCTATTACCATATCATTCTTGGCAAGAAATTCTTCAGTTAAATATTTACTAATGTTTGATATATAAAGACACAATTTTCTGTTGAACTATTTCACATAAGAATCCAGTGTATATTTACTGAACTGCATGAGCACAAGTCAGCATTGTGAAATAAAAATCTTGCTGCCAATACTATATTTACAGTAATTCGTTCAAACCTGTTATGCAAAGCAATTTTTAAATAGATAATGGGTATTGTTGTTAGAGTGGAGAGGAAGAGAGGATAAAGAAGAAAGAAATCCATTTTGTGACAGATACACACAAAAATGTTCAATTGTGTTGATATACATTCATCAAATACACTTTATTTTCAGTCATCAAAATCAACATGAGTGACAAACTGCTTCCTATAGTACACTAAATCACACAAACTCTTGTGATATATGGAAGCAAACAGTGACTTAACCGTTATCAACAGCAAATACAACAATTATTAATTGCAAGCAACAGATATAATATTACATCCAGTCTGTTTCTGAAGTAGCACAACCAATAGATGAAAGCAGTCTGCTATGAATTTGCTCTGGACTAAGAAGCAGACATATAGACAACAAATAAAATGAGTATTTTCTTAATATTCACATTGAACAATTCATTTCAAATTTTATACTTACAAACTTTTTTGTTTCATTTTTTATTTTAAATGACATAAGCAATGAATCTCTTTTTTTTTCCATTTTGTTGAAAAACAGATCATCTTTTGATTTAATATTTAACATGACATAAAGAAATTAAAAAAAAAAACTGTATTAATTAGGAATTTCAATAGCTGACAGGCTGTTCACCTCAGAATTGCATTAGAACAATAGATTAAAATTCAGTGTAATACATATTTTTATATACACTGACAATATGAAACAGCAAACAGTAAGCTCTTGAGGTACAAATGACATATTTTGCTACTTATTTGCACCACAAAATAAATAAATCAGCCATTTTGATGTCTAGATCTGATTTATTACTATAATAAGTTAGCAAACAAACTTGTGATTTATCTCCCATAAAGTTTAGGAGTAGGGCACAGTCTCTTGTAATTATAAATTTCAGATATCTTCTGAATGGGATGTTTCAGTGCATTTCCATTTTAATTTATCATATTAAAGATATATAAATAATAAGTGACTCATAAATAACATGTTTCTCAGTAGTAAGAACAGCTAAAATGGAATAACATCCCAAGCAGGAGACTCAAGGAGATGGTTATCTACTACAGAAGTAAAGCATCGATATACAGTTTTGTTCCATGCATAAGACATGCGTGTGGATGCTGCAGTACATAAAGAGCTGGATTACTATACAATGAAATGTGCTATAGTTTTATACCTTTCCTTCCCTGTCAGGAGACTCCTTGCTTTTACCCCAGAATTTGTCAAATCTTGTTCTAGCTTTCTCTAAAACATCAGATGCAAGTGAACGGCCAGAGGACGGGGATACAAGTGGCAAAGGTTTAGTGGGTGATTCTTGTGTTGGTGCTTGACCTTCTAATACATGGTAGGAGCCCTGTGCGCTTCCCAGCTCACTTGGCTGATATGCAATATCTGATGGTGGACTAGGAGCTTCCAGAACTCGGTAGCCAGATGGCCCTCCTGGCTGCTGTGTTCCTATAACTTTACCCTCTTCAGCACCAAATGAAACATCTCCAAGACATTTCAGTGTAGTTCCAGGAACAGGTGTCTCATAATGAGTTAGGTCTGACCCTGAAGGTACATTCTCCTCCCCTTCACTTTTTTCTTCAAGCCCATTAACTGTCTGAGAAGGCTGTGGAGCTGGTGTACTTGAAGGTTCAGTCTCTGTTGTGTCAGATCGCCAACCTGTGAAACATCAGATGCGTAAATTAATGTTAATACTACAATTTTTTCTATTTTATTGAAACAGAGATACTGGAATTATACGGACATAAATATACTCATTCCTGGGGAAAGAACACCTTGAAATACTGGACAGGAAGTTCATGTTCTCAGGAAATGTACATTGTCTTGTTCTGCAGAAATGATCACAATTTTAATCATGCCATCCCACATGTTCAAGGTCAACATGAATATCGCAGCACAAACCACCTATTGGTGTAACTTTCCTGTGGTTCTCGTTGTTACTATCAACTAAAGGTAATAGATCAATGTGACTTGCACAGTCTAAAAACTAGTGTATGAATGAGCCAATGGGAGCAGTGGACATATTGGATATGATTATAATCCTGATAAAATCTATTAAAACCACTGAATGATATAAGAAATATTCAGAATGCAATAATTTGGAAGAGTTGCCTATCAAAGGCACAGCTTCCAAATTATAAATATTGAACACGAGCATTTTGATCAAACTATGTGGTTACTGTTTACCAAGTTGACAGAAGTGACAACATACTACTGATATCAGGGAAAAGCACATTGAGAACCAGTCACTTCATGGGTGTAACAATTTTTTTATGAATGAAAGTGTAGCACATTTTCTTCAACAATAACTTTTATCATTTCAAAGAGTGTTTACAGTGAAAGCTGTCTAATAAAAAAAAGTACTTTGATAAGATCTCCTTTTCCAGAAAATTTCTCTCTTACAAAACTGTATACCTGTAATATTTTATTCCTTTGTACATATCAAATCTTTACTCTTTTGCCATAACTTTTGCCAATGAGGCAGACAGTAAATACACTTCTTACTATGACATTTGTGTGTTGGATAGATATTGTCTGTGGATCACAGCTTTGAAAGGCACTGCTTCTTCCGATTGAGCCAGAATTAATTTTCACTCTGCAGCTGAGTATGCACAATTTTGGATTTCCCTGATGGAGTAAAGCTGTGTGACATACTAGGACTTGTGCTGCCTTTCACAAGCAAGTACTTTATCAACTGAGTCATTTACTTACATTCAGATTCAGATCCTAATCCATGCAGTAATTGTCAATTCACAGAGGGGCTTGATTACAAGACAGAGCAGGACGCTTCTCAAAATCAATGAGCATGGCATTAACCAGAACACTGCTTCTTCACAACTTGGGATGTTACGGGTAAACAGAGTGAGATGATTCTCACAAGATGTCAGCAGATTCCACATTGATCCAAAATGTAATGAAAGGGGATAAAGCTTAATGTTGTCAAATCATCCTACAATATGTTTATGTCAGCAATATTGGCCTATAATTATGTGTCCTTTTAGAAAATGATCATGACCTGCGTCTTTTTCCAATTTCCAGATACCCTTCATTGTTCTAGAAAAGTACTATTAACTTCTGCAAGAAGAGTAGCAAGTTCCCTTGCATGAACTCATAGGTGCCACTTTACAAAATCTCATAAGTGCTACACCATGTCCAAGTAACTTTCCAATGCTGAGAAATTTTTGATGATTTTCTATTGGAATAACATTTATCTCAATATTTGCCTTTTTGACATTCATTCAGTTATTGAAAAGAGAAACTGTAACACAGTCTTCCATAGTGAAACAATTTCAGAAAAGTGAATTCAACATTTCAGACTTTTTTGACATTATAAATTTCTGTCCCAATACAGTCACTTAACTACTGAACAGATAGGTGTTATCTGCTTGCTTACTTTACAGAAGACAATTTTTTTTAGGACTTTAATCAGATTGGTTGACAAAATTTTATTTTCAAATTAATTGATCATTCATTTTGATTTTGTTCATCTTTAATTTTTGTCAACTGGGCTTTAACTACACTTAAATATGTGATGAAGCTTTGCTTCATAGCAACTTTCCAACTTAACATTGTAACAGAACTGTAGTGGGTCAGACACTTTGCAATTTGTAGCTTGTTACACTTTTTAAGCAAAAATATTTTCTGCCATTATTGATGCTATTACAACCTTACCATCAATTATGTCCTCCTTTACATTAACTGATTTAAAAAGTTTGGGTTTGTTAGTTACTAGATGGTGTAAGAGACATTACACTCATTAGTTGGTTCTCAGTCTGCTCAAAGTAATTTTCAGACAAGATTTGCACAAGAATGTCACATTAATCCCTGTTTGTGGCAGCAGTTTTAATCTTCTGACTATCCAGTTCTATAGCTGTCAATTTCAAGATCAGAAAACCTACTCATAACATTATCAAAGTTCTCTTTGAAGTGCTGTGCAACTGCAGTTCCAAATGCATGTATTCTATAAAATTATTTGATTGTCATGTTTGACCCAACTATTGTGAGTTCTTGACAGTAATTAATCTGCTACCACCACTGGCATCAAACCTGTCCTTCAGAGATATGTTCCAATCCAAATGTTGGATTTCGTGCTATTCAGTATTTTATTATTATGCTGATAATTCCATACCATGTGAAACTAGGCAGTATGGATATGGCTGATGTTAAAAGAGTTATAAGTTACTACTTCACTGCCACCCAGTATAAACAGTGACACGCTGAAGTGTCCAATATGAACTGCTACTCTGGTTGTCACTGAAATGCACAAGTGAGCTGTCACATGTCACCACAGACATCAATACAGAAATGATACGTGGATAACAAGCAAGACACTTGCAATCATGCTGTGCTACTGTCTCTATCTCACTTACATAATACTTTCATGACTGGGCTGTTTACTGGAAATCATTTTGGTCTGTTGCTCTGTGGATTACTGGCACATGTGTGTGACTCTAGACTATTTGGATTATTCTGGCATTGAGTTTTACAGGCACAAATTATAATTATGAACTATCACGTTATTGCAGTTCTACATCTACATCTACATAGATACTCTGCAAATCACATTTAAGTGCCTGGCAGAGGGTTCATTAACCTCTTTCATAACTTTTCTCTACCGTTCCATTCTCTAATAGCGCGCGGGAAGAAAGAACATCTAAATCGTTCTGATTCGATCTGATTACTCTTATTTTATTGGGATGGTCATGTCTCCTTATGTAGGTGGGTGCTAGCAAAATATTTTCACATTCAGAAGTAAAAGTAGGTGATTGAAATTTCGCATACAGATCACGCCTCAATGAATGTCTTTCTTTTAATGATTTCCACCCCAATTCGTGCAACATTTCCGTGACGCTATCCCCCCCCCCCCTAACGTGATAAAACAAAACGAGCTGCCCTTCTCTGAACCTTCTCAATATCTTCCGTCAGTCCCACCTGGGGAGGATCCCACAATGGGCAACAGTACTCCAGGAGAGGACGCACAAGTGTAATGTAGGCAGTCTCTGTGGTGGAGCTGGCGCATCTTTGAAGCGTTCTGCCAATGAAATGTTACCTTTGGTTCGCCTTCCCCACAATATTTTCTATGTGTTGTCTCCAATCTAAGTTGTTCGTAATTGTAACTCCTAGGTATTTGGTAGAATTTACGACCTTAAGGTTTGACTGATTTATCACGTAATTGAAATTCAGCGGATTTCTTTTTGTGGTCATGTGTATTACTTCACACTTTTCTTTATTTAGTGTCAATTGCCAATTTTCGCACCATGTAGAAATTATGTCTAAATCAATTTGCAGTTGCTTTTGATCCTCTGTTGACTTCACTAACCGATAAACGACACCATCATCCGCAAACAGTCTAAGGGAGCTATTCAGATTGTCTCCTAAATCTTCACAAGGAAGAGTAGGGGACCTATAATGCTTCCCTGTGGAACACCAGATATCATTTCTGTTTTACTTGGTGAATTACCATCAATTACAACAAACTGTGTCCTTTCTGATAGGAAATCGTGAATTCAATTGCCCAATTGGGGAGATATTCCATAAGCACGCAGTTTCATTAGAAGCCACTTGTGGGGTACAGTGTCAAAAGCCTTCCGGAAATCCAGAAATATGGAATCAATTTGAGATCCCTTGTCGATGGCACTTAACACTTCATGTGAATAAAGGGCAAGCTGTGTTTCACAAGAGCGATACTTTCTGAATCCATGTTGTCTATTGGTTAATAGGTCGTTCTCTTCTGGGTAGTTCATAATATTCGAACAAAGTATATGTTCCAAAATCCTACTGCAAATCGACATCAGTGAGATTGGCCTGTAATTTTGGGGATCACTCCTATTGCCTTTCTTGAATATTGGAGTAACTTGGGCAACTTTCCAGTCTTTGGGTACGGATCTTTCACAGAGTGATCGGTTGTAAATTATAGCTAAGTACGGAGCTATTGCATCAGCATACTCTGAGAGGAATCGAGTTGGTATACAATTTGGCCTGGAAGATTTGTTTTTGTTTAATTACTTAAGTTGTTTTACTACTCCAGGAACATCTAATTCTAAGTTTCGCATGCTGGCAGCTGTTCATGGATTGAATACTGGTGTGTTCACTTCGTCTTCCTTGGTGAACGAATTTTGGAAAGCTGTGTTTAGTAATTCTGCCTTAGCAGTACTGTCATCAGTAGTATTACCATTGCTATCGCGTAGTGAAGGTATTGTTTGTGTTTTGCCGATAGTGTACTTCACATATGACCAGAATTTCTTTGGATTTTTTGCAAGATTACGAGACAGGATTTCGTTGTGGTAACTACTATAAGATTCTCGTGTTGAAGTCCACGCTAGGTAACGAGATTCAGTAAAAGATTGCCAGTCTTGTGGATTCTGTGTCTTTTTAAATTTTGCAAGCATTTTTCTTTGTTTCTGCAACAGTGATCTGACCTGTTTTGTGTTATTAATTTATTTGGTATAAATCTCTCGATTGCTACTGATATTATGTCTTTGAAAATAAGCCACAACTGATCTACACTCGCATTTTTAGTTTTGAAAGACTGGAGACTATCACTCAGGAAAGCGTGAAGTGAATTTTTACCTGCTTTATTGAATAGATATATTTTTCGTTTATTTTTGGTGCATTTGGGAATTTCGACATTCAGTCTCGCTACTACAACTCAATGTTCGCTAATTTCTGCATCTGTTTTGATGCTCTTTACTAGCTCAGGATTATTTGTTGCTAGGAGATCAAGGGTATTTTCGCAACCACTTACTATTCTAGTGGGTTCATGAGCTAACTGTTCGAAGTAGTTTTCAGAAAATGCATTCAGAACTAGTTCGGATGACAATTTATATTTGCCGCCGGTTTTGAAAACATAATTATGCCAACATATCGAGTGTAAATTAAAGTTACCACCGATTATAATAGTATGCTTCGGATATCTATTTGAAATATGATTCAAGCATTCTTTGAACATTTTGGCAACTGCATCATCTGAGTCAGGGGGCCGATAAAAAGATCCAATTATTAATTTATTCTGGTTGTCAGGTATAACCACTACCCATACCAACTCACAGGAAGTATCTGCCTCAATTTGGCTGCAGGATAAACCATTTGTAACAGCAATAAACATGCCACCCCCCTTTTTTATTTAGTCTATCCTTCCTGAAGACCATTTGGTCCTTTGAAAAATTTTCGGCCGAACTTATCTTGGGCATCAGCCAGCTTTCAGAACCTATAACGATTTGTGCCTCAGTACATTCTATCAGCACTTGGAGCTCTGGAACTTTCCCAATAAAGCTATGACAATTTACAACTGTTATACCAATGGTTTCTAGATCTGCTTTCTTCCTGTGTCTGACCTGCCCCCTTTGAGACTGAAACCCATTTTGTGTATTCCCGAGGCCCTCTAACCTAAAAGCCACCCAGTCTACGCCACACAGCCCCCACTACCCGTGTAGCCGCTTCCTGAGTATAGTGGACTCCTGACCTATTTAGCGGAACCCAAAAACCCACCACCCTTTGACGCAAGCCAAGGAATCTGCAGCCCACATGGTCGCAGAACCGACTGAGCCTCTGATTCAGACCCTCCACTCGGCTCTGAACCAAAGGTCCTCAGTCAGTCCTGTTGACAATCCTACAGATGGTGAGCTCCGCTTTCATCTTGCAAGCAAGACTCTCAGTCTTTACCACTTCTGATAGCTGCTCTAAACCAGAGAGGATCTCTTCTGATCCAAAGCGACACACATCATTGGTCCCAACATGAGCCACCACCTGCAGCTGGCTGCACCCTGTGCTCTTCATGGCATCCAGAAGGACCTGTTCCACATGTGGAATGACTCCTCCCGGTAATCACACGGAATGCACATTGGACTCCTTTCCCTCCCTAGCAGCCATTTTCCTAAGGGGCTCCATCACCCGCCTAATGTTGGAGCTCCCAACTACTAACAAACCCACCCTCTGTGAGTGCCCGGATCTTGCAGGCAGAGGGGCGAGTACAGGACAAATGACACCATCTGCTGTTCTTTGGCGTCTGCCAAAGAACAGCGCCTAGAATCTGTTTGCAAGACTAACCGGGGAGGCCTCCAGTTTGGTCCCCCGAGAAGTCTTACGCCACCTGACGTGCGCTAAGGAGACCTTCCAATCCACCACAGATTGGGGTGTGACCCTCTTGCGGGCAGTGAGTGGGCTGGCTACTGCCGCAGGCTGATTGGATGGCACAACAGACACACAGAGCGTCTGCTGCACCCCCGCGAGTGGCCCACAACAGCGGCGCCCACCCACCGCAGTCTCAAGTGTTGCCAGCGAAGCCAGCGCCGCCTGAAGCTGTGAGCAAAGAGTCATGAACTCTGCCTGCATCCGTTTGCAACAGTCACACTTCCTAGTCATTCTAAAAACCTATTTATCTTCCAAGTAAGTATGTCTGAGGACACAGAAGTTTGATAAACAGTGAGCTTCGAAAAATATGAACTTAGCTTCGAAAAATATGAACCTAACACTAAACTGTTTATTACAAAAATATACACGTGAGCTAATAAATCAAAATATCAACAACTGAACTGACAACTAAACAGGATTCTTAATAAATAAACACGCGAGCACACTAAAGTATGAAGAACTGTAAAAGAAAGCACACACAAAATGAAAATAAGTCACTTCTATTAAGAAGCCGGTTACCGTACAATTTAGAGCTGCTGCTGTCACGTGTGCACTGGCCGGCGGTCACTGAGCAACTGAGCAAATGTTATTTTGTGTGTAATAAGAAAGTGTTGCATCTTAGTGGAAACTTGGCAGTGAAAACTTACACTTGGTTTGTGTATGAGAGGAAAACAGATAAATTTCAGTAATCATGGATCCAGAGTGCACAAAAAACATTAATTTCTTTTTTTGGCCTTAGGAACTCTCTTCCAGTAAAAAAAATGCCATATAAATTGTGATTCTGTGCCATCTTCCTCAGCAGTTACAGTTATTTAATTCCGTATCATGGCAGTACAATGTGACAACTCAGCTACCAAACTAGTCCTCCATGGAATGGGACCTTTCTATAACTTCAGCACCATTGCCTTCCAGCACCGAACTTGATACTGGAACACCAGCTCATCAGCTCTATAGTCCACACCCAAACAGAGGAACAATGACACCAGAGTCAAGATGAACAGTGAACCATTACCATAGCTGGCTGCTGAAAAACTGGAGAAAAAATCCAGGCTCCTATGTGATTTGACTGTCTGCTCTCTAGCACTGGGACTACATTTTGGATTGCTGTTCTGCACATTATTGATGGATTTGCTTGACCATGAACTATTTTAATTGTTCCCTTCATGCGTTCTACATTTAAGATGATCAGTTTCAGAATGTAATTATGATCTATCAAGTTACTTTGGTGTACAATATCTAAATGATGTGTATCCATATTCTGTACCATGAAGAGTATGAGTGTATTGTACCATAACATATATAAAAACATCCAGTCCAAAAATACAGATCATAAACTTCTCTATGCTCAGAAGACTTTACAACAAAAGCAAATTTTGATACAACTATTGTTTTTCTGCCAATACTCCTACATACTACACAATTTCTTCTATTGAAACAGTAATTTCAGTACCACTTTGATTCATATGTTGTCACTTTCCTGCACATAACTGTAACAAGTGAACAAAAAAACTGAATTTTCACTTAAATGCAGAAGGTTTTTTTTTTTTTTATTTTTTTTTTTATTTTTTATTTTTTATTTATTTTTTTTTTTTAATATATGACAGTGTCTCATTCCTTATCCCATTATTATAAAAAATTGAGATGGTTTACCATCATGTATGAATTAATAGCCCTACTGATACTACACCTCCTTCCAAATTGCAAGTCTCAAGAGCGGGAAGCAAGGCAACTGATGTTATGGAAAAAATAAAATGTAGTACTAGCAGTCTACCTCAGAAACGATGTACGATTTAGGCCATTAGCATTAAATAATTTTTTACTATTACAAACTTTGTGAGTTTCATCATAACTTCTGTCTTCTAAAATATTATTTTAAGCTTTCAAAATTTTATTTCCTATTAATTTGTTGATACTTTACACATAAATTTTCTATATTACCAAGCTCATTTTATGGAATTATATTTGATATATATATATTTTATTTATTTCCTTGGAGTGGGAAATCATAATTAATTATTAAATTCCTTTTTTTCTTTTTAAATGTCTGGAGCACTTCTGCGCTCACTATTAAAAATAAGAGCAGAAATTATATGATATTAGATTGAAACCACACACACACACTTAATTTTTTATCATGTTGAATGTTATATTACTGTACACTAATTTCATTTTTTATAATGTAAATGTCATTACCGCCTGAGAGAGGTTGCTCTTGTTCTGCTAATTCTGGTGGTGCAGACTGTGGTGCTGGTGGAGGGATTGCTGGTGGAGTCCATGCTTTTACCTCACTGTGTGGCCTGCTTATGAGTTCACCTGAAAAATAGTTTTTAAATGCAATGTACAAATCAGAATTTTAAACACACATCTAAAATAAATTACACGTGCTACTTTTGAATGCGAGCAGATGTTGCATCTGTCTGTTGAAGGAACTTGCCCCTACTGTGCCACTAGCTCGAAATTTGTTTTACTGTAATTAACTACATACAGAACAACACTAAGTTATTTGCCTCTATTTTGAATAATAACATCTAACACTTAAAAATAACAAATTATCAGGAGCTTATTTCCTTTGGTATCTTATTGGATGATGATGAAGTCACATCATCTGCCTATATACAAAATGGTTGAGTGTTTCATATTAGCAAAAATTGTGTATTTCCAGAGCAGATTGAAGTGTGAATGCTTGATACTAAAATGTGTTAATTGTGCCAGTTCAAACAGAATATTAATTATGAAGTTTCAATATTACAACTCATTGTGAGAGACAGATTCATCTGGATATCAAATTGTATTTAAAGCAACCCTTACAAAAAAAAAGGTTAGCAAAAAATCTAAAAACTGAAAATTAAACAGCATAATGTGAAATACAATATTATCTAATGTTACAATTGATAAGCTTAATCCTTCTTGCAACTGCAACATAACTGTGTTTGTGCTCCTGTTGAACACCTAGTAATAGGCATGGTGATTCAGCAAAACAGCTTTTGTATCTAATGATATTTACAGGCATGCATTATGAAGCACAATGAAAAGTTTTTAAAATTCAAAATGTGTAACTATTGGTGCCATACCCAATAAATAAGTAACTGGATGATGAAATCTTGCTTAATAATACTCATATTCAATAATTTTCATTAGTGTACTCATTTTGCCTGATGGTTAAAGTTATATGAATGCATGCAATCATCAACAGCAACTAATGCTGTAAGAGATTTATGCTCTGAATTTTCACTGTATTCTAGGATTCTTATCTGTCTACTATTGTGAATAAAACTAACAACTTTTTTTTTTTTTTTTTTTTTTTTTTTTTACAAAAGAGAGAGGTGAGATAATTAAAAGTAATAAAGGAACTGTAGTTGATTGCTTTGTTTTCATTGTGAAAATATTTGGTTGCAATTTTGTATCTTGGTTCAGTATTTATGACCACCTGAAGAAAGCAGGAGAGCTCTAGTATTGTATGTGAAAATAACAACTCTTTAGTGTGTGATTACCTTCTTGATTAAAACTATATAAGATAAACTAACAAGATAAAAGAAAAGACTTCTGATAGTCTTAGTAAGTGCCACTAAATGCAATTGTTGTATGAGCATGATACTGACTAATATATAGACTTTTCAATGAGTTTCAAACGACAGATTTCCATGTCATTGGCTTGAATCCAGTGAAGTATGCATATGCATAGGCTTCCACAGTTTGAGTCACTTTCTGTAAAATTATTCTATGTCATTCAAAACATAATACCATGAAACAAACAAATGTTTCTTAACCATATATGTGCCCTTCATCAGGTGGTACATATGTTACTGAATCAGTGGTCTCAAAATTATGGTTCTTTTTACTATATGGTATGTCAGAACTGCCCAAAAATGTATAGACACAATAACCTTGGTGAAGGAACCATGTAAAGCATACATTTTGATGAATGAATAAGAATTATAACCATATTACATTACATTAACTGTTTGTTCAATAGATCCATATTTAGGAGATCCTTGTGGATGTGGAACATGTCAATATACAAATTATTATTATTATTTCTTTTTTTCTTACAAGCTGAAATAATAATACTAATTGTATGAATACATACAATACATCATTTAGTTCTGTTCAAAAATTGCCGGCCGCGGTGGCCGAGGTGACTGAGGCGCTCCAGTCACGGTCAGCACGGCCACTACGGTCGGGGGTTCGAATCCCCCCTCGGGCATGGATATTTGTGCCGTCCTAGTTCGTAAGTAGTTCATAAGTAGTTTGTAAGTTTAGGGACTGATGACCCCGTAGTTAAGTCCCATAAGCTTTACAAACATTTGAACATTTTTGTTCAAAAATTCATCAGTGGAGTAGGAGTTGGCTACTAGTAAGTCTTACAGGCTGCTCTTAAACTGATCTTTATTCATAGCTAAATTTTTTATGGTTAATGATAAATTATTGAAAATGCGTGTTCCTACATAGTGGACCCCATTTTCAACTAAAGTAAGTGCTTTTAAGTCATTGTGTAGGATTATACTCGTTAATAGTAGTGACGGAGATGATAGTGTGTCTGTGGACCTTTCTTGAGATGAAGACCTGGATATGTTTGAAGCTTCTGCAGAACCTTCACCATCACAAGATTTTTCTTCTGAAGGAGGAAATGAAGTACTGAGATGTAGAACTGTGTTTGGAAAAAGGGTGTATGATTGGTCAGAATACTATCCTGTGACAAAAGTCACAATTTCATCAACACATCTAGCGGTGTAAAGATAGACTTTAAAGATTCTGTGAGTCATTTGGATTTCCTTTTGTACTTCATGTCTTTTGAATTTCTGTCTGCCATTTGTACAGAAATTAATAATTATTATGCATTTGTCATGGAGAAAATGTCAACAATCCCCAGCAGATTGGTACGATGGAAGCAATTTTAGTTTTATGGCGTGTTCCTTACTTATGCCAAGAACTAAGAAATTATAACTAAATGAATATTGGTCTACATATTCTCTGCTGCAAACACCAATATTTTCTCAAATAATGGCCAGGGATTGATGCAAACTAATTCTATGTTTATTGTACTTTCGTGACAATTTGGCTGTGTCTCAGGATATTCTTGTGAAAATATGACTCATTGTGGATCACACGAGAGAAAAGTTTCGAGAGGCCATAGTTCCATTGGAAAACTTAGTGACAGATGTCTGCTTCTTTTCAAAGGGAGGCTCTGATTCAAGCAGTACATTCCAAATAAACGAAGCCATTTTGGTATTAAAATTTTCGTCCTTTGTGACGTAGAAAGTAATTTTATTTTGGATTAGATTGTTTACACTGGTGCCACTATGGAGATAGAATCCAGAAATTCTGAATGGGGAAAGTTAGCCAACATGGTTGGGAGTTTGCTCCTGCCATATCTAAACAAAGGTCGTACAATTTATTAGACAATTGGTACTCAAGCCCAGGATTATTCCTATGGCTCCATGGCAAAAGTACTAATACTGTCAGAACAGTGCGCAAAAACATGAAACAATTACCACCATTGTCTGATAAATTGAGAAAAGGCGGAACACTGTTGGCACTAAAGTGGATGGGCAACAAGGAAGTCTGGATGCTTATCACCATAGACGGACCGCATTTTGTGGAGACAGAGAAGAAAGAACATAAAACAGGCCAAAATAAATTGAAACTCAGTTGTGTAGTCAGCTACAACAAGTCCATGGGTGCCTCTGATAAGGCAGACATGATGCTAAGCTCAGTAGTGTGCATTTGAAACACAATGAAGTGGTACAAGAAAAGTGTTTTTCTTATTTGACTAATTTGTGTATGCTAAATGCAAAAAAACACTTCTTGAAATAAGAAAGCAACAGAAGTTGCCACTGGCCAGATTCCAATTGGAACTAAGCCAGCAGTTGGTGGAGAAATTTCACGGACAAAATGGTAAAAAAGAGATCCAAGACAAGAAACTCCACTTCGGCTGCAGAATAAAGTAGGACATTTTCCAGGGTTCCTGGGCACAATAGAGAAAAAGGATATTTCCCAGAGATACTGTGTAGTTTGTGCTGCTAACTTGCGGTGAAAAATGACACTCATGAAAGTGCAAGAATTGTGATGTTGCTCTTTGCATGGTCCCGTACTTTGAAAGTTACCACACACTTAGAAATTATATTAGGTAATCTAAGTAAATGTGTATGTTTTAAGAAAACGAAAGAAAAAATATACAAAAGAATAAAAAAAGTTAAAAAAGAAGAAAAAGAAAAAAAAAAATTAATTCAGCCAGCAGCAGTTCAAAGCCTGCATCACAAATGAGGATGGGAACCATTATATCAAATCATATTTAAGGTGTTGAGCTAGACAGCAAACAGTGATCATTCAAACTGCTCTTCTTTTTGTATGTTCTATATCCCCTGACAGTGCCATTTCATATGGGTTCACACACATAAGTGACATTCTTGGATAAGTGACATGAACATCTTGCAAGCTTCTCCTTTGTAGACTGACTGCATTTTCTTATCAACAAAACAAAGTTATGATAATTGAAAGCTTTTCAGATAGTTCTCCATTGTGTTTAATTACATCATCTGCAAACAATCTGAAACTACTATTACTATGTCTGCCAGGTGAATAATATGCAAAATTCACATGAAGGGTCCCAGCTCACATCCCAAGGACATACATTCCAGCTCACGTCTGTTGATGACTCTCAATCGAAGATGTACCCCAACACATCCAATAATATGTATCATAATACCATTATCACATTCAGATGATTAACATAATGAAACCAAAGAATTCTTTTGCAACCTGTTTCAAATACTGGCAGCCATTTTATTTATATATTAATTATTATTATTACTATTAAGGAATGACTTTCTTTAGGTTTCTGCACACTCAAATGGAGTGCATATGACTAAAAAGTGTTTCATTTGGTTAATACAGCATATGAATTTAAATTGTCTCACTCAAAAATGTACCTCCTAAAAGAATTTTTGTGAGTAAGACTCCATCTAGGCTGCAGGTGTTCATTTCACATTATTTCAAGTAGCATGTATATCGCTGTATAGTTGATCTTTGTGTCAATGTCCTAAAACTTATTTCTAATATCAATATCAGATTTTTGTTTCTATTTATGTAAATTATTTATATTTGTAATGAATAGTAACATGTAACACCATGCAGGAAGAAAATGTAATTTCAAATATCTTTACATTTGCCTTCCTTACTGTTGGGCCTGCAGTGAAAGTACATTGTAAGGAAAGGTCTAGTTCACTGCTTATAAGTTTATTACTGGTAGTTATTCACTACAGCTGTTTTGGCAGTTTGCCATTATCAAATGCCTCCATACTATAAGACTGACATGCATGAATTTTTGCTGTTATTTTTGGATGTTAGTTAATTAACTATGACTACATTGTCCTGACATGCATATATAATATCGGGCCTATCTCTGGTATATTTCATGAAATATTTCCAAGCTGCTATGATTTTATGCAGCATGACAAAGTATTATGATCTTACAAATTGTGAATAATTTATGTTACAGAATTCTATGACATCTGCGCCATAAATTTTTTACATTTGCAGAATAATATCCTATGCCCAAAGATGACAATATCTTTATGTATCTGTCATACTGATATACCAGAAACAAGGACATCAGATGTTACGCATGAACGTCAGGACTACATATGTATAAGATAGTTTACATACATAATTTCATTTACAAGATCCACAAATAACACAAAAAATTAATTAATGTAATACTTAATAGTATGCAGGCACATGATAATGGCAAACTGCTGAAACTGTGGTAGTGAATAACTAATAAACTTATAATCAGTGAATTGGACCTTTCGTTACAGTCTTTACATTTTTCTACTCATAGTAGCTTTCTGACTATCAGGTCATCAAACAATAGTACAAGGAAAACTATCATTGTTTATCAATGTTCATTCATTGTAATATACATGGTGTTTCAGGAGGAATAGTAAATATTTTAGGAGTTGGTAATATAGTCCAATTTTTATTGAGTACAGAGATGTAACTGTTAGTATACAACTCAAACAAACTTAAAGCAAAGGTAAATGAAGACATTCAAAGTTAATTAAAAAAAAATACACACCACCAACTTGAAAGCACTTTTGACTTCTTTTGATAACACCACTTGTAGCTCTTCTGAGGGCATCTTTGTGTTCTTTTATGAGCATGCACTGTACATGATCAGTACAATGAAAAGACTCGTGTTTACTTTTTCCTTGTAGACTTCGCCTTTCAACTGTCCCCACAGGCAAAAATCCACAGGCTTGAGGTCCCAAGACATTGTTGGCCAAGAAACGTGCCAATATCTAACAATTTATCTTCCAGGAAATGTTAGGTTTAGATGATGTGTCACCTGACAGTTAGAAAACTTACTCAAAGAACATATGCATTATTGTTGCCAAAGGAAACTCTTCCAATAATGCAGGAAACTCATTTTCGAGATAGTGTACATAACAGGGTTCTGTAAGATGACACAGTAACATTACAGGTACAATCAACTGATTGTCTATCAAATAACACCACACATTTAGAGAAAAGCATTCTTGAAAATGTGTCTCCACAATGCCATGTGAGTTTTCTTTGGACCACTGATGTGAATTAAGTGATTTTTGATGCTGTCACAAGTGAAAGTTACCTTATCATTAAAGGGTAAAAATGGGATTTTTTGCCAATTTTCAATTGTAAAACGACAGAACTCCAATTGTCATCTGCATTTCCTGTTCAAAGGTGTTGAATGACCTGTAAATGATACAGATGGAACCTGCAGATATTAATGTCTGCCACACTCTTGTATGTGTAACACCAATATGTGCAGAAATTCTACATTTGATTGTTAAAGGAATATGTTCTGTTGACTTAGTAATGTCTTCTACTTCTGCCACAGGCTGTTGATTTACATGTTCAGATATAGTATGACTGATGCACACTGTACCAATGTCACACAGTGTATTGCATGTACAAGTAAACACTACTGCCTCAGGTAGTCTGCCATTTTCTCTGCAAGCAATAGCTGAATTTCCATTATGAAACCCATACACAAATACCGTATCGGCATACTCAGCATGTGGATATACATGTGGCTTCTTTACATGCTACAGTATTGAAGGCATGGTCAACAAATTTCAATGAAAACTTCGATGTAAAACTAAAGGATAACTCCACAACTTGAACATCAACACTCTATTGCTGACACTGAATAAATACGCCCAATAGCAACTGGTGTACCAACATGAAATGAAAATACATTGACCTCAACTGTTTCTCTGTAAAATTGGACACGCCATATGGCATTTTAATTGCATTTTGTCTATACTGTCATCTCGTAAAACACAACACCTCCCAAAAAGAATGTTGGTGTTTTAAATCTTTGCAGAATTTATTATGGTGACCTTACCATTACAAATTATACATCAAATGAATGAGCAACTCAAACAGTTTGTCCTACAAGTGTTCAATGTGAGCACTTTTTGTCACATGACACACTCTGAGTCAATAGCCAAATTTGTCTCAAAGCTTTGGAGTAATTGATGCAACTGCGGCTTCCATCCTATGTCATAAGTCATTTTGGTCAGCTGGTAGCGAAGGCACTAACACCTGATCCTTTACAAACCCCCAATGGTAAAAGTCACAAGGCATCAGGTTTGGTGAATGGGGAGCCCAAGTGAAACAAGCTCTGTCATCTAGCCTCTTGCAGCCAATACAATGGCTGGGAACAATGTTCTTTAAACAATTGGGTACAAAGGCATTCCGATAAGTTGTTCTCCCAGCTTGCTTCCAAATAAATTTCTCTGCTTCAGCTTCATGTAATTGAGTAAAGATCCATTGTTGTAGCACATCAAAATAAGAAAAAAACCAGTTATAATTGCTTCAGTGTAAGAGAAAGGCCCATAGACTTTCTGTCAGGATATGGCACAGAAAACAAAAGACCAGAGTATGCACACACGCACAGACACTTGTAGGGAAAACTGTTGGAGTTGCTCCTTCATTTTATGTATAATTTAGTCACCATAATAAATTCTACAAATCTTTAAAAGCCCAAAATTCATTTTGATATGCCCTGTATTTACTATTCCTCTTGATAAATCCTGTATAATGATTAGTCCCACAACCTTATTCCCTTTCATACTTATTTTACACATTACACATTAATTGGATTCTGAAGAAAAAAAAATTGTCCTGTCTTCTTTATTAGTACCAAACTATCTTACATATACTGGGCTGTAGGCATTCTTATTCCACTATTTTATATAATTTTCATAAATGTATATGCTGTATATGGTTCCTAGCATTGAATGCAATATTTTTTACCTGTGCAACTGTGACAATTAATTCATACATTTATTTAAAATTTTGATTATTGTGAATCATTTCTGACTTTTCAGCAACATATCTTTACAAATTATGAGAAAATAATAGATAAAATATTTTTGATGAGGTAAGCGATATTTACAAGAGACTAGGTGTGGCAGCATAATAGGACCATATCAAGTGAAACATTACATTTTTCAAACTTCAGATTATTTATTACTTTACTTCATTTCTTAGAAACATTATATTCTCAGATTAGTGCTTCAATACATTTTGAATTTCATCATGTGTGTTCTAAATGCCTTTGTCACATCTGAATGCACTCATCTCTGCAGTGATTTATGAATTGTTAAAAAATCTTGTAAACCTTGGAAGTATTCTACAATTTTTCCTACTTGAGTTCTTTGGAAGTACTGTACACTTCACTTTTGAGAGGACTTCAGACAAAAAGTTACAGAGATTGAGGTGTGGTATCGTTGGAGGTCATGTTACAGACCCTTCTCAACCTGTCCATCTTGGACCACATTGCTTCATTAGACAGTATCTTATTATCAGCAGCAAAATGTGTTGGTGCCTCATTGTGCACCTACACTAAATTCCTCCATACTGTACAAGGAGCAAGTGATTAAATGTAAGCCTAATTTGATGGGCATGTAATCAAAAGACATTTGTTGTAACTAGGATAATATGTTGTATGGAAGTCAGTAGTGATTCATAACCGCACATTTTGAAATATTTTCACCCATGTCAGTTTTTCAAATTCATATAATACCACAGTGAAGTGTTTACACTGTATTTTGTTTCCCTGAAGCAGCAAATTCTTTAGGAAGAAGTCATAAGTTATTATTCAACGAAAGTACATTTGAGGACTTAAATATTTAGCTTATGACTTACTTATGCTGAAACCCATCAGTGCAGATAATTATTAGTTTTTTGCACAACAATTTACTATTAACACACCAACAGTTTTTAAAAACCCTCAGACCTGCATACTGGCCTTTATTTTAAGCTTTATTTTTGTAGTAAACTCAATCAACTGATATATTCTTCAAAAGAGAGAGACTGGCTGGCGACCACTTACCTTAATTCTGTACCACCAATAGTGATACAAAAAGCACAAATGGAGACAAGAAAAATAGAACACTAGCTTTCGGAACTGTGTTCCTTCATCAGGTAGGAGAGGAGGAAAGGAAAAGGGAACAGAAGGAAAAGGTTACTCAGAACCTAGGAACTCCCTTTCTTTTTTCCTCCTCTCCTACATGATGAAGGAACACAGTTCCAAAAGCTTTTGTCCTATTTTTTGTCTCAGTTTTTTAATTATTATTTAATTTTATTTTATATATATATATATATATGTGTGTGTGTGTGTGTGTGTGTGTGTGTGTGTGTGTGTGTGTGTGTGTGTGTGTGTGAGAGAGAGAGAGAGAGAGAGAGAGAGAGAGAGAGAGAGAGAGATAGAGAGAGAGAGAGAGAGAGAGACTATCAGCAGTACAGAACTAAGGCAATTACTCGCCAGCCAATCTACAGTATCTCTTTTGAAAAATATTTTAGCATCCCAGTGGAGAATTACCATTATTAATGGATCATTCAACTGATAACATGATGACAGCAGGCAAAATAAAGAAGTAGCAGTTGAAATTCTACCTACACATTTCAGGAAGTGATACATGTGTACCAATAACTATAACTGTTAGAAAAAAATCAAAATATCCATTCAAAGTAACATATACAGCAACAATAACATTTTATATCCTTACTAAAATGAGTGTTTTACTCTACTAATGAAAATTATAATTTTAAAGTATATGTGAAAGTACTCTAATTCCATACCTCTGTAAAACCTCACATTTGGCATAGCTACAAGAAAATAATCAACCATGATAGTGTCTGCATTTACACACAATATGTGAACTTAAATTATGTATTACAATAATGAAGAAACTGTGTAAAAAATTCAGTAATTTACCATGCACTAACTACAATACAAACACATCAAGTGTAACAGAGTTCTAGTCTAAAGTGTTTGGTCCAACTAAATTATTTTTAATCATATCAATGAGGTTCAGTTCTATAATTATTTAGAGAAATTATTGAAGATCACATTTCCTAAGTTTTTTTACTGATAACATACATATGAGGTACCCAAAACTAAATGCATATCTGATGAATTAGTAGAAGCTACTATACTGCTTGATCATCAATTTACACCCGATAAACAACAGCCACAGCTGTCTGAAACCAAATGTAGCATGATATAAAACTTAAGATACTGGTTAAATTTACCTCCTTTCTGAATTTATAGAACAGAAAAAAGGATTCTGAAGCAGCTGCCATGCTGATAACAGATATATAAAAAGAAAAGCACCTGAACAACTCCAGGATATAATATTCAATTTACCAGATCAAAATTATTTAAAAACTCTTTTAGATATATATACTTTCCATCTTTTTAATATTATCCAAAGTTACAGTGATAATTCAGTTTTTCTAGTAGACAAACTCTGTGTAAACAATTTTTCAATTTCAACATGCAAACTAATAAATTTAAATGTGTTACGTATAGGAAATTACACTTGGAGATCTCTGAACACACTGGCCAAAGAATTTTTAAGAAAACTTCAGCTGGATGTGGCTAAAAAAAGAGAGAGAGAGAGAGAGAGAGAGAGAGAGAGGGAAAAATCTGTCAGATGCACTGCACAAAACACATGCTGATTCTATATGTGGTGAAATCCAAGATCTTATCTGGAAAGCTCATAATATAGTTGTTAGAAGAGCCAGGATGAATGAGCAATATAATAGAGGATGATGATCCACATCACCACAATCAGTGACTTGTGTGTTTTACACAGCACAATAAAGGTCCATTTTTGTTTGCACCTTGTTAGGTGCACACAGTGTAACTTTTTGAGATATCTGTGGGTCCAGTTACCACTGTGATTTATTGCTGTGAGAAATATCAGTAGCCATGAAGTGCGCAACTTTAGAGAAATTTATACAAAAAGAGGAGGTTCTGTTATGCCAGGTAGGAAGACACACTTGATGATGGTAGCAGAGGTGGAATGATGCCAGAGGGAACAGGTTGTGGTACGTTCAGTATGATGGTCTAAACCAGGGGTGGCCAACCTTTACAGTCGGCGGGCCAAATCTTTGAGAGTGGATTAGCCTGCAGGCCGCATTATCGATTTTTCTATTGTGAAGCAAAAAATCAAGAAATATTAATTTATCTAAAACAAAAATAAAACAAATGTGATTAAAGAAAATTTATTGTATAAATTATTATAAAATTTTTACTATACAATTTACTATGTATTTCAATGAAATGCAGTGTTTCACTAAAATAAGTGAGTCATGTTGATGTCAAGTTAAGCTGTTGCTACACGCCAAGAGTTTTCCAGGTGAACTGCAATCCGTGTTGTCATATTTGATTGTATGTAATTCATCCAACTAAAAAGCTGTTCACACACACGTACGTGTTTCCAAATAATGAAATCATTTTATAGCATGTTTGTATACGCTGGATATTCTCTCCTAAATATGTTTTATATGTTTCCAAACCAACCTGATGAGATTTCTCTTTTAATTGTACATCGCATTGCATTTCACACCATAGCATTTGTAGATGTTCTGGTAGTGAACTCGTGTCTACAGACGGTGGCTTAACAAATATAAAAAGCAGGTGATGTTTCTTAAATCTTGAAATCGGTTCCAAATTCGTATTTCAAGAATGGTTGTATTTCTTGCTTCAAACATTCTTTTCAACATTTTTTTACGGGGTAGCCATCTTATCTCTGTATAATACGAAATGTTACCATGTTCTGAATCCAAAGACTTCAAAAATTCTTGAAACTGTACACTCATCCAAAGTTAGTGAATAAACCTCTCGACTTAATAAAGTCCACTGTTTGGACAACTACCTTCATGGCATGTCCATTTTGAGGCACTTGGCACGTAAATTCTCTTGATGGATAATGCAATGAAAGTTTAACAATGATGTACTACCAACTTTGCAGACCTCGTTTTCAGTTAACTGAACTAAACATTGGCTTATCCCAGCCATTGCTTGAGCCTCATCTGTTGTTAGCACCGATAAGTTGTCAAACTTTAATGAAAACCGACTGAATGATGACTTAATCGTGACTTAAGTGGATACACTGCTGCTAATTCTTCTGTTTTATTAACATGGGTATCAAAATCACTGACATAAATCGTCACTTGGTAGCTATCCGGAATATCTGTACATTCATCCAAAGACAGTGAATAAAACATCAACTCAGAAGCACGATTTTTTTTTAAAATTGTCTTCAATTGTCCCTTGGACTTGTCAAACATAATTGCATGTTTAGTCTCGTAATGCCGTTTGACGTTATATTCTTTTGGAACAGAAATTCCTTGCATATTAGATATATAGGTTTTATTTTATATTACACACACACACACACACACACAAATTTACTGTCCACCTGTCTTGAAAAGTTCTCAACTCCTCTGTAACTTTACTCTTCTTACGTCCTACTTCTTTGCTAGTTGACGCCATACCAAGTTTACGTCTTGAGATGAAACAGACATTTTCACCCATAAGTCAAACTGACAAAGACATAATACTGTAATCGAAGTATTGTAATTTTTTTAAACATATATGTTGTACATGAAGTTCAGAATGAAATATCAGTTACGTAAAGTAGTTCCATGCATCTCTCAAGAATAGTTGAACACCGCAAAACACTGGAGGCACGTCCTGTGTGTTCACTGGAGCCCCCGAAAAAGAAAGCTGATCATGTAAAAAAAAAAAAAAAAAAAAAAAAAAAAATATGATTCTTCATTTCATTCTCCTAGCCACACTCACGACCACACGCCCGCATCTCCGGCATCGCCACTCTCAAATGACCCGCAAGCGTGGAGCTGGCCGCCACGGAATTCACAACAGGCTGCCATTGGTGCGGCGTCTGATGCCCCACAAGCTGCCTCTCCTGTCCCTTTACTTCTCACACCGTCCACCGCCTCGGCCACATTCCAAGCAACATACTGTAGTGTTTTACAAACAGGAATTTACACGAAATTTTAATGATAGCTGAATCAATGAAATTATATATACCTACTGTAATTTGATATGGTACTAAAGACATTTGATGGAATGTTATTTTTCAGTTATACTTGAAAAAAAAAAGTCTATTTTTTTCATGTATAAGAAACAGGTCCGCGGGCCAAAACTTATTGGCTCGTGGGCCGCATGCGGCTCACGGGCCGCGGGTTGGCCACCCCTGGTCTAAACTATTGCTAGGACATGTGAACTTGTACTGTTCTTCATGAAACATATACTTCCATGAGCAGGGACGGTCAAGGGAAACAGAATAATAGTAATTATGGCACAGTGGGATACTGATAAACAGAACTCAGTGTGATATCTTGGAAATTAGCAACAATAACATAGACTATAGTGTAGAACCCAACATATCCTCAATTGTGTCTACCCAATAATCCTTCTGAAATCCTGCCAACAAAGAATGTAACTTTCATGATAACCACCCTTGATGTCACCACACTAAATTTCCTAAACAATCTATTATTAACACTGAATAGGCACATATTGCAAAACAGTTGTTCCTGCATATGGAGCATTACTGTAATGGGTACTACCACCAATTCATGGTAATGTCAATTTTGACCTAGGGAACTTTTTAAATCTTGGTAGTCACTTGTATGGTCTATATCCACCATTGGCAGAAAGAGACATGCCTATCTTATCTCCAATTCCATTACCTATCAACCAGATGGCTCAATCACAAAATTTAATGGAAGTGACAGAATATTCACAACATTTACATGCAACACATCTTCCAGAAGACAAAAACCGATTTTCGTAAACCATTTTTTGCTGTCGTGTTTACATGTTATAGCCTGAATTGGATTTCCTAGCCCATATGAAATGGCAGCTGAAAAACAGTTGATTCAGTTCCTGATTTAGTCAGCACAATCATTATTTTTCTTTACTTAAATACACATATTCATCCTCATTCTAATAGGTATACTTTTATTTCATGGTAGAAAATGTCACTCTGTCCATATGTGCCGAAAATTCTTAACAAGAAAACACAATCTGACAAGCCAAGAATGCTTCAAAATCGGTTGCGTTTACATGAAAATCGATTGAGAAACTGGAAAACTGCTTTACAGAAGTGGATTTCAGAATCGATTTTGGAGTGTTAACATGACCAGCCTAAAGCAGAATTGGGAAATCAGTTTACGAAATCCGGTTTTGGAAGCCCATGTAAATGGGGTGATTGTTGGTGTATCACACACCATATGCAGTGTGAATGGGTGTGTAAGTAAAATGAATAGACAATTCATAAAGTGTAAATAGTGCACTGCAATAGTAGGAAGAAAACTGGAAACACAGTGGTACCACTTTGTTTTATTCGTCCAGAGATTAAGCAGCAGCCTGCAATTCAGAGGACTGAATGCCACAAAGGAGGCATGAGTGATGCGGCCTGAACTTCAGGCAAGTAGACTTAGTGAATCATTTGTGACATGATTTATTTCTCACCAGCATCAGTGATAGTTGGCACTCAAAAGGCCTGCCTGTGTTTTGTAGGAAGTAACTATACCGAGTTTAGAAGTGAACAGTGTTTGTGTTTTCATTCTAGCGTACAACCATGCTCACCATGCTAGTGTCTAACTGTTTCAACCATTAGAAAGGAGTAGATTTTGGCTCTGTGGGAATCCAGATGAATGTATCGACTCATTGCTGATCATGTTAGGCACTGTGCATTACTGGTGTGTTGTGACAAACAACAGTGCTTTCTGGAGTATTTCTACACTTGCAAACCAGGTTCTAGCTGTCTGCATAGTGCAGATGTACATCACAATTTATGCACTGTGTGGCAGTGGTAGCTCACCAAATATCATCCAGGGATGAAATCTGGGAATATGATGAACCTGATGTGTCATTTAGGTCTGCAAGGAACTTGTCTGCTTGCAGCAATATTAATGTCACATATGCAGTTGATGTCAAGGAGGCACCACGGTGTCATGAATGAGTTAACCAGAAGGTGGAATGACACACTGTTGTCTCCAGTGATGAGAGTGAGTGCCAGATGTACATACCTATGGTTTAGATTTGAAAGCTTCCTATTCCAGATTGCATACAACCAAGACACTTAGACCCCACCCCACGTTCCATGGCAGGAGGCCAAAAGTTCCAAATCAAGTTTACATTTGGTATTTCTGCAGGGTAAAGTAACCAGTGCCCACTACATTGAAAAGTATGTTATCCTTGTGCTACTGCCATTTCTTCAACAGGAAGATGATGCACTTTTGCAGCAGGATAATGAAAGTCTTCATATTGTCGCTGTGACACAATGTAGTCTTCATGGAGTATAACAACTGTCTTGGCCAACAAACTTGCCAGATCTCTCACCAACTGAACACCTATAGGTCACGTTGAAGCAGGAACTTAGTGAAACCTTAGCTTCTTCTGGCATGTAAAATATTCTGCACACTTATGGATATGCAACCAGGTGAGAGAACTGAAGGCCACTGATATTTCAACTGGAGCACACCCAGCCAGTGTCAAGGACTTACAAAATTATGCCTATCTGCTGATACCTTTATCTTAGCTTAACACTATAGATTCACCATGTGGCAGCCGAAGTAATTAAAAATACATGCATCCATTTCAAACATGAATGTGGAATGTAGAAAAGCCTATAATTGTAGAGTACATAGTGAAAACCATCAGCCTATCCACTCAGCCAATGGAAAATAAGCAACAAGCAGTTTGTTGTAGTAAATCTACCCACGTGGAGTTCTTATACCTCAGCCATTTCTACATGCTCAAATAACATTTTCCAAAATGAATGATATATGACTTAAGCTGCTATGAATCTCGACACATACTGTACCCTAACTATTATATTGCTTTTTGATGATGTAAACATTAAACTGACACTCCAAACACCGCTAGAGTTGGCAACACTCGCACTTTGGAACTATGGCATGCACAGTGCTCTGTTCTTGGACTTTAAATTATTTGGGTTGGGTATCTTTTTGTCCCCCATTGTACAACAATTTTGAGTGTTATAATATTTTGACAACTGGCTGAAATAAAAACAATAGAAGTGTACAAATAATGATATTAATTTGGAGATATAAGCAAAAACTGGAACATAATAGCAGAGATGTTTTCAGTGGTGTTTCAAGAATGTTAGCTTGCAGTATTGCACTGCAAAGTATTTATCTGTGTATTAGGAAGTGAATGTTGCCACAGAAGATAAAATACACTATCACTACTTCAGAAATTATATAGACAGTAATGTGAAGTATTTACTTACAGAATTAAATTTACACTACATGTTACTGAACTATGAATTATTTTCCACAATTTATAATTAAATAATGTAACACTGAATGAAAATTGCTATCTTTGCAAACTGATAGTAGCTGGAATACTTTGGCAAGAGCCATTACATTCAACAATTACATAAACTTAGCAACTGACATCATGCAGCATTAAATCAGTTTAAAATACACAAAAATAATTCTTTTAGTATAAATTATTACCGGTGCTCAACAATTAACAACTAATACCAATTTTTGAATATTTCAAACTGCAGTAACTAGTCAAGAAATTTAATGATTATGTTTCTGATTCAGTGTAACTAAAAGCATGCCTTAGATCCACATTCCATTTAATTACAAGACTTTCTTCCAGCACAAACAACCAAATTTTTCGAACAAACCACTTTGTGTATAAATGGAAAGTTTAGATTGGAATATCAGTAATAGAGGATAGTTAGCAACTGGCAGTAAAGATGGCTGTTGAGCCACAGACAGACATGTAAAAAACTGTGAGATGGTGAGCACACATGATTCAATTATGTCTGATTGATTGTGTGAATGAATGTGAATCTTTTCCCATATGAAGGCTATGGCCAAAAATTTAAAATTCTTGAATGTGGATGTTTATTTCATGTGCATGTCTGCAGTTCAGTGATCATCTTATGGTAATTTGTTCCATATTCTCTGTTAATGATATTGTGTGTATAAACTTTTGTACATATGTCACTGATGCATTAACTAACACTTTTGGTATATAATGCCACTATATTTACTCAGTCTATCACTCATAAAATTCGTAAAGATGTCATTGATGCATCATGTTAGTTAACATGGCATAAATATGTCATGTTAGATCATTGCTGGCAAATGTTTGTTGACTGAGACACATAATTTTGTATCTCACAATGAATCCCTGGTATTGTTTCACTGGGTTTAGACTTTGACAATGGCAATATAACAATTTTTCAACAACTGCATGTGCCGTGAATTCGTGTTAGTTGCATAGCAACAATACTGCATAGAAACACATATTGTCACTTTGAAATGGGAGCAGGCTTGACTTCGAAGAACACTGCACTTATACTGAAAGCAGGTTTATTGCGAACTGAAACGTACACGCAGCACTGACTGCCTCTTGGGCAGAGTGCTCTGCTATTTATTCACTGCAAGTAGAATTGCAAGTGAACATAAGAAACATGTAGAACATTCTGGAAATGTTAATTACAAAGAAATAAATTTTTGCCGGTGGATGGGATTGAACCGGCGACCTTTAGCACCGCAATTGGTGACACTATCCTTTGTGCCATGCCGGCAGTTGGTTAACGTGGGCTCCCGCGGCATTGCTCCCTCTCCTTAAAAACAGCGACCAGCTGTTAGGTTCCCTTTGGAGCCAGCTGCAATGTCCTGGATCTTGATCTCATCATGGCAGTTCTGGAAAATCCCTCCCTTCTGCACGATTAACGATGACAGACGTTCCTGTTGTGGCTTCATCAGTATCATTATCATCCTTAGAGTCCTTGAACAAGAAGCCATTCTTGCCTACCTGCTCTTCAGGATCTTAGTAAGGCTTCATGCAGAGGATGTGAACTATGTCTCTTCGTTATTGTCGTTTCGATGACGTCTCATAATCCTCAACTTGGTATGTGATGTCTGACAGGTGGCGTATGACACGATACGGACCAAAGTATCACTTCAATAACTTTTCGGAATTTTCGAACTTTCCATACAGGGGTAAAAATCCATACCAGATCTCCTGGGCTGTAGACAACAGGTCGGTGCTTGTCATAATACCACTGACGGTCCTTCTCCTGGGCATCCAGTGTCCGCATGCGAGCCAGCTGTCTTGCTTCTTTGACACTGGTGATGAGCTGTTTCACATAGTCATCCTGCATGTTGTCCGGTTGGAACGGGAACAGTGTATCCATTGTCGTCTCAGCTTTACGGCCATGGAGCAGGAAAAACGGCGTGAAGCCTGTGGTGTCTTATCTTGCGGTATTATAAGCAAATGTCATGACTGGCAGTATTGTATCCCAATCCTTGTGCTCAACATAGACTACATAGGTAGCATATCTACTAACGTCTTGTTAAAACGTTCTTTAAGACCATTTGTCTGAGGATGATATGCAGTTTTCATTCTGTGGACAATGTCATAACGTGACATTATCTCTGATACTGGTTTTGAATGGAATACTTTTCCATGATCAGATATCATCACACGTGGTGCTCCAAGCTTCGAAATAATGTCTTCTGTCCTCCAGACATCTGTTCTTCTGCGAGGCATCATAGTTGCCGAAGGAATTGGTTGTGGCCGCATTGGTTGGTTCATAGGCTGCCGTGTGGCGGCTGCAGCGTAAGGCCTAGTAGGGCGACACCATTCTTTACATCGGGTGCGACTGGCAGGGCAGACAGGAGCTAATGTCTGAAGTACCTCTTCCTCAGCGGCGTCAGCTCCCTTGTCACTTACAGGGCTTACATCCATGCCCTTAATGTGATGCTCGGTGCAATAGTCCCAGCTGCCATAAATTGTTGTAATTCTTCTCTCACAATTTGTTGTATGAGAGAAACAAAGTCATACTGGTCTTCCACAACAGCCATAGGGACTACATTTGGAAGTCTGTCATACTTCTTTCGTCCAACCCTCCTTTGTTGCATCTCTTCAATACGCTGGCGCCACTTGATGAACTCTTCCGTTGTAGCAACATCTTTTATCAGAAGAGCTTGGTACATGTCTTCTGCAATATTCTTCAGCAGGTGCATGATTTTGTTGGCCTCAGTCATATTCCAATTGACTATGTTACACAGGGTCAAAAATTTATATGTACAACTGTGTGGTTCACCCTGTCGCTGAGCCCAGTTCTTCAGTTGTTCTTCTGCCAAGCGGATTTGTCCCTGGTGGCCTCCAAACGTCTTCTTAAGTTCCATCTGGAATGTTTCCCAGTCATTCAGCTTTTCTTCGTTGTTTTCAAACCATTGCTGGGCTGTTCTGTCCAGGTAGAAATAAACGTTGGCCAAGCACATTGTATGATCCCCCCTGTTGTACTTGGCGACTCGGTCGAACCCTTTTAGCCATTTGTTGGGGTCCTGTCCAGCATCTCCAGAGAACACCAACGGGTGTCTGATGTGCAGCTGGGTTATCACTGGTTTCGTGTCCATGGTTCTTCTGATGATATGGACTTTTGGAAGGATGTACTCGGTATAGCCCTTGTACTCTGGTTCTAGTCCATGTAAGCAACGGCTTTCACATTGCCTAATTGGAGCCACAGTGATGCAGCTGTTTCACAGGATACCCGGCGCCTCCACCAAACAATGTTGTGTTGAAATGGAAGCAGGCTTGACTTCGAAGAACACAGCACTTATACTGAAAGCAGGTTTATTGCGAACTGAAATGTACACGAAGCACTGACTGCCTCTCGGACAGAATGTACTAGTAATTAGTAGAATAGTTAACATAAGAAACAAGTATAAATTACAAATGAACATAAGAAAAATGTAGAACATTCTGGAAATGTTAATTACAAAGAAATACATTTTTGCCGGTGGACGGGACTGAACCAGCGACTTTTAGCACCGCAATTGGTGATGCTATCCCTTGTGCCATGCTGGCAGTTGGTTAATGTGGGCTCTCACGGCAATATAAATACAACACATTACATCTCCAAGAGAAAAAGCTGTAGACATGTTAATGTTATAAATGAGTAGAGTTTTTTAACATTCGTTTCAAAATTATATATATATTTCCAAAGAAGAAGCTTTCCCATTTCCACAGATTTTCATTATCTCATCCAAAACTTTCACTTATTACAATGATGATAGCAGTATTAGTATATTGACAAAATATAACACACACACACACACACACACACACACACACACACACACACATATATATATATATATATATATATATATATATATATATATATATATATATATATATATATATCCCTATGAACCACAGATATTGCGAAGGAGGGGTGGCTTGCATGCCTCAGTGATACAGGACATATATACAACCACAGTGGAGCAGTATATGGGGAGGGGTCAGATAAACATGTGGTTCCAAACAGGAGCTGCAGCCTTGTGTGAGGGGCTGAAAACAATGGGAAACTACAACTGTTAATATCCCCAAGGACATGCAACTCTATGGTTAAATGATGATGGTGTCATTGTGGGTAAAATATTCCTGAGGTAATATAATCCCCATTTGGATCTCAGTGTGGGGACTACTCAGGTGGAAGTCATCATCAGGAAAGATAAAACTGGCATTCTGCAGATTATAGCATGGAAAGTTAGATCCCTTAATTGGGTAGGTAGGTTAGAAAATTTGAAAAGAGAAATGGATAGATAGAAGTTAAGATATAAAGGGGATTAATGAAGTTCAGTGACAACATGAAAAGGACTTCTGGCTAGGTGAGTACAGAGTTATAAATACAAAATCAATTACAAGCAATGTAGGGGCAGGTCAAATAAGAAAATATAAGTGTAGGTAAGCTACTATAAGCAGTTCAGCAAATGTATTACAAAAGCCAACACTCACCACAGTAGTACAAGTTAATAGGCAAACTAGCTCTGCAGATGATGAAGAAAGGTAAAGAAGAGGAGTAGAGAGTATACCAATATTTTTCCTGGACACTCTTACTTTTCCAGGCTGTGCATTAAAGTCCTTTAATAAAAAATTATCATTCCTCAGTGGAATAATTATTAAGACATTAATTTAATGATGCATATAATAAAGTAAGCTGCCAGCATCTGCAACTGTCAAGTTATTGACAATGAGACAGTATCATTGTAAAAAATATTTCCCTACCAGCAAGTGCTTCAGGAGGTATTACAGACATAAAGTACTTGGTTTAAGGTGTAGATGCAAGGTGGATGATCAAAGGTCTTAATCTAAACAAAAGCAAATGATCTTACATAATTGTGGATGAATGGAGTTGAGAAGCCACCAGCAGGAATTCCATGTTTCTTGTTCTGGGTTTACTTTCTGTGAAATTAAATGCAGAACACGAAAAATGGAATCCTTAGTGGAGGCATTAGGAGATAATATTGAGACTACATCTGTCTCTGAAACATGTATTTATTTAACAGTATATACGGTACAATTGTTTGATGGAGACTGTCTGAATCTGACTGTAACACTACAATTCTGCCTGTCAATGAATAGTTATGTTACTTGTTTCACATTTAATACCCATTTTTCAATCCCAGTAACAATGTGAGCAAGAATATCATCATTGGAGGAATTTCAATTCTGTAATTAGAATTTGGGGTTATGTTCACCTCCCAGACATCTTCCATACAAATTGTGGAAACCAAGCCTCTGGCTGATTATTTCATTCAGTAGTGAGCAAGAGATCTGGGGGAATTGGCTAGTGCTAAAAAACTATTAAGTAGTGATTTTGAGAAATTACTTGTTGCACACTTCCAATCAGATCTTGAAGTGTCAGTCATGACAGTGATTGATTGTGAACTTTGTTTTGGCCTTCAGTGAACTGCCTGCACCAGTGTCAAATTATTCTGTTGTCCATAATTTCCTTGATGTAAATAGCTTCTGAGTACAGTATTCTGTGCTGTAATAATACTGTCATTGTCTGTGACTGTGAAATAACTACTACAGTCATAATACTGAAATGGCACCACATTTATTGCGTCATACCTACTCTCTGCAACCACTCACGCCCATTACAGACTCACTAATAATGTCATATTTGAGTATGGTTCGAAAATGTATTCTTGATTACTCTCATACAAAGATCAGTAAAACATAATTTATGACAATATCACATAACTTACTTTTTAAGCTTTAAGTGTTCCTGAACAGTTAGATTGCTACATCATATGGGACCATGACAGCTCATATATACAAGAATATCATCACATATCACCATGTAAGCATTATTTGTGCAACAATGAGGAGAAATCTGAATCCTGGTGTCTAGAACATCTGTCAACACAGAGCATATCTAGTTAAATGAGACATCAATAATTATAAATGAAGAACAGGTATGCTATAAAGTTCTCTAGACACTATTTTTCCTGATTATATACAAGATACTCTTCTCCATTACCCACCACCTCTTTTGCTCCTCAACAAATCCTAATGAATGCACAAATGTATTGGCTCCCACTTAGCTTCTATATTCGTTCTTCACAAACCACCATGATGGTTGGTGAAGACCATATTTCATACAAGTATTAGCCCCATTCATATTTCATAAATGTGTGGTATATCCAGGAGCTTCACAAGATAGTTTGTGATTACTTTATTTCTTATTAGAATTTGACTGACTTTTTATTTGTTATTTCTCAGATTTACTAATAAACTAATGTGTTTTCTGAGAAAACAATGCCATTATGTATCACCATACTTCTGTATAAGCAACAGATGTAGTATTTCTGTTGTTCTGAAATGTTTAACAGAATACACCAGTGTAAGGCAGTTCACTTTATTAAAATTTTATTTTCCTAGAATTATGAGGTAGTTTTATTTCTGGAAAGTATGCTATAGTATCATTAGGAATGATATGCCCAAAACCAAGTATACCCTCACTGCTCTACCTCCCTACAAGCTTCAATAGTGTTTAGTCCTTCATTCATTTGAACACATAGCAGAAGTCCAAAAGAGTTATACTTGTAGTGAAACAGAAAAAATTATCAACTGCTAAATTTTAATTGCTAGTTAAAAATTCAATTAGTTTTTGATAATTTGCAATAATCTTATTTCAAAAGGTTCTGGATCTCAGTAGTTACAGCATGTAACAAGATTAGCATATGGTAAACATAATTAATGAATTTGATAACTATTGGATTAAATTTATTCAATCATTAAGTTCCCTAGAGATTCTTCAGGGGCATGGTATGAGTCAATGAACACATTAACATATGAAAAAATTGACTTAATCAGCAAAGTCTATTAAACTATCATAATATCACTTAATTCTGTTCACAATAATCAAATATGAATTCAATATTTTGTAAAACATAATGATAGTACTATGTTGTCAGATTTACTTAAGTAAGAAATTAAATAATGATTAGTTCCTAATTACATGCTTACCAAAACATGTCAGTGAACTGAAATAATTTTGTGTATGGTTAGATAAAATGTACCCTTCAGCTAGTAACATATGGAAACACGTAGAAAGATGTAAAATTGTAAGCTCTTGGAACCTCCTGATGGAACAGAAGAAAGAGCTGAATGGAGAAAGGAAAGCTTCAAAGAGTGAGATACTTGAGGATGCATAAAAAGTTACTAAGACCCTAACTTACAAAAGACTACTTAGACAGGCTGAGAGGAAAATTTGATTGTTGTCCCAAAAAAGGATCTGAAAATCTGAGAACTTAGAAATGGAAGAGAGTGCACTTCAGCACTCCCCTTTCTGTTTGTAAGTGTGGCAATCAGGCCATTAATGAAATTAATTTGCCAATGTTTGCTCCAGTAAGCCTTTTCTCCTTCCAATAAGTTTTTCAGTTATCTATCCCTCACACTTCCCTTGATGCTGTAATTCAACACAATAACTATAACTGCACCTACAGACAAGCATCACCTCAAAGTGTTCCACCTTACACTGGATTCCCACACTCACTCCACTTCAACTATTCACACACCTATGCCAGTAACCATCACTCCCCCATAAATCCAGCTTGGCAAATTCTAGGCTGTATACAGCAGCAAGGGGAAAGGTTAAACCAAAGGAAGTGGGGGGAAAAGCCTTTGCAGTCCGAACTTCTATCCATCACCTCCAAAGGAACAGATGTATTACTTTACTATCAGTGTGAAGAAAGACAGTATGTGTACTTAGTACTGATTAATAGCAAGTACACCCAGAGTCTTCACTCATAAAATCTCCAAACAAAATGCAAATAATTTCTAATTTTCCTACCCGATTAAGGGATCTAACATTCCCCTCTCCGATCCGTAGAATGCCAGTATTGCCTTTCCTAATGACATCCTCTTGAGTAGTCCCCGCCCAGAGATCCGAATGGGGGACTATTTTACCTCTGGAATATTTTACCCAAGAGGATGCTATCATCATATTTTCATACAGTAGAGCTGCATAGGGACTGATAACCATTGCAGTTTAGTCCCTTCCAAAAACAAACAAACAACAAGAGCTGCATGTCCTCAGGAAAAGTAACGGCTGTAGTTTCCCCTTTCTTTTAGTTGTTCACAGTAACTGTATGGCAAAGCCACATTAGTTGATGTTACAAGGCCAGCTCAGTCAATCATCCAGACTGTTGCCCCTGTAACTACTGAAAAGGCTGCTGCCCCTCTTCAGGAACCACACGTTTGTCTGGCCTCTCCACAATACACCTCCACTGTGGTTGCACCTACGGTACAGCTATCTGTATCGTTATGTACATTACATAAATACTCTGCTAATCACATTTAAGTGTGTGGTAGTGGTTTCATTGAACTTTTATTATATTTCTCTAGCTTTCCATTCTCCAATAGCTTGCAAGGAAAGAGAAATATCTAAATATTTACCTATTCAATCTGAATTCTCTTATTTTATGATGATCATGTCTCCCTATGAATGCGGGTACTAACAAAATATGGTCTCTTTTGAAAGAGAAAGTTGATGAAACAAATTTGGCCAATAAATCTCACTGCAATGGTTAACATCTTTCTTTTAATCATTTCCATCCCAACTTGCCTGTGACACTCTCTCCCCTATATCATGATAATACAAAACAATTGCCCTTCTCTGAACTTTCTCTATATCCTCCATCAATCCTACTTGGTGGGGATACCATAATGAGCAGTAATACTCAAAAATAGAATGCACAAGTGTAGTGTAGGCCAATTCTTTAACTGAACTGTTGCATCTTTTAAGTGTTCTACCAATGAAACAGCCTTTGGTTCACCTTCCATACAATATTTTCTTTGTGTTCTTTCCAATTTAAGTTGTTTGTATTTGTTATTCCTGGGCATTTAGATGAATTTATGGCCTGTAGATTTGACTGATCAGATTTCTTTTAGTGCACATATGGAGGACTTCACCCTTTAGGGCCAATTGCCAATTTTTCCACCATGCAGGTACCTTATCTAAATCATTTTGCAGTTGATTTTGATCTTCTGATGACTTTACTAAAGTAACAGCCTCATCCATGAACAATCTAAGAGACGTGCTCACATTGTCTTCTAAATCATTTATAAAGATGCTTTTTCATCAGAAACTATGTACTGTGTCCTTCCTGACAGGAAATCATGAATTCAATTGCATAACTGTGACAATATTCAATAAGCTCACAATTTGATTAGAAGCACTTGTGAGGTGTAGTGTCAAAAGCCTTCCAGAAATCTGTAAGTATGGAATCCATTTGAGATACCTTCTCGATAGCATTCATCACTTCATATGAGTAAAGATATACTTGTGTTTCACAAGAATGATACTTTCTGAATTCATGTTGACTATGGGTCAATAGGTCATTCTTTTTGAGGTTGTTCATAATGTTTGAGGGAAGTATATGTTCAAAAAAACCAGCTGCAAACAGACATCAATGATATAGGCTTGTAATTTGTGGATCACTCCTATTGCCCTTCTTGTATATTGGAGTGAACTGTGTAACTTTCCAGTCTTTTGGTGTGGATCTTTAGCTGAGCAAGTGGTTGTATATGTATGGAGCTATTGCTTCAGCATACTCTGAAAGTAACGTAATTGGTATACAATCTGGACTGGGAGACTTGCTTACCTTAGGTGATTTAAGTTGCTTTAATACTCCATGGATATTTACTAAATTATGCATGATGGCAGCTGTTCTTGATTTGAATTCTGGAGCATTTGCATTGTTTCCTTTGGTAAAGGAATTTCAGGCAGCTGTATTAACAATTCTGCTTTAGGAAAGCTGTCATCAGTAGCATCGCCATTGCTATTGTGTATGGAGGTATTGATTGTGTTTTGTCACTAGTGTACTTTACATATGACCAGAATTTCTTCAGATTTTCTACCAAATTGTGTGACAGGGGTTTGTTGTGAAAATGATTATAAGCTTCTCACACTGAAGTTTGAGCTAAACTTTGAGTTTCTGTTAATTGTTGCCATTCTTCGGGAATATGTCTCTCTTCAAATTTGGCATGCTTTTTTCTTTGGTTTTGCAAAAGTGATTTCGCCTGTTTTGTGTACTTTGGTGGGTCAGACTTCTCTTTTGTTAATTTATTTGATGTAAATCCCTCAACAGCTGTCGATATTATTTATTTGAATATAAACCTTGGCTAATCTACACTCACATTGCTCACATTGTTAGTTTCAAAAGAATGGAGATTCTCATACAGGAAAGCCTATATTGAATTTTTATCTGTTTTATTTTATTTTTAATTTTTTTAATAAATATATTTTTTCATTTAATTTTGGTGGATTTGGGAATTTTGAGATTCAGTCTCACTACTACAACTCTGGGTTCTCTAATGCCTGTGTCTAAAATGTACACTTGAGAATGGCAAGAAAAGCATTTCTTATGAACATTAATTTTTTGACATCAATTATATCAAACTGTTAGAAATTCTTTTATGAAGATATTTGTCTGCCTTGTGTGGACAAGAGACATGGATAACAAGAAGTTAATACCAGGAGAGAGTAAAAGCTTTTGAAATGTAATGCTACAGAAGAATGCTGAAGATTATATAGCAGGATCACGTAACCTATGAGTAGAACTGAGCAGAAAAGAAAATTGCAGTTTAAGTTGAGTAAACAAATGGGATTGGTTGATAGGACACATTCAGAGACATAAAGGAATCACCAATTTAGTATTCGGAGGAAGTGTGGGGGTAACAACCATAGAGGAGGATGAAGAGATGAATACAGTAACCTGCTTCAAAAGGATGGGGTGGCAGTAGTTATTCAGGATATATGCGGCTGATGCATCTCAGAATAATGTGGAGAGCTGCATCAAACCAGTATTTGGAGTGAAGATCACAACCGTGACAACCACTTTCTGACACATATTGAGAGAAGAGCTATGATATTTGAGCTGGTCTTGGCTTATGTCCCTTGAACATCCACAGAGGCCAATCAGGCCTTCCAATTTTGTATACATTACTGTGGCAACCCCCCATGTTGCCTTAGTTCTGGGCAACTTCATGTTTCAGTCAATGGTGCTGCATGCTTCAACCAGCTCTGTGTGTGTATATGTGAATTCTTATAATTTTGTGAGTTTATTGTTGTATGTGTGGATATTGGCTTTGTGTAGTTCAGAGAACAGGAGTTTTAGAACAGAATCTATACTGAAATCTCAAGCATACACATTTATTTTAATGTGAAAGTGAACCTTTGATACCCTTGAGTAAAGTGATTGGCAGGGTGGAAGAACCAATGAACATCTCTACAGTGACAGTCAAGAGAGTCACAAATGATGAAGAGGCTGACAAATCAGCTGGAAGACATGATATTGTGGCGCCTGAAATGTCAAGGAAGAGATGTGCTGTTGACTGAAACAGACAATTTTGATGGAAATCCTATCAGGTAACAAACACTGAAGAGCCAAAGGAATGGTACATGTATGCATATCCAAAGACAGAGATAGGTAATCACTCAGAGGATGACACTGTGATCACCAATGCATGTATAAGACAACAGATGTCGGGCACAAGCATTAGATTGATTACTGCTGCTACAATGGCAGATTATCAAAATTTAAGTGAGTTTGAATTATAGTCAGCTCATGAGTGACTTTTGGGATACAGCATTTCCAAAGTAGTGATGAAGTGGGGATTTTCCCATATGCCTCACCTGGGACCATCACACTGACATTAGATTAGTGATGACTGGAAAAATGTTGCATGGTCTGATGAGTCTCATTTCCAAATATATCACGTGGATGGATGAGTACAGGTATGGAGACAACCTCATGAATCCATAGATACTGCATGCCGGCAGTGAACTGTTCAAGCTGGTGGAGGCCCTGTAATGGTGTGGGGGGTGTGCAGTTGTAATGCTATGGGACCCCTGATAAGTCTATATGTGAATCTGACAAGTGACACATGTGTACTCATCCTGACTGATCACCTGCATCCATTGATGTCCATTGAGCATTCTGATGCACTTGAGCAATTCCAGCAGGACAATGTGACACCCTACATGTCCAGAATTCCTACAGAGTGGCTCCAGGTATACTTCTGAGTTTAAACACTTCTGCTGACCACTAAACTCTCCCAACAGAAACATTATTGAGCATATGTGAGATGCCTTGAAACATGCTGTTCAGAAGAAATCTCCATTACCTCATACTCTTACAGATTTATGGACACCCTCCAGCACTACTTCTGACCAGATTTATGGACACCCTCCAGCACTACTTCAGACACTAGTTGATTCCATGCCACATCATGTTGCAGCACTCCTGTGTGCTCCCAATGATGGTACATGATATTAGTCAAGTAAACGTTTTTTGGATCCTCATTGTATATATGCATACTACAGTAACAAGAACATTCTGACACTTAAAAAGTTAATGTCATCACTGTTAGATAGTAGTTTTTTTACAAGAAGAGAAACAAGTCTGTCCATTGATTAAAAAATAAAAAGAAAAGAAAAAAGTGGCTTTTGTTGGAAAAAGTTCTTAGAAAGAATGTTACCAATAGAAGCTGGAGACACTGTGGCTGTGTGAGTCACTAGCAGGGATTCCAGGCAATGTAATATGGATTGACATATATGGACCAATATACATCATGCACATCTGTTGCACTAACAGACAACACATGCCACAGAACTATGACTAATTTATAAGTGAGGGTGACTATGTATTTCAGTTTTGTATCCAGTGCTATGATGATATTTTAGTCTGAAAGAACTATAGATTACCACGAGAAAATGAATGTTGATAGATTTAAAGGCTGGGTCACAACACCTTTGCTACCAAATGTCAGTCCCAGTAGTGTTTTTGTAATTGAAATCATGCCATACCAATCTACACAATTAAATTAGGCACTAACAGCTGCTGCAAGGAAAGAAAATTAGCTGGAAAAGAGATAATAATATATGCTTTGAAAAGAATATGTGAAAAGTGGAACAAATAAGTATGAAATTGATTTGTCTGCAGAGAAATATGGCCAAATCTTATATGCCTTCCAGCATACCATTAGATTTTCGACACCATTGAACTAGTCTGGGCTCACATAAAAGTAGATTTCTTGAAGCAAAATAAAACTTACATGTTGCAAGGCACAGAAAGGCTGGTACATAAGGCTGTCACATGAATAATGCCACAAATTTGGAAGAAAATCAGATGATGATCTTGAATTTCTGTTCTACCACATGGAAAATAAAGAATGTCTTCATTCAGTATTTTAAATGTAACATTTGGGCATTTTGTAGTACCTTGTTAATGTCAAAATTTATTTGTGTGTATTAGTGTAAGGAGACAAATACTACAAGCATGTGAGGAAAAACCTTTGATCAAGGAACACATCACTCAGTAGAATTCTTTCTACAAGAATGCTGCACTTAATCGGGCTCCATTGTTTGGCTCTTTAGCACCAACTGCCAAAGGGTGGGAGGGGAAGGACAGTTTGTTGCCTGTCTTGCCACTCTGTCAGTCACTGGCCCACTGCATTTCCCTGTTGAACACTGGTAACTGCACTGACAGATATCTGAGCTCTCCTTTCTCCATATGCTGTGTAGATTTAGAGAGTTAAAAGATGGAAATGCTAACTCACTGGAACATATTTTGAAATATTTTATATGTCTGCTTACATTCAAAGACAAGAACATAAATGCAATATGGGTGAAAAATCAGTATATATAGTAGAGAGTGCTCTCTACTGATACAAAAGGAACTGCTACTTACCAGCTTGAAGTTCATTCAAAAATACAACAGATAAAATGATGAGTCTAATTCTTATTAAACTGATGGTGCTTGTTATTGTAAAATACATGGAAAAATAAGTATATAATGTAATTTAATTCATAATTATGGATTACCCATTTCCTTATTCTGTTTTTATTTTTATTATGTAGTAGGTTAGTAGTGCAGCTTAATTTCTCTGCTAGAATTGCTGTGAACCTTTTGGGTAAATAAAATGAAGTGTTGAATAACTATCAGTGGTAGAATGGACCTTAAGAAAATCCACGAGGCAGACTCAAATTAGTAAGAGATAAATTTCTGTAAAAGGCAGAAATCACACTGTGTATTCAAACTTCCACAAAATTATGATCTTCTGTAAATTTTTGTTGCCGGTTATAAGAAATAGATTTCATGTAGAAAATGATTGCACATTGTGGTGGATTTATCCATGTCCTTAGAGATAAAACCACCAATTTATTTGTTCATAACAACTCAACTCAGTGGTAAAGTGCCAGACTACAATTCATAATATCTCAGGTTCGATTCCCAAGAAATCCAATGATTTTGACCTGTCAGTCATCACGTCAGTCACATTAGTTGATGTAAAAAAATGCTGAGTCACAGTAGTTTAGAATCCAGATTCAGTTGTAGGCCCCCTCAATAACTGGATATGTAAATCAGTTCAAAGGAAGAAGGAAGGCAACAGCATATCACATTCAACAATGACAGTGGTTTTCAAAACAATCTTTCCATTGTCAAAATCTTTATTAATGATTTAGCAAATCTTTGAAAATTCAAACAACACTGACGAAGCAGGTATCTGATTTCACATACTCTCGGTACATGTCTAATATCTCTTCTTGCTCTGTAATCTAATATCTCTGTAGAAAGTTACTGACTCAAATGTTTATTTATAAATGGCAGATAAATGAAAACTGAACACCCACCACAATTGGATCATTGAACGGTTACAGTCAAAAGTAAGCACAACACACATCGAGTCATTTTTCCCATTGATAGACAAGACAATCAATTCCTGTCTTATAGTATCCAGTTGATTGTTGACAGATTCTCAACTAGATCTGATATTAAGCTTCCATATCCAAATGACAATGAAGAGTGAAATTTACAGGCTGCATGGAGTCTGTTGCAGTTTTTCCCAATCAAATCAATGAACCATAGTCTTAATGCAATTGGCAGTGTGGGAGGCATACATTATCATGCAACACTTTTGTGCGGTATCACCATGGGGGACAAAACACGCTGCCACTATTATGAGCCTGAGAGCAGACTGCAAAGACAACAGATCTCACTGTTGAAGTGAAATGTTTATATTAATCTCTTTGCTGTCTCTCTGCTGTGTTGCACATCCTTGTATGTAGAATTTTTTTGTTGGTGTCTTAAATGTGCTACCAGAAATAAAACTATTACACCTCTTACAGAGTTCCAGTTCACTTATTGTTGAAACTGTGCATATGGAGCACATAAAATGATTACATTTACAGTTAAATTGCTCAAGAGGTACTGAGGTATCAGGTGTTGATCCATGTTTAAACACCATTATTAGTATGTGGTATAGCCTCCATTGGCAGCAATGCAGGTGCTGATTTTGGCATCCATTTGATCATACAGATGGCAAAAACTCTGGAGATCATTCTGACCTCGGAAGTTGCTGGACGCCTTGCAGAGCACACCGAGTTTCACATGCAGTGTGTGAGGGAGAACACATCACATTCCTGTTGCAATAATGGTAAAAGAACAGGTCTTACAACATTCTCCACGCACTGAGAACTGGTCTGTGTTCCCCCCACAAACACCAAAGATAAACAAGAGTTGTAGCTTATCACACCCCAGACCATTAGGTCTGGGTGGGGCCCATGTGTCTTAGACAAATGCACTCTACAATACAGCACTCACAAGGTCTATATTGTATACACAAATGACCATTAGTTGTGTGCAGATAGACTCTGCTTTAATCACTGAAGACCACGACCTGCCATTCCATCGTCCATGTGATCCCTTGATGTCACCAGTCGAGCCTTTCATGTCAATTCTTTGTTGTGGGTAGAAGATGGGCTATAGATGTGCGTGCCCATAGTACCAATGGTGGTACTCAGTTGCTAACAGTCCTGTTGACACTTCTGAGCTCACAAACCTTCTTATCTGTGCTTTGGTAGCTGTACAATGTGCCACTGTTGTCCTTACAATATGACAATCTTTGTGGATGGCTGTAATGCATGGGCAACCAGAACCTCATCTACAGGTGTGAGAATGTTTAAGTGACCATTGCAATCAGCATTGTTGCACAACTGACATAGCATGTCTAATTTGTGTGGCAATTCTCCAAAAAGACCAGTACAACACTCATAAGGCCACAATTTCACCCCTTTCAAATATCCTCAGTTGGCTGTAGGAAGAATGAGTGCTTCTACATGACTTGGTGCCTACTTGATTAACAACTTGATATCACACTGAGCCTTATGGCTGAAAACATTGGTATACACAGATGGCACTGACTATGCTATCTGTTGACGGATGATGCTGAAAACATTATCAGTACATCTACTATCGCCCAGGTGGCATTTGCCATCATCAGATAAAAATTGATGACATCTTTCTAGATGTACTAAGTATTTATTCTGGCAGTGTATATGTGTTATGTTGTAAGAACAGTTATGTTGCACATCTTATTTTATGTTGTGTTCTTTTTGAGTTTCTACAACAGATTACAGGTCTAGTTTGTGGCATGAAAAAAATTATGTACTGTAATCATACATCTCATAACATCAGAAGTGTGTCAGCATGTGTTGTGTGATTTGCACCGTTTGTATTGTATGTAAACAATTGTCCAACTGGCACATCCTCATGCAGAATATTTGCATATATATGTAACAATGGAGAATCCAGGTTGGAATGTCCATAATAGAGGACAAATAGCAAATTTCCATAAAGATGATCACTGGACCACTGGACACTGGACATTTGCACATAAAATAGACAATCACATTAACACATCTTAAATTTTTGGACATGGCCTTCAACAGAAAAAGATATACATAAATTCACATAATCATTCAGACATAACTTAAGCACACACGATCACCATCTCTGACCACTCCATTACTGGAGCAGCTAGGTATCATGGTCATGCATACATTTGAAAAATTTGTTATTTATATCACATGGCATGTACAAGTCATGTATTAGTGATGTACAAAAAGTGGCACCTTCGTCAGCTGATGCTACAATGCCACAAACAAATGTGTTTAAAGTTGCACTAAAAATATGGGACAAAGATGATCATGCTGTAAGCCAAATCATCATTATAACTGTTAAAGTAAAAGTAATGGCAATGTTGGTTACTTGAGAAAGTGCACAAAATATGTGGGATAAACTACATACACACTCTGTTCAGCCAGAATTTTTCAATTTTCAAATGAGTTCAAGTGATGACTTGGTAGCACATCTTGATTATTTTAAAAACTTGATTATTTGGATGCAGCAACTTAATGTGAAACATGATGAATCATCACTAATGGTGCAAATGCTTGACACACTTCTTGACAGTCATGGTGGGCAAGATCTGAAGATCAACTGACATTAGAACATATAGCTGGCATGTTAGCATGTGATGAAAATCATCATGCTTACCATGGGGCCAGCCGCGGTGGCCGGGGGACTGAGGCACTCCAATCACGGTCTGCACGGCCACTACGGTCGGGATTTCGAATCCCCCCTCGGGCATGGATATTTGCGCCGTCATTAGTGTTAAGTAGTTCATAAGTAGTTTGTAAGTTTAGGGACTGATGACCCCGTAGTTAAGTCCCATAAGCTATACAAACATTTGCATTTATCATGGGGAGAAATGAGACAAATAAATTACATTGCTTGCTTCCAAAGTAACTGTTCCAGACAGGAAAAATGCAGATGGTATCAATTGCAGGAATCTTATACAATCAAATAAATAAATACAAAAAGTCAACAAATAGAAGTTAAAATGTTGCAGAGGTTGTGGATTTCATCATATTAAAAAAAAGCACCACACAACACTGCCCAAACCCAAATAAAAGTGAACTGTCTAACCAAGCTTTCATTGGTGAAGTAATGAGTGCAGAATTGGACAAGGATGTATGGATTGCTGGTAGTGAAATGATGAATGACACTGCTAAGAAAATTAAGTGGTACACATTGTTTACTAAGTTTCCAGAATCATTGCAGATATGTATGGGCAACAATTCAACTACTAATGCACTTAGAAAAGAAGTTATTTATTTTGAAGCTTTTGTCAATGGAGAGTGAAATTTATGTCATGTGGATAATGTTTTGTGCACTCCAAAAGGATAAAGAAATCTATTTTCTGTATCATCTGCTGTGGACAAAGGATTAGACTTGCATTCACTGAAAGACAAGTGTGAGTTTTGAAATGACCTTATAAATGGGTGTTGCTTTTGCAGTGGCAACTTACTGAAGATGTTGATTCAGATTACAGAAGCAATTCATCCTCGTAATTCTGAGGTATATCTTGCATCAAAGTAATGTCTGCAAATTTGGCATGAATGATAGGTTCATCAAAACAAATGGCATGTTAAACTATTATTGAAGCTACATGATGATGAGGACTTTATTGGAGAATTTTGTGAGGTGTGTGTCAATAGGAAGCAACATCAGATCAGTTTCCAGTCACAGCACCAGTGTACTACACAAACTGGAAAACTGATTCATGCTGATCTTTGTTGACCTATGAAGAGTAAGTTACTGGGAGTTGTACATTAATGGTGATTCTTCATGATATATTGTCTCAAGCAGATAAGATTGTGGAACTGTGCAATATTGTAAAGAATTTCTGTGATCAACCACCAAAAGCATTTCAGTGTGATGGAAGGTGAGAATTTGATAATACAAAATTTAAATACTTGATTAAATTAAATGGCATACAATTAAGTGTCACAAATGGTTACACTACAGATAAGAATGGATGTGCTGATCAAACCAGCAGAACTGTTGTGGAACTAGCTCAAACAATGTTGCTATCAAAGTGTTCGCCTAAACTTTTGTAGGCAGAAGCAGTAAACACAGCAATTTATGTGTTAAATGGAATTGGTATATATCTTGTGGATGGCAGAGCACCTGATGAGGTATTCATTGCAAAGATAATACTGCTAAAATAGCTTCATATTTTAGCTGTATATCTTTTTCTAATGAAGGCCATGTTCAAAAATTTAAGTTGTGTTAATGTGATTGTCTATTTTATGTGCCTGTCTCTGGCCCAGTGATCATCTTTATGGAAATTTGCTATTTGTCCTCTATTACAGACATTCCAACCTGGATTCTCCATTGTTACATATATATGCAAATATTCTGCATGAGTACTTTCCAGTTGGACAGTTGTTTACATACAATACAAACGGTGCAAATCACACAACACATGCTGACACACTTCTGATGTTATGAGATGTATGATTACAGTACCTAATTTCTTTCTTGCCACAAACTAGACCCGTAACCTGTTGTAGAAACTCAAAAAGAACACAACATAAAATATGATGTGCAACATAACTGTTCATACAACATAACACATATACACTGCCAGAATAAATACTTAGGACATCTAGAATGATGTCATCAATTTTTATGATGTTTTTTCATAATACAAAAGAACAGAAAAAGAAAGGGATCTGAAAGTAAAACCAGGAACTTTGTGGCTTATTCTGTTGGCATTGATGGCTTTAAAATATGAATTGATTAGGAAAAATGGATTATTCAGAATGAGGTGGTGTATTTTCACCTGAGAAAACTAGAAAGAAAATAGCATTACTTCCAAGTAAAATTGCTGATGAAGAATGGAAGATTCATGATAATGATGAAGCAAGTGCACAAGGAAGTTCTAGTGAGAGAGAATTCAGATGTAGGCAACAACTGAAGAAACCAGATCATCTTATTGAAATAATGCTGGCTGAAGTAAACAATTGTAAGAATTATACAGAGGCTACCTACCAGTTCTGTAGGCCATGAACATTGGAAAAAATCTGTCCAGGAAGAAACTGCTTCATTGAAGAAAAATACCACATGGGCTTTGGAACCTTATTGATACTTAAACTGGTGATGTTCTCATACAATAACAATTCATTATCATTCATTTTCTTCATTTGCTTGGTGTGCCACTGACTGAAAATCATTATCAGTTCAGTGAGACATGGATGAGTCCAGTCCAATGTGAAATAGTTCAGGGAAGATAGAAAGCTGTGTGACTGCACATTACAACAATTCTTGGCCTAACACCAGCTGGTCTCATGACAATCAAATATGTAGAGGAAATTGTTTCGGAGGATCACGGAAGGACTCCAAAGTTGCCATTTCTATGGGATCAGTGAACACCATCCTCCATGACAACGTGAAAAATGCGGAAAGTTCCCTCCAGGTGAGTGTTACAAAAGGTGATGAATGACCACAAGGCATGCATAGCATGTTCACACATGAACTTTCCTTTCATCAGCTGTGACAATAAATGAGACACGGTTGCCATTTTTCAATCCTGAAGTGAAGTGTCAAGTCAACTCAATGGAAGCAATTTTCTAGTGGTCACAGCAGATACCTAAAGAAGTGTTTGCAACAGCCATGAAATCATGGTGTCATCAATGTGAAAAACATTTGTAAGTTGAAAGCACCTTGCAATATAAACATTTAGGGAAAGTGTTGAAGTAAAGTGTTTATGTTGATCTTATTGCTGTCTCTTTGTTGTGTAGCATATCTTTGTATGCAGTATTTTGTTTTGTCTTAAATATATGGCTCTTGTTGTAAGAACAGCTGTTCCCTCCTTTTTGAGTTTTTACAATACCCACATCTCCACCACCAAAGAAAATAAAAGACTTCTTTGACTGCAGTGGCTCTCTGCTCATTGAGTTCCTCATGCACAGAACTTCAACCAATTTGCAAAAATATAAATATGTTGCAGAAAATACAACATGCCATAACGTCAAAATGCCAGGGAATGCTATTAGATGGATCATCTTGTTGCACAATAATGCTTGCTCCAAAACTGCACATTGGACGAAGGCAATGCTTCACAGATTTGGTTGGTAAACACTGCAGTATCCTCCATACAGTTCAAATATTCACATGTCATTTTCACATATTTGGCTGCCTGAAGACAAAAACATTTTTAGATATCAGTTTCAGTGGGATGAGGAGATGTAAGGGTGGGTGTGGTTGTAGGCTCATCAGTGGCTGACCGCATTCTATTTAACAGAAATGAATCATCTCGTTTCTCAGTGGGATAACTATCTTAACACATGTGGTGATTACTTTTGAATGGAACACTGTATAGTTCTGTTGAGACAGTTGTTTGGTTTTCAGTCAATTGTCCCTCAAACTGTTGTAAGACAAATGAAATCAAGGATAGTGTGAAAATTTACTCTTATGCTATTTAATAAGTTTCTGATGCATAGAATAAAAATAGTATTATCTACTTAGAAAACACTTGCAAAGCCTTCACTTTCACTTTAATTTTTCCAGAATTTATGTAAATATTGTAAGAATGCAGTCATGGTTATGAAAGTGCTATTTATTATTCATGACACATTTAGTCCTCTTTGGCCATCATTGCATTTTCTAAGAGCCAAAATAAATACATCAGTAAAAATATTTAAATACATACAAGAAGGCTAATGTTAGGTAGAGGTAGCCACATCTTGGAGAGCACAGCATGGAGCAGCCAATATACATTTTAAATTGTGGCAGTATTGACTAATGATGGTACTCTACATCATTTTTGTGCAAGTCCACGTTTCTTTATTATTGTCTTGTAGATATGGTCCCACATCTTGTAACTGCCACATATTTCTGTCCCCACCTTTTGCTCCTTTTTCAATACTATTTTAAAGGCTCTGTCAAACAGGGAGCAGGCAGCCCATGTGGGCACTGTATTGCATTTGGACGAACCACTTCAGTCAAACAGGTAGCACACACTGCCCACCACGTAGAGCAGGGGCATGCTGTGATTTTCTACAGCGACCGCGGCGGGCAAGCGGGACAGTTGGTGGAAGAAACAGAGAAACTGATCGATTTGGTGCGTCTAAAAGCATTCCTATATGACACACGCAATCCAGAATACAAAACTTCAGTAAGAATGCCGAAACCTGGAAGGAGATAGGCAGAAGTCTGAATCAAACAGGTATTAATTTAGTTTTCATAATTATAAACCAATATATCCCAACTTGTATAATCCAAACTGTTGCATGAAAATGAATTTAAGCGAAATGTTGAAAATTACGTACATTTCTGGTTTAGAAAAACAATGTGGTGCTAATACCTTGTTACTGGTTATTAACAAAATACGCAAGAAATTGGTCTGGCCCAGTATAATCAGAAGTACTCAAATTCTCTTTTACACTTGGGGTATTCTTAAATGGATTAGCCTGTACATTATCAACCTGCTCCTCTTATTCAGTAGGCACATAGCTTTGCATTGCTGTGGAGAAAATTATGTAGACAGCATGCTGCTTCCACATCATCATTTACTGCATCAGTTTGTGGGTCTATTGTTCCTAAAAAAGACACGTCACTTTTGAACAAGAATTTCCAAAATATACCTTGTATTACAGAGGCATTTATTGTAAATGGCCTTTTGAGGATCTACCAAGGCTGTAGCTTTACGAAAGGAATTAAATAATTCTGCCATTTAAACTGTCACCTATTAACATGCGAGGCCCACGAGTGCTCGTACCTGACAACGGCTTTTACACCTCGTATAAATTCGTGGAAAATAGAGTGTTTTAACAAATAACACTGTCACTGTGTCTGGTATAGCAGCCCACATTAACACAACAAAGATGTAATCATGATCAACAACTCCAGTGAGACAACTGAACTTTTTATAACAATTATAACTTCGGCCACTTCTTTCTTGGACATTTTATTCGTACATGTTTCCTATCTAGCTGCCAATGCAGTTAGCGAGACATTCAAAAATTATTGAAAAACCATATTTACATAAGCAAAGCTCTTTGCAAAGACGACAAAATTCACCGTATTCTTCTCGTTTCATATTAATTTCATGAACCCATTTTCTTCGCTTCTTTGAAGCAAGCAAAATGAGAAGTAGAAATTCATCCTCGCCTGAACTTCTGCTCATGTTGATACACTCTGTAGCTGACACGTGCACTACAAGCACCAGTCAACAACCAGAACGCCAAGCGCTGCCCGCACTGTGTCTGACTCCTGCGGAATGCGATGGACAACAGCGCGTTCTGCCCGTGCTCTGTTTGACGGAGCTTTAAATTTTTGTAAAGTGCTTATGCCTTAATCCCCCTTTTTAGATAATATTATGATGCCTCAAAAGGGCAAAACATGTCATAAATCATAAAAAGCATTTTTTTTTCATCAGTGACTGCATTCTTTCAATAAATTCACAAACAGTTGCTGCACAGGTGCAGGGAATGGAACCAATATCTGTGTATCTCGCTTGACTGCAAGATCTCACTACCACATTTGAGGAAACACATCTTACCAGTGTGAAAATGTTGCTTTATTTCCAGCATACCTAGCAATGAAATGTATTAAAAACTGGAAACTGGTAATAAAATATATGGAGAGATGATAATGTAATGTAATACCTATAGAATGTTCCAGTAACATAAACTTAAGGAAGGATTCCTACCTTCAAGAACATTTTGTGTTACAGTGAAAGTCTTTCCTGTGTCTAGTGGCACAGTCCAGTTCACTGGTTCTGGCGATCGCATGATGATTTGCTCAGGAGATTTCACCCTAGTTGGTTCAGGTGGAGATTTTACTACAGCTGGCTCAACCTCTTCCTTTGACTCAGATACAGTTTCTTCCTTTACTTCTTCATCCTTCTTTTCTTCTTCAGCACCTGAAAAACATCAATAAATAATTTAGCTGTAGTATATATAGTGGACTGAAAAATAATTTATTTCTATCTACCAATGTGGTTGGAATAAAATTAGCAAAGAGGATATATTGTAGTTCAGCACATAGACAATCACTGAGTCATAGACAGGTACACAGAAAAGGCTATCATATTCACACAACTTAAATTTTCAACCACAGCCTTTGTCATGAAAAAGAGAGCACAGACATTTTGACACAATCACACAGGTGCAACCCACACACATGTGACAGTCATCTTCAGCCTCTGTGACTTGACTGCTGCCAAAATCTGAATGAAACATACTCTGAATGTATATACTATGAATTATACTAACTCATTAGGCAGCAGTCAAGACACAATGGCCATAGTGGCGATCATGTGTGTGTGAGTTGTGCCTGTGCCTGTGTGTATGTTTTCTTTTTCTAATGAGTGTGTGAGCGTGTGAGTAAGCATGTGTTTCTTTTCCTGACAAAGGATGTAGCTAAAAATTTTACTTGAGACAGTATGATTGTCTTTTCTACATGCCTGCCTGTGGCTATGCATTTATCCTTACGGTGAGTTGCAGCCTATCCTCATTATTACTGTTATTTCTAGGTATGTAATGTGAACTCACTGTAAATTTTTTTAATTATTCTAAAACTGCTTATAGGTTGCTGGAATAATCTCTTAGTTGTTGAAAGAAGATTATTTATTTTAAATACACAACATGTTTCAGGCTTAGCCCATCATCTGGTGCCATGTCAGTAAAATACATATACAACCAATACATATATACAAAAAATTATTTGCAATTTATAATTAAAATACAAAATACTTATATAGGTTGGTGGAATTATTATTATTATTCCAGCAACCCATAAGCAATTTTAGAGTCATTAAAAAATTTGATCATGAAGGTTGCATACCTTTATCAAGACTTTCAGTCTAAAATAAGTGAACTAATTCTGCCATTTATTATTTACTCTCTGCTTAAGTTCCTTTTGTCCATACAAAATAAAAATATCATTTATATTTTCAATCCATTCTTTATGCACAAGTTGTGTCCCACATCTAGTATTTACAAGAACTATGACTAGATATTAGTAGTTGTGCCACATGATCTAAAATTAATGACTGTACAAAATCCACAAGGAATGAGTAGTGGCAAAAATCACTCAAATCTATCTTTCAAACATTTATTCGCCAAACAGATAGAATTTTATGATCAAACTTCTCACTCTAATGTATCATTTACAAATACTAACTCACTTAGAAGAATCAATCTCGCTCATAAAAAGGCATCAGTGAAAATAAACTGGCAAATGTGCCATACATAAACAATTAGAGTCACAGAGAGAAACATGCATATTATAAGAGTATGAATGAAACTGATTCTTTATACCCTACTGAATGGAAAATTACAGAGATATTAAATAATTGGTTAGCAGCAATGTTGCATTTACAAAGCAAAATTTAAGGATATAGAAGAATGGAGTCATGACAGAAAAGCTGACAAGAATCATGGAAAAGAGCAACTTTTAACAAGTATTAAAGCATTAAAATGTACACAAACATTAAAATTAATCATGTGGATTCATTTAATTATACACAGAAAAGTAGTAGGATGTTTCAAATGTAACAAGTAGTGATGATGTTTCTTACTGTGAAATCAATTTGCTCTATTTTGTATTTGATAGTATGTATCAAGTAGATGAAAGGTTCCATAATAAAAAATGCTTAAATACCATCACTGAAATAATTTAAATGGATGTAAACAAGTGACTGAGAACAAATTGGAAATGAAGCAACAAAGGATACAATTATTGAAAAATTAACACCATAGGAGTGCCATGAAATGCTACTTGTATGTGCAATAGAAGGACTAAAGCCTTTCTTGTGCCAGAAAGAACATAAGCACAGAAATCTCGAATCTAATGTGACAACCTGGCAAAGAAGAAATACATGATGTAGTACTTGTTCTTAAGACCATTTACATCATATCATTCATACCTCAATTTCCATAGATAATGATCTGGACTAACAAGAAAGAAAATCTGCATTACCTCACTTATATTAGTCAACATTATACCTTCTTTTTTCATGATATTGCAGACTGACCTGATAGCCAAAATATATAATACTTTTATGAAACAATTCAACATTTCCATCATATCAGTGACTGTGAAACTATACACACAAGCAATAGTAAGCAAGACATAAAGGTGATTCTTGTATGAAGCAACTACATAAGTGCACTACTCCCACTGCCTGCAGAGACTTTTATGCAATAGGCATATGGAACAAAGCTTAAATATTTTAGAACACTTGTTGATCTGGTCCATAAACTAGTTTTATCCTGCTCTCTAAACTACTATATCCTGTGCAAGCCTCTTCATCTCTGCATAACTACAACAACCCACATCCATCTGATCCTGATTGGGCTCCCAATACATATTTCAACCTACCCACACACACATTTCCTTCCAATATGAAACAGATGATTATTTGACATTTCAGAACATGTACTATAAACTGATCCTTTTTCTCTTTTAGTCAAATTAAACCACAGATATCTTTTCTCCCCAGTTTTGTCAGCACATTCTCATTAGTTAATCAAATTGCCCATCTAATAATCAGCAATCATCTGCAACACTAAATTTCAAATTCTTTTATTTTCTTTTTGCCTGGATTGCTTATTGCTCAGACTAATCTTCTTTAAACAGCTATACTCCTGACAAATGTCTTAAAAAAGACATCCTATAACTTTTATTTACATTGAGTGTTAACTTTTCTTCTCCTTCAGAAATGATTTTCTTGCCATTGCCATTTTACATTTAATTATACTCTCTAATTTGGCCAAACATAACTTACTACCCAAACAGCAAAATTCATTTACTACTTCGTGAATTTCATCACCTAAACTAATTCTCTCAGAACAACCTGTTTTAATTTATCTACCTCATTCTTGTTTAGTTATTTAGTAATGTTAATCTTATATCCACCTGTCAATAAAATATCCATTACGTTCAAATGCACTTCCAGTGCACAATTACAATTTCATCAGCAAACTGTAAGATTTTTTCCCTTAAACTTTCCCAAATTTCTCCTTGATTTTCTACACAGCTTGGTTATTGTATGCAATGAATAACATCAGGTATAAGCTTACCTGAACATAATTAATCAGAAATTTAATTATGCTAATCATTAATTTGCTACTAAAGAAGTTAACTTCATTAAACATGAAAGCATTACTTTGCACGAAATTTATTAGAAGTTAATAATTAACTTTTAATAGTAAACTTTATGTTGAATAGTGAAAAGTGCAAGTGAATAAAATGTCTTACTGTTGCCTAAATAATAATGTCTCAGTTTAGGTATGATAGTGAAGATAAATAAACAGTTAAATTAAATAGTAATCAATGGTGAAATTATGGGAGAATCACATAATTTGCCTACTCCATCCATCCAGCCAGCCACAACTTCAGCACTCGAGGGTATGGGGTATTATATTTAATTAATAAATAAAATTAATGTAACCATTCAAACACAGCCACAGATTTTCATTACTTGCAGAGCTAGAATTTGATCCCATTATCAAGTTTCCATAACCAATCAACTAACAAAGAGTACTACTCAACACAAATTTAGTAATTAAACAACAATACCTAGTTATTCTTGCCCGCACTTTATTATTCACATCAATTGTGTGCAGACCAGCAAAGCCACACACCTACAGATCTACATCACACTAATTTGTTAGACCATGATTTTCTTGGGTAGTGCAGCATTTTTTAAATATATGTAGCAGGTACCCAACTAATGACTAATGGGTACAAATAAAACAAATGAAAGTTAAATAGTTAATTTTCTACTCAAAAAGTCAACTCTGTTTAATGATTCACAGATTAATGGTTTGTGCTCAGCCATGGGTCTGTCACTCTCATATCAATAACTCTGTAACTTTCATGCCTTTCAACTCTTACAACTGCCTTCTGGTTTCTATACAAGTTGTAAATAAATTTCTGATCCCTGCACTTTACTCCTGCTGGCTTCATACATTTAAAGAGTTTATTCTCATTTACATAGTCAATAGCTTCCACCTAATCAACAGATGGTAACAACAGAGTGCATACAGAATATCTCATGCAATAGCCAAAAAAGTCGTTAACAGCTCACTTGTTTTTAATCTACTGACCATAGTTCAAAGCAACAACAAGCAGAAATCCTGCTTTCTGTGCATGCACATATAAACCATCTCTACTGCACATGTGCAGATCCATGGCAAAGTAGAGCTTATAATATTGTGCCTTGCCAGAAACACACTTCCAGAATCAACGTGTGGCCCATTATGCCACTAGGTTGTAGGCTATCTACACCTAACTTTTACACATTTGTTTGTGGAGGGTATTCTGAGACAATCACCACTGTGCTTGCATGGAATAACATAAGCATTGCCTTTTGTTTTTCAAACACAAAACATCGGGGGGGGGGGGGGATCTAATAGTTCTGTAGCTGCAATACATGTGTTTGAAGTCATGTAGTTATTCCATCATGATAATATAAGGAGTTTCTAATGGGATACTTTTTCCACATAAGAAACTCCAAGCATTCCCTCAAAATTTTTTTACAACTAAGGAGAGTCTTAGGAGTATAATGAGTCTGTGTGCACCCTGTAAGAAGGTATATTTGCCTGTACTTATCTCATTTTTTAATAAAAGTGTGGTGTCGCACAAGTACAAAGTGCGCGCCACTTACTTTCGCCGCGCGCCGTCATGCACGCACGGCGCGGCGTTCTTCCGACGACAGCCACGAGCGCCCTCTGGTACAACGCCGCTCGTGGCCACCACTGAAGGACATCGGCCACTTCGCACTTCGCGCTTCGGACTGAGCTAGCAAACAGTTACGACCTTCGTAATCAGATAGGCACGATTGAAGACTTCGCTATTGTACAGGCACTAGGCAGGCCTCCAACAACTATGTATCAACATTCTGCAGTACTATGTAAAAGTTAAGTATTGTTACATTCTGTGCAATATATCTCTTTCTAATTTACTCGAGTGTTTATAGTTTCTGGCTGCTCCCCTCCGCACCTGCACCAGCGTGTCGGTCTCGTTCCACTCGGCCACCGACACCTACGACGAGGCTGGGACACAAAAGCGGCGACGAAGTTGGGACACAAAAGTGGCGACGAGGAGTGATAGAACCTTGGACCAGCCCGCTTGCAGCAGCCAGACAGCAGTAGTCGGAGCACGCAGAAATTGCTCCCGCCCACCCACCCTTATTATAAGATTTTTGGTGGAAGATATTTTGTTACGTGTTTTGTGGACTTTTTTGTTGCAGAGCGTCCTCTTTCATATTGCATTTGTGTTTTGTACTAAGTTACTTGTATACGCGGCGCCTAATCGGTCAGCATGGCCACTACCCCGAACCCTAACTTATTGGAAATTATTCAGTTACAGACGGCGCAAATTACCCAGCTTCTCCAGGCCGTGTCGCAGTTGACGACACAGGCTGCTCACCAACAGGAACAGTCGTCACATCAGCAGCCCACACCTGCCGCCGCACCGCTTCCGACGTTCCGCCAGTACAACGAACGTGAGGAAGAATGGAGCGACTATTTCGCACAGTTTCAAGAACTCGTCGCGGCTCATCAAATTACAGGTCAGAGTGAAGAACCTTTTCTTATCGATTGTGGGCCCCCAGACTTTCGTACTATTGCAAAAACTTTTCCCTCTAGCATCTCCTCGTGATGTAGACTTTGAACAAATTGTAGCTGCACTGAATGCTCATTATGAGAGAAAAGTTCTTGTAGCCGCTGCACGATACCGATTTTTCAGACTTAAAAAATTACCGCAGCAGTCACACCAAGAGTGGATAACGGAATTGAAGGGCTTAACCCGCCAATGTAAATTTACTTGCTCTTGTGGACTTTCTTATAGTGACGTTATGTTGCGAGATGCGATTACGCAGAACATTCAGGACCCCAGAATTAGAGCAGCAATTCTGAAACAGTCTGACCCCTCATTAGACAGTGTACTGCAGCTTATAGAAGCGCATGATACTTTTGACTTAGCAGATGTAGAAATGCAAAGCCACAGTGTAAATTCAGTGCGCCGCAACGGACGCTTTCCTAGCCGTAGTTCTCAGTATAGCACTAGTGATTCTTATTTTTCTACCGGCCGTGCTGAACAGACAGTGAACAGTAGCCAGTGTAAAAGTGCGACGCAAAGGTCGCCCCGTAGTGTTAGACACAGTAATTTGCATAACGGGCGCCAACGCTCATTTCAGAAAAATGTTCGTAAGTCTTGCCCCCAGTGTGTGTCTCGCCACAAGCGTGCTCATTGCCCTAGTCGCAACGCAACCTGTTATCAATGTGGCAAATCAGGACATGTACAGTCTGTGTGTATGCAAATTAAAAACTCAACGAACAGTAACGTTAGAAACAGTGCTTCGCAAAGTGCGAGAACAGTTCATTCTGTAAATGTTATACGGGCTGTAGAATTGAACAGTGCTTTCCTTGGATCTCAATTGCAAGAAAGTAGTTCTGGGCCTATGGCAAAACTATATAGTGCACCACGTAGCAAGCGCCGACGAGCGCGTAAAACAGTGCAACGGAAAAGGGTTCGGGACACGCAAAATGACTATGAACAGTGCATTCCTGTAGTGAAAATAGTGCCTTCTGCAACTTCTAATTGTAATAGTGCCCAGTACTGTGTAGCTAGTGACAGTAGAATTGGTGTAGCTACTCAAAGTAATTTTAGTGCAGTAGCATCGCATTGCGCGGACGCCGATCCGGCGGTAGTGTCATCTAGTGACAGTGTGGTTAATCCGCTGTGTGCCGAGTATGCGCCGCTTCCTACCGCACGCAACCCGCGCAAGCGCAGAAAACAATATGTATTAGACGTTGCCCACATTCGCGCACCGGTCGTGCGCCAGAAGCACAAGCTGTTTGTTACTCTCTCTATAGAAAATAAGACTGTGCAATTTCAGCTTGATACTGGTTCCGCTGTTACATTAATAAATAAAGACACATATGAACTTCTGGGTTCGCCAAAATTGTCGCCGTCACAGCAAGTGTTAACAGCTTATACAGGTGAAAATATTCCCGTGCTAGGAACGTGTAGCCTGCCTGCCTCTTTTCAAGGTGTAACAAAAACAGTTGCTTTTGTTGTTCTTCAGGCCAAATCTACGCAGAACATTTTTGGACTAGATGCTTTTGACTTGTTTGGCTTATCGATTCAAAGAGATGTGCTTCAAATTTCGTCAATAGTGCCTCAGGATAAAATCAATGCATTGTGTGACAAATATAGTGACTTGTTTTCGCCGGAACTAGGTTGTGCAAAAGACTTCGTGGCACATGTGACTTTAAAAGAATCTGCAGTTCCAAAATTTTGTAAAGCTAGACCAGTGCCTATCGCCTTGCGTGATACAGTTGCCGAAGAACTTAAACGTTGGCAAGATAGTGGGGTGATTTCTCCTGTTTCTGCGAGTCAGTGGGCCTCGCCTATAGTAATTATACCCAAGCCGTCAGGAAAACTTCGTCTCTGTGCGGACTTCAAATCAACAGTGAACAGTCAAACAATTGTAGACACTTATCCCCTGCCCAGACCTGACGAACTAATGGACAAATTAGGACAGTCTCGCTTCTTTTCAAAGATTGATTTAGCGGAGGCATACTTACAGATTCCACTTGATGACGAGTCAAAAAAGTTTTTCGTCATTAATACTCACATGGGCCTTTTTCAATTTCAACGCCTACCCTTTGGCAGTTCTTCCGCTCCCGCTATTTTTCAGCGTTTCTTGGAACAGCTGACAGTTTCTGTACCGTGTTGCTCGAACTATTTAGATGATATTGTGGTATCCGGACGTACAGTTGAAGAACATTTAGCAAACCTGGAGTGCCTTTTCAAAGTTTTGACTGCAGCAGGTCTATGTTGCAATAAATCAGTGTTCGTTTTTTCAAACTGAAATAGAGTACCTAGGCCATGTGATTAATGCCCAAGGAATCCATCCGTTACAGTCACATCTTAGAGCAATCAAAGACTTGCCTCCTCCTAAGAATGTGCACGAATTGCAAGCAGTAATGGGAAAGCTTAACTATTATTTCAGGTTTATTCCCAATGCCTCTCAGATTGCAGCTCCACTGCATCACTTACGTAGGAAGAATGTTCCTTTTGTATGGTCCAAAGATTGCCAGGTTGCCTTTGACAACTTAAAGTCTGCACTACTCAGTGATGCATGTCTGATTCCCTTTGACCCCCAGAAGCCTGTAGTGTTAGCAGTTGACGCCTCATCGTACGGTCTCGGCGCAGTAATCTCACATCGTATTGGTTCTCACGATCGTCCTATTGCCTTTGCATCCAAGCTACTGACGCCGACGCAACAGAATTACAGTCAGATAGAAAAGGAGGCCTTAGCAATCATTTACGGCGTCGCAAAGTTTCATCATTATCTCTATGGCAGAAAATTCTATTTGTTGACAGACCACAAGCCTCTCACGTCGTTGTTCTCACCCACAAAGCCAATTCCGCCACGTACGGCACAAAAGCTTCAGAGATGGTCCTTGATATTGTCAAATTATCAGTATGAGATTTTGTACCGACCTACCACTAAACATGCCAACGCGGACACACTTTCCCGACTTCCGGTTGGCCAGGATGTGTCATTTGATTCTTCAGAAATGGCATGTTGTCAGATAGATTCCAGAGATGCTTCCGCTGTCGCAGACTTTCCTTTGAACTCTCGTCGGGTTGCACAGGAAACAGCTGCGGATGCAGACCTAAGGGTGGTAGCACGTTTTGTTCGCTCAGGGTGGCCTGCCAGGGCCAAAGACATTGATCGGCCTCTGGTTCGACGTTATTTTGCACAACGTCATGCATTATCTTTAAGTCAGGGTGTACTGTTGTTGCATACCGACAACGACCAAGCAAGAGTGATTGTTCCTCATTCCCTGCAACGGGAAGTATTACGCCTCCTGCATCAAGGACATTGGGGTATTGTTAGGACAAAGCAATGGGCCAGACGTCATTGTACCTGGGTTGGTATGGACGCTCAGATAGAGAGCATGACGTCACAGTGTACTGTTTGTGCGGAGCATCAGGCAGCTCCTCCGCAACGTTTCTCAGACTGGCCACGCCCCAAGGAACCATGGCAACGTTTACATATTGACTTTGCCGGACCTTTCTGGAATACGCGCTGGTTAATTGTTGTGGACGCTTCCAGCAAGTTTCCTTTTGTGATTGCCATGAACTCAACGACGGCTTCTAGTACAATCAGTGCCTTAACATCAGTGTTTTGCATCGAAGGTTTGCCTGAAACTATCGTCAGTGACAATGGACCTCAGTTTGTTAGTGCGGAATTTCAACAGTTTTGTCGTGTGAATGGCATTCAGCATATAACCACCGCACCTTTTCACCCTCAGTCCAATGGTGAAGCAGAACGTTTCGTTCGAACATTCAAGTCTCACATGGAGAAGATGAAAGGTCAGCACTCCAGGCAGCAAGCTCTTCAAATTTTCCTGTCTACGTATCGATGCATGCCACGTGACGGCTCGTCTCCTGCCGAGCTGCTACACGGCCGCCGTCACCGCACTCTCCTTCACCTGCTGCAGCCTCCCAGGCACCGAGTCGGTTCGTATGGCGCTACGCGTTTTCAGGTTTCCACGCCGGTGCTGTACAGGGTGTTTGCTGGAAACAAGAAGACATGGTTGCCGGGCACCATTCAACGCGTGCTTGGGCGCAATATGTTTGTTGTACGTTCTTCCACAGGGTCGGAGCTGCGGCGCCACGCAAACCAATTGCGCCTGCACAGACCGCGCGATCCTGTCTCCGGTTTCTTGATTCCAGACCCAGTTCACCGCCAGGGAGCACAACCACATCGTTCGTCCCCGGACTACGAGATCCCTATGGACGTCGACGTACATCCGACGCAGTCGTCGCCGCCGCTGTCGCCGCCGCAGATGACAGCGTCACCGAGAGGGACTCCGGGACCGTGCGGGCCCCCCTGCTTGGGCCACGCACCTCAGAAGATGACCTGCTCCCTCTGGGCGGGGGCGGGCGCCCTTCCCCAGGTTTCGGCGGGTTCCCTGGAGGATCGCAAGGCGGATGCCGGGGCGCGGACGGCGTCTCGATCCCGGCCTCCGCTACGACGCCCGTCCCACCAGTAACGCCCCCGCCCAGGCCCTCCTCCCAGTGCCGTCGCCGTGGCCCTCAGCCCTACGCCACGACGGCGCGGCGGTTTGGGGGGGAGGGGTGTGGTGTCGCACAAGTACAAAGTGCGCGCCACTTACTTTCGCCGCGCGCCGTCATGCACGCACGGCGCGGCGTTCTTCCGACGACAGCCACGAGCGCCCTCTGGTACAACGCCGCTCGTGGCCACCACTGAAGGACATCGGCCACTTCGCACTTCGCGCTTCGGACTGAGCTAGCAAACAGTTACGACCTTCGTAATCAGATAGGCACGATTGAAGACTTCGCTATTGTACAGGCACTAGGCAGGCCTCCAACAACTATGTATCAACACTCTGCAGTACTATGTAAAAGTTAAGTATTGTTACATTCTGTGCAATATATCTCTTTCTAATTTACTCGAGTGTTTATAGTTTCTGGCTGCTCCCCTCCGCACCTGCACCAGCGTGTCGGTCTCGTTCCACTCGGCCACCGACACCTACGACGAGGCTGGGACACAAAAGCGGCGACGAAGTTGGGACACAAAAAAAAGTCATAGTTAGTATTGTCACATGCTTCTACATTTCTCCGGAACCCAAACTGACCTTCCATGAGATCAGTTTGTACCAGTTTTTACCATTCATAACTAAGTAATTCATGTCATTATTTTGTAACCATGACTTATTAACATGATAGTTTAAGAATATTCACACCTCTCACCATTATCATCTTCCTCTACTTCCTCTTCCCTTTCTAAAATCCCTTAAAGTACATGTCCCTTATATAGCCCCTCCACATATTCATTTCACCTTTAACATCTTTGCTTAGCACTGCTCTTTTTGTGAAAGACCTCTTTACTTTACCTTTATATGTTGTAATTTTCCTGTGTACATACTTAATCTTTGCCATAGTTATATATGCCTCTATAGTCTTACATTTTTCCTTTAGCCATTCCTGCTTAGTTATTTTGTGCTTCCTGTTAATCTGTATTTATTTATTTTTTATGTTTGTACCCCCTTTTGCCTAATGCTTCCTTTGAAATTCTCACCAACTTCGGTTCTATCACATTATTCAGGTTTGATCTTTACCATATTTTATTGTTCTGATCTCGTGTAAGAGGCATGGTATATCTGTAAGACACTAAGTGTCAGGATGTAATTTTTATATATGTGATCATATTTAGTTTAAACATAGTACCACTAAGTTTATGTACTTCAGTGTGTACAGATTATACCCAATGAGGAAGATGAAGTTTTGGTGAAGTATTGACATGTACAAATAGATGATAAAGTAAAGAATATAATGGCAGTGTTTGTTGTTATGCTACATCACACACACATTATGTTCAGTTTTTCCTGCTGGCACTGTGTATAATGGTAAAGGAACTATGATACTCTTACATTATTAGTTATCAAAAGTATAATTATGTATTATAGTTCATATAATTTACTTATAAGTAAAATACAGTTCCGTATATATCTCTGATGTGAATGACCTTATTTAATGGCCACAGATAGAGTAACTCTTTTGTTTAATATGGGAAACTCTTGCAGATAGTATACTGTAAATATTTTTATGGTTTGTGTACATTTCTGAAGACATGGACTTAACATTAATTTGTAGGTCCAATGAGCATTCAATTATGTATATAGGTAAAAAGAATTCAATATTCTCTAAAGATCAAATATTTCAAAATAAGGACTGATGACATCAGGTATTAATGGAAATAACACACTGTACCATTTTAATTCTAACAACTTCCATCATTCACACAAATAATGGATACATATATCCACTGAAAATACTGGAATCAAAGTGTAAGAATGTGGGCACGCTAGATGGAATTTATTGATTTACTAATTCTGTAAGGTTATCAACATGAAAAAATCAACTTATACCACTTAAAATGGGCAAAGATGGAAATTACCAGATAGGCATAATGTAAATAAGTTACTTCCTAACTACTTTTACCCTGAAATTGGAGATGATACACACACAGTGTAACTGTGTGGAAGGAGTCTAAGAAATAGGCAAATAAGTCATCATGAATTGTGAATGGATGACATAATAAACCTCTGCTAAATTACAACAATAGCAAGATCTTTACTTGCAAAGAAAAAGAGAAATGTGGAACTTCTTATAATGGTATACAAGTATCAGTATCTTCATATTACAAACTGATTGCAGAAGTTCATATGAACAAGCAAGGTCTGGTGTAGCTTACATAAATTTAAAGTAAAGCATCAGTTGATGTTCCAGAATGATCTCAAGGTTATAAAACCATGGTTTTAAGCTACTTTGATTAGAGTGCTTGTGGTACATTTATAGAAACAAACTTTTCCTTCACATTCTCAACATGTATAGTACTTCCTTTGATATATTTGTTCTGACTAGATTTCCACTTTAAGTGACTTTCTTGATATTTTTATAGGTTTCAATGTAGAATGCAGTACAGTTTTTTTAACAGTATGTGAGTGTGATGGTGTTAAATCTGACAAATATTACTCAGACTTCTAAATTCATAATGCCTTTCATGGTAGATAATAGAATACATAACAGGTAATAATTTAAAAAATGGGTTTTTCTCTCAACATGTTATATGAAACAACACATACATTTGTGTTAAATAATATAATTCCTTGTTAATTCCCCAGAATAATCAGCCGGGTAAGTTAGTTCACAGGACTGTTAAAATCAAGGGTGCACCACCTCCAATAGAATCATGCCTAATAAAGATCTGCAACATTCAAAGTTATGTTACATAGATGAATACATTGCAATAATGAATTTAATTAATTTGTTTCTGTGTCACATATGATTACTCTCACCATAATGTTACATTCACCTAACAAAATAAATATACTAGTATATCCCATATGGGAGATAAGTGACAGTGCTGTGTGTTTACTCACATTAAAACTCTTTGCATACTGCTTTTTTGAGGTGGGGACAGAAAACCAGCCTGATATTTTCACCCCCTTGAATATGGGAAAATCGTCTAAAACCTACACCAAGTCTAGCTGGTATATTGGACAAATATCTGTTAAACTTACTCCACTCATAGCAGGTTCATGTTGCTATCACTGTGTATTACACCATATAAGGATGTACTTGTGCATGAAAAATACAAGAGCTATGTAGTGATGCGTAATGAAACATCTTGTTATATTATTTAAAAACAATTATATAGTGACGGAGAATAATGGATCTCATTTAAAATTTTCTATTAAGCATTTTTTTAATTTTAGTCAGGGGCCTTCTGTCATCCTTATATGTAAGCCATGAAATCACTAACACTAGAAGTGTCCCACACTTAAAAAATAGGCACGAGAAAGAATGCTGATGCCCTGTCATTGCCTTAACATAAGTTTTTGTAACAGCCTGCTTCACATTTCTTTTCAAAAAATTCATCACACACTGTAAAAAAATAATCACAACACATATTATTAAGACCCAGATAGCATTATATTACTTAAGTAAGTATACGTAAATTACAGTGTACTCAAAAATTCTGTTATGAAGCAACATTTTGAAGTCTTCTTGGAAAAAAGTTCTTGTGTGACTTTCTAATTATTAAAAATCAAATATGTTAGTCAAATGTAATAGGATACATCTGTGAGTTAAAATGGTATATCAGAGAAAATAAAAGTGTAACTTTACTTGGATTGTCACATAATCAACATACTTTCAATTAGTTATGTATTTATTACTTAATACCAGCACAGTAAAATAACTAATTTCTTATAATGCAATTGTTATTATGCTTTATACTATAATCATGTATGTATTGTGACACTTTGACAGATAACAAATCAAATGGTTATTAAAAGATTAAATATATGTACTGGGTGATCAGAAATACAGTATAAATTTGAAAACTTAATAAATCACAGAATAATGTAGATAGAGAGGTAAAAGTCGACACACATGCCTGGATTGATGTGGGGTTTTATTACAAGAAGGAGGAAAAAAAAAAGTCTGACAGATGGTGCTTCATCTGTTCAGAAAAGCAATAATTAGCATAACAAATTAAGACAAAGCAATGATTATGTTCTTTACAGGAAATGCTCAATATGTTCACCATCATTCCTTAACAATAGCTGTAGTCGAGGAATAATGTTGTGAACAGCACTGTAAAGCATGTCCAGAGTTATGGTGAGGCATTGGTGTCGGATGTTGTCTTTCAGCATCCCTAGAGATGTCGGTCGATCACGATACACTTGCGACTTCAGGTAACCCTAAAGCCAATAATTGCACAGACTGAGGTCTGGGGACCTGGGAGGCCAAGCATGACAAAGTGGCAGCTGAGCACATGATCATCACCAAACAATGCATGCAAGAGATCTTTTACGCCATCCTGCGTAAAAATCATACGTTCCAGCAGGTATTTATCACCAGACTGGGGATGATGCGATTCTGTAACATATTGACGTACCTCTCACCCATCACGGTAGCAGTTACAAAACCAGAATGAAGCAGTTCCTCAAAGAAAAAAGGCCTATAACGGTAGATGTGGTAAATCCAACCCATACCGTGACTTTCTCATCATGCAGTGGAGTCTCCATGAGAGTTATAAGATTTTCGCTAGCCCAAATTCTGCAGTTGTGGACATTGACAGACCCTCAGAGCATGAAATGAGCTTCATCGGTCCACAACATGTTACTCAACCAATCGTCATATTCTGCCATCTTCTAAAATGCCCACACCGCAAATGCCCTCCACTTCACTAAATCACCAGGTAACAGTTCATGATGCAGATGGATTTTGTAAGGATAGGATATGCCTAAGTGCCAACCAAACAGTAGTGTATGGAATGCCGGTGCGATGTGTGACTGCACATGCGCTGACCACCCCGTGCATAGACAAACCCACTACAGTCTCCATTTCTTCCTGAACTGTCTCAGCAGCATTACGCCTTGTGCTCGGTCAGCCCCTATGGGGTTTATCATCTAAACAACCTGTGGCTTCGAACTTCAAAATAATTCTTGCCACGGTTGCATTTGTCAACGGACCTTTACCCGTTTGAATCCCCTTCCTATGGGGATAGGATCGTAATGCTGAACTAGCACATTTCCCATTCTGATAATACAGCTTGACTAACAACGTCTTTTCAGGTAACGTCAACATGCTGCGAGTGCTGGCGCATCTGATTCTCTCTCTCTTTACAGCTCCTTTTATACACGATTTTCATGCACAGTCACTGACGTTTTGCTGTCCAGTACCATCTGTCAGACATTTCTTGTTGTTCTAATAAAACCCCATGGCATTTCAAGCATGTGTGTCAATTTTTATCTCTCTATCTACATTATTCCGTTATTTATTAAGTTTTCAAATTTTTACTGACTTTTTGATCACCCAGTACATTAGTATGTCCTTGGTAATTCATATTAATGGCTTTAACAAAGGACAGAGTGTTCCAACATCTTACTGGTAATTCATAATAAATTGAAAGCAGCATTTATAGAACTCCAAAACTTGGTCCATGAAATATAACACTAAGTTGTAGATAACAATGACTCATCAGGTGTCTCATAAAAACTATACAGACATACATTGTTATATAAGAAACCAGAAGTTTTCTAGGAAATTTTTGGCTTGTGTAGCACAAAGCAGAACTATTCAGCTGAAAATTTTCTGAAAATACATATTGAACAATACTGTGCACCAGTAGAAATATTTAACAACTAAAGCAAATTACTGGCAACCAATTTAGCAGCCATGCTGCTGTATTTACATTTGAGTGTGTGTGTTTATGTATTTCAATATGGACAGTAATGTGTGAGAAATCACAGGAAAACTGATCTAAGCAAGGATGTTACAAATGCAACCAATGCATTAGTCCATTCTGCAAAGCAACTGTACATCACAATCATGCCAAATGCAAAAAGAAATAAGGAGAAACAGAGATGGAAAACTATTCTTTTTATCTCTAATGCATTAAATTCTAATACATCATCATTACATCAGGCAAAAACATTTCTATCACATTAAAAAAACTCTAATTAAGAACCAACAGAGAGTAATAGAACTGCAAGTAATGCTGAAAATAAAACATTTCGTGAATATGAAAACTACACAGACATATACATTTACCTGAAAGATACTATGTTAGTGACATGTGTCAAATACAATGAATCATATAAAATAAATGACAGTTTCTCTGTTCCCATCTCTCACTGACATTTCTGACATTCACCCACAATCATACCTAAACACACACACACACACACACACACACACACACATACACACACAATTACACGCACATATTCACACATATACGTTTGGTAAAGGAAGTGATAGTCAGTATGGGGATATGTTACATATTTTATTCCAATACTGAAATTATATTTAGAAATCAAAATTTATGAAAGGTACATTTTGCCATACCCCTATGAATAGCTCTTATAAAAAGAATATTTTGTGTATATTTTTATTATTCAGCCATTTAATATAGGGCTGAAGCAATGGAAGGTGAAAGGCAACAGAAGGAAGACGTTTTAGGTGTATGTAACAGCTATTCACTTTATAAACTGTAGCTGTCACAAGTCATAATAACACTAAAGTTGTAGGGAAAACTGTATGTTATTGTTGCCTTTATCTCCACAATTTATTTGTGAAAATGATTGTAGCTATTCAAGTTGCTTCCTCAAACTTCTAACAGTGATTAAGATTTTTTCATGGATTTTTCATTTGATGGTACTAAGGGGAAATCCAATTTTTTCTGTTACAAATAGTAGTTCACTTATTTTCAAGGAAGAACTTAATACCAGTTGCAATCTGAACTGAGACTCTTCAGCAGTTACTGGTATATCATCTATAAATATGAAACTAAACCCTAAATGTTATTGTATTTGCATTTTCTTTTGATGAATGTGGAGGTTTTATTTTTCATGACTATTAAACCACAAATGCATCAAACATCCACTGAAATATGTTTCTTGTATGAATCAGATACAGTTGCGCAATTATACGATAAAATCTTTAAATTAAAAACTGTAGCTCTTTACAAAACTGATAACAAATGAAAGTGGAAGAAGATAATTGAATTTGCTGCCCAACAGCCTGATGATGAGCCAGTCATAATAACTACAATAATTGTTTTGGCTTGATGTACAGTACTTTTAACATAAATGCTGTTAGTAAAAATATATTACATTTTCCAGTATGAATTTAGTGTTCATCCCCAGTAATTCTTTTAAAAAATTACAAACCATTTGGTTATGACATGTATATTTATAATCTCAAAAAACACTGCATTAGACATTATACAGCCATAATCATCAGGACATTACAGTCTAATTTTTTTTTAGTTCCCACTTGCTCCAATTAATCATTACCAGTAGTAATTTATTAAAAATCCACTACTAGATGTTAAATGCAGATTAAACTATTGTTACTCATTTCTAAGCATATCAATTAAAATCTCCAATACACTGGAAACTTAAACTTTTAGAGTACTGAGGGATTATAAAACCTGTTAGTATAACTAAACGTGGCAAGTTTCACTTGGTGGCATAATATTATGACAGTTGGGGAATTATATGTGTGTAGCAGCACATGGCTATCATAGAGTGATATGAGTCTAGGCAACCTTTGTGTGAAAGATATTAATATAGATTGTTATGAAAATGAAAATACAGTAGAAATAGTGATGAGCTGACTTGCACCAACAAATGCAGTAGGGGGAGAGTACTGTTGGAAGAGGGTGTTAATTGTTTCAGCAAAACACAAAAAGTAGCAGACAAAGTAAATCAAATGCTATATGACTCTACTGATGAACTATGACAGTACTGGAGTGGCCGGACATGGACACAGTTGTCTGAGTGATTGCGTGAATGAATGTGTTTCTTTTTCTGATGAAGGCCATGACCGAAAACTTAAGTTGTGTGTATGTTATTATCTATTTTCATGCCTGTCAGCAGCTCAGCAATCCTCTTTACAGTGAGTTCTTACCTATCCTCCATTATTAACATTAAAGTTTTATCAGTAAGACAGCCTTGCATTACTACAGAAATTGATTGCAGGTTGAAACTAGGTAACAGAGCAAAATATGAAGCTAGAAATCACTCATTCAAGGGTAAGTGTTCTGTCAACTAACCCATTCATGAAAGCATATTGTGATGAAACTACAGCTTCAAACTCAATTGTCCAGTTCTGAGGGCTTTTGGCACAATATATTTTTAAATTTTAACAAATTTTCTTCTTTCTTTCAAAAGTACAAGAAGGAATTATTAAGAAAGTGAAGCTCTGAGGTAACAACAATAGCGATCAGTAGTACAGTCACCAACAAAAGGTAGATGTCCACATCAGAGTTCCAATCTATCATAAGTTTTTCCTTTTCACAGTTCTTTGATTGGAATCGTGATTTCCTGCTGGGAAGGCCACAGTATGTTGTAGTTGACAGAAACCATTCCCTGGGGAATGCCAGATATCACTTCTAGCCCTGTAGGGCACCTACTGTTCCTTGTCTTTATAAACAGTTTAGGAGACAATGTGAGCAGCACCCTTAGACTGTTCACAGATGATGCTTCATATCCCCTCCATTACCACAATGACAGCCAATAATGTTCATTCTGTAGATGTGTGGTGGCTGGCAGAAAGTTACACAATGTTTCTCCCGCAGGCGCAACTGTTGATGCTTGGCCATAGCTCCTCCTATCCAGGCTTCCCCTATTGATCCGTCTCTATGCACAGAAGTGCCTTCTTATATGACACAAGCTATAGTAAAGTCACCATAAGATCGAAAGCAAATGCAAAATGATATCTGCTTCATGCAAAAATTGTCAATTGACCCTAAATAATGGTAAGTGTAAAGTCATCCACATGAGCACCAAATCTCATTTACACATTACACCAATCAAATCTACAGGCCAAAAATTCAACTAAATACCTAGGAATAACCATTTTGAACAATTTAAGTAGGAAAGACCACAGAAAATATTGTAGGGAAGGCAAATCAAAGGCAATGTTTCATTGGCAGAACACTTAGAAGATGCAACAGTTGTAGTAAACAAACTGCCTACACTACACTTGTCCACCCTATTTCTGAGTATTGCTGTAGTGAGTATAGATACCCCACTCAAAAGTGCCATTTGATCTGAGTTGCATTACTATGTAGTAGGAAGATATGACAAAACTCTCACTATAAGAAGATATCATTAAACAATTCAAAGTTTGTGTACAAAATGCCTCATTGTAGATCGTCCAGAATCTCAATAATCACATTATGTTGAAGACCACTCACCATTCCCACAACAAAGTGTATATAATGGAATATTAGATATGAGAGATGAAGGAAAACAGTGAGGGACTTAGACAGAAAGAGGAGGGGAGAAGGAAGGAGGAGAGAGAAAGAAAGAGGGAGAGGCAGAGGGAGAGAGAGAGAGAGATGAATGAGGAAGTAAGTAAAATTGAATGAATTTAAAATGTTCAAATGTTTGTACAGCTTATGGGACTTAACTACGGGGTCATCAGTCCCTAAACTTACAAACTACTTATGAACTAGGACGGCACAAGTATCCATGCCCGAGGGGGGATTCGAACCCCCGACCGTAGTGGCCGTGCAGACCGTGACTGGAGCGCCTCAGTCTCCTAGGCCACCGCGGCCGGCTGAATTTAATAAAAAAACTCATTAGATACCTGCAGTAATGTTTCAGTTTGATGTTATCAAAATAATGAAATGATAATTCTTCATAGTAAGCATTCACATTTTTTACTCAGTATGAAGACCAAATGTCTTAGACCACACAATTTTAAAAAACCATGAAGCAACTTCTCAATGGTGATACAATTAGCACTAGCAGTAGTGCCTGCAGTTGAACATAAGATACAGATGATCGATCACTTTGTATGGGGTATAGACTAAAACACACAATCACTTCACACTCCGAGAGCAGTTCAGTTGGCTTTCTGGTGCAGCGGCCGCTAGGTGGCAGGCCAGCCAACACAACTGCCACCCTCTCGCAGCTCGTAGCATACTCACAGGTGGTGGCATGGAGTTTGGCTCACTGTCCACCACAAATATATAACAAAAGAAGTCTTGAGCATTGTGTGCTACATGTGGCTCCACATTATACAGTTGCAATGTGGGTATTGGCAAGCTCAAAACTATGGAGGACAACAGTACCAATATTGCAATACCTTCATCAATCTCTCACCATGTTATCTCCAAACTCTAATCCACCCATCATAGTAGTCTATAAATATTTATTGTGATAATCACATTTAAGTGCCTGGCAAGGGTTCATCAAATTGCTTTCATAATGTATCTTTGCTGTTTCATTCTCTAATAGCACAACAGGAAAAAGCAACACCTACATCTTTGAATTCTTGATCTGATTTCTCTTATTTTATTATGATAATCATGTCCTCTTATCTAGGTGGATAGTAACAAAATATGCTCACATTTGGAGGAGAAAGTTAGTGAAAGAAATTTTGCAAATAGATCTCGCTAGAATGAATAATTCCTTTCTTGTAACAATTTCCAGCCTAACTCATGCATCATTTCTGTGACACTCTCTCCCTTGTACCATGACAATACAAAATGAACTTTTTCAATGTCCTCCATCAGTCCCACCCAGTGAGTATCCCAAAATGCACAGCAATACTCCAATGTGTAGTGCACACAGTTTCTTTAGTAGAACTGTTGCATCTTCTGTTTTGCCAAAGAAATGCAGCCTTTGACTGACTTGTTGTCTAAATGGAGTTTAAATTGATTCCTTTTAGCGCTCAGAATTATGGATGACTCCACACTTTTCATTATTTTGGGTCAAAGTGCCAATTTTCACATCATGCAGATATCTTTTCTAAATCGTAATGCAGTTGATCATATCTTCTGGTGACTTTATTAACTAATAAATGACAGCATCATCCACATTCAGTCTAAGAGTGCTGCTCAGATTGTCTCCAAAATCATTTATAAAGACAAGTAATAGTAGGGGTTCTATAAAACATCACAGGGGAATGTCAGATAGCTGTTTTGCTTGCCAACTTTCCATCAATTCTTTTCTGACAAGAAATCGTGAATCAAATTGGACAACTGAGATGATATTCCAAAAGCACATAATTTAATTAGAAGCCACATGTAAGGTACAGAAATCTAGAAATGTGGAATCAATATGATATCCCCTGTTGATAGCACTCATCACTTCATATGAGTAAAGAGATAGTTGTGTTTCATAAGGACAATACTTTCTGTATCCATGTTTCCTATGGGTCAGTAGGTTGTTGTCTTTGAGGTAGATCATAGTGTTTGTTTGCTGAGCAAGTAGTTGATCTTGGTAACTAGGTATGAAGATATTTCATCAGCATACTCTGAAAGGGACCTGATTAGTATACAATCTGGACCAGAAGACTTTTGAATTTTGCGCATGGACAAAACTTGATTCTTGCTCTTGCCTTCTGTATATAGCAATTTACAATGTGAGCCTATTTCATGGCCTGACATAAAGCTTCAGCAACAGCTTGGAGCTTTTAATCTGTCCAAGAAAGATGTTGAAAGGTTTGAGTTTGAATCTGGTTCATATATTCAGGTATGAATGCTCTATTGTAGCAACTGATCCAATGAACAATAATAGTTTCACTGTGAAATAGTCCCCTAAATTGTGGCAAATTAAGTGTCCATACATCCTTTTACTTTGGTATGCCAGATGTAGTACGGTATAGAGCATATATCTTTCTGTTGAGAACTGCATAGTTACATAATTAGTGGTGACCAAGTATAACAGTTACTTTGTTCTGCTTATTATAGTCAGAGATCTTTGCGGACACATTCACATTCATCTATCATAATAAGAAGACAATGGAGAATGAAATAATACACTGTACCACTTGACTGCAATACTTAACACAATTTCGAAGTTATATCAGTAATTACAGTATACTGGAAATATTTGAGCACATGAGCATTTATCATAAAATAAAATAAAATAAAATAAAATAAATAATTAATTAATTGAAAAGAAACAATATGGGCTACCAATAAGAAACATTATTTTCTCCTGTAAGATACGTAGGACAACAAAATTTGAAAATATGAGAAAGGGATACCAGCTGAGTGATGTTTCGAGTTGACGTGTGAGACACCACAGATATTTCAGCTGACAGCTGATAGAACATTGCCTTTGAAAGAAAATCCATTCTCCAGCACAGCTGTAATCTGATAGAAAGGAACATCCTCAGTATTCTTTAGTGATTTTTAAACACCCAACTGAGATGAGTAGGCTGTCACAGGATATTTGTTAAATCAAAAAACTTCAATCGTTCAATTGAAGAAAGGTGGTATGAAGGTATTATCATGAGCTCAGAGAAGTTTTCTCAGTTTTTAATTACAGAGTGTCTATGTTTTTTCGTAAAATATCCTCAAGTGAGACAAGAATCTCCCTAAAAGTACATTACTGATTGTATTTCTAAATGCAAAACAAACAAAATACTACCTGAAATACAAAAGTCCTGTTTTCATATTCATTGCTATTTTACAAAATAGTACACTCCTGGCCATTAAAATTGCTACACCACAAAGATAATGTGCTACAGATGTGAAGAAGATGCTGTGATAAGCAAATAATTAGCTTTTCAGAGCATTCACACAAGGTTGGCGGTGGTGGCGACACCTACAACGTGCTGACATGAGGAAAGTTTCCAACTGATTTCTCATTCACAAACAGCAGTTGACCGGTATTGCCTGATGAAATGTTGTTGTGATGCCTCATGTAAAAAGGAGAAATGCGTACCATCACATGTCCGACTTTGATAAAGGTCGGATTGTAGCCTATCATGATTGCGGTTTATCGTACCTCGACATTGCTGCTCACATTGGTTGCGATCCAATCACTGTGAGCAGAATATGGAATCAATGGGTTCATGAGGGCAATACGGAATGCCATGCTGGATCCCAATGGCCTTGTATCACTAGCAGTCGAGATGACAGGCATCTTATCCACAGGGCTGTAACAGATCATGCAGCCATGTCTCGATCCCTGAGTCAACAGATAGGGGCGTTTGCAAGACAACAACCATGTTCACGAACAGTTCGATGATGTTTGCAGCAGCATGGACTATCAGCTTGGAGACCATGGCTGTGGTTACCCTTGACACTGCATCACAGACAGGAGCACCTGCAATGGTGTACACAACGATGAACCTGGATGCACAAATGTCAAAATGTCATTTTTTCGGATGAATCCAAGTTCTGTTTACAGCATCATGATGGTCGCATCCGTGTTGGGCAACATCGCGGTGAATGCACATTAAAAGTGTGTATTCCTCATCGCCATACTGGAGTATCACCCGGCGTAATGGTATGGGGTGCAATTGGTTACATGTCTCGGTCACCTCTTGTTCGCATCGACGGCACTTTGAACAGTGGCCATTACATTTCAGGTGTGTTACGACCCGTGGCTCTACCCTTCATTCGAACCCTGCGAAACCCAACATTTCAGCAGGATAATGCCCAACCGCATGTTGCAGGTCCTGTGTGGGCCTTTCTGGATACGGAAAATGTTCAACTACTACACTGGCCAGCACATTCTCCAGATCTCTCACTAACAAAAAAGGTTTGGTCAATGGTGTCCTAGCAACTGGCTCATCACAATACGCCAGTCACTACTCTTGATGAACTGTGGTATTGTGTTGAAGCTGCATGGGCATCTGTACCTGTACACGCCATCCAAGTTCTGTTTGACTCAATGCCCAGGCATATCAGACAGAGGTGGTTGTTCTGGGTACTGATTTGCAGGATCTATGCACCCAAATTGTGTGAAAATGTAATCACATATCAGTTCTAGTATATTTGTCCAATGAATACCTGGTTATCATCTGCATTTCTTCTTTGCGTAGCAATTTTAATGGCCAGTAGTTTATAATGTACTCTGATTTGCCGATCCCTATATTCAGTTACCTATTATTTGTGTTTCTCTAGGAACTTGATTTTTTTTTATATCAGCATGTAATACACATTTAATTTCATGAAACATATTAATTTATTGGCTCAATTGCAAAAATAAATTATGTGATAAATAATTATATGTGATAAACCGGTCCATTTTATTATCATAATCTAAGTTGAAAATTGGAGTGTTGATGTTTTAAAGTACACAACCATGTTTAAAAGTTTTTCATATAAGTTTCAAATAAAATCTCTGGTGTAAAACATTAAACCTAAGAAACAATGAGGAAAGTTAGAATAACTCGTCTGTAGACTATGTCTCTTTAATAAGTATAAAATTTCATGAAGGTAAGTGAGAGTAATGAATTACATATTATGTGTCTGATGGAATCAAATTTGATTTTAGCCCAAGGTATGACTACCTTCAATGACTTCATTTAACTAGTGGTAATGAATAACAATTTACTGCAAACAAGTTCTTGTGTTTGTCAAACATTTTGTGTACAGTATTTGAAAGGAGAGAAACACAGAAAATTTGTGTGGTTACCAGACACACTCATCATCAATTGAATATGAGACAGGTGCGATGTTGGAGACAAAGCTCTCCAGTCTCCTCATTGAAAAATAATATTAATAATATGGTTTGCATGAGACCTGGTGTTGGCTTTTGGTATGACAGTGAAGCACTTGTGCTGGAGTGGCCAGAGATGGTGATCATATGTGCGCGAGTTATGTCTGAATGAGGCAGTGAATGTATGAGTCTCTTTTCTGAAAGGCTGTGGCCAAAAGTTTACAATGTGTGCATTTGACTATTCTAGGTTCCTGTCCGTGACTTAGAGATCACTTTTGCAGTGAGTTGCTACCTATCATCATATTATTGTATTGTAATACCATACAATGCAGCAAATGATTGGTAATTTCAATGCTGCGTGACAACAACCAAAAATCTGTGAGTAAACACACTATTCACAACTATATCTATCCTCACTATATGATAAATCACTATTTCACATGTGTATTTGTGCACACTGCACATCAAAGACCAGGGGTGCAGAGACACAGATACACCATTGCAGTATTATAAAATGTTAAATTGACGCACTGAAAGTTACATACGATTATGTTAAAACCACATGAAGTGCAGTCAGTTAGCCAAGGGGCTCTGTTCGTGCTGGTGTTGTTCTTAGGTAGGGGTTATTTATATGTGATTAAAAGGGATCCCTGCTCACTAGTGATTGATAATAAATTTTAATCTGTACCCTAATCTAGTGCATCTATTTGTTTGCCTACAGTATTCTGCATGACTTATAGTAAGAAAACATTTCATTCCAACATTCCCAAAGAACTGTAAGAATTCTATCAGAAACTAAACTTTCTTAACAGATAGGCAATGTTTTATATGTCATTCTGAATCTACAATGTTTAAATGTAACAACAGTGCCTCATCCCCATTTGACGTATCATTCGATACAAAAATTATAAGACCTCTATGCATAATTGTTAGACCTGGTCTATTTTTAACATTAAATGACACAGGTCTACCCTTAACAATTCTCTTTAATATGTATGCAAACTGTGTCTACCTTACCCATCCAAATACTTAATAAAAGAGTAACATTGTGTATCTTACTATTACATCCACGAACACCTAACTCTGAACAATAAGGCAAGTATACATCCTCCATGTTAGAGAATACTTTCACAACAAGAGTACTTTTCCCAATATTAGTATCACCAAATAAATATACGACACTGTAAATAAACTTATGTGATTAATATGAACACGTGTATGCGCATCTTTGTGTCCATGTTCTTTGAGCAGATTCAAGGCTACAGGATCTGCCACCATGTTTTAACTAGTTCATGTTTGTTCACTTTACATTTCAGTTGAATAAATGTGTGTTCATATAAAATGTGTGTATTATTGGGAATTTATCCCAACTTCACCCTCAAATACAATTGTGATTTTCTCCCATCATTGAGTGAAAATTCACATATATAACAGCTCATCACTTTCATCACTCATCCACTGTATTGCAGACAGCAAAATGTGAGAGATACAAAATATCTCTCCTTACACCGAAACAATTCAAAATATTTTTCAATGAAATGTATATGATTCCAATCACCAATCAGAAAAGGATCTGTAGAGTACAATTTCTTAATACTAGATGCCGACCTATGAAAACGAACACTAAAGTTTGGGCCACCAGGGATGAAATCTCAAGAATATGTCAAATACAGGAAATGCTGGAGTATAATTCCTTCACTATAGCTGGCAACATATAAGAAGGTGCTTTCACACATAGAGGCAAAGCGATAGGGGGAGTGTGGAGGGGAGGATCTATGGCCGAGCACCAACAGTTGCACCTGCGGGAGAAACATTGCATAACTCGCAGACAGCTACATGCCTACAGAATGAACATCATTGGCTGTCATTGTGGTAATGGAGGGGGATGCGCAGAATGGCTGAAAACAGGTCCACCTTCGTAGGTGACGCTGACTGTAGTGCATCATCAGCTGGATAGACAGTGTTGCACAGTTACCACCATGCATTGCCAGTTGATCTGTTCGCAAATGATGAACCATTCCAGGATGGTGTAAGTCACCTGATGGCTCTTGTAGGAACCTCTTGCACTGCAGCTACTGGCAAGATTTGTGTTTTCCTCCTAGTTTCCAGATTTCAGTTCTAATAAAATCTGGGATGCCAGTGAGTGGGGTGTATGTGCCCTGGACACAAACCATTTCCCATGAATTTTGAATTAAGGACACTGGGCACTATTGATCAGGATGGTTTCTCAATGTTTTCATGATCTCAGTGAATCACTACTGCAGTGCATCACTACTGTAGTCACTGCAAAAAAGGGTGCAGCATGGGTTTAGTTGCTCATAAACAAGTATTAAATTTGAGGTTGATAACTTTGCAGTGAGACTTATTGGAGTCCACACATATCCAAAATTATTTCTTTGAAACGGCTTTGCATTTTATTTGCCATGAGGACTCATAGAAGATTTGACAGATGGGTCAAGTTGTGTGGCATAAGAATGAATCTGTATTATACATGTTGTACGTGACCCACATTTCTGTTCTGTGACAACTTGTATATTCTATGACCTGAAAAGTATTGGCCCAATATAAGAAACAACAGCACACCTACGTTTTGAAATAATGTGTTACAAATAGTCCATATTATTATGGATTGACCCCAGGTGTGAAACAATAATATGCTCTATATCAAGCTGACCCAAGTTTTTGTCAATCAAACTGTTACCCGTCTTCAGGAAAAACTGCTGCTGCTGAGTCCCACAGTCATCAGTGAAACTTAGCAACAGCAGTTGCTCCTGAATATGGTGAACAGTGGATCGCCAAAATACTGAGTCAGCTTTATTTCAAGAACCAGCAGCAGAAACATTATTATGCTGGGAAAGCCTATGTAACTAGTATACTACGCTGTATAGCTTATATAGCTTAGTCTATATGAAATTCTGTTTTGACATGGCTGTAATTTATTAAGCCTCCCCCCCCCCCACACACACACCAGAACCACCAATGGATGGGCTCCTGCTCCACATTGACTACTATTCTACCTTACTGTCCTTCGAAATAATCACCTCCCATAACTACGCATCACTGAGCTCTGCGATACATCTCAGGAACTTTGCATGAAATCTTTCTTTGGGATGGTGTTCAAAAACATCCTCACACTTCATTGGATGTCAGTAATATCTTAAAAATCTTATTTCTTACAAAGCAAGTTTGAGTCTACGAAATAGAAAGAAGTCTGGAGGATTGAGATCCAGCAAGTACGGTCGATGTTCAACTTTCACCACCCTCTTTTTACCAAGAATTTTTGATGAAACTGGCTGTGTGTGGGTTAACATTGTCATGAACAAAAATCCAGGAACCTTGTTGTGCATACTCAGGTCATAACCTGCATAGATGTTGCACGCAACGGGTCAAAATTTCAACGTACCTTTCAGAATTCAACATCATTCTCTGTTCCCTCAGGTAGAAATTCCTTATGGATAATGCCCTGACTATTGAAAAAGGTGATGAGCATTGTTTTGATGTGTGATTTTTCAGCTTTGACTTTTCTCCAATGAGCTGATGTCGGAGAACGCCATTCCATGTGCTGTCGTTTCACTTCAGGGCCGTACCAGAATCACTGGGTTTCATCCTCAGTGACAACATGATTCAACAAATTGAGTGTCACATGTGCTGTTTCAACAAAATCCTGTAAAGGGTCTAAATGTGGCTGCTTCTGATCATCAGTCAAATAATGTGGCACAAGATGACAATACTTTTCCTCTTCCCTAACTTCTTAGTAAGGATTTGTCAAAATAATTCACAGTTAATCTGCAGTTTATCTGCTATCATGCACACAGTTAATTGATGATCATTTGTGATTAACGTATCTCACTTTCTAAATGTTTTCACTGATGACAGTGGTTGACGGGTGTCCACTATGGGGACTCTCAGACACACTTTCTCAGCCTCCTCAAAAACAGGTGAACCACTCATACACACACTTCATCAACTGAGCTTGAGCCCCTTAAACACATACCACCATCACATGCATTTCTTTAATTGTCTTGCCGAGCTTAGTACAAAACTTTAAATTGATCCTTGGCTCATTCATTATGCTGTTCTCAGTCCAGAACCAATGCACTAAACTAGATCTTCATCCAACACGTCTAACATGGAATGCTCATTATGAACAAGTGAACTATAGCAGCAACTGGTTGTTAACACTGGCCACTAAATAGGTGCAGAATTGTGATTTGCCCGTGTTGCCCAGTTTACTGTTCTGACTTCATTCACCGAAATTTCTCCTCTCCTTCCTTCCTCTTTTTCTTGAAGAAGCTGCTAGCGGTGGCAAAAACTTGAATGTTTGTGTGTTTTTATTTATTTTTTGAGCCTGTGCTTTGGGTATATATGCAGAATGGTTATGGGAAAGGAAGGATTCTTGAAGAAGTGACATCCAAAATCAATGTAAATGTTAGGAAGTCCTTTCTGAAAGCATTTGTTTGAAGTGCAGCATTGTGCTGGTGTGAAACGTGGATGATAACTAGTTCAGGATTATAACAATCGATCTCCATCAGATTGGGCAAGCCCTCCTTGGCCACTCCAAGTATGATGACCAGGGCTATGGTAAAACAGACTTTGAGTAATAAGGACTTGGAACTGGACCCAGACATCAAGAGAAACTCTACAATGACAAAATGACAATGAAGATGGAACATGAACTAAAGCCTGATCAGAACCACTGGACAGCAACTTTACTCCAATGACAAAAACATGCAGAAAGAAAGAGACAAAGAAAAAAAACCATAATCTCTGATCATGATGTAAACGTGGAACAAGACTCAATAGAGGAGGTAAATCACTCATCCCAAGATGAGGATGGCTTTCAAACAGTGCACCATGAGTGACATGGTAGTGGCAGTGGCAGCAGATGACTGCAGTACGACTACCAATGGAAAAGGAAACAAAGAGCTCAAAATTACCAATCAATACATTCCTAAGGATAAACACATGAAAATGGTTATAACAAAACAATAGGAACACAAGCAAAATATGATTCGAAACTTCTTGGCAGATTAAAATTGTGTGCTGGAACCGGGATTCGAACCTGGGACATTTGCCTTTTGCGGGCAAGCGCACTACCGACCGTGCTATCCCGACATGACTTACGATGCCGCCTCACAACTTTGCTTCCGCCAGAACCTCGCCTCCTACTTTCCAAACTTCACAGAAGCTCTCCTGCGAACCATGCAAGACTAGCACTCCTGGAAGAAAGGATATGGTGGAAACATGGCTTAGCCACAGCCATATTCTGAAAATATGATTCGACAGGAACCATAAGTCACTATTTACTATATCAAAAACTATACTGAACTCAACAGGACCTTGTATGGTATTCTGAAAAGCAATTTAAAGCCATTTTCTAGAGCAACTGACTGAAATACCACCCTGACAGTTTTGAATCCCAAAGAAGAGGCACATTTTTTTTTTTTCAAAATTAAAAAGATTTCATTCTCTACCAAACAAATGACTGAAGAGAATTCAGAAACAGAGACAAGATGGTAAAAGAACTGTGATCACAACCAGAGTACAGGATTATGCTTTCTAAAATAAAAGACAGTTATAAGATCTATAATTTGTGATAAATCCTAAACAATGAGATCAGGGTTGAAACTTATAATTATAACACTCTGAACATACAAGCAACTATTGTGTTATGCTACCAAGGTCTAATCTGTTTTGAGGAACAACATCAATCAGCCAAATGCAACTCCCAGGAAATTGACACTAAGTGCAAAAACTGCATGAAAGACCACCTGGCAGCTTTCTGAGGTTACCAAAAATACCAAGAGTTCCTTTGAAAATACAAACAGAGGACCCAGACCAGATTACTCTCATCTAGGACCATCACCATAACACTCAGTGAGCTCAGGCAGCACAAAAACCAACATAGCCCATGCCAGAAGACCAATTACAGCAAACCTATCAATCTAGAGGACCATGACACCCACTGTGCCAATCAAGACAACACTGAACATTCAATGATGCAGACTATAACAGACAGGACACAAGTCCCACCTCTGAAAGGATGTCAAGTGGACTAGAACAAATTACACCTGTCCTTACAAATGTAACACAACTTCTCATGGCATGACAGCATTAACTTGTGAGCATTATCTCACTATTAGACAGCATTCGTAAAGGATTTGTAATGCTGTTAAGATGGATCAGGATCACCTATGGTTAGGCACCCTGGTGCTAATCTTGTATGTCTACAAGGCACAAGTGGTCCATCTATAATCTCATCTACATCTACATCTACATACATACTCCGCAATTCACCGTAAGGTGCGTGGCGGAGGGTACACTGTACCACTACTAGGCATTTCCTTTCCTATTCCACTCCCAAATTGAACGAGGAAAAAAAGAATGCCTATATGCCTCCATACGAGCCCTAATTTCTCTTATCTTGTCTTTGTGATCTTTACGCGAAATATAAGTAGGCGGCAGCAAGATCGTACTACACTCAGCTTCAAATTCCGGCCCTCTAAATTTACTTAACAGAAATTCACGAAAAGAACGTCGTCTTTCTTCCAGCGATCCCCAATTGAGTTGCCGGAGCATTTCCGTGACACTCGCGCATTGGTTGAACCTACCGGTAACAAATCTAGCTGCTCGCCTCTGAACCGCCTCTATGTCTTCCTTCAAACCGATCTGCTGCGGGTCCCAAATACTTGAGCAATACTCAAGACGTGGTCGTACAAGCGTTTTATACGCGGTCTCCTTTACAGGTGAAGTACATCTTCCCAAAATTCTCCCAATAAACCGAAGTCTGCTGTCCGCCTTACTTCTCTATGTGATTTACTCTTTCATGTAAGAGTTATTGTATTGCACTTGGTTGTCTCGTGATCAGTGGGAACTCTTGGAACAATGAGCTGAATTTTTCATAGACAACCTATATCACCTTTACATCAGGTTCTCTGGCATTATGGTGGTATCTGGTGGCTGGAAGACCTGTAATGTTGACTGCTAACCAAGAATTGGCTATGAATAGTCAGAACTGAATGTGTGCCAAAACATCTGTTCCAATGATCACTTCTACAACGTGCTACTGGAAAATTCTAAGAAAACTGACAGTATAGTCCTAAGATTAATTCTTCTCATAGTGTGTCATACATTACAATGGCAGAATTGTTTGCAGCAAATAGACCAAATGCTCTGGTGGCCTATAATAATGAACAATGCACACAGCAAAGTACTCAGGCCGAAGCCTGTATGAATTAAATATTGCAGGCCAGATTCTCTGTCAGTACTAAACAGACACTGTGTCGTGGTCGGAGAGTCAGCATGGCATATGACTAACTGCTACTAGCATTCAGGTATGCATAAGAGGCAGAGAAATTTCAGCATGCTCACTGAATTTTCTATGGTACTATAGTATAGAGTGTCCGGTATCAGACATAGACCAGGATGAAGAATGGCTCCTTGATCAACTTACAATATGTTGCTTGTAGTGTTTTAAATCATTTTGTTGCTATAATGTGCTGAACTGAGCACTCCACATAGCCATGTTTGTTGACAGAGAATCAAAATCCATGTTTGGACAGCAGGGGATATAGCCTCACTACTACCAGACACTGACTTAGCACTAACTTGGTTTATAGTAATGGCTTCTTGAATGTAGTCCACCATTTCTTCCACAGTATCCAGAGACATATCCTTTTGTGAAATAACACTCAGATTTTTTGTGACAGCTGCTGGTTGCTCCATAAGATGTGTAGATGACTGTCAGGTACTGTCCCAGTATCTACTTTGTTCCTAAGGTGCTTCAGGTATTGTGAAGATTTCCAATTACCAAAGTCTTATTGTGTCAGTAATAGCCTTATTTAGTCTTCCTGAGATGCAACAGCTCTACAAATCAGTTCTGCTTTTAGCCTGTTGTAGGCATTCTCTGAACATGAATCTGTAATGATTTCTTGCACTTCTGGTGTCTGATTGGTTCCCTACAAGAACAAATTTGCTTGTGTCTGCTGTGATACTGACATAACAAAAACTAGTCTCAACCTGAGCATACCAGAGTGACAGAGTATGTGGACAAAATTGGAGTATGAGAGCAACTGGCCGTAACACTGAGATTTGGTCCAGCTTCTAACAGTTACACGGCAACAGTATTTTCAACATAGGTCACTTCATGGTTACCACTGTCAAAGTGCTGTACCTGAAGCTCCTGAGCTTGAAATAATGTTGAATTATGTACAGTGAAAATATACTAGCTACAACTTCATTAACATTATACTTGTTCTGGTTCTGTTCTGTGCCTTCTTTTTATTGTTCCTCATTTCTTTGCAAAGTGAATGGTGGGTTCATTTCTTTTTCTTATGAGATATATCTCTCATCTTAGGTTTTCACAATTATGTTAACAAAGGAAGTTACGGAATGATTGCTCACTGCTGCACAGAAATCACAAAGAAAGAATGAAGAATTCCAATGCCTGACTTTCAATAAAAACTCTTTCACTAAAACTCCACAGAGTCACTAATGTTAAAGGATATCTTAATATCAACAAATATGTGGTTTAAGAAGCTACTTGGAACAGGATGAAAATATTTCTGTTCTGATTTCAAAGCAGTAACTTCCATCTGTGTAGTCTGCCAAGCTGCAGTTTCTCCAGCTATAAAACGTGTATTCAGAACCAGAATGGATAAGTTTTGCCTTTCTATGTACTGTAACTTTTTAAACACAAACTGTAAAATAATGTTTTTTAAAGATAAGACTAATAGGTTCAGTACCATGACCTCAATGTTTTGTTGACTCTGTTTTAAACAATAACAGTTGATAAATGTGCATTATGTGTAGGGAACATGAAGAAAGTGAAACCTCTTATAACTTTAACAGCTCTATTTCAGAGGTATGTTAAACATTCTTAGTATTTAGAATTTGATGATGCAAATAAGTGATACCATTCCAGTATACAGTTACAAATAAATAAGCTGCACAAAATAATAGCACTTTCTCCTATTTACGAAACTAGTTTCCTACGTATGTGTCAGAAACCTGTTTTTACACTACTATACCTCATTAGCATTCATGAAAGAACAAAGCCTGCTCTAATTCATTTCAGTCATCAGATTTTACATTAAACCTAGTACTGAATAGAAACCAAGAATATATAAAATGCCATCAAAAAGTATGTTACATGAGCAGTAGATCATTCAGTTCAACAGAGAAGTTTCTGATATCTTCTCTACTGTAAGATGGAATGATTATGTAAATAATGAAGGATGTACAAGTACGGAAACATTTGTTAATTATTAATGAATAATATGATGTGCAATTTTAGGGGAAACTATAGAGGCAAGCCTGAAGGATACTACCAAAGATACAATGTATATAGATAGTTTTCTCAAAAAGCATAGAACATGTTACGAGTTTTTCAATGGACCAAGAGATACTGAGTGGGGGTTCCAAGATACTTTAACTACCTACTTCTATTTTCAAATTCAATAGTAATAATTACAATTCAATTTTACGAAACTATTAATCAAATCGGTATCCAAATTATTAATCCACATGCTTAAAAATGATTTACAGATGAATGATGACAGTTCTAAATTCAATACTGTCATACACTTACAGACAAAATCATCAGACCTCTGAAAGAAACAAAACCATAGATAAAATAATCTTATGTAAAATGTCACCTGAGTATTAATGCGTATTTTTTTTTCTATTAGCTTACAAATGTATTCAATGCTAAAATTATGATAATACAGCTACTTAGAAAAAATATGCTTTCAGATATCAAATGATTAAGTCTCAGAGTGTATATTGCATGACTGTATGAATATACCCTGCACCAAAAACATGTTTTAAAGGGTTTGCATACATCACTTCCAATACCATCTGTAGTTTAATAACAGGCTTCATCTACAGCACTGCTAAGCAGACATCAACATCCATCCATCTTTACAACACCCGGCCCAACTATATCAGTTTACTTACTGGATTCTTTTGTGTCAGCAACTTTGGTCCTGTCGCCTCTGACTTTAGCTCCTTGCACCCCACTCACCACCGATTTTGTAGGCATTTGTTTGGCTTTAACGGTGTGATGGGATTTGCCTTCTTCAGGTTTTAAGGGAGCAGAGCTACTTTTAGGACGGGAAGGACCTGTTGTGGTTAAGGAGGCTAGAAAAAGGTGAGAAGCAGTTGTAAAAAACATTAGCCTTCACAATCTAAAATCTGGCTCCAGCTACTTGAAAAATGTGAATTAATGTGTTTGAACACTAGCACATACAACATACATGACCAGACATACAAATTGCAACTATGAAACTAATTTACTAAACTTTTTTCTTTAAGTAATTGACATTAATTTTGAAAGGAAATTGGCATTAGCAGAGAAACTTACAGTAATAAGCAACATGTGTATCAGAGCAGAAAGAAGCTCTTAACCTAAACATAAAAAAGTAAATGTCATATCCAGGTGAGGTAACATATGTGATAAAAACATACATCAATGAACAACCATTAGGTTGCCCACAGTTTCATTGTTCAACTAGAACAGTGATAATATGTCAGGCTAAATCTGACTGAACAACAACTAATTAAGTGAATAACTAAATATAAAGAAATATTTTATGTGCCCAGTGAGGAGATCACTAAAACAATATCATCTCCAATTGATGACAGTAATGGGCAGCATCACATCACAAAAGGAACTATACTTCTAATATAGGTGAATTATAAGGAAACATTCCAATTCAAAAAGAAAATGGTGCTACCTACTGTACAACAATTATTAGGATCATAATACTCATCTGGCAAAAGATCATTCCCACTATAAGTCTATAACTGAACATAACATACTGAATTATGGTTATGAGGGATATACCAGAACACATCTGTGCTACTAGACAGCCAACAGGAAACACATACTGTTCTATACCTAAATGTGACAGGCATGAAGTTTTTGAGACAAACACATAATACGATAAATAGCTACAGAACATTCTATTTCAACCATTGTGACCAGCCTGAGCAATTTACCATCTTTCCTGCTTTTAAATTAGGTGTTAAATATTATTTTCATTTGGTTGTACTATAAATGTCAACAAGCAGTTTATGATAATTCTGTGTTTAAAAACAGCAATAATATTTCATCATGATTTATGAAATATTTTTTAGTTTTATAAATATCAGTGGATTATTAATGTTCCTACTTTTAACAGTTGTTGTATATTATAAGAAATAAAAGTTGTAACTTCAAGAACGTTTCCATTTGATTATAGTTGATAAGAATTGATTAACAATTCTCCATTTTGCATCCTGTGAGAAAATTTATGATTCTTTTTTTAGTCTGGGCTGTTAGAAGAAATTATTGGTAATAAGTTAAATAATGCAGAAAGAAACTGGAGAAAACTCTGACTGGTACTAATAATATAAAAGGTAAACAAGAGTGTGCATGTTACTTCCAGTCAAACTTTTTACAGAATTTCTGGGCTTAGAGGGCATCCGAAATCAGCAGTATCAAACCACCATGTAGGAAAAAGTCAGGTTCAATTTTAAAAAAGCTACAATATCAAGTTACTCATGCTGTATTAGTACCCAATGGAAATCTACAGTAATCCATTTAGCAATATCTGAAATATAGAAGGAATATTATGAGGTATTACTACATATCTTCATAGATAATACACTCTGATCTACATATTCAGTTCAAGCTCTTTACCTGCATAGTCCACATATCTCTTCTATTTTACATATGACTTTTTGACCTTTAGCACTTCAGTCATTTGCAGCATGACTGTTGCAAAATACTGGGTATGACAACAGAGCACTCACCAATGTACAAGGAGATAATAATAAACATAAATGAGGTACATTTACCACTGTATACATAGGCTATAAGAGCCAAATTCCTTATATAAAATGAATTTATTATTCATATTAAATTAAGTCAAACACATAAAATAATTTTACCTAAAAATAAAAATTTCTTTATATGAAAAACAAATTATTTCATTCACACCCCCATACACACTCGAATTTTCCTTGCAAATACTCCATGAAACATATTATTTAGCTGTTTGTATAAATGACATATTTTACAATCTGCACATATTTTGTACTAATCCTACAGTAAGTGGCAGTAGACACATTCTTGAATAGTAAGCCACATGTGTGTTAGTTTTTCTGAGTGAAACATGCCTTCATCTTGTAGAGGAGAGGAAAGATTCAGACAAAAATACGCTAATCACATAAAGTATGAAAGAATGGGATGGTAATTTATTTCCCTTTTGTTCTATCATTTTGAATTTTTGTGGAACAGAGTACTTTAGTGATTTCCTAATTTGTCTGATTTGTTTCAATTTCCTGCCCCCCTTTTCATATTAAGGAAATAATGGGCCTGAATATAGTGATTTTCTATGCATTTTCACATACTGGGAATCTGCAAAATTAGAATTTTTTTCAATGACTAGCAGGTAGTTTCATTTTGGAAATCATTTTTCTATCATGATATATTACTTTACAGGCTGCATCAAATTCATTAAAACAAAGCTGTCTCCAACATCATTACCAGGAAATAAAATCACTAACTGCTAGGGCTGTAATGCTGTTCTGCTTATACAGATGCAATAGCAGTGTCTAGAACCTTTCAGAAAGGGGCAAAGTAAGAGGCAAACGTAGGCAGTTAATTGACACTCTATCCCACCATGTGACCAAGAGTCACCAGTTGGTGCAACAGCCTGACTTATGTCTGAATCTGTCACTCCTACCTCCATACTACAGTTAAGCCTCCATTTTTGCATACTGAACAATTAAAAAAAATTGAGGCTTGATACTTGTAGGAATGCAGGAGTGTCAGTTTCAAAAAAAAATGTGACTCGGCCTCTTGCTCTGACATCACTTGGGTCCTGCAATGGGATGGTGATGCTATGAACTTTCTAACTTTCCTTTTATGTGAGCATTACTGGTTACTGGTATTGCATATATATAATTAACTGCACCCACCCTGCAGTCATTTATTTTAACTGCTGAGGACGGCAGACAGCTGCGAAAAGCTCAAGTGTTTTGTTTGATTTGATATGGCTTATAAAGCAATAAAATTTTATTGAAACATGTCTCTATGAAAGACTCTAGACATTTTTTTTCCATGTTGTCATAAGATATTTCAAAAATGTTGTTTCTATTAATTAAGAGTTTAGACACCATCTTTGCTTACTATTGTGTTAACCAACTGAATGTGACAGTATATGCAGTGTAACACAACATAATCCTTAAATTCAAAAGGAGTAATTACTAAAATATAAAATACCATCATTAGCTGAATGTTAAAGAGAGGTGAAAAAAAGAGTAAAAGCGACTGAGATGAATAAATAACTACAAAAAGCTCTAGCAGGTGGCTTGTGCCCCCCCCCCCCCCCCCGTAAAAATGAATATAAAGGGAAAAAAGTACGGTATATGAATTATTTTAATGTATAATATATCAATGTCCAAAGACATGTTTGTCTTGATATATATCAAAGATATTAAACTGAAAGAGAGGCATTGACTTAAAATTTGTGCCACAGCCAAGATTTGAACCTGAGACCTGCTGCTTACAAGGCAAGCACTATAACTACTAAGCCACTGTGACGTAATATAGGTGAACATGAGACAGAACTGAAGTTTGTGTTGTGGAGGAGCTGTGCCTTAAGAGAGTCCATGCAGTCACCATATCCATTTTGTAATGGTGGCTTTGTGGTTATAGTGCTTGCCTAGCAAGCAGGACATCCTGGGTTCGAATCACGGCCATGACACAAATTCTAATTCAATGCATCATTAATATTTTAATGAATGATGCATGAAGGCATCACAGTGATTGAGAGAGATACTTTCCTGTATTGATGAGGGGAGTGAGTTGCTAGTGATGTGAAGTTCATGGCTTCTTTTGTCCCCCCCTACCCTTCCTTTAATGTCAACAATAAAAAAACTTGATCTCAGTAAAGTAAAAGGGGTGTCAGCACAAATTATCCTGTGAATATCAGCAGCAAAACTGATACAATATGCCATGGCATGTCTACTTAAATTACTAAGTTATCTTTACATTAATCTTGTGCTGCCCCCCCCCCCCCCACCAAATATAGGCTATATTTGCTACTGAGCTCTAAAGTGAAGTGAAGTAACACCCTTAATATGAAAGTAAACACATAATCTCCTTCTTTAGGAGCTACAAAGAAGTAGTTTATGAGTTACATCTGATAAGGTCATATGATATTATTTAAAAATCAGGCTGTGAAGAGGGGTGGTAAAAGCAGTATGCACATTTACATCTCTTGTTTACAATTCCAGAGAGTGTTACCATCAATAGCCTGTGAGTGAAAGCTTATAACACTGTTAGAAGTTTATAAGTGCCACACAGGAGTGGCTGTGTGGTCCTAGGCATCATGTTACGGACAGGGCAGTCACTCCTGTCAGAGGTTTGAGTCCTCCCTTAGTCATGGGTGTGTGTTGTCCTTGGTGTAAGTTAGTTCAAGTAGTTTATAAGTCTAGGGACTGATGATCGTAGCAGTTTGGTCCAATTTGTTTACAAACATTTGAACAGGTTTACATGTGTTCAGTGAGAAAAGTTTGGTAAAAACAGGTCAGGACTGACTGGGTTTTAAAGATTTAGTCACCTGCACATAATTGACTGGAAGAAGTCCCTATTTGTCTGTTCCCAAATACAGTTGAACATTTAAAATTTTAATTTAATGATATACAAAATGTTATTAATTTAAAGAGACACAGTACATCTACATCTACATACATACTTCGCAATCCACCATAAGGTGCATGGCAGAGGATACACTGTACCATTACTAGGCATTTCCTTTCCTTGATAGTCCTTCCGGGTTTGCTGCCGGATACTAAGAACAAACTAGTCCCATATTTCGGCGATCCAACTGTCCGCCATCCTCAGGAATGCTGCTGCTGCTGCTGAGTCCCATCGAGTACTGAGGATAGAGCCGTATTCACCATCCTATGTAGGCATCGCATGTGTATGCAGTGCATGCACCATCTGCCAAGGTTGATACATAAGGAACATGTACTAGTGGTGCCGCCCCTGGTGGGATATCGGTGCAACGATATATCGATTATGGTTGATCAAACACTGGTGCTGGCTTCATCACAGAATGTTGCAATTTGACGTTTTTTAAAAGCGAGTTCCATGATCTGCTCAGAGGAAAACCCTTGTCTCAGTTAATCAGATTGTCCACCAATCTAATTTCAATTGCTTCTTTGTAGACACTCTCCCAAAAACCAGAGATGTTAGCAATTATGAGGGTCTCATCAAATTCCATTTTTTAACTGAGGGACACAAGATGGAATTTGACGAGACCCTCATAATTGCTAACAGCTCCGGTTTTGGGGACAGTGTCTACAAAGATTTAGATTGGGGGGCAATCTGATTAACCGAGACAAGGGTTTTCCTCTGAGCAGATTGTGGAACCCGCTTTTAAAAAACATCAAATTGCAACATTCTGTGACGAAGCCAGCGCCAGTGTTTGATCAACCATAATTGATATATCGCTGCACCGATGTCCCACCAGGGGCGGCGCCACAAGTACACGTCACTTAGGTAGCAAACTTGGCAGGTGGCACATGCGCCGCACACATGCACGATGCCTATATAGGATGGTGAACACGGCTCTATCCTCAGTAGCAGCATTCCTGAGGATGGCGGACAGTTGGATCACCGAAGTATCAGACCAGTTTGTTCTTAGTATCCGGCAGTATACCTGGAAGGACTATCAAGATTTACTATGCCGGGAAAGCCTTAGATGTCACATTTCCTTTCCTATTCCACTCCCAAATAGAACGAGGAAAAAAAGAATGCCTATATGCCTCCGTATGATCTCTAATTTCTCTTATCTTGTCTTTGTGATCACTACGCGAAATGTAAGTATGCGGCAGCAACATTGTACTACACTCAGCTTCAAATTCCGGCCCTCTAAATTTCCTCAACAGAAATTCACGAAAAGAACGTCGTCTTTCCTCCAGCAATCCCCAATTGAGTTCCCGGAGCATTTCTGTGACACTCGTACATTGGTCGAACCTACCAGTAACAAACCTAGCTGCTCGCCTCTGAACTGCTTCTATGTCTTCTTTTAAACTGATCTGCTTTGGGTCCCAAACACTTGGGCAATAATCAAGACATGGTCATACAAGAGTTTTATAAGCGGTCTCGTTTACAGGTGATGTACATTTTCCCAAAAATCTCCCAATAAACCAAAGTTGACTGTCCGCGTTACTCACAACTGTCCTTACATGTTCTTTCCATTTCATATCGCTTTGCAATGTTACGCCTAGATATTTGAACAGCGCGACTGCAACACAGTAAGAAATGAAAACCTTTCGCACAATGTCACACTTTGTAGATCCTTTGTAGATACTTTCCCATTAATGTGACATAATTTATGGATAACCCTTAGTTTACCAATACCTCAAATTCCCCCACACTAAAAAGAAAATTATATATATAACTGCATCTGTCCCTGTCCTGTCTATGATACCTCACACATTGCATATGATTTTTTCAATATACAGTTTGAATTTTGCATTTCTTCAGTCTCAAATGCTTCAAAGACTGGAATCTATTAAGATATAAAGTCAACTTTACTGTAAAACCAACAAAATTGAGTGGCCTCTTTATTATTAACTGACTACCCCTATTATATATGAGAAATAAAATGTATTTTGTCTGTCTTGTATCCACCAGTTTGTCAACCAGAGCCTTTCTTACATGATAAACATCTATAATCTTACAGAATTCACGTTGTTAAAAACATTTAGGGTTTCTGAAAGTGGATACTAGATTATAGAAGTTCCTAGCTAATGATATATTGTCTTGTGTTTTTCATATACCATATAGCTTAGAATATAATATGCAGTTCGTTTTTTGACCCAATACTCAATATATATTTTACAATAAAGTGGTAGTGTAAACATAAGAAACATTTAAAATGCCACAGGAATATTCAAGGTACATTGATGAATACCCACTTTTATATGTGTATAATTAAAATTAGTCCCTGATCTGCATCCACAAACAGATGAGTATTATCATTTGTCCATTTAAAATCTAATTGAACACTAAAAAGTATTCTTGGTCCACAAAAAATGGCATGTGAGTAAGAATACTTGTAGATGTTTTGTTCTGAAATATTATCATAAGGCATATTCTTATTTTACATGCAACTGTAGAGAGAGAAGTTGGGTACTGAACAAGAGAAAAAAAAAACTACTATAAAAGATAAATAGCAAATCTAATTAAAATAAATCAGTACAAATATCTTTCTTTAAAAGATGTTATTACAAAGGGGAGAAGGACTGGATAATTCATTTGTTGTTAATGATGACTAGTTAAAATCTGATGCTCAAATCATTTTCAGAAGTAGTACTGCAAGGTGCTGTTTGTCAGTCGTGGTAAGAATGTAATGTAAACATTGAGTTTGATGTTGTATTCTTACCACTGATGACAAACTGCACCTTATAGTGCTAGGATGTGAAGCTGACCTTCTAGAGAGATTGAAATGATCATTATTAATAATAAAAAAAATCAACCCAAGGAGTGTCTCTTCATTCATTATATGAACAGATGTCATTGTTTTCTGAAACATGCCATTAAGTAAAAAGTAACTGTGTTCTACAGAACACTATGAGCACTTCAATCCTAATTAAAATACTGTATTATTAAAAGCATAAAAAATTCTGGATGATCTCAAAAATTCATTGGTGTTTTTCAGAGTAATAAGTTTTTTTATTGACTTCCATTTATACAGATGGCTGCAGGATGTTTAAGGCCATTTGGAAATGGGGTTAACGTGCTTATCTACAATCTGGTGAAGTGTCTAACTGGCAAATTAATACCCTTAGTAGGCAAAACAGACTCTTCTGTGAAGAACTCTGTGGTATATATAAGATGTGTAAAGGGAGAAACAATTTCACCCTTGAACATCATTAGCTTCAATGTAAAGTCACTAGTTACAAATGTGTCAGTAGAGAAAACTTCACATAGTACAAATACACATCCTATCAGACAGACAGAAACTGGTTGAATTATGTTTATCTTCAACATTCTTCAAATGGGATCAAAAATACTATGTCTGGTATCATAGAAATAGAGCCACTACCCCTATACACATTAGAAGCTGCCATATTCGTGAAGTGTTCATAGTTATACAGTTGTGCAGTCATTTATTGATTGAAATCTTTTAGTACCAGGCTTCAAGGACTCAGCCATATCTTCAAGTGCTAACTTACAAGATAACAAATCTGCTTTTTAACTGTAACTGATGGTAGCCACCTTTATCCTGAAAGTTCCAACAAGAGGCATGGAGTAAATGACCAGATACTCAAGTGTTCATATAGTGCTGACAAGCAGTGTGCAGATAACTTGTAACAAATAGTCATAAAGAATGTTTGCATTTGCAGATAGGTCATATTGTTGCCCTGTATAAGCATTTGTTACATGTTATCTGGATGCTGCCTTTCAGTGACAGCATTATCTAAACCTTTCATATGTTGCTCCTTTCACTAAATGGCCCCTAGTCAGCACATTCACAATAAGCATAACATTCCAGTTACAGTGGAAAGATGCTCTTTATGCAGCCACATTAGGGTATTCAATCTGATGTATAAGCATTTGTTACATGTTATCTGGATGCTGCCTTTCAGTGACAGCATTATCTAAACCTTTCATATGTTGCTCCTTTCACTAAATGGCCCCTAGTCAGAACTTTCAGAATAAGCATAACATTTCAACTGAAAGATGCTTTTTATGCAGCTACATTAGGGTATTCAATCTTATGAGCCGTGTATGGCCTCGTATGTTAGCTATCACATGGATGGTTCATACCTAAAGATGGGGCTAAGTCACTGAATCCTGGAAGTATAATGACTTCACTTAACAAGTAATTACACAATTGTAGCAGATGTTTAAGTCATGAACATTAACATAATTATTGTGGATGTACCACTAGCAAAAATGAGCATTAATGTAGACCTTTGAAACAATGGCACTATCTTCCACCCCTTTATGCTCAATATAATGGTTCAGATATGTGGATGAAACATTTACTATGTGGTCCCATGGTGAAATGGAGCTACACAGCTTTCATGAATATCTGAACAAAATGCATTGGAAGATGCAATGCACTTTTGAAGGAGAGAAGAGTTCCATGTAAGTACACAGGACAATGGATGGAACAAAAGAGTACAGCGTATATAAGAACCCTACATATATAGACATATATCAGAATGACCAATCAAACTACCACCTATTACAGATCTCAGATATCCAATCTCTGGTTATTCAAGTGCAGTGCCTGAATGTTGCTCAGAACATGACACACAAGCTCAAAAGACTTTGAACAACATTCTTGGCTGATGGTTGCAACCATAAACTGATCCACATAGGCATGCCAATGATTTAAAGGCAGCATAATAGACAAACTGTCAATAAACTGCAACCAACGATTTGCTAATCCTAAATGAAAAAATCTCAGTGACTCTATTAACACCTTCACCAAGTTAGTATCTGACCTGTCTTCTACAGGAGTCACTAGATCCAGTGTAACCTAGCTGCCCCCCCCCCCCCAAATTACCACTCAAATGCTATGCACACTACAGGTATGTATAGGGAGGAATGAAAGTAGAAAAGTAGAGTCCAATAAGACCATATGGGCAATAGCTACAAACACATACATGGAACACAAGTGCTATATTTGACTTGGTCAGCATAGCTATTCTGCAGGGGCCCAAAAACCAGAAAGACTGTAGCAAGTAAATAAATTTTTACAACGTCTGTTAATTTCCAAGTAGGTAGCAATGGTGAAATGCAAGATCAGAGAAGCCACTGAAATGAAAATATCCCAAAACATGTACACAGAAGCTGCTAACCATCAAAACCTAAAAAGCTGCGCCAACAAAACTAGATGCAAGTGTTACTGCTAAGTAGCTGCCACTGCATGACCAGTGAGAGGAAAAAAGGAGGCCAGACCTTACTCACCAATAAGCACCCAATATCAATGAAATCTTCTTGGTATACAAGCCATTTCAAGTTGAATAAAATTTACTGGCTTTCAACATTAAGCTCTGCCATAGTCATCAAGGGGTAAAAACACTGAATGCTGGGGTTGGTATGGTGTTCTGGTTATGTATCTACAATAGTAGTGTTTGGAGCTTTCCAAAGGAATGCAAAGTGGGCAAATGCATCTTGGTGCTGTACTGAGTGACTGAGTGAGATCACATACTGAACAGGGACCACCACATTTTAAACTATCACTCTGCTAATTGTGTACCCCTGGTCTCTGTTAAAATTGTTGATGTTAATTTTAATTTCAGTCACTTCATTTATATGAGAATAACAGTACTATGATGTTTCAGCCAAAATTATTGGATTTTCAAACTGTATTTTATGAACATATTTAGGCAATGTTCAAACACCACTTACTTTTCAAGTTCTATTTTGATAAGGTCTCGAGTGCACTCTGCACAATACTCAGCAACAATGTGAATAGTTTGCCCTATGTAGATGCTAATTCTGTCACAGATGACACAGATCTATGCTGACCTTAATGGGACATAACATACCTCATATCTTGGTGCATTGGAATGGTCCACGTCATTTTAACATACATCCTATATTGCTAGTTGTTGTTATACAATATGATAGAAATGTAGTCAGCTTGGCCTCATCTACTGATTCCTAGGTGTCTATTGTTGGTAGCACTTGAAAGCTATGGCAATTTGTCCCTTGTCTGCCAGTATTTTCTTTGAATACACGCTTAAATGCAGAAATTCATACTCTTGATGGTTGTTGTCAGAAATAACATTTGCCTTGTATACTAGCATCTTGATGACCACATTCTTGCATACAGCATAATGAAAACTGTTTACGTTCAAATATTGATCAGTTTGTGTAGATTTTATGTACACTTAATGATCATTTACTATATTGATGATACATTCATGTTATGGACTCACAGTAAGAATGCAGTGCAGCAGTTCACTGACTGTATGGACACTGTCCATCCTAACATAAAATTCACTGTTAAGATGGATGTTTTAGTGTAGTGGAAGGCTTGGTCATTCAGTCTACAAGAAATCGATGTACGCTGACTGATGATTGAATGTCAACAGTTTCTATCATGCTATACATAAGCAAACAGTCCAGAAAATGCTACAATACAGGGTGAAGGTTATTTCTGATGACAACCACCTAGATTCTAAATTTCAACATGTTCACATCTTTAAAGAAAATGGTTACAGCATGAAAGAAATCACCAAAGTTTTAAGGTGACACAAATGAAAGACACCTTGCAAATTGGTAGATGAACTCAAGCTGACTGCATTCCTTTCTTACTGGGGAGCAACAACTAGCAAGACAGGACATGTGCTGAAGAGACACAGACTGGTACCACTGTTCCAACCTGCCCCCACAATATGAGGTACATTATGTCATGTTAAGGTCAACGCGGGTCTGTGTGTTTCAGGCATATATAGTGTACTGGTGAGTGTGCATGTTCTAGGCTCCTATAGTGTCACCTTTGAGTGTGAAAGCATTTAAATAGGGCAAATTATCCACACTGATTCTGAGCATTGTGCTGAGCACACATGACAAACTGAACACAAGAGAACTTGAGATTTGGGGTGATAGTCAAACTCTCATGCATCTACAGTTGTAGCAGGACAAAAATGAGGTGACAGTGCTGGTTGCAGGTGGCCTGGTGGCGGCAACAGCAGGTGGAGCAGCATGTAAGAGCTCACCTGGGCTCTTCTCTTTGAGCAGTGTGAAATGGTAGGAAGCAATGAAACTCTCTAAAGCAATGTTTGGTTATGATGCAACCATGTATTTCTTCATTTGGATTTTAAATGTTCTGAAAAGACATTGCATGTACGTGTTACATTGGAGATGAAATGGAAGAGCCACCATATGATGAATACCCTGACAAGCGCAGGAATCAGCAAATTCTTGAGAAGAAGACTGTGGACCATTATCTGCAACTAACATGACAAGTAAGTCTTGTAGAGCGTATATTTAAGAGAGTGCAATGACCTTGACTGATGTAAACATGGATTCACCACAGACCACATGCAGAAATGTGGAGAGCACATCAACCACAGTAGCCACAAAGATCACATAGATGCATTCTAATACCTGTCCCAGTACCAGCCACAGGGAAAGGGACATGCACAACACAGCCTGGTGAATAGCACATGTAAGGCACATGGAGACAACCCGAACAACTTCGCCAGCTAACTCTAGCCAGATCACGTGACAATGGGCAAATGTTTTCACGTGGGAGACTCCCGAATTTTCCGTGTAAAGGTGGCAGAGGACGTAGCAATGGAAAGAGAATGGACTGACCACTCAAGATGCTGCTTGTACTGTTGATGATAGAGAACCCTATCCCTGACAAAAGCAGGTAGCAAAAAGAGAAGTAGTTATGAAGTGGTCTGAAGCAGGTCCTGAAGGTGTCTTCAGCCAACTGTTTTGAATGAAAAATACCACTTTCCACATCACAGGATTAGCAGCAATGGCCACAGCAATCTGAGCTACAGTAATGGGGAAACCATCGACTGTCTGTTGAGCCTCTAGGTCCATGTAGAAGCAAAGGTACTCGTCACAATCACAAATTGAGTTGGGATGTGATAATGCACCCATGTTAGTGTGTTGAGTCATGGGTTGGAAATGTATTTCATAGTTGAACTGTGAGAAAAAGGGAGCACAGCATTAAAGGCAGTGTTGATGGGCTGAATAATGAAATCAGAGGTTTGTGAAACCTGGTACCATACAGAAAAATGTACTTTTTTTTTCAATGCAAAGACAGTGTCTTTTTCAATTTGTGAATATTTAATCTGTGCAGAATCAGTGTTTTTGACATATATGCAATGGGGTGCTCATTACCATGTTTGTACTTATGGATCAAAACTTTACCCAAGCCATATTGTGAAGCAACTATGGTCAAAACTAAATGTTGTCTGGACTGGAACACAATCAAGCCATGGGCAGATTGCAGATTCTACTTCAAAGTACAAAATGCCTTGTCACACACTGTAAATCAATGAAACAAATGCCTATGTGCTAGGGTGCATGCAATGGTTGAGTGGTGGTTGCCACATAGGGAATGAAACTATGATTACCTGCAGCCTCCTCAAGAAGAGGCCTCTAACTCCTTCACAAATGTATCCCTAATAATAATACATTGTCATGCATGATGTAACTCTCATTAGAATTTAGTGTTGAAAAACACAAGATGTTCATTGTTGTAAAGCAAACTTTGCAACAGTTTGCCTTTATATTCTCTGCATTTTAGCTTACAGAATTAGAAATTACAATAACAGGTGCTGTGAGAATTATGCATAAAGAATGTATAGCAAAGAAAATTAGCAGATTTGACTTACACATCACATTTTTGAGACATAACAATCATGTCAGCATACAATATGTTTCAGAAGAACATACTCTTCACACAAACATCACAGGATATTCATACACAGGTTGTGGCAGTAATATGCAATGGTGGACATTTGTGTATTTTTAATGGAATCTAGGTAGTTACATGATGCATGATAAAAGTATAATCTATTAGAGTATTGTTTCTGACCATATGTATCTCTCCATGGGTGACATATTTACCGCTCAGATTAGATTAGATTAATACTTGTTCCATAGATAATGGAATGAGATTTTGTAATAGTGTGGAATATGTCAGCTAATAATAAAAATTCACAGTTCTGTATTTTATCATCAACCCAAAAGATAGTTATTCAAATGGAGAAAACTGTGCTATATTTGGTTTGTGGAACATGATGACAGACCACATTTGATATCCTGTCTAGTAAATTTTGCACACATTTACCCTATCTGATATATCTGTGTTTCAATAAAACCTTGGTACAATATTAGCCCATGACAATCTGTAGGGTAGGCAGTTGTCATTCTCCTGAGTGAATGGACATAGTCACTTTTCAACATTATCTTGCAAGGAACAGAATGATGCTGTTCTTATATTATTGATTCCAACACAAGCTGCCAATTTAATATACTACCAAATCTTTTGTCCTAGTTAATGAAATTCAATGATATATTAATTGGCTCCTTAAGTATGTTAACCCAGAAAATATAGGTCAAATAGGATGCAGATTTATCTGAACTTGCTGAGCACAGTGTAATATATAAAAACACTTTCAGCCTGTGTGTTATCAAATTTCATGAACTGGAGTAAAGGATTTGCCTTTAGTGAAGCTTGTTAGTCCTTAAAAGGTAGTTATTAAGTAGTGCTACAAATTTTAGGTGCTGCACCATCATTTTCTTTTGGTATTAAAATGTCAAAATTAGCTTGTCTTGCAAAGAAAACATTAAAGTAACATCCCTAACTGAGTTTTGTTTGCACATTTTAACAACTTTTCTAAATGCAAGCATCTTCTTGCACATTTTCTTAAAGTCAATGCCTTTTGCCACGTCTTTAATTTTTTTTCTCTTTTGCTACATTTATTCATAAAGAAATTGAAAATGGACATACTATGAAGGCCAGGAAATGCTGAGACTTTTGTCTGCAAAGCTTCATTTTCAATACTGTACACACAGAGATTTAAGTATTAACTTGGTTTGTGTTTGTTTAACTATTATCCTAAGGTCTTTGTTAGTACTGCTTAGGTGATGTTTCAGAATCCTTCACTGTGTGGACTTTGTCATTTTCCTGTGTTGCCAGCACCAGTAATCAAGTAGGCCAAAACCTAAAGTGAACTCCAGGAAAATATGACAATGGTAACCAGATTAGTGCAGATGGTATTCAAAGTGACAACACTGGTATAAGATGCAATGTTTGCAATGTATTAGTAACAATTTATGAAAAACCCCAATGTAATAATGTTATTTAGCTTGTAGTTAGCACAAAACATGGCAATAATAAGGAACTACATATTAGTAAAGATGGACCTCAACAACAATTCACTGGTGAGGCATAGCTTTCTTCAAATTCAAGAAAGAAAAATAATTTTTAACTGTATCAGGGCAGGCATTTGTGGCATGTCGTATCATCTATCCTAGCTTAACAACCCCATTACTTATACCCATTTGCATAAATATACTGGGAAGTCTGTTCCAGGTAAGAGCACTTTATGAAAATCATATCTTCAGCTTCCACATATAGAGAAATTACAACAGATGAAGTAAGTAATAGCTAAAAATCCATTATACTTTCTAATAGATGAAACCACTGGTATGCAAAGCATACATGTTCCAAACTTTTTAGTAGCACCCCTAAAGGGACAACAATGTTGTTGAAAATGAATTGCAGTATCTGAATAAAACAAACATTGCAGTGTGATGCACAAAGTTTCAGTTATCTGTACATTTTATTGTGGCCTGAAGGCATATAGTATGATCGAGTGTTACTCGTATTCACATATCAAGCATCTTACATGCTATTGGCATTTACCCACTTGAAACTTATGTAATATAATTTAAAGACTGTGAACCACATTGTATCAAGAATGTGAAGCAATAAAATTAGAATATTTTTATGCAAACTCATTTCTGTCTTGCATTAAAAAAAAAATCCAAAAAAGACCTCTGCTAGATTCCAAACTTTTGTTGAAATTATAGGTCTTCCCCTTCCAACTTTGCCAAATCTTACTAGTGTTGCAGAACTTGGGTAATGGCTGTAGTGTTTACATGTAACCCCTTTAGAGCTATATCTAGTGAACCAGATCAACAAAATTAGCTTTTTAGTGCATGTGGTTATCCCTTCCTGGCAACCACCTTTACAAGACTGCAGGGGCAGTGTTCTCAGTGGACTTTGTGTCATATATGGTATAAACTAGTTTGTATGAGGTTTGCATTTAACATTTACACCTTTTTGGACAGAATTTGAATATCTTTTTAACATCAAATTTGCATTTAAAATTCCTTGCTCTAGTAATAAGACAAAATTTATGTCACACTGCTCATATACAATATCATGTCAGAACATCATTACTTCAAGGATTAAAGCAAAATCCTGGTACTGAATGTTTCAGGTGACCCATAGGCATGAGCTATCAGCACACAAACAAGTATGATTGACCATTATGGACACACTGCCTGTTTGTTAGTGTCTTGGGTTCTTTGACCGATATTTGATAATTTTTCTAATGTTTCGTCATCATGGGTGATTGTCATTGCCAAATATTAATGCTCCATTGTGACAGAAGCTAACAAACAATGTGTCAAATGATCAAGAAAGCCTTAACAATTTTGTCCATTATAGGTTTTAAATGTCTTGCCACTTCTGATCCCTATACAAGGAACTGGGCAGTTACACACTGATATTTCTCCCCAAGATAGAAAGAGCAACTGTGGTTTGCCAAATATCAATACTCCCTACAAAGATTTTACTGTAACATATAGCCCCAAAACTATCATCTTAGGATATCTGTGACGACGTGTCCCAAATTATAAATCACCACCTTATAATGCAAAAATTGTAGTGACTTGTGAACAGATTGTTTGTACCATTTATCTCTACCCACACACAGCAGACTTTCAGCATCCAGAGCATGTAAAAAATGTGTTTTGTGTGCTGATTGTGTGTTGATTGGCCATTCACTCAGTTGGTAAAATTTCGGTTTGGGCAGGGCACTTCAGAGAAGAAACTTATTTTGGACAAGGAAAATAATATGAACTGTACCATTGAAAACAAAAGTTGTGGACTGTCAATAAAAGCATGTATTTAATATATGTGCATAAATTTGCTGCAAATTTGTTTGAAAAGTGAGTTTTAAAAATGTGTGACTATAAAAGTACTCATACTGTTGTAAAGAAAAATATTTATAAAATAATAATACAAGTAGTGTTTACAATTACTTTGCATAAAAACTAATAATTTCACAATTCAGAAGTTTGCATCTTCTAGTGATATCATCACATTGAAATTCAAACCTTATCTTTTACAGTAGAACTAAATACTGGAAGTTGCTAATAATGTATTTTGCACACCTTACATAATTAAGATTTCACTGAATTATAGTAAAATATGTGGACATACAATCAAAATTAAGTAAAAAAACTGTGTAAAGCATTACAGTCAAGTAATAATATTCTTAGTTTAAGTTCATAAATACTATTCAGTTGAAAACAGTTACATCAAAACTGCATAGCAGAGAGTATATTATAAAACAAAATCCATTCTTATTGTGTGATAGTGAAGCTTTGCATATGAATTAGAGGATTTAAATAACTGTGCAAAGATATCTATCATTCTATATAAAAGTTCCCTTTACAGTTTATACTTGTATACTCTAAAATGAATTATGATTATAAAATCTTATAGACATGAACATATTTGGCCAAAGTTCTTAGACCTAAAGTAGCATTTTATCTAAATTTATGTCAATAGATGCAATCTAGTATTATATCTGAATATTTAAGATACATATTCTTAGATTATGTATTTCGATTTGATGTAGTTTGAGTTACCTTACTTGATAGGAAGACCTGATAAATCTGGTTATTACAATCAAGGAAATTTTCTACAATGATTTGTATACAAAATCTTTTGACAAAAAAATTACAGCCTTGAGACTAGAACTACAGATAATAACTATAGAACACGCACATATTAGATTATTATAATTGTTTAAAACCCTAGTGATCAACTGCTGAAGCATTTGCAACAAAGCCCTATATTTGAAGTGCAGCTATACACAATGGTGCTTATATAATACTAGGTACGGAATGCTGGTTAAGAACCAGACTTGACAGTAGTGAGGTTTTGGGGTAACTCCAAGTTTATGTTGACAGAATAGGCTAATGGGAAATGGAGCTGGTGTGTTTATTACAATAGACAAGGAATTCAGCCCCACTAAGATAGAATCTCAAGATGCTTGCAATGTTGTGGGGAAGACTCAGTACAAAGAGTGGGTAAAATTTGTAAGGGGATATTTCTGTCAATCACCATACTTACCCACAAATGAAACCAATAACTATTAAAAAACCGAAACTGTCTTGTATATATGTTCCCCAATCACACTGTCATTGTCAAGTAAGTGAGTGAGATAATTATTTTTGCAAGTTGTGAATGTGACAAGATATCATGCCAGAATAATATTTTAAGACTCCAATGGAGTGTTCACTGATACACAACTTCCTGGCAGATTAAAATTGCGTGCTGGACCAGGGTTCGAACCTGGGTCCTTGCCCGTGAAAGGCAAAGGTTCTGGGTCCAAATCCCAAATATTAAATGCCTTATCTTAAAACTACCTAAAACAGTTTTAAAGCCCATTCATGGTGGGAATATAATAGATCTAATGGCAACAAACAGACCTAACTTCTTTGTGGATATTCATGTTGAAACCTGAATCTGTAACCAGGAGGTAGTTATAACTCTGGGCAGCAGCATGTGTCTCAATTTTAGAAGAATAATTGAACAAGCACTGTTGAACATATTTACACTGCTGGCCACCCAAAGTGTAACACCACGAAGGAAGCATCCACATCAGGTGAAATGTATGGCAACAGGAGAATTTCAGCACAAACACAAATCCCAGATGCCAGTGCTATTACCTGCAAGCACTATAAAAAAAGGGAGCAGATGGCTTTGTCTACATATTACAATTCTTCTTTCTTTCAGTTGTTTTATGTAACCAGCTAAAGTATTCCTCATAGAAGGAAACAAATGTCATTTGATCATGTTTTGGAGTTTGATTGAGGACAAATAGTAGTCTGTAGGGATTGAGAATTATCCTTCAGAGGAATATGTGATCATATAAGATGTTACCAAGCAAATGTGGTGTGAAATTGTAATCACTGGATGCGGGAGGGAACACAGACTTATGGGACTAGTTACACCCATCTCACTGCACCACTACATTTAATGGCAGTCATATTGTATGCGTGTCTGTGGAGGATCTCTTTACAAAATGACAAACCGTATGACAATAAATTCAGTCTTTAGTACAACAAGCAGTGTCTGTGCTAGTGTCATTTACAGCAGATTGCAATTTCTGCAAGACATCCATTGCTGTGTTTACCACTGACTCAGCACCCCTGGTATTTGTCCCATTAATGGTGAAATGAGTGAAAGAAATGGACAACTGAATGGAAGACAGTGTTCTTACCAAGAATCCCAATACTGCCTACACAACCCTGATGGTTGGGATTAGGGTCTAGAGACATCATGGTGAGAGACTCTTGGACTGTTGAACTGACACCTAATGCACTGCCATAATCGTCCTAAACAAAGTATTATGGTTTGGGATGGCATTTGATTCCAATATGTAATAAATCCTCTGGATGGCATACACAGATGGAAATACATGTAGAACAATAGGTACAATCTGTCAAATATCTCAGTATGATTAAACAAAAATTCTGGACAAAATAAAAACTACATGAAAGGAAAGATGCTACTCTTTACATAGAGGATGGACTGAGTGGTGGACACACTCCATGAAAAACACTGCTAGACAGTATTCAGCTACTGCACTAAGTCTTTCATCAGAAAAACATTCACCAAGTACAACTCACACACAGATGGCCACTGTCATCTCCAAGCACTATGGTTTACCTGCCACTGTGTCTGAGATGAGCAGCAATCTTGCTTGCTGAGGTGAGTTTTGGGGTACAGAAGATGCTTAGGTCAGGGAGGAAAGCAAGGTAGAGGTGAGGGAAGATTAGTGCTGTCTATGGGAGCATGGAGGGAGATGTGAAGGTGATAATGCACTGCCAGGTGTAGCACTGTGAGGTTGTGCTAGGGACGCCACAGAGGAGAAGTAAAGAAAGATAAAGAATTATGCAGGAGTGCTGGTGGGATAGAATGTGAGTATTCAGCTGGAGTGGGAGCAGAGGAAGAGATAAGACAGGTATAGGATAAAGATAAACTGAGGCTGAATCTTTGGGGGGAGGGGATTATGTTGGAAAGGTAATTCCAGTCTGACAAGTCCTGACTGATACTACAATGTGATGATCATAGGTGACTTGGCTGTGTATATGGGACTTCTTTGTTTGAAATGCATGGCAAATGTCAAAGTGGAGGTATTGTAGGGGGTTGGTAGATTTGATAAGGATCAGAGGCATTGATGTAGCCATTGTTAAGGTGGAGCCTGACATCAAGACAGGTGTCATGTTGAGGACCAGACCAGATGGAGCATATGATGTGATAATTTTGAAATTCTGGAGGACTCTACATATGATGTCCCCACACTTGAAACCATGAAGATTTTATTGATGATTCTGAATCAGATGAGAGATATGGGATTCTGAGTGGTTACAAAAGTATCCTGTAGATTGTCCTTGAATATGTAAGCATAGGATGGTATTATGCAGGTACTCATTGCTGTACCACAGATTTATTTGTAGGTGATGCCACCAAAGGAAAAGTAATCACAGAGTAACACTTATTTTGTCTTTTTGAACAGGAATGAGGTAGTAGTTTTGAAGTCATGTGGGGGTTGGAAAAATTAGTATTCAAAGCAACAAGGCCATGGAGGTGGCTTCCACTCTGTCCAGAAGCACTTCTATCTTGTCTTGTCTGCCCAGTCACTTACCAGCCCCTAATAGTCCAGACACATAAGTCTACCCCTCTCACTATCCATTATGAACCTGGCTTGAATTGAATCACATTACCTGTACAGGTTTCAAGTATATCTCATTGTATCATGAAATGATTATCTCCACATCTCCCACCCCTGTTCCCATTTCCTTGCCCCATGGCTCCTATCCATGTAATGGGCAAACCTTGTCCTATACAGCCTCTCACAGCCATCTACTGCAGTCCTCTCATAAAGGTTCCCTATGTCATTAAAGGCAGGGCCAACTGTGAAAGTTGGTGCCAGATCTGGCCACTTAACTGTAACCAATGGGCTTCATTCTACATGAGAATGACAACTAACAAGTTGTCTACCTGCATGAATGACCACTGTCAAACTGTGACCAAGAGAAAACTGGACTCTCCAGTTGCTGAGAATGCTGCCTCACACAATCGTCTGATCATCAATAATTGTTTCACAGTTTGTGCCATCTGGATTCTTCTGACACAAGCTTACCTGAAATTTCAGGGTGTGAACACTCCCTGAGACACATCCTTCTTTCTGTAACCACCTCTCCCCCCTCTGACCACAACTTTCATTGGTTGCTGCCCTCCCCCTGTCCATCACCTTTTCTGCTCCCACTTCAGTCCTAAACACACCTTCAATCCTGCCAATGCACTGCAAATTAACTCCATAATGAAATGCAATTTGATCTTCAATTCTTATGTGGTGATGTTGCATTTTAAGTGTGATAGTATAAAAATACTTCAGTGAAACCTGTGTTAATTTGCATTTCTTGTCCAGAACCAAAACACTGACCACTAGAAATAATCCTCATTTACACCTACATTGTTCTATATTTCATGCTCATTTTTAATTTATCAGACATCACTATAGGTCCTTTGAATTTACAACAGAAAAATTTCTTATAAATTTTGTAGTCTTTTAAATATCATTTGATGTGCTCTTCATGCTTTCCAGGAGGAGCTGGTTTAAAGTTCTTGTTTAAAGATATCTATTAATATTTCTCTACTTCTCTTAAATCACTTTAAGTGAACACTGATAAGTGTTCATTATCACATATTAATGTTCCATTTCAAATGATGTCAATTTTAATGAGTTTTTTTATTTACCTCTGTTGTATAATTTGGACTTCATTATAAGCAAATTAAGCTCATCTTCTTTTAATAAGTAAATACTACTCTGCCTCTTTAATCACTGCCTTTTCCCTTTTCTAACATAGAGTTGCTTACTTGCCCAGTAGTTCTATAGCACTGTCAGAGAGTGCAACGTGTTAAATGGCTTCTCTTTTCTTGTATAAAGGCCTTCTTTCTTTCCTCTCCGATGCGCTTTATCCAGCTAATACCAGGTCAGGAATGGTACAGTACCCCTCCTGTTCCATGGAGAACCAACCATACACATATATAGGCTATTATTACATTTGTGGTTGCTGCTTCCAATGGCATTTGAAACTACTTCCAGATTCCCCTTCCCAACCCACCACCATCCCCCATAGAGCTGAATCCATGCACCCCTAATCATACAGTCAGATGTGACATTGTGTCCCATTTGTTCATACATCAAACAGCTGAAGCAGGGCATTACCGTTTAATTTACGAGGAAAATCAAAACAGAGCAGAGTCGTCATTTCAAGACACTGTAAACTGACTGAGGTAGCACAGTGGTAACACACTGGACTTGCATTTGTGAGGACAGTGGTTCAAACCTGCCTCCTGTCATCAGATTTAAGTTTTCTGTGATTTCCTTCAATTGCTCCAAGCAAATGGCAAGATGGTTCCTTTCAAACGGCACAGCTGATTTCCTTCTCCAACCTTGACAAAAGGTATAAAAGCTTGTGCTTCACTTTTAATTACCAGGACATTGATGGGGTGTTAAACCCTAATCTTCCTTTTTTTTATCACTGTATAAGATGTCACAAACTAAAAAAATCACCACAGCTCATTTGCAGCAATTAGTCTTCTTCAGATGAGGTACAACAAAAGCAACAATTCGATTATGAATGTGTCACTGCAATGTGATATATACATGAGGAACTATTATGCATCGTCTTACTGCACATACAGTTCATCTTATTTGGGAACACTGAGGAAACTGACTTAAGATTTTTGGTAAATATAATCCATGATTTGATATAAACATGATTCAAAGTCAGACCAGTACTAAAATTTATACACTGTGGCTCAAAAACCAAATGATTGGAGGGGGGTTGGAAAATGATTACATATTTTGATGATGGGAAACAAAATATTTAAAGATACACATTTGTGTTCTGCATTGGTGATGAATCACTGTGGTGTCATTTAAAGCTGAATGAGAAACAGAAAAACAAAACACTAGTGGAAATATGGCAACCTACTTCTTCTGAAGTACCATAAAACCATATGCATAGATATAATGATTTTCACCTACTGTAAAACCTCACTACATCCCAATCCTCAGAATGGATAAACAATAATCAATACTTAATTCTTTAAAACAGCTGCATGATGTTAGGTGTAAAACAAATCTGAAGCACTTGGGGATAAAATTAAAAAGCATTGTTGTTGATAACTGATGAGCAAGATGTTCCAGAGATTTAGCTTGCAAGTACTAACACAGTCCTACAATATTTGCCTTGCAGCACAGTTCTTCTGATGTGTGACTTAAGCTGCTGCTTTTTTCCCCCCACCCTGAAGAAAGGCATGTCAGAAATCACATTTGCAATGGACAGGAGCATATGCAAGTGGGTAACACTTTGATTCCATCATCTGGCTTCAGACTTACAAGTGCAGAAAATTGACAAGCTTGTCTTTTTAATTTATATTGATATTAGCAATAATAATAATTACAACAACAGATATAGTCTTAGATACAGGCATATGCAAGAAGTTATAAGAACCTACAAAATTCAGAGGGAGAGGTGGGATGTTTGAGGGGCACAAAGAAATAAACATTGAATACTTGTAAATAAATGGAATTATGATAAAACACAAACTATCAAAAGATTAATAATGTAGTCTGACATAGAGGAAGAAATAGCAAACACTCATAAGTACAGTGACAGGATAAAAATCAACAGACTGAATATTTAAAAGAGAATATTAAGAGTGAAATGGAATCTGATATAAGATGACCTGAATAAAAATAACTCTGAGAGTGCACAAAATTCTAAATAAAAAAACTGACAAAGTTGCATTACATTTTCTTAATATATTGCCATCTTAGTTTTAAATGACCTGTTAGTCATCATCAGGAACTATCAGTACTGATATTTTAACTGCCACTGAGCTGGTATTTTGAACACAATAATGGGCTAAAATAAGTTGTGGTGACATTAAAAAGGTCAAGGAATTTACAATAACATGTTCCACATCCTTGAGGATCTTGTCACTCTGAGTCTATGGAATAAAATATATACCTAGTCTATTATTATGGAACATTTCTACCAGAGATTATGCCAGATGCTCTCATTTACACAATCACACAACCATCATCTCCAGCTGCTGCATTCTGATAACCAATTAGCAGTGAAGGAATGGTCAGGGAGGGTTGGGAGGGGATGGATGGGGAACAAGAAGGTTGCAAGACAGTGGTGATGGATACAGTATGGCCTTACAGAGCAGTAGGTTGGTGAAAAGAGACGCAGCTTAGGAATGAAATGGAGATGCAGGGAAAGGGAGGGAAGTAAAACACACACACACACACACACACACACACACACACACACACACACACACACAACCTACATATCAATCCCCACCTCTGCTTTGCAATCTAGCTGTTTCTCCTCTCCCCTCCCATACCTTCAGTGCAAAGCATTACTCGGAATGCATCAGCAGCTTATGATTGTGTGGTTGTGAAGTGTGCCTCTGTAATTGTATGAATGAGAGTATGTGTCGTTTTCTGACAAAGGTTTTGGCTGAAAGCTGTTATGTGTCTGATACAGCTTGATGAGCCTATCTGCAGTGAATTGACAACTATCGTCATTATACTATTGAGTTAAAGCCTGGACTTTCCATTGTAAGAGATCATGTCTGTGCCATTTTGAAACAATTAACATGAAGACATTCAGCCATTACAAGACTATCCACAAATCATAATCTTTCCTTCTTGAAAAGCTATATCATTTAAATATGCAGAATTTTGGCGTACAAGACATTCAACCTCTTTTTCAAAGATATATAAAAATAAAGACTGTGTTACTCTCAGTCTTACAGTTTCTATAAGTTATAACTTTCCTTGTGATTGTGGCACCTGTTATATTAGTCATTCCATACACACAATGTCAAAACATTGTGTAGAGTACTGATGCCACATTATAAATATGGAAAAATTAGGAATAGTTGAACAGAACCTCACAAATGAGCAATGCATTATGAATGCCAAGATAAAAATCTAGACCCATGCATTGATTTTTGGATTTCACAGGCAAAGAAGCTGTTGAGACAGAATCCCACAGTCATAACTGCAACTAATACCTTAGTGATTGATTTATATAGCATTCAGTGCTGAGAAGTTACATAGGAATATTTCAAGTTGTATACATTTCAAGGATAATAGCAGCTCTATTAGCACCTTCAAACATGTTTGGTAATATAAATGCCTTCGTTTTTCATCAGGCCATCCCAATGTAATATGGCCTACTGTAATGTTTGAAATATCTAAATATCATCAGTTAAAGCTACCATCACAGCAAGAGTTAAAACAACCAACTCCTGATGAGGACAGAAATATCATTCCTACGGAACATAACAAGTGAAGTGAAATAATTTCATCTAGAAATATTGTGGGAACTTAATGAAGTAGTTACCTTAATATCATTAGAGTGTTAGATGTAATGGAGAGTTGTAATAAAATATAACATATCATACTGAAATGAAAGTATTATTGTTTATTAATGGGTATAGCAAATCCTTCAAGTGTGAGACTAAAGTTATTAGATTAGAAGTTCACTCTTATTCATGAGACTGAGATATTGAGTTTTTGCTCATAATCAAAATTAAATATGTTATCATTATAGGTAAAGAGATATATGGGACAATATTGGATACATCTCAGATAACAAACATTCACAAATGCAGTGTCAGATGGGAACACAGGAAGTCAAATATTGTTGTACCATATCTACAAAATTCAAATAATAATAGACAGCAATATTTCACTAGCACTGGTATTCCAAAATATGTGCATGAAAAACATCAGTCATCATGAGCTTCAAAACCTGAATTTTGAAAAGTATCATTCAATACTGTAATTTAAAGAATAACAGTGATAAAAAAGTTAGTAACAGGCATGGTTAATTTCAGTGCATATGTTACATTGCATTACAATAATAGCAAAACAAATGAAAGGCACAATTAATTTCAGTGTACATATTACATGGCATTTTCAACACAGCTTTTGCACAAATACAGCAAGAGTAACAAACACAACAATTCAGCACAGATGATTAATGCGGCCATACACAGAATAGTGCTCTGCTTTAACAACTCAATATTGGTGAAGCAAATTGTAGCATTGCACACAACAGCTCACTGCTTTGAAAATGGAAATGCACACAAAATATATATGATTTTTTAAGCCTCAACAGTTACATGATATATGTATAATCTGAATATTAAGAAAAACTGGAGTTTTAAGTAATACAGTATATCAGATACTCTGCTGATAAATATATCTTTCAGGCCTTCATATATTACTTCAAATGTAACCAACTGCAGGGTATAGGCATCATGGCATTTTGTCTCTTTACATGTGAATTATTTAATTACATCTGTTAAAAGGACTAGTTACTGCCATGAAGAGGCTATAATATATTGAATATGAAATGATACCACTAGTCCAATATCATAAATAATAATAATAAAGAAAACAGACATGGTTACACAGATTGTGGGTTATGGAACAAATTTCTGCACAGAAAACACTGAAGACGCCTTCAGAAATACCAAACAAAACATGTGTGTGTGTGTGTGTTTTGGTGGGTGGGTGGATGCGTAAGTGTGTGGATATGTGAGTGCTCACACATATGGACACCCCATCTGATGAAGAATAGGAATTTGATAGCTGAGCAGCAATCATCGTTACTTCTTTATGTACCATTTTATTATCTTCCATCCAGGTGTTTTGATACTGCAATATGAAATTAGCCAGACAAAATTTTAAATGTTTACAAGTAATCCCCACATGAGCAACAAGATATTTAGAGCATTTAATTTTAAAGCTGAATGAAATGCAGAGGTATTTTCCAAAACAAGCAAAGTTGATGCAGATGTATCAGTATAAGTTTCATTGATAAGTTTTTAGGGATCATGTTATACAAAACGATGCACTGCATTTTACACACACCTAAACAGGGCAAAAGAGTAATAACTGGAGACTTATACATAACATCAAATCTTTGTAAATAATAGACTAGTCCTATAAATATAATGTTATCAAAACATTTCACATGAGACAGGTACCAAAACTAAAAATAACTGCTTTGAGACCAGGTTTAATTTCTGATATGAATAACTTTTGTAGTAATGAAACATCCGACCTGTATAAAATCCAAAATATAGATTTTGAATATTTTAGTTCAATGAAACAGGTACTCCAGCCTAAGTAAGATATACAGTGGCAAATCTGACAAAGCATCTGTATTTAAAGAAAGAAATACACATGTAAGGAGAAAATTATGGAAAGTTTATTTATTGTCTAATTGGTTGATTGCAGAACAATCACTGGAGGCAGTGAAAGAGCTACATAAAACTGAGGGTAAGACAAGTGCCAAACTGAAATTCACTGAATGAATCCACAGGAAATGTAGTCCATCAACTGAGGAAGTGGGTTATAAAATATTCAGTTGACTTACATTTTAATTTTGCTCATCAGTGTGTGATATATCCCAGATAGGTTTGACAGAGGACATAGAGAAGATGCAAAGAAGAGCAGTGCACTTCATTACAGTTTCATTTAGTGAGTACAAGAGCATCATGAAATGATCAGCCAACTTCATAGGCAGACAGTGCAAGAGAGGCATTCTACGTCATGATGTGGGCTACTTGCAAGAGTCAGTATATTGCTTCCTCCTACACATATTTTGCAAAAAGACCATAAAGTAAAATGAGAGAGATTGGAGGCCATATGAGCTTACCAATACTCATTCTTCCCATGAACCATATGTGACTGGAACAGAAAAATGAGGGATGACAGTGGAACACCAAGTACCCTCTGCATACACAGGGAGGTGGCTTGTGGAGGGTGTGTAAAAATTCTATTATTTTACACATAAAAATAAAAACTATTTTTTAAGCATTGATCCTTCATGCACCTCTTTTTTGTCTGGAAAGATAACAGAGTAAGTACCTGTGTTTTTCTGTTTTTTTTCTGAGTGGATTAGGAATCATAGTGGACTGGGAATTATAGTGTGGTTCTCCATAACTTAGAAAAACTTTCTGAGCAAAGTAGATGGTCACAGGATAACTCTCAAGTAAATCTGTGAGCTTGTAGTCCACTTAAGAAATCATTTATGGCCTCATTACGTGTAGCATAACAGGACATTCTTGTTCGTGTATGTGTTACTAAGGCATTTCCAGTATGGTAAGTTAAAGAGATTCTTTTCCTTAGAAACACACTTGTGTGCCATCTACATCTACATACATACTCCGCAATTCACCGTAAGGTGCGTGGCGGAGGGTACACTGTACCACTACTAGGCATTTCCTTTCCTATTCCACTCCCAAATTGAACGAGGAAAGAAAGAATGCCTATATGCCTCCGTACGAGCCCTAATTTCTCTTATCTTGTCTTTGTGATCTTTACGCGAAATGTATGTAGGCGGCAGCAAGATCGTACTACACTCAGCTTCAAATTCCGGCCCTCTAAATTTACTTAACAGAAATTCACGAAAAGAACGTCGTCTTTCTTCCAGCGATCCCCAATTGAGTTGCTGGAGCATTTCCGTGACACTCGCGCATTGGTCGAACCTACCGGTAACAAATCTAGCTGATCGCCTCTGAACCGCCTCTATGTCTTCCTTCAAACCGATCTGCTGTGGGTCCCAAATACTTGAGCAATACTCAAGATGTGGTCATACAAGCGTTTTATACGTGGTCTCCTTTACAGGTGAAGTACATCTTCCCAAAATTCTCCCAATAAACCGAAGTCGGCTGTCTGCCTTACTCACAACTGTCCTTACATGCTCGTTCCATTTCATATCGCTCTGCAATGTTACGCCTAGATATTTGAACGACGCGACAGCATCAAGAAGCTCACTACTAATGCTGTATTTGAACATTATAGGATTGTTTTTTCTACTCATGCGCATCACCTTACATTTATCTACATTGAGAGCTAGCTGCCATTCTTCGCACCAACAAGAAATTTTGTCTAAGTCAACCTGTATGCTACTACAGTCAGTTACAGACGACACCCTCCCGTACACCACAGCATCATCAGCAAACAGCCGCAAATTACAACTTACTCTGTCCATCAGATCATTTATATAGATAGAAAATAATAGCGGTCCTATCACACTCCCCTGGGGCACGCCTGACGATACACTCGTCTCTGATGAACACTCGGCGTCGAGAACAACGTACTGCGTTCTATTACTTAGGAAGTCTTCCAGCCAGTCACAAATCTGTGAACCTATTCCATATGCTCGTATCTTCGTTAGCAGTCTGCAGTGTGGCACCGCGTCGAACGCCTTTCTGAAGTCGAGAAAAACACAATCCGCCTGTTGCCCTTCGTCCATGGCTCGCAAGATGTCATGTGAGAAAAGGGCAAGCTGAGTTTCACATGAACGATGTTTCCTAAACCTGTGCTGATTCATGGAAAGAAGCTTTTCCGTTTCAAGGAAATTTACTATATTCAAACTGAGAATATGCTCCAAAATTCTACATGAAACCGATGTCAACGATATTGGCCTGTAATTGTATGGGTCAGTTCTCTTTCCTTTCTTATACACGGGAGTCACCTGCGCCTTTTTCCAATCACTAGGAACTTTGCGCTGAATTAAAGATTCGCTATAGATGCAAACTAAGTAGGGGGCCAATGCCACAGAATAGTCTTTGTAAAACCGAACTGGTATTTCATCCGGACCAGCAGACTTTTTCGTATTTAGCTCTCTCAGCTGCTTCTCTACACCGGAATTACCTATTGCTATGTCCCCCATTTCGCAATTAGTACGTTGATCAAATGATGGTATATTTGTGCGGTCCTCCTGCGTGAAACATTTCTTAAAGGTTAAATTTAGAACTTCAGCTTTCCGTTTGCTTTCTTCTATTACTGCCCAGGAATGATCAACTAGTGACTGGACAGTGGGCTTTGACCCGTTTATCGATTTTACATAGGACCAGAATTTTTGAGTTAAGGAGTTGATGAGACACTTTATGGCTGGAGCTGGTACCAGCAACAATTAATCAGTGGTGGCTCGCACAGCCTGACAAGCATGAGTTGGTGGATCTTTACAAAGAATTGCTAAAAGTGACTGAGCAGGATTTTCACCAGCTCACACTTACAAACATTTAATGAACATGACATAGTACTCAAAACTAAACACACTATTAGTCTTAACATCAGTAACAGTACTTGATATTAAAAATGTGCAAAATATTGTAGATCAGTAACAAAACAAACATTTCTATTACTTAATACTTGGAGGCATATGAATTGTTTCACGTCATTTTGATCAGTATTTGAATGTTACTCATTATGTAGCTTTTAAAATTATTACCATTACCTGACATTTCAGGATGGTGGCAATCTAACTGAGTTGAACAATAACTCCCAACCAGAAATGTAGCCAAGATCACTTTTTTACAGTCCTTTATTTTCTGACAATCAGGTTCGATGAACTAAGTCATCATGTTCAGATCAGCATTGTATACAAATACTGATCACTTACTTGTACGTATTTGAAGTAATGTTAAAATGTTTATGTGCAAACATTGAACAAAGTAAAAAATATAAATTGCAATTTTTAAAAATATTCATGTTACAGTAGTGGCTGTAGCTAACTGACTTCAAATATGTACAAGCAAGTGACCAATATTTGTAGACAATGCTGATCTGCAGATGACGACTTATTTAATCAAAATTGTTTGTTGGAAAATAAAGGACTGTAAAAAAGCAATCTTGCCGAGTTTAGTGTCTCCAGGATATGATTTAGTCAATTTTGTGTGTTTCAATATGGGCAACAAGTGGCTGCATAGCAAAAGTGCTTGAACATTGATTGTCTTGTGAGTCCATTTCAACTCAGAATATTTTTATGAATGTGATTGCAGAAGGACTGACATTTTGTAGGGAAGTATGTCAATATGTAATAACAGTTTGAACAATTAATCATGAGTTGTGAACACTAGTTTGACTCTGCTTCGTGAATTTGGCTGCCTGAAATAACTACTGCCATTACTTCAGTTGTGTTTTAGTGAATAAACAACTTGATTTAAAGGTGTTCATTCTGTCACTTGGCTTATTTCAAATAAACAACTCCAGATACAGTCTTTCATTTTTTGTACTTAACAAGTTTTCAAAAATTTATGAGCTTGGAACTTAAATAGTGGCAACTATTTATTCACAATGGATACAAAAGCATTACATGTTTGCACCTGTTACTGTTCTTCAAAGTAGTCACCAGCATTGTGTAGAACCCATTGCCAGCTATGTGGAAGGTGTAGTATACCATTAGCAGAGCCTGTTCTGTTAATGGTGCGAGTGGAGCAATCTACTGCCTGTTGAATGTCTGGGCCAGTTCTGCATCAAATGCCATGAAGTGGTTCCTTCAGCTTCAGAATAAAATCAAAGTCACAAGGACTTAAGTCTGGAGCGTATGGTGGATGGTACAGTACTTCCCAATCCCATCGACTGAACAGAGCTGCCAGACCTTGTGCTGTATGTGCCCACGAATTGTGATGCAAAATTATGAGTGGATTGTACAGAAAGTGTTGCTACTTTTTCGCAAAGCTGGTCGCAGGTGATGCTCCAAAAATCAACAGTAATGCTGTGCATTGATGGTCTCTGTTGTTCCAGTTTCAAAAACATAATGATACCATTACATTAGATTGGTCGCTCACAAGAGACTTTCTTTCCCTTGATTGTGCCCACGCCAGTGATGTGGGATGGGTGAGTCCATTTGCTTGGAGGTTAGGTAGGTATGTCAACTATGTGTGTTATCAGTGATAATAGTTGATTCCATTGCATAATTCTCCACAGCAGTGTTGCCACTATTTAAGTTCCAACCCTCATATAATCCTCTCAACATTTTAAAAAGGAAATATTTTGTATCATGGTGCAATCGATCACTTGAATAAATCTGACAGTAAAAAATAAGGTATACCTGATCATGATCCGCTCCTGAGAAACGTTCATCAAAACATGATGGAAGCAAGAAAATGGGGTCTGAGTCTGGAATTTGTGGAAATTTAGTAAGTAGACCTGTGGACAGTGCTTGCAGGGCTAGGAGGTCTTTATTAAATATTTGAGTGGGTGTAAATGTAAACTGAAGTCCAACACAACAGCTCCATGACTAGATGAATTGGCAAGTACACACACTGTAGGCAACTTCAAAATCATCTTGATACCTCAGTCACAGTTGCTACTGCATTCAGTGTATGGTCAACTGTGTTGTTGGTCATGCCAAACAAAATTTTAAAAAATTGTCAGTTTACTGTGGTTCAGAGCAGAGAACTACCAATTTAGTAAACCCTAAGTTTGGAGTGGAAGTTGCAATTTTCTCTGCATGCAATGGCATTTATCTTAAGGCATGTGGATTTTTGGATGATCAAATACATGAATTTTTAGAATTAATGTAGCCAGATAGATGAAACAAAGCCTTATCAATGAAAAATGTTAAGAGTTAAAACACCAACTCCATGTCTGTTAATTAATTTGCTGAAACCATTCACAATATGCTATTCTTTTCATATGGTCCATACAATGTAATTGTTGCACTGCAGTAATTTTATATGGATAGAGCCCCAGTTCTTTGGTTATGGCCTTATGTGATATTGTATGAGTGACTTTAGCCTCTTGTGATAATTTCCTTACTGATTTCATTTAACTCCGCGACAAGATGTCCAAAATGTCATCAAGCTTCCGTTGTGTTAAAACCGTGGGTCTACCAGTTTGTGGTGCATCATGAACTAAACCTGTTGTTCAGAATTTGTGAATTAAATCACATACAGTGTCATGATGTGGACACCTTGATGTAGGAAAATGCAATCTAAATTGTCATCTCACATGCTCTGTGAAGTTTCCTCCTGCACAGAAAACCTCTTCCACTAAAGGCTCTCTCTGCAACAGTAAGCATTCTCACTACACTCAGCGTATACAAGAAAAAGACAATAACACAAGTAAAAGCTGTAGTGCACATGCAACACTACCCCCACTCTACTACCACTGCATGTCCACAGAACATGTGCAGGAGCGCTTGGTTTGTGCTGCCAACCTTACATGCCCCAAAACACGAGACACGTGGAGATCGCCACTGCAGAGAGACTTTGGGGACACGCTGTGTATTGTACCAGTTGACAAATAACCCACACTGTTCAATGTTGAATCATAACAACTATTGCATAGTCATAGGCTCCACAACCACTTTCTTGTTATGAACATGGAAATCAGCATTCCACATTTGTACCTCAACTCACTATACACATGAAGGCACAAAAATTAGTATTAGTGTAGAAACAACACCATCAGATGCTCAAAATTGGAAGGCGGTCTGAACTGATGTTTATATTGGTACACACAGGAAACTGGATACAGTTATGTTCAAATCCACATGAGGTGATTCCTCTGCCTTGCAAGAACAGTCCTGTTTAAGAAGGTGGTGAATTTATACTCATATTCTCATGGTAGAAGGAAAGGAAGAGAGGATATTCACACTGGAAATGATGCACCTTTGCAACCAACTCTTCTTAGTGAACAAATAAGAAATCAGTTGTTCGATCTTTGTCAATTCCTCCATATGCAGATGAGCTATGCATTCAAACATTCACCTCCCCATATCTTCCAAACTGTGTTATAGCCAGACATGAGAGTGCTTATGATATCCCCAGGTTACCCACATCCTGCACATCAATGAATGAAAACATGGGAACCACTTCTAACTAGGCTCATAATTAACACACAGTGATTCAGAAGTCATGTATCAAGGTGGCTCTTTTATACATTCAGTATATCACAGGTCCTAACCACAATGTGTTACCACAGTCACCAGAGTAAAAGGAGTTGGTATACACTATAAGGCAGTTGTGCCCAATTCAGCTGCTTGTTAGTGTGTAACGACCTTATGAATTAAGATTATATGTTGGTTAATATTCAATAAATCAATTATAATATAACATAAGGAATTGTTTTAACTTAAATAAATCATGAAAGACATTAACTATGAAAACTTCAATAGTATGAGTGGCTCTATGTTCAGACATAATCCTACAAACAGGCACCAAGGACCTTACTATCATACTGACTTCTTTAGTTAGGAGAGTCTTTTAGCATAAGTGGCAGCTTTACTGCAGAGGGTAATGACTTTCATCTTCCCCAAGTATTTATATTTCCAGAAATTCTCCTTAGGACATTTTATCTTATTTTTTCAGCAGTAGAAATGGCTGAGCAAGATGTGTTCATTGAAAAGGTCACAAATAATATTTTCTTTCATAGTAATAAAGAGCTGATAGTGGATATCAAACAATAAATTTCCATGTGAATGGAACAACACTACTTTGGCCTTTGGCATTGAACTACATCTATAAGACTGCAAAAAAATCAATAAACACTTTAATATGTTTCAAATATAAGGAGAAGCACTGAATTAAATTTATGCTGGGGCCAGTATTCTAATCCAGGACTCCCTGCTTACTAGGTAGACACTTTCACCACTCAGTTGATGCGGCCTTGTAGATAATGTTACTACATGGACTGTCTTAAAGCACATCTTCCTCCACAACATATACTTTAATTCTGTCTCAAAGTTCCCCCATGAAATTCATATCAAAGTTGCCAGGGCTCTTCAATATTGTAATAGCACCCAGGCACAGGTGTTATAAATATCAACAATAATTCAATTCCCAGAGACATATATTGAGGCATAATTAAAGTATGTGTTGTGGAGAGAGATGTGCTTTAAGACAGTCCGTGTAGCCGCATTATCCATCAAGCTGTGTTAGCTGAGTGGTTTAAGTGTCTGCCTAGTAAGCAGGAGGCCCTGGATTTGAATCTTGGGTGCAACACAAATTTTAAAAAATGCCACTCCTTATATTCAATATCATTCATATAATGAGACAATATATGTCTTAGGGAACTGAATTATAGTTGGTACTTTTAAAGGTGATATATAAGAAATTACAGTGTACAAAAATTAAGAAACAAATCAAAACGAAATTCCTACACTAAAACTGAATTGGAAACAAATATTCTGGATAGATAAGAACAGTTAAAACCATTTATTCAGTTGTTGTTCATGGCCCAGATTCATTTAACAGTTTAACAAGAATATAAATGCAGCTTATGTAGTTTATACTTGGCTGATATGATTAACTGCACCAAAAGTTAATAACCAAAATAAAATTCTGAAACTAGTATAAGCAGATTTGACTGTAGATAACAGTTTATTAATTATATTTGTGGTAAATAGCTTCATTTAAGCATTTCTGTTTTCTTAACTTTTATATAATATGGGCTATAGCCAATTTAAGTGTAAAACTCATTAAATTATTCTTAAAATTTTTGCAGGAATAATGGTAACATAGCATCATAGAAATAATACATTGTTGGGTATAAGTTGCTTGTTTGAGTACCAGCATGCAAACATGCAGAAGTTGGTTACTTAATGCTCAGTTTGAAAGGATAAATTATGGTCTATGTCCTCTTGCTAATTTCAAGGGATATTGTATGATTAGGCATCAAAACCATCTGTGCTATGTTTATGAGAGTGATGGAATCCCTGTTCTAGGTGACTTTTCTGTAATTTGAAGTCATCCCTTTTCTGAGCATTTGTGTCTCTATAATGTTGGCACACTTAATTTAAGTATGAAATTGTCAGTTTCATACTTACATTTAATTTTATTTGCCAATTTGTGTATATAAGTATCTGTAATTAGTTGTCTTATTTCATTACATATATATGTAGCATGAAAAATTGTAATGCCATTTTCATTTTTGATGAATTTCTACACCTTCTAGCAGAACTAAGAAATTATTAACAAGTAAATAAGAAACGATCGCCACTCAATACGTTGAAATGGCAACTACCAAAACTATGTTTTGACTTAAATATTTGTTCTGGAATTTGGAACATGCATTTAACAGACTTTATTTGAGTATCACATGATTGCACACTCATCCTATAGAAATGCACAGTAAATGAGCTTCCAACCTCATTTGCAACCTACACAGATGCAGAAATTCTATAGATAAAAAGAAAATTCAATTCAATATTTCTGTAAACAGTTTGTTAATGTAACATATAAAAATATGAATCTGAACACTTTTGGGTAGGTGAGTGTCCTATTGTGATTAATTATAAAATTTTAATTACTCACTTGGACGTGGCCTCCGTTCTGTATGAACTGGTCCATTAACCTGGCCTTTGTGAACAGCAGCAAGTGGAGCACTAGAGACAGGTGCCCTCGGTTGTCGCTTCGGTGAACGGTTTTCAACGCTGACCCCAGGACCCACGGAGTGAGAACGAACTAAAAGTGAAGTCCACACACAAGTTATATAATACCTGTAGAGTAAATTTTGTCTACTTTTAATCTTACTACTTTCTCTTAGATACAAATGTCAACTCTCAAAGAAAAATTACAGATTTAAAAATATTAATTACAGCACTGAAAAGCCTTTTCTCATATGTTTCTCAAGTATGAAAGACAATCTTGCAAAAAGAAACTGTGTAACTATCCTTACAGTCGCGCAGAACCCAGACTGGGCTATTTCCTGTGACACAATGTTTAGCAAGGAAATAATAATAATAAAACAACCAGAATGTCCAGAACATCTTGAAAGACTACAGGAAGAAAGTTCATATTCACAAAACATTTCATTAGTATGTTCTGAAGAAATTTCAGCCTGTCCTTTTGCCTTGTAAGCTCAGGGTCCTTCATGGACCTGTTCAATGTATGATGGCACCAGTGCATATAGGGTGTCAACAATGTCCTATAATACAGCATCAGATGCTGCATTCAGCTGGTTCTAAAGTTCATCTGTAGTGGTTGGCTTTGGGTCACAGCACTGTACTCATTGTTTCACCATATCCCACACATTTTTGATTGGCAACAAGACTGGTGATCTGTGTCCTGCTATACCATTCGGATTAGGTTTTGATGTTCTTGGAGGATGGACTTGGTAGTGTGACCAGACCCAACTCATTGTGTTCTATGACTTTCCATGAGCCATCCTGCACATCCGATGCATTGGCAAAATTCTTCATCGCACACAAGCAGCAGATTCCCAGATGGGTACCATCATATGCCAAGGTGTTTTTTTTTCTTTGTAAACATGAGTGTGAATTTTAATTCTTTACTTAAAAAAAATGTACTCATACTTTATTATAAAAGAAAAATTCTTTTAAAAAAGACAGAATAAAACAGTTTAGGTGATACTGTTGGTTTGTGGCCAGAATCATATCTAAAAGGCCGAAAGCAGATTGTAATGCTAAATGGCTCATCCAAAGAACCAACCGAATCTGAGTGCGGTTCAATAAGTTGTGGTGTGCCACAAGGATCTGTTATGGGCCCATTGCTATTCGTCATCTTCAGTAATGATCTTTCTCTTTGTTCTGACACAAACAGTAAATTTACCCTTTTCACAGATGATACTACAATTCTGATTGATGATTTGATAGATCACAATCTTGAATAGATTACAAATAAAGTTTTTAATGACAGATTGGTTCATAGCTACTGGTCTCTCACTCAATGCAGATAAAACACATTATATGAAGTTCCATACACCACAAAGTATTCTTGTAGAAATAAACACAAAATGCAGAGATCAACCAATACAGAAAGTTGAAGAAACAAAATTCTATTTTTCTATCTATGAAGACAACATCAAATTTCATGATTACAATACAAGAAAGAAAAAGAATCTGCATATTGAATTGAAATGTCTCACTCTAGTAGAAAAAGGATTTTATTACTCCAACATTAAGCTGTTTAATGTTCTCTGGCCACTTATCGAACATATTCATGCAGAACTGCCAAAATTAAAAAACATCTCTGAAAGATTACCCAATAGAGACATCTTTTTATACTGTTCATGAATATTTGGTAGAAAATGTATACCATCACTAAACTTTTTTATTTGAGTATTACCACAGTATATTAGTTCTTGGAATATCTGGCTTAACATTATACTATGATTTAGTACTTGTACTTGAAATTAACTTTCAGCTAATTAGCTGATATGGTTTTTTTATGATTGTGTATTTATTGTCAGTTTTAACTGCAATTTGTACAATTTGACATGTTCCATATCCTTGTGATTAACTCACTAACTGGATCCATGGAACATGAAATAAATAACACATCACTGATTTTTCTACATATACAACTCATTATTATCTGATATCTGGTGAGAGGAAAGTAGCATTTAGGACAGTTTCAAAGCAGTGATTTCTGTTACAGGAGACTCTGTGCTGTGGTATGACAATATGTCTTGCAAAAGAAACTGCTTATATCTGTGTTACACACTTTTATTATGATACAGCCTGTTTCATGGACCATAGCCATATCCTCAAGTGTACATCTAAACAGATAAGTAAAATAGTGGTTGACTAGCCATATGGTACAGCACACCCAGGTCAAAGATTACATTTACAAGAACCTAATGATGTCATTATTGTACATAAAATTCTTTAAGTAATTAAAAACAGCAATGTGGAGGAGAATGGATACCCAATCTTCATGATATTACCCACCGAAGGGAGATGGTCAGTAAGCAAAACGGCCAAATAGTGCAAACATTATCCTCCATAAAATTAATGAAGAACATACAATCAAAAGGATTAAAAATAACGTACAGGGTATAGGGATATTTCGCATCTGGGGCAGTGTAACATTGACAGCGCTCTGAAATAAATGGATGTCTCACGTAGTGCAAATTTTTTCTGCTACTGACATCACCAGGTAAAATGGTCATCATCTAATTACCAATGCACTACTAGTTTTGGCGCACTATGGCGTCATTCTCAAGTTCCTATGATTACAAAAAATATTAGCGGATTCAACCACATTGAACAGTGAAAAGTATAAAGTATAATAATTTACCAGAAAATAATAAAGAGTATTGGAACACTATATTTACCAAAATGAAAATCAAACATGTGCACCGCACAGGATTGGCCTGTGTTCTGGGGTACAACGTCGCAGAGTACATGGCCAGCCCCACCAGAGGTTGGAGTCCACCCTTGATCATGGGTGTGTGTGTCATTCTTGGAATAAATTAGTTTAAGTAGTTTGTAAGACTACAGATCAATGACCTTAGCAATTTGGTCGCTTCGGATTACACACTTAAAAAAAAAGTCACCATTTAGTCATTTGGCTCATTTAATATCATAATACTGTGGGCATCATGGTATAAAACTGTTATTCTTCAACCATATTGTACAACTGTTTGAATTTTGATGATGATGGAGGATGAAATAAGTGTGCCCACAGCTGAACACAGGGCATTCAGGATCTAAATTCTCTGGTTCTCTTTATTTTGCGGTAAATTTAGAAACTTTGCAATGTTTAATGTGATTGAATAATTGTAATATTCTTGGGGTCCGATGCGGCGGATTAGACGTGCATACCTGCGGCGTTGTGCTGCGGTGCACGCAGCAGTTCGCCATTGGGGGGTTGAGTCCCCCCTCAGGCATGTGTGTTTGTGTTGTCCTTAGGTTAGTGTTCCTTAGTTTAAGTAATTTGGAAGCTCTAGGCTAATAACCATGCAGTTGAGTCCAATAGATTTACAAACATTTGAATATTTTGATTTTGTGATCAAGGGCATTTTAAAATGACTCCATACTGTGCAGATTAGATGACAGTGAATACAACGTGAATGTCAGCAAGATATTGTGCAGTAACATTTGGCTTGCTCATTCTTTCAATTTCCTATTTTTAGTGAATGGACTCTGCCTGTTCAGTAATTGATTTTGATGATGACCATTCTCAATAATAGAAAGGATTGGCGCTCACTGTGATCATGTATCAGTTTTTCTTTCACTTTAGCCCTGTCAACGGAAGGCTGGATATGTTTCCCTGCACTGTTCCACTCCCTTCTGGGGGTAAAAATTCTACTTTGTTTACACTCGATAATGTCTGCTAATGTACTAAAGTCTGCACTGTAATGAATTGAAAACAAAAACAATCAGCATATTTTGAATGCATCAAAATTCACCCCTTCAAGTGTGAATAAAGCGATTTTCACTTAAAAGTCTACACTAAATACTACTCCTAAAGTGTGAATAGTTGTTTTTGCTTTTACCTTCATTTTTTTATTGGTTTTTTTCTGTTTCATAGGACCCAATTGAGGAGTGAGACTCCATGGTCATGGAACAAGTCAATACATTAATTGTTACACAAGAATGGTAATAGAAAAATTTTAAGGAGTCCTTTGCACACAACAATCTTAAGACAAAGTGAAAAGAATCAATAAAGAAAAATTGAATTAGCTTTTCTAGGAGTTCCTCGACAGAATAAAAGGAGTGAGCCATGAGGTAACTCTTCAATTTAGATTTGAAAGCGTGTGGATTAGTGCTAAGATTCTTTAGTTCTTGTGGCAGCTAATTGAAAATGGCTGCCGCAGAATACTGTACCCCTTTCTGCACAAGTGTTAAGGTGGTGTGACGCAAATGTAGATTAGAGTTCTGTCTAGTATTCACCGAGTGAAAGCTACTAACTCTTAAGAATAAGCTGACATTATTAACAACAAACGACATTAAAGAAAAAAACATATTGTGATGCCAGAGTCAAAATTCCCAGACTACTGAAAAGGGGTCAACATGATGCTGAGCAAGTTGTCTGTTTTTATCTTTATCATTGTCAAATATGGGCAGCAGGGCTATGAATGTCCAGGAAAGTACAAAATTAATATTCTTCAGATTTTGTGGTTAACATGTTGGCATGGAAAATAAAGTTAAAAAAATATTGTAAATTTGAGGCACATTGAGTTCATTTGGAGGAAAATGTTGGTACATCTTAATGGGATGATCATTTGCAGAAAGCATAAATACAGTCATAGTAAGAATACCAAGGCAGTTTTGGAATAAAAGAAAACAGCTGACATTTCTGCACAAGTGAAGATTCCAGTCAAAGTACCCAATACAACTTTTTTTAACAATTTCAATGCACTAAAGGTTTGTCTTCATGCAAGTAGCCTTTCAACTTATCAAATTTCTGTCTCTAATCACTAATAACAAATACATTTTAATATATGTGAATTGAGAGAAAAATAGAAGTGTTTTTTGTCAAAAATAAATGTGAATTTTATGAAAAATAGCTGTTACAATTTCAGGCCCCAAGTTATTATGTAGACTTGCTACAGCTCCTAAAACCTGGAATAATATTTTAGAATTGGTTGCTCCATGCTCATTCAGTGGTAAGAGTCAGCTACCATCCAGTCATTCATACTCCTTGAGTAACACTTGTACACCCTGTAGCCAGTTTGTGTTGCCTTATGAAGCATGACGCATGGCTGGCTGAAAGCTGACAACACTGACCCCTGGAGTAAACTGTCCATTCTAGAACCCTTGCAATAAATCTGTTTCGTCCTCTTTTCCTAATAATGATGTTATATGATCATACCAGTTCATACTGCTTCATAATAATACCCCTAACTCTTTCCATGCTCAAGTAGTTTACAATTAATTTTATATTTAGGTACTAGATGGTTCTTTACCTTTGTTAAATGCATTATCTCACATTTATACACTTTTAAAGTAAGCTACTATTCAATACAACTTCAGTAAATTTCACCCCATGTGCTTTGGTAGTGCTTTACAATTAGCCAAGGATAATACTTTCATGTACACACTGAATTGTCAATGAATAATGTTACAATTTGGAACATGTTTGTGTGCTTATACATGTTTACACTTATTCAGTTCGTTTGAATTTACTGTCTATTCTGAAAGTAAATGGCTATTCAGTTCAAAATATTAAGTTATTACCTGCTCGGGGACTACACTTTGGACTGGATTTTTGTGGGCTCTTGTTTGGGGCTTCTTCTTCTTTTGGACGAGGTACCACTGGCTCAAGTTTCTCTCGGGTGGGAGATGGTAACAAAGCACCATCAGCTGAAATAAGACAATTAATCTACATGGTTAAAGAGAACTTTAAAGTTAAATTCTTGCAAAAAAAATATTTTATTGCTGGTGTAAATGTTTTATTTTTATGATTTACAGTAAAATATACTGGTGTTTTCAGGATTTTTTCACCTTACACTGTGGCTAATTAATCATTTTTCCCATTTTATAATGTACCTTTCCTTCCATTGCTTTGGAAGAAGGAATGTGCACACAAGAAATATGAAAACTTGGGTGTGCTTTACTGTGTAAACAATAATGGCATACTTTCTTCCTTCTTTATTTTGATATAACCCACCATATATAAATGGACAAGAAAAAAATTACTGGTATTCCTAGTTAAAAATACACTTTGACCTGGGGAAAAAAACACTTTTTCTGTGTTAGGTAACAATATACTTTGCCTTGGATCTATAAAACTTATCTATCCTTTGAAAGATAAATGTTTTATTTACTGATGTATAATCTCCTAGAGTTGACATGCACTCATGTTGGTGGCGAGTTTTTTTTTCTAGGCCTATTTCAATTTTGTCTTGATGACACAAGTGCTGTAACTTATGAGAAAGGCATTAATCACTTATTTTGTTTCATAAAATACTTTATTGTTTTGCATGAATATGTTCTGATTTTTTTAAGGCTAGGCAGGAAACTAACAGCACAGTTTTAATTGGTGTGAGAGAAACAAGTAGTAATTAAATTTACTCTCTTGTTTCTCAAAAATACCTGCTGTTTTCCACAGATACATCACAACTTTTAAAGTGTGTTTAGGCAGATACCAAATAAAATAATTTTAATTTCTGTGAGTGAAGCATTCATTAATGGCAGAACAACTTAGCACTTTGCCTGGAGTTTTGGAGCAACAAAATACCTCGCTCATCATGTCTATTGACACCTCGACTAGGACTGTGTCACAACAAGTTGGGTTGTGGTCTTCTGTGCCCATTACTTCAATTCCTCCCTTTGACAAAAGTGCTGAGGATTGTTCTGACTATGAGCAGTTCTTGTGCCAGCACTTCGTAGCTTTCCAGGTTTGCCTTTCGTGGCTTTGTGGCTTTCACCTCATCTTTTTAATTTGTTGGGTGATTTGACACCACTTCAATCGCAGACGTCCCTTTCCTTTTGGGATATCTTGTTCCATCTTTGCGGCCTATTTTCACCGCCACTCTCAAGTGGTGTTGACTCTCATTTCCTTCTACCATTTGCATAAACTGCTGGGCCAGTCATACCGCACTTGGACCACAGAACTACAGGGGCTGGCGTGTTGTTGTCAGTTTCAGTCTGAACTGCATGGCAATTCCTATGGTCCGTGATGTTTTGATCTGTTTTGCTCCCAACCTGGACCTTCCCTAACAGGCCCTTCAATCTGACGACCCCTCTTTTAGCAGAGGTTTTGCATTTCGCATGTGCATTTGAAGTTTCTGAGGCAGTGGGGAGTCAGCTTTCCACATGGAGGGAGGTCTCCTCTGTTGACGATTCGGCCCAGTTATTTCTTCAGTGGCAGCCCATTTGCAGGAATTGTGCTCGCACAGACAGGCCATTTGTAGTTGAGTATGTCAGTCCTCTGCTCAAGACCAGGACCTTATACCTCGCAATTTTGGCAATTCACCCATGGATATAAATAAGGTCATTCCCATAGGCGTACAGCTGCCAAAATTGTTTATTGACATCTGCATTCTGTGGAAAACTGTCATACTTCAAGGGGACACGGGTGTAATGACATTGCTTCTAAGCTCGGCTCCTCGTTAAGCATTAGGCTCCACCACATTAGGTCCAGCATCACACGTGTTGGTCGGCTACAGCAGCCACTCTTGCGGTTGTTTGTAGCTGAGGCCATATATCAGAATGTTAGCCGTGCAGTGTCTTTTTTGGTTGTTAACAGTGCGGCAGCTGTGAATATCTTTGGCCTTGACGCATTCCATGCCTTTGGCTTTAATATTACTGATTCTGTCTGCTTGGTTTCTGATCAAATTCCATCTGACAGTCTCTCTCAGCTACACGTGGAATTCGCATCTTTGTTTGTGCTGCGTCTTGGGTGTTTTAAGAATTTTCGAGCTTCCATTACACATAAAACTATGGCTCGTCCCATCTTTCATTGAGCTTGGCACCTTCTGATCACCCTCAGTGGTGCTGTTAAAACTGAATTACATCACCTGATGGCTGAGGGTATTTTGCTTCCTGTCACAGCCACCAAGTGGACCTCAACTCTAGTTGTCATATGCGAGCCCTGTGCTTATGTGGTGACTTTAAGAAAACTATGAATTCCCACTCCATCATTGATTCTTTCTTGATGCTTCCCCCAGCGGAATTGATACACTGGTTGTTGGGGGGTCCAATATTTTTTGAAGATAGATCTGGTGGAGGCATATAGATCTGGTGGAGGCGTATCTGTAGTTGCCTTTGGATGACAAATCCAAGCAGGTGGTAATAATTTCTACACCTTTTGGCCCTTTTCAGTATCAATGGTTGCCATTTGGGGTGGACAGTGCCCCCATATTTAAGCGTTTTTTGGCGTAGTTGCTAGCACCCTGTTGGGTGAACTACATGGATGATATTGTGGTGATGGGGTCCACAGCTGCAGACCATATTGCCAACCTCTGCTCCTTTTTTTTTTTTTATCTTGGAGGTGGCTGGCCTCCACTGTAATTTCCGCAAATCTTCCTTCTTCCAACTGTCTGTCGAGTACTTAGGCCATGAGGTCTCGCTGTTGGAGGTGCGCCCTGTGTGTGCAGTGATGCACCTTCCCCGTCCTTCCTCCATTCAAGAACTTCAGGTGTTCCTTGGCAAGGTCACCTATTATCACCGCTTCCTGCTGCAGGTGGCCACAGTGGCGCACCCCCTGAACCAGTTGCTGCATAAGTGCATCCCTTTCTGCTGGTCTCCATCTTGTGAGCGAGCTTTTCGAACACTTAAAGTGGCTCTCCTTGCAGTTCCTTGCCTCACTGCATACACCCCAGGGGTCCCACTAGTAGTGGCAGTGGACGTCTCCCAGCACGGTGTGGGGGCAGTGCTGGCACATCAGTTCCCAGATGGGTCAGAACGCCTGTCGGTGTTTGCATGTAAAGGTGCAGAGGTGCAGCGCCAATATTCCCTGGTGGACAAGGAGGCCCCAGCCATCGATTTTGCTTTCAAAAAATTTTATGTATATCTCTATGGATCCAAGTTTGCCCTATACACTGACCACCACACACTAGTTTCATTGTTCCACCCTTCAGCAGCTCTCTCAGACAAGGTGGCCCATCGTCTTCATCACTGGGCCTTGTACCTATCTTGTTTTCATTATGATTTTCCACCGGGTAGGGTGTCAGACCCTCTCTGCGATTATTTTGCAATTCACCACTGCCTTAGAACCTACATTGGTATTCTACTTCTATCCACGGACGTTTGCTCCCACCAAGTGGTAGTTCCGGCATCGTTGTGCCGCCGAATTCTAGATCTTGTACATCAGGACCACTGGGGCATTTCCTACACAATGATGCTTGCCTGTCGGCATGTATATTGGCTGGGCATAAATGGGGATATAGCTCACCTCATACCATGGACTGTTCCATCCACACCTTGGGAGCTACTCCCATGTCGAATTTGCGGGGCCCTTCTTGGAAAGCTATTGGCTTGTGGTCCTCAACACATATTCAAACTTCCTGTTCGTGGTTCACCTAGCCTCCACATCTGCAGACATTACTACGCACTCACTGATGAAGGTATTTTCTATCGAAGGTTTCCCAGCCATATTGGTGACCAATGTGGAAGTACGTGCCACGTCTTTCAGAGCAGATGCCCTCCTTCAGTTCCTGTCGTCATATCGGCCCACCCCGGCTGGTCCACAGAGCCCTGCCGTGCCTCTTCATGGCCGCCCTCATCATACACTGTTGTCCCTCTTGCATCCGGACTCTCCCACGTCCCCTCCTATTCCTTCGTCTCATTTTGCCCCACGTTCGGCTGTATGGGCTTAAGGTTAAAGCCGCCATCCTTGCTGGGACCCAGCCATGGTCGTTCAGGGCCACGACCGTTGTCTCTGTGAGGTCTGTTCAGACACTGGTATCCATTCACACCATGACCAACTACGGATCTGCCATCCTTCTCCCCCGCCTACAACCCCTTCCCCTTTTTCCATGGTGTTTCCCCCTCTTTCTCCAGTGTCCCACAGTTGTCATCCGGTCAGTTCAGGGAGGTCCCGCCATCGTTGGCGGCTGGAGCCCACTTCCCTGCCACAGCCACAGCTCCAGTTGCTGGGCCCCGAGTTATCCATGGAGGTGCCACTGGAGAAGGGAATGGAGGATCGGCCGCAATCACTGGTGCTGGGAGCTTTGGGAAGTTGCTTGTAGGGCAGACCCCTCACCGCGCAAAGGGGTTTTGCCCGTATCAGGTGGTTCTGTTTAGGGACCTGATAGGGCCGCTGGACGTTTGGATGGAGGTGGAGCCGTCCAATCAGGGGGTTCCAGATTCAATCCCCGCCCTACCACTGCCCCAAGGGGGGAGCGATGGATGTCGTGGCCTAGCAAGCTATTCAGATTGTACGCCACCATATCACGCATCATTGATGGGTGCCATCCTGCCGCAATAGTTAGTAGCCTGGCCACAGGAGGTCACGGCGTTCGATGCCATCTGGCAGTGGTGCGCTGTCAAATGGGTGGCTCAGACGAGCTGGAGGCATTCAGTCAGTGTACGTCAGGAGTAAAAAAAGTGTTTGTTCCAAGCAGTGTTTACTTTTAAATGTTTAACACAATAATAAAACTATTACAATTAGTAACTATGTATTTGTCCTTAGGCTGAACAACTGATGGTGCATTAATACAAAGAATAGGGCCTTCTGATAAGCTTTACACATAAAGTGAAATGTTTAAAAACTTTCTCTCACTGACCCGCACCCCCACAAAATGATAAAGTACATTTAATTTACAGACATAATCCACATGTACCATTTAAATACCTGAAAAATTATGACATATGGTTAAGAAGCTATAAGATAATAAACATTGAGATGCATAACAAACTAATGTACATTCACTCAGCATTTCATAATGAGAGCACGTAGGGACTTTCAACAAACCTTACACATAACTTCACATAATTTTACATGACCAAAAGTTAACAGGTTTCTCTCTAAACACTGATACCACTATAACTAGTGTAATTAAAGAAATTTTTATATCAACACACTTGCTCCTGTTGTGCGCTCCAGATGATGCCGTATAAGATATTCTCGTTTGGAACGAGGGAATTCTTTCTTCATTTCCTCTTTCAGTTCTTCCCGTTTTTCTTCCTTCTTCTCTTCTTTCTTCTCTTCTTTCTTCTCTTCATTTTTCTCCTCTTGTTTCTCCTCTTTCTTTTCTTCCTATAAGTTGATACCAACATATACTTTAAAAAATTCAAAACCCTAATTCTATCAACTTCACAATTTTACTGAAATACTCAATATTGTCATCCAATTTTAAAATATTTTTTTTACATAATATATTTAGCACAGTATCTTCACTTATTCTCAACCACCATCCACAGGTTAAGAAGTCATCACAAAATATAATAAATGGTTGAAACATATGGAAAAAAACAATTACTATTATTATCCATGCAACTTAAAATAAAGCTAAGAGATCAAGTTGCTATGTACATTACTCATGCACTACGTAGAAATAAACTGCAATTTGATAATTTAGCAAGTAAATAAACTTGGGTGGTGTATCATACTGTAGAATATCAGTAACATTCTACAAACATAAACACTTATGGTTATAAATAGAGAAAAAAATATGCAAAATATTTTACAAATTCCTATGTAGCATAAATTAGTGTAGCTGTAAAACATTTACATTGATAGTTTCAAAATAAAAAATCTTCACTAAAGCACTCAGCATCAGTCAACTGCTCATTGCAGGCTTCCAAAAATGGCCATTATGACAATTTGATTTTGGGAGGAACAAATACATGCTATAGTATTGAACCAGTATTAAAGATTTATAGTAATATCAGACACAATACAGTAAAAATACAAATCTTATTTGAAAAGTTAATATTTTCTCTATACATATAACAACTTCTAGTGTCAAATAACTATAAGTGTTTTAAGATGTGAGTTAGGCTCATACTTACTCATTTCTTTTGTAATATGAGAAAAGATTATTTTCTGATTTTCGTGTGTACATTCATCTATGATAAAAATATGAAACACACATAGCTGCATAGATACAAAAGAGGGATAATGGAATTAGAGATAACAGATGAAAACGTACACTATATAAATTAATAAATTTTGTGGCTGTATCCTATAAGTACTTCAGTTTATATTTAGAAGGGGCACAGTTTCTGTTAAAGTAGATATGTGCCACACATACTTGTAGTACCCATAGGTATACACTCAGGAGTGTAAGAAAAGAAAGTGCAAAGGAGATGGCTTCTGTAATCAAGAGATATTTGCTTAAGAATATATTGCTAATTACAACAATTAATTTATGTATATTATTTAAAAATTACACACATATCATATTACAGGAAAGAAACCTGTCATAAATAAACAAATAATGAAGGTGTATTTATTTCTTTAATATGATACAAAATATAGAACTATTTCACAAACCATATATTAACATTTGCTCGCTCTTACCGAACTTCCAATCACTGTAGCATTTGACGACATATTCTAAGTATGAGTTTCCCGTAAGTAACAATATCATCATCCTTTAAGACTGGTGTCTGCAAACTTACCCTCTTTCTTTCATAACGTGTAATCTTATCTTGGAATGTTGACACTCTAGCAGACTTTGGGCGATGGGAAACTGGCTTTGTGGGGGAGCTTTTCTTTGTATTTTCTTTCTCTTTTTCCTCCTTGGAAATGGATCTGGAATTTAGAAGGGCACTTGTTCTACAACAATGTTCCGAACATCACAGAGAACTGATAAACCTATGTTTTTTAAGGAATCATGTTTATGCTATAAGGTCTAAAAGATGACTTTGATTTTTATATGCTTATAAAACAACCATGAGTTCTACGTCAGTACAGTACCAAAGACTTTTAAAATAGTTAAGAATCTGAATGGAGGGCGATATAAAGGAGAGAGAGTGGAAAGAGCAGGAGAAGTCCCCCAGAATTCCATTCAAAAAGAGTCATTAGGCAGTGAAGAACAAAATGAAATTAACAAATAAATAAAATAAAATAAAAATGCTAGTTGCTGAATATTTTTTTCCTTGTTTGCTAACAATAGATGGCACAGGTAACAGAGGAACATTCTCCACCCAGTGTCATGAGGAGAGGAGTGAGAAAGTAGAAGTGACATATCTTAATACGCATAGTAACCCACTGTCTCGAGTGATCACAAGTATTGCCTGCCATGGGCCCAAAATTCATTATTTTTGTAACAAGATCATTCTTTTTTCATTTACACTTAACTTTCATTAACTAATTTATTTACAGGAGACACCATCAGACTGTGATGTTCCTTAATCATAAGAAACATAACCACAATACATTAGTCTGATCATAAAAGCCCAAATAAAAGTTAATTCCAACATGTGTCTAAAGAGAGCAACCACCACTTAGAGGTATCCAGCAAAAAGATAAGAGTTTAATATTAAATCTGTCGTATGGATGTGTCTGCCTTTTAATTTGTTATGAATTATCATGAACATATCAAGTAAAGTTATGAGTAGAGTTTCAATATGTGACATAGAAGAAGAAGGTTCTCTGTGTCTCTGGTATTTTGCACACAGTAAAATAAAAGAAATGGAAGTAAACTGCTATTTTAAAAGTAATCAGCACTGTGAGAAATATAGTAAAGGCTTTCATGGAAAAATGACTGTGGTTGCCTACAGAATCATGATTGTACCCAGGTGTGCACCGCTTATCTGAAGCAAATTGACCGCTTCAAACATCTTCCTTCATGACATAGTATGATATTAGGGACTTTATTATGTTCAAGGGCTTCCCAACAGAACTTCTGCATCATAGTTGAAACACTCTTGTAACAGTCCTTATCACATCCTCTACATGAGTATTTTTCAACATGCAACCCTTTCCAAGAAACAAAATTCCAGCAATCCCCTCCCCCCAGGGCCATAATAAAACTACACCACTGGACATCTAAAACACTACACCAAGGAACAGAGATATCACAGCCAGAATATACATAGTACTAAGCTTACATGGTTGCAAATACAATCCACGTTGCTTCCTCATACTGTCAAATTTCCTCAGGTGTAGCGGTGGGAGGTGTATCCCAGACTATCTGTTCCACAGTTATTGACCAGACATATTCCGTGAGTTTAAGTTCAGCAGCAAAGCGAGGTCAAGGCAACAAAGCAATCCAATGGCCAGTGAAGAAATCTTCAAGATTGCGCCCCATCTCTTGTCGTGCATAATCCTACTGCAATGTAGCAGTTGGCAAGTGCGTACTTGGGAATTATGGAAGTAGAATTCAATACCATCCCAAACCATCCAGTCAGGTGCAGGACCAGTTTGGCGAAGCATAAGGCAACACTTCAACAGTCTCTCACCTTGGTCCCTCTGGACTACTTCGATCATCTTGGTGGTGCAGGCAGAGTTGGGATAAGAATGACATTATTTTTACCATCAAATCTTATTTGCCAGCAGCTGTAGATATGGTTCAATATAAGTTTGGCATGCAGGAGGCAAACAAGGTATAAATCATGTCACTCTTTGATAATTCCCTGAATAAAGACTAAACAATGTTGAGATTGACTTTTGCCAGGAATGCTTTCACCATAGTGGCAGACAGTTGGGTAAATGTATTAACAGTTATGATGATTACTTTTGAAATAATAAACAGTTTGCTTACATTTGTTCCATCCATCTTATTTTAATTTGACTGGTTCTTACACTTTTCGCTCCTTGAAAATATTGTTTCATTCCTTGTACCAGTCTCGAAGTAGTGGTTGAAGCTCTTTCTCCCTGCAGATATCTGCTACACAGGGCAGTACAGGACAACAAAACTGTGTCATTTGTTTAAAGGTTAGTGGATGTGTGAAAACTCACGTAATTATTTTAACCAAAAGTATTACAACAATTTTACTAGATAGTGATAGTTTGTTTTTATAGTGATTATATTGAGCAGATAACTGAGAGCGAACATAGTTATATATTAAGTCGTTGTGGTTGAGAGTCTTATGTCCTATGACTTCCAAAGTAAAACCACATCTTAAAAACAATTTAGGGTTTACTGTCTGCCACTTTCTTGTTGCTTACTGTAACAATAATAATAATTATTATTTTGTTGTGTATTATTATTTGATCCTGTTCCATTAATGAATTTCTGAATAGAGTCAAGCTTCTGCCAAGAAGTGAAGTTTATCTGTGTAACTGGTGTTCACTTCCATTTACTAAGAGCATGCATGTTTTTCAGGAGTTAACTGATATGTGAGCTGTTTTCACCATAAAATGTAAAGTTGATTCATGTTGTCAGTACTATTATTTCTTTTGGTTTTAAGTGCTTGTAGATTTTGTGACCTCAGTATATAGTGAGATCTTTGCAGAAGAGATTTTAGTCTTTGTTTTTTCCTTTTGTTTAGATTTTGTGAGCATCCCAAATTCAGTCACATCTGGCTGATTTTCAGCTCTTGCTGTAGTTAGTTTATTCTTTGCTAACTAGTCCTCGATATGGGATACGCTTGTGCATAGACACAAGAAGAATTGACTACAATCTGGATGAGCTGGAAGCTGCACTCACCTTGGACAACAGGCTTCAGACTACTGTTAAAACATGCAATGACACTGGGACATATATGTAACACCTTTAGTTATTTTGTAGTCCCCTAGTAAATGTCACTCCTGTATTTTCCAGTATACAACATCTAAAAACTCAAGAGTGAGTGGAAACAGTGGTAGGCTTCTATATCTCTGGGCAGAGGGAAAAATTGGTAATTGGCTGCACAGTTAGCTCCTTGAGCCTTGTTGTCACATGTACAAGGTGCTACTCAAAACGTAATTTGGTGGCAGAAATAGTGTTCAGAAGTCAGCTTCTAATGCTGGCCCTCATAATTTCCTCAGTAGAATTTCTCAAAACAAATGTTGACTTCACTCCAGGGATTCCTATTTGAGTCCCTGGAACATCTGTATAACATTCACTTGTGAATTGAACCTCCAGTAACAAAGCTAGCAATTCACTTCTGAATTGCTTCTACATCTTCCTTTAAATTGACCTGGTGGGGATGCTAAAGACTCAAGCAATAGTCAAGAATAGGTTGCACTAGTGTTCTATACATGGACTCCTTTACAGCTGAACCACGTCTTTCCACAATGCACCCAATAAAACTAAGTCAACTATTTACCATCCACAAAACTGTTTTTACTTACTCATTCCATTTTAAATCACTCTGAAAGGGTATGATTATATATTTAGTCAACTCAAATGTTGTCAAGCGACATATTATAGTACTATATACAAACATTTGGGGTGTTTTTCACACTCATCTACATTAACTTGTATTTTTCTACATTTTGTATAAGTCATCTTGTATCCCCTTAAAGTCACACAATAGCATTTTCTTGTACACCATAGCATCATCACCCAAAAGCCGCTGATTGCTACCCACTCTGTCTGTCAGATCCTTTATATTGACAGAAAACAACAGCAGTCCTACCACAGTTCACTGGGGCACTCCTAGCGATATCCTTGACTCTGATGAACACTAACCACTGGAGATGACACACTGCATGATATTAGGTAATTCTTTATGAAACCTAACAGGGATTGTATCTGGACCTAGTGAATTATTTATTTTGAACTACTTCTGTAGCTTGTTTACATCAAGGATGCCTACTGTAATGTCCTCCATTCAGGAGTTTGAGTTATGATCAAATGACTGTGTTTGTATGAATCTCCTATATGAACAATTTGTCAAGCCTGAAAATTAAAATTCCAGCTTTCCTTTTACTGTCTTACATTGCCACATCTAACTCATCAATGAATAACTGTATAAATGTCTCTATCCACTTATAGATTTTATTTAAGACTAGAATTTTCTGAGGTCAAAGACAAGATGTTCTGATAAGGAATGATGGTGGTAGTTGTTTAGTTGTTGTATGCTTCACACATCAATTTTCGTTATTAAATCATGGGTCTTTTTCATTCTTGATCTGCTTGGTCAGTACACAGGCTTCCACAGCATGATTTACACTGAAATTAAACTTTTAACATAATTCCTCAACATCCATTGCACTGGAACTAAATGATGTTCATTCACTATCAATATGGGATGCCAACAACTTCTTCTTTGTTCATTACTTTTTGACTAATTTATTAACTTTAGTATTGATAACCCCTAAGGTATCATGATCACTAAATCACATTGTGAATAAGTTCATGTCTGTTTATAGCTACAAGGTCTAAAATATTTCCATTGTATGTGCAATGTTGATTTAGCTGCACTAGACAGTTTTATGAAAACATGGTCAAAAGCAATTCATAAGACTGCTTTTATGTACCACCTCCAATGAAACCATACAAGTTCCAGTCTATACAAGGTAGATTGAAGCTTTGTGCCTATATGACAGGAAGAAGAAAATTGCCATTGAAAAATAAAAATTTTAATGCAGTAAAATTATTATATTTATTCTTCCAAATCTAATTTAACAATATTATACTAAATTGTCCATTGTTATTAAGGTTTTTTTTCTATAAGCCTTTGTTTAGCTACAAAAATTAATGCAATATTTTCTAATTTATTTTATTTAATAAATATCAGGTCATTAAATTTTTTTTCTAGTGAGTCTGTTACTCAATTTTAAAATATTTATGTTGTCTGCTTTCCACGGATCAGGGTTGTAAGACTGAAAAATTTTAAATTAACACTTTCTGTTGAATGTTTTGCAAGAACATTTTCTGTGCAGAAGAGTGTACTGTAATACAATATTACAATTCTATGCAAAGCACCATCAATTTATTATAGCAGTTCATGGGCAAAATTCACACTTTTTGCAAGTTTTTATTAAAGCAAACACACTATGTCTTAATTGTGTAAACAGTGTAAATGTAGCATTTAAAATATGGGATGAAAAATGAAAGGAAAAAATATGATAAGAACAACAAATGTTTAACTATGATCACCCTTCATTCGTTCACTTGAATTTGTATCAATTATATAATAAGATTTTTTACAAAATAGTAATGTCAATATCACCAGATAGTGAATAAATAGTTCCTTTCAGTTAAATAATATGAGGATCGGTAGCAACTCAATGTAAAGCCTAGCCACAATCACTCAAACATGACACATGCACACATTAGCATCATCTCAGGCCACTTGGATTGACTAATCTTGGGTGAGTGAGTAGGGGAGTGGGAGGGGAGAGAGTGAAAGATGAATGGCAAGGGTAGGGAAAGAATGTTTTATGCTGCCTTAGAGGTACTGATAGGTGGGAATGTGGGATGCAGCTTAGAAGGCAGTAAATGGAAAGAGGGGAGGGCAGAAAAATAAATAAATAAATCAAGGTAAAATGCAATACAGAGTTGTGAGATATGAATTGGAAGGACGTATAAGATTTGGAGGGGGGGGGGGGGGGAATGTTAGGTGTGGGGTGTAGGGAAGATTATATATATATATATATATATATATATATATATATATATATATATATATATAAATAAATAAAAATAGAAAACAGATGACTTACCAAAAGGACCGGCTCGTCGATAGAAACAAATAAAATAAATAAAATCACACACAAACACACATACAAGCTTTCGCAGCCTAGCTGCTTCGTCAGGCAGAAGGGAAGGAGAGGGAAAAGGAAATGATGAGGGTTTCAAGGGAGTGGATAAGGAGTCATTCCAATGCTGGGACAGGAAAGACTTACCTTGGGGGGAAAAAAAGAGGGTAAACAAAAACACACACACCCACACATTTACACAGACGCAAGTACACTTAGGCAGACACACTGTAGAACTGTAGAAAGCAAAGAAGTTAGAAGTTAGACAGAGATGCCACTTGAGGCAGAGGCTCTGTCCAGAGAACCAAGGCAAAGATGTTAAGATGGTGGGTGGGAATTCAAATTTAGCGGAGGTTGAGACCAGGTGGGTAACGGGAAGAGAGAATATGCTGAAGGGCTAGTTCCCATCTCCGGAGTTCTGAAGGATTGGTGTCGGTGGGAAGTATCCAGATAACCCGGACGGTGTAACACTGTGCCAAGATGTGCTGGCCGTGCACCAAGGCGTGTTTAGCCACAGGGTGATCCTCATTACCAACAAACACTGTCTGCCTGTGACCATTCATGCGAATGGACAGTTTGTTGCTGGTCATTCCCACATAGAACGCTTCACAGTGCAGGCATGTCAGTTGGTAAATCACGTGGGTGCTGTCACAAGTGGCTCTGCACTTGATTGTGTACACCCTCCGGGTTACGGGACTGGAGTAAGTGGTGGTGGAAGGGTGCATAGGGCAGGTTTTACAACGGGGGCGGTTACAAGGGTAGGAGCCAGAAGGTAGGGAAGGTGGTTTGGGGATTTCATAGGGATGGACTAGGAGGTTACGGAGGTTAGGTGGGCGGCGGAAAGACACTCTCGGAGGAGTGGGGAGGATGTCGTGAAGGATGGATCTCATTTCGGGGCAGGATTTTAGGAAGTCGTATCCTTGCTGGAGAGCCACATTCAGAGTCCGCTCCAGTCCTGGAAAGTATCCGGTGACAAGAGGGGCACTTCTGGGGTTCCGTTGAAGGTTCTGAATTTGGGGGGATGAGGAAGTGGCTCTGGCAATTTGCTTCTGTACCAGATCAGGAGGATAGCTGCGGGATGTGAAGGCTGTTATCAGGTTATTGGTGTATTGGTTCAGGGATTCAGGACTGGAGCAGACTCGTTTGCCACGAAGACCTAAGCTGTAGGGAAGGGAACGTTTGATGTGGAATGGATGGCAGCTGTCATAATGCAGGTACTGTTGTTTATTGGTAGGTTTGATGTGGACGGATGTGTGAAGTTGGCTGTTGCACAGATGGAGGTCGACATCGAGGAAAGTGGCATGGGATTTGGAATAGGACCAGGTGAATTTGATGGGACCAAAGGAGTGGAGGTTGGAGAGGAAATTCTGGAGTTCTTCTTCACTGTGAGTCCAGATCATGAAGATGTCGTCAATGAATCTATACCAAACTTTGGGTTGACAGGCTTGGGTGTCCAGGAAGGCTTCCTCTAAGCGTCCCATAAATAAGTTCGCGTACGAGGGGGCCATCCTGGTTCCCATGGCTGTTCCCTTTAGTTGTTGGTATGTCTGGCCCTCAAAAGTGAAGAAGTTGTGGGTTAGGATGAAGCTGGCTAGGGTATTAAGGAAAGAGGTTTTAGGTAAGGAAGTGGGTGGTCGGCGTGAAAGGAAATATTCCATCGCAGCGAGGCCCTGGGCATGTGGGATATTAGTGTATAAGGAAGTGGCATCGATGGTTACAAGGATGGTTTCATGAGGTAACAGGCTGGGTAAGGATTTCAGGCGGTCGAGGAAGTGGTTGGTGTCTTTGATGAAGGATGGGAGACTGCACATGATGGATTGAAGGTGTTGGTCTATGTAGGCAGAGATTCGTTCTGTTGGGGCTTGGTAACCGGCCACAATGGGGCGGCCGGGATGATTGGATATATGAGTTTGGGAGTGACACAGGGATAGACTAGAATGTTGTGGAAGCTGGGCAGGAACACCACTTTAGGAGGAGTCAGATGGACCTTGGGGAGGATGTATCTCATTTCAACACATGATACATAATCAAAGCTCAGAGGAAGTATGTGGTTCAGTTGTTCCAGTCTAGGGTGGTACTTGATGACATTGCGCGGGGGGGGGGGGGGGGCAGTCCTTTGTATCTGGTTATTGGACTGGACAGGGGATTGGTGGTGTGTGGGGACATGGCACATAAAATTTGTTTGTGGACTAGGTCTGGAGGTTAATCTCAGACTCCAAACCAAATATCTCATTTTTTTGCAACCATTAATAACTACACCCAAACAAATGATTACATTTCCTTTGAAGAAAAAGTATTCATTAAAATCCATGGCACAACATTGGGCACCCACATGACACCTTCCTATACAGCATACAGTGCAGGGGGGCAGGGGGGGGGGAGAAAGAAAGTACGCCCTCTGAGAGTTTTAAAATTCACTCAAAAAACAATGCATATGGAGTACATTAAATGATTACATTTATAGGTCAATAGCTCAATAAATACTGAGATACCAGGTGTCAATCCATGCTGAAATATCCATATTGGCTGAAAAATCTATATTGGTAAGTAGAGTGCCTCCATGGCCAGCTATGTGGGCACTGATTCTGGCATACATTCAACAATACACTTGGTGAATACTGTCTTGGGATACATTACTCCATGAGTGCTTGACCTGTTTGCATGTGCTTGCAGTCGCAATATTAACCAGGTTAATGGGTCTTTTTCCCCCATCAAATAAGGACAATAATCTTTGGTACTGTGGGTGTATTACCACTGGTCTTTTGGTACTACCATTGTCAAAGCATTTCAATCATTGTTTACAGTCTGTGTCAAAGTTTATTTAATTTTTTAACAAAGCTACTGTAAGTTATTTAATCTCCTGTAATCACAATTGGGATGAAAATAAACCATTATTTCATTTAAAATTAAGGTGGAGATACTTAAGGTAGCTGATGAAGAATGGGCAGTGAGAATAGAAATTTATAAACAGTTTGGCATAGATAACAGGACATGTTGATGAAGTGGTAATTGAAATGGAGTTCAAAATACAACAAAATTTGTGTGCAGTACTTTTGAGTGAAAGAGAAAACATTTGTGAATCATAAAACATGAAGATTTCGAGACTGTTTCCCTTTCAGTTAAATTATCTAATTCTCAAAAGCTTCATCACTGGAAAGAGCTCAGGAAATTGCAAAACATATTGATCATTTAATTTCTGTATAATGAAGTCTGCTGGAATGTTCCAAGAAAAAGATTGGTACAGAGTTAAAAATATTTGTGTTGAAGATAATCACATTTTACAGAAAAATACTATACAGGGCGAGTCTCTAACTATCCCCCCCCCCTCCCTCCCTCCCAAGAATAACTCTTAAAGTATGATGGGAGCTGAATAGTTTGTGGGACAAAAGTTGCATGGGACAATGGGGGCCAGAATATGACAGTTTTTTGTTGCTAGGTGGGGTCACTTCAGAGATATGAAGGTCAAATCTGTTTTTTATTTTTTATGGGATTCTATAGTTTGGTAATTATTTTCTGATAGCAGCTATCAAGACGAATGCAATGATGTGTAACAGTAAGGTCTTTGAAAAGTCAAAAAGGTGGCATGAATGTCCATTTACAGATGCTGTTTGAAGTGATGACCATTGGTATTAATGCAGTGCTGCAATCTTCTTATCATGGATTAAGTGGTATCCCACATCACTTTGGCATTTATTGCAGCACATGCTCTGACAGTTCTTTCTCGTATATCATGCAAATGGTAAATATTTGTCGAATACGGCGTATCCATCTAACATGCCGTTGATACGTAAACACCATTTGACGGTTGTGCAATACAACACTAATAGGAACAGTAAGACTAGTATTGTCTAAGCAAGCAAATATGAATGATGTATTCCTTTGAAAAACAAGTTGATATGCCAACAAAATTCAGGGAGAGCTAGAGACTTATATGCTGACAGGTATCCTCAAGGTACTCACCCTACATGAAATACATTTCAATACATGTATGATACAATGAGAACAACTGGATCTTTAACTTATCGGAAACATATCATACAAAGGAAAGTTACTAATGAGGGAGTGGAAATTGGTACTCTTGCCAATGTGGTTCAAGATCCTTGTGTTAGTTTGTGTCAAATCGCAAGAGAATATGACATGAGCCAGAGTAGTATTGTTCTTGTACTGCATCACCATAAATATCATCCTTACCATATCAGTCTCCACAAAAAATTAACTATTATAGATTGTATGCATCACATGGAATTCTGCTGATGAGCTCAATGTCAGATTCAGAGGGATGGCACAGTTATTAATTGATTTTATTTACTGAAGAGGCTACATTCATGAAGTATGGAAATGTTAATTTGAGTAAAAAGCATTAATGGGGAACTGAAAATTAGTGTTGGCTGCAGCAAGCTGTACACCAAATACTGTTGTTGGTGAATGTATGGTGTGGAGTTCTGGAGGAGAGAACGATAGGCCCCTATTTCATTAAAGGAAATCTTAATAGTAGGATGTACAACACATTCCTGCAAGAAACATTAGGTCTGTTATTAGAATAAATACCTTTAAGAACAAGGAACAGAATGTGGTATCAACACGATGGGTGTCCGTCACAGTTTTCACTGATGGTTAGAAATTAGTTGCTAAGATAATTCCCAAACATTGGATTGGATTCAGAGGAGATGTGTCATGGCCTCTGTTATTTAAATAATTACTCTGCAATTCACTGTACTTTACCATTGTGTGACCATCCTGTTCAATGAGATAAATGATTTTTACATGACTGTAGGTATTTAGTGTAATGTATTTTTTTTTATTTAAATTTTCTGAGTTATCTTAATATTCTTTCCGCAGACTGTCTCTAGAAATTTCATAAGAGTTTTGCAACATTATTAATACCTCCAATTGTTTGCAAATACTGTTTTCCAACAATTTTGAGGTACATTCATGTGCATGCATATTTTGTTAAGCTCAAGATGCCTATGCACAGTTAAGGCACTGCTGTGACAAATACAGTGAGTAGACACAAATATGGAAATAACAAAAAGATAACATATTACCATGCGATTCAAAACAATTCCAGTAATCTCAGAATGGACGAATACAGGTCTTATATGGTTTTAAAGTGAATATTACACAATTTTCCTGCTATATACAGTGTTTGCAAGTTCAGACAATGGTTAAAGAAGGTGTATCATGATCACCCATCCTTCTCACCAAAATAGACCTCTGGTAGTTAGAGAAGACAATTCATTCTCATGTTCACAAAACGAGTCCTTGACAAAATAAGCTATTGAACAGAGGCATTACTGGCCAATATTGCGGAACATCCATTTTACATAGGATTGAAGTGACCAGGCGAAATGTTTATATAATCCTTGGAAGTAATGTAAATTTGCAGAGTAACCATGGGAATCATGGAATACTATGATTTGTTTACCTAAGATATCACTGAATTCCTGCCATGTTTCACTCTTGAAAGATAAATTCAGCCACTTTTTTGACAATGGTATGTGTTAAATAATGATTCTTATCTTGTGTGTATGGGCGCAGCTTTTTGATTATTGAGGAAAAGATTGGTTGTTTTATCCTAGATAAGTCAAGAAACTGCAAGAGGGAAAAGAAAACAAATGTGTCCATCAATACCAGCACAGAGAAGACTATTTCAATTTCTGTAAAATACCAGAAAATTTCCTACTAAATGCCAAAAATAAAGTATTTGGACTTGTAAACAAAAGTGAACAGGATCAGTGTATTTCATTGATTATTTATGTTTCTTTATCAGAGAGTCACCACCCAAGAGCTGATACCAGAAAGCCTACAGCAAAGGTCATTAAGAGCCACCACACTTTAATAAATAGGGATCTGGAATCATTGTGTGCAAAATTTATTTACAAAACTGTGTTCTGGCAGAGTCATCTAAATACAACTGCTGTATCAGTTATGAGTGATAAAGGATGTAAAGAATTTTTTTGTGAAAACATTAACTTTCTATTAACAGTGTATGTTATTCTTTAACAATAACAAGAATAAATTGTAAGCTACACATTTACCTCATTAATCATCTTTTTTGTATATTATACAAATTACTGGATCAAATAATATCAAGCCCAACCTACTTTCTTTAAATTTGAAGAACTTCTAATTTAAAATTTGTGAAAAATTCCCCAAGTTAGGGGTTTCCAGCTTCTTCTTCTTCTTCTTCTTCTTCTTCTCTCTCTCTCTTTTTACATAACATTATCTAAAATTATGATCCTCATCTGTCACAATCACCTAACACACAGTTTTGCCCTGATTGTGGATTAGCAAATGATTTTGGTTTTTTAATTTACTTATGTTTGGTAAAAATCTTTCATATGATGCCTCTTGAAACACTGAATACTGTGGCTATGGTTGAGTTACTGAAAGTTGATCTTTGACAGTTGCATTAAGTCAGTCACATCAGCCTCATGCACCCACTAACACAATTCATGTTATGTGATTTTACAAATTATCTATGGCAATTCCACAGTATAATTTTTGTCTATAGTTGTTTACTCCATTACTGAAAGTTTGCAACAGCACTATAAGTTGTCAGGGTTATGGAAGCACCTGCAATAACAGCACCAACTATTTGCCCACATTCGCATTCACTTAGCTCCATCATAATGCACTCTAAGTGACAGAGAACACTGTTATGTCCACTACTGACACTAGCAGCTTATTGAGAACATATTGCAGGAGACTCATTGTCAAATACAACAGAACAACCGGCTTGGTTAGCATTTGCATTCATATTCAATCACCCATTTCCCAAGGTGTGTCTTCATTTTTGACCAACCCCTCTACACCTTTCACAGCATTTGCACCTTCAGTTTCACAGTACTATCTCTGAGTTAGATGTACACAATTCACCAGAAAAATGTTAACTGTGGAATGATATGCACATAGCCTAGTACTTAATCTTAGATCACAAGGCACAGATCCAAGATCCTGCCACATTATGAGCTTCAGGAAAGGGTTGATAAAAAAAAAGACACTGCCTCATTTAAGCTATCCTCAGGATCCAGAAACATTCATTTTTATTCTACACCTACAGAGATTTATTTCCAGTTTTAACAAATCAAATTTAGAACACAGTATAGAGGTGGAAAACCTTGTCCTTCCACAATGGCAGAAGAAGACTCATATATCCCAACTGTTGAAATCCAGTCATGCACAATAACACCAGTGTATAAACAAACCTACAACAAGACTTCATCTCCAAAGAACCAAATAACTTCTGTTGCAAGTCAATGAAACTGGACATGGGTTGTTTCAATTGTCACAGATACTCATGAGGTTACACAGGTAAGACTGAAGAAGATCTTGAAGATTTAGCCAAAAGTATGGAACTAAATCCCATATGCAACCTAGAGAATAACCCTCTTTTAATAGTGGGAGTTAGCAATCTAGATGCAACCCTGCTCTAAAGTGAACATGGAGTACACCAGTTAAAAATATATGGAATCAATCACACACACACACACACACACACACACACACACACACACACACACACACTGCATTTACCTATCATTTGAATTGAGGAAACAGCTGTGATAAAGTCCCATGTAAAAGACAATTTAATTTTAAGAGAGTGCAGTGGACTAATTTTGTAGATGATATGGATTGGAAAGTGTTCATATCATCAACCTAATGAAAATCATCTCACTAAATATATTCCTGGTGGCTGTAGAACATCCCACAACTTGACAAAATTTTAAAAGCACTACTGGAGATATAATAAAAATATTCAATTAAAACCCTTTCTCTGAAAAAACAATTCAAAGATGTGAACAACTGATGTCTACCATATATGCCTCCAAAATGTAGTAGAAATGAATGACATAGTTATACTTGAAACACAGAAGTTATAAATCAATTGTAAATTTTGAATAACTTGCTGATGATCACATTAGGATTTATGCTGAAAAATTTAATGTAAGTCCTGATCAAACAGGTCATAATCTGCTATTAAATGAAAAAATAATAATCTGAGGGGACAAAGCTAAAAAATATGCCAAAGAAACTGACTTTGTTGCTTGCCTTTCACTTTAGCTGAACTAGAGGACTTTTGAGCTTAACAAATAAAGATATTTGGACCAAGCATTAAAAAGTGAATTTTAAATCTAATTAAGAATGGTGTCTCCTAGCATTGTTCTAATAACGTTACTAAAGGCAATGAAAGCCATTTAAGATAAATCTGATATACATCTTCCTTGCAGTAATAGTCACCTTAAAATTAATCTTATACAGTAATTTGTTTATTTGTTTGCTCTAATAATGGAGATCAATTAACATATAATGTAATGCTCTGATCAAAAATCTAAAATGGTCAACTTATAATTAACTGTTGTGGAGATGTTGTATAACATACTCTGTCATATACAGTATATGTTTATCTCTAGGTAAAAACTGTGTGACAAAGAGGTATATGCTACCGTAAATTTAATATTAATATGTATCCTATGTCATAGTTAGAGATTGTGGATAACAAATAAATGACCATCTATAAATGTGAAAAATTACCAGTGTTATATTAGCATAAATATTTACAAGAGACATAAATTATCTAAATGTACAGTAATTAACTTTGTCATATGTTGGATTCCGAGAATGGGTAATTTTACTGTTAACAATCAAGTCCTAGTATAAAGCTGAAGTATCATTCCTCTTCAACTAAGAATCCAGAAGCTCATGAGGTAAAAAAGCTATCCTTTACAGGACAAACATGCAATATATTTGAACTTTGAAGAAAAATTGCAATGGTTCTGAGCACTTCACTATCAGTCACCTTAAAATGAACTTATCTTTAACCAGACTCAGGCTTTGGTCAAAGTTGAAGTGCATACATCTCAAATGCTTTAAAATCAGATTACTATAAATAGTAAATGACAAATATAACATTACACAATAACTTTAGATACCAGTATTCTTATATATGGCTCCAAAACACAGAGATAAAACTAAAAACATAATATGTACTGCAAGTTATTGTCATTGTTCCCCAAGAAACAAAAAAGGCTGAAATAAAAAATCAAAACATAAAAGACAGAAAAACAAAAACATTAAACAACATTAGCAACCAAAAACGACAGTTACCTTGGGGTTGTAGAAGCCAAAGATAGTGCAGACAGTGAACTTCTGCGTGATACTTGCTCCCAAAGAGTCATTTGCTTACTGTACAGCTCTGCAATATGCTGAGGTACCAATTCAGTCCCCCATCCACGGTGCTGTGAAGTAATTGTAGGTAAATATGAGCATACAATATTTTCATATTTTTATGAAGAAGTATGTAATTAGTTTTATTGCAAATGACTTAAGTTCAAGCTCAAAAGCTATACCCATAAGCTATATTTCATTCCCTTTTAAGATACAGGAGATTTCATTATTCATCCTTTTCAAAACTCTGCACACAATTTTGTTAACTGCTTATACATTCTAAGTGACACTTAAAATTCATAATACTTGTTACATCCACTTGGGCATTATATATATATATATATATATATATATATATATATATATATATATATATATATATATATATATAAATTGTTCATTACCAAGTGACTAACTTCCCTGAGGCTGATGTTTGTCAATAGGAAAGGGAAGGGAAAACTGGCTGGGTTGATAGGAAAATCTATAAGGGGGGACACTGCAACTCTTGGGAGTACCTCTCTTTTTTAGGATAAGTTCAGTGTCCAATGAGAAGCCCAGACAGGCAGGTAATAAAGCTGTTAAAATATCACAAGATTCTAAAAATAGTAAATTAAAAGATGCTGTTTGTATATTTCATCAAAATATTGGAGGTTTAAAGAATAAAGTAGATGAGCTCCTGATTTGTTTAGAAGCTGACAATGTAATAGATATACTATGCCTGTCTGAGCATCACATTGTCACTGATATGAATAAAGTAAATATCAGTGGGTATAAACTAGCAGCACATGTAAGTCGAGAGAAGAAGGTGTGGGGAGGAGTTGCCATTTATGTCAAAAGTTGTCACAGTGTAAAAAATTTAGAATCAAAAAAATTTTGTATAGAGCAACATATAGAAGCATGTGCCTGTGAGCTTAAACTGAAGAGTGGTTCTTTTATAATTGTCACAGGGTATAGGCCCCCCTCAGGAAACTTTCATTTATTCCTGGAATACTTGGATGCCTTGTTGTGCCATCTGTCAGATAGGGGGAAGCAAATTATTGATTCACTGCAATAGTGTAATAAGAAGAATGACCTGGTAGTCTTACTTGGTTCTTTCAATTTGACATCTGTTATTGATTTTCCTACTCGGGTAGTAAAGAACAGCAGCACATTGATAGACAATTTTTTTATAGACCAAGATAGGTTTAACAACATTAGTGCATGTCCTGTTGAGAATGGTCTTTCTGATCATGGTGCACAGCTAGTTACGTTATATAATATAGCTCCTTTCAGTAATTTGAATCAGTCCTCCAAAGTTTTTCACGCAATTAATGATTCGACAATTAGAAATTTCACGGAAAGTCTTTGGCAGTTAGATTGGGATGAAGTGTACAAGGAACCTGATGCTAATTTAAAATACAACTTATTACATGATACATTTGTAAGGGTATTTGATATCTGTTTCCCCAAGAAATTAGTCAAATTTAATTGTAATGAACGGAGCAAAAAAACCAAGGGTCACCAAAGGTATAAAAATATCTTGTAACCGGAAAAGGGAACTGTATCTGACAGCAAGAAAGAGTAAAGACCCAGAAATATTCAACTATTATTAAAACTACTTTTCTGTATTAAGGAAAGTTATTAAAAATCCGAAAGCATGTGCATCATGTCTGAGATTAGTACATCCAGTAATAAAATTAAAACAATCTGGAATATTATAACAAGGGAGACAGGGTAACCAAGAACTCTGGAAGATAGCATTACCATCAAAGTGAATGAAAAAATTACAAACAAAAAGTCAGAAGTTGAAAACACTTTTAATAATTACTTTTTAAATGTTGTGGAAAATGTAGGATCCAAATGTTCATTAGAAGAAGCTAGGCAGTTAATGGAACAGGGCGTACCTAGACTGTTTGATACAATGGAAACCCCACCCACCTCTCAATCTGAAATTAGGAAATTAATAAACTCTCTCAAGAGTAAAAGCTCTCAGGACATTGATGGCGTATCCAGTAGGGTATTAAAAGCTTGTTCCCAAGAAATATGTAGGATTCTTAGCCACATTTGTAATAGCTCACTGGAGCAGGGTATTTTCCCTGATAGACTGAAATATGCTATTGTCAAACCACTGCATAAGAAAGGTGATACATTGGATGTCAACTACCGCCCAATCTCACTTCTGACAGCTCTATCAAAAATTCTTGAAAAAGTAATGTATTCCAGAGTAGCTTCACATATTAATAAAAATAAAATTCTAACAAAATGTCAGTTTGGTTTCCAGAAAGGCTTTTCAGCAGAAAATGCAATATATATTTTCACTAATGAAATATTAAATGCTCTGGATAACCGTAAATCACCCGTTGGGATTTTTTGTGATCTATCAAAGGCCTTTGATTGTGTTAACCATGGAATTCTTCTAGATGTTGTTGTTGTTGTTGTGGTCTTCAGTCCGGAGACTGGTTTGATGCAGCTCTCCACAATACCCTATCCTGAGCAAGCCTCTTCATCTCCTCATAAGAACGGCAACCTACATCTGTCTGAATCTGCTTACTGTATCCATCTCTTGGTCTTCCTCTGCGATTTTTACCCCACACACTTCCCTCTAATGCTAAATTCACAATTCCTTGATGTCTAAGAATGTGTCCCACCAATCTATCCCTTCTTTTAGTCAAGGTATGCCAGAAATTTCTTTTCTCCCCAATTCTGTTCAGTACCTCCTCATTAGTTACGCGATCCACCCACCTAATCTTCAGCATTCTTCTGTAACACCATATTTCAAAAGCCTCAATCCTCTTCCTGTCTGCACTGTTTATCGTCCATGTCTCACTCCCATACAAGGCAACACTCCATACAAATGCCCTCAGAAAGGACTTCCTTAGGCTTAAATCAATATTCGATGTTAACAAATTTCTCTTTTTCAAAAACGCTTTTCTACCCATTCCCATTCTGCATTTTATATCCTCTGTACTGCGACCATCATTTGTTATTTTACTTCCCAAGTAACAAAACTCATCTACCTCCTTTATTGCTTCGTTTCCCAATCTAATTCCTTCAGCATCACCTGATTTTCTTACACTGCACTCCATTACCCTAGTTTTGCTCTTGTTAATGTTCATCTTATATGCACCTTTCAGCACACTGTCCATTCCGTTCAATTGCTCTTCCAGGTCCTTTGCTGTATCTGATAGAATTACTATGTCGTCGGCAAAACGCAATGTTTTTAATTCTTCACCCTGAACTTTAATTCCTTCTCCAAATTTCTCCTTGCTTTCCTTTATAGCTTGCTCGATGTACAAATTGAATAACATTGGAGAAAGGCTACAACCCTGTCTCACTCCCTTCCCAACCACTGCATCCCTTTCATGCCCTTCAACTCTGACAACAACTGTCTGGTTTTTGTACAAGTTGTAAATAACCTTACGCTCCCTATATTTTACTCCTGCTTGCTTCAGAACTTCAAAGAGTTTATTCCAATCAACATTGTCAAAAGCCTTCTCCAAATCTACAAAAGCTAGAAATGTAGGTTTCCCTTTTCTTAATCTATCTTCTAGGATAAGCCGTAAAGTGAGTATTGCCTCCCGTGTTCCTACATTTCTCCTGAACCCAAACTGATCTTCCCCGAGGTCGGCTTCTACCAACTTTTCCATCCTTCTGTATATAATTCGCGTTAATATTTTGCAACCATGACTTATTAAACTGATGGTTCTGTAGTTTTCACACCTGTCTGCACCTGCTTTCTTAGGGATGGGGATTATAACATTTTTCTTAAAGTCTGAGGGTACTTCGCCTGTCTCATACATCTTACACACCAGGTGAAACAGGTCTGTCATGGCTGGTTCTCCCAGAGACTTCAGTAGCTCTGAGGGAATATCATCTACTCCAGGAGCCTTGTTTCGACTTAGGTCTTTCAGGGCTCTGTCAAATTCTTCTCTCAGTACAGTATCTCCTATTTCATCTTCATCTACATCCTCTTCCCTTCCTACAATATTGTCTCGAAGTTTATTTCCTTTGTAGAGCCCCTCTATATACTCTTTCCACCTTTCAGCTTTCCCTTCTTTGCTGAGAACTGGTTTTCCATCCGTGTCCTTGATATTCATAGAGCTGTTTTTCTTATCTCCAAATGTTTCTTTTATTTTCCTGTAGGCTGTATCTATTTTTCCCCTATTTATACATTCTTCTACATCCTTGCATTTGCCTTCTAGCCACTCCTGCTTAGCCATTTTGCACTTCCTGTCAATCTCATTTCTTAGTCGTCTGTACTCCATTTTGCCTGTTTCATTTACTGCATTTTTATATTTCCTCCTTTCATCGATTAAATTTAATATCTCCTGTGATATCCAAGGATTTTTTGTAGGTCTTTCCTTCCTACCTATTTTGTCCTCTGCTATCTTCACTATTTCATCTCTCAATTTTACCCATTCCTCTTCTAGTGTTTTATTTTCCCCTGTTTCTGTCAATTGTTGCCTAAAGCTCCCTCTGAAATTCTTAAGAACCTCAGGTTCCTTCAATTTATCCAGTTCCCATCTCCTTATTTTCCTACCTTTTTGTAGTTTCTTTAGTTTCAGCCTACAGTTCATAACCAACAAGTTATGGTCAGAGTCTATATATGCCCCTGGGTATGTTTTACAGTTTAAAACCTGGTTCCGGAATCTATGTCTTACCATTATAAAATCTGATACCTTCCGGTGTCTCCTGGTCTCTTCCACGTATACAACCTTCTTTTGTGATTCTTGAACCAGGTGTTTGTTATAACTAAATTATGTTCCATGCAAAATTCTACCAGGCGGCTTCCTCTTTCATTCCTTTTGCCCAGACCATATTCACCTACTATCTTCCCTTCCCTTCCTTGTCCTACTACCGAATTCCAGTCTCCCATAACAATTAAGTTTTCCTCTCCCTTAATTGTCTGAATAATTTCCTTTAGCTCCTCATATATTTCTTCGATTTCCTCATCATCGGCAGAGCTAGTTGGCATATAAACCTGTACTATTGTTGTCGGTGTTGGCTTCGTATCGATCTTGACAATGATAATTCGATCACTGTGCTGGTCATAGTAGTTTACCCGCATTCCTATTTTCTTATTCATTATCAATCCTACTCCTGTTATACCCGCAATTGATTTTGTATTTATAATCCTGTACTCACCTGACCAGAAATCCTGTTCATCCTGCCACCGAACTTCACTAATCCCCACTATATCTAACTTCAACCTATCCATTTCCCTTTTTAAATTTTCTAATTTTCCTACTCTATTAAGGGATCTAACATTCCACGCTCCGACCCGTAGAATGCCAGTATTGTCTTTCCTGATGATCACATCCTCCTGAGTAGTCCCCGCCCGGAGATCCGAATGGGGGACTATTTTACCTCCGGAATATTTTACCCGAGAGGATGCCATTATCATATGTTCATACAGTAGAGCTGCATGTCCTCGGGAAAGGTAACGGCTGTAGTTTCCCCTTGCTTTCAGCCGTTCGCAGTAGCTGTGTGGCAAAGCCACATTAGCTGATGTTACAAGGCCAGTTCAGTCAATCATCCAGACTGTTGCCCCTGCAACTACTGAAAAGGCTGCTGCCCCTCTTCAGGAACCACACGTTTGTCTGGCCTCTCCACAGATACCCCTCCGCTGTGGTTGCACCTACGGTACGGCTATCTGTATCGTTGAGGCACGCAAGCCACCCCACCTCGGCAATGTCTGTGGTTCATAAGCTTAAGTATTGTGGTATGAATGGGAAAGAGCACAAATTGTTTAAATCATACCTAACTGGAAGAGTTCAGAAAGTTGATACAGTAGAACCTCATTTTTACGCTTTTCAAGGGACTTCAGTAAAATAGTGTAAAATGCAGGAAAGCGTAAAATGCAGGAAGTAGTGTTTTAAACGGTAAATGTGCTTACTGGATCAGCCTCGCATTTTCATAGTTTATTTGTGATATATGTACATAATAGGCATCTAAATACTCGCCAGGAAGTTTATTATACAATAAAAATTATCCAAATTTTTACTATTTTAATCACAGGGCAGAACTGGTAATTTTATGGGAAGTAGAAATTTGAGATGTAATTTCATTCATTATAATTGAGGACGCCACTGCTGGGCTATGTAAAACATATTCAAAATTACTTGAACCAGTTCGATAGATATCGTTTGGACGCCGCTGCCAGGCTATGTAACACAGCTTCCAAATTACTGCCTTTTACTGGCATTAATTATTTACATAGTAAAACTCCTAAAGTTCCATTCTTTTTGTATTTTTCGATGTTTCACTCGACAATATTAGAGAATTTATTCATGTTCTCGAGTGCAAACATATGCATAAGTATTTTTGTGATGTTTGCATAGGATTGGCATCTCACACTATTACCGCTTTTTTGAGGTTGTTGGTATTATGATACCAAACTTTGACAGATAACGTTCTTTATGAATCAGAAATATGTATCACAAAAACAATGCAACTCTTTATTCTCACATCAACAAAGCAACTGGTTCCGATTGTTTGAGTACACACCAGCCACTGTGGCAAAGAAGCTGGTGGAAAGAGGAACTACATCATCACAAATCGGCGCGTCGTAAGTCAACTAGATACGTACTGCCAACAATGATACGCGAAATATACATTTGCATTTAATCAAAGTGTCAAGAAAACTGACTGAATAATTTTTAAGTACTATACTTTAAGGGGAAAGCCATGCTAGCATCAATTTATGTAGAATACGTCATTTTTTCTTCACAAACATGCTTTCAAAAAGTGTAAAATGCAGGAAAAGTGTAAATATGATAATGCAAAAATGAGGGCGAATTAACATTGTGAACATAGGAAATTTGATGGGACCGACAAAAAATGGTGTAAATGGCAGGAAAATGTAAAAACCGGGAACGTAAAAACGAGGTTTTACTGTATATATAATTCACAAAATATACAAAAAAACAGCTGAGTCCTCAAACTGGGGAACTATCAAGCATGGGGTGCCACAGGGTTCTGTACTGAGACCTTTGTTGTTCTTAATATATATTAATGATTTGTCTTTCTATATTCATAAAGATATCAAGCTAGTTTTCTTTGCTGATGATACAAGTATCACTATCACACCCGAATCACAGGAATTAACTAATGAAATTTTCAATGAAGTATTTCAGAGAATTATTAGGTGGTTCTCTGTAAATGGACTCTCTTTAAATTTTGAAAAAAAAAAGCACAGTATATTCAGTTTCACACAATAAATGGCATCACACCATTAATTAATATTCACTTCGACCAGAAATCTATAGTTAAGGTAGAATATTCAAAATTTTTAGGTTTATGCATTGATGATGGATTGAATTGGAAGAAACACATTGAAGATCTGCTGAAAAGTTTGACTCAGCTACTTATGCTATTAGGGTGATTGCAAACTTTGGTGATGTACAACTCAGTAAACTAGCATACTATGCCTATTTTCATTCTCTGCTTTCTTATGGCATCATATTCTGGGGTAATTCATCATTTAATAACAAAGTATTCATTTCCCAAAAGCGGGTCATCAGAATAATTGCTGGAGCCCACCCAAGATCATCCTGCAGACATTTATTTAAGGATCTAGGAATCTTCACAGTAGCTTCACAATATATATATTCACTTATGAAATTTGTTATTAACAATCCAACTGAATTCAAATGTAATAGCAGTGTGCATAGCTACAACACTAGGAGAAAGCGTGACCTACACTATTCAAGGTTAAATTTAGCTCTGTCACAGAAAGGGGTTAATTATTCTGCCACAAAAGTCTTTGGTCACTTACCAAGTAGTATAAAAATTCTGACAGATAGCCAAGTAGCATTTAAAAATAAATTAAGAGAATTTATGAATGGCAATTCCTTCTACACATTAGATGAATTTCTAGTTAAAAGTTAGTACTTTAGGAAAATAAATAAATAAAAAAAAAATTCAAATATTGAGTGTCATGTAATATTATGTATAGACACATTTCATTTAACTGACACATTCCACATCATTATGAAGTGTTGTATTCATATCTATGGAACAAATATTAATCTAATCTAATCTAATATATATTTCAATTTATAAGTTAGTAAATACAGTGCCAGTACTTGTGGCATATTCAAGATGAGAGTGTTTAAACTTAAACTACTGATGTTGGCACACAGGTAAAATATTCTATATTTTCTGGAAAACATTATTTCATCTTTCTATGCATTTTAAATATACTCTGTCTTTAATTATCCTGCTGTCCACTGAATATTAAAACCTAATGTCATTTCTCTTTCGTAATATTGGCTGTAAGATTTTACAGAATATCTTAATATGTTCATTGGAAAAATGGCCACTGGACCTATTCTCCAGTAATAACACATTGTAGATTAACAATGAAGACTTCTGTTAGGGATTAAAAAATCAAATTTTATTTATCAAGAAATTCTCTGTTTCTTGACCTTGTACATGTGAATTTATATGACCCTATGGATAAAAGTCATGTAGGAGTGGCTAAGCACATGTATGTACTACTGGATGATTGTTCCAGAAGGCCATTCTGTTGTTATCTCAAGAGTAAAGATCAAATATATTAATTTTTTCTGTGAAGTATCAAATTGGTCAAATTATTCATTAAAGTAGAGTGATTAAGCAATATCAGTGAATTTAATGAACTCTAAGTTTGATTCATTTCTCAAGACGAAATGCACACCAGAATACAGCTTCAGATTATTGATTCCTGTAGTCCATAACAGAATGGTATAGTGAAGAGAAGTACCATAACAGATCAGTTTAAGCTATGTCACAATTGATGTTATTTTAAACTACTATGCCAAAGCTATACTAGGCAGAGGCACACAATACAGTTGTTTACTTAAAGAACAGTGTTCCTTACAGAACACTTAATGGTAACACTCCACAGGAGTTATAGAAGAATAAAGTATCTAGTTTGAACTATTGAAAGGTTATCAAGTCATTCTCTGTATACCAGAGCAAAATAGAACTTGTTATTCGAAAATACAGTCATACATGAGGCATGTGACCATTCTGGTTAACACAGTATACAAAATAAATGCTGATCGTTCTCTATAGGTTATATTACTACACTCTGTTTACTACTGGTTTCAAGTGTGGCCCAGCATTACATAGTTCATACAATGAAAAGGACTGATGTATGGTGAATACATTCAAAGAAATCAGTAAAGAACATTCACGTGCTTTTCATCTCATGAACTATACACAGTGATTATCTGATGATGGGCCACACCTGCAACCAATAATAAAGAGATTATATTAATATAACATATAGCGACCAATTGCAGTTAATTTCATATACTGTGAGAACTTGTTATTGTAGATTATGATGAGATGACCAAAGTTTGCAGACTAATTATTCCACATAACCCCAAGAAAATTGTGAAAGAAAGTGTTGTGTTTCTGTAGAATGAGTGCATGACTGACAGTATCAAGACATTTGCTGCAAATACCATAGCTTACTGAATGCTGCAAATACCATAGCTTACTGAATGTTCTGACCAAATAAACAGTATGCTGAATGGAGAGAGGCAGAGACAATGGTGGGAGTCAATCATATTGGGATTGGCATATCTAACACCAATCAAGAGTTTCACTACATCCCAGATGGTCAGTCAGTGACAGACATAGATGAGACTGAAATGCAGCCACTGCAATCTGATGTTCCAAAAGAAGACCAGCCAGTCAGAAGGTCAGCCTGCATACCCAATCCCATAGAATACCCAGATATGTCATCTGTTTGGTAAATGAATCTCACAATTTGGGAGAAGAGCCTGTGAACTTGATGAGGTCATGTCAAGGAGTAACAGAGAAGACTGGATAAAGGCCACAAAGAGGAAATAAAGTGTTTCCAGTACAATGGTGTTTGGGATCTTATGGACCCACAAAAGTGCAAAAGTATTGTAGTTAACAAGTGGGTATTTAAGCTGAAAAGGAATGCCGATGGTACAGCACTATCATGATTGACTTGTTGCTGAGGTATTTAAACAAAAGCCAAGGTGGCGTGGCTGAGCACTCTAAGGCACATTGCTGTGGAGCGTGACTGCTCAACGTCAGAGGTTCGAGTCCTCTCTCGGGCATGGATATGTGTGTTGTCCTTATGTTAGTTTAACTTAGTTAAAGTAGTTTGTAATCCTAGGTACTGATGACCACAGAAGTTAAGTCTCTTAGATTTAGAAACAGAAAGGAATTGTTGTTTTTATTTATTTATGTGAATGACGAGGAGTTCAGACAAAATGATGATAGAAGCTTTTGAAATGTGGTGTTACAGACAAATGAAATTTAGATGGGTAGATCACGTAACTAATGAGGAGATGCTTAACCTAATTGGGGAGAATAGGAGTTTCTGGCATATCCTTACTAAGAGAAGTGATAGATTGTTGGGACACATTCTGAGACATCAAGGAATTTACAACTTAGCATTAGAAGGAAGTCTGTGGGGTAAAAATCGTAAAGGGAGACCGAGGGATGAATACAGTACGCAGATTCAAAAGGATGTGGTTTGCCGGACATATTCTCAGGTGAGGAGACTTGCAAAGGGCAGGGTAGCATGGAGAGTTGCATGAAACCAGTCTGCAGACTGAAGACCACAACTACAACAACATTTATTTATCTATTTTATTTTATTTTTCAATTTGTCAGGTTATATGAGTAATAAACTAGAATAATTGTCTGATTATGCTATAAAATATTATCCAACATCTCTTGTACCATGTATGTATATTAGAATTTACCAGACCTATATATAAATAAAAATATCTCATAATCTAGGTATTGTTTGACATATATACAACTTATTCCATGTTTATAAATAGTTATAAAAAAGCACTTGCAAGTTTTAAGCTCACAATGTTTAGGTTTTGTAGATAGTCACTGCACACCCATTTTTCACACACATGCATAATACTGAAAAATCTCTCCAGTCACCAGTAAGGAGAACACTGAGTACATCAAGTTTGGTTGCCATGGATTGGACAATGTGATGGGATAACTGTATGACATACTTCTAATTTTGTTTCATTTTATTTTCTCATGTGTATTTAAGCCTGTGCTAGCCATAGACCTATATGAATCACTTACACTGTCATTAAGTGGCACAGAGTTGATGGAGAGATTCATTGTCCCTTAAATAAATAAATCACTCTTGTCCTGCTGATGTATTGTTTCTGTACCTACACTTTGTGGCTATTTCCTCAGAGAGTTTATGATTTTTGTCCTTGAGGGGAATGGCCTCTGTAGCAAGGAATGTTATGTTCAGTTTACTTTACTATGATGGAACGTCTACATGAACTCCTAAAGTTCTGAAATCTGTTGCAGGCATATGTATAGGAGGTAGTCTTGTGTATTAGTTATGATATCTTTTTTATCCACTCCCATGAACCACAGACATTGCCGAGGTGGGGTGGCTTGCGTGCCTCAACGATACAGATAGCCTTACTGTAGGTGCAACCACAGCGGAGTGGTATCATTGGAGACACCAGACAAACATGTGCTTCCTGAAGAGGGGCAGCAGCCTTTTCAGTAGTTACAAGGGCAACAGTCTGGATGACTGACTAAGCTGGCCTTGTAACATCAGCTAATGAGACTTTGCCACACAGTTGCTGCGAACGGCTGAAAGCAAGGGGAAACTACAGCCATTACTTCTCCCGAGGACATGCAGCTCTACTGTATGAACATAAGATGAGGGCATCCTCCTGGGTAAAATATTCTGGAGGTAAAATAGTCCCCCATTTGGATCTCCGGGTTGGGACTACTCAGGAGGATGTGATCATCAGGAAAGACAACACTGGCATTCTACGGACCGGAGCACGGAATGTTAGATCCCTTAATTGGGTAAGGAAGCTAGAAATTTTAAAAAGAGAAATGAATAGGTTGAAGTTAGATACAGTGGAAATTAGTCAAGTTTGGTGGAAAGAGGAACAGGATTTCTGGTCAGGTGAGTACAGGATTATAAATACAAAATCAGTTGGAGGTATAAGAGGAGTAGGTCTGATAATGAATAAGATAATAGGAACCCCAGGTAAACTACTATGATCAGTGCACTGCTCGCATTATCATAGTCAAGATAGGTACAAAGTCAACACTGACCACAGTAGTACAGGTTTATATGCCAACTAACTCTGTTGATGATGAGGAGATTGAAGAAATATATGAGGAGCTAAAGGACATTATTCAGACAATTAAGGGAGAGGAAAACTTAATTGTTATGGGAGACTTGAATTTGGTAGTAGGACAAGGAAGGGAAGGGAAGATAGTAGGTGAATATGGTCTGGGCAAAAGGAATGAAAGAGGAAGCCTCCTGGTAGATTATTGCATGGAACATAATTTAGTTATAACAAAAACCTGGTTTAAAAATCACGAAAGAAGGTTGTATATGTGGAAGAGACCAGGAGACACTGGAAGATACCAGATAGATTTTACAATGGTAAGACATAGATTCTGGAACCAGGTTTTAAACTGTAAGACATACCCAGGGGCAGATAAAAACTCTGACCATAAGTTATTGGTCAGGAACTGTAAGCTGAAACTGAAAAAACTGCAGAAAGGTAGGAAAATAAGGAGATGGGATCTTGAAAAACTGAAGGAACCTGAAGTTCTTGAGAATTTCAGAGGGAGCTTTAGGTAACAATTGACAGAAACAGGGAAAAATAAAGCAGTAGAGGAGGAATGGGTAGCATTGAGAGATGAAATAGTGAATGCAGCAGAGGACAAAATAGGTAGGAAGGCAAGACCCACAAAACAACCTTGTATATCACAGGACATACTAAATTTAATCTATGAAAGGAGAAAATATAAACATGCAGTAAATGAAACAGGCAAAATGGAATACAGACGACTAAGAAATGAGATTGACAGGAAATGCAAAACGGCTAAGCAGGAATGGCTAGAAGGCAAATGCAAGGATGTAGAAGAATGTATAAATAGGGGAAAAATAGATACAGCCTACAGAAAAATAAAAGAAACATTTGGAGATAAGAAAAACAGCTCTATGAATATCAAGGCCTCTGATGGAAAACCAGTTCTCAGCAAAGAAGGAAAAGCAAAAGGTGGAAAGAGTATATAATGAGGCTCTATGAAGGAAATAAACTTAGAGGCAATAATGTAGGAAGGGGAGAAGAAGTAGATGAGGATGAAATAGGAGATACTATACTGAGAGATGAATTTGACAGAGCACTGAAAGACTTAAGTTGAAACAAGGCCCCTTTAGTAGATGACAATCCCTCAGAGCTACTAAGTCTCTGGGAGAACCAGCCATGACAAAACTGTTTCACCTGGTGTGTAAGATGTATGAGACATGCGAAGTACCCTCAGACTTTAAGAAAAATGTTATAATCCCCATTCCACAGAAAGCAGGTGCAGACAGATGTGAAAACTACAGAACCATCAGTTTAATAAAAAGTCATGATTGCAAAATATTAACATGAATTATTTACAATAGGATGGAAAAGCCGGTAGGAGCCGACCTCGGGGAAGATCATTTTGGGTTCAGGAGAAATGTAGGAACACGGGAGGCAATATTTACTTTACGGCTTATCCTAGAAGATAGATTGAGAAAAAGCAAACCTACATATCTAGCTTTTGTAGATTTGGAGAAGGCTTTTGACAATGTTGATTGGAATAAACTCTTTCAAGTTTTGAAGCAAGCAGAAGTAAAATATAGGGAACGCAAGGTTATTGACAATTTCTACAAAAACCAGACAGCAGTTGTCAGAGTTGAAGGGCATGGAAGGGATGCAGTGGTTGGGAAGGGAGTAAGACAGGGTTGTAGCCTTTCTCCAATGTTATTCAATTTGTACATTGAGCAAGCTATAAAGGAAAGCAAGGAGAAATTTGGAGAAGGAATTAAAGTTTAAGGTGAAGAATTAAAAACATTGCATTTTGCCGACGACATAGTAATTCTGTCAAAGACAGCAAAGGACTTTGGAAGAGCAGTTGAACGGAATGGACAGTGTGCTGAAAGGTGCACATAAGATGAACATTAACAAGAGCAAAACTAGGGTAATGGAGTGCAGTCTAAGAAAAGCAGGTGATGAAGAAGGAATTCGATTAGGTAATGAAACAATAATGGAAGTAGAGGAGTTTGGTTACTTGGGCAGTAAAATAACAAATGATGCCCACAGTACAGAAGATATAAAATGCAGAATGGCAATGGGGGAAAAAAATCATTCTTGAAAAAGAGAAATGTGTTAACACTGAATATTGATTTTAGCCTAAGGAAGTCCTTTCTGAAGGCATTTGTGTGGAGTGTTGCCTTGTATGGGAGTGAAACATGGACAATAAACAGTGCGGACAGAAAGAAGACAGAGGCTTTTGAAATGTGGTGCTATAGAAGAATGCTGAAGTTTAGGTGGGTGGATCACGTAACTAATGAGGAGGTACTGAACAGAATTGGGGAGAAAAGCACTTTCTGGCATACCTTGATCAAAATATCCATGGGTGTACTGCCGGTCTATAGTGTCCAACGGGCACAATATTTCGGCGATCATACATGTCGCCACCATCAGGTGAACTGACGGACTGAGCTCCTGGAAACGCGCCAGCACGGAGATCCGCACGCTACGGCTGCTCGAAGGGAACTGTTCCCTTCGAGCAGCCGTAGCGTGCGGATCTCCGTGCCGGCGCGTTTCCAGGAGCTCAGTCCGTCAGTTCACCTGATGATGGCGACATGTATGATCGCCGAAATATTGTGCCCGTTGACACTATAGACCGGCAGTACACCCGTGGATATTTTGATCATCAAATACGCCGGGAGAGACTGAAGAATCACATCTGGCATACCTTGATTAAAGAAGGTATCAATTAGTAGGACACATTCTTAGACATCAATGAATTGTGAATTTAGCGTTGGAGGGAAGTGTGTGGGTTATAAACAGCAGAGGAAGACCAAGAGGTTGATACAGTAATCAGATTCAGACAGATGTAGGTTGCCATTCTTATGTGGAGTTGAAGAGGCTTGCTCAGGATAGGGTATTGTGGAGAGCTGCATCAAACCAGCCTCCAGACTGAAGACCACGATAACAACAAAACCTTTTCTATATCTGGATGCAAAGTGTGATCTTTTCCAATTCTCTGTAAAAGAAATTTTCAATAAATGGAAGTACTTCACTTTGACATTTACTCTGTCTAGCCCTGAAGTATTATCTATTTATTGTATTTATGTACCACAGATCTACAGAGATAAGCTTGATGAGTGTGGATTGTATCTACAATACTGCAAACCTAAATCTAAGGGGGGGGGGGGGGGGGGGGAGGGAGCAACCCGGGGTGTCTGCCCTGGGTAGCATGCACAAAGGGAGCACTAAAATATCTCTAACTTGGAGACCACATGGATATTGGATTTTTCTAATTGTGTATAGTTGTGGTGTATGAAGTTTAGACTTGAATAGTAATCAGCCAAAGCCCTTAAATGCAACTCTGAGAGTTAACTACTATTTGAGGTCTGAACTTCACAAATCATTAATATAAAAAATTACAAAATTCCCATCTGCTGGGCAGGAGGCATTAGAGTTAGGGAACTTTGAGCGGGAGGGGTGACTCCAAACAGAAACATACTGTAGAATTGACTGCTTCTTCGGCAGAGTGCTGTGCTGTTTATACACAGACAGAATGTACCAGAAATTAGAAGAATTTCTGCACAATTATCGATGACAGATGTTCCTGTCGTGGTTTTATCAGTATCATTACAGTCCTTAGAGTCCTTGAACAAGAAGCCATTGTCGCCTCTCTGCTCATCAGGAGTGTAGTAAGGTTTCATGCGCAGGACGTGAACAATGTCTCTTCATTTTTGTCATTTCAACGATGGCTCATAATCCTAAACTTTGTATGTGATGTCTGACAGGCGGCGAATGACATGACCTGAAACAAAGTATCTCTTGAATAACTTTTCTGATAGTCGAACTTTCCGTACAGGGGTAAAAATCCATACCAGATCTCCTGGGCTGTACACAACTGGTCGGTGCTTGTCGTTATACCGCTGACGGTCCTTCTCCTGGGCATCCAGTGTCCGTATGTGAGCCAGCTGTCTTGCTTCTTCGACCCTGGTGATGAGCTGTTTCACATAGTCATCCTGACTGTCATCCGGTTGGAACGGGAACAGCGTATCCATTGTCGTCTCAGCTTCACGGCCATGGAGCAGGAAAAACAGCATGAAGCCTGTGGTGTCTTGTCTTGCACTATTGTAAGAAAATGTCACGACTGGCAGTATTGTATCCCAATCCTTCTGCTCAGAATTGATGTACATCGACAGCATATCCGCTAATGTCTTGTTAAAGCGTTCTGTAAGACTATTTGTCTGAGGATGGTATGCAGTTGTCATTCTCAAAACAATGTTGCAACGTGACATTACCTCTGATACTAGTTTTGGCTGGAATACTTTTCCACAATCAGATATCATCACACATGGTGCTTCATGCTTCAAAGTAATGTCTTCTACAAGGAATTTTGCAGTCTCTGGAGCTTCTGCAGTCGGCACAGATTTCGTGACAGCATAGCGTGTGAGGTACTCAGTGCAGATTATTATCCATTGGTTACCGGTTGTCGACTTCGGGAACCTCCCTAAAAGATCGATCCCAACTCAGTGGAATCAAGCTGCTGCAGGTGGAATTGGTATGAGATGCCTTGGAGGTAATTGCGGCACATGATTCCATCGCTGGCACTCTTTACAGTGACTCACATAGTGCTTGACAGATCGATAGAGACCCTTCCAGTAATAACGGCATCTGATTCTGTCTAGGGTCTTCACGAATCCCAGATGACCAGATATTGGAGCATCATGGAAATACTTGAGAATAGCTGGCTGGAGATGAGCTGGAACGACCAGTAGCCATTTGGGGCCCAGTGGATTGTAGTTGCTCTTATACAATGTTCCATTTATAAGTTGGAACTCTCCATTGGTAGGTTCTCCTTTCTCCAAGGCCTCTATCGTTTTTAATAGTGCTGAATCTTCCCTTTCTTCAGCTGTAACTTCACCTAATTCAGTGAGGGTTGAAATTTCATTCATGCTGTTGTGTAATGGATTCCTCGGAAGGCAGTCGGCATCCTTGCGTTTGCGCCCGTTCTTGAATACCACTGTGATGTTGTACTCTTGGAGTCTTAGTGCCCATCTTGCTAGTTGACATGATGGATCTTTCAAGCTAGTGAGCCAACACAAAGAATGGTGATCTGTCACGACGGTGAATGGTTTGCCGAATAAATACGGCTGGAACTTGTTGATAGCCCAGATAACTGTGAGACATTCTTTGTCAATTGTAGAGTACTTTATCTCGGACTTTGAGAGTACTCTTGATGCATAGGCTATCACCTTTTCAGCACCTTCCTGAACTTGTACAAGCACTGCACCTATCCCATAACCACTGGCATCTGTGTGAAGTTCAGTTTCCGCATTCTCGTCGTACAAGGCTAGAACAGGTGTGGAAGTTAGAGCCTCCTTAAGTGCCCGGAAAGCTCTTTCTTTTGTCTCATCCCAGTAAAACTTAGTGTCTCCCTGCAGAAGTTCTTGCAATGGACGTGTCTTGTTACAGAACCCTTTTATGAAATGTCAGTAGTATGACCACAGCCCGAGAAAATTCTCACATCTCGAATGTGCTGAGGAGTTGGAAATTCTGTGACTGCCTTTACTTTATCTGGATCAAGATGGACACCATCTCCGTTGACTAGGTGCCCCAGGATTTTTATCTCTTTGGCAATGAAGAGGCACTTCTTTGGATTGAGGCGGAGTCCTGCAGTCTGAAAACACTTCAACACAGTTGACAGGTGACTCAGATGTTCTTCAAATGTTTTCAAGAAAATGACAATGTCATCTAAATAGCAAAGACATGTCGTCCACTTAAGGTGTCGAAGTAAGTTGTCCATCATGCGTTCGAATGTTGCCGGAGCATTACATAAGCTAAATGGCATTACTTTTTCATAGAGGCCGTCAGGTGTACTAAAATTCATCTTCTCCCTATCAGCTTCGTCGACCTTGATTTGCCAGTAACCTGCCTGCATGTGCATAGTTGAGAAGTATGTAGCTCCCTTCAAGCAGTCTAAGGTGTTGTCAGTGTGTGGCAATGGTTGGACATCTTTCTTTGTGATTTTGTTCAGCTGCCGATAGTCGACACAGAATCACCACGTGCCATCCTTCTTCTTTATGAGGACCACCGGAGATGACCAAGGACTTTCCAAATGTTGAATAATGTCATCTTGCAACATCTCCACTTCCTCCCAAATTATCCATCTTTCAGCTGGCGACACTCTATATGAATGCTGGCTAATTGGTGGATGATCTCCAGTATTGATACAGTGCCTTATTGTGGGCTGTTTCGACTGACTTTTCCCCTGCTGAGGTGTGAATGCATCCGAAAATTGGCGTAGTACAGCTAACACCCGCTGGCGTTGTTCCTTGGTCAGTCCAGGCCCTATTGGCAGTTCCACGGTTGTCTCCTCCAGCGTGTTGTCTGTACTAACAGCAGAGCATGGGTCTTTGTTGATGACGTTGAGCCCACCGTCCTGTATTGGTTCAGCTGTCCTGATACACATTCCCTTAGGGATAAGTTGTGACTGCTCGTGACAATTAGTAATCCAAATTTCTCCTTGACCACCGGTAATGCTTATGATAGCCACTGGTAAGTAAATTTCTTTGGTGAGCCTAATAAACTTTTTACTATCAACAAGCACTTCACAGTTTAACCAGTCATCTGTGTTTGTGGCTGTCAATGGCAGGATCATCACATTGTCAATGGCAAATAACTTCCCAGAAAATTTTGTATTACGTGTACCCATTGGAGCAACTTCCTCAATTTGCAGCTCAGATCTTGCACAGTCAATGATAGTTTGTGATGCCTGAAGGAAGTCCCATCCAAGGATGACATTATGACTACATTATGTTAAAATGACAAATTCAAATGGCTGGGTCCTGTTGCTGTTTGTTATTCTTGCGAGACAAGTTCCTGCTGGCTGGACGTACTTTCCATTTACGACCGGTGAGATTTCCCAACATCTTAGTGACTGTGTTCCGTGGAGGATTTTCATCTGCAGTGGCCTCACCTCCATAGATGGTTGCCTCACTTAGTTTTCCTGGGCGTGGCGACTAGGGGAGTGGCTGGTACCTCTGTACGGTGACGGTGAATGGCAGTGGTGTGTCTGGGAGCGACCTCGTCCAGCGTATGACATGTTATGACATGTCCAGGGTGCCCACAGTGGAAACAAAGTGGTGTGTTGTCTTCTGTCCTCCAGACATCTGTTCTTCTGCGCAGCAGCATAGTTGCCGAGGGAATTGGTTGTGGCCGCAACGGTCGGTTCATAGGCGGCCATTTGGCAACTGCAGCGTAAGTCATATGGCCATAATCTGATGTTTGCTTGGTCTAAGAGTCCCACCTGCTATAAATTGTTGTTATTCTTCTCTCACAATTTGTCATACGAGAGAAGCGAAGTCATGCTGGTCTTCCACTATGGCCATAGGGACTACATTCAGGAGTCTGTCACACTTCTATCGTCCAACCCTCCTTTGTTGCATCTCTTCAATATGCTGGCTCCATTTGATGAACTCTTCCGTCAAAGCAACGTCTTTTATCAGAAGAGCTTGGTACATGTCTTCTGCAATACCCTTCATCAGGTGCATGATTTCGTCAGCCTCAGTCATATTCGGATTGACTATGTTACACAGGGCCAAACATTCTGATGTACGACTGTGTTGGCTCACCATGTCATTGGGCCCGGTTCTTCAGTTGTTCTTCCGCCGAGAGGATTTGTCACTGGCGGTCTCCAAACGTCTTCTTAAGTTCCGTCTGGAACATTTCCCAGTCATTCAGCTTGTCTTCATTGTTTTCAAACCATTGCTGGGCTGATCTGTCCAGGTAGAAATAAACGTTCGCCAAGCACATTGTATGATCCCACCTGTTGTACTTGGTGACTCGGTCGAACCCTTTTAACCATTTGTTGGGGTCCTGTCCATCGTCTCCAGAGAACACTGACGGGTGTCTGATGTGGAGCTGGCTTATTGCTGGTTCCATGTCTATGGTTCTTCTGATGATAAGGACTTTCAGAAGGATGTACTCGGTATATCCCTTATATTCCGGTTCTAGTCCATGTAAGCGATGCCTTTTACATTGTCTAATCGGAGCCACGGTGATGCAGCTGTTGCACAGGATACCGGCGCCTCCACCAAACAATGTCGAATTTAAATGGAAGCAGGCTTGACTTCAAAGGCAGAGTTGTTGATTGAACACAGCACATATACTGAAAGCAGGTTTATTGCAAACTGAAACATACACGCAGCACTGACTGACTCTCAGACAGAGTGTTCTGCTATTTATTGACAGAATGTACCAGAAATTAGAAGAATAGTTAACATAAGAAACAAGTAGAAATTACAAGTGAACATAAGAAACATGTAGAACATTCTGAAAATGTTAATTATTAAGAAATAAATTTTTGCCAGTGGACGGGATTGAACCGGCGACCTTCAGCGTCGCAGTCAGTGATGCTATCCGCTGCGCCATGCCGGCAGTCAGTTAGTCAGTTTATGTGGGATCTTACAGGAATATTATGTTACAAACTTAACAACAGGTTATCATTATTTTCAGACTCATAGAACTATGTGTGGCAAAACATGTTGACCCAGATGACATCAGTCAACGAGTACTTGATAAAACCTTTCTGTGAATGTTACTTAAAATAGCACTTAATAAAGTTAATACTTTAAGTTATTCATTTATTTCTGCGATAGATTTTTCATACTTGCCAATATCTTAGGAACTTCCTGTACCTGGAATTTTTAAGCTCTGTCAGAATTAAGATGAATATTTTGGGAATACTGAATGTAGCATGTTACTGTAATTTAGTTAAACATTGTAACATTTACCTTGAAATATGTACTATTATTCTTGGATTTGTTATAGTACAGCCAGTTCTTAAAACTTACATTGCAGTTCATAAAAGTACTGGCCTGTACTAAGAAGTTGCAGAATATGAATTTAAGATGTTTTTGTTGAATAAAAACATTAAATCCTCCGCAGATTCATGTCCTGGACATATTGGCTGTCAGTGATAGCAGTGCGACATACAGAGTGCGCGGCGCTCTCATATGTTTTGAAAAATATTGTATTCATGGTAAATTATAGACTACATGTAATGCCTAAATTATTTTTCAGTTATGGAAGAATTTCATCCCTTAAACACCAATGTATTTTTCTAATGCTTACTCTGATAGATGGGAGGGTGAGGGGGGGGGGGATTCTCTATGATGCCCACCCAAAGTAATATATATAACACAAAATTTGTTAACTGCTGTTGATTTACCTAACAACATACTTTTTAAAAATTACTGATGTGTTAGTAAGGTCTAGAACCCAAAAAATCTCTCAGTACACACTTGTAGAAATGGCAATGAACTTTCGACATGATTGGGTGTGTAGTTTCTCTTAATAACTACAAACAAATACCAGGAACATTTCTATCAAAGAGCACAGTGGATTTCCATCCCTATATTTCGCATAACAATATGAGTGTTTACTCAGACTTTAATGAACACACTGTCAACAGGATGTTAAGCCCAAACTTCATTCTTCTCTACTTCAATGTGTGTTACCAAACAAGGGGCACATTATGGCCACCTCAAAACCACTTAAAATACAGCTTTTGTTAGTTATTTTTGACTTTTACTAATTATATACATTTAAAAGGGATACTGATGTGTAAATACAATCCTGGATCTAAAAGAATTGAAACTGATTTCGACTGTGAAAGTCATATTTACTACAGAAACTTGAATATTTGGGATAAGTATAACTTAAAAATTTAAATCATTTACATAGACTGCACACAATAACTGCATTAGTAATAATAGAAATGTTTTTACATAATTCTAAAATGTAATTTACCTTACTACACAATTTCAGAAGGTGAGCATAGCTTACCCCCCTCCACACCAGTCCATCTTGTTATAGCAAAGGTTAAGAATTCTAACTGAATGTACAACTTTCAAGCATAATTATTGACTTTAACTGGTGGAGGCTTGTTGTTCAGTCTCTCTGCCTGCTGAAAGAGACCGCATTGACCATAATCTTGAATTGTTAGAAATGTGTAGAACTTGTGTGCATTTTGTTAGAATATATCAGTTGTATTCATTATTTCCCCAGTGAATTTGTAAACTTTATCTTGCGAAAAATGTTAGACCTTAGTGAAGGTTCTCATAAGTTTTCACTTTGCTTCGTATCACATAAAAAAGATGAAATTCTTGTCTGTCTTAGACAATTCTTGTACATATCAGAGCTCTAATTGATAGTAGCTACATTTTGTGTCCGCCTGTTGACATATGTATGCAGTTTGTATTGTCTGAAGAACTTTCCATATTTGATACTGCCAGCATTTTCTATAATGATTGTCTCAACACTTGTGACAATCCTAGATGTCAGTAAAATGTCAGTAAAATGTAAAGGATAAATTTTTCTCCAAGAAAAAAACTTATGAGGAAACCCGCTTAGAAACCATGAAATCCTGAATTTTTGTTATCCATCCCACCCTTTTGTGATATTGTTACAGAGGGTCCAGAGTCGATTCTGTGCCTTCAGATTCCATTGTTATTTGACAGCCTAGACCCAGCTATGTATTGGCCCTCATATTTGACCTCACACCAACCAATGTATTTTTCTAATTCTTACTCCGCAAGGATTGGTGGTGGGGGGGGGGGGGAGAGAATCTCAATGATGCCCACGCAAAATAATTAAATACACAGTTGTGGCATCTCTTATGCCAAAGTGTCATCTACTATAAAAATTGTCACTATGAAAGTATTTTGCAGGTATATTCAGCCTCACTTGACTGGACTTTGTTACACCACAGTTCTCCTATTTGTAACAGATCTGAAGGTGGCAGTAGCCAAAAGAGGCAACTGTGAATAATATATTTCAAGTGATCAAGATGGACTTCTATGAATAAAACATCTTAGTGACTTAACCTGACATGTAGGATGAAAAATGCAAGTAAAATGTAAATGACTATTGTTGTTTGCATGTCAACAAATAGACTGACACAGTAAAAGACTGCAATTAATATTGTGTAATCATGGGCATACCCAGTGCAGGAAGTTGCCCTCCCTCTCCAAAAAGGAAAAATCAACACCAATTTTGCAATAAGTCACTCCTACTAAAGCAAATAATAGAGAGCATTTTTTAAATATTTCCTGAAATTAATATTTATGTATATTACATAATTGAGGTGACTTCCAACAACATCTCAAATACGTATCATGTAACTTACTTCTTCATCATAATTATCTTCTTCTTCCAATTAGTGAGTCTAATAAATAACTAATGCCACTAACAATTTTATTCATCTTTGACTTCTAATTTCAGACAGCTTGATGATCAGGACACTGTTTTCTTTATGCCTTTCGCTATATGACCTTCCATAGAGAACCACATCAACAGCACAAGTGAATCAACAATGGAAATGTATCCATGCCTGTGATGTTTTCATGGGTCACTTTCTAGTATTATGAAGCAAAATGACACAATAACCTCCTTTGGTGGTGAATGCCAAATGTTTTATCCTTCGAGAAAATTGCATTTAAACTCATACAGGCAGCTGCAAGGACAGGATACATGTCGAACGTTTTGCTGGTATTAGTCATCAAGCATGCTCACTGCATAGCTGCAACATACTATTGATTGTATAAAACTGTCTGCAGTATTCTTGGTGAGTCTTGTCTTTCCATTAACACTGTTTAATTTTTTTTTTTTTTTTTTCATTATTTGACATTATAGGACTCTGTGATATGACTCCTCATTATTCTTGTAAAACGTTTCTTTCCTCTAAATAAAGACAAAAACCTTTACTGAGGATGTTGTACAGACTCAGTTACTAGTACTATTGTTAAATAAAAGGGAAAAAAGTTTTGTACTTTGAGGAGATGGAAGTTTAAGCATATTGCCGCGACATAAACAGTACTGGTATCTGTTGTTGTCTTCACAGTACACCAAAATTCACTAAAAATACAATTTCATAAGGAAACATTTCAAGTTGCAGAATATGTAGGTAAGATATAATGGAAACAATTGTATTTTCAGAAGAGCACCACCTTATTTCACCACTCGGAGCATCAGTTTAAAAACTTATTCAACAAAATCAACACTAGACATGCATGTAGTACAAACAGTGTCAGGAAAATGTTTTTTACCTTGTACTCTCCAGCTTTTTTTCGTAGTTCAAGAACTTCACAATACCATGAGTCACTGTGGGGCATTTCAGACAGTAAAAGTTGATGTGATGAGGGGTCTGCATGTTTCTTTTTGAAGAACTTTCCTTCTACATAATCATAATGGGAAAATGGCTGGAACTTTTTCTTGTATTCTGTTTTATATTCTTTCCTAATAAACAGAGTAAGATGTAATTTCAGTAAAATGCACATAAATTGGTGGAAAATAACTGCAAATATATAATATTGTAACTGATTACATCGGCCACTATTCAATATCTATATAATATAATACATGCAGACAATTATATCTTCATCTAATGTACACCTGAATTATCCTTGACTGGATACTATGGATTTTGTACCTACATATTGGGCTACTATGCAGCTTCTTAATACCTTCTTTGTTTACAATGGCAATGCATCTGAACATTAAAATTGTAATAGTTGTCTGAAATGTCATAAATTATTTTGATAATGTTTCCTCAGTTAAGTATGTATGCATTGACTTACATAATTGATGTCTGATATACAAACATATACTTTGTGCTAGAATGCATATGGTTTTCTACATGTTTCAGATTTGTAATAATTTTATTATATCATCTTCTTTTATCATTCTAAGTGACTGACTTGTACACAAAGGGACACTTATTGTATTTATTATAACTGTTACCAATAATTCTATATTTGAACTGGACTACAATGGACAGTGAATATCTGAACATAAACATTATGCTACAAGACAGAAGGTTTACTACCAGTTTCAGAGGTGTAATGAGTTTATTACAACATCTTCTTTTATTATTTAAATTGCCTGGTGTGTACATAAAGTGAGATTTGTTGTATTGTTTCTAACTTTCACCAATAATTTGACTGTGGAATTTGACACATATTGTTTGCTAATATCAATAACTTTCACTTCTAAGTTCTAATTTCAAGCACATAACATCAGTGTTGCTAATATATGGGAATGCTATGATGCTGAAAACCATCTATCATAGGGTGACCAAATTTACAAAATCAAAATACAGGACACATTCGGGTACCTTCGCTAGCGAAACCAAATGCCTTTACCTGCAGTGTCATCAATGTGACTTATCTCTTACAGCTTACAGAATGTGACAGCCTTCATGTCACTCATTAATGCAGGCTTAAAAACACAACTTAATACACACACAGTACAGTAAGAAAGAAAGTTATTGTTTCTCTGCCCCCCCCCCCCCCCCAATCCCAAAACAAACATGTAGTATTTGGTGGTTCTTGTATTTACATTTACTTCTCAAGAAATTACTTCTTCTTTAGTACTGTATGTTTTCTGCAGGAAGTATGACTTTTGAGTATAAAGGAATTGCCACAACATGAACAGTATTTAATGGCTGAAAGAACATGAAACCAATGCAACAAACATAGGAATTAGGGCTTTTTGGAAGGGACAAACAGCATTTATGGCTATCTCAATAACTAAGACATACCAAGTCAAATCCTAATACAAAAATTAACTAAAACTACTTACACAACAAAAGGTGAAATAAATAGCATTACTAATTAAAGAAATACAATATTCTTTTATAGTTGGTACATGCAAACAAGTAGGAAATACAATTGTTATTAGTAACTCAAATTACTTATTTATCTCTGTTATATTCTGTAGAATAATATCATTTAGGAGTTTGCTATTTTCACATAAAAAAAAGGTAAAGCAGTCAACAAAAGGTAAAGTGGTCAACAATCCGAAGATTGTTTGAACACCGTGCTCTACTATGCACAGTCCTGTTTGGAGGTGGTATGCCGTTGCCTTCCTCTGACCTTCGAACCGATTTACCCAGACAGTTATAAGGGGACCTACAGTTTAACATAAGTTCTGAGCTATGGTGCTACTCGATATTTTTTACATCAATAACACTCCCAGAGGTGAAAGAAGTGGAAAGTGACAGATAAAAATCCTAGGAGCTTGTGGGATCGAAACCGTGACTTTTGGATTCAAAGTCTGGCACTCTACTACATTTTCACATAGATTTTCATGATAATCAGCACATGAAGTATTCTAAAAAACGAGTTGCTGTTATAATTATTTCCATCACATTTTCACTCTAAACATGTTGTTTTCGTGTTGCATAAACTATTCGCGATGGAGAAAGCTCTTTCTGCAGCAGCAATAGTGCCAGGTAGAGCTAGCACAAACCCTTGCTGGGTGCAAATTTTTGCAGCAGATATCTTCAGATGCAAGTATGTTGAATATCAGAGACCAGTTATCGGCAACACGATTAACAGTTCTCAATTAATGAATTTTCACTTGACTTTCGTTTTTAACATGATTCACTTCCTCAAAAATCTGGTCTTCACATCTTTCTTTGCAAATATTTTTATCAGCTCTGGTAAAGTTTTAAGACTTTTCTGAAAAGACTTCCAAAGAAGAGGATATTTCAGCTGAAACCAGTTAAATAGTTTCAGCACAAGAAATAGGCAAGCCCATTTCATGATACAATCAGTGGTGAATATAGCATATATTTTCAGGGGGATCAAGATTTATATAAAGATAAGTAAATTTAAGTAGACATCCCATGATATTTTGTATCAGTAATACTGTTCATACTCAGAGGATAATTTGTGCTAAAGCCCCTATTACTTTAGTGACTTTTTTTATTGATGACATTAAATCATAAAAATATATTTATATAGCTATTAAAAAAAAGAAAGAAAAAATAGAAAGAAAAGAAAAAAAAGAAAGAAAGAAAAAGAACCTGACATTCGTGCCACTAACACCCCCATTCCCCTCACCAATACAGGGAAGTATAACTGTATACCATGGTGATGCCTTCACGCATCATTCATTGAAATAATTCAGATAATGTACTTATTTTTTTCTGTATATTTATTATTTTGGGGGGGGGGGGGACAAGCCCCCTCACCCCCACCCTCTTATATACATCACTGTAATCAATTAATGTCTTGGGAAATGAACTTGAAATGTCCAAGAAATCAGACACTTTCAACTTATTACTATTTTCTAACAATGAAGTGATTAATTACTGAATTGCACATGACATGTGAAGCATTTACATACTACCAATCAACAAATTTAGAAATGTTGCTTAATTTCAGTTAAAGTCTATTCTCTTTATTGCTTTATTATGACCATAATTGTTCTCCATTTGTTTACACTGTACATTACTTTAAAACACATTATTTCAAAATATATGAGTCAGTTAGTAAAATATGGGACAATATATGTCTTTGTTGGGACAACAGGACACTTAGGCTAAATAAGGTATGATCCCATAAAATACGGGACATCTGGTCACCCTAAGCTACCAAGTTGTGATGGTTATTGGTAACTGATGCCAGTATATGTTTTGATGTGACTAAAATCCACCAGTTTAGGGGCAAGATGGTGGAAACATTTTATTATCACTGTGATAGTCCAATGATATTAATTTTTGTCAAGTTTACAATGGGCAGAGAGTAGTATGTTAAAACAGGTGGCTTTAACAGGATTTGAATGTATATTATGGATATGTAGTTCCCTGATTACAATTATAGCAAATGGAGAACAATTCTGCACGTGTATTTACAGATGACATGCCGACAGTATAACCTGCTGAAACTCGTAAACTTAATATTGGAATAAAAGGAAATAAGTGAAAGAAAAATAGCAATTGTGGCTTCTCTTTTATGAATTGTAGTATTTTGTCACCAAAAGTACTATAGGTGGAAATTGGGACAAGAGATATGTAGTTTCACAAAAAATATATGACATCATTTAAACAAAGGAGTGACAACTGTCAATTTGAAGTACCAGGAAATATACCTTCCTGAAAAAATCAGTTTATTAAAAGATGCCGAGATTATTACAGGAATTGTACAATCTAAGTGGCCTGTTAAAGTAGTTACTAATTCTACCACTTATTATCTATTAATTAGCCCCAATGGAAAACAGCCAAGATTGCAATTTTGATAAATTTATTGATGACCAGTTTCAATGTGCTATGCCATCATCTTCTGATCATATCTATTTTTACAATGTGGTCCTGTTTTTAAAAATATGGAGGTTAAACAGAAAGTGCAACATTTCACTTAGTCGGGGAGTCTCTTGTAAGCAGTACATAGTATAACATTTGGATTTTATATCTTAACTAAGTGCAGTGTTGCACTTTCTGTTCAACCTCCATTTTTTTTAAAAACATGAGCACATTGTGGAAATACATATGACCAGAAGGCGATGGCATAGTATGTCATAGTATGTCTCTAGCTGCTGTCTGTCATACATCAGGAGAGCAGAAGTTACATGTTTAGCTTTTTCTGTGGCTATTTTCTATAGTTTAAATATTAAGTTAGTCATATTAGGATGATGGATAGGATGTGTTCTTGCTATATGCTGATGAAGGATGAGATTTCCGTAGCTCTTAAGCAACAATAAGACATATTTGGCCATTGTCAGTTGTTTTCTCACTGCTGCCTCGGGGTGTAAATCCATCACATTCCTTGGGACACCACAAATGTCACTTGTTTCACCTTCGGAGTCTGTTGCCAAGGCACTTTGCAGTGTACCTGATGTGGTGGATCCACCCTCACTGCAGGGTGAGTGGCAGATGGTAGCACATCACTTGCAGAGAGTCAATGTGTAGGCTGTAAGCACACCTCACTTATTCACCCTGTAACTGCTCCTTCAGCAGTGTCTGAACAGACACAGAAGGGAAGGTTATCAGGAACTCCAGTGTTAAAAGTGTTATGGAGCCCCTTAGAGGAATAGCATCTAGGAGCAGAACGAAAGCCAATATGCACTCAGTATGTCTGCTGGGGGCCTCATCTGAAATGTGGAGGGCATGCTACCTATGGCAGTTCAGTTGGAAGACTGCAGTTCTCTACATGTTTGACTCACAGTGGCACCAATGACACTACTGACTTGGGTTCTGAGGCCATCCTCAGTTCAGACAGGCAGCTAGCAGAAGTGGTAAACAGAGGCGTGCAGCGGGCCTGCGCTGCTCGCCCGGGCTCGTAGCCACGACCCCCGGGCTGGCCTGGCCACGCGCTGCCCGGCCTGCCTGCACGAGCCCCGCCGGACGGTGTCGGGCAGCGCGGGTACCCCAACTACCCGGACTACCCGCCGAGTGCCAGTCCGCCCGGCCGCCCGTGCCGCTCTGCTGCTAGCCGGGGCACGCGCCCGCCAGCCGCTACGCTCTTAGCAGGAAATACACTGTTCCGATTTTCACGCTGCAAATAGTGTTCACGTTACAAACGACAATCCCACATCAGTTTATTAGTTTTTTCTTACAAGCTTTTACTTTCCTTGGAAAAAATAACATGTCTGCTTTTCATTCCGCGTGAGTTTTTAGTTTCATAATGCTTTTCACTCGATTCTGAAGAAACTATGGGGTTAAAAAAATCTGATTATTGGACATCTCATAGTACAGCAACTTAGCTTTCTAACAAAGCATTCAACTTTTTATTTACAAATCATGTATTGAAAAAGTTAGATAGCGGGCAGCTTACTAACCGATGCATTTTATTCACACATTAACTCGAGTGTAATAGAGCTGTCTCATATCATGAGTAATTGCTAGTTAATGAGCAGCATCAGTGCTGCGATAGCAAGTATACGCATTCAGCTCGTGTTCGAACAGCGTTTCTGTGGAAATTTCGCTAAATTGCTTAATGTTTCCTTGCCGTTAAGAAAAAATAAGTAAATAAATATAAATAAGAATAAACGTTCAGTTTCAATCATTAGAAACGATTAACTGGTAGAATGTTGGAAGGTACAGCTTACTCTTAACCACTCCAAGGGAAGTAAACTAATTACTGTTCCTCGATACAGGATACCATTGTTGTTGTTTTATTTTATTTTATATTTCCCCCTTTTCCCTCTGGCTGGGGGTAGCTGAAACCCCAAGGCAGTCACCACTATTCAAGAAGTGACATTCAAGGTCGCAGTTATCAGTTTTGTATAGGTGAACAGTCATTCATGTATCTTGAAAACACTTAGGAGTTTTCCTCGTTGACGGAATTGTCAGTGTACTATCAGTTGCGAGGGAAAAAGAAATTGACGTGCGCAGTATTGCACCTGGTAAAAGTAGAACGTTCAATTTTTGTGGTGCAGAAGCAAAACGGTAGCCGAATCGGCTCGCGCCGGAAATATTAAACATGTTGAAAGTCGTTGGCTTCGCGTTATCCGGCTCCAGCAAATTTGTAGGTAGTTTTATACTTTGCTCAGTATTTACTTACACAGTGTTTCACTTCATATTAAACTAAGTGATGCCTCTAACATAAAGAACACGATTATTCCTTAAATCTCTTGAGTTCCTTGTTGCTAGTAAGTCTACATATTTCATGTATGTAACAAAAAATTATATGCCCTACGATGATGTGATATTTAATTATGTTCAAGGTTGTCCAACTAATTATCTAGCTAAAATTCTGCCAAGGTGAACAGGAAATCTTTAAAAGCCAGTAGTTTGCGAACACGGTATTCGTCTGCTATTCTTTTTACGTTCCTAGAAACTGTTGAAGGATGAGGAAGAACGTCTCTGGCACATGCAGTGGGGTACTGTGCTAATATCCCCATCAGTGTCTGTGCGAGGTCTCGAAATCCTTCTCCCACAACTATGCTGAAGGGCCACAAATCTATTGCACACGTTCTTACACATTTCTCCAGCATAAAAGATTTTGCTGACCCTGGAATATTGCTACAACCGTTCAAATCGGTATTCAGATAAGCTTCGCAGCTATTCAGGTGCCGTAACAGCGTAGTGGTACTGCCATCACGGAACGACAAAAATTTACGGCAGCCATTACACTCTGTAAATCCCACAGGTTTATTTTCATTACCTATAATCAACATAAAACGCTCTCATACAATGTTGTCTCCATATATCTTTAAACGCTAGTAGATTCTCTCCGCGAGTTTCCTGGAAATGACTTTTTTTTTTTTTTTTTTTCCTCGGGTCGTCTATTCCTTGCACGTTAGTACGATCTGTCCTTTTCGCTATTTATTTCAGACATGATGATAGATAACTTATATATTGCTATGTAGATAACATACAAGGTGTGTGAAGCCTACGCTGTGATTGTTACAAAGTTTTGCCTGCATTCCCCCGCTCGCAGCGCTTTGTGTAGCGCTGTTGCACGGGCCCGGCGGGTACCCGCTCGCCCGGCGAGTGTCGGGACTCGACGGCGCTTCGCAGCTCGCTCGCTGTATACAGCGGTGCAATGCGGCTCGACTACCCGCGGTGCGGGCAGCAGAGTGCAGCGGCCGGACGCAGGCGAGCTCGGGCGGGTAAAAGTGGCGCTCTGCACGGCTCTGGTGGTAAAGACTGCTGCCTTCACACACAGGATGGAAGCATAGCTTTCAGTTTCCAGTATTGGAATCTTTGTTTTTGAGCCAAGCGGAAGGTTTCAACCCAATGTTTCATCAATTCTGTGAAAAAACTTTGCTGTTATGAGTTGGAAAATTATACGACTTCCGTTCATGGGTGAATGGTTCTACTCAGATAGCAGATTAGAATGTTCACTAGTCAACATAAACAGACAAAAATCAGACTGGATAAAAAATAAAGACCCTTCAAACATTTTATCAGTAAAATGTCAAAGATTTCATGACAACATTTTTTAATTCATTGCCTTCCCAGAAAGTTCTTACACAAATTTTTCTCAGAGCCAAGAGCTGGCTGAAACCTAAATCTAGAAGCTATGAAATATTTAGCAAGGCATTTAAGGTATATCAAAAAGACCGATAAGAACCCACACTGTCAATGGGGACAGCAGTGTACATAACAGTCAATAAAAAATATTGACTCTATCGAGGTCAAAATTGAGTCTGACTGTGAAATTATCTGAAGAAATGCAGACTAATCTGGTGTAGGTGATACAAACAGGCAGTCTTGTTAAGTAATTTTGTACACATTTTCCAAAACAGTGTCATAAACACTGGTTTGATAGCCCAGACCAGTGGCTCCCAATCTGTTATGTTATGGGACCCACAATCTTTATTGAAAATTTTTTGTGACCCAGTGTGTGTGTGTGTGTGTGTCTGTGTTTGTGTATTGTTTTCTCCTCCAATAAGAAATTTATTTTATTCCAATTAAATGGTAAACTCAGTAAGATTCATGAGCTTGTTACATCTTCCTATTAATGATACTTTCCGTATCTAAATTGAAGCTTGCTGGTTTAAGGGGTAAATCGCTTTCTATGCAGTTTATTCTTAAGCAAGTAGTAATTCCTTCAAAGCTATATTTTCATGCATTCAATACTATTTCTTTTCTGATTTAAAATGAGATTAGGATTAAGTGTTTAAAGAAAGTGTTCAGAGAAGTTTCACATGATAGTTCCATCAGGGAGTATTCCTCAGATGCTGATAGTTTTACCTTTCCAATGTTGTACTCTACAAAAGGATTTCTGCCTACAACAATTCATTATGAATTCTTGGAAAGTAATTACTCATATAAAAACAAAAACATGAAAATAAGACAAAGATTTGTCATGTTTGGGGGTGATCTTTTAATCAATTTATTGAAGACAAGAGCCAAGATCACTTTTTATATTTTATGAAGATTACCAGTTTCTGCAGTTTAACTACCATCTTTGGATATTAGATTTCATTCTTCAGAACATTATTATTAAAAGCTTTTAAAAACACATTTACTCACCAACTTAACTGTTGCCTTGTCAACATATAAATAAAACATGAACATCAACATCCTGTAATAAGGTGTGACCACACCTACATATAAACAATCATATACATATAACATATAAACATATAACATATAAATAAAAAATGACCATCAACATCCTGTACTAAGGTGTGACCACACCTTATTACAGGATGTTGATGTTCATGTTTTATTTATATGTTGACAAGTCAACAATTAGGTTAGCGAGTAAATGTGTTTTTAAAAGCTTTTAATAATTATGTTCTGAAGAAGGAAATCTAATATCTGAAGATGGCAGTTTAAACTGCTGAAATCGGTAATCTTAAAGAAAGATAAAAAAGTAAAAAGCAATCTTGACTCTTGTCTTTAAGAAAATGAAAATAATAGTTCATAAAAACTTTAAATGTAAAAAATTAGTTGATAACCATTAACAGTTTAAATAAAGAAGTGGTAGAACTTAATTGACACTTTTGCCTATTGGGTGAAAAATAATATCACAAAAGTAATCATCATCATCATTATATATTATAAATATGGGAATGGTTCCAAAAATATCCAAGGGAGATCCAAAGAGTCAGATGGTCACCCTGGAGCCCAGACGATCGGCCATACATGGAATGTCATAAGATTGAAGAACACATGCCTTTGATGCAGCAAAGGATCTTTGCCATTGATTGTGAACTTGCAAGTAAACCAGAAATTGTTGACGCTCTGTGAATGACTCACTGTCAGCTATGGCTAGAGGAGTACTGCAGACTTGTGGATTCACACCAATGTCATGTCACTACAGACCACATAACCAGAGTAGGCCCCACATGATATTATGTGCCCATCCCATAAATATTGGCTAATTTAGTGTGGACAGGCATTAGTGACCTGTTATCACCATAGCAATGATGGTTACTAAAGTCTGTCAAGAAGGTTAGAAGAGGATTTGTGTCAGTTAAGAGCAGATGAGTAACTGGATTATGGACGAAACAGATCCATCGTAGTTTAACTTGGAAAATTTTGAGGAAGCAGAAACTATTACATACTTGGTTCAATAAGGAATATTCGAGTGACATGCAAAAGTTAGTAAAACTTCATGCATGTGTAAAAGATAAATGCACAAAGCATACAAACAACTATTACCGTCATTCTTTCACAGAAAACATTGTCAAAACCATGAGAAATATCTAGTTCCACATAAAATCAGCAAGTGGATTGAAGACCTATCCATTCACTTATTGATCATTGCCATTTGACAGTACAGCAAAAGTAAAGCTGAAATTTTAAATTTTGTTTTTAATAACTCCTGTGTGCAGAAGCATAGTACAAAGGGTGCCATATCTGTGGGCAATGAAGGGTGGAGGGTAGGAATTGTAGCTCCCCTCCTTCTTCCTACTAGCTTTCAGGAAAATAAATAAATGTAGTCAGGAGGACTCTATCTGTTTATTACTACTTAAGAGTCTCCATTCATCTTCCAAATCATTGAAAATATTCCATTCCCAGGTCTTGGCCCTCCCCCGCCCCCTTTCCCATATTAACTCTCATATGGGCACTCTTGTATAGTACAAACATACTAACATTTGACTGTGAGATAGGCTCTCAGATAAAGAGCAGAGTAATAGGCATTCCAGGTGATGAGAAGCAACTGAAATTGTCAAAAACAAATAAATTACCAGGTCTGAATAAAATCCCAATTCAATTTTACCAGCAGCACACTTGTATTAAAAAACGGGGAAAGGAACAGACTCACAGACCAATATCCTTAATAACATTAGTTTGCTGTAAAATGCTTGAATATTATTATTCTCACTTAAAATACAATAAATGTCCTGGAGACTGTAAATTCTATTTTTGAAGCATCAAAGTCTTAAAGATGATCTGTTGTCACACAAGGTGAGATCACTTGAGACTGGAGGATCCACCAGAATTGCTAGCTGAATTATATTTATAATAGGCAAGAGACATGTGTGGATAGCCAATGGGTTAGGGCAATCACATATGTAAAGCAGGAAATCTGGGTTCAAGTCCTGGTCTGGCACAAATTTTCATATGTCACCATTGGGTTTATTTCAACATATGTTGCCCTTGGATTTATTTCAACACCAACAGCCAGAGTAACTGATTTAGGGATTTAATTAAGTATGTAATAATCTGATTAGATATTGAAGATGCTTGTCAGATGATACTGTCTTTTCGAGATTTACTTGTGGCACAATTCATGTGAAAATACAGAAAGAAACAATATTACAATCATCCCCTAAAACTGAAAACTTCTTGAATATCACAGTAAAACTAAAGCAGTAGCAACAGGTGGCATTAAAAGCTTAGCATATCATGTGCACAATTTTAAATATTTAGTTTAACTTCCCATCTATAAAATATTCTTGAGTTAATTTGTTATACATAATATTACTACATTATAAGCCGATATTACTTACTTGTGGTGAGGCTTCTCTTCTTTATTTACAATTTCTTTCTGTGTTTTTTCTTCTCCAAATGAAGGATCTTCCAAACTTTTCATAGCCTCACCATCAGTTCCAACTAACGGTTCTAGTTCTGAGGCCCCTATAATACAGAAAACAATATCATTAAGTCACATGTCAAACATATCTGCAGCAACAATAACTGAAAAGGATTTACACTAATGGAAATAGTTTTTTGTAAGTTCATAAAGATATATGTGCCTGGCCTTGTAGATTAGATTAGATTAGATTAATACTTGTTCCTTAGATCATGTATACGACATTTCGCAATGATGTGGAACGTGTCAGTTTAGTAAATTTTGTCTATACTTGACAATCTATATTTTAAGAATTTTTTTTGTAAATTTTTTTTATTTTTTATTTTTTTTTTTAATTTTTTTAATTTATATATATATATATATATATATATATATATATATATATATATATATATATATATATTTTATGTTTTATCTAAAAATTCATCTACATTGTAGAAGGAGTTGCCATTCAGAAATTCCTTTAATTTCTTTTTAAATACTAGTTGGCTATCTGTCAGACTTTTGATGCTACTTGGTAAGTGACCAAAGACACTTGTGGCAGCATAATTCACCCCTTTTTGAGCCAAAGTTAGATTTAACCTTGAATAGTGAATATCATCCTTTCTCCTAGTGTCATAGCTATGCACACTGCTATTACTTTTGAATTGAGTCGGATTGTTAATAACAAATTTCATGAGTGAATATATATATTGTGAAGCTACAGTGAGTATCCCTAGATCCCTAAATAAATGTCTGTAGGATGCTCTTGGGTGGGCTCCAGCAATTATTCTGATTACACGCTTTTGTGCAATGAATACTTTTTTACTCAATGTTGAATTGCCCCAGAATATGATCCCATATGAAAGCAGTGAATGAAAATAGGCGTAGTAAGCTAATTTACTGAGATTTATATCACCAAATTTTGCAATGACTCTGATAGCATAAGTAGCTGAACTCAGACGTTTCAGGAGATCTTCAACATGTTTCTTCCAATTCAGTCCCTCGTCAATGCAAACACCTAAAAATTTTGAATATTCTACCTAAATTTTTAATGTCCCTCGGTGAATTAATTCAGTGCTCACTGGCAGTTAATGTTGTGAATTCCTGTGAATCATGATTTATACAGTTGATAAAAACATTTATGGAACTGTTACATGTTACTTTCTCTGGATGGTGTGCATTGTTTTAAGCATTCACACAGATGAAATCTATGATGAAATTCTATCTTTTTAGTTTGATATTTAGACATAGGGAAAGACAGAATTCAACAGTTGCAGGTATGATGATGCAAAATGTTCCAAGTATAGCAATACTATTCTTCTTAAGACAAATTTTAACCAATAATGAGTGGTGTTTCAGAGTGTCGTTACATAGCAAAATCTAGTTGTTTGCTGTTTTCACTGGGTGTCCCTTTTGATAACATTTGAAGAAAAATAGAGACAGTCTTTATTAAGTTTCTCAGTATGTGTCTGGCTCTTGGGTATGAATCCAGTGTGCCTATAAAATTTTAAGTACTAGGAAATATTCCACACTGTTTATCCAATAGCAGCTTTGAGTTAAGAAACACCATGTTTAATTGTCAGTCAAGGTGAGTTATGGTTCTTTTGTCCATCTGCTTTTGTAAATACATTATTTGTTGTTAATAATATGTGCAACTAGTTGTGATACATGCACAAAGTATCAACAGTATGCTATAAACACTCTGATATGTTGGAGCATTACACTAACTTCTTCTTAACCTTTTCTAAGTGTGGGGGGTGGGGGGGGGGAGGGTAAGGCAGAAAGAAGTTGTTTTAACCTATTGTTATACAAAATTAAGATACATATTCCCTCCCACTTAGCTTGGGGTAGTATGGAGACACTCATAACCTCCACCCCCAAGACCAAAATCCTGACTTGACTATTATAACAGTGGAAAGGGGATGTCACAGAGCCACAAAGAGAGTAGAATAGGAGGGAAAAGAACAGATAGCAGCAGCATAAGAAACCAAGAGCTGGACTGCTGATTCAGAAAGGGGAAGGGGGATATCCCGTGACTTTCAGACACCAATGGCTAAACAATGCCATGATTGTGGTCCTTATCCAAGAGGAGCAGTTGGAAGGTGCATCTGAACCATAAACCTTACAGCAGTAGTCCACACAGGACAATAAAGGTGGAAAATAATCAAACTGACCTCAACCCAAAAGCTGTGGGCAAGGAAGAAGTGGACATTGTGTTCACATAGGCAGCCGATATTCAAAGGGAAGACCCAATAAATGAAACTGGGGGCCACAGTCAAACATTGGACACCAAGGTACAGCTCCAGATCAGGATGCACCATAGTATGGTGGTAGAGGTACACCAATCACACTGTAAAGGGACAAAACTGAAAACTATGTGAGGAGGTCCATGTGGGAGCATGCCAGATACATCTTGGAGTTTTCACTCCAGTAAGGCCACTAAGAGTGAACTAGCCCTGATACAGAAATCATCTGCTTACAGAGTATGGATGACCCATATGTCTGACAGGAGCCACGAGTCCCTTAATAACCGCGAGGGCAAGAAGGATACTACAGGAGCCATGAATCCCTTAATAACAGTGAGGACAAGAAGGATACTAATACAGAACCCTGTGGAACTCCATTTCTCCAAGAGTGTAGAGGGCTGAGAATGGTACCAACCATGACTTGGTATAACAGATGGGACAGGAACTGGTGATTAAAGATAAGAAAAGGGCTCCGCACACCCCACTCGTGGAGTGTATGATAGCTGTGATGGCACCAAGCTTTGTTGTAGGGGCTGAGAAAAAGCCTACCAAGCTGCTGAAGATAGTCAATCAGTGACCATATCCCTCAAAAGACACACTGATAAGGAGACAAAAAGTCCCAAGATTTGAAGACCCATCTAAGCTAGCAAGCCACAATCCATTCAAATAACTTGACAGGGACACTGGTCAGACTGATCAGCCAATAATCATCAAGAGACCACAGATCCTTACGGAGACTAAGTACCAAAATCAAACTGCTGTCCCTCCATCAAGAGGGACTTTGGAGTCAAATACAATTAAAAAGGCAGAGATGTTGTGGAGGATTGAGGTGTTGGAGCAATTGATTATGGATGGAATGAATGGTGCTGATTCATGGAAAGAGCAAAGGGCCAGAATAAATTCACATTCACTGAAAGATTCATTGTTGGGTTCTGCTGATGAAGGTAAATCATAAATGTGAGGCTTGAACCTGCTATTTCTGTTAATGAAAATGGCCAGATAAGAGACTGGCGCCAATGTCACAACAAAATGAGCAACAAGATTTTCCACGGGAAATGATGCATAAGAGCAGGGAGCGATGAAGGCCATTGGCAATGCTCCATACCATGAAAATGGAACAAAAGAATTTAAGGAGGAGACAAAATTCTCCCAAAACACACAACTGCACTGTTTAATTAAGTAATTAGCTTCAGTGTGAAGACATTTGAAAGTAATAAAACCAGTGGATGAAGGGTGCCACTTAAAATTACGCAAGGCTTGACAGCAATCACATATGGTGGGAGAGGGGGCAGGGGCAATAGGGCCCATAACTTACAAACAATGATGCCAGTAGCTCAAATAATCATATTGGATACATCACAGATATGTTTATCAAGACAAAAAGTGGGTATACATGACCTGGGAAGTAGAGTCAGGTCAGTAAGAGTGGTGGAAAACCCAACAAGGTAAGCTGTCCATCTAGAAGTAGAAAGGGAATGAAAGAAAATGAGATGTGTTTGCTATTGCTAAGGTCAACACATGGCAAGCAATGAAAGAAGACAGTGGGGAGAGTAAGCAAAAGATCAGATGCTTAAGAGTGTCATGATTGGCAATAAAATGGGTAGGGGAACTATCATTAAAAAGTTAAAAGTCATGGTCCACAAAAGAGGAGAAATCATTGCCTCACAAACAGCGGTGTTTGCTGGAGGAAAGGAAGAGGGAGTTGATGAAAGACAGTTAGGGCAGCAAGTGTAGAGGACCTATCAGGAAGAAGATAACAACTGAAAATCACGAGTATATGGTCCAAACAGGCCCAGACAGCAATTTTTCCAATGTAGTATGAAGAGGAATCCATATACTAGCAATGTCCATGGGGACCAATGTGCAAACACTAACAAAATCCCAAATAGCCAATCCATTTCTGACAAAAAGAACAGAGTCCACTTAGGATCAGTGACTGAGCACAGTAAAATGCCTAAAATGGGATTCATGTACAACAACTGAAGCTGTAGAGGGAAATAAAATAAGGTATTGCAACTCTGAATGGTGATGTTAGTATTGGTAACAATTTCATTGATCAAGCACAGAACATAAATCTATATGATTAACACAGAACAGGAACCCAGATTGGAGGAAATGGGCTGAAGATGGTCATGTCACCAAATCACCAAGAAGGATGGGACAACATCCATAAACAAAAGATGGATTTTTTTTTTTAATGCGGTTGGTCGGTGGGTGGGTGGGAGGAAATGGAAACTCTGGAGGCACTGGAGGGACCTTGTCCTAGGACTTATGTTTCTTCTGCTTCACACTCCCTTTCATAATTTGAGAAGGGGAAGGGCTCATGGAGAGAACAGGCTTCTGTGAGATCTGAAACTAATAAAAAATAGTGACCCTGCGATCCACGGACTGTTAGTCCTGTGGGCTGTCATGAGGCAGCACATCTATGATTTGAATGTCAGAAGTGCTCCCAAGAGTTCTCCAGTACCTGCAAGCACTGGAGAAAGGGAACACTTCTCTGGCCAGGTAGAGTGAGCAGTGCCCCAACAGGAGGATGTAGCAGCTGCATGGGAGGGGGAGAGGAGAGAGGGGTGGGGTGGGGTAAGTATGTCGAGGAAGGGTCGAGGAGAAAGGACAAAACAAAGGCAGAGGCAGATGTAATGAGCACAGGACTGACATAATAATATTTATGACGAGCCTCAGCATAGGATAAACAATCAAGGAACTTATACAGCTATATCTTCTTTTCTTTCTTATATAAAACCTAGTGAATGGGGAGACTGAACTTTGTGGCAATTAACACTCACTAGTGGCAGAACTAATGGGCACTCCTCATGAAGTGGGTGTTCACATTCAGCCCATAGAGGGACTGCTGTTAGTAGGAAGTTATGTCTCCAAAACACAAACCCAAAAATATCTCATAGTTGGTGGGATGTACAGCTTCACACTACACCTGACCTTTTCTGGGATAGTATCCCCCCACAAAGGCCAAAATATAGGCACTGGAAATGATGTGTCCTCCCTGTGGGTGCTATTCAGTAACAGAAAGGGCTATCTGCCACAGCAGCTGTTGCCAGGACTTTCGATGCTCCAAACTGACAAACAACCACTCCTAAGATACACAGGAAGGTAACAGTTCACGTATTACAAGCACGATCATTGTGTTTCCAGGGAGCTCAACAAAATGGGAACATGCTGAACCCACCACATGGACTGGCTACTATGTTGGCTATTAAGACCCTAGCATAGAACAAGGCAATGTAATTAGGTAAAAGTTGGAAGGAACAGTAAGGACATTCATCAAAGACACTAGATAAGGTGCTCTTTCCCAGTTGACTCACACTATGAGGACAAAATTTACAGTTTGAAAGTATATATATATATATATATATATATATATATATATATATATATATATATATATACGAATATTATAGAGGAAAAATTCCTAAAAGGAAAAATATACGTAAAAAATAGATGAAGTACACTTACCAGGCGAAAGGGCACAGGCAGTAATAGCAACAAATAAACACACAGACACACACACACACACAAAAATGCTAGCTTTCGCAGCCTAGCTGCTTCATCAGGCAGAAGGGAAGGAGAGGGGAAAAGGAAATGATGGGTTTTAAGGAAGGGGGTAAGGAGCCATTCCAATCCCGGGACAGGAAAGACTTACCTTGGGGGAAAGAATGGAAGGTAAATAAATGCACATACACCCACACATTTACACAGACACAAGTACACTTAGGCAGACATGTCTGCAGGTAAGTCTTTCCTGTCCCGGGATTGGAATGGCTCCTTACCCCCTTCCTTAAAACCCTCATCATTTCCTTTTCCCCTCTCCTTCCCTTCTGCCTGATGAAGCAGCTAGGCTGCGAAAGCTAGCATTTTTGTGTGTGTGTGTGTCTGTGTGTTTATTTGTTGCTATTACTGCCTGTGCCCTTTCGCCTGGTAAGTGTACTTCATCTATTTTTTACGTATATATATATATATATATATATATATATATATATATATATATATAAAGGCTAGAGTGACAAAATCACAAGAATTAGCAGAAGGATATTTTGAAATTTACCTGTTTTTTACAAATTTTTTTCCAAAATAAACACATTATCATGAGTTTTACTTCTTTTCAGCAGAGATTGCACTGTAAAAACTACAGACCTGATGCGATTTTTATTGCTTTAATTTTTCATAATTTGCCTACACTGCTGGCCATCCAAAACACTGCACTAAAATGGACCCGAGGTATCACAGACATATTTATTCAGAAGATAACACTCTATACAATCATTACATGACATAAAATACAGTCCCATATGAAGTGAGTAAAAATATGGAATCAGTATTGAGTGTTATAGCTGCTAATCATTATAACCATTGCTACACATCTTGCACTGAATCAATAGGCTCTGGATGTGTTCTTAGGGTTTAACAGCTCATGCTACTTCTATATATTGCTTAAGTTTACCTGGTGTAGCGGCAAGTGCTGTATCACATGCCAGTTGTTCCAAAAACATTGAACAATTTTTTGATAGAATACTGTATGACACAAGTGATCACACACTACCCTATTGCAACGTGGCTGTCAGAAGCTCCAAAGTAAAGGGGGACAACAGGCCCCAACACTTGAGAGATGAAATGCTGTCTGGTTAGTACACTGGCACTGAACACCAAGGCATGAGGAAGTGGAATGTAACATCACTCCAAATCATATTACTGGGTGGAGGACCGGTATGCTGATTCAGAAGCAAACAGTTGACAGTTTGCATCAGAATGCCACCAAGCATTGTGGTGGTGCAGGCAATATTATTCCAATCCCAATTATATCTGCACTGCCATGATGGTTCAATTAAAATCAAGAGGCTGTTGAAATGTTGCCTTATATAGCATCACCATACTGCACCTGCACCCAACATTATGCTTTGTGATGGTGTTGAACTGCACACCTACAAAACACACACACACCTCCCCAATGTGCAAGTACACATTTCTGCAGATATCCTTTCATGAGTGCATGGCAGTTGGATTCAGCATCTTCAGATGTGTGTTGACCAAGAGGGACAGCATGTTGAACCCATAAAATGACTGGTCTTTAAGGAGAACAGCCCAGACTGTACATTGAAGTAAAATGTGTTGTAACTTTTGAACCATAATAGCTAAGCCAAATAAGTAGTCTGAAAATGCTGATGTTATCATATATATATGACACGAACCCATTTCCCATTCCCATTTTAAAAATTACTTAGCTTCAAGATGGCTAATTTCAAGATTGTGTCCATTTTCAGTACATACCATAAAAGACAGACCAACTCACCCATACCTTATTGCAATATTCAGGTTTCCTAATTCCTGCAGAGTTTTTTAAATAACAGTGTGTACTACAAGTTTTGACTCAGCTTGTACTTGATTGTGTATGTGTCATGATACAAATACTGTAAATGGCTTTTAAGTTGTTAAAACAAGAGAAAAAAGAAATGTGAAAAAGCAGCAAAAAAAAAAAAAGGGGGGGTCAAAAAATAATACCTGATGTCATCGAGATGTTAACAAGGTTAACAAACTTGAAAACTGAAGCACCTATAAAATTTTCAAACATGGGTTACCAAAGATGAGATAAAGAAATTTGTTTTATCACCAAACAATGTACAAAAAAAATTGACAAGTTATAAGTAAATGGATTTGTAACAGGTGTTGCAGTACTTGAAAATAGTTTATAGAACATTTTATCCTCAATTGATTAAGATTGCTTTGAGCTTCATGAAATTAAAAGAAAGAATAAAATAATTTAATTGCGGGATAATGCATCTGTAAAATATATATTCTTCTTCTTTCTCTATTCAGGTCATCTAAGAACCAATTTCAGTGCTTCTTCCTTTTGTTCTTTCTTTTTTCCTTCAGTATTCTTTCATCTTTTCGTATGCATCATTTTTCTCTCATCAGACCATTTAGATCCTGTCTTCTTCTCCCTCCTACCTTGGGATCCTTCCATTTTTAACACTTTCTTCTTTAAAAGCTGTAATTCTGTTGCATCTTTTTCACGTATGTTGTTTCTTTCCAAATTTCTTAAATCCAAGCTATTGTTCACTTCTTGTTCCAAAATAATCTATTTGGTGAAACTGTTCTGTATAAATGTTGAAAAAATTACAGTTACCTTTTCCACAGTGTTTCATTTATGTATTTTATGTTGTAAAATATTTATTGTTATTGAGATTGTTTTCATTGGCACCTACATAATTTTTGCTGATAACTATATGGCATTTAGCACATTCCAGGTTTTGCATAGTATAATAGTTATTTTCATTGATAAATGGATAAATGGAAAGAACTTTAAAAATAATTGCAACAGTTGTATGACTCTTACCACAGACAATATATTAAAAATATTGTTCAGTTACTCTCATTACACTATTTCTATAATACAAAGGAAAAAATTGAATAACTCTGATTGATTTTCACTCTACAATTGTTCTTTCCATATTACATTTACATATATGACAATGGGACCAAGGGTCCAAAAGAACACACATTTAAGTGCGTGGCAGAGGACTTATCAAATCGCTTTCCTAATATTACTCTCCCATTCCATTCTCTAATTGTCCATTTTTTATTTTCTTTCTCTTATTTTATTATGATGACTATCACCCTCTATGAAGGTGGGTGCTAACAAAATATTCACATTTTGAGGAGAAAGTTGGTGAAAGAAGTTTTGCAAACGGACTTTGCAATGAGTAACGCCTTTATTTTAATGATTTCCACCCCAACTCGCATAATTTCTGTGATGCTCTCACCCATGAATTGCAGTAGTACAAAACAAGATGCCTTTCTCTGAACTTTTTCTACATCCACCTTCAGTCACACTTTGTGGAGATCCCACAATGTGCAGCAATACTCCAAAATAGGAATGACAAATATAGTTTGGGCAATGTCTTTGGTAGAACTGTTCATCATCTAAGTGTTCTGTCAATGTAATGTAGCCTTTGGTTCACCCTCCCTACAATGTCTTCATTCCAATTAAAGTTGTTCTAATTGTAATTCCTATGTATTTAATTGAATTTACAGGCTTTATATTTGATTGATTTATCATGTAAGTGAAGATTAATATAATTCTTTTAAACTCATGTGGATAATTGCACACTTTTCATTATTTAGGGTCAATTGCCAATTTTTGCACCATGCAGATATCTTATCTAAATCGTTTTGCAGTTGCTTTTGATCTTCTGGTAACTTCACTAGCTGCTAAATGTCAGCATCATCCATGGACAGTCTAAGAGAACAGCTCAGATTGTCTCCTGAATGTTTATAATGACAAAGAACAGTATGAGCCCTATAACACTTAAATGGGGAATGCCAGATATCACTTCTGTTTAACTCAATGACTTTCCATCAGTTAATATGTACTATGTGCTTTCTGGCATGAAATTGTGAATCCAACTGCATAATGGTGGTGATATTCCATAAGTGTGAAATTTGTTCAGCATTCTTGGAAAGAAATGTAATAGGTATAGAATTTGGACCAGAAGACTTCTTTTTGTTAAGTGATTTATGATGCTTTACTACTCCAAAAGTATCCACTTCTAAATTACACTTGCTGGCAGATGTTCGTGATTTGAATTCTGGAGTATTTGCTTTATCTTCTTTGATGAAGGAATTTCAGAAAGCTGTGTTTAGCAATCCTTCTTTAGCAGCACTGTCATCAGTAACACCGCCATTGCTATTGCGGTATTGATTGTGTTTTGCCACTACCTGTAGTATACTTTACATATGACCATAATTTCTTTGGATTTTCTCCAAATTATGACACAGAGTTTCATTGTGGAAACTATTATAAGCTTCTCGTATTGAAGTTCACATTAAATATTAGGCTTCTGTAAAAGATTTCCAATTTTTGGGATTTTGTGTCTAAATTTGGCACAATTTTTTCTGTGCTTTTGCAAGAGTCATGTAACCTGTTTTGTGTACTATGGAGGGGGAGGGTCATCCCTCTATTTTATTTACTTATTTATTTATTTATTATAAATCTCTCAATTGCTGTTGATATTATTTCTTTACATAAGCCATGTGTTGAAATGTTCAAACTTTTAGGTATAGTGGCTTCCAAAAAAGAATTTATAAAACTACTACAAAATGACATTGAGGCATTAAAAACTGAAATACTATGTTTGAAGGAGAAAAACATGAGATTAATGTGAGAAAAACAGTCCTGTGTGTGCGAAATCCATAAAACAAATAAGCAACAAGATCATGAAAATACATGTGCGTGTGCATGTAATTGGGATATTATAAACAATACCATATATAGTGTAGCCAAGGTAAATCCAACAAGCAAATACCCAATAGATAAATATAAATGGAAGTTTAGTGACATAAGCTAAAAGAAAAGAGAAGACCACAATTAAACAAAGGGATGAGAACGAATTTCTAATAATTGGTGATTCATTGCTAAAAAATGTTGCAGTCGCAAACAGCACAATTGATATGCATCCTGGAATTAGAACGCAATAGCTCTGAAAACAGGTGATGCAGGGCCATATTGTGAACCCAAACATAATTACAGAAGTGTGTTTGTGCATGTCAGAAGAAACCCGTAAAAAAGAAGCAGCCAAAAAGAAATTGTTAATGAGACCAGAAATATGAATTGCTTGGCAACAAGTCTATACCTGAAATCAACGGGGAACAAAACAGTTAAACAATGATTCATACATTAACATAAACCAGAGTAATAAAATAGAAACTTAGGTCTTCAGAACCAAAACAAAACACAACATGGCCATTAAAAGTGATGGCAAATTATAAATGCTCCTTTAGATATTGCCATTATATTTAATAGAAATTACAGAAGTATTGTACAAAATCTTATAAAAACCCATCTTATAAAGACTAATCATAACAGCTCTGTAAATCCTAAAACTATGTTCTTGTATCCATTAATAGTATAAGAGGAAGCAAATGCAATCAACAAATCAAAAAACAAATTACCCTGCAGCACTGATGGCATTCCAGATAAGGTAATTAAACAGAGCAAACAAGTTTCTTTCCTACTTGTAGTTTTAATTAATACTTCATTCAGCACTGGCACTTGCTCTTGTGATATTCAGCTATCATTTATACAATGAATAGCCAAAGAAACTGGTACACCTGTCTAATATCATGTAGGGCCCACATGAGCATGCAGAAATTCCAAAACACAATGTAGCATGGACTTGACTAAAGTCTGAAGTAGTGCTGAAGGGAACTGACACCATGCATCCTACTGGACTGTCCATAAATCCATAAGAGTATGGGTGGAAGTCTTTTTGAACAGTATGTTGCAAGGCATCCCAGATATAGTCAATAATGTTGATGAATAGGAAGTTTGGTGACTAGCAGAGGTGTTTAATCCCAGAAGAATATTCCTGGAGCCACTCTGTAGCAAATCTGGATGTGTAAGGTGTCACAGCAACCTGCTGGAATTGCCCAACTCCGTCAGAATACAGGATCGACGTGTATGGTTGCAGGTGATCAGCCAGGATGTGTACATACATGTCACCTGTCAGTATCATATCTAGACATATCAGGAATCCCATATCACTCAACTTACACAAGACCCACACAACTACAGAGCCTCCCCACCAGCTTGAACAGTTCACTCAAATGTTCAAGTATTTGTTAAGCTTATGGGACTTAACTACGGGGTTATCAGTCCCTAAACTTACAAACTACTTATCAACTACCTTATACTAAAGACGGCACAAATATCCATGCCCGAGGGGGGATTCGAACCCCCGACCGTAGTGGCCATGCAGACCGTGACTGGAGCGCCTCAGTCTCCTCGGCCACCGCGGCTGGCGAACAGTTCACTACTGACATGCAGGATCCATGTATTTGTGAGATTGTCTCTTTCCCCATACACATCCATCAACTCAATACAATTCTAAATGAGATTCGTCAGACCAGGCAACATGTTTCCAGTCATCAACAGTCCAACATCAGTGTTGACAGACCAAGGCAAGATGTAAAGCTTGTGTCATGCAGTCAGTAAGGGTATACAAGTAGGCCTTTGGCTCCGAAAGCCCATATCAATGATGTTTCATTGAATGGTTTGCACACTCGCAGTTGTTGATGGCCCAGAACTGAAATTCACAGTAATTTGTGAAATGGTTGTATTTCTGTCATGTTGAATGATTCTCTTCAGTTGTCGTTGGTACCATTCTTGCAGGATCTTTTTCCAGCTGCAGTGAAGATTTGATGTTTTACTGGATTCCTGATATTCGTGGTGTACTCATGAAATGGTTGTATGGGAAAATCCCCACCTTATTGCTACCTTCGAGATGCTGTGTCCCATCTCTTGAGCACTGACTATAGCACTATGTTCAAACTCACTTAAATTGTGATAATCTGCAATTATAGCAGTAGTAACCAGTCTAAAGAACTAATGCATGTGACAGACACCTGTTTTATACAGGCATTGCCGACCACAGTACCCTCTTATGAGTGTTTACATATCTTTGTATTTGCATAGGCATGCCTATACTAGTTTCTTTGTCTCTTCAATGCAAAACTATTATATAAAAATGGTGATCCTTCTGATGTAAGAAAACTTCACATAAATGCATCCATCATCTTTGACCACTGAACTTTGAATCCAATTCAGTGTATGGCAGCTAGATATGACAGTTGTGTGTCTGTGAAGTGTGCCTGTGTGATTGTGTGCATGGTGTGGTTTTTCTGAGGAAGGCTAATGGCTGAAAACGTATGTTACAAGTGTATGAGTGTCTTTTATGGCCCACTTTAGGTTATGGTAGTAACACTAAAAGTGGGCCTTGGCGATTGCTTTTTGACAGCTCAAAATTTAAATGAAAGTAACGCCATAACTGTTAATCTGACACAGAAACTGAATATATGACTTTATAGAGGAGAAATTTCTCTACAACTTTGCTCTCTTATGTTTTGGGTGTTTTTTCATATCTCGCATCGTTTCACAGATATTTGCAAAAATAATGGCAATTTTACTATGTCTGTCTATCCGTAAAGTGTTCCCACTTTTTAAGTCAAACCATTCAACCGATCCGCACCAAATTTTACAGATATAATTATAGGCCACCAGAGACCATAACCTCCCTTTTTCAAATTTTTTGGACAAAAAATACTTTAGTAACACCAAAAAAAGCAGTTTGTCATATAATTATAATTGCAAATAAACTGTTCATCTGACACGAAAATTGAATAACCGAATTTGTAGAGGAGAAAATTCTCTACAACTTTGATCTCTTATTTTTTCTACATATCTCGTATCATTTGAGAAATATTTACAAAAATAATGGTGATTTAACACCGCCCATTGATTTTATGAAAACCAGCCATTCGGAGATGTCACGTGACATTCCAAGCCCAGAACTCTCTCTGGCATACGCCATCTTGTGTTGCGTATTTGATGATTTTCTTATTATAACTTACACGGTATCATTTCAAAGCAATGGCGCACTGAAGAATTAATAAAAACATCTCGTTCTTTGTACGATAAATGATAATCTAGTGTCTAAAATGCCATATTAGCATCAGTTAACAACTGGCATCAATAGTACGAGACTATAGGACGAATTTTGTAATTGCTCACTGTAGTACCGGGCGCCGTGCCTCAGTGCGCCCGGTCAGGGGGCTCTGTAATAATAAAAGCTGAGCCAAATATCTAATGAACAACCAAAAACAAATTAAACCAATGACTGCAAACCATAGATCTACCTGAAGGAAGGAAAAAAAAAAGAAAGAAAGAAAGAAAGAAAAGAAAAGAATAGTGGAGTGGGCAGCGCGTAATGCATGTGGTCAGTGGTTCAGAACCCGCCACTACCAAAAAATTCTTTTCTCCTTTTTTCTTAAATTTTCTCTTAAGTACAGCTATGTTCTCAATCTTTAGAGTTGTGCATATGTAAGAATGCTCCCTCTAAAATGTGTGTTTGTTCTATTTCGTGAACATGCCGTGAAATACATAACAACGTATCGAACGACGGTCTTCTAAAGCATATGCACATAAACGGGAGGATACTGTAATAATAAATATTCTTAACAATGTGCTGATACTGCTAGTTTAGTATATCAAAGAAGTCCTAGATTTCTGTGGCAAGTGTAGTTCCTTAATGAAACGGAAGGGAAGTGTATACATTGCAACAAATTACCACTTTTTTTCTAAGCAGTTATTCACTATTAATGGAATATGTTGAAAGTCATTAATTAGAATCAATGCATCTACTAAAATGTTTGTCTTTGACATGGTTGCTATGGTTGCTATGGACGCTCTTAACGCAGATGGTATTACCTTTCGTGTAGTTCACATATGACTTCGTTCAAGTTTCTGTGTTCTGCGCTAAAATAAAGAGCAAATATTCTATTTCAAACCATCTTTACATTTTCTTTTAGAGTTAAAATCACAAATGGAGTAAATGTGGTAATACTGAATTCCACATAAATTTAGTACTTAATATATATACAAAGTTAGTACTATCATTACTTCATTTACAACTGTCATTGTAACAGTATCTCCCCAGTTTATGTACATGTTTACAATTTGTTGGTATGTATTTCATGGCATGTTCTTGAAACAGAACAAATGCACTTTTCAGAGAAAGTGCTGTCACCTTTGAACAACTCAGAATATTGTAGAACATAGTTGTGTTCACTTAACAAGTGTGTGCGAAAAACCTTTCAGGAAGCAAGACGGAAAAAAATTGTCAGTGGTGGTTATTTATTCTTCAGGGAGATCGATGCTTTGCAGTTGTTTGTTCATGGGTTGTTTGTTGAGAATTTTACTCAGTTTTTTTATTACAGATGGCGCTGAACCAACACCATCTGAAGAGAAAGCCTGTTTGCTACCGTGCCATGTAACGCAGAGCAGGTAGCGATCTGATGGGACACAGAACACCACCTAGAAGACAAGGCCTCACAACTTGCCATGCCTATGTCACACCTAAAGGCCACGAACGCTAGCTGACTGACTGACCGATAAACAGTGGTGGGCATGTACCAGCGGCCAGCCAGTGAGCTGGCGGCTGCGGCCTTTATGTGTGACATAGGCACGACCAGTTGTGAGGCCTTGTCTTCTAGGTGATGTTAGCACAGCCCACTGCTTCACATCGGCCAGGCAGTGAGCTACACGTTCACAACATACTCGGCGTAACGTGGCACAGGAGCGCACAGACCTTCTCTTCAGATGGTGTTGGTTAAACCCTCTTTCTTTTTCTCTCTTTTCATTGGTTCTTCGGTTTGATAGGTACTTTGTGGACATTGGTTTGTTTTGTTCTATTTTTATTGCTTCGTCGATCACTTAGCTTTCTCATTACAGAGGACATTGAGCTACCATCCCGGCAACCGTCTGACTGAGCTCACTGAGCCACCTCATCCTAGCAAGTTTTGAACCACTGTCTAACATGTTCGTACATCACAAACTAATTCCTCACCCATTATGCTATGGCAAACAGCTGCGAGAGTAATCCATAATTCTAGTACCATCGATGGCAGCTGTTAAATAACTAACATTAGATTGTAATTCATTGTCCTAAGAGCGACATGTTTTTTGATAATTTTCAGTGCGCCATTGCTTTGAAATGACAACGCTCGAGTTATAATAAGAAAATCTTCAAGTAGAGAAAGCAAAATTGTGTACAAAAAAGATATATTTTCGGGTGAGGGAGAAGAGATGACTGATTTACGAACACAAAGTGTACGCTGTGTTCCATCCAGGCCATAGTCACTCATCGGAACGCCAAATGTACGCTACGTTCGTTCCAGGTTATAGTCATTCATAACCAGTACGGGCAAAATAAATAAATAAACTTTGAACAAACTACCAAGGCAAGACAGGTCATAATATTTTAACGGAATAATATAATGAAAATGTTCAAGAGATATTAAAATGAAGAGTATGTTTGTCAAAGCTAAACAGAAAATCATTTAAATTTGGCTGTTTGTTAAAATATGGTCAAAAAGAACATTACATGTTAGGCGCATAGATATCACAATAGTAGAGTCATAATAGTATCACTATAATTTTTTATTATTTACATTATATTTTTGTCCAAAATGATTGCAAAAAGTATAAAACTACAAATCTTAAGTGGGCCGTAAAACACGTCAGTGCAATTTTTATGTGCCTGTCACATCTAGACACATATCTTTGCAGTGAGTTATAAACTATCCTCATTATATTGTTAAATGAAAAATTAACAACATAATGGGATAGATTGCAACTCACCACAAAGATGACCAATGAGCTGCAACAGACACGTAAAAAAGGACATTCATACACATGTAACTTAAAAGCTTTCGGCCACAGCCTTCATTTTTCAGTAGTATATGACTGTTTTGCAAGAGCTGAATTGCCCAGAATAAGACATCATATTCTAATAGACTATACACAAATGTGTGATAGGCACACATTACTGTTTCCTTATTGCAGCAATTTTTCAGCATTCTAAATATATAGCAGAATTACTTCACTTTTTGTTTAACAATGGAATGTACAGGTTGGATTTCAACAATATGATGCGAAGCCTCGTCTAAGGGGAGCTGGTGCTAGGCTTCTGCCAAATCTATCTTGGAAAAAAATATCCTTCAAACAATTTAGATAGCAACTCCTCCTGGTGAGGTAATGGGTGAGTATCTATAACGGACACAACCAGGGTTGTAGACAATTTACTCGAAGATATAGGGTGAATGACCCCCAGGTCCCTGAGGCAATCTAATTCCACTTTAACTGAGTCATGGAGGGTGACAGGTAACAGGCATGCCTGAAAAATGTGGTCGCAAGGAAGATTTCATCGTTATATGAGCCTGGAATGATGTGGTACAACAAGCATATATAAGGACAAAAATTCTGTGCATAGCGCATCGAGTTTTGGATATGTTATCTAGACAGAGATCTCATCGGAAATAGAAAACTCGAATAGCCGAAAATTGTCCATACCCAAAAGGTTATGTGTGGGCACATTGTCCACCACCAGAAATGTTAGGGGGCGAGTCACTGTGTGGTAGGTCACCAGGGTGGTAAACTGGCCGAACACAGGAATTTGTTGAAACTTCCTGGCAGATTAAAATTGTGTGTCGAAACCGGGACTGAAACCTGGGACCTTTGCCTTTCGCAGGCAAGCGCTCTACCGACTGAGCTATCCCGACATGACTCACAATGCTGCCTCACAACTTTACTTCTGCCAGTACCTCATCTCTACTTTCCAAACTTCACAGACGCTCTCCTGCGAAACATGCAAGACTAGCACTCCTGGAGGAAAGGATATGGTGGAGACATGGCTTAGCCACAGCCTAAGGGATGTTCCAGAATGAAACTTTCACTCTGCAGCAGAGTGTGCACTGATATGAAATTTGTAGTTTATTATAGCTCAGCAGCTTGCGAGTAACCATCAGGAGGGGCGGAGAGCCCTAGTCAACATACATTTGTGAATTTAACAAGGTGACTGCTGCCCCCATATTAACCTGCATACGGAGGCATTTCTGAAAAACTTTAAGGTCAAGGGAGAGTTTAGAAATGGGTGTTGTGAGCACTGCAACTCAATTTACGTTGGTCTCCATATCCTGATGATGTATTGTTGGTGGGGGGGGGGGGGGGTTGGATCTATGAACAGACTCAATATGACCTCTCTTTCTGCAATGATGACACGTGGCCCAGAGCCGAGGACCAACATTACGATTGTGACCAACAAAACGAGAAGGGTAGGAAGGCCAAGATGAACGAGAGTGAGCCTGAGTAGCTTGTTGTTGCGAGTCGCGTGCCCTTGGCTGTTGCTGCGTACAACGCCAACCTCCTGATTGCTCACAATTATGTTGAACTGCGGCCACTTCGGCATCAGTAGGCTCATCTTCCATTCACTAGTGAGGGGTGGAGGGCTGAACAGCCAACACCTCACACCAAGCTTCAATTTGGTTTCCCATGGCCCTCGAAAACTTGAAAGCTTGAGTAATGTTTAGAACATTGGACAATGAGGGGTTTTCACTTTGCAAAACTCACTCCCACACTTCTCTATCAGGTGCAAGGTGAATAATCACATGCCTGACCACCTGATTGGTGTACGATTCCTTGTGAACCTTGGAAATGAAATTGCAATGGCAGGTGAGGCATGTAATTCAGCCACCCTCACCCAATACGATTGGTGTGGTTGTTTGCAGCACCTGTAAAATTCCACTCGAGGAGCTACAACGTGAGTATGCTTGCAGTAATATGATGACAGCAACTGACACATCTGTTCAAAAGTAATAGATGCAGGATCTTGCAAGGGTACTAGTTGACACAGCAATTGATAAATCCTGGGGAAAACACATGAGAGGAAGAGCGCCTGACAAAGAAGGGCATCCTGAACTCCAAACACCTGAAAGTGTTGCTGTAATCATTTTTCATAGGCATCCCACTCTTCTGCAGTCTCGTCATATGAAGGAAAGGGTAACAGGTAAGAGACTGAGGAAGACGTCTGACACCCTGTGGGGCGTGAGGGCCTGAACATAGCCAAAGCTAAAGACTGCAATACCTGAGTTTGAGTCTCCAATACCATGGCGAAAAGGAGAGTCTGGTTTTTCATTGTTGCATTGATAGTCTCCTAGTGATCAACAAGCCAGAGTAGCACTTCTGCGAGTGCCATTTGTCATTCCAAAAAAATCACCGAATGAAATAATGCCAGAAGAGATCAAACACGTGGAATGATGACACACTCATTGCCAATGTGTTGTATTCTCAACACATAAAATATCACCGATAACTGACAATGCCTTCATCGGCTGTTGCATTGTTGTCTCTAGTAGATACACAACAGAACTGACAGCCCTTGCTCTCTCCGCCTAACATTAGTATGTGGCACTCTGCCTGCACTTGTCATTCTCGCACCTCTGGTGCTTGGCATCATAAGTACGTGTACAGCATGCACTATTTGAATATGCGCTCTTGCTCACTACCTCACAGCAGATATAATATGTATTTAGAGGCAATCCTTTTTTCTTGTGCAAGTTTGTGCACGTAACATATTTTTGTTTCCCACTACACAGAGCTTAGACATAATTTTTGATTTACTATGTCTTCAACGTTTATCCATCTTGATTGTTATTGATGCCTGAATGACAAAAATTCTCAAGTGTTATATTATGAGACAAGAAATGCATTTTCACTTGTAAGGTAAAGTTCATTAATTGCTCTTCCTAAGAATATTTATCACTCTACTTCACAATTTTTTTTCCTAGCACACTCACCCACTACCATGGTCCTTAATTAATTATATGCCTAAACCTTCCTCATGAATGACACCATCCCTTGGTGAAATCTGTATGGAAATCCATTCAGTAGTTTCTGAGTTTGTCAAGGACAAATGGACATGGCAACAGGTCTTTGTTTTATAATATGTATGGATCAATGGTGAACTTTTAGAGACCGAGCACAAGCTTTGATTTGGAGAGACTGGAAAGGGATATCAGCTGTAGTGACTGTGCACTGGGCAATTGATTTAACTTTTAGGAAACTTCAAACAAATATGAACTATTGTTCAGTATAAACAAAAAAAGTAAACTACAGAATGTTTTAATTGTTTCTTTATTTATTTCGTTTTTCAATCAATAGGGCAAAACTGTAATTTATCTTGTAACTTTATAATGAGCAGCAGATAATGACAGGGAAATATATGACAGTATGCTTATGACAGTTCTGGCCTTTTTATTGCTCATAAGATGCTAGTGACGTATTAAATGTAATCTACATCTACATCTACATACATACTCCGCAATTCACCGTAAGGTGCGTGGCGGAGGGTACACCGTACCACTACTAGGCATTTCCTTTCCTATTCCACTCCCAAATTGAACGAGGAAAAAAAGAATGCCTATATGCCTCCGTACGAGCCCTAATTTCTCTTATCTTGTCTTTGTGATCTTTACGCGAAATGTATGTAGGCGGCAGCAAGATCGTACTACACTCAGCTTCAAATTCCGGCCCTCTAAATTTACGTAACAGAAATTCACGAAAAGAACGTCGTCTTTCTTCCAGCGATCCCCAATTGAGTTGCCGGAGCATTTCCGAGACACTCGCGCATTGGTCGAACCTACCGGTAACAAATCTAGCTGCTCGCCTCTGAACTGCCTCTATGTCTTCCTTCAAACCGATCTGCTGCGGGTCCTAAATACTTGAGCAATACTCAAGACGTGGTCGTACAAGCGTTTTATATGCGGTCTCCTTTACAGGTGAAGTACATCTTCCCAAAATTCTCCCAATAAACCGAAGTCGGCTGTCTGCCTTACTCACAACTGTCCTTACATGCTCGTTCCATTTCATATCGCTCTGCAATGTTACGCCTAGATATTTGAACGATGCGACCACATCAAGAAGCTCACTACTAATGCTGTATTCGAACATTATAGGATTGTTTTTTCTACTCATGCGCATCACCTTACATTTTTCTACATTGAGAGCTAGCTGCCATTCTTCGCACCAACTAGAAATTTTGTCTAAGTCAACCTGTATGCTATTACAGTCAGTTACAGACGACACCCTCCCATACACCACAGCATCATCAGCAAACAGCCGCAAATTACAACTTACTCTGTCCATCAGATCATTTATATAGATAGAAAATAATAGCGGTCCTATCACACTCCCCTGGGGCACGCCTGACGATACACTCGTCTCTGATGAGCACTTGCCGTCGAGAACAACGTACTGCGTTCTATTACTTAGGAAGTCTTCCAGCCAGTCACAAATCTGTGAACCTATTCCATAAGCTCGTATCTTCGTTAGCAGTCTGCAGTGTGGCACCGTGTCGAACGCCTTTTTGAAGTCGAGAAAAACACAATCCGCCTGTTGCCCTTCGTCCATGGCTCGCAAGATGTCATGTGAGAAAAGGGCAAGCTGAGTTTCACATGAACGATGTTTCCTAAACCCATGCTGATTCATGGAAAGAAGCTTTTCCGTTTCAAGGAAATTTACTATATTCAAACTGAGAATATGCTCCAAAATTCTACATGAAACCGATGTCAACGATATTGGCCTGTAATTGTATGGGTCAGTTCTCTTTCCTTTCTTATACACTGGAGTCACCTGCGCTTTTTTCCAATCACTAGGAACTTTGCGCTGAATTAAAGATTCGCTATAAATGCAAGCTAAGTAGGGGGCCAATGCCGCAGAATAGTCTTTGTAAAACCGAACTGGTATTCCATCCGGACCAGCAGACTTTTTCGTATTTAGCTCTCTCAGCTGCTTCTCTACACCGGAAATACCTATTGCTATGTCCCCCATTTCGGAATTAGTACGTTGATCAAATGATGGTATATTTGTGCGGTCCTCCTGCGTGAAAGATTTCTTAAAGGTTAAATTTAGAACTTCAGCTTTCCGTTTGCTTTCTTCTATTACTGCCCCGGAATGATCAACTAGTGACTGGACAGTGGGCTTTGACCCGCTTATCGATTTTACATAGGACCAGAATTTTTTTGGGTTCTCGGAAAGATTTTTTGCTAAGGTATGGCTGTGATAATTATTGTATGCTTCACGCATCGATCTTTTTATAGACGCACGAATCTCTACTAACTTTTGCCTGTCATCATTTGCGTGTTCTTTTTTGAATCGAGAGTGCAACAGCCTTTGCTTTCTCAGCAGCTTTCTAACATTATTATTATACCACGGTGGATCTTTTCCATCCTTAATCGTCTTTACTGGCACATATTTCTCTAACCCTTCATTAACAATGCATTTAAATTTAGTCCACAATTCCTCTACATCCATAGTCCCAGAATTAAACGATGCCCATTCATTTTCTAAGTGCGATCGTAACATTAGCTTGTCGGCTTTTCCCAACAAAAACACGCTCCTAGCCTTCTTGACTGGTTTATGAACTTTGGTCACCATCGACGCTATGACGATATCATGATCACTAATTCCTGTCTCTACACAGACATCGTTAATGAGGTCAGGCCTGTTTGTGGCTATAAGGTCTAGAATATTTCCATTGCGCGTGGGTTGCCGGTTTAACTGCTCAAGACAGTTTTCGGAGAATGTGTCCAAAAGTAGCTCGCAAGACTGCTTGTCTGTACCGCCTGAAATGTAACTAGCGAGGTCCCAATCTATACTCTTAAAGTTGAAGTCACCTCTGACTAATATTGCATGGCCCGGATACCTATGCACTACCTGGTGTAGACTTTCCTTGAATGATTCTAAAACTGCTACAGCAGCACTGGGAGGCCGGTAAAAACACCCAACTATTAACTTTACTTCTTTTAGACCTGTTATGCGTGCCCAGATAACTTCACAGTTACTTTCAACCTCGACCTCAGTAGAAACAATATCTTTGTCCACGGCGATGAACACTCCTCCTCCAGTTGTATCAGATCTATCTTTCCGATATACATTCCACGCTTCGCTAAATATTTCTGAACTTGCCACATCATCATTTAGCCAGCTTTCGGTGCCTAAAACTATCTGAGCGCAATAACTTCCGTGCAGCGCTGCAAATTCGGGAACTTTGTTTCTAATACTCTGTAAGTTCGCGGCTAATATTTTTATGTTCGAATTTTTGTTCCGAACGTGGCCTGAATTCGCTGTTTGAATACTGACAGGCGAGTGCTCATCAGAGTTAGCGCCTAGCCTAAAAAACCCCCATGTGCACTCCACAAGTACTCTGCTACCCGAGTAGCCGCTACCTTAGTGTAGTGCACCCCTGATCTATCTAGGGGCACCCTACAATTCCCCACCCGATAACGCAGATCCAGAAATCTGCAGCCATGACTGTCACAGAGTCGGCGAAGCCTCTGGTTCAGACCCTCCACTCGGCTCCAAACCAAAGGACCCCGATCAACCCTGGGAACAATGCTGCAAATCGACAGCTCTGCTTGCACCCCGCGTGCGAAGGCAGCAGCCTTCACCAATTCCGCCAGCCGCTCGTAGGACCTGAGAATGTCCTCAGAACCCAAGCGACAAGCGTCATTGGTGCCGACGTGAGCTACGACTTGCAGTCGACTGCACCCCGCACCCTCGATAGCTGCCGGCAAGGCCGCCTCCACATCTCGGATGAGGCCCCCCGGCAAACACACCGAGTGCACGTTGGAATTCCTTCCAGATCTGGACGCTATCTGCCTAAGGGGCTCCATCACGCGCCTGACATTGGAGCTCCCAATAACTAATAATCCCCTCCCCCCGTGCACCTGCTCGGACCCTGCTGAAGGAGTGGCCACACTTTCACTCACAGGACGAACGGGCGCGGACGGACGTCCAGCCTCCACATTGGCCTTCCGCCTCGAGCGACGCGAACGCCGTACAACCCGCCACTCCCCTTGCGGAGAAGGCGGCTCGACGATGTCCGGTACACCTGAAGGTGCCTCAGTAGCAGGGACAGAGAGCGAAGCGTGAGACACCTGAGGTGTCCCACTCGACGCACCAGACTCCCCACCATCGCTGCACCCCGAGACAGCAGCCTGAAGACGGCTGACCGTAGCCAACAGCACGCTCAGCTGTCCGCGAACCGCAGCCAACTCCTCCTGCGTCCGCACACAGCAGGCACACATCCTATCCATCCTATTGATACAATTAACAGCAATTAACAACTTTAAAGAAGCCTAGTACTATAATGAAGGCGGCTGGCTGCTGACTTAACTGTGGTCAGTGGTAACTACACTGTCGAATCAACAAAACTGAGTCCGGCAGCTTAGCGCTGTTAACGCCGCGACACTGGTGACAGCTGGCACTGGACTGACTGATAACGAACTTTAGTAACGGTCTCTGACTTGTTTTGAAATACACCGGTCAAAGACGAAGACTAAACACAACGGTATTTATCAAATACGATAGAATAAACTATTAAAACAGTAGTACAAACGAAATCTGCAAGTACGCAGGAGTAAACCTCTTAAAACAGTACTACCGAAAATGAACTAGACTGGCAAATTAAATTTGACACAAATTAAATTCAGATACTTAGCGCTGTAACGATGTGGCACTGGTGGCAGCTGGCACTGGACTGACTGATAACAAACTTTAGTAACGGTCTCTGACTTGTTTTGAAATACACCGGTCAAAGACGAAGACTAAACACAACAGTATTTATCAAATACGATAGAATAAACTATTAAAACAGTAGTACAAACGAAATCTGCAAGTACGCAGGAGTAAACCTCTTAAAACAGTACTACCGAAAATGAACTAGACTGGCAAATTAAATTTGACACAAATTAAATTCAGGTACTTAGCGCTGTAACGATGTGGCACTGGTGGCAGCTGGCACTGGACTGACTGATAACGAACTTTAGTAACGGTCTCTGACTTGTTTTGAAATACACCGGTCAAAGACGAAGACTAAACACAACGGTATTTATCAAATACGATAGAATAAACTATTAAAACAGTAGTACAAACGTAATCTGCAAGTACGCAGGAGTAAACCTCTTAAAACAGTACTACCGAAAATGAACTAGACTGGCAAATTAAATTTGACACAAATTAAATTCAGATACTTAGCGCTGTAACGATGTGGCACTGGTGGCAGCTGGCACTGGACTGACTGATAACGAACTTTAGTAACGGTCTCTGACTTGTTTTGAAATACACCGGTCAAAGACGAAGACTAAACACAACGGTATTTATCAAATACGATAGAATAAACTATTAAAACAGTAGTACAAACGAAATCTGCAAGTACGCAGGAGTAAACCTCTTAAAACAGTACTACCGAAAATGAACTAGACTGGCAAATTAAATTTGACACAAATTAAATTCAGATACTTAGCGCTGTAACGATGTGGCACTGGTGGCAGCTGGCACTGGAATACCACTCCTGTGAATGAGTTTTATCACCTTCTAACAGCACTCTGAAACTCTTTAGTGACAAAAGAGCAACACAACATGCCTGCTTCCACAGACTCATCCTGAAAAACTCCTGACGTAAGACCAAAAGTTTTTTTGGTACCTCACACTACACATCAATTGGTGATGAATAAACAGACATAAAATAAAAGTTAATCTGGGTAATGCACAATTCATTCATTTAAGGATATTTACATTACATTAAGTCTATCTTAATTGTTTATGACTGCTATGCATTTTAATATGATCAAATAAAGTTACTCAAGTATGCTTCTTTCTCTGTTATATATATTTTACATGTAAAATATTGCATCATAAACGTTGTCCAATGAGAACTCAAAGATGTCAGTGCTATATTTCACTCACCTTTCATTTAATGAAGTTTGATTCATGGTTCACTGTTTAATTTAAAGTGTTGCTGCAACAATGATACAATTTGTACAAGGTTGAGTTGCATGTATATTCCATGGAACATTTTTGGTTATTGTGTGACTTACCACATGTCCCTATCATGTTTGATTTCATATTATAAATAAATATATAAAAAAAATAACACAATAATCAAACTCTGCCTTAGCCAGTCCCAAGCCCGGTTAAGAAAGGAGGAGGGGGAGGAGTAACACCTCGTTAAAAAACCTTGGTTCACCTAGCCTGGGTGATAGCACCTCATGAGGGACCCTTGTCAGGGATATGGTGACGACCTCAACGGCAGCAAAAGTGGAGAAGATGGACTTCGGTACGGCAGAGCTGGCTGAAGAAGCAGTCAAAATGGACAGAGGGCACACGGTTCCACATGTTAGTGTTGGCACACCAACAGCGTCTGTTCAACATGTTATTGGGGTCTAAATAAGTAATATTCCAGGCAAACAACCTGGTCTTCCTTTGGGAAGTCAGGGATGACTTGGGATTCCCCACTCTTTACAATTTACAGCTTCAAGTCGCAAAATAGAAAGTTCACACAATGAATGCTATAGCCCAGGTGGTAATTCTGATGAAGAATCCACCATTACATCATGTAATGCAATGGGACCTAGGATTCTGGGGAGTTCCATCATTTGTGGTGAAGAAGAATTGGAATATATTGAAAAGTCTTGCAAGTTTCAGTTCAAGAAGAAGTACTACTTTGGAACATTAAATGTAAATTCTATTCTGGAAACTGGGAAATGAAAGGAATTAGAATTATTTCTGCAAAAGAACAATTTACATATTATAGCAGTCCAGAAAACACAATTATTAGATGAGAATGTAGTTAATACACAACATTATAGGATTTATAAAGGGAAACCAGCAGTGACAATAATGGGGAAAAAATGTAGACAGTGTAACAGAATTTAGATCGAATTCATAAAGGATATCAATGTTAATAATAGAGTACAAGATCAAAAGTTACACCCTCCTAGACTGTCATGCACTTTGAAATGCTGACAACAGAAGAAATCTGGAGAAAGTACATCAATTCTGGGATCTTTTAGAATCTGAAATTTCTATCATACCTAAGAAGAACGTTAAAACACTTTTTGGTGACTTCAATGTGCAAACTGGGAAGGAAAAAAAATTTTGGATGATTGTAGGTGAATATCCAGCACACTCAAGAACAAACAGAAATGGTGAAAGGTTGATAAATATGTGTAAAATGTTCCAATTAAAACTCATTTACACACAAGAAAAGCCACAGAAACATCCAAATCCAAACCTAGGAGAATTTAAACTAGATCAAGTAGGCATATCTAAAAGGTATATCATGGACATGAATGTTAAAACAGTCAAAGATGGGGAATTCAATTGAGATTATTATCTCTTTAAGATTAAAATAAAGTTTCTTCCATCTAAAACAAAAACAGCAACCAAGAAAATGATCGGATGCAACACCACCACAGGTAATACAGTAGAACCCCATTTTTTAAATTTTCAAGGGACTTAATGAAAATGGTGAAAAATGTGGGAAAACATAAAATGTGGGAAATAATGTTTTACATCAGAAAATATGCTTACTGGATCAGTCTTGCATTTTCGCAGTCACATTTATCATATATGTACACTCTTTGACAAAAAACCTGGCCGGTGGCCGGCCAGTGCTGAGCCTAAGTCCGAGCCAATCGCAACATGGGACAATAAACTTGGCCGCACTCATTTGCTCCAAGTCCAGCTGTCTACACAATCTGGCAACTCTGTAGACTGCGGGAGTTCATACAGTACTTCTTGTGTGCAGTTACATGATGTGTAGGTCAGCTACATCCGTGGTCTCACAAAAAAGTGTGTGACTTGCACATTCAATCGAAGCCGACTGTTGATAAAAAGTTTAATTTAACGTCCCTCGTGCATGCTGATGCCACATGTGTAAGGGGAACGTATGAGTAACATATTTCATTTTTTGGTACACTGGTAATAACATTCTGGCCCAATAACATTGCTGTTTCTGGTCGCAGCACTTGGCAGAGCTCTCCGTGGCCCACTCGCCGGTAGCTGGCGGCAGCAGCAGTGGCGCCGCTGCGCTGCCTCGCCCTATACCCATAGCTCTGGCTGCCGCTCATGGCCCTGGATATGTAAAATGCTGTAGTGTTGCTGAGTGGTGATCCACAAAAAAAGATGTGATGTGTATTTCAGACGTATCAACGGAGCAGACCACCCATTTTGAATGATGAGCATATTATTACACTCATACATAATACATTAGAGAGACAAAAATTTGTCATAGTCATTGATCAAATCAAATGGCACTCTATGATGGTTAACACTCATTTGTGGTTTAAATCTCAATCCTATTCCATTCAGAAAAGCCCTTCATGAAATTTTTTATTGTCATCAGTTCATATGTTTTCATCAAGACACAGTGCGTAACTGCACTATAATGTTTAGTGTCATTGTTTGATTCCTTATAGTAAATGTATGAGCTAAATTATGTGAATATGTTTCAGCGCACATTCTAAAGCAACACAGGCACACTGCAAGGTTCGTGTCTTCATGTCTCATTTCTACAGCAGATATTTTGCATGAATGAACTATATTAATCATTATGTTCACTTCCTCCGTAACTATCCCCTAGTATGTGGGTCCTAAGGAAATACTAAAAATTCATATTGATGGAGGTCAATTCGAATTCCTTCGAAGGCGTTTGTATGGTGAAGCAAAGAAGACATCTAATACCATTTCCATAATTTGGAGTTGTCCTTTCTGAAAGACTTATTGTATAAAGCTTTTCTTCTGATTCCATTAAAGAGTTTCTTCTTGCAATCCACAGCGTATAAAGTAAAATAAAACAAAGTAAATTAAATACCATCCCCAAATACACTGTCTCCAACCAGCATTAGAACTGCCAACTCACACCAGTGTTGCATCACAAGACACAAGCAGAACCACACAAACAACCACACGCTGGTGCCTGGTGCCCGCAGTCTCTCACATATTCAATGTAATTTATATGTCTTCATCTATTTTAAAACTATGTTTATAGGCAGTTTAAATGATTATTTTACACTTTTCAAATTTTGTACGTGTGAAATTTTTCATTTAGTTTCAAATGTTTTCATGCGAATGCGACAGAGACATTCAATAAATTTGTTTTATTTCCATTTCACCTGACCCCTCTTACATATTAGTCACGGAAAGATCGCTAAGGTAAAAGATAGGGCGATATGAACTCATGCTAAGTCTTACCAGAAATAGTTTTAATGGTGAACCATTCATGACTGGAAGAGAGAAAGGAGTAAACAGCAGTTGTATAAAAAGTGCCCTCCACCACACACAAATTAAGAAATTGCGTTAATGTAGCAGTGTCATCCAGTTCTAAGTTAAGTTGAAAGTTTAAGGTCTCTTGTTCAGTGGGAAGTTGGTTTGAAATGAACTACAAAATTTGTACCAACACACGGAAACATAAATAAAGTAAGCTCTATTGCTCACGAGACACAAAACAAAGAAGGAAGGTTACGATTTAACGTCCCCTCGACAAGGGGGTCATTAGAGCAAAGCAGAAGCTCGGCATGTTATGATAAGGATGTGGAATGAGATCAGCCGTACCCTGCCACAGGGACCATTCCGGCATTTGCCTAGACTTATTTAGCAAAATCGTGGAAAACTTAAATCAAATGGCCAAAGGCCAGTTCGAAGCGCCGTGCAGCAGAATATGAGTCCAGTGTCATACCACTGCACCAACTCGCTCCATAGCAAAAACGAATGCGAGTAAATATTGCATTGTCACACAGTTCCGAGTTACATTAATTAAGTTTCTGGGCTATCGCTAGTATAAAATCAATTGTAAAATTTGTAAGAAACACACAATAGACAATAAAGCAAAGTAATAAATATCTGTTACAATGATTAAAATTAAAATTGATCAATGAAGTGTGTCATTGTTTAAATCAGTATTAAGGAAAGCAATTGCACTGTTGCTTGTTAAAAGATAGTAAATAAACGTATTGACGTATCTTTTATTAATTGATTTAGAACAGATGCCATAGAATGTGCAGGGCTGTAATTTTATCACTATTACAAAAATTAAATGGACTGAGTACAAAATTTGTATATAAATCTGATCCAAATTATTATTATCAATGAAGTTAATAAATGATTAAGCTGTGAATGGCCGCTGCCTACATATTGGTTTCAAATGAAGGGTGTTAAAAGAAGTGTTACACATTTTGAGAGGAAGTTTTACAGATGAAACAAGACAAAAATGGCCATTATACATTAGCTCTAACATGGTTATGTTAATGGACATGAGAACTTGTTGATCTTCAATACCGTGAAACATACTGAACAAACAAATGTAACGGTAATAAAAAATACAAATTCAAAGCTGAACTTGAAATAAAAACTAATGGTATTAACAATAATAAAGCACAGCAGTTGATCCACTTGACGAAGAGAATTATAGGGAAAATTAAGGAGATGAACAGCAACAGCAAACTATTTACAATTGCGAACAATATTCGTACAAGTAAATATACCAATGGTCAATATATGACCGCTTCATGCGAAATGAATGATGTGAAGCACATTTTTCTTTCGACGTGAGATCTGTGACCGGCAGAGACAAAGTATGATCCACTAGAGACAACAGAAAATTTAATGCTACTTGCAAAGAAAAAGATATATCATTATTTTGTGAGAAGTAAAGGCGAAGAAAATAAGCCTGAAAAAATATAAATACAGGAGAAAAATAAAATTAATAGGCAAGTTTCTTAGATATGATTTCTTTCTTCAACATATAATTACATCTCTTCTCCACAGAGGACCGGCTACCTGAGCCGAACTCTACTATGACAGAGAACCGTCTGCTCCTCTGCCTTTTGTGGAGATATTTCAGATGGAAGCACTCTGCCCATGTACCATAGACCTAAAGTAACCAAACGGTTTGGTTTATAGGACCATTTCACTTTTTGTGGTTGCAATTACTTTACAAAGAATAGATCAAATAAATGGAGTAATTTGAAGGGAAACTAATTATTATAATTACTTTGAATCACCAGCAAAGATAATCATATTTAAGACAAAAAGTTCTTCTGAAGCAACATTAAACAGTAATATTATAATTCACCTAAACAGGTGCATCACTATATGAAGAAAACAGTTTCTTGTCGGGAAAGGTTACGTGGATCTAATAGAAGTCACTATATTCTGCAGCAAAAGCCATCTGGTCAATTTTTTGATTATCAGTAACAACTTGTGTAATAGCTGCTCTAGGACGGTACACACCAGATGCTCATTTTTGTGATATTTCTGGAATGTGAGCCGCGTATCACAAGACTGAATGTATATACATCCATTTTGGAACAACAGTCCGTAGGACCAGTTTAAATGCTGTTAAGCTTCAAAAATATGAACGCTGGTTTCGGCCTCATTGGATGAATTAAATATCTGTTATTCATATAGGTGACTTTCAGGTTATCTTCCACAATGCAGTAGAGGCTCAGCATTGAATATGTGAGAGACTGAGGCCACCAGGTGCCAGCGTGAGGTTGGCTGTGTCGTTCTGCTTGTGTCTTGTGATGCAACTCTGGTGTGAGTCAGCATTTCTAAACCTGGTTGGAGACAGTGTGTTTGGGGATGGTATTTTATTTTAATTTGTTTTATTATACTTTATACGCTGCAGATTGCAAGAAGAAACTCGTAATGGAATCAGAAGAAAAGCTTTATACAATAAGTTTTTCAGAAAGGACAACTCCAAATTATGCAAATGGTATTAGATGTCTTCTTTGTTCCACCATACAAACGCCTTTGAAGAAATTCGATATGAATCAATATGAACTTTTACTATTTCCTTAGGACCCACTTACTAGGGGATACTTACGGAGGAAGTGAACATAATGATTAATATAGTTCCTTCCTGCAAAATATCTGCTGTAGAAATGAGACATGAAGACACGAAACTTGCAGTGTTCCTGTGTTGCTTTAGAACGTGCACTGAAATGTAATCACATAATTTAGCTCATACATTTACCACAAGGAATCAATCAATGACACTAAACATTATAGTGCAGTTACACACTGTGTCTTGATTAAAACATATGAATTGATGACAATAACAAATTAAATGAATGGCTTTTCTGAAAGGAATAGGACTGAGATTTAAACCACAAATAAGTGTTAACCATCGTAGAGTGCCATTTGATTGGATCATTGACTATGACAATTTTTTGTTTCTCTAATGTATTATGTATGAGTGTAATAATATGCTCATCATTCAAAATGGGTGGTCTGCTCCGTTGATATCGTGTCTGAAATACACATCGCAACCTTTCTTGTGGATCACCACTCAGCAACACTACAGCATTTTACACATCCAGGGTGATGAGCGGCAGCAGGCGCTGTGGGCAGAGGGCAAGGCAGCGCAGCCATCAAAACACTTAAAAACAATTAATCAAGTGGTGAAGTCTCAATTACAGCAGAATTACTGAAGTGATCAGAACCAAAAATCGTTTGGGGTGTACAGCTGCTTTTTGAGAACATTTGTAAAACTGAAAAGATTGCATCTGAATGGAAAATAGCATTAATCCACACACTACATAAAAAGGGAGACAAACAAAATTTCACCGCAGCAGATTAGCCATGCATACTGGAGCGATGTGTTGCAGTGCACGCAGCCTTTCACCATTGGGGGTTCAAATCCCCCTCGGCCATGGATGTTTGTGTTGTCCTTAGGTTTACCTTAATTTAAGTAGTTTGTAAGCTATGGACTAATAACCATGCAGTTGAGTCCAATAGATTTACAAACATTTGAACAAACAAACAAAATGTCAATAATTAGAGAGGAGTGTCACTTATGCCAGTGGCACACAAAATATTATCAAAAATTTTCCTGAACAGAGTGGTAGATACTTTAGACAAACAACTGGGAGAATATCAGGATGGCTTCGAAAGGGAAGATCCTGTGCAGAACAAATGTTTTACTTAAAGTCTTGATTGTATAGATACAGAAACAATAGATAAGGTCATTAGAGAATTTGGTGTTAAATCAAAATTAGCAAATATAATTTGTGAAACAGTAACAGGTACAACAAATAAAGTCAAATTTATGGGAGAAGTATCTCAGCCATTTGAAATAAAAACTGGAGTTAGACAAGGTGATGGTTTATCACCTTTACTGTTTAATTGTGTTCTAGAAAATACTGTAAGGATCTGGAATTCAGAGCTAAAAAATAACAAAATTGACCCAATATGTCTGGGAAGGAAAACAAATGGAATTAAGGTAAACTGCTTGGTTTTTGTGGTTGATTTTGCAATTCTTTCAGAAATCCTGACAGAAGTAGTTAGTCAAATAAACCTTCTAGAAAAAATAGTAAACACAATTGGTCTCAAAATTTCAGCTGAAAAAACAAAATTTATGACAAATGTAAAAAACGTGGCAAAATTCATAGAAAGACAAATAGGTAAAATAGAGTGAGTACATAAATTTAAATATCTTGGAGAAACAATACAAGAGAACTGACTAGAAAAATCTGCAATATATGTAGGAATTAATAAAACATAAAGTACATATGGTTTGACTAAAAATATTTACAACAAGAAATGCATATCTATAAAAACAAAACTAAAACACTACACCACAGTAGTATGACCAGAATGTTCATATGGATATGAATGCCTAACGATGAGCTATAAGATGGATAAACCAGAGGTACTGGAAAGAAGGATTGTTAGAAAAATAATGGGTGAATAAAAACTGCAGATGGTTGGAAAATAAGAATAATGATGAGATCTACAAAAATATAGCAAAAATATCTGAAGTAATGGCCAAACAAATATTAGCTTCCTGGGACACCTCTACCGAACGGATGAAAATAGACTAACGATACAAATACGCCTATATTTCTGGAAGAAGAAATTGACAATAGCATGGATTACAGAAGTAAGGAAAGATCTAGAAAGAAACAACTTCAAACAATTAGAAATAGCAGAAAGAAACTCTTTTAAGAATAAAATACTAAATTTGGAAGGCTTTCAAAGCAGAAGAAATAAAAAATCAGGAACATAGACAGAAGAAAGGAAGGGACTCCATGGGGAGAAAATGAGGGAATACTGGAAAAATAGGGAACAACAACAAAGGAAGAAGAGGGACGCAGGTTGTTAATGAGAATGCTTTGGTGAGGCGAGTGTCAACAGCCGTAATATATTTAATAAAATGCATTTTTTTAAAACCATCACCTGTTTATTAAAAACCTTATACATCTACCAGTTTTGGTCATAGACCATCTTCATGGATAAAAAGGTGTTAAAACAGAATGGTAAAATGCATCAAATAAAATACATCTGACTGAGATAAACAGGAGTCAGAGACTGTTATCACCTTTTATGTCATGTTTGACTGATAGATTTTATCTAAGATGACCACAGTAAGTTTTTACACTTTTAGTTATACTGACTCCTGTTTATCTCAGTTGGATGTATTTTATTTGATGCATTTTACCATTCTGTGTTAACACCTTTTTATCCATGAAGATGGTCTATGACCGAAACTGGTAGATGTATAAGGTTTTTAATAAACAGCTGATGGTTTTTAAAAAAATGCATTTTATGAAATTGTTAATGAGAAGTAATTTCATAGTTCTTCACCGCCACAGTTTCCTTGGAAAGTGGGTCAGATTAGTATGGTTCTGCCAGATTTCCAACACAATATTATTGACATTATAGACTCTTCAGGAGGTGAATCCATTAAAGTAATAGAAGATGCTCATACCCATTTACAGAACTATTACAGTTACAAAATTGAGTAAGAACTGTAAACACTACTCATATATTAAATGTAAAAGTGAACATTGCGAATTATGTGTATAGAGAGGTTGATGAAATTATCCATTTTATTTTTATTTTAGACATAATCATATTTATAATATAACAACACAAGACATTAATAACATTCACTATGCATTACCCATAATCTGCTTCTATACATCAAAGGTGGTATTTGTGAATGTACTGTTCAGAAAATATCACTTATGACATATATAATTTGAAGATGGCTAATGTGTGGCCAAAACTGGCACTGACTGTTATCATATTACATATGTGATATGGTATTGGAAAAGATACTTGAATGAGAAATGCACACTTTAACAGAAAAGCATATGTTATCCATGCCTGCAGATTGTACATTTGTATTTGACAATGAATGGTACCTGTGACATGCTCTTGACATACAAGGGTGAGCCATAATCAGAACAGCGCTTTGTGTAGTTAGTTCATATATAATGCACTTCTAAGTTAATTTTGATGTGGGCAAAGTCTCGGTTCATACAGGGAGTGTGCTTTTCTAATCAAGGTAACCAAAGTGTTTGGTGTTTCAAGGCATACTATATTGAAGATTTACGTATATTGCACATGGGGATAGTGGAAAATCATCATCTCAAAAGTATGTTCTGAGTGATAGTAACAGATTGTTATGAAAGATACTAGTTTACTACTGACAGAACAATAGTTTCTACCTCTTTATATATTGCCAGATCTGCCTCTCATGATATCTAGTGATCATACCCACTTTACATGCCCAGATATTTTTGACCAGTTATTGTAGATGCGGTTAAAGCAATGCCACTAAACAAGTAACATCACAAGAAATGTAACTTTTATCTCTGCAGTATGTAGGAAACCACAGGTGTAACTAATTAGTGAAATATGTAATGCAATTGAGGGACTATTTTTGCTATACCTGTATGTTTGCAGAGAAACAACTAGGCATTGTTTCTTTTGTGCAGAGGAGAAATAGAATTACTGAAATTTTGGTCTGTGCAGATAACTCGTATGACAGATAATTAAATTGAGAATGCACATAAAAATGAATATACCCATATAAAATTTTATTGCCATGTATGAAATGTTTACTTAAAACATTTCCATTTTTGAATAAATAAGAGAATATGTAGATTGTACAGAGTATAAATAAAATATTTCTTCTATCAGAAAGTCATTTGGTAACTATTAAAGCTGATAAAAATATATAAATCTGATCATGCACAATTAACTTACGGAAAGAAGTACAGATCACAGTAAAAATTTTGTTTGTTTAATGTCCGGCAAAATAGAACTTTAAGTGTAGGCATTAAAAGTCATTTTTGTTTAAAGGACACCACAAAATAATATTTATGATTCTTAAACAAGTGGAAGCACTTTTAACTAACTGTGTAAAAATAACATTTAAATAATTATTTGTTGAGCATGTACCACAGATTTCTTCATCAGATAATTGCTATTAGGGACAGTATAATATACTTCTGAGTTCAAAAAATATTTTGAGAATGATTAAATATGAGATGTGAAAGTCATAGCTGATAAAAATATACTTGCCAGTTGTAAAGTAATATGCTTTTAATATAGTTTAAAGTTGTACTTTCAGTAATGTGCATAATAAATAAACAAATATTATGTACTGACCTTCATCACCACGATCAAAATCAGCACTGCGTTTCTTGTGGACAGGTGCAGGTCCAGTGGGACGGATAGCACCCATAGAGAGAGATTTTCTGGGTGGACCACTAGCTGCACTGCCTGGAGCAGTTGGCACAATGTCTGTCTTGGTACGGCCACCACGCGGCCAGGCAAACTGTAGCCGGTATTCGGTGCTAATGCGACTCAGAGCACTGCTCAAAGGGTTGCCAGTTGTCGTAGTAGGAGGCAAACTTGAAGTCATCTGTGCACATAAAAGGAAAAGCAAATGTCAATGTTACTTGCTTCAACATCACCATCAATCGTTTCATGCTTTGAATGTTGTTTGAAGGACAAGGACACTTGAAAAAAAATTAAACATCAATTACTGGTGAATAGCTATCTAATTCCAAAAGCATGATAGTGGTCCTTCTTCTGTTAAATCTAGCTTCATGCATGAAGAGCAGCCAATAAGTGACAAATATGTTACATGAAAATTATTTGTAATACATCATAATGAGACCAGCTTTTTTATATGTGCAGATATTTCTGGGGTAAAACGAAATCCTGATAGTATCCAACCTATGAATATATTTATGAAGTTTTTGGGAAAAAAATGTTCTCAATTTCCTTCTGAATTAAGTAAAAGTGCAGATATGCATTATTTATGGCAATAGATATTGTTTTTACACAATAAATATTTCTGAATTAGTAACATTTATCTTTTGTTGTATTTAGTGGTGGGTGCCTCAAAATGTAAGATAGAAAATGAGTGACATTTAATGAATTCAGTAAGAGAGTGTGAATAGTCATAAAAAGAGTACACTTATCTGAAATCTTTGAATCAAGAAGTTTTCTAATCTCTAAATAGCCACTTCCTTGTTGTATCATAGTGCTATCATAGCATGAGGTTGTATAAATGGCTTGTCTGTGTTATCTGTGTGGCATATTTACCAGTTATTTAGAGATTTCCTCGGGTGGCAAGAAATGTACAGAAATGACTTATAGAAAAAGTTATAATGGCCTATTGCATTAGATGTCTTTTCATTTTCCAAAGTGATTTTAAATTAAATTTAATAGAAAATGTGTAGCTGTGATATGTTACTGTTGGTTGTTCACCACTACTATATAACTACATGTACTTGAGACAAAGTATAGAAAATGCTGATTCATATCTTTTTAGGAAAAGATGGCATTAGCAGTTAAAAATGTGGCAAACCAAGGGAAACAGTATCCTTCATATTTTTTAAAACACAGCATGAATTGAAAAGAATTACACTTTTTCTAGAGAGATCAATCTTAAAATCCATATACCTCATTTAAAATAGTTGACAAAGGAAATCAAATGAAATTCATGTCACGAACAAACAATGTTCTCCAGCTCTGATTAAATGGTTCTTATAAGAAATTTTCAGTGAATTAAGTACTTTTGTTGCTAGGCCATGATACTTAAAAAACTGTAAGTGATCTTCAGTCCTCTTTGCAAATTATTTCAGCTGCTTATTAAGTACTGATAATAAATTCATTTCTTCTCTCAATATCGTCAGAGTTTCTGTTTACAATACTGAACCATTAAATTTATTCAAGTATATTTTTTGTAGCTCCTATGTTGTGAGTAACTTATCCCTTATCCTATTTTAACTGTCACCTATATGTACATTTTCCTATCTTAATTATACATATTATTTTCAGCAAATGGATCTGTAATTCCAAAATCTCATTGTCATGTTTATTGTTGAATGACTATCAGTCATAAAACTGTATTTATGTGATCCAGTAAGTATAACTAATTTGTCATTTATTGTGGTTTATGCAACTTAATTACATTCTGAGCTTACATCATGATGAATGTAGAAGATGTGGTTTCAAAGATGGAATACATCACTTAAAACATGCTCATTGCTCATTTAGAAATAGGCTTGAGGCCAATTCATATGCAAGCTGTAATACTAAACCAATTCAAAGTCAGCTCAGAACAAACCATTTGTGATAAGCTTAAACTGTGCAGAGCAGGTTTCATATTTGAACACCCACCTTTCATGAACAGCATTCTTTTGAATGGTCAGTATAGGTATCTTATGGACTAACTCATTACTTCCGCTTATTTTCTCTCACTCTCTTTTCACACACACACACACACACACACACACACACACACACACACACACACACACTTACTTCCTTTATGAATTCCACATACCCCTTTGGATGTAGCTCCTATGGGTATGGGTATGAAAATAATGGGATAGGGCGATTAACTTAACTAAAACCTTGGCTGTTATTGTTGCTTATATGAAAGAGCTATGGATGTGAAGTGTAGGTGTTCTATATTCAAACCTTATTTAATCATATTGCAGAATTCACATCTATCTTTCTCTGCCAAATTAATATAATATTGTTATTGTTATTGTTGCTTATATGAAAGAGCTATGGATGTGAAGTGTAGGTGTTCTATATTCAAACCTTATTTAATCATATTGCAGAATTCACATCTATCTTTCTCTGCCAAATTAATATAATATATTGCAAGTACTCATCATAGTTACCTTACAGATTTTGATAAGGCATATGAGTGTATATTATACAAGCACTTAAGGGTATGTTTGAGGTGAAAAGAAGTGACAATACACTGTGAGCTGTCTTCTTGCCCAGAGAAGAACATCAAAATGATTTAAAATTGAGTCCAACGTGGAAGTTTTTTGTTACTATTTCTCTTCACCAGTAAATGGATGAAGTAATAAAGATAGTTCAGAGAAAGAATCATGTAACAAATATCTCAGTCTTCTCACTTATTAATCCCACCTTGGGTAAAATATTGCAGTGGTAAAATAGTCCCCAATACAGATCTCCTGGTGGGGGCTACTCAGGAAGCTGTCTTTATCAGAGAAACAAATCTGGAATAGTATGGACTGGAGTAAAGAATGTTAGATCCCTTAAGCAATTAAGGAGGTTACAAATGTTGAAAATGGAATTGAGTAGATTGAAGTTAGATGTAGTAGAGATTATTGAAGTTTGGTGCAAAGATGAACAGGGCTTCTAATAAGGTGAGTACAGAATTACAAATACAAAATCAGTTGGTGGATGCAGCAGTAGGCCTTGTGATAAAAAAATTAAATTGCTGTGGGTTGCCATTCTTATTTGGAGCTGAAGAGACTTGCACAGGAGTAGCATAGAGATTTTCATCAAACTAATCTTCAAACTGAAGAACACAACAACAGATGTATGACACAGATGCTCACTGTGGCTGTATGCTTACTTGCTTGGTAGATGATAGCCATGAAGACAGAAGCCTTTAGACATAATCTGTATTGAATTTTCACTCATTCTTCAATATTTGAACTTCTTCAGGGACTTTCCTTCTAAAAATATAAATTAGAGATGAATGCTATTAATGATGTAAGCACCTAACCATGGCAAGCATATAACATAACTTATTAAGAAATTACCAAGTTGGCACTACAATGATGATATTTTGTATTCCCTCCCTCCTTCAATATCTGCTCTCAATATTTACCAGTGATGTTAGCCCAACAATGTAGCTTGAAGAGTTTTACCCAGTAACTTCACTACTCTGGTAAACTGTGAGAAGATAGTCCTTTACAAGTGACTGTGGGACTGTCTTTTCACAGTGTCCTACCATAAAGAAACAGCACTGAAATCCTGAAGAAGATCTCTATAGAGTGGAGGTTCCCAAACTATGGGTCATGATCCATTAGTGGATTATGTGGTGTATTCAAGTGGAATGCGGGACATCGTGCAACATTAAAATGTCTATGTAACATATCATACCAACTTTTAAAAAAAAAAAAAAAAAAAAAAAAAAAAAAAAAAAAAAAAAAAAAAAAAAAAAAAAAAAACATGACATTTCAAGAGCGAAGTTCCATAATCTGAAAACTTCTTTAGACCAAGAAACCAATTTGGCTAATAATGTACTCAGGGCAATACGTAAACAACACAGCCGTAGCATTCATTCATAATTGTGACATGGCAACACCGCATCCTCTGCATCTTGCAAGAAATCGCATATGGGTGTCCTGCCATTGATGTTTTATTTCTCCAACTGCAAGAGTGTAGCTTATTTTCTTGTTGTTTAGCGTGTGTATAGTGGTAGTTTGTTTTGTTTTATACTACTTTTTTTTTCCTTTGTCTTTGTCCCGCATTCACAGGTCAGTGTTGTTGTTTAGTAACTTTGAACATGGCCTGCCTGAAGCAGCAACTGTATTGACATAATTTACTGTGTGAGAAAATGCAGCCACACAAGTTGCTTTAAAATAGTTGAACTTTATCCAGATTTCACCTAGCATCTGAGTGTCTTCATTAGAAATAAAACATAACTCACATGAGACATTTACACATAGAGCTAAATGTGTTCATGTTGTATAAAGTTAGTTGTAAAACATATTAGCTAGTTAACAACTAGAAGTCTGAACAATAAAACGTTGCTGGCAGCTATGGGCTGCAGTCAAAGCAGCATCAGATTTTGGCCAGCACTCTGACCCTCATCGTTAACTGGAGTCGGAATACCTCTGTTCTGGAAAACGGTGCATTAAATCCCATGCCTAACCAGGCAGGTCATCTGGATTATAACTGGAGTGTCCATATCAAGTGGCAAGGAAGAGTCTTGAGTGTTTACAAATATTGAAGGAATTAAATACTTTGTTATGTGAGCTTGCATTTTATGGTTTACTTATTGTTGGAAAAAATAACACTGCCACAGGCCTATTTGATTTGTACAAAATAATTTTTATTGGAGAAAATGTAATTTCCCATCAATATTGTGGGTCTAATAAAAAAAAAAAAAAAAAAAAAAAAAAAAAAAAAAAAAAAGATTGGGAACCAATGCTATAGAAGACTGAGTCTCAAGCAATGAAGAAATTTGAAGAATATGATGTCGTCTAATGATGTGGAAGATTTTAATGACAAGATCCATGAAAGGCTACAGACTTATTTAATTTATTTCTTGTGTATTTGCCTGTTAACTGCTCAATGCTGCAACTATATAATGAGTGGTTACCTTTAAGCCATTAATATGTTCAACAACAGTGATCAATGCAGATGATTTTTATCATTGTGACTTAGTTTAGGTATTTAGTTTTTGCAGCTCTTAAACATAAATATGTTGGCACATTCAGGAAATATTTTTATAAATTCGGTTTTGCTATAGGTAGATACTATGCACCTAAACATAAAGAGTTTCCTGTGGCTTCCTTTCAATATTTTTGGAGATACTTCATATTTGTTCACATTGCCATGCTGTCTACAAACTACTTGTGCAATGCTTTTAACCACTTTTTGCTGTATTTCATTTACAAGACAACAAAACTGTCATTTGCACCATATCAGATTACTGAAGCCATGCAAGCAGAAGAGTCCTTCTGTTCTTCCTTAATTTATTGTAAATTCTTCCATATCACTGTGAGCAGTCTACCAAGTTATTAGGAACTAACTGAAATTACAACCCTAGTTATTTACCTTCTGATACCAGATATGAAAGTGTAATACATGTTCTGAAATTATCGTATGTGTTTTTAGAGTTGATGTCATCTGTAATGACCACAATGTTGATGGAACATTAAAGCCTAATCTTCCTTCTCACTATGAATGAATATTCTATTACATGAATGGCAGGTGGCATGAAAAGTGTAGTAATGTGTAATTACATCATTAAACAACTGGAACAGTGCAAATTGTATTTGTACCTCCGCTTGTCATGAGAAGAAAATCTACAACTGCTTTACAATAGTACAAAACTATCATAATGCTTAGGATTACACTGACTGAAAATGATTCATCATTATATCCATATATTCCTCAGTTAAAGTAAGACAGCTATCAAATGTGTCCCTTTTAGTCAGTCCTGTGCTGTAACTTTGAAAATGTCCCTGGTCTTACAAGAAGTCTTGACCTCATTCTCAATGGACAATGGGTTCTCCACATGTAGTCTATCAACTCCCTCGTATTCTTTTAGCTATATGGTCCAAATGCATTATTTATGATGTTTCACCATCATGTTGATTGGTCATTATGTTTACAAACTGTTGTGATAGATATAGAGTTTATATAACTCATACTGATGATTGAATAGATACATTCATTCATACAAGTTTCTATAAACCCTTAATTATTTCCCTTTAATCATCCCATTTTACTACTCTCCTCACCAGTGCTCCTTTTCTTTCTTAATTTGATTTACTCAGAACATAGCAGCTAGAGATGACAGATGTGTGTTAGTGACTGCAGCCTATATAATTGTATGCAAATGTATTTTTTTTTTCTGGTGAATGTTGAGATCAAAAGATAAGGTGCGTTTGTGGGTGTGTGGTTAGGTGAGTGGGCGCACGCATGCACGTGCATGCCTTATTGCAGTTTGGTGATTATGGTTAGTTGTAAACTATCCTCATAATGTTGATTTGAACTGATTTATTTATTCATCATGCATCCTCTCTCATGATAATATATGATTTTTCATCATAATACAATTAAAATAAATAGCTCAAAACCTACATTCATATGTTCCACTCAAGTACTTTCTTGTGAGAAAAATATACATAATTCTTACTTGAATCTGTCTTCTTGTTTTCGGAATGACACCTCTGAATGACAGCAATAGAAACCAGACATTGTTTCTTTTTTAAATGTAAATCAACACTTACTGACAATAGTTACCCTTCCCCAATGATCTTTTCTTCTTTGCTCAAGTATCTGAAGAAGTTTTGTAACAACAGTGCCATAATGCAAAAATGAACAGTAAGTTCTTTTACAGAATGATAATGAAATAACAGCCATAGAATGAAGACTGAATGCAAACAGTATGAAAGAAGAGATACAATCGAGGAAGTAAAAAGAAGATAAAGGGGAATAACAGAGAGATCTGGGCAGGTGAAGAGCTACAAGTGTATGAAAGATTGCAAAGACCAGTACCTTCATATGCTGAAGATATCTCAAATAGTTTACATGGTTAGGTAGCACAGGCACTCCCAGAGGTCTCAAAAAAGTCTGAATAATGAAGTCTGGAGTGGCAAATCATCTTGCTGTGAAAAACCAAAAATTAAAATGGAAGTGGTGTTCAGAGCCGCAACTGGCATATAACAATTGATGTAATAGTGGACCAAAAATTAATTAAAAGAATTATACACGTCAGTTCCTTCCATTATACATTTCAAGGGCTTACATCCTCATCCTTCAGATGGCTCAATGGATTACATTAAAATTTCATTTTCTGGATTTAACCATTTGTTTGTTTTGAAATTATTTCCAAAGACATCCCATCAGAGTACACCTTACACAAGTGGTCTCACACAAAGGAAAACACCAAATGATTCTGCAAAACTCTGACTTATCTTCAACTCAGGTTAAACTTTACTTTGGAAGTAGTACAGGTTGACCAACTCTTTTTCATGTACGTGCTACAAACATTCAAATAATATACCTCTTTTGGAAACGTATTAGAAAAGTAGACCAAATTCCATGCACCACACAATACCTAGACTAAGCAATATTTTCAGCAATTTCTGAAAGTGCAGCAGGGGGGGGCATGTAATCCTGACAGAATGCATAATTCAAAAAATATGTTGAAAGTACAGGGTGCATTCAAATATGCCTACTAACTTGCTGACACATTTTATGGATTACAATAAACCAAAAGTAATAACAACAATCTGTCTTCTTACAATTTGGTACTGAAAGAAGTCATTTTCCTCAGTGTGTCAGTTGTTTCTACATTAGGAGAGCATGAGACTGTGGATCTGGAAAATTGTATATGTAATTCTTATTTATGACGAGGCTCAAACGTAAGAGAGGATATGTTACTAGATACCTGGGCCATTCAAACTGCAACAAGGTGAGCATGCTCAGAAAACAACTGCGAGCATGGTGAAAGATGGAATTACAGGTATGTAGTCATCCAAATTAGATATGACTACTTCATTGTCAACATTTCTACAGTACATGTTGACATGCATTATCAGTTCCCAACACCACTCACAAGTAGGCCTACTTGGTAAAACAACATGTAGTACCCTGGCATCTGTTCTATGTTCTGCTATTAAAAAACACACAACATTTCAACGATTTGCATTGGTGCCATGAAGGGAATGTTGCCCATTTAACATAATGATATTATAATTAATATGAATTTGAGTACCAACAAGTTAATATTTACTGTTGTATCTACTAATATAGGATGTTCTCAGACTAGAAAACATTTATATATGGTATTACATTTATTAAAGATTTTCAATAACATACATTAGATACACAAATTAAGGCAAAATATTTACTTATCTGTGTATCAGAATTTCTACATTCACAATGAAGTGACATTATTGATTTCCATATTTGCTTCAAACTATGCAATGTTTGACTAATTACATACCAAGAATTCTACAACTTCTTAGGAACTTTGTGAAATTATAGAATGAAGTTGGTACTCACCTTTAGAGCTGGTTACCAACTAACTCTAACAGCAAATGCAAAAGAAGATAAGTCAAAAACAAAAAGTAGGAATAGACATCATATGATATGCAGATACTAAATAAAAAATGAAGATGAGAAATGTAGAGGTGATAAAAGTTACTCAAACATAAACATGGACAATATAATTTGGGTGCAAATTTGTAATATAACAATACACGGTGCCTTATCAAGTAATAATCTCCACATTTTTGTAAAGAAATTAAAAATTCACCTGAATTGTTTATCATAAAGAAGAATCATGGTCCACATACAGTAACTCCACAAATATGAAAATACAGAGTGTAGTTTGGCAGTACTGTGTCCAGAACTATTTTTGAGCATACATGGATAAACCCAAAGTGCATAATGAAAATTTTTGATGATTGTTTATTGTACATATATACACAGGGTGTTCATAACTATAGTTCCAGTTTAAAAATGCCACTGAAAGAAAATGACTGCTGAGAATGATATCAAATTTCAACAGCATATTATTGATACAAGGGAAATATTATGGAACAGTAAAATAAATAAAATAAAATAAAAAATTAATGAAAATTTGACCAGGAAATACAGCTTTAAGCATCAGAATATGACTGTGGTGCAGTGGCCAAGTGCTGCAAAGCACTCAGTTGCTTGCAGTCGGAGTTCAAGTCCTTCCTCGGGATTGGGTGTGTGTGCTGTCCTTAATGTGAGTTTTAAGTAGTTTGTAAGTCTAGGAACTGATAACCACAGCAGTTTGGCCCAATAGGTTTACAAACATTTGAACATTTTGCACATCAGAATATGAACACCAACAGACATCTGGAGCACAGATATTCCACAATTTGCATGCAACGCACCCAACATGACTCTCTTTATAAAGGGATCATATGATGGTGGTGTGTCACTAGCACTCCAGACATTCTGGATACTCAAGGATATGGAAAAGATGCCTGCTAAAGGTCTAGAGAAAATTATTACAAAATTTGAAAATACAGGTTATTTTAAAGTGCAATGTGGCAGAAGGAAAAAAGCAGTTGATCTGATGTCTGTCAAAGATGAGGCCACAGCATTGAAGGAGGGATAGAGCAGTGGTGTCAAACAAGCAATGTATGGGTATTTGCCTGAACACCAAACATGACTGTGAGCATGATATATAAAGTCTAACAAAACGTCATGAATTGCTATCAACACAAAATCAACCATGTTTAGGAGTTGGTTTCTGCTAGCAAGACACATGTTTGCTCTGGAATTATTTGCTTATATGGAAGTGGACAATGAATGACTATGGGACATTCAGTGGACAGATGAAGCCCATGTCCTTCATCTGCTTAGTCTCTTAGTCATGCCCATAGTTTTAGGTAGACATGTTAACCTACCAAATATAGACTGGGGTACAAATGTGTCTAAGACAGGTGGCAGGGACAGAGAATCAATCAATATTGTTCTAATATCCAAAAATTTCCTCGAGCAGTTAAATAGAGAGCCAACTCGTGGAGATGACATGTTATATCTGCTGATGATGAACAGACCTGAACTTTTCGATTCAGTTAGTGTGGATTAGGGAATCAGAAATCAGAAGGTCATAACAGCAACTATGAATACAACTGTAAAAAGAAATATCAAGAAAGGTAGGATGATCTATTTAGTTAGCAAAAGTGAAAAGGCTCAGGTTTCAGAGTATCTGAGTGCTCAACATGATAGTTTTGTCCCAACACTGACTGTGTTCAGCAACTTTGGACAAAGTTTAATCCTTAAGCAGTCGCGCGGGGTGTTCAAAACACCCCAGTCATCATTGCCAATGGATTATTACATAATGGTTAGGAGTATAACATTATGTTCTTTGGTACCTTTCTAGAATGTAATATGAAAGTTTTGAGTAGCAATGGAATCTACAATGGAAGTGAAAGTTCCAAGAAAACACGCAACAATGTGCCTTGGGGTGTTGTCGGCACCCCGCACGACTCTTTACGTTGTAGGGCTGCGAGAAAGAGCACAGTCGTGTTCCGTAGCATCTGCTTGTATTTTGTTGCTCTGAGCAGCTAAAACAGCTATGGATCGTTATGAAATAAACAATAAAGAATACGGAAGCTTCTGGAAGAGGTCTTAGACGAAACTTTTGTAGGATGAGAAGAAAGCAGACAGCTGTGAAGTTCTCTCTCATCACAGTGACACGGAAACGGAGGATTCAGACAACCTGGAAGTCTAACCGCAAGCAACTGCAGTGGATAATGAAAGCAAGCATGATTTTTTTATTGGAAAGGATAAGGTTACAAAATGGATGTAGAAGTGTCCTAGTCGCAACATAAGGACTAGAAATGTAGACCTTGTTATTCATCTCCATGGTGTGAAAGCTATCGCTAAATCTGCAGAAACTGCTGTGGACTGTTTTTTCAATATTTGTAAATGACATAATAATTAGAATCATTACATCGTACACAAATATTGACATACAACACATTGCATCAAATTTCACAAGATAACATGACACCAAAGCAACAACTCAGGATGAAATCAAATGTCTTCTGGGTCTGTTCATACTGACTGGCCACTACAGTGCAGGATACCAAAATCTGGAAGACTTATGGGACACAAATGGTTTTGGAATTGCAATATTTAATGCAGCAATGCATTTACGGCACTTTCATTTATTGTTGTGTTGTTTGAGATTCGATGATATTCGAGACAGACCACAGCATAGAGAACTTGATCGCCTGGCTGCATTCAGAGAAGTGTTTGAATTGTTCATGTCAAGCTGTGTCAGTAATTATTGCATGAGTTTACTGAAAAAATGCTTAACTATATATATAATGTCTTATACCTGTAATACAGTATGAATAATAAGAGAAATAAATAATTAAACAAAATATTGTAAGAAAATAGGGATTATTGCATATGTTTCATATACCCCAATTTAATACTAAAGTAATATTAAATAAAACGATACTGTACCAGTAGATAACATTCTAAATAGCCATTTGTGGAGTAAACATATTCACGTCAGTGATATGTTGCACGACAATGTCATTATAGATAATTATATTTGAGGTGTTAGCAACACCCCACGCGACTATTAACATTATGAAAAGCCGCGCGACCGCATAAGGGTTAAGTGCACTGTACAATATGCTTTAGTTAAGTATGTGCCAAGTAAAATTATGAGAGATGGGAAAGATTCACCATGGTTCAGCAACTGAATTAGGACACTGTTCTGAAAGCAAAGAGAACTTCACCATGTGCATAGATATAGCCAAAGTCTAGCAGACAAGCACAAGTTAAATGATGCCAAAATTAGTGTAAGGGTAGCAATGCAAGAGGCATTCACTGACTTTGAGAGCAATGTTTTGTGTACTTACTTGGCAGAAAATCCTAAGAAATTTTGGTGCTATGTCAGATTGGTAAAGGGATTGGAACCAGATATCAGACACTATGTGACCATAATGGTGTTGAAATGGAAGATGACACACAAAACGATGAAGTATATGTCTTTTTCCAAAGCTGTTTCACAGAGGAATATTACTCAGTAGTTCCTCCCCTAAAGCATTGCACAAATGACAAAATTGCAGACATTAAAGTAAGTGTTAGAGGGATAGAAGAGTAACTGAAATTGCTTAACCGAGGGAAGGCTGCTGAACCTGATGGGATATCAATTTAATTTTATACTGAATACACAAAGAAACTTACCCCCCTTCTAGCAGCAGTGTATTGAAGGTGTGAAGTGTTCTCAAGCATTGGAAAATAATGCAGGTCATTAAAAGAAGGGTCATCAATCAGATGCACAAAATTATAGGCCCATATCTCTGACGTCGGTCAGTTACAGAATTTGGAACACATTTTATGTTAGAATATTATATCATTTCTAGAGACAAGAAGTCTCCTTTGTAGAAATCAGCATGGTTTCCAAAAGCAGCACTCATGTGAACACAACTCACTCTATTCATCCATGAGATCCAGTAGATAAAGTATCACAGGTAGATGCCATGTTTCTTGGTTTCTGCAAGTGCTCAATACAGTTCTGCACCATCACGTGATGAACAAAGTGAGAGCATATGGAATATCAGACCAGCTGTGTGACTTGACTGAAGTGTTCCTAGCTAACAGAAAGCAGCGTGTCATTTGAACAGAGAAAACTCTTTAGATGTTGAAGTGAGCTCAGGCATGCCCCAGGGAAGTGTTATAGGACCATTGCTTTTCAAAATATATATGTATGACCTTGTGGATAACATTGTAAGTACAACGAGGCATTTTTCAGATGGTGCTGTAAGTTACTGTGAAGTCTCAACGCTGGAAGAGGATAGCAAAATGCAGGAGGATTTGCAGCATATTCACACATGGTGCAGGGAATGACAATTGAGCCACAATGTAAACAAGCGTAAAGTTCTGCACTTAAATAGAAAGAAAGATCCTGTATTATATAACGATGCAATAGTATGGCAAACCCTGTAAGCATTTACTTCCATGAAATATCTGAGAGTAGACGTAAGGGGTGATTTGAAATGGAACAACCATATAAAATAAATCATGGATAAGGCAGATGCCAGACTGAGATTCATTGGAAGAATCCTCACAAAGTGTAGTTCTTCAACAAAGGAAGCAGGCTACAAAACATTTGTTCGGCCAGTGCTTGAGTATTGTACATTAGTGTGGGATCTCTAGCAGGTAGGGATAATAGAAGACATACAGAAGAGCCAGTGGAGAGTAGAACACTTCATTACAGGCTCATTCAGTAAATACAGATTCGTCACATTGATGATTAGGAAACTGCAGTGGCAGACGCTGGAAGAGAGACATTCTGTATCACGGTACGGGCTTCTGTCAAAGTTCTGGGAGTGTACATTTCACAAAGAGTCAACCAAAATATTGCTTCCTCCTACTTATATCTTGCAAAGTGATCCCAAGGCTAAGATAAGAGAGATATGGCTGACACAAAGGCATACAGCCAATCATTTTTCCTGTGAACCAAATGAAACTGGAAAAGGAGGAAGTGACAATGGTAAACATAGTACACTTCACCACACTGCATGAGGTGGGTTGCAGGATATGGATGTAGAGGTATATGAATAGGAAATTCACAAGCACATCCAGCAGGACCACTTCATTTTGTAAAAGTGGCTGTATGGTAGGACTTGATTGCCTCACTCATTATAGGCTCGTATTTTATCGAGGAAATAAGTCCTGCCTGCCTGTTACCTGTACTGACACTGGTAAATGCTAAGAGGCTCTTGTGCATACAAACATAATTCCAACATTTTAACATTGTATAAGTAGATACAAGATGGTACTCCCCTGTACATTGTACAGTCAGTGAAGTGGCTGCTGCTAAAGGTTTTTAAAAAAAAATTCTATCATTTCCCTACCACCTGACAATTCACCTAATTTTAGACAGTGTGACTACTGGCTATGGTGTTATCTGAAAGATGTCGTGTACAGTGTTCTAATTATGAATGTAACTGAACCAAAGGTATGCACTGTGCAACACATTTTGAACCTGACACTCCAATCTGTTGTGAAACATACTGTTTCTCGACTTCAACTTGTTGCAGAAAACTGAAGACAGAACATTAAATATGTCTTGCATCAGTTCCACAACTATAAACCAATATCATTTTGCTTTTTATGCGATTTTTTATATCAGGACAATTAAAAGCCTATTTATTGTTATTTTTAATTTAGTTTATGACCTTCAAACAATCAAAATCTGATTTTTTCTCATCTAATGAGGTATGACTTTGCTGTGGTGGCTTGGCTTACCTAATTAACAGTGCAACAAACAACTGACTGCTAGAGTTGTATACAGTTGTGCACAATGAACAGTGCAGATGGTATTATATGCACTCAAACCATAGCAATTGTTTTATGATTCATCTGTCAGTTGTAGCTAAACCGAATTACGTTAAGGCAGTTATGTTGCCATCTACTGGTAAAATGTTTGTTAATTTTTTTTTCTAAGAAACATTTCCCCCTGCATCAATAATATACTGTTCAAATGTGACATTATTTGGAACAGTGGTTCTCTTTCTACAGTATTTTAAAATGGCAACTTTAATTATGGACAGCCTGTACTTCAAATATTATGCAAATCATATGTTTAATATCAAATAACCTAGTGCAAAGAACTACCCATTGCAATGGTATGTTATGAAAATTAAGGCATTCAATTTCATTTCAGTGAAAACAGCCTTGCAGAACTTGGATTTCTCTGTAAACAAAATGTGCTGATGGTAGTAAAACAGAACAAGCAGGTAACAGTAAACTACACACAATTCACCTCTAATTACATTATGTACAGAGAACAACTATATTTATAATAAGAGACTATTTAATAACAAAGTGAACAGATAAAGAAAAAATTACTACCACAAACTCCTATCCACAAAGATCATAATTTAAACTTACATTATGCAAAAGGATTTATTTTGCTTAACATAGGAGTACATCTGTTAATAGCCCACAAAACTGTAAGATAATAAACAAGAGAGTATAATATCATTAAATTGATGGTAAAATAATCTTTTAAATCGAATATGCTGTTTGGTGGCAGTAAATACTCATGAAAATGAAGTTCTAACAAATACACTTAACCATTACTGACTCATTAATGGCAAGTAACATTGAAAATGTTGTAGTGTGTATACAACTACTGTAATTACAAGGCATCCAATGTTCTCTGTAAGTGAGGAGTTTTCTTTAGCCTAGACAGGATTGTACATAAGAAACTTAAGTGTATAAATCAATCATAGGTATTTTCCTCAACCAGTTCCATGTTTAGGAAATTATTTTATCAATATATATTGATGAAATGCATCTATGTTCACTGTTTTTACAACAAGTGTTTTTCATAAGGTAAGTCAAAATTTCTGGCATAACATTTCTTGGATAATATTTTCAACAAAAAAAGAAATGCTTTAATAATTTCTACACCCAAGAAGTGACTGTGCCATAAAACAACAGATGTAAAATTTAAATTAAGCTACTACAATAATCAAGTAAAGCAGTTTCATTCATTCATTCACACATTGCATCTACATCATGGTGAAAAGACCTAAAGAATACTATACAAGTTCAAACACACACTGTGACAAAGTTGTGGCACCATTTGTACATGATTCAAAAGTGGTGAGGCACAAAGTGAAAGAACGATGCATTCTCATTGTGTCTGCATTCTCCACTGGGCTCTTTATAATATTGACAACTGTGTAGACCTGAAGCAACTATGAACGAAATAAGTACTATGAATACTTGGATTTCATACACAGTTAACTACGTAAGGTGTAAGACAAGATGTATTACCTTATAAAAGCATCAAACAATCACGAATTTTCTTTTTAGGTTTGATGAAACATAATTGCTTCAGAACAGAGAAAGGTAAGAAAAGTAAACAAACATTAGACTTTAGTTCAAAATGTAATATACTGCACTAAGGATGGAGTGCCCACAACACTTACTGAAAAATTGCAATGAACCTGGAGGCTCCTCCTAACTTCAAACTTACATCAAACATTATGTATATGAGTTGCAAATCCTTCATTTGTTGTAACCATTCATGAGATACAAAACATCTTCTAAACAAAATGTTATTATTCTTCATCTACATCTGCAATCCATCACATGTGCAAAGTGAAGAGTACTTTGTATCACTAGTAGTCTTTTCATTTCTTGTTCCACTCATAATTGGAGTGAGAAAAAAAGCATGTCTCTATACCTTCATGTAAGTCATAATTTCTCTTATGTTTTCTTCATAGCCCTTACACAAAATGTACATTGGCAACAGTAGAATCATACTGCAATCAGCTCCAAATGTTGATTATCTAAATTTTCTCATTATTGTTTTGTGAGCAGTATGCCATCTTCCCTCCAGAGAGCCCCATTTTAATTCATCAAGTATCTCTGTAATATTAACTAGTTAATGAAAACTACCAGTGAAAAAATCTAACAGCATGCCTCTGAACTGCTTTGGTGTCTACCTTTAATCTGACCTGGTGAGGCTCCTCAACACTCGTTCAGACCTCAGTAATGCATTGCATTAGAATTTACCGTGCAGTTTCCTCTGTAGACAAGTTACACTTCTCTAGAATTGTTTCAGTAACCTGGAGATAACTATTTCTCTTCCCTACCACCAACCATAAAGGATTGTTCCATTTCATTTCATTCTGCAATATTACACATAGTTATTTAATTAGATAATTGTGTCAAGCAGGACATCACTAATACTGTATTTGCACATCATGTAATTGTTTTTCCTATGTATTTGCATTACCTTTTCTTTTCTAAAATTAGAGCAAGCCATCATCCATCACATCAAATGCAAATTCTACATCATCCATTATGCTGTTACAGCACTTGGTGAAGACACTATCCTGTGTACTACAATATCAGCAAATGGATGCATATTGCTGCTTACTCTGTCAGCTCACTTATGTATATAGATAAGAAAAGTGGTCACATCAGACTTCTCAGGATAATCCTCATACTACCCTTGCCAGTCTGACGCCACCAACAACAATGCGTCCTCCTCCAGCTATCTCCTCTGGAGGTAAAGTGCCAGTACGCTAACAGTTTTTTAATCTTATTTTACCCTCTGACGTCGCTTTTATGCTGAGTACCTGTCTCAGTGTAATGTTTTATATCAGATGTAGGACTTTGGCTGATGAAAATTTACTGTTTTAGGTATGTGCTGTCATTCAGTTTTTAATACATATTTGACGGAGCCACACTTTTTGGACAAAAGGGATCTTATAGATGGTTTTATAGGCAAATTGGTTACACTTTGAGATGAATGATGGGGTTCAGCTAGTTTAACATCCATGTAACATATGGTTATGACTTAAATGAAATAAGCACCTGATGATGCAAATTTAATTTGCAAAACCGGTTGTGTGTTTTTAATAAAGAATTTATAACAGTCGCAGTGGTGTGTTGTCAAGAAAATTAATCAATTTGATTGTGGTTGCACGATGAATAAAGTATTGTGTTCACTGTTTATATTGTTGTATGACTCAAGGAATCATCCTCCAAGTTGTATTTTGAATCGTGATATAGGTAGAAAACAATTCTCACTAGCCTATGTTCCTAGGCAACTCAATAAGACAGAGGACTATTGAAGTACCTCTTTCCATTTTTATCTCTAAATATGATATTTTAAAGTCAGATGGATCATTCAGTACTGCAATGGCTTGTGGCACATAAATTTCCAACCAGTCATTTGTCCCACTGGGCTTTACAGCTAAGTGCATTTCACTTTGAAGTTATATTAGAGGAATGCAGAAAAACTGACACAAATATATTTCACAGAATGTATTGGGCTACATTCAAAAGAATGGTGCAGAGCTCAGACCACTAATCTGGTTTGTCAGTGAGTTCACAAAGGAAGTCCAATTTAGCTATGATGATGGAGTACTGCACAAGCAAAGAAGGTGCAAAACTGCATAATTGTGCCAGCAAGATTGTGGAATGAACTGTTGTGGTTACATGAGGCAAATAGACATTTATAGCTGATCACAATGGGCATTCTTGGTCCTGTGTAAAACTGAACAGTTATGTAAAGCAAAGCAATTTGATAATAAGAAAAGAAACAGCAATCCTAACACCTGAGAGAGAGAGAGAGAGAGAGAGAAAGAGAGAGAGAGAGAGAGAGAATATAAAAATAAAAGATAATTGGGCTCTTATTTTTTGATTACATTATGACAGAGTTTAGAAGAATACTATCTAATCTGAATTTCCTTTGCATGTATATCTTCAAAGAAACGGTACGGGAGCAATGAAGAATAATAAGTTCATCTATGACGTGCTAACATGATTTACAACTTCTTTAAAGCCATAACTGCATTTCCTGAGTGCAATAAATTATTTTTACTTTAATAAATTCACTTAGAAAATGTTGCTAAGGTATTGTGTGAGAAGAAAACCATGTTATCATATTACAGATGAATCTATTACACAGTGTATCCCACATAAAACTGGTACACCTCACATCCAATTGCTTGTGAAGTGGCAACACTGTCTCAGAAGTTGGCTACACTCCAACTCTTACAAACAAGTAATGACATTTTATGTTTACATTATAATGTTTGCCTATTCTTTTTTAGTTGCTGTGTTCATTATTACTGTACTTCACTGTTTAGGGCAATTTCCTTGAATCTGTTAATGTAAAGGAGCTTACAATATTGTCTCTACCATAATTTGTGTTTATCACACAGTGATGAAGATGTTTAGTGTTTATAGTTTTAGTTTTCATTATGATGACTCCATTCCTTCACAATGCCAATGCCTCTCATCTGCTTTACCTAGTCCTCTACAACCCATTGTGCCACCTTGTTGGAAACTGACCTCCATGTTTCTGATGACTCCATCCACACCTATGTCTACATTAAACCAACTAATCACAACAAATCTGTCCACATTAAACTCATTAAGCAACAACTATACCTACATTCATGCTTCAACCATTCCTTCCATACCAAACGTCACTCCCACATATTCTGCCTACCTGCCCGTTTAACCCAGCAGGACCTGCATACTCCAATCATCTTATATGCCTATCCTACTCCATAAGAGGCTGGTCCCAATACCCTCCACCCAAAGTTTCCCCTTCCTCCATCAGATAAACCCCTCCCCCTTCATGTCCCCATCCCACCTTCATTGTGCACTGTTTCTTATCAATCCTGACTCACTAATCACTTCATCTACTATCTCTCCCTCCCACAAAACAAACCAACTCTTTTGCCCCCACTTCTCTGTCCCTCTATCCACCCAACCCAACACACCTCCCACCGCAACATAGTTCACATGATGCACTGCAGTCCTAACATGCATCCAGCCAGCATTATGCAGAGGCACAGGTGTTTCTCTGTATGCACACTAGGATGCACATCTCTCTCTCTCTCTCTCTCTCTCTCTCTCTCTCTCTCTCTCTCTCTCACACACACACACACACACACACACACACACCGTGTGTGTGTGTGTGTGTGTGTGTGTGTGTGTGTGTGTGTGTGTGTGTGTGTGAGAGTGTATGTACTCTCACTCCAGAAAGGATCTACCATGAAAGCTAGTAAGTTTTGCACATGACATAAAATCCTTCAGGAGGTGTGCACCCATTATGATGAATTTCAAATTTTTAATCAGTGCCAATAAGGACACTGTTGTCCCAATACACAGGCCACAGGTGGTGATGTGTCTATGTATTTATTGCCACATTTTGAATTTTATCATCTCAGAATCCAGGCCTAGGGCATAACTTCATACTTAGGCATGTGGCGTCATGCTGTTGGAGTGCCTGTCAGTGACACAAAACTTCTTTTTTTGGTTAATGATCTTCTTTACTTGTTAAGTATTTAAGAACACACAGTTTTGTAGTTTCAGAGATATGTTAGTGGCACATTCATAGCATGGCCCCAAGGTTAGGATACACTTGTGGTGTTGGTTGACTTGCTAGTGTGTTAAAAAGTTATGTGAGACAGTCTATATGAACTGCTGTTGATAACTGTAATCAGCAATGGTGTCACCTTAATTACAGAAATTCAGAAAAGTCAGCATTGGCTAAATAAACATAAGATTCCACATGAACTACTGAAACTTTGTGATCATGAATGCAGTTTAAATCAGATTATATCAAAACAAATTTAATAGACACAGCAGCTGTGCACTTAGCAATGCACAGAAGCATGTACTCTGCAAGGGAAAAGCACAGTCAAAGATTTCTCATAATTTACCACCAAATCTGAGTGATGATGTAGCAAATAACACTGTACAGAGAGCACAAATATAATCTATGAGCATAGCAGCTGAAATCTCAGAACATGTTATTTCCATGATGCTAATGTGATATAAACCAGCCAGTCTGATGTCACCCTTTGGACATAAAAGGAGGAGTCTCACCGGTTTCATAACAGTCAGGTTTATCCAATGATGAAAATGATGGAAGCTGTCATAGAAGTCTTGAAATTTTATCTGAATTTGGTGTGACTAGTAAACCAAAAACTTTAGGACTATATCAGGAAAGACTTCATAGCAGTAATGGAAACCTCTTTTTCCAACTCTGCTCTCTCAAGTTAATTTTACTTTGAATCCTTACTACTTGAAATTCCAGTGCGTGCCATTAATTTTAATAATTCACAACATAATTGGCAAGCACTGCAGATTGGCAAACTCCATGCTTCCAACATTATCATCTTTGATACATTACATATTATTTATGACTGGTCCAGTTTTGCCACACATGTGATCTGTATTGCATGCATATTTTACTCCACATGTGTCATTTAACATATCACCACATCAGTAGTTATGTGTGGATACTTGAAACAGTCACCTGTAAGATTCACTAATGGAATATTTAAAAAAGTCATAAATACACGTCTCAAACATTTTGGACTATCCTACCCACCAGAAAAAAATCAAAATTCTCTTCATCTTAGTTATATTTCCAGATGCTATAAAGAAAATTTTATGCCTTACCTAAGCTGCTGATTTGAAGCCACAATAATTCTCATTGGTTCATGAGTTTCACTGCTTGCTTCTATTTAACAGGCATCGACATTTTAGTTCTCTTACATACATTAGTTGTCTTTTTTTTATTTCTTTATTTTTTTACAAGGAACAGCAGTACCATCTGTCCTTTCCATTCATGTATTATTTCTTTTTTCATGTTACTTTACCAATCTGTTGTCTTGAAAAGAAACTAAGGAATTCTGGGAATTTTTATAGCCTTTAGCTTGAGTTCTTAGAACATTTTCAGGGTATTGTCTTGGAACAAACACTGTGTAAAAAATGAAACACTGAAGTAGACCTCACAAATTTTAATGAGAAGACAGTGGTAAACTTGAAGGCTCCTTGTCTGCATATGACATGAAGCCATTTATGACTTTTCTTTTGGCCATTTTCTTCAAATCACCTGCTAAGAGAAGGTCATCACTGGTTCACTCCCACAATGAACAGTGGAAGGTAAATAGCAAAGTAAATAAAATGTAAGGGCACATTAAACAAAATGAGTTTCAGATATTTTACATAATTTAACATTAAACAAAACAAAATTAAACACTGTATCAAATATAGTTTAAAACATAATGGATATTTACAAAGTATTTTAAATTTAACATATACAATCATATTCCTGAAAAAGAAATAAGGCATTAATTCATAAAGTAAATGACAATATGTAGTCATGTAAAACATATGTTTCATAAGGAAATATATTTCTAAAATATTTATATAAAATATTTTATGTTCCAAATAACACTGAAATTTATGAAACTCAAACTGCACACACAGTTTAACAATATGATGAATGTCTACAACAGGAACTGAAACCAATTCATCATGGTCAATAAACTTTAGTGAAGAGGGATTTGCAGTAAAACTGCTTTTGAAATTGTGTAAACAATATCAGTATGTTATTATTTCTCTTTTCAGCAATAACTAACCTTAATCTGAGCAGTTGACTGAAATTAAAAAAAAATGAATAAATGAAAAATGTAATATGTTTCTCAAGTTAAACAAAACAAACCATTGCAAGATGCAGCACCATGCTAACTATATTTGCTAAGCCCAAGAGAAAAATATAGAAAAAATGGGAATCATGCAATCAGCAAGCATAGTCAATCCAAGTTTAACATATTTAAAGAGCTTAGAAGCTTGAGAAGAGTAGCAAGCAGTATGAAGGCTCACATATGTATTATTATAATAGATTAGCACCAGAAAAATGTTCATAAGATTCTTTCCCCTTGTGTGAAAAATCTTGCATTCCGTGACCACCAAATAAATAATAATGACTGAAGGTGTATATTCAAACAGATTTCACACTTGCAGCCGGTCGTCGTCGTATCCCACACATGATATTTCAGCTGGAAACCTGCCAGCCATCCTCAGGTGAGCCTCAGGGACTGAGGAAGACGTTATCCGTTCTGCCTTATATAGAGCTCTAATTGTAATCTGCACATGGACGAAAATTGCAGTGGCAGATGGAACACACTGCCCTGCAGTGGCGCCCTCACTGGTAGACGTGCAGAACTACATGTCTTCAGCGCTGCCGCTTGCTGCGTCCATCAGAGTCCTCTGGCATCTTCGTCTGGAGCAAATCTTCAAGATGACAGGATTGCAAGATGTAACCATACCACACTGACAAGGTATTTTGTATATTCCCACCTTCTGCAATAACAAATTATCTTTCACTGATCCCAGCAGGTTTGAAATTTTAGCTGGTGGGCAGAAAATTGCTCTTACTTGGTAGTTTTGCAGAATTCTTGCTATTTTAAAGAAAAGATATCTGACGAGGGGGAGAAATGCTACAGACTTTTCCAGCGTGTCCTCTTTCTCCACACTCTTGAGTCTTGGTTTTAACTAAAAATTCTTTGTTAATTTGCCACTCAGAGTATCCATTCTCTCTAAGTACAGCCTTTAGGTGGTCAAGCTCCTCAGGTAAACTATCTGCATCAGACACCATGTGGGCTCTATGTACAAGTGTCTTTAGGACACTCAAAGTTTGTGAGGGATGGTGGCAACTTGCAGCATTCAAATACAAATCTGTATGTGTGAGCTTGTGATAAACGGAGTGTCCTAGAGAGCCGTCACTCTTACATTTAACAAAGACATGAAGAAGTGGTAGACAACCATCTTTTTCTAACTTGATGGTGAACTGAATGTTCCCATGCATGGTGTTAAAATGATGTAAAAACTCCATTAACTTCTCTTCTTCGTGCTGCTGATTCCAGTGATTTCTCCTCAAAATCCTCCATAAAAAGATTGGCCACCAAGGGAGACAAGGCGCTACCCATGGCAATGCTGTCAGTTTGTTCAAAATATTATTCACTGAACATAAAATAAGTTGAGGAGAGAGCATGGCGAAACAAAGCAGTAATGTCCACCTGAAATTTATTACCAATAAATACCAAACAGTCTGCAAGAGGTACCTTTGTGAACCAAGAAACTACATCAAAACTAACAAGCAGATTTGTGTTACTAAGGTGGAGAGCCCCCAGTCTGCTGATAAAATTGGCCAAGATTCGTATATGATGTGGGCAATTACCCACCAATGGTCTCAGCAAAGAAGCCAGATGTTTAGGCAAGTCATATGTAGGGGCACCAATATTGCTCACTATAGGTCTCAATGGGAATCCATCTTTGTGCACCTTAGGAAGGCCATACAGTCTCAGTGGAACACTGCCATGTGGCCTTAGTCGCTTGATAGTCTCTGAAGGAAATGACGAAGAATTCAGGAGTACAGACGTCTTTCGTTGTACATGTGATGTAGGATCTTGTGCAATCTTTCGGTATATTGATTCACTCGGCCAATTTTATCAGCAGACTGGGGGCTCTCCACCTTAGTGACACGGATCTGCTTGTTAGTTTTGATGTAGTTTCTTTGTTCACAAAGGTACCTCTTGCAGACTGTTTGGTATTTACTGGTAATAAATTTCAGGTGGACATTACTGCTTTGTTTCGCCATGCTCTCTCTTCAACTTATTTTATGTTCAACAAATAAATTTTGAACAAACAGATGTCGTCGCCATGAGTAGCCCCTTGTCTCTCATGGTGGTCAATCTTTTTATGGAGGATTTTGAGGAGAAAGCACTGTAATCAGCAGTCCTTAAACCAACTACCTTTTGGAGGTATGTGGATGACATTTTTATAGTGTGGCCTCATGGAGAAGAGAAGTTAATGGAGTTTTTACATCATTTTAACACCATGCATGAGAACATTCAGTTCACCATCGAGTTAGAAAAAGATGGTTGTCTACCATTTCTCCATGCCTTTGTTAAACGTAAGAGTGACGGCTATCTAGGACACTCAGTTTATCGCAAGCCCACACATAAAGATTTGTATTTGAATGCTGCAAGTTACCACCATCCCTCACAAACTATGAGTATCCTAAAGACACCTGTACATAGAGCCCACACGGTGACTGATGCAGATAGTTTACCTGAGGAGCTTGACCACCTAAAGGTTGTATTCAGAGAGAATGGATACTCTGATCAGCAAATTAATAAAGCATTTTTAGTTAAAACCAAGACCCAGAGTGTGGAGAATGAGGACACGCTGGCAAAGTCTGTAGCATTTATCCCCCTCGTCGGATATCTTTCCTTTAAAATAGCAAGGATTCTGCAAAACTACCAAGTAAGAGTAATTTTTGCCCACCAGCTAAATTTTCAAATCTGCTAGGATCAGTGAAAGATAATTTGTTATTGCAGAAGGTGGGAATATACAAAATACCATGTCAGTGTGGTATGTTTACATCAGACAAACAACATGCACAGTGGAAGAACGCTGCACAGAACATAAGTGTTGCACCCACCTTTTGCAACCCAGCAAATCTGCAATGGCAGAACATTGCATCTCCACTGGACATATGATGGAGTATGACAAAACATCAATTCTAACCACAGCTATATCTTTCTGGGACTCTGTCATAAAAGAATTCGTGGAAATACGCGTAGCAGAAAATTTGATAAACCGAGACAGCGGCTATCAACTTGACAATGCTTGGAATCCCGTCATCTTGAAGATTTGCTTCAGACAAAGACGCCAGAGGAGTCCGATTGATGCGGCAAGCGGCAGCGCCGAAGACATGTAGTTCTGCAAGTCTACCAGTGAGGGCGCCACTGCAGGGCAGTGTGTTCCATCTGCCACTGCAGTTTTTGTGCATGCGCAGATTACAATTAGAGCTCTATATAGGACAGAACGGATACCTTGTTCCTCAGTTCCCGAGGCTCACCTGAGGATGGCTGGCGGGTTTCCAGCTGAAATATTGTATAATGAATACAACAACCGGCTGCAAGCCCGAAATCTGTTTGAATATTCAGTTCGCCGTGAAAATTTTAAATTTCACAATGAGGATGCAGTTTATGTTAATTATTATTAACATAAGAAATTAAGTGTTTTGAAATTTATGGTGGCTTAATTATCTGTTTAATCCAATACCTTCAGGTGTTCTTGGTTAGTTTTAAGAATACTGATTTGGATTTCTTAAAGTTATATTATAAATGATTTTATATAACAATATGGACTCATTTACAGTCTCCACCAAACACATAAGATGGAGCTCATGAAGAAACAAAGTTCTTAAGCTTTTAAAAATCCAGTGTGACACTTATACAAGTAAGTGACAAAAGAAAACAATAGAGAGCTATCAAATCTTAATGACATAATGGCAACCAAACTAAACACAAATGTGAGAGAGCTCATACGAAATGAAGTCATACTGACTATAAGGACAGGAAAAATGCAAGTAATGATCAAATCTTTTTTTATTGTGAAACCTATTATCCATAAACAGATAATTAGTGTTGTAGCAACTTCCTGAGAACATTTACTCCGTAAATTTTCAATTCACTGTCTTTCCTTTACTCTACCAACCCCCTAATAGAATATGAGCTTAAGATAGCACCTGTCTAAAATCTTACGAAAGAGAATCCAGTAATTTTGGCACTAACTTGTGACCTCCAATCAAAACTTTGGGAGACAGACTATAAATTTTAATCCTCATTTCTAATTTCCATCTTCCTTTAGACATTGCCCATAAGCACATTGCACTGCTTACTCTGAATACATCTTGTCCTATTTTGGACTGTACCTTTTATAAGGCACTAAATTTCCTGCCTGATGAGTAAGGTCTGAAAAATTCTAAAAGTAACATGGGCAAGGATAAATATATATAGGTATATTTAGCTGTATGTAAAATTTAGTCTCAAGAATTTTCCGCAAGTCAACAGTAGTGAATCAAGACGGTAACAAAAGACTTGCACTGCATTATGAGAATTGTAAGAATCTGAGTTGATGAGCAACTTGTTAACAGAGATGTAAAAATGCACAAACCGTTACTCTAAAATAGTACTACAACTTAATGTTTTTTTTTTTTCTTTCTTTCTAAAATGATCAACATAAGTAATGAACCTCATACAGGTTTGGGGGGAAAATGAGGTTCATATACCAGTAAAGATATTATTGTTTGCAGTAAAGAGGTCCTGGTAAGGAAAATGCCTTATGACTCACAAAAATGAATAATTGTTAATGTGGTAGTAACAAACAGTTTTTAAGAGAGTTGTGTTCTAGTAAAAGAACTACAGTGAAATTAGTTTCATGAAAGTTTTCATCTTTAATGAAGTACAGATGGTGCAAAGATCTAACAGTATATGTCTAAATGAGAGTCTGCTGATGCTATCAAGAGTTTCCAGATTGAGATGCAACATCTGTATAATCATTTTGCCACAAGGTTGTGTGAAAAAAGTAGTTAAAGCTTTGTGTAGAACCTTAGAACCTTTTTTGGGTCTAATGCACCACAATTGTGTCTAACCCATAAAAACTGAGATGTAATTTCTATGGACTACAATAAAAATCTTCCAATGATTTGGTCTGAGATGTATTTGTGCTATTGGTGATACAATCCTTATGTTGGAAAAATTATTTGTAGTAGACATGGTGCAAAGTGAAACTGTAGCCTTCATAGCATAAAAAGTACAATTCTAAAGGCAGAAATAGATATTCTGCTCAGAAAATGACAGTTTCCAGAGTAATATTGGGATGATCTGCAATAATTATTTACCCATTGAACTAATTTTCAATAGAAAATGACAATTTCCAGAATAATCCACAAGACTTATTTCAGCACTTATGAAAGTTTTGCCTGTCAATGGATTCTGAAAACGGCAATCTTATCCCAGAGACTGATGACCATTGTAGTTTAGTTCCTTTCGAAGCCCAACCACAGAAATTAATACTCCGTAATTTTTCTTACAAATACTAGCTAACTTCTGAACTCATATTTGAGAGTTTCCAATTTTGTCATTCTCTAAAACATGTCTCATAAATTCACTTGTAACCACTTACCGCATTTTATTCATTGTTGCCACACTCATCATTGAGAGGTAAAGCCATTTGTGGCAAGAAATTGATCAGTCATGTCAAATTCAATTAATTTTCTGTTTTCTTCAGTGGTATAACTATTCCATAACAGCCACAAAATTGAGCAGGCAGAAAACGGAATTATTCTCTCTTAATCACTAAATGTAAAAAATAAAAAAATAAAATAAAAAAAATAAAATAAAAAATAAAAATAAAATAAAATAAATTGATAAAGTCTTTGTCATTGTGTGTGTGTGTGTGTGCGTGCGTGTGCGTGCATGCACGCATGTGTAATGGTGCCAACATATGAATTCACTTTTATTTCAGTATTCTCAATGTTTCCATCTTCTGTCTTTGCCCTCACAATCTCTAAAAGGATGACCTTCTATTATAGAGATTGCAATTAAATACATTGCCTTGTATATGTCTGCCAGATAATGAACATTCATAGGTAGTATGTTGTGTATTTCACTTTTATATTTGTGGCACCAACATTACAATAAATGAAAGGAACTTCATTCTTCAGCCATATTTTTACAACCTACAAACTGTTTGACAATATTAGGTCCAAACATTTTATTTTTTCAATTTTGTTTCTGGCTACTATTATCAGATGAAATTCTTCTGATTTATGGCAATACTGTTTGAAATGTTAAATGAAGTAATATTTAATTGACTGGTTTTATATTAGTATTTATTCACAGTAAAGGTTATTAAAACTGAATAACACCACATAGATGTAAAATGGTTTCAGGTTTTTGCCAGCAATATAAATGGGGATGCTTCAACCATGGAACTCCATAAACACCTACAGCAAGTTTGCATGAATTTATTAGTAATTATAAAGATTGAAAATACGACCAAATAACCTAAATATGCCAATGAGAAAACATGAGTCAAGAGCTCTGTTTGCTCAGTAGTCAGGACCAAAAACTGGACTCAAGTATTCTTCCATAAAGAAGCAGTGCAAATGTGCATCAGACTCCACATAAAGGTGTAGAATCTTTTCTCAAATAAATAGAATAATGATTCTGTCCACAGAGAAATTAATTTACATACTCCTCATGGTGATACAGACACTCAGTCAGATTATCCACTAACTGTCTCACTAATGAAGGCTCTCTGTTGCTAACCTGTTGAAGTATTCACAATCAATCCTCACAGAGGAGTCCTCTCCTACTATACACCCATCTACCTGTTGGACATGTGAAGTCTACATCTGATTTTAAGCAATAAATTCCCACTTCATGGGTTATGATTCTGCCAGCCAATCACATATAGCTCCTACTCCTTTCAGAAGATTTTCTGGATATTTCCCGTTCCTCACATATAATTTTAACCTTCTGCCAATCAAATATGTATCTCTGGTTTCTCAGCAGGAAGGGCACCTCGGTGATTGTACCAATGAGAAGAGTCTGTGGCGGTCAGTTCACAACCATCATGTGTCATCTTTACATTCATTTGTACAAAAAATGTGTATTTTCCCCCTTGTTGCTGTTATTGTCTACCCTAACACTCTTACATCAGATAAGACTTCCCCACCTCACCCCTAGAGTATGCAGCTCTTCATCTGTTGTGTCTGCTCTACAGGATTGGAGCTGCCTTCAGCGCTGTAACCCACAACCAGCATGCAAAATTCTCTTCCAGGGCAATAAATATCAACCCCTACATAATACAACAATTTTGTTGTTAGGCACTCCTCTAGCAGAGAGCGGCTTCTGTTTCTCTCAGCACTCTGCTCAAATTACTCCCTGACATGCAGTACTACATTGAGTTTTAGCATGTGGTGCTAACTAGTATAAGCCAATGGAAATGAATGATTATCAGATTGTACACTGTGAAATATAATCAGATGTCAAATATAGATCAAAAGGAATGTATACAATGTTAAATATATGGTTGTAAAATCTTGTAACGTGATGTTGTAAATCATTGTGTAAATATATTGGATTGCATTCCAGTCCTCTCACCTAGATATTAAAACTTGGTTGCATTCCATCCCCTCAACTACATCGTAAAACTGAGGTGTGTAGTACAATTTGCTTACATTTTACATTACGCCTCAAACATATTAGTGATTTGTAACCAACACAGGTTACATAAAAACACTAGATTTTATTACAATATTCCTTCCAGCCTCAGTAATGGAAATAAAACACCACATATACTACACAGTTGTCTAGATAAAAATAACTGAAATAATAATTTAATTTATCTAGACAAAAGTGATAAAAAAAGTATGAATGCATTTACTTTGCCAGATTGTTGACATGTAACAGATCTGTAGCGTCAGGATATTCAACAAATTGAAGTGAGATAACACTTTGAATTAAAAAAAAACTTTGATTATTCCAGTCATGGTAAGAACAATATCAGTTCTTTCTATGATGAGTTAAATATTTATTTTAAAATACTAGAAAAAAATATTTTACTTTTATGTAGAGGATGGAATTAAATTTTGAACCTTTAAGAGTAAATATCAAATTGATGTGATTAAAAACATAAAGGAGTTATTTGTGATTGAGAGTTCCAAAGGCTTTATGGTAACACAGATCTAATGTTCTAAATGTTTCCCTCTAAAATTAGGTTTAATGCCAGTTTTAAATGTGAAAAGTTCCAGTCTTTTGTAAAAGATCTACCGTACATGACTACTGACCATGGAAACTGGGGAGCAATTATTTACTTTCAGTTCGTTTATGTATTTCTCCTATTGCGATAAGTCTTAAAAAGCATTTCTCAACTTATATTCTGCTGTGTGAATCATAATCTAGTTTATTAATGATAGCTGCCATGGTGTCTTTAAGTTATGCTGTAGCATAAGCTATTTGGAAGGTGTATCATCTTGATGCACTCTTGAAATACAAATAAATATATAAAACAGCACCATGGCTTGCCACAAATAACACAATGGTCTGACATCTTGCGAGTAGAGAATATTTACAGTTTTTGCTACATTACTGTTAATCACCAGTATAGAGTTAACAGTTCTCATGTTAACCTCAGTTCTGAAAAATGTAGTTTATCAGGTGACATTAATTCAGACTATTTATATCAAGCTGGGCCTGAGTACATTTCTAAATGATGGGGCATTACAGTTTAATATATCTAGTCAACTGGGAAGATTTCCATAGCTATAAAGCAATGTTTTTATATGGAAACCAATTTTGCAATGTACTTAAATAGGAATTAAACATTAACTGTTAATCAAACAAGGTAATAAAATACACTGTGTTTTTTATGCTTTTTCTCCCTGAAAGAAAAGTAAACATAGTTTACTTGTAAGTAGTGACAGATATTTTTCAACAGATGATTAACTACAGCTTGAGTTGACAAAAAACTAAAACTTTACCTTTACATTAAACTGTGAGAAAATCGCTAAACTCTTTAATTTTAAATATCATTCCTCATATAATAGTGTTTAGTTTCCTGCTTTGATGGGATTTATGTTCTTCCACTAGTTGGCTACATAAACTTTTAACTGCGCACAATAAATTTTTAAGAGAGTGGTTTTCAGTGGCAAGTGCTAAAATATAGGCTATAAGTATAAGCTGTCTCATGCATGTTACTTCCATTTATATGGTAAGTTTCTTGTGCCAGGGTACCTAACTGAATAGTAAATGATGAAAAGCTCAAAAATAAGATCATACATAATGAGCAGAAATTTAAAACACATTGGCAAATTGTATTTCTTACTGCTATAATGGCAAATACTTGTTCTGGAAGAGTGAATTACATTACATTCATACATGTATACCTTTAGATATTGTTAAGAGGTGTTTGCTGAATAATTTGAAGTGAAGAATCTATGGTATCAAATAGTGTGTACAAAATAATTTAATATCAGTATGCCATGGAGGTTATATCTTTGAAACTGCACAGATGAATTTTTATACTAAAAAAAAATTAAACATTCATTTCATTCTGACAACTGCATTTTCATGTGTTAGGTCAATGCCACCTAGATACAAGGCATGTGCGCTGCCTGCCAAGAGTAGTCATAACACAAGCAAACTATTTGTCATATGTAGTGCTGTACTGAGTTAGGAAATACGTGCACATTGCACAGTGTGTTTCAGAAAGTTCTTAATGTTATTTATGTGATTCACAGACAAATTTGTGTTAGTGTAAGATATTTATGAACTATTAGTAAAATATCATGCCGATATTGGAATTAGACGATTCATATTAGGCATTTTGTCTCATAACAGCAAAAATCTGCACGGAGAATCACATAAGTAACATTAAGAACATTCTGAAACACACTGTGCAATGTGCACTCATTCTAAAACTCAGCACAGTGTTACGTAAGACAAATAGTTTGTTTGTGTTATGATTACTCTTGGCAGGCAGTGCACAGGCCTTGTATCCAGGTGGCACTGGTTAGGTACAGCAAAAGAAATATATCTGTAGTAAAATGTCCTTGCACAAAAATTGTACTGGTACACTTAATTGTGTAGCTTCTATAGTGATAGAAGAGTAGGAGAAGTAAGATGCTAAATTTTTTTGTGGTGGAAAATAAATACTATTATTTTCTTTTTATTTATATGTACAGACTGCTGTATATTTTGATTTCCACATGAATTTCAATCAACTGTAAAGCCACATGACTGCATCTTGTGGCAAATTATTCACCATTTCATGTATTGTGCAACAACATATATGCCGTGTGGAAACTGATGAACAGATGGCTACATGACGTACATGTGAATGAACAATACACCATTTCCCACATTATGTGCATGAAAATGAAGAATTATTCTTTGAAAATTGATTACAGTTAAAGTAGAAAGAAAAATTAAGGCTGTTTAGAAATTGAAATAAAAAGGTACCTTCATGAATAACATCTTTTTTTATACATAATCTGTTATATTTCTATATGAATCAGTTACTTTAAAGATGCTTTCATGGGTCACTGATCAACACTAATATAGATCTGGCTGCTTGAATTGTTATAACCACTGAAGTTGTATGACTGAAATTGAGCAGCAGTCCATCATTTAATAATTGTAGTAATCAACATTTTGCATGAATACTTTGGAGAAACATTTCTTTATACTAACTAACAAAAAAACATGTTTTGTCTTTCTGAAATGAACTACATTATTTATCCAATCTGTATATAATTTGCTGATTATCTGCAGTTAAGCACATGAAATTACAGTTGTCAGGAAATAATGAGTAGTTTACTTATTTAGTTTTATTATGAATATCCATCAGTCCCGAGACAATATCTGTTTTACATTACCATGAAATGTAATAAGAGTGAGTCACTGGAGATGATTGATGGCTGTCAACCACTCAGTAATCACCCCTATGGAAATTGGTCAACATAAAATTTTCTAATTGTTTCACATAAAATGTGTGTTAGCTTATCCTTGATGAGTGTCACATGAAACTTCACTGTTATCTCATGTTATTCTGCACTTTTTCTCTCATGATTTGTATTGGATTAAAAAAACATTAACATGATAAGTAGCTGCAGCCATACCAGTTTGGAAAGAATGGACTAAACCATGTATTGGACTGTCATTTTGACAATGGCATGGCTATATAAAATCCTAACAAACAATAGCATATTTTACTATGTGTGTCCAAAAGTAGAAGAATGGAAATAAGAGAATAAAATCAATTCTGCAATTTTCAAATGGGTTTTATATTGAGGTTCACTTCTGACAAAATTCCTTTCTGATATAAAACTAATAGAACTAATTCCTATTCCAACCACAGTTATATTCTTCTACAATGTTGGAATTAGCGATGCTAAATAATAAAGAGAGAATGCTGTGTGTGTGTGTGTGTGTGTGTGTGTGTGTGTGTGTGTGTGTGTGTGTGTGTGTGTGTAATCGTCAGAGCTGCAGCATGCAGTTTCTTAGAAGACCAAGGTGGACAATATACTGCAATAAAGACAGGAGTGAGCCACTTGAGAAATGACTTTACAAAATGTGCTTGTCACTGCAATAAGATTATGAAGAATTGTGAATCTTGAACTGTTGTTACACAGGGTAATACATATCATCACTACCATGAAACTCCTAAGCAGGATTTCATTTAAGCAATAGTGCAACTGTCTCTTTCACAGCAGCTTTGTTGCAGTATTATCACAACCTTGAATTTATAATAGCTAACCCCTACATTTCAGTACATATAAGAATTTAGCTGAGCTTGTCAACTCATATCAAAATGGGTAAAATACTGTTGCAAAATGGCAATTTCATGAGCATGCAATACAGCAGTGGATGTTTTGCAGGAAAAGATCTAAGCATTCCGAAAAGTGTGTCTCCATATTTGATTGAGTTCTTTTCTTTTTTTCTTTTACTTTTTCATGCGGGGTCAGGGTAAAGGAGGGATGATATGGAGCAGGGGTGGGTGTGCCCATCGTGGGGCTTCCCGTCGCCTACCATGTCCTGGTCTTCTTCAGGATCGCAGGGGTCGGAGTCGGAGCGGTCCACTGGAGCGAACTTCATGTATTGTAAGCGGTACTCGGATTGCGGGGGGCCCTCCGACTTGCTCCTGCGAGCGGGCCTCGCCCGGCCACCTCCGCGCTCCTCCGACTGCAACACCAATGATCCACTTGTTCCCGATTCCACTCACACTCATAGTACTTCCAGTGTACCACACATGGAAGCACATGCTTCGACAATGGTATCTCTGTAAAATATATTTTACTTTCCCAAAAACTCCATACTGTATTTCACTCTACTCAAGTTCCTGTTTTCTACCATTTAGTCTATGTTGGTCTGTAAATCTATTTTAGCCATGTGGCTACAGTCAGTTCTTTGTGATACATATTGGTAATTACTCTTCATGTTTCAGCATTATTGCTAACCCTGAACTTGAGACAATATTGGCTCTCCACTGTAACAAGTCCTAAAGAGTTTTTTCTGTACTCTTTATTGTGGTAATAGTTCTTGCAAGAATGCTCCCCTGTTTCAAGGTTTTTTCAGGTGTTTCAGGGAAAGGGATGACAGTCTCAAGCTTCTTCTTAGACTTCCTTCATTATTTGGATGACATTTATGGCAAGAATAATCTATTGTGAGTCCCTTTTATCAGAAACACGATTGACAATGAAGTTAGTCAAATGTTAGTGTGTGTGTGTGTGTGTGTGTGTGTGTGTGTGTGTGTGTGTGTGTTTTGCATGAAATCTGTGGGTTTGTTACAAGGAAAAACTACGAGAATACATCTACATGCAAGTACAGTAATGTTACTTCAAATAAAAATATTTGCTAACTCTGCCCTAACAAAATTATTAATAATATCATAGTAAATGAAAATGGGTGACACTTTTAGCAATAAGAACTTTGCACTATGTTTTAAATTTCTACAGCTTACAGTCACATCACTAGTGGTGTTGCATTAAAAGTACTGTAATTGAGTCTCTGAAGTAATAGAATGTGGAACAAACAATATATAATGCTTTTATATTCTACACTACGAAAAAGTGACCAAATGAATAAAATAGAGTCCACACATAGTTCATTTGCCCAATTTTCCCTTTCTCACTGATTTTGTCATTGAGAAGGAAAACAGTACAGTGAAATATATTCACTGACCATAGTATCTAAATACTGGACAACCACATTGCAAGATATAACTATTATATAACCAGATTCGATTTATTCTCTCAAAGCAGATTGGTTGTGCATTATGAGTAATGTACAACAGTGAAACTTAGCAATAAGAGGCATCCTTCAAGTATCTGGAAATGTGACACATACTACTGAAAGCATATGCCTCTGAAGGGCTGAGAGAATTTAATTATTTATAAATATGTCAAAATAGCTTACATCAACAAGTTATGGAAGAACTCACTAGTACAATAAATGTTTCAGACAGTATCTGGAGTAATTATGGAATCAGGAAAGAAATACACAGAATGAAATACAATATCCAACAGGAAGCTGGCTGTCACTCACCTGATTAGCAGATCAATGATGTAAATACAAAAATAAGTGGGCACCTACAGACACACAATGGGTGTGTATGAACAAAACTACACACAGAATGACCTGTTGCAAGGTGGAAGAAGGTTTTCTTGCTATGCTTTCTCAATCTGAATTACAGATCCATTATTACTGTAACTAGAATTTGGGATATTAATTCTGACCACATGAATGTGAAATTATCATGTTAATTTAGCTGTGGTGAAGCGGGTACTGGAAACAGATTCACTGAAAGAAACCTAAGGAAAAGTATCTCATACATTTGTAGAACTGTTGTATGCCCATTTACAATTAAAGAAGGAAGGAAGATAATGGTTTGAACATCCCATTGACAAAATGGTAATTAGAAATGGCCATTTTCTGAGTACTGTCTGTCAAATAGGGACCCTTAGTTGGATAAACAGAAGATACAGTTATAGTTTTATTTATTTAGTTAGTTTTCTCAGTTAGTGTGGAAACCTCATAGGAAACTCAAAAGTAACAACTGAGAGACACCACCAAATAGATGGAAGCAGATGGAGTGCAGTAGTGAAAGAATTGATCTTAAAATTCCATGAGCACAATTTTCAAGGAAGGTGAAAATCAATATTTCTTTTTGCATTTATCCCTCATAATTACATCGACTTCTGTGAAAGTGGAGCAACATTTGTTCTTCCCAACACCATCCATATATCAAACACTAAGGGAGAAATGCACACTTTATTTATGCTCTGCAAAACACTCAACCATGGTTCACAGAATAAAGATGTTGATATATATGTCACATAACAGACAGTCAAACTAAATAATGGCTGCATTCATATGGAACTTCTGACAGAAGTGAATGAGCAATTACAGAATATATGTTGTCACCATATGTGGTCAGTGAATCTAGGAGCAGCATGAACCTACAAGATTGCTGAAAAAATCTGAGAAACTAAATGACACTGAGGAGGGGAAAGTCAGTTCTGAATGTCCTGTTATAAATCTGAGTGAACATCCTTCAATGAAGACAAGTACTGTTTCTTATCAAAAAACTTAGTAAAGGTTTACTGGTCTAATGGTCTGAAGGCCTACTGAGGGTCAGACCAAGAAAAGTAAAATAAAGAGAGAAATAGGAGTCTCGTAGGTAAGAATTGAGTACTGTCATAAAAATAGTATTCAATAATACTAAACCGATTTTCAACAGGGAGCAAGAAGTCCCAATCTTGCAGCCAGAGACTTGCACCATAATGGTTTCCTCGGTAAGACTACCACTTTTTCTCCATCGTTGTGTTTGCCTCAGTAGCTCAGTGGCTGCGTTGCTGATCACCATGCAAGGGGACTGCGTTCGTTTCTTGGCATGGGACTGGGTGTTGTGTGTTTGTCGTCAGTGCTATCATCATCATCATTGACATGCAAGTCATTGAAGTGGTGTCAATCAAAAAGCCTTGCAGTAGGTGGCCGAACCCCAATGTGGATACCCTGGTCAATAATAAGCTCTATGATCATTTCATATTTTCCATCGTTGTCATGTTCACATAGTTACTGTCCTTATAGATACAACTTTTTTTCTATTCATATTCTGTATGTTTGAAGGTGTGCTCATAATAGGTCAGTTGCTACTTTTCAGCCTTTGATATAAAATATTAAACAAATAAATTACATTGATTTTTCTTTAAAACCTCTGTTGCATCATGTAATGCTGATAATGGGCATATATTTGAATCCTATGGAGATGATGATTGTGAGAGTTTCTTATAACACTTAGTGGGTGAAGGACATAAATACAAAGGATGTTATATGAAAGAAAATGTGATATGTGTACAAATGGATGAATTTGATAAGTAATAGGTGTTATATTGTGGGTCGAATTGCACATTAAAATGAAATCTTTTGCTTGTAACCTATATTTTGTATGCAGGGTAATTCACAGGTAATGCTATGGGTAGTTTTCAGGCATTATTTTATTGCATCGATGGAAAAGGCAATCAAAATTACCCTATAATATAGTTTTGTAGGTGGAGGCAGGTGAGATTTGTTGATACAAAAATGATGGCAAGCCACAGGTCTCAGTGATAGGAGATGCAATGAGGTATTGCCATTCATATTTATAAGGAATGTAGCATAAATGGTTTTGATTTAACGAAGGACAGCAGTCAGTCACAAAATCTGAACAATCAGTGGTTTCTTAGCACTAATGGCTTCCAATCAAACCAGGTATTTTTGCTGTGGGAGATGTATACACACTTTATGAACTGGTGCAGACAACAACTGAGACATGTAAATGGAGACAAAATATAAAACTAGGTGGGTGTCACTGAAAAATTTAGATGAGATGGCGGAGAATCAGATAAAACAGAAGTCCACATAACATTTGCTTAGGTAAGGACAGAGAAAAGGGTCTTGTATGAATGAATTATGCTCATGATACCTAGTCCTCGTATACACCTGGTTGGTCATTTCAGTCCTTTGCAAGCTATTTTGTGGTTAGTATTTACTATAATTTATTTAGCTTATGGTACAATTTAAACCACACACAAAATTAGTAATATAATGTAAGATGTAGAATAATTTACAAAACAGGGAGACTAAAAAGTCATGATAAGACCTATTGAGATATTGCAATACAAAAAAGAGAAAAAAATTACAAAAGCAATAAGATACAAAAGTAGTGTACAATGTGAGTAGGTATAGAAAATAAAGGAGAATTAATAAGATAGATTTTTGAGGGCATTGTTTTATTTCTTATTCCACAAGATACCCTGTTAGGGTGGATGCAGCTAAGCTGCTGTAGTCATTGGAAAAGAATCTCATGCTTTAACAGCTGGTCATTGTATTAATAAGTATACATAAGAAGATTGAGAGTGTCTGTTGTGTTGTAGTTGAATATGTGCAGCAGAGAAATTAGAGTAGTTTCAAGGACTTTATTGAAAGTTGTTATAAACTTCTAGGTCAGTAGGAATAGGTTTCTCTAGGAGGGTTTATTGACTTTTGACCCTTTCTGGCCCAAATTTTATTAATTTGTGAAGAAAAATATTTCTTTAAATTTGGATGACTCCATATGGCATTGTTGGTTAGGATATGTTTCCCTCAGCATAACTAATTTTCAAACTGTTTACTACTAGGTGTAGACTTCTGAAAATGAAAATTTCAAGTACTTTGTTTCCTTTAGCTTGATATAATATTTTGAAAATCTTGCTGTGTGTGCTCTAACTGACATTGAGTCACAATATATATTTTGTCAATGCACTGAAGGCTAATGCTCTCTGCTTCCTCGAATGGTTATGAACTTAACCACAATGAAGTCCTGTAGTGTTTCTTATAATCTTTGGACACATGGTTGGTCGTAGAGGAACAAGATTGAAAGGATGTCTCGGATGAAGGGAGGACATTCTTTAAGGTGGCAACTGAGGGTTGTGCTGAGTTTCATTACAATAATGGCTTGTATAATGTGTGCTGTGATTGGTGTGTTTAAATCTGATCTATGGATTTAATTAGGACAATATCCTTTCTGGGATAACTTGGCAGAAGTATATAAGGTCTTGGGGTATGGGGATATGTTTTAGTCAAAACTGATATTGTCAGTGATAGTGAATATGTCTTAGGAGTTAATAATTTGAAAGATACACTTTGTGTAGGTTGTAGAGAAGGTGTTAGTTGCGAGAGAGAGTGGGTAATGTGCCAAAAGATTATGGCCTCTAAGTCAGTGAAAAGCCTTCCAATTCTTACTTTTGTTTGTGGGAAGTGTTGTACTGAGTTTGATGTATGCTAGTTTCCTATTCTGACATATTTTTTCATTCAGTAATTTTCGTCTATATCTCCACAATTCGTGTCATTTGGTGTGCCCTAGTAATGGATGCAGAGGAAGGAGAACTAGAGACTGTGGATTCTTTGAGTATTTTATAGAGATTACGGTAGAAGTGGAACCTTTTCAGGTAAATGAAAATATAGCATAACAGTTTAATCACATATCAGTTAGCTGAAAGAAAGAAAAATGCAGTTTCAGGGATATCATCAGGGTTTTAGAAGGTAAAAAGGTAGCTTGTTATCTGTATATAATACTATCACTTGTAAAAATTTCCCTTAACATTACTATAGTCCTGGAATAGATTGGGTGATTTTGTGAGATTTGGGTTTTTTGTGGGGAGCATGACAGACTGGAAAGCTGCAGTGGTTTGTAATTACTTCAATAAAATGAAGGACCTCTGTATTTATGCACCCATGGATGTTGTTGTATAGCGTAACACTTATAGATGAATTACATTGTGGGCAGATGTGGTATGAACTGCAATTAATTTACCTGAGAAGAAAGTGATCACCAGAACAGAAGGTGAGAAACAAATTCTACCTGAGATTTGATCTGGAACAGATATGAATACTGAAGTCAATGGTACCACTATAGCTGCGGAAACAGCAGTAGGATAAATAGATTGTGAAGATAGTACATGACATGAGAACTATGCTGAAACATAAAAGTGAAGGTGACTGCCAATTTGACAAAATGTGTGGTAAAGCTAAGATAATCAACAAGGACAATTGAACAAGAGCTGTAAAATATCAATGTATTTTGTAGGCAAATAATAGTGACTTGTCATCAGGTTATTCTACTGCAGCTATCACCTTGTTGAAGATCATAATGAGACATGAAAACAGTTAGGAAGGGTTGCAAAAAGAGAGGAAATTGATGTTGCATTTCTGCCACACCATTCTGAATTTAAGGGAGTAGACGGGAGGGAGAAGTAGATGTGGTTGTGGGAGTGGATGACTATTACTTTCAGCAGGGAAGTGGATTAGGAGTCTCAGAATATTTCGTATTAGTCCTCGAAGTTCAAGTTGGTGCATGTTTCGTACAATGTTTATGACAGATTGAATAACACATTTGAATTTTAGGTGCAATTACTTGGATGAATTGGTATCTCAGCTGACAAAATGGTGATGGTATGGTGGTACTATATTTTATTTGTTTATTTATTACATGGAAATATGTGGGTGCAAGGGAGGGGACTGGGAGGGAGTGCTATTATACCTTTAACTAATAATAATATGTAGATAGGGAACAACTCACTGTAAAGACAAACGTTGAGCTGCCGACAGACACAAATAAAAGACACACAAACACACAAATACACAATTCTAAATTTTCGGCCGCGGCCTCCCTCAGAAAGGGAACACTCATCCACACAGACACTCAGCCAGAGATGGCTGACATGTGTGGATGAGTGTTCTCTTTCTGAGGAAGGCAACGGCCAAAAATTTAGAATTGTGTGTTCGTTTGTGTGTCTTTTATTTGTGTCTGTCAGCGGCTCAATGTTCGTCTTTACGGTGAGTTGTTCCCTATCTACATATTATTATTAACATTCCTTACTGGACCTTCCATTGTTCTTATACCTTTAACTAAAGTACACAAAGGTGGAGTGCGGGTATTTTGTACTTCAATACAGCTTGAAATTCCACAGGGAGGAAGCTGTTGGAGTAGGTGTGTATGGAAACTGCACTTTATGAATTTGATTAAGACAGAATCTTTTCTGTGATGACCTAAGAGATATGATGGGCATGTGTAAAACTTTGAATTTCTTTAGTTACAATTTAAAGGTTTCAAAACTTTGAATCGGATATTATAATTATCTTTATATCAGTTTTGCCAATCAAATTATTCAAAACAAAAGCTCTCTCAGTACTTTACCCAACAAACAATCTGACACCATTAATGGTAGTATTCACATTCCAACTGGGGAAAGGGGACATAAGGTTTAATATGAAATCTGAACCGGGTGTTATTGCTAGTAACTTCTCAAATTGTTGAGAGGTGAAGACAAGGTTAAAATGAAGAATGGAAAAAATCTGTGGTCCAGCCAACATTCAATCCTGCAAGGTCTAAATTTCCTGTCATGCACTTTACCACAAGACCACCAGATCCAAGATGTACTTAAATTTGAATGAGTGAGATTTCAAGTTTTATTATATATGATATTTATGCTGTATCTTTCAATTGCACCGACTAAGAAGATTAGATTATTTACATTGCAAGGGACTGTAGGCCTTTGTACCTGACATAAATTTCCACTTGATGGCTCTATCCATTAATAAGAAGAAGGGGTCTTAACAGACAGGGAAAATTTAGTAATTATAAACTAACAATCAATTGTATATATTGATTTATGAGTGCACATAAGCATAGATTTTAGTGGTAAACTTCTTTCCAAGGAGTTCATAAGTATTTTGTAGAATGGGAAGACTGCAACAAACTTAACTACAGCAAGCAAGTGTAAAATATTTGTATTTACTTTCAGTAATGCCTGAACTAAACAATATTCAGTGTATTTAAGACAAGGTATCTTAACAGCACCTTCATTCGGAAGGTGTTTGGTGTCTCACAACAGCTTGTAAGTGTCTGGGGACAGCTTCATGGAAAAAGGGGGATGATGGAGTAAATGTATAAAGTAGTTGGCCATGAAAAATTATCGAAAATGAAGGTGGGATCATCCGAAGGCAATCCGTGTCTAATACCAAAAAATTTGTACGGGTATTATATGTTGATATACAGGTAAATTAAAGGATGAAGATCCATATTTTGACAATTAAATGGCACTCAGCAGCTATAGATGTAAATGGCAGGCAATCTTCTAGAAACCTACATAAGTGCGAAAAATTTGGAACGTGAGACTACAGTTTGCTAAGAAGTATGTTTCATTAGTGAAGACTGATCAACACTTCTATGGAGTAATGAAAGTAAATTTCATCTCTTCTCCTCAGATGGAATGCAATATGTTCAGTAGCAGTAAAGATGAGAAATGACATAAATAACAAAGTACTCAGCATAAACACGTAGGAGGAAAATCAAAATTACTGGGGTAATGATTACTGGTAGCCCAAAAAGAGTAATGAAACATTAATACACAATATGATATCTCACAGAAGATGAAATATGGCTTGTAATTGGTAGTTCAAGCTTGACAATGTTCCGAAAGTGCACTTCTGCTTGTGTGAAAACAGTTCTGCAGTGGTGTAAAATAAAGGTATTGAAAAAGCTATACCAAAGTTCAGAAACTTAAACCTCTGAGAATATCTTTTGGGTGAGCTGGATAGACAAGTTTGTCATTAAAAAGAGTGCCTACAGGAAGGCTTTGTAAAAAGAATTGTGAGAACAATGGAAGAAGATTCCTTAGGCATTATTGGCTAAACTTGTGATCCTGAGCCATCCAGGTGATCTGCAGTAATACACACACCGGGCTATCCACACAAGTCCTACACCCACAACATCATGATTTAAAACATAATTCTTGTTTTCCTTCTGTTTCATTTTTAACTAAGTATTTTTGAGCCTATATAATTTGTTTACTTGTACTTTATGGAGGATGCAATGATTAAAATTGTGTAAGATGAAGTAGGCTCTATCAGTTGTAAAGATTTGTTAACTAAGTTCTTTTATTTAAATTTTCTCTGGACAATCTTTTTTTTTTTTTAATCTAATTATGCCACAGTTAGACATACACCAAGCATCACTCATTTACTTATGCCCAAGGGCTGTCCAACATTATGGACAGTGGCTATAGAGAACAATACGAAACCAGCGGAAGGAAACAAAGTGCTACCAGAAGTCCAGGTAGCAAAGAGACAGTGGATAGTGAGAAACAAAAAATGGAGTACAATGGTTGAGCAACCCCTCATTTCTGTATCTGACGCAAAGTGATTTTTGAGGTGGGTGGTGTGGAGTGTGACGCCATGGACAGTGGATAAACAGAAGCGAGTGATTTTGAGTGCTGAATTACAATATACTTCGAACAATACTGTTATGGCATTTGTGTTTGGTGACTGGCTGAAGGACATTACCTGCCATCACTGGTAGTGCCATCTGTGACGTACGGAGGGGGGAGTGTTACAATATAGGACACTTTTCGAGCTTAGGGTGTGGACCCCTTTTGGCACTTAAGAAACTGCTGTGTACAAAGCAGGAACAGTTCTGAGACGATGACTGTATCAGCATGACAGTGCACCCTATCATCAAGCAGCATGTGAGATGCAATGGTCTGTGGACAAAAACATTCCGGAAGGGGACTGACATGGTAGGAGTCCTAGTGGAACACCTTTGGCATGATTTAAGTGTTGACTATCGCCCTTGGTCCCAGCATCAGACATTAGTAAGTTCTCTGGTGTCATCTCTTCAGGAAGAATGGCCTTCCATTATTCCACATCATTCAGATACGAGATTTCTCACTGAATGGATCCACAGTGGAGATCAAGTGTTACCATACTGTATAAATGTGAAGGATAGACCTACACCTATCTACCACTTCCATTAATAAGTTTCTGAATACTTTTAATGAGATGGTGTATACAGGGCCATGCAAAAGTCCATTAACAATGGAATATGCACTAAGTCAATGAATAATCTAGGTAGAGAGGTACAAATTGACACAGTCAGAAATGGCATGGGGTTTATGGAAGCCAACAACATGTGTGCAAACAGGCCAACAGATGGTGCTGGGCAGTGACGAGGCACGCAAATCCCATACCAACTGAAAGGCAGTACAGTGCTGTTCCCTACATCGTCCCTCGACTACAGGTGTTGCTGATAAATGACAGCCACCATGTTTAGCATTTACTATAACGAAAAAATCCCATGTCATTCCAAGAATGTGTGTCAATTGTCACTTACCCGTCTAAATTATTTCGCCAAATATTGACTATTGACTTTCCAAATGTTAACGGACATTTGGGTCACTCTACTTATAAGCCCATGTCCCTATCGGTACACATGAAACTATGTTTATAGGTCTTTTTACTTAATCCACAGTGTTTTGTTTCTTTAAAAAAATTCTCCTTCTCTGAAGTTCTTCTTTTTATGAAAACTTTTTGTCGATTCACTTTATTATTTATAAACTGTGCCGACTATTTTCTCTGTTCACGCATCATACTGGAAAACTCAAATAATTTTTCGTTTCCAGATATTTAGCTTCTTTTTTGGGTAAACACTCATAGGAAAAGTATTCATGTTCCCATGAAAACTTCGCAAAATCGAAGCAAACAGCAAACTAAAAATTAGAAGGCAAAATAACCAATCATAACATGAGCAAGCGTGACAAGATTAAGTTAACATCAAATACCCCAGGAGCTTTTAAACATTACCGACTCTCGATAGTCTGTCAAGTCTATGACCATTTGCAACACCGTTTGTTTTAATAAATTAATACACGAAAGCAAGAAGGATTAGGGTTTAGCGCAAGAAGTTATTAGATACTAAGTCTGCTGGGATACAATTCCTGATGACCATACGGGATCTGAGAACAATACTGTACTGCACTGTACCTGATATTAATGCCATCCACTTGCATATTATTCAGTTATAGGCCCTGCGAGTGTTCACTTTTGTAGACAAACTGCATTTTCTCAGTAAGCTAGCTACAAATAGCGGCATGATATTTGCTTTACTGTGGTTGTATCTCTTCATGTAACACATGGTTAGTTCCAAAAATTTACTACGATACGACTGCCGGTAATAGCGACTCATTTGTCAGAGGATACGCGTTTTTCCATATTCATAGTTCCATCTTTTCAAAACTCTTCTCTTTCTCGAGATATCATTCGATATCACTCACCCCGTTTACATGGGCTCCCAAAACCGGATTTCGTAAACCGATTTCCCAATTCCGCTTTTGGTTGGTCATGTAAACACTCCAAAATCGATTCTGGAAATCCGCTTCTCTAAAGCGGTTTTCCAGTTCCACAATCGATTTTCGTGCCCATGTAAACGCAACCGTTTTTGAAGCGTTCTTGGCTTGTCAGATTGTGTTTTCTTGTTAAGAATTTTCGGCACATATGGAAAGAGTGATATTTTCTAATGTGAAATAAAAGTATAAATATTAGAGTGAACATATATCTGTGTATTTAAATAAAGAAAAATAGCGATTGTGCAGACTAAATAAGGAACTGAATCAGCTGTTTTCCAGCCGCCATTTTAAGTGAGCTACCAAATCCGATTCAGGCTATGCCATGTAAACGCGACAGCGAAAAACGGTTTACGAAAATCGGTTTTCGTCTTCCGGAAGATGTGTTGCATGTAAACGTAGTGACTACAATTTTCTTCTTTATATAATTCCCTTATTCCCATCTGCGAACAGAGATTGTTAACTAATAGAGGCCGGCCGCAGTGGCCGAGCGGTCTGCGGCGCGCCAGTCAACAGTCTGCACGGCCGCTACGGTCGGGGTTCGAATCCCCCCTCGGGCAAGGATGTTTGTTTCGTCTTTAGTATAAGGTAGTTCATAAGTAGTTTGTAAGTTTAGGGACTGATGACCACACAGTTAAATCCCTTAAAGCTTAACAAACATTTTGACATTTACACTAATAGAGACGCTCAAATGCAGTTGATATTACGCAGCGATCACAAAGTCATTTCTCGGTTACAGTCATGCCAGCAGCCACTACATAGAATGCCGACGTATAGTTAGCGTGGATTCCGTTCTAAGAAATTCATTAAAAAAAAAAAAAAAAATAAAAAAAAAAAATAAATAAATAAAAAATAAAAATAAAATAAGAAAAAGAAGAATAGCAGTAGATTAAGAGTTCAGCGTCCCGTGGACAACGTGGTCGTTGTAGACGACTGGGGAAGGAAATCGGTGGTGCCCTTTTGAAAAGAACCATCCTGGCATTTTCCTGGATCAATTCTGAGAAAAAACGGAAAACCCAAAACTGGATGGCCGGAGGCTAGTTTGAATCATCGTCGTCTCTATCAGTCCAGTGTGCTGAGCAGTTGAAAACCCTTCGTTGAGTGAAAATAAAAGAACCGCATAAACTACCGCTAAAATAGAGACGTGCACCAAATGTTTCACGAATATTACTTTGTCCATGGCCTCAAACACTGTCGTGGTATAATTCATAGGTTAGACGTCGTCTTCCTGTTCCAGTTAGCGTAATAATTATTTTTTTTCCCCCTAATGGTACCAGTACGAGAGGTTTAATTTTCAGATTCGTTTCGAATTTGTCGCCCCTAATGCCATCGAATGTCAATTTCCTAGAACCAAGTTCAATTAAAGACGATATTCGTTCAACGTTATGTGCTGTTACGCGATACATCTACATATTCACTCTGCAATCACAGTTACGTGCCTAGCAGAGGGTTCATCGAACCGCTTTCATACTATTTCTCTACCGTTACATTACCTAACAGCGCGTGGGAAAAAGTCACAACTAAATCTTTCCGTTTGCGATCTGATTTGTCTTATTCTATTATGATGATCATGTCTCCCTATGTAGGTGGGTGCTAGCAAAATATGTTCGTATTCGGAGGAGAAAGAAATTTCGCATACAAATGTGGCCGCAACAAATGACGCCCTTCTTTTAAAAACTTCTACCGAAACTCTTATATCATTTCCGTGACCTCTCTCCCGTGTATCGCGTTAATACACGTCGCATTGCCCGTCTCAACTTTCTCTACATCCTCCATCCGTTCCACTCGGTGTGGATCCCACAATGTGCACAATACCCCAAAATAGGACGAACAAGTGTAGTGTAGACTGTTTCTTTAGTAGAACTGTTGCATTTTCTTAGTGTTCTGCCTTCCCCACCATATTTTCTGTGTATTCTTTCCAATTAAAGTCTTCGTAATTGTAGTTCCTAGTTATTTATTTGAATTTATGGGCTATATATTTGACTGATTTATGGTGTATATGAAGTTTAACGGATTTCTTTTAGTACTAATACGAAGACTTCACACTTTTCATTATTTACGGTCAATTGCCAATTTTAGCACCATCCTGATATCTAAATCGTTTTGCAGTTGCTTTTGATGATGTGATACCAGCCGGTGCCTTTCCCTCCACACAAATACCATGTTTCTTGTAACCGTCGATGTCATCCGTGAATGTTATCGGCATTGGAAAGTGCTTGAGTGTAGCGCTACTGACGAAACCTTATCTGTACCACTGTGATGACAGCACGGCAATTGTCAAATTCTAAAACGCAGAATGTAATCTTTAATGCGAAGAGCCCTTTGCACCACGCGCAAGTTCTCACTACGTGCCTTTATTTGTAGAACCGTTTTCGAGTGTAGAAAATGGCTAAGTTACTTTTTACAAGCTAGACTGTAGATGTCATCGCTGCTTGTTCACTCTCAACAATATAAACTGTTCTCTTAGGTTCCTACCTAAACACATCCTTTAAAATCATAACATATTCTTAGAAATTAGTAAAGCACTTTTGGGCCACTTTAGGTTACGGTAGTAACACTAAAAGTGGGCCTTTGCGATCGTCTTTTGACAGCTCGAAATTTAAATGAAAATAGCGGCTTAACCATTCATCTGACACGAAAATTGAATAACTTAATTTGTAGACAACTTTACTCTCTTATGGTTTTTTTTTTTTCATATCTCGTATCGTTTCAGAGACATTTGCAAAAACAACAGCGATTTTAGGCTGTCTGTCTGTCCGTAACGTGTTCCCTGTTTTTAAGACGAACCGTTCAACCGATCATCACCCAATTTTATAGACATAATTGTAGGCCGCAAGATACGGTAGTTATACCAAAAAAGCCGTCTGTAATATATTTGTAATTGCAAACAAACCGTTCATCTGACGCGAAAATTGAATAAACGTGTTTGTAGAGCAGAAAGTTCTCTACAACTTTGTTCCCTTATGTTTGTTCCATATCTCAACCGTTATTTGCAAAAATAACGGAGTTTTGACACCCTCCATCGAATTAACGAAAACCAGCCGTTCGCAGATGTCTCGTGACATTCCTCGCCCAGAACTCTCTCTGGCATACGCCATCTTGCGTTGCGTATTTCATCATTTTCTTACTGTAACTTACACGTTGTCATTTCAAAGCAATGGCGCACTGAATAACTAACAATAACACGTCGTTCTTCGTACGATAAATGGTAATCTAGTGCCTACAAATGTCATATTAGCATCAGTTAACAACTACCATCAAAGGGCGAATCTCGTAACGGATGGCCGTAGTGTGGGCAACGCGTTGGAGTGTGATGCTGAAGGTCAGTGGTTCGGAACTCGCAATTGCCTATTTTTTTTTCCCTTAAAGGGTTTCTGACACTTATTAATTATATTTTTATTATTTAGATTATTATTTTGGTCCAAAATGTTTGCCAAAACTTATAAAACTACAAATCTAAAGTGGGCCGTAAAACACGTCAGTGCGATTTTTTTCAATAGTAATAGACATCCACAGTCCAGCTAGTCAAAAGTACTTTGCCGGTTTCTACGAGTACCTAATATTAACCCGTATTATACAACAGACCTGAGGCGAGAGCCGCTGTACCACTCGAAAACAGTTCTACAAATAAAAGCTCGTCTTCTCACTTGCGCGTCTGTGCCGGTTTTCGATTTACTGCGTCTGCACAAAGATCGACATGTTGAATTTTCCGAGATTCTCTGTAATTCTGATCGCTGCATTAGTTGTGATGCTATATTCGTTTTCAACTTCCCCGTGTAGCTTTCGCAGACATCATCTCAGTATCTGTCGATGACTTCGGCTTTTACAAAAGAATTGCCGGCGACTGCTGGCTGCAGGAGGGTGGCGGCGCGACACACTGCGCCAAATACGAGGGGATTCCAGGTCAACGCTCCCCTCGCAGGGGCAGGGGGAAGGTTGGCAACATCGCCCTCGCGAATGCTGGGGTGCGGACACGAGGCACGTGCTCCTCCGCCACTGACATTATCTTCAATACGCGCTAAACACGTACGCCATACGGTTCGTGCACAGCGGGCTGTTCACGCGTATGCTGTGCACTGCCACATTAGTTATATTGTTCGGGACTCGGGAGGACGAAATGCGCGTGCCACTGAATCCGGCTGTCCAAATGCAACTAAAGTGACGTCCCCAGTACGTGGCACGACAGTTCTAATGACAGTGGTGCCGAGCGTTAACATTTCCACATGCTGAACTAAAAACGGTTTTGTCGTCAACTGCCAGTAGGGCAGCATCGCCACCGTTCTGATACAAATCTGCACTACCAACTGAATATGACTAAACATACATCCGCAAATAATTGTGTGCAAAAGTGGATGACGAACAACAGTAACACGTACTGTATACAGGCAAGTATCATCAAAACGAATATTTATTCGTTATCCCGTCCATGACTTTGAGCCAAAAAATAACAATAACATGTCACTCGAAATACTGCGTAATCAAGTACTAAGTATTACTACGGCTAGTATTCAGATTTTCACACCACATTATCTACACCTTTAAGTCATACTGAAATTATTTTAGGAAAAAATCATTCCTGCGCCAACATTTGTACAATATATTTTTTATTACACTCGGCCGGTTTCACACCAATTACTACAATAGATCATGGGAATGTCATAATTACGATAAGAATTGCAACTGTTCATTGAAAACTGTCCACTGTACATCTGTTTAGAAGTAGTGGTAATGGCACTATTATTCATAACATAAAATCCATGTAAAGTCAGAAGCATTGCTGTAACTTCAATTTTATCCATATTTGGCAAAAAATGCTCTCTTGTAGTAATTCATGTAGAATATCTTTTCAATCACCTGTTGATGTAAGTCAGACTTCAGTTTGAGGTACGAAAATTTCTAAGTATTTTTTTAAGTACATTACGGAACTCAGAGGCTCAATAAGGCGGGAAATATAAGTTCGCCGGCCACGGTGGCCGAGGGGACTGAGGCGCTCCCGTCACAGTCTGCACGGCCACTACGGTCGGGGGTTCGAATCCCCATCGGGCATGGATATTTGTGCTGTCCTTAGAATTAGTTAGTTGATAAGTAGTTTATAAGTTTAGGGACTGATGACCCCGTAGTTAAGTCCCATAAAAAAAGTTCAGCAAATGCATTAATATTACAATGGAAACCTATTCCCACAAAGTTAATTGTTTATGAAGAAAGAAACCGTCTATTCCTAGCTACTTCGCAGGTGGCACATTGTCGGCAGTGGAATGTTCTCCAGTATTCCAAATGGCCGCGCGGGGTGGCCTTGCGCTCTAAGGCACCTTGCTGCGCAGAGTGCGCGTCTGCTCCCCGTCGGAGGTTCAAATTCAAATGTCTGTAAATCTATCGGACCAAACTGCGTGGTCATCAGTCCGTAGCTTACAAACTACTTCAACGAAGGTAACCTATCCTAAGGACACACACACACACTCGTGCCCCAGGGAGGACTCGAATCTCCGACGGCGAGCAACCGCGCGCTCGGCTACTTCAGCGCGGCCGTCGGAGGTTCGAGTCCTCCCTCAGGCGTGCGCGTGCCTGGGTGCAGGTGTGTGTGTGTGTGTATGTGTGTGTGTGTGTGTGTGTGTGTGTGTGTTTTAGTATTCCAACTTGTTAAATGTAACTCTCAGACGATGCAACTGAATTTGAGTAACAACATAAAATGTAGATGCACGTAGGTGTTTCTAGGCTTAAATAGTGATAGAAGAAAGTAGTCAAACCTGTACAGAATTTCGACAAAAATTAAGTGAGAACAACTGTATAAAATGGGAAGAAACCTTAATATTTGGTTCAATATAAAGTACTATTTGGTATGCTCCTTATTATGATTTTCTGGGGACTGATATACGTAGCTAGGCAGAGGTGAAGACATCCGATAAGACGTTACTGTGGACCTGGGTAATGTTACATACGATATCTCATAGTTTACCACGTATTCTTCATGCATTAAAAAAAATCACACCCACCGCCAAGAGACGCCAAAAATAATCACGAATTACAACCTGTTTCCATTTTCAAACGATCATCAAGTATAATGAAACATTCAAACCAGCTTACGTGCCAACATGGAATCTCTAGCGTCTTATTGCATAAAACTCCGTGATCATGAACTCCATAAGTCACCGATGTCACGTAATAAAATGTATTACTATGCTAGTAATAAAATGTGACAAATACTATCAATCACCTTTCTAAATATACAGTTTGGTTCTAATATTATTTTGTGGCGCCAACACTCAAAGAGCATATCATCATGTAAGCTATTTTAAATATTTTACGTAAAAGTGAAAACGCTCTCTTTTAACAGATCTTCTTGGTGGCAACTATGGCGTGTAATAAACACCAACCAACGATCTGTAGACCGCCACCTTCGCAAAATAGACTCTACGACCCACAAGAAAGAGGGGAAAACAACACCACGAGGGAATAATGCAGATGTCAGCGTTCGAGAGAGGACAGGTGGTTGAGCTCAAACAAGGCGGACGGAGTACTCGGCGATCTGAATAGGTCATACCACTATTGGACGATATTGCCAGGAATGGATGGCCGAACACTGCGTCAAGAACGAAGTGGTCGGCCCAGAGAGCCGAAAGAACGTGACGACGGGGCAATCGACAGAGAGCCACTCAGAGCCCTGCAGTCATCATTATCATCGATCCGACGTGCAAGTGGTGCTTCATTAACCGCATGGGGCATTTATAGCCAGCTCACAGAAGAGGGGCCCCTTGACCCTGCCCATTGTGCAGACTACCATCGACTTCTGTACACCTAGAAGCTCATTTGCAATCGTGTTGAGCATATTCGGCCTGGAATCTAATTTACTGGAGTAGAATTGTCTTCGGTGACGAGTCCCGCTTCCAACTGAGCCCCGATGACCAGCGAAGACGTGTCCGGGAAACACCCCGGACAGCACCGTCTGTCGCCAGCCGTAAGGCCCGACAACCAGGAGTGATGGCTTGGGATGCCATTTCATTTCACAGCAGGACACCTCTGATTGTCGTCCGCGGCATTCTTACAGCACAACAGAACGTCGACGATATCCTGCGAGCCATTTATTGCCCTTCAACGCAATTCATCCTGTTCTTGAATTTCACCAAGAAAATGGCCACCAGCAAAAATCGGGAGTTTCTACTATTTGTTTTCGTGTTTGCTAAACTGTACCTTGGCCAGCAGATTCGCCAGATATGTTTACAATTGAGAACGTTTAGAGTATTATGAAAAGTCCTGCATCTAACTCGGGATTTTGAGGTGCTAATGCGCAATTTGGGTAGAATTTGACACGATATTCCTGAGGACGTCCAGCAACCCTATTATCAATGACAAGCCGAATAACTGATTTCAAAACGGACAGATGTGGCTCTACACATTATCGATTTGTTCAACTTGTGGAGCTCTTTCTCGTGAATAATTCATCAATTTTTCTGAAATTTCGATCATTTGTTTATCTTTACATTTACATAATATTTACCGATTTTCATCCCATTTGGGTAATTAACTGTTACTACACTTTTCAAAAGAATTGTGGGATCATTTGAGGTAACTGTGTTCTGAAGTACTGTCATCTGCAGAATGAACTAAAATCATTGGACGTCTTTATGTCGGTTCTATGGAATGGAGACAACAACATTAATGACAACCGAGATAGTGCTAATAACAGGAAGTTGCTGCAGAGGGGGTTGTTTAAAATCAAAAGTTTGTATAGCTTATGGGACTTAACTACGGGGTTATCAGTCCCTAAACTTACAAACTACTTATGAACTAGCTTACACTAAGGACGGCACAAATATCCATGCCCGAGGGGGGATTCGAACCCCCCGACCGTAGTGGCCGTGCAGACCGTGACTGACGCGCCTCAGTCTCTTCGGCCACCGCGGCCGGCAGAGGGGATTGGTGTGCACTTGTGTTTACTATACCAATGCAGGTATTGCAATGCAACAACAACGTGTCTTACCTGAAGTTATGACACGGAGAGTCATAGGAAGTTTGGGAGCGGGACAGACACAGAGGAGAGATGGCTGCAGCTATTGAAGTGCCCCAAAGTGTAATTTGCAGGACCTAGACGCGATTTCAGACAACAGGAACCGCTAAAAGAAGGCAAGTTCAAGGTCGTCCATGGGTAATATCAGCAAGAGATGACCGTTATCTCCGGTTAACGGCGCACTGAGACAGGAGGCTGAATGCAACTCAGCTGCAAAGCACCCTCCAGGCAGCAACAGGACGGACAACATCAACACAAAGTCAGAAATCCCCTTTGGGAATGCGGCCCCTACACACGGAGGCCTATGGTACGTGTCCCATTAAAACCTCGACACCGTTTAGCCCGCTGAAACTGGGTGGAGGAACATCAGGATTGGAGTCGTAACGAATATCGTCGGGTTCTGTTCACAGATGAGACATTTTGTGTTCAACCGGACATTCGTCGTTTCCTCATCTGAAGAGAATGTGGAACTAGGAATAATCCAGATTATGTGCAGGAAACCATATCATGGTCGTGGACGAATAGTGTGGGCGGGAGTTAGTGTCGCGCGGGAGTAGCCGACCGGTCTGGAGCGCGACGTAGCGGGTCCCACGTCCTCCCGTGTCGGAGGTTCGAATCCTCCCTCGGGCATGAATGTTTGTGTTGTCTTTAGTATAAAGTAGTTCATAAGTACTTTTTAAGTTTAGAGACTGATGACCCCTTAGTTAAGTCCCATAAGCTTTACAAACAACAAACAGGACTTAGTATTGGCGGACGTACGGACCTCTACGTCGTTAAGAATGGCGCTTTGACTATTCAGAGGTACAGAGAAGGGATCCTTCGACCTTTCGTTGTGCCCAGCGCTGGTGCCATAGGAGATGTGTTCCTTCTGGTGGACGATAACGCTCGTCCCCACAAAGCTGCACTGGTGGACAACATGCTTGAAGCTGAGGGAATTGAACAAACGGAGTGGCCAGCCTGTTCACCGGGCCTAAACCCGATTGCGCATGTCTAAATTCAAATGTTTGTTAAGCTTATGGGACTTAAGTACGGGGTCATCAGTCCCTAAACTTACTAACTACTTATCAACTACCTAATTCTAGGGACGACACAAATATCCATGGCCGAGGGGGGATTCGAACCCCCGACCGTAGTGACCGTGCAGACCGTGACTGAAGCGCCTAGTCCCCTCTGCCACCGCGGCCGGCTGCGCATGTCTGGGATGCACTTGACAGACGCATTGTAGCCAGACCAGCACATCCCACAACATTGCAACAGTTGCACTCATGGAAGAATGGACAAATATCCCTCAAGGGCTGATTGATAACCTCATACTGTCCATGGCACGCTCGTCTGGAACTGCACTGGCTGTCCAAGGTGATCATACACCATATTGTAGGGCAACAAGACTGACTTTTTCCACTACTATGGCAGCCCCATGGTGACTCGCTCAAGTAAACGCCATGCAAACCTAAAGTAAACAGCTGAAACAGCAAAATATCGTACTGTATCAACTGTTTTTAGCAGTTTTTTTGTTTTTGTTTTGTTTTTAGTATACATTCATTATGTCCTTGGAAATCGATGTACAATTCAAATGTTCAAATGTTTGTAGAGCTTATGGGACTTAACTACGGGGTCATCAGTCCCTAAACTTACATACCACTTATGAACTAGCTAATACTAAGGACGGCACAAATATCCACGCCAGAGGGGGGATTCGAACCCCCGACCGTAGTGGCCGTGCAGACTGTGACTGACGCGCCGCAGAACGCTCGGCCACCGCGGCCGGCGATGTACAATTCATGATATCACAATTTCATAGTACTCGAGAACGACGCGGCACGTTCTTCCCAGTGCATGCTGTGGTAATTTACGCCTACTGAAGTAACACACAATTCTGCAGTCAAAATTGTTCCTCTTTCTGTAAAGATGATTTTTCCACTGGGACAATTTCTGTGAACAGTTGACTGTTAGAAGACGAATTCTATCCGATAACTTCCGACGTACGACTTGAAGACGATTATCTTATTTTCCACTGCTTCAATCAATTTTGACAGTATCATTTCCTTCTGAAGAGCGAATTGATCCCTGGCGACCAGTCCTTTTCTTTTTTATCAGTAGCGATTAACTTAGAATGAGTCACAACAGTGGATTATGACATCGAATAACTGCTTGTGGGCGTAAAACTCATGCGATTCGTGTTTGGTAAGCAACTTCCTTTTTCATCCATCGGAACTTAACATCGCGAAGAAAGAAAGGACGGTGAAGGTTGAACATACTGTACGTAGTGAGATTATTTGAGAGTCTAAGGCTGTCCATCCTGTGATTTTCCTAAATCTATCAAGGTAAGTCTTACGGAGGAAGTGGCGCAGTGGTACCACATTGGACGCGCATTCGAGAGGACGGTGGTTCAAATCCACCTACGACCAACCAGATGTAGGTTTCTCGTGTGTTCCCTAAGTCACTCCAGTCCAATGCCAGGATGGTTCCTTTGAACGGGCACTGTCGATTTCCTTTACTATCCTTACCAAAAGAAAACCAGCGAGAGGTCTGCCTCTAATGACGACGCTGTCGACGGGACGTTAAACCCTAATTTTCCTTCCTTCCTCAAAGTAAGTTTTGGTGTGGTTCCTTCTTGCCTAGTGACTCCGCCGTCCATGGACCTATAAACCATAATGTTCTTTCCTTGGATTAATTTGAACTGTTGAAGAAATAGCCTGAAAAAATGACATGACTTAATAGAAATTCTATCGTTGAATTGGGTTTCAACTTAGGTATTTCCTTAGATTAAAGTAATGTCTTAATCAGCAATGGCTACTAAAGAAATGACTGAAAGAAAAAGTGCTGCGGCGAAAAAGCCATGCGCACTGAGGCGCCTTGCTACGTCCCGTCCACAGCGCCATTAGAGGCGGAGCTCACGCTGGTTTTCCTGAAGTGACGAGAAACCTACCTCTGGATGGTCGTAGGTGGATTTGAACCACAGTCCTCTCGAATGCGAGTCCAGTGTGGTACCACTTCGCTAACTCACTCCGTGGAACGTACCTTGATAGATTTAGGAAAATCACAGGACGGACAGCCTTAGACTCTCAAATAATCTCACTACGAACGGCATGTTCAACCTTCACCGTCCTAAGTTCTTTCTTCGCGATGTTAAGTTCCGATGAAAAAGAAAGTTGCTTAGCAAACACGAATCGCAAAAGTTTTGCGCCCACAATCAGTTTTTCGACGTCATAATCTGCTGTTGTAATTCAAAACACTGCTCTAATGTACACTAATGTACTTTTTTTGTCTATTTACAGTACAGGAAAGTCGTATCAACAGAAGAAAATTAATTTCGTTGCCTTTGAAATTTCACACATAGTTGTGTTATGTTTCGGGGAGAGGGAGGGGGATCGCTAAAATATTTTTAGTTTGAAGGGGGTCCCGTATTGAAAAAGGTTGGGAAACACTAAGGATTCACAGACGAAACAGCGTAAAAAAATGTTCAAATGTATGTAAATCTATCGGACCAAACTGCGTGGTCATCAGTCAGTAGCTTACAAACTACTTAAACTAAGGTAAACTAACCTAAGGACAACACACACACCCATGCCCCAGGGAGGAATCAAATGTTCAAATGTTTGTATAGCTTATGGGACTTAACTACGGGGTCACCAGTCCGTAAACTTACAAACTACTTATGAACTAGCTAACACTAAGGACAGCACAAATATCCATGCCCGAGGGGGGATTCGAATCCCCGATCGTAGTGGCCGTAAAGACCGTGACTGGAGCGCCGCAGTCCCCTCGGCCACCGCAGCCGGATATTAATTAATGCCAGAGATGTATTGTTATAGGTCATGTATTAGACTAATTGGTATTTCTGTTAAGGCTAAGTGAACTATTTACTCATAATATTAAAGTAGGTATTATTATGTTTCACAAGTAATGTTAGGAAAGTTTTGCCCTCCTTAGTTTCTACATCTACATGGGATATTCTGCAAATCACATTTAAGTGCCTGGCAGAGGGTTCATCGAACCACCGTTATACTATTTATCTCCCATTCCATTCTCGAATAGCGCGCGGGAAGAATGAACACCTGAATCTCTCCGTTCGGGCTCTGATTTCTCGTATTTTATTCTGATGACCATTTCTACCTATGTAAGTGGGAGTCAACAATATATTTTCGCATTCGGAGGAGAATGTTGGCGATTGTAGTTTCGTAAGCAGCCCACGCCGCAGCGATAAGCGTCGTTGTTGTAATGATTTCCACCCCAGATCCTGTATCATTTCCGTAACGCTGTCTCCCGTGTAGCGCGACAATACGAAACGACCTGCCCTTCTTTGGAGTCTTTCGATGTCCTCCGTCAAACCCACCTGCTAAGGATCCCACACTGGGCAGCAATATTCCATAAAAGGACGGATTATCGTCTATTACGAAATTATTGTTGACAAACCTATTTCATTAAATACGTAAATGAAACACAATTACCATAACTGAGATTTATATATCAATTTACTCAGTATTATTTACGCTATCTTTTACTATACCCAGTTGTATGTAATTATATAGTTTACCCTTATAATTAATGTAATGAACTCAATTAACATTACGTAATTTTCAGTGACATTGTTTGTATGATATAAATAGGATGCTTTCGCCCACGTAAAGGAGTCTTGTTACGTTGTTAGGAGACACAATCCACGCCAGCAGTGATGTAACTGAACTTTAATTTTGAACAATTACGTAAAAGTTCTTCAATGTTAAGCGTGTAGAAAGTGTTTCTACAGTAATTAATCCTTCTTATTTGTGCCACATTGTATACATCGGACGTAAATATTCGACACACGAACTGCGTAATTTTGTATTATTGACGTGTGGAATGTACGAACTGGATTGTAGTGATTGTAATTAATGAGACTTGTACGCTGCTCATAAATGGGAACAACTGGGCACTAATGAATCAGTAAAGTGTCAATGAACTGTAATTCTATGAGTTGCCTACATCATTTGTAGCAGATTAGTTTTGTCCTACAGAATTTCAGCCAGCCGTTACGAGAGAACTGATCTACGAGAACATCAAGAAGCAACGATCTACGATCCGGTACGTTACAACCTCATTACCGCAACTGATACGTGAATGGAATCATTTGCCGCGGTGGGGTAGCCGAGCGGTCTAAAGCGTCTCGCTGCGGAGCGCGCGGTTGCTCTCCGTGGACGTTCGAGTCCTCCCTGGGGCATGGGTGTGTGTGTTTGTCCTTAGGTTAGTTTACCTAGGTTTAAGTAGTTTGTAAGCTACGGACTGATGACCACGCAGTTTGGTCCGATAGATTTACAAACATTTGAACATTTGGATTCATTTCATGTACTCCACATGTACTGTTCCAGCAATAAACTGGAAAACTCTTAAGAGGTGTACTAATTTTTATATACGGCAGTGTACATTAAGAAATCTGAAAATGTTTTGGTATTATTAATAAAAATATAGGGAAAGCGGGAATAGCTGAAAGTTATATTTACAAGGGAAGTACTTAGGCTCTAACAAACAGAAATACACCAAAATCGTATGATAGATAATGTAAAGGTCCCTTATTGGACTAGTGATACTCCCGCATCTACAAAACTCTGCAGTCGCCCATTAGAGGGCTCTGCGTGTGCCATGCCGCATTGCACTTTGACCTGCCGGTACGCCAGTAGTGACGGTGCAGTGTGCCTCTGAAGTTGCGCTTTTCAAATCAAATGTTTGTATAGCTTATGGGACTTAACTACGGGTTCATCAGTCCCTAAACTTACAAACTACTTATGAACTAGCTAATAGTAAGGACGGCACAAATATCCATGACCGAGGGGAGGATTCGAACTCCCGACCGAAGTGGCCGTGCAGACTGTGACTGACGCGCCTGCTAATGTATTGCAATTGGCTGAAATGAAATTCCGAAGAGCCCTTCTTCCTGAATACGGTCTTGGTGTAGAGGAAAAATCATTCACATGTTTTCTGATATCTATTACAGTGCAGAAATATGAGCATAGATTAGAAACACTATAATTGATAATAGGTAACATGCGAATGATTCATCTTCTACACCAATACCTTCTACACGAAGAAGGTTTCTTCGTAACTTCACCTCAACCAGTCACACTATATTAGCAGGATTGATTACCAATCGCCGACCCATCCGACCCTTCACCACACAAATAAAGTCACAAAACGCAATTTCAGAGGCACACTGCACCATCACTACTGGCGTACCTGCAGATCAAAGTGCAATGCGGCATGGCTCACGCAGAGGCCTCTAATGGGCGACTGCAGAGTTTTGCAGATGCAGGAGTATCACTAGTGCAATAAGAGAGCTTTACATTATCTATCACACGATTTTGGTGTATTTCTGTTTGTTCGAGCCTAAGTACTTTCCTTGTTAGTTGGAAAAGGGGAGAGGATAATATCAAGCTGGAATTACCCCTTTTCCTACCCCCCCCCCTCGCCAAACCTCAAAAGAAGCGAACCCTGTGGTGTCTCACAAGTCTAAAGTGCGCGCCACCTACTTTCGCCGCGCGCCGCCATGCACGCACGGCGCGGCGTTCTTACGACGTCAGCCACGAGCGCCCTCTGCTACAACTCCGCTCGTGGCCACCACTGAACGACGTCGTGAGATAGGAACCAGTTAACACTTCGGAATCAGATAGGCACCAGTGAAGACTTGGCTATCGGACAGGCACTAGGCAGGCCTCTAGCTCAACTATGTATCAGTATTCTGCAGTACTGAGCTATGTAAAAGTTAAGTATTACTAAGTCTCTAAGAAATATAGATCTCGTTCTAATTTACTCTAGTGTTTCTAGTTTCTGCTGTCCCACTGGCTGGTTACCTCCTGCCTGCACAAGCGTGCATCCTTTATTCCTGTGTCGGTCTTTCTAGTCGGCCACCGACACCTACGACGGAAACGAGACACAAAAGCGGCGACAAGGCTGGGACACAAAAATCCCTAGAAGCGGGATAGTTTTGACGGCGCGGAAGTAGTATGAGGTGAGCGGCGAGATGTGGGTGAATAGGTCAGTGGCGCGGGGACCGGCTGGTGAGGGGACGAGATAATGCGCGGTGACCTCAGCGGCGCTTCCAGGTGGGGGAGCTGCCCCACTGACGCTCAACCCTTGCGCGCTCTCGCCTCGCTCTCAGCTGTCAAGCCTCACCTAGCTGCTTCCGTTACCTTCCTTGTCACGGCGATGCCTTATTATATGCTTCAACGCCGATCGAAGGTGGTACAAATGAAGTCTGTCAGCTCAGATTATAGTTGATGAGGTATTTCTTTGTGGGCGTCTCGCAACCTAGACGTAAGTATAATATAGCGCGTAAGGTATCTACATCTACGTGGGATACTCTGCAAATCACATTTAAGTGCCTGGCAGAGGGTTCATCGAACCACCGTTATACTATTTTATCTCCCATTCCATTCTCGAATAGCGCGCGGGAAGAATGAACACCTGAATCTCTCCGTTCGGGCTCTGATTTCTCGTATTTTATTCTGATGATCATTTCTACCTATGTAAGTGGGAGTCAACAATATATTTTCGCATTCGGAGGAGAATGTTGGCGATTGTAGTTTCGTAAGTAGCCCACGCCGCGGCGATAAGCGCCGTTGTTGTAATGATTCCCATCCCAGATCCTGTGTCATTTCCGTAACGCTGTCTCCCCTGTATCGTAACAACACGAAACGAGCTGCCCTTCTTTGGACTCTTTCGATGTCCTCCGTCAAACCAACCTGATAAGGATCCCACACGGAGCAGTAATACTCCATAAAAGAGCGGACAAGCGTAGTGTACACAGTTTCTTTAGTAGTTCTGTTGCATCTTTTAAGGGTTCTGCCAATAAAACGCAGTCTCTGGTTCGCCTTTCCCACGACATTATCTACGTGTTCTTTCTAATTTAAGTCAGAAATAATTTTAATTCCTAGGTATTTTGTGGAGTTTACGGTCTTCACATTTGATTGATTTATCATGCAAACAAAGTTTAACGGATTTCATTTCGTACTCATGTGGACGACTTCACACTTCTCATTATTTAGAGTCAACTGCTAATTTTTACACCATGGTGATATCTTATTTAGATCGTTCTGCAGTTGGTTTTGATCTTCAGATGATTTTACTAGACGGTAAATGACGGCGTCATCTTCAAACAACCTAATCATTAAAATATGTAGCCGTAGAGCAAAAGATATAACAAACAATATATTAACAGTTATACTTGAAAATGGCAAAAAAGCTGAACAAGATTAGACTATTGTAATAACCAGCAATAACCAATGAATAATTTTCAGGTACTATTTTAATAGTTGAATCAAAAATGTCTTATTATGACATCTCGAAATCTGCGAGATCAAAAGAGAAAACGTTATTTGCATAACACACTACATAACGCAATACAGAGCCTCACTTGCGCCGTAAAACTTATCAAACTATTGGTTTCAGATGACAAGACTACGTCTTCATTTTAAATCAGGAATCAGCATGGTTTCCGGAAGCAACGATCGAGTGAAACTCAGCTCGCTCTATTCACGCCCACAAATGGAGGCTTCAGTAGATACGGACTCCCAGGTCGATGGCGTGTTCCTTGACTTTGTACATGACTCATGTAACCGTTCCTGCTATAAGGGGACTTAAGAGACTAAGAATTATTTTCAATGAGTTAGCGAGTACCGTAATATGTGACACAAACGGCCGTATCTTTTGACTGGATTGACTTAGAAGCTTAATTTTTTTTACGTCATGGAGGAAAACATAGAACTTAATAAGTGGCATGAATTTCAGCTTACCAATGTATGTCATTATGTTTTATTTACGTAGGTGGACTACTCAAGGCCAATAAAAATCCATATTCATCTTTCTTTTTTGTATTGATTCTTCCACCAATTCTTGGTAGAACAATTACATATTTCGGGTTAAAAACAAATAGAACTTTTTTTCAACTAATTTTTTTTATTTAATTCAAATTAGTTTTCGATTTATTAGGCCATCACCAGGAAACAATGATGATGATCTAAAAAGCCGAAAACTAGTTTGAAGTAAATAAAAAAAAGTAGAAGAATATCAGTTTTTTCCAACACGAAACATCTTTATCATTAATAATGGACATTTGTGGATGTCCCGAGGGGGAAAAACTGTGTTAAAAATTCAACTTTAAACCTGTACCCGTTCCTTAGGAAAACGGGTCATAAGCAAAAGACAAACGATGAAGTGTTAATATGAGGATTCCATTTTTACCGATTGACTAACGGAACTTTAAAGAGAAGAATTCACAAAAACGTAATAAATTCTAGGCAGTTTGCTACCGCGGACGGATCACATGTGGTTAAACAGATGATAAAACGACACACTGTGACCGTTCCCGACGCTTTGACGTCGTTCTAAGCGCTGTGTCGCTCTCAGTTTATATTCTTCACTGCGATCGCATTACTCCTTGCTTCAGAGAACTCTGCCATTTATAAGCAACGCGTGGGTGGTATTACCACACACCACATTCCTCTAGCAATACGAGAAGATGCTCAGACGTGGCATCACACGTACATTCAGCAACACTAGCTCAATGCTAGTTTCTTATTCTCCTTGGGCCAATAGTACCTACGCCACCTTTGTTACGAAAATTTGACTATAAAATTACCTACCTTGAAAAATCAACTGTTTCATCCGTGATTAATATCTATACCTACATTCACACTCTGCACTGCAGTACACATACTGGAGTATGCTTCATACGACTTCATTACTTTTCCATTCACAAATGGAGAGAGTGATAAATTATTGCGTATCTTCTTCTGCAACACTCCTTATCTCCCCTATTTTTGTCATTGTGACCCTTACGGATGAAGAATGTCAGAGGCAACTGGACTAGTCCTACAGACTGTTCTTAAAGATGACTGTCTAAACATCCTCAGAAGCTTTTACTCGCCGTATTTAGGCAACCATCCTACCGACGCGCAAGGTTGAAAATATTCGTTTCGTAAAACATCGTTTCCTGCTCCACATTTTCATCCTACAGGAAACGTCGACCGTTCAAAGCCTTTTTAAGGACTGAGGGTGTGATAATAGCACGGGAGAGGTCAGTAATATAGGGAGGATGCTCGAGTGTCTCTCACTAGAGTTATTGTTTGTAATCCTCCTTTCAGTTTCCGCGACTGTCAGACTGCTCCGTTTTTACGTTGTTTCTTCTCCGGCGCTTCATCAGTGTTCAAATGTTCAAATTTTTGTAATTCTAGGGGATCAAACTAACTACTGGTCATTAAAATTGCTACACCAAGAAGAAATGCACATGATAAACGGGTATTCATTGGACAAACATATTATACTAGAACTGATATGTGATTACATTTTCACGAAATTTGGGTGCATAGATCCAGAGAAATCAGTACCCAGAACAACCACCTCTGGCCGTAATAACGGTCTTGTTACACCTGGGCATTGAGCACTGCCAGTTGGTCAATCCAGCACAGACGGCTCTTGCGTTAACAGCTATGATAATCGCGCTCTTAAAATTGTCTGGCAGACAGTTCTAACTTTATGTTTTTCAACTACTGTAATTATAATTCAAGTGTACCAAGATCGTGGACAGTATTACATATGTCAATTGTTGTTTCACGACATATAATATACATGTGGTGTCTATTCCGAAAGAACAGACGTCACTTCTGATTCTCCAGTTGTTATTCTTCCATTCTCATAGAATATATGACATTAACTGCACATGGGCAAAGCTGAAAATGTGTACCCAGCCGGGATTCGAACCCGGAGCTCCCGCTTTCTAGGTAGTTGCGCTGACCACTACACCACTGGAGACATAGTGATTCCCGCACTACCTAAGCACACCTCCCGCCAAACACAAATTTCCAGCTCTACCCTGCCCACAGTACTCAAACTCGTAGTCACTATGTACTAAGAGTAAGGGCTCCAAACTTGCCCACCCTCCCCCACTAACGAAAGGATCATTGTCCGTCACTGGCATATATATATATAATGTCGATTGTTGCCTGACGGTAAGAAATATGTGTACCAAGTTTGGTTGATATGAGCCCAGTAGTTTATGAGGAGATGTACACAAACACAGATCTCCATTTTTATAATATGTATACATTTTGTCTGTTGCCAATAGTGTATCAAGATTCTTTAGAGACATGTACCGTATATAGAAGTATACTATGAAAATATCTTTAATAATTCAAAAATGTTCAAATGTTCGTAAATATAAGAGACTTAACTGCCGCGGTTATCAGTCCCTAGGCAACTACTTAAACTAACTTATGATAACGACAAAGCACACATCCATGCCCGAGGGAGGACTCGAACCTCCGACGGCGAACAACCGCGCGCTCCGCAGCAAAGCGCCTTAGAGCGTTCGGCCACTCCACCGCGGCTTTCGAATAATTCTTTAAACACTATATATTGTAACTTCTCTATGTCAGCGTTTTTATATGTATACCAAGCCACTAGCAAAATGGTACAATAAACCAAAATTATAGAACAAAGCTTGTGTGATTGTAGAGCATAAAACACAAACTACATAATTCTCGGCTGTCCACTGATGTACCACGTGACAACTACCCACTAGAAACAAGATGATACCTCCATCCTCTCTCTCTCTCTCTCTCTCTCTCTCTCTCTCTCTCTCTCTCTCTCTCTGTGTGTGTGTGTGTGTGTGTGTGTGTGTAATTCATTACCTACAATTTCTATTACTAATATAAATGTTGCTCATTACAATTTCTACAACTTCATAGTCTGGCCGAGTGAACATGAACTACAGGCCACAAAAAATCCTCCTTGCGTTCGTCTAATGTGGTACAGGATGGTTCGAATCCTCCCTCGGGCATGGGTGCGTTGCTGTCCTTAGCGTAAGATGCCCTAACAGTTTGGTCCCTTAGGTTTTGAAGATCTTGCAGCTTGATTGATAGACGGGGATTTGAAGTCCGTTTTCTGCTGTGTGACCTTGCTACGGTCTAAATGCTTGATTAATTTAGCTGAGGAACCCAGTTTGAGCAAATTGTATACTTTATAAAAGCTAGCTACGGTCTTACAAATGATGGTTTGCTACTAATTTTGAATCTCAGCTTGAAGAGATATCATTCCTTTCTCTCTAACTTATGCAAGTTTCTACATTGTACACTGAAAACTAAATAAATGTTACGCCTCAGAGGATTTCTGAGAGACGGTTTTAACTTGTTCTTAAGGTTTCATCTGTATGCCGAATTGTCACCTGGCTCGTGCTGTTTTTCCATTCCATGAAATTGTCCACAAGCCGCGGCGGAATAACTGTGTGCACTAAGGCGCCTTACTATGGTGCGTGCGGTCGTTCCATGTGGGACGTTTGAGTCCTCCCTCGAGCATGGGTGTGTGTGTTGTTCTTAGGATAAGTAATTTAGGAACCGATGACCACTGCAGTTAGGCCCCATAATTTTACAAACATTTGAACATTTGAAATTGTCCACGAAAATGTGTTTTATTTTCATCTGTATGGAATACAGGCACTTCTCGTTTACTCTATCATATGTAAATATATTTTCTATCAATGTCTCCAAAATTACCGCAGACGTTTCTTCGCGGCGCCATTTTCACTTCACGGCACGTTCGTGTTCACAGCTGCCGGCCGCGGTGGCCGAGGGGACTGAGGCGCTTCAGTCACGGTTTGCACGGCCACGGTCGGGGGTTCGAATCCCCCCCTCGGGCATGGATATTTGTGGCGTCCTTAGTTGTAGGTAGTTGATAAGTAGTTTGTAAGTTTAGCGACTGATGACCCCGTAGTTAAGTCCCTTAAGCTTAACAAATATTTGAACTTTTTTTTTGTGTTCACAGCTGCCGCAATTAGATTATACACAGCTGACTGCACCCTTACTTCCACGTCCATGATTAGAGGATAGCGCCTAACACGATGTAACAGCTATTTTCATTGTATTTTACTGGGTCTTGTCGCAATGCCTTTAAGGTAAAAAGCAATTAGATCTCCTGCACGCTATGGAGACATTCAAACTCCACAGGAAGAAGAATTTTAACGGGGGCAGTTAATAGCTCTGGCGAAGTTTCTTTCTCCAGTCCCCGCGAGACTTAAGGTACTTTCAGGTACAATGACCTCACTACCGACAGCTGTTAAAAATCCGCCGCAAAAACCGATCTGCCAAGGCGAGCAAATTGAAAAACGTCGCAGATCCAAGTCAGGTCAGTCAATTGAAGACAGTCCCACGAGTTCTGAAAGAAGTGCTCCCTGGTTTTAAAAGTAGCCTACAAGAGAAAGGACCGCCGCGCCTGGAATTCCCCGGTATTGTTCTTGAGCGAGGAAGGCGCAAGTTGCTTCGTGCAGCGAATGTACAATGGCGCAATTACAGACTGCTCATCACAGTCCCTTGTCCGGCAGAAAAGGCGGCGTCTGAATCAACTGGAGCACGCAACTCGACCGCCCACCGACTTTTTATAGCTGAGTGAAAGGCGAAAAAGCCCCGGGCACGCCTGTATACACCGCACAAAGTAAGCAGTCTCCAAATGATTCATTCTCTGAGTCACTAGTGCACTCAGCCACGAAATGGCTTCAGTACCACACGGCATACCTGGTGGTACTCCCCTCGTTCTCATTCATTTCGTCGAAGGGTAGCAGAGTTTAGAATAGAGTGGAACTGTTACCAACGTTCTTTCCCTCTCTTAAAGAATCTATAGTGAAACAATAATGTAAACATGCAATCAAGCAATGATGTCAGAGACGTTTTAGTGGCCGGCCGCGGTGGCCGAGGGGACTGAGGCGCTCCAGTCACGGTCTGCACGACCACTACGGTCGGGGGTTCGAATCCCCCCTCGGGCATGGATATTTGTGCCGTCCTAGTTCGTAAGTAGTTGATAAGTAGTTTGTAAGTCCCATAAGCTTAACAAACATTTGAACTTTTGACGTTTTAGCTGCCTTATGTTGACATTGAATTAAATTAAATGGGGCGGTTGAAAATTTGTGCACACCCCGTGGATCGAATCCGAGTCTTCTGTTTACTAGGCAGACGGTCTACCCACTAAGATACCCACAACATGGTTATCGTAGCCGCGGGAACTACCCTGGTACGCTCTCGGCCAGACATCAACTCTCAACGTACATCCTACACTACTATCGTAGTGTCCCTTTGCCTATTATTCTCGATTATTCGCGGCCGTGTGTAGCCGATTCTCCTAAAGAGATTGATCCTCGTGTCCGTATGCAATGAAAAGCAAGGATCTTTTTACGCGTCGTCGCATTAACTATACATACATAAACACACTATTCGATCAAAAGTATCCGGACATCTGGCTGAAAATGACTTACAAGTTCGTGGCGCCCTCCATCGGTAAAGCTGGAATTCAATGGCAGCTTCCACTCTCGCAGGTATACGTTCAATCAGGTGCTGGAAGATTTCTCCGGGAATGGCAGCACATTTTTTCACGGAGAGCTGTACTGAGGAGAGGTTTCGATGTATGTCGGTGAAGCCTGCCACAAAGTCGGCGTTCCAAAACGTCCCCAAGTCGTTCTATATGATTTAAGTCAGGACTCCGTACAGGCCAGTCCATTACAGGGATGTTATTGTCGAGTTCAAATGTTTGTATAGCTTAAGGGACTTAATTACGGGGTCATCAGTCCCTAAACTTACAAACTACTTATGAACTAGCTAACACTAAGGACGGCACAAATATCCATGCCTGAGGGGGAATTCGAACCCACGATCATAGTGGCTGTGCAGACCGTGACTGGCGCGCCGCAGTTCCCTCGGCCATCGCGGTCGGCTATTGTCGTGTAATTACTACGTTACAGGCCGTGGATTATGAACAGGTGCTCGATAGTGCTGAAAGATACAATCGCCATCTCCGAATTGTTCTTCAACGGTGGGAAACAAAAAGGTGCTTAAAACATCAGTGCAGGTCTGTGCTCTGATAGTACCACGCGAAACAAGGGGTACAAGCCACCTCCATGAAAAAATTGGATCACACCGTAACACCACCGTCTCCGTATTTTACTGTTGGCACTACACACGCTGTCATATGGCGTTCACCGGGCATTCGCCATATCAACACATTGTGTACCGTGCTTCGTCACTCTATACAACGGTTTTTCACTGTTCAATCGTTCAATGTTTACGCCCCATACACCAAGCGAGGCGTCGTTTGGCTTACTAGCAGCCGCTCGACCATGAAATCCAAGTTTCCTCACCTCCCGCCTGTGGTAGTACTGATACAGTTTGGAATTCTTGTGTGATGGTCTGGATAGATGTCTACCTATTACACTGTACGACCCTCTTCAACTGCCTGCGGTCTCTGCCAGCAAACAGACGAGCTCGGCCTGTACGCTTTCGTGCTGTACGTGTCCCTTCACATTTCCACTTCACTATCACATAAGAAACAGTGGACCTAGGGACGTTTAGGAGCGTGGAAATCTCGCGTACAGGCTTCTGACACAAGTGTCACCCATCACCTGACCATGTTCGAAGCCTGTGAGTTCCGCGGAGCGCCCCATTCTACTCTTTCACGACGTGTAATGATTATTGAGGTCGCTGATATGGAGTACCTGACAGTAGGTGACAGCACAATGCACCTAATATGAAAAAAGTAGTTTTTGGGTTGTTCGGATACTTTTGATCACATAGTGTATGTGGTGTCTGTTTTTTTCGGACATAGAGTGACTAGCCATTGCCGCGAGTAAACGATAATAATAGGCAGAGGGGCACTACGATAGTAGAGTAGGCTATAGTTGAGAGAGGTGAAATATACATTTGACCAGAATAAAACTGACCCGAAAGTTGTTTATAATAGTTTGAGAATATTATGAAACCGACCTGCAGATTCATTCTTACAAGTTTTCCATTGTCCGGGTTTTAAGATTTTTAGGCCAATTTGCTTGCGCCCAGTTCTACATCAAATATCTGAACCAATCTCTACCGTAACATTTGACCATAGTTTTCTTATTTCCTTAGATGGTTCAGTTTATCTCGGTATATGAACTAGACATAACACACGCAATTAGACTAGAGACATTTCTCATCAGAAGGAAGGAAGGAAGCTTAGCATTTAACGTCCCTGTCGACAGCGTGGTCATTAGAAACGCAGCTCATGCTCGGATTGCCGCGGTGGAGTAGCCGAGCGGTCTAAAGCGTCTCGCTGCGGAGCGCACGGTTGCTCGCCGTGGAGGTTCGATTCTTCCCTGGGGCATGGGTGTGTGTGTTGTCCTTGGGTTAGTTTACCTAGGTTTAAGTAGTTTGTAAGCTACGGACTGATGACCACGCAGTTTGGTCCGATAGATTTACAAACTTTTCAAACATGCTCGGATTGTTGGGGTAAGGATGAGGAAGGAAATCGGCCGTGTACTTTCAAAGGATCCATCCCGCCTTCACTGGACGCCACTTCGGCGACTTGCACGTCCCTAACCACCCTAGTTATCTATCCGGGAAAAGAGGACCTATAATTTAAAGTGGAATCCGAACCATGTGTCGGTTTTGGCGACCACACATATCGCTGAAAGGTCAAGGCTGGGTTAAAACGCAGACTGAAAAATCCGTGACCCGAATGGGCTTCGAAGCGGCAACGATTCGGTTTCCAAGCAAGTGCTTTACCGCGAGTCAACTTTTTTGCCGTTTCTGTTGATCTGCTTCTCGCGGACGTCGTATCTGCTTTGTTCTGTTTTGTTCGCTTTGTTCGTGGCTCCGTTTTTATATATATATACCAGAGAGGTCATGCAACTCTCTCACCGAACGCCCTGAGACACCGATCCGGCGACCGGGTCCACCATTATAATAATGATACGTTTATGTTGTGCGTTACACGCGCATCCATTCAGCGATAATTCGGGACTACAGCTTTACCGACGAATTTAACCTGGACAACACTGAAAAACTAGCTGGTCCAAATAAACGTCAGTAACATGAATAGTTGCAGTTAAACAATAAAAGGGGGCTAGCAGAGCTACAATATAGCTCCGAATGTCACTGAGTTTTTGAACGAAATGAAATAATTTACTGCAAAACTCCGGCAACACGCTTTTTTCAAAAAAATGTTTGTATACCTATTGGACCAAACTCCTATGGCCATCGGTCCCTCGATTTACAAACTACTTAAATTAAAACTGTTACGTTATTGCCAAGATCACTTATTCGTAATTTCCACTTGTTTTTTCGTTTTCTTCGTATCTTGTTGCCACCAACAAAACTAAAAATAACAAAGAAGAGGGCCAATAAATGCACCTGCATCGCTAATGTCACCAGACACTCAAAATCTTAATGTGTAAACACAGTCTTCAATGGTTTTTACATACCTGTGGAAACGTCACTGCCCAACTATTATCAAATGTTCAAATGTTTGTGAAGCTCATGGGACTTAACTGCGGGGTCATCAGTCCCTAAACTTACAAACTACTTATGAACTACCTTATACTAAAGACAGCACAAACATCCATGCCCGAGGGGGGATTCGAACCCCCGACGGGGAACGGCCTCGCGCCTCAATCCGTTCGGCCGCTCCGCCGTGGCATACTATTATCAACATGCATTACTAGCGAATTGCAGGTTTGTCAATTACAAAATGTTCAAATATTTGTATAACTTATGGGACTTAACTACGGGGTCATCAGTCCCTAAGCTTACAAACTACTTATGAACTAGCTAAGACTAAGGACGGCACAAATATCCATGCCCGAGGGGGGATTCGAACCCCCGACCGCAGTGGCCGTGTAGACCGTGACTGGAGCGCCTCAGTCCCCTCGGCCACCGCGGCCGGCTTGTCAATTACATAAAAGCAGTTAGTCAAATGATAAAATGTATATTTTATTGTCCCCACAACACGCATTGGTACCGATTAACAGATTTGTTATAATAGACAAACCCGCAATAGGGCGTGAAGACACAAGACAATGACGTTTCCACATCTATGAAACACTATTGTTGACTGTGTTTATACATTAAGCTTTTTAGTGACTGCGGACATTAACGATGCAGATGCATTTATTGGTCCCCTTCTTTGTGCTTTTTAGTTCTGATGATGGCGGCAATATCCGCCGAAACCGGTAAAAAACAAGTAGAGATTTTGAATAAGCGATGTTGGCAAAAACAGTTTCACGTAAACAACAGATCGCGCCAAGCAATGTGTGTAGTTAAAGTAACTTACACAAAGGACAACCCATACACACATGCCCAAGGGAGGACTCGAACCTCCGGAGGGAACAACCATCCAGTCCGTAGGATGACGCCTTAGACCATGCGGCCATTCCGCGCTGCATATGATTCTTTAGGGAGTAGACGAAAAATATATTGTGGTCTTGTTCTTACCTAACATATCAAAAAATGTTCAAATGTTTGTAAATCTATGGGACTTAACTTCTTTGGTTATCAGTCCCCTAGCCTTACAAACTACTTATACTAAGTTAAACTAACCCAAGGACAAAACACACACACACACACACACACACACACACACACACACACATGCCCGAGGGCCGCGCGGGAGTATCCGAGCGGTCTGAAGCGCCACGTTGCGAATCGCGCGGCCTCCCGCTTCGGAGGTTCTGAATCCTACCTTGGCCATGGATGTTTGTGCTGTCTTGAGTGTAAGTTGGTTCGTAAGTTCAAATGTTTGCAAATCTATCGGACCAAACTGCGTGGTCATCAGTCCGTAGCTTACAAACTACTTAAACCTAGGTAAACTAACCTAAGGACAACAAACACACCCATGCCCCAGGGAGGACTCGAAATTCCACGGCGAGCAACCGCTCCGCAGCGAGACGCTTTAGACCGCTCGGCTACTCCACCGCGGCGGTTCGTAAGTAGTTTGTAGGTTTAGGGACTGGTGACCACGCAGTTAAGTCCATAAGCTTTACTAGCATTTGAACATGCCAGAAAGAGGACTCGAACCTCCGACGGCGAGGAACCGCTCGCTCCACAGCAAGGCGCTATAGAACGTTCGGCCACTCCTCCGCGGCACTGACGTATCATTGTACTGATGAAAATTCCTACCATAATCTAATTTTTCTGCATGAATTGTGTATGATGTATAAGCGTATTGTAGATATTTCACCTTATAGTTAAATATTTAAGCGACTGGAAGTGTTACTCACTTTCGTCTGGTAATCTCTTTAACGCCTGTATTACTGGAACTGTAATCTGATACACTGATAACGAAGCGGTCCTCAACAGAATACACCTATCCACTTTTTAACGGTGTTCCACGTACTGAACATGTTCCATGACGGAGCAGGAAGCAGCTATAGCCATTTTAACAGTATGTATTAAATTGTAAAATGTAAACTTTCACGGCCGGAATGGTCAAAATTACTAAACATTTCCGGGCTATTATGCCGTGGTCTAGTGGATTTGTTGTCGAAACCCAACGTTTCGTCCCCGACTGAGGAGGACATTCTCAAAAGCGTGACAATCACAGCACAGCCGAGCTTTGCAGATGTTGAGACTGTACACGATTTCTGAAATATAAACTACGTAGCCAAAAACTAACTTAAGACAAACTGTGATGACTGTTAATTCATTAGAATATCTCAAATTTCCATTTACAGCAACATAGTGATAAAACATGTATCACGTAATTGGGACTTACTTACAAGAGCGGAACAACACCAGTTGAGGGTACTAAGGCTGCTGGATTGCTCTGTGTTTGCTCACATCAGGTTTATTCTTCCGATGGACTAAGTACAGCACGTGTGTCGTGTGGCGGCGGCATGCATCGCACCGGTGCGCTAAACTGTGCTGCACGCGCTCCACTATCCCAAGCGTCAGCCGTCAATTGCACCAGACGGCTAAATAGTCATGTGTCTATGGTGCGGCGTCTTACTACCACGCTGGGCATACCTATCATTCAAATGTTTGTAAACCTACTGGATCAAACCGCTATGGTCATTAGTCCCTAGACTTAACAAACTACTTAAACTCAGAGCCGGCCCTAGCTTACGCGAGACCCTGTGCGAAACTTTCGCGCGATGCTCTCTCGCATCCTCCCTCCCCGCCTCCCTCCAGCAGAAGTTATACGCCTCAGTCACGTTCAAACGAATTCTTAGTTTCGTCTTTGACATACAGTAGAGCATCGATTATCCGGACTAATTGATATAATGCAGTGTCCGAACAATTGAAATTCCGGATAACTGGTCTGGACTCGATGCTTAAGACTACTAACATGTTTTTTTTTTTTTTTTTTTTTTTTTTTTTTTTTTTTTTTTTTTTTTTTTGCAGCTAAATCTCATAGGCGTTGTAAGGACAAAAGCTGAATGGTGTCACATTCAGCTTGACGCTCTAGCCACTTCATAGCTTTTTGCAAACAGGTAAACGCTTCATCGTGGTTTGGAACGTCGTCTACTATTTCAGTATCTTCTCCATCCTCCTCTTCCTCCCCTACTTCCTGATTATCGTCTTTTATCTGCTGCACAATTTCTTCATCAGAGAGAATCTGATATCCAGGATCGTCCATGACAGCGAATACAGTACAATAATCTCAAAGCCCAATCACAAATATCACAACTTAGCCAGCGAACGTAAGATTCTTGACTGACGAAATAGCGATCCTTTGTTGTGACATGAGAGATTATGGGCGCTCCGAGTGGCTAAATCCTGAAATGCAACGAGCGCTACACACGGCGAAGGTTAAAACATCACGCGCGGAAATGGAATAATCGGAACCTCACATGCGGGAAATTTATAACTTTGAAAACTCGCGCGGGGTATTAAGAAAATAAAAATAATTAAAAAAAAAAAACAAAAAAAAAAAACAAAAAACAAAAACCAACGGACGTCCAGATGACCGGTATTCGGATAATTGATGCTCTGCTGTACTACCAATATAAGCAGACCTACTATTATGATAGGAAAATAATTAAACGGAGAAGGAATCTTATTAAGTCTGAAAATAACTGAAACATGAATAACGCGGGGTATTAAGAAAATAAAAATAATTAAAAAAAAAAAAAAACAAAAAAAACCAACGGACGTCCAGATGACCGGTATTCGGATAATTGATGCTCTGCTGTACTACCAATATAAGCAGACCTACTATTATGATAGGAAAAAAATTAAACGGAGAAGGAATCTTATTAAGTCTGACAATAACTGAAACATGAATAATAAAAAATAACTTTGGTATCTGATCGAAAGGCTTATGGAAGGCGACCGAGCCCTCTTGGGGCCGTCAAAAAGCCACACGATCATTTCATTTACGTTTCCCTAAGGTAATATGTCGCTACGTCATAGAAGTTACGAGTAGGAGTTTGGCGCTCTCATAAGGCACAACAGAGAGGCGAAAAACCTCGCGGTGCCAGCTGCGGTCTTCTGTCACGTGCCTCGCCGTCCCATTTGACTGTTCACAGCGAGCGGAGCAGGGAGCACTGCGCAGCTCAGCTGAAGCTGGAACAGCCTGTCCACGAATGTAATGCTTCATTATTAGTGACAATGATGAGTAGAAAGGGTGCAGAGAGGCGCCGAGAAACAGTTAATCACGTACATCTTAACTGAACCTGAGGAATAGTCATGTGTTGACACTCGATATTACTATAGCGCATGCCCTGGTCCCTTCGACTCCGATACAAGCATAGTTTTGTTAATCTGAGACGTACTCCAGTGGCCATAGTCGTGTCATAGTGGGAATATAACTGTACTTGATTTACATTATATTAAAAGGGATTTCAGAAACAAAATTACGAATGACGGTTTTAAAATTACGTTCTAATGTTTTGTGCAGGGATCCGCACCGTTTGCACGTGCGTAAGGCCGGCCCTGCTTAAATTACCTTATACTAAGGACAACACAGACACTAATGCCCGACGGAGAACTCGAACCTCCGGAGAGAGCGACCGCCCAGTCCTTAGCATGACGCCTCAGACCACGGAGATACTCCCGCACTGATACCAATCATTCTGCAACAATAACACCACTTACGGCTGGGGTGGGAGCGAAAAGTTTTAAACCAGGGACGCCTCTAACAATTTCAACCAAATTTTATCTATAAATGACTCGTGTTCTACGTTTTTATAGACTCGCTCGCTTGTCCGTTAATCTGGTTGGTACAAATTTTGCAGTTGATTTTAACTAAGTTTACGATGAGCTAGAGACATCAACATCTGAACATAGATCACAACTGGAAGACAATGAAATATTAACTCCCTTTCTCATGTGATTTGCGGTGAAGCTACTTTATTAACCACTGCCGTCTGCTAAGTAATAAACTGTTAGCATAGCTCAAATCTGGATGACAGTACAATATTAACTCGCTTTGTTGTTTAGTGTGTGTTTTTGTGTACCAGTACTTTTCCCCCATTTCGTGTTACAGTCATTAATGGTCTATGGGAAGAACAGTTGGTGTTAAGATTTCCCGTGATCTCGAGTCTTTCTCATTTTTACCTTCGCAGTTTTTTCGCGAGATGCATGCAGGAGGAACCAATATATTGGTTGACTCAAGTGAAGAGAAACTGAAATAAACCTGGAATTTACAACACTTCTTCATAACAATATTTGAAATATATTGAAATATTTCACATATACAATTGACTATAAAAAATGTTCAAATGTTTGTAAATCTATCGGACCAAATCCATGCCCCAGGGAGGACTCGAACCTCCACGGCGAGCAACCGCGCGCTCCGCAGCAAGACGCTTTAGACCGCTCGGCTACTCCACCGCGCCACAATTGACTATAATGCCGTGTACAGTTATTTAAATAAGTATAAATTTTATATCATGTTTTTATACCGGACTAAATAGTGTAATGTCATTTCTGCCAGCTCCATGCACATTTATAACCCGGTACATACAGTTCTGAAAATTTGTGAATTTTAATTTGTAACACATATGAAAATTCCTGAAAGATTTTTAATGAAAAACGAGTGGCGCATGCAATACACATTTTATGCATGAATAGTTCACCTCCTAATTATTATCTAGGGCGCGCGCCCCAATTTTATCGTTATAAATATTCCAAGTATTTCCACGGCTATTAAAAAATTCACGAACATTTTTTTAGAACCGTGTGTCCGTAAGGAATCTAGAAGGGGCTATGCGAAATTATTTCACACTTTTTAGTTTATATTTTTATTTATATAATTATATGCCACTCGGATCGGTACTGGTAACAACAACTTCGCCATCCATCGGGCGACGAACCGTGGACCTGAGCGCGAGAACTGTGCGGTGCCCCTATTGGAAGGCAAATGGCGAAATACGCGTCTCATGTGACATGGGACCATCCCCACCGTTTTCAGCTCAATAATTAAGTCGCCGTCGGATAGTCTTCCTTGGATAATCAATAATTTCACAACGATATCAGACATCACCTCTGATAGTCATTTCACAAATTGCCCGTAGCTGAGACCGCAAGCAACACACACAGACTATGGCATACTATATATTACACATTAAACTATTTTTACTTTCCCACTAAATTTCCAGTGTACATTAAAACTATGAAATTATCGTATGACATTGCTGGCCGGGAGACCCAATATGGGATTGTTTGGCCGTCTACTGCCAGTATTTTTACTTGACGACTCTTGGGCGACTTGCGAGGACAACACAGAACACCCAGTCCTCTGCCGACAATCGAATCTGGGACCCTTGCGTGGCAGTCAGCGACGCTATCGATTGAACTACCGAGGCGAACATTAAAACGTTGAAAATATCAGAAAGAAACTATAAACGTAGATGTGGCAATTTTATATTCGAAGACATGAATATAGTTATGGTGATAACTTCCGCCAAATTTCCGAGATGGCTTGTACGCTGGATACAGCGTGTTTCTGTAAGAGCGTGCAAATAAATGTTCGTAATTCTTATGGGACCAAACTACGTTGGTTATCAGTCCCTAAACTTACAAACTACTTAAACTAAGTTAAACTAACCTAAGGACAACACACACATCCATGCCCGAGGGGGGATTCGAACCCCCGACGACGGGGGCTCGAACACGTCGCTCCAGTACGCGCGGCTAATCCGCCGCGGCTAGCGTGCAAATATTTAACGGTACACAGAGAAACTTCCACTGAACAATTTAAGGTAGGGGGTGTGGAACTAAAGGTGACTACCGCTTTGTCTCTCATTACTGTTTTGCAGGTTATTTAGAACTGGCATGGGTACAAGTTTACACATACTGAGTTGCTTTCTTTCTATATACGTTCTTTATTTCTTTCAAGGAAACCAGGAGGACGAGCCTGATTACTAGGAAGTCATGATGCACCTTTTGCTTACTTTACTTGTCGATCAGGTGGTTGTGTTATATCGTATTTACCTCGTCCCATAACAGAACGCGGTATGAATCAACGAAAGATACATTCATTACTCGCTGTTATTAAGAGAAGTACAGTATAATACGATGGCTGTGCGCAACCATCTGACACCGTATTCCCTGGCCAGCGAGGTCACCCGACTTGAATTTCTTACGGGACTATGAGACCCCGGTGGATACGGAAATAAAATTAGTTGCCATTGCTTGTGGCGCGCTTCCAAACACAGCAGGGATATTTCTCAAGGTGCATTAGAATCTTGTTCGTCAACGTCATGCGCGCTTTGAGACTGATGGGCGTAAGTTTCAGGATATTTTGTAAGCTGTATTGCAAATGGTATGTTCATCGTGTCAATGACAGTATTTGCAATCAACTGTAACGAATGTAAATAAAAAGTACACGATAGTGTGATTGTATTCCTATTATGTCTTTAATCTGTCTTCTCTGATCCCGGGCTTTATACTTCAAATTGTTCAGCCGAGGATTCTTTATGTCTTGTTAAATTTCTGCACGCTTTTACGGAAACACCCTGTATAATCTATTGGAACGATGAAAAAGGTACCGTGAGGAGGTCTTGCTCCAGCCTATATGCAAAGTAGTGCGATTAGGAAGCGGGTGTATAAGCAAGGGCATATGAGCAAGGGATTAATATTTAATGTCTTTCCGACATGTATGCTGTAAATGGTGAAACGTGAACACGCTACAATCCTTTTCTTGGCTGCCGAAGGACGAACACCGGCAGAAATCCATCGTAGAAATGAAGAATGTGTATGGGGCAGCAAGTCATTCGAAAAGCTCCGCTGAGGAAACGGGTGCTGCCGTTCCACGATAGCGTACGTCCACACATCGCAAGTGTCGTAAATCAAACGTTACTCCGTCCAGCGCAGGGGCACTCGCGCACGCGCGCTATATACCTGACCTCTCCCCGCGCGTTTATTATGTCTTCGATCCCGTTTAAGAAAGGCTTTAAAGGGTCGTAGATTCCTGTCGGACGAAGATATACAGTAGACAGTTAAAGGCACCGATTCTAGGCTCCATGGCCTTCGAGAGGAAATTTTTTGATCGCGCTTTATATTTCTCCTGTTTGTGGCTTCACAGCTCGACATGCATCGTGGTAACACGGTTTATAATTGTAATATGTATTAAGTTGTTCGTGTATATGTATTATGAAGACTAGCGGAGCGGAACGGTCTAAGGCGCGTTGCTGCGGAGCGCGCAGTTGCTCGTCCGTCGGAGGTTCGAGTCCTCCCTCGGGCATGTGTGTGTGTGTGTGTGTGTGTGTGTGTTTTGTTCAAATGTCTGTAAATCTATCGGACCAAACTGCGTGGTCATCAGTCCGTAGCTTACAAACTACTTAAACCTAGGTAAACTAACCTACGGATAAACACACACACACACCCATGCCCCAGGGAGGACTCGAACCTTCACGGCGAGCAACCGCGCGCTCCGCAGCGAGACGCTTTAGACCGCTCGGCTACTCCACCAAGGCTGTGTGTTTTGTCCTTGGGTTATTTTAACTTTGTTTAAGTAGTTTGCAAGCCTAGTTAAAAAGAACTTAAGAACCATAGATTTACAAACATTTCAATTTTAAAAAAAATAAAACCTCTGATTTTTCTCTCTCAGGGCTGGCTACTGATAGAAACATGTGTATTGTTTTAAGATACAGATAAACCTCGATATGTCGAACCTAGATATATTGAAGACCTGTCTATTTCGAGTATTTTCTCAATTCCCTTCCCTTGGAAACTCAAAACCTTGATATTTCGAATAAAACCCTCTATTACATAAAATGTTTTGGAGGGCTTGAGAGGGGCAGATTTTACCTCCGTATATCGACGTTCAGTGAGGAAAAACTCTTTATATCGAAGTCACCTCTATATAACAAGTTTTTGTACTAACTCTTTATATCGCAGTGCGCGCAAATAGGAAAGTCCCAGTACCTTCCCTCACTACCTGTACGCATCACGGAGATGTGGGTGACTCTCCAGTTCCAACGACTTCCGTGCAGGTGCGATTTTAGGCAGTGTTTGTTTTGATTCAGTGTGAGCTGCGAGTGCCTGTCATGGCGTCTAAGCTGAAATGTCTGTCAATTGCTGAAAAACCAAAGTTACTTGACGATCTGAGAGCAAGAGTAAAGAAAAAGACATAGCAGCTGATTTTGGGATTCCGACAAGAACACTGTCAACAATAATGAAGAATGAATACCGCGTGATAATCGCAGATGAAGGGACAGAGTGGAAAAGACAAAGAAAGACTGAGTATCCTGATTTAGAAGAGTGTTTATTTAGTACCGTGCTCCCGGCGACAGAGGAATAATAATTTGAACATTGGTGTACTTGAAAACAATGCATGACAATCTATCTTGATCTGTATATTACTAAAACTAAACATTGCACTAAATCACACACAAAAACGAAAAATATCATATTAGGTACAGTAATAAAAAGTCGTGACTTTTTTCTGGAACACCTCGTTATATCGAACACTCGATATATCGAGGTTTGATTGTACACACTGATTGTGGATGAGTGATAAAGATGGCAGTACTGTACGGCACATGGAACTCTAGTGGCAGAGGAGAGAGTTAAGACTGTTTTTGATACTTAAAATGCGGTCATTTTCAGTACAAGAAAAGTGAAGGCCTATAATCATTCGTTTTCTACATTAGCATGGTGTGCAGTGGCGGCGCATCCTATGTCTTCACTGGTTCAGTGAACCCCCGGAAAAAAGCTCGTCACGAAAAGAAGTAAATAAATGAATAAAATAAAGTTTTTTTAAACTATCATTCTTCGTTTCGTTCTTATATCAGATCATTTTATAAGCATATTCAAAGTATTTTTATCGCATGAGAAACGTGTTTACGTCGCAGAGACCACGTATACGAGTCGTAGAGCGGCCGCTTAATATAGGCGCGATTTTAAGAGTAAATGACATTAATACTCTTCGTTGTAACAAATATTTAACTTTGAAAAGAATTGGGGAGAGCAGCTTTTGAGCATGCGTAAACTTAGGAGAGGGTGCTGATTACAGTGTCACGTGACATGAAGGTAGCTTGTCTCTTCATCGTAACAGATTCATTTTGTTAGTCACTTAACAGTGTAATCAGTTACTTACTGTGTTTTAGTGTTCATGTGCTTATTCGTATGTTCTTGGTTTTTGTTATCAAAGAAAAATGAACAAGGTTCAGTATCTTTTAGAAACAAACTACTCAGCTTTAAGCTGGGAACAAATCTGTGAAATAAATAAGCTTGGTAGGCCGACGCCACAACTCGAGTTGAAGCAAGGGCAAACAAGCCGAGGTAAGACATTCTGCAGATCTTTTAACGAAAATATATGTAGGGGGTGGGGTGCAAACCGCGCCGCTTTCTCCCGATGATACACAGAGATGCGCCAAATTGTCTCTTAAGACGGTGAGCCAAGGGGGGGGGGGGGGCGAGGTTCTCTGAAACATCAAGATAAGGCACTGAGACAAGTGAACCCCAGTCATCTGAAGCACCAGCAGCCACCAATGGTGTGTCACCCATTGAAATTCATCACCAGCTGAGTGAGGCGTGGTAATGGTCATGGACGTGTTCAGTTTGTCTTGGTGGTTCCGACTGCTCAGAGAAGGCACAACGTGTTTATATCCTCTGTATTTCGACCGTCATTTGTTATTGTACTCCCCATGTAACAAAACTTACCTACCTCCTTTATTGTTTCGTTACCTATACTAATTCCTTCACCATCACCTGATTTTCTTAGACTGCACTCCATTACCCTAGTTTTGCTCTTGTTAATGTTCATCTTATATGCACCTTTCAGCACACTGTGCATTCCGTTCAACTGCTCTTCCAGGTCCTTTGCTGTCTCTGACAGAATTACTATGTCGTCGGCAAAAGGCATTTTTTTTTTTAATTCTTCCCCCTGAACTTTAATTCCTTCTCCATATTTCAGCTTGCTCTCCTTTATAGCTTGCTCAATATACAAATTGAATAACATTGGAGAAAGGTTACAACCCCATCTTACTCCCTTCCCAACCACTGCTTGCCTGGATGGGAACGTAAAAATGCGAAAAGTCTCCTCCAGCTGGGTGCCGCGGATGCTGGCGGGCGACATTTGATTTTTTCCAGCTACGAAAGACGCTCTTCGTGTTCGTACGTTCACTAGCCGTGCTGCAATTGCACCAGCGATTTTCTGGTGGTAAAAGCAGACTCCTAAAGAAGCGTTCGCAGCGGCCATGCGATCATGGCATCATTGTTGTCAAAAATGTTTACAGCTGCAGAGAGATTACGCCGAGAAGTTACACAAGTTTCGCAGTTTGCGTGATTAGTTTGTGACAAAAAGAATCGGAGGTGTTATCACTTTAATGCAGCTCGTAAAAATACCGTGTGCCGGTTCGTTTTCGACCTCTGGTCGTTTCCCTGTCCTTTCTAGGCAGCGTACTAATCCTCTAAAATATTCTGGCTAGCATTTCATTTACAATTTAAAATATGAACGAAAGCATCATTTCTGAAGGCCCAAGGGATGTCGTTCCGCTTGGAGATATGGTAAATAGAGGAGAGGCAAACACAATTTGGAAGGTGCAGATGCAGTCTGTTTTCGATTACGGCTACGCTTGCTGGCGCAGGGTATCGGGTAAACATGATTCCGTGCGGAGGCCGGCGTCAGGTTTTGTCACGACGTTGTTAACGTGGCGGATTCAACTGTATGCGGAGCTCACGCGAGGCGACAACATCCTGCATCACTGCTATATACATCAATTCTCTCCGAATGTTCGCGCCATGCGTATGTAAACAGGGGCTCTCTGCGACTACGGAAGACACATTTTCTTTGCTGTAACTCAGCATCGAATAACTGGTCACTTCGCGCAATGAGTAAATACGCTACTATGTAAGTAACGTAACGTTCACAGCCTCTTATGGCGTGGATTTACTGAGTATATTCAAATGTGCTCTAGGTAGAATTTGAGCGCATCACTTATATCAAAATTCGTGGTATGGGGATAAAGGCAATATATACAAATGGCAGATGTCTCTGTAGGAAACTCCTCAACAAAATAATACTAACTTGATGGCGACAGATAAGAAACATCGATAAATGCGTAACTAGGCGTAAAATGAAAGGTAGTACGTACTTTAGATTGTTGCTGTGGTGTTACGACCGAAGAGTAGTTTAGTGCAGTTTCGCATTGTACTCTATCCTATTTAAGGCTCTTCAATTCCGAATAGCTGGTGCACATCTATTTCAGTCAGTTACCAATAGAAGAAGTAGGTGAAGATGAAATAGGAGGTACTATACTGAGAGAAAAATTTGACAGCGCACTGAAAAACCTAAGTCGGAACAAGGCCCCTGGGGTAGATGACGTTCCCTCAGAGCTACTGCAGTCTGTGGGACAACCTCGCCGTCGGAGGTCCGAGTCCTTCCTGGGGCATGCATGTTGTGTTGTCCTTATGTTAGTTTAAATTATTTTAAGTAGTTTGTAAGCCTAGGTACTAATAACCAAAGAAGTTAAGTCCCATAGATTTACAAACATTTGAACATTTATTGGAGAAAAAGATTTTCTGGCATATCTTGACTAAAAGAAGGGATCGACTCATAGGTCACATTCTTAGACAAGAAATTGCGAATTTAGGATTGGAGGTAAGTGTGTGGGGTAAAATTCAAGAGAGGGAGACGAAGAGACGAATACAGTAAGCAGATTCAAATGGATGTGGTTGCCGTTCTTGCTCAGGATAGAGCAGCGTGGAGAGCTGTATCAAACTAGTCTTTGGACTGAAGAACAGAACAACAACAACGATATTCGTTTCTTTAAAGTCTGAAATCTAGCAGAATATCGCGGAGCGAGCTAGGGGAGTGATTGGTATGTTGTGTAACGTATATTGTAAGATTCTTTAATTTAGCGATTCCGGAATTGTCTCGAGAAGCACTTCTAAGCACTGTGTGATGGAGTCGAAAGGCTGTTTCCACGCTGGAGGTACCTAGAACACCACATGTCACGACATACGGTGCTTAAAGTAGTTTCCTTTGTGTAATAAGCGAACCGCTACCTGAGAAGATTGCGGACGACACGGAGGATGTGCAAGAAACAATTACAAAATTTATTGTAAGCGGTTTAGATAATGTGTAATAATCTTCAGACTGTGATGGGCGGAGGCACCGGGCAGAGCAAGTAGGACGCCGCTGCCAACTGCTGCAGCTCACATAGCTTGTGCTCGGCCCGTCCCTCCGCTTACCATCCATGATAATTACACGTTATCTAAACCGGTTACAATACAATTATGCGATCTTGACTCTTAAAAAATGTATTATAAAAGTATTTTGACCGCCGTTTTCCAAAATAATTACATAATTATAACTTATATGATATAAATATTAATAACGATAAAACATTTAGGGAGAGGCTCTCACTAGCCACAATGTTGGTATTATTATTATTATTATTATTACGAAGAAAAATATCAAATAGAGGGCGTATATAAAGTCCGGGAACACTTTCAATTATTTATTGCACAAGAACCAAGCATTTTACACACACACACGCACACACACACACACACACACACACACACACACACACATATATATATATATATATAACTTTGAAGAGAAACCTTGAAAGTTGTTTCATTTTTTTTTTTTTTTGTTTTTTTTTTTTTGTTCTTCCATGTGTGCCGCCACAGCGTAGTTTGGTAATTTGCCGATAGTCACCGCTAGTCGCAAAAATGACGAGTTGAGGTGGTATACCGGCCATGGAGCGGCCCCTGTCGACAGGAAACACTCATTGCACACTGTTGTACCGGGAAGCACACTCAACAGGCTGTAACATGTCCAAGTAGGAATATCCAGTGACAGTGCTCTAGGCGAAGAAAAATGGCCCGCAGTGTTTCCGACGTGACAAGGCAAAAGAAATGCAATGCATTCGTGTGGATGCTTTGGACCCCAGATTCGACAATTACGCCTGTTCACTTTCCTATTCGTGTGGAAAGTGGCTTCGTCGCTAAAAATTAAGCGATCAACAATGCCATCCCCATCCTCATTCAATTGTTGCAACTACGAACAAAACTCAAAACGCTTGTCTTTGTCGTCGTCAATGAGCTTCTGAACTAGCTCCAATTTGAATGGTTTCATAGTCAGCTTCTTTCGTAGAACTTTCCACACTATCATTAGAGCCATTTCGAATTCACGGGATACACCGATTTCTTTGGACTCCTTATGAGTGTCTCTCGTACGCGCTCCATATTCGCTTCACTCACACTGGGACGTCCGCTTCTCTTTGCCGGGCACAAACAACCCGTCGTATCGAATTTGTTGTGCTAGTGGTGCAAAATAAATAAATAAATAAAAATGCAAATGTTTCTAAATCTATGGGACTGAACTTCTTTGGTTAGTAGTTCCCAGGCTTACAAACTACTTAAACTAAGTTAAACTAACCTAAAGAAATGCACATCCATGTCCCAGGGAGGATTCGAACCTCCGACGGTGAGTAACTGCGCGCTCTGCAGGAAGGGGCCTTAAACCGTTCGGTCACGCCACCGCGGCGTGCCAGTGGTAAATGGCCTTCTAGTAGATGGCTTCTTATCGTACTTGGTTCTAAACATTCGTTGAACAGCTGTAGCACACTTGTTTTTGTCGAAATACAACACACAGAAAGCTCGCTCCGCACCTGAACTCGCCATGTTTGCCACTGGCGCTGACTATCGGCAGATTACCAAACTACACTGTGGCGGCGTACATTAAAATTTTTTTAAAAATTTCAAAAAACTTTCAGGGTTTCTCTTCTAAATGACATATCTACAATATTTGGTTCTTGTGCAGTAAATAATTGATAGTGTTTCCGGACTTAATGTACAACATGTATTGCTAAGTCAAGGACAAGGCGAATTCGCCCTAGAGTATCCGAGGAAATGGGAAACAGTGCGAGTCATAATAGCTGATTCAGCTAGCTGTTATTCAAAATATATCATAAGCAACTTCCTGGCGTGCCGGAAAAAATTGCGTGCCGGAACCGAGACTCGAACCTGGCACCTTTGCCTTAATCGGGCAAGCGCTCTACCGACTGAGCTATCCCGCCAGACTCACGTTGCCCCCTCACAACTTTACTTCCTCCAGTACCTCGCCTCCTACTTTCCAAACCTCACAGAAGCTCTCCTGCGAAAAATGCAGGACTAGCACTCCTGGAAGAAAGGATATGGTGGAGACATGGCTTAGCCACAGCCTAGGGATGTTTTCAGGATGAAACTTTTCACTCTGCAGCGGAGTGTGCGCTGATATGAAACTTCCTGGCAGATTAAAATTGCGTGCCGGAACCGGGACTCGAACCTAGGACCTTTGCCTTTCGTGAGCAAAGGTTCCATGTTCGAGTCCCGGTTCTGGCACACAATTTTAATCTGCCGTGAAGTTTCATATCAGCACACACTCCGCTGCAGAGTGAAAAGTTTCATTCTGGATATCATAAGTACTTTAAAATACGGTAATTCTCTATCTCTCTCTATTTTTTTAATTTTATATATCGAATATATCGAATGGAACTACAGTGATTTCCTTTGCTAGTGTCGTAGGTCTAAAATAGATGAATTCAGTGGTGTTTACTGTTCAAAATCCTATAGAAACTGACGGAGAAAACTTAGGATTCATACGTTTTAAACATGAACCGATTCTTAATTTATCCGCGTTCGGTGATGATGATGATTAGTGATATAGGGCGCTCAACATCGAGGTCATCAGCGCCTGTCCTCAAACATGAACGGATGGAAGAGAAATGACGCACGTCGGATGGACTTGCGAAACTGAAAAGCACACCTACAACTGTAGGGATAGCTTAAAACAACCCTTAAAAGGACTAAAACGGGGGATAAAACATTGACATTTATGTGGCCCGGCGACTACTTACAAATAAAGGGTGGCCGAGCCACTCTAACACATTAAAATCGCACACTCATTATTTTGGGAAGTAGTCCAGACATTGTACAAAAACGTAGGACACGATCCACAGACGCCTCATCGTCAGCTAAAATACAGTGCAGGTCCTGTGAGAGACCCGAATTTGCCCTGGTAGCAGCAAATAGAACGCATTCTGTTAAAATATGTCGTATTGACAATTGTGTCCTACATCGGTCACACTCTGGCGGTTCTTCACTGCGTAAAAGGAAGCCGTGTGTCAGTGGGCAATGTCCTATTTGGAGACGAGTGAGGGCGACTTCATCAGCTCGTCTAAGGCGGAAGGATGTATGCCATGGGCGGACTGAGGATTTCACCGCGCGCAGTTTATTGTCCGCCACATCCAACCACTGATTCTCCCACAACGCCATGGCTCTGCGTGTCACAAAGGAGGTGACGGCTTTCAGTGGGACGGAACAGCGTACGGAAGGGGGGAGAGAACAAGCCTCCCTAGCTGCTGCATCGGCCAGCTCATTTCCCTGGATCCCTATGTGCCCAGGAACCCAACAGAAAACTATCTCCTTGTGTTGACGTTGCAGTGCAAGGAGAGCGTCCTGAATGTCCTGCACCATCCGATCTGCCGGATACATTTGGTCGACAGCGAGGAGGGCGCTGTGGGAGTCTGAGCAGATCAGGAATTTCGTACAGTGATGCCTTTTAATCCGTTCTAGTGCCCTCAGGATAGCGAACAGTTCCGCATAGTAAACGGAAAACTGTTCCGGGAGCCCTATCCGAAGGACAGAGTCAGGAAACACAACGGAGCAGCCAACACGATCTCCCTGCTTGGACCCATCTGTATAGACAACAATAAAATTCGCATGGTGGTTTAAAATCTCTAAAAATCTACTTTTATAAAAACTATTCGAGGTACAAGGCTTCTTGAAAGCAGTCAGATCTAAAATGAATGTAGGCCTATGAAGGAGCCAGGGAGAACCCCTACTCCACCCCTGGCGTTGAACCGTGATACCCTGCACCTGCAGCAACTCAAGGCTCTCCTGTGCTCTAATCCCAAAAGGTCTCGTAGCCTGTGGGCGGTTGTGGGACAAACGTTGGTTGGGCTGCTGCGCAACACAGACAGAAAGTAACGTGTGTGGAGCTGACAGAGATCTGTAAGCCAGGCGTGCCACGAGCAGAAGACGGCGGATAGACAGCGGGGGCTCACCAGCTTCTGCACACAGGCTAAGTACTGGACTTGTGCGATATGCACCAGTCGCCAGCCTGATACCTTCGTGGTGTACTGAATCCAGGATTTTCAGGTATGAAGGCCTGGCCGATCCATAGACCTGGCAGCCATATTCCAGTCTAGGCCGCACGAAAGCTTTATAGAACTGGAGCAGACGTGCCCTATCGGCACCCCAAGACCGATGGCTGAGACATTTTAGGATACTTAGAGCCTTGAGGCATCGCAGTTTGACCTCTTTAAGGTGCCGCAACCACGTCAGCCTCTCGTCAAAAATGAGGCCAAGATATTTGACCTTGTCCTGAAAGGTGAGAACAGTGTCACCTAGTTTTAAAACAGGTGTATTAAAAATGGAACGGGAGCGATTAAAATCTACACAGACAGTTTTCTCCAAGGAAAACTTGAAACCAGTGGTGTTACACCATTCCTCCAACCGCCTGATCGTCAAATGTAATTGACGAGCTGCTGTGGCAATGGAGGAGGACGCACAGAAGATGGAGAAGTAGTCCACGAACAAGGAACACTGTACATGCGGTCGCACGGTGGATGTAATGCTGTTTATGGCTATGGTGAAGGCTGTGACACTTAAAACACTCCCTTGCGGGACACCATTCTCTTGTTTAAAACGGTCAGACAAGGCACTCCCAACCTTGTATCTGAAATACCTGTCAGAGAGGAAAGATCGGATAAAAGTGGGCAAACGTCCACGAAAACCCCACTCGTAAAGCTGCTGTATAACAAGGCGTCGCCAGGTAGTATCATACGCCTTTTCCAGGTCAAAGAAAACACCGATTAGGTGTTGTTTCCGTAGGAAAGCTTGTTGGATCGCACTTTCAAGAAGGCTGAGGTTATCCAGTGTAGAATGGTACCTCCTAAACCCACATTGAGAGCGGCTAAGTAAGGATCTCCTTTCGAGGACCCATACTAAGCGCCGGTTGACCATACGCTCCAACGTCTTACCAATACAACTCGTGAGGCTAATACTCCGATAACCACGTGGGTCGGTGCGATCTTTCCCCGGTTTTAAAATCGGAATTAAAATGGATTCTTTCCAAGGGCATGAAAAATTCCCTGTAATCCAAATTTCGTTAAAAAGGTGTAAGAGGACTCCCTTTGACTGGGGTGCCAACTGTTTCAACAGTATGTACGGAATCTCGTCAGAGCCAGGTGCAGAATCACGAGCTGCTGACAATGCGGACTCCAGCTCCCACATCGAGAAAGGTTGGTTGTAGTCCTCAACGTTGGAGGAACGTAGATCAAAGCCAACCCTCTCCTGTATCGTGCGATATTGACGGAAGACTGGATCCTGGCGAAAATCGGATGTAACAGCTGCATAGGATTCTGCCATAACTTGGGCAATATCCCTGGGCGATTGTAAAAGATCCGCGTTCGGGATGTGCTGATTTTGTAACTGTGTTTTCAGTTGATGTAAAGCCTCTCCATTCACTAATAATAACTTTATTAAGTCGACGATCCGCCGCGCGGAAGTGGCCGAGCGGATATCCATTTTCGGGAGACAAATCTCCAGGAGACATGACGAGGTACCCGGCCGATCGATGCATTCATTCCTCAATGTAACCCAGAGTCCAACTGAAAACCACTCAGACAGACAGACTTGCCAAGGGTGACGACAAGAGACATGAATAGATCACGGCGTGAGCGGCCGCTCTCCGTTGGAGGTTCGAATCCTCTCTCGGGCATTGGTGAGTGTTGTTTTTAGCGTAAGTTAGTTTAAGTAATTTGTAAGTCTAGGGACTGATGGCCATAGACGTTTGGCCCAATAGGTTTGCAGACATTTGAACATTTCAACCATTTCAGTATTTACATTGGGTCAAAAACTTTTACTTAATAAGTATGTATCTGTAAAGTTCACTTTGATTATTTCCCATAAACTCACGGATATAGTGCCCTGATTATTCATTTATTAATCGTGTTTATGGAATATTCCGTCGGTACTTGGAGGAACAGAGACATATTAAAAACGTAAATGCGTAGTATTTTTGTTCCACAATATTTTTTATTTGTTTGTTATGAACAGCTTTCGGCTTCTGAGGCCATTGTCAGATAACTTAGTACTGAAGTGACAGTCCACACGTAACATTGAGGTTAATATGCAAAGATGGTTTTTCAAAGATATGTGAATCTGTGAATTTCTTATGACTATGAACCGATACTACAGAACAAGTGTACTATAAAACAAATGGATGTTAATTTATTGCATCTTAGGCCACAGTTGTATTAAAATATTAAAACTGTGGGATTGTATGAGAAAGTATTTTCAGATAGGTGATGGTACAAACAAAACATGGATTTATTATAAAGAAGTATCAATACCACAGAACGTGCATAATATAAAATACAAATGGGGTCCGAATGAGTACATCTTACATCACTTAAGGTTACAAATGAGGTGAGTGATAGGTGATTGTACAAGCAAATTTCAGAAAAACATTGAAGGAAGGGGGAAGGGCGGCGAATTATGACAAGGGGAAAGAAAAGAATATGGAGTATTGGTATGGAACACATATGACAAAATTATTTACACACAGTGAGAACAATATTCATAAGTTGACATTATTTTAATAAAGGTGAATAATGGAATTGTGTCTGGTCATTACGCACTAGGGCAGGATTCTTGGACTGGTGTTTGTTAATGGCCAGAATTTCCATCAATGTTAGTTTTCTGCCCTTTTTCTCTTTATGGAGAACATCGCATTTAATATCATAAGAATGACATTCATTCAGAGCATGCTCATCCAAGGTGGAATCTTTCTTTTTCAATCTCCAGCTTCTTTCTTGCTCAGATACTATAATGGTTATAGCCCTTCCTGACTAGCCTACATATAATTTTCCACAGCTTTTTACAGCAGAAATACTGTTACCCACATGTTGTTCAACAGCAAGGACAAAATTTCACCTTTAGAACAAAGTGGAGTGTATAAAATTACATGTTACCTTTGTGGCAAACTATATGTAGGCCAGTCAGGTAGGGCTATAGCTACTAGACTATCTGAGCACGAAAGAAGGTGGAGATTGAAAAAGAAAGATTCCGCCTTCGCTGACCATGCTCTGAATGAATGTCATTCTTATGATAATAAATGTGATGTTCTCCATAAAGGGAAAAAGGGCAGAAAACTAACATTGTTGGAAATTCTGGCCATTAACAAACACCAGTCCAAGAATCCTGTCCTAGTGCTTAATGACCTTTATTAAAATAATGTCAACTTTTTAATATTGTTCTCACTGTGTGTAAATAATTTTGTCATATGTGTTCCATACCAATACTCCATATTACTTTCTTTCCCCTTGCCATAATTCCTCTCTCCCTCCCTCCAATGTTTTTCTGAAATTTCTAGTTTGCTTCTACAATCACACACCACTCACCTCATTTGTAACCTTAAGTGATGTAAGATGTACTCATTCGGCCCCCATTTGTATTTTATATCATGCACGTTCTATGGTATTGATACTTCCATAACAAATCCACGTTTTTTTTTTTTGGTACCATTACCTATCTGACAATACTTTCTCATACAATCCCACAGTTTTAATATTTTAATACAATTGTAGCGTAAGATACATTCGATTAACACCCATTTGTTTTATAGTGCACTTGTTCTGGAGTATCAAATGTTCAAATGTTTGTTAAGCTTAAGGGACTTAACTACGGGGTCATCAGTCCCTAAACTTACAAACTACTTATGAACTACCTAAAACTAAGGACGGCACAAATATCCATGCCCGAGGGGGGATTCGAACCCCCGACCGTAGTGGCCGTGCAGACCGTGACTGAAGCGCCTCAGTCCCCCCCGGCCACCGCGGCCGGCTCTGGAGTATCTATTCATAGTCATTAGAAATTCACAGAATCACATATGTTTGAAAAACCATCTTTGCATATGTAACCTCAATGTTACGTGTGAACTTCTGTTCAGTACTAAGGTATCTGACGATGGCCTAAGAAGCCGAATGCTGCTCATAACAAACAAATGAATAATATTGTGGAACAAAAATACTACGTATTTAAGTTTTTAAAAATTCATTTATTAAAGTTAAACACTCACGTTCTTAGCAAAAGCTGCACTTTTTATCAGTTTACCAAAGCAATAGTATGAACGAACGAAATGGCGCAGTGGTTAGCACACCGGAATCGCATTCTGGAAGATGGCGGTTCAATCCCGCCTCCAACCATTCTGATTTCGCTTTTCCGTAATTTCCTTAAAACACCCCACGCAAATTCCGGTATGGTTCCTTTCAAAGGGAACAGCTAATTTCCTTTTCCATCCTGAACACTATCAACCCGTCTCTAATGACCTCGATATCGACGGGAAGTTAAACCGTAATCTTTCTTTACAATTGCACTATTGACTTGGAGGAACAACAAAAGGGAGCAGTTGGGAAGTGTTAATGTCTCGAGAGGTAAATTCAGACGTGGTTTGTTTGAGAACAGCCAAACAACACCATCACCGCTCACGTGCGAAGTGTGTACTTCCACTTAACATTGTTAGGGGCAATGCGTGACAGCGATGTTGCAACTGGAATCGCAATAGGGACAAGTAGGGTTCAAAACTCCCGTCTGTTCAGTCAATTTCCATAGTTATACAATACATGTGGGTGAATGCCACGAAGATCCCTTCGGAATTGCATGAACTATTTCATTCACCACAGTTGCTGTGTATTTGTCTGGGGGAACACACTCTGCGACAACTGCAGCTGCCAAGAATACAAGTAATGTCTTGGCATTTACGAATATGAACCAGCATCAACTGAACAATCTATTGGCGACATGTGAAAATTTTTAGCGGGCATCTTTACGCGGGCGTAGTACATGCACGCCTACAGAAGCGACTGAGATTTTCACATGCAACACTTTGTCTATTACTCATGAGTGCCCGTACATCCCATTATGTAATTCACGCAGAGAGAAAGACGTTTATTACAACTGTCGCATGCCTTGCTTTCGCTTAAATGCGATGTCCGTGTTTAACGATGTAAACAGTGCACTTCAACAACAAACAATGCACTTCAGACATGTATCAATATTTGAAGGAACAGACACTGCAGCGACTGCAGCTATCAAGGATGCAATAAACGTATCTCAAGGACATCTGTATTGGGCACATCTCTAAACAAGGACGCTTCTGCGTGCTGGCGTGGGCCCTACACCATTATTTCCAGGTGTACCAGTTTCTTCGGCTCTTTACTGTATAATTACTACTATGGGCAGTTAAAATTATGTAATAATAATTGACTACATCTTAACTTTAAATTGTAATTAATATTATTTCGGTATCGGTTGGATACCTGCGAATATACCGTGATAGAAGTTACCGCGTACAACATAGGAACTTTGCACTTTAACTCACGAAGCCTGCACTTTAACTCCAGCAGTCTGCTTCAGCGTTTACAACGGGGACTTGAGTATTCATTTAACTGTAATAAATTTCTCAAGTTGTGAACTCTGTGTACCTACGCAGGCCTACCATGTAACCCCCGAAAACAGAACCATTGCGCTCTGTGAGACACCTGATTTCGTGATTAGCTGGAACTGCTGGCAGCAGGGTGGGGGGCAAGAAGTGCGTTCGTCAAGCCTGCGCGTTCTCTCGCTGACCTCAATATCGCTAAAGTGGACGTTTCCGGAGGAAACTGCAGTCGGTCATGGACGTCGCGCGTGCTCGGGCCACGCTTCCAGGCCTTTTGCATGAATACCCTGGCTAAAACAGAATTGCATCACGTCTGAGTTTAAAAATGATCACTTCCGATGTCTTCCATCGAACAGAAGTAGAAGTACTTAATTGTTCTAAGTGATACTCCTATTTCTGGGATAGTTGTCTCTATATCAGGATTCAATACAGTCACAGCATATTTCCGAAGTGACTGACGTGTATACTCTGATGTATGTGCATTCCGAACTATCACGAAGGGAACGACCTATTGACCCATAGTCAACACGGATTCAGAAAGTATAGTTCTTGTGAAACACAGCTAGCTCTTTACTCACATGAAGTGATGAGTGCAATCGAGAAGGGAGAATTTATATCTGGCTTCCCCAGGAAAGTGTTATAGGACCTCTACTGTTCCCTGTCTTTACAAACGCTTGGGAGTCAATCTGAGCAGCCCGGCCGCGGTGGAGTAGCCGAGCGGTCTAAGGCGCCTCGCTACGGAGCGCGCGGTTGCTCGCCGTAGGAGGTTCGAGTCCTGTGTGTGTGTGTGTGTGTGTGTGTTGTCCTTAGGTTAGTTTATCTTAGTTTAAGTAGTTTGTAAGCTACGGACTGATGACCACGCTGTTTGGTCTGATAGATTTACAAACAGTTGAACAGTTGAGTAGCCCGCTTAGATTGTTCGCGGATGCTGCTGCCGTTTGTCGGTTAGTAATGTCACCAGAAGATCGAAAGTAATTCCAAAACGATTTATATATAGGTATACTAAAGAAACTGCCTACGCTATACTTGCCCGTCCTCTTTTGGAGTATTGCTGCATATTGCGAAATCCGCACCAAGTGGGACTGACGTAAGATATAGAAAAAAGTCAGTGAAGGGCAGCTCATTTTGTATTTTCACGACACAGGCGACAGTTTCGCGGAAATGATGCACGAGTTGGGGTGGAAATCATTAAAATAAAGGCGTTATTCGTTGCGGCTAACTGCGAAATTTCTTTCGCCAACTTTCTCTTCCGAATGCGATCAGATTTTGTTAGCACCCACGTGATCATCAGGATAAAAAATTTTTTAAGCTTAAGGGTCTTAACTGCGGGGTTATCAGTCCCTAAACTTACAAACTGCTTATGAACTACCTTATACTAAAGACGGCACAAAGATCTATGCGCGAGGAGGGAGTCGAAACCCCCACCGTAGTGGCCGTGCAGACTGTGACTGGCGCGCCGCAGACCGCGATGACTGAAGAGGAAGTTCTGAAAAGAATTGGGGAGAAAAGTAATTTCTGGCATGTCTTGACTAAGTGTAGGGAGATTCGTGGGGGACATTCTGAGACATGAGGGATTCGACAATTTAGAATTAGAGGGAAGTGTATGGGATAAAAATCGCAGAAGGAGACTGAGAGATGAAGACAGTAACCAGGTTCAAAAGGATGCAGGTTGCCGTTCATATTTAGAGATAAAGCGGAGAGCTGAATCAAACCAGTCTTTGGACTGAAGACCCAACAACAGATGTACATGTTACATGGACAGCCCCCGTAGTATTGGCCCACTTTAGATTACGGTAGTAACAATAAAAGTGGGTCTTTGCGATCGTCTTTTAACAGCTCGAAATTTAAATGAAAATAACGGCTTAACCATTCATCTGACACGAAAACTGAATAACCGAATTTTTAGAAGAGAAAATTCTCTACAACTTTGCTCTCTTATGGCTTTTTCACATCTCGCATCGTTTCAGAGATATTTGCAAAAATAACGGCGATTTTGGGATGTCTGTCTGTAACGTGTTCCCTGTTTTTAAGGCGAACCGTTCAACCGATCAGCAGAAAATTTTACAGACATAATTGTAGGCCGCCAGAAACCAGAACTTCCCTTTTTCAAATTTTTCGGACAAAAAATACGGTAGTAATATAAAAAAAAGCCGTTTGTAATATAATTGTAATTGCAAACGAACCGTTCATCTGACACGAAAATTGAATAGCCTAATTGGTAGAGGGGAAATTCTCTACAACTTCGCTCTACTTTTTTTCATATATTGCATCGTTGCAGAGATATTTGCAAAAATAATGGCGATTTGACGATGTCTGTCTGGCTGTAACGTGTTCCCACTTTTTAGGTCGAACCGTTCAACCGATCGGCACCAAATTTTACACACACAATTGTTGGCTACCAGAGACCAGAACCTCGATTTTTGAAATGTTTCGAACAAGAAATACGTTAGTAATACGAAAAAAAGCCTTTTGTAATGTAACTTTAACTGCAAATAAACCGTTCATCTGACGCGAAAATTTAATAAACGAATTTTTAGAGGAGAAAATTCTCTAAAACTTTCTTCTCTTATGTTTTTTTCATATCCTTATCGTTTGAGAGATATTTGCAAAAATAACTGAGTTTTGACACCCTCCATTGAATTAACGAAAACCAGCCGTTCGCAGATGTCAGGTGACATTCCTCGCCCAGAACTCTCTGTGGCATACGCCATCTTGCGTTGCGTATTTGATTGTTTTCTTATTGTAACTTACACGTTGTCATTTCGAAGGAATGGCGCACTGAAGAATTAACAAAAACACGTCGTTCTTCGTACGACAAACGATAATCTAGTGTCTACAAATGCCATATTAGCATCAGTTAACAAAGGCCATCGATAGTATAATATTAAAGAACACAAATCCTAACTGGTAGTCATAGCGTAGTCAGTGGTTCGGAACTCGCCACTATCTAAAAAAATTTTTCCTAAAAGGGTTTCAAACACTCTTATTAATTAATTTTTTATTATTTAGATTATTATTTTGGTTCAAAATGTTTGCAAAAACTTAGAAAACTACAAATCTAAAGTGGGCCGTAAAACATGTCAGTGCGATTTTTTTCATCTGTAATCGGTTTCTGTTACGAGAATTATCACATTTTCTGTCGGAATGTGCGATTTAGCATATCATGAACCGCCTTCAACTTTTATCGATAAAACCTTACACACATCTAACAAGATGTTGAAATTAATGTGCCGTTTTTAATCGAGCTCTGCAGTTATGTTTAACGCCATTTGAGGTCTCTCCAAAGGAGAATTACCGCGGTACCACTATTGTTCGTATTTTGCAGTGCAGCTTGTAGCAAAAGAGGAGGGGATGGAGTCTCGTGTAGCTAGAGACGGCCGCCGGATCCGCCCACTCGAAGCAGCTGACGGTAATCTACTCCTTCACATGTCATGCCTATTTCTGTGAGACGTTTCACAGTGAACATCCAGTCTCGTATCATCGTGTTTCTCTGCAGCATTCTGACTGTCGTTCGTGAAATGCATGGATCATTGAACAGTAAATCCATCGTCAATTATTAGGCGAAAGACTTAATTAGATATCTTTAATCGCTCGGGAAATATATTACGTTAACAGTTGAAATGATCCCATTATTTTAGATATGCGGCATTAGTTCACCGCAGCTGTGTCGTACAGAAGCTTCTAAATATTTAGTGACTTCTGAAACAATGTTTGTGTATTATTGCTTGCTTTAATTGTTTCGAGAATCGTTCACAGCCACTGGTATTAATCATCAATCATGAAAGAAAAATAAATCTATAATATCGTTTAGTAATTTAGTTGGATGTCCGTCGCAGCTACAAGTTAATATGATTTTATTATTATTTACCAGTTTTGGAAATTAGATCCATCATGAGACTAGTGCCTTAACAGCAAGTGTCGCATACATGATTAACCAGTGCTAGAGTTTCCCTGTTGCACCGCAGTCATAGTTATTTGAGAATTTAAGTGTCTGGTAGTTGAATATGGCACAACAAGTTTTATTTTCAGTGGCTGATCATGTATTCGACATTTGCTATTATTTCACTGGTCTGATGACTAGATTCTGACACCGATAACCAACAATAAAAACATCTTATTTCGCTACTTTGACGGACAATCAAATAAAGAGTAAATTAAATCAAGATGCTGGTCCTGCTCTACATAATGGAAATTCCAAAAACTTTAGTAATTTTATTGATAAAAGGCCTCCTACTACATTAATCTTAGGTTGTTTCTCAGTTGCAAATGTCAGAGTTGGAATTTCCGTTTTAATAACTCTCTATATCCCTATACAGGGCCTTCCTTGTCAGGTAGATGCGTAACTATTTTAGCCGGTGACTTATTGTGTATTTGTCTCCAGGAGATGCGATGGCTGCACTTGAGAACACAGTTCATTGTACCACTGTATACTACTATTTTTTGACGCAACACTTGCCTTCTCACTATTTTATACCCGGCCTTTATATGTCAGAGGCCTACATAACTTATATCATAGCGTCACGCTGTAGCCACAAAATGGGCACCCCATAAATAATAGGTATTACGTGCAGGTTTCTGTATTCTTAAAAGGTGATTTTTCGTCAAACAATATTTTGTTTATTGTAGTTAGAAGTTTGTAATATAGTCATCTCTATTGCTAGCAAGGAGCTGCATATGATTTTATTTTGACAGGGGAGACATGTACGTAAAACTCAAGCGACTGTATATGAATATAGAGTGTCATATGAATGGAAATTCCAGCGTTCACATTCGTAACTGAGACATAACCTAGAGTTCAATGTAGTTTGCAGCCGGCCGCGGTGCCCAAGCGGTCTGCGGCGCGCCAGTCACGGTCTGCACGGCCACTACGGTCGGGGGTTCGAATCCTCCCTCGGGCATGGATATTTGTGCCGTCCTTAGTATCAGCTAGTTCATAAGTAGTTTGTAAGTTTGGGGACTGATGACCCCGTAGTTAAGTCCCATAAGCGCTACAAACTTTTTTTGTAGTTTGCAGCCTTTTATCAATGAAAGCAGTATAGTTTTATATATTTTTCATGCCGTTGATTAACTCCAGTGGCTCGAAAAGCGCTACAGAGTAAGGTTGTTTTAAGAGTTCTGCAAATGTTTAATGTACGACGATGGTCGTGGTGGAATGGCCCAGCGCTGTAAGGTGCCTTGCTGCGGAGCGCGCGGATGCTCCCTTTCGGAAGTACGAGTCCTCCCTCGGCATGGGTGTGTGTGTGTGTGTGTGTGTTGTCCTTAGGTTAGTTTAAGCAGTTTGTAAGCCTTGGGACTTATAACTGCAGTAGTTAAGTCCCACAGACTTACAACCATTTGAACATTTTGTATGATGATGAATGCTTGTGGCTGTAAATCTGTCGCAAATCAATTCATGCAAAAATGTTGGTAAATGTTCATAAGCTCTTCCTCACGATATACCCCTTAAAAACCGCTATGCTCACAAATGTGACTGAATCTTAACTGCGATAAGATCATAACGTAAACTTGAGATGACTGGCCGTTAAATACTAGATTTGAGAGGTTAGAGATGGGACAACTGACTGTTTTTAACAACCGATTGGTCAGTTGAATGAAAATAGTTTCTGCTGCCTTGGCAGCTATATGAATATTTTCACGCTCTCATCGGGTTTCAGTTGCTTCACTCACGGCGAGATAACCGACTAAAGTATGTCTCTGTCGGCTGCGGCCGTTATGTGAATATTTCCGCTCACTCACCATGTTCTACTGGTTTTACGCCGCGCAGGAATCGTCGTGCGGTCTGAGGCGCCGTGTCACGGGATGCGCGACCCCTCCCGTCAGTGGTTCGAGTCCTCCCTCGGGCGAGCGAGAGCGAGTGCGCGCGCGTTCTCGTACGTGCGTGTGTGAGTGTTGTCCTTAGAATAAGTTAGTTTTAGTAGTTTATAAATCTAGGGACCAGTGACCTTAGCAGTTTGATCCCTTACGTTTACAAACATTTGAACGTATTAATTTGATTTACACAGTCTGGGACAATTATATTAACTAAAATTATACCCCACTGGTGAGACGTTCAGTACACTCGTGAGACATGTACCGGTCAGTCTGAGTATCTCCTGCCATTCTGATGTCAGATCGAGATGCGGACTCCTCAAGATATAGAAAGCATACAGGTGCCATGCACATCAATGACTTGAGTTTTGTTACTCGGGCAGTAAAATAACTTATGATGGTCTTTGTATAGAGGATATTAAATGGAGAATGACAGTGGGTAGAAAAGCTTTTGAAAAAGAGAGATTTGCTAACATCGAATATTAATGTAAGTGTAAGGAAATCCTTTTTGAAGGCATTTGTGTGAGGTGTTGCCTTGTACGGGAGTGAAACTTTTGCTCGTGATCCCTTGATGTGGATATTTACCTTGCAATTCTTCATAATAAATTGAGCAGCTTTATTCATTACTATTCCGAAAAAGTACATTCTGAAATTGGTTATGCTAGAAAACAGTCAGTTAACGATTTGAAGCCGTTATGTTTCGTTATAAACACCGCGTCCCGTGGCTGCTATCAAACGCTCACGGCTTGGACATACTGCTGTTGCACGTATCCTCGATGGGCGGTTTAAAGTCTGGCTGTTCAAATTATTTAATCGAAGTAAATTCAGGACCACTTCTTTACATTCAGTGAGTTATAGACAATGAATCACCACTTAATTTTTCGTTTAATCCGTTGGCCAGGTCCAAAGAGGCAGTCTCAGGAATTAGATATATAATCACTAACATAGAGAAAGAAGTGGTTCAGTGTTACACATGGAGTCTGCTACTAAATTGGTCAGAATACTCAGCCCTCTGAAAACCCAAAAACAATATTAATAGAACATTGGGAAGTGTTGTCAGATAAGACAGAAAAAGTAAAATGGACAAAAAGAAAGAGGCTAAGTGAATTCTAGCAATTGGATATGACACACTTTTGACGTGGTTTTGTTGCCTACTTTGTTCCAAAGCGGGACTGATAGTACGGAAAAGGCGGGCTGAGGACAAGAAGAGTACATTTGATTGACGACTGTAGGACAAACAGGCTGTATTGAATAATGAAGAAAGAAACCAAAGCTCAAGGTAAACAGAAAGTAAGTACCATAAACGTAATACGAAAAGATGTTGAAGAACTCAATGTCAGTAGAAGGGACTATGTCGATGATGAATTCCTAGTTGTAGGCTACTTTTCTGCAATGAAGTTTGCAATTAAACACTACATACAGCCGCAAACGCATCTTAATTGTAGCGCACAATATATTTCTAACTCTGTGATTTTAATACCTGCAAACAATTCAACAAACTTTTAAGAATAAAAAACAAAAACAAGAAATTAGACCGAAATCTTTATTTTAATCTAACCTATGATCAGCGTAAATTTTTTCCATTCTGGGATTTCTTGTTGGCTATAGTATCTGAGTGTTAATGCAATGCGCAATGCAATTGTTAAGACGGAGTACATAGCCGTATTCAGCAAAGTATGAGAATCAGCTGTGCTGCTTGCTTGGACAGTTTCCCAGGTGGTCTGGAGCTAGTACGCTTCATCTCCGCTCTCTAGGAAATTGGACAGTTAACCCGCTCGCTGTCGTGGCGGATTATTTGCTCTCATAGCTAAACTAATTACCAACTCCATTTCCCACAACAAACTCTGAATTGCGGAAGACAACAGAAACACTGCAGAATCCATCTCGACAGAGAGGCAGTACGTGACATGCCGCCGTTATCTTCCGTTGCGACAGGGTGGAAGAAGGGAGTTCATCGTTCGGGCTCACTCCCGCGAAATGCTAGGTCAGTGTACGATAACTGGATCGGAAATTTCCAAAAACTCTACAACTCTACTTCAAATATAGTTTCTTCAAGGTAAAGCAACTTTTAACACAACAGAAATTACTACGCTGCACTCTACGGTCGGGGGTTCGAATCCCCCCTCGGGCATGGATATTTTTGCAGTCCTTAGTTGTAGGTAGTTCATAAGTAGTTTGTAAGTTTAGGGACTGATGACCCCGTAGTTAAGTCCCTTAAGCTTAACAAACATTTGAACATTTTGAACTACGCTGCACTCACGATTAAAATTAGCCGCGGTGGAGTGGTCGAGCGCTCTAAGGCGCCTTGTGCGGAGCGCGCCGCTGCTCACCGTCGGAGGTTCGAGTCCTCCCTCGGGCATGGGTGTTTGCGTTGTCCTTAGCGCAAGTTAGTTTAAATAGTTTGTAAGCCTAGGGACTGATTACCAAAATTGTTAAGTTCCTTAGATTTACAAACATTCGAAACAAACATTGATAAAAGTTATGGCACGACAAATTCTACTTATATTTTCCTTTATTACCTATGTTACCAGAGTTTTTGTGTGTTGGGACTAGCTGGCAAATCCTATCAAAAATTACGCAGGACCCAATAAGGAGACCCTAGTAAACTTAACTGCTCGTTTTGCTTATACGAGGCGCGTCCAGAAAGTAAGTTCCGTTTGGTAATAAAATGAAATTGTACACAGATACAGAAGAAATTTTTATTGCACAAAATTCTACAACTCTTAAACTACCTTTCCACATAACTGCCGAAATTTTGTTGGCACTTGCATTAGCGTGCCACACGTTTCTGCATGCATCCTCCACAGAAGGTTGCCGCCTGTGCATTCAACCATGCCGGCCGCGGTGGCCGCGAAGACTAAGGCGCTCCAGTCATGGTCTACGGCCACTACGGTCGGGGGTTCGAATCCGCCCTCGGGCATGGATATTTGTGCCGTCCTAGTTCGTAAGTAGTTCATAAGTAATTTGTAAGTTTAGGGACTAATGAGCCCGTAGTTAAGTCCCATAGACTATACAAACATTTGAAACATTTTTATTCAACCGTGTGGTAACAGCTCTTTATCATCGTTGAAGTGTTGACCACCAAGGACAGATTTTAGGTGTAAGAAGAGATGAAAGTCGCTAGGAGAGAGGTCCGAACTGTATGGAGGATGATCAAACAGGCCCCATTGAAATTTCCGTAAGAATTGTTTGGTCACATTCGGTCTGTGACGTCAGGCATTATCGTGAAAAAAAAAAAAAAATCTTTTGACAGTAATCCTCTTCTTACACCTAAAATATGTCCTTGGTGGACAACACTTCAACGATGATGACGAGCTGAAAGAACATGTTAGCACATGGTTGAATACACAGGCGGCAACATTCTATGAAAATGGCACACAAAACCTTGTGCCATGCTATGACAATTGCCTACAAAATTTAGGAAGCTATGTAGAAAAGTAGTTTAACAGTTGTAGATTTTTGTACAATCACTATTTTTTCTGTATCTGTACCCGTTCGTTTTATATAACCAAACGGAACTTACTTTCTGGACGCGCCTCGTATAATAACGCGATAGCTTCCGCGATTAGGGTTTGGGTCGAACCTGTATCAACATTTATCAATTTGAGGTAAAGGAACCTAGCCCGGAAATTTTCTCAAGATCTACCATGTTTCGCCTCGACCTTCAAAAACTGATCGTTACGTTCGTAATTCCATCTGAATACTCCCCGATATCTTCATATACTGTACTCTGTTAATGGATTAATAACGATGTACATAGCCTAATTTTGAGCTACCTGAAATCCTAAGTCAATTACTTGCACAGTTTCAACAACTGTTAAATTTTCAACACTTCTTCAAAATTGTGTGACCTGGCTTCAATGCAGTCGTGACAATTTTGCACGTAGTTGTGTCGTGCCAGTTGTAATATCCCCCAAGGTCGTTTGAATAGTTGAGAATTCTTTCAACAAAATCCTCTTGACAGACTTCAGGTATGCAATACTTTTCGAACTGCTCCAATAGAGCAAATAAGGTGAACGTGCTGGCCACGAAACAGGACCTACTCCTTCTATCGACTTGTCAGGCAATGTCTAAACCACGTGTTCGCGAACTCTGAGTCCAAACTGAGTTAGAGGCTGCATCAAGCTGGAATCATATTCGTTGATGAATAACAAAGAAATAACATTCTTAGCAATAATGTATTAGTACAGTTTTCCCTTGGGTTATAAATGTAAATTCTGTAGTTTCCGAACCACGGTTCCTTCCAGCCGAATTGAGGAAAATTCTCCAAGCGTTCACAAATGGTGAAACGGAGAGTCTGTCTGATCACTTCATCCACTTTTGAAGTCGATAATTCACATAGGACTGCCGGCCACTTCGTTCCTCATCACGGACGTTAGTGCGTTCGTCACAAAATGCATGACAGCAATGCCGAACAGCAGTACCACTGATAACGTTCCCGTACACTTCAATAATCTCACGATGAGTGTCTGCTGGTGTCATTTGTTTTGCCCACAAAAATCTATTCCTCCATGGGCCTCAGACTTGGCAGGATCCTCTGTTGCTGCACACATGGAAACACCTGTATTGAACAGATAAGGCCGGATACAACATCACAGTTATACTACCTGGAGCGTAGTGAAGCAAGCTACACAACGGAAGAAAGTCATTCGCGTGATGACAGAGAGTGGAACTTACTAAAAAAAAAATCAAATGTTTGTTAAGCTTATGGGATTTAACTACGGGGTAATCAGTCCCTAAACTTACAAACTACTTATGAACTACTTACGAACTAGGACGGCACAAATATCCATGCCCGAGGGGGGGGGGGGGTTCGAACCCCCGACCGCAGTGGCCGTGCAGACCGTGACTGGAGCGCCTCAGTCCCCTCGGCCACCGCGGCCGGCTGGAACTTACTTTTCGAATCGCCATAGTGTTAATTAATCCCACACTGGTCAGCCAGAACATTATGACCTCCTACCTAACAGCCGGTACTTCCACCTACGTTTACATACAACACACATCTTCCGGAATACGAAAACCGAATGTCGCAAAACGTTTTTCGCTGGCGTGTTTACATGTTAAAGCCTGAAGCGGATTTCCTACACCACTCAAATATTACGGCTGAAAAACAACAGTTTCAGTTCCTGGTTTAATCAGCACAGTCGCTATATTCTTTTATTAAATACACAGACTCATACTCACTCTAATATTTCTACTTCCTTTTCACAGCAGAAAAAGTTATTCTGTTCATACTAACTGAAATTTCTGAACTAGAAGACGAAATTTCTCAAGCCAAATGGTTGCATATACATGGGCACGAAAATCGATTGTGGAACTGGAAAACCGCCGCGCGGAAGTAGCCGAGCGGTCTGGAGCGCCCCGTTGCGGATCGCGCGGCCTCCTCCATCGGAGGTTCGAATCCTCCATCGGGCATGGATATTTATGCTGTCTTTAGAATAAGTTAGTTCGTCAGTTGTTTCTAAGTTTAGGGACTGATGACCCTGCAGTTAAGTCCCATAAGCTTTACAAACCTTTGAATTGGGACTGTAAAACCGCTTAAAAAATAAAGCGGATTTTCAGAAAAGGTTTTGGAGTGCTTACATGACCAACCGAAACCGGAATGAGGAAATCGGTTTGCGAAATGCTGTTTTGAGAGTCCATGTAAACGGAGTGAGTGAGGGATTGGTAGGACTGTGGTGGAGTGGCCGAATGGTCTAAGGCGCCTTGCTGCGGAGCGCGCGGTTGCTCGCCGTAGAAGGTTCGAGTCCTCATCCAGGCATGGGTGTGTGCGTTGAATCATGTCTTCCAACTACAGTGGCATTTTTCAACGTGATAATGCCAGGAGTGTGTTGGAGTCGTTCGAAGAATATAGTGGCGAGTTCCAATTGATGTGCTGGCCCCCCAAGTCTCCAGATCTGATCCCGATCGAACGTATCTTGTATGTGATTGTACGTGCCGTCGATGGCCATCACTCCCAGAATTTGCGCGAATTAGACGACTTGTGTGTGCAGATGTGGTGCCAACTCCCCCAGCGATCTACCAATTCAAATGTTTGTAAATCTATGGGACTTAACTTCTGCGGTTATCAGTCCACAGGCTTACACTCTACTTAAACTAAGTTAAACTAATCTAAGAGGTTGTACGCTATTACTTCGCAAATATGGTGCACTGAAAAAGTTCGCTGGAGCCACAAATACACACGTGAATGTTCACCAGAGCATAACTGAGTCGCCGCCAACGTGCCTCCTTCATGCAGCACAGGAATCAATGAGCTGTTCCCCTGGAAGGTGACGGATTTGCACCCTTCAGTAGGATTGGTAAAGAAGGTTTCGGAAATAAAAAGATGTTCAAATGTTTGTATAGCTTATGGGACTTAACTACGGGGTCATCAGTCCCTAAACTTACAAACTACTTACGAACTAGCTAACACCAAGGACGGCACAAATATCCCTGCCCGACGGGGGATTCGAACCCCCGACCGTAGTGGCTGTGCAGAACGTGACTGTAGCGCCTCCGTCCCCTCGGCCACCGCGGCCGGCGTTTCGGAATTCGTCAGATCATCCATCACTCTGCAGTCAAGTGACTATGGTCAAGTACACCTCGAAATTTGAATGTGGTTTCACTCTGCTTTCGTCACTTGTTGAAGGCACACTCACTACAGCATTCCGCGTACACTCGACAAGTTATACAGTTTCTGTCCACGGTGAAACTCAAATAGATGACGAGCATTCCCTATTCTACACGCTTAATGATGCGTGTGCCTCATAGCAGTCATTCCTCACCAGGTTCCGCTGCTATCGCCTGACAGGGCTTAACAACAGGTAGGTGGTCATAGGGTTCTGGCTGTTTTATGAGTTGAAAATCGTGGATCAGTACACTCAAGAGTAGTAGCCAGCCGATCGTTATTGCGATGCGCGGATTCGATACGGATCGGGCTCAGCTTCCAGCCTCGGCAGTCAGCGCCCTGCGTGATAAACTGTACGAGCAGTCGGGAGGAGGAAGGCCAGGTGAACGTGTACTGAAGCAATAACGTGCCACCAAGCGAAGCCGCGATTGATTTACGGGTCCCGGTTGAAAGCGTGTCCAACAAGTGGCCGGTTGGCGGCATATCTCACGGCGCACAGCTTTGAGAAAGGGTCGGCTCGTGCCTTCTTCCGATTCGTGTACCAACGTACGGCCTTCTTTATGTTGACTCAAACACGGACTTCAGAGCCGGCCGCGGTGGCCGAGGGGACTGAGGCGCTTCAGTCACGGTCTGCGCGGCCACTACTGTCGGGGGTTCGAATCCCCCTCGGGCATGGATATTTGTGCCGTTCATAGGATTAAAGTTTAGGGACTGATGACCCTGTAGTTAAGTCCCATAAGCTATACAAACATTTGAACGCACTTCAGAAGTAGTTTACCAGTCAAGCAGATATTATGACACTAAACAATTTAATTTATTTTTCGATTCCTGGCATAAATTACTTGATACCCATTCATTTTAAAAAGGACATCTACAGTCATATTTACATGAATATTATTGATTGGTTGGTTGTGGGACATGAGGACGAAACTTCTAAGATCATCAGTCCGCCAGTGGGGAGGAAAGGAGTGAGGATAACAAAGGAGAGGAAGGGAATGGAAATGCAGTCCAGTGAGGAAAGAAGGAAGAAGAGCATCATGCTCGCCACGCACGAACTCACGAAAGAGCCGCGAGCCCCCTGGGAGGATGAATATCATTAAGTACTTTAGATGTCAATGAGTAACGCTATGAAGTGGCGAGCGTGTGAATATACAGGACACTGCGAGCCAAAATGTAACACCAAGAAGGATCGAAGATATCACAGCCAAATTTGTCTGGGAGATAACACGTTGTACAAACATCACATGGCTGAAAATTCAGGTTCATGTGAAGTGAGAAACATGATGAAATGAGTATTGAGTATTGCCGTGGTTGTTGGATAAAGCCACTGGTTGTCTTGTTGGGGTAGATCAGATTAGATTAAACTTGAAACTTCTTGGAAGGATAAAATTGTTTGCCGGGGCCGGGACTCGAATCTGGGACCTCTGCCTTTCGCGGGCAAGCGCTCTACCGACGAAGCTATCCCAGCACGCTTCACGGTCCGACCTCACAACTTTACTTCTGCCATTACCTCGCCTCCTACTTACCAAACTTCACAGAAGTTAACCGGCGAACCTTGCAGGAATAGCACTCCTGGAAGAAAGGATATTGTGGAGTCATGGCTTAAGATACAGCCTAAGGGATGTTTCCAGAATGAAACTTTCACTTTGCAGAAGTTTGGAAAGTAGGAGGAGAGGTATTGGCAGAAGTAACTTGTGAGGACGGATGGAAAAGCGTGCCAGGATAGCTCAGACGGTAGAGTACTTACCCGCGAAAGGCAAAGGTCCCAGGTTAGAGTCCCAGTTCCTGCATACAATTTTAATCTGCCAGGAAGTTTCTTAAAACCGCACACTCTGCTGCAGAGTGAAAGTTTCATTCTAGATTAAACTTCTTCCATAGAATATGAATACGACATTTCGCAATCATGTGAAACGTGTCAGTTTAATAGCAGGTGTCTTGACAGCAGTCCATGCTGCTTCCGCGCCGCGGCCGAGCGCATTGAGGCGCGAGGCCGTTCCCCGTCGGGGGTTCGAATCCCCCATCGGGCATGGATGTTTGTGCTGTCTTTAGTATAAGCTAGTTCGTAAGTTTAGAGACTGATGACCTCGTAGTTAAGTCCCATAAACTCTACAAACATTTGAACATTTGAGCTGTTTCCGCAGAGTGGCAAAGTTGACCAGATGTAACAGTTGATGGTATTCCGTACCAGTCATTCCGTATTCATCGACCATGCGTTTCCGGCAGGCGAGAGATCGGGAGATCAGGGAGGCCAAGTCAGAATTGCAGTCCGATAGACGATGAATAAGCCTCGAACTTTGAGTGCCACGTCGATAAAAACAATGTCGCTTCTGTCTGCACAATCGCGATGGTCGGGTTCCAGTCTGGAGACCCCGTAGTGAAAGACTGCTGAAATGTTGCCTCATGCATCGCTTTACTGGCCCTGCAGCCTGTATTATAATTGGATTCCACTCCCGCATCACACGTCTTAGTACACACTGATCAGCCAGTGTTATATGTCTGAAGTGTTGGAGCCTGCTGGCCTCACATATCTTTGGAGTTTGCGGCGGCCACCTTGTAATAATGTGCGATCACACACGGCACGCAGTATTCAAGACGTCTTCGTCAGCCATCTGAACTGCTGCCTTGGGCTCTTTGTTCTTGGGATATCTGCCCTACCGAAAATGTTTCAGCAATGATTGGGCAGCGATTGACCAGGGGTACACCACCCACAGCTATGGCAATGTGCAAGCAGCGCGGACTGTAATACGCCAACAGCACATCCAGAGCCTCTTTGAATCAATGCCGAGGCGCGTAGCAAAGATTATAGCCAGCAATGCGGCAATCTCAATACTGATTTAAAAAAACCTTCCTCACTTCACATAAGGCTGTATTTTCAATTACGTGATCTCTGTACAATGTGTTATCTCCGAAATATATTTGGTTGTGCTATCTCCGGTCGTTCTGGGTGTTGCATTGGGGGAGCGTCGGTGACGAAAACGGCTGCACTGTCAAACGATTCACAGGCGACAGTACACAGGGTAATGACGGCGTACACAACACAAGGGGAAAAATCTTTGGCAAAGAGAAATAGCAGGCGAAACCCGACGTTACCTGACAACCACCGACAACCATTATGAACGATTGCGACCAGACCACGGCGAAAACGACTGCAAATGTCAACATCCACTCGAGTAATTTAAATATAAATTCAGTAACCCTGAGACGGTTTTTCGTCTCTAATACGTCCAAGACATTACAGATAAAGGGGAAGCAATTAATTAAAATTTGTGATGCAGCCAGGAATCGAACGCGGACCTCCATGCTTACTAGGCAGACGTCGTACCGTTACACCACCGCTAAGGCGCCTCGGAATAGTCTAAGTCTGACTTCCCTCCACGTCACAAACTTTAATTCGGCTTCTGTGTTCCATAAATAATTGTCACTACTGCCAAGGCTCTCCATGCAGCGGAATAGCACCTCGGCAATGGACATGGTGGAACATTCCAGCTAAGATGATATAAATATCAATTAAAATATAAATTCAGTAACCCTGAGACGTTTTTTGTCTCGAATATGTCCAAGACATTACAGATAAAGGTGAAGCAATTATCTATGGAACACAGAAGCTGAATTAAAGTTTGTGACGTGGAGGGAAGTCGCACTTAGACTATTCCGAGGTGCCTTAATCGTTATTGGTGTGGTGGTCTAACGATAAGACGTCTGCCTAGTAAGCATGGGGGTCCGGGTTCGATTCCCGGCTGCATCACAAGTTTTAATTCATTGCTTCACCTTTATCTGTAATCCACTCGAGTGTTACGATGAAAACAGTACGATTGGAGCGTAACATTCATGGTAGGTCCGAAGTTGCTAAACTATTAATAAGCCAAAGCAAAACTGTGAGAAAAAAGGGTGCCACGGTCATAAAACGGGGACACTTGATGACTGGAAGTATATCGTATGTCCCGATTAATCGACGTTTACTTTGCTTCCTACAAAAAACCGGATTTATGTATTGAAAACGCCAAAAGAAGCTTACGATGCGGAATGCTTGCTTCCTACAGTCAAGCATGGGGGAGGATCTGTTATGATTTGGACATCTATATAGTGGTTTCAACTGTTTCTATCATTGTCCTCTCTGGTAGGGGAACTGTGAATCAATATCTCACCATCCTCGACAGTAAACTGGTGACTATGAGTAACATATTGCTAACAAACACTGCCCTATTTCAGAAAGGATAATGCGCCCACACAGAGAGACAAAAAGATTGAGGCGTGCTTTGTACAGCATCAGAAAATTATCATCTCCCTGTACAACAAGATCATCATGTCCCAACATAACTATCCCGTTATCTGGAGTTTTAGAGCAGAGAGTGAGGACCAAATTTACAGTTCCAGCATCGTTAAAGTAATTGACCGATGTTTTAGCTAATTGAAAAAAATAGAGATTATACTAATCTGTTCTTCGAGAAGTTGCCGCTGTTTTCAAAGCCAAATGTGGGCCAGCTACTTACTTGTAAATAAATATTGTGTCTATGCTAGGTGTTTATATTGTTTTGTCTATACAATGTACTTTACCGTCCTTAAGTTTTGCAAAATACCAGAGTATTTTTAGCGATTATAACTGATTCGTAAAACAGAGTTGTCATGATTCATTTGCACTATAAAATGCAAAGATGTACACCACCGGTCAAAAGTTTTCGATCACCTACAGAGATGTTGTTTTACATAATCTATTATAGCCCGGTTCTGATACTAAAACAAACATAGACATGTAAAGACGGAACGACTGTTGTGTATGTCACCGGTTCTCCGTATGGTGGGGTGCTGTAAGTAACCACAACAATACTGACGTAGTCAAGAGGTGTTCTCTCGAATAGTCCCCATTCCTTCAGCTGTCTATGTAGCAAGCAGTTCACATTAGTTCTCAGTAGGCTGTGTACAGCTAGCAGTGTATTTGTGTATCTGATCAAGTGCATACCATATTCCCTCCAAATGGGACGGAAGCAGGAGATTGGAATTGAAAAATGTGCTGTAATTGTAGCTTTGCACCACGAAGGCTGTTCTAGTAGGACAATGGCAACAAAAGTTGGCGCAACCCAATCTACAGTGGTGTATAAATTGCAGCGGTTCAAGCAAACCAGTGCCACTGCAAATGTTTTACCATCTGGAAGACCCCATGTAACACCATACAGGGAAGATGAGTTCATATGTGTACAGAGTAAACGTCACAGGAGTCGTACGGCACCTGAAATTCGCGAGGAATTTCTGTCTCAACAGTGCAACGCCTTCTTCATGAACAAGGTTTGAAGAGGTGCATAGCCGGCAAAGAACCTTTATTACGGACACAAAGTAAGTTGAAAAGGATGCAATGGGCACAGAAACATAAAAACTGGAGCGTGCAACAATTGTCCAAGGTGTTATTCACGGATGAATCGAAGTTTGAAGTATTTGGGAACCATCGTCGAACGATTGATCGTCGACTTCGTGGAGAACGTATGAAGAGTCAGTGTGTGACACCTACGGTGAAGCATGGTGTATGGTCGGTTATGTTGTGGGGATGTTTTGCTTGTGATAAAGTCGGTGATCTCTTACGAATTAATGGAACATTAAATAAATGTTCAAATGTTTGTTAAGCTTATGGGACTTAACTACGGGGTCATCAGTCCCTAAACTTACAAACTACTTATCAACTAGCTTATCCTAAGGACGGCACAAATATCCTTGCCCGAGGGTGGATTCGAACCCCCGACCGTAGTGGCCGTGCAGACCGTGACTGGAGCGCCTCAGTCCCCTCGGCCACCGCGGCCGGCCATTAAATAAGAAAGGATGTCACAGGATACTAATCAATAATGCAGTTGCATCTGGCAAGAGACTTATTGGTCGTGGGTTTGTTCTGCAGCAGGACTATGACGCCAAACACTCCTCTAAACTGTGTGCAGGGTATGTTAATAGAAAAGAGAAATGTGGGGAACTGAAAAATATGATTTGACCAAGTCAGTCACCAGACTTAAATGAACTGTTACGGGATGAACTTGACAGGGAGGTCCGAAAACTGAGGTCGACTAATGTTGAAGAGCTGTGGAATAATTTACACAGCTGTTGGACTGCAATATCTGCACAAACACTACAAAATCTTATTTCCAAAATGCCAAGAGTTTGTGCAGCCGTTCGGAGGGCAAAGGGTAGATACTTTGACAAGGCTAAAACATAAACCATATTATATTGTACGTAATGATAAAGGAAATTTATTTTTTGTTGGTATATTTAGTTTTTACGATGTGTTTATACATTGTAATAAAATATCTAGTTGTGTGTATAGGTAATCGATACTTTTGACCGGAAGTGTAGCCCTAAATGGAATGTGATTTTTTTAAATCTCATTTGTTGTTACTATGGTAAGCAAGAAGTTTGCAATGTACAAGCTGCCAGACGTAGCGCCTTATCCACAAGGAAGACACTCTTTTACGTCGGGAACAATGGAATCGTGTTGCTGAGACGGAGGGGGGGGAAAGGGCAGTGTTTTGTGTTTGCTCCGGTTCTTTGTGAAGGTACGGCGTGATGACTCTGCGTTTTCAGAATAGCATTCCAAAGAATGATTCTTGTAGACGAAATGTGCTCCAGTACACCGAAATAATTCACTGGATACCTCCGTTCCAGTCCCGCACAGTCACAGCGAAACGATATTACCTGTCTTTAAAAACACTGTAATGATAGTCTATATAAAAGATATCTATGATATAATTAACTATCTGTTACTCGTTTCACAGTTTTCATACACAAAACTACTAGGGTGAATTTTTTCTGCAATAAAAATGTTTAGAACTAAACTGTCATGTCCATTCAGTGTTTGTGTTATAAAACTAATTTCATATTATAATACTCATATCTAGGCAATATTTTATCCCAGAAACATGACGTATTACTTGTAAATGGTTTACTTTTCTTGCTAGTTGAATCTCTTGTTAATATGTTGTTTGCAAAGATGAAACTAGACCTTTACCTCCATCTGTACCCACAATGTTATCAACCACAGACTTCGCGGTATCTGAAGAACGGTAGCTCTTAATAATAGCGAAACGGAATGTATGATCACACAGTTATACAGGGTTTTTCACAATTCGTTTGTTAGGGTCTAGGGCTGTAGTGGGAATTATTTACATAAAGTTTTGATAAGGAAGCCTTGTCTGAAATTTACCTTTCGGATAGAAAATAAGTTTGTAGGTCGGGTCACATTCATATCTCCCACTTCACGTTAGGGTACAGCGTATATATAGAGAAAATTTTCCAAAACAGCTCAATCTATCACATACGATATTCGTCCGACTACAAGAAGAGCTACGAATAAACGGTACGTGTTTTAATTAAGAGCGATTACTGCAATGTTCCAAAAACGCGCACCAGGATTCGTGTGGATGCATGCGTCGCAGACTTGGAACACCACCTGTAGAACACAAAGGTCGGTGTTATTGTCTCCGCTGGCTGAGTACCGTCAAGAGGGCGATTTGTTATCAAAAGTCGCGCGGATGGCACAGCTCTGGTCGTGGGATCCTTATAAAAGTGCCAAAACAGCTTCTAGAATCCTGTAATAGGCACCTGAAACATTTCTTACAATGAGGTAACGTAAATCATGGTTGGTTGGTTGGTTAGAGATTTGCAACAGGGGGACCAAACTGTGTAGATCGTCCGTTTCTCGGTGGGAAGGAGAGAGGATAGGAAAGGAGGGGAAGGGAAAGGAAATGCAATCCAGGGAAGAAAGAAGGAAGAAAGACTGCATTAACTCGGGGACCCATGCTCGCGACACACGTACTCACAAAAGAATCGTGAGCCCACTGGGGGCCGTAAGTCACGGGATAGTGATATGCACAAATACAGATGTCGGTAGTATAGCGTAGACTCGTTAAAAAAGGGAGATGCATTGGCAGAAATGTCATCTGTCATCCGATGATTCGTGTAAAGAGGTTTACGAAAATGTTCAAATGTTTGTAAATCTATGGGACTTAAATATTCTGGTTATCAGACCCTAGGCTTACAAACTACTTGAACTAAGTTAAACTAACCTAAGGATAAACATACACACCCATGCCCCAGGGAGAACTCAAACCTCCGACGACGAGCAACCGCGCGCTCCGCAGCAAGGCGGATTAGAACGCTCGTCCACTCCATTGCGGAGGTAAATAACGTTCCGTCGATATCTTGGTCATTAGGGATAGAGAACCCAGGAATGAGGAAGGAAATCGGCCGTGCATTCTAAAAGGAAACTTCGGGGATTTGCCTGGTATGGTTCAGGGAAATCAAGGAAAAAGTAAATCAGGATGACCGGAGGCCCGAACGTCCGTCCACTGCTAGGCCAGGTGAGTCCCGATTTCAGTTGGTAAGAGCTGATGGTACGATTCGGGTGTGGCGCAGACTCTTAAGCCATGGACCCAAGGTACTGGGCAAGCTGGTGGTTGCTCCATTGTGATGTGAGCTGTTTTTACATTAAGCGGACTGCGTCTTCTGGTCACACGAAGCAGATAACTGACTGGAAACGTTTATGTTCGGAAGGAAAAAAAAGGAGGAAGAATAGGGCTTACCGTCCCGTCAATAGTGTGGTCGTGTTCGGGTACTTGGAGACGATTTGCAGCCAATCATGTTCCCAAAGAGCGACGGATTTTTTTGGCACGGCAAATGCGCCACGTCACCGACAATTGTTCGCCACTGGTTTGAAGAAAATTTTAGACGATTCCAGCAAATGATTTTTTCCACCCACATCACCCGACATGATTCCCATCAAGCATTTGTGAGGCATAATCGAGAGGGCAGTTCCTGCAAAGAATCCTGCACTGGCAATACTTTCGCAGCTATAGAGGCAGAATGGCTCAATATTCCTGCAGGGGTCTTCCAGCGACTTGTGGAGGCCGTGGCGCGTAGAGCTGATCCTGGGCAAAAGGACGCCCGACACCATATTAGGAGGCATCCCTATGACTTTTGTTACCTTATTGTGTGTCAATGAAGCTTCTGGAATCCCAGCATGATTTTTTACTTGTTTCCTTCATTGCTTTGGCCCATAAACATGTGTGTCTGTCATATGAAGTGGGGTGTGGCTACATGACGTACAGGGGTGAACTAATGAGAACTTGGCACGAAAACCAGGCATCGCCCAGTCACCACTCCCCCTTCCTCTTTCTCTCTATTCATCTCCCCTCTCTCCGGCCACCCCCACCTTCCCCTTTCTCTGTCACTCGTCTCCCCGTCTCTGTTTGACCTCCTCCCCCACCTCCTGAGCATCTGTGAAAAATTATATAACTCTGTTAACTGTCACGATGATCATTTCAAGATTATTGCAAGATGCCCTCCGCCTTGAGTTGTATGAAATCTTAGGGCCGGTCGCGGTGGCCGAGGGGACTGAGGCGCTCTAGTCACGGTCTGCACGGCCACTACGGTCGGGGATTCGAATACCCCCCCCCCTCGGGCATGGATATTTGTGCCGTCCTTAGTCTTAGCTAGTTCATAAGTAGTTTGTAAGTTTAGGGACTGATAACCCCGTAGTTAAGTCCCATAAGTTCTACAAACACTTGAACATTTTGAAATCTTAGGTAGACGGCGATACTTGCAGATTAAGCGTGCTAATGTTCATCACGACCAGAATAAAACCGTAGATTTTGTCGAAATTCGTAGGTAAAGTACCCTCTGCCACGCACCATAGTGAATTTGACGTAGACCCTTGGTTTGAAGATGAAGTGTGCAAAGTTTCATCACAATCGAATGAACAGTAGAGCAGTGCGTAAAATACGAACAAAAACATTCTGCGGCAGTTTCCCCATGCGTCTCTGTGTTTATGACGTCATATCTCTTAAACTATTAGTCGTACAATGAAATAATTTTGTTGATACTTTCATTCGCATAAATGGATACTGTTTGCCAAATATGTTGCGAATAAATTTAGTTGCAAAGAAGTAATAAATTTAAACGTAATTCAAAAGAGGGCAGTTTTTCACGCGTTACAGTGTACATGACATCATATCTCCTGAACTATGAGTCGTACAGTGATATAATTATGCTCACAAACTTGGCGAAAGCGCAAAAAATATGTTGACGAAGTTTCATAGCATAAGATGAACGGTACGGCAGCTCAAAAAATAGGAACAAACAAACAAACATTCATTTTCATAAAATCAATTGTTTGTAACCCTATGGGACCAAACTACTGTGGTCATCGGTTCCTAGACTTACAAACTACTTATATCTATCCTAAGGACAACATGTACACCCCGTACTCGAGGAAGGGCTCGAACCTCCGTCAGGCGTGCCCCAGGGGAGTGTGATAGGACCGCTATTATTTTCTATCTATATAAATGATCTGATGGACAGAGTAACTTGTAATTTGCGTCTGTTTGCTGATGATGCTGTGGTGTATGGGAGGGCGTCGTCTTTAATTGACAGCATACGGGATGACTAGTTGGTGCGAAGAATGGTAGCTAGCTCTCAATGTAGAAAAATGTAAGGTGATGCGTATGAGTAGGAAAAACAATCCCATAATGTTCGAATACAGCATTAGTAGTGAGCTTCTTGCTGCATTCGCGTCGTTCAAATATCTAGGCGTAACATTGCAGAACGATATGAAATGGAACGAACATGTAAAGTCAGTTGTAAGGCGGACAGCCGACTTCGATTAACTGGGAGAATTTTGGGAAGATGTACTTTATTTGCAATGGAGACCGCTTATAAAACGCTTGTACGACCACGTCTTGAGTATTACACAAGTGTTTGGGACCCGCAGCAGACCAGTTTAAAGGAAGACATATCTAGGTTTGTTACTAGTAGGTTCGACCTATGTGCGAGTGTCACAGAAATGTTCCGGGAACTCAATTGGGGATCTCTGGAGGAAATACGACGTTCTTTTCGTGAATTTCTGTTGAGGAAATTTAGAGGGCCGGAATTAGAAGCTGAGTGTCGTACGATCTTGCTGCCGCCTACTTACATTTCGCGTAGTGATCACAAATACAAGATAAGAGAAATTAGGGCTCGTACGGAGGCATGTAGGCATTATTTTTTTCCTCGTTCTATTTGGGAGAGGACTAGTGGTACAGTGTACCCTCCGCCACGCACCTTACGGTGGATTACGGAGTATGTATGTAGATGTAGACCTCCGTCGGTAGAGGCAGCGCAGTCTCTGACATGCCGCCTAGAACCGCACGGCGATTTCGCGTGACTTCATTTTTGTATAGTAGATATCAGTCCCCCACTCTAACCGTTACTTGTATGTACGTCTGACCTATTTACGTCAATGGCTGTACGAATTTTTCTCAAAGACCAATAATCATAGTATTCAAGACTCTTAAATCTCCGACAATTTTTCTACAGTGAAATAAAACGTACAAGGTAACAGAAACTACTGTGCACAGAAGGTGCTGATCTAGTAACAGTGGAAAACGTGGATTCGTTTCGAAGGGAACTAATCATCTGAGGCACGGAACGGTGAGTAGTGCTTTTATCGTAGGCAGCTGTAAGACTCGCACCGGGAAACGGTAAATGGCACGAACGTGCCCGAAGAAGCGGAACGGCCGGCCGCAAGCTCTGCCAGCTCTTAGCGCAAGACATTCGCACATCAGTGGATAGCTACAAGCTAGTCTATGTTCTACGGCACGCGATACACCGATACTAAGTCGTAAAAATGTATATGTAAAGAAATACAAAACTCATAAAGAATTACAACATATTTCAATCGTTACAGAGTTTATATGTATGTTCTACGTGCGACAAGAATGTAATCAATTCGATTGTTATTCGCGATTGGTAACGAGAGAATCAACAACATGTAGTCGTAATTTGGAATTGAGAAATTACTTAATTTACCTTGAGTAATGTCAAAATTTTTTCTGAAGACACATCCAGGCCCTAGTTTTGTGAGTTAATTCTACACAATGTATGTAAGTACCCTAATGACGGATGTATGATTTCGTGTCCTCGAGTCGTTTTCACTTGTCCTTTTAGTTTGGTGATGCAATTCCTCTTCGGTCGCGTTATGTACGGATACTGGAGCTTCGTATGTACGTAACAATGACGGCGAGAAGTACCTCAATTTCGACACTAGTTGAAGCGTACCATTCGCCAGAGGTTCAGGTATGTGCTGGAGGTATTGTCGAATGCTATTGAGGATGCTAACATGGAGCAGCTGCTTACTTGTGTCATCGTCTCTCACCGGGAATCAAGAAAACCTAATATTCCGTCGCGTGTATTCGTTTGTGAGACTGCAGCAACTGTTGCGCGTGACAAGATTCATACTCTATTTATATCATGATTAATTTGTTCATACAACACTTGAGCGCAGCATTTTCGTTCCTTTGCAGAAAAAACGGTCAATATCCTTCCGAATTCGTAACACATCTGTACAAGTGCTGCGTCTCAAATGATCTCAATGTTTACCAGAGGTTAAACCCAAATTTCCTCAAAGTAATAATAATAATAACACTAGCAGGGAGACAAACTGTTCATCTTATTCAAGCTGTGTCTGCAGAAGCGAGCGCTCACGTCGTGTTCTTGTAATATAACAAATGAGAATCTTTACGTTCGCGTCATAGGGCCATATATGAGGTTGTATTACTGACCACAGATATAAGGGGTCAAGTGTGTTGGATAGTCGTTGGTCTAGCCACCATTTGTACACCTACCTGAATAATGGCCGTACTGTTGCTATCCTACAGATCCAGCCCGGCAAAATGGACCAAATCGTGTGGTTCTTGTGCCTTAGGTGTGGTCTAGTATGGGCTTTAAGGAGACAGTGTGAGATACATAAGACAGTTCCAATGAGAGGGTAACGCCCACTTCGAAAACTTCATTGCAGGGAGAGATACGTAAAAGGATTTTTACATTTTCTCTTTTAAAAGAGCGTGAATGTATTCACATGACAAAATTTTTGGTGAGTAAGGCGGAATGGCTGGTAGAGCTAGGAGGTCCGATAGTTTTCTTCCTTTAAAGAAGTATGTATTCGCCTCAATATGCTCCGATAAAAGCATTTTACGGCTGGTTAAATAATACTATATCGATTTTCTATGCGACAATATAATCAATGCATGTACGGTAACTTTATTATTCAGTAATGTTCAAATGTTTGTAAAGCTTATGGGACTTAACTACGGGGTCTTCAGTCCCTAAACTTACAAACTACTTATGAACTAGCTAAGACTAAGGACGGCACAAATATCCATGCCCGAGGGGGGATTCGAACCCCCGACCGCAGTGGCCGTGCGGACCGTGACTGACGCGCCTCAGTCCCCTCGGCCACCGCGGCCGGCTATTCAGTAATCTCAAACTGCTTAAGCTGTAGTATGATTGAAATAGAATAAATATATAAAACACTTTTAGGTAACTGGGAACTAAAACGTAAAGTTACACAGTTTCTGGTGATGAAGTAAGCAGCAAAATAGTAGGCTACCTGTAAAAGGAAAGGCAGTCACTGATGTGAATTTTTAACAGAATATTTTACGTAGCTGATAAAAGAGTATTATTTTAAACTGTATAATCTCTACCCAAAGCTCATGGTACGAATACACACACTGTATATTATATACCACAATGAATTAAACAATACAAAAAATTAAATTATTGTGACAACCATTAACACATAGAGTATTCATAGTCTTGATTAATAAATAATAAGAGACAAGAACGTCTTCAAAACAATGTTTATAACTGAAACAAAATTTGAATATATACTTATATTAGAACATAAACAGCTGTGCTCTTTTGCGCTCCTGACTTCTGTATTAAAACTTGAAGTTTATTTTGCCTTCTGAAACAGAATGCATGGCTATGGTATTCAGTTTCTACTTTTCATTCACTCTAGATACGGTATACAAAATCGTTAATTTAGCTCTTCAAAGCGATTATTGTACTGTGATGAATCTCTTAAGCTTTACTGTCAGGCGTCTGTTACTACTTACGCCAATTATATTCGTAACACACTTTAATTGTCATCATCGCAGACCAGCCGTTAATTGTACTTCTAATTTACGGCTGTAACACTTTAAGTCTGTATTAACTGAGGCTATGATATAAATTTCTCAGTAATTACATCTCGCTTTAATGTATGTCATTATATGTGCTGCAATTTAACTGTCTGATCACAGAAAAAATTCTGAAGTTCTTATGCATGACAGACTTTTACTACAGAGTTCAACGAACGAATATTAAGTACAAGTTTCAGCGCGATTAAGTAAAGAATTTATACCCATATTACGACATGGAATTTTGAAAAATATACCCATTTAATTAAGACTTTACTAACGGCAAGTTTATCAAACGAGATACATTCATACGTGGGTATCTTTCAGAGAATACAATTTCCCTCCTATTAATCTGCGCAGAGAAAGTTTTCAGGCTAGATTGTCAGCCATAACGAATAAAGGATCACAATGAATAAATATTTCGCACAAAATTTAGAGCGAATACAGTGCAGTATCTACTTCTTGCATTGCTTTTCATATTAGCACCTAGCGCTGATGTGAATTATTTTCTAAAACGAAAAAAATCTGAGATTAAATTATAAGTTTTAGGTCTCTGCCATCCTTGGACCAATAGACGATATAAACCGCACGTGACGTCATTATATTGAAACCAACATCTGAGGTCCATTTGCAGGCAACTATTTTTCAATTTAACTTTATATCAATGGCAATAATTTCGGCAGGAACTCATTTTTCAATAATATGAATTCGAGATATTGTTACCTTACCGATGTGAGTGGTCTACTTCGGAATATTTATTTGTCTCTACATATTACGAATTGAATGATAATTGTCATTATAAGCGACACTCAAAAAAAAAAAAAAAAAAAAAAAAAAAAAAAAAAAAAAAAAATGTTTTAAAAATAAAAGAAAAATTGTGAAATACTAATTACAATTAATTTTTTCCGTCTTCTGTTTAACTACTTTACTAGGGTTTATGTACTGATACTCTCAAAACTCGCTACATATTTTCCACTGTTTAAACAGGAACGAATGTTTGGATCCTTACTATTAAAAGCGAAACTTTAATTCAACCCACAGAAAACTACGCAATAATCACATTTAAAAAGCCTTTGAGAGGTTCTTCCATGAGTTAAAAGTTAGCGTAAATGTTAGTACTTACATACAGAAGTCTACCATTGACGAAGATTTTGAGACGACAATGAAACTAATTCACTACAGGAGTCTTCTGTGTAACTACCGTTTTTCTAACACATTATGCACCTTATCTCTATTTTGTTTCGGTATCCTTAGTGGATTAAGCAAAATTTGTATAACGTAGACACTTATTTTGCGTAAAAACTTGATATTAGGGTTAGTAATGGACGATATGTCTAAAAGTGCATTGTTGAGAAATAGTCAGAAAACAACGGAACTGATATTGAACCTATATGGATGTGGTGACCTAAATGAAATATATTGCAAAAATACAGTCAGTAGAATGTTTCGGACTCTTTGTTACCTATTTGCTTCGAAAAACGTTAAAACTATAACAATTGGCCGAGGGTGGGACTTTCGCAGGAGTTTGGTAAAGTGAACCACTATACTGATACAACACTGCTAAAATAAATACCTAATGTCACTTGTTAATATATGTATATATAAAACACTGTCGGCTTCACTTCACATAGCACATAGCGCGTAATGACAGCAACTCGATTTTTTGCCTTCCGTCACGTGACCTAGATGTTCGTTTCGGAGCTCGGCACAGCAGAGGCGCGCGGTCCGAATGCATCAGTGATGTAACACGTGCGTTGCTAACCTGCGGGGGCGGCGGCGGCAGCATGACGGCGGGCCACGCCAGGATACGCCCAATAACGCTGTAATTGCAGCGCCCGTCGCCGCCGCGGCACGACTGACTCACGCAGAGCTTCTGCACGGAGCTCGCCGCCGACGCCAGCGCCGCCGCGGCCGTTGCACCAAGCTGCGCCCGTGTAAACACGGCCACGCCGAGGGCGGCTGACGTCATCGCGGCGTGTCAATCGCGTCCCGTCTTTGCTTCCGTTCCCAATCTACGCTTTTCTCATTTACCGGCGACGGAGCTTAGATGAAGCTGTTAGCATCGAGAATAATCTTTGCTAGATAAACCTAGAGATGATTAGCACAGATGAGTAAATCCAAGTTTTTCTGAGGGATGGAGAAAAAAATGGGGTTTGAATATCTTTTGATCACGACTTCAGATTATTTCTAAAAAATAATGTCTGTTACTATTATTTCGTTAGATTCTAATGTTTATTAGATTATTTGAATTCCCATTATCCTGTCAGAAAGGCCACAGGCCACAGTAATTGAAGGAAGGCCATCGAGGAAAAGTCCTATCTGGCATTTCCAATACACTGCTGTATTTTAGGAACAATCCGGAAAACCCTCTTACAAGGAACTCCTTATGTAGGAGGTCGCAGCTTCAATCCCTATTATGACTCATCAAGTGAAGGCGACAAAAACTGAGTATTTTTATTTTTTATTTTTTTATTAGAATCGATTAGTTGTTCATTCCATAGATCAGTGTTGAGGAGATCCTCGTGGATGTTGAACATGGCAATATTTTATTTTCATTTCTTATTTTTACTTTTTTTACTATTTCATTTGATAATATAATAATACTAATTTAGATACATACATTTTTTACAAGCTGATACCATAATAATATTAATAGTATGAATACAGATACACAAATCATTTGGTTCATTTTAAAAATTCGTCCGTGCAGTAGAAGGAGTTGGCCACTAGAAAGTGTTTTGGACTGCTCCTCTTAAACTAATCTTTATTTGTTACTAATTTTTTATGGTTGCTGGTAAATTATTGAAAATGTGTTCCAGAGTAGTGGACCCCTTTTTTAACTAAAGTGAGTACTTTTAAATCCTCATGTGGATCATTTTTGTTCCTAGTATTGTATGTATGAATTGAGCTGTTTGCTTGGAAAAGGGATATATTATTTATGACAAATTTCATTAAGGAATAAGTATACTGAGAGGCAATAGTTAATATACCTAATTCTTTGAAGAGGCTTCTACAGGATGTCCGTGAATTTACTCCACAAACAATACGTATTACAAGCTTTTGGACTCTGAAAACTTTTGCTTGACTTGAAGAGTTACCCCAAAATATTATACCAGTTGACATTATGGAATGAAAGTAAGCAAAGCATGCAAGATTTTTTATTTTTATGTCTGATACCACTCATATTGCAAATACATATTTGTTAAGTCGTTTCTGCAGTCCTGTGGTGTGCTCCTTCCAACTGAATTTATCAAGCTGTAATTTAAGGAATTAAATACTGTCAACCTCTTCTATCCCCTCTTCTTCATACTTTATGCATATGCTGGATGGAAATCTCTTACATGTTCTTAACTGTTAAGTTTAATGTCAATGAGTTGGCTTTGCACCATTTATTAATGGTCATGAAAATGTCATTAGCAGACCTTTCTAGAACTATACTCGACATGCTATTTATTGCACTACCTGTATCACCTGCAAACAAAACGAACTCTGCTTCTGGCAGTGTAACTGATGAGAGGTTATTAATGTACACGAGAAAGAGCAATGGCCCTAAGATGGACCCTTGTCCGTGAGGTTTAGAGATCAAGCTTGTATGTATTATAGTCATAAAAAGAACATCATCGACATTCAATAAATGATGAAAATAAACCATTAACATGCACCATGAACACCAAATGAAAAATGGTGCGCCGCAGTGACCACAAGGATTCTCACTATCAAGATCGAAGGTGAATTCTTTGGGAGTTGCAGACCGAGCGGGACATTCGGCTAGGTATCCACTCTTAAGGAATGCGTATACTGTACAATCATACATTTTTCCCTGCCCAAGGTAAAGCAGTCTCCCGCGTCGGAGGTTCGAATCCTCCCTCGGGCATGGATGTTTGTGTTGTCTTTAGTATAAGTTAGTACACAAGTAGTTTGTAAGTTTAGGGACTGATGACCCCGCAGTTAAGTCCTATAAGCTTTACAAACATTTTTTGGTAAAGCAGTCATCATTACGATGAGTGGTTTGAAAACCACAGTGCTTTACCACGCATGGAGGTGGTGTGCCATTGCCTTCCTCCGAATATTTTTCAACAACAACGTTGGCAGAGGAGAAATAAGTGAAAAGCGACAGATAAAAATCTCAGGAGTGAGCGGGGATCGGCCCCACGACCTTCGGATTCACCACTAGGCGTTCTACTTCAGTGCTACCGAGCCACACTTTTCGTGTATATGAAACATCACATTATCTGCAACTACGGCTTAAGGATAGCCGCTTCCACGGTAAGCTCCACGACAGACTTTCGCATTCCGTTGCGTGCCATGACATTGCATAAGTTCTCATCATCTCTTTGCACCGATATGATTGTATACGCATTATTTAAGAGTGGGTAACTACATGAACGTCCAGCACGGTTCGTAACTGCCAAAGAGTTCGCCTTCGATCTTGATTGTGGTACCTTTTTGTGAAAACTGAACGCGCCATTTTGCATTCGGTGTTCATGGTGCAAGTTTACAGTTTGTTTTGAACATTTTCGCAATGTCGACGATGTCAATTTGGGAAGTGTAATTCGTACATGCCATAGTAGGTTGATCTCTGCATCTCCTGGACACTCATTATCTGTTTCTCTCCTGGTGTACGTGCTGAGTTGTAAGCAGCTAATACTTTTGCTGAAATAATTGTTGGTACAACACTTACAAATGAGCCTTACTTGACACTAAAGTTGCGACGTTGCACTCAAGGTGTTCCGTGTCAGATTGTTTACGTAATATGTGGTTTTTTATTCTCTCTGAACAAAACCGATTGCAAAATAATATAGACGAGATACCTGCATGGCACCAAAAGTGACAATTGACTCTAAACAATAAAAAGTACGAGGTCAACTAAATGGGTAGTGAAAGGAATTCGATAAATTTCGTTTACACGATAAATTATACAAATTTATAAGCTGTAATCTCATCTAACTGCCGCGGTGAAATGGCCGAACGCTCTAAGGCGCCTTGCTGCGGAGCGCGCGGTAGCTCGCCGTCGGAGGTTCGAGTCCTCTCTTGGACATATGTGTCTGTGTTGTCCTTCAGTTACTTTAACTTAGTTTAAGTAGTTTGTAAACCTAGGGACTGATAACCAAAGAAGTCCCGTGCTATATCGTATGTGTTCTATTGCCACCTACTGGTATCCATCTAGGAGATGGCGACATGAGGCTTTCGGGCTCCTCTTAAAAATTACTTCGTCTTGGTCGTTTAGAATAAGTGTAGATGTATTTTTCATTCCATGGATCCATATTGTGGACATCAAATTGGACGTGGACCATGACAGATGTCTTTTTTATGTTGTGTAATGTTAATAAAAATTCAGTAATATTATAATAATAGTCATGTTTAGCACTTCGTCAGTGGAGAACAAGAAGTTGACTTCTCTTAAATTGAACTTGGTTTTATTGAAAATGTATGCTCCTGAATAGTGGACCCCTTTTCGGACTAAAATAGGTGTCTGCAAGTTTTACGTAGACTGTTATTATTCGTAGTACTAATTTTGTGAAGGGAAATGTTTGTTGGTGAAAGGGCTATGTTATTCCAACAATTATTTGTAAAATAATCCTTCAAGGAGCAGAAGTGAGTATACCTAGTTCCATGAAAAGCTTTATCACTTTTTCTTGCATTCACACCACATACAATGAGTATTACACGGTTTTGTACTCAAAAAACTTTTATTTGACTTCGAGACTATCCCCTGACATTGAAAAAGTAAGAGAAGTATGCCACCTTTTTTAGTTTTGTGCTGCTTATATTCGATGACATTTATATTGCATTACATTACATTGCATTTAGATACAGTGAACGTCGAGCACCACTTACGATAAACAATAATCGACATTAAACCATAAATAAAAAATAGAACGCTGCACTGATACATTAAGTCACGTGAATATTATCTTTTAACGGTAATTTAAACCTATTAAAAAAGGGAAATTAATTTTTTTTCAAACTTCAGTTTAGTCAGTACCAAGACTAAGTTAGCAGTGCACCGCTCTATCTTTAGACCAACTTTGTTGTATGGGAGTGAAAGTTGGGTGGATACAGGTTACCTTATTCATAAGGTAGAGGTTACAGATATGAAAGTAGCAAGAATGATTGCAGGTGCTAATAGATGGGAACAATGGCAGGAGGGTGTCCATAATGAGGAAATCAAGCAAAAACTTGGAATGAACACCATAGATGAAGCAGTTAGAGCGAACAGACTGAGATGGTGGGGTCATGTTACACGAATGGGAGAAGCAAGGTTACCTAAGAGACTCATGAGCTCGGCAGCGGAGGGTAAGAGGAGTCGAGGTAGACAAGAAGAAAGTACTTAGATTCGGCGCAGAAAGATTTTGAAGTAAAAGGTATAACATCAGACGAGGCATCAATGTTAGCATTGAATAGGGGATCATGGAGGAATTTTATTACAGGTACTATGCTCCAGATTGAACGCTGAAAGGCATAATCAGTCTCTAATAATGATGATGATGATGAGTTTATAGTCGGGGGCTAATGTCTGTTGGTGAAAAGGAAGTTTATCAGCCTAATGCTGCCTTCCCACTTCTGTTTAAGTGTGCTTGGAGGGGGTAAGTTTCATATTGTTTCTAGCACAATTGTTTCGAATCATTGTATTCGAATACTGGAAGGAAGGAATATTAGGATTTAACGTCTCGTCAAGAACGTCTTCATTAGAGACGGGGCTCACATTCGGATTTTCGGGTATTAGATGGGGAAGGAACTCGGCCATGCCCTTGAAAGGAACCATCCCGACATTTACCTGTAGTGATTTAGGGAAATCACGGAAAACCTAAATCCGGATGGTCTGAGGTGGATTTGAACCACCGGGCTACCAAATTCTACTCCAATGTGTTCCCATCGAATACTACAGTTGAAAGCATAGTCGCTCTCTAGACCAATGACATATAGACAGCAGATGTCTGAAGACTCCCAGTTCCCACGGTTGGAGCGCAGGCAAATGGGAACGCCATATGGCGCTAAAAGTGCGCAGGCGGGATGGAGAACCATGCTAGGCGTGAGAGACAGCCCAGGGAAGGGACAAGCCGGGGTGTCTGCCCAGAGGGACGCCAAATGGTCTGCAAGACAACGTGATGGCCCCTAACGAGGGGGAGGGGCGGCCAAAAAGAGGGACCCGGGAGGCTGGAAGGGGTGCCGACAAGCGTGTTAGGCCGAGCGCAGGGAGAGGGGGTAAAAGTCGGTCACCGACCAGAGGAGGGGGGGGCACTATCAGATTTATGCCCCGGTTGGGAAATGTAGGTCCGTCACTGACACAAAATCGCGATTTAGGATGCTGGACGCAACCCGACAGTTTGACGTGAAACTGTTACCTTCTCTAATAATGCCGGCCGGGGTGGTCGAGCTGTCTGCGGCGCGCCAGTCACGTTCAGCACGGACACTACGGTCGGGGGTTCGAATCCCCCCTCGGGCATGGATATTTGTGCCATCCCTAGTGTTAGCTAGTTCAAAAGTAGTTTGTAAGTTTAGGGACTGATGACACCGTAGTTAAGTCCCATAAGCTCTACAAACATTTGAATTTTTTTTTAAATACACTTGACAAAATAAATGCTAGGAACAGTCTAATGCAATTACAGCTTCTGTACAATTATTCCAATATGTAGTACAGAAATTGTAAAAAGAAAGAAATGGCGGTTAATATGCGAGCGACAATTCATGAAGCTTTCCGCTGTCGTGCGAAATTTTATGAATGTAGAAGTAGCGCCTCAAGCAGTCCAGTCGGAGTTAGGATGCATTCAGAATCTGAGCTTCGTGTAGAAATGACAAAAAAGAAGAAAATTCTGCATTGTTTGCACTGATTCTCGTATCGTCAGTCTTGCTAGATTCGTTAGGGAGGGGCCACAGCTAACAACCTCATAAAGTGTTTCAGGTTGCTCGTGAAGCAGATATTGACCATACCCGGATATCCTGTTGAGGTTTGTTGATTGCTGTTATTTACTTGGGCGCTGCAGTGCGTGACAAGATTAGTGCAGATGAAGGGGCCACTCAAATGTGAAATGTTGTGAGATCGGTGAATTGTTCCTTAGCATAAAAAAACCAACTTAAGTATTTACACTGATGTTCTATTCAACAGATTTGCAGTTTTACGAGTTGCTAAAATTCGTACCGACTGATGGTATGTAGTAGTCAGACATGCAACGTACAAGAAACACAAAATGACCGACATACAGATGAAAGAACGTAGACTCCGTGGCCTTCTGTGTTCTTTCCATTGCTATACGATGTTCTATATTCCAGGAACTGAAGGCATTGTATACCTGGAGCGAAAAAGACGTAGGTCTGAAAGACCCTTCAGCTTCCTACATTGGATCTTCACCAGTAGCGCTTAGGAAAAGCACAAAAAAAAAAAAAAAAAAAAAAAAAAAAACTCCCCAGACTTCTTGATACGCATTCAAACACATACCAGTGCTCACCTTAAAGCAGAGTTACGAATAAGGCCATCGCTAACACCAAACCAGCTTCATCAATCATGTAAACTTCTGCATTTGAAGTAGAAAAGCCATATGAAGTAAAAGAACTAAAAAGCAATTAGAGGCGGAAACGGCAAGGAAGCATAAATACGAGTCACTTGTTATCCCACATGATGGTATCTGTCTCAAGAACGTCGAGGTCAGCTTGTGTGAACTTCCGGTCCTCTAACTCCCTCATTATCCGCTTTATAGTGCCCAACCTGTTGAAGGGAAAGGAGGAGAAATAAGCAACACTGATAAACGCTCTCTACATCTACATGTATAGCAGGGGCGTTGCCTCTCTGAAGTTGTCAATGTAATTTTCACTATGAAGTTCAACCACTGCTCTACCTCGCTTGGCGCAAAAAAGTGAATCAAAAAGAAACACTTCCAAGTTACGGCCATTTATTGAACGACATACACATAGGCAACAGGACTATGACAACGTACAGTGTAAGTTCACTTTTCCACACAGTTCCCAACAGACTGTGAATGCATCTCGGAACGGGCAACCAACTTTTCTATTCCAGATGCTTAGAAATCACTTTCAGCGCTATGAGGCCACCTGGATACAGCTGCTTTTGCTTCCTCATCGTTTCGGAATCGTCGTACACCGAGATCTTTTTCCTCTTACCGAATACATGGCGTTAGGTCTGGACGGTGTGGTGGATGTTACCATACTGTTGTAGAAGTTCCGACGTTCGGCAGGCCGCGTATGGTGTTGCCTTGTCGTGCAAAAAAAATCACACCTCCGCTTTTCTTTAATTGCCTTACGCCAACGGTGCAACGTTTGACAATACGAAGCAGAGCTGATTGTCGTGTCTTTCGGTTGTATAGGGTAGCGCAAAGGTCACTGGACAGTTGGTTAAAAGAAAACAAAAGCAACAGCAAGACTTAGTAAAGAGGCGAGTTTCAACCCAATAAGTTGTTATTACCATACTGTGATAATTACGCATTGTCAAGTTGGTAAGCAGTGCAGTGACAAACAAAAGGAACGCACTAATCAAACTAGTGAGTTGTTGAAAGAGTTATCTGCGATGCGTGTTTTCCTAATAGTCCTGATGTTAACGAAAGAAGAGAGGCTTTTCGCGTTACAAATATTTTATAAAAGTGTTGCTATTGCAGTTGTTAACGATGGGGAAGACACGTTCGATCAAAACCAGCGTCTAGACAAACAGCGTACGATATTCAAGATAGATTAAATGAACATACACGATGCATTTAATGATTTTGACTGTAATAACTCCGCTATGCCATAGAGTATGTAACAGTGTTCCAAAAATTGTTCAAAGATTTGTTAACGAAGACTGAAAACAGTCTGAACAAAAAATAATTGTATGTATTGTTTGTATTTGTGATGAGTCAAAATTTCAGTCTTTTGTTTACATTATTGCCGAGTGTCTCTATTGGTACAATGTGAAGAGTGAACTTAACACTGTCATAGCTGTGTTTGCAATGTGTATGTGATTTAATGAATGGCCAGAACTTAGAAGTGTATCATCGCCATCATATATATGTATATTTAGGATATTCACTACAGAGATGTTCAGCAATAGTGTAGATGAATAACATGTGTGCGTCAACGTAAGTTTCACTTGGACGTAATACTCGATAGTCTGTGTGACGTGTGCATCTCCCAGATATCATGAAAAATGTATTATCTGGGAAATAAGTTTCAACATGGAGTGAGCACCCTCCCGCAAATCTGCTGTGATGGATGACACTTAGCGTGATTCCGCTAGAAGCGGTCGTGACCACCGAGGAGCCTTGGCCATTATGTGCATTGATCCGTGACCCTTGGTGGTCCGATCACAGTGCTTTGCTGCTCATGTTGTTAATCCCAAGAGTCATGTGCCATACCTCATCCACTTGCCTTTTCCAAGAGTCGCAAACCCGGAAGTTCATATTTACAAGTAGGCTACGTTCTCAATATGTAAAAAGTGTTCTTACTTAGGAATGAACGCACGTACTTGCACAAAAGGCTGAAAACTTTCGGCGCCCTGCCGACACATATTCAAAGACGGCTGATAACATCACATTTGTCTGGGCGTTGTGCTCCTCTGCAGACGGTTAGTGACACCGTGGCACCGGCAAGCTTTCCATTAGGGCGACATTAAATTTTACAGAAATTTTTCGAGTTTTCGTTGCACAGAATCTGCTAAGAAACAACATTTACAAGAGATTGTATTCGGTTCCTCGCAATGCATTGAGGCGGCAGTTCCTAACGGCTTGTTTATAAAAGGTATTTTTCGCTACAACTCAGCAGCATCGAACACCTGAAGAACAAGAAAGGAAGAAAAAGAGGAAGAAAGAAAGAAACACTAGAACCCACGGGTACGAAATTGAGCACTGACCAAATGAAAAATAAATTGCTATTTATTTCAGGCACAGTTACGATGGTATATAAATAGTCGTGATCTGTTTCGGCTAACAGAAGCGATCTTCATATGTCGATTGTCTAATAACTTTCTTCCTCACTGTGACCCAGCAAATGAGATCTGAGATCGCTTATATTGCTTCGTAGTCATAAATGAAACAAATATCCAGCTATAACTCCCTAAGAGGTGGAATAACTCATGAAGAAAGTGAGCTTGCATTTGCAAAAGAGATCTTAACTGCAGCAGTTCTCAATTTTGCAACACTGTACGGCTTGTGTGTACATCACTAGAGACTGTGGCTAAGCCATGTCTCCACCATATCCTTTCTTCCAGGAGTGCTAGTCTTGCGTGTTTGCAAGAGAGCTTCTGTGAAGTTCGGAAAGTAGGAGGCGAGGTACTGGCGGAAGTAAAGTTGCGAGGCGGCATCGTGAGTCGTGTCGGGGTAGCTCAGTCGGTAGAGCGCTTGCCCGCGAAAGGCAAAGGTCCCAGGTTCGAGTCCCGGTTCCGGCACACAATTTTAATCTGCCAGGAAGTTTCATCACTAGAGAAGTTCAAGTATAAACTCCCCCCCCCCCCCCTTCGTCTATGATGTCGGGTACATTACCATAAAGATTCATAATAATTTGATCCATTCATTTTACGTTTCCTGTGTCAAAAATCTGAAAGAAGACTCTTTTGTGTAAGTGACATCAGAATTGCTACGTGGATTCCGCCAGTAGGATTTGCAGTACTGTCTAAGAAGACTGCCTTAATAGAAAATTTTGCCGTAGAATTCAAAACATAACATGATTTCGAAGACCAGTGTTCAACATATTTTTGATATATTTCTTTATGTGTAGTGGAAATGGGTTTGGTTTCTATAGTTTTGATAGTGTCTAGCTTTCGTCTAGTCTCGCTTTACATACAGTATATTGCCGAGTAACCTTTTCATTTTGTGTTGTGTATTCTTCTAGGTTTGCCATAAACATACAGTTTCCAATATCCGGTCAAGTAGCGAAGGAAACTTCTGTTTTTCTCCTTCCCTCCCCCCTCCCTCCCTCCCTATCTCTCTCTCTCTCTCTCTCTCTCTCTCTCTCTCTCACACACACACACACACACAAGCTCTCTCTCTCTCTCTCTCTCTCTCTCTCTCTGTGAGTGTGTGTGGATCTTTGTGTATATTGAGGAGGGACTTCGAACTATGTGAGTGCACTGCGTTATAGCTATACATTGAGAACAGAAACGAAATAGACTACTCTCATTATTAGTAGGCTAATTGCCATTGATGACAATTTTTGATGTTATTTTTTAATCATGAAAAGTTTAGTAAAAGGAGCGACCAACTCAGTAGAATATAAATTTCAGTTTGCAGCAGCCGTCCTATTATGCTTCCCTGGGAAATGTCTTTTATGATGACAGGAACGAGACGGATGCATTAAAACTTGTGTATTTACTGAACTGTACATTAATTGACTTTATCGTGAGAAAGCACGACATGGATATTAAAAAAGAAAACATTTCCAAATTTTCTGGAAATAATATTTATTTATTTGGTGTTTGGCTTTCTAGGCCGTCACTTAAAGATGGCAAAGGAAGGCGAAATCCGGGTGTAGACGCGATTGCCGCTGCGGAGTGGGCGAGCGCCTTGCGGCGCTATGCTCCGATGCGCGAGGTCGTTCCCCGCCCGAGATTAGAATCCTCCCTTGGGCATGAATGTTTGTGCTGTCTTTAGTATAAGTTAGTTTACAAGTAGTTTGTGAGTTTAGGGACTGATGACCCCGCAGTTAAATCCCATAAGCTTAACAAACATATGAACATAGGTAGACGCAATAAATAAAAATATTTGCAGAACATCTGGAAGCCTTTTCATTTTTTATATTGTACATGTAGTAAATGTCCCCAATTAGTGGTACTCGCATTTGATGCAGGCTTCAGTGGAATTCACAGATGCCTGTATTCGTCCCGTCGAGTGCAGAGCACAGCTGGGCTTCTCTTCCGTTCGGGAGCGCAGAAACTTCGATATTTTCTGTCCATTAGCGCAGCTGTATCAAACTCCTCCTCCTCTGCTACTGAGTCGATCGACGTTCATGGAACTTCGCGTAACAGAAACACAGTTACAGACCGATATAAATGAAGTTGGTTCGCGGCAGAATTCTAAGTTGAAATGTAATTTCACCGAGAGAGGAAACCTTCTGTCCACTAATCAGCACTGAATGGACGAAGCATCGGAAGAAAAGATCGTAAAGATGAAATTAGAGGAACTGAAGCTGACCCAGACGCTTACCAACAATAGCTCTTTCCACAGACCATACGCGACTGGAATAAGAAAAGAGGGGAGTGAAAGAGCACGGTAATCACCCTCCGCCAGACGCAATACGGTGGCTTGCGGAGTTAAGATGTAGATGTAGATGTACCCGCACAACATGCCGGCTCTGCCAGGCAGCCAAGATCAGGCGTTAGAAATAAAATTCAAATGTTTGTTAAGCTTATGGGACTTAACTACGAGGTTATCAGTCCCTAAACTTACAAACTACTTATGAACTACTTACGAACTAGGACGGCACAAATATCCATGCCCGAGGGGGGATTCGAACCCCCGACCGTAGTGGCCGTGCTGACCGTGACTGGAGCGCCTCAGTCACCTCGGCCACCGCAGCCGGCGTTAGAAATAGACTTGCGCATAACAAAAATGTTCAAATGTTTGTTAAGCTTATGGGACTTAACTACGGGGTTATCAGTCCCTAAACTTACAAACTACTTAACAACTAGCTTATCCTAAGGACGACACAAATATCCATGCCCGAGGGGGGATTCGAACCCCCGACCGTAGTGGCCGTGCAGACCGTGACTGAAGCGCCTCAGTCCCCTCGGCCACCGCGACCGGCTGCGCATAACAGTTTGCGATCGGGAGCACTCATTTAAGTTCGCGGCTCTGCCGCGAACTAGTTCGCTCTTTTAGTTCGTCCGTTCCCAGTGACGGCTGAGCGGCGTGGTCTGCGCGTGCAGGTGGAGGGGGAAGATCCCCCACCTAGCTGCTTCATGCGCTTGCTGCTTGAGCCGCTAACGATATCACGCATACCAAAAGAAACAATTTGTGGACAATTTCTCGCGTTTAAGTTTAGAGTTATCTCTATATCTTGGCATCATGGAATTTATTAGTCAGATATTGCAGAGTGCAGAACACATCAAAACAGAAATTTTGTAGCACTGAACTATGTAATCTAGCAGGCAGACGCTCACCTCGAATGACTCATCAGTAGAAGGCAAACACGTGATTTTTAATTCTGCTACGCGCCCTCTCGCTATTGCCCGTCGGTCTTCGGAAAAGAATCCAACGAACTATGAAGCGAGATACGTTTGGCATAATCGTCCGCTGCTCCTAGTTCGTCCGCTGCTCCTAGTTCGTGCGCTCCTTCTAGTTCGTCCGCTCTTTTTGGCTTTTGCTACCGCGACGAAAAGAGCTCTTTTTTATGACAGTTTTTTTATATAATGAATCAGTGTTGCCAAAGCGTGTGCTGTTACCCGTATTTTTGGGCAATTTGACATCAAATACTTTGGCAAATAAACCAGTTATTTACACGAATGGGTGATACAAAGGTATTCAACTACTTTGCACACAGAGTACTCTTGTGGCAGTGAACAATGAAACTACAGCTGAGCTGCATCTCAGCTCGAAATGAAGGTAACTGGCAGAAGAGAATAACGCGATTCTGCGCGCTCTCACGTCCTCTCGCTGTTCCCCGTCATTCTTCGGAAAAGGAGCGGACGAACTAAGAGGCGAGGGATCTGCGAACTAGTTCGCGTAGTTCGCCTGTGGGAGCGCTCTTCCGAACTAGATCGTTCGCGAACTACTCAAGACTAGTTAGAAAGGTAAAGCAGTCAACAATCACAAGAGTGCTTTGAACACCACAGTGCTTTAGTACAAATGATCCTGTTTGGAGGTGGTATTCCATTGCCTTCTTCGGACCTTCGAACTGACTTACCCAAGCAGTTATAGGGGGACCTACAATTCAACGTGGATTCCGAACCACGGTGCTACTCCACATTTTTCACATCAGCAACACTGTCAGAGGTAAAATAAATGAAAAGTGAGAGATAAGAATCCTAGGGCATAACAGTGATCGAACCCGCAACCTCTCGATTCAGAGTCTGGCAATCCACCACTGTGCTACCGTGCCACAAAAGCGATACGCTCCTTTTATACAGAGCGACAAGAAAGCGAGGTAATATTGCGTCATCAACAGTTTTGAGCTATGTTTAAAGTTTTAATTATTGTAATCGCACCCGACAAACAAGAATTAAGAGGTGAAACTGTAAAGATATCTTTCATAAAATTATTAAGTAGTTCTTTACAAATGGGCTCTCAATAAAGTTTGAACAGAAGTCTGTAGCTAAGGTACAATATTAAAAAATTTATGTGTTTGCACGGATGAGAGATTGAGTTGGAAGAAAAATACACTGAGGTCGCTGAATCGTTTGAGTTCAGCTACTTATGCTATTAGAGTAATTACCAATAATGATGATGAAACATATCAGTTAAGTAGCTTACTATGCCTATTTTCATTTACTTCTTTCTTCTGGTAGCTTCCAAATAGGATAAAGCCAAGATCGCTAGAATATAATTTTATTTCCACCACCGGTTTCTATGGTCTCTGCCATCATCTAGTCAAAAATGTTTCTCGCAGCCGTCATCTTGTGATGACAACTGCATAATAGGACGGCTGCCGCAGCCTGATATTTCTATTCTACTGAGTTGGTCACTCCTTTTATTAAACGTTTCGCGCGTTAAAAAAATAACAACAAAAATTGTCATCAACGACAAATACCCTACTAACAATGCGAGTAGTCTCTTTAGATTCTGTTCTCGATGTACAGCTATAACGCAGTGCACTCACTCCGCAATATACATAAAAATACCACATTTAAGTACCTGGCAGAGGGTTCATCGAACCACCTTTATATTATTCATCTCCTATCCCATATTCGAATAGCGCGCGGGAAGAAAGAACATCTGAATCTCTCCGTTCGAGATCTGATTTCTCGTATTTTATTCTAATGATCATTTCTACCTATGTAGGTGGGACTCAAGAATATATTTTTGCATTCAGAGGAGAATGTTGGTGATTGGAGTCTCGTAAGTAGACCACGCCGCAGCGATAATCGCCGTTGTTGTAATGATTCCCATCCCAGGCCCTGTATCATTTCCGTGACGCTGTTTCCCCTGTATCATGACAATAAAAAACGAGCTGCCCTTCTTTGGATTCTTTCGATGTCCTCCGTCAAACCCACCTTATAAGGATACCACACTGGGAACCTATCATAATATTGGATCGCCTCCTCACTATATAAACAATATATTCTTATCTCATCATGTTTTAGGGCAATTTTTCAGTGAGTACGGTATAAGAAAATATTCATTGCACAAAAGCGTGTAATCAGAATAATTGCTCGAGCCCAGTCAAGATCATCCTAGAGACATTTATTTAAGGACCTAGGAATATTCGCAGCAGGTTCACAATATATATGTTATTAAAAACCCAACGCAATTAAGAAGTAATAACAGTGTGCATAACTAAAGCACTAGGAGAAATGATGATCTTCACTATTCAAGATTAAATTTAACTTTGGTCCAGAAAGGGATCAACTATACTGCCACAAAAGTCTTTGTCACCTACGAAATAGCATCAAATGTCTGACAGATAGCCAAATACCACAAAAAAAGACTGTTTGAATGACAACTCCTACTTCTCAGTAGATGAATTTTCAGATATGAATTAGTAATTTTAGAAAAATTTAAAAACTGAATGTCTTGTAATATCATGTAAAGATTCCTTTTATTTAACCTACAAGTTCCACATCATTACGAAATGTCGTATTCATGATCTATGTAACAAGTATTAAATTCAGATCACCGGAAAGTTAGTTTAAATTCAGTTTCAAAATATGTAGCAACAAAAATGCGACCAAATAAAAAGGTCTTATAATGTGTTTGCTGTCATTTTTATAATCACCATGAGACTAATCTTAAACTTGAAACTTTCAGGTTTTCGCATGTAACTGTCGACTAAGTAGTTTCTTGATCAGGGATTTTGACCTCAAATTGATACACGTGCTCATCTTTGAAACTTTGTGTCATCATCGTGGAAACAGATCGCGTGATTTAATGGTCAGAATGCGTAACTGTCATTTGCGGACCCAGTTTCGATCTGAAATAGTGTCAGGGAGTTTTCGTCGAGGGAAGACTTGGTATGGTGTCTGTCAAATGTTATGGCGACGAGTGAACAGTTACTTGAAGGAGAACTAGAGGTTCAAATACAGAAATCGGAGACTAACGGTCGCTGAAGCGGCACGGCGTGTTAACGGCTTCCAGTACGATAACCCCGCGTCGTCTTAAAGCGTGAAGTGAAGGAGAACGTGCTTGTAGATTTGGAGCGTGACGCCGTCACGTGCGATTCCACTTCATCAACAATCATGGGTCTTGGATTTTCGTAGGACGCCACGAAATGTAACCAATGCTGTGCAGTATCGTTTCCATGTTGTGCAAAAAGGTGCAGACGCCGTGCTTGAATACATCGTTATGTAACTAATGCGCCATATTTGGTGTATATGCTTGCTCTTTTTTTTAATCGTCCCTGTCTTCACACTTAATACCTCCAGGGATGCAGACACTCTGGCATTACGGAAGAATGTAACGACGGCTTATTTAGCTATCTTTTTTTTCTTGTGTCGCTTACGTTTTTTTTTTTTATGATTCTTCTGGTCAGTCTCACTCCTGCAACACATTTGATGTCGGTGATCCACTTAAACTGTTCCTCGATACGCTACAGTTATTATTATTTCCAGTGCTAGCTAATATTGTCATTAAGCATGTGAATTTCCATTAATTCATGCGCATATTATTTGCATTGAGGGTCAAATGCAAATATGTGCACAAAGTGTCACCCCTCCGTTAGTCTCCCTGCTTCCGCTACAGTTTTTGGCGCTAAGCGTTTCTGCAAACCATATCATTCCCACGAAGCTTTCGCGCTGTCCACAACAAATGTACATTTTGTGAGCAATAACAGCCCTATTAATCTCCGCCGAGGTACGCTCAAATGTACCGTTACATCGCAACGTCATTCAGAACGACATGTGTGGGTCTGTTAGGAAGTCCTGATTCCAATCACAAGGCTTATCCGCGAATTTATTATAACAGCTTGTTAAAATAAAATGTAAGGATATGAAATGGCACACATTAATCATTAGGCGCGCTACATATTTCTGGGTGCAAATAATGCAAACTAGCATAAATTTGGACAGGTGATTATTAAAAGCTGTTAAATATTTTATAAAATGCATTTAACCACAAGGTGTTTCATTAGAACCTTTATGAAAAATATGTTCAAATGTTTGTAAATCTATGGGAATTACATTGGTTATCAGTCCCTAGGCTTACAAACTACTTAAACTAATCTAAGGACAACACACACACACACACACACTCACACACACACACACACACACACACACACACACACACACACACACACACACACATATATATATATATATATATATATATATATATATATATATATATATACACACGTGGGAGGACTCGAACCTCCGACGGGGGGGGCAACCACACGCTCCGTAGCAAGGTGCCTTAGAGCGCTCGGCCATTGTACCGTGGCAAACCTTTATGAACTACCAGTTTCGGTCACTGACCATCATCGCAGTATAAAAGTTTTAAAACAGATCAGGAAAATACAGTTTTATATTATGTAGTTCCCTGATTTCTTTTAAGACTTTTATCTGGTGATGGTGGTTAATAGCGAAACTGGTAGATAATAAAAGTTTTAAAGAAACAGCTGATGGTTAAAATGCAGTTTACAAAAAAAGCATAAACCTGTAGAGAGTTTTTACTCTGCCAGTCGCTGTGTGCATAACCACTGATTATATAGAAGCGCTAATTTTGTTTTGCTAAGGAAGCAGTTGAGACCTTATGGAGGCAAGCAAGTGAAAGCTAAGAGCTAAACACCCTATGCAATGAGGAGGTGCGAAAAACAATAGCTAGCATCTTATTCGATTCCCCTACGTCACAATTTTACCGAGAATGTTCGTTTGCTTATGGAATCTGTTGAGAAAGACAATTTTACTATGTGGAGACGGAACATATAAAAAGATCTATTTTCAACATGTTTAACGTCACTGAATTCGTCGATGTCTCTACAACGTTATTATAAATTTCTTTTGCTCCTCTTACATTGTCGCTTATGGAATTAACACTGCTATATTGCTGTTGGAACCATGGTTTTATTGCCACATACAACATGTGAATTGAGAGAAGATACACAGTAGTTGATATATGGCGTCACAATGTGGACTGATGAGAGACGTAGTTGATACATGACGTTATAATGAGGCGTATTCCATCGGGTTACAACATTCTTGGGGACTTTAATGCCAACTGAATCAGCTTCTGTTATGACTGACTGCTGAGCCAAAACTCTTATTTTATTTGTGGAGGTGACTCATGAGTGTGTACCGAACAACATTGTATAAAGGTATTGTGTCATTTGGTCACTTAAATGTAGGTATTGAAAGCGCCAGGACGCCTATATTCCCCGAGACCAGGGGACAAGCGGTACGGTATACCTCGTAGTAGGGAGACTGGTCACCCTCCTGCAATGGAAATCTTTATGTCCTGCGTTGTTCACTTGTGGCTCAGATACGGTGAAACAGAAAGCTTAATATAATTTCAAGCCAGTCTAGAGCGCTTATAAGATAATCTTCAGGCCCTGTTTGAGCAGGCAATGCTGGAAGTGCGATGATCATCTGTTGAGGCGAATCAGAGACTGCGTTTTATTGACAGAACCCTTAAAAGATGTAACAGAACTACTAAAGAGATTGCATACAGTACGCTTGTCCGTCCTTTTTTGGAGTGTTGCTGCCCAGTGTAGGATCCTTATCAGGTGGGTTTGACGGAGGACATCGAAAGAGTCCAAAGAAGGGCAGCTCGTTTTGTATTGTCACGATACAGGGGAGACAGTGTTACGGAAATGATACAGGTTCTGGGATGGGAATCATTACAACAACAACGCTTATCGCTGCGGCGTGGGCTACTTACGTAACTCCAATCGCCAACGTTCCCCTCCGAATGCTAAAATATATTGTTGACTCCCACTTATACAGGTAGAAATGATTGTCTGAATAAAATACGAGAAATCGGAGCTCGAATGAAGAGATTCAGGTGTTCTTTCTCCCCGCGCGCTATTCGAGAATGGAATGGGAGATAAATAGTATAACGGTGGTTCGATGAACCCTCTGCCAGGCACTTAAATGTGATTTGCAGAGTATCCCGTGTAGATGTAGATGTAGATGTAGATGAGCATTTCCAGCGCGGCCGCTCCAGCATGGTCTGAAGGTGATTTATAAAAGGTCGAAACCGGCACCAAAAAAGAAAGAAATGCGATCTGGACTTGTTTTAAATTTATTTTTATTATTCGTGAAGATCACTGCTCCCCACCCCCAATCCCACCGCCCCCACAAGAAAAAAAAAAAAAAAAAAAAGCGGAAAACATCAGGTTACAACCTTTGTGTTTGTTGTGTGAGACAACTGTTCGGCGCAGATACATTAACCAACGCACTGACATCTGCACATATTGAGGTACCACACACCTAAAATATTTGTACTTATGCGTGTTACACACTGTATGTGGTGACTGTTCTCGCAGAAGTGTCTGAAAATACAGGCACCGCTTTTGATTTTGCAGCTATTATTAATCAAGAACACAGCAATATACGACATTAGCTACTAATGGACATTGATTAAAGCAATGGGGTAAGTTGAAAACTCATGCAGTGAAGGCTTTAGGATTAGTCCTTCAATTCTCTGATGTCGGCCCGGGATTCGATTCCGTATCTACTGCTTTCTAGACAGTCTGGTGATCAGTACGCCAACTCGACACAGTAATCACGACTGTGCAGAATACCCTATCATGCTCACAACACATCGGAATTTTCAACTAGTCAACCCGCTACTGACGTAGTGCCCCTGCCGTTTTCTACCCATGACACGCGGCACTTCGCAGATTCTCGTAAGCAAAGAGGTATATAAACAACATAGAGAGGCTATGGCACGCTACAGCGCTCTGGGTGGTAGCACTAAGCAACATTGTGCGCCATATTTGAGAACGTCAGTTTGACGCAGCAGAGTGAGCAGACGCTTCTGTTTATAATCAAAACTAACGTGTAAGCGTTATTATTAGTGGTAAATCACGCACAGTTTATATTCGGCGTACAACTGCAGCAACCGCATGATAAAACAGTTGGATTATCATACTTTAAGTAGGTATAAAGAAAGAGATATGATATTATATAAGTCGTTGTGTATCAGCGTGTATTTGTTTATTAACATTCATTACACTTAACTTTTGCATTTTCCAAGTTTCAAAATTATATTTACTTCACGGCCATCAAAACGCCAGGCAGATTACGGCTGTATTTGGTGTGTTTTAATGTAGTGACAATTGTTTATAGTGTAGTGTAAAAATGCGTACTAACCATTGGTAAAATAGTAAATGTTTGTATAGTCTATGGGACTTAACTACGGGGTCATCAGTCCCTAAACTTACAAACTACTTATGAACTACTTACGCACTAGGACGGCACAAATATCCATGCCCGAGGGGGGATTCGAACCCCCGACCGTAGTGGCCGTGCAGACCGTGACTGGAGCGCCTTAGTCCCCTCGGCCACCGCGGCCGGCTACCATTGGTACAATCATCCTAGCGAAATATGGCACGAAATTTTATTCTAGGATCCATTTGAACTGTTAAAAACACCACACAGGAACAATATAATGCTAAAACAAAGAAAAAACAGAACTAGTTCTTTAATTTGTATTGAAATAACGATAACAACGCTTAATAGTCATGTTTAAATGTGAATATTTTGCTGCCGTTTGCTTTCGCTCATAAAGTTAAAACTAGTAGAAATCTACCTCTTGATAAATACGTAATGTACTTCAAAGCGTGAAACATCATTTGAACCACTGGCAGAATAAAGGTAATTAAAGATTTTAAAGAAATTCGCCTGTATTTATAGGGAAGATATGTCAGCAAATACAAACGATTATTGACATTATAGTAACATCACCAAATAATGCCGCAGTTCGTCTATTGTAAACATTACACTTAGTATGCAATAGTAAACGAGATCTGCTGTTCATAGTGGGAATTAGTTTCCGAAATGCGTCGGTCAGAAATTAAGGAAAAATCGAGACTGGCAATGGTTAATATAAAGCCTATGATGCCGCGTTAGCAGATGCCCAGTATCACCTGGAGTGACACTGACGTTCTCAGTGATGGCGGCAACCTTTCCAATTGGCTTCAACTATGGGGACGCCGTGGCCAGTCTATGATGTTTATATAGGTCTTTGGTCGTAAGGGTTTGTAACTTCTTTGCTGTATGATCGATAGCAGGAGTGCGAGTTACGTACGGCCGTGAGAGGCCGCCACGAGCGTACCCGTACATTCAGGCGCTGGCTTAGCCCGGCTCTCTCTCATTTGCTCAGTATTCTTAGTTGCGCTAAGAAGGAGGCTTCACCTCCGATCGTGTTGGGCAGAGGCACCACCACTCGCTCTTGTAAACCATTCTGTGTTAAAATAAGTTATACCTGAATGAAACTTTCACTCTGCAGCGGAGTGTGCGCTGATATGAAACAGCCGGCCGCGGTGGCCGAGGGGACTGAGGCGCTCCAGTCACGGTCTGCACGGCCACTGCGGTCGAGGGTTCGAATCCCCCCTCGGGCATGGATATTTGTGCCGTCCTTAGACTTAGCTAGTTCATAAGTAGTTTGTAAGCTTAGGGACTGATGGCCCCGTAGTTAAGTCCCATAAGTTCTACAAAAATTTGAACATTTTTGATATGAAACTTCCTGGCAGTTTAAAATTGTGTACCGGAACCGGGACTCGAACCTGGGACCTTTGCCTTTCGCGGGCAAGCGCTCTACCCGCTCAAGCGCTCTACCCGCTCAAGCGCTTGCCTGCGAAAGGCAAAGGTCCCAGGTTCGAGTCCCGGTTCCGGCACACAATTTTAATCTGCCAGGAAGTTTCAAGTTGTACCGGTTTGATGATTAGAGGCTTATCCTCACGATAAGTGAATATTAATTGCAATAATAATGTTTATAATACACAACATTTTTTATTTCAGTGGTATTCTTCATTATTATAAAACCTCATATTTGATAGGGAATTTCCCTTTTTAGATAGAGTATAAGGGAACGTACCTGCCAGAAAAAGAGTTAAGCGGTCCCTATTCATGTAGGTAAAATGTTCATATAAAACTTTTAGAAGAATTAGTGGAAATTACTATTACTATTATTATTATTATTTATTCATGTGAGAGGTTGCAGCCTGGTGTGTATGTGCACTGAAGAAAGGATCACTGTCCGTCTCTGTAACAGTCAATACATATATATGAAATACAAATAATTTTTACTATAGTCGACATAACCGATTTGCGGGAGTAAGCAACTGCACTAATATATGAAACAATTTATTCAAAATGTTCAAATGTTCGTTAAGCTTATGGGACTTAACTACGGGGTCATCAGTCCCTAAACTTACAAACTACTTATGAACTACTTACGAACTAGGAAGACACAAATATCCATGCCCGAAGGGGGATTCGAACCCCCGACCGTAGTGGCCGTGCTGACCGCAACTGGAGCGCCTCAGTCACCTCGGCCACCGCGGCCGGCGAAACAATTTATTATCTAATTGTTTATCAGCCAAGAGTTGCGAATGGTTTCTTAATATGTTTCAATACTTCTGGATCATCTTCAGAATCTTGTAGTTGCGTCTGCAAACCGTCCCGTCTATGTTGTGACAAGTACTGCGCAAATCAATTTGTCTTCTGCGGTCGAATTGGTAGGCGTTTCCACACAGTAAAAATGGACTGAGAGAAACTGAACTGAATTATGAGAAGCTTAGTGCAAGTAAACTAAAAAGGAGTTTGTAGTTCCTTGATGACGAAAAATAGCACGATTGGGACATAGATCGGGGATCTGTGGACTGAAATTGCAACCTAATGAGAATTCACAAGTAGGCAAAATCTTTATTGGTAATTTTAGGTCTAAATTATTGACACAACAAAATAATTTGTTCAAATGGCTTTTTCGTGCATCATTGGGCTCTTCATTTACATAATTTCTATAGAATTTTAGTTCTATGGCAGTATTTTCGAAATTAAGTCGGATTTCTTCATGCCTAAATTTCTTTACATACATTACATGGTAACAATAACTTCGTGTAGATAATTCAAGGATTAAAACCACCTGAAGATAGCACGTAAGTGTTGAAACATGTAAGGTGAATAAATACAAGAAAAGTGTTTGCATTAGGCGGAATTCCTCTCCAGTATTCAAATGTTCTTCATAACTAACTTATTTCATCCTGCCAGAAACTGACGAAGGTGATCTGCGCACTGAGGCCAAGTTGTCGGTTATGTTATCTGGCGACACCATCTGACGATGGTTATCGATTTCACTGTGAACGCAGCCTTACTTGTGCTGACTGGAAGTCTCGCCAACCGTTGGAACGGAGCCTGCATTAGATCGGACACTGTTTACGTCTCTATATACAAGTTCAGCGTCGTCGTACTAAAAAGTGCCAGGCAAGTAAACTTTTTCTACGTCAGAAGCTGCTGGTTCTGTGGGAAAAATGTGTATCAGCACTTGAGCTTCATTGCCATGGAAAACGAAAGCGTACTGCTATTATTCGAAGCATCCTCGGATCATCTTCCACAGTGGCTCTCTGCTGCTCGAGCAACAGACCAATCTATGGGCCGCACTGCGGTAATCATTGTAGTGTCGCAGATAGTGATGCGACACTATCTTCGAGAGGCATAACAAGACTCGAGGGGCAAAACAGGTACCGACCGGCCGCCGTGTCCTCCTTCCGAAGGAGTCAACGGATGCGGTGTGGAGGGGGACGTGGTCAGCCACCCAGACTCCTGGCCTTTGTGATCGGAGCCACTGCTTATCAATGAAGTAGCTCCTCAATTGGCCTAACAAGGGGTGGGTGTACCTCGTTTGCCAACAGCACTCGACATACTCGGACGATGATGATCGTGTGGCATTTATAGCCGTTAGACCACAACTGGGGTAGTGTTCAGCCTACCTGGTGCAGGTCTTAGCGACTTGCATGTCATTGATGATGAGGACGACACAACGCCCCGTTCCCGAGCGGAGTAAATCTCCGAAGCCACCACGATGTCCACTAGACTACGAAAGTGGACACCCCGACCTTGACCCATCCCAAATGCCAGTCAGGTCCGTCAGTGGCTGACTTCGCTGCTCTATCGGCAACCAGTATAGCCACAACGACACGGCCGTCAGCAGTTGCTAATAACAGTTCCTAGTTTTTCGTCAGGGGCCGCCCATTACGAACGCTATCACGTGTGTCGAACCTGACTGGCCGTAGCACGGTTAAATAGGCCATGGGACAACATGCATCGTGTCCTCCGGAGTGTTCATTGTACATCGTCTCGTTGAAAGCTTGACCTCACCTTGATATAGTAATCCGCAGTGCCTCAAGACTGACTTACGTATTGAGACTTGGAAAATATCGAGGACTGCCGAGGAAACTTTGAAGTTTTCACTCACAAGGAAAGTACTTGGGCTCGAACAAACACATATACACCAAAATCGTATGAGAGATAATGTAAAGATTCCTTATTGCACTAGTGATACTCCCGCATCTGGAAACCTCTGCATTCGTCCGTTAGAGGCCTCTGCGTGTGCCATGCCGCATTGCTCTTTGACCTGTCGTTTCGCCAGTAGGGACGGTGCAGTGTGCCTCCGAAGTTGCGTTTTGTGATGTTATTTGTGTGGTGAAGCGTCAGATGGGGCGGTGATTGCTAATCAATCCTGCTAATGTATTGCGATTAGTTGAGATGAAGTTACGAAGAACCCTTCTTCGTGAAGATGGTATTAGTGTAGAAGATGAATCAGTTGCATGCTTTATCGTATCTGTTATGGTACAGAAATATGAACATAAGTTAGATACTGTTGTTACAAACTCATAATAATGATAATAGGGATGATAATGACGAACAACTCATTGCAAGCGGTAGTGCGAAGGTAAGTGCGGGAAGAGGCGATGGAAGCAGTGGCAGTGAATACCAACAGTTGTGGTGTCGCACAAGTACAAAGTGCGCGCCACTTACTTTCGCCGCGCGCCGCCAGGCACGCACGGCGCGGCGTTCTCACGACGACAGCCACGAGCGCCCTCTGCGACAACTCCGCTCGTGGCCACCACTGAAGGACATCGTTCACTTCGCACTTCGGACTGAGATAGCAACGAGTTAGGACCTTCGTAATCAGATAGGCACCAGTGAAGACTTTGCTATTGTACAGGCACTAGGCAGGCCTCTAACAACTATGTATCAACATTCTGCAGTACTGTGTAAAAGTTAAGTATTGTTACATTCTGTGCAATATATATCTCTTTCTAATTTACTCTAGTGTTTATAGTTTCTGGCTGCTCCCTTCCGTACCGGCACCAGCGTGCTGTCTTTGTTCCTGTGTCGGTCTTATTCCACTCGGCCACCGACACCTACGACGAGGCTGGGACACAAAAGCGGCGACGAAGTTGGGACACAAAAGTGGCGACGAGGAGTGATAGAACCTTGGACCAGCCCGCTTGCAGCAGCCAGACAGCAGCAGTCGGAGCACGCAGAAATTGCTCCCGCCCACCCACCCTTATTATAAGATTTTTGGGGGAACATATTCTGTTACGTATTTTGTGGACTTTTTTGTTGCAGAGCGTCCTCTTTCATATTGCATTTGTGTTTTGTTATAAGTTACTTGTATGCGCGGCGCCTAATCGGTCAGCATGGCCACTACCCCGAACCCAAACTTAATGGAAATTATTCAGTTACAGACGGCGCAAATAACGCAACTCCTCCAGGCGGTGTCCCAGCTCACAGCGCAGGCAGCTAACCAACAACAACAGCCGCCGCTTCAGCAGCCCACACCTGCCGCCGCAACACTTCCTACGTTTCGCCAATACAACGAACGTGAGGAAGAATGGAGTGATTATCTGGCGCAGTTTCAAGAACTCGTCGCGGCTCATCAACTTACAGGTCAGACTGTTAAGCATCTTTTATTGTCTGTGGTGGGCCCCAAAACCTTCGTATTACTGCAAAAACTATTCCCGCAAGCATCTCCTCGTGATGTAGACTTTGAGCAAATAGTAGAGGCACTAAATGCTCATTATGAGAGAAAAGTTCTTGTAGCCGCTGCACGGTACCGATTTTTCAGACTTAAAAAATTACCGCAGCAGTCACACCAAGAGTGGATTACGGAATTGAAGGGCTTAACCCGCCAATGTAAATTTACTTGCTCTTGTGGACTTTCTTATAGTGACGTGATGTTGAGGGATACGATTACGCAGAACGTTCAGGACCCCAGAATTAGAGCAGCAATACTGAAACAGTCTGACCCTTCATTAGACAGTGTACTGCAGCTTATAGAAGCGCATGATACTTTTGACTTAGCAGATGTAGAAATGCAAAGCCATAGTGTAAATTCAGTGCGCCGCAACGGACGCTTTCCTAGCCGTAGTTCTCAGTATAGCACTAGTGATTCTTATTTTTCTACCGGCCGTGCTGAACAGACAGTGAACAGTAGCCAGTGTAAAAATGCGACACAAAGGTCGCCCCGTCGTGTTAGAAACAGTGATTTGAATAACGGGCGCCAACGCTCATTTCAGAAAAATGTACGTAAATCTTGCCCCCAGTGTGTGTCTCGCCACAAGCGTGCTCATTGCCCTAGTCGCAACGCAACCTGTTATCAATGTGGCAAATCAGGACATGTGCAGTCTGTGTGTATGCAAATTAAAAACTCAAAGAACGGTAACGTTAGAAACAGTGCTTCGCAAAGTGCGAGAACAGTTCATTCTGTAAATGTTATACGGGCTGTGGAATTGAACACTGCTTTCCTTGGATCTCAATTGCAAGAAAGTAGTTCTGCGCCTATGGCAAATCTATATAGTGCACCACGTAGCAAGCGCCGACGAGCGCGTAAAACAGTGCAACGGAAAAGGGTTCGGGACAAGCAAAATGACTATGAACAGTGCATTTCGGTAGTGAAAATAGTGCCTTCTACAACTTCTTCTTGTGATAGTGCCCAGTACTGTGTAGCTAGTGACAGTAGACATCAAGTAGCTACTCAAAAGTGTAGTGCAGTAGTTAATAAATCTGGAGTAGCTTCGCAGGCTTGCGCGGACGCCGATCCGGCGGGTAGTGTCATCTAGTGACAGTGTTGTTCATCCGCTGCGTGCCGAGTCTGCGCCGCTTACTTCACTACGAGGCCCGCGCAAGCGCAGCAAACACGGTGTATTAGACGTTGCCCATATTCGCGCACCTGTCGAGCGCCACAAGCAAAAACTTTATGTGAATCTTTCCCTTGAAAATAAGACTGTGCAATTTCAGCTTGATACTGGTTCCGCTGTTACATTAATCAATAAAGATACTTATGAACTTCTGGGTTCGCCAAAATTGTCGCCGTCACAGCAAGTGTTAACAGCTTATACAGGTCAAAATATTCCCGTGCTAGGAACGTGTAGCCTGCCCGCCTCTTTTCAAGGTGTAACAAAAACAGTTGCTTTTGTAGTTCTTCAGGCCAAATCGACACAGAACATTTTTGGACTAGATGCTTTTGACTTGTTTGGTTTATCAATTCAAAGAGATGTGCTTCAAATTTCGTCAATAGTGCCTCAGGATAAAATCAATGCATTGTGTGACAAATATAGTGACTTGTTTTCGCCGGAACTAGGTTGTGCAAAAGACTTCGTGGCACATGTAACTTTAAAAGACTCTGCAGTTCCAAAATTTCGTAAAGCTAGACCAGTGCCTATCGCATTGCGTGATACAGTTGCCGAAGAACTTAAACGTTGGCAAGATAGTGGGGTGATTTCTCCTGTTTCTGCGAGTCAGTGGGCCTCGCCTATAGTAATTATTCCCAATGCCTCTCAGATTGCAGCTCCACTGCATCACTTACGTAGGAAGAATGTTCCTTTTGTTTGGTCCAAAGATTGCCAGGTTGCCTTTGACAACTTAAAGTCTGCACTACTCAGTGATGCATGTTTGATTCCCTTTGACCCCCAGAAGCCTGTAGTGTTAGCAGTTGACGCCTCGTCGTACGGTCTGGGTGCTGTTCTGTCGCATCGTATTGGATGTCACGATCGTCCTATTGCCTTTGCATCCAAGCTACTGACGCCGACGCAACAGAATTACAGTCAGATAGAAAAGGAGGCCTTAGCAATCATTTACGGCGTCACAAAGTTTCATCATTATCTCTATGGCAGAAAATTCTATTTGTTGACAGACCACAAGCCTCTCACGTCGTTGTTCTCACCCACAAAGCCGATTCCGCCACGTACGGCACAAAAGCTTCAGAGATGGTCCTTGATATTGTCTAATTATCAGTATGAGATTTTGTACCGACCTACCACTAAACACGCTAACGCGGACACACTTTCCCGACTTCCGGTTGGCCAGGATGTGTCGTTTGATTCTTCAGAAATGGCATGTTGTCAGATAGACTCCAGAGATGCTTCCGCTGTCGCAGATTTCCCTTTGAACTCTCGTCGGGTTGCACAGGAAACAGCTGCGGATGCAGACCTAAGTGTGGTAGCACGTTTTGTTCGCTCAGGGTGGCCTGCCAGAGCCAAAGACATTGATCGGCCTCTGGTTCGACGTTATTTTGCACAACGTCATGCATTATCTTTAAGTCAGGGTGTACTGTTGTTGCATACCGACAACGACCAAGCAAGAGTGATTGTTCCTCGTTCCCTGCAACGAGAAGTGTTACGCCTCCTGCATCAAGGACATTGGGGCATTGTTAGGACAAAGCAACTGGCCAGACGTCATTGTACCTGGGTTGGTATGGACGCTCAGATAGAGAGCATGACATCACAGTGTACAGTTTGTGCGGAGCATCAGGCGGCTTCTCCACAGCGTTTCTCAGACTAGCCACGCCCCAAGGGACCATGGCAACGTTTACATATTGACTTTGCCGGACCATTCTGGAATACGCGCTGGTTAATTGTTGTAGACGCTTTCAGCAAGTTTCCTTTTGTGATTGCCATGAACTCAACGACAGCTTCTAGTACAATCAGTGCCTTAACATCAGTGTTTTGCATCGAAGGCTTGCCTGAAACTATCGTCAGTGACAATGGACCTCAGTTTGTTAGTGCGGAATTTCAACAGTTTTGTCGTGTGAATGGCATTCAGCATATCACCACCGCACCTTTTCACCCTCAGTCCAATGGTGAAGCAGAACGTTTCGTTCGAACATTCAAGTCTCACATGGAGAAGATGAAAGGTCAGCACTCCAGGCAGCAAGCTCTTCAAATTTTCCTGTCTACGTATCGATGCATGCCACGTGACGGCCCGTCTCCTGCCGAGCTGCTACACGGCCGCCGTCACCGCACTCTCCTTCACCTGCTGCAGCCTCCCACGCACCGAGTCGGTTCGTATGGCGCTACGCGTTTTCAGGTTTCTACGCCGGTGCTGTACAAGGTGTTTGCTGGCAACAAGACAAGATGGACGCCGGGCACCATTCAGCGCGTGCTCGGGCGCAATATGTATGTTGTACGTTCTTCCACAGGGTCGGAGCTGCGGCGCCACGCAAACCAATTGCGCCTGCATAGGCCGCGCGATCCTGTCTCCGGTTTCTTGATTCCAGACCCAGTTCACCGCCAGGGAGCACAAACACATCGTTCGTCAACGGGTCCAGCGTCCCCGGACTACGAGATCGTCCCGATGGAGATCGACGCGACGCCGCCGCTGTCGCCACCGCAGATGACAGCGTCACCGAGAGGGACTCCGGGACCGTGCGGGCCCCCTCAGCTTGGGCCACGCACCTCAGAAGAAGATGACCTGCTCCCTCTGGGCGGGGGCGGGCGCCCTTCCCCAGGTTTCGGCGGGTTCCCTGGAGGATCTCAAGGCAGATGCCGGGGCGCGGACGGCGTCTCGATCCCGGCCTCAGCTACGACGCCCGTCCCACCAGTAACGCCCCCGCCCAGGCCCTCCTCCCAGTGCCGTCGCCGTGGCCCTCAGCCCTACGCCACGACGGCGCGGCGGTTTGGGGGGGAGGGGTGTGGTGTCGCACAAGTACAAAGTGCGCGCCACTTACTTTCGCCGCGCGCCGCCAGGCACGCACGGCGCGGCGTTCTCACGACGACAGCCACGAGCGCCCTCTGCGACAACTCCGCTCGTGGCCACCACTGAAGGACATCGTTCACTTCGCACTTCGGACTGAGATAGCAACGAGTTAGGACCTTCGTAATCAGATAGGCACCAGTGAAGACTTTGCTATTGTACAGGCACTAGGCAGGCCTCTAACAACTATGTATCAACATTCTGCAGTACTATGTAAAAGTTAAGTATTGTTACATTCTGTGCAATATATATCTCTTTCTAATTTACTATAGTGTTTATAGTTTCTGGCTGCTCCCTTCCGTACCGGCACCAGCGTGCTGTCTTTGTTCCTGTGTCGGTCTTATTCCACTCGGCCACCGACACCTACGACGAGGCTGGGACACAAAAGCGGCGACGAAGTTGGGACACAAAAACAGTCTTTCGGGATGAAGGTTAAAGTTGCAAATATCATAACGGCTTTTGATGACAATTCGCTAGAGAACATGTACGATGATTATTACATAAGTTATAGTTAAGATATCTGCATTAAGTATGGCGTCTACAATTACATCTGCAGTACTATCTAGAGTATGGTTGCAGAGCTTTGCAGAAAAACGACACCCACCAGCACATTGAGGTGTATGTAGAGATCCTGTAACCAAACGTTCATACAGATATGTTTGTTCGAGCCCAAGTACTTCCCTTGTCAGATGTCTGGACTGTGACTTCAGCACTCTCGAATAATTACACTTCTTCTGCAACGTCCAAAGTTGAGTATTCATTTGTTTGTAATAAATTGCATACGTTACTAAATCTTTCGGAACTTTCAGTTAAAGTATGCTTACGTTGCCTTAACAACAAAACCCCTCCATAACAAACATTACTCCAGTTTTGACAGTGTGTTCAATTCGTGAAGTAGCTTTGCTGCGTCTCGCTACGAACAACACAATTTTCTACCGAAGCGGTAACACACCAATGACTGCCAACAATTCTACAGTGCAGCGTCAACAAAGCTTACCTCGGGTCGACTTCCGCCGAATGTTTTCAGCCAGGATGTTTCTCATTTTAAACGGAAATAGCGAAATCGAAATAGAAAAGATAAAAAGGAACCGTTCATTGACAAGCGGCAGTACGTACCGTGCGCAGAGAACGAAGTCCTCTCGTAAGCACTGCAAAATGGACAGCGCACAAGCAAAGCCCGAATTCTGGTTTGTAAGTTACGCTCGATGTGTACGCCAGCAAACGTTAATATGCAGCACCAGTATCTACTGAAGTCTTCACCGTGAAGAGATTTAATGGTCCGAGTTATGCCGTGTCTAATGAGAGATGTTACTAACAGTGTTTCCTGCACTTCGAAAAACTGGTCTTCATTTCAACATATGTTTTTCCCAGTCCTTTATTTTTTGACTACCGCTTCCAATGAACTTTGTCATCATCTTCAGATCAATTGTCTACAAAATACCGGACATTCACTTATACATGTTTCGAATGATGTTAAAATCTTTATGTGCAAACTTTGCACAAAGTCATAAAAGAAGATTAAAATTTTTAATACATTCATGTTACAGCACTAGTTATACGTAATTAACTCAGTCAGTTGCAATTTTTGCACATGAGGATTTTAACGTCACTCCAAACACATCTAAATGAATGACCTATATTTTGTAGACATAGTTCATTGAAACCGGTAGTAAAAAAATAAAGGAATGCAAAGAAAGCGATCTTGGCTGCACTTCGTTATGCGAATTGTTGATTAATTGAATAATAACCAGCTATTAGGAGGAAGCTGCTCATTCTTTCAAATCTTCGAGTGGTCTCGACCATATTGACCAGAAACTGGTAACATCCTACTTCTTTCACCATTATCGTCCCTGTCTATAAAGAAAGGAATGAAGCTTAGGATTTAGCGTCCCGCCGACAGCATGGTCATTAGGGACGGAGCTCATGCTTAGATTTTTGGGTAAGGATGGCCTTTGCTTGTGCTTTTTTCAGGAGAGTTCATGAACTTTCCTCTGTTTTGCAGGGCCGGCTGAATTACTGTATCATACACCAGGAATGAAAATGCCCATTACAAGAAATCGTGATGCTGGAACAATAAAACCGGGACTGTGGATCGATGAAATAAAAGTCATTTTGTCGGATGAGTTTTGTTGCACACTTTTTTCTACTTCTGACGGAGTTTATTTATTAAGAGTGAAACAAGGCGGGGGATCAGTAATGATTATGGCCCCATGGCTACTCTGCAAGATCATATTATTGACAAAGATTGAGTGACCATTTTGGACGATCACGTCCTTCAATTGGTACAATGTTTGTTATCTAAGGGTGATGTTGTATTTACACAGTTCGCATAGTCCGGAACGGTTTTGTGAGCTCGAGGAGGAATCATCGCATTTTCATCGGCCACACAGTCAGGAGATCAAAGTGGTATTAAGCGTTTATGGTGGAGGGAAGGGTTTTGCAGGAAGAAAGAAGCATAAAAGCATACATGACCTTTATCTATTCATTCTGAGACCACTGGAAACTGTCAGTGGATTTCCTATATCTTGAAACTTCATGGCAGATTAAAATTGTGTGCCGGAAACGGAATTCGAACCTGGATCCTTTGCCTTTCGCGGCCATTCCCAGGTTCGAATCCCGATTCCGGCACACAATTTTAATCTACCAGGAAGTTTCAAATCAGCGCACAATCCGCTGCAGAGTGAAAGTTTCATTTTAGAAACTGCCTTCGTCTCATAAACTACGTGGTGCAAAGTACATGTCCCCTGACAAAGACTGATCCTTTTTAACAATCTGCCGTGTTTTTAGTTTAATCGCTGAGACTCGCAAATACAATGCCCAGCCGCACTGAAGCTGTTCGTACTGGTTTGTATGCTTTATTCTGCAGGTCATTCATTCGTGGCGAAAGCTATCGAAACTAAGAAACCAGGCAAATATTTGCCCGTGAATCACGGTGGCACGCAACCACGAACACATCACGCAAGGCGACCAACTAGCGGATTTGTGTAACGTAGCGTCCCTCCTGGAGAAGGCAACGAACTTGGTGTCCTAGGAGGAACGGTGACAGGAACATACATCTCACGCAAGAAACTAACAGGAATGTGTGCTTAATTCCGAATGGAATTCGAAATGCAACACATTTAATGGAGGCGTTTCGCGCCGCTTGCACACACGAGTATATGCGGAGAACGTGTGCTGAGATGCAGTTGCCTGGTGGTGAATGTGATAAAATACGTAAATTTCAATTGATGATTTATAAAATATTAGTTGTACAGTTAACTTACTATTTTAAAAGATTTCTCAGCCATTTGACCGTTTTAGTGTTCTTGTATTCCACGATCTAGATTTCGGCCTTAGGCCATTTTCGAATGCTATACTGGAATCGATAGTAGAACAGAAACAATACAAATCACAAAGTATAGGGCAAGAATAAAATTAATAAAAAGGTTATATGAGGTGTCAGCTTACATAAGTACTATGAAAGTCAACAGATTTGCGTGTGGCCCAAACACTAAAATATAAGAACACCAAAACAGTCAAACGGCATAGAAACCTTTGAAAAAAAAAAAAAAAAAAAAAAAAACCAGACACAAACTGCTTACTAAATGTAATCTGACAGTGTATTAAATAATTAAATGTACATTAAATGACCGTACGCGTCATACCCCTGACTATTAACAGTTCCTCCTTGGGCTATCTATACAGACAGACAAAGAACGCAGATAGCAATGAACGTCATTATGGGACCGAAAGCGGTGTTACCACGCCAAATACAAATTCTATACTGACGTTATAACTTACAGAACTCATTTGTTTGTCTCTTTGGCCCTTTTCCCGCACTCATGCAAAGTCGACACTGTGTTACTCGCGGATTTGGCATGTGTTAATAGTTACAGGGTGGCCGGATGCCCTTCCTGCCGCCAATATATCTTACAGAGCTCGTTACCGCCTCGGAAACTGCAAAGTAAGCTATCTAATTAACGAAAGTCGATGGTGCCATTCAGATCGACTCAGAATTTGCAATAAACTACTTCATAAACCTGAAGAATAGGCACTCAAACCAAGCTGGCGTGATAGTGTCTATTACGTGGCTAATACCAATAAAAGGGCATCACAACGGCTTTTCTTATTTGAACAACGTATTCGGTACGAAATACCTGAAATTCCTACGAAGGAAATTATTTACATAATGTCAGAAAGGATTGGGACATCTACATATAAACAGTTACTTGGCAGTTCACACCTAAGTGCACAGTAAAGGATCATTGAACCACTTTCGGATTATTTATCACCGTTTCACTCTTGAATAGCACGTGGAAGAAACGAATACCTAAATATTCCCGTTTGAGATTTCATTTCTCTTGATGATGGAAGCTGGTGACTAAAGTTTCGTAAATAGATTTCGCCGCAACGAAAACCGCCTTTGTTTTAATTATTGCTACCTCAGTTTGTGTATCACATCCGTCACACTCTCTCCCCTATTACGTGACAGTACGAAACGAGTTATCCTTTTAATACTTCTTTGATGTCCTCCGACAGTCCTATCTGAAAGCATCTCACAACACACAGCGATATTCCAACAGAGGATGATAAGCATGGATGTGTACTATATTCCAAACGTTTTATAAGCAAAGCTCAGTCTTTGGATCATCTTTCCCGTGATATTAATTGTGTGCTCTTCCCGATGAAAGCTGCGCGGAATGGCCGCGTGGTCTAAGGTATCATGCTACAGACTGGGCGGCCGTTTCCGCCGGAGGTTCGAGTCCTCCCTCGGGCATAGGTTTTGTCCTTAGTGTAAGTTTAAGTAGCTTTAAGTCTAGGGACTGATGATTATAGTAGTTTGGTCCAATAGGTCTACAAACATTTGAACATCTGATTCCCGATGAAAGTTTTTCTTAACTGTAAGTCGTAGGTATTTAAATGAATTGACAGCGTTGAATATGGAGACTAGCAGGCGACAATGAGAATATACTATGCCAAACTATCACCAACGATATCAAATAGATTTATAGATACGGTGTTTGTTCCTTCTGATCTTGAAATGTTCGCAAACCTATAGGATCAAAATATTGTGGTCATCGGTCCGTACATTTACAAACTACTTAAATTAACTTACTCCCATCGTAAGGATAACACAGACACCCATGTCCGAGGCGGGACTGGAAACTCCGGCGGGAGCATCCGCACAGTCCCTGACATGGCGCCTAGAACCGCACAAACATTACCGCGTGGCTGATCTTTCTGATATGCCCGAAAAACAGACACCAATGGTTGACATTAACAAACGTACATTAACGAATTTGACATTTGAGGGGTCTAGTGAGAGAGGGGGCTATGCCACATTACATGAAATATTGAGTTTTGTCCATTTTCATTATTCTGGTGCCATCTTGCGTCTATCCTTTTAACTAGAATTACGTGACATGGCTCCCGCTCTTTCTGGAATAGTTGTTGTGAGTTTCTGAATGCGCCCTTGCGATCATTTTGAGTGAGAGGAGGAGCTGTGCCACTTATCGCTGTTGTCCGCATTTTCAATTGCAGACGTAACAACATAGACCCTCCAGGGGGCTCACGGTTCTTTAGTATGTGCGTGGCAAGCACGGGGCCTCGAGCTAATGCAGTCTTCCTTCCTTCTTTATTTCCCGGACTGCATTTTCTTTCCCCCTCCCATCCTTTCCTATCCTCACTCCTTCCACTCCCCACCGAGGGACTGATAACCTCAGTAGTTTAGTTCCCCTATCCCAACCAAACAACCCAACCCAACCCCCAACATAGAAGTGTTACAGATAGTTTTATCAGTTATAAGGGAAGAACATATTGTTCAAAAAACGTACTTGTTGCTCCTACATCCATCTTCTTTTATAACTATTAAACATAATTTGCAGGCCACGGTGGAGTAGCCGAGCGGTCTAAAGCGTCTCGCTGCGGAGCGCGCGGTTGCTCGCCGTGGAGGTTCGAGTTCAAAAAAAATGTTCAAATGTTTGTTAAGCTCATGGGACTTAACTACGGGGTCATCAGTCCCTAAACTTACAAACTACTTATCAACTACCTTATACTAAAGACGGCACAAATATCCATGCCCGAGGGGGGATTCGAACCCCCGACCGTAGTGGCTGTGCAGACCGTGACTGGAGCGCCTCAGTCTCCTCGGCCACCGCGGCCGGCTCGAGTCCTCCCTGGGACATGGGTGTGTGTGTTTGTCCTTAGGTTAGTTTACCTAGGTTTAAGTAGTTTCTAAGCTACGGACTGATGACTACGCAGTTTGGTCCGATAGATTTACAAACATTTGAACATAATTTGTATTATCTGGTAATAAACGTGTTGTGGCATACTTCTGTGTATGAAAATTATTGTACTACTGGTTGGTTGGTAGCCCTGTTGTATAATAGTATGTGAAACATGGATCCTTGTTTATCAGAGACTGTTGAAAGAGTTGGTAAAAAACACAATCGTAATCCAGACAATTGGAAGAGAGAGAGAGTTCTGAGACTGGTTAGGTACTTGTAGACTTTCCTACGTTAACTGTCGAGATGTTTGAATATTTCGAATAAGGATACGAAATAGAGCGTGGCATTTAGCTGCGGACCGAAATTCTTAGTCATTGTACCCGGCACAATGTTTAATCGTGCTCCTTTCAAACAGCCCTTCCACCCTATCAACATCTAAGTATAAACTGTAATAACTGTATAATCTGGAAGGACAGGTGAGCAGTGTTAGCACAAAACATCGGCCGTCATAAGCATCTGCTACCTCTGCTATTGGTTCAAATGTTTGTAAAGCTTATGAGACGTAACTGCGGGGCCATCAGTCCCTAAACTTAAAAACTACTTATAAACTAACTTACACTAAATACAGCACAAACATCCAAGCCCAAGGGGGGATTCGAACCCTCGACGGGGGACGGCCTCGCGAATCGGAGCAAAGCGCTTCAATGCACTCGGCCACTCCGCAGCGGTTCTGCTGTTGGTACCAAAGGACATATTGATATATCAAACACTAGATGTTACTCGCGGTTGTGGTTGCATGTCAGTATCTTTGTTATGATGAGTATGCAAGTTAGGAAGTTTGAATTACCTGGGTATATAGTGTGCTATGTATGTATATATATAGTACCGGCGTATAGCTACATAATGAATGTGTTTCTACATGTAACGGCACGTCGTCTTTCTGTGAAATACAATTTAAATGACGTCGTCGTGAGCCTTCAAGCGTTTGAGAAGCTGTATGAATCACGTCAGGCTGAGCTTGTATAATACGGCAGTGTTGTGACTATCCTATCTCTCTGGCTAGCTCTTAACCCACTGATAGTGTAATTATTCCGTGCCTCGCAGAATTTCTTGGCATATATCTCAATTTGTGTGCTGCAATTGTGAATTATCAACAGTTCGAAGCTTCAAGCAGCAGCAATGGGTGCTATAAAAATAAACACATTACATTTGATTTATTTTGAAGAAAAGAAAGAAGGAAGATTAGGGTTTAACGTACACTCGACAACGTGGTCTTTAAGTATCAAGCACAAGCTCGGATTTTTTTTTCTTTTTAGAAAGATGGGGAAGAAAATCGGCCATGTTCTTTCAAAGTAATCATTCTGGCATTTACCTGGGGAGATTTGGGGAAATCACCGAAAACCTAAATCTGGATGGCGGGAGGCGGATTTAAACCACCGTCCTCCCGACTAATTTATTTTGATAGTCTTATAAATAACTTTAGACATTACGTGTCGTAAATTTTGCACATGAAAAATTCCTTTCCTTGAGTAACCCATTTCAAAATCGATCTCCTGAACTATGCCCTTTACGGCATTATTATAAAAAATACAATTCTCAATTGATGGTTGGTATCAAATGAGGACTTACAGACTGCTCAACGTAGTTTTTGTCTCGTTAATTATTATTGTGAAAATGTCAAGCGGTCCATTGAGTTTGATACGAAATTCTAAATATGGTTTGTACGACCTCCGAAACGTTGCAGAACCCGAATAAATTCGTATAACACAATTAGATGACTTAAAGCCGCTTGACGTTCTGCATCTAAGTTCATGCGGATCAAAAATTGTTTCGGAGTCTGTTGGGATCGAATAGATTTCGTAAGTCGAGCTCACTTAGTATAGTACGCTAAATGACACGTGTGCGGGGCGTATCGTAAAATTGTATTAATAACACGTTCCTTAAGGCTTTCCCGACGTAATAATTTTAAATACGATTCTTTGCTTATCGTCTGATTTTATTATTGTGTCCACATAATATTTCGTCGTAAAAACTGTCCTGCTTCGCCGGGTGTGTGGCAATTCTTTTACAATTCCGCAAACCACACACGAGTAAATTTGGAGTCTCACGTTGACGGAATAATCAATAAAGTACTCCGAGCTTCGTCTGCTTTCCCTTATTCATCCCATCCGTATGAATTTCTATTAACTTGTGAAAGTAGCCTCTGTTCTTCCTCAGGGTTTAAGTTATCTCTGTACCAAGCGGTTTATTCGTAAGTACGTATCACATAGAGCTAATTTCGCGTTAATAATATTATTATGGATTATTTCCTATCTTCGCCGAAGCTGAAGCTATTATTCGGGAGAAGTAGCTAAGACAGTCCACCCAAAACAGAGGGTGTAAAGGATAACTGTTTACGATAGTAAAGGGAAAGAAGAGACGAAGAATTTGATATGGAACACTTGCAGTCAATCAAATCGGGAAACAACCTCAACTGACCCTCAAAAACTACAGCGCATGAGCAGTGCGCTAGATTTAAACATACTGTTCCACTCTTCCGCCACTGCTTTAGTTGTCTAGTTCGTTAACATTAATAATTTACACTGACATTTGAGAGTAAAGAATGAAAAAAATGACTTCTGTAAACGTTATGAAAAAACAAATTATGTTAATAATTCGATTTAAATTTCACCCTTACAAGGACATTAGTTTGTATTAAAAGGGCCAGACAAAAGATACTATTTAATTGTTAATTATATGCTATTAAAATTCACTTTGTTTTGAAGTAAAATCTAAACAAACGTCAATTTTTCATTTAGTAAGTGCAATAACAAGATTTTTAAAATACTAAACGACTGCCTTTGACAAAATTTCGCGCAGCGTGAATGCGCTATGGCTAAGATCGCTTTTGTTTCTCAGTTTGACGCCATTTCCCCAGTTGATGACTATAAATAGCCTATGTAAATTTGTTCGTCTCGACTTCATTTAGACCACAGTAGTACGTCGTAAACATATACCCTGTACACCCATAAGTGGAATATATATCAAGGTAAAGATTTTGGTAAGATATGTGGAAAAATTTCTGACTTACACTAAGTTTTAACGTTTATGGTTACCGAATCATAGGCTGAAGATCCGTATTGTGTTTGACTGCTTTGATGATCTTCCGTTACGCTTAGAAGTTTATTTCATGACTACATTAAGACCCCACATGGATAGTATCATGAATCGATCTGTTTGATGAAACTCGGAGGAATGTAAAAGAGAAGTAGTGTCCAAAACCATACCGACCGGTCAACCACAGAAAAAATCGGAAGAACAGAAGTCCCCAGGACAGGATGGACAGCACGGTTCAGAAATGTAGTCTGTCCTGTTTCACAATTTCAGACATCCCGTGCAAGCAAAAGTATCGCGTGCCTTGCAGGTCGGTATGCCGCATAGCGTGCAAGATCTCGTTCAGTTCAGGAATTCTGTATAACGCGAGGCAACGAGAGTGCAAAGCGACAAACTTTAGTTGCATCGACATACTCTGAACGAGGCTCTTCCACTCACTTCTCGGCCCTACTTTGGTGCCTTTCCAGTTAGATTAGATTAGATTATTTGTTCGTCCCATAGATCCATGTTTAGAAGATTATCGTGGATGTGGAACATCTCAAATTTTTTTATTTATTTCTACAAGCCGATTATATAATAATACTAATAGTAATGATAGAGATGCATACTGAATTTGGTTCTATTTAAAAATTCGAACTTGTACTTTGAGTTTCAGCTTTACAGGACGTGGTACATAATGCCGTAGTCGACTGACTAATCTTGACACTCATTCGCAAATCTTACGAGAACTGCAAAATACGTATATCGACAACAAGGATATGCACGTAATCTCCTTGCTTTGCTCTTCTACCTCGAAACTTCAGAAGGAAATGTACGTAAATGGGAATAAAACTCACACGGATATTGACGGCATGTAAATTTAAATCAATACATGTTTTTATACTTGGTTCTTCTACTCATATTTAATTTATCACTTCGGATGTCACTTTCAATTCAGTAGTAGTAAATTACGTGTGCTGCTATTTTGAAACTCATTTTGGTGCATAATATCATATTAATTTGCCACTGGCCAAGAAATGTGAACAAATATAAAATAGGTAAATAATACTGTGAGATGAAGAGTAATTTGCAAATGAGCACTGATTATGATGCCAGTACAGACTAAGCACAAGTTCGGATTGTACAGGGGAGCAGGAATTTGGCCTTGTTCTTTTCAGAGGAGGCATCCTGCAATTTGACTTACGAGATTTGGGGAAAATATGAAAAAAGTACAGTCATTGGCTTCGGAAAATCTGTATTATTATTTCAAAGTACACGATGTTAACTACGTTGAAGTGTCTGTATCACGTTCAAGTCACACTATTTTACAAATTATTCGTTCTTAAGGATTTTGGATAATTATGTTTTAGTTTTATGGGTTATTCAACAATTAATGGTATTATTTTGTATGAGAAAGGTTGGTGAATAAACCTGATGTCAAAGTTACGTATAACTGTTTTATCATCTGCCTGTCAATATATTGTTTTTGGGTTTACTCTGATCTTTGGAACCATACTGAAGAACTGCCAAAGTTTTATTATATTTTTAAATAGTCTGTTTTATTCTTAAGAAACATGGAATCACATTGTAGCAGATTCTTGTTGGCGGAGAGCCTGAAAATACCTTCCTAAAATTCTGCTTTCAATATAATTCTTGTGGCCCACTCAGTTTTTTGAATATTTAAAATAGCAACCACGAAATACGAGAAGCTTTTGCACTTAACTTGACTATTGTAGTTCGACATCAAAATTGAGTAGATACGCTATTAGGTCACTAAAGTTATTTCTAATTGGAGGTGACATCTGTGGAAATGTATGAACGTTTCTGAATAGGAAGTCGTATGTTTGTGTTCGTGAACGCAAACGTAATGTCGATTGGTAATAAGTTAATTAGTCTTGAATAATAAAGTTACGACATTATCATCATCAATCATTTCTATCATTAAATGATGTGGCCTCTTCGACATAACTTCGCTGAAAGAAGTGATGGGTTGATAGAACACTTGCTTCATCAGCGATTTTATTATGGAGGAATGCGCTGGGTGCCAAAATTTGTACAAGAAGACCAAAGTTCTTTATAGAAAGCAATGCGGGTTGCAATGTTTATACGACGATGAAGTGGCTTGTACAGCGTAGACTGGAGAGCTGGAGCAAACCTGTAATTGGGCTAAAGATCGCAACGACCAGAGACAGCTCTTTGATTCCCTGCTGCGCTCGCGTAATTTGAGTATACAAGCTAGTATTCAAAATGAATAACTTACCTTTGACACAGGTATTTGAATCATTCAGTTACAACGAAGGAAACTGTACAATATTACCGTGGCGTCATAAATCCTATCATTGTCAGTGCTGAGCGTATGACACACAAGGGAGTGCGATTGCTGGTCTCGTATGCATAACAAAACGTCGACAAGTCACGCACCTGTTCCGTGAATGAAGTAGCCGTCCTGTGTAACTATCGAGCTGCCGTTCATAAACTATCAATCCTGGTCCACTACTGAGAAAATAGTGTCTGAAACTTAGCAAAGTAGTGCATCTCCTCTTGTCGCCGCTATCACTCGCAGATTAAATAAATATTATTTTCCCTGTCGCCTGAAACCTATTTTTGGTGAACAATTACATAGCAATAAAACACACTTACTTCAGCCAAGATCGCTAGTTGATTTGTTGTTTCTTTTCTTTTTCTCCTGTTTCGATTAGCTATATCATCATCTACAAAAAAATTTTTTTACAGTGTTCTCCTGTTTTCAATAAAATAAAGAGTTACTTGTGAAAATGTAAGAAAAAGAACATGGTCAAACGATTAAAATTTTTAATCGTTTGACAATGATCTTTTACTTATATTACATTTTCACAAGTAACTATTTATTTTATTGAAAACAGGAGAACATTGTAAAATTCTTTTTCTGAAGATGATGACATAGCTAATCGAAACCGCTAAAAAAAGCCAACAAAAAGCCACAGCAAATAAACTAGCGATCTTGACTGATGTGTGTTTTATATAAATTTTCGATCGCTCTCCATAGGCGTAATATGCCACTTAATTATATAGCAGACATTAAAAATTACCGTCGGAGGTTCGAGTCCTTCCTCGGGCATGGATATGCTTGATGTCCTTAGTGATGTTAGTGTAGGCAGTTTGTAAGTCTAAGGACTGATGACCATAGCATTTTGGTCCAAAATGTCCTTAGTGATGTTAGTGTAAGCAGTTTGTAAGTCTAAGGACTGATGACCATAGCATTTTGGTCCAAAAGGTTTACAAACATTTGAATATTTGATTAAACCTAAGGGACCAAAGTGCAGAGATTATCGGTCCTTAGACTTACAAACTACTTTAACTCATGCTAACGACAACACACACCCATGCCAGCGGGAGACCCAAATCTCCGACGGGAGCGGCCGCACAATCCGTGACATGGCGCCTCAGACCGCGCGGCGATTTTCGCTCAGCTTACGGGAATTAAGTGACGTGTGTGTGCAGTGTACCAAATCTCTCCAGGGCCTCATTGCTTCCATGTCAAAACGCTTCGCCGCTGCTATACCTGTTAATGGTGGACATACCGGTTATTAGGTGCCGCGGCGGAGTGGCCAAGCGCATTGAGGCGCTATGCTCCGATTCCCGAGGCCTTTCCCTGTCGGGGGTTCGAATCCTCCCTCGGGCATGATGTTTGTGTCGTCTTTAGTATAAGGTAGTTCATAAGTAGTTTGTAAGTTTATGGATTGATGATCCTGCAGTTAAGTCCCTTAAGCTTAACGAACATTTGAACATTTTTTGTTATTAGGTAGGCGTCATAACTTTTTGGCTAATGTAACTGTCGCTTAGCATTTTTGTCTATGAATACCACTTCTCACCCTGTGAAATGTTATTTGTGAATCTCTGGTAAAAACCTTAAACTGATCTTTGGGTAAGTTGTCGTAAAGTTGCGTAAGAAGGAATGCGTTTTATAGAAGATGAATGGCGATATTGATGGAGAAACGTCGCATGCCAAACTCACTGCCTCGATAGAAGTTCGTATGTTGTTCAGTGAGGGGAAAACCGAGCAAGGTGGCGCAGTGGTAAAGCACTTGACTCGCATTCGGGAGGACGGTGGTTCAAATCCACCTCCGGCCATCCAGATTTAGGTTTTCCGTTATTTCCCTAAATCATTCCAGGCAAATGCCGGGATGGTTCCTTTCAAAGGGCACGGCCGAATTCCTTCCCCCATCCTTACCCAAAAATCCGGGCGTGAGCTCCGTCTCTAATGATCACGCTGTCGACGGGACGTTAAACCCTAATCTTCCTTCTTACTTCCTAGTGAGGAAAAGACTGTAAACAATGACAGTAAAATCTGCATGCCCCCAATATCGCGTTATCCTTCTCCACATCATTCTTACCTGTGATGCAAGACAGGTGTACACCAATAAATCCCACGCACTGAAACAGCTGCAGCAGAACAACGAAGGAAGGAAGAGAAATGTTTAACTTTCCGTCGAGCGCGAGGTCTTTACAGACGAACCACTACCATTCAGCCGGCCGCGGTGGCCGAGAGGACTGAGGCGCTTCAGTCACGGTCTGCAAGGCCACTACGGTCGGGGGTTCGAATCCCCCCTCGGGCATGGATATTTGTGCCGTCCTAGTTCGTAAGTAGTTCATAAGTAGTTTGTAAGTTTAGGGACTGATGATCCCGTAGTTAAGTCCCATAAGATTAAAAAAAAAAAATAATAATAATAAAAATAAAAAACAACCTATCAGTCACAGCGAACTGTTAATAAAAGTAACTCGTCCCACCTTTTTAAAGGAACCACTCTGTTATTCTCAGTAAAGGATATCGTGGGAAACTTACATGTGATGACCAGACGGGGTTTGAACAGCTGTCCTCCAGAATTTGAGTCCAAGTATGTTACTCTACTGACAGGCGTCTCCCTGAGGTCGGTAAACTGCACACAGCGCTCATCGATGTCAGCGGTGCTCAGCTCCAACAATTCTCGCGTCCTTTGACCAAGATAAACTATTTAGTGCTACCCTTACGGATGTTTGATAATGGATGATGTTACTGTCATGGCAGATAAAATCCGCAACTGCACAATGTTCAAAATATTTATTGTAACAGTTTCAGTTGAAGTTTATGACATAGGAAAGCCAGTTTCGATCACTTAATGTTCACCTTCAGATCCGATGAATCATAAATTACTAAAACTTGCAGTTTTTGTCAAACAAAATATTTATTATCTGTGAAATTAGAGGAACATCATTATAGCAGTCTTGTGATAAATTTGAAACATATCTATAACTTTACGCAGCATTTCCTACTGAGTGTTATCACAATTCTGCTTGTATTTCACAGTTAATTACTATCTTCTTGGACAATAATTGTGTGGTGTCGCACAAGTCCAAAGTGCGCGCCACCTACTTTCGCCACGCGCCGCCATGCACGCACGGCGCGGCGTTCTTACGACGACAGCCACGAGCGCCCTCTGCTCCAACTCCGCTCGTGGCCACCACTGAACGACATCGTTCACTTGGGACTGAGATAGGAACCAGTTAAGACCTTCTGAATCTGATAGGCACCAGTGAAGACTTTGCTATCGTACAGGCACTAGGCAGGCCTCTAACAACTATGTATCAGCATTCTGCAGTACTGATCTCTGTAAAAGTTAAGTATTGTATAAATTCTGTTTAATATATATCTCGTTCTAATTTACTCTAGTGTTTCTAGTTTCTGGCTGCTCCCCTCCGTACCTGCACCAGCGTGCTATCTTTATTCCTGTGTCGGTCTCATTCCACTCGGCCACCGACACCTACGACGGAAACGAGACACAAAAGCGGCGACGAGGCTGGGACACAAAAAATTGCAACTTTTCATAACTCTTGAGTCATTGAACATGAAGATGAGCAGTAATTGATCTAAACTATCTATGTGTCACAAAGTGCAACTGATACGGCTATAATGTCGTTCCTTTTATTTCACAGCTAATGATTGTGTTCCTATATAAAAATATTTTGAATTTTAAGAACTTGTCATTCATAACATCTGAAGACGATCATTAGTCTAAGTGAACCAAACTTGAAGCAAACTTGGTATATGCGACACGATGCATCTGGGACTATCGTAATAAATATTTTTCATACATTTTGGGGCTAGTTTTATTGGACTACCTTGTTTTATTTCAATGGAGTTATTGTGCATCGTTTGTGTTGCAGTAATCAGCGCTAGTGGTGGTGGAAAATGCAGTTCGATAGCGAAGTCTGTCGGTGTCCCCGGAAGTGTAAGCGGAGCCACCTCGATCGTACGGCTTCGTGGCCACCAGTGCACTAGCAAATTCTTTGCTGTCTTTGCAAGCAACGTTCGATTCTCTGAAGCTCTATTTTTCACTGTCCTAACAACTGTTCGGTGACCTTTGGATAAGGCGTTCGCACTGTAAAAGTTATAATTTGCTTTGTTAGTCTTGCAAAACTCTCAGAAAATTTTATGTTTTTTGTTTAACATATATTATGCGCAGAACTTTTTGTGTCTATGTAATTCGTACGAGGAAAGCAACGAAAGAAGATTTAGGGTTTAATGTCCCATTGACGAAGAAGTTCATTAGGCGTGGATCGTCAGCTCGTATTCGGAATGGATGGGGAAGGGAGTCAGTCATAGACTTTTCATAGGACTGACCGCAGATTCGGCTTTAAGAAATGTACGGAAGTCTCGAAAAACCTGGATGACCGACGGGACATAGCCTCCTCAATACATAAACTCATTCGGTTAGTTTTGACAGGATTCCCCAGCACCTCACAGGAACATTATGTAGTTCGAACCCAGCCGTCATCAATGCGCAAACCTGTGTAAGCTTTGATAACTCATCGTTAGGATGGGAGTATGGAAAACAAAAGAACAGTCAGATATACTCCAGAGAGCCGCTGTTATATAACATTCAACAGGGTACTAGTTGAATTAGATGCCAATTTAGTCTAATGGTTGAGACTTCGCCCAATATGTCGCACCATTCACCGGCATCGAATCGCAAAATAAAAATTGCTGTCTGTTGTTTTTATTGTTATTGTTTACTTATTTACGCACCTGTGACTCAGTTGCTCGGTGGGGAAAAGTGAAACTATGAATTCGCCTCTCAGAGTTACAGTTCCTAATGTGTCTTAGAAGTTTTTATCGCTTTCCCTCCAACAAAAATCTGCGATCGTGAAAAGCACGGCCTTTCACGGACTACGTGAAACTGTGGTCTTCCTGTAAATGGCTGGGTGAGTCAGTTCGAAAGATGAAGGAAGGCAAGGACACACTAATTCTAAGAGGAGCGTTCCCAGTGAAGATGTGTCGACAGCTTTGATATATACTAACAGAACGATATTGTTTCACAAATTATGCGACTCCTATTGTCACTCAGTGTTCATACAGTACATTAGCCTTGTGCAGCTGGTAGCTGAGTGAAGCACGCAATGACACTAATGATTCTCTCCGGTATCAAACCGTGCTCGCTCCTGTCAGTGGAAATGTGCACATTGCTTTGCATCAACGCTTTTATTTCTTGTGGAAGGGCTTTATATTTGGACAGGCTTTACATTCTGGGTGTAGAGTTTGCTGTTTGTTCGGCTTTTCGTCGTCCACGAGAAAGGTGAATTTTATCGGCTTTTGTGGTTATCGTTATATCTGGACGAGTGGAATGAATTGGGGCTGCGGTCCGTCGGAAAGCAAAAACTGCGACGTTAGTACGGTCTCACTGGAAACGACAGGCAGAAATGCTTTGAGCACGGTTGTGGTCTGAAGTGCGCCATTGCAGCAAACATAACTGGTACGTGCACACATTTCCAGCATCGGTCTCGTTCGTTTTGTGCAAGATATTTTCCGGCGGTGTAGTACAAGCCATTGAGCTGATGCGAGATTTAGAAGTTTTTTTATAGCGTTAGCTCGCAATTCAATGTCGAAAAGCAACCGAACACTCGTGCGCCATGACCCGGTTAACTACTAAAGCGAGTGTGTTTGTTCATGTCAGACTTTTCCCACATCACGTTGGGTCGGCGTTGCTTTGTTCGATTCTTCGCTTCCATAAATGTTCCATTGCTTCTTCTCTCTTCCAACCTTTTCTCTTAGATACCTTGTTATGTTATATTTCCATCTTTGTTCTGGTCTTCCTCTTCTCCTTGAGCCTTCAATTTTTAGATTGTCAACCTTTCTCCCCACGTAGTAATTCCGCCTTGTCTGCACGTGCCCATACATTGCTAGCCTACTTTCTTGGATCATCTTTCCTACGGGCCCCACTTTCACCGTTGCCCTGATGTTCTCATTCTTGAATCTATCATTTCTAGTAGCTACACTCGCCCATCTTGCCGCGGTGGAGTGGCCGAGCGTTCTAAGTCCCCTTCCTTGGAGCGCGCGGATGCTCACCGTCGGGGTTCGAGTCCTTGGGCGTGGGTGATTGTGTTGTCCTTAGCATAGTTATTGTAAACGAATTCCCGTAAGAGTAAGGGCCTAGAAGTGCGTCGGCACTGAAGAAAGGATCATTGCCCATCATCGGCATTTATATAAGTTATATATACAGGGTGTTACAAAAAGGTACGGCCAACCTTTCAGGAAACATTTCTCACACACAAAGAAAGAAAATATGTTATGCGGACATGTGTCCGGAAATGCTTAATTTCCATGTTGGAGCTCATTTTATTACTTCTCTTCAAATCACATTAATCATGGAATGGAAACACATAGCAACAGAACGTACCTGCGTGACTTCAAACACTTTGTCAAAGGAAATGTTCAAAATGTCCTCCGTTAGCGAGGATACATGCATCCACCCTCCGTCGCATGCAATCCCTGATGCGCTGATGCAGCCCTGGAGAATGGCGTATTGTATCACAGCCGTCCACAATAAGAGCACGAAGACTCTCTACATTTGGCACTGGGGTTGCGTAGACAAGAACTTTCAAATGCCCCCCGTAAATGAAAGTCAAGAGGGTTGAGGTCAGGAGAGCGTGGAGGCCATGGAATTGGTCCGCCTCTAGCAATCCATCGGTCACCGAATCTGTAGTTGAGAAGCGTACGAACACGTCGACTGAAATGTGCAGGAGCTCCATCGTGCATGAACCACATATTGTGTCGTACTTGTAAAGGCACATGTTCTAGCAGCGCCGGCTGCGGTGGCCGAGTCTGCACGGACACTACGGTCGGGGGTTCGAATCCCCCCCCCCCTCGGGCATGGATATTGGTGCCGCCCTTAGTGTTAGCTAGTTCATAAGTAGTTTGTAAGTTTAGGGACTGATGATCCGTAGTTAAGTCCCATAAGATTTACATACTTCTTTTTTTTTTTTTTTTTTTTTTTTTTTTTTTTTGTTCTTGCAGCACAGGTAGAGTATCCCGTATGAAATCATGCTCCAGTGAGCGTAGGTGGAAGAACATGAGGCCTAATCAATACATCACCAACAATTCCTGTCCAAACGTTCACAGAAAATCTGTGTTGATGACGTGATTGCACAATTGTGTGCGGATTCTCGTCAGCCCACACATGTTGATTGTGAAAATTTACAATTTGATCACGTTGGAATAAAGCCTCATCCGTAATCCGAAATACTAAAATGAGCTCTAAAATGGAAATTAAGCGTTTCCGGACACATAACATATTTTCTTTCTTTGTGTGTGAGGAATGTTTCAAATGTTTGTGAAGCTTATGGGACTTAACTACGGGGTCATTAGTCGCTAAACTTACAAACTACTTATGAACTACTTACGAACTAGGACGGCACAAATATCCATGCCCGAGGGGGGATTCGAACCCCCGACCGTAGTGGCCGTGCAGACCGTGACTGAAGCGCCTCAGTCCCCTCGGCCACCGCGGCCGGCGAGGAATGTTTCCTGAAAGTTTTGCCGTGCCTTTTTGTAATACCCTGTATATGTGGTGTTCGAAAGAACAGACGCCATTTCTGATCCTGCAGTTATTATCCATTCATATTCACGGAATGTATGATAGTAACTGCGAATGGGCAAAGTTCAAGATGTGTACCCAGCCGGGACTCGAATCCGGTACTTCTGCTTTCTAGGCAGCTGAGCTTACCGCTACACCGCTGGGGACACAGCTATCACCACACTTGCACGGAATTTCTCAAATACGCCCCCCGTCAGATATAAATTCTCAACTTTACCCTATCCACTAGAATTCAAACTCGTAGTAACAGTAACCCCACACACACACACACACACACACACACACACACACACACACACACATATATATATATATATATATATATATATATATATATATATATATATATATATATATATATATAACTTGTATACATGCCGATGACAAGCAATGATCCTTTCTTCAGTGCGGAAGCACTCCTACGCCCTTACTCTTACGGGAATTAGTTTACAATAACTACAAGTTATTTTTGGATACGCCCGAAAGAACAGACACCACATGAATGTAAAATATTCAAATGTTTGTAAATATATACGACCAAACTACTGTGGTCATGTTCCTAGGCCTACAAATTACTTAAACTAATCTAAGTAGAGCACACAAAACCATGCCCGAGGGAGGACTCGAACCTCCGGCCACGCAGTCCATGACATGGCGCCTAGAACAACACGGACATTGACCCTAAATAATGAAAAGTGTGCAGTCATCCATATAAGTACTAAAAGATATCAAACTTCATTTACCCGATAAATTAGAGAAACTACAGGCCATAAAATCAACTAAATACCTAGGATTTTCAATTACTAACACCTTTAATCGGAAAGAATACATACAAAATACCGTAGAGAAGGTGAACCAAAGGCTACGTTTTATTGGCAGAACACTTAGAAGATACAACAATTCTCTTAAAGAAACTGCCTACACTACACTTTTTCGTCCTATTTTGGAGTACCGCTGCACATTATGGGATGTCCACAAAGTGAAAGTGAGTGGAGAAAGTTCAAAGAACGGCAGTTCGTTTTGTACTATCGCGTTATAGGGGAGAGAGTGTCACGGAAATGACGGACGAGTTGGGGGGTTATTCGTTGCGGCCAGATATATTTGCTAAATTTCTTTCACCAAATTTCTCCTCCGAATGTGAAGATATTTTGCTAGCGTCAACCTACATAGTCAGACATCATAATAAAATAAGAGAAATCGGATCGAAAATGGAAAGCTGTAGGAGTTCCTTCTTTCCGCGCGATTTTAGAGAATGGGACGGTAGAGAAATATCATGAAAGCGGTTCGATGAACCCTCTGCCATGCACTTCAATGAGGTAGGCAGAGTAATTACGTAGGTATAGAATAATGGCCGAATACTGCGTGGGGTAGCGGTCGACAGAACGTGAGAACCGAGCAATTATCAGAGGCATTCGGGCCCCAGATTGATCATTAACATCGATCCGGCGTGCAGCTGGTGCTTCAGTGACCATAAGGACAGTTAACAAGCGGCTCGCTGAAATGGGACTAAGCTTCCGTCGCGCTGACTGCAACCGACGTCGGTACATTCGACTAGCAATCCTATAAACTGGACCTGGATGACTAGCGGAAATGAGCCTGAATACACTTCGGACAGCGATGGGGTAGCAGCCTGCCGTATTGTGCAACAGCCAGCAGTAACGGGCTAGGTAGTCTTCTCATTTCATAGCAGGACCCCTTTGGTTGCCTCCTGCGTCTCCCCTACAGCACTGCAGTACGACGAAGATATTTTGTTGCCCTTTATGCAAGCCGTCCTGGGTTTACACGTCAGCAAGTTAGCGCACACACGACAAGACGAGAAGTTCTACTGCTTGGCTTCGTGCTTAGGGAGCCGTACCCTGGTGAGCAAAGTTCCGGATCTCTCCGCAACTGAGAATCATTAAAGGCTGGGAATTTCAACCAACTCAAGATTTTGACGACCCAACGCGCCAATTTGACATAATTTAGCACTATATCCCTCAGTATGTGCAAATATGCTGGTTCCATTGGCCACGTGAACATTCTCACAGCCTTAGACGAGGTACCGGACGTCCACGGAGCACAAACGTCGTAATGTAAGGCCAGAAGTGGCAGATCACTATTTACAGGGTGAATCACCTAACACTTGCACCGCAAATTTTGCGGAAACGGAAAGTGCGATTGATGTGCGGTTTTCCCAGAATGGATCGGTAGTCAGGGGCTCTTATTTTTAGCCAACAAACAGATTGTAATATTACTTAGAAAGTGTACTTTTATGCGAACATACAGTTTTTTTAAATGGAACAATGGCTGTGTCTATCATGCACTGGAATTTTGACTCTAGCTGTGAACAAAGAATTTTGAATGACATTTTTATCACGTTTAGTTTGGCAGCTGCAACCGTTCAAGGTTTCGGGGGCGGAGGCTGCGATAGCGTAGCTAACTGGCCGAGTGGCTAGCCCCTGGGGCACGGCCCACTGTCTCATGACCACTACACTAGCCAGTCAGCTACAATGTCGTAGCCTCCGCCCCCAAAACTTTGAATGGTTGTAGCTGCCAAACTAAACGTGATAAAAATGTCATTCAAAATTCTTTGTACACAGCTGGTGTCAGAAATGCCAGTGTATGATAGAAACAACCATTGTTCCATTTGAAAAATTGTATTTTTCCATAAAAATACACTTTCTAGGTATTTTTACAATCTGTTTATTGGCTAACAATACGAGTCCTTCACTACGAATCCATTCTGTGAAAACCGCACATCAATCGAACTTTCCGTTTCCGCAATATTTGTGGTGCAAAAGTTAGGTGATTCACCCTGTATAGTAAGTCACGTAAGACGTAACACCCCTTTTATTCTGTTAACGGTTACATACAGTATATCGAAACGTCGCTTTCGGCACGTGTTAGAGCGTCGAGAGGCACATACGTTATTGTTTGGCGAATGGTTTTAACTCCATTGTCACCCGAGATATTGAAACTGGAACTTTTTTTTCATGGAACCGTTTACTTTTTATAAGTGCATTCGATAGCTCTTGAGAAGACAATTACAGTGGTATGTTTGTTAATTTTGACGTTGAGAAATGTAGAATTTGACGACACGGTGGTCGGAATCGGCGTTAGCAGGGCAAACACCGGCAAGCGGAGCTCTGGTGCTGCGTAGCGTCAGAATGTCAGCACATTTGACTGTCGACTTGTCTGCACCGCAGGCCGCTCATTTCCGCTTCAACATCCATTGCCTGCAGACTTGTACACGAAAGAGGAAAATTTGGATATACTACTGTTCTATGGTGAATATTAAATAAATGCTGTGAGCATTATACTGTTGGATAACAACTCATCACATTCCTGTTGCAAGGATGGAAAAAGAGCTGGTGTTATTGAGCGGCGGCCAGTGTTCCCTCCACAAGCAGCATATGTGAACGATGGTTGTAGCTTATCGCATCCCAGACCTTTAGGCCTGGGGTTGGGTCAGTGTATCTTGAACCAGTGCACATTACAAGCAGAGCTCGCTAGGTCTAGGTTGTGAAAACAACCATCACCTATCTGTAGGCAGAATCTGCTTTCATTGCAGAATGCCATGACCCGGCACGCCAGCCGCAGTGGCCGACCGGTCTGCGGCGCGCCAGTCACAGTCTGCACGGCCGCTACGGTCGGGGGTTCGAGTCCCCCCTCGGGCATGGATATTTATGTCGTCTTTAGTATAAGGTAGTTCATAAGTAGTTTGTAAGTTTAGGGACTGATGACTCCGCCGTTACGTCCCTTAAGCTTAACAAACATTTGAACACATGACCCGCCAATCCATCTTCCAAGTGATTCTGTGACTTCAGCAGTCGAGCCGTGCACGTCGATGCTGCAGCGTTGAGTGGAAGACGGCCTAGACGTATGAGCACCCGTAACCCACTGCTATTAACCAGTTTGCAGCGGCGCGGTCTGGAGCGTCACGTTACGGATCGCGCGGCCTCCCGCGTCGGGAGTTCGAATTCCCCCTCGGGCATGTTTGTTTGTTAATCTTCCGATTTGTCAGTGACAATGTGTCATGTCATCGGACTACAACTGTTCGCGATTGGTATGAACAACAGTCATGGCAATTCCAGCTAATTATTTGGCCACCCACATCGCCAGACATGTTCAAATGATTGTCAAGGTTAAGGGACTTAACTGCGGGGTCATCAGCCCCTAAACTTACAAACTACTTATGAACTACCTGATATTAAAGACGGCACAAACATCCATGCCCGAGGGGGGATTCGAGCCCCCGACCGTAGCGACCGCGTAGACTGTGACTGGAGCGCCGTAGACCGCTCGGCCACTGCGTCCAGCCCTATTGTATGGATGTGTGTGTTGTCCTTAGGTTAGTTTAACTTAGTTTAAGTAGTTTGTAAGTCTAGGGACTTGTGACCAAAGTAGTTTGGTCCCACAGAATTACAAACATTTGAACCTTTTTGAACCGGTTTGCAACAGTTATCATTGACATTTATGGGCTAACAAACCGTGTCATATGTTATGTAGGTATGTTTAGGCAACGATACCTTTACGATTTTTTTTTTTACCGTGTCATATGTTATGTAGGTATGTTTAGGCAACGATACCTTTACGAATTTGATGTGATTTGTTGCCCCATTAACTAGTTTCTAATAACTTCAGGCTCATCCTCTGATGAAGATGACGCAATAATCTGCCGCTCATATATACATGGTGTCCCAGTTATCTTGCTCAACCAAAATATCTCTGGAACGACAACAGCTATTGTAAAAAGACTTTCACCGGCAGCAATTTAAGGCAGGGGCTCATAAATGAAAATATTCTGAAACACACTAAAACGAAAGCATCTGTGTTTTTAACACAAACTTACGTGTTTTTAAATGTACAACCTATATTATTTCATTTAAAATCTATAGTATGGCAAATCACATAAATAATGGCGATTGCATCGCAATACGCTAGTTACATCCCGAGATATTGCGAAGTGAAGTTGTCGCTTGAAATACGCGAAACGCTCGGCTAACGCAAGTCCTGAGATTCGGCCGTGAGTCTCGCTTGAGTCTCGGGACGCGCTAGCTGCTATATTCCTGTATTTCAAACGTCAAACGCAATATCTCGGGATGTAATTTGCGTATTGTTGTGCAATCCATGGCACTGTTTATGTGATTTCTCATGCTATAGATTGTTGATGAAATGATATGGGGTGCCCATTTAAAAACACATAAGTTTGTGTTATAAACCACATAAATTTGTGTTAAAAATACATATGCTTTCGTTTTAGAATGTTTCAAAATATTTACATTCATGGGCCCCTGCCTTACATTGATACCGGGGAAAGACGTTTTACAATTTCGGTTGTCGTTTCAGAGATATTTTGGGTGAGCAAGGTAACTGGTACACCCCTGTATATATGAGCATCTACATCTACATGCATACTCCGCAATCTACCGTAAGGTGCGTGGCGGAGGGTACACTGTACCACTACTAGGCATTTCCTTTCCTATTCCACTCCCAAATAGAAAGAGGAACAAAAGAATGCCTATATGCCTCTGTACGAGCCCTAATTTCTCTTATCTTGTCTTTGTGATCACTACGCGAAATGTAAGTAGGCGGCAGCAAGATCGTACTACACTCAGCTTCAAATTCCGGCCCTCTAAATTTCCTCAACAGAATTTCATGAAAAGAACGTCGTCTTTCCTCCAACGATCCTCAATTGGGTTCCCGGAACATTTCCGTGACACTCGGACATTGGTCGAACCTATCAGTAACAAACCTAGCTGCTCGCCTCTGAACTGCTTCTATGTCTTTCTTTAAACTGATCTGCTGCGGGTCCCAAACACTTGAGCAATACTCAAGACGTGGTCGTACAAGAGTTTTATACGCGGTCTCCTTTACAGATGAAGTACATCTTCCCAAAATTCTCCCAATATGCCGAAGTCAGCTGTCTGCCTTACTCACAACTGTCCTTACACGTTCGTTCCATTTCATATCGCCCTGCAATGTTACGCCTAGATATTTGAACGACGCGACAGCATCAAGAAGCTCACTACTAATGCTGTATTCGAACATTATGGGATTGTTTTTCCTACTCATGCGCATCACCTTACATTTTTCTACATTGATAGCTAGCTGCCATTCTTCGCAGCAAGTAGAAATTTTGTCTAAGTCATCCTGTATGCTGTTACAGTCAGTTAAAGACGACACCCTCCCATACACCAAGCATCATCAGCAAACAGCCGCAAATTACAAGTTACTCTGTCCATCAGATCATTTATATAGATAGAAAATAATAGCGGTCCTATCACACTCCCCTGGGGCACGCCTGACGATACACTCGTCTCTGATGAACACTCGCCGTGAAGAACAACGTACTGCGTTCTATTACTTAGGAAGTCTTCCAGCCAGTCACAAATCTGTGAACCTATTCCATAAGCTCGTATCTTCGTTAGCAGTCTGCAGTGTGGCACCGCGCAGATATCTGCGTCATCTCCATCTGAGGATGAGCCTGTAGTTCTTGGAAAACTCGTTAATGGTGCAATAAATCACATCAAATTCATAAAGAGGGTCGTTGCATAAACATACCTATATAACAGCAACTGTAAACCACATTTTTCAATTTTTCATCCACAAGGAACGTAACGAAGTAAATTTATATTGGAACAGCCGCCAGGAGTGTCCGACCGCAGTCGGATTGAAAGCGTAAAAGTGTTGTTGGTGTAAATGGGCAGAGGTAATGGCAGATGCAGAAGAGAAGAAACGGCAGTGGGGCGGCGCGCTGGGTCAGCCAGCGAATCAATAGCGGCGGACAATAGCGCCTGCCGCTGACTCACGCCATGTAAATAACCCGCCGCTCCCTCAAGGTGCCACACACACCCTCCTGTCGCAAGTACACAGCATATCCATAAAAGACACGCTCATCCTATGCCTTTGAGACCTTACGCCTCGGTTGCACAGTGGTAGAGTGCCAGACTACAAATCCAAAGGCCCTGGGTTCGATCCCCGCCAGGTCCTAGAATTTTTATCTGTCACTTTCCACTTCTTTCACCTCTGGCAGTATTGCTCATGTGAAAAATACCGAGTAGCACCGTGGTTCGGAACCCACGTTAAACTGTAGGTCCCCCCTATAAGTGGCTGGGTAAGTCAGTTCGAAGGTCGGAGGAAGGCAAAAGCATACCACCTCCAAACAGGACCATGCATAGTAAAGCACTGTTGTGTTCAAACCAATCTTCGGATTGTTGACTACTTTACCTTTTGTTACAATTTTCTACACCATTCTGTATTTATTTAGTCGCTAGGATTATAAATTTACAGGACGAGCTCGTTTTAGCGTTTTTGCCACTATCGAGCATACCTATACATATGTAATTATATCTACAATGGTATTCATTATATCCACGTACATGCTTCGCAAATCGCGAAATTTCCCGACGTCTGCTGCTCCTGTAAGAGGGACAAACGATCTGCAACACATGAAAATTTGTGCCGGACCGGGACTCGAACCCGGATCTCCCGCTTTTCGCGAGCAGTCGCTTTAACCACTCGGCCACCCGTGCACGCTCCCCGGCTAGACTCAAACTTCCATGCGTTGCACTTGCCTATTTACGGTGATAAAATTGTGTCTCTCCCTCTTGCGGGACTCACACTGCAACGTATGTGAGCATGTGAGGGAAAGAGACAAGTGAAACGAATGGAAGTTTGATTTAGCGAATCATATACATGGATATATTTATCTCTGATGCAGAACACCGCCAACGTCTGTTCCCATGGAACAGACATAACAATAGGTATTCATTATGTCTGTGTCTGTATGTGGCACATGATGCTTAAGTGTTCGCTGGTATGATGTGGTCCTTATTTCTGCTTGGTGCATAAGTATTGGTTGTCTTTCTGTGACGTCATCACCAAAGTGTGTCGTCAGAGGGAGGGCATGGGGCAGCAGTTCCCTCCTCATTCCTAGATTTTCAAAGATAGTAATAAACTGTTGGAAGAATTTAAAAAAAAATATGCTTCAACCAAATTACTTTAAATTTCACCAATTTTTAAAATTCATGTTAATTTTGTATAACTTTTTATGTGTGTATTTTAGTTTCTTGCTTTATTCATTGTATCATTACTCTTAGTTTCATTTTCTTTCTCGTTGTGCCCCCATCCTCCACCGGTACCCTGCTGACTGTGACGCTATTCCATGAGCATTTTGTATTTCCTAAACCTCGTACTAATTTCCTTTGACGGCTCCTACTCCAGTGATGCCGCATGATTACAATGGAAACTGTATTCTGCGGAAACTTAGTGAACGCTTCTAATTTTTAGAGAAAGTAATTTGTGGGTTCTAGTAAATAATGCTCTACTGTTTTGTGAATAATGTGTAAATTTATCCTTTTATTATAGTGACAATAACATATTTCGGTGTTTTCTTATGTTTAATATCTGTTTTTTTGTCTGTATCGGTGAAAAATTCAAAAATAAATTAAATGTTTGTAAATCTACGGGACTTAATTACTGTGGTTACCAGTTCCTAGGCTTACAAACTACTAACCTAAGGGCAACACACACACACACACACACACACACACACACACACCTATGCCGCAGGGAGGACTTGACCTTGGTTGTTCATAGAGTATTTGGCTCAGCTTTTTTTATTACAGAGAGCGTTGAGTCTAACCGAGCGCACTGAGCGACGGCGCTCGGCATAGAGCGCTCGGGCATTTTTCATTTCCTTCAAAATGTATATCGTATATCCTTTAGGTACTTCATGCAGAATATTTAAGGCATTTTCAATATTTTTCGAATCATGTGAACGCAACCAATCTACATATTAACGGCATTGAAAATAATGAAACATTATCAATAAATGATTGGATCTGAGACAGATTTGGTCTACTTGTCACTACAAAAAATAAATCGGAAAATATTTGAAACGCTGCAATTAGAGTCCTCTAGTGGCAGAGCGCTCCACTTGTGTCAGCGATACACGGCATGCTCGACGGAGTTACACCACGACATGTAATGTAATGCCTCAGTCGGTACTGAGAAAGGAATAAAAAATTGACATAGTAATAAATGATATTCTAGAATACTATTAACTTTAACAATGCGTGTATTTTACACCATGAGCTGCTCATTTCGGCAGAGCGACTTCTTCAGGTGTAATACCTGCAATACATAAGATTTTGTAATTTTTGTATATAACAGTACAATTATAATATACACAAACACAAGCTTCACATTATACATACGATGGTCTGGATAACTGCTGTAGTTGTTATTTTGGTGAAATACTTTTGCGGTATATTATCTCCCATAAATTTATTTTAACTACGGTCGGGGGTTCGAATCCCTCCTCGCGCATGGATATTTGTGCCGTCCTTAGTATTAGCTAGTTCATAAGCAGTTTGTAAGTTTAGGGACTGATGACCCCGTAGTTAATTCCCATAAGCTCTACAAACAATTGAACATTGAAATTATTTTATTAGGTGTTGTCTGCGAAATAATTATCGTCATGCAATCTTACCATGTTTTGACAGCTCTTCTGAGATATAGCATATTTACAATTTTTGCAATGAGTATATATATTATGAGTACTAAGGAGAAAGTATAATTTTGTGCTTATGCGTGTGGAATATTGTAGGGATTTGGGTGAAGCTTTTTGTTCGAATTTAAAGGAAAAATATTAAACAAAATTTATTTCAGGCTGGATTTTTCTTGATTAATCTCTGCTTGTAGTTTCGTTTGCTTTTAAATTTTATATTATCTTTGATCAGTGGTTGTTTGTTTATCCATTATCCTGCACAAGAATATTAATAAAATTATCTGTGTAATTTTGATGTGTAAAATCTGTTTGCTAGTTCATTTAATAGTTGAGTCGTTACTTGCGAGTAGACATACTTCAATTTCTTTCAAAATATCCATTTCAATCGCTTATGTACTGTATGTAATATTTTCAGTGAATTCTTTCTAGTGTGAACTATGTGGTTTTCAGATTGAAGGTGTTAAAAAAAAAGGAACAGTTCTTTCCCCTTTCTCTGGAGTGTTCTTTATATCTGATTGTGAAAATTCGATCGGTCTGACCAATCTACAATTTATGATATGAATTACAAGATATTTTGTAAATTCCAGAGTTAAGAAATTTTTAAGGTTTTCTGGTGTGTGTGACGATTTTTTAAGGCATTTTTATTTTGGAATGCAAAAGTAGTATTAGTATTTCTGAATATTTGCTTAATTTTATTGCGTATTTTACCTAAATATTATGTACTGATATATTGGTTTACTAGTCTTTGATGCTTGCCTTTGTTTCATGATTCTGCGTGTGCTGGTGGTTGTTTAGGGCTCACTGTGTTGTTGTGTAATTTTAGAACCATCCTAGGGTCGTATTCGTTTTGGTGTTCGATGTACTGAAGTGTAATTAATTCCTTCTGCTTGGATGTGTCGTCTAGTGGTAGGCTGATGACTTTGTTGAATGGAAAAAGGCTACTTTGTGTGAGTGGTGATGGCAGATAAAGGGAGGGTGGAGTTAGGCATTCAAAGGGGAAGGAGGAGACGAACCGAGAGAGGGGAGAGGAGGAGATGAACAAAGAGAGCGGAGAGGAAGAGATGGGCAAAGGAAAGAGGAGGCGGAGAGAGAGAGAGAAGGGATGCGGATGTGAAGATTGGAATAAATAGGTCCCGACCAACGTCGGGTTTTCAGCTAGTATTATAATAAAAATAACAAATATCCAGCTTGGTGGTGTGATATGAAATATTTATTTTAAAATGACATATCGATTTCGTTCACATGATTGAACATCATCAGTGCATATTCCGAGTCATGAGGAATCATGTACTACGCATAAAATATTTAACAGTCATATCCATAAAATATATAAATAAAAAGGTCTTTCTAGGGCATGTTACAAGTTTAAAATAAGTTTAAAGGGGGTGTCCATACACACTCCAAATGTTTGTAAACCTATTTCAATAAACTGTTATGGTCTCAGTCCCTAGATTTACAAACTAATTACACTACGGACAACACACACACACACACACACACACACACACACACACACACACACACACGTCCGAGGGAAGGATTCGAACCTCCGGCGGGAACGGCCGTCCAGTTCGTAGCGTAGCGCCTTAGACCACGCGGCTATACCGCGTGGCACACACGCTCCGCCTTGCCTTCCGAATTCGTTTAGCTTCCTCTGCTCGAATCCTCTAACAAATTATAAATTCTCCTCTTCCATCTTGCCCACCTGCGCATCCCGTACACCGCCCGCAAACTGACAGTAGCCAACCGCCTGTCTCCCCAAGCTCTCTGCTCCTGACATTCCACCTCCACATCATCTACCAAAGGAACTTTAACCGCCTTCCCTTACCCGCCAACGAAATTCACACAGATATTTACTCGTTTCGTCTTACCAGCTCTAGGTGATCGCCATCCTCTTCCCCTAGCCAGGTCTCCGGTTTCCCTTCCACCCACATCGAATGGCTTGGTTTGTTTTTTTCTGAAACCCTCTTCCACCTCCCTCTCCCCCCCCCCCCCCCGTCTCATTCGACCAGCAGTCTACTTACAACTCATTGCTTCGCTTATTGATGTCCCCATTCTAGTCCACCAACTCATCAGTTTTAGTTTTTAATAGCATCAAATATCTAGCCTGTGTGAATATATAAATTGAGGTTTATTCTTAATGTGTCTTTTATTGTGGACATCATCATTTCCATTATTTTTTCTGTGTTTGTTTTACCAGTGAACAAATTACGTTTTGTGTGTCATGTTTGTATCTCTTTTTATTGTCCGAAGGGAATGAAGTAACAATTATAAAAGGTTCCACGGGTTTACAAATAACTAGATTGTTATTGTCTTAAAGTTATTCACGAGCCAACACACTTGCAGTTGCCGTTAACATCCAGCTTATGCAGTAGGAGTTAGACCACTAGTGAGCACGATAATTAACTTTCACTACTACCAAACCAAATGAAAAGTTTAATATCTCTGCGTACCTCCGGCTACAATAAAACAAAATAAATGAGAAATTTTAACAGCACTAAAGAAGCTCGCCCGTGAAAAGGCACCGTCCGTTGGCTACCTTCAGTGACCGCCTGTGAGAAATACGTTCTAACTCAAGAGTTGACGAGAATGCGATTGAGAGAAATTTTGCATCTCACGTTTCGCAGGCTCTCAGAGTTACGTGTATCCGCGTCTGGAAAATTCAATGTTAAAATACCTGTTAAAAGTAAATTGTACCCATAATGAACCGTAAACGCGATAGGTGATACTTTGAAATAATCGTTTGGTCCACCTCTAATACGAGGAGACGCACAACTTCAGCGAGAGAGCTGCAATGTAGTTCTATCTAGAGTGCTCTGCAAATATACACTCCTGGAAAATGAAAAAAGAACACAATGAATTCATCAACCCAGCAGAGCGTAATTTTTTGACACATCCTTGAGGATGTATACAACACACGATCACGCAGTCAGAACCATACGCACGTCAGTACAGTCACCAGAGTGTGTACAATGTTGACGCTAGTATCGTGTATATCCTTCTTTTGCAGCAATGCAAGGTGCAACAATCGCAGGGTAATTTGCTTTGTATCACCAACGGTATCTACTTCTATGTTAGGATTGCAGCAGCAGTTCTCATGTCGAATTGTGGAATATTTACTTCGTCTTCTTTGGTGAAATAATTTAGGAAAACTGCATTTAATAACTCCGTTTTAGTGGCACTGTCATCAGTAACATTACCGTCGCTATCGCGCAATAAAGGCATTCACTTAGTCTTTCCGCTGGTGTAGATAACAAAGGACCAGAATCTCTTTGGATTTTCCATCACATTTCTACAAAGAGTTTCGTTGTGAAAACTATCAAATGAATGTCGCATGAAGGCCGCGCTAAATTTTGAGCTTCAGTAAAACTTCGGCAATATTGTGGATTTTGCATTCGTATGAATTTTCTGCAAAAGCTTTCTGTTCTGTCTCTTATTAATTTATTTGGTAGGAATCCCTCCAGTGCTGTCGATACTATTTCTTTGAATGTAAGCCACATATGGTCTTCACTTACATACTTAATTTAGAAAAAATGGAGACTGTCTCCTAGGAAGCGGGGAACTGAATTTTTATCTTTTTTTTCTCTCTTTTTTCTTTTAATAGATGTATTTAGCAGTTAGTTTTGGTAAATATCCTTGCTACGGATTTGAGCTCGCTACAACTTTGTATTCACTTACCCTGTATCTGTCGTGATGTTCAGGAGCAATTATGAGTAACAGCTCAAGTGTGTTTTCGAAACCATTTACAAATTGAATGGCCTCGTGAACTAATTGTTCAAGATCAATAAAAAAGCATTTAGAACATTTTCGGAAGATGTATCTGCCATCCCATCTGAAGGTGTACTTTTGTCTCAACATACGGATGGCAGATTTAAGTCACTGCTAACTATAATTGTACGAGTAGTGTATGTATTTGTGAAGAGACTCAAATTTTCTGTAAACTGTTCAGCGGCTGCGTCATGAAAGTGCGGGGGTCGGTAAACGGAGTCAGTTATTAATTTATTACGGTGGTCGAGTTTAACATTTGCTCATACTAAATCACAGGAACTATCGACTTCAGTTTCGCTTGTGAGCTAGTACACATATTACATTACGATTTTCTTAAGTTGTGATTTTGTTTCTTTTGTAGTGCAGATCATAGTAATTATGGCTTTTCTCATAAAAAAACTAGGGTGCTTCCTCTGCGACTCAGTAGATACTAAAGCTAAACAATGTAGAACAACAGTGAACGTTACAAGCATAGAATTCTATATTCTTTCATTTCCTTATTTTAAAATTGTATGTCGACTTTAGGTTATCTGTCAAACATAGACGCTCTTATCTCTAATTTGTAAATGTATTTTCTGTCATTGTTTTGAACATTGTCCCAATACACTTTATCAAATAATGTTTCGCCGCAAGAGAGTACATTCATGAAGTGTATCGTTCTTCTTTCCTCTCTCTCTCTTTTCTTTTCTTTTCTTTCTTTTTTTTTTTTTTTTTTCATGTAGTTGTAGCAATTAATATATGTATGTACAAATGCAATGATCAAACTTGAATGATTACCGAATATTCGAATTATCTTTATATCGTTCTTTTCATGTTCTTTCCACGTCGATGGACTGTTTCTATCGCAATCAGTAAGTGTGGAAGAAAGCTACCGTACAAAAAAATGTTCAAATGTTTGTAGCACTTATGGGACTTAATTACGGGGTCATCAGTCCCTAAGCTTACAAACTACTTACGAACTACCTTATACTAAAGACAGCACAAATATCCATGCCCGAGGGGGGATTCGAACCCCCGACCGTAGTGGCCGTGCAGACCGTGACTGGAGCGCCTCAGTCCCCGCGGCCACCGCGGCCGGCGCTACCGTACAGACGGAGGGAGAATGGATCCATATTTGTGGTTGGAATAACTAATGATACACTGACATAGACGACGGTATTGCTTTCATTTCCCAAAAGTTACAAATATTTCGATTTCAGGATATTAAAAGAAGTTGTACGTTTCGGCGAGATGTCGAAGAAAAAAATCTCTTTCATATTGGCTGTATCGAGTAAGATCGGAGACGGAGATCTGGAAGCAAACAGCAGCATTACGGGGAAGGGCGTCCCTTGCCCGAGGGGCCGCTAATCCAACTACCTGGCGAAGGGTGAGGTGTGGCAAATTTGGGTCCGGCATTGGTTCCGCCTACCTCAGTGATGAGCTGAGACGCGATCGCTGGCCGGATTCCAATTAACTGCGCGCTCCTGTTGACAACTCGCCGCTATTTATACCTAACATCGATCCCCGGCGACGCCCACGCCCTTTCTTCAACCGCGAGTCCTCCCAAACAGACAACTGGCGGACGTTTCGTCGGATATTATCATTTTTATTTTTCCAATGTGGAAATGCATTCAGCTCTAAGAAGTATTGCTCATCATCTACTTGAAATCAATTTTTTTTAGGTGAGCCTTTACGGTGACAGTTAAGAATATTGAATGAAGCAATATTGGACACTGTTATGCCACGCTTCGTAAACCAAGATGGAGTCTAGGAACTAACAGATTCAAGGAACACATAGGAAACACATTAACATTATATCACGATACGAAGAGCATACATCAAAAAAAGGCGTTTATTTCACAGGAAATCTTATAGCAATGAGGAGAACTTAGGTTGAGTAGATAGATTACAATAAATATTTCAAGTAAGGCACATAACCAATTGTGTTGGTTTTATACAGTCTAATTTTGTGCTCATTTATGTAATCGGGAGGTGAGTGTGAAACATTCAGTACATAATGTACGAACGTAGGCTTTCGCGGTCATTATTGTTAACGTTAAAATTATTGTGAGCTATTTGCCGCGTCATGATAATAAAATCTTTCCAACGTTTCGGATCCGTTGCAGGATCGTCCCCTGAGGAAGGAGGGAAGGATCCTGCAACGGATCCGAAACGTTGGAAAGATTTTATTATCACGACGCGGCAAATCTTATCCGTTGCAGGATCCTTCTCTGAGGAAGGAGGAAAGGATCCTGCAACGGATCCGAAACGTTGGAAAGATTTTATTATCATGACGCGGCAAATAGCTCAGAAGAATTTTAACGTGATTCAGTACATAAGTTACTCGTTATGATTAAGTGAACGTTGAAGTTTCAGATTTATGTGGAATTACCTTACGCCGATTGTTATACTCTTAAAAATATAAACAAAAATTTTAACAAGAAAAAACACGGCTTAAAAGTGATTACTAAACAAATTAATATGTACTAAAAAAAAGTATTTTCTGGAACTTAATAAGCAATTTACTTTTTCTTCTCATCAATATGTAGGTACGATCTATGTGTTTACCACGCAAGAAGATTCGTAGGTACCTACCCACTTTAAATCTAACTCAACACATACCTATGAATAACAATGATCAAAATATTTTTAGAGTTCTCCTAAGTAAAATGAAATGAAAAATATTACACTACTTAAAAGTCAATCAAGTTATTACGATAATATAATGTAGTTACAATTATTATAATTTCTGGAGTCGGTGACAGCTAATGAACCTCGGTCTCAATATTCTGGCATTATTTTTGCTAGGTAATAACAATAACTGTAACTATATTATATTATCGTAATAACTTGATTGCCTTTTAAGTAGACTAATATTTTTCGTTTCATTTTACTTAGGAGAACTCTAAACATATTTTTATCATTGTTATTCACAGGTATGTGGTGAGTTAAAGTGGTAAACACATAGATCGTACTTATATATTGATGAGTACAAAAAGTAAGTTGATTATTAAGTTTTAGAAGAATACACTTTTTTTTACATTTCATTGCATATTAGTTTTGGAATAGTTTTTTTAAGCCTTTTTCTTTTGTTAAAATTTTTGTTTATTTTTTGATTTTTAGTGAATATGGAGTACACTAACTAATTTTTCTGAATATGGGTAGACCTACTAAACGTGCTGCTCATATGAGACAGCGTCGTTTAAATGAAACAAACGAAGTCAGGGAGAAACGCCTACCTCAACAGAGGAAAACTACCTCGAGGACAGTTTCAAAAGAGACTTACGAAGAGCGCAAAAATATACTTTCAAAAATGCGGCTTTACATGAAAAACGTTTTCAGCAGGGAATTACGTGACCATGACGACGTTACTGTAGGTGACTCAAATATCCTGATAGACTATAAAAAGATTCGGCCAAGTATCGTTAATTTGTTCGTAAGAAATGAAGAATTCCGTTACTTTGTCATGAATCCCATAATCAGAACCTAACCAAACTCTCATCAAACTACCCTTGAAGTACATCCTTTCCAATAAAAAAGGAATCATCGAAATCGGTTCACACAGTCGAAGGTTCTGAGGTAACAATCATATATATATAAATACAGTTGAATTGAGAACCTCCTCCTTTTTTAGAAGTCGGTTAAAAATGGACTTACTTCGCTATATGTTCTTTGCACGATTGAATAATGTTATTTTTTTACTCTTTATTCTTTTCCTCCATATTCTAGACCCCATCTTCGTTCATGAATTGTGGCAGTTGGTATGTGATTTTTTGCTACGGACAAAGGAGCCCGTGACCAGTGCAGCTATCCAGTTTTATAAGAAATGTATTCGCAATCGCTAATGTGAATCAGCATCAGCTGTACAATTTATTGTTAAAATACTGAAATTTGTCCCGGACCGGGATTTTTTTTTCTTGTGGTAGATCTATGCTTTGCGGTCGTTCGTTTAGTTCGTTCTTGGTTGTTCGTTGACTATTTGGATCAGCTTTGTTTCGAACCCGTATTTCCCGCTTTTCGGAGCGGTCACGTTAAACATTATGCTATCGGGGCTCGCCTGCCGGACGCACCCTAACTTCCATATATCACACATTATCTACTATTCATGAGTGCTCGTATATTCTACACTGTAAATCTTGTACACAGGGAGACGTGTATTACAAAATATAGCATGCATGGCTTCGGCTTAAATATGATGTTCCGTGCCAATGCTTCACAATGAACCCGATGCAAGCATGTCTGAAGGATTGTACATGGTGCCCACTACAGCTGGCAAGAAGACTCGTTAAACACGGATAGGGAACAGAGTATTTAAGTCACATTCACAACTGGAAAAAAAAATGTTTGTAAAGTCTATGGGACTTAACTACGGGGTCATCAGTCCCTAAACTTACAAACTACTTATGAACTACTTACGGACTAGGACGGCACAAATATCCATGCCCGAGGGGGGATTCGAACCCCCGACCGTAGTGGCCGTGCTGACCGTGACTGGAGCGCCTCAGTCACCTCGGCCACCGCGGCCGGCCATTCACAACTGGGAAAACAGATGTTGTATTCTTGGCAGCTGCAGTCACGGCAATGTCCGCTCCTTCAGAAGAACATTTGCGCTGGAACATCGTTAAACACGAAATTTTCACATCGTACTTAAGCCGCAGCAAGGCATACATTTACTCTCCCCGTTCGGGAAGTACATAATGGAATGTAAGAGAATTCACGGGTAGATGAAAATTTGTGGCATATGGGCGTTTGGGTAGCACCGGGAAGCGTGCCCGGATAGCGTCATGGTTAACGCCACCCCTAGCAAAAATCGGGAAATCAGAGTTAGAGTCCAGTCCAGCATAAATTGTCATATACCGAACGAGGTGGCGCAGTGTTAAGAGACAGTACTCGCATTCGGAAGGACGGTGGTTCAAATCCACCTCCGTCCATTCAGATTTCTTCCTTCCTTCAAATATGCATATTTCACCAGTAAATTGTACAGCTGGATATGATTAATATTCCCAATTTCGATACAGTTCTTGTGTTCCTGTGCGCTGTAGCCGTTGCAGAGCAGTTTCTTCAGACACACATCTACGGTTCAAATGATTGAAATCCTAAAAACTAAACTAAACTACGTCCCACACAGGCATCCAGCGGTCAACGGGAACCGACCGGCCACCGTGTCATCCGTAGACGGTATGGAGGGGGATGTGGTTAGCGGCCCACACTCCCGGCCGTTACGTCGGTTTTCCAGACCGGAGACGCTACTTCTGAATCAAGTACCCCATCGATTGGCCTCACAAGGGCTCAGTGCTCATCACTTGCCAACAGCGATCGACAGACCCAGACCGTTACCCATCCAAGTGCGAACCAAGCCCGACAGAGCTTAACCGGTGGATCCATTGCGCCACGGCCGTTGTGTTGTTGTAATCTTATGCCACCAAACTTCTGTGGTCATCGGTCCGTAGACTTGCAAAATACTTTAACTTACGCCAAGGACAACACACACACACACACACACACACACACATACACGCACACACATGCCCGAACGAGGACTCGAACCTCCGACGGGAGCGGCCGTTCAGTCCCTGACATGACGCCTATAACCGCGCGAAATTGCGTACATGTCTGTAGGAAATCAGTTACATTGTAGCACACGCACACTGCACATCCTGTTCTGTTTCAGCTGGTTTATTTTCACATTTATATTTACGCTCAGTGGAAATGAGCGTATGGCTTTCTTGGCCGGGAGATCCCTTACGGGATTGTTCGGCCGCCTGAGTGTAAGTCTTTCTATTTTACGCCGCGTGGGCGACTTACGTGCCAATGTTGATGAGATGATGATTAGGACAACACACAACACCCAGTCCCCTGCCCTTTACAGGGCCACGATCTAAAGCAGTGTTCTGTTTCTTCCTGTTACAGAGTTTGTCACAAGTTACCCTACAGTCAACACAACACGCTACCTGGTAATGGAAGTTTAAACATTTGAAACGCGTAGTGCAAGTATAAACAGTGACTGGTAACAGTAATATTTTTCTATGTTAATCGTTTGCTTCGCTGGTGCCCATTGTTAACGGAAAACGACGGATTGTTTCCGCGTGTTTTGGGGGAGGAGGGGATACCAGATCCAATCATTTATTAGATGACAGAGGCATTTTTCTACTTACAAGGAAACGACCCCCATGTGTGGAAGGTCGCAACTTATATCTCTGTACGACTCACTCTGTGCAACAGAAAGGCAACAGAAATTGAGTGTCGGGGAGGTCAGTCATCAGCATTCTATGGTATTAATGTTTTAAACTACATAACATGAACTTTGTCGACACCCAAGAAATGTTCAAACCATTAACTTGAGCCAATAGCACCAAATGAAAAATGGAGTGCCACAGTGATCACAAAAGGTTTGCATCATCCTTTGGAGTTGAAAACCGCGCAGGACATTCAGTTAGGCTTCCATTCTCAAGGAATGAATATAGAATCGATTTTTCCGTGCCTATTAAACATATTATCACACTGTCTGCTCGTACGTCTTAAAGAATAGCCACTTTCACGAGAAGCTCCACGACACACCATTTCACATTCCTTAGCATGCCATCACGTTCCAGCAGTTCTCACCACCTCCTTACACCGATCTGATTCCATATATATATATTCTATAAGGATGGATACAATCTCAGTGCGGCTCGATAGCACTTGACTGTAAATCCCATCCCCACCATGCCCTAGCATTTTTATATCTCACTTTACAATTCTTTCATCTCTGGCAATGTTGCTGATGTGAAAAATGTCGAGTAGCACCGTGGTTCTGAATCTACGTTAAACTGTAGGTCCTCATATAACTTGATGGGTAAGTCAATTCGAAGTTCGGAGGAAGGCAACGGTATACCGCCTCCAAACAGGACCATGCCTAGTAAATCACAGTGGTGTTTAAATTAATCTTCGGATTGTTGACTGCTTTCCCTTACCTATCTCAACGTCTTATACAGTTTGTAACTCCCAATGAATTCTCCTTCGATCTTGATGGTGCAATCCTTTGTGATCATTGTGGCGTGCCAGTTTTAATTCGGAGTTCATGATGCAAGTTAATGGTTTATTTTAAACGTTTCTTGGATATCGATGATGTCTATTTCCTGAAATGAAATATACACATCCGAGACACCTCCACCTCCAAGACACTCATTTTCTGTCGTCCTCCTGATTCATATGGTGAGGTGGCAGCGGCTAATATTTTTCCTGTCGTAATTGTTAACACAACACTTTCAAATCAGCCTCACTAGAGACTGAACTTGGCGACCTCGCACTCAAGGCATTTTTTAGCTTAATTTCTTTCAATATTTGAATTTTTATGTTAATTTAACTTCCTAATTTTTTTAACTTGTTAAGCAAAAGTTTCTTTCTCTTCTTTTTTCATTCAATAAAGAGAGTCATTTTACGTCAGACATGAGCGTCTAATGTGACACGTGTGTGGTAAGCAGCATTTATTTGCGTTAACTCACATTTCGATAATGAACTTACAAATAATCTGCCGTAACACTAGAAAAAAATGTGCGGAAAAACTATTGCCGAAGAAGTGTAGTATATTAAGAAGAGAGAAATAACAAACCCGGCTGTAAGAGTGCAAATTTGTATTCTGTTTCTTCGTTTACAGTGTAGATCCGGATACCATCAGTGCACTCAGATTCGGTTATCTTGCAAAATAATAAAAATATGTATAGTGAAGGTAGTGCTACATATCCGAAGATAAAGCCCATGTGCGCGGCAAGGGTAGAGGGCGCCGCCTCCACCCTTCCCTCAGCTCTCAGGGAAAAGAAAAAAATATTGTTTTCTTTAACCCCTTAATGCCCAATGTCGCGAATTCGCATCATACCGATGTTATGCTTATAAATGGAAGGATAAGTGTTTTTCAGTGCCAGTTCTGATAGATGCCGAATCTACACAAAGCTGATAATGTTTCTAACACTATTTGCCACCTCTATGGATGGTGTAGGGACTGCTAGAGCAATTTGTCTTTCGCGCATTTGTTCGTGAGACAGACATATGAAGTTTTCGTCTTCATTTGGAGAATTGCGGTAGAATAAAGAGCTAATTTTGCTTCTGAAAATTATTAATGTATTCTTTAGTATCTGTGCGTTACGTAAATAACATTTTGATGTAATAATGGTGTTGAAAATACAAGTAAATTTCAAAATACGGTTTGTGTAAAATATGCATCATTGGGCATTTCCGTACTTTTGTGTGCCCGTGTAACAAAGTGTAAATGGATATTTCTTTCGATGTACACTACCAAACTTCTTCAGTTGCAAATTATGGATCTTTTAATTGTCAATTGCTGGTTGTTATACGGCGGCACTGTGAGAGCCTTAAAATTCCTTACAATGAACAAAATGTCATTCTGGAATTCAATTCTAGAATAGTAGAGGCACTCTGCAAACAGGGAAAAGATATAACAAAGAAAAAGAGAGGTAGGCCTTCGACCAGTATACAGACTGAACTGCAGCGTAAGAAGCATCGGGGTCCAGCAACATCTTTTCCAGTTAGGACTCCCGCACTGATGTAGTAGGTCATTGGCCTCAAGATACAGGAACAAGGCAAATAGCAAATGTAAATCTCAAAACTGTTTCCGCGAATTTCATGAATAGGGTTACATGCAATAGGTATAGTCAAATTGAAAGCAGCAATGTAATTTCGATTTTTAGTTATAGAAGTTCAATTTGTACTAACCTAATGTCACGCACTGTACCATTAACATGTTAAATGAAATGTTGTACCAGATGAAGTCTTATGAGTGTTTACTTTCTCAAATGCTCGTTGTCGCAAATACGCGACATACCTAATTACACCAGTTCAGTAAACATCATCACATATTTGACATTATATAATTTCTAGCATATGTTCACTGGTAATAAAATATGATTTTTTTATTTTCTATGTCACGTAAAAATTAATTCGGGCATTAAGGGAGTAAGAAGTTTTTTTATTAACAGGATTACATTTAAAGTTGGAACTGGGACTTTTTATGGCGCCCTAAATATTAAAAATGCTTCATACCCAGAGGTATTGTGCCTCCCCCTCTCATCTCTTCAAACTCTAATGTAGGCTCTCTTGCACGAAACTAGTTTCCATCTGCTTCCTGTAGATGACCAGGACGTTCAAGTTGTCTGCTGCGCTGTTGAACTCTTGCTCGCGTCGTAACCACACAGCACATGTCAACATGTATACAACAGTCAGAACAATAAGGCCGATTGGTATATGCATGCGAAGGAAAACGATTCACAAGCTAGACATGCAAAGAAATTTTACTGTTTGGTAGTTATTCAAAATCAAAGAACGATAGGTTTTTGGTCTTCATGAGGTAACAAACTGGGTAAAATGCATGTCTTTTCTTGCAGGAAAACTACACAAGAACGTTTATTGTTATTTTAAGTCACTGGTAGACTACATACAGTTATAAAAACTATTGAAAGAAGTTGTACAACATTTAGGAATGGGGGGTATTTTCGCTAGTTTTTGATGCCGAGTTAGTGAAGAAATTTTTTTGGTAATTCGTGTGCTTATATTTCTGCCTTTGATTTTAGTTAATGTGAAATACGAGGACTTTAATTTAAGAGCTCGGTGACGGGAGGAAACACTGGTGTGTAACAAAAGGCAGATAAATTAGGTTCGGCGGCACTCAAGTCCCTAGTGGCAGGCAGAATACTAATAATAGCGGCCTCTTCTTCTTCGCTGGATGCACTCAGACAAATTACTACCCTGTGCGATGGAAAGGCACTTAACATAATTGGCTCAAGATTTGGGCCACGGAACACATTTTGTCACCGGAAAGTGACAGCTTACGGCTGTTCGTCAGGAGTCTGGAAAGAAAGAGCCAGACATTTCTTCACCAGTTCTAAAAGATCGGTTGATGAATTACTGTATGCATGCAATTCAACGATATACTGGGTCAGTGCTGGTCGTACTAACTATGAACAACAAATTGATGTTCCAAATTTATACAATAATAATGGGAGAAAGTCATTGTTCAATTCAGATTCTCACCTGTCGCTGGCGAAATGAGGGCTTGATGACAGTGTAAAATAAACAAAACCTGCTTACAAGAATGATAGCTGGTACTTTTGTATGCAACTTACTTCTTCCTTCAGTTACCACGCAGTCTTGAGCCAGAGTGGTGGTAGCAGTTGTTGGTAATTGCTATAAATAACTGCATAGCGGCTTTCGTTTCTGGTTTACATGCAACTGATTACAAGTTCGTCAATTAAAGTATTGACTCACGTGAATATTATGCATTTTTTTTTGGAATGACAGAATACCTGGACGCTTCGTTACCCCTGAAGTAACATGGTTAGACAGAGGATATGAGGAAAAGCAGCGGTTTCTGTTTCATTTATGGGATTTATCTTATAATGAAGTAAAAAACATACAATATATGTTTGTGACCCTTATTCTCCTTGATTTAAAGGTTATCTGTCTGTAACAATATAAAAAAAACGCAGCAAGACCTCTTATAAGCACATTTTAATCCGCATATAATTATGCTGAGACATTGTGACACTAAAACCCTTAACTTTTTAGGGTATAAACCGCGCATATCACTCTTTTTACATTGCTTACTGCAAGAAATTAGTGTCATTACAAAAGAAATGAGTTTGAAGTCCTCTAATTATGCCAAAGAAGTGAACAGAACGCTCGCATTCGAACTACCTATGAAAGAACTGGAAATCAATTCGTACATGGTCGGGTTATATGGAAAATAATGCCGCTGATTTACTTCTTGGCATTAGAGAATTATTCGTGCGGTAGAAGAATCTAACTGATACGATTGTTCAGCAGTTCACACGACAACTGGAATGAATATTGGAGGGTAACGTATATACTATTAAAGATGGAAAAACAAACTCAGGCGGTTGGGGATTCTAGGTGGGTGGATGTGAGGTATGCTCTGTCACTAAAATACGTCGACAGCGTAAAAGTGTAACTATCTCTTGGACAAATATGTGCAACTCAAACTCTTGTCCTATTTCCTTACTAATGCTCGCATTAGGATAACTAGCAAAGAAACAAAATGGGACATCAGATCATACAGAATTTACCTGGTGATGCCTACCTCTCGTATTATAAGAAATCGTGTGGACAAAAAAGGACAAAATTCTCTTAACAGTACGATGTAAGGCTACGGGAAACAGCCATTATCGGCTGAATGAAAGACTCAATTGAATAACAAAAAAATTGATTTAATAAAAGACTGTCTTGAGAAACGAGTTGAAGTATCATCGCCAGGAAAGGAGAGAACAATGAGAGGAACGTGTGAATGCTGAGAGCGGATAACACTGTAACAGCAATAATAAGTTAATGCATCTGGCCTACAATGTAAATGTATCACCGTAATATTGACCTACAACGTGATGGAAAAGACCCGTCTTATAGTAACTTGAGTCATTCCTACATGTAAACGAAACATGTATCGGAAGGTAGACTTCTCCCAGCTTCCCACTTTCTTGCCTTCTCTCATTACGTACTTCTTTGCTTAAATTTAGTTGATACAGTTAACTGCTGTTCTCTTCAGCTTCTGGGATACCAGAAGTTGCTGTTATACGATTTCTTTTCCTTATAAGTTTTTATTCTATGCATTTTGTTGTTTCGTCTCTGAGTAGATCTACAGTTGGTGCTACTGTTACTCTATAGCTGAGACAATGAGGTTGCCTCTTATGTTTCACAAATGGTTCGAAGTATTTAAGGAAAGATTTTCGTAAAGTGGAAAAGAACTGGAGTGGCCAGTATTTACTACCATGGCTGATAATATTAATTGTTGCAACTACCAAAATATTGAAAATAAACGGAATTTTTGTTTTGCAAGTAGAAAAATGAGAATTTTCGAAAAATACGCATTTTTAAGTTCGGCATTAAAATTTTATTATATAAAAACGAGAAATGCACGTAATGTGCGGAGACAGCACAGTTTGAGACACGATGCCTCACAGGCATCGCATGGCAGGATGGAAACAGCGCTGTCTATAAGTGTTTCCCTCGCTTTTATTTCTAAGATGGTTTTAGAGAGTATTTGATAAAGTGTCACATTACTGCTTTTGTAGAAATTGGAAGGGTTTTATCGAATGGTTGTCTTTTTTGGATTTAATCTTATAGTGGATTATGGTAGCCCTACTACCACAGCTCTGCTCAGAGATGAGCATTAAATGTCCTGGTGATTATCGTATTTATATTTGTGTTTTATCGTATTTACACATATTATATACTTTATTTACATCGTATATATTTTAATCAACTGAATGTTTGTACTTGCAGTTTAAATATACAATTAAAAAATCAACGCTTTTCCTGTATTAAGTTTTCACGAATAATGCTAAAAACCTACATACCTCCTAAAAGAGTCAGCAACGCTCCAATGTTCCTGTTGATAAAAGGTTACGATTATCCTAAATTAGGAAGTTCATTGTCCATTGATGTATAGGTGATTAAGGGAAAGACACCAGCTAAGATTGGATTTCCCCATGGGAAGGACTGGAGAAGGGTTACCGTGCCTGTATTGGCTTAAAGTGGGGAACCGAATGAAGCGGGGATTATATCCTCTTCTTTATCAGTCTCGGCCCGTAAAGTTATGAAAATTTCTATACAGTAAACTACTTGCAACGTTATATATGACTGCATAGTTAAATTTCCTTTCCGGGTACCTTGAAGGGCTTATGAATTGTTAGAGGTGTCTCTAGGTAGGCTACTGAAACTCCAGCCATAGCGTTTAAGGAATCAAGAGTGGTGAAATTCTCCCAGGAAAGCCTCACATTAGAAGATAGTTAACACTCATGTCCATAAGTCAAGGAGCCTTCGAGAACCACGAAACCACATTGGGTAGTGGCGGGTGGTGGGATAAAAAGATTTCATGCGATAAATTTAATGCATCTGTATGAGACTGCTCTGTGTACCTGCAGCAGCCCGTCTCTACATCTGCAAATTAACTCCACAGTACTTGGTTGCGGTGTTTCGTCTTAGATGAGAGATTTTCTAACATGTACCATTCTCGTACTGAGAAAGAAAAAATGACAGTATGCGATTATACGCACCCAAATCTCTCTTATAGTATTCACATTAAGTCTAGCCCAAATATCTGATGGTACCATAATAGCTGTGCATCCTTTCTCGAATACAGGTTTTCTAAGTCTACCCAAGTAGATTTCGCTAAGGCTATGTCGCCTCGCTCCGAAAACTTCCCGTTTAAGCTTAGAGAGCATCTTTGTTAGACTTTCGCATGATCTTTTCTGAATGCATGCGATGATGTCTGTGGTCACGCCCACTTGATAACGGTTCCAGACTCTGCAACAATAGACTTGGTCGCGCTAGCGGCCTGTATACAGTTTCATTTACAGATGCATTGTTATTTTTGAGAACACTTGCAATATTTCTAACTCTTCCATTCGTCTTACTTAATACTCATTTTTCCACTTAGAAGCATTCCATATTGATTTTTCGTGTTAACCCTACATATTTAAATGATACGACAAGCTCAAGATGTTCGCTACTAGTGTTGTAATCGGATCTATCGGGTTCTTTCTTCCGGGAATACTAGTCCGCATCTTGTGATGTTTCACTACACCGTAGCAGAGTCTTAGTGAAGCAGGGTGGAACAACTAATGCAGTTGGAAGACGTTATACAGGACGATTCCGTTATGATGTTTATGATATTGCAAACATTCCAAGATTTTGAAGGATGGTAAATGTATCAATTTTAGTTAAGGGGCTCTAGACCGGAACGATCGAGTGCAAGAAGCGAAAATCTACCTAATTTTCTAATTAACCTCGTTCAGCGCCAAACTAAGGTTCCTAATTCCGAACTCCGATGATTACATACAGAATTCCTGGTGAATACTCCACATTAACCTCGGATAGTTCCTCTGTTGATGGAAGAGTAACGATGCAAGTAACTTATGTGGGAGAGACGGAAAATCCTAAGTATACGGTACAGTAATACTGAATCCCAGTTACCTGCTACATTAACAACAGTTGTTCAAAATAGTGTCCTCCAGAGTCAACGAAGGCAAGGCATCTACGTACATAGTTCTGCTTTACCTTTAATATCCCCTGGCATTTGAACAGTGTAACAGGCAGCGTGAATTCTTATCAGGAGATGCTCTTCAGTCTCGGTAGGAGCCTCGTATACGAGACTTGTCACATGATCCTACAGGAAGAAATCAAGAGGGGTTAGATCAGGTCAGTGGGTTGGCCACGAAACAAGACCTTCTCTTACTACCCGCTGTGTCTGATCGAGGTGTTCACCATTTCTCAGTCAAAAGTGAGGTGCGGTCTACATCATGTAGCTGCACCCTTTGACAAATACGAAACACAACAGTACCGGATTATGTATTCCACTGACAGAGGACGGGAAAGATGTGACTTCGTAGGCTTTCTCAGCGTGAAAACAGTGTCCTGCTGCACCATTCCGTTGGAGCCCTCGGTTCCGGCTGGTTGATGTAGCTGCACACTCGTCTGAGGAAGGAGGCTAGATGGATCTCCCAAATACTGTGTCTAGATGATTTCATATTCCGGCAGGAAACAGGAGAAGAGTATCATCGCACCAGAACGATGTTCGCTTGTAGCCTAACTTTCGATTCGATCGTCGCCGGACCCGGGCCCCTTACTTCCAATATTGATACATTTAACCATCTACATCATCTCTGAAGGTTTGTAACATCTTCACGGGATCACCATAGTACCTGCTCTCTCCACTGGTGGAGTATACGCAGTATTGGGATAGCATTATAAAAATCGTGCCTTTGATGAGCTCTTAGATGAACACTATGAAAAACGAGTAACCTTCCGTCAGCAGTTCATGTCATCTGTACCGATACGAGAAAAACTCGATTTTACAAGGCTTGGTTTCGCCTTGATCTACTGTAGATTGTGCACAGTTCAAGCATTTGGGACACATCAGTTTCTCCGGTGCTTCTGAATGCAACGAAAGAGGGTGATTGGTGTAGAACGGCGCAGTTAACAGCGTGTGTCACACACAAATGTTGTAACAATTTGTTAACCACATACACGTGGTTTCAACAGAGCAGTGTTTCTGCAAGCAACACAACGACTTTTTTTTTGGTCTGATAATGTCGAGCAAATTATATCGATAGTGTTGTGGTCCCATAGATCCCTAATATATCTTTGTCCGTCTGATTTTTTTTCTTGTGAAGATATTTCACGCATGTTTATTACAATACGCACTCACACACTATTCTCGAACTATAGAAAGAAGTAGAACGATATGTTGCTGGCATTCCTCAACAATCAATACGTTTGACTAAGAACATGCAACGACGCGTTCAATTATGTAATTTAACGCATTGGTTTGCATCCACACATGTGAGTGTCGCAAAACGACGAAGAACGTGTGGAGAGTAGACATGAAAAATGTTCTATGTACCATTTTTTAAATAAAGCGTTTCAGCGCTATTGTGTTCTCAATGATCTGTTACAGGTCCACATACTTGGCACATGAAGAATGTCTTCGGTACCTGGCAATGAACAGTGGAGGGTGAGTAGCTGGACGAGGCGTCTGGTAGTTGGTTTGTAAATTAAAGGACCAAACTTGCAGGGTCATCCATCTCTGAGGAAACTGTTGTCACAAGGTAGAGCAACCTGTCTCCTCTCTCGCGCATCTGCCGCCTGCAAACAGCAGTGACTCCTACCTTGTTGGAACGTGCAGAAACTCTTCTTCGAGACGATCGACGAATCACAATCGAACACCTCGCAGCAAAAAAAGACGTCTCCGTTAGTATTGCCGACACACCTGACCTACAGTTGGAGTACTCAAAGGTTTGTACTTTTCGCCTTCTTCGACGCTCAACTAAAGACCATATACAGCAACAAAGGACAATATGTCGAATCACTTGTTTTTTTATGTGGCTGATTGTAACACTATTTTGCCAAATATTTTCACACGTGATGAAACATGGATTCACGACACTCTATGATGGTACCATACAGATATACAGGCCATCTTATTAACCTGCTGTAAGGCCGTAGCTTTGAACGGAGTTTATGTTGAAAAATAACGTTTAGTAGCCCAAGTATTGTGGAACATTATAGTGTATTTAAATCCTGAATCAAATAAATCTGATGTAAGAAAATCATGTATTTCATTACTTACTGAATACCCTTGGTAATTCTAGTGCATACAAGTGACTTGCTTGGTTTAAAGATCCTGCTGAAACACTTGTCAATGAAGTCGTTGGAAAAATGACAATGTTTTCAAAAAAGGAAAGGCAATGGCGCATATATATCATGCCGCTGAAAGACCTGCCACGTTTGTCAGCTGCAAATTAGAATCACCTGTTAACGATAATACCATTTCTACCTCAGCCCAACGGAGGTTTCTAGTAAATATTTGATCCAAGAACGAAGTCAATTCTGAGGGATTTTTTCACGATGTGTGTTTGGTTACTCTCTTGTAAAAATGTAAAAGAAATGAGAAATGATTTTCATTAAGTACAGTTCTGCTAGTTAAAACATTATTGCTGTTTTGCTGTACTGGTATTATCACAAATTAAACGTAATTTCTTTGTATTAATGTGTGTTGGAACAAAATCTGTATTATTGGCATTTAGGAATTGTACATGTTCATGGTACGACGCTTAGAAACTTTTAATAAATTGCATTCCGTCGGTTTTTGGAAAAATATTTGATTCAATTTGAATGAAACACAAGACAATTACATAATATTCAATAATATTTTTATTATTTGACGAACCACTTTTCGGCTGATTGTAGAGCTATAAACATACAGATCTGAAGGTTTAAAGATCAAAGTAATTCAATGTTCAAATGTTTGTTAAGCTTATGGAACTTAACTGCGGAGTCATCAGTCCCTAAACTTACAAACTACTTGTAAACTAACTTATAATAAAGACAACACAAACATCCATGTCCGAGGGCGGATTCGAACCCCCAACTGGAAACGGCCTCGCGCATCGGAGCATAGCCCTTCAATGCGATCGGCCACTCCGCCGCGGCAAGGTTTAAAGATCTTAATCTGGTGTATACATAACATCTCAGTTAAATTTTGAACATCGTAAGTGTTAAAGGTTTAGAACTAACCAGAGATAAATTATTTCATTGGAAATAATTGAAAATGCTGAATAAAACTATTGAACACAGATAAAAGAGACACTAAATATAAAAAATTACAACACTTGTCCAAAGTAGAAATGTAAATTGAAATAATAAGCTTGTTTACACGATTCGTCAAAATTGCCCGAACCACATGTCAATAAAGCTAATTATTTCAATTTACATTTCTTCTTAGGACAGTGCTGTAATTTGTTATACAGGGTCTCCCAGCATTCTTGCTCACCCAAAATATCTCTGAAACAACAACAGCTATTGTAAAACGACTTTCACCCGTATCAATGTAAGGCTGGGGGTCATTAATGTACATATTTTGAAACATTTTTTAACACAAACTTATGGTTTTTTTTTTTTTTTAATGGACACCCTATATTATTTCTTCAGCAAGACAAATCACATGAACAATGGCGTTGATTGCATCGCAATACGCCAATTACATCCCGAGATATCGCGATGCAAAGTTGTGGCTTGAAATACGCGGAACGCGCGGCTAGCGCACGTCCTGGGACTCAGGCGAGAACCCCACGCTGCTCAGGACGTGCGCTAGCCTCGCGTTTCGCGTATTTCAAGCGTCAATTTCGCGTCGCGATAGCTCGGGCTGTAATTAGCGTATTGCGATGCAATCAACGCCATTGTTCATGTGATTTGTCTTGCTATAGATTGATTGGGGTTCTCGCCTGAGTCCCAGGACGTGCGCTAGCCGCGCGTTTCGCGTATTTCAAGCGTCAACTTTGCATCGCGATATCTCCAGATGTAATTGGCGTATTGCGATGCAATCAACGCCATTGTTCATGTGATTTGTCTTGCTATAGATTGCTGAAGAAATAATATAGGGTGTCCATTTAAAAAACCGTAAGTTTGTCTTAAAAAAAACAAATATGCTTTTGTTTTAGAATGTTTCAAAATATGTACATTCATGAGCCCCAGCCTTAAATTGATAGTGGTGAAAGTCGTTTTACAATAGCTGTTGCTGTTCCAGAGATATTTTGGGTGAGCAAGAGAGCTGGGACACCCTGTATTTAATGTGTCTCATATTTTATCTATATTCAGTAGCTTTATACAGCAATTTCAAAGGAATGATTCCTCTCAGCTTGGTTCTAAGTCCTTCATACCTATTATCTTTAAAAAATAACTGAGAGACTCTGTTCCACCAGTTTAAGATCTTTGAACCTTAAACTTTGACAGCTGTATGTTTATATCTCTGTAGTCAATACCTCATGATGGCGTAATAGAAGAAAAACTGGGATGTTCCGTATACACCAGGTTAAGATCTTTGAACCTTGCCGCGGCAGAGTGGCTGATCGCATTGAGGCGCTATGCTGCGATGCGCGAGGCCGTTCCCAGTTGCGGGTTCGAATCCGCCCTCGGACATGGATGTTTGTGTTGTCTTTATAAGTTATTTTATAAGTAGTTTGTAAGTTTAGGGACTGATGACTCCGCAGATAAGACCCATAAGCTTAACAAACATTTGAATTTCTTTGAACCTTAAACCTTCAGAGCTGTGTGTTTATAGCTCTGCAATCAGCCGAAAACCGGTTCGTCAAATAATAAAAATATTATTGAATATTATTTAATTGTCTTGTGTTTCATTCAAATTGAATCAGATATTTTTACAAAAACCAATGGAAATTTCGGTTAATGCAATTTATTAAAAGTTTCTAAGTGTCGTACCATGAACATGTACAACTCCTGAATGCCAATAATACAGATTTTGTTCCAAGTCACATTAATACGAAGAAATTACGTTTTATTTGTAATAATACCAGTACAGCAAAACAGCAATAATGTTTTAACTAGCAGAAGCGTACTTAATGAAAATCATTTCTCATTTCTTTTACATTTTTACAAGAGAGTAACAAAACACACATCGTGAAAAAATCCCCCAGAATTGACTCCGTTCTTGGATCAAATATTTACTAGAAACCTCCCTCGGGCTGAGGTAGAAATGATATTATCGTTAACAGGTGATTCTATTTTGCAGCTGACAAACCTGACAGGTCTTTCAACGGCGCGGGGACTGAGGCGCTTCAGTCACGGTCTGCACGGCCACTACGGTCGGGGGTTCGAATCCCCTCTAGGGCATGGATATTTGTGCCGTCCTTAGTATTAGCTAGTTCATAAGTAGTTTGTAAGTTTAGGGACTGATGACCCCGTAGTTAAGTCCCATAAGCTATACAAACATTTGCATTTGCTTTCAGCGGCATGACATACATGCGCCATTGCCTTTGCCTTTTTTGAAAACATTGACATTTTTCCAACGGCTAATATTGTAGAATATTACACAATTGTCTTCTTTTCAGAGACATTATTTGTTTTCCAATTTGTCTTTTTTATGTGATGTGACTTTTGGGCAGGATAATACTGTGTAAAATTTGGCACTTAGAACGTTTTCCAGTTACACTCTTTATTGAGACACGTTTTGTTATGCGAGAACATTCGTACTTCGCAAAGGTAAGATGCCAACATTCGTGAAGTTCTCAAATAAGGCAGTTAAATCTATCCTTGTGAGGGGCCCCATGGAATTTTTACAGCCTATATTGACTATGGGAATGGAACTGGCCTTGCAGATTACCTAGTATCCCTACCACCGCCAGGGGTGATGTTGTTTCGTGGATCTCGAGAAGTCCTGGCCTAACTGCGTGAGACACGAGTGTGTGTAGGACAGCGACGACGAGCAGAGCAGTGAGTGGCTACTTACGGCCGGTGGGCGACGGTGGGGCGGCGGCAGAAGCACTTACCACTAGAGCAAGCGGCCGCAAAGCGCGCATACTGACCCTGGCGCGGTCCACCGGAACGGCCGAGTCCAGAGAGTCGTCCGACGCGGCCAGGAACTCATGCGTGCGGTACGCTAGCTCGGGGTGCTTCTTGCGGCGTGGAAGCGCCGGCTCCACGTTCCCGCCTGAAACACACCACGCACACAGCCGTCAGCCAGATGTAATGCAACTTCTCCTGTATAGGCACATTCAGAAAGCCAATAATAACTTAAAGAAAACAGCAAAAGGGACTAGGAGAATAGCGAATAGTTGAAACGTTCGGCCAGGTTAGGACCGTCTCCCGCACCGCACAAATAAATTGCGAACTTGCTTTTGCAAAATGCTCTTAGCAATTGAGCTATCCAATCACGACTCCAGAGCCACCGTCTCTTCTCAAATTTCACAGAAGCTGTGATACATACCTTGCTGGACTCCAATTCTCGGAAGAACCTTAAAAGACTGTAAATGATTGTTAAAGGAAGGGAAGGAAGAAGGATAGGAAGCCGCGGTGGAGTAGCCGAGCGGTCTAAAGCGTCTGGCTGTGGAGCGTGCGGTTGCTCGCCGTGGAGGTTCGAGTCCTCCCTGGGGCATGGGTGTGTGTGTTTGTCCGTAGGTTAGTTTACCTAGGTTTAAGTAGTTTGTAAGCTACGGACTGATGACCACGCAGTTTGGTCCGATAGATTTACAGACATTTGAAGATTTTTGAAGGATAGGAAATTTCCTGATTGTTGGGCCTGCAGCACTATAAATGTCGTAGAATGACATTGTAATGAAAGTTCCGTATTGCTGCTTATATTTTATTCAATAGTGCTACAGCTGTTTCAACAGTTTGTCATTCTCAAGCGCGCCTACGATGTTTGGACGTTATATTCTGACATCTGGCGCAACTGTTGCATAAACTGTATGGAAATATTCACGTATTTAGTAGTTGTATACGGTTTTTAGCTGTCAGGTTTTATGCAGCTTTTTACGCTAACACGTTAAATTAAAAAAATTATATTTTGCGTAATCAACAGCTCTGCCAAAGATGTTTACATATATGTGAATGGAATAGATCTGGTGAGCTGCCTCGAGACACAAATCCCAACACAATCTATATTGTAGGGGAAGGGGAGTATCAGCTACAATTTGCTATGTTTTTGTGTTTCTGAAGGGTAAAGTAATCAGAGTCTGCTACATTGCGGATCCTGCTATCCCTGTGCTACTGAAATTCCTTCGACAGAAAGGTGATGTGCCTTAGCACCATAAATATGCGCGTCAGCACGATGGTGGTGAGTCGCAAAGTTTGTTTCGGGTGTACAACAACTGCCCTGGTCAGCGAGATCACCAGATCTCTCGTGATCTGAACAGGTATGGGACATTATGAAGCGAGAAATTACTCGTTCTTCAGGACCTGCAAGTAGCATTCGCGCAAGAAGCTTGGGGAAATGCATCGCATTATGGCATTGTGCCTCTTTATGATCGGTTACATACATGCCTGGGTTGCCACCAGAGGGTGATGTACTGTGCGTTGATGTGGCGACCTGGGCAAACTTCATTGTGACAGGTTGTTTCATCTGATATGAATTTGTTGTTATATACTCAGGCTGTGTAATGTCGGTGCCGTCTGAGTATCTGTGAGTGAACCGCTATGGTTTTTAATACACATTTATAAACAAGTAGTTAACCTGTAATATGAAAACTACTGATACACTACGTATTCATGTTGCTTCACTAGTCATTGGTATACTACACTGAACTAGACACACAAACACACACACACAAACACAAACACACACACACACACACACACACACACACACACACACACACACACACACACACATACATACATTCAGCAGATACTAGGACCATGATGATACTTCCCCTTTTGTATCAGCTTTACTGTGTTGTGGCATTTTTCTCATTAAAAAAGTTCAGTAATGATTTTTCTACATGTGGAAGAACGGTTTTTAGCTCAGGATAAAGAAAGGATGTCAGTATGTTATCCGTCACAAATGTTGGGCATTAGAGTTTTCAGTACGGTGCACTATACATATTCCTAGAGGAGATTCAGGGCAATGTACCGAAGAACATTATTCAAGGGTGTTTTGTCATTTGGAGAGTTTTAAATATTGCTATTAAAAGTTATATGTTTTCAGGTTACTCAATACCTTAATGTATGCATAGCTCCAGGACGCAAATATGCCGCGAGATATGGGGTAAAGGCGAATGAGGTACGATTACTGGCAGTGTCTTATAGGTGGAAACGTGAGGAACACAGTGGAGGTCTATATCGCCGGGATTAATTCACTTGTCGCTCAAGTACAGCGAAACAGAAAAAAATCAGTTTATAATGATTGTGTTTGTTGTGTGGGTCGACTGATCGACACAGAGAATATAGAACACTGATAACTACACATATTAACGTAACGCATGTAAAAATATTTGCAATTATATATGTTACATACCATACTTTGACAGAGATGATTATTATAAATGCATGCCAATTTTTAGCAACCCCTACATTTAAATTAATATTGAATGTCAACAATTTTCGCGTCTTCAGAAATGCTTTTCTTCCCATACCCAGTCTGCGTTTTATATCTTCTTTACTTCGGCCATCAAAAGTTATTTTGCTACCAAAATAAGAAAACTCAACTACTACTTTTACTGTCTCACTACCTAATTTCTTTCCTTTAGCATCGCCTGATTTTCTGCCATTCCATTCCATTACCTTGTTTTATTCTTGTTAATGTTCATCCTATACCCTCCTTTAAAGACACTGTCCATTTCTTTAATTGCTCTTGCAGGTCATTTGCTTTCTCTGACAAAGTTACTATGTCATCGGTAAACCACGAAGTTTTTAATTCTTCTTCCCGAACTTTAATTCCATTTCCAAATTTCTGCCTGCATTCTTTCGGAGCTTGCTCATTGTTCAGACTGAATAAATGTGAGTAAAGGCTACAACCCTGTATTACTCCCTTCCCAACCACTGCGTCCTTTTTATGCTCTTCACTCTAAGAACTGCTGTCTGCTGTTTTACAAGTTGACTATAACTCTTCCCTCCCTATATTTTACCCCAATCATCGTCATTTGTAGAATCTATGTCATTGATGTGTGGCTGATTTCGACTCACTTCGGAAACTACTCGTTTCTAAGAAAATGATTCATGCCTTTTATACGAATTCCTTCAAACTATAATTACTGTAGAACTACGATAGAATGTATTACGTTTTATTGTATTTTCAATGATTGTGTCTCCGCAAAGGAAGAAGGAAGCAAGATTCTGGTTTAACGTGCGGTCGACATCGTAGTCGCATCACACACTCAAATTGATTTTTGCTAAGGATGAGAAAGGAAATCGGCAAATCGGCCGTGCATTCGCCTGGAGTAATTTAGGGGATTGCCTGAGGCGTATGTGAAGCGCCGTTCTCCCGTATGCGAGTCCGGTGTGTTATTGCTGAGCCACCTCGCGTGATTGTGTTTGCGCAGTTTGTCAATATATTGGCTAACAGCTTCGTGGAACACATTTTTATTCCGTCCGTGGTATTTCGATGGAATGTCATGAAACATGCGTTTTAAATGTTCTGTAATAATAATAAAATAGTTCACTTGAAAGCATTAATTTTTAGTGAAGTTTCTGCTGATAACGTGCGCAAAACTTGATTTAGTTTGACGAAATAAACATTCAGAATTTTAAATATTTTCCGTTATGTATATATCAACGAAATTGTTCAAATTACAACTAAATGTCAATAACAAATTTATGTTGCGAAATACATAGACATTTGGAATTACTACACAACGTAAGTGTCTCTTTCTGTTCCTTTGCCGGCCGCGGTGGCCGAGGGGACTGAGGCGCTTCAGTCACGGACTGCACGGTCACTACGGTCGGGGGTTCGAATCCCCCCTCGGGCATGGATATTTGTGCTGTCCTTGGTCTTAGCTAGTTCATAAGTAGTTTGTAAGCTTAGGGACTGATGACCCCGTAGTTAAGTCCCATAAGTGCTACAAACATTTGAACATTTTTTTTCTGTTCCTTTTTGTTTTTGGGAATATTAGTTACGAGGAACTATGGAGTGTATCAACCCAGAAGATCTGCATTATGTTACCTGCATGCAGAGTATTATACTGAGGTGCAAAAGACGTAATTAATAAAGACGTATGCACAATGAAGATGTTAAAGAAAATATCAATGATATTTCACAGAAGAAAGAAAATTAATGAAAATGGGCTAATAATGATAGTTGGTGTTGCAGGTTGTAAGCTGTTGCATAAGTTGGCAGCAATGAAGAGATATATAAAATAACAAGATGTAAATAAAAGCAGGTAGAGCGGGAAAAATGAAGTACATGAATACAAGGAAAGTAAATGAGGGAGTAGGGACAACAGGAAAGGGGAGATAGCGAAATGAAAAGGGGGCGTAAGTAATGAGGAAGAAATGAGTTTTTTCCCTGGCGGGCAGCAGGAGGCAGCGACAGATTAGCGGCGAGATAACACGACGGCTGCACCAGGCATTAAGTGACATTTGATCTCGCTTAGATTACGCGCCAGTCCGTTCCACACGCCTGCGGCAGCACTAAAGAATTAGTTCCAGAAAGTTTTATGCAGGTGTTCTGAGAGTCAACCGCAACGCTGAAAGCTATCAGTGGCATTCACAACTAGAATATAAACGTCATTTGAAAGAAAAGGGAGTTCTAAGTAGCCACTACAGTGTATACAGCATGTATGTCACTGAAAAATCTTCAGATTTTTGGTGTCCGTTTTTGCTTCCTTCCAACAATCTTTTCTTTTACCCACGCTTAAACAAAACAAACATGACCAGTCTCATAGCCTAGCACATTCAATTCTTTGGTCTTGTCACTCATGACGTTTAAACACCTAGTAGATTATGCGGGAGCACTTTCTTCCCTTGTAGAATCCATATTACCGTAGGTCGCTGGAACAGCGGTGTGTTCCAAGCTATTGGAAAAAGTCGCTGGTCATTTCAGTTTTCAAGATGCATTTTTTGGAGATACGTGCATAGCTATAGGCCTGTAATTATTGCTGACGTCAGTTCGTTGTTTAATTACTGAATACATTTATTCTTGCATACTAAAACCTTTTCGAGCTGAAAATCTGATATGTAGTCATGAATATGGATTTCTTAAGCAGTGGTCTCATAAAACACAGTTCGTTCTGTTTCTTCGAGTTCCAGCAGGCAGTATACAGCGGGGAACAGCTGGTCGTCGTGATCCTGTTCGATACACTCCCTCATAGTCGCATTTCGTAGAAAGAAGCAGAAAGATCTGACAAGGAAAGTACTTGGGCTCGAACAAACACATATACATCAAAATCGTACGAGAGATAATGTAAAGATCCCTTATTGCACTAGTGACACTCCCGCATCTGCAAAACTCTGTAGTCGTCCGTTAGATGCCTCTGCGTGTGCCATGCCGCATTACACTTTGACCTGTCGGTTCGCCAGTAGGGACGGTGCAGTGTGCCTCCGAAGTTGCATTTTGTGACATTTGTGTGGTGAAGCGTCAGATGGAGCGGCGATTGATAATCAATCCTGCTAAAGTATTGCGATGAAGTTACGAAGAACCATTATTCGTGAAGATGGTATTAGTTTAGAAGATGAATCATTCGCATGCTTTCTCGTATCTGTTATGGTACAGAAATATGAGCATAAGTTAGATACTGTTGTAACACTAACACATAATGACGATAAAAGGGATGATAATGACGAAGAACGCATTGCAAGCGGTAGTGCTACGGTAAGTGCGGGAAGAGGCTATGGAAGAAGTGGCAGTGAATACCAACAGTCTTTCGGGATGAAGGTTAAAGTTGCAACTATCATCACGGCTTTTGATGACAATTCGCTAGAGAACATGTACGACGATTATTACATAAGTTATAGTTAAGATATCTGCATTACGTATGGCGTCTACAATTACACCTACAGTGCTATCTAGAGCATGATTGCAAAGTTTTGCATAAAAACGACACCCACCAGCACATTGAGGTGTACGTAGAGATACTGCAACCAAACGTTCATACAGATATGTTTGTTCGAGCCCAAGTACTTTCCTTGTGAGAAGGATAGAAACTTTGTGGAGCGACTGACAATTGACCCATCATTTAAATAAGTAAATAGAAACATTCACCATTTTGTGATTAAGCGATCACCGATAAATCACTGGAATATAACACTCGTAATTCAGTGACCTTGAAGTGAATGATCTCTTAGAACAAGTCCATTTTCTTGATTAATATCTGTTAGTTTTGAATTTATAACAGATTTGACCGAGGGGATAGATAAGATTTAAAAAAGTGGCAGGTTTTGCCACTGGTCATTTAACAAGCGCAAGACCATCTCGGTTATTCTTATCAGAATTCAATGACAGAAGCTATTACAGAGGTACTGAGCGAAATAAATAAAACGGAGAATGTACTGTATTCTTTGAAATTCGGTGAACATTCTCGGATTCGCATGAATTAAGCGAGTCGGAGAATATACTTCACCTGAGGATGTACACTACTTGAGTAAAAGGAACATTCTCAGATATATGAATAAAAATTGAAAGCTTTCTCATTAGCGGAGAACATTCTCCTTTTTATGAAGATAGCTCTGTAATATACTACGAGCTTAGTGAATTCTGTTGAGTTTTACCGTTGTTTTATAGTAAAACTGGTAAAATTTATATTGCTTGAGAAAATATAGTCTGAAGAAATGACACAAAACTAAAGAAGTTTATACAGATTAAATAATGCGAAAATTATTTGGCTGGTGAGTCACTTCCTTCCCAAACATCATGTTAATGTCACTTCAAGCATTTGTTATATCGACGAGAGTGATGCCAGTGTGGTTTTTCAATTATCGTCGTAGAAATGAAGCACTGGTATATTCAGCTGCATTTTTGGAGTGCGTATTTATATTTCTATGTAGTTACATAACAAAAGTATAGTGTAAGTATTGAAATTTTGTTAAGTGCATCTCGGGAATTCAGTCAGTACCACACAAGATAAATACTGCTGCAGTACTCAAGTACCCTTTTTTGTATTGTTTTTGTTGACTTTCCTAATATCGGTTGGACTATTAAATATACGCTTCTGTCAACATAACTTTTGATTTCTGTGATGTTGAAAGTAAGTAGACGTGTCAGAAAAATATTAATTGAAAACATAGCGATCTGCTCTTCGTAACAAAACTTACGGGTTACTGCTTAATATTTAACCCGCGAGCAGACCTTTGTGCGTCATATGTCACTAAAAGTATCTAGTATTGGAAAACTCTGAGTAGACGAGCATTCTTGAAATTTCGTTCCGAAATGTTCAAATGTTTGTAATTCTATGGGACCAAACTACGTTGGTCATCAGTCTCTAGACTTACAAACTACTTAAACTAAATTAAACTAACTTAAGAACAACACACACATCCAAGTCCGAGGGAGGATTCGAGCCTCCGACGCGGGAGGCAGCGCGATCCGTAACGTGGCGCTCCCGACCGTTCGGCTACTCCCGAGCGGCATTTCGTTCCCCTACTCTTTTCACATAAGCTTATGTTTCTCTCATATCGAAAATTCGGTTTCGTAAATTGTCTGTATTTCGTCTTAACAATTTGCTGTCTCTCATGATGCTAAATTTAAATTCTAAACATAATACAACTCTTCCTGAACATATAGATGACTGCTTCATTTTTATGCAGTGAGTAGTTTTCTTAACTGAGCGAACTGAATGAAATGTAAGATTACACGTCTGTTCTGTGCCGGATGCAGCAACAAACACACACTAAGAATTTAATAAGAAGGACGTGAGTTTGTGAGAAAGAACTTCAACTGAGAACTTTATCAGAGAAATGTTCTTTTGCTCTGAGAAGCTCCTTCGGAAAATGTTCTCTCTTTTATTTTGCCGCTGTGCATCACGGCAAGATTTACTGTTAAATTTCCGAGAGCGAACGTTCCAAGGAAGAGCCATCCAGCCCATTATCACCCCACAAATCCTCTGAAATTACCACAGTGGAAAATCTGAGTAATTGGAACTCATGCGGATCCCTGCCCACGCACGTTATTAATGACTTGAAGAGGAAAGAGGAGAAAACATCGATCGCGTGAAAACCAGCTCGCTTTGTTCTTCCACGAGACCCACAAAGCAGTACATACCGGCGCTCAGTTAATGCTCTGTTTCTTAACTTCCGGAAGGCGTTAGATACAGTTCCGCACTGCCGCTTACTGAACAAAATACTAGTTAGTGTATGGAGTATCAGATGAAGCCTGTGTTTGGACGGAGGTGTTCGAAGCTAACAGGACGTAGCATGTCATTCTCAACGGAGAGAAAGTAGAAAATGTGGCGAAATGCAAGAAAGACCTACAGAGGAATGACACTTTGTGAAACGACAGACAATTGACTCTCAGCAAAAAATATTCCACGTACTGTGCATAAAAGAACCATTTTTGGATGATTAGGCGATTACAGGACTGTCACTGAAAGCAATCCTCAAATCTATACAACATCGAGGAGGTACAGAACGATTTAAAGTGTAACGCCCCTATTAAAATAATAAGCCAGCCGAGGTGGCCGAGTGGTCTGCGGCGTGCCAGTCACAGTCCGCACGGCCGCTACAGTCGGGGGCTCGAATCCCCCCTCGGGCATGGATATTTGTGTCGTCTTTAGTATAAGGTAGTTCATAAGTAGTTTGTAAGTTTAGGGACTGATGACCCCGCAGTTAAGTCCCTTAAGCTTAACAAACATCTGAACATTTGAACATTAAAATAATAGCAGATAAGGAAATGCGAAAGTCATTTGAAAAAGCACAGGAAATGTAGTCCACCCACATTGGATGTGGCTTACAAAATACTCGTTCGATCTATACTTGACGATCGCTCAATAGTATGGGATTCGAACCAGATAGAAGTTGTTAGAGGAAACACGGAGTGGAGCAGCACGTTTACAGATTCCTTTAGTAAGCGTGCAAGCTTCACGGAAATGCTCAGCCAAGTTCAGTTGCAAACACTGAAAAAGACGCGTTCCGCATCACGGTGTGGGCTACTGTTACAGTTCAGAAACCTTACATTCCTACAAGAATCGACCAATATATATTTCTTACTCCCACGTGCTGTATCTTGAAAAGTCCACTAACGGGAAAACAGAGAGCTTCTTGTGCAGACCGTGGCTTCCGAGAAATCGATCCATTCGACGCTGAAACACAAAAGGGGGAAGCTACAGTTGTACAAAAGGTAACCTTTCCCACACACCGTATGGTGTTTTAAAGCGCGTAACTCTAACTGCAGAGCGTAAAATAATGGTGGTAGCCTCCACATGGTATGTCTTCTAACGTTTCTGCTTTGTTACCTTGCACGGAGATGGCAGAAGACGTGGGATAGCGATAAGCACTGATGCAGTAGTATCGCCTACGTAATATGTAAAAGGCGGTGCATTGGCATAACTGTCATTTGCACGTGTAAATGTTTACGGCCGAGTTTTGGCCGTACGACACGGAGCTGTGCCGTCTCTAATGACCACGATGTCGCCGGGAGGTTAAACTATAACCTTCAAATGTTCAAATGTCTGTAAATCTATCGGACCAAACTGCGTGGTCATCAGTCCGTAGCTTACAAACTATTTAAACCTAGGTAAACTAACCTACGGACAAACACACACACCCATGCCCCAGGGAGGACTCGAACCTCCACGGCGAGCAACCGCGCGCTCCGCAGCGAGGTGCTTTAGACCGCTCGGCCACTCAACCGCGGCAAACTATAACCTTCCATCCCTTTTGGAATTGTGGTTGGACTAGACACACGGACATTCAGTTGCGTAAATCATTAGGTAATTCAATATTCAGAGATCCGTAGTGCCAAGCGTGTGCCGTGAATATAAAATTTCAAGCATTACCTCTCACCACTGGCATCTCAGTGGCCGACGGCCTGCAGTAAACAACAGAGAAAAATGTTCAAATGTTTGTGAATCTATCGAACCAAACTGCGTGGTCATCAGTCCTTAGCTTACAAACTACTTAAACCTAAGGTAAACTAACCTAAGGACAAACACACACACACACACACACACACACACACACACACACACACCCATGCCCCAGGGAGGACTCGAACCTCCGACGGCGAGCAACCGCGCGCTCCGCAATGAGGCGCCTTAGACCGCTCGGCTACTCCACCGCGGCAAACAACAGAGATTAGCGGCGTCTGCGTAGAGTTGTCAGTGCTAGCAGAAAAATCAACACTGCGTGGTATAAATCCAGAAATCAGTGTAAGACTATGACGAACGTATCCTCTAGGTCAGTGCGGTGCAATTTGGCGTTGCCAAGGTGGAATGGCCTGACGCTCTAAGGCGCTTTGCTTCGGAGTGCACGGTTTCTCGCCGTCGGAGCTTCGAGTCCTCCCTCGGGCATGGATATGTGTGTGTTGTCCTTAGGTTAATTTAAGTAGTTTGTAAGCCTAGGGAGTAATAACTACAGAAGGTAAGTCCCCTTGATTTACAAACATTTGAATGTTAACAATTTGGCGCTAATGAGCTATGGCAGTAGACGACCGAATCGATTGCGTTTGCTAACAGCGCATCACCTGCGTCACTTCTCCTGGACTGCCGGCCGCGGTGGCCTAGGGGACTGAGGCGCTCCAGTCACGGTCTGCACGGCCACTACGGTCGGGGGTTCGAATCCCCCCCCCCCTCGGGCATGGATATTTGTGCTGTCCTTAGTATAAGGTAGCAGATAAGTAATTTGTAAGTTTATGGACTGATGACCCCGTAGTTAAGTCCCATTAGCTTAACAAACATTTTATTTTTTATTTTTTTTAACTTCTCCTGGACTTGTGAGTCGTGACCAGTTGGGATGCTAGACGACTGGAAAAACGTGGCTCGGTCAGAGGAGCCGCGATTTCATTCGGTAAGAGCTGATGTTAGGGTTTGAGTGTGGCGCACATCCAAGTCATGGATCCAACTTATCAAGGAAGGGACTGTGCAGGCTGACGGTGCCTCTGTAGTTCTGTGGTTTGGTTTTACATGGAATGGACTGAATGGTTTGGTCAAACTGAACCGATAATTGACTGGAAATGGTTAGGAACGGGTACTTGGAAACAGTTTGCAGCCATTTATGGGCTTCATGTTCCTAAACAATAATAGATTTTTTATGAATGACAATGTGTAGGGAAGAATTTACGTTCTCCAGTGTCTTGGGGAACACTGTAATTCGATGCCCCCCTCTCCACCTTATCACCACAGTGACGAAGTAGTACATCTAACAGAAACAAAACAGCTGTGCTTATATAAATTTCTTTTATTAATGTGGGGCGAAAATCGGGTGGCATGACGCCTGTCACCATAATATGGTAAAAGCATCGTTTCCTCAGCTACAGGAGCTTCACTTCCTGGTATCTCAGTCAATTAGCTTGAAATATTTGCAGTGCGTTACAATACACACAAGTATTCCTCGCGAGACACTATACTTGTTAATGAAAAACAGAAACTCCTGCAGTAGTTTCTGACAGCCAGACCTTCAGATGTGAACTCTCAGATCGGTACCAAACGCTGCATATCGATAGAGTATCAGCCGAAACTTCTATATAATTCGTGCTATGTGCTGCCGTCCAGGAGGACGTGCGTAAATTATAATAAGTAACACCTAACCTACGAAGCAGAGGAAGAGCATAAGTGTGAGCTTTTCACGTTGCACTACCGTGGGCTAGTTGGTAGAGCGTTAGTTCATCCAACAGAGGGTGGTGGGTTCAAGCCCCGCCTCATTTCGTAGAATAGCACCACTGTCAGCTGCAGCAGTAGCAGTAACGTGCGGACTGGACAGCAACGTCAGACCCATTTGTTATTATTATTATTATTATTATTATTATTACTTTAATACTTCCGCACGTATGGTGCAATTATTTCTTTCAAATGTTCAAATGTTTGTTAAGCTTATGGGACTTAACTACGGGGTCATCAGTCCCTAAACTTACAAACTACTTATGTACTAGCTAATACTAACGACGGCACAAATATCCATGCCCGAGGGGGGATTCGAACCACCGACCGTAGTGGCCGTGCAGACCGTGACTGCAGCGTCTCAGTCCCCTCGGCCAAATTATTTCTTTCTTCTACGAATATACTCTACAGGTTTTACAGGTTTTTTACTTTCAAATAAAACGAAACAGAAGCAAACTGCCGATAACACAGTGTTGTAAAATCCGAACAATCCTTTTACTTTCACATTTCAGGAACGTGTTGTCCCATGTAACACTCCGTGTACGTTTGTCGAACAATTTGCAACGTTATACAGAAAAAAATTGCGCCACCAGGATTTGAACCGAGGACCCTCATAACGACAAACGTTCGCTCTATAATGTACCCCACGTGAGTTCTGCACCGGCAGATCCCCCCACAGATACGCTTTTCCTGTGCTCCGTAGGACAGGTGTTACATATTATTTCCTGTTTAAGCACGTTCTCCTGGACGGCAGCACATAGCACGAATTATATAAAAGTTTCGGCTGATACTCTATCGATATACAACCTATCTGAGTGTCTGACGTCTGAAGGTTTGGGTGTGAGACTTCTGACAAGTAACAGACGCAATTTCAGTTTCTAATGATGAAAAAATCATTTCATAGAATAATAGATGAATAATTTTAGGAGTTTATCCTTTACTTGTCAATTTTCGTGATTCTAGGTCAATGGGAAGAACCCTGTAGGTATTTATGAGTTTGTATCAAAATATGTAACTTAAATGACCGCATTGTTTCATTGTATTGACTTAAGATGTTAAGGCTTTTTCAGTGCTAAGGGACAATACGCCTTAATATGTTATATGAGTTTCAACTTGATATATCTATTCGGTCACGACAAAGGGGGATTTTAACGGTTATACAAACAGACAGACGGACGGATAACAGAGTGGTCCTTTAAGGGTTCCGTTATTACTGACTTACGGAGGGAACACTATACAGTAACAAAGAGGAAAACACTGTCAGATCGATTACGATGACAAGAATCGATAATATACTAAAGCTCACTAAACCTGTTCCTGCCATATAGTTATGGGTTCCCAATACTACTGTATAAACTAATTTAGTGGAGCATTGTCGGTGGCTGATTAGAAACTCAGCCAGTACTTGTAATCTAAGTAACACAGACGTATGGAGGCAATATATACTTCAATGCAATAAAACGAGCAGGACTAAAAATTAAAGTATTTACAGTGAGCTATGCTATATCTTAAGTAGCGTTGGTTAAGTTCATTTGTTAACCTTCCCAGAAAGCACAATACTTATTCTAACACTTCTGTCCTTTCTGCCGCCATCTAAATTCCGCAATTCGTCACTGACAATGTGCCATGTCATCGGATTACAACTGTTCGCGATTGGTATGAACAACAGTCATGGCCATTCCAGCGAATTATTTGGCCACCCACATCGCCAGACATGAATCCCAAACAACATTTATGGACGTAACCGAGAGGTGACTTCGTGCACAAAATCCGCGCGCTTTTAAATTTATAGACTGATTTAGGTGCAGTATGCTTCCATATTTCTGCGGGGGACTTCCACCAACATTTTGAGTCAGTACTATGTTGAATTGGCACACTTCGCTGGGAAAAAGGAGATCCGAAAGATATATAACATATCCCGTGACTTTTGTTACCTCAGTATGTAACGAAAGACAATATATATTGACAACGATCTTACAAACCATTTAATTCAGCCGCGCGGGAGTAGCTGGGTGTTCTACGGCATCATGCTACGCAATGTGCGGCCGCTTCCGCCAGAAGTTCGAGGCCCCCCTCGGTCATGGGTGTGTTTGTGTTGTCCTTAGTGTAACTTTAAGTATAATAACAAATCTTAAGCATAGAATTAAAATTTGTAACACGGCCGGAAATCGAACCCGGACCTCTATGCTTACAAGGCAGATGCCTTACAGTTTATTTATTTATTTTTTTTCCTCTCTCTACGGATTGTTCGTTGACGTTCGAAGTGTTCTTGGCTCAGCTTGTTTATTACAGAGGGCGTTGAGCCCTCTGACCGGGTGCGCTGAACCACGGCGCCCGGCACCGTTAGACCACCACACCTCTAACAGTTAAGGCGCCTCGTAATAGTCTAAGTACGATTTCCCTCCACGTCACAAACTTTAATTCAGCTTCTGTGTTCCAAAGATTTTAATTCTATGCTTCAGATTTATCATTATTCTCTTTGACATATTCGAGACGACAATCCTTCTCAGGGATTGTTTATTTGTATTACATTGAGATTTATATCACCTTAACAGGATTGTTCCAATATGTCCATTGCCAAGGTGCTATTCCGCTGCATGGAGAGCCTTGGCAGTAGTGGCAATTATCTTTGGAACGCAGAAGCTGAATTAAAGTTTGTGACGTGGAGGGAAATCGTACTTAGACTATTCCGTTGTGCCTTTAGCGTTAGTGTTTTGGTGGTCTAAAGGTAATACGTCTGCCTAGTAAGCATAGAGGTCCGGGTTCGATTTCCGGCCGCATCACAAATTTTAATTCTATGCTTCAGATTTATCATTATTGTCTTTGACATATTCGAGACGAAAATACGTCTCAGGGATTGTTTATTTGTATTAAAATAAAATTTGTGTTAAAATAAAAATTAGTTTAAGTAGTTTGTAAGTGCCAAATATTTATATGTTTGTAAATCTATGGGACATAAGTTCTTTGGTTATGAGCCCTAGGCTTACAAACTACTAAACTGAGTTAAACTAACCTATGGACTACACACATACTCGTACCCGAATGAGGACTCTAACCTCCGAAGGCGAGCAACCGCGCGCTCCGCAGGAAAATCGCCTTAGAGCACTCGGACACTCAACCGCGGCTTCTAGTCTAGAGACTTATGACCATAGCAGTTTGGTCCAACTGGTTTATAAACACTGGAACATTTAATTCAATAGAAAACAAAGATTTCAATGGAAGAAACAATAGTTAATTTTGTGAGTTCACTTACGGCTGTTCCGCGCCGCCCAAATTTTAATGCCTTCATTAACATTCAGTTGCAGGGGCTCTAACACAGTCTGGCAGATACGCCGAGCTAAAATAAAGCGGTTGTCCTTTAAAGAGCAGAGAGATGTCGACTGTGCAAGCTCGTTTAATCCCAATACACGCACTCTGCGGAAGACGGTGACGAAACATTCCAGGCGGTACTACAACTTTACGGACACGCCCTTTTCATTCGCGCTCTGTGTAATCGCCTCCCGGGGGAAATCAGTCGGACTGATGATAAAATGCAGTAAGACGGGGCCCTTTTGCAGGTGCGACGCAGTCCAGTACGCAGCGGGCCGTTCTGGTGGAGGGTCGATGATAGGGCAAAGGTGGCGACTGAGCAACGGCCCATGCGTTGCACTGTGATAAAACTGCTGAGGAACGCTCTTCCTGTCCCCCGACATAACAGAAGGCGAAAAGCACTTGTGAGCATTAAGAAACGAACTACAGCGTGTTGTGTTGCTTTTATCCTACAACATGTTTGTTCCGCAAACACATATATTATTTTCTCCGGCCGCGGTGGCCGAGGGGACTGCGGCGTGTCAGTCACAGTCTGCACGACCACTGCGGTCGGGGGTTCGAATCCCCCTTCGGGCATGGATATTTGTGCCGTCCTTAGTGTTAGCTAGTTCATAAGTAGTTTGTAAGTTTACGGACTGATGACCGGTAGTTAAGTCCCATAAGCTATACAAACATTTCCTAATGATTTTCATTCATTTGACTGACTTGTGGAAACTGACTTTTTGAAACAGGAGAGGAATTTGTAAGACATCTTTTTTTCAAATGTTCAAATGTTTGTATAGTCTATGGGACTTAACTACGGGGTCATCAATCCCTAAACTTACAAACTACTTATGAACTACTTACGAACTAGGACGGCACAAATATCCATGCCCGAGGGGGGATTCGAACCCCCGACCGTAGTGGCCGTGCAGACCGTGACTGGATCGCCTTAGCCCGGCCACCGCAGCCGGCCATTTTTTTTTCATATCATCCAAACATGTTTTGGCACTTATTGTCCCAGCTTCCGTGTTCTTGCTTCATTAGAGCAACATGCAAATCTGCCAATAACTACATGCAGGAATGTAAATAAATGAAGGCCTAAAATATTCAACCTAATTCGCAAATGTAAACAGTTTAGCCAAATAGTTATACAAGCCACACTGTAACAACAATTTCAGAAATTAGGTGTAACAAACCCACGGAAGATAAGGTGCCGAAACATGTTTGCGTGGTAAGGTGTCTCGTGTAAGGCAAAATTCTTCTCCAGTTTATCTTAGCAAGCACGGAAATAAGAAAAAACTGTAACATCCGCAAGATGATCATGATTTTGTGAAAGTTTATTTAGTTTATATAGCTGTTATTTACGATTTACGTATTTTGGTTTGTATTTCCTCTTTATTTTTAATACTCTGCACCGACATCTCTGCTGGCTGTGTGCGAACTCTCCAAGACTACATGCGACACAGTGTTGTGCGTGAGCAAATCATGTACCGCGGCTCATACAGATGACCAGAGGTGCCTGCCCCTGAGAGCTACACCATGCATCGCTTCTCGGTTTAAGGCAAGATCAATATGTATTTTTATTTATTTATCCAGATCGTGATATTATTACATATAGGACATTTAATATTGGTAAAATTCATAACAGATTAATACGCCTTTAATTGTAAGGACTCGTAATAGGCGTAAGGTAGATGAGCAAGAGAGTGTATATATTTGGCCTAAAGGCTTTGGTGTTAAAGAGGATTTTAATTTTAATGGAGATTGTACATTGTATTACCATAAATAAATAAAAATACACATTGATATTGCCAAAAGTCGCCTGTTGATATACGGTGAATGTGAGATCGTGTTGCTATCTATTTATTTCGTTAATATAAATGAAAGCCTCTTTTTCTTTACCAAAAGTCAATATACCAATACATGTAACGAAAAACTTTAGATGTTAATAAGAGCTATCGATAAAGTTTCGGCAATTTCACAATACTGTCAATTTCAAGTTCATTTTCCAAGAAAAGAATGAAATACAAATATAAGAATGACTAATTTGCATCATTATGGAATTTTAAAGACGGGTGAAATCAGTTGGGCCAATAGAATGTGGAGGCCTTACAACAAACTAAATGTGTAGATGATTTCCAAAGACATGAGATAACAAACATGAGATGAGAGTCGGTGCCGGCCGCGGTGGCCGCGGGGACTGAGGCGCTCCAGTCACGGTCTGCACGGCCACTACGGTCGGGGGTTCGAATCCCCCCTCGGGCATGGATATTTGTGCCGCCCTTAGTGTAAGGTAGTTCGTAAGTAGTTTGTAAGTTTAGGGACTGATGAACCCGTAGTTAAGTCCCATAAGCTTAACAAACATTTGAACATTTTTGAGAATCGGTAGCGCGTTTACCAAAACAGAAAATGTTTGTAAAGTTTAAGGGACTTAACTGCGAGATCATCAGTCCCTAAACTTACAAACTACTTATGAACTACCTTACACTAAAGACGGGGAGCCGGCCGCGGTGGCCGAAGGGACTGAGGCGCTCCAGTCACGGTCTGCACGGCCACTACGGTCGGGGGTTCAAATCCCCCTCGGGCATGGATATTTGTGCCGTCGTTAGTGTTAGCTAGTTCATAAGTAGTTTGTAAGTTTAGGGACTGATGACCCCGTAGTTAAGTCCCATAAGCTATACAAACATTTGAACATTTTAAAGACGGGGAACGGTCTCGCGCATCGTAGCATAGCGCCTCAATGCGCTCGGCCGCTCCGCCGCGGCAGCGCGTTTACCGACTAATTACTCGCAGACTGGGATTTTAATAGCGAGCGTGGAATAAAGATTCATTTTATTTCATTATCGAAAAGCATTGCTCGCTAAATACCCGGCGTCCCCACTTTTGAAATTAACTCTGAATAAAAAGTTGACAATATTTTACGTTTCGTTTCAAGAGTAAATAGAAGCATTATCGCAGAATTTTTCGACGCTGAAAAAACTAGTGGGGGAGGGGGAGGGAGACTTTGGGAGGGTGGTTTGACAATTACGAACCTGCCACAAGTCGCCAATCCGAAAAATATTCGCGCAAAAACTGAATACAAGAAAAAATTCTAAACATTACCGTTGGCTGAAGTAGATATTACTTAATAATTGTCTTGCACGGGGGATGGCAATATATTCAGCTCGTTATGGACTAATGAGCTGCTAGGGAGAGGCGCGCACCAAGCAGGGGTATCGCTAATGACAGCGCGACGTGGCTCCCGCTCCACAAGATTATGGAAGCCATCACCCTTCAACTGCCATTCTAGAAAATTAAAGTAATACCAAACTTTAACTCCCGCCGAAGGCAAGGTCATTAAGGCGAAGAGAAAAGCTCCGTTGAGCACTGAATAAGGAAGAGAATCGGCCGTGTTCTATGCAAAGGAACCATTCTGGCGTTTGACTAAAGCGCTTTGGGGAAAATATGAAACAGAATATTTTTACCACCTCCCAAAAATGTAGCACAGTGGCAAGAGCATTGCACCATCTCATGAGGGCCGCTCTGCAGTGCCAACGCGGTCTGAGGCGGCACGTCACGGATTATGCGGACGCTCCCGCCCGAGGTTCGAGTCCTCCCTAGAGAATGGGAGTGCGCGTTATTCCTAGCGTAAGTTAGTTTAAGTAGTTTGTAAGTCTAGGGGCCGATGACCTCATCAGTTTGGTCCCTTAGGCTACAAACATTTGGACATCTCATGAGGCTTTCGATCTGCTCGAAACCTGAGTCGAATTGTCCAATTCATTTTAGCTCAGATGTTGATACAAGCCACGACAATTAATGGCGACTTTTCTCGTCAAAATGCTTTCGACACAGGTGGCGGTGGTTGCTTTTGAAACGACGTATTCGCGGCCAGTGTTGTATTTGCGAAAATAACTTAAGAGTTTTACAGATTTAAGGAGTTTCCAGATGGACTCGTTAGTGGACTTCACTGAGCAGGCCGCATTTTCGGCACACTGTTTCATTTCAGCTGATTTTCTTTCTGATTTGAGCCAAGACTGCACACAAATTTCTGGATGAAAATTATCCATTATCGGCCCATTACTGCATTCTCTTAACAAGTAGTTCCTTTTTTAGTGTGTACGTCATTATAAGCACTAAATGCACTTTCGCATTCTGATGAGGAAATACGAATTGAATCAGACTACTTCCCGGCATTTCTTTGGTATTTCCAAAATGAGTAACTTCACCATCAACCCACTCTTTAGTTGGTTTTAATCACACCTTACTGTGGTTCCAAATCTGAAACCAAGACTGCTAACTTCAGCACAATAATAAAACCAAGCTTTTTGGCTTTCAATACTTTTTATTACTTTTCAGTTTTACAATAACTGTACTGAGACTCCGTCCAGCATTTTGTGTAATCAAGAATCAATGATCTTATTTAACCAGAACAATTAATTCAGTTTCTTCATACATTCATAAGTTCTTCCCAAACCTTTGACCTTTGAGATGATCATTCTTTTCGAAGGGCCTGGTTAGCCACAACTGGCACGGCTTTCTTCAACTTCCCCCTTATCATCTGGAGCTTTTCGTTTGCCACTATTTAACCAGTTAAGCAAGTTCATTATTTCTTTGAAATTATGATGAATGTATTCGTACATTCACACAAAAAAGTTCACAAAAACAGACTCCATTCAAACAGTGGCAGAGCATGGCTGTGAAAAGACATAACCAAATGTCTACCAACAAAAGAATCAAGCTGACAACGTTGCCAACAATGCAAAATGCATAATACTTCAGGCCGGTTGAAGAAACGTTAGTCAAAGAGAATAATATTCGCTTCTATTTACTTTCGGGTTGTGACGCGAGGTAACTGTAAAGAAGTACAATGATAGGAACTTAAATAGCAGCAACTATTTATTCACAACCGATACAAAAGCGTTACATGTTTGCACCTGTTACTGCCCTTCAAAGTAGTCACTGGCGTTCTGTAGAACCCGTTGCCAGCGATGTGGAAGGCATAGTATACCGTTAGCAGAGCCTGTTCTGTTGATGGTACGAATGGAGCGGTCTGCTGTCTGTCGAATCTCTGGAACAGTTCCTCCATCTTCGGAATCAAACCAAAGTCAAAAGGAGTAAAATCCGGAGAGTATGGTGGATGGTACAGTACTTCCCCGTCCCATAGACCGAACACAGCAGACACAGCTTGCGCGGTATGCGCCCACGCATTGTCGTGTAAAACGATGAGTGTGTTGCGCAGAAAGTGTTGCCGCTGGTGCTGGTCGCAGGTGATGCTCCAAAAACGAACAGTAATACTGTGCATTGACTGTGTTCTTTGGAGGAGTGTAATGTGTTAGGATAATACCATCACAGTCGTACACGAGGGCCACCATAACTTTCATCATACTAGCGTTCTGACGCACTTTTGACTTTCGCGGCGACCCATAATGACGCCATTCGTTGGATTGGCGTTTCAGTTTTGGCTCCTACGATGTGGTCCATGTCTCATCTAGTGTTACGATACGGTGTAAGAAAGCCTCTCCTTCGCGCTCATAGCGCTCCAAGTGCGTCTGGGCAGCGTCGTAACGCATCCATTTCTGCATTTACGTCAATTCATGCGGAACCCATCGTGATGCAATTTTTCGCATGCACAGGCGTTCCTTCAGGATGCGAAGCACAGTCATGCGCTAATCCGGTTTCGTGGGCGAACTCACGAATCTGGAGTCTATCACTGTCCACTAATGCGGCAACAGTATGCATTTTTTCTGCAGAGGCGCTAAGACGACCTGCCCGATGCATGTCTGCCTCAGTTTTCCGACCTTCGTTGAAAGCTTTTACTCAACGAGGCACTGTTCTGTACGACAATGCCGATTTCCCGCACGCCTCAAGAAGCCCGTGATGACACTATCGTGCTGTACGACCTCTGGCACATTAAATCTTGAGCCAACTCTGTTGTTCCCGTTTCAAAAACATAGTGACACATAGTGACTGTGTTTTCTTTGATTGTGCGCACGCCGGTGACGTGAGACGGACGAGTCCATTTGCTCGGAGGTAAGGTATGTATGGCAACAACGTGTGTTATCAGCGACAATAGTAGATTCCATTCCGTAATGACTCCACAGTAGTGTTGCCACTATTTAAGTCCAACCCTCGTATATAATTTCCGATTTTCTTTCTGAAACCCAGTTGGGCTATTTTATAGAGATTTAAAAAGGAAGTTTGCCCGCACGCTTATAACGAGTTTGGATTTTAGGGGGTACGCGTACCGGTTCAGCTAGATCACTGCTGACGGCGCACAGTACGGGCCAACGCTTTCACCACCTCGGGGCGTACATTGCGTCAGACACGCAAAATTTGGCAGCGACTAAATGCACTGATATTGTACATTCTGTGCTCGACGGCCAGTACAAATTGTGCAGACATTTCACTCACGTTTCACGCTACATTGTTGCATTCTTTGCAGCGATAAGAGAGTTGCTTTTGCAACACTGTTGCGTTATGATGTAATTCAACAAGGAAAAGTAGGAAAACACAAGACAATGTGAGTTAACCATGACTACATGTGTTAGATATATCTGCACGTCGACATGACCACCTCAGTGTTTCATAAGCCCATTGAGGTTTACTGCGGACATATAGATTATGGGACTACTACAAGCTGTGTCTACATCATCCATAGTTCAGTGCGCAAGCACCCCAAATTAAACATCTTTCGTGCCATCCTGACATAAAAAGAAAATCTCACCTATCTAGTATCATAACTGTGCCTGCTCATAAAGCAAAAACGTTTGCAAATTCCTTATATGTTGCCGATCTCCAACTCTGAAACTAGCTGCCCAGATCTAATCGCAAAATTTAAATGTCCTACTGTGTTTAGTAAAATGTTGAAGAACTTCCTGCCGGCATCGTCATAGGGCTCCCCCAAAACTAATTTATATGGACACCTTTCCCTCCGTCAAATAATAACGCTAATGCTCTTCACTTCTCCCCGTATCAGTCACGCCACCTCTTTTTCCGTTACGTGACTTATCTCCGTGTTACCACATTCACTTCACCCTCCCTCTTCCAACCTTTCTCCATAGCTATTACTGATGGCTCTCATAATTAAAACACTGCAATGTTGTAATCTTCACTTTTGTTGTTATTTATCGGGTACAAACATACAACTGTGCCGCTGTAACTGTTAAATTTATAAAATTACTATAACATGACTACTGTAATATACCAGGGATGTTCAAATGAAAAGGTACGAAACGATACCATGGGTATTTGAAGGTAATCACCAGAGGCCTGAGCACAACTATCCCCTGTTTAATGAGCTGAAAAATTTCCTGTTTCAAGAATTCCTGTGGCTGTGACAAAAGCCAGTCTCCTACTGTGTCCTTCAGTTCGTCGTCCGAGTTGAAGAGCTTCCCTTTGAGAAGTTTTTTTAGCGGACCAAACAGATGGAAGTCACAGGGCGACATGTCCGGACTGTAGGGCGGACGCTCAAGCTGTTCCCACTTAAACCTGGCCGGTGCATTTTGTGTGACCTCTTAAGAGTGATATTCACTATTCAAGGTTAAATATAACTTTGGCACAGAAAGGGGTGAATTATGTTGCCACAGAAGTCTTTGGTCACGTACCAAGTAGCATCAAAATTCTGACAGATAGCCAACTAGTATTTAAAAGGAAATTAAAAGAATTTCTCAATGGTAACTCCTTCTACACTTTACATGAATTTTTAGATAAAACTTAAGAATTTCACTGAAATACATAAAAAACAAAAACAAGGAAAAAATCCTTAAAATATTGAGTGTCATGTATAGACACCGTTTATTAAACTGACACGTTCCACACCATTGTGAAATGTATTTCTGATAGATCTAACAGATATTAATCTAATCTAATAAATCTCCTCATCATCAGCAGAGCTAGTTGGCTTATAAACTTATACTACTGTGGTGGATGTTGGCTTCCTGTCTGTCTTTGCTACAATAATGCGTTCATTGTGCTGTCGATAGTAACTTACCCGAATTCCTATTTTCATATTCATTATTAGATCTACTCCTGCATTCCCAACTGATTTTGTATTTATAACCCTGTATTCGCCTGACCAGAAATCCCGTTCATTCCGCAACCCAACTTCATTAATTCCCACCATATCTAACTTTAGCCTATCCATTTCTCTTTTGAAATTTCCTAACTTACCTCCCAGATTAAGGGTCAGAACATTCCGCGCTCAGATCCGTAGAACTCCCCCCCCCCCCCCCTTTTCTGTTAGCTGGCAACGCTGAGCCGTTTCCGAGGAAAATCGGTTTGAATAACGTGAGGCGATTGCTGTACCCATTCATATAGCAGTAATGTTACGTAAGCTGACGCCAAGGCGGCGTGGTTCAGAGGCTGAATATGCGATTACTAACCGGGTGGTCCGTATTCCTTTCCCGTACGAGGCGTTATTTTTACTTGTTTATTCATTTCTTTTGTGTTACTATCTGACGACTTATTATTAATTCTTCCACAATTTCGTCGACTAATCAGTGGATTGGGACGCTGTTAATCCCCATTATTTACTTGTGACTGATTTCGCCTTCAAATTAATTTTACTCTCAATTTATGTACGTTACCGACGTATATTTCTACCGACAGGTGAAACTTTTCATGAGGCGCTTGGAAAAGGCGCTCTTAAAAAGAAAAATGTCAGAGGAAAATAGCATCGCGCCAATTTTCCATCAAGACTCATTTCTTGACTATGAATAAATTCAGTGCACTAATTTTTCAAGTATTTTGTAGATATTCTTGGTTTGAATGCCAATTTGATTCAACAGGGACCTGCGTTTTTAAATGTAAATGAAGTATGTTTTCTGTTACGGTCGTAAAAACACGTTGCAGTGCGAGGACTTTCTATTATAAAATGAACACGGTGTAAACACAGTTTATGTTACTCGCGTTTCTACAGCAAGTACATCCTGCATGAGTGAAGGGGCAGGTGATGGCAGCGACTGCAAATAATAACGCCTTCATAAACGAAGTGAACGAACGTTAACAAGAGTAGAACAAGTCCAATAGAATGCAGTGCAAGAAAATCAGGCGATACTGAAGGAATTAGATTAGGTACGCATAAACAAATGTGGTAGATGAGTTCTGTTACTTCGGCAGTAAAATAAAGTATGATTGTAGCAATACAGAGGATATAAAATGCAGAATGTCAATGGGAAGAAAATCGTTTCTGAAAAGAGATATTCGTTATCAGAGAATACTAATTTAAATGTAAGGAAGTCTTTTCTCAAGGCACTTGTGTTGAGTCTTACCTTGTACGGGAGAGACACTTGGACGATAAATAGTTCAGGCAGGAAGAGGATGGAGGCTTTTGAAATGTTGTGCTATATAAGGATGCTGAAGATCAGGTGGGTAGATCGCATAACTAATGAGCAAATAATGAACAGAAATGGGGAGAAATGGAATTTGTAGTATACCTTGACTAAGAGAAGACATCGATGCTAGGACACATTCTTAGACATCCATGAATCTTGAATTTGGCATTGGAGAGAAATGTGTGGGGTAAAAATCGCAGAGGGAGACCAAGAGGCAAATACAGTAAGCAGATTCAAATGGATGTGGTTGGCATTCTTATGAGGAGATGAAGAGGCTTGCTCAGGATAGAGTGGGGTGGAGAGCTGCATCGAACCAGTCACCGTACAGAAGACCACAGCAACATTAAACGAAGTATATTGAGCATTTTATAATAGCTGTTAATAAAGTAATAATAATGAGGAATAATTGCGTTCCAGCCCACAAATTAAGTGACAAAATCCTGGAAGGATGAATAATACGTCTGCCGGCCGCGGTGGCCGAGGGGATTGAGGCGCTCCAGTCACGGTCTGCACGGCCACTACGGTCGGGGGTTCGAATCCCCCCTCGGGCATGGATAATTGTGCCGTCCTTAGTCTTAGCTAGTTCATAAGTAGTTTGTAAGCTTAGGGTCTGATGACCCCGCAGTTAAGTCGCATAAGTTCTACAAAAATTTGAACATTTGAATAGTACGTCTACAGATAGTAAAAGAAACGTTTGAAGATAAATAAAATTGGCAGTCGGACCGGAAATCGAACACGGACTGCTGGATTAGTAATCCAGTGCTCATCCTATTGTTTTTCTTTGTGATGGGCACGGTCATCTTCACGTACATAGAGATAGGCTGGGCAGAGATAATGTCTAGCCACTATGCCTCCCTCTTGCCGTCAAGCTGCTCCTATACTTTTATTTAATTTTTTAAAATTTGTATCATTTGTTATTTTTGAACTACAAAGAGTCTCGGCGCCGAGTGCTCATCAGAAACAAGCTCATCGTCAGAAGTGCCACATAGAAGCGTGATAGGACTGTTATTGTTTTCTATCTTCATACATGAACTGACGGACAGGGGTAAGAGCTATCTGCGGCTGTTTGCTGATGGTATTGAGCTGCATGGGAAGGCGTCGTGGCTGAATTACTGTAGTTGACTGCAAGATGACTTAGTCAAAATTTCTAGTTGGTTGAGGAATGGCAGCTAGCTCTAAATGTAGAAGACTGTAACATGAGTTGCAAAACACTGTTATAACGTTCGAAAACTGCATTAGAAGTGTGTGGTCACGTCGAATGAATATCCGAGCTTAACGTTGCAGAGCGATATGAAAATGGATAGAGCATGTAAGGACAGTCGTGGGGAAGATGGGTGGTTGACTTCTGTTTATTGGGAGAAGTTTTGGGAAGATGTGGTTCATCTATAAAAAAGAAGACGCCTACGAAACGCATATGGGACCCCGTATTTAGTGTTACTGAAGCGTTTGGGATCCCAACCAGATCGGTTTAAAGGCAGACACAGAAGCAAATCAGATGCGGACTGCTAAATATGTTACTGGTAGGTTCAGTCAATGCGCGAGTGTTACGGAGATTCTTCGGGATCTCAAATGGGGATCGCTGAAGGAAAGGTGACGTTCCTTACGAGATATGTTCAAACATCTGAAAACCTCTTGGACCACAATGCTATGGTCATCAGTCCCTATACTTACGAACTAATTTACACTAAGGAAAACACACACCCATGTCCGATGAAGAACTCCAACACGACCACTACGGTCGGGGGTTCGAATCCCCCTCGGGAATGGATGTTTGTGCCGTCCTTAGTACTAGCTAGTTCACAAGTAGTTTGTAAGTTTAGGGACTGATGACCAGGACTGATAACCCCGTAGTTAAGTCCCATAAGCTATACAAACATTTGAAACATTTGACTGATGACCCCGTAGTTAAGTCCCATAAGCTCTACGAACATTTGAACATTTGAATTTGAGAACTCCAGCCTCTGATGGGAGCGACCGCCCAGTCCGTAGTATGATGCCTTAGACCACGTGGCCACTCCCGCGTGGTCTTACGACAAATACTGCTGAGAAAATTCAGAGGGCCGCAATCGGAAACTGACTGCAAAACTGTTCTACTGCAACAACAGAGATAAGAGAAATTGGGGCACTTTTTTATGAGTTACCAGCCACCACTCACTTTACGGTCGATTGCCAACGATGTATATACATGCAGATGTAGAACATAGCCTAACGTGAAGTAATGTTTAATTTTTTTCTCCCTCTTAGCCAAACAGAGTTGGCAGTAGCTTACCCAATATCAAATTCAAATGTTTGTAAATCTATCGGACTCAACTGCTGGGTTATCAGTCCGTAGCTTACAAACTACTTAAACTAAACTAACCTAAGGACAACACAAACACCCATGCCCGAGGGGAGCCTCGAACCCTCGACGTCGAACGGCCGCGCGCACTGCAGCACGGCGCCCCAGTACGAACGGCTAATCCACCGCCGGCCGCAGTGGCCGAGCGGTCTGCGGCGCGCCAGTCACAGTCTACACGGCCACTACGGTCGGGGGTTTGAATCCCCCCTCGGGTATGGATGTTTGTGTCGTCTTTAGTATAAGGTAGTTCATAAGTAGTTTGTAAGTTTAGGGATTGATGACCCCCACAGTTAAGCCCAAAAAATCAAATGTTCAAATGTTTGTAGAGCTTATGGGACTGAACTACGGAGTCATCAATCCCTAAACTTACAAACTACTTATGAAATAGCTAATACTAAGGACGGCACAAATATCCATGCCCGAGGGGGGATTCGAACCCCCGATCGTAGTGGCCGTGCAGACTGTGACTGACGCGCCGCAGACCGCTCGGCCACTGCGGCCACCTTGGCGGGTCGTGGCCTTCTGCAATGAAAGCAGATTCTGCTAAGGATGCCACCACGGCTGGCCGCGGTGTCCGAGGGGACTGAGGCGCTCCAGTCACGGTGTGCACGGCCACTACGGTCGGGGGTTCGAATCCCCCCTCGGGCATGGATATTTGTGCCGTCCTTAGGATTAGCTAGTTCATAAGTAGTTTGTAAGTTTAGGGACTGATGACCCCGTAGTTTAGTCCCATAAGCTATACAAACATTCTAACATTCGAACATTCGCTTACCCAATAATACTAGTATATGAATCGCGTCACGTTATTCAATCCGATTTTCCTCGAAACGGACTGAGCGTTGGGGAACAACGGAGGACAACTTTTGTTTACTTACAACGACAATTTTCTCATCGTGAGAGGGCTTTAAAATCCGAGACCCCAGTTTCAGGCTGTCTCCTTGTTAGCCTCACTATCGGAAACGAGGTCTTTCAGTAAGTGGTGGTAATTGGTTTGGTGCGGCACCGAATGAGAAGCATTAGGCGGGCGCGCTGGAATCGTTTCGCACCTGGCCGACGGCCGGGGATTTGATTAGCTGCGCAGATGTGGCTCTGGGCACGGGCAGTTCCACACGGCCGAGGCCGCGCCACGCGACACTCCACACACACTAACCTGCCTCCGCTCTACTCACACTGGCTGCAGCAATATGTAGCAGCGGCACCATCATGAGCCAAATTCAATTTGTGGCACGAGGCGACGTAATCTTGGCGGCTAAACAGCTTTTACAGGATATTATCTTTCATTCCTTTCTTCACCTTCCCCCACTTCCTCGACAGTCAGGGCAATATTACACAGGGCGAGTCAAAATTCTCGGTTCACCCTTTCATTTCAAAAACTCTCTAGGAACTAAAAGTTAATATTCCAGTAAGGTATGAGTGAGGTATTCTATATTTACGGCATGTATCCGGTATGGGCGCCATCTTGAAATCGGCCATCCTGAATCTATGTCAGTTATTTTAAATGGATATGGAGTCGTGTGATATATCAAACTGCGGTGGAGTAGCCGAGTGTTCTAAGGCGCCTCGCTGCGGAGCGCGAGGTTGCTACCCGTCGGAGGTTCGAATCCTCCCTGGGGCATGTGTGTGTGTGTGTGTGTGTGTGTGTGTGTGTGTGTGTGTGTGTTGTCCTTAGGTTAGTCTAAGTAGTTTGCAAGTATAGGGACTAATGACCAGAGTAGTTAAGTCTTCAGTCCGGAGACTGGTTTGATGCAGCTCTCTACCCTGCTCTATCCTGAGCTAGCCTCTTCATCTCCTCATAAGATTGGAAATCTGCTTACTATATTCGTCTCTTGGTCTCTCTCTCTGCGATTTTTTGCCCCTACACACTTCCCTCCAATTCTGAATTTACGATTCCTTATTTTGTTCAAGGTGTGCCAAAAATTCCTTTTGTCCCCAATTATGTTCAGTACTTATTCATTAGTTACGCGATCTACCCACCTTATTTTCAGCATTTCAAAAGCCTCTATCCTCTTCCTGTCTAAGCTACTTATCATCCAAGTTTCACTCCTGTACACAAATGTCTTCAGAAAGGACATCCTTACACTTAAATTAATAAAAATTGATGTTAGTAAATTTCTCATTTTCAAAAACGCTTTTCATCCCATTGCCATTCCGCATTTTATATCCTCTGTACTGCGACCGTCATATGTTACTACCCAAGTAACAAAACTCATCTACCACCTTTATTGTTTCGTTACCTAATCTAATTCCTTCAGCTTCTCCTGATTGACTGCATTCCATTACGCTTTTTTTCTCTTGTTATTTTCATCTTATACACTCCTTTCAACACACTGCCCATTCCGTTCAGTAGCTCTTCCAGATTCTTTGCTGTCTCTGACAGAATTACAATATCGTCAGCAAAACTCATTATTCCTTCTCCAAATTTATCTTTGGTTTCCTTCACAACTTGCTCAATGTACAAATTGAATAACATTAGAGAAAGGCTACAACCTGTCTTAATCCCCTCCCAACCACTGTTTCCCTTTCATGCCCTTCAACTCAAATAATGTTTTGATATATAAAATAACATCAGCATTTTCTGAGAAGCTCATTCCTGTAAACAGATTCGTCGTAGCTGCTGTGGTTAAAAAATGACAATACATTTTGTTTGGAGGTACGGGCTGGACTGTTCTCTATAAAGAACAGTCATTTAATGTGTTCAACGTGCTGTCCGTCTTGGTCATCGCACATTTGAAGGTGCTGAATCCAATCATCTTTGAGTCTCAGGATTTCCGCTGAAATGCTGACAAATGCTTCTTCAATGCGTTGCTCGAGATGTGGTCAGTTTCGTATTTTCTCTGCTTATGGCTTTGAATGGCTCCGCAGATAAGAGTCAAATGGTGTGAGATCAGGTGACCTGGCTGGCCATTCCACAGAACCAAGTCAGCCAATCCAATGTTTAGGAAATGGACCATCTAAGCACTGGTGGAGGCCCATGCTGTTGAAAGTAAGAGGGAAAGCTGTCATCTTCATTCAGGACTAAGGAAAACACCACTTCTTGCAGCATTCACTAGTAGCTTTCAGCATTTAGGTTCTGGTCAATGAAAATTGGCCAATTACTCGGGTACTCCATATTCTACACCACTCCATAACCTGTGCGTCACCAACTACCTTTGTAGGTTGCATCCAGTGTGGATCCTGGTCCCTTCAGCATCTGTAGTTGCAACGGTTCGCTTCACCAGTGACAATAAAGTTTGTCTTATCGCTGAACAAGATCCCTTTTGCAAAAGAGGACTCTTGTAATGTTTGAACCACAACTGTTAGGTCGAATCCGTTAAAAGGAATGAACTTGTCAACAAATACTGATGTTATTTGATATATCACACGATACAAATCCATTAAAAAATTGACTTAGATTCAAGATATGCGATTTTAAAATGGCACCCATGTTCGTTACATACCGTAAAAGATAGACCACATCACCCATACCTCACTGGAATATTTCAGGTTTTCCAGTTCCTGTAGAGTTTTTGAAATAAAAGGATCTACTGCGAGTTTTAATTCACCCCGTACAATGAAAAACAGTATCAGATCAAAAGTATAATGCGGATGTGACTACTAAATGTGATGCGAGGCTGACTCACCAGAACAGTGTTTTGGTGTCACTAAGGAAGCAGTAACAGCTGAATGGGTCAGTCAGGAGAGCTGAACATTGACTACTAACTAACATACCCTGAGTAAAACTTCCATCAAAGTTATAAGCTTTTCTGCTCGGGTCGACTAGTGGAGATGTGTTTCTGAAGTAGAAACGCGAATAACCACAGCTATACCAAGAGTAGGCGGATCGTATATACTGACGGACAGGGATTGGCGAGCATTGCTGTGCATATGAAATGTAAGCCTAACATAATTAAAAGAATAAAGAGTAAATTTATAAAATGTAACACGATATTCATTTCAAATAATCTTCCATTTCCTTCACTAACTCTGATGGAATAACTGTGCTATCGGCAAATCTATAAGATTATATTTCTTCCTTCTCAACATTAATCCTCTATCCAGATCTTTTTCTTAGATTCCTTAAATGCTTGTTCAGTGTTCTGCAGTTGGGTGTTGAACAACTTGAATCTTCCATATTCCAAAGAGCTTCAAAAACATATGCAACTTGAAATGTATTTTCTTTCAGTTGAATATGGTTGCACTGAACTGATTATGGATGAGTGCATTAAGGTTAATGATAGCGTTACGAGTATGGAGTTCAGTATCAATGTTGTCGAGTAAAACTCTCTCACAAAATGTTTAGCGAATTTTTTCCACTTGCGAAAGAAGTATACATCCAAAAGTTGTACAAGTAGAATGATTGTTACCTTTATATGTTTATCTGGAATTATGAAAAGATCCGGTTGAAAGAGTGAAAATGAATCCAGGGTGTCAGTAATAATGGTATATTTCAGTTTCTTGATCAACCAGAGTATAGCGCTAGCGATATATATTTTCTCTTCGTGTATTTCACGTGATGAAGACGGTAATTCAGTTTGGTGTAAAGCCTTCAACACCTCGTTTGCGTCAATTCCCATTGCTCAAATATTACTAAATCTATGGGACTTAACTACTCTGGTTATCAGTCCCTAGGCTTACAAACTAATTAAACTAACTTAAACTAACACACACACACATTCCCGAGGGAGGACTCAAACCTCCGACGGCAAGCAACCGTACGCTCCGCAGCAAGGCGCCTTAGAGCGCTCGGCCACTCTATCGTGGCTATTCTCATTGTGCACGATACAAACGCAAATACAAAATGTCCACTTACATTTCACTACATCGCTCTCTCACAAATACAATCGAGTCAGAATATACTTCTCTAGCACTCATAGAGCAGTATGCTACCACACGCGCCGATTAACTGCAACCGACGATCTATCACTCGACAGTCAGCAAGGGCAGGTAAAATGTGCCTTATGCCATCTAATGGATCGGTTATGCCTACATACCAGTGGCGTAACTAGGACTTGGCTTTGGGGGGGGGGGGGGATAGATCTGCTTGACGAGCAAAATTTTAGTCAGTTTCCAGACAGACTACCATCTACCACTCCCGTTGAAGAAACTAATTCACTCCCTTCCAATGAAAGCTTATGGTAAAACAACCCAAGTTCCCAATCTTTACCTTTACCAGATTGCTGTTATACGATTTTTTCCCTCCCTCTCTCTCTTTATTTTTTTTCGGGTTCTGGGGGGGGGGGGGGGGCTTCTATCCCCCTCATCCAAATGTTCAAATGTTTGTAAAGCTTATGGGACTTAACTACGGGGTCATCAGTCCCTAAACTTACAAACTACTTATGAACTACTTACGAACTAGGACGGCACAAATATCCATGCCGAGGGAGGATTCGAACCCCCGACAATAGTGGCTGTGCAGACCGTGACTGAAGTGCCTCAGTCCCCTCGGCCACCGCGGCCGGCCCCCCTCATCCCCCCCATAGTTACGCCACTGTTACATACTATGGGGTCAATGCACGTGTGATACTTCGCGAATGTACCTTGTCCGATGGGTGTAAGAAAGTCCTGTGTGCGTACACAAATAGGGAGACTACGCAGAACACCCGAAGCATAAAAAAATCACCAGCTTACCTTTTCCATATTTTTACTATTAATCCAGATGAAAAGTTTTCGATAGGTGGGGTATCAAAATATTAATAACGTATGGCAACCTGAGGCGAGTGATGTTGAAAGAGATAGGAATTCTAGATTGAGTATATCAACTTAAATAAGTGGCCCTGTTCAAGTACTTCGCGGCAAATTTACTGCTGAGGATAGGACGGAGAGCAGTAGCCTCGAGCTTGGAGTTGAGTGCATATAGAACGCTTGGCTGACACACACGTTCTCAGAGTAGGGGCAGTGACCGCGATAAATATCTTGGGCTGCACAACCTGTTCCCTGCATGCCGCCTCACTAGCTTCCGTACAGTTTCGTGCAGCTGTGCGGTGCAAGCACTTACATAACGGGGAAATGCTGCAGAGAGCACGACGCTTTTGACATTAACTTTCAAGAGACTTGCAGCTGGGTCTATTCGCCACAAACAATGAATTTGTGCGTTACTCAGTTCAGTGTTACGTGATACTTCCGCGATGAAAAGCTACCGGCATACCGATTCTGGATAGTACGGTCTTTGAACAAAGAGGATTTGATCGTCCTTATATACACGTAAGAAAGGTTGCATTACGACAATTCGAGGGGTTCATAACCCTTTACAGGGAAGAGTTATAAGGCCCCCACTGTTCCTTATTTTTACAAACGACTAGCTGAAAACCCGGCGTTGCCCGGGTATTTATTTATTTATTCCTGCCATTTTTCAGGTATATATTTATTTGTATAAAGGCTGTATGTCTGTAAAATCTCTTGGGGATACAATTAGTAGTAAAGAAGTAATAGATTAAAACTTGGTGCGTGATGGGGCGGTTTTCCACGAACGTTACTATTTATGTGCTCATATCTCATAAACTACCTGTCGTACTGTGATACAACTTAGAAGGTACACTAAACTATATGCGTGTATACTGTCTGTAAATTTTCCTGCGGCTACAATTTGTGGTGTACAAATTATAAATTGAAACGTTATACCGAATCCCGTAGTTTTACTCAATAAACAGCAGAAAAGTAGTAAGCGAGAAACTTTTTTCCTTTCATCATTTTGCTATGTTTGTCAGCGAGATAAAGTTTAATAAAAGTTTCAAATTATGTATAAAGTTTGTTGCAAGTCGCTAAGTACTCTGATTCTCGTATAGCGTATTTGTAAAGTCTCGCCGCATTATGTGGCAGTTTCTTGCAAATCCCATTGTTTATGACGTCATATCTTCTGAATCATGTGTCGTATATGATTCTTAACCCTGCAGCCATGGTACCTCACGGTAAGGAATGTGTGTACCAAATTTGGTTGAAATCGGTCCTGTGGTTTAGGAGAAAATGAGCAGAATTGTCGCAGTTTTCTTCGCATCTCATTGTTTATGACGTCACATCTCGTGAACTATGTATCGTACGTGATTCTTACACTTACGGCGACAGTTCTCGTGGATTGAAGCTTACGTGTACAAAATTTCATAAAGACTGGATCAAAACTGTAGATTTGTATGCAACACGTACAAATATTCGGACACACTGCTTTATATATTAGATTTAGGCTGTTCGCGGATGATGCTGTCATTTATCGGTTAGTAAAATCACCAGAAGATGAAAAGCAACTGCAAAATGATTTAGGTGAGATATCTGCATGGTGCAAAAATTGGCAATTGGCCCTTAATAGTGTGAAGTCATCCGTATGACCACTACAAGAAATACGTTAAACTTCATTTACACGATAAATCAGTCAAATCTGCAGGCTGTAAATTCAACTACCCACCTAGGAGTAACAATTACGAACAACTTAAATTGGAAAGAACACACAGAAAATATTGTAAGGAAGGCGAACCAAAGACTACGTCATTGGCAGAACACTTAGAAGATGCAGCAGTTCTACTAAAGAGACTGCCTACATTACACTTGTGCGTCCTATTTTGGAGTATTGCTCCGCATTGTGGGGTCCACACCAGGTGGGACTGACGGACGATTTAGAGAAAATTCAGAAAAGGGCAGCTCGTTTTGTATTATCGCGATTATCGCGATATAGAGGAGAGAGTGTCACGGAAATGATATACGAGTTGGGGTGGAAATCATTAAAAGAAAGGCGTTATTTATTGCGGCGAGATCTATTTACGAAATTTCTTTCACCAACTTTCTCATCAGAATGCAAAGAGGAAGGATGGAAGGAATCTATGGGTTTAACGTCCCGTCGACAGCATGGTCATTAGAGACGGAGCTTACGCTCAGATTTTTGGTTAAGGATGGGGAAAGAAATCGGCCGTGCCCTTTGAAAGGGACCATCCCGGCATTTGCCTGGAGTGGTTTAAGGAAATCACTTCAGAATGCGAACATATATTGTTAGCATCCACCAACATAGGGAGACATGACCATCATAACAAAATAAGGGAAATCAGATCGAAAACAGAAAGATTTGGATGTTTCTTTTCTCGCGAGCTATTAGCGAATGGAACTATAGAAAAATATAATAAAATTGGTTCAATGAACCCTCTGCCATGCACTTCAATGTAACTTGCAGAGTATCCGTGGGGATGTAGATGTACATAAAAATGGAACGGATATAAAGAAAAACAAAATTTTAGTTCTGTTTATTGCTCATAAAAACAGAAATTCACAAGTTTTACGACAATAACTTACACTTTTGTATTTGTGTTCCTGACTGTACCATGCACCAGCGCCCTTAATAACTGGTAATACGCACTCTTGCACTTCGTCGTGGCGTACTGTTCACTAGAACATCAGTGGACGTTTGCTCCAGATTGTCCCAATTCTAAAAGGCGATTCGGCGTATATCTCTCAGGCTGGACCTCGCCATGGAGGTCGGGAGTGAGGTTGCACGTCACGCAGCCTATTAAGTACAGTCAGAGTCAAAACACGATGTCCAGTGACTGCGCGGAATTCAGTATTCAGCATGGTGGCGTTCCCCTCAGGGTTCCTCCAAGCTGAAATCCCGCAGTAGCGGTCATCAGCGACTGTGGCAGCCTTTGGCGGCCAGAGTAAGTAAGTTATCGACATTTCCTGAATCTCTCTACCTCCTCCACCTCAGAAAAACAACGTAGAACACGCGGCTACTCCTGCGAGGCTGAATTAAATGGTTGGTAAGATCGTTGTCAATATATATTGTCTTTCGTTATACACTGAGGGAAAAGTAACGGGATAAGTTATATTATCTGTCGGATCTCCTTTTTCCCGGCGAAGTGTGCCAACTCAACATAGTACTGATTCAAAATGTTGGTGGAAGTCCCCCGCAGAAATATGGAACCATACTACATCTAAATCAGTCTATAAATTTAAAAGCGCGAGGTTTTTGTTCACGAAGTCACTTCTCGGTTACGTCCCATAAATGATGTTTGGGATTCTTGTCTGGCGAGCCCGCCGCAGTGGCCGAGCGTTCTGCGGCGCGCTAGTCACGTTCTGCACGGCCACTACGATCGGGGGTTCGAATCCCCCCTCGGGCATGGATTTTCGTGCCGTTCTTAGTATTAGCTAGTTCATAAGTAGTTTGTAAGTTTAGGGACTGATGACCCATAAGTTCTACAAACATTTGAACATTTTTAGACCTTGGAACCAAGGAGATGCAACACTTTTTTGTTGTGTGTGTATATTAGGGTTTTGGTTACGAGCAAAATAAGTACATATTAATAATGAATATTGCAAGAGGCTAGAAGTCAAGGAAAGTGGAGGGCATGAAAGACTACAAGGAGAGGAATCAGTTGTACAGTAAAAGATAAATAACGTAAAAAATGAGAAAGTAAAGAAATAAAAATAAAGAAAAATAACAAAATAGTAGGACTAAATAAACTGTTTGTTACACTCTCTATCCTGGGTTTGCTCTTCGGTTGCCACTTCAGATTTTTCGTGTTGGAAAAGGCTGAAGAAGGGGTCTATTCAGGAAGGGATCTTTTCAGCGTCGTGCACATAAATCTGTAGCTAAGGTAGAATATTCAAAATTTTTAGGTGTTTGCATTGACGAGGGACTGAATTGGAAGAAACATATTGAAGATCTCCTGAAACGTTTGAGTTCAGCTACTTATGCTATCAGAGTCATTGCAAAATTTGGTGATATACATCTCAGTAAATTAGCTTACTACGCCTATTTTCTTTCACTGCTTTCATGTGGGATCATATTCTGGGGCAATTCAACATTGAGTAAAAAAGTATTAATTGCACAAAAGCGTGTAATCAGAATAATTGCTGGAGCCCACCCAAGAGCATCCTGCAGACATTTATTTACGAATCTAGGGATCCTCACTGTAGCTTCACAATATATATATATATATATTCACACATGAAATTCGTTATTAACAATCCGACCCAATTCAAAAGTAATATCAGTGTGCATAGCTACACTAGGAAAAGGATGATATTCACTATTCAAGGTTAAATCTAACTTTGGCTCAGAAAGGGGTGAATTATGCTGCCACAAACGTCTTTGTTCACTTACCAAGTAGCATCAAAAGTCTGGCAGATAGAAAACTAGTATTTAAAAAGAAATTATAGGAATTTCTGAATGGCAACTCCGTCTACAATGTAGATGAATTTTTAGATAAACCTTCAAAAAATTAAAAAAAAATTAAAATCCTTAAAATATTGGTTATCAAGTATAGACAACATTTACTAAACTGACACGTTCCACATCATTACGAAATTTCGTATATATGATCTATGGAACAAATGTTAATCTAATCTAACCTAAGACCAATTGATAATAAGAGGCTTGAAAATGTAGCAGCGAGATTAACACTCATACCGCACCAGGTGACCTTAATAGTAAGTTTCAAATCAAGCTATGCAGCATATGACATAACTAACCAAGTTTTGAAATGGAAGCTGTCAATTTCATCGACTGAGATTGCATTACCGCTATCTCAGTAGTTCATCTCTGTCATCCGGTGAAAACGGCCCCCGCTCATCTCACCAGAGGATCAATATTAAAGAAGATCTTCCTGCGTGACACTTCCTGGGGAAACGCCACGCTTTATGGGCAACTAACAACCATTCACGTTTCTTAGCCACCGTGTCCAGCCACGAAAATTTCATCCGTGTTCAGTCACCACGGAACAAGAATTTTTTCGTGGCATTCTTTCATTTCGCCGTAGCCCTGTAGAAACCAGAGCTCTTCCTGATAAAATAATAATATGACAGAAAATGCGTGTTCTTCTTATAATATGGAATTAAATATTTTCCTTAGTTTTCACTGTTATTTGCAAGTGAGCCGTATTTCTTTTTTGCCGCGGCGGAGTGGCCAAGCGCATTGAGGCGCTTTGCTACGATGCGCGAGGCCACTCCCCGTTGGGTGTTCGATTCCCCCCTCGGGCATGGACGTCTTTAGTATAAGCTAGTTCATAAGTAGTTTGTAAGTTTAGGGACTGATGACCCCGCAGTTAAGTCCCCTGAGCTTAACAAATATTTGAACATTTTTTAACATTTCTTTTGTTTCGGGTAGTGTATAGTTATATAGCCTCTAGGGATTTCGAACTTTCTTGACAAAGACAAGTAGTAACATACGTAACTGCTCTTTCAAATGACTTGCATTATTGTGCGAGGAGAAAGCATACAGTTTGACAGGTCCCTACTCCATCCGCGTTTTATTTACTTAGGAGCATGGTTTAAAGCGTTCCTACAACACGCAACCATTTCCAAGCGATCTACTACATTGCTTTCAAGCGAGGTTTTTGATGGAAATGCCAGTAATGTTAGGAACTGACAAATTACCTCAGAAAATGATTCATCTTAAACCCTTTAAGTACGAATGACGGATACATCCGTCCGCCGCGTTATGTGACTAATAACTTGTGAGAATGACGAGATTTCGCATTGAGATTTCATCTGTGGTATTATTTGAGCTTCGTCCACTAAACGAAAACTCTCTTCAGGCAACGCAGCGTATTCCTGGCTGATTATAAGAGTTTGCTCTAGGCCACGCGTCGACAGTTTTCGTTCAGTGAAGCGGCAGCATTAATCAAGTGGTCTTTTGCGATGGCGAAAATAATAGGTTTATCAGATTGAGAGGTAGAACAGCTTCTTTAAGAAAGTTACGGTAATTTAGTGATAGTTCTGAAAGTTTTCAAGACACGGACGTTGATGTTAGTGAATGTGTCTTCGTTTCAGAAATAGCTGACGACGAGATACTGCTACAATAGACGATACCTAGTGCATTTGTCTGTGCTAGTTCAATTAGTAATCAACACTTGTTCAGGGGTAGTACTGGTACAGCTGGAAATGCTGCACAACAACGTGTCATATTGAAGATAAGCAACCACCTCGATTCAGTCCTAGGTTGTTGAGCGCAAGCTCCAGTAGCCAGACTGATGGAAGCTTGGGAAGCTATCTCACACACTACTCACCGAATATTGACCCTGGGCTACATCTACATCTACATGGGATACTCTGCAAATCACATTTAAGTGCCTGGCAGAGGGTTCATCGAATCACAATTATACTATTTATCTCCCATTCCATTCTCGAATAGCGCGCGGGAAGAAAGAACACCTGAATCTCTCTGTTCGAGCTCTGATTTCTCTTATTTTATTCTGATGATCATTTCTACCTATGTAAGTGGGAGTCAACAATATATTTTCGCATTCGGAGGAGAATGTTGGCGATTGGAGTTTCGCAAGTAACCCACGCCTCAGCGATAAGCGCCGTTGTTGTAATGATTCCCATCCCAGATCCTGTATCATTTCCATAACGCTGTCTCCCCTGTATCGCGACAATACGAAACGAGCTGCCCTTCTTTGGACTCTTTCGATGTCCTCCGTCAAACCCACCTGATAAGGATCCCACACTGGGCTGCAATACTCCAAAAATGGACGGACAAGCGCAGTGTATGCAGTTTCTTTAGTAGTTCTGTTGCATCTTTTAAGGGTTCTGCCAATAAAGCGCAGTCTCTGGTTCGCCTTTCCCACGATATTATCTACGTGTTCTTTCCAGTTTAAGTCTGAAGTAATAGTGATTCCTAGGTATTTTGTGGAGTTTACGGCCTTCACATTTGATTGATTTATGTTGTAAACAAAGTTTAACGGATTTCTTTTCGTACTCATGTGGACGACTTCACACTTCTCATTATTTAGAGTCAATTGCCAATTTTTACACCATACTGATATCTTATTCAGATCGTTCTGCAGTTGGTTTTGATCTTCAGATGATTTTACTAGACGGTAAATGACGGCGTCATCTGCAAACAACCTAAGAGAGCTACTTAGATTTTCCCCTAAATCGTTTATGTAAATAAGGAATAGCAGAGGACCAATAACACTACCCTGTGGAACGCCCGATATCACCTCTGTTTTAGTCGATGCCTTACCATCGATTACTACGAACTGTGTCCTCTCTGACAAGAAATCCCCTATCCAATTGCACATTTGGGGCGATATACCATAACCACGCAATTTGATTAAAAGCCGTTTGTGAGGTACGGTGTCAAAAGCTTTCTGGAAATCAAGAAATACGGAATCGATTTGCGAACCTTTGTCGATAGCACCCATCACTTCGTGTGAATATAGAGCTAGTTGTGTTTCGCATGAACGATATTTTCTAAATCCGTGTTGACCTTGGGTCAATAGATCGTTCTGTTCGAGATAATTCATAATATTTGAATACAGGATATGTTCCAAAACCCTGCTGCAAATTGACGTCAATGAAATAGGCCTGTAGTTTAGTGGGTTACTCCTACTGCCTTTCTTGGATATAGGTGTGACCTGTGCAACTTTCTAATCTTTTGGTACAGATCCTTCTATGAGAGAGCGGTTGTATATGACTGTTAAGTAAGGAGCTATCGCTTCAGCATAAACAGATAGAAATCTAATGGGTATACAATCCGGACCAGAAGACTTGTTCTTATTAAGTGATTTTAGTTGCTGCACTACTTCGATGATATCTACTTCTATGTTACTCATTACGGCATCTGTTCGTAATTCGAAATCTGGAATATTGGTTTCGTCTTCTTTGGTGAATGAGTTTCTAAAAGCTAAGTTTAGTAACTCTGCTTTAGTAGCGCTGTCATCGGTAGGATCGCCATTACTATCACTTAGTGAAGGTATTGTTTGTGACTTTCCCCGAGTATATTTAACATATGACCAAAATCTCTTTGGGTTTTCAGTCAAATTACGAGAAAGAGTTTCGTTGTGATAAATGTTGTAGGCATCTCGCATTGAAATCCTCGCTAAATTTCGAGCTTCTGAGTACAATCGCAAATCCTGGGGATTTCGTGTTCGTTTAAATTTAGTATGCCTTTTCCTTTGCTTTTGCAACAGTGTCCTAACCTGTTTTGTGTACCAAGGGGGATCGCCTCCTTCTTTTATTAATTTATTAGGTATAAAACTTTCAATTGCTGTCGATACCACTTCTTTGAATTTGAGCCACATCTGGTCTACACCTACGTTTAGTGTTAGAAACGAGTGGAAGCTGTTTTTCAAGAAGCAATGTATTTTGTTTCTATCTGCTTTCCTGAACAAATATACTTTGCGTTTATTTTTGGTAACTTTGGGACTTTCGATATTCAATTTCGCTACTACAGCTCTGTGTTCACTAATACCTGTATCCGTTTTGATGCTCGTTATGAGCTCAGGATTATTTGTTGCTAAGAGATCAAGTGTGTTTTCACATCCATTTACAATTCTAGTTGGCTCATGAACTAATTGTTCGAAGTAATTTTCAGAGAATGCGTTGAGTACAATTTCACACGATGCTTTATGCGTACCTCCTGATTTGAAAATATAATTTCGCCAACAGATCGAGGGGAACACTTTGAGTATAGCTCTCAAAACACATTTTGTTCAGCAAAGCCTAGTAACATAGTAAGATGTTTTTTAATCTACAGAAGTGTTGTGCATGGAATCAAAGTTGAATAAGTATTTTAAAAGTTTGTTACCTATTTACTCACATCCAAACGTATTAATTAGTGACATTTATTGCTAGATATATTTGTTAATATATAAGTGGATTTTCTCAAGTCGTTCGATTTTGGTCAATTTTATACCTTTAATGTTCAATGTAAGACATTAGTGCTATGTGAACAATATGTTCCATCTTTTCTTCCTTCTTGATGTCAAGAAGGACGATGAGAGTTTATTTTATCTTTGACTACTAATTTATTACAGACAGACCGCAAGCTCGTATTAGGAAGTTTCGAAAGGAAAATCGGCCTGTTCCTTTGAAAGGAAATAATAAGGGATTCGCCTTAATAGATTTAGGAAAACCACGGAAACCTTTATGTGAATATCAGGAAAAGGATTTCAAATTCAACTGTTCAAATGTTTGTAGAGCTTATGGGACTAAACTACGGAGTTATCAGTCCTTAAACTTGCAAACTACTTATGAACTAGCTTATACTAAAGACGGCAAAAACATCCATGCCCGAGGGGGGATTCGAACCCCGGACCGTAGTGGCCGTGCAGACCGTAACTGGAGCGCCCCAGTCCCCTCGGCCACTGCGGCCGGCAAAAGGATTTCAACTGCCGTCCAAAATCTTATCACTACAGTGCCACTCTTGATAATTTCGTTGGCTCACTGGTTTTCATTGTGCTATATAATTTCAAATAATTAATTAAAATGGATTCTATACGTATAATAAAAAATTAAAATATGCACTTTGCATATACTGAGGAAATATGCTAACCGTTGAATGTCAAAGTCATCTACCTTCAAAATGATATGGAATGTTTAACTATCAAACGTTTGAGATACGACGAGTTTTGTGTAATTAATATCAAATTTATATCTTGCGGCGCGACAAGTTCTCAAAAATCACCGAATCATTTATATGAAAATAAAAATCTTAGAATACTTTATCACCATAAATAAATTGTGAATGCGCATGACTCTACCAAAATGATTCTCATTTCACGTAATAGCAGAAGTCAAACTAATATATACTGACAGATACAATAATGTATAGATAGTGTTAGTTTCCAGGGGTTGTAACGACCTTGCAATTACGGCGATAGATTCCAAGAAGATGAAGGTAAAAGGAAACAGATATGATGGAGTGTTCAGCGTCAAATGGAATAGTCTTTGAGGAAAGTTCACAGCAAGTGACATGTTTGAATAAAGACATCAAGGGCTATAAATAAAGCAACAGGTTATATAAAACAAAAGTTTTAAGGTCAGGTTTCACCTGTGGATGCGTGAGAACACACAGCTTGAGACGTAGCGTGTGTCACGCAGATCTGGGGTTTACAGCGCGCACGCAAGAAGCGGCATTGACCTTGGCGCAGAGGCGGATCAAGGAGCATACACACTCCGACATCAAAAGTTAAGCACTTGGCAGGACTGGTCCAATGTCGATATCATTCCATACAGTATATATCATCGGTGGATGCTTAATTGGGTAGTAATGGAGTCTTCAGTGACGGATAGAACGTCGAATGTTTGTAAACATATTGGACCAAACTGCTTTGGCCATCAGTCCCTAGACTTACAAACTGTTATTGAATATCTTGGATGATCGTAGTTAGTATGGCACTGAAGAAGTGGGTTTGGAAAATATTTTGGAGAGACACATTGGTCTTATCTATGGTGTCGCTATATTGGGGGCCATCGGCTATGACTTCAAGTCATCCCAGGTAGTGATTCAGAGAACTCCAGCGGTACAGAATTGCTTGCGGAATCGTTTGTTCCCATACGTTAGCCCTAATAATACATTATCTTGGTACCATCTTTTAACAGAACAACACTCGTTTACACAGCGCACGTATCTATGAATTAACAGCAGATATGTCCTCAATAAGTCAACACCTACAGTAAATCTGAATACATACTCCGCGATCCTCCGCAAGGTGCCCGGCTGAGGGTACTTCGCACAACTTCTAGCTAATTCTTTTTCTGTTCCACTCCCCAATAGAACGAGGGAATACGAATGCCTGTATGCCCCCTAATTTCTCTTACCTTATCTTTGTGGTCTCTACGTGACATTTAAGTTTGTGACAGTAGAGTTGTTCTGCAGTCAGCTTCAAATTATGGCGCTCTAAACTTCCTCAGCAGTATTTCTTCGGAAGAACGTCGTGTTCTGTCCAGAGATTCTCGTCTTTGTAACACTCGAGCATTGATCGAACTTACAGAAACAAACCTAACAGCTGGTCTCTTAACTGCATCTATGTCTTCCTTTAAACAGATCTGATGCGGATCCCAAACACCAGAGCAATACTGAAAACAGGATCGCACAAGCGTTTTATCCTTTACGGATGAAGCACATTCTCCAAATAAAACAAAGTTAGTTATCCGCCTTCCCCACGACTGTCCTTCAATGCTCGTGCCATTTCATATCACTCTGCAACGTTACAGCTGTATATTTAATGGACACAACTATGTCAAGTAGAACACCACTAATGCTTTATTCGAACATTATAGGATTATTTTTCCTACTCATCTGTATTACGTTCTATATTTCTACATTAAAACTATCTGTCTTTCCTCACTCCAATTAGAAATTTCGTGTAAGTCATCCTGCATTTTACGACTGTTATTTAATGGCGACCCTTTCCCGAACATAACACTATCATCAGCAAACAGCGGAAGAACATGCAAGAAGAAGAAAAACTGTGTAACCTCTAAAATTTGTCATGCTTAAGTGAAACGGTTTAAATGGCAACAGCAATCTGCAGAAAAGGCAACAGGACGTATGTGGGACAGCTCAGACGTCAACTCAACCGTAGTGCCAATATGCAGGATACTGAGTACCATTTACACCACTTGTGTGCTGTGGCTGTTCGATACGCTTTCCCAATCAAATTAATGTCTGAACTGATGTCTAATGGGGTAACAACTTACTGACAAGGAACTAGCAGTGTGCCCGAACTACTAAATTGACCGTTAATTTAACTTTATTTGAGGAGCTATTTTTCAAAACGCATTATGTCCCAAAAAGTAAATTTTTCAGGACAAGCGAAAAACGTATAGCCGGCCGCGGTGGCCGCGGGGACTGAGGCGCTCCAGTCACGGTCTGCACGGCCACTACGGTCGGGGGTTCGAATCCCCCCTCGGGCATGGATATTTGTGCCGTCCTTAGTATAAGGTAGTTCGTAAGCAGTTTGTAAGTTTAGGGACTGATGACCCCGTAGTTAAGTCCCATAAGCTTAACAAACATGTGAACATGTGTGAAAAACGTATACTGCAAAAAATATTCGATTAATTTCCTGAATTTTCCACCACATACTCAGGTAGGGCTTTTGATCCAAATGTGTTTAATAGAAGGAAATTGCTTTTTATACTTTCATGCTATGAACACTTTAGTGATGGACAAAGTGCGTTTTGTTGGGTTCTGTTGCACAATCTGCCCTTTTTGATTTTCTCTTCATTCGTTTTCTCGTTCCACGATTCATTTCCTCTCCAACAGTCACATTCACTCGCCATAATACTCTCCATCTTAGCACAACAACGATTTTACGCCTGACATCCTAACAGACAGATTGATAAACGTTTATACACAACAATGGCGTAATACTGAAAACGAATATTAACTGATCATTGTTGTTTAGTTAAATGGTTTCACTTTAGTCCACGAGTCTTCATTGCAGCCAACATAGCTTAATAAAACAAAATAAAGGCAAATATTGGACTTAATGCAGTTTGATTCAATCATACTAGAGGACGAAATGCTATTTCTTGCATCTGCTACTTTTCAGCGCTCTTTTTGAAGGTGTTGAAATGCATTTTGACACAATCTGATCGCAGGAGTGTTTAGAGCGGGTAATAATATACCGGATTCCATATCAAACTCAATTTTGTCCACCAGTGGACATAATGCGTTTTGAAAAGTTGCTCCTCATTTTGTGATCACTAAAATAACAGAACAGAACTTCTCAACGCGTGAAGTTCCTGTAAGTGCTTGACTTTTATGTTCTTGCGCGCCATACAGAGGACAATTAGTGTCGCTAATAGGACCCATTGTGTGCATCCGACCGACATCCACTGGACTGGAAAATTAACGGACAGTGTGCTACGAAGACCCACACAAACGAAACGCTCATCTGTGGAGTGAACTAAACAGAAAGGAGGCAATATCATCAGGATCATTTCCAGGAAAATAGCAGTTCAGTGGAAAAGCCTCCACCACAACTCTCCATTATTTAGCGTCTACAGCTACCATTACTTGCACATTTCCTCATTCTATCTGCTCCGCTCTCACTATGCCGCATTCTGACGCTATTCTCTTTGACTCTACAGCGGTTGTTATAGGTATACTGTATACACACCCACTTGGCCAACCCACAGATCACAAGAAAACAAATGTGGGAACAAAAAGACAGTACTAAGAACACATATTTTCACAAATAAATCTCAAGTGACTACAAGGGTAATGTTTGCAAGTCAAGAAAATTAAATATAATCTCAAACGTACACAATTTACAAAAAACAGGGATTCTCAAACCGCCGGCAGCGGTGGCCGAGCGGTCTGCGGCGTGTCAGTCACGGTCTGCACGGCCACAGCGGTCTGGGGTTCGAATTCCCCCTCGGGCATGGATGTTTGTGCCGTCTTTAGTATAAGCTAATTCATAAGTAGTTTGTAAGTTTAGGGACTGATGACCCCGTAGTTAAGTCCCGTAAGCTCTACATACATTTGAACATTTTGATTCTCAAACCTGTCAGGGATCGAAATCAGCGAATGTGCATAGCCTCTGTTGGCAATGAAAGGGAAATTAGCTGGCATCAGTGCATGAAAGAAAGATGAAAGCTAAATAATCTCCATTTTTGTTATGCTTAAGTGCGACAGTTTTAAAGGCAAAAGTAATCTACAGAAAAGACCGTACCATATTTCCATGATGTTTGTTATAATCACTGACAAAATGTCGCTAATGAAAGCGAAACACTTGTGGTGAAACATATTTTTAATTTTCATTACGCTTAAGATGAGAAAAAAGGAAAATAACAAAATTATCACAACAGTTGTAAAAAGTAAGTGCCCATTCAAGACACTGATGTATACAGGATGTTCCGATAACACTTTTCACCCCAGATATCTCTGGAACAACAATAGAAATTGAAATGCGACTTTCACAGGTAGGAACTTACGACAGGGGATTATGAAAGTAAATACTATGAGGCATTGTAAAACGTAAACGAATATTCTTTTCAACACAAACTTACGTTGTTTTAATGGATAGCTCATATTATTTCTTACGCAAACAATAGTATGAAAAATGGCAAAAAGAATGGTGTTGGTTATATCGCAATACGAGTTTCATCCCAAGAAGCAAAGTTGACGTTTGAAATAAATAAAGCGCGCAGATAGCACTCTATATTTAACTGTAAACTCTGACACCAATCTACCAAGGAGACTACATGGGCTAACGGTGTGTGTGTTGTCCTTAGGTTAGTTTACCTAGGTTTAAGTAGTTTGTAAGCTACGGACTGATGACCACGCAGTTTGGTCCGATAGATTTACAAACATTTGAATTTGGGCTAACGGACATGGGCCGTCGAGTTTTGCGGAGGGTGGCCGTACTACGAAATCAGCCGAAGCAATCACTCGTGAGTGCCAGACTGCTACCAGCAGTCCGGCTAGTACATTGATTGTGATAGTGTTAAAACTGGCTGCAGAGCCAAAGCAGCTCCACATAAGTTCAAATGTTTGTGAAGTTGTTGGACCAAACTGCGGTAGTAATCAGTCCATAAACTCACAAACTACTTAAACAAACTTACACTCCGGTCAACATACACCCATGTCCGAGGGAGAACTCGAACCTCCGACTGGGAGCAGCCTCGCACTTAGCAGCAAGACGCCTTAGAGTGCCCGGCCACTTTCGCTTGGCTGCCACGTAAGTCATACTTTTGATTGATCAGTGCTAAGCTGTTGTAAACAGCGGCAGCGCTAGACAGTGAAAACTTACAAAGAGTGATTAATCGTGCCAAATCCTGTGCCAATCCCATGAACCGGGCCCTTTCTGCTAAGGAAAACTCTAAATGTCGAAGGATATGAACATATTTTACAGCATTATGTGCTGCGTAAATTGAACGATCAGATTGTAACAGAATGAGAATCGCCTGTGTTATGAAACAGAGTTTGTGAGGCAATAATAGGTGGACATTAACCTTCCTGAAATGGAATGAACTACCCAGAGTTCCGGTCTGAACTGATGTTCAAATTTTTGTAATCCTAAGAGAGCAAACTTCTGTGGTCATCGGTCCCTAGATTTAAAAACTACCTAAATGAACTTATTCCAAGGACAACTCACACACCCGTGCCCGAAGGAAGACTCGAACATCCGATGCGAACGGCGGCGCGATCCATATCGTGATGTTCGAAACCACACAGCTATTCTCGCCCGGCGTTCCGAGCTGAACCCAGTAAAACATCTTTTGACTGAGTGAGGAAGTCAACTCCACTCAAAACGCCATCGTGCAACATCGATACGGTACCTGTCCTGGTTTCGGCTCTTGAGGGAGAACGGCCTGTAATCCTTCCACAGACATTCAGCCGCCTCGTTAAAAGCGTCCCCAACAGAGTCCAAGCCACCCTAATGGCGAAGGGAGAACACACTGCTCATCCACTAAATACTTTTGCTCAGATAGTGTCGTCTGCTACACATTTATTGTTCCTGTGTCTCAGTTTCACCGCACTACAAAAACACTGCTGACTCCTAGGTAATTTCATCACAACTTACGACTGCAATTTCCTTAGAAATTTGGTACAGGAGATATAATTGGAGATATGATATTCTTGGAAATAAGGCCGTGGGCTAGATCATAATCCCCAGCCTGATGTTTCGTATTCCACTGGTGAGAACATCTTCGCTTCGGAGGCTTTGCAGACTCAAAAAATTGGTTCATACTTATGTCAGTTCAGCAGGCCGTACCGCTTATGCGTATCCTTGCAACGGTCGGATCGTGATGAGACTGCTGCCTACGATCGCTGAATTGCGCCGACGTATGTTATCGAGCTTGTGGTGAAGAGGTGGTACTATTTATTTTGTTTATCAATCAAATGTTCAAATGTTTGTAAATCTATCGGACTCAGCTGCTGGGTTATTAGTCCGTAGCTTAGAAAATACTTAAACTAAGGTAAACTAACCTAAGGACAACACAAACACCCATGACCGAGGGGGGATTCGCTCCCCCGACGGCGAACGGCCGCGCGCACCGCAGCACGGCGCCCCAAAGCGCACGGCTAATCCGCCGTGGCTTTTGTTTATCACTAAATCCCACAATTAAAGCTCAGATGTAAGTCCTTCAACCTCTCTATTGAAATTGTTTCTTTGCTTCAGAACTTCCATGACTTCTCATTACATGCTTAGTGATAAACAAAATAGATTGTTACAACTCTTCACCACAAGCTCCTTAACATACGTCAGCGCGACGTATCGATCTGAGACAGCGGTTTCATGACGTCACGAACCGACCGTTGCGTGGATACGCACAGACAGTACGGCTTGCTGAACTGAATTAAGTATGAACTAACGTTTTGCGTCTTCTAATCCTGCTAAGATTATGTCCTCATCTCGTTTAGAGGGGTGCTGAAATGAAAAGGTACGGAATAATACTGTGGGTATAATTGAGATATTTATTGACAAGTAATCACCACAGGCCCGAGCACAAATATACCACTGTTTCACGAGCGGAGGGATACCCTTTTTCCAGAATTCCTGTGGCTGTGCCAGGAGTCAATCTTCCATGCGTCCTTTATTTAGTCGCCTGAACTGATGCTCTTTGCTTTGAGATTTTTTATATTTTTTAATTTTTTTTATTCAGGGAATCTAATACATGGAAGTCGCAGGGGGTAGGGTAGGGGGTAGGGTAGGTACATTGTAGGGCGAATTCTCGATCTACTCCCACTTGAACTTGGCAATTACAGTTTGTGTATCATTGGAGATATGTGGAAGCATGTTATTATGGAGCAGGACCATCCGCTCCATAAACATCTTACGGTGTTTGCTCTTGATAGACTTGTTCAAATGTTTGTTAAGCTTAAGGGACTTAACTGCGGAGTCATCAGTCCCTAAACTTACGAACTACTTATGAACTACCTTATACTAAAGACGACACAATCATCCATGCCCGAGGGGACATTCGAACCCTCGACGGGGAGCGGCCTCGCGCATAGTAGCATAGCGCCTCAATGCGCTTGGCCACTCCGCCGCGGCTGATAAGACTTGCAAAGGCGTGATGGACTTGGCGTGACACAATGCGCGTCACTGTTAATGGTGTTTCCGTGCTCGCGGAAATCGATGTGTGTCGGAGGTGGGACATTGAAAAGACGGTGAGTATTCTCTTGCTTGATGAGAGCACAGATCTTAAATTTTACAGCTAGGTGAGTTACACTCCATTCGCATCCCTACATGTCTCACTGTGTTATCGCAAAGCAGCATATGTAACTTTGAACCAGTTAGGCTGTTACGACGTTTCGTGTCTTTTCATTCGAATACTTCTTATAGCCGGCCCTAGTGGCCGAGGGGACTGAGGCGCTCCAGTCACGGTCTGCACGGCAACTACGGTCGGGGGTTCGAATCCCCCCTCGGGCATGGATATTTGTGCCGTCCTTAGTCTTAGCTAGTTCGTAAGTAGTTTGTAAGCTTAGGGACTGATGACCCCGTAGTTAAGTCCCATAAGTTCTACAAACATTTGAACATTTGAACTTCTTATAACTCTTTTGAGGATATCTTTAGTCTGTAATCTTTTCTTGTTACATTGTGACATTACTGTCACCTACGGCTGTGCAATATTATATCACTCCCTGTTACTATTTCTGCATTATTATTTTTTGGTACTGGATCAGAATGATTCTGAGAAAAACTTTGCCTTTTTCACGCTGGGACGTCGGTGTTGCCTCAGAGTCCTGTTGTCACCAGAAGGCAGTCGGTAAATTTGATTACCAGATGCGCGTCTTCCCAGGAAAACGGACAGATTTCGCTTGAGGGAGTCTGATGCCTGTTTTTTAGATAGAGCCGGTGCCTGACCTAGCATTGAGCAGGGGCGCCGTGCCGCCCAGAATAATTTAGTTTGACATTTTCGTCTTCACTGCTGGAACATCGAAGGCCAGACGACACGGCAGCTTTCGGCCAGCCTGAGAAACACGATTGCTTTCACTCCAAAATTTAGGTTCTCCAATCGAACCGAGTCACCCCGCTCCCACACTTGGTGCTTAGAGCTGGAGCAAATTGAAGAAAAAGAACGAAATACGGAAGTCAAAACATGAGCTTCCAATGGGCATTCAACTACATAAATGGGGAAAGTTCAAAATTTGGGCCGGATCGGGAATCGAACCTGGGTCATCTGTTGACTATGTGGTGCAATAACCACTAAATCATCAGGACACACAGGTCACCACAACTGCACGGACTGCCTTAGCACGCCTCGCAAGAGACACGAAGTTTCATTTTACCCATACCCTACTGACGTACTGTCCTGCCTCTTGCGCTTATTTATCACAGTGTTTCGGTGTTTCCCGTATGAATACAGCATAGTGTGCATCTGATATGAAGGGATCATAGGCTTGTCATCACCTTAATTATATACGTGGTGTTTATTCTTTCGGACTTTTTGAACCTGCAGCGACTATGAATCAAGAAACAAAAGGATTAACGACATTTGCTGAAGGGAGGTGTTCTAGGGTAATCCAAGCGATTTTGTCGGATGGTGTAGTGGTCAGCGAATCTGCTTAGTGAGCTGGAGATACGGTTTTCTCATTGATGTAATTCAGTGCTCACAAGCAATGAGGCGGGCGACTGATAACCTCAGTAGTTTAGTCCCCCTATCCCAAACAAACAACCCAACCCAACCCAACCCAATCCTCTTCCACAGTGGTATTCTTCGTGTCCTGTTCCAAAGCAAAGTAATATCTGTAATTAAAGCAAAATAGCACATCCATTGGTTGGGTGATATTCCATAAAATATCCATTGAACCATTCCGCAGAACAGTTTGTCATTTGGGTGATAAAAATAACTCCACGACGGGCTGCACCGTTTTTGTTCTCTGGACACTTCTTAGGTTAACTCTTATCAGTAATATCAACAGGGACGAGAGCAGATGACCAATACATTTACATACTCAATGCAAAATTATACGAAAAAATTAAAGTTAAAATTAAATCATTCTCGAAAGTCTTACCACTGTCTTACCAACGTCGTTAACAGGCAAAATTCGTCAATATTCTCGTCCCCTGGGATGGATGAAATATCTATACAGGAGCGGAACGACATTGTTCTTACCGACGAAACCCGATTCTGGTTGCATGACTACGGTGGTCGAATTGTAGCGTCTGGAGACATCGTGGTGAGGGTTGTCTTGTAAAATGTGAAATGTTATCTTGTATATCACCATACTCGTGCTGTAGTCGGTATTATTGTTTAGGATTGTATTGGACTCCACTTCCGTAACGGCACACTAACCAGCAAGCGTTACATCTCTGAAGTGTTGAAGCCTATTTTCCTTCCATGCCTTCGGAAGCTGAAGACAGCAACAGAACAACAAATAATGCGCGAGCGCATGTGTCACGGAGTTCCCAGGACTCTTTCGTCGCCAATCAGACTGCGTCGCTGGCTTGGCCTCCCTGTTCTCCCGGTCTCTGACCTATCGAAAACGTCTGGTCCATGATTGTGGAAACACTGGCCAGTAATACACCACCCACTGGTACGTCTGACAGTAACGTAGCCAGAATATTGTCAAAAGGTGGGTGGGGGGATGGCCCGAATGGTTAAAGAGAAATTTACAAAGGCTAATGTTTTCCATTTATTCTAAAGCAAACTTAGGCTAACATATTTTTATATATATATATATATATATATATATATATATATATATATATATATATATATATATATATATATATATATATATTATGCCCATAGTTTTCGTTTGTAAGACCTTCTTATAAATACTGCAATACTTTATATACAAAATTGAGGAAAACATTTTTTAAAAATTGTCTCAATACACGCCAGCAGAATCTTCAGTTGTTATTCCAAACGAAGTCAGATTATCAGAATAAGTGTTTCTTTGTATTTGAACACTGGCAACGACACGATTGCATGTCATCAAGCTCGCTGCCTGTCAGCCACGACTGTAGCTTGGTGTTTCGCAAAATCTGAATTAATTTTTGCATCAGTATAAATATCTTGCGCCGCGGTAGAGTAGCCGAGCGGTCTAAAGCGTCTCGCGCGGTTGCTCGCCGTGGAGGTTCGAGTCCTCTCTGGGGCATGGGTGTGTGTGTTTTCCTTAGGTTAGTTTACCTAGGTTTAAGTAGTTTGTAAGTTACGGAGTGATGACCACGCAGTTTGGTCCGATAGATTTACAAACATTTGAAATATCTTGCATATTGATTTAGAAAGCGTAAGTCTATAATTTTATATCCAAGATTATTGGTTCTTTTAATCTTGTTGGCATTGCACCGTATCGATCCTCTAGATAAAATATTACTCATAAACCTAACTTTAAAAAGTATTACACATACCGAGTGAGGTGCCTTATAATATACTGAAATATTGCCACTCCAAATAACGAGTCTACTGCTGTAAAAATATAAATAAGCTATTATAGTAGTACGTATTTTAACTTATCATAACGCTAGCGGACAAATAAAAGTCGGTTTTTCTCTTTTTTTCTTGTTATGAACTTATTCATAATTGGAAACTTATCTTAACAACACAAAAGAAATAAACGGCAGTGTCAGCATTCCAGTGTAGTGCTTAACACAGCAGTAAGGCCAACAATGGACAACGGCTAAAGGAGGACTGGGCAATAGCCGATGCTGTTATCTATGTATCGATAGTTAAAATCTATAGATGGCTTTGTTGACTGTCGATAGTGCGTATCCCTTTTTCGGCGTATGGCTGATAACAGTATCATTCAGGTTCACTACACGGTAGCTAGGTCGGTGTTATTTCATTTAGTCCCTTTGGAGGTTCGAGTACACCATCGAGCATGGGTGTGTGTGTTGTCCTTAGCATAAGTTTCTGTAGTATTTTATCGTTTAAGGGATAGGGGGGGGGGGGGGTCAGGACCCCCAAGACCCCCCCCCTCCCCCTTTGGCTACGTCCTTGCGTCTGATCAACTACGGCAATATGTGGAATCAGCGTCAACTGCTATGTCCCAACAACACATTCAACAGAGCCTCAGTGATTCAGTGCCGAAGGACAACATTTTCAATCGTGTGATCTTTGTAAGGCGACTTTTCTCCACAATAAATTTGGCTTGATATTTCCGGTCTTTCTTGGTGTTGTATTTTGGCTGAACAGCAGTGCATACAGGGAGTTTCCGTGACAATGTGTAAATATTTAACAGAACATAGAGGATGTTCCCACTGAACAATTTGGGGCAGGGTACCTGGGGGCCGGCCGCGATGGCCGAGCGGTCTGCGGCGCGCCAGTCACGGTCTGCACGGCCACTACGGTCGGGGTTCGAATCCCCCTTCGGGCATAGATATTTGTGCCGTCCTTGGTAATAGCTAGTTTATAAGTAGTTTGTAAGTTTAGGGACTGATGACCCCGTAGTTAAGTCCCATAAGCTGTAGAAACATTTGAACATTTGGTATCTGGGGTTGGAGAAGCCAGTTTAAGGAAGTAATAGGAATACAATCACATTATTTTTTTTATTTACATTAGTTACAGTTAACTGAAATTACCGTCATCGCCATAATGAACGTACCGTTGGAACTATATCTTACAAAATTAGCTGAAACTGACGGCCGTCAACCTAAAAGCAAGCATGACATTCGCGAACAAGATTCTATCATACCCTGACTAATATCCCAGGAGTGTTGCGAATCAGATCATCAGCAACTGAAGGTCTAATTCCATCTCCGTATACATTGGGGTCTTATACACAAGTGACTTTAAATGTCGCCGCACGAAAGAATCATGTAGATTCAGGTCAGGTGACCTCGTAGGCCACTCAAATGTTTGTATACCTAAGGGACCAAACAGCTGATGTCATTTTCCCTAGACAGAATACTGCTAAGGACAACACACACAGCCGGCCGCGGTGGCCGAGGTGACTGAGGCGCTCCAGTCACGGTCAGCACGGCCACTACGGTCGGGGGTTCGAATCCCCCCTCGGGCATGGATATTTGTGCCGTCCTAGTTCGTAAGTAGTTCATAAGTAGTTTGTAAGTTTAGGGACTGATGACCCCGTAGTTAAGTCCCATAAGCTTAACAAACATTTGAACATTTGAACAACACACACACAAACATCTATGCCCGAAGGAGGAATCGAACTTCCGGCGGCAGCAGCCGCGCAATACGTGACGGCGTTCCAGACCGCACGGACATTCCAGCTCGGCCGTCATCGCGTAGGCCATGGATTAGGACCAGGTGCATGTCAGTGAGTTCTGCGAAACTGTACCGGCAATGCTCCATCTTATTGTACTGTACTTCTCTGACCAGCACTGACAAGGGACACACCATGCTTGGAATAACAAGCAATCATAAACAGGGCAGTGGTGTGCGTCATTTCCATGCAAACCGTTGTATTGTACCTCAAGTAACATTTCAACAGGGAGAAACAAAATAACAAGACATCAATACCGTAGGATGGAAACTATATGTAATTTAGTGGCCTCAGTGTATCATTATAGATTCCATCAGTAGCGCCAAACACTCTCTGCTCAAAGTGCTTGTAATAGCGCAAAACACACATGCACCTGACAGTGCTAATGTTAGTCCTCAAAGCGCAGATGCGGAATTTCGGTGAAGTGGTCAAAACAAAGTGGGAGAGAAGAACGTGCACAACTCACTAAAGCCACGTTAACACATTCCAAATCACTTTCGCATTCACGCAGTCCAATATCAAAAGCCACACTAATTACGTTTTAACATGATGATGTTGGTACGTCAATGTCATACCTTGGCTTTCGCCAAGCATATTGCAACATAGGCTTACACGAAGGCGCGGCAAACTGATTGTAAATCACAGAGTGAAATTTCGCGGTGAAATAACGATCCTGTACCTTCAGTTGTAGTTTGGCACCTTGTAGTCTTATAAAATCAGTAATCGTTACGATATAGAGTTTACATTGGCGAAAGAATTAAACATTAAGGAATTGGCAATATTTTGTTGTTTTAGGTGGCAAGATCTTCAGCGTAACATCTTTGCTTGGAAAACTAGCATGTAGAAGAGTACGATCTGTATGATCCGCCCAGGAATCGCACAACAATTCCACCATCTAGTGGCGCTAGCAGACAATTGTGGCATTATGCACGGGAATGACGCACACCACTGTTTGTTTATGATTGCTTGTTATTCTAAGCACGGTTTCGTGTGGTTCCGAGCGTTCGAGGTCAAATGTGTCTCTTGTGAGTAGTGAATGGGCCTGTTGTTGATTCAAACCACCTCCTGTCATTTAAAAATGTTAATACGATACCATAGAGCTATCTGAGGGACAAGTAAAGTAAACAAAACCTTCATGACTTTTCAGTAATGACGCTTTTCCTACTTTTCCCGTGCAGGAAATGAATAATGTATTTTCTAATATATAAAGCAGTGTGTCCGTATGTTTGTAAGTATTGCATAAAAATCTACAGTTTTGTTCCAATCTTTATGAAATTTTGTACACGTAAGCTTCAATCCATGAGGACGGTCGCCGTAAGTTTAAGAATCACATACGATATATAGTTCACAAAATATGACGTCTTAAACAATGAGATGCGCGAAAAACTGCTGCATTTTGCGACAAGGCTGCTCATTTTCTCCTAAACCATTGGACCGATTTCAACCAAATTTGGTATACACATTCCTTACCGCGAGGTTACAATTGCTGCATGGTTAAGAATCATATACGGCACATGGTTCAAAAGATATTACGTAATAACCAATAGAAATCGCAAAAAATGCCATATAATGCAGCGAGAATTTCGAAATACACTGTATGAGAATGACAGTACTTAGCGACTTGCAACAAACTTTAAACATAATTTCAAACCTTTATTAAACTTTTTCTCGCTGGCAACCATAGTAAAACGATGAAAGGAAAAAAGTTTCTCGCTTACTACTTTTCCGCTGTTTATGGAGTAAAACTACGGCTCTCGGTATGACGTTACAATTTATAATTCGTACACTACAAATTGTAGCCGCAGGAAATTTTACAGACAATATACACACCTGTAGTTGACTGTACCTTCTAAATTGTATCACATTCCGACACTTAGTTCGTGAGATATGAGCACATAAACAGTAACGTTCCGCTGTTGATGGACTAAAACTACGGATTTCGGTGCGAAGTTACAATTTAAAATTTCTTCACTACAAATTGTAGCCACAGTAAATTTTACAGACAGTGTACACACCTGTAGTTGACTGTAACTTCTAAATTGTGTAACAGTACGACACGTAGTTCTTGAGATATGAGCACATAAACAGTAACATTCATAGAAAACTGCCCCTTCGCTCACCAAGTTTTAATCTATTACTTATTTACTACTAACCGTATTCCCAAGAGATTTTACAGACATACAGCACTTATACAAAAGAATATATACCTGAAAATGGCAGAAATAAATACCCGGGCAACGCCGGGTTTTCAGCTAGTATTTAAATAAAAAAAACAGTGCATGTAAAATTGTACGCATGTTAGTTGTAAATAAGCTTGAAATCAATAATGCTAGACAAAGCGCTAGACAAGTTTACTTTCATTTCTGTGTCAGTTTCCCTGCCTCAAGTTATTCAGTGGAGCATCCTGTATGTACTGTTAAATTTTTGGAAGTTCTTGCTACTAGAACGGCGACTGGTTTGGTGCGAGAAGTCGCAGTTATCCCTAGTGCACGTCTGCACAGGATATATTATTGCATGTAGGTGTAGCTGCGAGCCTCAGATAAGGAGCCTGCACACGGACTAGTGTGGCTGCGGTGCAGGGCCTGGGGGGGGGGGGGGGGGGGCGCTGCGGCTGGTATCGATCTATCGCGGCGCGGCCCTTGCCGACACAGCGCACGCACACTAACTCAATTATCCCTTTTCGTTCCCCGGACTCGTTATTGAACCCCTTCTGTTGTCACTATCGGCGGCTGCGAGTCCTGAGCTTATACTCTCCTACACAACGCGAGCGTGACCAATAATTCCTACCCTCGGAATGTTTAGAATACCAGCACAACGAGCATTCTTCCATTTTCCTCCCTTCGTTTAACGGAACAATTTGTATCAAAGGAGTCTCAAATAAAAAAAAATCGATTTTTTTATTATTATTTATTTATATTTTAATGGTTGCAATATTCATTTCAGACGAACGAAACGTTGGTTTATCTGCCAGTCTGCTAATTTAGCAAGTAACTGAAAGTCTTAACATTGTTGCCATGTGCGGATGAACAGATACCATGTCAATAATTGTATGTATTCTTCTAGCAGGCAATTGACAATTTTTGTGCAGATGCCCGAAGCGGGAAATAGGGGGTCGTATACCGGTACAACACAAACTTTCAACTCTGCAACTGAATTTATTTAAATGCCCTGCAACGGTCGAGACGTTTTGATATTTAAAACTTTTAATTATTTTTTTTTTAATTTTTTATGTCCGATGTGGAAGGAACCAAAAGGGATTTCAACTATCAAACCTTATTCATCATCTATATCTATAAATGTAAATGGCTGTTCGGTGTACGTTTATCACGTCTGAACCACAAGACATAAGGAGCTAAAAATTTGTACAGTTACTAATGTCTACCCGGGGAAGGCTTTAGGCACGGTTTTATGGCGATCGGATAGCTATTTATCTATATATATATTAATGGGAATGTCTGTTCGGTGTACGTCTATCACGTCCGAACGACAAGACGCAGAGACTTAAATATTTGTACAGTTACTAATTAAATCTGAGGAAGGTCTTAGGCACGGTTTTATAGCGAGCTGATAGATATTTAGTAATTTGAAGAATATAACGCGAAATGTGGAACAATAACTACTCTTTGAAAATTATATGTACTCTTTGAAAATGGTTTTATTGGTTGCATTGTTGCTTGAGGGTTGATAATGATAAAAGGGTGGAGTATATTGGGATGGAAAGTTATCGGTGTATATAACATTCTATGTGTGTGTGTGTGAGTGTGTGTTAATATTTCGCTCTGCAGCGAAAACTACAGAACGCATAGGAATGGTCTGTGTGTAATTGTTGTCCGAAGTCTCCCCTTGTACACCATAGCAGTTCCACGCTGATATCTATAAGGGGAAGGATATGGTGGTTGAAAGTCGTCAAATTATTTAAAAAATTCGAACTGAAGGCCAGCGACTCTAAAGCAAGGAGGTTACGTACAGCGAAACGTGATGCCACAGACCATATCTTTGGTCTATGCGGGCTACAATGTCTTCAGCTCTTCTCTGTAAGGATAAGCATACCATTAAGGAAATATAAGAATGAATAAATAATTAAAGCAGTAAAAAATAAATGTCTTTTAATACATCTCTTTAAAAAATCTATTTGACGTTTCGCGCATTACATCAAGTGATGGATCTGTGACATTATTACAATCATTATTGTTGAATTTCGTGATTGGATTCTTCGAAACGAGTGCATTTTTACGTGTGATTTGATCTACCAACACGTGAGCGGAGCCGCGGGTTTTAACTAGTATCTAATAAAATTTCCACATCGCGAAGAAATATGTTCACGTGAGATTATTGAACCACCAGGACTAAATCTGGAAATAAACGAAGTAGGAATTGAAAAACTACAAAGAGAATAAAAGCCACTTGAAACAAATAGAATAAACAAAAAAACTGACGTCGTTATAATACAGTATTTGTAACGGTATTACTTTATACCTATGAAATTATGATGATTGGTGACAAATCTCAAACGATAAACATCGTAGAACAACAAAGAACATTTCTAAGGAAAATGGTAAATCCAAAACGCCTAATGGAATTCGGATCAATACGAAATCAAATGAAATGTGTCATGATGTAAAAAAACTTTCAGATACAATCAGGAAATGGGGATTACAGTGTAGAATGAATCACATAGAATGAATAACAAATCTCATAAAGGAAATGGTGAACTGATCTTTGATGAAGGAAAAAAAAAAACACCCTGTCTGACAGAAACCAATGAAGACATAAGGAAAATTGACATAAAAATGTTCAAATGTTTGTAATCGTAAGGGAGCAAACTGCTGAAGTCATCGGTTTCTAGCAATCAGGAACGCAGTTATGGCACAAGTTCTGACATCAGATCATGTCTGGTGTAACAATATTTATTGCAGACAACAAATATTTACTGTATATTAGTTATTATTGTTTATATCTATTAAATACACATAGTCTAAATCAGACTTGTTGTCAAACGTCTTAACTCAAGACTAACATTTCCAAATGTTTAAGGTTTCACTACAGGGATTGTTATCAGATAAAGAAAATAATGTCTTTATTTCGTTTCCATTATAGCAGACTTTCGGCTGTGAAGTTTTTTTTATGTTTCATTACCCATTAGAACGCACAAGTACTTATCAAAACACACATTTAATTGTATAAAAACAGGTTGGTCACATCTTCGCAATCAAAGACATACCAAATATACTTGTAACAAATGTAATACAGTGTATGACTTGAAGTCGTATAAAGATCCTTTCAGGAATCCAGTCATGCTTATGTACTTGTATATGACACCTCAAACTTGGAAAAAATAGCAAAATCTCTTTGGGATGTCCCTGGGACCAGAAAGATTATACATTATATGAAAGGAAGACACAGTATACGGCAGTCTTCATACAAAGTCCTAACTGTTTGATGGGAAATTTAAAAACAGAAATTAAATTTGAAATTATACTGTCACTCTTAGCTCTAGGTGGTCTTCCTCAATATTAGGATTGTTACCAAAATGAATTATTATTCGACCAGTAATTGATGAAAACATGACAAAAATGATACTTTTCACAGTAACATGATATAAAAAATTCGAGAATAGTTTATAGGGCTTATTTCTTATAACTTTGTAGGTGGCCTTGGCAGTGGTAATAACACGAGACAATGTCAAAGAAAATGAACGAGCAGCAAAGATAGGTAATTTTTCAATTATAAGGTTACAAAAATGTTCAAATGTTTGTAGAGCTTATGGGACTTAACTGCAAGGTCATCAGTCCCTAAACTTACAAACTACGTATGAACTACCTTATACTAAAGACGACAGTAACATCCATGCCCCAGGGGGGGATTCGAACTTCCGACGGCGAACGGCCTCGCGCATCGGAGAATAACGCCTCAATGCGCTTGGCCACTCCGCCGCCGGGATTCGAACCCCCAACCGTAGTGGCCGTGCAGACCGTGACTGGCGCGCCGCGGTCCCCTCGGCCACCGCGGCCGGCAACGACATACACACACGTGGCGCCGAAAACGGCGAAGAAAGAGGGAATATTTCGACAAAATATGGAGCGCCGAGTGGAACGTTGATCACAAACACAATCCAGAACGAGACACTAGCTCGGAATGGAAATAACGACGGCGACACCAAGAAGCCGAAAATTCAGAAGAGAAATACTGTGGGACGTCTTTGGGGAGGCTGCCTGGGAACGGATCGCACGACGAGTACTCACCTGATGCCAGTTCGGCGGCCCCATCGCCTTCCCGCGAGTATTCAACTACGACACGCAACAGATACGAGGCGATAGACACTACCACCAATGTGGCAGAAGCAATGGAAACCCAGCAGCCTTCAGAACCAACCTTTCGAGTCCCTGCATTGGTCATATACAAGACACTACAGGAAACCCTCCGACGCGATAGGCACTACCACCAATGTGGCAGAAGCAATGGAAACCCAGCAGCCTTCAGAACCAACCTTTCGAGTCCCTGCATTGGTCATATACAAGACACTACAGGAAACCCTCCGACGCGATAGGCACTACCACCAATGTGGCAGAAGCAATGGAAACCCAGCAGCCTTCAGAACCAACCTTTCGAGTCCCTGCATTGGTCATATACAAGACACTACAGGAAACCCTCCGACGCGATAGGCACTACCACCAATGTGGCAGAAGCAATGGAAACCCAGCAGCCTTCAGAACCAACCTTTCGAGTCCCTGCATTGGTCATATACAAGACACTACAGGAAACCCTCCGACGCGATAGACACTACCACCAATGTGGCAGAAGCAATGGAAACCCAGCAGCCTTCAGAACCAACCTTTCGAGTCCCTGCATTGGTCATATACAAGACACTACAGGAAACCCTCCGACGCGATAGGCACTACCACCAATGTGGCAGAAGCAATGGAAACCCAGCAGCCTTCAGAACCAACCTTTCGAGTCCCTGCATTGGTCATATACAAGACACTACAGGAAACCCTCCGACGCGATAGGCACTACCACCAATGTGGCAGAAGCAATGGAAACCCAGCAGCCTTCAGAACCAACCTTTCGAGTCCCTGCATTGGTCATATACAAGACACTACAGGAAACCCTCCGACGCGATAGGCACTACCACCAATGTGGCAGAAGCAATGGAAACCCAGCAGCCTTCAGAACCAACCTTTCGAGTCCCTGCATTGGTCATATACAAGACACTACAGGAAACCCTCCGACGCGATAGGCACTACCACCAATGTGGCAGAAGCAATGGAAACCCAGCAGCCTTCAGAACCAACCTTTCGAGTCCCTGCATTGGTCATATACAAGACACTACAGGAAACCCTCCGACGCGATAGGCACTACCACCAATGTGGCAGAAGCAATGGAAACCCAGCAGCCTTCAGAACCAACCTTTCGAGTCCCTGCATTGGTCATATACAAGACACTACAGGAAACCCTCCGACGCGATAGGCACTACCACCAATGTGGCAGAAGCAATGGAAACCCAGCAGCCTTCAGAACCAACCTTTCGAGTCCCTGCATTGGTCATATACAAGACACTACAGGAAACCCTCCGACGCGATAGGCACTACCACCAATGTGGCAGAAGCAATGGAAACCCAGCAGCCTTCAGAACCAACCTTTCGAGTCCCTGCATTGGTCATATACAAGACACTACAGGAAACCCTCCGACGCGATAGGCACTACCACCAATGTGGCAGAAGCAATGGAAACCCAGCAGCCTTCAGAACCAACCTTTCGAGTCCCTGCATTGGTCATATACAAGACACTACAGGAAACCCTCCGACGCGATAGACACTACCACCAATGTGGCAGAAGCAATGGAAACCCAGCAGCCTTCAGAACCAACCTTTCGAGTCCCTGCATTGGTCATATACAAGACACTACAGGAAACCCTCCGACGCGATAGGCACTACCACCAATGTGGCAGAAGCAATGGAAACCCAGCAGCCTTCAGAACCAACCTTTCGAGTCCCTGCATTGGTCATATACAAGACACTACAGGAAACCCTCCGACGCGATAGGCACTACCACCAATGTGGCAGAAGCAATGGAAACCCAGCAGCCTTCAGAACCAACCTTTCGAGTCCCTGCATTGGTCATATACAAGACACTACAGGAAACCCTCCGACGCGATAGGCACTACCACCAATGTGGCAGAAGCAATGGAAACCCAGCAGCCTTCAGAACCAACCTTTCGAGTCCCTGCATTGGTCATATACAAGACACTACAGGAAACCCTCCGACGCGATAGGCACTACCACCAATGTGGCAGAAGCAATGGAAACCCAGCAGCCTTCAGAACCAACCTTTCGAGTCCCTGCATTGGTCATATACAAGACACTACAGGAAACCCTCCGACGCGATAGGCACTACCACCAATGTGGCAGAAGCAATGGAAACCCAGCAGCCTTCAGAACCAACCTTTCGAGTCCCTGCATTGGTCATATACAAGGCACTACAGGAAACCATCCGACGTTAGTTGCGTGCCTGCTGTAGTGGAAACCATGTCATACTTCTTTGACTCAATGGGCGATTACCACAGTGCACGGAAGTTCTTGTAAACCAGCCGATTACAGTTCTATTCGCTTCAGGACCAGTCGCTTAAAGGGGTCAAGGCAGTCTTCAAAAAACTACCATAGGAAGTCCCTGTCGAAGATCTTCGCCAGGAAATGCTGGCCGAAACCGACCCAATTCAATACATTCATCGATACGAAAATAAACTAAGGTAAACTAACCTAAGGGCAACACACACACCTATGCCCCAGGGATGACTCGAACCTCCACAGCGAGACGCCTTAGAGCGCACGTCTACCCCACCACCAGCCGGCACATACGGCATGTGAGACAGTATGCATCTATTCAACAGAATGCATTGTTTCATCAGAGAGTGCAAAGCTTAACCGAAAAAACCTCACCTTTGTACCAAGAATGTCTGTCTTAAAATGTGTATGATTTTCTTACTAATAAGCAAGTTTTAAAAAGAAACATTTTATCGACGTTTCTCGATTTTTAATTTTTAGCACTTAGACCCTTTCTAATTTATAGTAATCAGTAGTCAGTCTGTTTAATTTCTTTCTCATGAAACTAAATCAGAGGAAACTAAGTTACAAAAACGATTCCTTATCTATTAGTGCTCGTTTAAGGTCACTCCAGATTCGTCTGAGGGGTCACACTATGGTTATAATTGCTATTCTCTATTAAACAGTAGAGTCTTGTAATAAAGCCATTTGTGAATAATGCTATATACTGAACCATCTCCTTTGAATTTCAAAGCAAAACAGTTCTGAATTTTAAAGTTCCCTTGGCGATAGGATTCTTGAAGACATAGCTTGTCAAACCCTTTTTTCCATTGCTGACCCGCCCCCTAATATTGCTTAATGAAACGGTAACTTGATAGAATATTACACGTAACCCTCTGATTAATTTTAGACTATGCCATTTATAGCACTGCAGTACACACAGTAGAAGAACAAGTCGCAGACAATGCACCCTAACAAAAAGCAGCGTCTGTAAGGCAGTGATTTGTTGACAATAACTTTCTCAAATTGACTGTCCAGTCCAGAGCCCCGACCTGACGCCAATGAAACTGTTTTGGGATGAATTAAAAGGTGCCGGCCGCGGTGGCCGAGGGGACTGAGGCGCTCCAATCACGGTCTGCACGGCCACTGCGGTCGGGGGTTCGAATCCCCCCTCGGGCATGGATATTTGTACCGTCCTTAGTGTTAGCTAGATCGTAAGTAGTTTGTAAGTTTTGGGACTGATGACCCCGTAGTTAAGTCCCTTAAGCTGTACAAACATTTGAACATTTGAATTAGAAGGCCAGCTAGTCTCCATACGCCCTGTGTGCTACATCACTATCTTCTCTGGCTTCGGCTGTTGACATTCAACCATCACACTGAAAGTGCCCACAGCAGTGTTAAAACCGTTGTATAGGGAAATCATGAAATTTTGCAAGAAGCATGGTTTCACAGTACAAGTGAAGGAAAAAATCTGGTAATGTTAATCTGTAATCATACCACATTAAGATATTTTTGCCCTTAAAAACTTACATTGTATTCGTAATCTGTTAAACATTTTAGTAACTACTAAATAAATTTTAATTTGATTTTCTGTGATGGGTAACGTGATTCACTAGGGAGATTTGTGTGTATAATTTACAAGAATGTAGTACTAACTTGACGATCTACAGTTGAGTGGGATTACCTAACACAATGAAAACGTCGCCTTTGCTACTTAGCGGTGATAGGCGGAAGGCCGTCCAACTGAAACGATAACTTTGTTGCCCGTTTGTAAGTTCAGCTAGCGGAACTACCTCGTTTACGTGGTATGATGTGTGTGCTGAGGCCTGTCTTTCTCGCCGGCCACGGTTCGCTCGTTGTGACGTCAGAAACTCGCCATGTTGGCCACACTCGTTCAGGTACACGCTCCGTGCGGCGACGGCTTTAGAATAACAAGCAGTCACAAACAAAGCAGTGGTGCGCGTCATTTCCATGTAAAACGCCGCACATGTCTGCCAACTCCACTAGATGGTGGCATGGTGTAGCTGCTCTAACCAGTACTCCAGTTGCGTGAGTGGTATAGCTGCAGTACGTATTTGTCTTTTTCAGTGTTTGCAAGCGAATTACTGTGTAAACTGTGTACAGTGATATCATAAAGAGAATTAATCCTACGCTTGTAGTCCAAATTTTAGTGACCAATTTGTGAGGTGCTTGGAAATGAAAGCGGGGTCCAGTATATGGAGTTCGCGGATATATTATTATATAACATAATAATTCAGGAATATAATGGCGACGACACAGAAATACACAACATGACGCTTTATAGATATACGGAATTTGAAGAACAGGAGGAACTGTGAAGGTGGCTCTTCAAGCGATGCACGACATTCATCTCCAGAGCGACAGGAACAGTCAAGTCACAGTGAATGCGAAAGTGATTTTGAATGTGATTACGTAGCTTTAGTGAGGTGTGCACATTGTTATCCCCAACTTTGTTTTAACAACTTCATCGAAATCCCGCATCTGCATTTTGAGGACTACTACAAGCACTTTCAGGTTGTAGTACTGAAGTATATGTGAGTTTAGCGCTATTATAAGTACTTTAAGCGGAAAATTTTTGGAGCTGCTGATTGAGTATGTAATGAATCATTTAAGTCATTAAACTACATATCATTCCCAACCTATGGCGTTGATATCTTGTTACTGTGGTGTCGCACAAGTACAAAGTGCGCGCCACTTACTTTCGCCGCGCGCCGCCAGGCACGCACGGCGCGGCGTTCTCACGACGACAGCCACGAGCGCCCTCTGGGACAACCCCGCTCGTGGCCACCACTGAAGGATTTGCCACTTCGGACTGAGATAGCAACGAGTTAGGACCTTCGTAATCCGATAGGCACGAGTGAAGACTTTGCTATTGTACAGGCACTAGGCAGGCCTCTAACAACTATGTATCAACATTCTGCAGTACTATGTAAAAGTTAAGTATTGTTACATTCTGTGCAATATATCTCTTTCTAATTTACTCGAGTGTTTATAGTTTCTGGCTGCTCCCCTCCGTACCTGCACCAGCGTGTCGGTCTCATTTCACTCGGCCACCGACACCTACGACGAGGCTGGGACACAAAAGCGGCGACGAAGTCGGGACACAAAAGTGGCGACGAGGAGTGATAGAACCTTGGACCAGCCCGCTTACAGCAGCCAGACAGCAGCAGTCGGAGCACGCAAAAATTGCTCCCGCCCACCCACCCTTATTATAAGATTTTTGGGGGAAGATATTTTGTTACATGTTTGTGGACTTTTTTGTTGCAGAGCGTCCTCTTTCATATTGCATTTGTGTTTTGTTATAAGTTATTTTGTATACGCGGCGCCTAATCGGTCAGCATGGCCACTACCCCGAACCCAAACTTAATGGAAATTATTCAGTTACAGACGGCGCAAATCACCCAGTTGCTCCAGGCGGTGGCCGAGCTGACAGCGCGGGCAGCTAACCAACAACAACAGCCGCCGCTTCGGCAGCCCACACCTGCCGCCGCAACACTTCCTACGTTTCGCCAATACAACGAACGTGAGGAAGAATGGAGTGATTATCTGGCGCAGTTTCAAGAACTCGTCGCGGCTCATCAACTTACAGGTCAGACTGTTAAGCATCTTTTATTGTCTGTGGTGGGCCCCAAAACTTTCGTGTTACTGCAAAAACTATTCCCGCACGCATCTCCTAGTGATGTAGACTTTGAACAAATTGTAGATGCACTGAATGCTCATTATGAGAGAAAAGTTCTTGTAGCCGCTGCACGATACCGATTTTTCAGACTTAAAAAATTACCTGAACAGTCACACCAAGAGTGGATCACCGAATTGAAGGGCTTAACCCGCCAATGTAAATTTACTTGCTCTTGTGGACTTTCGTATAGTGACGTGATGTTGAGGGATGCGATTACGCAGAACATTCAGGACCCCAGAATTAGGGCAGCAATTCTAAAGCAGTCTGACCCCTCATTAGACAGTGTACTGCAGCTTATAGAAGCGCATGATACTTTTGACTTAGCTGATGTAGAAATGCAAAGCCATAGTGTAAATTCAGTGCGCCGCAACGGACGCTTTCCTAGCCGTAGTTCTCAGTATAGCACTAGTGATAATTCTTTTTCTAACGGCCGTGCTGAACAGACAGTGAACAGTAGCCAGTGTAAAAGTGCGACACAAAGGTCGCCCCGTAGTGTTAGACACAGTAATTTGAATAACGGGCGCCAACGCTCATTTCAGAAAAATGTACGTAAATCTTGCCCCCAGTGTGTGTCTCGCCACAAGCGTGCTCATTGCCCTAGTCGCAACGCAACCTGTTATCAATGTGGCAAATCAGGACATGTACAGTCTGTGTGTATGCAAATTAAAAACTCAAAGAACAGTAACGTTAGAAACAGTGCTTCGCAAAGTGCGAGAACAGTTCATTCTGTAAATGTTATACGGGCTGTGGACTTGGACAGTGCTTTCCTTGGATCTCAATTGCAAGAAAGTAGTTCTGCGCCTATGGCAAAACTATATAGTGCACCACGTAGCAAGCGCCGACGAGCGCGTAATTCTGTGCAACGGAAAAGGGTTCGGGACAAGCAAAATGACTATGAACAGTGCATTCCTGTAGTGAAAATAGTGCCTTCTGCAACTGCTCCTTGTAATAGTGCCCAGTACTGTGTAGCTAGTGACAGTAGACATAATGTAGCTACTCAAAAGTGTACTGCAGTAGTTAGTAAATCTGGAGTAGCTTCGCAGGCTTGCGCGGACGCCGATCCGGCGGTAGTGTCATCTAGTGACAGTGTTGTTAATCCGCTGTGTGCCGAGTATGCGCCGCTTCCTACCGCACGCAACCCGCGCAAGCGCAGAAAACAATATGTATTAGACGTTGCCCACATTCGCGCACCTGTCGAGCGCCGCAAGCAAAAACTTTTTGTGAATCTTTCCATTGACAATAAGACTGTGCAATATCAGCTCGACACTGGTTCCGCTGTTACCTTAATTAATAAAGATACTTATGAACTTCTGGGTTCGCCAAAATTGTCGCCGTCACAGCAAGTGCTAACAGCTTATACAGGTCAAAATATTCCCGTGCTAGGAACGTGTAGCCTGCCTGCCTCTTTTCAAGGTGTTACGAAAACAGTTGCTTTTGTTGTTCTTCAGGCCAAATCTACGCAGAACATTTTTGGACTAGATGCTTTTGACTTGTTTGGTTTATCAATTCAAAGAGATGTGCTTCAAATTTCGTCAATAGTGCCTCAGGATAAAATCAATGCATTGTGTGACAAATATAGTGACTTGTTTTCGCCGGAACTAGGTTGTGCAAAAGACTTCGTGGCACATGTAACTTTAAAAGAATCTGCAGTTCCAAAATTTCGTAAAGCTAGACCAGTGCCTATCGCAATGCGTGATACAGTTGCCGAAGAACTTAAACGTTGGCAAGATAGTGGGGTGATTTCTCCTGTTTCTGCGAGTCAGTGGGCCTCGCCTATAGTAATTATACCCAAGCCGTCCGGAAAACTTCGTCTCTGTGCGGACTTCAAATCAACAGTGAACAGTCAAACAATTGTAGACACTTATCCCCTGCCGAGACCTGACGAACTGATGGACAAATTAGGACAGTCTCGCTTCTTTTCCAAGATTGATTTAGCAGAGGCATACTTACAGATTCCACTTGATGACGAGTCAAAAAAGTTTTTCGTCATTAATACTCACATGGGCCTTTTTCAATTTCAACGCCTACCCTTTGGCAGTTCTTCCGCTCCCGCTATTTTTCAGCGTTTTTTGGAACAGCTGACAGTTTCTGTACCGTGTTGTTCGAACTATTTGGATGATATTGTGGTATCCGGACGTACAGTTGAAGAACATTTAGCAAACCTGGAGTGCCTTTTCAAAGTTTTGACTGCAGCAGGTCTACGTTGGAATAAAGCAAAGTGTTCGTTTTTTCAAACTGAAATAGAGTACCTAGGCCATGTGATTAATGCCCAAGGAATTCATCCCTTACAGTCACATCTTCGAGCAATCAAAGACTTGCCTCCTCCTAAGAATGTGCACGAATTGCAAGCAGTAATGGGGAAGCTGAACTATTATTTCAGATTTATTCCCAATGCCTCTCAGATTGCAGCTCCCCTGCATCACTTACGTAGGAAGAATGTTCCTTTTGTATGGTCTAAAGATTGTCAGGTTGCCTTTGACAAACTAAAGTCTGCACTACTCAGTGATGCATGTTTGATTCCCTTTGACCCACAGAAGCCTGTAGTATTAGCAGTTGACGCCTCGTCGTACGGTCTGGGCGCGGTAATCTCACATCGCATTGGATCTCACGATCGTCCTATTGCCTTTGCATCCAAGCTACTGACGCCAACGCAACAGAATTACAGTCAGATAGAAAAGGAGGCCTTAGCAATCATTTACGGCGTCACAAAGTTTCATCATTATCTCTATGGCAGAAAATTCTATTTGTTGACAGACCACAAGCCTCTCACGTCGTTGTTCTCACCCACAAAGCCGATTCCGCCACGTACGGCACAAAAGCTTCAGAGATGGTCCTTGATATTGTCTAATTATCAGTATGAGATTTTGTACCGACCTACCACTAAACATGCTAACGCGGACACACTTTCCCGACTTCCGGTTGGCCAGGATGTATCATTTGATTCTTCAGAAATGGCATGTTGTCAGATAGACTCCAGAGATGCTTCCGCTGTCGCAGACTTTCCTTTGAACTCTCGTCGGGTTGCACAGGAAACAGCTGCGGATGCAGACCTAAGTGTGGTAGCACGTTTTGTTCGCTCAGGGTGGCCTGCCAGAGCCAAAGACATTGATCGGCCTCTGGTTCGACGTTATTTTGCACAACGTCATGCATTATCTTTAAGTCAGGGTGTACTGTTGTTGCATACCGACAACGACCAAGCAAGAGTGATTGTTCCTCGTTCCCTGCAACGAGAAGTGTTACGCCTCCTGCATCAAGGACATTGGGGTATTGTTAGGACAAAGCAATTGGCCAGACGTCATTGTACCTGGGTTGGTATGGACGCTCAGATAGAGAGCATGACATCACAGTGTACAGTTTGTGCGGAGCATCAGGCGGCTCCTCCGCAACGTTTCTCAGACTGGCCACGCCCCAAGGGACCATGGCAACGTTTACATATTGACTTTGCCGGACCTTTCTGGAATACGCGCTGGTTAATTGTTGTAGACGCTTTCAGCAAGTTTCCTTTTGTGATTGCCATGAACTCAACGACGGCGTCTAGTACAATCAGTGCCTTAACATCAGTGTTTTGCATCGAAGGTTTGCCTGAAACTATCGTCAGTGACAATGGACCTCAGTTTGTTAGTGCGGAATTTCAACAGTTTTGTCGTGTGAATGGTATTCAGCATATTACCACTGCACCTTTTCACCCTCAGTCCAATGGTGAAGCAGAACGTTTCGTTCGAACATTCAAGTCTCACATGGAGAAGATGAAAGGTCAGCACTCCAGGCAGCAAGCTCTTCAAATTTTCCTGTCTACGTATCGGTGCATGCCACGTGACGGCCCGTCTCCTGCCGAGCTGCTACACGGCCGCCGTCACCGCACTCTCCTTCACCTGCTGCAGCCTCCCACGCACCGAGTCGGTTCGTATGGCGCTACGCGTTTTCAGGTTTCTACGCCGGTGCTGTACCAGGTGTTTGCTGGAAACAAGAAGACATGGTTGCCGGGTACCATTCTTGTACGTTCTTCCACAGGGTCGGAGCTGCGGCGCCACGCAAACCAATTGCGCCTGCACAGGCCGCGCGATCCTGTCTCCGGTTTCTTGATTCCAGACCCAGTTCACCGCCAGGGAGCACAACCACATCGTTCGTCAACGGGTCCAGCGTCCCCGGACTACGAGATCGTCCCGATGGAGATCGACGCGACGCCGCCGCTGTCGCCGCCGCAGATGACAGCGTCACCGAGAGGGACTCCGGGACCGTGCGTGCCGCCGCCGCCTGGGCCACGCACCTCAGAAGAAGATGACCTGCTCCCTCTGGGCGGGGGCGGGCGCCCTTCCCCAGGTTTCGGCGGGTTCCCTGGAGGATCTCAAGGCAGATGCCGGGGCGCGGACGGCGTCTCGATCCCGGCCTCAGCTACGACGCCCGTCCCACCAGTAACGCCCCCGCTCAGGCCCTCCTCCCAGTGCCGTCGCCGTGGCCCTCAGCCCTACGCCACGACGGCGCGGCGGTTTGGGGGGGAGGGGTGTGGTGTCGCACAAGTACAAAGTGCGCGCCACTTACTTTCGCCGCGCGCCGCCAGGCACGCACGGCGCGGCGTTCTCACGACGACAGCCACGAGCGCCCTCTGGGACAACCCCGCTCGTGGCCACCACTGAAGGACTTGCCACTTCGGACTGAGATAGCAACGAGTTAGGACCTTCGTAATCCGATAGGCACGAGTGAAGACTTTGCTATTGTACAGGCACTAGGCAGGCCTCTAACAACTATGTATCAACATTCTGCAGTACTATGTAAAAGTTAAGTATTGTTACATTCTGTGCAATATATCTCTTTCTAATTTACTCGAGTGTTTATAGTTTCTGGCTGCTCCCCTCCGTACCTGCACCAGCGTGTCGGTCTCATTTCACTCGGCCACCGACACCTACGACGAGGCTGGGACACAAAAGCGGCGACGAAGTCGGGACACAAAAGTTACTTTGTTTCTTTCTGTTCAAATGTTACTTGTACAATTCCAATTTTTACATGGAAATGACGCAAACCACCATCCTGTTTATGACTGCCCGTTATTCCAAGCATGGTTTCGTGCGGTTCACAGCGTTCGAGGTCAAAGGTGTCCCTTGTCAGAGACTCAGAAATCCACGAATGTTGAATAGTTCTGTAACATGGATAACTGGAGACACCCTGGCATATATACGAGCAGGACTAATCACCAAATACAACGCGATGTAAACCGAATAGAATAGGATAATGACAGCAAGTAGCCGGCCGCGATGGCCGAGGGGACTGAGGCGCTCCAGTCACGGTCTGCACGGCCACTACGGTCGGGGGTTCGAATCCCCCTCGGGCATGGATATTTGTACCGTCCTTAGTATTAGTTAGTTCATAAGTAGTTTGTAAGTTTATGGACTAATGACCCCGTAGTTAAGCCCCATAAACTATACAAAGATTTGAACATTTGACAGCAAGTAATTTATATTGTTCAACTGTTTGTAAATCTATGGGACCAAACTACTGTGGTCATCAGTACCTAGGGTTGCATGCTACTTAAACTAAATTAAGCAACCTAATGAAAACACACGCATCCAGACCCGAGGGAGGACTCGAAACTCCGACAGGAGCGTTTCGTAGTCCATAACATGGCGCCTAGAACATTTCGGCCATTCCGAACAGCGATTTATATTGATGTAGGCAATATTTGACTAATGGTGCACACAGAATTAGTGCATGGAACATATGGTTAAGAAGGAAGGAAGGAAGGAAGTTATGGTTTAACGCTCGCCGGCCGCGGTGGTCGATGGGACTGAGGCGCTCCAGTCACGGTCTCCACGGCCACTACGGTTGGGGGTTCGAATCCCCCCTCGGGCATGGATATTTGTACCGTCCTTAGGATTAGCTAGTTCATAAGTAGTTTGTAAGTTTAGGGACTGATGACCCCGTAGTTAAGTTTCATAAGCTATACAAACATTTGAACATTTTTTGTTTAGCGCTCAGTCACAGCGTGTCATTACAGGCGCAGCACTCTCTCGGATAGATTGGGCAAGGAAAAGGAACCAGCCGACATTTTTCATGGAGTCATTTACGGAAAACACGGAAAACCTGAATCTAATCGGCCGGAAGTGGATTTGAACCACCCCTCTCCCGAATGCTAGTCCAGTGTGCTACCACTGCGTCATCTCCGCTCGTTGGTTCAAAAGGAGATCTTGAAACAAAGGAAAATGAATACACCTCGGAAAATATTGAATGAAGCTCAGTAGCTGGGGAGGTTATGAATTTAAATCAGCTTCTACTAGGATGGATTAATTGGAAACCGATTTTGTATCGTGCATCGAAGATCACAAAGCCACAACTGTATCATTTCAACTTTGGGAACATGCTCTGAAGTGAAGTGTGGATAGATTCCGTGATAACAGAAGCTTCAAGCCATTGAATAAATGCCGAGGGCCGCGGTGGAGTAGCCGAGCGGTCTAAAGCGTCTCGCTGCGGAGCGCGCGGTTGCTCGCCGTGGAGGTTCGAGTCCTCCCTGGGGCATGGGTGTGTTTGTTGTCCTTAGGTTAATTTATCTAGGTTTAAGTAGTTTGTAAGCTACGGACTGATGTTCACGCAGTTTGGTCCGATAGATTTACAAACATTTGAACATTTTTTTAAACACCGAGAAAATAGGTACGCGTTAACTTCGCGGTATCTGCTGATGACTAGCATACTGAGATTGCAAATGTGCTCAGTTTCTATGTAAGTCTGTAGTATCCTAGCACAATGTAGCGGTCCATTTTCCGACGACCACAGCCCACACTCGACCAGACTTTCCTTTATGTTTTAAACGCATGGCGCGCTCAAATCTCGCTGAGCCGCGGAACTGGAAACTCAAAGAGTTGACCCTCTGTGTCAACTGAACCTGCGCCATGAAGTATCCGAGTACCACTTGCTGTACACATAATCGAAATAATGTTATAACATATATTTACCGCACTTAAGGTTGTCACACAGTCACTAAAATCTAGACAAGAAATAGAAAAACAAATAATTCCGAGTGATTGCTTTAATCTTTCATAGATGAATAAATGTTTAACACAAGTAAGGTTCAAGTAATGCGAAGTTGACTGGTGCGTTTTTAAAGTGACTAAACACTAATGTTTGGTTAATAATGTCAAGTTCTGTACTGAAGTTCCCGAAACAAATAGAACTCGTCTCCTTACTCTAACTTACGATAATTCTCTTACCGTATAAGTAATTCAGAATTTTCACAAGTATAACGAACTAGCTTAAACCCGCGGCGGCTGCGGTGGCCGAGGGGACTGAGGCGCTTCAGTCACGGTCTGCACGGTCACTACGGTCGGGGGTTCGAATCCCCCCTCGGGCATGGATATTTGTGCCGTCATTAGTGTTAGCTAGTTCGTAAGTAGTTTGTAAGTTTAGGGACTGATGACCCCGTAGTTAAGTCCCATAAGCTGTACAAACATTTGAACATTTTTTCAACCCGCGGCTCCGCTCACGTGTTGGTTGATTATGATAGATAATCTATCTTTCAGAAGTGTGCTATGAGATCAAATCACACGTAAAAATGCAATCGTTTCGAAGAAACCAATCACTAAATTCAACAATCATGATTGTAATAATATCACAGATCGATCACTTGACGTAATACGCGCAGCGTCAAAATGATTTTTTTAAAAGAGCAGTATTAAAAGAAATTTCCTTTTTACTGCTTTATTTATTTACTCTTATATTTTCTTTTTCGTATGCTTATCCTTACAGAGAAAGAGCTGAAGACATTGTAGCACGCATAGACCAAAGATATGGTCTATGGCATCACGTTTCGCTGTATGTAACCTCCTTGCTATAGAATCGCAAACGTCATCGCTGGCCTTCAGTCCGAATTTTTTAATAATTTGACGACTTTCAACCACCATATCTTCCACCCCCTTATAGCTATCGGCATGGAACTGCTATGGTGTACAACGGGAGACTTCTGACAACAATTACACACAGACCATTCGTTTGCGTTCTGCAGATTTCGCTGCAGAGCGAAATATTAACACACACGCTTAGAAATTTATATACACCGATAACTTTCCATCGCAATAGACTCCACCATTTTATCATTATCAACCCTCAAGCACCAATGCAACCAATAAAACCATTTTCAAAGAGTAAATATAATTTTGAAAGAGTAATTATTGTTTCGCATTTCGCGTTATCTTCTTCAAATTCCTAAGTGTCTATCAGATCGCTATAAAACCGTGCCTAAAACCTTCCCCGGGTAGACATTAGTAGCTGTACAAACTTTTAGCTCTTTATGTCTTGTGGTTCAGACGTGATAAACGTACACCGAACAGACATTCACATTTATAGATATAGATTAAGACATTTTCCTTGCTGCAATATAATATTTATTTCCTTTCCATTCGCATTTCGCTTTTAGTTTAATGGCATCTTCAGTCTATTTATTCTGGAAGACTCAGTTTTATTTGAAATTGTGTCCCAAGACTTCTGTCACCACAGCGTAAATTCGAAACATATCTTCCATTCTTATGTGGATAAAATGTTACTTGACTCTTGGAGAAACATTCGCTCTCAGAACATTCACAATAGTCCATAACGTGGTACAGAGCGCCTTTCTTACAGCATCTGCCACTGGAGTCTTGTTTTTCTTGTAGCACCGTGGATCGGAACCCACGTTAAACTGTAGGTCCCCCTATAACTTGCTGGGTAAGTCAGTTCGAAGGTCGGAGGAAGGCAACGGCATACCACCTCCAAACAGGACCATTCCTAGTAAAGCACTGTGGTGTTCAAACCAATCTTCGGATTGTTGACTATATATATATCGAATATGTGTGTGTGTGTGTGTGTGTGTGTGTGTGTGTGTGTGTGTGTGTGTGAGTGAGTGTAGTGAAATCACACGTCATCGGCCGGAAAGGATGTTTAGTTCAAAATAGAAAACGCATTAGGCATTAATTATATCTATGAAGTTAAGCTAAACAGAAAGAAAAACAAAAAACAAAAAAACAACAACAAAAAAAACAGATTTTCAGGGACTCGTTGCTCTTCACCGAAGTTCCTACCAAACAATTTCTCACCCAAAAACCATAAGAAACTAGACAATTTGTGTGAATTTGTTCGATAGAGTACCTTCCACGTCGTCATCCCGTTACGTACGGGTGCGGCTGCTCTTGCGTTCTGTTTTTGTTATGGGCAAACCTGTGACGAATTGCAACGCTACGTCAACGCTACGCTCCAGGTAGCAGCTGATTCGTTGGCTTCGGAGACCCACTTCCGGTGATCACTCTGTCAGTTGTTGCTAGTTTGAGAAGGTAACCGTATTGGCCTATTATATTTGTGCACATAAATTCATTAAGTTCTCTGCAGCTCAGTCTTCAATTACCAACCCAGATATGGCCTTTTTTTCTATTATTTTTCTTTCAAACATAACTGCGCTCGCACTTCCGTTAAACGTGTTGGTAGTTAAGCTGACAACAATATCACAGAAGTCTTATCTGTAATAACAGGGAAGTAGATGCAAACATCAGCAGGGGAATAGGGGAAGCTACTGTAGTCTTCCAATAATTGATATTGGTATGGAAATGGTCTCTCTATGAACACAAAGAGTCAGCTGCACTCATCCTATAGATGCCCATATATGCACGCGAGCCCTGAAAAATCAGAACAGAAGCTCAATATCTTTCATGAACAATTTTTTAAATTTATTTTGAAGATAAATTTTCTCCACGATGTTTGAAATGATAAGTGCTAAGAAGGAGCGGACAAAACTGTCTGTACAGTTTCTTTATTGAAAGAAGACTGAAGATTGCGGTACACATTCTACGCATGAAAGATGGAAGAATCTCCGTATTAGCATTCTTTGGGAATCTAACGTATGGACACAGAAGTAGGGGAAGGTTTCGTGTGACCAGGAAACGAGATTTTGGTAAAGCTTATCAATACGTGGACATGAACTGGGAGATTGTTCAAATTCTCGCAGCTGATGTACCTCAGTGGAGGAATCTCGTTGCCGGTCTCCCCCCCCCCCCCCCAGGGGGCTCACGGTTCTTTCGTGAGTACGTGTGTGGCGAGCACGGGGCCCAGAGCTAATGCAGTCTTCCTTCCTTCCTTCCTTCTCGGACTGCATTTCCTTTCCCCCTCTCCTCATTTCCTATATTCACTCCTTCCCCTCCCCACCGGGGGACTCATAACCTCTGTAGTTTAGTCCTCCTAACCCAACCGAACTTAATTTCATGCTTAGTTCGCTTTTCAGTACTCCCGCCTGCTTGCCTACAACCCTGACAGTACTTCATCATATCTACATCACTTTCCCATTGTCTGTGCTGATATTAGGTTTCCCGTCAAAGAATTTGTGTGCGTCTCTTTTTGTCAGGATCCGTCGAATGATATTGCTATGTCGGAACTACCATTTTCTGTCACAGCCTCTTCGGCAGCTGTAATCAATGACTCCAAAGCATACGTCTTGAAATTACTTCTATGGAGTTCTAAGTCCATAGAAGCGTCTTAGTGTCAAAAAGTCAATTTTTTACACTTACTTCTGAAGTCTTGAAAGTCTTTTCGCTTTGACAGTTCACACATTTGCAAAGTGCACACGAGACCATTGAGTTAAGAAATTCAAAAAAATTCGATTTCCCCTCCCCCCCCCCCCCCACACACACACAAAAAGGCGGTCTAAAGCGTCTCGCTGCGGAGCTCGCGGTTGCTCGCCGTGGAGGTTCGAGTCCTCCCTGGGGCATGGGTGTGTGTGTTGTCCTTAGGTTAGTTTACCTAGGTTTAAGTAGTTTGTAAGCTACGGACTAATGATCACGCAGTTTGGTCCGAGAGATTTACAAATTGGCCGGCCGCGGTGGGCGCGGGGACTGAGGCGCTTCAGTCACGGTCTGCACGGCCACTACGGTCGGGGGTTCGAATCCCCCCTCGGGCATGGATATTTGTGCCGTCCTTAGTCTTAGTTAGTTCGTAAGTAGTTTGTAAGTTTAAGGACGGAGGACCCCGTAGTTAAGTCTCATAGACTACACAAACATTTGAACATTTAGATTTACAAACATTTAATTTTTTTTCCCTCAACGACGGCGTATGACATTCCTTGAAATGGCGATTTATTTCTGCTATTTGGCCCATCTGTCCACTGCTACCAAACGTTGCCCAAACGTTGTAGTCTGTAGTTTAGACAGGTGCCAATATGTCACCGAATCCAGGTGACAGGAGGAATGAGACTACCAGTACTAGTCGTGCAAATTAAATTGACACTCAGCACGCTGGCTTATGGGAGCGATTGTAAATGGGGAATACCTTTACGTTGGAAGCCAGCAGCGGCTGCGTCGAGTCAACTTAATTTGTGTGAACAGCACTTGCACGACGCCAGAGACGGAGGATTCGTGCTTCACGACATCGCGTGCCTCGCCCATCCAGCTGTCGCCTGCCGCTGCCGGTGCAAAGCTTGACGGCATCCCAATCTCGTGACAGACCCCGCTATACCATTAGTCTTCGCGCCGTCTTTCCAGGACAACAGCCGTCTCTGACTTGATCGATACTTATATTCCGTATCAGAAACAGCTTGATATTTGCAACTCACAATTGTTTATTAAGCCACACCTGGGCTACTTATTAAAATTTTCTTCTGTCATTTTTGTAGAATTCGTTTTCATAACTATTTTGTTACAGAATCTATATCTATAAATGTGAATGTCTGTTCGGTGTACGTTTATCTCGTCTGAACCACAAGACATAAAGAGCTAAAAATTTGTACAGTTACTAATGTCTACCCGGGGAATGCTTTAGGCACGGTTTTATGGCGATCGGATATATATTTATATATATATATATATATATATATATATATATATATATATATATATATATATATCTGTTCGGTGTACGCTTATCACGTCCAAATGACAAGACGCAGAGACTTAAATATTTGTACAGTTACTAATTTATACCTGAGGAAAGTTTTAGGCACGGTTTTATAGCGATCTGGCAAATATTTAGTAACTTGAAGAATATAACACGAAATGCGGAACAATAATTACTCTTTGAAAATTGCATTTACTCTTTTAATATGGTTTTATTGGTTCCATTGTTGCTTGAGGGTTGATTATGATAAAAGGGTGGAGTATATTGGGATGGAAAGTTATCGGTGTATATAAAATTCTACGTGTGTGTGTGTGTTAATATTTCGCTCTGCTGCGAAAACTACAGAACGCAAACGAATGGTCTGTATGTAATTGTTGTCCGAAGTCTCCCGTTGTACACCATAGCAGTTCCAAATGTTCAAATGTTTGTTAAGCTTAAGGGACTTAACTACGGGGTCATCAGTCCCTAAACTTACAAACTACTTATGAACTACCTACAACTAAGGACGGCACAAATATCCATGCCCGAGGGGGGATTCGAACCCCCGAGCGTAGTGGCCGTGCAGACCGTGACTGAAGCGCCTCAGTCCCCTCGGCCACCGCGGCCGGCATAGCAGTTCCATGCCGATAGCAATAAGGGGGTGGAAGATATGGTGGTTGAAAGTCGTCAAATTATAAAAAAATTCGGACTGAAGGCCAGCGATGACGTTTGCGATTCTATAGCAAGGAGGTTACATACAGCGAAACATGATGCCACAGACCATATCTTTGGTCTACGCGTGCTACACTGTCTTCAGCTCTTTCTCTGTAAGGATAAGCATACGAATAGCACATTACTGAAAGATAGCTTATCTATCATAATCAACCAACACGCGAGCGGAGCCGCGGGTTTAAGTACCTTATAAAATAGAACACTATTAATGTTCACAGCATATTTTCCTTGCACTCATTTATCAAATCCTGATGTGATATCATTACCGGTAATGTTCATTGTGAAAATTTACTCCACAACGGGCATGTTACTACAGTGGATGGAATGAACTGTTTGACATCTTACAGCCTATTAATCATTAAACAAAATTGTTATAGTTCCGAATTTTATTTTTTTGCTTAAATATAATTTTCTATCAATGTTACTGGATAGTATGTTTTGTTTTTAGAACTTATTGCTAAATTGTTGTTTCCAATATTTCGACTCTGATACAATAAACGCAATTTCAAAATAAGAGATGAAGTTCTTGCTTATTTGGAATATGGATTAACACATTCAGATTTTTTATCATTTGACTTCTCTAACCACATTTTAGACAAGGAAAGGGAAGTAAGTGACCGTAGAATCTTCAAGACATTTTCCTTAGACGATTGACGGAAAGTGATGCCATCTGTCGACGTAACGTAATTCTTTTTTCGATGTGACTCATACCTTTCATGATTTCAAAGGTGAAAATGATTGTCATTTTTTACTGCAGTTGAAGATTTCTAATGATGCAACACCAGGAGTACCCATGTTTGTCCCAAATTTTATTAGATATTAGCATAGGCTTAAAGAATGAGTACACATTTCTAGTACAGTTTTAATAAAACACAAAGAAAATTTACAAAACAGGTCGTTTCATTTCCAACTAGACGTAACTAGTTCTTCATCGTTGATATAAATTTGATCTACCTGCCAATAACTATACCATGTTTCCGTGAAATTCATCATCTTCAACCTAGCAGTAATTACCCTGTCCCTTCTTCTATTTGGCCTTCAGTTGATTTACTAACTGTTTTGAATGCGCCGAACGGAGTATTACTCGTATGTGTTTTCTAGGCTGTTTTACGAGACTTAGGTCGCTTCATAGATATTGAACCTCAATTCATTAAATTGCTATATGGATTTAATTTATTAATCCGAACTCACTTTCTGAGAGTTTCGCACAAACTGACTTACGTATATAGAGTTCATGTATAGGTTTTGATTAGTGAGTTTGCAAGTATCAAATTGCGGGACATTAATGGCTGTATCGCTTGTTTGCATTGACTTAGAATAGGAATGTTCTTTGCATCGCCAAGGGGTCATAGGGCTTAATATTACATAGAGTATAAATTATACTTCTGCCCAGTACTGAGAAAAGGCGATTTTAACATACAGACAAACCGACTGGTTGACAGGCCCCAGCGCAGACGTAATGCCACGTAAGCAAGATAGTTCCGATCCGGCGCGATCGCTAGCTCAGTGGCTGCCCGCTATGACGCAGTGGACTGTGCCCCAGCGGCCGGCCAATCGGCTAGAGATCGCCCCGGCTCGGAACTACCTTGCTTACGTGGCACGATGTGTGCGCTGAGGCCTGTCTTTCTCGCCGGCCACGGAGCGAACCACAAAAAAAAAAAAAAAAAAAAAAAAAAAAAAAAAAAAAAAAAAAAAAAAAATTAAATGTTTGTAAAGCTTATGGGACTTAACTACGGGGTCATCAGTCCCTAAACTTACAAACTACTTATGAACTACTTACGAACCAGGACGGCACAAATATCCATGCCCGAGGGGGGATTCGAACCCCCGACCGTAGTGGCCGTGCAGACCGTGACTGAAGCGCCTTAGTCTCCTCGGACACCGCGGCCGGCGAGCGAACCACACATGGGGAGGCTTTCCCAACGTGTCAGGCAGTGTCAAGCATGCCAGATATTCTCAACGTGCGTCTGAACGATCACCAATAAGATGGAATAACGTCATGACGTCACACCACATGACTATCCGAAGAGGGGGGCACCTCTTTTCGGTAGAGAGAGATGAAGACTCCACATTGGCCGTCGTATTTCATGGTTTTTATGTATATAGCTTAGGTATTATGAGTGTATGACATTTCAAAGCGAGTAAAAGTAGCTGAGAATCTCTCGAAAACCGGTAATTAGAGGTAACATTTGTTGGAATAAATAACTGGAAACGTCTTATATGTGGTTAAAAAATTTCCGTATTTCAGTAATCTGCCGTTTCAAGGTAAGGCAGGCTTAAGATCGATCAACACGAATTCTTCTTCACATCATTTGTTGTAATTACATGTCAACAACCGAAATATATATATCAGTAGTGTATACAACAAGTGTAATACCTTCATTGATAACAGTTGGCTATGTTTGTGGCCGTAGCGGACCAGAGTGACGGCGCTCTACGTCAGCTCCCAATTAAAAATCTGGCATCGTTGCCCACAGAGTCTCACAGGAATCCTATTTAATGCCTTTGCCCCGTCCTCTTTGGTAGCCCCAGTTACGATTGCAACCATTCCAGTCGCCTTAGTTATGTATACAAATCTTTAGCACTTGCTCGTTTGGCTCAGACGAAAAGAGTATATGATCTGCTGCAACAGTGTCGACCATCCAACCCAAGCGAAATTAAGCATCCACAGTATTTGTGGCGGCATATATGGAAAGCTGTTTACGAACGTTTTCTCGAATCAGACATCCAGTCAGCTTGGCATCTCACTGTGAATGGAAAACAAGTTAACCGACATCGTCTGCTTCGGATCCATCTCGCCGATTCGCCCCTCTGCATTCACTGCGGAGTGGACGACACCGACGGCCAAAGGTTCCACTGTGGTCAGGCAAACGATGTCTGGAAGAAGAATGGCACCGTTTCGGCTCTGTGTGAAAGGAAGAAAAGATAGGGTTCAATTTCCCGCAGGCATGCAGCTCATTAGTGCCGGGGCACGCTCCTGCTTGAATGGCGATGGAACACGGAAGCTTGCCGATCATTCTTCTCATTGGGCCGCGGTGATCGCAAACAGCCTTTATGAAGCCACACGCAAACAGGGTGCTAGCGATTACACTGTAACGTATAAGCAGAATTTCAGGACATATTCATCGTCGCTTTCTTTTCCAGATTGTCGTACATGCAACCTTACTCGCCAAACACCCGCCCAGATAGACATCAAAATGCTCTTATTTCCGGGGGAGACTTACTACCCCGTCACCAAAACACACTCGGTAAATTGGATTCGTGGCCACGAGATCCGATATCTCTTTGATTCTGGAGAGAAGTCGGTACTTGGATATTGGAACTTTCTCAATGAACGACATTGCGTCCTAAACTGTAACCCCAAGTACCAGCAATATTTTTTCAGCTTCTTACGGAGTGCCTTTTATAACCCGCCTCGCAGCTCTGCTTGGAAACAAATATATTTTTCTTCTTATATTTGGGTTTTCTGATAGACTCAAAGACTTTACTATAAATTTCATAGAAGTATACTTCATAATATTTGATGCTATGTACACAGAAGTGCACATCCTCTGAGTAGTGAGTTTGTTAGTTTCGTTTTATGAACAGAACAGTTTGCACCTTACTTAGAATAAAACACACACTTTATCCTTTTACGTTTTGCATTTTACACGTTCTTAACATTCTTCTACTGAATAGTAACACTGACCATGTAAGAATGACCTTTAAGTTTTACTAAAAAGCGAGACTGTTGCAATAATTTATGTCTCGTATGAAGACCTTTTCTAATTTTATATCGCACAGTTTGTCATAAAACTTTTATAATTCGCTGCAGTTATTGACATAACGTGCAACTTTTATAAGTCTTATGTTCATAGATATTTTGTTGTTCCTTAAGTAGGCATATACCACAGAACGTAACAGACATATGCACAAGCGCGGAAATAAGCGATTTAATAAAGGTAAAGCAGGGATTCCACTCTTTTGATTTCGTAAACAGTGTGATTCCAGAACCTGATGCCGCCGACAACTGTCGCCGGAGCGCGCTGCGGTCGCGTGTAGCTCGTTGAGGCCAAGGAGGTTATAATAGGGGGAGATGCCCTTAACGCTACAGAAGTGAAGCCGTTGTCGCCATATTGTGGAGCCAATAATTTTGTGTTAATAAACCACAGTTTACCTGTCTGGATGGTGTGTACTATATCAAACTTGTACCAGAAATGACAGTTATGTAAATGTATGAAAGTTAATAGGGCAAGAACCACACAGTGCTTTAATCTGAATCACGCAAGGAGGTTAGAATATCATACTTCGTTGACTCCACAAGATGGCGGACTGGCTGCAATCGACAGATAAGCTTTTCATAGTAGCGGCGTCTCCCCTATTTTAACCTCCTTGGTTGAGGCACACGTCTCGTATGCACAAATCGCGCCGTCTCCGAGCGTTCAGCCACACGTTGGACTCGGCTCGTTGACCACACACGTTCAGACACACGCTCCGTGTGCCGACGGCTTAAGCATCGTTAGGTGCAGCTTCGAGCGTTCGAGTTGTCCTTTGTGAGCATAAAGAAGATCTTTGTCATTGGAGAGACGCTAAACACAGGCTGCGGTGGCTGGTTGACAGGAATGTAGCGAGAGATAGGAACGTGGTGCGTGTGTCACGTGCAGCTCCTGCGGCTCGCATTCCAGCAGATCGATGGCTGACGCGCCCCTCTCTGCATCACGCACCTAGCTCTCCTGCACCTCGCTTCTCCCACATACGGATTTGCATTCGAGGGCACTACTAGTCTATCTCCTGATAAACTTGTCGCTCAGTCCTTTCCTGTGTTAACGCTTCTTCAGTTCATTTGAGTCATATTCCACGCAGGAGTAGCCGAGCGGTCTGGAGCATCACACTGCGGATCGCGCGGCCTCCAGCGTCGGAGGTTCGAATCCTCCCTCGGGCATGGATGTTTGTGTTGTCTTTAGAATAAGTTAGTTTATAAGTAGTTTGTAAGTTTAGGGACTGGTGACCCCGCAGTTAAGTCCCATAAGCTTTACAAACAGTTGAACATTTTTTAGTCAGATTACGCCTCCGAGCTCTTCCTTGACAAGGGTTGACCACGAGCTGCGGTGCAGTGGCCGAGCGTTCTCAGGCGCCTTGCTGCGGCCCGCGCGGCTGCTTGCCGTCGGAGGTTCGAGTTCTCCCTCGGGTATGGGTGTCTGTGTTGTCCTTTCAGTAAGTTAGTTTAAATGGTTTGTACGTCTAGGGACTGGTGACTATAGCAGTTTTGTCCAATAGGCTCACAAACATTTGAACATTTGGAGACCGCGATGTAGGGATTACGGATTTTCTTTGAACTTTGTATACCTCAAGTAGGCCATTAAAACAACGTAATTTCCATGTAGTAAGGTACACTACGCTAGCAATTACGAGAAAATCGCAAGAGACGTTTGACGGGACAATTATGTACCTGCGTGTGGGTGGCGGAGTTCATGGTGGTCTAGTGGAACCGGCGCGGGGACAGCGCGTTCGGTGAGAGTGCCGAACGCCCGCTGTACTCAAAAACTATGCCGAAACCCCAACGATCAACACAGAACAAGTACTGTACCATGACCGCAAGGAACAAATCTATACGAGAAAGAAACCCAGAAAGAGGCTAGCGTTCGAGCTTTGTAAGGCAAATATGTTGACGAGACGACAGTTTGACTACCGCTCAGACTTAATTTTTGATCTATCTTTTTTTTTCATCACTTGTCATATTATAAAATACATACAACATTTGAAAGGTAATCAAATTAAAAAAGTGTGTATTTCGGAGTGTAAGTCACCAATTATCAGCACCTATATTTTCCAAATTGTTGCGCTACGCATGGTTTGCATTCAGACTGACGGAAAAAAGAAGTATGTTATTTATATGTGATGTCTGTTCTTTCGAAATCCGAAACTACAGACAGTACTCTTAATGCTGCAGTTAGTATCAATTCATATTCAGGGAATTTACGATGTTAACTGGTAATGGGTAAAATTGAAAATGTGTATCCAGGCGGGATTCGAATCCGGGTGTCCGTCTTCATAGCTAGCTGCGCGGACTCCTACACCGCTGTGGACATATCCATTAAAACAACTGCACGCGCTACCCAACCACGCCCCCCGTCAGATAGTTTTCAATAACCACGAGTATAAGTAATAGTGGGCAGGGAAAAGTTGAAAAATTCTATGTGACGGGAGGCGTGCTGAGTGGTCCGTGCAGCAGCGGAGGGTTCAGCCCAACTGCCTAGCAAGTAGGAGAACCAGGTTCGATTCCGGCTGGGTACTCATTTTCAACTTTACCCATTCGCAGTTAACGTCGTAAATTTCATGAATATAAAAGGGGAAGTGTTGCAAAATATCGACTACGTGTGTTTTCCTTTAGAAATTCTGATCACTCCGTGTCAATTCGGTAAAGCTGCATTCATTCAGTACAGTAGGTTCCGTTCCAATTTATGTTTTCCATGTCTGTATGACAAATACAATCATGCCATTTGTGATGTTGAGAGCGATCCGTCGAGTAATTGTACATTACACATTGTGACTTACTAAATTACTAAAAATACGTCATTCGCATAATTATTTATCAAGGTTTGACTTAGGTTATCCAAGCCTCTCCCTCGTTCTTTAATATTTAATTAAAAATAATGAATTGTCAAATAACATCTGAAATTCAATAAAACTTCGAGCAAATGCACATTAAAAAATTATATTACCTCTCAAATGTCATATAAATTAAATAATTTGACCGCAGATGAAAAATGTAGATTAAAAATTACGTTTGCTTGTGTAGTCGAAGAGACATCGCTTGATCAACTTTTCTCTCTTTTCTTCGTATACCTTCATTCATTGCGGACGTGGGATCGTGTTTGTTCTCTCTTGTTCTAAGAAATATTCTTTCTGTTTTTTTTTTATTTATTATTTTTTTGTTACAGACGGGGCTGATTTAAGTTTTCCGTGATTTTCCTAATTGCTAGAGACAAATACCGGTATGGTTCCCGTCAAAGGGCACGGCCGGTTCCCGTCCCAGTCATTCATTAGAAATCAATCCCATCTCTAATGACCACGATATCGACGGGACGTTAAACCCAAATCACCCTTCCTCTTTTCATGCAGTTGGAACCTTGAGGGGCAGATGCAGAGGGATAAATCTGTAGGTGTCACTTAGTTAATGAGTTGTATGAGGAAATGTGTAGGCTGCATGGAGTGGCCGTGCGCGCTAAGGCGCCTTGCTGCGGGTTGCGCGGCCATTCTTAATCGGAGGTTCAAGTCCTCCTTCTGGAATGTGTGTGTGTGTGTGTGTGTGTGTGTGTGTGTGTGTGTGTGTTGTTGTTGTTGTTGTTGTTGTTGTTAGCATAAATCAGTTAAGTAGTTTGTAAGTCTAGGGACCGATACCACTGCAGTTTGGTCGTATAGCTTTACAAACATTTCAACATTTGATTTGAAATGTGTAAACTGTAGATCCTCTCAAGTCAGATCTATCCACTAGTGTGTTGCTGGGCAAGTATGATATTTTTTCTTTACTAGTAATTTTATAGACCTTGCGGACAGGCTGGCAGCAGCTGACAGATTGCTATTCAGCCGAACGTACATGGTTATTGGAAAGTGAGATAATAAATATTCAACTTACTTTTCAAATAAATGCAGAAATTGTAAAATAGTCATCGAGATAAAATTAGTGAATAAAATGCATAAATGTGGTGATTTTAAAAAACACACAGAGTTAAAACGTGCCACGATGGCTAAAACACACGGAAATCGTGCAGAAAAACGGTGACGAGGACGAAGACACTGCTTATAACACATGGCATCTCTTTGTTCTACCTGCACGGCGGCTGCTCACGTCTTAAAAGGCACTAAGCACTTGACACTCGACGTAACAGTAGACGGTGCACTGTTAAAATTGAGCTGTGAAACCCTGCAGGGAATGGGGCGGAGGGTAATGGACACGCATGAGAACAGCTGCTTCATTAATTCTGTGCACTACGTTATGAAAAATTTACTTCAAGGTCATGGTGATATTGCAAGATAGAATGTTATTATATTGAATAAGGTGCTAACATTTCGGAAAACACGGTCCATGGAAAACTTATAAAATAAGAAGGAAGTATCCGGCATAATCCAATCATTGTTTTATGTTCGTAGACTGGAGATAGACATAAAACACAGATTTTCATGTATAATGGGAAAAAATTCGAAAAGGGAGAATACATAGTAACGTTCAGTTGATGAAGTAGTCAGTAGGAACCGAAGAAAATATTAAATAAATGACGATATTTCGGAAGATTTATATTTCTTATTGCTATATCTCGCCTCAGGAGATAATAACTGTAAGACACTGGTTGATACGCAAAATTGTGTTTATTGACAAGACAAACTAATCATCATCTGGAAACAAAACAAACTTCTGAAACTACGGCAAAAACAACAAACATCAACTAAAAGTTTTCTTCTTCACCAATTAGGTACAAGCCAGGGAGATAACGACAGCGTTGAGAGAAGGGCCAGGGAGACGGAGCCGGACGACGTACTCCGTTGCGGGAAGTCCTGGAGGCGCGGCGTCGCTGGCAGGAAATCTCCCCCGGAGGCGTCGGAAGCGATCCCTCAGCTAAGGTTCTCGTAGGCGGTCGGCGGCGAATCCCCAAAACGTGGCCAAAACCCCAAGAAGACGTTTAATTCACACGACTCTCGTCACACGGGGGTTTTTGAGGTCGCTGATTACGAATTTCGTGGTAAAAATTGTCTAAACAGAAGGCGGAGCTAATATAGCAACGTGATCCATGAAATCCATAATAATATATTAATAATAGCGTATATATAGTATTTAGACACTAATAATTAACACACTGCCAACGTGATTTGTTTATTATAACAAAACAACAGAATAGTTGTAGAAAATATATCGGGAAAAAATTCTTCGATACCACACACATTATAATAATAACATAATGAAACCATCTTCAAATTCGGTAACAGAACACCAATAATAAATGTAATAGTGTAATCAACGATAGAAGTAGTAAGTGTAGCTAACTAATAAAGACAATCGTTCATCGCACTGAAAACTTAATATGATCGAAGATTTTGTTCTGATGCTTACAAAAATTCGGCCGCACGGGCACTTGTAAATATTCATTGTACAAGAGAAATGACAGATTTTGGCACCTGATTCTTGTCAATTCCATCAGATAATTAATCAATCTATAGCCTGGGAGTATTTCGCGGTATATTGCGGTATATGCTACTTTTGCTCTAGTTGAAAATGCAAGTTCGGCAAAGCATGGTCGTTTTGCACAGGCATCGGAAAAATATAATTTCAATAGGATAACCATGAAATTGATACCGATTTAGTGTACTAACATTTTTTACATACCTGTAGCAACCGTTTAAATCTTGTAGAAATGAAATTGTTCGCTTCACTACCAAAATATTCACTCACAAACCGAGAGTATATTTGCCCTGCTTTCACAGCGCCGCGTGTGCTCTCGACGGTCACTTTTGAACTGACGTAGCTCGACAGGTATCGAAGGTAACCACTTCTCCTTCTGGAATGAGATGCGCCAACCCTTCCCCTACCCAGCCCACCCATCAAAATTCCGATAATCGAAAATCCATTTTCGGGGTTTTGGCCACGTTTTGGGGATTCCGTACAACTGTGCGTCGTGTTGCACTTTGCCCCCTAAACAGTCGGCGAGCAGTGATACGTGGCAGCCTCGAGCTGGTCTCACGTGACTGCGGAGGAAAATAGTTCCGGTTTAGTGCGCGCTCTAGCGGTGCTCGTCGCATCCTCTGGTGACTCCGCTGTGAAACGCCTCACTGGTATGCATCCTTGCGCTTGCACCCTGCATTGCGCGTTGTCCTCTCGTCAGGCGAACCACCCGTACATGGTAATGAATGTAACATTATTTTTTAATGTTTTGCCGCGTGGGTATGGCCGTGCGCTCCAGGCGCCCTGCTGCAGTGCGCACGGCTGCTCCCCGTCGGAGGTTCAAGTTCTCCCACGGGCGCTGGTATGTGTGTTGTCCTTTGCATAAGTTAGTTTAAATAGTTTGTAAGTATAGGGACTGATGACCACTGCAGTTTGGTCCCATAGCTTTACAAACATTTGAAATTATAAAAAAATAGGTTTTCACTTAGTAATTAGCAACATTCATCTGTTTTGTGAGCTCTATTAGCAATTTTATCTTTGGCACCTGATAGTCACTTCCTTTCAGGAGCGAGGAGAATTTAGCTGCAGTATTGGAAATCGTCTTTGTTCTTCACAACGAAAATGGTCTTTGTCTCTGCCAGTCTATTTCATTAATGGTCTACAGGGAGTGTTTTCGACATCTATGGCGTTTCTGAAAACCCAACGCACCTGTCGTCGAATCTGTGCAATGCTGATAAAGTTCATTAGCGTAACACGAACTTCGCATTTGGTGGGATGTGGCATCGACACCTCAAACTACAACGCCAGCACAAGTCAGACCTGCTAAATTGTGGCATCAAGTAAGGTACACAGGAAATTGCAGTGCCATCAACATTTGCGCTTTAACGAGTTTTCCATTTATGTTTGATTTCTATATTTAATTTTCGTATAACTATGTACTACTTTAGAAAATTTTCTGTCGTCTAAAGTTCAAGTCGTTGGGAAAAATTTAAAGATGAAATTATCGTTGTTCTTTTCTTCATAGTATTAATATATTGCCAGTCTGTCGTATTTAACACAGTGAGATAACTTTCGATTACACAAAAGTCGTTGATTCTATCATAAAATGAAATCCTGTGATTACAGTCCCCTTTTCTGAGAAGCACTTTGTTGCAATAGTATCATACGTGATAAAATATGACTAAAATTACCAAGACATTTCTTCATTACAAATTCAAATTTTAAACTTCCAAAATACGAAGTACAATTTTTTTCACACATTATGCTGCACGGCCGGTCTATCAGTTAAAGAAAGACTTCGCATACTAGAACCCACAGAATTTAGCCATAATCGTCATCATCGACCATATGAGATCCACTGCTGCGTAACCAAATCCCCCAGACTTTCCTATGTCTGCTTCGAGGTGTCCGAAGTTATTTGGTTTAACATCATGTTTAATGGCCTCTTAGTAGCATCACTACTTTGCAAACTCCATCTTGAAACTACAACTACCCACAGCACAACTGAAAACGCCATTGAAACATCGTGGGTCTCGTGCAGTGTTTGTCAATATATACAAATTACGTGCTTGCTCGCAACAGGAAGTAGCTACTCTTTCCTATGGAGCAAGCACGATACGTTTACACACTTCATTATTGGACTGAGGACTTCTTAGTAGATACAGCTCTGCGTTTCGTACTTTATAGGAGTAAATCTTCAGATATGTATGTAAGTACCTGCGTATTCCAAGGAAGTGTTCTAGTACTATTAATGTTCCAATTATATATGACAGATAACGTCGGATATTCCGCAAGGGCCTTCCATAAATTTTTAATGAATGATAGGATGCTCGGAAGAGGACCAAGAGTTGGTTCAATGTTTGCAAATCCGACGCTCAACCTAAAGTATTGTCGAAATACACGAATGGCTATCACTGACAGGAAACTGTCAATCACCGAATGTGTTGGAGCGCATCTGAGCAGACCACATAAGACCACCTAAGGGGAAAACATGTCTCAAATTAAGTCGCTTTAGAATAATAGGAAGCAAATATAATTGAGCCACGAAATTGGAAACTTACGAAACTCTCATTGGGACGATTCTTGGGTATTTCTTGTTAGATGTTCAAATGTTTGTAGAGCTTATGGGACTTAACTACGGGGTCATCAGTCCCTAAACTTAGAAACTACTTATAAACTAGCTAATACTAAGGACGACACAAATATCCATGTCCGAGGGGGGATTCGAACCCCCGAGCGTAGTGGCCGTGCAGACCGTGACTGGAGCGCCGCAGTCCCCTCGGCCACCGCGGTCGGCGTTGACGCCATAGATGACTTGTTACGTATCACTGTAGGATGTGTCGGGGCAAAGCAGAGCCAGGTGGCTGACGGTTTTCTCTTAAAACTCCTCGCAACGTGGGTATTCTAAGGCTCCCCATAGAGTCATGGTCTTGTTGTAGATACCATGGTTTGCGCGAAACCTCTTTGTATTTACCACTGTCTTACTCGAAGAATAAAACTGGACATGTCACGAGGTAAAAAATCGTGACGCTGTGCTCTTTCTACAGTGATAATTAATGTCGAAGTCGTTGAGTTGCTTGTGGATTGATAAACAGATAAACGTCTTTTTCATATCTCGTATCGTTTGAGACATATTTGCAAAATAACGGAGATTTGACACACTCCATTGAATTAACGAAAACCAGCCGTTCGGAAATGTCACGTGACATTCATCGCCCAGAAATCTCTGTGGCATACGCCATCCATCTTGCGTTGCGTATTTGATGATTTTCTTATTGTAACTTACACGTTGTCATTTCAAAGCAATGGCGCACTGAGGAATTAACAAAAACACATCGTTCTTCGCACGATAAATGATAATCTAGTGTCTACAAATGTCATATTAGCATTAGTTAAGAACAGCCATCAATAGTATGAGATTAAAGGACTTATCTTTTCATTGATAGCCGTAGCGTAGTGGGCAGGGCCTTCGATTATGATGCTAAAGGTCGGTGGTTTGGAACCCGCCACTACCTAATTTTTTTCCTAAAAGGGTTTCAGACATTCTTACTAATTAATTTTTTATTATTTAGATTATTATTTTGGTCCAAAATGTTTGCAAAAACATATAAAACTACAAATCTAAAGTGGGCCGTAAAACACCTTAGTGCGATTTTTTGAAGTCGGTTAAAAATTACGGTGGCATGTACGACAATCTGAAAAAAAGCGACGATAAATATGTCCTGAAATTCTGCTTGTACGTTACATTGTGATCGTTAGCACCCTGTTTGCGTGTGACTTCATAAAGGCTGTTTGCGATCACCGCGGCCCAATGAGAAGAATGATCGACAAGCTTCCGTGTTCCATCGCCATTGAAGCAGGAGCGTGCCCCGGCACTAATGAGCTGCATGCCTGCGGGACGTTGAACCCTATCTCTTCTTCCTTTCACACAGTGCCGAAACGGTGCCATTCTTCTCAGTTGTGAGTGGTAGTGTCGTCCAAAGCAGTAAACGCACAAAGCGAACTTCGCCTTTAGCGACCGCCCGGACGTATTTGCTTTTCCGTTCCTTGTGACGACGTAAACATTTTCGCTGCGGAAGAATAACTTATGTCGTCGTAAAACGGAGAATACTCGAGTCCCTCCGTTTGTGCTTTAGTGAAACGTACAAGCAGAGCGAATAAAAAGGCGAATGTATGGGCGTGCGGGAAGCGGGTGCCGGGAGCTATGTGTGGGTGGCTGCTCCGGATCGATGTCTCGAGTTCCCAGGAGCCGACCTGTGCATTCGCTTCGTCCCTGTCCGAACGTCCCGCCCCGGGAGTGCTGCATACCTCAGCGCTCCTCACCATAATGGAGCCATCACACGAAAAACAACTTTTAGGTGAAATTCAGAGGAGGCTGTCAATATCACAATGATCGCACGCAATTGTTTAAATCACATTATAATGCGAAAGGGAAGGCTAAAAAATTTTAGTGACTCGAGATAAATCACTAGAGGAGTTTCGTAAGATTCAGTATTGTGTCCACTCTTAATCGTTGTAATGGATACTTCGAATCTAAGTGCAAGCCCTTCATTTATGTATTATACCAAGCTGAAGTTTAGCTGGCCCCATAACATTAACACAAGACAAGGTAGTTATCCTTTCTACATGTATATGCTTCATTAATCATTTACAAATGAGTTAAAATTATATTTTCTAATCTTATGAATTTGAACATGGCCTGTCTGCAGCAGAAACTATTTTAACGTAATGTACTGTATGAGAATTCAGCCCCACCACTTGCTTTAAAATAAGTGAACTTTATCTAGGTTTCGACTACAACTAAGGGTGTCCTAACAAAATTAAAACTCACATGAGACGTTTACACAAAGAGATAAATGCGCTCCTGTTTTATAAAGTTTGTAATAAAGCGTTAGCTAGTTATGAGTAGTAGTCTGAACAGTAAAAATTAACATAGTGGCTGGCCACTATGGGCTGCCGACGAGTCCTCAGATCAAAGTGAAATCAGACTTTTCTAAAGTGACTGTCAAAGTAACTATGATGATAGCTGTAACTGATACATTTACTTTTGATGACCAGTAACTATAACTGTAACTAATTAACTTTTCCTAACAAATAATTTTTGCTGGAACTTACTTACTTAAAAAAATACTTTCCCAGCCCTGAAAATGACAACTTTCACTCTATAAACTCAAAATTCTCATTGTTGTGTACATAATATTTAAAGAAAAATGTTATGAATGGCCGAAGAAGAATTAAATGAAGTAACAGCACCAGAAATTATAACTTAGATCTCAGACGTTTCGTATGTAAACTGTAGAATATTTTAGACATATATTATGCTGTCATCAGATCCTAACAGTAAAATATGTTAGGTGCAACAACGAAGAAGCGACGTATTGCTTAAATCGTTATCGATAACAGAAACTTGGTTACAATTAAAGTTACATCATGAAAGTAATAATGCTTTTATATGCTGTTACCTTTGAAAAGTAACTGTTATTAGTGGTGGCCTTACCAGTAACTCCTTACTCTCCAAGCCTGGTTTCTGTCAAGTTCATAAGGGAGGTATTGTATGCAGAAGCATAATTTGAATGGAAGCTGCAGGAAAATGGAGAAAACAATTTAACTTCAGACATAAAAAAATAGTAGTGTCAAAGAGAAGCCTCTAAACCAAACATTTTTGTATAGAACGTTTTGTTTGTATAATGGGTCGACATATCAACGAAAAGTTTAATTTAAGAATACAGTCATGTTCACACACTACCTCAGTGACGAGATTTTGGATAGCGACCTGTTCATACATGAAGGCAAACGATATGTGATGGTATGTGGGCGTCGAAGCCTATGATCAGACTTCATCAAATGGAGTTTGTACAAACAGAAGTAATAATCTTTCTTTAGCATACTCTCAATATTGTGTTCCAGCAAAAGCAACGGCGTACAAAATGTCTCTCGGAATTTCTACATTTTCCCAGAACAGCAAAAGATCGTTCACTTCCTCGTCTACCAGTTTATTAGATACACCTCGGGTTGAGCATGTAAGGGTTATTGCCTCCCAGGAGAGAAGTAAGAACACTGCGTATAAAAAGAGGCACCCTCAAAGAGCAGTTTACAGAGCTGCACAGCAATCTTAAGGTTTTAGTTACGGTAGTTCGCCACGGTTGGTTGCCACCGCCTGCTGTTTCACGTCCTTGCCAGGATGGCGATTGTCTCTGACAAGCCCACAACAGAGAGCACTGTGCCAGGGTTAGGAAAGTTTACTTGCGGCTGACAAATAGTCGCCACTAAAGTCGAGAAAACATTTTTGGAATTTAGGTCGTAGACAGCGGACTGTCGGGTAGGGTAGTTGTGGCCAAGTGACAGTGACCACTAGTCGGGTAAGAAAATCAGTTGTTGTCGACTTGACCGCTGATGTATGTGGCAACAAATATGGTTCATTACGGCGAAGATCTCACGGGTATCACGATGAAATTACTCAGTTTATGAACACAAGTAGTAAATCAACGACTCAATATAGTAGCAATTATACCTCAGAAATTTTATCAGCAAGCTGGGAAAACAATGCGACGAAAAGCTTTTATAGCCGCGGTGGAGTAGCTGAGTGGTCTAAGGCGCCTCGCTGCGGAGCGCGCGGTTGCTAGCCGTCGGAGGTTCGAGTCCTTCCTGGGGCATGGGTGTTTCTGTTGTCCTTAGCTTAGTTTACCTCAGTTTAAGTAGTTTGTAAGCTACGGACTGATGACCACGCAGTTTGGTGCGATAGATTTACAAACATTTGAAAGCTTTTATATTTTGTGATGGAATACTATGATCTCCATTGCGCAAGGGAAAATAATTTTCAGCATGCGGTTGACAGTTAAACGAATAACCAAATATGTTATTGAAAGAATGTAGTCACAGTTATTTTGATTAACGTTTTCAGAATGTTGTAGATTCGTTGTCAGTGAAAATAACACATTTTATTGGTTTGGAGATCTTAAAAGAAGTGTACGTTTACTAGTAGTTTATGTGTATACCTTAATAAATATGGCAACACTTGTCTTTGAGATGATAAGCTAGATACTTGAGCATTATCTATGTTTCATTCGAGTATTTTTTTCAATAAATTTTGGCATTAGCCTTCAGTATTTCGTCTTTGTGTTTTCTGTCTTGCCTGCACTTGGCCCTCTATGTATCATTTTTAAACTTACCATATACTTTTTTGATTCAGAATAGCCGTGCGTAATAAGGCTCCGTAGCGAGGCGCCTTACACCGCTCGGCTACTCCACCGCGGCTTAGTGGTGCATAGTACTGGGAAGTAAGTATTTCGATGGCCTGTAAGGTAACTGCAGTTCATAGATAATCTACTTTAACGTTACAGGACTATTCACCGTACTTTATTGTCAGAGGTTGTACAGTGACGCTGTGAGCGCTTATTCATCTTCGAAGCTACGAAACAAACCTCTTCTATTGCAAGCTATTTGCTTTCCATATTTTAGAAGAAGGTCCATTTACCATAACAACCAAAAAATATTCCATAAACGTGGCCTCTAAAATGCATAGATTATGAGCTAGGAGAGGTGTTTAATGTTTGTAGAGCTTATGGGACTTAACTACGGGGACATCAGTCCCTAAACTTACAAACTACTTACGAACTAGCTAATACTACGGACGACACAAATATCCATGCCCGAGGGGGGATTTGAACCCCCGACCGTAGTGGCCGTGCAGAACGTGACTGGAGCGCCTGAGTCCCCTCGGCCACCGCGGCCGGCAAGAGGTGTTTGCCGGATATTTTCTCTTTGTTTGGTCCATTGTACCTCTAACCAAAATATGAAAAAAAGAGCTTGCAGTAGAAGAGATTTGTTTCGTATCTTCGAAGACGAATAATTGCCCTTAGAATCGTCGAGTGAAAATTCCATGACTTGCGATCCTTTGAAAAACTTGATATATCAAGTCTCCTCTACAATCTCAAGAAGCGTGTAAGAGCAATTATGCTGGGGAATTACTCGACAAAGACATATTGACACGCTTTTAATGTCGTTCATCACATGAACGTCACATTATGAGAAATACGTGAGCATTTGCTATAAAAACTCATGATTGAAAGTTACATTACCGCCTCATGGCTACAATATTTGTTTTACTGTGATTACTATTTGTCTCGGAATCTGGGTCAAATTCGTACTTTTCCCTTATTGGCTTATTGGAGTAAAAAAAAAAAAAAAGTTGAAATGTTTGTAAATCTATCGGACCAAACTGCGTGGTCATCAGTCCGTAGCTTACAAACTACTTAAACCTAGGTAAACTAATCTAAGGACAAACACACACACCCATGCCCCAGGAAGGACTCGAACCTCCATGGCGAGCAACCGCGCGCTCCGCAGCGAGACGCTTTAGACCGCTCGGCTACTCGTCCGCGGCTATTGGAGTCAAATTTCTCACACTGTACAGATATAATAAAATAATACGTAAAATAATAAAATCTTGAGAAATGACAGACTGGATAAGCTACAAGTTGCACTGCGAAAAATTTTGACAAAAACAGAATCTTGCGGCGTGAGATACGACCTTTGTGGGAGGTAATAGCGTTATAAGGGTTCATTGGTGTGGAGGAGGACGCCAAGAGTGCAAGAGTTTGTGTTGATAGAAACTCAAAGAAATTGTATAGATAATTCGGAATTTTCGTAGGACTGTCCTTCTCGATGGCAATAAAAAATAAAGCCAATCGTGATGGTCCGACGGAGAACAACCGCACGCTGCGCAGCAAGACTGCTTAGAGTGCTCGGCCATTCCACCGGGGCTCTATGAATAGAACCCAGCAGGATCTCTCAGGTTCCCTTTTGTCGGTTCTGTGAAGCAACCAACACATAATGCCCAATTCATGTCGTCGGTGCTGACTTCAGTGGGTTTCGTACTAGGAAAAAGTCTCGACGAAGAGCAGCAAGAGCCTCTAACACAGAGCGTGACGCTTACCGTTTACTTCAGTCATTTACGCAACTGTAAGAACTGCCGGCTTGTAGCCTGACGCTACACGTCGAGATGCTTCTACATACAGGCTAGCATCCCACTGCTCGTAATTTCTCTTTTACTCGCATCAACTCCATAGTGCCGTTCTATATTCATACTGAAACTTTTTTTAAGTTAATATTTCCTCTTAACCAGTGAATTCTGATATGTTTTACCTCCGATTTCAGTGCTCAATATTTGTTTAAGCACGTGTAACTGTCTGTTGCACAATATATTTTAACCATAGAGTCAAATTTGAGCTCTCCTCAGCGTTATCTAGTATTTTATTGATTAATCTTCTTTAATCATTATACTAATTGACTTCTGGATATACGTCTGTAAGTAGGATCAATTGCGGGACTTCCAGACGTTACTTAATAGTAATTTAAAAATGTTCAAATGTTGTATAGTTTATGGTACTTAACTACGGGGTCATCAGTCCCTAAACTTACAAACTACTTATGAACTACTTACGAACTAGGACGGCACAAATATCCATGCCCGAGGGGGGAGTCGAACCCCCGACCGTAGTAGCCGTGCAGACCGTGACTGGAGCGCCTCAGTCTCCTCGGCCACCAATAGTAATTTAGTTAGAGAAAGTAGTGGTCAGTCAATGTGTACTGCCACAAATACAACTTAACTAAATCGAAATTTGTATGACTCACCTGTATCGGGAGTTGGAATAATTCAACAACTGCACTTGAAAATTTGAGTCGGACTGAGACTCGAACCCTGATTTTCGACTTTACATGAGCGGCTGCCTTAAGCGCTTCGGATATCTAGACACGACCCCCGCCCAACTTAAGTGCTGGCCATTACTGATGTAATGCTGTTCATGTGTCCCACTAGTAGCAGCCTTACGGTACTTCCACATGATGACGAATGGTTGTATGTATCCGCATTGAAATAACTGCATTGCGCGTATAGGCGTCTCTATACACTCGCAAATTTTATGAGAGGAAGGAAACAAACTAGAGCACTGAAGTAATGCAATGGCGCCTAGCAAATATTTTAGCCAGGCCGGGATTCCAACATGGATCCCTCGCTTAGGGCCAGTGGTCATCTTAAGCTCCTTTTATTCGAGTAGCTTGGTTCTTTGTGGACGTGGGATCGTACTTCTACTTTAATAGTTAAGTTCGAGGCTCAGTGCTTTTTCTATTTTATTTTACTTTTTTTACAGAGGACGTCTAGCCCTCTATTCGAACGCGCTGAGTTACCGCGCCGGCCAACCTCTTGGCTACTCACACTGAACTCGCGTTCCCGAGGAACTGGTATTTAGATTTCCCGTGATTTCCCTAAATCACTCCAGGCAAATTTCAGTATTGTTCCTTTGAAAGGACACAGCAGATTTACTTCTCCATCTTTACCCAAAAATGCGAGCGTAAGCAGCGCCTCTAATGATCACGCTATCGACGGGACTCTAAGCTTCCTTTTCCTTGGCTACCCAAGTTCGCTTCCCATCCTCCTGAAACTACCACAAGTCACCACAAGTCGTCCGTATCGTCCATGCCGTCTTATGCTCGCCATTTAGGATTACCGTACAGGGTCGAATTTTATTACCGCATCTGCGGTGAAGTAGTGACCTGTTTTCCGTTGTCGCGGAGAAATACATATAATAGCTTGGTGTGGTGTGTGTTCATCCTACCTCTCGTTAAATGTACGAATGCATAATTGGCTACGAACCAGGTGTGGTATCTGGTCTTTCGGACATGTCTAACCTACATAGTCTATTAGACACGTTATTTAATTCGGGAAGGACATATATGTATATAATTAAAAACATTGTGCTGATTGGCTGAGCTACGATCACGTGAAGCCCCTATTGCTGTGGAAGCAATGCTTTTGACTTTTAGTGATAAATGGCACAGACCAGCTGACCACCATGTCACGTGTTCTCATACTACGGTACATACTAACTTTCCCTGGCGTCCTTCATCTACAATATAGACAGCATATGTAATGGAAGGAAGCTTGAAGTTTAACGTCCCGTCGACAGCGTGGTCGTTAGAGACGGAGCTCACTGCTCGGAGTGTTTGGGTAAGGATGGGGGAAGGAAATCGGCCGTGCCCTTTCAAAGGAACTATCCCGGCATTTAACTGTGATTTAAGGAAATAACGGAAAACCTAAATCTGGATGGCCGGAGGTGAATTTGAACCACCGTCCTTCCGAATGCGAGTCCAATGTGCTACCACTGTGCCACCTCACTCGTTCAGCATCTGTAATGGTTGCGCGCATTGTAATACCAGTAACCAATACAGTATTGCACCTGATTGAAACGTTTCACGGAACAAGTTGACAGTTCGAGAATGAAACTTTCACTCTGCAGCGGAGTGTGCGCTGATATGAAACTTCCTGGCAGATTAAAATTGTGTGCCGGAACCGGGACTCGAACCTGGGACCTTTGCCTTTCGCGGACAAGCGCTCTACTGACTGAGCTGTCCTGACACGACTCACGATGCCGCCTCACAACTTTACTTCCGCCAGTACCTCGCCTCCTACTTTCCAAACTTCACAGAAGCTCTACTGCGAACCATGCAAGACTAGCACTCCTGGAAGAAAGGATATGGTGGAGACATGGCTTAGCCACAGCCTAAGGGATGTTTCCAGAACGAAACTTTGACTCTGCAGCGGAGTGTACGCTGATATGAAACTAATGCAGAATTGCACCTGATTGAAACGTTTCAGGGAACACGTTGACAGCTGATTAACAACAGTGGACCTATGGCTGGCTCTGCCGTTTCATTGCTTAGTTTCCTCCATCAATACGAACGATAGCACATGAACTCAATGGATTTGTAATTGCCAATTAGCATGAGCATGTTAATATAGTTCCAAGTTAATATAATGGAATAATGGCACCCGTCTATTCAAATCAAATGTTTGTATAGCTAACACTAAGGACGGCACAAATATCCATGCACGAGGGGGGATTCGAACCCCCGACCGTAGTGGCCGTGCAGACCGTGACTGGAGCGCCTCCGTCCCCTCGGCCACCGCGGCCGGCATCCGTCTATTCTCGAAGGATGATGGCGTAGCATACTTGGCTAGTTAATAAAATAAATCGAAAAATTAAAATAGCAAATTCAAATTGCCAAAAATATGAATTTCAGATTGAACAATTCTGAAAAGTTTTGAAATTCCTAGGATCGATATCATACCAGTAACTATATCGATAACAAGCAAAAATCATCGAGATTTTCGACGCTTGAAATGCGGGAACTCTGAATAAAAACATAACTGAGTAGGTAGGAAACCGTGGCAGTGCGTGTCCTACTCGCATTTGGACCAGTTATATCTACTTAGAAAAGGTTCGATTCTTTTGAGGAACTAGGATTTAGCGGTACTGTACATCCGATAAAAGATACTGACGTAGAGAATAATCCGGAGCAAACAGAGCATAACATCTCGTAAGGGCTGAAGAGAAGGGCCGCAGTTGAGAAGGGACTAGAAGGGTCGCCCGCCGGGACCGGTCTAGGTAGCTGGAGGGCGTGTACAGCGCATCAAAAATTTACCGCCGCTCCGCGAAACGGCTTCGCTGCAGAAGTTGGGGGTGGGGGTGGGGGGCAGGGGTTCGGAAAGGCGCCTGGGGGGGGGGATGGGAGGGGATGGGAGGGGAGAGGAAGGCGGGCGCCAGATTGGAGGGCCGCTCCTCTGTCCGGCCGTCGCCTGGACACACTCAAGAGGGCAGTTGTATGTTCCGTGGATCATGTTCTGATCCTCCCACTATCTACATCTACATGGAATACTCTGCAAATCACATTTAAGTGCCTGGCAAAGGGTTCATCGAACCACCGTTATACTATTTATCTCCCATTGCATTCTCGAATAGCGCGCGGGAAGAAAGAACACCTGATTCCCTCCGTTCGAGCTCCGATTTCTCGTATTTTATTCAGATAATCATTTCTATCTATATAAGTGGGAGTCAACAATATATTTTCCCATTCGGAGGAGAATGTTGGCGATTGGAGTTTCGTAAGTAGCCCACGCCGCAGCGATAATCGCCGTGGTTGTAATGATTCCCATCCCAGATCCAGTATCATTTCCGTAACGCTGTCTCCCCTGTATCGTGACAATACGAAACGAGCTGCGTTCTTTGGACTCTTTCAATGTCAAACCCACCTCATAAGGATCCCACACTGGGCAGCAATACTCCAAAAAAGGACGGACAAGCATAGTGTATGCAGCCTCTTTAGTAGTTTTGTTGCATCTTTTAGGGGTTCTGCCAATAAAATGCAGTCTTTCGTTCGCCTTTCCCACGACATTATCTACTTGTTCTTTCCAGTTTAAGTCTGAAGTAATAGCAATTCCTAGGTATTTTGTGGAGTTTACGGCCTTCACTTTTGATTGATTTATCTTGTAAGCAAAGTTTAACGGATTTCTAATGTGGACGACTTCACACTTCTCATTATTTAGACTCAATTGCCAATTTTTACACCACAGTGATATCTTATTTAGATCGTTCTGCAGTTGGTTTTGATCTTCAGATGATTTTACTAGACGGTAAATGACGGCGTCATCTGCAAACAACCTAAGAGAGCGACTTAGATTTTCCCCTAAATCGTTTATGCAAATAAGGAACAGCAGAGGACCAATAATACTACCCTGTGGAACGCCCGATATCGCCTCTGCTTTAGTCGATGCCTTACGCCTTACCATGTATTACTACGAACTGTGTCCTCTCTGACAGGAGATCACCTATTCAGTCGAAAAATTGTGGGCGATATTCCGCAATCACGCAATTGGCGTAGAGCCGGCCGCGGTGGCCGAGGAGACTGAGGCGCTTCAGTCACGGTCTGCACGGCCACTACGGTCGGGGGTTCGAATCCCCCCTCGGGCATGGATATTTGTGCCGTCCTTAGTTGTAGGTAGTTCATAAGTAGTTTGTAAGTTTAGGGACTGATGACCCCGTAGTTAAGTCCCATAAGCTTAACAAACATTTGAACATTTTTTTGAATTGGCGTAGAACAGTTGATTTTACAGTTTTAATGCAGTTTTCTCAGTAAAAATTATGGCAGAAAATAAACGTAAACACACTCAGAACTGCTGTCTCTTCCTCTGAAATTAATTTTATTATCTATTCAGTTCTATAAGGTGTTTCCTTATCATCACGAGAAGAAATTGACAGAGATATAAGGATGGTAAACTGAACTGTCTGAGGTAGGAAACGTGGATTGCGGAAGCCAGTTCAAGGAGACAGAAGGATACTGTGTGCCGTTTTCAAATGTTTGTAAATCTATCGGACCAAACTACCTGGTCATCAGTCTGTAGCTTACAAACAACTTAAACTAAGATAAACTAACCTATGGACAACACACACATCCATACCCCAGGGAGGACTCGGACCTCCAAAGCAATCGCGCGCTCCACAACGAGGCGCCTTAGACCGCTCGGCTACTCCACCGCGGCGTGCCGTTGTATTTATTATTAGTTACAATCAACTTCCAATACCAGCATGTACACAATGAACGTAACATTTGCGACGGAAGGGATGAATTATCTACTAATGAGGGGAACGACATTATTCTTACCGACGCATCACTATCCTGCTAGCACCACAATGATGGTACGGTTGGAGTTTGGAGGCAGCTTTTGAAAAACTGTTGAAATACTGTCTTGTGCATCGCCGTATTGGTCCTGGACCCCGTAATACGGTTAGAGGTGTTATAGAATGCCACTTCCGCAGTATGCACCAACCGGGCAGCGTCACATCTTTCTAGTGTTGGAGCCTGATGACGGTCACATTACAACAGGATAATGCGCGACCACGCGTAGCTCGTAGTACTGGAGACTTCATTGTCGACCATCGTATTGCATTATTGACTTAGCCTTCCTGTTCTCCCGACCTGTCACCTATCGACAACGCCTGGTGATGATTACGAAACAACTGGCCCGGGATACACCGTCTACTGTACACCTGGTTAACTTTAGCAATATGTGGGAGCAGCTTAGACTGCTGTACCCAAAAATGTTCAAAAATCTGTAAATCTATGGGACCAAACTACAGTGGCCATCACTTTTCTTCTTCATAGATGACTTACCATGGACCTTAATGAAGGGAGAAAAAAAACTTACTCGACTTAGTTATTTTCATTTCCATAATCTGGTACTACCCGCAGTACAAAATCTGTCGAGTTTAAAAAATCTGTAAGACGTGACTTCTAGTTTAGATTCTAACTAGTGTAAACCTATATATTTCATTTTTTGATTTGCAATCAAACATTACAAATAATGTTGGGGTCAGGCCCTGTGCAATTCTGCACTGCAAGTGTTTTGACAGTCCATTTAGCTGGAAACAATTATTAATTTTCAACAAAATATTACTTACATTTTCAAGTGCAAACGTTTATCTATTAGTCGTGATTACAATACTGGCACCATCGCCGAAGAAGACTATTCCTGCATCTTGGAAATGTTTTGAAAGATCATTTACTATGTAACAAGAACAAGAGTGGATTTGATATCGAAACTTGTGGTTTACATGTATTAATCTAAACTGACGCCAGAGCTTTCGGCTTTCCGCCCATGTACATGTGAGAAACCTACAAAGTCATTACTCACGGAAGAAACCTACAAAGTCATTACCGGTATCGGATTTTAGTCCCCTACGTCTAATCGCTACTTGGCGGTGTAGTACAGTCGCGTTGAAATACTATCATGAGACGGCCTCAGGTAATCTAAACGTTTGGGTATAATACAATGCCTCGCGGGATTAGCCGCAAGGTCTAAGGCATCACGCGTGCAATACCTTTTTGGTTTACTGTTATTGCTCTTTCTGGTACGATTATAGGTCTGTTTAAATAATAAATAGAATGTACAGAGGATTCAGTATTCAAAGACAACGACAGGTGGAACCGGATTAAAAATTAGGATTGAAGGACAGTCAGGCTAGGGCATGAGTTTAACTTGGATTAAAGAACACTTCGTCTGCGAGCTGTTCTTTCACTGGCTACTTAAAACCAGTTGCCGACACCTAGCCTTGAGAACCCATCATCCAGTGACCTTATACTAAACAGGTAAGACTACTCCGTGAAACCCAGCGGCAACGCATGGCATATCGGGGCAAGTGTTCAAATTATTCCGTTAAACATGAGACATGCAAAATCAATTCTCTGTTACTACTTAACACCGTCGGGATTAGTTTGTAGTTTTCTGTTAATATTGATCTGTTGATATATCTGTTCATACTTTCCTGCAAGATAATTTTACAATTTGTTCTGTTCTATTTATATACGTAATTTTGAAATAATTGTCAGGAGACTCCCTAATAAAACTTCTCAAAATGTTATTTCTGTCTGAAGGAGCTATTTATTTCACCTTTCATAGGTAACTGAATGAGCAAAGCATTGTAACAAGAACTTATTTTTACATGATTTATCTAGCCAAATGAGTTATGGGCATTATTCAGAAAATAAATCATTTTAACCCAACCATGTTTGGGTCCTGCTAGTTTGATGAAAACGCATATCTCTCTACAACTGAAGGGAAGAAAATAGTTGTGATGACGCCATCAGACAACGAATCTTTTTAGTTATTCCTTACTTTATTTTTTAAAATATTTGTTAAACTAGTAACAAATATCATCACTGGTAAACAGAGTTACGTTAAGAGTCTGCACTAACATTAGCTGTAGCAAATTTCCAGTGTGCATTTTTTTTCTCCTCTAGTTCGCCAAAAACTGTTATGGACTGACCGGTCACGACCGTTTCCTTATTCTTTTCTTCCTACAACTAAACTAATACCCAGTTTCCGATGAACACGTTGCGATGAGGCAGATGCGTATGCAAACACACACGCACACACACACACACACACACACACACACACACACACACACATTATATATATGCACATGGTGTTTCAAAAAGGATGGCTCAAACTTACACGGATGACGGTAGACGATAAAAGAAGCAAAACTGTCCCAGTAAACATGGGCTCACACACGAGCCGTTTGCGAGATAATTACGAATGCGTGGTTCCAAACCGCCACTGACTTCATTGTAGACATCGTCCTAGTTAGATGGAGCTGCGGCACATTTTACCGCTGCTGTGAGAAGGCATCTAACGCGCAGATACGGCCACAGACGTATAGGTCGAGGCGGACCTGTACCTTGGCCTCCGAGATCGCCTGATATAAATGCTTTGGATGTTTGTGTCTGGGTTCACCTCAAAAGCCAAGTGTACAGCACACCCGTTAACACGGTTGAAGAACTGGAGCGGAGAGTTGTACAAGCTTGTCAAGAAATCCGAAATGATCCAGGGATTTTCAAAACAGTTCGAAATTCTTTGCAGAGACGAACATAGTATTGCATCCAAGTGCAAGGAAGACACTTCGTACACCTCCTTTAACAGTTCACCCAAACGTGAAATGTGAACTAAAGGCGATGAAAAACCTAATAGTAAAGTCTAAATTTCAAAGTAATGTGTACTAACTAGGACGATGTTTACAATGACGTCAGTGGTGTCTTGGAACCACACATTCGTATGTATCTCGCAAACGGCTCGTTTGTGGACCCATGTTTACTGGGACATTTTTGCTTCTATTATCGTGTACTTTCAACCGTGTAAGTTTGCGCCATCATATAAATTCATGCCGCTGCAGAATAGCCGTGCGCACTTAAGCGCCTTCGCCGTCGGGGGTTCTACATCTACATACATACTCCGCAATCCACCGTAAGGTGCATGGCGGAGGGTACCCTGTACCACTTCTAGGCATTTCCTTTCCTATTCCACTCTTAAATAGAACGAGAAAAAAAAGACTGCCTATATGCCTCCGTACGAGTCCTAATTTCTCTTATCTTGTCTTTGTGATCACTACGCGAAATGTAAGTAGGTGGCAGCAAGATCGTATTACACTCAGCTTCAAATTCCGGCCCTCTGAATTTCCTCAACAGAAATTCACGAGAAGAACATCGTCTTTCCTTCAGCGATCCCCAATTGAGTTGCCGGAGCATTTCCGTGACACTCGCGCATTGGTCGAACCTACCAGTAACAAACCTAGCTGCTCCCCTCTGAACTGCTTCTATGTCTTCCTTTAAATTGATCTGCTGCAAGTCCTAAATACTTGAGCAATACTCAAGACGTGGTCGTACAAGCGTTTTATACGCGGTCTCCTTTACAGATGAAGTACATCAAAATTTTCCGAAAAAACCGAAGTCGGCTGTCCGCCTTACTCACATAAAGACGACACCCTGCCATAAACCACAGCATCATCAGCAAAACAGCCGCAAATTACAAGTTACTCTGCCCATCAGATCATTTATATAGATAGAAAATATTAGCGGTCCTATCACACTCCCCTGGGTCACGCCTGACGATACACTCGTCTCTGATGAACACTCGCCGTCGAGTTAGCTTAAGTAGCATAAGTTACTTTAAGTGAGTGTAAGTAGTTTGTAAGTCTAGGAACCGATGACCACTGCAGTTTGGTCCCATAGCTTTACAAACATTTGAACATTTGATAATTTACTTGCATAATTGGACACTACTCTATAGTTTTATTCTGATTTTGCACACTTTTCCATCAAAACAAGAGGAAGCCCACAGTGTACGTAATATTTCATACGGTGCATGTCGAAGGGTAGCTTACAACAGACATCGACACAATTTGATGTATTACTGTGGAAGTTTTGGTGGAGAAGGCTTCTATATTCCGCGTGACAACGTACAGTGCTTGATGGAGGGTACCTTACAATCAACTTTGACACCGTTTCACTGATGGACGTGAATGTTGTCAGTTGTATGTCATTGGTCAACGACATAGGGAGGAGAAGATAAACGGATAGAAGGAGCAGGAGAAAGTGGGCCGAGAGAGCGGGAGGAGGCGTGGCCAGAGAGCGGAGGGGAGGGGAGAAGATTGACAGAAAGGGGGAGGGTCATTGGCAGCCAGGAGCAAATGAACAGAGAAGGGGCGGAGTAAGGGGCAGGATATGGACCAATGGAAGAAATGTTTTTGTGAATTACGTATACCATCGCTTATATCAGGAGGACAAGAGACAGAAGAGTGGAAGGAGGAGGAGAGGTGAGCTGGTGGTGGAGGAAGAACAGACTAAAGCGCAGGTAGATAGAGGGGATGAGGATATGGAAAAAGTCACGGGGCAATGGATAAGATGGACTGTAAAACAAGAAAGTCATTAAATTAAAAATTACTAAAAAACGACTTTCTAAGAAAGGTACCTATAAAAATCATATAGAGGTACAGATGCTATGTGTGTATTAGCAACAAATGGAAAATCACTTGACAATGCCAAATACGGCGAAACAGCTGTAGTGGACAATTAAATAAAGCTAATAAGCAGTAGTAAAGGTTATTATATTTATTAAAAATGTCATATTACGATACACTCACTGCTGCAGGCCCATTTATGAAAAAAGTTTTGATGACACAATCCGATAAATTTATGTTCACCCATCCACCTAAGGGGCACCATGATTTAATTAAAAAGCATTAATCACTTAAAACTTTCGTCGTTCGTAATGGATACTACTTCGCAGAGCACGGTGGCGAAGGAGAGTCTTTTTTCGCATTGGAATGTTTTATTTTAGAAATTTTTTAGTGTTTCGGAATCTTGTTTTGTGTTTCATTTCCCGTTTAGTATATACCAACCAATGACGGGTGAAATCACACGGAAGGTATTGCCGAACCAGCAAACACTTTGGCTACATTGGTTACGCAAGCACCCACCATAGGAGCACTAACAATTTGCCCCTTTTTGGATACTCGTAGCTGTGCTACAATGGGCTCACACGTGGTAGTAGATAATTTTTTTGTTCTGGTGGGGGGAGAGGTGGGGGGGGGGGGGAAGGACGGTTCTCAAGAAGTTGACCCAGATTAGTACCTAAAATATATGCCGTTGAACTGTCAACCGTTCCACTGTTTTAAATTGGGACTCAGGTTGTATTGGGAGACACAAAAAAGAAGAAAAAGAAGACTCCATAGATATGGTCTTGGTGGTGGGGGGTTGGGCCATCAGAATTTGTATTCAAACATGTATCTCTCGCAGATTTTCCGTATTTTTGTCAACGCCTGTACTTCCAAATTTGAAGATTTGTCAGTAGTTGGGAACTATGTACTGGCTTAGGGAGTATTCAGTGCGGACACGAAACTCTTTCGCTATCCAGTACGCCGCTACTTTGACGTGGAGAGTAGGCCTCTTGTGTAAGGAGGGCGCGGGGCGCGTTGGCAGTGCAGGTGTGGCAGCCATTTAACAAGGCGGCACTGCGGATCTTGAGCCTCGTGGCCATCGACCGCGATGGCGCAGCGGCAACGCCGCGGGAGGCGCGAGGTCGATCCCCGGTCACGCCTTCCGTGGCGCCCCAACTGCAGCCGGCCTTCCTGCACAAGAAAATGTCAGACAAGGCATCTCTTGGACATGAACACAGGCTCTCCACACCTTCCACGAGGACATATTGACTCAGAAATCCCACGTTTCGTCAAAAGCTTTCGGGAGGTTCGCGTCGATTATGCCACCCTCTACGTAACTGGATATCGCCCCGGCCAAAGACTTCCAACTGTGAACTCCTCAGCCCAGTTTGCAGCTTGTCCACAGAGCGAGGTGGCTTCTACAGCAGTAAGACAAGTCCGGCAATCCAAATGTAGGTTTGCCGTCGTTTCCGTACATCATATAAGAGAAGTTTCGGGAAGTAACCGATTTCCTTCCTTTTACTTTTCTCTCTCATGAAAACCGAATTTGAGTTCTGCCAGTGAAGATTTAAGATTCAGAGGAAAGTTAATCCTCAATCGTCTTTTCTTTTCACCATTTCCTGAGATTTCTCTGAAAATAATCGAGCCGTACACCAGGACGTATCTCAAATTGCCTGCCCTACTATTCATGACATGAATGAAATTGGCAAAAATGGAAAAAAAGAGGAAAACACCACAAGTATAAAGTACATAACTCCCTGACAGGTGCGCAATTGATCCAGTAAGGAAGAATTAAAATTTACAAATGACTGTAACTAGTCAGCTATATCGGTCCTACCAGTTGTAGCCGGCCGCGGTGGCCGATGGGACTGCGGCGCGCCAGTCACGGTCTGCACGGTCACTACCGTCGGGGGTTCCAATCCCCCCCCCCCTCGGGCATGGATATTTGTGCCGTCCTTAGTGTTAGCTAGTTCATAAGTAGTTTGTAAGTTTAGGGACTGATGACCCCGTAGTGAAGTCCCATAAGCTCTACAAACATTTGAACATTTTACCAGTTGTACACTTCTATGACAGCAAAGCCTTCACAACCTTCACTTATTTCGATTTATAGAATATGTATGGTATGTGAAGGCAACTTGAAAAACAGCATTTGTCCAACGAAATGTACTAATACTTAAATTCATGTCTACGATTGCAATTATAGCTACCACATAAATCTGATCCATGTACTAAAATAGTATCTTGTTTTCTCCTAACAGATTGTCCCAAAATTTTCCAGAAAACTCTATCACTCAATGGTCAAATGTTTGTACATCTATGGGACTTAAATTCATTGGATATTAGTCCCCAGGCTTACAAATTACTTAAACTAAGTTAAACTAACGTAACGATAACACACACATCCATACCCGACGGAGAACTCGATCCTCCGAGGGCGGGCAACCGCCCATTCCGCAACAAGGCACCTTAGAACGCTGGGCCACTCCACCGCAGCTCATATTACTATATCATTTAAATAAGGCTGCTTAATTATTGAGGTATAATCCTGCGAAAGGCATTGCAGAAAAGTCTATAGATGTCATTGTTTACAGTTATTTGTATATTTCTCTTGCAAATTTTGGGTATCAATCACATTCTGACCCTCGACGTAGAAATTATAAGTTGGATAAAGACGTTTGAAATGAGCTTTTTAGACGTCTCTTTGGCCCCAGATTTATCATGTGTTTTTATGCTTTACTTCATTGAATCAGCTGGCACGTAGAGTTTCGTTTCTTCTTTATCCTGAAACTTCCCCCTTTTGTCGACAGTTTAACTTGAATACACCAACTTAAACTGTTACGTCCGCCGTATTTTGGAATTGCCAGATTATTCACACCATTTTCTCGGTCTTCCTTCACGCGAAGTCAAGTTTCCGAGAAGTTCATGCCTGCTCCTTGCAGTTTGGTTTGTGTTTCGAAGTGCAGTTGTACATTGTTCATCGTGTAGTTTTCGCAGCTAATTAGCGTCTCCATGGGCATTTTTTGTACACTACGACTACATAAAGGACAGGAAGTTTGGGTTCAACGTCCTCTTTACACTGAGGTCATTAGAGACAGAGAAGAAGAAGAAAGCCTGAGACCAGCAAGTAGAAAGAAGTAGGTCTTGACACTTCCAAAGGAACCAGCTCAGCATATTCTTTATTTTATGTGGAAAAACGCCGAAAAACCTGTTTCTGGATGTCCGACGGAAATTTGAATTTTGCAGCATACGAGACTAGTGCGCTGCTACTTCGGGACAGAATGTTCAAATGTTTGTAAATCTATGGGACTTAACTACTGAAGTTATCAGACCCTAGGCTTACAAACTACTTAAACTAACTTAAGGACAACACACACACACACACACACACACACACACACACACACACACACACACACACACACACACACTCATGCCCGAGGGAGGACTCGAATCTCAGACGGTGAGCAACTGCGCTCTCCACGGCAAAGCTCCTCAGAGCCCTCGGCCACTCCACCGCGGCATTTGGGGGCAGCTCCACATCTAAACTGCTTATGTTCTGACATCATTGCCATTATTTATTGATACTGTGGTGTTAATAAACAAAGCCGCTGTCGTTTACAAGGTTGGTTTCAACAACAGAGTTATTTAATTTTCTAGTCCGTTCTCTCAACTGATAAATATATGCAAGGGGGTTCACTGAATGAGGCAAAATTCGCGATTTGTTGTGAAATGACTCATTTCAGACAAAAAGCTTGTTAAATTCACAAAATAGACCAAGGAACACTCGGAAATTAGAAGTCGTACTGCTGTTCAAATGTTCAAATGTTTGTTACGCTTAAGGGACTTAACTACGGGGGTCATCAGTCCCTAAACTTACAAACTACTTATGAACTACCTACAACTAAGGACGGCACAAATGTCCATGCCCGAGGGGGGATTCAAACCCCCGACCGTAGTGGCCGTGTAGACCGTGACTGAAGCGCCTCAGTCACCTCGGCCACCGCGGCAGGCTCGTATTGTTGTATTTGTATTCAAACGTCACGTGAAATATATGGATGAATGAAAGTAACAACACAAAGGAATGCCGTCTTTATGACAGGGTTCAATAAGAATAGCTGGTCTGGGAAACGTGGCAGAGATAAAACAAAGAAATGGAGATTTTACACGCAGCACCGAGCAAGGTCCCTCCAGGCAAATGCCGGGATGGTTACTTTCCTTCCCCATCCTTACCCAAACAACCCGTGCGAAAGCTCAGCCTCTAATGACCACGCTGTCGACGGGGCGTTAAACACTAATCTCCATTCCTTCCTTTTAAAAACAGAGCAATCGAATGCGTGGTTTTTCTGATTTATTGATTACAAATGCCTGCTAGGCAGGCCGTTAGAAATTATTAATTTTGTAAAATTTTCCACCCATAGTGTAAATATTTATGAACTTGTCACCCTGACATTTTTATTTAATTTCTTCACGATTTAAAATTAATGCAGTTACAGTATTTGATTTTTAACATATATTTGGCATTTCCATTAAAATTATACTAATTTCTTTTCAGTAATGGGAACTAATACAATTTGCAACAATAATTTTCCTTTTAAAGTTGAAACAATGTTTACTATATCGTATATTTTAAATTTATCGATACACAAATAAGCTTCAAATACAAAACAATAGCTGTAGCGGTGGTTAATTAAAAACTGGACTCGTATTCAGCGAGATCCTGCTAGGTCGCTTATAGCATGTATCCGCCCAGGACCGCTTTGATTAACTTAAAACCAGATTTGGAAGCTTCCGCGCTCAAGAGAAAACACCAAATTTTCCCTGATTAATGACAAAATTTGAAAGCTTTAGAGTCAATGGATTTCACTGGAAAACAGGAACTACAAAGACTAGTGCTGGAATTTTTATGAGTAAACGATCTTGACAGCTCCTATTCAGTGAAGGAGCGACTTTTCTGTGCACGTGGAAACGATGAAGAGAAAAAAGATAAGATCCTCTTGATAACCTCAGCGCGGGACAGAAGCCGGTTCATAGGAGCTTCTCGACTCAAGAGAAATTGTGTAAACATGAGATGCAGGCTATGCGCATGTTAAAAAAAGAAAAAAACCATCTGAATAACACATTGCACCGGGCTGTTGACCCATTTCTACAGTAGTCTGTAAGATCCTCATGTTTTCAGGTACATTGCAGCTAACCTTACATATAGCAAGAGATCAAGTTGCACACATTGTTAATAGATAACAAAAAAAATTATGGCATCACTGCTTTAATTTTTGTCAGTCTTCCTTTTTTTTGGGGGGGGGGGGGGAGGGGGGTTAAAGACTTCCCTGTTCTGATGCTAAAATTAGAAACTGTGATGCAGAAAAAAATTCTCTTATTTATTGTACCAAGCTAACTCTAGCCATAGAGTAATAATTTTGAAACAAATTATACTAGTAACAAACAGTTCTAACTAATATAGCATCAACACTCTGTTAAGTTAGTTAAGTGAGTAGCCGGTACTGAGAATTAATGATGTTTTTTCCGCAGCTAAATTAAATACAGCCTGTTTCATAAACTTTAGAGTGTATTAGATGATTCCAGCGTGGAGAAAAGGCACGTCGTGGTTCATGACAAGTTCCCACGACACAAAAAATGTTTGGATAAAGTACCCTCATTTACCAACAAGATGTTTACCAGACATGCACTTTAGCTGGTAGACCTAATGGTCGGTAATTTATCCGGCTTAGTCTGCAGTGGCTGGGGTGCCACCCATAGCAAAGCCTGATCGACCAACATTCCCCCTGGGTAGATGCTCTTCCGAGAGATTACAAGCAAATCCATTATTTATACACGTAAACATATCTCGCACAGAAATTTCAGATCGTCCATACAAACTTCAGAGGAAGAAACTTCATGATATTCACAGATGGAGCATAATTTATTAATTTATTCAGTTGCCATGACGTTTCTGTACAATGTAGCAATTATTTGATATTTAATTTTTTTTATAAAACCACAAATGATTATCTTAGGTGATAATTCTCATGTTATTGACTACATACTGAGTGGAACGAGGAAAAAAGTGGACTTACTCTACAGTAGCGAAAATAGATTTGTAGCGTCACCAGTTAAATGAAAAAAAAAAAAAAATAATAATAAAAAAAACGGAATAAGGAGGGAAAAATTAACTCAGTGGTCGAGTAGAGGGTTGCAATAGTGGTACAGAATGAGAACGACAACAAATTTTAAGGCATATTTTCCAATAGACAGCTCAATGTATGATACGCATCGCGTGTAACTACATGATCTGTGACAAGCAACAGGCAAAGCAGGGAGTTTTTTCTGATCTTTTTCTCAATTAACAGTGCTAACATCAATAACCAGACGACAAGTAAGTCACTGCAAAGCGGGAATAAAAAAACTATTTTCTTTTGAAATATTATCGGATACAATAAAACACAGGTAACTGTCGCCAAGCATAATCTAGTTAGTAATACTTGTTGTAGATACTGTAGTATCAGTACGTTTCTCGTTAAGCGTATAATAATTAGAAAGTATTTGTATTCAGTAAAATACTGGTATTTCTAGTCTTGTGGAACGAAACATTATTATTGTCATGCAAAATAAAGTTGTCGCTTAACAATAAATAATATCTGTAATATTTTCAAAGTGAGTGTCAATGAAACGTCTCGAAAAGCGAATGAATTCACTGTTGCAAGCGCTAAAAATCACAAGCATATCTAAGAACTATGTGATGCTTAGATTAATCCAGCACTGAGGACACGCAGTGTCATTAGGATTTCCCGGTTTGCTTTAGTTGTAGTGGACGGAACGTGCTGGCGATCGACCTGAATTTGAAAGGAGGCGTGTCGCCTGTATCGATCCGGAGCACAGGTCATTGATACCCGTTTCTGTCTTTAATACTCTTCGAAGAATTTCAAATATGTGAGACGGAACCTAATATTTTATCATTTCGAACGGATGGCACTTTAGTTGTGATACAGCGCTACCATGCGCGGGACTCTAGAAATATCCCGAAGAATATACAGTGACTTATTCTATTTGATATCTTGCCATCCATGCATTGCAAATAGATTGTGCGAATTTTAAGAATGAGTTTTTACGGGAAATAGCGAGGGATTGAGAGGAATGTTAGTAAATCTACTAGTTGTCGAATTGTGTCAATACGCGAAATTTTCGATAGTAATATTTTGCTCTTAGGTCTAACATAAATCGATGTTTGTGGTCGTCAGGTGAACTTTAAGGTGACAGTAACTCGCATTATTGTCGTTCTCAAAGATTAAAGAGTTTACGACATACACCAGAGCAGAATAAAAGAGACAGTGTTGGGTTCATCCGGGAAGTGACTCGAATAAAATAGGGAATTAATGCGATATTTGTACAAATAAAAAATAGTCTCATTGCTCAGCTTCTGCAACTCGAAGAGCATCAAGAAAAGTACTGCAGATGCGTGGGATATTGGTTCAGTATCTACGGGTATTGCAACATCAGGCTATATGGCCATTATCTGATGTTTACATATCGTAACTTTAGTGGGAATGCGAGTTCCTCCGAGAGGTGTCAGGAGAGCGGAAGCCTCGGACTGGAAGTAGCGAGCATGAGAGGTGTCGTTTACTCACGGAAGGAATGGTGGTCGGCCGTATGGAAATCCACAACGAGATTTTGGAGCGCGAGCCGCGGAGAGCACAACGGAGCGGTGGGGGCGGTCAGCCACGGCGGCCCGCACTGAGCCGCTCCGCCGCGCGACGCCGCGCCGCCGCCGAGCGCGCCCGACTCCCGCCGAAGGTGCCCGAAGCCGCGCACGCCTCGTTACCCGCAAATTATTGTCGCCGCTCTGCGCTCTCCGCTCACCCACTAATGCTACGCAAATCGGATCGAGCCTCCTCCGTCTCGCCTCTTGCCTGAGGCCAATATTTCGAGTGCCGTAGAGTATTAACATAACGGAAGCGAATCTGTATGCATGTAGTGCGATGTCGTGACGGGCACTGAAACCAACTTTCCGCCATCGACAAATTTTGTTTCTAAAATCGAGAGAAATCCTCTCACGATGTAACTGTAATCTGAAGTTTCAATTCTTACTTGACCCTTTCAAAAATGTTCAAATGTTTGTATAGCCTATGGGACTTAACTACGGGGTCATCAGTCCCTAAACTTACAAACTACTTATGAACTACTTACAAACTAGAACGGCACAAATATCCATGCCCAAGGGGGGATTCGAACCCCCGACCGTAGTGGCCGTGTAGACCGTGACTGGAGCGCCTTAATCCCCTCGGCCACCGCGGCCGGCACTTAACCCTTTCATTCCCAGTGTTGTTTCTACATCTACATCTACACACATACTCCGCAATTCACCGTAAGGTGCGTGGCGGAGGGTACATTGTACCACTACAAGGCATTTCCTTTCCTATTTTTTTTTTTTTTTTTTAGTCTATCGGACCAAACTGCGTGGTCATCAGTCCGTAGATTACAAACTACTTAAACCTAGGTAAACTAACCTAAGGACAACACACACACCCATGCCCCAGGGAGGACTCGAACCTCCACGGTGAGCAACCGCGCGCTCCACAGCGAGACGCTTTAGACCGCTCGGCTACTCCACCGCGGCAAAAATGTTTGTTAAGCTTATGGGACTGAACTACGGGGTTATCAGTCCCTAAACTTACAAAATACTTATCAACTAGCTTATCCTAAGGACGGCACAAATATCGATGCCGGAAGGGGAAATCGAACCCCCGACCGTAGTGGCCGTGCAGACCGTGACTGAAGCGCCTCAGTCCTTTCGGCCACCGCGGCCGGCACTCCCAAATAGAACGAGGAAAAAAATAATGCCTATATGCCTCTGTAAGAGCCCTAATTTCTCTTATCTTGTCTTTGTGATCACCACGCGAAATGTAAGTAGGCGGCAGCGAGATCGTACTACACTCAGCTTCAAATTCCGGCCCTCTAAATTTCATCAACAGAAATTCACGGAAAGAACGTCGTCTTTCCTCCAGCGATCCCCAATTGAGTTGCCGGAGCATTTTCGTGACACTCGCGCAATTCTCGAACCTACCGGTAACAAATCTAGCTGCTCGCCTCTGAACTGCCTCTATGTCTTCCTTTAAACTGATCTGTTGCGGGTCCCAAACACCTGAGCAGTACTCAAGACGTGGCCGTACAAGAGTTTTATACGCGGTCTCCTTTACAGGTGAAGTACATCTTCCCAAAATTCTCCCAATAAACCGAAGTCGGCTGTCCGCCTTACTCACAACTGTCCTCTCATGTTCGTTCCATTTCATATCGCTCTGCAATGTTACGCCTAGATAAGTGAACGACGCGACTGCATAAAGAAGCTCAATACTAATGCTGGATTCGAACATTATGGGATTGTTTTCCCTACTCATGCGCATCACCTTACATTTTTCTACATTGAGAGCTAGCTGCCATTCTTCGCACCATTTAGAAATTTTGTCTAAGTCATCCTGTATGCTATTACAGTCAGTTAAAGACGACACCCTCTCATACACCACAGCATCATCAGCAAACAGCCGCAAATTACTACTTACTCTGACCATCAGATCATTTATATAGATTGAAAATAATAGAGGTCCTATCACACTCCCCTGAAGCACGCCTGACGATACACTCGTCTCTGATGAACACTCGCCGTCGAGAACAACGTACTGCGTTCTATTACTTAGGAAGTCTTCCAGCCAGTCACAAATCTGTGAACCTATTTCATAAGCTAGTTTCTTCGTTAGCAGTCTGCAGTGTGGCACCGCGTCGAACGCCTTTTTGAAGTCGAGAAAAACACAATCCGCCTGTTGCCCTTCATCCATGGTTCGCAAGATGTCATGTGAGAAAAGGGCAAGCTGAGTTTCACATGAACGATGTTTCCTAAACCCGCGCTGATTCGTAGAAAGAAGCTTTTCCGTTTCAAGGAAATTTACTATATTCGAAGTGAGAATATGCTCCAAAATTCTACATGAAACTGATGTCAACGATATTGCCCTGTAATTGTGTGGGTCAGTTCTCTTTCCCTTCTTATAAACGGGAGTAACCTGCGCTTTTTTCCAATCAGTAGGAACTTTGCGCTGAATTAAAGATTCGTGATAAATGCAAGCGAAGTAGGGGGCCAATGCCGCAGAATACTCTTTGTAAAACCGAACTGGTTCTCCATCCGGGCCAGCAGACTTTTTCGTATTTAGCTCTCTCAGCTGCTTCTCTACACCGGAAATACCTATTGCTATGTCCTCCATTTCGGAATTAGTACGTTGATCAAATGATGGTACATTTGTGCGGTCCTCCTGCGTGAAAGATTTCTTAAAGGTTAAATTTAGAACTTCACCTTTCCGTTTGCTTTCTTCTATTACTGTCCCGGAATGATCAACGAGTGACTGGACAGTGGGCTTTGACCCGCTTATCGATTTTACATAGGACCAGAATTTTTTAGGGTTCTCAGAAAGATCTTTTGGTAAGTTATTGTTGTGGTAATTATTGTATGCTTCGCGCATCGATCTCTTTATAGACGCACGAATCTCTACTAACTTTTGCCGGTCATCATTTGCGTGTTCTTTTTTGAATCGAGAGTGCAACAGTCTTTGCTTTCTCAGCAGCTTTCTAACATTATTATTATACCACGGTGGATCTTTCCCATCCTTAATCGTCTTTACTGCCACATATTTCTCTAACCCTTTATTTACAATGCACTTAAATTTAGTCCACAATACCTCTACATCCATAGTCGCGGAATTAAACGATGCCCATTCATTTTCTAAGTGCGATCGTAACATTTGCTTAGCGGCTCTTCCCAACAAAAACATTCTCCTGGCCTTCTTGATTGGTTTATGAACTTTTGTCACCATCGACGCTATGACAATATCATGATCACTAATTCCTGTCTCTACACAGACATCGTTAATAAGGTCAGGCATATTCGTGGCTATAAGATCTAAAATATTTCCATTGCGCGTGGGTTGCCGGTTTAACTGTTCAAGACAGTTTTCGGAGAATGTGTCCAAAAGTAGCTCGCATGATTGCTTGTCTGTACTGCCTGAAATGTAACTAGAGAGGTCCCAATCTATACTCTTAAAGTTGAAGTCTCCCCCGACTAATATTACATGGCCCGGATACCTATGCACTACCCGGTGTAGACTTTCTTTGAATGATTCTAAAACTCATACAGCAGCACTGGCGGGCTGGTAAAAACACCCAACTATTAACTTTACTTCTTTTAGACCTGTTATACGTGCCCAGATAACTTCAAAGTTACTTTCAACTTCGATCTCAGTAGAAACAATACCTTTGTCCACAGCGATGAACACTCCTTCTCCAGTTGTATCCGATCTATCTTTCCGATATACATTTCTGAACTTGCCACATCATGATTTAGCCAGCTTTCGATGCCTAAAACTATCCGAGCACAATAATTCCCATGCAGTACGGCAAATTCGGGAACTTCGTTTCTAATACTTTGTAAGTTCGCGGCTAATATTTTGATATTCGAATTTTTGAGCCGAACGTGGCCTGAATTCGCTGGTTGAATGTTGACAGGCGAGTGCTCATCAGAGTTAGCGCCTAACCTAAAAAACAACGTATTAAAAGCTGTTTGATACCGTATTTTGTGTATCACTCCTTAAAGTCGCATTGTTGTTGATGAACAATATGCTTCTAGTACGACATTTTGCCGCTTGGTACAGCATGTAGCCACTTCTGAGGCATTAATCTGTCCGTCTTGGAGATAGTGTTACGGTGTCGTCTGTGCGGGGCTGAGAATGTGAGTGTAAGTGTGGGTCATATTATTTTATTTCATGTTCCATAGGGCCTGCAGCGTTAGAAAGGTCAGAAAGGGAAATATTATTATAAATAAACCAAATCGCTGCTATTTAGTATTTTTTATTTTCACGACCAGATCCGTTTCGGCTTATAATGCCATTGTCAAGTGACCTGCTTTATAAATGGGTAACATTAAGATTAAAAACTGGTATGTCGTATTATAATATTACAGTGATGATCTTAACAACTACTTACGTATGTGTCTAGATGTTCAGACATACATAAGACATCTAAAGCATATTTATATTAACTGTCAAAAAGAGTTTGATAATATTGCGTATTTTGACAGTTACAGCTAAGATGTCATATGTTTACAAATTTATTGAAATTTTCGTCAATGAAAAATGTTAGGCCCTGTGTAACGAAAATCCATAGATAACGAAAACCAACAGTTCAACATCTGTACCAAACACTCTCTGGAAAACATATACGCAGCTTACGAAAATCGATTATAGAAATAAACGATAAAACATACACGCAGCTTTCGAAAATCGATTATAGAAAATTAACGGTACAACACATATTTTTAAGTATAAAACATGTACTTCAAAACATGACCATATTATAGCATCTATAATTTATTAACACAGATGTCAAGCCGGCAGCAGTGGCCGAGGGGACTGAGGCGCTCCAGTCACGGTCTGCACGGCCACTACGTTCGGGGGTTCGAATCCCCCCTGGGGCATGGATATTTGTGCCGTCCTTAGGATACGGTAGTTGATAAGTAGTTTGTAAGTTTAGGGACTGATGACCCCGTAGTTAAGTCCCATAAGCTTAACAAACATTTGAACATTTTTGAACAGATGTCAAATACGCCAAATATATATCAAAGCATAACAACATAAATATCTGTTGTACGTCTTTTGTAAACATATGACATCTTAACCGTAACTGTCAAAATACGCAATATTATAAAGATATTTTTGATAGTTAATATAAATATGCTTTAGATGTCTTATGTATGTCTGAACGTCTACACACATACGTAAGTAGTTGTTAAGATCATTACTGCAATATTATAATACGACATACCAGTGTTTTAATCTTAATGTTACCCATTTCTAACGCAGGTCACTTGACAATGGCATTATAAGCCGAAACGGATCTGTCGTGAAAATAAAAAATACTCAATAGCAGCAATTTGATTTATTTATAATAATATTTTATCTCAGCAGTGAATTGCTTTGTCGTTGGTGCTGTGGCGAAGATAATGCTAACATTATTGATCTGACAGTGTTAACTATCAACAAAATAACGACCCAAGTAATAAAAAACCTAGATAAAACGTATGCGTTGTGTATGAAACATAAACCATAAAAACAATAGTTCGATCAAAAATGGTAAAACCTATATTTTGTTGTTTAGTTCTCTGTATTAATACAAAAAATACTGAATTTTAATTTTTCCAAAGCTGAATTCATATTGTGGGAATGAAAGGGTTACACTGCACCGTGCGTTCAGTGTCCTTCCACCCTGACTGGACTGAACACGTAGACTCTTGTATACTGCGACTTTTATCCAGGATGGATGTAGATGCGACTGTTCCTACTATAGAGTTGACAATAAAAACCATTACCAGTAATAATCAAAGACTACATTTTTTTATAACACGACCGGTTTTGGGCTTGTGCCCATCATCACGTGCTTATGTATTCAGGTAAGTGTGCAGTTTTATGGAGGATTTCACTGTCTGAAATTAAATTGTGTGGCATTAATAACAATGGCAACAACTGCAGGTAGTGAGATGACATGTACGAAAACACTATTTTACTTACATGTAATTTAGCATCCAAATCATCATTGTCCAAATGTCGCACTTTTTCACACCCTTTTTGCTTTTACACTCGTTGATTTCGTCTTTGAGATAATGTTCCAATAATTCGGCTTTCCGTGATTTCTGAGTATTTTATCATAGGTACGTTTTTTGTTGCACAGAGGTGAGAACACACTCCATAGACTGTATTTACATTAGAATACCATATTCCTGGGCAAAGAGCTTAAATCTAAGAAGCATAAAGATGTTCAGAACACATTTAGATATTACACAATATGAATTACAAAGATGTTACATATATTTTGTAATATTTTTTGGCCCTGTATATATGTAATATCTTTGTAATTCGTATTTTGTAATACCTAACTGTGTGTGGAATATCTTTTTGTTTCTCAGATATGAGCTCTTTGACCAGAAATTCATTATTCCAGTGTTAACACAGTCTATGGAGTGAGTGCACCAAAAAACATGCCTGTGGTAAAACACGCATAAAACATGGAAAACAGAACTATTCAAAGATACCAAAGACTAAATCAACGAGTGTAAAGGCAAAGTGTGAGTGAAAAAGTGCAACATTTGTACAATAATGATCTGGATACAAAATTTGCATGTAAGTAAAACAGTGTTTTTGTGCATGTCACGTCGCCACCTGCAGTTGTCTTCACTGTAATTAATACCACATACTTTATTTCCAAACAGTGAACTAAAAAATGTTCAAACTTTTGTAAATCTAAGGGACTTGATTTCTGCGGTTATCAGTCGCCGAGCTTACAAACTACTTAAAGTAACCAAAGGACAACACACATATCCATGTCCGAGGGAGGACTCGAACCTCCGACAGAAAGCAACCGCGCGTTTCGCAGCAAGGCGCCTGCTCGGCCACTCCACCGCAGCAAACAGTGAACTCCACCATAAAATTGCACACTGATCTGAATGTATAAGCACTTGATGATGGGCCCAAGCCCGAAACCGGTCGTGTTATAAATAAATAAAATATTTCATTGTGACTGGTAGCGGTTTTTATTCTCAACCCTAAATGTGTATACTTCTGAATGAGAGCAGTAAAATGTGAAGGACCTCGAACACTGCCAACCAGTTCGGATGATGGAACTTCCTGGCAGATTAAAACTGTGTGCCAGACCGGGACTCGAACCCAAGACATTTGCCTTTCGCGGGAAAGCTCTGTACCGCCTGAGCGACCTGTGCACGTCATACAGTTCGTCATGACAGCTTTACTTCCGACCAGTGATCTCTTTATCTCCAGAATGTATAAATCTCGTGTGTGAGCATAGAACATCAGCCTGTACCTGACAAAGAATTGCTTGGTTACTTCTTGGTTTGAACTTTACGTCATCAAGCGAATAAATAGGCTGCAATTAAGAATTTGGCGTCCGTTCTTTCAGACAGACGTTTCTATGTGGTGCTACAGGTGTTTCAATATAGGTTTAAATTGGAGGCTTTCTGTCTCAATTGCTAGTACGCGTTGTAAACATACTACATGGACGTACGAAAATTTATGCTCGGCTCAAGATTCGAACCTGGGACCTCCTGCTTTCTAGGCAGTTGCGCTAAGCCTCTATGCCCCCTAGGCACATGGTAATAAGACACCTGCAAGAACTACCCGAGCACGTAACCAGCCCGACCCAAAATTTCATCCATCCTCCTACTTTGACTCCATGGATCACATGTGGCTCTGTTTTCCCGCAAGGTCATGTCTGGAACAACAGACAGCGGAATTCTGAATTGTAATCCATCTAGTCACGGTTTGATGTCTATTTCAATGCGGATAAACACGAGAAGCAACCCTTGCCGGGAATGCAGGGCTTACTGCCAGCAGTGGAGGACAATGGTCCAAGAAGGAGGACATATGGGGAGTTTGGATCTGGTGGGTTACGCGCTTAGGTAGTTCTCGCAGGTGTGTTCCTAGGTGGCGCAAACGTTTAGTGCAAGTGTCTAGCAAGCAGGAGGTCACGTTCCCGGTACAGATTTTCATAGGTCCATGTTGTATGATTGTAACATCTACAAGTAGTTTCAAATGTCCAGCTATTTGTAAACCTATTGGACTAAACTGCTGTGGACATCGATCCCTAGACTTAACAAAACACTTTGACATACACTAAGGACAACACACACACATGCCATGGGGAGGATTCGAATCTGTGGCGGGAACAGTCGTCCAGTCCGTAGCAAGACACCTTAGACCACACAGCCATTCTGCGGGTCTTTTGAGACTGAAAAGCCCCGTTTAAAATATATAATAGGTTGGTTTGGAAGCGAAATAGAAACCGATGTTCTTTTCGTGTTCTAGTAACATTATGTTATAATTCGGTAAGAAACTAAATATGAACATTTATGGCTGGCAGGCACAGACACCTGAATATCAACATCTAGGTAATATAGATACCAATGGTTCCGACAGTATCTCGTTTTCTATCTTCCAAACCTTATTTTGCTCATCTTTGATAGATCGCTTGTGTATTAACATAAACAAACTATAAGATTTTCGGATTACTACCTTTCAGATCTTTGAGAAAATCGCGTCTAATTTTTATGACACTAAATCAATTCATAATTATCTGGATTTACACATAATAGTAGAAATAGTATTTTTCAAGGGATCATGTTTGTTCGATGTACATCGATGAGAGCTTCGCTCAGTTTATTTATTACAGAGGACGGCCAGCTGTGATGAGCTTCCGTGCTGGCTCATTCGGCTCTCGCTGCTGTTCAAATTCAAATGTTCAAATGTTTGTAGAGCTTATGAGACTTAACTACGGGGTCATCAATCCCTAAACTTACAAACTACTTATGAACTACCTTATACTAAAGATAGCACAAACATCCATGCCCGAGGGGGGATTCGAACCCCCGACCGCAGCGGCCGTACAGACCGTGACTGGCACGCCGCAGACCGCTCGGCCACTGCGGCCGGCAGGTGTTGCTATTAACTGAGGCATGGTAATCTTGACGCGCCTAAAAGCGGCCACTGCGGCTCACATACAAGGCGACCTGTTAAAACTGAAACGAATAGTTTAGCCGTGTCTGGGGTCATTTCCTTCTAAGTGTCCGAAAGCAGTCACAATAAAAGATTGTTGTTGTGCAACTGGTAACTATTTCTTTTTTATCAAAGAGTTATACGTTTGCTGAGTGTGGGAAAAAAATACTAAATCTGAAGATTTCTTGAGACTCGTTGAAGTCATAATTTTCTTTCCTATCTCCAACAATGTTATATCGCAGGAAATCTAACTAGAAATAAATCATATGTGCCTGCATCTCAGAAAAAAAATTACATAAATAGGAGACAAAAGACGAAATTTAACTTGACTCCCAGGCAGACAGCGTGAGAGACACTTTTAAACTCAGGAAGCAGGTGTGTTTTGCCGAAAGGAGGGACGAAATGTTATGCAGAGTGGGCTAAATAAAACGGGGCTGGAAAATATTTCATACATCTTGAGGTAGTCATCAGAACCTTCGTCAATTGACGATTTATTTTCGTTAAAAGAATTGCAACCAGCTGCCTTTTTGGATGTTTTTTTATTCAATCCAGAACTAGGTTTCGAGCCACTGCAGGCTAATCTTCAGTGGATACTTTACAGGAACATTTATCTTCCGCTAAGTGTGGATTATGCTGTCATGTTGGTTCTGGTAACATAACTGAACTTTAGTAAGCGAGAACAGAATAACCACAATTAAACGTATTGTAATTTAAGGTACTTGCTGTGTTCTTATTGTAGGTGTACGTGAAACCAAGTTATGCATTGGGCACTGACATTTTTTAACACATGAGAGCATTTTTGCTACACTTAGCGTTACACATTTACGAAATATAAACAATGAATGTGGTGCAAAGAGGATGGCTGTGGTAGATGTTGCACTTCAGTAATTAATGTTCTTTGCTTTGAGACATTGTGAATGTATATAGGGTATGTAACGGATTAAAATTATTATATTGAATTTTGCTAGTTATCTAGTTAAATTCATAATGAAACAAGTAAGATACATTAACAAATATAAAATGGTGAAATATTTACAGTGTTTATATTAGTATAGCCACAATAGTTATTGTCCAACCACACTGTAAATATTTCACCCTTTCACCGCGGCCGACTGTCGAACATAATCAAACTCTTCAAAATGTTCTGAACATACCTGACCAGTATCAGGATTGAGAGCATCTAATCGCTTACACGCGTTTATCCACTTTTCACCTGCTATATCTCTCGTAAATCTGTGAAATATCTGTCTGCCATGGTTCGTACAGCACGCAACAGCACAATGAGTCATTACTTATCACTTACAACTACTTAATACATACACAAACTATAAAGAGCCAGTGGGAAACTATTTCTGTGGAGATACACTCATAATAGAAACGCTATGGTAGCGCGGGAAACCTGTGCTGGTCTCCTGGTGACGTCAGTGGCGCGGCATACGATTGCGCATCCGGCGGTTGACCCCTACCGTCTATTCTAGTATCCGTGGCGGCCCCCTTGGTGTTGCTCGAGAGGAGTAGGCTATATGCCGGCACCGGGTTTCACCATCTGCCTTCTCCCATCATCTCTTAATCGACACTACACTACACACACACCCATTAGAGTCACCTACTCTTAAAACAGACACTCATACTTCGCGAAGGAAGATGTCTGCGGGTGTGAAGAATGGGGAAAACCTTTTCAATTAGGCGACTGAACTTGCCCTTCTGGGTCTCCTAGCCATTCATGCCATACGAATTCTCTTTTATCAGTAATAACAGCTTTCACAAATAAATAAAACATCACTGGCGAAGTAGAATAGCGCGTGAAACCCAAAGTTAACTGACAAGGATCAATGAACATTAAGAACGATTGTGGGCAGACAACTTAAAAGTACCAGTGCAAAAGCGACTGAAAACCTCAAATTGAAATGTTTCTAAACCTAAGGGAATTATCTGATGCGGTTATCAGTCCCTAACCTTACAAACTACGTAAACGAACTTTAATTTATGATAAGAACAACACACATGCTCAAGGGAAGGCTCAAACCCCCGACGGTGAGCAACCGCGCGCTCCGCAGAAAGGCGCCTTAGAGCGCTAGGCCACTTCACCGCGGTTGAAAAACTCAAATATACTGTTTCTTTAAGAATGTTACTGGTGGAGTTCAACTTTCATGAAAGGGTTGAATTTCCTAAACCCTTAATAACGAAAGCCAACGACAAGCAACAAAGGATGTGATGTTACGATCGTAAAACCTGGACACTTGATGGCAGGAAATATATGGTATGGTCCGATGATCCATCTTTACATTGTTTACGCATCGAAAACCACCAAAGAAGCTTAAGATACGAGAGGCCTGTTTCCTGTAGTGAAGGGGACTGATAACCTCAGTAGTTTAGTCCCCCTATCCCAACCAAACAACCCAACCCACCCCAACCTGCAGTGAAGCATGGAGTAGGCTCCCTCATGATCTGGGCATCTTTATCTGGCATTCAACTGTTTCAGTCGTTACCCTCACTGGTCGGATAGATGTGAATGAACATATCACCTTCGTCGACATCAAACTGATTACTATCACTAACATACTGATGAAAAACACTGCCATATTCCAAAATGATAATATGCCCACACACACAGCCAAAACGTTTTAGGCGTGCTTTGTGCATCACAAAATTATCAAACATTTCCTCTGGACAGCAAAAGGATCATGTTTCAACTTAAATGAACCATTATGGGGAGTTTTAGAACAGAAACTGAGGACAAAATTCGCAACATAATTGAAGTCACTGGCAAACCATTAGGCACAATAATAGGTAACATTCTGCGGGGAAAATATAAAGACACTGTTACATTCTCTTTCTTTAAGAGATGCAGCTGTTCTTAAAGACAATGGTGGGCCAACTCCTTAGTAATAAATATTGTGTGTATGTTAGGTGCTCATTTTATTTTGTGCTTTACCTTTGCATTACCTTGTGCACCTGTTAAAAGTGGGCGGCTTATGTAAGTTGTCGGCACTACATGACAGTTGTAATCGATTCCATGTCCGCACCACATTATTTTCACTCCTGCGCATACGTCGAGAAACAACCCCGGTTGTCATGTCTGACAATGTGGGCACGATGTTCGGTCGTGATTGTGGAATGATGGATCCCAACTCTGACATTCTACAAAATTTTATAATACGTTGCCTACCAGATTTTTACTTACAAATTAAGTCCCGGCGTTCTAGTCATGTGGTCCTGATGGGAACTGTGTGCGTGTTTATTAACATCGTCCGATGCGGCCGTCCGATTGGTAGAGAAGCGTCCAGAATAGCAACAATCCTGTGTGACATATCGGGATGATGTGAAACTTCTGTTGAGGTGTATAAATCGAAAAAAAATTGTAGGGCGTGTTACTTTTCAGAGTTTAAGTACATCTCACTTGTGCTAAATCAGTCAATAATTTTTATAAAAATGTCGTTTAACATCGCCTGAAAAGTTTCTCCAATGTGAATTCTCCCATCTTATATAAAGAGATAATAAACATTGTGTGTTACAGCTACGAATATTACTTAAGAAAGCATACTTGTTTGGTAAGAGTATAACGTAAGCTTTAATTCCTTTCAAGCAAATATCGGGATGGTTCCTTTGGAAGAGCGCTCGCAATTTCCTTCCACATCCTTAAAACAATACAACCTTGTGCACCACCGCTAATAACCTCTGTGTATATTCTCTTTTATTATACTTCGTTTTATTATCACTTTCAAACATCCTGAATTATAATCAACATATCTGCCAGGCACTTAAATGTGATTTGCAGAGTATCCCATGTAGATGTAGATGTACAACTACACTGAGAAAGAACACCTACATTTCATCGTTCGAGCTCTGATTTCTCGTGTTTTGTGATTATGATCATTTTCTCCCCATGTTGGTGGTAATCAACAATATTTGGAAGAGAGCGTCGGCGATATAAATTTTATAAGTAGCTCTCACCGCAATGAAAAACGCCGTAGTTGCAATGTTTTCCACCCCAACTCTTCCATCATTTCCGTGACTTTCTCCCATGTATCGGGGGGAGGGGGGGGAAGAGGGAAAAAAACGAGCTTCCTTTCTCTGCACTTTTTCCATGTGCTCCATCAATCCTATGTGATAAAGGATCCCACACAACACAGCAAAACTCGAAAGGAGAATGGACAAGCGTAGTGTAGGTAGTGTCTTTAGTGGTTTTGAAAAGAAGGAAGGAAGCGCGGCCCTTAGAGACGCAGCTCACGCTTGCATTTTTCGATAAGGATGGGGAAGGAAATCGACCGTGCGCTTTCGAATTAACTCTGGATGGCCGGATTTAAGGGTTCTGTTGCAACTTCTAAGTGATGTGCCAATAAAACGCAATCCTTGATTTCTAGGCACGGTGGAGTGGCCCTGCGCATTGAGGCGCTATGCTCCGATGCTCGAGACCGTTCCCCGATGGGGGTTCGAATTCTGCCTCGGGCTGTTTTTAGTATAAGTTAGTGTATACATAGTTTTCCAGTTTAAGTCTCTCGTAATTATAATTTCTAGATGTCTGGGATTTATTTATCTTGTGGCTAAGTTAAACGGATTCCTTCCAGTATATACTCATGTGGACGAATTCACGCTTTTCATTACTTGGCGTCAATTGTCACTTTTCGCACCATACAGGTATCTAAATCGTTCTGCAGTTGGTTTTGATATTCAGAAAACTTTACAAGAAGATAAATGATAGAATCATCTGCCAACAAACCTAACAGGACTGCTCAGATTTTCTCCTATAGGGGCAAACATTATGACGTCATCAAACGTTGGTGACCAGATTTGTCTCATTAAAATACATTTCTCCTAATTGTTTCTCAGTTATGGATATGAAAATGTCCTTCAAGTCTGCTAGGAATATATAGAATCACGTTACCTGATTTTTCTTACTGTATTTTCTGAGTGTAATAGAGTCTGTTGGATTCGTCTGTATTTTAGTCAAATAATTATATTTAAATGAATGAGTTGTTCCTCAAGGACTGCTAGAACAGACTTTGTTGAAATTGTGTCAAAGGTTTCTTAAAATCTATTTATCTCTTTGGAAGTGTTGGCTCATGGACATATGTCCGTTCCATAATTTACCTCGCAGCTTGCAAATAGCTCATCCTGATGTGCCCACTTCTAAAGCCACATTCTACCAGTTACATAAGAATCAAACAGTATCGTGAGTTTTCTGGAGCACCTGCTGTATGTGCGCCGGTGCAAAGTGTGCCATCTTTGGCGTGGGCCGCACCGGACTCGTCCTCACCGCAGCACACTGGCCTGGAATGCAGAAGCCAGCCCGACCTCCGATCGAACCCGTGACCTGGAGTGTTCGCAGCTTTAGTCTGTCTGCCGGCTGGAGCGCTATCAGATTCCACACCTCACAGAAGCCCTCGGGGCCATGAATCAATGTTATGTTCGCGTAATCCTACTGTTATCTTAAGCTGCACCCAATTAAACGGAATGCTTTCTTTCTCGGAAGTTATTCGAACCCTCTGTGTTTCGAGTGTCTGCTTTCGCTTTTGGACGTCACCAGCACGTAATTTACTCTCGCTAAAGGTTGCCTCACGTTCATTACTGGTTAATACTGGCCGGATACCAGTCACACTTTCGCTGTTCCCCAGTTATCTCGATGCCCTTGGAAGTTCTGAGTTTTCATTGTAGTGATGACTAACAATAGTTGACTGCCCATTAATGGTCTAAGGCTCGCGTAGTCTAAGGCGCCATGACGCACTTGGCGGCCGTTCCCGCCGGAGGTTCGAGTCCTCCCTCTGTCAAATGTACAAATATTTGTTAAGCTTAAGGGACTTAACTGCGGGGTCATCAGTCCCTAAACTTACAAACTACTTATGCACTACCTTATACTAAGCACGACACAAACATCCATGCCCGAGGGGGGATTCGAACTCCCGACCGTAGCGACCGTGCAGACTGTGACTGGCGTGCCGCAGACCGCTCGGTCACTGCGGCCGGCTCTCCCTCTGTCATGCTCGTGAGTGTGTTGCCTTAGTATAAGTTAGTTTAAGTAGTATGTAAGTCTAGGGACTGATGGCCATGGCAGACTGATCCAGTAGGTTTGCAAACATTTGATTCCGAACTGCTTACCATATAAAATCACTGCAAGGATCGAAACGGAGATGTATATACTCATTTATTACAGCAATGCCTTCGCTTTGTTTTTACCAGCTGTGATGTTGTTAAAGGTCTCTCGATTGCAGGGACCTGCAAACCATTGGCTTAACGGTACGGTATCACTGCAGTTTACTTTGCTGTGTCTAATTTCTCGCAGCTTTTGCATAAGGATAGTCCATTTCAAATATACGTCTGCATTAATTGTCCACTATCTACACTTCGCACCTGATTGGCTGGGTAAGTAAACTAACAAAGGACACCTTTGACTATTAACGCTCGTAACAGCACACAATCATACTTAGAATAAAACTCGATCATAAAATATTAGTTGTCTCTGTCATTTCCGCGCAAAACGTTGCAGTCTAACACAAGTGACATTTTAATATAGAAAAAATAAAGTAATAGGATATCAATGCCAGTGGAAGGAAATTATACGTAAATAAAAGTCGTCAGTGTAGCAATACACTTTCAATCAACTGTACCAAAAACCTTCTTCTTAAAGTAATCGCCGCCCGCGGTGGCCGAGGGGACTGAGGCGCTCCAGTCACGGTCTGCACGGCCACTACGGTCGGGGGTTCGAATCCCCCCTCGGGCATGGATATTTGTGCCGTGCTTAGTTGTAAGTAGTTCATAAGTAGTTTGTAAGTTTAGGGACTGATGACCCCGTAGTTAAGTCCCATAGACTCTACAAACATTTGAACATTTAAAGTAATTGTAGTAGCTCAAAAGACACATATCTCATATTCCCTATAGAGCTTATGTTACTTCTCAAAGGATAGATTCGATATTTTTGACGAAGCGGTTACAAAATGTTCAAATGTTTGTATAGTCTATGGGACTTAACGACGGGGTCATCAGTCCCTAAACTTACAAACTACTTATGAACTAACTAAGGACGGCACAAATATCCATGCCCGAGGGGGGATTCGAACCCCCGACCGTAGTGGCCGTGCATGCCGTGACTGGAGCGCCTCAGTCCCATCGGCCACCGCGGCCGGCGAAGCGGTTACAACAAGGTCGAAGAGGACAATGTGAATATCACATCAGAGACGCTTTTAACATTCGAAATCACTTTCGCGTTTGCGCAGTCCAGTATCAAAAGCCACTCAATGTAATAACCTGCCTTTCAAACAGATGATTGCAACATAGGCGTATAATTCGGTGCAGAAAATTGATTTTAAATTATAGAGCGCAGTTCGATAATGCAAATCACATCTCTCTTCCACTCTGTTTTAACCACATCTTCTAAAACCGGCATTCGCACTTCGAGGAATAATAGAAGCACATAACTGAAGTGTACGATATGCGTGTTTTACGCTCTTATAATCATTTTAACCAGAGTACTTTCGGCACTGTTAATTAAAAATTTTCCGTCGTCAGGAGTTCGAATCCCCCCTCGGGCATGGATATGTGTGTTGTCCTTTGGTTAGTTTAATTAGTTTAAGTAGTTTGTAAGTCTAGGGACTGATGACCAACGTAGTTTGGTCCCATAAGAATTACAAACATTTGAACATTTGAATTAAAAATTGACTCATACACTGACGTCGTTGAATATGATGAATTATTACAAAAAGAAACACTTCCAAATGTTTTTCAAAGTTCATCCACACACCCACAAAACATGGAGTCTTACATTCTATGGTGTATCGCCTTGTTTCTGTAAGATTATCAGATTCTGTCACTGAAAAATAACAAAGGACCGTTAAATATATCGCTACAAGTAATAAGCCGTAGAAAGAAAAAAATGGAAAACTATATATAGGCCAGTCAGGCAGAGCTGTGGTAGTTAAGATTATCACAACGTGAAAGAAGCTGGAGATTAAAGAAGATAGACTCAACCTTTGCCAATCATATCATATCAGGAAACCACCCCTATGATATAGACTGTAAATACTTCGTTCCATAAAGAAAAGTATATAGAGGGCCTTATTGGAAATACTGGAAATTTACGAAAATATGACGCAGAGTATCAGCTTAGTATTACACGAACACGCCCAATATCCATTTTCCCCTTTCTTAAATTAAGTTTGTCGAAAAAATAAATTTATATATATTTCATCAGTAGTTAAATATAACAGGTGATCAAAAAGTCAGTATACATTTGAAAACTTAATAAATCACGAAATAATGTAGATAGAGAGGTAAAAATCGACTCACATGGTTGGAATGACATGGGGTTTTATTAGAAAAACAAAGTATTGCTAGACGCGTGAAAGATCTCTTACGCGCGTCGTTTGGTGATGATCGTCATGCTTGGCCTGCCAGGTCCCCAGACCTCAGTCCGTGCAATTATTGGCTTTGGGGTTATCTGAAGTCGCAAGTGTATCGTGATCGACCGACATCTCTAGGGATGCTGAAAGACAACATCCGACGCCAATGCCTCACCGTAACTCTGGACATGCTTTACAGTGCTGTTCACAACATTATTCATCGACTACAGCTATTGTTGAGAAATGATGGTGAACATATCGAGCATTTCCTGTAAAGATCATGATCTTTGCTTTGTCTCAATTTGTTATGCTAATTATTGCTTTTCTGATCAGATCAAGCGGCATCTGTCGGACTTTTTTTGAACTTTTTTTGTTCTAATAAAAACCCCTGTCATTCCAAGCATGTGTATCAATTTTTACCTCTCTATCTACATTATTCCGTGATTTATCAAGTTTTCAAATTTATACTGACTTTTGGATCACCCGGTACATCAAGATGAACAATTTTGTTCCAATGTTTAATTAATAACAATATTACTGTAAACAAGTAATGTAATAAGTTCCAGTGACAAAATTGGTATCTTCCGTCTTAATATCTTTGTAAGTCGCATATTTTAACTGTCTCTGCGACATTCAGTTGTCACTCATCTGAAGCTGGTGTAAGAAGCCGAAAACAGGTTGGTGATCGTAAAAAAAAAAAAAAAAAAAAAAAAAAAAAAAAAAAAAAAAAAAAAAAAAAAAAAATTATTAGCAGAACATTTGGAAGTGATTCCTTTTGTAAAATATACAATTTCCCTCCTGAGTTACTATCTTGTTATTTTATTTCTCTCTAATAAAATGTCGCTTGCAGTAGATTGCGACTTTTGCATGGAAATGCACCGACCACTTTCGTGCGGTTCCGGCCGGCCGCGGTGGCCGAGGGACTAAGGCGCTCCAGTCACGGTATGCACGGCCACTACGGTCGGGGCTTCGAATCCCCCCTCGGGCATGGATATTTGTGCCGTCCTTAGTATTAGCTAGTTCATAAGTAGTTTGTAAGTTTAGGGACTGATGACCCCGTAGTTAAGTCCCATAAGCTGTACAAACATTTGAACATTTCGTGCGGTTCTGAGCGTTTGACCTACACAGTTGTCCCTTGTAAGATTTGAAGGTAAGTATTTGACTGGGGGCCAATTGAGGTGGTAGTTGAGTAAAGAGTTGCGGCTCCAGGTCACCAAACCTGACGACAAGAGGCGGCGTTGACCCACGCCCCTCCACAGAGCATCAAATTTGTCCGCTGGCAGAAGATGACGGCTGTCAGTGGATGCCGACGGGCCCATCAGGGAATGTGGACGGGGTTACCTAACGCAGCGGGCTGGAGGAGCCACGGCACTAAACTTGCATTACGGCCGCCCCTTTCGCGACCACGCCCAGTTATGTCCCGACAAATTTAGCTGAAAGGCTTCCCGTCCAATAAATTAACCGACTGACATTAAACTCGATCCTAAGACAGGGGAATGATGACGGTGTTCACAGTGTGACGTGCATCAAAGGCGACGTAATTTAAGGTAAGAAATTCGTTAAATGAAGACCTAATGTTTGTGTATTTAAAATAATAACAGCTTAATGTAATGAAAGTTCCGGATCACTGCTTATATTTTATTCAATAGCGCTACAGCTCTTTCCACATTTTGTCATTATCAAGCGCCTGCGTATATAAGAATTACATTAATTAATAACAAATCAAATAATACGAAAATATACATAACATTTTTGTTATAAATTTTCCTTATAACTTACGTCTACGATGAAGTTTACGATATTCTTGCTAAAGAAGCCACATAATCCGGAATTTTCATCGACCTTAAACTTTCCCCTTCTGCATTATATCGCCTGGCCATGCAGAATGCTTTTCAAGAATGGCAAGAAGATTGGAATCTATCTCAGTCCTTCAGGGGACAACATTATGCCTGTGTTCATTCTATAATTCCACGAAGACCTTGGTTTCATGACGTTCGCTTACCGCGATGGCTGATACCTACTGTATGCCGTATGCGATTCAACCATGGAAGTTTTCCGACACACCTCCATCGTATTGAAATCACTCCAACACCATTCTGCGACTGTACAAAAACTACAGAAGGTGACATAAATCATATACTCTTGAACTGCTCAAAATGGGAGACGCACAGACAGTCGTTTTTGCATCAACTACACCGTTTGAAAGTGGAGTTTCCTACTCTCTTTGAGTAATCCGACATTTAATACACAGCTTTTTAAATTCTTACAAGCTGCCAATATATGTGTGTAGTGATAAAATTGTACTGTTATCCATCATTTTATGATATTACAATTTACCTTAATTGAATAAATATTTCGAACGGGATCAGGGCAATTTTATGTCTAGTGTTTCTATTCGCTTTATTCCCTGGCATCTGGTGGCACAAGAACAATTGTTTGTATAAACTACTACATTTGCATGTCTCATAATGGACACATTTGTTAAATTAATTACATGTATTCCTTTTATGTTTGTGACTTCACAATTTTTCAGTCACTAATATATTATATTGTACATACATAGTTCTCCTATCAAAATGACAACCAGATGTAAAATAATTTACTTGTAAGTTTAATGATGATCACAATGAATTTACGGTTAATTATGTTACTCCATTACAAGAATCTACTGAATGTCAAATATATGTATTAAGCTGGCTAATTGGCCATCAACTGCCCACGGGCAAATAAAATTAAAAAAAAAAAAAATGTTTGGACGTTATATGCTGACATCTGGCGTAACTGTTATATAAACTGTATGGAAATATTCACGTATTTCGTAGTTGGATACGTGTTTTAGCTGTCAGGTATAAGCAGCTTTTTACGCTAAAACGTTAAATTAAAGAAAACTATTATATTTTGCGTAATTAACAACAGCTCTGCCAAAGATGTTTACATACATATAGTAATCGACTAAGTTATCAGAGACTTTTTAACGTTGACATTGGTCAGAGAGACTTAGCTACTTAGGTACCTCTGGTCATTTAGCATATCTTTGTTAAAAACGAAATAAGCCTCTCTGACCAATGTCAACGTTAAAAAGTCTCTGATAACTTAGTCGATTACTACATGTATGTAAACATCTTTGGCAGAGCTGTTGTTAATTACGGAAAATATAAAAGTTTTCTTTAATTTAATATTTTAGCGTAAAAAGCTGCATAAAACCTGACAGCTAAAACACGTATCCAACTACGAAATACGTGAATATTTCCATACAGTTTATACAACAGTTACGCCAGATGTCAGCATATAACGTCCAAATATCGTAGACGTAAGTTATAAGGAAAATTTATAACAAAAATGTTATGTATATTTTCGTATTATTTGATTTGTTATTAATTAACGTAATTCTTATATACGCAGGCACTTGATAATGACAAAATGTTCAAACAGCTGTAGCCCTATTGAATAAAATATAAGCAATGATCCGGAACTTTCATTACAATGTTATTCAACGACATTTACGACACTGCAGGCCAATCAGGAAGTTAGTGACAGTTTATAGTACGTCGCCTCTTGCAGCTATAAAATATTCAATAAAAGACACTTTTATTGCACTACAGCTGCTCATTTATTATTTGGCTGGCCAGTTTCCGGCTTTGTTCATTTTCATAAGCCACCCTTTACAGAGCAACATATTTTTTAGTGGAACATACATCGAATACGGATACCAACAATGCTGTTTATGTGAAAATAGCTTACACACAATTCGTTTACAGTCAGGATGTATGTCGAGCAGTTTATTTTTCGAATAATTTGTCGTAAATTTGAAAATTGTTTATCCAGACAAGTTTATTGCGAGGTCTTGCACAGTCTTTCCTCTGTTTAGTTTACTTCGCGTTTATGTTAATATTACTGATTATATGCAGCGTGAGACACAGTTCCATTACACTGCTGTTGTACAATATATTTTTCATTTTATTTTCAGAAATATTTCCTTTGTGGTCACGCGTTTTGTGGGTGATTCAGTTCTGAAAATAGAATAAAAAATTATCGTACTGCTGCACTGTAAAGGAACTGTGTATATCACGCTGAATATAATCAGTGATATTGACACAAACGCGAAGTAAACGAAATAAAGCGAAAACTATATAAGACCTTACAATTAACTTCTCTGGATCAACAGCTTTCAAAATTACGACCAGCTATTCGAAAAATATACAGTAAAATTAATAATACACTGTAATCAAATGTAAACGAATTGTATGTAAGTAATTATGCCATAACAGTATTATTAATACCCATATTCTATCTATCCTCCAGTAAAAATAAGTTGTTCTTTTAATACGTGGCTTTTGAAAATGGGTAAATCCCGAAACTGGCCGGTCTAATAATAAATCAGCAGCTTTGGTGCTATTAAACATGTCGTTTCTTAAAATAATGAACCTATCTATTACTTTCTCATTATTTTTGTATTTGCAGCTCCTATGATTTCGGTGTTTGCAATAAAAAGTTTTGGGTATAATATTCGCCTAATGAAAAACACTGTTTACTTTCCATCCAAAATGTGTCTATGCCATAATCAATGGGTTTTAATCTATTTATTTATAGCTGTGACAATCAAAATAGATTGTTTTAGTACTAACCTATGTGTAAATATTAGGCCTAAAATAGTATGTCTTAATTTTGGTTATTACCTTGGTTTTATATTTCTTGCATAATTTGCTATGTCACTCGCATAGCTAAAGGACCGTATTTCTGAAAGTTTAGATTTATGTAGTATTATGAACTAGCTAATCCTAAGGACGGCACTATCCATGCCCGAGGGGGAATTCGAACCCCCGACCGTAGTGGCCGTGCAGACCGTGACTGGAGCGCCTCAGTCCCCTCGGCCACCGCGGCCGGCTCGTCGTTAGTGAACTGTCTTTTATCTGTAAATGTTTTGTTTTGATGGTAAATATCGTAAAATATTCAAATTAATACGTTGATTATAGTTACATAGTAATCTGACATTTAAGCTTTTACGATGTTATTGTTTACAAATGTTAATAAAACGATATCGCTGTGCCAGTACAATATTTGTTAATATATAACGTTTTACAAGTTGAACTGTCAAACTACAGTTAATACATCCATATTAATATTTTACAACATTTACCATCAGAACAGAACACTGAAAGATGAAAGATCACTAACGAAGTAAGATGAACATTATTTAATTCGATACGTGAGCATAATACTAATCACTTTAATACAAATGAGATCCCCATCTGTTGTCTCATCGATGTCACCAAAAATTGTATACGGCAGTACTCGAAAATAGTAATAAATACCGAAACAATCTGTCGTAAGTAAAGAATATTTGTTATAAGCAGATAGTTTGATTTCCTAACAATAATGTCATTATCGACCGAATACACTAATGCCCTCGTTGTAAGTATACCAACACTCCTGACACTCAAAATGGAAAATGTACCAATGCTGGGACATTACGAGAGAAGTTTGGAACAGTTTCAATTATTTAATTTATTTTATCAAATTTGTGAGGTGCCATTTTAGCCAAAACTAGTTGGTTACGAAACTAAGCTCTGCATATATAATTTGTAAAATATTTATTCAGAAAACCATTTGAACAAAACATTTGTAACAATATATTCATATCTGTGATCCAGCCCAGATCTGTCCTCTGAATAACTACAAGGAGTTTCTACACAACATAGGTTACGGAAGAACAAGATTTTCAGCTTAAATCTGCAGATTGCAAGTTTATCATTTGCAATTTTCGTTTCTAAATGAAGCCTACTGTAACTGAAACATGTGTTACAGACATTTCTGCACAGTGATTATGTAGGTGTTACCCAAGTTAAAGTCTTGTTCTGCCTAGGTGTCAAGGGAACAGTCACTGTGGTAAAATATTGAACTTAAGCTCAGAAAAGAGGCAGTTCAACTACCCGCCGAACAGTCCAGATTTAGGTTTACCGCGATATCCCCAAACCATCTAAGGCGAATTGCTGTATGAATGTTGTAAGTAGGCTTTCTCTGGGTAGTGTGAGTCTATCTGCAACTGTCTCCCAGTTCAGTATTTTCACCCGGGAGATGAGGAAGAAAATGAATTAGAACACGGCTGAAGATAAAATCAAACTATTCAGAGAAAGCCAATTTCTCAAATTTCAAGAACCTTACTAGACACTCATTCGACCAACAATTAAATATTGCTCATCGGTGTGTGATCTGTATCATATAGGAGTGTTAAAAGAAGTAAAGAGAATCCAAAGGAGAGCAGCACGCTTCTTAACAAGTTTATTTTCTAAGCGCGACAGTGTCACTGGGATGATAAGCAGCAGACGCTGCAAAAGAGGCGTTCTGTATCACAGTATGGGCTACTGCCAAAGTTCTGAGAGCCAACGATCTTAAAGAGTCCTCTAATGTATTGCTTCGTCGTCCATATATCTCGCGAAAATACTACGAGGATAGAGTAAGAGATATTAGAGCACACATGTAGACATGTCAGGAGTGTCTTCTGTCGTGATCCAAACGCGACTGCAACAATAAAAGTAGGAAGCTACAGCGGTTCACCAATTACCCTCCGCCACATACTGTGAAGTGGCTTGCGGATTATAGATGTAGAGGCAGATTAGGAACCCGCACTAAAAGACGAATGTACAACAACTCCTCTCCACAAGTATAATTCCCTTAGGGGTGGTGAGGACAATGTCAAATTAATTACAGTAGGCACATAGCAATTCCCGCACTCCATATGTGAGTGAAAGGGAGGAAGCCATAATAACTGCTGCAATAGGAAGTTCAAAATGTTCAAATGTTTGTTAAGCTTATGGGACTTAACTACGGGGTCATCAGTCGCTAAACTTACAAACTACTTATGAACTACTTACGAACTAGGACGGCTCAAATATCCATGCCCAAGGGGGGATTCGAACCCCCGACCGTAGTGGCCGTGCAGACCGTGACTGGAGTGCCTCAATCCCCTTTTTTTTTTTTTTTTTTTTTTTTTTTTTTTTTTTTTTTTGTGTCTATGGGTAGTTCTGTTCATTGCGGACGCTGATCGTATTTGTTCGTTGATGTTCGAAGTGTTCTTGGCTCAGCTTTTTTATTACAGAGGGCGTTGAGCCCCCTGACCGGGCGCGCTGAGCCACGGCGCCCGGCATCCCCTCGGCCACCGCGGCCTGCGCAATGGGAAGTAACCTACGCCATATACTTAACCCTGGTTTTGCGAGAATAGATGTCATGTTAATATAGCTCACAGTGTAATGGCACGGCCGATATTTGTCCTCATCCGTCCTAATACAAACATGTGTTCTATTTATAATCACCTTGTCATTGACAAACAATAAAGTCTAATCTTTCTTCCTTAAACATAGTTTTCAGTGAAAGAATAGATACGATTTTATGCGTATACAAGGAACACAACGATCCCAATGGATTTTTGCATGTTGTTTTTAGAAGAGATGTAGAAAAAACTAGTCCAAAGGCTTCATTGTAGCTTTTGTAGTATTTTTGTCTATGTCGCCAGCTTGTACCCAGATTATTGACACCTGCTACTAACTTCATCGCCGTTTGCCATCTAATCAATAAGAACTATTAACATATTTATTTTAATGTTAATTGTTGCTAATATATAAATATGGTGACATACAGAATTTTCGTTAATTGTTTAAATACGAGAGTTGGAAATAAAATAGTGGCAATTATTTATTCACAACCGATACAAAAGCGTTACATGTTTACACCTGTTACTGTCCTTCAAAATAGTCACCAGCGTTGTGTAGAACCCTTTGCTAGCGATGTGGAAGGCGTAGTATACGGTTAGCAGAGCCTGTTCTGTTGATTGTGCGGATGGAGCGGTCTACTGCCTGTCGAATCTCCGGAACAGTTATGAAGCGAATGCCACGAAATGGTTCCTTCATCTTCGGAATCAAAGTCACAAGGACTTAAGTCCGGGGAGTATGGTGGATGGTACAGTACTTCCCACTCCCATCGACGCAACAGAGTAGCCACACTTTGATGGGAGGATTGCACAGAGAGTGCTGCCGCTTCCTTCGCAAAGATTGACGCAGGTGATGATCGAAAAACGAACAGTAATACTGTGCACTGACGTTAGGACAACACCATGACAATCGTACATAGCGACATCGTTACGTTAGCCGGCTCGTTGACAAGTGACTGTTTCCCTCGATTGTGCGCACGCCGGTGACGTGGGGCGGGCGAGTCCATTTGTTCGGAGGTAAGGTAGGTATGCCAACAACTTGTGTTATCAGCGTCAATACTAGATTTCATTGCATAGTGTCTCCACCCCAGTGTTTCCACTATTTAAATTCCAACCCTCGTATGTTTGACAAATTCTAAAATTTCATATTGAAACTTATTTCATCCCTGGACCATTACGGGACCGGACAAGGCTGGAAATTGTAAATCACGAATTTAATTATGAGACCTTATCCATGACACCCGACGTTCTCCCCGTGAAAAACATCGATCACGCGAAATCCAGCTCGAATTATTCAGACTCTAGTATTGTGCTAAATGTGCATTCGGCGTTTGTAGACTCTCAAAAAAACTCTTCTTTTAATACTGTATCGATGTCTATTTTTTTTTCTTATGTTCAAAGTCTGTGTAACTAAGGAACGAATCTGTTAGGATCATCGGTCTCTAGACTTACACAGAACTTACACTAAGGACAACATAGACTCCATAGCCGAGGACTGACTCAACCTCTGTTGGAACCGGTTGCGCAATCCGTGACATGGCGCCTCAGACCGCGCGGCTATCCCCAATCGGTTGTCTAATTTCAAGGCGCGTAGGTATGGAGTATCCAACCAGACCTGAGAATGGCTTTAAAACCTCTCGATGGGCGAAAATAAGTGCGTTTTCCTATAAAGCCACTGACCATTGACAAACAAATAATATGTAGTCTATAATTCTCCCTGTTTTTCCTCCCGACCTGCATGTTGTGTGTTACAAGGTCTTTACTGTTCGCATCACAAAATTAATATGTCACTTTTACGAAACCCCGCAGTTATCTTCCTTTGTGATGCTGAAATTGAACTTCGGCTCACAGGTGCCTGCAGCGTTCCTCTGCAACGATACAAAAGTAGAACGTTCTGCAACGTCACCCTTGCATTCGACGCGGCTTCAAACAGGAAGGCGTCGACGCTGGCGAGAGAAAGATTTTTTTTTCTCGGGCAAGGTTTAAGCTGAGTTAATAATGTCGCATTGGCGATGTTGATGAGGTTGTCTTCTATTAGGTTCTATTGCAGCAACGGAGGTAAATGCCTATCGAAATCGCATACCCGAAGGTTCTTCGACATCACAATGAGAGATTTTCGAAAAAAAAAAAGATCCTATAATTTTGTTGTGGAATATACACATTTGCCTGTATAAGTTGTAGACTCAAAATCAAAGCAGATGATGTGGAAATCTACATGGAACAGATATTCAATAAACTAGTTCCAGAGTCTGCCTGCTGAATATTTGCAAAGCAGCATATTATGTGTTTAGCTTATTCTGCTTATCTTCGTAATTTAATTCTTAATTTGCGCGTGTGTTTATGTTTGTAATTAGGCGTTTTTGCAACTATAATCTCGTGTAGTATAGTGGATGTACACTCGATGGGGGAAAATAAGTGCGTTTTCATAGAAACCCACTGACCATTGACAAACAAATAATGATTGCTAAGCTTCCTAGATTCCACTCATCGTTAGTGTACTCTGCTTATAATACAGGAATTGGGGGGGGGGGAGTGGCTGGTTAGAGATGGATAGGGGCTGCATTACTCAACACTGTACTGGCTGCGGTTGAAGGGAAGGGTGGAAGGAAGCTTAGGGTTTAACGTCCCATCCACAGCTTGGTCATTAGAGACGGAGCTAACGCTCGAAGTTTTGGGTAAGGATGTGGAAGGAAATCGGCCGTACCCTTTTGAAAGGAACCATCCCGGCATTTGTCTGGAGCGATTTAGGGAAATCACGGAAAACCTAAATCAGGATGGCCGGAGGTGGATTTGAACCACCGTCCTTCCGAATGCGAGTCGAGTGTCTTACCACTGCGCCACCTCGCTCGGTGCGGTTGAAGGGCTTAAGACTGCTGCCCAGGGCTGTGCTGGCAGTAGGACAACTATGGCGGATACTCGAGCACCTCCGACGCTGATATCGACGCCTGAAATCCCTGATGCTAGCCTTCTGACTCGCACGTCCCTATCGGTCGACACCTCGACACATGACTAACGGCGATTGGCAAACAATGACGGGATCGCGAACCCCTGGAGGAAGGCGAAACTGGGTACCGGCTACAAGGCTGTCCCCTTACGTCGCGGCAGAATAGCCGTGCGCACTAAGGTGCATTGCTAAGGTGCACGCGCCCATTCGCCGTCGGACGTTCGAGTCCTCCCTCGGGCATTGGCGTGTGTGTTGTTCTTATGCTTAGTTAGTTAAAGTAGTTTGTAAGTTTAGGGACCGATGACCACCGCAGTTAAGTCCCATAACTTTACAAACGTTTGAACATTTTGTCCCATTACGCCTCTACATCTAGATAGATACTACATCTACATAGATACTCTGCAAATCACATTTAAGTGCCTGGCAGAGGGTTATTAACCACTTTCATAACTTTTCTCTACGGTTCCATTCTCTAATAGCGCGCGGGAAGAAAGAACACCTAAATCTTTATGTATGTAAACATCTTTGGCAAAGCTGTTTTAATTGCGAAAAATATAAAAGTTTTCTTTAATTTAACGTTTTAACGTAAAAAGCTGCATAATACCTGACAGCTAAAAACCGTATACAACAACTAAATACATGTATATTTCCATATAGTTTATGCAACAGTTACGCCAGATGTCAACATTTAACGTCCAAACATCGTAGACGCGCTTGAGAATGACAAACTGTCGAAACAGCTGTAGCACTATTAAATAAAACATAAGCAGCAATCAGGAACTTTATTGCAATGTCTTTCTACGACATATATGATGCTGCAGGCCCAACAATTAGGGAAAAAAAGTAATGAATAACGTCTTTCTTTTAATGATTTCCACCCCAATTCGTGCAACATTTCCGTGACGCTTTTCCCCCGGTAACGTAATAAAACAAAACGATCTGCCCTTCTCTGAACCTTCTCAATGTCTTCCGTCAGTCCCACCTGGTGAGGGTCCCACACTGGGCAACAGTACTCCAGGATGTAGGCAGTCTCTTTGGTGGAGCTGGTGCATCTTCGAAGCGTTCTGCCAATGAAATGTAATATTTAGTTCGCCTTTCTCACAATATTTTCTGTGTGTTCTCTCCAGTCAAAGTTGTTCGTATTTGTAACTACTAGGTATTTGGTAGAATTTACGACCTTAAGGTTTGACTGATTTATCGCGTAATTGAAGTTCAGCGGATTTCTTTTAGTGGTCATGTGTATTACTTCACACTTTTCTTTATTTAGTGTCAATTGCCAATTTTCTCACCATGTAGAAGTTTTGTCTAAATCGCTTTGCAGTTGCTTTTGATCTTCTGTTGACTTCACTAACCGATAAACGACAGCATCATCCGCGAACAGTCTAAGGTAGCTATTCAGATTGTCTCCTAAATCGTTTATAAACATAAGGAAGAGTAGGGGACCTATAACGCTTCTCTGGGAAACGCCAGATATTACTTCTGTTTTACTCGATGACTTACCGCCAATTACAACGAACTGTGTCCTTTCTGATAGGAAATCGTGAATCCAATCGCACAATTGGGGAGATATTCCATAAGCACGCAATTTCATTGGAAGGCGCCTCAGTAACAGGTTTGAGATTTTGCCCACTGCTGATAGTGCCTCTGAACCAGCGCGGGCCGCTTCTCCTGTTGTGACAGTGGCCGATCTTCTTGAGAGGCCCGGTCAAGTTGAGAGGGTAAATCTGCTTGTGACTGGGAGCTCCAATGTTAAGAAATGATGGAAATTCAAATGTTTGTAAAGACATGGAACCAAACTACAATGTTCATCAGTCTCTAGACTTACAAACTACCTACAATAACTTACGCTGAGGACAACACATACACACATTCCCGAGGGGGGACTCAAAACTCCGACGGGGAGTAGACGCGCACTCCGCAGCAAGGCGCCTTGGATCACACGGCCACCCCCGCGCGGCAAGTAGTGATAGAACCCCCTAGTCAAATAGCGGGTAATTCGCGAAAGAATGCGTGTCCCATCTGTTTGCTTGCCTGAGAGTCTCATCAGATATATGAAGGAGGCTGACTGCGGTGGAATGGCCGTGCGCTTTAAGACGCCCCTCTGCAGAGCGCGTGGTTGCTCCCCATCGGAGGTTCGAGCCCTCCCTCGAACATGGGTGTGTGTGTTGTCCGAAGCATAAGTTATTTTAAGTAGTTTGTAATCATAGGGACTGAAGTGATGTTTAAAGCTTTCCCGGCGTACAGATATTTCCATAAAATCTCGGTCGAACTGCCGGATGTCTGTAACTTCTTGCCACGATATTTCGGCGCAGAGTCTTCTGGCCATCTTCAGGTGAGTACCGCCGAAGCAGAAGACTCTGCGCCGAAATATCGTGGCAAGAAGTTACAGACATCCGGCAGTTCGCCCGAGATTTTATGGAAATAGGGACTGATAATCATTTGAATTTGAAGGAGGCTCTGCCGGCGGTATTTGATTGTGGTGAGTGCACGCGGATGTAAGTTGTGGATGATGTCGGCTCGAATGACTCCTGCCGCCTGGGTTCAGAGGTCATCCTCTGTTCCAATAGGCGGCTCGCTGATTTGGTGAAGACAGCGCTTCTCGCTCGTGGGGTGGAAACTGTTGATTTTTAGCATTGTTCCCAGAAGCGATAGCTGTTTTCGGGTTTGGAGTCAAGTGGAAGACTTAAACCAGAGGCTCTACTGATTTTCTAACCATCTTGGAAACGGATTTCACGACCTCCGCTATCGAGTGGAAATATGTAGGGTCCCTCGTGATAGGTTAGGCGTGCACTACACTCTAGAAGCGACTACTAGGGTAGCGGCATACATGGGGTGTCTTAGTACTAAAAAATCTCTCCACAGTCCAGAAACAACGCGTCTTGATCCCAACATTGTATTGCTAGCAATATTGGAGAAAGAAAATGTTAATGCAGGTGCACAGGTGCACGAGGCTGTTCTCGCTTATGAAAGGCCGCACTGCCCACATAATACCACGGAAAGAAAAGTAAATGAAACCAGTTGTCAATAGGAAATCAATCTGAAATTCCAGTTTGAATATATATCGCACTTAAAGGCGGAGTAGAAAAAGTATAGGTGCGCTTATAGCAACCAAATATAACATCTAGTGAAATTATTAAAAATACAGAATTCAAAATAATTTGACCGAACTTCAGTGTTAAAAATGGATCAGACATGTCCACTGGATGCTTTTATAGATTCCCTGCTTCAGCAACAGTAGTGGCGGACTATCTGAGGAAACAGGTGGGAAATATTTTGCGTAAATTTCCTTATCATGTTATGGTTTTACGCGGAGAATTTAACTTGACAGATATAGATATGGAGACTCAATTTTTAAGACGGTGGTAGGGGCAGAGAATCGAGTGATTCTTTTTATTGTGTTACTCGAAAACTACCTTGAACAATTAAACAGGCAACGATCTTGGAATCTATTAGACCCGCTGATAAATACAGAGCCGGAATTTTGCTTCAGCGCAGAACAGAAAAATCAACAACCATAAGGCTCTCATAGTACTCATACAGCTGTAAAAAAGGAATGCGAAGGGAGATAAGGACTTTCTGTATAGCAAGAGCGACAAGAGACATATTTCCGATTTCCAATACTGACATTTTATCTCCAGGACTTACGATGTTGATCATCAGTGGATCAAGTTCGAGAACATCGTACAACAAGCGTTAGACAGGTACTATTCCGCCCTTATCTGAAAGGACGAATGGACGCAGCTGAAATACTGTGATCAACAATAAATAAACCGTCAGATGTATTTTCATTTGCTGCTTTATTACAGAGGCAACGGGTTTCGGTACTTGACTGTGCCATCATTAGGCCCTGAGTGCAAACACAGTGGCTGAGCTTCACTGCAAAAGCGAGCTGGCTCTCGCATCAGCTAATGTAGCGGCTCTGCATTCATGAACAACTCCGAAGCAACGGAGAGAGTTGGTCGTGAGTTGCCCCGGAGTGCTCATGAATGCACAGCCGCTACATTAGCTGATACGGATGCCAGTCAAGCTCAGCCACAGTGTTTCCATACAGAGCTTAATGATGGCACTGTGAAATGTCGAAATCGGTTGCCTCTGTAATAAAGCAGCAAAGAAAAATACAACGCCTGGTTTATTTACTGTCGATCACGAAGAATTTTTGGTCTTATTTTAAAAATCGATTGAAACAGAAGATAACAGTCAAAATCCCGTATTTTTCCAAAACTATTCCACAGTGTAAAACTGGAATATGGTCCCTACTCAAAATTGTCGCGCTCTCGACAAAGTGGAGCCGCGCGGGAGTAGCCGAGCGGTCTGGAGTGCCACGTTATAGATCGCGTGGCCTCCCGCGTCGGAGGTTCGAATCCTCCCTCGGTCATGGATGTTTGTGTTGCCTTTAGTATAAGTTACTTCATAAGTAGTTTGTAAGTTTAGGGACTGATGAACCCGCAGTTAAGTCCCTTAAGCCTAACAAACATTTGAACATTTTGACAAAGTGGGAGACATCGAATAAATGTCTAAGAAATAGAAAAACAACTGACTCTCTAAAATTACCAGTTGATTCTATGCAGAGTAGAAGGTCCACTTCTAGCAGCAGTATATCGTAGTTATCTATAAAAGCGAAGCGATGTTAATAAATGGGGCAAAAAAAATCAAAAAAATCGCAGGTCATTTCCGATTTCGAGAAGAGTCGTCGAACAGAGTAGCAAAACTATAGGAGTACATCTTTGACATCGGTCTGATGTAGAATTGTGCAACATGTTTTATGTTCATATATTACTAGAGGATTCGTGCGAATACTTCGCACCGATAGTGTAATGACAAAAAAGTAGGGAAAATGGAAGTAAAGTTGAATGATGACGCATAGCTTTCTTCACAATCGATCAATGTAAGTGTTTAAAAGCGCAAATGAAAGAGCTTGATCCGCTGAGTGTTGTTGGGTCAAACAGAACTGCGTACCTTAATTAGAACCGAAGATGTAAGACAAATCGATTAGAATATTCAACGCAAGTACAGAAGGATATAAAAATAAAGGATGGAGAGACTGAAGTTAATTCTGATAGTTGACGAAAAATCTGCGAAGGAATACTTTTCGTTTAAAGAAACACGGAAGGAAATTGTTCGGATAGAACGGCCTGACCGACTGACTTTAGTTCACACCAAGGACATCCTCATAAGAAATATACAGAAGGAAATCGCGTTTGAGCATTGGAAAAGGAAGGCGAGGGTTATGTAAATTATGATACTTGATGACAAATCTGTGGATGAATACCTTTCGTTTAAAACAAAAATGAAGGAAATCGGCCTGGTAGTTTGGTCTGTAGATTCTTTTAATATATAAGATGATATTTCTGGAGACCGAAAAATTCTTCTGTAGGAATCAATATTGGTTCCTAAATCAATGATACATAAGACCCAGAATGAGGGGATACAGATTCAGAGTAGATGCCCTGTTCCTTGACTTTCAGAAGGCGTTCCATAGGTTCCGCACTGTCCCTATTGAACAAAATACGAGCATGACCAATTGTGTGATTGGACTGAAGAGTTTTTAGCGTACAGCATACAGTGTGTCATTCACAACAGAAAGACGTCTTGACGTAAAACTAAATTCTAGTGTTTCCCAAACGAGTATTATAACAACATAAATATTCACAATAAACACTCTAAGACACAAAAAAGGCGTACCACGAAGTAATTATTTTTACCGCACAGCTGGAAATCACAGTGTGCATATTTATAGCAAAACAAAAAGTCTTCGCGAACTTCCTTCCGTGTTGATGATTCGTCAAGTAAATTGCCTCGTAGACAGACGAGTGAACAATATACGCAGATTTCACTTCCCAGTGTCGCATTTTTTTTTTTTTTTTATGTTTGTAATTCTATCGGATCAAACTGCGTGGTCATCAGTCCGTAGCTTACAAACTACTTAAACCTAAGTAAACTAATCTAAGGCCAACACAGACACCCATGCCCCAGGGAGGACTCTAACCTCCACGGCGAGCAACCGCGCGCTCCGCAGCGAGACGCTTTAGACCGCTCGGCTACTCCACCGCGGCTGTCGCAGTTTCCTAGAGGCTTTTCGAGGCTATCGAGAAGTCACAACGGTGGAAAATTGAAGCAACATTCAGGGAGACTACAGCGAATCACGCTTGGTATAGAGAGTGTTAATGCACCGTCAATATAAAGAAGTGAAACGCATTGCGAGTATATACGAGGGTGAGTCAGTAAATAAGTGGCAAACTGAGGTACACGACAGTACTGCGCGCTGTGTATGGATATTTCTCTACCACTAGGACACATCCGTCTTGTGGGTTGCAGGAGTTTAAGCAACCAAATAAAGTTACAGCTCAAGAGCGTCACTTATAGGATGCAAACGCTGCCACAAAAATTCCAAGCTCCAGACTTTTAACGCTTTCTCGAACGATGGGAAAGTGTTTAAATGTACAGGTGGAGTCAGCTGTAAAGTAAAGCAATTTTCAGGCTTGTAAACGTAGCACTGGCGTGTCTACCTCAGTTTCTGATTTATTTACTGACTCACCCTCGTAGAAAAAAGATTCTGTACTGTATTATTACACGATTTCAGAACATTCACTGAAAACAGTTACTTCCATAAAATATCTGGGAGCGAATTGAAGTAGCACGATCACAAAAAATTACTCGTGGGGAAGGCCGATGGCAGACCGTGATTCTTGGAAGAATCCTCAGGAAGTGTAGACCACCAGAAGAGGAAGGAGTTTACAATACACTTGTTGAACCAATATTTGAAATATATTTCTCGTAGAATGAAGGATCTGTACCACAAAAGATTGATGGAAGAGATTCAGAAGATCCACAGAAGAGCAACACGCTTCGTTACAGGTTCATTTCTTAAACGCTGAAGCGTGACGGAATGATCAGCAGTGGCAGACACTGTAAGAGAGGCGTTCTGCATCGCGGTATAGGCTGCGGCCAAAATTTAGAGAGGGTTCGTTTCTCGTAGAGACAACCAATATGTTCGCACTAAAGTTTAACACTCCAGTTGTCACAATGTAAAAATGTCCGAACGACGTGTTTCGGGCCTACATTAGCCCATTCTCAAGTTCTAAAAGGAGAAAGCCAAGGAAAACGTAAATTAAAACGAAAACAGTGAAACCTTAAATACGATCCCTGTCAATATAACAAGTACGTTCATCCTAGACTGGCTTACCTTGAAGTCTAAAACATATCTGCCCTAAGGCAACGTCAAGCGTAAAAGCGTAAAAATTTTACGCTTGACGTTGCCTTAGGGCAGATATGTTTTAGAATTCAAGGTAAGCCAGTCTAGGATGAACATACTTTGTTATCATACAATGTAAACTTTCACGGCCGGCGTTGTCTTCAGATAAAACTTCCGGGCTGATGGGCCGTGGTCCAGATATAAAACTACCTCCCGACGTTTCGTCTCCAACTGCGGGAGACATCTTCAAAGGTCTTCCGGCTACTGCAGTAGCCGGAAGACCTTTGAAGATGTCTACCGCAGTTGGAGACGAAACGTCGGGAGGTAGTTTTATATCTGGACCACGGCCCATCAGCCCGGAAGTTTTATCTGAAGATACTTTGTTATATTCACAGGGATCGTATTTAAGGTTTAAGTGTTTTCGTTTTAATTTACTTTTTCCTTGGCTTTCTTCTGTTAGAACTTGAGAATGGGCTAATGTAGGCCCGAAACATGTCGTTCGGAAATTTTTACATTGTGACAACTGGAGCGGAAACTTTAGTGCGATAGTTCATACATTTGTGAGATGGCATCCAAACAAACGACAACCAATATGTTGCTTCATCCTACGTATATCACGCGAAAAGACACAAAGATATAATTAAAGAGTTAGAACCCATATAGAAGCTTACCGGCATTTATTCTTCCCCCTAACCACACGCGAATGGAACAAGATAAGGTGACCTTTGTACGCAAAGTACACTTCGCCACACATCGAAGATATAAATGTAGATGAGCACGTAAGCTTTTTGACTGTTGTCATAAAAAGGCTTAGAATTATTTATGAATGAAGTTATATCTGAATAAGTGCACGGGATAATCTGAGACTTTAATTGTCGACGAACGAGATATAATTAATGTTAGCCAGATAGTGCACTTACCTGCAAGCAATTAAAGGTGGAAGTAGAAAGAGGATAGAGCACGTGTAAAATATGAAAAATGAGTGGCGAGCTTAGATACATTGGTTAGATTATCTAAAAGTTGCTCGTTTATAGGAGAGATTGTTTACAAAACTATTGTACAGCGGTATTGAAGTACTGTTGAATTGTATGAGATACTTGTCAGAGTAGACTCACATGGAACATGGAGCCGGCCGCGGTGGCCGAGGGGACTGAGGCGCTCCAGTCACGGTCTGCACGGCCACTACGGTCGGGGGTTCGAATCCCCCCTCGGGCATGGATATCTGTGCCGTCCTAGTTCATAAGTAGTTTGTAAGTTTAGGGACTGATGACCCCGTAGTTAAGTCCCATAAGCTGTACAAAGATTTGAACATTTTTTGAATGGAGCATGGAGCGTATACTGATAATGGCGACGCGAATGGTCACACGTCTGTCTGGTGAGCGTGACGGTATGCCATAAGTGCTGAAAAACTTATGTGTCAGACACTCGAAGAAAGAGGCAATGTTTCATAAAAACCTTCCCCAAATATTCCAAGTTATGGGTTTCAGGATGGCATTTGTAAATATAATTCAAATTTCTACGCGTTTGTCCTATAAACTAACGTGGCGATATAGAAGACCAGTAAAAGTTCACGCTGAAGGGTGTAAGCAGTATTTCTTCTCTCGCTGCGTACAGGAAGAGACCGTAACATGATGCAATTAAAAGAACGCTTTTCCCTTATTTGATAGTGATAGAGTATAGACGTAAAGGCAGAATCTGATTGTAACTTTCCGTCCTAATTTTATCTGTGGACTCCGTTATCCACGATTTATTGTTTTTTGAAGCGCAAATGGGCACATTACGTATTACGGTATTGTTATGTGTGGAAAACTGAAAATGAAAATCCGCTCTATAAATTCAGCTTGGGTCAGAAAGCGCAATGCAGATTCGGGAAGCTTTCTGGCCTGTGACGCAGCGGGAGCAGAAGGGAGCCGAAGTCCTGTTGCCCTTAACTGGCTCTCTGGGACGGCTTGATACACGCGAGCCCATTAACTACCAGATGTAGTGCCAATAAAAGACTTAATTTGGTCTCTTTTAAGTGCAGCATAGACTGCCCATCTAGCCAGTTATTTTTAGCTGTTGGACTTTATGAACAGCGGACGCTGCAGAGCGCGTGTAGTGTACGCACAGCATTTTAGATGCGGCATGCCGTTGTGGGATACTTTTATTCCCTCTATTATTTGTCCGGCAAGAATAGGTTGCCACTGTAGTACGAAGCATTTAGCTTCAGTATGCGGGTGTTCTAAGGAAGAGAAGAAAGCTTCCTTAGCTGAAGAGATACTTTTTCAGAATATCATTTTCATCACCGGTAGTTTGTTGCCATCAGTACAAAAGTAAAGCAGCGATTATATCATTATCTTTATGTTAACAACCTATTCAGCATCGTTACGATCTCATCTCACAAGATAATTGGGAGCATCTCTTCGTGAATAGCCCGCAGCACTAACGACGGTAATTTGCTCTTCTAATCAAGATTCCATTTGTTTCAGTCACCGTAGGAGTATTCAAAAACTTTTTTTGGCGTTGCAAGCCGTTATAACGCATTTAAGCCGAGCTTCTCGTTTCATTCCGGCATGAAGTTTCACCCGATCCGTTTAAGAATGGCGCGGGCATAGGAAGATTATACCAACGACAGGCATCAGTCAAAGAGACAGACTTGTCGAATCTGTGCGATGCAGAAGTACGGTTGAGCGCAACCGACATTATCGGCCAACGGCGCCGATATTGGCCGTCTGTCGACGGAATTCAGTCTGTGCTTTGTAGACTATGCGTGAGACATGGCAAACTGATTTTGTAAAGTGTGTGGTCGTAAAAACATTTTTTTACCTAATGAGAGAAGATCATAGTTTTTCTGACATTACAATTGTAGTAAACAGTTCTGTTTTCAAATTAGCAACTAAATCATCTACTTTTCTTCCACTTTCACAAATTTTTCAGAAATTGAAATAAGTTTCGCTTGAAAAGAGTAATTAATGTAAATGTGATCTGGTAAATCGTTACCTTTGTGAACTTTTTCTATGTCCCACCGTCTGTCCCACCTGGTGAGGACCTCACAGTGCGCAAGAATACTCCAAAATAGGGCGGACTAGTGTAGTGTAGGCAGTTTCTTTAGTAGAACTGTTGCGTCTTCTAAGTGTTCAGCCAACGAAACATTGCCTTTGGTTCGCCTTTCCATTGAGATTTTTCATGTGTTCTTTCCAATTTAAGTTGATCGTATTTGTAATTCCTTGGTAAAGTTGAATTTACGATCTTTTGATTTCACTGATTTATCGTGTAAAAGAAGCTTGTTGATGTCTTAATGTACCACGCCTTTTTAGTGTTATTTGAGTGATTATATTAAGATCAAAGTTGTTTTAGTAATTATTTTTTGAAGTAATTAAGTTATTTATCGACTGCTTCTTTTCTTAGCGCTAAATTGATTAGCATGTTAATCATTGAGTTGAAATATAATAATCTGTGACATGGGATGACACGAGTCAGAATTTATGATATAATCAGTGATGGAAGGTTTTCTGTATATTTCGAAGTTATGTTGGGTGTTGTTTTTAGCAATAGTTAGGACTAAGAAATTTGTTGAATAATTGGTATCTACTTCGTTTGCGAATTTCGTATTAGGGTATAGGTTGTTAAAGATATGATAAATTTTGTGTATGTCATAGTTGGTTTCTTTTATAACATAGTGCCTTCTTCTTCTTTCTCTTTAGCCGTTTGTCCCACACAGGCAGGGTCGGCTTATGCGGATTTGGCATGTTAGTAGTCACGGGGTGGCCGGATGTCCTTCCTGCCACCACCCCATGCCCCCCGGGAGGAAATGTGTAGCCCAAATGTCTGCGTATAGTGTTTTACGTGTGAAAGTGTAAAGTGTTACGAAATGTTTGAGAATCGTTTAACTGAGGTGGGACTTGGGGACCAGCCCGGTATTCACCTACGGGGATGTGGAAAACCGCCTAAAAATCACATCCAGGCTGGCCGGCACTCCGACCCCTGTCGTTAATCCGCAGGGCGGATTCGAACCGAGGCCGGTACGCCTCGCCGTCTCGGAAAGCGGTGCGTTAGACCACACGGCTAACCGATCGGGTTTTTATAGCATAGTGTGTCATCTACTTATTTGTAATAGTCAATAATTTTGTTTAAAATTTGTTGCTTGGATGTGCACAGCTTTTGTTAAAGGGCATTTAATATGTCCGAGAACGTGCTTGCTATGGAACTCCCCATGGTTACACAGTGTGCTGAATTCGAAATAGTTCTGTGATAATATGGTTGAAGAGAAATTAATAATTTCGTTTCTACGCACAATGGAAATTTTCCTGTATATCAGTAGGTTTTAGTTTGTAATATCTATTGTTTCTTTTATCGGGATATTGGTATTTAGGTTTTTGGTTACACTGCAGGCCCAATAATCAGAAAGTTTCCTAAATCGTTTATAAAGAAAGGGAACAGTAGGGGATCTTTTAACACTTCCCAGAGCAACTCCGGGTATCACTTCTGCTTTGCTCCTTTACTTTCCGTCAGTTATTACGAACGTTATCGAAAGTTAACTAATATCCACATAAATGCATGGCAGAGGTTTCATCGAACCGCTTACATAATATTTCTCTATTGTTCCGTCCTCTAATAGCGCGCGGGAGAAAGGAGGACCTATATCTTCCGTTTTAGATAACATTTCTCTTATTTTTATGATCATGTCTCCGTATATAGGTGAGTGCTAATAAAATATGTTCGCGTACGGAGGACTAAGTTGGTGAAAGAAATTTCGCATATAGATCTCGCCGCAACGTATAATGCCTTTCCTTTCATGTTTCCTCATCATGTGGCATCATTTCTGCCATACTTTCTCCCCTGTATCGTGAGAATAAGAAACGAGCTGCCATTCTCTGAACCTTTTCTGTGTCCTTCGTCAGTGCCACGTGGTGAAGATCCCATAATGCGTAGTAATACTCCAAAATACGACGGACAACGGTAGTGTAGGCAATTTCTTTAGTTGAACCTTTGCATCTCCTGATTGTTCTGCCAATGAAGCGTGTCCTTTTGTTCGCCTGTTCCACGATATTATCTACTTATATCTACTAATACCTACTTATCTCTACTACTACCTTCTTATATCTACTAATATATAAAAATTAATGTTTGTTTGTCTTTTTTTTAGTATTCTGTGCACTGCCATACCGTACATTCGTCTGCGATAAAACTTTCTCAACTCACTGCTTGCACTCGCGTGAAGGTTGTAGGGACACTAAAATGAACTTCGTATTGTGCATGGCGGAGGGTGGTTTACAAGTAGATAATTCGTTTCTTACCCTTTCACGCTGAAATTGCTGGATGGATAAGAATGAAATCTGGAACAGAGGTAGTTTATACCCTGATGAATACATGAGCTACCTTTTCGTAAGCCAACGTATGGTGCGTGGCGGAGGGTATCTTACAATGGGTTAATACATTTGTTTCTCTTCACGCTGAAACAGATGCACGGAGCTAAATGGAATTAGGAATGCAGATAGCTTATACCCAGAATTAACGCATGAGCTACCTTTAGGAAGCCACCGTACGGTACATGGCGGAGGGTACTTTACAGTGTTGTTACTAATCACGCTGAAACGCCTGGACGGAATTGAATGAAATGTGGAATAATGAAGATAGCTTATACACCGAATTAATAAGTACTTGTCTAACTTTCGCAATCCTCCGTTAGTGCATGGCGGAGGGTACTTTACAACAAACATCCAAATTGTTTGAGTGGTCATCATGAAAGTCAGCACTTAAATGTATGTTTTCATGAAGGACATTTTTATAACCTGCAAGCCAGTGAATTTAGCATGGAGGAGGTTACCTTGAGACTTTGATGCCTTTTGACCAGTCACAAGGAAACTTGTTGCATATATGTATGTTTTCATATACAGGAGGGAGAGGAGTAGGTGGACGAGGAGTAGGTGGATGAGGAGACGGACAGAAAGGGGAGGGAGGAGAAGGACAGAGAGAGGGAGAGGAGGAGAATGAGAGAGGGAGATGGTGACAGACAGGTGAAAGCAGATGAACAGAGGGAGGGGAGGAGGAAATGGACAGAGAAAGCGACAGGAGGAGCAGGTGAACAGAGAGAAGGGGAAGGAGGGGATGGACTCATGGAAGATTGGAAACATCATATATATTTGTTCGTATTTTATGCGCTGCCATAACGTTCATCTGATTGCGGTAAAACTTCGCCAACTTACTTCTTGCTCTTACGCGAAGTTTATAGACATAGTACAATAACTTGTAGTACAGAGGTCGGCAAGTAATCTTAGATGGGGTCCGGATACTTTTGACAATTTTTTTATCGAGGTCCAGATGGAAAACAGCTTGTTCCTTATTAAATTTTTATTTTAATTTTCACTCACAAAAAATATGAAGTACAACATATGTAAAAATAATACTGTATAAAGAACTCAATAAAACGTATATTATTGGCTATTTATTTTTATTTTCACTCACAAAAAGTAAGAAATAAAGTTGATTGTCAAACTTTTATTGGAAAGTCCAGAAACAGATCATACATTATACATACTTTTTTATTTTAATTTTCACTAAGAAAGTATGAAATACAACAAAATGTGCGTATATGTATTAAAATCCATGGGAAAAGTTACATTTGCGGTCTTGAGCAAGTTCTTAAAGTTACGTTCACAGCGGAGCTGCTTATGCGAATAAGGCGCTCCAGTCACGGTTTGCACGGCCACTACGGTCGGGGGTTCGAATCCCCTCTCGGGCATGGATATTTGTGCCGTCCTAGTTCGTAAGTAGTTTGTAAGTTTAGGGACTGATGACCCCGTAGTTAAGTCCCATAGACTATACAAACATTTGCTTATACGAATAGTGCTTTCAAAGTGGGCGGTCGTTAGTCTTGAGCAAAAATTATTCTCCAAGAAATTATTTTTTGAAAATGAAATTTCACAAATATATGTGAAGCCAAAGATAACGACCAAGTAGATCGCTAACTTTTTGCAATTTTCATATTTTTCTGGGATATGTTGACTCCACAATCCTTCAGTAAACACAGTCTTATTCGTTTGTAAGGAAATGTCTTCCTGCAAGTCAATTATCTCCATTTAGAGTAAAGGCTTTGAAATGTGGAACAACTTCGCAGCCACATCTGTGCATTTCGCTGCAAGAGAAACCTCAAAAGGTGATTTTAAGAATAGTAACAACTTGCAGTCTTACTGCAAATTCCTTCTTAAGATCTGCTAAGAAATTTAATAATATGGGAACTTCTATTTCAGGGTTATTTTTATATTAAAAATTGTTACAATATGAAGAAATTTTTTACTTAAAACGTCTCTTTTCAAACAACCATCTTCCGACGAAATGATGATACACTTTGAACCAAACTACATATTAATACCCCATTTCCTTGTATATCGGTGTTGTCATCTACACAATTTTTTTTTATATAATTGGGATATGTAACTGATACTTTCAAAATATTTTCGGCGGTCCAGTTTTTGGCGTTCCGCGATTGGGACCTGGACCGCGGTCCGCCAGTTGCCGACCGCTGTTATAGTAGGTGGCGCGCGTGGCGTACCGGCAAATGTATTTGAAGGGCTATTGAAGTAGTGAGATGTTTGAATGTAACACAAACAGATCAGGGTTTTATTGTGTTCTACTCATTTCGATGCCGATAAATGTGAGTAACATATAATCGTATTTTCCAGTGCAAACAGAAAATTTTTATCTTTTCCGCGCTGAAGGCGGAAAAAGAAAAAAAAATCTACTCTAAATCAAGTGAATAATAAAGTTAACAAAACGATATGAATATCAATTTAATACAAATAAACAATCCCTTAGACGGATTTCGTCTCGAATATGTTAAAGACATTATTGATAAATCTGAAGCATTCAATTAAAATTTGTGATGCGGCCGGGAATCGAACCCGGACCTCCATGCTTACTAGGCAGACGTCTTACAGTTGATTTTTTTTACCGTTAGACCGCCACACCACTAAAGATTAAGGCGCCTTGGAATAGTCTAAGTACGATTTCCCCCCACGTCACAAACTTTAATTCAGCTTCTGTGTTCCAAAGATAATTGCCACTACTGCCAAGGCTCTCCGTGCAGCGGAATAGCACCTCGGCAATGGACATATTGGAACAATCCTGTTAAGGTGATATAAATATCAATTTAATACAAATAAACAATTCCTGAGACGGATTTACGTCTCGAATATGTCAAAGACATTATTGATAAATCTGAAGCATTACCGAGGTGCTATTTCCGCTGCATGGAGAGCCTTGGCAGTAGTTTCAATTATCTTTGGAACACAGAAGCTGAATTAAAGTTTGTGACGTGGAGGGAAATCGTACTTAGATTATTCCAAGGGGCCTTAATCGCTAATGGTGTGGTGGTCTAACGGTAGCCAGGCGCCGTGGCTCAGCGCGCCCGGTCAGAGGGCTCAATGCCCTCTGTAATAAAAAAGCTGAGCCAAGAACTCACCGAACAAAAACGAACAAACACGATCAGCGTCCGCAACGAATAGAACTACCCAGAGAAAAAAAAGGAAAAAAAAAAAAAAAACAAAAAAAAAACAAAAAAAAAAAAAAAAAACGGTAAGACGTCTGCCTAGTAAGCATGGAGGTCCGGGTTGGATTCCCGGCCGCAGCACAAATTTTAATTCAATGCTTCAGATTTATCAATAATGTCTTTGATATGAATGTCATTTATACTACTCCTTTATGTATCGTTAATTTTCGATGCACCTATTATTTATCGACTATAAAATTAATATTTATTTCTATCATTCGTAATTAAGCTAACACTTTCAAATTTAAAACGTTATTTGCTCAATTATTTCTACTGAGGCAACATAGCGCCGGATACCAGCTAGTCGTTTATAAAGATAAGAAACATCAGAGTCGCTGTAACACTTCCATGAGGAACGTTAGGTATCACTTCCGTTTTAGTTGATGTCTTTGCGTCAATTACCACGTACTGCGTCCTTTCCGACAGGAAGTCAGGAATCCACAACAGAGAGTTTTAAACCTGATTTTGGCTGTGCGCCCTCTGCAGAGCTAGGGCAGGGGCGTATGGCTGACCTTTCGTGCACAGCTGCGGCAGGCGGCAGGTTATCGCGTGCACCGACCAACGCCCATCGCCTTTGCAGCCTCCACTCTCGGCTTATGAGCTGCGCTGAACACGGCACGCTTATGCTCTGCCAACTCATCTCCACCCAAGTGCTTCTCCAACTCGCCGCTCACACGCTTCTCGGAGATTCTGTCGTCTGAAGCATTATTCGTCCAGTCAAACATCTCGGGGCGTCTGTTTCGTGCTTCCACCACGACCAATGGCAAAGTTGTGACTTTTATTACGGTCCTATGTCGACGCCGAAATGTTGCCAATTGTAGATGACTGGATAGGAACTAGACTGAGAACAGAAGTCACTTGTGGGTGAGGTAAACTAAAGCACGGAAACGTAAAATGTATCCGGGAAATATACAGCTAATGTAAGAACGTATGGAAGAACTTAGTTTCTGATCATTAAAAAACGACTTAATGGACAGAAAAGTGAATGAGAGAGAGGCTTAATAATTACTATAATAGGGGCAGGGGGCAACTTTTAAATGTTAAAATTTTTTTATTCGGATTCTCCATAAAAAAGGAATTAAGTTTCAGACAAAATATTTTTTAAACCATTGACAGATTGTGCTGAAATCGAGAAAAAAGTAAAATTGGGGAAAAACTCCGATTTATTTAGAATGATCCGAGAAGGACGCATCAAATCGATACAAAATATGCACCAATTCTTTCATTACGCCAAATTAAGTTTTGTTAATGTGTCCTACTCGGTACAGTTTTTGATAGAGAGAGGCGTAATGGTATTAAATCATCATTAGGGAACTCTTTACAATTGCATTACTTACCCGACTGGGCGCTACCGTCCTCAAACTGCCAAAAACAGCTCAGTAATTGTCATGCCATTCACCTAAAATTAACATCATATCAACAGTCTCTGTAGGAGGACAGTTAGCCATGTTTCGATAAAGAATAAGTTACTTTCGTTAGTTGATGTTTGCGGTACACAATGTGAAAAAAAAAGTGACGTCTGATCGCATTGCACCGACCTTTATGCTAAGCCATAGTTCACGGTTTGGCCACAGTAGTTCCACACTTGTGAAGAGTTCTCTAACGAGATTTTAATACCATTCCGCTTCCCTCAATCAAAAACTGTGGCGGGTAGGATCCATTTTGTAAATTGTTCTTCGCCAGTTTTACTTTTTTCTCGATTTCAGCGACATCTGTCATTGGTTTAAAAATGTTTCAGACAAAACATTATTTTTTCGTTATGGAGAATCAGAATCTGCATTAAAAATGGGGGTTTCCATTAAAGATTTAAGAGTTGCCCCCTCCCCACCCGCCCCACCCAAGGGGGCTAAAGGTCGGGCGTCACGTAGGGTGTCAATTGATGTCTGCCTTTGAACTTACGAAATTGTCTTAACCTCTATTTTTCCCGAAGTATAGCTTTCGAGATAATCTCATCCGAAACTTCAGATGAACCACCATATATATATATATATACAGGGTGAATCACCTAACATTTCCGCCATATAACACCTAAAATTTGCTCCGCAAATATTGCGGAAACGGAAAGTGCGATTGATGTGCGGTTTTCACAGAATGGAGTTGTAGTCAGGGGTTCGTATTTTTAGCCAATAAACAGATTGTAATATTCTTGGAAAGTGTGTTTTTTATGTAAACATGCACATTTTTTTAAATGGAACAACGGTTGTTTCTATCATGCACTGGAATTTTTTACACCAGCTGTGTACAAAGAATTTTGAATGACATTTTTATCACGTTTAGATTGGCAACTACAACCGTTCAAAGTTTCGGGGGCCGAGGCTGCGATAGCGTATCTGACTGGCCAATTGGCTAGCCCCTGGGGCACGGCCCACTGTCTCATGACCAGCAGCCAGTCAACTACGCTGTCGTAGCCTCCGCCCCCAAAAGTCTGAATGGTTGAAGCTGCCAAACTAAACGTGGTAAAAATGTTATTCAAAATTCTTTGAACACAGCTGGTGTCAAAAATTCCAGTGCATGACAGAAACAACCATTGTTCCATTTGATAAATTGTATGTTGCATAAAAATACGCTTTCTAGGTATTTTTACAATCTGTTTATTAGCTAACAATACGAGTCCTTGATTACCAATCCATTCTGTGAAAACCGAACATCAATCGCGCTTTCCGTTTTCGCAATATTTGTGGTGCAAGTGTTAGGTGATTTGCCCGAGGACTCTTTCATATTCTGTTCAACATGGTTCAAGACAAAGTCTTGGGAGAAAGAACTCAAGAAATGTGGGGTTTTGAAGCCAATCCAACTGGACGTTGCCAAAAATAACCTCTACGTACCATATCTTGCATTTGCGGACAACCTGGCGATACTAACAGAAGATCAGCAGACTGCAGTCAAACAGATGGAAATACTCAAGGAATGTGCAGAAAAAGCAGGTTTACAAATTTCATTTGAGAAAACTGAATTCGTTTGTTCAAAAACAGAAACTGCAAGCTTCAAAACAAAATATGGTAAAATTCAAATGTTTGAAAATCTATCGGACCAAACTGCGTGGTCATCAGTCCGTAGCTTACAAACTACTTAAACCTAGGTAAACTAACCTGAGGACAACACACACACCCATGCCCCAGGGAGGACTCGAACCTCCACGGCGAGCAACCGCGCGCTCCGCAGCGAGACGCTTTAGACCGCTCGGCTGCTCCACCGCGGCTACGGTAAAATTAAAAGAGTTTCATACTTTAAATACCTTGGAGAATTCATCAAACCGAAAGGTATTGAAATATCTCACAGCAGCATCGCCTCCAAAAAAAATTAAAACATGATTAGGGTTAGTGCAATACCTCTACAACAAAAAAGCAATGTCAAGAGGGGCAAAAATTTGACACTACAGTACTGTTAAAAAAACCAGCAATCCTCTTCGCAAGAGGAACACTATCCCTTAAGAGAAACAACAACTTTAATACATCAAAAAAGAAGAGAGGAAGATCATCACAAAAATTATTGGGGGAAGACATACCCATGACAGTTGTAGGCTACAATCAATTATAAGAACAGAAAAGTATTCGAACACTGGAACTGATATTAGGAAAAGTCGAATGAAATTCTTTGGTCACCTCAGCCGACTACCAGAAAATCGATTGATGAAGAGAATAATAGATTATGTAACCTCACTTAAGAATTCCACACCATGCCTAGATGAAATTCGAAAGGACCTAGCCGGCCGCGGTGGCCGAGGGGACTGAGGCGCTCCAGTCACGGTCTGCACGGCCACTGCGGTCGGGGGTTCGAATCCCCCCTCGGGCATGGATATTTGTGACGTCCGTAGTATTAAGTAGTTCATAGGTAGTTTGTAAGTTTAGGGACTGATGGCCCCGTAGTCGAGTCCCATAAGTTCTACAAACATTTGAACATTTTTTGAAAGGACCTAAATAAAGCAAACATTCTAGAAAGAGAAACCTTGAGACACAAAGTAGACAAATGGGAAGTTACATCGCAGCGACCAAATGAAAAACAGTACAGACCAAAGTGATCGTATGAGCGTAAACAAGCCTTGTCGAAAAGACTGAAAGCCTGTCGCAAGAACGAGAAGAACTCAAAGAAAAATTGATCTTAACTCACGAAATTGTGTTTGAAAAGTTACTTAGGCCTACGTTGTCCTGACGTGCATATATAATATCTGGTATCACACTTTTAGGTATATGTCATGAAATTTTCCTGAAGTTTTAATTCTATGTCTACATCTGTGCTGATATGCTTTTATGCAGTGTGACAAAGAATTTTGGTCTACAACTTTTAAATATTTTACGGAATTTTGAAGACAGCTGGCCCATAGATGTTTTATATTTACAGAATAATAGGCTATGGTCAAAGATGATAATGTCTTCAGGTATATGTTGTGAGATTACCGCCCAATAAAAATACTGGTAATTAATAGCATTTGATAATTAAACAGTATGAAGTTCACTGCAAACATTGACCATGCCAATGCACTAAATGTTACACAATTTTAATCTTATTAATTATGGTAGCAATGTATGTACACAGTTGGGTGACAACATTTATAGTTAGGCCATAGGTAGAAATTCTCCACGTTGAGATTTGCTGTGTGCTTGTAGCTGACGGGAGGCCAGCGAGCAGGCCGATGTTGGTGGCTTGGTCCAACTTAGGATTTTACAGTTCGTTTCCGGTGAGGGGAGAGAGGGACAATGGCGAGTGCCAGGCACAGTGCAGTGCACAAATATTGTAATACTACTGGCATTTGAAGTAATACGATACAGTTAGGAACCTTTAAGGCCCTCATTACAAAATAGCCTGTTGATAAATAAACAATACATTAGCTGATATAGTCACATCTAACGTAATATGTTTAATTGACAATGAAAAGTAATAAATTACCAACGAAGACAAGACAGTTACACAACTAGCATGGCAATGTTTGTTTATAAAAATAATATATTAACTATTTCTCATTTTATTTTCAATTAATCTTTTGTATTTTATCTTGAAGTATTCGGTTAAATCACTTATCTGTGGTATAAGAAATTGCACAAGTATGATAAACAGTACAAAGGATGTTTATATTAATATAAAAACGTAAGAAAATATTTGTTTAATGTGTAGTGTAATTATTTTGATTTTAAGTAAAGTTTTAGAAATGTATTGGCTGAGCGCTGTACGTTGGCAAATCGGTTACAACAGCTTACATGGGGAAGTTGATGACGTAGGGGAAAAAACCCCGGCAGTTGAGCTTTTGGCGCGCGCGCGCGCCTGGGCAGGAAGTGAGGACTCCAGACCACGTGGTGTGGCTGGCCGGGCGGCGTCGCTCTGCCTCAGTCGGCATGTGGATCTCGAGGTGGTGACTTGAGATTTGGCTGTGGCAATCGCCACGTGTGGTTGCTCGTCGTAGACTGCACCAAGTTAAATCGAGTGCTACTGTGTGTTTGTGAATATTTAGCCGGTGGAACAAGGTGTGCATCGCATGGAATTAAAGTGACTGTGATTTGTTAATGTAACACGTGTCGTCGCATAGGCATGAACATAAACGGTGTTTGAGACAGCCACGTGGTGTGAAATTAATTCGCGACAAATATTCATTTTGTCTGGGGGCTCACGAGCTATAACTTTATTTGGTACATTTACCGACGTACAGACGCGACAGCCACAGGGTTCAAGTATTGTGAAATAAACAACATAAAGTGAACTTTCACGTGTTTTCAAAAATAGTAGTTAGTACACCCTTTTCTCTCATCAACTTGAATTTATTATGAATTTGTTTTGTTAAACATATGCAGGGAAGGAAAGCTGCGAACGTGTGATATCATCCCCTAGAAAACGAGTCAAACAGTCGCAATAACAGTTCCAGTGTTTTTGCATGTTTAGGAATTTGGTTCGCAGCTGGTGGTTGTGAGTATAAAAGTTAAACTTTCTCTATTTTAAACTCTCACCCCGACCTTCACGCTCGCATTGTGATAGTCGTATTCCGACTTTGGTTCTCAGCCTTAATAAAGCTGTCTAGATTTTTTAAATGTTTAAAATCTGAATATTTGTTAATTTTTTTCATTAAAAATTAATTTTACGCTGATTTTTTTTTTTTTTTTTTTTTTTTTTTTTTTTTTTTTTTTTTTTTTTTTTGGAAATTACTTTATATAAATTTCGACAAATGTCAACAGACACGTTTTATGTTTATGTAACAACATACCTTAGCCAGAGATGACAAATGACACGAGATGTTATTCATTCACGTCATGACAACGTAGACGTAAGTCAATTTCAATACATGATTTCGATAATCAAGATCCATGAATAATACAAAATATTCATGTATGTAATTATCATATACAAACAGGACCTTTATAATATGAAATCTGTGGAAACAGTTATTGTAAACAACTATTAATCGAATTTGACCTTTCCTTGTAAGGTCCTTTCAAGACATAATATTTTATTGCAGGTCCATTAATCAAAAAGTCGGTCTAAAAAGTACAACATAAGTTCTTCCATCGATATGTTAGTAGCTATGAAACTACTTTGACGATTTAAAACAAAACAAATAAATGTTGATGCATGCAATACATATCTGCAACAGTAAGACGATCAACTATTCATGCATGTGTTATGTCTTGCATTTGCGTCACGTTTGATATTTTAAATTTTACAACTGTTTTTATAGCTGTTATAAATTCATACAAGCATGCTTTTAGGACTATCTGCATGAAATTCGGAATATGTAAGCTCTTAGATAAATTATGTTATACTACTTAGTCCTGTGTACGGTATATTACACGTACGTTTTATTTAAATAATTATTCTCGGATTTTAGTCATGAGTGCGTGTCAAGCTTTTCAAGATATTCCTAGCATTATGGTGACGTAACAACAGAGACTTCCCCGTACGAATATCTCGCGAAAAGATCGTTAAGGTAAAAATTAGAGAGACTCTTGCTCACACGGAAACCTAACAGCAGTTAATCTTCTCGCGAACCATTTGCGAGTGGAGCAGGAAGAGCGAGAAAGATTAGTGGTACTGAAGTACCCTCTGACAGCCCCCCCCCCCCCCCACGGTTCTTTCGTTGTACGTGCGTGGCGGTCATGGGGTCCCGAGTTAATGTAGTCTTTCTTTCTTCTTTCCTTTCCCTTCCCCACCTTTGCAAACCTCACTCCTTCCCCTCCCCACCGGGCCAATGATGACCTCAGCAGTTCCGTCCCCGTATCCCAAACACACAACCAACCAACACACTCCAGACAGAATCCAGTTAATATTGCATTGTCGTCCAGTTGTGAGGTATGTTGAACGATTCAAGCCTCTAGCTCATCGTGAAAGTGGTAAACAAATTCCCCCACCACACATCAGACAAGTGAATGAGTTAATATAGCTTTCTCATGTAGGTCTGAGCTATGTTTGGAATTTCGTGTCTATACTAATGGGAAAATAGTTTAAAATCTATTGCAGTTTATTTATTTTTTCGAACGGACATACAGACGAGAAAGCGACAGCCCTCTCCTCTTGCACTCTCTCTTTGCTCAACGCTACCTTTCCGCGCGCATACTGCCTGTAACGCATTTCGAGTCTTTGCGCCCAACAAAACAACTGTGATGTCAGTCGTTACCAACATTTTCCTTCCATACGCCACACTTACAGAACACACCGACATGAAAGCAAGTAATATGACGATGCCATCCATCCATTGGGAAATTAGTTTAAAATAAATTGCAAAATGTGTAACAAACAGAGAGGAAACAAGGAAGCCACCTAATAAAAACGTTACAAAATTGACGTGGCAATATTTTGGCGCACTAAATAGTGCTTTCAAAACTAACCTTCCATAGTCTCTGAAAATTAAAATTTGATATGTATTATGTATTGCCATCTGTCTAGTAGCAGTAACAACATAGATTTTTAATGTAGAATGTTTAAAAAATGAAGATTCCTAGCCGAAAAATAGAGCGATGCACATTAATAATTACTAGAAAAAGCGGCAAAACAAATATATTGAGATAACCGACTGAAGTGGCGGACCACAATTACAAAATAATGAGATACGTGGATCATGTAGCCAAGTGAAATGATTGGAGCTGGACCAAGGATTTTTTTTTGGCTGGATTCTATGAGATAAGAAAAAGACCGAGACTATGACCAGATGTAACGTAGAGTAAGAATTTAATACATACAAAAGTAACATGGATACATACAGGGCCGCCCCGAACAAATTCGGCACCATAGGCAAACTATTTTAATGGCGCCCCATTTAATAAAATCGCAACAAAACATCAATGTAAAATACACATTGCATCTTTTATTATTCAAAGTACATAATCACAACATAAATATTACATAAACATAATTCCCCATTTAAATGGGACAAATAATACACTTTTATACAACAATGTAACTTTTTCATCATTTTTACATTTTGTCTTTTAAAATGGTTTTGGTTGATAGTTTACAATAATTGATACAATTATAAGCTTCATTATACAAAGAGTCACTCAAATTTCATTTTTCTTGCCTTAGCTTTTGCAAAATCTGAGACTGTCTCCTTTAAATCAATTCTGTCCGCTGTTTCTCGTTCATCTGACAAAGTTGCCAACCCTAAATATCTTTCTTGAGTCATTGTGGCTCGCAGATATGTTTTTATGAGTTTTAATTTCGAGAAGCTGCGCTCACCACTGGCTACAGACACAGGAAGAGTAAATAACACTCTTAGTGCAGTAACTAAATTAGGTACAATGTCTGTAAGTCCAGTTTTACAAATATAGCTCGGAACGTCCTGTGGTCCTGAGTTATTGGGTACTCTTCTAGCAATGGTTTGTAATTCATTGCATAGATCAGTAGCATCAGTATCTTTAGAGTCCTTGTGAGTTAGTGACTCTTCCAAATTAACACATTCTTTAAGAACAGCTTTAGGAGCTTTATTTTTTACATCATGTTTGTTGTACAGACAGTCAGATACACGATTTATGTTGTTAAACTGATGAAATCTCTCGTCAGTTGAATTTACTGCAGTATCCAACACTGCAAGGTAAAAATTAAATTTTGAAATGATTTTGCTCGTCACGAATAGGTTTCAACTTCTGCTTCATAACCAAACTGTCTTTTCTTGTGTCGTAGACGGACTGGTTCCATAGCTGATGGAAATGATGCCGAAATGTTGGCTCTTTCTGAAATTTCTCTTGCTTCTACCAACATTTTTTCAAATCCCAAATCACTTCTACAGTCTTCAAGAAAGGTTTTTTGTTTTTAGCAGAGCATTTGTAGCAGCGTTAAGTTGTTTATTTTGATTGAAGAAATCTGCTAGTAAAATTTACTTCGAACATTGAACAACTTATTGTACCATGCAACAAAGCAATAAACATGAAGTTCGCTTTTATTTTTATCAATGGACTGAGCCTCAGTTCACGTTTGATTTCCAGCTGAACCAGTGAATGTATGAGTGCATAACGCTCTCCCATCTAGTATCGCTCACTGGTTTTAGCGTCAAAGCAGGCACATGGCGCAATAGGACATCCCAACGATATGTTGAAACAGAAAATTACACATAAATCGTTTACATCTAGTTGAAGAAGGATGTGACAACTAACATTTAGCAATATCATTCACCACAAGATTTAGTGTGTGCGAACTACACGGTTCGAACAATGTGCGTGAATTTTTATCCAAAACATTTTTTGGACATCACTGTACTGACCTCTTATATTACTTGCATTATCATATCCCTGTACACGTAAATTTTCTAAGGAAAGAGACATCTCATCTAACAGTTCAAAAAATTTTTCAGTTAATCCAGCGCCAGGAATAAAGCCCAAAAAATGTTCTTTGATTTCACTCTTATACTCGGATTGTTTATCCTCATACGTTACCTTTACAAATCGAATGATCATGCTCATTTGTTCAACATGACTTATGTCAGGTGTGCAATCTAGAATTATGGAGTAATATTTAGCAGAGCGAATAAAATCTAATATTTCTTTCTTGATAGCATCAGCAAACAAATTGATCAGTTCTTTTTGGATATTTTGTTCCCAGATAATGAACATGAATCTCTTTGTTAGAAAATTTTATTAGGTGTTCTTGCATAACAGGATCAATAATTCCAGGTATTCAACTATTTTTAAAACGTTTTCATTGTCATATGAATATATTTCGTCATGTGTTCCACGAAAAGGTAAGTTTTGTCTTCCTAGAACTCGCACCAATGTCATTAAAATGTCCAGAATTTGTTGCCAGTATTTTCCCTCTTCTCTTATTAAACACACGTTTTCCTCATCAATGGTTTTATTTGTCTTTAAGATGAAGCTCTTTCCACTCCTGATAAGCTCCCAAGTGAGTACTGCTTTTCCCACGTGTTGATAGTATTATGTATATTGACGGAATGTATGACATTAACAGCGAATGGGTTAAGTTGAAAATATATACCCAGCCGGGATTCGAAACCGGGTCTCCTGCTTTCTAGGCAGTTTTGCTGACCTCTACACCACTGGGGACACAGCGATCACCACACCTATACGGAATTACGCAAGTACGCCTCCAGTCAGATACAAATTCTCAACTTTACCCCTGCGCACTAGAACTTCAAACTCTTAGTTATTTTAAACTAATTCCCGTAAGAGTAAGGACCTAGGAGTGCCTCCGCACTGAACAAAAGATCTGCCCGTCATCGGCATTTTTATATACGTTATATATATGTGGCGTCTGTTTTTTCGGACATGTCACTTTTGATCCAGGATATCCACGGAATGTATGGCATTAACTGCGAATGGGTAAGTTTAAAAATATGTATCCACACATCTTCCGAAAGAACAGACGTCGCATATATATATATATATATATATATATATATATATATATATATATATATATATATATATAGCCGGCCGCGGTGGCCGAGGAGACTGAGGCGCTTCAGTCACGGTCTGCACGGTCACTACGGTCGGGGGTTCGAATCCCCCCTCGGGCATGGATATTTGTGTCGTCCGTAATTGTAGCTAGTTCATAAGTAGTTTGTAAGTTTAGGGACTGATGACCCCGTAGTTAAGTCCCATAAGCTTAACAAACATTTGAACATATATATATATATATATATATAACTTATACAGTATATACATTTTTCCAATCAAAAATGTTCAAATGTTTGTATAGCTTATGGGACTTGACTACGGGGTCATCAGTCCCTAAACTTACAAACTACTTATGAACTAGCTAATCCTAAGGACGGCACAAATATCCATGCCCGAGGGGGGGATTCGAACCCCCGACCGTAGTGGCCGTGCAGACCGTGACTGGAGCGCCTCAGTCCCCTCGACCACCGCGGCCGGCTCTTTTTCTAATCGTTCACCCCTTTGTTACATAGAGAGGCTTTGCGATCTTTAGAAAACAACTTACAACAAAAGCAGAATACTACATCTCTTAAAACTGAATATTGTACCGACGGGCGAGATACGCTTTCACTATTAATCAGTTTCCTTTTATAGTGTACCGTAGGAAACTTTCTTCTCCTGCTGTATAATGGGAAGTTGACATGTTTTACCTGATGTGGACCATGTTCAACAAGAAATGACCGTACATGATCCGAAGAAGTATCCCAGCTTGCACGGTCGCTGAAATATAAAATGAGTCCAGATACAGCTTTACTCATGCTCGTTTCACTATTTTTGGGCATACTTTTTGTTTCGGGAAATAAAGAAGGGTTCTCTGTAGTACACGTTTCTGTGTCAGGATCGCTCGCTTCTTCCACCAAATGATCATCTGTACTTTTTCCGGCGTTCGGTTGCTGAGGGTTTGGACGAAGATACTTCTCGAATGAGCCTGCTTGCTCTGCTAATGACAATTCTTTCTCTAACTTTCTCTTACGAAATTGTGCTCCAGATATTTTTTTTATCTCGTCTGCCATGTCCCATCAATTAACCAACCATTAAATAAAAGAAAAATCATTTCAGAACACAGTAATACAATTGGTGGCCAATTCAAACTTTCCGCTTTCTAATTTATTGGCTATACTCAAACGTTATTCTTTACACTACTATTTAACACTCATTCATTTATCAATGAAGTTATTTTTTAAATTATTTGAACAAATAAACGAAGTTCGGTATAACTAATTTGTGTTAAAGATAGAACACCGAGCTCCGACTAGCGTCCTTTTTCTTTCTCTCGTCAGGATGACATCTGTCGAGATAAATTAAGCCACTAGCTAAATGTGTGTGGCTGTGTGTATGTTTTGTGTGTGTAGATTAGATTAGATTAATATTTGTTCCATAGATCATATATACGACATTTCGTAATGATGTGGAACGTGTCAGTGTATAAATTCCTAAGGGACCAAACTGATTGGGTCATCGGTCCGTAGATGTACACATTAGTTAAGCTAGTTTATTCTAAGAACAACACACACACACACCGATGCCCGAGGGAAGACTCGAACCTCCGGCGGGAGCGGCAGCCAATTCATGACATGGCGTCTCAGACCGCGCGGCACTAGCTATATATAAAATTTCATGCATCTCCTAGAAGATATTACTGAGACACCAATGGCCAACATTTGTTCACTTAATGCTGTTATTATTAGATACACAATACTGATTGTTTTTTGCTATTTCATGATCACACAATAGCTGAACAGCAGCAGGTAGCCGCGGTGGAGTAGCCGAGCGGTCTAAAGCGCCTCACTGCGGAGCGCGCGGTTGCTCGCCGTGGAGGTTCGAGTCCTTCCTGGGGCATGGGTGTGTGTGTTTGTCCGTAGGTTAGTTTACCTAGGTTTAAGTAGTTTGTAAGCTACGGACTGATGACCACGCAGTTTGGTCCGATAGATTTACAAACATTTGAAATTTTTATTTGAGCAGCAGGTACATACTTAATTGTTGCGGCAATTGCCATGGCATGTGTTCAAATGGTGCACTGTTAATCTCCAAGATGATGACGATTATACAATTGTTGATATTTGAAATGTAGTCATTGAAGAAAGGACGATGGTTTTGTCGTAAATTGCGGATGTTGTGTCACACCTGATTAACGCATGGAGGAGGAGGAGGGTGGCTTCAGCAAAAGACAACGGCTCGAATTTGTTTGTTGAAAACAATTGGATTCAGCCGTCACCCTGTCAGGATTCATGGTGTATATGTTAGTGCATGTCAATGAATAAAACGACTAAATCAGCATATTCACTTATTATCGTGACAGTAGAGTACAAGGCAACGTTCTCTAACGCACAGCCGCAGTGGAGTAGCCGAGCGGTCTAAAGGGTTGCCGGGCGCCGTGGCTCAGCGCGCCCGGTCAGAGGGCCAAACGCCCTCTGTAATAAAAAAAAGCTGAGCCAGCAACACACCGAACGAGAATGAACAAAAACGATCAGTGTCCGCAACGAAGAGAACTACCTATAAAAAAAATTAAAAAAAATTAAAAAAAGCGTCTCGCTGCGGAGCGCGCGGTTGCTCACCATGGAGGTTCGAGTCCTCCCTGGGGCATGGGTGTGTGTGTGTGTTTGTCCTTAGGTTAGTTTACCTAGGTTTAAGTAGTTTGTAAGCTACGGACTGATGACCACGCAGTCTGGTCCGATAGATTTACAAACATTTGAACATTTTTTTCTAACGCATATCTCATTATTGTGACAAAGTAATTATTGCGTGACTTTTCTGAATCGTGAACCTATCTAAACCATTAATTAGCATTATAAGTAAATAGTGCGAGGGTAGAAACGTACCTTAAAAAGCTCTAGGCAACGCTGAGCTTATTCCACTATTTAAAAACAAGCACGGTGAAGTTGTTTCGTCTACTCACGAAATAGAACTGGACTGATAATGCTGGGAGGGGTATAGTCGATCAGTCTGTGCGTAAACTAAAGAGCGAGATGTTATCGTGGGGGGCGGGAGGGGGAAGGGTTTTCCCCGAAAAAAAATGGCCACAACAGTAGTGTAACAGACTGAAACTCTAATTACTGTTGCAAGTGCCGCGAGAAAGGTGTGCTCAAATGACTGCCGTGGAGGTAGCAGACATCTCACACCTTACTGAACTGAACTGAAATGCTTCGTTCTGTTCCGTTCCTGTAGTCTTTGAACGTACAGTTTTGACAGCAACAAAGATACATAGTTGTGAAAGCCCTGTCCTGCTTACTTGATGAGACATAGCGCATCTCTTCATCTACATCTACACATCACATTTAAGTGTTTGGCAGAGGGTTCATCGAACCACCATTATACTATTTATCTCCCATTCCATTCTAGAATAGCGCGCGGGAAGAAAGAACACCTGAATCTCTCTGTTCGAGCTCTGATTTCTCGTATTTTATTCTGAGGGCCATTTCTACCTATGTAAGTGGGAGTCAACAATATATTTTTGCATTCGGAGGAGAATGTTGGCGATTGGAGTTTCGTAAGTAGCCCACGCCGCAGCGATTAGCGCCGTTGTTGTAATGATTCCCTTCCCAGAACCTGTATCATTTCCGTAACGCTGTCTCCCCTATATCGTGACAATACGAAACCAGCTGCCCTTCTCTGGACTTTTTCGATGTCCTCCGTCAAACCCACCTGATAAGGATCCCACACTGGGCAGAAATACTCCCAAAACGGACGGACAAGCGTAGTTTATGCAGTTTCTTTTGTAGTTCTGTTGCATCTTTTAAGGGTTCTGCCAATAAAACGCAGTCTCTGGTTCGCCTTTCCCACGACATTATCTACGTGTTCTTTCCAGTTTAAGTCTGAAGTAATAGTAATTCCTAGGTATTTTGTGGAGTTTACGGCCTTCTCTTTTGATTGATTTATTTTTTAAACAAAGTTTAACGGATTTATTTTCGAACTCATGTGGACGACTACACACTTCTCATTATTTAGAGTCAATTGCCAATTTTTACACCATAGTGATATCTTATTCAGATCGTTCTGCCGTTGGTTTTGATCTTCAGATGATTTTACTAGACGGTAAATGACGTCGTCATCTGCAAACAACCTAAGAGAACTACTTAGATTTTCCCCGAAATCGTTTATGTAAATAAGGAACAGCAGAGGACCAATAACACTACCCTGTGGAACGCCCGATATCACCTCTGTTTTAGTCGATGCCTTACCAACGATTACTACGAACTGTGTCCTCTCTGACAGGAAATCCCCTAACCAATCGTAAATTTGGGGCGATATACCATAAGCACGCAATTTGATTAAAATGAGAGTGGTACAAACTCATTATGTCTTTGTGCATCACAGAACCATACTTGCACCTAAGAATAATTATTTATAGTGTTATTATGAACAAATAGAAGGGGATCTTTTTTATCAATAAACTGATAACCTGATGGCAGCAGTAATCTACAGGTGGGCTTAAGTAAAACATTATTTTTGTATTTTTCCCTTCGTTTATGAAAAAATGTTAGGCACGCCCTTACAAGATCATAGCAAGATCGTAGCATCTATATCTATTCAGACAGCCAGGCAGCCCTGAGATCACTGGCAGCTCCTGCAACAAGGTCTAAAATTGTTGCAGAAAGTCACAGGGTTCTGTTGGAGCTAGGGGAAAGCAATAGAGTAAACCTATTGTGGGTCCCTGGCCACTCGGGGATCAGTGGCAACGAACATGCCGACAGATTAGCAGGATGGGGGCAGAGACTCCATTTACTGGACCGGAACCTGTCCTGACAATCACCAAGGCAATGATCAAATTGGAGCTACGTAACTGGCTCAGAAGACAGCACGTAGAATATTGGACCAAAGTCTATCAACAAAATGTTCATATGTTTGTAGAGCTTATGGGACTTAACTACGGGGTCATCAGTCCCTAAACTTACAAACTACTTATGAACTACCTAACACTAAGGACGGCACAAATATCCATGCCCGAGGGGTATTCGAACCACCGACCGCACTGGCCGTGCAGACCGTGACTGACGCGCCTCAGTCCCCTCGGCCACTGCGGCCGGCGTCTATCAACAAAAACATGGCCAGGTAATGATGCCAAAGCCATGTTTTAAAAGAAGCTCTGCAATCCTAGGCCTGAACAGGAGAGAGATTAGACTCATGGTTGGATTGCTGACAGGCCATGGGAATTTCAAAAAACACCTACATACAATGGGAATAACAGAAGAGGACCCTAAATGTAGGATCTGCGATGGCGGTGATGAAACTGCATCACATCTAATCTCCGAATGCATTGCATTGGAGATTAAAAGGCACAGAACATTTGGGACAACCAGACCCGAAGAAATTGTGTCTAATAAAGAACTGGTAAAGGGACTCCTTGCACTGTTCAAGGGCATTGTTTGGCTTTACTAGATATAGAGGGGGCGATACCGCACAATAAACTTAGTTTCGGTGCGGGCAGTGGCGGGTTGGACCAAGACTGTTTTGGCTTCCCTGAAAAAATCAAATCAAATCAAGGCACGCCCTGTGTTATTTGGCGCCCTAAACCTTCTACTTCTTTTTTTTACCACTGATGATGTGTGTGGTCTTATGGCAAGGTCATTAAAGTCATTAGCGCCCACTGTACACTACAGAGACTGCAGAGCGGCGGACTGCGCTGGGCGGTGAGGGCGCCCCAGCTGACATGATGAGCGACACGCCAGCTTTGATCACGGCAGGATTAGTTGCAAACCGCTACTCGTCTATTCATTAAACGCTTACTAGCAAAATTCTGAAGAGTCAAAGAGAATACATGCAAAATTGACTTGCGTCTTGTCTCTTGCTGTTGCTCTGTCTATGTGTAGTAACCGGTACTTCATCGCTCCTGGAACCGCAGCGCAACAGCAAAATAAACCGCAGCGTGAGCGCACGACAAATTTGCCGCCCCCCAAAACTCGAGAGCCCTAGGCAATTGCCTAGTTTGCTTATATGGACGGGCCTTCTCTGAATACACGCAGCTAACACTTCAAGGCGTGCAAAACTCTGAAGGGGACAGTAGATAAAAACTGGCCGATAATGAAGGAAAATTCATATGAAACAGTACAGCATTCATTAATACTTATTAGCTTCTTTTAGGAACAGTAGTTCCCACCAGTGAGAAACCGTTACACAGACATTATGTATAAAGACATTACTCACAAAACATCCGAAATAATTTTCTATCCAATGCGCCCGCAGCACAGAATATATCTCTAAGAGACATCATGTAATTATACTAATATGCTACTTTAAAAAATTTAAAAATTATGTTTAACATAGATATCGAATAATCATAACCCACAGATCACAAAATGTTGAAATGGTTGTAAATCTATCGGGCCAAACAGCGTGGTCATCAGTCCGTAGCTTACAAACTACTTAAACTAAGGTAAACTAACCCTAAGGACAACACACACACCCATGCCCCAGGGAGGACTCGAACCTCCGACGGCGAGCAACCACGCGCTCCGCAGCGAGGCGCCTTAGACCGCTCGGCTACTCCACCGCGGCATCACAGATCGCAGACATTTAAACCACAGTATAAATTAATAAATACCGTAGCAACTGCCAACTGTAAACATTAAATGTTTTTGATATGTCGCGTTTTGCAGCTCTTAAATGTTGTAGAAAAGACATTTTTATATATGCACCAAAGCTGCTTTTATTTGAAATGCTGACTAGTTTCGGGCTTTGCCCATTTTCTTAAGCCACATTCATATATATAATTTTATTTGGATACTTCTTAGGTCACGCTGTTTGTTGTAATTACTTTCGTGTAATTTCCTGAGCTCAGTAAATTACACCAAAGTAATTACAACAAACAGCGTGACCTAAGAAGTATATATATATATATGAATGTGGCTTAAGAAAAGGACAAAGCCCGAAACTAGTCAGCATTTCAAATAAAAGCAGCTTTGGTACATTTATAAAAATGTCTTTTCTACAACTGTAAACATGTAACATCTTTGGCCAACTGTCAGAACATCAAGATAAAAAATATTAAAATTTTATTTAACGATATCTGTATAATATTCCATAAGTGTGACACGAAAGTTCACATTATTGTTAAGTAAACAGCGAGACATTGTCCAAGGATGTCACATGGTCGTAAGTAAAACCTTTATATCGAAAAAGCAGGCCTAACTTAAAAGTATATATAACAAAACGATGATTATTATTTAAAATTTTATGTACTTCGCAAATTGTCTGACGATGGCCAATTGTGCCGAAATGGATCAATAACAATATTATAATAAAAAAACTTTAAAGCAGCATATTGGTATAATTACATGATTCGAAATAATGTTCGCGGCAGAACAGAAAATGATTTGCTGTTTGCAAACATCCTTAGTGTAAGATCAGTACAGATAACTTTAATGAAATTTAGGAACTCTAATTGCGAATGACATGAAAAATGGGAGAACTAAGGAAGTCTGACGGAGAGTCTGCCTTCGTGTTTCTGATGTATAGAACCACCCGTCAATCAAGTAAAGCTCCTTTTACGTAATACACTCAGTTCATCCAAAGATATGAAACGTGCTACTGTTACAATACCTGTAAACAATGTATGTGTCATACTGCGATCCCCAATTATTTTACTGCGTATAAATCACTTTTGGAACCCATTTATGAGTAGAATACTAGTCTCCAGTCACGGTCAGCACGGCCACTACTGTCGGGGGTTCGAATCCCCCCTCGGGCATGGATATTTGTGCCGTCCTAGTTCGTAAATAGTTCATAAGTAGTTTGTAAGTTTAGGGACTGATGACCCTGTAGTTAAGTCCCATAAGCTTTACAAACATTTGAACATTTGAGAATACTAGTGTTTTGCGCGCACAATGACTCGGGATGAAGGAAGGCCGAAGAAATTTAGACGTAGTTGTATTCCAACGTTTAGCAGTGTTTCCCGTACACATAAACTCACATATATCCACTTTTAAAAGCAAGCCACAGAACGATTCTGGTGACTCCGACGATATTATCGAGTAAAGACCACAAATGAAAAATACGGGAGCGAGCAGCAAGGAAATACAGTTTTTATTTATAAAAAGAAAGTATGATGCTCGTATAGAGTCATTCAGGCAATAACGGGATTTTTTCACTCGCCTCAGTTTCTAATGGAACAGGCAGGGAATATCTAACAATGAAAAAAAAATTGTCATTCTCTGATTGTGAATTTTTCGGATTTTGTGGTAGTAATCTATGAAACAATTTCGTTACTGACATTTGGTCCAGAGTTAGAGGGACATTTAAGATCTGTTCCTCATTATGGTGAGTATTACCGACTGACGGGACGGACGACGGAAAGGACATACGTTTTCATTAACTCTTCATCTATACTCCGCAAGCTACCTCAAAGTGTGTGGCGGAGGGTACTTTATGAACCTCTGTCACTCCCTGTTTTCTTGTTCAGTCGCATATGGCTCGCAGGAGAAAGAACTGCAGGTAAGTCTTCGTAAGGGCTCTAACCGCTCTGTTTTATCGTCTTGGTCTATTCGCGAGATTTACAAGCAGGGAGCAATATATTGGTTGAATCTTCTAGAAATATACTCTCTCGAAACTTTGACAGCGGCCCACAGCGTGACGTAGAGCGCCTCTCTTGGAGCGTCTGCTACTGGCTTGGGAATAATTTACGCGCATACTAAATCAGCCTGTAACGAAGCGTGCTGCTTCTCTTTGTATCTTCTCCGTCTCCTATCTGCTACAGATCCCATACTAACGAGTAATATTCAAGTACTGATCGAATGACTGAGTTGTAAGCTACTTCCTTTGTTGGTGGTTTGCACTTAATGATGATTCTCCCAGTGAATCTCAGTCTTTCATTTGCCTATCCCATGATTAAATTCAAGTTTTAGTTCCGCTTCAAATCATTCCTTGTGCACACTACCACATTTCCTATGGATATCTCCTCTCGTGGTGCCATACTAGCGATGTCTACACTTCAACTGTCACGAAGGAACTGACATGTAGGAACCAGATGTTATGTATCGTAGCAGTGCTTGACGTACGCTGTGGACACCGCATCACTACACGGAACAGCACAGGTGCAGCAAATGCGGCATCCCTCTGCAAGTAGGTAAACAAACGTATCAGATAGCTACACAATGTTTAGGTACACCACATTGTTGGTTACTATTGTATCTCGATGACCACAAACAAAAATCATGACATGTAGACAACTGTTTGACTATTCCTTTGCTTCCTCAACGGTACCCACGGTGTTAGACCTTTTCTAAGGAGAACTAGATACAAATTATTGGATGTATTGAAATTTATGAGCGGTAGTGTAATTTCATAGTTTAACAGAGTTTCAAGTGTGCAGCATACTTCATTTCTTTTTGACAGATAGAAAGGATAGACCTGTTTTAGTGTGCGATTTTCTATTATTATAAAAAAGAGAGCAAAGAATTTTCATCAAATTTTGTATGAAATTGGAATCAAGTGCTTTAAAACACTTCAAATACTGACAGTGGCATGCGGTGAGCCTTTGATTTACAGTGATTGTTCCACAAATGTGTTGTCATACAGTAAAGGCTCTTTCTTTATATATATCCACGTACGCTGCATCTGGTTATGGTGGAGGTCAATTGACACTCCAAGCACCAGGCATTGATACGTTGCAGATCATCCTCTATTTCATTACATATCCCAGCGTTGCAATTTGTTTATATATTACAGAATCATCCGCGAAATGTTTCACTCAACGTTTGACATAGTTTACTAGGTTATTTATGTATCTATATTGGGAAACGCAAAAACCTTGTTTGGGGCACCCCTGAAATTACTTCATCGTCAGAAGACATTTCTCCATTGAAAATAACATACCGTGTTCTGTATGCTATACCATGAAAAAGGGGCGTGGTAGAAGTTTCGCCGTCGGAGGTTCGAGTCCGGTCGCTGTGGAGTGACCGAGCGCTCTAAGGCACCTTGCTGCGAAGCGCGCGGTTGCTCACCGTCGGAGGCTCCAGTCCTCCTTGGGAAATGGGTGTGTGTTGTCATTAGGTTAGTTTAAGGTAGTTAAAGTAGTTTGTATGCCTAGGGACTAATAACAAAAGAAGTTAAGTCCCTTAGATTTGCCAGCATTTGGACAGTTTTAGGTAGAAGTTTACACTTGATTGGGAGTAAATCCTTGGTAGAGATAAAACTATTATGTGGAACTGTCGTCTGTCAAAGATAATACTTATCTATCGATTCTCTAGTACCACTGTACATATGCCACTAAGAATCCTGGGAGATTCTTTCCTGGTAACATTACAACTAGATATAAGTGTTCAATGACTTCACTATATTGCCTTGGATAATAGTTCGTCACTGTGAATAAAGTTTTGGTGTCAGAAAACTTAATGATTTCCAGACTGGAGAACATACACTGCTAAAATATCTTTTAAAAATTTTCCCCTGTTGACAAATTGTTGATGTACCTTCAACTTTGTTTTCAAGCTTCTCTTGATAGTTATTATCACGAGATTACAACGCGTAAACGAAGCATATATATATGACATGACGATTACAATTAAACGAACTATCTCTACGCAGAGCACCAGATATTACTAGTGACGGCAGTAGGTACCTGCTGGTCAATGTAATTGGGGTGGGATCTGGATATATGCACACGTCGCCAGTCCTAATACGGACAGTCGTAAAAATACTTACCTCCCTGGGGCATGGTGTGTGTGTTTGTCCTTAGGTTAGTTTCCCTAGGTTTAAGTAGTTTGTAAGCTACGGACTGATGACCACGCAGTTTGGTCCGATAAATTTACAAACATTTCAACATTTTGAAAAATACTTACGCATATCAACTACCTGCACAACTCTGCAATTTCCGGATAGATTAAAGCCTTGTACCGAACTGGGATTCCAACATGGGTCATTGCCTCTAATTTGAGTTCGAGTCGCAGTACCACACACAATTTTTTTCCCTCTATGAAAGTGACACGATGGCGAACAATCCACTGCGTGGCGAAATATTCCTCCTGCTTGCACCAGCGTTTACAAGCTTATCGGATTACGACGATACCCTGTCATTCTCAGTTCAAAGCGCAATTCTCTTCTAAACCTTTGTCAAGTCCTCAGGAAGGCTGTGTTGCGGCTCTGGTTTTTGTTGTGTGTGCAGAAAGCTGGCCAAGTTCAGCGTTTCTCGCGGGCATACAAGAAACTCGACGCCCTTCTCTTTTAATCAGTGGCCGCTTCTTTGTGCATCAGCTACTTTCAAAGCGCCTGCGGCATTTTACCATCCAACGACTCATCTAATTTGTACCTCCCACTTACACCAGCCTCACTTCTTTATCATACACTGCTGGTCATGCGACACGATAAAGAACCACACCGTAGTCAGAGATTGTTAAAATGTTGCCTTATGCATCGCTGTCCTGATGCTATAAACGGTATTATAGTATGACGTGCTATTGTATTCCTCTCCCGCACATTTCTAGTGAGCATTGTCAGTTCAATAACCAGTGCCGTATGCTAAGAGGTTGAGTGTCAGTTCAATATTTATTTATTTATTAAAGTACTCTCTTGGTGCATGTCCGAGGTGTGTTCAAAAAGTAAGGTGACTTAATACTTTTATAAAAAAAATATTGATTTATTCGTCAGTATTCATTTTGTCCCCTTTAAATTAATCCCCAAATCAAATGTTCAAATGTTTTTATAGCTTATGGGACTTAACTACGGGGTCATCAGTCCCTAAACTTACAAACTACTTATGAACTACTTACGAACTAGGACAGCACAAATATCCATGCCCGAGGGGGGATTCGAACCCCCGACCGTAGTGGCCGTGCAGACCGTGACTGGAGCGCCTCAGTCCCCTCGGCCACCGCGGCCGGCTAAATTAATCCCCCTCAGACAAAATACACCCGTGCCAACGCTTCATACAATCCTCGAAGCGCTCCTCATGAGCACTTCTTGGTACATCCTTTAGTATTTCCAGAGATGCAGTTTTTATTTCGTCAGTCGTTGCAACTCTTCGTCCGTTCATAGGGGTCTTCAGTTTTGGCAACTGAAAAAAGACGGAGGGGCTAAATCCGGGCCGGCCGCGGTGGCCGAGGGGACTGAGGCGCTTCAGTCACGGTCTGCATGGCCACTACGGTCTCAACGAACAACCGAGAACAAATATGAACAAACGACCGCAAAGCATCGATTTCACTAAAGAAAAAAAAAAAAAAAAAAAAAAAAAAAAAAATATATATATATATATATATATATATATATATATGTGTGTGTGTGTGTGTGTCAATTCTTTTGTCCCTCTTTATTTTTGCTCTTGCTTCCTAAAATGTTTTCGCACACTCTTGTTAACTGAACGCAACTGTATTCTGCAAGATTCTGAGTTGTTCAAAGATAACAGCACTTTCTCTGAAAAGCGCATGTGTTCTGTTTCGAGAACATGCCATGAAATACTTTTCAACGAATTGTAAACATAGACTTCTTTAACACATGTACATAAACTCGGGAGATACAGTTACAATGACCGTTGTAAATTACGTACTGATAGTACTAACTTTGTATATATATTGGATACTAGAGGTATGTGGAATTCAGTATTACCACACTTATTTTGTTTGTGATTTTAGCTGTAAAAGAATACGTAATCACTGTTTGAAATAGAATATTTGCTCTTTATCTTAGCGCAGAAAAGTGTAACATGAACGAAGTCATATCTGAACTACAAGAAAGATAATACCATCTGCGTTAAAAGGTCCATAGCAACCATGTCAAAGACAAAAATTTTAGTCGATGCATTGATTACAATTAACGGCTTTCAATATATTCCACAAATAGTGAATAAACGCTAAGAAAAAAAAAAAAATCAAGGTAATTTTTTACAATGCGTACACTTCCCTTCGAACTACTCTTTCCATAGAAATCTGGGACTTCTGTTATATACGAAACTACCTGCATCAGCACTTTGTGCAGAACGTTCATTATTACAATATCCTCCCATATGCTTCAAAAGACCATTGTTCAATTTGTTGTTACGTATTTCACGGCATGTTCACGAAATAGAACAAACACGCATTTTAGAGGGAGCATTCTTGTATATGAACAAATCTAAACATTGAAGAACATAGTTCTGTTTAATTAGTAAGAGTTTGACCTAAGTGAATGACATCCTTCGCCCCATAGTAATATCCTTCCTGCACGACACCCAGCCGCCATTTTTCAGCGAGACAATGCACGACCGCAAGTTACCGCACGTCAGGATGTCAGCCTTTTGTCCTGGCCCGCCAGACCACTACGCTTGTCGCCAGTCGCTAATATGTGGGATATGGTGAAAGGATGGTGCAGTGCACCACAAATGAGCTCTGGAAACAGGGGAACGCAGAATGGATGACTGTATCACACCAAGACCTAGACGAGTCCTTCTTTATACACGCAGAAATTGTCTCCGGCCAATAAGAACTCGCTAGCTGTCAGCCAATGAGATGCTGCGTGTTTCTTAACTGGAGATTCAGCCGCTACGCGCCCCCACTTACTAAAAAAAAATATTCTTGTTTAACCAATACCTAACCTACCTATCACTTTAAAAAAAGTTATCTGTAGCGTAGCCTTGAGAAGTTTAGGTATAGGTTAAACAAGAAGCTTTTTTTAGTACGTGAGGGCGCGTAGCGCCCGAATCTCCGGTTAAGAAGCACGCAGCTTTTCATTGGCTGACAGATAGCAATGTCTCATTGGTCGGAGACAATTTCTGCGTGGCGAAATAAGGACACGTGAAGACTTAACGCCTTATACGCATCGATGTTCAAATGTTCAAATGTTTGTAAATCTATCGGACCAAACTGCGTGGTCATCAGTCCGTAGCCTACAAACTACTTAAACCTAGGTAAACTAACCTAAGGACAACACACACACCCATGCCCCACGGAGGACTCGAACCTCCACGGCGAGCAACCGCGCGCTCCGCAGCGAGACGCTTTAGACCGCTCGGCTACTCCACCGCGGCAGCGTCGATGTCATCACGCATGGAACAGGTTGTCATGGTCAACAGAGGATCCTGTGCCTGCTAGGCCACAGGAAAAAATGTTCAAATTCAAATGTTTGTAGAGTCTATGGGACTTAACTACGGGGTCATCAGTCCCTAAACTTACAAACTACTTATGAACTACTTACAACTAAGGACGGCACAAATATCCATGCCCGAGGGGGGATTCGAACCCACGACCGTAGTGGCCGTGCAGACCGTGACTGTAGCGCCTCAGTCTCCTCGGCCACCGCGGCCGGCTAGGCCACACGACACATGTTGAACAGAGTGAACTGACATGCTAATCATTTCCTCAGAACACACTAAAGAACATTTCTTGAGAATGTGAACTTCCTACCTCTAGTCTTTCAAGGTGTTCCGTTTTACTTTATCGACCATAAGGCATTTAATTATTACTAATGGCTCCATAACGAATATTTGTTAAACGCTTCCTATATTTATTGAGATATGTAGGCCACACTCTTGACACTAACCACGCAGCGTTGGAACCTGTTGTCGTCCAATACCCTCGGAGCTCACTGACGACCACACTGCTATGGGAAAATGCGCGATCACATATATCGCACGCAATGTTGAAGACTTCTTCGTCGTCCATCGAACTGCATTGCTGCATTGCCCCCCCCCCCCTAATCTCCTGATCTCAAGAATCTGTTACGATGTTTCATTCTCAATTTTACAAATTTACTCCCTCGGCGGATTAACCGTGAGGGCCGATGTGCTGACCTGTCTGTTGTTAGCCTGTTTCCCACATATCTAACATTGCTAAATACTGCCATTAACATGCCACTCTATAATCGTGTGGTATTAAAAGAAGAAGAAGAAAAGGTCATTAGCAAACACAGAATTATCTGAAATGTTCAAAGGTTTTAAAAGCTATGGGACCAAACTACAGTGGTCATGTCCCTAGATTTACAACTATCTTATGCTAAGAACAACATACACACCTATGCCCGAAGAAGGAACGAAGGAAGATTAGTGTTTAACCCCCCGTCGAAAGCTTGGTATAAGAGGCGGAGCTTACGCTCGGTTTATTTGGGGAAGGATTGGGAAGGAAATCGGTCATGCCGTGTGAAAGGAACCATCCCCGCCGGCCGTGGTGGCCGAGGGGACTGAGGCGCTCCAGTCACGGTCTGCACGACCACTACGGTCGGGGGTTCGAATCCCTACTCGGGCGTGGATATTTGTGCCGTTCTTAGTGTTATCTAGTTCGTAAGTAGTTTGTAAGTTTGGGGACTGATAGCCCCGTAGTTAAGTCCCATAACCTATACAAACATTTGAAACATTTTTTGGAACCATCCCAGAATTTGCCTGAAGTTATTTGGGGTAATCACGGAAAACCTAAATGTAGATGATCGGAGGTGGATTTGAACCACCTTCCGCCCGAATGCGAGTGCAATGTGTTACCACCGCGCCACCTCGCTCGGTCCAATGCCAGAGGGAGGAATCGAACCTCCGGCGGAGAGCAGACGCACACTCCGCAGCAAGGTGCGTTAGAGCGCACGACGACGCCCGTACAGCCACAAAGCTAGTTACTGAGTATATTATGGGGAATATAGTACTAACATTCAAGTTAAACAGGTCCATAATACCTCTTTCTCTCTGTGTGTGTGTGTGTTTCTCACAAACCTAAACTCTTATTGTTAAATCCTTAATTCGAACTTTTTCAATTAAGGTGCCGCATACCATATTCAGATTGTTTCGCAACAGCAAGAATAAGATTTCCAGCAACGACACACCATACGGAGAGAGACCCTTTTGTTTCCTGTGTAAGTATGTTTTAACTCGCTTACGAGCTAGATTTCCAAAATTACAAATTCCAAATGTTTGTATAGTCTATGGGACTTAACTACGGGGTCATCAGTCCCTAAACTTACAAACTACTTATGAACGACTTACGAACTAGGACGGCACAAATATCCATGCCCGAGGGGGGATTCGAACCCCCGACCGTAGTGGCCGTGCAGACCGTGACTGGAGCGCCTTAATCTCCTCGGCCACCGCGGCCGGCCTAGATTTCCAGCAACGACACACCATACGCAGAGAGACCCTTTTGTTTTCTGGGTAAGTATCTAACTTGCTTACGAGCTATGTTATTAAGATGATTGTGTCGTTTTGACAACAGCTGACGCTGTAATGACTCTCCAAAACTCTCGAGCGTAGCATGGTTGTGATTTATATGACAAGGCGCATCATATAGTTAACCTATTAACACTATTCTGGTGGAATTTGGAGTGATGTACACATCACTCTCAACATATTATAGAGAAAAGATTGAAAAGGACCCCACATTAGTTGTACTCACATTATACCGACAAATCGGGTCTCCCGCCATGTATCTAATAGTATCCAACATAGAAATGTCAACGGGACGTTAATCCCTAGTCTTCCTTTTTTCCTAAATAGACAGCTGCGTTCGAGTGTATGAAACATAATGATAAAAGCAGAAGTTTCTATGCAAGAAAACAATTCCGTTGGTACGGTTCGCAGAATTTGATGCCAAAATCATCAGAAGAAGAGGGTACAATTTTACGAAGCTTCTCGGCGGGCTCCAGTGCTTATGTTGGCAACAGATGAGCAATGAAGTGTACTATTTTCACGATCTACAGAGTAAATGTTATTGCTGCTCGTTTCACACGCAGCAAATTTTATACTGTACCTGCTCTATGGTTGACAGGTTCTTGTATGTACCCTTGTCCGTTCGGAAAAAAGAATTTTCGTTTCAATTGCAGTTGTCACGAAAAAAACATTTATTGGTCATCTGAGTTGCCATAATTACCATTGGTGCCAAAATAACCACTGCAGCCCGGTGAGAAGCACCGTACAATTTAACCGAAGAAGAGAGCTGGCGGAAATACAGGCGCCAAATGTTGTTAAAAATAGCTATTACACTTAAAGTAGCCCTTATTTAAGATTAACAAGTAAGTGTAGAAGGTATTATTAATGGAATTTGATAAAAATGAAGTACAAAACGTGATCTTAGTTCCTACATGTTCTGGAGGCAATATAACTGTTGGTTGTACCACAGACAAATATATACAGACGGGAAACCTCCGTAAGCGCCCGGTCACACGCTCAGGGGTGCGGGGAGGGAAGGTTCCGTAAGATGTCCCATGATGGCGCTGCGGTCAGAAGCAGCCCTTTAAACTGGCCAGAGCAGGCGGCAGGTAGCGGCTGTCCCCACCACCACCTACCCTCAAACGCCGGACACAGCCGTGGCCTCGTGGCAGGCGGCACGAGCTCTCCCCTCAGCCTCCCCTCCACGCTACTCTCAGAAGCGTCCCTAGTGTCATCTACCAGTACTAAGCCGTGGAACCGTCTGACACCTGCTAGCATCTTACGGAACTACGAGGGGAGCGTAGGACAGTGGTTTACTGGGGGGGGGGGGGGGGGGGGCTTCTCCTCTGTATGTGTTTCTCTGTGGTTGTACGCTCTCATTTACACTTTTTTTTACCATCATATCATACGGTAGTTCAGTGGACAGCGTCGTAGTTTGCCACGCAGGTGGCCCGGGTTCGATTCCCGGTCCGGGCGGAGATTTTCTCTGCTCGTGGACTGGTGTTGCGTCATCCTCATAATTACTGGCACGCAAGTTGCCGCAGTGGCGTCAGCTAAAAAGACTTGCACAAGACAGGCTGAAACGACCCCAGTTGGGGGGGAACGGCCATAAATGCCACGCGGAATCATCATCATCACTATCATATTTAAAGTCGCATTACCAAATAATTATTTAACGGCGTATTTAAAATTCGAAGTCTTCACATACAGTATTCTCCACCAATATGTCCGGGACGAACGCGCTATATTTCAGACTAGCTGAAAAAACGGGGTTGCCAGGAATTTATTCGTTGTATACTGCCGTAATCCGTCTCCCCTCCCCTTCTGTTGCTCTCGCTTCTCTCTGTTTACCTCCACTTTTCCCTCTCTTGGTCCGTGTCATCCACTCCCCCTCTCGCCTCCTTGGTTCATCTCATTCCCCCCTCCCCCCCATCCAAAAATTCAAGTGTTTGTAGAACTTGTGGGACTTAACTACGGGGTTATCAGTCCCTAAGCTTACAAACTACTTATGATCTAGCTAAGACTAAGGACGGCACAAATATCCATGCCCGAGGGGGGAGTCGAACCCCCGACCGTAGTGGCCGTGTGGCCGTGCAGACCGTGACTGGAGCGCCTCAGTTCCCTCGGCCACTGCGGCCGGCCCCCCTATTCAGGAAAACCTCATATATATATCGACTTTCATGGTGATCAGTGAAAATGAGTGACAGATTTCTCATACACCGTACAAAACTTTTGTAAACAGTCACCTTCCTTTTTGTTTAAACGTGAAGGGTGAAAAATTCATGAAGATCAGGGCGGATGTGTGAATTTTGTAAAGTTTGTACGTAAAGTATCCTCCGTCATACACAATACAGAATTCTGTATAGACAACATCCTCTTGTTTTGAAGTCAACTGTTCAAAATTTCATCAACATCGGAAGAAAATTCTGTACTTTGGCGAAATTCTTAAGTAAAGTATCCTCCGCCATACACCGATTAAAATTTTATGTAAAAAATAATCTTCCTGTTGTTTTTGAGGTCAAATGTGCAACATTTTATCGCATTTGGAACAATATTATAGATCTGTATGTAATAGAAACCCACGGAAACATTGAAAAAAATTCACTTTTAGTTTTTCCAAATTTTACAATTTTTCAATAGACAAAAATTTTATTATTTGTAAACCTTGTCATGAGAATTCCAAATACAAAAAAGACTAGTCACATAGGTCGAGCGCTCTCAAATTATGGCGTGACCAAGGGCAATAGGGGATCATTTTTATAAGAGGCGCGTCCAGAAAGTAAGTTCCGTTTGCTTATATAAAACGAACGGGTACAGATACATAAAAAATATTGATTGTTCAAAAATCTACAACTGTTAAACTACTTTTCTACATAGCAATTTTGTAGGCAATTGTCATAGCATGGCACCAGGTTTTGTGTGCCTTTTTCATAGAATGTTGCCGCCTGTGTATTCAACCATGTGGTAACATGTTCTTTCAGCTCGTCATCATCGTTGAAGTGTTGTCCACCAAGGACAGATTTTAGGGGTAAGAAGAGGATTACTGTCAAAAGATTTTTTTCACGATAATGCCTGACCTCACACACCGAATGTGACCAAACAATTCTTACGGAAATTTCAATGGGACCTGTTTGATCATCCTCCATACAGCTCGGACCTCTCTCCTAGCGACTTTCATCTCTTCTTACACCTAAAATCTGTCCTTGGTGGTCAACACTACAACGATGATAAAGAGCTGTTACCACATGGTTGAATACACAGGCGGCAACCTTCTGTGAAGGATGTATGCAAAAACTTGTGGCACGCTATGACAAGTGGCTACAAAATTTCGGCAGTTATGTGGAAAAGTAGTTTAAGAGTTGTAGAATTTTGTGCAATAAAAATTTCTTCTGTGACTGTGTACAATTTCATTTTATTACCAAACGGAACTTACTTTCTGGACCCGCCTCGTATATAAAGATTAGGTCTCTCCATATGAATACCTTATAAACGTGGGATTAAAGTACGTCCAATCAAATGTTTGTAAATCTCTGGGACTTAACGTCATCGGTTATTAGTTACTAGGTTTACAAACTACTTGAACTATGTTAAACTAATCTAAGGACTCTAACCTCCGCAGCAAGGCGCCTTAAACCGCTCGGCCACTCCACAGCGGCGTATGTTTCTTAATAACATGAGCTGTGTTAGTGACCTATCGACCTTCAATGTTTTTTCAACATCTAGGAATATCTTGTGTTCTCTTCTTATGCAGAACTTCTTATGCAGTCGTGATGGTTTATCTTTAGCGATAAAAGCTAGAATTATTAATCACAACCTAAAAACTGGAGAGTTTTCCGCAGTCATAATGAGTGTCAATCAAATAGATTTCCTCTTTTATGTTCCCTCTTGTTTGATTAAGTTGTTTATCGATCCAGTGCGCGAGTAATGGAGCTCGCAAGATGAGAAATGACTCACACTAGTCGAAATGTGTTACTTCATCTGTTTTTCTGGAGTAAATTTATGGGAGACTCAGAGGGAAGAGGGTAAGGAGACGGGAGGGAACAACACGTAACACAAATTTGTTGTGACAAAATCAGTGTTCTTTTTCCCCACAGCATGAAATGCAATCTGTCAGACACACAAGGCAAGAACGATCGATCAGTGCCTTCTGCAGTGACTGATGGTGTCCTTTCAAGCACTGCGGCTAAACGCTTTTTCTGGCAGACTGCGTTTCGCCTTTCATACTTTGACGGCACTGTTGAATGAATGCACTCACATAAATGACACTGAGTAGGGGTAAACAGGAATGAAGGTTGGGGCCTAATATCCGAGCGACATCGCTTTAACCAGAGATGGAGCATTAAGTAATGTGTACAAGGATGGAGGAGGAACACGTATATTCACCTGAAGCGGATTTCGAAGACAACGCGAAGTCCAAAGCAGACAAGTTTCAAAACTTTTCGAACTGGGGTACTACGTAATACCACGCCTTTATCTTATTCACTGTGCCTCGTAACTTCTTGTTTTTATCGTTACGTCGACGACACGTTCGTTGTCTGGGCTCATGGACGTGAAAAACTGGTGGAATTCTTGGACCACACCAACGAATCCATGAGAACATCAAGTTCACGATGGAAGAGGAAAGGATGGAAGATTCGGATTTAACGTCCCGTCGACATCGTGGTCATTACAGCCAGAGCACACGCTCGGATATTCGCTCACTTTAGGTTACGGTAGTAACACTGAAAGTGGGCCTTTGCGATCGCCTTTTGACAGCCAAAATTTAAATGAAAATAACGGCTTAACAGTTCATCTGTCATGAAAGTTGAATAGCCGAACTTTTAGAGGAGAACATTCTCTACAACTTTGCTCTGTTATGTTTTTTCCATATCTCGTATCGTTTCTGAGATATTTGCAAAAATAACGGCGATTTTACGATGTGTGTCTGTCCCTCTGTCTGTAACGTGTTCCACTTTTTAGGTGGAACCTTTCAACCGATCGGCACCAAATTTTACAGACATAATTGTTGGACGCAAGGGATCAGAAACTCCCTTTTCCAAATATTTCGAACAAAAAATACGTTAGTAACACTAAAAAAGTCGTTTGTAAAGTAACTTTAATTGCAAATAAGCCGTTCATTCGACACGAAAATCGAATAACCGAATTTGTAGAGGAGAAAATTCTTTACAACTTTGCTCTGTTATGTTTTTTTCATATCTCGTATCGTTTCAGAGATATTTGCTAAAATAACGGCGATTTGACTCCGTCCCTTGATTTTTACGTAGAACAGATGTTGAGAGATGTCACGTGACATTCCTCGCCCAGAACTCTCTCTGGCAAACGCCATCTTGCTTTGTTTATTTAATGATTTCCTTATTAAAACTTATGATTTGTTATTTCAAAGCAATCACCCACTGAAGAATTAACAAAAACACATAGGCTTTAGTACGGCAAATTATAATCTAGTGTCTAAAATGCCATATTAGCAGTTAACAACTCCCGCCTGTATCATTCTTTTTTCGCCTTGGCTCCTAAAAGGGTTTCGAGCACCCTTTTTATTTAAATAGCTCTATGTTCTGCAAAGTTACGAGTTGTGGGTATGTAAGAGTGCTCCTCCTAAAATGTGAGTTTGTTCTATTTCATGAACATGCTGTGAAATACGTAACAACGAATTGAACAATGGTCTTCTGAAGCACATGCACATAAACTGGGAGAATACTGTAATAATGAATATTCTAAACAACGTGCTGATAATGGTAGTTTAATATATAAATGAAGTCCAAGATTTCTGTGGCAACTGTCGTTCCTTAATGAAACGTAAGGGAAGTATGGAAAATGTTGAAAGTCATTAATCAGAATCAATGCGTCTACTAAAATGTTTGTTTTTGGTATGGTTGCTATAGACGCTTATAATGTAGATTGTATTACATTTTCTGTATTTCAGATGTGACTTTGTTGATCTTACTTTGTTCTGCGCTAAAATAAAGAGCAAATATTCTGTTCCAAACGTGACTACGTTTTCTTTTACAGCGAAAATAACAATCGCAATAAGTGTGGTAACACTGACTTCCACATAACTCTAGTACTGAATCTATACGCAAAGTTACTACTACCATTACGTCATTTACAACAGTCATTATAATAGTATCTCCACCAGTTTATGTACACGTGAAAAAGAAGTCTGTGATTGCAATTCGTTGGTATGTATTTCATGGTATGTTCACAAAATTGAACAAATGCACTTTTCAGAGAAAGCGTTGTTACCTTCGAACAATTCGGAATCTTGCAGAACATAGTTGTGTTCAATTAACAAGAGTGTGCAAAAACCTTTTAGGAATCAAGATTAAAAAAAAAACGAAGAAAAAAAGCAATTGGCGGTTTATTATTATTTATATTTTTTTGTTCTTCAGGTAGATTGTTCTTTGAGAATTTTACTCAGTTTTTTATTACAGATGGTGTTGAGCCATATTTCTTTTTCTCTCTTTTCACTGGTTCTTCGGTTTGATAGATCCTTTGTGGTCGTTGGTTTTTGTTTTATTTTGATCGTTTCGTCGTTGACAGTTTTTTTCGTTACAGGGCGCGCTGAGCCACCACGCCCAGCAAGTTTTGATGCACCGTCTAACATGTTTGTGCATCAAAAACTAATTCGCCGCACATTACGTTACGGTGAACAGCTGCGAGAGTAATCCGTAATTCTCGTACCATCGATGTTACCTGCTAACATGGCATTTTTAGACATTTGATTACAATTCATTGTCCTAATAACGACGTGTTTTTGACAATTTTCACTGCGCCATTGCTTTGAAGTGACAATAAGAAAAATCATCAAATACACGAAGCAATATGGCGCATGCAAAAGAGAGTTTCGGGCAACGTCTCGGGCGAAGGATGTCACGTGACTGATTTCCGAACGCCAAATATATACTACGTCCCTTCCAGGCTATAGTAATTCGTAACTAGCACAGACAAAGAAAATAAATTTAGAACAAATTACCAAAGCACGATAGGTGATTGTATTTAAACGGAAAAAATAATGAAAACGTGGGAGACATATTAAAATAAAAGTTTAAAGAAGTAAGTTCAAAAAAGAGCATGTTTGTCAAAGCTAAACTCAAATATCAAATAATTTTTGGCTGTTTGTTAAAATACGGTGTTGAGTGCACAGATATTATCACAATAGTAGAGTCGTAATCGTATCGTCCATAATTTTTTATTATTTTTGTCCGAAATGTTAGCAAAAAGTCACAAAACCACAGGCAAATCTAAAGTGGGCCGTAAAATACGACAGTGCGATTAATTTTGTCACGGATACGGAAGGAAATCGGCCACATCATTTCAATGGGACCATCCCTGTATTTCACTGGAGTGATTTAATAAATGACGGAAAACGTAAATCAGGATGACCGGAGGCGGATTTGAACCGCCGGTCTTCCGAATGCGAGTCTTTTGTAATACTACAGCACCACCTCGCTCGTTTCCACGACGGGGGCAGTTACTGAATGGTGCCTCGCTGTACCCTGACGTCGTCGTCAGCCGTAAGGCAAATGAGTTCATCGGAAATACAGGTACAAGTGTCTGCACGTCACAAGCCTTCACCACCCATGACAGCAACGCTCTGTTTTGAGGGCTTCGGGACACCGAGCAGGAGCAGTCTCATACTCTGAAAATCTCCAGGAGGAAGTGAGTAATTAGGGAAAACGGCTACAGCAGCCTACAGATTTCACAAGCTATCTTTCCCCAGACACGCAAGCAGAGGAGGGCACAAACAAGTTTATATTTTTGCCGTTTTGTGGTCCGGTAAAGAAAATTAACCGGCTTCTTAACAGGCATAGAATCCCCTCATTATGACAAATGTTTCAAATGTTTGTTAAGATTATGGGACTTAACTGCGGGATCATCAGTCCGTGAACTTACAAACTACTTATACTTATACTGAAGACGACACAAACATTCATGCCCGAGAGATTCGAACCTCCTATGTCGGACGGCCGCGCGCACCGCAACACGGCGCTCCAGCACGCGCGGCTAAACCGTCGCGGCATATTATGACAGCCGATGAGACCAGCGAGAGAGAGTTTAGGATTCATTACAGTAAGTCTATATAAAATCCCATTAGGGTGTGGCCAATTTTATAATGGGCAAACAGAGGTTACCATTGAACAGCGCCGTGTAGAACACGAAAGATGTGTTTGCTTTCTCTTTCTCGTAAAACCAACTGTTGCGGAACATACTTTGGAAAACTGTCATAGTATTGCGTTGGTGGAAGCATCCATTATTACAAGAGTAAATAGTTTCAAAATGTTCAAATGTTCAAATCTTTGTTAAGCTTATGGGACTTAACTACGGGGTCATCAGTCCCTAAACTTACAAACTACTTATGAACTACCTTATCCTAAGGACGGCACAAATATCCATGCCCGAGGGGGGATTCGAACCCCCGATCGTAGTGTCCGTGCAGACCGTGACTGGAGCGCCTCAGTCCCCTCGGCCACCGCGGCCGGCAGTAAATAGTTTTTAGGACAGCGTAATAAAAGAGGCAATTCTGATTTGGCGGCTTGCAGCTAAGCGCAGGATCGGACGTGGCCATCGCAAGGCTGAAGCGCGTGACCGAAACATTACGATATATGGCGAACTCGTGGGCACCAGTGACGCCACAGGAAACAGCGCAGCTGTATGAGAACGGCAGAAACAATTATGGGAAAAAGACGTATGTACAGTCTCTTCCGCTCACACGTGGTGATGTGTGATGATATACATATATATTTTCCCATTCATGTAACCTGTTAAATATTTTAAACTAGCTGAAAACCCGGCGTAACCCGCATATTTGTTTATTTATTCCTGCCATTTTTCAGGTATATATCCATTTGTATAAGGGCTGTATGTCTGTACAATCTCTTTTGAATACAGTTAGTAGTAAAGGATTAATAGATTAAAACTTGGTACGTGATGGGGCGGTTTTCTATGAACGTTACTGTTTATGTGCTCATATCTCATTAACTACGCGTCGTACTGTGATACAATTTAGAATCTACATTAAACTATGTATGTGTATACTGTCTGTAAAATTTAATAAAGGTTTGAAATTATGTTTAAAGTTTGTTGCAAGTCGCTAAGTACTGTCATTCTCATACAGTGTATTTCGAAAGTCTCGCCGCATTATATGGCATTTTTTGCGATTTCTATTGGTTATGACGTAATATCTTTTGAACCATGTGCCGTATGTGATTCTTAACCATGCAGCAATTGTTACCTCACGGTAAGGAATGTGTGTACCAAATTTTGTTGAAATCGGTCCAATGGTTTAGGAGAAAATGAGCAGCATTGTCGCAAAAAGTCGCAGTTTTTCGTGCATCTTATTGTTTATGACATTTCATAAAATTTCATAAAGATTGGAACAAAACTGTAAATTTGTATGCAACACGTACAAATATACGGACACTCTGCTTTATATATATGTTTTTAATATGTCCCCAATTTCTGTGTTTTATTCGCCGTATAAACGTTAATATAATTTGACTGAAGAGCGGGTTAATTGCACTGCTGACACGCCATGGCGGACAAGTTACCCTGACGTATCTATCCTTGAGCAGGTGTAGAATAACGTGAATGCCCCATATCCCAGTACAAAATCGCGTTGTTCTGGAGGGTCAGCTGCAACAGCTGTGGACAATCGTCACTCCGGGGAGGCGCCAAACGCTGTTTGACACCATTCTGAATTGCAAAAACACTGGTGTAGACAAGCGTGCCGCGCGGGCTAGTTTAACTTAGTTGAAGTAGTTTGTAAGACTAGGGACTGTTGACCAACGTAGTTTGGTCCCATAGGATTAGAAACATTTGAAGACAAGTGTATGCAAACAGAGAGATGTGTAAACAGTGAGAGGTCGCCGCTGCAGTCGACGGGTACCGCTGCTACGAGGGTGTGTCAGTAAATAAGTCGCAAACTGAGGCAGACACGCCAGTATTGCGTTTACAAGCTTGAAAATTGCTCTACGTTTCAGCTGACTCCACCTATAAATTTAAACACTCGTCCTATCGTTCGAAAAGCTTTAAAAGTCTGGAGCTTGGAATTTGTATGACAGCGTTTGCATCACGCTCTTGAGCTGTAACATTATTTCGATCCTTAATCTGCTGCAACCCACAAGACGGATGTGTCGTAGTGCTAGAGAAATAGCCCTACACAGCGCACAGTACTGGCGTATCTACCTTAGTTTGCAACTTATTGTCTCACCCTCGTACAATGGTAGGTTATCAGATTAAAGTTAGTTAGAACATGGTGATATATTTGGCGCACGAGAGATGGACACGGCATCTCCGAGGTAGCGACAAGGTGGAGATTTTCCCATACGATTATTTCACTTGTACACGTTGAATATCGGGAAATGCGTAAAACATCAAATTTCTGACATCGACGTTACTGCAAGAATGAGACTCGTTTAACGTGACAGAAGTGCAACCCTCCCGCAAATTGCTTTGGATTTCAGTGCTGGTCCATAACAAGTGTCAGCATGCGAACTATTCAATGAAACATCACTGATATGGACTTTCGGAGCCGAAGGCCCTCTCATGTGCTCTTGCTGACTGCACCTGATTGAACGACACAAACCTTTACTGTCCGCCTGGGCCCGTCAACACCGGCAATGCATATTTGATGGCTGGAAACATGTTGCTTAGTTTGACGTGTTTCGTTTCCAGTTGTATCTAGCGGATGGACGTGTAGGGATATGGAGACAACTTCATGAATTCATGGACCCTACATGTCAGCAGAGCACTGTTCAAGCTGGTGGAGGTTCTGTAATGGTCAATGGCGTGTGCAGCTGGAGTGACTGAGGCTCCTAACACGACTAGACACGACTATGAGAGGCGATCACATGCATCTTTCAATGTCTATTGTGCATTTCGACATACTTGGGCAATTTCAGCAGGACAATGCAACACCCCACACGTCCAGAATTGCTACAGAATGGCTCCAGAAACTCTATTCTGAGTTTGAATACTTCTACTGGCTACCAAATACTCACACATGGACATTATTAAGTATATCTTGGATATTTCCAGAATGAAACTTTCATTCATTTCATATCAGCGCACACTCCGCTGCAGAGTGAAAGTATCATTCTGGAAACATCCCTTAGGCTGTGGCTGAACCATGTCTCCACCATATCCTTTCTTTCAGGAGTGATAGCCTTGCAAGATTCGCAGGAGAGCTTCTGTGAAGTTTGGAAAGTAGGAGGCGAGGTACTGGCGGAAGTAAATTTGTGAGGCGGCATCGTGAGTCGTGTCGGGATAGCTCAGTCGGTAGAGCGCTTGCCCGCGAAAGGCGAAGGTCCCAGGTTCGAGTCCCGGTCCCGCACACAATTTTAATCTGCCAGGAAGTTTAATATCTTGGATGCTTTGCATCGTGCTGTTCAGAAGACATCTCCACGCTCTTCGTAATCTTACTGATTTATGGACAGCCCTGGAGGATGCATGGGCCCCTACACGATATTAGGCAGATGCACCAGCTTCTTTGGCTCTTCAGTGTAGATAAGGGCATGTGTAGAGGCCAGACGGGGTGCGACACCCTACTGACCTGGAGCAACGATCCACCCGTAACTGCCGACGGCCCTGTCTCTTTCATCCCATATTTTAGTCAGTTGAGTAAAGTCCCACAATCTTTCATCATATGTAGTTTCATTCATTTCCAACCATTCATCCTGGGAGAATTACCTTTTTTTCCAGGGAGTGTATTTTTAGTCGATTATCTTAGTAGAAAAGCATAAATATAAACTTATGAATTTATGTGCTATTGTCCTCCATAATCTCCAATCGGTTACGCCCTTGACCCTATCGCATAACACTTGAACTATGTAACCGCGTTGAGTGAATGGCATGACGAGTTCGTCCTTTAGCAGAACAATGCAGGAAGTTATAGCTTTTGGAACTCTAATGAAATATCTGTGCAATCCCCCTTTTAGTATCTCTAGAGTTAATTAATGAATTTAATCGTGATAATGAGGTTGCAAATCGTTTAACTACCGAAGTTCCAATCTCTTATAGATAGGATCTGGTAGTTTAATTTATTTCGTTGGTTAATTTATGTTGAATTTATAATTAAGTATGGATATAGTGGCTAATTAGCCCTTCGATTTTAATTAACATACTAAATTACCATATTAGAAGCAAGGGAAGAACAGAATTTAACGTCCTGCTTACGACGAGACCAGTAGAGACTGAATAGAAATGTTTGGGGAAGGAAACCGGTCCTCTTTTGTTTTTTCAGTGAAATCATTACTGCCCTCGCGTTAATCGATACGGAGTAGGGGTGGGCAATAAATCGCGTATCTATGAAAAATCACTGTGAATGGGAAGGCGCAGTTTTCACAGTAGCAACCGTACAAAATCTACCTGCAGTTTGAGTCACAATTAAGGATAGCAATTTGAGTGCAACACCGTTGCCATATGGTAGCTGTGGTTCGTACTTCTTTCTTTTCACTGTGTCGGGCTATCGGTTCAGCTATCGGTTCAGAGTGCGGTTTCATTGACTAGTCTCAAATAACAAGTAGCGGACATCTACTCGTCATCGACGAATTCGTTCAAATTTATGGTACATATACGGGCGTGGTGAAACATGAAACTGCCCCAAGTGGGAATTTCAGATGAAATAAATGGAAATAAAATGATTTTTGATCTATTACCATAACAACCTTATCAACCATTCTTGCGAGACTGTGTGTAAGAAGCGGCGTTTGGCTCAGCGGTAAGAAATCGCATTCCTATTGAAATGGCCTCGGGGTCGACTACGTCCGGTCGCAAATATTTTTGTGCTCCTTGGCAATGGGTCACATACAAATGTCAAATAAAATATACTAGAAAATACTGGACTTTTTATCCGAATATAAGTTCGTGTCCGACGATAAGTTGATTCGATTCGAAGACATTGACGAAAAAAGTGAGTATGCAGAAGTGAAGGGTGGCATTTCCTCAGGTGATGACTGCAAAAAAAAAAAAAAAAAAAAAAAGAAAAGAATCCATTCCACTGGATTAGAAAGTAATGGCGGTTAATCTCGCAAAAACACATCCAAAGTGGAAGTTGAAGAGTCTGCAAACAAATGGTGCATCTCGCTTGAAGCAGATGCGGGATTTTAAAATTTGGGAACTCGGAACGACAGATATCACACAATTGATTCCTGGACGTATAATCGCTTCGTAGAAGCACGGAGCTGTAAACAGGAAGTTACTACTAGAAAATTGCAACAATGAGCACTTACTGCTGCGAGTAAGTTTCGAGATAATGACTTCGAAGCTTCAGCGACGTGGGTCAAGAAGCTTACAAATAGGCAAAAAATCTGACAGAGGAAGGTTACAAAATTTGTATTAGAAAGAGAGACTGCAGCTGTTGAGGAAACCCTTGCTGTGACTAATTTTCGCCACCAGACTCGATCTCTTATCCGAAAATACAAGGACTTTGTTATCAACACCGATCTGGCAGGTAAACAAGACGTTTAATTTGTCTACGCCAGTCGAAATACTCTTTGCAACGACATGTATGATAGGTTTACATTTGTATCGTCTCTTTCCAGGCTGCCCGTGTCATTCGACGTATGAACGAACTCTAGAACAACACGGGTGAAAAGTGGTGTGCGCGAAACAAATGGATATGAACAAAGTAACACACTCCTGTACTGCACAGTATGCTATGAGCCTTTCAGGGAACTATTGCCACATATTGACATATGCCTACAGGAGAGTTCTGGCTCGTTTGGACCGAGGGTTAAAAAATCGGTAGATGATTACACGGCAAAATATACAAATGTTATCATCACTTCTTCAAAATCCGGCAAACTGACACCAGACTTGTACGAGTAATATTTAACTGATGCAAGAGAATAAATGTCTTCTGTTGATTGACTCGTGGGGAGGACAAACAAATCCATAAATACACGCCGAGCGGTCTAAGGCGCCTCGTTGCGGAGCGCGCGTTTGCTCACCGTCGGAGGTTCGTGTCTTCCCTGGGACATGGGTATGTGTGTGTTGTTCTTAGGTTAGTTTACCTTAGTTTAAGTAGCTTGTACGCTACGGACTGATAACCACGTTGTTGGGTCCGATAGATTTACAAACATTTGAACATAAATATACGACGAACTGTTCCAAGATGAAAACGGATTGCCAACGTGCAGTATCAAAGTAATTTTCCCAAAAGGTACGCTACTAGTACAACCCTGCGATATATATTTTTATCGTCAGGTAAAAATTGTAAAACAAATTTCAAACTGCACTTACCTCATTGAGAAAGAAGAAGAAATCGCTTCCCCAGAAGCTTGCATCAAACTACATTCCATTATACGTGACCAGCTATCCTCGCAAGTATTCAGCGACATGCTGCGTTACGAGTGGTTCGCTGCTGTTTTCAGAATGTCAATCAAGTTTGCTTTTCTATGGAGACATTAAAAAGCACAACGTAACTTCAAAAATACGGCGTTCATAACGTGCGCAAAATGCGGTCAAAATTATTGCTTCCAGCGTTTCTTATGGTTGCCAAGCGCCGAGGCTCAGCACGCCCGGTCAGACGACGAGAAAGAAAAAAAAAAAAAAAAAAAAAAAAGGAAGCTGAGCCAAAATGAGCTAAATACCCAATGAGCAAAAGCAACAAGAACGAACTTGCACAAACGATCGCAAAGCATAGATCTACCTGTGGAACAATACTAATGCGGAAGGTCAAGCGCGCGACTGGAACCCGAAGGGTCGCGGGTTCGAAACCCGGTCGTATTCCTGATTTTTTCAGTGTGCTTTTTTAACCCAGCCTTCACCTCTCAACGATGTGACGAGTCGCCAGAAATGACACGTTGTTCTGATTCCACGTTAAGGTGTAGGTACCCTCTCCCCGGTTGGGTAACTGGGGTAGGCTAGGGACACACAAGTCGTCGAAGTGGCGTCCAACTGAAAGACTTGCATCAGGCCAATGAGCCACACGAAATTATTATTATTTTACCACAGTAAAATTGCAAAAGAATGCAAGTATCGATTTATATACAAGTGTACACGTTAACTACAATACCTTTTTAAATGGTTGCAGTTCAGAATTCCATCATCTGCCTATACTTTTTGTGCTTATATAAGTTAATAAAATAACCTATATGATATTATTATATTGCGGTTAATTTTGACGTCCGCAGCGTCTGCATTGCCAAGGAGTAAAAAATCTTTTTGGCAGGGTGGAGTCGAGCCCGCGACCATTTAAATAATTCGATTTCTTACCGCTGAGCCAAACACAGCTTCGACACACTTCCACAGAGACAATTGTTAAGGTGCATATTGTGATAGGTACGTAGCAAAATTCGTTTAATTTCCGAAACGCTTTGCCATCTACAGTTCTCAGTCAGGGAAATTGCATGTCAAACCACGGGCTAGATATGCCATAAAGTTGTACGAATTCGGCGATGACCAGTAGGTGTTAGCGAGCTACGGCGGCTGGTGTGCTTGTATATGGCGATGAACATGCCTCTGTATATTCTGACGCGTTGCATGATACGACATTGTTGCGAAATCCCCGATTTTATAGACGTGTTTTCAAAATGCACCGTTCTGATATTGCTAGTTAAAGTAATGTCTTGGATCTGGACGAGGAAACAAGAACATAATTTTTTTCTTCACTCTGTATTCGACGAAAGGACTGGCCTGCCCTTTCCCCCAACGTAAATCTCATCAAACAGGTGTCTATGCGTTGGACAGACTATTTCAAGTCGTCTACATATATCAATCACCATCCAGCAGTTATTAACTGCCGTAGGGAAAGGATGAAACGCTCTACCGAAAGAACCGCTTACCAAACTAGTGACTTCTATTGAAACACTATATTAACGGTGACCCCCAAACTTTTTTAGAAAAGGGATCACTTTGATTTCTTTGTTGTGAGCAAGGAATACAAGGTTCATGAGAAATAAACTGTGGTAATTTAAAAATAACTTTAATCATCATTTTTTAACATATTCGCTGACATCAAATTATATACTACAACACTATAGTAACTGAAACTCGGTTTTGCAGTAATGTGATTTTAGAGATTCTGTCCTATTTTCAAGTTTGCTAATACTGGGGCTAACACTGTTGCTCAAAGCTACTGCCGCGCGGAATGGCCGCGTGTTCTAAGACGTCATGTTGAAATGTTCAAATGTTTGTAAAGCTTATGGGACTTAACTGCGGGGTCATCAGTCACTAAACTTACAAACTACTTGTGTACTAACTTATACTAAAGACAGGACAAACATCCATGCCCGAGGGAAGATTCGAACCTCCGACGCGGGAGGCCGCGCGATCCGCAGCATGGCGCTCCAGACCGCTCGGCTACTCCCGCGCCGCTAGGGCGTCATGCTACGGACAGGGCGGCCGTTCCCGCCGGAGGTTAGAATCCTTCCTCAGGTGTGTGTGTGTGTGTGTGTTTGCTTGTTGTCCTTCCTGCAAGTTAGTTTTAAGTGGTTTGTATGTCAAGGGACTGGCGACCATAGGAATTTAATTCAATAGGTTTACAAACATCACATCGAAGCTACACGCAGATCATCATTTACTTTCTATCGATTTCTGGATTTGATTTTAAGCAGATAACCCTTATTCTGCCAAATAGTCGCGAAAAAAAACCATAAGATAATGTAAGGCGATTTCTGGAATTTTATTGTATTATTTTGCCTTTTTACAACTAAACTGCCCAAGAGGATGGATTCTTAAGTGGTATTACAGCTTATATAATTTTTGGAATTCAATAACGGTTTACGACACTATGAGACAAATGAAATATTTCAAATGTTACCTATGTTATCTACTTCTGTCATCACCAATGAAGTAGTTACGTTATCGTGGTAGCACAGAACAAGCGAGTGACCACGTAACAAGAATTTAATATGGAACAAATCCCACGTTGTAGCTCACGCAGAGGTTATATAAATATCAACAAAATTTCAATTCCGCGAGATTCATGTGGCCGCATTACCCACAAGACTGTGTTACATGAGTGGTTAAAACATCTGCTTAGCAAGCAGGAGGTCCCGGGTGCGAATGTCGGCCAGAGCACAAATTTTATTTCAACGTCACTCCTTGTATTCAATATCTTCGATATAATGGGAGAATGTATGTATCAGGTAATTGGTAAGAATTTAATAATGTAATATGAATAAAAGTTTCAAATTTAAGGTTTCACGGATCATATTTTAGCTTTTTCACACCACTTGTGGTCCGCGGGCCACAGGCTGGTTGCCAAGCCATTTGTATCGCCGAGGAGACCGCCATACATTTCTGTTAGCCTCACTGTGTATTTCTTTCAGCTACTTTCGTTACAGTATTGCAGCAGTTCTTCGAATGTATGGAGCAAGTTTTATCGTGCTACGTCAGTTGGCAGTGAGACATCTGGCTGAAGCGGCTTTCCTCCTTAAATTCTGCACACCGGTGTAGTATCTTGAGGCCCGGGGGTACAAACGAAATAGTACGGCGCCGTTGAGAGCAGACATCGACTGCCTGAGTTAGTGCTAACTGTCCTTCGATAACGAGAATTTACGCGTTCCATTAAAAAGTTCTCGAGCGTCGAGAAATAGCAACGCTGTGAAACGTTTTCGTCGCTCAAGTTTCGGCGAACTTCTTTTTAGGTAAGAGAGAGCCACCTGTGCACAAGCCTCCCGCACGAACATGCCGACAGCCGAGCTCGCGGTCGCCACACAAGCCGCAGGCCTCCACCAACTTCTCAGTCCTGATGCAGTTTTAAAGCTATTTATGTGGAGCAGTGATACCCAGTGTGGCCATTCCACTGTATATATAAGGTAAAGCTGGGAATTTGCGTCTGACTGGAGGCGTGCTTAGGTAGACCTTGCAGGTGCGGTGATCACTGTGTCCCCAGTGGCGTAGTGGTCAGCGCAACTGCCTAGAAAGCGGGAGACCCGTATTCGAATCCAGGCTGGGTACACATTTTCAGCTTTGCCATTCGCATTTGATTTCATATATACTGTGAATATGAAAGAATAACAACTGCAGGATCAGAAGTGACGTCTGTTCTTTCGGAACAGGTGCCACACACACACATACACATGCAGGTGACGGGCAATGATCCTTTCGTTAGTGGGGAGGCGGCTCTTACTCTTACGGTAAATTAGTTTCTGAAACTACGAGTTTAAGTACTGTGAGAAGGGTACAGCTGGGAATTTGTCTCTGACGGGAGGCGTACTTAGGTAGTCCTTGCAGGTGCGATGATCACTGTGACCTCAACGGTGTAGTGGTCAGCGCAACTGCCAAAAAAGCGGAATACCCGGGTTCGAATCCCGGCTGGGTGCACATTTTCAGTTTCGCCCATTCGCAGTTGATGTCATATTCTGTGAATATGTTTCCATTAAAAACACCATCACTGTTAGGCAAAGGCAGCAATGCAGGGTGTTTTATGAAGAATAGTAAATATTTTATGACGCTGTAGTATAGAGAAATTGCAATAAAGAATGCCATATAACATATGCCCTATTTTTATTGACTACAGAGAGACAGTTGTTACTTCGTAACCCAAACAAACTTAAAGAAAAGACAAATGAGAACATTTCCACTGATTCTTCTGCCACTTCTTGGTAGAACATCAACATATTGAATTAAAAGCAAAAATTTGTGTATGTTATATTAGTTTATTTTTATTTAGTTAACCGGGTCAGACTTCAAAATCCGAAGATGTCATTGTAAGCCGAAACCGGTTAACTAAATAAAAATAAACTTGTAGGATATACAGAAAATTGTGTTTTTAATTTAAGATTATGATTCCAGAATGATATTTTCATTCTCAAGCGGAGTGTGCATTAATATGAAACTTCCTGGCAGATTAAAACAATGTGCGGGAACCGGGATTCGAGTCTGGGAGCTGTGGCTTGCCCGCGAAAGGCAAAGGTCCCAGGTACGAATACCGGTTCCGGGACGCGGTTTTAAACTCTCACGAAGTTTCAATATGATGATGTTCTGCCAAGAACCGATGGAAGAAGCAATGAAGATGTCCTCATTTGTCTTTGTTTTAAGTTCGTTGGGGTTGTAGGCTAACAGCTGCATCTCTGCACTTTAGTAAAACAGGACACATGTTACATGCGATTTTAATTGCTACTCGTCTGTACTAGCACCTCCTAAAATATTTACTATTCCTCCTGAAACACCCTTTACACTTGCGTTTCTCTGCTACCAGAATATAGTTTTGGAGTTGAAGTTTTGTCACGTGTACCTGTCAAGAGTACAAGAGTAAGGATTCTACATTCAATTAGACAGCATCAGCAGTAATGGTTCTTTTACGGGTAAAACCAAGTGCGACTGCATAATGTCTTTACTGTTTGTTTTCCACAGTAGCACCTCGAAACTGGCTGTGAAGAACTCTCAGGCGAGCAGACACTATAATTCAATTTTCTTCAACTGTCACTGCATCAATTTTCAATTAATTTATTTTCCCTCTTTCATTCTATTTTCTTTCTTCCACATTTCACTTTGCGGGTGCACAAAATATGGAAACAACCCACCATAGCCGCGACGGAGGGGCCGAGCGCATCGAGGCGCTATACTGCGATACGCGAAGCCGTTCCCCGTCGGTGGTTCGAATCCCTCCTCTGGCATTTTTGTTTGTGCTGTCTTTAGTATAAGGTAACTAGTTTTTAAGTTTAGGGACTGATGACCCCGCAGTTAAGTCCCATAAGCTTTACAAACATTTTTTGAAAACACCATACCGTGTACACCACACAAAAGAAGACTATCTAGAGTATTTCAAAATTTGTACTAATTGCTCGAAGGACTGTGAGTTTTCGTCTCGGGATCGACAAGCTAGTATTTGACATAAACTCATGTTCCGCTAAAATAATAACAGAAGGGCGGGGTACTTTATTAAACTCATGCAATTTTCTTGAATGCAAGAGCAATAGTATTTCTCCGTGTCTCTGTTAACCCTTTCATTCCCAGTGTTGCTCCTCGACAACAGCGTATTAAAAGCTGATTTATATCGTATTTTATGTATCAGTCTTTAAAGTCGCGTTGTTGTTGTAGAACAACATGCTTTTAGTACGACATTTTGCCGCTTAGTACGGCGTGTTGCTACATCTGAGGATTAATCTGTCTGTCTTAGAAGTTGTGTTACGTTGCTGTCTTTACGTGGCTGTGAGTGTGAGCATGAGTGTGTTCATGTTATTTTACACTACTTTCCAATAAAATTGCTACCCCAAGAAGAAATGCAGATGATAAACGGGTATTCAGTGGGCAAATATATTATACTAGAACTGACATGTGATTACATTTTCACGCAATTTGGGTGAATAGATCCTGAGAAATCAGTACCCAGAACAACCACCTCTGGCCGTAATAACGGCCTTGATACGCCTGGGCATTGAGTCAAACAGTGCTTGGATGGCGTGTACAGGAACAGATGCCCATGCAGATTCAACACTATACCACAGTTCATCAAGAGTAGCGACTGCCGTATTGTGACGAGCCAGTTGCTCGGTCACCATTAACCAGACGTTTTCAATTGGTGAGAGATCTGGAGAATGTGCTGGCCAGGGCAGCAGTAGAACATTTTCCATATCCAGAAGGGCCCGTACAGGACCTGCAACATGCGGTCGTGCATTATCCTGCTGAACAGTAGGGTTTCGCAGGGATCGAATGAAGGTTAGAGCCACGGGTCGTAACACATCTGAAATGTAACGGCCACTGTTCAAAGTGCCGTCGATGCGAACAAAAGGCGACTGAGACGTGTAACCAATGGCACCCCATACCATCACGCCGGGTGATACGCCAGTATGGCGATGAGGAATACACGCTTCCAATGTGCGTTCACCGCGATGTCGCCAAACACGGATGCGACCCTTATGATGCTGTAAACAGAACCTGGATTCATCCGAAAACATAACGTTTAGCCATTCGTTCACCCAGGTTCGTCGTTGCGTACACTGTCGGAGGCGCTCCTGTCTGTGATGCAGCGCCAAGGGTAACCGCAGCCATGGTCTCCGAGCTGATACATCATGTTGCTGCTAACGTCGTCGAAGTGTTTGTGCAGATGGTTGTTGTCTTGCAAACGTCCCCATCAGTTGACTTAGGGAGCGAAACGTGGCTGCACGATCCGTTACAGCCATGCTTGTCATCTCGACTGCTAGGATACGAGGCCGTTGGGATCCAGCACGGCGTTCCGCAATCGCGATAGGCTACTTTATCAAAGTCGGAAACGTGATGATATGCTTTTCTCCTCCTTGCACGAGGCATCACAACAACGTTTCACTAGGCAACGCCGGTCAACTGCTGTTTGCGTATGAGAAATCGGTTGGATACTTTCCTCATGTCAGCACGTTGTACGTGTCGCCAACGGCGCCAACCCAGTGTAAATGCTCTGAAAAGCTAATCATTTGCATATCAAAGCATCTTCTTCCTGTCGGTTAAATTTCGCATCTGTAGTACGTCGTATTCTGGGTGTAGCAATATTAATGGCAGGAGTGTATTTCAGCAGTAATTTGTCTTGTCTCTGGTGCTGTGGTGAAGATTATGCTAGCATTATTGATCTGAAAGTGTTAATTATCAACAAAATAACTTCCCAAGCACTAAAATACCTTGATACAAACGTCTGTGTTGTGCATGAAATACATGACATAAAAAATAATAGTTCGATCAAAAATTTTAAAAAATATATTTTGATGTTTAGTGCAATGTATTAATACAGAGAACACTGAATTTTATTTTTTCCAATGCTGAATTCATAATGTGGGAATGAAAGCGTTAATTACTTCACTTTTAACTAATGTTATAACAATACGTATTTCTGACACCTGTCATAGTAGTCGGACAGGTTGTAGACTGTAGACGAGCGAGGGAAAACATTTGGCGCGTGAGGTATAATACGCGAGTTTTGCAACTCCCTTTATCGCTTTGCGTTAGGTAGCGGTACTACTTTAGCTGGACACAGAAGAAATAATTAACAGTCATAGCAAATAATTGCAGCTACAATTTCATACGTTTATACCTTAAAGAAACAGTTCATTTTCAAACTTAATTTCGTCTTCAGTACGTTACCTAATCTGACCCTAGAGATAAATGTATGGAGATAGGAGCAGTGGGAGAAGATAGAGAGAAGACATTGGGATTGTAAAGACATGGGTGCAGCCCATACTTAAGCTTTGGGGGTCTGAGTCCTCCAGACCGACCAATTTTAACAAGAAATATTTTATCCAATTTTCCCCATTCCTTTTATACATGTGTTGAAATTTATCGGTCTAGAGTTCACAAGCCCCACCAATCGATCCGCAAAGACATGTGTAGAGTGGAGTCAATATTCACTGAAGAGACAGACAGCAGACTTTGAGAAAGAAAGAGACAATGACAATTTGAGAGGAAAAGAATCGGACATAGACAAGGCAGAGAGTAAAATAGGCGAAGACAGTGGTAAGGAAGAGTAAGAGAGAGGGGTGAAGACAGCGGAAGTCCGAGAGGTACAGGAGAAGGAGACACTAGAGTGAGATACGATTGTGTAGACAACGGCTATGAAAGAGAGGTGCTGGTGTGAACTTCGTTACAGTGAGAGACTGGGCAGAAGAATTTAGCATGTCGTGTGTTAATAGAGCGCGATTGTGATCGAATATACAAACTTTTGACGAACAAGGTGGAATGAAGACTGAGGCATCTGCTTCTCAACTTTTGTTTCAGAGTCTTTTAAAGAGGAATGTATTTCCAATTTTTGTGTTCTGACAGGAGCATTCGTCTTCTGGTCACGTAATACACTAAGAAGAGGAGGTGGGTGGAAGTTGAGAAAAAAGGATCATAAAGTATCTTCTTGTCTGTAAAGGCTTTATGGCTTGGCAGCTTTTAGCTTGAGCAGATCAATAGAAGCATTTTGTTAAAGACGGAATGCAAGGAAACGGCAGAAGTATTTCTTCCGTTGGCTAGAGTAAAGCGATGTATTACACAGTTTATTAACTTCTAAGAAACAAGTAACAGAACTGCTTTAGAAGCGTAATATTGAGATGATGAAAATTTCGAGAACAACGCTGGAGAACGCAGCTAACAAGATTTAAAAGCATATTATACGACAATCCGCTCTTTTCATTCGACTGCTAATTATGATTAATTGGTTGTGAAAAGAAGCTGGCAGATATTCCTGGTATACATTCCAGTGTTGAGAAGAGAACCGTAGACTTGAAATGAGCATTAAATAAACTTAAAACAAAGAGCACAATGTCTCCGCGCTTCGGAGAAGAACACAAAGACCCAGCAGCGCTTTTCAGAGAATGTTTCAAAACTTCTCTTTCTCTAAGTTACGACTGGTTTCCTGGTAATATCTGATAGCAACCAGACACTGTTCGAAAGAACGTTGCTTCTAAAGCAATCATAGTGTACTCTTGTTGATGATTCCACGAGGATACGAATGAATAGCTCCTTTAGTACTAATTGCTGTGCTTGGATTCATTTTCTTTAAAGGATATGGAAAGTGCCTAACGCAGAATAAAGGCATGAAGTCTCTATAGCTGCTAAATGTGTACCAGCTCAGTACATACTTTGGACAATGCCTAATGATGATAACAGTATTTAAGTGATTCTTTTTACTATGCACAAACACACCACGAACAAAATACATTAAATTCGAACTTCTTTGTACACTGAAGAGATAAAAATCATAGAATAGCGATATGCACTGATACAAATGGCGGAGGTATTGCATAAACTGCCGTGCATTTGCGTAAAGATATTTACTGCGAGATTATAGACACACTATGGGATTTAAGTTTTGACAGCGGAATGATACAAACTGCGCCTGAAAAGTTCGGTGAATGATCTCAGGAAATATAGGAACAAATGTTACAAACAAAATACGTTTGGTTGCCTTCAAAGTAAAGCTACAATACACTTCTGACATCGGTTGTACAGCTGTTGCAAACGCTTCTTGTGGAATCGCTCGAAACACTGAGGTTACGCGTTGTAGGATCTCCGCAACCGTAGCGAAACGTAAGCTTTTCTGGGCTAATTTAAGTCGGGTAAATAGAAAGAAGTCTGCCAGTGCCAAATCTGGAGAATAATGACGGTGTGAAAGCATACGTCTAGCGAGAAAATTTGAACACGCGGATCGCAGTTTGCGAACGGGCATGGTCGTGCAGGAAATTCCACTGTTCACAGTTATGGCCGAACCCACAGGATGCGTTGTAGCAATCTTTTCAAACCTCCCTCGTAAAATTTTGCGCTACAGTATAACCTCGGGTACAAATTTATGATGTATCAAACTCTTGCTACCGAAAAAGGCAATCAACATGTTGCAATGACACGAGTTCTCACACTTACGCTACGTACCACTTCAGTGCAGTGCTTTGTACGACAGGGGGCGCTCAATGTGTATGTGCGGGTACCTCGTCCTCACCAGTGCGGTTTGTAAAATATGAGACAATTCACCTACCTTTTCAGACGCTCCTTGTGCTTTCAGCAGGACAAATGGGACATTCTATTACTAAAATAGACAGGGAATGCAATATTCCGAGATTGGCCGTATCAAGAGTACCCCTAGACTACTGCAGCTCAGGCATTAGTTCTCATCACTGACAACGCAGTGGCTTACGTCCTGTACCGAGGCCAGCGCCTGGGCACTTAGCAAGGTCCTGTGATAAAGAGTAGTGCTGAACCAATGTGATCCAGAAACTGACTGCTTGGCCGCTGGGGCACAGCATACTGTCTCTTAGCTATCAGCCATTCAGCTAGTGATAAGAGTAGTGCTGAGCCAACGCGATCGAGGAACAGATTGGCTAGCCACTGGGGCAAAGCCCACTGTCTCTTAGCGGCCAGCCAATCAGCTAGCGATCACATTGGCTTAGCACTACTCTTATCACTAGCTGATTGGCTAACTGATTGGCTGGCCACTGAGAGACAGTGGGCTGTACCACAGCGGCCAGCCAGTCAGTTCCTGGATCACGATGGCTCAGCACTACTCTCATCACGTGTCTTGGCTAAGTGCCCAGGCCTGTCTTTCTCGGGCCTGCACTTAATGATTGAGATCAGCAGCGTTTGCGTAGAGTTGTCAGTGATAGCAGACAACCAACAGTGCCAGGAATAACAAATAACAGGAGAATTGATTTGTAACATACGAAGAACGTATCCGTTAGGACTGCGAGGCGCAATTTCGCGTTATTGGAATATGACAGAAGACGATCAGCTTCAGTGCCTTTTCGAACAGCATTGCACCTCATGGGCTTCTGACAAAATCCGTTGGATCCTAAATGACTGGAAAACTGTGGCTTGGTCAGATGAGTTCCGATATCAATTGGTAATAGGGTTCGAGTGTGGGGCAGATCCCACAACACCGTGTTGTTATGGTCTTCAGTCCGGAGACTCGTTTGATGCAGCTCTCCACCCTACTCTATCCTGAGCAAGCCTTTTCATCTCCTCATAAGAGCGGCAACCCACATCCACTTGAATCTGCTTACTATACGCGTCTCTTGGTCTCCCTCTGCGATTTTTACCCCACACACTTCCCTCCAATGCTAAATTTACGATTCCCCGATGTCTACGAATGTGTCCTAACAAGCGATCCCTTCTTTTAGTCAGGGTATGCCAAAAATTCCTCACGACACCAAGGACACAATATGTCAACGAGGCACTTTGCAAGCTGGTGTTTGCTCCGTAATGGTGAAGGTTATTTTTACAGGTAATGGACTGGGTCTTCTGGTCCAACTGAACCGATCATTGACTGGTAATAGTGAGGTTCAGCTACTCACAGAGAGACGGACTGACCAGTACTTACCTTGGTTCAGTACAGGCGATAGTCACACTAAAAATGATTGACAAAAACACGAAACGAGCTTTTGGAATCTTGTTTCTACATCAGGGAGGATTGAGAAGGGAGGAGGAAAAGTAAATGAAGGAGAAATGGGCGTAGGGTCCTCCCACGTTAACGTTATGAGGCAAAAGGGGGATGTTATCTCATAACTTTGGTTGTGGCTAACCTGCATCGATTTCCCCTTCTTTCCCTCTCTTCTCTCTCTTCCTTGATGAAGGGACAACTTTCCGCAAGAGGGGTTTTGTATTTATTTTCGGCGTTTGTTAGTGTGACTATCGGCTGTACTGAGCCAAGGTAAGCACTGACCAGCACTTCTATCTCTCTGGAAAAAATTGCAATTCAAGGATTATTTTTGTTATTAAACCCTTCTTTCAATCCCAGCGTTAATTTACAACTGTGAAGAATGCCAAATTTCTATTTGGTTCGGATTCCACGTTACACTAAAAGCCCTTGTATATCTGACTCGCTAAGTCAGTTGAACTGAGCGGTCAATGCGTGGACATCACTCGCAATAGCACTAAAGCATTTTGATATTCAAACCAACATTCTTTTACTGCGTATACGAAGGTTAGAACTTTAATAGTGGCAACACTGCTGTGTAGACACTATGCAATGTAATCTACTATTACCGCTGATAGCACACGTTGTTGACATACCTACCTCACCTCCGAGCAAATGGACTCGCCCGTCCCATGTCCGAGCGGTCTAAGGTGCCTCGCTGCGGAGCGAGCGGTTGCTCGCAGTCGGAGGTTCGAGTACATATATTTTGTGAATATTAAATAATAACAACTGCAGGATCAGAAGTGACGTCTGTTCTTTCGGAACAGACGCCTCATGTATATACTCCCTAGGACATGGGTGTGTGTGTTGTCCTTAGTTTAAGTAGTTTGTAAGCTACGGACTGATGACCACGCAGTTTGGTCCGATAGATTTACAAACATTTGAATAGTTTCGTTCCATGTCGCCGGCGTGCGCACACTGGAGGGAAACACTGTCACTTGTGAGCAAACGATCTAACGTAACGGTGTCACTATGTTTTCGAAACAGGAACAACGGACAGCTCGACAGTGTCCTCAAGGTCTTCAAGAGGCGTGCGGGGAATCGTCATTGCCGTACAGAACAGTGGCACGTTGGGTAAAATCTTTCACCGAAGGTCGGCAAACTCTGGCAGACATACAGTGGGCAGGTAGTCCTAGCGTCTCTGAAGAAGAAGTGCATATTGTTGCCGCGTTAGTGGACAGTGGTCGACGCCAGACGATTCGTGAGCTCGCCCATGAAACCGGATTAGCGCATACGACTGTGCTTCGCATCTTGAAGCAAAGCATGGGCATTTGAAAAATTGCATCACGAAGGGTTCCGTATGAAAATGCAAAAATGGATGCATTACGACGCTGGTCAGACGCACTTGGAGCACGATGAGCGCAAAGCAGATGATTGGCGTCATTATGGGTCGCCGCGAAATACGAAAGTGCATCAGAGCCCCAGTATGGTGAAAGTTATGGTGATTCTCGAGAACGACTGTGATGGTGTTATCCTAACGCATTACGTTCCTACACGGCAGACCGTCAATGCATAGTATTACTGTTCGTGTTTGGAGCATCACCTGCGACCTGTTTTGTGAAACAAGCTGCAACACTTTCTGCGCAATCCTCCCATCATTTTGCACGACAATGCGCGAGCGCATATAGCGCAAGCTGTGGCTGATCTGTTCAGTCTATGCGACTGGGAAGTACTGTTCAAAAAATGTTCAAATGTTTGTATAGCTTATGGGACTTAACTACGGGGTCATCAGTCCCTAAACTTACAAACTACTTACGAAGTAGCTAATACTAAAGACGGCACAAATATCCATGCCCGAGGGGGGGATTCGAACCCCCGACCGTAGTGGCCGTGCAGGCCGTGACTGGAGCGCCGCAGTCCCCTCGGCCACCGCGGCCGGCAGGTAGTACTGTACCATCCACCATACTCCCCGGACTTAAGTCTTTGTGACATTGATTTGATTCCGAAGATGAAGGAACCACTTCGTGGCAGTTGCTTCAGAACTGTTCCAGAGATTCGACAGGCAGTAGACCGCTCCATTCGTACCATCAACAGAACAGCCTCTGCTAACGGTATACCACGCCTTCCACATCGCTGACAACGGGTTCTACACAACGCTGGTGACTACTTTGAAGGACAGTAACAGGTGCAAACATATTATAATGCTTTTGTATCGGTTGTGGATAAAGAGTTGCCATTATTTACGTTGCAACCCTCGTAGATACTGCAGCTGACTTTCTTAAAACTAATGTTATGTGATTCTACAGATTTTATTCCCTTCTTACGTGTAATTCGAGGTTCTATTTGTTTTCTGTAACTGATGGGTAATTGTGCAGTAAAACAATATTGGATAATTATGCTAATGTAAACGCATTACACTGCATTCGTTTATGTTATTGAAGGCCAGATGTCATCCAAACGTAAACTGGTTTTAAACACCGCCAGTCTCAAGAAGATTAGGAAGTTCTGACCCAGGTCATATACATGTTCGAAGTATTGTAAAAGACTCGTGGTAAACTTTAATATCCAGCATACCGTTAACATTGGCAGTTTTAGTTGAGGTAATTTATATTTGCAGTCTTCAGGGGAAAATTACCATATGATTTTATGTGCAACCATAAACATTTTTATCTTACTGTATCATAGGATACAGAGGGCAGATCTAAATGCTGTACGTGCACATATGTGAAGTTACCCTTTACAGCAACAGAAATGTCTCGTTATCCAGAAGTAAGAAAAACAACGGAAATCGTTATTTCTGGAGGCAACATCAGTAGCGCAATGCGGCTGTGTCAGAACAACAGGGAACTTCTCGTCTACCATGTTGTTGAATAATAAAACATTTGCTAGTGAGGAAAGGTAAATTTTGCAGCTACACCTCCCACTATGCTGCCCCGAAGCCATTACAACGCTGTTTAAATATTTTGCTGGCGGGTATAAACAAAAAACTTCGTGGACCGGTTCTGTGAGCAAACGGATCGATTGCGTAAATTAACGGAAGCGCAAATGCACATGCCTGTCTACTGTTCTATATAAATAGAGAGGCACAACTTTTTTTTAATGAAATAATGGATTATTCTAACGGTGCAGTTTTCCATTGTATTAAAAAATGTAGTCTGTGCCACTGAACGCGCTACTGGTAATACGCTCACAGTAAATCTCTGTTTTTGGGTCACTCGGGATATGAACTACACCTCATTATAACCAACGCGTACAAATTCCACGCTCTAAAAGGTTCTATGTTCCTAGCCGCAAAATAAAGTTAAAAACGGCTTTTGCAACTGGGGAAATAAACCCAGCACATCAGCATTGCATTCTCGCGGTATACGTATCTACCACACTAATGTTCTATCACACATAAGTAACAAATACATGAATTTAGAAATAAAACCGGGACACGATAAACTGTAACAACCACTTTGGATTGGTAAATTTATTAGTGACGTGCAGAGCGTCCCGAAGCTTTGCGATTTGAATCATGCAGTAGCTAGGGCATCCATACATGAGTATTTTGTTAGAACGAACTCAATCACACAAATTGATACTTAATTTCTAATTGACATAAACAACGTACGTCTTAACGTCTTGCAACCGAACACTAAGAAATAGTTCAAAGTAACGACTGCCAGTTTCACTTTGTATATTAAACGTTGTCGGCGTCGATGGCCGAGGGGACTGCGGCGCGCCAGTCACGGTCTGCACGGCCACTACGGTCGGGGGTTCTAATCCCCCCTCGGGCATGGATATTTGTGCCGTCCTTAGTATTAGCTAGTTCATAAGTAGTTTGTAAGCTTAGGGACTGATGACCTCGTAGTTAAGTCGCATAAGCTCTACAAACATTTGAACATTAAACGTTCTCCAAAATATCCTTGTTTTCTTGGTACACGACACACTAAATAAAACTCAACTGTAAAATAGACGAGCTAGCTAACATCATCTGCCCTATCTAAAAGTAAAACTAAAGTCGTACTGCATGAATGTGTGGGAGTACCGAAGAGCAGGTTCAGACGCATAATTGGAATGGTTTCTCCAACCCTTCGCGCGTACAGGCATTTTGCTTTGGCGAAGTATGGGAGCCGTGTGAATAAGTGTATCTGTTATGTGTAGGAGACTGTCGTGTCTGTGTTTTACGAGGCGCATTCAAACAGTAAGATTCCTAATTTTATTTTTAAACAAAGACAACATGGTTACAAGAAACATTTAATTGGCAGCAGCTGCGTACAGCAATGTTTGAGCTATTTTTCGACATAGCTACCAAACGAACTGAGACGCTTGTCATATCGTATGATCAACGTTTATATTTTTGAGTTGTAGAAGTCTGTCAATGGAACCAGCGTGTCACAGTCGTCTTCAGCTGTTTGTCGTTGTCAAAACGCCGGCTGGAGGACAGGAATGTCTTGAGTTGGAACCAAAGTAGGAATGGTTACCCAGGTATTGTACTGCTTCGTGGCATTGCTAGTCCTCATACGCCTTAGTGCACATAAACTGTTTTGGCGCCATCGAGACTGAAGGGGAACTCCTTGTGCATTACGAAACTTACAGGACGTTCAGCTCTTAAAGAATGCCTACACAATCTCAGTGGTGTAACGGTGTAATAAGAACTGATGAATTGTGATGGCATGCAAACAAGAGCTAAATTGCCAGTTTGGCAATCACTGGTAACAATGAAAGCGTTATTTCTGGTAATATGTATACTGAAGAGCCAAAGAAACTGGTACACATGCCTAATATTGTGTAGGGTCCCCACCAGCACGCAAAAGTGTCGCAAAACGACGTGGCATGGACTCGAATGATGTCTGAAGTAGTGCTGGAGGGAACTGATGCCATTCATCCTACAGCACTGTCCATAAATCCATAAGAATACGAAGTAGGTGGAGATCTTTCTGAACGACACGTTGCAAAGCATCTGAGATATACTCCATAATGTCCATGTGTGGTGTGTTTGGTGGCCAGCAGAAGTATTCAAACTCAGAAGAGAGTTTCTGCAGCCACTCTGTAGCAATTATGGACATGTGGGTGTCGCACTGTCCTGCTGGAATTTCACAAGTCCGCCGGAATGCACAGTGGACATAAATGGAAGCAGTTGATCAGCCAGGGCGCGTTCGTATGTGTCGCCTGTCAGAGTCGTTTCTAGATGTATCAGGGATCCCATAACATTCCAAGTGCACGCGCCATACACCATTACAGAACCTCCACCAGTTTGAACAGTACCCTGCTGACATGCAGGCTCCTTGTATTCATGAGGTTGTCTCCATAACCGCACGCGTCCATCCGTTGGGTACAAATTATACAAATGGAAACGGGAATCGTCAGACCAGGCAAAGCGTTTCAAGTCACCAATAGTCCAACGTCGGTGTTGACAGGCACAGGCAAGGCGTTAACCTTTCAAAAAATGTTCAAATGTTTGTAATTCTATGTGACCAAACTACGTTGGTCATCAGTCCCTTGAATTACAAACGACTTAAACTAAGTTAAACTAACCTAAGGACAACACAGACATCCATGCCTGAGGGAGGATTCGAACCTCCGACGCGGGAGGCTGCACGATCCGTAACGTGGCTCTCCAGGCCTCTCGGCTACTCCCGCGCGGCCGTAAACCTTTGTGTCGAGGATTAAGCAAGTGTGCAATAGTGGGCTTTCGCCTCCGAAAACCTTTGTCAATGATGATTCGCTGAATGGTTCGCTCGTTGATGCTTGTTGAGGACCCAGCATTGAAATCTGCACCATTTTTAAGGAAGGGTTGCACTTCTGTCACGTTGAAAGATTCTCTTCAATCGTCGTTGGACCCATTCTTGCAGGATCTTTCTCCGGCCACACCGATGTCGGAGATTTGATGTTTTACCGGATTTCCGATATTCACAGTACATTCCTGAAATGGTAGTACGGGAAAATAACCACCTCATCGCTACTTGGGAAATGCTGTGCGTCGTTTATAACACCACGTTCAAACTCACTTTAACGATAATAACCCATCATTGTAGCAGCAGTAACCCATCTGTGCCAGACGGCTGTCATCTTGTGTAGAGTTTGCCGATCCTTTGAATTTTTACATATCTCTTTGTTAGCATACAATTACCTGCACGGGTGTCTTTGGCTATTCAGTGTAGAATGATGACATAAAACTAGGTGCGGGAATGCAGATACTAGAATGAGATCCATTGGATGATTCTTACGAAAATTTTCATATGGGAAACAAACTCGTAGATGAAGAGACGCTGCAGATGGACCACAGAATTGATAGAAAAGAACATCGGACATTTCGGGTTTTGCCATAAGCGATTTAGGAAATCCGTGGAAAATCGAGAATTGGGATATCCCGCATCTATCAAATCAAAGCTGAAAGAAGGTCCTCCACGGGATTAGGATGGAGGGCTGAGATCTACATTTCGCCTGACTGAAAAAGAGATTGTCAGACTCTACTTCGTGGCTATGATGAACACTGGATGACCTGGAAGTCCCTGAATAGACTGATAGCTGGAGATGGCAGAACAAAGAATCATTTGGGTAGAGGTGATACAATGATATAGAAAATATTTAGTCTGATCGTGGAGAAGACCAGACTGTTCATCATATTTTTTAATGGCGACTGTGTCAGTCCTCCTCTGCAGTAGATAAACATAAACGAACAGAAAATTCATTGCAGATAATCACGTTTTGGGCAAAGTAAAATGCTCTTAACTGTGTATAATATAAGAGAAGTAATTAAAAATAATAATGACTTAATGATAAATCTGAAGCACAGAATTAATTATTATTGTCTTTGACATATTCTAGACGAAAATCCGTCTCAGGGATTGTTTATTTGTATTAAAAAAATAATGACTTAATATATCAGCGATAACGCTTGAATGATGACAGAATACCTCGTCATCTTCCGCAACACGTAGTTGGTGAGAGCACCCCTCTGATGACGTGAAACCGCTGCTGCTCCTTCAAATGGCTTTTCAGTTATCATTACGATGATGAGGCCATGTCCTTCCCTTCCTTTCGCAGAGTATCGAACATGGATCTTTCAGATGATAGACACACTGACTGTTCATTTAATCTGATTATTGGTGGCTTTATAATGATCGCGTATCATAGATATGAAAGTATGTCACAAAATATGGGAGAAAAAGATTAAGTTTTTACGTACCGCCTACGGCGAAGTTATTAGCGATGAGGTGTTGGTTGGTGGCTGGGTGAAGAATCATTTCGGTATCTGCTAATCGCGATTTGAGGATACCAGAATAACAACGCGGCTTTGAAGCATAGCCTCTCGAATACGCGTGTAGTGCGCTCACGGTGTTATAATGTAACCAGCATAGCCAGGTACAGTGATGAATGACTTATGGAAGACAACTTCATAATAGAGTTACATCGCTAAAATTTCGGGAACCTAGATTAATGTTGTTTTCTTCCGGCGCCAGCTTTTCACATGAAAACCTTTCAGTCATCTTTTGCTCGACTCTATGGCTGTCGCTTTTCGCAATATAGCTGTGCTTTTATCGACACCGCGTGAAGAAGCACATGCATTAGAGAAGTGACGCACTCTCCTTTCACTTCAGCGGTTACAGGCACGGCGTTAGCATAAGAAACGGCAGTTTACAGCTTACTCGGAAGGTAGCTGCAAAGTTTTCAGCAAAAATGTGCAAGTATATCACCCTGTATTCAAGGAATTAGTTTGAGTGAGAGTATTTGATGACGAGTTAATGGCTGTTACTGGTTGAGTTCGGTGATTGGTGTACGGATGACGACGAGTCTTACTCGACATCTGTAGCTTGACATGGTAGGAATGTGTTATACGGGCTTCGCTCAGCCTCGTGACAGCAATTACATCGCCAGGGAGAGATGCGTAACGACTCCACATGCGAGAGTTTAACGTGTCAGCTAGTCACAAACACATCGTGGAGTTACTTTCAATTTTAAATAACGCACTGAACCCATGTGGGTTCGGAAGACTAAAAGGAAGTGGCACTGAGCCACCTAACATGTTCAAAATGTTCAAATATTTGTACAGCTTATGGGACCTAACTGCGGGGTCATCAGTCCCTAAACTTACAAAATACTTATAAACTAACTTATACTAAAGACAGCACAAACAACATCCCTGCCCTAGGGGGGGGGGTTCGAACTCCCAACGGGAACGGCCTCGCGCATCGGAGCATAGCGCCTCAATGCGCTCGGCCGTTCCGCCGCGGTCACCTAGTATGTTTCATGTTGGGCTTGTTATGACCATGAATACCTCCAATTTGTAAACACGCTTGCTTACACTGCGTAAATACAACGTATGCAGATAGTGTGTGTTGCTATACTTTTCACAGGCTTTCTATTCAGTATCACGCAGAAATGACTACAACAGCACAGAATATCTAGCCCTGTTTCAAAATTATTGGCAGGCTAAACACAGTTCGTTTTTCTGGATGGAGACTCGTCTACTATTTCTGTTGGTATTAGTAGCAATCTCAGTCAGTTTATGAAGTTATGCAGCAGAAAGTTTCAGCCAATTCCCAAATATAAATTGACAAAATGTCCACCAAATTCAGACGCTGCCAATACTCTCCTACTCTGGAAAGGTTGGTTTCTTAGCTCAATAAACGGGGAAAAAATTCAGCAGCATGTGACTACACTGTTGGAGAGTCGCAACTGGGGCGAGCCATTCATTCAATAATATGACAGCTGCGGTGGAGTGGCCGAGCGTTCTAAGGCGTCTTGCTGCGGAGCGCTCGGTTGCTCGCCGTAGGAGTTTCGAGTCCACCCTGGGCACGGGTGTTTGTGTAGTCTTTAGCATAAGTTACTTTAAATATTTTAATCTTGTAAACCTAGGGAATGATGACCAACATAGTTAAGTCCTTTAGATTTACACACATTTGAACATTTGAATAATTCGATGTGTGGAGAAAACTAACTGGCTGATACTACAAGGAAGACTCTTTACCTCTGCTTAGAAAATTTCATGACGGAAACTAGAAGCGTTTCTGCCGCGTACCGATCCTGGAAAGTTGCTGAAGATGAAGTTATCCGTGCGGGAGTAGCCGCGTGGTCTTTGGCGTCATGCTACGGACTGGGCGGACTCTCTCACCGGAGGTTCGAGTCTCCCTCGGGCATGTGTGTCTGTGTTCAAAATGCTCAAATGTTTGTAGAGCTTATGGGACTTAACTACGGGGTCATGAATTAGATAATACTAAGAACGGCACAATTATCCATGCCCGAGGGGGCATTCGAACCCCCGACCGTAGTGGCCGTGCAGACCGTGACTGGCGCGCCGCACACCGCTCGGCCACCGCGGCTGTGTTGTCCTTAGTGTACATTAGTTGAAGTAATTTGTAAGTCTACGGACTGATGACCATAGTAGTTTAGTTCAAGAGGTTTACAAACAATTTAAGATGTAATTAAACTAATAACAGGGCGGACAGAGTTTTTCAAAACGTTCTTTCTTCTTATTCTAAATATGTGAATAGAAAATGATTGGTATAACGAAATTTACAATCCGGAAACACTATAGTGATTCGAAAGTTATTAATATAGATGTAAAACCCTAGCCACCTAGAAATTATGTGCGAACCTAAGTGGTAAAAAGGTACAAATGGGCCGGCCGCGGTGGCCGAGGGGACTGAGGCGCTCCAGTCACGGTCTGCACGGCCACTACGGTCGGGGGTTCGAATCCCCCCCTCGGGCATGGATATTTGTGCCGTCCTAGTTCGTAAGTAGTTCATAAGTAGTTTGTAAGTTTAGGGACTGATGACCCCGTAGTTAAGTCCCATAAGCTTCACAAACATGTTTTTTGGTACAAATGGTCTTCATATTTATCGCATGTATGTACAAGTCCGCTGCGGTGGGGTGGCCGATCGCTCTAAGAGGCCTTGCTGCGGAGCGCGCGGTTGCTCGCTGTTGGTGGTTCGAGTCATCCCTTAGGCATGGATGTGTGTATGTTGTCCTTAGCATAAGTTAGTTTTTTAAGTAGTTTATAAGCCTAGGGTCTGATAACCGCAGCAGTGAAGTAATCTAGATTTACAAACATTTGAACGTACAAGTCGTCGTCGGACACAAGAAATTCAATAAATTCAATACCACTTTTTAAAAAGAACTTTGATTAGTGTTGGAGAACAACGACTTGAACTGCTCGCGAAGGGAAAAGTCAAGTTAAAGGCAAAGTATATCGAAGACATATTGTAGAAGAGCTTATAAGTAAATGGAGTGCGTTCTAAATACCCAAAAAGAAATTAATAACACTTATATTGAATTATATAGTGGAAAAAAACAGCCCAGAGGCCGATGAACTACGAATGGCAGAAGGTACTGATGGCTGCGGTGGCATTACAATGATTCTCTCTGTCTCCTCTCTCTCTCTCTCTCTCTCTCTCTCTCTCTCTTTCTGTGTGTGTGTGTAAAGGGAGAGATATAAACAAAGAGAGAGAGAAACTGGCAACTGGCTACGGCGGAAGTAAGAAATGGGCTTAGTAGTTACTGAATGGAAAAAAAGCAGACTCAGTTTGCAGTGCCAGTTTTTTCTTACTGTCGTCGTAAACTGATCTACACTGCATTGCCCATGAAATACCGTCCAGGGGATCCCAACAGTATTCATTTTGAAGTACTCAAAGGGACTAATCATACCGTGCACTGTATTAAAACGATCAATAACGCCGCGTGTGAAAACTCTATTGTTTAGGTTAACATATATCGGCTTGCGTTGTTCGCACAGATAAGGGAAACAGTGTTTGGTTAACCCTTAGCCTAGTGAACATTTGTCTATCAGCAGAATGGGCGAACTCTAGCTATTCTATAAAACACAGTCAGATGTGAACATTATCCACTTAATTCAGACCAGCCAAATAAAGTAAATCAGTTGATTTTTGTTCGTTATATGCAGTCTCGGGTGGGCTTTATAAGGATTATAAAATCATCATTTGTTCGTTGCTAGTTCCTGACAAAACTACGAAAAATATGATTTTTGGATACAAAAAGCATGAATTCTGGGGATGGGCACATCTATACATCCTAATCATTTCAGACTGTACACATTTTTACCTTATTTTCGTAAGGTGATATTATCAAACCTATTTTTAAAATTTTCAGCATATTTATCTGTTACCGAGATCCAGAGGTTCAATGTAACCCTACTGATGCACAAACCAAGTTTTTAACCTTTTTTGTAACATCTACTAATAATATCTAAATAACTAACCATAGTAAATGGCTCAAACTGTAGCTGTATTTGCTTTACACATTTATCTGCAAATAAAATTTTCCCGTTTTCGAAAATAGTTATTCATTATCAAAATACACTTGAGAAACCATAACGTTTGGCTACCAAAACTGCTGAGAAACGCCGCTCCACCCGCTGTGAACCTTACCATTCAATTTTGAGTTAACCAAGCAGACAAAAACAACCATTTCTATAATTATTACAGTTTAGTATTTTCTCTCGATGAAAGTTTGATTTTATATCAATTATTCGTCACAGCTACTGTACACTATTAAACTAGTACTGTAACATATTTTTAAGACTTTGCAGAGGTAAAAAACACATTTCGAAGACTTTATGTGAGGTTGATTTTAGCTCAAACGTAGTACCGTACGAAATTCAGAGGAGATATCGAAATTTTGTTTAAAACTGTAAGCACAACAATACCTCATTGTGTCCTCGAAACATGTTTTATGTCCGGCGGACGTACCTATGAGTTTTCCCATTTCTATCCAAACAAACGTGACAGCCTTTAAGAAATATTTAGCATTCCATCTTAAGAAAACTATTCTCAGAAAGATTCTGATTTTGGATATCGTACAGGCTTATATCTCCACTCAATAAATGTCTGACTCTATTTTTGTTATTTCTCATATTCTGTATATAAATGCGTCGATGTAGGCGTATATATAAAAGCTGGCAAATTTTCACTGAGCTACAGAATTTGCCTTATGTAATCACCACACCCTGCTGTACCAAGAAACAACTGACAAACGCTCCTGTGTAAGCACAAGAAAGTCCTGTTTAAAAGACTGGCAGAAAAATCTGGAACCAACCAGGGTTTAAGTGACAATCGCTTTTGACGCGTTATGCTACTCGATATCGTAGAATGAGACCAGCTATAAAATAGCATTCGTAAAAATGCGACAACATTCTGCCACACAAATAAACAATAGGGGTCAAAACACAAGTTTGATCAGGCCGAAACAATATGCCGCTTTCCCTCGCATCATGTGGATCTCATTACTGATTTGTTATTCTTGGAACGCTTATTCTTTACAAATGCAGTCTGTGTATGTTTGTACATTTGAAGAAGCCATGAATAAATTTATTTTGAAAAATGAAAGGGAACTAACTCCTAGTCGCACTGAAACTGAAAATCAAAAAAAGAAAAAAAAAATACCAATAGCAATAAGCAAATCACATAAATATATGTACTAGTTAATTGTGTCAGATCTGTGAATTTAAATAATCTGTTACTGGAATGGGCATAGTTTAAGAAGGTGATGAAAAGTAGATGCAATGGAATGAATTTCAAAGAGCTGGTAGACTTCATTTATGTCAATAAGATGAGCGAACAATTCCCTATTGGGGGTTTAATTATAGGATACGGCTCCAGTATTCCCCTGTACACAGCTGACTGCAAGCGGTGGTTTAGTTCCATGAACAAAATAACAACAGATATCAAAAATTGTCCATGGAAAGACTTATAAAACTTATAATGATTAATATTGAAGGCCCATCTCGCAATGACTATCATTTTGAATAGGCATTCAGTGTGTGGATTATGCATAAAACCGACGTATTGTAATCTGATATAATATACTGCAACGTAAAATAAGCAAATCAATACTCGCAGTTTAGTGTACTATAGATAACATATTGAAGGTATGGATCTATACATGTATAAGAGAATTTTTAAAAAGATAATAATAAAATAAAATAATTTAGCAGATTACTGTTAACATCAATTCAATATAGACATATTTAACTTTTAAAACTCTCATTAATAGCGTAATTTATAAAATTTCCTAATAGCAATATTTTACACAAAATTTGACATATTTTGCACAAATATAAATGTCGATTTGTGCGTTACTGCGACATTGTTTTATTTCCTAGCTAAAACGTTGGCACCAACTGCCTCAGTCCTCAAATCAAATGGTTGTAATCCTATGGGACTCAACGACTTAGGTTATCAGTCCCTAGACTTACAGATACCGTACTTAAACTAACTTAAACTAAGGACGACAAGTACACCCACGCCCGAGGGAGGACTCGAACCTCCGACGGGGAACGGCCGCGCGCACCTCAGCAAGGCGCCTTGGTACGCTCGGCTATTCTTCCGTGGCCCAGTCCTTGTCCGCTACTCACAAAAAAAGGGGGGGATGCGAACATGTTTGCGCTTTTCGTGTCTATAAAGAACAGTTCAAAGTAACACTGGAAGAGAAACGTGGCATTGTCAGTGGGAGAGGAAGAGAGAGAAGGCATTAGGGGGGAGAGGTAGTACCGCGGTGGAGTGGCCGAGCGTTCTTAGGCGCCTAGCTGCACAGCGCGCCGCTGCCTGCCGTCGGAGGTTCGAGTCCTTCCTCGGGCATGGGCGTATTTGTTGTCCTTAGCGTAAGTTAGTTTAAGTAGTTTGTAAGCCTAGGTACTGATGATCAGAGTAAATGTTCAAATGTTTGTAGAGTCTATGGGACTTAACTAAACTTACAAACTACTTATGAACTACTTACAACTAAGGACGGCACAAATATGAATGCCCGAGGGCGGATTCGAACCCCCGACCGTAGTGGCCGTGCAGACCGTGACTGGAGCGCCTCAATCCCCTCGGCCACCGCCGGCGATGATCAGAGTAGCTAAGTCCCATAGACTTACAAATATTTGAACATTTGAGAGAGGTAGTGGCAGTAAAGAAGACAAATAGATGGCGATAGTAGCAGTGGAAATGAAAGAAACAGATGATTGGAGACCATACATTTGGTTTGGGCTTTTGGATCCTCCAAACCTGCGAAATAATGTGTACTCTTTCCTCCTGCTCTTTATACACGTGTTAAAGTTTTCCAGTTTAGCGGTTACAAGGAGGGGAAAAAATCAGAAGGACGTTTGTAGAGTGGAAGCGATGGTGACCGAAGAGACGTAGAAGAGACTATCTTAAAGAAAGTGGCAACGTGAGAGCAAACGAAGGGAACAAAGACAGTGACAAAGTGACAGTAGCAAAGTAGGAAATAGTGGTAAGGAAGATCCAGAGAAAGTAACTGAAGGCAGCGACAAAAACAAAGGGCAGACAAGACAATGGCAACAGGAGACAGTACACAGTGTGAGACATATGTACATAGTGGCGGTTAGAGGAACATGTCGCGTACGAAAACATCACTACGACCAGAGACAGGGGACAGGATTTAGCATGTTCTGTGTTCAAAGAAGGTGAATATGTTTCCGTGCTAAAATTTTTTGAAGGCTGATTGAGGAACATAATTATGCCGGGTGCTAATATCTTATAGCATAATGAGTGGTGTTGTGTTCATATCCTCTTCGTACGGTAACATTCAGTTTTATTCGACCACACAAATCGCTATTCACTAAAAGCTAATATTCGAATTATGAATATCAAAATAAGAAAAAAACCAGACAACCACAAATTATTACAGAGCCGCAGTAAATTACGGTGCTTGAATACTGGTAGAGGATTTAGAAAGTGATGGTAATAACGGCTGATGTATTTCATTCACAGAATGAGCGCCGCAGATAAAATGGCTCAAAAATTTTAATAAAGGCCACTGTGAAAATGACTAAAGACTCTGCGTTAGTGGAATTTAAAAAAGGAAATGACCCACGCTTGTACGTTGAAGAAGGAAACAGCTTCAGGTTCGCGTAATATATTGCTTCACGCGAACTGCGGCAGAGCTGCGGCAGAAACGCCCACTTTTCCTCCCGCACGCTGCGGATGCCGGCGCCTGCTGCCACCTAGCGGCCGATCTGCGAACTACTCGATGAGCTTCCACGGACTTCCGCTGCGAGCGCTGCTAGTCTATCGCGCCCATTCAAACAAGCTGTCCTTTGGTGCAGCTGTATGGATTCACATAATTATTATCGTCCCCAGCTTGCAGCTATTGTAGCAAAGGAAAAAAGGGCACGGAGAATATAAATCTAATTCTTTAAGCTTGTAATGGCCTCTTTACTACCATCAAACGATACTTTATAAGCGAAACGTTCGTTGACAGCCCTATCTGAAGACATGACAGTTTATGAGAAATGCTGTTGCGTTTGACACGCTAACTGGCGATCGAAATACTCTGTTAGTGTAGTATATTTTAGTAGGGCTTAGGGGCGGATTTTTACAAACTTTGCAGTTATTTCTCACATTCTTTCTTTTCATTTTCTTTTTTTCGATTTTTTTAACTTGCTGATAGTAGCGACAATATAAAATAGTTCTGTAGAAGCAAATTATTTTCGCAATTTAATAACGTGTGAAAAGAAATGCGAACAATATAAGCATGTATTTTAAAGGCTATTATGTAACATTTATTGTTTGCTTATGTCAATAAGAGACGTAGTACTCACTGGGTGATATGTACCGGGATTATTGACATTAATTAGATTTTAGCGAAGTTGGTCTTCATCCTTTGGCAGTAATAGCTAAGTTTTCACCACTAGTGAATAGTCAAGCCACAAAGAACTCAAGTTCAAACCCTTCTGCCAAATACGAATCTAGTACGATACTGAAAGAGAGTGTTATTTCAACAGAAACACCTATGCAAAACGCTTACAGCAAGTAAATCGTTAAACATCTTATACGCTACGAAGAAACGATGTTACTTCAGGGCATCAAACTTATTCCAATTCATCGATACCTGAAGGGATTATTTTACCGTATATCTTTTATCTTTAATCGGAAACGCTCCACTATTGTAAATTTCTTGTGGGTGTTCTAACATGCAACATAATTACGTTACGGATTCTATCTGCGAAAGCAAAGTATAGAGCTAAAATCGTGAGCTCTGTTTGGCTAAATGATTTAATATTTCTTTTTTCTCCCAAGTACAAGGATCTAAGCAGTTATAGTACGTCGCATCATCCTTTTAGGTTTCAAGACTATCCAGGTCAATTGAGAATTGAGATGTGTTGTTGTTGTGGTCTTCAGTCCGGAGACTGGTTTGATGCAGCTCTCCACAATACCCTATCCTGAGCAAGCCTCTTCATCTCCACATACGAGCGACAACCTACATCTGTCTGAATCTGCTTACTGTATCCATCTCTTGGTCTTCCCCTGCGATTTTTTCCCCATACACTTCCCTCCAACGCTAAATTCACAATTCCTTGATGTCTAAGAATGTGTCCTACCAATCTATCCCTTCTTTTAGTCAAGGTATGCCAGATATTCCTTTTCTCCCCAATTCTGTTCAGTACCTCATCATTAGTTACGCGATCCACTCACCTAATCTTCAGCATTCTTCTGTAGCACCATATTTCAAAAGCCTCAATCCTCTTCCTGTCCGCACTGTTTATCGTCCACGTCTCACTCCCATACAACGCAACACTCCATACAAATGCCTTCAGAAAGGACTTCCTTAGGCTTAGATCAATATTCGATGTTAACAAATTTCTCTTTTTCAAAAACGCTTTTCTACCCATTGCCATTCTGCATTTTATATCCTCTGTACTGCGACCATCATTTGTTATTTTACTGCCCAAGTAACAAAACTCCTCTACCTCCTTTATTGCTTCGTTTCCCAATCTAATTCCTTCAGCATCACCTGATTTTCTTACACTGCACTCCATTACCCTAGTTTTTCTCTTGTTAATGTTCATCTTATATGCATCTTTCAGCACACTGTCCATTCCGTTCAATTGCTCTTCCAGGTCCTTTGCTGTATCTGACAGAATTACTATGTCGTCGGCAAAACGCAATGTTTTTAATTCTTCACCCTGAACTTTAATTCCTTCACCAAATTTCTCCTTGCTTTCCTTTATAGCTTGCTCAATGTACAAATTGAACAACAATGGAGAAAGACTACAACCCTGTCTTACTCCCTTTCCAACCACTGCATCCCTTTCATGCCCTTCAACTCTGACAACCGCTGTCTGGTTTTTGTACAAGTTGTAAATAACCTTACACTCCCTATATTTTACTCCTGCTTGCTTCAGAACTTGAAAGAGTTTATTCCAATCAACATTGTCAAAAGCCTTCTCCAAATCTACAAAAGCTAGAAAAGTAGGTTTGCCTTTTCTTAATCTATCTTCTAGGATAAGCCGTAAAGTGAGTATTGCCTCCCGTGTTCCTACATTTCTCCTGAACCCAAACTGATCTTCCCCGAGGTCTGCTTCTACCAGCTTTTCCATCCTTCTGTATATAATTCTCGTTAATATTTTGCAACCATGACTTATTAAACTGATGGTTCTGTAGTTTTCACACCTGTCTGCACCTGCTTTCTTAGGGATGGGGATTATTACATTTTTCTTAAAGTCTGAGGGTATTTCACCTGTCTCATACATCTTACACACCAGGTGAAACAATTTTGTCATGGCTGGTTCTCCCAGAGACTTCAGTGGCTCTGAGGGAATATCATCTACTCCAGGGGCCTTGTTTCGACTTAGGTCTTTCAGGGCTCTGTCAAATTCTTCTCTCAGTACAGTATCTCCTATTTCATCCTCATCTACATCCTCTTCCCTTCCTACAATATTGTCTCGAAGTTCATTTCCTTTGTAGAGCCCCTCTATATACTCTTTCCACCTTTCAGCTTTCCTTTCTTTGCTGAGAACTGGTTTTCCATCAGTGTCCTTGATATCTTATCTCCAAATGTTTCTTTTATTTTCCTGTAGGCTGTATCTATTTTTCCCCTATTTATACATTCTTCTACATCCTTGCATTTGCCTTCTAGCCACTCCTGCTTAGCCATTTTGCACTTCCTGTCAATCTCATTTCTCAGTCGTCTGTACTCCATTTTGCCTGTTTCATTTACTACATCTTTATATTTTCTCCTTTCATCGATTAAATTTAGTATCTCCTGTGATATCCAAGGATTTTTTGTAGGTCTTGACTTCCTACCTATTTTGTCCTCTGCTACCTTCACTATTTCATCTCACAATTTTACCCATTCCTCCTCTACTGTTTTATTTTCCACTGTTTCTGTCAATTGTTGCCTAAAGCTCCCTCTGAAATTCTTAAGAACCTCAGGTTCCTTCAATTTATCCAGGTCCCATCTCCTTATTTTCCTACCTTTTTGTAGTTTCTTTAGTTTCAGCCTACAGTTCATAACCAACAAGTTATGGTCAGAGTCTATATCTGCCCCTGGGTAGGTCTTACACTGTAGAACCTGGTTCCGAAATCTATGTCTTACCATTATAAAATCTATCTGGTATCTTCCGGTGTCTCCTGGTCTCTTCCACGTATACAACCTTCTTTTGTGATTCTTGAACCAGGTGTTTGTTATAACTAAATTATGTTCTGTGCAAAATTCTACCAGGCGGCTTCCTCTTTCATTCCTTTTGCCCAGACCATATTCACCTACTATCCCCCCTTCCCTTCCTTGTCCTACTACCGAATTCCAGTCACCCATCACAATTAAGTTTTCCTCTCCCTTAATTGTCTGGATAATTTCCTTTAGCTCCTCATATATTTCTTCGATTTCCTCATCATCGGCAGAGCTAGTTGGCATATAAACCTGTACTACTGTTGTCGCTGTTGGCTTCGTATCTATCTTGACAATGATAATGCGATCACTGTGCTGGTCGTAGTAGTTTACCCGCATTCCTATTTTCGTATTCATTATCAATCCTACTCCTGTGATACCCCCAACTGATTTTGTATTTATAATCCTGTACTCACCTGACCAGAAATCCTGTTCATCCTGCCACCGAACTTCACTAATCCCCACTATATCTAATTTCAACCTATCCATTTCCCTTTTTAAATTTTCTAATTTTCCTACTCGATTAAGGGATCTAACATTCCACGCTCCGACCCGTAGAATGCCAGTATTGTCTTTCCTGATGATCACATCCTCCTGAGTAGTCCCCGCCCGGAGATCCGAATGGGAGACTATTTTACCTCCGGAATATTTTACCCGAGAGGATGCCATCATCATATGTTCATACAGTAGAGCTGCATGTCCTCGGGAAAGATAATGGCTGTAGTTTCCCCTTGCTTTCAGCCTTTCGCAGTAGCTGTGTGGCAAAGCCTCATTAGCTGATGTTACAAGGCCAGCTCAGTCAATCATCCAGACTGTTGCCCCTGTAACTACTGAAAAGGCTGCTGCCCCTCTTCAGGAACCACACGTTTGTCTGGCCTCTCCACAGATACCTCTCCGCTGTGGTTGCACCTACGGTACGGCTATCTGTATCGTTGAGGCACGCAAGCCACCCCACCTCGGCAATGTCTGTGGTTCGTGGGGGTGGAGAGAATTGAGATAGTCACGCGGAATGTCCACGTGGTCTAAAGCGCCGTGCTTTAGACATGGCAGTTGTTCCCGCCGCAGGTTCGAGTCCTCTCTCGGGCATGTGTGTGTGTGTGTGTTTGTTGTTGTTTGTGTAAGTCAGTTTACGTAGTTTTTAAGTTTAAGGACTGAAGACCCATAGGTTTCCAAACATTTGAACCGTTTTTGAAGAATTGAAACCATATGGGATTAGGAGACATTATTTTTGTTGTCAGATGTTAAATGCGATCTGTATGGCAGGTGACAATACAGAACACCAACATATATGAAGCGTAAGGTCCGTGTTTCGATACGGACACAGAACGACAGCAGTTCTCTAAATGGCGAGAGGGAGATAACTTTGAATCCTAGAAAATGTAGCCTAAACATCCATATTTTTAATTTGAAATACTCGATTGATAAGCCAATAGTTTTCATTTATACTTTACTGGTGGGATTGCAATCTAGTAGTCATGTGTAACAAGAAACAAAGGTTTTTGTGATCTTGCAAAGCAATATATTCCAGAAATCTCAATTAAAAAATAACTTCTCTTATTTGGCGGTTTGTAGTGATGTAATTTTTTTAAATTACAGCATGGCTGTATTTTGAAAGTAAAATTATTTATTTGTAAATGCCAATATTGCAATTTAGACCGTGTAGCCATCATCAGGTGAAAATAATTGCGCCTTAGTACATGTCTGTCTGTAAATCTAACGGACCAAACTGCGTGGTCATCAGTCCGCCTTAGTACATGTCAAAAACTCAAATCACCTAGCATGACACGACGCAGAAATTACTTTCATAGCATTGTAATACAGGTAACGGCTTCTTATGTGTACTGCAGTCTTTGAATTGCATTGTAAATATGTTGCTCATAATCTGCCTTATTTTTACATGAACATTTAATATTTTGTGAAGTAAACGTTTCTATGCTTTTCATATAAAACGTATTTCGTCACAATGTTCTGTGGGCTCATGTGCATTTGTTTCTGTTAATGGAATCTGTATAGAAACTGCTCTATTATAATGCGCTGTAAGTGACGTGTTCATATTCTACTTTATTTTAGTTCTCACCTGTTTTTCGTACTTTCTCGCATTTAGTGGAGAAATCCAAGTTGACGACTTTTATTAGGGTTGGCATTCTACATTTTTACATTTTCGCACAGAATGAGTTTCTAAATCTCCTTTGAGCGGTGGCGGTTTTTATTGCAGAGTATTTTTTGTAGCGTTAGTAGTACGAGATTGTAACTTGCATTAGCGGTTATGCAGTAACGGTAGGTACTACAAACAACTTCAATTATTCTACAGCTCTAATAAAATTTACACACTATTGGGAGTATAAATACGTACTCATTCCGTGATAAGATGTAATAATGTTGAATCATAAGTCTGTCAAAAGATGTTAACATCGAGTTCTCCGTTAAATGTGAGAAAGTACGAAAAACGGATGCGAATTAAAACAAAGCAGAATACGAACGATGTATTTAGATTTAGAACGCATTTAAATCGAGCTGTTCACACAGGGATTCTTAAAGAAAAATATCTATAGGTCATATGGGATAAAAACATTCTTTTTTTATATGAAATACGAACAAATATGGGTTCTTTTACTCCACCCACTATCAGTGCGAGCAAAAAATTTAGCACAATACCATTAACATATCACAATGCAGTTCAAACAGTACGGCAAACACTCACAAAGTCGTAAATCCATCTTCTGTTTTGGACGAAAGGAGGAAGAAATGGAATAGCATAAATAAACCACTAAGAAAATGTTCAAAGTTTGTTAATCTATGGGACTTAACTTCTTTGGTTATTAGTCCAAGGCTTACAAACTACTTAAAATAAGTTAAACTAAACTAAGGACAACACACACACACACACACACACACACACACACACACACACTATCATGCCCGAAGGAGGACTCGAACCTCCGACAGCGAGCAGCAATCGTGTGCTCCGCAGCAAAGAGCGTTAGATTTTTATTTCATTTTTTGGCTTTGCCACTCCACCGCGGCAACCAACGAGAAACCGACGAGATGACAGGCTGATATAAACTTGCGTCGTCCCAAGTGTGGAAGAGACGAACCTAGGTCGTGTTACCGGAAATTCGTGTAAGGAGTTTCATTCCCGTGGGTGACAGCCAATTTCTGAGACCAAGTGCTCACGAGGGAAATGACATTTGGGGGGTTTCCGCGTCGCAGCCTGACAACGACATGTTAGCACGATATTTTAGCGGAGAATCCAGTAATTTTAGAGTGACTTTTACACTTGAAGGACGCCGCCACCCGGAAATTGGCGCAGTGACAGCGTGGCGCATGCGCAGTGGCTGCCTCGTGTGGAGTTCAGCGCCCTCTGCAGAATACTACGACACCTGCGGCGGCACGCGGTTGCGCAACGCTCATGCTGCACGCACGCCATCTGTCGGCACGCGGGCAAAACTCGTTGTACAATGAATGAAATTAACTGACACTGGACATGCCACCACGCTGGAAGTTTCGTCTTTCTAAAGATATTACGGAACTCGTAAGATCCCATGCAGGGCCTTAGACGTGTGCAAACGGTGCAGCCCACAAGGCGCGCTTCTAGGGGCCCAGAGCAAAACATTAGAATGTAATTTGAAGACTGTCATCTTAATTTTGATTCTAAAACTACTTTTAATGCAATTTACTTCAAGTTTACACCCACTGTGACACGATTCCTCACCATGTGTAAGTCCAGTGTTTTCTACAACAATTTTGTTCCATTGACCACCGTGGCTCTTTTAAAAAAAAAAAAAAAAAAAATGTTTGTAGAGTCTATGGGACTTAACCACGGGGTCATCAGTCCCTAAACTTACAAACTACTTATGAACTACTTACAACTAAGGACGGCACAAATATCCATGCCCGAGGGGGGATTCGAACCCCCGACCGTAGTGGCTGTGCAGACCGTGACTGGAGCGCCTCAGTCCCCTCGGCCACCGCGGCCGGCGGCTCTTTTAATCTCAACGAATGTGTGTATGTCTACTTTTAAACTTCGTTCTTGTGATTCATTATCTTTTATCTGGTTTTAAATGTGAAAATTCAGCAATTTTAGCACCTTTTAATTGTATAAATTCATCATTTCAGTACCTCTTTTTTGCTAAAATATGTTTCTTTATTTTTGTAAATCGCTCGGCTAAAGATCAGCCCTGTATGCTTCTGACGGCCTGCCCTCTCCCCCTTTGGGGCTTTAAAATACAATAAAGAAAAAAAAAAAAAAAGAAAAAGAAAAAAGACACGATTTCTCCGCCGCGGCCAAACACGGGCCTTAAACACAGCCTATATGAGCGCCAAACTCTTACTCGTAACTGCTATGGCGTAGCGCTTAGAAAAATAGCAAATAAACTCATCGTATCTAAAATCAGTCCACTCCATACTTTTGTGGTGTTGCCACAGCAACAGTAATACATATTTTGGTAAAAAAAAACCAGTCTTGGTTGTACAAAAGCGGTGTTTCATTTATTTATACATGACACGTTTCGCTTCTTCTGGGCATGATCAGACATTGATAGGGGAAAATTTACAAACTTTTTTAATAAACAGGAGTTAACTATAAATATGTCAAATCTTTCCTATGCAAGAAATATTAGAAATAGGCAAGGTGCAGACTGATAAAACTGCAGGCCACATGACCACATTCACGTTTTGGCGTGGGGGAATGAACTAATAAATACCCCTAAAGAGCATAGTTTAACGGATAAAATTACTTATCACTGAGGTGGCAGAGCGTCAAATTATTCAATTCAATGAAACAGAACATTTCCAACAGAAATGGTAACTGTTGCTCAAGAATAGGAGGCAACGACGGTTCTATTTCATTGAATTTAATGTTCAAATGCTTGTTAAGCTTACGGAACTTAACTGTGGGGTCATCAGCCCCTAAACTTACAAACTACTTATGAACTAACTTAAAGACAACACAAACATCCATGCCCGAGGGAAGATTCGAGCCCCCGGCGGGGAACGACCTCGCGCATCGGAGCATGAAGCCTCATTACGCTGAGCCACTCCAGCGCGGCTTGAATTTAATAATTTGACGCTATGCTACCTCAGTAATAAGTAATTTTGTCCGTTAAACTATGCTCTTTAGGGTTACTTATTAGTTCAATCTTCATTCCCCCCACGCCAAAACGTGAATGTCATGTGGCTTGCAGTTTTATCAGTCTGCATCTTCCCTATTTCAGATATTTCTTGAATAGGAAACATTTTACATATCTTTAATTAACTCCTGTTTTTTAAACAAGTTTGTAAACTTTCTCCTTTAACGTCTGATGATGCCCAGAAGAGGCGAAACGCGTCATGTATAAATAAATGAAACATCGCTTTTGTGCAACCAAGACTTTTTTTTTTTAAATTTTTTTACCAAAATAAAATCATCGTATGGCTTTTATTAGCCTGGCTATCCCCAACAGGGTTCGGCCGCCTTCTGCAAGTCTTTTGATTATCGCCACCTCGGCGACTTGCGTGTCGATGATGATGAAAGTGACGATGACGAAAAACACACAACAGCCAGTCCCCTGCCGGGAATCGGATCTGGGCCTCTTGCATTGGTGGTCAACGACACTGCCACTGACCTACGGAGGTGGACAGGGAAATTGGAACATTAATTGCATTTTCTTTCCAACACAACATAGGAAATGTCGGCTTTTAAAATTATCATTTTAGTAATTGCCATACTAATTTAGATTCCTTCTGTGGCTAATCATTTTCTTATCATGACAGTAAGTCTACTGTAGTAGGTCTTTTGACATATTGGTAGTCTGTCCATCACGAAACTTAGATTTCTTTTGAAGGAGACAAAGGTGTAAAATCTCTGTTGGTGGGAGGCGGGGAGGGGAGGGGAGGATACAGGAGAGCTCTGCGCGGAAGTTTTGCACAGGAGCCCGCACAAGATAGGGCCGACTCTCATTCCATGCTTTATCGAGTTATAATAATAATTTCTTGTGGCTCATTGGCCTGGTGCAAGTCTTTCAACTGGACGCCACTTCGGCGACTTACGTGTCCCTAGACTACCCCAGTTATCCAATCGGGAAAAAGGTGGCCTACAGCTTTAGATGGAATCCGAACCACGTGTCGTTTCTGGCGACTCGTTGAGAGCTGAAGAATGGGTTAAAACGCAGACTGAAAAATTCAGAGGTCCGACCGGGTTTGAAAGCCTTCGTCACAGTTAACAAGGTCTTTAGCCAAACATGTTTCCTCAGGTAATTTAATAATAAACTCCAACAGTAGACTAACTGTTTAGGCTCATCATCTTGATGGCAGACTCTAAGTAACAGAGTGAAATATTCAGGGTTAACCCTCGACATAAACCTAACATGGGATTCAATGTAAAGTGGACTGATGGCTGCTGTTTAGTCCCCTTAAAAAAAATTCCAATCCCAACGCAAAGCACAAAAGCGACTCAACGTATTGAAATTACTTATAGGCCGCACCTGGCGCCTACATCCCTTCACCATTAAAACCATCATCCGTCCCATCCTTGCCTATGCCAACGTGGCCAGGATATCCGCCTCTCTTAAATTCTACACACAAGGTTTGTATTTAGCCCTAAATGAAATGTAGAATCAGAAACGTCGGTTCTTAACTGAAAAATTCTCAATGTCAGGAATTTACACCACAACTTGAATTGTAATAGTTTCCCTCAGATTAGTTATAAACCAAAACACTAGTCTCCCTTGAAAGTTATATACTACCAACTTAAGATCTTTGAAACTTAAACTTGTAATGTTTACCCGATGATGGCGCAACAGCCGAAAACCGGTTCGTAGAACAATAAATTTGCAGAATATCTCAGTTATCTCGTGTGTTTCATTCATTAAGTCAAAATTTGTATTCAAAAAATAAAAATAAAGAATTTCCTTCGCATAAAGTATTCAAAATGGTACTCTAAACCCTTTTCAAGAGAGTTTTTTTATAGGAAAGGTTCGAAAATGTGGGTTGAAGCGTGATTCTGTGGCAACATCTTTTGACTTCGCACAGCATCTGCTGTTGCCGAAAGTATCGCCAACAAAATCACCAACAAAAATAAACTATTGAGTGCCGCTATGTGTTGATATTGCCATACTTTTGATTCTATTTTTACTTTTTTAAACAAACAGGAGAAAAAACTTAAATAACATGGGTTCTCAGCTACGACACTGAAAAGTGCAACACTGTCGACCTTTGCGCGTTGAAAGAAACTTCGCCCAAGGTATCACTTTTTAAGACGTCCACAAAGTTTTACGATACGAAGTAACAATCCTCGAAATGCAATGAGCGCTATACGGACTGTAACACGCGTCCCAGAAGTCGCGGCCAGAATTCTCGTCCTGAGCATCCTAATGCTCACGCCATAGATATTTATACTGCATGCGTATAGCAATCCATGCTGCGTCCACACACTGCCAAAGTTGATCTAGCGTAACAGCGGGGAATCGTTTCGCATTCATCGACCGGACGTTTTCGACATGCCAGAGTCGCGATGCTATCCAGTGGGTGACCAACAAATCTTGAACACTGCGTGTCATGTTTGGCAGCATATTATTCTGTTACCTCTGAAGGTAGGAGAGGACAACAGGTATATAACTCTGCCTGCTCATTGTACCCGTAGTGCAGGCCTCTCCAACTCGGGTGCTTGGCGAGCACCGCGAAAAGCATTGGTGGTCTGTTGCAGCGCCGGTGGTATGGGGCACGTGAGGCAGGCACAGCCCTACCAGGGCAGTGGTAGCAGGTGGACATGTCGCAGCGCTTAGCGCACCGAGAGTCATGTGCTTGTTTGTCAATTATTGAAACGAATAATAATATTGCCAATTTTTGTGTATGGACAAAAAGAATAGTTTTATTGTGCTCCTTATTTTGCACCAATTTGCAACACTGTTGATATTTGGTATCACTTTGAAGCCACTAATATTCTCATATTAGGCACAATCGTTTTGGCAGTTGCAATTCGAAATACAGCTTGCAACGATGCATTAAACTTGGGCTTGTTTTTGTTTTGTTAATATTCGTAACTGAAAACATTTGTTCACAAATGAATATTGTTCAGAACATGGCAACTCATTTTAGGACAAGGGCATGAATCCTCGCGAATTCTTTTTTATCAACGCCTTTATACAAAGGAATTGACAGCACTATTGTAATTGTGGTAGCGGTCCGTCAAAATTGAATTGTACAGTAGTTTTATCTGTTCAATTTGGAGACATATGGGGCATCCTCTAGGTACACCAAAAAAGGCATCATAACAACTTTTGAATGTACGTTTAGTTATTTTATTTCTTCAATTTTTTTATGCAATGAATATAACGCTTGGTGTACTCCATAATGTGGACGTAAGTACTTAATTTAAAGCATTCTGAGAGAGAAAATTTTCATCTCTAAGCTGACTTTTACTAAGCAAAACCGGCAATTTGGAACTTCCAATACGATCACACATAGTACCGATTAATTTCTTCTTTCCCTACAAATATTTATTTAAGTCATGTAAATAGCCTGTGATGGCTTTCTTGAAAGCGAGGTCAGCGATCCAATGTTCAATTGTTTGTAAACCTAGGGGACAAAACTTCTGCCGCCATCGGTCCCTAGATTTACAAAGGCCCTAAGCTAATTTATACTAAGGACAACACACACACACACACACACACACACACACACACACACACACACACAAACACACACGCATGCCCGATGGAGAGCTCGAACCTTCAAGTCGAGGGGCCGCACGATTCGTAATAAGTACAATTTTTTTAAATGTATATTTTAGTTTTTCTTTTGGAATAAGCCGGCCGCGGTGGCCGAGGGGACTAAGGCGCTCCAGTCACGGTCTGCACGGCCACTACGGTCGGGGGTTCGAATCCCCCCTCGGGCATGGATATTTGTGCCGTCCTAGTTCGTAAGTAGTTTGTAAGTTTAGGGACTGATGACCCCGTAGTTAAGTCCCATAGACTATACAAACATCTGAACATTTTGGAATAAACAAGACTTACCTCTTAATGTAGTAATCAGTTCCCTTCTGTCTGGTTCGACAATACCCTCATGTGTAACGGAATGTTTATTTTCATGTTGACGGCACTTTGTCGGTGCTTTGATATTTACGGTAGCCTTAAGAATTTTCCCATTGAGGAATAAAAATGGCACACACATATCCCAACCTTTTGTGCTCATGATAAACGTCCACAAGATAGATCAACAGTGTCCTGTTTGATAAGATTCAGAATGCATGCCGCGGTGGTGGAGTAGCCGAGCGGTCTAAGGCGTCTCGCTGCGGAGCGCGCGGTTGCTCGCCGTGGAGGTTCGAGTCCTCCCTGGGGCATGGGTGTGTGTGTTTGTCCTTAGGTTAGTTTACCTAGGTGTAAGTAGTTTGTAAGCTACGGACTGATGACCACGCAGTTTGGTCCGATAGATCTACAAACATTTGAACATTTCAGAATGCATATTCAGCGCATCCAAGAAAACGCGATAGCGAACGCTGTCTCTGACACACGCGTGCTGCGGCACTGTGCGGCGGGAGTGGTGGGGGAAAAGCACCAGGGCCGCACGGCGCGGCACCGGGGCGCGCAAGCACCCAGTGCTCCAGTTGGAGGGGCCTGCCGTAATGCGTACACGAGTGCGAAGTAAGGGCGGGAATGTCACACATTAACCTTATATATACCTCTGATATGGCACTCACTGCTACAGACGTTTGTTTGGCTTGAAAACTACTTCACAACACAGCAAACGGCGAATTTGGTTGTCTGTTGTGCTGTATCTAGCTTTAATTGTACTAAAATAGAATAATACACACCTTTTTGGATATCCAATGTTACACATTACAGATTTTGCGTGGTTGCTTTTAAACGGTAGCTCTTCCTTCCACCACCCCATTACCCCTAGGAGGAAATGAATGTATTCCAACTGTTTGCGTAAAACTATACAGGGTGTCCCACGCAACTGTTTCACCCCAGATATCTCTGAAACTACAATAGATATTGAAAAACGACTTTTACGTTCATGAACGCACGGTAGGGGCTTATGAAAGTAGGTACTATGAGACACTCTAAAAGACGAAGAAATATTATTTTGAACACAAACTTATGTTTTTTTTTTAATGTATACCCCATATTATTTCTTAAGCAATCGATAGAATGAAAAATCACAAAAAGAATGGCGTCAGTTACATCGCGATGCGTCAATTACATCCGGAGAAACTGCGAAGCGCAGTTGACGTTTGAAATACATGAGGTGCGGTGCTAGCGGGTGTCCGAGACTCAAGCGAGACTCACGGTTGAGTCTCGGACACCCGCTCGCAGTGCGCCTCGTGTATTTCAAACGTCAACTTCGCTTCGCAGTTTCGCCGGATTTAATTGACGCATTGCGATGCAACCGACGCCATTCTTTTTGTGATTTTTCATCCTATCGATTTCTTAAGAAATAATATGGGGGTATCCATTTAAAAAACAGAAGTTTGTGTTGAAAATAATATTTCTTCACGTTTTAGAGTGTCTCATAGTACCTACTTTCATAAGCCCCTGCCGTGCGTTCATGACCGTGAAAATGGTTTTTCAATATGTCTTGTAGTTTCAGAAATATCTGGGATGAAACAGTTGAGTGGCACACCTTGTATATACATGTGAAAGTATGGGAACGTTTTCTAAATGTTTGCAAATCGTGTAACTAAGGCGTAAGATGGGTATCAGCCCAGCACTAACATAGTGATATGTGGGGAACCGCCTGAAAACCATATTCAGGCTGGCCGGCACATCGACAACATGTCGTTAATGCACCAGCGGTTTCGAACCGGGGATGGCACATTTCTACGTCCTAGAAAGCAGCGGTGTACCCAACGCGTTAGCCGAGCCTTTGAAAGCGCTGCTTTAGAAAAACTTTATTAGCATCCTGAATCGATCAATCAAATGATATAATGTTGCAAAGATTACCCGAAAAAGAACCAAAACTAAAATATTTACTGCGTAGATATATGTAGTACAGGGTGACTACCCTGAAATTCCCTAATTTTGAGACAATTTCAAAATAGTAAAGATTTTTTATTCCAGGTCTTAATTGTCCGTTGGGTGCAGAAGGACTTACAGTTGTTGCCTAAATTTTCCAACATACGGCGTACTTCCATTGTTGAATTGTCCGTACAAGCGGAAATGTGGCAGTTCATGAGAATGCACAAAGTGTGCTTTGATACGCATAGTTTAAATCCATTGTTAAGGTGAAAAGGCAGTTTCGTGGTGTTTACAGGAATGCAGTACGAGCCGCCAAGAGCTTAAAAGCATGCACAGCCAATTTCTGGAAACTGCCAGCATAGCAAAGGAAGGCGTAAAGCCGTGGTGGAGTAGCCGAGCGGTCTAAAGCGTCTCGCTGCCGAGCGCGCACACACATATCCCAACCTTTTGTGCTCATGATAAACGTCCACAAGATAGATCAACAGTGTCCTGTTTGATAAGATTCAGAATGCATGCCGCGGTGGTGGAGTAGCCGAGCGGTCTAAGGCGTCTCGCTGCGGAGCGCGCGGTTGCTCGCCGTGGAGGTTCGAGTTCTCCCTGGGGCATGGGTGTTTGTGTTTGTCCTTAGGTTAGTTTACCTAGGTTTAAGTAGTTTGTAAGCTACGGACTGATGACCACGCAGTTTGGTCCGATAGATTTACAAACATTTGAACATTTGAAGGCGTAAGATTAAGAGGTCGGCGGATCTCTGAAGGACAAGCCAAGATTATCCACCAAACATTCGGAGTAAACGAAAATCAGTTCGACAAGCTTCACGAGAACTTCAGACGGCTCGTGCAACTGTTCATAAAGTCCTCAGAAAGCGGGTGCGTCTGTATTCATAGCCGCGGCGGAGTGGCCAAGCCCATTGAGGCGCTATGCTGTGATGCGCGAGGCCGCTCCCCGTCTGGGGTTCGAATCCTGTTTTCCTGTCAAATGTACCGTTTTCTGACCAGGGTGCATTTCACGTGTCTGGAAATGTGAACAAGTATCAAGTTCGAACTTGGGGGTCACAGAATCCACACAGTGTTAGGGAAAAGCTACGACATAGACCAAAAGTGAACGTTTGGTGTGGTTTCATGCGTGTCAAGATAACTGGACCATTCTTCTTTGGAGAAACAACTGTCACAGGAACGACGTACCTAGTCAAGTCGGAGATATCTTTCCCCAGGTTAAAGACTTGCAAGTAAACATTTGGTTTCAGCGAGAAGGTGCTCCACATCACTGGTCGCTGATTGTTCGGAAAGCTCTAAATGCAACATTTCCAGGACGCCGGATTGGACGAGGTGCACCCATAAATAGACCTCCACTTTCTCCTGACATCGTAAGATTAATTTTTTTCTCTGGGACTACGTCGAGGACAGGTTATTCCCCACTGCACTGCGGGACATTCAAGACCTCTGTATTCGTATTGTGGAAGTCATTAACACCATTTCCTCGGACATGTTGCAGCGGGCCTGGATGGAAATTGAACACAGATTCGATGTGCTGTGTTTTAATTTGTTACTGTATTTTTTTAAAACTTATCTTCACGTAAAACTTACTTTTGTATATGGAATAACTTTAAATTAGTGAATCTCGGTGTAGACACCAAGTATATCAAGCGTCAATAACCTCAGTACCCGTGATGCAGATTTAAAGAAATGTATACATACAACGTCATTGAAGCATGTTAAAAAATGCTGTCAAATTCAGCCACGTGTCAATGATATGAAAAATACATAATTATTTACTATAAGACAACAATAAAATTACGACCAGAAGCGGACGCAAAATATGCATATGTTATGAAGAACTCAATGTAAGTAAACCTGGTGTAGGCCTACATAATCTATGTAAATTACCGTATATTTTACATCGGCCGGCCGCGGTGGCCGAGGGGGCTGAGGCGCGCCAGTCACGGACTGCACGGCCACTACGACACCAAATTTCAAAACATTCTATTCGCTTGTAATTCCGTAGATTTTCCCGGCGTAATATTATTTGTTGTTCTTCACGGGTTTGCGGCCGGATTAAGTCGATCTTCTAATACGATATTTCGGCGGTCCACCTGGCCGCCATCTTCAGGTATGACTGGTGCACAATCACGCCCGAACAGTTCTAGCGTGAATGTGCACCAGTCGTACGTGAAGATGGCGGCCAGGTGGATCGCCGAAATATCGTATCAGAAGATCGACTTAATTCGGCCGCAAACCTGTGAAGAACAACATTCTATTCGTTTTCTCTCTCAACTATTTATTGTCCCTGTTTCACACCGTACAAGGCAATACTCCACACAAATACCTTAAGAAAGGACTTCCTAAGACTGACATTGATTATCGATGTTAACAAATTTCTCCTTTTCAGAAACACTTTTCTTCCCATTGCCATTCTGAATTTTATATCGTCTGTACTGTGACCGTCGTATGTTATTACATTACTAAAGTAACAGCCTACTGCAAAGCTTCCATTATCCTTCATAGATGTATTGAAGACTAGGCTTTGTACTCGGAGTTGCCCGGATATGTATTTATTCCATTGTTATGTTAGTACATATCTCCTTCCTCCTCTAACGAACGGCCGCGGTGGAGTGGCTGAGCGCATTGAGGCGCTACGCTACGATGCGCGAGGTAGTTCCCCCTCGGGGGTTCGAATCCCCCCTCGGGCATGGATATTTGTGCCGTCCTTAGTATTAGCTAGTTCATAAGTAGTTTGTAAGTTTAGGGACTGATGACCCCGTAGTTAAGTCCCATAAGCTCTACAAACATTTGAACATTTGAATTTCACATCTATATTATGAATAACAGTTGGAGTTTGTAATAGAATATGTCAATAGACTTATAGTACGGAGAGAACAATAAACCATCGCACCTGACAAGACGTCAAAAATTATTAAAATAACATACTGTGAAATATATTACGCTGTAGGCAAAAAAATGTTCAAATGTTTGTTAAGCTTATGGGACTTAACTACGGGGTCATCAGTCCCTAAACTTACAAACTACTTATGAACTACTTACGAACTAGGACGGCACAAATATCCATGCCCGAGGGGGGATTCGAACCCCCGACCGTAGTGGCCGTGCAAACCGTGACTGGAGCGCCTCAGTCCTCGCAGCAACCGCGGCCGGCCACGCTGTAGGCCCTACAATGTGTAAATTACTGGCAATAATTCTGAAGGTGATTTAAAACTACCAGACTAGATTGTGACTGCCGATGAGTCTCGGAATGAAGCGATATCATGACATTAGGGACCCAGTTTTCCATTACTTCATCGTCATGAGACCTGTCATAAACGGATAAAACACGCGCCTGTTTTAATAATAAAATTCTCATCAGAGATGTGAATTGCTGTTTCAGTCTGTTAAGATTGTTTGCAGCGCAGTTTGCTAACCAGTTTTATTTTGGCCAATCGCCAGTTGGTATTTTCCGAGACTGCACAGCTGAAATCGAATTATTCAACCTTTTCAACTGTTGCAGTACGCTCGTGAAACGCGAAAAAAAATTTAGCTCGTCAGCTTACCGCGCACTGGAAGGTACTTACGAGGCTAACAGAGAGGACGTACCAAAAGCATTTTGCACCGACAGGTTTTGAGTGGTCTGTAGGAGAGTAGAGAGCATTGATCAGTCCGTGCTTGGTGGGCGGCTTAGCGATCGCTGGCTGTTCATTCGTGAGATTACAGCTCCGCACCGACTGGCTCACAAAAACGGCCGAAATACCAACTCTCTGGTGCCCCCGCGCGCTGTTCGTCCGTTTTCATGGCTGCTCGGAACCTCCACTCTCTCATGTGTGAGTGCAATAATTAGTTTGGCAAATCCACACACGCGGCACAAAAAGCCTGTACGCCTGACGTGGCAGAGATATTAATGATATCACGTTGCAGCACGCCAAATATCGGGTTTCGTTATGGATACCGCCACACGCTTCCCTTGTCGCCCTGTCAGCAAGTGATACGTATCTATAACATCGTTGAACAGCTTCACGTTTTAAAAATCATTTTTGAATTAAAAGCCTGACATCAGTATCAAATGTGAGAACTCATAGCACACATTTATTGTGAACTTTTCTTTTTAAAATAAGCCGAAGCTTATAATATTCATCTCAGGTTTGCAGTCGAATACTATCGTCAAGTAAACACAATATTTCGGCAGAACAACTGGCTGCCATATGAAGATGGGAGCCGCCGGCCGCGGTGGCCGAGGGGACTGAGGCGCTTCAGTCACGGTCTGCACGGCCACTACGGTCGGGGGTTCGAATCCCCCCTCGGGCATGGATATTTGTGCCGTCCTTAGTTGTAGGTAGTTCATAAGTAGTTTGTAAGTTTAGGGACTGATGACCCCGTAGTTAAGTCCCTTAAGCTTAACAAACATTTGAACATTTGAAGATGGGAGCCAATTGGTTTGCCGAAATATTGTGTTTAGTTGACGATGGTAATCGTCTGCAAACCCGAGATGAATATTATCAGTTAGGGTAAGGTGGTACATTTTCGATCATTTCGGTCAAATGTTATTGTAACTGGAAATAAACTGAGATAAGAAATAATTTTTACTATGGCACTTGTTCTTGGTTGTTTAATGAATATGTAAAACAAATATTAGTCAATTACAAATGTTGGTATAAACACAAAAAATGTTACAGAATTGAGAATAACCGATAGAAAATGTACCACACTAGGTACAATTGTGATCACTTCCTAGTACAATTTTGATTACGGGCATCTTCCACATAAAAATCACTTTTTCTGTCAGGCATCAACGCATACTTCGTGGTACCAAACATTGAATTTTTGTCAGCGAATCCAGTCACTCTTACCTAGATAATTTATAAGAGCGTGTTAGAGTAAGTAGCTTCTCTTACCACTTAACAGGAAAAAATTTATTTCTCCTTAGCGCAAAGCGGTGTATTCTTGGGAAAGGAGGAACTGTAGAACCCTGCTACACTACAATGCCACACAACGAAACACTACGAGACAGACAAATGGCGCAAAACCTTATTTTGATCGTAATTGTACCTATATAGAATTTGTACCACCTTACCCTATTACGCCGGGAAAGTCTACGCAACCACAAGCCGAAGTTTTCTTTTAAAAAAAATGGCTTACTCTTCCAGAAGCACTACCGGTCATTTTTGCTATTTTGTATGGTTCTTTTCGTGTTATTTCCTATTTGAATCGAGTACGGGTGAACCCGATACACAATAATTCAACAACACGACTCAGTAGTAATGTTACATTTACAGAAATATATTTGGTCTTGCTACTACATGCAAATACCGATGACACACAGAGCGATGTGGCGCAGCGGTTAGCACACTGGACTCGCATTCGGGAGGACGGCGGTTCAAATCTGCCTCCGGCTACCCACATTTATGTTTTCAGTGATTTTCCTCACTCACTCCAGGAGAACGCTGGGATGGGTTCTTCGAAAAGGCACGGCCGATTTCCTTTTCATCCGTATCAAAGCAATCGGACGTTGTGATCCGTCTCTAATGATCACGCTGTCGACGGAAAGTTTAACGCTAATCTTCCTCCAGATGTCACACAATTGCCATGTATGCAAAATTTTCTAATCCTTCTACATTTTTACTGTGACTGTCAAATTTAATGATAAATGACATTGTTGATCTTATTGCTTGTAATCAAATGAACAAAATTTTGTTATTAGTAGAAACATCAAAATCCACGAACAGACTATAGATAAATTCATCATTTTCGACTGCTTGCATAATATCGGTATTCATTTTCTTTGTGAACAATTGGCACAAAGATGCCTTAGTCCAGTTCTGTGTCGTTTGACACGTTAACGTGGCTTTTGTGGAGTGATGTGGCGACGTTTCTTGATATTGGAAATGTGACTTAGTGTACTGACGTTGTTATCTAAGTATTGAAGAAAGATGTCACGGCAATTACAGTTCTGGATAAATGGGGAAAAAAATCATCACGGGTGATGAGCTGCTCAACACACATTTATTTCAAACACACACACAGTGCTTAGAATTCAATCGGGACTCATCTTACAACTCCAGGAAGAAAGCAGAAGCTTATCTCTTAGGCGGCGAGGTCAAGACAAATGTAAAACGTTTTTTGGTTCTGAGTACTCATCGAACTAATTTTTGTGACTAATTTATGCCACGATAATTAGTGACGAAATTTATGAACATCTTTAAACGTTAAAAATAACGATATATAAAAGAAACCTACAACATGTTTATCGAATTTTAGCACTGTTTTTTGAAATGATAGTGAGTTGTTTCTCTTTTAATGTTGACACGCCAGGGATGTTACTGACGAGAAGTTTTAATTTTGAAATGATGAAACTGACATGAGTATTCAGGTCCGATGATAGCAGTTAAATCTGTGGCCGTATTTTATTATTGTAAGAAATTAAAAGGATACGTCAGAGTGGCCATCTAAGCATTGACTAAAACTCCAATTGACACTAAAGAGGTCAACCGTTCTTTGTCTTCATTTTTTATTCTAATTGTAATAAATTCTTTTAAATTTGTATTAGTTTTTAGTCTTTTATCCTTGATATTTAGTCCTTCATTTACTGAAAGTTCTTGAATTACTTGTCAAAGTTAACCTACACGAGAAAATAACAATTCATTCATTAGCAAAACTTTGGTGGTTTACGTGCCTCTATTGCCACACATTTATTATTCATTAGCGCAGTTTATGGATATGAAATCTTGCTATACGGCTGTTGATATAGTTTTGGGTAAAAGCTAACGGCCTCACTCGACTCTTAATCCTCTTTTACATTTCACACTGTTATGATGAAATTCGATGGAAGCAGTAGCATTGATGCACATGTTTTACGGTATATTTAGGATGAAGTAGTATCTCATTCCTCAAGAGAAGTTACTTCACATTTTGTTAAAACTGAATTATAAAAATTCTGAAAATCTATGCTGCTTGTTCTGTGCTGTAATTTAATAGACGGATACAAAATATGACACTGTGCTGTATTTAATTTAGACAAGACAAGACGTTCATTAGTTTTTATTTTACCCATTCAGATATGGACATCTGTGCTGCTTTCATATGACACAGCCACGGCTTCCCGGACTGCATTTCCTTTCCCCCTCCCCTCCTTTCCTTCCCCTCCCCCCGGGGGACTGATAACCTTAGCAGTTTAGTCCCCCTATCCCAACGAAACAACCCCCCCCCCCCCAACAGCCGCGGCAGAGTAGCCGTGCGCACCAAGGCGCCCACCTGCGGTGCGCGCGGCCGTTCGCCATTGGGGGGTTCTAGTCCTCTCTCGGGCATGGGTATTTGTGTTGTCCTTAGCATAAGTTGCTTTAAGTTAGTGTAAGTAGTTTGTAAGCGTAGGGACTAATGAGCAACGTTGTTAAGTCCCTTTAGATTTGCAAACATTTGAACATTTGAATTCAGTTGACACATATTTGTCTCCTTACCATACAACAATTACTTTTGGATACTTTTTGTTCTTAAAACTTCTATGGTTTTCGTCGGACTATTTCAGACTGCAAATGCTTTTTGTGTATCATTTGCAGAATTAAACGGTCTGACGCCCATTTTAGTACGCGTGTAACGTCGTTATTTGTATAATGAAATAACTATAGTTTCCTTTAGGTACTGTGAGCACAGGGGCCTTCTTCTGGGACGACATTGCTAGTATTGTGTTTTAATCAGAATCCAATCGAGCAAATCAAATGTCACTTTACTTGGGTTACAGCTAGACTAGACAGGACTAAATTGGCTAAACACAGTACACATAGTAAGGGGGTTGTGCGCGGCTCTGTCTAAGATGTATGGCATGATGCTGTCTTGGATCGAGCTGTACATGCCTGCTTTTATGCCAAGCTGAAGTCGTTTCAAATAATAATTTGTACCTGTGAGCCTAAAGTCAAATAGTTTACGCATTGGCTGGATTTGCGAAATAATTAAAACAGACACAAAAGTAAATAAATAAATAAATAAAAAATAAAAAAAACCAAATAATTAATGAAAAGAGTTTCATTCCTAATACATTTAACAGAAAAACGTCTTTATAAACCTACTCATATTGCAATTATTTGCGTTTTATTCCCGTTAAATGTTATTTTTGTTGCCTTCAAATTTTATGCTAGGACAGATTCGGACATATTTCTAATGAACGATAATGGAACAATAATATTTTTTTTAGCTCAGTGATAACTATTTAAAAATAGTAATTATGGTGATATTTGTAACAGTGTGTAACGATAAAATGAAGTTTATCGCGGGAGTATCCGAGCGGTCTGGAGCGCCACGTTGCGGATCGCGCGGCCTCCCGCGTCTGAGGTTCGAATCCTCCCTCGGACAGAGATGTTTGAGTGGTCTTTAGTATAAGTTAATTCATACGTTGTTTGTAAGTTTAGGGACTGATGACCCCGCAGTTAAGTCCCATAAGCTCTACAAACATTTGAACATTTTGAAGTTTATCAGTGTCGGCAACATAATTTATATTGAGAATTATATTTACACCTTTCCCTTGCATAGGAGCAAAGGAAAAGAAAAAAGAAGGAAAATACAATAAATTAAAGCAGCAGAAACACTCTCTCTCAAGAACAAAGGACTAGTAGATGAGCTCGAGAGGAAGGAAAGGGTAATTCTGAGGAAACTTCTTGGTGGACACAAAAAAACTGGCGAAACATGGGTAAAGATGAGCAATGAGAAGGTCTATCAATTTATTAAACCAATTACAACGGAAATGAGAAAGAGAAGGCTTATGTTCTTCGGTCATCTGGTGAGAATGGATGACAGCAGATTATCGAAGAAAATCTTCAGTTTAATTCAACAGAGGAAGACACCCAACTGTTGGTTGCAAGGAATAAAGAAAGACCTCGTGGAACTTGGAATCACAGAAATAGACGCGATGAATAGGGACAGTTACAGAAAGGCAGTATCTGAATTAGAGGTTTTTCAGGAGGCCCCAAGAAAGAAGACCAACAGGAAACTGACAGCTGAACATCTGCCAAAAATGGCAGCAGGCAGAAGAGCAGCCCTAGAGAAGAGAAATAAGAAACTGAATATGCAATAAAATTTGTAACGCGGTCCTTAGTTGGCCAATTCGTGTAAATAAATAAATAATAAATTAAAATACGCAGCACAAACGTCTGCAGGATCGTCGAATTGAAAGAGCAGCAGTGGCAGATAGTACAGCTACCATAGCATAGATAAGACGGCTTGCGAAGCAAGAAATGTAAAGACGAACTGTTGTCAACCGGTTACTAGCAGTGGGACTAAGGACACGCACAACTCTATCTCTTGCCCTCACGCCACAGCACTGTCGTACACGGCTCGATTGGGGCTCTAAGAGGATCACTTGGCGGCCCATAGTCTCCAGTGATGAAAGCAGGTTCTGCCTGCACGCAACTGATGGTCGTTTGCGAGTACGACATAGACCTGGCGAGTGAAGTGTAATCGTCCAAGACACAGGCTCCATCCCAGGCCTTATGGTCTAGATAGCACTAACAAGGGAACATCGTCAACTCGACCTCATATTTTCTTGAGAAAAAAATACACGAGTTAGATATCAATCCCAGAAATCGATATCACTTGAAAATTTGGGCCATTATTCAGATACTACCCAGTTACGGCCTCCTCAAACTACAGCTTTTAAACATTCGCGCGCTCGGGTTGTTCCTCACTCGGCCCGCTTCACTGCGGCCGCTTAATGCCCGAACGTCTGGTACTGCGAGCAGAGTCTAGTAAGAGACTACCGTGCGACATCTCCAGGAGCGGTATGGAATCTGCAACGATTAAATGTCAAAGAATTAGAGCTTTCTTTATACTTTTATTTATATCTTTCAACTGCGTTGCAGATATAGACAATTGCACTGATGAAGACGTGCTGGATATAGAAGAAATTAGAGGGTTGACTATCGGTGCAAATTTACAAGAGGATGACGTCGACCATAACGACGCCGCCATTTCACCACCGTCAGATTCGTCGAGCACTTTCATTGCTTCAACGGAGCTTGGACGTATAATTGAGGTCGTCAGTGACGGTGAAAGCTGCTTTGATGATTTTAATTCGTGGAATACCACTTTGCCCCTCTCCGTAACAGGAGAATATATGCAACGAGCCGTTTGCGTTTTATACTGCGCGTCACAACTTCAGTGGAAACGAATGAGACGGTTTTTCAACAAGCACTATAACGTAATTTAATTTTCAATATCACTTATGCACATAATTTTGTTATATGTAAAGCTACTGAAGTGGAGTAAACATGAAAGAGTTACAGTACATATGTTTCATTTTGTAAAATTATTTCCTCTTCCACTTCCCTTCAAATTTCACATTTCGGGGGACTCACTGTTGTCCCTTCATTGCACAGCACTTCACGTTCGGGCATTAAGCGGCCGAGTGACGAATAACCAGAGCGCGCGAATGTTTAAAAGCTGTACTTTGAGGAAATGTTCAAATGTTTGTTAAGCTTTTGGGACTTAACTACGGGGTCATCAGTCCCTAAACTTACAAACTACTTATGAACTACCTTACACTAAAGACGGCACAAATATCCATGCCCGAAGGGGGATTCGAACCCCCGACCGTAGTGGCCGTGCAGACCGTGACTGAAGCGCCTCATTCTCCTCGGCCACCGCGGCCGGCTACTTTGAGGAGGCCGTAACTGCGTAGTATCTGAAAAATGGCCCAAATTTTCACATGATATCGATTTCTGGAGTTGATATCTAGCTCATGTCTTTTTTCCTCAAGAAAATATGAGGTCGATTTGATGATGTTCCCATGTAAGCTACTATTTTCGCTTTTCGTGTTTGTAGAGTGAACGTTGGCCAGCGCTCGTTAAGCGCATATTGTTTAAAGACTCGTTCTTTCGTAATTCTTGGAACAGGAAGATGATGTATTGTTCCAATAATATAATGCTCATTCACATACAGCGCGTGAAACTGCACGAGCTCTGCAAGAGGTCGAGCAACATCTCTCGTCAGCACGATCTGCGGACGTGTCTCCAATGGAGCACGTGTGGGATATGTTGGGACGACAACTGACACGCACGACTTGTCAACCAACAACTATAGCACAACTATAGTGTCGAGCAGACGTGGGATAATGTATCCTAAGACAGTATTCGCGATCTGTATGATCGAATGTATGTCAAAATCAGCGTTTTCATTACCGTCCATGGAGGCTACATTAAAAGCTACATCCATACTCCGCAAGCCACATCAGGGTGTGTGGCGGAGTCACTTTTATGGGTGATTCAGCAGGGATCAACGCCGGGTACCTCAGTACGGCTTGAACTATCGATGTGATCATTTCATGAAATTCTTATGCAATGTTTCAACAGTAAATGAAAGCGCTTCAGGTCAGGTTGAATGTCAAAGCTATGCTGGTAATTTTTTTGGTATTGAACGATTAGTTCATCATGAACTCCTGCCACAGGGACAAACTGTTAATCGATTGTGATATAGGGACGTGTTGCGACTCCTGCGAGAAAATTTTGTGGTGTCGCACAAGTCTAAAGTGCGCGCCACGTACTTTCGCCGCGCGCCGCCATCCACGCACGGCGCGACATTCTTACGACGTCAGCTACGACCGCCCTCTGCTGCAACTTCGCTCGTGGCCACGACTGCTGCATCGTTCACTTGGGACTGAGATAGGAACCAGTTAACACTTCGGAATCAGATAGGCACCAGTTAAGACTTGGCTATCGGATAGGCACTAGAAATTATCAGTAGGCAGGCCTCTATCTAATCTATGTATCAGCATTCTGCAGTCAAGAACTATGTAAAAAGTTAAGTATTACTAAGTCTCTATGAAATATATATCTCGTTCTAATTTACTCCAGTGTTTCTAGTTTCTGCTGTCCCACTAGTTGCTCACCTTCGTACCTGCACAAGCGTACATCCTTTATTCCTGTGTCGGTGTTTCTACTCGGCCACTGACACTTACGACGGAAACGAGACACAAAAGCGGCGACGAGGCTGGGACACAAAAAATTTGAGGAGGAAACGGCCTGAAATCGGGCGAGACAATTGATGCCTCTTGCATCACGATTACGCCCCCGCACATCCAGCCCTGTTGTTGCGTGACTATTGAGCAAAAAACGTAATCGCTACGCTACCTCACCTTCATTCTCTCCAGACTTAATTCCTGCGGATTATATTTTATACCCAAAGTTGAAAACCCGGTTGAAAAAAACAACCGAATATTTGCAACGATAGACGATATAAAGTTTTCAGGCTGCGCTTGACGAGATGCAGCAAAAGGCGAGCCAAGACTGAGTGAAGAAGAAGCAGCGATGGGGGCGGTGTGTCAATTGTTGAGGAGTCTATTTCGAGGGAGAGCGCGAACAAGTAAAAGGGAAGCGTAGAAAAATATTGTGACCAAAGTAACGCGCTGTTTTCATCGACAGAGACTTCGAAGCGAATGGGAACTTGAAACTTAATAAAATGAAATTGATATCAAACTCACAGTTCAGATGTCAGATGGAAGGGAGTGGACTGAAACAGGTAGTTGTATTTGGGCACGTTTTGGGCAGAGAGTAGGTGGCAGAGGTGGGGCCGTCAATATTTGCCGCTGATGGAGAGGGCAAACGCCGGCCGCAAGCCAAACACTGCCCCATAAAGTGGCAGCTGCTACCTGCCCTGCCTCGCTGCTCGCTGTTCCTTCATTCCTCAACCAGTATACGTCTCATTTCTTTCTAGCCACGTATTCTGGTTTCATGTTCACCCTGTTCGATCGTACTGATATACGTTTCCCTTCAACTTTTGCTCTCCCATCCTTATTTAATTCACCGAGCGACGCCTCAGGGAGGTAACACACTGGACTCCAATTCCGGACGACGTTGGGTCAATTCCAATTCCGGCCATCCAGATTTAAGTTTTCCATTATATCCCTAAACCACTCCTAGGAAATGCCGGAATGTTTCCTTTGAAACGCAATTATATTTCTTTACCCATTCTTAACCAAAATTCCGAGTGTGAGTTCCGTCATTACGGTAACGTTGTCGACTGGACGTTAAGCCTAAGCTTTCCTCTTTACTCCTCACATAATTGATCCTGCAGAAATTCGACGTCTGTCTTACATTGAATTTCTATTTCCCCTGAATCTGAAGGAATAGTGAAATATCTGTGCGATAAACAGGGTTCGAACCAGAATTTTCTGCGATTTGCACGTACCATTCGCTCTATAATGTTCAAATGTTTGTAGAGCTTATGCGACTTAACTACGAGGCCATCAGTCTCTAAACTTACAAACTACTTATGAACTAGCTAATACTAAAGACGGCACAAATATCCATGCCCGAGGGGGGATTCGAACCCCTGACCGTAGTGGCCGTGCAGACCGTGACTGGAGCGCCTCAGTCCCCTCGGCCAGCGCAGCCGGCCCATTCCCTCTCTGGTCCTATGCATCTTCGGAGAGTCACTCAGTGGTCCATCATATATGACACACAGAAATTCTCCCATCACGTGAATGAAACCACGGTAAAAGATCGGAGGCGGAGGACCTTGATTGATATTATCCATCCTGGATACGTTCCAATTCGAGGAGTACATTCCCCGATATGAGAGTGGAAAATGAATTCTTTCCAGAATTTGTATGAAAATTTGTCTGTGAGGTTTTGGTTAGATCCCAAAATTGGAATGTTTATAACAGAAATGTTACTAATATATGAGATCTGTCTAAGTCATCAAAAATTTCATTAATACATTCACGGTGTTCTCATTTTTATTCGCCCCAGTTTCTTTTCTAGTATTTTCCCCCTCAAAATTTTCACTTTTTGCAACTTCTCCTTCAGTGACCGCGCGGATTGGCCGTGTGGTCTAAAGAGTCATGCTACGGACTGGACGGCCGTTTCCGCCGGAGGTTCAAGTCCTCCATCGGGCATGAGAGTGTTTGTTGTCCTTATTGTAAATTAGTTTAAATATTATGTGAGATTCTAGGTTCACCTTGGTGCAAAACACAATTATTTATATTTATACCGAAACTAGTTTCGGCGGAAATCCCACTATCACAGTGGATTTTGTTTATTCTAGAAATAATATCGTAACAAAATTGTGAAAAACGTTCTAATGTATAGACTTTCTTTTCAGCTATTTCATTGTGAAAATAGTTATTATCGTACTTTTATACCATTCCGCTACTACACAAAAAATGCAAATGTTTTTAAATCTATCGGACCAAACTGCGTTGTCATCAGTCCGTAGCTTACAGACTACTTAAACTAAGGTAAAATAACCTAAGGACAACACACACACACACCCATGCCCCAGGGAGGACTCGAACCTCCGACGGCGAGCAAACGTGCGCTCCGCAGCGAGGCACCTTAGACCGCTCGGCTACTCCACCGCGGCGCTACTGCGCATCGTACTGTGTTTGTTGCCGTTTATCGGCATACAGAATGTCATCCGCAACAGTATGTGTGACTGTTATTAGCATATGTGACGATTGTGAACTATCCTATTTCGGTTTTCTTACAACCTTGTGTTGATGTCATTGCTGTTGTCACAATTTGAGGGCATTAGGCTGTACATATTTAGGAAACGAACTGAAATTTATTGGACGAAATTATATGAATTGGACGGATGTTCTGGTGACACAGAAATATATCTTCCGCCTTTGGCAGTGGTTTGAAATTTACACCATTTTGTCATTTACGTGTGTTGCGAGATGTATCGTGAGAGTGTTTCGGAACTGTGGCACGAGATTTGATGGTTCATGTTATGATCCTAAGTGTGGTGTGTGTGTGTGTGTGTTTGTAAGGCAGTGAAGAGTGTGTTGTTTCAAAGTTTGTGTACTCGTTTATTATGTTTCTGCCTTCCTTTATGCCCTTTTGAACTTAATAATTTTCCTCTGTAGTCAGTTTGAGCTTTAGGGTCTTGCTGTTTTTCATGGAAAGTGAACCCACAAAACATTATAAACTTTCTCAGTGATGCGAAGCGTTGGTGGAAGTGAAATTTACGTTTAATTATCAGAAAATTCCTGCATTGAGATGGTAGCCTGATAATATTTTATGAGTGGTATATAGTGAAATCTAAAGCGCCTCCTAGAGACAAGTAATACGTAATTTCTTAATTATATACACTGATCAGTCAGAACATTATGAGCAGCTGTCAACTATCGATTTTAACTAGTCCAGGCGATAGCAGCTTTACCTGATGAGAAATGACTGCTAATCAGACAGACGCATGGCATAACGAATAGAAGGTGGAAAGTGTGATCACTAATCTACTTCACCCGTTTGGCAGCGCTAGCTCCGATTTTTACGCGCCATGCAGTGAAGCTACACTTTCGCATTCCTACTTCTACTTTGTATATCATGAAGTCGCGATTCTCATATAAGCCCTATATTTAAATGCTATATTTCAGCCCACTCTCAATAGTGGTATTTGCTTTCTTTTAATTGTTCTGGGATGGAAAACACGAGGAATGTATTAACTGCTCTACTTCACACACAGTAATGAATTTTTCGAATTTCAATGTATTAAAGTATCAAGAAAAGGAAAAAAAAAAGAAATCATTGAACGTTATATGGCAACAATAATATTCATTTTTACCGCTTCACTTAATATTCTCACAGCAGACCAACTAGATAAAGATCGTAAAATCTACTACAAAGTATATCACATTCATATCTTACTTTTGGTAATGCTATGAATAAACTAGAGTGAAAAGTTTTCAGTACTATAATACATAATACAGAACATTGTCGATCTTCAGTCCTTTCTCAAAATTATGTTTTCAACCATTACTTTCGGGAATTTAGAGTCAAGTAAGAATGCATCGGCAACTGTATCTCAAAACGCACAATAATTTTGCTTGCTCAGAGGTGATTGTAATGACGTGTGCCTACAGCAGCATAATTGATGTAACCTTCTTTGACCTGAGTTTATTTTTTGCCCTGGTCAAGCTACTTTTTAATTTTTTATTTAATTTGCACTTTCAATACACTTACAGTACTTCAAGTGGATCAATAAATTTAGATCTACCAAACAACTGGATTATACTTACATCAGAAGTGGTATCATTGTCACAATTTTTTAAACAGTTGGTGGGAGTTTTATTAATAATTTTGCAAGCGGTTTTACTTTTTGTAGGAGTTTTCATAGCTTTAACTGGGTAGACAAATATATAACTTCGGGAAAATGTGAGAAACTTAATTTGGTTTCAAGTGCTAATTAATTCTGGGCAATTCTACTTCTATTCCACCAAGAATAAATTTGACAGTTTCTATCTTTCTAATGTTAAATTATTTAGTAAAGTGAGCATGACAAATGTACTAGTTTCTCGTTATTGCCGTTTCTTTTCTTGGAATAACTTTTTTTCAAATTGTTAATTTTTTTTTAAATCCTTTGGTGACTTGCAGCTACAATATTATGACTCGCAACCAGACACAAAACAGCAATGGGTCTGCGCAACTATTAATTTTAATCTAAATATTTAATTGACACTCTCGTCTTTCGGTTTCATTTAATATCGCGCACCACTAACAATCTGTACCACTGCACAATTCTTCATATAAAACCTGAAGTATCCATAAATCGTAAACGAAGCACACGATATAGCACTGATAAACATGAACACAATAGCGCGCAAAACGATCGAAGCGCTCCGCAGTGGGAGATTCCCGCACTAACCTATTCAGCCCATGTTATCGGAGACGAGATATCAAACTTTCTACATCTATACGTTATGGGCATGGTGTGTATCAGTATGTGGAGAATGGGGAAGGCATACGATCTATCTGCGTTTGAACGACGACAGATTGTGAGGCCACGGAGGATGGGCACGAGCATTTCGCAAACTGCATGACTTGTCGGGTGTTAGAGGCGTGCTGTGGTGAATGACTTCAACAAGTGGCGACAAAGTGAAACTATGTCTAAACATAAGGTTTTGCTAGGGCGAACCTCAATAACACGACTCAAAAGCTTCGACATATTAATTTAATTGTTGGAATACATTTTTACACAAATATCTGCTCCTGGACATACCGCACAATCGAGCAGCTATCTTTGTGAGCGTGCGACTTCAGTGAAAGTGTGGAAGCTCCAGTGGAATTTCAGAAGCTGCACTTTGAACGCTGGGTGCAAAAGAAGTTAAAAAAATGCTGAAATCAGTGCCAAATCGATGTAAGTCATTAAACACAATACAAAAATGTTATAATAAAGCGTCCAGAACTGCAACAGATTCATCAGATTGTTAGGACAAGGTCTCTCCGTTTCAAAATCTATAAGTGAAATAACTAGTGGAGCATTCTAAAAGTGCGAAAATGACGTTTCTGGAAGTTGCTCTAGCCGAATCAGTAATTTTCTTGTGTAATCAAAAATGGCATTAAAGGCATAAAAAATTTGTTGAGTGTATTGCAGAGTTGTAAGGCATTCACGTATTTTGTAGGATGAGTTACAAATGGCCCACAGGGCCCATGGATGGAGGGCAACAGGTATATTGTGGTTTTCTTGATTTCAAAAAGACATTTTGACGCGGTGCAGCAGACTGCTAACGAAGATACGATCATATGGAATAGGTTCACAGATTTGTTACTGGCTGGAAGACATCCTAAGTAATAGAACGCAGTACGTTGTTCAGGACGGCGAGAGTTTATCAGACTAGTGTATCGTCAGGCGTGCCCCAGGGGAGTGTGATAGGACCGCTATTATTTTTTATCTGTATAAATGATCTGATGGACAGAGTAAGTTGTAATTTGTGGCTGTGTGCTGGTGATGCTGTCGTGTAATGGAGAGTGTCGTCTTTAATTGACTGTAATAGCATACAGGATGACTTTGACAATGTTTCTAGTTGGTGTGAAGAATGATAGCCAGCACTAAATGTAGAAAATGTAAGGTGATGCGCATGAGTAGGATATAAAACCCCATAATGTTCGAATACAGCATTAATAGTGAGCTTCTTGATGCAGTCGCGTCGTTCAAATATCTAAGCGTTACATTGCAGAGCAATCTGAAATGGAACGAACGTGTAAGCACAGTTGTGAATAAGGCGGACAGCTGACTTCGGTCTATTGGGAGAATTTTGGGAAGATGTACTTCATCTGTAAAGGAGACAGCATATAAAACGCTTGTACGACCACGTCTTGAGTATTGCTCAAGTGTTTGGGACCCGCAGCAGATCAGCTTCAAGGAAGACATAGAAGCAGTTCGGAGGCGAACAGGCGACCGATGTGTGAGTGTCACGGTAATGCTCCCGGGACTCAAATGGGGTTCGCTGGAATAAAGACGACGTTCTTTTCGAGAAATTTTTTTGAGGAAATATAGAGGGCCGGAATCTGAAGCTGAGTATTCCACTGTTCCACTGTTTGTAGAACTTATGGGACTTAACTACGGGGTCATCAGTCCCTAAGCTTACAAACTACTTATGAACTAGCTAAGACTAAGGGCAGCACTAATATCCATGCCCGAGGGGGGATTCGAACCCTCGACCGTAGTGGCCGTGCAGACCGTGACTGGAGCGCCTCAGTCCCCTCGACCACCGCGGCCGGCAGCTGAGTATTGAACGATCTTGCTGCCGCCTTCTTACATTTCGTGTAATGATCAGAAAGACAAGATAAGAGAAATTAGGGCTCGTACGGAGGCATCCTCGTTCTGTTTGGGAGTGAAATATGAAAGGAAATGCCTAGTAGTGGTACAAATGTTCAAATGTTTGTAGATCTATCGGACCAAACTGCGTGGTCATCAGTCCGTAGCTTACAAAATACTTAAACCTAGCTAAATTAACCTAAGGACAAACACACACACCCATGCCCCAGGGAGGACTCGAACCTCCACGGCGAGCAACCGCGCGCTCCGCAGCGAGACGCTTTAGACCGCTCGGCTACTCTACCGCGGCAGTAGTGGTACAGTGTACCCTCCGCCACGCACTTTAAAGTGGATTGCAGAGTATTTGTGTACATGTAGATAATTTCTGTTTTGAGGATGCTAACTCCACGTCTACCATTTTATTCCCTCAGTTTCCTGTACGACTAATGCCAATAATGTAGAAAGATATAAAAAAAATCCAAGATCACTGATCATCAATTTTTATTTAAGACGACCGGTTTCGCTGAACTATGTAGCATCGTTTGGTCCAATAAAATCATTTTACAACGCCATAATCTTGTAATGTCAATCAGTTGCTATATAACATAATTTACACTGCATAAGGTTCACTATTTCATTATATAAAAAACATAATTATCACTGTGAGTGACAGTAGCAGTAGATCAGTTTGCTACTGTCATTCACAGTGAAATTGTTTTTTTTTTTTTTTTATTTATTTTTTTTTTTTTTTATAATGACATAGTGCACCTATGCACTGTAAATTATGTTATATAGCAACTGATTGGCATTACAAGATTATGGCGTTGTAAAATGACTTTATTGGACCAGATGATGCTGACATAGTTCAGCGAAACCGGTCGTCTTAAATAAAAATTGATGATCAGCGATCTTGGCTTTTTTATATCTTTCTACTATATCATAATTGGATCGCCTCCTAGAACATAAACAAACTCATAATGCCAATAAGCCTTTTGGCACTGACACCGCTAAGGACATGAATTAGGAAAGCCCGTCTTGCCGCGGGCCTCTTTGACATTCTAGCGATGCCTGTAGAAAGGTAGGGGGCAGAACTTACAATGGACGAAATGCGGGCGACCTCGTCCACTTGCTCATTTAGCCACCTCTGTTTTAGATTATATTTTCTCGAAATTCCAAATATACTTTCAGGGCTAGTTTTCTTCTTGTGTTTGAATAATTTGTTTTATGAATCTCGTCATAACGTGGTGTCTTAGAGTCACTAAAAAAAACGATGTTTTCGTTGTGGCAAGATCTTTTCTTGAAATGTCAGTCTAAAATTTTATCCTCCGAATACCGAAACATCTTGTTAATTCCCACTTAGAAAGAAATGACCATCGTAACCAAATTAACCAGAGCTGAAACGGAAAGATTTTAGGTTTTCTCACATTCTGTTAGATTGTGGAACGGTCGACAAATAGTCTGAAACTAGTTTTATTAACCTTCTACCAAACACGTAAGTGTTAATTGCAGAGCAGTTGTGTAGATATATATAGACCTACAGGATGACTGAGATTTGCCAAACAACGTTACATTTAATCCCTTCAGAGAGGCCCTGCGGAAAATACCTACGTATGTTTGGCTGTGGGAGCTGGGAGTAGTCAATAATCGAGTTCTGCAACTGCGGACGAGGGAAGATGAGAAACGAAGTTACACAACACTGCGGTGGCGAAGGCTGGAACCAATTCCCTGTCTTCCCCGAACAATACCGCATCACAACAACTTCTTTGTTGCCCAGCTGACGCTGTTGTATGTCACGTTAGAGATGCATATTTTCTTTATTCGGTAAACCAGATAATTCCAATGTGTTTTAGATAGATTAAATAAAGGATCACTTTGTTAAATCAGGTAAAAATTGAAATTATTGCACTCGTATTTAGGAGAGTGCAGATCCACCTACGGCAATCGAGATTGTGGTGCTCCGTGATATCCCTAAATCCACTACAGGAAAATGTCGTAATGGATCATTTAAAAAGGAGCGGCGGAATTCATCCTCATTCTTGACAAAACAATTCGAGTTTGTGCTGCGTCTCTAATGACCTAGTTGCCGGCCGGACATTAAACCTATATCACTCGCTTTCTTTGGAAAAACTGACCTGTTCGACACATTTAATTGCGATCAGCTACGACATCTAAGAAATCATATTTCGAAAACTTCAGTAATGGTCAGATAATTGCAGAATATTATTTCGACTGACTGTCAAAAATTCTGCCTACACTCATTCTTATCAGCTGTATTACACTTCTACGACATGTTTAAATTGGCGTCAGAAAATTAAAGAACAAAACTGCGTCTGGGCATACTGTATTTTATATCGGATGGCCAAACTAAACACTCTGCGGGCAACAATATTGGACGCCCTACTATGTCCTCTGGTACATATAAATATCGAGGTGACATTCAACATGTTATCACGTTTCACATGAAACTCCTCAGGACACTACTTGTAGTGGAATGGGACGAAAATGTAAGTATTACACATTTTGGATCAAGAAATCTGTACTAAAGGGAGATTATACTTTAATATAATCTGTAATATGTTTTTGGATGTCTAATGTGGTGGAATGACAGTTTTGTCGCGATAGTGAACGAATTTGATAGCGTAAAATACAGTATTTCAAAATGTTTACTTAATACAATTTCTATTGCGAACGAAGCTTGTCAACTGTCAATATAGTACTTCACCACTGCGGAGAACTGTATGTAACCCGATCATATACTGTCTTCAACATCTGGTAGTATTACGCTGCCGGCCGCGGTGGCCGAGGGGACTCAGGCGCTTTAGTCACGGTCTGCACGGCCACTACGGTCGGGGGTTGGAATCCCCCCTCGGGCATGGATACTTGTGCCGTTCTTAGTTGTAGCTAGTTCATAAGTAGTTTGTAAGTTTAGGGACTGATAACCCCGTAGTTAAGTCCCATAAGCTCTACAAACATTGATTTGAATATTACGCTTTTTCCTAACGAAAATCTTCTTCCTTCTTTTTTTTTTTTTTTTTTTTTTTAAAAAAAAAAAAAGAAAAAAAGTGCGCAATTGCGTTAAATTTCACCGAGAAAGCATAGCAGAGGAATTCATATCAATGATACCATGTTAAATATCAGGCCAGGGTAATGCTGTATGACGTAGAGGTCACATAAACGTTCTGCCCGCATATTGTCTATCAGAAATCCAGTTTTTATCTGTATTTTGTTAGTAATCCCAAGGAAAAGCCAACGAAACAAGATTACACTTTACAGTCCCGACGAGAACTTCACTAGAAAGGATCTCAATCTCGTATTGTACGAAGGGGAGTAAACTGCTGTCATTGTCGATTCGTTGAGTAATTTATTTAAAGAAACCGCATTTTTAGTGAAGTGCAAATAACTCATTCTTCCTTGCGAAAAAATTTCGTTGGCTGGTTTTGTGTCTTTATTTAATGGAGAGGTATCGTCTCCATTGGCTTCCTTAATTACGCCAGCTATGTAGAATGCTCTGTTGTCGGAGACGGGAATGCTGACGAGAGGCGAAGAAATATAAGAGAGGTTATTGCGGCAGAAGAATTTGTCAATTACGTGGCCGAGCGTAATAACTGGTACTGCGTGAAATCCTCAGGTCATTGAGATCGGAATGCTCTATTACAAAAGGCCACAGGGGGCTTGAAGAGCGTTTAAGTAACTTATTCTTGACACTCTAGTTCTTCATCGAACATTTGCAGCACAGAGATACAAAACGTGAAGGTAAATTATTCAAATGTTTAGGGATAAGAAACAAATTTCACTGGAAGTTCCCTCTAACTGTTTATCATTTCTACACCATGGGGACATTACTGGTACTCGGTAAATGTAGCCCGAAAAGTACCGAAATTGTACGCAGACAGTGACTTTTCATGTACTGTGTTCGGAAGATTCTACGAACATTTTTGGACTAGATTTGTTCGACTTGTTCAACATGAGCATACAGGAAAATGTGCTGACTGTTCAATCGTGTGTACCCACCGACAGCTTAGATAAACTTTGCACCGTCCTTGCTCAATTGTTCACAGATGGCCTAGGTCGGACAACCAAATTTATTGCACAAGTGACACTCAAAGAATCGGCCCAACCCAAGTTTTGTCGGGCGCGCCGTGTGCCTCTCGCCCTTCAGGACCAAGTTGCATTTGAAATTGTAGAATGGCAACGCAACGGCGTTATAGAAGCTATTTCAGCCAGTCAGTGCCCCCCCCCCCCCCATAGTGTTTATTCGTAAGCCGTCTGGCCAGTTCCGTGTCTGCGCCGACTTTAAGAAGACAGTTAATCCTCAACTGGTTGTGGACTCATTCCCGGTACCCCGCCAAGAAGAACTCATGGACAACCTTGGGGCTGGAAAGTACTTTTCTAAAATTGATTTAAAAGATGCTTATTTGCAAGTGCCTTTAGATGAGAAATGACGCCGGCCACGGTGGCCGAGGGGACTGAGGCGCGCCAGTCACGGTCTACACGGCCACTACGGTCGGGGGTTCGAATCCCCCCTCGGGCATGGATATTTGTGCCGTCCTTAGTATTAGCTAGTTCATAGGTAGTTTGTAAGTTTATGGACTGATGACCACGTAGTTAAGTCCCATAAGCTATACAAACATTTTTTTGACACATCACAAACTTTTTTAGTTACCAATACTCCTATTGGTTTATTTAAGTTTTTGCGATTGCCTTTTAGTTCCACATCTTCTCCTGCTATTTTCCAGCGGTTTTTAACACAGTTGACTGCCACTGTTCTCTATTGTTCGACCCATTTGGACGATATTTTGGTTGCCGGTCGTACCCCCGACGAACATTTGAGAAATTATCGTTCTTGGTTCGAAGTGTTTTCGGAGGCGGGACTCCGCTGTAATAAGGACCAATGTGTCTTTTTTCAAACATAAATTGATTATCTGGGTCATCGCATTAATGGGTGGGGTGTACATCCCCTGCAGACACATTTGCTTGCTGTCAAAAATTTGCCGACTCCCAAGAATCTTCGGGAATTGCAATCTGTGCTCGGTAAATTGTATTATTATTGCAAATTTATTCCAGATGCTGCTCAAATCGCTGCACCCTTACATCGTCTTCGAAAACGGAATGTTCCTTTTCAATGGACACCTGAATGTGACGCAGCTTTTCGAACCTAAAAACGAGAATTTTTGAGTGACAGATGTTTAGTTCAGTTTGATCCTTCGCTTCCTGTAGTCTTTGCTGCCGATGCCTCGGCCTATGGGATTGGCGTTTTGTTATCACAGCGGATTGGTCAACAGGATCATCCAATTGCTTTTGCGTCTAAATTGCTCACTGATGCGCAACGCAGGTACTCCCAGATAGGCGCTGGCTTTGGTATATGGTGTCACGAAGTTTCACAATTATTTATAAGATCGGAATTTTTTTCTTGTTACAGACCACAAACCGTTGCAATCGTTGTTTAACCCACACAAACCTCTCCCGGAAACGACTGCCCATAAATTGCAACGCTGGGCTCTGCTATTGTCTTCTTACAATTATGAAATTCTGTATCTGCTGTCATCGAAACCCGCCAATACGGATGTTTTATCCCGCCTTCCAGTGGGCTCTGATCCAGATTTTGATTCGTCGCCGGCGTCTTGTTTTGCGCTCGACGCCCAGGTTTCTGATTGGCTTGCATCTTTTCCTCTTCATTTCCGGACGGTGGCACAGGCTACCGCCGCCGATCCGACATTAAAACTTCTGGTACATTATTTTCTTTCGGGTTGGCCACGATCTTCGAAGCACATTGCAGACCCCGAAGTTCGCCGATTTTTTGCGCACCGTAATGATCTCTCTTTGCAAGACGGTGTACTCTTGCTCCGCAGCGGAGTGGATCAGTTGCGAGTTGTTGTGACAACGTCATCACGCGCACAGGTCTTGCTACTTTTGCATGAGGGCCATTGGGGTGTAGTCCGAACGAAAAAGTTAGCTCGCCGCCAATGAACGTGGAAGGGCATTGACGGGGACATACAGCTTATGTCGTCCCGTTGTTGCGTTTGTGCAGAGCACCAGACCGATCCACCGCGTCGTTTCGTTTCGTGGCCGAAAGCGACCGTGCCTTGGCAACGTCTTCATGTCGACTTTGCGGGACCCTTTTGGAATGCTCATTGGTTAATGTTAGTGGATTCTTGCAGTAATTTCCCGTTTGTGGCGCCTATGACTTCTACCACAACAGCTGCTACCATTAAGGTTCTTCGATCCATCTTCTACCTCGGAGATTTACCGCAAACGATTGTCACTGATAATGGTCCAAAGTTTGCATCGTTAGAGTTTTGCGTCTTTCTGCAGGCGCCAGGGTATCGATCACGGCACTAGCGCGCCGTTCCATCCTTCGTCGAACTGTGCCGCGGTACGTCTCGTGCGGACGATTAAGGACCATATAATAAGGTTAAGGACACAAATAATAAAAATATAAATAGTAAAAATTGATAGACGATACGATTTCGACTCTAATATTGTGATAATATCTACGCACCCAACACGTAATATTCTTTCTGACCGTATTTTAACGAACAGCCAAAATTATTTGAGTTCAGCTTCGACAAATATAATCTGCTTTGAATTTTTACCGCTTTATACTAGTGTTTTAAAATCTCCCCCACATTATCACTTAATTTACTCTTTTTAGGGAACGATATTATTATATAAATAGGATAGCAATTTTTATTTTATTTATTGAAGACGACCGGTTTCGATACTCTATGGTGTCATCATCTGGTTTCATTGACATTAAACTGCTTATTATAGTGTTCGACATAAAATCTGATTTACAATTGAGAACTAAACCGAGAACGCGAGAGAAATGCACATGTTGGACAACTTGATCGAAAGAAAGAGGTATGTTGATTGAACACATTGAGAGGCATCAAGGAATGGTTAATTAAGTGATGAGAGAGGAGCATGGAGAGCGAGGGGCATACTCCAGAAAAAGACGAAGACATGTATGCAGTAATTAATGGCTATGTGAAGTCCTGCACAAGACAGACTAACATGAACAGATCCACCAAACCAGTATTTGTGCTAGTGATTGAAATAGCAAATATGTAAATATTTTGTTTGCATAGAAGCTTTTATCACAGGATATTTATACATTACACTTGTGCTCGGTATTAAGTATGCCGGCCGCGGTGGCCGAGGGGACTGAGGCGCTCCAGTCACGGTCTGCACGGCCACTACGGTCGGGGGTTCTAATTCCCCCTCGGGCATGGATATTTGTGCCGTCCTTAGTCTTAGTTAGTTCATAAGTAGTTTGTAAGTTTAGGGACTGATAACCCCGTAGTTAAGTCCCATAGACTATACAAACATTTGAACATTTGAATTTTGGTATTAAGTATCCCGTTTTGTTCGTTTGCAGCGAATGGGGAGATACACTTACATAGCTTCGGATACACCAGCTACTTGCTGATTTGGCACAAACTGTCTGACCCTAATTTGTTATCTGTATCGCCATCTTCAGAAAACGCATGAGACATATTCATACGGAGAAATTTTAAGTGATTCGAGCACTTCAAACTATCTGTGGTAATGGCAGATTCCGAAAAGGTTTGTTGGAAGAAACTTAAGGAACTGTGTAGCAACTGCTGACGAAGGCGATACTCGACCTCGACGGATTCTTGAGTGTTGTTCATCTTTCTGAAGGGCTTAACATGTGGAATTAGCAGAAAGTAGTAGTGGAGATAGAGAAGATCGAAAGAAGGGCAGTAGGTTTCGTCACGTGTGACTTAAGTAAACGCATGATCCCATGTAGATGATTATCAAAGGGAGACTTTAGACATCACGAAGCAGTTTATTGTTAACACTTGTGACGCTTGTTACAGTAAAAGTAGAGTAATGTATTACTTCGACATAATACATGTCACTAAATGTCAAAGACGAAAGTGAGAAATTAAAAAAAAAAGGAGAGGAATTAACATTGGGATTTGACGTTTCGTCCACAACGAAATAATTAGACGAAACACAAGCTTTAATTGGGAGCGGATACAGAAGAATATCAATCGTGTCCTTGCAGCAGAATTGCTAAGTTAGAGACAATCGTATCTCCAGTGTAGGTAATTTGAACGGAATCACGGACTTGCAGTGTCGTAGATTGATTCCGTGCGATTGTGAAACGCCAGAAAAGGTATATATTTGGGCTAGTCAGAAAAAAAAACGAAATATAGAAGCAATCCGAAGTGAGGTCGCACTTCGTTAGTTCAACAGGCCGATGCGCTAGCCCCGAAATACGGCTGTGAGTTTTCGGTGTGTAACGGCAGATGGGCTTCCGCTTTAAATTGAGCGTGCTCTCCTCGCGAACAGCACTTCTATTTCCGCGCCGCGTTCGTCCATCTCCGGTCTGCTTAAAAGCTATCCAGGGGGAGAAAATATCTACGGTGATTCGGGCCACGACCTCCACTAGTAGGTTACGAGTTTTTCTTGTAATCAGTGCTAGACCTGTTAATTAATATCCCCGTCTATATTGTGTATGATTTGTGAACAGCGGTATGTGAAGTTAACTCCGCGCCAGTTTCGTTATGAATGCCTAGGTTTTTAATATATTGGCCCACTCTAGGTTACGGTGTAGCACTGAAAGTGGGCCTTTGCTATCGCCTTTAGACAGTTCGAAATTTAAATGAAAATCTTAACCGTACATCTGAAATGAAAACTGAATAACCGAATTTGTAGAGGATAAAATTCTCTACAACTTTGCTCTCTTATGTTTTTTCATATCTGGGATCGCTTCAGAGAAACGACAATTTGACGATGTCTGTCTGTCTGTCTGTAACGTGTTTCCACTTTTAAGAGCGAACTGTTCAACCGATCGGAAACAAATTTTACAAACACAATTCTTGGCCACCAGAGACCAGAACCACCCTTTTTCAAATTTTTCGGACAAAAATACGTCAAAAATAATACATTCACTTGAGATAACATCGTTTCGTTATATCAAAGGTATTAGAAATAAGGAGAGACATTGAATTTAAATTTCTAAGTAAGCGGTCCCGTGTTCGAATTCCGGCAAAAGCACAAATTTTAATTCAATGCCTCTCCTTACGTTTAAAAACACGTCAGTAACACTGAAAAAATCCGTCTGTAATGTATTGTAATTGCAAAAATAAATAAATAAATAAAATAAAAAACTGTTCATCTGACACGAAAACTGAATAACTGAATTTGTAGAAGAGAAAATTCTGTACAACTTTCCTTTCTTATGTTTTTTCGTAACTCGCATCGTTAATGAGATATTTGCAAAAATAACGGCGATTTGACACCGCCTCTTGATTTTACGTGTACCAGGCGCTAGGAAATGTCACGTGACATTCCTCGCCCAGAACTCTCTCTAGCATACGCCCTCTTGCTTCCCGTATTTTATGATTTTATTGTTATAACTTGAGATTTTCATTACAAACCAGTGACGCACTGAAAAATTATCAAAAGCACGTCGTTCATAGTACGATAAATTACATTCTAGGGTCTAAAAATGTCATTTTAGCTGTTACAAGTGCCAGCAAGAGTACGAGAATTGATAGAAAATCCTGTAGTTGTTCGCCGTGGTGTAGTGGGTAGTGCGTTACATTGTGATGCATGTGTTCGGTCGTTCGAAACTCGCCGATGGCGTACTTTTTTCCGTCTTGGTTCCTAAAAGGGATTCCGGCACTTATTAATTAAATAGAACTATATTCTGCAATGTTTAGAGTTGTACAGATGTAAGAGTGCTCCCTCTAAAATGTGCGTTTGTTCTGTTTCGTGAACATGCCGTGAAATACGAAACAAGGAACTTAACACTGGTCTTCTGAAGCATTTGCACAACAACGGGGAGGATACTGTGATACTGAATGTTCTAAACAACGTGCAGATTCTGGAAGATTCATACATAAATAAAGTCCTAGATTTCTGTGGCAACTGTCGTTTCTTAATGAAACGGAAGGGAAGTGTATACAATTCAACAAATTACCTTGTTTATTTTTTATCTAAGGAATGATTCACTATTTATGGAATATATTGAAAGTCGTTAATTAGAATCAATGCGTCTAATAAAATATTTTTCTTTGAGATTGTTCCTATTCGCGCTTTAAACGTAGATTGTATTACCTTTTCTGTAGTTCAGAAACGACTTTGTTCATGTTACTTTGTTCTGTGCTAAAAGAAAGAGAAAATATTCTGTTTCAAACCGTGATTACGTTTTCTCTTACAGCTAAAATAACAAACGGAATAAGTGGGGTAATACCGAATTCCACATAAATCGAATACTTAATCAATATACAAAGTTACTACTATCATTACATCATTTACCACAGTCATTGTAACAGTATATCCCCAGTTTATGCACATGTGATAAAGAAGTCTATGTTTACATTTTGTTGGTATGTATTTCATGGCATGTTCACAAAACAGAACAAATGTACTTTCCAGAGAAAGCGGTCTTACCTTTGAACAACAAGGAATCCTAAAGAACATAGTTGTGTTAACAAAGAGTGTGCGAAAACCTTTTAAGCAGCAAGAGGAAAAAATTGACAGTGGTGGTTATATTTTATTTATTTATTTGATTTACCTCAGTGCTAGATGTGACGGTCATTGCTTTCGGTAACATATTTGCAGTCAAATACGGAAACAAGTACACCTCTTTTTACGAAACAAATCGAGTCTGGCCTCAAAAAAAGTGGAAATTTCATGCTGAGAGACTGGGACTGAACTGAGGATGTATGAGAGCTCACAATCCATACTTCCGCGTCGTAATCGAAACAACCTTGGCAACAAATGTTCAAATATTTGTAAAGCTATGGGACGAACTACACTGGTCATCAGTCGCTAGACTTACAAAACTACTTAAACTGACTTATGTTAAGGGCAACACATACACCCATGCTCAAGAGAGGACTCGAACCTCCGACGGGGACTAGCCGCGCAATTCGCAGCAAGGCGCCTCAGAGCGCATGGCCATCCCCGCTCGGCTTATACAATGGTGTCTGCCAGAAACCGAATACGTGAAGTGTATTACTTGTTAAACAGAGGTACTCAAGATATAACGTCCTAACACTGTTTATACTGGCCGGCCGCGGTGGCCGAGGGGACTGAGGCGCTTCAGTCACGGTCTGCACGGCCACTACGGTCGGGGGTTCAAATCCCCCCTCGGGCATGGATATTTGTGCCGTCTTTAGTCTTAGCTAGTTCATAAGTAGTTTGTACGTTTAGGGACTGATGACCCCGTAGTTAAGTCCCTTAAGCTTAACAAACATTTGATTTTGTCTATACTGTTTCTAGTAAACAGTCTTGTATACGCATTTCCTTCCGATTCTTCAGACTCAATAGCAGAAATAGCAGTTGGATTTAGTCGCTGTCGATCGTTAGATCCTACACTTTTCGTAACACAGAGTACTTTTGTTAGGAAAAGCAGAGAAATAGTTGTTAGCATCTCACTTAGATAATCACTGGATACCGTTTAGTCCCAGTGCGATGGATGTAAAGGAACCATGAGCTAAGTTTACACGCTTTGTAAATCACGCACAGGGAAAGTATGTACCGGGTTGGTTAATTAAGGACGGTAAAATCTCAACATGCTTTGAAAATAAATTTCGGGATATGCATAGAAACAAAGAGAGCGGAATGTTACTGTTTACGTGCTCATATCTTATGAAGTATGTGTCGGAATGTGTTATAATTTAGAAGCTACATTCAACTATATATGCGTATACCGTGTGTAAAATTTCCTGTCGCTACAATTTCTAGTGTTCAAATTATAAATTGTAACGTCATACCGAGAGCCGTAGTTTTACTCCATAAACAGCGGAAAAGTAGTAAGCGAGAAACTTTTTTCCTTTCATAATTTTACTATGGTTACCAGCGAGAAGACGTTTAATAAAGGTTGAAGTTACGTTTAAAGTTTTTTGCAAGTCGCTAAGTACTGTCATTCTCATACAGTGCATTTCGAAAGTCTCGCCGCATTATATGGCATTTTTTGCGATTTCTATTGGTGATGACGTAATATCTTTTGAACCATGTGCCGTATGTGATTCTTAACCATGCAGCAATTGCTACCTCACGGTAAGGAATGTGTGTACCAAATTTGGTTGAAATCGGTCCAATGGTTTAGGAGAAAATGAGCAGCATTGTCGCAAAATGCAGCAGTTTTTCGCGCATCTCATTGTTTATGACGTCATATCTCCTGAACTATATATCGTATGTGATTCTTAAACTTACGGCGACCGTCCTCATGGATTGAAGCTTACGTGTACAAAATTTCACAAAGATTGGAACAAAACTGTAGATTTGTATTCAATAGCCGACCGCGGTGGCCGCGGAGACTGAGGCGCTCCAGTCATGGTCTGCACGGCCACTACGGCCGGGGGTTCGAATCCCCCCTCGGGCATGGATATTTGTGCTGTCTTTAGTTTAAGGTAGTTGACAAGTAGTTTGTAAGTTTAGGGACTGATGACCCCGTAGTTAAGTCCCATAAGCTTAACAAACATTTGATTTTTTTTGTATTCAATACGTACAAACATACGGACACTCTGCTTTATATATTAGATTCTATTGGACCAAACTACGTTCGTCATCAGTCCCTAGACTTACAAACTACTTGAACTAAGTTAAACTAACCTAAGGACAACAGACACACATCCATGTCCGAGAGTGGATTCGAATCTCCGACGGGGGAGGCCGTGCGATCCGCAACGTGGCGCTCCAGACCGCTCAGTACTCCCGCGCGGCAATTAGGTTTTACAAAGATTATTCTTAATGTTTGTAAATCTATGACAATTAACTTCTTTGGATATTAGTATCTACGCTTGCAAACTATTTAAATTAAGTTAAACTAACAAAGATGGCAACAATGGCAGGAGGGTGTCCATAATGAGGAACTCAAAGAAAAACTGGGAATGAACACCATAGGTGAAGTAGTTAGAGCGAACAGACTGAGTTGGTGGGGTCATGTTACACGCATGGGAGAAGAAAGGTTACCTAAGGGACTCATGAGCTCGGCAGCGGAGGGTAAGAGGAGTCGAGGCAGACCAAGAAGAAAGTACTTAGATTTGGTGCAGAATGATTTTGAAGTAAAAGGCATAACATCAGACGAGGCATCAATGTTAGCATTGAATAGGGGATCATGGAGGAATTTTATTAGAGGTACTATGCTCCCGACTGAACGCTAAAGGGCATAATCAGTCTCTAATGATGATGATGATGCTTAAACTAACATAAGGACAACAGACAAACCCTGCCCGATGGAGGGCTTGAACTTCCGGCGGCGAGCACAAAGATTGCTCTACGCCAGGCATGGCCAACATTTCGGCCCGGCGGGCGCGCCCGCGCTCACGGGCGGAGTACACTGTAGTTGACCCGGCTGCCGCGACCGTGTGTGGCTAGTGGCCCAGTACACACGCCGCTGCGCTCAGTGCGCGGGGCAGGGGCGAGGCAAAGGACGCCCGCGGGCGGCGGCGTGAGCAAAGCATGGGCGCCCGCATCCACGCCCTCGGGGCGGTTTTTGGCTATGCCTGCTCTACGCCATATTCATCGCGAATCTCTTGCCCAGTGAAAATTCCTAAGCGATTGGAAATAAAACCAAGTTACACAAACACATATACACTCCTGGCCATTAAAATTGATACACCACGAAGATGACGTACTACAGACGCGAAATTTAACCGACAGGAAGAAGATGCTGTGATATGCAAATGATTAGCTTTTCAGAGCATTCACACAAGATTAGCGACACCTAAAATGTGCTGACATGAGGAAAGTTTCCAACCGATTTCTTATACACAAACAGTAGTTGACCGGCGTTGCCTGGTGAAACGTTGCTGTGATGCCTCGTGTAAGGAGGAGGAATGTGTACCATCACGTTTCCGACTTTGATAAAGGTCGGATTGTAGCCTATTGCGATTGCGGTTTATCATATAGCGACATTGCTGCTCGCGTTGGTCGCTATCCAATGACTGTTAGCAGAATATGGAATCGGTGGGCAATACGGAGCGCCGTGGTGGATCCCACTGGCCTCGTATCACTAGCAGTCGAGATGACAGGCATCTTATCCGCATGGCTGTAACGGATCGTGCAGCCACGTCTCAATCCCTGAGTCAACAGATGGGGACGTTTGCAAGACAACAATCATCTGCACGAACAGTCGACGAAGTTTGCAGCAGCATGGACTAATAGCTCGGAGACCATAGCTGCGGTTACCCTTGACGCTGCATCACAGACAGGAGCGCCTGTCATGGTGTACGCAACGACGAACCTGGGTGCACGAATGGCAAAACGTCACTTGTTCGGATGAATACAGGTTCTGTTTACAGCATCATGATGGTCGCTTCCGTGTTTGGCGACATCGCAGTGAACGCACATTGGAAGCGTGTATTTGTCATCACCATACTGGCGTATCACCTGGCGTGATGGTATGGGGTGCCATTGGTTACACGTCTCGGTCACCTCTTGTTCGCATCGACGGCACTTTGAAAAGTGACCGTTGCATTTCAGATATATTACGACCCGTGGCTCTACCCTTCATTCGATCCCTGCGAAATCCTACATTTCAGCAGGGTAATGCACGTCCCCATGTTGAAGGTCCTTTACGGGCCTTTCTGGTTACGGAACTTGTTCGACTGCTGCCCTGGCCAGCACATTCTCCAGATTTCTCATCAACTGAAAACGCCTGGTCAATGGTGGCTTGTAACAATATGCCAGTCACTACTATGGATGAACTGTGGTATCGTGTTGAAGCTGAATTGGCATCTGTACCTGTACACGCCATCCAAGCTCTGTTTGACCCAATGCCCAGGCGTATCAAGGCTGTTATTACGGCCAGAATTGGTTGTTCTGGTTACTGATTTCTCAGGATCTATGCACCCAAATCGCATGAAAATGTGATCACATGTCAGTTCTAGTATAATATATTTGTCCAATGAATACCCGTTTATCATCTGCATTTCCTCTTAGAGTAACTATGGCCAGTAGTGTATGAAAGGTAAAATAAATGACCTGCAAAATTACAGATCTATATGCTTAATGTCGGTTTGGAACATAATTACTGATCATATTCTCAGATCGAATATAACAATTTCGTTGAGATGGAGTAGCATGTGTCTACGCATCAGGGCAATTTTATAATAAATCGTTCGTGTGAAAATCAGCTTGTCCTTTTCTCACATATCGTGCGAACTATCGATGAAGGGCAATAGGCACACTCCGTATTCCTTGATTTCCGAAAGACCTTTGTCACGTTTCCCCGCTGCAGACTGCCAACGCAGGTACGAGGGAGGGCTGGAAGACACTTTAAGTAATTGAACCCAGTATGCCGCGGTGGAGTAGCCGAGCGGTCTAAGGCGCCTCGCTGCGGAGTGCGCGGTTGCTCGCCGTCGGAGGTTCGAGTCCTCCCTGGGGCATGCGTGTGTGTGTTTTTCTTAGGTTAGGTTACCTTAATTCAAGTAGTTTGTAAGTTACGGACTGATGACCACGCAGTTTGGTCCGATAGATTTACAAAAATTTGAACAAACATTTTTGAACCCAGTACGTTACGGGAGTGGCACAGGAAAGTGTGACAGCATAGCTATTATTCTCTGTCATGATGTATGACCTGACGGACAGGGCGTGTAGGAATGTGCAGCAGTTTGCTAATGATGCTGTGGCGAACGGGAAGGTGCCATCGCTCTGTGAGTGTAGGATACGAAACGACATAGACAAAATTCCTTACTGGTGTGATGAATTTTAGCTATCTCTAAATATAAACAAAAGTAAAGTAATGCAGATTAGGAGGATGAATAGTGTCATAATTTTCGAATGAAGAATTAGTTGTATGCTCTACGAAATATCTGTGCGTAGTTCTGCAAAGTGGTATGACGTGGATCGAGCGTGTAAGGACATTTGTATGGAAGGCTGATGGTCGACTTGGGTTTATGGAAGGAATTCTGGGAATATGGTGCGTGTACAATACTAGCGCGACCCATTCTTGAGTAATGCTCAACAATTTGTGGTCACCTTCAGGTCGGATTAAAGGATGATACCAGCAGTTCAGAGACGGGATGCTGAGTTTATTACTAGTAGGACTGATCAAAACGCGAATATTACGGATAAGTTTCCTGAACTGAAACTGCAATTCCTGGATGGAATGCGAAGTTGTTTTTGAGGAACACTGTTGAAAAAATATACAGAACCAGCATTTGAAACTGACTGCAAAACGATTCTACTGCCTCCAACTTACATTTCACGTAATGAACAAATACTAAAAAAATATGCTTTTTTAGACAGGCATTTTTCCTTCGCTCTGTTTGGGAGTGGGACAGGAAAGGAATCGAGTAGTGCTGGTAGGAGGTATCCTCCCCAACGCACTATACAGTAGTTTGCCCAATATACAGAGATAAAAATTTGGTAGCTCATATAAGGTGTCGCAAAATAGCCTGTAGCTGCGAGTAAATATATCACAACTAAAATCTTAAAATCCGAATTTCTTTCTTTGTTGTCCATTCATAGCGTGTGAGCATAAAATTATTATTATTATTTAACATGAGCCATAAATGCTTAACGAAATTTTAAAAATATCTGTCCTTGTCCACAACTAAAAAGTAGCAAATATGTTGCTTGATATTGTCAATGAACAGTGTAGCTTGACTTTAATTACCTTTGGCTACAAATTCCAAACGGAATGCTTAATGCAATATACTACAGCAGATGATTCCAGACTGTCGTCTTCAGCTCCATTGTAACGGATGGACGACTGAGTCACAATATAAAATACACAGTCTCCAAGAAGTTGAGTACTTATTTTGTACCACGGCAGATATCTGAGACTTTTATCATGTAACAAGGACACTATTTGGAGTAGGCGTCTTGGTGCGTGAACCAGTGTTTAGTCACCACCATCAACATTGAAGCTGGTGGTTGGTTGTGTTTTAATATTACCCATATTGTAATGCCGACGTACTGGTTGTTAAGTCAATCGTTACATTTATTTAGCACACAAGCTCAGTGAAATAACACACCGCTACGAATTTCCGTGGCCGAGGGGACTGAGGCGCTCCAGTCACGGTCTGCACGGCCACTACGGTCGGGGGTTCGAATCCCCCCTCGGGCATGGATATTTGTGCCGTCCTTAGTCTTAGCTAGTTCGTAACTAGTTTGTAAGCTTAGGGACTGATGACCCCGTAGTTAAGTCCCATAAGTTCTACAAACATTTGAACATTTTTACGAATTTCCACAGTCATAATGTAATGATATGGCTCATCGAGTTTGAATAATCAAAGGAGATTGGGTCACAGAACACGTGTTCTATTAGTTTTTCAGTACTCCTCGAGTATTTGTGGTTCGCGCGAGGTCGGTTTACAGGAACAAACGGAGGCAATTCAAAGGCGGGCTGCTGGATTTGTTAATGGCAGGTTCGATCTACAGAGGTGTTTCGGGAACTCCCTGGTGGGAAGGCTACATTCTTTCTCCAGGAACATTGTTGAGGAAATATAGAGGGCTAGAATTTCAATCTATCTAGGGAATAATAAATCTAACGATAAGTTTCATTTCGCGTTACAATCACAAAGATAAGAGAGGAGAAGTTAGGGCTATTACGGAGGGATATAGACAATCGTTTTCCTACAAGGTACCCTCCACAATGCACAATATGATGACTTGCGTAGTATTTATGTAGATGTAAATCAAACCGACATACTTTGAGACGGTATGTTACAGTTATGAAACAAAGATACTTGAACAAAAATTACCCCACTTGTAATGACCATTTTTTTCCACGGGACGTTATACCGTGAGATTCCTTCCCCCTTTTGTCATACAGTCGTGAACTCTTCCCCTTTTGCTGTCCCATTACCTTTTCATCCTATCAACCTTTTCCAGTTTACTTCTCCTTCCACAGGGTCTCCGATCGCACCAACCTGTTGCCATTCTTGCTGATTTCTAGAACTATTATTATTCCTGTAATGGATACGACACTCCCTAAGCATTCAAAAATTTCTTCCATTTCATACTAAGAAGAGTCCCCTCCAAATCTACGGAAACATATACATTTCCTGCCTCATTTTATTGTCGGTATAATGCCTCTACTTCTAAAACAAATGCTCCTTACTTTAGGTTTTCCCTTCTGTCACAGATAATAAACGCTTGAAGACATTTTTAATACATCAGTTAGTAGCTGATTCTGCGGCTACTTTCACACCTCGGATAGCAAACGCTATACACTCTGTCGTATCGAACCACAAACTTGCCTGCTTATAAAATATTCAAAGAGTACGAGCCCTAATTCTCTCTTGAAAGCTTCGCAGTTCGAAAACTTGGGTGGCGTTGGCGATCACTGCATATTAAATGAGTGAATCCACTTTCGGCGATGAGTCGCTTCTTCGTATACATTCGCTTGTAAAAGTGACTAAAGTATTAAAAAATAATTTATAAAAACCTTGGATCGCATTGTGGGCTGAAGATGCCGAGACACGGAATAAAGATGATTTCTTTTGCAGGTAAGTAGTCTGCAACTCTGAAATGGAGAATTTAAAGTGGAGAATTATGAATGGGAAGGAGATGAAATCGAGAGTTATGTTCTCCGTTGTTTTTATAATCGCATAAATAAAATGTCTCGATGGGTTCATTTACAATCCTCATGACTTTTCTTCTTTTTTATTCGAAATTTTCAATATCATTGTTAGTGACAAATTATTTCAAAGAGTATCTAAAGTAAAATACTAAGAATAAGCATCCAGTGCATCGTAGAGTGGAACGATAACAGGTAACAGTCAGCTGCATCTGGAGTACAGTATTACAATACGTCTGCATTGCAGAAGTTTATGTTTACTTACAGCCTATGACCCCCACAAATGTAGAACGACCTTATTGATATAACTTTCTGTGAATATCCAACAGAGATATTAATAATTAGCACAGATGGGGGAATTTCCTGTTCAGAAATTACATTATAGTAATTATTTCACGAGCAGAGCTACAATCCTCGAAGTAAATGAAACTTCAGACATTCAGTTCACTTACAGCTGATTATACTACAATGGTATTCAGTAGCTTGTTCCATGCTCGGGCGTTACTTAGTACCATCGTACTGCCTCTTTGGTTCTTATGAAGAAAAACATAATAATGTCAGTGTTGCAAGCTAGTGACCCTGGTATCGGTGTGGCTGTAGATAAGAGTGCAGCCTTTACCGCGGTAGCTGGAGTGTGGCGGTGATGAGGGGCATCGTCTCGGCCAGCCTTTGATCCCGGGACACGGCTCAGGTATTCATATGATAGCAGGCTGAGTGCACCTGACTTCGTTCTGTGGGACTGGAAGGAGCAAAATCCCCTTCTTTCCAGGACTGAGGGATGTAACTCCAGGACGGGAGTCGAGTGCCCTATCCACTAAACCACAGAAAGATCAACACATGGTTGTAAATCGCAGGCCAGAGCTGGCGCTGATAATAAGGAGTTCATATTCACAGGACATGTTAATTTGAATGTCCTAAAGAAATTTTTAGGCTTTCAGTTCGCTTCAGCGTGTGTCGTACTGCCTAGTAGACAATGGCTCCGCCATGGGCCGTGATAACTTGATCCATGCTTGAGGGCATCGATGCATGAAAGGGGCAAACGTCCTTTGGTACTGCCAACCATGTTGCATCCATCTGGCTGCAAAGTTCATCTGCGATCCAGTATGAAACTTTCACTCTGCAGCGGAGTGTGGCTGACATGAAACTTCCTGGCAGATTAAAATTGTGTGCCGGAACCGGGACTCGAACCTCGGACATTTGCCTTTCGCTCTACCACTGAGCTACCCCGACACGACTCACTGTGCCCCCTCTTACTTTTACAGAAGTTCTCCTGCGAAACTTGCAAGACTAGCACTCCTGGAAGAAAGGATATGGTGGAGACATGGCTTAGCCACAGCCTAAGGGATGTTTCCAGAATGAAACTTTCACTCTGTATGTTCATCTTATGTCTACTACGTGTCCTCGCAATCATAGCCGTTGTAAAATAAAAAGCGTTTGCCCGCAAAGTTCTCAGGTTCGAGTCCCGGTTCCGGCACAAAATTTTAATCTGCCAGAAAGTTTCATCTGCGATGGTTGGCATTGGATCACAGCGTTGCATCCCCACACATTTTTCCATTGGCGACAACTCTGGCGATCTGGCGGGACAGGGCAATAGGCGGACCTCCTGTGACGACAAGAAGGCACGTGTCGGAGCAACACGTGGTCGTGCATTGTCTTGTTGAAAATGGCGTTTGGGGTGTCGTGCAGAAAGGGCGAGGCTCCGTTCGCAGGGTGTCATTCACGTAGGCCAAACTAGTCACAGCTCCCTGGACACACACTGTGATTTGCGGGTCTACCCAATACCCCCCTATGTCATAAGGCCTTCAGTTGGCTCTGTATTGACTGTATTGTCTGCGGCGAAAATCAAAATGCGACCACCATTTTCAAACAAACAGAATCTGGTTCCGTCCGAAAACATTAAAAATGTTCAAATGTTTGTAGAGCTTATGGGACTTAACTACGGGGTCATCAGTCGTTAAACTTACAAATTACTTATGAACTAGCGAATGCTAAGGGCGGCACAAATATCCATACCCGAGGGGGGATTCGAACCCCCGACCGTAGTTGACTTGCAGACTGTGACTGACGCGCCGCAGAACGCTCGGCCGGCGCGGCCGGCCCGAAAACATTATCTGATGCTATTCCCATTCCCAGTGCCATCGTTCCATACACCAATGCCGTCTAGCATGTTTCTGCACGTTAGTCAAAGGCAGGCGCAGAAGTGGACGACGCGCACGTGACCCGTTCCGTAATAAAAGGTGACGGACTGTCACCGGTGATAGTGTATGATGTGCTCCACTGTTGTGCCAGAGCTGAGTAGGACGCATATCTGCCCTATAATTCTGTTTGGATGAGGTGTTGATCTTTTCGGGAGATGGTCAGGGTAGTGCAGACAACCGCCTCTAATGACCACGCTGTCGACGGGGCGTTAAACACTAATCTTCCTTTTTAGTGCAAACAAAAGTTCATTTTTTTTTTAAATTAAAGCGACCAAACTCCTCTGGTCACCGATCCCTAGACTTACAAACTATTTAAACCAACTTTAACTTATGCTTAGGACAAAACGCACACCCATGTCCAAGGAGGACTCTAACCTCCGACGCGAGTAGCTGCTCGATCCTTAACGTGATGCCTCATACTCCATGGACATTCACGTGCGGCTGGGTGGTGACTTACACTGCCCTCCATAAGTGTGGAAACACCATGTTGCGTATTACAACTGAGCAACTGATCTATGTGAATTATTGGTTAGAATGCGGAATAGCAAGTTCAAATAACGGTTAATAATCACACAGTATTGTACACTTCACATATCACAGTTGGCTTTCGTCCGTAGGCGCGTGCGGACCTGCTCCGCGCGCAGGGTACTGCCCCGCCGCCGGTGTTGTTTACTTCCGCGTCGCGGTATTTGTATTGTCTCGAGTCCAGTAACTGTGTACGTTATGGCGCACTCTTACCGCCGAGCGACCCTGAAAGTTACATTCCAAGCAGAACATCCACGACCACGCGCTTACGAAATTGAACAATTTATTCGTGATGAGCTACGATTGAAACCACAAGAAGTGATAGGTATCCACTTCTCGATCACCGGCAGTGTCGTTTACATCAAAATGACATCTGAGACCGCATGTGCTGAAGTCGTACGACAACACGCACAAGGACTGAAATTCAAACACTCGGACGGACATATCGGGGAGGTGACGGTGGACCATGCAGGATTCGGACTGCGAACACTTCGTGTGTTTGAGCTTCCATTCGAGGTACCGCAAGACGCCGTCATTGAAGCCTTTCGCCCCTACGGCAAGTTTGTGGGACACATGGCTGAAAAATGGCAGACGTTCACGACGTACCAAGTATTAAACGGCGTACGACAGATCAAGATCGAACTGTCAAAACACGTACCATCCTACCTAATGATTGGTGGTGTGCGAGCCATCGTCATGTATGATGGACAGCCGCGGACTTGTGCAGGCTGTGGACAAGAGGGCCACGTTCGTTCCGAATGTCTCCATCGCCGTTTACTTCGGATTCCGACAGACGAGGCAGTTCCAGCTGTAACAGCACCACCTGTATCAGACTCCTACGCCTCAGCCGTGCGAAAACCTGAAGCAACACTTCAGGATGTGTCCTTTCTCCCGCCAACGCTTCCCGCCGAGGACTGCAGCGTGGAAGAGACTTCCGCATCCTCTTCTACCATGCCTGAGACGAGATCGACAAACTTTCAGTACATGAAAGACGGCGCGGCCGAAGCGATGGACCTCGACCCAAGAGTGGTGCCCACCGCAGCTTTCATACAGACGGGCACTACATCTGACGAGGGACACCCGCACTCCGACACGGAGCAGCACGTTCGGAAACAGCGGTCGCCCAGGAGACGGAAGAAGAGAAGTCGACCGTCCTCCGATGACATCTCCCCACAGGAAGACGACAGGATGTCTGACAGTGTTCTCTCTTCGAGCGTCACAACCACGGAAAACGCCGTACCCGATGTCCCAATCGAAGAACGTCCTATTCACTGCCTTCTATCTCCACCGACAACAGTGGACCCTGTAGAGGCACCCCCACAGGATAACACTGTGGCAGCATCACCACCCCTACCACTCGAAGGGAGTGAGAATCACTCGAATTTCGTGTCGGCCCCCTGGAGCGCCGATGTCGAAGATGAGGCAGATCAGAACTCTGGCCCGCCGGATGGGGCGAATCCCTCGGTGGCGCCCGACAAAACTTGCGCCTAGTGATTGCAGACACATTGGCGGCTTCTGACGCCCCACACCCACCGGACATCTTAACAGAACCCCTATCGACATCAGCAGGAGCACGTCCGCAACACTACCGCATTGCAACGATGAATCTTGCTACCATCAGAGCTCCTCACAAATTGGCGATGTTCCGTGACACCATATACGCTGCCGATGTCGACATTGCCCTTCTTCAAGAAGTGTTCGTCTCTGCCTTCTACGCTCCTACCGGCTACGAAGCGCACATCTCTCACGCCTCCGACAATGGTAGCGGAGTTGCCATCCTCCTCCGCGAAGGGCTCCCTGCTGAAGATGTTGTGTACCTTCCTAATGCGAGGGGAATGGCCCTTACTCTGTTCGGTGTGCGTGTTATCAACGTATACGCACCGTCAGGCTCCAACAGACGTAGAGAACGACATGTCTTCTTTGCTGACGAGGTAATGCCGCTTTTTGTGGGTCCACTGGATGATCTGGTGCTTGGCGGGGATTTCAACTGCACACAAGGACCCACTGATCAACTCCCCACACATTCTCCGTGCGCAGCCCTGTCTTCCATTATCGATCGACTCCAACTAATCGATTCATGGACGAAACTCTATGGAACACGCGCGGGGTTCACATACTACACAGCACACTCGTCCAGTCGACTCGACCGCGTTTACCTTACACGCACCCTCGCTGATGCCACACGACATGCTGAAGTATGGCCTATGGCCTTCTCCAATCATGAAGCTTACATCTGCGACGTCGTCCTCGCCCGACAACGAGTGTGGCACAGTCGCGGTCCATGGAAACTGAACGTTGCCCACCTGACTGCTCCTGACTGTCGATGCGTAGTAGAGGACGCATGGGCCCTCTGCCGCCGCCGTCGCCCCGCCTACACGTCGACTTTATCATGGTGGTTATCCTGCGCGAAACCGGCACTACGAAAAGCATTGATGGGATACGGTAAAGATGTCAAGGCCTGGCAAGCAAGCACCTTAGACTTTCACTACGCGATCCTACGAGAGTGCACTTCGATGCCATTCTCTCCATCTCGACAGACGATCGTGCATCGTGCTAAAGCACATATCACCCTTCTCACGCGTCGACGATTAGAAGGCGTCATTGTGAGGTCCCGTACTAATGATCGTATACCTCAGGAACCACCGTCTATGTACCATGTACTTGCAGAACGCAGTCATCGACGTCGAGCTCTTATACAAGATCTTGTCGATGTGGAAGGCCGACGATATACATCTCAAAAAGATATTGGTCATGCTTTTCATTCTCACTTCACCCGGTACAGTACTTTTCCAATTTTTTATGGAGCGTCTTTCACGATCCGCCTCCCAGCTGGAACGTTCAAACTATGCGAAGCTAATGTGATGTTCTTGTTGATATGAGTCCTGAAAGAACTGAAAACGGAACCTATACAAAAATTATCGAGAAGACGAGTTTGGATGTTCCCCACTGAAGACGTGTGAAGAACTGCACAAAGAGAACAAGACATAGAACACTTCAATAAAGCAATAAAAATAAATAAATAAATGATTGCAAATGACTCCTTCCCATTCCTGTTTTCCTCCTATCGATTAGTGTATCTAGGTTATTTTTATTTGGGATAGGTATAGACAGGAGCCAACGCCTGAAGAGGTACAGTTAATTTTTTTTTTTTTTTTTTTTTTTTTTTTTTTTTTTTTTTTTTTTCTTATGGCAAAAGTGGCGGTGGCACATAGGCCCCTTTATTTATTTTCCTTTTTTTTGTAAAAATAAAAAAAATTAAAAAAAAAGAGAAAAAAAGGATTAGTATAATTATATGATTAAAAAAAAAAATGAAAGAAAAAAAAATAAAAAAATAAACATATACATACGTATTGGAACATACTACTTTGGCTTCGTCTTATGTAAACCGACGTTACCTGTCCAAGCAATTCTACTTAACACGCGAGGTGGTGCAGGTAGACCGCATGGCTATGTAGAGGTACGTTGTTTACAATCACTTGTAGTTGCGACCACAAAGGTTTTCCCGGCGTAATAACTCTTTGTAATCTTCTCGGGTCTGCAGCCGGATACTAAAGTCAACTTGACACAATATTTCAGCGGCGCAACTGGCCGCCATCCTCAGGTGAGCTTGCTGATAGACAATCTTGCCGGAACTGAGTTCCCAGTGCAATCGGCGGCTCCTTTATACATCGAGGAAGACCCATAGAAGTGACAGTAACTGCCCTCTGGCGCACAAGACATACAGCGCTCCGGTGGTAGAGTCCAGATGTGGGAAAACGTATATTGGTCAGACTATCCGTACCATTCAGGACAGATATATTGAACATCAACGCCACACACGTTTGCTCCAGCCCGAGAAGTCGGCGGTAGCTGAGCATTGTCTCGATGAGGGACATAGAATGTTATATAGCGAAACTCACATGGTTGCTTCAGCATCTCGTTACTGGGACTGTGTCTTAAAGGAATCCATAGAGATTCGATTATCTGACAATCTGATTAACAGAGACAAAGGCTACCTTCTTAGTAAATCCTGGAACCCTGTGTTATCAGATGTTAAAAAACAAAGGTTGGTACTTCAGAAATCTGAATAATAATTTTCTTTATCATCGATTACCGATTTCGCCCGACTCTACCACCGGAGCGCTGTATGTCTTGTGCGCCAGAGGGCAGTTACTGTCACTTCTTGCGCTCGCGCTATGGGTCTTCCTCGATGTATTAAGGAGCCGCCGACTGCAGTGAGAACTCAGTTCCGGCAAGATTGTCTATCAGCAAGCTCACCTGAGGATGGCGGGCAGTTGCGCCGCTGAAATATTGTGTCAAGTTGACTTCGGTATCCGGCTGCAGACCCGAGAAGATTACAAACTTGTAGTTGCGTTTGCATAAAGGTATAACACGCCGCGAAAGTAATTGAAAATGGCCCCAAACTCCCAGATTCCTTATGAATCACGGGTAATGATAATAACTTTGCACCAAAAAGGAAATAGTGTCCGACAAATAGCAAGTAAACCGAAGATTTTCATCAGCGGAGTTGTCAAAACCACTCACCGGCATCGAGAAACAGGCTTCTATGAAGATCGTCCTCGGTCAGGAGCAACCAGGAAAATATCAGAATGCCAGGAAAAGTATTTGGTAAAGATCAGTAAACGTAACAGATTAAAAACGGTCCGTGAATTCACTGCTGAACTATACGCAACGAGGGATACACCGGTGAGTGAGTCAACAGTGAGACGACGCCTGGCAGACAACAAACTCCGAGGTTATGTAGCAACAAGGAAACCACTGTTGCGACCTGTTAACGAGAAGAATAGGCTTCAGTGGGCTAACATACACCAACAATGGACAGCAGCGGATTGGGAAAGAGTCTTATTCTCTAATGAATCTAAGTTCGAAATATTTGGAAGTAAACGCCGTTTACCTTAATGAACGCTTGAATCTTCAGTGCGCAATTCCAACTGCAAAGCGTGGAGGGGGTTCTGTGATGGTATGGGGATCCTTTGGAGGGAATAGAGTCGGAGATTTGATGAAAATAAATGGGAAAATGAACCAAAAGGATTATCATGCCATTCTCCAGCGATATGTAAGACATCTGGTTTGCGTCTGATTGGGAAAGGGTTTGTCTTGCAGTAAGACAACGATCCAAAACATACGCCTCGTTTGTGTCAGGACTACGCGAAGTCTCTAGATGTCCGTAAAATATTTTAAAACGTTAATTGTAACCCAATCGAGCTGCTATGGGATGAATTGGACAGGAGGATCTGGAAATGGGTAATCATGAGTGGAACACAATTGTGGCAGGTCCTGCAGCAAGAATGGAGATTAATTCCAACTGAAACCTTGGAAAAGATGACGCAGCGCACGTCGTGAGTGTGCAATGCAGCAAAGGGTGGCTATTTTTAGGAATCGAAAATGTAATTGTTGCTTTTTCCTGGGTATTATTTGAGCTTAATAAACATTTGAAAAACAACAAAATGCATTTTTATCCCGTATTTCCTTTCCATTGACTATAATTACTAGGCGTTTCCAAACTTATGGACGGTAGTGTATCTCGTGATAGTCTACTACCTTCCGTGAACCATTCTGCACACAGACTTTGCAGGGCCGAAGCACTTCGTCCCACGGAGAAGAAATTTCCCGGATGGATGCAGCATATTATCTAATGCCAACAGTGTGTTCTCTTTCAAAGTCACTAATTTGGTTGTTCGGGTCATGAATACGTCTGCCAGGCATCGTGCAGATCTAATCAAGTCACAGTGATCCATCACTTTGTATTTATAGCGACAACTAGCGCAGCCGGCACATTCCAACGGTATGTGTTGTTGCGCCGTGTTGTCGATGTAGACCTTAAACCAACGGGATGACATGGTTCAAATGATAATCGTTTTTATAGAACACTAGCTGAAAACCCGGCGTTGCCCGGGTATTTGTTCATTTATTGGTGCCATTTTTCAGGTATATATCCATTTGTATAAGCGCTGTATGTCTGTAAAATTTCTTGGGAATACAGTTAGTAGTAAAGAAGTAATAGATTAAAACTTGGTGCAGGATGGGCGGTTTCCCATGAACGTTACTGTTCATGTGCTCATATCTCATGAACTACATGTCGCAATGTGGTACAATTTAGAAGATACATTAAACTATATGTGTGTATACTGTCTGTAAAATTTCCTGCGGCTACAATTTGTAGTTTACAAATTATAAATTATAACGTCATACCGAATGCCGTAGTTTTACTCCATAAACAGCGGGAAAGTAGTAAGCGAGAAACTGTTTTCCTTTCATCATTTTACTATTGTTGTCAGCGAGAAAAAGTTTAATAAAGGTTTTAAATTATGTTTAAAGTTTGTTGCAAATCGCTAAGTACTGTCATTCTCATACAGTGTATTTCGAAAGTCTCGCCGCATTATATGGCATTTTTTGCGATTTCTGTTGGTTATGACGTAATACCTTTTGAACCATGTGCCGTATGTGATTCTTAACCATGCAGCAATTGTTACCTCACGGTAAGGAATGTGTGTACCAAATTTGGTTGAAATCGGTCCAATGGTTTAGGAGAAAAAGAGCAGCATTGTCGCAAAATGAAGCAGTTTTTCGGGCATCTCATTGTTTATGACGTCATATCTCGTGAACTATATATCGCATGTGATTCTTACACTTACGGCGACCGTCCTCATGGATTTAAGCTTACATGTACAAAATTTCATAAAGATTGGGACAAAACTGTAGATTTGTATGCAACACGTACAAACATACGGACACACTGCATTATATATTAGATGTTTGTGATATGAATTTTCTCTCTGTATTACTGTATACTGTATGAGTGTATTTCTTTCATAATTTACCAATTTATTTTTTAATATGTTGTTGATACTTCCATTTGAAGTACATCTGAAATTTCACAGAGCGTGTAAACTACAAAGAGTTCACGCTGATCGATATAAGAGTATAACGACATATAGATACGAGGAATCTCTGGTGAATTGTACGTTTATGCAGCCCATTTAATTGGTTATTTAAATTCAAACCCTCCAGTGAATAGAAGCGGTGGCCCGAATTTCGCTTTATCGTTTAATCGTTACCGCTCTTATTCATATTTTAACAGGCTGTAATGCTAGAGCCGATTTAGCTACAGATACAGTGGCCACAAATCCGCTTTCATTTCCCAAGTTATTGCTGAGATAAAAAGGGCAGATGCTGTAAACTATTGTCCACGTCCAGATTCGCGCGTTCTCTGGTGTCGTGAATAACCAACCAACACACACACACACACACACACACACACACACACACATAAAAGACATGTATTTTGTAAATTATTCTGTACGACAGAAATGGGTGGTTCGTATCCTGTATGAAGCCGATTATTCACGGGCCACAGTCCGGTCAAAAAGACGAGACCAATGGTAATTAATTCTTCAATCCAAGCAGAATGGAAGGAAATTTGTTTTTGTTGTTATTGTAAGAATTAATAGTTATTTTATAACATTTAACACTATTACGGAAATGTGTGAATTCACTGTTCAACGAAGTTGCCTTTTCGCAAACCACATAACTGTGTCCTACTACGACGCAGAAGTTTCAAATGTGGCTCAAAAGTGCCTACAGCATCGCTCTGTCATGGTGGAAAATAGCGAGGCCTTGCGGTGTAATCCATAGCCCTGACAACGCTTCAGAAAGCAAGATGCCAGCCATTGCAGCAAAAGACCTGATGCGACAAATTCACGTGAGGTCTGAACAGATCGAATTTGAATTTCGAACACACCTCCTTGTCCCATGTGAAGAAAGGCGTGAAGTATTTTGCCACTTCCATTTGTAGGAAGCTGGTACAAGAATTTAAAGAGATTAATAGTAATCCTCGTACTTCCAAGGTCAAACCGATGAGTTATCTGTCGAGGAATTTCTGGAAAAATTAAAAACTTAAGCTAATTTCCGTGTTACCTTGTGTGTGTGTGTGTGTTTTTTTTTTTTTTTTTTTTTTTTTTTTTTTTTTTTTTTTTTTTTTTTTTTTTTTTTTTTTACTTATGCTTAGGCCTGTCGTGTGCATAGGATTATTTTTCATTTCAATTTAACTATTACTACTCTTTTGTTACAATTTAATGTTCTGCCTGGTTCCATGACAATTGGGACTTCTTCCTCAGTTTGGTACTACGAAGCATGATAAATATAAATGAACGATATCGCACTGCAACAAAATTTTGCCAACGTGGGCGCGTCACACTGTGAGAAGGTAGTTGCACTCCCGCTACCCACATTTCACCTCCCCTTTTGCTGTCTTTGTGATACAGGTCAGCACCGCGCCGTCCAGAGTTGACATATCATGATATTCTTATGGGTGGACGAGAAAAGCAATTCAGACACATCGCCTCACAGCGTCGACACAAAATGTCTTCAGAAGGTGGTATGTGCAACAACCTTTCCTCTTGGACCGTTATTTTCCACTCATTTCGTCGTAGAAAACTACAGTGTGATAAGCCAGAAGCTGACGTTCTTCATAACTGACACTGAAGATTCCTCCACCTCACCCTTCCAGTAGACTGAATCGACTCAAATCTTTTTCTAAAGACATCGTGAACCTACAACGTCATTTCAAGTGATCTCACCTCTTTGGAACACAGAGCAACCAATATGTTCTAGTTTAAGGGTTGGGACCACTAGGGACCTTTCAAAACTATTAAACGAAATATGAACGTGATCCGAAGCAGCAAGGTGTTTGTATGTGGAGAGTGGGGGTATTGATACATGTGGGCTGCACGGCCACTACGGTCGGGGGTTCGAATCCCCCCTCGGGCATGGATATTTGTGCCGTCCTTAGTTGTAAATAGTTCATAAGTAGTTTGTAAGTTTAGGGACTGATGACCCCGTACTTAAGTCCCATAGACTCTACAAACATTTGAACATTTGATACATGTGGGAGCCAGTTTTTCAGAAACCTCGGTTACACATCTGATCACCCAGACAGCCTACTGGCCACATGTGAAATCTAACAGTTGTCGAAGGAATACCTCTTATTCTGCTGCATGGTAGTCACTGATTGGCTGTCGCTGTACAGATCATTATTGAAGTGCTTATCAAAAGTGTGTGAGTGGCACATATTGTGTCGACGACTAAGATCTTAGACAGACTTTTTGGCGTTTTCTTCATGTCTTTGTGAATATAGGAGCTCCACCCTCGCTATGATGACGGCACAGCGACGGCTGAAAAAGTACAAACATTATTTGTCGTTTGGGCTTACGTTTAAATTTCTTCGAATAGTTTTGAAAGATCCCTAGTAATTCCACCCTGGGTACCAGAGCAAAAATTGCGGTTGCACTTTATTTCAGACTGCCACGATTACGTTCGGTGTGTTTGGAAGCCCACTATATCATCAGAGAAAGGTTGGATTGGCGAAGGCGTGTCAGCATAGCAAAGGTTTTGTTTGAAGAACATCGTACTGTTCTTTATACCACCAGTAACCCTCATTTACTACCGAGAAAAGAATGGGAACCAACACCGCAAGGATAGAGCGGCCTTTATTTCACCTATGATATCTGTTGGTGTCGCTTCTAAGCGGCAGTATGTGTGAAATATTTTCCTTGGCCGCCCATAAAGAAAGTGTGCTTTCAGTGCTGGCCGTCTTGATTCTCACCTTAATCGAAGGTACCTGAAAAGAATAGGTGAAATTTAACTCTGGGGGAATGGGAGAGAGAGAGGGGACGAGGAAACTACTTTCCCATGGTGTGATGCAGTTGTATTGGGCAGAATTTCGGCGAACCTTAGGGCCAAAGTGACATCGTCAACCCACCTTAGACCTGACACAATCTTATTGGCGCAGATCTTTACTCGCATGTGTCGACAACATACTATTTAAGCGCCCCTGAGCCCCTTTATATCGTCAGAGTTCTCTCAAGGTCTACTAACCGCGACTTGAAGTCATACCTTATGACCCGCTACGTGATGGCGCCAGGAGTGACATCGCTCAGCCTCTTCAGATCAACGCCATATTCGGCGACTGTGCTCATTAGTGGTAGTGCAGAACAAAGATTGATTCATCACTGAAGCAATGAGACTCTATTCATCAACCGTTTGTGACTTCTGATCACGGAATCATTACAAACTCAGCCGTTCGTGTTGTGGTGTTAAACGAGAGCTTGCGCTTGGCACCGCAATATCCAAGTCTGGTTGCTGTTGATCTCAAACCAATGGAACCGTGAATGACACTAAATGTTGTTCTGACATGTTAATGGGTTGTGATATGCTTGGTATACAATACAGCGAATTCCCTTGTCATAGTCAGACGTGGTCAACCGCTTCGTTGGTGACGAATGTGCGTGCCCTCACGTAACCATCCAGTCGAACATGGGTCCTCTGTGACATCCGAATGCCCCAAAATTGTTTGATTCGACCAACCGGCCAAATGGATACCCACAACTAAAACCATGCACAATGTGACACCTGCCGTCTCACTTTAGTAAGTGGCATCTCCGTGTTCTTCAGTACTCAATGCATGGTGGCGTTCACGCCACTTATCTACCTTAGCAAACTTGCTAACAACACACTACACGAACAAGAAGAATACACTCTGATGTCAGTTCTACCTATCACATGGAATTACGTCTCTGCTCATTTACACAGCCACAGATGATCTGTACGTGGATTAAGCTACACTGCCAGTCGTCCAAAATGGTACATCAAGAACGGGCGGAGGTATCACACCCAAATTTATCTAGGAGATAAAATAATGTACTACGATCACACGATTGAAAACACAGCACCATGATAAGAGTGGAAGAGCGTTTCCGCTGCTTCACGCTTCGGCCTTGAATTAAAGAGACTCAGGTTGTATTGTTGGAGTATAGCAGTCCACTAAATATTTCCAAAGTAGGTGTGTCCGTGTAGCATGGCAGCGGCTGGTGTATCCCGGGCCAATCGTTCTGCAATAATCGACCAGATGTTTCCGATAGGTCAAATGTGTGCAACGTCCTATGGGACCAAACTGCCATGGTCATCGGTCCGTAGTCTCAAACGTATTCTAAGGACCACACACACACACACACACACACACACACACACACTCCCATGCCCGAGAGAATATTTAAAACTCCAGCGGAAGCAACGGCTAACCCGGCGTGGCCGATGGGTGGGAATCAGCCAAGTCAGCAATGCAATCCGATACGTGGCGAAGAAGGCTTGACATATTGCGTACCACCCGTGATCGCGTATTATTCTGGTGCAATGTGGTCACAAAAAAATCTCCGAAAGTATGGGAGGACAACGGGCGCCAACATTTCAGAGACGTAACGCTGACTGGTTAGTGTATTGGTAATGCCTACTTGGTGGGAGCGGGAGTGAAATCCAATAACACTCCAAATTGTAATATTGGGTTCAAGACTTGTGTCGCGATGAATAAGCAACACTCTCTCATCACGGTGACTCCAGACTAATCCGTCTATCGTGATGGTGCAGGGAGAATCGGGATTGGGACGACACTGTTCTACCGACAAATTCCGATCTTCTAGCACCACCATGATAGTCGGATTGCAATCTGAGGGTACGGTATGAGATACCGTTGAACGGTTACTCTATGAAGCGCAATACTGGTCCTACATCCCCTGTAGTGTTTGCCCCAAGTACGCATTGCTGTTCACTAACCAGCCAGCTTTACACACCATTGCAGCCCATTGTCCTCCCATACTTCCAAAGCTCGTCGACGGCGACATTGCAACAGGTCAATGAACGACCGCAAGCGGAACGCAGTGTTCAAGACTTCTTCGTCGGCCATCGGATTGCGCTGCTACATTTGCCTCCCAGTTCTCCCGAAGTTTCGCCTATCGAAATCTGGGCAAAGACTGGCATGTGATACGCCATCCACTTCTACACCATATCTACTATGGCAATAACTGGAAGTAGCGCGGACTGCTATCCCCCAACAACTCGTCCAGATTATCTTCGACGGTTATAGCCATGAACGGAGCCAAAACTAATTATGATTTCATCATCTTCTTCACTCCACCTGGGGCTGTATTAACAATCATGTGGTCTTTGTACAACGTGCAGTTGCAGTTGCAGTGTTGCATTTTGGTTGTCCAGGAATGTAACTACATTATACAGTCGTTTGTGCCATGTGGTGATAATGAAGAAACACCGTATCAATATACTTACAGGAGCATAGAAGTTCCGCTTAGTTGCCTATCAAGGATCAGCTCGAGCGACTAATAAGGGACTAATAACCAAGCAGTTAAGTCCCATAGAATTACAAACATTTGAACTGTACTTGAAAGGTTCCAAAAAGGATAATGCCAAGATCGCTAAAATGTAATTTCATTTAGACGATCGGTTTCGCTGGTCTCTGCCATCATTTTATGGTCTATAAAAGTTTATAAAGTCGTTATCTTGTGATGTCAACAGCTGTTATTTAAAATACTTTAAAGTGCATAGATGCACTATGTCATTGAAGTTAAAATGTACATGTCAGTATAAGTGACACTTATACTGACATAGTGCATCTATGCACTTTAAATTATTTTAAGCAACAACTGTTGACATCACAAGATGACGACTTTATAAGCTTTTATAGACCAGAAGATGATGGTAGAGACCTCCGAAACAAGTCGTCGAAATAAAATTACGTTTTAGCGATCTTGGCATTATCCTTTTTGTAACCTTTCATAATATTGGATCGCCTCCTTACATTATAAAGAAATAAAGTCGACTACTGTACTTTATTTTACACTCTAGATCTATCAAGAAAACATATAGTAACTGTCATTTTCCGAATTGTAATCTAAATAATGTCTTTTGAGTTAAGGAAAAGCTTGAAATCAAATGTTCAAATGTTTGTAGAGCTTATGGGACTTAACTACGCGGTCATCAGTCCCTAAACTTACAAACTACTTATGACCTAGCTAATACTACGAACGGAACAAATATCCATGCCCGAGGGGGGATTCGAACCTCCGACCGTAGTGGCCGTGCAGACCGTGACTGGCGCGCCGCAGTCCCCTCGGCCACCGCGGCCGACAAAAGCTTGAAAATACCTGAAGAATCATTCAGTACGTTGCTATATAGACGGAACCGAAAATTCTTCTCCGTCATTGACTTATCAATGTAATTTTAAAAAATGGTTTCGATACCGATTATAATATGGAAACTGGAATTGGAACATGCAAATACTGATTATGGCTATGGCATATTATTATATTACCTACCGCTCTTAAGAACTTGTTTGAACAGTTATATTTATTGAGGAAACTAATGTCCACTAATTAATAATGATTCATTCGTGTTGTCAAAGTAACGTGGGTTTAACATTTTGTCTGGGGTAGACTCGGGGCGAGAAGAGTTGCTCGCCAGGCGGAGCAGGCGCCGCCGTGTCGAGAAGTGTGAGGAATTTGCCTGCTCTCCCGGCTGGGCTGTGTCGCCTGATGAGCTGCACATTCCTGCCAGATTAAAACCCGCCGCCCTTTTACCGCAGTCCTCACGCCCTCTAATCAGCTTCCAGAAACGGACACTGGCTCCCTCTCTACCAAACTCAAGCAACTAGCGCTACAGAATTTTGTGCGCCACTTGTTCACATTCAACACATCTCTCATGGTCATCGCTCAGCTGTGCCTATAGCTTAGTGAAATGAATGTATATCAGTTTTATCCCCAATATATACACGAATTAGAATTCCTAACACGAAATTGTTGACATTTTGAGTGAAGGTGGCGAGAATGAGATTTTTACTGGTGTCTTTAACGAGCTGCTACAGGCTTAGTTTCAAATATATATATATATATATATATATATATATATATATATATATATACTTATCTTCCTTCTGGCACTTCTTGGTAGAACAGTTCCATATTTCAGGTTAAAAACAGTCTGTTTTTTTTTTCTACTAAATTTTGTTTATTTACGAAATAGTTTTCGGCTTATTAGGCCATCTTCAGGTAAACATTTGACAAGCGTCGACAAGAAACATTAGTGCTTATGTTCCAAACGCGTTAAATATAGATACAACACACAAAATTGCGTTAAAAATGATTATATCACAATTAAAAATACATTTTAAGTAAGTAGTCATTTCATTGGCTGCTAATGGTCGGTGGAGGTGACATAGGGGCGGAGATTGTGCTATTTAAGTTCAAATGTTTGTAAAGCTTATAGGACTTAACTGCGAGGTCTTCACACCCTAAACTTACAAACTACTTATGAACTAACTTATACTAAAGACAGCACAAACATCCATGCCCGAGGGGGGATTCGAACCTCCGACGGGGAACGTCCTCGCGCATCGGAACATAGCTCCTCAATGCTCTCGGCCGCTTCGCCGCGGCTGCTATTGAAGTGCAGCAGACGTTGCTCCCTCCAGCACCTGAGGAACTCGTAGATCCTTCGCTGCTCCACAAAATCTTGAGTTTAACATCATTCTCTTTTATTTTATTTCAGATTAATGTAACTGCAAATGTAGTTCCTTTTTATAAGTCCTCTGAATATGAACACTGTATGTTATACAGAACACCCTGAGGTTAGCCCAACATTGGGCTGAAACTAGTTGGAAATAAATAACCAATATTGCGCTCTATACTGTTTTTCTACAGGGTGAATCACCTAACACTTGCACCGCTAATTTTGCGGAAACGGAAAGAGCGGTTCAAAGATTCGGGGGCGAAGACTGCGCGATAGCGTAGCTGACTGGCCGAGTGGCTATCCCCTGGGGCACGGCCCACTGTCTCATGACAACCAGCCAGTGAGCTACGCTGTCGTAGCCTACGCCCCCAAAACTTTGAATGGTTGTAGCTGCGAAACTAAACGTGATGAAAATGTCATTAAAAATTCTTTGTACACAGCTGGTGTCAAAACGTCCTGTGCACGATAGAAACAACCATTGTTCCGTTTTCAAAATTGTATGTTTGCATACAAATTATACTTTCTAGGTATTTTACCATCTGTTTATTGGCTAACAATATGAGTCCTTGACTACCAATCCATTCTGTGAAAACCGCACATCAATCGCACTTTCCGTTTTCGCAATATTTGCGATGCAAGTGTTAGGTGATTCACCCTGTATATAGAATTATAACAAGGGCGCTGTCATCCCTAAAGGAACAAAATGTTTCCACAAATATTTAACAGAGATGTAACGCTGGCTGGTTAGTGTTCAAATATTTGTAAACCTATTGGACCAAACTGTTATGGTCATCAGTTCCTTGACTTACAAACTACTTTAACTGACACTAAGGACAACACACACACACCCATGCCGGAGACAGGACTCGAAATTTCTGCGGGAACGGCCGCCCAGTCCTTAGCATGACACTTTAGATTCCTTCTAATAACCTGCAATTCACTAATTCACTTTGTCTTTATTATCTCAACTCATGAAATCAGTGGCAGAATTTCTTTTATGAAAGCTAAGGAAATACCGAAAGTCTGTCGCAATCATGTAAGCATTCCGTACACTGTTTATTATATAAAGGGAATACTATGAAATAACGTAACGTAGTTCGAATAACATAGATATAGCTGTTCCTTTACTCATAATTTGAAGAGTTTACATTACCACTTTGTGAACGTCTTGGAAGAAAGGCAGCGGCATCAGCAAGAAACATACCTGTAAAAAAGAAATATAAAAGTTAGATCTAGCATAATGAATAATGGCAGAAACATTCTAAAGTATTGATAATTTTACTGAGATACTGTCTAATGAGCTGCTTCGTTTCATATACCATGCCGCCTCATTGAATGAACGCTCCACCAAATATCCTCCTCTGTGATATGTGTGTGGATTCCCTCAGTGTACCCACTTCGAAAGATGTTCAAATGTAGGTAAACCTAAATAACTAAACCTATTGGACAAAACTGCTATGGTCATCAGTCCCTAGCCTTACAAATTACGTAAACTAAGTGCATGTTTTTGCGGCGATATCCACTAATAAAATCTTCTCGGGTTACAAACCGCGTCATGCGGTTTACTGCCCACGAGCTTTCGACAGAGATCTCCTCTGCCATTGTCAAGTGGAAGAGAGTATAATTAAGAACCTCCTCCCTCAGACCCCTAGACCACCTTCGTTTTATGGTCTGCCAAAGGTGCATAAGAAGGATACACCGTTAAGGCCGATAGTGTGTATCATCGGATGTCCGACCTTTAGACTTGCCAAACACTTGGCTACACTCCTCTTTATGCACGTTGGACACTGAACATCATATAAAGAATACGGCGGACTGCTTCGACCCAATTAAAGGACGGCGCCTCAGCGAGGAAGATATTATGGTTAGCTTCGATGAGGTCTCCCTGTTCACGTGTGTTCCCACAGGCTCATAGACTTGCTGACCCAGTAGATTTATTTAGACACACCCTGAGGTCATCAAATTTCTTATACGGTGGAGAATATTTTAACCAGAGAGGAGGCGTGGCGATAGGAAGTCCTTTAGCTCTAGTTGTAGCCGACCTCTTCGTGGAACATTTCGAAGACATTGACTTGGACACGGCTCCCGCAAAGCCTAGCTGCTTTTATCGTTATGTCGACGATACCTTCGTCATCTTGCCTCATGGACAGAAAAAGCTGTAAGAGTTCCTGGAGCACATCAACAGTATCCACGGCAACATTAAATTCACGATGGAGGTAGAGAAGGACGGTTCCCTGCCATTCCTGAACGTTCTTGTGCGCCGTAAACCCGATGGAAGTCTGGGTCACAGCGTCTACTGCAAGCCCACTCACACGGATCGGTATCTACACCATCACCTTGTACAGAAGTAGTCTGTTCTGAAGACCTTGGTACATAGAACCGTAACCATCTCAGATGCTGAAAACCAGTCAAACGAACTTAGTTTTCAAGGATAACGGGTACAGCAAGAGACAAATATCTCAGGCACTTTCACCAAAGTCACGTAATCAGAAGACGTCTGAAGAAGACATCAAGGGAAAAATTAGCTGGCTCCTGAAAAGACATAAAATCGACACAATATTCAGCCCCCCATCAAATATCCGGCAACTAATGAATCCTGTGGAAGATGATGTAGGACTCCGGATGTAGGACTCAGGACACCAGGCACTTATAAAATTCCTAGATCAAAATTTCTGAAAACACTCTCAATAAAGACGGCGGCTTGCAGCTTAGTACGGCATGGGATCCTGTAATTACGCAGTTGAATCGGGCGCGGCGAACGCGCGACCAAAACATTGCCATATATGGCCAAGGAACTGGGCACCAGTGACGTCACTGGCGGCGGCGCGGCTGTATAAGCACGGCAGCGGGCTCGTAAAGACAGTCATCCACTTGACAATGGCAGAGGATCTGTCGAAAGCTCGTGGGCAGTAAACTACATGACGGGACTTGTAACCCGAGAAGATTTTATTACTTAAACTAAATTACACGAAGACAACAAACACATCCATGCCCGAGGGAGCACTCGAACCTTCGGCGGGAACGTTGGTTAGTGTATCGGCAATGCGTAATAACAGGGGTGCGGGATTAGAAATATACAACACACCAAACCTTAATACTGACTGCAGCTGCAATATGGCGATGCTTAAGGTAGGCTGACCAGACGTCCCTTATTTTACGGGATAGTCCCGACAAAGTAAATACGGGACATATTTTGTCCCGTTTTTTACTAACCATCCCATATACTTTGAAATAACTTGATTTTAAGTAATGTACAGCTTAACCAAACGGAGAACAAATGTAGTCATAATAATAATACTAATAATAAAAAGGAAAAAAAAAACCACTTTACTTGAAAGTGAATAAGACACGCATTTCTTATTTTCTTTGGTTGGTATTAAGTAATGCTTTCACATGACATCTGCAGCTTTTACAACTATAGAAATTCAGTAATTAATCAGTTAATTGCAAGAAGATGGTGTGCTAAAAATGTCGGCTTTCTTGAACATTCAAATTCATAACACGAGACGTTGATTATTTCGCGAAATGCTCTTACCAATTTCATGTGCTAAAACCATTTAACTGGGTTCAGTTAAAAGTCTAAAAACTTTACCGGAGCTTAATGAAAATCATTTGAAGAAAGACGTGAAGATCAGTTTTTATAAGGAGGTATGAACATCTGTGAAGGGAGTTGGTAAAAGCTCGTCTTTCATTTTCAACTAACTTGCATCTAAAGATAACTGGTCCAAAAATTTGTAGCTCATTACTCGGTTTGTGCTAGCTCTATCTGGCACTATTGTTGCTGCTGAAAGAATGGTCTTCATCACATATAGTTTATGGTCTGACTTAAAGAATAGATTTAGTTTGAAAACTGTGAAGGAAGTACTTAAAGAACTAATTTTCAGAATACTTTATGTGTTGATTATTATGAGAATCTGTCTGGAAATATAGACTCATGAATGAAATATGTTCTGCTACAAAATATAATTGAGAGATAAATAAATAACCTGCATACATATCAATAATTGTCATTCCTACTTGTATGGAAGTGACTACTATAAAACAATAAAATATTTCTTGGATTAGTAGTGCAATTTATTTTAATTTTTGTTGTGTGAGTATGTTAATTTATGTATTAGTATGTGACTTGGCATATCTCAGAAATTGAAATTGCCTACTCTTGTTGCATTGGTTTCATGTTAATTCTGCGTTTAATACTTTAGTGTTGTAGTAATTGTTTTGTACACAAGTGTCTGATTTAATGAGTGGCTGAAAATTTCAAATACACCGTGCTTGAGACGATCGAAAGGTGTATTCCGATGAGTTCTTGTGGGTGTACGTGCACTACTTCACGCAGAAAACGTTCTATTTGGTGTGCCTTATGTCGTTCGTACTGTGCTTGTAACGTAATCTGTACTGTGGCCTTTCGATATGAAAGCGCCATCGTCGGTCATGTAATGTAGTTACACATTAATAACGCCACTCGCGCGAGTAAACAAACGCGTTGCCGCAGAGCGTCGAAAGGGTCCCGCGCACTTCTGCCCCCTGCCACGGCCGGGCGCCGACTACTAATTACAACACGCTAACTCACGTAGCGACTGTCTCTTAGTACAGGTATAGCTATTACGCGCTGGACTTTGATCTCGATTTTCGTGGAAACCACGACGCATTAGAACAAATCCTTTTAGCTTGTTGGTCTGGAGTAATTCCTGCACAACATACCTGCGACCCATCAAAATTCGTTTGTACCATACTTGGTGTTCCCCTTGTCCGTGTTATATCAACGGGCGAAGCACACAGGCGCCATGCCACGGGGACGTACTTGTGGGTCCTAGAGCCAACTCAGCGAGTTTGATAAGGTATAACTGTGGCCTTCCGAGTGACGGAAAGGCCCTTTTGCAGAAATGCCACAAAAGTTGGACGCTGTGCGTCATTTATGCAAAGGTGCTTATTGAAATGGTCACGTGAACATTATCACAGCTGCAGACGAGATTCTGGACGCAGCACAGGCGTACACAAAGATCGTCGTGTAAGTAAGGCGGACAGCCGACTTCAGTTTATTGGGAGAATTTTGGGAAAATGTACTTCGTTTGTAAAGGAGACCGCGTATAAAACGCTTGTACGAAAATATATTGAGTATTTCTCAAGTATTGGGACACGCAGCAGATCAATTTAAAGGAAGACATAGAAGCAGTTCAGAGGCGAGCAGCTAGGTTTGTTACTGGTAGGTTCGACCAATACGCAAGTGCCATGGAAATGCTCCGGCAACTCTATTGGGGATCGCTCGAGGAAAGACGACGTTCTATTCATGAATTTCTGTTGAGGAAATTTAGAGGGCTGGAATGTTAAGCTGAGTGTAGTACGATCTTGCTGCCACTTACTTACATTTCGCGTAGTGATCACAATGACAAGAAAAGAGAAATTAGGGCTCGTACGGAGGCATATAGGCATTCTTTTTTTCCTCGTTCTATTTGGGAATGGAATAGGAAAGGAAATGCCTAGTAATGGTACAGTGTACCCTCCGCCACGCACCTCATGGTGGATTACGGAGTATGTATGTAGATGTAAGGGCGGCCGTAGCAGTTCGTACGGCGACCACAGCACGGATAAGAGGGTTCTGCTTGTATGTAAGTGAAGGTCGTTTGCACGTACGACGTACACCTTTTGAGCGGTGTCTCGTAGAATGGATTCGTCCAAGGCCCACTGGCTCCACCGTGTGGTTGTGATAAGCTGCAACTCTTGTTCACCTTCGGTGCTTGTGGACGATACGAGCCGCGGTGGAGTAGCCGAGCGGTCTAAAGCGTCTCGCTGCGGAGTGCGCGGTTGCTCGACGTGGAGATTCGAGTCCTCTCTGGGGCATGGGTGTGCCTGTTTGTCCTTAGGTTAGTTTACCTAGGTTTAAGTAGTTTGTAAGCTACGGACTGATGACCACGCAGTTTGGTCCGATAGATTTACAAACATTTGAGCAGTTTGGACGAAACGAGACCAGTCCTCGGTTAAGTGCAGAATGTTGTAAGACCCGTTCTTTTGCCACGCTTGCAACAGGAACGTGTGTTGCTCCAACAGGATAATGGTCGCCCTCACACTGCGCGTGAAACTCCATGAGCTGTGCAAGACATGCACCAACTTCTCTGGCCAGTACAATCTCTGGAAATTCTCCAATGGTGCACTTGCGGTATATGATGAGACGACAACCAGGCTGAGCAGGGGTGGAATAATATCTCTCGAAACAGAATTCGCCATCTCTATGATCGAATGAATGCGAGAATCAGCCGCGGCGGATTAGCCGTGGGTACTGGAGCGCCGTGCTGCAGTGCGCACGGCCGTTCGCCGTCGGGGGTTCGAGTCTCCCCTCGGACATGGGTGTTTGTGTTGTCCTTAGGTTAGTTTACCTTATTCAAGTAGTTTCTAAGCTACAGACTAATGGCCATGTAGTTGAGTACAATAGATTTAAAAACATTTGATTTTTTTTTTTTGCGAGAATCAGCGCCACCCGTGGGTGGTTTTCCACATCCCCCTAGGTGAATACCGGGCTGGTCCCCAAGTCCCGCCTCAGTTACACAAATCACAAACATTTCGTAACACTTTACACTTTCGCATATATAACACTATACTCAGACATTTGGGGTACATATTTCCTCCCGGGGAGGCAGGGGGTGGCTGCAGAAAGGGCATCCGGCCACCCCGTAAATATTAACACGCCAAAACCAAATAAACACAACCGACCCTGCATGTGCGGGAAAAGGGCTGAAGAGAAACAACAACAACAATCAGCGCCACCCGTGGAGTCTACACCACGTACTAATATGAATGTTTCAACATGGATCGACAACTGGTACCTCAGTACTGCTAGAGCTATTGCGGCTTCTAATGAAATTGCGTGCTTATGGAATATCTCCCCAATAGTGCGATTGGATTCACGATTTCCTATCAGAAAGGACACAGGTCGTTGTAATTGACGGTAAGTCATTGAGTAAAACAGAAGTGATATCTGGCGTTCCCCAGGGAAGCGTTATAGGTCCCCTACTCTTGCTTATGTTTATAAACGATTTAGGAGACAATCTGAATAGCTACCTTAGACTGTTCGCGGATGATGCTGTCGTTTATCGGTTAGTGAAGTCAACAGAAGATCAAAAGCAACTGCAAAGCGATTTAGACAAAATTTCTACTTGGTGCGAAAATTGGCAATTGACACTAAATAAAGAAAAGTGTGAAGTAATACACATGACCACTAAAAGAAATCCGCAGAACTTCAATTACGACATAAATCAGTCAAACCTTAAGGTCGTAAATTCTACTAAATACCTAGGAGTTACAATTACGAACAACTTAGACTGGAGAGAACACATAGACAATATTGTGGGGAAGGCGAACCAAAGATTACGTTTCATTGGCAGAACGCTTCGAAGATGCACCAGCTCCACCAAAGAGACTGCCTACATCACACTTGTGCGTCCTCTCCTGGAGTACTGTTGCCCATTGTGGGACCCTCACCAGGTGGGACAGACGGAAGATATTGAGATGGTTCAGAGAAGGGCAGCTCGTTTTGTTTTATCACGTTACGGGGGGGGGGGGGAAAGCGTCACGGAAATGTTGCACGAATTGGGGTGGAAATCATTAAAAGAAAGACGTTATTCATTGCGGCGTGATCTGTTTGCGAAGTTTCAATCACCGACTTTTACTTCTGAATGTGAAAATATTTTGCTAGCACCCTCCTACTTAGGGAGACATGACCATCCCAATAAAATAAGAGGAATCAGTTCGAAAACGGAACGATTTAGGAGTTCTTTCTTCCCGCGCGCTATTAGAGAATGTAACGGTAGAGAAAAGTTATGAAAGTGGTTAATAAACCCTTTGCCAGGCACTTAAATGTGATTTGCAGAGTATCTATGTAGATGTAGATGCTGTGTAAATGTAATCATTTCGTGTACTCCATATGAACTGTTCCAACAAGAAAGCTTGAGTGATTGGAAAATTCTAACGGGATTTATTTCTAGCAGCGGATATAAATAATAACAGTTTAATGTGAGAGACTAGCCCCTTATCACAAAGTATGGCGCAAACTTACACGGTTGGATGTACATGATAATATAAGCAAAAATATCCCAGTGAACATGGGTCCCCAAACGAGCCGTTTGCGTGATAATTACGGATGTATTGTTCCAGGTCACCACTGGCGTCCTTCTAAACGTCATCCTAGTTAGTACAAATTAATTTGTAATTTAGACTTTACTATTAAGTTCTACATCTCATTTAGTTCACATTTCACGTATGGGTTACCTTTTAAAGGAGGTGTTAAAAGTGTCTTCCTTGCGTCTCGATGCATTTCTGCACTCGTCTCTGCAATGAATTTCGAATTCTTTCGAAAACCTCTGGATCATTTCGTTATTCTTGACAAGCGTGTACAAATCTCCGCTCCAGTCCTTCAACCGTGTTAACGGGTGTGATATACAGTTCGCTTTCGAGGTGACCTAAACACAAAAAACCAAAGGATTTAGATCAGGTGTTCTAGGAAGCCAAGGTACAGATCCTATCCACCTTTGGCAGTATCTGCGCGTTAGAAGCCGTCTCACAGCAGCAGCAGGCTGTGCCGCAGCTCCATCATGCGTATACCACATACTCTGACGTTACTGAAGGAGAACATCCTCGACCAATCAAGGTAGATGACGCCACAGAAACGTAAGGTTTTGGTGAAATAATGTGTGGCCCAATGGATTGATCACCCAGTACCCCGAACCACACATTCAGCGAGAAACTATGCTGATGTGGTGACTCATGAACAGCATGTGTGTTTATTTCACACCAAAAATGTGTATTATGATAATTAAAAACTCCATCGCGTCTGAATACTGCTTCGTATGTAAATATAATATTACATGCGAAACGGCGGTTGGGACCATAAATACGTAATTATCTCACAAACGGTTGGTTTGTGGACCCATGTTTACTGGGACATTTTTGCTTCTATTATCGTGTACTTTCAACTGTGTAAGTTTACGCCATTCTTTTTGATACACCCTATATATTTCTAACTCTATAGAGAGAGTTGTGAATTTTGTGCTGGTTAGTTCTTAATAGCTAATACAATACTCGTAAAAGGGCCGCGGTGGAATGGCCGAGTGCTCTAAGGCGTCTTGCTGCGGAGCTCGCGGTTGTTACCCGTCGGAAGTGAGAGTGTATTGTTCTTATGATACTTTCAGTTAGTTTAAGTATTATAGGAAAGACATTTTTATATATTCACCAAATCGGTTTTTTATTGAAATGCTGACTATTTTCGGATGTTGCACATTTTCTTAAGCCACATTCTGTTATATTTGGACACTGCCTAGGTCACAGTGTTTATTTAAGTAGTTGAGTGCCATAAATTTACAAACATTTCAACATTTTGAACTCTTAAAATTTAAAATGAAATACGTGGAGCGTATGAAATAGCTAACAGTAATGGGTGTAGAGTAGAGCTTTCTAAATTGAGTGTCATGAGACGTGCTGGTATCGATCTGTCATCAGCGGCATTGCCAGGTAGCAAATACATAAAGTATCACAAATGAACGACTTGCGATGAAACAATAACCGCCGGCCGCGGTGGCCGAGGGGACTGAGGCGCTTCAGTCACGGTCTGCACGGCCACTACGGTCGAGGGTTCGAATCCCCCCTCGGGCATGGATATTTGTGTCGTCCTTAGTATAACGTAGTTGATGAGTAGTTTGTAAGTTTAGGGACTGATGACACCGTAGTTAAGTCCCATAAGCTTAAAAAACATTTGAACATTTGAACAATAACCAAAACCTTTCTCTTCGCTCACTGTAGCCACAGATCGCGTATTAAAAAAGTGACCGGTATGTTAAAGTGCACTACTTTGTCCACGTAACTTCCAGTTACGCACTAGGTGTCTCTCTTCTACCGCTGTTCATTGACTTAATAAGCTATTAGTGGGCGATAGTGGGAAAATGTATACTTTTCTTTCAGTCTGATTTTTGTATTGTTCTTTACTTGTGTCGTTATTTTACTGTTTTGAAAATGATATAATTTACAGAAGTCATCAGAATGCGATATGTTTATTGTCAGAAGAGGCCTTAGGCAGTTTATTGAACTCATAATAGTATTAAAAACGTTTGCATCAATGAATAGATGTCTCATGTGTAAATATACAGTACTTAGAAATGAAATATAAAAATTAATATTCCACTAAGTACTCATTTGTTAAAACAGAATCACTGCTATTCATATTAGTCAAAATCTTTACACACGTATATATAAATCTCGTGTCACGATGTTTGTCCGTGATGAACTCCGAAACCACTCAACTTGATTTTTATCTCGATTAATAACCTCAATATTATTTTTATTGGAAATTAAATGTTTTTATAAATGTCGGGTAAGTAACCAATAATTGTCGCTGTTCATCAACTTGAAGTCTGGGCTAGCGGCAAGTGCTCGGTTGGAGAGCGAAATGTCACGGGTTTTAGCATATCCCTCACCTCTCAACGACGCGAGGAGTCGCTACATTTCACTTAAAATTGTATGCCCCCTTTTCCCGGTTGGATAATGAGGTAGTTTAGACACATGTTAGGTGCCAGATCACTGAGGCACACGAATTAAATTCGATTTAGGACGTTTCCTTGATGGTACAATTATGTCACATAACACATTTTACATGTGATATAAACCCACTTTTTAAATATTTCGTGTAATCCATCTTATTCTGTTTTACTGTATGTTATCTATAGCCGCAGCGGATTAGCCGTGCGTACTGGGGCGCCGTGCTGCGGTGCGCGCGGCCGATCGCCGTCGGGGGTTCGAGTCCCCTCTCGGGCATGGGCGTTTGTGTTGTTCAAATGTTCAAATGTTTGTAAATCTATCGGACCAAACTGCGTGGTCATCAGTCCGTAGCTTACAAACTACTTACACCTAGGTAAACTAACCTAAGGATAACACACACACCCATGCCCCAGGGAGGACTCGAACCTCCACGGCGAGCAACCGCGCGATCCGCAGCGAGGCGACTTCGACCGCTCGGCTACTCCACCACGGCAATGCAGTTACAGACTTTCAAAAAACATCGTTATGATGAATGAAATTAAGAATGTTTGTTTGTTTGTATGTTTGTTTGTTTGTATGTATGTTTGTTCGTATTTTATGCAGTGCCGCAACGTTCATCCGATTGCGATAAAACTTCCAGTATACTGAAGAAATAGATCTCGGGTGAAAAGCTTGGTCTGTGTGTGCATGCCTTATGTCCTATGCACATACACACACATACCAGGCTATTCACCCGAGATCTATTTTTTTTGGGGCTTAACTAAAAAAATGTTCAAATGTTTGTTAAGCTTATGGGGCTTAACTATGGGGTCATCAGTCCCTAATCTTACAAACTACTTATGAACTACCTAACACTAAGGACGGCACAAATGACCATGCCTGAGGGGGGATTCGAACCCCCGACCGTAGTGGCCGCGCAGACCGAGACTGGAAATACGCCTGGAGAAATTGAAGAACCACTTCCAGTATATTGCTTGTACTTTTGCGAAGGTTATAGGCATAATTGTATCACTGTACGAAACATAGTTCATGAGATATGACTTCATGAATACTGAGAAGCGTGAAATGCTACGGCATTATGAATAACGTTTAAATTTATTACTTCTTTGCTACTACATGTATTCGTAAAATGTTTTGCAAACTGCATCCATTTATGCCAATGAATGTACCGACAAAAGTATTGTACGACTTACAGTTTGCCGGCCACGGTGGCCGAGGAGACTGCGGCGCGCCAGTCACGGTCTGCACGGCCACTACGGTCGGAGGGTTAGAATCCCCCCTTGACCTTGAATCCGTTTGCGAAGTTTCAATCACCGACTTTTACTTCTGAATGTGAAAATATTTTGTTAGCACCCACTTAGGGAGACATGACCATCCCAATAAAATAAGAGAAATCAGATCGAAAACGGAACGATTTAGGTGTTCTTTCTTCCCCCGCGCTATTAGAGAATGGAACGGTAGAGAAAAGTTATGAAGTGGTTAATGAACCCTCTGCCAGGCACTTAAATGTGATTTGCAGAGTATGTATGTATATGTAGATGTATTGTTGCAGCGATTATTTTACACTTCTTAGTTAGTTTCAAAATGTGTTATACTAAAAAGTCACTTATTTAAATATTTCACTATTTGAAGTATTTTGCATCGCAAATGTAACAAAAGACTGCCGCAAGTAACGTAATGCACGGCTCAGCCTACATTTCAAACTACATTAATGGGCAATATCATGCTAACGCCGTTATGCTACTGCAGCAGTCATCATTCAACAATAAGCTGCCTTGAAAGTGCAAAAGACGCTCACAGCTCCCTGCAGATAATGTAATTTATTAATACTTTTAAACATTTATTCCCGGAATTCCTGTTACGCTTTGTTACAACAACTTGTTAATTCGAAGAAATAATTTGTTAATTGGACTGTATTATGTCTCCACTCGGAGGCGTCCGTGGAACTGAAAAAGAGTAAAAGAGTCAGATAAGAGAGTGCAATTCCGAGGCCACAGACACTCGATTCGCAACTCCGGTGATAGATGAAAGCCGAGGGCTATTGGGAGCTGTCGATACATTTTTCACGCCGCGCCAACTAATCTCCCCAGCAGACACGTAGGAAGCGCTAGCGCTCTGACTCACTACCAGCAGCAGCTGATCATGGGCCGCATCCCTTTAAGTCCGCAGCCTCCAATAAGTTTCCTCCCTTCTTCTCCTTCGCCCTTCGCTGGAACAGAGGGGGACGGAACGGCTAATTGCGAATCCTTTGTCTTATCTGCCGCGATAATCTGCGTAATTCCCAAGAAGCCGCTGTTGACGGTGAGGAAAGGAGATACAGACGTCAAAAAAGACATTTAATGGATTACAAGGGGTGTTAAGTGTCGCACGAGCTGTTGTTGTTGTTATGGTCTTCAGTCCGGAGACTGGTTTGATGCAGCTCTCCACCCTACTCTATCCTGAGCAAGCCTTTTCATCTCCTCATAACGACAACCCACATCCACTTGAATCTGCTTACTATACGCGTCTCTTGGTCTCCCTCTGCGATTTTTACCCCACACACTTCCCTCCAATGCTAAATTTACGATTCCTCGATGTCTAATAATGTGTCCTACCAAGCGATCCCTCCTTTTAGCCAGGGTATGCCAAAAATTCCTTTTCTCACCAATTCTGTTCAGTACTTCTTCATTGGTTATGCGATCTACCCAACTAATCTTCAGCATTCTTATCAGTGTAAAAAGAAAATCCTTTTCAGTTGCCTCCCGATTCTCGCAACGCATTTCGCAATTTATGGTAGGACATTTCCGATACACAAAGTCACACTGAGAATTTAGCGACCTAGTTTGTGAAATGATATTATAGAATAGGAAGAGTCTCCAGACTTCTTAATGGATATGTTATTTTTTTATACTCGAATGATATTGCGCGCCAAAAGCATGCAATACCTTTGCTTGCAACCTATTTTAGACAGGGAACTATCTAATTTTTATTTCAATGTGCCCAGATTTTCAAATAGGTACTACATCATAACGCTTTCCCGTCTTCCATGTATATTGGCGCAGACCCTTTCTTTGCTACATCACTCTCAACGTTACATTATCCTTGCATTTTATTAAATTGCAGATACATATGATTTACATCATAGTTATGAGTCAGAAATGACGGATTACTTCAATTTTTATTGTATTCGAAGCAATTCGTCAGTGTTCCGTTTTTGTAACTCAAATGAAATTGCCGCGCGGGAGTAGCCGAGCAGTCTGGAGCGCCACGTTGCGGATCCCGCGTCGGAGGTTCGAATCCTCCATCGGGCATGGATGTTTGCGTTGACTTTAGTATAAGTTAGTTCATAAGTAGTTTGTAAGTTTAGATACTGATGACCCCGCAGTTAAGTCCCGAAACCTTTACAAATATTTGAACATTTCAAATGAAGTCGAATACAATGACGCGTAAAATTTATTTTACCGCCAACTATTTGCCATTCAGTATAGCATAAAGACGCCTACGTAAATTACGTTCCTCTATTGCATGTATCCACATGGCACCTGAATGTATCCTAGTGTCATATTCACGTTCGATTACTTTATGTTTTATTATCTACTAGCTGTTAACAACATGCTTTGCAGCGAATATGCTTTTTTTGTTTCAAATGTTGGTACAGGTATATAAAGCAGACACATTTATTTATATGTTCAAAATAATTGAAAGAAAATAATTTTATATTCATTAAATTTGATAAACATTTATAGATGTGCTTCGTCTCGAGTAAAGACAATTTCTTTGACTGTCCCACTTGTGAACATGCAATATAAAACGACACATATAAAATGCATGGATTTTAGAGATCCACATAACTGCAACAACTAAAAATGAGCATTTCTGACCGTCGTTGATAATGCAAAGCCAACTGGTAACTGTAGTCGTTTGAAATCAAATGGCAAGTCTGTGGAAATGATGGAAATACGTGGGATCAACACATATCCTTCTTTTGACTTACCATTCACAACTGACGCATCGATGACGTATGGTATCAGTTCTTTCGACAGGGAGCCTGGTTCCATTACAAAATTGTTGGAGATTCACGTTGCTCAGAGGAATTATTGATGCACCGATTTAGAGTGACAACCTGTGCGCTGTCACTCCAGAAAGTTCCTACGAATTGAAAAGGTCAAGAGGCTAATTCAAAATGCTTTCTGCATTCATGACACCATCAATCTATTTGTAGCTAGCATTTTGCATGCGTTTTCGCTCGCATATGCATGTGCAACTAACAGTTTACACACTTGTATATATTTCACATACGTATAACATAGTTCAAACAGATTTGAATACATATTACATCAGTATTTCTAGTGAATTTTGCCACTAACGTTTATCTGATTTCTGAGGAGATTATTCAGTTCCGTCAGAAAAAAAATTAGGATTGAGGAAAAGAAAGTACCGACATAAAATGCAGACGTTCAGTGAAAAAAATCCTAATGCGGTAAGTGAAAATTTGTGCAGAACCGAGACTCAGCTCTCACTCATTGCTCGTAGCTTTACTCAATTTCGCAAAAGATCGGATATAGAAACTGCATCCACAATGAATGTGTCAGTAACCACCCTCAATGCGCATATACTGGACTGTTCCAGAAATTTTATAACAAAAATTTTCAAATGTTTGTTAAGCTTAAGGGACTTAACTGCGGGGTCATCAGTCACTACTTATGAACTAGAATGAAACTTTCACTCTGCAGCGTAGTGTGCACTGATATGAAACTTCCTGGCAGATTAAAATTGTGTGTCGGAACCGGGGCTCGAACCTGGGACCTTTGCCTTTCGCGGGCAAGCGCTCTACCGACTGAGCTATCCCGACACGACATGAAAGTAGGTGGCGAGATCCTGGCGGAAGTAAAGTTGTGAGGCGGCATCATGGGTCGTGTCGGGATAGCTCAGTCGGTAGAGCGGTTGCCCGCGAAAGGCAAAGGTTCCAGGTTCGATTCCCGGTTCCGGCACACAAATTTAATCTGCCAGGAAGTTTCATATCAGCGCACACTCCGCTGCAGAGTGAAAGTTTCATTCTGGAAACAACTCTTAGGCTGTGGTTAAGCCATGTCTACACCATATCCTTTCTTCCAAAGGTGCTACTCTTGTAAGTTTCGCAAGAGAGCTTCTCTGACGTTTGGAAAGTAGGAGGCGAGGTACTGGCGGAAGTAAAGTTGTGAGGCGGCTTTGTGAGTCGTGTCGGGATAGTTCAGTCGGTAGAGCGCTTCCCCACGAAAGGCAAAGGTCCCAGGTTCGAATCCCGGTTCCGGCATACAATTTTAATCTGCCAGGAAGTTTCGTTACTTATGAACTACATTATACTAAAAACGACACAAATATCCATGCCCGAGGGGAGATTCGAACCCCCGACCGTAGCGACCGTGCAGATTGTGACTGGTGCGCCGCAGACAAATCAATAGCTTATGGGACTTAACTACGGGGTCAGCAGTCGCTAAACTAACAAACTACTTATGAACTAGCTAATACTAAGGAAGGCACAAATATCCATGCCCGAGGGGGGATTCGAACCCCCGATCGTAGTGGCCGTGCGCCGAGGGGATTAAGGCGCTTCAGTCACGGCCGCACGGCCACTACGGTCGGGGATTCGAATCCCCCCTCGGGCATGGATATTTGTGCCGTCCTAGTTCGTAAGTAGTTCATAAGTAGTTTGTAAGTTTAGGGACTGATGACCCCGTAGTTAAGTTCCATAAGCTGTACAAACATTTGAACTTTTTTTTTTTTTTTTGGTAGTGGCCGTGCAGACCCTGACTGGCGCGCCGCAGACCGCTCGGCCACTGCGACCGACAAATTTTATAACAAACTTCGAGTGGTTGTAGAAGGTACTTAGAGGAACAAAGTAAGGACAGGTATCAGCCAACGAAGCTACAGAACATCGAAGTTATAGGTGACGGCACCTGCTGCTAACCAAGCGAGGTGGCGCTATGGTAACATACTGGACTCGCATTCGGAAGGATGGTGGTTCAAACCCAACTCCGGCCATCCAGATTTAGGTTTTCCTTGATCTTCCTAAATCAGTCCAGGCAAATGGCGGGATGGTTCCTTCGAAAGGGCACGGCCGATTCCCTTCCACATCTTTACCCAAACATTCCGAGCTTAAGCTCCGTCTCTAATGACCACGCTGTCGACGAGACGTTAAACTCCAAGCTTCCTTCCTTCTTTCCTACCTGCTGCTAGGCTTCACTTTGGACAGCAAACGTGAGCTGTACTTTTCGAGACCGTAGTGATTAACCGTTCCGGTAGATATTGTGTCTACCACTTCCAGTCCCACAGATTATTAAATAGCGCTTTGGGCAACTGCATTCCTGAAGTTTATTGTAAGGTGTAGCGCAGTGTATTCTGTCACTTATCTTGAAAGCATCAGAACTGATCTTTTAATACTTTGTGGACATAGGATATCAGAAGTATATTGCTTTGGCGACCACGTGAAACAGTTAAATTATTTTGTGGATACTTGCGTATCCAGTTCATCTCTTAAAGCATCCGACATGTTGTTTTCTTGAAAACGCTATACCTGTATTTTTTGTGAGGTGCGTTTTGGGCAAATGTTTTGGAGACAGTTCAATGGTAAATTTGTCGCTGCCTTAAAGCAGCCGGCAACTACAAATCGACATGTAGCATAAAATTAATATGTGTGAATCAAAGTCAAAAATTAATTTATTATTGCAGCGATTTGATGTTCTTATAAAAGAGGCATTACTGTTGTGATCGGTTGATTGCTGTTTCGGTCATTAACCGTAAGGTTGGTTAAATGCAATTCTCTATTATTGTCTTCCGCATTCTGCACAATCAACGATCTGGTGGCTGTCACGTCATGTATCGTGAACTGTGTACCGTACAGAAATATCATTTTGCAGCAGCGTTCAGTGATGTATGTACTGTGGTGCGCAAAAATATCGAACGCCCTGAATTGTGTTCCGTCTGATGTGCACGCATCCAAAATAACATACCTTTCTTGCGAGAACTCTAATCGATTGCCGGTATAGTCGTTTGACTATTCAAAATGTATCCATCGGAGAAAACTGCTCTTTATGGCAATCATTCCAGATTTAAAATAACATCACGACATAGCAATAAAGAGAAAAAAAACGTTATTAAGTTCTTACCGTTTCTTAACTTCACTTTATTACAATAAGTGACACAACAAAAACATTACCGCACTCATTAGAGTCTGATATAACTAACTCAATCACATAAAACATTCAGTAATCCTTAAACAACATTTATTATTACAGAATGAGACTTTCACTCTGCAGCGGAGTGAGCGCTGATATGAAATTTCCTGACAGATTAAAATTGTGTGCCGGAACCGGGACTCAAACCTGGGACCTTTACCTTTCGAAAGGCAAGCGCTCTACCACCGAGCTACCCCGAAACGACTCACGGGCCGTCCTCACAACTCTACTTCTGCCAGTACCTCGCCTCCTACTTTCCAAACTTCAAAGAAGTTATCCTGCGAAACTTGCAGAACTAGCATTTAGGCTGTGGCTAAGCTAAGTTTCCACCATATCCTTTCTTCCAGGAGTGCTAGTTCTGCTAGTTTCGCAGGTGAACTTCTATGAAATTTGGAAAGTAGGAGGGGAGGTACTGACAGAAGTAAAGTTGTGCGGTCGGACCGTGAGTCGTGTTGGGATAGTTCGGTGGTAGAGCACTTGCCTGCAACAGTCAAAGGTCCCAGGTTCGAGTCCCGGTTTCGGTACACAATTTCAATCTGTCAGGAAGTCTCAACATTGAATATTGTTAGGAACAACAGATTTTACGATAGTATCGGAATTCCGAAAATTGTATAGAATTTTGAAGTACTTATAATCTCCAAATCATTTTCTCCCAACTGCGAACGTCGTTCTGGAGGTGAGCGCATTTGTGTTAACCAAGTGTTGAAATAACCAGATAATAAAAACTCGATCAACATTAGTACACTCTTCAATGTGAACTGCGTATCGCCAAAAAATGGTCTGTACTCACACATGAAGAAATATTTGTATACATCTTTGAACTTGAAATGATAAGACAAACTATGTTGTCGTGGAATCAAACCAATCACCTGCGTCCATTGCTAATCAAGCAAAGCATTCTTGTCTTGTCGATACTCGATCATGAGAAAGATTGTCATATCTGACTAGGCATAAAGATATGTGAAATATCGAAGTTATAACCATAAATATCGAACTTAATAAACACCCTTATGATACGTGACCAGTCCCACCGGAGGTTCGAGTCCTCCATCGGGCATATGTGTGTGTGTGTGTGTGTGTGTGTGTGTGTGTTGTCATTAGGTTAGTTTAGGCATAGGGAGCTTTAGGCAGCAATTGACAGGAAGGGGGGGAAATAAAACAGTAGAAGATGAATGGGTAGGCTTGGAGATGAAATAGTGAATGCAGCTGGTAGGAAGACAAGACCTACAAATAATCCTTGGTTATCACAAGCAATAATAAATTTGATTGCAGAAATGAGATGATATAAAAATGCTGTAAATGAAACAGGTAGAATGGAGTACAGACGATTATGAAATGAGATTGACAGGAAGTGCAAAATAACTAAGCAGGAGTGGCTAGAAGGTAAATGCAAGTCTGTAGAAGAATGTATAAATATGCAAAAATAGCTACCGCCTACAGGAAAATAAAAAATCATTTGGAGACAAGAAAAGCAACTTCATGAACATAAAAAACTCAGTTCTCAGGAAAGAAGGGAAAGCTGAAAGTCTGAAAGAGTATATAGAGGGGCTCTACAAAGGAAATGAATTTCGAGACAATATTGTAGGTATGGAGGAGATGTAGATGAAGATCAAATAGGAGATACTATCCACAGAGAAGAATTTGATAGAGCCCTGAAAGATGTAAGACGACATTTCCTCGGAACTACTGATGCCCCTGGGAGAGCCAGTGATGACAAACTATTTCAATTGGTCTGTAATACGTATGTATGAGACAGGGGAAATACGCTCAGACTTTAAGAAAAATGTAATAATCCCCATTACAAAGAAGGCAGGCGCAGACAGGTGTGAAAATTACTGAATCATCAGTTTAATAAGTCACGGTTGCAAAATTTTAACACGAATTATATTCTGAAGGATGGGAAAGCTGGTAGAAGCCGACGTCGGGGAATAGCAGTTTGGATTTAGGAGAAATGTAGGAACCCGGGGAAGGCAATACGCACTGCACGACTTATCGCAGAAGATAAAAGAAAGGCAAACCTACATTTCTAGCTTTTGTAGATTTGGAGAAAGCTTTTGAGAATGTTGACTGGAATACACTCTTTAAAATTCTGAAAACAGCAAGGGTAAAATATAGGGAACGGAAGATTATTTACAACTTGTACAAAAACCAGACAGTAGTTGTAAGAGTTGAAGCGTATGGTTGGGAAGGGAGTGAAACAGGGTTGTAGCCTTTCTCCGATGTTATTCAATTTGTACATTGAGCCAGCTGTGAAGGAAAGCAAGGAGAAATTTGAAGTAATTAAAATTCAAGGTGAAGATATGAAAACATTGCACTTGTCGATAATTGTACTTCTGTCAGAGACAGCAAAGGAATTGGGAGAACAGTTGAACGGAATGCACAGTGTTTTGAAAAGAGAGTGTTAGATGAACATTAACAAGAGCAGAACAAGTATAAATGGAAAGCAGTCTAAGAAAATCAAGCAATGCTGAAATAATTAGGTTAGGTAATGAAACAATAAAGGTGCTAGATGAGTTCTGTTACGTGGACAGTAAAATAACATATGACGGTCGCAGTACAAAGGATATAAAATACAGAATGGCAATGGGAAGAAAAGCATTTTTGAAAAAGAGAATTTTGTTAACATCGAATAATAATTTAAGCGCTAGGATGTCTTTTCTGAAGGCATTTGTGTTGAGTGTTAGCTTATACGGGAGAGAAACATTGACGATAAACAGTTCGGACAGGAAGAGGATAGAGGCTTTTGAAATGTGGTGCTACAGAAGAATGCTGAAAATTAGGTGAGTGGATCACGTAACTAATGAGGAGGTACTGAACAGAATTGGGGAGATAAGGAATTTCTGGCATACCTGACTAAAAGAAGGGATCGATTGGTAGGACACATCCTTAGACGTCAAGGAATTGTGAATTTAGGGTTCGTGGGACAAAAATCGCAGAGGGATAACATGAGATGAATACAGTAAGCAGATTGAAATGGATGTATCGTGCCGTTCTTATGAGGAAATGAAAAGGCAAAAAATGTTCAAATGTTTGTAGAACTTATGGGACTTAACTACGGGGTCATCAGTCCCTAAACTTACAAACTACTTATGAACTAGCTAACACTAAGGACGGCACAAATATCCATGCCCGAGGGAGGATTCGAACCCCCGATCGTAGTGGCCGTGCAGACCGTGACTGTCGCGCCGCAGTCCCCTCGGCCACCGCGGCCGGCAATGAAAAGGCTTGCTCAGGCTAGAATAAGATGGATAGCTGCATCAAACCTGTCTCCGGACTGAAGACCACAACAACAAATACTTGCGTTTAGTGGTGATCAAAAGGAGTTGCCAGTCGCAGAGAAAGCAACGAAATGATCCAACTATATGATCCAGAGGGGTCAAATACTGCAAAAGCAGAGGTCCGAATTAGAATACCAATCTAGCACTCTAGTTTTCAACGTCTGAAGTTAAAATGTAACAAGTCACATGTGACCAAAATGAAACTTTCACTCTGCAGCGGAGTGTGCGCTGGTATGAAACTTCCTGGCAGATTTAAATTGTGTGCGGGAACCGGGACTCGAACCTGGGACCTTTGCCTTTCGCGGTCAAGGGCTCTACCGCTGAGCTATCCCGACACGACTCACGGCCCGTCCTCACAACTGTATTTCTACCAGTACCTCGCCTCCTACTTTCCAAACTTCACAGAAGTTCTCCTGCGAACCTTGCAAGTCTAGCACTCCTTGAAGAAAGAATATGGTGGAGAACAAATGCAACACCGGTTCTATCCCAGCTTCTGAATAAATGAAAGGAGAAGCATTCTTGATGAAAATATGAAACAATGAACAAAAATTCGCCATAGTAATGTCTGGAATATGTAATTTATTCTATAAAAACTAAAGAGACCAAAAGTATCGTCTATTCGTAACGATTACAGTGTAACTGCTGGTGATGTTTTGTAAATAAAGTTGAAGAGGATATTGATGAATGAACATCCCATTTTCCAGACTACCAGAAACAGAAAGGGACGAAAGAAACTGGAAGAGGATTACACTAAGCTTAGGTGAGTTGGGATTTCTATACAGAATCTCGCAGTTTGCGTAGTTTATCCGAAGTTTCTTTCTCAGGCAGGTACGTTACTTGGGATGCATGCATATTAAGCGGAACGCAGTTCAGGTCGTTCGGATATTTTTGCCTATTATAGTACATACTGTGTGCAAAGTGTGATGCACGTAGTTAGTAGTTAAAAAATAATAATGTCAGGTGCTGAAGTTCGACCGCATCACGCACGAAAATTTAATTTTTCCAGTTTTTATTCATTTTCTACTGCTGTTTGTGAAAGTCTTAAATTATATTTGAAGTTTGTAGGAAGTCACTTAGTATTCTTATTTTAGAGTAATGGTCGTGCTAAACTGGGATATTTGAGTGCCGCCAGATTCAAGACAAACACTCGGTTGTAATACTTGTCTTATTTTTGTTAAATGTAACATAATACGAGGCGCCGTCCAGAAAGTAAGTTCCGTTTCAATTTATCTCCGCTGCAGCGCTGCGATTACAGTTCCGAACGTGTGCTGTAGACGATGTGTATCAAGGAGAAGAACGTGCTCCATTTGGAGATCGCTGTCAATCACGTACACTTTGTTGTGCATGTTTGAAATGTCGGCGTTGATTGAAAATCCCGCCACCTGTGAAATCAGGTCGGTGATTCGGTTTCTGAATGCGAGGAAAGTGAAACCAAGTGAAATTTATCGGCAAATTTGCGATGTTTACGGACCAAATGCGATGAGTGATTCGATGGTGAGAAGATGGGTCCGACAGTTCAATGGCGGGCGTAGTGATGTGCACGATGAAGAGTGAAGTGGGCGTCCACCTATGGTTACAGAAGAACTGGTTCACACGATTGATGACAAGATGAAAAAAAAAAGTTCAAATGTTTGTTAAGCTTATGGGACTTAACTACGGGGTCATCAGTCCCTAAACTTACAAACTACCTTATACTAAGGACGGCACAAATATCCATGGCCGAGGGGGGATTCGAGTCCCCGACCGTAGTGGCCGTGCAGACCGTGACTGGAGCGCCTCAGTCCCCGCGGCCACCGCGGCCGGCTATGACAAGATCCAGGAAAACCGTAAGTCTCAAGTCTATCCTTGGCGGTAATCACTTCACCAATGACGACGAGCTGAAAGAAACTGTTTCCAACTGGTTGAAGACACAGACGGCAGATTTCTATGAAGAAGGTATACAAAACCTGATGCCACGCTATGACAAATGCCTGCAAAATTTCGGCAGTTATGTGAAAAAGTAGTTTAAGAGTTGTAGAAGTTTGTGCAATAAAAATTTCTTCTGTATCTAGTGTACAATTTCATTTTATTACCAAAGGGAACTTACTTTCTGGACGCGCCTCGTATTTTAGGCCTTAATAAGTAGATTAGGAGACCATTTGGAATTTTTAAATTTGGTGAATAATTACGTGAAATATTGAAAATGAAATGGTTGTTGCCTGTGTAAGTCGTTAGATAGGCCTTCTAAAAATCCAGAAGATCAACAATCGGGTTTAATTTTGCAACCTTTTTTTTTTTTTTTTTTTTTTTTTTTTTTTTTTTTTTTTTTTTTTTAACTTATGGGACTTAACTACGGGGTCATCAGTTCCTAAGCTTACAAACTACTTATGAACTACCTAAGACTAAGGACAGCACAAATATCCATGGCCGAGGGGGGATTCGAACCCCCGACCATAGTGGCCGCGCAGACCGAGACTGGAGCGCCTCAGTCCCCTCGGCCACCGCGGCCGGCTTTGCAGAATTAGTTCAACTTATTACAGAGCCACCTTTAATATGGATAAATGGAGGCCTCCAGTACAAGTACCTTTCTAAGCCTTCTAAAGCTTACTTTGTTTCTTCCCTGTTGTCCACTTTTTGCACCAATACGAACTGTGCCGATGGGCTGAGAAATACGAGTACTTAAAGTGAGAAATGTAGTAAGGGCAGGGATGGGCCCGAGACGTCGCTAACGCGAGCGAAGCGGCGCGAGCTCTGGGAGGGAAGGCGGCACGTCCGATCCGCGGATAACGCGGGATTAGGCATCGGCTTTATTGTGGCGGCGGCAGGAAGTGGTAAGATTGAGACGTGCCACTTGAAGCTGCAGATCAATACGGCTGAGCCGCGGCGTTCAGGGTCAATAGCAGCGGCGCTGTGCCGCGGCCACGCGCCACGCACGTGGCGCAATCAATACGCAATAGCCGCAGCCCGCAACCCAACAATAATTAACCCACCAAATCCGCACGTTTCCGCCGCTTCCGGGCTACCTGCCCCACTCGGCCGCGGGTCGCTGCACTCTGCGCTTCGCCGGCACCCATTATACGCCTCGTGGAACCTAGGCAGTGTGCTCTTCTCGCAGAACGTGCTGAGCACATATAGACCACATGTGCCGAGACTTAACAAGTTGGAGTCAGTTTCTATAAGTTGTTGTTGTTGTTATGGTCTTCAGTCCGGAGACTGGTTTGATGCAGCTCTCCACCCTACTCTGTCCTGAGCAAGCCTTTTCATCTCCTCATAAGAACGACAACCCACATCCACTTGAATCTGCTTACTATACGCGTCTCTTGGTCTCCCTATGCGATTTTTACCCCACACACTTCCCTCCAATGCCAAATTTATGATTCCTCGATGTCTAAGAATGTGTCCCACCAAGCGATCCCTTCTTTTAGTCAGGGTGTGCCAAAAATTCCTTTTCTCACCAATTCTGTTAAGTACCTCTTCATCAGTTATGCGATCTATCCACCTAATCTTCAGCATTCTTCTGTAGCACCACATTTCAAAAGCCTCTATCCTCTTCCTGTCCGCACTGCTTATCGTCCATGTTTCACTCCCGTACAAGGCAACGCTCCACACAAATGACTTCAGAAAAGACTTCCTTACACTTAAATTAATATTCGATGTTAGCAAATTTCTCTTTTTCAAAAATGTTTTTCTTCCCATTGCCATTCTGCATTTTATATCCTATGTACTGCGACCATCGCATGTTATTTTACTACCCAAGTAACAAAACTCATCTACCACCTTCATTGTTTCGTTACCTAATCTAATTCCTTCAGCATCACCTGATTTTCTAAGGCTGCATACCATTATTTTTGTTTTGCCCTTGTTAATGTTCATTTTATATGCTCTCTTCAACACGGCATATATCTACTGAGGGATGCAACAAGAACTGGAAATTTATACAGTGGCGGCGCTAGACGAAGACTGGGCGTCGGCGAACTCGTCTTTGCGGTGCCCCTTTCATTTTTTCATTAATGAAGAAAATGTAAAATGAGCTGAATTATACATCAATAATCGTTAAACTAAAATGTTCAAATGTTTGTAAATCTTATGGAACTTAACTACGGAGTCATCAGTCCCTAAACTTACAAACTACTTATGAACTACTTACGAACTAGGACGGCACAAATATCGATGCTGGAGGGGGGATTCGAACCCCCGACCGTAGTGGCCGTACAGACCGTGACTGAAGCGCCTCAGTCCCCGCGGCCACCGCGGCCGGCAATCGTTATACTGAAATTCTACTAGTATAATATACGAGTATTATTGCAGTGACAAAAATTACAATAAACAAACACAAATTAGAGGAACTTTTCACCTTCTCGTCTCAATGAATTTTTTAAGACCACATCTTAATACTAGCCGCTATTTCGGCTTCAGTTGATAGTACTGACAACGCACATAGTCTTTCTTGGATCATTTTGCTTTTCAAGTTAGTTTTAATCAATTTTAACTTTGTGAAGATTCTCTCAGCCGAAGCTGTACTGACTGGAACGGGGGATGATTCTGATTGTCATATAAACATTTGGATATAATTCTTCCAAATCTTTTTATAAAATGTACAGAAGAAATTGTTATGTAAGTATTTAACTGAAAATTGCATCACTACTGCACTCATACTGAAATGGCCGACCGCACTAAGGCATCATACCACGGTGAGCGAGATCGCTTGGGTACGAATGTTGGAATGTTGTGTTCGTCCATTGGTTAAGCTAGTGTAACTTAGATGGTCGTCGCTATATAACCTAGCAGTTGGAAAGCGCCGTTAAAAAAAAAATAAAAAAAAAATAAATAAATAAAAGAACTAAAATTTTAACAATGTTTTGCGAGGCCCCCACAGGCGCGAGGCCGTCGGCGATGGCCGACGTCGCCGACGCCTAGCGCCGCCACTGAATTTATAGGAAGGCTTTTATATGTTGGAAAACGCCACGTGCGAATAAACGATGTTTCAGGGGCCCTTATCTCAGGTTCTATTTATCACAGAGACAAGGAGTAAAGTGTTTTGGATAGCGCTTTGTAGGATGCGCTGAGCGTTGTAGACGCCCAATCTACGAGTCAGGATTGCAGTGGGGGTGATCGTGCGCTCTAAGGCGCCTTGTTGCGGAGTGCGTCTGCTTTCCGTCGGAGGTTCGATTCCTCCTTCGGGCATGAGTGTGTGCTTCTGTGTGTGTGTGTGTGTGTCTGTGTGTGTGTCTGTGTGTGTGTGTGTGTGTGTGTGTGTCGTCCTCACAATAAGTTAAAGTACTTTGTAAATTTAGAGAATTTTGACAACAGCAATTTAATCCCACTGCTTTACAAACATTTGAATATATACGAGCTGAAAATACCCGCTTCGCTGGGTTTTTATTTTGTCGTATGTTTATTTATATGTGTTACAGGTTTTTGTGTGTGAAAGACATGGGTAAATTCCTAGGAGCTGTGTACATCGAAGTTTCAGCAATCGGAGCGCCGCTGTGATCGATTTGTATCGAACGGTGTACTCTAGAGATTGTGTCGGCATGGTCGGTGCAAACGAAGGAATAATAATGATATGAAACTTCCTGGCAGATTAAAATTGTGTGCTGGAACCGGGACTCGAACATGGGACCTTTGCCTTTCGCGGGCAAGCGCATTACCGCCTGTGCTATCCAGACACGACTCACGATGCCGCCCCACAACTTTACTTCCGCCAGTACCTCGCCTCCTACTTTCCAAACTTCACAGAAGCTCTCCTGCGAACCATGCAAGACTAGCACTCCTGGAATAAAGGATATGGTGGAGACATGGCTTAGCCACAGCCTAAGGGATGTTTCCAGAATGAATCTTTCACTCTGCAGCTCACTCTAGAGCTCAGAAAGTGTAACATTTCTTGTGTTGACCTACCGCATTAAAATTTCCCGTCACCTATTATTTTATAAGTTACAGAGGCATATATATATATATATATATATATATATATATATATATATATATATATATATATATATATATATATATATCCGTGCTGAGGCACTCCTAGGCCCTTACTCTTACGGGAAAAAGTTGACAAAACTACGAATTTGAGTAATAGTGGGAAGGGCAAAGTTGAGAATTTGTATCTGATGGGAGGCATGCTTGATTTATCAGTGCAGGTGTGGATTACTGTGTTCCCAGTGGTGCAGGGATCGGTGCAACTGCCTAGAAAGCAGGAAACCTTGGTTCGAATCCCGGCTGGATACACAATTTCAATACTACCCACTCGCAGTTAAAGTCATACATTCCGTGAGTATGAACGTTGACTCCAAGAAAGCATCGGTGAAAACGAATATCTGTTGATTATGGAGAAGTAGAGTTGTCAGCTGGACACACAGCAGCCTCGGCTAGCCGTCTAGGATGCTGGCTGACGTCGGGCGCTGTCGGCGAGCCGTGACGTGAGGCGCCGCCTGCGGCTCGGGGTTGACGCTCTGGCAGCACGTGCCGATGACGGAGGTGTGGTCGTTGACACAGCGCGGCTGCCGCAAGTCTCAATCCGCAACACCCATCTAGCTGTGTTCGGCCCCATCCAGCTGCTGTTTTGACCCCCGAGGACCTACCTTCGGAAGTCCCTGCTGCCGGTAGACGTGTAGACGTGTGGCCGGTCGATCTTCTCCTCCCTACCCGATGATAGGAGTCGCACCTCAGATAGTCCTGGCGGTTAATATTTCTTTAAGAGTGGGTAGGTGTCCAAATGTTGCCCTGCCCCCCACTGTCAGTAAACCCCATGCATAAAAATACGTACACATAGTTGACAACGACTGTCACTTTGAAACGAAATAAGAAAAGGTAAATGTTTTATTAGGAAGCTAAGATGCTGTACTACGACGTGCCAAAACATCAGCTCTGTAAGCCGTATTCTTTCTTCAAAAGTGAGAAGCGTTATGAAACTAGGATCTCACGCAGAATGAAAATTTGGCAATTTTGATTTTCACAAGCTATGGAAAACATATAAGGAAAAAATAAGTTGATAAAACGATGTGGGGTGGTCCTATATACCGTCAGCAGTTTTTACAGCGTGCAAATCGGAAAAATGATTTACCCCTTTTTCCCAGCCCGGCCCAACCGGATGAGGCCATTCCCGCGCCGTTGATTGTAAATAAATATTTCTTCAAGTCAAGAGTGGATATTTGACCCACTCCCTATTTTTTGAGTGGATACAGCTACCGCGATACCCAGTTCAACCGCCGGGTCAGCCCTCAGATGCCTGGCGTTGAACAGGAACGGAAAACCAAGGGTCCTGCCATCGGTTTCCGCGTGCAACCCTCCGTGATGCCGTGTTGTCGGAAGATGCCGCATTGTTGGAAGACAGAGTCACTATCAGTGAGCAGGCGCGTTGAGCAGAAATCAGGATATCCCGGGATCGAATCCCGGCCGGGCACACATTTTCATTCGCCGCACTTTGGTATTCCATCAAAAAAATGTTCAAATGTTTGTAGAACTGATGGGACTTAACTACTGGGTCATCAGTCCCTAAGCTTACAAACTACTTATGAACTAGCTACAACTAAGGACGGCACAAATATCTATGCCCGAGGGGGGATTCGAACCCCCGACCGTAGTTGCCGTGCAGACCGTGACTGGAGCGCGTCAGTTCCCTCGGCCACCGCGGCCGGCCGGTATTCCATCTAAACCTAGTACAGTGAAGCCATAACTGATCGCAAATTGCGAATTATTTTATTCATTGAACGCTGTAAAGTCGTCAAAAGTATATAATTATGCAACGAATTGGCCGCAGCGGAGTGGCCTAGCGCATTGAGGCGCTATGCTCTGATGTGCGAGGCCGTTCCCCGTCGGGGATTCGAATGCTCCCTCGGTCATGGATGTTTGCGATGTCTTTAGTATAAGTTAGTTTATAAGCAGTTTGTAAGTTTAAGGACTGATGAGCCAGCAGTTAAGCTTAATAAACATTAGAACATTTTACAACGTCCAGAAAGAGACTTTCACTCTGCAGCGGAGTGTGTGCTGATATGAAACTTCCTGGCAGATTAAAATTATGTGCCGGAACCGGGACTCGAACCTGGAACCTTTGCCTTTCGCGGGCAAGCGCACTACCGACTGTGCTATCCCGACACGACTCACGATGCCGCCTCACAACTTTACTTCCGCCAGTTCCTCGCCTCCTACTTTCCAAACTTCACAGAAGCTCTCCTGCGAACCATGTAAGACTAGCACTCCTGTAAGAAAGGATATGGTGCAAACTTGGCTTGGCCACAGCTTAAGGGATTTAGTGCGCATGCCCGCGAAAGGCAAAAGTCCGCCGAGCGGTCTAAAGCGTCTCGCTGCGGAGCGCGCGGTTGCTCGCCGTGGAGGTTCGAGTCCTCCCTGGGGCATGGATGTGTGTGTTTGTCCTTAGGTTAGTTTACCTAGGTTTAAGTAGTTTGTAAGCTACGGACTGATGACCACGCAGTTTGGTCCGATAGATTTTCAAACATTTGAACATTTGGCAAAGGTTCCAGGTTCGAGTCCCGGTTCCGGCACCAAATTTTAATCTGCCAGGAAGTTTCATATCGGCGCACACTCCACTGCAGAGTGAAAGTCTCATTCTGGAAACATCCCTTAGGCTGTGGCTAAGCCATGTCTCCACCATATCCTTTCTTCCAGGAGTGCTAGTCTTGCATGATTCGCAGGAGAGCTTCTGTGAAGTTTGGAAAGTAGGAGGCGAGGTACTGGCGGAAGTAAAGTTGTGAGGCGGCATCGTGAGTCGTGTCGGGATAGCACAGTCGGTAGTGCGCTTGCCCGCGAAAGGCAAAGGTCCCAGGTTCGGGTCCCGGTTCCGGCACACAATTTTAATCTGTCAGGAAGTTTCATTTTACAACGTGTTCAAAATGTATCGGGTCGGTGTGTGGCACTTGTGTAGTGTTACTTGTAAATGCGACTGGTGGCAGTTTTCTAAGTTTAGCAGTTCCGTTCCCCTACAGTAAATTTCGGCTCCTGTTAAGAGAGAATTATGCGTTTGTTTAACACTAACCAAAGTTAAATCGCGCAGGGAAAGCAGCTCATATTTTCGTGTCCGAGATACGCTTAAAAGTCCATTATTCGGAATCGACAATTCAAACAGATTCAAATAACCGTACTAAAGGTAAAGTAAATGATTCGCGCGGTCGCCTAAACTCGGCAGGCTAGAATAAATTTCTACGAAAGCTTCGGGCGGGCGGACGGCAATAAGGTGACTGGTGAATATGAAAGCGGGGGGGATGAATTTCGATTCCGGCTGGGAGGTGCGCACAAAGAGAGGGAGCTGGGGCGACTATTGGCCGCGGGCAAGAGGCGGCTCTAATCTGAGAGCGGGGGGCGGGGGCGCACAATGCACCGCCGGCTACACTGCCGCTGCCCGCTGCCCGCTGCTGCAGCGCTAGAAGCTGAAGGCCACGTCGCAAGTGTACAGCAAGGCTCACCAGTGACACAATGAAGTGAAGCTTTCACTCTGCAGCGGAGAGTGCGCTGATATGAAACTTCCTGGCAGATTAAAATTGTGTAATATTCACAGAATATATGACATCAACTGCGATTGGGCAAAGCTGAAAATGTGTACCCAGCCGGGATTCGAACCCGGGTCTCCTGCTGTCTAGGCAGTTGCGCTGACCCCTACACCACTGGGGACACAGTGATCACCGCACCTGCAAGGACCACCTAAGGACGCCTCCCGTCAGATACAAATTCCCAGCTTCGCCCTGCCCACAGTACTCAAACTCGTAGTTATGAAACTAATTCCCGTACCGTAAGAGTAAGGGCTTCAAACTTGCCCACCCCTCCCCAGTAACGATAGGATCATTGCCCGTCACCGGCATGTGGCGTCTGTTCCGAAAAAACAGACGTCACTTCTGATCCTGCAGTTGTTATTATTTAATATTCACAGAATATATGACATCAACTGCGATTGGGCAAAGCTGAAAATGTGAATGAATAATGTCATATATTCTGTGAATATTAAATAATAACAACTGCAGGATCAGAAGTGACGTCTGTTCTTTCGGAACAGACGCCACACGTATATAATATGCCGGTGACGGGCAATGTTCCTATCGTTAGTGGGGAGGGGTGGGCAAGTTTGAAGCCCTTACTCTTACAGGAATTAGTTTCATAAATACGAGTTTGAGTACTGTGGGCAGGGCGAAGCTGGGAATTTGTATCTGACGGGAGGCGTGCTTAGGTAGTCCTTGCAGTTGCGGTGACCACTGTGTCCCCAGTGGTGCAATCGTTAGTGGTGTGGTAGTCTAACGGCTCAGTGTTCGCCGGGCAGCCGTGCCGTGCGGACGTCTTGTTTACGTCCTCGCTATTTGGCAGCCGAGCGGAGTTACACGGTGAGTGCGCGCTTTTAGCGTTCATATTTACCTCCTAGAATGTCTTGCACACGAGCATAATGGATCGACCACAACGAAAAGACACGCTAAGACTGAGTTTCGACCCGAAATTTAGTAGACCAAAATCATTTGAAGTGGAATTGTTTGTTAGAGATGTTATGAAGATTACTATCGACGTACTGATAGGAATACACTTATCGATTGTCAGCAGTACAGTGTATTTAAAATTGATAAGCCCAGAAAAATGCAAGAAAATATTTGAATCCTGTGGAGGACGTTTACAATTTAAACATTCAGACGGCAATATTGGAGACGTTACGGTATCACGAGCTGGCATGGGTATTAAAACTGTACGTATCTTCGAACTGCCTTTCGAAATTTCTTCTGAAGCAATTAACGAACAACTCAGGGAATACGGCACAGTCATAAGTAACATCGCGGAACGATGGTCAGACTCTCACATCTTCCCGGTTTTAAATGGTGTCAGGCAAGTAAAAATAGATATGATGAAGCACATACCGTCTTACATTACAGTTTGTGGCTATAGAGCGATCGTAATTTACGACGGGCAACCACGCACTTGCTCTGGATGTGGTTCGACAGAACACGTTCGCGCGCAGTGTTTACAACGGCGCGTGACGCAGATACCGACCGGCGAGCAAGACAGACCTGGCGTCATGTCTGCGTTGCCTATTAGCTACGTAGCCGCCGCGCGAGGAAACATTGCCCCACAACAAAACCTAGACGCAGCTCTGGAGGCCTACAACGATCTGAACGAACAGGAAACAGCAATGGACACGAGCACACAAGATTCCCTTCCTTCTACTGCCCAGGCTGCGGAAGAAGGTAAACAGACAGCCGTATGTGAAAACAGCAATAACGAGCCAAGTATGGAACAAATAGTAAAAGCAGACCTGACATCACCGTCATTACCAACTGAAACAAACGAATTAACTGATCATGAGTCTACGAAATCTCCAAAGAAACATAAAAAACGCCGTATTGCACGCGAAGGTGCCGAAGAAAATGCACGAATAATGCGCGAGAAAGCCGTGCAGATTCGCAAAACACTAACGGAAGGGACACCACAAATCCCTCCGGGAAACCTTCCAGCGCAAAAGAAAACCCGAGCACAGGAATCCGATTCTGACCAAATGCAAATAACGTCGAAAGAACATACAACAACCTATCAGGAAGGAAATCTTGAACATGGAAAAGACAGGGGAAATACGAACCCAAAAGCATGGTCAGATGACACAGTTGAGGACACTCGAGAGGAAGAGATGCCAGAGTCTCAGGAAAACACAGCGGCGGCGTCGTCTGATGTTTGTAGAGGCAAACCTGAACATCAGCAAAACACTGCTGCTACATCGGGTGGAATAGACGATGATCCAGAATACTTTTAAGTCATGTGTCTTTAACAACAGTTAAGAGGAAGCATGACATCAAGTATGCCTGCACATGTGACATCGTCGCAAGCGTATCGGATTGCTACCGTTAATATTAATAAAATAAGCTGCACATTTACATTAAAAAACCTTCAAGACTTCTTGTACGCCGCAGATATAGACATTGCGCTATTACAGGAAGTAACAGACATTAACCTGGAACGTATAACAGGATACAACACCTTAATTAATCCTGGTTACGGCAGTGAACTCGGGACAGCGATCATGACAAAAGAAGGTATCCTGACAACAAACGTCGAGAGGCTCACGAACAGCAGGGGCATAGCTTGCACAGTAAATAATACCAGGATCATTAATATTTACGCTCCTTCCGGAACGGGGAAAAACACCAGAGAGCGGAATTTTTTAAAGAAGAAATAGTGCCACTCTTCATGCGCCGTCCCGAACAAATCATATTTGCAGGCGACTTTAACTGTGTCATAAACTCTAAAGATCAGATACCAAATTTCAATAACTGTATCGAACTTGCGAATATCATCAGAGAGGTCAACTTAATAGACACATGGGAACTCAAACATGGTGATAAGGCCGGTTTTACCTACATCACCAACCATTCCGCTAGCCGTATTGATAGAATTTACGTCACGCCGAATTTACAGCATCACGTTCTGCAAGCAGAACTATGGCCGAATATATTTTCCGATCATGTGGCCTACATATGCACCGTTAATCTACAAAAACAAGGAACGTACAGAGCAAAAGGACAATGGAAACTGAACGTCACACATCTGACAGATCCAGGATGCCAAGATACCTTCCAGAATACGTGGAGAGAATGCGAGAGAAAGTTTCCAAAGTACGACTCAGCCCTTAAGTGGTGGGTGAAATGCGCAAAACCCGCGTTAGTAAAGGCCATGAAACATTACTCTTGGGAGAAAGGTGTTTGGACAAAGAATACAATAGAATTTTATTATCAGTGCCTCAGAGATCTATACAAACAAGATGCTACCATCATAGAAAATTATACACAGATCAAAAGAATAAAGGCCACAATTTTAAGCCTCAAGCGAAAGCAGTTAGAAGGCTGCATAGTAAGAACACGACTACAAAATACAGTTCAACGAGAAACAACATCCATGTATCATATAATACAAGAACGGACAAGAACAAACCGGAAAATTTTAACAGAATTGAAATCAGTAGACGGGAACATTTTGACAACACAACATGACATACGAGAAGAAATCTATAAATATTTTACGACACTTTTAACTGAAGAACCAGTGAATGAAGTGGCGCAACAAGCCGTCATCGCAAGGCTAACCGCGAAGTTAAATCCGGAAGAAGCGGCAAACCTGTCAGTAGATGTAACAGAAGAGGAAGTGGCAGACGCCATTCGAAGAAGCGCGAAGAATAAGTCCCCTGGTCCTGACGGATTACCAGCAGAATTTTATCATACGTTTGAACAACAGCTAATCAGCAAGCTGACGCTTATATGTAATGAAATTCTGAACGCCGGTAGTGACATGTTACTAGAATTTTGTGAAGGTATAGTGGTGTTAGTCCCTAAAACGCCAGGAGGGAAGACCGTCAACAACCTGCGTCCAATAACACTACTCAATACCGACTACAAAATCTTCACGCGCATCTTGACGCAAAGATTAACTTCGGTTATAACAACCATTACCGGGAAATATCAAACGAGTGTTGGGAAAAATAGAACCATTTACCAGTCATTGTGTGAATACAGAGATATTATTGCAACAGCAGAAGCTCTGGACATTCCAGGTGCGATAGTATCTCTTGATTTTGAAAAAGCCTTTGATAGAGTTAACCATTCATATCTTTTTCGGACCATGGAAGCAATGAACATTCCACAAAAAATTATCACTACAGCCAAAAACCTACTAAAGAGTTCCACCTCTCGAATATGTGTCAACGGCCAATTAAGCAGACCGGTCAGAATTATGAGCTCAGTACGCCAGGGATGCCCAATGTCCCTGATTTTGTTTGCGATAGCAATTGAACCTCTGCTATGCTCCCTGACGCAGGACCTCGCAGGGCTACATATACACGGCCGCAAAATAACATGTCAAGCGTATGCAGACGACGTCAGTTTCGTTATCACGGAAAGTGACGAACTACGGAAAGCGCTCCAAAATATAAAGACCTATGAAGAGGCGTCAGGAGCAAGATTAAACCGTAATAAATCGGGAATAATGAACATCGGCCGGGGATTAGAACATAGAGCCGACGAACAAATAAATTACGTAGGTACTATCAAGACGCTTGGCATCGAATACACGCCAAATATCCGCCGCACGGCTGCCCTTAACTTCAAAAAATTGTTGGCAAAACTACGAGCTGCCATACAGCAACACAGTTTACGTAATCTAAATGCCATCCAAAAAGTGCAATTAGCAAACACTTACATAACTTCTAAAGTTAATTATGTCGCCCAAGTACTACCAATACCAAAGATAATAGCTCAACAAATGCTAGCAGCACTCGGCCACTTTGTCACCAGAGGACAAATTTTTAAGGTCCAGTATGAGACCTTAACGCTACCTTTCAGGAACGGAGGCTTACAGTTGACACATATTTACAGTAAATCACAGGCGCTGTTCGTCAGCAAGTTCTACAAACAGTGGAAACAATCGCCCGATTCTCTTACAGCTCATCTTTTAAATGTAATGACACCGATTAGTATGGACGCACCCGTAGACGTGCATCACATCCCCAACTCGTTCCATCATATCAGACATTTTCTTATAGAACTGAGCTATATTCGACGAAATACTCCCGAGAAAGATCTATACAAAGTCAAAGAAGTCTATCACAACATGACGAAAAACAAAACGAGAAACAGAATAGAAGAGAAGTACAAAGAATACAACTGGGAAAAGATCTGGGAAAACGTTCAAGACCCTTACTTACCGACTAACGTGCGATCGACATGGTACACGGCAGTTAACAGAAAAATTCCCACAAATTCAAAGTTGCATGCAATTCATCTCGCAGAAACGCCTAATTGCATCACCTGTAATTTAGTTGACTCAGAGGAACACCGTTTCACATGCGACGCTGTGAAAGACATCTGGACACTCTGTACAACGAAACTCGCAAGTGTACTGCGAACATCTCCCAGAACAATCACACCAGCTAGAATGCTCCACCCAGACGAAGTCCCCTACCCAAACACAAAACGAAGAGCAATAAACTGGATTAAAGGTCATACTGTGTACTACATTTTTTCAGAAAAGAACAAGACTAAAGAAGACTATTGGATTTATCTCACGACAGAACACGAAAAACTTACGAGAACTAAGAAATATAAAGACAAGTATGCGAATTTTCTACTTAGAACCATAACATAAGAAAAGATGGGTAGCACCCATAGAAGTATTTTTAATTTTCTATATTTAAGTTTTAACTCTTTTTTTTTTTTTTTTTTTTTTTTTTAATGTCCTTAAAACTTCTGGGATTTCGTAAGGTAGTCCTGAGCTGTTGCTGGCCGATACTTCAAGGTATACTGAGAAGACAAACAAATAGAAAACGATAATTAGGAAACAAAGAAAACGAGTGAAACGGCATAAACTGCAGTAGCAGCCTTTACGTGAAGACAACTTTGAAGTACTCGGTAAGCCGAAACAGCGCATGTGCAACCATGAAAGTACAGAAGAAGAAAAGGAACAATAATTATAATTTACCTGGAGACACATTTCATTCCTTTATGGAAGGAATGGGTTTTATAAACCCTACAAAGCAGGTCCTTAATTTGGTTTCAAACGAATTAAGTTTTTCACGTCTGTTGATGAAGAAGCCAACAAGACAATTTGATTATTTTCTAAGCGTCAGTTTCATTTCGTAATCAATAAGAAGTTTCCCTTCATTTGCCAATGAATAAAAAAAAAAAAAAAAAAAAAAAAAAAAAAAAAAAAAATTATTAAAAAAAAAAAAAAAAAAAAAAAAAAAAAAAAAAGTGGTGTAGGGGTCAGCGCAACTGCCTAGAAAGCAGGAGACCCGGGTTCGAATCCCGGCTGGAAAAAAAAAAAAAAAAAAAAAAAACGGTTAAGACGTCTGCCTGGTAAGCATGAAGGTCCGGGTTCGATTCCCGGCCGCAAAAAAAAAAAAAAAAAAAAAAAAAAAAAAAAAAAAAAAAAAAAAGTGGTGTAGGGGTCAGCGCAACTGCCTAGACAGCAGGAGACCCGGGTTCGAATCCCGGCTGGGTACACATTTTCAGCTTTGCCCAATCGCAGTTGATGTCATATATTCTGCGAATATTAAATAATAACAACTGCAGGATCAAAAGTGACGTCTATTCTTTCGGAACAGACGCCACACGTATATATTAAAATTGTGTGCCGGAACCGGGACTCGAACCTGGTACCTCTGCGTTTCGCGGGCAAGCGCACTACCGACTGTGCTAGCCCGACACGACTCACGATGACGCCTCACAACTTTACTTCCGCCAGTACCTCGCCTCCTACTTTCCGAGTGAAAGTTTCATTCTGGAAACATACCTTAGGCTGTGGCTAAGCCATGTCACCACCATATCCTTTCTTCCAGGAGTGCTAGTCTTGCATGGTTCTGTGAAGTTTGGAAAGTAGGAGGCGAGGTACTGGCGGAAGTAAAGTTGTGAGGCGGCATCGTGAGTCGTGTCGTGATAGCACAGTCGGGCCGACCGCGGTGGCCGAGAGGACTGAGGCGCTTCAGTCACGGTCTGCACGGCCACTACGGTCGGGGGTTCGAATCCCCCCTCGGGCATGGATATTTGTGCCGTCCTTACTTGTAGGTAGTTCATAAGTAGTTTGTAAGTTTAGGGACTGATTACCCCGTAGTTAAGTCCCTTAAGCTTAACAAACATTTGAACATTTTAGCACAGTCGGTAGTGCGCTTGCCCGCGAGAGGCAAAGGTCCCAGGTTGGAGTCCCGGTTCCGGCACACAATTTTAATCTGCCAGGAAGTTTCGACACAATGAATTTTTCTGGCAGATTAAAAGTGTGTGCCAGAACGGGATTCGAACCCGGATTATGCTCCTTTCGCGAACACACTGCAGACTGCTAACGAAGATACGAGCTTATGGAATAGGTTCACAGATTTGTGACTGGCTGGAAGACTTCCTAAGTTATAGAACGCAGTGCGTTGTTCTCGACGGCGAGTGTTCATCAGAGACGAGTGTATCGTCAGGCGTTTCCCAGGGGAGTGTGATAGAACCGCTATTATTTTCTATCTATATAAATGATCTTATGGACAGACTAACTAGTAATTTGCAGCTGTTTGCTGATGATTCTGTGGTGTATGGGAGGGTGTCGTGTTTAACTGGCTGTAATAGCATACAGGATGACTTAGCCAAAATTTCTAGTTGGTGCGGATATGGCAGCTAGCTCTCAATGCAGAAAAATGTAAGGTGATGCGCATGAGTAGGAAGAACAATCCTATAATGTTCTAATACAGCATCAGTAGTGAGCTTCTTGATGCTGTCGCGTCGTTCAAATATCTAGGCGTAACATTGCAGAGCGATATGAAATGGAACGAACATGTAAGGACAGTTGTGAGTAAGGCGGACAGCCGACTTCGGTTTATTGGGAGAATTTTGGGAAGATGTACTTCACCTGTAAAGGAGACCGCGTATAAAACGCTTGTACGACCACGTCTTGAGTATTGCTCAAGTGTTTGGGACCCGCAGCACATCAGTTTAAAGGAAGACATAGAGGCGGTTCAGAGTCGAGCAGTTAGATTTGTTACCGGTAGGTTCGACCAATGCGCGAATGTCACGGAAATGCTCCGGCAACTCATTTGGGGACCGCTGGAAGAAAGACGACGTTCTTTTCGTGAATTTTATTCAGTAAATTTAGAGGGCCCGAATTTGAAGCTGAGTGTAGTACGATCTTGCTGCCTCCTACTTACATTTCGCGTAAAGATCACAAAGACAAGATAAGAGAAATTAGGGCTCGTACGGAGGCATATAGGCATTCTTTTTTTCCTCGTTCCATTTGGAAGTGGAATAGGAAAGGAAATGCCTAGTAGTGGTACAGTGTACCCTTCGCCACGCACCTTACGGTGAATTGCGGAGTATGTATATAGATGTAGAAGCGCTTGATCTACCCGCCAGAGTGAAAATTTCGTTCTGGAAACATCCCCTAGGATATCCTTTCTTCCAGAAGCACGTGTCCAGAACTTATGTGCCGTTTGTGTGGTGTCCTAACCACCAAGGCAAGGTTAGCACCACAGAACGGAAGAAGAAGTAAGAGACGGTCGCTGCCAGCGGCCCCCAATGAGATCGCAAGGTGGCCGCCACGCCCTCCTCAAGTTCGCAGCGAGAGTTGTGTGGTAGACGTGCCCTGGAAGAGTGGACTACAGGAAAGGTTGTCTGTATTACTATGTGGCCCGCTGCAGACTGTTTTAAGTTTTATTGTATATACTCAAGTCACGGAGATCTTGTCTACTATTGAATGTTCAGTTAGACATGAGCAGGACATTGTATCAAGTTTGATTTTTGTTACTGTTTTCATGATACAGCAGTGACTGTGAAAAGATAAGTACTGTTATGTTCTTTTGTTTCCACTATGGCCGGCCGAGGTGGCCGAGGGGCCTGAGGCGCTCCAGTCACGGTCTGCACGGCCACTACGGTCGGGGTTTCGAATCCCCCCTCGGGCATGGATATTTGTGTCGTCCTTAGTCTTAGTTAGTTCATAATTAGTCTGTAAGTTTAGGGAGTGATGACCCCGTAGTTAAGTCCCATAAGCTATACAAACATTTGAACTTTTTTTTTCCACTATGGAAGAATTTCTGTGTAAAATAAAAGTGTGTTCTGTTTTGAGTACATCGTGTCTCAGAAAGCGCCCTTGCCAGCCACTTGCATCTTCCTCAAATAGCCAGTAAGCAATCCACGCCAGAACGACAATAGGAGCTGACTGACGACGAGACAGCACGAATACTTTAGTTTGGATGGTAGGAAGCGAGATGATGGCAGAAGTACAGATGTGAGGGTGCCATGGGTAGCTATGTCGGAGAATGCGCTTGGTGGCGAAAGGCAAAGGTCCCCGGTTCGAATCTCGGCCAGGCACACAGCTTTACTCTGCCATCCACACTCCGCTGTACAGTGGTATTATCATTATGGAAGCATTATCTAGGCTGTCGCTAAGCCATATTTCCACAACATCATTTCTTTCAGGACTGATAGTCTTGCGTGTTTCATGGGGGATCTTTTGTGAAATTTGCAAAGTATTCGCTCCGCAGCAAGGCGCCTTAGACAGCTCAGCTACTCCACCGCGGCTTGGGGGATACAGAGTCATACTTTTTTTTATACGATTAAATTTGTGTCTACCTCATCTATATATGGCTGGTGTAATGTCTGTTGAATTAGACATTAAAAAAATAAAATAAAAAAAAGACATCTATCCATGTATTTCTATGCGACGACAGTGGATGATTCACTAATTCAAGGGAGATGCGATAATATCGTCCGACCTCGTAGGAAACTCCGAATGTAGAATGTAAGAGGATGTGGACTATAGGAGCTCTAATCAGTATAGTGAGGCTTGTGCGAATTTGGTGCGGACGGGAAGAATGTCGGGAAACCCGGGTTCAAAACCCGACGCGGCACAAATTTTCATTTGCCGCCATTGGATTATTTCAATAACCTAGTGTAGCCAGAGTCTTTCCTTTCCTTCCTAACATTAAATACAATTGCCTCATGTGTTATTCATAATTATTTTATAGGAAATGTAGCTTCTGATTATTTAAAAATGATCAAAGGCTTATTAAAATTAAGGGACTTAACTGCGAGATCATCAGTCCCTAAACTTACAAATTGTTTATGAACTAGCTTATACTAAAGACGTCATGAACATCCATGACCGAGAGGGGATTCGAGCCCCCGACGGGGAACGGCCTCGCGCATCGGAGCATAGCGCCTCAATGCGCTTGGCCACTCTGTCGCGGCTCTAATTATTTACTGGGGAGTTGTGATTTACATCGACGGATTTCTCAAGGACAGCAGGTTATAAGTAACAGAGCTGAGAAATGTGTCTTTATTGTTGTACCTAAAGTAAAAATAAATAAATAAAATAAAATAAAAAACCGAGAAGGAGCACGAGAGATCTGCAAAACTATGTGGGACACGGAAATTCCACACTAAATAGTTTTTAACAATAAATTATGAGTTGTATTTTATATTAAATTATCATGAAAAGATGGGAAAGCATCTTTAATTACTAGTTTTAATGAACACATGGTAGGATTATTTTTGGCAGGGATGGGGAAGGAAATCAGTCTTGCCCTTGAAAGAAACCATTGATTTGCCTGGAGTGGTTTATGGAAATCACGGAGCAGGCTGGCTGGAGGTTTTGAACCCCTGTTCTTCCGAATGCGAGTCCAGTGTGTTACCAGTGCGCCGCCTCACTCAGAAATCAAATATTAGTCTAGTGAGATAAACTCCTTGGATGCTATTAACGGGATGGTTTCGTATAGGAAGCTTCAACCCAGCTTTTGCCAACGTTTCGGTAGAACTACTGCTCCGTTTCCTTTAGCCTCTCATTAGATAGCAAATTAACACCATTAAAAAATAAAATCACGTTTGCCGTGGCAGAATAGCCGTGCGCAATAAGGCGCCCAGCTGCGGAAGTTGTGGCCGTTCGCCGTCGGAGGTTCGAGTCCTTCCCCGGGCATGTGTGTGTGTGTTTTCCTTCGCATAAATTACTGTAAGTTAGTTTAAGTACCGGGTGATCAAAAAGTGAGTATAAATTTGAAATCTTAATAAATCACGGAATAATGTATATAGAGAAGTAAAAAGTTCAAAAAATGTCCGACACATGGCGCTTAATCTGATCAGAAAAGCAATAATTAACATAACAAATTTTGCAGCATATATCATGCTGTGTGTCTGTTACTCCTTTACCAAACACACACCCGCATCGAGGAGGGGGCCAAACTTCAGACGTTGTTCACCGCAAAAACCACAATTTCCTGGAAGCTACAGAACGATCTTCGCTCACGTCGCATATTACTAAACTTTACAGTCATTAACGATGACCAACTTGTTGTCCACAGATTTGCGGCAACCACCACAAGAGGCGCTTGGTTTGCCCTGAGCGGATAACGTATCCATGACTACGGCTCTGCAATAGCGGAACTATTTGTAACGTGCCTGCAGGCAGATAGCGTCGCATGCGTGGCCCGCGATATTGATGCACATGGACAACGTCGGAACGGCAGCTCTCACTGTGAATACACGCTGGGTGTAAGCCGACTACACCAGCGGTTTCTTACAGTCCCTCAGTTCCGCTACAAAAATTTTCAAAATTTTGTAAATCTAAGGGACTTAACTACGTTGGTTATCAGTCCCTAGTAGTCTTGTGTAGTTCGCGAACGAACTAGTTCGGAAGAGCGCTCCCACAGACGAACTACGCGGACTAGTTCGCAGATCCCTCGCCTCCTAGTTCGTCCGCTCCTTTTCCGAAGTCTGACGGGGAACAGCGAGAGGACGCGAGAGCGCGCAGAATCGCGTGATTCCCTTCTGCCTGTTACCGTCATTTCGAGCTGAGATACAGCTCAGCTGTAGTTTCACAGTTCACTACCACAAATTTTATTTTCTAATGTATTCGGCAGTGTGTAAATATAACCCTCATTAAATGAGGCTCATTCCATAGTGTAAAGAAGTAAAGAGAACTAAAAACGTAACATTGTTTGCATTAACATGCGAGAGATACAGGTCGCGAACTAAAATATGCGCGATCGGACGCGAACTAAAATATGCGTTACCGGTCGCGAACTATTATAAAAAACGTATCTCGCTTCTTAGTTCGTTGGATTCTTTTCCGAAGACCGACGGGCAATAGCAAGAGGGCGCGCAGCAGAATTAAAAAATCACGTGTTTGCCTTCTGCTGATGAGAGCCATTTCGAGGTGAGCGTCTGCCTTCTAGATTACATAGTTCAGTGCTACAAAATTTCTGTTTTGAAGTATACTACACTCTGCAATATCTGACTAAATTCCATAATGCCAAGATATAGAGGTAACTTAAACGCAAGAAATTACCCACAAACTGTTTCTTATGGTTTGCGTGATATCGTTAGCGGCTCAAGCAGCAAGCGCACGAAGCAGCTAGGTGGGGGACCTTCTCCCTCCACCTGCATGCGCAGATCACGCCGTTCAGCCGTCACTGGGAGCGGACGAACGTTTCGGTAGAACTACTGCTCAGTTTCCTTTAGCCTCTCATTAGATATTAGATAGCAAATTAACACCATCAAAAAATAAAATCACGTTTGCCGCGGCAGAATAGCACTAAGGCGCCCAGCTGCGGAACTCGCGGCCGTTCACCGTCGGAGGTTCGAGTCCTTACTCGGGCTGGGTGTTTGTGTTCTCCTTCGCATAACTCAAATGTTCAAATGTTTGTAGAGCTTATGTGACTTAACTACGGGGTCATCAGTCCCTAAACTTACAAACTAGTTATGAACTACTTAACACTAAGGACAGCGCAAATAGCCATACCCGAGGGGGGATTCGAACCCCCGACCGTAGTGGCCATGCAGACCGTGACTGGCGCGCCGCAGTCCCCTCGGCCTTCGCGGCCGGCTTCGCATAACTTACTTGAAGTTAGTTTAAGTACCGGGTAATCAAAAAGTCAGTATAAATTTGAAAACTTAATAAATCACGGAATAATGTAGATAGAGAGGTAAAAATTGACACACATGCTTGTAATGACATGGGGTTTTATTAGAACAATAAATAAATAAATTAAAATAAAAAAGAACAGTTCAATAATGGCGCTTGATGACGCTTGATGGCGCTTCATCTGATCAGAAAAGCAATAATTAGCATAACAAATTAAGACAAAGCAAAGATGATGTTCTTTACAGGAAATGCTCAATTTGTTCACCATCATTACTCAACAATAGCTGTAGTCGAGGAATAATGTTGTGAACAGCACTGTAAGCCATGTCCGGAGTTATGGCGAAGCATTGGCGTCGAATGTTGTCTTTCAGCATCCCTAGAGATGTCGGTCGATCACGATACACTTGCGACTTCAAGCCAATAATCGCACGGACTGAGGTCCGGGGACCTGGGAGGCCAAGCATGACGGAAGTGGCGGCTGAGCACACGATCACAACCAAACGACGCGCGCAAGAGATTTTTCACGCGTCTAGCAATACTTTGTTTCTTTTTTCGGTTCTAATAAAACCCCATGCCATTCCAAACATGTGTGTCAACTTTTATCTCTCTATCTACATTATTCCGTGATTTATTAAGTTTTCAAATTTATACTGACTTTTTGATCACCCGGTAGTTTATAAGCGTAGGGACTAATGATAACCGTAGTTAAGTCCCTTAGATTTACAAACATTTGAACATTTTTTGAAATCACGTTTCCAACCAGTTACGCAAAAAAGCAGCCCTTGCATGAAATCTGCGTATTCCGTGTCACATTGGAGCAGCGTCCCACAAAATGCTGCAGGTTCCTAGAAATCCGCAGGGACGATGGTCGGGCAGCGACGGCTGACAGTAATGCAGTGGTTATCCGATCCGGCGACGTTTATTAAATTCGCAGGTGGGCGCGTAATTACCGAAAGCGCGGATAAATGGGAACTGGTGTCTGACAGGCGGCGGCTGTCAAACGAGAAATCGATGCGCGCTCCGGCATGCGAGCGCGGCAGCTCACAATTCTCTCATGCTCAGCGCTAAGTCTAGAATTACTTGACGTACCAATGTGCCATAATACGTGGCCTATTATCCAGAATTTCCGTCGTCATATTGTGCGTGGCGTCACATTTATTTACTGTGTAGTAAATTAATGCGTTACTTCGGAAACGAGTATCAATTTCAATATATTCCTCAATGAATCTGTCAATATTTATCGTTCAGAGACAGAATTGCTCTGAATTACCGAAAACTTTATGGTTTCATCAAGAATTATATTAAAGTAAGGAACGCAGTCACGAGATAATTATTGTAACAACAAACGGCATCGAAGTACCTCCTTCAGGACAATTACATAAAGTTGTAGGTGCTAACACTCTAGATTTACATTTTGCTAGTAGCCTGACGACGTCATTTTAATTTATGTTGCGTTCCTCAAAATTATTAGTGGCCAAAACCTGATACGCGCTTGTCGTGGTAAATTTGTCAGCTGAAGTCGCCATTCACGGCATTTTTGCGTTACTCTCATCACCATAGACTAAGTAAGGCCGCCGCGGTGGCCGAGGGGACTGAGGCGCTTCAGTCACGATCTGCACGGCCACTACGGTCGGGGGTTCGAATCCCCCTCGGGCATGGATATTTGTGCCGTCCTGGTTCGTAAGTAGTTCATAAGTAGTTTGTAAGTTTAGGAACTGATGACCCCGTAGTTAAGTCCCATAAGCTTCATAAACATTTGAACATTTTTTTGACTAAGTAAGGTTTCGGAGGAGCGACGTTCCTGTCCCCGACCGGTTATTCATCTGAAAGGTTTCCGCGGTTTTCACAAAATTGATTAACGTGATTGATGGGATACTTGTTTTCCCAACGGATCGTCGCTTCCGTTCCAGATCCTTGACTTAGCAATGCCCCCAACAACGGTGCTATGGAACGTAAATTGCTTGACATAATTGGAATGGCATGATCAGGCTACACGTATGTATATCGAAGTTCACTTCGCATTGAACCTAGTTTGTGTGTAGACATCCAGTTGCTATTAGTATCAGTTTCATATAACACTCTTCGACATCTACATATATAGACACAAACCGATCTATTGATCGTAGATCAAACCCTATTTCAAATGGACTGCATCAGACAGAACGACACATCACATTTCCGTACAGCCTGTTGTCTAATAACATGTAATACTACGTTCTAGACAAAGTCAGTTTCCCTAATTGTTAATTGAAAAGGATTCGTCAGCAGAAGACTTACGTGTATGACTGTGTAAGACCAAATGTATAGTGTCATTTTTAAAAATATCTTCTTAGAGATATTCATCATTTTGGACTTACTGCTCTTTCGTTTATCCGTGTTTCAGGAAAAATTGGGTATAAGGTCCACCTGATATGCAAAACAGATTTTTCTGGTTACCCAAACATGTTTCGGCTCCTCAGTTGTTTTATTATTCGCTTACTGATTGAGTTTAGATTGTGAGGTAAACTAGGATCACATTTTAAATTTTTTTTACATCATCCAAGATTGGTAATACACACGTAAACAAAAGACATATCTGCACAGTTATTACAAGCATAATCAACTTCACCCTTTGGCGAAAACAGACTGGGTAGATTTTGTTCTTTTCCTTTTCCAAACTGTAAAGTAATTGTGACAGTAATAAGTGTGCATAAGAAGTAGAATATGCTACATCCACGAATGACAAAGCTACTAATACTGGATTTTACAAAAATGGTGCTACATGACATCACAATGTAAAACCAAGCTTTACTCAAATACAAAACCCACTGATTATTGCACAAAGGTGGAAACATATAACAGGACAATAAATTACAAAAATCAGTTGATCACCCCACTGTGTTGTTTAGAAACATAACATGGAATTCTCCACTAGTAAAACTAAAGTTATGGCATTCATCGGGAAATTGTGCTATAAGATGTCAAATTATAATAAGTTATGCAGTATTAGAAGAGAGAATCGACTTTCAGGATCTCGCATGTGATTTAGGACAGAATTTTGAAAACATGATCCTAAAATTTAGCATATGAGAAGCAAAAACACCCAACAGGCACCTATGAAATTTTACAGAGTCACGTTATATGAATCTGAAAGTTGGCTTGCCATACCCATGCTCTAAAATTGAAATATTTTTCGTAGTTGTAGTGAGTGAAGCAGAGAAGTTCTCTTCCGAATGAAGATAGTACGAGGGTGGTTTGTAAAGTTCTCGGAACGAAGTAGCAAAAATGTACTTACATCACTGAAACGTATTTATTTAATATTTTTTTAAAATTTTTCAATGTGGTCTCCTTGTAGATTAATGCACTTAGTTCAAGATGACCTCGCAGTTAAGTCCCATATCCCATAAGCTCTACAAACATTTGAATCTTTGATTTAGCTTACGATGTACTGTAATAACATTCCATAGCTGGAACCTTCACACGTTTTACTGTTGGAAAGTAATATACTTCCGAGTTTACGCCGTTACTTTCAATAGTCTGTTTTACACTTTTAGTGCATTATTTATTGTTAATAAATGTAAATTAGATCTGCATAATAAAACTATCACGTAAATGACGGATTTAAAGTGAACATATCGAGAGGATACTATACACGTAGAGAAATGAACTCCTGATCTCTCCCAAAACGATGTCAACTAAATAATTCTTAAAGCATGCTTCCAGGTAGATACCTTCAGGCCATACTACAGTACCCTCAGCACGTAAAACATCGATTTACCTTCGACACAGCTACTGCTAGTACAGATGGACGTAGAGGCAAAGGTGTGTGTGTGTGTGTGTGTGTGTGTGTGTGACAGAGAGAGAAAAAGGCAGGATGTTTCCGGAGCGCGGAGAGCACTCTATGTCCACGTCTGGCTAGGCCTCAATAATGCAGGGCCCAATAGTCACGCGCCGGCGAGTGGTCCTGCGAGAAGCTGCCAGGGACGCGATACGCGATTGCTGCCTTACCCCTGGCGCAAACCGACAGGACACACGTTTCTTTCTTTATAAACCTCGACCCGCTTCTCCTACACGTATAGCTACGTATCAGTTACTTAACTATTTAGTAGCATACTGTGAAATAGCGTTGCGGAGTGAATCGAATACAATTAATATATTAATCTTTGCCACTGCTCATAATAATTCAAATGTAGTGAATTCAATCTGTTCAGACATCGCCTCACCGTGGCTTGAAGTGGTCGACACCCCAGTGTAGTCCGTAGCGGTCCTTCCTGCGCCCCACTGCAGACCCTACCAAACCGTATGTTATTATACAGTTTGCACCCTCCCCCCAATTTTCGATAAAGGGTAACTGAGGCGAAGAAGGAAAACCAGGCCCCTGACGCCGGGTAAAATGGAAAAATCGCGTTAAACAGCAGCCACAAGGCTGGCGGATCCATGTAGTTAATTGCCCTGGTGGATTCAAATGTTCAAATGTTTGCAGACCTTATGGGACTTAACTACAGGGTCATCAGTCCCTAAGCTTACAAACTACTTATGAACTAGCTAATACTAAGGACGGCACAAATATCCATGCCCGATGGGGGATTCGAACCCCCGACCGTAGTGGCCGTGTAGACCGTGCTGGAGCGCCTCAGTCCCCTCGGCCACCGCGGCCGGCCTGGTGGATTCGATCCGGTGCCTCCATACCTCTCCGAGCCGGCAAACAGCGTTTACAGCGCGCCGCAAACCGACCGGCTACTCATTATAATACTAAAACATAGCTAAGTCCATTAATGATCCCCCTCAGGGTGCTCACGGTTCTTTCGTGAGTACGTGCGTGGCGAGAACGGGGCCCCGAGCTAATGCAGTCTTCCTTCCTTCTTTACTTCCCGGGCTGCATTTCCTTTCCCCCTCTCCTCCTTTCCTATCCTCACTCCTTCCCCTCCCCAACGGGGCACTGATAACCTCAGTAGTTTAGTTAAAATGTTTGTAGAGCTTATGGGACTTAACTACGGGGTCATCAGTCCCTAAACTTACAAACTACTTATGAACTAGCTAATACTAAGGACGGCACAAATATCCATGCCCGAGGGGGGAATCGAACTCCCGACCGTAGTGGCCGTGCAGACCGTGACTGGAGCGCCGCAGTCCCCTCGGCCTCCGCGGCCGGCAGTAGTTTAGTCCCCCTATCCCAACCAAACAACCCAACCCAACCCCATTAATGATCCAAAACTCTTCTCAGCTTCTCACACCGAGCGAAATGGGCCGCGCGGGAGTAGCCGCGTGGTCTAACGCATCATGGTACGGACTGGGCGGCAGCTGCCGCCGGAGTTTCGAGTCCTCCTTCGGGCATGTGTGTGTGTGTGTGTGTGTGTGTGTGTGTGTGTGTGTGTGTGTGTGTTTTGTTCTTAGTGTAAGTTGTTTTAAGTAGTTAGTAAGTCTTGAAAAGGATGACCATACTAGTTTGGTCTATGAACATTTTGAGAGGAATGGTGCAGTGATTAGCACACTGGATTCGCATTCGGGCAGATGGCGGTTCAAATCCGCCTCCGATGTGGCTGATTTCCTTTCGATCCTTAACAGAACTGTATAACATTGTGCTCAGTCCCTAACGACCAAGCTGTAGACAGTTTCTTACAGGAGCACTAAGTATATATGGACTGGAGAATTATCTAGCCTACCAATAATACAGTTATACAGAAACATACTTAGAAAATGACTACGTAAGTGAAAACTCAATGAAAATCTCTGTGAACTTCTAAAATGTTCCTGGGATGATCCTTCACATAAAGACAGAAAAAACTTAACCGATGCCCTTAGTAAAAAGTGTAGAAGTAAACTGAGTTTCCTTCTCTGTTATACAAGCTAGTAGTTTAAAATAAAAGAAGTAAAATGTACAGAACAGAATATGACTGTTGGAAATAATCTATTTCACATTAGATTTAAAATTTGTGTCACTGCGTGTCAGATATTTTTATGTTGAACAAATGATCAAAGATTTACGTGGCTGTATATTTATATCTGTTCTGATCTACTAAAATATTTTGATGAGTTAGTTGCTTGCACCGTAAGTTACGAATTTGGTTAAGATGTGAAACATATCAGTTTTAAGTAGTATTATAGATTTATCACTTGGTTCGTAAAACCTTCCATTTCTTGAGGACAAGCGACCATACGTTGGCATGCATAAATATTTTATGATATGTCTTGGTCGCACTGTTTTTTATTTTATGATTACGCGTTTCGATACATCATCAGATAGACTTTTTTAAAAATGATGGTAATTAAAATACATCTTATTGGAGAAGACTAACTAAAATATAAATCACCATCGTGGATGTCTAGTGAAGGTGTTCAACTAGTTTGGCATGAGATTCTAGTTGAACACCTTCACTAGACATCCACGATGGTGGTTTATATTTTAGTTAGTCTTCTACAATAAGATGTATTTTAATTACCATCGTTTTTAAAAAAGTCTATCTTATGATGTATCGAAACGCGTAATGATAAAATAATAATAATAATAAAAAAACAAACAGTGCGACCAAGACATTTTAAAAACAATTATGCATGTAGTATAGATTGTCTGTGGAAGGAAACGACCATTTACGCCTATCAGATATACAGTATTGTTCTGTCAAGGACTTCTAGGTCAATTTTTCCATTCCATTACACTACGTGATTGTCTCTAAAAAGTGCAAAGTAATTTGTTTGAGCAATATTTTCCCTGCTTTATCAGCTTCAATATTTATGCAGAACACTTTATTTTATTTTTATTTTTATTTTATTTTATTTATTTGTAAACGGAAGGAAGGAAGATGAGGGTTTGACACCCCACAGGCAACGCGGACGGCACAGATGAAGTACAAGCTGGGATTATATTGGTTGAGAATGGGAAACGAAATCGGATGTGCCCTTTGAAAGGAAGAATCCCGGCATTTGTCTAGAGTGATCTAGGAAAGCCACGGACAAATTAAATCTGGATAGGATTTTTTTCTTTTCTTCATTCTTTTGTTTTGCACCAAAGCTCTGCAGTTTATGAAACGAACATCTTTTCTTTACCGACTGAGCCGGTCATCTGACTCAGTATTGTGGAATGTTGTTTCAGCTTTACTAGCAAATGGAAAATTTAGGTACACAAATGGAAACCAAACGTCATCGTTATTGTCCTGATGTGTGTATGTGCGTGTACAAAAAGAATTGTCTAGTATCTATAGTATGTGCAGTGGTCGGTGTTGGGAAATGAATCATCGGTGTAGTTGTGGCTCTTAATTCGTCAGATGATCTACATCTACATGGGATATTCTGCAAATCACATTCAAGTGCCTGGCAGAGGGTTCATCGAACCACCATTATACTGATGTAATTCTTCATGCTTTCCCGGCGAGATCTTGACATTTTGGATAAACGGGATTACTGCCGGATGTATGCGTCGTTCTGGCACAATATTTCGGCCGCGTAACTCGCTGCCTTCTTCAGGTGCTACCTGAGTCTCAGGTAGCACCTGAAGAAGGCAGCGAGTTACGCGGCCGAAATATTGTGCCAGAACGACGCATACATCCGGCAGTAATCCCGTTTATCCACCATTATACTATTTATCTCCCATTCCATCCTCGAAAAGCGCGCGGGAGGAAAGAACACGTGAATCTCTCCGTACGAGCTCTGATTTCTCGTATTGTATTCTGATGATCATTTCTACCTATGTAAGTGGAAGTTAACAATATATTTTCGCATTCGGAGGAGAATGATGGCGACTGGAGTTTCGTAAGTAGCCCACGCCGCAGCGATAAGCGCCGTTGTTGTAATGATTCCCATCCCAGATCCTGTATCATTTCCGCAACGCTGTCTCCCATGTATCGTGACAATACGAAACGAGCTGCCCTTCTTTAGACTCTTTCGATGTCCTCCGTCAAATCCACCTGATAAGGATCCCACACTGGGCAGCAATACTCCAAAAAAGGACGGACAAGTGTAGTGTATGCAGTTTCTTTTGTAGTTCTGTTGCATGTTTTAAGGGTTCTCCCAATAAAACGCAGTCTCTGGTTCGCCTTTCCCACGAAATTCTCTACGTGTTCTTTCCAGTTTAAATCTGAAGTAATAGTAATTCCTAGGTATTTTGTAGAGTTTATGGCCTTCACATTTGATTGAGTTATCTTGTAAACAAAGTTTAACGGATTTCTTTTCGTACTCATGTGGACGACTACACACTTCTCATTATTTAGAGTCAATTGCCAATTTTTACACCATACTGATATCTTATTCAAATGGTTCTGCAGTTGTTTTTGATCTTCAGATGTTTTTACTTGACTGTAAATGACGGCGTCATCTGAAAACAACATAACAGAGCTACTTAGATTTTCCCCTAAATCGTTTATGTTGATAAGGAACAGCAGAGGACCAATAACACTACCCTGTGGAACGCCCGATATCACCTCTGTTTTAGTCGATGTCTTACCATCGATTACTACGAACTGTGTCCTTTCTGACAGGAAATCCCCTATCCAATCGTAAATTTTGGGCGATATACCATAACCACGCAATTTGATTAAAAGCCGTTTGTGAGGTACGGTGTCAAAAGCCATCTGGAAATCAAGAAATACGGAATCGATTTGCGAACCCTTGTCGATAGCGCCCAACACTTCGTGTGAATAAAGAGCTAGTTGTTTTTCGCAGGAACGATATTTTCTAAATACCTGTTGACCTTGGGTCAATAGATCATTCTGTTCGGGATAATTCATAATCAGTTTGGAAAACATAGTTTCCTTGTTTGGAAGAAACAGCGAACTTATTATTTAATGATAAAAATAACAGTCCAGTTCGCAAAATTATATTTACAATTTATTAACATAGGTGACCGGTTTACATCTAGGTTTAGATCATCTTCAGACCTCGCTATAGAAAATGTTCAAATGTTTGTATAGCTTATGGGACTTAACTACGGGGTCATCAGATCCTAAACTTACAAACTACTTACGAACTAGGACGGCACAAATATCCATGCCCGAGAGGGGATTCGAACCCCCGACCGCAGTGGCCGTGAGACCGTGACTGGAGCGCCTCAGTCCCCTCGGCCACCGCGGCCGGCCCTCGCCATAGATGTTCAGGCGGTGAGCGTGCGGCGACTGCAGCGAGGTCTGAAGTTGATCTAAACCTAGATCGAAACTGGTCACTTATATTAATAAATTGTAAATATAATTTTGGGAACTGGACTGTTATTTTATCATAATTCATAATATTTGAATACAGGATATGTTCCAAAACCCTGCTGCAAATTGACGTCAATGAAATAGGCCTCTAGTATAGTGGGTTACTCCTACTGCCTTTCTTGAATATAGGTGTGACCTGTGAATCTTTCCAATATTTTGGTACAGATCCTTTTTTGAGAGAGCGGTTGTTTTTGGCTGTTAAGTAATGAGCTATCGCTTCAGCATAAACAGAAATCTAATGGGTATACAGTCCGACGTCCCCGACAATGACCCATCAGAGGAGAAAGTGTAATTATGTTGTTGCAATTAGGAGCAACCATTTAACGGCAACACGGTGTGAATTGGAGCGCGCCCTGTGATAGTGAGTAGAGTGGAAGAGTGCGGGCGAGCAGTGCAGGGAGGGCGTGGCCGCTGCGCCGGCTGGTGCATTATTCAGACCAGCAGACATAGCGCGCAATGCTTCACGGCCTTCCGCTCCGGCCCTTTTTTTCTCAGATTCTTTACGACGCGGCTGATAAACAGATTACCCGCACCAAGTGCGCCCACCACTTCTTGCCGTAATTCATCTGTCACGACGCCAAATTTCTTCTTAGCTGGCTTCGTACTTCCCTGAAGCTGGTTGAGACTGCTCTTCTGTACGTGATAGATGAGAAAATAGTTCACAATATCGGATCGTTGTGTTATGCGCTTGAATAATGAGAATGATACTTGAAACTACTTTCGTTAATTGCTGGCAAATGAATTCAGTCGTAAATGTTAATACTAAAATAATGTTTGTAGAGCTTATGAGACTTAACTACTAGGTCATCAGTCCCTAAACTTACAAACTACATATGAACTAGCTAATACTAAGGACGGCACAAATAGCCATTCCCGAGGGGGCATTCGAACCCCGACCGTAGTGGCCGTGCATGTCCGTGACTGGCGTGCCGCAGTCCCCTCGGCCACCGCCGCCGGTCCAATAGTAAAATAATAGAGTTTTCAGAATGATATTTTAACTCTGCAACGGAGTGTGACTGATATGAAACTTCCCGGCAGATTAACCCTCCGTCAATGAGGTTGTTTTATGTACAAGTTTAGTGAGGTCGGTCTCCCAGACCATAATAATAAAAAAATTCAATTGGAATAGTACTTATTAATATTTCGGTTATAAACAAGGATACAATTGTTATTAATTTTCTTTTTCTTAGTGACTGCTTCTAAATTGATTTTGTCAGTACATAAACCTTATACAAACAATGATACGTCTGTTCTTAAGGAACAGACGTTGCTGATGGTCCGCAGCTATAAATGTTAAATATACATTCATTACTTCGCAATTTGCGAGAGTTCCCGACTTTAACTGCTCTTCTTCAGTTGGTCTATCATTTTGTAACGTGTGAAAATATGTGCCGGACCGGGTCTAAGGGAAGTAGACAACTTTGACATATGGAAGTTTGGGTCGGCCAAGGAGCGTGTCCGGGTGGCCGAGTGGTTACGAAAAGCGGGAGACCAGGGTTCGAGTCCCGGTCCGGCACAAATTTTCATATGTTACAAAATGATAGACCAACTGAAAGAAGAGCAGCTAAAGTCGGGAATTCTCGCAAATTGTGAAGTAATCAATGTATATTTAACGTTTATAGCTACGGACCATCAGCAACGTGTGTTCCTTAAGAACAGACGTATCATCGTAAATATGACAGCCAAGACAGGCTAAAGATGGTATAGTATTTCTCTCCCCGCCGCGGGAATCACTGCTAAATGCTTGCGAGCACTAAGGGAAGTATCCTATTGTGACATATACAGTTTGGGTCTGGCCCGGGAGCGTGTCCGCGTGGACGTGGACGAGTGATTAAGGCGACCGCTCGCGAAAAGCGGGAGACCAGGGTCCAAGTCCCGGTCCGGCACGGATTTTCTTATGTTACAAAATGATATACCCACTGAAGAAGAGCAGCTAAAGTCGGAAATTCTCGCAAATTGCGAAGTAATGAACGTATACTTATATAAACAGTATGAAAATGTTTGTCAGATAATTAAAATATACCACATACAAAGATGTAAATGACAAAATAAGGCAATTTAAACAACGGAATAATACCAGACTAAGTAACAAAGCTGAAATGTTTTAAACAAAACAGAAAATAGCAATACAGTTTCTAATATAACCTAATCACACTCTCCACACATTCACAGTCTTTGCACAAAACTTCAATACGTTGAGGACATTGAAGACACATATATTTTTTGTATTTTCTCCCCTCTCCTCTAAGGCCTCTTCTTCACCAAATTTTGGTTCGTCTTCAGGTTCAGATTCTGCCAGAGCTTTCTCCAGTAACCTTCTGATACGATCACATACTCTTTCTCTCGTAGACCATTATTAACGTATCCTTTATAAACCGCAGCAATTAAAAACAAATGTGTTAATCTTATGACTATATAAGACGCACACATATTAATTAAATTGGAAAGATAATGAGGTATGCTCACCTTATAACTGACTGCCGGCAACGTTTTAGCATTACGACGTCGGTGTAGTCGGTCTACGGGATCGAACTGTGCCGACGTAAAAGTGTAGTAAGGAAGGTAAGAGGCGGGGTACTGCCACAAGTACAGCTGTGAGGACGGACCGTGGGCGTGTTAGCGTAGCTCGGTCGGTACAGCGCTTGCCCGCGAAAGGCAAAAGCTCCCGTGTTCGAATCCAGGTCTCACACACACTTTTAATCTACCAGGAAGATTCATAAAAGAGTGTATGTTCATGATATGGAAGAGCCGGCCGCGGTGGCCGAGGTGACTGAGGCGCTCCAGTCACGGTCAGCACGGCCACTACGGTCGGGGGTTCGAATCCCCCCTCGGGCATGGATATTTGTGCCGTCCTAGTTAGTAAGTAGTTCATAAGTAGTTTGTAAGTTTAGGGACTGATGACCCCGTAGTTATGTCCCATAAGCTTTACAAACATTTGGACATTTGATATGGAAGAGAATTATCGAATATTTCGACACAGAATTCGAAGAGACTGAAATGTTAGTAAGAGTCAATATGATATTCATCGTTATTTCTATGTATAGTGAATTGTACGAATGCGAATGGCTGTCTACTTGCCAAACGACGTAATATTTTCCCTCATCTGCAGGTGTATGTGCGTGGTGTTCAGAGATTGTCCTGCCAAACCCGTAGTCTAAGACGATGATGCCGCACCTCGAGGGGGCCTGCACAGGCTGACCCGCAACGCGCGTGTGTCAGGCGGGTAGCGTCAGGCAGCCGGCAGGTGCAGTCTGACAGCATTACCGGTGATCCTTCTTTATTCCGTGTTTATATTTTGCTAATGAGAAGAATGGCAAGTGTCAGGCAGGAAGCGGTTGGCTAACTGCAGCTATTGTTCGTGTTGATCTCTACCTTATGTTCGTGGTCTTGAAAGTTTTAATCGTCGTGGCATAATTTCTTATCGTACTTTCAATATCGGAGAACTTTATTATAAACATATTCGGTCTCTTATTTTTATTTTACAGTGGCTATGATTGCGAGGGCACGTAGTAGACATAAGGTTTGGTGAACATGCAGAATGAAAGTTTTATTCTTAGGCTGTGGCTAAGCCATATCTCTACCATATCCTTTCTTCCAGGAGAGCTAGTCTTTCAAGTTTCGCAGGAGAATTTCTGTCAAGTTAGGAAAGTAGGAGGCGAGATACTTGCGGAAATGAAGTTGTGGGGCGGCACTGTGAGTCATGTCTGGATAGCTCAGTGGTGCCGCAGCGGAGTGGCCAAGCGCATTGAGGCGCTATGCTAGGATGCTCGAGGCCGCTCCCCGTCGTGGTTTCGAATCCGCCCTCGGGCATGGATGTTTGTGTCGTCTTTAAGTATGAGGTAGTTCATAAGTAGTTTGTACGTTAAGTCCCTTAAGCTTAACAAACATTTTAGCTCAGTGGTAGAGCGCTTGCCCGCGAAAGGCAAGGTTCCCAGGTTCGAGTCTCGGTTCCGGCAGACAGTTTTAATCTGCCAGGAAGTTTCATGAGAGTATATTTTATATTTGGTGTAAAGGTTCTGGTGTTTGTTCATATTTAGAGTTTAAAGATGATAAGGCCTATACGTGGTATTATCATAAATAAAGCGAGAATCTGAATAAAAGAACTAGAAATTAGTCTTGCCAAAGCCGAGAACCGATTGTTGGTGTTCATGCTCTCAGGAGCACCCTGGTATGCTCTCTGTGTGACGCACCCCTGGGCATCAGTGTGAGCTGCAGCTGATGAACTGCGCACTGCCGGCCGCGGTGGCCGAGGGGACTAAGGCGCTTCAGTCACGGTCTGCACGGTCACTACGGTCGGGGGTTCGAATCCCCCCTCGGGCATGGATATTTGTGCCGTCCTAGTTCGTAAGTAGTTCATAAGTAGTTTGTAAGTTTAGGGACTGATGACCCCGTAGTTAAGTCCCATAGACTACACAAAGATTTGATTTTTTTGAGCTGCGCACTACCAGGTGTACCCGGTTCCCGCCGGATTACCGAAGTCAAGTGGTGTGGCAGCCCCTGACCGTTTAGAGTGCCCGCATAACAGACAGCCAAGGCGGGTTGCCGAGCTCCCTTTTCGTAGGCGCTCACACTTAATAACATAAAGATAAACAGCAGAAGAAACGGCGCTGTAGGCGGCACTGCATTACGGTCAGCTAAGCGACAAAGCCCAACCAATCACAGCAGAGTAACCGGTTGTAGCCCTCCGCCGATGCCGGCTCCATAAGCGCACCGACGGAGTGTGTAGGGCAGTGCATACTCAGCCACCGGCCGCTCCTACGCCGGATCCAGCTGCCGCCGCACTCACCGTAGTTTCGCAGTAGTGTAGTTGTTTCGCCTTGGCCTGGCGCCAATTGTACTAGTTTATTGTCTGTTTATATGGTTTTTACTATTATACGTGTTGTTTGTTGTCCCTAAGTAACTGACTATCTGTTTTCTTGACGTTGTGTTGTTGTACGCTCAGAAGGTTCTTTTGTTTAATAAACCGTTAGCAATTTGAGGAGTTGTTATCTTTCCTGCAGATCGCAGGACTTAACATTAAGCACCGTCGGGCGTGGTCAGAGCTTGAATGAGTAACCGTCCGGGTACATCGAGCGCTGTTGACAATTTTCCCTTTGCCTTACGGCAGAGGAGACAGGGAGAGTGGTGGTGCAAAGTCCTTGATCACCAGTCTTTGCATCAATGTCCTAGATTAAATTTCAAGGCTCTCTGCAGTGTCTCACGGAGTGAGGGCATGGGACACTGTTGATGGTGATCCGTCCGTAGGATAGGGACGTTAAGCTCGTCGACCGCCTTGGTGCTTTTCGAGAGGAGTAGGCTATGTGCCGGCACCGGGTTTCACCTTCTCCCTTCTCCCATCATTTTCTACATGAACCACACAAGACACTACACAAGCACCCATTACAGTCACCTACACTTAACATAGGCACTTCAGCACACAGTTCTCACAGGTCGTGAAGGAAAGGTGCCTGCGGGCGCGAAGGATAGGAAAACCTTTCCAATTACGCGGCTGCACCTGCCCTTCGGGGTCTCCCAGCCATGCATGCCATACGACTTACAAGTATGAAACGGGAATTTTCCTATAAATTATGCTAACCGTCAATATGGGCCGTGAGACAGCATCTGCATTGCCGCCTGCTTCCTGTAAGGCTGACGTTGAATGTCAACACACAGTAACCCACGTTTCATACGTCGGTGACTGTCTCAAAAGCGTAAACACATCGAGTTTTGTGCCGTAGAAGTGGGATTTGCAGACAGCATTGGTTTTCTGTTAATAGTTAAAGAAAACTGCAGCAGAATAGCATCGAATGCTTGTCGGAGCATTCGGTGAACTTTCCGGTACGAAATCAGTGTTTGGAATGGTTCCAATGTGAGAATCGACGAGTGCGGGGAACCACTGAAAAAGTTCGGAGAACATCAATTGCAGGCCGTACTGGATGGAGATGATACTCAAACTCAACAGAAACTTGCGGAAAATTCTATTTGACGCAAAAAAAAGCAGTTTCTCTTCGGATGTAACCTATGGGAACGATGCGGAAAGTGGGAAAATGGGTTCTGCGTGAACTGAGTAAAAGACAGTAATAAATTCGAAAGGCTACTTGGAAATGCTGCTCTCCAGATACAAAAGAAAGTCATTTCTAATCGATTAGTGAGAGGTGATGAAAAATTGATATATTTGGAGAATCCTAAGCGTTGTAAAGCATGCGTTCATCCAGGCTTGGGGAAGAAGACAATGAACTGTGTTTGGTGTGATCAGAAGAGTGTCACCTACCTGGTGAAAACGACAACACTGGTCATTATTAACAACAAATAATCGATTTAAATCGATAATTAATTGAAAAACGACTGGAATATGGAAAAAAGAAAGCCAAAGCCATTTTGCTCCATGATAAGGTGATGAGACAGAACGTGTAAGCGAAACGATCTAGGCGTTCAGCTGGGAAATACAAGGGCATGCGGGTTGTTATCCATACTTCGCTTAGTCCGATTATCATCTTGTTTTCTCTTTACTTTATGGCTTATACGTTCGTATACAATGTGTGTTGCCTATAAATTAGTATGCAGGTAGAGTACCCCTACTAGACCCGGCTAGTTCGCATAAATTTGATAAAACGTCTGAAATCATTATGTTTCTAACAAAAGTGGCTGGAGTTGTCTCCCGTAAACTTTTGATGCTGCACTATCTCCAGTCTCACTTTACTGTTATCATAAATTTTATGACACAGTAATTATAGATCTTAAAAGAATTATTCTTTTTATGAGAAATTTTTATCAAAAGCAGCACTGAAGTCACAGTATATGTCTCCTTGAATTGAATATTTTAAGATATAATGTGCTGTATCCATTCTGAAGGCTGTTTCTTTTTTTTTTCAGTTAATCGTAGGTAATTCCCTACACTGGTATGTCTACGCTATGAGCATTTGTTTTTTTATCGTGTATTATGTGTACAATTGAAACCAGTGAGCGTGAACTTCACGCCCTGAACGCTGAGCGAAATGAAGTTCAATACATTTGGGTTTAGATGTGTCTAGCTGATGGCAACGCGTTCAAGTGCTGTACCATTGCATCTACACGTAACTTGCTTCTAATGAACTTTAAGTACGCACAACTTCACTTCTCCTGGATGTTGCACTGGTTTTTTGTGAAGTGTGTTACAGGAACCTTATTTTGCGGAAAGAGAGGAAGGTTAGGATTTAACTGCCATCGACGGTGAAGCCATTGGACACACTAGCATTGATGGTGTAGGATGGGGAAGTAAAGGAACCGTATATTTTTGAAGGATGCATACTGATTTCAGCTTCTTAGAAAAGAGAATACTCCACGAACATTTCTCTGTATGGGCAGATGGGTTTAAAGGGTCTCTCCTCTCAGACGCCTGGCCATTGTCATGAGGGTGGGGACACCTACCAGTGGGGTTTTCTCTAGGTATGTGAACTTCTGCGGTGTGGCTATAAAAGAGGAACTTTGTGGTTCATAGGGCCCTGGGCTGTTTACAGCTGGTATAAGCCACGTAATCACGATCTGAATTACTCTTCCTCTGGTTCCACGCCCTACCAACTCTTCTAAGATATCTTGCCTATAAAGGCTTATCGCAACAACAGATTATCCAACAGAGTGATCGTGGAGAGACCCTCTGTTTGACACATTCTGAGAAGTTAATAGTAATAATAATAATTAATGTGATATCGTAAAACATCACTCATATGCTTTAAGCGACAATTCAGAGAAGGCATATTTCTGTTTGTTTAGGAATAAATTGTCTTTTACATGTCCTTAAAGATGATGTTGCACTGCGTGAGACTTGACTCTTGAAATATGTGCGTGAGGCTCTTTCGTGAGATAGCTGTCTGACCCTTTCATTTGCATAGAGAAAAAGTTGCACGGTAAAGGCACTCAAAAGGAGACTGTCAATTTTTCCGAGACAACAACGTCAATATACTTCCAGCTGATGCACCTGCATTTGACCTCGTGATGTTAATTTTTTATTAAACGTAGGTCTAAGATCTCTAGAAGGAAGCCAGGTGGCAACAGACATTCATATACAAGTTTAAACATATGTTAAAAATGTTAAAGAACTATGTGACCAATTATATTAGCATTTTGTTATGCAATATTTGATTCAACAAAGGAACATATAGAGGTAGGAATTGCTAGCCATATTATTGAATATAAAAATAAACTTATGTAATATATTGCTTAAGAATAGTTGAAGACAAAAACTGCTGAGTGCGCACTGAGACTCCGTGCAGCGGTGCGCACGGCCGTCTGCCGTCGGGGGTTCTAGTCCTCCCTCGGGCATCGGTGTGTGTGTGTGTGTTTTGTCAGTAGGTTATTTTAACTTAGTATAAGTAGTTTGTAAGCTAGGGACTAATAACCAAGCAGTTAAGTCCCATAGATTTACAAACATTTGATTTGATTTGAAAAACTAATGAAAGGATCAGGCTACAATAAATAAAATAATATTTGCAACTGGTAACTGGTAATTTATTAAAATAACTTTAGTACGAAGTGCGTGGTAGTAATAGAAACGTGTCCATAGAATATGTATATTGCTAAATTTGTAAGAAAATGTCTAATATTGTGCCTCCTGTTTTGTGTCGAGTAACTTGCTTTCAAGAAAATGTATAATATTGCATCTACTGTGTGTATCGATATGTGTACGTAAATCTGTGAAGTTGTGAAATTTCATCTTTGGCAAAGATTATGCATTGTAGCTCGTGCGGAGAGACAGAGAGTAAGACTTGTGGTTCAGCTCGCTTAGAGAGTAGTTGTGTATGTGGCTCCGATGTAGAGCAGAGGCTGCAGTGCCAGCAAGTTGGTTTGATTGTATTTGGAATATGTTGCACTTCATATAATTGTGAAAAAGGTTGCACCACCTCTGGAATGAAGGTAATAACATTTCATGTAATTATGAAAAGGTTGTATCATTTAGGTAATGTAATGGTGAGTTTTAATATAAGTAAGAAAGTTGAACTTTCTTTCCAGTTTCATTTGCGTAGTTAGAAGATTAACCTACTTCCTTTGTTTGATAATTAGTTATTTGTGGATTTAAATTGCAGTATTGCCTTTGGTAATGTTGTTGAACAGATTTCTTTATTGTTAACGTAGTAAATGATTGTTATGCAGCACTGCAGTTTATTGAGTATGATACTGAGTTTTGATAATCAGGTACTGATCTGCATAAAATTCTCGTAGTTGAACATTAACCCATTTCTTCCCAGTGTTGCGTACACGCAACACAAAATTTAGCCTTACAAAATGCAGTCGAAAAGGACTTACTATACAAAACTCACCACACATGTGTTAAAAGGCATTCACGAGCTCTCTGTATATGTGTTGAAGTTTCACAATTACCTTAACACTTCGTAAAAAGAAGCAAGATTTACAAACGTCAGAAGATCTACATCCACAAGAAATGTCAAGTTCAGCTTCACACAGAGTGTTTTTCAATATTTCATGAGTGATACCATCAATGTAAGTCAGAGTTATCATATAATAGACAATATTGCACAGTTTGAACAAATAGAAGAATGTGATCACAAAACTAAATTTTTCTATTTTTTTTTACTAGGAAACAGCGCAACATTATGGGTGGTGCAAATTACAACACATACTGATAGTTTGTAATATTTGTAATGTTATTTCAATTATTTTAAAAAGAACCTTATGATTAAATATAACACTTTTTCACAGTTTCTATTTTTGGGAAGAAATGGGTTAGGAAAGTGGTTTGTGTTTTTAATATTTTTCTTGCAGTCAAATTTTTTGAGTACAGTCAGCGTGTGTTTCATGCAGGTTGCATGCAGGTTGCATGTCACAGTTGCTTTGTTAAATGATCCGTTGCGCACATAATCAGTTTAATGCACTGTTTCTCATTTAACACTATATACATCAATATCAGGGCCATAATTAAACCAAATTACTGTGTTAATGAACAATGTATGTGTTCAGTTAAATTTTGATGAAGTTATTTGATGACTTAGTGATCTTGACTGTCAAACATCAATATATGACAACTATTTGGGCTGCAACTAATATCAGATCAGGTTTTGAATGAGTAACTAACTATAAAATAAACTACTTTTGCTGTCTGATTAAAAGATAGATTCAACTTCAAACATCACTTACACCTTTTATAATATACGGTTCACTTGAGATGCTTTGTTTTAATTGTGGTCTAGTTCTGAACCCAGTGATCATGATCGACGATTACGTCTAGCTGGATCTACTTGGCGCGTCTGTGTGTGAGTCCTGATGATATCCTCACTTGCTGTTGGTAGCTACTTGGTGGATATGTAGTGAGTAGAGACCTATGTTTCTCCTATGAGGGTGAGTGTCCTCTTGTGGGCGACCTGAGTGACCTATGACAGAAGCATAATGTAATCCCTGTTACGTGCACCATCTGTTGGCGCCTGGCCATAATTATGATGCGCCTCGTTAGAGGCTCGCCTCTGTTGATACCTGAGTCTCGTATCTTGTGGCCGATGCAGCAGGATCCCGCAGCAAAAGAGCAGAGTGTGCCCTCGTTGTATTGCCGGGAGATCTTATTCCCGACGTGGAGAAAGATCTGCCTGCGGTTGCGGGGCGTACTGCATGCAGATGGCAGCTGGTGTTGGCAACATCACCGCTTGCTAAACTCTTCTAACGCCATCAGCGGTTACTTTTAGGGTGTCTGAATTGTCTAAGACACCAAGTTTCACATACGGAGTTGAATAACGGTTCGCTATTCGCACTACTGTATCCATAATCGATCCGATACTCTGATCTGACTCCAAATGAAAGAGCTGAAGCAAGAGGACCAGTCGACTACGTGTCGACTTCGGATGTAAATATATGCTACTAGCTGAAAACCCGGCGTTGACCGGGTATTTATTTATTTATTCCTGCAATTTTTCAGGTATATATTCATTTGTATAAGGGCAGTATAACCATAAAATCTCTAGAATACAATTAGTAGTAAAGAAGTAATACATTAATACTTGGTGCATGATGGGGCAGTTTTCCGTGAAAGTTACTATTTATGTGCTTATATCTCATTAACTATGTGTCGTACTTCGATACAATTTAGAAGGTACTCTCAACTATATGCGTGTATACTGTCTGTAAAATTTCCTGCAGCTACAATTTTTAGTGTAAAAATTATAAATTGTAACTTCATACCGAAAGCCGTAGTTTTAGTCCAAGAACAGCGGAACGTTACTCTTTATGTGCTCATATCTCATGAACTACGTGTCGTAATGTGATACAATTTCGAAGATACATTCAACTATATATGTGTATACTGTCTGTAAAATTTCCTGTCGCTACAATTTGTAGTGTTCAAATTATAAATTATAACGTCATACCGAGAGCCGTAGTTTTACTCCATAAACAGCGGAAAAGTAGTAAGCGAGAAACTTTTTTCCTTTCATCATTTTACTATGGTTGCCAGCGAGAAGAAGTTTAATAAAGGTTTGAAATTATGTTTAAAATTTGTTGCAAGTCGACTGTCATTCTCATACAGTGTATTTCGAAAGTATTGCCGCATTATATGGCATTTTTCGCGATTTCTATTGGATATGACGTAATATCTTTTGAACCATGTGCCGTATGTGATTCTTAACCATGCAGCAATTGTTACCTCACGCTAAGGAATGTGTGTACCACATTTGGTTGAAATCGGTCCAATGGTTTAGGAGAAAAGGAGCAGCATTGTCGCAAAATGCAGCAGTTTTTCACGCATCTCATTGTTTATGACGTCATATCTCGTGAACTATATATCGTACGTGATTCTTACACTTACGGCGACCTTCATGGATTGAAGGTTACGTGTACAAACTTTCATAAAGGTGGGAACAAAACTGTAGATTTGTATGCAACACGTACAAACATACGGACACTCTGCCTTATATATTAGAAGATTTGGTAGATCACTGTAGGACATTGTAGCAGAACTATAGTTCGGTAATTTTGGTACAGTACATAAATGATGTAATCGGTCGGATCAGTGGTAACGTTGGCAGCACTGGTAGTTAACGAATCCTGAGTGAATGTTAAGAACGAAGCTGGGAAATACTCTTTGTTTTGTGCGGTATTAGAAGCGCACATCATTCAGCGTTAGTCAATTGTGTACTTGATGTCGCAATAGCATATAAATTGCATTTGCATTTGAATAATCTTATCGCGTAACTTCTGCGCTTTTATGTTACCAAAGCAATTACTTTTTATGCAGATGTAAAAAAAAAATCCCTGTAATTATTATTGTGTGATTAATGGAACGTTCTGCATTATTGTCAAAGGGAAGAGTTTTCGGGTATGTGAGGATAACGAATATTATTTATGAACAACAGAAACATTTTTATAAAGCCTTGACGAAGTATTGAAATGACGTTTGACAAATGTTTGTATTTTTATTTATTTTGTATTTTTACCCTTTATTTGAGTCAATTGCGTTTTCTAGCGCTATATGATTTACGTATATTTATTTTCACTGAAACATTCCTCAGTTTTACGTTATAGCCGCGGTGGATTAGCCGCGCGTACTGGAGCGCCGTGTTGCGGTGCGCGCGGCCGTCCGCCGTCGGGGATTCGAATCCCCCCCTCGGGCATGGATGTTTATGTCGTCTTTAGTGTAGGGTAGTTCATAAGTAGTCTGTAAGTTTAGGGAGTGATGACCCCGCAGTTAAGTCCCTTAAGTTTAAAAAATATTTGAACACTTTTTACGCAATAAATCAACAGTAATAACGTTCCGTAGTAACGAGGCACTTTACAAATCCTCAAGAAGATTCAACGCTGCTTTTGGTTTCTAGAGAAACCTAATAAAACACTGTCGTCTTATGTAATAAAGTGAACAAAATTAGGTAACGCCTGACTGGTACGCAACACTCATAACTCACCGGTCACGATGGTAGGATAACTTACCGGTACAAATGTTCAAATGTTTGTAAATCTATCGGACCAAACTGCGTGGTCATCAGTCCGTAGGTTACAAACTACTTAAACCTAGGTAAACTAACCTAAGGACAAACACACACACCCATGCCCCAGGGAGGACTCGAACCTCCACGGCGAGCAACCGTGCGCTCCGCAGCGAGACGCTTTAGACCGCTCGGCTACTCCACCGCGGCGATAACTTACCGGTAACGAGGGTAGGATCACAACTACCCAATTCTAGTAGTAATAAGATCACAGTCTTACATACAGTCGTAATACTCTAAAGAGTAAAAACTGCAGCTCAGGTGATGCTAGCGCTCCTATCGGCCAGTAGGTAGTAATAGAAGAATGGTATGGTACAAACGGATAAAGTTGCTATTTTAATGCTGTTATTTCCATATTTCCTAGTCGCCATAAGTGGTGGTGAATTTTCACGAATATGAAAACGCCATTAAACTAATAACACTAATTCTGTTAATGACAGCCAATATGAAAATGTCAGTCAAGTGTAATATATACGGCTCACCATTGCAGAGTCTTAATCGTATCATCAAAAACGTTTGAAGAGCAGAAGTGAATTGCAACGTGATGCGCTCCAAGTTAAATGGGACTAATTATGAATATATTCGCGTGCTCGCTGCGTACTTTCACGCTGTACTAGTATTTTTAGCGGATTTCGAACATTGTATTATACTACAAACTAGACTCGAATTTTACATTCATGGAGACTAGGTGCTACATCTCCTTAAAAATCTCCCTTTTCGCCTTGTGCTTGTTTCTATGCTTTTGGTGTTCCTTCCATGATATTTTTAGCTACTTCTTACATACCAAACTGTATATCTTCAAGTATGTGACAAGCTTATACACAGACTTATTATTTATTTGTAGCTAAGCGTTCACTTTTTCAAAGTAGTGCGTAACAGCCAAAACATATCGGTAGATTGGCCCAAAATTTTTGTCAAACACAAAAAGCAAACTAAGCAGGCTCTAGTGAAGTAGATGACTCACTGTAATCGCAACGTTCAGACATCATAATATTACTGCTTTATAAATCTGAAGTAATGGTTAAGCTTTTGCGATTCGCATGAAGAACCAAAGTGTCGAAGTGAATGTATTATTAAAGATTTTCTTCCGTGCTGAATGTATAAGTAACCATCGTAAATGAGAACCTGACATTCGTAACATTATTCTCTTCCCTCTGAGTATCATTTGCAAATCGAAAAAAGAGACTATTTATAGTACACCGCAAAAGCTCCAAAATACTATGGTATTTTGAATGTTCTGGTTCACTCCAAATACGCATTCAATTCTTATTCGTTTCGCGGTATGTTTAGACTGATCACAGTAGCCACTTAGTTACGATATTCTGCTGTAATCTGCGGTAGTTTTTAAACTCTGGCCAGGTATGGTCTAAGAAAAACGGTTACACGGGTAGCAGATTATGTGTGGTGTGCGCGCTAGAAGAGAAACATCCCCCAAGTTCCAAGTACTTGAAAGAAGTAAGAGGAAATCTTAATATAGTGTTAGAAAATTGCAGCGACATTCGTGGTAAGGGCCCAGAACTATTCCAGCTTATTAGAGGCAACAAACAAATCTTACTATTAGGAACAAGAACCTGGATGACCCAGTAAATGAGTAGCAACGATATCTAAATGAAGACTGGATTATACAGGTTGAATCACCTAACACTTGCACCGCAAATATTGCGGAAACGGACAGTGCTATTGATGTGCGGTTTTCACCAAATTGATTGGAAGGCAAGGAATCGTATTGTTAGCCAATAAACAGATTGTAAAAATACCTAGAATGTGTATTTTTTATGCAAACATACAATGTTTGAAATGGAACAATGGTTGTTTCTATGATGCACTGACATTTTTGGCACCAGCTGTGTACAAAGAATTTGGAATGACATTTTTATCACGTTTAGTTTGGCAGCTTCAACCATTCAAAGTTTCTGGGGCGGAGGCTACGAATGTGTAGCTGACTGGCTATTGGTCACGCGACAGTGGGCCGTGGCCCATGGGCTAGCCACTCGGCCAGTTAGCTACGCTATCGAAGCCTCCACCCCCCGATAGCCTTTGAACAGTTGCAGCTGCCAAACTAAACGTGATAAAAATGTCATTCCAAATTCTTTGTTCACAACTGGTGTCAAAAATTCCAGTGCATAATAGAAACAACCATTGTTTGTTTCGTCATTCTCCACTCCAAAATGCCTTCTTTATTGTGATGGCTCATTTGGAACGTGGCATGCATAGATTATTTCATATGTAACACCTTATTAAGGTGCGTACAGTGTATCAAATAGTACCTTGCGGTTGCTCGCCGTGGAGGTTCGAGTCCTCCCTGGGGCATGGGTGTGAGTGTTTGTCCTTAGGTTAGTTTACCTATGTTTAAGTAGTTTGTAAGCTACGGACTGATGACCACGCAGTTTGGTCAGATAGATTTACAAACATTTGAACATTTGAATAGTACCTTGAAACGCAAGGTAATCGAGCGTGCAGTGATATGGGCCCACGCGAATTCTAAGTAGTGTACGTTCACATAAACACATACTTTCGCTTGTAAGCGGGACTGTATCAGATGAATTCGAAGGCCATTTATTGAACACATCCTTACAGTAGGAACATGTCCCTCCTAGTACTGTGTTTCGTCTTTCCGTGTGACTTCTCAGTAAATACCTACATTTCGAAAGGGATTTGTAAGTGGAGGATGACGATTTGGATTTTTTTTATAACGAAACATTCTTCATAAGACTCCCAAGATTTTGTAAGGGATGGACGGGTGGTCTGAAACACCCTGCATATACGAGGGGGAGTTGGGAAATAAGTTTCCCCTCTCGATATCGGTCAGTGGTGCATGAAAGAAAAAAAAATAGAATGAGACAGTAAAGATAAGACATATCTTTATTTTTCTACTTAATTTTCAAGTACATTGAGACATTTGGCATACCATTTTATAAGATTAAAAAAAATGTCCGGGAAAAATGCAGGGCGTTGCATACGGAAGAAGTGCTGGGCCGCTTGTTTGACGTCAGCATTGCTTCCAAAGCGCCTTCCGCCTGCAGTCTTCTCCAAAGCTGGAAACAGATGGAAGTCACTTGGCGAGAGATCAGGACTGTATGGCAGACGGTGTAGGCACTCCCAAACAAGAGTTGCAATATGGTTTTGCGTTGCCGTCGCCGAGTGTGGTCTCGCATTGTCATCCAACAGCAGAACGCCAGATCTAAGAAGGCCAGGCCCATTTTTCCGAATCACCTCTTTCAATTTCGATAGAGTGACACAGTACCGCGCAGCATTGATGGTTGAATCCTCCAAAACATTCAGCTCAAAACTCAAATGTTCAAATGTTTGTTAAGCTTATGGAACTTAACTACGGGGTCATCAGTCCCTAAACTTACAAACTACTTATGAACTACTTACGAACTAGGACGGCACAAATATCCATGCCCGAGGGGGGATTCGAACCCCCGACCGTAGTGGCCGTTCTGACCGTGACGAGCGCCTCAGTCACCTCGGCAACCGCGGTCGGCCAGCTCAAAACTCCCCTTGGGCGTCCCAGAAAACGGTGAGTAGCACTTTACCTGCAAACGGAGTGCTTTTGAACTTCTTTCGGACAGGTGATGACGGTTGTTTCCACTCCATGGATGCGGACTTCGATTCAGGCGTGTAATGGTGGACCCACGTTTCATCCCCCGTCCCAGTCCGAAACAGAAAGTCATTGCCATATTCATGGTCGACCTCTACGCAATGGTGTATCGGTGTCTTGCACGTGCGTGTTCACCTGCTGTGTTGTCTTTCGCCCATAGCCATTCAACGCTTCTTCCGTATGCAGCACCCTGATCTTTTTCCTGGACGGCTTTTTGAAGCTTATAAATCGGTTTGACAAATGTCTCTATGTACATGTAAATTTTGTAGAAAAATAAAGATATGTCTTATCTTTAATAGCGCATTCTATTTTTTCCTTTCATAGACAACTCTTCCAATAGTAGACAGGAGAAACTTATTTTCCAATTCCCCTCGTATTTCAGCGGAAGACTGCAAATGGTTTAATTTTTCCTCACAGATGACACGGTCGAGCTTGTGCGGGAATCCCACATGGCGAGTATAAGAGGCGCTGTTTCTATAACGGGCGACGTACGCGAATTTTGGGGGCCGGTGTGCATATTCGAGTTGCTGAATGGTTAAGGTGGCCGCTTGTGATAAATGGAAATCCGGTTCCGAGTCCCATTCCGGAACCAATTTTTACTTTAGGCACTGGGTTGTTTCAATGCCCTTGTGCTGCTAACATCAGTGCTTTCCTTCACACTCCTTCTTTCTTCCTCTCATTAACAGCATCTACAGGGATTGTTGCGCCACGGCCACTACGGTCGGGGGTTCGAATCCCCCCCCCCTCAAGCATGGATATTTCTGCCGTCCTTAGTATTAGGTAGTTCATAAGTAGTTAGTAAGTTTAGGGGCTGATGACCCCGTAGTTAAGTTCAAATGTTCAAATGTATGTAAATCTATCGGACCAAACTGCGTGGTCATCAGTCCGTAGCTTACAAACTACTTAAACCTAGGTAAACTAACCTAAGGACAAACACACACACCCATGCCCCAGGAAGGACTCGAACCTCCACGGCGAGCAACCGCGCGCTCCGTAGCGAGACTCTTTAGACTGCTCGGCTACTCCACCGCGGCCGTAGTTAAGTCCCATAAGCTCTACAAACATTTGAACTTTTTTTTTATTGTTGCGCAAAATGTGTACTTAAAGTATGAGTAATAGAACGATAGAAATTTCACTAGGCTCAGCGGTCGCCATTACAATACGAACACGTGGCGTAGGAGAGGTGGCTATTAAAAATGGAAAAGTTGATATGTGTACTTGTTTTGTTTGTAGTGTGCTTTGTACAAAAAACCGTAGTGTGGGTCGCAATAAGAGGCAATAAAACATTCCTTCTCCCATGCACATCTTACGAAATGACCGTAACTGTTTAATTATAAAAATTCTAACTCATACTTTTGACGCACCAAATGCGGCTAAAACAAGAAATGGTGAAAATGATACGTGTAGCCGATGTACACTCCATTACAGAGCCGGATGTAAATATTGTTCTTACGCGGAAAACGTTGCATTTAAAACGAGAAAGACTGGTGCCTCGTTACCCACAATAAACACTGAACTCGTGAGTTAGCTCCTGTTTCCACACAAACACTTAAATGTTCAGCAGACGACAGCACTAAATCTACAAGGTGTGCAGTAAAATGACAGTGGATAGAATGTCTCTCCAAGTTGGGATTCGTTGTGTGTGTCTGGCGTAGTTACAGAGTGCAGCACTAGAAGGCAGGCGTGTCGGAACACGCAGACAAATCATCCGCTCCATATCGTCGCATGGAATTAATTGGCGTCCGCAGACAGACAACCCAATCAACAGATTTCTAAAGCGGGCTGCTGTCTGGGCGGCTTCAGCGTGTAACTGCAGCCCGTCACCTTCCGCTCGGATTGACATTTTCCACAGCATAATGAGCGCTTCTAATACTTTGCTTACTCTCATTCCATAATGTCATATAGTAGAATATTTTGGGGTAACTCTTCAAGTCAAGCAAAACTTTTCAGAGTCTAAACGCGTGTAATGCGTATTATTTGTTGAGTAAATTCACGGACATCCTGTATAAGCCTCTTCAAAGAACTAGGTGTACTAACTACTGCATGTCAGTATATATTCCTGATTGAAATTTGTCATAAATAATATATCCCTTTTTCCAACAAACAGCTCAGTTCATACATACAAACGATCTACACAAGGACTTAAAAGCACTTAGTTTTGTTCAAAAAGGGGTTCACTGCTCAGGAACACACATATTAAATAATTTACCAGCAACCATAAGAAATTTAGCTACAAATAAAGATCAGTTAATAGGAGCTTAAAAGTCTTCCTAGTGGCCAACTCCTTCTACTCCACTGACGAATTTTTTAAGTAGAACCAAATGATGTATACATCTGCATTCATACTGATAATACAATCTAAGCTTTCACGGCCGGCGTCAACTTCATTTAAAACTTCCGGGCTCATAAGCCGTGGTCGATTTGTAAAACTTTCCCCTAACGTTTCATCTTCGGCTGCGGAAGACATCTTCAGAGGTAGAGGGGCGAACTGCGTTGAGAACTTGAAGGAGCGCTTTATATATAGGCAATGCTCTGCTAAGAATGTTGGCAATACCAGAGATAGTGTCGTAGCCGACGTCACGTTGTCTTGTGGTGCCCTCTGCATCGCCTATATATACGGCACTCCTTCAAGTTCTCATCGCAGTTCGCCACTCTACCTCTGAAGATGTCTTCCGCAGCCGAAGATAAAACGTTAGGGGAAAGTTTTACAAATCGACCACAGCTTATGAGCCCGGAAGTTTTAAATGAAGTGTGTTCATACTATTAGTATTATTATATTGTTAGCTTGTAAAAGAAATTGACATGTTCCATATCTAAGAGAATCTCCTCAACATGGATATATGGAACGAACAACTGATGTAATTTAGTCTCTGAAACCTCGGAGGTACTTACTAATAAATGAAAGAGAAATTACTGACTTTTTGGCTGTTCCATGGCGTTGAAATACATTCAACGGCGACAGCTGAAACATTTGTCTCTAGCTGAGAAGTGAAATATAAATAACATATATCGAAAGAACTTACTCATATTACGAAATACACGACGTTATATGGTATTCAACATAAGAAAATATTTCTGACAAGTTTGCATTTGATGATAACTCGTATCATCATTTAATCTGTAATTAATGCACATAAGCTATACATTAAATTCAGGTCACATGATGGTGAATTTGTGTTATCGAAAGAAACAACGTAATTTCGTTTAGCTGTGGTGAATGGCCGCGTAGTCTAAGGCGTCATGTTATGGACTCATCGGCCGTTTCCGCCGGAGGTTAGAGTCCTTCCTCGGCCATTGGTATGTCTGCTTCCCTTAGTGTAGATAATATTAAGTAGTTTGTAAGTCTAAGGACTGATGACCATAGCAGTTTGGTCCAATACGTTTACAAACATTTGACTTTGAATTTCGTTAGCGAACCGAAATCAGTAAACCCGAATATTCTAACGAAATAAGTACGCAAATGTGTGAGTGGATGAAGACTACTTCACTAACAGAACCCAGTATGTTGTCCTTGATGGCGTGTTTAACAGAGATTAGGGTATCTCCGGGGGGTAGGGGGGCAGGGAAGTGTGATAAGACCTTTATTATTTCCTGTCTATATTAAAGATCTGATGGATAGAGTGAGTTGTGATCTGCAGTTGTTTACTGATGACGCTGCGCAGTACGGGAAAGTGTCGTCATAGAATGAATGCAGTAGGATGAAGGGTGAGCTGGACCAAATGTCTTGGTAGAGTGAGGAATAGCAGCTAGCTCTAAATACAGAAAGAAATGTAAGGTGATGCAGATGAGTAGGACGAACAATCCTGTAATGTTCGAATGCTGCATTAGTAGTGTGCTGCTTAACAGAATCGCGTCAATTCAACATCTAGGCGTAACGCTGCAGAGCGATATGAAATATTGAGGACAGTCGTGGGGAAAGCGGATGCTCAACTTCGTTTATTGGGAAAATTTTGGTAAGATTGGATTCGTCTGTAAAGGAAACCATATATAAACGCTCGTGCGACCCCGTCTTGATTATTGCACCAGTGTTTGGGATCCCAAACAGATCGGTTTAAAGGTTGACATAGAGGCAATACTGGCGGCTAGATTTGTTACTAGTAGGTTCGATCAATGCGCAAGTGTTACTGAGATACTTCGGGAATTCAAATGGGAGTCGCTGGAGGCAAGACGACGTTCTTTTCGAGAAACTCTGTTGAGAAAATTTAGAGGGCCGGAAATTGAAGCGAACTGCAGAACGATTCTACTGCCGCCAACTTAGCTTTAGCGTAAAGACCACAGAGATAAGATCAGAGAGATTAGAGCTCGACAAGCATTCATTTCTCCGTCGTTCTATGTGAGAGTTGAACAGGAAATGAAGTAACTAGTGGTGGTACTAGGTGCCCTCCGCCACCAACCTTTGGGAGATGTATGTAGATGTAGAAAAAAATTCCATTCGGTAAGTAAACTTCCAAAAATACTCTGACGTTACCGCAGTACATTTTCCAACCGGCGCAGAGACTTGATAGTGGCATCCCCCCTTCCACCTCCTCCCCCCGTCGTCCGGGAGACACGTCACTTTGTTTTTGTTTTTTGTTTTTTGGAGACTATTTGGCGCGGTGCCCCTTTGCGAGTGCCAACACAGATAACCCGAGTTTGCCTCTCCCTCCCTCGCTCTCCTAGATTCGGTACTACTCTTTGACTGTGAGCTGCAACAAAACCAACAGCGCTATTAGCTCTTTGATGTACTGCGAAATTAACGGGTCGCGGCGGAGCGGCCGAGCGCATTGAGACGCTTTGCTCCGATGCGCGAGGTCGTTTCCCGTCGGGGGTTCGAATCCCCCCTCGTGCATGAATGATTGTGCTGTCTTTAGCACAAAGTAGTTATAAATTCAAATGTTTGTATAGCTTATGGGACTTAACTACGGGGTCATCAGTCCCTAAACTTACGAACTACTTATGAACTAGCTTATACTAAGGACGGCACAAATATCCATGACCGAGGGAGGATTCAAACCCCCGACCGTAGTGCCCGTGCAGACCGTGACTGGAGCGCCTCAGTACCCTTGGCCATCGCGGCCGGCACAAGATAGTTCATAAGTAGTTTGTACTTTTAGGGACTGATTCAAATGTTCAAATGTTTGTAGAGCATATGGGAGTTGACTACGGGTTCATCAGTCCCTAAACTTACAAACCACTAATGAACTAGCTAATTCTAAGGACGGCACAAATATCCATGCCCGAGGGAGGATTCGAACCCTCGACCGTAGTGGCCGTGCAGACCGTGACTGGAGCGCCTCTAGGGAATGATGACCCCGCAGTTAAGTTCCATAAGCTTCACAAACATTTGAACATTTGATTTGAAATTAACGTAAGGATGTAATGATTCTTTAATAGCCATACCGTATTGGATACACGGGTTCCCGTCATATCAACGAATTTAAGCACTGTCGTGGTTGGTTAGCACTTGGATGGGTCACCGACCGAGCTGCTGAACGCTGTTGGCAAGCGAGGTTAACGCAGTCCTTGTGAGCCCAATTGAGGAGCTATTTGGTGTAGAAGTAGTAGCTCCGGTCGCAAAAACCGATACAACGTCGGGAGTGCGGGGACCTTAACACGTCCCCCTCCATACCGCATCTATTGACGCGTTAGGGCGGAAGATAACACGGCAGCCGGTCGGTCTCCTATGCTGCGCCATACTATCAGCAGATCTTCAAATGTTTGTAAATCTATCGGACCAAACTGCGTGGTCGTCAGTCCGTAGCTTACAAACTACTTAAACTAAGGTAAACTATCCTAAGGACAAACACAAACACCCATGCTCCAGGGTGGACTCGAACCTCCGACGGCGAGCAACCACGCGCTCCGCAGCGAGGCGTCTTAGACCGCTCGGCTACTCCACCGCGGCCTACTCAGCAGAGCAGACTTGTAAAACCTTAAATCTTTCCTTTCTCTAATCAGATTTTAATGAAATAAGTTTTGTGTGTAGCCTCAAGGTACTCCACGAAACGTAGTGTAGTAGTTTTACAGATTAGTGTAGTCACACAAACGGGACGGTCTTAGATAAGACGAATGTTTTATCTTTGAGTCTTTCTGTAACTTTTATCTTTGTTTCTATGCTGTTTGTTGATAAAATATGATTGACGAAAATGTGCTGAAAAATTAAAAGTTATCTTTTCGATATTACACATAACTTTTACGGCCTGAATGACGAAGTGGTGCAAATCTATTATTTAGGACGAATGAAATAATAAACGCATCTTGACAAGTATGGTAGTGACACAGAACATACAGCTTCTCATAAGAGCATATGATGTTCCATATTTTGTAGATGTTTGCACGCCACATTCATACACTGGCACGCTCCACGAACAAAATCCCTTACAAGCGGCAAGAGACTAAGGGCTTGGCAGTGGTGGTCATCGAGAAAACCCTATCAGAACGAACACACACAAGCCTTATATATAGATAATATGCCGGGTGGCTGTTCTTTCGGGCAAGTCAGAAATACAATTACTGATGAATAAGTATCCATGAATTGGCTTCTTTTTTACGTACGTAACCGAGAATGACTGACACGTGCTCTTCTTTTTGTTTCAAATCTTCTAATTTCACTCCAAACTGTGATTCACAACTGCTAGAAAATGGAAGACTGCCGGAATTTATTAGTGCTCGTAGTGTATTTGTTAGTCATTGTCTGTCTACTTAGTCTATACTGATACATCTAGACACGTAAATAATATGAATTTACCGTGCTTCTATGTTCCCTACATGCGCTGCACCAGTGATGGAGTCACTGATGCTGAGTACGAGAGACCATACTTGAATGTAACTTTAAAAATGTTCAAATGTTTGTACATATATCGGACCCAAACTGCGTGGTCATCAGTCCGTAGCTTACAAACTACTTAAACTGAGGTAAACCAACCAAAGGACAATACACACACGCATGCCCCAGGGAGGTCTCGAACTTCCGGTGGCGAGCACCCGCGCACTCCGCAGAGAGGCGCCTTAGACCGCTCGGCTACTCCACCGCGGCTGTAACTTTAAAAATGAGTTCAAAACCGAACATCCTTACATCACTTTTTTCTGATTGTATCGATGATCAACTCATTTTAAGATATTTTACCATTTCTATGTGTTTACGGCATTTATTAATGTTTCATACTTTATAATCTTGATAAAGGTTATACAATCGCATCACGTTACGACATTTATTTGTTATAATCACTGGTTGCTACTTAATGCCATCTCGGAATGGTATTCCCTACTAATACAGTACTAATAGTAACCTATATTTGTTCTCTGATTTAAGACAGACGTACGCGATGAAAATGAAAACAACAGTCGTGTTGACTCTCCAATTACGCAGTACTGAACTCGTGAATATTAATGCTTTATAAAAATTGGAATTCCGAGATCATTTACATATTGTGAACAAAGAATTAATCGGGACCAGTCTCTCATATGGCTGACTACAGTAAAAAAAAAACATCTTACTTGTCATTAAGGATTAAATGCAGGTATCATTATCCACTATATGACATTTATAAAAGAGTGTAGAGGGCACCTGCAGAAGCAGTTTAACGCTTCCAGCCTCGTGATAATAATTTATCGCTCGGGTCACTCCACGCGTTCACTTTTTACTCTCGACGAAGCCGGTGCAGATTCCCATCAACCAATTAATCATGTTTTAAAATTTCATTTTCATGTAGGCATCGGCTATAAATAACCCTCTCTACCTCTTCAAATTAGCCGAATAACTGTTAATAACACTAATAGGAAATTCAGTGCATACCAGATTTCCAAGTAATGGTGTATGAAATGCGTGGGGAGAACGTTTTCAGTTTAATATTCGCGTACAACCAAATGCTAAGACAAAACTATTAGCATGAGACATAAGTCTTAATTGTGGGAAATAAATTTTTTAGAATTTACTTCTTGAACACACTAATGTATGGAAGTTAATGTTGCATTGTGGGAAAACTAGAATAGAGGACACCGAAGAGTTAGAGGCAGGATTCTCAAATTAAGAGTACTTGTAAGACACTGAATGCGGAGGCTCCCCACACACTTTGTATCACGTGACTAGAAGAAAGGACATAATGGTAGAACATGTGATACAACATCATGAATAATTTCCATAATCAAATGTTTGTAATTCTATCGGACCAAACTGCGTGGTCATCAGTCCGTAGCTTACAAACTACTTAAACCTAGGTAAACTAACCTAAGGACGAACACACACACCCATGCCCCAGGGAGGACTCGAACCTCCACGGCGAGCAACCGCGCGCTCCGCAGCGAGACGCTTTAGACCGCTCGGCTACTGCACCGCGGCAATTTCCATAATAGGAAAGGGGAAAGACTGTAGGTATAGTAGAGCTATATTCCCTTTGTTTACTTCCGCGAAAATTTGTTGTGCTTTTCCTTTCCAACAAAAGGATTTGAGATATTTTCCTGAAGGATCACAAGACAAAACAGTTATTTGAGAGAGGTCGCCTAAAATACTTACTTTTCATATGTCTGTAGGATGTTTACTGCTATTAATTACATAATTTAATGTGAAAAATATTTATTTAATATTGAAAACTGATTTTTTGTTTGTATTTATGTTTAATCGTATTTTATAAAAAGGTAAAGCAGTCAACAATCCGAAGATTGGTTTGAACACCACAGTGATATACTAAGCATGGTCCTGTTTGGAGATGGTATGCCGTTGCCTTCCTCCGATCTTCGAACTGACTTACCCAGCCAGTTATAGGGGGACCTACAGTTTGACGTGTGTTCCGAACCACGGTGCTACTCGGTATTTTTCACATCAGCAACGCTGCCAGAGGTGAAAGAACTGGAAAGTGACAGATAAAAATCCCAGGACCTACAGGGGATCGAACCCGCGGCCGTTGCATTTGTAGTCTGGCACTAACTGATTTTTTGTTTGTTTTTATGTTTAATCGTATTTTATAGGTACAATTATATCACTGTACAATACATAGTTCAGTAGATATATCATGAACACTGAGAACGCGTAAAGCAGCCGCATTATGGTTGATGTTTAAAATTATTACTTCTTTCCTACATGTAGTCGTATTGCAAACAGTATACATTTATGATAATGAATGTACCGACAAACGTATTTTTTCGTACGACTTGTGGTTTACGAAATTTGACGTCATAAAATGTGATAGGCATGGGAAATTGCTGCATCGTGTTTGCACATATTTATGCATTGACCTGCCGTTCATCCGACTGCGATAAAACTTCGTTCACTTGATCTTCACAATAATAGGAAAGTCACTATCTACGTAAACATTTGTATGGTGCATCGCAGAGGGTACTTTACGAACGAACTTCCACAAAACCTACGGTTTTAATTAGATCTTGATGAAATTTTACACACTTAACCTTCAAATCAAGAGGAACATCACCATCTGCCTAATATTTTATACGGCGCATGGCAGAGGTTACCTTGGAATGAACTTTGGCACCACTTCACTGATTACCATGAACGAAGGCGGGAGGGGTCAGATGCGCAGTAGCAAGCGGAAGTGCACCACGTGACCTTCAGCCAACCACGCGCCATTGGCATTCCTGCCTTCGTACTGTGCGGGTCGTGTTGTGTTCGTGAAGTTCGGTGTTTCTTAGTGTCTGTGTTCTGTGCTAAGTGATTATTTTGCCATAATAGTGTACATTATGAGTGATATTAAGCAATCACGCCAAGTTCTCCACAAACAGGCAAGAGGAATAGTGTGCCGTGTGTATCAGTACTTCAAAAGTGTGTCTTCTGCTGAGGCCGCGCCGGCGCAAGGTGCGCGTCGCGCCGTTGCCAGGTGCCAGGAGCAGACGGCCGAGGCTTGCGGCGTTGGCTTGAGGACTGTTCAGCGGATCTCCAGCGAAGCTAAGCTGGCATGTGGCTCAGCTGTTTTTAAATCGCTAGGCAAACGTCACAATTGCAAAAAAGAAGTGGGTAAGCTAGACGATTTCGCGAAAAACGTTTTGCGCCGCATAGTATTCAGCATATACGCTAGAGGCGAATATCCGACTGCTGAAAAATTGGTTTCACATATGAAAGAAGCAGAAAATTTTAACGGAAGTAAATGGACCATGTTGAGGATACTGAAGGACAATGGGTTCATGTATCAGAAAACAAATGACGGGAGGAAATTACTGTTGGAACGTAGCGACATTGTAGCTGCAAGGACTATGTTTTTAAGAACAATGCGGCAGATTAGAGAAGCCGGCACCTCTCGAATTTATATTATTTAGATGAGACTTTCGTCAACCAGAATCATGCAAGGGCTATGTGCTGGAAAATGAGTGATGGATACGGTGGACTGAAAGTTCCAGTGGGTAAGGGCGGCAGAATTATAGTGCTTCGTGTCGGATCAGCAGAAACTGGCTTCATTCCCCAGAGTAAGCTGATGTTTAAGGCTTTAAAGGCTAAGAATTCTGAAGATTACCATTCTGAGATGACATACAGTATCTTCAAAAAGTGGTTTAAAGAACAACTGTTGCCATACATACCTCCCTGTTCTGTTAATGTCATGGACAATGCGAGCGTCCATTCCGTGCAAGTCAACAAAGTCCCGTCCACGAATTCCAGAAAGGGGGACATTATTGCATGGTTAACATCAAACGGAATACCTCACAGCTCCTCACATACCAGAGCAGAATTGCTGGTTTTTGTCAATGCAAACAAGCCAGCATACAAAGTGTATGAGATAGATGAAATTGTAAAAGAGCATGGACATCGTGTTGTTAGGTTACCGCCATATCATTGTCACTATAACCGAATTGAACTGGTATGGGCTCAGGTCAAAGCATATATTGCAGAAAAAAACAAAACATTTAAAATTGCAGATGTTGAGAGACTTGCGCACGAGGCAATAGAGAGCATCTCAGAATCTGCATGGGCAGCTTGCGTAAGACATGCAGAGAAATTGCAGGAAGAAGATCACGAGAGAGAAATTGGCAGGGACACTATTATGGACCCATTCGTAATAAGCCTTGTAGAGTGCGATTCCTCGACTTCCGACAGCGAAGAAGACGATGGCATTGATTTTTTACCGTGAAGTATGTACGTAGCCTATCACTTACTAGTACTTATGACTTTGTTCCAATGACTGACTGCAGCTACTTTAAAAGTATTAATATTTATTCATAAAACAATTTGTTCGTATAAGTTGTACATGTTGTAGGGCGCGATCATTATTTGGATTATTAATATTTTCTTATATTCAAAGAACAGAACAACTGTGACTGTTAAAATCCCTTATTAAATAATACGATCGGTTTCGCAATTTACAATTGCTTTCTCAGGTGTTTTATCAGTTTATAAATGAATAAAGAACTATTACAGTTAAAACGCTCTCAGTATTTTTAATATGAAGGCGGAAAGGTCTGTTTACGTCAAACCATTAAAATATTCTGTTATATAATGATTTAACGTAAGTAAACAAGACCTTCCCGCCTATATATTAAAAATATTCATTTGTAAACAGATAAAGCACCTCAGGATGCAATTGTAAATTTCGGAACGGGTCGTGTTCTTTAATAAAGAATTTTAATAGTCGCAGCGTTTCTGCTGTCCTGTTCTTTGAAATATGGAAACTGGACTGTGGTTGTTTTGTGTGTGTGTGTGTGTGTGTGTGTGTGTGTGTGTGTGTTAAGCTTAATATGTTCTTGTTAGGATCGCGCTGTGTTTTAATTTCCACATAACTAGTTTCATCAGACAAGCTACCATCTTCAGATCTTGTGGAGTACCTCCTTTATAAAATATGCTGCTGTATTAATATTCAGATCTGCTCTCATTATGGGAGCGAGTTCTAAATTTATAAAATATCTAAATTTATAAATTAGGTATTCCACAAAATCTGAAGATGTTAACTTGTCTGTTGAAACTAGTTTTTTTTTTTTTTTTTTTTTTTTTTTTTTTTTTTTTTTTTTTAAACGTTTGTAAATCTATCGGACCAAACTGCGTGGTCATCAGTCCGTAGCTTACAAACTACTTAAACCTAGGTAAACTAACATAAGGACAAACACACACACCCTCCCCCCAGGGAGGATTCGAACTTCCGACGGCGAACAACCGCGCGCCCCGCAGCGAGGCTCCTTAGACCGCTCGGCTACTCCACCGCGGCTGAAACTAGTTAGTGGAAATTAAAATACAGCGCGATCCTAGCAAGAGAATATTTTTATTTCTTTCTAGTAGGCCTATATACATAGATCGTTAAATGGTTTAGCAAATACTGATTTTCTTTCACTGTGCAACCTATTAAACCATTACGATTTGTCATTGATACCCTTAAGGTCATAAATACCCATGACTGAAATACTTCAAGTATCGGTACTTTCGATCGCTGTGGATACCTAATGTAGTTATACAAAGAAATCTTTTAATTAGAAGAACGTTATTCTTGTTCAAAATACTAAACTATTAAAGTTTTAAAGTGCTTAAAGAAAGGAACTAAGTCGTGGACATTGACAGCGTGCGCGCTCACTGCGGCACAATGTTTACGCTTGCGTGCGCTGTCAGCTGTCAGAGTGCGCGGACTGACGGAAGGAAACTGGCAGCGTCGCAAAGTATCTGCCCTCTCTCTCTGCGCAGAACGCTCGCCTCGCCCGCCTTCGTAGCTGCTCTGAACTCTAAGAGAGTTATACATTTTTTTTTTTTTACAGATGTAGGATGCAATGGACTGAGGAGGTGGAGGAGGAATTCGACAGAGAAACGAGGATGTGATTGGCAGAGAAAGGGAAGTTGGAGATGGGCAGAGAGGGATGGACTAACCTGATACTGGAATAAATAAGTACCCGGAGAACGCCGGATTTTCAGCTAGCTATACATATATTAATATGACCTTTTCCCATAAAACTGTGTCGAAATGTTATACCGAGAAAAAATTTCCTTCATATGGTTATTTATTATCTTAGCACAAATCACAATGTAACATTAATATTATCCTTAATAATACCCACGATCAGGGATTCCTCAGAAAGGTAAAAAAGTAAACTAACGGAAAATAACTTGGTAACGAAATACAATGATATAAATGAAACAACACTGTTTTGACCTGCGGTCCATACATTATGATAGACAGTTCCTCTGATATAGTTTCAAGTTACTGAAGGCACCTTTGTTTCTCTCCCTTTTTCTTCTCCCTGTCCTGCATGACAATTCTGTTTTCTAAATACCATTTTCCTGATGGTGACTGTCTTCATACAATATGTGAATCAACGAAATAGTTTCGTCTTCCATTTACTTAAATAAATTCCTGGCATGCTTTCCTTTTTCAGGAGGGTTGGGTTGTTTGGTTGGGATAGGGGGACTAAACTGCTAAGGTTATCAGTCCCTCGGTGGGGAGGGGAAGGAGTGAGGATAATAAAGGAGGGGAGAGTGAAAGGAAACGCAGTCTGGAAAGTAAAGAAGGGGCTCCGAGCTCTCCACGCACGTACTCACGAAACAACCGTGAGCCCCAGGGGAGAGTGGAGGGGGGGTGTCCTTTTTCTGGCTTCACTGGATTAATGTCACTGTTTATAGTCCCAGAGTTTTCCATACTCCGTTACTGTATTTCAAGCTCCAAAATCGAAATAACGTGTATACATTTCATATTTTAGTGTGCCTAGTGCTGAAAAAAATTGTTCATGGGACTTAACTGCGGGGTCATCAGTCCCTAAACTAAAAAACTACTTATAAACTAACTTATACTAAAGACAACACAAATATCCATGCCCGAGGGAGTCTTCGAACCTTCGACGGGGAACGGCCTCGCGCATCGGAGCATAGCGCCTCAATGCGCTGAAACACTCCGCCGCGGCTAGTGCTGAGAAAGCTGTTTTGTATTTAAGAACAAAATATTTCTGAATTTTAAACACAGTTCTCTTGGTAATAAAAATAAGAACTGATGCACACACGATGCTCTGAGTTATTGAACTGAGATAATAAAAGAAACCCTTGGTAAGAATTACCACATAACATACTGAAATAATTGTAAATAATGCCCAAGAAAAAGGACACGTAGACCAATGCACACATTTCACCGGAAATGTCTTATATGCACTGCTTGGCCGGCCGCGGTGGCCGAGGGGACTGAGGCGCTTCAGTCACGGTCTGCACGGCCAATACGGTCGGGGGCATGAATATTTGTGCCGTCCTTATTGTTTGTTAGTTCGTAAGTAGTTTTTAAGTTTAGGGACTGATGACCCCGTAGTTAAGTCCCATGAGCTTTACAAATATTTGAACATTTTTGACTACAGCTCTCTGCATTTCCAGGTCAAAGCAGACAGAACGTCAACGATGCACCAAATCAGTGGACCACGGACGAACGTAATGGAATGGAAAACGATCATGACGGTATGACACGTCTTGCTCTCGCAAAGGTAGTGTTCACGCTCAGCGTTGCAAGTTCTCATGAGTTCGTATAAAGGGGGCTTTGGAAGCTGTGCATTTATGCCTGTTTTTGGTCGGTTCTTAGGAGCATCACTCGTGAGAAATGTCGCGCCTCTAATTTGGGTGCTTCCGACAACAGATGCTGTCTCATTCTTATGGGGCGCTTGTTACCGATTCTCACTAGGCAGTACTGCTGCTAACGCACAAAACTTCCGTATTATTAATCTTCTGCCATATACGTTTTTTTTCTGCGGGGTCCACATTGTTATTTGTATTGAGGCAATGTTAATCGTAGCTGTTAGACACCATCACCGCCCCTGGAATGGAATGATTTACTCAGTCTTTCTATGTCTAGGGGAGTTATCGAATTGTGACCAGCGGTTCTCTGCCATATTTGCACCTCACAAGGGACAACAGTATCCAAACACGTTAGCTAGCGTTTAGGGCTTCTTAAGGTCGTAATTTTCCTGTTGAATATAAATAAAAATACATATTTTCACATCTGCTTAAGTTTAATATACGTTAGCAAATTGCCGGCCGCGGTGGCCGAGGGGACTGAGGCGCTTCAGTCACGGTCTGCACGGCCACTACGATCGGCGGTTCGAATCCCCCCTCGGACATGGATATTTGTGCCGTCCTTAGGATAAGCTATTTGATAAGTAGTTTGTAAGTTTAGGGACTGATAACCACGTAGTTAAGTCCCATAAGCTTAACATACATTTGAACATTTCGTTAGCATATTTGGAACTGAAGTAAATAAAGTTGACCTTTTATCTCAGAAACAAGAAGGAAAGAAGATGAGCGTTTTACGTCCTGTCGACATTGTGGTCATTAGAATTGGAACTCAAGTTTGGAATGAGTTTTTGCTAAGGACGGAGAAGGAAATTGGCAGTGTACTTTGAATTGCCTGAAGTGATTTGTGGAAATCACGGAAAACCTAAATCATCAGGATGGCCGCCGTCCTACCGAATGAGAATCCAGTGACTTACCACTGCGCCGCATCTCGCGGTGTTTATGTCAGACGCTGAGGTTACACTGCGTGGCCACAGCGGGGTTATGTTGAAGAAGTATTTTAATGTTTGTTTTTCCAGTACTGACGAATCACATGTGTGCACGAATCGCTCTGCTCAGCTGGCCTGATAGAAATTCCTAGCGGAAGTAACATGGACCAGTGATTGATCATTATGGACACGGTCATATCCAATTCGCTGCAGCCGGCCGCGGTGGCTGAGGGGACTGAGGCGCTTCCAGTCACGGTCTGCAAGGCCACTACGGTCGGGGGTTCGAATCCCCCCTCGGGCACGGATACTTGTGCCGTCCTTAGGATAAGCTAATTGATAAGTAGTTTGTAAGTTTAGGGACTGATGACCCCGTAGTTAAGTCCCATAAGCTATACAAACATTTGAATTCGCTGCATATTTATAGTAAGGAATATGAATTTAAATAAAAGCTGTTGTAATACAACGCAATCGATAGACGGTAAAAATAATCTTATACGATCGTTTCCCATATTGCACAATGCCTTTAAATGTAAGTACGATTACTGTTATTAAAAAAGTGGATGTATGGAAACCGCATTGGAATCATACCCAAGCTGGCCCGTTTGACAGCTCTCGTTGTTAATTCAGGGGACGAATTTCATTCTGGGGGAGGCATCTCCCGGAAGCGACGATTTAACGTGAACGTATATCGAGTGAGTGTGGCGTAATACTTTCTTTCGAGAATAATATTGACTGCAACCACTGGACAGTACAGCTGTCCGCGCACCGAGGAAGAGCGAGAGAGGGTGGAGGGGAGTGAGACAGAGATGATAGATTGGAAGAGCGTGGGTGGGACGAGTGGGGAAGAAGGGAGAAAGGCAGAGCGCGAGGCTTGTGGTGTTGGTGGGTTTATTGTTTAAGGCCTCTTCAACATGGAATTCATTAAAGAGAGGGCTCTCTGGCCCCTGTCGAGGGCGCCTGGAAGAGCAGAGATTGTAGCGTTCATTGAGCAGCCACCGCGGCATTTTCCTGCTTCACAAAATGCGAATCTCGATAGCGCGCATACTGGCCTCGGAAATACAACACGGGTCGGGCAAGGCTTCTTTCGGCGTTACCTGTTTCAGCGAAGCTCATTCACGTTCTGATGTCTAATGTAATACCAGGCTATCTTGACGATTGTCTGGTTGCTAGTAATATGCTGCTCGTGCAGGGTGCAGAGTGCTTAAACTTGTTAACGTGAGCAGCAGCCACTCAGACCCACACTCATTTTTCTGGGCACAAACCACCTCCGTGTTTGCAGCGGGAAAAATTACAGAAAAATCTTCATCTGCCAGTTCACACAGCCATTCCAAGAATCAGCAAACTAAGGCTCTGATCTTGTAACTCAACCTTAGAATCCCCAAGAATGTTAGTTGGCGGCGATTCTTTCTTTCTTTTTTAAAATTTTTTCTTTTGTGCAGTACCCCACCTTCTTTTGTTTTGTAAGTTATAATATCTTTAGAAATCAGCTAAATATTTGTACTTTGTAGTAATATTATTCCAAAATTGTTTCAAAATCTTTATTCGGCACTTGAATGACGAAATGAATAATACAAATAAAACAAAACAAAGAAATACATTATTTGACTTAACACACATTTATCTGCCGCGGTGGAATAGCCGAGCGGTCTAAAGTACCTCGCTGCGGAGCGCGCGGTTGCTCGCCGTGGAGGTTCGAGTCCTCCCTGGGGCATGGGTGTGTGTGTTGCCCTTAGGTTAGTTTACCTAGGTTTAAGTAGTTTGTAAGCTACGGACTGATGACCACACAGTTTGGTCCGATAGATTTACAGACATTTGAACATTTTTTGAACACATTTAAGTTCATATTCTGATATATTGTACCTACAATAAATCAGTCGCACAGATACAATAAAGCAGTGATTTTGAACCTGTGGGTCGCCGACAAAGGGGAACTACTTGCACTGTAGCCTTTGGGGTCAGTAATTCAAAAACCTATGCCTAAATGACAGCGGGGAATTATTTTTTGTTTGATTTTTTTTCTCAGAGGCTATTAATTACCTTCATATGACTCCACAAGATCGTTAAAAGTGATTTTTCTCACAATCACGCCATTAGTTTTCCAATACTTCCCTTCTTTCTGGAATGACGGAAAAGGAATATTTCGTAATTTTAATCTGATGAATCGCCGCGGTGGAGTGGCCGAGCGGTCTAAGGCGCCTCGCTGCAGAGCGCGCGGTCGCTCGCCGTCGGAGGTTCGAGTCCTCCATAGGGCCTGGGCGTGTTTGTGTTGTCCTTAGTTAGTTTACCTTGGTTTAAGTAGTTTGTAAGCTACGGACTGATGACCACGCAGTTTGGTCCGATAGATTTACAAACATTTGAACATCTTTTAGTGATTTCCAACGCAACTCGTGTGTCACTTCCGTGACACTCTGTCCCCTGTATCGCAATAATACAAAACAAGCTGCCTTTCTCTGAAGTTTTTTTATGTTCTCCGTTAATTACACCTGGTGAGGATCACACAATACCCAGCAATACACTAAAATAGGACGGACGTGTGTGGTGTAGGCAGCTACTTTAATAGAAATGTTGCATCTTCCAAGTGTTCTGCCAATGAAACGTAGCCTTTGGTTCGCCTTCTCCAAGATATTTTCTGTGTGTTGTTTCCCATTAAACTTGCTAGGAATTGTAATTTCTAGGTATTGAGTTAAAATTGCGGACTTTAGGTTTAATTGATTAAACGTGTAAAATAAGTTTAAAAGATTTCTTTCAGTTCTCACATGGATGACTTCATACTTTTCATTACTTAGGGTAAATTACCAATTTTCGTACCATGTACGTATCGTATCTAAATCCGTTTACAGTTACTTTTGATCTTCTGGTGACTTTACTAATTGATAAACGAGCGAATCCTCTGCGAAAAGTATAATAGACCTGCTCGGATTGTCTCCTACATTGTTTATAAAGACAAAGAACGGTAGGGGTCCTATAACACTTCTCTGGGGTAGGCAAGATATCACTTCAGTTTCACTCGATGACTTTCAGTCAGTTACTACGTTATGTGTGTTTTTCTTTTTTTCTTTTTGGTTTAAATTTTTTTCCTGAGAGGAAAATACGAATTTAATCGCATAATTGAGACGATATTCCATAATTATGCAATTTGATTAGAAGCCGCTTGAGAGGTAAAATGTCGAAAGGCTTCCGGAAATCTAGAAATATGGAATCGATTTGAGATCCCTTGTCTATTGCTCTCATCCCGTCATGTAAGTAAAATGCTATCATGGTGGGACTGATATCCAAACCTTTGGACATGTCGTTACAAGACTGTGCTTCTTCCCTGTTTATGAATTTTCAGAGCTGAATTTGGCCATATCGTCATTTTTATGGCTGAAAATGCATTACGGTACTGAGCTGGGCAGCTAGACGAACTCTTGAAACTAAAGCATACTAAGAAAATAGACTGGACTGTATATCACTCCGACTTAAATGGCGTCGTAAACGTGTGGGATATCTACTGAGGAGACATATAACAACACTCTTCTTGTGTTGGCGAGACGTACTTAAGTCTCTGGCTGCATATGTGCGAGGTCGTCGTTGCAGATGCACTAATCCGTCACATCTTGCAGTTATTTCTTAAAGTCACAACCGTTACGTCTTCACAAATGTATCCCAAATTTCTGCAGTTCGAACGCTAGGTCTCTAGTTCGTATGTAAGAGAAGATGAGACTGTAATTGTGATAACTGGGGTAGTTCTTGCCTTGCTGTAAAGAAACACTCGTGATTTTTAAAGATAGCTTTTACTGCTTCTTGCTGGTCAGCACATTACACTTGACAGTGATTTACATACTGTCACCTCCAAAGGGGTAAGATCTTGTTAGAACTAAACTGCCTAAAAAAAATAGTGATACACTCTGAAGCAGTGGTTGTAACTGAATGAAACTACATATGATGAAAGAGCATGTGCCTTTACTGTACTGATTACAAGACAGGGTGGAGTAGACGAGGCCATTAGCAGTTGCAGGTGGAGCGCTCGCGCCAGGTCAGTGTGTTGGCTCACCCCCCGGCGGCAAGGCACGCCCTTATGCGGTTCTACATCTACATAGATACTCTGCAAATCACATTTAAGTGCCTGGCAGAGGGTTCATTAACCACTTTCATAACTTTTTTCTACCGTTCCATTCTCTAATAGCGCGCGGGAAGAAAGAACACCTAAATCGTTCCGTTTTCGATCTGATTTCTCTTATTTTATTGGGATGGTCATGTCTCCCTAAGTAGGTGGGTGCTAGCAAAATATTTTCACATTCAGAACTAAAAGTCGGTGATTGAAACTTCGCAAACAGATCACGCCGCAATGAATAACGTCTTTCTTTTAATGATTTCCACCCCAATTCGTGCAACATTTGCGTGACGCTTTCCCCCCCGTAACGTGATAAAACAAAACGAGCTTCCCTTCTCTGAACCTTCTCAATATCTTCCGTCAGTCCCACCTGGTGAGGGTCCCACAAGGGGCAACAGTACTCCAGGAGAGGACGCACAAGTGTGATGTAGGCAGTCTCTTTGGTGGAGCTGGTACATCTTCTAAGCGTTCTGCCAATGAAACGTAATCTTTGGTTCGCCTTCCCCACAATATTTTCTATGTGTTCTCTCCAGTCAAAGTTGTTCGTAATTGTAACTCCTAGGTATTTAGTAGAATTTACGACCTTACGGTTTGACTGATTTATCGCGTAATTGAAGTTCAGCGGATTTCTTTTAGTGGTCATGTGTATTACTTCACACTTTTCTTTATTTAGTGTCAATTGCCAATTTTCTCACCATGTAGAAATTTTGTCTAAATCGCTTTGCAGTTGCTTTTGATCCTCTGTTGACTTCACTGACCGATAAACGACAGCATCATCCGCGAACAGTCTAAGGGAGCTATTCAGATTATCTCCTAAATCGTTTATAAACACGAGGAAGAGTAGGGGACCTATAACGCTTCCCTGTGGAACGCCAGATATCACTTCTGTTTTACTCGATGACTTACCGTCAATTACAACGAACTGTGTCCTTTCTGATAGGAAATCGTGAATCCAATCGCACAATTGGGGAGATATTCCATAAGCACGCAATTTCATTAGAAGCCGCTTGTGGAGTACAGTATCAAAAGCCTTCCGGAAATCCAGAAATATGGACTCCATTTGAGATCCCTTGTCGATGGCACTTAACACTTCATGTGAATAAAGGGCAAGCTGTGTTTCGCAAGAGCGATACTTTCTGAATCCGTGCTGAGTATTGGTTAATAGGTCGTTCTCTTCGAGGTAGTACATAATATTCGAACAAAGTATATGTTCCAAAATCCTACTGCAAATCGACGTCAATAAGATAGGCCTGTAATTTTGGGGATCACTCCTATTGCCTTTCTTGAATATTGGAGTAACTTGGGCAACTTTTCAGTCTTTGGGTACGAATCTTTCGCTGAGTGATCCGTTGTAAATTATAGCTAAGTACGGAGCTATTGCATCAGCATACTCTGAGAGGAATCTAGTTGGTATACAATCTGGCCCGGAAGATTTAGTTTTGTTTAGTGACTTAAGTTGTTTTACTACTCCAGGAACATCTACTTCTAAGTTTCGCATGCTGGCAGCTGTTCTTGGATTGAATACTGGAGTGTTCACTTCGTCTTCTTTGGTGAAAGAATTTCGGAAAGCTGTGTTTAGTAATTCTGCCTTAGCAGTACTGTCGTCGGTAGTATTACCATTGCTATCGCGTAATGAAGGTATTGTTTGTGTTTTGCCGCTAGTGTACTTCACATATGACCAGAATTTCTTTGGATTTTCTGCAAGATTACGAGACAGGATTTCGTTGTGGAAACAACTATAAGATTCTTGCATTGAAGTCCGCGCTAGGTTGCGAGTTTCAGTAAAAGATTGCCAGTCTTGCGGATTCTGTGTCTTTTTAAATTTTGCATGCGTTTTTCTTTGTTTCTGCAACAGTTATCTGACCTGTTTTGTGTACCACGGGGGGGGGGGGGGGGGGGGGTCAGCCCCCTCTTTTATTAATTTATTTGGTATAAATCTCTCGATTGCTACTGATATTATGTGTTTGAAAGTAAGCCACAACTGATCTACACTCGCATTTTTAGTTTTGAAGGACTGGAGACTATCACTCAGGAAAGCGTGAAGCGAATTTTTATCTGCTTTATTGAATAGATATATTTTTCGTTTATTTTTGGTGCATTTGGGAATTTCGATATTCAGTCTCGCTACTACAACTCGATGTTCGCTAATCCCTGTACTGTTTTGATGCTCTTTACTATCTCGGGATTATTTGTTGCTAGGAGATCAAGAGTATTTTCGGAACCACGTACTATTCTAGTGGGTCCATGAACTAACTGTTCGAAGTAGTTTTCAGAAAAAGCATTCAGAACTAGTTTGAACGATGTTTTATATTTGCCCTCGGTTTTGAATACGTAATTATGCCAACATATCGAGGGTAAATTAAAGTCGCCACCGATTATAACAGTATGCTTCGGATACCTATTTGAAATATGATTCAAGCTTTCTTTGAACATTTCTGCAACCGCATCGTCTGAGTCAGGGGGCCGATAAAAAGATCCAATTATTAATTTATTTCGGTGGTCAGGTATAACCTCTACCCAGACCAATTCACAGGAAGTATCTGCCTCAATTTCGCTGCAGGATAAACCGTTTGTAACAGCAATAAACACGCCACCCCCTGTTTTATTTATTCTATCCTTTCTGAAGACCATTTGGCCCTTTGAAAAAATTTCGGCCGAATTTATCTCAGGCGTCAGCCAGCTTTCAGAACCTATAACGAAGGTTCAGAATAGAAGGATCTGACAATGCTGTAGACATAAGCACCATGTTTGAATGTGCATTATCTTGTTGCAATGTGGCCTTCGACGAGCATCGAAAGTATGGGAGGTCAACAGACTCCAACATTTCTGAGATGTAACGCTGGCTGGTTATTGTACCGGTAATGCGCCCTAGGTGGGTGTGGGAGTAAAATACAATCCACCCTCTATACCTAATACCAGGGGCAGGACTCGTATAATGAAGAATAAGACAACAGTTCAGCAGTCTCTGTCAACAGTGTCTCCAGACTCTAACCCGACTATCGCGGTGATGCAGGCAGAATCAGAATTCGTAAGTAAAAGCAATGTCCTAATGTAATCCCGATTCTGCCTGCCTGCAATATGTTGAGGTCCTCCCATGCCCATCAAGATCCCCAGACCTCTACATCATTGAGCACGTGTGGAATGACACTCAGATGTTCAAATGTTTGTAAACCTATTGGACCAAACTGATACGGTCATCAATCCCCAACCTTACAAACTACTTTAACTTATAGTGGGGACAACATACACACCCATGCCCGAGGCAGGACTCGAAGCTCCAGTGAGAGTGACCACCCAGTCCGTAGCATGATGCTTTAGACCACGCGGCTACTCCCGCGCGGCGGGATGACACTGGAAGAGGCCGTTGCTCCAATTCCAACTCGCGGTATCTGAAGGGACAGCTGCAACAACTGTGGATGAACTTGCCACAGGGGAGGATCCGAAGGCTGTTCGATACCTTTCCACACCGAAAACCGAGCGATCTGAACCAGTGACAACACACTACACTCGCATACGGGGTGAGGGGGGGAGGACGGTGGTTCAAGTCCACCTCCCGCCATCCAGATTTAGGTTTCTCGAGATTTACCTAAGGAAAATGCTGGAATGGTTTCTTTGAAAGAGCATGGACCCTTTCCTTCCCCATCATTACCCTAAAATCTGTGCGTGAGCTACATCTCTAATGGACACGCTGTCGACGGGACGTCAATCCATAAAAATCTTTTCTTCTCTCCAAACAGAAAAATGGCGTGCATTGCGGCCAGCGACACCGTTGTGACCTGGCACCAACGTTACACGTGTAACTGCCAACGGCCTTGTCTCTTTCAACAAATATTGTAATCAACTGAGTGAAGTCACAGCCGCTGCGGAGCGGCCGAGCGCATTGAGGCGCTATGCTACGATGCGCGAGACCATTCCCCGTCGGGGGTTCGAATCCCCCCTCGGGCATGGATGTTTGTGTCGTCTTTAGTATAAGGTAGTTTATAAGTAGTTTGTAAGTTTAGGGACTGATGTCCCCGCAGTTAAGTCCTTTAAGCTTAACAAACATTATTAGTAAAGTTACAAGGTCTTGCATCATAGGTAGTTATATTCAGGTTTAACCACTCATTAATCAGCATCATTACATTTTTGTCAGCAATGTACATTAAACATTTGCGACGTGCGCATACGACCGCAAATGAGGCCGCGCCACGCCTATCGAATGATTTAAGAATGAATGTTATAACAAGTTCAGCGAGTCACCACACACGCAACCGCCTTAAGTCGCTTCGACACACCAAGTGCCGAAATATGTCGTTCACCTTCCTCACCGCTAAGCCGTTAGTCCAGTCGTGGATTTTTCTCATGTCCTTATTTGGAAGTCCGTGACCCTGGCATTTCACCTCCAAAATGCTTTCGTCCAATCAGGACCCTGTATAATTCTGTTGTATGGAAGTTTTCTGCACGCGGCCAATAGCTAGCTGCAATATTTCCACGTCACGCCACGCTTTGCTTCCGCCACAGACAGTAGGTCTGTTACATAATGGTGCCACCTTTTGAAACACATGTGGTTTTATCAACTACGAGCGTCACTCCAAAAGAAATGTACACTATTTTTTTTTTTCAAAAACACAGTTTTCATTCTGCATGTTTGAAAGTTTTACAGTGAGTAGATACATCCTTCCTGCTTGTTTACAAACTTAGTTCAACTGTTCCCGTGAGTGGCGCCGTCACAGCATGTCTTCAAGATGTCTGCTACACTTGACGTTCGTCAGAAGCAACGTGCTGTCATTGAATTCCTGTGCAGTGTAAACGAGACAGTGGTAAACATCCACAAGAGGTTGAGAAAGGTGTATGGGGGTGCTGCTGTCGATCGCAGGTGGGCAAGCAGGTTACGTGATGAAAGCGGGCACGGCAATATTGAAGATTGTCCTCGCAGCGGCAGGCTTCGTAATGCACACACACCAGACAACGTGCGGAGAGTTAACGAATTGGTGACTGTTGACAGACGCCTCACTGTGAACGAATTGTCACAATTCACGGGCACATATCAGCAAAAAACAATGGAAGCGATCACAAAACTCGGATGGACAACACTGAAATACCCGCCTTACAGTCCTGACCTGGCTCCATGTGACTATCATCTCTTTGGGAAACAAAGACTGTCTTCGTGGAACAAGGTTTGAAGATGATGAATCCCTAGTGCACGCTGCCAAACAGTGGTTCCAACGTGTTGGTCCAGAATTTTACCGTGCGGATATACAGACGTTGGTTCCAAGATGGCAGGCAGCTGACAGGGAGAGTGATTATGTGGAGAAATGAAACAATTGTTCCTAAAGGATGTATCTGCACACTGTAAAACTTTCAAACATGTATAATAAAAACTGTATTAAAAAACTGTGCAGATCTTTTGGAGTGACCCTCGTAAATGTTATAGCATTGCAGCACGTCCAAATTCACAAGTGACCATCCGACCATGCAGAAGTTATCAACTGCGCTGCTGGAGATATGGAACGCTGAACCACAAGAACATTTACTAAACTTGTGACCAGCATTAGAGCAGGTTTCAGAACATAAACTCCAGAATGTGATGACGACACACTACTGTCAACCATTTCCCGCCTTCTTTTAATGGCCATAAGAATATTATAAACCGCGGCGACATTATTGTAATTATTATCTTTGAATAAAAGTATCATCTCTTCTTATTTTATTATGTAACAGCTTCTGAAGAGTACTGTAGCAATTCGTTCTAAGTATGGTCAAAGTTCTATCAAGCCGTGTTCTTGGCAGCGAGGTGTAGGGAGCTAACATCTCAACACAATTTTACAAAATACAGTGGTTTGCAGATAAACACTGACTAGTGCAAAAATCTGCAGTCCACAGTGAAACAAGAATGAATGTAATGAATGCAATGTAAATATATAGCTGAAATGTTCCAACAGCGTTTGAGTGTGTTTGTGAGTCATGTCACCCTTACGGGTTAGTAGACTTTCTCTCCAGAGAGGTCTGAAGTGGAACGACCTCACAAAGGTAGATGTGGGGAAGTCAGATTACAGACTTCTCCAGAAATAATATCGAAGTTTAATTCATGAAAGAGGTCGTCTTGACTTATTCTTCACTAAAGAGTGACGAATGTAAATCCTAGGATTGTGCGGGGATCGCACCAACGACCTTCAGAATCACAGTCTGGCACTCTACAACTCTGCTACAGAGCCACACAACTTCAATATTGCTCTAAATATAAGACCCTTATAGACTTAGATTAATAGAAAGTAGCTAGATATTAGTACAGTAATCAACAACAAAATGTAGTGTGCGACGTTACGAAAAAGACGCCGGCCGAGGGGACTGAGGCGCTCCAGTCACGGTCTGCACGGCCACTAGGTCGGGGGTTCGAATCCCCCCTCGGGCATGGATATTTGTGTCGTCCTTAGGATTAGCTAGTTCATAAGTAGTTTGTAAGTTTAGGGACTGATAACCCCGTAGTTAAGTCCCATAAGCTTTACAAACATTGGAACATTTGAACAAAAAAGACAGTGTACCTCACGGAGTCCCATACTGTCGAAGTTTCGACAGCCCTGTTCTCCGAAGTCAAGAACTATGTTATTTCCTCCAACGTATACCTCACTTAATCAACACAAAGAGAAAAATATACGACTTGTGACTCAGTTCAAAAATGTTCAAATGTTCGTAAAGCTTATGGGACTTAACTGCGAGGTCATAAGTCCCTAAACTTACAAACTACTTATGAACTAGAACTAGCTTATACTAAAGATTACACAAACATCTATGCCCGAAGAGGGATTCGAACCTCCGACGGGGAACGGCCTCGCGCACCGAAACTTAGCGCCTCAATACGCTCGGCCGCTCCGCCGCGGCTGTGAGTCAGTCCTCCGCTCGTGAATTATATAGGGAAGGGGAAGTTTATTCTTGAAAGCATGTATCCACTACCACACACTGATCGGTGTCTTAAAGAGTTGAAAAATGTTCAAATGTTTGTAAATCTATCGGACAAAACGGCGTGGTCATCAATCCGTAGCTTACAAACTACTTAAACCTAGGTAAACTAACCTAAGGACAACACACACACCCATGCCCCAGGGAGGACTCGAACCTCCGACGGCGAGCAACCTCGCGCTCCCCAGCGAGACGCTTTAGACCGCTCGGCTACTCCACCGCGGCTTAAAGAGTACAGATGAGGATGTAACCAGACATCGTCTTTTCAAAACTCCTAGATATAGTGACGATAGTCCGTAATTCTTCAGGGGTCTGAACGAAGTAGCGCGCTGAAGTTCATATCGGCGGCATAAAAATAATAAGCAGGCTGGAGTAAACAGTAGGTGTGTTTATTGAGTGTGTCCCTGAAGTACAATAAGCAAAGTGAGTGTAATTTAGACCAAGTTAGCTTTTCCGCTTGTACTGAATGAGTGACGTTTATATGCAAATCAGAGAACGAGCTCCGCGGACACAGACGCGAATACCGCAGTCGATAGCCAATATTCTGTCCTGTGGCGGCCGAACGGGAATGCTATTACGGCGGGCTACAAAGCAACATTATGCGAGATTTCCGATGAAGTTGGATTGCTCTCAGATTCTCATAATAAGTCTAAATACTGTACCGATGACATGATTATTCTCTGTGATAAAATTATTTGTCTCTCAACCACTGAGGTACTTTAAGCGACAGTAATTTGGAGCAGCGTCATTTGAACGAAGAGTTTGTGTTTACACACGCAGCCTTTTTACAACCCACACACAGTTTATTCAAAGTGTGGTTCCGGATATTAAATATACTGCCACACAACGATTTCAGCACCCTTCCTAGATGTTTAATGGGCATTTTCATCTGCTGTCACGTACATGTTAGTTAAATATCTTGCCATCGTAGATCATTTCTACTACTAAAATAGGTTACAGATTTTATTGAATGGGCAGCAATCTGAAAACACATATATAACCTCGTGATAAACCGAATTAGATACAAGTATCAAGTAAGAATTAAAGAGAATTTCAGGTCTCGCTCTAATGTAGACGTTGGGAAAACACATCGGCGACGAATGAAAATCTGTGGCGGAGCGGACTCGAACACAGTCTCCCGATATACGCGAGCGGTGCTTTACCCATTCAGCTATCCTGACACGCCTCCAGTTCAACCCAAATACCCATATACCGTTTCCTTCATATCTACGTCTACTTTACAGGTCGCATTTCGCTGGAATTCAGCAAGCGGTTCAGACACTAGCGTACAACCGCACTGAAATAATCACTCTGACAATCCCAGCACACAATTTATATTTTCGTTGTCTGTTCTTTCGGATATGCGTGAACATTTTAGTTGGAGTAGCTACATTTACTACAAATGTTTGTAAACCTTTTGGAGTAAACTTCCGAGGTCATCGGTTCCTAGACATACAGCTCTTTGAACTAACTTATACCAAGGACAAAACACACACACACACACACACACACACACACATACGCGCGCGCGCGCGCGCGTCCGAGGAAGGCCTCGAAACTTCTGCGGAAATGGCCGCCCAGTACATAGCATGAAGCCTTAGACCATGCTGTCATTCCACGCGGCTCCATTTACTTCCAATAAGACTAGTTCAGAATAATATGTGCAGGACGGAACGATAGCGCCATCTTGTGCGTGCAATTTTTTCATACCATTGTGTTACACGTCATACAGTAAGGAGGAAAAAGTCCTGTAATAGTCTTAATATCGTGTCAGAGCATCTTTTCGCAGGCGAAATGCAGTAACTCGACTTGTCATTCTCTCAACAAGTCATTCCCAGCAGGAATATTGTCCTTGTACCTCTGTAGCCATTAATAATTGCAGAAGTGTTGACGGTGCAGGTTTTTGTTGCACGAGCTGAGCACTAACTTATGTCCCATAGATGTTCGATGTGATTCATGACGGTAGACCTAGATGGACAAATCAGTCTCTGGAACTGTCGAAAGTATTCGTGAATGATTGTGATCAAGTGGCATGGCTCATTTTCATTCTTAAAAATGTCATCGTTCATCGTTGTTTGCGAACATGAAGCCCATGAATAGCTGCAAGTGGTCTCCAGGTATCTGAACATATCAGTTTCTAGTCAATGTTGTGTTCAGTTGGAGCAGAGGACCCAGTCCTTCATATACAAACAGACAGTTATGGAGTCCCCGGCAGCTTGCACTGTGCCTTGTTGACAACCTGGGTCCATGGCTTCGTGGAGTCTGTGATAGGCTCGAACACTACCACCAAATTTTACCGATTGAAATCAGTAACAATCGACGGATTCTGGCAGTCTAGCATCCAAGCTATACGGTCACGCTGCGGTGGAGTGGCCGAAGGCTCTAAGGTGCCTTGCTGCGGAGCGGATGTTTGCCTGCCGTCGGAGGTTCGAGTCCTCCCTGGGGCATGTGTGTGTGTGTGTGTGTGTGTGTGTTTCCCTTAGTATAAATTAGTTTAAGTAGTTTGTAAGCCTAGGGAGCGATAACCGCAGATTTACAAACATTTTTATTATACGGTCACGAGTACATAAGAATTGCTGCAGGGCATGTCGTACTGTTAGTAAAGGCACTCGAGTCGATCGTCTGCTGCCATACTCCATTAACTGCAAATTGCACCATACTGTCCTAATGGATGGGTTCCTTGTATGTCACACATTGATTTCCACCTGTATTTAAAACTTCGTCGCTTGTCGATTAGCAATGATAATGACGTTGCTTTGTATCATTAATTACAGGCCGTCAACCACTGTGCTGTTTGTGGTGAGCGGTAATGCCTACAATTAAGTATTCTCAACACACTCTTGGGACTGTGGCTCTCGGAATATCTAACTCTCTAACGGTTTCAGAAACAGAATGTCACATGCGTCTAGCTCCTACTACCATTCCGCGTTCAAAGTCTGCCAATTTCCGTCGTGCTGCCATAATCACGTGAATCATCTTTCACAATGAATAATCGGAGTACACAGTCGGTTGGTTAATGCACCAACCTGTTACACCTTCCATACGCGATACTACCGCCATATTTCTCTGTGTATCTCGTTATTACATTACTACTGTCATCTCAGTGAAAGGTTTGTGGCGGAAGTCCGTGACCATACTATCACCATGCCTACATACAGAGAGCGGCTTTTTGTCAGTCGAAGCACTAGGAGGGGGACCAGGGAAACCAAGCTCCCCTTGGAATTTTAACCAAGGATCTCTATAGGCCGATTATACTGCTGGACCCACTACACCACCACGGCCACAGATTATACAGTTACAGTAAAGTAGTCATCAATATCAATATTGCTTTGAACACCACAGAGCATTATTAGGCATGGTATCCCGACCTGTGAAGTCACTCTCGCAGAGTTATAGAGTGACCTAACATTAAATGTGGTTTCCCGACCACGGTAGTTGTTGAAGGACAAACATCTGAGACGAAGATTGCGAAAGACGGACTACCCGCAGGTTCATTATCGACACTGTTCATCATACACGTGAGCGAAATGCCCGAAGTTGCTGGGGCACATATCGCCCAGTTTTCGGACGACACCGCACTTTTACTGCAGGATCCCGCGTACAAACCAACATAAGAAGACTACAGCAGCAACTAGACGCGACCGCTGACTGGTGCAAGTATAACAAAATACAGATCAACCCAGCCAAGACAACGGCTGTTTACAGTCCTGGCCATTAAAATTGCTACACCATGAAGATGACGTGCTACAGACGCGAAATTTAACCGACAGGAAGAAGATGCTGTGATATGCAAATGATTACCTTTTCAGTGCATTCACACAAGGTTGGCGCCGGTGGCGACACCTACAACGTGCTGACACGAGGAAAGTTTCCAACCGATTTCTCATACACAAACAGCAGTTGACCGCCGTTGCCTGATGAAACGTTGTTGTCATGACTCGTGTAAGGAGGAGAAATGCGTACCATCACGTTTCCGACTTTGATAAAGGTCGGATTGTAGCCTATCGCGATTGCGGTTTATCGTATTGCTGCTCGCGTTGGTCGCGACCCAATGACTGTTAGCAGAATATGGAATCGGTGGGTTCACGAGGGCAATACGGAACGCCGTGCTGGATCCCAACGGCCTCGTATCACTAGCAGGCGAGATGACAGGCATCTTATCCGCATGGCTGTAACGGATCGTGCAGCCACGTCTCGATCCCAAAGTCAGCAGATGGGGACGTTTGTAAGACAACAACCATCAGCACCAACAATTCGACGACGTTTGCAGCAGCATGGACTATCAGCTTGGAGACCATGACTGCGGTTACCCTTGACGCTGCATCACAGGCAGGAGCGCCTGAGATGGTGTACGCAACGACGAACCTGGATGCACGACTGGTAAAACGTATTTTTTCGTATAAATCCAGGTTTTGTTTACAGCATCATGATGGTCGCATCCGTGTTTGGTGACATCGCGGTGAATGCTCATTGGAAGCGTGTATTCGTCATCGCCATACTGGCGTATAGCCCGGCGTGATGGTATGGGGTGCGATTGGTTACACGTCACCGCGGTGGAGTAGCCGAGCGGTCTAAAGCGTCTCGCTGCGGAGCGCGCGGTTGCTCGCCGTGGAGGTTCGAGTTCTCCCTGGGGCATGGGTGTGTGTGTGTGTTGTCCTTATGTTAGTTTACCTAGGTTTAAGTATTTTGTAAGCTACGGACTGATGACCACGCAGTTTGGTCCGATATATTTACAAACATTTGAAACATTTGGTTACACGTCTTGGTCACCTCTTGTTCGCATCGACGGCAGTGGCCGTTACATTTCAGATGTATTACGACCTGTGGCTCTGCCCTTCATTCGATTCCTGCGAAACCCTACATTTCAGCAGAATAATGCACGACCGTATGATGCAGGTCCTGTACGGGCCTTTCTGGATACGGAAAATGTTCGACTGCTGCCCTGGCCAGCTCATTCTCCAGACCTCTCACCAATTGAAAACGTCTGGCCAATGGTGGCCGAATAACTGGCTCGTAACAATATGCTAGTCACTACTATTGATGAACTGTGGTATCGTGTTGAAGCTGCATGGGCATCTGTACCTGTACACGCCATCCAAGGTCTGTCTGACTCAATGCTCAGGCGTATCAAGGCCGTTCTTATGGCCAGAGGTGGTTGTTCTGGGTACTGATTTCTCAGGATCTATGCACCAAAATAGCGAGATAATGTAATCACGTGTCAGTTCTAGTATAATATATTTGTCCAATGAATACCAGTTTATCATCTGCATTTGTTCTTGGTGTAGCAACTTTAATGGCCAGTTGTGTATTTCCTATAATTGCACAATTACCTGTTACCCGTAGCTGCGCTCTCATGTCAGTGGTTTTATTTTGATGATTAATGGTTAGTCATGTGTTGTACGGGTAATAACGTCACTCCCTCTCCCCCGCCCGTCCTAACTGCCACAACGCACGCTGCAGGGCTACGTATACACGCACAAGGTCTCTGCGGAGTGGTGCGTGAACACGGGCTTTTCTATACACTTTGCTAGTTGCATTATACAACCTCGTCATTATGCAACAAATTAAAAAAGTTATTTGATGATGTTTCTCATCATTAATGTAAATAAAGGTTTACCATTACCTATTTTTTGAACATTTATTTAGACTCTAAAAAAGCTATCTCCATATGAAGTTTCATTGGAATTGATTTAGTGTTTTAGTCGAAAATTGTAACAGATTTACTACCGTTTTGAATTACATAACAGAGCCTAACACAGAGATCACACACCTGCTTTATTCTTATATTTTTGTACATTGCGACAGCAGCACTGTACGAGGTCAGTAAGCAACGATATTGGATGAGTGTGGATAGTATCGTTTATAGTGGTTTATGTTTTATGGGAGGGAGGGTTTGTAGTGGCGTAAAATTTGACAGTAACAGTCCGAGGTGAGAATCGGCAGTGAGGAGGGATGTGTGTCTGGGTAAATCCGTTTTGCTACGTGAAGGTACTGTGTGATGGTGGTGTAGCTGTGACTAAACGGGGTACACTTGTCCGAACCCCGGTCTTGGTACAAATTTCTATTAGATGTTTGAGACTGTATACATCCATCACGAACGTTTGTTACTTGCTAAGTCCCTGATTCGTTTAGTTTTAGTTGTATAAAAATACCTGTGCCTGCGTTTCAGGCAGGGTCCTCGTTTGTACTGGGGAGGGAAGCGTTTCAGGGTGTGATTAGCACAACTGCGACTGCTGGTTCATCTGATTCTCTCTCTCATTACAGCTCCTTTTATACACGATTTTCATGCGGAGTCACACACATATTGCTGTCCAGCGCCATCTGTCGGACATTTTTTGAACTTTTTTTGTTCTAATAAAACCCAATGTCATTCCAAGTATGTGTGTCAATTTTTACCACTATATCTACATTAATCCGTGATTTATTAAGTTTTGAAATTTATACTGACTTTTTGATCACCCGGTATATATAGAAGCTCTCCCAAGGAGATTTACTACATTTGAACTCAGAATACGTTCAAGGACTTTGAATCAAGTTGATGTTAATGATATTGGCCTGTAATTATACAAGTCCGGAAGTCCGGTCTTTGACCTTGGAAAAAAAAAGGAGCGTAACTTCCACTTTTTTCGTGTTCCTTGGGATTCTGCACTGAACCAAAGATTTTCGATGAGTATAAGCCCATTAATAGGCTAATGCCATGAAGTACTCTGTAAACTGATTGGGATTCCATTCAAACGTGGTGACTTCCTTATTTTCAGCTCTCTCAGCTGGTTGTCTTCACCATGGATGCTTATTATTATGTCCTTCATTCGAGAATCTTCGCGACGCGATGGTCAAATGACAGTATGTATGTAGGATCTTCGTAGGCAAATGTTTTCCTAAATTTGAAATTTAGAGCTTCGGCTTTCCTTTTGCTGTCATCTACTGCCACTACCGACAAATGAGCAAGTGACTGGATCGAGGCCGCTAACCGATTTAATATAGGACCAGAATTTTCTCGGATTCTCGCTCATCGTTTCTATAGACTCAAAAATGTCTTCCAACTTTTGTTTGTCTTATTTGTTTGTTAAATCGCTTACCTTCGCCGCCCGGGATTAGCCACGTGATCTAAGGCGACATGCCATGGATTTCGCGGCCGTTCCCACAGGAGTTAGCGTACTCTCTCGACTATGCGTATTTGTGTGTGTGTGTGTGTGTGTGTGTGTGTGTGTGTGTGTGTGTGTGTTTTGTCCTTTACGTAAGTTAGTTAAAGTAGTTTGTGAATCTGGGGACCGATAACCTTAGCACTTTGGTCCCTTAGGTTTACAAACATTTAACAGTATCCCATAGATTCGCAAATGCGACTATAATTCTATTGGTCACAATTATCACTCGCGCTTTCCCGCTGTGAGTGAAGAGAACGAAGACTATTCTGCAAGTGGGTAGTTGATTTAGGTAGTGGGCTAGTCTGCGTTTCGCTTCTCAGCGCTGCAGTGCATCTGACGGCTGCTCCCTGCGCTGCAGGTTGGTCGATGGCTTCCCTCGCAGGGGAATGAGACCCCCCTACAACTCCGAGACGACTGCCCAACTTCGCAGGCACACGGGGGCAGCAAACACTCATTAGCATTTCTACTGTGCAACTTGAGCGTTCCCAGTTTTAACGACCTACATGAATTCCTCCGCCGGTGCCGTAACTGGCACTCAAACGAGCCATTACGTTACGACATATGTGACTCAAGTTGCTGCTTCTCTGACGCGGTAGTCTTTTCAGGGCCAAGGTCTTAGAAGACTAAGCCGTTCAGCTAACCATCGTGTCATTGCAAGGAGCACTAGCAAGAAATAACTGATGTGGTGGATGTTCTTCCTGGGTGCTCTAAGTTCAGAGAGAACGCAGAGAATTCAGTTATCGCTTTGTAATGGCCAACCGAAGCAAATTTAGGAATAATAAAATGTGTAAAAGCTTATTTACAAAGCACTTCTTCACGTGCATCACTTTAAAGAGCTGATGATCAGCAGATACTTGAAATTTTTAGAAAATCATGGTTTGCACTGAGCTACATTGTCACTTTATTAAACAAGCAGTTTCAGTTAGAAACGGACTAATCTTAGGTACAACACAATATCATTAAAAAGATGTTTATAAATCAAAACCCTGAAGTCATAAACGAATATGTTATATTCAACGATGGTACTGGAGTACTTGCAGCAAAGTGTAGTTATCGTAGCGAAGCACGAAGCGAGAATCCAGAGTCGCTGAATGCAGTTCCGCCAGTAACCAAGAAATCAGATCAATTTTCTACGTAATTTCGTAGATTATTATTATGTTTTCAATATTTATTTTCTTGGCTAATTAGTCTCAAATCCTGTAAACTGAAAAGAAATTTGCAAAGTATAAATATCCGTTTATGAAATGGGACTCTTTACACAAAGCATTCGTAGCGTTGCAGAATTTCATGCTAAGATCAATTAATCAGTTTCCTTACGAAACATTCTGTGTAAATTAAATATTATTTGAGAGGAAACAATAGTTTGTCGGTAAACATTTCGATTCAGATATCGTTTTCTGCCTGAAGATCGGTCATACATCAGTTTAAAGGTTACATAAAAATTTCGAGCCGGCCGCGGTGGCCGAGGGGACTGAGGCGCTCCAGTCACGGTCTGTACGGCCACTACGGTCTGGGATTCGAATCCCCCCTCTGGCACGGATATTTGTACCGTCCTAGTTCGTAAGTAGTTCATAAGTAGTTTGTAAGTTTAGGGACTGCGGACCCCGTAGTTAAGACCCATAAGCTTAACAAACATTTGAACATTTGATTTGAAAAATTTCGACTATCCACTTCAGTAAAGTCGCAAGACTATGGTTAGCGTTCTGTGTGAAAGTAGTTACACTCAAATTGGAAAGAAGAATAGTGCATAACATTATTCAACCTGCGAAACAGAATCATCTTTCATAATAATAAAGTTTTTCCTTAGAATCATATTCTATATTAACAGAATAAAAGGGGAAGCTGATTATTTCCAGAGGAGTAGGATTCTGGAAATTAGTCTAATAGTGTAATAAATGAATCAGATTTCCCAACTTTTCGGTCTTTTCTGCAGCCCTATAAGAAAGTAAATATATGTCACAGAATGACTACGCGTAGCGACAGAAGAGGATATCACGAAAAGCTAAATCCATTGTGCGCAGTAACAGGTAGACAGTTATGATGACTTAGTTGACACCTAAAATGACTTCGTTTGTGCAGAGTGGTATTATTTCCAGCCTGCAACGGTCCTGTTGTTTTAGATTCGTAGTGCAGGCTATTCTCTCTCCTTCACAATCTTGTCCAGACTACATGAGGAAAGGTGCACTTACATTTGCATTAACTTATTCATGATACTATTGGTTGGGCGTCTTGTCTTTGTACTAAATTAGTTGAAGAAAGTGCAGAAACCTGCAAGATTTTTATAGGTTTATTTATGATGAGACGAATTTTGGGTCTTCATTTGTCTGCAGTTGACGTTTGCCATTGTTAAGCAACAACATTTGGAAAATTATGGTTACAATGTTTGGGACATTAAATCAGGCCATTTGTGCAAGACTTATGAGGATGACGAGTAGCTGAAGAAATGGGTCCCTGACCAGAACGGGGATTAGTACCTGCATGGCATAGTGTCCCATGATCTGCGCTGGAGGAAGGCCATAGAAAGGGACGGAAAAATGTTCAAACGTTTGTAAATCTATGGGACTTAACTACTGTGATTATCACTCCCTAGGTATACAAGGTAATTACACTTACTTAAACTAACCTAAGAACAAAACACGCACCCAAGCCGAGGAAGGACTCGAACTTCCGACGGGTTAGTAACCGCGCGCTCCTCGGCAAGGCGCCGTAGAGAGCTCGGCCATTCACTGCGGCGAACGGGACAGAGATTACGTGGATAAATAGGGTATGTAATGTTCATTATCTGCTATAAATAATTATTTTTGAAGAAAAAATGTGTTGCATTACTTTGGGAGCAACCCTCATAGTACGTAATAACTTGTGATGAGATATGAAAGTGCACCCAGTGGGAACTCCAGATGGCTAAGCGTTTAGGAAATAAAAGGAATTTCGATACGGATCTATCACCATATGTACCTTATCAACTGCCCCTGAAAGAATCTCCTGAGAAAGATCTGTTTCAGCGGTAAGATATGTTTTTTTTTTTCTTTTTTTTTTTCTTTTTTTTTTTTTTTTTTTAATTGAAAGGTTCGCGGATTCGATTTCGCCCGGAGGCAAACATTTTTTTGCTCCTTGGGAACTACTGACTTCACAATTAACCGCCACATCATATATGTTATATTGTATTTACATGTGAACAACATCAGCATAGGCCGTCATTATTTAAAACAAGCATATTATCTTGCAAACATGGGGTTCTGAACTACATTCTATTAAACATCACCAGCTGTCCTCGCAAGTAATTAGCGACATGCTGCGTTACGCGTGGTTCGCTGCTGGACTGTGCGATGAAAGAAGCTGTTTTCAGGATGTCAGTGAAGTTTGTTTTTCTATAGAGACATAAAAAAACATGTAACTGCAAAAGGGCGGCGTTCATAACACGCACAAGAAGCGGTGAAAAGTATTGCTTCCCCTGTTTGTTCGATGAATATCACCCCGGTACACGTAATTGATCAATTGCAAAATAATGGAAGTATCGATTTACATACACGAAGTCGCCAGGTACGCGTTAACTACAGTCCCTTTTGAAATTTCATCCAATGCCTATTCTTTTTTGGTTATATAAATTAATAAAAAACCTATATGATGTTGCGGTTAACTGTGAAGTCAGTTTACATCCCCATCAATACTCTGCAAACCACTGTGACGTGCATGGCAGAGGGTACTTCCCAATGTACCAGTTATTAGGGTTCTTTCCCATTCCATTCACGTATTGAGCGTGGGAAGAATGATTGTTTAAATGCCTCTGTGCGTGCTGTAATTAATCTAATCTTGTACTCACGATCACTATGGGAACAATATGTAGGTGTACGCATTAGTCTTGCGCATAATAGTTCGCCATCGGGAGCGATCACTTTAGTTCGCAGCTCTGTCGCGAACTAGTTCGCTGTTTTACTTCGTCCGCTCCCACTGGTGGCTGAGCGACGTGGTCTGCGCATGCAGGTGGAGGGAGAAGTTCTCCCACCTAGCTGCTTCATGCGCTTGCTGCGTGAGCCGCTAACGATATCACGCAGAACAAGAAACGGTTCGTGGATAATTTCTCGCGTTAAAGTTTTGAGTTATCTTTATATCCCGGTATTACGGAATTTATTAGTCAGATACTGCAGAATGCAGAATACTTTAAAACAGAAGTATTGTAGCACTGAACTATGTAACTTTAGCTGGCAGATGCTCACCTCCAAATGGTTCTCATCGGCAGAAGGCAAGCACGTGATTAATAAGTCTGGTGCGCGCCCTCTCGTTATTGGCCGATGGTCTTCGGAAAAAGAATCCAACAAAGTAAGGAGCGGAGTACGTTTGGCATAATAGTTCGCGGCCGGTAGCGCATGTTTTAGTTCGCGACCGGTAGCGCATGCTTAGTTCGCGAACGGTAGCTCGTTTTAGTATGCCAGCTCCCAATCCCGAGACAGATCGTTACTCGTTAGCTCTTTTTGCGTTTTCTTACCGCTGCTGTAAGGCCTCTTTCTTTTGTTATGGTGGCTTTTTTTTATAACGATTACTGTTGCCCAAGTGTGTGTTATTACCCGTACTTTTGGGCATTTAGACATCAAATAAAATGTTCAAATGTTTGTACATCTATCGGACCAAACTGCGTGGTCCTCAGTCCTTAGCTTACAAACTACTTAAACCTAGGTAAACTAACCTAAGGACAACACACACACCCATGCCCCAGGGAGGACTCGAACCTCCACGGCGAGCAACCGCGCGCTCCGCAGCGAGACGCTTTAGACCGCTCGGCTACTCCACTGCGGCCACATCAAATAGGCAAACAAACCAGTTACCAGTTATTTATTTATTTATTAAGTCATTGAAGAATCATTTGCAATGAAATAAGCTAAATGCGTTTATTTTGGTGTATAAAAATACTTTTTTCATATATAAATAACAGACTCAGCTCGAAATGACGGTAATTGGCAGAAGGAAATCACGTGATTCTTCGCGCTCTCGCGTCCTATTGCTGTTCCCTGTTCGTCTTCGGAAAAGGAGCGAACGAACTAAGAGGCGAGAGATCTGGGAACTAGTTCGCCTGTGGGAGCGCTCTTCCGAACAAGTTCGTTCGTGAACTACACAAGACTAGTACGCATTGCCAAGGAGTAGAAAAAAAAAATTGTCGCCGGGTGGAGTTGAACCCGCGACCTTCCCAATACGAATCCGATCTTTTACCGCTCCTTTTTTTTCAGGTAGATCAATGATTTTGCGGTCGTTGTTTTTGGTTCGTTCTTGATTGTTCGTTGAATATTTGGCTCAGCTTTTCTATTACAGAGGGCGTTTAGCTTGTTGTTGTTGCAGTTTAGAAAATGTTCAAATGTTTGTGTAGTCTATGGGACTCAACTACGGGGTCATCAGCCCCTGAACTTACAAACTACTTATGAACTAAATAAGACTAAGGACGGCACAAATATCCATGCCCGAGGGGGGATTCGAACCCCCGACCGTAGTGGCCGTGCAGACCGTGACTGAAGCGCCTCAGTCCCCGCGGCCACCGCGGCCGGCTGGAGTGTAGATGGGACTAGACGGCTCGGTCATCAGTCCCCTGTTGCTAGAAAAGTCAATACAGTGTAACGCAAGCTGAAAAAAAGACGAGCACTGAATCACACAACGGGCGTTTAGCCCATGCTAACCACTGCACAACGCGTGCTGTCGCTTTTGGGGCACTTTCGTGTCTCATCACGCCATACATGTACCATTAATTTGGACGAATTCGGCGATGACGAGTAGGCGTCCTCTCCTTGTAAGTTATTTTAGCTGTCTGTTTGCTTCTTCTCATTAGTAGTGCACGAATAGATTTTTCGGTCGAGTTCACCGCGAAGAAAACTTCCGCCAGGCGGGAGTGCTACCGGCGTTAAAGCAACGTTCGAAGGGCTTTCACAGTTGTAAGTTAAGATTAAAAGTTAGTTGCTTCTTGTCAGGTGGCAATCAGTGAACCGAGTAGCATTTACCTCCCATCTCGCGGAAGGCAATAGACATCTTAGCGAACGCATTTCAGCAAATAAGCCGTCAGAGCCACCTAGTTGCTTGGCAGTTTCAAACTTTTAACTACCACAGAAAGAATAACACGATCCTAGCCGTCCAGAATCAAAGTTATAATCGGGAATCGCCAAACACAAGAAATTCCGGAAACAAAATGTCACCGCCAAGTTCCTGGAAACTCTCGAACGTCATAGTGTTGTCGGTCTCAAAGAAAAGAAACACAGTGGGGGAGCAATCGGAAATCACTCAGAGGGCAGACTGCTGGGGATCAATACGGATGGCGAGAGCGCGCGGGATGGAAACGACCGCCGCCCAAAAACTTGCCAACCGTCGCGGGCGCGGGGGAGGCGAGTTGCTGAGCCGCCGCAATGCGGACTGCCACGTGCTCTGCCAACTTCCGGCAGCTGTCGCCCACATGATAAACGGCGCGAATGCAGGAGCTAGCAGGACGGCGAGAGGCTATCCGCTGCTAACTAACCAATGTGGAAGACTCGCACTGTGCCTAGCAGCTCTGAGAGGGGACCTAACGGCTCTACTTAGTAGTTGTACGGTTTGAAGCAGTGGCGTAACTATGGGGGGGATGAGGGGGATAGAACCCGAAAAGAAAAGAGAGAAAGAGAGAGAGGGGGGGGGGAAGAAAAGAAATCATATAACAGCAATCTGGTAAAGGTAAAGATTTGGAACTTGGGGTGTTTTACCATAAGCTTTCATTGGAAGGGAGTGAATTACTTTCTCAACGGTAGTGGTAGATGGTAGTCTGTTTGGAAACTGACTAAAATTTTGCTCGTCAAGCAGATCTATCTCCCCCCCCCCCCCAAAGCCAAGTCCTAGTTACTAGAACTGTACAACTCACTTAAAAAAACTTGATTACTGTATTTGAAGCTTTCAAAATTTTTGTATGCTTTTAAGTAAAAAACTTTTACAAGTTTGTAGCAAAGCCGCCAGTAGCTGAGTGCGCAGGCGCACAAATCCTGCATTATAAAATCTACAACTACATACATACTCCACAATCCACCGTAAGGTGCGTGGCGGAGGGTACACTGTACCACTACTAGGCATTTACTTTCCGATTCCACTCCCAAATAGAACGAGGAAAAAAGAGAATGCCTATATGCCTCCGTACGAGCCCTAATTTGTCTTTGTGGTCACTACGCGAAATTTAAGTAGGCGGCAGCAAGATCGTACTACACTCAGCTTCAAATTCCGGCCCTCTAAATTTCATCAACAGAAATTCACGAAAAGAACGTCGTCTTTCCTACAGCGATCCCCAATTGAGTTGCCGAAGCATTTCCGTGACACTTGCACATTGGTCGAACCTACCAGTAACAAACCTAGCTGCTCGCCTCTAAACTGCATCTATGTCTTCCTTTAAACTGATCTGCTGCGGGTCCCAAACACTTGAGCAATACTCAACACGTAGTCATACAAGCGTTTTATACGCGGTCTCCTTTACAGATGAAGTACATCTGTACGCCTAGATATTTGAACGACATGACAGCATCAAGAAGGTCACTACTAATGCTGTATTCGAACATTATGCGATTGTTTTTCCTACTTATGCGCATCATCTTAAATTTTTCTACATCGAGAGCTAGCTGCCATTCTTCGTACCAACTAGAAATTTTGTCTAAGTCATCTGTATTACAGTCAGTTAAAGACGACACCCTCCCATACACCACAGCATCAGCAAACAGCCGCAAATTACAAGTTACTCTGTTACCTGGTTTTATTCTCCCGATGACAACATTTTATAAGATTTGTCTGAATTCTAGGTTGCAAATTTTTAGGAAAGATAGAATACAGTTAGACGAATCACATAGCATTGCATGATCGGAAACGATTTCGTTGCACTTTAGTGACGGTTGAAAACACGCACCTGGACTACTTCCTTCGGGAGTAAGTCAACGAATTGGTGTACGAAACTCACGTTAACAGTGCTGAGGAATCATGGAATCTGGGACAAGCCCAGGATTTTCTAGATGTTCCACGTGACGGAGTTGTCAAGCTTGCGTCATGGTCCGGGGTCGTAACTGGGAACACATACTTTGGTGATGATTATTGCCTATTTTTGGTCTTATTTCTTGGTTTCTGTTGTAATAAGCATAACAAACATGTTTTCTTACCCTGTTCGTGTCGTTCCTTGTGTTTTCTGTCATCACTACCGCGCCAGGAAAGTAATTCCGACAGTTCAGTGCAATGTGATTTTCCGTCGGCTAGAGGTACTTTATCCCTACTGAATGCTTGTAACCGCTGCGCTGTAACAATCTGTTTATTAGGTCTATCATGCGGATGTGATAATTATTATACATAGTACTTCAAACTCTTTGCCAGAAGCCATTGCACGGCGGAGTGGGCGAGTCACTATGCTCCGATGCGCGAGGCCGTTCCCCGTCGGGGGTTGGAATCCTCCCTCGGGCATGGATGTTTGTGCTGTCTTTAGTATAAGTTAGTTCATAAGTAGTTTGTAAGTTTAGGGACTGATGACTCCGCAATTAAGTCCCATAAGTTTAAAAAAACATTTGAACAGAAAGCATTGTAGCTTAAGGTGAATAAACTACACACTCAGTTACCAGTTACTCGGATAAATCGTTCGAAATGTTTTGTAATTAAAAGCATTCAAAAACTAGATTTTTGAATAGATTTTTTCGAGTTTCTTTGTTTTACGTCATTGGCTTAATTAATTATTTTGAGAAATAACCCGTACTTTTATAGGAAAATTATATCCGTAAATATGAGAAGGCAATTAAGTAGCCCCCAGTTTTCTTTTAGGTGCTTATTAGACCCCAGAATAGCTGCTTGCGCTGTGATACTGACGACATAGCCGAAAGCAATTCCCATCCATTAACATTCAATTGTAACACACACGTCACACTCCACGGCGTGTTTATCTCGCTTGATATATTGAACTGTATCGATTTCATGTTAATATGTACTCCGAAAATAATTTTGACACAACTTGGGATTGATGGAATCATGCATCGTTTTTCTTAATTTGTCGATCTCCTAGGTCTTCGTATGGACGAATAAAGCACACCATTGGACGTTCAGTCGACAACCAGGTCTTTCAAGACGGAGCGCAAGCTCATACTGAAGCTGGTTCGAGTAGGAGTTCGGATGTATCCTTCAGAATGGAGTATCCCATCATTTACCTGGTAAACTATCCGAAAACGCTGTAAGATCTAACCGGTTTTTATGGCCAGGCATTTGAACTGCAGTCATTCTAGATATTAGTCGAATGTCTTACCATGTATCATCTTATTCAGCGATTCAGAATGGCCGCGCAGGAATGGCCCCGCGGTCTGTTCCCTTAGGATTACTAACATTTGATTCAGCAGTGACAGACGGCAGTACAGTTACGGGACAATTTACTCCCACCTTTCTACTGGGTCGCAGCATGTACAGCATCGTGAGATTTTCCCCCATCATTTTCTATCACTTAGCACCAAAGATTGGGTAGATCGCGTAACTAATGAAGAGGTACTGAACAGAATTGGGGAGAAAAGAAATTTCTGGCATACCTTGACTAAAAGAAGGGATAGATTGGTAGGACACATTCTTAGACATCGAGGAATCGTAAATTTAGCATTGGAGGGAAGTGTGTGCGGTAAAAATCGCAGAGGGAGGCCAAGAGACGCGTATAGTAAGCAGATTCAAGTGGATGTGGGTTGTCGTTCTTATGAGGGGATGAAAAGGCTTGCTCAGGACAGAGTAGGGTGGAGAGCTGCATCAAACCAGTCTCCGGACTGAAGACCATAACAACAACATAGCACCAAAGATACCACGAATGGATCTTTTTAAGTGGTATTTATCCATGCTTCATGTGTGAAATGGCGGTATTCCTGCGTATATAGTAATTTCTCTGGTGTGTGCTATGTGGTAAGCGGAGTACCTGCTGTGCCTCATTGCTAGCATGTGGTTATGAGTCACACTACCACTACCACTGAATTGGCGAGTCAGCTGCAGCACCGTACCTTTTCATCCGTTAGTGCTTTAGTTACCCCTGCTATCATCATGTTTTCACCCATTGCAGAATCTGATGGCAGCAGTTATGCTAAAGTCGAGGGGCTCTTGAGCTAAACTCAGAGATGGAGTAAGTCATGGGTAGGGTACCATGACAGCGTCTTGCTCAACATGCCAGACAGCTGCGGGTGTGCCGACCGCAAGTGACGCTGCAAGCGTCAAAGGTCTCAGATTTCTTACACTCGCACTTCATTCACTCTTGATTATTAATTGTTATCACATGCAAATAGGAAAATGATGATCATATACTTGTGACTGCAGCATGATACCTATTAAACAAAAACTTGACAGTGTCTGAGTTCTGGGCTTGACGTAATTGTATTAAGACATTAGATAGCCTATAGTGCTTGTCTTGAAGGTCGTTCCGTGTAGCAGAGTCTCTATGTGATTTGCCAGGACGGTATAGGGAGGGCAGCGTTTTATGACCTAAGGGTAGCGACAACCTGGGGATTGTAAGGTATAACACCGACTCCTTTGTAATATGGCTCACTGGTACTTTGGACATGGCAGGCACAGCGTGGTATCGCTGAACCAGTCTTAAAACTGCAGGCCAGAGGAGACGCTGTATTCACACTTTGTCCAAAGCATAATTTCTCAATAGGGACAGCTGAATCATGTCAATGAGACGGTGTGTTAATTGGTAGCCTGCACAGGCTAAGTGCGTGCCTGAACCGATAGTGGCCACCTCGGCAATGTTCTCTTAACAGAATACTATCATAAAATTTTGTCGAAAGGTTGCAACTTGCTAGCTAAAAGTAGTGTGAGAAAGCTTGTAAGGTTTTCTAAATGTCCCATAGCCCTGGTTGCAAGGCATCCCGTATGAAATACCAAAATTCTTCCTTAACTGTCGGGCTTGTCGTAATATCAGAAAACGATATCATAGCGTAGTTCTTCAGTGTGGAAATCTTCACTACTGGTAATGTAAAACAAGTACTTTCTGGAGAGAGAAGAGGGGATTTACTAGTAACCAAAAGGTATTCAAGTGGTGCTGAGAATTGCAGCAGAATTCTCATTTGCTTACTTACATTTTCTGAGAGTACTTCACTTGCATTGTCTTATTAAAATAATAGACGCACTTCGGGTAGGACAGAGGGGCTATGGCCTTTGTAGAGTGAAGACGTAAGACGGGCCGCAGCCTTCATAGAGGAAAGACTGGTGTAAGAGCCCTCGCAGTGAGACGACTGCAGCAGAGAATTAATGAAGGGAGGAATTTTCTGCAGACAGAGGAGCCGGTCTGAGACAATGCGATGCTTTTGTAGTAGCATTCTGTCTGTCGACCACAGAATAAGATTGAGAATAATTACAGCTCCGACAGGTTAGGTTCAGTGAGGAGTTACTTCTCCGCCCATATTTTCCATCAAGTGGAAAATTACGGAAAACCGTATACAACTACGCACCTTTGCCTACTATATAATTTGCCTCATTCTCTCAATGAGATACTAGAGTAACAGCTGGGAATTCATTTATTTTATCGGTGTCTTACCTCCGGTGCTTTGTGCAATCTCTGACAATAAAGTTCTGTGAAGAGTCCTGTAACATTAACGTAGATGAACTATGAATTATTGTTAACTTACTGTCCTTTGAATTAGTCACCTCCCATAGCTATGCACCGCTGAGCTCTGCGATACATGTCCTGAAAACTTCGCACTCATTCTTTGGGATGGTGTTCAAAAGTCACGTAACGTTTCGTTGGATGTCAGGAATATCGTCAAATCTCTTTCCTTTCAAAGTGAGTTTGAGTGTACGGAATAGGGAGGAGTCTGGAGGGTTGAGATCCGGCGAGTATGGTGGATTTTCAAGTTGTACGACAACGCTCACCCACACACAGCAAATATCGTCAAACAGTTCACGTTAAAAAAGGGGGTTGGGCTCATTAAACACGGTGTACGAGGTGGGATAGTTTTTGTGAAGGGTGTGGAAGGAAATCGGCCGTACCCTTTCAAAGGAACCATTCGAAATTTGGTGGCCTATTTAGGGAAATCACGGAATACCTAAATCTGGATGGTCGGAGGCGAGTTAGAATCGCCGTCCTTCCGAATGCGAGTCCAGTGTGCTAACTACTAAGCCACCTAGCTCGGCACATCTCCAAGCTGTGAAATAATCACTTTACGAGGTCGCATCACGAAACAAATGTCTTACAAATAGTACAATTCCTTGAGACAACATTGTCTCGTTGTACCAAAGGTATTAAAAACAAGGAGAGGCATTGAACTAAAATTTATGCTGTGGCCGGGATTCGAACCTGGGACCTCCTACTTACTAGGTAGGTGATTTAGACCACTCAGCTAACACAGCGTTGTAGCCTAGTAAGCAGGAGGTCCCGGGTTCGAATCCAGGCCACAGCATAAATTTTAATTCAATGCAACTCCTTATGTTTAATACCTTTGGTATACCGAGACAATGTTGTCTCAAGGAATTGTATTATTTGTTGATATTTATATCACCTCGGCCTGAGGAACAAGGCGGGATTGTTCCTATTCGCGTTCTTTGCTGGGGTGCTATTCCAATGTAGGAGAGCCCTGGCAATTTGATACGCATTTCGCAAGAGACCATGAGGCAAAATTATTGTTAAAACAGTTCGTGTAGTTGCTTTGGCTTCAACGCTGTGTTAGTTGAGTGGTCTATAGCAACTACATAGTAAGTAGGAGGTCCCGGTTTCGAATCCCGGCCACAGCATAAATTTCAATTCAATGCCTCTCCTTATGTTAAATGCCTTACTGTTTGATTGTTGGCTGATTACTAGTTTCTGCCTACATTTTAATTGACGCTTGCCGTCTCACATCGGTCACCATTATGCAGATGTTGTCTGTATTTATAAATAGAGTGATGATGACGACTAAATGACATACACGGAGCATAGAAGTGCTATATACATGATCACTGTGCCGTCCGAAACAGTAGATAGATTGGAAGGCTCAACAGATGTTTCCTTAAATTGCAGCGAAAGGAAGCGTTTGGTTACTAAGAAGTTGTGGACGACAGCGTCAGCTCCAGCCTTGAAAACTCCGAGTAAATTTTATTGAACAGCTGTTTCTGCTTCTTGGGCAATTTTTGTATTCTCGAGTACGTGTATCATACTATGATGCCACGCTACATTGCTCCAATAGTCCTGCATACGTAGGTCCTCTACGGCGACTGCCTAACATTCACTTTTCTACGCACTCTGGAATGATCTGTTATAATCTAGGACTACTCGAAGGAAAACAATACACCATAATGGGAAACCATAGCAGATATGCTCCTAGTTTCTGTATACATCGCAGAATAACGAGGGCAGTAAACATAACGCGTCACTTAGGTGCTTAAGGCAATATATATTCGCCGGCTATACTGTAGCACCTATAGGGTAGGTGAGCATAAATTTACGCGTGGGGCAACAGTACGCATCACGTTTTCAGGTCCTTAAAGTAGAAGTCCACCATTCTGTAAACTAGTACCACATACGTCATCATCTTCTTATCCTAAGTTCTATTCTTAAGCCCCCAGGCAGACGTACGCTTACAGCTGGATAAATTATGTAAGTTACGTTTTCGTTATAAAGTTCGTATATATTTTAAAAATTAGATAATCTCGGTAGCGGAACTGGCGACTATAAGCTTCCAATATCCTTCTTGAACTCTATGGAATTTTTTGTATGTTATCTGTAGATTACCGAAAAAAGTAGTATAATGGGGTAAAAGTAAGCAACCTTAATGGGATACAAGTTTTCAGTGCCCATCATTCACCCCAACAAGAAACAATTTGCAAACTTTTCTGTTCTTTAACTTGAATAGTCCCTTATAACGTGTCCAAGTATTGTTTGTGTTAATTTACCCTAAATGCCTCATTATTTAAATTGGAGAAATGAAATTAGTTTTGCTGTACTGTAGTGTTTCTCACTGGTTAGCGGTTTCTTCAACAGAGCGGTCTAAAGCGCCTCGCTGGGGAGCGCTTGCCCGCGAAAGGCAAAGGTCCCACGTTCGAGTCCCGGTTCCGGCACACAATTTTAATGTGCCAGGAAGTTTCATATCAGCGCACACTCCGCTGCAGAGTGAAAGTTTCATTCTGGCTTTAAAAATATTTAATACAAACAAAAGTGCCTTATTTTATCCCACTTCCCCTAAATAAATCACTTTAATGAACTTAGGTACGGTCCACTACAATTAATTTTATTCGATGTTTTTCACTCCAAATCACTGGATGTACGAATAAGGAACCACAGTACGACTCGTCCTTGTGAATGTATGAAGTGAGTTACCGACAAGCGCCAAGCCATTATTTACACACTCTCTGTTGGCAGTGTTTCTGTGCTTTACGATACATTCAGGTTATTTTCTGAGGGTATATCGTGGCTTACTAAAATTCAAACCTGTACTGCTCAGGATGAGAGAGTAGTGGAAAGGGAATCAGTATACGTATGTTTCGACACAACGGAAAAATTTTACGACTAATCTGAGAAAAATACGTACGTGCAATAAGCATTACTTCTGCTGTTTTAATACGTGGTGTGGTTAACAATAAAGAACATTCTCACGTCAGAGTTCAACTTCATAAAATTGTTTTCCACTGTAAAGTTCCATAGAACCAAAAACGTGCTCCAAATGCTCTGTGATGTTATCACTGTTCCGGAATGTACTGAAGACATCAGATACCAACGTGTCTTGGTACACGCAATGCAAATAAATACAACGTAAGATATGTTTAGTGGATGGCATCAGATCTATGTGTTATCGTATGTTTGTCCCTGCCATACGTCCACTGTCACCAGAAAATGCTATCAATTGGAGAACGAGAAAAAAATGGCGGAAATCTCTTACACGTATTGTTTGTTCCAAAGTTCAAATGTTTGTAAAGCTGTCGGATCAAACTGCTGTGGTCATCAGACTCTAGACTTACAAACTACTTTAACTTATTATAATGACAACACACCCATGGCCGAGGGAGGACTGGAACCGGACGCGCGGGATAGCCGCGTGGTCTAAGGCGTCATGCTACGGATTGGACGGCCTTTCCCACCGGAGATTGGAGTCCTTCTTCAGGAATGGGTATGTGTGTTGCCCTTATAGTAAGTTAAAGTTGTTTGTAAGTCTAAGGACTGATGACCATAGCAGTTTTCTCCGACAGCTTTACAAACATTAGAAGATTTTTGAGGATTCGAATCTCCGACGAGGAGCGGAGGCGCACACCACAGCAAGGCGCCTTAGAGCGCACGGTCATTCCCACGGGGCCACATTGTTTGTATCTACAGTATTGGTGTATCTGCAATTTAGGAGTCGGGGGTTCGAATCCCGCCTCGAGCATGGATATTTGTGCCGTCCTTAGTAGTAGCTAGTTCATAAATAGTTTGTAAGTTTAGGGACTGATGACCCCGTAGTTAAGTCCCATGAGCTCTACAAACACATTTTATTTTATTTATTTATTTATTTATTTATTTATTTTGCAATTTCGGTATTCTGTGATTCCCCTGTTTCAATAAAATCAAATACTGGAATCTATGGCACCATGTCGCGGAATGCGTGGCCGCTCCCGTCTGTCGGGATGAGTGTATATGTTCTCATAAGTCAGTTTCAGTAGTTTGTAAGTTTGGGGACTGATGATTGTAGCACTTTGGTGCCTCAGGTTTACAAACATTCCGATCTTGAATTATTCATTCGAAAATGAGGTGACCCATTTCCTGCGGCATCTAAGATTGTGCTCCGTCCGTAATGATTTCGAAGGGCTGTTACACTCTATTATATGTCTTTCATTTCTCCTAGTAGATTATAGGACGTCAAAACTGAAATAAAGAAAGTGTGTGACGGTGATCATAAGAACACGAAAACTGAGCTCTAAATAGTAATGAAGAAGTTGCCATTATGTAAGATGTTTTAGACTGCAGCACACAGACGCGAAAATGAGGTCATGCCTTTGCTGGCAGACTGCGCCAGACGGCTGACCTTGGGGTTGATTCGTGCCAACGGCTATCCATGACCCGTTGTGCAGTTCGCACGTGACGGCTCTAAATATTACGACGATCGATGCAACTGTCTGCGGGGCCACGAGACGTGACAAAGCAGGCCGTACGCCGATCTGTAACCGCCTTCGTTTCTTTTCAGCCCCTTTTTCGAACACTCACTGACTGTTTATTACTGATGTTCACCATGAAATGAAGAAAACAATTACCTCTGCAGCTTGCTGAATCTCAAAATTGTCGTACTGCTTTACTGTTCTGCTATGTGTGGCATGTGACATTGAAAATTTGATGTATTTGCCGAAGGTACACACGTTTGCTAAATAAGACATAACTATAGTTACAACTCATAAAATAATTCAATTCTCTTGTTATTTTATTTGATTCGATTACTGTCACTGGTTTTAATTTCACCAGTTTCCACTTTAGTGGTTATCTAAAGCCACTTTCTGATCTATAACTAAGGAAACAAAACTGAGCAAAAGTTACAAAGTTCAATAACATTCTGAAGTGAAAAGACTACGAAGTTTCATACCGAGTTATTGAGTAAAACATTCACGACTAAAGAGTCTGTTACAATAAGAGGCAAAAAGGGTGCCCAGCCCGAATAAGTTAGAGTCCAAGAACAGAGCATTGCGCTTAACGAAGTTTAGAAGTGCCAGTGTTAACAACTCTAGTGGTCTGAGTAGCTTTAACTTGGTGATTACATCGACAACTAGATACAGCATATGTCGAGATTAATTGCAAATTAACTCATCATACATATGTTTTAATCTTTATTCAATCACCTAGAAACAACTGAAATGTACTAACTTTACGTCGGTAGAATTACGACAACGATGTGCGTTTCACATCTGTTTCAATTACTGCTTAGATAAGCTGCCGATTGACGAACGTAAAGGACGAGCGTCCGAATCTAAAAGGAATCAGCTGTCTCCTTTTCTTCCTTCATTTAGACATGTGCAGGTAATATTTTAAACTGTAATTCGCTACAAACTGTGCAGCTGTAGGTTCTACTGCGTTCCACATTCTTACAAAAAATTCCATTTTATGGCAGTATAATTCTTAAACAGAAAAGTGGTCGTAGTAAAAATATTGAAAATGGATGTATTTCCTCTTATTATTTCTACTACCACATGGGACCTCTATAGTTTCCATATAAGAGAAATATATAAGCAGGTTGTCATATTCTTCTAAGGCCTTACGCACGGCTTACATGAGCTATTGAATGTACTACAGTTATCAATACAGTAAGCTGACACGCTGTACCAAGGAGTTACTGATCTCTTCTTTATAACGTAACTGTCGGAGCCTTACCGTTGTCGAAGAACGAATAGCCGGCCGCGGTGGCCGAGGAGACTGAGGCGCTCCAGTCACGGTCTGCACGACCACTACCGTCGGGGGTTCGAATCCCCCCTCGGGCATGGATATTTGTGCCGTCCTTAGTCTTAGCTAGTTCGTAAGTAGTTTGTAAGTTTAGGGACTGATGACCCCGTAGTTAAGTCCCATAGACTTTACAAACATTTGAACATTTGAACATTTTGAAGAACGAATATTGAAGTGTAAACAACGGATACTGGACGGCACATTCACTCGCTCGTGTAAACCACGCGTAAGAACTTGGAAAAAAATGCCAGTCAGCTGATACGTCTCTCTTAGCTGTAAATTATAGACACACCAGGTAGCGGTCAAAGTAATTTCAAATAAATACTTCCATTTTCAATATTTATGCTATGAACATTTGTCTGTTTAAGGATTATACTATTATAAAATGGAATCTTTTGAAATAATGTGGAACCTAGAAAATCCTACAATTGCACAGTTTGTAGCGATTTAAGGTTACAGTATTACTGCACAGGTCAAAATTAAAAAAAAAAGAAAAATAGAAAAAGATAGTTGAGTCTAGTCATAATCGAACGCTCGTCCTTTACCTTTGTAAGCCGTCAGCATAACCACGGAGCCATTATAACAGTTATAAAGGGCTTCTCGTTGTAGTAATCCTACGTGCTCGAATAATGATTTTCAAAAGAAATGATACGATGAGTTTAACTGCAATGAATCTCGACATATACTGTATCCTAACTATTATATTGCTTCTCTTTGACGATGTAAACGCCAAGCCAAACGTACATAGACCGCTAGAGTTGGGGGCATGACACTTCTTAACTTGGGCATACGCAATGCTCTGTTCTTGGCCTCTAAATTATTCGATCGATACAATCATTCACAACACTCCACAGGTGAGTAGCTTCTTCAGTAAGGCAACGTTTGAGCCGGCCGATCCCAGACTGTATTGAGGAACACTTCTCAGATATGAGGACACCTGTATGCCCCCACTCCTCGACGTCACATCATCTCAAGCCTATTGTATTCAACAGGGACGCCAAATTGTGGGATGTAAGCCCCTTCGATTGAAATCAGACAGATCTCTGTGATTCATGGACGATGACTCATATATGAATATGTATGACTCACAGTAATGGTTTTTGTACCTCTTACAGTCTTCTGAAAGCGTGTAGCCTCTGTTATTGAGGAGTTAGTAACGTCTGCGTGATAACATAGACTACACAAGTCATGGCATACCTCCTAATATGCTGATAGACCTTTCACCCGGAAAATTGAAACAAATCGTAGTACCATGGACTCAAGTAGTTGGAAGTCTCCTCCAGGAATATAAAATATTGGTGCCTCTACAGCCGTCCATAATTTCGAGAGTGTTTCCAACGCAGGATTTTTTTTTTCACAAATTGACTTCTTGATTATGTCTCATAAGTTTCAGAGGCAATTCTTGAGATCCAGAAAGCGTGAAGTGCATCGTTTGTTGACTTTCTGAAGGCGTGCGATACGGATACGTACTGTTGGCTAATTAACAAAATACCAACGCACGGAATATCAGACGAACTGTGTGATTGCATTGAATTGTTTCTAGTTAACAGAACGCAGCATGTCTGTCTCACTACGGAGAGAACTCTTCCAGCATGGAAGTGACTTCTGGTGTTCCTGAAGGGAGTGTTTCAGGAACGTTCATATGCACAATATATGTAAATATCCTCGTACGTGATGCTGTAGCGTATCGAGAAATCACAACTCTGGAAAATTGTAGCGAACTGCAGTGTATAAATGCTAGGTGCAGGGATTGGCAGTTGACTTGAACCTTAAAAAACATTAGACGTGCTGGGAATACATAGAAGGGAAAAAAATGTTTGTAGAGTCTATGGGACTTAACTACGGGGTCATCAGTCCCTAAACTTACAAACTACTTATGAACTACTTACAACTAAGGACGGCACAAATATCCATGCCCGAGGGGGGATTCGAACCCCCGACCGTAGTGGCCGTGCGGACCGTGACTGGAGCGCCTCAATCCCCTCGGCCACCGCGGCCGGCACATAGAAGGGAACGTCATTTATTACATTACTATAAACCTACAGAAAAATCACTGAAAACAGTTACTTCCATAAACTATCAGGGAGTATGGATAAGTAGTGATTTTAAGTGGGTAGGCTAGATAGAAATAATCTTGAATAAGGAAGACGCCAGACATAATTACTGAAAGAATCCTCAGACAGTGTAATTCACAAAAAGGAGTCTTCTTACAAAACACTTGTTCGACCAATACTTGGATATTGCTCATCAGTGTGGCGTCCGTACCAGATAGGGTTTAGGGTTGGCAGAGGAGATGGAAAAGATCTATAGATATCAGCGCACTTCGGTACAGATTGGTGTAGTTAGCGCGAGAGCGTCATTTACGTGATCGGTACTCACCAGTGGCAGCACTGTAAGAGAGGCGCTCCGTGCCACGGGATGTACTTCTGTCAAAGTAACGAGAGAAGACAGTTATTCAAAAGTCAATGTTTCTCCTATGTGTATTTCGTGAAAAACACCATGAGGATAAAATGAGACAGATTAAAGTCCACACGGAGGCATATCTTCCACGTTTATTTCCGTCAATCGATAGAGAAAGGAGGAAGTGAAGGAGGTACACAAAGTACCCCACGCTTCACACTGCGATGTGGCTTGCGGAGTATGGATGTAGGTATAGAAGATTACGTACACATTTTCGTTGCATATGCGCTTACTGATAACGTACACACGTCGGACTGATCTTAGGGGCTAATATGTTTATCTCTGGTGGAACTTGTGGAGTACCAACGCAATCACTGGTCAAGAGATTAGACAGGCGTTGACCTTATCAGTCATATTTAAAAACGCTGAAATACTGTGCGCACAATCTAGAAAAATCTACACTCCATGACGAAAGGTGCAGAATTTTCGAATAAACAATAAATAATTGTTTCACTTGAATTCTCAACCCGTAGCAAAAATACGCCAGACTGTGATATAATACGGTATTAATTTTGAGCGTTGTGGTGTGTGTGTCTTGACGTGTGGGAAGGCTGCAGCGGCTGCGCCAGAGTGGAGGGCAGTTGACGGGGCGAAGTGTGATGGGATGTGGTGTGGGGAGTTTGCGCCTCCTAAGTGGCCCGGCGCCTAATGAGGCCGCCTCCCTAACCGAATTACTCAACTCCCGCCACATACTTGCGCTCGCTCTCTGCTCCCATCCAAATCCCGATAGGATTCGCCACGGACTTTGCTGTTTTCCAAATCCTTCTTTTCCCGAGTGCATTAAGATTGAAAACAACGTTCCTTCCGTTGCGAATTAATGCTATTTCCGATAATGACGCATGAAGCGTGATTTGGAAAGAACTCTAAATTCGTCAATAATGGACGATATGTAGTCGCGGGGGAGTGGCCGTGCGCTCTAAGGCGCTTTGCTGCGAAGTGCGCGCCAGGTCCCCTCGGAGGTTCGAGTCCTCCCTCGGGCATGGGTGTATGTGTTTTCCTTAGCATAAGTTATTTTAAGTAGTTCTTAAGTCGAGGGCCTGATGACCATTGAAGTTTGCTCCCATAGCTCTACAAACATTTGGAAAAAATGTTCAAATTTTTGTAGAGCTTATGGGACTTAACTACGGGGTCATCAGTCCCTAAACTTACAAACTACTTATGAACTAGCTAATACTACAGACGGCACAAATATCCATGCCCGAGGGGGGATTCGAACCCCCGACCGTAGTGGCCGTGCAGACCGTGACTGGAACGCCTCAGTCCCCTCGGCCACCGCGGCCGACACAAACATTTGAATTTGAATATTTGATTATATGTAGCGGAAGGTCGAAAATGAACGCGCGGTATGTTTCGCCATGTCATGAATTGAGTGGCCGCTCCTTTCTGAGGTTCGACCCCTCCCTCGGGCCTGGGTGTGTGTTTATTTTAAATAGTTTGTATGTCTAGAGACCGAAAACCTCAGAAGTTTGAACTCTTTTGTTATTTGTAGCGGTAAAATTTTGTCTAGCAGTTATATGTATCACGACGCTATTCTTAAAAATTGAACAGAGCAAGGTGGAAAAGTGGTAGACACATTGGAATCGTGGTTCAGTTCCACCTCCGGCCATCCGGATTTAGATTTTTCGTGATTTCTATAAATCATCCCAGGAATATGCCAGCTTGGTTCCTTTGAAAGGGTACGTCCTATTTCCTCCCCATTCTTACCTAAATAATCCGAGCGTGAGCTCTGTTTCTAATTACAATACCTCGTTAAACCGTAATTTTCCTTCCTTCCTTCTTCGTCTAAATTCATTTGGCTGTATTAACAAGCAGGCTTCATTTGTATTGTGTAAATGCTGTGTCATCAAGGATCGATTAGCCAACTTTAAGAATAATGACAGAAGAAATGCTCTGAATCGCAGATGAATTTTGTTCTGTGAAATCATATTTCTTCGGAATTCAGGAAAACAGTGTGTTGTAGATTGTGAGTTTCATTGTTGCTAAAAATTTTTCAACATGAAATTCAATATTAAACCCCATCGTGCTAAATAACGCTTCTCTTGCAGCGTCTGCCGCTGGAATTGGCTGATAGTAAGCTTGGCGTTTTCAAGTTTACCAAATGAATCTTTGAATCTTCTGTCTTTCCTTTATCAAATCAAATTTCAAATGTTTGTAAATATATGTGACTTGACATCTTTGGTTATTAGTCCCTAGGCTTGAAAACTACTTAAACTAAGTTAAGAACAACACTCACACCCCCTCCCTCAGGCAGGACTCCAACCTCCGATGGCGAGCAACCGCACGCTCCACAGCAAGGTGCCTTAGATCGCTCGGCCTTTTTTCCTCCATAAATCTCATTTATTAGGTCCTGTGGATCCCAGACGGTTGACCGTATCTAATGACAATGCTGTAGATTGGATGGTAAACCCCTTCTTCCAGACTGACGAGAAGTGCTTTGTGGGCGGATTGGATTTCCTGAGAATGCTTGCAATGAAGTGTCTGAAAACTGCCTTACCCGTGAGTAGCTTAGGTGGATGTTATACTTGAAATACTTCCAGATATTTTATGGAGGTAACTACTTCCAGCGATGGTTCAAACAATCGTGAATTCCTACAATAATTGTAGGTTGTGATCACTGCATGACTGTCTCAGCCAGGTATTTCACAATGAGACAGATGGTGTATTGGTATCAACCAAGTATTAAACAAAATGTGTTAACCATTTAATGCATTACTTTTATTTGAAGCTATAAAAACTACCACTATTAATGTGTCGTTCGTATATACTGAGAAAAATATTGAAAAAATTCCTTTAAATTATTATACACTACTAGCTGGTTAGCTATATAGTGCTTCCATGATGTACCCGATGTAGTAAATGTCACTATTATGCCTCTCATCTTTCCAGAAAGTAACTCATAATGCAACAGTAGTATGTGATTGACTACATTTACCTGGCAAAGGAGGAATACTAACGTAAACAAACGCGCATGTTAGGAGTAACTCAAAGCAGCTAACTGTCGAAATGATTCAGTAGCACTCTGCAATTTATATTTTCTAGGACGATCTACTGGCATACGTAACATTATGTATACAAGCAGCTACAAATGAATTTGTGGTAAAATCTTGATCAGTTCGAGAGATAATGGAAAAATAAGTTATGTAGCTGATCAGCTACACCATGCTTTAAATGGTTAAGTGCAGCCTTTGGATTAAAGCCAAGAAAATCTTTGTACAATTTACTACTTTCGATTGCTAAATCTGCATCGTACACCTAGATAAAAAAAAGTCGCGTTACAGCGATATGCACAGATACAGACAAAGGAGTACCGCGCACACAAAGCGTAAAAGTGTATGTCAAAGGTGTAATTTGTACTCCGGTGATTCAAGTCGAAAGATTTCCGATGTGTTATGGCTACACGACGGCAATCAACAGACTTTGAACGCTGAATAACTGTTGCAGCTAGATGCATTGGACATAGGCCTACCATTTCGGAAACCGTTGGGAAATTCAGTATTCCGAAATCAACAGTGTCTATACCAAATCTGAGGCATTACCTCTCACTACAGACAAGACAGTGGGCGAATTAATTAAAATTTCGCATATTACTGTAACAATCGGTTTCCTGTTTCTGTAATGGGCAGTGAGTCAGGCAATGTCCCTAAATTTCAGTTGTTTTTTATACTTTTGCAATTATTTTTTTCCGACTGAACATGAGGAGCAGAAAATTTAGGGAACCAATATTTCATTAGTAGGGATTGGGATCTGTAAAATCAAGAATGTTAGAACCATTATTATGTCAAACATATTCATTAATTGAGAACTCATAATATTTTTGAAATTTTTCAAGACGTGGCTGAATACACAGTGGTACTTTGCAGTAGCTACATATGAAATCTGTCCGCGTCTCTTGCCTCCGTGTGCTGCGTCGCCTCCTTGTGTTCCGTTTTGAAAACGTTTTCGAACTGTCCATAAGTGCACATCATCAGTAATGTCAGAAAATCTTGGTTTGTTTTTTTGTGATGCATGCCTTCCCTCACTCTATATAGTCCTCGCTGTCATGTGCAAGTACTCCTGTCACACATTTGACTCATCAGGTCATCTTCTGCTGCCACTTTATCACATTCGTCTTCAGGCAACAATTTACCATTGGGCATCAAAAACACATAGTTCCAAATTTCCTCTTTTGTCAATCTCGACATTTCTAGAAATAGGAAATTACAAGATATCACCAACAGTTACAAAATTTATTCGCTCTGCGTGTTCTGGCAAGTGTCAGATTCAATTCACCTTCTCAGTATCCAACGAAAATATCGTGGCTTCCAGTATGTAACAGTAACAAGCATTCACCTACAATATGACGTGCTGCGCGGGAGTAGCGGAGCGGTCTGGAGCGCCGCGTTACGGACTGTGCGGTCTCCCGCATCGAGGGTCCGAATCCCCCCTCGGGCATGGGTGTGTGTTTTGTCCTTAGGTTAGTTTAACTTAGTTTAAGTAGTTTGTAAGTCTAGGGACTTTGACCAAAGTACAGGGTATCTCACGAAAGACGCCTGCCAGGCGTCCGCGGATCGCATGATACAGCTGCCGGCCGCCGCCACCGCATCCGCCGGCAACGGCAGCGCCCGATTCTCGGACTCTATTGTGCCGCGAGCGCATACACTGAGTTAAAGTCTAAAAAACATTGCCATCTGAGTACCTAAGCTTACCTTTATTTACAATAGGTGTTCAAAATGATGTCCCTCTATGGAAAGAGCGTCCTGACATCTCTTGAACACATTTGCAAACACTCGACGAATTTCGGCTGCCGAAATCTGGGAAATAACTAGTCGAATCTTTTTATCACGAAGCAATAAATTCTGAGAGGCATGTGAACAATATCCTGCACTCAGTTCTTCAAGAACTTTCACCCAACGCAAAGTTGTACGGCTATTTAATGCAGGACAATGCAAGACCACACATTGCCAATGCTTCTATGGCAGCAATACGAAGTGTTATTGATGATATGATAGTTGACTGGCCTCCTCGTTCTCCAGATCTAAATCCCGGTGACTTTTACCTTTGGGGAATGTTAAAAGACAAGGTGTATGCAAGCAATCCCCATACACTAGAAGAGTTGGAAGACAGGATTCGACTAGTCATTTCCCATATATCGGCAGCCGAAATTCGTTGCGTGTTCGCCAATGTGTTCAAGAGATGTCAGGCCGTTCTTTCCATAGAGGGACATCATTCTTGAACATTTTCTGTAAATAAAGGTAAGCTTAGGTTACTCAGATGCCAATGTTTTTTAGACTTTAACTCAGTGTATACGCCCGCGGCACAATAGATTCCGAGAATTGGGCGCTGCCGTGGCCGGCGGATGCGGTGGCAGCGGCCGGGAGCCGTACCGCGCTATCCGCGGACGCCTGGCAGGCGTCTTTCGTGAGACACCCTGTATTTTGGTCCCATAGGAATTACAAACATTTGGACAATATGACGTTTTTCCCGTTTTATATAAAATCTTGTATATTTCTAGCAAACAAACCAAAAAAACAAATACTTTTACTTAAGTTATCTATTTCAGACAAGACAAAACAGTACATAAAACTACCAAAACACGAGGCACACTAAGCACAACTGAAATTAAAAAGCGATGACACGGGAAGTAGACGCCAAACGACAAGCTAGTTGGCTATAGACGGTTGATGTGTTCAACACTAAATGGCAGCCCCACACAAATGTGGGATTTTTATATCCCTGTGATATCAGAGACACAAAGTCGTGTGTGGGACGCATATGTCCCGCTGGTCACGAAAGGGTTAATGACCGAGAGAGCGGCATTTGTATACATAAGACAGTGCTAACAGGCAAGAAATACTGCATGACATATCCGCAGAAATCAATATGGGACGAACGGCGAACGTATGCATTAGGAAAGTGCGACGCAATTTGGCGTTCTTTGGCTATGGCAGCAGACGACCGACTCGAGTGCGTCTTCTAACAACACGACATCGTCTGCAGCGTGTCTCCTGGGTTCGTGACAATATCACTTGCATCATAGATGATTGCCTGTTCATATGAAAATGTTCAAATGTTTGTAGAGCTTATGGGACTTAACTACAGGGTCATCAGTCCCTGAACTTACAAACTACTTATGAACTACCTAATACTAAGGACGGCACAGATATCCATTCCCGAGGGGGGATTCGAACCTCCGACCGTGGTGGCCGTGCAGACCGTGACTGGCGTGCCGCAGACCGCTGGGCCACCGCGGCCAGCTGTTCATATGAGTCCCAATTTCATTGGTCAGAGCTGATGGCAGGGTTCCAGTGTGGCGCGGACCCCAAGAAGTAGTCAAAAAGGCACACGTTTTCATGTTCCCAAAGGAAGATGAAATTATTATCGATGAGAATCCGTCATGTCAGCGGTCCTCAATTGTTCGCCATTAATTTGAAGACCATTTTGAACAGTTCAAAAATGTTCAAATGTTTGTTAAGCTTATGGGACTAAACTGCGGGGTCATCAGTCCCTAAACTTACACACTACTTATGAACTAACTGATATTGGAGAGAGGACAAACATCCATGCCCGAGGGAGGATGCGAATCCCCGACGGGGAATGGCCTCGCGCATCGGCGCATAGCGCCTCAATGCGCTCGGCCACTCCGTCGCTACTGAACACTTCCAGTGAATGATTTGGACATACAGATAGCTCAGTATTAATCTAATCGAAAATTAATGGATATAACAGAGGGGTCAGTTCATGAAAAAAAATCAGGCAGCACTTTCGGAATTAGGGACGGCTGTAGAGATAACATAGCTCAATAAGCCTACAGGTGACTTTGAAAGACTTGTTGGGTCAATGACACGTCCACCTGCTGCACTCCGTCGCTCAAAACAGGGTTCGACACGGTACTGGGAGGTATCTCATGACTTCTGTATCCTAAGGGAATTCTCACAGTGCACCGACTGAATATTTCAGGAAATGTTGTCAATATCGGAAATACTTATATAGATTGTGCATCTTGGGAAAGCTGATATGAAATGCTCTCTTCTTTAAGATGATGCATAGGTGACGTTATCTGGGTAAGAGCCCTCGCAGAACAATCGTCGTTTGAGTTCTGAAAATCGTACTAGATCAGAGATCATCTACATGTTATGTTAACAGGAACGTAGATTGCAATTATCACCGTATGACTCACGGTTTCGATCTTTTACCACCAAACCACAACTTCTAACAGATATGTGAACAATATACCCATTGTATTTTTGAAGAGAACCGACATATATTGAAAAGACTTACAATTAATTTATGAAGGAGAATTGGAGTATATACACCGCCATTGCTTCCGTTACTGTATTAAAATGTTTTATTTCGACCGCTGACACTCTATCCTGAAATTAGAAACAGCGCAATGATATTGTTGTACTTATTTTCGATACCGCTCCTAACATTTATAGCTTATTTTTGTCCGCTATATCCTATTTCTGAACTACCACACCGTCCGAGGAAGGGGCCAAGTATCACCAGGTGATTTGAAGCCTGACTATTGCCTATGAAGGTAATAGTACCTACGGCTTACAACCGAATGCTGAAGAGATCTCTAGTTACACACATGATGTAGCTATAAATTAGGTATTTCCATTGTGTGGAGCAGGATCAACAGATTCATTAAATTTGTTTATTTGACTGTCCGTCTCATTTTGCAATTTATGTTTTTATTACTGGCAACTGGTTACGGATTTTAGAGCCATCATCAGACCAGTTCCGTAACAGCACGTGTCATTTCCAGGATTACTCCAGTAATGTGTTCTTTACAAATATGTGTGTTATTTGTTAACCATTTCAAATTCATAAAAGTATTTCTCAATGAAGACTAGTCGAAAGATCCTTCATGTGCACTTAATTCAGTGATATTTCCATGCCTTCACAATGGATGTTGTTCTATCTGATTAAAAGTAAATCTATAAGGATGTTAGAACAGCTACTGAATGATACATACTTGTTTATGACGTTTACTTGAGGTAGCAAAAAATTTTAAGGTGTCACCTGCATGAAAAGAACAAGCGGAACTTGCTCCATTGATTATCTCTCTGCAGCTAATGCCTGCTTGGCTAGTATGCCCAACAGTATTTAGGTTCTCTTACAATAGACCGTGGTTCACCATCACACAGCCTGACATTGACGCCCAGTGACGTCTTATTTATTTTTACTGTGTGACATGCATGCCAGTATGCATAAGGAGGCATATAATGCACCTGTTTGATCAGTCTGTGTAGTTCTCTTCCGTGAAGATGGTTTATAACCGAAACCGGTAGAAGATTGAAAAATAATAAACAGCTGATGGTTTACAGTATGCATTTCCTCAAATATCTTACGGCTGTTGAATCACATCTCAATAAAAGTTTGAGTATTAGCACAGTTTTGGATATAATAATATTTGTTTTAGTCAGTGACCAAGCGAGGTGGCGCAGTGGTAAGAAAAATCAAATGTTTGTAATTCTATGGGACCGAACTATGTTGGTCATCAGTCCCAAGTCTTACAAACTAGTTAAACTAAATATCAACAAATAATACAATTCCTTGTGACAACATTGTCTCGTTATACCAAAGGTATTAAATATAAGGAGAAGCATTTAATTAAAATTTGTGCTGTGACCGGGATTCGAACCTGGGACCTCCTACTTACTAGGAAAGCACTTTTGAGCACTCAGCTAACACAGTATTGCAGCCAAAGAGACTACACGGACTGTCTAAAAGCACGTCTCCCTCCATGCCAGAGGGAGGATTCGAACCTCCGGCGCGGGCGGCCGCGCGATCCACAACGTGGCGCTCCAGACCGCTCGGCTACTCTCGCGCGGCGCGCAGCGGTAAGACACTGGATTCGCTTTCGGGAGGATGGTGGTTGAAATCCACCTCCGGCCATCCAGATTTAGATTTTCTGTGATTTCCCTAAATCATTCGGGGCAAATGTCGGGATAGTTCCTTTCAAAGGGCACGATCGATTTCCTCCCCCATACTTACCCGAAAATCCGAGCGTTAGCTCCGTCTGTAATGACCAAGCCGTCGACAGGACGTTAAACCCTAAACCTCTGTTGTGGCGTAAAGGCAGCGCCACACACCAGACCTAGAGAACGATCGAGTAGATGGCAGCGATCGACCGAAAGCCAATAGCAAGCAGGCGCCGCGCATCCTGGAGGGAGTAACCTAAGATGCGCGCCCTCTACAAGCGGCTATATCTAGGCCCACATACGTCTGGACGCCCGGCAGTTACTATTCAGGAATACATCAGTTAATAGTGAGAAATGAGTCAGTTACTATGCAGCTACGACGACAAAAATAGGACTAAAACGTGACTACGAGATTAGCAGTAACTAGGTCACACCGCAGCTAGCATCATACAGACGACGCCACGAGAAGCAAGAAGAGAGAAAAAACACACTGATGTTCTAAAGTTGAGTATTATCATTTTCAGTCAATAAAACTTGTATTATTAATCGGAAAAGTTGTTGCAATTGCACCAGTACCTTTATAGACAACCAGACCGGGACGAGTAAACAACAAAAGGCGACGGGGTCACAACTTTTGTGTCCCAGCCTCGTCGCCGCTTTTGTGTCCCGTTCCGTCGTAGGTGTCGGTGGCCGAGTGGAATGAGACCGACACAGGAATAAAGATAGCACGTTGGTGCAGGTACGGAGGGGAGCAGCCAGAAACTAGAAACACTAGAGTAAATTAGAACGAGATATATAATGAACAGAATTTATACAATACTTAACTTTTACATAGAACTGCAGAAGGCTGATACATAGTTGAGCTAGAGTCCTGCCTAGTGCCTAACTGATAGCAAAGTCTTCACTGGTGCCTATCAGATTCCGAAGTGTTCGCTGGTTGCTATCTCAGTTCCAAGTGAACGACGTCGTTCAGTGGTGGCCACGAGCGGAGTTCCAGCAGAGGGCGCTCGTGGCTGTCGTCGTAAGAACGCCGCGCCGTGCGTGCATGGCGGCGCGCGGCGAAAGTACGTGGCGCGCACTTTGTACTTGTGCGACACCACAACAACAGCCTCCTTCCATTCTCCTTAGTTGGTGCTTACTTAGTGTAAAAAAAAAAAAAATTCGTACAAGCAGTGATAATTTTCTTCACACACGTTTGTATCTATATTGAAATGTATTACTTTTACGGCATTAGTGTCTCCTTCAGCCTATCAGTAGTTTAGTCGTAGTGAAAGTAATCATATCCGACATCTATATCTATAAATGTGAATGTCTGTTCGGTGTACGTTTATCACGTCTGAACCACAAGACATACAGAGCTAAAAATTTGTACAGTTACTAATGTCTACCCGGGGAAGGCTTCAGGAACGGTTTTAAGGCGATCGCATAGCTATTTATCTATATATATTAATGTGAATTGCTGTTCGTTGTACGCTTATCACGTCCGAAAGGCAATACGCAGAGACTTAAATATTTGTACTGTTGCTAATTTATACCTGAGGAGTGTTTTAGTAACGGTTTTACAGCGATCTCATAGATATTTAGTAATTTGAAGAATATAACGCGAAATGCGTAACAATAATTACTCTTTGAAAATTATATTTCCTCTATGAAAATGGTTTTATTGTTTGTACTGTTGCTTGAGGGTTGATAATGATAAAAAGGGTGAGTATATTGGGATGGAAAGTTATCGGTGTATATAAAATTCTACGTGTGTGTGTGTTAATATCTCGGTCTGCAGCAAAAATTACAGAACGCAAACGAATGGTCAGTGTGTAAATGTTGTCCGAAGTCTCCCGTTGCACACCATAGCAATTCCATGCCGGTAGGTATAAGAGGGTGGAAGATATTGTGATTGAAAGTCGTGAAATTATAAAAAAATTCGGACTGAAGGCCAGCGATGACGTTTGCGACTCTATAGCAAGGAGGTTACATACAGCGAAACGTGATGCCGCAGATCATATCTTTGGTCTACGCGTGCTACATTGTCTTCAGCTCTTTCTCTGTAAGGATAAGCATACGAATAAGGAAATATAAGAATAAATAAATAAAGCAGAAAAAAAGAAAAATCTTTTAATACATCTCTTTAAAAATATCGATTTTACTTTTCGCGCATTACATCAAGTGATCGATCTGTCATATTATTACAATCATTACTGTTGAATTTCGAGATTGGATTCTTCGAAACGAGTGCATTTTTACGTGTGATTTCTTATTTTTTATATATTGTCTGGTAAATGAAACATTTTTTAGAAAAAAGGAGATGGACAGAGAGAGAGAGAGAGAGAGTGGATAGGAAAAGTACTAACTCAAGGCTCGAATAAATAAATAAATACCCGGGCAACGCCGGGTTTTCAGCAAGTAGTAAATAAGAAAGAAACAATGGTTTTAAAGCTGTAACCTGATTGCAAACAAATTTGTAGATGCATCAGGCTTACGTGGAAACTGCTGTGGGGAAATGGCACCTGGTGAAGCTGTGTGAGACGGCAGAAGCGGCAAACAGCGCTGATCCCGCCGGCCTTCTCCTCGGCACGCGCCGTCAAATCCCTCAGCAGCCGCCTCGCTCCCACGTTCCACTAAGTCTTACCGTTCCATTGTCCACCTGCTATTGTGGCCTTCATTCGACATTCACTGCTGCACAAACGCCTCCTCTACATTTTGGCCCACTTTAGGTTACGCTAGTAACACTAAAAGTGGGCCTTTGGGATCGTCTTTTGAACAGCTCGAAATTTAAATGAAAATAACGGCTTAACCATTAATCTGACACGAAAATTGAATAACCGAATTTGTATAGGAGAAAATTCTCTACAACTTTGCTCTCTTATGTTTTTTTCGTACCTAGTATCGTTTCGGAGAAACAAAAAAAAAAAAAAAAAAAAAAAAAAAAAAAAAAAAAAAAAAAAAAAAAAAAAAAAAACAACGATTTAGGGATGTCCGTCTGTCTGTCCGTAACGTGTTCCCTATTTTTAAGACGAACCGTTCAACCGATTAGCACCAAATTTTACAGACATAATTGTAGGCCGCCAGAGACTAGAACCTCCCTTTATCAAATTTTTCGGACAAAAAATACGGCAGTAATACAAAAAAAGCCATTTATAATGTAATTGCAAACAAACCGTTCATCTGACACGAAAATTAAAGAACCTAATTGCTAGAGGGAAAAATTCTCTACAACTTCGATCTATTTTTTTCATATCTTGCATCGTTGCAGAGATATATGCAAAAATAACGGCTATTTGATGATGCCTGTCTGGCTGTAATGTGTTCCTACTTTTTAGGTCGAACCGTTCAACCGATCGGCACCAAATTTTACAGACATAATTGTTGGCTACTAGAGACCAGAACCTCGCTTTTTGAAATATTTCGGACAAGAAATACGTTAGTAATACCAAAAAAGCCGGTTCTAATGTAATTTTAATTTCAAATAAACCTTTCGTTTGACGCGAAAATTGAATGAACGAATTTGTAGAGGAGAAAATTCTCTACAACTTTGTTCCCTTATGTTTTTTTCATACATCGTATCGTTTGAGAGATATTTGCAAAAATAACGGAGTTTTGAGGCCCTCCATTGAATTAACGAAAAGCAGCCGTTCGCAGATGTCACGTGACATTCCTCGCCCAGAACTCTCACTGGCATACGCCATTTTGCGTTTCGTAGTTAATGATTTACTTATTGTAATTTACACGTTGTCATTTCAAAGCAATGCCGCACTGGAGAATTAACAAAGCCACGACGTTCTTCGTACGATAAATGATGATCTAGTGTCTACAAATGCCACATTAGCATCAGTTAAAAACGGCCATCAATAGTATGATATTACAGAACGTAACTGCTAACTGTTAGTCGTAGTCATAGCGGCCGGGTGCCGTGGTTCAGCGCGCCCGGTCAGGGGGCTGAACGTCCCCTGTAATATATATATATATATATATATATATATATATATATATATATATATATATATATATATATAAAAGCTGAGCCAACCACTCATCGAACTACAACGAACAATCACGATCAGCGTCCGCAAAGGAGAGAGTAGTGGGCAATGCATTAGACTGTGACGCTAAAGGTCAGTGGTTCGGAACCCGCCACTACCTAAATTTTTCTTTCCTAAAAGGGTTTCAGACACTCTTATTAATTAATTTTTTATTATCATTTTGGTCCAAAATGTTTGCAAAAACTTATAAAACTACAAATCTAAAGTGGGCCGTAAAACATGTCAGTGCGATTTTTCTTCAGTGACGCACATTAATGTTGCCCCTGTATGTTGTCTATCGAATACTCCAACCTTCAGACAGCTCGTCGCCGGTCTGTCTCATGGGTCGAAATATGACCTATCCGTCCGATCCGTCGACCGCCTGTAGCAGCCACGCATCCCATCGAATCATCATTGGCACAGAATGAAGTGGGCTGGAGCACCATTATATACCAGCTACGTATCCCATCGAATCATCATTGGCACAGAATGAGGGACAGTATCACACTCTAGGAGGAAGACATGCGTACCGTAACTGTCACTGCATGGCACAGCGCGTATTAGACCGCAGTCTCTGTCACAAAGTAGGTTTCAATAATTGGTCTAGCAGTGGCGCAGCCACGGGTGGGGCCATGGGGCACCTCCTAAAGATCTTGTAATTTTATTACTTCTTATTGTTTTCATTTTTAATTTTTTTAAACGGGTCGGTGCCGGATATTTGATATAGTACACATGTAATACATCACAGCGTAACTATAATTTGGCAAGCAGAAGCGAACGTGACAATGGGTCGCTAACGGGATGCCGCCACTGAAAACGTGTATTGCTGTTACTGTGAGCGGTTTTAATGCCGCCGCGACCAGCTTTGATGCTGCCGCTATGCTGAAGCTACGAGCTTAGTAGGTTAGCGCCGCCAGGAGTGAAATCTTATGAACAACAATAGTGTTATTTTAGTTCTATTTTTACACATAGAGTCTCGTGTTAATTAAACTGTAAAGAGCTTTCTCTTTGGCTAATACAATAGAAGCTGCTTAATTATTTTACGAGCTGATTATATACACTCCATTTCCACCACGTTGCTCCTCGTTCACTTTCAAATTAAAACGATCGTACTCATTTTATTTCTTGTGCAATTGTTTTCGTTGTATAATTGGTTAAATTATAAAAAGTGTAAAAATAAGTCATAGATTAATAAATTCAATAGGCTTTATTTTTTAAAAATTAGTCCCTCCCCAGAACCAAATCCTGGCTGTGCCACTGGTCTCTAGCATGGAAATCATGTGTTTCCAGACGTACGTTCATTAGACCCTTTTTGTTCCGTACCCTCTACTCTCTTCTAGATAAGTCATATATATATATAATGTGAGGTGTTTCACTAAGTGTGTTTGCCTCTGTAACTTAAAAAATAATAGGTGACGGGTAATTTTAATGCGGTAGGTTAACACAAGAAATGTTACACTTTCTGCGGAGCTATGAACATAGTTTATTGTATCAATTTCCAAAGAGTTACAGCACAAAGATATAATTTTTTAAATGGAGCAATAGTTTTTTCTATCGTGCATTGGATTCGTTGAAACCAGCTGCGTCCAAATCAATTTAAACTACATTCTTATCACTGTTAGTTTGGGAGCTACAACCCTTCAAAGTTTAGGGGGCGGAGGCTACGACAGCGTAGCTGACTGGCTCGTGGTCATGAGACAGTGGGCCGTGCCCCAGGGGATAGCCACTCGGCCATCGCAGCCTCTGCCCCCGGAACTTTGAAGGGTTGTAGCTCCCAAACTAACAGTGATAGGAATGTAGTTTGAATTGATTTGGACGCAGTTGGTTTAAACGAATCCAATACACGATAGAAAAAACTACGGTTCCATTTAAAAATTATATCTTTGTGCTGTAACTCTTTGGAAAATGATACAATAAACTATGTTCATAGCTCCGCAGAAAGTGTAACATTTCTTGTGTTGACCTACCGCATTAAAATTTCCCGTCACCTATTATTTTATAAGTTACAGAGGCAAACACACTTAGTGAAACACCCTCTCTCTCTCTCTCTCTCTCTCTCTCACTCTCTCTCTCTCTCTCTCTCTCTCTCTCTCTCTCTATATATATATATATATATATATCGGGTGAGTCATAAACGAAAAGAAATATTTCGTGCAAATTGTCTCACACTGAGCTACAAACATAAATTCCTATGTCAATGAATGACAACGCAATTGAATGGTATAAATCTGGAAATATGAAGTGGACTTTTGGGTGTTACTGTGCGCCGACATTGGCTAAGGGGACAGATCGGCAACAAGGCACAAATGCGGGTGTTGTAGGTGGCCTAGCCGCACACGAGAAGGCGAGGCATGCTGCGTCAAACGACGTTCTGCGTGACACTGCGAGCAATGACAGCGCTCACATCTATCTCGTACCGTTTTCTCTGGCCGCTATTATGTGTCGTGGCGAGGTGGAATAGGAAAAGAAACTTGTGATCTGACGCCCTGTTGCCGTGACTGTGACAATCTAATTTCATATACACGTCACCCTCCAGAGCTTTCCAAACTTTGGATGGTCTGACTTAATTTTGTAGCAAAATTTGATATTAAGTTTGCGCTCTTGAACAAAAAATGTTCAAATGTTTGTTAAGCTTAAGGGACTTAACTACGGGGTTATCAGCCCCTAAACTTACAAACTACTTATGAACTACTTACGAACTAGGACGGCACAAATATCCATGCCCGAGGGGGGATTCGAACCCCCGACCGTAGTGGCCGTGCAGACCGTGACTGGAGCGACTCAGTCATCTCGGCCATTGCGGCCGGCGCTCTTGAACCTTTGTCGCTAGTTTGGGGGTGAATAATTTTGAGTACAGATGCAATATCTTAAATAACCACTCATTTGTTGACAGGTGCGGTGGGATTCCTCCAATGGTCTGAAATCCATTAATGTATATTGTCTCTACTATCTCAACTCATTAAACCAGCGGCAGGTTTTTTTTTATTTTTTTTTTATTGACCCGCTCGGTTAGCCGTGTGGTCTAACGCACCGCTTTCCGAGACGGGGAGGCGTACCGGCCCCGGTTCGAATAAGCCCGGCGGATTAACGAAAGGGGTCGGAGTGCCGGCCAGCCTGGATGTGGTTTTTAGGCGGTTTTCCACATCCCCATAGGTGAATACTGGGCTGGTCTCCAAGTCCTGCCTCAGTTACACGATTCGCAAACATTTCGTAACACTTTCACAAAAATGTTCAAATGCTTGTACAGCTTATGGGACTTAACTACGGGGTCATCAGTCCCTAAGCCTACAAACTACTTATGAACTACTAACGAACTAGGACGGCACAAATATCCATGCCCGAGGGGGATTCGAACCCCCGACCGTAGTGGCCGTGCAGACCGTGACTGAAGCGCCTCAGTCCCCTCGGCCACCGCGGCCGGCACACTTTCACACACATGTTACACTATACGCAGACATTTGGGGTAACCATTTCCTCCTGGGGGGCATGGGGTGCCGGCAGGAAGGGCATCCGGCCACCCTGTAAATATTAACACATGCCAAATCCGCGTTTAAGACGGTACCGACCCTGCATGTGTGGGAGAAGGGCCACAGAGAAAGAAAGGAAGAAAGATTTTTTTAATTATTATTATTGACGCTAAGGTAATACTGAAAGCCTGTTGCAATTATGTGCGCATTGCGTACACTGTTCAACACATAGAGGAATTTCTATGAAATTACGTAACACAGCTCCAATAACATTGATACAGCTGCTCCTTTGCTCATTATTTGAAGGGTTTACATTACCATTTTATGAACATCATGGAAGAAAGGCAGCGCCATCAGCAAGAAACGTACCTGTAAAAAAGAAATATAAAAGTTAGATCTAGCGTAACGAATAATGACATAAATATTATCAAGATCGACAGTTTTACTGAGGAGCTATCTAGTGAGTTGCTTCATTTCATACTTCAACATTTCGACAAGTTCTACCATAAATTACATGCATGACGTCTCATTGAATGAACGCAGCACCACATATCCCCTCTGTGCCACGTGTGCGGATTCCCTCAGTGCATCCACTTCAAAAGAAGTCCCTATGTAGGTAAAACTAAAGAACCAAACTGCTGATGTCAGACTTTTTTTCGGTTGGGAAAACTGAAAGACATTGTCGACAAAGATACAACAAGTACACCAGGAGATAAGCCACGACGTATTACTTCAGCTTGCTCGGATATATCCGCTGAAATGCTAGCACGCGTGCTGTAGTATTTCCATACCAGACTGGAACCGTATATTGCCGCTGCCGGGGGTCATTTTGAACACCGCCTGTGATGGTGAGTTATCTGGTCAGAAGCCCCGCCACTAGTATTATGCACTCGTATTGTTCTTTAGTCCATTCTATGGCAGGTGTGTGGCCTGTGAAACCTTTTCACAATACGATATCTCGTAAACTAGAGTCGTGCAAGCTACGCCGACTTTCCAATCTACCCTACTTTTAGTTTGTTAATGCCAATCGCCATTGTTCCATTTAAAAAAGCTTATGTTTCCACAAAAATACACCTTCTATCTGTTTTAAAAATCGGTTTATTTCTAGCAATAAGAGCCACTTACTACCAATCGATCCGTTGAAAGTCATACGACAATAGCACTTTCCATTTCCACAATATTTGCAGTGCAAGTTTTAAATGATTCACCCCGTATATTCAAAGCCGATCAAAATCTTAGTTAACCTCTTAGATAGGTTCACTCGTCAGTTACAAAGAAGGGGTGAAACAAACGGGCGTTAAAAAATTAAAAAAAAAAAAAAATATTCTACTAGATTCTATAACTGTTTTAAATTTTGAGGTTAAACGTAATCAAAAATCTGAAGTCCAATTAAAGAGGCCTATTGCATTTGTGGTGAAAAAGTACTGGTTCAGTTTCCTAACTGCAAAGGTTTTTGTACTCAGCGGCACCTGTCCGTTGCCAAGTGTGAATTAACTGTACCTGTTGGTACCTGGGGACTGAAACAGATGTGTGGGTTATGTGGAGTCATTCTTATATTGGATGGTGGTAGTGGTGATGATGATTATGATACCGATAAGAAGCGGGAGATGATGAAATCCGGTACGGCACAGAGCGTTCTCCTCTTTAAGAGCACCAAGAGGGCTGACGAGTTTCACGTTTCCACGATATGGATACATCACAATTAACAGACACACTTTACGAGGTACTGAGGGAAGGCTTGTAAATAAATTCAGGACAAAATGTCAAATGTTTATATAGCTTATGGGACTTAACTACGGGGTCATCAGTCCCTAAACTTACAAACTACTTACGAAATAGCTAACACTAAGGACGGCACAAATATCCATGCCCGAGGGGGGATTCGAACCCCCGACCGTAGCGGCCGTGCAGACCGTGACTGGCGCGCCACAGTCCCCTCGGTCACCGCGGTCGGCCATTCAGGACATATGTGCCAGATCTGGTGATAAAGAACCTTATGCTACCATCCCACCTCCAGTTTGCCTTGGAGGCAAGCCGTTGGCACGATTAAGTCTGGCACGATTAAGTCTTCCTGGGGTATCACAACGAATATCTTATTAAATAAATATTAGCAGTAGAAGGTATTTTAAGTTTCTGGACCGTACATTAAATCAGTATTTATTTTAAAATATTATGTTATTAACATCGTATTTTTACTGTTTTTAAAGAGACTACAACGTACTTCCATCACCTGTTTCCAGTATATGTAATGGGAAAATGCTTTTTATTGATAAGATTAAACTTCAATCTTTCATCCCTGTCCTGTTCTTTCTTTCGTTGAGACAAGTCGACATGGAGCAGTGGTATTGGACTAGATCCGTATTCGGAAGGTCGGCGTTTAGTATCCCTGCCCTAATTTGAGTAGTAATTGCTTTCCATTAATCTCTTGACGTAAATGCATCGGTGATCCCTTTGAATAGGGCCACTCTGATTTTCGTCAACGTCCTTCATCAGTTCCAGCCTATAACCTGCCCCAAATTATTTTGTCGTTGGCGGTACGTTTGAGCTGCACCTTTCTTCCTTCTTCTTCTCTCTCCCATCTAAACCTGTGCTCCGTCTCTAACGATCTCGTCGTCGACGATCTGTACTAACTTTCTTCAATCTGTAACGGCTAACATACATTAGCGACCTAATTAAATATGTAGCCCAATCTCCCAGACAATTAACTCTGATTTGCAGAGTACTCATGTAGATGCAGATGAGTACCCATGTAGATATTTGAAGAAGAACTCGACTGTGATCACATGCAGTTATAGTCTTAAATTGTAAGTACAGGATAATTATATAGCTGCATTCCTGTACAATACTGGTGCACGCTACCTCAGGAACAGTAAATCTGAATCTGTATTACTTCACTCATTTTGCGCCACGGCACGCGTTATGAATGAGTGATTACAACATAATTGAAAAACTCTACCAATCAATAAACCCATAAAATGTTAAAGCCAATATTGCAGGTACTAAATGAGTCTCAGAAAGACTTTTGCATTCATGGGTGAAATTTCATTTCAGACATTTATTGAGTGGTTGACATCAGAATACAAAAGCCGAAGTTACACCGGAAATGGTTAGGCTGCGAGGTTTGCGTGCGGTACTTGCACATCGCGTGTCTCGGTCGTTGCCCTCTGTCATTCCTCGCCTCTCTCAATGTCAATTGCCTTCTCAGAGGCCTTATTTCACCAACAGAAATACTAAAACCCAGGCGGGTTCTATTCCTTCGATCGGTTTTGGGGTTCCGTACTTCAATCAGTACGGAACCCTTACGTAATCGCCGTCGTTGCCTGACTGCCTTTTAAGACCCCTTTTTTTGACAACGGAAAAGGCTATTTATTCATATACTAAAACGAACGGTCCTTTAGACCGATAAAAAAATTAAACTTTTAAGTAAAGGTAATAAAAAGATCCATTTTAGACACTCGTAATGTCACTCATTCAGACCCAAGACTGGTGAAATTTTGCAAGAAGCAAGGTTTCACAAGGCTAGTACACGAGGAAAAATCAGATTTTTTGTTTGTACTTGTATCAAAAACCACATTATTTTGTCGTAAAAAGGTCTCATGGAATTCATAACCGGTCATCTCTGTACGTATTCTAGTCCTTTGATCCGGTTTGCAGTAACAGTGAGATAGATTCATCAGGAGGATTTGTACATATAATTTACAATTATTTCCTGTTACGTGGCTGAACTAAGATAAAGTGAAGTGCCTGTCACGTGAACTGGACGCTTTCGCCATCTAGTGGTGTAGACGTCTTGCAGCCCCAGCCAAAATGCAACGGCAGCTGATTTTGCATACGGACTTCCCTGACAGTCAGGGAATCAGACAATAAAACTCAACTGTAAATTATGACATATATTCTAACTAGTAAAGCATTGATCCTCTTCATCCCTCCCCCCCCCCTCCCCCCCACCCACTTGGTTTTGGTCATTGCTGACAGTCTGTTTCTACGAGGCGAACAGAATTGCTAATGTTTCAGAGCAAAGAAATATCGATAATTAATAGGAGCATTGCGCGTACATTGTTTGGGATAAGGTATTTATATCCCATGAAATATCAACTGAAGCGTTCCACATATCAATTAGACTTGCATTATGGCCTGCTGTACTGTATAATCTTCTGGGATGTTATCAGTAATTGCACCAAGGATGAAAACAGACTAAGTTAAAGCAATCTGTAACTGCCAATTAACATAGCGTATGAATGTAAGTCTAAAATCAGTAAAATAATTGAAAAAGTACAAAAGCTAATGTAAAATTATTAAAAAAATTTGAACTTAAAATAGTTCATTCTGGATAGTACTGGAATTTCCGGAACAGATAGCATGTCAGTACCGATATTGTTAACAAGAAAAAATTGTCAAGGGTCTTGATTCGGGGGTGGATGAAGTATCAATGATATACGTAATTTGGTTTTTACCTAACCCTTGAAGCGTGAGTGCTACTCGCTATTGCCTTCGTTGTCTCTCTGGTAAATCAGACAACTGAGACCACTGTACTCAATATGCTTCTTCTTTAATCCTTTTATCAGGGTTGGCTGACTTAAGCAGACCTCAAGAAAATTCTGAATATTTGTGAAAAAACGCATAGATGGAAACCACCATGACCGAAATAAAAACTGTCTTCATTTTTTCTTAATAGATACCTCAACGCGTGTTTTCAGAGACTGATTTCAAGAAATGAGAAGTTGGTTGGTACCGTGAAAACTACCACACCTCTCTGTTGAAATGAAGAAGCGATACAAGCGCCAATGTGCGGAGACTTCGGGTGTATTATGTGATGCCAGAAACTTTTATTTCATTATTGTGAGACGGCATTGTGAACAGTACTGTTGAAAGTTTCGTAACTGTTCAAAATGAGAGATACATTAATGCATGAACGTAATACAGCCCTGAGCTTGTTATACAAAATAAAATAATATTGTAATGGTAGAGACTACGGTTCTACAAAATTCATATATAAATTTGTCTCTTTAGCAAATTTCTCAGTAACCTTGCAGTAGGCTATATTAATATTAAGAGAATGTAATAACATTTTCTTCTGGCGTTCTGTTAAGGACATTTTTATCTGAGCTATGAATATATTACTGCATTATTTCAGAATGATTTACCTTTTTTTAACTACAAAGATGTACCGTTCTCAGTTTCAGTATTATTTTCAATAATTCCATTATGTAGAATATTCTCAATTTGGATCGACGCCGAAGGTAATTACCATGAGAAACAGAACAAGAAGTGAACCTAGGTTATGAGCTAAACTGTCGTTGGACTGCTAACGAATTGCAGAAAATTCATTCGGAAAAAATAATAAAATAAAATAAAATCTGCCGCGTCAGTTTTTGTGGCATGTTAAAGAAATAAAAATCTCGAGAAATCTGTATTAATGGGATTGTATTATTCGAGCATTATCAAATTAAACCCAGTAGAGAATGTCATAAAGTGAATCAGTGATGGAATATGGACTACAGCTAAAATATAATTCAATAACAGTGCAGAGAAAAATTACATTACAAAGCGAACGAATGTAGAATAACGAGTGTTTGAGAGGGCAAAAATTGCGCAATATGCTTACTTTCATCACGGAAAACCACTAAATCACGCCGCAATTTACTTTAGTGGTTCTGCCCCTTGACATTTTTCCCGGTGGAAAAATCAGTAGTCCAATATTGGCTTGTTGATATCAGCTAGAGCGGAACACTTTGAGTAATGGGTGTGGTCGCTTGCACGGACGGTCTACCGTGGCTTTATTTTGCGGCAGCTCAATGCAGGCACTGCTAGCAAACAGAGGCGTTAAAGCTCCTCTCTAAAACTTTCTCTCCCAACAAACCGAAGTATAGCCTGCTGTTGTTCATTTTACGTTCTGAAACAAGTAGCAGAAATAACTTACAGGGAGCAAAATCTTTTGTATTAAAGTTACAGTTGTTTCTCTTGCACATTTCTTGAAGCAATAAAATGAGGGCTGAGCACAGATAAACAATGCTCTGTCTTATTTGTAGTACCTAAACGAGCACATACAATTATATATATATATATATATATATATATATATATATATATATATATATATATATATATATATATATATGTGTGTGTGTGTGTGTGTGTGTGTGTGTGTGTGTGTGTGTGTGTGTGTGTGTGTGGGAAATGTAGTTCTTCAGCAACTACTAATGTAAAACAATGTATGCGTGAGATGAAAGGTACTTAGGCCAATAAATTATCGATTGAAAAATGTTCAAATATTTGTAAACCAATGGTCCAAACTGCTATGGTCATCGGTCCCTAGACTCATTAACTACTTCAACTAACTCAACGCACACTCATGCCGAGGGAGGTCGCGACCTATAATAATAATAATGACATAGTTTTCTGTTCTATAGGTCCTAACTAAGTAGCAAGATCCCACGGTCATGGAACAAGTCAGTAGTACATGAAATTTTAACACAGGAGTGGTAATAGAAAAACATGCACATTACAATCTTAAGCCTAAGTAAAAATAACCAGAAACGAAACAAAGGAATTAACTTAATTTTTAATTGATCCAGGAGTTCCGCAGCAGAATAAAAGTACAGAGGCATGAGGTAACTCTTCAATTTAGACTTTAAAGCGCGTTGCTCAGTACTAAGATTCTTAAGTTTTTTTGGCAGCGTTTTAAAAATGCATGCTGCAGAATACTGCACGCCTTTCTGTACAAGAGTCAAGGACGTGTGATCCAAATGTAGATTAGATTTCTGTGAAGTACTTATCGAGTGAAAGCTGCTAATTCGTGGGAATAAGCTGATGTTAACAACAAACGACATTAAAGAACATATGTATTGTGTCGCCAATGTCAGAATTCCTGGACTACTGAAAAGGGGTCTGCACGACGTTTGCGAACTTACACCACATATTGCTCGAACCAACCGCTCTGAGCCAAAAATATCATTTTTGAATCAGTAGAGTTGCCCGAAAAATATCACTAAACGTCATAAGTGAAAGAAAGTAAGCACAGTAGATTACTTTTCGTGTTTGAAAAATCACTTATTTCAGATACTATTCTGATGGTAAATGAAGCAGAGTTTCGTTTTTGAAGAAGATCCTAAACATGGCCTTTCCACGACAGCTTACTATCCATCAGAACACCTAGAAATTTGAATTGTTCAGTCTCATTTATCATGTGCTTATTATGTGTAATTAAAATGTCGACTTTGCTTCAGTTGTGTGTTAGAAATTGTAAAAACTGAGTTTTACTGTGATTTAGCATCAATTTAGTTTCTATAAGCCATGAACCTATCTTTTGAACTTCATTATTTGATACTGTGTCAATATTAGAAACAACATCCTTCACTACCAAGCTGGTATCATCATCAAATAAAAATATTTTACAATCACATGTTATATTCGAAGGCATATCATTTTTGTAAAACAAGAAACAGCAGCGGTCCCAGAACAAACCCTTGGGGCACCTCACCCTTAAATGTGCCCTATTGTGACTGCATGTCATAGTCGTTTTCAATATTGTGGAGAATTACCTTCTGCTGTTTCTTATTAAAGTAAGAGGTGAATCAGTTGTGTGTCACTCCACTTACTCCATAATTTTACAACTTCTGCAACAATCAAACATCTTTGTTAAATAAAAGAAGACACCTAAGTTTCGTATCCTTTTATTTAATCTACCAAGTGCCTCACAGAGAAACGAGAATATACCATTTATGAAACCAAACTGTACCTATGACAACAAACTATATGAACTGAAATGATCAAGTAACCTTGATTATACGGCCTTTTCAATAAATTTAGAAAAGACCGATGGCATACAAATAGATCTATAGTTGTCTACATTATCCCTTTCTCCTTTTTTATAAAGTGGTTTCACTACTAAGTACTTTAATCCTTCAGGAAACTGACCATACTGTAAGCAAAAAATACAAATATTGCTAAGTATTGGACCTACATGGAGAAAAGTACTTTAAAATTCTGCTAGATACCCCGTCATATCCACAAGAGTCGTTAGTCTTCAGTGATTTAATTATTCACTCAATGTCCCCTTTATAAGTATCGTGGAGGACTATTTTAGGTAACAGCCTCGGAAAGCTATTTTCTAACAATGTTATATGATTACCTGTAGAAACTACGATTCTGTTTAGTTCACATGCTATACTCAGAAAGGAATTATTAAATTCTGTAAATATATCTGACTTATCAGTAACAGAAACATTTATACTATGCACTGACTTTATTTCCTCAACCTTGTGCTACTTACCAGATACTTTCTTTACGACTGGCCAAATGGTTTTAATTTTATCCTGAGAGTTTAAAAATGTTCAAATGTTTGTGAAGCTTATGGTACTTAGCTACGGAGTCATCAGTCCCTAAACTTACAAACTACTTATGAACTACCTTATACTAAAGACAGCACAAACATCCATGCCCGAGGGGGGATTCGAACCCCCGACAGGGAACGGCTTCGCGCATCACAGCATAGCGCCTCAATGCGCTCGGCCGCGGCCTTGAGAGTTTGCTGCTCTATTTGAATACCACATACTTTATACCTTCTTAATCACATTTTTGAGAACCTTATATTACTGTTTGTAATGAGCTACTACAACATGATTCTGGCTGCATCTGACATTTTGATACAATCCCCGCTTTGTTTTACACGATGTTCTTATCCCTTTTGTCAGCCGCCCAGACTGACTATTACTGGAAGTACTCTGTTTTGAGTGTTCTAGTCGAAAGCAGCTTTCAAACAGCGTGAGAAATGTGCTGGGGAACGCATTATATTTATCATCTATTTTCTCAACACACCCCCGGAGGGAGTGGCTGCACAATCTGTGGCGTGGCGTCCCAAAGAGCGTGGCCAAAAATTCTCGGCAATCCGTCTATATCTGTCACGTATTTTACCGAAAATACTCTTGTTTCTCATTCTTCACAGAGAAACATGTCGTTGGACGGTGCTGCGATGCATGTTTTAATATATGCACAACGAATGTGGTGTCATTAGATGACATCATGCTACAATTTGGAGATCGGCATACATGAATAAATATAGTCTTATGTCAACGACGATGAATTGTTCTGTAACCAACTTCAGGAAGTCATATGGCTGGATATCACTTTAGATTACCGACTTAAAATGTGTTCAACAAAAAATACAGTAAGTTATATACGAGGCGCGTCCCGAAAATAATTTCCGTTTCAATTTATCTCCGCTGCAGCGCTGCGATTGCAGTTCCGCACATGCACTTTAGACGATATGTATCAAGGAGAAGAACGTGCGCCATTTGGAGATCGCTGTCAGTTACGTACGCTTTGTTGTGCTTGTTTGAAATGTCGGCGTTGATTGAAAATCCCGCCGCTTGTGAAATCAGGTCGGTGATTCGGTATCTGAATGCGAGGAAAGTGAAACCAAGTGAAATTTATCGGCAAATTTGCGATGTTTACGGACCAAATGCGATGAGCGATTCGATGGTGAGAAGATGGGTCAGACAATTCAATGGCGGGCATAGTGATGTGCACGATGAAGAACGAAGTGGGCGTCCACCTTTGGTTACAGAAGATTGATGACAAGACTTGTTCTTACATCTCAAGTCTTTCCTTGGTGGTCATCACTTCACCAATGACGACGAGCTGAATGAAAGACACAGGCGGAAGATTTCTATGAAGAATGTATACAAAACCTGATGCCACGCAATAACAAATGCCTGCAAAATTTCGGCAGCTATGTGGATAAGTAGTTTAAGAGTTGTAGAATTTTTTGCAATAAAAATTTCTTGTGTATCTGTGTACAATTTCATTTTATTACCAAACGGAACTCACTTTCTGGACGCGCCTCGTATACAGGGTGTCCCAGGTATCTTGGCCACCAAAAATATCTCTGGAACGATAACAGCTATTGGAAAACGACTTTCACCGGTATCAATGTACAGCTGCGGCCCATGAATGTACATATTTGGAAACATTCTAAAACTAAAGCAAATGTGTTTTTAACACAAACTTATGTTTTTTTAAATGGACACCCTATATTTTTTCTTCAGCAACCCATAGCATGACAAATCACATAAACAATACCGTTGATTGCATCTCAATATTCCAAATACATACCGAGATATTGCGACGCGAAGTTGACGCTTGAAATACGCGAAACCCGCGGCTAGCGCACGTCCTGAGCAGCATGGGGTTCTCGCCTGAGTCCCAGGACATGCGTTAGCCGCGCGTTTCGCGTATTTCAAGCGTCAACTTCGCGTCGCAATATCTCGGGATGTAATTGGAATATTGCGATTCAATCAACGCCATTGTTTATGTGATTTGACATGCTATGGATTGCTGAAGAAAAAAAATATAGGATGTCCATTTAAAACAACATAAGTTTGTGTTAAAAACACATTTTCTTTCGTTTTAGAATGTTTCCAAATATGTACATTCGTGGGCCCCAGCCGTACATTGATACCGGTGAAAGTCGTTTTCCAATAGCTGTTATTGTTCCAGAGATATTTTGGGTGGACAAGATAGCTGGGACAACCTGTATATGGTGCTGTTCGTTTTGATATGTCCGAAAGAACAGACGCCACTTTTTGACCCCGCAATTATTATCTATTTGTATTCACGGGATGTATGACATTAACTGGGAATGGGTGAAGTTGAAAATGTGTACCCAGCCGAGATTCGAACCCGGGTCTCGTGCTTTCTAGGCAGTTTCGCTGACCCCGGCACCACTGGGGACACAGGGAGTATCACACCTGCACGGAACTACTCATGTACGCCTCCCGCCACTTCTAGACACATTATCTTACGGGAATCAGTACAAAGTGACTACGAGTTTGAGTTCTAGTGGGCAGGGTAAAGTTGCGAATTTGTATCTGGAGGGTGGCGTGCTTAATTCCGTGCATGTATAATGATCGCTGTGTCCCCAGTGGTATAGGGGTCAGCGCAACTACCCGGCTGGGTACATATTTTCAACTTTACCCATTAACAGTTAATGTCATACATTCCGCGAATATGAAAAAATACAAAGAGTCCACAAAATGTTAGGAGGACTATCATTCTGCTTTGAAATTAATTTATTTACAGAGATTCATATCGTTACACACCCTTAGCATAATCGACTCCGCTGAGTTTTTTATTATTTTTTGCCAAATGTCTGGGAATCGTCGTACACCATCTATTTTTGTTGATGATAATGATTCCGTGTGGAATTTTTGGCCGTTAGGCCCCAACTACAGTCATGTTCGGCCTGCCTAGTGGAAGTCTTCAGGTAACGCCACTTCAGCTTCTTGCGTGTCAAATTTCTGTTGATGTACCGTATTGACGCCCCTGTATCATAGATAATGTCATATCTGGCGTTATACTGGAATCATTGCAGTTATTCTTTCACTAAGGCAAAGAGGTCGTAATCATAGGAACTCACGTCGGCTGAGTACGGTGGGTGTTCCAAAATCTCCCACTGCGTACGTTGCAATTTCCTGGACAGCAGCAACGGTGTGGCATTCTGCAGGAACATGCAAGAAAATCCGCCATACTCACCGACATGAGTTCCTGTGATTTCGATCTCTTAGCCAAAGTGAAAACTACTGCGAGAGATCCGGTACAACACCGGAGATGACATTATCCATGGAATAGAGCGGTCAGTACGAGACATCAACAGATTTAGGTCCGCAGATGGTATACGATTGCCTTTCGAACTACTGGCAAAAGGTGATAAATGGCGGGAACAATGATTTTGAAGGTATGTAAGTGCAAGTACAACCTTCATTTAAAAGAAAAGTAATAGTTCTCATTACTATTTATCCAGCCCTTGTAGTTGACCACTTAACAGGCTCATAAATCAAGCCTTGCCTGTGCCTCGATTGACATATTCAAGTACCAGAGTGATCTTTTTAACTGATTGTAGGACATTATTAAGTTTTTAATACTGATGAGAAATGTATTAGTGCGAATTGATTTTGTTAGTGCAGAGTTTACAACAGTCGTAGATAGCGGGAAATATTTTGGCTATAAGAAACAATTCATGCCGTGTATATGGTTATCGCAAAAATATGTTTTGAATTATGCCTACGTCATACAATCATCAGATTTTCTCCAAAGAGAGATCAACTAAGACAGTAGAGGTAACTATACAATTTATTATACTTCTTTAAATATTTAAAAATAGGATTCCATGTATCATTACAACAAATGTTTTGGTTTGTGTGATCTGTTCCATATTATCAGTAAAATGGACATATTGCTAGTGAAAAACTAAGCGTATATTCGTTACAAGTACTGGAAGGAAGGAAGCTTGGAGTTTTAACGTCCCGTCGACAGCGTGGTCATTAGAGACGGAGCTTACGCTCGGATTTTTGGGAAAGGTTTGGGGGAGGAAATCGGCCGTGCCCTTTGAAAGGAACAATCCCGGCATTTGCCTGGAGTGATTTAGGTAAATCTCGGAAAACCTAAATCTGGATGGTGGATTTGAACCACCATCCTTCCGAATGCGAGTCCAGTGTGTTACCACTGCGCCACCTCGCTCGGTTTACTAGTACTATACTTGGACGATGCAATTAACTGAACCTTTCTCTGAGCTGTTTGGTAAAGGAAATGCTTTATGGCACACCTTACACAACAGAGTAAGAGGGGAACTTGTCCAAGTCATCCTGAACACTGTTGAGAAAGTGTAGAGAACCTATGTTTGCTAAATACTGGTTGATAATACGGCTGCCTCCAACGATTTCACGTAGGTAGCAACACTAATCCGTTATTTCGGCGTCCATTCTTCCTGTCCAACCCCCTCCGCTGTCCTTCGATATGTTTACATTCCCATCCTCCTCATATCATGTAACAGATCATACTGCAGATCCCCATCCTTTTTTGTTTGGTACTATCCACCGCTATCGGGGACTTTCCGGACAACCTCGGTGGAGGCACTGTGTGTGGTGCTGGGGATCTTCCAGATTGATGCTACTATCAAATATCGGGCAGCGATGTCAGGCCAGGCCTGGTGAATTTAGTAACTGGGACATCTGAAGAAGGGGAAAAAAAAGAGCCGCTGGAGAACTGACGCCTGGCAGCAGGAACAGGACAAAAGTGATAAGGGTTGGATGGTCCATTCATTCTTCCCCGACAGAGCAGAGAGACTAAAAATAAAACATATCGATTCCAGCCACGGCATGGTCCACTTCTTGACAGGACACAGCCCTTATCGCATGCACTTACGTCGCGAGAGTTTCAGAGAGACACCAAACTGCACATGTGGGAGGCGACATCTCGCGAACACGCGGTCCTATTCTGCGCGATCTACAGTAGCCTCAGAGACACCTTACCAGCAGCACAAGCTCACGTATAACAACAAATGTACAAGGCAACAGGGCCAATGGACAATAATCAATACACTAACAGATAAAATCTCGCATGCAAAATACGACGAATACAAAAGAAACAGTCCATACGAAAGACAACATAGACGCAGTATACAGCGAACAAACATAGCGTATAAAGTGTACCGACAAACGAACAGAAATTGGGAACACGACAAGGACACTAACACGGACACGGACAGTGATCATTTAATATACAGTAATTAACGCAAGAACAAATATGAAACTGTCAGCGAATTGTCCTTTTTGTTACCGGCAAAACGGCACTAAAAACCTGTTAATAGATAATAAAGTAAGACTACTTTTCGTTAGTCATAATTTTTAATTAGCATTTAGTATAACTAACAATGCTTGATAAACATGCAAAGTCTTCGACTCTCAAGCATCACATGTTGTCGGGCTCCATCTCCTACTAATTTCTCTTTCCTGACATCTTTCTTCTATTAAATACAAATTTATGTTATACTTTCACTTTCCGACCCACCTTGAACTGTCAGGTAGGGGTCATAATCTGTGGCACTAAAAGAAAAAAAATCTCTACTTTTCTCTATTCTTTATTCTTAATCTTAAATGAAACAATCCTGATCCCTATACCCCGAAGTAATATATGTCAAAGTTATCTGTCACATGTCATGATCTCTATGTTATTTATTTCTATCATCCATATAAATTACTAGCTGAAAACCCGGCGTTGTCCATGTATTTATTTATTTATTCCTGCCATTTTTCAGGTAAATATTAATTTGTATAAGAGATGTATGCCTGTAAAATCTCTTGCGAGTACAATTGGTAGTAAAGAAGTAATAGATTAAAACATGGCGCGTGATGGGGCGGTTTCCATGAACGTTACTGTTTATGTGCTCTTATTTCATGAGCTACCTGTCGTACTGTGACACAATTTAGAAGGTACACTCTACTATATCGTCCATACTGTCTCTAAAATTTCCTGCAGCTGCAATTTGTAGTGTAGAAATTATAAATTGTAACGTCATACCGAGAGCCGTAGTTTTACTCCATAAACAGCGGAAAAGAAGTAAGCGAGAAAGTTTTTTCCTTTCATCATTTTACTATGGTTGCCAGCGAGAAAAAGTTTAATAAAGGTTTGAAATTTTGTTTAAAGTTTGTTGCAAGTCGCTAAGTACTGTCATTCTCATACAGCGTATTTTGAAAGTCTCGCCGCATTATATGGCATTTTTTGCGATTTATATTGGTTATGACGTAATATCTTTTGAACCATGTGCCATACGTGATTCTTAACCATGCAACAAATGTTACCTCACGGTAAGGAATGTGGGTACCAAAATTGGTTGAAATCGGTCTAGTGGTTTAGGAGAAAATGAGCAGCATTGTCGCAAAATGCAGCAGTTTTTCGCGTATCTCATTGTTTATGACGTCATATCTCGTGAACTATATATCGTACGTGATTCTTACACTTCCGGCGACCGTCCTCATGGATTGAAGCTTACGTGTACAAAATTTCATAAAGATTGGAACAAAACTGTAGATTTGGATGCAACACGTACACACATACGGACACTCTGCTTTATCCATATAAATTATTTAATTTAAAATTTTGTAAGTGTTATTTATAGTTTTATTCCATCAGTTCTTTAAGCTGTATATTGTTAAACTTAACTAAAAGAAGAAATGATTCTGTGTATAGAGATTAACAATGAAAAATACGACGTGTCTTAACATATAGATGACAATAAATAAATAAATAAGCATCCAGCGCACACCCACACGCATCTCCACAGCACAGCCCACCTATCCACTGCACAGTGCTTGTTTATAAGCACTACCTCTAATCTGCGTCATCTTTTCAGTTTTTATTTTTAATTTAAAGAAGAAAGTTTCAGTTGTTAATAGTATCTATCAAAATTAGCTTTCCATAATTTATTAAAACGTAGGAACCTCTGCCGTTGTTTGCAGGTGGAGAGGGTACTGCAGTTTTCATGAAGGAGGGCGGGAGAGCAGTGGAAGAGAGACAAACAGCCACCAAAACAATGCCAGGGGGCAGCAAGTAAAGCCTAATGTGTTGTATAAATGTTACTTAACGTGCCTTCTGTTGACTCAATACCAACTAAATAAAGTCCCGCACGGATGCTTCCTGAATTGGAAATTTAGGAGCGCCGTTATGGATTTGCTTGGCTTCCCTGCGCAGTTACTGTAATATTTTCTCTTCGGAATTAATTCACTATCTTTTACCTCTACTACCTTTATCGTTAAAGAAAGGGTATTTACAATACGCCACGTCAATAAACGCGAATTTAATAAAATCTCATGTTTAATTAACTGAGAAAATTCCTCTACGGCGTGTTATTCCTGGTTCAGATGAACAATCTCAAAATACAGAATTAGGTATTTCACTCTGCAGTGGAATATGGGCTGATATGAAATTTTCTGGAAGATTAAAACTGTGTGCCAGATGAGTATCCGAAACCAGGATCTTCGCCTTTCACGGTCAGGCGGTCTACCGACAGAACGAGAGCTGCCAGGGCGGGCCGCGAGGCGTGCACGGATAGCTCAGTCGTCGTTCGGCGTGGTAGTACTGCACGATCCGTAATAGCTCTCTCTCTAATAAAAGAAAACTCAGCACAGAACTCAACTATGAACAACGAACAAACACACGTCCGCAGCGAACTGAACTACCAAGAGAAAGAAAAATAGGAAGAAAGAAAAGGTGGTGGAACAAAACTCCTGGGTTCGAAGCCCGGTCTGCGGAACAGTTTTAGTCTACCAGGACGTTTAAACCTAAAATCAATATCTTTCGTAAACTCAATGGTCATCGATTACTAGAAGTATAAATTAACACCATGTAATTCCGTCTCTGGACTTCATAAACACGTATGGGTTCGGTTAGGAAGTGCTTATAATAAGTTGCGCAGATATGTCGTAATCAAGGTAAGCAACTCGTTGAGGACTGGATCGTGCAATTCCATCAACTTGAGAGGATGCTGATGTCGGCGTGTATCTCGCTCTTGCAATATGTCCCGTAGACGATAATTCAAACAGGCAGTTTCCGTATACGTCCACTCCACAAGCTTTTCAACGCAGCTCTTTAGCAGAACGCCAGTCAATGGAAAGATATAACAGTAAAAATGATCCCGAAGTCAAACAAGCCGAAAGACGATTCAAAGTCATATCGGCCTATCACACTTCTACCTGTAGTTGGAAAACCATTTGAGACCATAATTACAAACAGACTTCAAAAATTCATAGATCAAAAGAAGGTACTGTCCGAGGAACAAGCTGGCTTCAGGAAAAATATGAGTACAATAGACTCAATATTACGGCTAGTCAGCCACAGCACAGAAACTGTCAACAGAGGAAACGTAGCAGCAAAAACAAACTGATACGTAAGACAATTACAACAATGGATGTCCACATGGGTGATTCGACCCAATCCAGCATAATCTCAACTATTGATCATTACACCACATCACATCTGCAAAGCCCAAGAAATGTGAACATTACTCTTTGCGAACAGGACGTCAAACCATTTAAAACAGCCAGATACATCGGTCTAGAAATTGATAACCTACTAAAGTGCCAACAAAACACAACTCAAAAAATGGGAATCCCTAACGCCAAGTTATCCAGAGTTCGACTATTACAACACAAACGGAGGAGCCGCCACAAAAACTGTACTACACATTTACAAAATGTATGTCCGTCCAATCCTGGATTACGGTGCAATCGCCTTTTGCGGTTCAACAACTCGGTGTAACAAGATAAAAGCAGCCGACAGACGTATGCCCCCGAACACTGGAAAAATTCCATATGAACACATTGGAACTCTACACACCCTACTAAACACCGATTCAATTGAGGAAAGGATATTAAAACAAGTGGCCACATATGGACACAAACGAATTATCATCAACGGTCAGATCAAGCAGCTATTAACCAATACTCCGACATACCTAGACATTCCGAGATACAGGTACCCTTATCATCCAGAAATAGCCACAGAGAAGATATATCCTGGAAAACACAACGAAATTAAAGAAAACACGAACAACAAAATTTTGCCCGACCACCTCAGATAACAAGAAAAATTCAAGAATGAATAACTACAAGAAGAAGTTTAGTAAAGAGTGAAGCTAAAAGATTAACACCCGACTCTAGCTGGGGTTTTTACGGGATTCTCTCGGCCGCAAGGCAAATGCCAGAGTTGTGTATATCCCCGGTACAATCAAATGAAAGATAGAAATTAAAAAGAAACAAAAAAGAAGCGAATCAAAAATAAATAAACTAAAATAAGTCGCTTCCCAAAGTGTAGAAATAAATGCTGCCATCACAGTAAAACGTAAGTCTAAACTAAGTAACCAAAGCGACATTAAGCCCTCCATGAGCCCGCCTAAACCATCTGATGGAGTAAAAAAAATATCGTGCTTAATCTCAGAATTTCCACTTCTGGTGACGTGACAACTGCAAAATTTTCTTCCTTTCCACGTGGATCCTAACAAGCACAGAAAACCGAGGTTCTCTATCAGCCCCATCACTCATTAACAAATAAGTGACAGGCTTTAATTAATTTAATTTACTTCGCACCTTCTCACGTAGCTCCGTTGGCCGGTATTTCCGTTTCAAATGATCTATCGGTATACTTCCAATGGAACAACAAATATGCTGTTTAATGCATGTTCGATTCAAACAAACTAAACTCAGCTACTATAATCTAAAATCTTGTCGCATGAAGTTTCAGTGCCGGGCTTCAATCAGAATTAGTATTACAGGGTGTAGTCGAAACTAAAGGGCACGGTGGTGTAACGACCCTCCTTTGTGGAGTTGCCTTTGGGGTGTCATTATCTATTAACACCGCTCTGAGGCAGGCCGGGTAACCGGCGTCCATAATGGGGAATGTGAAACGCTCGACAGGAAATACGCCCACCGCAGTGCAGCGGAATTCATGTCGCTGAAATTTTGTGAATTCCATACGGCCTGCATTTCAAAAGATCGCTTCTGATTTTATTCCAGCCTGACCGCTTTCCCTTCTGATGTGTAATAAACATCTGGCTTTACCCGAATATAACGCAAAATTCTTTCGGCAACCGTTCCACGCTCAGACAATTAATTTTTATGACTTTTGCGATGAAATTTCTCCGTGTCGCTGCATTATTCTGTATTTCCACATGATACGCATTTATCTCCACTGAAGTACATGCTGGGTGGGTATGCGGCAGCCGAAACAAACTAATGACATTTCTTTACATATAATAAGCTTCAAAATTAAATTGGATAACTTTCGGCAACAAATATCGCTCCAGTCTCATCACTTTTTTTATACACACGTTTTTCACAATATCGATATTCGTCCAGGTATCGATGCTTCACCTTTAATTCGTCGGAGGTATGTCAAGAGGAGTGTAATAGTACAAGAATGCACGAAATGTAACAGCAAAGCTTCGTGAAACAATTAATTTTTTTATTACAAAACTTCCTGAAATTAGTGTAATATTAGAAAAATTGTAATTGATGGGATAATTTGCGATATTTGTCCTGTTCCTTACTAAGGCGTTTACAGTCGGACAGACGTCGAAGCCACTAATGAAATTAAGAAGAATATGAGGACATTCTCATTAAATGAGATAGGCTACACCATCTTATTCAGAACACTAGCTTTTCTGTTGTTGTACAATATACAGGGTCCGTGTTTTTGCAATTTAACCAATACAGTGTCTTTCAGACATGTATGCATATGTGAAGGAAATGGACACTGCGGCGACTACATCTGCCAAGAATACAAATGCTTGAATATAATTAAGCATCAGCTGTGAAATTTATTGTTGACAGCATAATGTTTGCCAGATGGAACGTGAACCCGGATGTCCTTTTCTTAAACATTGCACAATTCGTGCACGCCTCACGGACCGAGCCAAACTTTCTTCAAAAATGTTCAAATATTTGTAAAGCTAAGAGACGAAACTGCTGAGGTCATCGGTCCCTAGACGAACCTAACTACTTAAACTAACTTATGCTAAGAACAACGCACACATATATGAGTGAAGGAGGACTCGATCCTTCGACGGGGAGCGGCTGCGCCATCCGTGGAAAGGTGCCTTAGACCGCACGGCCATTCCCTCGAGACCAAACTTTCTTATACCACACACAGTCTACTTTTACCTTAGTGTCTTCATAGTACCTGTGCTTCCAGCACAGGGTGATACATTTATTTGTTGCCGCAGGCCTTGCTTTGGTTTTCAAAACAGTTTGCAGTCTGAATGATGTTGCATTGCTTGAAATGTAGAAACACTAACACTGCACCGTGTATTTCAGCCAATTTAAGACTTGCAACATTAAATAAATGTCTCATTCGGTCGGGAATCACAGACAGTTTGCAAGCATTATAAAGAACTAGCTGAAAACGCGGCTTTTCCTGGGTATTTATTTATTAATTCCTGCAATTTTTAAGGTACATATTCATTTGTATAATGACTGTATGTCCGTAGAATATCTTGGGAATAGAAGTTAGTAGTAAAGAAGTAACAGATTAAAACATGGTGCGGGAAGGCGCTTTTCCATGAAGGTAACTGTTTATGTGCTCATATATCATGAACTACGTGTCGTACTGTGATACAATTTTAAAGCTACACTCAACTACATGCGTGTATATTGTCTGTAAAATTTACTGTGCCTACAATTTGTAGCGAAGAAATTATACATTATAACGTCATACCGAAAGCCGTAGTTTTAGTCCATGAACAGCGGAACGTTACTGTTTATGTGCTCATATCTCATGAACTACGTATCTTACTGTGATACAATTTAGAATCTACATTCAACTATATACGTGTATACTGTCTGTATAATTTCCTGTCGCTACAATTTGTAGTGTTCAAATAACAAATTGTAACGTCATACCGAGAACCGTAGTTTTACTCCATAAACAGCGGAAAAGAAGTAAGCGAGAAACTTTTTTCCTTTCATCATTTTACTATGGTTGCTAGCGAGAAAATGTTTAATAAAGGTTTGAAATTATGTTTAAAGTTTGTTGCAAGTCGCTAAGTACTGTCATTCTCATACAGTGTATTTTGAAACTCTCGCCACATTATATGGCATTTTTTGCGATTTCTATTGGTTATGACGTAATATCTTTTGAACCATGTGCCTTATGTGATTCTTACACATGCAGCAATTGTTACCTCACTGTAAGGGATGTGTGTACCAAATTTGGTTGAAATCGGTCCAATGGTTTAGGAGAAAATGAGCAGGATTTTCGCGCATCTCATTGTTTATGACGTCATATCTCGTAAATTATATATCGTATGTGATTCTTACATTTAAGGCGATCGTCCTCATGGATTAAAGCTTACGTGTACAAAATTTTATAAAGATTGGAACAAATATGTAGATTTGTATGCAATACGTACAAACATACGGACACTCTGCTTTATATATTAGAAGGTAAACTATATGTGGCGTATAAAAGTTTTTGTCGGTACGTTAGGTGTGTTCGGATAGTCTAGTATCTAATGTGAGAACGTGTGAGCACATGTTTCCATATGTCACCAACAAACTGTACAGCTAATGCTTAATCATATTCGCAAATACGGATACATTTATTGTACAAATATATCGGTTTCATAGGCTGCACACGGAAAGATCATTCATTGGCTTGCCCTTTAACCTATCAATCAAATAACTGTATTATTAGCCAACTTAGCATGGATGTGCAACTTCTCATTTACAATTACACTGAGTTTATATGTCGTCTCTTTCATTGTGGCAATGGGATGTAAAATTTGTATGTGTGTACCACGTTTAGAGGAGAGAGCTATACTTTCGAACTCCTTGATAATAACTGGAGAACACTTAAACTTAATGCTGGTTTCACCGGAAAGATAATGAACAAACAGACGGTAATCTATAAAAGGAAACTTTCGACACAAAGGCAGCGGAATTATCTAAGTGCACAGCAATCTATTTCTGTTCGTGGATGACTCATGGTGTGGACATGTATAACGAGAAAACATCATGAGCTCGGCGAATATTTAAACTGCATCTACCCTATTACAAATGCAATGAAACTTGAAAAGCGGGCCATTTAGTTTTATTTATGTATTACTTATGTGATGAGCAGGATCCGCTGTCTAGTTTCTACGACGTATGTCTCTACCCCTGAATCCACTACCGGCGATGTAGCACAGTTGTATCGATTCTGGACTCCCCATTCCGTAGGACGGCGGCGTAGTTCTCGATCCGGCTATCCTGCTTTAAGTTTCCTCTTAGAGAAAATGCCCGAACGGCCCCGGCCTATTTCTTTAACCATCATTTCCCAGTCCACTGTTGGACTCGGTCTCGTACGTCCTCTTCGGTGACTGAACGTTAAATTCTAATCTTCCTTTCCTTCTTTGCTTGAACATTCATCCACAAAGAAATGCCGTTATGAGCATTTTGGCCTAAAAAAAATTCGACATTGTAACATAAAGAGAACCTTCCCGGATTACTGAGACACCTACAAATAGTGTTATAAACGTATGTGTACACAGGGCGACAAAACCCCAGCGATACACATCGAGACTACCCATGCACTCGAAAACCAAAGGACACTTATTTGTCGAATGTGGACCCGATCTCAGTAAAAAAGCTACATGCCACATACTCACCACAAACAATCTATATCTACAAATCTACATCTACATCTACATGCATACTCCGCAATTCACCATAAGGTGCGTGGCGGAGGGTACACTGTACCACTACTAGGCATTTCCTTTCCTATTCCACTCCCAAACTGAACGAGGAAAAAAAGAATGCCTAAATGCCTCCGTACGAGCCCTAATTTCTCTTATCTTGTCTTTGTGATCTTTGCCCGAAATGTAAGTAGGCGGCAGCAAGATCGTACTACACTCAGCTAAAAATTCCGGCCCTCTAAATTTACTCAACAGAAATTCACGAAAAGAACGTCGTCTTTCTTCCAGCGATCCCCAATTGAGTTGCCGGAGCATTTCCGTGACACTCGCACATTGGTCGAACCTACCGGTAACAAATCTAGCTGCTCGTCTCTGAACCGCCTCTATGTCTTCCTTTAAACTGATCTGCTGCGGGTCCCAAACACTTGAGCAATACTCAAGACGTGGTCGTACAAGCGTTTTATACGCGGTCTCCTTTACAGGTGAAGTACATCTTCCCAAAATTCTCCCAATATACCGAAGTCGGCTGTCCGCCCTACTCACAACTGACCTTACAAGCGTTTTATACGCGGTCTCCTTTACAGGTGAAGTACATCTTCCCAAAATTCTCCCAATAAACCGAAGTCGGCTGTCCGCCCTACTCACAACTGACCTTACATGCTCGTTCCATTTCATATCGCTCGGCAATGTTACGCCTAGATATTTGAACGACGGGACAGCATCAAGAAGCTCACTACTAATGCTGTATTTTAACATTATGGGATTGTTTTTTCTACTCATGCGCATCACCTTACATTTTTCCACAGTGTGAGCTAGCTGCCAATCTTAGCACCAACTAGAAATTTTGTCTAAGTCATCCTGTATGCTGTCAGTCAGTTACAGACGACACCCTCCCATACACCACAGCATCATCAGCAAACAGCCGCATATTACAACTTACTCTGTCCATCAGATCATTTATATAGATAGAAAATAATAACGGTCCTATCACACTCCCCTGGGGCACGCCTGACGATGCACACGATAAATGTGAATGTCTGTTCGGTGTACGTTTATCACGTCTGAACCACAAGACATAAAGAGATAATAATTTGTACAGTTACTAATGTCTACCCGGGGAAGGCTTTAGGCACGGTTTTATTGCGATCGGATAGGTATTTATCTATATATATTAATGTGAATGTCTGTTCGGTGTACGCTTATTACGTCCGAACGACAAGACGAAGAGACTTAAATATTTGTACAGTTACTAATTTATACCTGAGGGACGTTTTAGGCACGGTTTTATAGCGAACTGATAGACATTTAGTAATTTGAAGAACACAACTCGAAATTCGGAACAATAATTTCTCTTTGAAAATTATATTTACTCTTTAAAAATAGATTTATTGGGTTTTTTTTTTTGTTTTTTTTTTTGTTTTTTTTTTTTTTTTTGTTTTTTGCTGTTTTTTTTTCGTAGAAGGGTGGAGTATATTGGGATGGAAAGTTATCGGTGTATATAAAATTCTACGCGTGTGTGTATGTTAATATTTCGCTCTGCAGCGAAAACTACAGAACGCAAACGAATGGGCTGTGTGTCCGAAGTCTCCCGTAGTTTCGGGATTGAAGGCCAGCGATGACGTTTGCGACTCTATAGCAGGGAGGTTACATACAGCGAAATCTGATACCACAGACTATATCTTTGGTCTATGCTTCTTCAGCTCTTTCTCTGTAAGGATAAGCGTAGGAATAAGGAAATATAAGAATAAATAAATAAAGCAGTAAAAAAGAAATTTCTTTCAATACATCTCTTGATTGGATTGCAATGCACGTTCTTTACCACGATACCACCAGGCCTCGTATCAACGAATCCTCCGTTCCCAATTTCGATATCAAGCACACTGCAGATAAACGATCAATGGGTTTTAATCATTTTACGTATTTTATGTGTGTATATAGAAATGAATAACTCTGTATCAGTCTCGCTAAATCTCAGAAATGGCTCGACCTATTGGAATATCTTGTTTTGTTTGTTTCGCTTTAATACAGGGGTGATATAGAAAAAATAGGATAAGAAAAACCCTAAGAAAGAGCTGAAAAATCTAAAAAACTTCTAAAATTGGAAGCCTATTATCACCTCGAAACCAACTTGACATACACAGCTGTTTTGGAGTTGCAGCCATAGGAAGGGAAAGGGAACCCCAACTACTCCTCTGATGCATCACAACATTATCCCAGATAGCGCGGAATTATTTTTGGTTTAATTTTTTTTCTCAGAAGCTATTAATTGTCTTCATATGACTGCACAACATGGTTATAAGTGATTTTTTTCACAATCACGCGATAAGTTTTGCAATACTGCCCTTGTTTCTGGAATGACGTCAAAATTAATGTTCTATAACGATGAAATATATACATATAAATGTCTCAAAAACTGAAGAAAGTTCAAGAAATATAAACCCAACAACGAGGAAGCCTTTAGTATCTTCTGTATGAACCTCAACTTTGCAACTGCATCCAACCACTTGCAATCGACAATACAAGCTAAAATTGATCTGCAAAGGGAGCAGACGATTCAAAGAAATAAAATATGACACCTTACACAAATTCTTACAGAGAAGAATAAAAAAGTAAGCTGCCGTTATCGTCCTTCTGGAAGGACGTCAGCGCTATATGGGTTAAAACTTGAATACGAAAATTGATGTACCAATTTATAATATTACCTTTCTCTGGAACTACAATAGAGATTGATAAACGACTTTTACGGTCATGAACGTACGTCAGGGGCTTATGATAGTAAGTACAATGAGTCTAACACGTAAACAAATATAATTTACATCACCAACTTATGTTTTTTAATGGATACCTCATATTATTTCTTACACAATCAATAGCATGAAAAAACACAAATAAATGGCGCTGGTTGCATCGCAATGCGTCAATTACATCCGGAGGGCCGCGTGGGAGTATCCGAGCATTCTGGAGCACCACGTTACGAATCGCGCGGCCTCCCGCGTTGGGGGTTCGAATACCCCCCTCGGGCATTGATGTATGTGTTGTCCTTAGGTTAATATAATTTAGTTTAAGTATTTTGTAAGTCTAGGAACTTATGACAAACGTAGTTTGGTCCCAAAGAATTGCAAACATTTGAATTTTTTTTTCTTTAACATCCGGAGGATTTGCGGAGCGAAGTTAACGTTTCAAATACATGAAGCGCACAGATGATGCTTAAGTGTTAGACTGTCTCATTGTACTTTTTAATAAGCTCCTGCCTTACGTTCACGACCGTAAAAGTCATTTATCAATATCTATTGTAGTCCCAGAGATATCTCGGGTGAAAACGTCGAGTGGGACACCCTGTATATAACTACGAAACAACAGCGGACCTGCAACTGGTCCCTGGGGCACCTCATTGTCACTGCATGTTGTAGCTATTTTCCAAACTGAGATAATTAGCCTCTCTATCTGTCTTAAAGTAAGAGGCAAACCAGTTGTGATCTACTCCTCTTATTCCACAATGATCCAACGAGTGCAGTAATATTTTGCTATCAACACAATCAAACGCATTTTTAAAAACAAAGAAGACTCATAGCGTTCGCAGCAATTTATTTAATCTATACAATGCTTTACAGAGGAAAATAGAATATAGAATTATCAATTGTTAAACCATACTTACATCTACATCTACGTCCACATACATACTCCGCAATCCACCGTAAGGTGCGTGGCGAAGGGTACACTGTACCACTACTAGGCATTTCCTTTTCTATTCCACTCCCAAATAGAACGAGGAAAAAATGCCTTTACGCCTCCGTACGAGCCCTAATTTCTCGTATCTTGTCTTTGTGATCACTACGCGAAATGTAAGTAGGCGGCAGCAAGATCGTACCAGACTCATCTTCAAATTCCAGCCCTCTAAATTTCCTCAACATAAATTTACGAATAGAACGTCGTCTTTCCTCCAGCGATCCCCAACTGAGTTCCCGGAGCATTTCTGTGACACTCGTACATTGGTCAAACCTACGAATAACAAACTTAGCTGCTCGCCTCTGAACTGCTTTCATGTCTTCTTTTAAACTGATCTACTGCGGGTCCCAAACACTTGAGCGATACTCAAGACGTGGTCGTACAAGCGTTTTATAAGCGGTCTCCTTTACAGGTGAAGTACATCTTCCCAAAAGTCTCCTAATAAACCGAAGTCGGCTGTCCGCCTTACTCACAACTGTCCTACATGTTCGTTCCATTTCATATCGTTCTTCAGTGTTACGCCTAGATATCTGAACCACGTGACTGCATCAAGACGTTCACTACTAATGCTGTATTGGGACATTATGGGATTGTTTTTCCTACTCATGCGCATCACCTTACATTTTTCTACATTGAGGGCTAGCTGCCATTCTTCGCACCAACTAGAAATTTTGTCTAAGTCATCAAGTATGCTATTACAATCAATTAAAGACGACACCCTCCCCCTCTAAAACGAAAGTGTATGTTTGAAAGAAAATCATGTGAAGTGAAATGACCAATTACTCTTAAATAAATAGCCCTTTTTATAACATTAGAAAACACCGATTACATAGAAATATGTCTAAATTTCTTTGCATTATCCCTTTCTCATTTATTATAAAGTGGCTTCAACACTAACAAGGAAAGTACTTAGGCTCGAACAAACAGAAATACACCAAAATCGTATGATAAATAATGTAAAGGTCTCTTATTGCACTAGTGATACTCCCGCATCTGCAAAACTCCGCAGTCGCCCATTATAGGCCTCTGCGTGTGCCATGCCGCATTGCACTTTGACCTGCCGGTACGCCAGTAGTGACAGTGCAGTGTGCCTCTGAAGTTGCGTTTTGTGGTCTTATTTGTGTGGTGAAGTGTCGGATGGATGGGCGATTGGTAATCAATCCTGCTAATATAGTGTGACTGGTTGAGGTGAAGTTACGAAGAAACCTTCTTCGTGTAGATGGTATTGGTGTGGAATATGAATAATTCGCATGTTATCTATTATCTATTACAGTGTTTCCAATCTATGCTCATATTTCTGCACTATAATAGATACCAGAAAAAATGTGAATGATTCTTCTTCTACACCAAGACCGTATTCACGAAGAAGGGCACTTCGGAATTTCATCTCAACCAATTGCAATACATTAGCAGGATTGATTACCAATCGCCGACCCATCTGACGCTTCACTACACAAATAACGTCACTAAGCGCAATTTCAAAGGCACACTGCACCGTCACTACTGGCGTACCGGCAGGTCAAAGTGCAGTGCGGCATGGCACACGCAGAGGCCTCTAACGGGCGACTGCAGAGTTTTCCAGATGCGGGAGTATCACTACTGCAATAAGGGACCTTTACATTATCTATCGCCGGCCGCGGTGGCCGAGGGGATTGAGGCGCTTCAGTCACGGTCTGCACGGCCACTACTGTCGGGGGTTCAAATCCCCCCTCGGGCATGGATATTTGTGCCGTCCTTAGTTGTAGGTAGTTCATAAGTAGTTTGTAAGTTTAGGGACTGATGACCCCGTAGTTAAGTCCCTTAAGCTTAACAAACATTTGAAACATTATCTATCATACGATTTTGGTGTATTTCTGTTTGTTGGAGCCCAAGTACTTTCCTTGTAAGTACTTTAATGGGTCTTTCGTGAGTTCGTGAACAGTGGTTAACAAGATCCAAGGAGCCAAGGCAGTGAAGCTAACAAAACAGGCCACTCCAACTCGAGCACTCGGTACTTGCGCGCCGTGCAGTGGGGCACCTGTGCTTTCCCCCCACCACTCCTGCCTGGCCTTGAGAGCACGTGTGTGATACACAGCGCTCGCTCTCGCGTCTACTTGGATGCGCTGAATATCCCTTCTGACTGTTACCAAATAAGACACTTTTATTCTTGCGAACGTTTATCGTGAGCACAAAAGTTTCGGATTTGTGTGTGCCAGTTGTATTGCTAACTGGGGAGATTTTTTAAGCCTGATGGTTAAGCACACTGCTTAATATGCCACTCTATCGTAAATGTCAAAGCACCGACAAAGCGCTGGCACTGCGAAAATAAGGGATTGTCGGACCAGACAGAAGGAAACTGATTACTAAATAAGTGGCGCAATTTCTACAATCTGAAGAGGTAACTCTTGTTTATTCTAAATGAATAACAAAAATATACGTTTTTTTTTAAATTGTACTTATTACGGATCGTGCGGCCACTCTCGTCGAAGGTTCGATTCCTCCATCGGGTATGTGTGTGTGTGTGTGTGCGTGTGTGTGTGTGTGTGTGTGTGTGTGTGTTGCTCTTAGTATAAGTTAGTTTAAGTTGTTTTTAAGTCTTGGAACTGATATCGACAGAAGTTTTGTCCCGTAGGATTACAAAAAATTGCACATTTAGATCGCTGACCTCGCTTTCGAGAAAGACATCGCCGGTTATTTACATGACTTAAATAAATCGTGGCAGGGTAAAAATGAACTAATCGGTACTGTGTGTAATCGTATTGGAAGTTCCAAATTGCAGGTTTTGTTTTCTAAAAGTCAGCTTCAAGAAGGAAATTTGGAAAATTTTCCCTCTCAAAATCCTTTAATTTAAGTACTTATGTCCACATCAAGGAGCACACGAAAGAGTAGCATTCATTGCATACAAATTTTAAAGATGGGTTTGATGACATAAAATAACGAAACCAGCACTCAAAAGTTTTTATGATACCTGTTTTGATGCCCCCAGAGGATGTCCCATCATGTCTCCTAATTGAACTGATGAAACTTCAGTACGATTCAATTTCGACAGACCGCTACTATCATTACAATAGTGATTTCAATTGCTTTTTATAAATGCATTGATCAAAAAGAAATGGCAAGGATTCATGCCCATGTTATAAAATGCGTTGCAAAGTTCTGAACAACGTTCACTTGTGAACAAATGTTTTCAGTTATGAATATTAACAAAAGAATAAGAAGGTAAAGTTTAATGCATCGTTCCAAGCTGTATTTCCGATTGCAACTGCCAAAACGGATGTGCCTAATATGAGAAAATTAGTGGCTTGAAAGCGATGCCGATTATCAACAAATAATGTGGAAAATTTGTGCAAAATAAGGAGCGCAATAAAACTATTCATTCTGTCTATACACAAAAATTGACATTATTATTATTGTTTTTAATAATTCACAAACACCGATGCTTTTCCCGGTGCACGCCGGTACACTCAAAGCACTTGAGTTGGAGAAGCCTGACTTAAATGAACACAACACGTGAAAATAGCCAAATGTTCAGATGTTTGTTAAGCTTAAGGGACTTAACTACGGGGTCATCAGTCCCTAAACTTACAAACTACTTATGAACTGCCTACAACTAAGGACGGCAGAAATATCCATGCCCGAGGGGGGATTCGAACCCCCGACCGTAGTGGCCGTGCAGACCGTGACTGAAGCGCCTCAGTCCCCTCGGCCACCGCGGCCGGCTGAAAATAGCCATTCCATTAGCAAACTGCATATATTTTTATTTATTTTTTATGTGAACAGAACTGCGTGATTAATCAGATGTTCAAATGTTGTAAATCTGTGGGAGCAAACTGCAGTGCTCATCAGTCCCTAGACTTACAAAATACTTATACTAACTCATGCTAATGACAACACAGACGCCCATGCACGAGGAACGACTCGAACCTCTGACGGGGAGCAGCAGACACGCACATCGAAGCACACGGATGTGATTAATCACTCGTATGAGGTTATCCACCTCTTTCTCCGTAAAATAACCAAAGCATATGCAAAGGCAGTAAAGATGTTCTACAATATTTACTTGTTATTGTATTAAATGTTTTTTGTATTTCCATTACACCCTGAAGATGACGTTTCGACCTCGAAACATGTTGCTTCAATTTTTTTTTTTTTTTTTTTTTTTTTTTTTTTTTTTTTGCATTCCTGTAGAACTGAATAAATAAGGTACAATCATCGGCTGCATCACACAATACATATGACTTTTATCTAAAATGGTGGATTTAATGATAAATACGGTCTAGTACAATGGAAACCGGGTGTACCGCATTCTACACGACTGTTTTAGGTCGCATCGGATGCTGAAAATCAAAACTATGGACGAAATGTGTCAAGCACTCTCAGCGACGCAATCAACTGACAGGCAAACATAGCATCTGTCGCAGAGCATTCCAGAAGCACAATCAAGAAATGAATACTTCCAGATCCGTGTTGCGAAAGTCGGAATTTCAGACAAATTGGGACTGATCTGAATCCGTCTATACGCTGAAAGAACGAACTTACAAATATCTGATAAGATAATTATCGAGTTAGAGAAATGGACTATTTTTGGGATAACTCCTCTGATTCAAAGAGGGTATTTATTGTGCAGCAAAGGGCGGATTAAGATATATATGGCGTAAGCTATCGAACCCCTTGTCGACCCCTTTTAGTAGTCTGCGAATTCTGACATTAGCCTGTAAATGTATATTTTCAGCAGCTTTCACACAGTTATATTAGACAGAAAGCGAATCTGCCTTTGGATCACACCTCCTTCACGCCTGTGCAGAAAAGTGTGCAAAATTCTGCCGTCTATTTTTAATCAGCTACCACAAGAATACAAAAACCTTGGTAATAATCCACTACTTTGAAGGCTAAAATGAAGAATTTCCGCATGGCACAATCTTTTCTGATCTGTCGAGGAATTCTTGGAAAAATTTAAAAACAATTATGCTGATTACTGCGTTACGTTGTTTCTTTTTTTTTTTTTTTTTTTTTTTTTTTCTTTTTCTTATGCTAAGGTCTGTCGTGTGCAGTTCACTTGATCTGTTACTACTCTTTCGTTACAATCTGATGTACTGACTCGTTACATGAGCATAGAGACTTGCTCCTTAACTCTTTCCTGCGGAACGTGAGAAATAATAATAATAATAAAGAAAGAAAGAAAAAGCTACTGACACCTTCAATGTCAGGGTGAGTTATCACGAATATAATTAACTAGCTTAAACCTGCGGCTCCGGTCGCGTGTTGGTTGATTGTGATAGATAAGCTATCTTTCAGTAGTGTGCTATGAGATCAAATCACACGTAAAAATGCATTCATTTTTGAAGAATCCTGTCACGACATGCAACAATTAATGATTGTAATATCGCAGATCGATCACGTGATGTAATGCACGAAACGTCAAATCTATTTTTTTAAAGAGATGTATTAATAGCAATTTCTTTTTTACTGCTTTATTTATTTATTCTTATATTTCCTTATTAGTATGCTTATCCTTACAGAGAAAGAGCTGAAGACATTGTAGCACGCATAGATCAAAGATAAGGTCTATAGCATCACGTTTCGCTGTATGTAACATCCTTGCTATACAGTCACAAACGTCAACGCTGGCCTTCAGTCAGATTTTTTAAAAATAATTTGACGACTTTTAACCACCGTATCTTCCACCTCCTTATAGCTATCGGCATGGAACTGCTATGGTGTACAACGGGAGACTTCGGGCAACAATTACACACAGATCATTCGTTTGCGTTCTATAGTTTTCGCTGCAGAGCGAAATATAACACACACACTCACACACGTAGAATTTTATATTACACCGATAACATTCCATCCCAATATACTCCACCCGTTTATCATTATCAACCCTCAAGCAACAATGCAACCAAAACCACTTTCAAATAGTAAATATAATTATCAAAGAGTAATTATTGTTCCGGATTTCGCGTTATATTCTTCAAATTACTAAATATCTATCAGATCGCTATAAAACCGTGTCTAAAACCTTCCTCAGGTATAAATTAGTAACTGTACAAATAATTAAGGCTCTGCGTCTTGTCGTTCGGATGTGATAAGCGTACACCGAACAGACATTCACATTAATATACATAGATAAATAGCTATCCGATAGGCATAAAACCGTGCCTAAAGCCTTCCCCGGGTAGACATCACTGACTGTACAAACTTTTAGCTCTTTATGTCTTGTGGTTCAGACGTGATAAACGTACACCGAACAAACATTCACATTTATAGTTATAGATGAACAATGAAAAGAAAAGTGAGTTACACAAATTACTAAAGGAAACCTATATGACGACATGGAGAGATAGGAGATACATAAGTCAGATTATAAAATTCTCTTTGGAATATTGTAATTTAGGTGATCATGCCATAATTCGTATTATTGGCGTTGTATTTCGTCCTCACGAAACTTGACTATCTGAGTGAATAATTAACTGAGTCTGACGCAATGAATACATATCCGTGAGAGTGAGTTTGACTTCTTCTCTAGAAAAAACTGAAGAATTCTGAACCCCGAACGGACGACTCTCTGCGAGAGATTTCACGTCACGTGCCCGACTATTTAGAGGCCGGCCCACGTACTAGCAGCATCCTTCTCCTGTCAGGGCTTTCATCTGCACCCCTCTGCGAGTGGAGGGCAAGCAGTGGCCACGGGTCTCCCGCAAGAAATGTTATTACTTCTCTCCGGTTCTGTCCCAACACAGCCGGCCGCGGTGGCCGAGGAGACTGAGGCGCTCCAGTCACGGTCTGCACGGCCACTACGGTCGGGGGTTTGAATCCCCCCTCGGGCATGGATATTTGTGCCGTCCTTAGTTGTAGCTAGTTCATAAGTAGTTAGTAAGTTTAGGGACTGATGAACCCGTAGTTAAGTCCCATAAGCTTAACAAACATTTGAACATTTTTTGTCCGCACACAATGCGAAAGCGTCCGCGCAACCTGTATAAGCCCACTTGTCGCACTGCGTTATCAGAAACGATATATCTGCCAGTAACAATGTCACTTACCAATTAACTACTGACAACGTATTTTAAACTGACACTGGACGTGCTAGACACATCTCCCAGTAGACAATATACATCTACATCTGCATAGATACTCTGAAAATCACATTTAAGTGCCTGGCAGAGGGTTCATTAACCACTTTCATAACTTTTCTCTACCGTTCCATTCTCTAATAGCGCGCGGGAAGAAAGAACACCTAAATCGTTCCGTTTTCGATCTGATTTCTCTTATTTTATTGGGATGGTCATGTCTCCCTAAGTAGGTGGGTGATAGCAAAAATATTTTCACATCCAGAACTAAATGTCGGTGATTGAAACTTCGCAAACAGATCACGCCGCAATGAATAACGTCTTTCTTTTAATGATTTCCAATGATTTCCACCCCAATTCGTGCAACATTTCCGTGACGCTTTCCCCCCGTAACGTGATAAAACAAAACGAGCTGACCTTCTCTGAACCTTCTCAATGTCTTCCGTCAGTCCCACCTGGTGAGGGTCCCACAAGGGGCAACAGTACTCCAGGAGAGGACGCACAAGTGTGATGTAGCCAGTCTCTTTGGTGGAGCTGGTGCATCTTCGAAGCGTTCTGCCGATGAAACGTAACCTTTGGTTCGCCTTCCCCACAATATTTTCTATGTGTTCTCTCCAGTCAAAGTTGTTCGTAATTGTAACTCCTAGGTATTTGGTAGAATCTACGACCTTAAGGTTTGACTGATTTATCGCGTAATTGAAGTTCAGCGGATTTCTTTTAGTGGTCATGTGTATTACTTCAAACTTTTCTTTATTTAGTGTCAATTGCCAATTTTCGTACCGTGTAGAAATTTTGTCTAAATCGCTTTGCAGTTGCTTTAATCCTCTGTTGACTTCACTAACCGATAAACGACAGCATCATCCGCGAACAATCTAAGGGGGCTATTCAGATTGTCTCCCAAATCGTTTATAAACACAAGGAAGAGTAGGGGACCTAAAACGCTTCCCTGTGGAACGCCAGATATCACTTCTGTTTTACTCGATGACTTACCGTCAATTGCAACGAACTGTGTCCTTTCTGATAGGAAATCGTGAATCCAATCGCACAATTGGAGAGATATTCCATAAGTACGCAATTTCATTAGAAGCCGCTTGTGGGGTACAGTGTCAGAAGCCTTCCGGAAATACAGAAATATGGAATCAATCAGTACGAAAATGGATTTAATTGAGTATGGGGTCTCACGGTGCACGTAGGTGTCACTGGGAACACATCACCGATCATTCGTCGCTGTTATTCACGGATGGTCACTGGAAGTATAGCAGAACGTGACACGGTCGGAAGAATCACAGTGTCAGCTGCACCATGCGCATAACAGCTACCGTGTTTGGCGCAGACCACTTAAAGCGATGGATCCTGGCTGTATAGAAGCTGTGGTTCAGGACTGTGGTGCCCCTGTTAGGATCTGCGGTATATTTTCCCGGTAAGGAACAGGTGCACTGTTATTCTGGATGGGACTTTGAATGGTCTTCAGTATGTTGAGTTGCCCGGGCGCCATTACACCCATTTTTGGCGATCCAACAACCCGAGGGTTCTCCGGTGTTTCACGATGATAAAGTGTCGCCTCATCGCTTCCCCGTCTCCCAAGAGTGGCTCCAAAGATTGAGATGGTGACTCTGGAGCCCAAATGTAAACTCCATCGGGCGTATGTGCCTACATCTGCATCTAAATTTTTACTCTGGAAATCACACTTTAGTGCCACGCAGAGATTTCATCGCATCCCTTTCATACTATTTATCCAGCTATACATTCGCGAGTAGCTTGCGCTAAGGAAGAAAATCGAAATCCCTCCGTTCGAACTCTGATCTCTTATTTTCTTACGATGATCCTTTCTAACTATGTAGGTGGGAGTCAACAACATATTTCCACAATCGGATGAAAAAGTATGTGATCGAAATATCGTGAGGATATCTCTGAAACCAAAAACGCCGTAGTTGTAAAGATACCCACTCCTGTAACATTTTCGTCAAACTCTCTCCCCTGTATCACGATAATACAAATTAGCTGCCATGCTTTGTACTCTCTAGATGACCTCCTGATGGAGATTCCACATCGCACAGCAATACTCCAAAAGAGGACGGACAAGCGTCGTGTAGGCAGTTTCTTTCCTACCTATGTTGCATCTTCTAAGTGTTCTCCACTACACTGTCTATACGTTCTTAAGTTTGCCACGATAGTAATTCCTAGTCAATAAGTCAACCAATAACAATAAATTTGTATTCTCACGTACTATATTTGGAAACGACATTAATTGAGTCTAAACCGTTCGGGTGTTGTCGTGAGCTGCTGTTTTGTAAATGTTAATATAATACTATAATCTCATTTCGATCTCTACGATCGAGTTGCGACATTCAACTTATCAAAAAAAAGCCGGCCGCGGTGGCCGAGGGGACTGAGGCGCTCCAGTCACGGTCTGCACGGCCACTACGTTCGGGGGTTCGAATCCCCCCTCGGGCATGAATATTTGTGCCGTCCTAGTTCGTAAGTAGTTCATAAGTAGTTTGTAAGTTTAGGGACTGATGACCCCGTAGTTAAGTCCCATAAGCTTAACAAACATTTGAACATTTGAAAAAAAACATCATAAGGATTTTCTCAGATGTTTGTATTGCTGTGATTTTGCAATGTGATACTAAACGCAATATGCAAAGGAAATTCCAAAAATTTGGTACCACTGTGAATGCGCTTTAAGACACGGGAAGCAGTGTGATATGCAGTGACGTCATAGGCACCACATGACTCAAATGGAACGTTGCAGCAGGCTTTCAAATTAATTAAATTTCAGTTTGAGCATCCGCTCTACAGACCGGACATGTCGCCCTGTGACTTCCATCTGTTTGGTCCGATAAAAGCGCATCTCAAAGGAAAGCTCTTCAACTCGGACGACGAACTGAAAAACACAGTAGAGGACTGGTCTGGTACTTGTCACAACCACAAGAATTATGGGAATATGGAATCATTCGGCTGGTTAAACAGTGGGATAGTTGTGCTCAGGCCTCTGGAGATTACTTTTGAATAAAGACTTCAAGTATACCCCCAGTGACGTTTCGTACCTTTTCATTTTAACACCCCTCGCGTATTCCTATACGGCGGAGACAATTTTATGAAGTACACTACGCTGATATATATTGCACTTCATGTGATGTTATACGTTTGATGAAAACTCTTTCGAACACCCTTCATACATTTGTTCATTGACTCCAACTCGTCCATTGCCAAATAAAAGATGGACCCCTCTTTAAAATCGGCAAGTTAAAGTATTTGGGTAGCGGTTAACTTCATTTCGTGATTACCACTGTTTTTAATAGATATTCAAACACGATGGCGATTCATTTGAATAACAATGGACGAAAGATGCAGATATAGGCACATAACTAACATATTTCTAAATCGATTTAGAACATTTCTTGTAATATGTAAGAGCGAGTTATTGTTTTTAATAGACAGCGTAAGAACTACAAAGATTCCTTCAGTGATCTCATTACCTTTTTATTTTCTTTTGACTTGCTTACTTTGATTTGATTTTATTGTTTCTATCTTTGTTTCCATTTCTGAAAACATGTCTCAACAAAATCGTATGGCCCCAAAGTTTAAGTTAATGTTTGTAATTCTGTCGGACCAAACTGCGTGGTCATCAGTCCGTAGCTTACAAATTACTTAAACTAAACTAACCTTAGGACAACACACACACCCATGCCCCAGGGAGGACTCGAACCTCCACGGCGAGCAACCGCGCGCTCCGCAGCGAGACGCTTTAGACCGCTCGGCTACTCCACCGCGGCTTTAAATTAATGTCGGTAGTTTTTAACTGATTATATCACATCTGCTGGAAGCAGTGCCTTTGAACGTGTAGTCTTTGTACATAGGGTCTTTTCGTGATGGCCGCGGTGGAATGGCCGAGCATTATAAGGCGTATTGCTGCGCAGTGCGTGGTTGCTCCGCCGTCAGAGGTTAAAGTCCTCCCTAGGGCATGAATGTGTGTGTTGTCCTTTGGTTAGTTTAATTTAGTCTAAGTAATTTGAAGGGCGTACCGTGTGATAAACTCAGTAGTTAAGTCCCATAGATTTAAAAACTTTTGATTTTTTTCCTTGATGGTAGAGGTTTTCAGAGCTTAAGAAAAAGGGAAACTGCATCCATGTTAATTGTGGTCTCCTGCTCCAGAAACGAATTAGTCCAAAGTTTTAAGTAAAATTAGAAAATATGAGATTTACTGTTGGTGTGCTGACGAAAACAGAAAAATTCCGTAAATATATTTTTAATAATGTAAAAATTCGGCATATTCTGTGGAAAACTGGATAGAGTAGGGCAGAAATATAAAGTGAAGAAATAATCTCTATCTGTAAATTAGACGGATTGTGTCATTTTGTAAGTGGGTCACCAAAAGCTTTCCGATATGCCGGTGATAATTTAATTTAGTATACTTTGCTGAGACGCTCCTTTGATTATTTCGTAACTTACTTGTCATTAGATTTTTACAGAGGGAAATGTTTTCTTGTTTTTACTCCATTTTCAAATATACCTACCAGCATTAAAATACCAAAAATAACAGATAATTACGGAATCGAGGACGGAAGTAATTCCAGATATGGCGGTGTGTTAGTATACTGTTTCCGCATCTTAATTAGTTTCCTCTAGTACGAACCACGAAATGTATTTTTGCGAAAGTCTGTTTTCATTCAGAGTAAGAGAGAAAATATCTCCCCCCACCCCCTGGCATTCACTGGAAATGTCGCCTGCAGATGGCTGCAATAGCGTCATTATGCTTCGCCAGTAATCTGGTATACCGGCAAAACTCGTTTGCTACAGGAATGCCAGTTATCAGCGTCGCTAGTATGGAGCAGCAGCGCTTAGTTACCCGGCCGTTCCACGCGGAGTGCGGGATTCTAATTACGAATCTCAAACGGAGACAATACAGAGTGGGACTGCGTTCTCCCGATAACACGGGCTGCCTCTGCAAATCCCTCTCGCAACCAACATTTTCACTCAAGTTGTGAATAGAACTCATAAGCTGCCGTTGCAGACCTATGTTTCCAAGACATTATGACGCACATTCAACTAGTTTTACTCTGAATACAACACAGAACAACTTTTTTCATAAGTAAGGGACGTGTCATCGAGCACCTGATAGTCTCTAACCAGCTTTAAATTCGCGAAACTTTAATATGACGCTTAAGAACTTCTCGTACAATGGTAAATCAATGTTGGCGAGCTTAATTTCGTGTCTAGTATCGAAATATTGCGTCCGTCTTCAAAGCTCTGGCATGTGCTTAAACTACAATAAAACAAACTGATGTAAATTTTAAAATTATAGCTGATAAAAATGTTTATGCACATACATGCATCCAGCACACTAGTTAATGTGCTACTGTGACAGAGAAGCATATAAATTAAACATATTTTAAAAACATCTCTAGTTGCGTGTCCTAACACGTGTTGAATTTTACGAGCTAAATTTAATTGCATGAAAATACATGAGACCATAGTTGCAGTAGTGCGTCGCTTTAAAGATCTTAACAGTAGATTTTGTTTTTAAGTACGTAGTTGGTTGCAGAATCAAGCACATAGCTAAAGGCAACATATACATTTCAAATGTTTGTATAGTCTATGGGACTTAACTACGGAGTCATCAGTCCCTAAACTTACAAACTACTTATGAACTACTTACGAACTAGGACGGCACAAATATCCATGCCCGAGGGGGGATTCGAACCCCCGACCGTAGTGGCCATGCAGACCGTGACAGGAGCACCTTAGTCCCCTCGGCCACCGCGGCCGGCTATATACATTTCATACGTATTTCTAAACGGGTCTTCTATTTGCAATATGCCCTCTACATGAAATTCTGTAAGCTTCGGCACGTGTTATCGAGCACCTGATATTCTCTAACCAGCTTTAAATTCGCGAAACTTTAATATGATGCTTAAGAACTTCTCATCGCCAGCATTATTAACTATGTATAATGGTAAACCAATGTTGGCGAGCTTAATTTCTTGTCTAGTATCGGAGTATTGCGTCCGTTTTCAAAGCTCTGGCATGTCTTAAACTATAATATAACCAGCTGACGCAAATTTTAAAATTATAGCAGATGAAAATTTTTATGCACATACATGCATCCAGTACACAGGTTAATGTGCTACTGTGACAGAGAAGCATATAAATTAAACATATTTTAAAAACATGTCGTTGCGGGTCCTAACACGTGTTGAATTTTTACGAGCTTAATTTAATTGCATGAAAATACATGAGACTATAGTTGCGATAGTGTGCCGCTTTAAAGATATTAACAGTCGATTTTGTTTTTAAGTACGTAGTTGGTTTCAGGATCAAGCACATAAGCTATACGTATTTCTAAACGGGTCTTTTATTTGCCAAATACCCTCTACATGAAATTCGGTAAGCTTCGGCTCTACTCTCTTTCTCTCTAGCTCTTTTCCCGCGCATGCAGTGTCGGCTTTTGTTATTGGGATTTGGCGTGATAATATTGATGGGGTGACCGGATGCCGTTCCTACCGCCACCTCCTGCCCCCCAGGAGGAAATATGTACCCCATATGTCTGTGTATAGTGTTATATGTGTGAAAGTGTAAAGTGATATAAAATGTTCGCGGATCGTGCAACTGAGGCGGGACTTGGGGACCAGCCCGGTATTCACATAGGGGGATGTGGAAAACAGTCCACACGGCTAACCGAGCGGATAAGCTTCGGCTCTACTGCTGCTGTTAAATGCTAAATTACAGAGTATGGAATAATCTATATCTATAAATGTAAATGTCTGTTCGGTGTACGTTTATCACGTCTGAAACACAAGACATAAAGAGCTAAGAAAAATTGAACAGTTACTAATGTCTACCCGGGGAAGGCTTTAGGGGCGGTTTTATGGCGATCGGATAGCTATATATATATATATATATATATATATATATATATATATATATATATATATATATATATATATTAATGTGATGTCTGTTCGGTGTACGCTAATCACGTCCGAACGACAAGACGCAGAGACTTAAATATTTGTACAGTTACTAATTTATACCTGAGGAAGGTTTTAGGCACGGTTTTATAGCGATCTGATAGATATTTAGTAATTTGAAGAATATAACGCGAAATGCGGAACAATATATACTCTTTGAAATTATATTTACCCTTTGAAAATGGTTTTATTGGTTGCATTGTTGCTTGAGGGTTGATAATGATAAAAGAGTGGAGTATATTGGGATGGAATGTTATCGGTGTATATAAAATTCTACGCGTGTGTGTGTGTGTTAGTATTTCGCTCTGCAACGAAAACTACAGAACGCAAACGAATGATCTGTGTGTAATTGTTGTCCGGAGTCTCCAGTTTTACACCATAGCAGTTGCATGCCGATAGCTATAAGGGGGTGGAAGATATGGTGGTTGAAAGTCGTCAAATTATAAAAAATTCGGACTGAAGGCCAGCGATGACGTTTGCGACTCTATAGCAAGGAGGTTACATACAGCGAAACGTGATGCCACAGATAATATCTTTGGTGTATGCGTGCTACAATGTCTTCAGATCTTTCTCTGTAAGGATAAGCATACGAATAAGGAAATATAAAAATAAATAAAGCAATAAAAAGGAAATTTCTTTTAATACATCTCTTTAAAAAAATCGATTTGACGTTTCGCGCATTACGTCAAATGGTCGATCTGTGATATTATTATAATCATTATTGTTGAATTTCGTGATTGGATTCTTCGAAACGAATGCATTTTTACGTGTGATTTGATCTACACTACTTACTTTCCTGATAAACGGTAAGTGCATAGACTTCTGCAATCTGATAGGAATATTTTTCAGTTCCTTCAAAACCAGTCTCATAGCACACTACTGAAAGATACCTTATCTATCATAATCAACCAACACGCGAGCGGAGCCGCGGGTTTAAGATAGTATTCAATGAAAATACAGTCTTCGTGTTATTACAAAAGAAAATTTTTTGATGAACTGAGGGCACGAAGGCCGCTGTGGCAGAGAGGTATTTTTATTTTTTTTTTTTCACGGAAATGATTTTAATGAACTCTGTAGGCAACACACCACAACCTTTCTAGATACCTCATTGTTTCATGTAAGTGATATCTAATACACTTTGCGAGGTTTGCTTACTTGCGTGGAATGTAATACTGTTGTCTTGGCTATTTGTTGCTTTGTCTGATTTATTAGAGCAACTATGCAAGTACTGGATGGAAGTGCAGAAAGCACTTTCAGCCACGCTTCAGTTTCCGAAGAACACATACTGAGACGATTTCAAATTCAGTGTTCCGAATGATTCTTAAGAGTCAGAAGTAGTCGTCAATTAACAAAAGTGATTATTGACCAAGAAACCCTCGACCTTAATCGCTGGCACTCACATACATAAAATCAAACACATGGCATGCGGAAACAGGTCTGTCATAAAAACTGCAACAGAGTCTGGCAGCTGAGTTTGCTTGTGTCCTAGATTTAAACCAAAACATTAGACAACGTTGGTTATGTTTTTGACTAACGAAGAACAGAAAGGAAATGAAGTGAAAGTGTGCAAAGAACTGTTTGAAAAAGCGGACGATGACAAATTGTACAGGCAGATGATCTTTAGAGGAAACGAAAAGATGAATAACACTGTTAGTTTTTTTCTGAGCATTTTCTCAGTTGGTTACATTAATATGCAGATATTTGTGTATAGGGTCCGTCAATGCAGTTTCGGCACCAACGAAATTAAAATGCATTCAGCCGTTTTCGCATTACGAAAGGAAGTTTTAACTTCCAGTCGTTCGCCCCAAGGACAGTCACCCAACGCTGTTAGCAGATAACTGTTTTGAAAAGATTATGGGACAAATTTGTCAGAAATAATCTCTTTATACGAATAATGGTTCATTAATTGTGACAACATGCCTTTCCACAAAGCCCGGACAGTTCGCGACATTGTAACAGAAGGCAATAACAGTTATGTAATATACAATAAAGGAATGGACGAGGTATATGCTTCCATGCAAAGACGTAACACAATCTGAAATTGCTTTGGAATAGGGACAGACATTTGAAGTGTGCTGAAATTGCTTTGGAATGGGGAGAGACATTTGACGTGTGTCGAAAGTAACCTTCTTAGTCTTGTCTGAATCTGTTTAGGAAAAGCAAAACGAAATCTTAACTGCCGGCCGAGATTTGAACCTTCATCATTTTGAATAAAAGGCCTGCGCTTAGGGGCGTGCATGACGTAAGGTGTTTAGGGGGTCGGGGGTCGACCCTAATCTTACCAAACTCACGAGGGGGGAGGGGGAGGAGAGAGTGAGTCTCCTCAAATCTCACGTAATTTTTTCCGCGGGAAACAGCGCTAGGATGTCAAATTAAGGAAAATATGGCTAAATCCTACACAATAATATTAATCGCAGTTATGTAAACTTCAGATAGTAATCCAGTAGCCCCTCGATTGTTTCTCTAAGGAAAGACGATGTGTTTTTCTACGCGCCTTTTTCTCGGAATTGCAACGCAGCACGGGCGGCAGAACACTGCTGGCCCTCTCACGCTGCCTGAATAGAAACCCATGCCAGCCCGCTCGGCTACGGCCATACGAATGTCCTTTTCACGCGCGTTTGTAAGGAATCTTCTTTATTGTGGCTCTGCCTCAAGGAAAGACTCGTGCTTATGAAACTACTCCTTCCTTGGTTTTTGACATGTTTGAAATAAATGTTTCATATTCTTCCAAATCTTCTGAAATTTATCCCTAAAAGAACATGAATATAAGTATTACAGATTTGCTGCTTAAAATGATATAATTTTACATGGTTTGTTATGAAATAAGTCTTTCTACGACCAGTCAAGATTTACTATTATTTATGCTGGTTATACAAGTCTTAATTAGTCAAAAATAAAAAAGTAAGAAAACAGTGTTTTTTTTTTTTTTTTTTTTTTTTTTTTTTTTTTTTTTTTTTTTTTTTTTTTTTTTTTTTTACTAAATCCTACGTAATCAAGCACAAATTAGCGTATTTACAATAGAATACGCATTTTGAAAACTCTCACAAGAGATTTGGGGCTCGAGAAAAATCACACAACGTCTCACCAGGAAGGAGGGGAGTCGAAAAAACGCAAAAATCTCCTCACTTAATTATTGAACGACCCCCTACTACATTACCTCCTGGCTCAAGGTGTGTGTCACAAGGCAGGGGCATTTCAAGGATTTATGAAGTGAACATAGATTTTTCGAACCAGATTGTCTATTAAAACATTTCCAGTAACAGATATGGACTCTCATAATTTATTGGTTATTAATTACTGATGGAAATTAAAGAAACTGGTCAATGTCGGAATTAGAGGCAATTACGAGTTATTAACTATACTTTTCATGCGCAGTGTAGATAAACTTTTGAATAACGTCTGAAAATATTGCTGTAGACTTCACGCCATATGCTGTGATTAAGAAGAGTTCAAAAAAATGTTCAAATGTTTGTATAGTCTATGGGACTTAACTACGGGGTCATCAGTCCCTAAACTTACAAACTACTTATGAACTAAGTAAGACTAAGGACGGCACAAATATCCATGCCTGAGGGGGGATTCGAACCCCCGGCCGTAGTGACCGTGCAGACCGTGACTGGAGCGCCTGAGTACCCTCGGCCACCGCGGCCGGCAAGAAGAGTTCAATGCCCAACCTTCGTAACAGTTTTCTACAACCACATAATGTTGGCAACTGAGTAACTAATAAATTGCCGCGGTGGAGTAGCCGTCCGTTCTAAAGTGCCTCGCTGCAGAGCGCGCGGTTGCTCGTCGTCGGAGGTTCGAGTCCTCCCTGGGGCATAGATGTGTGTGTATGTGTTGTCCTTGGGTTATTTTAAGTAGTTTATAAGGCTAGGGATTGATGACCATAGAAGTTTGGTGCAATAGGTTTACAAACAATTGAAGTAATAAATTACTTTATGACGCAGTACAAACAAATCCTAAGAGCCTGTATTCCACCGGCACTTATATCAAAGCTTCGCAGGATTAGATTCACTCGTTTCTTGGTGATGGTTCCTGTTCTAAAACTAATAAATGTTTCGACAGCCCTATGAAACAATTTTTTTGTATTAACATGGGAAAATTCTTTATAAAAAGGTACGATTGAAATGAAACTGGAGATATCTAATGGTAGCACAAGTAATAGCATAATCAGAGACTCAGTTTACGTAAATGGAGTGCGAAATGTGGACGACAGTTGAAAAGTACTATAAATTTGGGACATGCCATTAACGTTAAAATGACAGAAATCAGAAAAGCAGAAAAACTTTTTTTTTTTCATTTTTATGCATAACATATAGGCCTACTTTTCATGTTCCGTTAACGAACTGTTTTCGATCTAAACACAAAACAAACTGCAGATTTCTATTATTACAGACCACTGAAGATGTTTTACTGTCATTAAAACGAAACGAGTCTGGTGAGAAAAATAGCATTTTTATTGTAGTTGCAAAGACGGACAATTCATAATTATGAATGCAACTACGGACATTATGAGCACACAAACGAAAAACATTTTTTTCGCTCTCGCGAGGTTCGTGTTGTCTGTAGTGATATTCAATGTAATCTATTTGTGCAGTGAAGAGATAGAGATCGGGTATGGAAGTGGTAAGCATGGTTAGACATTGGCAGAGACGCGACAGAGAGCTTGTTAGAATGTAGCAGCCGCGCGCGCTGTAAGTAGCCGGCTGAGACACGGGCGCTGTGGTATCGACGTGGTCGTAATTATCACAACGGCTGGGAGGAGCAGAGAGCAGCCAGTGCTCATCCTGATTGTTCCGCCTCCCTCGAGAAATCACACTCCTCCTGCCTCTCTCGTCTGCAGCTTTGCTGTTCTTTCTTACGGGTGCTCTACTGGGAAAAGGACAGACGTCACAGATGGTAACGCGTGCTAGATTTCTTTCCATGCTACCCGAAGGGGGCCTGAGGGATCTCTCATGGCTTACGGTGTGTGGGTGTAATTTTCGATAGAATGATTGTTTTTAAGTTAGTGAAATGCTGTTTACACGAACTTTATTTAAAAAAAAATACTTTATACTTTCGAAATGGATCTTTCATTGGACAACGGAGTAGACATTTTGAAGTTTCCTAGCATACTTATAAATTCACAAAGTCACTCTCTGTAGGAAACTTAGTTGAGAGTGTACTCCGTCAAAGCTGGTTCTTCAACACTCCTGAAAAAAAAAAGAACACCATTAATTCGTCGACCTAGAAGAAGGAAATTTAATTGACAAATTCCTAAGGACATAAATAACACACGATCACACAGTCATACGCACGTGAGTATAGTCAACAGAGCGTGTGAAATGTTTGGCCACAACCTCTTCTTGCAGCAATGCAGACTGCATTTCTCCCGTGAAGATGATCATATATGTGCTGTATATAGACTTGCAGTATTGCCTACCATGCTGTTTCCATCTGGTGTCTCATTTGGGCTAGATATCGTGTCGGCCGGGCAGACCGTGCAAGATGGCGTTTCATTCGCCCCCAAACATGATCAACAGGGAACAGATCAGAGAATCGTGCTGGCAAGGGTAGTTGAAGTACAATTTAAAAAGCACGTTGGGTGGCACGGGATACATGTGGGCGTATGCTGTCCTCTTGGAGAAGCTTATATGCCTTGTTGGTACAGGAACAGCAGCACGACGGGTGAAATAACGAAAATTAAACTACACAATTTTGTGTTTGTTCTACGGGTTTAATTCTTAGTCCCTAAACTTACGAACTACTTATGAACTAACTTATTCTAAAGACAACACAAACATCCATGCCCGAGGGAGAATTCGAACCTCCGACACGGGAGGCCGCGCGATCCGCAACGTGGCGCTCCAGACCGCTCGGCTACTGACGCGTGGCCGTCAGTTCATGATGAACTAATTGTTCAATGCCAAAAAAATTATAGAACTATTATTAATTCACAAATTTCATTTAAATATTTATTTACATTGTAACTGCTCCATCAAAGATGATAATTTATTGCTCTGCATGTAACATTTCTGGTTTGTTGACAACGCAAGTTATTTGTCTAAACTTCAGTAAATGTCTGATGATGGATTAAGAAGCCGAAAATCGATTCTCATACACTACTGGCCATTAAAATTGCTACACCAAGAGGAAATGCTGATGATATACGGGCATTCACTAGACAAATATATAGTAATAGAATTGACATGTGATTACATTTTCACGCAATTTGGGTGCATAGATCCTGAGAAATCAGTACCCAGAACAACCACCTCTGGCCGTAATAACGGACTTGATATGCATGGGTATTGAGTCGAACAAAGCTTGGATGGCGTGTACAGGTACAGATGCCCATGCAGCTTCAACACGATACCACAGTTCATCAAGAGTAGTGACTGGCGTATTTTGATGAGCCAGTTGCTCGGCCACCATTGACCAGACGTTTTCCGTTGGTGAGAGACCTGGATAATGTGCTGGCCAGGGTAGCAGTCGAACATTTTCCGTATCAAGAAAGGTCCGTACAGAACCTGCAACATGCGGTCGTGCATTATTCTGCTGAAATGTAGGGTTTCGCAGGGATCGAATGAAGGGAAGATCCACGGGTCATAACACATCTGAAATGTAACGGCCACTGTTGAAAGTGCCGACGATACGAACGAGAGGTGACGGAGACGTGTAACCAATGGCACCCCATACCATCACGCCGGGTGACACGAAAGTATGGCGATGACGAATACATGCTTCAAATGTGGGTTCACCGCGATGTCGTCAAACACGGATGCGACCATCATGATGCTGTAAACATAACCTGGATTCATCCGAAAACAATGACGTTTTGCTATTCGTACACATTGGTTCGTCATTGCGTACACCATCGCAGCCGCTCCTATGTGTGATGCAGCGTCAAGGGTAACCGCAGCCATGGTCTCCGAGCTGATAGTCCATGCTGCTGCAAATGTCGTCCATCTGTTGACTCAGGGATCGAGACGTGGGTGCACGATCCGTTACAGCCATGCTGATAAGATGCCTGCTAGTGATACGAGGCCGTTGGGATCCAGCACGGCGTTCCGTATTGCCCTCCTGAACCCACCGATTTCATATACTGCTAACAGTCATTGGATCGCGACCAACGCGAGCAGCAATGTCCCGATACGATAAACAGCAAGCGCTATAGGCTACAATTCGACCTTTATCAAAGTCGCAAACGTGATGGTACGCATTGCTCCTCCTTACACGAGACATCACAACAACGTTTCACCAGGTAACGCCGGTCAACTGCTGTTTGTGTATGAGAAATCGGTTGGAAACTTTCCTCATGTCAGCACGTTGTAGGTGTCTCCACCTGCGCCAACCTTGTGTGAATGCTCTGAATAGCTAATCATTTGCATATCACAGCATCTTCTTCGTGTCGGTTAAATTTCGCTTCTTTACCACGTCATCTTTGTGGTGTAGCAATTGTAATGGCCAATAGTGTAATAAACAAACTTGTAGAACAAACACAAAATTGTGTATTTTAATTTTCATAATGTATTTGTTCCATCAATAACTGACAGAAGAATCAGTTAAAATGGCTAAATAATGCTTTGAATGTACCGCACACTGTTCAATGCGCCCTCTACGATTACCAGGGAAGACCGACCAATGTAGGATATGGTTCTACACACCGTGATAACAGGTGCTGTCCCCGTGTGCCTCTGTCGTATACAGTCCAGATTTTGGTGCTCGCCGGCACTACGCCACACACGCGTACGTCCATCAGTGGCAGAAGCGACTCTCATCACTGAAGACGACACCTCTCCGTTCGCCCCATTCGCGCACCAATGTAGGCGGGTCGAATGATGTTGGGACATAAGCGGAACGCAGGATCGTATCCCCGCCTCGCAGAAACGTTCGCGAATGGTTCTAGCTGATACCTGAAACGTCCTACTTCATATTTTCTTAACTGGGAATTCGGCTACTGGCCCGGTTAAATAAACTATCTACCAATAAATTGTGTTCACACGTTTTTATCACAATGGACTTTATGTTACAATATAGCTGTTACAAAACTGTATAAAAAAAAACGCACATAGCCACACAGGCACACACCGTTCGCGGTTCGATAATGCCATATTTATTTGCACTGATGGTTCCAAGAGCACTGCCGGTGTCGGATCTGCCTTCGTCGTCGGGGACAACCGGTTCCAATACAAGCTCCCTGACCGGTGTTCGAGTTTTACGGCTGAGCTTTTTGCCCTCCACCAGGCCGCTTTGTACACCTGCCGCCACCGCCAACCTTTCTATGCCATATGTTCGGACTCCCTTAGTGCCCTGCAGAGTCTTAAGGACCCTTTCTCGAACCATCCTCTCGTGTATCGGATCCAACGCTCCCTCCAGTTGCTAGCTGATGACAGCTGTCACGTTTCTTTCCTGTGGGTCCCTGGCCACGTGGGAGTGCCCGGGAATGAGACCGCCGACATAGCAGCCAAGGCCGCAGCTCTTTTGCCTCGCATGGCTACCTTTTGCGTCCCATCGGACGATGTTCAACGGGCTCTTCGCCGGAGTATCGTGTCGCAATGGCACAGTGCGTGGTTTTCAATGTACAACAATAAATTGAGAACTGTAAAACCGATCCCGACCGCTTGGAGGACCTCCTCACGCCCCTCTCGGCGGGAGGAGGTCATCCTGGCCCGGTTGCGGATAGGTCACTACCGTTTCAGCCACCGTCACTTGCTATCCTCTGACCTTGCACCGCTGTGCTCCTGCGGTGCACTGCTGACAGTGCGACATGTTTTACTGACTTGCGTTAATTTTAATCATCTCCGTGTAGCCCTTCACTTTCCGTCTACTCTGGAGGAAATTTTAGCTGATGACACACGAGCAGCGGCTCGTGTTTTGCGTTTTATCAAATTGGCCAACTTATCGAAGGATATTTAATCCTTTTAATTGTCTTTTATCTTTCGTTTTTAGCCTTTTCTTGATTTTCTGACAGTCACCAAATTTTTTGAGATCTAGTGAATCTAAGTTCTTGTCTGGGCGCTAATGACCATAGAAGTTGTGCGCCCTAAAACCACAAAAAAAAAAAAAAAAAAAAAAAAAAAAAAAAAAAAAACCACACACACACAGGCACACACACTTTCGTTATTACCGCCACTTCCGGCCACCCCCAAAGATCTACCCTCAAAGACAGTCCATTTCGAGTCATCACAGACAAAGTGCACGAGAGCGTTCTCGTAACAACTCATCCTGGCTGTTACGTTTCATACCGCGGAAACAGCAGTGACACTAAGGATGAAAACATAGTGGAGCGGCGAGTCTAGAGTCAAGTGGCGCGTTAAGCTGCGAGTTTTTCCAGTAAATATGGTAGCGACGCTGCACATGCGCATAGTGGAGCGGCGAGGCTCGCTGCGTGAGTCAGGGCAATGTGGTCAGACAGCGAAGACGATGTGTCGTACGAGTGTAGTGCACTTAAAGTGGTATCGGCTTTAGGGATGAGGAATTATGTTTTCCACCCTGTAAAGCACGAACGGAAACAATTCGGCGAATATCACGATTTATTGCACTTGCACATTTCAGGGCATCTTCATTTACACGTTGAATCAGTCAAATCTGTAAGTTCAACTAAATAGCTGGGAATTACAGTTACGAACAACTTAAATTGGAAAGAACACGCAGAAGATATCCACGAGTTTGGGTGGAAATCCTTGAAGAAAAGTATTATCCATTGCAGCGATATCTATTTGCGATATTTATAACTTTCTGTTCCGTATGCGGACATGGAAAGTGCAAGCAACTAGGTGACATCATATTGATGTTCAAGCTCCTGGGGCGTACGTTTCCTTTAACAGAAGTTGTTTTGTAATAGGATTGCTCTTCCTTGAGCAAAACACTGTATTTTTTCTTTTAATTACCCATACATGTTCCGTTGCAGTTTCAGCTTTTTCAGTGGCCTTTATTTATTTATTTCTTCTTTTTACGTCTTCATGAATTCCTGTTTTTCTACGTCTTCCTAGGGACCCAAACAATTTAAATAAATTATTACTATTAATATTAATAATAATAATAATAGTAATAATAATAATAGACAACAGGAATACCTGAACGTGTAATAACAAAAAATCAATAAGAGCGCATAGATGCTGCAACTGCGATGAAACATATTTGGGTAATAAAAAAGAAGAAATTCCGTATTTTTTCTCAAGGCACAACGCTGAAGTTATAAAAGAACATTTACGTAATATTAATTTTAGGAATAAAGGCAATGGTCTGAAGTGGACGTAAGGTAAATTTATGACTGCAACATCATCCAATTCATTATAAATTTGTTTATTCACAGGTTTGCTCTACAAATATGATAAATTTGATGAAATACTTGATATTGACAAATAAGAGTGCGTAATTACTCATTAACTTTTAATTAATAATACCTGTTTTTAAATAAATGTTACGTGTGAAGTAAGGGCGCAGCAAAATACGTACCGAGCAACGCTTCTCGGCTGGAGCAGCGCTGCAAAGAAATCAGGGCTGAATTCCCGAGCGGCGAGTCAAGCGTATCGCCGCTGCAAGCAGCGCTGCTTGCCGCTCCACTATGTGCTGCCCCATTAGACTGCGTGCATTTTTAGAAGCCGCGCAGCTTGACTCACAGCTGGACTCTTGACTCGCCGCTCCACTATGTTTTCACCCTTTGGTGTGATGTTACGATGCGGTCCAGTACGACATAGTCCAGTCAAATGGTAGTTTGAAGTCGAAATATTTGGTGTAATTGTTTTTAGTGGTTTATTTTATGTTTTATTTATTTATTTATTTATTTATTTATTTATTTATTTTTTTTTTTTTTTTTTTTTTTTTTTTTTTTTTTTTTTTTTTTGGGTGCTGAACACGAATATGAAGTTTTCCAACAAAATTTCCCTCGGCAAATATGAGAAATCAACAAAAATCACCAAAAATCACATTTTTTTTTGCGGTTATCAACTTATAACTCATAAAGCAAGCTATTTACACCAAAAGTGGCCGAGTACTAAAATAAAGAGGAGAAAATGACCTACACTTTATGTGTCTAACATTTTTCTGTAAGTCGTATGGTTTCCACAAAAAAACACTGGTAAATATCAGGAAAATCAGTCTTTTTTTTAACAGCAAAAAAGAACCTTAATATATAGTTTTTATTTAATAACATTAAACATTATTGTAAATCCTTATAAAAGAGACGAAGTTCTGTACAATTTTATATGATTTATGTGCTAATATGGGCCTTCTTAGACACGGGTTGCGTAATTTCTTCGGAAGAGCCCTCCAAGTCTTCAACGCCTAAAACAAACAATCAATGCCGTAATTCCAAATACTTCACAATTTATTGAATAGGTATGAAAGCAATACTTATTAATAAAACTTTTTTCAATCACAAATCTGTAGTAAGTGGAGAAATAAAGGCGCTATAGAATTATTTCTGCCTAGTTACCTTCAAGTAATTCAGAGAACTCGAGGTCATCTTCAGTTTGTTCTTCAATTTCTGCGACGGCCATGTTATTTCAGCTGTTCTCGCAGTTCAGGCACACATTGGAACAGTTGAGACCTGCTTTCTTACATCCACAGTGGGTCTGACAGGTCTTCCTACACTTACAAAAAATAAGTTTCAAAACTGCTTCTGGTGCTGGTGGCTGTAGCGTTCGCACTGGCTGCAGACCATCTTTGGTTTTCTTCCAACCCCGCTGTTCAGGATCTTTTTCATTTCCAAGCCACTGCTGCACCTGAAAATATACTCTCAACTATGTTGCTGTGCTGCAGCCTAGGTAAGAGGTAGAGCCGCCAAATGGGCTGTTGTTCAGTATGCTGACCTTATGTAGTGTTTATACCGCAATTTATTCAAGGACTTTGCTTCCTTTACGGTCAATTTATACAACGCAGTGAGAAACGTTGGACCAACATGTACAGTAGGATCTTTAAAAATTTCAATGGTCTTGGTTAGAGCAGGCTTTTTCTTTAGGGTTTGGGGGGAAACCTCATCTTTCCTACTCTGAACAAGGCCGAAATTCCATCACATCCACCCATGGCATGCAAAAACAATATGTTGTCACTAATAGATTTTTCTGGTAGGCAGTCAGGAGAAAAAATCAGTTGTGGCGCTGTCCCTTTGCCTGGCTTCAGAAGGTATACATTAGAATGTACACCCTGACAACGACCAATCATGATCACAAGCAAATGTACGTCTTCACCCATAATAACTGCAGAGTTATGTTGTTGTGCAAGAGCAATTGCTGTGGTTACAATAAGTGTATCTGCATCTTCTTGTGCCTGCTTCGTTTGAATTCCATCTGTTGCAAACTTGCACTTCACCATTGAGATGAGACGGCTTTTGTTTCTCATATTAATTAGAAATTTCTCTTGTGAAACTGTCGGGATCATTCTTTCGTCGAACATAACATCTTTTTCAACGCTGTCTTTCATCTCAATTTTCGTCACCAGATGCACCAAATTACGTTTATGAGGAGGCAGTCGTTGTTGTGACCTTGCATAATCTTCAGGAATACCTGTTTCACACACAAAACAATGTGTTTTCCAATGGAAATTGTCAGAGGATGATCTTAATTTTCCTGAAGATGTGCTTGGTTCAGCAGCTTCCTTCAAGTAGGCAGCTATCATTCTTTCATTTATGTAACTTTTCTGGCATGAAACATGTACACTGACAGATGGTTTACCCGCTAAAACAGCCACCTTCATATCATTTCTTTTTTTACTAGCATCACGTAAAGTTTCTTTTTCTTTTTCCTTGACCACTATCACTGCATCCTCACACAAATCTTTTTCACAAAAAAAATATCACTCGACATTGCGCCCGATTTTTTGCGATATATTTCAACGAAAACATTCAAACATAGCTTCACGTTTATGAATAGCAGTGATTTTCCGTCTTTGCAACTACAATAAAAATGCGATTTTTTCTCAGCAGACGCGTTTCGTTTTATTGAATGTAAAACATCTTCAGTGGTCTGTAGTAGAGGCCAATTGGAAATGCTTGACAAGGCGGCGAAAAATTCTTCTTTTGAGTGGCCATAATGTCCGTAGTTGCTTTCATAATTATGAATAGCAGTGGTTTTCCGTTTGTGTGGCCATAATGTAAAAATCGCATTTTTATTGTAGTTGCAAAGACGGAAAATCACTGCTATTCATAATTATGAAAGCAACTACGGACATTATGGCCACACAAAAGAAGAATTTTTCGCCGCCTTGTCAAGCATTTCCAATTGGCCTCTACTACAGACCACTGAAGATGTTTTACATTCAATAAAACGAAACGCGTCTGCTGAGAAAAAAATCGCATTTTTATTGTAGTTGCAAAGACGGACAATCACTGCTATTCATAATTATGAAAGCAACTACGGACATTATGGCCACACAAACAAAGAATTTATAGCTTCACGTCTTTGAGAGAAAGGGAAATAACACGATCACGGCAGCGAACGTACACAAACTGGAGAATTGAGGACAGTTGGGTGTTTTGGCAGGAAGACCCCCCTTTGCCTGTCATAAATTTAAGGGCAGAGGTGGGACGGAGGGGCGGGCCGCAGCCACGGGTAGACGGACAGCTGAGTGCACGCTCACAAGGGACAAAAAGAAGAGCTGCTTCCATGGTAAACACGTTGAAAGACCAGGAACTGCTGATTAAATAATACACCCGAAAAAACATGCAATTTTTTCTTCTGTTTTCTAAAATTTACTGATTTCACCACTTTTTCAACGCTGTTTTACGTGGAAACCATACGGCGTACAAAAAAAATGTTACAGACATAAATTGTGGGTAATTTTCTCCTCTTCATTTTATTACTGGGCCACTTTTTGTGTAAATAGCTTGCTTTTCAAGTTATAAGCTGAAAACCACTGACAATTGTGATTTTTAGTTGTTTTTTGATGATTTCTCATATTTGCCGATGGATTTTTTGTTGGAAAACTTCAGATTCGTATTCAACACCACAAAAAACATAAAATAAGCCACTAAAAACAATTACACCAAATTTTTCGACTTTGAGCCCTTTTTGTGCACGATTTGACTATACTAGACAGTAGATAAATTGCGACGGACTTGGCGCGCATCTGTGCGTCGCTGCTGATCGGAGCCAACGCACGAGCACGTTCTGCTGACCACTGGCGACAACAGCCGTGCAGTGCGGAGACCTGTCGCCTCACGCGTTACGCAGTTCTGCAGAACGTCCACCCGGCCTCCCGCAGGCCCACTATCCGCCCTCGCTCATCCCCGTCAATTGCACTAACGGTTCGCGTACACGCTGTGGCGGCATGCTAACAATGTTGCAGACACACGCGGCGCTCCGTATGCCACGGAAACTGGCTGCCACCAGCTCTGGCGGCGATCAAGCGCTGCGCTAATTGCGAAACGCCACGGGCGGTAGTGCGGTTTGTGGTGCGTGCGCAGCGCGGCCCGTTTCATCATCGCGTACCTCGCCCTCTCGTAGTGCGCCGTGCAAGTCTGACAGGTCTTATTCACTTAAGGCAATGTATTCTTTTTTCATTTCCCCGTGGTTTATACAGGGGAACGAATGTACCGTCTGGGATGACGCCATTTGGCTATGAAAATGTGAGACCAGTGCAATCCAATCTGTTACTTTCCTGCAACTTCTTTTTACATAAAAGAGACAGATGTTTGATTCTCTCTATATCCATCTTAGGTGGATGACAGGACGAACGGCGATGAATTAATTTGGCAAAAGAAAAAAACCTTCCGCCGTTATTTTTTTAACCAATTACATGTTTCGAGATTCCAATAATCTCATCTTCAGATCCTTGTAAGATCCATGCAGTAATACGAGAACTAGCCATCCATTTATAATCCCGCATATACCCTCTCACTCCAAGATATAGCAAACAACTGTCATACCATGGGAACGGCCGCCCAGTCAGTAGCATGACGCCTTAGACCACGCAGCCATTCCGCGCGGCTCCTTTCAGTCGTTCGCATTATCGGCTCATAAAGGCACTGTCGGCAAATGTTACAATGCCCTCTCATTGACGCACTAATCGTATCATGTGTTTTAGAAAAATATAAACACTATTGACAATTGCCTAAACAAGACGATCAAAAATTTACCGTTTGCCGATAACATTGTAATAGCGTCGTAAACAGTAAATGACTAGGGATGGCAACTGATCGGAACAGACATTAGCTTGAAAGGAGGACAAAAGTTGAATATTAATAATAGAGAAACAGGGATGGCGGAAAGCAGTCGAAATAAATCCGGCGATAACCAGAGAATTTGATTATGAAATCAGACACTAAAGGTAGTAGATAAGTGCTGACATTCAGGCAATAACGTGACTGATGATGACCGAAGTTGAAAGAATACAAAATGTAGAAAGGCAGTGGCATGAAGAAGAGAAATTTTATAACGCCGAATATAAATTTAAGAATTAGGAAGTCTTTTCTGAAAGCATTTGTCTGTAGCTTAGCCCTGTAAGCTTCCTTGCAGACGCTCCTTACCATCGTACAGAGCAAGGTGGCACAGTGGTGACACATTGGACTCTCATTCGGGAGGACGTCGGTTGAAAACCGCCATCGGCCACCCTCATTTAGTTTTTCGTTATTTCCCTAAATCACTCCAAGGCGATTTTTCCTTGCCTACCATAAGAGATAGTTAATAGTAGTCTCACATTCTGAGACATCAAGGAATTGTCAACTTAGCATTAGAAGGAAGCCGGGGGGGGGGGGGGGGGGCAAAAATCGTAGAGGGAGACCGAGGGACGAATACAGTAAGCAGCTTCCATAGGATGTAGGTTGACGAACGTATTCTGAGATGAACAGACTTGCACAGAACAGGGTAGCGTGGAGAGCTGCATCAAACCAGTCTGCGGACTGAAGACCACAACAACAACAATAGCAGTCTCACACATGATGACGCATTGATTTTTTAATACTTTAATTTACAAAAAAAAAAAAGTGTAATTGAGAGATAATAGTCTTTTTATTCTCGGGTGGTTGCTGTTTGTGACGGGAAATGTCCTCAGGTATAGACTTTTGACTGCGTACAGAGAATTATGTTTATTAAATTTGTTTTGTTCATATTATGGTAATAGTTATTTAGCTTTTGAAAATTATTTGATAGTAGAATTTTTCAAAATTTATTGGTTTTGATGTTAGAGGGACATAAGAGCTAGTTCTTGTAGTCTAGTAGTTAAATCAACCAACCACCCCTTAGCCTGCGCGAAAGTCTAACGTGGACCATAAGCAGCTGTGACAAGACCAGAAGAGAAGCTTTAGAAATGAATACTGAAGGTTAGTTGGGTATATCGCGTAGCTAATAAGGAGGTATTGGATAGGATGAGAGAAAAGTAAGTTATGTCGTACTTGACTAAAAGAAAAGATTGATTGATGGGACACTTTTTGAGACATGAATCTTTGATTTAGAGCTAGAGAGAAGTCCTTGTGTAAAAATCTACATCTACAATGATACTCTGCAAATCACATTCAAGTGCCGCGGGAAGAAAGAACACCTAAATCGTTCCGTTTTCGATCTGATTTCTCTTATTTTATTGGGATGGTCATGTCTCCCTAAGTAGGTGGGTGCTAGCAAAAATATTTTCACATCCAGAACTAAATGTCGGTGATTGAAACTTCGCAAACAGATGACGCCGCAATGAATAACGTCTTTCTTTTAATGATTTCCACTGATTTCCACCCCAATTCGTGCAACATTTCCGTGACGCTTTCCCCCCGTAACGTGATAAAACAAAACGAGCTGACCTTCTCTGAACCTTCTCAATGTCTTCCGTCAGTCCCACCTGGTGAGGGTCCCACAAGGGGCAACAGTACTCCAGGAGAGGACGCACAAGTGTGATGTAGGCAGTCTCTTTGGTGGAGCTGGTGCATCTTCGAAGCGTTCTGCCGATGAAACGTAACCTTTGGTTCGCCTTCCCCACAATATTTTCTATGTGTTCTCTCCAGTCAAAGTTGTTCGTAATTGTAACTCCTAGGTATTTGGTAGAATCTACGACCTTAAGGTTTGACTGATTTATCGCGTAATTAAAGTTCAGCGGATTTCTTTTAGTGGTCATGTGTATTACTTCACACTTTTCTTTATTTAGTGTCAATTGCCAATTTTCGCACCATGCAGAAATTTTGTCTAAATCGCTTTGCAGTTGCTTTTGATCCTCTGTTGACTTCACTAACCGATAAACGACAGCATCATCCGCGAACAGTCTAAGGGAGCTATTCAAATTGTCTCCTAAATCGTTTATAAACACGAGGAAGAGTAGGGGACCTATAACGCTTCCCTGTGGAACGCCAGATATCACTTCTGTTTTACTCGATGATTTACCGTCAATTACAACGAACTGTGTTCCTTCTGATAGAAAACCGTGAATCCAATCGCACAATTGGGGAGATATTCCATAAACACGCAATTTCATAAGAAGCCGCTTGTGGGGTACAGTGTCAAAAGCCTTCCTGAAATCCAAAAATATGGAATCGATTTGTGATCCCTTGTCGATGGCACTTAACACTTCATGTGAATAAAGGGCAAGCTGTGTTTCGCAAGAATGATACTTTCTGAATCCGTGTTGACTACTGGTTAATAGGTCGTTCTCTTCGAGATAGTTCATAATATTCGAACAAAGTATATGTTCCAAAATCCTGCTGCAAATCGACGTCAATGAGATAGGCCTGTAATTTTGGGGATCACTCCTATTGCCTTTCTTGAATATTGGAGTAACTTTCCAGTCTTTGGGTACGGATCTTTTGCTGAGTGATCGGTTGTAAATTATAGTTATGTACGGAGCTATTGCATCAGCATACTCTGAGAGGAATCTAGTTGGTATACAGATTTATTTTTGTTTAGTGACTTTTGTTTAGTCTCAGTAGGAGACCGCGAGAGGAATACAGTAAGCGGATTCAAATGGTAGATTTTCGCATATGAAGACGCTCGCACAGGACAGAGTAGCGTGTAGAATTTCGCCAATCCAGTCTTTGGGCTGAAGACCACAACAACAGCAAGAAGCGATCTGTATGAGTTCTATTTTATAGGTGTGCTACAGTTTGCCAGTACTTTGCAAACAAATCGCAATCAGCCATTCCACATCATCACAACTCCCTGTGTTCCATCTCGCGACGTTTACAACGTTCGGTATACATATTTAAACCAAGTGTTTGAGTAGAATTAATATTTTTCCTACCCATACGCGTTAAATTTGCCTACAATCAGAAGTAATTAGAAATATGTTCCGCCGCGGCGGAGTGGCCGAGCGCATTTAGGCGCTATGCTCCGATGCGATAGGCCGTTCCCCGTCGGGGTTTCGAATCCTCCCTCGGGCATGGATGTTTGTGTTGTCTTTAGTATAAGGTAGTTTATAAAAAGTTAATAAGTTTAGGGACTGATGACCCCGCAGTTAAGTCCCATGAGCTTAACAAACATTCGAACATTTGAAATATGTTCCGCTTACCTTGAATCATCCTACAGTCACTGAACGATGGCACTTTTCAGTGCAGATACAGATCAATCGATTAAGGAAACATGTAGAAAACCTAAATGTAATTGACGTGTAGTATGTATCATCTACTGCACTCTTCCTATTCCTATTTATTCCTAAATAACGACAATGGTTAAGGAATTGAAAGGCAATTTTTCAGTCATTCACTACAAATTGCAATAATAATTGAATCTAGGCTTTCACGGCTGGTTGTTCCAGTCAACTGCTGAGCTGAATTGACTTTACTTTGAACCACGTTTCGTGTCTGCAATGCCACCACAAATGTCTTCAGCAGTGGAAAACGAAAGAATCTAATAACATCAATAAACTGCAGTAATATTTAGTGTTGGCCCAACAGGGAACATAGTATTTATCTGGAAGCAATAAATAGATTCGAGCTGACAAAGAGCATTGAGGAGAGGGATTATCTGTTTGGCAGTGCTTCGACCCGGCTATGTAAACTGGCCAGGTAGTACACAGAGCGCTCGAGCGCAGGCAGAGCATACGACGGAGTGGACGTCATTAGCCGACACAAAACGCCGACTACATCAAAGATGGCCGGCTGCGGGCAATATTTGCTGCCTCTACAAAATAATGAAGCTGGCTGTACGCCCTGGCCAACGGCGGATAGCGGTCACCCGTACCGTACTTTACAGACAGCCCTATCCTAGCAACGGCAGTAAGAGAAGTTATCACAAAGGTAGCTAAAACCTCAATACTCGTTTACGTTCCTACCACCTATTCCGTATATAAATGCGTTACGGTTATGTAATTCATGACCATCAAATCCGATACTGTAATTTCATTTGTTTCTTGTACACCATGAGATTTCGATACATTTATGATAACTACTTAATTTGATCATGGAGTAGGTACTTTGTATACCAGAAGGAACGATCTACATCTCAAAAAATGGAACCGAATTCTAGATAATAAGTTGCGAAACACAAGCGTGTATTATTGTGCAATAAAAATGTCGACCTACAGAAACTGTAGGCAAAGTTCACGAACCAACTATAATTAACGGATTGAAATTTGACATGTCGCAATATGTTGATGATACCACTGTGGTCACATACAGGAAAATGCAGAATGAAAAAAAATTCTCTAGCCAGAATAGTATGAGAGTAATCAAGAGAATGAATAAAACGATAATAAGTAGCAGTAACCCTCAACACGCATCGTATGGTTGAATGCACAGAAAGTACGTCAATAAAGATATTTAATATATGCGACTGGTGGTCTCATATCGAATGATAATTTAAGTACACAGTCAGTCAAGAAAGCAAAGAGAATATACATTCACAGTGTGAGCAGACCATTCACAGTAAGGAAGCAACTGCGAAATAAGTGCTTGTAGATACGAAAACCAACCAAAAAACTTAACGTTTAACGACCTTTTGACAACGTCGACGTTGGAGGACGTAAACGTACAGCCATAATCTCAAATTCGAATAGCACAAAGACTGAAAAATATTTACTAATAAATATGATTTACACTGTAATCAGGACGAAACGCGTTCAAGTTTATTCCATCAATGATATTACACAATGTAGCAGATTTGGTATAGTTCAAAGCTCCTTCTCTATATTTCAATATCAACCAATTTCGCGTGATTGTAACATATTCAACCACTTAAACCCCGTTTGAAATTCTACAACCAATTCAGTTCAGAGTACTTACAAACACCTTACCATGCCAACTGCATACCAACAAAAGATCCGAGCTCTTTCTGTTTTGCTTGTTTATAACCTTGGTCAGATAACTACTGTATTAGTCATTATAGTAATTTTCCAACCTTACCAACATCTGTGAAAATTGGATACACATTAAAATTTATACATTTCATGATACGTACTAAATAATCCTAGTAAATTTGCGCTCTCATATTACAATATCCACTTTAAATATAGTAGCAAAAATTGGCTTTATCAAATTCATTAATTACATTCAGAGCTGTATTAAGCTGGCGTCATTTAAGAAGTGCCGAGTGCTAACAGATGCGCCTGCGGCAGAAACATTGCGTAATTCGCGGCAGACACGCGGCTACAGAGTTAACATTATTGACTGTCACTGCGATAATGGAGGGGGATGCGCAGAACGGCTGGAAACTGTCAATTACACGTACATTACAATATCGAAATAATGGTGTGGGAATTAATAGTCTCATAAATTGGTATGTAGTCAATAATCAATTTTGATCATGCAAAGTAATGATTTTTAAAGAACCTTTCTTTATATTATTCCAAAATTTGTTTGTAACGTTTTACTTATTTGTTTAATAATAACTACGATTTGTTCTCTTTATAGATGGTAAAAAGAGATACAAAATAACGTAACATATATATACACTGGGTGTCTGAATAATCATTTACAGATGTTCTACATTTACATAAATACTCTGCAAATCACATTAAAGTGCATGTCAGAGTACTTATTTGTCCGCTTTTATGATATTTCTCTACAGTTCCATTTTCTAATGGCGCACAGGAGACAGGAACACCTAAGACTTTCCGTTTTCGATCTGATTTCTCTTGCTTTATGATGATGATCATGTCCCCCTATGTACGTGGGTTCTAACAAAATCTGTCCGCATTCGGGAGAGAAATTTGGTGAAAGAAATTTTTCAAATAAATCTCGCTAAAACGAATAACGCCTATCTCTCCTATATCGCGATAATACGAAACGAGCTGCCCTTCTCTAACTTTCTCTAAATCGTCCATCTGTCCCGCTTGGTGGGGATCCCACAGTAAAGAAATGGGGAAACTGCACTGGTCACCAGTCCCTAGACTAACGAAGTACTTAAACTAGGTTATGCTAAGGACAGCACGCACATCCATACCGTAGGGACGACTGGAACCTCCGACGGAGAGAGATGCGCACTCCGCTGCAAGGCGCCTTAAAGCGCACGCAGCTTCTATGTGTTCTTTCATGAACAATAGTTTATATTATACTATTATTAGTCTCAAAGCTCCCAGAGTGGAATACGCTAAGTAAAGATGGATGATTTTCAGTTCTTCTTGTTATTCTGGTTCTTTTTATTTGCCCACCAGTTTGTCATTCTTTGCGAGAATTTTGCTCTTCCTTCTTCGCACCATTTCCCATTATTCTACTTGCTCTTTGCGTCTATTTCTTCTTTGGTGATTTTAGCTAATTAGAAGTCTTTTTTAACATTTCTGATCCATGTTCCTCCATTAGCAAGGCAACCTAAGTATTTTACTATTCTTTTTGTTAGTCTGTGTTCGGGAAGCCTTATTATGTTGCCATAGAATTTGAGGCGTCTTTTCCTCATTGTCTCCATGTTAGAATATTCTTCAATTTTCGATGTTTTCTGTAGTCTATATCCATTCTCGGTACATCTTGGTCCCAAAATTTCCCTCATTACTTTTCTTCCTTCTTTGTTTTAGATTTCCTATGTCAGTTTCCCTGTTTAGAGCCAAGGTTTCGCTAGCACATAACAATGAGGTTTAATTACTGTATTGTAGTGTCTATTTTTTGCATTTAAGGACCAATGATTGTTCCTTTCCAACTGACATAGTAAAAAGTGAGTAACTTTGTTAGTAACAATTTATAAGCTATGTATACATTTTGGAAATCTCGTCTGTCACGAATCATAAACTTATTTTAGATTTACCGTAGAATAACTGTACGCAGTTTTGGTATGTTCAGTCAACAAAGGGTGATACCGTGTTATGATACTGGAGAAGAGTAAATGTATAGGTCTGAAGGAAAGAACCCTGGCCCGAAAACGACCGAAGTTAAGAACAGCTGTTAAACAGAAATACACGTAGCCTAGCGGTACTATAGTACTTAAGTTCCTGCACATATTACACTTGTTAACTCTTCAAGGGATGTCGTTCCAACACGTGGTTCACCCTCAGTTTGCACAGACGGTTCTGAACATTTCGGTCAGACTGAAGAGGATCTCTCTGCAAAAATTCCCGCTACCTGCGGAAATGTTCTAACAACACCGGGCGTATTAGAAAGGCTTCGACAGAGCTTTATGGGACGATTCCATGCCTGCATTGACGCTGTGAAGTGTTGTATATGTAGCAGCTTGTGGAAAGCGAAGGGAACTCATTACTACAGTACCACAGTCTTAAGAACTTCAGTCTCTCTGACAATAAGTTACATACACCGTTATTAATCCGTCACGAGGAGAAATTATCTGATTGTACTGGGCAGTGGTGAACGTCACCATCAGTGTTCGAAAGGCGAAACCCTCAGATTGGCCGCTTTACGAGGCTAAAGCGGGATTTGAGTAGATTTTCGCTTATACCTTTCGACTCAGTTGTTTACAGACCAGGATCGCTTACGTGAAACTGCTAAGTTGATCGTTCTCCATCATCCACAAAAGTATGTAATAACATTACGGAAGCACCAATATATGCGGTTTTAGTTTATGCACTCATTTTGCCATCTAAGGACTCAGGATCCCTGCATTCTTCACTCCCTGAATTATGAACGTGCTGACTCACCGTTACCAGTTGCTCAGCATCAAAATTGCGCCGAACCTTGCGACAATCATACGGTCGCTCTGCCCAGCGTAAAGATAGACGTACCTAACTCTGCTACATATAGGTCATCTAGGTAAGTAGGCAGCCACAAATCACTCAGCTAAGCTCTATAACTCACACAACTTATAACGGGCTAGCTGCTCGTCATGTCACTGGCGGAAGGAGCTTTCGTGGAAGGGAATCAAGAATGTCAATATTATTATGAATGATGTGGGGAAGGAGCTATCGAGGAAGGGAATCAAGAATGTCAATATTATTATGAATGATGTGGGGTACGCTGAAATGAAGAAGGCAGACGGGAAAGTACAATAGAGTAATACTCCAAACCAACGTCAACAAAAAAGAATGAATATTCGGGCCTCATGTCATTTTGACAATGAGGTTGTTAGAGACGGAGCACAAGCTTGGATTATTGTTTGAAGGATGGGAAAGAAATGAGCTATGTGATTTTGAATGAATCGTCCCGCCACCTGCATGATGTGATTGTATAAGTAATGTTTCAACCTGTGGGTCGCAAAGTTTTGTTTGGAGTGGCGCCGTACAGGAGCAAGTACAGTAGTTGCACCATAAAACAACCAGGCAAAAATATATGCCTAAGAAAACTGAAATGTATTTTGTAGCAAAATTACGCGAATCCTTGTTGATCATGAATTGTCAGTTATATAGAACAAAGTTTATTTTATGATAAACTAGCTGAAAACCCGGTGTTTCCCGGGTATTAATTTATTCCTGCTATTTGTTTTGTATATATTCATTTCTATATGGGCTGTATGTCTGTAAAATATCTTGGGAATACAATTAGTATTAAAGAAGTAATAGCTTAAAACTTGGTGCGTGATGGGGCGGTTTTCCATGAACGTTACTGTTCATGTGCTCGTATCTCATAAACTACGTGTTGTACTGTGATACAATTTAGAAGGTACATACAACTATATGTGTGTATACTGTCTGTCAACTTTCCTGCGGCTACGATTTGTAGTATAGAAATTATAAATTGGAACGTCATACCGAATGCCGATGTTTTATTCCATAAACAGCGGAAAAGTAGTAAGCGAGAAACTTTTTTCCTTTCATCATTCTGCCGTGATTGTCACCGAGAAAAGTTTAATAGAGGTATGAAATTATGTTTAAAGTTTGTATCAAGGCGCTTAAGTACTCTCATTCTCATGTAGCGTATATATAAAGTCTCACCGCATTATGTGGCAGTTTTTTTGCGATTCCTTTTGTTTGACGTCATATCTTCTGAACCATGTGTCGTATGTGATTCTTAACCCCGCAGCAATTGTTATTTCTCGGTAAGGAATGTGTGTACCAAATTTGGTTGAAATCGGTCCAGTTGTTTAGGAGAAAATGAGCAGCATTGTCGCTTGATGCAGCAGTTTTTCGCGCATCTCATTGTTTATGACGTCATATATCGGGAACTATGTATCATACAAGATTCTTACACTTACGGCGACCGTCCTCATGGATTGAAGCTTACGTGTACAAAGTTTCATAAAAATTGGAGCAAAATTGTACATTTGTATGCAACACGTACAAACATACGGACACCCTGCTTTATATATTAGATACACCGTGTTAAAAAAGAATAAACGAAAGGTCTGTAAACTGTTTTCTGGTAAAAGCCGATAGCTAAATTTACAAGATTCAATAAGTAATTTTAAGGCTTTCGATTGCTTACAAATTGACTTTACAGTGCGACCTTGCTCAACGAGCATAATTTGCTTCTGAGCTTTGCCTGCAATGCGAAACCTCATTATACAACCTATTTTTGTGCCGAAATTCATGTAAAATAGGATGTGTTCCATTCATAATGTACAATACTGTGCTTTATTGGTGGTTTTTTTTCTTTTTTTACAATAAAGTTGCCACATTAGAAGAGATCTAAATTCGTTGCCTTTTGACATTACACGCATAGTTGTGTTATAGTTTTGGAGGAGGTGGGAGTGGGGGTCGCCAAATATTGTTATTATTCATGTAAAATAGGATGTGTTCCATTCATCATGTACAATACTGTGCTTTATTTGTGTTTTTTTTCTTACAATAAATTTGCCGCATTAGAAGAAATTTAAATTCGTTGTCTTTGAAATTACACACATAGTTGTGTTTTTGTTTGGGAGGAGGTGGGAGTGGGGATCGCCAAATATTGTTATTTTGTAGGGGGTCGCGTATTCACGAAGGTTGGAAAACACTGATTTAGAGGAATGACAGAACAATAAAATCCAAAAGATCGAATGTGAATTTGAAGTCTCGAATTTCAGCTCGATTTTAAAGGAAAAGGAAGAAATAACCTCAGATCAGTATACATGACAAATAAGTACAAAAGAAATGAATGCAGTCTTGGCCAAAAATTAGAAAAAATGTGAAAAATGAGAAACATAAGATAAGAAAAAATTGGCGAAAACTTCAAATCCAGGAACTGTTTTACACCTGAACACTGAAAACAGAGATTTACCACATGTGAAGTTAGATTGTTGTTGTTCATTTGAAAGTGAATCTAGACATGTGTACAACCAGTTCAGTTTGTAGTTCCTTCCCAGTCGGAGGAAGATGCGTGTTTTCCTTTCCCTTCCTGTAAATGGCATTAAACTGCGAGTAGGCGATAAAATATGAAAAGGCAACTTGTCGAATGCGCGGATACGGCACGATTAATGAGTGATGGGTATCGACTGGGCGGCGCTGAGGGAGCCAGCGGTGCGCTGGGACCTGCATCTCTGCCAACAGTACAACACACATTTCCCAACTCACTACATAAGCAATACGTTGAGCAAAAAACTTATTTCGTTTTAATGATTTACACCGAGCAGCAGAAAATGACAGCTATAACTATTTAATGCATAGTAATAAGTCGGTAATAATTATACAGGAAGTTGAAAATGTCACAAATACAGTGAATACTTTTTATCTGCTGGGCCCACAGTGTTAGTGACGTCGTACATCGACATTTTAATAACAAGAATTAGTCACTAGTAAGCAACTGCCGCCGCGCGGCCCACGGCCAGCAGGAGAGAAACGGAAGCCCTCACCCCATTCGCCGCTGAACACCAATCATGTCTCGCTATGCAAGAAGCAACGGCTAACCCCCACCCCTTCCACCTCAGCATCCTATCAAAATAAAGTTCCATTATTCCGCCAAAAATTCACCAATATCATCGCTTATTTTCAAAAATTATGACGTAATGTCTAAATGAAGTAATATAAAGTGTAGTAACAACCAGCTCACATCAGTAAACCCAGATGAAGGCCACTGTAACGTTGGCCGAAACGTCGGTTATTTAAGTAATAGCCTTACATCATGACGCGGTACAACACCCAGAAAACTTTTATGTCATCTGACTCTGGCCGCGGAAGCCTACGTAATTATAAGAATTATATAATTTCAACACTGTATATTCATAATTCGTATTAGTTACACTATAAGCTTATTTCGACTTAAAAGTCATCTTCAGGTGTTACGCCTGCAATACATAAGTTTCATAACATTTAGTACTATGCCGCGTACTTGTTTTATACAAAGGAAAAAGAAATGATACATACCATATTCTGTTATGCTGTACATTTCGCTATTATTGTGACGTGATTTCTTTTTTTTCCTTCCTTATATATATATATATATATATATATATATATATATATATATATATATATATATATCACGTAACTTGTAATATTGTGTTGTCATGCGAGATGTTTATGAAGTTACGGATTTTGACATTTATTTGACAGCTCTCCAGAGATGTAGTAGTATGTTTACATTATTTACACATAGCATATATATCTATGAGTGTTAAGAGATAGATTATATGATCGTTTTGTGACTGTGGTGTCGATTCTGTGCATTTGAGAGAAAGCTTTTATTTGAAATTAAACGAAATATGAAAAACCCCAAATAAAAGCTTTACATCAAATGCACAGAATCGACACCACACTCACAAAACGAGCATATAATCTATCTCCTAACACTCATAGACACATATTCTCTGTGAAAATAATGTAAACATACTACATCTCTGGAAAGGTCTCAAATAAATGTCAAAATCCGTAACTTCATAAACATCTCGTATGACAACAAAATATTATAAGTTACGTGATATTAATATTATATATATATATAAAGGAAAGGGGGAAAAAAGAAATCATGTCACAATAATATCGAAATGTACAGCATAACAGAATGTGGTATGTATCATTTCTTTTCCCTTTGTATAAAGCAAGTGTACAGCATTGTACTAAATGTTATGAAAACTGATGTATTGCAGGCGTAACACCTGTAGATGACTTTCAAGTCGAAATAAGCTTATAGTGTAACTAATACGAATTATGAATATATAGTGTTGAAATTATATAATTCTTATTATATCAGTGAATACTGTTGTGGGGGTGTTATTTGGTAAGGCTTCGTAGGTACATTTTAACACAAATATTCCAAAACTTAAGTAACACATGTGACATTTCCGACAAGTAGCTTAATACTCAACGTTTACGTTGTACATGTACAATGAGACTGCGTTAAAATTTCAAAGTTTCATTGCTCTCCGCGAGAATTTCTAAGTGACTACGTATTGAGGCCGTGTTCTGCGGAGCGTGGCACTCTGTACTGAATCATAGGACTGCTGGGTCGTACCAGTGTTGACTCGATGCCGTATGCGCCAACTGTTTAATTGTATTACGGAAGAATCAGGTTTGACGTACGGGATGCTGTTCATACGTGCGTGGCCTCTCGCGTGAATGGAGGAAGTAGTATACTAACTGTTGCTGTTACCGCGTCCTCATACGCTACACTGTCCGCCTCTGTAGTGTAGTGGACAGCGTGAAATGATCGTCACGCAGGAGCCATGGGTTCGATTCCCGGTCGGATTGGATTAGATTAGTACTTGTTCCACAGACCATGAACACGACACTTCGTAATGATGTGGAACGTGTCAGGTTAATGAAAGGTGTCTTTACAAATTATTACTTTGTACTAAATATTACATGACAATTTTTTTATTTTTTTTTTCAAATTTTCTAATTTTTATCTAAAAATTCATCTATATTGTAGAAGGAGTTGCCATGAAGAAATTCTATCTGTCAGGCTTTTGATGCTGTTTGGTAGGTGACCAAAGATTTTTGTGGCAACATAATTCACCCCTTTCTGTGCCAAAGTTAGATTTAACTTTGAATAGTGAAGATCATTCCTTATCCTAGTGTTGTAGTTAGGTACACTGCTATTGCTTTTGAATTCGGTGGGATTGGTAATAGCAAATTTCATAAATGAATATATATACTGAGAAGCTACTATGAAGATCCCTAGCTCTTTAAATAAGTGTCTGCAGGATGATCTTGGATGGGCTCCGGGAATTATTCTGATCACACGCTTTTGTGCAATGAATACTTTTTTACTCAATGATGAATTACCCCAGAAAATGATGCCATACGAAAGCAGAGAATGAAAATAGGCATAGTAAGATAATTTACTGAGATGTATATCACAAAAATTTGCAATTATTCTAATATCATATGTAGCTGTGTTTTTTTTCCAGTTCAACCCCTCATCAGCGAATACAACTAAAAATTTTGAATATTCTACCTTTGCTACAGATTTCTGATCAAAGTCTATATTTATTAATGGTGTCATTCCATTTACTGTATGGAAGAGTATGTACTGTGTTTTATCGAAATTTAATGGTAGTCCATTTGCTGAGTACCACTTAATGATTTTCTGAAAGACGTCGTTTACAATTTCTTCAGTTAGTTCTTGTCTGTCAGGTGTGATAACTATACTTATATCATCAGCAAAAAGAACCAGCTTCGCATCTTCATGAATATAGAATGGCAAGTCATTAATATATATTAAGAGCAGCAAAGGGCCCAAGACCCAACCTTGTAGCACCCCATTTTTAATCGTTCCCCAGTTTGAGGAATCAGCTGTTTTTTGTATACGGCACACGAATTTAATCTGACAGGAAGTTTCATATCAGCGCACACCGCTGCAGAGTGAAAGTTTCATTCTGAGAGAAATATTCTCCACTCGGGGGCTGGGTGCTGTCATCATCATTTCATCATCATCGACGCGCAAGTCGGCCAAGTGGCGTCACCTAAAGACTTGTACCAGACAGGCCGAACACGATCCCGGCTGGAGTCTAACGGCCAAAATTATAAAACGAAATCATCGTACGCTATACTACAAGCAGGAAGCCGGAACATGCGTTGTGATGCTGATGCACAACTGAAACCGACGAATCCAGTTAGAACGCATTTTGCGCATTCTAATTTAACCATATCGTTTTGTCAACACAATTCACAGAATGTTTCCCTAACGCTGCAATCAAGAATATCCAACGTCAGAAACATTCGCAGATGGAATCGATCATTTAAGGACATACTAGAGGTTCCGTGCAAATACTTCGCACCCTTAGTGGAATGACAAAAAAATTGGAAAAATGGAAGTAAAGTTGAATGTTGACGCATATCTTTCTTCAGAATCAATCATTGTAAGTGTTTACAAGAGCAAATGAAAGGGCTTGATCCGCTGAGTGTTGTTAGGTCAAAAAGAACTGCATACCTCAATTAGAACCTAAGATATCGTAAAACAAACCGATTAAAATATTCAATGCAAGGATAGAAGGATATCACGTTTGAATAAAAATAATGGATGGAGAGACTTAAAATAATTCAGATACTTGATGAAAATTCTACGAATAGATACCTTTCGTTTAAAGCAAAAATGAAAGAAAACGGTCGCTTAGAACGGCCTGACCGACTGACTTCAGTTTACAGGAAGGAAATCCCCGTAAGAAATATACAGAAGGAAATTTCCTTTGATTATAGAAAAAGAAATGTGAGAGTTATGTAAATTCTGATAATTGATGACAAATCTGTGGATGAATACCTTTCGTTTAAAACAAAAATGAAGGAAATCGGCAGGGTGGTTTGGTCTGGCCGACTGACTTTAGTTTTCGTAGATTCTTTTAATATATAAGATGTTCGTTCAAAGCTAAAAGAGCTGACCGTCACGACTATTAGCACAAACAAATCGAAATAATTCGTATTGGGAATGAAGGATCCAAAATCTTTCAATCAACATCTTGCAAGTCGCTGGATCGGCCGTACACGATATGGCGGCGTTCAGGTCTTCTGTTGTCCACCTGTATCTCCGCGATAGACTCCTACGGATTTCATTTATACGGGGCTATCTTTGTCTCCGGACCTGATACCTATGTCTTTCCATCAAGAAAGTCACTGACGTATTAGCTGCCGGTTTTGGGCATTAGATTAAATTTAGTGAGGCGGTCTTCTGCTTCCAAGGCAGTTGCTATAGCCGCTTATCCACCTGACAAGATAGAAAGCTTCAGGAACTACCCTGACACAGTCAAAGCAAGACAAAAATTCTTAACCTATATCCTACACTACTCTTGTAGTGTCAGTTGTATATAATTCTCGTTCACTCGCAGGCATGGTTAGCCGATTTACGTAACGAAAACGAGTATTATGTGCATTCTCACTGAAATGTAATGATCTTTTAACCTTAGTCTTATTAAAGACAAATGTTCTAATGTATCTAAAGCTTTAGGGACTTAACTGCGGGGTCATCAGTCCCTAAACTTACAAACTGCTTATGAACTACATTATACCAAAGACGACACAAACTTCCATGCCCGAGGGGTGATTCGAACCCCCGACGGCGGCCTGCCGCGCGCACCGCAACACGGCGCTCCAGCACGCACAGCTAATCCGCCGCGGCTATTAATTATACATTTATGTATATGTGTACCTATGGTTTTATGTTTATGGTGCTGTGTGAAAGCCGCGCGGGAGTAGCCGAGCTGTCTGGAGTGCCACGTTACGGATTGCGAGGCCTCTCGCGTCGGAGGTTCGAATCTTCCCTCGGGCGTGGATGTGTCTGTTTTCCTTACGTTAGTTTAACTTAGTTTAAGTAGTTTGTACGACTAGGGACTGATAACCCACGTAGTTTGGTCCGTAGGATTACAAACATTTGAAAATTTTTTGTTGTGTGAAAGATATTGTGTACTAGCTGAAAACCCGGCGTTGCCCGGGTATTTATTTATTTACTCCTGTCATTTTTCAGGTATATATTCATTTGTATAAGGGCTGTATGTCTGTAAAATCTCTTGTGATTACAAAGTAGTAAAGAAGTAATAGATTAAAACTTGGTGTGTGATGAGGCGATTTTCCATCGTTACTATTTATGTGCTCATATCTCATGAACTACGTGTCGGAATGTGATACAATTTAGAAGCTACATTCAACTATATATGTGTATACTGTCTGTACAATTTCCTGTCGCTACAATTTGTAGTGTTCAAATTATAAATTGTAACGTCATACCGAGAGCCGTAGTTTTACTCCATAAACAGCGGAAAAGTAGTAAGCGAGAAACGTTTTTCCTTTCATCGTTTTACTATGGTTGCCAGCGATAAAAAGTTTAATAAAGGTTTGAAATTATGTTTAAACTTCGTTGCAAGCCGCTACGTACTGCCATTCTCATACAGTGTATTTCGAAAGTCTCGCCGCATTATATGGCATTTTTTGCGATTTAAATTGGTTATGACGTAATATCTTTTGAACCATGTGCCGTATGTGATTCTTAACCATGCAGAAATTGTTACCTCGCGGTAAGGAATGTGTGTACCAAATTTGATGAAATCGGTCCAATGGTTTAGGAGAAAATGAGCAGCATTGTCGCAAAATGCAGCAGTTATTCGCGCATCTCATTGTTTATGACGTCATATCTCGTGAACTATATATCGTATGTGATTCTTACACTTACGGCGACCGTTCTCATGGATTGAAGCTTACTTGTATAAAATTTGAGAAAGATTGGATCAAAACTGTAGATTTGTATGCAACACGTACACACATACGGACATTCTGCTTTATATATTAGACGTGCCACTTCTTTTCCTTTTGTTTCTAAATTAAGGTAGCTAACTACGAAGGTAGTCGGTATCTAGATTTATAAACTACTTAAACGAACGCTAAGAACAACACACGCAACCGTGCCCGAGGGAGGACTGGAACTTCCGTTGGGGTGCGGCCGTGTAATCCGCAGCAAGGCCTTAGACCGCACGGCCAATTCTGCTCAAGTGCCACCTTGACCGAAAACAATTTCAGAAAGCTAAATACGCATTTATTACATACTCGTGTTGGTAGCTCAGTTAATACTTCGTAATAAATAGCTCCAACTGGATTATTGCTCGCGTGGAGCGCGTGTTAACAAGGGGAATTATCTGGAAAACCTATAAAGTAATTAAACAAAATTACTTCATCTGATATTCTCTGTTATTAACGACGTATAGCTATGCCTCAAATAACTATAGCCGTTTATTATGACTAAATGCATTTTCATTTGCACTGTTTTTATTAATGGAAACAGAGATAAATTAAAAATTCTCCAAAAAACAGTAAGTACTTTGATATTTTATTGCAAATGATCTATATAGAAATGTACGTAATAACTATCCTCGTCGTGTAATTTAAGTAAGATTCCTTTGTCGACGGAAACTCATCTTGTTGTTACTTCTATTACCTAATTTACGTTAAGAGTTCAAGCGGGAAGAAAAACACAATCCTTTCCATTTTCTCAGAAGAAAAATTCGCATGGAGACATGTCTAAAGATTGCCAAAAGCAGTTACACGATGTTTTACTTTTTATAGCTCTGCTAGACGTTTGTGTGCAGTATTAGTGTTTTGCATTCTAAGTAAATTATGTATTATTGATTACAGCTATTTGGAATGAAATATTAATTCTTGAGCTGCAGGATTTTATGTTAAGTAAGTAGGATTTTGTATATTTTTAAATGTAGGTACATAATGCGTGGACAATGAAGTCATACTTCGTCGGTCATGCGCCACTCTATACCTTAGAAGAGAAGAACATGTGATATTTGCAAATTCACTGTGTTTCGCCACCGTCTTAAAACTTAACCTGTCTGGAAAATTACGTCTTCGAATACAGCTGTATTGGAAGAAACTATACAAGAAGATATATATACAGCCAACCGGTTGCAAAAAATCATGTTTTAACTTTCTGCCAGGTGTTGAAACCGACTATGCGTTGTTTTCAGAGTTACATGAAGGAAGAACAAAACTAGTAACGAAGTAATCTCGTTACATGAAATACTTCATTAAGAAGTTAATATGAAACCACGTAAATTTAAATAACATAAAACGTGATGCACAGCTGGTAATACCAGTAAAAGTGTAACTACACGGAAGTAATTCGGTACTCGCCGCTAAGGATTATGAACACAGTGTCACCGCAGACGTCACATTGGAGTCTGACACAGTCGTTGATTCCTGACCGATAGTCTGACAGCAAGCATTTCAAACAAAGGTTCATTTGTCAGTTGGGTGTCTACACTGCCAAAGGTTGTCAATAACTTCGTTCTGTTACTTATTGCAAAGCGAAATACTGTTTTCGAATGCGAGATATGTGGAATTCAGCTCCCTAAGGGTAGAGGTAGTTTTACTAAAGGTCTTTATGCCGCCACAAAGGTACACAATGTTTCTCTTGGCCATCCATAAAAATCTTCGTTGTTCTGATCTGCAAAGTAGAGGAATCAAACAAAGGGGTCAATGTGGACAAGAGGGGGGTGTAACGACGACCTGAACGTTTCGGTGTTACAGAGAAAGTTTTTAGACACTTGTGACACAAATTTTACTCTTCTTTGTCACAGTGGGAGACAATTTCGGGTTTAGACAATTATTAATTATTTTGGACGCGGTAGTTTCAGAAAAGGCTCCCTAACATTTAAACTTTTGATTTTGATGCGCAGTGTAAATTAATTCAGTGACTTTATATACGGGATATCAGTTTTTATACGATTTATTATTTACTAGCCAAAAACCAGGATTCGCCCGGGTTTGAATTTATTCCAGTTGTTAGTCCATCTCTCCTCGTCTTTTCTCTCTCTGTCTACTTCTCTTTCCTTCTCTCTGTCTATGTCCTCCTCTCTATCCTCTCTTTGTGTCTTTTCATTTTCTCATTACCCCTCTCTCTCCCATCTCCACCTACCCATTTCTCTGCCAATAACCTCCTCGTCTCTCTCTGTCCGACTCATCTTCAGTCCACTGCTTTCTCCATTCGTGAAACATTATAGAGCTCTGTTAACTTTCATGGTGATCAGTGTAGTGAAGTGGTGTCCACGTTTATTGCAAGGTACCCTCCGACAAGCACCGTATGAATTATTACGTAAACGGTAATGTTCGTCTTGTTTTGAAAGATAAGTGTGCAAACTTGAAATGAGATCTCAATAAAACCGTGGATTATGTCGACGTTCTGTAGCAAAGTAGCTTCTGCCATCCACGATACATAATTTTAAGTATGTAGTGATTTACTTATGTTTTTAATATGAAGTGCAAATTTTCATCACAATCGGATGAACGGTACAGTGGCGCATAAAATACGAACAATCATGATACGACAGTTTTTCACACGTCAGTGTTCATTACATCATATCTCGTGAGGTAAGTGTCGTACAGTGATATAATTATGCGTATAACCTTCGAAAAAGTGCAGAAAATGCGTTGATAAAGTTTCATCGCAATCGGATGAACAGTACGGCAGCGCAAAAAATTCGAACAAACATACAAACATTCTTTTTTATACAGTTATATTAGATTATTGTTGCTACTGAATTATTGACGAGTGATGAATGTAAATTACACCTTTTTCGATTGTTTAACATAAGCAGTTCAGAATGCATTCTTAGTTGTACTTCTTGTTGTAGATGTGTAGCAGCTTTCACTGAACTTTGTCTCATTTTCATTTACTGTTGTAAATGCTACATGTTTCATTATACTGTACTTTGCGTTACTACTGCGCGGTTGTTGGCCAGATGCTGCCAATGTTGAATGTGAGCGTAAACCGGAAACTTTGGTAGTACCCGGAAGGGTTTGTAATGCTAATTTGTTGATGTGTGTGTGTGTTAATGTTTGTGCAAGGTGGTGATTGCAAGGCTGGAGATAGAATGTAATGAATGAATGTGTGTGTGTGTGTGTGTGTGTGTGTGTTGCATTTGCTTTCTAAGTCATTCAGTGGGTTGCGCAGTGCCCTACTACCAAATGGTTTTGCTCATTGACGAGTTGATTGGCCTCTGTTATTGCTTTTTAATGTGTAGATTTCTTCAGTTCGCAAGAACTGGTACTGGTGGTCGTTCTCTGTATGCCTGTTTCTCTGACGTTGAGCTAAAGATTATGTTGAATATAATGAACCGAGAACTCGGAGTTAATGTTTCACTTTTGTATGCTATTAGATCTTCCACCTCCCTTACGGAAATTCCTACACACTTACTACGTGTATGATAGGTTTACACTCACGGCAAGGTAAAATATATATACCTGTTTTGCTCAATTTATCTAAAACTTCACCGCTTGTCCGTAAAATTTTCTACAGTATGCTCTAAGCTATGTACACTACTTGGGTTTCTCGTGTTCTAGCGGTAGTTTCGACTTCACCTGACACTCAATATACATAATTTCAGAGTCGCTCACTTGCAGGCTTCAGAAAACAAATTAGTTCTGTACAAAATATGTAAGTTACGGCTCCGTACACCAGTACAGCTCTTCCGTGCAGAATCCTTATTAATTAAGCAAACCCTTGCCTGTAGCAGCGAACGCTAAAGTACGCTTGTGCGGCGACCACCGAAACAGGGAAGCCAGTGAAATTAGAGCGGTTGAAAGTTTTTCACCACCGATATTTGGCCGAAAATGTGAGCAGGGAAGGCTCAAATTTCCTGGATTTAATTACGAATTTCTCCGTTGTTTCTCAAAAAGTGACGTAATATGACTGATAACCGTGAGCGATTCGTTGCATGAGGACGATATGCTCTGATGCCTCCCTTACAAGGAGGCAATCTCAATTTAAGGTCACGTATTTAAACACATTTTAGGGTAAGAAAGCCCTCGATGGCCAACCATCTGCCATTTTTGAGGGAAATCTGTTTGAATAACAAGATGCGATTTATACGTGCGTACTGTTAATGACAAGGCTGTGCACCTCAGATGCTAAACACTCGATAGCTTAGCCGGCGGTCCTAGTTCTATTCCAAGTCAGAACGTATTTTTTTTAATTCTTTTCTGTTACTATCTGTCAATGTATTATTCATTTTGGATTTTGTCGATTAATTTGTGGACTGTAATGACATTAATCCTCATCATTATTAATTTATTACAAAATTTTACAAAAATGTGCCACATACTTAATTTGCAATGAGTTTATTATTCGCTACCACTACCGTTATCTGGAGCACAGACGCTACATGCATGTTGATTGTACTTGTCGTACAAGTGCACGGAATATATATTGCGTTGAATCATATGCATTTTACAAATACAGTTGACTATCCTCGCACTGGTAACGTGGTTTTACTTCCGGCGCGAAAACCAAGAATATTTCAGCCTACTTGTAAAATTACTGTGCTTTATTTCCGATCAAGGAACTTATCTTGATAGAACCTTCCGGTGAAGCTATTTTACTCTAACGCGACAAACGTACGTAAATCGAGAGTAAAAATCATTTCGAGCCAAAATTAGTCGAAACTAAATGATGAGGATTAATATCGTTCTAGTCCATAAATTAGCCCACATAGTATGTCGTCAGATAGCAACAGTAAAGAAAGAAAGAAAAATTACCCGCGGGCAATGACTGGAAAACGAACAGATCGCTTAATATTCGGGTAATCATCCTCTGAGCCACACAACTTTGGCGATACGTCATACAGCATCACGGCCATGTAAGAAATGCATCACGTAATTTTCCTCAAAAACAAATAAGCATTTGTGGGTAAAACTTAGTCTCTATAGCTTACAACGTGTACCTTTATAACCTAAAATCGCTTTAAAATCCGTGACCCGAAGTTAAGAGCGTCTCTTCGTTAATTCTCTTTGAGTGGAGTAGGTATGCTGCGCGATGAAACCATATTTTCCACGTGCCTTCTCATTTTATCAAAAACACAAAAAAGGTAACCATTATATGCAAGTTAAAAGCGTCTCTGTTAATTGTCTTTGAGTGGAGTAGGTATGGTGCGCGATGGAACCATATTTTCCACGTGCCTTCTCATTTTATCAAAAACACAAAAAGGTAACCATTATATGCAATGTGGTTTTTGAATCCTATTAAAATCAATGCCAACAGATAGTGTTGTGGATAGCACATGTGACCACGGCTTAAATCGAGTTCTATGTAATTTCCTTAAACGGGATTTTAAACCCTAACTTCCTTCATTACTTTTCTACAGCCATACTACGTGAATACGATGCTAATGAAACCCGTCAGTCAAAAGAAACAACAGAAGGAAAAGAAGGAATTGTTCGTATTTAACGTAACGTTACCTATAAGCTAATGAAGACGGAGAGCGAGTTCGAATGCGAATGCGAAAAGGAAAACTTCAATGTTCTTTTCATAGGCAAGAGCTCTGGATTCATACTCAGCGATATAAGGAATCAAAGAAGACCATAATTTAGATGGCCAGATGTGGATTTCCCAGGATAGATGTCCTCCGTTTTATTCACAAGCCCGCGCTAGTTAATACATACAGAGGGTTCCACTCTGCCATGTATTGAATTAAATAGTATAGGATTCAAGCATCACGTGTAGCTCGTACCATCTTTCATGCTGTAGGTGGATTCAGACTGGCGAAAAGCCTACGTGCAGATGGGAAGAGAAGACAGTGTCGGGTTGCATATTGCAGTCGAATCCGAAAGCCTTACGGATAACACAGTGGCAAGAGCTTCGGGAACCTTGTTGCGGACCCTGTGACGGCAAACAGCAGCTGTCAAAAATTTTCCCCTATGCGAGGCACTGCTCCGCCGTTCGTATACGAATTTAATAAGTGTACTTTTCTCGGCATTTCTCTTGCTTTGGGCACTCTTATCGGACCGTATAGTTGTCAGTGAGTGGCGTGAAAACCTTGACGATGTCTTAAATTATTCGATAATATTTTACCCACATGTATATCCCAAAGACATGTGGCAAAGTGTAATTCGAAAACAAATCGCTTGCCGCGGTGGCCGAGGTGACTGAGACGCTCCAGTCTCGGTCAGCGCGGCCACTACGGTCGGGGGTTCGAATCCCCCTTCGGGCATGGATATTTGTGCCGTACTAGTTCGTAAGTAGTTCATAAGTAGTTTGTAAGTTTAGGGACTGATGACCCCGTAGTTAAGTCCCATAAGCTTAACAAACATTTGAACATTTTGAAAACAAATCCTGTAGTACGGTAGGAACTATTGTCTAAGAACCTTCCTGCAGGCAAAAACTTCAGTGCTCTTCCAGAGGTGACTGTATTACGGAATGTATATGTGCCAAGAAGAGATAGCCGGCCGCGGTGGCCGAGGTGACTGAGGCGCTCCAGTCACGGTCAGCACGGCCACTACGGTCGGGGGTTCGAATCCCCCCTCGGGCATGGATATTTGTGCCGTCCTAGTTCGTAAGTAGTTTGTAAGTTTAGGGACTGATGACCCCGTAGTTAAGTCCCATAAGCTTAACAAACATTTGAACATTTTGAAAACAAATCCTGTAGTACGGTAGGAACTATTGTCTAAGAACCTTCCTGCAGGCAAAAACTTCAGTGCTCTTCCAGAGGTGACTGTATTACGGAATGTATATGTGCCAAGAAGAGATAGCCGGCCGCGGTGGCCGAGGTGACTGAGGCGCTCCAGTCACGGTCAGCACGGCCACTACGGTCGGGGGTTCGAATCCCCCCTCGGGCATGGATATTTGTGCCGTCCTAGTTCGTAAGTAGTTTGTAAGTTTAGGGACTGATGACCCCGTAGTTAAGTCCCATAAGCTTAACAAACATTTGAACATTTTTGAACAAGAAGAGATAGTTATCTTGACTTTCCTTGGAGAAAACGATGTCTCAATAATAGCAGTAAGCCTCTCCGTACCCACAAATCTTCTGTTACAGTCTATGCTACTAACGAACCGGTTACGAATCATGCGCACATTTTCGGATCTTCTCTGCCTGCTCTAGTAAGCCTTAATGGTTGGGATCCACGGTACAGTCGTAAAACGGCAGTACGGAAAAATCCTCACGTCATCGCTACCTGGGAGACCTTGTGTCCCATCTCTCGTACGCCGACTGTAACACCACGTTCAAACTCACTTCAGTCTTGATAACCTGCTATTGTACTAGTCTAGTAGTAACCACTCCAAGGCCTGCGCTAAATACCTCGTTGTCTTCTACAGGCGTTGCCGACGCAGCGCCTTCCTCTCCAGTGTTTACGTATCTGTGTGTTTGCTATGCATGACTATACTAGTTTCTTTGGCTCTTCAGTGTATAATATGGCCACTTTCGTAATGAAAATCGTGAGTTCGCTTCATGTGCTGTTCGTTTCGATATAACGCCACAGAATTTCTATGCTTCTGCGCCTTAAATAATTAATTATGAGGCTAAATGGCGTGTTCAGTTCACCAAATTTCTATATAATGTTAGAAAAGAACACGCACGGTGTGCACAGAAAATGTCATCCGAAGGTAATAGTCCGCCGTCGGGGGTTCGAGTCCTCACTTGCGCATGGATGTTTGTGTCGTCCTTAGCGTAAGTTACATTAAGTTTGATTAAGTTGTTTGTAAGCTTAGAGAATAATGACCAACGTAGTTAAGTCCCTTAGATTTACAAACATAGTAGCTGGCAGTAAATATGAGTTACCACTTCGCGGTCTGGCTTCGAGCTATGCTCGCAGTCCGTGCACCACGCGTTGCCGACGAGCGACGAGCTATAGTCGCAGTGAGTAAATAAAAGTACAGAAAACGAACTACGGGCTATACTCACAGTTCGTGTGTTTTGTTATGCAGCTTGATGGTTTAGTTATGCAAAAAATTAACTAGCGGCAACACCAACAAGAGAAATGCTCGTGTCTTTAAATTGCGACATACGCATGCGTAAGAAATGCCGCGAAGATGTCCAGTACAGACCATCGCTTACAGATCAAGAAATTCTGGATGTTCTATTCACTGATTCGGGGTCTGAAGGAGAATTTAGTCACGATTCTGAAGGTGACAGTGACATTTCAGGTAATTATAACATATTTGCTGTAATTTCCACTTCGTGATATTTTCGTGTAATATACTGTTAACTTCTAACGAATATACAGTTTATCTAGTTGTACATATATCTTATTTATTTACAGAAGAAGAGCTTCATGACGATATGGACATGACGTCTCCACAGGAAGCGCATCAAATACATGCCGAATTTCGCAATGGTAATTACTTACGATTATAAAAGATAGTTGGCCTAATGTAATTCCTTTCAGTTTGTTTTTATAAAACATAAAAAAGCGCAATTTTCTTTATACGTACAATAAATTCTATTATAAAACTTTTTTGTTTACCTTTTTACAGCTACAAACTTGTGATAACAGTGTAAATATAATTGACATTGGTAACTATGATGTGTTACTACATTTTAAAGTTTAAAGTACAGTGGTAAAGCAGAAAAACTGCAAAGATTTACCTGTAACCGTTCCTAAACTATGATATTTTGAAAAGCGACAAAAATCCGAGTCTGGCCTGGCATAATGTCATAGTAAGTCCCAGACCTTAGAGTGTCCATTTATTGTTCATTTGGCTGTTATTATTTCAAGAATGGAACAAATGTGAAAATATTATTTACAGTAAGTATCTCATAGTTAATGTTAACATATATTGTAACAAAATCGAGTACGTGCGAATTACACCAATATTGTAAGTTTTATAGAATTAAAAACTACATTCCCAGTCACGTGATGGAGAAATAATTAGAAATTTTATTGCCAGCAGAAGGTATACTGGCCTTTTCTGATGAAAGACGACTTTCACGTTTGAGAGGGAGTATATTTGACACTGTATTAATTTCCTATATCTGTCTTTGAAGGTGCTATGTGTTTTTGCGAAGATGATTGTAGATTTGTCACTCAAGTAATATCTAATAAGTAGTTCACGTTCAAAGTCACTCATCTTTCCAAATTAATTAATTCTGTTGTTGCCGCGGCCGAGCGCATTGAGGCGCTATGCTACGATGCGCGGGGCCGTTCCCCGTCGGGGGTTCGATTCCCCCCTCGGACATGGATGTTTGTGCCGTCTTTAGTATAAGATAGTTCATAAGTAGTTTGTAAGTTTAGGGACTGATGACCCCGTAGTTAAGTCCCATAAGCTCTACAAACATTTGAACATTTTCAATTCTGTTGTTACTGCATCACTTCTGACAGCACAATAGTTATCCCCTCCTTGCTGGCCCATCTCAAGTGGCATCCAGTCAGTTCGGCATTACATACGAGTTTCCCGATTGTTTCCATCAAAGTGTATAACTGGCTAGCATTCTGTCAGGACCGTTAGCAACCAAACCGGGAACATGTCAGAAAGGTTGCACTTAAAAACTAATTGCCAGGCAGCGCAGTCGAAGTTGTCCACGAGGAAGGTAACGTTTCAGGCAAAACGCGTAATACCTGTTAGACGACGTGCCCTGGCAAATGAGCGATGAAATTACAAATGCTTCGTCGCCACAAAGGAAAGTTATACCGCAGAAAATATGCTGAGCCGACGTAAGAAGCTTAAAACGTAATCACTTCATAACGAAGCGCGCGCCACTTTCCACTTTGCCTCGTTTGCTTTTTGCGGCGCTTCCAGAAGCTGCGCGTCAGTTGCGGAGCGCTTCCTGCCGAGTCTCACAGACTGCACGATGATTTTAACGGTACGTGAGAAGTCAAGGATGACCTAAAGTGAAGATATAAAAATTCATACAAGGGTTTTACAACTTTTCTGAGTATTTGAATTAAAATAATGTGCTTGTAATAAGATTAATGGGTTTTGGATGTATTCTCGAGAAACAACGCCAGAGGGGTTGTAGTCAAACAAGCAAAATTGCTTGTTCCACTGGATACTGGGCCACGAAAGGAAAGATGTCGTGATATTTAAAAATATTTGAAATCTTAGATTTAGTAGAGTTGGTCATATACTGTGCGCGGTTCTTTGATCTTTTATGCAGATCGGACAGTGCACAGCGGACGAGTCGTGGAGTTGTCAAAGACATTAGAAACGCAGCAAAGTGGATGGCGAAAAAATGTCACGGAAAAACACACTTCCGGTGAATATTAAAAACAGTACTTGTTGAAAAAAAGGAATTTTGAATGGAGTTACGAAAAAAATAATGAAACGCAAAGGACATTAAGTCGAGATAAGTGTTTCATGAGACGTTTGATGTATATGAAAGTGATTATTGTGAACATTTTGTGTTTTTATGGTATTGAAAATAGAGTTTGGTGTAAAACGGAACAGTCTGTTTTCGTCTCTTTATTTTACCCTGCAGAAGATCGGAGTATATCGAAGTCTGTGATGCTAAAAATATTTATTACACGGTTACAAGATTATTAAAGAAGAGTTTAAACGGCGACCAAATCACAAAGTTACGTTTACTTTTAAAGGTGTGAGCAAAAACGGAAATTGCCATATACATCCTAGATCACAAAATACGTTACATCCAATTCGGAGGGTAATCGATTTATGTCTAGCCAAAGCAGTAAATCAGAATAAAGAAACCCTCCAGGGTGTAAGATTAGGGTTTAACGTCCTACTGACGTGTAGATCTTTACTGACAGACATCTGCTTTATATTCTGGCTACGCTGTGCACCACGAAACTTCTGTGGCATATGGAATCTGAGAAAAAACTGTAGATTGTTTGATAATGTTAATAATACTTGTACTTACTGTTTGAGATACTGCTGACCGCGTATCAGTTAATACGGTTTGTTCCCTAGGATGATATGGAGCGTTGGATATAAAGGAATTTCTGTGCTATTATTTTTGCCAATAGCAAAAACTACACCTCGCATTCTGGTCTGAAAACCGCGTGATTGTCGCCCGTCCGCCTTGTCGTCATTGTCATTATTGGATGCGGTATGGAGGGTAATGTGCCGGCCGCGGTGGCCGAGGGGACTGAGGCGCTCCAGTCACGTTCTGCACGGCCACTACGGTCGGGGGTTCGAATCCCCCCTCGGGCATGGATATTTGTGCCGTCCTTAGTCTTAGTTAGTTCATAAGTAATTTGTAAGTATAGGGACTGATGACCCCGTAGTTAAGTCCCATAAGCTATACAAACATTTGAACATTTTTTAGGGTAATGTGTTCGGCATATCGCATTCCCAGCCGGTTTCTGCGTTCAAACTTTGGAGTCGCCGTCTCTCTATCAGGCAGCTCCTCAGTTGGCGTCACAAGGATGAATACACCCCGGTCCAGTCCTCCCACAAAAACTCTGGCACGGTACCGGGTATCGAAGCCGCGTGGCCCGTACGTAAGTCTATCCCGTTGTCTACTCTGCTACGGAGGCAGACTTTACCAGTCATGTAATAGTTTATTTTCGAGGCAATGATACAGTGGAGTCGTTAGCCGTGGTAGTTGAGCCTTATAATTTGCTTTCAAAACAACTATGGCACTTCCATTATTATAAATTTATTCTGGACAGATAGTTTCAGTGGCATTACAACATTACAGTATGCGACCTTATAACAACATTGTGATAATTCACGATGCTAGTTCTATTTTCGACAGAGCAAAGTAATGACTAAGAGTATGAGAACTTTTCACATTGACTTATAGGAACAAGACAGCAATCGTCATTGTCATCGTCTTCATGATTATTATCATCATCATTGCCGTCGTCGTCGTCATGGTAATTTTGCTGCCTCTAGTCGAGATCCGCCGATTGACATTGCCGACATCACGGAATTCTCGAGCCGAGTGAGGAAGTGGCACAGTGGTTAGCACACACGACTCACATTAGAGAGGACGGCGGTTCAAATCCGCCTGCGGCCATCCTGATTTAGGTTTTCCGTGGTTTTCACCAATCACTCTAGGCAAATGCTGCGACGGATCCTCTGAAAGGGTACCGTCGATTTCCTACCCCATGCTTAGCAATATTATCCGAGCTTGTTCTCCGTCTCTAATGGCCACATTGTCGACCGGACGCTAAACCCTACTCTTCTTTCCTTCGTTCCCGACGCTTCGAAATGTAAGCTGTTAAATGCCCGGAGCGCGCGGTTGCTCACCGTGGAGGTTCGAGTCATCCCTGGGGCATGGGTGTGTGTGTTGTCCTTAGGTTAGTTTACCTAGGTTTAAGTAGTTTGTAAGCTACGGACTGATGACCACGCAGTTTGGTCCAATAGCTTTACAAACATTTGAACATTTGTAAAATGCCTCCATCAGAATGTCTAACGGGATTATGTTGTGAAAGTGGAATATTGTTTGTAAAATTATTACTGTTTGGAAGTCTCATTTAAGAGATTATCAATTGAAATTCCCAGCAGCGCAGTCGACAGATTGTGACACAAATACACATATTCTTAAGTGTTGACTAATTATCTAGTCAATAAATAATTAGTCTACTCATATAATTCTACATAGTCTGTGGATTTAAGTCTGAAAACCACTGAACGAGGCAAAAAGTATTTAATGCCAGTTTGGGCGTCTTTTGGTTATCATGCAGTGCTCCCTGCTGTTTACTGAATCACTGTCAAAGACGATGACATGACAACGTACTATGTATTTCAAACTAACATGTGGTGCAACAATTTCAGACGAGTGCGCCGGCCGCGGTGGCCGAGGGGACAAAGGCGCTCCAGTCACGGTCTGCACGGCCACTACGGTCGGGGGCTCGAATCCCCCCTCAGGCATGGATATTTGAGCCGTCCTAGTTCGTAAGTAGTTGATAAGTAGTTTGTAAGTTTAGGGACTGATGACCCCGTAGTTAAGTCCCAGAGACTATACAAACGTTTGAACATTTTTCAGACGAGTGCTCCACTCATCTATAACCTCTGCATGCTCAGTGCTCACGCAGTATGGTATTCCGACAGTATGGCTCCTTACCGCAACATATACGTTTTCATCTCCTGTATCATCCATGTCAGTTTAAACACTAAATTTTTGAACACCAGCGTTATGAGAAAACGGGATTGGACAATAATGTTCTCTATAGGGACTGGCATATCGAGAGTCTAGATCTGAGCCGAGCGGAACAACTTTGGGTTGAGTCAGAACGGTAACGAGCACCAGCGACCCAGCCTAATTCCTTCTGAATTCTGCTCTTGATGAAGAATGACCTGCCATTCCTCAACAGACCCCTTGCTGAAAGTTTCGTAGCGCAGATAAAGCTCGTACTACTATGCGTTAATTGGTGTACAAATACTTTTGATCTGGAATTAAGTATATAGCCATCCAGTGCGAAAAATTAGTTTGGGGCCTCTCCTTAGGACACTAAGTTTTGGTGTCATTTATAAATAGCTTAGGCAGTTAACGAATTAATAAATTCCAAAAAGGGAAATTTTAAATTTCAATATAGGCATATTTTCTGAAATATAAATAAACGAGAGGGCACAAAAACTACCTGGCAGATGCCAGACCGGAATTCGAATTCAAAACCTTTGTCTTTCGCGGGCAAGCACTTTACCGACTGAGCTAGCTGTGCTCGCCTCACGGCTTGTCCTGGGTTCGAATCCCGGTCTGGCGCATAGTATTAATCTGTCAGTAAGTTTCATTCAGCGTATACTCCGCTGCAGAGTGAGAATTTCATTTAGTAAAGTATACACGTCTATGTATGCGTGTGCTTAGAAGAGATTCGGGTAATGTTTCGCTGCTCGCGAGCCGGATTTAAAAGACTTAAGCTTGTGAGCCAACTCGTCTTATAGAATATCGCACCGATATGCTTGTTCAAATGCTTGTTAAGCTTAAGGGACTTAACTGCGGGGTTATCAGTCCCTAAACTTACAAACTACTTATGAACTAGCTAATACTAAAGACGGCAGAAATATCCATGCCCAAGGGGGGATTCGAACCCCCGACCGTAGTGGCCGTATAGGCACCGATATGAATCGCACCCTTTTCCCCACACGCCACTTCACGAAATTATGCCTCAAAATACGCCATTTCGAGGGAACTATCATTTTATGTCCATCGCATGTCATAGGTTTACATTTGTCGGCCGCGGTGGCCGAGCTGTCTGCGACGCGCCAGTCACGTTCAGCACGGCCACTACGGTCGGGGTTCGAATTCCCCCTAGGGCATGGATATTTGTGCCGTCCTTAGTATTAGGTAGTTCATAAGTAGTTTGTAAGTTTAGGGACTGGTGACCCCGTAGGTAAGTCCCATAAGAACTACAAACATTTGAACATTTTTGTTTATATTTATTTACGTGTTTTGAATATTATTTATCATGCTTGTTGACATTGTCAACTAATGGAGGCACGATCTGTGGTTAAATATATTAAGGATTAAACCCTCACAGTCAAGATAGCAATTTAAAAAAAATGATAACCAGTTTAGTCTATTTAACTAGTCATCTTCAGATCATAAAATGTTTTAGGCAATAATAATTTTAGTCAGGCTGTGATCTAATAAATTACATATGAAATTCTCAAAGTCAAGATCGAAATTTTATATTATTTATGTGATAACGATTTTCGGTTATTTAACGAGCCCTCATCATATTGGGTATGTGGTGCACCTGATAAGAAATACACTATTTTTTCTTGTTACCCATTCATGTTTCACCACCTGTGTGGCAACATCAGTATTTCTTTTATTTATTTACAACCGCGAAAATGAACAAATTTTTGTACTAACCTAGATATGAAAATGAGGCCTAAGAGTGTTATGCATTAGTTTGGATTTTAATACATACGAAGGGAGATCAAATGGAAAGGTACGTGATGTCTCTTCAACCAAACTGGATGAAATTTGAGTTTGCCGTTTTGGGATAACACAGTGTGGTAGCTATGCACGCAAAGCCTGCGTCGTCACCTCCGCCTAAAAAATTCAAGGCACTGCCCTCAGCAGTCAGGGTGATGCTCACCGCGATTTTCGACGTGAGAGGTCCGATACTCATCGAATTCCTTGAGAACGGAAAATCCATTGCCAGTGACGTGTATTGTGAGATACTCTGTAGCCTACTCAAGTCAATCAATAGCAAACAGCCTGGCCTGGTGACGGAGGGAGTGATTCTGCTCCACAAATCTCCAGTGTCACACGAAGTGAGCTGGCCAAGTTCAAGAGGGAGCAGCTTGAGCATCCGCCCTACAGCACGTTCACGTCGCCCTGTGTCCATCTGTTTGGTCCGCTAAAAAAACTTCTCAAAGGGAAGCGCTTCAACTCGGGCGACGAACTGAAGGACACAGTAAAGAGTGGCACAGACACAGGAATTCTTGAAACAGGGAATCCTTCGGTTCGTTAAACAGTGGGATAGTGCTTAGGCTTCTGGTGATTACTTTTGAATAGAGACTTCAATTATACCCACAGTGTCGTTTCGTACCCTTTCATTTCGCCGGCCGCGGTGGCCGAGGGGACTGAGGCGCTCCAGTCACGGTCTGCACGGCCACTACGGTCGGGGGTTCGAATCCCCCCTCGGGCATGGATATTTGTGCCGTCCTTAGTATTAGCTAGTTCGTAAGTAGTTTGTAAGTTTAGGGACTGATGACCCCGTAGTGAAGTCCCATAAGCTATACAAACATTTGAACATTTGAACCTTTCATTTCGACATCTCTCCTATTTAGCACTAAAATATGTTCATTTTCACAGTCGTAAATAAATATAAAAATTGAGGATGCACAGTGGTGCTGAAATGTGTTTGGGAAAGAAGAAGAAAGAGTGTTTTGCAAATCAGGCGGACCTCATACACAATACTGTTACTGCAAATACGGGAAAACGCTAGAGCTACAAATCCAAAATGATGAGCCATCTTCAGATCATAAAATGTTTAAAGCAATCATAATACACAAACAAAAATTCTTTTATCATCTATGGATATGAAAATATGATTTAAAGAATATGACGGCAGAAATGTTTTATATGTACGAAATGCAAAATTAGTATGACGACAATTATGATTGCCTAAAATATTTTACGATCTGAAGATAGTTCATTAAAGTGCCGAAACTGGTTATCAAATTAAAACAAAATAAAAATGAAATAAAATTACGATCTTGACTCTGAAGATTTTGTCGTTGGCGTGTTATTTCTTTACTTGCGGCGCTTTACAGTAGCTTTCCGTCCCATGAATTTGTTCAGCGGGCCGGATCGAACCGAATCGCGAGCCGGCTGTTCTCCGCCTGTGGCTTATAATATGCGACAATCGTTAGCGTAACTAATCTTTCAGTGTAGAGCCGAAGTCGAACATAAGAGTTACCAAACTCCCAGTGAATTTCTGCAACTTCGCGACTGGGTCGTATAAACATACCGCGGAACGACTTGGTAATGAATGTGTACTTCGAGTAAAGCAACGCATTCAAAATACCGTCATATTTACGAGCTTTCGTGGCGGTATAAATTGTAGCAACTATTAAAACTATAAATTGGAAATCTCTCATTTTCAAAGGATGCTCAGAAGTAAGAGAATAATGTTATGAATGTGTTCGTTTACGGTGGTTAGTTTTACTTTTAGGCATAGAAGTAAATCTTTAACGATTCATTCAAGTGCAAACTTCTGCTCTTAATCAGAATCGCAAATACCTGACTACTATTTCGTAATATTACTGCTGTATAAAAGTAATGTCTGAATGCTTCCAGTAGCAGTTAGGCAAACATTTCTGTAGAGCTTGCTTAGTTTCGTGCCTCCGTTTCACAAAAATTATAAGCGTGTATGCTAACATATTTTGGCGTTTACTTACTAGTTTGATAAAGTGAATACGTAGCTACAAATAAATAATATGTCCATACATAAACTGTTAATTTTAGCATGTCACATTCTTGAAGATATTCAGTTTGATACCTGCCAAGTAGCTAAAAAATTATGATAGGTACACCCGAAAGGCACAGATGCAAGGACAAGATGAAAAGAGGGTTTATACGGCGATGTAGAATCTAGTCTCTTACAATGTAAAAATCGTGTTACTTTTGAAAATATTACAATGTCCGAAATCCATTAAAACAAAACTCGTGCAACATATCAGTACGCACCGAGCACACGAACATAATCATAATCACTTCCTTTTATACTTCAGCACATCAGGTTGCAATTCATTCTGCTTTCAAAAAGTTCCAGGTATGAATTACACTGCACCGACAATTTGTTATTATAGATTGTCTTTAACATACGCAGTGATATCACTTTAATGACGTTTTCATATTTGTATTAGAAAATTCACAACAGCATTCAGTGACCAGAAAATATGAAAGTAGCAGCATTAAAAACGGCAACTTCTCAGTTTGTATCATGCCATTCCACTGTTATTCCCTAGAGGCCGCTTGGAGCGCTACTTTTACTTCATCTGCAATATTTCCCTACAGAGCTTCGCGACTGTCTGTGATAGACTGTGGTAGAACCGGACGCAGCGAAATGCGGGTATTGATTACAAAGTTTACTGCTGGTTGTTACAAAACCTGATGTATTTTGTGCTTCTGGGTCTCAAGTATTTTCTTTTACCTCTGCTTTTAATTGGATTTCGACTGCGTTATTTGTTTGTGCACATATTAAAGGTTTCCTGGAATGTGAGCTGCTTCCATTTGCTGAAACGAGCTGACGTTCACCGCTACGTTTCGCACAAAAGCTTTCTTTTGAAGTTCAGTAAAGAAGCCTTCCCCTCCCCTGCTACCATCAAAACCCGACTCTGGAGTTCCATTCGCACAATGAAAAGCGAACAGAAGCGCGACTGCTGTACAAATGATTTTTGACGTGCTCTGCGTGCCAACCATTTGACGGCGCTTCTATAAAGGGGAAGTGGGAATCACTACAGCACACACAACAACGCCGTTCCGGATTGTCCATTATCGCTATGAGTGACATCTAAAAGTGCTTTTAAAGGATTGTTTTCTCTACAGCTAGTGTAGGCTGTGTAGTGAGAGTTACACAGTGTGTTCTGAAGTTCTCATTATAAACTTTAGGGACTTTAAAGGCGAGCGAGTACAGAACATTTTCATAAGGAACCCATGTTTGGAAATGTCATCCAATGACGCTATAACCACTTCTCAATCATTGGCACTGTTAAACAAACTTCTACTGCAAGCTCCTTGCTTTCCAAATTGTGGACGGAGGTAGTATCAACGTAAATAACAATAAAATATACAACATTCAATTCGTGTGCATGGAATTTACGACCTTAACTGCGATAATAAGTGCAGGGACAAAAATGGTGTTTGATCGTTCATATAGATACATAACTTAAATATCTACTAAACATGGCTCTAGAATGCAAAACTTAAGAAATAAAAGGACGTCTTCATCTTGGATATTGTGAACTCGCCTCATCTACTACTCAGTGTTCATAGATCTTGAGGTACGTGTTTAGAGTCCATGGTCACTAGACTCTTTTTGTTTTGTTCCTTACTACCTCCACTCCAAAAACAGAAAGCAAAGTGGTTGCGGTAGAATATATTTGTTTGACAAAGTCAAGTGTAAAGAAGTGCTCATAGCGTTACTCAGTGCCGCATATAGCGAGAAGGTGGCGAGTGGGCTTGCCCCCTCCCCCCCCCCCCCCAGTTTCCAAAAATGAATTCCGAAATGGTATTTTCTCAGAGCTAAAATAACGCGCTTGCTAGTCACTCAGGCCCAAAATTTTTTGCTGGAACCGCAGCGACAAACTAACCTAGCCGTAAGTATGACTCGTAGGCAATAGTTTTTCTCTTGATATTTTGTATTAAATCACACACCATTTAATAGTACTCGTTTAGTGTAGTTACATAACATAGATGTGGGGTTTCAATTTAAACAAAATGGGGTTGCTATTAGAATTGTCATCAAAACACTTCCTGAACACGATTCTGTTACACAAAAGATCAATAATTATCATATTGTCGAAACATACCCAACTATTGGCAAATAACGTTGTTTTACATGTCATAAATGGATATGAAATGTCTGTACTGCACTTCTAAGACAGGACATTGCCGAAACCGCTTGTAATAAGATATTATTATTACAGATGTGTGTCACGCATTAAAAATCCATTAACACTGCTAATGCCTCGATTTTGTTACGATATTTCTCCATTTCTAAGTACTATCCGAGATATTAGCAGTCTCACGATTCAGGAGTCAAACTGCACAGTACTCGACATTCACAAGACAGTCAAGTTTTTTGAATACCAACGGGTAAACAAATACGACACGTCTCAGTGCAGTAAAATATGCCAGGGGCGTATCATCAGTTTTATAAAACAGAATGCTTGTGCAAAGCAAAAGGTACAGGACGAAAAAATGTATCTGCACAAAAAGTATGCACATTTAGTATGAACGTAGTTCACCGAAATTGACGCGCGGAAACATTTTCTATCTACAAATACGAGAAAAGAGTCACGCGTACTCTCAAAATGAAGATGAGAATTAAACCGTAGGTAATTCAGATGTTTCAGGAAATGAAACAAGAAGACTACAGTCAACATAAGACTCATTCTACAGGAAAGGTGAAAACCATGGAAAAATAAACGTTTTTCTAAACGTCTTATTTTTAGCGACGAGGCAGTCTTCAACGTGACAGGATTCGAATATGCAAATACAGAAAAGCTTCTCCTTTTATGGAGCATCACTGTGGCGCGCTGAAGTTAATGTGTTCTGTGAATTTTCAGCTCACAGACTGTATGTCCGTTTTTCTTCGATGAGGAAAGTGAATCAACAAACTTTTACATGCACATGTTTGAGCAACATTTGACGTCACATTTTGACACGGAGTCCACGTATTTACACAAAATTGAGAAAAAAATGTTCAAATATTTGTAAAGCTTATGGGACTTAACTACGGGGTCATCAGTCCCTAAACTTACAAACTACTTATGAACTAGCTAACACTAAGAACGGCACAAATATCCATGCACGAAGGGGGATTCGAACCCCGGACCGTAGTGGCTGTGCAGACCGTGACTGGCGCGCCTCAGTCCCCTCGGCCACCGCGGCCGGCAAAATGGAGAACATTTACATTGTGGCATAGTGGGTAGCAATCGTCTATTCCAAACAGTTGCATATAGATCGTACAGGTTGTGAGGATCCCGCATTCGACCTTTGGCTGTCTATGTCTTCAGAAGTGACACATACGGATTTATTTTTATGGTGTTCTGTGAGAAATATTGTGTATATGCCTTCTCTGATGAAAAAATTCAGAACTCAAAAAGCGAATTTCTTATTAGTGATTCCACGTATGCAGAATAATTAGGTCTTAAAATGTTATATAAAAGAAAAAGTAAATAAATAATAGGATTTAACGTCCTGTCGATATCGTGGTCATTAGAGACTGAGGTCACACTCGGATTTGTTTGCGAAAGGGTGGAGAAGAAAACCGATTGTTTTCTGTCAAAATAAAAAAACCGGCATTTGCCTAGAGTGATTTAAGGAAAAAACGGAAATTCGAAATCTGGATGGCCGGACGTGGAACCAGTGTCCTCCCGAATGCGAGTCCACTGTGTTACTACTGCATTACTTCACTCGGTAAAATAATTTATCGCTAAGCTGTCGACCGTGTTACTAAAGGCAGTCATATGGAACACCTCCTAAGCATGAAAACATTTGTACTTTCTTCCACATTCTCTGTATTTCTTATCGACGAATCGATATGTACTATATAATTATAGCCGCTTGTAATCACTGTGTTTTGAATTGGCCCGTATACGTTTGCAATAAGTTCAAATGTTTTCGAGTCCTCCCTGGGGCATGGGTATGTGTGTTGTCCTTAGGTTAGTTTACCTAGGTTTAAGTAGTTTGTAAGCTATGGACTGATGACCATGCAGTTTGGTACGATAGATTTACAGACATTTGAACATTTCAAATGTTTGTAATTCTATGGGACCGAACTACTTTGGTCATAAGTCCCTAGACTTACAAATTACTTAAACTAAGTTAAACTAGCTAATGACAACACACACACACACACACACACACACACACATGCCCGAGGGAGGATTCGAACATCCAACTCGGGAGGCCGCGCGATCTGCAACGTGGCGCTCCAGACCACTCGGCTACTTCCGCGCTTGCAATAAGTAGCGATACTCATTGAGTGTGAAGGAGATTCTGTGACTTGGTTCAAGTACTTTTTTACTTTCATACAAAGAAAAAGTAGACAAATTAGTAGTTACTAATAGCATACCTGTAAGATACCAACGCTAAAAGTTGGGCACGTATTTTCGTTTGAATGTTGATAACGTGTTTTTACTCAAATATTTCCATGTATTGATGAAATATTGGTGCTTTCTTATGATGTACGTGTATGATGTCATTCGTTTCTATTTCCGTTACTAACAAGGGACACCTTTGACCTCGAACAGTCGGCTCCGCACGAATCCATGATAGGAATAACAAGCAATCATAAACAGGACAACGGTGTACATTTCCATGCAAAACGTTGCATTCTACCTCAAGTATCATTTTAACAGAGAAAAACAAAGTAAAAAGATATCATTATGTTCAAATGTTTGTAAAGTTTATGGGACTTAACTGCGGTGTCATCAGTCCCTAAACTTACAAACTACTTATGTACTACCTTATACTAAAGACGGCACAAACATCCATGCCCGAAGGGGGATTCGAACCCCCGACGGGGAGCGGCCTCGCGCATCGTAGCATAGTGCCTCAATGCGCTCGGCCGCACCGCCGCGGCAAGGTATCAATAGCATAGGAAGGAAATTATATGTAATTTAATGGCGTCAGTGTATCATTACATATTCAATAATCAGCGCCAAAAACTCTGTGCTTGAAGTACCTAAAATAGCGCAAAACACACATATACAGCACTACCACACACTTGAAAAGTGCTTATATTAGTCTTCAAGGGGCAGATGATGGATTTCGATGTGCACACCTCACTATAGCCACGTTATCACATTCCAAATCACTTCCAATATCAAAAGCCACACTAATTACATTTTAAAATGAAGATGTTGGTAAGCTCCTCCTGTCCTTGAAATTCCGTATATGTATGCAGCATAACGTCGTGTATTTCTGTGTCGTCGCCATTATATTTCTGAATTATTATGTTATATTATACGAGGGTGAGTCAGTAAATAAGACTTAAACTGAGGCAGACACGCCAGTACTGCGTTTACAAGCCCGAAAATTGCTTTACTTTACAGCTGGCTCCACCTGTAAGTTTAAACACACGTCCCATCGTTAGAGAAGGCTTGGAATTTTGTGACAGCTTTTGCATCGTATAAGTGACGCTCTTGAGCTGTAACTTTATTGGGTTCCTTAACACGTTCGCTGCGGTCACCAGTGTGGGCCGATAAGGCTCTAGGCGGACGCCGGTAAGCGCATGTTCGCCGAGAGCTGAAATCACACCTCTGCGAAACCTGTAATATTGAAAGCGAATATAACGTCTGCACAAGAGGTGGTGCTAAGCTGCATGCCGATGTGATAAATGCTACAAGCTCTCTGACTGATAAGCGTCATATGCATTTATTGCAAACAATTCTAACAACGCCTCCGATTTATTGATTTTATTGCAAACTGGGAAGAAAATTAAATTCAAACAAGCGATAAATCCGCTTCATTCAGAAAGAATTATACTAAAAACCCCAAAAGGTTTATCAAACGGAGAAAAAGAAACACGTCTCATCTGCAATGTGGTGCTATTGCCGGCCGCGGTGGCCGAGGGGACTGAGGCGCTTCAGTCGCGGTCTGCACGGCTACTACGGTCGGGGGTTCGAATCCCCCCTCGGGCATGGATAATTGTGCCGTCCTTAGTTGTAGGTAGTTCATAAGTAGTTTGTAAGTTTAGGGACTGATGACCCCGTAGTTAAGTCCCTTAAGCTTAACAAACATTTGAACATTTGATTTTTTTGTGGTGCTACTGAAACCTAATCCCATACAACAAATTTGCAAGGTGTATATGCGATTTTTTTATAGCAAACCACTAAAGACGAAACCACAAAACAGCAGACAGGAAAATGTTACGTGATGCTTTTTGGTGGCCTGTACTAACACGAGTGCACAGCCAAACCAACTAAACTGAGAACTCAACTAGCGCGCCGCTTATAAGCGTCAGCAGCTCTGGCGTGTTGATCGCGGAAACGCTTATAAGTATCAGCTGCAGCGAACGTGTTAAACTGTTGCAACCGACAAAACGAATGTGTCGTAGTTCTAGAGAAATAGCCCTACGAAGCACTGCCATGTCTACCTCACTTTGTGCCGCGGTGGAGTAGCCGAGCGGTCTAAAACGTCTCGCTGCGGAGCGCTGTTGCTCGCCGTGGAGGTTCGAGTCGTCCCTGGGGCACATGTGTGTGTGTTATCCTTAGGTTAGTTTACCTAGGTTTGAGTAGTCTGTAAGCTACGGACTGATGACCACGCAGTTTGGTACGATAGATTTACAGACAATTGAATTGAATCTACCTCACTTTGCGAGTTATTTACTGACTCGCCCTCGTATATCCTCGAACTCCATATCCTCGGCCCCAATATCATTTCCATATTCAGCATGTAGCAAACTGGTCCTCAATATTTGAACCACATTCATAGGATTAATTCTCTTCATTATATCATTTCACGACACACAGTTTACACAATAACTCGCTTGCGAATTCTCCAAAAGACAATTACGTACTGCATATACGAGGCGCGTCCAGAAAGTAAGTTCCGTTTCAATTTATCTCCACTGCAGTGCCGCCATTGCAATTCTGCACATGCGCTGTATACGATGAGTATCAAGGAGAAGAACGTGCGCCACTTGTAGATCGCTGTCAGTTACGTACGCTTTGTTGTGCTTGTTTGAAATGTCGGCGTTGATTGAAAATCCCGCCGCCTGTGTAATCAGGTCGGTGATTCGGTTTCTGAATGCGAGGAAAGTGAAACCAAGTGAAATTTATCGGCATATTTGCGATGTTTACGGACCAAATGCGATGAGTGATTCGATGGTGAGAAGATGGGTCCGACAGTTCAATGGCGGGCGTAGTGATGTGCACGACGAAGAACGAAGTGGGCGTCCACCTTTGGTTACAGAAGAACTGGTTCACGCGGTTGATGACAAGATCCAGGAAAACCGTAGGTTTACAGTTAGTTCAAATGTTCAAATGTTTGCAAATCTATCGGACCAAACTGCGTGGTCTTCAGTCCGTAGCTTACAAACTACTTAAACCTAGGTAAACTAACATAAGGACAACACACACACACACACACACACACACACACCAGGGAGTACTCGAACCTACGACGGCGAGCAACCGCGCACTTCCCAGCGAGGCGCCTTAGACCGCTCGTCTACTCCACCGCGGCTTTACTATTAGTGCTCTCGCTATGGACTTCCCCAAATTTGACGACGAGCTGAAAGAAACTGTTTCCAACTGGTTGAAGACACAGGCGGCAGATTTCTATGAAGAAGGTTACAAAACCTGGTGCCACGCTATGACAAATGCCTGCAAAATTTCGGCAGTTATTTGGAAAAGTAGTTTAAGAGTTGTAGAATTTTGTGCAATAAAAATTTCTTCTGTATCTGTGTACAAATTCATTTTATTACCAAACGGAACTTACTTTCTGGACGCGCCTCGTATATCACTCACACAACGGTAGCACTGGTTAGTGCAGCTACATGATGTCACCATCTAGTCGCGCTAGCAGACAAGTTTGGCATTTTGCATGGAAATGACGCACAACTCTGTTTAGTTTATTGCTTCTTATCCTAAGCATGGTTCTGTGCGGTTACGAGCCTGCGACATCAAAGGTGTCCCTTGTAAGTATCTACATCTACATATATACTCTGCAAATCACATTCAAGTGCCTGGCAGAGGGTTTATTAACCACTTTCATAAGTTTTCTCTCCCGTTCCATTCTCTAATAGCGCGCGGGAAGAAAGAACACCTAAATCGTTCCGTTTTCGATCTGATTCCACTTATTTTATTGGGATGGTCATGTCTCCCTAAGTAGGTGGGTGCTAGCAAAATATTTTCACATTCAGAACTAAAAGTCGGTGATTGAAACTTCGCAAACAGATCACGCCGCAATGAATAACGTCTCTCTTTTAATGATTTCCACCCCAATTCGTGCAACATTTCCGTGACGCTTTCCCCCCCCGTAACGTGATAGAACAAAACGAGCTGCCCTTCTCTGAACCTTCTCAATGTCTTCCGTCAGCCCCACCTGGTGAGGATTCCCACAAGGGGCAACAGTACTCCAGGAGAGGACGCACAAGTGTGATGTAGGCAGTCTCTTTGGTGGAGCTGGTGCATCTTCGAAGCGTTCTGCCGATGAAACGTAACATTTGGTTCGCCTTCCCCACAATATTTTCTGTGTGTTCTCTCCAGTCAAAGTTGTTCGTAATTGTAACTCTTAGGTATTTGGTAGAATCTACGACCTTAAGGTTTGACTGATTTATCGCGTAATTGAAGTTCAGCATATTTCTTTTAGTGGTCATGTGTATTACTTCACACTTTTCTTTATTTAGTGTCAATTGCCAAAATGTTCAAATGTTTGTATAGTCTATGGGACTTAACTACGGGGTTATCCGTGCCTAAACTTACAAGCTACTTATGACCTACTTACGAACTAGGACGGCACAAATATCCATGCCCGAGGGGGGATTCGAAACCCCAACCGTAGTGGCCGTGCAGACCGTGACTGGAGCGCCTTAGTCCCCTCGGTCACCGCGGCCGGCGTCAATTGCCAATTTTCGCACCATGTAGAAATTTTGTCTAAATCGCTTTGCAGTTGCTTTTGATCCTCTGTTGAATTCACTAACCGATAAACTACAGCATCATCCGCGAACAATCTAAGGGAGCTATTCAGATTGTCTCCTAAATCGTAAGTAAGTGTTTTTACTATTCGTTACGGGCTTAGAATGACGCAAAAAGGCAGAGGATTAAATGGTCGCGTTGACAAATACCACTGTCGCGAAGTATCGCGCGTTGCACCTCAGTATAACAGCCAGGCAGGCGGTGTTCATTTTCTGCGCTCGCGTTATCGCGCGTACAGCAATCACGACAAGTGAGCGCGTTTAAGTTCTTAGCGTAAAAATATCTCTGCAGTCGGCGACGAGTAATTAGAAACGGCAAATTGAAAGCGCCGCAGATAGCGGCTTCCATTAGCTGCCCCCTATCGGCACATCCAATCTCGGCGCCCACGAGCGCATCGCGCGTGCCCACAAATGGATGAGCCGGCCGTCTCACAAAAAGCGCGCTCCCAATAACTGCCGCCTTTCACCCACCTCTCTCTCATTTTCCAGAGTACGTAGTTGTGTCAGCGCTAACCCTATCTCCCCGCCTCTATTTAAATCTTCCCTTCTTTCCGTATATTGTTCTACGTAAGACAACAGGTATTCCCATTTCTATTCGTTCAGATAAGCGCGGAATTACCGACTGTGTAGCTGCGTCGAACGACATCTACATCTACATACGTACTCCGCAATTCACCGTAAGGTGCGTGGCGGAGGGTACACTGTACCACTACTAGGAATTTCCTTTCCTAATCCACTCCCAAATGGAACGAGGAAAAAAAGAATGCCTATATGCCTCCGTACGAGCCCTAATTTCTCTTATCTTGTCTTTGTGATCTTTACGCGAAATGTAAGTAGGCGGCAGCAAGATCGTACTACACTCAGCTTCAAATTCCGGCCCTCTAAATTTACTTAACAGATATTCACGAAAAGAATTTCATCTATCTTCCAGCGATCCCCAATTGAGTTGCCGGAGCATTTCCGTGACATTCGCGCATTGGTCGAACCTACCGGTAACAAATCTAGCTGCTCGCCTCTGAACCGCCTCTATGTCTTCCTTTAAACCGATCTGCTGCGGGTCCCAAACACTTGAGCAATACTCAAGACGTGGTCGTACAAGCGTTTTATACGCGGTCTCCTTTACAGGTGAAGTACATCTTCCCAAAATTCTCCCAATAAACCGAAGTCGGCTGTCCGCCTTACTCACAACTGTCCTTACATGTTCAAATGTTCAAATGTTTGTTAAGCTTATGGGACTTAACTACCGGGTCATCAGTCCCTAAACTTACAAACTACTTACGAACTACCTTATACTAAGGACGGCACAAATATCCATGCCCGAGGGGGGATTCGAACCCCCGACCGTAATGGCCGTGCAGACCGTGACTGAAGCGCCGCGGCCACCGCGGCCGGCTCCTTACATGTTCGTTCCATTTCATATCGCTCAGCAATGTTACGCCTAGATATTTGAACGACGCGACAGCATCAGGAAGCTCACTACTAATGCTGTATTCGAATATTATAGGATTGTTTTTTCTACTCATGCGCATCACCTTACATTTTTCTACATTGAGAGCTAGCTGCCATTCTTCGCACCAACTAGAAATTTTGTCTAAGTCATCCTGTATGCTATTACAGTCAGTTACAGACGACACCCTCGCCGCGGTGGAGTAGCCGAGCGGTCTAAAGCACCTCGTTGCGGAGCGCGCGGTTGCTCGCCGTGGAGGTTCGAGTCCTCCCTGGGTCATGGGTGTGTGTTTTTGTCCGTAGGTTAGTTTACCTAGGTTTAAGTAGTTTGTAAGATACGGACTGATGACCACGAAGTTTTGTCCGATAGATTTACAGACATTTGAACATTTTGAACGACACCCTCCCATACACTATAGCATCATCAGCAAACAGCCGCAAATTACAACTTATTCTGTCCATCAGATCTACACTGTAAATATGCGCACAAACACAATACGCAGAGAATACATTGAGAGCTGCGCGGGAACAGCCGAGCGGCCTGGAGCGCCACGTTGCGGATCGCGAGGCCTCCCTCGTCGGAGGTTCGAATCCTCCTCGCAGACCGTATTATTCGTTTTGAACCTCTTGGTAAGTATGGAAGTGCGATTACGCATGTCAATCACATCGCGATTACGGGCAGCATGGGGTTCACGCCTGAGCCTCAGGACGTGCTCTAGCAGCGCATTTCGGATTTTTCAAGCGTCAACTTCTCGTCGCAATATCTCGGGATGTAATTCGAATATTGCGATGCAATCAACGCCATTGTTTATGTGATTTGTCATGCTATGGATTGCTGAAGAAAAAATATAGGGTGTCCATTTAAAAAAAAACATAAGTTTGTGTTAAAAAAACACATTTGCTTTCGTTTTTGAATGTTTCCAAATATGTACAGTCATGGGCCCCAGCCGTACATTGATACCGGTGAAAGTCGTTTTAGCTGTTTTAGCTGTTATTGTTTCAGAGATATTTTGGGTGGACAAGATAGCTGGGACACCCTGTATATCAGGCGCAATAAAGTAGGTTACAAGGAGACGTAACAAATATGCCTGTTGGTCGGTTGGCTCCTCCATATCACCAACAATTCTAGAAAGTACTGTACCAGAAAATGAAAGCGTCACAATGTATAGGACTCCGTTTAGTCGCCACTTACGACAGGCAAGGAAAACAAAGGGTCAGATCTGTGCTCTGAACCCGCAGGGGGCTGAGGAGGTGGGGGGGGGGGGGGAGTAGGAGAAGATTCACGGGGGCAGGGAGGATGCAGGAACACTGCAGTAGCTTGGGGAGCTGTGCGCGCCACACAAAAGAGCTGTGGGCCCCATGTGGGGGGTGATGGGGAGAAGGGGGGGATGGAAGAGATCTGTTACGGGATGTCTTCTACTGTATCATTGTTCATCTGAGAGCACGCAGGGATAATGGCACTGAAATGCACAGGAAATACGAGGGGTGTTGAAAAGGTACGAAACAATACTGTGGGTATAATTGAAGTCTTTATTCAAAAGTAATTACCACAGGCCTGAGCAATGAACACGACTATCACACTGTTTAATGAGCTGAAGAACTCCCTGTTACCAGAGTTCCTGTGTCTGTGACAAGAGCCAGTCCTCGACTGTGTCCTTTAGTTCGTAGTCCGATTTGAAGCGCGACCCTTTGAGATGTTTTTTTTTTTTAGCTAACCAAGCAGGTGGACGTGGCAGAGCGATATGTCCGGGCTGAAGGACGGATGCCCAAGCTGCTCACACTTGTACTTGACCAGTACACTTTATGTGACCCTGGAGACCGAGCTTTATCATGGAGCGGAATCAAAAATGTTCAAATGTTTGTAAATCTATCGGACCAAACTGCGTGGTCATCAGTCCGTAGCTTACAAACTACGTAAACCTAGGTAAACTAACCTAAGGACAACACACACACCCATGCCCTATGGGGGACTCGAACCTCCACGGCGAGCAACCGCGCGCTCCGCAGCGAGATGCTTTAGAACGCTCGGCTACTCCACCGCGGCGGAGCGGAATCACTCCTTCCTTGAGCAACCCAGGCCGTTTGCACTTGATGGAATTGCGGAGGCTACGGAGTGTCGTGTAGTACAGTCACTATTAATGGTTTATTCCGCGCTTGAGGAATTCGATTAGTATCGGACCTGGGACGTCTAGAAAGTCGGTGAGCATCACCTTGCTTGCTGAGGGCACAGCCATGAATTTTTAGGGGAAGGTGACGATACATGCTTCGTGACCCTAGATGTCTCACTACCTTATCCCAAAGTGGCATATTCAAATTTCGACCGGTTTGGTTGTTAAGACATTTTGTAAGTTTTCATTTGAACACCCCTCGTAATAACACATGTTAGGAGATAACGCAATCAAGTATCTACATTGCAAGGTTATAATGGAGCCGGAAAGGAAGGCATAAACCGATACATAGATCTCCTGCTCACGATCGGTAGAGTTCATTGTTGTTTGGGATCCGTCAATGGACAAAACCTCATAATCAGCAGAGCTTGCTACAGCCAGGGAGTGTACAACAATCGAGGAACTGCAGAGCACTCTGAACAGACGTGTCTGGCATACACACCCAACAATGAATCGCTTATCCTTGGCTATATACCCAGGCGGCGCATAACTGTTTAGTAGGTACGTGTGTTAAATGCACAGGTTTCTGAGTTATTGCAGTCTCTGAAAAGGACTTTTTCTGGGCTAACGTACGGAAGAGGATATTTCTGCGCTGGTGGCACCTATTGTCGTCAACTTCAATCCGTGGGAGAGTCGCCTACAGCGTTGAAGTGCTGGGTTCTTTACGATAACAAGCTGCGTTGCATTTGTTGTCGTTGCGGTGACTTGTCGTTGGGCCGCGGTGGAGTGGCCGAGTGCTTTAAAGTGCCTTGCTGCAGAGCGCGCGGTTGCTCGCCGTAGGAGATTCGAGTCCTCCCTCGGACATGTCTGTGTGTGTTGTTCTTAGCACAATTTCGTTTAAGTTTGTAAGCCTAGGGACCGATAACCGCAGCAGTTAAGACCCTTAGATTTAGAAAAACATTTGAAAACTTGCTTGTCGTTGGCGTGCAGACACCAGTGCAGGAAGTGGACAAAGTCCTAAACGCAGGCAGCCCAGGGGACCCGAGTATTCTGCGTCTGTAAGTGCAGGCAACATACATTACCTATGCGGTTCAGTATTAATAGTCCACACAATTCGTATAGGTTACTTAAGAGCGATATTGAGATTCGGTTTCTTAGAGAAACCTTGACTTTTCCCTGATTTACGTTCCTCCAAATTTTTAGGATTTTGGATTTGTTGAAGCAGCTGTTGATGAAACACCTGATCCAATTTTCGCTCCCAGAGATAAAGTTTTTGATGTATTCCAGACTATAGGCCTATTGTCCATTGTTCTTGTCTGCTCACTTTCATTGAGTTCAGTACTGGGTTGAGTTTATGTAACACAAGTAGCACAACAGTTATTTTATTTTTTTCAGTGGAACTGTACCGAATTTGGACATGAGTTTTCTATTTAAGATTTCTTGATCACCTTGCATAGGTATTACCATGTTCGGCCGGCCGCGGTGGCCGAGCGGTCTACGGAGCGCCAGTCACGTTCTGCACGGCCACTACTGTCGGGGGTCCGAATCCCCCCTCGGGTATCGATATTTGTGCCGTCCTTAGTATTAGCTATTTCATAAGTAGTTTGTAAGTTTAGGGACCGGTGACTCCGTAGTTATGTCCCATAAGCTCTACAAACATTTGAACATTGAACATATTACTATGTTCAACAAAATGTTTGTAAATCTAAAGGGACTTAACTAAGTTGGTCATTAGTCCCTAGGCTTACAAACTACTTAAAGTAATTTATGCTAAGGACAACACACCCACCCGTGTCCGAGGGAGGGCTCGAACCCCCGACGACGAAAGGTCACGCGCACCGCAGCCAGGCGCCTCAGTGCGCACGGCTATTCTGCCGCGGCTAGAAATTATCATGGACAGTTACTTGCCTACCTTAGGAATACGGTTGAATATTTTGACTAAGATCCTTAATTTTGCTGCTGTGAGTCATGTCAGTTTCTCCAAGGTTTGAATGCATTTCTGTGCATTTCGTCTGTCTGTTCTCACTCAGTATTACTTGTACTGCATTTTAATAACAGGCGCTTCCCCATCAAAATTGTCCTCTTTGTATAGTGCTTTTCATTTATTCAAGATTATTCAAGATGTCCTTAGATTAATATGTGACGCCTGTACTGAATTATTATTATAACCTCGTAAGTCTCTTGGAAACAGTTTTGGAGAAACTCTAGTAGATTTTTGTAGTTTTCATGTATTGGGCTGAGTTGTTAAACGGAAAAGTATGACCGCATCGAAAAATAAGAGCAATGGAATTAATTAAGACTGCGCCGTTTTTAATATCAGATTTTAGATGACTAAGCGGTTTGTGTGTTCTAGAAAGGTCTGAAACTTGCATCAACAGCTGTAACAGACCTAATATGTGATAGCAGGGATAGAGAAGGCAATCTTGAAACTTACAAGTAATGTTGCTGGAAGAGGTTAGGAGGGGCACCAGCTGCATTTTAATCCGAGCACTTTCTAAGAAATTCAATATTACTTTAGCCGGAAGGAGGGCTCTGCGAGACTTGAGAGCAAACAAGGGCCTCTTCATTTTACCTTCCGACAAGATAACGCCACTTCACCTCTCTCCAGAACGGTAGCAGCAGAAAAATTTGTGCATTGCTCGAAAGGTAAGCCGGCCGCGGTGGCCGAAGGGGACTGAGGCGCTTTAGTCACGGTCTGCACGGCCACTACGGTCGGGGGCTCGAATCCCCCCTCGGGCATGGATATTTGTGCCGTCCTTAGTATTAGTTAGTTCATAAGTAGTTTGTAAATTTAGGGACTGATGACCCCGTAGTTAAGTCCCATAAGCTATACAAACATTTGAAACCTTTCGAAAGGTAAGAGATAATCGAGCTGGAAGAGTCAGTTAAAGACTGGATCTCTCAAACAAGAGTTGTTTTAAGCTAATACTAGATAGGAAATACGCCAGCGGTCTGCTGTTACTCGCAAGATTGTACGATGAACAGAAATTTCCCAAGGGTAGCTCCTCTCATCGCGCCATAGTAAGTGATGTTGGAGCGCGTACTTATTTTGTGGATATCCGTCTTAATTGCTCTTGCTCCTCTCGTACACAAATCTGATCATTGTGTTCGAAATTAAGAGGATTTCATACGACAATTGAGTATATTAAATTACGTAAGTCCGAATATTCGGTGAGCTTTGCTGTTATATATAAGTGTGGCTTTTGTGGAGGAACAAAGGAAAAACAATTGTGGTTGGAATTTTTCCAACATCCTGCCTTTGACAGTGCTTAGACAATACAGTTATACATTTGTGGTGTGGCCTAACGGAATAGAGTTAGTTACTTCATTTCATGTTGAATGCATCAGTTGCACAACAATTTGTAATGATACTGAACGAGTCATATCGTGTTCCCATAAAGTAAGTTTGGCTACATGCTGAAGGTTTATATGCTTTTTTTTTTTTAAATTCAGATTTAACTTATTAACGCCGCGGCGGAATAGCCGTGCGCACAAGGGCGCCATGCTGTGGTGTGCGCGGCCGTTCGTCGTCGGAGTATTGAGTCCTCCCTCAGGCATGGGAAGGTTAGAAGGTTGCTTAAGTAGTTTGAAAGTTTAGGGACTGATGACCTCTGCAGTTAGGTCCCATAACTTTACAAACATGAAAGAACCATTGTATAGGGTGATCAATTCTCAGCGCAACCGCCTTTGCGGCGTGCGACTTGCTGGAGATGCCAGCTGCACTGCCCACTTGGCGGACCGCCCGACCTCGGCACTACATTTAATACGGGTTGGCGCACGATTTATTTTTGACATACATAACACAAACACTTAGAAAGAAAAGTTTATTTACTCACCTGTATTACGCAAGGAGGTGCTGGAACTGCCTCCCTTTGTTGTTCCAGCATTTCTGACACCTGAGGAAGTTGCTCACTACAGTCTGAGCCGGCCGCGGTGGCCGAGGCACTCCAGTCACGGTCTGCACGGCCACTACGGTCGGGGGTTCGAATCCCCCCTCGGGCATGGATATTTGTGCCGTCCTAGTTCGTAAGTAGTTCATAGGTAGTTTGTAAGTTTAGGGACTGATGACCCCATAGTTAAGTCCCATAAACTGTACAAACATTTGAACATTTGAACTACAGTCTGAAGTTCGCCCGCAGAAATTGCAGTGATTTCATGACGAATGTTTGTTTTTAGTTTATCTAAAGTGTGGGGATTTCATTTGTACACTTTATTTTCCGATAAATCATGCTTCCACTTAAGTGGGTATGTTAATTCGTAAAATAATCTTTACTGGAGTTAGGAAAAGCCTAACTTAATACACGAACAGTCCTTGCACGATCAAAAAGTAGGAGTGTATCGCGCTGTTAGCGGCGAGAGAATAATAGGCCCTATATTTGTCCAGGAAATAATTCATAATAACAGGTATGTTGAAAACATATTGCAGCCTTTATTTGCCGAGTTAACTAAAAGAACATGCCTTCGTGACATTTCGTCAAGACTCTGCGACGGCACAAACAGCCAACTTATCATTACGGGAAATTGGTAATTTATATATACATTTGGCGTCTGTTCCGAAAGACCAGACGTCACTTGTGATCCTGCAGTTGTTATTATTTATTATTCATAGAATATATGACATCCACTGCGATTGGGCAAAGCTGAAAATGTGTACCCAGCCGGGATTCGAACCCGGGTCTCCTGCTTTCTAGGCAGTTGCGCTGACCCCTACAGCACTGGGGACACAGTGATAACCGCACCTGCAAGGACTACCTAGGCACGCCTCCCGTCAGATACCAATTCCCTATCGTTAGTGGGGAGGGGTGGGCACGTTTGAAGCCCTTACTCTTACGGGAATTAGTTTCATAACTACGAGTTTGAGTACTGTGGGCAGGGTGAAGCTGGGAATTGGTATCTGACGGGAGGCGTGCCTAGGTAGTCCTTGCAGGCCGAGTTATCACTGTGTCCCCAGTGGTGTAGGGGTCAGCGCAACTGCCTAGAAAGCAGGAGACTCGGGTTCGAATCCCGGCTGGGTACACATTTTCAGCTTTGCCCAATCGCAGTTGATGTCATATATTCTATGAATAATTGGTAATTTGTTCAGTGAAAGAATTATCACTAAGAACATTTGGCCCCCTCGTTCTCCCAATTTAACCCCGTGTGATTTTTATCTGTGACGATCATTAAAAGAGAAAGTGTGCAAATGAAATCCCACACTTTAGATGAACTAAAAACAAACATTCGTCATGAAATCATTGCAATTTCTGCAGGCGAACTGCAGAATGTAATGAGAAACTTCCTCAGCAGGTGTCAGAAATGCTTGAACAACGAAGGGAGGAAGTTCCAGCACCTCCTTGCGTAATAAAGGTGAGTAAATAAAGTTTTCTTTCTAAGTGTTTGTGTTATGTATGTCAGAAATAGCTTGTGCACCAACCCCTATTAAATTTAGAGCGGAGGTCGGGTGGCCCAATAAGCGGGCACTGCAGCTGCCATCGCCGGCAAGTCGCCAAGTCGCACGCCGCAATGGCGGTTGCGCTGACGATTGATCACCCTGTATAAAACATTCTCGAATTTCTTGCGGCGTCAAATCTTGATAAAACTTCAAGCTTTCGGCGATTACCCACATCGTCTTCGTCAGGGGCAAGTGCTGTTATGTTGTGTAGTGCTCTGATGGTCTTAAATAGCAAGTAGCTGACTTGTGATTGGTCAGCTACTGATTGGCTGCCGGCTATGTAATGCAGATACGTCGCAGATGGAGTCGACGTCTGCGCTGGTGGCGCCACCGCTCCCTTAGTATCGAGCCGCTGTACGGGATGTCTTTGCCGCTTCAATGTATTGAGCGCTCGTTTCCATGCACCGCCAAGATTGTACCCACTGTCACAGTTAAAATTGTTCTCGCACATTATTATTTCTACACCTCTTTGATTTCAGAATAGCAGTATACGTAGCCCTGGGAAAGATTGTTGTTTCATCGAATAAAATTTTGTCCCAGGCCTGCAAATACTAGGATTCTGCACTTAAAGAGGCTGTAGAAATAAGAATGTGTGAGGACAGGATACAATCTTGGCGGTGCATGGAAACGAGCGCTCGATACAGAGAAGTGGCAAAGACATCTCATACAGCGTCTCGATACTACGGTAGTGGTGGCGCCACCAGCGCAGACGTAGACACCATCTGCGACGGCATTACGTAGCCGCCAGACAATCAGAAGCTGAATAATCACAAACCATCTACTTGCTATTTAAGACCACCGCAGCACTACACAACCAGTCACTTGCTCCTGACGAAGGCGATAGAGGTAATCGCCGAATGTTTGAAGTTTTATCAAGATTTGATGCAGCAAGAAGTCCGGGAATGTTTTATTCAAGAGTGACGTCGCGAAAGACTTCGTTCTCATAAAAGAACCATATTAGTTTCTAATCTCCAGCATTAACACATCACAGAAGTAGAACTTCTTCTGTGACACACAAATTTGGGAGAAACGTTTTCAGTTTATATTCGAAAATTTACTTTAGATCCACCTTATATCAGTGGGTAAGTGACAAAAAATTTTGGTCCCTTGAACCCCAAACCAATCAAAAGAAAAATTTTGGTCGGAGCATCGAGTATTCTTTTTTAGCGATTCAAAGAGCACTTTCCGGTCGGAGAGATGCGTCGGCCCCAGTTGTAATCCGGCCGGCACACTGTTGTCATGTGCCTGCCAGCGTGAGCACGGTGTCAGGCTGGTAACCCTATTTCTTGGAGAATTATTGCTGGTTCCTCTGTTCTGTCTCAAATGTTTGTGAATCTACGGAGCCAAACTGCTGTTGTCATCGGTCCCTAGACTTATTAAACTAGCCTATCCTAAGGACAACACACACACACACACACACACACACACACATACAAATGTTCAAATGTTTGTTAAGCTTATCGGACTTAACTGCGGATTCATCAGTCCCTAAACTTACAAACTAACTTATTCTAAAGACAATACAAACATCTATGCCCGAGGGAGGATTCGAACCCCCGACGGGTAACGGCCTCGCGCATCGGAGCATAGCGCCCCAACGCGCTTGGTCACTCCGCCGCGGCACACACACACACAAACACACACACACACACACACACACACACACATACACACACACGCACACGAGGGAGATCTCGAACCTCCGGCCGGCCGCGGTGGCCGAGGGGACTGAGGCGCTCCAGTCACGGTCAGCGCGGCCACTACGGTCGGGGGTTCGAATCCCCCCTCGGGCATGGATATTTGTGCCGGCCTTAGCCTTAGGTAGTTCAAAAGTAGTTTGTAAGCTTAGGGACGGATGACCCCGTAGTTCTACAAACATTTGAACATTTTTTTTCGAACCTTCGACGGGAGTGGCCGCGCAGTTGCTGAAATGGCGCCTAGAATCGCACAACTATTCCTGCACGGCTGTCTCGTCTCGGTTACACTATACCGACAATTACCGCGCTAATCATTTCCACATGTTTAGGCACTCTACGATTTATACTATACGCAGACGGTTTTTGGGGAACACATCTGTGGACTGCTACCGGAGAGTCCACAAGGAAATAAAGCTTACAAGCGAGATGGAAGTGAGTCTTGCACACTGTACGAGCATTCGCGTCGTCTAATAGGCCACGACACAAGGCAACAGCTGCACTATACGTAGACAACAGCTGTACCAATTCTTACAAAAAATGTTTGTAATTGTATCGGACCAAACTGCGTGGTCATCAGTCCGTAGCTTACAAACTACCTAAACCTAGGTAAACTAACCTAAGGACAACACACACACCCATGCCCCAGGGAGGACTCGAACCTCCACGGCGAGCAACCGCGCGCTCCGCAGCGAGACGCTTTAGACCGCTCGGCTACTCCACCGCGGCGTACCAATTCTTATGCCATGCGTCTGTTGCTCGTTCATGACTCGCGATTGTCCTTAAATTATCACTGGTCGCCATTCCTAGTTTCTGCGATAACCTAATATTTCGCAGCAGGGGAAAATGGGGGAATAAATATTACTAGTTTTAATATTTTTTTAATTATTTAAAAACAAAAAAACAATAACATTACAATCACAACTACAGAAAATAGTTATATCGGTGTTTTTACCAGGTTGTTGCCAATAACTAAAAATCTGTTTACAACAAATACCAAATAAAAACTGAAAAAGACCGGTCATTCACAATTAAAATACAGGTATAGGTTTTAATCGGCCCGTTTCTCCCATCCCTACGACCAACTGGGGGACAGATGCATGTCGCGGTGGGGGCAAGTCTCACTGCCTTTTCGAGGTTCACTAGTTAGATTATGTTCAATTTAAACATATTTGCGCAAAAGACCATCTGATTGTGAAATAACGAATACCATTTTTTTTCCTTCTGGTATTTCAATTATTTGCAGGATTGATCCATTTTAAGTGCAATAGATTATTTACCACAACATTCGTGAGGTAATAAATATGCTCTGAAGCAATGCCCAATTCCTTGAACAGATGCTTACATGGTGATCGCGAGTGAGCACCACATATTATCCTTACACCACGTATTCGAGTAATGAATAAATTCTTTCTTAACGATGAGTTACCACAGAACAATGTTCCATATGACATTAGTGTTTGAAAATATGGAAAGTATGTAATTATACGTGTCTATCTCCAAGACAGAGGGCAAAAGTAGCACAACTAAGTTAATTATGGGATTAAAGCCGGCCGCGGTGGCCGAGCGGTCTGCGGCGTGCCAGTCACGGTCTGCACGGACACTGCGGTCGGGGGTTCGAATCCCCCCTCGGGCATGGATGTTTGTGCCGTCTTTAGTATAAGCTAGTTCATAAGTAGATTGTAAGTTTAGGGACTGATGACCCCGTAGTTAAGTCCCATAGGCTCTACAAACATTTGAACTTTTTTTTTGGGGGGGGGGGGGGAATTAAAATGTATTTTTACAGGTAAAATAATTCTCATCAATAAATATACAACAGTTTTTGAAGTAACATTTTGCCTCATCTGGTAAATAAGACACGTGTGGTCTCAGATCATGATAGCGTTTCATGTGAGCTACGACACTTAAGTGGTCTTCCAAGAAAAAGTTCATTCTGGTAAATAGATAATAACACGTTTAGATAAAAACTTGGGGGGATTTAAAGGGAGATGCGTAGGAAACCACTGCAACGGCGAACTTCCGGGCTTTTGATGGCATGTCGTCAAAAAGCGAAATTATTCTCAAGAAATACGATATAACGCTGCGCGATCCACATGTGACTGACCGAGAGCAGATTGTGTTGGCCCAAATCAGATTGTGATGGCAGATTGTGATGGCACGAGAATTTATGAAGCTCACGACTTATCAGGTGTTCGAAGTGTTTTTAAAAGTGGCAAAACCAAGTCCAAATGTTTGGAGGCTGGCATGCCGCCACACAGATGTAGGATGTCCACTGTGGCAGTGAAGTGTGGCGGAATGTAAGGGAGAGTACGCCTGCGTGTGTTTCCCAGCTCGCAGTGCACTGAACACTGTTACCGATGAGCCTCCGGCCCATAAATGCATAATGTTAACTGCACGACATCGACAACCACCACTGAAATGGGCACGTGACCGTCCTTACTGGACGTTGGCGCACTAGCAGCTCGTCGCAAGGTTCTTCATGATCCCGATGGTGGGCTGTGAATCCGTCATTCTCGAGAGAACAGCTCCTTGATACCTGCACAATGCGGGACTACGACTAGCTAGCGGCGATTGAATTATGCTCTGCGGATCATTCACGTGTGCATCGATGGGCCCAGTCGACCTCATACACCTCATCACTACGACGACCAAGAAGTGTCGTTCACTGGTAGTAGACCACGTACGTCCCTTTAAGACGATCCTGCTTCCCAGCCGCGCTGTCGTTTTTCAACAAGATAATGTGCCACGTCGCAAGGTCAGCAGTGTGATGGACTAGTTCTAGGAGTACAATGGCGAGTTGCTAAAAAATGTTCAAATGTTTGTTAAGCTTATGGGACTTAACTACGGGGTCATCAGTCCCTAAACTTACAAACTACTTATCAACTACCTTATACTAAGGACGGCACAAATATCCATGCCCGAGGGGGGATTCGAACCCCCGACCGTAGTGGCCGTGCAGACCTTGACTGGAGCGCCTCAGTCTCCTCGGCCACCGCGGCCGGCTGGCGAGTTGCAATTGATGTTCTGATGACCCAACTCGCATATGTGAACCCGATCGAAGATGTCTAGAATTTTATTGAACGCAGAGCTTATCGCCTCCCCTCAAACCGAAATTTGTGGGACTTTGGTAACTTGTGTGTGCAGACTTGGTGCAAAATCCCTCCAGCGACCAGCCAAGGCTATTAGGCAGGTGGCTAAAAACCAAATGTTTGCAAAGCTATGGGGCCAGGCTGCAGTAGTTATCTGTCTCTCGAATTACAAACTTGTAATATGGACAATACTCCTCATCCATGCCTGAGGGAGGACTCGAACCTCCGACGGGGAGCAGACGCGCACTCCACACCGAGGCGCCTTAGTGCTCACGGCCACTCCCGCGCAGCTAGGTAGGTGGTCATAGTACTCTGGCTCATCAGTGTATTTAATCGAACTCTTATATAAACGGTACATAAGAAAATGTGGAAAGAAGTCATTTCTCTGCACACGCTCTTTCATTTTGAAATAATTGTTTTATTTCATGATTTAGGTACTAATTTTTCGTCGCATTTGGCATTTTAAGACACTTCCGTTCACATGAGAATCGATTCCGTTTCATGGCCAGCGTACGAACCTAATCTGCACGACAGTTTCTGTTGGAAGCATTATAAACACAATTGTCTATTAGACAGTGAAGCAGAAATGCAATGTCCAACCATTAGCGAGAAACATTGATATCTGTCGTCTTGTGTAGTTTGACGGACGCTTGCGGGAAACCCTATTCCGGCGTTGCGATAGTGAGTAATTGACTCGCAGGCTCAACTCTAACTTGGCGTAGTAACATTTCTCATTGTAATGAAGGCGGCGGCTGATAGTGGCTTGGGGCTACAGACCGGAATGATAAACTACCCACAGCTAATGGAAATTGATTCCATGGCGCCAGCATCTCCCTCTTATGCGGCCGAGCGCGTTCGATAGCACTGAGGTCATCCGAAGCGGAAGGATGGGACGAAAGAGTCTCCAGCGCTGTGTAAACTACCTCAAACCATTGAGATACAATTACAGAGCGATTAATGGTTATGCTTGCAGGAACTGTTGGCCGGAGAAGAACCTATAGACATGAACGCGGAAGGAGATTTTTGTATGAGAGGCGATATTCAGGAGCCCTAGACACTCTAAGCCTGTTATTGGCGTGTACCTTTGTGTACGACTGCTAACCAATCTAAGTGAAATTTTCCGACGTTACATGCATCTACTGACAGTGTTCCCGTATCCACATACACTACCAACCATCAGTTTGGAAACACCACGCTGCGTATTACAACGGAGCAGGCTAGACTTGATCTATGAGAGTTACTGGTTCGAATACGGAATAGCCGCGGCAGAAAAGCAGCGCGCACTAAGGCGCCCTGCTGCGGTGCGGACGGCAGTTCGCCGTCGGGGGTTCGAGTCCTCCCGCGGGCATGGCTATTTGTGTTGTCCTTAGCGTAAGTTACTTTAAGTTAGTGTAAGTAGTTTGTAAGCCTAGAGACTGATAACCACCGTAGTTAAGTCCCTTAGATTGACAAACATTTGAATTTGAATACGGAATAGCATGCACAACTAATATTAATGACACAGTATTGTACATTTTACATACACATAACATATGGTATTGCTCAGATTTATGTAAACCGACATTAACTGTTTAATAAATTCTACTAAAAACGCCAGTTGAAGTGAGTAGACCGCACGCTATGTAAAGGTTCAAATGTTTGTACAGCTTATGGGACTTAACTACGGGGTCATCAGTCCCTAAACTTACAAACTACTTATGAACTACTTACGAACTAGGACGGCAAAAATATCCATGCCCGAGGGGGGAGTCGAACCCCCGACCGTAGTGGCCGTGCAGACCGTGACTGAAGCGCCTCAGTCCCCTTGGCCACCGCGGTCGGCTATGTAAAGGTACGCTGTTTAGAGTTCTATTCACTTGGAGCTCCGTTTGCGGTGAAACCAATAGAAAATGGCCCAAACTGCCAGATTCTTAATGAACAACGGATAATGATAATCAATTTGCATGAAGAAGGCAATAGTGTCCAACAAATAGAGAAGTACCCTACGATGTCCATCATTGGATTTGTCGAAAGCATACACCGGCATCGAGAGGCAGTCTCTCATGAAAATCGTCCTCTCTCAGGAGCACCCACGAAAATATCAGAACGCCAGGAAAAGTATTTGGTAGTGACCAGTAAACGTAACAGATTCAGAACTGTCCGTGAATAGACTGCTGAACTAAAAGCAAAGAGCGAAACGTCTGAGAGAGTCAACAGTGAGACGGCGCCTGTCAGACAACCACCAAGTGTATGTAGCAACAAGAAAATCTTGAAACTTCCTGGCAGATTAAAATTGTGTGCCGGAACCGGGACTCGAACCTGGGATCTTTGCCTTTAGCGGGCAAGCGCTCTGCCACTGAGCTATCGCGACACGACTCACGGTCCTTCCACATAACTTCACTGCTGCCAGTACCTCGCCTCCTACTTTCCTATATGTTTTCCTTGATTAGTTTGTATACTTGAGCTGTACATTCGGATTTAGTTCGTCTTGTAATGTCGAGTACGTTTTCAATACTCTATCCAGTTCAATCGATTTAGCGGCTATCCAAGCTGCCACTACGTTACTAAATAATTTCACACACGTCTGCAGCAGTGAAAAGCGTGGAAAATACAACTCCCGTATAGAGCGCCAAGTTCTGAAAGCTACTCTCGTCCTGTCGATAACATTTTTCACTCATATCCCTTGGGAACGTAGCTGACATTTCGCAGCCCTCTGTTAAAACCGTGGGCTGCGAGAAACGTAAGACACTTTTTGAATGCTGAGTACGGTTTTCGTTTATACCACAAAAATAACTACCGAGAGAATGTCAAAACAGATAAGAAAGGCCATCAAGTGTAAGTACAAATTATCTGCATGTATTTCGTGATGTCAATTTCTTATTTATCGTTTAGTCAGTTTAGTCAACGAGGAACAATGATTAATAGGTACATGGGGTAATAACGTTTTTTTCGACCACAACGTATGTAAATCAGGGCGACAATTTTAAAAATTGTAATATTAATTACAATGAAACCGAATGTAACCCTAATGTATAGGAATTCAAATGTCTAAAATTTCTCCGGTGTCCAGAACTGAAGCAACAAAGTGACAGCCGCGAAGCCGGCCACCGCGGCCGGTGGTCGGGGGTTCGAATCCCCCCTCGGTCATGGATGTTTGTGCCTTCTGTAGTATAAGCTAGTTCACAAGTAGTTTGTAAGTTTAGGGACTGATGACCCCGTATTTAAGTCCCATAAGCTTAACAAACATTTGAACATTTTGACAGCCGCGGTGAAGTGGCCGGGCGCTCTAATCGGGCCTTGCAGCGCAGCTCGTCGTCTGAATTTTGAGTCCTACCTCGGAAATGGGTGTTTTTGTTATCCTTAATCAAAGTTATTTTAAGTAGTTTGTAAGTTAGTGACTGATAAGCGAGCAGTTAAGTCCCTTAGATTTACAAACATTTGAACATTTATGAACAAAGCGAGATTTTGTAAGGTTGAATTTATTTTGACACGAAACAGTATAAATAGGTGACAGTAAAGAGAAATCAATGTAAATAATACAGAACGGCAACGACTGAAACATGGATAACAGTAGACAACAGTACTTTCTTCGTTTTTCCAACCTAATAGATTTGCAGACACGTTCCGACAACTAGTTGATGTGCTCATTACTTGGTGTGACCACGTCTGCCTGACAACGACAGAGCATGCTGACAATGATCCCTTAATCTCATGTTGAAGCAATAACGCCCAGTCTTGCTGCAGGGGCGCTCACAAATGTTGGAGATTGGTTGGTGGGTGCTGACGTGATCGGCAGAGCGAGCAGGCCACACCGTAATTCAGTATATTCCGTTTACAAGAAAACATATTCATGCTCTATGACATCCACCATTACCATCTACTTATACAGCACCTCCTAACAACCGTACATGATGTCCTAAGATATCGCCACAATACCTGATAGCGGCGAAACCTTGCCGATTCATCCGTGTAGTTATATGGAGAGATATTCAAGTGGTCAACATAATCCCTGCCAACATCACTACGGCTCCTCATCAGTATATATCTCTTTCAATAAAATCTGGGTCTCTAATGCGTGTTCCATGTTCTTTCCAGACGCGAATGCGTCGAGACTCACTCTTCAGGGCTAATCGGTATTCATCTTTGAAAGGAACATGAGCCCTCTGTACGACCATACAGGAGGCATGTTGACGACGCTTGTCGGGATGTTTCCTTCCGTAGAATCGTGTCATGGTACGCATACAGCAGATCTCCGACAACAAAGGACACTCGTGCGAAGCCGCCTGTGGACTGTCTACCTCGTTAAATTCTTCCAGCGACTGCTTCGAAGTCAGGTGCCAGCTACCGTGTAGTACTGCGTCGGTACCAACGTGCCCTGACAGCCAAATAACAGTTCTTTCTTTCTTCTGCTACACGTGGCAAACTCTGACTTTGTCTTCGAATTGCAATCTCGGTGTCTATAAACTGTGGACACATCCTAAAAACAACTGAACGATGCCCATTAAGCCATGGGACCACAGTGGTTTTATGTCGTACTCCTTCAAGTTATACTATGGACCCATCACAGAGAGTCTGGTAGGCGTGTCCTCTGCGTCATACTGCACCGTGAGTTTATAAACAGAGATTATGGTAGTGAGGCTACCCAGCAGACACTACCTGTTTGATAGGTGCTTTGTCATCAGAGATTATGGTAGTGAGGCTATCCAGCAGACACTACCTGTTTGATAGGTGCTTTAACGTCATCATTTGCTTTGTTATTCGCTGACCGGAATACCATCTTTGGTGCGGCACACTTTATTCGGACGTCTGTTTATTTTATTTTATTTTATTTTTTTTTTTTTTTATTATATCGTGAATTCGGAGAAATAGCGTATTGATGTATTAAATTTGAACCCCAGTATACAATAAATTTCTGTTGTTTGATCTGTAATAATGTATATTGTAATAACATCCAGTGTAGTATCTAAAGCCAGCTGACACAATCAGTTACCTGCAAACATTATCTGCCCTCTATATTTACATGCGAACTCCGCAAGTTACCACATGGTGCGCGATGGAGATGCCTTCTCTGTTTGCCTGCTTCAATGTCGTCCACCAGCGTGAGTAGGCGACCGAGTCTGGGACAGTGGCCAATTTTCGAAAAGCTTCGATGTGAACCAGACGCTCACTAGAATATAGAAACATGGCGGATGTAGGTCCTCCGTGTCGTGAGCTGCAGTCTAGTGCATTCAGTCCCAGGGACTAGCGTGCCATTATTCCAGAAATCTGGGCAATGTCGTGAAATAAATACTGTGTCAGACACAGCCATAGGTTCAACGTCATACCAATGACGAAAGCGCGCATATCATCACTATGCTGGAAGATGGTTGACGTCTGCCTGGCCGGCCGCGGTGGCCAAGGGGACTGAGGCGCTCCAGTCACGGTCTGCGCGGCCACTACAGTCGGGGGTTAGAATCCCCCCTCGGGCATGGATATTTGTGCTGTCCTTAGTATTAATTAGTTCATATGTAGTTTGTAAGTTTAGGGACTGATGACCCCGTAGTTAAGTCCCATAAGCTATACAAACATTTGAAACATTTGACATCTGCCTGACGGCCCAGTCCATGTCTGCTGACAGAACGTCCGACACTGTCTCTACAAGACTGATTGCCAACGTGCCTGCTGTCGCCTTGAAGCCTGAGATACAGAGCAAGGATCTCCCAGCTTGGTGGAAAGAATGCCAGCTGGCGCCTGATGCTATTCTCTCCGGGCACGTGTCCAGGAGTCATCCCCCTAGGCTACATAGTGCCAAGCAAGCACGCTGACCCCAAGGTGCATTCGTATGCCCTCGGTACGCTATGCCTGCCACGCCTACCGCATCTGCTGGAATATTTCGAGACAAGTCTGGCCCGTTTCCTGAGCAAAGGAGCACTCAATTAGTTTTTCATATTTAGGAGAATAACAAGGAAGGGCTGCGCGAAATGGCCGCGTGGTCTAAGGCGTCAAGTTACGGACTGGGGGGCCGTTTCTGCCGGACATTCGAGTCGTCCCTCGGGTAAGGGTGTGTGTGTTATCCTTAATGTTAGTTTAATTGGGGACTGATAATCATAGCAGTTTGGTCCAATAGGTTTACAAACATTTGAACGTAACAAGGAATTGTTCTGTTCAACGTTGGTTTTGCTGCAGTCTCATACGACGTCCTACAGTATCGTTCGCCACCACCTGATACATATTGGGGTCACAAGCGCGCGAGTGGTGCCGAGACCGCTAATGGATGGTAAGGAAGAAAAGGGAGAACTTAAAGGTCTAATGTCTGTGGTCAATAGAGATGTAGATGTAGATCACACTGTCGTCAGGAATGGGGGAAAGAAATCGACCTTTTCGTTGAAAGGAACCATCCCTGCATACGCCTGGAGTGACTTAAGGAAATCACCGGAAACAACTTAAATCTAAATGGTCGGAGCGGGTATGAACCGCCGCTTTCCCAAATACAATCCAGTGTAAAATTACTGTATGGTGACGATTTTCAGTGTTGATATATTTATCAATATTTTTTCGCAATATCGAATTTCTATTAGCGTCACCATACAGTAATTTAACAGATGCCCAAGCGAGGCAATGACGATAACAGCGTATGTTAATGCCTCGTTGTTTTCATTCTCCCTGGTGCGGGAATACAGATTAAGCTGCAAGTGCTAAGGGATGAATGTAGTTGACTCATAAGCTCAGTCAGTGTGGTATATGGAAGTTTGGGACGGTCCTGGAGACGTTTTCGGGTAGCCTAGTGGTTAAGGCGACCGCTTGCGAAAAGCGGGAAACCCGGTTTCGAGTCCCGGCCCGGCACAAATTTTCATTTGTCACCACTTGGTAGAACATCTATACCCTATACAGTGACTCTAAGAGAAATTCGCTGTTGCGAAAAAAATATTGATAAACAATCCAGTGTGTTACAGTGTGCCACCTGGCGCGGCAATGGGAGGTGGGAGACGTCTTGGGATTGATAAGAAACAATGAAGGTAGGAAGATACATTTCGGTTTTATTTTCCTCTCAACAATGAGATCGTGAAAGACAAGAGTACAGATTGCGACTGTTTTTCAAGGCCGAATAGGGAAATCAATTGTGAACTTTGAAAGAAAACTCATCAGTACTTTCCTGTAATGATTGATGTAAACCACGGAAAATATAAATCAGGATGATCGAACGCAGATTTGAGCCTCAGCCTCTTGAGACAAATGTGCTAACTACGGTTTGAATTACGTAGACCGAGTGTGGAGGACGTTGTAGGTGACTGAAGCTAAACAAACTGCGAACGTGATAATTCTTTATTATTTGTTGGTCCTGAATAATTAATAGGATACGTCATAGCTGAGGAAAAAGACTGGCGATGTCTACTAAAATTCCACTTGGCAGGACAGGCAAGTCAGGCATAATAACACAGCCAGCTTACTTGACATAGTGGACAGCCTGGGTGTTTGATCCACACGGTGGGGGTCGCAGCTCTCGACACAGACCCGACAGCCAGGAGCAGGCAGCAAAGACACCTTTCTTTAACCTACAGAAGATTATGGTGCCAGAGTCAAAACCCAGAAACTTAGCGACCTGTTCAAACTCGTTCATATTTGTCGCTATGCAGAACATCCTGATTCTTGACTTTCTCCCGGCGAATTTGATAATCAAAATATTCACGGGTGTACTGCCGGTCTATATGGAATAAACGCAGGAGGTAGGCACTGCGTTTATTCCATATACCGATGCACTCTCGGGGAAGGTCGCCCGAATTTTGAAGGAAAACCAAGTTGGAACTGTCTTTTGTCCGTCGAATAAAATTCGTGCACTGGTGGGGAGCGCAAAATATAATCTCGGTTTGAGGAAGGCCGGCGTGTACCCGATTCCGTGTCAGTGTGGAAAGTCATATATTGGGCAGACGATGCGTTCCGTCGTGCCTTGAACACCAGAGGCACACACGATTGATGTATCTGAGCAAGTCGACAGTCGCTGAACATTGTCGCAGAATCACGCGATGGAGTATGAACGCACTAGGATTCTGGTACAGACGTCGAGAAACTGGGACTGCGTCGTTAGAGAGGCCATTGAAATTCGCACTAGTGACGACCTCATAATCCGTGACTGTAGCTATAATCTTAACAAAACTTGGGAACCAGCGATTGTGTTAATTAAGAATAAATCTAGCAAACGTAACGTAGTGACGACCACGGCGGACAGAATCCTCACATCGACGTCATCTCAGACGCCGTCGCAATCGGTTCCACTGCGCGACCGCGGCGCGGGGCGCGGACCACGGAGGGGTCGCTCCGCGGGCCGAGGGTATTTAAATCGCCCGCCACCGGGCTAGAAGCCAGTTCCCTTCGAGCCGCCGTAGCGTGCGGATCTCCGTGCCGGCGCGTTTCCTGGAGCTCAGTCCGTCAGTTCACCTGATGATGGCGACATGTATGATCGCCGAAATATTATGCCCGTTGGACACTGCAGACTGGCAGTACACCCGTGGATATTTTGATTATCCTGTTCCTTATTTCTGTGACATAACCAACAAGAAAAAAAATATATACAAGGGAAGGAGTCAGTCTTAGCATTACTGTATCCGCGTCCTCAGGTATGTCGATATGTGCCGGCCGGTCTACGGCGCGTCAGTCACGGTCTGCACGGCCGCTGCTGTCGGGGGTTCGAATTCCCCTTTGGGCATGGATATTTGTGCCGTCTTTAGTATAAGCTAGTTCGTAAGTAGTTTGTAAGTTTAGGGACTGTGACCCCGTAGTTAAGTCCCATAAGCTATACAAACATTTGAACATTTTTGTCGATATGTTTCCAAAAATATTCAGATTTACGTTTTCCTTAAATCAATGAAGGCAACTTCTGGGATGGTTCCTTTCGAGGGGTACAGCCAAATTCCTGCTTTTACTCTCCTACCGTTGATATCTTCCTTTTCTGTTCCGTTTTTATTCTTTCATTTCATTTGTGTGGCTAGGCATCTTAGACCTACTTGCCGATAATAAGTATTTCTTAGAGAAAAATCCAAATTATATTTCTTTCGATAGCTCCATAATATCTGTTGCCGACAACAAACACACATACCGTTTTCCTACAAACTTCGTCGGCGTTTTGTATAATTTGGAGTCAGTGATCTATTTGATTGTTAACATGTTTTATATCGCCCTATTACTTGACATGTTTGTGGGCTTCGGCGATTAACATAAACGTGTATGGTGAGCCTACTAATTATTGACCACATGCAAATGTATATGACGTCCTCCCTACTTGGGAATGTACAGAGAAATGTTGAGTCACTGAATAGGAACTAAATAATTTAGTTAATTGTAATGGACGATAAATTTTAATTTATTTCTTTTTGCTACTGACAATATTCACATTATAAAAAATTATCCCAAATTTCTACATCGGAAGATAAAAGCAGATTTAGCAGATGGCTTTAACCGTCTGATGTCTTAATATAGCAGGCAGCGCTCAGATGGTGGTATCTCATTAAAAAGAGGCACTCGTGCGCAAATATTGAGAAAGGAACTTCATCGTCGTCATAAAACAGCGTAAATTGCTTACCCACGACTTCTTTTCAGACAGACACTTTCCTGCTTTTATTCGAGCGTTGCTTACAAACTATTTTTAGTTTCTCCTTTTTCCGTCCATTCATTGCTTCTGCGTTCTCTGTTTCTACATTCAGATTACGTACGTTATAAAAACGTCACTAAAAATTCCCGCTTGCCTTGAAGCAATACTTTTGTTCTGAAAGTACTAAAATACTACACAGGTCGAGATCTACAAAAATCTTAAAAATGCTACAGGTAGCATTCCATAATTGTAATTCTCATAATCGCAAACAGTAATATACAGATATTAAAGTCTAATGTTCCGGCATCGACGAAATCATTAGAGGTAGGTCGTTCCCCGTCGGGTGTTCGAATCCCCCCCTTGGGCATAGATGTTTGTGCTGTCTTTAGTATAAGTTAGTTCATAATTGGTTTGTAAGTTTAGGGACTGATGACCCCTCAGTTAAGTCACATAAACTAACAAACATTTGAACATTTTAAACCATTAGAGACTGAGCATGATATTGGACAAGGAAAGTAAATAGATCGTGACTGCCTTAACCAATTTAGGGAAGCCAGGAAAAACAGAAATCTGGAAGGCTTTGAAGGGGATATACAGTACATTGTTTTAGTACTGTGCAACTGCCCATATGTTACATTCTCCTTAGGACAAGCCCATTTCCTTACTAATTTATCCGCAATTACCTTTGCTCACATAAATTTTTCCTCCAATTAATATTTGGTTACCATCCAATCAGCGTTTCATAAATAGCCTAAGATGTTCTAAACCCGATATAGTCGAAAATTTCCAAAAGAACATACACCAAGTTTATACATAAAAACCATATTATCACATATCCTACTGTTAGTTAAGCTGCTATTGTTTAGTAGTATTTTTTATAATTTGTTTTTCATTAGAAACTACACTAGGAAAGTAAAATATAATTATGACGACAGCATTTTGAGACTGAACATAAATGTGCATTCAGTTCTGAAAATTTACCACATTTAAGCAAATATTGACTATGAACGTACCAAATTTGTCTTACATACACAGAAAATTATGTGTTATCTGTTGAGTTATTCACTAATGGTAAGTAGTAAGGCAAACGATATCTGGAGATTCCGTTTTTACCAGTAGGTTGAAATATAGCAACAACTAGTGACAAGAAAAATACTGCATGTAAACTCCATCGAGGATGACCATTTCCAGGAATAATATGAAATATTACAAAGAGTAACAAACATCGTCTTCCTCCTCTCCTGCAACCCTTTGTTCCTTAATTATATCAGAAATGAGTCTTGATACTAATAGCAGTAAGAGAAACATTCTGAGAAAGGCCGCTTCAAACAGTGGTGAAAAGTCGGGTAATTTTGTAAATTGACATGGCGGGCACTTCCCCTAACAGTTTTATTCACAACAGGACCGTTGAACACAGAACATATTTCTTGTTCTGCATTTCTCATCTAAGTAGCAACAGGATTAGATGAAACTTTTTTAGCACATTACTTTTATTAATAAGAGTATTATTATTTAAACAGTATTTTGTCCTCGTGTAATATTTTAGAGCCACAGATTCTAAGACATTTTCCAGTACGCTTTGTTTGGTCTAGACACATATGTAGCTCCGTGTATTCTTCTTTTCTTGACGACAGTTAGCCAAGATAAAATGTCCACCTACATGTGTTGAAGTCTTTCACTGGAGCGATCGACCTCATAGATATCGTCGTCACTCTCCAAAGCGATGTCTGAATTACAAGCTGTCTCCTCAGTTGCTTGTGTACTTGCTGCAGCTTTGGTCACAGACATAGCTCCCTGACGCGCGCTACTTTCGGCGTTTCAGTTTTTTGTTCGGAGGCTTTTCTTTACTGCTGGAGTTGAGATCTCAGATGGGGAAGAAGGCAACCCGCAGAACACAACTGAGTGGCTGGTAGCGGCGCTGCAGGCGACAGCCAGCCCGACAATTCACATACTTTTCAACTGACTTCTCTTGTATATTTCAATTCTGATCGCGTCGTTCAACAAGGCTTACAATCCTACAGCATCAAAATATTGTAGCGTTCGCATCCAACGCATATAATAACTAAAACAGCTAGACCGAACATTTGCGCTAGTGTAGCAATCCCATATTGAAAGCTGCCATCTTCAGGAAACGGTATGTTTGCACTCAGTAAATGACGTCAAATATCGATTAAACATTGTATACATAATGTACACAATAAATTCCTGTCTGCTTGAACTTATATTATAGAGTACAGGTTTTTAAGTTGAAGATATATGAATAGAAAATACCATGAAACTATGATACGGAAAGAAAGGCAAATAAATTATCAAAAAAATGTTCAAATGTTTGTAAATCTATCGGACCGAACTGCGTGGTCATCAGTCCGTAGCTTACGAACTACTTAAACCTAGGTAAACTAGCCTAAGTACAACACACACACACACACACACACACACACACACACACACACACACACACACACACCCATGTCCCAGGGAGGACTCGAACCTCCACGGCGAGCAACCGCGCGCACCGTAGCGAGACGCTTTAGACCGCTCGGCTACTCCACCGCGGCAATAAATTATCCCAAACAAAAATAGAGACTTAAAAATAAACGCATAAAAACATAAAATGCATGCCACGAAATATTAAACCTTTACCGAAAGTAGAAAACTTAGCGATTGAGTAAATAGTATCAGTATTTACTATTCTCAAAATTTCATCTAATTTTCTTGAATCGATTACTTGACACATTTTAACTTCTACTTATAGGAAGAGTCCATACATTTTAACAGATACGGTACGGAATTTGTAATTTCCCGTTTTTTGATGGAGTAGGAAATTTCAATACAAAAAAGTTCAAATGTTTGTGTACCTATTGGACCAAACTTCTATGGTCATCTGTCCCTAGACTTACAAACTACTTACAGTAACTTACACGAAAGACATCGCACACACCCATGCGCGAAAGAGGAATCGAACTTCCGACGGCAGGCAACCGCGCGCTCCGCAGCAAGGTGCCTTAGAACTCTCGCCCACTCCACCGCGGGGTACTACAATAATAATTTAAGATAGACTTATTAGGGAGTACAAATCGTGAAGGAAAAGTAATTTCATTTGGTTTGTTGTCTCTCATACCGTTTAAATCAGTGGTGTCCAACACACGGTCTGTAAGCTACAGTCAGTGCGGCCCAGAAAGTCTACCACACGATCGAAAAAAAAAAGAAAAAAAAAAAAAAAAAGAAAAAAAAAAAAAAAAAGCTTACAATAAATTCAGTATTTAGAAACACACGCTGGTCTATTGTCTTACGGTTACTTCAGATGGAACTGCGAAACTAGAGATTTAAGGAAGTATAATAAAATAATCTCATGGATTATTATTATTGTTTTTTTTTCTTTTTTGTTAACTATAGAGCGGCCCAAAATCCACGCCTTCTACCATTATGGCACAGGTAAGGCGAAATGTTGGAAACCCCTGGTTTAAACCATACTCCTGCATTCATACTGTCCCCGCAAACTAAGTTGACCTCGCAGCGTTACCCGAGGGGAGCGGCGGTAAACGCATTTGCATATGAGGTCACTCCCATCAGTCACCTCGGCGAGTGTCAGCTTAGTTCGCGTGGGCAGTATTCGTCCCTGCAAATTGCGGCCTTCAGTTCGGGAACAGTTGGCTCACGTATTCAGTAAGGCGCACTAGGGGCTTGATCCAACGTTAGAAGCTCTTGGCTGCGGGTGCGGGATTTAGGCCGTGTGGTCTGGAGCTTAACGTTACCGATCACGCGGTCGCTCGCTTCGGAGGTTGGATTCCTCCCTCGGGCATGGATGTGTGTGTTTCTATTAGTATAAGTTAGTTTGTAAATTGTAGATTGTAAATTTAGGGACCGATTACCAGAACAGTTTGGTCCCTTAGAATTACAAACATTTTTTATGCTCTTGGTCTATAACTTTATTACATTAACTGGCCTGTTGGAACCCAAAAGAGCGATGTGTCGTAGGGCGGAGAAACAGTATGGCACTAGCGGACAACGAGGATGGTCAGGTTGGTCCATACTTGAGAATTTACCCGTGTCTTTTGTTGAATTCCTCTATATGTTATGAAATACTGTCCTAACTACCTACGAGATGATTTTCACTATGAACGTGCACTATGGGCAATTCTTTGGCCTACAATGTGTAGGTTCTGGAAATGGACGGGCGCGAAATATTAGACGACATGTAATATTCTGGCGTTGCGATTTATCTGTTGACTCACGTTCACATGTCATATTTTGAAATGGGGAAATCATATTTACGCATTACACTGACCGCTTAGTAATTGTCTTTATATAATAAAAGTCCGAAATAGATCGATTACATGTTGTGTGTATCTAATTTTTCTTTTAATGACAATACAGTGTCCTTTAGGTAGAATAATTAACATTTTAGGAGGTGGCAGTATAGAAGAGTTAGAATAAAAAATGGCATATAACAGGTGATAAATTAATAATTGAATACAGACTTTCAATTGTTTGTATGTTACCCAAACTCAATGCAAACGCAAATGACGACATTTTAAATGATTATTTATTCGGATCTTGGTAGAACATCAACATATTGATTTAAAAGCACAATTGTGTATATGTTGTTCAATTTCTTTCTTTCTAGTTAACCGGTTTCAGGTTGAAAGTCTGCCGCAGAGGAGTGGCCGAGTGCTCTAAGGAGCCTTGCTGCGGAGTGCGTGGTTGTTCGCCGTAGAAGGTTCGAGTCCTCCCTGCGGCATGTGTGTGTGTGTGTGTGTGTGTATGTGTGTGTGGTCCTTAGCATAAGTTAGCTTAAGTAGTTTGTAAACCTAGGGACTGACAACCACGGCAGTTACTCCTTTAGATTTACAAAGAATGGAACATTTGAATTTGATTTAACGTCTGAAGATGGTTTTGTAAGCCGAAAACTGCTTAACTAAATGAAAACGAAGAATGGAACATTTGAATTTGATTTAACGTCTGAAGATGGTTTTGTAAGCCGAAAACTGCTTAACTAAATGAAAACGAACTTCTAGAATCTCAAATGTACAAATGATTGTAAATCTAAGTGTCCAAAATGATGAGCTTATCGGTCCGTAGGCTTACAAACTATTTTAACTATTTATGCTAAGGGAAACAGACACACCCATACCGGTTGGAGGATTCGAACCTCCGAGGGGGAGCGCCCGCGCAATCCGTGGCACGGTGCCTTAGACCACGCGGCCATTTCCGCAGCCTGTTGGTCTAGCCTTGCAAGTCGAAAACCGGTTAACAAAATGAAACTAAACTTGTAGAACATAAACAATATCTTACTTTTAATATAATATGATGATGAGCTATTAAGATCCGGCGGAAGAATCATTGACTATGTCCTCATTTGCTTTAATTTTGTTTGAGATACAAGCGAACAGCTGCATCTTGCTACACAATAAAAATTGGACATATGCTATACGGCTTTCTTATAGAAATTCGTCTATACAACCACGTCCTAAAATATGTACTATTCCTTCTGAAACAGCGTCAAAATGTTTGTAAATCTATCGGACTCAACTACGTGGCCATCGGCCCGTAGCTTACAAACTACTTAAGCTAACGTAAACTATCCTAAGGACAACATAAGCATGCATGTCCGAGGGGGAGTCGAACCCCCGACGGCGAACGGCCGCGCGCACCGCAGCACGGAGCTTTAGTACGCACGGCCAATGCGTGTGCTTGTGTGTTCAGCATAATTTTAAACAGTGCCTACCAACCACTGGTCAACTTTACAATATTAAAAATAGGAAAACCAAATGATCCTATATCTGTCAGGGAACTGATGACCTAGCTGTTTAGTCCCCTAAAAACCAACAAAAACAACTATGTCGTACCTTTGTACCATAAACTTCATAGAAACACAGAAAAATCGCAGTTATATGTTACACGTATCGTTTTGTGTGTTCCCTCTCTGTAGCCGAGCGGTCTGGAGCGCCATGTTACGGATCGCGCGGCGTCCCGCTTCGGAGGTTCGAATCCTCCCTCGGTCATGGATGTTTGTGTTGTCTTTAGTATAAGTTAGTTCATAAGTATTTTCTAAGTGTAGGGACTGATGACCCCGCAATTAAGTCCCATAAGTTTTACAAACATTTGAACATTTCATTGTTTCCTCTCTCATTTTTAAGTCCTCAACTTTTCAGATTCTGTGTGCATAGCGAATCAAGTGTATGTCATTCTTTGGACTAGCCGTATCATATTTAGGAAATTTAGTCCCAAAACTGATAAACAGATGTTTTCTTAGGTAAAGTGAGTGAGCTAATGAATATGCTATAAATGACCGAATAATGTAGGTCGAGGGGTACAAACTGAGACACACTTGAACTGATATGAAATAAACGACGATTGATAAAAAGTCCAACAATGGCACTGAACATGAACACATCAGTAACAGCACATGAGGATCGTGAGTAAGATGTCGGGTTCGAGGTTCGCCGAATTGTTGCAGTATCGTATCATCCTCAGCCAAACCGATAAAGACTTGGTGAAAAGTGCAGCTTTGATGCAGGTTGGCACTCAACCGCATAAATATCTGTTGCACACGTTGTTTGTTGAGGATCGCGTACTGAGCAGTCACTACCGTTGTGTTTGGCGTCCCAGGTTCACAGGTCTCAAGTAATGTAATTACTCCAGAGCGCTTGCCCGCGAAAGGCAAAGGTCACAGGTTCCAGTCACGGTTCCGGCACACAATTTTAATCTGTCAGGAAGTTTCAATGTAATTACTGCTTGTAGGGTTACCCGAAACCGCAGGTCTTTCGTGGTTATCGATCCTCATTTGTGGTGAGCCTCATATGACTGATTACGCTTATCTGCCATCAGTCTATTCGGATGCTGAGTACTGTGCACCCGTATAGTTAGAAAGCACATATTGAAGAAGACAGACACAAAACTGAATGATGCAATCCGTTGCGTTACTGCTACCATCAAATCAACTCCATGTCACTGGTCATATATGCTGTATAACATCCCTCCAACTCACTTAAGAAGGAAGCAAGCTCTACTAAGGGAAGCTAATTACATCTTTGCATCACCTTCTCTGCCATTGCACCAATAATTCTGCCATCCATCACAGCGACTGCAATCAAGAATGCCATTAAATGTCACTGCGGGGCAACTCATTGCTGATGGATTTGACCTAAATGAAAACTGGAGGCATGAGTGGTCAACAAAAACATTGGGAACAAGTGCCCACCATCTTGATCTCACAAAGAAGCCAAACGGTTTTGACCTACCGAGGCAGTTCTGGTGTTGCATCAACAGCTAGAGAACTGGAGGTGGTTACTGCAATTACTTTAGGCATAATCAGGGCTGGATCACTTCACCGATGTGTGAGTGTAACCTGGAAGAACAGACGATCGACATCTAGTCCAATATTGTCCTCTTCAATTGTAGTGTGGCATTCCTGACCATTTGTTTCTTCTCACATCCAGTTTAACAGAATGGCTTACAAGAACGGACTTCAAAGTTTGATTTTACCTTGTATGGATAATTGTATATTGTATAAAATTACCATACGATTAAATAAATGTGTTGCTAAGACTCAACACCCAAAGTCAGTTACTCGCCTAACATACTGATATGTTATATAGTGCTCTTCACCAGATGCTCCATTGACTTTTCGTGTTGAGACTTGGAAATTATCACGGACTATCAACGGAAATTTAAAGTATTCACCCAGATGTCTAGACTTTATCAGTCTGAAATGATTGTACTTCTCTGACGTCCAATGATGAGTATTCATATGGCCGGCCGCGGTGGCCGAGGGGACTGAGGCGCTCCAGTCACGGTCTGCACGGCTACTACGGTCGGGGTTTCGAATCCCCCCTCGGGCATGGATATTTGTGCTGTCCTTAGGATTAGCTAGTTCTTAAGTAGTTTGTTTGTATAGGGACTAATGACCCCGTAGTTAAGTCCCATAAGCTATACAAACATTTGAACATTTTAAGTATTCATTTGTGTGTAACAAATTTCATATGTTATTAAATTTGAGGGATCGTTTGCGCTAAAAGGTACCTACGACGGCCCAACAACACTCCCAACAACATTCCAGTCGCCCTCGAAGCCAATGTCTTGCTGAATCCCCGTCATCAACGTAGTGCTACCAAGAGCGCGCATCTTTAATTGGGCCCAATACGTGGAAGTCAGCAGCTGCGAGATCCTGGCTCTAGGGGGCGTGGGAAGAAAAACACTCAGATGCAGTTTAGAAAAATCCTTTCGGGTGCACAGATTAATGTATCAGAACAAATAAAAAAAGAGACGTCAAGTTTAGTAGTGAGGTGTCGGATTGTTCAAATGTTTGTGAAGCTTATGGGACTTAACTACGGGGTCATCAGTCCCTAAACTTACAAACTACACTACTGGCCATTAAAATTGCTACACCAAGAAGAAATGCAGATGATAGACAGGTATTCATTGGACAAATATAGTATAATACAACTGACATGTGATTACATTTACACGCAACTTGGGTGTATAGATCCTGAGAAATCAGTACCCAGAACAACCACTTCCGGCCTTAATAACGGACTTGTTACGCCTGGGCATTAAGTCAAATAGAGCTTGAATGGCGTATACAGGTACTGATGCCCATGCACCTTCAACACGATACCAGAGTTCATCAAGAATAGTGACTGGCGTATTTTGACGAGCCAGTTGCTCGGCCACCATTCGCCAGACGTTTTCAATTGGTGAGATATATGGAGAATGTGCTGGCCAGGGCAGTAGTCGAACATTTTCCGTATCCAGAATGCCCGTACAGGACCTGAAACATGCGGTCGTGCATTATCCTGCTGAAATGTAGGGCTTCGCAGAGATCGAATGAAGGGTAGAAAAATGTTTGTAAATCTATCGGACCAAACTGCTTGGTCATTAGTCCGTAGCTTACAAACTACTTAAACCTAGGTAAACTAACCTACGGACAACACACACCCATGCCCCAGGGAGGACTCGAACCTCCTCGGCGAGCAACCGCGCGCTCCGCAGCGAGACGCTTTAGACCGCTCGGCTACTCCATCGCGGCATGAAGGGTAGAGCCACGGTTCGTAACACATCTGAAATGTAACGGCCACTGTTCAAAGTGCCGTCGATGTGAACAAGAGGTAACCGAGACGTGTAACCAATGGCACCCCATACCATCACGCAGGGTGATACGCCAGTATGGCGATGACGAATACACGCTTCCAATGTGCGTTCACCGCGATGTCGCCAAACACGGATACGACCATCATGATGCTGTAAACAAAACCTGGATTAATCCGAAAAAATGACGTTTGCACATTCGCGCACCCAGGTACGTCGTTGCATATACCAGTATGGCGATGACGAATACACGCTTCCAATGTGCGTTCACTGCGATGTCGCCACACACGGATGCGACCATCATGATGCTGCAAACGAAACCTGGATTGATCCGGAAAAAAAAAAATGACGTTTGGACATTCGCGCACCCATGTACGTCGTTGCGTACACCATCGCAGGCGCTCCTGTCTGTGATGCAGCGTCAATGGTAACCGCAGCCACGGTCTCCGAGTTGATAGTCCATGTTACTGCAAACGTCGTCGATCTGTTTGTGCAGATGGTTGTTGTCACGCAAACGTCTCCATCTGTTGACTCAGGGATCGAGACGTGGCTGTACGATCCGTTACACCCATGCGGATAAGATGCCTGTCATGATTGCTAGTGATACGAGGTCGTTGGGACCAGCACGGCGTTCCGTATTGTCCTCCTGAACCCACCGATACCATATTCTGCTAACAGTAATCGGATAGCGACCAACGCGAGCAGCAGTGTCGCGATACAATAAACCGCAATCGCGATAGGCTACGATCCGACCTTTATCAAAGTCGGAAACGAGGCAGCACAACAACGTTGTACCAGGCAACGCTGGTCAACTGCTGTCTGTGTATGAGAAATCGGTTGGAAACTATCGTCATGTCAGCAGGTTGTAGGTACCTCACCGGCGCGAACCTTGTGTGATTGCTCTGAAAAGCTAATCATTTGCATATCACAGCATCTTCTTTCTGTCATTTAAATTTCGCATATGTAGCACGTCATCTTCCTGGTGTAGCAAGTTTATTGGCCAGGAGTGTGCTTATGAACTACCTACATTAAAGACAGCACAAACATCTGTGCCCGAGGGGGGATTCGAACCCCCTAGGGGGAACGGCCTCTCGAATCGCAGCATAGCGTCTCAGTGCGCTCCGCCGCGGCCTATCTGATATCCGTCGACCACCCTTTATATGAGAGTGCGGTGTGTGTGTTTTGGCGGAGGGGGGTTGATTAGTAGGCTATTGTACTAACAGAAACAACCCCATCTATTTAGTAAAGCAAATAAATACTCATGTTTGCACTTTGGAGAAAATTTAGTAATTCCAGACACTGAGTGAGTCGGCCCGTAAACAAGCGATGTCTAATGGGAGTCTGTAGTGATGTATCTTTAGGCACTGCGAAACACTGTAGGACGTTAAGGACACTCTTCAACCAAGCGACGCACTCTCCCGACGTGCGGTATGTACTGGCTGTTTACCTACAGTTCGTCCAGTTGCATTAGATAGTCCTGATCGTCCTCACAACGCGCGCCGCCGATAACGGAGCATTAGGCTAGGCGCAGGTAAAGCAGTTGTTGTTGTTACAGCAGAGTTCCGAATATGATTAGGATACCAACGCTGAGGACGAAGCTTTTTTTGCGTCACTAAGAAATTAAAAGTTCAAATCTCCGAACAAAGATATTTCGAGTGAACTAAATCGTGTGGTCAGTTTGAAATTACCAAGAAGATGAGTGATGCTGATTTCACAAATTATTTCAGAATGAACAGACAACAGTTTTCAGAACTGCATGGGATAATACAGGAAGTCATTGATGGGAATGGATGTAATGCAGCCGCGCTGAAGTAGCCGAGCGGTCCCAGTCTGCTGGCGGCCGCGCTGGCGCTAGGAAGTGTGCTGTCCGCTGCGCCTGTTCGCTTCCGCGTGGGTAAGTCTTCGCGCTTGCTGCAGCTTGGTGCTGTAATTGTATAGGTTTTTGAGGAATTATGAGTAGATGTCAGTGATGGCACAACCTACAAGGAAAGATACGTTGAAATTAACGTTTGATAACCGATACGCGCGACCGAGGTCTTTCGAAATCGAGAACTGGCTGGAACAAGATGTGAAGTTATCAGCAAACGATCTTATTGGTATCCATATTTCGATCGTAACCTGTGTAGTTTTCGTGAAATTGAGTAGTGCCGAGCTATGTGAGAAAGTTGTTGAGTCTTGTGGAGGCAAGTTAAAATTTAAATATTCTGATGGGAGTGTTGGAGATGTTACCGTTTCCCATGCAGGATTTGGCATTCGGACTATCCGAATATTTGAGCTTCCGTTTGAAATAACTGAAGAACAGATAAATGCAGTAATATCACCGTTCGGGACAGTGCTTTCTAACGTTGCAGAGAGGTGGTCGAGCGCCCACAAGTTTCCTGTTCTCAATGGTGTACGCCAACTTAAAGTTGAGTTACGACAGCATATCCCGTCATACATTAATGTGTGTGGGTACAGAGGTATTGTCATCTATGACGACCAACCGCGTACTTGTTCTTTATGTAACAAGCCAGGACATGTCCGCATTAACTGTATACAGAGGCGCGTGGCGCAACTGCCGGCAGGCGAGCCCGCCAGACCCCAGACTGTGACGTCACTGCCCGTCACTTACGCGGCCGCAGCTCGCGCGCAGCCGTCTGCCTATCCGAGCCCGGAAATGACTGCAGCTACCGCCGATGCTGAGACTGACATATCTATGGATGTAAGTACTATTGTGCCGGAAGACGTACCTGAGCCCCAACCACCTACGGCAGTTGCTGCAACTCTGCCGACGCAGGTGACTGAAATTTCTATGGATATACGTGCTATCGTACCTAAAGATTCCTCTGAGCCCCTACCACCTCCGATAGCTATTGCCGCTCTGCCGACACAGGTGAGTGCAACCGAAACGGTGGCAAACCCCCCGGCAACTGAGGAAGAAGAACCTGTGAATGAACCGGACATAAGCATCGTAATTGAAGAACGCCCGTCGAAGAGGAATTCCCCCAGACGGACTAGGAAACGGAGGTTGGCACGCCAAGGTGCAAACGAGACCGCCCCCCCTTTGCGTCAGAAGGCGAAGGAAATAGGAAGCAGCCTCCGCCAGAAGGACGTCACCGAAATTAAAGAGGCTCCGGCTAAGGAACAAAACCACATTCCCGTGCCGGGAAAACAAGACACAGAAGGAACGACTTACAAGACCACTGAAGAACGAACGAAAGGAAGTCTGTCTTCGGAAGCTCCCCACGACCTTCCGCAGGCACCCAAAACTAACTGGGCGGACGACGACGACACCGACACGGCGGATGAGGATATGCATGATGACTCAGGAAGCGAAGCAGTAAGCACACCACCCTCAGACCAGGATGACAAATTAAATGACGATGTCGCAATGAAAGATGAATCCTCTCTTCAGAGACGAATCCCAGACCCCTTTGACACTGACGAATATTATTGAGATGTTTTGAAAACGTGACTTGCATATGAAGAATTTGAAGTTTTGTTTTAGAAGATCGATAACTTAAAAAGAAACATGCCTGACCGCCAAGCATACAAAATTGCCACAATCAACCTGAATAAGATACAAAGCTCGTTCAAATTACAAAATTTAAAGGATTTTATATATGCCTCTGACAGTGACATCATTTTATTACAAGAAGTGACAGAAATTGCTCTTCACCACATAACTGGATTCAACGCAATAGTAAACCCTGGTAATAGTACAGAAATGGGCACAGCTATACTTGTAAAAGAGGGCATCATCATAGAAGACATTGTCAAGCTACCAAACAGTAAAGGAATAGCGGGTACCATACATAAGACACGTCTGATAAATGTCTATGCTCCCTCAGGTTCAAGCAATAGGCAAAACCGGGCACAGTTTTTTAAAGAGGACATTGTTCCCCTGTTTGGAACCCGGTACGACCATATTATTATGGGAGGGGATTTTAATTGCGTTCTCCATCCCAAAGATCAAACTCCCAATTTTAACAAGTCAACTGAACTAGAACGCATAGTTACTGATTTACGACTAACGGACTCCTGGGAGCATATGCACGGTGCAGCCCCTGGTTTTACACACGTGACCAACCACTCGGCGAGTAGACTTGACAGGATATATGTCTCGCAAATTTTAAAAGACCACGTATTACAGTCCGAAGTATGGCCTACAGCATTTTCGGATCATGCTGCGTACATATGTACACTTAATATGGAAAAACAGGGGACTTTTCGAGGGAGAGGTACCTGGAAACTAAATGTATCCCACCTGAACGACCATGTTTGTCAGGAGGCATTCGAAACCCTGTGGCGAGAATGCGAACGCAAATTCACCTCTTACAACTCTGGTATAACCTGGTGGCTACATTACGCCAAACCCAAAATACGAAAGTTTTTCATCAATTATGCGAAAGACAAAAGCTTTTGGTACAAATCAACAATGGAGTTTTACTTTCAGTGTCTAAGGGATCTGCACACGTCAGATGCAACAATTGTTGGGAATTACGAACGAATTAAAAGGATCAAAGCAAAAATTCTGGCACTTCGGCGCAAACAATTAGAAGGATACCAAATAAGGTCGCGGGTCCAGAATGTAGCACCACAAGAGGGCACTTCCATATATCACGTGATACGTGAATCCAAAAGAGCATCGCGCAAAATATTAACTGAATTAATAACTGCTGACGGAAGAAAGCTGACGAAGCACTCTGAAATCAAAGAGGCACTACTACAACATTTTACCTCCTTATTGTCCAGCAAACCGATTGACGAACAGCTTCAGGACGAATTATGGACCAACCTGCAAGGCAGAGTAACCCACGCGGAAGCGCTCAGTCTTACTTCAGAAGTTACTGAAGACGACGTTCTCGAAGCCATCAATGACAGTAAGAAAAACAAGTCGCCGGGACAGGATGGAATCCCAGCTGAATTTTATCAGCAGTTCAGGGAATTTATAACACCTAAATTCACAGTCATATGTAATGAACTTTTAAACCCTGACGTTGTTGTTCCGACAGAATTCCGGGAAGGTATGGTAGTTTTAGTGCCTAAGACCTCAAATTCCAAAACCGTCGGCCACCTGCGCCCAATCACGCTACTAAACAGCGACTACAAAATCTTTGGTCGCATTATAGCGCGAAGATTGCGTAACACCATGACCAGCGTCATCGGCGCATACCAAACAAGTGTAGGCAAGGACAGAAAAATTCTGCAGACACTCTGTGGTTACAGGGACCTCATTTCAACGGCCGATGTCTGCAAAATCAAGTGTGCCATAGTGTCGCTGGATTTTGACAAGGCGTTTGATAGAGTTAATCACCAGTTTTTGCTTCGAACTATGGATGCAATGGGATTCCCATCACGGTTCATTGCCGTCATACGCAACACACTGATGAATAACTCAGCCAGGGTTGTAATCAACGGACAGGTCAGCCGTCCGATTCAAGTCACCAGTTCCATCAGGCAAGGGTGTCCGATGTCAATGGCACTTTTTGCGATCGCCATTGAACCCCTTCTCGCCTCTCTTACAAAGAATCTACGGGGTCTGTATATAAGAGGAGAAAAGATTGTGTGTCATGCATACGCTGATGACGTTGGTTTCGTAGTTACGGATGGTAATGAGGTACAAACCGCACTACAAATAGTAGCAAAATATGAACAGGCAACTGGTGCGAAACTAAACAGAGTGAAGTCCGGGATATTCGATATTGGTCGTGGACTAGCCTCGCAGACACAAGGACAGTTACCTACTGTTTCATCCATGAAATGTCTCGGAATTGATTTTAAAAGAACTATACAAAGCACTGTTGCTGTGAATTACAGAAAAATACTTCACAGAATCCGTGCCAGTGTCCAAGAGCACAGTATCAGGAAACTAGATGAACTCCAAAAAGTATCTGTGGCTAATATATACATTACTTCGAAAGTTAACTATGTTGCACAAGTGCTACCCTTGCCGGCAACGATGGCTAAATGTATTACGTCGGCACTAGGACATTTCGTGAGCCGAGGCCGCATATTTAAGGTCACTTATGATACTTTGATGCTTCCAACGTATTGTGGCGGTTTAAATCTCACAGATGTGAGAATAAAGGCGCGGGCCTTATACATATCCAACATGTATAAGCACTGGAAACAGCCAAATGGTAGCCTCGCTGGATATTTGCTGCATGAAACTGCCCCTGAAGATCTCCATGCACCAATCAATGTTGGACATATACCCAACGGCCTGTACCACCTCAAATATTTTTTAGTGGAGTATAGCTACCTACATTCCAGAATCCCCGAAAAGGACATCGTTAAAGTAAAACATCTTTACAACAACCTGATGAAAAACAAGGCAAGGAACAATATAGAACAAAAATATCCGTTCAACAATTGGAATGCCATCTGGGAGAACATACACAGTAGACACCTGCCAACTTATGTGAAGTCGAGCTGGTATTTCGCTGTCAACAGAAAACTGGCCACAAACTCCCGACTTCATGCTATTCATTTGTCGGAGACACCGATGTGTGCATACTGCAATATAGAGGACGATGATGAACACAAGTTGTTGTGTGCTAAGGTCACAGACATATGGCACTACATCAGACAGAAGATAGCGAGCATCTGTAGGACCTCGCCCAATGTCATCACGCCGGCTCGATTTTTATACCCAGAAGAAATACCTTACCCCAGAACAAGGAGGAACGCTATCAACTGGCTGAAAGGCCAAACGATACATTACCTCCTAACCAGAGAATCACCCTCCAGGGAGGATTTCACGGCATATCTCACAATTGAGCACCATACGTTAATGCGTACCACAAAATATAAAGAAAACTTTGCAAACTTTCTAATTAAAACGATAATGTAAACAAACGATAGAAAGGAAAATTATTTACACAGGAAAGGCGATATCTGAAGAACATATTTGTGATTAACAGCCTTCAGACATTACGTAAATGCATATTTGATGAAGTAAAAGACAGTAGAGAAAAACGTAATTCAAAAGAATAACGATACTAAAAATTACAAGTTCAGTTTTTGTTTGTTTACTTTGCTTTCAACATTCAAGAAACCTTTGAAGAAACTGGATAATATCTATTTAATTATCCAATTTTCCATTTAGCAGAGGTAAAAATTATTTAGTTTTGAGACGAAAAATAGTCTCACCTTCACACAGCTGAAGGAAGATTTTTTTTTTTCCCTTGTATCCTATTACACTGGACCAAAGAAGCAGTATATTTTCTGTGTTTTGGAGGAAACTAAAAAAAAAAAAAGAAAAGAAAAAAAAAATAATAATAAAAATAAAAAAAAATAAAAAAAAATAAAACTAGTTAAACTAAATAAATTTAAAAAAATCATAAAGTGGAATGAAAGATGAAGTACATATACAGTTTTCTCAGCAACACATATAGATACAAAATGGCAGTCTGAAGCCGACGCCGAAGAAGGCGACCATGGTGAGCGCAAGGAAGGGCTGAAGGGGAGGAAGGAGGCCCTAAAAAAAAAAAAAAAAAAAAAAAAAAAAAAAGCGGTCTAAAGCACCTCGCTACGGAGCGCGCGGTTTCTCGCCGTGGAGGTTCGAGTCCTCCCTGGGGCATGTGTGTGTGTGTTGTCCTTAGGTTAGTTTACCTAGGTTTAAGTAGTTTGTAAGCTACGGACTGATGACCACGCAGTTTGGTCCGATAGATTTACAGACATTTGAACATTTGGATGTAATGCACAAAGGCCGATTGCTACCGAGGAAAAACTAGCAGTTTTTTTTTTAGGTAAGCGATAAATTCATAATGCTTTTCTCCATGTAAGGGATCATTAATTCGTGCAACCCATTGGACTATGGTGTTTTCCCACCCTGACGCAAAATGGAGGGGTGTTATATAAATTTAACCCCTATGTCCAGACATAGCCTAATTCACTTTTATTGCTAGTGGTTACTCAACGTGATATCTAAGGATCAAACTATATATTTCAATGTAGGCAGAGAATATATCTATAAATAAAAATAAAAAAAAAAAGCCGCGGCGGATTATCCGTGGTCCCTGGGGCGCCGTGCAGCAGTGCGCGCGGCTGTTCGCTGTCGGGGGTTCGAGTCCCCCTTCGGGCATGGGTGTTCGTGTTGTCCTTAGGTTATTTTACCTTAGTTTAAGTACTTTTTATCCTAAGGACTAATGACCACGCAGTTGAGTCCGATACATTTACATGCATTTGAATTTTAAAAAAAGATATGTATCCACACTGAATTCTCTCACCTGTACATGGCACCACATTTAAAAGTATTATCGATTTTGTTGGAGTAACACTTAGCCTGTGTGTTAATTAGATAGAAAATAATTTTATAACACGATGGTCAGTGTACTGTAACTGAGAATTATGCCTCTCAGGTATATGATAGGTAGCCAGGTGTGCCCTGTGAGAAGAAGTCAATCGAAAAACATTTTAATTAATATACATTTGACATTCTAAGCATTGGCCAACAGTGAAGAAAGCAGCAAAACTATACCGATATAAACAACTGGAAAACAGTAACAAAAATATCGACAGGTTATGTGGCGAAAATCGAAACACTACTGGATGAGAAACTTCCGTGTGGAGGTTGTCGAAGGGAACAGGTGGCAGACGGCTTCCCCCTCCCAGCATCGCCTTTCCCACTGTGCGAGCGTCGCTCTGCCGCAGGAAACTGTGGCTCAGCCACAACGCCACGCAGCCCAGGTCGCGTCACGGAAGTACTGCGCGGCCCCATTAGACCACGCCGGTCACAAAAACGCGTGCTGCACCGCTTCACTGCGCGAGTGCTATACGCGTATCAATTTGCGCCTAGCCTTAGGAAGTGTTATGGGCAGTGTTGCTATGTTTCCGACTGCGACGGAATCCATAGTCACGGTCTGCACGGCCACTACGGTCGGGGTTCGAATCCCCCCTCGGGCATGGATATTTGTGCCGTCCTTAGTCTTAGTTCATAAGTAGTTTGTAAGTTTAGGGACTGATGACCCCGTAGTTAAGTCCCATAGACTATACAAACATTTGAAACATTTTTGGAATCCATAGTAGTGTTTCGATTGCAGATGTCATCACCAACTCCGACAGCATAGAGCGAGCACACGTTGCAACCCTGCAACTCACAGATATGTACGGCCGGCTAGCTGCCGGGAGATGAGACAACTCAACCTTGTTATGAAGACTCCTCGTCCAACGACTCACCTTGCTTTTGTTTCCGCAGACGTTCTGCAGGCGCCTTTGAATATCTGAGATGCTGCGTTCGTTTGACAGAAGAAACTCAATAACTGCTCCCTGTTCGGAGCACATCTCCTTTACAAGTGCCATTTCGAAGGCTATCCAAAATTAATGAAACTATACGAGACGAAGTGGGATTATTCAGAACTTTCTCAACGAAAATTCCGAATATTTTCAACCGAAATTGAGAAAGAAAGTGTTGCATTAATTACTGAAATTTAATATACACTTGTTTATATAGTCAAATAAACAAATACAACTCATTTCTTCGCAGGAATACTGAGGCAAAATTCAAACTCGATTTTGTGTAATACACAAGTGATAGCGCGTTCGCTGGGATCTGGAGCAACGGGTACATAGCTCGACAGCAGCGAGATCGTCCTTGTAATTTTAAGGAATTAAGATAATATTTCGCCCCAATCAGACACAGTCTTAATCACATAAAAAACATAATCGTATTACCAGTTTCGAAAGAGCAAACTCTTATGGAACAGGTCAGATATAATTAGAGGAAATTGCTTAGAACTCAATTTAAAAAATACAATGACAAGAAATGGTTAGAGACGCAGAAGGTATGTCAAAATAGCTGAGAGATTCATTGCATGTTTTTACGGACACGGGCACCTCTTGAAAATGGTGCCAGGTCTGAAAGTCGATACTTATCTCTTACAACCGTATTTCTGTAATCATTAGCACAACCGTTGTACAGTTTATGATAAAAGTAACAGGGAATGTGATATTGTGAAACAACAGAACGAGAACGACGGAACACGACGAAAATTCAGGCGTAATTGCAATAATGATTCATTTTTCAGTTTTAAATCGGTTGTGCATAAGTATCATTTTAGTACTCCATATACCAGATATGTATTATATATTGGTGTGGTGTCTGTTTTTTCGGACATGTCCGAAAGAACAAACACCACACCAATGTAATAAGTACTTACAGGTGAAGACGGCGTTAGCTTCAGTTATTTCACCGCAAATACGGTTATACGTTCAATCTCGCACGGGTATCCGTAATGGCGAGTGTAAGAAGGCATGGACGATAGGGACGCTACAGCCATAGCGTGCGACTTGTGGAAGTTTGAGACGGGTGAGAGACGAGCACGGGTAGTCAAGTGGTGCCGGGCGCCGTGGCTCAGCGCGCCCGGTCACGGGACTAACAGGAGTATGTAATAAAAAAGCTGAGCCAAGAACACATCGAACTACAACGAACAAACACCATCAGCGACCTCAAGGACCGAAACTACACATGGAGAAAAATAAATAAAAAAATAAATAATAAAAAAATACAGTCGGTGGTTCGAATCCCACTGTAATAGATAAAAAAATAAAATAAAATGGTTCGATTACCAGCCCAGCTCACATTTTCACTTGTCCTCATTGTTTAATTTCAATCCCCTAATGCAGCCACTGCCAATCCTTTCCTTCCTAATCATTCTTCCTTCCCCTCCTTCATCAATAATTTGCAAAAGTAATATGTAATGAGACCTCTGTTAAATTATGCGAATACTTTTAAATATTTTTCAGCACAAACTGAGCGTTAATTTACTAATATGACCGCGTGTGTAAACGTGATGGTTGGAATGAAACAGTAAGACTCAAATGTGAATTACTTTCAGAATTTTACCACTAAGAATATTGTTTAACCTATTCTAACAAAGAACAGATAATTAGGACAGTGACACTATTTCTAATTAGTACAGAAAGCCCATTGCAAAAGAAAGCGAAAGACAATCTCTTTCTCTTCGCGCGAATAATGGCATGAATTAGTTAGATCTACTACCTTCCTGGAAGATACAAACTGGAAATACATAATTTGGAGACGGCTGCGTATTGAAAAGAATGGTGCAAACACAGAGACAAAGGCGTGTAAACGATGTGAGGAATAAAGCAGGAGCGGATATTGGCTGGCGCTCATGATTAGCTGATTTCCTCCAGGTGCGCTGCAGTCGACCAGGGCAGGCCGGTCATGTATCTTCATCACTACATGTCGATACCTATCCTGTTTCAGGCGCCAGGTGCTCTGCAAACATATTCCAGCAAGAGCGCCGAAATGCTTCGCTTTACGTTTACGCCCCAAAAAACTTAATTAAAAGCGAACTTTTAGCAGCGCGGGAGGAAAAGTGACTGGCGAATATTCTGGGGGGGCGGGGGAAGTCACTTTGCCAAGAACGTCGTCGTACTATGTTCGTTAAGTGTTGCGTATGCTGTGTGGTGAAATCGGCTTATTAAAGCCAATGACACGCTACAGGCAATGTGTACAGGGTATACATAATGTCCGGGAACACTTTCAATTGTTTATTGCACAAGAACCAAACATTTTAAAGATATCTTATATCTTCTTCTATCTATATCTATAAATGTGAATGTCTGTTCGGTGTACGCTTATCACTTCTGAACCACAAGACATAAAAAGGTAAAGATTAATACAGTTACTAATGTCTTCCCGGGGAAGGCTTTAGGCAAGGTTTTATGGCGTTCGGATAGCTATTTATCTATATATATTATAATGTGAATGTCAGTTCGGTGTACGCTTATCACGTCCGAACGACTAGACGCAGAGACTTAAATATTTGTACAGTTACTAATTAATACCTGAGGAAGGTTTTACGCACGGTTTTATAGCGATCTGACAGATATTTAGTAATTTGAAGAATACAACGTGTAATTCTGAAGAATAATTACTCTTTGAAAATTATATTTACTCTTTGAAAATAGTTTTATGGGTTGCATTGTTGCTTGAGGGTTGATAATGATAAAAGCGTGGAGTTATCGGTGTATATATAATTCTACGTGTGTGTGTGTGTGTGTGTGTGTGTGTGTGTGTGTGTGTGTGTGATAATATTTCGCTCTGCAGCGAAAACTACAGAACGCAAACGAATGGTCTGTGTGTAATTGTTGTCCGATGTCTCCCGTTGTACACCGTAGCAGTTCCTTGCCGATACCTATAAGGGGGTGGAAGATATGGTGGTTGAAAGTCATAAAATTATAAAAAAATTCGGACTGAAGGCCAGCGATGACGTTTGCGACTCTATAAGCAAGGAGGTTACATACAGCGAAACGTGAAGCCACAGACTACATCTTTGGTCTATGCGTGCTACAATATCTTCAGCTCTTTCTCTGTAAGGATAAGCATACGAATAAGAAAATGTAAGAAGAAATAAATCAAGCAGTAAAAAAGATATTTCTTTTAATACATATCTTTTAAAAAATCGATTTGACGTTTCGCGCATTACATCAAGTGATCGATCTGTGATATTATTACAATCATTATTGTTGAATTTTGTGATTGGATTCTTCGAAACGAGTGCATTTTTACGTGTGATTTGATCTACACTACTTACTTTCCTGATAAACCGTAAGTGCATAGACTTCTGCAATCTGATAGGAATAGTTTTCAGTGTGTTTCTAAAGGATGTATTGTCTTTCATTTCATCCTCCAAAACCAGTGTCATAAAAAACTACTGAAAGATAGCTTATCTATCATAATCAACCAACACGCGTGCGGAGCCGCGGGTTTAAGATAGTGTTTAATACAAATAAACAATCCCTGAGACGGAGTTTCGTCTCAAATATGTCAGAGAGATTAACGATAAATCGGAAGCATAGAATTAAAATCTGTGATGCGGCCGGGAATCGAACCCGGACCTGTATGCTTACTAGGCACACGTCTTACTGTTAGCCTACCACACCACTAACGAGCAAAGCGCCTCGAAATAGTGTAAGTACGATTTCGCTCCACGTCACATACTTTAATTCAGCTTCTGTGTTCCAAAGATAATTGCCACCACTGCCAAGGCTCTCCATGCAGCGGAATAGCACCTCGGCTATTATTATTGCCAGTGGTGGCAATTATCTTTGGAACGCAGAAGCTGAATTAAAGTATGTGACGTGGAGGGAAATCGTATTTAGACTATTCCAACGCGCTTTAATCGTTTGTGGTGTGGTAGTCTAACGGTAAGACGTCTGCCTAGTAAGCATGGAGGTCCGGGTTCGATTCGCGGCCACATCACAAATTTTATTTCTATGCTTGCGATTTATCATTATCATCTTACATGTGTCATTTTGAAGAGAAACCGTGAATCTTCTTTTTTTTTCTAATTGTCGCCTTACCGTAATTTGGTGATCTGCCGTTAGCGCTAGTCTCAAACATGGCGAGTTAAAAATGTTCAAATGTTTGTTAAGCTTAAGGGACTTAACTGCAAGGTCACCCGTCCCTAAACTTACTAACCACTTATGAACTACTTTACAATAAAGACGACACAAACATCCATGCCCGAGGGGGGATTCGGACCCTCGACCGTAGCGGCCGTGCAGACTGTGACTGGCGCGCCGCAGACCGCTCGGCCACTGCGGCCGGCTAACGAGTTCAGGTGCGCAGCGAGCTTATTGTGTCTTTGAGTTCGACAAAAAAAAGTGCTAAGCTGTTCAACAGATGTTTAGAAACAAGTTCGGCAAGAAGCCACAATGTCGGCCATTTACCACTGGCACAACAAATTCGTTACGACGGCTTGTTTATGCGTGGCAAAGAGAAGCGGACGTCCCATTGTGAGTGAAGCGACTGTGGAGCGCCGAAGAGGGATATTAATAATGGTGCAGGGAATGGCAATTGAATCTCAATGTAGACAAGTGTAATGTGCTGCGAATTCACAGAAAGAAAGATCGTGTATCATTTAGCTACTCTATAGCAGGTCAGCAACTGGAAGCAGTTAATTCCGTAAATTATCTGGGATTAGGCATTAGGAGTGATTTAAAATGGAACGACCATATAAAATCAATCTTAGGTAAAGCAGATGCCAGACTTAGATTCATCGGAAGAATCCTAAGGAAATGCAGTCCGAAAAGAAAGGAAGTAGGTTACAGTACACTTGTTCGCCCACAGCTTGAATATTGCTCACTGGTGTGGGATCCGTACCCAGTGGGGTTGATAGAGGAAGTAGAAAAGATCAAACGGAGAGTAGCGCGCTTCGTTACAGAATCATTTGGTAATCGTGAAAGCGTTATGGGGATGATAAACTCCAGTGGAAGACTCTGCAGGAGAGATGCTATGTCGCTCGGTACAGTCTTTTGTCGAAGTTTCGAGAACATACCTTTACCGAAGAGTCTATCAGTATATTGCTCCCACCCTACGTATATCTCGCGAAGAGATCATGAGGATGAAATCAGAGAGATTAGAGCCCACACAGAGGCAATCTTTCTTTCCGCGAGCAATACGTGACTGGAATAGGAGGGAGAACCGATAGTGGTACTCAAGGTACGCTCCGCCACACACCACCGGGTGGCTTGCGGAGTATGGATGTAGATGTATAATAATGAGTCCAAAGAAATCGATACGTCGTGCATCCCGTCAACTCGAAATGGCTCCAGTGACATCGTGGAAAGTCCTGCGACAGAAGTGAAGTTCGTGGGTACCTTTAACACGGAGCTGTCGCATCGATGTATTGATCGTGCTGCAGTTGGGACAGCTGTTTCGCGAAATGGCTTACCAGATCGCACTCCATGTGGCTTTTTTTCTGTGGGGACACATTAAATATCCGCTGTATGCACTGCCTCTACTACATGATGTAGCAGAGCTCCGAGAGAGAATGCGGGAAACGACTGCCACAGTCGACGATTCCATGGTGGGAGGGGTGTAGCAAGAATTAGATTACCGTATTCATGACTGTCGGGTCACCCATAGTTCTCATGTCTTCAAAATTCAATACGTATGACACCTGTAAAATGTTTAGTTCTTGTGCAATAAATAACTAAAAGTGTTCCCGTTTTTAATGTACAACCTGTTAAAGTTTTTCGCTCTTATCTGGAAAAGTTTCAGTCTGCAATAAACAATGTACAGTCGCCTTGATGTAATGGTCCATTCCCTTTCTCACTGTATCCTATTTCCTCATAATTTTGACATAAGCCGTTATGATGCGTCAAAAGTAAAGAAAATTAGCGTTGAGAACGTTTACATGTTTAACTAATCTCGGCAAACCACTTTAAATAGCATAACAAAGGATACTTTTCTTTGTATCACGTACACTGCTGTCCATCCAAAACGCGTCACCCTAAAGGAAGCACACAAATAAAGTGAAATTTGCGCTACGCGGTTGCGGCAAAAGATGCACGTCAATCGCATTTCCGGGTAGAGGCACGTCAAATCAAATGTTCAAATGTAAACGAAGGCTTCCGCGCCCGTTGTCATTGTTGATAAAACTCTTCTGGGTATTGGACCGCATCGTCAGTATATCAAATATTTCACCGACGTAACACCCAGAAGATGGCCGCTTGCAATAGTGGCCGAAACATCGATGAAATATTTGATATATTGACGTTGCTGTCCAATACCCAGAAGAGTTTTATCAACAAATTTTCAAATATTTGTAAATGTATGGGACTTAACGAAAGTGTACCACCGCGGCTAGACGCACATCGCGAGCGCCAATACCGCCACCTGCAAGCGATATGCGATATATCAAGTGGATACAGACGGCCTTGTCGACGTACTGGAATTGTTCTTTCGTACTGTTGTTGGCGTAAGCGGCTTAAGTGTGCCTTGTAAAAGACAACGAACATCTTTTGAGAACTTTTTCGGAGACTGACAGAGGAATAACAGCAACATGAAAGTATTGTGGATGAGCCTTAAGAGAAACTGCTGGTCGTGCCTGATGTATCAAAGCAACTATGATGGTGAAAGCCGGAGGGAACGACGGGCCTGACTAAACAAACCTCGTGGACCACTACAGGTGATGGCAGACATATTGTGTGCATCGTCGTGATGGATAGCTCTGCCACACCATCAACAAACTCGGTCTGTTACACAATAAGCAGTGTCCGCACGTACTATTCGACGTCGTTTTCAGCGAGGACGACTGTCCTAAATGTCTTTTGCTGCGTTTATCCCTACGTCAACTCTACAGCAATGGTGACATGAATGACGACATTGGAGAACTGAATAGAACAACATAGTTTTTATCGATGAATCCCCTGCTCTAATGACCATGCTGTCGACGGTACATTAAACCCTAAACATTCTTCCTTCCATCGATGAATCCCAATTCTGCCTGCACCATCACAAAGGTCGGATTAGAGTGTCTGGAGACAGCGTGGCGAACAACTGTTGAACTGTTCCTGCATGCGGTGTTAAGCAGAATTGTTAAGCCAACGCCAACGGTAAGGGCTCTTCTTTCGTCGGATCCATTATACAGTACGTCAGGCTACAACCTACTCACATGATAGAAGTGACAAAAGGTATAGGATAGAGATAAGCGCAGACAGAGATGGCGGTAGCATAACGTCCACAAGATAAACCGCGGTGCACTGGCAGAGTTGTCGTATTTACTAAAAAATGTTTCAAATGTTTGTAAATCTATCGGACCAAACTGCGCGGTCATCAGTCCGTAGCTTACAAACTACTTAAACGTAGGTAAACTAATGTACGGACAACACACACACCCATGCCCCAGGGAGGACTCGAACCTCCACAGCGAGCAACCGCGCGCTCCGCAGCGAGACGCTTTAGACCGCTCGGCTACTCCACCGCAGCGTCGTATTTACTCCGGTGATTTCTGTGGAAAGGTCTGCGACGTCATTACGGCCACACAAATGGAATTGACAGACTTTGAAGAAGGAATGTTAGTTGAAGCTAGACGCATGGGACACTCCGTTGCGAGGTCAACAGTGTCAACAATGTGCTGGGAATGCAAAACTTCAGGTATTAAATCAGACCACGTCCACCTCCGTAGTCTAGTGAACAGCATGTTGAGTTCCCTCGCAGGGGGCCCGGGCTCGATTCACGGACGGGTTGGACATTTTCTCCCCTCGGGAACTGGGTGTTGTGTTGTCATCATCATTGACATGCAAGTTGCCAAAGTGTCGTCAGTTAAAAAGGCTTGCATCAGACAGGCTGAACACGGTCTAACGGCCATAAAATGCCACACGATGATCATCAACTCTGACCACGATTTACGGAGTGGCCGACGCCCTGGAATCAATGATCAAGAGCAGCGGCTTTCATGTAGAGATGTCAGTGCTAAAAGACAAGCAACACTGCGTGAAAGAACCGCAGAAATCGCTGTGAGAGCAACGTTTCTGCTAGGGCGGTGTGGCACAATTTGGCAATAATGGGATGTGACGCCGCGTGGGAGTGGCCGTGCGCTCTAAGGCGCCTTGTGCGGAGTGCGCGTCTGCTCCCCGTCGCAGGTTCGAGTCCTCCCTCGGGAATGGGTGTCTGTGTTGTCCTTAGCATAAGTTAGTTTACGTAGTTTGTATGTCTAAGGACTCGCTACCACTGCAGTACGGTCCCATAGCTTTACAAAAATTTGAACATTTTTGGAATGTGGCAGCAGACGATCGACTGGAGTGCCTTTATTAACGACACATCGCCTGTCTAGGACTCCTGACCGTATTGCTTGAACCTGAGACTACTGAAAAACCATGGCTTGGTCAGAAGAGTCTGGATTCCAGTTGTTAAGAACTGTTGGTGGGATTAGACTGTGGCGCAGTTCCGACGAAGAGATGGACCCAACTTGTCAACAGTGTGGTGTGCAAGTTAGTGGTGGCATCATAATGGTATGAGCTGTTTTTTAGATGGAATGGACTGGAACACTGGTGCCATTTAACCCGTCATTCACTAGCAATGATTATGTTGGGCTACTTGGAGACCATTTGCAACTATCCGTAGATTTTATGTTCCCAAACAATAATAGAATTGTTATGGATGATATGCACCAGATAACCGGGCCACAATTGTTCGCCATTGGTTTGAAGAACATTGTAACAACTACAGCGAATGTATTTCATCGCCGCGCAGAATGGCCGCGTGGTCTAAGGAACTGTTCTTGAACCCCCTTCCGAGTAAAAATGCCCGGCGCCCCCCCCCCCTCCCCCCCAACACACACACGCAGGCCTGTAATAAAATTATGTCAGTGATACCAAAGGCAAAGTATTTAATTTTGTTTCTTGGATGTATCTAAGATATGCGCAGTCATTGACATCTGGTGAAAGCTATAGCAGCGGAAACGAATAAAAGTTTATGACTACCCGTATTTGAAGTATGATTTTTACTGTCATGAGTAATAAGCCACAATGCGTAATTTGAGGTGACGTAATGTGTGAGTATAAAACCATCATAGCCGATGCATCACTTCTTAATATTTCAAGAGTGCTCATAAACATCAGCTTTCTTCAAAAGGATACTGAAAATCCTTAACTAGCAGCAAAATACTAGGATCCAGTAATAAAATGGTACTGATATCAGTTGATTAAAAATAATACTGCACTGAAAACTCGTTACCAGTAGCAGACTACTACGACCCAGTAGGAAAAAGGTATTGTTATGTATTGACGAATAATAACATTATGTTATTGATATTTTCCTGAAATAATATTTGAACATGTCAAAAAGTCATACAAGAAGATTGCGGCCATTGTAAATAACTGTAGCAGTACAACACATACGCTTTTAAGTCGCTTAATAAACAATTCATCATGAAGTGAAAAAATGGCTTCATTGTTACGCGTTTTGGACGGCCCAACATCAGAAATCGAAAGTGGCATTGGTACCGGGTGATCAATAAGTTAGTATAAATTTGAAAACTTAATAAATCACGGAATAATGTAGACAGCAAGGTAAAAATTGACACAGATGCTTGGAATGACATGGGTTTTTATTAGAACAAAAAAAAGTTGAAAAACTGTCCGACAGATGGCCCTTTATCTGATCAGAAAAGCCATATTTAGCATAACAAATTAAGACAAAGCGAACATGATGTACTTTCCAGGAAATACTCATTATGTTCACCATCATTCCTCAACAATAGCTGTAGTCGAGGAATAATGTTGTGAACAGCACTGTAAAGCATGTCCGAAGTTATGGTGAGGCATTGGCGTCGGATGTTGTCTTTCAGCATCTCTAGAGATGTCGGTCAATCACGATACACTTGCGACATCAGGTAACCACAAAGCCAATAATCGCACGGGACCTGGGAGGCCAAAGTGGCGGCTGTGCACACGATCATCACCAAACGACGCGCGCAAGAGATCTTTCACGCGTCTAGCGATACTTTGTCCCTTTTTTTTCGTTCTAATAAAACCCCATGTCATTCCAAGCATGTGTGTCAATTTTTACCTCGCTGTCTACATTATTCCGTGATTTATTAAGTTTTCAAATTTATACTGACTTTTTGATCGCCCTGTACATCTTATATCTGTCACTCTTTCGGTGTATCATTGAGGGCCACCAGAAAAGCGACTTTTACGAAACCCTGTCACTTTCGTGTGTTTTTTCTGCCACAGTAGCTGATGGTCACGATACGTAGGTTTGCCATCAAAAATTCCGTTACTGCATCCTCCCGCGACGGCGAGCCTCCGAGCAAGGAGTTCGCTTCCCACAAGATGAAAAGTAATCTACGCCACAGGGCGGCCAATGCGCGACGTCATCAAAAACAGACGTGCAGATGGTATTCGACGCCTTCCAGACATTCCGCAAAAGCTCATAAATAACGGGGGCGATTATATTCAAAGAGTGTAACGGTAAGCATCTCTGTCAATAATGTTTTCTCCAGCCCATATATGAGTAAAAGATTAATTTCACAACATGAGTTCATTATCACAATGTTAGCCTCTTATACAACCCCTTGAAATCGGGGATAGCGATTCTGAAGTACCAAAACATAGAACTACACTCCTGGCCATTGAAATTGCTACACCACGAAGATGGCGTGCTACAGGTGCGAAATTTAATCGATAGGAAGAAGATGATGCGATATGCAATTGATTAGCTTTTCAGAGCATTCACACAAGGTTGGCACCGGTGGCGACACCTACAACGTGCTGACATGTGGAAAGTTTCCAACTGATTTCTCATACACAAATAGCAGGTAACCGGCGTTGCCTGGTGAAACGTTGTTGTGATGCATCGTGTAAGGAGGATAAATGCGTACCATCACGTTTCCGACTTTGATAAAGGTCGGATTGTAGCCTATCGCGATAGCGGTTTATCGTATCGCGACACTGCTGTTTGCGTTGGTCGCGAGCCAGTGACTGTTAGCAGAATATGATATCGGTGGTTTCAGGAGGGCAATACGGAACGCCGTGCTGGATCCTAACGGCCTCGTATCACTAGTAGTCGAGATGACAGGCATCTTATCTGCATGGCTGTAACGAATCGTGCAGCCACGTCTCGATCCTTGAGTCAGCAGATGGGGACGTTTGCAAGACAACAACCATCTGCACGAACAGGTCGACAACGTCTGCAGCAGCATGGACACCGTGGATACGATTACCCTTGACGCTGCATCACAGACAGGAGTGCCTGCGATGGTGTACGCAACGTCGAACCTGGGTGCACGAATGGCAAAACGTCATTTTTTCGGATGATTCCAGGTTCTGTTTACACCATCATGATAGTCGCATCCGTGTTTGGCGACATCGCGGTGAACGCACATTGGAAGCGTGTATTTCGTCATCGCCATACTGGCTGCAGCCGGCGTGATGGTATGGGGTGCCGTTCGTTACAGGTCTCGGTCACCTCTTGTTCGACTCGACGGCACTTTGAACAGTGGCCGCTATATTTCAGATGGCTCTACTCTTCATTCGATCCCTTCGAAACCCTACATTTCAGCATGATAATGCACGACCGCATGTTGCAGGTCCTGTACGGGCCTTTCTGGATACGGAAAATGTTCGACTGCTTCCATAGCCAGCTTATTCTCCAGATCTCTCATCAATTGAAAACGTCTGGTCAATGGTGGCTGAGCAACTGGCTCGTCACAATACGCCGGTCACTACTCTTGATGAACTGTGTTATAGTGTTGAAGCTGCATGGGCATCTGTACCTGTACACGCCATCAAAGCTCTGTTTGACTCAATGCCCAGGCGTATCAAGGCCGTTATTATGGCCAGAGGTGGTTGATCTGGGTGCTGATTTCTCAAGATCTATGCACCCAAATTGCGTGAAAATGTAATCACATGTCAGTTCTGGTATAATATATTTGTCCAATGAATACCCGTTTATCATCTGCATTTCTTCTTGATGTAACAATTTTAATGGCCAGTAGTGTACTTACCTCCCGTCTTGGCATTTTACAGGCTCCACCTCCAGACTACTTACTGCAGGTATAGACTAACCAACATACCTATTTTTCATCTCACAAAATGGCATATCCTCATAGCCGAATGTAAATACAAAGTTTCATATCTCGTAAGAAAGTCGCTTTTAAAAAATCACATAAAAAAGAAAAAGTTCATATGTTTGTAAAGCTTATGGGTCTTAACTGCGGGGTCATCAGTCCCTAAACTTACAAACTACTTGTGAAATAACTTATACCAAAGACAACACAAACATCCATGCCCAAGGAAGGATTCGAACCTCCGACGCGGAACGCTGCCCAATCCGCAACGTGGCGCTCTAGACCGCTCGGCTACTCTCGCGCGGTTCAGATTTAATAGCAAAACTCTTGTATAGTCAAACCCCTGATACAGTTTTCTGCACTGTATCGGGATGTAGGTCTTTGGAAATCGTCGGGGAACGAGAAGACAAACAGAATACAACTCACCAGGTAAGAGTTGGCTGCAGAGGCATTCAAGACTGGGTACTCACCTGGAACAGAAGAAAACGAAAATTAGGTTCAGAACACGGACAAGGTTAGAACAGTCATTTAAAATATGTCATTTAAAAATATCAGCTAAAACGTAACCGTCATCAGATCACATCCCCACACAATAACGATACCTTTTAAGCAGTTTTCATCAGTAAACTGTGTAACACAAGCAGGACACAAATTCAGTAATTTGACACATACTGTAATCTGAGCAAAGCAAGGCAAACGCACTGCTCTCTATTGATTTACTGATTGTGTACGTGCGACATATTCACTGTTTATGGTGGGGAGGGGTCACAGATTAATGGTTATGTTTCAGTTGTCGCTTGTGTGTTAATGTTAACTACGAACATTGGAAAATTATTGTTCGTGCAAGTTATGAAGTGCACGATGAAATTAGATTTATATGTAAATAAAAGGGAATGCCTTGGAGATGGATCTTCCAATTAAAAATATTATGGCAATCCCCCTGAACCCCTCTCTACACCAGCTCTAACAAAACTATGTTCGTTATCTCAAAGGCGACGAATGTAATCTTCTCTTTGTTGCAACAGCTTTCTTGTAAATTGTTAAACGCTGTTTTAATGTGCATTTTTCGGAACGGAAGTAATTCTTACATGGTTTCAGACAGAAATGTGTGTTTTGCGTAACGATTGTTTCGATATTCAAAACAGAATTATACTGATTAAGAAAGCTCCCACTGTATAGACAATTTTTAAAGAAGTAAATTTTTTTTTAATTTCTTGGAATTGTTGCATCTTGTATATTTATCTAACTAATGGTTTTTGAAACAGTTTTCAGAAATTTGCGCTTATTCATTTATAACACATTGTAATGCAAGAAAATCTACGTTCTATTCATTTCAGAATTATTGTTAAAGACGGAATTATACAGATGTTACAAAAAGGTACGGCCAAACGTCCAGGAAACATTCCTCACACACAAAGAATGAAGATATGTTATGTGGACAAGTGTCCGGAAACGCTTAATTTCCATGTTAGAGTTCATTTTATTACTTCTCTTCAATTCACATTAATCATGGAATGGAAACACACAGCAACAGAACGTACCAGCGTGACTTAAAACACTTTGTTACATGAAATGTTCAAAATATCCTCCGTTAGCGAGGATACATGCATACACCCTCTGTCGCATGGAATCTCTGATGCACTGATGCAGCCCTGGAGAATGGCGTATTGTATCACAGCCGTCCACAATGCGAGCACGAAGAGTCTCTACATTTGGTACCGGGGTTGCGTAGACAAGAGATTTCAAATGCCCCCATAAAAGAAAGTCAAGAGGCTTGAGGTCAGGAGAGCGTGGAGGCCTTGGAATTGGTCCGCCTCTACCAATCCACCGGTCACCAAATCTGGTGTTGAGCAGCGTACGAACACGTTGACTGGAATGTACAGGAGTTCCATCGTGCATGAACCACATGTTGTGTCGTACCTTTAAAGGTCCATGTTCTAGCAGCAGAGGTAGAGTATCCCGTATGAAATCGTGATAACGTGCTCCAGTGAAAATGTTCAAATGTTTGTAGAGTTTATGGGACTTAACTACGGGGTCATCAGTCCCTAAACTTACAAACTACTTATGAACTAGCTAATATTAAGGACGGCACAAATATCAATGTCCGAGGGGGGATTCGAACCCCCGATCGTAGTGGCCGTGCAGACCGTGACTGGAGCGCCTCAGTCCCCTCGGCCACCGCGGCCGGCAATACAGTACATACTAACGAAACAGAAATACTAAAATGAGCTCTAACATGGAAATCAAGCGTTTCCGGACACATGCCCACATAACATATTTTCTTTCTTTCGGTGTGAGGAATGTTTCGTGAAAGTTTGGCCGTACTTTTTTTTGTAATACCCTGTATAATTTTAACAAAAAGTAAATTTCTCTTTTATTAAGCCTATATTTGTATTATGGGATCCTTTGTAGTTAGAGGTGTACTGGGCTGGTTGTTCAGTGATACATGTACATCCTCGTGTGACCGCGACCATCCGAATAAGTCTTTGCGACAGGTTGAAAAACACTGGTCTAAGTTATCATGCGGCCGTTCCCACCAGAGGCATGGGCATGTGTGTTGTGGTCCTTAGTGTAAGTTAGTTTAAGTAGTTAGCAAGTCTAGGGAACGTTTTTTTTTATATATCATTTATTTGGCCTTCTGAGTGTTAACTCAATGTGGCCATCTACAACACACAGAGGAAATGTACATACATTTAAATAGACAAAACAGAAGTACATTTTGTCAAAATGGGAAAGTGGAAACAAAGCGAAAACTGCATTATATTACAATTTAAATAATGTTGGAACATTTTCACATATTCACAAGCAAAACCTTATATTACCAACACACTTGATGTCTGAAGATTGTGTACAGTGCTCTTAATAAACTTAATTATGATTTTATACACACGAATGTCTTTCGTAAACAAAAGGGAAGAAGCTGACTGGGGAAGGGGATATCCCATCTTCACCAATGTCTGCAGGAAGTTCAAACGTTCTCGGTCAAATTTGGGGCACCTGAACAGGATGTGGTTGACATCAGCTTCCGTTTCAGGATCACACTCACATGCCGCCGAATCGTAGATGTTGATCCGATGTAGATGTTTTCGATAAGAGGCGTGATTGAAGCGAAGACGAATAATGGTAGAAATCGCGGTTCGGTCCAGATGAGTCCTCATTAACCACGGCTGCGTAGAAATCTGAGGTTGCAGCACAGCGTGAGAAGCGCCTTTCGTTTCTTGAGAAACGTTCCACATCTGTTGCCACTGTTGTTTTGCGTAGTCCTTGACCGCAGATAAGAAGTCTGTGTATGGTAGTTGTAGGTCCAAGACAGTGCCTAAGGATGCCGCTTGTTTTGCCAATGCATCAACTTCCTCATTATAGCAGATACCAGCGTGAGAAGGCACCCACAGTAAATTAACTGTTCGTCCCGTATTTGTACAGCGAATATATGCCGAAATCACATCCAGAATATAGCTGTTGGTTTTTTTGTTCCATCTCCGGTGTTGTAGGGTTTGAAGGACACTTTGAGAGTCAGACACAATTAATATTTTCGGGAAGGAAGTGGTAGAAATAAACCTAAGTGCTTCCAGAATTGCCACTGTCTCCGCAGTAAATATAGAGGTATTCGTTGGCAGTTTGAAGATTCTCCGAATCTGAATCTGAGGACAGAAAAAGGCACATCCAGTACACTCTTCTTCTGGAATTTTGGACCCATCTGTATATACACAAAGAAAATCAGGCCACTGTTCTGCAACGAGGCAACTGAATCCGTTATTAACAGTGTTACTTCCTAAGCAAGTCATATTAAAATAGAAGACTGGAATCTGGCAGCCAAGTGTTCGTAGATCGTATTCAAAAGGAGGCGGATGCGGTGAACATCGCACAGAACGTATCATAGGAGACCAAGTGTCGAAGCTGGTACAAATGGCTGGAGGTATATTCCTTCTGTAAAAGGCAATCCATAGTAGATAAATGGTGTCTCTGTTTCTGCAGACTGAACTGTCCATGAAAGCCATTCCTTGAAAGTAGAATTTATCTGACAACATTTGGCGCCTAATGCTCAAGGGCATCTCTCCTGCTTCCACTAAAAGGGCGTTGGTGGGGGTCGATCGCATGGCTCCAAGACAGGTTCGGATGGCTCTATACTGAAGAGTATCGAGTTTCGTGAGATGAACCTTCGGTGCATTGTGGTACAGATGACAGCCATAGTCAAGCCGAGATCGAATAATCCCTCGATACTTGGTGAGTAAAGTGCTCTGGTGCGCACCCCACCACACCCGGGTGAGTGATCGTATTACATTTAGACCCTCTTCACACTTGGTAACCGTGACTATGATATGAGGCGCCCAGCTTAACCGAGAGTCAAAAATCATCCCCAGGAAACGTGCTTGAGGTTTTATCTGGAAAGTGTACGTTCCACACGTAATGTAGCCATCTATGAGATTCAGTGTTGACTTGTGAAATGGCACGATTACTGATTTCTCAGCCGATATCTCCAGCCCGTTAGTAGATAGCCAATCATCGATGTGTGCAATGGATGAGAGTAATGCCGTTTTAGCCTGATGATACGTATCAGTAGTAGAATAGACACATAAATCATCTGCATACTGCAAGATTTTTGTGGGAGGCATTATCACACGTTCTAGGTCATGCGTATACAGAGTGTACAGAAGGGGGCTTAAAATCGCACCTTGTGGCGAGCCCTGGGAGACAAGAAAAGGTCCCATCATGTTACCTTGGTACCGGACATAGATCGTTCTTTTAGCAATCAGGGTACTGATGCCGTAAATCAACCGTGAAGGAATTCCGAATCCTGCCAGCTTGTCCAAGAGAATCGGTATCTGAACATGGTCATAAGCTCCTTTAACGTCGAGAAAAGCAGCGATCACTGTTTGCTTCATTTGAAAGGCTGAAGTGATATCCACAGTAAGCGAAAATAGATTGTCCATCGTCCCTTTGCCTTTCCTGAAGCCATATTGACTCCGAGGTAACAAGTTATTCTTTTCAAGCCACCATTCCAGCATCTTTTTCACCATGCGTTCCAGCGTTTTTACAACACATGACGACAGAGCAATCGGTCGATAGTTTGACGCCGCATTTGGATCTTTGCCACTTTTCAGAATTGGAATAATTACTTGAGTCGTCCATGTGGCTATGAGATCTTGTTCCATCCCACACCGGTTAAAAATAGATATCAGCAATTCTTTCGCTTCCTCAGGCAGATTTTATAACATTGAATAGTGAATACAATCAATGCCGGGACAGCTGTCGCTCGATGATTGAATAGCTTCGTGGAGGTCTTCTTTCGAGAAAGGACGAGGGAGAACATGTTGACGGTCTTCAGCAAGAGGGAGTGGAAAATTTGCAAACGGAACCGTAGGAGGAGCGAGTTTCGCTACAAACCCCTCTAACCAGTCCGCGGTAGCAGGAGCAGGGGATGGCAGTTGGTTTGTTCTAAAAGCCTTTGTCTTGTGCCAGATGCTTGCCATGGTAATTTCATTTGTGAGGGAGGAGCAAAATTTTATCCAGCTGTCCTTTTTCGTCTTCTTCAGGAAATTTCTAACTCCCGCAGTCACTTTTCTCACAATGAGGAAATTTTCCAATGTAGGATTTTGACGATAGGTTTTCAAGGCGAGTCTGCGTTTAGCAACTTCTCTAGAGCATTCAGGATTCCACCAAGGGGGGGAACGGTGCTTCACAACAGTAAATTCTTTCTTCTTAGGAATACTGACATCCGCAGCGGCATTTATAGCATTGACTAAAATTTGGTATGCATCTTCAACCGGTAAGTTATTTGACGTGTTTGCGAGTTCCCGCCGAACTGTGTCCCTATATGCGTCCCATTTGGCCTCTTTGATTTTCCACCGACTGTTAGCATAATATATTTGTTTAGTATTAACGTTGACATTGATCTGGAACTCTATTGGGTGATGATCGGATCCCATTGAATCTATTTTAACGCGCCATTTACATAGTTCAGTGAAACAGGGGGAGCAGAGCGTTAAATCAACTGCAGAAGGTCGACGGAAAGGTGATGACACTATAGTAGGAGTGCCGTCATTGAGTATCACTAGGTTGTTGTCTTCGATCAGACTCATCAAAGTCCTGCCATTCCTGTCCGTCACATCTCCTCCCCACGCTACATGGTGGGAATTAAAGTCTCCTGCTATAATAAATGGAGGTCGAAGCTGGCGTATTAGATGTCTCCAATCTTCTTCCACGATACTATGGCGGGGAGCGTCATACAGCGAGACAACAGTGAAGTTTTTGTGGGCAGTTTGTACGTGCACGGCGACTGATTCAATGTTGGCGCTGCGTACGCGTAACGGGTGCTGTTTATGCGGCAACGAATGTTTTACTAATATAGCAACGCCGCCCCACCCATCGGGACGGTCCTCTCTTATGATGGAATAATTTGGAAAGCGAACTCTTTGTTCAAACTTGAACCAAGTTTCGGCCAACAAAACGATGTCCGGCTGGCTGACGAACAATTGTCTTTGCAAGCTTTCCCTGTTAGAGTTAGCTGATCTTGCGTTCCACTGAAGGACTTTCAAAGCCATCATAATTTAGGCAGAGAGAGATTGAAAGATGCCCGTGACGAGATGCCGGATATCGGAGTCATTCATGGCACTATTTTGTCTCATATTTTTCATGACGATATCAATTAAATTTATTATCTTATCGATGAGTTCAGCAGGCACTGTAGGCTGCCTGTGAATCGGTGCTTGTGGGGGTGCCAATCTGTGAACAACAGGCTGATAAGGATTTTGGCCTATAGGAGTGACTGATGGTTGTGTCGGATACAACAAGCTGCGGTACTGGGACCACTCACGTACATTACTGCGTCGGTTGACTTCCGCCTGCCGCCGGGGAGGCCGGTAAGCGTTGCTTGTCTGCTCGGGCGCATTTGAACAATGAGCTCCGTCCCCAGTGACGCTTTGTTGACACTGCGTGCTTGCAGCGGGTAGCGGCGGGAAGAGTTGAGAGTTTTGAAAGTTCGGAATGCACACGTTTGTCGGAGCAGCAAATGTCGGCGCCGGAAAGGACTGGTGTTGTCCGCCAGTGACCGACGCATAGGTTGGCATACGAGCAATAGACAGTGCATCCCTGAATTCAATGTTGTTGAATGTAGCTAATTCTTGAGCTCGACGCCGTATGTTGTATTCCGGGCAGGAGCGGTCCGTGGATGAATGTTGATCCCCGCAGTGAGCACAAATAGCGATAGGTGAGGCACAGGATTCAGCAGAATGCGGCCCACTAAATCTGTTACATCTGATTTGCGATCGGCATTGTTTGCTGATGTGCCCGTAGCGGAGACAATTGAAACACTGCCTGACAGTTGGCACATAAGGATCGACAGGACATCTTGTTCTGTGAATAAACACAGCTGCCGGTAAGGTTTGAGAATCGAAGGTTAACAAGCAGGTCTGCAGTTTCACAATTTGGTCTTTTCCATATCTTTTCGTGAATCTTCGAACGCCTAGAACAGGGAAAGGAGATTGGACGACTTCCATAATTTCCGCTTCGTCAATGTTTGTATCGACTTTCCTGATTACTCCTAGTTTGTGCACAACATATGAAGGAATGTAAGCTTCAATGTTTTTAGATTTTAAGACCTCACAGGTAACCAAGAAGTTAGCCTTATCTGCAGTTTTCAATTCCACCTTAACTTTACTTTTTCCCGCAGAAGACATGTCAATTATAGCATTCTTTATTTCTGGCAAAGAAAGATGTAACAGTTTTCCTAAGGCCATTGGGTGCAAGCGGCCTAAGTTTTTATCCAAACATTCCATGTAAACTATGTACGGTCCACCATCTGTACGTTTGTATAAATTGAGGGGCCTTTGAGTGGATGCAGAACCCACAGGAGGAGCATTATGTACGGAATGTTGGTTAGAAGTGAGTCCAGGAGCATTTATGACCGATTGATCATCGACATTTGACACATCAGTTGCAAGCGATACTTGAGTAGCGTCTGCTATGAAGGTTTTGAAATTTCTAGAATCCAGACTAACCTCGCTCGGTCGTTTGTTTCCCGTGGCGGAGGAGCCGGAAACATCCGGTTCTGATAATTCCATCTGCTCTTCTATACGGTGTGTTGCAGAGACGCCCCGAGCTACTTCTAATGAAGTTCGGAGGACATGCGCAGTTTCGTCTAATGTAGTTCCCGTCGCAGCTGGTAAAGAAGCCGCATCTGGATGCAGCCGTTGGTCAACTGGTTGTTGTTGTTGTTGTTGTTGTTGTTGTCCCGTGGGGCCGCCGGTACCACCACCCCCTTCACCATATGCCCCACCGTACATGGCAGGGCGTGTCACCGATAGAGTTGACAGATGTTTGAGTGTCTAAGAGAAAACCGTTACGAACGTAGAATTGCGATGCACACACACGAAAACGTAAACACTAGCGTTACACGGAAGAGCGACCTCGTAGCGCGTGTTAACACTTCCGCGACCGCGGGCGAACTCCTAGGGAACGTTGTCCATAGCAGTTTGGCCCAATAGCTTTACAAACATTTGAATATTTATGTACTTCGTCGATCATTTATGGGAAATATTGGAGAGGTCAATTTGTGCGCAAAATGCTGCAGTTATCGGCTATGCAGACAGCGTGGCTCTATATTCTTGCAGGGGTCTTACACAGACATTTTGAGTCCATGCATATCGAGCTGCTGCACGTCTTCGAGTAAAACGAGGTTCGACGTGATGTTAAGAGGCATCCCATGACTTTTGTTACCTCGGTATTCAGTTGCTCACTTGTGCACTGAGCGAGGCAAAGGGAAGTGGTAATGGAGCGCTCTATGAGCATAGCCAACACGAGTATAGGAGTCGCAGTGGCGAACGTCTCGCTGTAGGAGAGATATCATATTGGCAGTTCGTATTGAAGCGTCAGCTCGAGACTACTGGTATACACGGCTAAGTGGCTTCTTCTGTCGCGGGGAAAGCAACAGGCAAAACTCCTCATTCCACCATCACATGAATGCATCTTTTTTTCTAATGATTGTTAACCTAATTAAAGAAGTAAAGGAGTCACCAGAAACAAAGACGGTTTCAAAATCACAGCTTTGAGTTTTATTATTATAATTATATGTATAATATCTCATGTTATTGTAAGCTTGGGATATGCGTGACACATCCAGTTATAAAAATGTTTAAATATTTGTAAATCCACGGGACCAATATACTGCGGTCATCGGTTCCTAGACCTAAAAACTACTTAAACTAACTTACGCTAATGACAACACCCACGCCCGAGGAAGAACTCAAACCGCCGGTGGGAGATGCCGCGCATTTCTTGACATGGCGCATAGAACCGTACGGCTATACAGCGCGGCAATCCGGTTATAGAATTAGACATAGGTCAAAGTGGAATCCGAAACAGTTTGAAGCAGATCTGTAAAACTAAACAAAGCTTCGGTAGAGTAAATGTCAGCTTCACTCCCAGATAAAGAGTACGACTACGCACTGCAACACAGGACTTCACCATTCTTAGTTTATCGCTTGTGCAGTTCGGCCGCTAATGTGACTAGTGTTCGATATTAAATCTTCATGATCCTTTGGGACTTTTTTCTGCAACTTATAGATATATCTGCGAGTGATTGTTACACATATATATATAAATAAAGCTTTCTCCATGCTTCAAATGTTTGTATAGCTTATGGGACTTAACTACGGGGTTATCAGTCCCTAAACTTGCAAACTACTTATGAACTAGCTAACACTAAGGACGGCACAAATATCCATGCCCGAGGGGGATTCGAACCCCCGACCGTAGTGGCCGTGCAGACCGTGACTGACGCGCCGCAGTCCCATTGGACACCGCGGCCGGCTCTCCATGATGCCGACTTCCCACTAAAGTGTAGATACCCATAATGGAAAATTTGTTGAAAGATCGCAGGAAGGGAAGGCATACGATCTGTAGCAGGACCGTTAGTAATAGTTTACAGTCACTCGTCGATTTAACCTTTAACTGGGGAGGTGAGCATCCATAACATAACTATGGACATGGGGTGTTCACATGACCGTACATAAATATGATACTAAGGTTCCTATTTTATTCTTATATTGTTTGTTATACAATAAACAAAGCATTTAGTCTTTTATTAATTCATTAAGAACAATTTTAATCACTGAGGTACTCTAATAATTATCCAAAACTAACAAATCAATAACTTGTGTGAAATGGTTTCAACTGTTCGTATACATGTTTTTTTTTTCAAATTAATAAAAAAAAGAAAAGCTTTAACCATTTTCAAATTATAGAGACATGTTAACAGACAAAGTAACAGACATATTTATATAACTCAAAACAATCGTTCATGTCAAAAGACTAAAGAAAAATAACATTTCCTCATTGAACATTTTCATCATCACTTGAAGATTCTGAATTAATATATTGACTGCAGATGATTTTCATATGATTTAAACACACAAATTAGTTACGTTTGCAACAGAAGAGCTTGGATTTTTGTCAGTATTTCTTGGGAAAACTTTGCATCTCCCTGATGTAGATTTATTTCTTTGAACTGCTAGAATAAACTCTTCCGTGTTTGAGAACTTAACTGCCTTCAGTCGGATGGATCTTGGTACAGCCGAATTTGTAGCTCTTTTTAAGACCTAAGGATGCATATAAAGGTTGGTGTACTCTGCTACTGAGCGAATTGTTTGTGCCTTTGTGAACATAGCAAAGCATTCTACAGCAGTCTTGCAGTTTTTAGCAGTTATTTTGGTACCAGGAAGCTGAATTACTATATTTTGCTTCCTTGTTCTGATATTGTTAGTCTTAGGTATAGTCATCCATTTAGTTACTTTATCCTCACAAAGCATAAACCTCTCCGGTGTTGCTGAAAAGGAGGATGCCATATCTTTAGCAGCATCGTCATGATACTGATCACTTTCAGTTCGCACTGCTCTTCTTCATAGTCATCAGAATCTTCAAACTCTGGAACCTCACAGCCTTCCTTATCATTAAAAACTTCCTTCAACATCATTCTAAGAAGTATTTGGTCCTCCACATATGACATCATGATGTGCACCAAGCGACACATAAAGTCACACTACTAGGTAGGTGGGGCGTTGTAAGCACCCCTGCGCTTAAAACTTGTTGTGGACAGTGCTGCGCACTTTTAAAGACACGAACAATGGTTTTGCAACAATGTACATCCCGCTTCCAATGCGTATTAGAATGCTAATAATAAGGATGAAAACGCATTTTGGAGCACTCTCGACGCGATAGCTGGAAACCAGCTCCGTGTGCTGAAGTGGGATTCAGCCGCACTGGTACATGCCCAGAGAGGCGGCGCAGTCGTCTGTTCGCTAGTGCGCATGCGCAGACGTGACGACTCGTGTGCTGAGACCCACTGCAGCACCACATCAATATTTCTCTTCGCGCTGCGTGTGACGACTGCGGAAGAATAGTATATGACGAATATTGCGGCTTACAGAGTCAAACAGCGCGCTGACTCAGGCGTCTTGCGCGTTGTCCCTCAATTCCTGTGTGAGGCTCGTATTCAAATCTGTCTGTCTGTAAATCTATCGGACCAAACTGCGTGGTCATCAGTCCACAGCTTACAAACTGCTTAAACCTAGGTAAACTAATCTACGGACAACACACACACCCATGCCCCAGGGAGGACTCGAATCTCCACGGCGAGCAACCGCGCGCTCCGCAGCGAGCCGCTTTAGACCGCTCGGCTACTCCACTGCGGCCGTATTCAAATACCTCTGAGTCTAAATTTTTAATTTCTGTAAATAAAATTAATATTTTTTAAAATGTTATATTTACTACCTGCAGTGAGTACATGCAGTTGGCAGCGCTGTTATAGATTCCCCTGAAGGTCTTACTGTCAATACAGTATTAATTGATATTTAATTATAGACAATCATACAAAGGTTGACCTTTTATTTTAGTATATTTTGTTTCCTGTTTATTTTTGTAATATTGTAGCATACTGGTCAAATTTTGTACGAGCCGCCACTGCTAAATACCAGTAAACTTTTACAACTGGGGTGCTGTGAACACCCCACATCCCCAGTTAAAGTTTAAGTCCGAGGGAGGCGCCACAGTTGACTCTTTTTTGGGGAAACAGTGCTTATATTTAGCGTGGTTTTCTTAATACGAGTAATGTAAGTGCCAGGATAGTTACTTTTAAATTTACTCCGTGTATTTACTTCTACATATTTCGGCCAATCTTACGTTGCGATCCGTCATTTAAACCTCCTCGTCTACAGGACGTTAAACCCAAAAGTTCCTTTTATTCCTCAGGCTGAGGTCGGCTGCGCAATACGCAACTGTGAAACCACACAGAAAAAAGGTAATGACACGGTTATTATGTGGCGACAACAGATGACATGCGTTTTTGAGAAGGAGGTTGTGGTTATTGAGCGGCTAGTTAATCAGCGGGCGTTTGAAGGCAGTTGAATGGCGCATGATTGGGCGCGGGTTGAATGGGGCCTCTGGCGCAGCACAAACAGCCACAGCGCGATATTGCGGCTGAGGTGACGCTCCGCTTTGACGAGGCGCGAGGCGGCCGGCGAATAAACGCGACACCTGGGTCAGCATTAATAAGCCCCTGCCAAAGGGACCTCAACTATTTTGAGGTGACGGAGCAAAGGGACAATTTCTGTGCTAGGCAATGAGAACTTGGGAACGCCGACTATCAGACAAAATCTTGTAATGCCATTATTACGAGGATATTATGCTTGTTGCTGACGAAGTATTTCGACTACCAAAATACATACTACGATAAATACGGCCTTTTCCTCTCATAAGGAAGGTTAAAAAAAAAAAAAAAAAAAAAAAAAAAAAAAAAAAAAAAAAAAAAGGCCGGCCGCGGTGGCCGAGGAGACTGAGGCGCTCCAGTCACGGTCTACACGGCCACTACGATCGGGGGTTCGAATCCCCCCTCGGGCATGGATATTTGTGCCGTCTTTAGTATAAGGTAGTTGATAAGTAGTTTGTAAGTTTAGGGACTGAAGACCCCGTAGTTAAGTCCCATAAGCTTAACAAATAAAAAAAAAAAAATAAAAATATGGCGTTACGTGGTATTCAGTACTTACCACATATTTGCAAACTTGTTAAAAAATAATGAATGAGGCCACCAGAAAGTTGCTAACTGTTGTTCAAAAAATGTTCAAATGTTTGTACAGCTTATGGGACTTAACTACGGGGTCATCAGTCCCTAAACTTACAAACCACTTATGAACTACTTACGAACCCCCGACCGTAGTGGCCGTGCAGACCGTGACTGAAGCGCCTCAGTCCCCTCGGCCGACAACTGTTGTTCATCACTGTGATTGCTGTCTATATGTTTCTGTTGTTTATAAATCCTATACAATACTCAAATCCCATGAAAACATTAAATGTAAAAAAAAAAGAAAAAAAAAAAAAAAAAAAAGAAAAAAAAAAAAAACGTCTGTCACCGCAGTCTTACCACCGCAAAAGTTGTGAGATTTTATGTAAACGTCAGTTTTTTGGTTGGTATTTCTGGAAGCCCCTAGTCAACAACTTTGCCATAAAAAGGTAAAGCACTCAACAATCCTAAGATTGGTTTGAACACCACAGTGCTTTACTAGGCATGGTCCTGTTTGGAGGTGGTATGCCGTTGCCTTCCTCCGACCTTCGAACTGACTTACCCAGCCAGTTATAGGGGGACCTACAGTTTAACGTGGGGTCCGAACCACGGTGCTACTCGGTATTTTTCACATGAGCAATACTGCCAGAGGGGAAAGAAGTGGAAAGTGGAAGATAAAAACGCTAGGACCTGGCGGGGATCGAACCCCCGACCTTCGGATTTGTAGTCTGGCACTGTACCACTGTGCAACCGAGGCGCACTACCTTTATCATCACTTATCTATTTTGTTACCTACCAACATTTACATCGACTGTATTAGCCAGTGGCGGCTGGTGCTTCAGATGACTGGGGATCGATGTTTCGGCGACACAATTTGACGCTCCTCCGCGTGTGGTGCCGGGGAAAGGTTGTTATCTTGTTTTAAATTTCGCGCCCCCACAGCGCTATACCGCTAACCACGCGGCTATTCTTGTTAAGTGGTGAGAAGTGAATCTACTATTCATGATCAGATCTTCTGAAGGCTTTTACAGTTGATGTGTCTTTAAGTGGTAGTAATAAGATATTTTATCAAATATGACATGTTTTTGATAAATCTTCAATGCGCCGAAAATAAATATGAAAGGCGGATGTTGCGTTCATGGAGGATTTGCCCATGCTCAAGGCGAGGTGCGCAGTAGCTTCAATGTTTTGTTTCGGAACCATTCGTGCGTAACCGCCAGAGCGCGAGTAGTCAGGAGCTGTTGTCTCTGCCAGCTCCAACGCCAGTGTTAAAAGCGGCATTTTCCCTCGACCCTTCCTGCCGCGGAAGCGCCCATATGCTGCCTTCAGGGGGTACAGAAGAAAATTTGAATCTCAGCCGCGCATGCGCATTGCAACGCTGCCGTCACTACCACCTATATTATAGGCGGCAGTCCTACGACTCGTATCAGCACCCCCTCTAAAGGAAGCCTGCGCACGACGTCACAACATGGCGGCGGTGAGAGGCATAGAGTCCTCTCAAAGATCGTAAACATTAGCAGTGCACGCTGTTTATAGTGCATTCTTTCGTTCAGGAATGTATTTATTACGTAAATTGGTGTTGTGTACGGTGTGATCGCTACGCTGGATGATTTGTGTGTGAGACAACAACGTGTGATCTCTTTTTTACTGTCAAAATGCTGTTTGGCTGTTCTGTGCCGAAATGTAGACGAAATTACGACTGTGGCCCAAACTTTACCGTCTTTAAACGTCCGCAGAATAAGAAATGGATAATTTGGCTACTTCTTCAAGTTAATGAGTAAGTTTTCGTTTTTGTTTAACCTTATAAAAGAGTTTATTTTATTTACGCAACCACCCCCATTAGCTTATTCTTCTGCGGACGTTTAAAGACGGTAACTTTTGGGCCACAGTCGTAATTTTGTCTACATTTCGGCACAGAAAAGCCAAACGGCATTTTGTCAGTAAAAAAAAGATCACACGTTGTTCTCACACACACAAATCATTCAGTGTAGCGATCACACCGTACACAACACCAATTTACGTAATACACTCTTGAACGAAAGAATGCACCATAAATAGCGTGCACTGCTAATGTTTACAATCTTTCAGAGGACTCTAAGCCTCTCACCGCTGCCATGTTGTGGCGTCGTGCGCAGGCTTTCTTCTATAGGGGGTGCTGCTCGTATACATGCTGTCTCCGCGACGTAAAACGTTTTTCATGCGATGAAAATACTTTGAATGTGCATATAAAATGATCTGATAGAAGAACGAAAAAAAATGATAGTTTAAAAACACATTTTATTTTATTTACTTTTTTTCGGGACGAGAGTTTGTTTTCCGGGGGTTCAGTGAACCAGTGAACACATAGGTCGCGCAGCCATTCGTATCAGTATTATACATGATCATTTGTATACTAACCGCAATGCGCCCAGATTCGCACTAATGGAATTTATGTTCTCTATCTATAAAAATCGATGTGTGTATTTATGTTATTCGTTTCTACACGTATGTAACGTTAATAAACACAGTGCATACTATGCTTATACAATCCTCACAATGTTTAATCCATATTTACATACTATTATCACAGTCTAACGTAAATGTAAAAGATTACTTTTTACACTTCGAACGACAGTTGCGTTCTTAGCGAAGGACGTCAAGCGAAGCGGCACTATCAACACGAACAGGCACGGAAAAGACGCTAGCCGCGGTGGAGTAGCCGAGCGGTCTAAAGCGTCTTGCTGCGGAGCGCGCGGTTGCTCGCCGTGGAGGTTCGAGTCCTCCCTGGGGCATGGGTGTGTGTGTTTGTCCTTAGGTTAATTTACCTGGGTTTAAGTAGTTTGTAAGCTACGGACTGATGACCACGCAGTTTGGTCCGATAGATTTACAAACATTTGATTTGAAAAGACGCTAGCGCTCCAAACGCTAGCACTGCAGAATGTTGTGATAGAAACGGTTGGCTGGGAGGGCTATTGTCGTTCCAAGTGCCAGACGTAAAATTTTACGTTTAAATCAATAAATGTGTTGAACCGAATGCTACCAAACTTCACAGGCTCTTCAGCTGTGCTAGTCTGAACATTTCCTGAAGATATCAACAAAATTGCTCCAGCTGTCTTGGAGTCTATAGGGAACATACATGCATACAAACGTACATTTTATAGGTATAGAAGATATGGTGACTTAGCAATCGCATGACATAATAATTTATTATTTGAAATATTTCATTGTTATGTGATTATGTTTAGCCAATCGAAATTCCATGTTTGTTATTAAGTTTAATATGCTTTATTTTTTGGAGGCTTCATGTAAGTAAAGTTTTTCTCGGTATACAATTTTCAAGTGAGGACGCAACGTGCTTTTCTGTGGTAGTGAACTTTTATAGTTTGATAACACCGAAGTCGACATTAATTACATGTAATCATCCCAGACTTATTACTTTCGGAAGTGCCACGTACTCTTAATACGTGTGAATCCTGAAGAATCGATGTCCATCAAAACATTATTTAGACTTAGGCCCTGTCTTTTAAATATGGTAATAACATATGCTATACATATCGTAAACAGTTCACGATGAAGATAAAATCTAATTCTCTCCATGATTTCGGACATGCAAGGAAGAAGAAGTTTACGGTTACCGATGTCAACGGCCACCCCTTTTAAATGCACTGTTACTGACAGTTACGCAACGGGGTTCTGGAGATGGTGAGAATATAGCACCGAAACCGGTCGCTTTATTAATTTAAGAAAAGCTTAACACAGCTGCCGGTACTTTCTTCCAATCTCCACGAAGATAAAATCTGTTAATGATTTCATATTTAGTTTCCACTGGACCAAGCTTGAATATATGTTCACTAAGTAATCTAATTTTTTTATTTTATTTTTGTACTTTAAGGATCAACCTTTACTCGTTGTTTTGTACCGAATAAACCGTTGACTAAGCCGTGTGTCAGTGATGAAATTAAAGAATTTCGTGCGATAGCGCGTAAACAATAAGCTGTACATATCAGATAATTTGGCAGTATAGCTAGTTGAAGTATGTCATATTGGTCACTGAAAATTTAGGCTTCTTTCTTTATCCAGAACGTAGTTACAGGGAGGTCAAAAGTGCCGTTTGTGGCTTGGAAAGTTTGGTACTGGTGTGCGCTCGACGTGCCACGCCACCAGAAATTTAAAATAGAGTGCTGGTGTATTGATTGCGTCTGACTGCACCGTTGTGTGGATAAAATTTAAAAAAACGCGAGGTATTGTCATGGATACGAAGCACCGAAGAGTGTAATGCGTAAAGAGTATCGAGGTTTCAAAATGTTCAAACGCGTCCACTGTTACGGGACATTGAAATAAACTGAATGGCGAAGTTGAACATTTGTGCTGGACCGGGATTCGAAACCGAATTTTCCGCTTCGGGCCAGCGGTCACCTTAACTAATACACGTCTATATATTTCTTCGGGTATATCTGTTCTTTGCGACCGCGGGATCGTGTTTGTTCTGTGTTAATCTATGAGATCTTCGCTCAGTTTTCGAGCACTCGCGCTTTCTTCCCTCAGGTCGATCGGCTCCTTGCGGTCTGGTATCGTACTTGTTCTATATCGATCGTTTAGTTCTAGGCTCACATTTCTTTAAATTAGAGCAGGCATCCAGTCCTCGCTCCGAACGGTTACCAATTAGGATATCCAGACAAGATTCTCGTCCTGCCCAAATTCTCAACTTATTGCACATTACGATTGTAGTGCCGTCTGCACATCACTTCCTCTTGCTCGCAACTTTAACAGTATTCCAGCAAGGTATCGGGTGTATTAGTGCACCCGCACAGAAACTGTTGCAGCGGCTGAATATTCGTGCGCGTTAAGGCACCCAGCTACGGTGCGCGCGGTCGTTCGCAGTTGGGGATTCGAGTCCTCCCTCGGGCATTAGCGTTTGTGTTGTCCTTAGCATAAGTTACTTTAAATTAATGTAAGTAGTTTGTAAGCCTAGGGACTGATGACTAACGTAGTTAAGTCCCTTAGATTTACAAACTTTTGGTTTGAACAGAAATTATCGTTTTATTGTTGGAGGCATTCAAAAAGTAAAAAGTAAAGTCTTATGTCATAAATGGCTGAGAGACCCGGAAGGGCAGGTTCGTCGGCATAAATGGAAATGTTTTCCCAACCCTTCGCGCCCGTAAGCATCTTTCCTTCCGAAGTATGAGATCTGTGTACTGAAGTGTCTATATTAAGTGTAGGAGGCTGTAATGGGTGTACTGTCGTGTTCGTGTTAGAGATGGTGGGAGAAAGGAGAGGGTAAAATCCGGTGTCGGCATATAGCCTACTCCTCTCGGAAAGCACCAAGAGGGCTACCGAGCTTAACGTCCCCACCCGACGTACGGATCATCATCAACAGTGTCCCATGCTCTCACTCCATGAGGTTTGAAATTTAATCCAGGACATTGGCGCAATGACTGGTGATCACGACTTAGCACCACCACCTGACGGATAGATACGATGAGAGATATGGTGTCTGTTCTTTCGAACATGTCCAGGACAGACATCATATCTACAGGGTGATTTGTTCCACGGTGTACAAACTCTTGGGATTGATGAGAGGATACGGAAAGAAAAAGATCTAATGATCTTATGTCCAGAAATGCATGCTGCCCATGGTAGAGACCCTTTATTGACGGTATGATGGTACCAAACTTCCTACGTAGTCTCCTAACAGGCTAGAACAATCGGATTTTCTTGCAGGTGACTTGGCTTCCACTGCTGGAAGAAGTGCCACTGATGATTCAAAGCCGCGCGGAATTGTCGCGTGGTCTAAGGTGTCATGTTACGGACTGGGCGGCTGTTACCGCCGGACGTTCGAGTCTTCCGTCGTGCATGGGTGTGTGGGTTGTCCTTAGTGTAAGTTAGTTTATAAGTCTATGGACTGATGAGCATAGAAATAGGTTTACAAACATTGGATGTTTCAAAGGATTACGTGGCTGCTACATGATGCTGCTCCGCCCAGTTCGCCGTTAATGGCCGGACGCACCTCAACCGTGTCTTCCCTGGTCCATGGATCGGACGAGGAGGTTCAGTCGCGTTGCATGGCCTGCTCGTTCACCGGCTCTCAACCTGTGCGATTTCTGGTAATGGGGCCATTTGAACAGTATCGTGTATACAGAGCCCATTCCAGATGGGGAGAAACTGCAGCAGCGCTTTTATGCAACGTGTCACCCCTGCGATTATAGCGCTCATGTCAAAGCCTGCATAAATACGTATGCGCTGAGGCACATGCAAAGCATTTTCAACACATACTGCCACTGCAGCTGCATTGAACAGCTCATATTAGACCGCAGTCTCTGTATGGATTGAACAAATGGTCTCTAGCATGGAACCCATACATTTGCGAAAATAAGTTGATTAGATTTTTTTTTTCGTATCCAATCAATCCTTACAGTTTCTTCACGGTGGGAAAAAATTACCCCGTATAATACACTCCTCGAATATGAGGAAAGAACGCTATGAATTCGTCGAGCCATTAGAGGGAAATATTTTTAAGACATTCTTGAGGATGTATACAACACACGATCTCTCAGACAGAGCCATACGCACGAGAGTACGGTCACCAGAACGTACGAAAAGTCGACGCTAGTACCGTGTATACCTCGCTTTTGCATTAATGTAAGCTGCAATTCTCCCGTGGAGACGATTGTAGACATGTAGAACGTAGTCTTGTGGAATGGCCTGCCGTGAAATTTCCATCTGGTGCCTCAGTTGGGACAGATTTCGTACCGATTGTTCAGACCACCTAAGATGACGCTTCATCCGCCCAAAACATGTTGAATGAGGGAAAGATCGTGCTTGCCAGGGTAGTTGACGTACACCTTGAAGATCACGTTCGGTGGTTCGGTATACATGTGAACGTACATTGTCCTGTTGGGAAAGCTACCGCCTTTTTCGTTCCTAAACGGTAGCAAGATGGGTTGAATGATGATTTCAGTATACCTTGCGCTGTTCAATGTTCACTGAACAATCACCAGAGAAGAACGACCATTGTAGGATATGTCTCTCCAGACTATGATACCGGGTGTAGGCCCCGTGTTCCTCTGACTTATACACTCCAGATTTTCACGCTCCCCTGCAAGACTCCACACAAGCATACGACCATAACTGGCACCGAGGCAGAAGCGACTCTCATCACTGAAGACGACACGTCTCCATTCGTCCTTCGATATGTGGCTATCGTGACACCACTGGAGGCGGGCTGAACGATGTTGGGGCGTGAGCTGAAGATACCCTAAAGGCACACATTTTCATGCAGCATGGCGTGGGGAGCCATATCCTTCCCTGGACATTCGCTTCTGGTGATCGTTGAGGGAACATTGAACAGTGCACGGTACATTGAAACCATCATTCAACCCGTCTTGCTACTGTTCATTCACCAATAAGGGGATATGCTTTACCAACCGGACAATGCACATCCACAGCTGTCCCGTACCACTCGACGTGCTCTTCTAAGTGTATGTCAACATCTCTGGCCAGTACGATCCCCAGGTCAGTTCCCCATTGAGCATGCTTGGAACAGGATAAAACGTCATCTTGGCGCGATTTGCACGACAGGCACGAAATCGGGTGCAACTGCGGCACCAGGTGGAAACTGCATGGCAGGCCACACCGCAAGACTACATTCGGGACCTCTACGGTAGTCTCCATGGAAAAATTGCAGCTTGCATTGCTATAAAAGGAGGGTATACACGGTACTATCTTCGACACTGTGCACGCTCTGGTGAATATACTCACGTAGTATTGCTCTGTGTGCGTAATCGTGTGTTGTATACATACTAAATAATGTGTCAATAAAATTTTCCTCTGCTGGATAAACGAAATATTGGAGTTCTTTTTTTCATTTTCCCGGAGGGTGGTATGGAACATGCTTGTTGATGCTGCTGTGACTGACGATCATGATTATAGTGTACAGAAAAGGCAGGATGAGAAACTTACCAGAAGGCGAACGTGTATTTGAAACTCTCCTCTTTACAGGCCTAGCGGAAAGAGATAGTCCAGGGTAAATTACGGGTGTTCTGGGAGGGCGCGAAGGCTTATACGGCTTTTCTCCGCAGTGCCGCAGGAAAACAGTGACGCAATCTGCGAACTTGCGGAAGGCGCGAGTGAGACATTTGCTGATAGAAGAAAAGGAGCGGGGCGCCTTATCTCTCCTCTGGCAGCGGAGGCGAGAGCCATCGATCGCCGGCCGCAAACCCCGCGGCTCAGCCAAAACTGCACACAACAGCGCGCCACGTCGCTATGCACCAACACGCCCAACGCTCCCACTGAAGTCCTAAGCCTGAAGGCTCTAAGCGACGAGGTTGTGAGGTCGTCACGCAACAGTGACACAAGTGCTGCAAATCTGTCGAATCATCAACAGATGAAGAATGGCGGCGTCTTTTCTTTCGGACATGTCCGAAAACCGGGCGTTACTATATGCCGCTGCAGCTGTTCTGCTTACCGATTTTAGCCGTGGATTACGATGGTCGACATAGGAGGACAATTACATAAACGATGTAGGGGAAAATCTAAGTAGCTCTCTTAGGTCAGGACACTGTTGCAAAAGCAAAGGAAAGGGCATACTAAATTTAAACGAACACAAAATCCCCAGGATTGGCGATCGTACTCAGAAGCTCGAAATTTAGCGAGGATTTCAAGGCGAGATGCCTACAATATTTATCACAACGAAACTCTTTCTCGAAATTTGACTGAAAACCCAAAGAGATTTTGGTCATATGTTAAATATACTAGGGGCAAATCACAAACAATACCTTCACTACGTGATAGTAATGGCGATCCTGCCGATGACAGCGCTACTAAAGCCGAGTTACTAAACATAGCTTTTAGAAACTCATTCACCAAAGAAGACGTAAACCAATATTCCAGATTTCGAATTACGAACAGATGCCGTAATGAGTAACGTAGAAGTAGACATCATTGAAGTAGTGCAGCAACTAAAATTACTTAACAAGAACAAGTCTTCTGGTCCGGATTGTATACCCATTAGATTTCTATCTGATTATGCTGAAGCGATAGCTCCTTACTTAACAGTCATATACAACCGCTCTCTCATAGAAAGATCTGTACCAAAAGATTGGAAAGTTGCCCAGGTCACACTATATTCAAGAAAGGCAGTAGGAGTAACACACTAAACTACAGGCCTATTTCATTGACGTCAATTTGCAGCAGGGTTTTGGAACATATACTGTAATCAAACATTAGAATTATCTCGAACAGAACGATCTATTGACCCAAGGTCAATACGGATTTATAAAATATCGTTCATGCGAAACACAACTAGCTCTTTATTCACACGAAGTGATGGGCGCTATCGACAAGGGTTCGCAAATCGATTCCGTATTTCTTGATTTCCAGAAAGCTTTTGACACTGTACCTCACAAACGGCTTTTAATCAAATTGCGTGGTTATGGTATATCGCCCCAAATTTGCGACTGGATAGGGGATTTCTTGTCAGAGAGGACACAGTTCGTAGTAATCGATGGTAGGCCATCATCTAAAACAGAGGTGATATCGGGCGTTCCACAGGGTAGTGTTATTGGTCCTCTGCTGTTCCTTATTTAAATAAACGATTTAGGGGAAAATCTAAGTTGCTCTCTTCGGTTGTTTGCAGATGACGCCGTCATTTACCGTCTAGTAAAATCATCTGAACATCAAAACCAACTGCAGAACGATCTGAATAAGATATCACTATGGTGTAAAAATTGGCAATTGACTCTAAATAATGACAAGTGTGAAGCCGTCCACATGAGTACGAAAAGAAATCCGTTAAACTTTGTTTACAAGATAAATCAGTCAAAAGTGAAGGCCATAAATTCCACAAAATACCTAAGAATTACAATTACTTCAGACCTAAACTGGAAAGAACACATAGATAATGTCGTGGAAAAGGCGAACCAGAGACTGCGTTTTATTGGCAGAACCCTTAAAACATGCAATAGAACTACAAAAGAAACTGCGTACACTACGCTTGTCCGTCCATTTTTGGAGTATTGCTGCCCAGCGTGGGATCCTTATCAGGTGGGTTTGACGGAGGACATGGGAAGAGTCCAAAGAAGGGCAACTCGTTTCGTACTGTCACGATACATTGGAGACAGCGTTACGGAAATGATACAAAATCTGGGATGGGAATCATTACAACAACGGCGCTTATCGCTGTGGTGTGGGCTACTTGCGAAACTCCAATCGCCAACATTCTCCTCCGAATGCGAAAATATATTGTTGACTCCCACTTATATAGGTAGAAATGATCATCAGAATAAAATACGAGAAATCAGAGCTCGAACGGAGAGATTCACGTGTTCTTTCTTCCCGCGCGCTATTCGAGAATGGAATGGGAGATAAATAGTATAAAGGCACTTACATGTGATTTGCAGAGTATCTCATGTAGATGTAGATGTAGATGAAGGTTTCAGTCGGGGCGAGATACGTGCTTCGGTAGCCCAAGAGGGGTATGTGAAACCAGTGTATCTGGGGTAGAGCAGGAGGGAAGTGCAACTGTCTAATAATCGGGAAGTCTTAGGTTAGAATCCGGCCCCGGCGCAAATTTTCGATTGTTCATATATGATTACAATACCTTCCAACAGCTGACATTGAATCATCTCAGTTAAAATCGGCATCAATCGATTATGTCACACATCCTCTGCATTTACAAAATCAAATGTTGAAATGTTTGTGAAGCTTAAGAGACTGATGACCCCGTAGTTAAGTCCCATAATCTGTACAAACATTTGAACAAATGTGACATTGGAATGTAATTAAAATAATCTGCTATGCCAGAAATAAGAATTAGTTCACCCTATTTGTATCCAAAACTACACAGTAATTATGGTTCAAATAGTGCATATGGATTATATGAAATGATTACATTTACAGATGAATAGTTCAAGCGGTACTGATGCATCAGGTGTACATCCCCGCTGAAACAACCGTATTTGTACGTGGCTTCAAGGGGGCTATGTAGGCGTTGATTCTGCTATCCATTCGGTCATACAGACAAGGCATACTGTCACTGGATATACAGGTCTGCATCTGACGTCTATGTTTGCTCGAACTGGATAATACACGGAGATCAGTGGCAATCAGGTATATGTATTCGATTTTCCTTCTGCTCCTTAGAGCAGGCAGTACTCTGAGAAAAGGGTAAATCTACATCTCCAATTTCGCGGGTTTAAAATATTTGGAGGTGTATAAGACTACGTCACACCGTCTTTTTAACAAAACGTTTAAGATTCTTTGAGAAAATTGTTTTTTATTATTATTTTTAGTTTAACATTGTTACTTAGTCTATTTTCGATTTTGTAGAAATTGAGCGGTGAAAGACTATGATTTTCTTAGTGATTGTGGAATGGCACAGTCTGTCTCGCACGTGCTCTTCATTGTTAAATCTTAAACTGAAAGAGCGTGACAGCGTGTAGCTTGCTGAGAGCTACAATTTACATTTTACATTACTGAAAATGAAATGTAGTTAAAACTAGAGAAGACTTTTGGAAATTGTACTGAGTACATTTCTGACGTTTTGACAAGTAAATACTTGTTATTTAGTGGTGTTAGTGGCTCTTTTGCAAACCAAGAAATGTCGCGCAAGTTTAGCTTATAGTGTCAAACACAAAAGGAGAGGAAACCAATTTCTAGGTATTAGTCACTGTCGGAAGTTCATGTGATTTTTACATGTCAAGTTTCAGAAATCTCTATAAACACTTACAAATTTTTCCCTCAGCGAAGACCGATTGCGATGGAGAAGTATCTTCTTGCAGTAGCACATACCTAATGTCAAAGAAACAATTCATAGTCATTTCTTATGACGTTGCGAAAAGAGCTCCACCTAGTCGCTTACAATTTTTGTGACTCTTATTCTGATAGACAAATTTCAGGCTTTCTAAATGGCTGTAACATCAATCATGACTTGTTAAATATTTTAGTGTAGTTGATTATACAGTTTTATTTCTGACTAGTCGAATCGCCCCATATAAAATTAAGGAAAGACTCGCTATTAAACTGATATAATGTAGTCGTGGAATTATTAGAACAATGGGAGAGTGGAAACTGGTCTTCAACATCAGCGTATACGAGAAAAAAAGTGGAAGCAACCGAAACTAGGTTCATGCGATATGTAGCCTATCAGTCACTGTCTGGTCCCAAAAGAACTGAAGGTGTACGAGGATAAGGTGTTAAAAGCATTGCTGATAAAATAACGATGTAAAACAGAAGTTGGTTACGTCACTTAGAGCACATGCCTGAATGTGGGACAACAGAATCAACTTTGCAAAGTAACCCGGTAGGTTGAGGAAGGCTTCGACACTATTATATTATTATATGCCTCTCAGAAGACAATGATTCAGAAATGTTTTTGTTCATCAGTAAAGAATGAAGAATGTAAATTTTTGATTAACTCAAAAACTCTAGCCACTTATCTAAGCCATAAATTAGGAGCAACCTGGTGGTTATTGTGGCTGCTTTCAAGTTCAGTAGTTCAGTTTTTGGCTCTACAGAGCGTGACATTAGTAATAGCAGCGCAGTACATTATATTCTTCGAGAGATTGTTGTGTGTTGCGGCTCTACAAGATACCACGAGATGAATGAGCACGAATTTGCTGGGCTGCAGAGTTCGTTCATCGGTCTATTCATAACGCTGAAGCACGTGCAGATGCGCGCTAGCAGTAAATTAGCGGGCGATTGCTAATTGCTCTCCAACTGTATGAGCCGACTGCTATTTGGCGGCCAATTCTGTCTGGCATGGCATTACACCAGTAATCTGTACTGATGCAACTGTTTGGAATTTAGATTCAATCTTACGGTTCTGTTATATCAGTCAACGTCACTCCAAAAACGAATGACCATTTGGATTGAACAGTAGAATATCTACCTTGCTTTGTTTTATATATTTGGGATTAAAATGTATTATTAAGTGCTTGTGGTCAGTTCGTACACAAAAATCCTTACAGTTTTATTGAACATTGTACCTTATATGTGCATGCAAGTGGAATGTGCGTTTTGAGGGAAATGTGGACGTGAGAGTATATTTTCACAATTGCTATTCAACGTCTATCTTTTATTTTCAGGCGTCTGTTAATCTGCGTTGTGGAGGCGGCGATGGTATTGTGACATTATGTTTTACAGCTGCTGTTTTGATATAATTGTGTTTCAAGTACCTGTAGTAGAGTCCATGTGTATGGATGTATATGCATATAGGTATTAATTTTTGCAAGGGGTGAGGGGTAATGTTGGGAGGGGCCTGCGTTGTTGTTCTTTCTTGCGTTAAATATGACAGCGGTCTATCTGAATCGATGCGGCTATCCAGTGGTGATACTGACAGGTATCTGCTGTTTTTCTTTGCAACTGACTTTCAAAAAGACGCACACATAACGATAATCATTATTTAAGGGTCGAAATTTGTAGGAAGTAAGTGGATTATCGAATAGAAGTGTTGCATAATTGAATAGATAAACACCAATACGTTACAAGCGCATTTTCTTAAAACTGTTCTTGATAACTCTCATGAAAATATCTGAAATTCCGTGATATGTAGATTAGAATCGAATGATTCGTGTCCGCTAAGTCCCTTTCTGTCTCACACTCGATTACTCATTCAGACTCAGAGAGATTTTACAGTCATTATCAAAAAATAGATCGATCAGCACAGGCCCGGCGGTTGGAGTGGGTACCGCAGTAGCTGTACCCACTCAAAAAATGGAGAGTGGGTAAAATACCCACTCTTGATTTAAAGGAATATTTAGTTACATTGAGCCATGTGTGTATGGCCACTCCAAAGTCGGGCCGGGATGGGAAAAAAGGGGGAAATCACTTTTCCGATTTTCACGCTGTAAAAACTATTGACGGTACCTCCACACATCGTTTTATCAACTTATTTTTTTCGTTGCATATTTTCCATTACTTGTGAAAATCGAAATGCCTAATTTTAATTCTGTGTGACTTTTTAGTTTCATGACGCTTACATATCTGATTTTTTTGCGCGGGGTAGTACAGCATCTTAGCATTCTAATAAAACATCAACCTTTTCTTAATCGTTTTAAAATGACACTCTTTGTAAAGTATGTGTACATAATTTATTCACAAAATTCCAAATCGGTTAGCGTACTGTTCGATGTATTTCAGACAATCATTACAGTGAGTGAAATAGAACTACAAGTAAAGAAAAGTTTTTGAAACGGTTGTTGCAATGAATCTTTCTTGTTTAACGAGTAATTGCGTGTTATTATCTATCTCACCATCACTCTCTACAATTTCAACGTACGGATAGATCATTCCAGTGTAATGAAATGTTACAGCAAATAATACAAATTGAATTTCACGACACCACTGGAAAAAGCCAAAAAATTTAGAATGCTGCATTCTGACTAACCGAATGACTTAAATATCGACAGCCTAAAACCCGAAGTTGGAGATAGCGCTGCAATTGACTAAAACCCAGCAGTCCAGTCTGGGATCTCTTGTGATATAGCAGCATGACTCATCACTACAGAGCTCTCCCCACCAGCGCTAAGAACTGGCAACATGGTTGCAAATATTTGGCAACACTGTGATACTTTAGTTACTTCCTCAAGTTGTACTTAATTGGCACGCTAAATTCACTTGATTTTCCTTTCCCAGTTTCATAACTCATGCTATATAATCCTTCTGTAAAATGAGACACCGAGAGAGATATTTGAACTTTTTGTCTCAATATATCCCGTTTTTCATAAAAGTGACAACTTTTGATATATTTCGCGATGCGCTGCGAAGTTGGTGAATGAATATAACAGAGAGACAAGCACTTGGTGGCGTCGTCTAATTGGCTGTGTGGTTATGCGCGTGTCCTGCAAGGACTGCAGTACCATTTAGTAGCCCGGAAAGGTTTATAGTCTACATGACTACAGATCCTTGTGCCATTTACAGGAAACCTTTCGGATTCTTTACGGCCTGCCAGTCGTATAGCCAACACGTTCACCCGATCTGTCTTGAATCCAGTTTTTTTGTTAGGGTTTCTTAAGGTTTTTGTGCATAAAACAACTATTACGTGGAGGGGAACCTAGTGGGCATGATTATTGCAACAGAAGGATATCTTCAAGATACATCCAGTATCTTTGAGATGGTGTAACGTTTAATGCAGAGTCGATGTAAAGCGTCTCTAGGTGCATCTGAACGAAACTTAAAGCATCTCCTGAAGTGAGCGTACATTTGTAACATGTGGCGCCTTTTAGTAATCCTGGATGACCTTTACAACTTGCAGTTCCTACATCGTGGTAACGCACTGGACTAGCATACAGGAGTACGGTGGTTCATATCCACCCCTGGCCATCCGGAATTAGATTTTCGTGATTTCCCTAAATCACCCCAGGTGAATGCCAGGATGGTTCCTTTGAAAGGACACGGACGATTTCCTGCACCATCCTTACCCAAATATCCGAGCGTGGGCTCCGTCTCTAATAACCACACCGTCGACGGTACATCAACCCTTTAGTGACCAAATTATTTCCAGAAGTTGTAGACTTTTTATGAATACTTTATTGGCCTAAGTAGTCACACATAAAATCATAGTTTAAATCTTGAAAGTGAGAGTTTAGCCTACGGGCATAAAAAAATTATATAGAGAACTATTGTTCCCACCAAATGTTTGAGTAAATGGACTTGATTATTGAAAGAAATGTAAATCTTTTATTTTTAGTGCAAAAATCATATTAAACATTTCATTTACTTCCTTGTTAGTTCATATTGTCAACTGAGTTCACTAAGGTGACATACTATGGAACTTAGAGAAGCATGGTGCTACACACAAAGGTACACGACAGTTGCTACACATTATGTTTGTGCTCTTTTCTTTGTTTTAGGTGCTACATTGGCGGCACTTTTTGATTGTAGTACCTTTTGTTGGCAAATTAGTTCCAACTTTCGCCAGACGAACTTCATCTGGAAATCAGACACGCCTCTTTGCCGGGCGCGGTGGCCGAGGAGACTTAGGCGCTCCAGTCACGGTCTGCGCGGCCACTACGGTCGGGGGTTCGAATCCCCCCTCAAGCATGGATATTTGTGCCGTCCTTAGTGTTAGTTAGATCATAAGTAGTTTGTAAGTTTAGGGACTGATGACCCCGTAGGTAAATCCCATAAGCTATACAAACATTTTTGAAACACGCCTCTTTTTGGTGTCTGAAAATGAACCGGCCTTCCTCTTCGCTTACGACTTGAGAAGCCGGAGATAAGCTGTCTTGCCAAGTGCTACCTAAATGTTAGCTGGTCTGCTTCTGTCTTCTGTAACTTCCACTTAATGTAGGCATTGACAACTGCCAAATGTACAAGAAATAAAAACAGTCTGTGCCACCACTTCCATGGACGACGACCTACAGCATACCGTTCGCGCAGCTGATATACACGAATACTATCTCCCTCGTAAATATAAAAGCAGACAAATACAAGTCATTTCACAGGCATAAGGAAAGCACGCTATACAAAAAACGCTGTTGCGGTCGAAACAGTGGCTTGTTTGCCCGCATAATCTGCGTCTCTGCAATGACTGACTAACAATGTAGAAAAACAACCCCTTTCGTGCACCTGTTAACAATCTATAATATACGTAGTTAGCACAATCTAACGAGTTAGAAGTGGGAACACGGAGTACCACTGAACGTATAGCGAAAACAAATAAGTAGGAACTATAGTTCCCACTGGTCACTAAAGGGTTAAACGCTAAGCTTTCTTTCAGTCCCTACGTGATTACTAATCCATTTTGTATATGGGAATAACAGAAGAGGACCCTAAATGTAGGATCTGTGATGACGGTGATGAAACTGCATCACATCTTATCTTCGAATGCATTGCATTGGAGAGTAAAAGGCACAGAACATTTGGGACAACCAGACCCGAAGAAATTGTGTCTAATAAAGAACTGGTAAAGGGACTCCTTGCACTGTTCAAGGGCATTGGTTGGCTTTACTAGACATACAGGGAGCGATACCGCACAATAAACTTAGTTTCGGTGCGGGCAGTGGCGGGTTAGACCAACACTGTTTTTGCTTCCCTGAAAGAATCAAATCAAATCAAATCAATCCATTTTGTACAGTTTTTTTCATCACCCTGTAATGCATTCCCTACCATTGTTTCCCTATGTCAATGTAATCGGTTGTTGACCAATATCGCCCGTTTCAATTTGACCCAGTAGGTTTGACACAGCATGTGTAATTATTGGCATCCATATGTACAGTCGTCATTCACATCACGTGCCACTATGAATGCTTTTGACAAGTTACCTCGTTTTCAATAGGTATAGCGTTGAAATCTAAGAGACAAAAAAAGGTACCGAAATACTAGATCCACGACGGCTTGACATAACGTCAGTCGGGCTATGTGGCTGGAGCTGACAGCGGGGGTGGAGGCGGATGCGTGGGAGGGGCGTATCTCGCGGAATGCCAGCCGGCTGCGGCATCCGCCGCCCTGAATGCGGCCGCGGGCGCACCTGCCTGCGTACACCAGCTGCCCACACGTGAAAGCTACATCACAAGTTTCCCTCGCTTTTCGCCAGAGCAACAAGTTATACGAGTCGTTTTGAATACGTATGCTGCCCACTACAGAAGAATCTCCCACTTTAATTTACGACTTTGTGACGCTGCACTGAAGGTAGGTCATCACGGTTACCGGTTCGTCCACAACTGTTACATTCCACCATCTACATCTACATCTACAACCATACTCCGCAAGCCACCTGACGGTGTGTGGCGGAGGGTACCTTGAGTACCACTATCGGTTCTCCCTCCTATTCCAGTCACGTATTGTTCGCGGAAAGAAGGATTGTCGGTATGCCTCTGTGTGGGCTCTAATCTCTCTGATTTTATCCTCACGGTCTCAGTTATACGTAGGACGGAGAAATATACTGCTAGACTCCTCGGTAAAGTATGTTCTCGAAACTTCGACAAAAGCCCGTACCGAGCGATAGAGCGTCTCTCCTGCAGAGTCTTCCACTGGAGTTTAGCGATCATCTCCTTAAACGCTTTCACGATTACCAAATGATCCTGTAACGAAGCGCGCTGCTCTCCGTTGGATCTTCTCTACCTCCTCTATCAATCCTACCTGGTACGGATCCCACACCGGTGAGCAGTATTCAAGCTGTGGGCGAACAAGTGTACTGTAACCTACTTCTTTTGTTTTCGGACTGCATTTCCTTAGTATTCTTCCAATGAATCTAAGTCTGGCATCTGCTTTACCGACGATTGATTTTATATGGTCGTTCCATTTTAAATCCCTCCTAATGACTACCCCCAGATACTTTATGGAATTAACTGCTTCCAGTTGCTGCCCTGCTGTAGTGTAGCTAAATGATAAAGGATATTTCTTTCTGTGTATTCGCAGCACATTACACTTGTCTACATTGAGATTTAATTGCCATTCCCTGCACCATGCGTCAATTCTATGCAGATCCTCCTGCATCTCAATACAATTTTCCATTGTTACAACCTCTCTATATACTACAGCATCATCCGCAAAAAAGCCTCAGTGAACTTCCGATGTTATCCGCAAGGTCATTTATATATATCGTGAACAGCAACGGACCCACGACACTCCCCTGTGGCACACCTGACGTAACTCCTACTTCAGAAGACTTCTCTCCATTGAGAATGACCTGCTGCTTTCTGTTATCTAGGAATTCCTCAATCCAATCACACAATTGGTCTGATAGACCATATGCTCTTACTTTGTTCATTAAACGTTTGTGAGGAACTGTATCAAACGCCTTGCGGAAGTCGAGAAACACAGCATCTACCTGAAAACCCGTGTCTATGGCCCTCTGAGTCTCGTGGACGAATAGCGCGAGCTTGGTATCACACGAACGCCTTTTTCGAAACCCATGCTGATTCCTACAGAGCAGATTCCTAGTCTCGAGAAATGTCATTATATTCGAACATAATACATGTTCCAAAATTGTACAACAGACCGACGTTAGAAATATAGGCCTATAGTTCTGCACATATGTTCGAGGATCCTTCTTGAAAACGGGGATGACCTGAACCATTTTCCAATCTTTCGGAACGATATGCTGATCTAGAGACCTACGATACACCACTGCGAGAAGGGGGGCAAGTTCCTTCGCGTACTCTGTGTAAAAACGAACTGGTATCCCATCAGGCCCTGCGGCCTTTCCTCTTTTGAGCGATTTTAATTGTTTGTCTATCCCTCTGTCAGTTATTTCGATATCTGCTGTGCTTGGTGTGTGGCGGCCGGCCGCGGTGGCCGAGAGGACTGAGGCGCTCCAGTCACGGTCTGCACGGCTACTACTGTCGGGGGTTCGAATCCCCCCTCGGGCATGGATATTTGTGCCGTCCTTAGTATTAGTTAGTTCATAAGTAGTTTGTAAGTTTAGGGACTGATGACCCCGTAATTAAGTCCCATAAGCTATACAAACATTTGTAAATTTTTTTTTTTTTGTGTGTGACGGAATTCACAGTGAGCAAATTTACGAGACGAGTCCCTATTCAAAATATTATGTACTCACTACCCCCTACAAGTCCTATAAGGCTATAACTGGAATTTCCAATCACCCTGTATATAAATGAATTCGTACATAATATGAGGCTTTTCAATGAGGCTTTTTGCGGATGATGCTGCAGTTGATCGAGTAGTCGGAACATTAGGAAGGATAACGAAATGCAGGAGAATCTGCAGTGTATCGACGTATGGTGCAGGGAATGGCAATTGAGCCTCAACATAATCAAATGTGAAGTGCTGTTTTTACATAGAAAGAAAGATCCTTTATTAAACTATTACTCAATAGCAGGAAAAACTCTGGAAGCAATTACTTCCATAAATACGAGGTACGTCCATAAAGTAAGTTGCGCTTGGTTATATAAAACAAACGTGTACAGATACAGAAAAAAATATTTATTGTACAAAAATCTACAACTTTTAAACTGCTTTTCTACATAGCTGCCGAAATTTTGTAGGCACTTGTCATAGCGTGGCACAAGTTTATGTATGCCTTCTTCATAGAAGGTTGTCGCCTGTGTATTCAGCCATGTGGTAGCATGCTCTTTCAGCTCGTCATCGTTGAAGTGTTTACAGGACAAATTTAGGTGTAAGAAGAGGATTTCCATCAAAAGGTGGTGTTTGTTTCCACGGTAGTGCCCGACCTCATGTGGCGAATGTGACCAAACAACTCTTACGGAAATTTCACTGGGACGTGTTTGATCATAATCCGTACAGCCCGGCCCTCGCTCCTAGCCACTTTCATCTCTTCTTACACCTAAACATCTGTCCTTGGTGGTCAACATTTCAACGATGATGACGAGCTGAAAGAACTTGCTACCACATGGCTGAATACACAGGCGGTAACCTTCTATGAAGAAGGCATACAGAAACTTGTGCCACGCTATGACAAGTGCCTACAAAATTTTGGCAGCTATGTAGAAAAGTAGTCTAACAGTTGTAGATTTTTGTACAATAAATATTTTTTCTGTATCTGTACAAGTTTGTTTTATATAACCAAACGGAACTTACTATCTGTGCGTACCTCGTATCTTGCAGTAGACATAAAAGGAGATTCGAATGGAACGATCGTATAAAATCAATCGTGGGTAAGGGAGATGCCAGACTCAGATTCCGGACATGGGTTCCTATTCAAAATATTATGTGCTCACTACCCTCCACAAGTACTAGAAGTTTGTAACGGGAATTTCAGAGTACCTTGTACATGCGAGGTAAACCTCATTCGGACTGGTAGCCGCAAAGTACTATGCTACACTGCAATAAGAGAGTACTAATTCAATGAAACTAGACAGACGGCGCTTCCTGCGAGACATCGTGGCACGATTATTCGGGGAGGTGATGGGGGTATTGTGAAGTCTGCTCTTATTAGATAAATTGGGTCCTGTGCCGTCGTACGTCACAGGCGAAAAACGTGTTTGTGGTGCTTTTCCGGTCACCTAACACCAAGCCAGTCTGGAGGATCTGGGACACTGTCATCCTTCAAACAATATCCGTCAAAAATGGGCGCGTGTTTATTGGTTATGTAACAGTGACTCCAACGCTTTCACTGTCTTGCGAATCCATTGCCTCGCCTATGACGTAGAATGTGTGGTGTCGCACAAGTCTGAAGTGCGCGCCACGTACTTTCGCCACGCGCCGCCATGCAAGCACGGCGCGGCGTTCTTACGACGTCAGCCACGAGCGCCCTCTGCTGCAACTCCGCTCGTGGTCACCACTGAACTGGATCGGTCACTTGGGAAGAAGACAGGCACTACAACTGTCATCTGTAGCCAGGCCTCTACCTAGTTAAACTATGTATCTGCATTCCACTAGTCTTCAGTTAACAAATTATTGTACTCTCTCTACGAAATATACATCTTGTACTAATCTAGCTCCGTGTTTCTAGTTTCTGCTGTCCCACTGCCTGGTCACCTCAGACTCTGTACCCGCACATACGTGCATCCTATTTCCCTGTGTCGGTCTCTCTCTACTCGACCACCGACACCAAAGACAACCGGCGGCAACTAGGCACAAAAGTGGCGACGAGGATGGGACACAAAAGTGGGGACGAGGCTGGGATACAAAAGAATGAATGTAGCCTTCCTATGCCCGACGTAGGGTTTACACCATGAGGTAATGGTGTGGCGTGTAGCGTCATAGTGTGAATGCAGATATGAAAGATAATATTGAAAATACTTATTCTAATGCCATATCACCCGTAGCAATGTAGTGTGGAATATACTGATTTACAGTGTAGGTCTAAGTAAAGACTAGTTTGCATGATAGTAATTTGGTGGAGTTGGTGTCGCCAATGATTGTGAATACGAAATCTTTCCGCGGATGCTTCCCGTCGGAGGTTCGAGTAATCCATCGGGAATTTGTGTGTGAGTGTATGTGTGTGTGTGTGTGTGTGTGTGTGTGTGTGTGTGTGTGTTGTCCTTAGTATAAGTTAGTTTAAGTAGTTTGTAAGTCTAGGGACTGAAGACCACCGCTGTTTATTTCCATAGCTTTACAAACATTTGAACGTTTGATACGAAATCTTACAAGGAAAGTACATGGGTTCTAACAAACATATCTGTATGAACGTTTGGTTACAGAATCTCTACGTACACCTCAATGTGCTGGTGGGTGTCATTTTTCTGCAAAGCTCTGTAACCATGCTCTAGATAGCACTGTAGATGTAATTGTAGACGCCATACGTATTGCAGATATCTTAACTATAACCTATGTAATAATCATCGTACATGTTCTCTAGCGAATTGTCATCAAAAGCCGTGATGACAGTTGCAACTTTAACCTTCTGTCCGAAAGACTTTTGGTATTCACTGCCACTGCTTCCATCGCCTCTTCCCGCACTTACCGTAGCACTACCGCTTGCAATGAGTTGTTCGTCATTATCATCCTTACTATCATTATTATGAATTTGTAACAACAGTATCTAACTTATGCTCATATTTCTGTACTGTAACAGATTCATGCAACTGATTCATCTTCTACACTAATACCATCTTCACGAAGAAGGGTTCTTCGTTACTTCATCTCAACTAATCGCAATACATTAGCAGGATTGAATAGCAACGCCGCCCCATCTGACGCTTCACCACACAAATAACATCACAAAACGCGACTTCGGAGGCACACTGCACCGTCCCTACTGGCGAACCGGCAGGTCAAAGTGCAATGCGGCATGGCACACGCAGAGGCCTCTAGCGGACGACTGCAGAGTTTTGCAGATGCGGGAGTATCACTAGTGCAATAATCTCTCATACGATTTTGGTGTATATGTGTTTGTTCGAGCCTAAGTACTTTCCTTGTTAGTTATAGTAACGTAATTATCTGTCGCTTAGCCAAAGACTTGTTCAAGTTAATGAGTGTCAGTGTAGCTGATTATTGACAAAGCCAACGAATGGCACTAATTAAAGTATCTATAATTCTTATTGTTATTTCTGTTCTACGCATGTTGGATTTCGATTAATAACCTTCTCCTCCATTTTGTCGGCTTTTCTACTTCATTGCAGATGGCTGGTATGGGATAGATCTCTATTTACGGAGTCATATTGGTAAGAATGTTGTTTCACATCCAAGTTCAGCGATTTAGAGTTAGGTATTCAATGGTTTCTCTAAAAGTCGTACGGCAAATCGTATAACTGCTTCTTTGAAACAGAAAACGCCTATTTATTTCCTTGTTCCTTAAATCTCGCCCTCTATAAAATTTCGTTTCCTTCATGTAACTAAACTGTTTGGCATTATAGGATACTAGCTTAAACCCGCGACTCCGCTCGCGTGTTGGTTGATTATAATAGATAAGCTATCTTTCAGTAGTGTGCTATGAAGTTTTGGGTTTGAACGATGAAATGAAATACAATACCTTCTTTAGAAACAAACATTTTTAATCAACATTATCAGGAAAGTAAGTAGTGTAGATCAAATCACACGTAAAAATGCACTGGTTTCGAAGAATCCAATCACGAAATTCAACAATAATGATTGTAATAATATCACAATCGATCACCTGATGTAATGCACGAAACGTCAAATCGGTTTTTTAAAGATATGTATTAAAAGAAATTTCTTTTTTACTGCTTTATTTATTTATTCTTATATTCCCTTATTCGTATGCTTATCCTTACAGAGAAAGAGCTGAAGACATTGTAGCACGCATAGACGAAAGATATGGCCTGTGGCATCACGTTTCGATGTATGTAACCTCCTTGCTATAGAGTCGCAAATGTTATCGCTGGCCTTCAGTCCGAATTTTTTTATAATTTGACGACTTTCAACCACCATACCTTCCACCCCCTTACAGCAATCGGCATGGACTGCTATGGTGTACGACGGGAGACTTCGGACAACAATACACTCTGACCATTCGTTTTCGTTCTGTACTTTTAGCTGAAGAGCGAAATATTAGCACACACGCACGTAGAATTTTATATACACCGATGATTTTCTATCCCAATATACTAAATATCTATCAGATTGCCGTAAAAGCGTGCCTAAAACCTTCCTCAGGTGTAAATTAGTAACTGTACAAATATTTAAGTCTCTGCGTCTTGTCGTTCGGACGTGATAAGCGTACACCGAACAGACATTGACATTAATATATATAGATAAATAGCTATACGATTGCCATAAAACCGTACCTACAGCCTTCCCCGGGTAGACATTATTAACTTTAATTTTTTTTAGCTTTTTATGTCTTGTGGTTCAGACGTGATAAACGTACACCGAACAGACATTCACATTTATAGATATAGATTAAAATGCTGTCGAACCACCCGTAACGTGCTACTAAGTGTAGGAATGAAGAAATTACTTCGGATTAATGTTCCTAAATTCCAATAACAAAAGTAGAACCTTGTTAACGTCTTTAGATGCCGCCATAGTCAGATCGCTCCAATTAAAGGCCGGCTAATGTTGTTGGGCGGCGGTAAGAAGATTGCCGTTAGCCCGCAGCGAATGTTTTTCCGCAGGGAAGCGGGCGAGGTCAGCCCTTAACATCGACCCCAATTACCCTGCGCCACGGCCGGCCGTCCGCCGGCCTTCTATCGAGTCGCCAACCTATGGCTGATTAAGTCTTGATTCAAAGGGACGCCAATAAGAGCTACGCGAACACCACGTCGCCTTCACTCACCATCTTTTACCCTTAGCGGATTACCGAGGGGAAATCAGATTTCTCTCCTGTTACTGAAACTAGCTTTCTTCTTCTAAAACGAAAGTGCGACGAGAGACAGAATGTTGACAAATTTCTAATGACCTACCTTACCTTACTGTCTGTGCTGCTGATTTGGATACACTGGTATCAAAATTATTTGGACATTTAAAGATAAATCTGAAGCATCGAATTAAAATTTATAAGCCGGCCGCGGTGGCCGAGGGGACTGAGGCGCTCCAGTCACGGTCTTCACGGCCACTACGGTCGGGGGATCTAATCCCCCCTTGGGCATGGATATTTGTGCCGTCCTTAGTATAAGGTAGTAAATAAGTAGTTTGTAAGTTTAGGGACTGATGACCCCGTAGTTAAGTCCCATAAGCTTAACAAACATTGGAAAATTTGTAATGCGACCAGGAATCGAACCCGGGTCTCCATGCCGCTAGACCACCACATCACTAGCAGCTAAGGCGCCTCGGAATAGCCTACGCATGATTTCCTTCACATTATAAACTTTAATTCTGCTTCTGTGTTCCACAGAATATTGCCATTACTGCCAAGGCTCTCCATGCAGCGGAATAGCACCTCAGCAATGAACATGTTGGAACATTCCTGTCTAAGGTGATATAAATATCGATGTAAATAGAAAGTAATGTGAAGTCTGCTCTTATTAGATAAATTGGGTCCTGTTTCGTCGTATGTCATAGGCGAGAAACGTGTTTGTGGTGCTCTAGCGATAAGACGTCTGCTTAGTAAGCATGGAGGCCTGGGTTCGATTCCCGGTCGCATCACAAATTTTAATTCAATGCTTCAGATTTATCTTTAAATGTCTTTGACATATTTGAGACGGAAAACCGTCTCAGGGACTGTATATTTCTATTTACATCGAAAATTATTTTGCCTTTTGGAACGCAATACCGCTTCTGCTGGTGGTGTTATGATTTGTGGCGGTATTGGGTTCTACTCCCGCACACCATAGTGCTCAAGCCGGCACACTAAGCAGCCACGTTACATCTGTGAAATGTTTAGTCCGTATTAGACGACGCCCTTATCGTCAGCACCAGCGCCCCAAGTATGTAAGTCTGGAACTGCCAACGTTTCCATCCTCCCTATTACACGAAAGACCTAACTTGTACAAGTCTGCACGAACGCCTCAAGGGAACATATTCGGAAGTGCCGGCTTGTTTATTTATGAGTTACTTATTCGTCGCGATGGATAAATTACATTTTTAACCCTGTTATTTGCTCATATTTATCTTTTGACGAGTCTAGTTTCGCATTCGTTAAGGAATTAATTGTTGTCTTGCATATTAGGCAAGAAGTTACGTTAAAATTACGCAGATTTATGAACTAAACTGTTAGTTTAATGTGATGATGACACAAAAAAATGTTTATATTTACGTGGGCGAGTCATTAACCCTCTCAGATCTGATTTTTTTCTCCATCAAGGAAATTATTTTTAATGCTATAATACACTTAAGTTAAATTTTCAATGATTTTAGAAGCAAGATTTATGCAATTTTTGCGCCCATTTTCATTCTACAACACTGCGTATACTGAAAAACAAGGTCTTTTTTACGGACTAAATTGATTAATTTTGTAGTACTAACTGTTGTACTAAATAAACTGATCGATCAATAACTACATCGCAAAATAACAACTTCTACTTTCAGTTATACAGTGGCATACAAGTAACTCACAATTTCCGTGTCCTTCGAAGTTCGTAAACTGCTTCGCAGTGCAACACTCGCTTCTTAATATTTTTATAGTGATCTTCCGCAGGTGGCAGTAATTGTGCATGATGAAATGATTGAACACTCAGGTGTCGTATACATGTTCTTTCCATTGAGAAAAATGCTTCTGAACCATGTTAGACACCGTAGAAGTTATGTACACATTTGTAGCCAGAGGGTCCGAAAGGGTTAAATAAGTCGCAAACTGAGGTAGACACGCCAGCACCGCGCGCTGCGTAGGTGTATTTCTCTACCACTACCACACATCCGTCTTCTGGGTTGCAGTACTTTAGGAACCAAAAAACTTACAGCTCAAGAGCGTCACTTACAGGATGAAAACGCTGGCACAAAAATTTCAAACTCCAGGCTTTTAAAGCCTTTTTCGATGGGACGAGTGTTCAAATTTCCAGATGGAGTCAGCTGAAAAGCAAAGCAATTTTCAGACTTGTAAACGTAGCACTGGCGTATCTGCCTCAGTTTGCGAATTGTTTAGTGACTCACCCTCGTACGTTTTTCTTGTGGACTGGCTTCGTATTTCGTTATGATTATTCAGACTATTTAACTAAACAGTTTTATGCAAACTGGTACAAATCTTCATTAATACGTTATTCTTGCGGAGCAAGCATGAAATTAGGTTATGATTAGGCCTATACAGAATTATAGACTAAAGTGTGTTATATCATGCTAATACACGCAAATAATTTCCAATATTTACGCTTAACCGTACTGTACACGAGGGTGACTTAGTTATTTCTGCAGCATTTGCCGTGACAGTCACGCCTCACTGGAAATGTATTCAGTAGCTCGAATCCGAAGGCTAATAGAACACTCGTGTGGAATGGAGTAATAACTAGCAAAACGTCCGCTCTAAATGGCGTGTTCTACGCATCCGCGTATATGCAAAACACCTCTACTGCGCATGCGCAGATCCACGACAAAGTAGATCCATTCCTATCTTCCCACGGCAAATAAATTGTTTGCTAAAAGTGTAGCTTCACCCGTTCTGGCGCCAGGTGGTAGGGCGTACAGGCCTGATTTTTACACGTTACGTATGTCGTGTAATACCGGCTTTAGAGACTGTTGTCCTCTCATTTCCTCGGAGCTTTCACGACGAATACATTGCAACAGGACAATGCACGACCATACTTGAACGCAATGTTCAATACATCCCTATCGCCTATCCGACTGCGTTGCTGCCTTGGTCTCCTTGTTCTTCTAGTCTCTTGCCTGTCGAAAACGTGTGGTCGCTGACTATGGAACGACAAGCCCGGGACACACAGCCTGTTGCTACACCAGTACATTAGTAACGTGTGGAAACTGCATGGATCGCTGTACCCTCACAACTCACACGGAACTTCTTTGATTTGGTGCCGAGGCGCATAGATGCTGTTATAGCCATCACTGACAACAACATTCAATACTTATTTTGTTGTGTCACGTTTTGTGATGACTCCAAAGACAACTACACCACTATCCATCCAGTTACGGAAACAGTTGGCAGTCAAGTTCATAGTTTCCTTCATGAGGCAGTGCCTTACGAATATTTAACGTGTGCCTCAGATGTGACTGGCCAACACTTTATTAAATAGCCTGCTTCGATCCAGCAGACAGTATACGTCGATTGAGGACAAAGTCCTGCGTTCATAGTGCCATAAGACTTGTATACATATTGACATTTAGAAACTATCGCGGACTAAAAAATGTTCAGACGTTTGTAAATCTATGGGACTTAACTGCTAAGGTTATCAATCCCTAGGTTTATAAACTAACTTAAAGTAAACTAAGAACAAAACACACACACACACACACACACACACACACACACACATGAGGCAGGACTCGAACGTCCGACGGGGAGCATCCGCGCGCTCCGTAGCCAGACGCTTTAGAGTGCTCCGTCATTCCAACGCGGCTATCGCGGACTTCCGATTGAAATTTGAATAATTCCTATATGTATGGACTTTAACGTTATCAGTCTGATTGAACTTATACAACGCCCGAAGTCGAAATAAACTTTTGCATGTTACTAAATTGTGGAATTTTTCTGTTGAAGTGTACCTCACTAATATCATCCCACAACAGATTTCATCATCTTCCTCAATCCACATGGGGGGCTGTATTTTTAATGATGTGATCTTTGTACAGTGTGTTATCTCCCACTTGCATGTGGCCGTGTTATCTCTTGGTTGGTGTTCCATTTTGCATGACCAGCAGTGTATTTTCGCATCCGGAGGGAAACGTTGGTGGTAGATATGTTGTATTCTGATGTCATCCAAACAAAATCAGCTTTGTTTTAATGATGCCCCCCCCCCCTTCCAGAAGAGATGGTGCCACTATTTCCTTGATCGCCTGTCAAGACCAAAAGTTCATCGTAATCTGTATGCATGTTTTTATTTTAATCGCATACGATAACTGGACATGGTATAGTCTCACTAGTCCCATCTTTCTGATTTATAGACACTACACTCTGTTCAGTTGCATGGACGTTTGACGCAAAATACACTACTTTATTGTCCCTCCATGTCAGTATCTTCCGAAATATCAGTGGGAATGTCCTCATACAAAATTGCTTCAATCTCTGAATCAGTCAGAGGTCGAAAATAGCCATCAGTTTTCCGATTTTCGCGCATCTGTGTGATAAAAAGTAGACAGAACAACTAGAGAGATGCAACGCATTGTAGCTACAACCTGACGGTACTAATAAGTCCACTTTATAATTTCCACTTTATCTCATTTGCTTGTAATGTAATGCTTCAAACTAATATTAAAAAAAAAAAGAGGGTATGTACTAATATTGGAAAAACCACCGTAAGTTTCAATAAATTGCGCACAAAGCCAGGGCACAGCGTGGAAACAAACACACATTATCTTCTGTTTTCACAGCAGCGAGTGAAAAAGAATTACAAGCTCTGGCTGCCAGAGAGGTCTACGTATCGTGCAATAACATCTCTGAAACCGTAGAGCAGGGGTACTGCTATGTCCCGACAGGCTCTCAGATCACGACACTGAACTTTAAGAAAATAATGAGAGTCAAAACTTTCTGGTAATTTTAAGGTCCTTCAGGCAATAAAGGGTTAAATATTTTGTAAGTTTAGGGACCGATAACCACTGCAGTTAGGTCCCATAACTTTACAAGACATTTGAACACCGCGTTGTAATTAGGAAATTATTTGCTTCGGCTAACAGCGACGATGAGCGCCTCTTATGGGCTCTTGTGGATATAGGTTGGACCCTATAGACGAATGAAAACCCGTGGCTTGTCAGATGAGTCTCAGTTTCAGGTGGTAGCGTTTGAGTGCGGCGCTAACACCAGACACCCATGTATCGTTCGACATGAGTTACGAAATGTATCCTTGCTGCGGAGCGCGCGGTTGCTCACCGTGGAGGTTCGAGTCCTCCCTGGGGCATGGGTGTGTGTTTGTCCGTAGGTTAGTTCACCAAGGTTTAAGTAGTTTGTAAGCTACGGACTGATGACCACGCAGTTTGGTCCGATAGATTTACAGACATTTGAATTTTTTATGAAATGTATGGGACTAAATCGAAGGTTCCGTTCGTACTCAAATTTCCTGCACCGGAAACGCTTTCGTAATTATGGATACATAGACATCAGGGTAAAAATGGACACAGAGAGGAAGGAAAAGAAGGGTGTAGGAAGGAAGGTAGATCAGGGTTTAACGTTCCGTCTACAGCGTGGTCATTAGAGACAGAAAAGGAGATGGACTAACAAACCTAAGTAAACGATATCCCTATTGGAAAGCGATTTAGACAAAATTTCTACATGGTTCGAAAATTGGCAATTGACACTAAATAAAGAAAAGTGTGAAGTAATACACATGACCACAAAAGAAATCCGCCGAACTTCAAGTACGCGATAAATCAGTCAAAGCTTAATGTCGTAAATTCTACCAAATACCTAGGAGTTACAATTACGAACAACTTTGACTGGAGAGAACACATAGAAAATATTGTGGGGAAGGCGAACCAAACATTACGTTTCATTGGCAGAACGCTTCGAAGATGCACCAGCTCCACCAAAGAGACTGCCTACATCACACTTGTGCGTCCTCTCCTGGAGTACTGTTGCCCCTTGTGGGACCCTCACCAGGTGGGACTGACGGAAGATATTGAGAAGGTTCAGAGAAGGGCAGCTCGTTTTGTTCTATCACGTTACCGGGGGGAGAGCGTCACGGAAATGTTGCACGAATTGGGGTGGAAATCATTAAAAGAAAGACGTTATTCATTGCGGCGTGATCTGCTTGCGAAGTTTCAATCACCGACTTTTACTTCTGAATGTGAAAATATTTTGCTAGCACCCACCTACGTAGGGAGACATGACCATCCCAATAAAATAAGAGAAATCAGATCGAAAACGGAACGATTTAGGTATTCTTTCTTCCCGCGCGCTATTAGAGAATGGAACGGTAGAGAAAAGTTATGAAAGTGATAAATGAACCCTCTGCCAGGCACTTAAGTGTGATTTGCAGAGTATCTATGTAGATGTAGATGAAATAGTTCAGGTCATGAAGATGCCTTAGTTACCTAGATAACTAATGTAGATCTTTGCCTCGAAGTGCCGATGACAATGCTTCGTTCTCGTAGGTGCATACGTTTGAACTGCACTCATATAAATTTCATGCCTAAATATTATTTTTTCGTCACGTCATCGAAGGTGCAGATCGTTTTGAAGACATAGTCGATCGCACACAGGACAAGCAAAACTATACCAGACGTCATAGAAACACTTATTAAACTTCAAATTTCGTAATCGATAACGTCACTTTCTTTACGTTTTTCGGTCGTTCAGATCTTAGACATCTCAACGACTTCTTTAGTTCTTGAGTTACTGCAGTCCACAGGGCAAAAATGAGGTCCGGCACAGTGTCCCGTGAGCTGTCTCGCTTCATTGTGTAGCTGTCTGCGGAGGAATTGTGTTGGAACTGTTTTCCAGTCACGCGCTGAGCGGACGCGGGTAGGTTCGTTGACGGAGGCGGCCTCTGCAGCTTGCCTAGTGGTCAGTCTTAACAAGGTCGAGTGGAACTTGCGATGCTGAATCGTGCCGGGGATGTGCAGTCTCCACGAATGCCCGAGCTGTTTAGCGGGTTGCCTGTCAAGTAGGCGAGGACCTCTGAAACGACACCTATCTGTCCTACACTTTTCCATCTTGTTGCTCCTCTGTTTTGATTTATGATGTAAAGTATTCTTTCATTGATCGATTGTTAAATTTTGATGTGTGTTCTCTTTTTTTTACATTTCGGCGGAAAGCAAGCATTTGTTCCTTGGAGACAAAGAGTAGACAATCGAAATGAATCGGAATGAAAATATCAATCAAGTTCGCAAAACGTTCTTTACAATTTATTGACAACTCGGTCTACATCTACATGGGATACTCTGCAAATAACATTTAAGTGCCTGGCAGAGGGTTCATGGAACCACCATTACACTATTTATCTCCCATTCCATTCTCACATAGCGCACGGGAAAAGAGAACACCTGAATCTATCCGTTCGAGCTCTGATTTCTCGTATTTTATTGTGATAGTCATTTCTACCTATGTAAGTGGGAGTCAACAATGTATTTTTGCATTCGGAGGAGAATGTTGGCGATTGGAGTTTCGTAAGTAGCCCACGCAGCAGCGATAAGCGCCGTTGTTGTAATGATTCCCATCCCAGATCCTGTATAATTTCCGTAACGCTGTCTCCCCTGTACCGTGACAATACGAAACTAGCTGCCCTTCTCTGGACTCTTTCGATGTCCTCCGTCAAACCCACATGGTAAGGATCCCACACTGGGCAGAAATACTCCAAAAATGGACGGAAAATCGTAGTGTATGCAGTTTATTTTGTAGTTCTGTTGCATCTTTTAAGGGTTCTGCCAATAAAACGCACTCTCTGGTTCGCCTTTCCCACGACATCGTCTACGTGTTCTTTCCATTTAAGCCCGAAGTAATAATAATTCCTAGGTATTTTGTGGAGTTTACGGCCTTCACTTTTCACTGATTTATCTTGTAAACAAAGTTTGACGGATTTGTTTTCGTACTCATGTGGACGACTTCACTCTTCTCATTATTTAGAGTCAATTGCCAAGTTTTAAATCATACTGATATCTTATTTAGATCGTTCTGCGGTTGGTTTTGATCTTCAGATGATTTTACTAGACGGTAAATGAAGGCGTCATCTGCAAACAACCTAAGAGAGCTACTTAGATTTTCTCCCAAATCGTTTATGTAAATAAGGAACAGCAGAGAACTAATAACACTACCCTGTGGAACGCCCGATATCACTTCTGTTTTAGTCGATGCCTTACCATCGATTACTACGAACTGTGTCCTCTGCGATAGGAAATCCCCTATCCAATAGCAAATTTGGGGCGATATACTACATCCACGCAATTTGATTAAAAGCCGTTTGTGAGGTACGGTGTCAAAAACCTTCTGGAAATCAAGGTGATATCAACATTATCAAAGTCGAAACAGATCTCCGTATCATTAATAAATTGTAAAACCTTTTTGCGAACTTCTGATATTGTCATTTAGAATTAACAACCGTTGGTCCTGTTACTACGGCCGCGCGGAATGGCCGCGTGGTCTAAGGTATCATTCTGGGCGGCCGTTCCCACCGGAGGTTCCAGTCGTCCCTCGGGCATGGGAGTGTGTGTTGGCCTTAGTGTAAGTTTACGTAGTTTGTAAGTACTGAGACTGATCACCACAGCAGTTTCGTCCAATAGGTTTACAAACATTTGAACATTTTGCTACCCAAGTTTTCCGTAAATTGCGACTTACGTAAGAATGATCGCGATGCCAGAAACACGTTGCAAAATTCGTAGACTTATATTCGGACTGCTGTAGAATCTGATGATCATTCTTACTATTCTACACTCAGCAAAACATCACCTTTGACATTTCCGCACTTGTTGTGTCTCCTACGTGTAAACGGACCAATTATGTTAGGAAACTCTTACAAGAAAGAATCTGAGGGAACTTGCATCACTAATTTCACAATACAATTCGTCCATTTCGCTTATCAAAATGAAATTATTACAAGTAAGGAATTTTGTAAGAATAGCTCGACTACCAAAGCTCTAAGATAATTTGATATATTGGCCCACTTTAGGTTACGCTAGTAACAATAAAAGTGCGCTACTACGATCGTCTTTTGACAGCTCGAAATTTAAATGAAAATAACGGATTAACCGTTCATCTGTCACTAAAATTGAATAAACAAGTTTCTAGAGGAAAAACGTCTCTACAACTTTACACTCTTGTATTGTTTTCATAACTCGTACCGTTCCAGATATATTTGCAAACATTACGGCGATTTGACTCGTATGCTAGGCGTTCGAAAATGCCACGTGACATTCTTCGCCGAGAACTATCAGTTACAGGGGACCTACAGTTACTTGGGTTCCGAACCACGGTGCTACTCGATATTTTTCACATGAGCAATACTGCCAGAGGCGAAGGAAGTGGAAAGTGACAGATAAAAATCCCAGGTCCTGCTGGGGATTATGAACAGATATAAAATGTAAAGAACTAGAGAAATAAAAACTTGATGTAAACACGAAGCCTGCTCCACTCAAAAACTGTCAGCGCGGCACAATACTTGGTAAAATAAATAAATAAAAATTCAACGTGCTTCATGTGTAAATTTATATCGACAAAGTATGTGAACAATACGTGAAGAGTTTGAATTGGTCTTCTTTGTCGTTTTCATTGTCGTCGTCGCTGTCGTGTTTCGTAGTTGCTGTCGATAATGATGATGGTTAAGCTACTGATGATGATGACGAAGCGACTGACGCTGGCTGAGTATCAAATGTTCAAATGTTTGTGAACCTTAAGAGACTTAATTGCGGGGTCATCAGTCCCTAAACTTACAAACTACTTTTGAACTACCTTATACTAAAGAAGACACAAACATCCATGCCGAGGGGGGATTCGAATCCCCGACCGTAGCGGCCGTGCAGACTACGACTGGCGCACCGCAGACCGCTCGGCCACTGCGTCCGGCGGCTGAGTATCTGTGTGTAGCTTTCATGATAACTAAATGAACCTGTAGCGAAACGTGTTGCTCTCCTTTGGGTCTTCTCTATTTCGTCATCTGATATGGATGCTTGACTGACAAACAATATTCAAGTAATCCACAACAATGGAGGTCTATGGTAAGTTAGAGAGGAAAAGAATTAAGTTTTTTTTCTATTTAAGCTACGTGAAACAAGACATTTCATTCATTGGCCTTGCTACGAGCAAAACAAGAATATATTATGTAGCTGAAAGCCTTTCACTACAGCCTTAAGTATTTTTAGAATACCATGTTTTAATAATCTCTGTCTGCATTACAATTATTTAAACGATTTATGATATTTTTTACTTCATGGTGATTCGTTGTGTAATTTTCTGATATAATCCATTATAAAGTGATCATAAATATCCGGCAATGGCTGACGATTTATGATATTAAAGAGTTCAGAGGAAGAATCATTATTTCGTGGGAGTAAAGTCAGTGTAAATTTGGGTAACTTTCTGCACCAACTAAATTAAGGATTGCGTAAATTGATTAATTTACTGGATTCTCCTGTTTCCTGCTGATAGTTTACTACTTCACAACCAAATCACTTCAACAAAAACAAAAAAAAACAATAACTAAACAGAGCAAAGTTACTTGTTAATCGCGATGTAACTACATTGTGGGCAATTCAGTTCAGCTGAATATCCAAATACGTGGCGTCGGTTTGCTGACTAACAAAGATTATTTGCAGCAAACAACATGGGCCTTTAATTACAGCACGTTCCACGATCCCCGGCAAACAGCTCGGCGTACAAAGGGCGAAGTGCAAATCACTGGGGCTGCAGTCTGGCAGCGCAGAATCACGGATTACAGGGCTCCAAAGGGCACAAGCAGAGAGAGATTTCTAGTCACTGTCTTGTTTACTAAATAGCGCTGTGGCTTTAGACCTTAGTCAGTAATAAGGGTACATATTGGCAATAAAGGCAAGAGGTATGTTTCGTAATATGACCCTTATATTCTTCCCTATGACGGGTATCTCTTGCAAGTTTTTTGTGTTCTTCCAAGGCTATAGACACTACTATTTAATTCATATGAAATGACTACTTGAAAGTAAGTATCATTTCGGAATCTAGGAAACTGAAGGTCACACGTACTCTGGAACTTACTGAAGCACAAATAAAAACAAAATCGCTTCTTACTTTTCGTGGAAAAGAAGTAACGATTACAGAACGTATTTATCATCAGTGTGTCTAAAATTAATAACTTCTGTTACCAAAAAAAAAAAAAAAAAAAAAAAAAAAAAAAAAAAAAAAAAAACCAGTGTTGGTAATCCAAGATAGCTTTTCCGCTACGTACAACCCAAATTAGACTATAGTTCTTTACAAATTATAATGAACACTGAAGCCAGCCGCGGTGGCCGAGGGGACTGCGGCGCGCCAGTTCAAATGTTCAAATGTTTGTAGATCTATCGGACCAAATTGCGTGGTCATCAGTCCGTAGCTTACAAACTACTTAAACCTAGGTAAACTAACCGAAGGACAACACACACACCCATGCCCCAGGAAGGACTCGAACCTCCACGGCGAGCAACCGCGGGCTCTGCAGCGAGATGCTTTACACCGCTCGGCTACTCCATCGCGGCGCGCCAGTCACGTTCTGCACGGCCACTACGGTCGGGGGTTCGAATCCCCCCTCGGGCATGGATATTTGTGCCGTTCTTAGTAGTAGCTAGTTCATAAGTAGTTTGTAAGTTTAGGGACTGATGACCCCGTAGTTAAGTACCATAAGCTTTACAAACATTTGAACATTTTTGAACACTGAAGAGCCAAATAAACGGGCACACTTGCCTAATATCGTATAGGGCCTCCGCGAGCCTTCAGAAGTGCCACAACACGACATGGCATGGACTCCATTAATATGTGAAGCACTGCTGGACGGAACTGACAGCATGCTGTCCATAAAAGAGTACGAAGCGGTATAGATCTCTACTGAACAGCACGTTGCAAGGCATACCAGGTATGCTCAGTTATTTCCATTTCTGGGCTGTACAGTGAATATTAATAAATCCAGACTTTGAAAATAAATCTGTAGCTAAGGTAGAGTATTCGAAATTTTTAGGTTTTTGCATAGACGAGGGACTGAATTGGAAGAAACATATTGAAGATCTCCTGTAACGTTTAAGTTCAGCTACTTATACTATCAGAGTCATTGCAAAATTTGGTGATATACATCTCAGTAAATTATCTTACTACCCCTATTTTCATTCACTTCTTTCATATGGGATCATATTCTGGGGCAATTCAAGATTGAGTAAAAAAACATTCATTGCACAAAAGCGTGTAATCAGAATAATTGCTGGAGCCCACACAAGAGCATCCTGCAGACATTTATTTAGGGAGCTAGGGATCTTCACTATATATATATATAATTCATGAAATTCAGTTCAAAAGTAATAGCAGTGTGCATAGCTACAACAATAGGACAAAGGATGATATTCACTATTCAATGTTAAACCTAACTTTGGCTCAGAAAGGGGTGAATTATGCTGCCACAAAAGTTTTTGGTCACTTACCAAGTAGCATCAAAAGTCTGACAGATAGCCAACTAGTATTTAAAAAGAAATTGAAGGAATTTCTGAATGGCAACTACTTTTACAATGTAGATGAATTTTGGATAAAACTTTGAAAAATGAAATACAAAAATAAATAAATAAATAAAAAACAACAAAAAATATAATAAAAAATCCTTAAAATATTTTCCAGTGCAGACAACATTTACTAAACTGACACGTTTCACAACATTACGAAATGTCGTATATATGATCTATGGAACAAGTATTAATCTAATCTATTGTGGCCAGCGAAGGTATTTAAACGCAGAAGAGTGTTTTTGGAGCCAATTATGGACGTTCGGGGCGTCGCATTGCCCTGCTGTAATTGTCCAAGTTTGCCGGAATGTGCACTGGGCATGAATGGATGCAGGTGATTAGCCAGTATGCCTACGTATGTATCACCTGTCAGAGTCGCATCTAGACGTATCAGGGCTCGCATATCATTACAACAACACACGCCACACACGAGCCTGAACAATCTTCTACTGAAGTACCGGGTCCATGGATTTATGTGGTTTTCTCCATATCCGTACACGTGCATCCGTTCCATACAATTGGACGAGACTCACCAGACCAGGCTACATGTTGCCAGTCGGTGTTGACGGGCCCAGGCGAGGCGTATAGGTTTATGTCGTGCAGCATGCAAGGGTACACGATTGGGTCTTCCGCTCGGAAAGCCCATATCGATGATGTTATGTGGAATGGAAGATAAAGGTGAAGCAATGAATTAAAATCGCGCGGCGCCCGGAAACAGTTACACCACTACACTACTAACGATTAAGGCGCCTCGGAATAGCCTAAGTACGACTTCCCTCCCCGTCACAATTTTTAATTCAGCTTCATCTTGCATGTCTTGGACATATTCGAGACGAAAAACCGTATCAGGGTCTCTTAATTTATATTTAAATTGATATTTATATCATCTTAGCAGGAATGTTCCACTATGTCCATTGCCGAGGTACTATTCCGCTGCATGGAGAGCCTTGGCAGTAGTGGCAATTATCTATGGAACACAGAAGCTGAATTGAAGTTTGTGACGTGGAGTGAAGTCGTACTTAGGCTATTCCGAGGCGCTTTAATTATTAGTGGTGTGGTGGTCTAACAGGCGCCGTGGCTCAGCGCGCCCAGTCGGGAGGCTAAACGCCCTCTGTAATAAAAAAGCTGAGCAAAATATTCAACAAACAATGAAGAACAAACCAAAAGAACGACTGCAGAGCACAGATCTACCGAAAAAAAATAATAAAAAACCGGTAAGACGTCTGCCTAGTAAGCAAGGAGTACCGGGTTCGATTCCCGGCCGCATCGCAAATTTTAATTCATTGCTTCACCTTTATCTTCCATGTATTGGACATATTCGAGACGAAAAACCGTCTCAGGGTTTCTTAATTTATATTTAAATTTTGTTGAATGGTTCACATGTTGACACTTGTTAACGGACCAACACTGAAATTCGCAGCAATTTACTGAAGGGTTGCAAGACTTTCAATTAGACGATTCTGTTCAGTCGTCGCTGCACCCGTTCTTGCAGGATGTTTTTCCTGCCGCAGAAATACCGGAGATTTGATGCTTTATCGGATTCCCAATATTCAAAGTGCTTTCGTGAACTGGTCGTACGAGAAAATCCCAGATTCGTCACTAACTCGGAGATGCTGTGTCCCACTCTTGTGCGCCGAGTATAGCACTAGTTTCAAACTCCGTCAAGTAGGACCTGCCATTGTAGCAGCACTAACCGATTTAACTCCTCAGCCAGATACCCTGTTGTCTTATATAGGGGTTACCGGCCTTTTAGTATTTACATATCTGTTTGCATATGTATGCTTCTATCAGTTTCTTTGGCTCTTCAGTGCAATTTAGTGACCATAAGCATGTTACATAAACAACTTAACGTGTTGACAAGTATATAACGTACATTTCTGGCTAGGGCAGTTGACGAGCAGTAACACCAAGAATGATAGTGATGAACTTGAAGATAGTGGATCATTCACGAGGTCACTGTTATTTAAAGAAATGTAGTTTCGTACAACTGGTACTTTTTCTTTATACGGGATTTGAACTTGTGGAGGTATTAGGATTTCATTCGTAAGAGAGTTTTGTTACGTTTGTTTGACATGGTTCAATGAATGTTGAAATTTCTTCATTTAACTATTTTTCAGAAATTAAAAATAATTATTGTTTTCTCGATTTTCCTCATCTCCCACATGTTCATTTCTGCATTTTCATTTCTTCCTTAGTATTTAGAAGCCTGATGCTTTTATCGTTATTATATAGTCACACACGTACGATTCACGCAACTTGTTGTAATGAATTGATATAATCATATATTATTCTCGCTCGTCTGTCAGTTGGCGCTTCACTTCGTAGAAGCGGTTATTATAGTCAATTACCAACCTTAGTTTTGCCGGCCACGGTGGCCGAGGGGACTGAGGCGCTCCAGTCACGGTCTGCACGGCCACTACGGTCGGGGGTTCGAATCCCCCCTCGAGCATGGATATTTGTGCCGTCTTTAGGATTAGCTAGTTCATATGTAGTTTGTAAGTTTAGGGACTGATGACCCCGTCGTTAAGTCCCATAGACTCTACAAACATTTGAACATTTTGAACAACCTTAGTTTATGTAATATATTTTGTATTAAAGCATCGCAGCTGGCGCACTCAGTAGACTGCGCGACTGGTTATGTAAGCATATTGTTACTTTATTAAATTTTACACTTTATTTTAGTTACATTATTATAATGATCCGTGCTGATAAGATTTTTTTTATTTTTAGCATTAACTAACGAGGTACTAGAATGGCTTCTGAAGGAAGGTCCGGTATATTGACAAGTTATACTGATGTCAATACTCATAGTTACAATGATATTGTAAGTGAACGACATTACTAGTGGGATGAAAATAAAGATAATTCTCAACCAATTGCTAGTGGTGATTGGTTTGTGGGAAGGGACATAACTTTTAAATGTAGAGAAAATGTTAGCTCAGCCACTATGTTGAAGCGGGGTGAACATGGTGTTCGTAATTAAATATGCAAGAAAATTGCCAATACAACACGCGGAGGAAATAAATAGATCACTATTTAATCAAAATATCCACGGGTGTACTGCCGGGAGAAACTGAAGAATCACTGATCACTATTTAACTGAAATTAAAAGCAATTTCACAAGCTCACTTCTACAGCGTCTTTACTTCATTAACTTCAAACAGCTGATTTTAGCCTTATTATTTAGTACCCTTAAAATTTAACATTACTGTATCCAAATCACACATATACGATGCACGAGATTTGTTGTAATGTATTGGTATAATCATATATTTTGCTTGCTCGTCTGTCATTTGGCTATTATTGAAGTCGACTGTCAAGTGTCGGCCGCATCCCTCAGTATATGTGATACATTTTGTATGGGTTGCGCGAGTGGTATAAGTTGACATGAAATACGCAACCATACCACTTCATTCCGAAATTCGTAGGCTAAGTGCAGGAAATTTTTAGCTCTTTTTCTCCCCTGACATAACTTTTCAATTTTTCAATTGCAGCGGTAAAATTGAATACTGCTGCACTTGAAAATAAGTTATTTTACAGCCGAGCAACGTAGTTGGTACACTCAATGCGCCGATCTACTGCCCCTACACAATGAATTCACGCGCCTGCGCCAAAATTGTGAATGCAATGAAACCTGGGTTCACCATTTTGACTTAGAAAACAAGAAGGAATCAATGGAGCTCTGCCACAAAGGATCACTGTATGCAGAATTCAATCTTTTATGGATTACAACACACTGTTTTTAACGCACCTCGACCGATGTTGAGAACAGAATAAAAAATTCGGAAGCATTACTTTTCGACACGCCCTCGTTAATTTTAATTTCTATAACGTTCACAGATATAGACTTTGTTTTCTTACTGAAACTATACTATTATCTGTGCCATTGGAAAAAGCCTACGAAAACTTGCGCACTTACTTATAATACAGAATAGCCACTCTAGAATCGACCGTAATGGCGTGTTGACACCCACGTTTGATGCACCGGCCAGCCTAAGTTTGGTTTTTAGGCGGTTCTACACGTTTATATAGGACAGTGCTGGGTTGGTCCCAAATACACACATCATAATATACGATACGCTAACGTAACAAAGCTTACCTAGTCTACAGACAACAGGTGTAATCCAATGCCTCCCTTAGGTAGATGACAGGAATTACGATTGGAATGTTAAATCAAATATATAATACTTCCAAATCCAGAACCCAGAAAACACAGTAACAGAATTTACCCTAACTAAAAGAATTAGAAAAAGCCATATAACATGTGAGAAATATTGACATATAGCAAGAAGATGGCAGCCCTACAAACCACTGGCCGGGACCCAACAACAACTAATCATCTGCACCATATGAAAATAAGCTTGTAATTTAGTTAGTGTTTATTATTATAACTGTCCTCTTAAACGCACAGAAGGTGACTTAGACGCGGTTATTTTACATGGAGTTGTTATGGTCTTCAGTCTGAAGACTGGTTTAATGCAGGTCTCCACGCTAACTTGTCCTGTGCAAGCCTCTTCGTCTCTCCATAACGACGCCAACCCACAACCATATGACCACCGCATTTCAAATGTTTCTTTCCTCGTCTCTCTCTCTCTCTCTCTCTCTCTCTCTCTCTCTCTCTCTCTCTCTCTCTCTCTGTGTGTGTGTGTGTGTGTGTGTGTGTGTGTGTGTTAGTTTGATTGTTGCTCCTTAACGCTGAAACGACTGGATGAATATGGTTAAAATTTGGAATGCAGACAGCACATACCATGAATTATGACGTAAGCTAACTTTCTTAAGTCGTCGTACCGTGTTTACAGCATTTTAAATACAGTTCGACGCCGTTTCACCGATCATTAGGGAAGTTTCAATATGTTTGTATGTTTTCAAGGAGGAAAATAGCCGGCCGCAGTGGCCGAGCGGTCTGCGGCCCGCCAGTCACAGTCAGCACGGCCGCTACGGTCGGGGGTTCGAATCCCCCGTCGGGCATGAATGTTTGTGTCGTGTTTCCTATAAGGTAGTTCAAAAGTAGTTTGTAAGTTTAGAGACTGATGACCCCGCAGTTAAGTCCATTAAGCTTAACAAACATTTGGAGGAAGATATCTTGTAACAGACGTTGACACGGTCTGACCAATCACCGTGTACGTTGGCAGAATTTACGAAACTTTTCTTAGTTAGGGGAGAGTAGGAGTTGGACTGACGGTGAGACAGGCGGAGAACAAGAATAGTAGGAAGAGGAGGTAGAACAAGTTCCCAGATATTTCATTCAGAATACAACATCATTGCTCAGACAGATCAGTGACTTTCGCCGTAAACGGAAACTAATGAATAACTTCACAAGAAAGTCGACTTGTAGCTGAAGCTCTTTTCTTGTCCGCGTTTGCTTCACAGCGTATAATACCTAAATATGGCCCTACCTTGAGAAAACACGGACTCGACTCTGGTGGACGGCGGTTCAAGTCCGCGTCCAACCATCCTGATTTAAATGTTCCGTGGTTTCCCTAAATCACTCCACAGAAATGCCGGGATGGTTTCTTCCAAAAAAGCAAGACCGATTTCCTTTCCTATGCTTGAGAAAAATATTCGAGCGTGTGCTCCGTCTCCAATGACAACGATATGGACGGAACGTTAAGCCCCAACCTTCCTTCCTTCTGTTGTGGCGTCGCAAATCTTCACAACGCCGGCGTTTCGCGCAAGTAGCCGCTCAAGTAGACGACGAGCGATAAGTTACTCCGCAATATTTCATCCGCCGGGGACGCCCTAAATCATCGTAACTCTCTGCCTTGCTTCGCGCGCAGGCCAATCAGAAGAAGAGGGCTCGGCTAGATAGGTCGGCGCACCACAGCCTTGAGAGGAGTATAGCAGAAGACGGCACACCAATCTACCGAGTATAGCCGTCACTGCCGGAGCAATAGAACGGTCAACGAATCCGTCTACAGCGAGACAGCTCAAGTAAGAATCTTACTATTGGCTGGTGTATCGACAGAACCACCTAAAAGTTAAATATTCAGTTCATTCGTAATAAAAGTATGTGTGAAATCATCGCTCGTTTCAGCTGTAGACATTGTCCACGATCCCAGCTAGCCACGGCCCATTTTCCGAACCTACCGTTCACAGACCAGCATCACGAAGGAGTACAAAAACCCTTCCTGTTGAGCAAACACTATTATTCGTGTATGTGTACACACACTATATACAGGGTGTCCCACTCAACGTCTTGACCCCAGATATCTCTGAAACTACAAGAGATATTGAAAAACCACTTTCACGGTCATGAACGTACGGCGCGGCCTTATGATAGTAGATACTATAGGGCAGTCTAAAACGTAAGGAAATATTATTTTGCTGGCCGCGGTGGCCGAGGTGACTGAGGCGCTCCAGTCACGGTCTGCACGGCCACTACGGTCAGGGGTTCGAATCCCCCCTCGGGCATGGATATTTGTGCTGTCCTTAGGATAAGCTAGTTGATAAGTAGTTTGTATGTTTAGGGACTGATGACCCCGTAGTTAAGTCCCATAAACTATACATACATTTGAACAATTGAAATATTATTTTCAACACAAAAATGGTTTTTTAATGTATACCCCATATTATTTCTTAAGCGATTACTAGCATGAAAAATCACAAAAAGATTGGCGTTAGTTGCATCGCGGTGCGTCAATTACATCCGGAAAAACTACGAAGCGAAGTTGACGTTTGAAACACACGAAGCGCACAGCTAACGCGTCCCGAGACTCTAGCAAGGCTCACGGCTGAGTCTCGGACACGCGATAGCAGCGCACCTCACGTATTTATATCGTCAACTTCGATTCACAGTTTCTACGGATATAATTGACACATCGCGATGCAACCAACGCCATTCCTTTTGTAATTTTTCATGCTATTGATCGCTTAAGACATAATACGGGGTATCCATTTTAAAAACTCATAAGTTTGCGTTAAAATAATTTTTTTACGTTTTAGACTGTCCACTTTCATAAGCCCCTGCCGTACGTTCATCACCATAAAAGTCGTTTTTCAATTTCTCCTGTAGTTCCAGAGATATATGGGGTGAAGAGTTGAGTGGGACACCCTGTATATAAACGACCTCGTTGATAACATCAGAAGTACAGTGAAGCTTTTTGCCGCGGTGTAGAAGCCGAGCTGTCTAAGGCGCTTAGTTGCGGAGCGCGTGGTTGCTTGCTGTCGGAGGTTCGAGTCCTCCCTGAGGCCTATGTGTGTGTGTGTGTGTGTGTGTGTGTGTGTGTGTGTGTGTGTGTGTGTGTGTGTATGTGTCGTCCATAGGTTATTTTGCCTTAGTTTAAATAGTTTGTAAGCTACGGACTGATGACCCTGCAGTTTGGTCCGATAGATTTACAAACATTTGAACATTTTTTGAGGCTTCTTGCGGATGAAATGTTAAGCTTAAGGGACTTATCTGTGGGGTCATCAGTCCCTAAACTTACAAACTACTTATGAACTACCTTATACTAAAGGCGACACAAACATCCATGCCCGAAGGGGGATTCGACCCCCGACCGTAGCGACCGTGCAGACTGTGATTGGAGCGCCGCAGACCGCTCAGCCACCGCGGCCGGCTTTTTGCGGATGAAGCTGCAGATTATTGAGACGTCGCTAAACGGGAAAAGGGTACTGAAATGCAGGAGGCTCTGCAGCGTATGGTGCGGGGAATGGAAATTCAACTTAGACATAAAAAAAGTGTAAAGTTCTGTGTTTACATACAATAAAAGATCATTTATTACAGGAACAGCAGAACAAATACTGAAAGCAGTTTCTCCCATAAAATATTTGGGAGTAGACATGAGTGGCGATTTGAAATGGAACGACCATATAAAATATATCGTGGGTAAGGCAGATGCCAGACAGAGACATCGGAAGAATTCTCAGGAAGGGTACTCCGTCAACAAAGAAAGTAGGTCATAAAGCTCTCGTTCGGTTAGCTTGATATTGCTCATTTTTGTGTGATTCGTACGAGGGAGGGTAAACAAAAGACACAGGGAAGATCCAACGAAAAGCGACATGCTTCGTTACAAGCTCATTTAGTAAGCGCGAAAGCGTCATAGAGACAATTAAAAAATTCCACTGGCAGACGTTGAAAGAGAGATGTAAACGAAAGGGCTTCTGTCAAAGTACCGAGATCGTTCGTTTCATATTGAGTCAACCAGTATAGTGCTTCCTCTTACGTAAATCTCGCAAGATCACAGAGATTAAGTCCCAAATATGTGCATACAGGAAATAATTTTTCCCGCGAACCACACGCGAAGGAATGGGAAGAAGGGACAATTACTCGCAAAGTACCCTCCGCGACATACCGTTAGGTGACTTGTGGAGTATGGATGTAGATGAAACGTGTGCGACACTGTATATTACGAAGAACAGTTCAACCAACCTGTAGATGCGTGGAAACGCAAAATCTATAAAAAGGACATATTGCAGGACAATAATTACAGCGGCACTGCAAGTTTCAGACCGTCAGAGGAACCACAAAGTGTAATATAATGATGAACGAACACATTGAAGATTTAGAAATCAAATGTTTGTATAGTCTATGGGACTTAACTACGGGGTCATCAGTCCCTAAACTTACAAACTACTTATGAACTACTTACGAACTAGGATGGCACAAATATCCATGCCCGAGGGGGGATTCGAACCCCCGACCGCAGTGGCCGTGCAGACCGTAACTGCAGCGCCTCAGTCTCCTCGGCCACCGCGGCCGGCGAAGATTTAGAAACTGATTTGAAACATGTTTGGGTACTAAAATAATAATAAATGAAGTACCCGTGAAAATGCTTCGTATCGTTATGGAATGACAAAAAAGTTGGGGAAAATGGAAGTAAAATTTAATTTTCACGCATAGCTTTCTTCAGAAGCAATCAATGCAAGTATTGAAAAGCATTGATGAAAGATGATTGATCCGCTGAGTGTTGTTAGGTCAAACAGAACTGCGTAGCTTAATTAGAACCGAAGATATCGTAAAACAAACCGATTAAAATATTAAATGCAATGACAGAAGAATACTGCGTTTGAATAAAAAGAAAGGATGGAGTGACTCAAGTTAATGCTGATACTTGATGACAAATCTGCGAATGAATATCTTTCGTTTACAATGAAAATAAAAGAGATCGGCCTGGAAGTTTGGTCTGGCCAACTGACTTTAGTTTTCGTAGATTCTTTTAATATATAAGATTGTGTTTGCTCAAGGAAGAACGAGAACCTCGTTTCATCGCAAACAATAGCCGAACAAATTCATAGACTTCAAGCGTATAGGTAAACACATGAATGGTACACGAATTACTTGTTTTCTTTTTTCTCTTACAATACAACAGACGTTTATGGTACCTCTCTTCCTCAAGGCAGGAGAGTACGTTGCGACACCGTTATAGGCTTACTATTGTAAAGACTATTTTAAAGACTCTCTAGTGCTACAGTAAAAGTATGCGTTACGATCAAGAAAATTAGATATTATATCTCGACAGCAAAAACATTGAAAAACTACTGGACATCAAAATATTTACTCGTTCCGTATACATTATGGGTTACCTGCCTCGGTTACCTCACCCTTTGTTCGCTAAGTTTGAGGACCATCAGATGCAATTACAACTTTCGGATAAGCTTTTGTATACCCACTTTAAACTTGCTCCTGCATATTTATTGATGATTAAGCTGGTAAAATTAAATTTTATTTTTGGAAAAATAGACGAATATTTATGGGGGATAATCGTTGGTAGGGGCAGGTCGGGTAAGAAGGTGAAATTAAGATAGAGTATATTTTTTTCTGGCAATTACGATGAAATCAAATAATCTATGGAGAAACGATTGCGTAATGTATATACTTTATATTAAAGTTCTTAGACAATTCTTACAAAGGAAGAATGTTTTTAGATAGAACTACTTTTGTCAGTGATAGTACCATTCGTCAATTTACCCTAGAGGGAGGGTAAGAAGACGAAATAAACATTTTATTTAAATAACAAAGACATTCAGGCGTGCCCCAGGGGAGTGTGATAGGACCGCTATTATTTTCTATCTATATAAATGATCTGATGGACAGACTAACTTGTAATTTGCGGCTGTTTACTGATGATACTGTGGTGTATGGGAGGGTGTCGACTTTAACTGACTGTAATAACATACAGGATGACTTAGACAAAATTGCTAGTTGGTGCGAAGAATGGCAGCTAGCCCTCAATGTAGAAAAATGTAAGGTGATGCGCATGAGAAGGAAAAACAATCTCATAATATTCGAATACAGCATTAGTAGTGAGCTTCTTGATGCAGTCGCGTCGTTCAAATATCTAGGCGTAACATGCAACGAACATGTAAGAACAGTTGTGAGTAAGGCGGACAGCCGACTTCGGTTTATTGGGAGAATTTTGAGAAGATGTACTTCATCTGTAAAGGAGAGCGCTTATAAAACGCTTGTACGACCACGTCTTGAGTTTTGCTCAAGTATTTTGGGACCCGCAGCAGATCAGAGTAAAGGAAGACATAGATGCAGTTCAGAGGCGAGCAGCTAGGTTTGTTACTGGTAGGTTCGACCAATGCGCGTGTGTCACGGAAATGCTCCGGCAACTCAATTGGGGTTCGCTGGAGGAAGGACGATGTTCTTTTCGTGGATTTCTGTTGAGGAAATTTAGAAGGCCGGAATTTGAAGCTGAGTGTAGTACGATCTTGCTGCCACCTACTTACATTTCGCGTAGTGATCACAATGACAAGGTAAGAGAAATTAGGGCTCGTACGGAGGCATATAGGCATTCTTGTTTTCCTCGTTCTATTTGGGAATGGAATAGGATAGGAAATGCCTAGCAGTGGTACAGTGCACCCTCCGCCACTCACCTTACGGTGAATTGTGGACTGTGTATGTAGATGTAGAATATACCTTTGGGTCATGTATTATCAGATGAGTGCTCACACTGTACATGTTCGACGATTAATTGGTAAACAAGTAAGTAGACTGCATTCGCTCAGAGATTGTATATTTTTATCGTAATACCCCAGCTCTCTTAAAAGTAGTATCCTCTGAAAGATACGTTGCGATTTGGCGCGGTGATATGACTCATATTCTGGAGGACATTGATTGATCTCTGTCCATCTATCCATATTTCATTTTCAATGATTTCCCTAAATCGTTAAAGGCGAAAGCTAGGGCAGACCCACTGAAAGAATACAGCCTATTCATTTCCATAATGCTAGTTTGTACTCTGCCGCTATAGACCTCGACGAAACAGCCTAATCTGCCCTTTTCCTTCAAGTGCTAGACTGGCTCGTCTAAAGTGTTTCCTATCTGCATTCTGGGCACTGAAGAGGTACTGATGGGCTGCAAGTGGCAAATACCTGTCAGGTAAGGATGACATGTTTAATAGAAATAGTGCAGTAGAATTTCTATAACGTCGGTCGACCACCGGGCGCTGATGACCTCGCTGTTGAGCGCCCTAAAACGCCAATCATCATCATCATCATCATCGGTCGACCACGGCAGAAATCAGTAGTAACAAGTTAGATGTTTGTATAGCTTATGGGACTTAACTACGGGGTCATCAGTCCCTAAACTTACAAACTACTTATGAACTAGCTAATCCTAAGGACGGCACAAATATCCATGCCCGAGGGGGGATTCGAACCCCCGTCCTTAGTGGCCGTGCAGACCGTGACTGGAGCGCCTCTGTCCCCTCGTCCACCGCGGCCGGCAACAAGTTAGAAACACAGCTAATGCTTTTCCCATGGAACATGAAATAAGAAGAAATCAGATCTGACCTAGAAATCGTAATTTTTTTTTACAAAAAATTCACACAGTTCCTTGAAGCTTAATATCACATGTTTTATTCTACATGACAGGAATGTGTTCCTTCTACCAACTATGGTTTCATGATAAAAATAAAAATCAAACTGAAGTGTACAGTCATAATTGCTTGACATTTTAGGCTCCTACGTATTACCACCACAAAAATAAAAATGGAAATCGGATTACCACTTTTGAACCACATCTATAATATCCTAACATTGTTTTCTCTGTATCAGTGGAGACAGTAAAGCAGACTTCTTTCTCATGAATTAGTATTAGTTTTTTACGTGAAACGAATTTTAGCCTAGTTTGGTTTTCCAGGACGTCGGTTCGTTTTTAAATATTATAGCGACGGAGAGAAGGGGACCAGATGGTCGCGGAGTGTTGTATTTGGGCAGTAGCGACTGTGGCAAGTAGCAGTGTCAGCGACCCCTCCAACACGCAGGAAGGCCTGCTGCAGAGGGGCCCTTGTCGCTCGTCGGGGAGTTCCGGTGGCGTTCGGCTAGTCGCCGAGCAGTGCCGCATAGCAGGCTTTCCCACTACACCTGTTGGCGAAGCCCTGCCCTTACGGCTGTCTAGCTGTCGCTTCTCTGGGGCAGGACCGTTACCACTACACCCAACTGACAAACCTATCAGACGGTTATGAGCAGGGCTGTATGTAGTACAAAGGAAACAGCACAGGCAGATGTAGTATTCTTAAAGGCCCCCACACACGAGCGACGAATCGCTGCAATTCGTCACATGCGATATCGCTGCAATTCGTCGTTCGCCTCCCCCTCGCCACAGACGAGCGATTTGTCATGCAATTTCTACGAGTATTACGAACGCATATTTCTTGGCAAATTCTGTTCAAATGTTTGTGTAGCTTATGAGACTTAACTACGGGGTCATCAGTCCCTAAACGTACAAACTACTTATGAACTAGCTAATCCTAAGGACGGCACAAATATCCATGCCCGAGGGGGGGATTCGAGCCCCCGACCGTAGTGGCTGTGCAGACCGTGACTGGAGCGCCTCAGTCGCCTCGGCCACCGCGGCCGGCGGTAAATTCTGGAATGGAAAAGGATCTTCTACTTTTAACAGCAGTCACAGTTGATTTGTGCATTCTGACGAGGATATTTTAAATTAAAAAATCGCACTGACGTGTTTTACGACTCACTTTAGATTTGAAGGTTTATAAATTTTTGCAAACATTTTGGACCAAAATAATAATATAAAATTAATTAAGAAGAGTGTCTGAAACCCTTGTAGGAAAAAAATAGGTAGTGGTAGGTTCCGAACAACTGCGCTTCAACGTCACAGTCCAACACATTACCCACTGCGCTACAGCTAACAGTTAGCAATTGCATTCTTTAATCTCATACTATTGATGGCCGATGTTAACTGATGCTAATATGGCATTTGTGGCACTAAATTATCATTTATCGTACGAATAACGACGTGTTTTTCTTATTTCTTCAGTGCGCCATTGCTTTGAAATGACAACGTGTAAGTTACAATAAGAAAATCATCAAATACGCAACGCAAGATGGCGTATGCCACAGAGAGTTCTGGGCGAGGAATGTCACGTGACATCTGCGAACGGCTGGTTTTCGTTAATTCAATGGAGGGTGTCAAAACTCCGTTATTTTTACAAATATCTCTGAAACGATACGAGATATAAAAAAAAGAACATAAGAGAGCAAAGTTTTAGAGAATTTTCTCCTCTACAAATTAGGTTATTCAATTTTCGTGTCAGATGCATGGTTAAGCCGTTATTTTCATTTAAATTTCGAGCTGTCAAAAGACGATCGCAAAGGCCCACTTTTAGTGTTACTACCGTAACCTAAAGTTGGCCAAAAAAATAGATACGAGAATTATAATTTATTAAATTTGTTTTGAATCTGTTTTCCTAGAAAGTTTTGGTTATGTTACACTTTTAGTGCCGCCAAGTGGATTGTATACATCTTTCTAATGTAAAAATACGTTTTGTTTTTTCGTTTATTAGTCCTCAATTCCTTTTTATTGGTACATCTTATAGTTTATGTTCAAGTAACTACGCTACACGATTCGTTTTTCTGTCTCGATGTGTCTACAGAATGTTGTAAATAGCCGCACTGCTGACTACCATGACTATAAATTGTGAAATAGGGAGCTAGTTCCTACGAAACGATTACGGTCTTCACTACAGCTTTGATTGATTTGCCCTGAACAATTAAATACACTTTTAATATGATGATACATGTTAATCATTCTATGTCGAAGTTAAAATTTTTAATAAAACCTGCAGTTGTTTAACAAGTAAATAAAAATCATCAGATGGAACTCAACTGTTTCTTGGCTAATACTATGAACGTTCTACCAAGTCCAGTGCTATGAGCACAAGCTTCAAAACGCTGATTACTGCAGAAATTCTAGGGTGCACTTTGTATTACTTCTTAATATAAGTGAAAACGCTGGCTCCATTGCTCAGAGTAGTTCGTGATCCTCGAATAATTATTCATTGTAACGTAAAGTTATTATTGAGCGTGGAAAAGCGAAACGAATCACAAACATGGTTCCAGAATGAAACTTTCACTCTGCAGCGGAGTGTGCGCTGATATGAAACTTCCTGGCAGATTAAAATTGTGTGCTGGAACCGGGACTCGAACCTGGGACCTTTGCCTTTCGCGGGCAAGCGCACTACCGACTGTGTTATACCGACACGACTCACAATGCCGCCTTACAACTTTACTTCCGCCAGTTCCTCGCCTCCTACTTTCCAAACTTCACAGATAACTAAAGAAAGGAGTCACAGGCATACTGGCACACATCGCTGCTAGAAGCATCCAGGCTGTCATATTGCACCCACGAAACGTATGCGATCTGCCAGATTGCCTGGGATTTCCATGCGATCAGCGATCGACGACCGATCGCTGCGATTTGTCCACACACGTGCTATCTACGAAGCGATCGGTCGCCCGTACGACGGATTGCTGCGATCCGTCGCTCGTGTGGGGGGCCCTTAAGAAGGGCGCCGACAGTCTTAGCTGACAAGGAGAGAACGTCTACTCGTCATCGCAGAATTCGTCCAAATGGTAGGGCGTGGGGCGTGGTAAGATATGAAAGTGCACCAAGTGGTAACTCCAGATGGCTAAGCGTTTAGGAAATAAAAGGAATTTTGATACGGATCTATCACCATATGCACCTTATCAATTGCCCCTGAGAGAGTTTGTTTAGAAAGCGGTGTTTGGCTCAGTGTTAAGAGCTCAGATTTTCTTATTGATAGGTTTGCGGGTTCGCTTCCGCGCTACAGCAAATATTTTTTTGCTCCTTGGCAAAGCGTACACTACTGACTTTACAATTAACCGCAAAATAAAGTTTTGTTTTTCTATGGAGACATTAAAACAACCATGTAACTGCAAAACGGCGGCGTTCATAACGTTCCCAAAATGCGGTCAAAATTATTGCTTCCCCTGTTTCTTTGATGAATATCACCCCGGTACATGTAATTGATCAATTGCAAAAGAATGGAAGTATCGATTTACATACACGACGTCCCGAAGCACGCGTTAACTGCAGTTCCTTTTTAAATGTTTGTAGTCCCGAATTTCATCCAATGCCCTTTCTTTTTTTGCTTATATAAATTAATAAAATAACCTATATGATGTTGCGGTTAATTGTGACGTCAGTCTACATCTACACCAATACTCTGCAGCCGGCCGCTGTGGCCGAGGGGACTGAGGCGCTTCAGTCACGGTCTGCACGGCCAGTTCGGTCCGGGGTTCGAACCCCCCTCGGGCATGGATATTTGTGCCGTCTGTAGTCTTAGCTAGTTCATACGTAGTTTGTAAGCTTAGGGACTGATAGCCCCGTAGTCGAGTCCCATAGGCTATACAAACATTTGAACATTTTGAACAATACTCTGCAAACCACTGTGAAGTGCATGGCAGAGGGTACGTCCTACTGTACCAGTTATTAGGGATTTTTCCATTCCATTGAGCATTGGAAGAATGATTGTATAAATGCCTCAGTGCGTGCTGTAATTAATCTAATCTTGTCCAAACGATCCCTACTGGAACAATATGTAAGTATACGCAGTGCCAAGGAGCAGAAAATATTTGCCGCGGGGAGGAGTTGAACCCGCGACCTTCTCAATACCAATCGGATCATTTACCCGTGAGCCAAATACCGCTCCCTAAATACGCCCTCACAGGAAAAGTTGATAAAATGCATATGGTGAAAGATCCGTAGCAAACTTCCTTTTATTTCCTAAACGCTTGGCCATCTGGAGTTCCCACTTGGGGCACTTTCGTCTCTCGCCATAAATATGGACGAATCGGCGATGACGAGTAGGCGTCCTCTCCGTGAAAGTCTTTATCAAATAGCAGACTGCTCACCCTCATAAGGAATTGGATCATATTCTTGTATCCCCGTCGGAGGTTCGAGTCCTTCCTCGGGCAGGGGTGTGTATCTGTCGTCCTTATATTAGTTTAAGGGGGTCGTACCGCCCTATGTCGACTTTGTTAAATAGGGTATATAAATGTTCAGTTTTCTCAGGAACTATTGAGTATATAAATATGGTGTTTTTATCACATGTTCTCGCATGTTTTTTTGACTGTATTGCTCTACAATCACTTTAAAATAACAGCTGGAGAAAAACTTATGCTTTTTTCCTAAACATATAATTTTTTGGCGTACATTTTCAAAATTTTAATTTCTTGAATTTTAACTATTACAGTAAATACTACCAAACTAGAGCTACAAAATCATTTTACTATCTATGTTATTTGGTAATAATTCATCGATGTAGATTCAGAAGATTCTAAGAAAAAAGGGGCATTTATACTGAAAAACGTCATTTTGAGAAAATTGCGTTTAAAAAAAGTTTTAATATACAACCAACTGATAGATAGAAAATATGTTAGACTCCTGGATGGTAGTCCTCATCGCCTCCTTCACCTTCCTCAGCCAATGCTGTCCTCCACTTCTTGGATATGGCTTCTTTTGACATATTCTTTGTTTCAATCTCTGCCTTCATGATTTACAACCAAAATTATCACGACCTTTGCCGCTAACTACTCTTTTCATTGCCGCTATATTTGTTCTGTTGTATTGGTTTCCTTTGTTTCGTGTTTTTTAAACACTTATTTTCGTTTAGTCATGGTGAAAACTATCACGGGAAACAGACACTAAAACACGACTAGTGGATAACTGTTGTCGTCAAAAACAAAGAAATGTACAGTTCAAACAGTTTACTGCGAAATACCGCTAGTCTATGCAACTTACGAAATGGGCAGTTCTCTACAAAACAAAAGAAAGCACAGCCTTCTAGACTATATAGTTCCAGAGCAAAATGCCAATGTACGAAATGATGGCAAACAAAATTCTCAGATTTGCCAGTGCATGATTATTTTCAGATATTTGTTTAAAATAGTAAATAATCGAATATTTCGAAAAAATCAACACCAAATTAAGCATAAACATCCATATTTTCATAATTTGCATAAAAGTAAAAATATGAAGTTTTGTCATTTAGGGCGGTACGACTCTCCTCAAGTAATTTGTAAGTCTAGGGTCTGATAGCCACAGTAGTTAAGTCCCATAGATTTACAAACATTTCAATCACCCTTGCAGCACAAATCGCCCAAAACCTAAACCGTTCTTATCACTGTTTTTCCTGATGAACAATGTTGCGTCCTCATGATAGTCCTCTGTCAGCTACAAAAATATATTTCTATGCCCATCTCAGAAATAGATATACCCTCGGAATTCTACGCCTCCTGTCCGGTTGAACAAAAGACATCAGAGATATATGAGTAAGTTGAATAATGTTTATAGCGCTGTTATAATGCACGAAGTGTGACTGGCGATCTTAATTTTGGAAGCTGTCATTATAAGATGTAAGTTACCTCCACAACGAGAAAATATAAAAATTTACTTCTTGCCATTAGTTCAGTAACTCGAACACTCAGTTTAGGAACGTTACAGTCTCTTTAATTTTGACCTTAAATGTTAGGACACGCTGTACGTTGCAATGAGAGAAACTCAGAATTATATGTGATTTATATTAACTAATTTTTTAACATATCTAATGACAAGAAACGTGGCAGTAACGTAACACAAAGTTATGAATAAAGGACACTACCATCAACACGATGGTTTTATTTTTATTATGGTAAAACATCACAATAATTAATTAAAAAGCACAATTTTGTGTATGTTCTACAGCTTCATTTTTATTTTCTTCACTGATTCTTAATTTATTTAAAATGTTGCAAAGGCAAAGTTTACAGTTCACACTTTTTACATCTTATTCCTGGGTTTCCATCATCTCCCTCACTGTCTGGTCCTTATGTCCCCATCTACTTCCCATACTGTATTCATTTTTAGTTTCCTACGTTTTCCAGAAAGATCTAATCATATATTTGATTCTTTTAACTATATCGCATTCAAACTAAATAAATTCTTTGATTATTGATGCTACTTAACTACCCCAAATATTCTGTGCTGCAACTGTAAGATGTAACAGTTCTTTAAAGTATTTGACAGAAGTCTTGTCGAATAATTTATTTTACCGGAATGGTTAATTATTTTCCATTTTAAAGTTTATTATTGGTTCCCTTCTTTCCTGGATATTTATTTATTAATGTTTAATCTTTTCCGTTTTCGATTGTACTAACACAATAGAGTCAAAGATGCCATTGTACTCTTTTCGAATGTAAGTAATTTTATCGGAATGGTTAATTGTTTTCCAGTTTAAAGTTTATTATTGGTTCCCTACTTTCCTGTATATGTATTTATTAATGTTTAATCTTTTACGTTTTCGATTGTACTAACACAATGGAGTCAAAGATGACATTTTACTCTTTTCGAATGTAAGTATAGACGAATAATATATCTTCCAAATTTGCGTTAACATCTTTGACAACAACAGTTAGAGTCTGAAGACAGTATAGCAAGCCGAAAGCCTGTTAACAAAATGAAAATAAACTGGCAGAACATACCCGAAATTGCACTTTTAATTCAACTCTAAGGTTGGTCTGAGCACCACAATGCTTTTAATATGAGGAAATGCTGAAAATTAATGTCCTGGAATTTCCTATTCGTTTACAATATCGGTTGAAGTGTTCGATGTCACGCATATTATTCGGTCGACTTCACCGCGTTGCTGACGCATGTTGTAATCGTTTACCGCTAGAGGGCACCTAATTGTAGCTGGTGGTGCGTGAAGTAATTATGTCGAAGCTAGAGGAACAGCGCGTTTAAATTGAGTTTGTGACTGCAGAACACGAGTTTTCATCTGAAATCCGTAGAGGAATGAAAGAACTGTAGGTGACGATTCTCTAGATACCATTAATGAGCGATTTTGGGTTGTTCGTAATAAAGAACAGGGCGGTAGCTAATGTGAACGTGTGTGACAGAACTCAGAGTTCAGCCGTGGAGTTTTAATTTATTACTTCTTTAAATCTGGATAATGTCCGCAAAATATGTCACTGTATGTACGAGAAAAATTATATTATGGTACGAAACATCGTTAAGGAAATATGAATTCATAATCATTAAGATGTGTGGGAAAAACAGTTTTGCTTAAAATTGGTTATAAATTTTTGTGTCCCAGCCTCGTCGCCGCTTTTGTGTCTCGTTTCCGTCGTAGGTGTCGGTTGCCGAGTAGAAAGAGTCCGACACAGGAATAAGGATGCACGCTTGTGCAGGTACGGAGGTGATCAGCCAGTGGGACAGCAGAAACTAGAAACACTAGAGTAAATTAGAACGAGATATATATTGCACAGAATTTATACAATACTTAACTTTTACATAGCTCAGTACTGCAGAATGCTGATACATAGTTGAGCTAGAGGCCTGCCTAGTGATAAGTCCTAGTGCCTAACCGATAGCCAAGTATTCACTGGTGCCTATCTGATTCCGAAGTGTTAACTGGTTCCTATCTCAGTCCCAAGTGAACGATGTCGTTCAGTGGTGGCCACGAGCGGGATTGTAGCAGAGGGCGCTCGTGGCTGACGTCGTAAGAACGCCGCGCCGTGCGTGCATAGCGGCGCGCGGCGAAAGTAGGTGGCGCGCACTTTGGACTTGTGCGACACCACATAAATTACCTTGTATTCATCCAGTATTTGATATCCAGATCACTTAGTGCTTCCATCAAGCTTTAAAGTCAATTTGAAACCATTTCTAAACCTTTTCTCGATTCATGCTTATAGAAATGTACTAGCACATTAACTCATTTGCAAGGCAATAAGACGTTTGAAGGAGATCTACCCGCTGCAGTTAGATTCTTTATGGAATCAGATATTTTACTTGTATTTCTTTATGATCAGTCAAGACCACACGTATTTCTTCTTCGCGTTGCTGTTTTTGTAAGAGTGGTAGCAGCTTCGCTTGGCTCTAGCAGCTCAGCTTTTATGGACTATATTGAAGCTAAACTTGTATCGCTTTGAATCTTACGACCCCCTGGAAGGAAACGGTTCAGATTTTACAGTTTAATGCCGTTATTTACGTGACCCGCTCGTCGAGAATACGATGAACTTGAGCACAAAACGTGCTTTCGTTTTATCGCCTGAAAAAGAAAACAGTTTACCTTGCTTTGAATTTTGCAGGTAGCCCCAAGTGATGTAGAGACTTTGCAGAGCGTTATACAGTCAGGACAAGGAAACAGACTATTATATTGCCGCAAGTCTTTCGACAGCACGCGTGGTCTAGTGCTGCCGTGCGCCGTGGCTCAGCGCGCCCGGACAGAGGGCTCAACGTCCTCTGTAATATAAAAGCTGAGCCAAATGATCAACGAACGACCAAGTAGGAACAATGAAAACGATCGCAGAACATAGATCTCCCTAAAGAAAAAAAAAATAAAAGAAAAAATGAAAATAATAATAAAACATATAAATAAATAAATAAGTAAAAGAATAAAAAAAGTGGTTAACATCGCTGAACGCTGTGCTTGCGGTCCCTAGTTCAAATCCCGCCACGGAAAGAAGAAAATTTATTTCTTTGTATTTACTATTTCTAGAATGTTATACATGTTTCTTATGTTTGATGTACTTGTAAGTGCCAGAAAATTCTTTCTATGTATAAATAATGGAGTACTCCAAGCAGGAGTCAGTCTATACTGAGTGTATGCTTGTGTTAGCAATAAACGTGGCCGGCCGCGGTGGCCGAGGAGACTGAGGCGCTCCAGTCACGGTCTGCACGGCCACTACGGTCGGGGGTTCGAATCCCCCCTCGGGCATGGATATTTGTGCCGTCCTAGTTCGTAAGTAGTTCATAAGTAGTTTGTAAGTTTAGGGACTGATGACCCCGTAGTTAAGTCCCATAAGCTGTACAAACATTTGAACATTTGAACAATAAACGTGTTCTAAGTGTAAAGTGTTGTGCTCTATTAACGACCAGCCTTCGAATTCCAGACCACCTGCAGTTTTCAAAATGTTCAAATGTTTGTTAAGCTTATGGGACTTAACTACGGGGTCATCAGTCCCTAAACTTACAAACTACTTATGAACTACTTACGAACTAGGACGGCACAAATATCCATGCCCGAGGGGGGATTCGAACCCCCGACCGTAGTGACCGTGCTGACCGTGACTGGAGCGCCTCAGTCACCTCGGCCACCGCGGCCGGCCCTGCAGTTTTCAACGTGACGATATGTACAAGTTGAAATCGAGCCACCATGTTAAAGACGTCGTAGGAGGGGCCAGCGGAGTCTGCGTATGAAGGCCGCACAGTCGGCAACCCCCTAAGTCAGCGACGAAAAATCGCCTCGAGGATTGAGAAAATCATCCAAAAGACGCACCGGTTTGAAGATCCCCTTTTGGTAAAACCTGGATGGTTCCTTTCAAAGGGCACGGCCGATTTCCTTCCCCGTCCTTACCCAAAACTCCGAGCGTCTGCTCCGTCTCTAATGACCAAGCTGTCGACGGGACGTTAAACCCTAATATTCCTTCCTTCCTTCTTATCTGCCTGCTGCACATTCTTGTTCGAGAATATTCGTCGCCCCTTCCGATCATTTTTAAGGGACAAAAGACGTGACAATGTCTTAGAGTGTTATCGGAACTATACGGCACGTTACGGACCGAGGTGGCGCAGTAATCACGCACTGGACTAGCATTCGAGAGGCGGCGCCTCAAACCGCCTCCGGCTATCCTGGTTTATATTTTCCGAGATTTCCCAAAGTCAGTCCAGGCAAAAGCCGGGATGGCGCCTTGCAAAGGGTTCCGCCGATTTCCTTCCGCATCATTGACAAAATCTGTCCAAGCGTATGCTGCTTCTCTAATGATCACAATATCGACGGTACGTTAAACTGTAGTCTTCCTTTCTTCCGTATACGGCTTGTGTGTCTCTCACTTGAGATGGCGTAACTTCTGCGTTACGAAACTTACGATATGGGGACGCGTGTTTCCATGAAGCAGCAGTAACACCTCTTGGCGCATTATTCCTCAAAGGCGGTTTTCGCCGGGAAAGCGACCTCATACACATTCATTCTCCGATGGATGTCAGGCTGTATTTGTCCTTTGTCAGTTAAGAGCACGTTGCTCCTATTTGGAAGCACTAGCTAAAAACGTCCGCATAGTTCACGTTTGGACATTTACCACACACACTAAGGAAGGAAGGAAAATTAGTGTTTAACGCCCCGTCGACAGCGTGGTCATTAGAGGTGGAGCTTACGATCGAGTTGTTTGGGTAAGGATAGGGTAGGAAATAGGCCGTGCCCATTGAAAGGAATCATCGCGGCATTTGCCTGAAGTGATTTAGGGAAATAACGGAAAACCTAAATCTAGATGGTTGGAGGTGGATTTGAACCACCGTCCTCCCGAATGCGAGTCCAGTGTGTTACCACTGCACCACCTCGCTCGATCACACACAAAGCAAATACACAAAAGTCACACTAATCTCTTGCCTACATGCCGATCTTTATATGCTCGTGTGGGAGTCCGTCACGTTGCAAATGGGGTTACTTTACGGATCGCGTGGCCTCCCGCGTCGGAGGTTCATATCCTCCCTCGGGCATGAATGTGTGTGTTGTCCTTATGTTAGTTTAACTTAGTTTAAGTAGTTTGTCAGAATAGGGACTGATGACCAACGTAGTTTGGTCCCATAGGACCACAAATATTTCAACATTTTGATATTAACGTTTGGAACACGCAAAGCAAAGTATAATGAGGGTGATGGACGTCAGATAAGAACAGACAGACGCGGCCGCAAATGTCTGGAAATACTCCAATTCTGTACACTGGTCGACCACAACATTATGACCACTTACCTTATATCGATACAAATCCGCCCAGGCGACAGCAGCGTCATTTGACGAAGAAAGACGTGTTCTCACACTCACACGTTGCACGTAGTATCTGTGGCGGAACTAACAGCTGATTTTATTGTTGGACAGAGAACAAGCGGGTCTGAACGCACAGTGCACCAAACACTACCAAACATTGGGCCTCCGCTGTAGACGATCTATGTATGTGTCAATTTTATCACCACGACATCGGCGGCTACGACTGAAATTGGTACGTGACCATCGTCACTGAGCGTCGGTGCTGTGGCAGGGCGATTGATGGGCTGATGAACCCGGTAACTTCTTCACTATACCCATGAGAGGTTGCAGATCGATTGTCTTCCTGGGGAACAGCTCCTTCACACCAGTACCGCGGGACGAAGACAAACTGGCGGTGGCTTAGTCATGTTCTGGGAAACATTCGCATGGGCATCCATGGATCCCGTGGAGTTCGTGCAAGACACCTTGATGGCCAAGAAGCATTGCTCACTGGTTCCAGACTACGTACACCCCGCCATGACGATCACATTTCCTAACGAACGTGAGATTTTTCAGCAAGGTAATGCCCCATGTCATAAAGCCGTAAATGGGATGTAGTAGTTCGTGGAACACAATGGCGTGTTGCTTTGATGTGCTGCCCTCCTCCCAAACCAATTGAACACATCTGAGATGTGATTCAACATAACGTCTGAGCACATCGCCCCCATCACAGAAATTGGGTGACTTATCTGTGTAAATGTGGCGCCAACTCACACGCCAAGGCGCACCGCCACTGTTATCCGAACGGTTAGGGAAGTGGCCATGATATTCTGTAGGTATTCCACGCTGTCCAATGGAAATCAAATGTTTGTATAGCTTATGGGACTTAACTACGGGGTCATCAGTCCCTACTGAGGCGCTCCAGTCACGGTCAGCACGGCCACTACGGTCGGGGGTTCGAATCCCCCCTCGGGCATGGATATTTGTGCCGTCCTAGTTTGTAAGTAGTTCATAAGTAGTTTGTAAGTTTAGGGACTGATGACCCCGTAGTTAAGTCCCATAAGCTTAACAAACATTTGAACTTTTGAACTTTGATCAGTCCCTAAACTTAGAAACTACTTACGAACTAGCTAACACTAAGGACGGCACAAATATCCATGCTCGAGGGGGAAATTCGAACCCCCGACCGGAGTGGCCGTGCAGACCGTGACTGAAGCGCCTCAGTCCCCTCGGCCACCGCGGCCGGCTGTCCAATAGACTTTCCATTGTTGAGTACGTCCTAAATATGCTGAGCTGATGCTAATCACCTACTAAAACTAACAATTTCAATACACTCAATCGTTTCTCTTACAGATCAAAAGCTTCATGTGGTTTATTTCCCTTCTTGCTTCGTTGTTTCGGCACTCCATCGAGGTAAATAAACGCGTTTCTTGGAAACCAAGTTGATATTTTGTGATGAAATGTGGAACAGCGTGAGGCGGTAAATAAACTTTCTCAAATATTCGTGTAACCACAGCTGTTGCAGTTCCTTAGTAATGCAAACAGAATCGTCTTTCGTGTCGAGATTGAATGATGTTGTTCATGCTGTATGCACCGTTAAGTCTGTCTTCCTTCAGGCTTAAAGCTAAGAGAAAAAGTAAACTTAGGAGGATCGGATTTATAACTAACTAGCTGAAAACCCGGCGTTGCCCGGGTATTTATTTATTTATTCCTCACATTTCTTAGATATATATTCATTTGTATAAGGACTGTATGTCTGTAAAATCTCTTGGAAATACAATTAGTATTAAAGAAGTAATAGATTAAAACTTGGTGCGTGATGGCGCGGTTTTTCACGAACGTTACTGTTTATGTGCTCATATCTCGTGAACTACGTGTCGTACTGTGATACAATTTAGAAGGTACATTCAGCTATATGTGTGTATACTGTCTGTAAATTAGAAATTGTAACGTCATACCGAGAGCCGTAGTTTTATTCCATAAACAGCGGAAATGTAGTAAGCGAGAAACTTTTTTCCTTTCATCATTTTACTATGATTGCCAGCGAGAAAAAGTTTAATAAAGGTTTGAAATTGTGTTTAAAGTTTGTTGCAAGTCGCTAAGTATTGTCATTCTCATACAGTGTATTTCGAAAGTCTCGCCGCATTATATAGCATTTTTGGCGATTTCTATTGGTTATGACGTAATATCTTTTGAACAATGTGCCATATTTGATTCTTAACCATGCAGGAATTGTTACCTCACGGTAAGGAATGTGTGTACCAAATTTGGTTGAAATCGGTCCAATGGTTTAGGAGAAAATGAGCGGCATTGTCGAAAAAGCAGCAGTTTTTCGCGCATCTCATTGTTTATGACGTCACATCTCGTGAACTATATATCGTATGTGATTCTTACATTTATAGCGACCGTCCTGATGGATTGAAGCTTACGTGTACAACATTTCATAGAGATTGGAACAAAACTGTAGATTTGTATGCAACACGTACAAACATACGGACACTCTGCTTTATATATTAGAAGATTATCCATCACGACTCATTGAAATCGTACACAAAATACTAGTATTTTTAGATTAAATTGAAATACTGACAGGTATACAGCCGTTCAAGAACTGCGCGCAACGCAGCGGTGACAGCAATGGTTCAGTGTGTGTATTGCCGTCTACACGTGCTTAACGTTTTCTAACTCGTTTTCTATGGTTAGCATGATAAAAATGTTTCATACTATTAGAGAAAACGAAATCTAAGAGCCTTTGTTTCGTGAGGGCATTCGAAAAGGTTTTCCTCAGTGTTGCAGAAAGCGAATGGTGGAACCCTTTCTGTGATGTCTCCTGGCGCTCTCGTTTGCAAAGGCGCTTCACGTCATCCCGATGAATATTCAGCGTCCCTTTGACCATTTTTATTCTTCACAGAAGGGTGCTCTTAGCAAGAATTCAAGAGATTACATTCTGTCTAGACGACAAGCGCACGACAGGCAGAAGGCTTGTGTCTGCTGAGCTGTTTCACTACACTTTCTCTCGATGATGATTCACCAGAATGTTTATACATATCCCTCCAGTCGTCCACAAATGCTATCAATGATCCAAATATCTTCTATTTTCATTTGTTTCCGTTTTTACTGGCGTGACGATAACAACTATTTTGCCTCTGTGCAAAACATCGTTTTCAATTAAATCATTGTTTTACAACCTCTAGGAGGGTTCGGAGGGAGGGGGGGGGTCGCCGTCACAGGAGCAAGTACAGTAGTTGCACCATAAAACAAACAGCCACTAGAATGCCTCAATACTAGGTGTTACCTAATGTGAAAACACACGCCTAAGAAAAGTGAAGTACATTTTGTATTAAAATTACGCCATTGAATGTTGATCATTAATTATCAGTTGAATAGAACAATGATTGTTTTATAATAAATACTGAGTGTTATCAATGAATAAACGAAAGTCCTGAAAACTGTTTTCAGGTACCCGGTGATACCTAAATTTACAGGATTCAATAAGTAATATTGAGAATTTCGAAGCCGCGGTGGAGTGGCCGAGCGCTCTAAGGCGCCTTGTTGCGGAATGCGCGCGGTTGCTCGCAGTCGGAGGTTCGAATACTCCCTTGGGCATGTGTGTGTGTGTGTGTGTTGTCCTTACGTTAGTTTAAGTAGTTTGGAAGCCTAGGGACTGATGACCGCAGCAGCTAAGTCCCATATATTTACAAACGTTTGAACATTTGACAAATTTTATTGTTCACAAATTGGATATGCAGTGAGACCTTACTTAACGAGCATAAATGCTTCGGGAACTCAAATGGGAGTTTCTGTAAGGGAGGTGACGTTCTTTACTGATGAAGAAATTTAGAGGGCCGGAAATTAAGGTGGACTGCAGAACGATTCTACTGTCGCCAACCTACATTTCACGTAAAGACCACAAGGATAAGATTAGAGAGATTAGAGCTCATACGGATGCATACAAGTATTCGTTTTTTCCTAGTTCTATATGGGAGTGGAATAGTAGCAAGTAACTAGCAGGAGTATGTATATAGATGTAGAATTTCTGGACGAAGTTTTTTCGAATTTTTCGGAATACTCACTATATCAAATTGTTTTCCTGAAAACATTTTCCAGACTTCGTGCTTATTCATCATTAACACATAATATTGTAAAACAATGTGTGATATATTCAATTCATAATATTACACAAAGAACCCCGTAATTGTAACATTAAATAAATTTCTTTTATGTGCACGTTTCGTATTACTGATCCCTTAGTTACTTTACGGTGCAAATATTTTCTCACGTGACGGCGAACCCCCAAGCAAGACTTGCGACCCTCCTGGGGGTCGCAACACACAGATTGAAAAATACTGCTCTTGCAGATAGCTGGTTCAAAATGTCTGTATATCTATGGGACTTAATTACTCTGGTCATCAGTCCCTAGGCTAACAAACTAAGTAAATTAACTTATGCTAAGGACAACAATTACACCAATGCCCGAAGGTGGACTAGAACCTCCGACGGAGAGCGCTCGGTCACTCCACCGTGGCAGATAGGTGGACATAGTTTTCTGGATGAACACTGTACGGTTTTTCCAGTGGCGTTGACTGTGCGCTTGAGGCCTCCCGAATCCTCTCTGTGGGATTTTCCTTTTCTTTTATCAAAACTTGATAAGCAATTTGCACACAGAGGTTCCTAGAATTTAGTAGAAATATCGCTTTTTCCTCCTATTTTGGCAAACAGTTGCAATGTTGTTCGAAAAAAGTTCGATGGCGAGTCATGCTTGCCATTTTTACACGATAATGACTTCAGGTTTGACAACTCAGCTGGCAATACTTACATTGCAGTACATCTACATCTACATAGATACTCTGCAAATCACATTTAAGTGACCTACCGGAATGGTCCCCTGGAGTTGACTTTGTGCGTTAACGAGTTAGGAACGACGGCGGACGCACCGAAATGCGTGCAATACCGGCGTCCATTACAGTGAACGATATGCGCCAGACGGTTAATATCGCTGAGTATATGTGTGAGAGAAACGAAACGTCACTGCCGCTGCAAATGTGAAATAAATTCAGCTGTGGAGTTTGCATTGTAAGTAGGCCTCACGTCTGCGTTGGATTCTTCCTGTTTTCGATCTCTATCTAGTATCTAAGGGTCGTTTTTGCCTCCCGGTAGAAGGTAGGCGTAAATAAACACAGTGGTAGTGTGGGTGTAGCATATATGCTGATTTTATCCGTGTCTTATGGTGCTATCTTGCCGCGGCGGAGCAGCCGAGCGCATTGAGGCGCTATGTTCCGATGCGCGAGGCCGTTCCCCGCAGGGGGTTCGAATCCTGCCTTGGGCATGGATGTTCGAGTCGTCTTTAGTATAAGGTAGTTCATAAGTAGTTTGTACGTTTGGGGACTGATGACCCCGCCGTTAAGTCCCAGAAGCTCTACAAACATTTGAACATTTTTATCTTGCTAACCTATTCCACTGTTTAGACGCCGTCATCGGAATTTTACACATACAGGGTGTCCAGAAAAGGGCTCCCTGATTTCAAAATTAAATATCTCGAAAACAAAGATCGATAGAGGAATGCAGTAAACGGTATGTTTATTGTGAAAGCTGTGAGGAGTACATACAGCAGTTTGAAATAATAGTTACAAAAGCTGCTAACAGATGGTGCTGTACGCTGTACAGCTCATATCAGCATACATAAGTGAAATAATCGTATGAAAATACTCTTTGCAAACAATCACATCACAATGTTTTAAAAATGTTCACCATTGACATTACAGAGGTGGCGCATACGAAGAATGAAATTCGCCATCACATTTCGTAGTGTCTCAACCGAAATGGATTCACATGCCACAGAGATCACCGATTCAAGCTCGTCCAGCGTGGGATGTTTCGGGTAGATCATGTCTTTCACTGTGCCCCACAAAAAAAAGTCAAAGGGAGTCGAATCCGGCGAATATGGAGGCCAATCCATGCCTGCACCAGTAAATTTGGGATATTCCAAAGCAATGACTCGATTCCCGAAGTATTCACTATCAATCATTGTGGGCATCTGATTAGCACAGCTCGTACGGATATGGCCTGGTGCGTTTGAATTTTGAATGGAAACATGTGTAGGCTCTTTCTCAGTATTTTCTGCATGCTGGAACGCTTCAAACCAGTCTCAGATGCAATTCTACGGACGGATGACATTGGATTTCGCTGAATAATTCCAGAAACTGTGGCGATAGTTTTAGACGTAAATGCGGTTTGTTTGCGGCCAACATGCCTCACTAGATCATCAGTTACGCTGCCTGTTGGTTGAATTTTGCGAAGAGCGTACGAATGGTTTTCGCATCGGGTCCTTTTGGAACATTAAATCTTGCTTGAAAACTTCGCCTTGTTGCCGTAGGACTCTCTTCTAATCTGTGGTACTCTAGCACCCGAAAAACGCGTTGTTCAATGGAGTACATAGTTTTAATCTCTTCCTTCGGTACGCTAACCTCCTTTCACGTTTCAATAGTGGAACTGATCGCTCTGGGCTTCGGATCACTATTTATACTAGGCATTACGTATGGCGATTACAGCGCCATATGTTAGCGGCTTTTGTAACTATTATTTCAAACTGCTGTATAAACTTCTTACAGCATTCACAATAAACATACCGTTTACTGCATTCCTATATCGATCTTTGTTTTCGAGATATTTAATTTTGAAATTAGGGAGTCCTTTTCTGGACACCCTGTATCAATAAATTGATGAGAATAGTCTCGTATTACACGCCACATAATATAATCTATAGTAAATCAATAGTTTGTGTTTTGAACGGCCGGCGAAGTTAACTTTTTCCTATAAATAAGAATGAACCTCAGAGCAAAGTGACGATAGTGTTTTAACAGAGAAGAAACGTAATTCGCTAAAGAATGTTGGTAGTTCGTTGGAAGAAAAATACGGGTGGCAACAGTGCGGGAAGCCGGAGCTAAGGCTGGTTGTGATTGGCCCGCGCTGTGTGCGGCGCCGCGGTGTCCGGCTCTGTGATTGGTCGGCGGTGAGCCGCATCGCCGCTGCCGCCATTACTGGTTTTAGCGGTCCGCCGGCACTAACTCAATTACGGCCGCGCCCGGTAAAATCGCGAATTATTGGCGAAATTGCGCGCCGCCGAGCGCTACCGTGTCACATGTCCAGATCGGGCGAACGCGATGAGATTTTACGTCGTACAGGATGCGCCCTGGCCAATTCTCACCTGTTCTGATCTTCCAAAAAAGTGAAAACAGCTTTACTTATTAGATGGTAACATACGCCAAACTCTGAGACTCATCTAATTTCAGACCGTTAACTTTTTATTGGCCCACTTTAGGTTACGGTAGTAACACTAAAAGTGGGCCTTTGCGATCGTCTTTTGACAGCTCGAAATTTAAATGAAAGTAACGGCTTAACCATTCATCTGACCCGAAAATTTAATGACCGAATTTGTAGATGAGAAATTCTCTACAACTTTGCTTTGCTCTCTTATGTTTTTTTCATATCTCGATTCGTTTCAGAGATATTTGCAAAAATAACGGAGTTTTGACACCCTCCATTGAATTAACGAAAACCAGCCGTTCGCAGATGTCACGTGACATTCCTCGCCCAGAACTCTCTGTGGCATACGCCATCTTGCGTTGCGTATTTGATGATTTTCTTATTGTAACTTACACGTTGTCATTTCAAAGCAATGGCGCACTCAAGAATTAACAAAAACACGTCGTTCTTCGTACGATAAATGGTAATCTAGAGTCTACAAATGCCATATTAGCATCAGTTAACACTGACCATCAATAGTAAGAGATTAAGGCACGCAAGTCATAGATGTTAGCTGTAGCATAGTGTGCAATGCGTTGAACTGTGACGCTGAAGGTCAGTGGTTCGGAACCCACCACTACCTAAAATCTTTTTTTCCTAAAAGGGTTTCAGACACTTTTATTAATTAATTTTTTATTATTTAGACTATTATTTTGGTCCAAAATGTTTTCAAAACTTATAAAACTACAAATCTAAAGTAGGTCGTAAAACACGTCAGTGCGAATTTTTATCTTTTATCAGCCTATTTCCATTTCCGTCTAAAATGCTGCACTTCATAGATGACGTTAAGTTGTTGACGTGATATTAACAAAACTTATTTTCTCATTTTTGCAAACCTACTGGGTTTTCTGGTGAAACACATATATGTGTGTGCCGAAGACGGGCATGATCCTTTCTTCTGTGGAGAGGCACTTGTAGGTCCCTACTCTTACGGTAATCAGTTTAAAATACTACGAGTTTGAGTAATAGTAGGCAGTGTAGAGCTGAGAATTTGTATCTGACGAGAGATGGACGTAGGTAATCTGTGGTAATCGCTGATCCCTCGTGGTGCCGGGCGCGATAACATGGCTCGGTGTCCTCTGTAATAATAATAATAAAAAAACTTGGTCAAATACGCAACGATCAATCCAGAACATGGACGAAACGACTGAAAAGCATCTATCTATCTGACGAACAAAGGGAAAGGAAAAAAAATGTTTTAGTGGTCAGCACAACTGCCTACAAAGCAGGAGACCCGGGTTCGAATCCCGGCTGGGTACACATTTTCAACTTTACGCATTTCGCAGTTGACGTCATACATTCCGTGAATATGAATGTTTCATTGTCTTCACTTTGTAAAAACATTATCTTTATGTAATACAAAATCTATTGTCTGTATGTAATACCAGAATCCCATCTCCGTAACTGAGTGGACAGAGCGTTGTACAACACTGCAGAGTAATGGGCTTAAATTCCCGGAACTTTTGGGGACTTTTCTTTGGAGAAATAGTTGGAACTGGAACCAATCAGCCTCATGAATTCAACAGAGGAGATACTGAACTGAAAAGAAACGACTCCAAAGTCTGTAAAACTGACAACAGTTAGTAGAGTTATGTGTTGAGTCTAATGGCGTCATAAAGTGGAAGACGGCAAGGCGGTGACGATTGCGAAGCTAATACAAGATGCGATGAAACAGGAAAAGACCGTAAAATTTACTCTTTTACGAGTTCGCAAGATATTTTGCAGTTAACGAACTGGCAAATTATCCATTGCACGTCGGCATTACCTACATATTCATAAAGGTGTCTTGTTATCAGTGGAATGCTTAAGTTATCAAAAACAGAGGGACTTTTTTGAATGAGAATTCAGGTATTTTACTATCACAAGGAGATCATTATCTTATTAGAGATGTGTACCTGGCAGATGGTCAATCTTTCATATTCATCCATACAACAATGGAGACAAAAAATTACAAAGTTTCTTTATGATTTAGTTGCACAAGGTTGTGAGACTGATAGCGCGTCGTCTAGGCGTTTACTTGTATAATCACATAATTCGATATGATAAGTGAAAACATTGGCAATATTATTCGGGCCAAAGGAAATTTACTGTAGATGTCGATATTTCGAGTGAGCTTGCTACATTACTTGCTCTTTCTATTTCACCAATCATGCAACATTCGCATATAAATAACCACATTGGAACGATTTCTTTATCAGCTCTACATACGGTATACGTATTACCATGCTATGAGAAAATTAGCATTTGGTTGCCGGTCGGGAATGGCAATGCGTTCTGGGGTGTCACGTATTCTGTGCGCGCGGTCGCTCCCACCGGAGGTTCAAATGTTTGTAGAGCTTATGGGACTTAACTACGGGGTCATCAATCCCTAAACATACAAACTACTTATGAACTACCTTACACTAAAGACGTCACAAACATCCTTGCCCGAGGCAGAATTCGAACCCCCGACCGCTGCGGCCGTGCAGAGCGTGACTGGCGCGCCGCAAACCGCTCGGTCACTGCGGCCGGCACCGGAGTTTCGAGTCCTTCCTCTGGCACGGGTTTGTGTGTGGTCGACCATAGGATAAGCTAGTTTAAGTAGTTTGTGAATCTAGGGTCTGCTGACCAGAGTCCCTTGCGTCCACAAATTTATACGAACATTCTGAGTATTTGCTTTCTCCTGTAATTGCATAGAGACGATTATATTAAATCACTTATTCTTACCATAGATCCGTGTTGAGGTGATCCTCGTGGATGTGGAACATGTCAATATTTTTTTATTTTTTTCCTTTTTATAGCGCGAGACGAAAATTTATTCTGCGATACTACGGAATTATACACGTAGACTACATTTATTTCGTAAGACGGAAGATGATATCGTTGTTATTATTTGTGCGCTTAACATCCAATTTTACTGTAGAGCGTCATCATTTCCAATATCTGACTACAGTGATATGAATTTTTAAAGAGCTTGTGATGTACACACAGCAAAAAAGAAACCTATTGGGTCACGGGTAGTGACCCATCTCAAGTCATGCCAGTTATTGATTCACTAACACAAATGAAGAAATTAAGGGGGGGTACCAGCAATGGGCGGAGTTATGACTCCCCTCCTGTGTATATTATAGTGCGTTGCAGAGAATTCAAATTATGTTAATGTATATCTTCGATATACATAATAGCTGTGCTATGTTAAAGAAGCTGTTAAGGTAGAGCGCCTGTGTAGGTAGGCAACTTGCAGGCACGACCGTGACCTTGGCGCGGTTCCAGCTGCATCGGCCAGGCCAGAGTTACTAGTTTTACACATTCTGCTGTCTGACACGTTTTGTAGAAGAAAGTGAGTAAAACATTTAGCGTTTTCTAAGTAAAAAACAATGTAGCTCTAAATCGCAAGACTATATTTATATCTAAAATAAAAAAGATCCATAAGACTTAACGGTTTTCCACGTCTCTTTAAACACCAGGAATTAAAGAGTACCATGTTTCGCAGAAAACTGAATCGTAACAACCCACTGCATTCCTTTCAATCCCCATACACTCCATGTCCTTTCCGAGGATTTTTTCAGCTGCCTTCCCTTTATGAAATCCACTCATCTTAACAATTACAACTGAAACAAATATTGCATTTCAAATGAAGGCTCATCATGCTCTTTCAAATGTTCAAATGTTTGTAAAGCTTAAAGAACTTAACTGTGGGGCCATCAGTCCCTAAACTTACAAACTACTTATGAACTAACTTACACTAAACACGGCACATACATCCACGCCCGAGGGGGGATTTGAACCCCCGACGGGGAACGGCCTCGCGCATCGTAGCATAGCGCCTCAATGCGCTCGGCCGCTCCGCCGCGGCCATGCTCTTTCCATGCATAACTGAAACCCTACGAGCCTGCTATCTCATATAGTCGCATTGGACACTCTTCATTCTCATACTGCACCCTACTTCTTTTATTTTTCTCCAGTCTGTATCCAGATTCCATATCTAGAAAATGTTACCAGTATCACCATCCTTACGCATCATCAGCATCACGTAAAGCTTAAGATACTGACTTTTGTCATTATAAAAGAGTTTTTAAATTTTTTATTCAATAGCTGAAGAGTGATATCATGACATCTTCCAGCCCGCCTTTACTGTGAGATTATAAGCAGGATATGAAGGTACTCGTTCTCATTATTTAAATGAAATGTGCTGCCTGGAGGAAACACAGTGACAATAATTATTCAATATTAGTTGACGTCATATATTTTTCAGGCAACGGGTCTGAAACTGCTATGCACTCATCCACGTGCATTTCGTGCGTAGTCAAACCATTTTCTTGTTTCTTTAGCAATGTAGAATCTCGCGTCATTGGAATGAACATGCAAGGTCACGCATCTGCAGCTGTTTTCTTACTCACCAGATGTGACGGTTGTTGACTCTTCCTCCGTAGATCGCGTAGGGCGGAGTTTGGAAATGCCATTGGCGCTGGTACCTGAAGCACAGAGAGACACCAGTGCTGTAAGTAAATTGCTCGAATATATTTCTCTGTCATACAAGGTAATACATTATAACAGTGAGAGAGAAGCCTTATACATAACAGGAAAAAACAACTAAAGTGGATGTAAAGTTACGAGAAACATGTTAGTGTACTATTATGGGCAGCGATGTCTACAAAAAGACAGAAAGTTCCGTTGCCATTCAGTTTCAATAGCAGACAAAGCACTGTGTTAAATTACGTTAGATAATTATACTATCCATTAAGGTAAGCATAGTGAAGAGCTGTCACTGTCCGTATGTAGGTTTCCCTCGATGGTGTTCCATATACGTAATGTTCAAATGTTCAAATGTTTGTATAGTCTATGGGACTTAACTACGGGGTCATCAGTCCCTAAACTTACAAACTACTTATAAACTACTTACTAACTAGGACGGCACAAATATCCATGCCCGAGGGATTTGAACCCCCGACCGTAGTGGCCGTGCAGACCGTGACTGAAGCGCCTTAGTCCCCTCGACCACCGCGGCCGGCTATACGTAATGCCTTATCCGTTGCCTTGCCCGATCAACCGTGAAATATCTGTTGAATAACTGTGCATGGGGAAAAAACCCATTTGGGTTCCGTGTAAGGGAAAGCCTTGAGGCCCTACAGGCTGGTGGAATTAAGCCATGAATGTAGAAGGGGATACCCTTAGTTCTTCAAAAGCTCTAACTGACATTCGGAATCGAATCGGCGCATGAAATGCGTGGGGATGTAGCTACCCTAACGTTTCTTTTTATTACGCTTATCAATTAACTTTCCTTTTTTGGTTGATTAATGACTGCATCGTGTAGGTTTTGATATATAAGTGGACCAGGAACGATAACTGCGGAAGTGATCTTTTTATTTCCTATTCGAAATATCTGCTAAACTGTGAAGATGAGTTTGCCTGAGATGCAGGGCAGTAGCCACCGAGTCTTTGCAAGTGCGATCCCATTAAGATATCAGCCTTATGTCTGGCCTTTTATATTTCACAGAATGGAGTGGACAGTGGACAAATGTGACGGTTGCCTCGTGTGTGGTCCCTCAGGGATATCACCAATTTCGTCGAATTATACTTGGGGCTATGCGGGTGCGGTGGCTTGAAAGAGTAGACGTAGCCTGCCTTGTAGTAATAATATATGTACATGAGGCCGCAACATCTACTAACCCACTGTCTCCTGCTGGAAACGACCACACCCGCGGGTGCATTTGGGTCGCGGCGGATTAGCCGTGCGTACTAGAGAGCCATGTTGCGGTGCGCGCGGCCGTTTGACGTCGGGGGTTCGAGTCCCACCTATGGCATAGGTGTTTGTGTTGTCCTTCGGTTAGTTTACCTTAGTTTAAGTAGTTTGTAAGCTACGGACTAATAACCTAGAAGTGAAGTCCGATATATTTACAAACATTGGAACATTGGTGCCTTTGGATTACACAGCCATGTTATTTCAGAACAACGGAAAGCAAACGCCCACAGTATAGAACTACGCTGTTCTCTACCACTCCCAGGCCGGCCCTCAAAAACTAAGATTCGTATGAGTTACGGTACGAAAACCAGACAGCGTTTTGATTGTACGGAAAGTAGTTCTTGCTATTGTAAAGAACTCACAAATTTCAGAAGCAGGGGTATCCTTCCATTTTGCTTCACCTAAACTAATCATAGGACTGAATAATTTAACGGAACAAAAGTTCGCTCAGCGAGAAAAGAATGTGTGAATGTGGCCTTCATTGGCTGTGGGTGATAAGATCCTTCAGATTCGCCCACGAATAATTTTGGTGGCTTCTCTATAGAAAACACAGAGGAGCGTAGAGTTTAAGATCAGTCTGGGACATGGAGAGGAAATGGAGTAGAGGATTTAACTAAGCAGTCTCCTTCAACATCGCCAGCTTACACACGAAGTCACCACGACAAGTGTAAGTTGCGTATGCTGACGAAGCAATGACACGAGACTGCAGTAATGGTTTTGAAAGAGGCGCATCTTACAGAGAGACTTTGAGAAATCACCCATTACAAGTCGACACGTTGGCCATTCCTCCGCCGACTGATAACCGTGCGTGTTTTTCCTTTCGCAGACGTAACTGATGGAATCATCGTGAACAATTTTTAAATCTGTTTCTGTACATCGTGAATTTAATTGAAGGAGTAAATTCTTTCCCTTCACAGCGAGACCTTGCCGTTGCAATTGTAAATACTACTAAATGTGCGAATCTTTGTTATTTCATATAGGTGAATCAGTCAATAAGCTATGGTTTTAACGAATCAAAATTTCATTTCCATATATAGAAGTTCCTTCTTTTACAGCCACAGTTATTAATTTGTTAAAACCCCACACCTAAGACTAATTTGTCAAGGTCACTCACCTTTTCCGTTTCTTTCCACACATCTGGTCACCATACACCTGAATCGTAGGGTAATAATGTACAATCTGTTTATCGAGAAGGGACACTCCTTACATGTCACTACCTCGATGTAAGAAGTGCTTTAACGTAAAACATCCAATTATCCTGAAAATATCAAATCGTAAGAAAAAATGTTCTTTGCGAAATGTTAACACTGGTAAAGGTAACATCCACCCGTGCTTCAGATCACCATCGCCTGCAAGAACGGGCTCAAACCCCATTTTATTGTATATTCGCACTTGAGCCAAAAAAGTAATAATAAATACACGAAATAAAATAATGTTATGGTAAACTCAGACCATTGTTTCTCCATCGTCGTAGCTAGCACTGCTATTAATAAATATGAAGTGTGCCTGTATTTGCTATTAATAACAATCTCATCTGATTCTGTCATTTCGTATACGACGTAAAAAAAACTTTTTTGTTCTAATGTCCACGTGTTATGAAAGGCATATTGAAAGTAACTGCAAGGTTAGCTACCCATTCTGTTGGAAGATGTCCCCTCGTAGTGCGACAGAACTTGTGATTATAACATAATGGATGTCCGGTATATTGCTCCGCAAAAGAATCACTGGATCGCGATTTTAATGATCGCTAGATCGGGAGAGGTAGTCCCGTAAAGTGGCCGGCCAGGTTATCTCACCATACGCCGCTAGCTTTATCCCTGTGCGGTTATTTGAGGGTCAAAATGTGTGCGAGAATACGAAGTACTCGATAGATCGTATCAGAAACACCTGCGCACAAACATTAAATTAGATATTCTTTATGCTGTGTACATGCATTACAGCGCCATGTACCACGAATGGAAAATAATGGTTCCCGTAAACCGCACGTACTTTTGGCTCATAATCCGAATCTATATCTATGAACGTGAATGTCTGTTCGGTGTACGCTTATCACGTCCGAACGACAAGACGCAGAGACTAAAATATTTGTACAGTTACTATGTTATACCTGAGGAAGGTTTTTGGCACGGTTTTATAGCGATCTCATAGATATTTACTAATTTGAAGAATATAACGTGAAATGCGGAACAATAAATAATTACTCTTTGAAAATGGTTTTATTGGTTGCATCGTTGCTTGAGGGTTGATAATGATAAAAACGTGGAGTATATTGGGCTTCAAAGTTATCGGTGTATATAAAATTCTACATGTGTGTGTGTTAATATTTCGCTCTGCAGCGAAAACTACAGAACGCAAACGAATCGTCTGTGTGTAATTGTTGTCCGAAGTCTCCCGTTGAACACCATAGCAGTTCCATACCGATAGCTATAAGGAGGTGGAAGATATGGTGGTTGAAAGTCGTCAAATCATAAAAAAATTCGGACTGAAGGCCAGCGATGACGTTTGCGACTCTATAGCAAGGAGGTTACATACAGCGAAACGTGATTCCACAGACCATATCTTTGTTCTATGAGTGCTACAATGTCTTCAGCTCTTTCTCTGTAAGGATACGCCCAAGAATAAGGAAATATAAGAAAAAATAAATAAACCAGTAAAAAAGGAATTTCTTTTAATACATCTCTTTAAAAACATCGATTTGACGTTTCGCGCGTTATCTATCATAACTAACACGCGAGCGGAGCCGCGGGTTTAAGATAGTATGCAATAACAATAGGTGAAGTTCCTATTTGATAATCAGAAGTTGACTCCGAGATGCAGCAGTGTTTGCTGAGAGGGCTATTTGTACAGCAGTCTAATGTTTCCTTTACTAATATTTTTTACCTAGTACATATTTTTTAAAGAGACGTCAATTTCAATATATTTAGTTGAGCCGAGTTAACGTAAACGTCCAGTGTATGTATCCGATGGCGTCTTGCAACAATTTACATTTTTTGTGTTTTTAATGGTATTTTATATCGACGTTTTGATTTTATTAGTATTTAAACTGAAGTAGCTAAGCAGAAAGTCTTAATCGGCTTTTAATCATGTCCCTAGAATTGCAATCAGTCTAGGGCTCGCAGAGTTACTCGTATATCCTGTCTACTGGCAGAACTATTCGATATCCCGAGGGCACTGGGAAAGATGAGAACAACCGGGCAAGAAATTTCTCATCTGTTCCGATTCAGAAAATGCCCTTCTTATCACAGCGTAAAATCAGGCGAATGGAGTAATTTACTGTTGGATATTAGCATGGAACTCAGGGGAAATAAACTTTCCTCTTCGACTTCTCTTTAAAATTTCTTGTTTCTTGCTGACTTATATCTGACATCCTGTTTTATAACGACTTAGTCATTTTTTATTTAAACGATATTAGTCAAACTCATTCCTGTTTATTTCGTACAAGGCTACTGACGTCCCTGCAGTTTAGTATCCCAAAACCACACTCAATTTCAGCTGTGGTTTCCTACAACAAAGACTTCATGTAACTTCAAAGTAAAAAGTTACATGTATTGAAGTGAGATGAAAATATGATGCCGCGGTGGAGTAGCGGAGCGGTCTAAAGCGTCTCGCTGCGGAGCGCGCGGTTGCTCGCCGTGGAGGTTCGAGTCCTCCCTGGGGCATGGGTGTGTGTGTTGTCCTTAGGTTAGGTGAGTTTAAGTAGTTTGTAAGCTACGGACTGATGACCACGCAGTTTGGTCAGATAGAATTACAAACATTTGATTTGAAAATATGATCTCGTTGGCCATCGGGCAGGACCTTGAATGTAGCCAGGTTTTCCTACGAGCATGAGTTTCGTGCCGCGTAATGTGTAACACACCCGGCGTTGTGCGTCGTACTCTCAATACTGAAATGTAAATGGGTTTCCCAGCAGAACACACTACGAAATGTACCAGCGATTTATCTCAGAACTGACATGGCAACTGGTTCCCGACGACTATAATGTGTTATACGCTTCGTTATAGTTAAGCAATTGTGAGAAATACCAGGGAAGTGCCTCGGTACAAGTGCCGAAAAAATGTTCAAATGTTTGTATAGTCTATGGGACTTAACTACGGGGTCATCAGTCCCTAAACTTACAAACTACTTATGAACTACTTACGAACTAGGACGGCACAAATATCCATGCCCGAGGGGGGATTCGAACCCTCGACCGTAGTGGCGGTGCAGACCGTGACTGGAGCGCCTCAGTCTCCTCGGCCACCGCGGCCGGCACCAGTGCCGAGGAAGATAAACGATTAATTGACACAGTCATCAACATATTGCTAACTGTTATTCGGTGTCTCTCGTGAGTCTAGGATAAATAATCCTCTTCTTCGTTGCCTATATTTTGGTATCAGTAAGCAGGAGAGTTTACTTTTCTTTCCTTGAACACAAAATTCATCAATACTATACAGTATAGAAAAGCTTCTTTTAGCAAATTTTGTATAACACGCTGGGTTGAGTAATTTATGCAATTGCAATTTAATTTTCCCGGAAAACTAAAAGCACAACGTATTTCACTCTATTGTCTTTGTTGACGCAAAAATCATTGACCTGTTCGCGAGGCACAAAACCACTACCTTCATTAAAACCCGGCTTTCTCATTCAAACAATGAAGCAACTCCCGGCTACAGCAATCGGAGTAGGTTGGTGTTCCCGTCTTTTAGAAACAACGAACGTTCGCGGTCAAAACGATTTCAATCTCCTGCAACTGTGGAGCACATCTTTAGTTACTAGCCGCACGGGAGTAGCTGAGCGGTCTGGAGCGCCACGTTACGGATCGCGCGACCTTCCGCGTCGGAAGATCTAATCCTCCCTCGAGCATGGATGTGTGTGTTGTCCTTAGGTTAGTTTAGCTTAGTTTAGTAGTTTGTAAGACTAGGGACTGATGACCAACGTAGTTTGGTCCCATAGGATTACAAACATTTGAAAATTTTTTTTTTAGTTACTACCAGGTAACGTGTTTCACACTAGCAGGCCTGAATAAAGTGATAGTATGTTAGCTCATCATGTACAATTCTATCCCACGCATTGATAGCAAATCGCTATTGCTGAGTTGATCGTGGCTAATGGATTTTCATTGTTCCAAACTTGCTATTCCCAAGGTTAAAATACCACTGTGGTTGAAAGTGGCTTCATCCGTGAGCTATAGAACTGCACAGTGTTGTTCGATTAGTGTGTTTCACGAGGATTTACACGCTGTTTCTTTATGAATGTTTTCTAAAACTGTCTTCTCAAATTCTACTTCGTAAACAGTTCTTTGTCGAGCACTTTATTTAACTCTCTGTAGCTTGAACGATCCAGTTTTTCATAAGCCCTTATCTGCGTGGATACACTATAAACTATTATGTTCGTGGTTGTTTCCAAATATTCTATGCGGAGACATTTTACTTTCCTACTAATGCATTTTGCCACCGCTGAACTTAACTTGCTCACTCCTATATTGAATGAAAAATTTACATAGATAATAGGTGCATCATAATATCAGACAAAAATTATAAATTTAAACATGGTCTGCTTCGTCCAAATTTTGGACATGTGCAAAATGAATACTATTTGTGTTAGAAAATATTTAAAATGTATGCCATATTCAGTAAACGATGTAGCGAAGACTGCAAAATTATGAAAACCATATCACTGGTATGCGAAAGTATAGGTTGACAAATGCTGCTACCAGGTAAAAAGAGTTTAGTTCATTCAATGAGATAAACAAGAATGAAAATTGGATGTACTACACATGATACATGAGAAGTGAAGAGGTTTACTGTATGTCTGTCAAGATTCGTCTCCGACAACCATTATGAAAAAAAAAAAAAAAAAAAAAAAAGGAGTTACAAATTTTTGTAAAGCTATGGGACCAAATTTCGAAGGTCATCAGTCCATACTATTACAAAGTACTGAAACTAAATTATGTTTAGGACCACACACACACACACACACACACACACACACACACACACACACACACACATACGCGAGGGAGGGCTTGAACCTCCGGCGGTAGTGGCTGAGCAATCAGCAACATGGCCCCCCAGAGCACGCAGCCATTCCCGCTCGGCTGAGACATAAAAAGTGGTTAACTGAACAGTAGACATAACGCAGATGGTTGTGGGTTTTTTTCTAGGTAACATCACCAACGTAATTATTGTTATGGTACGTAAGCAATTTACAAACGCGCTTTTCATAAACATTGATAACCATAGACTTCCTACAGCCTGAGATACACTGAGGTCACAGAAGCTGCTTAAGGAATGTTTGAAGCTGTCTGGTAGTTCCTGTCCACAAACACAACACATCATCAACCTATCTGAACCAGAATCCTACCAAGGAAGACAGTGGGTTGCTTTCTAAGAGCTGATTCTCAAAATTGTCCATGAATATTTCTGCAAGTATTGGACTAAGGGGGGAACCCATAGCTAGACCATCTAACTGTTTGTATACCTTGCCATACCTTCCAATACTTGCAGAAATATTCGGCTCACTAAAGTATTAACTTCATAATGTACTTTGGTGGTAACAGTATAAATTATTTAGATTTAACAATAGACATCAGCAATCACTGCCACACCTTCAAGATTTACAGGAAACCTTCCACCACAGACACTGTAATACCTGTCCAGTCACAACATCCAGTTACAAACATGCAGCATTTCATTCCATGATCCATCACTTATTATCTATCCCCATGAGTAAAGAAAGCTTCCAAATTGAATAAAATACCATCAGACAAATAGCAACAAATAATGGCTACCCCCTACCTTGGTAGATTCTATACTCCACAAAAAACAGAAACAACATGTCTCTTGCCTTCTTTGCCCTCATAGTAACACCCCAACATCTCACGACCATAGTATATGGTGCACAATACCATAATCAGGAAAGGTTTCTGTGAATGTGGCCAAGAAACTCAAATCCAGAAATTTCAAAACATCATTTCATACACACAATACCATTGGTCACTTTCTACCCAATGGTAAAGATAACCCTCCAGCCTTGGCAAAGAGTGGAGTATACAAGATTACGTGCAACTGTCGCAAATTCTACAATGGACAGTCAGGCAGAGCAATTGGTACTAGACTGAAGGAACACCACAGAAGTTGGAAACTTAGGCAAGGAAATTCTACATCTGCAGACCACCTGCTAAAAGAAGGCCACAGTTATAATGTAACACATGAAGTCCTACATCATGTACAAAAAGGAGGAAAAATGAACTTCTTGGAAATAATGGAAATGAACAGACATATGTACACTTTCCCAAACCTGGTACTGAATGATCAGACACAATTTCCATAGTCACCACTTCTTTCTGCAGAACCTAATCATAACCCGGTGCAGACAATGTAAACTTCCATCTCCTACCCAATTGTCTCATACCTGTACTACTGTTTCATAGCCCTGTTATAAAAAAACCTTGTGTAATCAGAACTGTTTGGCTGCTTACCAGATATAAATTGTAATGCCTTAAAATAAGGCATTATAATTTATGTAAAGCTATGGGACCAAATTTCGAAGCTCATCAGTCCATACTATTACAAAGTTCTGAAACTAAATTATGTTTAGGACAACACACACACACACACACACAAACACACACACACACACATGCGCGAGGGACGGCTCGAACCTCCGGCGGTAGTGGCTGCGCAATCAGCAACATGGGGCCCCAGAGCACGCAGCCATTCCCGCACGGCTGAGACATAAAAAGTGGTTAACTGAACCGTAAACAAAACGCAGATGGTTCTGGGTTTTTTCGAGGTAACATTACTAGTTATAAAATTCTTGTGTAATCACAACTGTTTTGGCTGCTTATGTGATATAAACTTCAATGTCCAATTTTAATAGTAACCATAGTTTGCTTTAACCAGTTCAAAAAAAAAAAAAAAAAAAAAAAAAAGTAACATATATTTACAGATGATTCATTCAACTTTGTCACATAATTCCATGTTACAGATATTGGACCTGTTTAAGATAATTTTTGGTCAAGTTTAATTTAACCAGTTAAAATTTTAACATAAACTCACAACGCTTCCATGTTTCTAGAAATTAGACCTGCTTATGTTAAGATACGTTTTGATCAATATTTTTCTGCCAATTTCTATTGTTTCACTTTATATTTCTTTGGATAACGTCATAATCTATTATATTGTCACGTATTTTATCACTGTCAGTAATTTACACGACAACTTGAATTGTAGTATTTCCCGCAGGTTAGTTATAAACCAAAACACTAGTATCCTTTGAAAGTTATATATCTAGCAAGTTAAGATCTTTGAAACTTAAACTTGTAAACCTGATGATGGCGTAATAACCGTAAACCGGTTCGTAAACCAATAAATTTGCAGAATATCTCATAGTTATCTTGCGTATTTCATTCATAATCAGCGTATTACGTATCTGTATGTATGAGGTCTAATATAACCCGAGCATTAATTACCTGCCGGCCGCGGTGGCAGAGCGGTCTGCGGCGTGCCAGACATGGTCTACACGGCCGCTGTGGTCGGGGGGTTCGAATCCCCCCTCGGGCATGGATGTTTGTGCCGTCCTTAGTGTTAGCTAGTGCATAAGTAGTTTGTAAGTTTAGGGACTGATGACCCCGTAGTTAAGTTCCATAAGCTCTACAAACATTTGAACATTTGATTAATTACCTGCATCAAAATATTAACTTTAGGATTCCATGTTGTTGTTGTAGTCTTCAGTCCGGAGACTGGTTTGATGCAGCTCTCCACTATACCCTATCCTGAGCAAGCCTCTTCATCTCCACATAAGAACGGCAACCTACATCTGTCTGAATCTGCTTACTGTATCCATCTCTTGGTCTTCCTCTTCGGTTTTTACCCCACACACTTCCCTCCAACGCTAAATTCACAATTCCTTGATGTCTAAGAATGTGTCCTACCAATCTATCCCTTCTTTTAGTCAAGGTATGCCAGAAATTTCGTTTCTCCCCAATACTGTTCAGTACCACCTCATTAGTTACGCAATCCACCCACCTAATCTTCAGCATTCTTCTGTAGCACCACATTTCAAAAGCCTCTATCCTCTTCCTGTCCGCACTGTTTATCGTCCATGTCTCACTCCCATACAAGGCAACACTCCACACAAATGCCCTCAGAAAGGACTGCCTTAGGCTTAAATCAATATTCGATGTTAACAAATTTCTCTTTTTCACGAACGCCTTTCTACCCATTGCCATTCCGCATTTTATATCTCTGCACTGCGACCATCATTTGTTATTTTACTGCCCAAGTAACAAAACTCATCTACCTCCTTTATTGCTTCGTTTCCCAATCTAATTCCTTCAGCATCACCTGATTTTCTTACACTGCACTCCATTACCCTAATTTTGCTCTTGTTAATGTTCATCTTATATGCACCTTTCAGCACACTGTCCATTCCGTTCAACTGCTCTTCCAGGTCCTTTGCTGTCTCTGACAGAATTACTATGTCGTCTGCAAAACGCAATGTTTTTAATTCTTCACCCTGAACTTTAATTCCTTCTCCAAATTTCTCCTTGCTTTCCTTTATAGCTTGCTCAATGTACAAATTGAATAACAATGGAGAAAGACTACAACCCTGTCTTACTCCCTTTCCAACCACTGCATCCCTTTCATGCCCTTCAACTCTGACAACCGCTGTCTGGTTTTTGTACAAGTTGTAAATACCCTTACGCTCCCTATATTTTACTCCTGCTTGCTTCAGAACTTGAAAGAGTTTATTCCAATCAACATTGTCAAAAGTAGGATTCCATAAAGTATTTATAATTTTAATCCTAAATTTTAGGAGACCCTGTATACCACCAAGGTCTGCAATTCTACAGTATCTCACTTTCGTGTTCTGGTTGTGAGTAGTATTGCTATATTTACGGTTAGTGACTCCTACGTAACTTAGTAAACGTCGGTCAGGACACGAAAAAGTAGAAGGTTAATCACTTGATGGACGGGGACGGAGAGAGACGAGCCACGTACGAAGCTGCCTGCCCCTCGCTGTAATTACGTGGCTTTCAGCGCAGCAAACGCGGCCACCAGGGCTGCGAGTACTTTTGAGCCCTCGTAATTCCAGCGAGGGCCTTCTAATTTAACAGCTCCACCACTGCTACGAGTTCACGTGCCCTTTGCAGGTGCAGCTAGTGTGCTCGACTGCACCTCGGTCCAGATGGATTTCCCGTCTCTACACTACACACACAGTTATTCGTTGGCAAGTAATGAATTTCAAAGGCAATCCCCAAATATGAGAGTTATGCTCTTATCTCTTGTTTGCGTGAGGACAATTTTTTTTTCATTTCGCTTTAGCACATTGTTGCTTGGAGACACAGCTGGTCCATCTCCTCCCCCCTTCCCCGTTAACTACGCCCCTGCCTCCCAATAACAATGTTCTACAGCGAAGTGATGATCAAACCCATATCCGTGAAGTTTCTTTATTCACGATGCAACCTGTATTCGAATTGTAAACGTCCTTTGGAGGGTTCCTTTGGTGGCTGGCCTGAATTCACACCTTGTAATTTCATGACTCTAAGCAACTCTCCCTCTCTTCTAGAACAATATATTACCTACATCATGGTTGGAAGATGAAATCCTGATTGGAACATATCCATCTCCGTAGTGGAGTGGTCATTGTAGATGCTGATATGTAGAGGAACTGGCGGTGTTGACAGGGTGGTGGGAGGTCTGGAACGGGGTCCACTCAGACTCGCCATGCCAATTTAAAATCAACTTGATTAACAAAGCAGCATCTGCAAGGCCTGCAAACCCGACATAATCCTGGAGAGAGGTGTGCTGAACCAACGCCACTCCGTAGCGCAACCAACGACACCAACAGAGGAGGATATTTTAATCTCGATGAGCCGGTATGTAGTC